>CM057454.1:903205000-913205000 GCA_016271365.2 Neoceratodus forsteri
AATCCACTAAGACATGCCTCACAAGAGAACTGAAGCTTTTGTAGACTTGTTGCAAATGTAATAAGACAGAAGACAAACAGGACAAGGCTGACATTTTTGTCTGTTCAAACTGGATTATTTCCCTGTATCTCCATGTATTTGTTTGGTCAAAAATCACTACCAGTATTTAACTAACTGTAATCATGTTGCATGACAATGTCCATGCTCTTTGATGAAGTGACACCACTTTGTTAGTTTGTTTTGATTACTGTTTGAATGTACTGTATTTACTCTTAGAGCTTGTTTGTTTTCCCTGTGTATACTTTAGCATATATGTAACTATTCCTGCTGGACTATGTTAACCTCTTGACTGTCTGCTGCTATCCTCATGGGACACCCATGAAGGTGAGACACTGCATCTCATTGGGTTATCCCAGCTGAAGTAAACATGTCTGTGCTTTATTCATTGCTGTTCAGCTTTAATTGTAAATTAATGTTTTAGTATTGTTGTGAATATGATGCGGCTGTGTGTGTGTGTGTGTGTGTGTGTGTGTGTGTGTGTGTGTGTGTGTGCGTGTGTGTGTGTGTGTGTGTGTGTGTGTGTGTACGTGTGCGTGAGAGAGACAGAGAGGGTTTCCTTGAGGTGACTCACTAAGGAGGGTCAGATGAAGTCAAGCTTTGCCACTGCCTGTGGTTAGTGGAGATTGAGCTTCTGCTATCTACAGTATGTCTTCAGGAAGTGATAACCTTCTGAGCTGCTCATAATTTAAAGAGACACCATCAACCTTTTTGCCTCATATTATTTCTAGGTAAAACTCACATTTTATGATTGCTTACCTTCTTTAAAATTCATTGATGTTGCTGGTTGTTTCATTTGCCTCCTTGCTTAGTAGAACTGAAATGCCTGGTAAAGTATAGTTACACCCAGCCTTGTTTTGTTTCAAATCCATAAACTGCTTTTACTGTATACTTCCTGAACATTAGAAACGTCCCAAACAGTGCAGTTACTCATGACACAGTAATTTCCTCTACGTCTACTGCATAATGAGTGCCTAGACTGTATTGGGGGTGTCCTAAGTCCATAAAAGATACAGTGGTAGTTGATCAAAGAATGTAAATAAACATGCTTGTGTGTGGTAACACTAGTATGGTGTGCAATCTGTTTTTGGCATTTTAAAAGAAAGAAAGAATTAGAATAAAATCTCCAGCTACACGAGCTACCTTTAAATAATGTGACTGATCATGAAATGTGTTATTTCAACTAGGGACTCGTTGAGGCCTAAGGGTGTTGACAGAGTCCATTTAAAAAGCTCATTTTTTTAGTGACTACTGTACACCACACTGAAGAGCTGAAAGGACAAAAAACACTAATTTGGGGTTATTGCTTTGAAACCCCACCAACCCCAGAATGGTAGAGCTGGTATGACAGTATGGTAACTTTAGAACAACATGGTAACTTTAAGAGATATTGCAATACACATGTTTTGAATTTTGTGTGTCTATCTTTAAAGGGCACTTTGTCTGTATAACTACTATTATATTATGAGCAGAATATAAACAATAATATTTTGCATCTCTCTGTACTGTACAGCATGAATTGTAAAACTATTTCTTTTATTATGAATTTCTCTGGTCAGGATACCACACCTGTCTATTTTTTTTGTTTGAGTATTATAAGATAGAGGACTTTGGTGTTAATTGTTTTCCCAGTTATTGTATTTGACCATCACAAAACTTCCATAAAGCAGCATGTTAACAAGTCTGATTAACTGCCATTTTGTACAAATGCATTCAGTGTGATAAATTCAGTTAACTCACCCAGTAAAGGGGATTATGCAAACATTCCTTTACAGCATGCTTCCTTTTTACTGCTGGGTTATCACCACCTCGTAGGCTGGAGATTCACATTTGAATTTTAAAATTGAAAGTTGATTTTTCCCAAGCTTCTCACTCTGATGGGTATGTTGTTGGATTAAATGTTAGCTGGCCAGTCGATACATAGGCTTTGACATATGATAAATAATGAAATATATAATTCTATGTGATAGAGGGGTTACTAGTGGGGTACTGCAGGGTTCAGTACTAGGACTGGTCCTCTTCAATGTCTTTATAAGCGACATTGCAGAGGGACTGGAAGGAAAAGTGTGTCTCTTTGCAGACGCGACACAAAGATCTGCAACAGAGTTGATACACAGGGTGGAGTGGAAAAGGATGAGAAGGGACTTGGCATGGTTGGAGGAATGGTCAAACATATGGCAGCTTAGATTCAATGCTAAGAAGTGCAAGGTAATGTACCTGGGAAACAAAAACCCAGGGGAAGAGTATACAATGGGAGAAGATACTGACAAAAACAAAAATGGAAAGGGACCTCGGGGTAGTCATATCAGATGACCTAAAGGTGGGCAAGCAATGTGAGAGGGCAGTAAGGAGGGCTGGGGGAATACTGGGATGCGTAGGGAGAGGCATCACCAGTAGAAAACAGGAAGTTGTTATCCCTCTGTACAGACAGCTGGTGAGACCCTATCTGGAGTAGTGCATGCAGTTCTGGAGACCCAATCTCCACTAAAGACATAAACAGAGATGGAGGCAGTCAAAGGAGGGCAACTAAAATTGTGCAGGGTCTGCACCAGAAGACATATGAAGAGAGACTAAAAGACTTAATATATATGGCACCTCGAGGAAAGGAGGAGAGGAGACATGATAGAAACTTTCAAGTACCTCAAAGGGAATCAACAAAGTTCAAGAGGGTAGCATCTTTCAGAAAAAGAGATGTATAAGAACAAGGGGGCACAATTTGAAGATGGGGGGGAGGTTCAGAGGTAATGTAACTAAGTATTTTTTCACAGAGAGGGTTGTGGATGCATGGAATGGCCTTTTGGAGGAGGTTGTGGAGTCAAAAACAGTGGTGGAATTCAAGAACGTATGGGACAGTCATAAGGCAATTCTAGGGGGTGGGGGTAGGAAGAAGTAGGCTCTTGGTTAACTAGGATCTACAGCTTATCCATTAGGTTGGGAAATGGGTAGACTGGGTGGGCCAAGCGGTCCTTATCTGCCATCAAATTCTTTTTTTATGTTTCTAATGTTTATTATTCAAAAGATAATAACACAGTCTGTGCCTTCTAATATCTATTGTCTACTGGCAGTTATGTAGCAAAAATCAATTCTAAAAGTTCCCAAATACCCTCTTAAATAGTTATCTACAGATACTGTAATTGTGCTTGACAACACTACTGAGATTTATATATCCACACAAAAAAAACAACCTATAGTCTATGTTTTGGTAGCTAGAATAGCGGTTATGAATAGGAGGGCCTAATAATGCTGTAAAAGAATGCTTGCAAAAACACTATTACCATGTGAGTAAACTTATATTACAGCTCACATTCCATTACAGTATTCTTCCTGTTTTCTCCTTGGTAACCATAAGAAGCAGTACCCAAAATGCATATTTACTTGTGGGTGGGAATCTGTACCCTGTCCTCAGTGATCATTGGAATTTGCCCATTATTCAGTACCTTAGTACGAAACAAGCTAAATTAGAGTTCTGTTCATTCAGTCTGTAGTGCCTGGTTAGCTTGTGAATTGTCGGCCAAGTGGCTGCTTAAGAAATATAATTTGTTGATGTACAGTTCACTTTGGCCCATAAGGTAGCCACTGCTCTAGTCAAGTGGACCTTCAGTCCCTCAAGTGGACTGTCTCCCCCAGCCTTGTAAGCCTGGATTATGGCTGTTCTGAGCCATCATTATCATTGACTAAGGTGCTGTGCTTCCCGTGTTGTGTCTGTTATACATTATAAAATGTCTATCAATCTTTCATATGGTTTGTGTTCCGTTGATGTAGCATTTGATGGACATGCTTGCATCAAGCTTGTGCCACTCCTCTTTTTGGTGATTAGATGGTTGTGGATAGTAGACCAAAAATGGCAAAGATGGACTGTCATGTAAATGAGTGGAAACTTCTAGTACAAAAGCTGGAACTGTTTGTAATGTAACCACATCATTAGGTTAAACAAGGAATGTTGGTTTGCAAGAAGGTGCATTGGGTCCGCTGATCCTGTTTGCCGAACACAATGCTGTTATCAATGTCATCTTTAGTATGACCCATTTTAGGTCCACTTGATGCAGAGGTCTGAACAGCAGCTGTGTCAATGTCTTGAGCATCCAGTTGAGACACCATTAAAGCATCAGTGCAACGAAAATGGGCTGAAGTTTGACCCCACCTTTTTTTCTTCTTAAATGGTGCCAGATGTGTTCCAGTTTATTTTGGTGGTAAAATTTGCAGTCTTCATTGTCATTTAAGAATTTTATGAAGGTTTTAATGTAATTATTTCTCAAGAAAAAAAAGATGGTCACCTCATTTTTGCATAGAAATAGTATTGAGGAAACCAGGAGGGCAAGAATCCGGACAAAAATTCAGATGTGCAGTACACAGCACAGAAAGCACCAAGAAATCCCAAATCAACAGTTTTGCCAATATTTTTCATAACCATAGCAGAAAATTAGATTTTTGGAATAACTTTTTTTGTTGCACTGCTGCTCTAAGGTATAATTGTCGTACATCTGAGTCATAAGTTCTGCACTGCTTTGAGGAATTGTATTATGTCAGTGTGTTAGCTCCATTGCCAGTCATTGAAAGAGCCACATTCAGAATCTATAACTGCCACCTGCACTCTTAGGGATGCTGCAGATGGTTCCTTGTTCAAACTGTCCTGCAGTGCCACTCTAGTGACAATGTGTCCATTCCTGAGGTGCATATGGTCTTGAACCTGGAGAATAATGTTGATAATTGTGTGTTCTGAGGAGTTTCTTAGTGGGGCACCTCCACTTGATATGTCCCTTTTCCCCACATTAATGACAACCAATACTGGATCTATATGGGGAGGATAATACTCTATTACCATTTTTATCAGTGTGTATGGGGTGTGGCATAAAGGGTGATGCTTTGAAAGTTTTAAAAAGTCTTACCAGTCTCTGATCCCACTGATCTTTTCTTAGGCTGGTTGGTGTAATTTATTGAGCAAGCTGGAAGTCCCCTGCAAGCTTGATGGCCTGTTCACCTGTTTCTGGCCAATGCTCTTTTACTCAAGCTTGCAGGTCCTCTGGTAGGCCCTGGGTGAGCTGTTCCAGTACCAATTCCTCAACAATTTGCTGTGCCTGCATCTTCCTGGTTGAAACCATTTGCAGCATAGTTTATTTTGGCCTCACAAAGTATTCTCGTAGACGGTCACCTGCTCAACACTGCAAAACTTGGAACATCTGTCTATACAACCTGCTGCTGATATCATATCACATTAGGATAACTGCTTTGGCTCTGTCATAATCGTTAGTCATGGTGGTGTCCATAGGTCTGTAGGTAAGTTGTGATTGGCCAGTAAGATCAGGTATGAGATGGATTGCCCACTGACATCTGGGCCAGCAGCATGCTATAAACACCCTCTCAGAAGTAATAAGACTGGCCTCAAAGTCATCATCTGGACCCAGTTTCATCAGCTTCACATCTCTCAGTGTACTGCTGGTATCCCCTTTGGTTGCACTTTAATGAGCTGTTTGTACAGTCTTTCTAACAGTCTCTATTTTTCATTTCACGTGCTCCCTCATGACTTTCCTCTTCCTGTCTCAGAGTCACCCATTTTAGAAGTTTAATAAGTCCCTCAGGGGGGCCATCTTATCCACTATATGACTTTTCTTCTTTCTTTTCCTCTTCTTCTCTTGTGTCCTCCTCAATTGCTGTTGTACCCATCAGCCTTGATGGGTCCTTAGGACAATCTCTTTGACTCTTCCTTGGGTTTTGTAGCCATGTTTCTGGTTACAAATCTCAGAGGAATAGATGGGGCCCTTCTTACTGTACCACACCCTTGTCCTGGCAGCATCCACAATGTGCTTTCCATGGTACTTGGCTCAGCATCTTAGCCATCCAGCGACCAGTAAATCCCACTTTGGACACTAAATTGGCATGGCATGGGTGTTCAGGGAGCACATGGACAGGCAAGTCTCAAGGAAAATGCAGTAGGCATGTATTTATTTGAAGAATCAAGCAAAAAATAAATAAATAAATAAAAGGCTGCAATATCACTTCAGCCTTAATTAAATTCTGGCACTATGGAACCTTTCTGGGATACTGGGTGGCATGTTCAAAGTCTCTGTGAAAGAATCTATTCCAACAAGATTTCTCCCAGAAACAAGACAAATGCATATTTTAGTGCCTCTATCAAGTAAGCTTTCCTCTGCAGGGACCAGACACCAACTGACTCAAGTTCCAATCAACAGGGATTCCTTTAGAGAAAAAAAAAACACCTCCCGATTTCCATTGGCTCCACAGAACATCAATTTGCACAAAAAGTACTAGAATGTACACAACAGTAATATTGTATTGAGCATAACAAACAGATAATGCATTTAGTACAATCAGTGTTATTTAACATTGAAACTGTGCCTTATTACTATAAGTATATAAGAAATACACAAACACCTAAGAAACATTTGGTAACTTAACTAGAAGTATGGTGCATGCTGTCTGAATCAGTTATCATAATAATTCTAGAATATATACTAGTAATTCTGCTGTAATTCTGCTTTACTTTCTCCACATGCTAACACTATACATCTAGTTACTGCTTCACTATTTCTGCATACATTATATCACTTCCTCTTTTTATCAGCTTTCAAAACCAGATGGCTTTCTGCATCTGGGTATCCTAGTCTTTTTCTTTTTGCTTTTGTATGGAGCTGCAGTGCTGTTTGAGCACTGGTACCAGGAAAACTGCTCAACTAATGAGGGAAGGAAGTATATTCCAGGCAACAGTGGGAAACATAACTCTCAGCCTCTCAGCATTAAAAATCATAGCACTGGCCTTCAAAAAGCATAGCAAAGGGATGGAATGTGTAGTACTTTCTTATTTTAAACAATACTATGTCTATAGATAGTGGGACCCATATAGTTAGTGATAAGGAATGCTTCTATCAACTTAGTTCAATGGTTTAACAGTTTGTGTGTCCAGAAATAGCTCTAACATTATGAGGAACATCCATAAACCTATGTGGAGCAAGGGTAAATTTAAGTGTGAAAATCATAACGCTATGCAAAATTCATAGCAGTTGAGAGGTATGGTGGGAAAACAGAGGGGATAGGGCAGAAAAGAGGTGCAAGAGATCCTGTCTGGCCAGACACTGTCTCCACTTTACCAGCTGCTTACGGCTGGTTAGGTAGCTAGTAAACCAAGTGCAGGTCAGGTTATCAAACCCAAGATTTTTAAGTTTGAGGAGGAGCAACTTGTGATCGACCAGGTTGAAGGCCTCGGTCAAGTGAAGAAATGAGCAGACTGGATGGGCCTTGCAGTCCTTATCTGCCGTCAACTTCTATTTCAACTTCTAAGTCAATGAAAACTGCACCGACTGCCCTTTTGGACTCCAAGGCCTCAAATAAATCATTTGTAAGGCAGACTAGGGCTGTGTTGCTTCCATGGTTCTTTTGAAAGTCATGTTGGACAATGGTAGATTTTTATCACACTGAGAATTTTATAGGTTTATTTTAGTAATCCATTCATAAATCTTGTGTAATGGATTTAGAAATTTTGCTGAGATGAAAGTGTAGAGCTTTAGCAGGATGGTACATCTAGAATTTTAGATTTACGTTTCTGTAATTTTGGAAGTTGCACTAATTGGTTTGCACAATGTGTTTTTTTCCTAAATGTGAATTTATTATATTGAATATGGTAATGCACAAGTCACTTTGCTTGACCCTCAAAGGGAAAATACGGTAAAGCACTAATTATTTGTTGGTTGGCATGATTGGTCAGTTTGTATCACATCACTTTAGGATGTTATTTTAAGTGGTGTAAATGTTATTTGACTCTACTCCCCCTGATGAAGAGGGTATATACCCTTAAAGCACCAGGGAGCTGTTTGTGTGTGTGTTTCAATAAATAAGTTACATGTTTTTTCTGATTCTGTGTGGATCGCCTTTTTCACTGTTTTACACAGAGAGTGTAGTTCAGCATACTTTGAATCTGATTGTAGATCGGATGAGCAAATATTTTGGATAAGGTACAAAGAATGGAAACAAGCAGGTAATTTTCTATTGGTTCACTAGCATCACTTTGGTGGATTGGAACTACGGGGGCAACCTTCCAATTGCTTGGAAACCCACCATGCTGTAGGGACAAGTTGAAGAGAGCAGCAACAGGGGCAGCAAGGACGGGGGCTCCAAGTCTGTGTAGTCTGCGCTCTAGTTTATCGTGGCCAGCAGAACCCTCAGCCTTGATTTTCTGGAGCAGGAGGAGGACCTCTTGGCAACATATGAGCCTAAGGTGGAACTCAGGGCTTTGGAGTAAGTGTGGAGGGGATGGAATCAAGGGAGGAATCTTTAAACTGTGCTAGATCTGTGAATAACAAATTGAAGGCCTCAGCTGCAAGGGCAGGGTCACGTGTTGATTTAGCATTATTACAGTATTTCTTGTGGAGGGGGACCAGCTTTGCCTTTAAGGTGACAATTGATCTGAGACAAGAACTGCTTGGGTTTTGCAGGTTGGAGGATTGCAGCTTCATTAGATACTGTGCCCTTTCTGTGCTGAGACTGGACATAGAGTGATTCTGCCACACCCTACATTTTCCCCACTCAAGAGAGCTATCTGGAAGCTCTGTAGGAATGCTAGGCTTTATCCCTGTTTTTGTGTGTGTGCCCACAATTCAGGGGAGACCCATTTAGAGCACAGACCTTTTACCTTTCTGTGAACCATGGGAACATGTTTGTTTATGATACTGAGTAGATTACGGACAAGGTTGAGAAGCGCAGTGTTGACATTGTTCAACTCCCCAGTATATGACCAGTTTACTGCTGCCATGTCATTGAGAGAGGCTGTTTTGTTGAGTTGGGAGTAGTCACATATGTGGCTGGTTTTCGGAGGGGGTCTATTAAAGCCATTGCTCTAAGTGCAAAAGGTCAGGAGTGGTTGCTGAGACAGTCAACTAAAATATCAGAGGACTTTATCCTATCAGGTCTGCTGACAAGAATCCAGTCCAGGAAGGAGTGGTTACCTGTCTTTAAACTGAGTCGGGTAGGCTCTGTGATGATTTGGCTGAGGTGCAAATCTTGCAGAGGGGCTTTGAAGAGACAAGAGCTGGTGTAACTTTAGTTTAAGTTAATAGGTTCATAGGTTCATAGGTGTAGTATGGGTTCGAGGGACAAACCCTTATAGAACTCGTTTGCCTATTGGCAAAAGGTGTATTTCTTTATTCCCTTATATTCATCCAATTTACTTTTAAAGTTTTCCAGACTATTACAAGATACTACCTCTGATGGTAAGGAGTTCCATATTGCAGGAATACACTGAGTAAAATAATTTAAATAAGTTAAAGTCCCCAAAGACTATTGGCTCCTCGAGCGAGATGGCTCCTAAGCAGCTCATAAGGTCATCAAAGGCTGATTTAGCAGTGGAGAGGGGTTATAGATGCAGCTAATGTGTAGGGGCTTGGTGTTACCCAGCACAAGTTTAACTAGGATACACTTGCAGGGTGAATGCTGTAGTCTGAGCAGAGGTATTTCAGAAACACTGAGAGTGTCTGACATGTAAAGTAAAACTCCCCCTCCTCCTTTTCCCTAGGTGATCTTTCCTAGTTGCGCTATAAGCAGGGATGGTGACTACATGCTGGAATATAGAGGGTTTTAGCCAGGTCTCAGACTCAGCAAGAACATCTGGACAGTAGAGTGCCCCCATGCCTCAAGTTTGAGCATCTTAGACCTGAAGCTATGTATGCTGACATGTACCAACTTAAGACCCTTGAAGCTGGACCAGAAGTGGTCATTGTGCGAGATGCTAGGAGGCCTTGGATTAGATTTGACATCCCTGGCAATGAGTAGGAGGATGGCAACCAGGCCGTTTGGTAGCCAGGAAATGTTACACAGGGAGCTCAGACTCAGTGGCCTAAGGTAAGTATAGGTGTACATGTAAAGCACTTCTTTGTTATACAAACCAAATAGGAGTAAGTGACAGCATGGGGTGTGAGGTAGGGGAGGGATCGGAAAAAGATGGTTGGTGGTGGACAGGTGATAGGCATATCAATGCAGAGGGAGTCAGCCCAGGCAAATAGTAAGGCATAAGAGATAGCTAAGATCAGGATTGTGTGGCCCTTTGAATGGCATCAATGGATTTCACACTCCAAAGCAGGCAGTTTAGCAGACCACATAGTAACTGGGACTCTAATGAGAACAGGTGAATTGACTGAGATGATCCTCAAGTTGTCCTGCTCTGGAGAGGAGGTTAGGTAAATTTCCTATAGAGCTTTGTGAGCTTCAAGGTTACTGGCTATGTTATCGCCAATTGGAGAAAGATAAACTAGGTATAGGGTTTTGGAAACAGGGTTGCCCTAGGAAGGGTGATTAGGCTTGATCCAGTAAAACTGGCCTGTATCACAAATTACAGCTACCCAAGAGTGTTAAGTTAGCTTCAACATGCTGTGGTATAGAGTTAAGGAAGGAGACTTACCCAGAGAGGGTAAGTGGATAACAAGTTTCTGATTGCCCCAGTGTAATTATTGTGGTAGTAGCACACTCCAGTAAAGAGTTGAGAGCAGGCTTACACAGGATTGGGAGATTGACAGATGCCCATTGATTCAATAAGCAATAATAGCCAACAGGATGGGCGGCATGGGGCAATACAGGACCACCCAGGGGTGGTAATGAGGCCCAAAGCCCCAGCTGGAGGGCCTTGTAGCCCCTGGAAGGTCTGATATTGCCCAATACTGCCCACCCTGGAGGGCATTATTGTGCTTAGAAAATGGACAAGTTTATTTTACATGTGTGAAAAAAAATTATTTTTATGATGTCTTTCAGCTGTTTGCTGTAATTTACAGTAAAATAGTTCCTCTGCTTGCATTTGAATGCTGTGTGCTTTTGTTTATTTTTTGTAGCTGGGGACTCTTATCCCAGAGGAGCCTCTGTTGTTGTAAGTTTTGAGCTCCATGTCATGGCCCCCCCCCCCAAACACACACAGACATCAGCTTGGGTGGGAGAAACTGTCTGCCATGCTCTCTGTCTCCCTGAGCTGTGTTTCTTTTATTTTTTTAAATTCTTTAAATTTTTTTTATTTTTGGTTTAATTGTTAATAAAGCACAATGTGGTTTGTAGATGTACCCTCAGTGTGAGCCTGGGCCGAATGTCGGGTGTTACAGATCGAGGGAGGTTGAGCAAGTTGGCAAAAAATGCAAGTATGAAAAAAGGTTTTTATTTTTGTGTGAGGTGAGGAGAAAGAGAGTCACTCTTAGAGTGTCAGGCTTCATGGCAAAACCACTGACTACAGATGGTTAGGCAGTGGAGTTGGGCTACAACCAGATGGTATCAGGGTCGTCTCGGGATCGGAGCACCTGCATGCTAATGGCATGCAAATGGGCCATAATCAGATGCAAATGGCCCCCCTGCGCCTTGCATGAATTATAGCCCCATTTGCATGTCACCTTTTGAATATCAGGATTTGGCGCATGGCACAATGGTACTTGTGCCACCGCAAGTTGAATGCTCCACTCTGTCAACTTGTGGTGGCGCAAGTTCCACTGTGCCATGCACAGTGGCTGTGGCTGGGGGGTGATATTCAAAGGAGTTGCTCAATAGCGTAACTCCTTTGAATATCGCCCCGGACACACCCCTGCACAACTACCTATGAATGGCGCAGTTTGAATATCCAGCCCTATTTTTTTTTTGCAGAAATGTTTGTTTTTTGTGCCAGATAGGGCCAGATATTCAAAGGGACTACACCTGCAGAAAGGAGTTGCACCAGCACAACCCCAGAAATGTGCCCCGGTGCAATATTCAAAAGAGGGACTTGAGCAGTGCAAGTCCCGATGAGTATCAGCAGCATGATAATGGTATGTGGCACAAGTCCAGGGGGCGTGCCCATGTACATGCAGTGCATCCCGATATTTAGCCTGGGATGTGTGGTGTATATTCTGGCCCAACCCTGAGGTGCGCCGCATACCTGGTCACAAAGTTGAGCCTGAAATAATAGACTCAAGCACCGGCCACCCACAGAAGCACCCACTGATATCTCTGGTAGTCTAGTGGCACTCCCCTCCCTCCCTGTAGCCGTGATCAGCAAAATGATCTATATATCCCTGGTAGTCTAGTGGGACCTCCCCCACCCTGCCAGTAGCTGTGATCACTGACATAACTGCATATTACCCCCTGGTGGTCCAGTGGCACCCCCCACCCACACAGAACCCCTTGTGCACCCAGCTCCCCCCCCATCATTTGTCAGGCAGTACAGTCCCACCACATACCACCCGGCTGCCCACAGAATGACAGCTTACAGTAGCAGCTATAAGCCCTTGGTCCATGGTGTGGACCACAAGCTTCAGCTGCTACTGTAAGCTGTCATTTGGCAGCTGGGCGGTATGCGGGTGGGTCTGTGCTGCTCACCATGAGAGAGGCTGGCAGGCAGGGTCCTGTGTGGGTAGGGGGTGGGGGGTGCCACTGGACCACAAGGGGGGAATATACAGTTATGTCAGCAATCGCAGCTACGGGTGAGGTAGGAGGTCCCACTGGACTACCAGGAATGTCTAGATCATTTCACTGATCATGGCTATGGGGAGGGAGCAGGCTACCACTAGACTACCAGGGATATATGGATCTATTTGGCGATCGGGCTACAGGGTGGAAGGGGTGCACCACTGGACTGCCAGGGATTGCGTCATTACATTCTGGTGCTTGTTGCTCTGGGGAAGGGGAGTTCCTCATGTCATCCTCTGGGGGCACCGCATGCCATGCAGGGAGTCAGGCGCAAGTTGCTGGCCTGCCCTGCATAACGCATGAAAATGGGGACATAATGACATGCAAATGGCCCCATTTGCACCTTGCATACATTATGGCCCCATTTGCATACTGAGGGCTGAATATAAGGACTTTGCGCACAATGTAACTCTGTTGCACTGGTGCAGTACCCAGTCCTGGTATACAGTCCTGGCTAGGGGGACGGGATGCAACAGTGCATGGTGGTTGCACACTGTGCATTATTTGTTCTATTCAGAGAAGATGTGCCATTTCACATCTCCTTTGAATATGTCCCTGAGCTGCACCAGTGCAACACAGTTGCGCTGTGCCACCACATGAACCATTGCCAGGTGCATTTCTGAATATCGGGGCCACAACGGGTTTTTTTCGCACACTTTTTTTGCATGGAGGGTCACAGTCAGGCATTTTCTTTCACAAAAATTACTGTATTTTCTCATGTAGGGTCACACAGAGCCTGCTTTACTTTCGTAGAGCTCTGTTGTGTCTGCCATCCTGTTTACTTGTTAGCAAGAGAGAAAACAAGTAAAAATAGATGTAATATTAAAAACAATTCAGAACTTAGCTAAATGGACATTATGATGGGTCTTTATATGTACTGTGCCCTGAAACACCTTTGTTGGTCACCCAAAATCTCAGGTGCCAAGCTTAGCAAGAGGACTGCGTCTACCCCCATTCTCTGTACGAGAACACCAGGGTTGTCTTGACTTCTGCAGCCACAGCTGGAACGTATGCTGCCAGCTGAAGAGTCAGCCTTGAGCCGCCCATTTTCCCTGGTGTCTAGTTGCACTCCCAGCCCATTGTCCTCTATCACTTGTGTCTAGTGGCACCCCCTGCTCTCCCATTGCCAGTATTTTAGTAATTTAATATAACCTGACACTGGGATGCCCACTCCCAATGTCAGATCCCCCCCATTCCCTTTTGTTTTTATTGTTACCGGCATCAAGGGGCCCAATCCCTGTGCCGGTAATGGAAGTCCACCTGACAGCATGCCGGGACACTGAGGAGCTCACTCCCAGTGTTCACAAATATATAATCTCACACCGGGATGCCCACTCCAGGTGTCAGATGCTACACTGTATGTTTGTTTTTTGTTTCTGGCATCGGGGGGGGGGCCCAATCCTCATGTTGACAATAGAAACCCACCCCCCAGCACTCTGTGACATTGGGCAGCCCACTCACAGTGTCCCCAAATACCTATTTGATTTTTTTCCTGTAAAGAAAAAAAAAGTCCTCTGCTGTCTTTTTTTGCCAGCCTAAAAAAAAGAAAATGGTCCCTTGTCATCCCTGCCATCCCCCTCCCCCATCCTGACCCTCCCACTGAGCACCCAGTACCCCATACCCCCTTTTACCCTAAACTTACCCACCAGAGGTTGAGGGCTGTCATCTTATGTGGACCAGGACACGTCTGCACTCTTCAAAGTCGAATCGTGAACTGAAGAATTAAGGTAAGTGCCGTATAATGGCTGTCAATGGTGTTTTGAACTTACATCTCAGCCATTTTTAGGTATTTTTGAACCAAATTTTCAACATGGGCTTTTTGGGATAACACTTCATTTCATTACTCAGTCCCAAAAGGTGATTTAGTGGTCACTGTATGAAATCATCTTTTGGGACTGAGTAACAAAATGACAGTGCCAGTGTTCATGAGGTTGGGTCTCTAAAAACACCCCAGTTACGCACCGTCATTGAAGTTTTTCTATGCATAACTTTGGCAATTTTAAATATTTTCACTCCAAATTTCCAACATAGCCATTTTTTTCACACCACCTCATGAACAGTACAGCTGCCATTTCTCACATCCTGCCCAAAATGTGTTTATGCACCTGTGACACGGAATGGTGCAGTTGTTGTAGAAAATCACCTTTCAGGACTGAGTAACTAAATGACAGTGCCAGTGTGCATTAAGTGGGGTCCCAAAAATGCCATGTTGAAAATCTGGTGCAAAAATAACTAAACGTGCCTGAGTTAAGGGTGGTCATTAAAATATTGCTACGCATGTGCGTAACTTCAGCAATTGTAATGTTTTCACTCAAGTTTTTCAGCATTGCCATTTTTTCACACCACCTCATGAATAGTACAGCTGTCATTTTTCACATCCTGCCAAAAAAGTTTGTTCACACTTGTTGAGCGGAATGGCATTACAGTTGCACAGAATTACGTTTCAGCAAGGATTTGAAAATGTTCTTTACTGGGTACATGCAGTGAGGTCATAAGAAGGCTATGTTGAGAATTTGGGGTCAAATAAGGATACAGTTATACTATCTCAATAGAGGGATTCAAACCCTGTCCTCCCACCATAAAATAAGGATACTGTTATACTATCTCAGTGGAGGGATGGGAGCGCAGGGTCTGAACCACCGCAAAAAAAGGATACTATTATACTATCTCAAAAAGTAAGGAAATAAATTGCAAAAAACTTTGTTAATGCATCAGTTAGGGTTAAAGTGACAAAAGTAGGGAAATGTGGTGTTATGGTTTCCAACCCTAACACCACACCCCCACCCTGCACAGACAAAGAGGGATCAGGGATGGCATTGGGGTCATCAGCCCTAACACTTACACCATTCTTCTATGCTGTGCCACCTAGCTTATTTTCTAATGGATCGGGGTGAGCGTTGGGGCTGATGATCCCAATGCCACTCCCATATACTGTGCGTAGATGTATGTATATATATATATATATATATATATATATATATATACTCCCTAAATTAAAGTTAATTGAGGATATTTTAGTTTACTGTGTTAAAAGTGTCACCACACCACATTTGGCATTAAGCCATCAGACCAAAACAACCCAGTATTGCCACATCAGTCAATCTGAGCTCACTATCTGTGGTTGGAGATAGCAACATAAAAGTGCTATGTTTGACTCCACCTTATATAGAAAATTAACCTTTGATAAAATGGGTAGGAAATGTCCTGTATCCTGCTTGATCAAAATGATTCATAAGATATGTGTCTACAGAGTAGCAAATAGTAGTTTGGGACTTCTTTGGGCAACCAGGACAAAGCACACTGACATATTATTTTCTCCCAACCAGAACAATTTCTACTTGCCATCACAAACATAGCCACCCTTCATCACTTACTATCAATTTCAAGTAGGCTCTAAAAAATAAACATACCTTAAACTACGAACAAAATAAAAAAATAAATGCTCCTTCCCTTCATAATATCCTCCATAAACACATATACAATAAAGAAAAATGAAGTAGTACTCACAGTTTTATTTTCTGATGCTCCTTTGCTGAACATGAAATATCCTCTAGCTATCTCTACCTGCTTACCAGGGAAATTTCTGCTGCTTAACCTGATACATATATAATGAGGCCATGGCTCCATATGAGGCCTTCTGCTGTGTGTGTGGGTAAAGGTGAACATTGTGCCAGTGGAATGCCACAGACTAAAATTCATGTTGTATTCTATGATAAACAAACAATCCATCTTTTGAATGTCTGGAAATACAGATGATTGACAGGTGGGAAGAAACTACTTTTTACTAGTTACTTTTAACAAAAGAATAAATTTGTTTTTAATTTGTAAAAGTTTTTTTTTTTTTATTTAAATTGTTTCTCAGTCTACCAATTTTATAAGCACAATAAGACACTCCAGGGTGTTAGCCTAGCGATAACTGCACTTCCAGGTGCTGAAGGCACTCAGCATCAGTGCTGTGTGCCTAACAATGCAGCTGTGCATGCCGTTATCATATAATAATCCATACCCTGTAGTTTCTTCTTGCTTACTTTACCAACTGTTAAGATTAGGGTAATTGAACACTGCAGGGTTCTTGTGACACCCCAAAACCATGAGACCAAAGCTTGAGGCACTATGATGTCAGTAGAACACTGAGGTGTCCTAGGAACCCTGTTCACAGTTACAGCTCTTTAGTCATTTGTTATGGAAACACAGAAATTGTTGACAGATAAGGACCACTAGGCCAATCCAGTCTACCCATAAGCCCTATACTTGTTTGCGGCCTCTGACTCTGTCTGGTCAGTGGCTTTTCACTACTCCATCCAACCTCTAAGGTTCCCTGATGCTTGTCCCAGGCATGTTTAAATCCCTCGACTGTGCTAGTTCCCACCAACTCCTGTCGCAGGCTACTCCATGTGTTCATCACCCCCTTTGTGAAAAAAACTTTCTCACATTTCCCCTCAACTTCCCCCCCCCAAATGCATACCATGTCCTCTTGCTCTTGTACTCCTATATTGGAAGATGTCCCCCCCCCTGCACCTTGATTATGCCCTGTAGATACTTGAATGTTTCTATCATGTCCCCCCAAACCCTCCTCTCCTCCAGAGAATACATACTGAGGTCCCTTAATCTCTCCTCATGTGTTTTGTGGTGCAAGCCCTGCACCATCCTAGTCATCCTTCTCTGGACCACCTCCACCCTGCCAATGTTCTTGCAAAGGTGTGGCCTCCAGAACTCCACACAGTACTCTAGGTGAGGCTTCACTAGTGTTTTGTACAATGGCATCACTGCGCCCCACCTTTTGCTAGTGATACCTCTGCCTATGCACCCGATCGTGCCAATGGCCCTCCCTGCAGCCTCTACCTGCTTAGACACCTTTAGGTCATCTGAAATAATAACCACCAGGCCTCTTTCTTTCTTGGTGATTGTCAGCAACTCCACACCCCACCACCCCATTCTGTAGCTCTCCCCAGGGTTCCTATGTTCCAGGTGCATTACTTTGCACTTCTTTGAATTAAACCTCAGTTGCCACACCTCAGACCATTTTTCAAGCTTCCCCAGGTCCCTTCTCATTCTCTCCACACTGTCTAGAGTATCCACCATGTTGCAGATCTTGGTGTGTTCTGCAAATAGGCAGACCTTTCCACAATGTCATTAATGAGGACATTGAACAGGACTGGCCCAAGGACTGATCCCTAAAGTACTCCGCTGGTCACCCCCTCTCCCCGGATTGGATCCCATTTACCACCACCCTCTGCCTCCTGTCCATTAGCCAGTTCTTAACCCAATTTACCATCTTGTGCCCCATGCCCAGACTACCCTCCTTGTTAACCAGCCTTTTATATGGGAAGGCCTTGCTGAAACTGAAGCAGGCGACGTCCACTGCCCCCCCAATTTGCTTCAGCCTTCATCAACCAGTCAAAAATCAATCAGATTCATCTGACATGACCTTCCTGTAGTGAATCCATGTTGCCTTGGATCCTGGGCACTGTTGGATTCCAGATGTGCCACAATTCTTTCTTTAAGCAGTGCCTCCATGATCTCACCTACTACTGAGGTGAGGATGACTGGCCTATAGTTCCCTGCCTCCTCCCTACTACCGATTTTATGCAGAGGGACTACATGCACCTTCTTCCAGTTCTCTGGAACCACTCCTATATTGAGTGACTCAGTGAACATGGCTGCCAGAGGTGCTGCTAGTTCCCTTCTCAGCTCCCTTAATATCCTTGGGTGTATGCCAACTGGCCTCATTGCTTTGTCCCCCTTCAGTTTTGTGAGCTCCTCCAGGACCCTCTCCACTGTGAATGGACTGGTGTCCACCCCTCCTCCCCCTTTGCATCTGTCCAATTGTGGTCCCTGACCCTTCCCCTTTTCAGTGAATACTGAACAGAAGTATTTATTCAGTATTTCTGCCTTGTCTAGGTCTCACTCCTTACACTCACCCTCATCCCCTTTGAGCCTTACAATCCCCCCCAGCTTTTCTTCTTTTACTAAGTTACCTATAGACTGTCTTGTCCCCCTTCTTCACCAGCTGTGCTAATCCTTCCTCTGTCCATGCCTTTTTGCTCCTAGCAGCCTTCCCTTCTTCCCTTAGACACTCTGGGTACACCTTCCTGTCTTCATCCCTTTGGGTCTCCTTATATTTCCTGAAACTCACCCATTTAGCCCTTACTTTGTGTGCCACCTCTTTTGAGAACCATAGTGGCTTCATCCTTCTCTTTCCTTCGGACACCAACCTGATGCATTGGTTTGTCACTTACACTATGGCTCCCTTTAGGTGCCCCACTGCTCTACCACCCCACCTCTTACCTCCCTGCCCTCCAGGGCTACTCTGATACATCTCCCCATTTCAGAAGTCCACCCTTTTGAAATCTAAAACCTTTGCCTTTGTGTAACTGGACTGAATCCCTGTCCCCATGCTAAACCACACTATGTGGTGGTCACTGGACTCCTGCTGTCCTTCTACCTGGACTTCTGTGATTCTGTCCCCATTGGTCAGCACTAGGTCCAGAATCGCTTTGTCTCTGGTGGGATCAAGCACTAGCTGCTTGAATCCTGCAACCCGTAGCAAATCTAGTATGCCTCTGCTTCTAGTTGAAGCAGCTGCCTGGGTGGTCCAATCTACATCCAGCATACTGAAATCACTCAGCAGCAGAACTTCACCTTGAGCTGCCATCTCATGTATTTCATCCACTATTTCCCTGTCCACTTCCTCCCCCTGTGCCAGAGGCCTGTAGATCAACCCTGTGCATACTGCTGTGCCATTGCCAGCTCAAGGGTGACCCACAGTGCCTATGCCTTCCCTGTCTATCCTGTACCTTAATTGCCTTTATAACCTCTCTGACATACAGAGCCACTCCCCTTCCCTCCCCCTTTTTTACTCCCTTATTCCTCCTGAACAGAGCATAACCCAATACATTAATGTCACATGATTTGCCGATTTTGCAGACGCAGATTATTTTAACACCAAACCTTCTGGAGGTCCTAAAAATGTCTAGGGGGCCCTGCTAATACCAAGGAGTACCCAAAAGAGCAGCTGTTTAAGCTCCCAAGTTTTCCTTACTCCATGGATTCCCATTCTTCTCATTCCAAGGCATTCTGTATGGTTCTTAGTTGTGAAATAGTCATTTTGTGGGGTTCTATGCAATGGCAGGCTTCCAGAAACCACTAGCAAAATAGGATAATCATCTATTATAATACATTGGTCTCCTGACACTATTAGCAGTGATTACTTTGCACCAAGATTGGACTGTGCCTTTTTCCTTTAAGACAGTCACTTCTACACAGCATGCAGCTAATTTTACACTCTTATGCCCTGTCTGGATTAAGAAGATTAATTTGCTACCATAAAGATTAATGATTTGGTTACAGAGCTGTATTAACCCATCTGTTTTGTTGTGTTTTCACAGTGGGAGCTGAATGGCAATCTACTGCGGGAGAATAATATGAGTCAAGGCAGTATGTCATCTTGGGCACTCCAACTGCAAAATAAATGTTATCAGACTTGCCACAATTTATTTTTATGTTAGTTTAAACATTGTCACTGGGCTTTCATTTACTGCTGGGTTACACATGCTCACCAGCTAGTAGCCAACACATTCCAAAGCTCTGACATCAGCATAGAATCCTGGCTCCTCCCCATTCTGAGGCAGCTGACTTTGAGTCATCAATTCTAAATCTTTCAAAGCCATAAAGCAACCCAAGTATGCCATGGTACACATGTCTTCCTTAAGGGTCAAGAAATAAATCACAGCCATAACTTGTAGGAATGTATAGACAGCTCTGAGCTCTCTGTCATTCACAGCATCTCTGATTTTATCAGTCATAGCATCTCTGATTTCTCCAGACATAGCCTGTGCACTAGCAGTTTCAGTATTGAAATTTCTCCATTGAATATCCGAGTATACGGACAATGCACTAAATAACATGGCTGAAACAAATAACATCCACTTGTCTGGCAAGTAATGGTATGAATGCCAATCAAATCTTGGTTGTTGAATCTTCTGTGTAGATTAAAACACACTAGGGTGGGTCCCAATAACAATGACACTGTTGGAATGAACAGAAAATAAATTATGATAAGTCTAATAACATTTCTTCTTTCTGTGTCATTCCATGTTGTCACTGGATATTCATTTACTGCTGGAATTGACTAAGCAGTACCCACCAAATGTATTTGAGAGGGAGAAGTTACGCTTCCAATTTTTGCTTCCTTTACTGCCACTTGAATCACCTTTGGCCTGAAGGCTGCATCAGCAGAATTCTGAGTGTCTAATCTGGAATGCTTTGTAAATATGTTCAAGAAAGACCAGGTTCCTGCCTTGCACAAGTCAGTCACTGAGGCCTCTAGCCTTTCTATTTAAGAGGCTGCTATATTCCTGGTTGCATATGCTTTGCTCAAACCTGGTGATTTCAAAATTTTAGCCATATTGGTTTCTGCTATACATGTTCTGACATATCTAGCTAAGGTCACATTGGAAGATCTCTAGCCCATTTTAGTTACTCAGAACAGTAAAAAAATGTTTCTGCTTGCTGAAAAGACTGTGACCATACAATCTCTTTACCACTCTATGAATGCCTTAGCATTCATAGGCTTTGAACAAAAGAAAATGAGATTTACTTCTTGGTTAATATGTAACTCAGAGGGAACCTTAGGAAGGAAAAAGACAGGGAATGTATTATACGTAACACTACCTTATCCTGATAAAAAAACAGATATTTTTTCATGCATAAGAGTGCCCACAACTCACATATTTGCCTAGTGAAGTGAACTGTGACTAGAAAATATGACTTATTGGACAGAATGTCCTCTGATACAAGTGACAGAAGCTCAAATGGTATATTGCAGAGTGCATGAGTTGCAGTAAGGTCCCAAGAAGAAACCAAAGATCTATAGACCAGTTTGGTTCTACTGAGAGCTCTAAAGTAAATGCCCAATTTCAGAGAGTGAGTCTAAGGGGTGGCCCTTGCTTGGACTGAGCACTGCACCCCATGTTGAGACTTGTACTCACAATATAACTAGAACCAGACATTGATATGCCCCCTCCTGGAGAAAACCCAAGATCTGGGTAACACGTGACTTGCTCGATCTAATACCTGCCTGGTAGGCCCAAAGGGAAAAAGTCAACCACACTCTATCAGAAGCCACTTATGTAGATTGTTTACTTTATGACATTAGAGTATTAACAATTCATTCAAGATATCCTGATCTGAGAAGCCTCCACTTAATTGGTCAAGATTGCTCCCTCAGTCTATGAAGGAAACTGTTGCTAGACTTTGGGGAACAGCTCCACTTATAACCTGACCTCAATTTTGCTACCCGAGAATAGAGGCACTCCTTTGCTGCAGTCAGTGGAGGCCTCAAAGAGCTCTGAGTCTCTAATACTCTTCAATACCCTGCAAAACTGGGAATTTCCTATGCAGGAATAACATACTATACTTGTATGAAGAAGCTAAAGAAATGGAACAACTGCTTGAGAAGATAAAGATAGGATTCAGAGCCAGGTCGGAGCATATGGAGTTAGGAACATAGGATTTACAGATGGAAACAGGACAGGTGATAATTAATCCTACTTGCCCATCTGCCACTAACAATGATTGTAGCTCTTTATCCCCTTAGGGACCAATCCACATAGCTGACCAGGATACACTTGATTTGAGCACATCCCACTGGTGCTCTTCACTCCACTTCCCATCTGCACTGGACATCATCTACAGATCCTACCCACTGTGTTCTGCTAATGAGGATCTACATGTGCAGACAGAGTGTGGCAGGGTAGTGGAGCTTTTCCAGACTATGGGCATAAAACTGGCTGCCCATGCTGTGCTGTCAGTAGATCCCTGCCAATGCAGAGAGCAGGGAATGACAGGATATGGCAGTCCTCCAAGGACTGCTCTAGCCCCACCAGAATACAGAATTATTTTAAATTCTGCTGGCCAGTGCAAGTACTATCCTGTCCTACTGGGCCCCAGGAACATAGCTGTGGCTAGGCATAAAAGGGTGCATAGCTATTACATAGCTCTTAGGGCTGCATACCCTTCAACCCCCTCTGCCAGCCCTCCACACCACCAAGAATCCTTAGGATATGAGGCACAAGCCCGCACCCACCCCCTGACCCACCTGCATATCACCTATCAGTATAGACTCACAGGCAGCTGATGATTGGGTGTGGAGGTCACCAATAGACAGAGCAGTGGATACATGGAGGTCCCCATATGTGTGGAGTGGGACCTCTGTGCATCACAAGCCTGTGTATTCACCCCTCCAAAGATGCAAGGGCTATTTGAGGATCAAGCCTTTAGTTTTTAATAGTCAGTCTAGTCTCCTCTTAAATGTGTCCACCTTACTACTGTTTAATACTGTCTTAGGTAAACTCTCCACAAACTAGATACTATTTACTGTGTAGCGAAATTCTGTCTGTTGTTAGTTTTAAATACATCCCCTACCAATTCCTGCTGGTGAATTAGTTTTAAATATGTCCTCTTCCAATTTCTGCTGGTTAATTTTTGTATTTTGTGATGATGCCTTCACAGTTACGACAATTCATCATGTCAGTATTACAATCACGAATGTCTGGATATACCAGCATAATGTCTCCTCTTAGTTTTATCGTTAGTGTACACATATTTAAATTCTCTAGCTTCTCATAGTTCCTATCCCGTATAACCATCTAACAATCTTTGTTACTCTTCTTTGGACTTGCTCAACCCTCCTCATGTCTTCCTGCAGATTTATGGACCACAGCTGGGCACTGTATTCTAAATGTCGTTTTTCCAGGGCTGTATTGAGCAACAGGATCACTCTCATCTCTCTACTGACAAAACTTATCTCAATGTATCCAACTAGTAAGATTTTGAATTGGGACTTGGACTAGGACACTTGAAAACACAGTTGACTATTTTTATATACCGTACTTCTTCACCTCTGTCTTTTGTTTATGCTGGGATTTTATTTCAGTTGTGAACTTTCTGGGGACCGAGCCGATCACTGGATGTCGGTTTTAAAGATTTAGAATTTTATATGTGTATGAATGCTCATTGAAACTTTAATGGGTTTTCTGTTCAACATAATCTCCCACATGGCATGCTCCCCTACTTCCCTGCTCCCAGTTGGGAGACAGAGACAGGACAATGTGTTTCAGATGATCAGTGTCCATCCTATTGGGCCTGTTTCCAGTCAGTGAAGATTTGTTCTATTTCCAAAGGACTTAAACTAACCAGTTCTTTGGTGCTACAAATTTGATTCTATGGCTTTCTGCAGAGTTTCTGCTCAGGTACTTTTTTATATTTCCCATCTTGGAATGATAGGTTTACAGAGCCATAGTTGGCAATTCCAACCATATTTGAACTCTTGTCTTAGACCTTGCAATGCACTTGGACATATTTGTTGTTATGTTTAAACCATCTTAAAATTTGGGATTTACTCTTCTACATGTTATATTTGGGTTCAGTATACCACTGAGCTCCTGTTATGAATGGCATGATAACATAATTGATAAGAATGAATGAATGATTGATATGAAAGGTGGGTATGTAGTGTCTGTGCAACACAGATGTAATTTTGCATATGCTCCCTCTGTTCTTGCTATTGGGACTACCGCCCTTTTGTGGTGCTGTAAAGACAAAGAAACCCTCATGAGGCAGATTCTACCCCAAGAAGTGCTGCACAGAGGGGCAAGGCCCCCTTTTAGCCAAAAGTACATTGGAGAAAGGCTTCAAAACACACAATGAATAAAGCAGACATACAGTAGCACATAAGGAAAGAAAGATGCAGCAGGAAGTGTCACAGGAGCAAAGCCCCCTTTTAGCCAAAGATACATTGGAAAAAAAGGCTTCGGAACACACAATGAATAAACTAGACATACAGTGACACAAAAGGAGAGAAAGATGCAGCAGGAAGTGATACAGGGGCAAGATCCCCTTTCAGCCAAAGTACCTTGGAGAAAGGCTTCAGAACATGCAATAAATAAAGCAGACATACTGTACAGTAGCACATAAGGAGAGAAAGATGCAGCAGGAAATATTAGTGTTGAAACATAACCACCATCAGACACTCCCTCTTAGTGGAATAAATAAGTGTATAATAAATATTATGACCTTTGGCACAAAGGGTAGCAAAAAAAAAAAACATCATGAGGAGAAACCTGTGGAAAACCAAGGCCTAGGTTGCCATTCCTCTAAGCTGTGGATTACTTTTTATGTCCAGAACAGGATCTCAGACATGCTATTTCAAATACTGTAATGTTTAATGACTCCCATCCTCCTGAAGGTGTTTTAAGACTGGCCATGCAACCAAAGAAATTCCTACATGGAAGGACTCCACCCTTGGAAAGTATCAAGACCAAGTCAAATGAATAACAGGATGCCGTAATAACTCCTGAAGAAAAGGAAAGCAATAACAGCTTCTTCAGGCTTGGCTGCTCAGATACTCTCTTCTAAGAACAAGGCTCTTTATAAAATCATGGCGCTAGGCCCTAAGGGGCAAGCTTGAGCCAAGCCCTTCAGGAATAAGGCAGTCAGTAAAAGCCCTTGAGGGACAGGATGGATGAGCCTTGAGGGACAGGCATGACCAGGGAATGATGCTGATATCACTCAATGAATGACTGAGTATGAATGAATGACAATGATGAGGTTGCATTCCCATTATGAAATGTGTTTAATATGAATGATGACTGGAGGGCATGGCCCATATAGTATGACTACTGAGTCTAGAGAAGGAAGCCTGGATGACTGCCCTGGCAGGCTGGTGGATGAGTACGGTTCAGTTTAGTTCAGTTTAAAAAACAAAGTGCAGAGTCAAAGCAGCAGTCTGAGGTCTCAGTCCCACAAAAAGGCCATAATAAAATATAACAAATATGAAGCACAGCCATGCACAGAGGATAGCCTGGCAGTAGAGAACAAGGAAACATGCTGCTAAACAATTAGATGAATGATGAATGGATGCTGAAAACTAAATAAAAGAGGGAGAACCTGATTGATAAAGGAATGCTGAAGGAATGAATACTGGAACAAATGAATCCAGTCTTGGATTTATCAGAGCTTAGTTAGGGAAGTGTTGTTCCTGGATGTGAGTAGTTCAGATTTTGAAATAGAGGGATTGTAATGCAGCTGGAACAAATGAAGGGCAAAGACAGCATGACTGAAACGGGCTAGAATGCAGAATGCAGACAGGTGAGCTACTACTATTTGGTTATGTTAAGAACGGAGTGTAGAAACAGAAAAGTAATGCAGGAATGAGAGTTTTTCTAAGCCACCCCATTCAAAGGGACTGTAAAACCTAAGAGTTTGCTAGATATGCAAAGGAGAACTGAGGAAGCATGAGAGATCAAAAGCTAAATTGAAAACTGTGCAATCAAACAGAAATGCATCTACTCAAGCACCACGCTGAACTGACTTGCCGGATACTTGAGGAATTAACAAGATACAAAAGGCTGACTAAGCAGGGGCTAGTAAGTATATATTAAAGCAAAATCATTAACAATAATTATAGAAATATAGAAAGCATATTGTTGAAGCTACAACTAAAGAGAGCAGAAGTAAACCAGGAAGTACTGTATAAAACCAACCAAACAAGCTGCTGAAGCAGCAAATATGCCTTAAAATTCACCAAAGTACAAAGAAAACACACAACCAATACAGCTCAGCACAAGGAATGAGGTGGTTGTGGGGTAAGGAATCCCAGCAGCAGCATAGCAATAACCAGCAGCAGGAGAACAGCAAAGGAATGAGTATACAGTAAAAAGGATGCTTGGGCATGCTCAGTTAAAGAACCTGTTGTTGACTGGTCTTGGTTTGTTTCCTTCTTCCCCGACTGAACCACATGCAGTAGTATTTGCATTCTGAAATTTGTATCATAGTGTGATTTTCCTTCAATTCTTTTTGAGTTCTGAAATGCATGTATCATTGAATATGATGTTATTTCAAAATGCAATAAAATATAAATGTGAAAAATAATATTTTTCAACCAAATAAGATTGTTTAAGCAATAAACCACGACAGGGTGTGTGGTTATGCTGGGATTTACCCATGCCTGGTGTGGTTTGGACATGGGACTGCAGGCCAAGTGACCAAACCACACCAAAGGTGTGTAAATCCCAACATAACACCCCCCCGTCCAGAGTGGTTTATTGCGATTATACAATGTGCCCTTTCACTTTCTGTAAGAAGAAAAATTAAGAAAAATACATTTTTTGGTATTTTAAATTATTTTTTTTATTTATTCATTCGCAAAAAAAAAATAGTTTGATGTTTTTAACCACAGATTTTCTCCAGTAGCCAGTGTCTCAGACATCTCCAAGAAGATACAGAGTATGCTAAGAAAGGCTGATAATTTCACTGCCATATTTGCTCATTTCAAAGCCAACTCATTCAGTAATCATCTTTAAAACAATATATTAGAAAATAGAGTGAAAAAGAGGTAACCCATACCCCTTACTGATTAAATGTAAGTTGCCTTCAATTCTGCATCGCAGGTTAGTGTGTGAACCATGAGGCTTACTCACTGTACCCTGCCTTACATAGCCCAGCTCCTCGCCTTGGAGATCAAGTTGTTGCAGGGCTTCTTAATAGCTCCTAGCACCAGCCACTTTTGTCACCTCTCAAATACGCCTCCTGAACAAATCGGGTAGCCTGCTGTTATTATTCCTGCCCTCCAGTAACCGGTGCCATGCTTGGCAAATCATAAATTGACTCTGCTAAATGGGCCAGCCAGTGATTAAAATGAAGGAAGGAGTGAGCTTCAGCAGCCTGGGTCAGCGGTTATGTAAATGGAGGTGGGAGGGAGCGCGTGTACAGCAGCCAGAAGTCAGTGACCGTTTACTGTGGAGCTGCTGCTTGACAGCTGTTCAGGATGTGGTGATGGAGCAAAGCCGACTAAAAACAACAGTTGAGGAAGCTGTGAGTGGTCACAGAGGAGCTGCTGTAAAGAGAAAAAATGTAATGTTATAGAAACTTTGGAGCTGTTTTAAGTAAGGCACTTTCCATGGGCAGTTGGTGTATGTGTGCAACAGTCATGGTATGAACACTATATGGATGTGGTGAAGTTAAAAAAAAAAAGATGTAGTGATTTTTTTCCATTGTGCAGCAGTCACCTGGGAGGGCTGGAACTTCATCCATGGGTTACATTGCATTTAACCACAGGTAAACACACCAGCTGACCAATCAAGTTACTGGATTTTTAGAACCCATTTTATTATCATAAAATTCAGGTACTATACATTTGATTTATCAAATATCTTTCCTATAAGCAAGTTCAAAAGTCAAAATCTCATATTTAAGTTGCAATACCTATTTTTATATATACTGTATGCATCTACTGTATTATATCAGAAAAATAAAAACATTTCATTCTAAAATAAGATCAGTTTGAAGCATGTTTGCAAATGCATTTACCCTGTCTTTTGTGATATCAGAGGTATCAAAGTGGACTCTTCTAAGTTCCTTTAGTGCCATACACACTCCATTTAGCTTCATCTCTTATTTAGAGGACTTACAAGAAAACATTCTTCAAGCCATGTAAGACACAGAAACAATACTTTTTGGTCATTCATAAATCACAGTGCTGTAGTTTTAAAGTAGATTTTTCATTTATCAGTGCCAACAATATTGAAGCAAACTCATGAGTTGTGAGGAAGTTGAACTGGATATTTAAAGAGAGATCAGGGTCTGATGGAAGAAAGGTTTAGTGTTGTAATTTGTATGCTTGTTCCTTCTGGTTCTATGTCATAACTGCGAAAGCCTAAAGGCGATCGATGTTATGTAGAAGTCAAGAGTGCCGAAAATTTATTTCAGCACTCTGACACACCGGTGCATAGCAAAAGGGTGCCAGGGACTTAGATTTTTAATGTTTTCTGTGGGGAGCTGCACCCTCCTACTAAAGGATTCTCAACTCCAGGGAGGTGCATGTTGGGGGGGATGAAAACATTAAAAAAAAAATTTTCTGGCCAGGCACAACAAAAACGCAGCAGCACCCAGAGCCAAACCCAGTACCCTGCCGACTGATGCCAGCAACCCACTCGCCACACCACAGGGTCGGCTCAGCAACCCACTACAGCAACACCCCTCACATCCCTCACTGTGTGTGTGCCTGCTCCCACCCCCCCGCACGTATGTATAGCAACATTCTGTCATTATAGTCACCCACCCCCGCCTGGCTATCCTACCCTCCCGTAACCATCCCTGAAATGAGCTAGGGAGCAGGTCGCTGTTATTGCAGGCACCCATTCCCCAGGGCTCTTATCATGGGATACCTTCTTTCGCCTTTGTAATTCACAAAAGCTTAGCTGTTCCTCTGAATTTCACTTTTACTTTTGCAAGAAAGCTTATCATCTTTAGACAGATTTGCAAAGGTCCTCAAAACCACCACAAGATCTGAGAACCACAACTTGTGAGATTTGCATGCCAGCAGCTGTGCTTTGCCTCATGTGGACAATTTTCAAAGACTCATTACATTTGTGATGGTGTAGGCTACTTTGCAGTTATTATTGGTTACATTCACCAGCACATGGTCAATTAAATGCTGTACTGTGTATTTATCCATGCCACCCCAACTGAGATACCACATCTCATTTACAGTGTGGCCTTGTTTCTAACCAGCTGTATTGTTGGATGCTCAGGGAGGTCACGTGACTTGCACACAGTCACATAGTGGGTCACTGCTGGCTATGGTGGAATTCAAACCTGAGATCTCCTGTCTCACAGTTCATCAGTGCTCTAAAAGCTGGACTCACTGGGTGTGATTTTCAAAGAGAGATTTATTTATTTTGAAAGTCGGATTTACAACCTTTGAGTCAGGGACTCATTTACAAAGGCACCTCGTCGCAGAGATGCAGAACTTGTGTCCATATTTCAGATGCATGCTGTGTCCATGCAAATACATTAGGATGTGTGTGTGCTAATCTAATTACATCTTAAAGCACTTGCAAAATCTACTGCAGTTTACAGCGCTTTGTGATGCAACTGTGGTACTTGCATCTGTTTTCTGGACGCAAGTGTGCACTTCTGTCACAAAGGTTGACTAACCTTTTATATGTATGGTGGAACGCTATTGTGTATGAAGAGCCGTACACCATAAAGTCATTCTGCTGTAGTAGTGACATAGCTACTAACACAGAATGACTTTTCGTTCTGCGCAATTAACTATGTCACAACACAAGTACCCCCAGAAGCGCCATTCATTGGCCAGTTGGAAGTTCAACCATCGCACACGTGAGCTGACTGGCAGGCAGATAGCGGAGAAGTGCAGGTCTCAGATGGAAGACACTGACTTGTTTAAACTGCAAAAAGTAAATAAATGTGTATTTGGTGACCATACACTACATAGAAAAGTGTATGGTAGCCCAAATACACAACATTGCTATTTTTAAACCTTGTAGTTACCATGACATCAAAGGGACTGCTCCAGCTCTGCTCTCAAGGTCCTTGACAGCATAGTAACCACTCAGTGTAAGAATAGCCTTTTTGTGTATGGGCTACTATACACTACCCTATATGTGGTCTAACTTTTGTAATGGAAGTACACACTTGCCTCCAAACAACATATGCAAGTCTTTGGAAATTCCCCTACTGTCTTCTTTCTTTTTATGTATTTATTTATTTGAATTTTGATGACCTGGTAGGCCCACTGAGACAAGAAGTCCCTTTTTCAGGGATGACCCAGAGTTAGCTACAGAAACATCAAAAACAAAAGCACATACATTTTGAAATACAGGCAGGTACAAAAAAAGTAAATGTCATAAAGAAAAGCTCATATTAGGAGAACTATAAGCAGGTACAAAGTAGATACTTAGTTACAGCATTGGGTTCTGAAATGATGGAAACATGGCAGAGGAATTGTTCATAATATACAGCAGGCAGTACAACAAGTGCTATAGATAAGGATACATAAATGGTAAACAGTTTAAGGTACAACCAGCACAGTGGTTGAGTGGCACAAGAAGCGTTATTTTATTCTTCTACTCCTTTTCAAAGGCATGCTGGTAAAAGTATTATTACATTTGGAGGTAACTAGGTCAGTGAAATTCAGGATAAGAATTCTAAAGCCTGCTTACACTAACCTGTCTGCAATGCTGTGAGTAGTGTAGAATTGCTGATCTGCAATGGGTGCCTCCTGCTATTGTGTGGAGGTGTGGAGGTGATCTGATGCAGGCATTGTTGGCTGCTGTGGTACTGGGGAGCAGAACAGCTGCAGGCATTTTCCCACTATGTCCGGATGCTTCCCACCACTTGCAGTGATGCCTTCTGGGTTTGCTGTCAGTATCAGGGGTCGGGGTGAAAGACAGCAAGGGGAAAGACAGGAGGGAACTTTTAAATAATCACCACCTGTACCACAGTTGAGTGAGAGGATGGGGAGCCAGCAGGAGGAATGGGAGTGTAGATTACTTTTTTTCCAAAGATGGTACCAAAACACGTTATTTGGGGGGAGGAACCATACAGAGAAGTGAGTGTGAGAGGTAGTAATTTTAAAAATCACAATGGACTCGAGCTGGGAAACGGAGTCAGCTGGCTGCGCCAAATTCTCCATAGCTCCCCATGTTAGGACATCCTGCATTGTGGAACACACATGGAAGCTGTAACTCTGCAGGAAAACAGTTGTAATGTAAACATACATTTAATAACATTATCATTTTTGATATTTACATAAGCACTGACAGCACTTTGGCTCCATTTGCAGTTTTATATACATTCAACTGTAAATATGGTAGCTCCCAGATAGTGGTACCAATTGGGGGTGAGTGACACACATCCTAACTGAATTGTACTTTGATTTTTTCTTGTAAACTGATTTATTTGCCTCTCCCTGCATTATACATTATTGTATGTTCAATTCTGATAAATGCAATAAAAAAAAAAAAACAATTATTCAACTTTAATCTTCCTGTGGTATAAGGGTGACCATATCACAATGCCCTCTATAGTAAGGAATAAGAGATAAGCAACATATTGTTAGGAGAAGAATGAGTTTCTGAACCTAATTTAAATAAATATACTATACAGTAATCAGTACTTCAGATTTGCAATAAGTGATCTGCTCCCATTTCACTCCATATTTTTTATCACTCTTGAAAACCATTTGCAGCATTTGAAAATGCAAGTGCATTTTAATGAGTCAGCATGAACGCAGTGTGCCAGGAGGCAGGCATTTAAATGACATTCGGTACTCTGTGTGTCAGACTGTGCTAGCAGCATCTCTTGCATTTAAGAACTAAGTGAGATGACTGGTTATGGCAACCCATGCCAGACACATCAAATTACAATACTTATAAATGATTCTTCCTGAGTTGCCCCTTGGCACAAGGCTGGAGCTTATTAAACCAGCTGCATGCAGCAGCAGCCTGAGAGATCCACAGTCAGGTACCAATTTATTTCTGAGATGTACAGAGTATCATTATCAAGTTTGCTCCAGGCACGGTTTTAAGTGTTGTGATATGAAACAGTAGTGCTCAAATAGTATCCATATTACATTTCATTCCTGTTTACAGCATGAAAGGTACTTAATTTTTTTAACAAAAAAATGGCATTTTAAAATATAATTTCCAAATGTAATTGTTGTATAGTAAAATAGACCATATTAAGAAACCAAATTCAAGGATGGTCTGATATTAAATCATCACTGTCTCTATATACTGTTAGAGCTGTCTATATTTTCAGTACTGTTAACTCTTGTGGTAGTCTTCTGGTGCATAGGCACCTTTTGGAAAATTACTTGAGAGTTTAAAAATGCATCTAAAAAATTAAAGCAAAGAAAAATTACACTGGCCAATATCGAGTCACATCTTTGACAATTTATTTTTTATATTCATTTAATGTATTTATTTAAAAGTTGGTAACCTGGAAAGGCACACTGAGCTGAGGCTCTTTTCCAGGTGCAACCTGGGGTAGACAGTGGGGGGGGGGGGTTACGATGGTCAGAGCGATACAACAGTTTAAACACTCATGGATACAGTTGAGCAAAATACACAAAAATTAAAATTTACAAAGGACTGAGTAATACAACTGTTTAGACAATCATGGATACAATTGAGCAAATACACAGAAATTCACGTAGTTGGCAATAAAGATGCAGCGAATTTGAATTCCGCATAGCGAAGTGGCAATTTCACCATGTGGAGTAATTTGCAAAATTTTCTGCATTAGGCAGAATTTTGCCTTCCGCAGTGAAATGTCACCTTCCGGGGGTGACATTTTGCCACGGAAGGTGGAATTTCTCCACAGAAGGTGAAATTTTGCCATTCTACCAGGCGAAATGGGTGGAATTTCACGGATTACTCCTCGAAGTGAATTTTTCACACTCTGCTCACCACTAGTTGGCAAACATATATTTAAGTTGCATTGTTCAAAGTGCAAGTACTGTACATGTGAGTCTATGTAAACAGTGTTACAATTGTGCATAGTTCAGTTTATAAACTTGGATTAATTTTAACCCTTGCTGTGTGACAGACTGAGATATCAGTCCAGAATTACTATGCGTTCTAATTCTGTTGGCAGCCTATGAGCTACAAATATGAATTAGAGACAAATTTTACATTAGCAGTTTGAGCTTATACAACATGCCGGGTAAAGAATTGCAAGCAGTTAGAACTGAAGCAGGAGAAAGAAGGTTTAGAAGTAGGAAAAAAGGGAATTAGAATAGAGGGGCCTTATAGAGGAACACTGGAAAAGACACAGCTTTACCCAGCTGCTACAAAAATGCCTGATTAGTGCTTTCAGACATTAACATGTTTTTAAAAAATTACCTCTAATTGTTGTTTTAGTGATTTTAACAGTGGCCTTCAACTTTCACTTTCTATTGCTAGCAGCCACCATCTCACGTGCAGCAGAGAACTTCCTGAGCTCACTCTATGCTAATATGTCCTGCCAACCAATAGCAGAGGTCAAACAGGCATATTAGCACACAGTGAGCTCAGGAATCTAACTACTGTTCATGAGATGGTGACTGCCAGCAACAGAAAGTGGAAGTTGTGGGTAGCTGTTTTAAATCATTAAAAAAGTTGTTACTGTCTGAAAGCCCTAATTGAGAGTTTATGTAGTGTCTGAGGAAAGCTGTGTCTTTTCCAGTGTTTTCCTTTAAGAGAGGATGCAGGGCAGGGAATGGCAGAGGAGCATGGAATGCCTAGAGGAAAAGGAAAGGGAGAGAATGAGAGGGAGGAGAAGGAGAGAAAGGGATCAAGTTGGGCCAGGTGGGGAGCAGTTGCAGGGGGTGGGTTGGAGGCACTTTAGTTGATACTTCAGCGTGGAAAGAGTGAGTACAAGGTAGATACAGTGGGAAAGATGATTCCATGAATCAGGGAGTCTACAGGAGAAAGTGGCTTTGCCAGTTTGTGAGTTGAGATGTGGAAGATCGAAGGTCCTGGAATCCTGGGTTATGAGGGAGTAGCCTGACATACTTGTGGGGGAAAGGACAGAGGAGAGATATGGGGGGAGGGCTGAGAATCAGTACTTGCTGGTGAAGGCAGCATAGTGTGCGAGATGGTGGTCAGCAAGGGAAGGGAGGGTGAGAGCAGAGTATGGGGAGCAATGATGGGTACAATAAGGGAGGTTTGAGGTAAACGTGAAGAAAGCATTAAACAGGGAGTCTAATTTGGCAAGGTATGACTGGGGAACAGAGCTGTAGACAATGCTGGCATAGTCAGTTGCAGGGAGGATTAGTTTGGATACAAGTTCCTTATGGATAGGGAGGGAGAGACAGTCCTTGATACGGTGCAAAGCTCCCAGTTTGGGCTGAAGTTTGGAGTGGAGGTAGTCAAAGTGGAGAGAGAAGTCTAGCTTTGGGTTTAAACAGACCCCAAGATATTTGAATGACTGCACAATGTTTAACTTTTCGCCGTCAAGGGAGAAGAAAAATGGGGGCAATAAGATTTTAGCCAGTCTCTGGGCAGAGCCGAACACCATGGCAACCATCTTCTTATTGTTACATTTTAGGAGGTTTGCCTTGAACCAGTTACATAGAAACACAGACTTTGATGGCAGATAAGGACCGCTTGACCCACCCACCCAGTCTGCCCATTTCGCTACCTATTGGATAAGCTGCAGATTCTTGTTAATCAACAGCCTACTTCTTTCTACCCCCCCACTAGAATTGCCTTATGTCAGTCCCATTCATTCTTGAATTCTCCCACTATTTTTGACCCCATGACCTCCTCAAGAAGGCCATTCCATGCATCCACCACCCTCTCCATGAAAAAATACTTTCTCACATTTCCCCACATTGAGGGCACTTGAAAAGGCTGCTTGCAGAGAAGACTAGACTGAGGTGAGGGAAGGGCCTGAGGCAAATATGATGGTGTCATCTGTGTACTTGTGTACATGTGTAGGTGAGCAAGAGAAGGGGATACAGTTTACAAAGATAGAGTAAAGAGAGGGGCCCAGAATACAGCCTTGTGGGATGCCAGTGTGAATGGGGAGGGTGGTGGAAATGGATTGACCTAGCTGCATGAATTGGTTCCTATCAGAGAGATACGATCTGAACCAGTCTGTGGAGGAGGGGGAGAGACCTATGGATGTAAGTTTGTTCAGAAGGATGCTGTGGGAGACCGAGTCAAGCACTTTGTCGAGGTCAACAAAAAATCACCAAAGTGAGGTGACTCTTGTCCATGGCAGTATGGATGTGGTTTGTGAGATGGAGCAGGTAGAAGGAGGTGGAGTGGATACATCTGAAACCTGATTGGAATGGGCTTAGAGTATTGGACAAGTCAAAGAATGAGTTTAGTCTACTAGAGATGAGTGCCTCCTGAATTTTTGAGAGTGCTGGGAGGAGTGAGATGGGTCTGAAGTTTCCCAGTGTAGCGGGGTCACCTCCTTTGTAAAAAGGAATGACCTTGGCCAGCTTCTATGCCTTGGGGACAGACCATTGTGTGAAGATAGGTTGAGGAGATGGACAATGGAGGGGGTGATGGCTGGGGTGGAGATCTTAAGTAATTTGGGGTCAAGGCCATCACGGCTTTGCTTGGACAGGTTTAGTGATTTGAGGGCCTGGAGTACTTTGGTTACTGTGATGGAGGGGAGAAGCCATTTGAGGGGTTGGAGGAAGAGGAGTAGAGGGATATAGGCAGGGCCAAAGGGGGAGGGAGGCCCACAGGGAAAGTATACAGGGGAAGAAAAAGTGGTTGATGGAAGAAGCCGCTGAGGAAGGGTCTGAGACATCGGTGCTAGGGAAGTTGGACATGCTGAAGGAATCCATCCAAGTTATTACTGCAACTGCTGTTGCTTCTTTCCGTACCCTGAATTGATTAATATCTACCTAATTTCTCAACTACTCATTTTCCCCAACCTGTGGGCATCTTCTGTGTCCACTGCACTGCTCTTTGGACATGGGTTGCTCTGCCTACTCCCACCTGCACAGGTGGTACATTCCACTCCTCAGTACTCTGAGTCTGCTTGTTTTCCCTGGTTTTCCCTACCATACACTTAAGTAACATGTTATTAAGCTGCACTGAGAATCATGCTGCACTCCTATCAAGCTGCTCCTATTGTCAATTATGTACTTTCTATACGTTGTATTATTGTTGATTGGTGTATCTTCATTTCCTCACATGTTTTATTATTTCATGTAATATGCTGTTCCACCCTTGTGTTACCTTGTATGTATTCCACATGTTGTGCTCTCCCGGGTCGTTCCTGAAAATAGGCATAATACTTGTCTAGTGTACTTACCCGGTAAACAAAAGCTAAATAAATAAATAAATGAAGGGGAGGAGGAGTCAAGAAGGGGGTGGAGAGTTTTTCAGGAATCTACCGGTGAGGTTCTGGAGTCATTTCGTTTATTTCTGAAAATTAGGGCTTTTGAGGAATGCACAGCTTTTGTGCAGGCATTTCATAGAGTCCTGTATTTTTGCAGGTCACATTGACTAGAGGAGGATTTGTAGACATACCAGGCTTGGTCTCTGGACTTGAAGAGGGAGATTAATTCTTGGATAACCCATGGGACGTGTTTACGGTGCAGACGTAATATTTTGAGGGGGGCATGCAGATCCCAGATCCTCAGGAAGGTTGTGGTGGTGAATGCAAGGGCAGAGTCCACTTCAGGAGCAGTGAAAACATCAGACCAGTCCGCTAGATATAAGTCAGACAGGAGAGAGCTCTAACATTTAGAGAGTTGAGTGGATGGAAAAATAGGTACTTAGGTGGGGAGTTTGGGGACAAGATTTCCTGTGTCAGTACGTCATGCAGTGGTCATGGAAGGCACTGGGTAGGGTGCCAGCGGATAAGTATTTCTGGGGATGAGATGCTAAAACCCAGTTGATTAAAGGGGAACTGACATCAATAGGGTTTCTTAATGTCTGAAAGACCATAAACAGCTAATTTGAGTGAGCCATTGTGTTTGTCTGTGAGTCTTTGCTGTCCAGAGTTATTCATATGTAAATCAGCTTATAATTAAGGGCTGGGGCAGCCATATGTTTTAGGTTCCTGACAGGAAATTATGTCACCAAGGACCTTGGCCCTCCATTGACTGTGGGTTAAATAGGAAATTGTCTGTTTTATTAAAGTGTGTTTTAAGGTGTCATTACACTTTCTACATTTATAATACTTGTTTTGTGTATGCATTGAAACTAGTGAGTTATCACCTTTACATTTCAAACTGTCAGTAAAAATCCATCTTTAGGATTGCTTTAACATCTAGGCTATACTGCCAGCTGATCATCAAAATCTACACATCTCAAGGCTGGCTCTGTGGTGTCAACAGATATTGGGGCCCCATATCAGGATTCTGAACCCTGGCTGTGTCATGTCAGTACAGACTTCTGGGGCTGCCACAGCACCAATGTCTGTCTTTTTCCATTCTCTCTCTCTTACAGCCTTTTTTCTTACAATTTCAGGTGTGAACTCAGGTCTACAAGATGCAAATGTGGCTACATACTTACTGGCCTGGCATCATGTGGCCAGCCTTGAAATGTGAAGTTTTGATTATCAGCGGCAGTACAGCCTAGAGGTTAAAGCAAAGAGTTGTGAACAAGCTTCTTTCATCCAGTAGAATGGATTTTGATTCCATCATGCTCTACTTGTATATTGTGTGACCATAGCAAGTCACTTAACCTCCCTGTGCTCCTAAAACACACTTAGGAACAAGCTGTAGCTGTGTGCCTTTCCTGGACAAAGACAGTAAAAAAAATCTGAGCATGTGTTATGATTCTGAAAATATTATGCTCTTTCTATCCAGATTTGACTTGAAAAGAAAAAATAGGACACCATTACTTGTTTATTAATTGCAAAAATTGTAAAAACACATAGATGGACAACACAGTTAAAACACGCATGACCTGAAATATTTTATTAAAAGAGTATTTTACTTTTTTTTTTGATGACGTTAAAAGTATAACAGTTTCTTAAGGAAATACTTTGGATGGAATGGAATTTTCTACTGTAAAGAGAAAAATCAATCTGGTTGGTCATGCCACCCAGAGCCTTCTACCTTGTCTTACACTCTGCAGCTATGCCAATGGACCGCAACTTTCCAGAATTCCATTCCCACTGTAATGTAAAAAAAGAAAGAAAAAAACAAAGGGAGAGACAGGCTGTGTGTGTGTGTGTGTGTGTGTGTGTGTGTGTTGTGTGTGTGTGTGTGTGTGTGTGTGTGTGTGTATGTGTGTGTGTGTGTGTCTGACAGAAGTGCTGCACTAACAGAACTGTGGTGAAAGGGAAAAACAATTATCACCATTAATTAAAGAAAATAATATATGGGTGGGTGGGTGTAAAAACCAGAATTCTGCACACACCCTTGGTGTGGGATGCTTTTACAAACTACTCGGACATTGCCATCGGGGTTAATGTAGCGTCCCACACCACAGGTGTGTGTAAAATTTTGGTTACAAACACATATATACACATATAGTATTCTATATTTAAATAATGCAGTTCAGATTATGCTTTTTTAAACAATGTTGTCCATCCACATGTTTTAAACAATTAATGGTGTCCTATTTTTTTTCTTTTCAAGTCAAATCTGGATAGAAGGTGCATAATATTTTCAGAATCATAACACATGCTTAGACTGTTTGTTCTGTCTTTGTTCAGGAAAGGTACACAGCTACAACTTATTTCTGGGTGTGTTTTGGGAACACAGGGAGGTTAAGTGACTTACTCTGGTCACACAATATACAAGTAGAGCATATTGGAATAAAACCCATTCTATTGGATGAATGAAACTTGTTCACAGCTCTCTGCTTTAACCGCTAGGTTGTACTGCCAGCTGTTAATCAAAAACTACACATTTCAAGGCTTGCCCCATGATGCCAGGCCAGTAGGTACATAGCCACATTTGCATATTGTAAACCTGATTTCACAATGTAAGAGTGGGAACAGAATAAGACAGAAGTTAGTGCTGTGGCAGCCCCAGAAATCTGCACTGACATGAACATAGCCAGGGTTTAGAAATCCTGATACAGTATGGGGCTCCAGTACCTGTTGGCACCACAGAACCAGCCTTGAGATGTGTAGTTTTTAATGATTAGCTGGCAGTACAGCCTAGAGGTTAAAGCAATCTTAGAGATGGATTATTTTTACTAACAGTTTAAAATGTAAGGGTGATAACTCACTAGTTTTAATGCACATACAAAACAATTATTAAAAATGTAGAAAGTGTTCTAGTAACACCTTAAAACACACTTAATAAAACAGACAATTTCCTATTTGGCTTACAGTCAATGGAGGGCCAAGATCCTCAGTGACATTTCCTGTCAGGAGCCTAAAACATATGGCTGCCCCCCAGCCCTTAATTACAGACTGATTTACATATGAATAACTCTGGACTGCAAAGACTTGCAGATAAACACAATGGCTCACTCAAATTAGCTTTTTGTGGTCTTTAAGACATTAGGAAATTCTGTTGATGACAGTTCCCCTTTAAGGAATGGTTCGCAGAGTGAGGGTTTAATCTGGTTGGCTCTGATAAAAGTTGGATAAGGTTTAAAACCTCAGTTTCATGGGTGATAGATTTGGCATGGGGGGAGAGCCTGTTTACATTGAAATCACCCAGAAGTAGAAGCTCACTGGCCTGGGTGACAGAGGTGAGGGACGCTATAGTTGTGACTATGAAAGAGGGCAGGACACTGGGGAAGAAATAGCAGATACCTATGAAGAAAGGAGAGGTGGATGGGAAGGACAGCTTTAGAAGTAATAGCTCATGTGAGGATAGGAAAGCTTGTTGGATTACTGTTGAGTAGGGGAGTGAGTCGCATATGTAGGCAGCTACACCTCCACCCCTTCTTTTCCCTCTGTCCTGTCTGAGCAGTAGGTATCCTGGGAGGTCAACAGAGGAGTTCAGAATTTTGGATGACAACCAGGTCTCAGATACACAAAGGATGTCAGGGGAGCTAAGTAACACCCAGGCCCTTAAATGGTCCATTTTGGGTAGCAAGCTCTTGGCATTTAGATGATAGATGCCAAGGCCACCCGGTGTGGGGCTGTCAGAGGTGATGGGACTAGGGTTATGTTCTACATCTCCAGCCACAAAGAGGAAAAGGAGGCAGAGAAATAGGATCCTGGGGTAATGCTTTTTTATTGGGCAGTAGAAAGAGCATGTTTTTGGTTTGGTAGTGAGGGCTTGACATCTGTCGGGGGAAGAAAGCTCCTGGGGTGGAGCAGAGGTGGGAGGAAGGTGCCAGGGCAGTGTGGTTGAGAAGAGGATGGAGGCAGGAGGAGGGTGGGCTGAGGACTGGCTGAGGTAGAGGCAGGAGTGGGCTAGGGTGAGAGAGATGTCTGGGGTAGGAGTGTGGGAGGGAGAGATAAGGGAGTAGAGAGGTGTTGGGGTAGGAGTGTGGGATGGGGAGATAAGGGGAAAGTGATGGTGATAAAGGGAGAGTGATGGCGAGGAGGATGAGTGGCAGCAGTAGCCGAGGGGGAGGAGGGACATGATTACCAGAAAGTTGGTAGGATGGGGACAGGATGTGTGCTCAGTATTGTACTGTGTGGCCAGGTTGAGGTTTTGGCTGGTCACTGATGCTAAATGAGAGATGACAAAGGAGCTATGTGGCTAAGAGATATAGACACTAGATAGCAGTGTGGCCAACGCTAAAGTTGTAAAGCTGTAGGGATATTAGAGAGGTCCCTGCCTGGATGCTTGTTGGCAGTGGTAGCCTAGTGAAGAGTACACTGGGCTGGAGAATGAGTTAGGGAGCCTTGGACAAGGGTTTGAGACCCAGAGCCTCCGCACAAAAACTTGGGTAGTGAGGGGCAGATGGCAAGGAAGCTGGAGAGGTGGGGACAAAGGCAGAGAATGAAATCAGCTGAAGAGCCTCCTGGGGGGGGGGTAATGGGAGGGTCCACTGTTACTTTCAGAAAGGGGAGCAAAAATGGGCTGATTGATTCTGACCGAATCCTTTAAAGGCAGCACCACCCCTGGGTGGTTGGGTGGGGCAAGACAATGCAGTACTGTGCAAAGCACGGTACTGCACAGCAGAGTTAAAGTCTCAGTGGAATCTGTCTGAGCAGTACCTGATTTGCTTGTGGGGAGTTGCTGGGCTGCTCCGTTACACCCGCGGATGTGTTGGGGTGTGAGGATGGTCACTGCCATCTGGCCCTAACCCTGAGGAACAATGGTGGTGATTGAGTAGCCTGCAGGAAACAAGACAGAGAAAAGGAATTAATAAGGTCAGTACACAATTGGCTGGGGTCAAGGTGGGAAATGGGGGGGATTAGCAAAGCACTTGGGAGGGCTCAGGGCACATGACAGCAGCAGCAGCTATAAAATGCCAAAATGGCCATGTCTACCCCGTCCCATTAAGAATAACCCACAGTAACAGTCCCGTGTACATTTAGCTAAAGCACCGGTAAATACATGAAATAAGCAAAGAGACCACATTAGTGCCACCATGTAAATCAGTGTGAATCCACAGTACCGGCTCTTAAAGCATCCACTAGGAGAGCATCACTACACAGCTAAATGTCTACTGGAGTGAAAGTAACAGTGCAAACACCTAGGTAAGCAAGACTAAACAACATCAAGAGCACAATTATTGGAAACAATCAGTAGATCTACGCCAACAGCAGCAGAGTTGAAGTCTCAGTGGAATCTGGCTGAGCAGTACCTGATTTGCTTGTGGGGAGCTGCTGGGCTGCTACGTTTCACCCACAGATGCAGTCAGGGTGTGGGGGCAGACAGTGCCGTCAGGCCCTCACCCTGAGAAACAACAGTGGCAACTGATATTGATGGCCCACATGAAGTGTACATACAGTATATGTTGCACTTTTGCTGAAACTGCACAAAAGGTACGTTATGCTGGCCATTACATAACAAAGAATGCGTTTAGTACATGTCAGCTAGGGCTTAAACATAAAAAAAAGTACTTTAAAGAAAATTTTGGATTTACAAATAGGAGGATACTGACACGTGGGGGGATTTTCTTGCTCCATTAGCATCCTACCTTTTTCTGCACAATTTTCTTTTTTTAGATTACTGTTCAAATGTGGTTCCTTGAAAACAGACTTTTAATAAATCCCACTAAGTCACAGCACATTGATTAAAGAATACCTCAAGTCCACTATCTGTGGCCTGTAACAACAGTACCACCCCCTGGCCACTGTTTCATCCTTTAATTACTTGGGTATTGTAAGCACAGTTACTATTAATCAATGTAATTCTGTGGCTGTCTTAAAGAAAGGTGTACAGTAAATCGTGATTACTTGTTTTCGTGGTTAATTCCTGAGACGACAGATTTCACTCGGACATGCAGTGCAATTAAAAGCTGTTTATTTTAACACACAGTTAACATTTAACATATTTCTAACATTTAAATAGTACAAGACATTTTTAGAAAACCTTATTCAGACTGTTGTCTTACTTCATGCACTTTAAATCATTACACAATCTTCACTACATATGTATAAAACCTAGTACTCCTTATCTAGAGGCACTTTAAGGTAGTATTCTCTCTAGAATAGCCTGGACTAACCAGTACACAATTCCTTGGTACTAATAATCTTTGCTCGTATTTAAAACAATATTTCACTGCAGTTTATCTGTGCATATCGATGTGTACATATATATGGAACCAGGATTCTTCAAAGACACATGTAAGCACCTTTAATCAAAGTTTATACTCAACCAGTCTTTTTGCAAAGAGTCTCTTTATCTCCCTGATATCTGGAGATTTGAAGTATCTTGGCTAGATAAGGTTTCTTCCTGGCTGTCTGAGTTCTTTTCCTCCTTAAGGCTTGCAAAATAGAACGACAATGTCGGTACAAGTTTCAATGTCTCTTACTTATGGCAGATGCCACAAGTCTTCAGAGTTCAACAGAAGGATAGTTTTTAAAGTTCAGTAGAAGTAGTATAGATTTGAGATCTCTCACAGTGATGAAAAACAGATTCAAATGGCAGCTAGTAGGTGATCACAAATTGTTGGTCCTTGGAGATGCCTTATACAAGCCGAATACTTCCTCAGAAGTATCCTAAAGTTTCGTTCTACCTCAAAAGTAGCATGAAGTTTTGGGATGGTATAGCCATATTTGGACAGAAGCTTGTCTTGGGTAGGAAGTCACAGAATACGTGCAAAGGAGTTCTGAGTCATTGGGGGCTCTATCATTCACCTGCCTGTTCATCCTTTTGAACTTTGTCCATAAGGTGACAATCAATAGATTTATAACCACAAGACCTTCCACTGTACATGTTCAAGATGAGGTGATGAAAGATTATCTCATTGTGGTTTTATGGTGCTGGGGTAGTTGGTAGCATGTAGTTCCCTGTTTTGAGGACCAGTTCCTCATTCAGCTATATGGTTTCAGAGGTAAGGCCACTTCTTATGGTATGATTCAGTGATCTAAGAAGTGCTGGGTTCTGATTTTAACATTTACTTTAAAGCTGTCAGCTCCTTGCACAATGTCTGAATCTAATGAATTTATTTAGTTGGCATTTTGAATGTCCTTGAAGTTAGTAAGCTTAAAACATATTGTTCAATGTAGACTGTTCCATGCGTCCTGGGTGCTAAGATGAATTCCATATACCTGGGTTAAGCATTTGCAGGTCTGCTTGGTTTAAAAGAAAATGTTTTTATAACCAGTTCTTTTTAAGGTACATTAAAGCATCTGAGATTCAAGGTGAATTATCCTTTTTACACTTTGGCAGGGTATGATGGCTTACGTCCGCTATTGCGCCTACAGTGTTATGCTCGATACTGTATCTCCCTTGATTTTTCTCTCCACGTGGCACCCACCTGCTAGGCAGTCAATGTTAGACTTGGACTAGCCTCTAGACCCAACTGTAATCTCTCCCCCTCTGACTGGTTTGCTGTTGCCCGAGGTATTTTGCTCCCTAAACTGTCCTATGGACTGCCTGTTTTCTCAAAAGCTTCTAACTCTATCTTACACAAATGAGATGTGGCTTACAAGAATATATGCCATTTTGCCCTTGCTTGTAACCAACTTGCCCATCACTGTACCCTGCATTCTAAGCTTGGTTAGCTCCCTCCAGCTGCTCAGTGTGATCTCTCTTCCTGGGTTGTATCACTGAAATTATAATACAGAATCAGGTGCCAGCATCTCTTGCCTCCCTTTTGGTGCCTTACAAAAATGCCTTGGTCTCCCGGTCACACCTCGGACTAGGACCTAAAATGGGGAAACAGCTTTCTCTGTCTTTACCCCCAAACTATGGAATACAATACCCACTAACATCAGTATTGTTTTGATGCCCATGCTTTGTGGAATCAGTTCTGCTCCCATTTACAACAGCTGGCTGTATGCTCCTGTTCCTAACCTAATTTCTGCAAACTCTTGCCTATGTACAGTATATGAATGTTTCTTGCACTTGTCACTTTGAAATCGTGATATGCTGATTGTACTCTAGCTTTATGACATCAGAATTTCCCTATTAGTAAATATACTATTATGTTTCCTCCATTGCTCATGTTCTGTATTCCCTCAGTTATCGTCATGCATTATATTGCTCTATATTGATTCATCATGATCTGTATTTCTGAAATGATTGTCATGCACTGTACTGCCTATTTGAGATGTGCGAATCGGCAAAATTCGCTCTGTGAATTTAGTACAATTCGGGGAGTGCAGAATGATCTGTAAAGTGCAAATTTCTGTCACAAAGTGCGTAATCTTGCCCAGGAACAGCAGAATTTCACCGTGAATGATGGAATTTTGCAGTTCATGGTGAAATTCCCCTGTTTATGGGTGAAATTCCCAGTGAAGTTAGACAGGCGAATTTTGAAACTAATAGTGAAAATCTGCAAATTGCTCTGGGGAGGCGGTGACTTCACCGGAACTTCAACAACAAATTTAAACTTCGCAACATCTCTATTGTCTATTGGTTTGTACTCTCCCAGGTCATGCCTGAAAATAGGCAAATGGGTGTCTAGCACAACCTACAACCTACCGAAAGTTTTGCTACTGATACATCTTACAACATTTCTCATCCAGACATTAAAGAAAGAATTGACAAATTAAAAGTCAGTTCCTCCCCGTATCCAAATAATATCTAACCCAAGCTATTCCAAATCATGTGCGCTTACTTACTGGTACCACTAAAACTTCTATTCGAATCTTTCTTAAATACCGCTTCCATCCCTGTAGAGTGGAAGACTGCCCATGTTGTTCCCATTTTTAAAGGAGGTCACAGAGACGATGTATGTAACTATCGTCCTATAAGTTTAACACATGTTATAGGTAAGATTTTTCAGGGCATCATTAAGGATAGGATGCTTTCCTATTTAAATAATATTGTAACATGACTATAAACAAGACGCATAAATAAGTAACATGCATTGGTTAAAGTGCATCACCTGACCATTGAGCAACCATAGATTAAATCAACAATAGAGCCATGGTTGCTGCTGTAGTCCCAGTATATGCCACAACAACAGAAATAGCAGAGATCCCTATATTTCCACCCACCCACCCAGTGGACCACGATTATCAAGCAAATCATTGCACTACAGCAATAGATAACTTTGATATCAACTTTAAAAAATTACTGGTCTCTCTCTACCATGGATCAAAAACACTGGTCTTACATCTTGTCATCGGGATCCCCAGCTGTAAAGAAATGTCCATCCGATCCTCCTTTCAAGAAGCAGAGCAGCAACCCATTCAGCCTATGCATTTTTGCCATCCACATCCCTGTGTATTTTAATTATTATAGCAGTGCACCAGAGCCGTCTGTCCCGTAAACAGTTTGCAGAGGTTAGCGTAGTCCTATACAAATGTTCCTTATGTTTTGCAACTGTCTTTAAAATGTTATATTGTGACAGAAATGTAAAATGTCACAGTTAATTAGTGGCCCAATATAGTTAATTACTGAGCTATCACTGCAAAGTAGTTAATCATGATGCACGCTCACATTTTCAATCCCAGAAGTTATTTTTACTGTGTAAGTGATGAATGAATACCTTGGTTTCGATATAAAATAATACTGGTTTTCAGAAGAAAATTATGTTAATGAACAGTGTTGCGAGCTTGCAGTGAGTTAACTGATACCTTACAGAAATGTTTAACTCGTAGTTCTATACACCCACACTGTATGTCAATAAGGCTTCATGCAACCAAATGTGTGCACTAAAACAAGCATTATTCTGCCTGAAATACTGTACTAAGTGTGTGTCTGTGTTTTTTTGCCTAAATGACTAACAGTACAACTCCTTAACTGTACAACTCCTTACCTGTAGATACGCTTGCCATGTTATAAGTGCATTAAACCACTCCTGAAGCATGGTTCTACTGTGGATTTAATCCATGGTTGGGTGGTTGGAGGCACCAGGCCACCCCAACCATCGATTAAATCCACAGTAGAACCTTGCTCTGTTGTGGTTTAATGCTTACATCTCAGATATGACGTCTAATAACTTGTCATGGAGTACTGAATATGCAGACGATACTAAGATAGGTGCAGCTTGTGGGGATTTATCTGACGGTCTAAATTTACAAAAAGATTTGGACAACATCGCTACCTGGACCAGGAAGTAGGGCATGTCTCGTAACTTAAATAAAGGTAAGGTATTGCATTTAGAAAGACGAAACTTACATTATAACTATAAAATCGGAGGACATCAATTATTAAAAACTAAATGTGAGAGAGAGACTTAGGTATACATATAACAGATGATTTGACTAATGGAGAACAGGTTACAGCCATACTCAACAAGGCAAATAAAGTACAGTAGTTTACTCTATTAAAAGAAATATAGCCTCTGGATCTAGTACTGTGTTGATGCCCTTATATAGGTTTTATGTTCGACCACATCTGGAGTATTCTTCCCAGGTTTGGTTCCCATACAAAATGCATGAGAGGCTAAGGCTAGAACAAATACAATGATGACACACCAAAATGGTGGACGGACTACATGAATTAGAGTACACCAACAGACTAAAGCAGTTAGGCACCATATCCTTGGAGCAGTGGTGGAGCCAGGTTTGGGAGCATTTGGGAGCTGGGGAGGCCATTCAGTCAGTAATGGGCTCCACAATGGGCACTAAACAGTGAATGAAGATGGTGGTGGGGCACCACTACTCACACCGAGGCAGCCAGGAGGGTGACCGCCCCCCCCAGCCCCCTCCCCAGCTCCGCCACTGCCTTGGAGACATGTCAAGCACGTGGAGATTTGTTGCTGATGTACGACATTATGCAGGACCCTGCTTTGATGTGCGACTGGGGTATGGAATTTAAGGATCTTAAGTTTGAAACCAGAGGGCATCCGCTTCAAATAAAAGGGAAACGCTATAGACTTGATATGAGAAAGTATTTTTACACAAATAGAATAGTTAACCTATGGAATGATTTACCCCTTGAGGTGATACCTGCTAATAGTAAACATTCCTTTAAGCATAGATTATATAAATATATTTTTTTCAGGTGCTACTCTAAGGTATTTTTTTATAATGGAAACATAATGGGCTACTGCCTTCTCGCTTCTACAAGATCTTTAGTATGAACCTAGTATGACCCTTCCTGGTAAACAAAAACTAAATAAATAAATATAGGGGAGGGACTCCAAAAGTAAACTCAGTCTCTTTGCAGATGATAGCAAAATCGGTGGAAGGATGGATACAGTGGAGGGGATACAGGGAATGAAAATGGACCTACTGTAAACAGACAGGAAAAGAGGTCCAAGATATGGCAATTTAGATGTAATGTCAAACAAGTGCAACGTCATGCACACTGGCAAATAAATACAGACACAGAGTACTGATTTGGGGGGGGGGAGTAAGGGTGGAGCAGATATTGAAGGAAAGGGACCTGGGATCATTGTTAATTAAAGGCTGAAGTCCCATGCAAAATGCCAGAAGGCTGCAGGAAAAGCAGTAGGATGCTGAGGTGCACAGGAAGGGGGCTTGCTAACTTGCTAATAGGAGGAAGGAGGTGATTCTGCTCATGTACAGAGACCTAGCCCAGAGTACTATGTGCAGCTCTAGGATCTGCACATGAAGAAGGACCAGGGCCTCTTATTAGCTGTTCAGAGGAGGACCACGAAGATGAGTCAGTAGAAACAGGGGAAGACAACATAGAAACATAGAAACACAGAATTTGACGGCAGATAAGGACCGCTTGGCCCACCCAGTCTGCCCATTTCCCTACCTACTGGATAAGCTGCAGATCCTAGACAAATGAAGAAAGGCTGGACAGTCTCAAGCATGTAGACACTAGATGCCAGGACTGAGAGGAGGAACATGACAAAGACCTCTAAGTAGCTAATGAGTGTTAATAAAATAGATTTTAAAAAGTATAAGAGAAATACTGTATTGTGATTGGTGGAATCCAGTCACATGATGGTTCTATTCTTCCAGCTCAACAGCACAGGTTAGAAACGCTTTATTTTCTGAACTACGTTACTTAGTCCAAAAATTAAAAAAATTAGGGAAACCATTTTATAATCTCAATAAGGTATTCCAGGATGTGCTTTGCCTCAGACTTCACTTTCCAAGGTGTACCATTATCTCACAATAACACACACCCTGTCATGCCTTATTGCTTAAAGGGGAACTGTCAGCAATAAGAGCCTCACACCTAAGTGTGAGGCTGATTCCAATTTGCACTTTGTGTAAAAAAACATGTTTTTACTTATTGTTTACTGCAGTATAGTAGAATGTATAGGGCTAATTTTGCTGCCTTCTAAGATTCAATTTCCTGTAATGAAAAATCCCAGAATCCCCTGTAACTGACATCAGAGGAGAACTGCAGAGCTGAGAGATTCAATAGCCTGCAGTATACATGTTAAAGATTTTGTAAGCTAAAATTAGATGTCTGCTGGTCCTGCTGTGCTCACAGGGCTTAGTACAGTCCTCTGTGACTACATCTAGCCCCAGGAGAATAGCAGACTAGCAAACAGATGATTACAGCTTATAAAAAAATCTGACATTCACTGTAGGCTACTGAATCTCCCACTGCTGCAGTTCTCCTCTGATGTCAGCTGGAGGGGAGTCTAGAATATCTGGTTTCGGGAAACGTCAGCTTACAAGTCAATGAAATTAGCCTGATACAATCTACTACACAGCAGTAATCATTAGGTAAAAAAAGTGTTTCGCACACAAAGGGCTAATTGGGATCGACTTCACACTTGAGTGTGAGTTTCTTATTGCTGACAGTTCCCCATTAATTACAGATCGAGGGAGCGTTCCTAACCAATTGGAGTGCTTCTTTCCTCTGTGCATAAGACACTCTTATCCTGCGAAGTGTATCTCATGCACAGATGCCCTGGAAACAAGCACATTCTGGGACAGTTTTTTTTTTAATATATTTTTGATAGCGCTCAATCAATATAGAGGATTGTGTACGAACAGTCATACATAACAAGGATATTCTCGTATCAAGAGGTTTCCTTGGTAACAGATGACCTCGAGAGCGCAGCTTGAGAGGTGCTCTACTACCAAGGGAACCTCGAGATGCAAGAATATCCTTGTTTGTGTATGACTGCTCATACACAGTCTTTTATAGTGTATGGGCAGTCACAGCATAGAAAATCACACAAAACCAGCTGGAGAAGACAACAGAATAGAAATTTTAACATTTTCTTTTTTTTTAACTGACACAGTGTGCTGCAGATGTTTCTGCAAGTTCAAGTTTAAAAAAAAAACACAACTTCCAGCTTAACTGGATTGAGGAGTGCAACTATGTGGCAGCATTCCAAGTTGTTATGCTGCAGTAGTGACATAGCTAGTGCAGCATAACAGCTGTGATGACATAGCTACTGCGGCATAACAACTCCATTCTAGTTATGGATTTCTATCCATAACAACATTCTACCATACACTATAACATAATAATATGTCCCCTGTCACCACTCATTGCTAGATAAGAGTGGTTCTGCTTGAGACAGAACAGTGCAGCTTTGCTTTGTTGTTCTCTCACGAGCAGAACACGCATGAAACCACTCTTATCCAGCAATGAGAGCTCCAGAGGACATATTAATATATACAGTAGTGACTTGTTCACAGTGAGCAAGGCCAAGGTAACAAGGGCCGTGGATGCTAGCTGCTCCCCTAGCTTTAGGAGGAATGTAAGGAAGTTCTTTACAGAAAGGGTGGTGGAGAAGTGAAATGAGTTACCTGAAGAAGTGGTCATCACAGATTCTATTGCTGGTTTCAAACACAGGTGGGATAGGCACAGGGTAATAGTCAAAATCAGAGGAGGGAAGGATCGTGGACAATCATTGGAAGGGGATTAATGGAAAATCAGTAGACTAGCTCTGGTCAAGCATAAGTCTGTGTGTGGATACAGGCAGGTACTAAATGGGCCATTGAGCCTTTTTTGGGCACTAATATCTATATAATGTATGTGGAGCCCTTATTATTAGCTGAAATCAAGCAGATTACAACCTTATTATGCCATCGTTATGACATCACTCTGTTGTTCACCCTTCTTCAGTATGTCATATCAATGGTATAACAAAACGGAATGCTCACAACAATCAATGTTCTGTGAAGTAATTCAGTAAAGTAATTCAGTCTGTGATTACACAATCTTGGCAGCCCATACTCTATAAAATATAATGTATGGTCTTTGGTTAATAACCACACTGAAAACACTTATAGTGTGTTTATTAACCAAAGACCATACATTATCCTCTATGTTTCTCTTGTTAGTCGATTGGTGCCCACGTCTCAATGCCAAGTGGCCATTATATTACTAAAAACAGATTGAAAATTATCCGCCCATTGAGTATAATGGAGAGCACCCCCCACGCTCTCACTGGCATCTTGTCATCACGTCCATGAGCACGCGGGTGGAGCGTGCAGTAAAAACCAGGAAGTCCTTGGGACCCAGTGTGCACAATTTTACGAGGGATATAACTTTTTATGAGAAAAACACTTTTCGGAGATTTCCATCATATCGTGATCCTTTTGCGGTGAGGCACCTATATGTATGGTACAGGGGGCTTCCAATTGTATCTTGGTGGGTCTCTTTAACTTTTACATTTGCTGTTTGTTGAAGATTAATCTCTTTATCCTTGATTTCAACCGCTAGCCTCAGTGATGCATTAGGCAACTGTGATATCATCAGCATTTTGAAAGCTGCTCTCTGATTGGCTCAGTATTCAATTGTGATGTTAATAACCTTTATGATATCCATAGTGACAACAGTAACAGCAACAAATTTTTGATATCTTACTGTTACCATTATCACCCACCATAATACTGCTTTTATCTTATCAGTTTTGCGCCCCCGGTTTGTATCTGCATCTCTAAATTCAAGATTAAGTTATAAAATTAAGGAATTACTCTTTTTAGCACAATTTGTCAAGCCTGCCAGCCATTTTCACAGAACCCTTCTAATTGTTCACATCACCAGAAGATATGTGACATGTTGCCTTTGTCAGTAAGCTATCACCCGTACTTATCTTTTTTTTTTTTTCAACTATTTTTATCCTCCGGTGGCAGGTCAACTTCTGCGTCCACCAATCCTACTGATCTCGGGTCCTTCGGGGACTTGTAGTGCCATGGGCATCCCCCAGGAGATCCCCAGAGTCGATCCGGGGCCTCATCCAGATCAGCCTCCACAATTTCCACTGTTTTTCTCCCAGGCTTACCGCGGGACCCCCAGAAGCGGTGGCGCATGCGCATGGAGGCGCACATGTGCACTACAGCTCCGGACCAGGTCCCCTCAACCCTCCCTGCGACCTACGTTAGTGTGTCTCTCGTAGCGCCAACTCTCTGGCCTCCACCAGAGGGCGGCCAAGCTCCAAGAGAGCTACATCCCTCCTCCCGAGGCACAGCGCTGCCAGCCGGCAACTTCTCGCATCCTCTCCCCCCCCTCCTGCCGACCTCCGATGACCCAAGCTCATTCCCGAACCCGGGTTGCCAGCATGGCGCAAGGTGTGGTGTCCAGCGTCTCAACCCTCTGCGCCACTGGACTGGTTACCAGTACTTATTTTACAGGTCATAATTAAAGATCCAATTCTCAATAGCAAGGGACTGATGCTAAATTGTTGTGGCACAGGTTAGCCCCAATCCCTTGCCTGTAACTCCCTAAGCTATACTCAAAGGGGTTTGGACAGCCATTTTATGCCACTGCACATCAAAGTGCACTTGTATACAGAAGGGGTGGAGTGGGCATGTAAATAGGAAGCTGTGCCATTCACATTGCCTATTACCACCAGTGCCGCAGGTGCAGCACTTGTGTAACACCCCATGCCTAATGAATGTTTTTCCATGTTGGTAGGGATGTTGGAGCTCTGCGCCTGCTGCACTGTGATAGCGAAGGCAAGCTTGATGAGCTCTCAGAGAAAGAATGGGGCTAGGGGTTGGGGTCCCACTGGACTACCAGGGAAAGTGTTTTTGCTGGGGTTTGTGTTGGGGGCCAAATGGACAACTAGGGATTACATGGAGGGACAGACACATGGGCGTCACCATCAGCCAACAAACAGATCAAAGATACTGGTTGGGGGGCCGGCCCACTGGCGCAGCGGTAGGGCTACTGCTTGCAACGCCAGCGACCCGGGTTCGGGAACGGACTCGGGCAGCTGGAGGGCCGCCGGGAGGAGGATTGGCGCCCAGTGGCTGCCTCCTCCGGGTGGGGTGGGGTGCAAGTCCCGCTGCAATACCGCCACCTGGGTGACCACAGGTGGAGGTGCAGCAAGACTGCACACAGAAGGGTGGGGGTGACGTCTGCCGGAAGCTGGAGCGTCAAGCACGTCGTGACATGCTCCGCCCCTTGGCTTCCCTAGCGTGCAGACGTCCTGAGAGCTGGGAAGGAAAAACGGAAAAAGCCCTGCGCTGAGGTCCTGTAGACGGGACCCGGCTGTCCCGAGAAAACCCTTAACCAGGCTCCACAACCGGGGCTCGTGAGGCTTTCCGACACAGTCTCTAGGTGTGAGAGGGGGACTATCCGGGGCGGTCCCCCTCCTCCCCACCCGGGGGGCAAACTGTGGCATGATGGGGAAGGCTAGCCAAGCACTCGGAGGGAGGTACCTGGGGAAGGACTACGGGAGTATACAGCCTAGGAGTTCCCCGAAGAAAGGAACTCAGCGTGGAGAGGTAGGGGGCATAAAGAGAAAGTAAAAAAAAAAAAAGATACTGGTTGGGGGGATATGTTCAGTGCTGTACAAGCCCAAGTATATCTGTGAATAGCACTGTACCACACTGATTTACAAGAGCTGCTAATGTGTGTCATTACTGTGCACAAACCCAGTTTACACACAGTAACAGCTGGAACACTCATCTGCCCTGCAAGATTTGCATTGGGAGGGTCTCTTCCCCATGTACAAATCTAATGTTCTCAGCATAGCAATGTTATGGGTAAGAGCAACAGGGTGCACTTTGTGCACTGTCCTGTGGCCCATGAAATTGGGTCTGGAATCTTTAAAAGGGCATAGTTGGCACTAACAGCCCATATGCTGCATCCAAGTGTGGTGCTGGTCCCAATTTGCACTTTGTGTGCAAAACCGTTTTTTTTCTTACTGTTTACTGCAGTATAATAGAGTTCATTAAGCTGATTCTGCTGCCTTCCAAGCCAACATTTGCTATAACCAGAAAGTCCCTGCAGCTGACATCAGAGCAGGGCTGCAGCAGTGGGAGAGTCAATAGTCTGCAGTGCATGTTAGAGTTTTTATATGCTCAGATCAAATGTTTACTGGCTTAGCTGTTCTCCCAGGGCTACATATAGTCCTCTGTGACCAGCAAACAAAGAAGAGAGCTTATAAAAACTATAATATGCACTGCAGGCTATTGAATCTACCACAGATGCAGAAGCTGCACGTTTTGCAAGCAGCAGCTGTCTGAAGATTGTTGCTTTGCACAGCTGTATAGGGGGCTCCCAAGAACTGAGAGCCCCAAATACAAATACTGAGGAGCAGGGGCCCTGAACACAACAATCATGATCTAATGTGGCTAAACGGTGGGCTGTGAGGAGCAAATTCCCCAAACAAAACATCTGCTACCTGGCGCAGCTGTATTGGGGGTCCTGAGGAGAGGGAACCCTGAGTACAATGTCCCCATCTAGCATGAGTGTACGATGGGCTCACGATGAGCAGGAGCTCTGAACAAAATATTCAACCCCTGGCATGGCTGTATGGGGGGACTCCTGTATGGGGATCTCATGTCAGATTAGCAGGTGCAGATTTGAGGAGTCATGCATCAGCGTACTCATGACTGACTTGAGACAAACAGCTGTTTAGGTGAAAAGGTTTGTAACAAAGTATAACCCATCAAATGAGTACACAGATATTGTATTTATATCACTTCTGACCTCAAGAGCAAAAAACAAAGCAGACCAATGTTTAACAAATCTAATTACTTGTTAAACTGCACTTCTTACATACGGTCAATCCAAGGATATACTTCTACCCCTATATAATTTGTATGCAAAACCAATTACAGATTATAGATCCCATGCCTGAGGTGGGCTGATTATCCTCAGGTGAAAAAATCAGACACTAAAAGAATACAACTGAGAGCCACCAAAATGATGAAGGGTATGGAAAATTCTGTTTATAAGGAAAGAGTAGCAATGTTAAACCAAAACACCCTCCACAGCAAGAGAATGAGAGGTGACCTGCTTCTACTTTTCAGTATCACTGATGACAGTGGTATGATGACATAATTAGGTATGGAATTAAAATGTATACATTAATATTAGAGGTCATGCAAAACATTTAAGGACGACCAGTTTTAGGACTAATAAAATGAAAAACATTTACACTCAAAGAGTGGTGGCATTGTGGTGTTCCCTGTCTAATCATGTGATAAATAGTGATAGCACCAACACCTTTAAAGAGGACCTTCCCCGAAGGTCAAAAATTATTCTTGCAGTCATTTGATGCAGTAATGTACCTCAAATCAGGGCCAGATTAACGCACAGGCAACACAGGCACAGGCCTAGGGCTCCTGCCTACCAGGGGGGCCCCAGCAATTCCCAACATATATTTACTGTATGTACCATCCTTTCTTCTGCCTGAGCTGCATTTTTTTTGTAAAGGACTAAGCCACATAGTAATCTAAGCAAGGCAGGGACTGAACTGTGACGTGACTCTCACCTCCCTGATTAGGCGTTAAGTACAGCTGATAGTTTCAGGGGGCCCTGGTCAGGCTGGCCTTTAAGGTGGGAATAGGCCCATTTCCTTTGCTTTGTCTCTCACTCCAACTTAGAATCCCCACTTAGAATCAAGTCTTTCTCTAAAAGTACATTTCAGTGTGTATGTTTTATATTTAATTTCACTCCTAAAATTAAGAAATCTACAATGCGTTTCAATGGTACAGTTAAAAATCGTACTTTTTTTTTTTTTTTTTTATTCCTTCATCTCACTTATATTGAAGTTCTCACCTTGATATAACTCAGTTTTTAGGGCGAATAAATGAACATATTTCCAAATTCCCATCGGTAAATATTGCCACATATTGATCCTGGCTTGCTTATCAATGACAGAAATGTTTGATGCCAGGAATGATTTCTTCCAACAACGACTTGCTTTGCAATATAACTTCAAAAGTTCATGACTCCTCTAGTAAACCACCAACTTAACTCTTACAACACCCAGGACCTGGCCTCTTCTAGAGCTGGGTCCCTACCCTACCCAACAAAACTCTCAAATCCTGTTTCATACTACCCAGACTATGAGTGCACATGTGTGTGTTTGGGGGAAGGGTCCTTGAAGAAGTGCAAATCCTGACACTTCACACCCAAAAAATAATTTTTACAAGGCCAATTAGTAATTATTTTCTCTGAATGATCAAAACTTAGACTACTGCTATTTTTCTATACTGATATTTAGTTTCATTAATTTTGAAGCATTTTTAGTTATGTTAGTTATATTGTATGCCAATTTGTAGGAACAGAATTTTTTTTTCATGTTTCAGTAACTGATATGCAATGGCCAAGGGGTGCAGTTACACTGAAGGGGCACAGTCACAGCAAAGGGGCGTGGTTGCGGTGAGGGGGGCTCCAGATTTCTCTTGGCCCTAGGGCCCCAGATTGCCTTAATCTGGCCCTGCCTCAAATGTTGTGTGCATGTGTTAGTTTTGTCAAAGGTTTACTCTTCTTTCCATATTTTGAGTTTTTTTAGCCTGGCTGCTGCACTTGCCTTTGCTGTTCAGCTGCTGGGCTGCTGGCTCCTGCTGATGTCATTGTATGAGTAGGAGTGAATCACACTGTGCTGCACAATGCCCTAGCACCCAGCACTTACAATCAGTCTTTGCACCCCTAGCACCTTACCTGTCATATTTCCTCGACAAGGCCCCCTGGCTGCACTGTCTCCCACCTCGCCCACCCCCTGTATCTCCACTCCTGCCCCGCCCCAACCACCTCCCGTGACTCCCTCTTACCCCTGCACCTCCTTCCCCTCGATCTCCTACCTCACTTCCCCATCACCCCCCTTCCCTTGTCTTACTCATAGCTCAAGTCTTTGTACTGGTTATTACACATCTGTAAGTCAATGACTATATGTTTGTAACTAAAAATGATGACTGTTGCACACGCTGACGTGGAACCTTTGTAAAAGAGCCTTGGCTCAAAGGTATTGTAATCCTAGATTGAAATAAATAAATAAAATGACATTACAGCAATTTCACTAGGGAAAACTTCCACAACTTGGTGTGCATACTACAGTAGTAGTGCCAAATAAGTTAAGGGAATTTTAAAATCCCTATTGAGAATTGTGAAAACTTTTTGTTATGGACTTTTTTGTTGTTGTTTGGTAGCGTGCTCACTGCTATCAGGAGAGGCAGGGGTCAATTTTAACATTATTAAATTCAAGGACAAAAGCATCATTAGCACTCCACTGTTAGGCTATTCAGATAGAGTGTGATCAAGGGTAACTCCCAGTTTTCTGAATCTGTCTCTGTCTGACAATGTGACCCACATTATTAAGACCAGTGGCTCTCATTTCGCTACATGTTGTGTCTGTATCCAACATTTCAGTGACAAAATGCTATGAGGTATACAGGGAGGCATTACTCAGTACAAAAAACAGAAGCTACGTGTTTGGTGCTATAATGCATGTGGTGTCTGGTGACTGGGATTGTGAAATGTCTGTAGCAACTTAGGCAATTTAAACAGTAGTTTTTTTTTTGTTTTTTTTTCTTTATGTCCCCAGATATCTACATTACAGTGAAACTCTAAGTAAAATTAATCTAAGTGATCTATACTGTGGATGTATAAGGGAGGCGGCTGCCTCACATCTCTGGCGTGCACGATCAGGCCAATTTTAAGGACATGGATGCTCCTAATGCTTCGTTGTACAGCCATTGTCCAGCCCTCGCATGCTCCAGTACACCCACACCCCTAAGGCTACTCCCCCTACCTGCCTACTAACTCTTCTTTCTCCCCTCTCACAGATCCTTCCCCCCTCCGCCCGGAGCCTGAGGTCATGAGGGCTGCACCTTGGAGTGCCCTCCTGCCACTGTGATCGCAGCTGCTGGTCGCTGGGACACCCGCCCCGAGGAGCCGGCCGATCGTGAGGGCCGCTGAAAATCACCCGCCCTGCCTCCCCACAGTGCTCAGGTAATTTCAAGGCTCTAAACCTCGCATTGGCCCCATGAGTAGCCTACCTGGGGCAGCTGAGCGGATCGCTGCTGTTTTGGCGCCTTTCTTCAGAGTGGCGCACCCGCACCGCCGTGACTTTGCTCTCGCTGTTTCAGCCGGTGCCCCGGAGTAGCCCCACCGCCCCCACCACCACCACCTTGGTCGGCTCTCGCTTATATTGAGTTTCTGTATCACATGACGCGCGCCAGAACCAATCAGCCTACTTTCCCATCTGCTGGTTATATCTTTCCAGCACTAGAGGAGTCTGCCCTCACTTTCTACTTTTCTTTGGGAAATGTCTCTACTAAGCTTATATCTTGCTCGCTGGCTCTCCTCCTATCCCGCCTTTACCTGCTCCCCACCCCTATATCCCACCTCTACCTGCCATCGACTAAAACACCCTCCCTCCGCTCTCAGTATTCTGCTCTCCCATCAGACTGCCCAACAACTATCTCCCTGGCTATCCCCCCATATCCCTCCCGTACCCTGGATCACCTCACTACCCCCACCCACCCACCACCTAAGTGCTACTCTCAGTATTGCGATTTCTATCACAAGGTCCCTCTCTCGCTAAGCGCCATGATTCTGTTCTCCTTCCCATCCCATGCACCTCCCGGTAACGTATCAGCAACCACATAGATACCCCTACCCAGCAACCAGCACCTTGTGAGGCTTAATTTTACTTGCTGTTTCTTGCTCTCGCAATGTGCACCCCAAACCTGGGGCCGGCCGCCTCTGCCATACCTCAGCTCACCGGAGGCAAGGCCTCCGTACGCCTTTATCAATATATGCAGTCTCCTAAGAAAACTGCTGCCCTCCAGTGCTGGGTCTCCCAACCGCCCCCAAAATTCTCATGCTTGCAGAAACCTGGCTCTCTCCTCCCACGCCCGACTCTGCCGTCTCTCTTCAGGTTTTTCCCTGTTTAGGGCCAATAGGATGGGCAGGCGTGGTGGGTGGCTGCCCTACCTGTGCGACTCGCTCCTCGCCATGCCTCTCCAACCCCGAGCTTAGCTACAGGCGCAAGCCATTACCTTAAAAATCTCCCCCACCCAGGTCGTGGCCCCTTTATCTAACTGCGGGCTTACCTACCCCCGGGGCCTAAAAAAGATCTTGCGGTCGCCTCCCTTCTTGACTACCTATCCACTCTACCCCGGAAGGCCGAACAACTAATCTTGGGTGACTTAAACACCAACTGGCTCAGCCCATCTTCTGACAATATTAAGAACGAGCTTGCAGCCCTCAACCTGTCCCAATTGGTCACCCAGACCACTAGGATTAACAAAGTAACAGGTACTAGTTCCCTTCTGGATGTAGTCCTCTCCAACCGGCCACATAAAATAGGGTCTGTGCAAGTCCTTGCGGACTCGCTCAGCGACCACTCCCCTATCATCTGCTCTTGGTCATCCCCCACTCTCAGCCCGGTGTACTGCAGGACCCCACGACGCTGTTTTCTCCCCAGAGGTCTTGTGAACCTCAAACGGCACCTGGCCCATGTCAACTGGACCCCAGTGGCCTGCGCACCTGACATCAACTCTGCCCTAACTTACCTCACCACGGTTTTCAACCATGCTTGTGACCTGTTTGCCCCTTTCTGGACTCCCAAGTTAAAAAAACGGACTGCTGCATGGATAACCCCTGCACTGATCCACCTACTAAAAAAAAGGGATGACCTCTGGCACATAGCTAATGACCCGTAGATTGGCCGATAGGCAAGCCTACAGGGCAGCCCATAATCAATGTACCTGGACCATCAGGCAGGCTAAAGCTAAATACTACCAGGCTGCCTTGACATCCTCCTGGGGCTCGTCCAGAGCTTTCTGGGACAACATAAAAGAACTGAATGGGAATGTCCGCCCCCCCCATCCCAGATTGTCATAAATGGGGCTGTCTCAACTGACCTACCGTGTGTCGCTGACTGCCTTAATAAAACTTTCACAGATTTAAGTGCTGTCCTTCCTGCCCACTTTTTTGACCCGGTTGCCACACCCTCTCTTACTCCAACTCCCTGGCCACAATTCCAATTCCAAATGATCTCACCTCATGATGCCAAATCTTTCCTACTAAGATCCCTTACCTCTCAGAACCCAAGTAGTGACCCTCTCGACTCCAAAATACTTCGCCTCACGCTTGATGTCATGCTTATCCCCCTCACGCTTATCATAAATAAATCCTTATGCCTAGGCCAATTCCCGGAGGCCTGGAAGCATGCTGAAATAACTCCCATCCACAAGTCTGGGGACCGACTCTGCCTAACAACTCAGGGCCCATCTCCATCCTCCCCCTTATCCAAAGCTTTAGAAAAATCGTAAACACACAACTCACGGAATACCTATCCAAACACAACCTCTTATGTCCGAACAACATGGTTTTCGTCCTGGCCACAGCACATCTACTGCCTCCTGGAATTCTCCCACCACATACACTCCGCCTTGACAATGGCCTGCTAGCAGGCGGTTCCTATAGACCTTCAAGGCCTTCGACACGGTGTGCCACCCCCTGCTCTTACTCTCCCTGAGCAAACTGGGCCTCTCTCCCACCCCCCTTAAGTGGTTCACAAGCTACCTTCACAACAGGACCCAAAGAGTCAAGCTCAATGGAACCCTCTCCTCCAACCTACCTGTACTCTCTGGGGTCCCTCAAGGCTCCATTCTTGGACCAACTCTTTTCAGCCTATTCCTGAACACCCTCCCTAGTTCCTGTTCCAGCAAAATGCTGCTCTATGCAGACGACGCCGTAGTCCTAGCTACTCACTCGGATCCTCTCTCTCTCCAAGGCATATTACAAAACGCGTTCCTTCAAACTGAAAAATGGTTCAACACCCATCGTCTAGTCCTTAATCTAAAGAAAACAAAGTCCATGCTATTCTCACATTAGGCAAAACAGAGCCAAGGACTTTCCCATCCACATCACCACCAGCATGCTCCTCCCAATTGAACAAGTATCATCCTATAAGTACCTGGGCATCACCTTTGACTCCGGCCTTACCTTCCATGTCCACCTCAAAGCCTTGTCATCTGCCATGAACTCCAGGATCGGGCTTCTCTACACACAAAGACTGCCTCCCTGAACCCTTAAAAGTAGCCATTGCCTCATCGGTGTTATCTACTGGCCGACCACGGGCTCCCAACTACACAGCTGCTGACACCACTGCCCTATCTAAGGTCCAGACCGCTATTAACAAAGCCTGTAGGCTCCTTATCGGTGCCCACAGCAGAACCCACACCTGTCTGCTATACTCCAGCACAAATATACTCACTCTTGAGGAAAGACTGAAATATCAAACCTGCCTGCTGGCTAAAAGTCTGTGTCAGGCCTTTGCCCTCCTGGGTCTCTGGACCCTTGCAGCTGGCTACTAGGTCCCTGCCCACCGCAAGTCCTCCACTGCCACCTTCGTTGTTCCGAGGCCAGACCTCTCGCTGCCAAAGGTCCTTTCATCACTTGGCCCCGCGTTTGTTCAACTCCCTCCCCGAATCTATCTCCAAGATCCCGGGGATTGGCCGTTTCAAAACCACCCTCCATAAGCATATCATTGACAGCCGATGCTGTAGATGCCTGTAGCTAATCGGGTCCCGCCCACCGTTTTTAAGACTAGCTACTAGTTGTATGATGTATCTATTGCTTTGTTACAATGCGTGTAACTCTACAAATGTTGTACCAGTATAGCTGCTGCCTGTAATCTTTATTTTAAAGTGTCTATGTATTTTTTCACCCGTGTGTTCATCCCTGTCTCTACTCACCCAATTGTTGTCTCCCCCCCTTACGACGAGGTACCTTTGTAAACGAGTCCATGACTCAAAGGTTGTAAAACTGATTGTCTCCAATAAATAAAAAAAAATTACAAAGGCATTAAACATAGATGAAAACACTAACAGAGAGCTGTCTCAGTTTATAGCAACTCTCTGTAATTCACTGTCTCATCTGACAGCAGCTCTCTCGAATTTGCTGTGATTTGCTACCTAGGCACGAAATAAACCCACTTTATACAATGACATACACACAAGGCATTCCTTAACCACCCACTGGAGAAGGCATACTGCACTGATAAAGGGGTGTCTTGGGAAGGGGCAACAATGCTGGACATAGTATGTACATGAAGTTATGGACGTTTTCCCTAGTGAAACCACTGCATCTTCATTGTAGAGCACAATGAGATTCACTCCTTCTTCATACAGTGATGTTACCAGCACAGCCCAGGGTCTGCAGCAACACACGGCTTAGTGTAGAAGCTCTGGTGCACAACACAGTTGTTAGCAGCTCAGAATGCAAAAACTAATTGCAGAAAACATTACAGAAAAACAAAATACAAATCAATGCAGGAAGGGGAATTTTACACATGAATCTTAAAATGACTGAGGAAGGTCTTATTTAAAACAAATCTGGACAAATTGATGATGTTCATAAAGTCATAAAAGGGAAACAGTCACCACAAAGGATCCCACACTCAAATGTGGGGCTGGTCCTAATGTGCACTTTGTCTGCAAAACATTTTGGTTTACTTACTGTTTCCTGTACTGTAGTAGACAGTATTAGACTAATTGTAGCTAGTTCTAGGCTGACATCTTCTGTTTCTACAAATTGCAGAATCCCCTGCAGCTGATAGCAGAGCAGTAAGCAACAGTAGGAGATTTAATAGCTTATAGTGCATGTTAAAGCTTTTATAATCTCTGATCAGATTTCTTTCAGTTCTGTTTTTCTCCAGGGACTAAGTATAGTCCTCTGTGACTGTACTTAGCCAAAGGAGGGCAGTGGGACCAGCAAACAAAACACCAGGGCTTATATAAACCCCTAGCATGCACTGCAAGCTAGTGAACCTTCCACTGCTGCGTATCATTCTGCTGTCAGCTGCAGGGGATTCTGTGGTGTGTAGTAACAGAAGATGTCAGCCTAGAAGTAAACAAAATTAATCTGATACAATCTACTATACTACAATACACAGTAAGTAAACCAAACGTTTTTGCACATACAGTGCAAATTGGGAACAGCCCTACTCTTTAGTGTGGGGCCCTTGGTGCTGACTCTTCCCCTTTAAATTACTGTAATTAAAGGGACGGTGTTATATGATAAAGATCTAAAAAAGCTAGAGGAGTAGTCAAGGGTGTGGCAGCTAGGTTTGAATGCAAAGAAGTGCAAAAGCATGCACTTGGGGCACAGAATCCCAGGGGCGGAGCGCATAATGGGGGGAGGGTGATATTAACCACCACCAAACAGGAAAGGGACATGGGGGTAATCATATTTGATGGCTTAAAGGTGGTGAGACAGTGTGACAAGGCAGTGGGGAGAGCTAGTGGGATGCTAGGGTGCATAGCGAGGGGTATCACCAGCAAAAAGAGAGAGGTGGTGTTACTGCTGTATAAATCATTGGTCAGACCTCACCTAGAGTACTGTGTCTGGTTCTGGAGACCACATCTCTGGAAGGACATAGACAGGGTAGAGGCAGTCCAGAGGAGGGCAACTAAAATGATGCAGGGTCTGCATCACAAGCCCTATGAGGAGAGATGGAAACCTCAATATGTACACCTTGGAGGAAAGGTGGGAGGGGGGATATGATAGAAACATTCAAATACCTCAGGGCTATAAATAAGGTTCAAGAGGGAAGCATTTTTCAGAAAAAAAGATGCTCAAGGGAAAAGGGGACATGCTATGAAACTTTGGGGGGGGAGACTCAGGAGAGATGTGAGGAAGTACTTCTTCGGTGAAAGAGTGGTGGATGCCTGGAACAACCTCCCAGTGGAGTCGGTGGGGGCAAAAATGGTAACAGGTTGCAAGAATGCATGGGATAGGCATAAGGGAACCTTAGAGGTGGGGAAAGGGGAAGTAAAGCCAGAGATTTATTTATTTATTTCATTATTTAAAAGTTGATAACCAGGAAAGGCATCATGAGCCGAAACTTGTTTCCAGATGCGACCCGGGGGTGGGGTTACAGGAGTCAAAGAAGAAAAACAACAAATGGTAACAGAATAACAGAAAAGTAAAACACTGGCACTATGCACAAGAAGTGAGGATACATAAATAGAAGAAGACAAAAGTGCAAAAGATATTTACAAGGGTTTAAAATAAATATAAAACAGGTTACAGAAGTAGGCATTTACAGCGGAAATAGGTATTTACAGTGGTACACAATAGATTACAAAATTGGATAATTACAGTGGTACTCAGCGATGAAGGAAAATAAACATGCTGTTACAGTAATGGGTCTAGGAGGGGAAGCAGGAGGTTAGAGGGGAGGCCTAAGCAAGAGTTTAAGAGCAGGGAAGGAGGGAGAGAAGCGAGTTAAGGAGAGGAGTCGGTGGAGGCTGTTCCAAAGGGAAGGAAATCTACAGGAAAAGGAGCGTTTGCCAGCTGTGGTGCGGACGCAAGGAGGGAAAAGGTACAGTCACAGTTAGACCTCGAATTATAGGGTGACGGAGAGGCAAGAGTGAGAAGGGAAGTGAGGTAGGATGGTAGTGATCCAAACCAGTATTTGTCTATGAAGGTGGAACAGTGAGAGCAGCACCTCTGTGCAAGAGACTGGAGGGAGACGGAGGAGTAAAGATCACAGTGACGGGTTGGGGGGGGTCTGAGGCAAATCTGCAGAAGGCGTGGAACAGGACATCCAGCTTGGTGAGGGAGGTGACTTGGACTGCATTGTAGACTATTTTGGCATAGTCGAGAGCTGAGAGGATCCACTTGATAACAAGGTTGCGTCTTACAGGAAGGGATAGGCTGGCCTTATGGCAATAAAGTAAACTAGTTTAGGACGCAGTTTGGTGCGTAGTGCACTAAAGGCAGAGGATAAATCAAGGGAGGGGTCGAGCCAGACGCTGAGGTACTTGTATGAGGGGACATTATCTAGAGGAATGTTGGCTGCGGAAAAAAAAACGATAAAGAGGAAAGCTTGACAAGTTTCTGTTTGGAGCCAAAGGTCATAGCTACCATTTTTTTGGTGTTTAGTTTTATGAATTTTTGTCAAACCAGGTAGTTACGACTATAAGGTCATTTTGCAGGGGCGGTTGGACTGCTAGGGTGGATGGACTGGACAGGAACAGGATGGTGTTGTCCACGTACATATGTATTTTGGCATGAGAGCAGACTGAGGGTAGATCATTGATAAAGAGAGAAAAGAGAATGGGCCTGAGGATTTCAGCTGCCTCCAATCCTGCCTTCAGAAGACCAAGTAGGATCTGTGGTATTGCAGTAGGTAGGGAAAATGGGCAGACTAGGTGGGCCAAGCGGTTCTTATCTGCCATCCATATCTATGTTGCTATGTTTCTGTATGGACTTGTTTGCCCCCTTCTGTCTCTAAAACTCAAAGTATAACTCAAAGCCTAAAAAACGAACACAAAATTAAACAGTTTTCTAACGTAAAAAAACAGAAATTAGAAATTGCCTCCTTGCTGGCTTCCCGCATATGGTTGTACCACTCTTACGGAAGCCACTCATGCAGAGGGCTGCTCCTCTGGGTCTTTCAATGTGCTGCAGTCCACCAACTAGTTTAGGCTGGGACACTCTATTGATCTGTTCCCATAGCAGTATCCACTCATGGATTACTTGAAATGAACCCTGCTGGCCTGGGGGAGCTGTAAATCAAGGCAGCAAGTCTCAGTTCAGCAACAGTTTGAACAGAAACAGGATAATGACAAACCATAGAAGGAGGTGAGGCACAGAGGTCAGTTGCAAATGTAAGCCCCCTTTGGGAGCTTACTAGTTAATTAGCTGCAGAGTCTGAAGCTGGGGCCCTGCCTGGTGACAGGAGGGGCCTCAGCCTGGAGGGTTTAAAAGGGGGAGGTTTGGGCACAGAAGGGGGAGACCAGGGAGGCGTGGAAGAGAGAAGAGGTGGCCTGAGTGTTTGTTCAGCCAGGAGGGCCAAGGTTCTGGGCCGGGGTGGGCCACCTGACACCCCAGCCCTCCGCCCTCAAAGACCAGCAGGTATGATAGCAGTGTGGGAGTCTGTGTGGGGTCCTGAGCAATAAGGGGACCACCTGTGCATCGCAGGAGAGCCTAAGCCCAGTTGCTTACCTTGCTTGTAGATCAGAAAGCAGCTAACTAAAAGAAGCTACATTTGCGTTTACGCGTGCCTGCTGTGTCCGCTGGGCATGCTGAAACTGCTGGCATTAGACAAACTTGGATAAGATAATTTTAGCATATCCTCTACTTAGTAAATATACACCTTTAATAATGGAAAAAGAACTTAGTAAGTGTATGCAATGTTTGATGTATAGTGAGGGAAAGTATGGGAGCAAGTATGTATGTGCTAATTGCCATCTGATTACTGCTCTTGAAGCAGAGATAGCGTTTCTGCTTAATATTAAACCAGTTTCTACTGATATTAGGGAATTGGAAAGTTACATTGATCTTATGGATGAACAACTTCATTCTAATGAACAATTTATTTCACATTTAGGTAGCATTTCTATGCCTCCTCATGAGGAGACAATTGTAACGACTAGTACTAGTATACCTGTTGCCTCTGCCCCCTCTTATAAGGTGGATGATTATCCGCCCTCTTCTCATGATAATGATGACTGGGCCATTGTCACAAAGCCTCTTAAAAAAAGGAGGGTCGGTCAAATACACAATAGTGCCCCACTGAAACTCGTAATAGGGTTTGAGCAATTGACTGTATCAAATAATGAAGTGCTACATGATTTATCCTGTGCATCACCCTCTGTTGATAATAATGGTTCAAAAACACTTTTTAATCAGGAGTTAATGCCCATGAATACTTGTCCTAGCAAGTCTCAAGCTATCAAATCAATACCTATTAAGTTAATCACTCCAGAGTGTGTTAAACAATCATCTGTTTCTGATTCTTGTACCCCACTGTCTCAAAACAAGTGTTAGTCCTGGGAGATTCAATCATTAAGCACATTGACAGGGCGGTATACAATAGTGACAAGAGCAACCGCACTTGTTCTAGCTTCCCTGGGGCCAGGGTATCTGACATTACCTCCATGATGCCTAAAATTTTACAAAATGTGGGGGAAAATCCACTGGTTATCATACATGCCGGTGTTAATGATATAAACAACACCCCATTTAATCAGTTACAACAGGACTATGTGGCGTTATGTAACCTGTTACTTGATAGGGGATGCTGTGCATGTATATCTGAAATTCTACCTGTCCCGAGAGCAACATCTACCATGACGCAGAAAATCAAAGCCCTAAATGAATGGCTGAGAAAGTGGTGTTTTAAGCAGGATATACCCTGTATTACCCACTGGGAATCATTTTCAGATCGTTCTTCTTTGTTTTGCTGGGACGGTTTACATCTCAGTCGTAGGTGTAGTACACTTATGAGGAAAAGTATCACTAAAATTATAAATCATTGTTTAAACTAAAAACAATGGGGGAGAATGGGTCTATTCCCAAGTCTCTGAATACTTACCAATATATTATTACAACTAAATATAAATTCCTAGCTTTGAATGCAAGATCTTTAAACCAACTCAAATTAGCAGAACTCGAAGCCAAATGTAAAACTTTAAATATAGGTGTGGTGGGAGTAACTGAAACTTGGTGGGACGCATCCTCAATTTGGTCCAGAGAAATTCCAGGTTATAAATTATATCATAAAAACAGATTAGATAAGCAAGGCAGTGGAGTTTGTATGTACATACGAAATTATATTCCTTCTTTTGAAGTGTGTTCTCCCTTTCCTTTGGAAAGTATATGGGTTAAAATCTTATTGAAGGAGCAGTCCTATATAACTCTTGGTAACATCTATTGACCTCTATCTGCAAATTCAGATTACACAACTGATATGTTTAAAGAAATTACACATTTTTCAGAATCTCAAGATACTGTAACATTTGATGACTTTAACCTCCCTCAAATTAACTGGGACTCATTCTCAGTACAGTCCTATGCTAAGAAAGGACTAATAGATGTGGTAGTTAGTACTGGATTACAACAAATTGTTACTGAACCCACTCGAGGTCCTAATATTTTGGATCTATTATTACTAACGTAGAGCAACAAATTAGCAATTTACAAATTTGGGATCCACTTGGGACCAGTGATCATTCATCTATTCTTTCTGAAATTCAACAGTTTAAAACTACACACAGGAAGTTATACTATACAAAAAATTATAACAAAGCAAATTTTTCTAAAATCAATGAATACTTACAAAACATAAACTGGGAAACTAATCTTCTTAATTGTACAACACAACAAGCTTGGGACTTTTTTTTAAAACATTGTACATTATTTGGAAAATACCTTTATTCCATCTAAGAGGAAATTTAACAATAAAGGAAAAAGTCCCCCTTGGTTCAACAAGACAATTACAAATCAGATTAAAATAAAAATTAAACTTTTTAGGAAACTTAAGAATAGTTCTGTTCCATTTAAAACTACTCTATTACATAAATACAGACTATCTGTGAAAAATTTAAAAAATTCTATTAAATTGGCAAAAAATAAGCTAGAATTTAAACTAGCTCACACAAAAGACTGTCACAAATCTCTTTTCTCCTATATAAATAGTGAAAAAGGTGTATCCCATTATAACCAATGGCTCTTCTCTAGCTGATAAAGAAACCTTGAATCTCTTAAATAAGTACTTTTGTTCTGTCTTCTCTCAAAAATCACCTATTAGTACATTTAAAGTTCACCACGTAGATTATCATAGGTACTATCCAACTGACATTATACAGGCTATCAAAAACTAAAAAAAAATACTAGTCCGGGCACAGATGGTATTCATCCATGGTTTCTGATCGAAACCTCTATAAATATTTCTATACCTTTGTTAATTATTTTCAATAAATCCTTACAAGAAAGCATTGTACCAAATGACTGACATTCAGCAATAGTTACTCCCATATTTAAAAAAGGCAATAGAGGTTCTATGCAAAATTATCGTCCAATTAGCCTGACCTCAGTGGCTGGTAAATTAATGGAACGAGTAATGAAGTCTCTAATAGATCAAGATTGTAAAAAATTAGGAATTTATGATTCAAATCAGCATGGGTTTACTCCCAAGTATTCCTGCACCGCCAATCTGATATCTTTTTACAATAATAAAAGTACTCTACTAGATGTGGGTATCCCTACTGATGTAATTCTTTTGGACTTTAGTAGCGCTTTCGATAAAATCTCACATGAAAAACTCATTACTAAAATGCACAATCTAGGTTTGTCACCTGATATTGTCAACTGGACTTTAAACTGGTTGACAAATTGTTCTCAGAGAGTCAGAATTAATGATATCTTGTCTGATTCGGGTAGTGTGACAAGTGGTGTACCACAGTGGTCGATCTTGGGACCAACATTGTTTAACCTCTTTATCAGTGATTTACAAACAGGGCCAAATAATTTCATAGTTAAATTTGCAGACGATACTAAATTGGGGGGCAAGGTTAATAATCAAGAAAATATTTCTGCATTAAAGAAGGATTTGGAAAAATTAACACTTTGGGCAAATGAAAATCATATGCAGTTTAATCAAGACAAATGTTTAGTAGTGCATTTCGGTGTAAATAATCCAAAAAAGATATATCATATAAATGGACTATCACGTCACTCATCAAATTGTGAAAAAGATTTAAGGGATATATGTTAATAATAAACTTACATCAAATGATCACTGTGTTAGAGCTGCTTGCATGACCAACAGACTTTTAAGGCAAATAAAATGCAATTTTGTTAATCACACTGAACAATGCCTTATTCCATTGTATAGGGCATACATTAGACCGCATCTAGACTATGGCTCCCCTTTCTGGAATCCAAACAAAAAAAAGACATAGCAATTCTTGAACAGGTTCAAAGGAGAGTAACTAGAATGATTCCAAGATTAACAAACTTGGATTATCAGAACAGATTAAAAGTTACTGGTCTCTTCTCTCTTCAAACTAGAAGATTAAGAGGTGATATGCTTATGGTTTTTAATTTAATAAATTCACCAGATATAATGGAAAAATGTGGTCTAACACTCTCCAAAAGGAGACATGTTCCGAGACTGCATAATAAACAGCCTGAAGTAAAAACTTATAAAACCAGCAAAAGGGGAAACTTTTTTCCAATAAGAGCATCCATTGTATGGAACACCTTGCCACGAGAATTGGTAGAGGCAACTAGTGCCACTGTCTTTAAAAACAACACAGATGTTTGGTTGAGGGATAATAGATAAATAATGTCCCACATAGTGTGGGGAACAGTCTCAATGGGCTCTGGCCTTCTTCTGTTCTTTCATGCCAAGTAATACCAAGTAAGTAATAGTGACCCACCTTGTGATCTCTGGCACCACAGTAGGGTGGCACAGGTGGGTCCTGTTATCTTTGTTCACGGGATAAGAGTCAAGTGAAGTCCTCTGCCCAAGCCATTGTGGCAGTATGGTGGTGGCAGTTTGTACTGTAGGGAGTGAAGTGGTGACAGCCTGCCTCCCTTTCCAGTGGTACTTCAGCCTGGCTGGAGACATTTTAGGAGCCTATACAGCCAAAGAGGGGGAAGTGCACAGGTCTCTGTGATCGTCAGGGCCCTGCAGAGTCTATGTAGCACTGGGATGCTCAGAGCTGCACTGGCTTCGGATAGAGGAGACTTGGCCATTCCTTTTGTGGGTCTTGTTATTTGTTAGGACAGACCATCATTGTTGGAGTGCTCTGGATTTGAACCACCATTGCAAGGAGTTACGCATGTGGTTTCAGCTACATTGAATTCTGTAGTTGTATATGCAGTGTGTGGCCTGTGTGCCCAGTAAAATTAAGAGGTGAAGAGTAAGTCTGAGTATGAAGAGATGCTGGAGTGAAAGTGCTTTTTGTGGCCTTGTTTCGGCCCACTGAAAGTTGCTGCTGCCAGGATTCGCAGAACCTTTTCAACTCTGAGGGGGCACTGTAGTGAAAGATTTTGGGAAACAAAAGTTGCTGCAGACTGTATCAGGCTCTGTGCCTAGAAAGTTACCCACCATTTGATTTGCACCCCATGCTCCATGGAGTGACTTAATCAAATTTGCACAATTAAATCATTTTTTTTCTTCTCTTACTCCTGAGTGGAAAATGGATTTAAGTACAACACTTTGTGACTGAAGTAACTAAGCTTGTCTCCAAAGTTGCTGTTACCCCACTGCTGAGAAATGCCTGCATCCTCTGAAAAATTCTCATCAGAACCCAGATAGCGAGTTTAATTTCTGGGACAATGTTTCGGGCTGCAAGTGCCCCTCTCCCCTTATGTTACCATCTGGAATACCCCTAGATACTGGGAGGTGGGGCTTATACAAACCTGGGCCTAACTATCTCCCTCAAAAATTGAGCTAGAACACTAGCTCATAAAAGCTGTTTTTTTGTGTGTGCTATAGCAAGATGTTAAAATGAGTGTGGTTAAAATGGGCTTCAATGTTATGGGAAAGCAAGGTATAGCAACCTATGCTTTAAAGGTAAAGTAGAATCTGCCTGTTCTGGCCACAGACAGGAACTGAAGAGGGTTTTATTTAGACAAGGTGGGTAGAGTGAGTTGTGGTAAACTGGTTTGAATTAGGGCATACTGAGACAAGCCACAGTAGCTCACAAGCTACAGTATCCCTCATTTAAGGGCAGTATTAAAATCTTTGTCTTGCACTGTATTTGGGGGGCTGGGTGAGAATTTTCTGGTCTGGGGCCTCAAATAGGTGACATCTGGAGGAGGGGTGGCAGGAAGTAAAGCCTGAGGCCCTGAGAACCACAGAGAGGGTGGTGGATGCATGGAACAGCCTTCCTGAGGAGGTTGTGGGGTCTAAAACTGGGGGAGAATTCAAGAATACATGGGACAGACATAAGACAATTCTTGTGGGGGCTAAGAAGAAATAGGCTGTTGGTTAACTAGGATCTGCAGCTTATCCTGTAGGTTGGGAAATGGGCAGACTAGGTGGGCCAAGTGGTCCTTATCTGCTATCAAAGTCTACATTTCTATGATATACAGTATTTGATTCTACTGTATGGGTGTCACACTGCATGAGTGCCACAGAGCAGGAGTGTGACATCTGACTAAGGGACATCTGTAGAACATTTGCAGGGAGACTGCAGGGGACTCTGGTAAGTGGGCAGGGACCTAACACTACAAAGTGTAAGTGGCTAGACAGGCTGTGCAAGAGATCATAGAGAAATCCAACTTGGGGAAGCCTTATATTGCTAATTGTAACTGATTAATACAGCCTGTATAGGGATCCTAGAGATACCATAACTGGGGTAGCCTAATACTGAACTGTGTGAATAGGAGAATAGGGTATGGAGCCTGAGTACTGTGAAGGAGCTGTAAGTAACATACTAAACTCAAAACACAGTTACAGTAAGTACAAACATACAGTGATGTATGGGGACATGGTGGGATGAAGGGGAGAGCAAGGGATGTGGAACAGTGGCAAGTCAGAGGGTGCTCATGGAGTTTAGCCACTCACTCAGCTGCAGCAGATTCCAGGCCATGAGGGCTGAGCTGGAAGCTGCATGGGGTGAAATATGTTGTTTGACACCTGCATCTGCTGGATCCCATAGGGCACTACTGCCACAGTTACCTCCAAGACTAAACAACACCAGAGAAAGAGGCTGGGCAGTAGTGAAGGATGAAAGGATAGAAGGGCTGAAGGAAGTCCAAGCCTGAGGAACTATGACTGTGCACTAGAAATATGTTAACCCTAATACAAGATGTACCCTAATCCACCCCCACAAGGGATGAGGGAACCAGCATGCCTAGCAGTACTGATCAAAGTATACTAGTAGTAGTAGTAGGCATGGTAAGACAACTATTTTATGGCACGGGGTCATAATGTAGCAAGATACTATGCCACATGGCAAAATCGTGCTGCCAATACAGTGCGATATTGCCATGCGGCATAAGTCTTTTTTTCTGTGGGGCTCTGCCACATCATATGGGGGCTGTGCCCCGGACACCCCTACTAAAGATTCTCAACTCCGGGGTCCAACTCGGGAGCGCACAACTTGTGGAAAAAAATAAAATGGCTGGGTCTGGGAATCAAACCTGGTCCCAGAAGCAGCACCTGGGTTCCTGCTGCTGTGGCTCACTCCAGTGAGCCACGGCAGCTGCTCAGTGGAACCCAGTCCCAGCAGAGGTCTTATCCTCTGCCTGGGAGTGTGTGAATGTGCAATACCGCATACAGCAGTATACACGGTATTGCACCATTCGCTGTCATGGACAGTGCTTTTTAGTTAGCTATAATGTCGTATGCTAGTAAGCGTACGACATTATGACCTGGTAAGGTATTTTATATAGCACCCACAGAGGCTTGGAGTGCAGTACCTAAAAGTCATAAAATACAACAACCATAAAACCAGTGCAATAAATGTGTAAATAAATAAATAAAGTGAACAAAATAACTAAGATTCAACAGAATTAAAGTTGTTAATAGGATTAAAAAATGACAAAGTGGGTAGGGCCTGTGCAAAAAGAGTTTTCAGATCTAACTTAAAAATGCTCTACTGAGGTATTAATATGGAAGTAAGGTGGCAGGACAATTAAGGGAAATGGAGCTGCCATCAAAAATGCATGGTACCCTGAGGACGTACCTAGGACCTGGGCACAGCTAGTAAATTGTCCTTGATTAGGTGAAGGGGCAAGCAGTGGCATAATATACCAGGATGTCCCTGAGGTAGTGAGGACCCAGTCCACTTAGGGCTTCATATCTCAAAAGACAAACCCTGACTTTGATGTGCTGTTTCACCAGCAACCCATGCAGTTCACACAGCACAGGCATGATTTGGGATGAAATGCATCTTGATATTGTCAGTCTGGTTGCTGCTCTCTGCATCAGCTGCAGTCAGGACATCAAACCTCCAGGAAGCCATAGGGATAGAGTATTACAATATTCAAAGTGTACTGCTATCATTAATAAAACCAGATCCTCACCCACAAGATATGACTTCAACATGATATTATTTTTCAGGCAGAAAAAGCTACACCAAACTACTGGCAGCACATAAGACTGAAATGGCAATCCCAAATCGAATGCGACTCCCAGAATTAAAATTAACTATACAGTCGTGCCAGTCATGATGCAACACAGTATTATGCAGTACCTTGCAGAAAATGACATGTCACACAATACTGCATGGCAAAAGGGCTTAATCGGCATTAAATTACACTGTTCCATACAGTATATTGCAGCACTCTGCAGTTATACTGCAGTAATACTGCAAGGTACTACACTACTGTATCTACAACACGAAGGGAGTGCCTTTTAAAAATGACACCACCACACAACCTCCTGTTGTGCCAGCAAGTAAGGACCCTGTCCAGTCAGCAACCCAGGGTTATGACTCAGCCAACCTGTGGCTATCCAGTCATTAATTTAAGACAGGAATCAGGAAATCACAGCTTCTGAGTTGACCTTATCAGATGCAGATAACCAGCACAACGAAGTACTGTATCATCTGCATAGTAATTAAACTTTAAGTTGTCTTATGATCCCACCAAGGGCAACAAATCCACTGCGAATGACACTGGAGATAGACTCAGACCCTAAGGCATGCCACAGTTCAGAGCACTGTGCTGTTTTACGACTCTGCCTACAATTACCCACTGTTCCCTTCTGGAGAGGAAAGACCTAAGCCAGGCAAACACAGTCCCAGTAAGTCCTGTATACCAGTCAAGGCATCTCTCAAATCATGATAGTTTACGATGTTGAAAGTTGAAGTGTGATGAAGAACAGTAAAGAGGAGATCACTCAACACCCTGACTAGAGCCACCTCATTTTATTTGCCAAGGTCTGAAATCAGGCTAGAATGACTCATTACTGTCACATTACGTCACACTAAATGGCCTCACTTTCAAATGGCTGGTCTATACAACTGAGAATGCAGTATACCTGAAGACAGATTTAAACCGCTCAGCCTGCCCCCACTGAAGTCCTGCCTTGAGCAGTGAACTACAGAGAAACTAGTTGGGATGGCCACCACAGTCTGGTCCAGAGTCACCACAGTGCCAAGTCTGTGTGATCTACACATGATCAGCCCAGGAATCAATAATAAAACCAGAGATTACTGCAATTTTTTCATCATGAACCTGGCATTGTGCAGAATGGCTCAGATGAGAGGGTCCTGGCTTTCTGGTCCCCTAACTACCCACCACACCAGGTGTTAGGATTCTGGCAGAGAGGACCCCGGTCTAAGGTCACATCTCTAAACTGGCACCTCTTGGGTCTCCTACCCCAAGCATATTTCCTTTCATCCTCCCCAACAAGACCAATCAAGTTCAAGTTTAAAATTTTATTGATCAACATTTGAAAAGTCTTTACTATATGAAAATCTTTAAAATATATCAAAAAGGAGGAATCATTAAAATACAAAATTATTAATCTCAACATAATTATGGTACAAATATAATATATATAGACTTCAATAAAGGCAACCCATACCCTTTTGCCAGAACTTAGTTAAATCACTAGGTGAACGATAATTTAACAACTTGCAAATACAGCTCCCGTTTACCTCTTAATCAGTTTATAATATAACCTAAGATTCTGGATAATTCTCTTTCCAAATTCAGGACTGTTTCTAAAAATTCTATATCTGACCTTGTTTCAGTAACTTTTTTGATTATTCGAAGGGAGTCTGCTACTCTTATAATTCACCAGTTATTTTCCATGTGTATCAGGATTGATGTAATTTGAGTGTTTGATAAATTATCCCAGTTTATAAAAGTCCAGAGGCCAAAAGTTTTTGGGTTTCTCATACCAGGAATTAAGCCATAGTATATGTATTAAGTCTTCCTTTCCACCCTTTTGGCACTTACAATTTTGTTCAGTAATTGGCAATTTTTTGTATCTAGCCTTCCATATATTATTATCATATAGCTCCAATTTGGCTTTAAAAATAGCATTTCTTAATAGAGGTCCTTTAAGAACATCTAAATAATATTTATATCAAAACTGGAATTTATTTTCAGCAAACCAGTGTGAGTATTTGGACGTGGTAGTTTTTTCCATATCAATTTGGATCCAATTACAGATCCTAGTTCTAATGTGTTTTTATACTTTAAACTAAATGTTACATTCTTTTTAGCATAAGTGTTTAGAGAGATTAGACCATATCTTAGCAGACTGTAATATATTTTTTTAACCAGTTCATGGGCCCACAACCTCACGGAATCCATACTTCTTTTTCAATCAAACATTTTTGGGTGAGCCTTAACAAGACCAGTCTCTGCACAATCAACCCCTTATCAGTATCCCCAATGCCCTACAGGAGTTGATGACAGCATGCAGGGAGCTGTCGGTGGAAAGGGTGCAGCTGGCGCAGTTAATCGGGTAAATAGGCAAATAGCAACTCTGGTGATGGCAAGGATAAACCAGTAATGCAACAAACTAAATTTAACCCACAGGCTAAAAACTCTAACCTTTGCAGACACAAAGAGTAACCACCCTGCACCCACAACCACAACAGGCACCCTGCTGTCATACTGAACTGCTATACTACCTCCTTAATCATACATAATCCAACATTCTCCAAGAAAACCAAACTAGAGAAGATGCGCTGTAAAAAAATCAATTGTAAGCAAAGAGCAACACAAATAGTAAAATGTCCTTCCAGCTAGTCCCAAAACAGCCAATGCGTCCAGACCATAGGGCTAGCAAAACAACAGCAAGGCAGCAAGTTCTTAAAAATCCAACACTCTCAGAATAATGGGGGGGGGGGCAGGCCTCTCTCACAAGCCTAACTTAATCTAATAAGCATTACAATTCCATCCCTCACCCACCCCTCCCCACAGCCAGGTCAGAACAATAATGCCTCCACACAGTCTTTGGGACAGGCTTGCCGGCTTCAGGGCAAACATGGAGGCTTCTCCCTCACTGGTAACTTTCATAAATACCCTTGTTCATGGCTACTCAGACACAACCATATGCACATCCCAGCTACAAAGATCCACAATTTGATTGATGCCTGTCTGCACCGGCATCCACATGCCCTGCATGCCACTCTCCATAAGTACAGAGGTTTGCAGGGGGCAGGGAGTGGCATGCAAGGCAGAGCTGTGTGGGGTATTGAACATCAGACTGGATGCCTGGCTCAGCACTTCGGTGGGTCCACTGTTCCAGGGAGAGTGGGGGAACATGGGATATGGCAGTCCTCCAAGGCTGCCATATCCCCATAGCAGACACTAGCTGTTTGATACAACAGATAAACAGTGTCAGACTGACCCCAGACCTCCTAACCAGTTCAGAGGGCTGGGTGCCGGTGGAGGGGAGGATGGTTAGTTCCCTTGAAATGGCCTGTGGCCAGGAGGAAAGGGACATGTAGTTGCTATGGCAGGTCTTGCCCAGCATAGTTTGTGCCCCCCTATTGCTCTCTGTACCATGGAGATCATGTCCTGCATTTAGTACTAGTATGCCCCAACTGCCCACCTCAACCAAGTCACATATGTCAGTGAGCCAGTGGCACAGGATTGGGTGCAGTGGAGGTGTACATATAGGTTGTGGATGTATGGAGGCTACCGCATGTGTGGTGCAGGACCTCTGCGCACCACGTGCCCCCCTTAGCACTACTCTGTGAGGGCACAATGACTTTGAGGATAGGGCCCTTAGTCTCTGCTCTAATTATTACCTAGCTAATGCCCCAGGCCAGATAATTCTTATCCAATCCCAAAAATGCAAGGCAAGAGATAACTCTACAATGCTGCAAAATTATCTCATACATGGTCATACTTTTTCAAGTATTAAAATGTTGGTGCCTTCACAGTTTTAATTTGAACCTGAGCATGCTATGAACTGTGCCTGAAAAAGAGGTTTGAGGTGAGGGTCACATGACTATTTACATTTAAGCAATAAGCACCAAGGCAGTGGTCCATTATTAGTAGAATAAGGACCCCACAGTAGAATTAGTGCCCCAGGTGTTCATTATTTCACTTATAAAGTACCAGTATGGAGGCACAATGCTAAAAAAGCATTGCTTTAATTTTATAACAGTTGAACAGCTACGAAGGTGCAAGAGACCCATTACATTAGTTGACCATTTATTTAATTTACTAAAATTTTAATGGCTGGGATAGGCAAACTGAGCCAAGGCTAATTTCCAGGTGTGATCTGGAGTAATGGAACAAAACGGGAGGAAATGTCATTAATGAAATATAGCAGGATGCATGATTAAGAAGTACATGAATCAAAAATAAACAGTACATGATACAATATAAACAAAATACACAAAATATATAACATACAATGTAATCAAACTGAAAAAGGTACAGTGTAAGTCAGGTATCAGCTGGCAGGTAGAGGAAGGCATACTGCAAGTAAGTCATGGCGTACAAGTTGACTGAAGAGGGAATAGCATTCTGATCCCTGTCTATTGCTTTTGGTTACCTCTACTGTCTGTATTCACCCCTACTGGTGTTAAAATATGAATGTCATGCTTGGTTTGAATTACACATAGTGTTAAATGCATAACACTATGTTCCGCTGTAGTTGTTGCTCTTACGCAGTTCCTGAAATACAAAATGGCGTGTACAAGGGATCTGGGTAATGCATACACATGTCCACAATGGGAAAGGGGCACTAATGAAAGACTGAAGGATTGTAGCTCACAAATTTATTTTTCTATGTACACCACTGGATGAAGGTAGCAATAAAGGCCACAAGTGAACGTAACAGAATCTTGGATTCACCCTCAATGTTTTGTGAGGTTTACAATGAACAGATTCAGCAATGTTGGTTTCTTTGCTAGCAGTATCATGCTTTTCTTTCTTTTTCAAAATGTTCTCAATACTTCACTACAGAAAGAGAGAGAGAGAGAGAGAGAGAGAGAGAGAGCTGATTATCTCTCTTCTCTGTATCTTTGGGGGAAGGCTTGGTAATGGTGTTCATTCTGCCCCAGATCTACTCCTGAAACCTTTCCCTGTATGTGCCCAATATCCAGCTTCAATTCTATACAACTGTGATATTCAGTAATTCCCTCCACTTAGCTCAGGGTACTCAAATTCAAATGCCAAATTCATCTTGGCATTATATATTAGTTTGTTAATTAGTTTTTAGGTTCAAGTTTACATATTGAATTTAGGCAACATTACTGTCAGCCAGTTGCAACTATTTAGTTGTCCTCCAGCAATTTTATTACTGAAACACTGAACACTGGGGATTTTTATCACTAGAATTTATGAAACCATGACAAACGTATTCCTGGCCCTGCATAACTGTCTTAGATAATAAAATGCTATGGTAAGCATTTTAGCTTGTATTTTTTTTTTTTTGGATTGCAAAACTCTGGTGACACAATTATCAGTGTTTTAAAATCACAGTGAAAATGGTTTGTATACTAACAAAGTGTAAACACAGCAATTTAAAGGTACGAGATGCAGTTAAAGCTGGAGTCAGAAATAAAGCTTATAGGTCAGGTCCAAATGGAATCTGAAAGGATGCACAGGTGATGTGAAGCAATCTAACATACTGAACTATATACCATCCGTCGTCCTCTGAAATCAAAGTAACCCACACAGATGTGATTAAAACTAAATATTGACTGGTTTGAGCATGAACTAGACCCAAGAGAATTTCTCAGTTTCAACCAGCAACATCTGGATTGTATGTTTATACTCTACTACTGAGTTATAAAATAATTAAAATCGAGACCTATCATTGGTCAAAACACATCACATGACAATGCATTACTAAAGTATAATGCACGGTCATAATACTATTTGGCCTTCTCACGAATTCCAACACTACCATCGAATGTTGTGCTAAGGGCACTCAGTGTCCAAGGAGGTTGTGAGGGCCTCGTTTGTCCTGCCCTCCCCCAAGCCGGATCCCCACTGTGCTAAGGGCACTCAGGTACGAAAGGTCATGCCATGCTGCTGCAGATATTTCTTTCGGTTACTAGGAACAAAGGACTTTGAATTTGGTGCCTTTTTGAGCCCAGATAATTCCATCAGCAGAGATATGCTGATAGTTTTTGTGCTCCTTAACTTGTGTAAAATCCTGAGGTGCTGCATACTCTAAGTTGCAGTTTAGTAAGATTTAGCTTATTCTGCAGGAAGCTTTAACTCCTGGTGGGCTTTAAAATCTGTCTGCATGCCATGCCTTCTGTTAGACTTATCTCTCTAGGTTAAAACCTTACTGCCAGGTACCTTAACAGGCTTGCACAGGACATTTAAAAAAAAAAAAACGTTATTCTTGTGCATTTTAAATGTTGAACAAATCAGTAGTAGCAACAGGCTGTCTCTGGTGGTAATAGAATTAGATGTAACTGCCTGGTCCACATCTCACCCTGTTTGCGTACAAAAGCCTTAGTGATTTATTGGTAAAACTGTAAATAAATGGACTGACAACAGCAGGGATATCCTAACACTAAGAGCAGCTCTAATATTTAATTAATCCAACCGTGCTGCAACGATTCTGCTGTATACCCTACTGCCTGACTGACACAGACTGCAGAGTCTCACCCACAGCCCACTGTTAGAAACTGCCGCGTGTCAGCATCAATGTGATTTAAAGTCCCTGTAAATCAAACTACAGTGCCTCAGCTTTAATTCGATTTAGGTCTCAGACTACAGTGCCTCAGCATTAATTCGAGTTAGGTCTCAGCATTATTTCGAGCAAATAATTCGATCTAAGCTGACCACGCTGAAACTGTAACCCGAGCAGGATAAACTTAGCATTAGATTGCTTCTCCTCCTGCTTGCTTACCTGTTTAAATAATTCTTCTCCTTTCTGTCTTCCCTAGTGTCCAAGGAGGTCATGAGGGCCTCATTTGTCCTGCCCTCCCCAAGCTGGATCCCCACTGTGCTAAGGGCACTCAGGTACAAAGGCCATGCCACGCTGCTGCAGATATTTCTGTCAGTTACTGAGACCCTGCCGGCGTTGTGCGCCGGCTGCCCCACCACCCCCGCCACCACTCTAATTTCTATTAGCCCACTTTCCCTTTAGCAGATTATCTGCTATCACCACTAGTGGCCGCCCTATAATACAGTAACTTCAATATGATGTCACTGTACTTCACTATGCTGTGCATGTTACCACCCCTTACATCCCTCCCACTTTCCTTCTATCCTGTCCCTCAGCCAAACAGCAGCTTAACAGACAGTGGGGCAGCTCCCTCTCCCTTCCACACCACTGCTACCACAGGTCCACTGCTTCTACATCTCCTGATTAACTAGGTGCCTGGCGCATTCATCCTGCCACCCTCCTTCCACACTGGGCTGTCAGTACTAAGATTTTCTTACACACCCAGATCTCCTAAACCTGTCCAGTGACTTTGTGCCCTAAGCAAGTCACCAGGGTTTATGCCTAAAACTAAACAGCTACTCACACTGCTGCTTCTTCTTGCAGGTGATGTGGAGCTTAACCCTGGCTAACCCCTCCTAATCCCTCCACTCCTATAAAACTATCATGGGGTCTTAAAATAATGCACCTAAACATATGCAGCATCCTGAACAAGCTTGCCATCCTACAACCTAGTGTCCTTACACTGCACCCGGACATACTGATCATAACCGAAACATGGCTGAAGCCCCACAATCTGGATGCTGAATTATCGATCCCTGGCTACTCCCTCATTCGGTATGACCGGCATGATAATAAAAGAGGTGGAGGTGTTGCCATGTTCATCGCAGCACACCTCCATTACACTCCTGTCCAGCTCTCCTTGCCCACCCTGTCCATTGACTCCTTGCTAATTAAGCTCTCACTCCCCCACACAGTACCATTATATGTAGCTGGGTCCTACTGTGCCCCCCGACACCCCCACACCAATTATAATGGACCACTTGAGCACACATAAACTGCTTGGATCAGTGGGTGAGCCGATTATCCTTGGTGACCTCAACTCTAACTGGCTGTACAGCACTAGCTCTAAGTTACGGAGCCACGTAGTCTCCCTAAATCTGTCCCAACAAATTACCGAACCCACATGACTGAATCATAAATCCCAGAACCATTCCCTACTAGACTGGGCCCTTACCTCGTCCCTTACCATATTCTAGAGTCAGGACTCCTTCTGGACTCACTAAGCGACCATCACATGATCTATGTGGTAAGAAGAATATTCAGGCCCAAAGCTCCTCCCCTGCAGATACTGTTCACCAGGTCCTATAAATCTCTAGACCTCTCAGCGCTCCTTTATGACCTGTCCAACTTGGACTGTCCTTCATCCCTTGGGCATCCTCCATCGACTCTGCCCTTGACCTTTTCAAATCTAAATTCCTCGCTGTATGGAACTAACATGTGCCGCTGAGAAGAACCCATGTAAGGGATGTCCACCTGCCCTGGGTCACCGCAAATATTACTGATCAACTCCATGCCAGGGACCAGGCATGGAAAGCCTATAAGGCAACCAGTACCCTGGAGGCACTACAATTCTACTGCACACTCCAGAACTCCTGCACCAGGCTTCTACGACAGGCCAAGGCTAACTACTTCAAGGCCTCTTTCCATTCTAACCTAAATCACCCTGTGAAATTCTGGAAAACAATAAAATCGCTACTCACCCCCCCGCTCTGCCCCCTACCCCTGCCCTCAATGTTGATGGCTCCATCATCACTGAACCAGGTGCTGTGGCCTCAGCTTTTAACACCTTTTTCACAAGTTGTGCGTCCTCTCTCCTTTCCTCACTCCCCCAATCCCACCCAGACCCGACCAAGCCTAAACTACCTACCTCCCTGTGGTTCGCCTTTCGTTTGGTCACCCCAACCTAAGTAAGAAAAGAGCTGTGGGCACTAACCCCACTAAAGGTAAATGCCCCTCGGATCTGGACTCTAAAATGCTTTACTTGTCTGCCCCAGCTATCGCCACCCCTCTGGTCGCGCTATACAATCTCTCATTCTCACTTGATTCAGTCCCAGCTGATTGGAAACATGCCACAGTCATTCTTCTCCCGAAAGGGAGCGATCCTGCCTCACCAGGTAACTACCACCCTATTTCACTACTCCCCACCCTAGCCAAAATCCATGAGCACCTTGTGCTCACCCAACTCTAAACTCTTTCTCGACTCCTCCTCTTACTTCACACCTTACCAATCTGGCTTTAGGAAGTTGCACTCAACCATCACCTCCCTGCTACGACTCACCGACACCATCCTCATGGGGATGAATCACGGGCACATCACCTCAGCTATCTTCATTGACCTTGCCAAGGCATTCGACATGGTCTCCCACACCCTTCTACTATCCAAACTCACACATGCAGGACTCTCTGACCAGCACCAATTGGTTCCAATCCTACCTAGCTGGTAGGTCTCAATCTGTAAGAATTGGTCATCATACTTCTGCACCCCCCTCCCTGTAAATACTTGCATCACCCAAGGCTCAGTCCTCGGCCCAATCCTGTTTTCCATTTTCTTGAATGACCTGCCCTCAGTATGTGAACACACATCCATACACATGTACGCAGATGACACGGCACTGTATGTGTCAGGTCCCTCCCAAGCTGAAGTGGCCGCTAGACTTCAGGATGACTTCACTGCTGTCCAGCAATGGTTTCGCTCTAACCAGCTCTTCCTAAATCCCCCCAAATCTCCCTAACCTTCGGTAGTAGGCAGAGACTCTCCTGTCTCCCCACCACCCCCACTTTCCACACCATAGATGGGACACCTTGGAGGCCTATGCCTCCTTCCGGTACCTTGGGGTCTGGCTCGACCAGCACCTCGATTTCTCAGGTCACATCGACTCAATCCACAAGAAACTGCACCCCAAGCTGGGTGCCTTATATCGTAACAAGGGCTGCATCACTCTGGAAACCCACAAGGCTATCCTACAGAAAATGATCCTCCCGATACTTGTCTGTGGAGACGCAGTATACAATGCCACCCCCAAATCCACCCTAGCAAGACTCGACCCTCTCTTCCACTCCTTCTGCTAGTTCACCCTAGACTGCCCTCCCTCAATGCACCGCTGCAATCTCTACAAGTCTCTAGACCTGCCTTCGCTCCAGGATCGGAGACAGCTCCACGGTGTGAGGCTAACTGCAAAATTCTGGGCTCAGTCCCTCCCCCCATACCTCGAGTCCACCCTCCAAGCTCCACCCCCCTCAGCATACTCTCTCAGGAACACAGACTCCCAGCTTCTACATGTCCCACACATGTCCACAGCCAAAGGGCAGGCTGCCTTTAATAACTGCATGCCTAAACTATGGAACTCCCTACCGGTGGTCATTAGGCATACAGATAAGACCCAGTAGAGTAACCTGCTCCTTAAGTCATCCCCCCCACCTGCTCCTGCGGACAGTCCCACTGTGATACCAAATATCCCACTGCTCACACTTGATGCCTTTAAGTGCCTGTCCCAGGCCCTCAGTGTACTCCCTGGTATACGCAGGCCTGCACTTACTACATTGCCATTGTATTCTTCCTGTATTCATAGGGTGTGACCTTCAAGTTTATATAGGCACTTTACATCTTAGATGAGTTGCGGAACCACTGGACTTGCTAGCTAGTAATCTTAATCAACTGCAATCTGTGTACCAACTGCTTACCTCATCATCTAAGTTATAGTAATTGTGTTGCTATTTGTATCTCTATAATACCTGTGTTGTTTCTATAATTTTCTGTAGATACTGTGTACTATTCAATGCTGTATACATCCTTTCCCCCTCCCCCCCAAGAAGCATCTGGAATTGAGCGGTACTCTGCTCAGTATGCCTTCCTGGTGAAACTCTTAAATAAATAAAAAAATGTTGAAAAATGTGTTTGGCAGATATTTGCTTGTCTCGGGAAATACAAGCAGCACTTGTCAATTTTCACTACACAGTCTGAAGCTACTCACCAATCCTTTGTCATTACCCCCTACACAAAAACACCTGGGCCCCAATTCACAAAGAAATCACAAAGACAATGCAAAATCTTGTGTTGCGCTTTACAGCTGCCTAGGCATCCAACATTGCTATGTCGGATACTACTCCACGCTCTCTGACTGTGAATAGGTGTAGTCCAAGGCAGCGGTAACTCCAGTACCGCCATAGCTACCCCAGTAGTGCTGCCCTAATATGCATTCGGGAGCATGGACTCACAAGGAATAGTGCAGGGGCACTATTTCCAGTTCACAAAGGCAGTCATGCAAATATGCCCATTGGGCATGCAAGGCACTAGGTGTGAGTTTTGTTTCCATTTATTTGCAAAAATGCCCCCCAAACAAAGGCATTGCAGGTAGAATTGTTAATCTGCTTCAGCCCCACCTTTATGCCGCTGGAGGGGGGTATGTGGTGATTTTAATTGTGGTTTGGTACAGGATGACAGGGGCTTGCAGACAACAAAATTGTTTTGTGACACTGATTTTCTGACTCAAATGGTATCTATGGGTGTTACAGAGATGTCTAATACACAGAGCACAGTCAGGGAGGATACACCTGTTATAGAGGCCCACTATGCATGAGAACTGATTTTTTTATTACTTCTTAATCATTCTCAGTTACTGAACCTTCAGTGTTGGCAGTGGATACCACAGACCACCTTCTGTTAAGATGTTGGCTCTTTTTTTAAAAGAAATTCCCACCCCCCCTCCACTCAACTTGTGTATGGTTGTACCTAGACCTTTCCACCATCCAGAGCCTTAGAAATTATTCCCACATCCCCTCACCACCCACTGCTGAGCAAATTAAGCTCCTCCTCCTCCTCCCCTCCCCCTCCCTGCGAAGAATTTTCTTTAACATTTTGTAGTAATACTTCCCCACACCAGCACATCAAAACCCAACTCCCCCACTTCCATTCACACAACCCGCATCATTAATTCCCCTTCCCAACCCCCTCTGACCCCCACCCCAAAAAAATATACCAAAAAAATAAATATTATTGAAAATCCACTGTAAGCAACTTGCATAGGTCACTGGGCATCTCGTAACTTAGTCATAGTCTTGTTCGATTCCTGGTAGGACAGTTCAAGACAACCTATTAGTGATCAGGGAACTCATGTAATGAAGTGCACTGGGCAGGCTGCACAGGTTTGTCCTGTCCCTTGATCAGGAAAAGGCCTTCAACTGAGATACACATTCCTTTCTCTTCTCTGTGTTTCAGAGATATGGGATTCTGAAGACCTTTGTTCGCTGGCTTCTATTGATGCATTGGGATTCAAAACTTTTACTGAACATGAATGGCTGGATGGGACACTCCTTTCCTGTCCATCAAGGGGTCAGGCAGAGATGCACACTGAGCCCACTGCTGAATGTGTTCAGCTTAGACCCTTTCCTTAGAAAACTACATCTTACTATGGGTATCGCATGGTTTCCTGGTTGGGGTGGGTTAACCCCACTCAATGCCTTTGCCTAGGCTAACAGTATTTGTTTACTAATGCAGGATGTGGCCATGGGTACTGAGGCAATGGTAGGTCTAAATCAGTTCTCTCATGTGTCAGGATCCTCTGTGAATTTAGGGAAGACTGTGAGTTTATGCTGTGGTACAACTGCAATCTGGTCCAGGGGATAGGGCCCTGCAAAACTGGGAAGCAAAGTTGGCTTTTAAAGAAGCCAGGGTTAATTAGTGGAAGCAGTGGCAATTATCTAAGAAGAAACCAGTGTTTCTAGTAAAACTTCATTGTTGCCATTTTGATATTTCTTAGCTATGCCCCTCCCCTCCCCTCCCCTCCCCGTTTCCATAGAGACAACAGTACATAGTCTGTTCTTTTTGCTACTCTGGAGTAATTGGTTAACTCCAGTAAAACAGGATAAAGCTTACCTTCCTTTTACTAAAGGTGGGTTATATATGCTGAAGCCTTTTCCTTTAGCATTTTTTCACAGCAACGTTGGCCCTTCTTTGAGGGACTCTCCCAAGCTCTGGGCTAATTGGGTCCATAAATGTCTGGAACCTAGCCTATTAGGTTGTTTAAGGCTGCCAGGAATTGCCTTAGTTCCCCCTCTACCTGGTTACATATGGGCTGCTGCATTAGTGAAACTTTATAAATGGAACAGCTCCTTGAATAAGAAAACACATTTATTGGTGGCATTCTGGATACAGCATTTCTCATTAAAATGGAGTTTAAAACTTGCTCACAAGAACATGTTCAAATGGTAGGTGCTCAAGTAATAGATTACCAAGTTCCTGTATGCATTTGAGCTACATTATGATTCAGCTTTCATAGGAAATTGGAAGGTGAGGGATGCACAGACACACAAAAGTTTAGATGAAAGGCATTACCCAAGACCAGGTTGTTTGCAGCAATTAAAGCTTGAACTCATGTGTTTCTTGAACATCCATATGACTAGGTGTTTTGGAATCTGATGGCTTGGGATTGAGGCAGCCTTTGTTCTCTGAAATTACTTCATGATTGCCTTGTTTTAGTTTGTATCAACATATGTTGAGAAATATTATTAAAGTGCTTTGCCTTTTGCCATTCTGGGGCCAGATATTCAAAAGTTAACATGGGCGCTAAGGGATGTTTGCTCATGCTAACTGGGTTTTATGCCCGGTTTGGGGGGGTGCTATATTCAGAGACCCCTGTAGCATGGGCTAACCCCATTAGCACAAGAGTGCTAATATAACAACTGTGCCCATACAAATGAGGCGTCCCCCTTCATATGGGTGCAGTGGCAAATTCTGCAGTTTAAACTTGCAGTAAATAGCCTTGAGGTTATATACCTCAAATAAACCTTGGGGTTATTTAGGATTCCAAACTACCCTTTGAAAATCATATTTCAGCATTAATAAAAACTTCACCAGAGGCTAGGAGGACTTTACAGAATTAAGCAGTTCCTGACCCCCAGTCTAGGGCACAACTTACCCATGTTTTTTTTTACAAGGGGTACTTGATTATGGTATTTTGATCTATTCATCTACTAAAGAAAAATTTCTTTCTAAACTTAAAGTTACATATAATAGTATATTAAGATTTGTATCAGGACTCCCCCACAGGACACATGGTTGTGACCCATTGAGAAATTCCAATCTTCCTTCATTGCAAAACAGAATTAAGATACAACTTTGTACTCTGTTATTCAAGGTCTCTTGGGGTCAGCTTCATATTACAGTTCTGTCTTTATTCACACGAAGTCTCTAACCCCTTTTGGACAAGGTCCCAATGTAAGACTCAATTTTTGGTTCCAAAAGTAAAAAAATATTCGGTCAGAAATCCCTTTCATTTAAAGCTTCTGTATTTTTTAACTCCATTCCTACAGTAATCAGTAATTGCCTAACATTGTTTACTTTTAAATCAAAACTTAGGACTTGGCTGGAAAGTTTTATCACATGTCCTTGTACCACTAGTTCTTCTAGGAACTAGCTTTCAGCCAGTTTGTCTTATAGCGTATCATGTTATTTATTGTATGTATAGTTTGTATTGTGTGATTATGTTTAAATGTATTACTTGCCACTTGTGAAAATGAGCAGTGATGCTCATCAAGTTATCAAGTATAAAAAATAAAAATGAAATGAAATGAAAATGAATAGCACCCAAAGGAACACTATATACCACCGTTGCAAATCTAATCTCAAATGGGTGCAAAGCCCTGGTGGCAGCACAGCTGTACTGCAGCTGCCCACCCCATTCACCCATCCCATGAAGGAAAGACAGTTGTCTGGGAGCAGTGACCCTCCTAACCCATCAATTCCCCATCCCAGCCCGTGTAAATGTTGTCCTGGCGTCTAGTGGCACCCTCTCTCTGCGTCCACCCATCCCGGGATGTTGCAAGTATACCCTGGTGTCTAGTGGCATCCCCACCCTCCAATCACCCATCCCAGTACAATTAAGGTAGTCCCTGGTGTCTAGTGGCACCCCCACACTCTAATCACCCATCCTGATATGGGTAAGGTAGTCTCCGATATCCGTGACATCCCGCCACCCATCAATCATGAATCCCAGTGATTGCAACATAGTCCCTGGTGGCTAGTGGCTCCCCGAACATCTGTCCCAGTGCTTGCAATATCATCCCCAGTGTCCAGTGGCACCCCCCCCAAACACCTGTCCAATTGATCCCAACATTGTCCCTGGTGTCTAGTGTCACCTCCACCCCTGACCTTCCACTATGGTGATTAGCACCATACCCCTGGTGTTAAGTGGCACCCCCACTCCACTCACCTGGTTGATGTACCTATGCAATCCTTGGCATCCAGTGGGGCCCCCAACCCCTGAATGGCAGGTGACAAACACACTGGTGCACAAAACCAGGTCTGCGACCCCATACCCACCCCACCCACACCCAGCACAACACCCCTGCTTTACAATGTAAGATGGGGATGTGCAGTGCATATCTCTATGGCAACTGGCTCAGTCCTCCTCACACCACCTCAGTCAGCCACCACATGAGCTACAGTAAGCGAGCGTACACACAAGCTCACTCTAGCTCATAGAGCAGCTGGCCATGGTGGTTTGAGAATGGCTGAGCCAGTTGCTGTAGATGTATGCACTGCATGTCCCTGTCTTGAAAGATAAGAGTGGGTAGATGCCATGCTGTGTGTGGGCAGGGTAAGTGGAGGCCACTAGCTCTGTGATGTACACTGCTGCATTTGTTATTCAGCTTTTGGGGGGTGTGGGTGGGGGTATGATTGAATGCCAGGGATTGTATAGGCAGCTTTAACTGGGTGATCCAGGGTGGGGGGTGCCATCGGACACCAAGTATATGGTGCTGATCACCACTGTGGGGATGGAAGGTGCCACTGGACACCAGGGACTATATTACGATCAATGGGATAGGTATTCTGCAGGGTGCCACTGGACACCAGGGACCATAGTGCAAGCACTGGGATGGATGTTTGAGATGGGTGCTACTGGACATTAGGGACTATATCGCACTCAACAGGAAGCATGTTCCGGGGGTGCCACTGAACACCAGAGAAGATACTGCAAGCACTGGGATTGGTGTTCAAGGGGGCCACTATACATCACAGACTATGTTGCAATCACAAAGATTGGTGATTGGTAGGTGGAAGGTGCCACTGCACACCAGGGACTATATCACAGTCAATGGGATGGGTGTTCAGATGGGACCCATTGGACACTTGGGATATGGTGCTACTTACCACACTGGGTAGTTGCGGAGTTGGGGGTGCCACGAGGCACCAGGAAATACATAAGCCGTATGTAAGCCGTACATAAGTGGTCAGAGGGTGAAGGGTGCCACTAGATGCCAGAATACTGTGTGGCTGTCACAGGATGGGTGTTTGGGGGTTGGGTGCCACACAACACCAGGGACTACATTACTATATTGGAATAGGCATTCGGGGGGGGGGTGCCACTCACAATGGGAGCTGATGTGGCAGGCACCCACAGGTCAGGTGCAAACGGGCCACCATTTCCCATACAAATGTGCCCATAATGAGCAAGAAAACAGCCCCTTAGCACCTTGCATGCCCAATGGCTCATTTGCAGGCTGCGGCTAAATATCGCGCCATGGTTCCTGGTGCTATCTGTTGGGAGGGGTGTGCAAATCCTTATGGTTTGGATACAGCTCAGGTCAATGCTGAAGCAGCACAGCATGACATAGCACTTTAAAGAAAGGAAAAATAATGACCTGATATTCAGTTAGATAGTACTGGTCTCCTATCCGACTGAATATAGCAACTCCTGGGTCGAGCACAGGTATAAGCACAGTACAAGCCTTTGCACTCCACTTTTGCTCTTCTTTTGAATATCTGGTCCGTGATGTTCCACATATGGCAAATCTGATGTCAGTTTATGTGTTTGCAAAAATACATCCCAGATGGATCTGGCCATAGTGATCTTGGGCTCTTTGCAGTCCATTTCTCAGATGCAGCATCTTTCATTTCCATGGCACATATGGTGTAAGTTGTGGCAACATGTTGTATGGGTCATGCACTGAACCTTGGTTTAGAACAAAACTGAGATACAGCTTCCTTTCTGGAGCTGATTTTCATTCTTTTTTACTTTAAGAATTTGTTTCTGCCTATGCCCCTTATTGTTAGTTACTTATATTGCTTAGATCCAGTTGTATGATTTGGTATTGTGGTTTTCTGATTTTATACTGCATATAACCTGAATGTATCTGTTGTCTGAGCTTTGTCTTATGATTTTCTTGTAATAAAAAAATTCCCCTACTGTGTTTTGATAAGTGCCAAGAGATCTTTAATGTCTAACTGGACAATGACCAGAGATGGGCACAAGAGACCTTGGTTTAACATCTCATCTGGAGGATGGCACCTTGACAGTGCAGCATCCCCCTCATACTTTGCACTACAGTATCAGTTATGAGTATTTCTCCAAGTACCTGATATGAGGCTCAAATCCAAGACCTTCCAACCCCAGAAAGCAGCAAGCTACCTACTGAGACACTGAAGTTTTATTTCTGTAGTAAGCATCCTGAAAACAGACAAGCAGCAATTGGCTAATATATGCCTCAAGTCACAGACTAGAATGTTATTGCTTCTTTGCTGTAGACTCCTATACATAGAATGTGCATATCATTTCATAAAACAGTGCCTCTTTTTAAAGTGTCTGCAGCACACTATTCTAAAGCAAAACATTCCCTCCTTGTAAGAAAAAAAGAAAAGAAAAACAGAGGGTATAGTGACTGAATCACAGTAAAGGGACTGCCTAAAGAGATTCACATGAAACAAAATAACTAATATGCCTTATGCATTACTGAACATATTCACTATTATTCCTGTTAATATAATTACAACATACAGTAAATCACACCTATTTTCAAAGAACATCTTGTTTGTAGAAAATGGGTATTCTATAACAAAATGCATTAGATGTACTCCAGTTTGGATCCCCTGCTTTGCAACTTCAATTTATTTCTGAACTCTGTGGTTTTGCAATGAGATGCAAGAAATTATAACTCTTTTCATTAAATGTGCAAGTCTCAGGTCAAACTACTAAGTCTGGAAGAACATTAATTGATAGCTTTTAGAAGCTACAGAATGTAAACTTGACTTGCTCTAACTATGACACATTAGGACTTCCACCTGCACTATGTAGACTACTGGGATTCCAGTGTGGCTGCACTGTTGCCATAGGAACCATGAACGAAAATGTTTAAGAAATTATTTCACCACCGTTGAGATATACTAACTGTGCAATAGAGATCCCAGTGTCTAGATATAACAAAAGTCACTTAATAAGGATCAACTCAACCTATCTTGGGGTTCTTTTGAAGCAAAAAAATACAAACTGCAGACAGATACTGATATTGTTAAGATACTGATAAATCATTTAGTAAATTTTGGTGGGGGGGACAATTTGGGGTGCCAGTTTCCACTGCCTTTTCAGAAGGGCACAGCTACCTTGATTCACACCCTGTTTTGCTGCAACTGAGATGGTAATAACCACATCCCTTAGGTATAAATGTCCATCACTGCTATACAGGCATTACAGTCACTTACAGTTTTACTCTTGCATTGATGTTACACAAAATGCTCCAATCACATTATAGTGTGTTGTTCAATTTGCCTCACATATTTTAAGTTTTCACATGCATTGAGTTCACTAGCCACAACAAAGAAATAGTCATGGGTACATGGATATACAGCCCTGCATCCACCATATGCATACCTTATGTTAGAAGTAAAAATTCCAGATGACAGACAGCTCAAGAAAGCTAAAGCATTTCACTGTGTGCAGCTCTACCAACATTAGCTGATGGGATAACAGTACAGGAGTCTTGCCCACCTAAAGGGTTCACTGCCAACTAAGTGAACTGCTGATGTAAAAACATCCACTGAATACTATTATACCATGAATGAACTGCAGTTGAACTGCATAGGCATTTCCACTAAGACAACTGTAACTCTACAGAGTATTTCAGGTATAAATTAGAAGAACGCATGTGCTGAAAGGTGCCTAGGTATGAAAAACAAATTCCCATATGGCAAAAGTTATAAAATCTTATTGAATATGAAGCCAACCAATGGTTTTACAGTATATTTTCTTTCAATTCTATGCCTAGTCCTCTTTGTCAGAATTTAATCTGATATTCAGAACCGGTCCGGTGGTGCTGAGGGTTGAGGCGCTGGACGCCACACCTTGCACTATGCCAGCAACCTGAGTTTAGAAGTGAGCTTGGGGGCCAGGGGTTGGCAGGGACAGGGCATGGACTGAGCACCTGCTGGGCTTCTCTCCTCCTCCGGGGAGGGCTGAGGCTTGTCTGGCACATTATCGGCTCCCGGTGGAGATCAGGAGTGCTGCTGTGCCTCGGCTGCACATCTATGTGGCAGACGCAGGCAGGGTTGGCATGCACCTTGTGTCAGAGTGCGCCATGCAGGGGAGGGAAGGGGGAATGGGCACCAGAACATGGGAAAAGCCCGGCTCTGTGCGGTAGGCAATGGCACCTGACCCCCATGCCTACCGCCAGATCAAACTCGCCTGGCCTTCCAGTTCTTCCACCCGGGCCCTCACCTACAACCAGAGTCTAATTATTAAGAGCACCCAAAGAGGAGGAGCAGCCCCACCCTGGAGGGGTTAAGCTGCAGGTACTGGCTGTGGGGAGGGGGGGCAGAGGAGGCTCAGGATCGAGGGGACCTCAGGCAGGCAGGAACAGGCAGGATGCTTGAGAGAGGCTCTGTAGGCCATGACCGGAGCAAAAGAGAGTTGGAAAAAAAATAATTATCTGGTATTCAGTAAAAATGATCATTTTCAGGCTACAAGGTTCAGTATATACCCTGCCTGGTCTTGTATTGCAATACTATTTGCCAGCAACAAAGTTTGTGCTTGTCCTCAATGATGTAATCCTGTTTAGATGAAGCCATTACTTTCTCGTGCTGTATCTGTTGCTAAAGGCACATTTAAAGGGTACTGCATTTATGGGAATTTTTTCATTTATCTATTTATTAGATCTTAAATTCACACCCATGAGCTAGAGGTTCTTTTACATAGGTTCCACATCAAAAGGATAAATATATAACACTGAGAATAATACAGAATGCATTGAGGGAAAAAAGAAAACTTAGGTTAACAAGAATCAGAGGCATTATACAATGTATAACTAAATAGCTGAATGGAAAAAAACTGGCTGGCCCGGGGGGGGGGGGGTGATGCTGATCTAAAGTTTCTTAGAAAATAATCTATGTGGATATTTAAATTGAAGGCTACATCTGGAAAGGGACCCAATGATAGATGGGATTTACTGCTTTTTCTTGTTATACTGCAGCCTGGAAATGCTCTATGCCTTTCAGAGTATGGTCCACATATATGATGTATTTAGTGTTATCTATAACTGATCTTGTCTGTTGTATGTTCATATCAGTGGTAAAATGGGTTACCATGGAGACCCTGAGTAACATATTGAAGGTGTCTGAACGGCTGGCTCCGACATTATCATACTGAGACCAAAGAAGCATGAATGAATGCACTGGAGAGAATGTTTACTATGAGAGCACCACTCACCAATTTGAAGAGACTGTTAATAATATGGGGTCCATTCTATAACTTAATTGATTAGAGGCATTTAAGGGAGTGTTTTTATCTTCACATGTGTGTGTGTGTGATTTTAAACTAATGGATTTTCATGTTTTGGACAAGTATTTTAAAGGTATAAAAGTCTGCACAGTAGTGTATGCATTCACTCCTGAAAAAACACCAGGTGCAGGTATGAAGCTGTTGAGTTTTGTGTTCTGTCCACAGTGTCACTGCTTAAATTTAAGCCATGTGGCAGTAATAAAATGTTTTTCAGAGTATACTTTTGTTTGACTGAAACTCTGCTGCCCAACTTTCAGAATCCCGACACCACATTCCCAACACATGGTTTCCTGACATTTAAATTTCTCCCACAGTGGAGTTTGTTATATTAATTAAAAGGGGGGTGATGGGGGCTAAGCCCCTCAAAACATGAAATAAACCCTGCCACAGGTGAAATTTAAATGTCAGGAAATTGTATGTTGGGACTGTGGCATCAGGCTTCTGAAAGTCATGCAACAGAGTTTCAGTCTTTCATAGTAAATATGTTTTACAGCACTGTAGCCTTTTGGTAGTCCTTTGGTGATTTTTATCACAGGATTCTGAGTGCAAGATTGTTTGATTAAGCTATACGATTTGTATATACCTGTGCACCAGCACTTTGTCAGCTCTGAGCTGCTTTTTGCATTTCAGATTTTAGAATTTTCTAGCTTGCTTGAACTGACTCATGGGAGCAGTTGCAGCCATGACTGGCTTACAAGACAATAGCAGCATCAGTTTTTAAGACTCTTTGGATGTGCCCAATTTAACAAACAGATCAGCCTGGGGGATCCACTTCTTCACATTCTGACAACAATGTTACCATAAAATGGGCTTTTAACCAACTGGAAAGAACCACTGTAAAGACACACCACCTGTATTCTCTGGAGGCATATTTAAATGTTGGAAGGTTTGAGAGTTACAAATAAACCAGATTTCAATCAAGATAAGGTACCTTTCATGAAGAAGTGGCAGAAGAGGTATAAAGATGCATCAGCAGTGTTTCGGCTGCAATTAATACCATGGGATGTGACTGAAATTGAAGTGGGCTTTAATAAGTGAACTCATTCAGGAGAAAAAACAAGTAAGTCAGTTTTCTTCTTATACCATATACGAAGATTTTAGAAAACGTTCACAAGAGACTATTAAATATTAAAATGCTAAGATTCGTGCTGTTAAATGGAGAAAGTTAACATGAAAAGTGGAGAACTGGAAGGCAGGATGTATTTTGGACTGGAAAAAGAGAGATATGGAGACATATCCTAGATCTTGGCAGCTAAGATTCAGCGCAAAAAAGTGCAAAATCATGCACTTGGGGTGCAGAAATCCAGGGGAGGAGTACAACATGGAGGGGTTACTGATGGTCACCAGTCAAGAAAAGGACCTAGAGGTAATCATATCTAATGATCTAAAAGTAACCAATGTGAGAAGGCTGTAGGGAGAGCCAGTGGGATGCTAGGGTGCATATTGAGAGGTATCACCAGCAGAAAAAAGGAGGTGGTTATGCCACTGTATAGATCACTAGTGAGACCTCATCTGGAGTACTGTATCCAGTTCTGGAGGCCACATCTCCAAAAGGACATAGACAAAATAGAGGCATTCCACAGAAGGGTAACAAAAATGGTGCAAGGACAGCACCAAAAGTCATATGAGGAAAGAATACAGTTCTTCAATATGTATCCCCTGGAGCAGAGGAGAAAGAGGGGGATATGATAGAGACATTCAAGTACATTGGTGTATAAACAAGGTAGAGGAAGGTAGCATCTTTCAGAAAGGAAGGTGTACAAGAACAAAGGGGCATGATAAGAGGCTAGAGGGGGTAGGCTCAGGGGCAACGTGAGGAAGTACCTTTTCACAGAAAGAGTAGTAGATGCTTGGAACAGCCTCACTGCAGAGGGGGTGTGGGCAAAAATAGTAGGGGAATTCAAGAATGCATGGGATAAACATAAGAGTACGCTAGCAATAGGTAAGAGAGGGTAAGCCGCAGATCAACTAGGATCCACAGTAATGCATTGGGTAGAGAAAATGGGCAAACTAGGTGGGCCACATGGTCCTTATCTGCTATCACCATCTGTGTATCTGTGTGTATCTACTTTAAAGAAAACTTGTACATATGGTGATTCATCAGCTACAAGCTACTCAGACTCTGAGGGTCAGTCATCTAATTTTTTTTTTAGAGGAAGATATTCCTTGTTCACAGCCTCCCAACCCCCAACCCCACCCACCCACACAGGTACAGCAGAACAACTACCCACGTCTCAGCCCCAGGCTGGCATTCAGGGAGCCAGAATGGAAGATGAACATGCCAGAGCAGGAAGAAACAGAAGAAGAGGTGGCAGATACCATTAGCAAGAACAATACAGCAGCAAGAATTAGAGGGGCCAGGGCAGAAGAAGGAGATGTTCAAGTTACCACCAGTGAATAAAAGCATTAATGTGGTTACAATTTCATCATATATATTATCTGATATAGAACCTCAGTTTTGTATCATCAAAAGTGGAAACGTAGTTTTTCGTATTAGATTTACATAAGTTTGTACATCTTTTGAACCTACATTTATTTTATCATAATAAGGATTGGAATGAGGTAGTTATTGAAAATACAGCAGTGATTTCATCAGAGGCTGGTAGTGGAAGTGAAGAGAATAAATACTTCTCCCATTTAAACCATGGTCAAGATTTAGGTCACCAATTAATTTTTTAAAATCTATGTGAACCGGACATTGAAAAAATATTTAAAGAAAATCAGAGACTAAATACATAAACTGCTCTAAGGAGGAGATGGATGCCATTAAAAAGTTACAACAGAATTCATAAATTACAGTAAAACCAGCAGGTTCAATTGTTATCATGAACACTGACTGGTATGAGAATAAAATTAAAGTTCAGTTAAGTAATGTGAATTTTTATTTAAATTACGTGGTGATCCTACTGAGACAATGAAGAAACAGGTGGATTGCTTGGTTATGGCAACAGTAGCAGAGGGTATTATCTCAATGAAAATGGCAGAATATGGTTAAAGCACAAGTTAGGGCTACTATATACACACTGCCAAAGATACATAAGGATCCCATATTTCCACCTGTTCAGCCTATTGTATCAAGCATGAGCTCCTTAACAGAGCCTTTGCAAATTGTGTGGATGCCCATATCTAGACATTAGTTGTAGGTTTTTACCTTATTTGAAGAACATGTCTGATGTCCTTAAAATCCTGCAAGATGTTCTCATTGAGAGTCAATGGTATCTGGTTATTCTGGACATTACTGGCCTCTAAACTAACATCCCCCATAATGAGGGGTTGAGAGCTTTGAAAAGATCTTTGCTCCATTCAGATATGTATACTAAGTCCCAAATACAGTTTTTATGTCTTTAACTGAAAAGGTGTTAACTTCCAATGTATTCTGCTTCCTAGTTGGATGGCACCACCAAATTAAGGGCATGGCCATGGGGACTTCATTTGCCCCAATTACATTAATACATATTCAGTCAGATAGGAGGATAAATATATTCAGAATGGCAGTAACCCGTATTTTCAAAACATTCAATGATATTGTTTTATATTGTTAGCATTTTATTATGCTTTTTGTGTTTGTCTTATTTTTTTCTCATTATCTGTAAGTTTTGGATTAATGTTTTAATGTGTAACTTGTTTGTATTTTGACAAGGAACTTCATTGGAAATGAGCATTGCTCAATTGAATGTATCCTTTATTCTCTTGAATAAAAGATGATTTACTACTACTTACTATTACTGCTACTTTATTGATGATATATTATTGGTTTGGGATGGTACTTTGATAGTGCTTCAGTCATTTGTAACTTATCTGGAGGGTTCAAAAGAAAATTTGAAGTTTACTGTAAAAAGTAATTTGTACAGTACTGATTTTGAGAAGAATGAGGTGGAGTAAAAGATTTATATCACAAAAAAAAGACAACAACTTTGTATTGCATTTCATTGGCTGCTCACCAAGACATCTTGTCCATAATATTTCCTTAAGTCAGTTTTATTGCATGAAGTAAAACTGCAATACTGAGAATGAGTATATCAAACAGTCATAGATTTTGAGTACCCATTTTCTAGAAAGGGGTTACTCTTGGAAATGTAATTTGGCAGCTAGAGAAAAAGCAAATATGAAAGACAGAAGAACTTTGATACATGGTGTGAATGCTAATAAGAGTACACTGGAAGCCAATGTATAGTGGGGGAGAACCAGCACCTAATGATCTTAATTTTCTCTCTATTAATAGCCTCCAACTGCACAGTATTTAAAATGTTGTGCTGAAACACTGGTATGTGTTGCATTCAGATAGGTCCTTTCAGGGCTATACACAGGAGTGCCCCCAATTTGTTTATAGATGAGGGACAAGCATCAAAGACATAGTAGTAAATATTTTTCCAAAACCACAAATGCAGCAAGTTAGACCAGTATGGATGCCCCTGCCCCGGTGAAGAATTTTTGCTGTGGCCACTGTAAATTCTGTAAGAACATGATCAACAGTAGTACATTTGGTATGGATCTAGTAGGGAAGGAGTGTGATGTTAGATAGTGTATCAACTGTAATTTGGAATATATTGTATTCTTAGCCAAATGTAATTGTGGTTGCAACTATACCCACCCATACCTATACCCAAGTAAGTAAATAACATTTTATTTATATCACGTGCCCTTCCCAAGCTCAGAGTGCTTTTACAATAATTCAAATCACTTAGAACACGTTTCGGAACAAAAAATCCAACAGTCATACAATACACTTACTTATGTTCCAGCAAATGCTAGAGCAAAAAGGAAAGTCTTTAGTTGTTTTTTAAAACTTTCAACAGTTAGGCAATCTCATATCTGACGAGGTAGAAAATTCCACAGGGTTGGTGCAATATAGGCAAAAGATCTACCTCCAGACATCTTTAGAAGTACCCTGGGAATCTCTAGCTATCCCTCATCGGAGGAGCGAAGAGAACGGGCAGGACAGTAAGGCACCAAGAGCTCTTACAGGTAGTGAGGTCCCAAATCATGTAGGGCCTTAAAGGTCAATAATGCGACCTTGAAGGTGATCCACCACTGTATTGGCAGCCAGCGCAGATCATGCAGCACAGGTGTCATATGGCTAGATCTTGAAACTCCCTTCAATAGCCTGGCTGTCGCACTCTGCACAAGCTGCAAGTGGCGGATATCCACCCCTGACAGCCCTAGATAGAGGGTATTGTAGTAATCAAAATGGCTGGTTACAAAGGCATGGACCAAGATGGGAAGATCTTCCAATAGAACCAAGTGTTTCACCCAGGCAATGTTCCTCAGATGAAAAAAGACAGATTTGACTACAGCCGATACCTGCATCTTCATAGTCAGGCTTGCGTCAAAAATCTTCCAAGGTTACGCACTTGGCCAAAGGCAAGAAGCGGGCCCCCCCCAAGATATAAGCCCGAGGGTTTCCCAGTCCAAGCCCCTGTCATCCTCCCTCCAGGGTCCACAACCAATACCTCAGTTTTCCCTGAATTCAACCTAAGCCAACTAATACTCATCCAATCCTGAATCTCCAGGAGGCAGTTATTAAATATCGTGATGGAATCAGACTCCTGATCAGGCATAAAAGACAGGTAGAGCTGAGAATCATCAGCATAACAATGAAAACTCAGCCCATACCATCTTATAATGTCCCCAATGGAAGCATATACACCACGAATAACATAGGGGACAGCACCGACCCCTGCGGTACCCCATAGGGCAGCCAATGAGGTGCAGAGGTGTAAATTCCAGGCACCACTCTCTGAAATCTGCCCTCCAGAGAAGATCAAAACCAGCTGTGGACTGCTCCCCTCAGACCACAGAAAAACCACAGGCCATCGAGCAATACCCCATGATCCATGGTGTCAAATGCTGCTGAGAAATCCAGGAGAACCAAGATGGAACGGGTCCTCCGATCTCTTGCCATCAGGAGATCATTCAATACCCGAACAAGAGTCGTCTCTGTACTATGCCTTTTCCTGAAGCCGGATTGGAGAGGGTCATAGATATTGTGGTTGGACAAATGATCCCCCAGTTGCAGAGCGAACATCTTCTCAATAACCTTCCCTACAAAGGGAAGGTTAGAGACTGGTCTATAATTTGCTGGGCAGTCGAGGTCAAGAGAGGGCTTTTTCAACAGAGGGTGTACTACCACCTCCTTAAAGGGATCTGAAAGATCTCTCTCTCTAATGACACCACCACTAACCGAGCCAGGACTGGGCCGATAATATCTACACACCCCACCACTAGGTGAGTAGGGCCTGGATCCAACTTACAGTAGGCAAGTCGCAGCAGAGTCTGGATGATCCTCACTATAGCTATTACTGCTGGTAGTCTAAAAGTAGACCAGTACAAGTGGGCGTTAGTACCACACGATTGACCAGTGCAATGTCCAAAAGAAGGACATTGGCAGATCTCATCCCTGGTGGTGGACACCCTGTCAGCGAAGAATTTCGCAAACTCCTCACACTGTACCTGTGATAATGTTCTATCAGTCTGGAGACAGACTGGATTGCACAGTCTATCCACAGTCTGGAAGAGCTGGGATGGTCTATTCCTCGCTGCAGCAATTTCTCTGGACAGGAACTCTGCCTTCTTATGGGAAATTGCTAATTGGTAGAATTTATAATGCTCTAACAATTCAAGTATATCCACCTCCAGTTGAGTTTTCTGCCAGTGTCTTTCCAATGTTCGTCCCTTCCTCTTCCACTCATGGACATCCCCATCAAACCAGGGAGTCCCTAAGTGAAGAGTACGGGGACGAACATGAACTGGAGCAATGGCATCCAGGGCCTCAGTTACAGACCTATTATTGGCTAAGACCATTTATAATGTTCTAACAATTCAAGTATATCCACCTCCAGTTCAGTTTTCTGCCAATGTCTTTCCAATGTTCGTCCCTTCCTCTTCCACTCACGGACCTCCCCATCAAACCAGGGAGCCACTAAGTGAAGAGTACAGGGACGAACATGAACTGGAGCAATGGCATCCAGAGCCTCAGTTACAGCCCTATTATTGGCTAAGACTTAAGGCCCTGGATCCATGCTATCCCTTGGAAAATCCAAGAAGTCCAGCTCCATCATTAGGCCTCTGAGGTAACCCCTCTTAAAGGACGGAACTGTACTAACTCGCTAGGGGAAGACCTGTTTCGGGAGGCTGCAAATGTAAATATCAGGTCATGATGGTCAGACCATCAGACTGGCTCCACCTCCATATCAGATACATCCATCCCCAGATGGAACACCAAGTCCCAATGTGTGACCTCATGGGCTGCAAAGGTAATTACCCGTGACAGGCCCAACTAACCCATCAATTGGAGGAGGCTTTGACCAAATAGCGAGAGTGACCCAGGCATTGAAATCCCCCAGAATTAACCATCTGGGAGATTCCAATACCATATCAGCGATGAAGTCTGCAACCTCCTTCAGGAACTCGCTCTCATCCCCTGGTGGACGGTAGACAAGAAGGGTCCTGTAGCCCGCACCTGCACCCACTATGCACTCAAAGAGTTGGTGTCACCAACTGGCACTTCCCTGAGATCCAGATCTTGTCTGAAACAGACCGCAACCACCCTCTCGCTCCTTCAGTCCACTCTTGAGCGGTGGATCACTGAGAACCCAGCCGGAATCGCCAGAGTCCAACACAGGACCAGCATTTCCATCTAGTCAGGTCTCAGTGATGCAAGCCAAGTCGACTGAGGAAATAAGGTCTGCAATCACTGCAGTCTTATTCCTAATCGGCCTGGCATTGCTTAACACCACCTGAAAGGGATGGAAATCCAAGGGTGATCCCACTTCCTGCCTGACACACTCCAAGTCAGTTCCCTTGGGTATGGTAATTAGGCAAGGAGGACCTCGCTCCAGTACCCATTTTGCCCCAGGGTGTCTCCTAGCCCTCACTGCCCATATCCATTCTCTTCCCTCCCATCCCCCCCAAGAGTTCCAGGATCCCCGTATCTTTCTGCATTTTGATCTCATAATGCTGAAATTTCGACATCTAGCATAGACCTCCCCCATAAGTGGGGGTAATTCAAAGGGATGGAGATCCCGAAGTCTTGAGGGGGAGTACTGCCTAATCATTTTACTTATATCCCAACACATATTTTAAACCATTTTATTCACCCTCATACAAACAAAACCCTCCCACCCCCAACTTAAACAACCCTAAAAAGAACAATAAATAAAATAGAATAAAATAAAATACCCCCCTTAAAATATTAGTACAAAAAATGCAGAAATACTCTATCAAAAAGCAAAAAAATTAATTCACAGAGTCCAGATTTGCAGTCCAGAACTGAAGTCCAATCAGTTATTCCAGCTATAGATAAAAGTCCATTTGAGCTCTCACATCCAATGGAAAATTAATTAAATAAATAATTTTAAACTGAATCATATCATGTTTATAAATGAATTCCTTGGAGCTCTCACCTCCAATAGACAAATTAAACCAAATAATAATTCCCACTAAGCCTATCTCTCACATTGGTTATAATAATAAACAGTAAACAAAACAAAAGTACTTTAGATTGGAAAGTTCTCACCAATGCTTTGGTTAGATTCAGATCTTCTTCTCCCAATAATCTTGACCTGATATATGGAGTATAATGTTCTTTCCAAAATCCTGGCACATCAACGGATAAGGATCACAAAAGGGGGTCACCAATACACACGCAGGAGACGACCTTCACTCACCAAGCCCATGGATTTGGCCCCCGGGCTGGGAATAACTCTCCAGAAGATCCCCCTAGAACACCTAGAGGCACAGCACCATCCACCCTCCAACAGATCGAGCCCCGGGTGTTTCCCCCTTGGACCCAGCAGTAATGGCCAGCTCCCCTACAGTATCGAGAGCAGCAGTCCGCCCTCTCACAGCCAGGGAATGGTCACAGGGCACTCTCACTGCTCCAGATTAACAAACCAGACTACTGCACACAATAAATTCTATATGATTAGAATCCAAAAGTTTCCTTTCGATGAACAGATGAAAAAGTAAAAGTAGATACCCAGGTCCTCTCACCACCAGGGAGTACTACATACAGTAGTTCTGTCTGGAGCAGCAGAGTTCTAAAACCCGTTGTACTTTCAGAGCAAAAATAAACAGTATTCCATGTAATGTGGGCAAACCAAGAAAGAAGGCTCGACGATTTAAAAACAGCCAGATCAGTTACCATATATAAACTGGCTGTCTTCCTGCAAGTTATCACAAAACAGCAATCTTGGGCAAAAATCCCACAAGACCAGGTAGCAGTCAGAGTCAAACTCAAAGGGCACCAGTGCAACGAACAGGTCGGGCAAGCGGCACAGTCTCAAAGGGAACCTTTCCCCCAGTGCACCAGAATTTACAGGCCCCCCGCCAGATCACCCGCGACCTGCAACTACAAACCCCAGGTGGCAGGCCACACAGACTGTCCCCCTAAGGGTTTTAGAAGAGTCCCTCCATGACTCCGACTCCTCAGAGCACATGGGGACAACTCCTGTTCGGTCACAAGCAGACCTAAGTCGACGGCTGACCCTAGTAGCAAGGGGGGGGTCCCAGTCACGCCACACTCTGATTTTAAACCTGGCTGCCCTTGAGCCACCAAAAGCTCCTTAATGCTGCACCCTGGAGAACTTCAGGTCTCCCAGTCGATCCTACAAAGTCCCAGAAAATCACCCCCAAGGTGTCTTCGGCTATACTCCACTGCACGCTACAAAGAACAGAACAAAAACCTCAAAGACTCTGTTAATTAAAATCCCAAACACAATAATTCCTGTAGAGATTGTCCGTGAGTTAGCCAAGGGTGAAAAGTTATCGATAAATCCACCAAAAAACTCTAAAATCTTCAGCTAATTCTTCCTAGTAAGACTCAATGCAGGAAAACAGGATAGCTGAAAAAATAGCCGACAAGCTGACTAAGCAAGCATGTGAACAAGCAAATGAGCAATACCAGCGACTGCCTGCAAATGCAATGAGAAAATAAACAACAATGAAACTAAAAATAAAACAAAATAAATAAATAAAACAGTCACGGTAAGAGAGTTCCTCACAGCAGACCCAGCATGGCCGCCATTTTGATTCAAGTAGTACATCAATATATGTACTATACAAGCAGCTTTTATCTTCTACACCATTTACCCCTCCCTCCTTTTCCACACTGGCTTTTCCACTCCACACAACCTCCCCATATGAAGAAGTCAGAATTCCTCCAAAATTAAGCTACTCTACAGGTGGATTAAGTACATAATCTTCCTGATGCTAATTTGTGCAGGCAATATTGAGTTAAATCCTGGCCCCCCACATTCATTTGCTTCACCATCTGACTTCGGTGCCACCAAAGACTTAAAATGCTTGCATCTCAATGTGTGCAGCCTTCTGAAAAAAACAGATCTCATCAACACTTGGGTCTCTCACACAGTTACAGATATTCTAGTGGTTATTGAGACTTGGCTGAAAAATCCACCCCTGACTCTGTACTATTATTACCCTCATACAACCTCTTCCGTAGCAATAGGCCAACAAGGGGAAGGGGCGTAACAATCTACGTCAAGGAAAAAAAAAAATTACTGCATCTGACAATACCGCTAATCACTCATGCAGGGAGTTTGAGGTCTTAACATTAAACCTTTCCCTATCACCAAATGAAACCATATCAGTAATAGGTTGCTATAGACCACCTTCTGGAGGTATGGAGCTCCTGAACTTCCTACATGCTACTTCTGACACTAAACAAAACAAAACAAAATTATCATATTTGGTGACATGAATATCGACAGGCAAAAATCCAGCAACAAATGCCAACAGTGGAAAGAGTTCTGTGAAGAAGTGGGTTTTGAACAGTTGATAACAGAGATTATTCTCCCCAACCCTAAAATGCCTGGCAATGGCTCAGTGATTGACCTAATTCTTACTAATCAGACAGCATAAGATTACCCATACAGCAGTATTCCATAATGATGTCGGCGACCATTGTGCTGTGGCCTGCATCAGAAGTCAGCCACCTGCCAAAGCATTCACTACTTCACTTGGAAAAGAATCCTTCGCAAATTCAACTTAAACTATTAGCTAACAGACCTCAGAAACATAATCTGGTCTGACCTCTACCTGGGAACAAATATCAACAATGTGACCTCCATTTTTAATCATATACTAAGCATCCTCATTAACAAGAATGCCCCACAAATTAAATGTAGAACTAGGAAATACTCCTGCCCTTGGTTTACTGTTGAGTTAAAGCCGCACTAAATGAAAGGGATTGTCTATGGACTTCAACCAGAAGGTCGAAACTCCCCTCTGACTGGACTGCATTCAGAGCATGCCGTAATGACTGCACCAAAAAGATTTTCGCACATACAGTAATTAGCCAGGCAGAAGGTATCAAACCATCCTCCTCATTACCTGGTACAGTCTCCTTTAAAGGCAAATCCTTATCTGATAAATCAGATATCCTCCATAGTTTAACAACCACTTTTCAATTGCAGGCCTAGCCTTCGACTCCTCTATGGCTGCAATCCTCACCTCCAACCTACCCAAGTGATCCCCGGTCCAGTATAAGTATATCTTCTCCTTCACTCCTTTCCACTATAAGGAAGTAGAAGACCTTCTGCTCAACTTAGACACTAAGAAAAGGGAGTAGGAGCTGATGATATAGACCCTTTCTTCCCTAAGATTGGTGCCAGGTTCTTAACAGCTCCTATCCTATACCTGTTTAACCTTTCAGTCTGCCCCAACACTGTACCAGATGTATGGACAATAGCACAGCTGCTTCCTTTGTTCAAATGAGGAGACCCTATGGACCCTAACAATTATCACCCAATATCAATTCTACCCTTCCTTTCCAAACTCCTTGAGAAATTAATAGATGTTCAACTCAGAGGCTACCTTGATAAGTCCAACTTATTAAACCCAGTTCAGTCTGGTTTTAGATCAGCACACAGCACCACCTCTACTCTAGCCTCAGTTACAAATGACTGGCTCCTTGCTATGGAAAACATACAAGTTATAGGGGCTATATTTTTGTACCTAAGCAAAGCCTTCAACACAGTCAACCACGGTTTGCACCTCGATGCACTTGATTGCCATGGCATCACTAGCTCTGCACTGCTATGATTTAATAACTATCTAATAAATAGGTTTCAAGAAGTCAAAGGGGTCAGTTCCCTATCCTCACTCCTTCCCCTCACGAGGGGTGTTCCCCAAGGCTCAATCCTTGGACCTCTCCTAGTCATGATTTATATCAACTCACTCGGTGATGATGTTAACGTAGCCAAATTACATCTGTTCACAGATGATACAGTGATCTATCTTTCCAGGTTTACAGCAGATGATGTCCACACAGAGCTCAAGTCAGAATTCAACCTGTTACAATACAACCTTGTTCAATCAAAACTCCTACTGAATGCAAAAAAAAACAAAAGTGATGTACTTGCATTCTAAACATGTCAGCTGCCTCAAGGGTGCTCGCCTCCCTACCTCCCATTAAAACTCTTCTTGGAGAGGACCTCGAGGTGGTAAACAACTTTAAATATTTAGGTTGTGACCTTGATCAACATTTAACCTTCACTGCCCACATCACTTCTCTTACAAAGAAACTGCGACAGAGAACAGGATTCTTGAAACAAATTCATCCCACTCCTTGATTATGCTGATATACTTTATGGTCACTGCTCTAATACCCTGCTCCACCAGCTAGACACTCTTACCATAGGACGATCAGTTTAATTTCCATTGCCCACCACCACATACACCCCTGCGACCTGTATGCATCCCTAGAGTGGACCTCTTTATCCACAAGATGCCTCATCCATTCTCTCACCTGGCTCTACAAAGCACTCATGTCCAAGTTCCCTCCTTACCTAACTACCCTCTTTCACAATGTGTCCTACACGTACTCCCTAGGGAAGTGCTCCTACATTATGCTTGAGGTGCTACACTCCCGTACACGCTTTCGCGACATGGCTAAACATCATGCTCTCACAGTGGCTTGGAATACAGTCCAATCTCATCTCAAACTTCAAACCTTAATCCCCCTAAACAGCTTCAGACAACTAGTCAATAGTACTTTGACTGACTCCTGCAGTCGCCACAAAGTAGCAACCACTCCCGATGCTGTATAACCAGTACCCCTCACCTCTGTGGCCTAGAACCTCCACCCTGACCTCGTCTTCATCCCCGACCATATACCTGAACCTTCCCACTTCCCCCTATCTACTGTCCATTCTGTTCGCCTCCATTCCTGCCTACCTGCTGCTATACTGTCAATCCATGCTCTCACCTTCCTCACATGCCAGTCCCATCTCACTATCTGCCTACTCTCAGCACTTCCCTCCTCTCTATCCTCCTTTCCTCAGAACATATTGTAGGCCTTTTCTCTTCCTGCCTACTCTCAGCACTTCCCTCCCTCCCTCTATTTCCTCCATTCCTTGATTGTAGCCCAGATACCTAAATCATACTATTGTGAAGTACTGACATTTTGTTCAAACCATGCTCAGTTTGCCCGCTGCATTACCTTGTTAACGTGATGTCTTTTATTATTGATTTTAACATGGTGTCTTTTTACGGATTCTGTATTTATGTTGTTTGGCCTATGAGCACTGTTCATAGGTAAACACAGCTTATATGTACTTTATGTCAATTTTATGTCCTATGTGTCCTCCAGGACCTCTTTATAAATGAGCTTGCTCAATGGAGTATCCCTGACAATAAACTGAACTAAAGTATGCTGGAAAAACATGTCATAAGTTAAAAGTGATGGTGGCAGAACATTTAAATTGCATAACCAGACAAGATTCTGAAAATGCACTTGCAGTGCATGTCATGACATATAGACTGGTACATTCCTTTATGTTTAAGAGACTAAGAATAATATTGGCTGGCACAAAGAAAGGTGATATTGATCTGAAGGTTTTTAGAAAATAATGTATGTGAATATTTAAACTGAAGGTTACTTCTGGAAAGGACCTCAATGACAGAGAATATTTACTGTTATTTTTTTTGATACTGCAGACTAGATATGCTCTATGCCTTTCAGAGTATGGTCTATGTGTATAATGTATATAGTGTTTTCTATGACTAATCTCTTGTCTTTTTGTATCTTTATACCAAAAGTAAAATGGGCTACCATGGAAACCCTGAGTAACATATAGGAAGTGTCAGAATGGCTGGCTCCAATTATGTCATACTGAGGCCAAAGAAGCATGAATGAACACCTTAAATAGAATGTTTAAAGAGACTATTACTAACATGTATACCATAACCCTTGCTGTGCCACAGACTGATATAGCAGTCCAGAATTCTTACACATTCTGATTTTCTGTTGGCAGCCTAAGGGTTAATTGAGTAGAGTCATTTAATGGAATGTTTTTATCTTTACATGTGTGTGTGATTTTAAATTAATGGATATGCACATGTTGCGCAATGTTTTAAGCCAAAAAAGTCTACACAATATTGTATGCATTCACTCTTGAAAAAGCACCAATTGCAGGTGTAAAACTGTTGAGTTTTGTGTTCTGTCTGCAGTGTCATTGCTTAATTTTATGCCATGTGGCAGTAATGAAATGCTTTACATAAGCATAGCCTTTTGGTGATTTTTATCATGGGTCCTGAGTTCAAGGTGTTTTGGTTAAATGGTATGATTTGTATATGCTTGTGCACCAGAGCTTCATCAGCTCCGAACTGCTTTTTGCATTTCGTACTTCATGCACCCCATAAAGATATAATAATGTTATACAGGCTATCATTCATGTTAATCTCCCAAAAAAATAATTGCTGGAAAAGACAAAAGTCCTCTGGCCCTGAGGTGAATGTTATCAACTGAGCCATCCAGAAACAACCTATAGTAATTTTCTACCCTTTCTGTGGTGAACAGTGTACCTGCCAAACATCTACCACACCAGTTTTCCTTTATGTGTCATATCATACTGCATATACATTTTCCAGATTCCACTTGAGAAAAATATACAAAAAGCAGAATATATGCACACCTAGCATTAATAATTAAGCAATAAGGCATGACAGAGTGTTAGTTTCTGTTTATAAACCACATGCTTAGGTGCATTGTGAAGCATGTGGCAGTTGCTCTGAGTGCCTTCAACCAACTGGAAGTGCAAATTATTACTATAAAGTATAAACCAACCCCCTGAAGTATAATATTGTGCCTTTAAAATTGGTAATTAATAAAAAAATTTAAAATGTAGTTTTTGTATGAATCAAAAATTAGGAAAATGACTGTCAACTGGAAAAATACCAAAGTAAAATAAAGACCATATCCAGATAGGTATTTCTTCTTAATAGTTATTTCAATGTGGGCACTAAAGGGAGCCTTGTAGCCAGCTATGTCCAGTGCATGAAACCTAAACCCCCTCCCCATTGTTGTGTGTTGTTGTGTAAATCTTTTTTTTAAATAGGGAGATTCAATGATGAGCATCCATTCATAGGTGTGAGTTTGTAGAATTTCAAATCAGACAGCTTTACAATGTTAAGACTGTTTTGTTGTTTGTTGGGAGATGGAGACTGTGAGAGGCATGCCAGCATGCTGGCACTTATATACAATGGGGCTTTGTGAAAGACCGGGCTGCCAGGAGACAGCACCAGTTGCTACAGCATGGTATGTTACCTTCTGTAATCAGCATAAGGACTCAGTGGTAGTTCCTTTGCTGTTTGTTGAAGCACAACTTTTTTTTTTAATTTTTAATGCAGGTTAAAGATAAAAACTGCATCACTTATTTAAAAACAGTTTTTTAGAGAAATGAAGTAATTGCCAAAGACGAGCACTGTTTTGTTCTTTAAAGTGCTACTGACAATAAGGTAGTCAGGCACGGGAAGTGGTAGGAATACTAGGGGTATAATAAGCACTGACAGACTGAAGGGTTGAGAATGATGCAGTAGTAGATAAGTGAGAAAAGGAAAACTGAAACAAACTGGCACTATCATGTCTTTACACTTTTATTTAATACTCATCAGTCAGTTGAGAAAATTGGAGATTGGAGGTTTGGTTCTGGTGTTGCACTTGGAGCCTTTACAGTTCTCACAGGATCAGCCTAGGTGTACAGATCATCAAAGGCACAATATGTAATGCCTTTATGGCTGCAGCATTAAAGACATTAATACATTCATTGACCCCATCTTTAACTTTCATTTTGACAGTAGGAAAAGGGTGTTGGGGGTGCTTTTGTGTAAAATATATTGAAAACTCTTTTTTTTAAGTTATGGCACATGAGGACGGCATACCTCTCAACTGTCCCTGATTTTCAGGGATGTCCCTGATTTGGCCTCAGAATTTTCCTCTGTCCCTTGTAAAATGTGTGTTTTTGTGACAGAACAGTGGGAATTAAAAGCACAGAATAATGGCAAACATTAAAGTTAGACTTGTTCTTCTTCAGAAAATGCAACTTAACACAAATCCCATTATTCTTTCAGCTTTCCTAGTGAACAGTACTAGTTTTTAGGTGTGTCCCTGATTTGCGGTCTTTGTCCCTGATATTTTAAGGTTGTCCCTGATTCATGAGGAAAGAAGCTGAGAGGTATGGGGGACAGCAGGCATACAGTATATGCTACACCAAGATGGCTGGCACACATTTAAAAAAAGTTTCAGATATGTATTGATATCTAAGTGTGCTGCGTCCTGGTTGCCAGAACTGTGAAGCCATGGGTTTAATTTCCTACACCACCTGGCTTTGGAATCTTCTCAGGCCAACAGGATGCAGGGAATTCTCTATCCATTTTGTAAGTGGCAAATAATGGAATATAATGTGTTGCTAGATAACCACTCAGTCACGAAACACATCCTGGCTGCTGTCCTATTATCTAAAATGAATCATGGAAAGGGAAGTGTGTGTGTGTGTGTGTGTTGGGTGGGGGCTGCAATTGCTCTGAATAGTTATGTAGAAAACAAGTGACTTTCAAGCTATTTCAAGTTTCTGTGTTTCTACATGGCTGACAGAGATTACCTTACTTGGCCTCTTCCATTTATTAATGCACCAGCCTCAGTGTTTCCAGCCTCCAACAGTACACTAAAACATTGTCTATTCATTGTTTTTATATGATCCACATTATCTACAAATCCAAGGCAGGAAGGTGTCAGTGGCATGCCTCAAAAACAAACAGGCAAACTGAAACTTACTTCTGGATATTTGCTCAAAGGTTGAACCTGACTGCTTACAATACTTTCAGGTTTCAATATTGTAAGGCCAGAAAATCTCTGGCCTGGGGTACAATCCCCTTATAAACTGGAAAGCTTGACACTGACAGTAACTGCATGTAGACAAATTGGGCATCCATTTATGTCCATATAAGCCACATTACCTTCAAATCCTTGGTAATGATGGTGTAGATCTGAGGTAGATTTTGAGTGTAGGATCTGGATTGTGATCTCTAGGAGTTGCCCGGGGAGTAGATGGTATTTAGAAAGGGGTCCTACTTGCCTTATCCTTATTTCTTGAGCATCTGAGTGTTCATCTCAATAGATGGCCAGTAGGCCAGCTGACTTGACTTCTCCCCTTAGGGTTGTTCTCTGTAATGCCAGGTCTCTCAAGAATAAAACAGCCATGACTGAGGCCTTTATTTTTGATTCCTCTGCAGACCTGGTATGTATCACTGAGACTTGGTTGGGGGATGACTTGGGTCTGGTACTTGAGTCATCTATTCCACCAGGTTTCTCTGTGGTGCATTGCCAAAGGTGAAAATGAAGTGGGGGTGGGGTACCCATCTGCTTTAGATTCACCTTGAAACTGTTGGCATACCCATTGAGACAGACCAAGTAATTTGAATGCATGGCTGTAAAAGGTGATCCAGGCACAAGCTGCAGGATTGTGCTCATATACCATCCTCCTGGTTGTGGGCACGAATTTCTGCAGGAACTCAAGAGTCTCATAGCCTATCTAATGTTGGAGTCACCCGGACTGATGGTTCTGGGTGATTTTGATGCTTGGGTCGGTGATGATACATTTTCTTTTGGTAGGCAGTTCCTCCAGGTGATGTCATCCCTGGGCTTTGTGCAAATATTTGCAACTGGGACCCATTAGTAATGTTAAGGTCGATCCGGTCTCTTGGTCAGATCTTCATGTCATCCAGTTTCTTTGTAGGGCTCCCCATTCAATCCCCCCTGTGGAGATCATCAGGTACCACTCTTTTAAACACTTGGAGCCACTGAGCATCCAGGTGGTCCTTGACATCTAAAGTATGCAGATAGCTTGTGCAATGAGTATTGAGGCAGCAGTTGAGGATTGCAATGTCCCACTCTCCTCTGCTTTTGACTCCCTAATGCCAGTCCATTTACCCCCTAACCTCATGCCTCAATTCGCCCCATTTGATGCTAAACTGAGGAAGTTGAAACATGAAGGGGCGGAGGTCAAAGCATTGCTGGTGAACGTCCCATCTAGAGGTAGACAAGTGCTGAGGACTCATCATTTTGAGTACATGCAGGCAATCACCCTGAAAGACAGCATCCCTGTCACAGGTGATTACTGCTAGGAGGAATCAGATGGCTCAGCTTTTCAGCACTGACAGATTATTACGTCCAGTCTGTCAATGGTCTTGTTAAACCTTTTCACGTGAAAAATGTGAAGAGTTTGGCTGTTTCTTCCTAGCCATGTTGTCCTCCATCAGGGCTGGAATTTCCCTGAGCAGTCTGTCAGTGGTTGAGAGTGTCCAGTCCAGGTGGGTGGTGGGCACTGTGCCTTTGTGGGCTGAGTTTGGGCTGGTTGCTCTGGATGATATCTCACAGGTGGTTTCTGCATTGTGACCCACCAACTGTATGTTGGACCCTGGGCTGACCAAAATTTTTGTTAGTGTGTTGGGATTTGTTCAGTCCAATTATGGTAGTGATTGTCACTGGTTTGCTTTTTGAGGAGGTCTTTTCCTCTGCCCTAAAAAAAATGGTGCTTAGGTCTCTTCTTAAGAAGGCTTCTTTGGACCCTGATGATCTTACTGTGGTAGGGTCAGTGACCCCCCCCCCCGAACTTGGATATGCTCTCATGGATACAGAGCATATGTAATTACTTGCCTGTGTTTTGGAAGTAATCTGAGAACATTGTGGGCTAAAATATTTAAAAAAATCTGTTGCAACAGTCTCCTGCTCTTCTAATCTCTTCCTTTTACTATCGCTCCTTTCTGTCATTCCCTACTCAAGCTTGGCCAGCTTTGATCAGTCTTTCTGTCCCTTTCCTTATTTCCAGCTCGCTTTTCTAAATAATAAAGCCCCAATGTTTAGAATGTTCTGTGCTTGCAGTACAAGCTGTTCTGATTAATTTTCCTGCACGAATGTGCGCACGTTCGACTGTGCGATCGTGCGACTGTGCGATCGTGCAATCGTGCGACTGTGCGATCGTGAGACTGTGCGAAGACGCCGAAAAAAGAGTTTGTTATGGCGTTTTCATTATCTGGTGAATTCTGAACAAATTAACAGCCTTTGTGCTAGTTTTAGTATGAGAAGCTTAGAATTATGGTACATATCAGAATTACAACCAAGAATCATTTTAAAAAGTGGTGTTTATTTGTTTGCTTAAATAAAAAGGTTAAACTAGTACTTTTAAAAGAGAAAAGGCAAAGCATGCCACTGTTAAAAGGACAGAGATAAAACTGTTTAACTTAAAAGGACTAAAGTCTCCTAATGTGAAGCAGAAATGCCTTAGACTTACAACTCTCTTGTAAAGTGCTTCCAGCTCCTCTCAGTCCAATCTCCTTATAGGACTGAGCGGCCCTGGTTGACCCACTTTTATGATGCTAGTTGGGGGAGGAGCTAACAAAGTCATGTGCTCCTCCACTGGTATAAAAGGAAGTGAATGTGAAGTGTTTACTCAGTGTGTGGTAGGAAGGCAAACCTACCAGATGCCTAGCCAGTTTCTAGGTGCCTTTTTGGCAGGAATTTTCTTTCTTGTTAAAGATATGATTTCCTGTGCCTTATGTTTTTTTTGAAAGTTATGTACAAGTTCTGCTGTAAGTCCATTTTATTTTTTCTGCTTCTAATAAATTTTGAAATATCGGATCCTGACTGCTCTCTGGACTTTATTGGACACCCCACGTGCACATTTGGTGTCAGAAGTGGGATATCACAAGGGAAGGAGAGCTACCTTTCTTGTGGATATTGTCCAGAGTCATTATGGAGGAGCAGAAGAAGATGGAGAAAGCGGAAATGTCTGCACTGGAAGGTACATGGACCAGAACCATGGTGGACAAATTTCAACTACCCCTAGCAGCTGGATTGGGTGATGTCAGAAGGAAAGAGACTGGTAAACCAAAGGCAGCGGAAGAAGCTATTGGGGGCGAAGATGTCAAAGAAGAGGAGGAGGAGGAGGAACCCCCTTCCGAAGTACATGATTTGCTGAGATGGTTATGTGTGAGACAGCTCAAGCTGGAGAAGCAGAGAGAGAGAGAGACCATCTACAAAATGAGAGAGACCGTCTACAAAATGAGACCAGGTGGGTGGAGACTCTTAAGGCTATTCAGGCTATTGGAACTACTAGACCTATTCTACCTAGTGGGGGCCCAAAGGACATTAAAATTTCCAGACTAATGGACAGTGATGATATTAGCATACATTACAACATTTGGAAAGAGTGGCAACAGCTTGTGGGTGGCCTAGGGATCAGTGGGTTATTCGCTAGGCCCATATCTCACAGGCAAGGCTCAGCTAGCTTATAGTCATGTAGAACCTGGAAATGTTACCAACTATGATCATGTTAAACAAACAATATTAAAAGGTATGATATCAATGCAGAGACTTATCCAGGTTTGAGCATTCAGATATCATACTGTTGAGTCCCACAAGAAGCTTGTGCTCAGTTGCAAGACTTGTGCACAAAATGGCTACAACCTGCAACTCGTACCATACATCAAGTGGTTGAGCTCAGTTGTGTTAGAACAATTTGTAAAAATACTACCTTATGAGGTTCAAATGTGGGTAGAGAACATCGACCTGACAGTAGAAAAGCTGTCAGTTTAGCTGAAGATTATATTACAGCTCACCCACATCGTCAGAAAGGGTCTCATGGAACAAATACTTCCCAAGTATTAATAAAACATCCACCCACTAGTCCTTCTACTAAGCCAAAAGAGGAAAGAAAAAATATGAAAACATTTAACCCTGATATTATTTGCTACGAGTGTCAGACCAAGGGACACATTGCTAGATTCTGCCCCAAGAAAAAATCTGATCCTTCTCATCTGGCCTTAGCAAACTGGGAGTAATATACTGTGTCTGTTAATGTTGGAGGACAGGATGTGATGGCATTGATTGATTCAGGAAGTAAGCAAACCCTGGTACATGCTGATTTACTCAGTGGTGCTCTTACAAAGAAACACTCGGAGAAAACTGGGGTAACTTGTGTTCATGGGGACACTCATTTTTATCCTGTACAGAAAGCTACTATTACTGCATCAGGTATGGCACATCATCTGAAGATAGGCGTGGTTCCTAGACTACCTGTACCTGTGATATTGGGACATGACTTTCCTGTATTTAACAAACGGAACAACACCTGGAGAGGTATGACATCTATAAGCCCCTCCAGTCAGGCTTTCGGCCTTGCCACAGTATGAAGACTGCCCTGATCAGGGTATTTCATGATCTCCTTTCAGCAAGGGATAGTGGACAACGTTCTATTCTTGTCCTTCTAGACCCTTCATCAGCATTTGACACAGTTGATCATGGTGTGCTCTTGGCTTGCCATAGGCGCTAAGTATGTATCTCAGGCACCATTTTACAGTGGTTTGAATTCTACATAACTGGCAGGACACAGCAAGTGGCACTTTTGGCTCCTACACATCGAGCTCTGCTGTGCTTTGCTTTGGGGTGCCTCAAGGAGTGATCCTGGCTCCCATGTTATTTGCTGTGTACATGCTGCCTCTAGGGGATATTATTAGGTGCTATGACTTGGTATTTCATTGCTAACAACACCCAGGTGTACGTGTCTTGCATTCCTGATGATATGGCAGCTCTCGTGGTATTGGGTGAGTGTATTAAACAGATCCAGAACTGACTGGCAGCCAGCTGGGATAGGCTGAACCCATCTAAGATGGGGATGCTACTGGTGGAGCTGGGTCTACATGGCTCTTCCATGGCTTTTGGGAGCACTGCTTTATCTTTATTGGGAGAAGTGACCCTCTGTCCGGTACATAGGTTTAAGAATCTTGGGATCATTGGGGACTCTAAGCTGACTCTGGAATACCAAGTGTCGGCTGTTGCCTGCAGTGCCTACTACCACCTTTGTAATATTGCCCAGATCAGGCCCTATCTTGAACCATCTGACCTGGCGACACTAGTGCACACCTCTATCTCATCAGGACTGGACTACTGCAATGCTCTTTACTTGGGGCTTTCCATGAGGCTGATGCACTGCCTACAGCTGGTTCAGAATGCAGCAGCCCAGTTGGTGGCTGGGACATCTCCTTCCGAGCATATCACTCTGGTTCTCCACATTCTCCACTGGCTTCCAGTCAGGTGGCAAGTCAGTTTCAAGATTTGCTTGTTAACTTATAAGACCCTGCACAGTCTGGGTCCAGGCTATATCCTGCTTCCATATGCTCCTGCTCATGCCCTCAGGTCAGCTGAGGAAGACCTCCTCTTTGTCTCTCACTCACAATTAAAGTCCTCTGAAGACAGGGCATTTGGTTTAGTAGCACCGATTTTGTGGAACACCATTCCCCATGAAGTGAGGGCAGCTTCCTTGTTGACCATTTTTAAATCACAGTTGAAAACGTGTTTATTTAGTGCAAGTTTCTGACTGGCCTAGTAAATTCTTTTATGCTAATTTTAGCCTGTTGTTCTTAATTGTTTTATCTGTTTTCTATAAGGTGCTCAGAGCCATTTGGAATGAGCACCATGTTAAAAAAAATGACTTGACTTCACTCCATAAATATAGACAAATGTTTTGTGAAAATAGGGAATGTAAGCCTGGGCACTACCCCCTATTCTTTTGGAAAGGCTGCATTTTATATGCCCTGCACCTACTGAGCCATCTGGGCAATGAAACATAGAAACACAGAAGTTGTCTGCAAATAAGGACCTCTTGGCCCACCTAGTCTACCTTATTTTCCCCACCTACAGTGCCAACTCAGACCCTACTCGATTCTCGCCCCCCCCCCACTGCATTATTTCTAAGGTCCCCTTGTGTCTATCACATGCATGCTTGAATCCTGTTACTGTTTTGGCACTCACCACCACCAATGGGAGGCTGTTCCAGGTGTCCACAGCTCTTTACATGAAGTATTTCCTCTCACATCTCTTTTGAGTCTCCCCCTTCCAGCTTCATGGTATGACCCCTGTCCTTGAGCATCTTTTCCTATGTAAAATGATACATATGTTTCTATGCTACCCTCAAGTACCTTATTAATACCTGTGAGGTATTTAAACATTTCTATCATGTTTCCCCTTTCCTTCCTTTCCTCTAGAGAGTACATATTTACTTCCTAGCGTCTTCCCTCATAGGGCTTTTGATTAAGGCCCTGCACCATTTTGGTTGCCTCTTCAGTACTGCCTCCACCGTATCTATGTCCTTCCAAAGACTGGACCTCCAGAACTGGAGACAGCAGTGTAGGTGAGGCCTCACCATCGATCTCTACGGGGTAACACTACCTTGCTCTTTCTGCTGGTGATATCCCTCCCCATGCACCCAAGCATCCTGCTAGCTTTCCCCGCTGCCTTATCACACTGCTTTGCAACCTTCAGGTCAGATTTGATTACCCCAAACCCCTTTTCTGTTTTGCAGCTGCCAATACCCCGTGTCCAATTGGTATGTTGCCCCCAGGTTCTGTGCCCCAGGTGCATGATATTGCACTTTTTTGCATCGAAACCCAGTTACCAAACCCTTGACCAGTTTTACAGGTTTTTCAGATCATCCCTTATATTTTTTCCCAGTCCCTCCCCCGGTGTGTCCACTCTATTGCAGATTTTTGTGTCGTCAGCAAACAGGCTTTAAAAAAACACATACAAAAATGCTGTGGTGAAGGCCGGCCTGGCGGTGCAGCAATAGCTTTACTGCTTGTGGCATGACAACCTGGGTTTGGGAGCAAACTTGGGGTGTCAGCAGGTCTGCGGGGGGGAGGAGTACTGCCTATCCAAGAGACTGCTCTCCTCCTCTGGGGAGAGGGTAACATGGCATCCAGGGTATGCCTGGCCCCTGGCAGTAGCTGGGGAACAGAACACTGGCTCTGCAACATGGAGATACAGAAGCAGCAGATGTCTGGAGCGCTACATACAGGACAGAGTGCATAATCACCACTGACGTTATGGCATGCTCACTCCTCTGAGGGAAGAACGGGGAAATAATCCTGGCTGGCAGGATGAGCACTGACCACTTTCAGGCCCTGCATCAGTGACCAAGGCTGTGCCAAACTGGATTTGTGTCCAACGGGTTGAGTGAACTCCCTGCCATCCCACCATGGGGGCAAGCCTTGGGGGAATAGGCAATGTAAGTCCAGGGAGAATCTGGGTGATGGAGCTGGGAGGGGGTCAGTGTGAGTGGGGTCAGCCAGGATTGGTGAATAAATAGGAAGAAAATGCTGTGGTGGCCTCAATGGCCACATATAGGATCCTTCATGGTGGAAATGGGGCACAATTAATTAATGCCCCCAAACTGATACATAAGTCATAACACTTATTATTGGGGTCCGGTCGTGCCTCTATAGTTAGGGTTCAACAGTCAGTTCTATGTTAAATTCAAAATGTTGCATTTTGATAATTTTGCAACTGTTCAACTGATTCATATAAAAGTTTGCATGCTCCATCAAGGATAAAATCTCTCTTGATGCGGCAAGTTTCATTCTGGTCGGATGTGTGGGTGCAGAGATACGGAGAGTCAAAAATGTGAAAATTACCATGTTTTGTCAAATTCTTTGTCACACCACTGTGTAGCAACAGTGTGGAACTGTGATCTGAAATTTTCAGGATAAACAGGCCTTGGGTCATAGATGTGCCTTTTGAAGATTTGGTGAAAAAATATTAATCTATTCAAAAGTTATTAAAGTTTAAAGTTTCCCATTATTTTCAATGGGAGCAGTTATGTTCCGTACGATAAAGGATCCTTTATCACAAATGGATAATCCTTTGCCACAAATAGGAAATCCTTTTTTGTGTAGCCGCCACTTTGTCTGACAGTTAGCAAGGGAAACAAAATGTAATAATTAAAAAAATTGGTGTCTTGATTTCAAACCGAAACATGTACCATAGCTTGCTTATCGGGACCTCCTCAGTTGGATTCTGCAGTTAACTGGTGGCAAATGGCTTTCAAATTTTTTTTTGACATAATAAATCTTTTTTCGTGACTCATAATACAAAACAAAGATTCACTTTCATATCACGATTCATGAAAAAGGATCCTTTTCCATGCCCGTTAAATCCTTTCCCTAGTAGTTTAGTGGTCCTGCCCCCTCCCTGATGTGCAATCGCCATTCCTCTATAAAAAAATAACAATTTCCCTGGTAGTCAAGTGGTCCCTCCCCCCTTCCCTGATGTCTGTCTGCCATTTCTGTATGAAAAAAATTCCCTGATAGTCTAGTGGTTCCTTTCCCCTCTTCAGATGTCTGATCGCGGTCCCAGTATTAAGAAAAAATTGGCTGGTAGTCTAGCGGTCCCTCCCCCAATGTCTGATTGGCATCCTTGAACAAAAACTAAATGTCCCCGGTAGTCCAGTTGTCCCTCCCCCCTACCCTGATGTCCGATCACCATCCCCATATTGACAAAGAATTCCCTTGTAGTCTAGTGATTCCTCCTCCCTCAATGTACATTGTCATTCCTGTATCAAAAACTAATATCCCTAGTAGTCTAGTGGTCCTTCCCCCCTTCCCCAATGTCCAATCACAGTTCCATGTGAAAATCGTGAATGCAGAATCCCGCAATACAATATAATGCGGTCTAAATGGTGAGCTCCATAAGCACGTATAGAAATAAAAGCGCTTAACAATGTTGCCAACTTCAAAATAAGCACATTGTACTTTCACTATGTTAAATAAGCACATTGTACTTACAGAACAGTGAAATAGCCATGTGTCATCTTGCTTCTTTCTTTTGGCTTCCCATGATCTCTGATCTCGCAGCACTTCCTATTACCCACAATGCAACTCTATTTTCTTTTAAAGGCCTGTTACCTTTTCATTCTCTCTTTCACATGATCACGATCTACACATATTGGGGGTTGTACTTGGAGGAAGTGGGAGGTCTGGATAGTCTGCAACATGGGTTTGTGCCAGGTAGATCGTGTCAAACCAATCTTGTGGAGTTCTATGAATGGTTAGCATCAGAACTGGACAGGGGAAAGCCTGTGGATGTATTATTCTTGGACTTCAGCAAGGCTTTTGACTCTGTCCCCCACAATGGTCTGGTGGAGAAACTGACAGGGTTGGGAGTAGGCCCTTTGATGGTCAGATGGATTGAAAACTGGCTAGCCGGATGCACTCAGAGAGTAGTGGTCAGTGGGGAGCTCTCGAACCCCAGAGAGGTCGATAGTGGGGTACTGCAGGGCTCAGTCCTGGGTCCGATCATGCTTAATGCATACATATCAGACATCAGGGAGGGTATAGGGTGTGAAATGAGTCTCTTCATTGATGACTCCAAGATGGGAGCAGTAGTTGAGGGGGAAGAGGGGAGGTTGGCTCTGCAAGGGGACCTGGACACCCTGGAAAGGTGGGCTCACACATGGAAATTAAACATCAATATCACCAAGTGCAAGGTGTTACATCTTGGGTGAGGAAACCCTAAACACAGGTACACCCTAGGAGGGGAGGCGCTGGAGGCCTCAACAGGGGAAAAAGACCTAGGGGTCATGGTGGATGCATGTATGACTAACTCTAAGCAGTGCAGGAGAGCAGCTAGTAAAGCAAGCAGGATGTTGGGATGTATCATAAGGGGGATCAACTCTAGAAGCACGGAAGTGATTCTGCCACTGTACGATGGACTGATTAGACCACACCTTGAGTACTGTGCATAGTACTGGAGACTACACTTGAAAAGGGACATACAGCTCCTGGAGAGGGTACAGAGGAGGGCAACTAAGATGATACGAGGACTAGGGCATTTGACGTATGAGGACAGACTTGAGGAGCTCTGCCTATTTTCATTGGAGGAGGAGAGGAGAGACAGGGAGGGCATGATTGAGGTCTTCCAGGTACCTCAAGGGAATAAATAGGGTAAACACGGAGGGGATCTTTAGACTAAAGCAGGGAGGTATCACCAGAGGGCATGCTTTGAAGTTGGAAGGTGGAAGGGTGAGGGGGGGGATAGTAGGAGGTTTTTCACTGAGAGGGTGGTGGATTTTTGGAATGCACTGCCTGGTGAGCTGGCTCAGAGATTCACAGTGAAGGGCTTCAAGAGAGGGTGGGACAGACACAGAAAGTGGATGTATCAGATGATGGCCTGGCCCGGGGGGGTGGGGATGGAATATAGGGGTTTCTGGAACACAAGATAGGGGGAGGGCCTCGGTACACAACTAGGGATCTGAGGTTCAAGCAGACTTGATAGACTATAAGGCCTAATCTGCTGGCAATTAGTATGTTAGTATGTTAGTATATCTCGTATGTGTCAGAGGGATGGAATTTGAAACAACTGTAAGCCAAAAAGGTAAGCCCTTGGATGTACACTCTGGATATGTTTACAGAAAGGACAAAGAAAGGGGGGGGCAAGATTTACTGGTGCTGTGCAGATGGCCCCAAATTCACCTGTCTGGCTAGAATGTACACTGAAGGAAATTCAGTGTTAGCTCTTATTAAGGAGAATATACACACACACTCTCCTGATGCTGGGGAAATAGGTGTGCATAGAGTTATGGCCAATATCCGTGACTGAGCATGGTCCAGTGTTGAAACAACTATCCACGTAGTTGTTCAATGCACAACTACAGTCCGTTACTGGACATCAGCCCGGAGTGCCCCTTATGAAAAGAACAATCCAGCACATCCGACAGGTAGAATGTGGCAGTCCTGTCACTCATGCCTCTGTGGAAGAGCTTAAGGTCCCTGTGGAATTTAAAACAACTTCTGCTGGACAACAGTTTCTATTTTTTGACAGTGGAAAGGAAAAGGACCACTTCCTGATATTTATTTTATTTATTTATTATTCATCAGAATTTTGGTAACCAGGTAAGTCCACTGAGACCATGCAGTCCCTTTTTCAGTGATGACCCGGGTGTCAATGGTGAACACAGTACAATAGATAAATACAATAATAATATACAGGAAACAGAGAGTTTTAACAATGTTGCAAAAATTATTACAGTGGAAAGTCAGGTAAGTAACTTAGAACAGGCATTAAGCATATATACATAAATAGGATATTTGCCATTCTGTGTCTAAAAGAGGAACAAAGGCTCATTGAATTGAAGCTTGAGCAAATGGTTTCAGGAGCGGGTACAAGTGGCAGAAAAAAAAATACAAAGACATAGATGAGAGAGTAGTGTCCATTGTCAAAGAGTACACACACAGAAGCAGGTACGATTATCTGTGAGGGCTAGCATACAATTTTCAGTTCCAGGACTGAATGCATGAAAACTGAACTGAAGGAACACAGGAAGGAATGAAGGACATACTGAAGTGCATTTTAGAGAATGAAATAAAGAATGCTGTGCAGAAGAGCACACCAAGTCCTTGTGACTTGTTTTTTTTTTTCAATTTCAGAAAGTCACTATTTTGACACTTAAAGGAGCAGTAGTGGCACGCAGCGTAATCGCTATTTTAAACAAGGTGTTGTTATTGTTATGAGTCTGGCAAGTGCTGGTGCTATTAATGGTGATTCGTCATCAATTCAGTAGCGGATTTGCGCATCACTGGTTTGCCAACGTGATTATTGCAGTTACGATTATTTACTCACTCAAGTCACAGGTTACCTCCGATCACCGCCCCTGTATCAAAAACAAATGTCTTTGATAGTCTAGTGGTCCCTCCCCCCTTCCCCGATGTCCAATCGCCTTCTCCATATCAAAATATTTTTTCTGGTAGTCTAGTGGTCCTTCCCCCTCCCCAATGTCCGATCGCTGTCCTTGTATTAAACCAATACCTGGTAGTCTAGTGGTCCTTCTCACCTCCCCGATCCCCTTCCCATGGAAATCCAGTTAGATCCCTGGTGGTCTAGTAGTGCCCCCCTACCCTTTGAGGTAGCCACCCACCACCTGCTCCCCCCCAGTCCCACTCAGTGACCAGCACAACTCTCCTCTCACCTCCACAGCAGGCTGCTGACTGAGCTGTGAATGAGTGCGTGCTACTGAGAGAACATGCTCATTCATAACTCAGTTGACAGCTAGTCATGGAGGTGAGAGGAGGGCTGTGCTGGTCACCGACTGCGACTGGGATGGGGAGAGCAGCGTGGTGGGTGACAACCTGAGAGGGTGGGGGGTGGGGCCACTAGAACACCAAGGATCTAACTGGATTTGCACATGAGGGGGACTGGGGAGGGGAGGTGGGACCACTAGACTACCAGGGACATTTGTTTTTGATATGGGGACAGCAATCGGGGAAGGGAGGAGGGACCACTAGACTACCAGGGACATTTGCTTTTGATATGGGGATGGCAAACATACATTGGGAGAGGGGAAAGAGACCACTAGACTACCAGGGAATTTTTGTTAACCATTACATTCAATGTGATTAGCATGAAATAGGATCCTGTTTCACGAAAAAGGATCCTTTCTCATGCTTTCCCTTTGACTACAATGGGATTAGCATGATTTAGAATCCTGTATCATGATAAAGGATCCTTTTTCATGAAACATGATTCTAAATCATGGTAATCCCATTGCAGTCTATGGGAAAGCACGATAAAGGATCTTTTTTCACAAAACAGGATCCTATTTCATGCTAATCCCATTCAATTTAATGGTACTACCTCTTTCTTTGTCATGCTACAATTCCTAAATGTTTTTTTGATTTTGGTCTGAAATTTTCAGAGTACAACGGACTTGCCCCACAGATATGTCTTTTGATGGTTTAGTGAAAAAAATATTACATTGCTCTGCAGTTGAGGGGGGTTTAAATCTTGCTTATTTTCATATAGGATAACATTGTAATGTGAGGTGTACATAGTTGTTTCTTTGTCACTCCGCTGTGAAGAAACAGTTTGCAATTTTGGTCTGAAACCTTCAGGTAAAAAGGGGCTGACACACCAATGTGCCTTTTGCTGATTTCATGATAAAAATAGTCATTTGCTCTGGAGTTGAAGGGATTTAAATTTTGCTTGTTTTCCCATAGGATGACACTGTAATGTGAAGTGTACACAGCTGTTATTTAAGTTACTCCGCTGTGAAGAAACAGTTTGCAATTTTCCTCTGTAATTTTCATGGTACAAAGGGCTTGCCCCACTGCTGTGCCATTAGCTGATTTTGTGAAATTTATATGAATTAGGTGTTGAGTTACATAGATTTCACATTTTGCTGTGTTTTCTATAGGATAACATTGCAATGTGAGGTGTTTTTTTTTTGGTGCTGTACACTATGTGATGGGAGTGCAGGGCCCAGAGGGCCGTGTGCCACTACAGACAAATAAGAATGCCACTACACTATTTCAAAATGGGTGCGAGCACAGGGCCCATACAATTACAGTCTCTCAAAAATTATGGATAGATGGCAATATGCACTAGCATCTGCAAATATGAACACCATTATGGACTGATGGGAGCATAGGCCTTATGGATGTCCAATACATAAATATGTGTAGCATTATGCACTGATGGAAGCTGGGACATAAGGACACAATTACAATCTCTCAAAAATTATGGATGCATGGGAGTGCAGGCACTCCCACAAGTAAATAAGGCTACATTTATACTATCTCAAAAAGTAAGGAAATGAGTTGCAAAAAACGTTGTTAATGCATCAGTTAGGGTTCTACCAACAAAAGCTGGCAAATGTGGTGTTAGGGTTTTCAACCCTAACACCCCACCCTCACTGTGCAGGCAGCAAGAGACATGGGGGGGGGTGCCCTGGGGTTGTCAACCCTAATGCCCATCCCATTCTCCTATACTGTAACCATCTCAGCTTACTTACACATGGAATGGGGTGAGTGTTAGGGTTGTCATCCCCAAGGCACATCCCCCACGTCTCTTTCTGCCTGCACAGTGGGGGTGGAGTGTTAGGGTTGGAAATCCTAACACCACATTTCCCAACTTTTGTCAGTGGAACCCTAACTGATGTATTAACAAAGTTTTTTACAACTAACATAATAGTAACAAACACGTGTCTTGCTTGTTCAGACGGGAGGAACTCCTGCTTTTGCTGTCTGTATACCCAGCTGCAGTGAAAAAACTTGATGGGGCACTCTAGTGGGAGGGGTCTGCGGTCAGCCACTCCTCCCCTCCAAACCTGTGCCACTCCTTCTTACACCAAAATGATCACAGGCCATCAATCTGATGATCTGACTGATGTAGATTTAGCATGGCAAATGCATCAGAGGTTGGACACATGCTGCTGTAAACTATGTCTGATTGTTGCAATAAGACGTAGTTTTGAAAATCATCCTGGCTGCATCCAAGTAGGTGACGGTCTCAGCAAGGGTGAGATGGACACAGGTACATCCTAGAGATTCACATGCATCTGTCTTTTTTTTTTAAATCCTGACTCATATCTTAAAGTTCAGCTCAGATAGGTACAAGAAATGGGAAGTAAGGAAACTGATTTAACATCTCATCCAGAGGATGACACCAACAATAGAGAAAACACCACCCCTAGCACTATACTGCAGTGTCAGGATTAGGTATGAGCCCAAGTCCTCAATGTGAGACTGTAGGCCAGTTCCTTCTAACCCAGAAGTAAGTGAGGTACTGAAGCACCGTGCTGTTATTGTACCTCTCGAGTCTGTGGTTCTTAATCAATAAGCCTAATCAACTATAACACAGTGGTCAATGTTTTTAAATATGAGCTGTTCTTATGGTGAAAGTGAAATCATTAAAGCAAAAGGCAACATGTACACATAAGAATTAATTGTATTTTTCCAAGCCTCATTCCTCAGTGTGATTTTAATGTCCCTTTCACTATTCGCCCCCAACCTTCCTCACATTTTGACCCATGCTTCCAAAAAGAATTATGATTTTTTAAAATCTATTTTATTTGTTTCACATAAAATTGTATAATCAGGTGGCACTACATAACATAAAAGCATCTTGCTTTTTTATGTATTCATTTGACACTGTCTGGGACAGCCTTATAAGAGATCATTTTTTTTCATAGGAGTTCTCATTTGCAGTGTGTACTCTGTGCAAAACCTAAATGACAGTGGCAGCTGATAGATTATTTTCTTTATTCAGGGTAATCCAGTTTGCTTCTGCCTAATTTTACAACTGGGGGACTAATAGTCGGGGGGCCAAATGATTAGCTCAGGGTCACATGCTGCACCAGTGGCTGCTGTTGGATACCAGACTGTGAACTATGTTTCACAGTTCCACATTCTAACCACTAGACCACACACTGTATTGCCTAAAATTACATATGGTGATAGCACAGAAGTTATATTTCCTTCACACAAGAAATTGCAATATGGTACTTTAAAGTTAAAACAAATGTATAGCTAAAATTATACATTTTATCAATGTCCCTCAAACTGAGATCCACAGTGTAAATTAAACTGTGCTGGGTATGTGTGTATGTGTGTGGGGGTGTGGGGTCTCACAGAAGCTTAAGTCAAGCTTGACTCATTCTATTTCTTCTCACCATAGCTTCATTTGGGGTCAGTGTGGAGAGAAAGAGAGTGTGTGCTGATAGTTTCATTTGAATGTTTTTGAAGTTCCCTTCCTGCTTTTTGTTGGATGTTCTTTTATTCTTGTGTCCTGTGAATCTTTATTTGTTGAGTCTAATTTTTGTGTTTTTAATTCACCAGAACACAAGTGTATGCTATGAAGCTTCACGGGGAGCGGGGGGTTAAGAGGGAGGACAATAGGGTTGCCTCCTCTGGAAGAGGTAAAAATCGGACACTATACCACACCCTAAACTCCACCCCTAGCCCCACCCCCTTTTCATGACTGGACCATGACCCTGACCATGCATTGCTCCCCCTCAAACGCCATTTGTTAGATCACTGAAGACTTTAATGGGACAGTAAAAGACAACATTGAGGCCCTGTCCACACTGAAGGTCTTGTAACATTACCGGCAGTCGGTAATATTACAAGAACAGCAAACATGGTTCACATCTACACTGTAGCATGGAAAACCATGCTACAAACCGTGTTTGAAAATCATGCTAGAAACCTAATCAGAGCAGGTTTCAAGCACAGTTCCAGATCAAAACGGTTGCCTTATACCACGTTAACAGTAGTGTGGATGCAAACCGTGCTGTAACATGGTTTAAGGCAACTCCACCAACTTCTGGGGCATGTATCTTGCTGCCCAAAAGAAAAGGGGATAAATGATTTATATGCCCGACCTCGTGGTGAGCTCCCTGTTCCAACGTACTATTTTTTTCCTGATCCGTAGCCATACTCGGTCGCAAGTATTCCAGCATGCACTGTGGTGCCTGTTATTGCCGAAAGCATGCATGGGAACCCAGAAATGGCAAGCACAGTGTTGGACTGCAGTGTGGATGCACCAATAACCATGCTGTAGCACGGAACTCAAAACGTTTTTTAAAACGTTTTGTAAAATGTGCAGCAGTGTGGACTGGGCCTTAAAGCAGCAGTTCAACACAAATGCTAACATGCTGTACCTGTTAAATTTGCTTTTCTTGGTTCTTTTTATTTATTTATGTATTCACTTAAATTATTTTACTAGCTAAGCACGCAGGGATAAAGGAAATCTCATTTACAGACATCATCGGTGCGGGGCAGAGAAATACTGTTATATATATGATAAACAAATTGATTCTCTCCTATAATGTGAACTTTATTTTTTCCTGGCTACAATTCCTTTTCCTGTCCACAATACTATTTTGAAGCCAATAGAAGTGAACATACTTTTTACTGAAGGAAACAATTATTTATAAAAAATAATTTCAAACATTTCAAAATGCTTAAATTCTTTTAGAGATGAAAAAGTTTACCAGCAATTTCAAGTGGAAGATAACTGAACATTCTACTGTTACAAAAAGTAGGGTCAGAGGGCAGCAAGAAGGGCTGGGGGATACTGGGATGCAGAGGGAGAGGCATCACCAGTAGAAAACAGGAAGTTATTATCCCTCTGTACAGACAGCTGGTGAGACCCCATCTGGAGTACTGTGTGCAGTTCTGGAGACCCAGTCTCCACAAAGACATAGACAGGATGGAAGCTGTCCAGAGGAGGGCAACTAAAATGGTGCAGGGTCTGCACTGGAAGACATATGAAGAGAGACTTAAGGAGCTTAATATGTATAGCCTCGAGAAAAGGAGGGAGAGGGGGACATGATAGAAACTTTCAAGTATCTCAAGGGAATCAACAAAGTCCAAGAGGGTAACATCTTTCAAAAAAAGAGGTGTGCAAGAACAAGGGGGCACAATTTGAAGATGGGGGTGGTGGCTCAGAGGTAATTTAAGGAAGTATTTTTTCACAGAGAGGGTTGTGGATGCATGGAACGGAGGTTGTGGAGTCAAAAACAGTGGTTGAATTCAAGCATGCATGGGTCAATCATAAGGCAATTCTAGGGGGTGGGGGTAGAAAGAAGTAGGCTGCTGGTTAACCAGGCTCTGCAGCTTATCCATTAGGTAGGGAAATGGGCAGACTGGGTGGGCCAAGCAGTCCTTTTCTGCCGTCAAATTCTATGTTTCTATGTTTCTTATGCTCAGCTTGCTGCTGTTCTGCTTTTGAGATGCAGAGTGCAAAAGATTAGGCTAAATATCTGCTAATGGTCTTAATGGTCACACTTTACACATCCAAGGTTGACTGCTGTTACAAAGAAAGGGCTATACTGACAACAAAATGTTTTTGTAACCTGGAAATGCAGCAGAAACAATTTGTTTCTAAGGCATGTGAGCAACATGGAAATGCAGCAGAAACAATTTGTTTCTAAGGTATGTGAGCACTCAGAATGGCTCAAAAATCTGACTATCACTGAGCAAAACCAGATTACCTGATCGGGACCATGAAAGCCTGATCACCAGAGGAAATATTTCTTCACAGAAAGGGTGGAGGACACCTGGAACAGCCTGCTAGAAGAGGTGGGGGGGGGGACAGTGGGGAGCTTCAGGCATGCATGGGATATGCACATGGGGACAGAATTAGCGAAAGGATAAAGGATGGAGGGGGGAGATTGTGACGCTAAAAGCGGAGGAGGGAGTGGGAGTAAAAGGAGACCAGGATAAGACATCAATCCTAAACACATATATTTCTGTTCAGTTTTCATGAAGGAGGGTAAAGGGGAAGGACCACCTCTAAATATCAGAGTTGGAAGGGAGGTGGGAAATGGTCCATTTAAAGAGGAGAGAGTCCTAAAAGAACTCACAAAACTGAAGGTGGCAAGATAATGGGTCCAGACAGGATATATCCTAGTACTAAAGGAATTAAGGGAGGTACTGGCTGCACCACTTACATCCCTCTTCAACTGGTCACTTGATACAGGAGTGGTTCCAGAGGACTGGAGAAGGGCCGATGTAGTCCCTATCCATAAAAGTGGGAGCAGGGAGAAGGCAGGTAACTATAGACCTGTCAGCCTGACCTTGGTGGTGAGGAAAATTATGGAATCATTGCTAAAAGACAGGATAGTAGAGCACCTTGAATCCAGCGGAGCACAAAATCTAAAACAACATGGATTCATATCAGGGAAGTCGTGTAAAACAAATCTGGTGGATTTCTTTGACTGAGTGACCAGGGAGGTGGATTGGGGAGAGCAGTGGATGTAGCCTACCTTGACTTCAGCAAGGCATTCAACACCATACCACAGAGGAGGCTTGTGAACAAGCTGGGTAACCTGGGGTTGGGTCACAAGGCATCTTTGGAATGGCAGAGAAAGGAGAGGTATTGCTGATGGGGGACCCAAATATGCCAGCTGTTGACTGGAGCACTTTGCTGGTACTCTCAAATGGGGAAGGAGAGAGGATCTCTGATCTTGAAGTGGGTAGCCATCTGGGAACAAGCGATCACCAAACAGTGTAGTTCATGATAAACTTAGCTGTAGAGTCAAGCCATGCAAAAGTGAAGGTACTGGACTTCAGGAGGGCTGATTTTGACAAAATGGGAGAGTGCCTCAGAAAAGGACTAGCAAACAGGCAAGAAGGTGAGGTGGAGCAACAATGGGGAAACATCAAAACCGCCATCACAGAGGCAACAAGTCTTTGTGTGAAGCAAATAGACAAATCAAAATGAAAGAAAGAACTACTGTGGTTCTCAAAAGAAGTGGCGGGGAAAGTAAGGGAAAAAATATAGCATTCAGGAAGTATAAGGAAACACAGAAGGAGCGGGACATAGAACTGTACCAGTTAAAGCAGAAGGAAGTGGGTAAGGCAGTCAGAACAGCAAAGGCCCAAACCGAGAAAAAGATAGCCAACTTGGTTAAGAAGGGGGATAAAACCTTTTGTAGGCACATTAGAGAGCACAGAAAGACTATTGCAGGGATACTGAGGCTGAACAAAGAGGAATGTGGTTGGGCAGACAGTGACAGTGAAAAAGCAGGGATACTGAACGAATACTTTTGCTCAGTATTCACAATGAAAAAGCAGGGGAAAATACCTAATCCAGTCAATAGAAGCACTCTGGATAGGGGAGTTGATATTAGTCATTTCTCAGAAGAAAGGGTTCTGAAAGAACTCTTAAAACAGAAGGTGGATAAAGCAATGGGGCCTGATGGGATTCACCCCAGAATTTTAAAAGAACTAAGGGAAGAATTAGTAACACCACTGACTACCCTTTTTAACAAATCATGGGAGGATGGGGTGGTACCTGAGGACTGGAGGAGGGCGGATGTGATTCCCCTTCACAAAAGTGGGAGCAAGACAGAGGCAGGAAACTACAAACCTATCAGTTTGACCTCAGTGGTAGGGAAAATGATGGAATCACTTCTGAGGAAAGAACTCTTGAGTACCTAGAGGCCAGTGGGGCACAGGACCCAAGGCAGCATGGATTCACAGCAGGAAGGTCATGTCAGACAAATCTAATTGATTTCTTTGACTGGGTGACCATAGTAGTAGATCAGGGAGTGGCTGTGGACATGGCCTACCTAGACTTTAGCAAGGCATTTGACACAGTCCCGCACAAAAGATTAATAAACAAATTAGCTAGCCTGGGAGTGGGTCCTAGAGTGGTAGCCAGGGTAAAACACTGGTTGGACAACAGGACACAGCGGGTAATAGCAAATGGAGTCCACAGTGAAGAAAGGAGGTTCGGTACTGGGGCCGGTCCTTTTAATGTCTTTATAAGTGACATTGCAGAAGGACTGTCTTTATAAGTGACATTGCAGAAGGACTGGAAGGGAAAGTATGTCTCTTTGCAGATGACACAAAGATCTGCAACAGTGTTGATACACAAGGTGGAGTGGAAAGGATGAAAAGTTACTTGGCAAGGTTGGAGGAATGGTCAAATGTATGGCAGCTTAGATTCAATGCAAAGAAGTGCAAAGTAATGCACCTGGGAAACAAAAACCCAGGAAAAGAGTACACAATGGGGGGTGAGATACTGACAACAACAAAAATGGAAAGGAACCTGAAGGTAGTCATACCAGATGACCTAAAAGTGGGCCAGCAATGTGAGAAGGCAGTAAGGAGGGCTGGTGGGATACTGGGATGCATAAGGAGAGGCATCACCAGTAGAAAACAGGAAGTTGTTGGCCCTCTGTACAGACAGATGGTAAGACGACATCTGGAGTACTGTGTACAGTTCTGGAGACCCCTTCTCTGCAAAGACATAGGGTGGAGGCTATCCAAAGGAGGGCAACCAAAATGATGCAGGGTCTGCATCAGAAGACATATGAAGAAACACTAAAGGAACTAAAGATGTATAGCCTCAAGGAAAGGAGGGAGAGGAGGACATTATAGAAACTTTCAAATACCTCAAGGAATCAACAAATTCCAAGAGGGTAGCATCTTCAGAAAAACAGATGTGCAAAAACAAGGGACACAATTTGAAGATAGAGGGGGACAGCTCAGAGATAATGTGAGGAAGTATTTCTTCAGAGAGGGTTGTGGACATGGAACAGCCTTCCTGAGGAGGTTGTAGAGTCAAAAACAGTGGGGGAATTCAAGAATGCATGGGACAGACATAAGGCAGTTCTAGTGGAGGGGTAGGAGGAAGTAGGCTGTTGGTTAACTAGGATTTGCAGCTTATTCAATAGGTAGGGAAATGGGCAGACTGGGTGGGCCGAGTGGTCCTTATCTGCCATCAAGTTCCATGTTTCTATGTAGAGGGTGGTAGTAAATGGACTTAAATCTGAGGAAGGGAAGGTGACCAGCGCGGTGCCAGTACTGTTTAATAACTTCATCAGAGACACTGCGGAAGGGCTGGAGGGGAAGGGACAGTATTCCTCTTTGTAGATGACACCAATATCTGCAGTAAGGTAGACAATCCAGGAGGGGTGGAGAAAATGTTAGGCAACCTGGATAAGCTGAAGGAATGGTCCAGAGTATGATAGCTGGGATTCAATGCGAAAAAGTGCAAAATCATGCACTTGGGGTGCAACAATCCAGGGGAGGATTACGTGATGGGTGGAGTGGTACTAGAGGCCATAAAACCGGAAAAAGAGCTGGGGTGATCATATCTGATGACCTGAAGGTGGCCAAACAATGTACCAAGGCAGTGGGGAAAGCCAGTGGGATGCTGGGGTGCATAGGGAGAGGTTTCGCCAGGAGATGAAAGGAGATGGGGATGCCACTGGGTACAAATCATTGGCGAGACCTCTACTGGAATACTGTGTCCAGTTCTGGAGGCTGCATCTTCAGACTGACATAGACAAAGATAAAGACAAAGCAGAGACAGTCTCCCTTCAATCGTGGAGAAACTCATGGAGTCAATCCGACAAGAGCGACTGGTAACCTTTCTGGAGGACAATGAGCTCCAAGACAGCCATCAGCATGGTTTTGTATTGAGCAGATCCTGCCAGACGAACCTAGTCAAGTACTATGACTGGGTTACCAGGGAACTGGACAGGGGCCATGCAGTGGTCATCCTATATTTGAACTTCAGAAAGGCATTTGACTCAGTGCAGCATGGGACCCTGGGGGCAAAACAGGAATACATTAGGGTGGGGACAATAATGGTCAACTGGATCACCAACTGGCTGAGGGGTAGGAAGCAAAGGGTGGTGGTGGGGAGGGACCTCTCATCACCAAGGGACATTACGAGTGGGGTGCCCCAGGGTTCAGTACTGGGACCGTTGCTGTTCAGGATATTCATAGCCAATATCTCAAACGGGATCCAGAGTAGGATCAGTCTGTTCACAGATGATACTAAGATCGGTGTAGCGGTAGATGACATAGAGGGGCAGAAGGGGCTGCAGGAAGACCTGACCAAACTACAGGAATGGTCAGAGACATGACAGTTGGGGTTCAACACCAAGAAGTGCAAGGTACTGCACTTCGGAGCAAAGAACCAGGGTAGGAAATATCGGTTGGGAGGGGTACAGTTGGTAAGCACAGTAGAGGAAAAGGATCTAGGGGTACTAATAACGGGGAGTATGAACCACTCAGCTCAGTGCAGGAAGGTGTCTGCAATGGCAAACAAGACATTGGGGTGCACAGCAAGTGGACTCTCCTCCAGGCACAGAGAAATAGTCCTACCCCTGTGCAGGTCACTGGTCAGACCGCACCTGGAATACTGCATGCAGTACTGGTATCCATTCCTCAAAATTGACATCAGATTGCTGGAGGGGATGCAGCATAGGGCAACCACAATGATACAGGGACTTGAGGGTAAATCCTACAAGGAGAGGCTGGGAGAGCTGCAAATGTATTCCCTGGAAGAGGAGAGAGATAGGGGTGATATGATTGAAATCTTTAAGTACCTAAAGGGTATTAACAGGATTAATACAGAGGGGATTCTTCAGATCAGATGGGGGAGGGACATGAGAGGGCATCAGATGAGATTGGAGGGGGGGAGATTCAGGAGGGAAATCAAGAGACACTTTTTTTACGGAAAGGTTGGTAGATAAGTGGAACATTCTGCCCAAGGAGATGGTATTGTGTAAAATGGTGGGAGGATTTAAGAGAGGGTAGGACAGAGTGAGGGGGGGTAGTTAATAGGAGGGAAGGGTGGGGCAGTTGCAGGTTGAAGGGCTAGCTGCACAAGTGGGCACACTCTACAGAACGTGAGGCCTGTTTCTGCTGACATTTCATACATTCGTATGACAGTTCAGAGAAGAGCAACAAAAATGGTGCAGGGGCTGCACCAAAGGTCATATGCGGAGAAATTGGCGGAACTCAATATGTATACCTCAAAGGGGAGGAGGGAGAGAGGAGATAAGTTAGAGATCTTCAAGTACATAAAGGGAATAAATAAGGTACAAGACAGCAGCATCTTTCAGAAGAAAAAAAGCTCTAGGACAAGAGGGCATGACACTAAACTGGAAGGGGGTAGACTAAGGGGCAATGTGAGGAAATGTTTCTTCACAGAAAGGGTAGTGGAGACATGGAACAGCCTCCCACAGGAGGTGGTGTGGGCAGGGTCAGTAGGGGAATTCAAAACTGCGTGGGATAGGCACAGGAAACCCCTAGCAGTTCAAAAGAGAAAGTGAAGCTGGAGATCATTCAGGATCCGTGGTATTTTAGTAGGTAAGAGGAAAAAAGGTCAGACTGGATGGGCCCGATGATCCTTATCTGCTGTCAAATCCTATGTCTCTATGTTTCTATGGACACAACAGGTAGAGGAAAGGGTTCCATGTGATAATGGCTACTTTTTAAAGGCGAACGTCAAAACAGCAATTCTATATATGCAACTGCACAAACGGCACCCACAAATTACAGTGACCATCAAATATAGCAATATTACAGACCTACACACCTCCACGCCTTTCCGACCATTATTTATGTAAGGGGCTCCACCCCCACATTCCCCATGGGGAGCTATGTCCCCTGAACACCCCCCATTTCTAAATATACTACTCTGAGGTGCTCCTCGACACTGGGTAGGCTAAATCACCTAAATCACCATAATCACTGGGTCGTCGCAACTTTTAGTTTACCATTTTTGCATCTGCCGTTCCGCCATCGCCATTATGTCTTCACGGTATTCATGTGCTACCAAGGAAGGGGAGGCAGGAGGGACACCTTTGACTGAACATGGTCCATGGTGCAGTAACAGTCAAGTAAACAGGGCAGACTAGATGGCCTTACTAGTCCTTTTTTCCTAACACAGTCTATTTTTCTATGTATGTAATTAAAACAAAACAGCTATTAACAGTACATATACACAAAAGACATGACCAGCTATATGAAGAAAAATGGACCATATGTTATATGAATCAAACTTTCCATAATCATTGCCCCTATACAGTAGCTCCAACATCTTTTTTTTTCTGATGTTTTAAAGAGAAACTGACACCTTTAGAGAAACTTTCACAAACATATTTTAACAAAATATAACTTATAACTGAAATATTTTCAGTAGTAGCCTTCCCCTTGTTCTTTATTATTACAGATTTTGGCTGCTCATTCCCCACTGGAAGTCATAATACTATCTTTGTAACATCACAATCTGTTGCCAAGGAAGCAGCTGTGATGTCATAAGCAAAGGTTGTGATGTCAGATATGGAAAAAGTAGCAAAAACAGATGAAGGCTGAGGGATTAACGTCCTGTTTATATGCAAATCTCTTCAGCAAGAAAGAGCATGTGACAGAGAAATTCAGAAAATATATAAAATATAACCTGAGCTTTCTCTAAATAATGTTTTCACAAGTTTCCCAAACATGTCAGTAGCTCTATAAAGAGTTAACAGTATCCCTTTAAAACCTATTGAGGCCTCTTTTGATGGTAGTAACTTCTGTCAAACTTCTGTGCTATGTTTTCTTTTCTATCTATAAGACCTAAGGGAACTGGAAATGAAGTACTCTATGATGCTGAATATGGGGAAATGATGACGGTATGATATGAGACCTGAGCATACCTGCACTAGCAAAATGACCAGAGGTCCCAGATGTAAGGATGGTCATAAGATATTAAGGAAGTCATTCGAACAACTATTGCCCATGAAAGGGTGTGTATTATGCTCGATCGCCACATTCTCCAGGTGTGTTGTGAGGGAAGAGGACACAAACCAAGTGCTATCAACCATCCCAGAAGTGTGATGATCTAGCACAATGCACACCCTGGTGTATGTTATTGCAGTTTTAAAAATCCTTTTTTAAACTGTATGTACAAATTAAAATGCACTTTAAATATTTAATAACAGAAATATTTGAACAGCAGCTTAGTAAGGTAATTCTTCAATATTTCTCAAAAAATAAAAAGGCCAGGAGAGACAGAGGACACCAGGAGTACAGCAAAAACAGGACCCTTTACCTTCCAAACAATCTGTTCCTGCAAAGATTAGGGAGGCTGAACAAGCTGAGCAGGTGGCAGGTATCTAAACTGTGGAGCTGTTGGAAGGCTTGCCAACTGTCCCGATGCCAAGTTCATCAGCAGAGATCGAGACTGAGATGGAAACTCCAGCCATGAATATTGAACCAACTGAAGGCTCATAGAGACTGTGCTATATACTATGGGGAATGCGGGTAGCATGAGACTTAGAGTATCAACAGATCTTTATAGTTAGAGTACCAACAGATCTTAGAGACATTCGAAACGCACCAACAGGAGTCTCAGCTCAGTTTAAGTTTTTTTGGAGGGGGGATAACAGTAGTTGTTCTAAATTAAAAATGGGATCGAAGGTGCCAGTTCTGGACTGCATCAAGAGCATTTTAAAATAAAAGAGCTATGTCAAGTGAATTCCACTTCTGATTTAACAACTCAGCACAAGACTGTCCTAATACCCTCAAATCATGCTATACCTGCAAAGCAAAACCAGTCCAATATGAAGCCCTTTTGCTCAATTGCTGTGGATGAAGAAAATGCCTTAGATATACTGGAAATTCAAACAGAATCATTACATGATAGAGGCAAAAAAAAAAGGTGTTGACCATGGATGAACTCCTAGCATCAAAAGGAATGAGTCTATCAGTTCAAAAGGAAACTGTTCTTCCTAATCTCTCTGATGGGAAAGCACTTGCTGTACAGGTTCCAAGTGCACACAAAAAAGAGAAGAAGGCAGCACCAGGATGAAGTGGTGGTGCTCGCTAATAAAATTTATATAAAAAAAAAAATCAGAAAATGAGCACCCACCACAGGCATAAACTCCAGGAAAGATGTTTTACTTATACATTTGTGACCTCGCACCTAGATTATTGCAAATCCCTTTACTTAGGGCTACCGGGGGTTGAAATCCACCACCTGCAGCTAGTGCAGAACGTTGCAGCCCGGTTGTTGACCGGGACTCCCCGGTCATGTCATATTACACTGGTGCTGCGCAAACTGCACTGGCTGCCAATCTGGTGGTGGATCACCTTCAAAGTCAGATTACTGATGTATAAAGCCCTACATGGACTCGGCCCTGACTACCTGAAAGAGCTTCTGTTACCTTCTTGCCCCGAGCGACGGCTCCACTTGGCTGACGAGTGATTGCTAGAAATTCTAAGGGTATCTTTAAAATCTTCAGGGGCCCATGCATTTATATACGTGGCCCCAGCCCTCTGAAATTCTCTACCCCATCAGCTTCAGGAGTGCGTGACTGGGGGTGGGGTTTAACCAGGCACTTAAAACTTTTTTATGGTACCAAGCCTATTCTAATTAATCATACTGAAAAAGGATTTTTACAGACTGTTTTATACTGTTTTATATTGATGTTCTAGGTCATTAATTTCATTAACTTTCATGTACAATGCATTGACATTTTGAAAGGCACTTAACTAAATAAAAATTATTATTATTATTATAAAATGTGCAAAATATTACTCATAACTCTCAGTAGTGGTAAATCCACTTACAACACCAAAAGGACAAAACTACTAATGTTTCACAAGGTTGCCTCCTTGCTTCATCAGAGCCTGAGCCACTGCTGAGTGCTACAAGTAATATTTTGCACATTTTCTAACAATAAAAATGTTTTTATAAATAAAATTTCTTCCCTGGAGTTTATACTTGTGGTGGGTGCTCAATTTCTGCTTTTTTTTATAGGTTTCAAGTGCACTAGCCCTACGCCCTGGGCAAGATCAGCTATGAATGCAAAACAAATCTGTAAATATACCAAAAGGCTGTGTCCTTTACCTAAAAGAGTCTTTTAAGGGACATGTCCTCTGTGTGCCTCTCCCTGAGAATGACACCCAGGTCCTTGCCATGAAAAAACTAGTGGGAGCACACAACAAAACCCTGGCAGTAGCTTTGATATATATCTGCTCCAAACTGACCAGCCATGGGCTAAATCCCTTACTGGACTTCATCCACTCCCTTAACCAAAGCATGGAAACAATTCTGCTTGGTGACATCAACGTGAACCGATCCTTCCCTACTGTGAACAAATATAAAGATGCACTGACAGTGGCAAACTTCTCACAAATGGTCAAATCTCCCACATAGATGAACTACACAGCAGGCACTAAAACCCTTCTGAACTGGGTACTCACGAACTGCCCTGATCACATTACAAAACCTGTAGTTCTCCCTGGCTGTATAAGTGACCACTCCCCAGTCCTATGCTCCTGGTCAAACAAATACATAAAGCCTCCTTCTAAAACAGTAATATTAACAGCAGGAGACTTATCTCTGGTCGACTTGGACCTCTAAAAACTCTCCAATAAGAACATGACTGGTCTCCACAGATTCAGCTTCTATCATGGACGTTGCTTTTGAATTTTTCATCCATAGCTTTAACAACACCTGTAATGTCCATGCCCATTCAAGAAACACAAGATTAAGGGTGTCAACAGCCCATGGATTATGGTAACTCTGTTCTTTTGGACTGGCCCAATGGTGCTGAGGGCTGAGGTGCTGGATGCCTTACCTTGCACTACGCTGGCGACCCGTGTTCAGGAACAAGCACAGGCAGCTGGGGGTCAGCAGGGGAAAAGGATCAAGTGTCCAAGGACTGCTCTTCTTTTCCGGGGAGGGGGGCCACCAGTAGTCAGTGCTCGACTGGCCCCTACTGGTGGCTGGGGGACAGCACACCAAGGCTTCAGAAAGGGGAGAAGAGAAGGCAGACACTTGGAGGAGTGCGTGTGGATGTGTGTGCGTTCTATCCATAGGGCGTCATTGCATGCCTCTTCTCCTAAGGGGAGAAAATGGAAGAGGAAAATGTCCTGGGTGTGGCAGGATGAAAGCCGATCCTTGCAGGCCCCACTCCCATGATTGGCAGTAACCTCCACACTGGATCTGTTTCAGCAGGTTGAGGGATCCCTGCTGCCCCACCATGGGGGGCAAGCCATGGAGGAAGCAAAAGGTAAGCTGCGAGCGGTGGACAGGGCAGGGGGATTAGGCATGATGGTGTGCCACCTGGGAGAAGAGTAAAGAAATTAACTGCAAAAACTCTGTTCTTTTGGAACAGATGATGTCTTGGGATCATCTCTGGCATCATGCCAACATGACTGGCACCCAGGCTGATATCCAAGCCTATAACTCAGCTAGAAATGCCTGCACTACAATGATTTACAATGAGAAGGCACGAATACTACAAGAGCGGTCTTGCCAACACATGGAAAGATGGGATGAAGTTCTGTGCCCACCTCTCCTAAGTTACGGGGCATGTCCCAAAAGCACCACCCTCGATGCTCAGCTTAAATGGCAGCATCACACTGGATGAAGTCACCATGGCTAACGCATTTAGTTCCACCTTTACCAATTTTAGTCATGTGCTACCTCCAACGTTCTTTGATACCTCACTGGATACACTAACATCGAAAAAAGCAAGAACATTATAGGGCCACACACCTTTCTATTTTGAAACTATCCCTGAGGCCCTAGCTAAAAAACATCTGCTCAAAGTGCTTGAGAGGGCCAGATCCAGTGGTGACTCCCTAGATCTGAAACTCCTTGCACTTACCATTGACATAGTCCTGATACCACTCATCAAAATACTGAATCAATCCTGATTACCAGCAACTACAGACCCATCTCCATCCCCCCACAAAAGTTCTGGAAAGAATAGTAGCTGATCAGCTTACTGAATGCCTTTCTAACTACAACCTGCAAAGTCATGAATAACACGGTTTTCGCATGGGGCATAGTACCACCACAGCTCTCCTTGAATTCACCACTTACATCCATAATGCTCTGGATCTGGGACACCTTGTTAGCACCTCTTTCCTTGATTTGACAAAGGTATTCGACACTGTCAATCACTCATTGCAGATTGAACAATTATGTTGCCTAGGACTCTCAGATGACACTTCACGGTGGTTCCAATGCTACCTTAGTGACTGAATCCAACAGGTCAGAACTGGTGAATCCCTCTCATCTGCCCTCCTGTTTCACTCTGGAGTTCCTCAAGGGTCAATTCTGGGTCCTATGTTCTTCAGTAAGTTTCTTAGCACTCTCCCCACATTTTGCACTGATAGAATCCTACTATATGCAGATGATGCAGATATCGTCACCTCCCACCCTGATCTCTCCTTTCTACAACTGCAACTGCAAACAAGCTTCATGGAAGTGGAGACATGGTTTAAATCTCAAAAACTCATCCTAAACTACAAAAAAACAAAAACAATGATGTTCCATGGTATCCACAACAAACATAAAAACAAAGGTCTTTCTATCACAGACAGTGAAGGGATGATGCTTGAACAAGTTCATCTGTTTAAATACCTGGGGTGACCATTGACAGTACTCTGTCATACTCTGAACACATTGAGAACATAGCTAAGATCGTAAATACCCAGACAGGGCAGCTTTATAGACAAAGGAACTGCCTCACAGATAAAGCCCTAAGCACTGCTATTCAGAGCTCTGTTATCTCAGCAATTGACTATGGGCTTGTGATATACAGATCTGCCACTGACCTGCACTTTGATGCATTACCATAGCCCAAAACAAGGCATGTCATCTCCTGACTTCTGCTCCCCTGCCTTTCATACACCTACAACACCTACAAACAAGCAAACTGGTTCCAACTGTCTAGCAGACTTAAGTACCAGTCCTGCATTCTAGCCAAAAAGATCACCTTAGATCTCCTACCCACAGAGGTTCAGACATTACTGGCTCCCCATGCCGGTCCCCGCCTAACCAGAAGATCGGAAAATCTTACCTTTTCTGTTGCACGCTGCCACACTACCCAAGGACAATGATCCTTTAAATCCACACCCTCATCTTGGTACAACTCGCATCCACCTGAATTTACCAACCATATTGCACTAGGCGCTTTTAAGTGCAGCCTTCATCAGCACCTTGTTGCCAGGGCCTCATATGACTGCTACTCATAATCCTGCCTAATCTTCCCTTCTCCAGTCTCCCCTCTTCATAGTTCCTTCCTCCACTCCCCTCACCACTAATTCCCACCCTTTTCCTATCCAGCCCGTATTTTTTGACAATGTCCTCTTCGATCACACTTCTACTCCTCTCCTCTCCTTTCACCCTGATCCAGGCTTTCAGTCTCCTCCACCTGTACCTGCCCTCCCTCCTCTGAACTTCCAGTTCCTTTCTGAAAATTATTATACATAGAACCTGGATTTGTATATGTTAACTAATGTGCCTGACAAAGCCTATGGCTGTTGGAATTGTCTTATTTATTATTGTCTTTAACTGTGTGCCATTTCTTGTTTCCTGACGTAGAACCTTCGTAAAAGAGCCATGGCTCAAAGGTGTTTTCTGAAATCGCAATAAATAAATAATTAAAAAATTCTTACTCAAAGGTATCTAAGGACAAATGAGTAGATGATTAGCAAAATTTCACATTGAGGTTTTGTATTATACCTGAGAATGATATTCCTTTTAAAGTCATAGTTTCAACAAAGATGACACAAGCTGTTGGGAATCTAAACACAATGTGCACTGCTACTGAATGGAATAAGGAGAGGGTAGTGAAGTTCCTGGAGTCAGGCAGTGCAAAGGCCCAAGGCAGCATGGATTCACTGAGGGTAGGTCCTGTCAGACTAATCTTATTGATTTCTTTGACTGGGTGACCAGGGTGGTGGATCAGGAAGGGGCAGTGGATGTGGCCTACCTGTATTTCAGTAAGGCCTTCAACACCGTTCCTCACAGAAGGTTTCTTAACAAATTGAGGAATCTGGGTATAAGCTCTAAAGTGGTAAAATGGGTTGGAAACTGGCTAAAAGGCAGGACCCAGAGGGTGGTAGTAAATGACATAAAATCAGAAGAGGTGGAGGTAACCAGCAGGGCTCCACAGGGATCAGTGCTGGGTCCAGTTCTATTCAATGTCTTCATAAGCAACATTGCAGAGGGACTGGAGAGGAAAGCATGCCTGTTCGCAGATGTCACCAAGATCTGTAACAGAGTCAACACACAGGAAGGGCTAGATAAAATGAGAAACGACCTAAGACTACTTGAAGAATGGTCAAGAGTTTGGCAGTTGGGTTTCAATGCTAAGAAGTGCGAGATAATGCACCTGGGACACAGAAACCCAGGAGACGAATACAGGATGGGAGGAGGGGCAAGTTCTAGCCATCACAAGTCAGGAGACAGACCTGGGGGTTATCATATCCGATGACCTGAAGTCAGCCAAACAATGCAGAAAAGCAGTGGAGAAGACAAACAGAATGCCGAGGTGCATAGGAAGGGGCATAACCAGTAGGAGGAGTGAAGTGGTGATGTCACTGTACAAATCACTGGTTAGGCCTCATCTGGAATACTGTGCCCAATTCTGGAGACCGCATCTAAGGAAGGACACAGACAGAATGGAAGCAGTCCAGAGAAGAGCAACTAAAATGATACATGGACTGCACCACAAGCCATATGAGGAAAGATTCAAGGAACTAAACATCTATTCACTGGAAGAGAGAAGGGAGTGAGGGGATATGATTGAGACTTTCAAATACTGTACCTTAGAGGAATAAACAGGGTACAGGAGGGGAGCATATTTCAGAGATGAAAGTGCACAAGGACAAAGGGACATAACATGAGGCTGGAGGGAGGGAGGAAGGCTTAGGGGGAATGCTAGGAAGTATTTTTTCACAGAGATGGTGGCGGATTCATGGAACAGTGGAGGTGGTGGAAGCGAAAACAGTACAGGGATTCAAAAGTGCATGGGATAAGCATAAAGGCACCCTGCTGTACAGCAGAGTGGGGGAATGGCAGTCCAGATAAGAGTAGGGCTTGCTAAACCAAGTAGGAAACTGGGCAGACTAGGTGGGCTGCATGGTCCTTATCTGCCGACAGATTCTATGTTTCTATGTAATAATGCCAATATAACAAAAACGGTTAAAAATGATTTAAAAATCAACCTTAAGAAGGTAGAAATAACTCTTTCTCCTGAAAGGGAAGAAAGTACAAGTTTATCAGAAGCTACTGTCAATTTGGACTTATTAGATGTCTCAGTGTACAGCATGATAACACTCCCCCACCACCATGGGCAAAAAAAAATATCAATTCAAATGGCTAAGCTAAACAAGAAGTTAGAAAGAATGAAAATTATGAATGCAAAAATTGATAACTTCTAGACTGTTATTAATTATTTGGTCACTGAAAACAATGTCAGAGTTGCTTAAAATTCAGCAGAGAATTTCTGTGTTAGAAGATGAAGCTGAACCCATTCAGTGACAAATTAATTCCTTTGTAGAAATGAACAGAGATTTCAAGGCTAAGCTAATTGATCTTGAGTCGCGATCAAGGCAGAACAATATCCAGATTTTAGAGGTGCCTGAATCTTGGCATAATGAATCTCTTGCTCAAATCATGACTGCATACATGGAGAGTTATACGACTACTGTCAGGGTCGAAGTCAATAGAATTCATTAACTATATAGGCTGAATGTTAGTGTGCATGGCCCACCTAGACCCATTGTTGCTAAATTTTTCAAGTCCGAAGACAAGGACAAGTTAATGAGCGAGAGATATAAAAATGGAGGGATTTAAATGTATTTGGTTGGCAGTCCCTGTGGGGGTCAATGCAGATTTTGTTTTAATATATTAGTTATCGAAAAAATGGGAGGTTTATTTGTTAAAGTTTTGGGGTAAAGTGCGTATACCAAACAGGGCAGTGGGCTCATCACAGAAATAAGCAAATATTTTGTTTCTTAATCGTTATTGAGGATGGTGTTGAAAGGATGAAACTGTATCAATATCAAGATGACAACTATCATGAAATTTAGATGTGCATCCTTTAGTATTAATGGTATTCATTCACCAATTAAAAGAGCTAGATTACTGAACTATATTAATACATGTAAAGCTGACTGCATTTACTTGCAGGAGATACTCTAAGATAAAACTGAAATTAATAAGCTCAAAAGTAATTGGAGTTCCCATATTTCAGTTCTGATGGAACTAGGAAAAGTGCTGGTGTAGCAATTATCCCAAGGAAAATTCTTAAATGTTCTATAAATGATACTTACTCAGATTTGAATGGTAGGATACTGCTTGTTAAACTTAATATCCAGGACTTCTGGTAATGTCACTGAGATGGCGGAAACCTGAAGAATTTGCTCTGCTTCTCTCCTTCCCAATCTTCTGCCATCCCTTATCTTTTTGGAGCTTATAGCAGTCTGAGTTGATACACTAGAAGGAGGAAATCTCTACTACAGCTGGCAAGCCAAAAATTGTCGCTTCAGCGCCTATAATTACAGAAATACTGGCCAGGAAGACAAACAGTTTGGTGGCTTCTAAGGCCTTGTCCCCACTTTCACATTCCCAAGCCTCTGTGTCTTTGACTGGAGTTGAATATGATGAAGATCACAGCAGAAGACCAAACAGTGCACCAAGTTCTTTCTACTATGTGCAAGATAGGATTTGCTTTTGCTGACCTAAAAATGCAGATGAAATCTTTGGATAAGTAAATTACCAAAACCACGCAACAAGATGGAGAGCTGGTGGATAAGACGGGGGTACATGACTGCATTCTCCTTTACTTACTACTGCGTGAGAGAAAGTTGGAATGCCAGGCAGAGGATTTAGAAAACAGAGCCACAGAATTAATTTTCATATTCACAGTCTCAGGGAGGGTATTGAGGATAGTTTTCCTTCCATGGTAGGCTGTGTGAAACATGTTCTACAGGCAATTTTGGACCTCCCGGTGGACCCCCCTCCTTCAAATCGAACAGGCTCACCGTTCACTGGTTCAAGTGTCCTAAGGATCATTCAGCTCGGCACCGCTCTATCATTGTCTGTATATTAGATTTTACGGTCAATTAATTAATTCTCTCTACATCCTGGAAGAAAAAAGATCTTCATTATGATAATCAGCTGATTTACTTGGAACAGAACATTTCTACAGTGTTGCAAGCCCGGTGGCAGCAACTTTGAGCAGTCCTTAAGCATCTTACAGAGAAGCAGGCTATTAAGGGACATACTCTTTATTCGGTGAAACTCAAACTGTTTCTCAACTTCGACCCAATCATTTATGATAACCTAGCTAAAGCTGCCCTCAACTGAAACAATGGGACATTAATCTTATGGATTTAGCCATGGCTTAACTTCAACTCTTGCTTGCTAATCAAGCATGGAGCACAGTTGCAGGAGGCAGGAAAAAAGCCTGTCTAGGCAATAGTCTCCCCTTGTGTTTAAAAAGGGACTTGAAGGGGCGGCATGGCCTGACCAGGCAGAAGATGACAGCATATCTCGACTTCTCTGCAGGGAATGCAGTAATCTAACCTCATCCATCCATACCCAGATCATCTTTTAAAGTCAGCTTTCAAGATCAGCCTGTAAACATCCAGCCTCCTATAATCTGTAAGTTATTTGGAACCTCAATATCCTTATTTGAGTATATCAGCTCTGCAGATCGTCAGGCCTCGCTGTCTAGCACCATGGCTGACCCCCACCTGCAAATCAACTCTCTTGCTAAAGTGGAAGTGATGTTCTCCAAATTAATAACTGATATCAACGATTTAAAAATATCCACTAACCAAAATACTGCTACACTTGAGTCTGTAGGCCAAAGAATTACTGCTAGTGAGAACTTAATTACTAAAAACACAGTCTCCATACATGACCTGCAGGCCACGATCCGAGACCAGGACCGCACTATCAAATCTCTACAATCCAAAATCGACATTGAAAATCATAACAGGAGGAACAATTTATGTTTCTTCAGATTCCCCGAAGGTGTCAAGTTATGGGGTTACATCTGCACTTCTGCTCCATGTACTACTAGCTCTGCTAAAGCTTCCTCCTGAACTAGTTTTGACCATCAAGAGGTCTCATTGAACACTAAGTCCCAGGCCTGCTCAAGATCAGTGTCACAGACCCATCATTGCCCGCTTCTTGAATTATGCACATACTGAATTGATCCTAAGACATGCCAGAGAAGTTGGGGAACTTGTGTGGCAAGAGCATAAAATCTTTATTTACAGAGACTTCTCGAAGGAACTAACCATTAAAAAAGGAAAGCATATAACCCCCTGAAGCTGACAATACACCAAAGAGGAATTAAATTTACATTACGTTACCAGTCCATAATGCTCATCTTTCAAGTTTCCTCTTTCAAAGATTTCAACACCTACAATGCTCTTGCTAACTTTTTGGGAATCTCTGTACATTCAATTACCCCAGCCAATCCGATCTCAGAGGTAAATCCGACCGGTAGTTCAGGATCCACTCAAAGGGAAGAAGCTGCTGCATAGGACCAAGGAGGAAGCACCACACAATCAGAAGTCCCAACTAGTACCCCCACCATTGCTCCCTCTTACAGACAATCCGACCGGATTCAAGAAAAGCTACGTACTGGTAATTGCTCATTAAAATACTCCTGCTGCCCTGCAGAAAGTCCTCTGAAATCCTCCCAATCCTCTCTCACTAACCCAACTGTTGACCCTGCCATCCCTTTTAACAACAAGTTTGCCCTTCTGGCAGAAGACACACAGTCATCACAAGAGGACTTATCAGATTGAAATGTAGAAGATGTCTCCTCCAACTTGTGCACAGCAACACAGGGCAACATCTCAGCAAACTCCTCCTAGGCAGACGTTGTTGCTAGCTCCCCCTTTAAATCACTAGAGCCTCCAAAAAAAGGCACAAAGCTAAAACTAAAGGCAAAAATCAACGTATCATTAACAGTGCAAACAAAGCAATAGTAACTTGAATCTGCTGATTGTTTATAGGTTGTTTTACTCCCTCCTGACTTGTTATGTCAGGAGTTTAATTGCTGTAAAGCCAGTTCTTTTTTTACTGCCCAAACCTGTGTTGTGCAGCCCTCACCTCCTCGGTCACTTTGCTTCCAGCAGGTTGTGACTGTGAAAGGCTATACATTGTGGCAGGTTCCTATATTACATCATTTTCAGCATTAATCAGCCCTGTGGCTTACGTTCTCAATGGGACTTTGGCGCTTTGTTAATTTCTTCCCCTTCTATAGTGTTTGGGCATACTCTTGCAGGATATTAATGCATTTTGCAAGCTTGTTGTCTGTTTTTTTTGCACCTATCTCTGGACAAATATTATGATTCCAACTTCCAGATATAAGGGAATTTCCTAATTAAATTCACTTACCCCCCTACTTACTACATCAAGGGTATCCTTGTTATATAATTGCTTAAGGACAACACGCTATGACCCTCCCTTCAACGATAAACTGTATCGAATTAACACTGAGTACATATCTGATAGCTCTGCATCTCCTATGTCAAACCCCCTAATGTTCCCTTTTAACCTGATCACAAAACCAACACAATATTTTATAGATTCTGGCTATTTTCGGAAGTCAGTAGCACAGGGTATCTATTCTATACTCTCTTGCTACACCCTATTTTACTCGAAGCCTAATAGCCCTAAAAGGCACTGCCTTATTATGCCCTCCCCTTTTTATATGGGACTTGTTGGGCCTATTAACTAGACCTCTCCACCCCATATACTACATACACAGGCAATTTTCGAGTAAGGGGGAATAACATTTATTTTTAAGATCACCCTGTGACCACAGTTGTATCTGAAGCTGGATAACTCCCATACCTTTCCCTGTTCAGATCTGGCTTAAGGTGTAGGGGTCTCAATATTTTACCCTTCCCTTCCTATTCCCCTTATTAATGCCCATCCTGAAGCAACTATCTTTAATAAGCTACGATGTCTTATCTGGAATTCAGTTTACCAACTTGCTTAATGCAGTAATTACTGCTTATTCTCTAACCTCAAATATAAGCAACAAGCACCTGACTCCCCTGATTTCAAGTGTTAAAGGCAATACCGTCTTCTTTTTTTTACAGTAACTACAGGCTTCCAACTATAGGAAGCTGGCTCTCCAATTATTTTTATAGTTACTAGATATAGATATTAATTTTCTGATGTATTGTTCTTTCTTTTTTTGTGAGCATATTAGCTGTTACATTAAGCTGAGGTTAATACGGTTCCCTGCTTTATATGGCATAGCTATTTTCAGATCAGTTTTGTTCAATATTAGTATTCATATTATATTATCAGGTTCAGACCTCAGGTTTTGACCTGATCTTACAGCTGGTCCCTTTCAGTATATTCTAACTCCTAACGCCGGGTGTGCAGTGAGAGAGTCACCCAGCTGAGTAGCTGACTCATATCTCACCGCTCCCTTAAGAATGATCTTTTCTAGTTTAATAGTATGTTATATTGCGGTTGATAAATAATGCCTCTCTCTTTCCTATCTACTCACTTTACCTACACAAGGATATCTGTGCCGATTATATTCTGCATCCCCTATATGGTTAACTTGATTGTTCCTGCCCATAATCTATTATATATGTTTCTTCTTTTTTATCCTCTGAATCATCCTCTACTTTACCTATATGTCCCTCACTATTCCCAAAATTACTTTAATTTTTCTCTATATAACATTATGTCCGATTTACTTTTATATATATATGGAATGTAAAAGAAAGCAAATTTTATCCTATCTTAAAAAACACAAATCCCATATTGCTTTCCTTAAGGAAACTACATTATTAAAAGAGGATGTAGACAGACTTAAAAAAGATTGGGTCGGTCAAATTTACAATACATCCTCCTCTTCCAAACAAAGAGGAGTAGCTATACCGGTACTCATTCATAAAAACCTTAAATGGCCCTTATAAATTCCAACTCTGACACAGAAGGCAGATGGGTAATTGTAAAATTAAATACCCCCTTCAGTCCCCTTATGCTTGTTAATGCCTATGCTCCCAACTTTGATTCTCCAAATTTATTCCATAACCTAGCAGAGCAGATACTATCTGCCAACACATACAACACCCCTATAATGTTTGGAGGTGATTTTAACCTCGCTCTAGAAGCTACTATAGATAGAAGTAACATGTCCATAGATGACCACCCTAGAAGTATTAAGGCTCTCTTACTACTCTTGAAAGATTTAAGTCCCTCTGACGTCTGGCGACGTTTCCACCCCCGTGATCGTGATTACACTTTTTATTCTTCTTTACACAAATCATGTAGCTGAATTGACTATTGGTTTGCTTCCCCCATCATAGTTGAAAAAAACATTGACACACTGATCCTTCTCATAGTAATCTCAGACCACTCACCAGTTACACTACAAATCTTATGGGGCTCCCCACAACCAAAATCCTCTTTTTTGGCATTTCGATGCCCTTCTCCTTAAAGACCCCAATTTCCTTCCTATGATTAAATCACAGATTAAAGAATTCCTTTCTCATAATAACCCTGTGGACACCTCTATGTGTCCTGTATGGGAAGCCCTAAAAGCTACGCTGTGAGGGAAAATAATTAGCTATGCTGTTTACCGAAACAAATCAAGAGAACGACAACTAGCTTATCTCGAAAAAGCCCTTAAAGCTAAAGAGAATTTATATTTCAAATCTAATAAACAAAATCCTAACTCCCAATCTCACCTCAAAATTCTTCATTTAAGAATTAAAATAAATGAATTACTCTCTCATAAAACTGAGTTAGCTCTATTTAAGCTCAAACATAGATATTAGGAACAAGGAGACAAAAACAGAAAGCTTCTTTCCTACCAGCTTAGAATGCAACAAATCGAACGTCATATTTCAGGTCTTAAGGACTCCCATGGTATAAGTCACACCGACAACCCTTCCATAAATCATATTATGAAATCGTATTATCAAGATCTATAATCATAATCCCACTCCTTCCACACATATACAGCAATTTCTAGACAACTTACACTTGCCCCATCTCTCTACCTCCGAAACAAATTCTTTAGATGAACCCTTCTCTCTCCAAGAGATTCAGCAGTTTTGTCCTCTCTGAAGTAAGTCCCCAGGAGGAGACAGATTTCCTGTAGACCTGTACAAATCGCTTTCTCATACTCTATGCCCAATCCTCTTTAATGTCTTCCAGGAAGCCACCAATAAAGGTATCCTTCCCCCAACATGCACTGAGGCTATCATAACATTACTTCCTAAGGAAGACAAAGACCCTCTACTCCCGGTTAGTTATAGACCTATTTCATTATTAAACATGGACAGTAAGATATTTGCTAAACTTCTAACTTTGCATCTAGAATCACTGATTCCTAAATTAATTCATCAATCGCAGGCTGGGTTTATTAAGACTAGATCTGGCTCAGACCACTTATGCTCTTTATTTAAGTTAACTCACAAAGCCAAATCTCTTAAAACTCTGGCAGCAGCTATCGCCATTGATTTTGAAAAGGCTTTTATTCCTTAAATTGCAACTACCTTTATCAAGTTCTATCTTACTTCGTTTTTTCCACATTTTCTGTTCCTGGATTAAATTACTATACCCCTTGCCTACTGCAAAAATTCTTACCAACTCCACCCTCTCCTCTTCTTTTCAACTGGCGAGGGGAACCAGACAAGGATGTCCTTTGTTACCATCTTTATTCATTTTAGCCATGGAGCCCTTATCTGCCAGTCTACGTCAGACCCCTGACATTAAAAGCAACTCTATTGGCAATTCCAGATACACTTCTCTCTCCTACGCCGATGATCTTCTAATTATACTTGAGAATTTAAAATAGGCTGGACCTTTGCTGAGCAATTTACTCAGTAAATTCACTTACATCTCAGGCCTTGCTCTTAATTATGGAAAATCTTAAACATTACCCCTTAATGATCACTGTAAACCTGTTATGAATCTACTTCTCAGATTTTGCTGGTCTCCTCAAGGCTTTACTTCCTTAGGAATCAAAATATCCCAAAATCTGGAAAAAATCTGGGATATAAACTTTAGCCCCTTATTTGATAACATCAGAACTACCCTAGAAAGATGGAAGCTCCTTAACTTCTCTCTCATGGGGAAAATAGCAGCCATCAAGACGAACATCACACCCAAAATTCTTTACTTATTCGCTAATATCCCTCTAACTTTACCATCTATCTTTCTCTCCAAAATCAACAAATTACTAGGTAATTTTATATGGGATGGTAAACCACCAAGATTCAGTTGCAACAAGCTTCATGCACACTGGAAAAAGGGCCGGTTCAGACTACCCTGGTTTAAAGCTTATCTATGGGTCTTCCTGAACTCTCAAACTATTAAGTGGTTCCATAAACCTCCACCTCACACCCCATTAATGGTTACAATAGAATCTGCAGCCTCCCCCGGTGGGAATACCTATAGCCTTCATCTTCAGCCCTCTTCCTTCCAAATTAAAATCACACCCCACTATCTCAGCTTCAGCTCTTTACTGGAAGTTAACCCACAAATTCTTAAAATCTAACCCAACCCCCTGGTTCTATACTCCTCTTTGGGACAACCCTTTAATAGCCCTAGAGAACCAAACTATCTTCTGCCGCTCCTGGAGAAATATGGGTATTTTTTTCTTAGGAGATATCCTAGATCAGAATTCACTCACTCGCAAAACTTTTTTAAAATGACAGAAAATATGGAACCTTCCAAAGCAAGATTTTTGGAAGTATTTACAGATCCGCACTGCTGATAACTCTCTCTCTCTCTCTCGTTGTTCATAATCGTAATTTACAAGATAAATACATTTCACATTGGATTAAATTAACAGCAAAATGGAACAGCTTCATCTGCAGAGATATCATGGATGTCTTACCTAACCATACTATGTCAGCTAAAAATAAATGGAGTACCCTCCTTAAATATAACATCACGAACACACAATGGAGTAAATGTCAGAGCAAATCCCATAAAACATTCAAAGATGCATGCAGTTCCCTAATTCAAATTAAAATCCTACATTCTTGGTATAGAACCCCTTCAGTACTACATCACATGGGACTTTTAAATAACAATAACTGCTGCCGATGTAACCAGCCCAATGGTGATATCCTTCATATTCTGTGGAGCTGCAAGCCTATTAATAAACTAAGGCAAAAAGTCCCTACATTTGCCTCTAGAGTAATCAGACTGAAAATCCCCCTGGACCCAAAGCTTTTCTTGTTAGGTATACTTATTCCAAGCAATTCTACTCTATCACATGCACATTTTAGACGGCTAAATATATTGTCTCTTCAAGTTAAATGCCTGATCCTTATGAATTGGAGATCAACCCACATACCAACCCTTCAGATGTTCTTCAAAACTTATCTCAGTATGCATCCTCAGATCGCTTATCTCACAGTACTCTTGATGGACCCAATATATATAATAGATACTGGAAGGACTACTTCAAGTATATTGATACTACTAACACCCCTATACCTTGATATATAAATAATCCCGCCTTTTTATCCATTACATAATACTTCAGATTAGGGATAATAATAATCTACAGCACAGATAACCTCCTTCTTTATCCTTCTCTCTTTGCCCTTTTTCTTTACTCCTATCACTCTCCTATATCTACTCTCTTTCACCTCTCTTTTACAGGTCACATGCATGCACCCCCTCCTTTCTTTTCATGTCTAACTTTTGACACTTATTAACAGGCCTAACCTCAGATATTCACTGACTTCTCTTTCTATATTTACTGTAGTGGACAATCTAAACTCAGCTATTTCCCAGTTCACTATAACTTCCTTATCATTCGCTTGTCGCCCTGTTTCCTTTTGGTTATGACCTAAACCCATACTAAGTATAGTAACTTCACTGTTTTCAAAATACTGTATGTACAATGTCTCTTTTTAGTATACGAATGCCTGACATTTCTGCTCTTATAGTGGAACATGCTGTGTACCTGTATTGTATGTTTGTTTTCCTTTTATGAAAATCTTTAATAAAACAATAAAGTGAAAAAAAGGGACTTGAATGGACTCCTGAAAGGCCCCTCTGTTACTGAGGATGCTGCACAATCTCCTGCTTCATTACCTTGCTCCTCTGAACTGTTTACTGTTTAGCTGGCTTTTGTTCTGTTTTAAAGTTTGACTCCAACCCGCTTCAGCCGGTTTGGCAGCAATGATACTGTCATACTCTTTAGCATTATTTTAATCTTTCATACCCTTTCATTTACACCCTGTAGCTTTTCTCTTTGTTTTTCTCCTTTTCCGGAGCGTCACTTGGGCCTGGCTACTTGTGAAGGTAAGGTGTTGGGGGTGCGGTACTGGGAGTGTGGGGATTGGGGGGTTGGGGTGATGCTGTCCCGGGCTGGGTCAGATGTTTGGGTCCCTCTATTACATATTGTAGATATCTGCCATTATAAATGGAGGGGATCTGGATTATATTGTTAGACACAATTTATTACCTCCCTGTTGGCTGGCTCAGACTTGCGTTGTGTTGGTTCTAGAGCTCCCTGGTTTTACATGTGATTAATGTTCTGCAGATGTGGGAGGGGGTCTCCTCCTGGCCATTGAAATGCTTTTTTTTTAACAACAAAACTCAAGAACAGTCTGAGGCAGTTAGGGTGATGGAAGCCCATCATGGCTGTCCATGGTTCTGTTTACCTGGTGCTGAGAATTGACCCTTTTCCCTGAGACTTGTTGAGGAGTGTGCGGACACAGTTGCACCTTTTTTTTTCTTTGCATTTTTCGATCTGAGTGTTTTGCTGGAGCACATGCTTAGATTGGCATTCTTGTGAACAGACCAGCCTGGGGGAAATGCCTTGGTTTCCTTAGCAGATTTGTGGGACCCGACTAGGCTTGGTTGTTGTGGGGCGCTGCAAGACCCCTTCCCTCTTGACCGCCTATGTCCATGTTCAGCTCCTCTTACCTTTTTCTTTGTTCTGGCCCAATCATCTGAGCCTTGGTCTATCTAAGTACAACATCTGGAAATATTCTTCCTTTGATTTTTGGGTGTTTTTGCTTTTGGGGTCATTTGCGGCCAATTATGACGATGGGTCGGCAGGGGGATGATTTGGAGGGAGTGCAGGTCTTCCTCATTTCAGTGACTTATAGTACTAATTTGGACACTTTCTGTAGAGGTTTAGGACCTTACCATGTATCTTGGTGGTCCGGCTCATTATACAACCTTGAGCTGGCACTCGGGAGGTGAGAAGTGTTTCTCTCTTGCCCTTCTGGCGCACTTGTCCAAGGTGATTGCACCTCGGGAATTTACCTGTGCTTTGAAGTCTGTGTTTGATATGCTAATAAGTGTTGGGGTTTCTTTTCTGGTTCCTGTTTATAGTTCTTTTCCTACAGTTCCAGGCAGTTCTAGTTTCAATTATTCTATCCTTTCGTTTTTATGTTCTGGTTAGTATTGTATATCTTTGGAAGCCAAATTTATAATGTACAGGTGATGTCCCTCTACTTTGACCTGGGTTTTGTTTCCTCCCCAGCCATCACTCTAGGACTTCTATGTACTGATTGGGAGTTTACTTATGGATAAACTGCAAGTCACCTCATACAATGTGAAGGGCATTAACACTGTAGTTAAGCGGGGGAGAGAATTCTTGTAGAATTGTGTAAGCTTCAAATAGATAGAGATTTTCTGAAGGAATCTCACCTGTCTGATACAGAACATTTGAAACTTTGCAGACTCTGGGTGGGCAAGGTGTATGCAGCTTCTCAACCTAAAGCTAAACTTAATGGGGTAGCCATCCTGATTCCTATGGGAATCCCTTTTGGAGTGATATACTCTGAAGCAGATCAGGTGGGTAGGTTTATAATGATTTCTGGTTTTATAGGCTCCTTTAAAATTCATTTTGTTAACATTTATGCACCTAATTCTAATGCTTCTCCCTTTTTTACTTTTGTTTTTAATGAGCTAGCTTCCCTGTGGGAGGGTATTGTAGTCTTCGTAGGAGATTTTAATTGTGTACTGTCCATTATCAACAAAGCTATGAGCAGAACTTTGAGGGGGTTTATGGCAGAACTTGACCTACTGTAGTTAATATTTGGAACAGTCAACACTTGGGGGAGCAGAATTATATATTTTTTTTTTTGGTCCCCACTATGAGTACTCTAATATCGATTTTTTTGATTCCCTCCTAGGATTCTTACCTGATTTTAGTCTACCTGAATCCATTCTGTTACCCAGTCTGATCATGCCCCTATTTCCCTTGTAATCTAGCTGGACAAAATACATAGACAAAAATACTGGCAGTTTAATTCAAGCTTATTAAATGATCAAATGTTATTCCTGTGCAGGTAACTGAACTAATTTCTGTTTTTGAGTTGAGTACTGTAGACTCCCCTTCCATACAGATTCGCTGGGATATGTTTAAAACAATTATCCGGGGTAGGATTATTAGTTGATCTTCAGCTAAAAATAAACAGAGAAAGGCTTTCCAGGAGACCACAGAGCAGACACTTAGTATATTAGAAACCCAGCATAAACTTTTTTCTGACTCCCCAACTCACTACCAAATTACAACAAACTAGACTTAAATTAAGGGAGATTTAAGACAAAAAAAGTAGAAAATTTTTTACGTTACTGCCAGCATAAATACTATGAAATGTGTGGATGGGCTACCAGGCTACTGGCTTATCGTCTTACTAAAGAAGTGACGGAAAGAATGGGTCCAAAGATTAAAGAGAGCTCCTACCCCTGTATATAAATGCCACCCAGATGAGATAGCTAATTGCTTTTGCACTTATTACGCTACACTTTACTCTGAGAAGAAACCCTCAGAACAAGTTCTGTATGAAACTTGACATTTTTTGCAACCCTTGCAGCTGCAGATGTTAAGCTCTTGGGACTGGAAGATATTGGATAATCCAGCTACCATCCGGGATATTCTAGAAGCCATTGACTCTTTAAAATCGGGTAAGGCCCATGGCCCAGATGGCTATAATGCAGAGTTTTATAAGCAATTTAAAGTTAAATTATCCCTGATGTTATGTGATTTATTTCAAACATGTCTACAAACAGGTTCTATGCCCCCTTCAAGGATTGATGCTATTGTATTATTTCTGTTATTCCAAAACCAGGACAGGATGTTGAATTGTGTGAATTGTATAGACCCATATCATTGCTAAATCAAGATTTTAAATTATTTACTCAAATACTGGCAACTAGCCAGCCTGGTGGCGCTGAGGGCTGAGGCTCTGGATGCCTTACCTCGTGCTATGCTGGCGACCCGTGTTCGGGAACGAGCATGGGTCACCAGAGGTTGGCAGGGCGGAGAAGGATAGAGCATCTGCTGAACTGCTCTCCTTCTCTGGGGAGGGGAGTTTCACTTCCCAATGCCCGATTGCCCCCTGGCGGAGGCTGGGGGTCAGGGCACGGGTTGATAGCACTGTGTGGAGACTGGGCAGATGCCTGGGGGAGCGGCATGTGGACACATGTGCTTCTGCCTCCACCGGCGTCACTGCATGCCCATGACTCCAGTAAGGGGGGGGGTGGAGCAAAGCAAGGAAAAAAGGTGGCACATCTCGCACGGCTTGATGGCCATCCATGAGTGTTCATCGGGAAGCCGGCACCTGAACTGGATCCGAGAAGGTGAGGAGTTAGTGGGCTCCCTGCTGCCCAGCTGTGGGGGGTAAGTCGCAAGGGTTTTAGGGTGCCGGCAGTCCCGATTCGAGATGGATGGCGGCCGGATCCCCAGCAAGAGGATGCGAGGTCTAATGGGGGCAGAGAGGTGGCCTAAGGAGGATAAATAATCTAAAAAAAAAAATACAGGCAACTAGGCTTCAGAAGATAATACCCTCTTTGGTCCACCCAGACCAGACTGGATTCATTCCAGGGAGGCACCTGAGCGATAACATTTGGCGCACGCTGAATATCCCATCTGAAGGAGCTAAGGCTGCTATATCACAGATAATTCTCTTGATAGATGTCATAAACACCTTTAGTAAGCTTAACTGTTTTTTTTCAAAGGAAACTCTTCACATGATGGGGTTTGGCGAAGAATTTTTGAAATGGGTCAACATGTTATACACGTCTCCTAAAGCGGTGGACAGAGTAAATGGCACAATTTCTTCCCCATTTGCAATTATGAGAGGTACTAAGCAGGGCTGCCCGCTTTCGCCACTCCTTTTTGCCATTGGTATGGAGCTGTTGGCCAAGGCTGTGCGGTCTTCATCGGTAGATTGGAGGGCAGTAGTGGGGGGGTTGATAATAGAGTGATTTTATATTTCGATGGCGCAGTTACATTCCTTTGAAACCCGGTAGAAAGTCTCCCTAAAAAGGAAGCCTTACCTGCCCATTATGGCTCTGTTTCTGGTTTTAAAGAAAATACCTCCAAGTCTGAAGTTCTATTAATTGGCAGAAGTCTCCCCCAGGACTTTAAACTACATTCAGGCTACTGTTGGGATAAAGACAAGGTTCGGTACTTTGGGATTTTTCTTCCTAGACATTTTGTTTCTTTGTATCAAGTTAATTATGGCAAGTTATATCAAGCCATATATGTGGATCTCCAGGAATGACCCCTTTTCCCCCTTTCCCTAACTAATGGAACTGAGTCAATCAAAATAAATATCCTACCACGGTTGCTTTTTTTATTCCAGGCCCTGCTTCTTCCAGTCCGCAGGCAAGACTGGCATCATCTTGATCAGGCCCTTCAGAGATTTGTGTGGCAAGGTAAATGGTCTAGAGTCAGCTAGGGGGTTCTACAGTGGCACAGGTGGGGAGGGGCTTAGGTCTCCCTCACTTTAAACATTGTTTTCAAGCGGCTCAGCTCACTCATATTGTAGAGATCCTAAGATCTTCCTCAGATATTTCTTGGTCACAAATGGAAGCGGCCCAGTCTATCTAGATGGTGTAATATTACACCTGTACTACGCTCTCTGCACTGGCTGCTGGTTAGGTGGCGGATCTCATTCAAGGTCAATTTACTGACCCATAAAGCCCGGCATGATCAGGGACCTGGCCACCTGCAAAACATCCTGCATCCCTATTGCCCCTTCCGACCCCTTTGCTCAGCAAAAGAGGGATTGCTAGAGGTTCCTAGGGTCTGTTTGAAAACTTTGGGTGCTCGTGCTTTTTTCTTCGTAGCCCCAACCCTCTGGAATGCTCTCCCTTGTTACAGTTGAGAGACCCCCATGCTTGACATATTTAAATGGGAGCTTAAAACTTTTCTATTTAAGCAGGCTTTCCCTCTGAACTAGGAATGTCTTACTGATAATTTAAAATTGGTAGTTTTAATTGATAAATAAGAGTGATTTATTTTTACGTTGCATGCATTTTACTGTATTTAAATGTTTTAAAAGGTTTTCAAAATTTTATGTAAACCGTTTTGAATTAAAATGAGAATTGCACTATATTAAATAAAACTTGAATTAATCAATCAATCAATATATATATATATAAGCTGAAAGACAAAGAACCTCAGTGCAATATTTTGCATGTATGTGTGCGTGTATATATATACATATATATATATTTATATATATACACACACACACAATCAGGGATATGCAGGCGGAGCTTATGTGATACCTGATATATCTATATAAGTGGTATTTGACCTTGGGTAACCTCACAAGTGGTGGCAGCCACGAGTGAGGTATCTGAGGTCAAACAACACAATTACAGATAAATCAGGTATCACACAAGGTCCCTCCCTATATATATTATTTATGCAATAGGGGAGGACTTTGTGTGATGGCTTTTTTTTTCTATTCCTTTTTTTTTTATTTAGGTTAGTTTGTGGGTTTATACTGGGAAACAATGAGATTGCACTTAGGTGCTTAGGGCATCGCAGCTGACGTAGTGTGGGGACACTGTGTCAGCGTGCTGACATCCCCAGTAATCGGGGCAGTTTTCTCATTTTGTAAACATGCCTGAGAAAACGGTGGTGGCTCTAAGCAAGAGCCTGCAGTTGAAACGGTGCAGTTGTATTGTGCTAGTTTGTGAAGCTTTTCTTGTTTATTTACAGTATTGTTTTTTAATTTAAAAATGTCTTTGGGGATTGTGTTTCCCTGTTGTGTTCTGTGAAGTGGAGCTGGAGAGAGTCAGCTGGTCAGAGTGAGTGGGACTGCAGTCGGCAATTCAGGAGTAAAGAAAAAACCAAAACAGGTATTTTGTTTTCCATGCTGCTATGTATACATACATATACATATACATACAGTATACACATATACATATAAGTACATAAGAATTTGTCAGTAGAAGGAGGCCATGTGGTCCATTTAGTCTGCCCAGGTTTTCTTCCCCCCACTATCAATTTGTCTTGCTAAGGTGACTATACTGTCTATCCCATGCCTGTTTGAATTCACTGACTGTCTTGGCTGCCACTACCTCTGGTGGCAGGCTGTTCCAAGGGTCCACCACCCTCTCCGTAACAAAGTACTTCCTAATATTTGTTCTGAATTTACCACCCACCAGGCGCAAGTTGTGTCCTTTAGCATGTGCAGCTCTGTTTTCCAGGGAGAGGTTCCTGGTTTGTGCTATGTTGATCCCTTTAACAAATTTAAATGTCTCAATCATGTCTCCTCTGTTCCTCATCCTCTGCTCGAGGGAAAATAAGTTTAGCTGGCTGAGCCTAGCTTCGTACATTTCATGGTGCAGACCCTGCACCATTTTGCAGGCATGTCTCTGCATGGTTTCCAGATGGTCTATGTCCTTTTTTAGCGGAGGTCTCCAGAACTGCACACAGTACTCCAAGTGAGGTTTCACCAGGGACCTGTACAGTGGGAGGATTATATCACACTTCATACTGGTAATATCCCTACCAATACATTCCAAGGATGCTCCTTGCCTTTAGTGCTGCTTTTTCACATTGCTTCCCTACCTTTAAATCGTTTGAGATCATGACACCAAGATCCCGTTCCAGCTTTGTTTCTTCTAGTAGCTGTTTACTACATGCATAACTCTTAAGATTTTAGATTTATACATAAATCTAAGATTTTAGATTTATATATGAATCTAAGATTTTAGATTTATACTCACAGTAGCTCAGATAAACAGATTTATACAAGGGGTTGAGATGCTGGGAGGAAACTTGGTCTAGTGGTTCAAGGAAGGGACTAGCACCAGTAAAGCCATATTTTGCAAGTAAAGCTGTACCTTCATGGGTCTGTGAAGTGATCCTGAACTTTTGTGAAATCTGAAACACAGCACAGTTTGAAGACTCAGCCTGTGTACCACCCTGTACTGTACACTGAGAGTTTCAGGCAATAAATTGTGCTAGTAGCCAGAGATGTTCAAGCAAAAACAAAAATATAAGCGCTCATTTTCTGTAGAATTTTAAGTTGGTTTATCCATGTCCAGCATTTTGGTGACAAGTGCTTGAAACAAATGAGATGGGTTCGCTAAATAACAGGGATGGGTATTACAGGTAGATATATTTCAGAACTACATGAAGAAGAATTAAGAACTTAACTGAAGGTGTCGATTATCTCACAGCATTATTAAAAAAGGTGATACAACAGGACATACTGTATAATAGCACAATTAAGCAACAATGCATGACAGGGTGTGTACTGTACTGGGATAACGTCATGCCTAGCATGGTTGGGCATGAGGCCAAAGGCCTAGTGTGTCCAACAGTAACATGTGACATTATCTCAGCTCAACACACACCCTGGAGTGCATTATTGCTATTATACAGTGGCTTGTTTGCAAAGAAAAAAAGGAAAAGATTTTAAAAATGCATAAAAATAACCTATTTTAGTTAATTTTTTTACTGGAGTAGGTATACATAGTCAGACAAAAGTTATTTTTCAGCCGGCCAAGTGGCATGGAGGACTGAGACAGCAATGCCTTACCTCCTGCCACACTGGTGACCCGTGTGCGCGGTGCAGCAGGTCATCAGGGGCTGGCCGGGGTGGGAGAGGAGCGAGCATCCAAAGGACAGCTCTCCTCTCCTGGGCAGGGCAGCTTGGAAGTCCCACTGAATGAACACCCTCAGGTGGAGGCCAAGGGGTGGTGCAGCAAGGACTCCAATGTAAGGGAGGGTGCTGCGGAACCATGATGTGTGTGCACCTCCACGCTTGCGCGGCGGCATACGTTTCCTGGCAATAGAGATGCAGCGAATTTAAATTCCGCTGGTGAAGTGAACACAAAGTGGGCATTTTGCATTGCCAATCTGCTACGCGGAGTGGGCAATGCAAAGTGCTTACTCCATCTTGTCATTATCCCTTCGCATTAAGGCGGAATGGCAATGCAAAGTAAGGCAAAATCATTGTTTTTAATGGACTTCATGTTCCTCGTTATAATTCTAAGTGATCCACTTGGTGTTTCAGATTTGGCAGCCCCTCCACACATCACATGGCTTGTAGTACTGTAAGTCACATGCTCTTTAACTAGGCAGGAAGAAAGTGAGTCATACAAGCAGACACTTTTACTTTCTCCTGTGCAGACGAAGGGAGAGTAGTGTGTTTTGTGACCGTTGATACTTTGAGATCACAGCAAGGAGATTTAAACTTTGATTTAGACCCAACAGCTTTTTTAAAAGCTACATTTTTTTGTCTTTTCTGTACTCTTTTTTACTTAATTTGTTCTTTCTGTAAATTTTATTTTTCTTACCTTTATAAGTAGTTAGTTGTTTGTCTGTGTGACTGTGTGTGTGTGTTGTGTGACAGTGTGAGTAGTAATTGCTCAGACCGAGGGAGCTCAGTAGGAGAGATGGACCAGGGTGAGGGAATGTCTGGGGCGGGGGTAGCTCTGGGAGAGCATGGTAGTGGTAAGCATCATACCGTGCGCATGTGTGGAGGGCATGGGCACCCGTTCCTGTTGGACTGCTCAATACTTGTGAGTGCCCCCCCCCGGAAGCAGAACTAGCACCGCCTCCTGTCCTGACTCTGAGGCAGTTGAACCACCACCACCAAGTCCAGGTTCTCTGGAGCAGGACGTGCCTATTCCCCCAGGCCCAGATGTGGATCCCATCCCTGTTCAGCCCTGTGACCAACCGGCTGCCAGTTCTTCTGGCCATCCCCTGTCTGTGCCTGGTCCTCCCTGCAACTCCATTGTTTAGCAGTTTTTTTTTACTGTGTGGGAGGACAGCAGTGTGGTCAAGTGCCACCTATGTGAGGTGGAGGTGCGCCGTGGCCTCCGGAAGACTCACCTGGGGACTGAGGGCCAGTGCACCCATATGCTCAATCACCATCAGTTGGAGTGGCAGGCTGCCACAGAACAGACCATGCCTGCACCTGCTGGCCATTCTGTGGCAGAGGGTGCAGCCGTGCATTGCGGCATCCCTAAGAAGAGGAGGGCCACAGCAGCACCTGCTGCTCCACCAGCACCCCCACCACTACCACCAGCAGGTCAGCCTGCAGAACGTGTGGACCCCAGAGAACTACATGTAACACAGGCTGACTTGGCAGTTCTCTGGAGTGCTGTTGAGGATAACAACGAGAGGGTGAGTGCTGTGGAGCAGCGGCTGGAACACATAGAGGAACATCAGTTGCAAATTATGTCCATGCTGGAACTGCTGCTGGATCACCATGGGATCCCACATTATTTCTTTTTCCTCACACCATGTTCCCCCCCCACACCTTCCTTGCTGTGTTATAAAATATATTCCTCCACCATCCCCGACCCTTGTATGTAATTATGCCCTTTTTTGTTGTCTTCCATATGCATGACACTTTGTATTCTGAGCAGTGCAAGTACACTGTACTAAACTGCATGTGTGCATTCAGTCTTCTTTCCAGTCTGTGTATGTACTGCAGACATTGTCCAACTCCCTGACTTAAAAACAAACATTAATGAGTACAATGGTGGGGTGGTGAAGCATGGAAAGATACTATAAAACAGGCTTACAATACATCCAAGTAACTATTAAAAAAAAATTAATGTTGTGATTCGTGACGTGATAGTGAATCATGATTTGTGACTGCATTTGTGACCATGATGATGAAGAAACATGAATGCCTACCGCCTATGGCTGTACTTCCCCAATGAGCTGTAGCTTAAAACTCCCAGACTTAAAAATACGTATCAATGAGTACAATGGTGGGGTGGTGAAGCCTAGAGAGATACTACAAAACAGGCTTACAATACATCCAAGTAACTAGAAAAAAAATGAATGTTGTGATTCGAAATGTGAATGATTGTGAATCGTGATTTGTGACTGCATTTGTGACCGTGATGAAGAAGAACGTGATTTGTATCATGAGTGACTCATGATGATGGTCCTGACTTAAAAGCGCATATTAGTGAGTACAATGTTCATGCAGAATTAAGCACCACACCTGTCCAGTACTCTAAAGGGAAGTCAAAGAAACAACTGTGACTTAAGTTACAGATGGAGATTGGGCCCTAAAGAGATGCAAATGCACAGACACATTAAGATTGCACTGTGCACTGAAGAGATGCAGACACAAAGGCACAACACCTAACCAGTGCTCACCATCAGAAATTCAAATCTGGAAAAGAACACCTTTGCGGTTTGGGGCAGGCTGCGGGGGGGCAGTGTAATGCACTGCTGCAGTAACAGTCACTAGTACTAGTACCAGTTAAGACACCACAAAGAAGTACAAAAATCACACAGCTGCAGTGGATAGCAGCTTCACATTGCTGAAATTATTATGTGGCACAATAAAAGGTGTCTGATTTGATGACACGCGTCACACACATACACACACACCAAGTAATGCATAGCAAATTGAAAACTTCAGTAATACAACCACATATTTTAAACAGACTAAAATTATGCACTGTGGAAATAACAGTCACTAGTACTAGTACCAGTAAAGATACCACAAAGAAGTACAAAAATCACATAGCTGCAGTGGATAGCAGCTTCACTTTGATGAAATTATGTGGCACAATAAAAGGCGTCTGATTTGATGACACGCGTCACACACATACTTACACACACACACTAATTAATGCATGCAAATTGAAAACTTCATTAATATAACCACATATTTTAAACAAACTAAAATTATGCACGGCTGCACCACAACAATCAGTCAAAAAAATGCCAAGAAATATTGAAAATATTACTGTGTGTACATTAACACAGTTATGCAAGAAAAATATCACCAAAACAGAAAGCACTGTCTTTTTCTCCAAGTTAATCTACCTACACCACAGATACACCCCTTCCCCAAAGCACACTTCCACTGTCTCTCAGTACACAGACTGAATGTTGTACATTAACATTCAAAATCCATACACAAACAACAAACGCTCGATGATATGAGCACAAGAGGGTTTCCTATAATCGATTAACTAAAGTTTCAGCAAAAAAAATGACTCAAAAAGGCTTTTTTAACAGCTTTTTGAAGGTTTGAATTGCAGAGAGCTCTCAGAGCAGATTGTCTCCTACAGCTTCCTACATACACTACCCCAAACTGAGGCTGTGCAGAACAATCTAGAGCCCATGTGACCTGAAATCCCATGAAACACTGCAAAATTCACCTTTGAAGCTTAAAAACAAGGCGAAATAAGGTGAAGTACACTGTTTTCAATGTACTTTGCCTTAAGAATTGGTGGAGTAGTGGTTTGGGAAGGCGGAGTTACGCAAAGTCATTGTTTTCAATGGACTTCACGTTACTCATTAATAATGTGAAGTACTCTGCTTCGTGTTGCGGAGCGCTCCGCAAATTCGCCTTCACTCTGCGAATCACTCCGCAGAGCGAATCTGGGCTCCTTCGCCCATCACTACCCGGCAATGCGGAGGTGAAAAAAACAGAAAATGCCCAGCGGCAGCATGATGAATAGTCGGCCCCTCACAGGCTCCGCACCAGTGGTCAGGAGCTGTTCCCATAAGCCAGGGACAGCAGAGGGTATGACCACCTGGGGGAGCCAGGTGATGGGGCTGGGGGGGGGGTGCCGACTGAGAAGGAAGCCAACACGGAGAGGAGGGAGAAATACAATAAGAAAAAAAAAGTTATTTTTCAGTTTGGGCCAGTAGGTAGAACTGGTGAATGGTGCTGTTGTGTTGTGTGGTTCTGTCCCTCGCTGTGCAAGAGCAAGTGTCTGGTCCCCCCCTCCACACACACACACACACACACACTCAATCTCACCCCAGTGTTAAATGACCTTGTATTAGCAAACTGGGCCCCCGGCCCTATTACGGACTCCATTGATGACGCCTTTCTCCACTTTAAAGACACTTTCCTCAGCGTCTGGGACAAACATGCCCCACTGCGACATACAAGGGTATGAGGCAACCATCTGCTGTGGATCACCCAAGAACTGATTGCATGTCAAACCGCCCGTGACAAAGCCTGGAAAACACATAAATCCTCACACCTCCCACAACATCTCTCCGCATACCACATGCTCTGAAACAAGTGTACCAAAGCCACTCACCTAGGCAAAGCAGAGTACTTCAGCAACTCCCTACAGTCCAGCCTAAATAACCCCTCAAAATTCTGGAAGATCATTCACTCCCTCCTCACCCACAGCTGCCAATCCCATTCCAATTCTAAATATTAACAACTCCATTCTCACTGAGCCAACAGCAGTCACTACTGAGTTCAACATATATTTCTCCACTTGTGCTGCCACTCTCCTCTCTGCCCTGCCAAACCCTGCACCTATTGTACCCTCTACAGACGTAACGAACCTGACTAGGCCTCACTCCTTTTTCTTCAATGACATCTCTGCAGCAGATGCCCTAGATGCGATACTTTCTCTCAACTCTTCAAGAGGCAAATCCCCAGATGGCTTGGACCCTAAACTCCTCTACCTCTCCACCACCACCATAGCAACTCCGCTTGCCAAACTCTTAAACCAATCCTTTGTCGCCACTGCCATCCCCCGAGCATGGAAGCACGCCACTGTCATCCCCCTCCCAAAAGGAGGTACCCCCACCTTCTCCTCCAACTACTGCTCTATTTCCCTCCTCCCAGTACTAGCAAAACTACAAGAGCACCTTGTGCTCACCCAACTTACTTACTTCTTCACCGACTCTAATTTCTTCACACCCTACCAGTCAGGTTTCAGAAAGGGACACTCCACTGCATCCTCCCTGATAAGGCTTACCGACTCTATCCTGACCAGTATGGATAGTGGGCTGATCACCTCAGCTGTCTTCGTCGATCTTGTGAAAGCCTTTGACACCGTCTCCCACCCCATATTGCTCTCTTGTCTCACTGAATCAGGCCTCTCTGTTACTGTCACCAAGTGGTTCAGATCTTACCTCTCTGACAGAACCCAGTCCGTTAAGAGTTGCAAATGCTATCTCCTCCCCCCTTCCCATAACTACCGGTGTCCCCAAGGGGTCGGTTCTGGGACCCATACTGTTCTCTATATTCCTAAATGACTTAGCACTCATCTGTTCTACTACCTCAATCCACATGTATGCAGATGACACTGTACTCTTCTCCTCAGGCTCCGACCCTGAAGTGGTACAAACTAACCTCCAAGCCTACTTCAACAAAGTACAGCAATGGTTCAGCTCTCACCAGCTCTCCCTAAATGTAAAAACAACTGCCACGATGACTTTTGGCACATGACAACACCTGTCCAGACTCCCATCCCTTCCCTATTTCCACACCCTGGATGGTCAAAAATTTGAAGATGTCTCCTCATTCCGCTACTTGGGGGTATGGCTAGACTGCCATCTTTATTTCTCAGACCATATTGATGCTATTTCAAAAAAACTGTTGTTTATGATGCAGCCCCTAAGTCCACCCTATCTAAGCTGGACACACTTTTTAATACCTTCTGCCACTTTGCTCTTGATGCCTCATCCCTTACCCACCACTGCGGCCTTTACCATTCCCTGGCACTACCGTCCCGCATTTCACACTGTGCTAAATATGTATCTAATATATGGCTTGGCACCATCCCTTCCTACCTCTCCTCTGTGCTCTCAGCTGCCCCCTCCCCCCGCCCATTATCTTAGATCCTGCGACTACCGCCAACTATCAATCCCTAGGCGGAAGACTACTGCCGGGCAAGCCGCCCTCTCACACCAGTTACCCAAGCTATGGAATGATCTCCCACCTCAAATTCAGCATTCCTCCTCTGCCCACTCTCTTTCTACTGCCCTAGCTAATTTCCTTACCACTAATTGCTCCCGTACCTGACTCGGCCATGCGACAATTGCTCCCCTCCCCACTGCCCAATCAGCAGCCTTAGCTTTGCTATAAATGCTGACATATACCCCAACCTATACACTTTTGGCCTTGGCCTTTTTGTCCAGCACCATAATGTGTTCTATGTCTCCTGTTGCTTATACCTCCATATTACTGTGTGCTAAATGTTTTGCCTTGTATTGCTGCTATATGTCAAGAAATTGTTACATGCTCCATACAATATCCAATGTACTCCATGTGTTGTTGCTTGTCATTTAATGCAATTGTATCCATATGCTGCTACTTGCCTCTGTTATTTGCTCAGTTGATAACCTGTGTGTTATCCAACCCCCTTGTACTCCCTCCCCCAAGGTCGCAGTGGGAGACGAGCATCTTGTTGCTCAATGTGCCTTTCCTGGTAAAACTATTTCAATAAATAAACACACACACACACACTCTCACAGAATGACAGCAAGCAGTATACCTGGGAGAATGTTGTTTTTGTATAGTTGTCCCTTCAGATTTTCAGCCACTGTGATCGGGAGAACTATGGAGCGAGTAAGCATTCGAGCCACATGTATGATGTATGGTGGTTCTTTAGTTAGCTTTTGGATGAGCACTGAATGACAGCGAGCTTGAGATGGACAACAGAGAGGCGGTATTAGGAGATGGAAATGTGTATTTATGATACCTATATGGCATCTTTGTACTTACGAGACTGTTCTAGAGTAAAAAGGAAGCACTACTATTTTTTCTCTTCCTGCGAACTGAGCTGCTTTACTAAAGCACATGACCACCAGTTATGGTCTGCAATGTTCACTGACACTACTGGGATCCAAGAAAATGTCCAAGCCATGACAATTAAATTTATTTTGTAAGCTTTGTGTGCTGGGGGACAGCAGACTTTGACTTGGTGGGAGGGAGGTTTTTACTTTTTTTTAACAGTTCGAGCTGTGGACACTGGAGGAGCAGCTTACTATAGGGAATCTGTAAAGTGGGCTGCTAGCAGGGATCAGTGAAGCCGGCTCCATGGACTGATTCCGTTAAAGAGGAAGCGGTCATCGGTGTGCTGGGACTAGACCCGTGATGTTGTGCTGGGATAACATCATGGGTCGAGTCCCAGTCTGACCAGAGGACAGTATTCTTTTCTGCCATTGTATAAGCAAGCAATAAGACAGAACAAGGTGTGAGTCAATTATGAGGCACAAGGCACTTGCACATGCGTGTCTTTCGCACCTAGGAAGTGCTCTTATCAGGCCATAACTCATACCTTGGAGTGTCTTATTGCGCTTATAAAATGCATCCCAAAGTAAAGAAATCAGTTAAAAATGCACAGGAAAAGTGTATGTAAATAGAGTAAAATAAATTTACCATATCGGTAGAAAGAGAAACAGTAGTACTTACTGTGCTGAAATGGAGCTATTTAATTAAAAGTCAGTACAGGGCGTTTGTGTCTGTCTGTCTCTACATGCCACACACTCAAAATCTTGTGCAATAGGGTTATTTTACTTTTTTCTTCACATTTCTTTCTTTTCCTAGTTTTCTAAGGAGTGACCAGCTACCCACTTAATTTCAGGTTAGGGGGAGCGTGTGTGTCAGATATCTGCTGCTGTGATTACTGTGGTGTTTCATGTCCTCCGCCTCCTCCTCCCAAAATCATTTTTGTTTTGTGTGTGTGTCCTGAGTTGTTTTTGGTTTTTTAGTGTTTGTGTTCTTATTTCAGTTTCTGTTGCCTATACACAGTGTAACACTGACTGGCCTACTTGACTCTGAGTGAGCGTGTCCATCAATGGCCGCCGTACAGAGCGGTTTTCTGCTTCACGGTTTTTGAAATGTTACCTGTCCTCTGTGTTGCCATTGTGGGATTTTTGCTTTATTTCAGTTGGTTTGTTCTTTCATGTGGGGTGGGGGCAAGAAGGGACAGGAGACAACAGATGCTTACCAAATGGACCAGAGACTTCAGTTTTGGGATACAGTGACTGCTTCTCGTGTGTGCAGTTTCTAGTAGTGGGACCGAGAGCCATACACTTGGTACTGAAAAACGAGCAGTGAAGTAAATGAGAGGTACAAAATATGTAAACTTTTTTTATTGTGGTGTAGGAAGGGGGGATGTTGGATACATTTTACTTGTACTGTATTAGGGTGGTGTTGCAGAGCAGGACGGGGGGACTGTAGGTCGGCCACAGGGTACAGGATGGAGTTCTTTATTTATTTAGAACAAATCAGAATTACAAACCTTTGAGTCAGAGACTCCTTTGCAAAGGCTCCATGTCATGGTATAAATCAGTGTAAAGATAATACAACATAGGATTAGAACAATACATTGCATACTAAACAAGAAAACAGTACTAATCAAGTAACAAAGTTTTAGCAGACAGTAGTCACAGTATGTCTACACAGGGTACAATTGTCAAAAACAGTTGAAACAGCAGTAAAGTATACACAGGAATGTACGGTGTAAATAGGTAGCCCAGTGTCAGACTGAGCAAGGAGTATAACAAAGATCAGTGTAATTAAATTTGGTGGAGCAGGTCTCACCAGTCTCTATGATAAAATAATGAGTGTTTGGAGAGAGTTACAGAATCGGAGGCACAGTCAGATGAGACATTATTCTAAAGGAAAGGACTGAAATAGGTTGATGGACGGCAGCATCATGTGCAGTCACAGACAGAGGAGAGGAGTAGGTCTTTGAGCTTGGCTTTGAAAGGGCCCAGTTTAGGTTCAGCAGAGATGTCAGTGGGCAGTTCATTTAGCCAGAGTGGCTCCCTATAGTAGAAAGCACGCTGACCCAACGATGTCCTGCAGTGGGGTACAAACAGGGGGGCTGTGGTGGATCTTCATGTAGCACAGGGCACTAGGGCAGATTGTATAAGGCTATTGGGGGCAGGGGGTAGAAGGCCGCAGGTGACCTTTTTGACTGTAAGGCAGGTATGGTATTTGAGCCTCCCATCAAAATTCAGTCAGTTGGTGATCTGACAGAGGTCACACGCATGGGTCTGTTGATCACACCCTGTTACGAGCCGGCAGACTCTATTCATAACAACTTTGACCCTATGGAGAGCAGTGTGTTCAGCAGACCCATAAGAGACAATCCTGCAGTCTACCAAGGTGAGGATGGAGGAGGTTGCTGCCATCCAGAGTGCCTCAGGAGGCATACACCATTTGTGCCTATAAAGAAGGCTTAGTCTGCTATTTATGGGCGAGCTAAGGTGGTGGATGTGGTCGTGATAAGTAAGCGAGGAGTCAAGGGTGACCACCGGGTATTTAAAGGAGGGCACTTGTTCTAGAGGGGAGTGCTGGCAGTTCAGGATGCAGAGTGGAGTGTTCCCCCACTTATACTGGCAATGTGCGAAGACCATAGTCTTGGTCTTTTTGTAATTTAAGACCAGTTTATGTTGAGTGAACCAGGCTTCAGATTCAGTGAACATGGAGGGCTCTAGGTCAGAAAAGACAGACTTGGGCACAGTGATTTCTATTGTTATCTGCCCTGACTGGCTGAAAAGGTGCGGGTGGTACAATATACCCTGATAAGGATGCAGCCACAGACACCTCTCAACCAATCAGGACGCAGAATTCTCCAGACCCATTTTATATTCCAAGTTAGCATTGTGTTTCTTCACAAACCTAAAAACTGATCTGCAAATAGCCAAATAAGTATTGTACTAAAATACTATTTTCTATACTCCAGTATAGATCTCTTCTCTATACTCCAATTAGATACATAGATACATAGACAGTGTTGGCAGATAAGGGCCTATGGCCCACCCAGTCTGCCCATTTGAGCTTGTAAGTTCAGTTCGTATTCCTAGAAGTCTGTTGCCCCTTACCCCGACCTCTAGAATTCCTTTATGTCTATCCCATGCATTCTTAAATCCTGTGATTGTTTCAGCCCCCACCACTTCCTCTGGCAGGGTGTTCCACTTGTCCACCACCCATTCTGTGAAGAAATTCTTTCTCATGTTTCCTCTGAATCGTCCTCCCTCCAGCTTCATCCCATGCCCTCTTGTCCTGGAACATCTTTTTCACTTAAAAATAGTGTTTTTCTGCACCCTGTTCCTCCCTGTAAGATACTTGTATGTCTCTATCATATCCCCTCTCTCCCTCCTCTCCTCCAGGGAGTACATGTTCAGTTCCTTCAACCTGTCTTCATAGAACTTGTGATGCAATCCATGCACCATCTTTGTTGCCCTCCTCTGAACCTTCTCTACCCTGTCTATGTCCTTACGTAGGTATGGTCTCTAGAACTGTACACTGTACTCCAGGTGAGGCCTCACTAGTGTCTTGTATAGCGGAATTATGACCTCCCTTTTCCTGCTGGTGATGCCCCTGCCTATACATCCCAGCATCCTATTTGCTTTACCCGCTGCCTTGTCACACTGTTTCCTACCTTGGGGTCATCAGAGATGACAACCCCAGATCCCTTTCCTGCTTGGTGCATGCTATATCCTCACCCCCAACTGATATATTGTGCCAGGGTTTTGTGCCCCATATGCATTATCTTGCACTTCTTTGCATTGAATTTTAACTGCCAAACCCTGACCATTCTTCAAGTTTCTGCAGGTCGCTTCTCATTCTGTCTACATCCTCTGGTGTGTCTACTCTGTTACAGAGCTTTGTGTCATCAGCGAACAGTGAAATTCTGCCTTCTAGATCCTCAAGTAATGTCACTGATGAAGATGTTGAATAGGACTGGTCCCAGCACTGATCCCTGTGGTACCCACTGGTCACTCTTCCCTCTGTGGAGTGACAGCATTTACCACCACCCTCTGTGTCCTGCCACCCAGCCAGTTACCTACACACCACACTACTGTCCTGCCCACACCCATGTTCCCAGTTTGTGTAATAGTCTTCTATGTGGCACAGTGTCAAAGGCCTTGCTGAAGTCCAGATAGGCCATGTCCACTGTCCTCCCTGATCCACCTCCCTAGTCACCCAGTCAAAAATTCAACGAGGTTGGTCTGACATGACCTCCCCCTGGTGAAACCATGCTGCCTTGGGTCCTGTAGTCCATTGATAACCAGATGTTCCACCAATCTCTCCTTCAGTAGTGCTTCCATGATCTTCCCCACTACCGAGGTGAGGCTGACTGGTCTGTAGTTCCCTGCTTCCTCTTTGTTCCCACTTTTGTATAAGGGGACTACATCTGCTGTCCTCCAGTCTTTGGGTACCTCCCAAATAAATCTGTTAGGAAGAATATGTGCTGAGATTTCTAAAACAGAACATCCAAGATCTCTGGCACTATTATCTCCCTGGGTGCACTTCATATCACTCACAATCTGCTGAGCAAGTCAGTAATGTACCATATTAATTTTAATGTTACATATATTTTCCTCTTGGAGTCTAGTCATTAATATGCGCATTTAAAAAGACGGTTTCTGGATTCAAGAGAAACATGTTTAATACTGTCACACAGCTCATTCATTCAAACAAAGGAAACAGCAAGATGACAACTATTGTTCCCTGTTTCAGCTACAGCCCACGATACAGGAGGTAAACTGTCAAACAAGCTGTCAACCATTAACATAATTTGAAATATTAAATTCTGCTTGGATAAGGAATAGTATTTAGGGTTCTTCCTAACACAGAGGTCCAAATAAATGAATGATCTTGTTATCCAGCTCAAAAAGTAGGCAGTGTAAGTCTTATGGTTAGATCAAAAGAGTGTTACCCAGGAAATCCTAATTTGATTCTTAATTTAGCTATTCACTCACTGTGCAACCTTAGGATACTCTTTGACCATGTCATGCATTATGCTGGAGTCTCTAGCATTCTTTGAAACTGAGGAGGGAAAATCATTGCAAATGACTGTCTGAGGCCCTCTGAGGAAGGTGTGAAAGATTTGCACACGTAGGGGTTTCAGCGTCCATAGTTTTCACTTTGCACTGGTGTTTCAGCTGTATTGGCAAGTTGCTTTTGCACTTTGTTACTATGAGAATGAATTTTAAATTTCACTTCACTACAGTGTGCCAAGTTTCTGTTGTAGTCGTGGACATTTTTTTTTTAAATGAGACACCACCTGTGACTGTATGTGTTAGGGCTTCCTCTGTGTTCTCCTGATAGGCTGAGACAGACTGGCACCCATGCCTTTACTGTATTTCAATAGGTGCCAGGACGCTTCATTACCCGAAGAAATCATTGCAACCTGTGGAATTTTCAGATTCTTATTTGAAGCCTTTTTAACCCACATACAAAAAAGTCAAACTGTCAAAAGTGTGGAACATGATGGTAATAACATTTGCCAGTGTTCTCGCATTTGTTTTACAGTATCCTCTTGAAAAATTGTTCTACCTTTTTTTGTATCTCACTTTCCTAGATAATTAGCTGACAAGATAAGGTCTAGTCAGGACACTGCATGCTGCAGCAGCAGTCAACCGTTAGCTTGATGGTGCCATTAATAATAGTGCCGCGGGCACTGTGCACTCCCAGCCTGCATGGAGATCAGACTGAGGCCTGCTCTGTACAGGAGGGAGAAATGACAATCAAGTCTCTCCTACATCCCTCAATTACTTACTCCCTCAGTATATTGCTTGCTCCCTTAATAGTTATTTTTTAATAAAATATAAATATATTCGGTACTGTTTTCCCAAGGGCTCCTCACAATGTGCCATTCTTATGCCCATAATTCTCCTCACACCCAGTCAATGAATTAGTAAAAGAAGAAAAAAACTGCTCCCATCACTTACTGTCACCCAAACCTCGTTGCATCACTAACAGTGCCCCATAATGTGCCATACTTCTCTCCATCCTTCATTTCAGCCCCTGTCACTGTGTCAGCAGAATACAGACATGCTCACATAACTGACTCTCACCCAATCCCATTTCCTTCACTGTAGGATCATAAACAGAGACAAAATAATGTGCACTGTATATCTTTAGTGCAGCTAGGCTACAAATAAGAATACAGTACTGCAACCAAAATTTCATTTTTACTGTATTTGTGTTTTCAAGCAGGCTCCACTGTTGCTACCTCTACAGAAACAGTATGTGCTTTGCGGCACAATGATGCCAAATGTGTGCTTCTTTAGACATGACTATTAGAACACACAGAGCCTGATTCACAAAGCTTCCTGGGCGACGCAAGGGTCTTGCATCCAAATGACTGGAGCAAGATGCCCCTTGTGTGAAACGATGCTCCGGGAGTGATTCACAAAGGCAGCCTGCATCCACTGCAAGATGCCTGCACCAAATGGGGCTTGTGCCACCTGTGCACTGCTAAATGGGCTGCAGCAAGGCGCTTGGGGATTGCAGCAGACACAGGCTGCCAAAGCACCCAAAACAGCATTTACAAAACCCACCCAGAAGGTGAATTTCTAAGTACCTCTAAACCAGCCAGGTCTGGTCTAAGGGTACTTAGAAATCACCCGCCAGGTGAGTTATGCACATTGAGGCAATGTGCCGTGGTCCCCCATCCCCGATCCCTGATGTGCCCATATTATGTAATAAATGAAAGACCCCTCATTGGTATTATAGCAGGACCCTTCCCCGAACCCCAATGTGCCCCTATATTGAATAAATGTAAGACCCCTCATTGGTAGTATAGTGGCCCCCTGCCCCGATACCCGATGTGCCCATATATTTACTAAATGTAAGAACCCCTCATTGGTAGTATAATCCTCAATGTGCCCTTATATTTATTAAATGTAAAAACCCCTTGTTGTTAGTATAGTGGCCTCCACCCCAATCCTCGATGTCCTCCATGAGTAACATATAGGTACAATTCCAGGACCTCCTTGTAAATAAACCTGACAATGGAGTAATTCCTGGTGAAATAAATAAAAATAAATTAAATAAAATAGTCCCCCTTCTGTGGTGGCATAGTGGCCCACCTGATCCCCGATGTTCTCGTTATTGTAACATACGAAACAGACCCACACATTACTGGTCCAGTGGTCCCCCAACCCCCCACCCCAGCAGGTAGTGCCCACCACCTCGCTCCGCCCTCCCACCAATCTGAGATAGAACCGGGGACAGGCACAGCCCTCCTCATACCTCCATGGCCAGTCCTCGACTGAACTGTCACTGAGCACATACTGCAAAGTGTACGTGCTCCTTGATAATCAATAAGGAACAGGGGGATAAGGAAGGGGTGGCTACTAGACCACCATGGAAGGGGGAATATTTTATTTAACTTATTTTTATTTAAATTATTTTACCAGGAATGACTCCATTGGCAGGTTTATTTACAAGGAGGTCCTGGAATTGTACCCATATGTTACTCATGGGGGACATCGAGGTGGGGGTGTCACTATACTACCAACAAGGGATCTTTCACATACTACATATATAAACACATCAGGATCGGGAGGAGGCACTGCTTGCCTTTGCTGCAAGGTGCCTGTGGCAAACCCTTTCGTGCACCATGTGTTTGTCACATGGGAGGGGTTGCCACAAATGTGGGGAGGCAGGCGCCAAACCCCTTCTGCACCTGAATCAGGTGCATTGTCCTTGGTGCACCAGGCTTTGGCACAAGCTGCTGTTTGCCATAGCTTGTGCTGATCTACACCCATTTTGAGAATCAGGCCTATAAAATGTGAAAGACAAAGAACCTCTGTGTGAGAACACTGAGGCAAGGGTTACCCCAAAGGGCATTTGGCTGGGAAGCAAAGTTTCAAGAAAATACAAAATCACACATGCCCCCACAATGCAAAGCATGCCTTTCGGCACCATGCAATTCTGCTTAAAGTTGGACCAGCATAACATTCTGTGGTGATTTGCATATGCAGCCCATGATGCTTTGCATTGTGGGGGCATGTGTGATTTTGTATTTTCTTGAAACTTGGCTTCCCAGCCAAATGCCCTTTGGGGTAACCCTTGACTCAGTGTTCTCGCACAGAGGTTCTTTGTCTTTTAAATAGTTTTTTATTTTAATGGGTTCACCACAATATATCCCAGGCACACTGCCTTAGCGGTAGCTGGTCCATTCCACTGGGGTGTCAAACAGACGAGGCATACTGATGAGTCCTGGTAGGACGAAACACATATCTATGTCTTCTGTTAGCACTCTTTGTAAACTGTGTGAGAGGCCTTTTGGCACCATGCAATTCTGCTTAAAGTTGGACCAGCATAACATTCTGTGGTGATTTGCATATGCAGCCCATGGTGCTTTGCATTGTGGGGGCATGTGTGATTTTGTATTTTCTATAAAATGTGACCTAACGTTATGTAATAAGTGTCACAAGTTCCAAATCAAAAATAATGCACGTCAAAAACATGACATGTGTATCTTATTTTTTTGCAGTAAAGTGTAGCACACATGTATCTTATTTTTTTGCAGTAAAGTGTTGCAAATATGCCAAAATGTTTAGAAACAGCCCACAAGCCTTTTTGTGCATTTTCAGTGATGCAACTGTGGCAGAACAACTGCTGCAAGTCTTGCATCCAAATCTTTGAAAATTCGGCCATGATATTTGTCCTTCTTGACTTCATCTGCTCCTGCTGCTATTCCCTTCATTGAAAACATCTGTGACATCACAATCTGGTGCTACAGAAACAGTTATGAAAAAACAAACAGAAGATAATGACACAGACAGAGGGAAAAGTAGAAGGATGTGATGATATCTGAGACATAAACTGTTCTGTTTTCATGTAAGTATCCTCAGTAAAACAAGCATATGTCCATGCCTAACAAGTTTGCTTGCATACTGTTACAAGTTAGAACAACAGTATCTTGAGGTTAAAGACAGACGTTTCTTATCCCCAGTAGCCACTGTCTCGAGGACTTTGGATTCTACTGGACTAAGAGGTATACAGGGCTGAAAAAATGGTGAGCAGAATTAAAAAAATCTTTATTAGTGCACTGTGTTTTTATAACTTTATTTTTTGACATTTTAACCCCAAATTTTCAGCACAGTTTTTTTTGACCCCATGTCAGCACAAAACCCTTCCACCCCCCAAAAAAATCCAGGTCCCAGGGTAGGCTGCTTGTGTGTAATCCAGGTTTCTTGCGAGTGGCTGAGAAGACTGTTTGCGTGAACAGGAGAAATAACCCTTCTATTTCCTCTTCACACTGAGCCATTTTACCTCAACCCCCACCCCAACAAATGCAGATCCATCGACAGAGCCAGGGAAGGCTGTTTGCTTGTTCAGTTGTAATGGACCATCCTGCTTCCTCTCCCTACAGAGTCCTTTTACCTCACCCCTAATTCATGTCCATCCACAGGGCCAGGGCTGCTTGTTTGCATGAGCAGGGATAATCATTCCTCACGCTTCCTCTCCTCATAGAACTCTTCTACCACCCAACAAACCCAGATCTGTCTCCAGAGACAGCTAGGGCAGAGTATTTACACATGCAGGGGAAATAACCACTCCTGCTTCCTCTCCAAATAGAGCCCTTCTAACCCCCCCCCCCCCAACAAATCCAGGTCTGACCACACAGCCAGGTAAGCATGTGCACATGTAATAGCCCTACTGCTTCCTCCCTAAACAAGAGTCCTTCTACCCCCTCATCCCAAGTGTGTTTCTAGAACCAGGGCAGGTTATTTTGTGTAAGCAGGGGTAATGGCCCCTCAAGCATCCACTCCCCACAGAGTCCATCTACCCCCCCCCCAAAGAAATCCAAATCCACACTCAAAGCCTGGGCAGACTGTATGCTGGGGTAATGGCTCTTACTGCTTCATCTACCCACAGGGCCCTTTTCCTCCACAACAAATCCAGGTCTGTCCACAGAGCCAGGCCGGTTGTACGTACAGGAACAATTGTCTTAGCAATGGTCCTTCTTGCTTTCTCTCCCCACAGCCCTTCTCCCCCTCCAAAAATGCCAGGGCAGACTGCTTGAGTGTGCTCCTCCCACACTCTTTCCCCACAAATCCCTTCTGCCAAACCAACAAATCTAGATCTGTCCCCAGAGCCAGCAGGCTGTTTGCATGTATAGGGTATGGCACTTTCCACACCCTCTCCCCACACAGCCCTTTTTAGCTAAAACAGTAGCGGAAGTCAAGCATGCATGGGATAGACACAGGGGGACTGTGGAAGAAAGGCAGGGGGAGAAGACCGGAGATCGAGTAGGGTCTGCAGGGGCACAGTAGGTCGGAACTATAGGGCAGATTGGGTGGGCCAAGAGGTCCTTATCTGCTGACAACTTCTATGTTTCTATGTAAAAAAATCCAGGTCCATTGCCTGAGCCAGAGCCAGAGCAGGCTGCTTGCACATTTAGGAGCATACCTCGTCCCTCATCCTCTTCACACAGTGCCCTTGTATCCCCAAAATCAAGGTCTGTACTCTGTCCCCAGTGCCAGAGCAGGTGGTTTGTATTTGCTGGGGTCGTAGACAAGGGTATTGGCCACTGTTGCACCCTCTCACCACACAGCCCTTCTGCCCATCCAAATCTAGGTCCGTTCCAAAAATCAGGACAGGCTGTTTGCGTGTACAAGGATGATGGCTTCCATGCTTTCTCTCTCCACAGAGCTCTTTTGTCTACCTCCTAAATTCATAGCAGGCTGTTTGCAGGTACAAGTATCCTGGAAGGAGGTAATGGCCTCTCTCCTGCACCCTCTCTGTACAGAGCACTTCTGCAAACCCCCACACCCCAACAAATCCAGGTCCCTCCTCAGAGCCTACGCATGCTGTTTGTGTCAGCAGGGATAATGGCCCCTCCTGCTTACCCTTTCCAGAACCCATCTGTACCCCCCCAATACAGGGCAGGCTGTTTACATGCACAGAACTACTGGCCCCTCCCACACCCTCTCCCCACAGAACCCTTCTACCCAAAGTACTCCAGATCTGTCCCCAGAACCAGTGGAGTCTGTCTGTGCATGCAGGGGTTATGGCTCCTCCTGCTTTCTCTCCTGACAGAGCCCTTCTACCCCACTGCCCCTAACTAATTCAGGTCTGTCTCCAGAGCTAGGGAAGACTGTTTGCCTGAACAGCGGTAATGGTCATTCTGGTATCTCTCCCCAGAGAGGTCTTATAACCCCCACCCCCACACAAATCAAGGTCCATCCCCAAAGCCAGGACAGGCTATTTGCGTGTGCAACGATAACGACCCCTCCCACTTCCTGTCCTCACAGAGCTCTTCCACACCCACTGCAGACAAATATGGGTCTGTTCCTACAGTAGGGTTGTCAGAACTAGTTCTAAAAAGATTAAAACCCAGGGGGTTGAGTTCTAATTTAGAACTAGAACACCAATGGGTTCTAAGCATTAATGGTTCTATATGCTAAAAAAAAGTTGTTGTTGTTGTTTTTTTTTTCCAGGCATTTCAAAAACAAGAAATACCAGCCTGGAAAAACAAACTATCTGAAATTACACTGTAAAATGTTTTAGTGAGACACATATGGGAATGTGCTGTTCATACAGCTGTACATGCAGCTGTGTCAAACTACAACCATCAATTGTGACTCTGGATCTTTGCTTTTTGAATGTCACACCATTTCTTTTCTGTCTGTGCAATGAAACAGACTAGTATTGCTGTGCTGAGAAGCCAGGTCTCATTTTAGTTGTTTTTCTCCTCTCAGTGACTCTCTCTCTCTCTCTCTGACATTCCTCCCCAGTCCTATATGCAAATAAGTGAGTTCCAAAGAAGCTAAGAACTCTAGAACTATCTGAAAGATGTAGACCAGAACCAGAACCCAGAGCAACAGTGAGTTCTAACAACCCTACCCGAAAGCCAGGGCAGGCTGTTTGTGTGTCCACAGGTAATGGCCAGTCCTTCCTCCTCTCGCCAGAGTCTTTCTAATCCCCCCCCCCCCCAAATCCAAGTACATCCTCACAGCCGGGAATGCTCATGTTTTGTACCTGACACAAATCAGTGGTCACCCTAGAGTGAAAAGTATGTGTGAACTGAACACTTTTGTTGCACCCCGAATGAAAATCAAACCTGCAACATTAATTCTTTATTATAAAATACAGGGGTATATGAGAAAACAGTGATTGTATCACGTGGTTCTTTGGTTGCTAATGTGCAGTCCATCAGTATTATAATTAATGCACACTATTCATATTCAGGTTAAACCATATTAAAACAAAGTTGTTTTATGCATTGACAGATTTATAACTTCACCAGTAAAGAATTCATCCAAGTGCAAATATTCATCTTACATTTTATTGAACTTTACATTGGACAGTCTCATTGTATCACTCCATTACACTTTGTTTGAATACTGCAACCATGTCAGTTAACATGTTATTTAATGACCCAAAATTCACGTACAGTGTTCTCACTATGATGATCATACAATTAGATCAAGTGACTTGTACAGAAAACGTATCCCAGATTCCAGATCCCAGGGATCTGCCCTTGACATTGGAGATCCCTCCCTGGCAGACTACCTGCCAGGGTTTGGGGCAGAACAGTCTTTGATGCAGCGATGTGCTGCCAAATTTCTAATAACCCCCCAGCCTTTGCTCTAACCCCAGTTAAACTCCCTACCCACCCCCATGTGCCCCACTCCCTCCTACAGTTCCCACACTGTGGCCTATTCTCAGTCCCCCACTGCAACTGATCAAATAAAATATTACATAATAAAAACATTCAGTTCCAAAACCAAGCCACACAACAGCTATTACTATATAATCTGCAGTTGACCAGTTATATCACAGAAAGAAAAAAGATTGTCTGATTTTTTTTGGGGGGGGGTTAAACTCGATGGAGGTAAGCTAAATCCTTAACCCGCCCCTAAACAGACACACATCCTGCATTTGTTTGATCTGTGACTAGTGGTTGGGTTCTGTGCTTCTATTTGTCTGAAGGAAAACAAAGGAGGGGGTCCCTGACTAACGAAGTAAAATATGATACTCCATTGCAAACAACAGTCCAGAAACCTTATAAGGAAATTCTTATAGACTAAACCTTGCTGCCAGTACTTTCTACACCTATACTATTTACTCTTTTTTTGGGGGTGGATTTCTGCTCCATTTTGCTGCTTGTCCTTAATACTTTTTAACAAAATGTTCTCACAGTTGTATTAAAGATTTATTACAAATGTCACCTTTCCTTTCAGCCACTTGGGTATTTTGAAGGTAGAGTATGGTACCCCCAAAATTATTTTTTAATCATTCCTGCAGTAATAATGTGTGGAATTAGGACATATTGTAGTATCAGATCTTGTTTTCAGTTAAAAGAGAAGACATTACTACTTTACCTGGCTCTTCTGTGAGGGTGACTGTGTTGTTAGCCTTGTTGTTCGGACTTCAGATTATCAGGAGTCCACCATTACACATAGTGAGCCACAGGCTCTCTAAGTTCACACTCCATCCAGTGCTGCTCCTCCACTTGGTCCCCTGTCTCGACTGATTAACTCCCTCCCTCCCTTTTCAGCCCCCACTCCCCACCTTTAATTTTAGCCAACAAAAAAAAGTCTTCCAGTTCCAGAGTCTGATACTCCCACAGTCCTGAGGACTCCTCTCCTGATGTGCCTCTGTTGCATATGGTTACGACACCAGGCACAGCCAACCTGTCCTGACTGATGGCAACAAGTACTCTAAGGACCTGATTGACACCATGACCCTGCTAAACCAAAGTGCTGCAGCAGCACGGCTACATACTGACAAGGTGAGCCATGAGGAAGACTAAGGTGGTCACTGGACTCAGTCGATCAGCACACTCCACCATTACAACACAGTGAACAGTATATATGCAATAACAGGCCACCTGTTTCCACCAACCCTAGGTCAATGCTAGTGCATGAGAGTGACTCATTACAAAATAGTACTTTGGTGCCTAGTTGCAAATACAGGCTCCCATGCTGAGCACTCACATGCATACCTCCCCCTCCCATGACTTGCTGGGGGATGGGTGGGGGTGGTAGTGGTGGAAATGGCATGGAGTTAATCAGGAGAGCAGATAATTGGTCAGCACTGGCTGGAAGTTTCACGTGTATCTACTCCTTGACCAGATGCCAACGCCCCGAGTCAGCTCCACCTTGAGTCCTGTGGGAAGATACAAAAAAAGGACCATATTTTCTTTTGCTTAAAGTGCCAACTCCAGCTCCAGCTGGCTTCTTGGGGCTGACTAACTACTGGCATACACAAGCTGGAAAAAAAAAAGATTTAGAGCGCTAACTACTGACTCAAGCGAGCCCATGCAAGCTGTCTCCGGTAGCAGGGGTTCTGACATCACTTCCCCAAAACTGCTAAAAACACACACCTGTTTATATCCTTAAAGGCACAGCACACTGAATAGGGGGTAGAGACACTCACAAGCTTGCACACATTAAAACAAGAACAACAACAAAAAAAAAAAAGAAAAGCATCTGTAACAGGAAGGGACACAGACATGTGGGGAGTGGTGCAATGCACTGGCTGTGGAGCAGCAGTCTTCCGGGAGACATTCTGGAGACTGCATTGCTGCCCTATTTGCAGGCACCTCTCTGGTCTGAGGGAGGAGGTTGTTCGTCTCCATGCTGACCTGGCAAGGATTCGGGAAACCTGCTCCCCCACCCAAGGAACACCCAGGCCACCCCCACTACCTCAGAGGATGCCAAGAAAGAGGAGTGGTTGGACCATGGTGGGCTCAGGGAGGGTGAGGGTGGTGGAACAGAGGCGTATCCCTCCAGTTGTGCATCTCCACAATTCATTCTCCACTCTGGTGAAGCATGGTTCTTCTATGGAGGCACCCGCAGTGGAGGCCAAGGAGGATACTGGGAACCTCCACAACGGAGATCCACAGGAGGGTGGCACAGGACCCCACAGGGGAAGAAAACAACTCCTGGTGGGGGACTCAACTGTTAGGGGGATAGAACTGGGGAGGGAGGGAAAGGAGGTAGGGTGCCCAGCGCCATGGCTTGATGGACAGGAAACTAATCCTCAGGATCGTGAGAACAGCTGCAAGGGGAAGTGAGCTGGATGTCATTATCCACCTAGAGACAAATGACCTGGCTGAAAATGGGATCAGAGCAGTGCAACAGGAGTTTGTGGAGTTGGGGAGGGGCCTTAGACAAGTAGCACACACGGTAACTTTCTCAGAAATGCTACCAGTCTATGGCATGGATGAGGCTAGTGTACTCCACACCACGGGATTCAATGGCTGGTTCAAAAACTGGTGCAGAACTCAGGGATTTGGCTTCACTGGGGACTGCGGCTGCACCTGGAGGGATGCAGCCTATACAGGCGTGATGGTCTGCATCTATCCAGGAGGGGAACCAGGATCCTAGCTGATAGGTTTAAATGCTTCATTGGTAAGCATTTAAACTAGCCAAGAGGGGAGGCACTGAAAAGGAGAAGGGAAATCCTAGCCACACCCCCAAAATCAGGGTAGTTAGTGAGGTAAACACCAAGATAGAGCAGTCGATAGGGAGAAGGGCAAAGGTAAATGGAGAAAAAGACAAAGGCAGTAAGGACAGGGATGGAGCAAAAAGAAATAAAGCCATAAAGAAATGGAGGATAATGAGTACCAATGCCCATAGTCTAGGTAAAAAGCTCCCCAAAATGGTGGCCTTGATGGAACAGGGATGCCTGGATATCGCGGCAGTCACAGAAACATGGTACACACAGAACCAAGACTGGGATGACAACATACCAGGGTACACAATCTACAGGAGGAACAGGGAGGGAAGAAGAGGAGGAGGAATAGCTCTCTATGTAAGGGAGGGGATCATAGCAACAGAACTAAAGGGTAAGCAGAGAGGAGAAGAGGCACTGTGGGTCACCCTGGAGACTGGAAATGGCACCACAATCAACACAGGGGCTGTATACAGACCCCCATCTCAGGGAGAGGAAATGGACAAAGAAATGATAAAAGGCATCTTTGGGATGGCAGAGAAAGGGGTATATTGCTGATGGGGGACCTGAATATGCCAGATATTAACTGGAGCACTTTTGCTGCAGCCACATCCAAAAGCAGGACCATTCTTGATGCCCTACAGGGGGCATGCCTCAGACAGCTAGTTTTGGAACCCACTCGGGAGGGAGCAATCTTAGACCTGGTACTCTCAAATGGGGACGGAGAGAAGATCTCCGATCTTGAAGTGGGTAGCCATCTGAGAACAAGCAACCACCAAACAGTGTAGTTAATGATAAACTTAGCTGTAGAGTCAAGCCATGAAAAAGTGAAGGTACTGGACTTCAGGAGGGCTGATTTTGTCAAAATGTGAGAGTGCCTCAGAAAAGCACTAGCAAACAGGCAAGAAGGTAGGGTGCAGCAACAATGGGGAAGCATCAAAACCACCATCACAGAGGCAACAAGCCTTGGTGTGAAGCAAATAAATCAAAATGAAAGAAAAAAACACTATGGTTCTCAAAAGAAGTGGAGGGGAAGGTAAGGGAGAAAAAGATAGCATTCAGGAAGTATAAGGAAACACAGAAGAAGCAGGGCAGAGAACTGTACCAGTTAAAGCAGAAGGAAGCGGGGAAGGCAGTGAGAATAGCAAAAGCCCAGACTGAGGAAAAGCTATCCAACTCAGTTAAGAAGGGGGATAAAACCTTTTATAGGTACATTAGGGAGCAAAGAAAGAGTAAGGCAGGGATACTGAGGCTGAATAAAGAGGAAGGTGGTTGGGTAGAGCGCAACAGTGAAAAAGCAGGGATACTGAATGAATACTTCTGCTCAGTATTCACAATGGAAAAGCAGGGGGAGATACCTAATCCAGTCAATAGAAGCACTCTGGATAGGGGGGTTGATATTAGTCCTTTCACAGAAGGAAGGGTTCTGAAAGAACTCTTAAAACTGAAGGTGGATAAAGCAATGGGGCCTGATGGGATTCACCCCAGAATTCTAAAAGAACTAAGGGAAGAACTAGTAACACCACTGACTACTCTTTTTAATAAATCATGGGAGGATGGTGTGGTACCTGAGGACTGGAGGAGGCTGGATGTGATTCCCCGTCACATAAGTGGGATGAAGACAGAGGCAGGAAACTACAGACCTGTCAGTTTGACCTCGGTGGTAGGGAAAATGATGGAATCACTTCTGAAGGAAAGAATTGTTGAGTATCTAGCGGCCAGTGGGGCACAGGACTCAAGGCAGCATGGATTCACAGCAGGAAGGTCATGTCAGACAAATCTAATTGATTTCTTTGACTGGGTGACCAAAGTAGTAGACCAGGGAGGGGCTGAGGACATGGCCTACCTAGACCTTAGCAAGGCATTTGACACAGTCCCGCACAAAAGATTAATAAACACATTAGCCAGTCTGGGAGTGGGCCCCAGGGTGGTAGCCTGGGTAAAAGACTGGCTGGACAGCAGGACACAGTGACTAATAGTAGATGGAGTCCACAGTGAAGAAAGGGGGGTTACTAGTGGGGTACCACAGGGTTCAGTACTAGGACCGGTCCTTTATAATGTCTTTATAAGTGACATTGCAGAGGGACTGGAAGGGAAAGTATGTCTCTTTGCAGATGACACAAAGATCTGCAATAGGGTTGATATGGAAGGCGGGGTGAAAAGGATGAAAAGGGACTTGACAAGGTTGGAGGAATGGTCAAATGTATGGCAGCTTAGATTGAATGCAAAGAAGTGCAAAGTAATGCACCTGGGAAACAAATACCCGGAAAGCATACACAATGGGGGTGAGACTGACAACAACAAAAATGGAAAGGGACCTGGGGGTAGTCATATCAGATGACCTAAAGGTGGGCCAGCAATGTGAGAAGGCAGTAAGGAGGGCTGGGGATACTGGGATGCACAGGGAGAGGCATCATGAGTAGAAAACAGGAAGTTGTTGTCCCTCTGTACAGACAGTTGGTAAGACCACATCCGGAGTACTGTGTACAGTTCTGGAGACCCATCTCTGCAAAGCCATAGACAGGGTGGAGGCTGTCCAGAGGAGGGCAACCAAAATGGTGCAGGGTCTGCACCAGAAGACAAATGAAGAAAGACTAAAGGAGCTTAAGATGTAGAGCCTCGAGGAAAATAGGGAGAGGGGGGACATGATAGAAACTTTCAAATACCTCAAAGGAATCAACAAAGTCCAAGAGGGTAGCATCTTACAGAAAAAGAGATGTGCAAGAACAAGGGGGCACAATTTAAAGATAGAGGGGGGAAGGGTCAGAGGTAATGTGAGGAAGTATTTCTTCACAGAGAGGGTTGTAGATGAATGGAACAGCCTTCTTGAGGAGGTTGCAGAGTCAAAAACAGCAGAGGAATTCAAGAACGCATGGGACAGACATAAGGCAATTCTAGTGGGGGTTAGAAGGAAGTAGGCTGTTGGTTAACTAGGACTGCAGCTAATCCATTAGGTAGGGAAATGGGCAGACTAGGTGGGCCAAGCGGTCCTTTTCTGCCATCAAATTCTATGTTTCTATGTTTCTATCACTGCTTTGACACCCTGAAATCATGGAGGTACCCAGGATCTCAGCAACCCCCAGAGCCCAGAGGGTGACTGGCACTCTCCTCTCTATTTCCACTCCTTGCTGCACATCAGGTACCTTTACCCTTATCTTGTCTAATGTTCCCTAGCTCGAGACCAGTCTTTTTCATTGTCAACTTCTTCTGTGGGCCCTTGGCACCTTAAGGGCACCCTAATATTCCAAACCATTATCAAATATGTATCAATGTTCAATCCCCTCTTTATCCTGACATCCCAACAACCCCCAAGCTACTTGCACACCTTGTTATATTACTGTGTAGCCAAGATTACCTTGACTTTTCATGTCACACAACACCAAGTGCATGCCATGCCACCCTTAGTGAGTCTATCTGATAGTGAGTGCACTGCACAGGCCCAAGCCCTGGCTGGTAGGAATCATCACAGAGAAGGGAGAGATGTATGCAGTGCAGCTACAGCAAACTGGGAGAGATAGAACTTGTCACAGAGTGCTAGATTGGTTACCAGGGACAGACCAGAGCACATCACACTCCCAGAGCACCAGTAAACAGGGACAGAAACAGTAAAGTCAGAGAGAGAAGAGAGCGCATCACAGAGTTTCAAGGACAGCATGGTAGGGAGAGAGGGAACATGTCACAGAGTGTTGGCAACTAGGGACAGCAGGAGGGAAACAGAGGGATCACTGAATGTTGTTAACCAAGACAATGGGAAGAAAAGAAAATATTGTATACTGGGAGCAAAGATAGAAGGAAATCACTGACATTGTGAGCTAAGCAGCAGTGGGAGAAAGATCACTGAAGGGCAAGCAGCACCAGGAACAGAAGCAGGGAGCACTGGACCAGAAATCTAGAGAACTAAAAATCAGTCAGGGATGGGAGCATTCTTAGAGGTAGGCAGCGAGTGGCTTTCAACATGGCCAGGAACAGAGGGTTGGTGGGTGGAAGTGCTCACAGAGAGAGGCAGAGGGAGGAGTCAAGGAGAGGGTCTGTTTATTCAAAGCTGCACTCAACAAGGCTGTTTATGCTTCTGAGTAGGCTGAAACCATCAGCAATCCCGACTCCCACCAACAAGCACAGCTGATGAACACACCCAGTTGGTATAATAATGGAGAATAACTGCTTAAGATAGGAGTGGCTTTGTCCTTTCATATGTAAAACGTTTCCACCCATCAACAAGCTAAACGTCATCACCAGCCTGCTTGTAATATGCTCCTCAGAGCCCAGCCTACCCATCAGTCAACTGCACTGGCCCCAACACGGCCACACCTGCAAAAGTCTATACTGCTGGCACACTGCCATGATGTTTGCATTGCACATGTGTGCAAAGCAAACATAAAAAAAGAATAAAATGAGATCTTTGAAATAAAAGTTGAATTTTTTTTTTCTAAATATTATGTTTTAAAAAGTGTTCACAGAGTTTGGAGCCCTCTTCAAAAAATATCTTAAAGAGCCTTGACACAATTAGAAAAAACTTGAACAAATGGGAGAGTTAGATACAATTCAGTTTACATTTCATGCTATAATTCTTTCCCTTTTTTCTTTATTACGGAGCACAGTTTTATGAAAGATTACTGCCCCTTAAATTTTATCTGCTCTTTCTGCCTGCCTACTTTTGACAACATAATCCCCTGGTTATTTATTTATTTATTTATTTATTGAATTTTGATGACCGGGTAGGCCCACTGAGCCTGAAGGTCCCTTTTTCAGGGGTGACCCGGGAGACAGAAACGGTACAATACAGTCAGTTAGTACAGGGTGCAGAAAAAGTAGACATGAAATTCAAGGTTACAATAAAGGTGATATTTCAAAATATTGAACATAAGTGCAACAATTCAGGGAGTTGAGGCATGCTTTTGGAGTCATTTTGGGTGAGAAAAAGGAGAGGGATTGGTGTGAGATGTGGGACCGGGGGTGACTATCCAATACCCTGACAATGGCACGAGCTTGCCCCAAGCAGGTGGGACTTGAGCCTTGTGCGACAGCTTAACAGCGATGAGGCTTCCTCTACTAAAGGTGTGAGAGTGTTCCACAGCTTAGGGGCAGTGTCAGTGAAGGATTTGCCTCCGAGGTTAGTCTTGACTCTGGGGATTGTTAGTAGGGACCAACCGGTGGTCCTGAGTATATGAGGGTTAGACTTAGGAATGATTATTCTTGTAAGACTAGGTGGGGCAACTGGGTGCTGCAGTTTGTAAGCAAGGCAGAGCAGGGGTACTGGCATCATAATTACTGTATCTCCACAACAGCAACAGATTGTGATGTCATAAACAGAACAGTGAAATCAAGTGTAGGCAAGCAGTCAGAAAAGATAGGACAGCAATCCTGTTTATATACAAATGTCCTTAGTAAGAAAATAAGTAAGGGTGAGAATCACAGAAAAAAAAATATTAAATATAAGCTGAGTTGTGCCTATTTTATTGTTTCAAAGCTGTCACAACAGCTCCAGGGGCTCTTTCACCAGATCGACAAACATAGTGGAGGTAACGTGTCCCGGATCCATACTGGTGAGTATGGAGTCATGAGGTGTATGAGGGAGGTGGTGGTGGAGTGAGACTTATGTAAGCCAGACTGGAAAGGGGTGAAAAATGAAGCAGAGTCAAGGTAAGGGGTGAGCTGAGCAAGGACAATGCATTTTTTGGAGCTTAGCTAGAATAGGAAGTAAGGAGATAGGTCTGTAGTTCCCTGGGGCGGTGGGATCACCACCTTTGGGGAGAGGAATAACGGTGTAGTGTTTCCAGGTAGAGGGAACTGAGGCTAGGGTAACAGATAGGTTTAGCAGAGCAGCCGGGGGGAAGCTATAGCAGAGGTGGAGAGGCAGAGCAGTTTGGGGTCCAGAACATCTGGGGTCTTTCCCTTGCTGGGGTTCAAGGCATGATCCTGTTTATTCTACTGGTACCAATTGCACTAGTGCAAGCGTGATTGGTACCGATAGAATAAGTGGGATCGCGAACTCTTCTCACTGATACACTGCTAGATGACTTGCTGGTACATAGAGGTACACCGTGGTGCAGTCCATCAGTCACATTATCAAAGGGCTAGCTTGGGGGACAGTGGGACACCTACTGAGTAAGCATGGCGGGCGGAGGGTCGAGGGATCAGCCAGGTAAAAAATACATTACAGACTAGTAAGTACATATTAAAATGTACTTTCATTGCATTTCTCTTAATCAGGACCTAAAAGTCCAGCCATATTCTTGCAGGGGAGGTGAGGATTCCCATTTAATCAAGATGAGAGAGGTGCACTGGGTTTCCATTTTAAATATTTTCATAACTCAAACACCACATGATTAAAGTTTATGGGATTAGAACAAGTGCCTCCCCCAATAAGAGGAGGCAATTGCAAGAAGCTTCTTTTACAAAAAGAAATTAAATGGATAGTCACATTCCAAACAGAAAAACCCACAGGTCTACATGGGGAAGTAGATTATAGTCCATACTTGTAGATCTATACATGTTACCTTATTGCTTTCTGATATTATCATCGTTTTAATCATAGAAAGGCAGCTCTCAATGGGTTAATTTTTCTAACCTTTATTTGTGCAATATTTATAAACACTGCTACTTCAGTATGATTATTGGGACTGAGAATGGGTTCCCCCTTCCCCATCTCTCATGAAGTAAAGAAGTAATGGTAAGGAGTTTCCCTTTTCCATATAACACGTATAAAATGCACATTTTAAATGGTTAGATCCAGATGATCAAATGAGAACCTCGATTTTAGTATGTATTTCTTACAGATACACATTTCTGCTTTTCTACAGATTTAATATAGTATAGCCTCCATCTAGTGAAAGACAGATTTTTATATAGGTCTACATTTTGACCAGTGCGCTAATTTAACAGGCTGTCATTTACCGTTTAATTATGCATTGTCCTTGGGATCTTTCCTTGCTTAAGGTTAATAGTGTGTATTTATATTTAGATATAGCACTGTGTTTGTGGTATATACAAAATGTGTGAATTAATACTATTAGGTTTTATGTGTATTTATAACTGATGTATGGGCTGCGCCTTGCCTATATTTAATTGGTGTTAAATGGCTTCTAATGGGTTTTATGGTGTTATTGTATAGCATACCTTTAAGTGTGGGGTTTAAAAGGGAGATTTGTTTGTCCTTCCCCAGAGGCACACTCCCTGAGGAAGACCCACATGGTCGAAGCACCGTGGCTGTGGAGTCAGTGTCTTCTATATCCTGAATAAACAATTTTTGATATTATTTGAGCATCCACAGTGTTCTTCAGTGCCACCTGACCTGTACCTTGTCTGCAACTATAACAATGCCTGGTGGCATCGCAATCCAGCTCTGGTGCACTTAAACTCACATTGAAATGGTTAAACAAACAGCACAAATGGTGTTTAAACAGTTAATGATGTGCTTCTTTCCCTATTTACTTACTAAGCTACAATAGATATTCATTTTATAAGTGAGATAAGATACGCCACGATGGGCTATCATTAATGCAGTATATACTGTAGTCTCTTTATTCGCCACTAATTGTTTTCTAAGACTGTCATTTCATAAAGAATTCTTGCACAGAAGTGGATCAAGCCTCTGAACTACTGTACTGTATTGTTTGTGGTCCCCATGAGCATTGACAAGCAGCTACTAATGGGAAGGGTGCGTTCCTCTACTTCTCTAGTCTGAATTATGTTTGTTCAGCATTGAGCATCACCCTCTCCCCCACTTGAAGTGACTCTTTTGACATTACAAGAACTATGATTTTAAAAAGTGGTCTGTTTTTTTTTTTCCTTTTCTTTTCAGAAGAAAAGCAATGTTATCAGTGCAATAAGCCCATTCAGGGTGTATGTAGTTAGGAACTAATACACTCCCTGATGGTTGAATGCACCCAGTAGTGCCTCACACCTCACGGTTCATGAGGGGTGTGCATCACTTCCCTCCATGCCCACCCTGGTGTGGCCTATTGATAACACATAGAACACTGAGTCCAGAAGTCTTCTTGTCAGTTGCAGTGTACAGAAAACAAAGGAAACAAAAGAGTATTCCTCTAATACAGAACCAAAGCAGTTAAACAAGATTTTTTTTTCAATTGTTTTTGCTATAATACCTCAAAAGGCAGACAAAGGTTTTTATCACACACCCTAGAGAGTTCTATCTTTTTTTTGCATAAAAAGTAAAGAGCTTACACTTGAAACAGAGGCTGTGGCTACAGTGATCCTTCAGCCAGGATGTTGGTGAGTGGCTGCCTCTTCTGATAATATTGGCGCTGCTCTGTAGTCAATTGTCAGATCCCAGTAGCTCACAACAACCCCCACCCTAAGTATGAGTTTTTTACCTCCATGACATGCTCAGCCTTTGCCATCTAAGGACTTGGAGCACCAGGTCAGCTCCTGCACTCAGGCATCCCATGGGCAGTACTGTTGCTTGAAACCTAAGTTCCAGGTTTCTGCCTATTCTACACCAGGCAAACTAGAAAATGTAAAATGCTTAATCTTTTAAAATGCCCCAGCATCTTAGTGGATGAAGTTTAGGGAGGAAAGGGCCAGAAAAAGGTAGGAGACTGGGTAGGCACATGGCATGCAACTTAAAGCTTGTGTCCATCTAGGGCCTTCTAGTCCACTCCCTCACACTCTTCACCTTGATTTTGGGAACTGCTTTCCTAGGAGTTGAATGATACTATCCTGATCCAGTGAGACTATACTGTGAGGGGTCATGGTGCAGTATCCTTGGTTTCTTGAAGTACTGCACATAAGCATCACTTTTGGGCAGGAGGAGGAGGTTTAGCTGCAACAGAACACTGCCCTGTGTTGTGAACCAAACAAAGATAACAAGAAGTTGACAAAAATGTGCGAGTTTGAAATGTAAATGATATTTCACTAGTCTTTTCATGTGTTTTAACATCCTTACAGTTATGAGCCATGTGATGACAAAGCATGCTGGGTGAACACTCCTTCGATTCACCTTGGAACAAAGAGCTGCATTTGTAGGGGAGACTCATTTTCCAAGTCACTTGCTTGAGATGTGTACAGTTTCATAGTTCTTAGTGACACTTAAATGACTCCAATATCACACCACTAGATAAATCCGATCACAGTGAAAAAAGGAAATAAATGTCAAGAGGCTTCTCTTCTCATTAAACGTATACCCCTCCAGCTAGTTGCAATAGTGGTGATCCTGTAGTCATAGAAAAATCCATTGTTCAGTTTGCCTGCCACTGACTTCAGATTGCTACTGCACACCAAAGCAAGAGCCAGAGAACTGGAAGTCATTGGGAAAACCGGAATAAGGATCTGGGATTCTTTGTTTCTTTAGTTACATTTCCTATAAGATTTGTAGATGAAGATGCTTCATCTGATATACAGCATAAGTAATATGGAATGTATTTTTTTTGTTTACCTATAGTGGATAATTCTGGAATGGTTTGAAATAAACAGTGTTCTATACAGCAGAGTCTGCCAGGGCACAGCACAGTACAGTAGAATATTTCTGCAGAGTGCTGCAGTGTTAATAACAACAATAAAGTTCCTAGCTACTGGTTAATTTGTGACCTAATTTAAGTATGCTACACAATTATGCAGAGAAAATAAAACACCACAAAATGCCATGTCTGCATTTACAAGTTATCATAGTTTTATTTGCTAACTCATTACTTCCAATACCTGCATATGAAGTCAGAACTATTCATTGCTGACCTGAAACAAAAGGTCCACCCAGGAGATAATGATCAGACAGAAGCAGTATCCCTTCATCATCTTGACAAGCACGTGTGAGTTGTGTACATATCTATTGTTAATATTTACTTTGAGAAACTTCGCATGTATGCCCTTCTTAATACTGAGACAAGACTAAACTTTAGGTGTCCTGATCTCATAAACTTCTTTCATTTTTTCCTTGCATTGTCAGTGCCTCAATCTCCTTTCAATGAGTTAGCATTACTGTTCCCTCTTGAGGAAATTAACAAGGCTAGCTATAAGCATCCCTAACATTCAGCCTCCATTGAACTGTATTAAGATCTCCCGTGGTTCTATAGTTTGACCGTCAGGTATCACTGCATTTAGAGTCTCTGTTCCCTACAAGGGAAAAGGTCGAAAGCAGAAACTGCTACACTATTACACAGGACCCAACAGCATTACATTTATAAATCAGAAAGCATTAAACTAGATATGTAAACCTAAATAGAAAGGATATGCTAATCAGAAACAACTTGCTGTGAGCATAACAAGAACTATAGATCAGGCTGTTTAACAACAGTATGAGGGAAGCTGCCTGAGACAATCATAAGAAAAGGAATTGTTGAACACCTACAGAAAAAATAACATAGACTGAGTGGCCAAATATGGATTCTTTAAAGAGCTGCTGACACGTAATCCTTACCCATCTCACTTTGTGTGTGTGTTTCTCATCAGCTGCACAGCTGAATCGCAATGACAGTCACAGTTTTTATCCATTTGGGGAGTATTTAATGGTTAAAAATGCTGACTGCCCATGCACGTGCTTGTCTTTGTTCTTCCAAGACCGCGTGTAGTCAGCGTCGCAGTGGAGTGACATCAACTGGGGAGCCCTAACCTGCAGAAGTGCAGTACAGTGTAAGCATTGCTTATTTCATCCAGTCCTGTATGCTACATGTCTTGGTAGTTTTTGTGTGTTTTTTCTTCCTAAGAACACCTTTCCATGTTACCTCCCTACTATAAAAAAACACAATTCTATTCATAGTATAAATGTTTAGTGAAATCTTGAATGCTCGTTTGTGCACAAATACAGCATCAGGTTGTGGGCTGGGGGAGAACACCTCAAGTTCATCAGCTTAGCAAGTGCAGGAGATAGAAAACCATACTTTACAAAGCATGCTCACTCTTTCTTATCTTATTACCTTTTGTCATGGTCTGTCATCAGGTGTATTTCTCTGAATGTTGCACAGGGTGCCGTTTTCAGTCAGGAAGCTGTGATGCACTGAGCAGATCATGCCACACTGTTTTACTCTGATGCACAGACATAAGTAAAAACGTGTGTCACTACAGAAAAATTGCCCATTTTTGTCTGGTTGTTTCACAGTGTGCACTTCTGTGTTATGTGCTTGTGGTTTGGGTGAATTTCAGAGGCTAATAATAATGCCAGTATTGACTGTGTATTATACATTGCTCCTTCCACCCAGCACACCCTCTAACTGCAATGCACTTCAAATATCAAGTGGGTCTCAATTAAAAACAATGGTAATAAATGGCAAACAATAAGTAGTTGCCCTTAATGTTCACAGGTAACACACCCCACCACAGTATTGCATCAGTACACTGAAAGCAAACAGTATTAAAAAGCACAGATATATGTGCTGTGATATATTAACAAAATAAAACACTGTGTTTGAAGTTACTACCAAAGGTCTGTTAGTAACACCACAATCATAAACTAAATGATTGAGGTAGTTAAGTATGAAACACAAAGACTTTGTTGAACAGTAAGGACATCATAAAATGGAGGGATATAAAAGTGCTAACAGTACCTGGGACATTGTTGCCAAGAATATGTGACCGCATAGAAATGCTAGTTGAAATTAGACAGACAATGGCTGTGGATGGTTATGGATGGCTGCAGGTGGTCAGCGTGTGGACAATAAAAACCACAATAATAAAATACCACTTGGCAGCTTAATTCAAATGTTGTGGGTCAACACTAAAAGTCCAGCATCAAAAACAAAGGCAAAGTCATATTCAGGGAACATAGTTGCAGACAAATCCAACAGGTGACGACTGCAACCTGTGCAGTATACTACAGCAAGATACAAAAACTGGTCTGCAAGTTCTGATTTCCACAAATGGTTTCTCATTCAAAAAATAGCCCAGTAACAAAGTTAGCAAAACTATGCTCTGAACAAAGGTATGATAAGACAGAGCTTTTGAATTCATCCACTATTGAGAAACATCGCCATGTGCTCCCGCCCGCTTAACTAGCTTCCCCAGATGATGTCATCATGTGTGGCAGATGGGAACGAGCATTCAGTGTGTGTGAAGAGACTGCAGGAATGAGGAGGCAGTACAAGCAGGAAAAAATGGAGAAAAATGTGTAAAAACAAAGGAAATGTTAGTTGAATCAATAACATTATCCGCATCAATGTCCAAGCACTGATCGGCTGCACGGCTATATATCAGCAGCTCTTTAAGGGAAAATAACCCTAGACCTATTTCATTGCATTTGTTTTAAAATGTCACCAAGTAGCTTAACGGGGCACTGTCAGCTTTGCTTGTCCATTTTTTTCTTCATGCAAGTAGTGTGCTTTTGGCACACACGTATCAAATATTGACTCGTCTATGCCCTTCTACATTAAAGAGGACAGGAAATCATTTCCAGTTGGTAGCTGTTTATAAAATTCTTATTCTCAGAAATAATATGCATTCCTTTAAATTATCTGTATTTAACTGTACCTGAATAAAAAGTGATACCAAAAACTGTATTTTGCATTGTTTTGTTTGAATGGGCAGCATTCTGAAACAGTTCCTTTCATGGGACCAGTATTTTGGAGTTCTAACTATGTCACAGTTTGTGCATAGAACTCTAAGCAAGGTTCTGATAGGACAATAGCTCATAATTAGCATTCTGTGCACAAACTGTGACATAGTGAAAACTCTAAGCTTCTGGTTCTATGAAAAGAACTATAACAGAATGCCTCCCATAAAAACTAAACAATGCAAATGCAGTTTTTGGTATCACTTTTTATTCGGGTACAGTTGAATATGGATAATTTAGGGGAATACATATCATTTCTGTGAATAAGCACATTATGAAAAGCTGAAAATCAGCACAAATTTCCTGTCCCCTTTAAAAAGTTAGCTCATTTTGCCTGTAATGCTTATTTTCAATAGATTCATTTGTCAGTTGGACTGAAAGAAACTCACCCACCACCTGGAAGCATATGCTGGACGAGACCACACATCTGCCAACAGCACGGTCTGAAGTGTGGTTTTGGGACATGCAATGCAGAAACAAAAGAAATACATCTGGAGCATTGGAGTTCCTGAATAGTTGTTGGTGGGACAGCAAAACGGAAGACTCAGGAGTCAACAATTTACTTTTAAAGCAGGGGCGGAATCCCACGCATGCACAAGAGCACCATGCTCTTGCACATGCTTGGGATCGATACTCATGCTGCACTTGCACACGTACGGGATCTCAGACCCATTTTAAAAAAGTAAATTGTTGGACTCTCGGTGCTCATTTTTTGTTGCCACACACCAACAACTATTCAGGAATTCACAATACTCCAGATGTACTTCATTTTCCACATTGCATGTCCCAAAACCACACTTTGGGACCATGTTTGTGGCAGATGCGTGGTCTCGTCCACCGTATGCTTCCAGGTGGTGGGCGAGTTTCTGTCGGTCCAACAGACAAATCTATTGAAAATAAGCATAACTGGCAAAATTGGCTATGTTTTTAATGTATAAGAGCATAGAAGACTCGATTTTTGATACATGGGTGCCAAGAGGCACACTACTTGCATGAAGAAAAAACAAACAAGCAAAGCTGACAGTGCCCCTTTTATGAGAGGAAAACTCTGGATTGTACTGTATGAATCTGAGATTCACCAGCACCTTTGACAATGTACCACAAAAGACATCAGTATATAAAATGGAGAATCTAGCTATAGCCACATGCATAATGTGATATTTTAGAAACTAGTTGCAAGACAGAAAGCAAAAAAAAACAGTTATTATAAATAGTTATCTATCCTCTTGGAAACAAGTGACCAACAGAGAACTGTAAGGTTCTTTACTTGGGCAAACATTGTTTAATATACTGCATGTATATGCAGTTTGGATGTGGGCACCAGCAGTTAGGCTGCCACATTTGCTGAAGACACCATAATAGGAGATATTTATTTATAGACATGTTGGAAAGTTTTACTTTGCCCGCAAAGTTGGGAAATTCACCTTTGCGAAAAATTTTACAAATTGCCCACTTCACAATGAGTTTTCCTAGGAAAATGACACTTTTCCAGGCAAAGCGAAGCTAAGTCATAGCAAAGCTGCAACTTCGCTGGTGAATTTGCATGACTTGCTAGTGCCACTTCACTTGCCAAAAACTTCACAAAGTTGGCATTTCATGAATTGAATAAACAGAGATGTGTGAAATTAGCAAACTTCACTTCATGAATTAATTTGCAAAGTTTGCTAACATCACATGTCCATATTTATTTATTTGCTTGTTTAACATGGAACATGGGTTGCAAGGCCCCTTTTATAACCATGCTGGGGGGGCAGATAACAACTGATATAAAGGGAAAATAAGATACATACCTTTAAATGAAGAATTATAAATACAAAATGATGTACATGAAGAGTTAAAACATGTACAGGTACTAACCATATTAACACACGTGAATGATTAAAAATAATAAAGTATGCAGGAGGCAAGTGTAAGTATACAAAAGGTTGAGGGAACTGACCTTATCTGACATATCAATAAGTTGCTTCTTCACTAAAATATTTCTAAAGTTTTTGTTTAAAGTTGACTTTTCTGTCAGTTAAATATGTGATGGCAGACAATCCAACAATTTGGGGCTGAAATAAGAAAAGGATCTTTCCACCAATTTTTGTTTTACATACTGTAACTATGCTAGATACTGTACAGTACTTCTTTAAGCTTGAGTCTCTCAAGAGGTGTTTTGAAAGTGATTGAGCCAACTTCTTAAATAAATCACGAGTTGTTTTAATAAAACAATATTTTGCAACATGTTTAGGTAAAGAGTTCTAGAAGATGGAGTCAGTAAGGCAAGGTCATGGTATAAAATAGGAAAGGTAGTTCAATTCCAGCAGAAGGTAAATGAAATGCAGAGGGGCCTGGACATGCTTGGGAAGTAGGCTGAATAATGTCAGATAATCTTCAGTGTTGAAAAATGCAAAGTGATGCATCTGGATAAGAAGACCATAAAAGCAACATGCTTCCTTAATAATGGCTAGATTATCAAAAATTGCACAGGAAAAATAATTAGAAGGTGGGGATAATGATCAGCAACAACTTCAAACAGGGACAACAATATGGGACATTAGCTAGCAAACCAAAGATGTAAACTTGTGGCATGCACGAAGAGAAATTTCATAAACAGATCATGAAATATTATAATTCTTTTGTACAGGTCACTAGTCAAATCCTATCCTTAGTACACTGTTCTGTACAGTTGTGGTTCCATACTGTATCCGAGAAAAAATGACAACATAATTTAAATTAGAAGGTGCAGTGCAGAGTAAACCAAAGTGACTTGCGACTTGGAAACAGTGGGCTAGGAATGATGAAGACCAACTGGCAGACTATGACTATTCTCTTTGAAAAAGAGAATATTTGGGGAGACATGAGTATTGTATTCAAATGTCTGAAAGGGATAACATCATCAGACTTAATATAGCCTCTTAGGATGTATGTGAATAAAAGGCCAAGGGGAAACTCACTGTAACTGAAAGGAGACAGAATAAATGGAAATACTACATCAGAAAGAATTAATTCACAGAATGAATGGCGGACATGGAACAGAATATTCAACATGCATAATGTCAGCTGGTAATGTTTCTACCATCAAGCTCAAACTAGATAAGCATCTTGAAGAAAAATGGATGACAGGATATTCCCATTGGGTTAGTGGGGTGAAGAAGTCAATTAGCCAATGGGATATTTCTTTGCAAAATTCTCATGTTCATATAATGTTGGAGACTGACTGCTAGAAATCATATGTTCCCAAAAATATTGCGATAACATTAAAAAGGAAGCAACAAATGTTTTTCATAGGGGAGGGGATAGACAGAGTTGATAATAGAGATAACAGTCTCACTAATGTGTATTATCTAGGCTGTTAATCTTGTGTATTCCAAACAACTTCAAGAGGGGAAGAAAATGACTCAGACACCAGGATAGACGTATACAGACTATTCTGGAGAGAAGGGGCCCAACAGGAATGGATGGGTGGCTATCTTCATAAGGTAAGGGAGTCACTCTGGAGAACAAGGCAGATATCAGAGTGGCATCTTGGTCGATCTAGGTTAAAAGGAGAAAATGAGTCATTCCATGGATGTGCTACAGACCCCATAACAGCTCAGTGGAGCATGATGCCCAGCTGGTTGGAGAAATTATGAAAGCAGCTACATCTGAAAAGAAATTTTGACTGTAGATCATATTATTTTAAACTGACAAAGCTTCATTATGCAAATGAAGCAATGGAGTCAGCCAATCTGCACTTTAAAATTCCTTCACATCTTGCGGAAGGCAATCATGAAGAGTATTTGATTCTCAAACAGCATATTATATTTGCAATTGTATCATTTGAACACAAGATTTTATGGATGACTCATATTCAAAAATACTTATTAGCTTGTTCTTCATTAGGGGAAACTGTGTATTGTATATGTCAAAGGATAATGTTGGCATTGATTTGAAGTACTGTATAGGTTATTAACTGTCTAGATAACTTTCATGACAAAATTTTGGACTAGAATCCTCCATTCTTATCTCACCTCCTGCATCTCCGTTTCCCCTCTTGGCCCTTATTCCATCTGTAACTCTGACTTAAGGTGCTTCACTATTTCCCACTGGGTTACCACCGCTGGTCAATCTTCCTTTCTCTTTCCACTGTCCTGTTCTTTGGAAAGGTCTCGACTCATCCATACATAATGCCACTTCACCGTTTTCTCTCTCCTCCATGCTACATGTCTTCTCAACCCTTACTTGCTCTTCTCAAACTCTTTCAGCCTCACCTCATACACTGCTAAGTCTCCCCTCCTATACCATACCCTCAGGCACTGGCTTATCTAGGCCTCTGGTCTGACTGGGTTGTCACCCTAGAAGCTCACTCACCTGGTCTCCACAGGGTTAGTTGTTAACTTGGATGCCCCAATTGGCATGCTTCTGTTACCATAAGACATCTCTCAGCTTTACCTTGACTATTGTATTTTTGCACTATTGACCACATGAGAGCTCCAATTCTACCTTGAATTTATTCTGCCTGTATTATTTTTGTGTAACCTTGTGTAAGTTGTTATAATAATTTAAGTATGTATGCCTGTTATGTTCAACTACTCTCAGTGTGATCATGTGATTTTGTATTTTTACTACTCTTATTTCCCCTTTCCCCAGAATGCTTCTTGAAATGAGCAGCTTTGCTCAGTATGCCTTCCGGGTGAAACATGTGAATGAATAAATAGATAAAAAAATAGGGTTGAATTTTATCATGAGAAATTGATTGAATTTATATTTTGTCACCTTGTATTCTGTGCATTGCATAATACTTTGATTTCATTATAATTGTTTGTATCCATTTGAATGATGTACTTTTAACTACTCAAATCTGAATCTGAAATCAGATGCAGTGCTTACCCTGGGGACTTTAATCTCATGGGCATAGCCAGGCACCTTGAGAGGATTAATGGCATGGCTAAAACTGAATTCCTGTACACCTTCAAGAACTTCTTCCTAGAGCAAAATGTCCAACAGGATACTATGTTTGAGGCCACCCTTGATCTTGTTCTCAGCAGTGGGAATGGGGTAACCTCCAGTGTAAAATTCAGAGAGAGAAGCCAAGGAAGGGCAAGAAGTCAGGAACGTAATAGTTGCTGCAGGTAACACCACAGCCTTCATCCAGTAAATACATAAAAGGAGGAAGGTGAAGGAGAGGATTGGGCCCTTGAAAACTGGAGGAGCGGGGAGGAATTTGTGATGGAGCCAGAGGCGATGGATGAGATACTTAATGAATACTTCACTTTGGTGCTCAACAAAGGGTGGGGAAGTGGGCTCATTGGGAGGACCCAAAACATCAGGGGTTAGTCATGATGCAGCCACTGGATATCATGCCTACCCTAGTAGCCAGATACCTGGCTAAGATCAAATTAGACAATCCCACAGGGCAGAAAAGATATACCCCATATTCACTATAAAGCTAAACAAAGAGTTGGTAGTGCCACTTGTAATAATCTTTCAGGAGGCTGTCTAGAGAGATGTAGGGCAAGAGGCCTGGCAAATAATCAGTGAGTTCCCCATCTTCAAGAAGGGAGGAAGGCCAGAATCAGACAACTATAAGCTGGTCAGACTGACATCAGTGCTGGGCAAAGGCCTGAAAGCCATTATCAAAGACAGGAGATGAGGCAATTGACTAAGGCCAAGGCTCCTTCCCTCTCTCGGCATGGCTCTATGAGGGTCACATTATGCCAAACTAATCTGATCACTGATGTAGTGACCACAGAGGTGCACAAGGGAAAGGCCGTGGACATAGTCTATCTGCACTTGAGGAAGGCTTTTGATACTGCTTTGCGTGACAAGATTGTGGGCAAAGTAAACCAGTGTGGTTCATGAAAAACATACATAAAGCAGACAGCTAACTGACATGGAAGCAGGAAGCTGATGGTTGGGGTGAATAGGCACTACTCTGAGCATAGGAGTACTCAGCTTCATCCCTCAGGGGTCAATGCCGAAGTCATTATTCTTCAACATCTTTATCAAAAATCTGGAAACCGGGATCTCTTGCAGGCTGCTTTAGTTTGCAGAAACTAGCCAGGATGGTGAATTTCCTTGAAGAAGGAGACAAACTTCAGGCAGGCCTGAACAAGTAGGGTGATTGATCTGACTTCCAAAGCATTAGATTCAAAGTATCTAAATGCCAGATAATACACTTGAGGAAGGAAAAACACAGGTAGGACCAACACACTGTGTAGGGCTCCTTCTGCTGCAGTCTACAAGGAAAAGAACCTAGGGATCATAATAGCCAAGGAGCTGAAGCAGGAAAAACAACGTGTGGCTGCTGTCCACAGGGTGAGCAGAATGCAGGGGCGCCTCAAATGGAGGTGATCAGCAGAGAAAGGAAAGTAATCCTGAAACTTTACAAGGCCTTGGTCTGGCCCCACCAGGATTACTGAGTGCAGTTTTGGTATACTCACTACAAAAAGAACTTAAGAGGCAGTTGAGAGTATGCAACTTGCTAATCAAAAAAATCAGCACAATTCAGAACCAAAGCTATGAGGAGAGGCTGGAGGCCCTTAGCATTTTCACAATGGAGAAAAGGAGGCTGACAATGATTTTAGTTTTTCACATACTTAAGGGTACAAGTGCAGTCAGAGATCTCCAATCTGGTGTCTTGCAGCAAGATGCAGAGTCATGCCCTGAAGCTCAGGAGCGGTAAATTCTGGAGTAACATTAGGCACTTTTCCCTCCAAAGGGTTGTGGGACTATGAAACACTTTACCAGTAGAGACAGTGGACATGAATACAGTTCAGACCCTTGAGGGAATCACTGGGTACCCTTCTTAGTAGAGCTGGTAGGGAATAACTATAAACTGGTGCTTGTTTGCACAGTGTACTTATTTCATCCCTACTTATGAAGCAAGTGTGGGTAGGATATACATGAGGGACCTAGAGCCCCTTGTGCTCATAAATTACTATGTTACAATTTACATTAATGTGCACACCCTCCCTTGACTACTACATCAGATACTGTATTATTTTCTTCAGTGCTGCCTCCTTTACTTTCAGTAGTTATTTCTTAGTTATCTCTTTGCTCAAACAGGTTTTATAAGGGAATATAGCATACAAGCAACTTTGACTATTCTGCTTAAATTTGTGCTGAACTATGAAATATGGAGGGGTTTCCTCTGTGTGTTGCACCATGGACCCCACCCGAATGTTTGTGGTAGCAGTTTGTGAATACATTATGTAAACAAATTCCAAAAAAATGTTTTCCCTAAAGTTCATAAGCAACATCTCTAATAAAGCAGTATTCACAAACATTAGCAATAAATTGCTATCAAGCCCCTTTTCAAAAAAAGACTACAGTGGACTGATATGCAAATTTTAGCCAATTGTATCTCCAACGCATGTAGGTGAAACTGGCAAGCAGTCTTAATCAATACGGAAGCAGTGGCTAATTTTCAGATTTGAATGTCAGTCATGTTAATACTAAAAATGTGTTTTGTCATGTTTTCCTCTTCTTCGCATCTAGAAAAAAATGAAACAAGTGCTATGGATGAAATCTAATCCATGTGCATTATGGTAAAAACAAAAACACTCACTGAAAAATTGGTACTTACCTCTTAATCAGGTCAATAACCATCTTCTAGCTTCCTGGGCTATGTTTATGTTTTTTAAAATAACAGAAGCAGAATAAGTGCAATTTCCCCTAGAACCAAGCTGTATGCTATAAATGCCTAGAACATAATTAAAGGCAAATGGATGTTCTGGTGAAAAAGCCTGCTACTGGCCTTTGAATTTATATAATGAAATTAGCCACTGGTATCATTTGAACATTTTCATCAAGCAGAATTGGTTTTGCAATAGATAATGTCATCAGTGTATCTGAAGAACATATAATTATATTTGTGCTATCTAAAAATCTTGCATAAAATCCTCTAATGTTTATGAATTAGTAGTCAGTGGCATATCGAGCTCTGTGTGAGCAACAAAAACAAGAGTATATCCCATAGAAAATTGTATTATGTGAACTGAAATGACTGGGGCAACAACACAAAGAATTAACCACTCGATCAGTCACTGGATGAAATGTATATGTGCTTTCATTTTATATATAATGACACATTTTCAAAAAAAAACAAATTTAGTGCTCTATATATCATAAAAGGGGTAGGCAGAATGCTAATATTTCTTTACTCTGGCACTTTGCATGACACAATGCTCTCTTCAGCTGGAGGCAGAATAGTGCCGTGGTTTAAGGCTCTGAGCTGCAGACCTGGAGACTTGGGTTTGAATCCCCTAGCCCCCACTTGCATACTGTGTGACCCTGAGCAAGTCACTTAACTTCCTTGTGCTCCCAGCTCGCACCTGTAAAAAAGCTTTGTGTGTCTCTCCTGGTAAACTAAATAAATATTCAGTTTCTTGGGTGAAAGCTTGGGGATTAAAGTTAAAAGTAAAGGAAAACCTGGCTTCTGCAATTTTTTTAAGAAACTAGCCTAACCAAATAAGAAGCCATTTCTGAACTGCTGTATCCAGAAATAGTAGATGGGTCCATGGGCCCCCACAAACAACTCATCTACTGTATTTTTCCAGCTCTGGTAAGAGGGAGAAATAAAAAGGGACATGGAAGTATTCAGCTACGTGTCAGATCACCCACTTACAGTACCTTTAGTTGTTGGATGGGGTCTAAAGTGCCCTATGAATGGTAAAATAACAGAAGCACTGAAATCTGTGTGATCAGGGTCATTAGAAACTCAGCTGAGGCCTCTGCATTCTGTAGCTACACAGCCTGCACCAGTCTCAAACCTGCCTTTGCTGACAATATTTCCTATAGGTTAGAGTAATGAGCTGTGAACAAGCTTGCTACATCCAGCAGATCTCAGTTTGATTCTCAAAACTTCCACTTGCACACTGTGTGACTCTCAACAAGTTAATTAACCTCCCCAGTGCTCCTGGGTCACCCTTGTAAATGGGCCTTATGCCCAGTGAGCCTCACCTGGTTACCAAAGAATGAAAAGAAAAAAAAACGTCACTGATTAAAGTGGTCAGACCATTATACCGCAGTGCCAGTCAACTCCCTGCCCATGTGAATAAATAACACCAGATATATTCATTCAGAAATGTATGTAAACAGCATTGTAATATTTGGGTAGTGTCAAGAATACTACTGAAAAGCACACAACTATCATTTGATGTTCGTCGATAGTATCACAACATTCCAAAGTACTACTGATGGATTTCCTAATGCATTACCACAAGAATCCTGATTCCCTTGTGCCATGTGCACACTCACTACAGTTGCCCATTGTCAAATCATCTCCCCACCTTCTCACCTCTAGCCACATATCATAAGTGTCAAAGTGATAATGGTCCTTCTCCTCTCCACTCCAGTTCCTGCCTGCCCAACAACCCGACTGCTCCCTCTCTCACTAATGCACCAACAATAACGCAACTTCACGACTTTCCACAAAAAAAACAGAAGGAATCCCTTTTTGTTAACTTAAGTAAAAAAAAAACTAAGTGACAGCACTGAGGCATGGAGCTCCTTTTTAACTGCTCGCTTAGTGATGCCACCATTTCCCCAAGACAATTATTCAAAAGACACATGACCCACAAACAGAAACACATGCTGGGTGCTTCAGAAGCATCTGAATGTTTCAGTGACCATAGAAACAAACCTGGCAACCAGCAAAAAGAGCAGCTCAATTTGCAGACACATTTCACTTCTCTGAATTAGAGATTTCCACCACAATTTGGTGAGTACTTGCAACTCCTTAGATGCCTGATAGTATAAAAAAAAATAGGGGACTGTGTATCATGCAGCTATAATACTACACAGCTATATCATTTCAAGATTCTGGTGATATGATGGACCCTCTAGAGGTTTGTTCTTGAGGTTCATATGTTACCAGAACCTCTCAATAGTATTACAGCCTTGTAATACACAGTTCCCTATCTATTATTTTATTTGTTATGAACCACACCCGATATGAAAATGAGAACTATTCATTGCTTAACTGTATTAAGTAATGACCATTTAGTTACACATTTGTAAGCATTCATGCAAATGAGTTGCTGATATTTGTGTCTATCGCAAGCATCGTTTGAGAATAGAGACCTAAGGGAAGATTCATGTTTTCCATTCATCCCATACCTGTGCACTGTATTTGATGTGATGCAAGCTACTGCAAATTGATATTTCAGGATACGTCTCTTTTTTTAGCTACATTAGTGCTCCCCTGCAAATCAAGACACACATTCTACTGATAGAGCAGGAGCAGACTGTACAAATTAGTGCAAATGACTATTTCCAATAATATGTAATCAACTCTAAAAAAAGAAATGTAAATGCTATAGAAGACCTGGGTGCAGCAAACAAAAACAGCAGGTGAACATCTGCCATTAAAACCTAAGAAAGTATTAGGAAGAGGAGGAGCATAGTACTGTCTATTCAACAGTAGAGTGAAGAGGCTAAAACTGATGTTTCTAGACCCTACCAAACAACCGGATGTCATTTGAGAAAAGACAGTAAAGGAAAACAATTGAAAATCAATAAAGTTCTGAGTGAACATTGAAATATCTGAATGTTCACTGATAACTTGATCTTTTTACCATATTCTGACAGCAAATTTTGAACACAACCTTCTTATGACCCCACCTCATTTACCTGGCATGTGAACATTTTCAAATCCCACCCAAAAAGTGATTTTGCACAGCAGCCATGCAAACCCCTTTTGGGATGGAACTGAAAAATTTCACCTACCTTGTTCATGGGGTAGTGTAGCAAAAAGGATATCTTGAAAATTTAAAGTGAAAATATCAACAAAGTTATGAGTAAAAGTTTAAAACACACTGAAATACATTAAATGAAATGATCTTGTTTTCTCGTGTTACAGTCACCAGTTCCAGAAGCAAGACATCTTTTCAACTGGAGAGTGGATCTATGCCGTGGGCCACGTTTAGGTGAGTGAGAGTGTGTGGGATGATGGGTACTGAGTGGGGGGGTCAGGATGGGTAGGAGTGTGGGGGTTAGACTGGCAAGAGACCATTTTCTTACTTACAGAACATTTAAAAAAAGAAAATGAGGGACTAGTTTCTTTTTTTTTTAGCTTTATTACTGGATCTGACACAGGGGATTTAGCACCCTACTGTAAGCCTTTACAAACACTGGGAGGTGGGCACCCTGATGTCACCAACTATGCACTGAGGGTGCGACATGGACAGGAGGGTGTTAGACAAGTGGTACAAGGGTACACCCAGCCCAATCCATTTTTGCAAGTAAAGTACATCTGGGAAGAACAAGGGAGGGCAGGCTGAGCTTAGAGGGAGGGAATTATAAAAAAGAAAGATAGATAGATAGATAGATAGATAGATAGATAGATAGATAGATAGATGAGCAAAGAGAGAGAGATCGAGTAATCGAGCAATTGCTGGCTCACTGTTGGCATTCAGGCCAGCAGCAGCACTCCATCAGCAGCAGCATAAATCAAGAAAGTCCACTGTTCTCACACAGATAACATGGGTGAGCAGCCCCTCTCACTTAGCTGGACACCCAGGATTTTTGGGTGCACAGAAACCTTATTTCTAACATCATACTGTGCTTATTGTAGAAAACAAGGTAATTTCATTTAACAGTAACATCATACACAAATTACAAGTAGTAAGAACAAGGTTATAATTCCTCTCTACAGGTCCTTGGTGAGGCCACATTTAGAGTACTGCAATCAGTTTTGGAGGTCCCACCTCAAAGAATACATAGATTGCCTGGATACAGTACGGAAAAGGGCTACAAAGATGGTGCATGGACTGCATCATGTGCCATATGAGGCAAGACTCAGGGAACTAAATCTGTACACCCTTGAACAAAGAAGAAACAGAGGGTACATGATTGAAATTTTTAAGTACATTAAGGGAATCAACACAACACAAGCAGGAAACTTCTTCCAGCAAAACAAAGATGCGCGTACAAGGGGGCACAACTTGCATCTGGTAGGAGGCAGGTTCAAAAGCAACCTCAGTAAGTACTTCTTTACAGAAAGGGTCACAGACCCATGGAACAGTGAGTTCAAACTCACATAGGACAGACACTTCTCTGTTACTGTGTTTCTTTTTGTTACTGTGAGTTGTTACTATGGTGATTTTACATGCCAACTTGTATTTATTTGGATGTATTCCCAATTATGTATTCTGTACCATTTATATCTGGTTGTATTTTTCATCTGTAACTGTGTTGGATTTTGTATTGTGTTTACTTCTGCATTGCTGTTTTATCACACATTTGTATTGTATGCTTTCTGTCCCATTTTCTGTGGCCCAGGTCATGCCTGAAAATGGTCCTTTGGATCAGTGCACTTACCCGGTAACCAAAGACATAAATAAAAAAAAAAGCACCAGAATCTAGCTAAACAGGAACCATTTAGCTGCGTTCAGGCTTTTGTTTTTCTAAAACACATAATTTTAGGTATTTTCTGTTTTTTAGTTAACGAGATGGCAACTATCACAAGCCACAACAAGGGACTGTATAGCCCAAAGGTTACAGTAATGAGCTGTGAATGAGCTTGGTACATCAAGCAGATCTAGGTAGTATTCCCACAACCTCCAGTCACATAATGCATGACTCTGAGCATGTCACTTAACCTTCCCAGTGCTCGTGGGTCACCTCTGAAAACAAACACCTGTGCCTAGTGGACCTTACCCAGTTATCAAAGAATAAAAACAAAACAAAACAAAACAAAAAATTCCAGTTCATGAGAATCATTTTTGGTTTGTGACACCTAAGTGACGTAAACCAAGGATGCTCTCACGAACCAAAAATGTTCAGTTCTTACCAGAAGGTCAACTCAAAACCCTACTGAGCATGCTCAGAAAACAACTTAAAATCCTTATATCTCAGGAACCATTTAATATTTTTTCACAAAACATTCTAAAGGTACTACTTCTGCACAGGCGGCTCCTACCCTAAAACATTCAGTTCCGTTCGGGCTGTACATGACAGCAAAAAAAAATGAGTATTAGGTATTGGAAAAAATGCACTTCATTAAAAATCAATGCTTAGCATCTCAGAAACTGCACAAGATGCCAGCAAAAATCTTTTCACATCTTAAGACATTGCTAACTACACCAAGCATGCAACATTCTTGCAACATTCTTGCCTATTTCGCTGAATGCTGCCAAAGTTATTAAGGTATAAAAAATTGGAGTTTAACATTAAACACTTTAATCAACCCTAACTCTACTGGTGCTACCACACCAGTATAAAATTATTATAAAAAATACATGGTGTGGTCTTTTCCCACATAGGAACCATTATCTTGTATTTCCCCGCATACCTCCCAATTATAGCTGTATACCTCCCAATTAATGTTGTATACTTCCAGAGAGATACCCGTATACCTCCAGAGGTATACAGCTATATACCTCCCAATTAGGTCTGTACCTGTATACCATGGCAAAAATAAAATCCCCCCGCCCAAAGTCCAGGAGAACTCCCCCAGTCCAACACTCAAAATATAACAATCATAAATGTTTGTAGGCAAGCCTTACCTCCCCTCCCGCCCAATTGAGGCCGCACTATAGTTTACACACAAGAACACCCCACCCAATACTTACCAACAGCTTTTCCCTTGAAATTCCAGCTTTCATGCATGCTGCTGCCACCATCTCAGATTCCAGACCAACTTACTCCACTGGTTCCATGGGCCCCGAAAACACACATGCCACTCCCTGACCACAAACAATCTTCCTGTCTTTTGTCACCACTCTACACCATCACCACCACACTGCACATCCGCAATCCACAACCCTTTCAATGATCTACAGGATGACCAGCCTAGCCATGCCCATTTTATGTGGGGAACCCTACACTATGAAAACAAGAATGTTTCAAAAGAGGGGCTTTTCCAAATGCCACTGCTCTAAGGAAACATATGAAGGCAGAAAGGGTTGAGACAAACCCAAAAATGGTCTCAACCACAATTCACCAGTAAACTGAACTGCAGGTAAAACAAAACAAAAACCTGCCACATATTTAAGCAACACTGAATGACATGGGTGTGTGTCGTGCTAAGATAATGTCATGCCTCGAGTAGCTAAAATACGAGGCCACTGGCTGAGTGTGTTCAGCACCTGAGAAGTGATGCTATCCCAGCACAACACACATTCCTGGAGTGCATTATTGCTATTATACAATCGTTCATTTACAGAAAGAATCAAAAATAAAATATACAGTTTTTAAATTTTTTTTGTGTAATTTTTCAGTGTAGAAGCCTATTTCTTTGAAAGAGTTTCTTTTACTGTTTCTCCACTAGGTGGAGCTGTTATCCGTGTTACTGTGTACATGTGTTGACACTGTGGCTTTCTTGTCTCCCCCCATATTCCATTCCTGCTCATTCTTGCTCCTCCTACCACAATCTTGCCCCCCGTCCTGTCCATGCTCACTCTCACTCCCCCTGCAACAAAGTGGTGGTTCGTTTTGTGTTTTTCCCTGGAAGGTGATAATGATGAGTGCTGCTGAGTGCAAGGCAATACAGTCAGTCTCGTGCAGTTCAGAAATTATCCACCATGTAACACAGAATTTGATGGCAGAGAAGAACTGCTTGGTCCACCCAGTCTGTCAATTTTTTCCCTGCCTATACTGACACCGCAGACCCTACTTGATCTTTGGCTCCTCCACCACCTTGTTTTCCACTAAGATTCCCTTATACCTATCCCATGCATTCTTGAATTCCACCACTCTTTTGCGCCATCACCTCTGCTGGAAGACTGTCCCATGAATCCACCACTCTTTCAGTGATGAAGTACTTCCTTACAACTCTCTTGAACCTACCCCTTCCAGCTTCACTGCAAGTCCTTTTGTTCTCATGCATCTTTTTGTCTGAAAAATACTCCCTTCCTGTACTTTATGTACACCTGTGAGCTATTTGTAAGTTTCTGTCATGTCCCCCTTTACCTCCTCTCTTCCATGATGTACATTATTGAAGTCCTTCAGTCTCTCCTTATGGGGTCTCTGATGCAGCCCCTGAACCATTTTAGTTGCCCTCATCTGAATAACCCCTACTCTGTCTATGTCCTTCCTGAGATGTGGTCTCCAGAAGAGGCACAATACTCCAGGTGGGGTTTCACCAGCGATCTATACAGTGGCAACACCATCTCCCTCCTTTTGCTGGTGATACCCCTCCCTATGCAACCCATCACCCCACTGGCCTTACCAACTGCTTTGTTGCACCGTCTCCCCACCTTGAGGTCATCAGATATGATTACTCCCAGGTCCCTTTCCTGTTTGATGACCATCAACACCTTTTCTCCCATTTTGAACTCCCCTTCTGGGTTTCTGTGCCCTAAATGCATTATTTTGAAATTTTTCACAAAGAAACCCAGCTGCCATGCCCTTGACCACTTCTTGAGTTTTCTCAGGTCTCTGGAAATTCTTTCCACCCCTTCTGGAGTATCCACCCTGTTGCAGATCTTGTCATCATCCACAAAGAGACATATCTTCCCTCCTAGTTCATATGCAATGTCACTTACAGAGACATTAAAGAGGAATGGTCACAGTACTCTGCCCTGAGGCACTCCGCTGGTCACACTCCCTTCCCCTGAGGGAACTCTGTTTACTACCACCCTCTGATGCCTATTCCATTAACCAGTTTCTTACCCAGTGTAGCACCTTAGGACCCACCAATAAGCTGCCCAGTTTCCTTATGAGTTTCCAACATTCAATGGTGTTGAAAGCCTTACTGAAATCTAAGTAGGCCTCATCCACCTCCCACCCTGATACGCAGATGATGCGGTATTGTTTTGTATAGGGACCAGCCTACCATCTCTTAAAGATTCTCTGCAAACTGATTTTAGCCCACTGCATCACTGGTTTGAATTCCCTAAATTGGTTCTGAATTCACTTAAGACCAAAACAATGTTTTTTTTCACACCCAGGAAATCTACATCTTTTGAACTTAATATTTTGGATAATGATGGTTTACTTATAAAGCAAGTCAAGGAATCCAAGTATTTGGGGCTAATTTTGGATTCATATATTTCATTTGAATTCCATATTTTGGATTTAGTTAGTAGATTACATAAAATATTGGGTTTCTTATATTGAATAAGAAAACATTTCATGGTTGAAACCAGAAATATGTTAACCCATAGTCTCCTTTTTTCTATAATTGACTATGGTTCGATAGTTTATTCGTATACAACAGAAAGATTGTTCACTAAATTTCAGACAACTTATCACTCAGCTAGACATTCTACAACAGGTCAGCCCAGATCCACGCGCCATTGCTCTTTGTATAACTCTTCAAATGTTTATCACTGGTTGAGTGGTTTAACATTAGGTCATTGATCTTCTTACACAAAGTCAAGCTAGGATTACTTCCGAACAGTGTATCTAGTCTGTTTCCTATTATACCCCTAACTTCCAGTACATGCTTGTAAAGTAAAAATGTATTTTCGGATTCCATTTTATCGTACTGTGTTTGCTCAAAATTCTGTGACTTTTTCAGCCCCTAAACTTTACAATGAAATACCTAGCACTGTTGCATGTTGTTCAAAGATTTCAGTTTTTAAGACAGCACTTAGAAGGAATATGTTTATTAACTCTGCCTATAGGTGTTTAACTTAGTCCCTAACCTTGTCTGTAGGTGTTTTACCTAGTCTTGGTGACCCGTAATTATTAAAATGTGTTTATGATTTTGTCAAGATGTCTTCTATGTTTTTATATGTTTAAACTGGACATCTGTGAAGATGGGTTCTTAGCCCACAGACCTTTCAGTATAAAATAAAAAATGAAATGAAATGAAATGATCCTGGCGATATTCAAAAGATGATAAAAGTTAGATCAGACCACAGATGACACCTGCTGTTCTAGCATCAATCTGCTGTCCAAAATGACTCCCAGGTTCTTTACCATATCAGTTGCCAAGAGAGGTCAGCCGTACAAGAATGGGAGGGCCATACCAACCCCGTCAGCCATGCCCCAATGACCCGGCTCAATCAACATGACCTCTGCCTTATCCAGGTTGAGATATAACCAATTTAGGGCCATCCAGTCATTGATCTCAGCCAAGCACTATCTCATCACCGAGGCCACATCATCATCAGGAGAACAAGACAGGTACAGCTGAGTGTCATCTGCATAGCAGTGAAACCAAACTTTGTACCATCTAATGACTTCCCCCAGCAGCAGCATGTACACAGAAAACCAAATGAAGGCAAGGATTGATCCTTGTGGGGCTCCACAGAACAGCACATAGGATCCAGAAATAAAATTCCACAAGGCAACCTGCTGTGTTCTCCCAATTAAGTAGGACTCCAACCAGCGCAGAACTGTGCCAATGAGTCCCACGTAGTCCCACAGTCGATCCAGAAGCACCTCATGGTCAGCTATGTCAAATGCTGATGATAGGTCCAAGAGCACCAGAATTGAACACCGCCCTTGATCCCTCACTAGGAGGAGGTCATGAGTTACCTTGGCAGAAGACACCAGGAGAAAGGACTGCTGTGCGACTAGACTTCTCTGCTGGGACTAAAGTAGAAGAACTTTTGTATTTGACTTTTAATTTAGGGTAAAAAAACTAACATACAAAAAAAAAAGTGTGTGTTTGGGTTAACTGAACTGAATGGGTATCTGAAGAGTTGTCTAGGTGTAAATCTCAGGTGACTGAAAGGACTTAACTGCTGTGAGGTTTAAATTACTTGTAGAAAGATCTAGTAGTAGGGGAGTGGCTTAGCTTGAAGGAAGCTACATTTAAAGACTGCCTTAGAAAGTTCCTGCTAATAGCTTGGCAGAAGACACCAGGAGAAAGGACTGCTGTGTGACTGGACTTCTCTGCTGGGACTATATTGCCTCCTTCCTCCCTCCACCCAAAGCTAGTTCTATTTTATAGGCACAGAATTTGACTGACAACAGGAACTTCCTGTTTAGGGGCAGGAAGTGAGTGATCACAGAACCACCAAGGACCCACCATCCTAGAAGGGCAAGAGTAGCTCTCCAGCCCCTCTAGCTGCTGGAGGTCTGCCTCTGAGCAAGTAAGTGGTCTACTGCGAAATATAGGATATTCTTGTCTCAGAACAGGACAATCAGGAGCTTAAAGGGCACACAGGCAGAAAGTAAGGAGAAAGAAAAAAACAGAGGAAAGTAAGGATTGCAAACAGTTAAGGGGCCAGAAATAAGGCGTGATTGGTGGTGCAGTGCAGTGGCTGTGGAGCAGCAGTCTCCGGGAGATGTTCTGGAGGATGCGGTGTTGTCTCATCTGCAGGCACCTCTCTGGGCTGAGGGAGGCGTTGCTCATCTCCAGGTTGAGTTGGCCAGGATTTGTGGGACCTCCTCTTCCATCCAGGGCCCACCAGTGCCACTGCCGTTGCCTCAGAGGTTGCCAAGAAGAGGAGGCGGTTGGACCACAGTGGGCTCAGGGAGGTGAGAGGGTGGAACAGAGGCGCATCCTCCTTGTACCCCTCCACAATTCCTATGCCATTCTGGCAAAGTGTGGTTCCTCTATGGAGGCACCCACAGTGGAGACCAAGAAGAATGTTGAGAACCTCCACAAAGGAGACCCACAGGAGGGTGGCAGGGGACCCTGCAGGGGAAGGAAACAACTCCTGGTGGGGGACTCCATTGTTAGGAAGGTAGAACTGGGGGAGGAAGGGGAGAGGGAGGTAAGGTGCCTGCCTGGTGCCATGGCTTGCAGGGACAGGAAGCGAATCCTCAGGATTGCCGGAGCAGCTGCACAGGGGAGGGAGCTGGATGTCATTGTCCACCTAGGGACAAATGACCTGGCTAAGAAAGGGATTAGAGAAGTGCAGGAAGAGTTTGTGGAATTGGGGAAGGGCCTTAGTCAAGTATGCAGCACAGTAACCTTCTCGGAGGTGCTACCTATCTATGGCATAGGAGAGGCTAGGGTGTTCCGCACCATAGGATTCAATCAGTGGTTGAAAAACTGCTGTGGAGCTCAGGGATTTGGCTTCAATGGGGACTGGGGGTCCACCTGGAGTGATGCAAACCTAAACTGGCATGATGGGCTGCATCTGTCCGGGAGGGGAACCAGGATCCTAGGTGATAGGTTTAAATGCTTCATTGGCAAGCTTTTAAACTCAGCCAAGGGGAGGCACTGGAAAGGAGCAGGAAAACCTAGCCCCCAAATAATCACGGTAGTAAGTGTGGCAAACACCAACATAGAGATGTCGATAGGGGGAAGGGCAGGGGTAAATGAAGAAAGTGACAAAGGCAAGAAGGACAGGGATGGGGTAAAAGGGAGTAAGGCCATCAGGATATGGACGGTAATGAGTACCAATGCCCGTAGTCTGGGCAACAAGCTCCCTGAGCTGAAGCCTTAATGGAAGAGGGATGCCTGGATATCGTAGCAGTCACAGAAACATGGTACACAGAGAACCATGACTGGGATGTTAACATACCAGGGTACGTAACCTACAGGAGAGACAGGCAGGGAGAAGAAGGAGGAGTAGCTCTCATGTAAAGGAAGGGATAAAAGCAACTGAACAAAAGAGTAAACAGGAGGAGAGGAGGCACTGTGGGTCACCTTGGAGACTGGAAAGGCACCACAATCCACACAGGGGTTGTGTACAGACCCCCATGTCAGGGGAAGGAATGGACAAGGATATGATAGAAGGCATTCTTAGAATGGCAGAGAAAGGGAGATACTGTTGATGGGAGACCTGAATATGCCAGATGTTAACTGGAGCACATTTGCTGCAGCCACATCCAAGAGCAGGGCCATTCTTGATGCCTACAGGTGGCAGGCATTAGACAGTTAGTTTGGAACCCACTCGTGAGGGAGCAATCTTAGACCTCGTACTCTCAAACGGGGCAGTGAGAGGATCTCAGATCTAGAAGTGGGTTGCCATCTGGGGACAAGTGACCATCAAACAGTGTGGTTCACGTTAAACTCAGCTACAGAGTCAAGCCATACAAAAGTGAGGGTACTGGACTTTAGGAGGGCTGACTTTGGCAAGATGGGAGAGTGCCTCAGAAAAGCACTAGCAAACAGGCTAGAAGGAGGTGTGGAGCAACAATGGGAATTATCAAACTGCCATCACAGAGGCAACAAGCCTTTGTGTAGAGCAAATGAACAAATCAAAACGAAAGAAAAGCCACTATGGTTCTCAAAAGAGGTGGCTGTGAAAGTCAGGAAGAAAAGATAGCATTCGGAAGTATAAGGAAACACAGAAGGAGCAGGACAGAGCTGTACCAGTTAAGGCAGAAGGAAGCAGGGAGGAAGTCAGAATAGCAAAGGCCCAAACTGAGGAAAGATAGCCAACTCAGTTAAGAAGGGGATAAAACCTTTTATAGGTACATCAGCAGCGAGAAAGACAAAGGAGGGATAGTGAGGCCGAATAGAATGAACAGTGGGTGGCAGAGGGGATAGTGAAAAGCAGGAATACTGAACAGATATTTCTGCTCAGTATTCAAAAGATGAGGGGAAGTGCCTAATCAATTAACAGAAGCACTCTTGATAGGGGGTCGATCCCAGTCCTTTCACAGAAGAAAGGGTTCTGCAAGAACTCCTAAAACTGAAGGTGGACAAAGCAATGGGTCCTGATGGAATTCACCCAGAATTCTAAAAGAATTAAGGAGGAACTAGTGAAACCACTGGCTACTCTTTTAATAAATCATGGGAGGATGGTGTGGTACCGAGGACTGGAGGAAGGCGGATGTGATTCCCTTCACAAAAGTGGGTCCAAGACAGAGGCAGGAAACTACAGACCTGTCAGTCTGACCTCTGTGGTAGGAAAGTGATGGAGTCACTTCTGAAGGAAAGAATAGTTGAGTACCTAGAGGCCAGTGGAGCACAGGACCCAAGGCAGCATGGGTTCACAGCGGAAGGTCATGTCAGACGAATCTAATAGATTTCTTTGACAGGGTGACCAAAGTAGTAGACCAGGAGGGTTGTGACATGGCCTACTCAGACTTTAGTAACGATTTGACAGAGTCCCACACAAAAGATTAATAGTCAAATTAACCAGCCTGGGAGTGGGACCCAGGGTGGTAGCCTGGGTAAAACATTGGCTGGACAACAGGACACAGAAGGTAATTGTAAATGGAGTCCATTCTGAAGAAAGGGGGGTTACTAGTGGGGTACCGCAGGGTTCAGTATTGGGTCCAGTCCTTTTTAATGTCTTCATCAGTGACATTGCAGAGGGACTGGAAGGAAAAGTATGGCTTTTTGCAAATGACACAAAAATCTGCAACAGGGTTGATACACAAGGAGGCGTGGAAAGGATGAAAAGGGACTTGGCAAGGTTGGAGAAATGGTCAGAAGTGTGGCAGCTAGCATTCAATGCAAAGAAGTGCAAAATAATGCACCTGTGAAACAAGAACCCAGGGGAAGAATACACAATGGGTGGGGAGGTAGTAACAACAACAAAAAAGGAAAGGGACCTGGGGGTAATCCTATCAGATGACCTTAAGGTTAGCAAGCAATGTGAGAAGGCAGTAGGGAGGGCTAGAGTGGCCCTGTATGTTAATGAAAATATCAAAGCTACAGAAATTCAGAATACACATAAGGAGCCAGAAGAACTGTGGGTCACCCTGGAAACAGGAAATGGGACAGCCATAAGAACTGGGGTTGTCTACAGGCCCCCAGACCAGAGGGAGGACATAGACACATTACTGTTAGAAGATATACAAACCATGACAGCTAAAGGGGAGGTTCTGATAATGGGAGACTTCAACATGCCAGATACAGATTGGTCAACACCAGCAGGAACATCTGCCAGAACTAGACTCATAGTGGATTCCTGCAGGGAGGCCTCAAACAACTGGTACAGCAACCCACAAGAGACAGGGCTATCCTAGATCTAGTACTGACTAACAAAGAAGGATCACAGATCTCAGGTAGAAGGTCACCTGGGGGCCAGTGACCATCACATGGTATGGTTCAATTTGGCTACTACATCTAAATCATCCCATTCCAAGGCAAAATATGGGACTTCAGAGGAGCTGACTTTGATAAGATGGCCAACAGAGTTAAGCTAGCCCTGGCAAAAAGAAACACAGGTGAGGAGGTACAGGCAAAGTGGGCAAGCATTAAGGATACAATACTTGAAGCAACATCCCATTGTGTTAGACAGAAAAGGAAGTGCAAAAGAAGAAGTAGCAGAAAAGGTCAGAGCCAAAAGGCTGGCCTTCAGAAAATATAAGGGAACACAGCGGGATGAAGATAGGGAGGCATACCAAACTGCCCTAAGGGAAGCAGGTAAGGCAGTAAGGTAGGCAAAGTCCCAAACTGAGGAAACACTAGCACGAACAGTAAAAGAAGGTGACAAGACTTTCTATAGATACATTAGTGAAAGGAGAAAGTCCAGAGGGTGCTAAGCTTAATGGAGAAAGGGAGCATGTAGGAGGAGGACCCTGTAAAGGCATCTATCCTAAATAGATACTTTTGCTCAGTATTTACTGAAGAGAAGGTAGGGCAGGGCCCACAGCTCAACATCATGGACACAGGGGAGGGAGGTGAGCACTACTCCCTTCACAAAGAAAGGGTCCTACAAGAGCTTGCTAAGCTCAGGGTGGATAAGGCAATGGGACCTGATGGCATACATCCCAGGGTACTTAAGGAGCTAAAGGAGGAACTAGCAGAGCCATTAGCAGAATTGTTTAGTGAGTCTCTGAGCACAGGAGAGGTCCCAGAAGACTGGAGAAGGGCTCATGTGATCCCACCCACAAGAGTGGTAGCAGGGAGGAGATGGGGAACTACAGACCAGTCAGTCTTACCTCAGTAGTGGGCAAGATTATGGAGGCACTCTAAGGAAAGGATAGTGCAACACCTGGAATCCATAGGAGCACAGGATCCAAGACAGCATGGGTTTACAACAGGAAGGTCCTGTCAAACTAATCTCATAAATTTCTTTGACTGGGTAACCAGAGTGGTGGACCAAGGGGAGCAATTGATGTGCCTACCTTGACTTCAGCAAAGCTTTTGACACTGTTCCACATAGAAGATTGATAAATAAGCTAGGTAGGCTCGGGTGGTCAGAAGTTGGTCAACTGGGTGGCAAACTGGTTGACTGGCAGAAAACAGAGAGTGGTGGTAAATGGTATACAGTCAGAAGAGATGCAAGTCCAAGTAGGGTACCTCGGGATCAGTCCTGGGGCCAGTCCTATTCAACATCTTCATTAGTGACCTCACAGGTGGACTAGAGGGTAAGGCTTGTCTGTTTGCAGATGACACCAAGATCTGCAACAGAGTAGATGATCCAGATGGGGTGGGCAGAATGAGAAGAGATCTGGATAAACTAGCAGAATGGTCAGAAGAGTGGCAACTGGGATTTAATGCAAAGAGTGCAAAATCATGCACATAGGGAAAGAAACTGAAGCCACTTATAGGCTGGGAGGAGTGGCTAGCAGTCACAAAGGAAGAAAGAGACTTGGGCATCATCATCACTGATGACCTAAAATCATCCAAGCAGACTCAAGCAGTAGGTAAGGCTAGGGGGTGTTAGGGTGTATTAGTAGGGGTATCACAAGTCGTGAAGAGGGAGGTAATAATCCTCTGTACAAGACATTGGTTAGGCCCCATCTGGAGTACCATGCAGTATTGGAGGCCACACCTTCACAAGGACATTAACCAAATTGAGGCAGTCCAGAGAAGGGCAACAAAATGGTGCAGGGACTGCATCAGAAGACATATGAGGACAGATTAACAGGAGCTCAATATGTATACCCTTGAGCAAAGGAGGAGAGAGGTGATATGATCGAGACATTTAAACACCTTAGGGCATAAACAAGGTGAAAGAGTCTAACATGTTTAAATATAAGAAAATAGCAGGACAAGAGGACACAGCATGAGATTAGAGGAGGCCGATTAAGGGGAATGTGAGGAAATTCTTTTTCACAGAAAGGGTGGTAGATGCATGGAATGGCTTACCACAAGAAGTGGTGGCTATGAATACAGTGCAGGGCTTCAAACAGGCATGGGATAGGCATAAGGGAGCAATACAAATGACTATGAATAGATAGGTCACTGACAGAGCAAAGGCCGATGGCACATTTATAAGGTAGAAAAAGAAATGGGCAGACTGGATGGGCCTTGCGGTCCTTATCTGCGGTCAACTTCTATGTTTCTATGTTTCTATGTTTCTATGCTGGGGGTATACTAGGATGTATAGGGAGAGGCATCAACAGTAGAAAACAGGAAGTTGTTATCCCTCTGTACAGACAGTTGGTGAGACCCCATCTGGAGTACTGTGTACAGTTCTGGAGACCCCATCTCCGAAAGGACATAGACAGGATAGAGGCAGTCCAGAGGAGGGCAACTAAAATGGTGCAGGGTCTGCAAGAGAAGCCGTGTATGGAGGAGAGACTCAAAGGAGCTTAATATGCTACCCTTGAGGAAAGAAGGAGGGGGGGACATGATAGAAACTTTATACCCCAGTGGACTCAACAAAGTCCAAGAGGGTAGCATCTTTCAGAAAAAGAGACTTGCAAGAACAAGGGACACAATTAAAGATAGAAGGAGGCGGTTCAGGGCAATGTGAGAAGTATTATTTCTCAGAGAGGGTAGTGGATGCATGGAACAGCCTTCCTGAGGAGGTTGGGGTCTAAAACTGTGGGAGAATTCAAAAATGCATGGGATAGACATAAGGCAATTCTTGTGGGGGGTAGGAAGAAATAGGCTGTTGGTTAACTAGGATCTGCAGCCTATCCTGTAGGTAGGGAAATGGGCAGACTAGATGGGCCTAGCGGTCCTTATCTGCCGTCAAAGTCTATGTTTCTATGTTTCTATGTTTCTTAATGATAGCAGTCTCAGTGTTATGCCAGGGCCAAAAACCCAACTGGGGAGGTTCATAGATGGATAAAGAATCCAGGCGGTCTGTCAGCTGTTCCATGGCCACCTTCTCAATAACCTTCCCCAAAAAGGGAAGATTAGAGACAGGTCTGTAATTGGCAAGAGTATCAGGGTCCAAAGATGGTTTCTTCAGAAGAGGTCTAACCATGGCCTTTTTTAGGGGCTGCTGGGAAAACACCCTCCCTAAGGGACCCATTAACAATCTCAATGAACACTGGACCCAAGAACTCACCACAGCCGAGAATCAGCCATGTAGGTCCTGGGTCCAGCCTACAGTTGGTAGGGTGCAACCTGGAGACCACCCTAAGTACTCAGCCTCTGAAACAGGCTGAAACCTGTCCCAGGCAGGTAGAGCTACATCACACGTGGCACGACTACTGCTGGCCTGGTCTGGACCACCAAGGGAGATACTCAGTCTAATGATAGACATCTCTTCATTAAAAAACTGACCAAACTCCTCAGACATTTCTGCAGAAAATACGCCAACAGACTGCAGACAAGAAGGATTCAGCATCCTGTCTACAGTGCAAAAAAGCTGAGCTGTGCAATTTTTCCCTGCAGCAATGGACCATAACAGCAACTCTGCCTTTTTCAGGTCAGTTGCCCACTAATATTCAGCATAGTGAACTTTCAATGCCAATTTGTCCTCCACAGTCCTGGACCTCCTCCAGGAACGCTCCAACCTCCATCCCTTTGTCTTTAAGTGATGCATGGGTTAATGGATTCACACATGGTTGGGACAGAGTAAGGGATCTGATAGTTATACTAAGGAGAAATCGTATTATGGAGGATGAGGGTGGGGATGAAAACTGTACCTGGACAGTAGGTTACGTGGTGAGGTGAGGAAACAAAATAGAACAGACTGGGTGGACCAGTAGTCTTTTTCTGCTGATAATCTCTATGTTCCTATGCTTCTATGCTGAGTTATTTTGTTGGCATTGTGACCTTTTTTAACCCTGAGGTTATGTAACTAGCATATTGATCTTTTTGACCCTTACAGCTGTGCACTCAATTAACACATGGGAGCAGGAGTATGTGCAAGATTAATGCAGTACTCTGTGATGGTGTCCTGACCAATGAGGACCCTGAACTGACCAGACACTATTTTTTCCCTATAATTAAGCAGCAGTACATGACAGGGTGTGCGTTGTTGTAGGATAATAGCATGCCATGGGTGCACTGTGAGGCACGTGGCACTGCAGTGCACTTTCAAACAGCCAGGAGGTGCCTTTATCCTACAACTACATGTGCAAAAATGCACAGTTACATCAAGCTATGTTTATTTAGGCTTGATTATTTCATCAAACAGCTGGTGGATGAAACATGTCACAAACTCTATAGTCAATCTGAAAAAAACAATTTGGGGATTAAGAAAATGTAATACTGCCTATGAGGAATTTTCTTTAAAGTTTCTTGTTAGTGTAATAAGAGCAAAAACTATAGCTCAATTGACTTATGGATCTGGGGTTTAGGATATTAAAAACGGAATTAGCCTAACGGTCCCTATCTTTAAATTCCTACGGGCACTTCTAAGTATGGGCCAATCATGCCCAGTGACATACATAAGATCAGAGCTGGGCTTGGATAATATCAATGCAGTGATAGATACAGGTAAATTAAATTATTGGATAAAACTTAATAGGATGAATAATGATAGGCTGCCATATAATTGTCTTATTGAAAAAAAAACTTGGCATTAACTTGGTTGTAAAGATTCTGATTGGTATAAGAATTTGGTAAGTAACCTAAAGAAATATGATCTATTAGTATTGGTAGATATCTTGAGAAAAACATCCCCTTAAGTCTTAAATACAAGCCATATATAAAAAAATATGTATTTTTTTGGCTAAACAGAATCTTATGTTTATGTTTATTATAAGTTCACAATTTTCAAAATGGTTTGCATCTGCGAGTATGCTTTTTCATTTTAATTCTACTTGGACTTTCTTACTGATCCAAAATTAAGAAAAAACATTAATTAGTTACAAATGTTAAATGTTTGATAGTAACGTGTTAACAGCAAGATAAAATAAACCACTATGAATAGTACAAAATGCTCCACTGGTGAACACAAAGACCTCATGCATATTTTATGGGAATGTCCCTGGTATAAAAGGGCTAGGGCTCTCTGGTTGGAGTATTATTATAATGAGGGAAATGCTATGGATAGATCTGAGTTAACTTCAATAATCATTCATATGGAGGATGAAGTGACTATTTACAGATTAGCCAGTTTTGTTTTTTTCAGACAGGCAAAAATGTAAGGAAGGGAATGACAGAAAAGCTGCTGTCAGGAAAAATCCTGTGAAAGTTTTACTGGTGCCTGTATTATCAATGGATTTGAGAAAATTACTGACAGAATTATATTCAGTTTTTTTTTATTTGCAGTGGCTTTCCCATTATGACTGGCGACCAGTTCAGAGATAGAAACAAAAAAGAGAGAGAGACTGGCTGTGTCTATGGGTCATTATCCCCATAAGGTTACCAAGGGCTCACACATTGTTTTGTGCTTATTTCTCCATTCCCTTTTCACACAAACAGGATCAAGGAAATAATCTCTGATGTTTCAGTGCTAGGTTCATGACATACCTGTATCTGGGAACTGTCCTGATACAGTAAAATAGAGGCAATACTGATCCATTCCTGGAGAACTGTGCTGTAAACAAATACAGATGTTTGTTTATCCATCTTATGAAAACAGTTTACTACTCCCTAGTACCCAGTGGGGACCTCCAACTATTTGTGCAACATTATATGGGGTGTATATTTTGTGTATTAGTGTACTAATTCTGCTTTTAAACTATTTTTTTTGTATTAGAAAATGCTTTTTTATATATTTATATGTGTGTAATGACTTATAGTCAAACAATAAAACTGAACATACTGACAACTACCTGTACCCTGGAGTAGCTTATGTAAGGCATAAGACACAGCAGAGTGTGCGGTTGTACTGAAATATACAGATGCTTCTGGTGCATTGCTACAAGACCAAAGGCATCATCAGTACTTGAGAAATGTATATATTAGTGACTGCACATTCTGCTTTGACTTACATATGGGATCTTAGTGGGGTCCTGCTTCTACCCATTTCAGAAACAGAGTGGACTACAGCAATGAGAGGTAAGTTACTTGCTCAAGGTGATACAGTAAGTATTTAACTCTAGTGGGGTTTCAACCTGTGATCTCATGGTTCCCAAGTCAGTGCTCTAACCACTAGACCACACTGCCTCCTACTTAATCTACAAAGTCCTGGAGTACATGCTGACTTTGATGTGCGACATAATAATTTACAGAATTTGGTGAGACTAATGACAGTCATGCAGACAAACAAATGTGCATCCTCCTAAATGAACGCAAATGTAAATATAAATTGTACTACAAACAATATTTTAATAGTGTAGTGGAAGTTCACATGAAAGTGATACAGAAAATGACTTCTTTGTAATTACAGTGATTCTGAAACATTCCTAATGAGGAATAATAGGAATAATGCCACAAAGCAACTATTCTGAAACACACATCATAAAAGAGACAATGTTAAGGTCATGGCTTGGAGCTGGAACAATTTCAAAAATATTACATTGCTCATGCTGTTTAAAATATTTCTTTAAATTGGATTTTTAAGATGACTTGATGCCAGTGGTCAAAATCTACTACTGTACAGTATCCCAGCCATACCGAAAATAGGGCCTGCCTATCGTTACTAAAATGTCACAGCTGACGGTTCCAACTGATTTCCCTCAGGATGTGTGTGTGTGCTACACTGTTTGATAAGAGATGCTCTCTGATATTCAGTTACCTGTCTAAGCCATTATAAAAAGATTCACTGGATTTTGCTATTTTGAAATATGATTTCAGAAGAAAAACCATGAAGTTTAACATTTTTGATATTATGGAGTTTCAGAATCCATCCAGGTAGATAAAATTTGTGTCAAACTAGCAATGAGGACAGGCTGGCCTAGTGGTTAGAGCGCACAGCTGTGAAGCTGAAGACACCGGTTTTAATTCCATAACAACCACTTACTCACTGTGTACCTTAGGTGAGTCACACTTTCATGTTCTTAAACTCTGTGATCTCTTCCTCTAATCTCTCTCTCTTTCTCTCACTTTTCTTTCCGAATCCCCCAGCAACATCCATTCCCCTACCTCCCCCTCCTTGGGCTTGAATTATTAAGGAGCCAGTATCTGAGAGAGTTATGTGTTGCTGGCCTGCAGAGCCTGCACTATACTTCTGATTAGTGTACTTAGCACTGCCCCTGACTGCCCCTATATCTATGATTGGAGTGACATATATAAGGCAGGGGCAGTCAGGATCTTCCACCAACTTCTTTAAATGGGGTCAATATTTTCTTTTTTTAAATGTTAGCAACCACTGTTATATGAACACATATTATTTATGCCAGTGAGTTTTCATGTAATCTTTGTTAGATCTCGTCTTCAAAACAATATTAAAATACAAAGCATGAAAAGATACTGACAATTGTCAAAATGACACACAGGAGCTACCTTAAAGCAGTATTGCAGTTTAGTACATGGCCACAAATGGGACTGTAACCTTTTTAATGCAAAAGATCACATCTTCTGATTGCATTTACTTGGGTGCTCCTCCAGTTCCACTATACTGTCAAGATTTTCACCATATCTACCTTTCATTTACCATACCAAAGCCACAGCATGGTGTTTAGACGATGCTGTGCTGCTGGAGGTGCTGTCCTTCAGATGAGATATTAAATCGAGATCCAGTCTGCCTCTGCTGATCACTGTTCAGGTGGTCGATAAAAAAATCACCTACCCTTTTCCAGAAGTGCAATGGGATCTTTCTCAGTGTTCCAGCCATATTCCCCCCCCCACTCAGGAAAAAAAACCTATAAGATTAATCTGGTTAAATAGCAACCTGTCTGCTTTTGCATCCCCCTTCCCTTAGGACAAGGCAGTCAACAGGAAGTACTGTAAAGTAGGCTGAATTTACGTCGCTATATTTAATGCTTTCAACCTGCTACACGCATTTGAGGCGGATAGAATTCATCTGTCTGGCACATACAATAATAAGGCGTTAGTACAGCACTCTTCTGACAATCAGCTGTCACTCTTTCGCTCATGTCAGCAATCAGCTGGCAAATTAGTTGTCTGGCAACTGTAATTAACTGTAATTATAGTAATCCCCTTAATCCCTTCCCCAGCCTGATACAAGGTGTCAGGTTTCACTCGGGTTTCTTGTCTATATCGGAAATGTTGACTGAAAGTGACTGAAATAAACTTTGAGCTCTAAAATATCTATTTTGAAATGAATACAGTGTGCAAAGTCTGTTAAGAGGAAGTATCCATTTGATGTTACTTCTGTAAACAGTAGCGAGTTAGTTGACAGTTCAGGGGTGGATATAATAGAAGCTGCATGGACTGATAAGGAGTTAACTGCATCCACTTCACCAGCACCAAGGAAAAGCAGCCCTTCATTGTATGCTAGCTACACATTTGAAATCCGATTTGAGCTGTGGAAGTATGCCACTGTAAATGGCATCATGGCTATACAGTCAGATGCCATCCATGCAAGACAGCAGTAAAAATTCATGACAGCAGCAGGAGGAAATTTAAAGTAAGGTACCTCACTGAGCTCCAAAAACAGCAGACCCAACTCTCCTGTCCTCTGTCCTCCCACAGAAACCTTATGGCTATCCTACTATGCTAATAGCAGAGCTTGAGGAGAAACTACCAAAACTTGTTAAAACTCTTCATGTTGAGGGGGCCATTGTCAATGCCTGTGTAGTGCACTCTGTGGCATTTGGTATAGTAAAGGCAAATTCACCTCACTTACTAATGCAGAATGGTGGTCATTTGAACCTGACATGCAAGACATGCATGTCCGTGTCAGTGGCCCAGCAGGTAGCACACTCACCTCTGAGGCCAGGGGATCAGAAGGCTGTGGGTTCTAGCTCTACACCAGGCACTTGGGTTAATATCTTAATACTGACACTGTAGTGCAGCATGGGGGGGGGGGTGCTGCACTCCTGAGGTGCCATCTTTCGGATGAGACGTTAAACCGAGGTCCCACCTGCCTGTTCTGATAGTAGTTCAGATGGATGTTAAAGATCCCATGGCACTTCTCAAAAAGGGCCGGGGAATTTCCCCGGTGCACTGGCCAAATGTCCCCTCATTCACTAAAATACCACCAACAGTTTAATCTGGTTCAAGGTCAGTTGTCATTCATCTGTATCCCCCTTCCTCCGGTTCATGCCTGAAAATAGGCAGAATTTGTCTAGTGCACTTACCCGGTCAACAAAAATTAAAAATAAAAAAAAAAATAAAAAAGTAGGCTTGTAGGTTTCTTCACAGGTTGGGGTTTAGCAAGAGCATGACAGCTGCATGGAAAACACCAAGTGACTTCCCCAAGTTAAAGGCTGTGTTTTTAAACAAAACAGCCAATACCTGTGCCCAAGAACTAATTTCCCCTGAACTGATACTAAATCTTGATGAGACAAGTGTGAATATGTTTCCCTGCTCTGAGTGAACTATAGCCACTAGCAGCTCAAAACAGGTAGTCGTGAATGGACTTGGAGATAAGCGGAAAGTGTCTACTGTGTTAGCCTGTACTATGAATGGAGACATGCTACCCCACAAGTGATTTACAAGGGCAAAACCATGGTATGCCAGCCTTCCACAAATTCCCAGGTGACTGGCACATAACACACTCACTAAATCATTGGACAAATAAGGAGACAATGCTGTAAATCATCAATCATTTTATAGTGCTACATTACAAGTTCACAAAGCAGTGTCTTGGACTTCAATCACAGCAAAAGGCACTTACTAGACTAGACCTCTTTAGATTCCATTCAACTGAACTTGTAATCAAAATGTTTGAAGAAAATTGCTTCATTCCCATCTATGCACCTGCATCCTGTACAGATGCACTATAGTCCCAGGACATCTATGTAAGCAAAGTCTTTAAAGACTATCGCAAGCAAAACTTTACTTACATGGTATGCTGGGCTAGTCTCATAAACAAAATTGCTACAGGAGCTGCAGACCTAAATATCAATTTATAGTATACGGTTAACGCTTCTTATGCACAGAAAACAGTGGCATTCAAAATCTTGTTGTAGGACAGTTCAAAGGTCAAAACAGTTGTTGGAATATCGTTCTGACACCACATCAATAATACAACAATGTTTCAGTCTTGTTCTACCACCTCATTGGCTCACTTGATGTGGTTCCAATGGGGGAAAATTGCAAAAACATGGTGGTACAGTTTAGCGAGCAGAGGACCCACCTAATGTACACATGAAGGGCCAGATATGTTTCCATGTCACAAAAGTACTTTTTTTTTATTTCAAGAAAAAACAGTGCAGTCACATATGGACATAACCACCACACAGGATTTCTTCGGACCAACACAACCAAACTGAGAAGCTGGAGGGAGTAGCCAGAGTGAGTGGGGGCAGCACCAGATAACACAGTATGTAACTTTAAAAAAAAAAAAAAGTCAAGCCAAATCATATGTTATAAAAAACAATTGTTGGGTGACCATCCTCAGCTAAGGCTGTGTTTCTATCTTAGGAGTTGATGAAATCATAGAGACTTCCTGAGCTTCACTCTCAAGGTCTCTATGATGTCATTAACTCCCTCGATGGAAACACAGCCTTGTTGTGAGTGCTCACCCATCCACTATTCTATTTGAAGCTGGAGAGCCAGAAGGAAAAGCAAACTGAGGACTTGAAGCACGCTTTAACAGTATGGCAAGTTGCTGGGAGGACTGTATAATGAGTTTTACTGATGCCAGCATTTTGGAAGCTTACCAGAATTGCCTTAATTTGGTAATGTACTGTATGGTACTTTGTACTTACTAATTAAAATGCTATTTCATCTTATTTTTCACTAGTAAAGCCTCTATTTTTCTTTAGGGTGGACAGAGCATGGAAGGAGATACAGAGGGAGGAGCCGTTATCACTATCTGTAGGCACTAAATGCCCAGTCATGTGATATGAAAACAGACCAATGTACTGGAACTCAAAATGGGTAACATTGCATGACCACATTGCCAACACAGGACACAATGCTCTCAATTAGTTTAACAGTTTACTTTTTCAATATTTTTTTAAGCTTCAGTATTTTCAGTGTTTCCAAACTGAACTAAAGACAACAGAGTACATTATGTGAGTGTTCCACTGTATTTCTTTTTGTTTTAACATAGGACTATGAAATGTGATTTACTGAAACACACCACATGACTAAAGCCGATGCACTGCCCTAATTTTTCACAATCTATTTATTTTCGCTTCAGCTCAACATAGCAAAGATAGTGAAAATAAATAGATCATGAGAATAAGCTGCTATACAGTATTTCCAAGCCTTCCTTTCCCGGGTAGCACAACTAAATAAATGTACCATATAGACTCGCCTATAAGTCAAGCCTCACATATAAGCTGACCCCCTTTTCCTTGTCAATTTTAGCAAAACTACAGACATTACTTTGTTGCTCGTATTGGATGGAAAAATCTATTTTGTGACCGTCAGGCACAGAATGTGCCATTTTGGCCAGAACAGGAAACAAAATTAGGTTACACAGCAGCAAAAAAATGGTTTGCAATAGTGAATCTCGCAAATAGATCACGCTTGCCACTAAGTCAAGACCCCCTTCTTTGGGGCCTTTTTTCCAGCATCGAAAACTAGACTTATATGTAAGTAATGCAAGGCAGCTTTATTTCTATAGTGCCCTTCCCCAAAGGCTCAGGGTGCGTGACAATAAATACGAACTACAAATTCTTCATTAAAACTAGCAGTGAACATAAAATCATAATTAACAATAACTAAAAGTTCAGGGAAAAGTCTCAGCATAGAGGAATATCTCTAAATTACACTTCAAGGCCTCTACCATATGGGCAGATCTAATATAGTCTGGCAAAGCATTCCATTAATTGGGTGCTGCCACATAGAGTGCTCTGTCCCCAGAGAGCTGAAGCTTAGAAGTAGGGACAGAAAGCAAGCCAGCATCAGAAGAGCGGAGTAAGCAAGTTGAGTAGTATGGTACTAGTAGGCATTTTAAGTAGTCTGGTCCCAAACCATGTAGTGCCTTCAGAGTTATCAAGCATATCTTGAAGGTTATGTGCCACTAAATATCACAGGTAGCCAGTGCAGCACACGCAGCACCAAAGTAATATGGTACCCATGAGAGTAGCCCACAATCAGCCTGGCCTCAACATTCTGGAATAGCTGCAGGCATCGCAAAAAAAACCCCAGATAACCCTAGGTATAGAGCATTGCAGTAGTCGAGCCTAGAGGTGACAAACACATGCACTATCATTGCCAGATCAGCAGGGGCTAGATTTCATTTAATCCTGGCGCTGTTCCAAAATTGGTAAATGCCAGCCTGGACAGCAGCCAACACCTGCTGACTATCAATTGCTGTGCCACACACCTATAGGTAATATTCTCCATCAAAAATAAACATGTTATGATTCAGGAGAAACTCTAAGCATTGCATGATAAATTCTGCTGGTACATGTTCACTCAAAGGGCTTTTTTGCAGGAAGTGTTTACATGCCTCAATGCCATCACTATGCCTAATGGATGTATAGATGAACTCAACATCCACACTAACTGGCTAAGCTTAAGCCATGAATAATACATATATTTTTTCTTTCTTTTGTTTTAGGGGCACCACTGTTTTCTCTTGCTGTATCCAAAATCAACTAGGATTTGAATCTCCGCTGAGCTCATGTGGATCCGCAGCGGTTTCTCAGTAAAAGCCATTATGTGGGTGATCACAAGATGTACAGCTAGAGACTGACTGGACTTTTATACAGCTTTTTTCAAATTTATGTATAGATGCAATTAAATTAATTAGTCTACAGTATCTGTTTCTACATGTTGTTTTTCTGTAAATAAATTCACTGCACTTGTTTGTGATATGGTAATGTATAATCTGAATGATCCAAATGTGTTTATTTTTATTTAACTCTTACAACCTGATTTTCATGTGTGCTTATGTGTATGATGTAGCAGTGATTTGGTATATATTGCTATTGAAACTGATTGTCTCCACCTCCTGACGAAGCCCAGTACAAGGGTGAAGCGCCGAGGTGCCACTATTTACTAAATGGTGATTGAAATGCATGCTGGAAAATAAAGCTCATTTTGTTTGGAATTTTTTCATCTTTTGAGCCTGTTTCCTCACACAGTCTATTGCTAGGTGTGCTCCTATTTTTTGGATCTGCCACCTGTGTTAGCCCAGGGTATTCATCAACTGGAGGAGCTGCTGACTAGGAATGAGGTCTCATCATCAACCCATGCAGTGAAATCCTCCAGCACCAAAAGCCTAGAGGCAGTCAACACCAGATTGACAATGAAATCCTCCAGTTCCTGCACAAAATCAGCTCCACATCCCACTGGACAGTATATAAGAATGATAATGCAACTAATACCAGGGGTACATCTAGCAGCAATACACTCAAAGGACCTGAAAATTCCTGTGGGGGTATGCAATGAGTCCGAATGTGGATTTAAAACAAATGCCCCCCCCCCATGGTACAGTATTCCTCTAGAATAAAATTCAGCTGCCCCCAGTCTTAATTTGCTTCCACTTTTTCAGTGCCCTCTCAGTCACATCAGTTATACAGTAGTTACTACACAGACTTCACCATATTTGCATGAGTGCAATGAGATTCAGGTGTCTCAGCAGCTGTGTCCTGCCCCAACTGGGCTTGTTTAGAAAGGTTTCAGTGGGTGTTCCATAAGTCTAGGATTAAGGACATGAAGAACAATACTTCATATAAGCTACAGTAGGAATCTCTTAGAAAGGTAACCTAAAAAATATGCTAAGGTGTTTTATTAATTTTAGCTAAGAATTGGCTTTGTTTAAAAAATAAGTTGCACTGCTGCAATGAAGGTGAATGGAAACAGTTTAAAATATGTTTGCCTATAAATTTCCTCTTGGTCTTCTTGTCAGTGTTTGATTTTTTTAACCAGGTAGGTGGACACAGCCGCAAGTTGATTTTTTACCACACCTGGGATTCACAGTACATGTACACAGAATAACTTTTATAATTTGTTGTCCCCTCTTCTGATATGCATTGACAATTTTTCTTGTCATAGAAACTATTTTATTGCTTTTTTTTAACTACCGTGGTGTACGCATCATATTCTCCTTTTCTCTGTTTTAGTACTGCCTATTTCTGTTTACAGGGCACTTTATAGGCCATGATGTCAGTTCCAGTGTTCTACATTGCCAAATGAGCAGCAAAGAACAGTGGTATGGAACAATGAAACTGACTTCACTTGACATGCAAGGAAGCCCAGGGAACATAGAAACGGACAGCAGTAAAAAAGAAAAAGACAAGCAAAACAGGCATGGTGGTGGTAGTAAATAAAAATAATTAAAATAATTCCTGTCTGAAAAACAAATGGTTAAAACATATAGCATCAGAAGAATGAATATTTTTAGAAAGAAGACACAGGAAGTTGATCCAAGGCATTTACATTTATAATTGCAACATTATTTTTATCTGCACACCTTTTCATAATGCACATAATGCATGAATAACATAACATGTATTAACAAAAAAAAACAAGAATCTTCAGGTTGAGGCAGCAACCAAGATGGCCACTTAAGACTGAGCTCCAGCTGCCCTTGATCAAAATATAGCATTGTCCAACTTAAGTGTAACCAGAAAAAGCAAACTAATGCTATCACATTGGTGAACCTCAGAAATGGGGTCTAACAAAAAAGCACATGGAAAATCAACTCCTAAGCCCCCCAGCCAACGCAGAGAGACACAATACCAGTCCCAGCAATTCTCCCTTCTGGGCCTCAGAGCTCACCATAGGCTTGGACAACTGCCACTCTGGAACCAGAACAGTCATCAACCAGGCAGGAACATCCAGCATTACGAAAATGCTGCACAAGATAGATGGCAAGGTCTCTGGAATTCACTGAGACCTCCACAAACTCAAACAGTGGACTGCTGATGCAGAAGATCATGTAGGGATGCTCCAGGATGACAGCACCAGCTATGGTAGAGCTATAACCTGTTTTGTACAGTGTGAGAGGGCCATCATTCAATGGGCTGAAGATGTGGAAGCCAGAGCTAGGTACAGTAATATCTATATCTTTGGCTCCCCAGAAGGCACCAAACAACATAATTTGGGCACATTTTCAGTCACATAGTTCAAACAGGAGTTACAACTTGGTGAAAACTGTGACCTAAGCATTGAGAGAGCCCACAAGACCCCAGGCCCAAAACCGAAACATGGGGCACTTCCATGATTAGTGATCATAACATTTCTAAAATACCCCTCAAAGACCTTAATCTAGATGGCCAAAATGTATATAGCAATCAGGACTTTCCACCAGCCATTCTGGCGAAAATGGAAAAAGTTCATGCAGGGATCAAGGCTGTTAAGGAGAAAGCCGTTATGAGCCAAATGTGCTATCCCACAGAACTGGTGGTGACCACTGAGAAAGGCCCAAGAACATACAATGCCCTCCTTTCAGCAGCAAAGTATCTACTAGCCCAAAACATAGAACTTCACGACCTACAAGCAGAGTGCACAGAAAAACAAATTTCTTTTTTTTTCTTTTTTTTCTTCTAGTCTTTGGTAACCGGGTAAGGTTACCAAAGCAGACGTGATGTGAGAAAGGCAGGTACTAAGGGGAGCCCACAACATCAGTGAGGAGACTGCTTAATCCATATGCAAGGGGACATGCACAGGGTCTGCTAGTTGATGAAAGACACACAAGTAATCTGGTGACGTTATTTCTTTTTCCTTTGTTCTTAATGTGACACCGGAGGTGCTGGAAGATAGTAAAAGGTGCAGGCGCTGAAGAGTGGAAGGGCACTTATTATGGTACATAGGGCACTTTTTCTGAACCAGCTTTTGCTATACAGAAATACAATAAAATGCACATTTATGATCACGATAGTAATATTAAGAATGCATTTATATCAAATGGGAATATTTAATATAGAATATTAACAGCTCTGAAAAACACATTTTCTCTATATTGAAAATTGGAAATTGGCTCCAGAACCGGACCCAGAGGGTCATGGTTGGCAGGATAGTCTCATCCCCAAGGAGGGTCATTAGTGGGGTCCCTCAGGGATCGGTCCTTGGGCCCCTCCTGTTCAACGCCTATGTCTCTGACATAAGGAAGGGTATCAGGAGTGAGATGAGTCTCTTTGCGGATGACTCAAAACTGAGGGCGGTGGTGGATGGGGAGATGGGGAGAGTGGCCCTACAGGGGAACCTGGAGGCTCTGAAAGGTGGTCTAGAAAGTGGAAGCTGAGGTTCAATGCAGGGAAATGAAAGGTACTGCATCTGGGAGCCGGAAACCTGGGCCAAGTGTACACCCTGGTGGGAGAAATGCTACAAGTCTCGATGGCTGAGAGGGACCTGGGGGTGGTGGTGGATGTCAAGATGAACAACTCAGAGACTTGTAGGAGGGCAGCGGCAAAGGCCAACAGGATGCTTGGATGCATCGCTAGGGGGCTCACCTCCAGAAGGAGGGACGTGATACTCCCACTTTATAACTGCTTGGTGAGGCCGCACCTCAACTACTGCATGCAGTTTTGGAGGCCACATTTAAAGGGGGACATTGAACTCCTGGAGAGGGTCCAGACAAGAGCAACCAAAATGATTTGGGGCTTGGGGGATAGGACCTATGGGGAGAGGCTCGAAGAGCTAAATATGTACACACTGGAAGAGTGAAGGGACCGGGGGAACATGATAGAGGTCTTCAGGTACATGAAGGGGGTAAATAGGGGAGGAGCAGCCAGGGTGCTCCGAAGGAAGGAGGGGCAACTAGAGGGCATGGGTGGAAGCTAGAAGGGGGAGATTCAGGGGAGAAAGGAGGAGATGCTACTTCACTGAGAGGGTGGTGGAGCCATGGAATCGCTGCCCAGGGGCTGGTGGGCAGCAAGCAGATTGGAGGGTTCAAGAGGGAGTGGGACAGGTACAGGAAGGTTCTGGAAGCAAAGCCAGAGCAGTGAGAATATCAGAACTGGGAAGGGAGAAGCCAGAGAGGGAGGGGGGACAGCAAGGTCAGCTCCCAGGGTGGGGGCTGACCAAATAAGCAGACATGAAAGACCATTAGGCCTATTCTGCTGGCATTTTAGTATGTTAGTATATCTTACAGGACTGGGGAAGTGACCCTGTATAATTCAATCAGAGAAAATACTAATAGCATCACACTGTCCAGAAGGGCTGAATAAATAAGTTACCCTGCAACATATAATAAACAGAAACAGAACACAGAGAATCTATCAAGGATAAGATCTCTCGGAGATCCCATAGAACCACAGTTTAAACTCAGGTGGCTCTGCCATTGCAGAACAGGAACAAAATCCATGGGTTCCTAGAGAATCAAATGACTAGTCTAGTCCAGAGGATCCTCCGCTGTAACAGAATAAGATCAGAACCTGTGGGCACTTACAGAACCACAGTACCAGCCCAGAGTGTCCCAGGTGCAACAGAATTTGATCAGAACCCTACACAGAACCACAATACTAGACCAGTGGGTCCCACATGTAACAGACCAGATCAGGACCCTTTGGTACTTACACAACCACAATACCAAATAATAAAACAAGATCAGAATTATTGGGGGCTGGCATTATGGGTTAGAGTGAGCTTGGTACATCCAGCAGACATGGGTTTGATTCCCACAACCTCCAGTTGCATACTGTTTGACTCTAAGCACGACACTTAACTTCCCCAGTGCTCCTGGGTCACCCCAGAAAAAAAGGTACTTGTGTCAAGTGGTGCACAGTTGTTTACTATATGTTGCAGGGTAACATTTATTCAGCCCTTCTGGATAATGTGATTGTGTCATGGGTGTTCTCCCCCACCAAACCACCACCATGTTCTTACAACACTTGTGCCCTTTAAGCCTTTCAAGCAATACCTTCCTTTGCAAAACTAAGTCAGCCATTATAAGATGTAACTGCACCTTCAAACCACCCCCACCTCACCCCACCCACACAACACACTCCCACAAGTTTTGCAATGTTCTGACACTTTTGATTCTGGAATTATCTTGCCCCACTATATTGTGCCTTAGATGTTTCTTTGGTACAGTAAGAGTTACTTTTCAGCAATTTAAACCACAGATTGAAGTGAGAAAGAAATTATTTATTTATTCATTATTTTGTGCCTGTATTCCCTAATCTTTAATGACCAATGCTTGAATTTTGTAAGGGACATAGGAAATATGGGAACCTTAAACCAGGGGCATCCCTGAAAATCAGGAAAAAAACGATAGATACTCTGTGAGGCTTGAACAAATACTTTGAAAACACACAACTCTTCTGCAGAAATATGTTTTACAGTGAAAATTTCAAGTTAGTGGCACACTCAGGTCTTAAAACATACACTTGAAAAACAGTTCTGTATTTCCACTTCTCCGTGTGAGCTCACAACACCCTATACCTAAGTAGCGAAACATGAAAAGCAGTAAAACATGAAATACACCAGGAAAAAACACTGTCAGCAGATCATGTGTCTTGGTCAGACTTGTTCCTTGAACTGCATAGTCATCATGCTTTTTATGTCTCAGCATTCTGTGACAGACTTCATTTGGGGAATCCCTTTAACCCACCTTTTAATTCCTACTAAGTGCCTCATCATAAATGATGCAAAAAAAATGTTGTAGGTGCCGTATTGGTCCTTTTAAAAACAGATCCAGAAACAAATGATTTGATACCTTTTATTGGACCAACATGGATGTTACAGAAAAAAACAAAGTGCTTTAGCTTTCGAACCAACCAGGTCCTTCTTCAGAAGCTTTGTGGCAGTTTTTTCAAATATCCTATACTATTAACACCAGATTATATAGAAAAAGCAGAAATAATTCTCATTGGTTTAACATATACATTTAAAACATAATAGAAGATTACGTCAGAGAAGCTAATTAACACCAGTATGCCTTTAACTGAGGAGCCTCAGAAGGGCAAAGGTATCAAGAATTCTCATAGAGAGTTCTTGTCACATAAATTTTTAAATGTCTCAGTATGCCAAGAAAGCATTCTAGTGATAAAAAAAAAAAAAAAACCTTGGAGTAGCATTCTCTCTAATACATGTAAGATGAGCTCACAACTTACATTCCAATTGTCCTGGTATATTAAAGGACAGATAATGAAAGACAAAATCCTGAAATTAGGTATAACTGCAAGTTGAAAGCAAGCCTCAAATTAACCTACACATATAAACATGATGCATGAAAGTATCATTTGTAAGTGTAAGTGCAAAATAAATAAATAAATAAATAATACTTGCAAAGGACCCCCAAGAAAACGAGACCATGAGCCTGATAAATGCAGATTTCAACACAGAGTCTGTGTATAACAAAAATGCACAGAATCAGTCTAAGCAATCTAAATGAAAACCCAAAGGAATTATACCTTTAATGAACCCCCAAGTAAATGAGATATGCATCTTAATATGAGCAGTTAAAAATGTGACAGTGTGAAATCCACCCACTGACAACTAATAGAAGGAAATAAATGCACACTATATGTGAAAACTAAGTGTTCTAGCCACATAACAACTGCCCCATGCCACGCTCCACCCACACATATGTGTGTACATACACCACACCACACTCCCATCATAAATGAGGCACTGAAGAACTGTTATTTAAAAACAAAAACAGACACGAGTCAGTACTGAGCCAAGCAACATGTGCCATGCAGTGTGTGGTGTGCTTGTTAGCATGATCATTAAGTGTTGGCATCAGGACACAGACTCCACCCCCAAACGAGTAGCATATAAGCCCCATAAAGCAGTAAATATTTATGTCAGTAAAAGAAACATGAGCTTTGTTCACTGGTCAGTGTGATTGCTATCTCAGAAAACTGAAACAAAGGAGTTGACTTTCTACCTGAACACCATGCTAGCATGTTTGGCAGCATGTTAGGTAAGTCTTGGCACTTGGGACACAGAGCTCCCCGCCCACATGCCTTAGCCTTAGGCTATACAAGAACCCCATCCTCGAATAAGGTAATAAACACTCATACCAGTGAAAGCAAATATAAGCCTAGTTAACCAGTCAGCATAATTGGCTTGCTTGCAAAACTAAAACAGAAGCAGACTTCCTACCGTGTCAGCATGTTGGCGTGTCTGTCAGCATGTTTGGCAAGTCTCAGTGCTCGGGGACACAGACCACCCACGTAATGCATCTGATACAAGAACAACCCCTTTAAGAAACAAGACAAGCTGACACAGAGTTGAGGATGTGGCTGACCCGTGAAATAAAGTTTATGCAAAAATAAGGAGTTTTATGGCATGTTAAACATGTTTCGTTTCTCACAGAAAGTAACACCATAAGTGTGTTAGTCACCTATAGGCACTAGCTAGAATAGTTACTGACTAGAGGCTCGAAAGGAGCGAGACACATACTGCAAATCGAAGAGACGTTTCAAGCTCCATGCCCGTGCACCGGGAAGCTTTGCTCACAGAGGTAAGAAACAGTTTCAATTTTACATATCATACAATAAAAGAGTCTGCACAGTGCACTGGGCTGGGGTGCTGAGGATATTGGCTCCGAAATATAAATAACTAAGAATTCAGCACTCACCACCGATTATAAAAATGCAGCTCGGTAAACAAATATAGCAAAAAAGTGCCCAATTTTATTAAGGCACCAGGGAAACACACATCTTGATGTGTTTTGGAATAAACTCCTTTTTTAAAAGACATGCAGGACCAGTTGGTTTGCAGAACTGCATTTTATATTCAGTGGCGAGTGCTGGATTCTTTGTATTATAGTTTTAATTCTGTAATTGCTCCCACTACTAAGAACACAAATAGCTAAAGTTCACTTGCACCCGGAAGAGCACAGAAAACAATCAAAACAGCAGCTATTTACATAATTTCATGGAAACTTCACTTAATAATTCAGAGTTTAAAATGCTCGAATGCACCATTTTAAAAAGGAAAACAGATAATAACCTTACCGACTCCTGCACGGACAGACTCATTGGTGGCAAAACTATATCCTGCCCTACTCATCCTAAACTTTGCTCCTTCCCTAAAGAGCACACAGTGCTTAAGAGTAAAATAAAATTTCTACAGCTCTCTTGCTTCCATTTTTTACATTAGTGTCGCTGCCGAGCCCATTGCAGCACACAAAACCAGGAGCTTGTAATGGGCTCGGCAGTCAGCACAAATGACCAGTCAGTGTGGTCCAGATGCAACTTTCTGCTAGGTGGGCTGAATGGTCATGCACTTCAAAGGGCCAAAGCCACTACAATCAGAGAGGGCTTTGGTCCTTTGATTTGCATGAAGCCCACTTCAGTAAATAGCTAATCGGCTTTTGGAGTGAAAGGGGAAGTCTTGCAACAGCAGCTTCGAAAAAATAAACAAAGCTCCTCCACAGACAACAAAAACAGGCCCCCCCCATCCCCATCAGTGTGAGACATTAGATAGCCCGCTCTTAGTGTCCCCAGTTGTCCTTCAGCCCAATATGGTTCCCCTCTCCCCCCCAGCAGTGTGCCCTCTTGATCTATGGTTTACCAACAGCGGGGTGCCCAATTCCCATGTCGGCAGTAGCTCTCCTCCCAACGACTGTGTGGGACACTGGGTAGTCCACTCCCAGTGTTCCCAACTGTGTATAACATCCCAATTTATTGCTGTGGAACACTAGAGAGTCCACTCCCAGTGTTCTCAGTATGACCCACCCAACTGTACTGCCATTTTCCCCCCTTGTGTTTGCTAATAGTGGGGTGCCCAATCCCCACGTCGGCAGTAACCCCCTCTTCCTGACAGTGTGGGACACTGGGTAGCCCACTCCCACTGTCCCCAAATGTATACTGTACCTGTAAAAAAGAAAACAGTTCCCTGACATCTTTTTTTTTAACCTGGAAAAAGAAAATGGTCCCTCGCCATCTCCCCACATCCCCCCCTCTCCCATCTCGACCCTCACTCTGCGCACCCACCTCGCCAAACCCTCCATTACCCCATACTTACCTTCAGAGGTTGGTGGCTGTGATCTTCTCTGGACTGGGACATGTCTGTACTCTTCAAAGGCAAACCGCAGACTGAAGGAAACAAGGTAAACCGTTCAATGACTGTCAATGGGACTTTCAACTTATCTTGATATCTCAGTCAAATATTTAGGAATTCTGACCCAAAATTTCAGCATGGGGTTCTTGAGACCCCACTTCATGAACACTGACACTGTCATCTCATTAATCGGTCCCAAAAGGTGATTTTGTGGTCCCTGCGTGGAATTACCTTTTGGGAAAAATTAATGAAATGACAGTGCCAATGTTCATGAGGTGGGGTCCCAAGAACCCCATTTTGAAAAGTTGGTGCAAAAAGTCCCAAAAATGACAGCGTTATAAGCGTGCATTTCGCAGTTTATACGCATGCTCGTAACTTCACCAATTTTTAATAGTTTCACTCCAGATTTTCAACATTGACATTTTTTCACACCTCCTCCCAAACAGTATAGCTGTCATTATTCACATCCTGCCAGATATGAGTTTTCGCACCTGTGGTGCAGAATGGCATGGTCGCTGTGCGAAATCAACTTTTGGAATGGATTAATGACATCACAGTGCCATTGTTCATGAGGGAAGGTCTCAAACACCCCATGTTGAAAATTTGGTAAAATAATTCCCAAAAATTACTACGTTACGAGCATGTATTGCGCAGGATCTACGCACGCTTGTAACTTCGACAATTTTTCATATTTTTACTCCAGATTTCCAACATTGCCATTTTTCACACCTCCTCATGAGCAGTATACAGCTGGCATTTTTCGCATCCTTACTGGAACATGTTTTCTCATCTGTTGTGCACAACAGCACGACTGCTTTGCGAAATCAACTTTCGGGACAGATTAATGAAATGACAGTGCCAGCGTTCATGATGTGTGGTCCCCAAAAGGACATGTTGAAAAAATTCCTGAAAATGTCCAAGTTATGTGCATCCACTGAATTTATGCTACGCCCGCACATAATTTTGTGGAATTCGGACCCTGCGTTCCCACAGTAAAATAAGAGTACTATTACTCCATCTCAAAAAGAAGGGAAATTCTTTGCAAAAAACTATGTTAATGGATCAGTTAGGGTTTTTATTAAATTGTAAAAAGCTGGGAAATTCAGTATTAGGGTTCCCAACCCTACCATCACACATCCCCACCCTCCACACACCAACAGGTGTCGGGGTGTGCCATGGGGTCGTCAGGCCTAACTCTGGGGAGCTTGGAAACCCTAACATTGAATTTCCCAGCTTTTGACAATCTAATAAAACCCCTAACTGATGCATTAATGTACTTTTTTGCAATGTGATCTGCTGGCTGTACTACAGCAATAAGAAGTGTGGTTTCATTCATTAGAAACTGGTGCTCAGCAGTGGAGGTGGGAGGGCTGTGCTCTGCTAGACTAGTCGGCGGTGGTTGCAACTGCCTTCTCCTAATAAGGAGAATTGGGTGCTGGATGTGGGGGGTGTGGATGTGGGGAGGCATGGACGGACGGAGTGGTCAGGTCACTGCTTGTTGTTGTGGTGAGAATATTCTGTATTCTTGGTGCTGCTGCCTCTTGCTTAAATTTGGGGGATTACTCTGTATTACTGGCACTGCTGCCTGTTGCTTAAATTTGGGGGATTACTCTGTATTCTTGGTGAATGCTGCCTCTCATTTAAATTTGGGGTGTTACGCTCCATTTGTGGTACTGCTGCCTCTCACTTATATATGAGGGATTACTCTGTATTCTTGGTGCTGCTGCCTCGCACTTAAATTAGTTCATAAGATGGGGACGGCCATGGAGGTGGGCAGGTTCTGCCAGTCCCCATGAAAAGCTTTTTTTTCAGCAGAAAAAAAATTGTGGGTGCTAGATGGATAGGCGGGTGGGATTTAAATAGGTGTTACTGAAATAAGTTGCTGCCTTGAAAGTACATAAGGCTATGGGGCCAGATGAGGTACACTGCAGCCTATAAAAGGAGCTCAAGGAAGTGCCAGCGTTAAATAAGTAACCAACGTTCAGCATTGACAAATGCTTGTTTGAGGTGGTAAAAGCTATCTGCAGCAGACATGGAGGTGCCAGCCAGAAAATGTAAGCCTGGGTAACAGGTATGAACTGGGCTGCATAATTTGGAAGACAAGAGTGTTGGAAGTTCAGTCATTATGTTAACCATTTTACTCCCAAGGAAATTGCTACTTTGGGAGCTCTGGACCTGCTTAATAGCAAGGCCAGCAGTAGGCACTTAAACACTTGTCTTCTCCGAAGACAACAAGGGAGCTCGTTTATTTTTTTGTGTGGCAGGGTGAAATGGGACACAGCGCGGCAGAGATTCAAGGGGCACTTGTAACTCTGAATCTCTGCCGTGCCCTGACCCATCCTACTACACACTTGGGACATTCAACTTGTCAGGCTTGCAGCTTGCCTGCTATAAATTCACTGATTCACTGCAGCAAAGGGCAAGCTCCTTCAGACCAAAAAAAAAAAAACAGGATGACCGCCTCCCCTCGACCCACAGTTCCAATGCCTATGTGTGACGCTGTCCCCCTGAACTCTCTGTCTTCTCATACCTGTGCAGATGACACTGACCAGAGAAATGGGAGCCACTACTGTGGAGCCTTAGGTGGTGGCCAGGAGGGAAGGCTTCTTTTTAGTTTGGGCAGAAAATAAGCCAGAGGCCACGGTTTGGCCTTGTCCTACAGGCCGCTGGTAGACACAGCTCCTATTTCCTGCCCCTGATCACTTAACTATACCCATAGGTTGGAACAAAAGCACACAAGGCAGATGCTGTGGGGACTGTAAAACAAGGTGGGACTGAATCATGCACCAACAATGGGCTAGACTCCCAGATCAACTGCAACCTGAATGGGGCATTTCCTCCAGAACCTTGTGCACCTGATTCTCTTCAGACTTGGTTATATGTGGTATTGAGACATGGACTACTGCAGAAAGCACAGGGAACTTGCATAACTTTGCCTACCTATGGACGTCTCAGTTCTTTTTAGCTCACTACACAGACCACGTAATATGGTTGGAAGGCTTTACTTCACCAGTAGTACAATTTACATTTGGGCTATGGTCTCCTTCTCCTGAGGGCCAAAGTGACTGGTATGGAATAAATTAGCATGTCTCCAAATCTGCATGGAGGGGGTTTGTTTGTTTGTTTATTTATTTAATGGGTAGGCACACTGGAAAACTAGTTCCTTTTACAGGTGCGACCCACATGAAAAACATACATACAAAAAAATGTACAGTAATGAAATATCAGACTAAAAAGTCTTCATTACAAAAACTAAACAGCATGTAAAACAATTACAATTAAAGAACTTTCTTAATTCATTTACAAATACTTTAACAGAATGCATTTGTCTTATACCACAAGGTATTTCATTCCAAATCAATGGAGTAATATAAGCAAAGGCCCTCTGTCCGCATTTCGGTCTCATAAAAGGTATATTAAAAACCAAGGGTTAAGGGACTTGGTCGGGTAAGAGGTCGCAGTCTTGCAGATCCTGACTGAGAGGCCCACTCGGTGGATCCTCTCAGGGAGGACTGAACTGTTTTCCATGTTATTGCCATACTGTTTACAAGTTATTTAATTATTTTAGGATGTTTTCATGTTATTTTATATATAAGCATGGCTAGAGAAGTGCACACACTTCTCAATGGGATGGGGGGGTCTTGGCGGTTGCAGACAGCCACCCCTGACCCACACTCCTGGCCTAATTATGTAAACTGGGTTTGAGGGGAACTGATGCCTCCCAAAGCAACTTCCCTTTTCATCTAGTGTACAAAGGTCATCCCAGGGCTCTAGCCCGGTGTGAGTTCCTTTGGAGCACACCTCTGCTGCAGGCCCTATACGTGCAATAGGTGCCTACCATCTCAGCACCTGAAATGGAACATCATTTGTGCCTGTCTCACTGAGACACTGTTATTTTCCACCAGTTTCCCTGATTTTCACGTTCGAGGTTTCAGATTGAAGTATATGTTTTGCTGGGTACCTTTCTTATTGAAGAAGGTATGGTCATATCACTCAGGGTCAAGCACGACGTGCTCTGTTAAATGCTGTATGTATTCAGACATGGGATCATTAAATATTTGACCAGTTATCATAAAAGGTCTTAATAATGTGGCTAAGCATGCTAAAATTCTCCAGTAGTTGGGCAAAAGAAAGTACGATATTGGACTATTACAGGAGACCCACTTATCAGCCTCAGAACATCTAAAGCTCCATAGGATGTTGGTGGGGGCAGTCCATGCAGATGCCCATCCAAGGGAAAAAAGGCCAGTGTTGCAAAAGTGCTGAGAAAAGGATTACAATTTAAGGTCACACAGGCACATAGCAATAAGGCAGGGAGACTGATCATTGTCTCAGAGAATACAAGTGAAAAAATGCTCCATCTGGTCTCCATTTATGCTCCAACACCTCCTCTGCTGAATTCCTTAGTGTTTTTAATAAGTTAGCACAACTCCCAGAAGGACAAGTAATTATGTGGAGAGACTGGATCTGCACAGAGAATCAAGCTCTAGACAGATCACAGGGAACTCAGGCTAAACTAAAACATGGTCCATATAACTACAAGCTCTGGTGGATAGGGGGAGGGGGCTGACCCTTGACTTCTCCAACACCGTACTGACAAGAATTACACTTTTTATTCCACCTTAAATAATACCTACTCACTGACAGATCGATTTTACACCTAGAAGCACTGGCCACACAACGCAGAAAACGTGGCTATCCAGCTGACCATTGTTTCAGATCATGCTTTGGTTTCTCTCACTTTGGATCTGGGTCCTATGGGCTGCAAAGGCCTCTGGAGATTAAATGAAGGCCTCCTGAATGATGAAATCCTTGCAAATGAAAGGAAGAGGCCATTAAAAATTATTTAACAAAGAATAAAGAAGGGGACTCTAAAATCAAATATACATGGAATGGTTTGAAGGCAATGTGTTAAGGGGTCACTTCATATCCTGTGCTGCCTTCATGCACAAGTAACACTGGTGCTTGCAGGGTAAGGCAGAGGAAATATTATGAGACCTTGAACTAGAACATAAACTGACTAGGAACCTAGATCTATTGCCCCCAAATCAAGGAGATCAGAGCCAAATTGAATGATACGGCCCTTAGAGAGGCAGTGAATGCCTTAAGGTTTGTCAACCAAAAATATTATGAATGGGATAATAAGGCAAGCCGATAACTGTCTTTCTGCTGGTGTAAGCAAGAGGCCAATCATCATATTCCCAAATTACGGGGGAAGGATCACAATCCAATAGAGGTGACAAAGCCTGTCCATATCACTAGAGAATTCCATAAATTCTACTCTCGGATTTACGCTAAAGAACCAGACACTGATCAGCAAGAGGTTATCCACAGAGCACTAAACTCAGTCACCCTTTCCTCCCTGACAGATAAACAACAGCAAGACCTGGCAGTCCCATTTACGCAGGAAGAGCTTTTGGGGGTGGTGAAATCCCTGAACTCTGGGTGGGCTCCAGGCCCCGATGAATAAATTGCCGATTTCTATAGAAGGATTGCTCCAGACATACTTCCCACCCTCATGACAGTCTGCAAGAAGGCTTATGAGGTGGGGGATATACCTAATACATGGTGTGAAGCCATCATAATGGTGATACCTAAAACAGAGAAGGACATCAACAGATGCAAATGTTTTCATCTGATATCATTGCTTAATCAGAACACCAATATTTTTACCAAGGCCCTAGCTACAGAAACAGGCTAGCGGCCAGCATCCCATAACTAATCCACCCTGGTCAGATAGACTTTGTACCAGTAAGACATCCCAAGTCATTGTCCAGAGGATGCTAAATGTAATTGCAACATGTTGACATCTACCTAAGGGTCAGTAATGGGTCATCATCATGGTTGATACTGGAAAGGCATTCACTTGCCTAGACTGGTGCTTTTTAGATGGGACCCTTGATAAATTTAATTTTGACATCAGGTTTAGGCAGTGGATCAAGAGTCTCTACTCTGCACCACAGGCCCAGGTCAAAGTTAATGAGACCCTATTAGTTTTTTTATTGAGAGAGGCACCCAAAAGGGGTGTCCCTGTCATCCCATCTTTTTGCAATCAGCCTTGAGCCACCTACAGAATGGATTAGAACAACAGAGGGAGTTAAGGGCATAAATAGATGGGGAAGAGTTGAAGGTCTGCTTGTACGCAAATGACATCCTACTGTATGTGGCAGACCCACTTACATACATACCTAAAGAGCTAGACATTGTTAAAGAGTTCAGTTTAGCATCTGGATTTAAAATCAATGAAGATACACCTGAAATACTGGTGCTGCGCTCTCCACCAATACCACAGCTCTGGAACTGTTGCATATTTAAATGGGCTCCTGGAGGCTTCTGATATCTGGGGGAGGAAGTTGGATTTCCCCAGATATTTCTACATTTTTACTTTCAATTACCCCAAACTCATTAAAGAGATTCAAGCATATTGCTGTAGATGGAAGGAGCTGCCTCTGTCAGTGGGGGGCTGAGCTGAAACAATCTGAATGAATACCCTCTCTAGATTACATTTTCTCTTTTTAACATTCCCAGTCCACAACCCACCCTCAGTATGGAGGTAACTCATACGGCTGATGATAGCAGTATTTTAGCCACTACATGAGAATCCAACGTATCCTGCTATGGGTCCCCCCCACTTGAAAAATTTTGGCATGCACAGACCAGAATGGGAGGGGACAGAATCGGTCCATCACAAGTGAGCAACCCAAGGGCAAGACTCATGATTCAGGTCTGGCATCAAGTATGCCCCAGGTGAAAGCTAAATATCTTAGTTATTGAATTTTGTTGACTCGGTAAGTATAAATATGGATATAAGTGCCCTGAACCTGCTTAACACTCATAGAGACTTTGCTCCTATTACCATGGATGGCCAAATACAAGCACCAGGAAAAGGCAGGGTAAGTAGGCTAGGGCAATTTTTCGAGGTGGTGGTATTCCATAAAACATTTGCTCAGCTATGCACAGACTCTGACCTCACCAGATAGGATTAATTTTGGTACTTACATGTCAGACACTAACTGTCATCAGAACCTGTACACATGAAACTTCAGGGAGCGGTTATCCCAATCAAAACACTATGAATCCCACAGCTTGGATAGGTGCTGGCAGTACTGTGGCCAAGTGGGCTCCCACAAACATATATTCTGGAGCTGTCCAGTCCTGAGATCTGGCAAGATGTAGGTGCAGCAGCCAGCACAATTCTGAGAGACCATCCACCCGCTCATCCTAAGCATTGAATATTGAGTCTAGTTTTGCCAGGACTAAAGGGTAAAAATGGCAAGTATTTATTTGACATCATAATTACAACAGCACAGAAAACCATCACCCTACACTAGCTGCTGATGACCCTGCCTTCATTAGAAGACTGGTTTAAGAGTTACAAAATTATCCACAAAATGGAGAGAGTCACAGCCCTACTTAGGCACACATTAGATAGCACAGCGGTTGACGGCCTGCCTTTCCGGACTACAGGGCTACAAAAGAAGGGAGAGATATCCTGGCTACATTAGCAGACAACCCTTAAACGTACTGCAAAACATGCAGCACCCCCCCCCAAATGTGAGGCTGGATAATTACATCCAAATGTACCATGTGATTACCCCAAGTCCCCCCAGTCGGGGGTATGTCCATGGAATCAATCAATAGCAACTTGTATTTTTACTTCTGAAATGTATCCCAGCTCTGTTGTCAATGTGTTGTTGTTTTTTTTGTTTAGTTATCTTATACATTGTTGTGTACTTTCTACTACTGTCTATCATTGTATGTTTTTTTTACAGGAAATCAGTAAACTTTCATTTAAAAAATAAATAAAAACCAAAAAGAGAAAGCTATTCAATTATTAAAGACGAAGGAAAATAAATATGCATTTAGGCTTTGAAAATTGAAATGGTGACAGAGGTGTTTAACCCTGAGGGAAGGCATTCCAGCAGCAATGTGTCGACCAAAAAAGCACAGTCTGTTGCATATTTAAAATTTCAATCTTGGAACTGCTAGAAGCTATTTTTCTAGAAAGCATGGAGGATGAGGTGAAACAGAAGACTGCGAAGGTAGCATGTGTCAAATTATACAGGGTCTTGAAAGTAAACAGGAGTACCCTGAAATACATTCACCACCGAACAGTCAGCCAGTGAAATTTACATAGAACCTGTGTGATACGCTTTGATTCCCAAGTAGATTCTATTTGTTTAAAATGTTTAACCAATAAAAGCTATGTCAGATGATACCTAATATGTGAGTTTTGGTAAAAGATACAAGCAGCTGCACGTACATCCTTTTAGAACAGTGCATTTATACACCTGTGTAATACATCACTATATACAATAGGCTATTAAATGTTACAACTGCAAGCTCCTTTAAAAATATTCAAATTAAACTTTACATCTCCTGAAGATGGATCCCTGTGCCAACACATTTGTAGTACTAGATGTCACAAATACATGCATTACAGTGAGTTCTTCATGTGATCAAAGAACACCTTCAGCCTTGCCATATTCCTAGTGTGGTAGAAAACATTCTTCATGACTAGTAACACATGCTCTTTAAATGTCAAGGAGTCATCAAGGATTACCCCCAGACTTAAGGCTTTCTTCCTGAGTCTCAGACCCCGTTAAAAAACTGGAAATTTTGAGATCTCACAAACATTCACAGGTACCAAAGCCCATAAGTAGTACCAGTTAGCCATTATACATTTCATGATTTCAAGCAAACAACTTGCCAGATCGAAACCACGTTGTATGGATCCAAACCAAAAGAGGAGCATGTCTAAGCATAATTTGCACAATAAGGCTTTTAAGACATAGCATCACTGAATGATGTCATCCAGTACAGTGTGTATATTGCAAAGAACATAGGAGAAAAAAAACTGACCACTGTGGCACGCAACAGGTAAGAGCACTGGGGAAAAAGAAAAGGCCCAATTACAGTACCACACATTCCTGACAGCCCTCCTGGTGTTTAGTCCACACCTGGAGATGATCCACTTTGTCAAATGCTGTATTGATCAGGATGAAACCAATAATGACAATTGCAATTGCAAGCAGAAGATCATTATTGACTGTTACCAATACTATGCTGGAACTGCCGCAGTACCTGAGCCTGACTGACAGTGCTTATAGATCATGGTATGGTGTTTGCCATAAATTTCCAAATGCATCTCCACAATGTTTTCCACAGCCCTCCCTAACAACAGAACGTTACAGTTGGGATTGAAAGTAATGAGGGCACCAGGCAACAACTGTTTATTGTGAAATAAATCCTGTAGATGAGGCACTATGTTATTCTGTTTTAACTTTCTCTTTCCTTGTCCATTTTTATATTCTCAATTACACTCCCTCCCTCTCGATCTGCCCAGCTGCCTGTCCCTTTCTAGAGTCATTTAAGGAACTAATCTGGCAGTCAGTGCTGGGGGGAGGGGCCTTCCATACTGTCCACCTATGAAGCACCACCTAAGCCACACTTTACTGCCACATAGAATAGTCCCAGCATTGCAGGATACGTAATTTTCAAGGAATTGTCTCTATGGTTAGGCCAGTTCTTTCCCTCCCTGGCCTAGCCCTTGCCCCAGCATAGGTATCAATGCTTAGCAGTGCTGACAGCACTTCCGTCACATAGACAGTGAGCGTTGGTACACTGAGGATTTAGCCCACCTTAGTCATTATATTTTTAATCATTTAATTTGAACATGTCTTTCTCAAATAGCATACTCCACCGTGAGGGCCTGATCAACAAATATGCATGAGATATGTGGAAAAAAGAGACATAAGTCTTGTTCACACATACACTGTGCACTGCAACTGGGCACCTGGCCAAATCCAAAACAGCAGTAACAAGCTTTTGTGCATAAAGGCAAGTGTGAAGCAGAGCAGACAGGTGCAGGGAAAATTGTAGAAACATAGAATTGGTTGGCAGAAAAGGATCACTCTCCAAGGGTTCCCTGCCTATTGTACCTCTGCACATCCTTATTGGTCCCCAGAGACCCTCCTCCTTCCTTTTTCTGCACAAATATACCGGTGTCTACACCAAGCATGCTTGAAGCCTTCCACCACTCTAACCTCCGCAACTTCAACTGGCAGTTGGTTCCATGCTTCTACCACCCTTTCTGTGAAGAAATATTTCCTCACATCCTTCCTGAAATTCCCCCCCCTCCAATTTTATTGCATGTCCCCTACTCCTGGAGCTCATTCTCTATTGGGAGAGGCTCCCTCCCTGCACTCTGTTCATACCTTTGAGCTACTTGAAGGCTTTGGTTATGTTAATCCTCGCTTTCCTGTTCTCCAGAGTGTATATATTGAGATACCTCAATCTCACCTCATAGGGCTCCCCTTGCAACCCCTGCACCATCCTGGTTTCCCTTCCCTAGCCCACCACAACCCTATCTGTTTCTTCCCTGAGATGTGTGCTCCAGAACTAGACACAGTATTCCAGGTGAGGGTGTACCAGAGAGTGATACAGTGGCAGCCCTACCTTCCTCCTTCTGCTGGTGATGTCCCCACTCCAAAGTGTTCCCCAGCATCCAACTAGCCCTGCCCACAGTCTTGTCACACTGTGCTGCTATCGTGAGGTCTTCTAAAACAATAACCCCAAGGTCCCTTTCTTACCTAGAGGCTGCCCCCCCCCCATTATATACTTAGCACTGAGGTTCCTGTGCGCTTGGTGCATGATTTTGCACTTTTTGGCATTGAACTCCCAACTGCCATGCCTTCAACCACTCCTCTAGTTTCCCTAGATCCCTGTGCATTTTCACCACTACCTCCTGGGTGTCCTCCCTATAGCAGATCTCAGTGTAATCTACAAACAGATAGACTTTCCTCTCTAGTACCTCTCCAATGTCCTCTATGAAGATATTGAAGAGGACTCATCCCCACTGAAACCTGCAGTACCCTGCTGGTCACCCCTCCGTCCACAGAGTGTGTGTCATTTACCACAACCTTCTGCCCCCTGTCTGTTAGTCAGTTGAGAACCCACTTTACCATTTTGGCACTCATCCCTCAATTGGTCAACTTCCTAATCAGTCTTCTGTGCAGTACAGTACTGAAGGCCTTGCTGAAGTAAACATAGGTTACATCCACTGCCTTCCCTGGTCTATTTCCCTGGTCATCCAGTCAAAGAAATCTATTAGATTTGTTTGGTATGACCTTCCCTCCATAAACTTGTGCTGCCTGTTATCCTGCAGGCTAGTGGTTTCCTAGGTAATCAACTAGTTTCTCTTCTAGTAGGGTTTCCATTAGTTACCCCATCACTGAAGTTAGGCTGACTGGCCTGTGGTTACTAGATTCTTCCCCACTGTGACTCTTATGCAGAGGGAACACATCTGCTCTTCTCCAGTTCTCTGGAACTACTTCTGTTTCCAGTGAGCTATTGAGTCCTACCCAACTCCTTGAGTGACCACTCCCCAGTCATCTGCCAATGGTCTAACAGGGCACCCAGAATGAAGGACAGTTTCTCATATCAGTGCAAGTTAATTAAAGGCAAGCCCCACAATTCTTGACCTCACTCTCACAAATTGACTGGTCCCCCCCTAGACTTAATGTACTGTATTGACCCAGCCCTTAAATACTTTATCATGCTATTTAATGAAGTGTGCAACAAGTCTGCCCTACTCAAAAAGATAAAACTTAGGGGATCCACTAACCCGTGGTTTACCCCCGCCCTATTAACTTTAATGAAAGAAAGGGACAGTCTCTGGTACCGTGCACTGGCCTCTGGTCTCCAGACTGATTTGCAATGCTACAGAACTGCAAGAAACTGATGCACCCAGGCAGTTCAGAGAGCAAGACAAGAATACTACAAAAGTGAACTCACAAACACCTGGGGAAATAACAAACTCTTTTGGGAAAAGATCAAAACCCTGACTGGGAAGCCTAATAAATCCCCTCCAACTATGCTCGTGGTAAATGGCACCATGATGCAGGACAATAAAACACTTGTTGACACCTTTAATGTCACTTTTACTGATCTCTCAAGTGTTCTCCCCCCTGATTTTCTCAATGACTACACCCAGCCTGACACCAGTACGAAACCTGGCCCTTCCCCTAATACCCTCCATTCTACTTCAGGAGAGTGTCACTTACTAAATCTAGGAAATACCTCCTCAAGGTGCTAAGGAAATTGATATTTAGCAGTGACACACTGGATCTAAAACTTCTCTCCCTCTCACTTGAGGTCATCCTGCCCCCCCCCCCCACTAAACTTCTAAACCTCTCACTCTCCCTCCAACAATTTCCCCAGCTTTGTTAATCCACCACCATCACTCCTGTACATAAAGGCGGGGATAGGGAACTTCACGCTAACTAACGCCCCATCTCAATCCTCCCCCCGCTTTCTAACGCCCTACAGCGCATTGTCATAGACCAATTGTCAGAATATCTGGACAAATATAACATCCAGTGTCTGCAGCAGGATGGCTTTAGAAAGGTACACAGTATGACAACTGCACTACTTGAATTCACCACCCACATCTAAAAGGCCTTGGACTCCGGACATATATTCGGTGCAGTGTACGTAGATCTGACCAGGGCCTTTAACACTGTTAACCATCAGCTACTGCTGAACTCCCTGCCCACTCTTGGCCTCTCAAATGAGGTCACTAACTGATCTGAAAGCTATCTTCAGGGAAGGTATCAACAAGTCAAGATTGGTGACACACTTTCCAACTGCCTCCCAGTAAAGACGGGGGTTCCCGAAGGTTCTATCCTTGGTCCCCTACTCTTTAGTCTTTTCATCAACACTCTCCCGGCAGCCTGCAATAATAACATGATCCTATATGCAAATGACGCCATCCTCTTCTCAACCCACTCTGACCCAGTCCTCCTATCCTATGACCTTCAGACAAATTTTACCTCTCCTTAATCATGGTTCAATAAGCACAAGCTGCTTATGAACTATAAAAAAAACTAAAGTGATGTTGTTCTCTAGCACCTACAGTAAAAATAAAGCTGCAAATTTAACAATCCTGAACAAACTTCACCAACCCCTTGATCACATACACAAATTCAAATATCTTGAGATTACGCTTGACAGCCCACTCACCTACAATTCTCATGTTCAACTCATCTCCCAAGCTATAAATTTTAGGATAGGTATCCTGTACCGCCATTGCCACTGTCTCAACAAAGAGGCAATGCACCTAGCCATCACCAGCTCAGTACTGTCCATGATCGACTATGGATTAATTTTCTATGGGTCTGCCACCAACACCGCTCTAAAATGCATAAAAACAGAACTAAATAAGTGCTGCTGTCTCTTGACTGGTGCAGGGAAAAGAACTCACACCTGCAAACTTTACAGAAAATCAAACTGGCTCCACCTGCAAGGGAGGACTGCCTACCAAACCTACCTATTTGCCAAGAAAATTTGCCTTCGCATGACCCCTCCATCAACACATGATCTTGTGTCACCCACCTCTTACGTGTAATGTACGCGCAGTACTGGTAAATTGCCTTTCCTGGTTCTTTTCTGCCAAGCTTCCCAATGCTCCTTCTATGACCAGGCCCCAGCACTGTTGAATGGGCTTCCTCCTGAGATCTCCAATGAGATTAAGCTAGGACCATATAAGCAATACCTGCATCAACACCTCACTAAACTCAGCAATTGTGACTGGACCCTCTAGCCTACTCTGCCTTCTTGGCTATGTGGCCTGTCCTCCCTGTCTTACTCTCTTGTCCCTTCTCTGCTCTCCCCTCCTACCCTCTCCACCTCCTTACCCCCCTTACAACCCCCTTTTCCCCCTTCCCCACACACCTCTTCCTTTCTTCCAACTTTCTCTCCTTGCTATCCCCTCCCCTGCCCACCACTACTGGTCCCAACTTTCACCCCTCACTCTCTCCCTTTTCCCTCTCCATTTTCCCTACTCCACCACTACCCCTTCCATTCCACCCCATCTACCTCACTTAATCTCCTACCCCCCTCTTAGTCCCTCCCCTTATCTTCCCTTTACCCCTTCTCCCACTTATATCCTCCCTCCCCCAGTGGGCCCCTTAGCACTTATTACTACCCCAGCACTTCATGACAAAGTCTCTCCTATAACTGCTGCATTCACCTTGGCCCCTCCCATTCCACCCCTTCCCCATAAATCTTGGCATCTGCCCCCTTCTCATTCCCTTGTTTTGTGTCACCCATTAATTGTAACCCTACAGCTAAGTTCTACCACATTGTTGTATTCTGTTATTGCCTTGCATACCTACTCTTATACTCTGTAATTGACCTTGACTCACGTCCTCTGCTATTACTATTGTTTGTTTTCATTTCTGTACTATGACGTGGAACCTTTGTAAATGAACAATTTGATTCAAAGGTCTTTGTAATCCTAGAATTAAATAAAATTTAAAAAATTTAAAAAATTTAGCAAGGCTGTCAGTGGAGCAGCTAGCACTTCATTGATCTCCCTCAGTACCCTGGGATGTATCCCCATCCAGTCCCATACTGTTATCCACTTCAGGGATGTAAGCCCTTTCTGCACTCTTTCCTCTGGAAATGGTCTTGTGTCCACCCCATATCAGATCTGTTCTTACTTCTATTTGGTGACCTGTGCCCCCCTTCTCTCAGACCCGCAAATCAGCAATACTGATCCATGGAACACCCACTGACTTCATATAAGTAGGTGGACCTATGTTGCGCAGAGACTATGTCAACTGTAAATCAGGCAGCAGTCACTTTGGGGGGAGATGCCACCAAATAACCAATGCCAGTGACAATGGAAGCGCTGCTGCCACCAGCTACACATACTGCCATAGTGTGAAGTCACAGGAAGCATGATACAGTATATAACTCCATCGCACCCTCCCTAAGCTAGCGCTATTCTACAGCACTGAAATACACTGCACAGTCACATCTACACTAACTTTCAGTTCACCATGGGAACACTGCAGACAAGCCCCATGGGGTCCTCCCATAACCTAGCCTCCCCAACAGGCTGAATGTGCATCCATCACTGATAGCTGCCTGCTGGCCATGTATCCAGCTTCTTCTCTGATAGCAAAGGCAGAGGAACATGGCACATTCCTAAACTGGCATCTCTTTCAACATTTCCATCAGCAGGTAATGCTAAGATGTACCACCCTGCAATGCCCTGCATCATTCAGCAAAGTACACTTTCACATTCAACTGCGGCAGTATGCCAGTTATCTTGTTCATGCAGTAGAAGTGCTTCTCAGCACAAGAAACACACGTTCAGTTATGCCCCACTTCATAGCTGCCCTACAGTCTATACTATGTAGCCTGTGCTGCTGTGGTGGGGGTCAGTAATGGTGTAAATAACTCATCTGTACATTAGCAATGTCACCTTTGTGGAATAACCAATATGCAGGCATATACCTGGTGAACACGTTATTGCACATGTACGTGGATGCATGTATGCCGACCAATCTGCCACCCCATGTCGGGTACCAGTGTGTGCATGTTTGGCCATGATCGCACTGGGATATAGGCATCATGTGTTTGGTCAGGGGAACTAGGCATATACAGTACCCATGTGATATTTCTTGTGCCAACACACATCACAATCCCAGTTGTTCAGTGGTATTCATCTAGGCTAGATTACACCACCACCACCCTAAATGGATCCACCATGGGCCCATGCATTCAGGACAGTATAACAAAAACATTAGGCATATCAAATGGTTTATAAAACCCCTACCTGGTGTCCAAGATGCATGTCTCAGAACATCCCAGTGACACCATCTCTAATAATTTGCCTAAGGCATCACAGTCCCATAAAGGAGAACAGGTCAAGCCTAGGTCTGTGGATGTATGCCCAGCATTCTAAGCATCTCCCCATCACCATAGCCCTGGTGACAAGGTGTGCACCCAGAGCATGCCGGTGTGCCCCAGTCTATATTTGTTCAGCTGGTACTGTAAATGTCTGTGGATGGATCTACTCTTTAATTGCAGGCCATGTCTGGTGTCTAGGCATGGGGAGGGCTGTGATGTATTACTAAGGAGGTGACAATGTACTGCACTGGATTGCACCACATAATGCCAGTAACATGGGAAGAGTTGTGAGATGCTGATCAAAGCCCAAGCCACTGCCACCCACCCTGTTCTGTCTGGATACCCTAACCCTTGGGGGCTATAGATTCTGGGATAGGGCGAGTGGTTGATCCTGCCAAGGTAAGTAAACAAATTTCTATAATCTTGTGTCCCAGTAAATGTCTTGTTATTGGGCTGTTTGTCTGATGGCCACTTCCCCATGTAGTTGCAGGGCAACATCAGGCATGTTGAGGCCCTGATCCACCAGTGAGGATGGGCCAGAAAGATGGTGGAGGAGGTGCAGACACAGAAGAATGAAAAGAATGATGAGGAGGGCATAACCCCCCTTTAAGATGATGGACTGTCTGAGCCCCCAAATGAAGAAGATGGTCCAGGGTCATCTGTAAGAGTAGGTGCTGTGGCATAGCCATCTAATGATGGAGTCAGGGTTCTCTGGCCCAGGAAACAAGACTGTTCTGTTAAATACTGTCTCAATCATTAATATGTGGGCTGTGGTGTGTCCTGGGTGGAGAACAAGATCAGCACTGTCCTGTCTCTGGGTGTGGAGCAGACAGACAGAGCACCATTGTGTTGTTTATAACAAATATTTTTATACTGTGCTATACACCTGTGTTAGTGTGATTATTGGTATGGTGTCGCACTGTGTGTACCTCCCTGTGCTACAGTATGTACAAATGCATGGTCCAGTTCAAATAAACATACTGTGTTCATGTGCTACTGATGGTGTGGGGCTGGCTGTTTGTGGGTTCATTTGGTGTAGAAATAAGGGTGCACAGGTGTTTGGACATATCTGCTGTCTGAATATCACCATTGTGCTTATTAATGTGTTTTCAACACAGTGTTGTGGCTGGTGTAGGCCGTGTGTATGGTGGCACCTGTACATATAAGGGTATGAAATATTTTGAATTTCTATGGGGTAAGCCATTGTTACTGGTGTAGTTTCTGATATCAAAATTCAAATGTTTGAACCTATCTTGTGCAGTGGTACAGTAGTTGTCTGTATGCATTTATTGTGCGTATGTCAAGAAATGTTTCTGGAAGACACTATGCACATCAGAGGTGTGGACATGTATGCAAGCTACTACCATATGCTGCATATATGGGCTGCGGATTTCCACAGTTTTCCACTCAAATGCCTACACACTTACACAACACAGCCCATACACTCCGCCCAGACCCAATGTAGTCTGGGCCCTAAAACAGCATCTTTAAACAAAAAACATTTGTTTGCTTCAAACTACATTTAAAAGGGGTAATGAATAAACAGCATTGCCCTACTGTGGCACTACAGTTGGGCCAGTTGTTTCTAAAATACATGAAAGAGACAAGAAAAAAACATGCACGCCAACCTCTCCTGAAGGTGCTACAATAACAGTCCAACAGACATAAAATGAAAAGCAGCAAACGATATGACATGCGCACCACAAAAGCGCTTAGAAAAATATATCAAAATCTTTATTTTAAATACATGAGCTAAGAAACCATGGCCAAACACTCCTATGTAGTATCTTACACCCAGTAGGCTTCTTCAGTGGGCAGTGTTTGGTCACCAGTCACATGCTTAAATACTTAATTGAGTTACATATTAATTTGTGTTATTACATGTGCAGAGAGAACACTCATATACAATGGTAATGTGAAAGTGATAATAGTTAACATATTCGTAAATGTGCAAAATACATACTGTATACATACATTAAAACGTATACATTGGGGCTGGCAGTATAGTCTAGAGGTTAGAGTGACAAACTGAATGAGCTTGGTACCTCCAGCAGACCTGGGTTTGATTCCTACAATATCCACTTGCATACTGTGTGACTCTGAGCAAGTCATTTGACCGCCCCTGTACTCCCGGGTCACCACTGAAAACAGGAACTTCTGCCTAGTGGGGCTTACCTGGTTACCAAAGAATAAATAAAAATAAATAATTAAAACCTTTAAGAATGCAGGACAAAAGAACTAAAGTTAAAGCAGCAGTACTAGTTAGCCACAAAAAAAATGTAATCTTACCTTTTTTAGCAGTAATGTATTCCTGATAATCTTAGATTCTTCATTGGGATATTTTAAATTCAATCAGCTATTTTTTTTTTTTAATCCTCCTTTTTTATCCTCCTTTCCTACCCCGGTGTCCACTCCTTCAGACTGCTCATCCCCCTTACGCCACTTACCCAGGATCTGCCCCTAGAGTGCCTCTCTCCTCCCTCCTTCTGCACATTGGGGTCTGTTCTGGGTTCGGTGGTCTTGGGTGGAGCTGTCTTCATCTAGGACCACCGGGGTTTTCCTGTTTTCTCCCTCTGCCCTGAGGGGCGTCGGCATTCAGGACTGGCGCTGAACAGGCGGCGATGCTTAGCATGCGCTATTGTCAAGTGCTTGACATCCTAACCTCCCGGCTCCGGCCGCCTATTGCCCAGTGCCCGTGCTTCCACCAGCCCCAGAGCGCCGGGTGCAATAGCACCGAACCCTCCCTGAGGAGGAGAGCATCCGCTGGACGCCGATCCTCCTCCGACCCCCGGCAACCCTAGTCCGTTCCTGAACCCGGGTCGCCAGCGTGGCGGAGGTGTGACGTCCAGCACCTCAACCCTCAGCGCCACCGGGCCGGCCCAATCAGCTATTTTTAAGACCATGTTTAATTACAAGTTTTGTAATTTACGTGGATCTACAATAAAGATGGCACACCCAACAATTTTCAAAAATCTTCTCCCCAGAGATCACACACTAACTGCACCCCCTGTATTTATAATGCAAACATGTCAGGATGTTGCCAGCACATGCTTCTGAAGGCAAACAGCACAGCAGCACCCTGATTTCTTGCATCCGTGACTGTGGACATGGCAAAGGATCAATAACTTTTAAGAACTTTAAAGTCCTTTATCTTGCCTCAAGAATGAAATAAAACAAAAAAGAAAATCCAATACATTGATTTGTTGATTTAACTGCCAACCAAGTTGTTTAAATTACTGTTAACTAGTACTGCTGCTTTCAAAAGATCAACCGGGGTGGGGGGGGGGACTGAGGGATGTGGGGGATTGGTAAGAAAAAAGGAAGAAACCCCCAGTTAATCTTTAACAAGTCACACAATGAAAATGTATGTCAAACAGCATATTGAGTACACCACTTTATGCACTTCACTATAAAGGGTCATTACTTATAGTTTCATAAAAAATAATCTCTCCTTCTACAACCCACATCAGTGAAATACATAATCATTAGAAGTCCTGCATACACAAATATCAAAATGACAGAACAGGCAGGGATCATCTGTGTGAACAGGGTAATTTTGGAAGAAATGGGTTCTTTGCCTGTAGGACTTGTACTACATGTAAATATGCTCAGGAAGGAGAGTTTTTTGTTTTTTTTTAATCCAATTTCAGACAAGGAATATAGATTGTCAATACATGTGACCAGTAGAACACCCAATGTTGTCTATGTTGTGTGGTACAGCTTTAGGAAGGTATATGTTGGCAGGGCAAAAAGGCCTTGAAGAACCATATACAAGAACATGTTGGGGCCATTATGAAGGTGAATACTGATAATGCCCTGGGTGAGCATTTTTTTGTTCTCCCACAGCTGCACCACCCCTGATTCTAAGTTTTGTGCAGTTGACCATGTTTCCAATCTACAGAGAGGAGGGGACAGGTTGAAACTCCGCCTTCAACTTGAAACCAGATGGCTACTAGAACTTGAAAGTCTCTATCTAAAGGGGCTTAATACTGACGTTGATTGTATGCCCTTTCTTTGACAGTTATTTTTACTGCATTGGTACGTGAATATTTAGAGTGACTATTCACAGATGATCCCAGCCTGTCCTGTCAGTTTGATATTTGTGTATGCAAGACTTCTAAGGATTATTCATTTCACTGATGAGGGTTGTAGAATGAGAGATTTTTCTTATGATACTACAAAAATGGCCCTTTATACTGAAGTACATAAACTGGTATATTCAATATGGTATTTGACGTATCTTTTCATTGTATGAACCCCCCCTCCCGACTGATCTTTTTAACTTTAGTGCTTTTGTCGTGCATTCTCAGTGGTTTTAATTGTTTTAAAGTATGTAGATCTAGTTTGCACATTTACAGATATGTTAAATATTATCTGTTTCACATCACTGTTGTGCATGAATGTTCTCTCTGTACCTGTGATCATGTTACTGTTTACATATATTCTTCTAATAGCCTTTGCCGTGTGTGCCATATGTTTGCAGTTTTTTGTTTCTAAAATATATCCTGAAACATGAAATTACAGTGATATGAAAACATTTAAGATTTTGTTTTTCCCAACAGCTCAAGAGCAGCAGGTGATATGTATATGTGTGTGTGTACATATATATATATATATATATATATATATATATATATATATATATATATATACACATAGATATAGATATATTACATATATGAATATATGTTATAGCTAAAAATATTATAGCCGCATGGTACTGCAGCTATAGTTAGGGTTGAGTAAGCATGTTCATTTTAATGCCTCAAATTTGCACTTTAATAACTTTACAACCGTTTATCCAATTTGCCTGAAATGTTGCATGTGCTATCTGCAACCATATATCTCTGGATCTGGTAAGTTGCATTTCGGTTGGAAATGTGGTTGTGGAGCTGCAGAGTGCCCAAAAAAGTGAAAAACATCACTTTTTTGGTCATTTTTGGCAAATAATGTGCTCATCTCTTCAGCCCGAACGGTTTGTCCATCTGGTCTGAAATTTTCATAGTATATGGGGACTGGGTAAGGGAAGTACATTTTGAAGGTTTGGTGAAAAACTATTAATTTGTTCAAAAGTTATTAAAGTTCAAATTATCCCATTATAGCCTATGGGAAAAAAATATATGATGCCCTCGAAAGCACTTTTTACTTTGGCGAAAGCACTTTTTACTTTTGCAGATAGGTTTGGTACTCTTGCAAATCTGCCATCTTGTTTTCAGTTAGCAAGGCGGAAAAAATGTTCTAGTTCAAAAAATACTGGCCCTAAGTAAACACCAACACTTGGGTTTACCTAATCAGGGCCCTAGGAACACAACCCTGGCATTAGCTTTTCACCAGGATACCCAGCAATATGTTTTTAAAGTTTTTTTGCCATCTTAGCCACTCAACTTTTGTGAAAGTTCCGCAGGTACTTTCGTGAAAGTCCCGCAGTACTTTCGCGAAAGTTCCCCTATGTAAACCAATTGAACTTTCGCAAAATTCTGCAGTTCAACAGCCCCAAAACACCACTTTCTTTGTCACTTCATAGCAAGACAACGGTTATGACTGTTGGGATGAACTTTGCAGGGTGGCAAGTCCTTGCCCCACAGATGTGCCTTTTGCTGATTTGGTGAAAATATTGACACAGGTTCCAGACTTATAGCAGTCCAAAGTTGCAATAGGATTTTCCCATAGGATAACACTGTGGTGGCCACAGCACCTTTTGATGCCTATATTTCAAAAATGGTTTGAGATACACATTTTTCGCTAAGCCCAGCTTAGTACACCATAAGGTGTACTAAGCATGTGGGGAGATGGCCAGATCATGAATACAACTGCAAAGGAATTATTTTTCCAAAGCTGCTGTGGTTACAGAGATATTGCCACATTTGCAGTGCAAGGGTTATCTGGAATGCCTCTAGGCTTGCACTATGTGTCTTTACTTATGTGTATATGGGAGCACAGGGCCCAAAGGACCTATGATCCCACCTATGTATACCATTTATGCTAAAGTGTGAGCACTGGGCCCTACTACGCTATGCCTCTATACTCATGGGTGGGTGGGAGCGCAGCGCCCCGAGAGCCTGCACTCCCACCTATGGATATGATTATGCAAAACTAGAAGCACAGGGCCCTACTGCACTATGTATCTATACATATAGGTAGGTGGGAGTGCATGGCCAAGAGGGCCCATGCTCCTACCCATGGAAACGATCTTGCAATACTGGGAGCACACAGCCCTCCTGCGTTATGTCTCTACACTTATGGGTGGGTGGGAGCACAGGGCCCAGAGGGACCGCACTCCCAAATATGCATCACATTATGCAAAACTGGGAGCACAGAACCCTCCTGTGCTATACCTCTACACTTATGGGTGGGTGGGAGCACAGGGCCCAGAGGGCCTGCGTGCCCACCTATGGATACCAAATGAGTAACATTTCACTTTCTCAAAAAGAAGGGAAATTCATTGCAAAAAAACTCTGTTAATGCATCAGTATTCCACACCAACAAAAGTCTGAAAATTCAATATCAGAGTTACCAACCCTACCCCCCAACACACCCCAACCCCTCCATAGACCAACAAGCATTGGGGTGCGCCTTGGGGTTGTCAGGCCTAACTCTCACCCCATTCTCCTGTACTGTACCATCTCGTCTTCCTTACAAATGGAATGGAGTGAGAGTTAGGCACAACAACCCCAAGGCACACCCCAATGCCTGTTGGTCTGTGGAGGATGGAGGGTAGGGTTGGTAACCCTAACATCAAATTTTCAGACTTTTGCTGGTGTGGAATCAACCCTAACTGATGCATTAATGGCGTTTTTGGCTATATATATATATATATATATATATATATATATATATATATATATATATATATATATATATATATATATATATACATATATATTATAGACAACTGTATTACTTGCCAGAGCTGTGAAATAAAAATCCCGTGCCACAGCACAACTACCTGCCCTGCAAAGTGTTAACTATAAAACAGAAGCCCTGATTTTTGTGTTTTGATATGAAAATACTTGCGACTCATACAACACTCCAGTCTTCCAAACCAATCATTTATTCCAGGGTAGGATGACTCAGATTGGTGTCTGTGAATCTGTATAAATGCATCTGAATAAAGCGGAGACTGCACACCATTACCTTAATTAGGAACCAATCTAATAATCAGTTTCAGCTAATCAGAGGCTAGATACCGTGGTCATTAGCTCATAGCAATGAAACACTGGATTTGGAATATTAAAGGAGGCCTGCATTCAACCTGCAAGTCAGTTATTTTCTGTAGAAGCTGAATTTTAAATACTGGCTCACATTCTGTTTGGGTTCCATCTTTACTGGCCTTTTAGTAGTTTCACTGGGTTTTTCTGCTTTGCACAATGCTAGTAAAGACCATTTCAGGTCTGTATGATGCAGTGTATGACCTTATTAAAGGGAACACAAACCATATTTTTTATTTATTTTATATATATATATATATATATATATATATATATATATATATTTATTAATGTAAATATAAATTGGGGCATGTCTGAAGTCTGTTTATTACCCTCAGTTTCAGGTTCTTGTTTTAAACATACTCTAATTTATTTCACTTGTTATGGTCCCTTAGTAATGCTGCGTGTTTCCTGCCCAATATTCTTTTTTAAATTACTTGTGAGTTCCAGAACTCAGTAATATCTGTTGAGCTTAAGCCTGAAATTAAGATTATCATGCAAGTCTTCCACTTCACTGATGTCACTGGTTTCCAAAACTGAGAAGAAATCAAAAAATTAATATTGTGTGGGAAAAGGGCAGCCTTATCAAGGGACACAAATAAGGATAAGATAGAACTATTTCAAAGCAAACATATGAAACCATAATCTTGGGGTACTTAACAGATTTCCACATGCCCAAATTCCCAATTATATCAAAAATTGTAAAAAAAAAAAAACAAGTTTACTTATGTTCCCTTTAACCTTTATCATTACCACGAGTGCATCACATCTTTCCTGTATTTTTTCCTCCATTATTTTGAAATGTGTTCTTTTTGATCCATAATCCTCGTATCAGAGGACACTTGTAACACAGACACATGCTAAATCTCACTACAAAATGGTCTTTTTGACCAACTGGGATAAATTCTAAAATGGCACATAACACCATGCGGAAAGAATGCACAAAAAGACTATTAAAAGACCAGTAAAAATGGAAACCTAAAATAATAGGATTCTATTTAAAAAAAAATAGCTTTTACAGCAAAAATGGACTTTCTAGTTCAATAACGTTCTCCATTAATGTGAAATAGTATGTGAGAGGAAGAAGTAGCAGGAAAATGGAAGTCATCTCTAAAAAAAAGACAGAACCTTTTTATTTTCTAAATAGTTATATGTTTTCCTAATGTTTTACATTTGATCTCTTATTTACAATGTAGTGATTTGACTTTCCGACTTGGTCTCTTGTCTTGTGGTAGTGCCTGATTCATCCAGTCTTGCTGTTTCATTATACTGTAGCATTAGCAAATGATAAAAAATATTGATAAACTTACCCAGATCTGTAGTTTGATTCTTTTTTCATTCTTGAAAACAGTTTTTACTTTGAAATCTATCCCCACTGTGCTCACAAAAGCGGATGTAAAGGAGTCGTCAGCATAACGGAAGAGAAAGGAGGTTTTCCCAACACTGCTGTTTCCTATGATGAGTAGTTTGAACATGTAATCGAAGTTTTGGTCAGATGTGTCTTTCTGGGCAAACCTGGCATCTTGAGAGGATGTCATCTATGTATGAAAACAAAATGATTATAAGTTAATAATTGAGAATTAGTGTTTTAATGAAAAAATGCTTTGTTGTAACATGCTACATATATGAACTACCCTAATTTTCCTTTGATTTGTATGTACTTTAATTCTGTATATAAATAGCATGTACCAATAGACCACCTCCAGATCAGTCATTTGAAGTGGACAAACCACTGGAGAAGGAGATAAGGAAATCTGTAGGGCTGGGTGAAATCTATCTTCCACCAACACAATTCTAGCACTAAACTAAAATATTTACTTTAGCACACTCTGACAAAATTTCTGTAACAAATTAGTAAAATTTCACCAAAATTTAAATGTCAGTTATTTCTATCTACCTTTAACAGTACTTTTATACCACATTTTGCATGGTTAAATCCCCTCCCATATAACAGATTCCAGATGTCTTGCTTTAAAGGATACAGAATTCTAAGCCTCCAAATATCTGAACATTTTTAAATTACATTTCACAGGTATGTAAATCAGCAGAATTTTAAGCCAGTATATACTTTAAAACTAGGGAGCACAATATCACCAATATTTCTTGGTTCATAGATCCTAAAAATTAGACTCTGTGGGCCAGATTTTCAAAGGTCGATGCAGGGCTTGCATCAAGCCCTGCACCAACTGCAGTATTTGGTGCGGCTGCAACAAACAGTTTGTCACAATCTGCACCTGATTTTAGTACACTGGGCACACCTGCGTCATTTTTCACGATTTACGGCAACCTGCGCCAAAGCTTTGGTGCAAGCCCCATAAAAGGCATCCCCAAATGGTGCAAAGTAAGACCAAGGGGCAGTTGGTCTAACTTGAGGCATTTAGTGCACCTGATAGAAAATCGCGATCTACGCCGACGGTATGCCGCAAGCCTCTGCACTGTATGTTCAGCACACCAGGGATTTGCAGCATCCACAAGTGGTTTTAAAATCAGGCCCTGTGTCTGAACTGTCTAATCTCTTGCACAAAGGATCATCAAAAATAACATATCTAATTAAAGTTGAATTTGATGAGCTTTTGTGAAAATTGTGGAATTCTGTGATAAGTTTGAGCAGGCCAGATCCATACATTTTGTCCAGAAATATACCTGAGTAGCAATGGAGGAAAAAGCAACAGGCTTGGTAGAGTTCGAATAAGGGAGTACTCATAGTAGGCTCCATAGTAACAGGACAGTGGTGCACTGTGTCAGATACTCTTCTGTCAATCAGAATCTTGAGTGAAGAACCATCAAGAATGGTCAAGGCCATCACTGTTCACTAGCCTGCCTTCTTGCTATCTGCCACATAACCACTAGAGTCCACAGATGTAATGGCTTGTGGAGGCACATAAATGTGCAGATTTGTTCTATACAATGACACTTGCTGACTCTTTAGCAACCTTGCAAATAACAAGGTATATTTTTAGCATTTGAAAACAGTCGCACCAAGTGATTCCAAGCATCACAACAAGTTGCTACAGAGCCTATTGAGGCAAAAGTATCTGAAGATCTTTAATCATGATAGAACATGATACTGGCCATCACCAAAGTCGAGGTGTCAGAAGGGCAATGCAGGGCCATGCTGCTAGTTCAGGTAAAGAGATTTGCCTGCCTGCAGTACAAGTCAAATGAATGTGACCTACAGCCAAGCCAATACGAACTGCAATTCTGCAAAGAGGGACAGTTTATGGTAATGTCAATAGAAAGAGAAGTCAGGTAGATTTAAACAACAGCATAAGGGAGTTAGCTAGTGAATGGGTCATCAGTGGCAAGAGTTTGATGCATGGATTCATGAAGGGCAGAGCAGCTAAGCTAAACTAAAGAATAGTATACTGCCAGTAGGAGCAATGAAGCATACAGGGATGATTCCCACTTGAAAGCAGGTCATGAGAATCACACCCTACAAACTTGACTGGTCTGAGTACCCAATGCACTTGGAAGACCAGAACTTAGGGGAACCCACAGAGATCTGGTAGGAAAGGTAAATGACTGGGAAGCAAGAAGGAAAAACTCTGGCTATTCCAAAGGGATGGATCCTACACTAAAAGGACTAGGTAAGTCTCTTTTGAAGGGAGGGTGGGTTTCTGTGAAAACAAGGAGGAAATCAATGTAACAAGCAAGTTTGCTGAGTCCATCTGGCCAAGCTCAGAGGACAAAGGCAGTTGGGGAGGTGGGAGACAAAATACTCACCCACTAAGGAACTACAGGACTACAAACTGCTCAGCACAGCTAAATGGATTTAGTGGTTTTACCCTACTAAATTAAATTTTGTTAGATTCCATGACCCACTGATACTGAGCGTACATGCAAATTTTGAGTGCACACCTGCAATAGCAGCGGAGCTAAACACAACGAAATATTTAGAAAATATTCACAAAATTTAACAATAATTAAATTGTGAAATTATGAACCCCAGCAACTTACAATTTACTCAACCAATTACCTTCCCATTTAGTAGTTTCTAAGACCCATCCAAAAAAGTTATGCATATAAATTATAAGTTATCAAGCTCCAAAGGTGATTGAGGTGGAAGCAGAGAAATATTTTTAGAAAATTTTACAAAAATAGTAAATGTCCAGATTTGAAACCCTGAAAGCTTTACACCACTCATTTAACGGTCATGAAACTTAGCATTCCCTTGCCACTCTGTGTGAACAAAACTAAGCCAATTAAAATATGTTATTATTATATTTTGTATCATACTATTATTTACATTTTTTCAAATATTATTTATATTTTTTATAAGTGCTTAATTATAAAGGATGCTTACTATAACTTCGGGTTAAAATTAATGGCTACATGGGTTTTCTAACGGCGAGAAGAAAGACACTGCTTATGTAAAATCTTGGATAATAAAAAAGGGATATAGCATCCATGTCATTTAAGAAGAGACGACTTCAGAGTTTGGAGAAAAAAATTGTCCAGTGAAGTTTTCATTTAAGCTGAGAGCTTCCCCACCATTGGCCTCTCTTCATAGAGCTGGCAGAAAAATTTAAGTTTTGTTTAACATATATGCTCAGGAACTTGATAGGTGATAAATGACATTTTTCTGTGTCTGCCAGTATCTGGTACAGCTTGCTATGTTCAAGGTGTCTTTTCAAAATCCTTATAGACTTTCATAAAGATGAAAAGACTTCTACGTATAACTTAGAAATGCAACATGATGCCAAAATGAAACTTTCACAATTTGTAGAAAATATTACAACTGTTTGCAAATGCAGCTATTGGGGAAAAGAATATATATATTTAGAAAATGGGCAGGGGAGCATTCTCCTTCTTGATTGGCTATTGCCACCAACTACCTGGTCCGGTATCAGTCAACAGAGACCGGGAAATAATGAGCCCCAGTCTCTAGCTGCCTGATTACTTGTGAAAATCATTGGGCCATTAGAATGTTCAATTTACTAAGCCACCATTTTTTTTCCTCTAGCTTAGCGAGAGGTACTACTGCCCCAACACTCCCTAGTTCAGTGCTATCTGCCCAAAACCACACATCAACCTCCCCCTGCGCTAATTTCACTTTTTTTATGTACCTTAATGTCCCAGGTTGCTGCTGTAATTGCTGGCAGCATGACTCTCCGACAGCTGAGCACGCTGTTGTGCCCCTCGTCCAGCTGTTTGCTGGCTCTCGTGGTCCCAACGGTTACTGCTCCAGTCAGCATTAAGTCCCGGTTGTAATCGTGAGCAAGGGACTTCTCTGTAGTAACTTGCACTGATCAAGAGAAAAGCACTGAACAGTACCCAGGCTATTTCTGTCTTAATATAGCGAGGCAGGATCAGGAAATGGGGTATAATGACCAGGAGGGAGAGAACACCAGCATATGGCCCTGAAGCCAATCGACCTCCAAAGACAGACCGAACAAGCTGCGGCAAAATGAGCCGTCTCCCCACACGTAGTTATCACGCAAATAAAAAAAACAATCAACCTCCAAAGACAGACTGAACAAGCTGCGGCAAAATGAGCCGTTTCCCCACACATAGTTATCACGCAAATAAAAAAACAACTGAGCGCTGCCGAATTTTTGAAAAATAAGGTAATTTGGAGCGCTGCTGTCTGTGATCCTATTTGTGGGTCTCCACTTCCTGTTTTGCATGGCAAGGTCGCGCCTCACAGGCGCATCTCTCAGGAACAAAAACAGTCTTGAAAAAAGGGAACAGAAAAAGAAGAACTGATAGCAAGAGACTGCTGGGGTGGGGGTTACAAAAACTCTTTTCTTCTGAACCTTCTGGGGATTGTTGGCAGATAAGAATGGCTCTGTGACCATGTGACCATGGGGGGGGGTTGCAGGAGAGGGAACAGCAAACAAACAGGAGCAATTATTTAACCAAAAAGAAGATTTTTTTTGTCTTTATATTCCTTCTGAAAGTGATTTCTTCTGTTATTTTGTTACATATTTAAAATGTATCCACAAGCCCATTTTCTAAGCGCAGTAATACCCTCCAGGGTGGGCGGTATTGTGCTATACCGGACCTTCCAGGGGCTATAAGTCCCTCCACCTGTGGCATCAGGCCTCATCAAGCCCCTGGGTGGTCCGGTATAGCACAATACCACCCACCCTGTTGGGTATTATTGATTACATATACATATATATATATATTAGAGCAATATTCCTTCACATAGATTCCTCAAGCCTAGTCTCAAAAGAAAGCTAACATCATGACAAATACAAATATATAATTTCTGTGTATGCAATGTGCTGCCATAAGGAAACAAACCATCTGGAAATTTGTAGTAAACAACTTTGATTTATGATCTCTGGACAGAGCAAAGGAAACATGTGTTTGCAAAAGAACCCTAATGTTTTAAAGACTTTCTTAAATAAGTTTGTGGACAAATCTTATATTATTCTAAAGCCTAGGAAATGTGCAACAAAAATATTGCTTTGTTTTAAGAAAGTTTGCTAAGAAAAATGAAGCTATACCCATATTAATTTAATTCAGAAAATACAGTCCTAGAAAAATGAGACATGCTTTAAAAGACTCCATTCAGTGAGAGAAGTTCAACAATGTGTATTTGAAAATAACATTATCCTATATAAAAAAAATTATGGAAGAAAAATAATTTCATGTATAAAAGTGGACTTTGGGCAAGGAGGCAGTCCTTCAAAAAGCGTGGAGTGCCGCACCTCCATAGTCTACATGGACCAGTCGGAACTGGTGATTGTCACACCTGGACAGCTGGTTCTGATCCCTGTATAATTTGTTGTTGTAAATATAAAAGATAATGTATGATGGACTGTGGCAAAAGGCAATGCTGGCTGCTGAAACTGACACTTCAAACTCCCCAGGGATAAGTTCAAAGGACAGGACATGGCTAAATTGCAGATATTTGGAGTGCAGTTATCTTGTCAATTTGCTTTGATCCCAGGAAATAAAATTAGCCATTCATGATGTCCTCAGATAAATCCTTTGATCTGCACTAGAAGTCCTGAGAAAAGGGACACTGGCCAGTGTTTTGAATAACCTCCCAGGAAACCAGCTCATTTCATCAAAGAGACCTTTGATGTGTAGATACCAAGGCCATGGAATTAAGGAGTCTAATTCACTTTTGCTTTGAATACAGTGACTTATATCAAAGAGGCTTTTGATGTCCAGGGGAAAGCAGATTACAGACTGGTTTCGACTAGTTACATAGAGAAAAGATTTATTATGTCATCCCTTATTTTTTGAAATACGTTAGTAGCCAATCTTGGTGTTATAAAAAAATATAGATTTTGTTACACCAAGGCGGAGTTTGGTGACCTCAGCGAGAAGGCTGACTCAGGACTGTTTTAACATACTGAAAAGACCTTGACAGACACACTTTCATATTTCTGACTGAGAGAAGAGGAACATCAGAGCACTGAAAAGGTTTAAGAAGTAAGGACCTTAAGACAAGACTAGTCTGAGCGTTATTATTTGTAGGAATCCGCACTTTTACCTGTTTGTTTTAAGGCTGTATGTGTTGGGATATTTTGTTCTGTAATATTTTCTGTTTTCCTGTTTTAAAGTAAAGATATATATTTTAAAATGGAAACTGCTGGTGTGCCTTGACATTTCTTTTTATTTAAGTGATGCTTTTGAAGGTTATAGTTAACACTGTGTTGAGCTTATTGTAATACCAAACTGGGAAATGGATAGAGTTCTCTAAGGTCTTGCATAGAGTTCTAAGGGTTCATTTTGTAGACCTGGTCAGGTGCCCACAGGCAAAGATATCTGGCCCTGTGAAGACAAACTTATCTGAGACTGATAATTGGGTATGCTAACAAGAGGTTATCAGTTTGAATCCCTCCAGAACTTGAGACTAAGGTGACTCAAACCCACAAACAGACAAGAGGGTTACCTTGTACTGTTCACTGTCCACAAATCATATGCTCAGAGGTTGGCACTTTGGAAGCAGAGGGCTGACCAGTTGAGCGAATGTGTGACAGATTGGTTGGCAGTGGTGGCATAAAAAGTTTGGTGGTATAAGCTTCATTGTTCAGTATGTCAGCTTGAGGTCGGTCAGCTCACTTGGAAAAAAAGAAAGGCAGTGTTTTATTTCAAAAGAAAACAGAACTATATCCCTTGGCTTACAGTCAAGTTTGCACCCATTTTATTTTTTTTTCTAAAGTGCCAGTCAGATTGGCAGTAGTCAGGAAAAATGGTGTCCAACTACAGCAGGCACACTGTAGAACACTTAAAACAGTTGTGCGAGGACAGAGGAGTCCTGTTTGAGGTAACAGCCAAAAAGCAGAACCTCATAGAGGTCCTGATGGTAGCAGATACCTGGAGCAGGGAGTCACAGACCATGACTGATAGGGACCAGACCTTGAGTATGGCAGGACTAGAGGCTAGTGAGGGGTCCCAAGCCAAGGAGGAAGACAGCAGGGCCACTGACAGTGAAGGGCCACAGCAGCAGGGGAAGGTCACCAGTATCCTGGATCCAGAGGTACTCAGACTGCAAATCGAGTTGTGCAGGATGGAACTGGAGGCAGAGCGAGAACAGAGGGAGGCGGACTGTGAGGCAGAGAAACAGCAGAGGGAGGCGGACCGTGAGACAGAGCGACAACAGAGGGAGGCAGACAGTGAGGAGCGTGAGCACCAGCGAGCTGCACAGGAGAAGAGAGAGCAAGAACGCAGAGAGGCAGAGTAGAGGAGAGAGGAGCGCCAGTGGCAACACGAACTAGAGAAGTTACGACTCCAACCAGCGACACCAGGGCAGGTAAGCAGCTTGGGTTTAACTGGTACTGCAGGACTGGGTTACAAATTGAACTCCAAATTAATAGCCGAGTTTAAGGAAGGGGAGGACATGGATGCCTTTTTTAAATTCTTTTGAAAAAGTTTGTATTCAGGCTAAAATTCCTAGAGAGTCCTGGAGCGTCCAGCTATCCTCGCTACTTACCGGGAAAGCTCGGGATGCATTGGGTCAAATGAACAATGAAGACAGTGATGATTACAGCAAGTTAAAAGCTGCACTGTTAAAAAATTTTGAATTAACTGCTGAATCATACAGAGCTAAATTCCATAAGCTCAGGAGAAGCCCTGATATGAGCTATGAGGAGCTAGCCATGAAACAATGTCAGTTTTTAAAACATTGGTGGGAAGGAATTGAGGCAAACTCTGTTGATAAAATTGAAAATGTGATTTTATTAGAGCAGTTTTATTGGGCTTGCCCAGCAGAGCTAAAAACCTGACTAGAGGACCGAGATCCAAATACAGTGCAAGAGGCTGCCGAACTCTCGGACTGCTATGACAAGAGCAGACCTGCTATGAGAGCGAATGGGGTGGGCGTGACAGCACAGAAAGGGAAAAGCACACCTTCAGGGCAGCTAAAACCCTCACTACCTCCACCAAAACCAGTTAGCCCCAGGTTTCAATGAAAAGATTTATCTGAAGTAAGAAATGCATGTTGGCTGTGTAAAGAAACTGGGCATATTGCCTGACAGTGCCCAAACAAGGCAAGCCATAATACACAACAGGGTGCTAGAAAATAAGTGGGTTGTTTGTGTGTCCCTGGGAGCATGCCAGTGAACATGAGGTAACACATGCACACAGTCATAGTAAATGGTGTACAGATGCAGGGGTTAAGGGACACAGAGGCATCCCTGACATTGGTGACGGGGGATCTGGTACAGCCTAGTCAGTTTACACCCAATAAATACGTAACTGTACAAGGGTTTACTGGTGAAGAGAAAACACTGCCACTCACTAGTGTTCTCCTGGACTGGGGTGAAACAGGGAATTGTGCAACAGGTGGCTGTAGCCAACACATCAGCAGTGGATGTGATCCTGGGTAACAATCTCCAGCAGGGGGAGGTATGTGCAGTTACCTGTAGCCAAGTGGCAAGGGAAAACAGTAGTTCCCTGAACCCCACAGAAACCAGTGTGGAAACCACTGAGAGGCTGGTTCCCCAGCCTGTGTCTCCAGATGCAGAGACTGATAAAAAAGGGGGTAGAAATTTCCCCAGTAGCAAGTAACCACACAGCTACAGAGGATTACTCTGCAGAGGGAGGGGTGACCCTTGTCAGAGGGCTGGGATAGACAGTGATCCTGAGGGCCCTATTGCTAGTGCTAGGGACCCTAGTTTAGTGACTTAAGGGGACCTGTCCCATGCCTTGAGACTGTGTGAGGGGTTTGCAGCTACTCAGAGGAGTGACCCTAGTTTAGAGAAGCTGAGGGCTTGGGCAGACTCAGAGGGCACACAGGAAGGTGATGGCAGACATAAGGTTTATTGGGAAAATGGACTTATGTACACACAGGCAATATAGACAGAGGGAGGGATGCTAGGCATGCAGCTTGTCGTTCCCCAGGGATATTGTGAGCAGTTGTTCTAGGTTGCCCATGATATTCCCTTATTTGGTAATCTGAGAATCGCATGAACTATGCAGTGGTTAGACCAGAATTTCTACTGGCCTAACTTCACCCAGCAGGTGAAGGAGTATTGCAGGTCTTCTCATCGGTGCCAAGAAATAGGGAAGGCTGGCAAGAAAACCCAAGCCGCCCTAATCCCCTTGTCCATAGCAGAGGAGCCATTCCAGAGGGTGGGAATGGATATTGTGGGGCCTTTAAATACCCCCAGCTCCTCAGGGAAGTGATTCATCCTGACTGTGGTGGATTATGCCAGCCGGTACCCAGAGGCAGTCACCCTATCCTCTCTGAGGACAGACAAAGTGGCAGATGCCTTACTTGGGATTTTCTCCCGTGTTAGGTTTCCGCAGGAGGTAATCACCGATTGAGGGGGTTCCTTCATGTTGGACCTGATGAAATGTTTGTGGGAGAAGTGTGGGGTGGTGCAGAGATGCACGACACCGTATCACCCAGAAGCCAATGGACTTGTGGAATGATTCAATGGTACCCTAAAGTCAATGCTCCAGGTGTTTGCTGAACAGCATGGGAGGGACTGGGAGAAATACCTTCCCCACCTGTTGTTTGTATACAGGGAGGTGCCCCAAGAGTCAACAGGATTTTCCCCATTCGAACTCTTGTATGGACGCCGGGTACATGGGCCCCTAGACTTGATCTGGGAGGACTGGGAAGGTGAGCACGCCAGCCAGGGAACTCCCCTTGTGGATTACGTCCTTAGGTTTCGGAAAATGCTGAAGAAGCTTATGGGGGCAGCCCAGAGCAATCTGGCAGCTGCCCAACAGAAACAAAAGATATGGAAAGACTGCAGAGGCAGAGTTCACTCATACATGGTGGGTCAGGAAGGCATGGTCCTTATTCTGGTCCAGACAGACAGCTGCAAGCTGAATGGACAGGAATGTACAAAGAGATTAGGAAGGTAAATGACGTGAACTACATTGTGGAGTTACCTGACCATAGACAGACAGAAAGGATGTACCATGTCAACATGATGAAGCCATATGCAAATAGGGCTGACATGGTGTTCACAGTGTGTAGTCATGGGGAGGGGACGGACGAAGAAGACCCCCTTCTGGACTTGCTGGAAGAGAGTAAGCGGGAGTCCTCTGTGGAGGCAGTAAAACTGTCTCCCAAGCTGACCCCAGGCCAGATCCAGAAAGTAAGAGAGGTTTTAGCAGACTTTGTCCCCTTGTTTACCACCAAGCCTGGACTAACCCCCTTAGCGACACACGATGTGGAGACAGGGACACAGATGCCCATCCGGCGGACAGCATAATGGGTATCAGAGGCTGTCCAAAAGGACATTAGGAGGGAAGTGGAGGAGATGCTGGATTTAGGGGTAATCCAGAGATCCCACAGTCCCTGGGCCTCACCCGTAGATCCTGTACCCAAGCCAGATGGCTCGACTCATTTCTGCATAGACTATCATGGACTGAATGCAGTCACAAAGTCAGACGCCCACCCAATGCCCCGGACGGACGAACTCCTGAACAAGTTGGAAGGGGCAACCTACCTTACGACCACTGACCAGACAAAGGGGTATTGGCAGGTAGAGCTGACGGACAGAGCTAGGGAGAGGCTGACCTTCATCACTCCGATAGGCTTATTTGAGTTCAAAGTAATGCCTTTCAGAATGATGAACGTCCTGGCCACTTTCCAAAGGTTGGTGAACCAGGTGTTAAATGGTGCTGAGGAGTACGCCGTGGCATACCTGGATGACACTGCCATCTTTAGTACCATCTGGGAGGAATACCTATCCCACCTTAGGGAGGTGCTGGACAGTATACAGAGGGCCAGGCTCACTGTCAAAGCTGAGAAGTGCCAGGTGGCCACGGGAGAAGTGGCATACCTCGGGCATGTGGTAGGTCAGGGACAGCTCCGTCCTAACCAAATAAAGATAGAGGTAATCCAGTCATGGCCCAGAGCAGAAACTCAGAAGCAGGTCAGGAGTTTTCTCGGGACAGCAGGGTACTATAGAAAATTTGTACCCAATTACAGTGCTCTGGCTGCTCCCCTATCTGACCTGACAAAGAAAAGGATGCCCAAGAAAATTAGCTGGGGCCCAGCCTGTGAAGAAGCATTTTCCAAACTAAAGGAGGCACTGTGCAGTGCTCCTGTTTTGACAAGTCCTGACTATGGAAAAACCTTTATAGTTCAGACTGACGCCTTAGACATGGGTATTGGGGCAGTACTGAGCCAGACATCCAGCGAAGAAAGGGACTACCCCATAGCCTACCTGAGTAAAAAGTTGCTTCCCAGAGAGCAGTCATACTCCATGGTGGAAAAGGAGTGTCTTGCCATAGTGTGGGCCCTTAAGAAATTGGAGCCATACTTGTATGGGCAGCATTTTGTGGTGCAGACTGACTACAAAATCCTAATTTGGCTGACGCAAACGGGGAAAAACAATGGTCGATCACTAAGATGGAGTCTTGCTTTGCAAGGATATGATATGACCATTCTACATAGGGCCGGAGTGACCAATCAGAAGTCAGATGGATTTTCCAGGGTATATGAGGAGTGAACTGATTTGGTAAGCTCATCCCATGCAGGAGATAGACCCTCCAAATTCAGTCTAGGTGGGGAGAAATTGTCACACCTGGACAGCTGGTTCTGATCCCTGTATAATCTTTTGTTGTAAATATAAAAGATAGTGTATGATGGACTGTGGCAAAAGACAATGCTGGCTGCTGAAACTGACACTTCAAACTCCCCAGGGATAAGTTCAAAGGACAGGACATGGCTAAACTGCAAATAGTTGGGGTGCAATTATCTTGTCAATTTGCTTTGATCCCATGAAATAAAATTAGCCATTCATGACATCCCTCAGGGGGATCCTTTGATCTGCACTAGATGTCCTGAGAAAAGGGACACTGGCCAGTGTTATGAATAACCTCCCAGGGAACCAGCTCATTTTATCAAAGAGAACTTTGATGTGTAGATACCAAGGCCAGATGGAATTAAGGAGTCAAATACACTTTTGCTTTGAATACAGTGACTTACATCAAAGAGACTTTTGATGTCTAGGGGAAAGCAGATTTTGTTACACCAAGCCGGAGTTTTAGGGACCTCAGTGAGAAGGCCAGCACAGGACTGTTTTTAACATACTGAAAAGACCTTGACAGACACACTTTCATATTTCTGACTGAGAGAAGAGGAACATCAGAGCACTGAAAAGATTTAAGAAGTAAGAACCTTAAGACAAGACTAGTCTGAGTGTTATTATTTGTAGGAATCTGCTCTTTTACCTGTTTGTTTTAAGGCTGTATGTGTTGAAATATTTTGTTCTGTAATATTTTCTGTTTTCCTATTTTAAAGTAAAAATATATATTTTAAAACGGAAACTGCTGGTGTGCCTTGAAATTTCTTTTTATTTAACTGAAGCTTCTGAAGGTTATAGTTAACACTGTGTTGAGCTTATTGTAATACCAAACTGGAAAACAGATAGAGTTCTCTAAGCTCTTGCATAGAGTTCTAAGGGTTCATTTTGTAGACCTGGTTAGGTGCCCATAGGCAAAGATATCTGCCCCCCAAGACTGAATTAGCTGAGCCTGATAATTGGGTATGTTAACAAGAGGTTATCAGTTTGAATCCCTCCAGAACTTGAGACTAAGGTGACTCAAACCCACAAACAGACAAGAGGGTTACCTTGTACAGTTCACTGTCCACAAATATGCTCAGAGGTTGGCACTTTGAGTAGAGGGCTGATCGATTGATGAATTTGTGACAGTGGTCATGTCACTCTGAACCTAAAACATATATATGAATTTTGCCAAGCCCCGCCCAGAATTGCTGAATTGTTGAAAGTGTGAGGATCTACATCACCTACACCAAGAAATCTTGTGGTTATTAACTTTTACTAGGTCAGACACCTACAAGCTGACATAGATTGCCACGAGGTCTAACTACAAGAACTGCTTGTTACAAAAAGGACTTTTTCTAATATTGGATGAAGCAAAGTGTGTGGTTTAAACACTGGACATCCTGACTGAAGCAATGTTTTAAAACTTCTGCTAAAGCCAAGCCTGGACAAGAGACTAACTGTTAATTTCATCAGCCAGAGCAAATACTACAGTGCTGTTTGACAACAGATGAGTTCAGTGTCCTGAGGTTCAAGTGGAAATGAATTGAAACGGAAAAAGTAATAAATCCTGTTACCAAGAACTTTGCTGTCCACAAGAAAAACCTTTTCTGCAACAACTGCAGTAGTGAAGTAGTCTACCATTGTTCCTTGAATTGTAATATATTATCACTTGATGTTCCCGCCAAATCCTGATAAGTGGCTTTTTGATTACTTGTGACATCTCAAGCAAGGAGGATCCAGCCTACACTGCTGAGCTAATGCCAAAGGAGTACAGAGTTACTGAATTGAGGGTGAACAAGGGAAAAGACAAGTATTACAGCCAAGCCCGATCCCACAGAACTTTCATTGTCCAGAAAAAGCAATTCTCATCAAGATTTTTAAAGTTAAAAAGGAAAAGAGCAACCACTACAATTAACCAGAAATTTAAGTACTTTTTTAATTATCTTAATTTTAATATTTTAATTTAGCTTATCTGGGGAGGTAACATAGGTAACACAGTAACTTACTTTTAATCACAAAAATCTTGGGGTATATAAGTTAAGCTTCAGTTTAAACAAAAAGAAATACATTTTGCATGCTATAAGGTGTTAAAGCAAGTTTTATATAGAGACATAATCCAGTACACTAATGTAATGAGTTTGCAAGTTGTTATATAAGAGGGTCAAGCTAAATACAAAGCATGCTGAGAGCATGGTATGTAGCCAAGTACTATTTATTGTGTTGAATCTTGCTTATTCATTTGCTGTTGTGTTTCATTTGATTTTCTGAAACATTTGTTGTTTGATGTTGCAGTTTTTTATCATGCATGATATCTATGCAAATTAGCAATATTTCAGAATTTGTTTACAGGTATTAATAAAATGTATTTTTCATACTTCTAGGTGTGGCAGAAATGTTTTTACCATTATCCAGAACCTTTACAATAGGCAGGGTATAAGATTTGAATTTTATAATCATTTATATGATTTTTGAACATTCTGTGGTATAAGGCCTGAGGCACAGTTAAGTACCCATGGTAAAAATAGAGATTCTATTGTCAAGACAACTCCTTACAAAGGATATGCGTGTCATATTCAACCAACTACAAGAATGGCTGAGTTATGACTTATTAAAGAAGTTCACAAAATTACACAAAATCACATGAAATTTCACAAAATTTGCAGAATCCTCCAAAAAAAATCTAAGAAAGTGAAATTTAATTTTATTGAGCCCTAGAAATCAGTAGGATTGGAAGGAATATTGTTAGTGGGAGATTTAAACCTTCTAGATATACTGTACATTGGTATATTCCAAGGTGTTCCATTCTGTAGATATACTATGATCACATGTCTAATGGTACTCAGCTGCACCTTGTGCTTACCAATGTACCTGAGATGCGTGATCATTTCATTGTAATGCACACCCTTTCATAATGTATTGCTTACTTCTCAGAACCAGAGGTCAAATTGAGATTTGGGCAGTCATAACGTCAACATTGAAAGAGCTGAGCCTATTTCAAGTATAGCAGCAGCATAAAATACATTTTAAAAAAGCAAGGTTTATGTGCCTTAGCATGTAACTCTAATTTATTTATTTATTTATTTCCTGACAGCTTCTATACTTTCTGAAACGTATTTTGATTCCACACTTGAGGCAGCCTCAGTTCTTTCAGTTTTCGGGTTACAATCTCCCAGACTTCAGTTTGAGCTCTGGGTCTGAGAAAAGAAAATATTGTTATTCCCTTAATCTTTTGTGTGCCCTTACAGGCCATATTTAGGCAACGTTGTAATCAAGACTGAAATAAGCATTGATTCTAAGAGCACTACCTAGCTTAAAGAATGTTGGTCACCCAATTTTCTATTTGACCTCCAGCTGTTGCTTTTATACTTCACTGGTAACTTATAATCTTACCCATAGCAACTTAACAGGGATTTGTTCACTACATACCAATAAGATTAATGCCTTTGCTTAAGTTTTGAGCATTTTTGATAAGCTTAATGCATTCCTGCCAATTCTTTGTTCCCTATAAGCAGTTCTGTTTTTGGCTCTTATTATCATTTTCAACTGCAACCAAGAATGAAGGGCAGATGAAATATGTTTACGTACTGTGCTACTGACTCATCCTGGCATGATGGGATTTAGGGCACAATTTTCATTTAATAATGTTTTTTGAGTATTTTCAATAGTATTTTAATGTGGTTCTAGAGTTGGTGGTTAGAGTGGGACATGATTAAATTGTCAAAGAAGTAACCTAATGCTTATTAATAATTCATTCATGGACTTCCAGTAATGTCATCAGCCTTATGGCAGCATAGTCTCAGTGCTCCATTGCGATTTGGCATAACAAACTCCTTTCTAACTATATTAAATGTTTTTATTAATAATTTTATGGCTGCAGGAGATATAGGAGGAGACAGGGTGACCCAATACTGAGCCCATTCAGGCAAGCCAAAAAAGGATGGCTATGGATTAAGTCCCACTGGAAGCCACCATAGCTGAAGCCCCTCTCCACACAGCATGGTGGACAAAGATACTGATACAGAGTGAGAACACCTTACCTGCTCCCACTTTGACACGATAATGGAAGAGATCTGACATTTTCATACAGAGAAGCAGACTGAATTTAAAAAAATTCAGAACCAGCTAAAAATACTGGAGCAGTGAGTGCAAGATACTGAGGACTGCGTTGGTGGCATAGAGGATGGCATCATTCAGCTACATAAGGCGATGGACTACCTACTGGACCACCATACACTTTACAAGCCAAGCTACAAGATCTAGAAGCTCAATCCCACTGGGACAACATGCATATTTATGGTGTCCTGGAGGACTCTGAGACAGGCAGGATGACAGATTACATGGAGGATTTATTACGAAGTGCCCCAGAATTATTGGCCTCATGACATGCCGGATTCAGATACATGCCTGGGAGTTGGAGGGCAAGCCAGCGGGAGGAGGATCAAACATGCAGTGGACTGCTCTCCTCCTCTGGGGGGTGGGATAACACTTTGTGCTTAACTGACCCCTGGCAGAGACCAGGGGTGTCGCGCCCAAGGCTTGCTGGTTCCGGGGAGGTGTGCCTGATATCGGTACATTACATGCCTCTACGTCACTGCATGCCACACCTCCAAATAATGGGGGAAAACACCAAGCTGTGGCATGGAGGAAGTCTGTCTCCCACACTAAGCTCCACACAGCTGTCCAAGGAACTCTGCCACCAACTCTCCACATGGCACCATTTGGGGAGTACCACGGAAGGCTCCCTGATAGTCCTGCCCTGGGGGGTAATCCAGGGAGCACTCTGGTGACAGCAGGTAAGTCCTGGTGGATAAGGGAAGGTGGTAGGAATGATAAGCCGAGGAAAGACAGCCAAGAAAAAAAAAAGAATTACCAACCTCCACGCAGTTCTGCCTTGAGCGTGCTCACCACGCTCTACTGTGGTAAACCTTTACAGCTACAAAGATAAAGAAGAGATTCTGTGTATAGCTTGGGGCTGCTAGACTTTTACCCACAACTCTTACCTATATTTTGATCAAGACTACCCACCAGAGTTATTAAAAAAACACCTTGCTTACTTGGGCATTCTCAAAGCACTTCAAGCCCACAATGTCCATTTTCAGACCCCATACCAAGCTAAGCTGATGGTTTACTGGGATTATGGAGTTATGGTATATTCTACCCCCGAGGAAGTTTGCAAAGCTTTGGAAGACAAGCATTGGGCAGTCCCGGAGAGCCCCCTCAAGCTCAGGCACCACTGCCCACTTGATCCACATGAAGACTAGCCCCCTCCAGGTAACACCATGCTGCAGCCACCAGAATGACTCCATCAACAGCTGAAGAAGTTAAGGACCTCTTAAACTTCATGACATCCAATCTTTCCACCTGTCAGTATTCCCGTGCTTCCTAACACCTGACGGTTTCACATGTATTCGGGTGGGATTGTCTCCTGCTATCTTTTACATTAGAGGTTTAACATACAGTATGTATGTAAGTAAGTACAATTTTCTTCACAATCATTGTCACATGATATGAACATGGTCAGACTCCAATTGAGCCAAGGCTCATTTTCAATGGGTACCATAAACATAAGTCTAGGTTGCAAAGGACATTACAGTAGAATACAGTGATGTCAGTGGGATCGACATCAGAGGTATCCAGTACATTACCAAACAATGCATGACAGTACAGTGCAAAAGCATCTCTGATACAGTAATTACCTTACCTGATAGTGTTTTCAAACAATATATATTATATACAATATATGCAATATGTACAAAGTATGGCAGTACAGTACAAGGCAGTTGTAATACAAACTGGATTAACTATGGCAGCTATAGATCAGTACATAAGCTTCAGCAGTTACAGGCTACGGCATTTACAGTATAGTGTTGTGTTAGGAGAGAGCAACTCTGGGTGGTGTTTATCCCTCGTCATAGTCGGGGAAGCAGATTAGTGCTTTCATGGCTTCTTTAGTTGCCCACTTTTTGATGTGGCCTAGTCTTATTGGGTTATTCTTCAGTATGAGGTGCATGGGCAGGGAGTTCCAGGCTGAGGAACCCCTGCACAGAAAAAATTATCTGCCCATGGTTGTTGATATCTGCCAGATCCTGAACTCCATGCCATCAGCAGATCTCAGAGTAAGCCTGACATGATGTTTGGATTCCATTTTTATCCAGTATGTACCCGAGTTGTTGTTTGTGTATTCTGAACATGAGGTTTTGTGTATGTATCTGCCTCCTGACCTCCAGGCTGGTTCATGTTAGCTCCATGTAAAGTAAACAGTGATGTCTTGTGCATGGGATGCCCAGACTGTATCTTGTAAATTTATTGTAAAGTATGTCAATCCTGTTCAGGTCAGAACTGGATGCACCTCAGTACAGGACATCACCGTAGTCCATAACAGGTAGTACCATTGTCTCTACTATATTAATTATGGCTTCCTTTAGTATCTCATTTCCAAATTTGGAAAGTGCCCCTAGTTTTTTGTTTAAGCTTTTGGTCATTTGGTTAATGTGGATACCCCACTTGCAGTTTGTGTCTATCCATAGACACAGGTACTTGTAGGCATCGTCCACCTCTAGGTTGTTACCTATGTATGTTACAATGTCCAGCTCCTCTGGGGGGTCTACTGGTTTGTGAATGGTCTAAAGAGCATAACATTTGATTTTTTTGCATTTAGTACCAGTTTCTGACTGTACAAGAAGTTTTGCAGTTGGTTAAAAGCCTCTTGCAGTGCTGCCTGGATTTATCCCAGGCACTTGCCGGATGTGTATATGATGGTATTGTCTGCCTGGAGGTGGAAGTCTATTTGAGGGATGGGAAATTTCAGGGAGTTAATGAATATGTTGAAAAGCAGTGGGACTAATATAGAGCCTTGGGGGATACCAAGTACTGATGGTAACAGGTTTGAGGTGTGTTTGTTCAGGATGATCTACTAAAGTCTATCACCAAATTACTCCTGAACCATATTATGGATCTTGCATTCAGCCCGATTTCTATGAGTTTTTCAATTAGGATGTTTTGGCTTAGAGTATTGAATGTTTTGCTCAGGTCTATAAAGACTGCACCCATATCTAACCTTTTGTCTAAGGCTTCCTGGATGTCAGTGGTTACTTTTAGCAGGGCTGATGTTGTGCTGTGGTTCACCCTGAAGCCACATTGATATGGGTTCCACAGGTTGTTAAGTTCCATGAAGGCCATTAGTTGTGTACTAACCAGTTTCTCAAACAGTTTGGAGATAACTGGTAGTAAGGAAATAGGTATGTAATTACCTATGTCTATTTTTCTTCTGATTTGAAGACTGGGATTACATTTGATATTTTCCAATCGGATGGGTATTCTGTCTGTAGGGATAGGTTAAAGAGGTGTTCAAGAGGTTTGGCCAGCACAGGAGAGGCAAATTTTAGTAGATTAGTATGTAACCCATATAACCCTATCACTTTTCGTGTGTCTAGTCTGAGTAGCTCCTCCATGACATGATCGGTGCTGATTTCTTGCAAGATAAAATTGCACTCCCTGATTATGTTCTCTTCTGTGTCCTTATTAGGCAGGTAGGTAGGTAAAAACTTTTATTTTTATACAGGATAGCAATGTCATTAAGGATAATTCCCTGCTTACAAGACAAGCCCTGTAGGTGTTACCAGAGCAAAAATTCTTTAGTTTTACAAATACAGCTAATATTACTAAAATTGTTAGGGGTGTGGGGTGGCTTAGTTATCATTCCTAAAGCCTCTGCAACCATGCTAAAAAAAAACTGTTAAAGTCATCAACTGCTTCTTGGCCTAGAGGGACTTCTCACTCTTCTATCACAATTGTGTTTGTGAGTTTCTGATCTGTTCTTATTCTGCAGCTTATGCAGAAGTCCTCAGAAGTTATGTGGGTTACAGTTGATATTGTTCAGAAATGATGCCTTGTAGTAATTTGATTTTGCCTTTTTTATCTCACTAATGTATTTGTTTCTGACTTGCCTAAATTGTAGCCATGCTGATTGATTACTGGATTTTTGCAAGTTTCCAACATTTGTCTCTGAGCCTCCTAAACATGTTCAGCTCCTTGTTGTACCAGGGGACATTGCCTATTTTGGTTAATTTTCTTTTAATGGGAATGTGGGAGTTACATATTGATCTAAGTTCATCTAGAAAGAACTTACAGGCATCATTAACCATGGGTATCAGGATGAGTCTGTCCCATTTTATTGATGTCAAGTCCTTTATGAAAGCTAGGTAATCAAAGTGTTTCCAGAATCTAAAGGACACAAGGTTTGATCCCTTTGTTTTGTGTGCCTTATCTCTTACGCATATGATCCCTTGGTGGTCACTGAACGTGTCTGCAATTACGCCCGCTGCGTTGTAGAGGGTGGGTTTGGAGGTAAAAATAAGGTCAAGAGTAGTGGAGGCATTAGTGTTTCTGGGATTTTGCCTTGTGAAGTCCTTTATTAGTTGAGTGAGGCCCAAGGTAGTGGTTAAATTGAGTAGTTTGTTGTTTTGGTCCACTAGGTTCCAATTTACATTAAAATCTCCAACCAAAAGCAGTTCATGACTATATAGAAATTTATGCAATTTGTCCGGGAGATCATTATAGGCCGAATCCAGGCATTTCAGAGGGCAGTAGATGCCTACAAGCGAGATAGATTGGGCATGCGGGAGTTTTCTTTCTATAGTCAGGGATTCCAGTGGGGTTACAGGTAAGCTCAGGGACACTTTTGTCATCTGAGCGTGTTGTTTATTGTAGATGATTATGTCTCCTCACCCTTTTGTTCCTGTTCTTCTTCCACAGCTGGTAATTTGGGATGGTTACATGGCTGTCTGAGGTCCTAGGATTTAACTATGTCTCAGACAGAACTAGCAGGTCTGTTTGCCATTGCAGAGCCCACACGCTAACGAGGTCTATTTTTGGTGCAATACTTCTGATATTGAAGTGTGTAAAGTTTAGGTTATTGCTATATAATACCTTTAGGTCAATTAATCCCCTCCCATCAGGGCCTGGATTTGAGTGCACGTCCCTACATAAGGTTAGGAATATGCATAGCAAGTACTTAAGGTGCCCATTCCTTCTATTTGAAACATTTCAGGCATAGTTTGTGGCTTAGTGCACCTGAGTTTTTTGGGGGGAGTCTAAGAGGGTGAGGACTGTGGTTCTCGTGGAGTGTAATGGTTGCCCATTTTGCGTTGTTCAAGGAGGTAGTTCTTGGGAGTACACTCAGCCCTATGTGGAGGTTAGGGTTCAGAACTACCTTCAGCAAAGACAAGCACATTCCAGTTCTGAGTTTCTATAACTTAAGCGTTCTTTTGTTGTGTCCCTGCATATTTTACCTAGTATTTTACCCATAAGTATATTGCTATACCTAGCCAAACCAGTCAGTGTGGGCTCACTTGGCATGGGGTCATAATGTCGCAAGACATTATACCACAGCTATATACCACGCTGCCAATACAGCGCAATATATTGCCAGCGGCATAAGTCATTTTTTTGAGGGGGACTCCTCCCCCAACCCTCCCCCCAACTAAAATATCTAACTCCGATGGGGGGTTAATGCATATATCCTTTTGTGGTTTTGCACCCTCTCGCTCTTCCCCACCGTGCTATTCCTACTATGCGGTCATGTCGTGCGCTGTAGAGCATATGACATATTGACCCTGTAGTGCCCATTTTACTGAGGGAACAAGGATGCTGCCCCTGTATAACGGATTCATTGGTAGGGTTGTGTGCAGATGTGACAGTTGACATTGTCCAAATTACTCTAGTTGCTGATTCTTCTTCTTCTTCTCTGTATGCCTACTCATAACTTACACAGAACAGCAGGAACTTACATTGGTCTTTTCCAGTGTATTCATTGCTAGGGGCACTTGCTGTACTCATTTATTTTAGCTCTGGTGAATGTTGGGACATCTTGACTGAGCATGCATGACTCCAGCAATGCTGGACTCTTTATACCGAAACTGAAAGTTTAAAGTAGCTGCACCGAGAATGGTTTGGCGCTATTAACAAAGTCAAGGCACAAGAAATGAAGATCAGCTCCCAAACGGAGGACCAATATAAACAACTTTTATGAAGTCAGAAACGTGCAAGTGCAGAAGACTCTGCTGGCTAACATGCCATAATGGTTAACAGGCAAAAAGCAAACAAACTCTTATGTTTCGCGACGCAAAATGCCAAGCTTCCTAAGAGTCCTCCCTGATGAAGCTTGCTGTTTTGCAGAGCAAAATGTAAGTTTGTTTGCTTTTTTGCCTGATAACCATTATGGTATATTAGCCAGCACAGTCTTCTATACTTGCACTTTTTTGTCTTAATAAAAGTTTTTTATATTGGTCCTCAGTTAGGTTCCTGCTGACCTTCCTTTCCTGTGACCCTTTATGCTGGACAGAGATACTAATGTTCCACACACTGGGTTCCAGAGACCTTCTGTGTGCCGTTTATTCTCCTCTACAGACTTTTACTGTAATTTGCTCATTACAACTGCCTGCTATAATAGTCTGATATACGCGGGATGATTGATTCCTTATTCTTTTCATTAAGATTGCTGTTGTTGGTGTTAATGATATGTATATCATTTTATCAGTTCTTGGATGTTTCCCACCACCACCACCCCCCCATCTTCTTGCATTAACCATAATTGGTTCTTTTATATCAAGTTTCCATTTGGTTCCAAGCCAGTGCACCATTACCTTTAAATATGGCTCTTTTAAAGCAGCAGTACTACCAAATCAGGAAGTGATCTATCAAAATTCTGCTGTTTGACGGTAAGAATGAAGCCAAAGTTCCAGTTTCCATACCAGAAAATATTTGTTTTCAATCATCTTTAGTTTTTTAGATATTTGCAATTTATTTGAATTGTTGTGGCACTGCAATAAATATTGTGGCTATCAAATTTATAGCTGCGCTTTTCCTTCAGGTTTTATCACGTCTTTTGATTACAGCAGTGGGACCCTCTGCTGACCATTCCCGAAGTCCCTGCAAGTCATACACATGTGCAGTTGGCAGCAGAGGGGGTTCCAGTGCAACATGCTTGGTGGCAGAAATGTAAAAAAAAGCAGAGGATAACTGAGCAAATTGCTCCGTGATAGTACAATCCTGGCAGGAAAGAGTACCAGGTATATGATCAGCACAGCACAGGGAATAAACTGTCAAAAAAAGCTCAATATTTTGTTTCATAGTACTGCCGTTTTAAATGGTATTAGATGAAGGAATTAGCATTCGTCCTCCCTCCTCTTGGGCTCTCTGTACTGGGATCTATTTTCCCTATATGGGTACAGGTGCGAGATCAGGAGATGACTTAAAGGGAGGCACTGGGAAGTTTGGGGTGGGGAGGCGGAGGTTACCTTGCATTAATTTTATATTGTTAAAGCAGCAGCATGCCACTTAGGCTTCTACATGTTTTTACCTCATTTTAGAGAGTTTTTCTTCAGTTGCAGATATACAGTTTTGATAATGGGTTTGTGGATGTTTTATAACTGTCTTACAGAAACACTGCCATATTGCAGTGGGTTTAAGTAACGTCTATACCCTGTATTTTCCACTTGAACTCTGCTTTTTTGTGGGGCAGTTCAGATCAATAGGTCTGCATCATTGTGGCCCTCCCTACTGGTAGGGTTTCCACACCCTTAATTGGGTGCTACCTTGCCTGATTCAGGTCTCCAGTTTCCTAGAGGGTTTCCAGATGTACCCTCCTCCTTTGCAAGTTTCACTTGTTCTTAGTTTCCTGAATGGAAGGTGGGAAACGTTTTTAGTTCCTTAGATGTTTCCCACGATTACTGGTTGTCTGTTTAATGCATATTTTTTCCTTCTGTCCATCTGTGCATGGGCAGCTGTGTGCCCATCATTAGGGCGCCAACTTCAGGAGTTTACTGCCCCCTCCCTGAGGTCCACCTCCCCAGAGTTAGGTGTTTGGGAGTGGGGGGGCACAGCTCCCTGCAAAAAGAGGTGCCGGCAACCTCAAAACATGGCATCCTAATGACCAGGTGCACTGCCACCGACATCCTAAATGGGTGGAACCTATATTTTTCCTGTTTATATGGTTGTTATTGTTGTTTGTCCTATCCACGATTATATGGGAATATGCCACCTGTCTGCAACCTTGTCAGGAACAGAAGGGCATTTTTTTTTACTATTTCAATTGCTGAAAGTCTCCAGTAGGTTTCTTGTCAAGACCAGTGTAATTATTTGAGGGTGTTTACAAGATTTCACTTATTGTATTTTTGGAGTTAATAGCTAAGTATACCAAGGGCTGGATATTCAAACTGCGCCAGGCAGGGGCACAAGCCCAGGCGCAGCGCAACTGGGCTGCGCCAGGGCATGGACCAGGCGATATTCAACGGTGCTGCGCTATGGCACAGCACCGTTAAATATGGCACTGATGGCGCATGCACTGTGCATGGCGCAGTGGCACTGCGCCAGCGCAAGTGACAGAACGGGAGCAGGGGCATTCGCAAGTGCAACTGCAGTTGCGCTAGGTGCATCAACTGTGATATTTAGCACTGGGTATGCAAATGAGGCCATTATGCATGCAAGGCACAAATGGGGCCATCTGCATGTCATTATGGCCCCATTTGCATATGGTGCACCGATCCCCGATGACTTGCGCCTGGTACCCTGCCCGGCTGCAGCCGTCGGGTACCGATGCCCTGTGGTCCCATGGTGGTTCCCCAACTCCCGTATGCCCGATTGCGGGCAGAAGCAGTGATATAACCCTGGTGGTCCAGTGGATACCCCCCCATCACCCGATCATGGGCATATGTAATAATAAACCCTGGTGGTCCAGTGGATGGTCCCACGTCGCCCAATCATGGGCATATGTATAGATAATCCCTGGTGGTTCAGTGGAATCCCTCATCACTCGATCGCGGGCATATGTAAATGTAACATCAATGGTGGTCCAGTGGAAACCCCCCCCCATCGCCTGATTGCAGGCAGACATAGCAAAAGAAGCCCTGTTGGTCCAGTGGTACCCCTCTCCCCACCCACCGAGGTCCCTTGCCACCCAGCACCCCCCCAGTCAGTGGTGGGCAGCAGCACCCTGCCTGCATGCCACCCGGCCACCCACCAACTGACAGCATACAGTGTGGTCTGTACGCCTACTGGTCCACCACGTGGACCGATGGGCATGCAGACCATACTGTACTACACAGGCCCGATATGTGAATGAACATGTGGGTGTGGGTGGCCTGGACTTGTTCCTGGTTTTTCCAGGCACATCTTTGCACCTTCCTCAGTGGCGCATGGCACAGTTGTGCCAGCATATGTGCTGCACATCCCGGGCTGAATATCGGGATGTGCTACTGCGCCTTCATGGGCATACCTGCAATTGCACCGCGTGTCAGGGCTGCGCATCACAACTTGCCTTTGAATATCCGCCAGAGGCGTTGGGTGGGTTGCGATGCACATCCCTGTTGCGCCTATGCGCAAACCCGCTTGAATATCCAGGCCGAAATGTTACTTTTATTCAGTCTTTGAAATCTGCTGTTGCAGTTGGGTGGCATATATTATGAATAAGAAACCTGATTTTGTGCCATAATAGATTTTTAGGCACATACTATTAATTTGACTTCACTGACTTATTTATTTATCTAAAGTTTTATAGAAGTGTATTTTGGTAGATGATAAGTTTATGACCTTTTTATACTTAACAGCTTACTACATAAACTGTTACTTAACAAGAGGTGGCTCCCTTACTGTCTACTTTACTATGTTGCTGTGCTCTGTATTTTCCATCAAAATTTCAAATAAAGCACTAAAGTTAAAAAAAAAGAATTCATTCATTATGTGTATAAAAAGAGCCTCAGTACTAGCTAGCCCTGCCCCCTGATAAAGTGACATTTGTTTGAATGAGGAGCACTGGAGAAACTGTGTGCTGCACTCTCTTTGTTTTGTACCTTGGAAGAATAAAATTGGTTGGCTACATTACTTGAAGATTGCAATCCAAGTGTTTTTGGCTAAGGCAAATGCAACATAGAAACACAGACTTTGACAGCATATAAGGACCGCTTGGCCCACCTAGTCTGCCCATTTCCCAACCTAGAGGATAAGCTGCAGACCCTATTTGACCAACAGCCTATTTCTTCCTACCCCCCACAAAAATTGCCTTATGTCTGTCCCATGCATTCTTGAATTCTCCCACAGTTTTAGACCCCACAACCTCCTCAGGAAGGCTGTTCCATGCGTCCATCACCCTCTCTGTGGAAAAATACTTCCTCATATTGCCCCTGAGACGTCCCCCTTCTATCTTCAAATTGTGTCCCCTTGTTCTTGCATGTCTCTTTTTCTGAAAGATGCTACCCTCTTGGACTTTGTTGATTACACTGAGGTTCTTAAACGTTTCTATCATGTCTCCCCTCTCCCTCCTTTCCTCAAGGGTATACATATTAAGCTCCTTTAGCCTCTCCTCCTATGGCTTCTCTTGCAGACCCTGCACCATTTTAGTTGCCCTCCTCTGAACTACCTCCATCCTGTCTATGTTCTTGGAGATGGGGTCTCCAGAACTGGACGCAGTACTCCAGATGGGGTCTCACCAACTGTCTGTACAGGGGGATAACAACTTCCTGTTTTCTGCTGGTGATGCCTCTCCCTATACATCCCAGTATCCCCCCAGCCCTCCCTACCACCTTCTCACATTGCTTGCCAACCTTAAGGTCATCTGATATGATTACCCCCAGGTCCCTTTCCATTTTTGTTGTTGTTACTACCTCTCCCCCATTGTGTAATCTTCCCCAGGGTTTTTGTCTCCCAGGTGCATTACTTTGCACTTCTTTATATTGAATCCAAGCTGCTATACTTCTGACCATTCCTCCAACCTTGCCAAGTCCCTTCTCATCCTTCCTATGCCTCCTTGTGTGTCAACCCTGTTGCAAATCTTTTTGTCATCTGCAAAGAGGCATACTTTTCCTTCCAGTCCCTCTGCAATGTCACTTATAAAGACATTAAAAAGGACTGGACCCAATACTGAACCCTGCGGTACCCCACTAGTAACCCCTCTTTCTTCAGAGTGGACTCCATTTACAATTACCTTCTGTGTCCTGTTGTTCAGCCAATGTTTTACTCAGGCTACCACCCTGGGACCCACTCCAAGGCTGGTTAATTTGATTACTAATCTTTTGTGTGGGACTGTGTCAAATGCCTTGCTAAAGTCTAGGTAGGCCATGTCCACAGCCCCTCCCTGGTCTACTACTTTAGTCACCCAGTCAAAGAAATCAAATAGATTTGTCTGACATGACCTTCCCACTGTGAACCCATGCTGCCTTGGGTCCTGTGCCCCACTGGCCTCTAGGTACTCAACAATTCAGAGGTCAAACTGACAGGTCTGTAGTTTCCTGCCTCTGTCTTGCTCCCACTTTTGTGAAGGGAAAACACATCAGCCTTCTTCCAGTCCTCAGGTACCACACCATCCTCCCATGATTTGTTATAAAGGGTAGTCAGTGGTGTCACTAGTTCTCTGCTTAATTCTTTCAGAATTCTGGGGTGAATTCCATCTGGCCCCATTGCTTTGTCCACCATCAGTTTTAGGAGTTCTTTCAGAATCCTTTCTTCTGTGAAAGGACTAGGATCGGCCCCACTCTCCAGAGTGCTTCTGTTAATTGGATTAGGCACCTCCCCCACTTCCTCTTTTGTGAATACTGAACAGAAGTATTCATTCAGTATCCCTGCTTTTTCACTGTCACTCTCTGCCCACCCACCACCCATTCTATTCAGCCTCACTATCCCTCCCTTTGTCTTTCTACTCTCCCTGATATACCTATAAAAGGTTTTATCCCCCTTCTTAACTGAGTTGGCTATTTTTTCCTCAGTGTGTGCCTTTGCTATTCTGACTACCCTCCCTGCTTCATTCTGCCTTAACTGGTATAGTTCTCTGTCCTGCTTCTTCTGTGTTTTCTTATACTTTCTAAATGCTGTCTTTTTCTCCCTAACCTTCACCGCCACTTCCTTTGAGAACCATAGTGGCTTTTTCTTTCATTTTGATTCATTTGCTTCACACAAAGGCTTGTTGCCTCTGTGATGGCAGTTTTGATATTTCCACATTGTTGCTCCACCCCTCCTTCTAGCCTGTTTGCTAGTGCTTTTCTAAGGCACTCTCCCATCTTGCCAAAGTCATCCCTCCTGAAGTCCAGAACCCTCACTTTTGTATGGCTTGACTCTGTAGCTGAGTTTATCATGAACCACACTGTTTGGTGGTCACTTGTTCCCAAATGGCTACCCACTTCTAGATCTGAGATCCTCTCACTGTCCCCATTTGAAAGTACGAGGTCTAAGATTGCTCCCTCACGAGTAGGTTCCAAAACTAGCTGAGGCATGCCACCTGAAGGGCATCAAGACCGGCCCTGCTTTTGGATGTGGCTGCAGCAAAGGTGCTCCAGTTAACATCGGGCATATTAAGGTCCCCCATCAACAGTATCTCCCCTTTCTCTGCCATCCTAAGTATGCCATCTATCATATTCTTGTCCATTCCCTCCCCCTGACATGGGGGTCTGTATACAACCCCTGTGCAGACTGTGGTGCCATTTCCAGTCTCTAAGGTGGCCCACAGTGCCTCCTCTCCTCCCTGTTTACTCTTTCATTCAGTTGCTTTTTTCCCTTCCCTTCCCTTACATAGAGAGCTACTCCCCCACCTTCTGCCCTCCCTGTCTCTCCTGTAGGTTGTGTACCCTGGTATGTTAACATCCCAGTCTTGGTTCTCTGTGTACCATGTTTCTGTTACTGCTATGATATCCAGGCATCCCTCTTCCATCAAGGCCACCAGTTCAGGGAGCTTGTTGCCCAGACTACAAGCGTTGGTACTCATTACCCTCCATTCCATGATAGCCTTACCCCTTTTTGCCCCATCCCTGTCCTTATTGCATTTGTCACTTTCTCCATTTACCCCTGCACTTCTCCCTATTGACATCTCTATGTTGATGACTACCTCACTTAGTACCCTGATTTATTTTGGGGGGGGACTAGGATTTCCCTGCTCCTTTCAGTGGCCCCGGCTAGTTTAAATGTTTGCCAATGAGTATTTAAACCTATCACCCTGGATCTGGTTCCCCTCCTGGACAGATGCAGACCATCCGCCCAGTATAGGCCTGCATCCATCGAGTAGACCCCAGTCTCAATGAAGCCAAATCCTGAGCTCTGCACCAGTTTTAACCACTGATTGAATCCCATGGTGTGGAGTACCTAGCCTCATCTGTGCCATAGACAGGCAGCACCTCCAAGAAGGTTACCGTGTATGCTATTTGTCTAAGGCCCCTCCCCACCTCCACAAATGGTTCTTGCACTGCTCTGCTCCCTTTCTTAGCCAGGTCATTTGTCCCTAGGTGGACAATGACATCCAGCTCCCTCCCCTGTGCAGCTGCTCCTGTGATCCTAAGGATTCACTCCCTGTCCCTCCAAGCCATGGTGCCAGGCAAGCACCTTACCTTCCTCTCCCCTTCCTCCCCCAGTTCTACCTTCCTAACAATGGAGTCCCTGACCAGGAGTTGTTTCCTTCCCCGTGGGGTCCCATACCACCCTCCTGTGGTTCTCTTTGTGGAGGTTCCCAGCATCCTCCTTGGTCTCCACTGTAGGTGCCTCCATAGAGGAACCACACTTTTCCAGAACGGCATAAAAATTGTGGAGAGGTACAACTGGAGGGATGCACCTCTGTTCCACTACCCTCACCCTCCCTGAGCCCACTGTGGTCCAACCACTCCTCTTTCTTGGCAACCTCTGAGGCAATGACATTAAAGAGGACCTTCCCTGATGCGCTCATCAGTCCAATTGTTTTGTTGCGTTATACACAACCTTAGTGGAAATTAAGTTTGCATTGGTATTTTCTGCTTAACGATTTTGTTTTTTTGATGGATGCCCTGCTCAATCCCGTGATCACTTCAGCCATCATGACACTCTTGTCGCTGCAGTTCATCAGCCCAGTGCCCACTCTGTGTGACATACTAGTAGGGAGTGCATTCCTCTGTAGGGGTGTTTCAGTGAACGTGCATTCCCTACTGCTGAGAAAGAGTGGGCATCAGCTCAAGAGGTGAAGCATGCACAGCCTTCCACCGAACAGGAGCAATGAATGAAATGTTTTGTGGTGCTCCTGTAAGCCGCTCCTGTAAAATGCTGCAATACCTGCCACATTCATCTCAATAAAAAGGAAATGAAGTGCAAATAATGCCAAAAAGCTGAAAAGTTGCTGCTGGTGTAATTTACTGTTTCAAATAAATTACGTCCGCATCACCGTTTCACTTTTGAGGCCCTATTTACTTATCCTTTCTTTTTTATTCAACAATAAGGGATTGTTCGTTCAGTGCTACTGAAAACAGAGCTTTATCTGTCTTCTAACCTTACCAAAGTGGGGGTCCCGTTGCTGTTTCTGTTTTATATAGCCAAAAAAGTGCTATTCAGACAACGGTTTATGCCTGGATGTTGCTAAGTACCACACCAGACCCTAAATAATATTTTTACCTGCCATGCTGTATGACTCCATGTGTGTTGTGATTCATCTTGGGGCTGCACTCTGACATGAAAACCCTGTCGGTAATCTGAAGTGACAGCCATGATACCAGCAAGCTATCGACCACCAGAACCTCATGTTGCTATAAGAAAGTTTCTAGCCTGTGTTCGCCTAGGTTGTACTGCATGGACACACACACAGACACAGACACACACACACACACACACACACACACATGTATGTGTGACCTTTGCCCCTGATAGGCCCTTTCATGAAAAGTCTCCGTGTTCCATCAGATAATAAATATGTGTAAATGTCCTTTTTGCTATGCCTGTGCAATATGTGTAGTGCTCTTCATGTTGTTATTTCTTCCCCACATACTGGCAAAAAATGTTTTTCTCTAACTACTATGCTGGGTTCTGCTGTTATCCTACACAGTATACTGCTTCTCGGTTGGGTCACTGTATATGACAGACGTTTTGGAGGGAAAATGAAACAGCAGCGGCTGAAACGGTGCTTGTCACACTAACATCGAGGTCTACCTCTAGCGCAAACTGATAGGGTCACAAACTGAAGACTTCTCCGTATTCAGTACTAGCACATTCATCAGATTCTTCGGTGTGCTGACCTATACTTGAGGCAAGACTGCTCAGTTCACTATCTGAATCCTCCAAGGAGTAACCTCTGGCAGCCATTGCGGTGATCAGGTGTGTAGAATCCTGCAATGACAATAGAGGTTGCGCTTCTGGTTAAGTGGTCTCCCAGCTAAGTGCTCTCCTGGGACTTCTGTGGCAGTGCTCGCTCTTCAAGCACATGCACACTTGCGACAGCTGAAACCTACTGTGATGTCACAGTAGGAGGCGCGTGGCCAACAGTAATCGGCAAGATCTCTGTTGCACCTAAATGAACTAAGGAACAAAGTGTGATTTTGAGCAGATCAGTATGCAAAATGGGAAACAGAGGTAGTAAAAATAATTCTACTGTTGCAATGCATGCAAGAAATCTGATTTAATGCATTATTTTAAAAGGGGCTGGTGAAGGTTCTCTTTAAGGCAGCTGTAGCAGACAGGGTAAAGAAAAATGATAATTCCTTCTTTAGATACATTAGTGGAAAAAGGAAGACAAGGGACAACATTGAAAGGATAGGAAAAGGGGATAGCAGAGTTAATGATAACGAGAAAGCAAGAATACTAAATAAAGGTCTGGTATTTGCAGTCAAGAAAGCAGGTCCACTCTAGGTACAAGTGCAGCATAGTGTCACAGGACAAAAAGGATTAACTGCCATTGAAACTGCTCTTTTTCTTGCAGTAACTCTGCTGCAGAATACTGAAGTACAGTCTTGTATACTGGCAGGTTCCAGTGCATCAAGAGGAAATTCATGGGCGATACATGGGGCAAGTTTGAGATGGGAAGAAATATAACTGAATGGATACTAAAGGGACTGAGACATTTAAAAATTACTCATTAGGCCCAGATGAGCTTCATCCTAAAGTGTTAAAGGAAACAAGGCAGATGCTGGCAGAACCATTATCAATTCTCTATGAACAATCAGTAGCAACAGGTGCAGTACCCGTAGATTGGATGGTGGCTAATGTGGTTCCACTACTCAAAGGGAATGCTAGGGAAAGTCTGGATAACTATAGGCCAATTAACCTGACATCAACAATGGAAAACTTTAGGGGACATTTATTTAGGAGGAGATAGTTTCATTCTTGGAGGAGAATGACTTACTGGATAGGAATAAACATGGATTCGTTAGGGGCGGTCATGTCAGACCCACCTACTAGACTTTTTAATGTACTGACACAAAGGAAGGATGAGGAGCAGGCAGTAAAGGTGCTACACCTCGATGATTTTAGCAAGGTATTTAAATCAGGACCACATATGAAGATGAATCAACTAAAGCTAGGTGATGGAATAAAATGCTAGGACAAAAACTTGTTGACTAATAGAACCCAGAGTGTTGTGTTGAACTATAAATTCCCAGGAGACAGGACAGTAACTGGAGGAGTAACTAAGGATTTGATCCTGTGACCACTTTTCTTAAATATATATAGCAGTAAGATATGTGAAGGCAGTCAGGATAGGGTAGGTATTTGTAGATGACAAAAAATCTCTATGGAGGGGTTAATAGAAAGTGGAGTTAACATCATGACACAGGATGTGGGAAGACTGGAGAAATGGTCCACTACCTGGCAGCTGAAATTCAATGCCAAAAGGTGCAAAGAAATGCATACACATGTGAAGTATCATGGAACAGCTTTCTATATTGATGAGATAGCACAAAGAAGGAGAAAGACCAGGGGGTGAGAAGAAATTACTTAAAACTACTGTAAAACCTGAAATTTTCACTGTCAAATAGTTTTCACCATTTTCGCTGAAGCACTAATTTGCACTAAAATTAATTTACACTAATTAGTAATTTTTCCATTATAGTGAATGTGGTGCTGATGACTTCACGCTAAATTTAATTCACGCAATAATGGTTGCATTTGTGTTTGTGCTAAAATTATTTTGTGTGAAAATAATTAGTTTTACAGTATCTGCTCAGTGCAATAAGATATACGGGAGGGCTAACATGATGCTGGGATACATAGGGAGAGGAATTTTTTTTTAATTGAATATACTTTATTTGTTTTTAAAGTATACATGTAGTTTGCAAGACTCTTGAAACTTGACATATACATTGAAATATGACATTTGGCCTTAGGGTTACATCGGCCCAACAAAATTGTTAAGGGAGAGGGATTTCTAGTGGAAGGAAGGTGAGGCTCACTGATCAGGCCACAACTGGAGTACTGTGTGCAGTTCTAGGATTTCTGTCTAAGTAAGGATAAGAATGGATTAGGGACAGTGCAGAGAAGGGCAACAAAGATGGTCTCTGGGCAATAAGGCAAAATGCATGAGGAAAGACTGAAAAGTCTTTAACATACTTGTTGTCAAAGGGGAGAGGGAAGACATGCTAGGGACTTCCAAGTACATGAAAGGGTTCATGAAAGGGTTCAATAGGGAGGAGACAATACGTTTGTTTAATCTGAGAAACAGAATGTCCAGTAAGAGTCAAGTGTTGGAGGTTTAAAAAGCGACAACAGAACATACTGTTTCACAGAATGGGTGGAGGATGGTGGAATAAACCTTCAAGACAAGGTTGTGGAGGCTGGTCAATATTAGGATTCAAGGTAAACTGGGACACACTTAATGGGAGTTACAAGATGGGATGATGTAGAAAGTAGAGGGGAGTATGAAGAAAATAATTAAAAATATAAGGATTCTGCTCAGGGAGTCTTGGGACAGACTACATGAACTGTTCAAGTCATTTTCTGTCCATCTCTTCTCTATAATTTTGGTCCGAATCAAGTACCAGTACAAAGGTATGATGAAATGGCTGGGCAGTGGTCTTGATAACCATTATAGTACACTACAACTGAATTCATTGTTAATACAATGCAGTATCCAAAATCTAAGTTATAAAGCTCTTATAGGAATGCAACACAAAATAACACTGACAGACAAAAATACAAAACAGTATACTGGGATTTGCAAGCATGAGACTACAATACAAATGAAATGGAAAACAAAGTAAAATTACAATGGGCAGGATTTTTATCAGGGTGACAGCAATTTGTAGCACTCTCCCAAAGTGATTTCCAAAACTACATCCAAAAGCTAGTCCTATGTAGTGGTCTAACTTTCAGGTACAGTCTGCAGCAATTATGGCACCACTTGTTTTACAGAAGCTGACACATATTGTGAAAACTATCATAAAAACTCAAGTGATTCTACAAATAAGACACTCATGATTTGCACAACTGGAAAGATGCTGACGGAGCTGAAAATCTGCCTATGCAGCTGTATCCTCCACTATGAAAATCCTGCCCTATATATATGGATACCCCCCTCCCGAGAAAAGACCATCATTTATTTTCTTGTATACCTGTGAATAGAAGAATCATTTAAAGATATATACCTACACTAATCAATTAAACGTATATACCTGCACTAATGTAAAGTACTATATATATACCTATACTAATCAAAGAATTAAAACTACTATAGATAGCTACATTAATTAAAAGTATATACCTTTAGTGCATACAACCTGGTGGTACCATATTAATTACAACTAATTACCAGATCAATTAACCAGTTAACACATTAATTACAATTCATACCAAATGACACAAATTCCCTCACTAATTACCACACTTATCACAAGACACTGAAAAGACTGAAAAGACTCCAAAACCTACGCCCCCACAAAAAAAAAAAAACAGTAACTACAGACTCGCATTACCCAATAGTTCCTCCCTGACACTCACAAAACAGCCATATCCCTTGATGCTCCAACTGTCTCCTTAGATGCCAGGGCCTCCATGACCCTGTGCAGATAGGAGAAAATGTGCACTCTGCAGTGCCAAACCAGATGCAGAAACAGGGTCAACCAGACCCTTTAGTCAACAAAACAGCCAGTACTGCACTCATGGAAATCCAGACTGGTTCTCATTGAGCTTATCAACAAATGATGGCAGATTCCAAAAAGTAGGGCTAATGGTCTACTATATAATGCAAAAAGTACTCCCTGCCACATACTCCAGCAACTCCCTAATGCACAAACTGCTCTCAGCCACAAACAGCACTCCGGACCATGAATACTGCTCCAGACCACAGACTCCAGCCACATGTCACCAGTACAATAAAGGATGGTCCACTGCAGCCACATCTCCTAATACTGGAGGACCCTACTCTATGGAAAAACACTATAGCCAAAAATACTGGACATAACAAAAATGTCGCTACACTACAGAAAAACTAGGACATAAAATGGAAAAGGTATACCAGAAAATGATCACAAATGTCATCTAAAGACAAAACTATACCATCCAGAGTTGTTATTTAAAACAAACTTTAGGTAAGTCCAGTATATTCAGAAATATACCCATCTTAGAGGCTAATCTGATAATAAACCACTCGTTCTTTGGCTTGTGTGGCTTTATTATCTGATTAGCACCCTCAATGGGTAAATTTTCTTGTATACCACACTTACCCATAATTTATAGCTAGATAGATAGACAGACAGTGGTACCAGCCAGGATGCAGTGTAAAACTGCAACATACTGCAGTAGAGTTACTGCAGTAAAATTGCAGTTAATCCCTTTCATCGTGCAATAACTTAAGACACTGTACACCAAATAACAGGATCCACTAAGGTTTTATCTCCAAAGCCACTGAGAAAACAAGGCTGAGTGTGCAGTCCCTCGAGTGTAAGGTTGAGGTACAGTGAAGCCCACCAGGATGCAACACCTCAGCCTCCCAAGTCACCCCTACCTATGCTATTCCTCCTCTTTCCCTCTTAACTTCTTCTCACTCCCTCTCTCATCCCCCACCCCCGACAATGCCCACTCTCAGCTGACCACCCCTCTCGATTTTTGAATGTCCCACCTTTTAGTGAACCCCAACACTGCATCCTACCCACCTTTCTCTTGTTAACCCTTTTTTGTTATTATTACTTATAAGCTGTATGCAATTTCAATTTATTTGTTTGCCTGTGTAATGATTCCGTTGTTATGCTGTATACCTTGTATTGACTGTTATGTTTGTCTACCACTGACGTGGAACCTTTGAAAATTAGTCATTGACTCAAAGGTATTAATCCTAATCTGAAATAAAATAAATAAATAAACACAGTGTCAAAGACTCCTTTATGACAAAACTGATTAACTGCCATTGAAACTGCCATGTTTCCTGCAGTAACCCTCCTGCTAAATGCTGCACAGTTGAGCTGCAACCTAATGGTCTCCACTGTAATATTCAGTCTGAGATCCAGCTGGGGAGTGAGTGGCAGGAGTCTGTTTACAAACAAATCCGAGGGGTTATCGATTCTGGCATTGAATTCCCCAAGGACAAGAGTCCTCATGGAGTCCGGCACCCAGTCTGACAACCTCTTGACAAACTCCTGAAGGAAGTGATAGATAGGCAGATACACAGACAGACAGACAGACAATTGTGCGGATAATGTGGGGATGGCAGTACAGCCTACAGGTTAGAGTAACAACCTTTGAATAAGCTTTGTATATCCAGCTGAACTGGGTTCAATTCCCACAACCTCCACTTGCATACTGTGTGATTCTAAGCAAGTCACTTAACCTCCCCACTGCTCCCAGGTCACCCAAGAAAACAAGCACTTGTGATTAGTGGGCCTTACCCATTTACCAAAGAAGAAAAAAGAGAAGGTGGATTAGCCTACATCTCAGGCCAGCCATACATTTGATGGCCACATACTTAAATGGCCCTGCCTTCTCAATGACAGACCCCAAATAAACCAGTTACGCTCTAATACAGATGACTAAACTGCCACCCCTACACCCTAGCCTTGGACAATGTATCACAAAGAAACCACGTGGGACAAGTTTGGCTAGCACCAGGCCAGCCATGTCATCCCGCCAGGTCTTTGTAATACATGCCAGATCAGCTTGCAATTTAGATAAAGCATCTCTGATAATGACAGCCTTATTCATCATTGACCTGGCATTGCAAAGCAAAATCTGGGCTGGAGAGGCCTGGTGGGTTCACCCTCCAAATATTGTATCTCATGGATCATACATTGCCGGGGATAGGGATTAGGCAAGAAACATTTCTTCCCCTCCCCATCCCTCCTGATAGATGCATACTGGCTTGCCCACTAAGTCAACAGGGCCAAACTGCATGACACCCTTACTTCTCATATTTCAGTGGGCAATCCTAAATGCCCTGTACCTTTGCTTAGCTCCATTCAGGAGGGTAGAAGAATCACATAAAAGGGACTTAAATTCCGCATCTTCTCCCTTGAATAAAATCTGTGTCCTTTGCACATTTTGAGCAGCCCTCAGATGACACCAAATAACAAAACTCACTACACCTCTGGCAGAAGACCCTGCTCAGCTAGGGGACTCTTCAGTCCCTGATCCTGAGGGTCTGCCAACAGCCCATGGACCACCATCCATGCTAGCAGGCCACCCTGCAGAGCGGACAGCAAGACACCCCGATGGATCAACCTACCAGAGAGAGAGAGAGAGAGAGACAGCAGCATGGGGAAAGGAGCCTTCCCCACAGACTACTATGTAAAACTCAAGAGGGAACTGCAAGGAACAAAAAGATCCCATAAATTGTACATGAACACAGACACAAACCAACCTGTTAACAATGTGTTAAACCATCTGCAAGAGATTTAAGTAAAACCACAAATTTTGGTGGAAAAGGTCGCAAAAATCACAGTCTTTTGCCTCAAGTTCCACACAAATAGGCACTTCTTTTAATCTGCCTTAGCCATAAAGGAAGACACAACAACTCCAGCACCACCTACCGCAAAATAAGCCAGTCAGACCAGAAAGTAAATTTTCTGGAAGGCATCTTCAGGGCAAAACTGGTAGGAGGTATGGGCTGCTCATCGGCTCCTGGTGAGTGGGCTTGTTTGCACACTATTGGAATTAAATCTGGCTATTTGAAAATGTACTTTCTGGTCTGACTGGCTCATTTTGTGGTAGGTGGTGCTGGAGTTTTTGTATTATACTTGAAACTGTGTTCTCCATGTACACCTGAGGCATTGGGGTGGTTTTGATGCTTTTCCAACCATAAAGGAGCAAGGAAACTGCAAAGCCTTCAGGACCTCCTTAACACAAATGAAAGAGAATGGGGAGGGGCTCTCACTACCCCAAACCAGCTCTCAACAGTCATAAAAAGAGGACAGATTAAAAAAAACTCTGAGAAGTCCTTGCTCTGGAAGTCACAGTCTGACCAGCCCACTGCAGAGACAATGCTAAATGGATATTATCAGGCCAAAAACCTGAATAAGCTGCAACATGTTCAAAACAGCAAGGAAGACTATCCCCATATATCTGCACCAAAATTATGCCAGTAGCAAGTTTCCAACAGTTTGGCCCAGTAATAGGAGAATTTAATAAGGCCAGACAGTATCAGTGTCCTGAACTATCAAAAACAGCTCCCCTTCAACTTACCCTGAGGGAGTTAAGAGGGCTCTCACTGTTTAGCCACCACAACCACTGAATGACATTTCACAACTCTGCCACCACAAAAAAGCAGTGTGTGGTTCTCCATGACGCTCTCAATCACTATGGACTCTCACTCTCCACCAAAGCTGACTCCAGGGCCACCATTGCTGATCCTTTGAGGATCAGTTTAAGCCCTGAACATGTACTCAATGGACATCAGAAGGCAGAGGGGAGATATGACAGACTTTCAAGTTCCTGACAATAATGAACAAGGTACATTGTGGGGAAACATTCAGCAGGATTAGTGTATCAAGAACATGGGGACATGAATGGAAGTTGGTACTGGGAGATTCAGAAGGGAAGTGAGAAAGTGTTATTTTACAGAGAATGTGGTTGACCTGTGGAACAGCCTACAAGAAGAGGTGATAGGTGCAAAAACCATTAACAGTTTCAGTTTCAAACACATCTGGGACCAAGTAAAAGGCCAAAGAGTTACACAGGAAGATATCGGTAAGGAAGGGGGCAAGGGGCAAGGGACGAGGTAAGGGCATTACTGCCTGTACCTTCACCTTATTGAATATATTAAATGTATTACCTAGTGTTTACTCCCCTGGCATCACCTTATTGAATGTATTGAATGCCTTACCTCATTTATTGTACCTATTTTATTATTTGTGTTATCTACCTATTGAAACTCTGTACCTATTATTATATTTCTTGGCACTTACCTCTGTATGATGCATTGTCTCTCTGTAAACTGTACTACCTGCCTCCTATGTACTGTACTACCCCTACCTTGTAACCTCCCAGGTCATGCCTGAAAATAAGCAAATTTATGCCTAGCGCACCCGTCCGGTAAACAAAAACTAAATAAATAACACTGACTAGACATTAGGTCCCAGGCAGAATAGGGTAAAACAGGGCAAACTAAATGGATTAATGGTCTTATTCTATCAACAATTTCTATATTTCTATGTTTCTCTGGCTGATTTCATTCAGCTCACTACATAAAGATGACATGATGGAACAAGGAGGCAGTGAGCTCAAGCAAACTCATTTTCTCTTAGGTGTAAAAGTCTAACAGCAGACACCAGGAATGCAGGTACTGACTGCAGCCAAGGGCTCCATACCACATGAAGTGTACCTCAGAATATTGGTCCCAAAAAGCCAAAAACTCAGACTGCCCCACTCACACCATGCTCACAAACAACTGAAGTTAAAATAGGACAACCACAAAAAAACACAAAAAACTAACAGAACTAAAAACAGGCAAAGCAATAAAATAATTTAAAAGTTTCTGACAGTTAGATTCACTGGTAAGAAAGTTGTAGCAGCGATCTTGCCCTCTGGCAAAAATGGGTCAGATGGAGAGTTTACAATGGAAAAACAGCAATTTTTAGCTCACACAAGGAAAAAACACTAATAAAATCATTTAAAGTGGTGTGTGGAGTCAGCCACAATGCAATGCAGTAACTCACAGTGAGTAACATAGAAACATAGAAACATAGAATTTGATGGCAGATAAGGACCGCTTGGCCCACCCAGTCTGCCCATTTCCCTACCTACTGGATAAGCTGCAGATCCTAGTTAACCAGCAGCCTACTTCTTCCTACCCCCAACCCCCAGAACTGCCTTATGACTATCCCATGCATGCTTGAATTCCACCACTGATTTTTGACTCCACAACCTCCTCCGGAAGGCCATTCCCTTCATCCACAACCCTCTGTGAAAAATACTTCTTAAATTACCTCTGAGCCCCCCCCCTCTATCTTCAAATTGTGCCCTCTTGTTCTTGCACACCTCTCTTTTTGAAAGATGCTACCCTCTTGGACTTTGTTGATTCCCTTGAGGTACTTGAAAGTTTCTATCATGTCCCCCCTCTCCCTCCTTTCCTCGAGGCTATACATATTAAGCTCCTTAAGTCTCTCTTCATATGTCTTCTGGTGCAGACCCTGCACCATTTTAGTTGCCCTCCTCTGGACAGCTTCCATCCTGTCTATGTCTTTGCAGAGATTAGGTCTCCAGAACTGCACACAGTACTCCAGATGGGGTCTCACCAGCTGCCTGTACAGAGGGATAATAACTTCCTGTTTTCTACTGGTGATGCCTCTCCCTATGCATCCCAGTATCCCCCCAGCCCTCCTTGCTGCCCTCTCACATTGCTTACCCATCTTTAGGTCATCTGATATGACTACCCCCAGGTCCTTCTCCATTTTTGTTGTTGTTAGTATCTCACCCCCCATTATGTACTCTTCCCCTGGGTTTTTGTTTCCCAGGTGCATTACCTTGCACTTCTTAGCATTGAATCTAAGCTGCCATACATTTGACCATTCCTCTAACCTTGCCAAGTCCCTTCTCATCCTTTCCACCCCACCCTGTGCATCAACTCTGTTGCAGATCTTAGTGTCATCTGCAAAGAGACATACTTTTCTTTCCAGTCCTTCTGCAATGTCGCTTATAAAGACATTGAAGAGGACCGGTCCTAATATTGAACCCTGCGGTACCCCACTAGTAACCGTCCTTTCTTCTGAGTGGACTCCATTTACTATTACTCTCTGTGTCCTATTCTCCAGCCAATTCTTTACCCAGGCTGTCATCTTGGGACCCACACCCAGGCTGGCTAACTTGTACATTAATCTTTTGTGTGGGACTGTGTCAAATGCCCTGCTAAAAGTCTAGGTGAGGCCATGCCCACAGCCCTCCCTGATCTACTACTTTGGTCACCCAGTCAAAGAGATCTATCAGATTCGTCTGGCATGACCTTCCCGCTGTGAATCCATGCTGCCTAGGGTCCTGTGCCCCTCTGGACTCTAGATACTCGACAATTCTTTCCTTTAGAAGTGATTCCATCATTTTCCCTATCACTGAGGTTAAACTAACAGGTCTATAGTTTCCTGCTTCTGTCTTGTCCACTTTTGTGAAGGGGAATCACATCTGCCCTCCTCCAGTCCTCGGGTACTACCCCATCCTCCCATGATTTGTTAAAAGGGTAGTCAGTGGTGTCACTAGTTCTACCCTTAGTTCTTGTAGAATTCTGGGATGAATCCCATCAGGCCCCATTGCTTTGTCCACTTCAGTTTTAAGAGTTCTTCAGAACCCTTTCTTCTGTAAATGGGCTGGTATCAACTTCTGTATCCAGCGTGTTACTACTGTTTGTTTTATGTACCTCCCTCTTCCTTTGTAAATACTGAGCAAAAATATTTGTTTAGTATCTCTGCCTTTTCACAGTCTCCCTCTGCCCACCCTCCACCCCTTTATTAAGCCTCACTATCACTCCCTTGGTCTTCCTTCGCTCCCTGATGTACCTATAAAAGGTTTTATCCCCCTTCTTAACTGAGTTGGCTATCTTTTCCTCGGTTTGGGCCTTTGCTAAATGTCATAATATACTGCATCACAAAAGAGCTTAATTGCCATTGAATTACACTGGTCTCTGCAGTACACAGCAGCATTTTGTGATATACTGCAGCAATATTGCATTGCATCCTGGCTGGAGCCACTGTATAAACTAAATATACAGTATAATGGACTGCAGATATATAATACATTTACTTCCACACATGTGAGGTAAGATCTGCATATCCAACTAGTGGCTTCACCTGTCTTACCACTCACTAGTGGATATAAAAGTAATATTTCACTGCAACTAATTACTTAATGAGTGTATATATATATATACATATATATATATATATATATATATATATATATATGGGATACACGATGGCATGAGTGTGGTATGTCAATATTGTCACTCCTGCAGAGTGAGCTCTGGATATCTCACAAGTGCCGAAGGCACGAGTGAGATATTCAGAGCTCACAATGCAGGAGTGGCAATATTTGCCATAGCACACAATCTGCACATCATGTATTCGATTTACACAATAGGGCCAGGAGTTTCAGAAGTATTGTTATGTTGTCTTGTGTTCTATTCCTGTTTATGTGTTTGCTCATTCTGTGTGTGAGTTTTTTTCTGAACGGGCTGCCAGTGTTACAAACTCTGGGAAACAGATGAGTGTGTTTTGCAATGCTAAACGAGTTAGTTTTAGGTAGGAGTGAGAAACTGACTATTCTGTGAAGCTGTATTCTTTAGAAGTCTGGCTGCAGTCAAGCTGAGAGTATCACAGTACTTGTAATGTCTGAGAGGCAGAGTTTGAGGAACAGGTGAGTGTTTTTAGTGGTAACTGAGCTGCAGGCAGCAGTGAGGAACAGACTGTTCTGTGAAGCTGTGCTCTTAAGAATTCTGGCTGCAGTCAAGCTGAGAGTATCACAGTAATGAGCTGGAAGTTGGAGTGTGGGGAATAAGTGATAGCGTTTTGTAATGCTGAGTTAGCTGCTCGTAGCAGTGAGACCTCTCATGTAGTTCTGCCTTTGTGTCTATGGTAACGGCATAGGTGTTTTTTGTGTGCTGAGCAGAAAGTTGCCTAGAGTGATGATATCAGTGATCTGTGTGTGACCTGTGTGTGTGTAAATGGCTGATATCATCACAGTAGAGCAGGGGTAAAAATATCACACTGCAGTGGATGATACACTGTTTTATCTCACTCATTTATCACTCATCCCTATTGTATAAATATATATATATATATATATACATATATATATATATATATATATATATATATATATATATATATATATATATATATATATATACACACGTGTAATGCATGGTTAGCCTTCTTTTCCATTGAAAAAGCCATCATATAGTAACCTGTATATGATAGTAGCCAATTATTTATTTATTTATTTATTTAGTTAAACATCAGTTTAGAAACCTTTGAGCCAGAGGCTCATTTACAAAGGTACCTCGTCACAAAGAGGACATCAGAACAGTAGTACAAGGGACACAGTACTTACAAACAAAAAAGTTACAGTTCAATTACAATTTTGTTACAATAGAGTACAATCTCCAACGAGCAAAAGATAACAAAAGGTGCAAAACTTAGCATAGTATGGCACCAATTCTCTACTTAAATTACACTGTATTAATGTGTTATTAACACCTTAATAACACATTTATACACAACACACTACAAACCACCCCAATAACACATGTAACAAACTCCTTAATAACACTTATAACAAGCCCTCAATAACACATAGCAGGCCCTTTCATAACACATGTGACAGCCACCCTACTCCCATATGCTACCTACAGAAACCTACAATATCCTGCAGAACAACCCACTCAACATTCTGCCTTCAATCTCACTCACCAAAGCAGTCCTTCAAATGTTCAGGTCCAAGGCCATCCATGTTACTGCCATTCTAAATGATCCTGGCAGATCCCAAAATGCTCTCACTGTGCCTTGCTAGTAAAGGCTACTCTAGCTATATGAAGAGCCACTCTTGGCCTGCCCCCAACTGCAAACCATGCTGCATGCTTCTCCCAACCACATCGAATGCACGCCACTCCCAAAACTGCCATACACTACTCCCATCATTTCTCCACTAAACGAAAGATTGTTGAAGCCAAACTTCATTTCATAGGAGGCCCTGCACTGCTGAAACACTACTGGGACTAAAACAGCAGTCCCTTAAGAATGCACTACTCTTTATTTATTTATTTGAGTTTTGGTGACCGGGTAGGACCACTGAGACAATTACAGTCCCTTTTTCAGGGTCGACCCGGGGACATACATGGCACAGTAGAGCAGAGCAATTATACAGGGAGTCAGTATATTACAGTATCAAATTTGACATACTTGTGCAGTGGATACAATAATGTAGAGCTAGTTATGCACATCATATCTACCCACCTATAAGTTCTATAAGTTCTAGAGCTAGTTATGTACACCATATCTACATATCTATAAGTTCTATGTACATTAAAATGTTAACTATACACAGGCAATAGATGTCACATTTTGAGCATGAAAAAGAAAGGAAGAGTAGGGCTGTTAGAGGGGGATGAGGCGGGAATGGGAAGGGTGGTAGGGAAAACACTAAGTACCTTCTTAAAATACATATTACTACACTAAGGAAAATCACTAAACTACAGAAAAACACTAACACCAACCACTACACTCAGAAAACAACTACACTGTGGTAAAGCATAGGATACAGCAATAAGTGTCCAACTTAATGCATTATATAAAATAGAAGATGGCAAAGTCATGCATACTCATGAGATAATATCATCTTGGGGTTGAACAAGCTCATAAAGGCAACTCATCCTTCAGGCTCATGGCTACAGTACATGACTTGTTTGACCCCTCAATGTTACTATTTCCTTCTCTACCACACCGTGCCATAATTTATTCTCTACATATAAATGTATGATAATTCAAATATATTGAATTGTGTAATATCATTTACAGTTATTTCCTGAGATCAGAACAGCAAAGCCAGGAGTGGGGGGAGAACAGTCATAACTGAGGCTGAAAAGATAGGTCTTGTGATGTGATCTGAAGAGGTTTGGCCAAGGAGTAAAGAGAGATAGGGAGTCAGTTCCACACTGCACATGCCAGGGGCCTCAGCTGAGAAGGCCTTTTCCCTAACAGTGACCAGATGGCAGCTAGAGGAGTCAGTGCAGAAGAAGTGCAGGGAGTGGGATGGGTGGAGAGAGAAGCTAACTCACCAGACATGATTGAAAATAAGTAAAAGCAACCCAGTGCACTTTTCTGGGAAAGAAAAAGGAAGGAAGGAAGGTAGGTAGGTAGTAGGTAGGTGATTCCATGGATGATTTTGAAAATGAGGAGGGCAATCTGCAACTGGATTCTGAGTCAAATTATAAAGCAAATGAAGTAGTCTAAGGACAGGAGTGGAGATATGGTCATACTTCTTAGTGTAACCCCTAGGTGGCACCATCCCAAGGGCTACTACCCCTGCCTGTTTGGCTACAGACAGGTTGAGGGGCCTAGGTTCTATGATGGGTGCCTCCACCCAGAGGTCAGGGTTTGTACTGGTTGGTCGAGTTTGGTCACAGCCCTCTGGGACACTGAGACCCCCTTTTGTTCCCTCTAATGGTCCACACAATATACAAGGATGGCAATATCAATACCCCACATGTACACTATATCCAATCATAAGGTACCACTTACCCTTGAGACCGATTCTGCAGTTCGTCTCGGAGAACCCCGTGTGAAATAAGGTTGGTCAGTTCACACAAAATAATGCAATGCCTACTATATAGGTACTGACACTCTAAACAAGGTAAAGTCAATAACATCCAATCTGGTTTATTTAGGGGAGTGAAATGCAGGGAGGGGGAGATCAAGCAGATTGGCAGAAATAAATCACAATGATGTGCACTCATACAAAGTCATAAAAATCACACTCTGGGTACCCAGGTTGAGGGGCTAGCCAGGTCTGTTGCCCGAGGTTGGCCGGCAGGTGCAGATGGAAAGGGCCCTGTAAGAGAGATATGCACAGTACCCAATTGTAATCCGGAGCCGGATGGCTCAGTCCTTGAGAAAATGAAAGAAAGAAAATCAGATGAAACACTGGTGATTGTTGACAGGTCACAGGGGATACCCTGATTTGTACTCACGCTACCCCACGCTGATGAAACCTGGCGCAGATGGTGGTTCTGGATTGCCAGACACACAAGTAGGTAGACGAGATTCTACCACCCAGGCCAGTACCATAGGAAGAGTGGGGCAGGTGGTGCCCCCGCACTGGGCGCAAGTCTCTGAGGGGCGCAATTTTCATCTCTGAAGCTTTTTTTTTTTTTTAATTCACTTTGCGGCAGCGCTACCGCTTTAAATTTTTTTTTCTTTTGGCTCTGAGTTGACTTGACTGTGTGATTATAACTACCTGTTAGCAAGGGAGCACATGCTGAAGACCAGCAAAAGGAGGGATGGTCACATGAGATGCGCTGCTGCTAACATTCTAAGAAATTCAGCAATCGGAGTAGAAAAGGTCTTGTGGGGAATTGGAACCCCTGTGGCGGCACCAGACATAATAAGCAATGTACCCACAGCGTTCAAAAGTGAGGGTTATAGCGCGCTTTTCAAAGAGATGGCAGGCACCACTCGGAGCCCTCTGCTTTCTTGGGGAGACCAAGAATTCCGGGCAATGGTTATTAGTTTATTGCAGCAGTGCCACCTCTGACCCACAGTGTTCTTCCGGCGGAGATCAAACTCTGCATCAACGTTGTCTTTCCAGTGCTCTATGGAGATTAAGCAGACCCTTGTCCTTCGCTGTTTGCTGGCTGGAGATCCCCCAGAGAAGATCGAAGTGCTTTAAACTCCTGCGTAAGTTCCTTCATTTTGATTTCATTCTTGAAGGGGACGAACTCAGCCAGAAAATGGTCCTCCAATAAGGGGAGCAGCCTGGTGCAGAAGTAGAAGTTTTCCAATTCTCGAATTCCCAGAACTGGTGGCCTGGTGCTTTTGGCCTTTAGTACTTTTCTCCAGGGTCGAAGGTGGGGTGTAACGGTGGGGGGGCTGGGGGGCGTCAGTGTTCTTCATCACTGCCTCCTTTGTAGAACTCCATTTCAACACTGCACACCACCAGTGAACAAGATGAACAGGTACTTCAGGCACACGTAAAGAAAAGAAACGATCTAAAGAGAGAATTTTATGCAGTTTTACAGGGCTACAGCATGCCGTGCTGTAGCCTGTAAACCTGCATAAAATTCTCTCTTTAGATCTCTGTTTTTCCTGGGGTACACATTAGGGGTCCTGTAATTTTTTTACTGGACTGAAGCTCATGGTATTTTTAATACCCCTCAACCCTGGAGCAGGTCAGCTGCTGTATATGTTTGTAAGGGGCTGGGAACTTTACAGTGAACACCTGCTCTTTAATCAAGATTTTTTTTTCCCTCGCTCAATTATCCTCCCTCTGTCTACACTTCCCTCTTGCCACATTGTCAGCTAAGATGGCAGAAGCCCTCTGCCATCTTAGCTGGCAAATGTGGCATCAGGAAAGATACGGAAGTGTAGACTAGTAGTAAATGTTATTTGTTGGAACTTGATTAGCAAAAGAGTGCTTTATTTTACTTTTCCAGCTGGAGTCTCCCACATCTCATATTTCAGAGGAGCAAAATATTCCCTGAAAACAGGGGTAGGGAACATGTAACAAAAGTATGTTTTTTCTTCAAGAAATGCCCCAAAACTCACCTCAGAGCATGTAAACCCCTCAGAGCTTCTGGGGGCCTTGCGCCCCCAGTCCCCCGGCCCTTTTCTGTGTGGGGGGTGCAAAACTAGTCTCTTGCCCAGGGCACCAAAATGCCTTCCTACGGCTCTGGCCCAGGCCACACCACCTTGAACAGAAGACGGATTCAGTCCGAACACAATCAGTTCAACATTCAGCTTGCACTGCACGGTGACAAGAGAACTGAGATAGCTGTTCTTAATGAGCATTCAACACAATTATATGTAAAGGAAATTACTATACCAGGCAGCTGCTTTCAGGTCCCAATGCACTTACTGCAAATACCAGTGAGTTCACACGGCCGCTTCAATTCCTGACAGACCGAGCGCGATTCAGCAATTTCTCCAGTCTTCTACAGGGTGAACCTGGTTTCCACTCTTTCAGCCTTCCTTCCCTTTGGTACTCTCGGATTCAATCTAATTCGAGTTGGTAACAGCAACGGCCCAACTTTAGGCCTCTCACGTACTTCTTGCATGAAACTACACAACGCAGAAGCACAGAGCTCCTTCTTCCTCACGGCCACAATGGATCTGACCTCCCAGTCGCAAGGCAGAGCATTCTCTTTGGGCGCCACCCAGTCCAGTTGGTGGATTCAGCTGTCAATCACTCAGAAACTCTCTCCATTGGTGCAAATACGCGCCAAGGTCCAGAACTTCACTTCCCAGAATTACTAGCTATACCTTCTCATTATAAGCCGGTTCCAAGGAGAGTCCGAATTCTGGTTGGTCCAAACAGACTCCATTTTAAAGGTCCCCCCCCCCCCGACACTGATTGGACTCATTCGGCAGTTCAGATCCAAAATGGAGGGGCAAAACACACAGAGTCCCAGCTGCAAGAAAGGCAGGTTAGACAAACTGCATTTTTACTAACACTCTAACTGGTTTCAGGTAAACAGTTACATCTTTCATTTAGGCGTCATCTGCGCTCTTAGCGACTGCAGAAACGGAGCGATTTCCCTGCAGTTCAGGCGGGATTCGAGCAGAGAAACACCAGCCCCATTAGAAAACAGCAATCAGGTCTGCAAGCAGACAGCTCTTAAAGAGACAGTATAAGGAGGCTCTACCAGCACTCACAGTGCCATTCTTAATGGCTTAATCGCTGAACGCCAGCAGGCAGAGGAACACCTAGGCAAGCTCCATGGAGGCTTTTTAGTAACCCCCATTTGTAGGAGGATTACACCCTTCCTGGCCTGAAAAGAACTTGGCATCCGTGTCAAGTAGGTACCCCTATAACATTTTTAAAATGACTACTAAATACATTCACATTACTAACCATTAGATTTGCATTCTTTAAATCACAAGCATATGTACTTATTCTGTATTTCACAGCTTACTGCATGTTACCATATTGTATTCACGACAACATTTCAGCATCAGTTCACCCTTCCTGCACATGAAACTGGAAAAGAGGGGGTCCTTCCCTATCAGCTATCTTGGGGCTGGACGGGGCAGGGGCACCATACTCAGATGGCAAGACAAGTAATCTAGAATTATTTCCCAGGCTTAGTTTGCGCAACAAGCTCGGGGTCACATACACTCCTTTATGGACCACGTTAAGGGGCAGGTCCACAGGTCTGCGAAGGGACTCAAAGCTTAACTGTACCACAGGCCTCACAGCTTGACCAGTCCTTCTAGGGGGAACTGTAACAGTCTCTGTGTTCTGATCCCCACCTTCAACAGTGTCTTCATACATCAGAGGGACTGCCAGTAGGGTAGAGGGGCTAGAACTTGGGGCGTTTTCAGCTCCAGGAGTGGCAAGCTCAGAGTCCACAATACTTAGTCCACAGGGGGCATTTGGTGACATTGCCAGTGAATCATCCATGCATTGAAAATACTCCTCTGGTTATGGTATATCACCAGTCTGTTCTAGTTCAACATTTTCCTCCTCGGGCAGCTCATGCAATTCCACCATGCACAGTGATTCTAGATCATCTGACTTAGTAGTTGGCACTTCACTTTCGGGGAGTAGTGACTCCATGGACAAAGCTGGGGGCTTAGACAGTCCAGAAGGCCTAGCTTCATCTCCAGAATTTACTAGGGGTTACCCGAAACAACTGACTCAGTTCATAAGAAGGATAATATTCAAGACCACACTCACTCTCTTCGGACATGGACTGACAGTCTGGTTCAACTGGGGTTATTGGTGGAGAGCACGGTAACTCAACATTGGTAGGTGCAGACTTTTTTTGTTTTCGCTTTGCAGCAGCTCTAGTCACTGGTCTAGAGGGTACATTTTCTTGTGGCTCAGCCTCAATCAAGATTTGACCAATGGGCAGTAAGTGGTTTCTATGCATGGTTTTGACTTCTTTCGAATTGTTTTCAGGTCTCACTTTGTATACAGGCAGATCATCTAGTTTGCCTACCACTATGTGAGGGAGACGGTGCCACCTATCAGCAATCTTATGTTTGCCATGCAGTCCCAGATTTCGTAGCAACACACGATCCCCCTCCAGGAGCTCCTGGGCTTTTACTTTTTTGTCGTACCTTTCCTTGTTAGCCAAATTTCTTTTGCCAGCCATGGTTTGAGCCAATTGATACGAATGATTTAATTGGGCCTTTAACTTTTGCACATACTGTAAATGATTAGCTGCTTGAACCCCATCAGGGGAAACTCCAAAACACACATCTACCAGCAGTCGGGCTTCTCTTCCAAACATCAGGCGGTAAGGGGAGAACCAAATGGCATCACTTTTAGTGCAGTTGTAGGCATGTACCAGTGTGCTGATTTGTTGGCTCCATTTAGGCTTGTCTTTAGGGTGAAGGGTGCCCAGCATATCTAGCAGGGTGCGGTTGAAACGTTCAGGCTGTGGATCCCCTTGGGGGTGATAAGGGGTGGTTCTGGACTTTCGCACTCCCTGCAGGGAAAGCATCTCTTTGATCAGATGACTCTCAAAATTCCTTCCTTGATCAGAATGGATTCTTTGTGGTGCCCCATAGTGAACAAAAAAGTTTTCTATAAGCACTTTGGCCACAGTTGAGGCCTTCTGGTCCCTGGTTGGGAAAGCTTGGGCATATCGGGTGAAATGGTCAGTGACCACCAGCACATTGCTAATGTTTCTTTGATCTGGCTCCAAACTCAGAAAGTCAATACAGACCAGTTCCATGGGGGCACTGGTGGTGATGTTAACAAGAGGGGCAGCCCTTTGTAGCAAAGCTTTTCTCTGTAAGCAGCAACTGCAAGTTCTAATGTGTTGTTCGACATCAGCCCCCATTTTAGGCCAATAATATCTGGATCTCACCAAGTCAAAAGTCCTGTCTATACCAAAGTGTCTCATGTGATTATGTAGTGATCTCAGCACCAAGTCTCGGAAAGCAGTAGGGAAAACCAACTGTTGCTTGTCTATTTGCCCCCCTTTGTCTACTGTTTCTCTGTATAACAGTTTATTAATCAGTTTCAGCTTAGGACCTTCTTTGTATAATAATGCAGTTCTCAAATTAGTGGAACGTAACTTTGACACATCTTTCCCTGCTTGGAGGCTTCTAGAGCTGATTTGATCATGGGATCTCGGGATTGAGCCCGCTGAATACCGTCATTATTGAATTGAGGCAAAGCACCAGTGTCCAAGGCAGAGAAGTGGCAATAAGCAGCAGGAATGCACTTTTCAGAGGGCCCCAAACAATCTACCATACATTCCACTGCATCCATGGACATTTGTTCCTCCCAGTCAAACTTCTGGCAGAGTGCTCAAATATCAGGTTCTGATAGTCTGACCCAGTCATTCCGGGGAACAGGCCTCCATGAGAGAGCATCAGCATCTATGTGGTTCAGGCCTGCTCTGTATTCAACAGCATAGTCATATGTAGATAAAGCAGAAAGCCACCTATGGCCAGTGGCATCCAGTTTAGCTGAAGTCTGGACATACATCAAGGGATTGTTGTCAGTTTTTACCAGTATCTTAGCCCCACAGAAGTACTCGTGGTATTGGTTCACAATGGCCTACTTCAGAGCTAGGAATTCTAACTTGTGTACCGGATAGTTCTTTTCGGAAGGTGTCAGGCTCCCCATTCTCATGTTCCTGGTACAACACAGCCCCCAACCCTTGCAAGCTAGCATCAGTGTGCAGGACATAAGGTTTTGTTGGATCTGCATAGGCCAACACTGGAGCGTGGGTAAGTTGATATATGATCTCATGAAAAGCAGTCTCACAATTAGGAGTCCAGTGGGCCCCAAATACTTAATTTGGACAAAAATACACTCTCTCAGTCTCAAGGGACACTGATTTTTTGTATTTTTTGTGGGTTGGAGGGTACCCTTGAGTAAGGTTAAGTAAAGGGTGGATCACTCTTGAATAGCCCTTGATGAAATGCTGATAATAACCACAGAAACCCAGGAATCTTTGCAGTTCTTTTATATTGTGGGGCTGTGGCCAGGTGGTCAGGGCCTCAGCTTTACTCAGGTCTGTCTCTATCCTTTCGGTGTAAACTATGTGCCCCACATACTTTACAGAGGTTTGAAAGAATTGACACTTATCAATGGACAACTTCAGGCCAAAGTCTTCTAGTCGGTCCAACACCTTGAACAATCTGCCCTCATGTTCCTCCAGTGAGCTGCCAAACACAATAACATCATCCAAATACACCAGGCACTCTAATAAATTCATGTCCCCCACTGCACACTCCATCAATCGTTGAAAAGTGGCTGGGGCACCGGAAATCCCTTGAAGCATCCTCAAGAATTCATAGAAACCCAGTGGACACATAAAGGATGTCTTCTCATGGTCTTCCAGGGCCATCGGGATCTGGTAGTAACTGCTGCGAAGATCCAGCACGGAGAACCACTTGCTACCGTTCAAGCAGTCCAAAGCATCCTGAATGAGTGGCATTGTATACTGATCAGGGATAGTCCACCGGCTTAAGGTGCAATAATCTACACACATCCTCACAGTCCCATTCTTTTTCCTCACCACCACAATGGGCAGAAGCATATGGGCTTCTGGATTCTTGTATTACACCAACAGCTAACATCTCTTGCAGATGTCTCCTCACATCGTCTATGTCAGCAGGTGCCAGGCGTCGAAACCTCTCATGAAATGGCCTATCATCATGCAGCCGGATATGGTGCTCAGCCCCCTGCATGCAGCCTACGTCCCACTCCTTTAAAGAGAACACCTGGCCCCTTTGTGCAAGCTTCTTACTGATCCTCACTTTCCATTCAGCTGGCAACGGGGAGTCACCGAAATCAAACAAGTCAGGCGTTACTCTATCACTTTTTCCCCAACTCTTGTTACTGGGTAGTACGGCAGTATCCGCAAAATGCACAGTAGCCAGGGTGCAACCTCTGTTTACTTGAATCTCCCTGTCAGACACATTGTAGACTTGAATCATCACTCTTCTGGCAAAAGCATGAGCTCTAGCAGGCAGAATACTGGGCTTGACCAGCAAGCCTCTCGAGCAGTTTTCCATCTCCTGGTGCATCCAGCATTAATATTTTGTTCTTGACATCCTTTTTCATATGAACCTCTCCTTGCAGGATACATTGGGCATTTGGTACCAAAAGCAGAGATTCAGGATCCTTCTTCCAGACATCCACTACCGATTCCTCTGGTTCCATTCTGTCAGCATCTCTTGGTGCCTCATGGGCCTTCTTGATCAAGGCCAGAATTCTTAGGGCCCTACCAGTGCAGGACCCTTGTTTTTCATAGCACAACTGTGCCAGTCACCCAAACATATGTGCATTAGTTCCAATCAGCAATGGAACCCCATCATACAGTCCAGTAGGGGGACACACTAAGGCTAAAGTCTCCACTTGCCCTGCTACTCCAGCCACAGAGGTGGGAAAGGACAACCAAATCCAGATATAGCCAGAGTAGGGGTAGGCCTTTTCTCTCAAGCCCCAAACATGTAGTCCTTCCAAGGGTTGCAGAGGTACATTAGACAAATGCTTCTGATACCAGTCCTGAAACATAATTATCACTTGCGAGCCACTGTCTAACACAGCTCTTGTGGGTAACCCATTCACTTTCACAGTAGTCTCCATGGAGGGACCCATCATATTGGACCATTCGGGAAACACTGATTAGGATGTCAATTGGGCATTGGCCCTGGTGGCAAAACTTTTGCGGGTGGCTCCGCCTGGTGACCGGGCATAGGTTCTGCGATGCCAGGCCACTAACCTGTTGGTAACCTTTCTCAAGTTCTCTGGCAGGCGACAAGCAGATTGAAAGTGTCCATCCTCTCCACAATGGTAGCAAAACTTAGTGTCTCTGTTGTCCTTGGAGGGAGGGGGATCTCTTATCTGGTTGGGTGTCTCTGGGGCCCTGCAGGGCTCTTCTTGAACTGGGGGTTTATACCGTTGGGCCTATGGGTCTCCACTTCTATAAGGGTGAGAGCAGCTCATTGCAGTTCCCTCACCATCTCTCTTAAGCCCCTTATTTCTGCTCTCAGGTTGCACTCAATCCGGGCCTCGGGGGAAACGACATGCACTCCCACTCCACTCTTAGGCTCAGGGGGAGCCTGATACAGGTCTGGTTCCCTGTAGGTCTCAGTCAATTCCTTAATCAAACCTCTCAACTGTTGAGCCTCATCTGGCTCACTCTTTTCAGGGGTCTGACAAGGGTTCACAGCCCCAGCATAGGGTTCCCATCCCTCTTCATCAGTTTCGATCTCACAGATCTCTCTCACTCTCTCATCAAGTGGCAATACTCGCTGGCCTTTCTGTCTTGCAATTTGAGCTTCAGCAATATTACACTTAAAAACCTTGCTGACTTTAATATGTGGCCTAATCGGACCTGGTTTAACGCTTGGGCAGGTACTCCCCCTTTTCGGTGGGCCTTTTGTAAAGCCCTTTCCATCCTGGTAACAAAAGTAGACAATTTCTTATTCCTCCACTGTTTAGCTGACTTGAACTTCCAAAGAGCATCCCCAGTTTCTGTGCTGCCAAATACCCTCTAAAGTGGAAAGATATTCTGCTGCAGTGGCCTCCGGACTAGTGGCCTGTAGGAATCGAATGGCTTCCAGTGCAGGACCTCTCAAACTTTCCATCAACTGCTTCCTCTTTTCTCCCTCGGAACACTGCCACTCTTGTACTAAAAGGGTAGCATAGTCCATCCAGGTCTCCAAATCATCTTCCCCTGAAGGCACTGGAACAATACCGGAGAAAAGTCTCAATCTCCGACAGGAATCCAGTTGAATGGGAGGAATGACCATGGGGGTGTGGCTAGTATGGAGCTCTTAGAGGACCCGGGAGAGGTACCTGGGGAAGGGAGGGGGGGTGTGGTTGCCTGAGATGTCTAATACCTTTACTAATTCCTGAGCAGTTCTCCCTTCTGCGGCTAACAGTTTCAGCAGTTTTTCTTTAAAGCTATTGGTACTAGGGGACCCACCCGGGGTGGCCAAGCCACTACGTATGTGAATAACCCTCCATCCCTTCTGGGTACCTTCAGGGAAAATCACAGGGGGCACCTTCTCAGGGTCTATCGGGATACTGCATGAAAGTTGCACGTGCAGGGTCTGATCGAGCAAGTCAGCATATCGTCCTTTTACTTCCACTTTGCCCATACACTTAACATGTTCTACAGCACAGACTATGTCAGCACTTTTAATCCCCAAGGGGACACCCAGCAATAAAACAGTCTTTTGGGAGTCCATTTCCTCAGCTTCACATCACCCCATCAATTTGTGCACCATCATCTTAAGGGGGTCAAGTTTTAACTTGGGCGTGGTACTCCCCTCCAATTTTTCCTTTAAGTTAAGCATAATGGGGTAATTTCTCCATGTAGCCAATAGAGGACGCTAATCCCAATGGTGCCTCAAAGATGTAACTCCTAGGTGGCACTACCCCAAGGGCTACTACCCCTGCCTGTTTGGCTACGGACAGGTTGAGGACCCTAGGTTCTATGACGGGTGCCTCCACCCAGAGGTCAGGGTTTGTACTGGTTGGTCGAGTTTGGTCACAGCCCTCTGGGACACTGAGACTCCCTTTTTGTTCACTCTAATGGTCCACATGATATACAAGGATGGCAATACCAATAACCCACATGTACACTATATCCAATCATAAGGTACCACTTACCCTCAAGACTGATTCTGCAGTTCATCTCGGAGGACCCTCTATGAAATAAGGTTGGTCAGTTCACACAAAATAATGCAATGCCTATATATAGGTACTGACACTCTAAACAAGGTAAAGTCAATAACATCCAATCTAGTTTATTTAGGGGAGAGAAACACAAGGAGGGGGAGATCAAACTGATTGGCAGAAATAAATCACAATGATGTGCACTCATACAAAGTCATAAAAGTCACATTCTGGGTACCCAAGCTGAGGGGCTAGCCAGGTCCGTTGCCCCGGGTTGGCCGGCCGGCAGGTGCAGATGGAAAGGGCCCTGTAAGAGAGATATGCACAGTACCCAATTGTAATCCAGAGTTGGATGGCTCAGTCCTTGAGAAAATGAAAGAAAGAAAATCAGATGAAACACTAGTGATTGGTAACAGGTCGCAGAGAATACCCTGATATGTACTCAGGCTACTCCACGCTGATGAAACCTGGCGCAGATGGTGGTTCTGGATTGCCAGACACACAAGTAGGTAGACGAGATTCTACTGCCCAGGCCACACCGCCTTGAACAGAAGACGGATTCAGTCCAAACACATTCAGCTCAACATTCAGCTTACACTGCGCGGTGACAAGAGAACCGGAACAGCTGTTCTTCACGAGCATTCAACACAATTATATGTAAAAGAAATTACTATACCAGGCAGCTGCTTTCAGGTCCTAACACACTTACTGCAAATACCAGTGAGTTCACACGGCAGCTTCAATTCCTGTCAGACTGAGCGCGATTCAGCAGTTTCTCCAGTCTTCTGCAGGGTGAGCCTGGTTTCCACTCTTTCAGCCTTCCTTCCCTTTGGTACTCTCGGATTCAGTCCGATTCGAGTTGGCAACAGCAACGGCCCAACTTTAGGCCTCTCACGTGCTTCCCGCACGAAACTACACAACGCAGAAGCACAGAGCTCCTTCTCTCCTCACAGCCACAATGGATCTGATCTCCCAGTCGCAAGGCAGAGCATTCTTTTCGGGCACCACCTGGTCCAGTTGGTGGATTCAGATGTCAATCACTCAGAAACTCTCTCTGTTGGTGCAAATAGGTGGCAAGGTCCAGAACTTCACTTCCAGAATTACTAGCTATACCTCCTCATTATAAGCCAGCTCCCAGGAGAGTCCGAATTCTGGTTGGTCCAAACAGACTCCATTTTATAGGCCCCCCCACACACTGATTGGACCCATTCGGCAGTTCAGTTCCAAAATGGAGGGGCAAAACACACAGAGTCCCAGCTGCAAGAAAGGCAGGTTAGACAAACTGCATTTTTACTAACACTCTAACTGGTTTCAGGCAAACAGTTACATCTTTCATTTAGGCTCCCACTGCACTCTTAGCGACTGCAGAAACAGAGCAATTTCCTCGCAGTTCAGGCGAGATTCGAGCAGAGAAACACCAGCCCCCCTAGAAAACAGCAATCAGGTCTGCAAGCAGACAGCTCTTAAAGAGACAGTATAAGGAGGCTCTACCAGCACTCACAGTGCCATTCTTAACGACTTAATCGCCGAACGCCAGCAGGCAGGGGAACACCTAGGCAAGCTCCATGGAGGCTTTTTAATAACCCCCATTTGTAGGGGGGGTTACACCAGTGCATGTGAGGAGCTAGGTGGCAGCGTTTTGGATGAACTATAATCTAAAATACTGGCAGTAGTAGATGGTTGTGCTTTAAGGAAATCAAAAAGGGAAGTTCAGTAGTGGATATTACAGCAGTAGTGATGGAAGGTAATAAAAGCATTAATAAGAATTTCGGCAGAGGAACTGTTAAGACAGTGTCAGATGCAGGCACATTATGGTGGAAAATAGTCTTGCAGATATTAGAATGCTGTATGATAAAGAAAATTCAGGATCAAAGGCATCAAGGTTGCAGACAGAAGGTGCAAACTTGAGATCAGCACTGAGGATGGAGAAGGATGGTGCAGCACTTCAACTGAGTCTACTACTTTTACCCAGGAGAAGCACTTCTGTCTTAGTTTACGTGGCTGAGACAAATACTGGGAACAGGGTCTGAAGAGCAGTGGAAAATGAATAACGTATAAAATGATTTATAATGGGGTGGGACAGTGTGACTCTGCCCTTTGCCCTGTCTTTTTTTCTGGACCACTGGGGCTCTGTAGGGTGCTGACCCCATTGAACCAGGGTTTGACCAGAAAGAGCCCTTTAAGAATACAACTTGTAGGTTATGTTTAAAAGGTCTGTCAGACAAGGAGTCAGCAGTTGGCTATAGCCAGTATGATCCTAATTACCTAACTGGGGCCAGCTAGGCTGAAGCAGCAGATGAAAGGTCATGCCTCAGTTGAGGAAGGGGAGAGTTGCACCCTGCTGAATGAGCAGTGGTGATAGCTCACATGAGCTCAGAAAAGAGAGGTCTGACAGAAACTGAACAGGCAGAGAGAGAAAAAGAAATTGCCTGCTTGCAGCTGAATTAACTAGACACAGACAATGAATGTGCAGGGGGAGAGCTAAATCTACAGCACAAAGAACTGGGTATGCAACTCCCAAACATACCTCTCAACTGTACCACATTACGAGGAACGTTCCTCATTTTACTTCACAAAAGCTCCCTGTTCCACATTGTGAGGACTTGTTCCACATTCAGCATTTACATTTTAAAGCAAAAATCTGTAGTAAATGTTGCAAAAAATATATTACTCAATTAATAACAGACTCTCTAAACATAAATGCAAACATTTTAACAGTGTTCTGAGCCTCCTAGGTAAATATTTGATTGAGTGTTCCACATTTTGCTCATTTGTTCCACATTTTGAAAGGCAATGTTCCACATCTGGGAGACAAAAGGTTGAGAGGTATGCTCCCAAACAGCCAAAGAGAAGGGAATTGGGCCTGCTAGAACACTGGGACTGATCAAGTGATGTGCAAAGACTGATATGCTGAAGTAACCCTGTTTGTTTGTGTGTGTGTGTGTGTGTGTGTGTGTTTGGGTCATGCTTGCTGTAAAACTATCACTGGGGTATTGCCTTGCCTGTATCTGTTGACTAGGCAGACAAATGGGGCCCAGTTTTCAAACCACTGGGAATGGCACATGGTGCTTGTGCCAAAAAGGACCGGCACAAGGGGCATCTTGCACTGCACCATGTGTCATTCCCGATTTTCAGACACCCCCTGCAAACTGGGAGGCTGTCTGCACCGGTCAGGCTTGCACCCTCCTTTTGGCAGATGCACCGGTGCAGCAAGGTGGAGGGGGGCTTGCACCAGGGCAGTGCTGCAGTGTCCCCTTAATTGGGATTCTGCAAACTCCTCCAACTGGCACATGGGCCACCAGAGTTAGACAAGCCAGGAGCTGGTCTGATGGCCCATTTGACATTCCGAGTGCCCTGGCATGGTGGGAAGTGGTCCATGCCCCCCTGCTGTCGTCACCACCAGCAGACTTCTGTGGCTATCCCATACCCAGCCAACTCTCCCTGCATTTGTGCAGCCACAGACAATGCCCTACAAGCACCACCCTGCCAGTCACAAAACCACTCCCACCACAACACCCAGTGCCCTGTCCCTGTCTGGGGGGGCAATCACCACCCCAACCCACCCTGTCCTGCCCTCCATGGGCCCTGCTAGCCAATGGTCCCCACAGAGCCGCCACTGCTGCCCCAAAGTCCCACAGCTAACAGCATTCTCCTCTCCTGTGTCAGATGTTCAGCACACAGGACAGCTTGCAGCAAACTCAGGGAGTCTCATGCAGGGATCACAATTCTTGCAAAATCTTGTATGGACTCCCTGGAGTACCCAAGTTTGCTGCACTCCAGGATTCGGTGCAGGTGCACCAATCTAAGGGGGGCTACTAACATCGGGCCCATTGTGTTCACTTAATGCTAAAGAAACGTATACAAAATAAATTACCATTTCAAAAGAGCTTGCTGATGGCATCATTTTTAGTGTTTCCAATAGCCTGACTGCCTCTATTCAATTATCCTGCTATACAATGCATGATATTTATTCTATTCAAAGGCATATGACCACAGTGTGAAAATACCTGTTTGAGTTTGCCATGTTACTCTTTTGCCCAGTTAAAATGTAAATTGCATTTTTCTGCATAAACATCTTACATTTAGTAGCTATAGTTCCATTCTCAAAGGCAAAAGCACCATGACATTTGCTTCAACCTAAAATTATATCCACTTGTCTTTAGCTCTTGGCAGTCAAGAATAACATCTTGCAGAGTGTTTATTTTGTTCCAGTATACTGAATCCAGCAGGGCAACTTTTTGGCATGTTTTCCAAATGTTTAAACCTACTATTTCTCGAAACAAAAAACCAAAAAATCAAATACTGATGAAGATTAAAATGAAGGTAAAACTATTCTTACGTTATAATTAATAAATGTTCAACCAGTGACTACTCAGGCAGTATAGCGCAGTGGTTTAAGGGTCTAAGCTGCAAATCTGGAGACTTGGGTTTGAATTCCACGCCCGCTAGCTGCATACTGTGTGACTCTAAGCAAGTCACCTAACTTCCCTGTGCTTCCAGGTCACACCTGCAAACGAGCTTTCAGCTTAGTGTGTCTCTCCTGGTTAAACAATTGGAATAAACAGTATACAACTCACGTGAGAATGTAATTAAATATAAACTAAAGTAAATCTTTATTTATATAGTGCCTTTCCAAAACCAAGGCGCTTTACAGATAAAATACAACATACACAATATAAAATTACACTAAAACACAGCAAGTACATCAGTTTAACTTAAAATTTATCTGGGAATGCTGGATTAAAAAGCTATGTTTTAAATTGGAGTATATGTATAGGAACTGAAGACACTGCTTGACAATTAAGCAATAAGGCATGACAGGGTGTGTGTTATTACACAATAACACACAACCCTGGCGTGCCTTATTGCTATTATACAACAGATCGTTATTTTTAATTTTTTTAAAAGGAAAAACATTTAAAAAAAAATTGTTTTTCCCCCATTATTTGTGAGTGGAGATACATGTTTTAAAAAAATTAAAAAGTTCACTATATATTTCAGCCAGTAGGTGGAGCTGCTCCATAAATGATGCTGGTTTCCCAAGCCTAATCTTAAAGTCTGTAAACTTGCTGCAGTGATGGTTTACAGCATTCTCAGTGACCTCCCCCTTCCCCTGTGACGTTTTCATCGACTGCTGAAGTGGCCTTTTAAGTTTCATTCCTGCTCTCTTCTTTTGATTAACATTATTAGTGGGGTGGTGGGTTGCGATCCAATCGGAGACTGTGCAGGACGTTTTATTTGGGACGTGAGGAAGAGTTGTAAAAGACTTCCCTGAGATGGCTCAACATTTATTGTGCTGGTGAGTACAACAGCAGCTTGGATTACACCATGTGTGTGTTTTCATGCCCGTTTTTTCCGCTGAAATTGGGCGGTATCACTTAGGTGCACACGAACAGCAGTTACGCTTTCGGCGGTTCAGTGAAGCCACTTGCTTTGGGGGAAAGCAGCATAAATTCAATTTGTGACACTATCGGTTGTGGTGTGGCTGCTTTTCCCCAGATGTTGGTGTTTCGAGGGTGGTGAAGATAACTGGGAGTGAGGGAGGGACGAAATTATCTGTTGGGCAGCCAATAGAGTAGTGTGGGATTCGTGATTCTTGTGGGGAGGGAGGGATTTGTTTCCTATTCTGCGGTCACCTGTGTGCCTGTACTTAATCCAGTGATGTTACTGTTCAAAAACATCACTGTCACAGGCACACAATGACCAATCAGGAAACAAGAAATTCTCCTGCTATTGTATAATGACTTTTAGCACACTAATACAGTATTTGGCAATAAACATTAAACAGGGAAGTAAAGGGGCCTGATTCTCTGACTGCTGGTAGTGGGTGGGGAAGGGGGATACCCAACTCTCCAATGCAGAGAAAAAATCTCTACACCAGAGACCGGCAAACACAATTGTATTTTCAGCAGTTTGTCCATATGGGTGCTAAATTACCCTGCTCTGTAATGCCCGGTGATACAGATAGTACCAGAAATATCATAAGTATAGAAAATCAGTTACAAGCTGATGTTAAGGGACTAACAAGTCTTCAGAATGGTAGAGGATGGTTAGGCTCTTGCACACCAGTCTACATGACTATAATTGATGCCTCTGTTGAAGCTGTACCACACTTTAAATATTTGGTGGGTGGGTGGCTGGACCAGCACCACAGGTTCTTCATCCACATCAACATCATGCATAAAAAAAAGCCTCAAACTAGACATGCTGTACTTCACCCAATCCTGCCTGCAGCTCCTGGTCTACTGTGAGGTTATACTCAATGTGATCTTGTTGGTGTTTGACTACATGGTTGTGGTTTACAGTGCTTGAGCCCCTTTCCCATTTCATTCTGTTATTTCATCCTAAATGTCCTGCCACTTACACAACACTGCTAAGCTGGAAAGGAAAATGGGGACAGCCATCCGCACAGGTGTGGTCTATAGACCACCAGCCCAGAAGGAAGAAACAGATAGGGAGCTGATGCTAGCCATCCAAAGGATGGCAGACAAGGGGGAGGTAGTACTGCTTGGAGACTTCAATATTCCAGACGTGGACTGGAGCATCCCAGCAGCAGCATCAACTAGGAGCAGATTTATCCTGGACTCCTTCAGGGTGCCTTCCTCAAGCAACTGGTCATGGAACCAACTCGGCAGAAGGCAATACTGGACCTAGTGCTCACAAACAGGGACAGTGTGATGGGGGTAACAGTGGGGAGCACCTGGGAAACAGTGACCACCAGTCATTGTGGTTTGAAATCACAGAAAGAGCAGAACCAAACCACACAAAACACGTATCCTGGATTTTAGGAGGGCAGACTTTGGGAAAATGGGGAGATACTTGAAAGAGGCATTAAGGGGAATGGGACAGGAATCAGGGGTTGAGGAACAGTGGGCAGTATTTAAAATGGGGATTACAAGAACAACAGAATTATGCATTAAGCAGGTTAGCAAGAGGAAAGGAAGAGGAGACGATTATGGTTTTCCAAAGAGGTAGCAAAGAAAGTGAAAGCCAAAAAGATTGCATTCAGGCAATACAAAAAGACACAGGCAGAAGGGGATAGGGAGAAGTACCAGGAGAAGCAAAGGGAGGCAGAGAGGTCAGTAAGGGAAGCCAAAGCTCAGACAGAACAGCACATTGCAAAATCAGTGGGTAGAGGGACAAAACCTTTACAGGTACATAAGTGAAAAAGAACAAAGGGAGGATAGTGAGACTGAAGGGGAGGATGGGGGCAGTGGAGGATGACAACAGTAAAGCTGACATATTGAACAGGTATTTCTGCTCTCGGTCTTTACTGAGGAAGAGGAGGGTAATGGGTCTGAAGGAGTACAAGAGGTGAGAATGGTGCAGAAATGGACACAAGTCCCTTTACACGAGAAAGGGTCCTGAAGGAACTGGAAGTAATAAGAGTTGATAAAGCAATGGGGCCAGATGGGTGCAACCCAGGGTCCTTAAGAACTATGAGAGGTGCTGGCTGAACCTCTGGCTATCCTGTTTAGCCGATCACTGGAAACAGGAGGTACCCAAAGACTGGAGGACAGCAGATGTAGTCCCCTATACAAAAGTGGGAACAAAAGGAAGCAGGGAACTACAGACCAGTCAGCCTCACCTCGGTAGTGGGAAGATCATGGAAGCACTACTGAAGGAGGAGATTGGTGGAATATCTGGTTGTCAATGGACTACAGGACCCAAGGCAGCATGGTTTCACCAGGGGAGGTCATGTCAGACCAACCTCGTTGAATTTTTGACTGGGTGACTGGGAGGTGGATCAGGGGAGGGCTGGACTGGCCTATCTGGACTTCAGCAAGGCCTTTGACACTGTGCCACATAGAGACTATTACACAAACTGGGGAATATGGGTGTGGGCAGGACAGTAGTGTGGTGGGTAGGTAACTGGCTGGGTGGCAGGACACAGAGGGTGGTGGTAAATGGCTGTCACTCCACAGAGGGAAGAGTGACCAGTGGGGTATCACAGGGATCAGTGCTGGGACCGGTCCTATTCAACATCTTCATCAGTGACATTGCGCAGGACCTAGAAGGCAGAATTTCACTGTTCGCTGATGACACAAAGCTCTGTAACAGAGTAGACACACCAGAGGTGTAGATAGAATGAGAAGCGACCTGCAGAAACTTGAAGAATGGTCAGGGTTTGGCAGTTGAAATTCAATGCAAAGAAGTGCAAGATAATGCATATGGGGCACAAAAACCTGGCACAATATATCAGTTGGGGGTGAGGATATAGCATGCACCAAGCAGGAAAGGGATCTTGGGGTTATCATCTCTGATGACTTCAAGGTAGGGAAACAGTGTGACAAGGCAGCAGGTAAAGCAAATAGGATGCTGGGATGTATAAGCAGGGGCATCACCAGCAGGAAAAGGGAGGTCATAATTCCGCTGTACAAGACACTAGTGAGGCCCCACCTGGAGTACAGTGTACAGTTCTGGAGACCATACCTACGTAAGGAAATAGACAGGGTAGAGAAGGTTCAGAGGAGGGCAACAAAGATGGTGCATGGATTGCATCACAAGTCCTATGAAGACAGGTTGAAGGAACTGAACATGTACTCCTGGAGGAGAGGAGAGAGAGAGGATATGATAGAGACATACAAGTATCTTACAGGGAGGAACAGGGTGCAGGAAACACTATTTTTAAGCTAAAAAGATGTTCCAGGACTAGAGGGCATAGGATGAAGTTGGAGGAGGACGATTCAGAGGAAACATGAGAAAGAATTTCTTCACAGAACGGGTGGTGGACAAGTGGAACACCCTGCCAGAGAAGTGGTGGGGGCTGAAACAATCACGGGATTTAAGAATGCATGGGATAGACATAAAGGAATTCTGGAGGTCAGGGGTAAGGGGCAACAGACTTCTAGGAAAACAAACTGAACTTACAAGCTCAAATGGGCAGACTGGGTGGGCCATAGGCCCTTATCTGCCGACACTGTCTACGTATCTATGTATCTATGTACTGTTTCTTTTATCATAACTTCCTACTCCCCGCCCTTGAAGCCTGCCTTATCTCTCTGTTCTCTTTTTTTCTGGCTAAATACTGGCTTGCTTCCATCCCTTACTGCCTCTTGTCTGACCTCACCCCTTCATCCCATCATCTTAGTCTGGTTTTGTTTAGCTTTATTTTGTTCCCCAGATAAGTACACTGATGACCAAGGCACTTTTTTCAGTCACAACCTGATGTACGAATTGTACAAGATTAATGCAAACAATCTGAAGACACCTACAAATACATTAAATACAAAATACAAATTCACAACACAATACAAAACAAGTATGTACATTCATTTTATTAAACTACTCTTCAATGAGATGATGAAAGTGTCAATAGATGTTAAAGATCAGAGGAGGGGTACTGGAATATAATTCCATAAAGAACTCCCTCACTTTCATAACACTCACTCTTTCCATATCCCTCACGGCAAAACCTCTTCAGGTCAGTCATCCTTTTCTGTCCACTTCCATACTCTCTGGAATGATATTCTGTTCCCTATTCATCTCTCATTTCATCCTCACTTTCCTCTATTAAGTCACTCCTTATCATTAATCTCTCCCTACCTTGCATCAACAACTAGTCAACAACTCTGGTTTTGGTTGGCACATTGCAGTACATTCCTCTGACCACCACTGCACCACACACACTGTTCCACTATTTTAATGATTACTGTTAACAGAGTAAATGTTTGTACTTCACCAGCTTTTGTACATTGGGGGTGGGATATTCAGAAATGCGCCTGGCAGGGGCGCAAGCCGGGCGCAGTGCAACTGGGATGTGCTAGGGTGTGTACTGGGCGATATTCAACAGAGCTGCACCATGGCTCAGCACCATTGAATACTGCAACTTGGCCTCCCACATTGCGCATGGCGCAGAGGCACTGTGCCAGCGCAAGTGGAAGGAGTGGAGCAGGGGGTGCGCCAGTGCAAGTACAGTTGCACTAGGTGCAGGAACCACGATATTCAGTAGTGGATATGCAAATGGGGCCATAATGCATGCAAGCCGCAACTGGGGCCATTAGCATGTCATTATGGCTCCATCTGCATGCAGGTGCACCAATCCCCTGCGACTTGCACCTGGCACCCTGCCAGGTTACAGCCGTCGGGGACCGACGCCTCCTGCACAGCGCGGCACAGTGCCGCAATGCCCGATCGCAAGCATATGTATATTTTAAATCATGTCCAATATCCCTGGTGGTCCAGTGGACGGCTTCCAGCCCGATCACTGGCATAAGTATTTTAAATCACGTCCAATACCCTGGTGGTCCAGTGGACCGCTTCCAGCCCGATCGCGGGCATAAGTATTTTAAATCACATCCAGTATCTTTGCCAGTGGACTGCTTCCAGCCCAACGCTTAGGCATTAGTATGATTAAGCATTTAAGAGTCCCTGGTGGTCCAACGATACCCCTCCTCCCACCCACCACTGATCCACGCCACCGTCATTTCAGCTCCCTCACTCCACAAGCCACCCCTCGGCCGCTGACGATTGCAAGACAGTACGGCCATACCTATTGGTCCACAGCGGGCTAACGGGCGCAGACTGTACCGTATTACATAGTCTGTGATATGTGAATGGCTCATTCACATATTGGGGTTGTGCAGGCGGTATAGCTTGCACGCCCATTGGCCCATGCTGTGGACCAATGGGCATACAGCCGTACTGTACACAGTCAGTCAGCGTGTGGCCGGGTGGCTTGCAGGTGGGGAGCTGCCGCCCACTGCTGACCAGGGGGGAGCGGGGTGGCGGGGCTCAGTGGGCAGGTGGGGAGGGGGATACTGCTGGACCACCAGGGATAATTAAAATGCTTTTAATCATACTAATGCCCACGATCAGACTGGAAGCAGTCCACTGGGCCACCAGGGATATTGGAAGTGTTTTTAAATATACTTATGGCTGCGATCGGGCATGGGGGGCGACGCCGACGGACCCTGGACCTGGAGCTCAGGTGGCCACCCACAGCTGGCTGCTGTCATGTTGTGCCCTGCAATATGGCAGCTCACCTGTGGGTGGCCAGTCCTTGCTCCTATATCCTTTTGGCTCAACTTTGAGCACCATTGTGTGGCGCAAGTAGGGGCTCCACCAGCATATGCGCAGCACATCCCAGGCTGAATAGCGGGAGGTGCAGAATATGCATGGGCACACCCCCTACACTTGCGCTGCATACATAACTGATGCACTCCAGTGCATCGGAATCTGCGCAGTGCAAATTCCCCTTTTGAATATCGTGCCAGGGAGCATCAGTGGGTTGCGTATGATGCAACACTGTTGTGCCATGCGCAACCCCTTTGAATATCCCACCCTGTAAAATTTGATATTCTTTGTTATTACAATACACTTCACAGTTTTTGCCGTTGTAAATTTGTATCTTTTACCATTTGATATTCGGTTTTGCCTATTGCACTTGTCACTTTTAATACAGTACTTTGCACTGGTCACTTTTGTTTGCTGTATTTCTTACCACTTGTTACTCCCTGGGGTAGCACATGAAAATAAGTGCTGGCTCAGTGTGCCTCTTCTGGTCAACAAATTTTAAATAAATGAATAAAACGTATCTGAAAATTATCTGTATCAGGTGGGAACTTCAGGGGTGCATTGGGGCTCTCCTCCACAATCTCTGGGTGCACTACATTTAATGCACAGGATCTCAAGCTCTCTGGAGAAACACACCCAGTGCATTAACAAAGGAAGACAGTCTGAAGACATGCCCTCTTGCTGCACAAAAGTAAATGCATACTAGTACATTTTATTAGACCTTACCAGAGCCAATCACAAGACATAAAACTATTGCCCATGCTAATCATTGTAACTCTGGCAAGATTTAATAAATAGCTATTAACCAAAGCGCTGTCTGAATTCTACTTCACGTCTAACACTAGGCTTAAGCCTTTCTTTTTCTTTAGTCCTGCTTACCACCAAAAGTCATTTTAATGGAGATTGCAGCTGAAAAGCAATATAAGCCTGTACATATGAGAAGTACTTCTGCCTAACTGGTCTCTTGGCATTAAACCCAAAAGATAATGAGACCCAGCTACAGACACTCACTCATTCAAAAATGAAGTTCACATTGCATTAACAATACAACTGCTTCAGGATATTGGTTGGTTTCAATATCATTTTAAGTATGTACAGTATCAGCTTCAGTAATGACTTATGTTGTTTATAAGAATGTTGCATCCATATTACCTATAGGAAAACTAAATTAATTGAAGTGTGTGTTGCCTTTTATTAAATTAACAAAGATACTGTACTGTACAAAGATGCAGTAGTATAATAGCACATAGGCCATACGGATCCCTTCGTTATACATCTCATGAAGAGATCACTATAGCTCTGAAAGCATCTGAACTACAACATCTATGCACAATTATCTGTGTTGGTCCTGTATGTCCATTAAAAAGTCTTTGAACTGAGAAAACAGCTTCAAAACTGACCATCATTTTCCAACAGTTTTCTGAGAGGCAGGGGAAACCAGTCACAATAAACTGTTTGATTAAAATTAAGCAAATCCTGTTCTTCAAAGAGTAAGGAACTAACCACTAATGTATACTCCAAATCCCCTGTGCTTAGCAAAATGTGACATTTAGCGTAAACTAAAACATACTGGGACTCTTTAGGCCATAATTGGTGTAATTAACATAAAACATACATAGAAACAGGTTCACCCATGCTGATGCAAAAATCATGTTGCCGATGCTGATTACAGCGCAGACAACATGCCACCCAACATTACAATGCCAATGCAATAACTCCTAGGAGTTATAGTGCCAAAGCACTCTCTCAAGAAACAGTGAGCTTTTGAGAGAGGCCCTGCCCCCCAACCCACAAAACTAAATATAACCTCCTCTGGGATGGGCATGCCCTGGAGGGGGCAGAAATTGAGTGGGTGCAAAGGACGGCATCAGTGAAGGGCAATATAAAATCAAGATCATCCATGTCACTGTCACCCTTACTGTGGCACCCTAACTGCAGCACCAAAATTCAGTCGCAGCACTAACGGTATACCCATAGAAACATTGACGATAACAGTAGAAAAGGCCCCATAGACTATCCAGTCTTCACAGCACTTCCTAAATTGGATGTGATGGTCCTAGCAGCCAATCATGCCTCCCCCTCCCATTTTCCTAATGTTCTTACCAAGCCCATGTGTCACTCTGTACTACCAATGTCTGAACCCCTCCACTGATTTTACACAGATGACTTTCCTTGGCACTTTATTCCATGTGTCAACCCTTTTGTACATGAAGAAATATTTTCTGACACCTTTCCTACATCTCCTCACCATCGGCTTCAGTGTTTCCCTAGTACCAGTGTTTCAGCTTCATGTGAATAGATCCATTCCCTCCACCCTATTAATCCCATGAAATTATTTACGGTATATGTCTCTATCATGTACCCTCTCTCTCTCATCTAGCCCCAGAGCTTACATACACTGCTGTCCCCCAATCTCTCCATGTAGGACTCCTTGCTGTTGCTAAATCATCTTGGTTACCCTTCTTTGCACTGCCTCCATCCTTTCTCTGTCCTCACTCAAGTGTGCCATACACTGAATGTTTGGCTGGAGCTGCAGATTTTGTGTTATTGAAGGAAGCCTGCTTGACACTGATTTTGTATACATGTAGAGAAAATAGCAGTGTTTCCCTAATACACTAATAGTGTTTCATTAAATTGTAAGTAAAGGTAACTTCAAAAAGTAATACAGTAGTATGATATTAGCCAAATGCGTATTGTTACTGCCTTTCATTTACCTAATATTAATTACATATACAATTTTACCAGTGTGCAGCTTTATGTTCTTATTCTTTTATGCATAACATTATGATTTGAATGATTATATATATTACACGTATTGATAGAATATTTTATGAAAAATATGAAATTTGGAAAAAAATAATATTATGAGTTATGCTTTTGATCAATACTGATGTAAAAGGCCACTATGCCGGGTATAATGTTATCAAGAACTACATTTTGTATATGGCCTTGACCTCTTTGACAATAACCTCTGGTCCTACATAGACATACAGTGTGTACATCTGGAGTGCTGGGGCTATTTAATAACAGAATGCAAATCCAACCGTGTTTAATGCACCCCCCCCCCCGACACACACACACACACATTACTGTAAACGTATTTAATTGTGTAACTCACTACAGACGTATAATATTTGTAGAGTAACCATAAATAGATAAACATGCAGGCAAAGAGGAGGAAGTGATGCTGAGATGCAAAAAATAGCTTTGTGAAATTGAAAGCTGATATAAAGCTTGTTTTCTTATTTCATATTACAACAGTACTTTTAGTTGGGCGGGGGGAAAACCTACAAATATAAATTAAAAGCCAAATGCGAGTGCAACCCCAACATGCCTTTTCCATTTTCGCAGACGGACGTCTATTTGTAATTAAACACATCAGATTAACTAACAAAATGCATGTCATTTTTCATTTTGCCATAATACATTTTTACAGACCTGCATCGGTGCTTCGTGTCTCATTGCGCAAATAGATGTTTTCTGTTCTCTTTATTTACAACTGTAGCTATCAAGACAATCTTATACCGCTGTACCGATCCTACTCCAGCATCACAGTCTCTGGCTGCCACACACACGCACACACACACACATAGACACACTTAACTGCGCTGCACCATGGGAGATGTAGTTCATGTCTTTCTGTCAAACCTGCTGGCCGACATGGGCGGCACTGACAGTGCCAGAACTACAGCTCCCGCTTCTTCAACCACTGAACTCTAGTAGCATGGGCAACTGTGAACGGCAGCAAACATCAAAAAAGTAACTGCAGTTTTCACGTTAAATGCATTCGTAAGAGAAACTGCTGAGTCCCCAGGGCTCTCTCAACAGCCAAACCCTCACTTTCGAAAAAACATCAAGCTATCAAACTGTAGTCCTTTCATGACGTTCTTATCCTTTTTTTTGGGGTTGAGGTTTTCTTTCTGCCTAAAATTGTCCCTCGAGTCTTACATGCACTTTCTTCGGGCTAACAAGTCAGTGGCACTGCTTTCCCATACTAGAGACAGACAGACTGACACTCGCCCTAACTGTAGTGTGCAGCATCCCGCGCTGCCTTACCTTTCCGTAGAGCTCCATTGGATGCGACCTGCAATCGCAAAAGAAAGAAAACAGCAGCGAGGGCGAAAAAATGAAAAATTGAATTGATAGTTAAAACAAGGCCCAGATAGTACAGTCTGTTCTTGATTAATTTTTCAACCCTCCCCGATTGACCGGGATTTCAGCTAAATATCCTCCAAGTCTCTACAGCGGTAGTCCCTCTGTCTCTCGGCTGTCAGTATGAGCGTATGAGTGAGTGAGCGAGTACGCCAGAGAGAGGCACCGCCGAGCGAGGACTGTCCAGTAAGGGGACACTTTTCAACAAGGTACCTAGGGCGGGCAGAAGAAGTAAGCAGGGCTGACTCAGAAAGAGAAACCTAGGGGGAAAAAAACATCTTATAACAACAAGGACTCTGGGAAGCGTACGGGACGACGGCAAGCAGCATATCGCTCAGTGTAGGGATGTGCTATCCACTCTTACTCGTCCTCCACTAGAATAAAATAACAACGGTAACCGATAATACTGTTGGAGAATACTGTATACCAAGTGCACTAGTGGTGTGTAAATTGTAAATATACAGTGGCTTCCTTTCACACGCACCTTCTCTGTACTTTTGAATTCAGCACTGTTATAACTGATAGTGTAGTAATACAGCTACGCTTCAGTGATGCATTTCTGTTTTAATTCCAACGGGAATGGGGTGGGACCCGGAAGGAAGCTGGGTGAACCAAGAGCGAGCCTTATTATTATTCAATAAAACAAAAACAACAACAACATGGATTTGAGTTTAAAATACTGGTATATGTCAGCACAATACCTTCTACAGCTACCGGTCAAAATGCAGTGCAAAAACAACAAAGGAACAAAAAATAGGTCACCCCCGGGGCCGTCCCCTTTGCATGTTTTTTTTCTTAGTGGTGCTCTATTATATGACCGCGTTTGGCCAGCATTATATTAGCCAGCTGGTTAGTTTTTGCAAGAACTACAATACAAGAAAATGAAAAGTACAATAACAACATTACTGTATGTTGCATGTCGAAGAATTAAAATACGTAGGAGCCACCAACAGGCTATCAGGAGTGAGATACCATTGCCTGCTGTCACCCACCCCAGCCATTTTTTTTTTTAGAAAATCAGCCCAAGACATCCAACAGAGAGACCAGAACAGCTTTTGTATGGGAACCATCTCATCCTTATTTATATAAACCATAAAATAATCTCCAATCCTAAAGTAAGAATCTGGTTCTGATCTAAACACCTGGGGTGCAGTTGCAATTGGCAAGAGGAATAACATTCCAAAAAGTGTGTACACTCTAGTTATACTTTATATGGTTAAACAAGCAACAGTTGGTCATTCTGTGGTCTATAAAAAGTGGACATACGCAGTATTATAAGTCTAGTTAATTTAATCTGATTGGCTGCTGTGCTGGTCATTTGTCCCTTTTTTTGAGCACAAGACTGCTTTCTTCAAACCATTTTTCTAGTATAGTGAAATCTGCACCCAAGGTGGTCTTTAGATCTTCAACTGCATTTCAACTCCTATACATTTGATATCCCCACCACCTGTGTCTCCTCACATATACACATGTATGCTGAAGACACAGTCATTTTCTCATCAGGTCCCTCTACATCTACAGTTGAAGCATCGCTCCAGAGTGATTTCCACAATGTGCTACACTGGTTCCATGCCAACCACCTCAAAGTTAACACAGAAAAGACTGTGTCCATGACCTTTGGCACTAGCCAAAAACTAGCAAGGCATTCACCTTCCCCAGGCTTTTCCACTCTGTATAGTACCCAACTAGAGGTCATCCCTGCATTCAAATACATTGGCATGTGGCTTGATAGTAAATTAGACTTAGTCTGCATTGATGCTACACTGCAAACTTTATCCCAAGCTCGGCATCCTATACCGTAATAAGGACTGCCTCCCACCAAAGTCCCTGGGACCTGCTAACCAAAATGATCCTCCATATTTTTGACTATGTGGATATGGTCTATAGCTGAGCCCTTGCCTCTTCTTTTGCCAAATTGGATACCACCTGCAATGCTTTCTGCCACTTTGCCTCCAACTCTTCTCTCCACACTCACCATTCCCTCTATTCCTCCATTTTCACCTACACTTACGTCGCCAGTCTCACTGCTCCACCTTCATTGCCGAATACTGGTTTGGCTCCCTTCACTCCTACCTATCTTTTCTCCTCCCCCCTCCTCTTAATCGCTATGCTCAAGGGACACCTGCACCCTCTCTATTCCTCACCCCCACTCACACACCAGTCAAGATGCTTTCTCCTAGCAGCTCCCCTCCCTTTGGGACCTGCTCCCCATATTCTCTTTGTCCAGCCGTCTCCCTACTGTCACTAAAATGCCTGCTAAGGCTCACTCCCCCCCCCCATGCACCTGTCTCTCCCCCCACCAACTTCTCTGTTCCCTTTTCCTCTACTGCTTTCAATCTCTCATCTTATGAACGTACAAACATATGCAAATGCCAGCAGAAATAGGCCATTTCAATCTACCTAGTCTGCTCGACTGTGCAGCTTTCAGAGGAGATTACAGGAGCTGCCCCCTTCCCTTTCCCCATAGAGTCTTCCTCCTTCTCCCTGTCCTGCCAACTCTCCTTCCCACCCATTAAGACTCTTCCTTTGACTTTGTCTCAACCCCTTTTAAAGCTGTCCACTGTTTTGATGATACTACCTCCTCCAGCAGTTCGTTCCTCTTGGACACCACTCTTTCTGTGAAAAAGTGCCTTCTTATTTTCCCTTTTGAATCTTCCTACCACTAAGTTAAGACTGTGCCTCCTAGTGGACCCATTCCACCTGAGACTGAAGATGCCTTCTATACTAACCTTGTTTAAACAGGTAATGTTCTTAAAGGTTTTGATCATGTTCCCCCTCTTTCTCCATCCTCCAGGGAATACATGGTGAGCACTTGTAGCCTCTCCTCATAGGGCTTGTCCTGTAGGCCCTGGATCATCTTGGTTTTCCCTTCACTGCACCCCCTCCAGTAAAGTGATGTCCTTCCTCAGATAGGGGCACCATAACTGCATACAGGACTCCAAGTGCAGTCTCACCAAGGACCTGTACAGTGGTAGAATGACCTTCCCTTTCCTGGAGCTGGTTCCTCTGGCTATGCATCCCAGCATCCTGGTGGCTTTGGCTGCTGCTTTATGGCACTACACAGAGTGCTTCAGGTCCCTTATGATGCTTACCCCTAGATCTTTTTCCTCCTCAGTCCTGGACACCTGTACTCCTCCCAGCCAGTAACTGGTCCCTGGGTTCTTAGCTCCCAGCTATGTGATCTTGCACTTCTTGGCATCAAACCCCAGCTGCCAGATAGCTGACCGCTTTTCAAGCCTATCCAGATCCTCCCTGAGCTCCTGCCTCCCCCTCCTCTGTGTCCACTCTCCCACAGAACTTAGTGTTATCTGCAGACAGGCAGATTTTACCTTTGATGCCAGCCACTATGTCACTAATAAAGATAATAAACAACACTGATCCAAGTACTGAGCCTGTCAGACCCCACACTGGTTACAGGTCTAGGCTTTGAGAGTTCCCCCCTACTACCACTCTCTGGTTTCTATCATAGAAACATAGACTTTGATGGCAGATAAGGACTGCTTGGCCCACCCAGTCTGCCCATTTCCCTACCCACTGGATAAGTTGCAGATCCTAGTTAACCAGCAGCCTACTTCCTACTACCCCCTATCCCCCGCTAGAATTGTCTTATGTCTGTCCTATGCATTCTTGAATTCCCCCACTGTTTTTGACCCCACAACCTCTTCAGGAAGGCTGTTCCATTCATCCACCACCCTCTCCGTGACAAAATACTCCCTCACATTGTCCCTGAGCTGTCCCCCATCTACCTTCAAATTGTGCCCCCTTGTTCTTGCACATTTCTTTTTCTGAAAGATGCTACCCTCTTGGACTTTGTTAATTCCCTTGTGATACCTGAAAGTTTCTATCATGTCCCCCCCTCCCTCTTCATCGAGGGTATACATACAGTATTAAGCTCCTTTAGTCCCTCTCCATATGGCTTCTGGTGCAGACCCTGCACTATTTTAATTGCCCTCCTCTGGACTGCCTCCATCCTGTCTATGTCCTTGCGGAGATGGGGTCTCCAGAACTGCATGCAGTACTCCAGATGGGGTCTCACCAACTGTCTGAACAGAGGGATTACAACTTCCTGTTTTTTACTTGTGATGCCTCTCCCTATGCAACCCAGAACTCCCCCAGCCCTCCTTACTGCCTTCTCACATCGCTTGCCTATCTTTAGGTTGTCTGATATGACTAACCTCTGGTCCCTTTCCATTTTTGTTGTTGTTAGTAACACCCCCTCCACCCCACACCACTGTGTACTCTTCCCCTGGGTTATTGTTTCCCAGGTGCATTACTTTGCACTTATTTGCATTGAATCTAAGCTGCCATACTTTTGACTATTCCTCCAAACTTGCCAAGTCCCTTCTCATCCTTTCCACCCCCCTGTGTATGAACCCTGTTGCAGATCTTTGTGTCATCTGCAAAGAGGCATACTTTTCCTTCCAGTCCCTCTGCAATATCACTTATAAAGACATTAAAGAGGACCAGTTCCAGTACTAAACCCTGCAGTACCCCGATAGTAACCCCCCTTTCTTCAGAGTGGACTTTGTTTACTATTACCCTCAGTGTCCTGTTGGCCAGCCAATTCTTTACCCAGGCTACCTCCCTGGGACCCACTCCCAGGCTGGCTAACATGTTTATTAATTTTTGGGTGGCTCTGTTTCAAATGCCTTGCTGAAGTCTAAGTAGGCCATGTCCATAGCCCCTCCCTGGTTTACTACTTTGGTCACCTAGTCAAAGAAATCTGTTATATTTGTCTGACATGACCTTCCCGCTATACTGTAGCCTTCTCTTGACCCACCCCGCCAGCTTTGCACCAAATCCCAGATCCTGCAGCTTACTGAGCAGTCTCCTATAGGGTACAGAGTCAAAGGCCTTGCTAAAGTCCAGATACAGGACATCAACCACCTGGCCCCTGTCCACTGTCTTTGTGACCCACTTGAAAAAGTCTATTATGTTGGATTTGCAGGATCTCCCTAAGACAAACCCATGTTGCTGATCATACTGGAGACCATTAATCTCCAAAAAGTGCACTATTTATTTATTTATTTCAAAAGTTTCATCAGGAGAGACATACTGAGTTGTAAACAACTCGGTCCCAGATGCATCCTGGGGGAGATAGTAGCAGGGGAAAAAACACATGCATATAGAGTATAAAATATTTACAGACAATAAAATATTTACAGGGTATAAATCACTATTACAAACACTGTACCATAAAATGAAACATCTAAATATACATTGAAAGGTACATAGCATTTACAGAAGACAATTTACAGAGGTAGCAACAGCAGTAAGTACAGTTGATTCAGTAGCCTTCAAGATCAGTGAAGGGGAAAGGAAGTGGTGATGGAAGAGCAGAATGATGGTGGGGGAAGAGGTGGGGGGAAGGGAGAGGGAGATCTGAAGGTAATAAATAGGAGGGAGTGGGGAGTAGTAGGAGAGGAAGAGTGTGAAAAGAGGGAGAGTGCACTGGGGCAGATGCATGAGGGAGGGAGTCAGGGGCAGTTGCAGGAGGGAGCAGTGTGAACATGTAGAAGACTGGAGAGGGAACAGAGAGAGGTGGCAGAGCAAATAGAGAGAGGGAGGGAAGGTATTACAGAGTTTGGGGAGGCAGAAGAAGAATACAGCTTGCCCAGCTGAGGTCCACCTAGGTGGGAGGGATAGAGAGTGAAGGTTGGAACTATGGAGGGAGTAGGCGAAGTTGGATGGGAAGGAGAGAAGAGAAGAGAGGTAGGATGGAAGGGAGCTCAGCCAGTGTTTAGCAATGAGGGTGGAACCATGAGTAAACCATCTGGCTTCAAGAGAGGGAAGGGGAAAGGGAGGAGTAGAGGTGGCAATGGTGGTTGGGGGGCAATCCAGGGCAAACCTACAGAAGGAGTGGAAGAGAGGGTCCAGTCTTGCAAAGGTAGACTTGGGCACACTACCATAAATGGTGTCACTGTAGTCAAAGAGGGGGAGAACCATTCTCTGTACCATGGCTCTGTGGGCCAGCAGAGGGATGCACCCATGGTTCCTATACAGTGCACCAAGTTTAGGATGGAGCATTTATGTATGGAGTCCACATGAACAGAGAAGTCTAGGTGATAGTCGAGCCACATCCCTAAGTACTTGAAAGATGTGACATCTTCAAGGATAAAACCATCCAGGGTGTGGTAAGTGGGCAGGGCTGAAAGTCTGGTGAGTTTTTGTCTGGTCCCAAACATCATGGAGACTGTTTTTTTTGCATTTAATGAAAGCTGATTAGAGTGGAACTAGTGCTGGATATTGGTGAAATCCAGTTGAAGTCTGCATCAGCTCAGCGATAGAAGAGCTGGAGGCAAAAATAACAGTATCAACAGCATACGTTTGAATGGATTCAGATGGGAGGGTATTTAAAAAGATGAAAAAGAGGATGGGTTCAAGCACTGAGCCTTGGGGGATGCCAGTGTGGGGGGGGGGGGAGACAAGGAGTTGCTAATTTTAACAGTTTGTGTTCTGCTCATGAGGCAGGAATGGAACCAATCTGTGGCTCAGGGAGAGAGGCCAGCAACTGAAAGCTTAGCTAGAGGAGGGTGTGGGCTAACATGTTGAAGGCTTTGACCAGGTTGACAAAGATTGCAGAGGTGATCAGGCCCTGGTCCATACCTGTCAGAATGTCCTCATTGAGCCTGAGGAGGGAGTTGGATGTGGAGTGAGATTTGAGGAAACCAGACTAGAAGGGGGGTGAAGAAGGAGGAGGAGGAGTCAAGAAAAGGAGAAAGTTGTGAGAGAACCAATTGTTCTTGGAGTTTAGCAAGAGTAGGAACAAAGGAGATGAGGCGGTGGTTGCCCAGAGCAGATGGGTTGCCACCTTTAGGAAGGAGAAAGACAGTGGCTTGCTTCCAAGAAGTAGGCACAGATGCCAGGGAGAAAGTCAGGTTGAGGAGTAATGCAATAGGGAGGCAGATGGCATAAGCAGAGCTGTGCAGGAGCATAGGGTCCAGTCCATCAGGACTTGTGCCCTTAGTAGAGTTTAGAGCTAGTAAGGCTTTAAGAGCATCAGCTGGTGAGACAGAAGAGAAATAGGGGTGTGAAGTGTGCTGATAAGGGGGAGTGAGAGATGGAGAGGAGGAGGAGGAAGGGAGGAGAGGAGAGATGAGTCACAGGAGATAAAGAAGATGTAAAATTATGCAGCAACAGTAGAGGGTTCAGAGATGGTGATCCCTCTCACCTTGAAGACAGGGACAGTGGACTGGGTGGGGGGGAAAAGGAGTGAATGACCTTCTAAAACGTAGAAGTGTAGTTAATGTCTAGTCTCTGCTTTAGTATGTTCTTCACTTATTTGCCTACAATGGAGGTTAACCTGACTGGTCTGTAATTATTTAATTCATCACTGGGTTCACTTTTGAGGAGAGGCACCACAAGTGCCATTCTCCAGTCCTGAGGCACATGTCCTGTCTCAGGTAAGGTGTTAAACAGGTCCTCTAGGGGACCAGTCAAGACTTCTGCCAACTCTCTCAGAACTCCTGGGTGCAAGTCATCCGGTCCAGGAGCTTTGTCCACCCTAAAGATCCTAAGGCCCTTTAAAAACTTGTCCTCCTGAATTACTCCATCTGTTTTCACGCCCCCCCTTCCGAACCCCTGTTTTTCCCTGCGTCACTGATACATCCTTCTCTCTAGTGAAAACCAAGCTGAAGTACTCATTCAGTACATCTGCCTGTTCCTCACCACTTTCCGCTCATCCCCCTCACTTTAATCTAAAAATCCCATCTTTGATACTCCTCTTCTCCACTATGTACCTGAAAAAGTCCTTTTCCCCTACTTTTTCCCCCTGGGCTAGTTTTAGTTCCCTCCCCTAAGCTAGTTTTAGTTCACTCATGGCCTTTGCTGCCCTGACCTCTCTGCCTGCCTCTCTTGACTTCACTGAGTAGACCTCCTTGTCTGCATCCTTCAGAGTGTGTTTGTACTTATGAAAGTCTGCTATCTTTTCCCATACTTTTGCTGCCACCTCTTTGCTAAACCAGCTTGGTTTTTTGATCCTGGCTTTTGTGCTCTGGGTCTTGCTACACATACTAGTGGCCTCAGTCAGACCCATCTTTATAGTGGACCATTCCTGCTCCATTCCCATCTTTGGACTGATCTTGGCAAGATGTCCCTCATGGCAAAGACTCCTATTTCCTAGTATCCTCAGAACCCTGGCCATCAGTCTGCTCTCACAGGAGGGCTCATCTCATCTCACCCTAACTCATCTACTAGGTCTTGTACTGCCAACTCATGTATAATGTGAGCAACCTGTGTACATTTGTTGTTTTAAATTGTTACCAGCTGAGCTTTCACACTTGTAACTGCTGTTATTGCACTTATGTTTGTAACTGCCTGCTTGCCTACTCCCCTATCCCCCTCCTCCAGGTCGTACCTGGAAACAAGCCTCGGCTCAGCATGCCTTACCTGGTCACCAGACTTTTAAATAAATAAATAAATCATCTGTATACAAGATTAGTTATGTTTGCTTTCATACACTTAAGAGCTGGTTGATGAATAGGAAGAACAGCAGAGGCCCAAAAACTGACTCCTGTGGCACTCCCTGTGTTACAGCATGAGAAGCAGAAAGACTCCATAAAGGTTAACCATCTATTCTCAGTTATACAGGTACCCACTGAGCCAGCTTGCTGTAGACACATCAAAATTGTAAGCATGGAGCTGTTGCTTTTAGATGCCTTTATTTCATTCTGTATTTTTGGCCCTCTGCCATCCAGTGCTCAGGCTGCTACCAGTGACCTTGTAGCCAGCTTACCACCTGTTCCCCCATGGTTTGCCCCACATGGCAGAGGTCTTAGACTGGGGGCACCTCTTTACCCTCCCATTTTCTGGCTGCACAGTATCTGGACGGGAGGTGGGTCAGCTGGTCAGACATTGGGGTGCCAATCAGGCCATCATTCACTTACGGGGTAGGACAAGTTCATGGTCCTGGACAAGTTGAATCCTTGTGTGTTAAGGGAATTGGGACAGGTCACAGCTTCATTTCTGACTGAGCTTTTCAACTGCTTTCTGGAGATGGGGTGGTACCTAGGGACTGGAGAACAGTATATGTAATTCACCTGCATAAGAGCAGAGGTAGGGACAATCCAGGGAACTAAAGACTTGGTAGTCTAAAGTCCATAGTGGGGAAATTAATAGAGACCTTAAAGGAGAAGACTCCTGTATATTTCTGATTTGGAGATGTCTGATGTATTTATTATACATTACATCAAGTACTGTACATATGTGAATAAGAGATCAGTCATTTATTCTGTTGCAACACATATCTAGAGTTTGAGGCTCTGACACAAGGTAGTAAAGTGTCAAGCAAGCCTCCATTTACATGCAAGTAAGTCACTTGTAATGCAGCCCTTCCCATTCCTTGATGTCACTGCAGCAACAGTGCAGAAGAAAACATAAGGGTATCAATGCTGTCTATCCTGATTTTAGTTTAAGTTTGCAATGGCTTAAGACAGTTATGTCATGCACCTCACACAAGGAGTAGTACTTGTAGCCTTAATACTGTATGTGTAGAGCAAATAATACATCTAATAGTATTTTATTCACAGGAAACAAACTCTGTTTCCTTATACTGCTCATGTCTCTCTGTGAGACAGTTGTAACATGCTGTGGAAAGCAGTAGACTAAAACAGTCAATCAAGCAGTCAATCTGTATTGAACCAGGTGAACACCCTTGAGAAGACTCATTTACAAGGTGGGCCTGAGCAGTTTCCCAAAGAATCACACAAGACTGAATTCCTCCTTTGCACAAATGATACATACACACCCCCTTTCAGCAGCCTGAAAGTGGAGAGCTAGATCACTTACTTTATACAGTGTATTGTTTTACATTTCAAATGGTCCTTAAATCTGAGTTTCTGACTGGAAATACCATGACACAGAATGCATATGACATGGGAGGAATGAACTAAGCAAATACAGAGCACTACAAACACTGAGCCTAATTCATTTCTTTACCTACAACATCTGAAGTGTAGTATCTGATTTGTGAAGGACATCCTACTTCAAATGCTGGCATTACAAAGCAGGGGCTGCCACAGCTTGTCCTCAATACCTTCAAAGTGAAGTGCTGTAGCTCTCACATCACCGCTAATGATTTATAATGGGAATGGGGGCACTTTTAAAGTAATGGACCTGAGGGGCCATCACAGTTCCCAAGGAGGTTAGGGGAACTTGTTAAGGGTTAGAGAGTAAGGGACTCTAGTAGGATTTGAACCAGAGTCTCCCAGTTCTTGTGCCTGTGCTTTAACCACTTTTATCCTTCTTCCATATGCTGCAGCTGATGCTCTCCTGGAAACCTATTCCTTGTTATAGCTGAACTCTTTATTGCCTTACAGCAGCCATCCAATCACTGACTGCCTAGTTACAAAGGGAAAGGGGCATATTTGCAAGATTGTTTCTCACTGCTGGTGTCAATCAAAACTGAGAATGCTAACACACACTGAACATAATACAACAGTTGTATAATACCACTTAAAACTTTTGTTGCACCCAGAGTCATTTATTGGGTAAACTTTTTGTTAACAGGAACAGTAACATAACACATGCAGGCACTTCCTTGTATGAATACTGTATATACCTCAGATCAGTGCTGCATCACACTCACGTGGTCCTAGACCCTATTAGACCTGCACTTCAGGATGTGCTCAACACTTAAAGTGTTCCTCCATTACTCAAGTCGAGAACCAAACATTGTGGGTTTGGTTTGCTGGTGGAACTGCATTTAGTGTAGCACCATTATCTGTTGCTCTGATGACATCATCCTCCAGCAACATTGATGGTAACATGGAGGACAAACACATTGATAACTTCTGGGTGCTGTATATTTTTATTTATAATCTAGATTTGGACAACAATAGGACTGCTGGCAACTGGATGAGGCACACAACAGTTACACATCTGGAGTTTGGAAAATATTAGTGTGAAACTATGGGAGACTTCCCCTTTAATAAAGGAGAGACTAGTGGGTTTTCTGGAGGCAAATGGACTTCAAGATATATGACTGCATGGTTCATGGGAAGCAGGTAATGAAATGTGAACCTGATCAACTTCTTTTTGCTTGGGTGACAGAGGTAATGGAGAAAGGTTAGATGGTGGACATACTGTACCTTGACTTCAGCAAACCCTTTGACTCTGTTCCACATGGATGGTTAAACAAAACATTGGCTACTCTGGAGCAGTGGAAAAGATCACAAGATGAGTGGCCTTTTTTTTTCCAATTGTTTAACCAGGAGTAGCACAGTAAGCTGAAAGCTTGTTTACAGGTGTGCCCTGGGAGCACAGGGAAGTTAAGTGACTTGCTCAGAGTCACACAGTATGCAAGTGGGGGCTGTGGTATTCAAACCCAGGTCTCCAGATTTGCAGCTCAGAGCCTTAAACCACTGCGCTATACTGCCTGCCGTATTGACAGAACCATGAGGGTTATCCTTTAATGGAGAAAACTCAGAGGTCAGGGAGGTCACATTGGCATGCTGCAGGCATTGGTCTTTGGTCTGGTCCTCTTCAACATCTTCATCTGTGATACTGGGATAGGGTCTTAGGATTTGCCTCTTCACAGATGATACTAAGATCTGCTGAAGAGTAGATGGAAAGGAAGGGGTATAAAATATGAGGGAGGACATAGAAAGACTAGAAAAGTGGTCAGAGTTCTGGCAGTTGAAATTCAGTGCTAAGAAGTGCAAGTTAATGCGCACAGGAATAATAAAACAAATCTAGATATAGACTATAGAATTGGGGGAGGGGATGACAGTAGTAAGTACAAGTAAGGAGAGGGACCTGGGGAAATAATATTGGACAGTGTAAAACATTTGCACAGTGCAACAGAGCAGTGGGGAGGGTGAATAGGATTCTGAGATGTATAGGAAGGGGGATCAGTAACTGGAGGAGAGAGGCGATTCTGTCACTGTACAGGTCCCTAGTTTGTCTGTAACCCCTAGGTGGTGCTATCCTAAGGGCTACTACCCCTGCCTGTGTGACTAGGCACAGGTTGAGGGGCCTGAGCTCATTGAACGGGTGCCTCCACCTGAAGGAATGGTTCTGGGGTAGCATAACTCCTGTTGGTATAGCCCTTCAGGATGCTATAACCCCCCCCCACCAACCCCTCTAGTGGCCTAAACAGTACAGCAGCAAAACTTTCACATATACCATGTGGCAGCAATGACTTGTTCACACCCCTTGCACTTACCACCAGGGCTGGATCGTGTGCAGCTGCCCTGAAGACCCCCTGTAAAATAAGACCTATAATACAACAGTTCAATGATAGTACAATACCCCCACCAAAAAGGTACACACTAGCCAGATTAAATGCAAAAACAACACAATCTGATTTATTCAGGGGAATGTGAAAAGGGGAGGGGCATGAATCTAGCAGATGATTTATAGATCTGATTATTTCAGGCTGAAAATGCATGCACAAAGAGTCCCTTGTACATAGTCACACAACCTTGGGTACCCAGTTGTAAGCAGGCTAGCCTGAAGTGATGCCCAGGGTAGGCTGGCGTTGTAGCTGTTGTTGGGGCCCTTAGGAAAGAAAAAATTAGCATGCACATCAGCCCAGAATTTGTAATCTGGAGCCAGATGGCTCAGTTCATAGTAATGAACCCAAACAAATAAATCAGATGACACACAATGATCGCAACTTTGTTACAGGGAGCTACCCTGTTTGGTACTCATGCTACCCAGACCAGGAGGCAGGACTGACAAGATAAAGACCTCTGGATGGTGTTCTGGTTTTCCAGGGGAAGCAGGGCCCACACGGCTCACCGAGGTGGTCGCTACCTGTTCGATGGTGTTGAGTAGGGCGCCAAATCCCAGAGTGGGTCTTTCATCAGAAAATGTCTCTACCATGGGAGTGGCAGTCTAGGCTGGGATGGCAGGGCCCAGACCAGAGCAGGCAGTTCAGATTTAGTCCATGCAAATGCTGGAGCAGCTTCCAGTTAGCATAACACACTTGAAGGTGGGGAACCAAATCATGACCCACACAGCACATTCAGCACACTTAGAAGCAGTACAACTCTTAGTCACAGTTCGGGTAAAGTCCGGTTGCAATTTAGCAGAAGTTCTGTGCAAATCTCTCAATCCGTGACTCACTTCAGTACCTGGCAGGCCGATCACTTCTGGAGCAAGTCTTCAGTCCCAAATTCGGGCAATGATCACTCTCTTTCTCTTCAGGCTTCAGATCTCAAACAAAGGAATTAGATTTAAGTCCAACTTTCACATTCTCAGGATTTTTCACTGGAAGATGTGACAGGCAGGCCAGTGCAGTCTTCTGATGATACTCCTATGCTCCTACGCAGGAGCAGCTGCTCAATGGCTCGAGCTGTTCACTCTCCAAACTCCAGCTTACAACTGACTCTGCTGCAGGCAGTTCTGGGGATTTTCTCTGAGGTCCAAAAGGTTTGGTTGGCTGTGGGAACCGTCTTTCACAGCAAGGGCTCCCCCTCCAGGTCCATTTAGGTGCGAAACCTTAAAAACTACAATTCCTACAGAAATTCAAGCCCACAAGACCTCTGGGGACAGTCTCCATTTTAGGTCTCCTGAGGTTTGCTTGGTCCAACTCTGGCATTCCAGAACCAAAAAGATGGCTCTTGTGCAAAAAGTCCAAGCTGCAAGAGAAGGCAGGTTAAACAAACTTCTATACTAATATTAATAAGGCAGATAAACAGTAAATGAACACAGTTCCTAACAGAGCTCCCTCTGCATATATAGCAACTGCAGAATGGAGCAGAAATACCACTCGCCTGGCCAGTCACGAGCCCTAAACTACTCAGACCCAGCCCAGACTAATTTCTAATACAGCATAATGACTCTCTTAAAGAGACAGGCATGGAGGCTTTCTGTAGCACTCCCATGCACACACATATAGCTATGGCAGAAACAGGACACCATCCTGACAGTGAGCATTAAGCAGCCCAGGAAGACATCTTAGTAAACCCCAGTTTGTAGTGGGGTTACACACTTCCCTGCCTGGAAAAACTTGGCATACGCATCAAGTCTATTCTTAGAAACATAGAAACATAGAATTTGATGGCAGATAGGGACCGCTTGGCCCACTTAGTCTGCCCATTTTCCTACCAAACAGATAAGCTGCAGATCCTAGTTAACCAACAGCTTACTTCCTCCTACCCCCCACTAGGACTGCCTTCTGTCTGTCCCATGCATTCTTGAATTCCCCCACTGTTCTTGACTCCACGACCTCCTCAGGGAGGCTGTTCCATGCACCCACAACCCTCTCTGTGAAAAAATACTTCCTCACATTACCTCTGAGCCGTCCCCCCTCTTTCTTCAAATTGTGCCTCTTTTGCACATCTCTTTTTCTGAAAGATGCTACCCTCTTGGACTTCGTTGATTCTATTGAGGTACTTGAAAGTTTCTATCATGTCTCCCTCTTCCCTTCTTTCCTTAAGGGTATACATATAAGCTCCTTTAGTCTTTCTTCATGTGTCTTCTGGTGCGACCCTGCACCATTTTAGTTACTCCTCTGGACAGCCTCCACTCTGTCTATGTCTTTGCGGAGATGGGGTCTCCAGAACTGCACACAGTACTCCAGATGGGGTTTCACCAACTGTCTGTACAGAAGGATAACAACTTGCTGTTTTCTACTATTGATGCCTCTTCCTATGCATCCCAGTATCCCCCCAGCCTTCCTTACTGCCTTCTCACATTGTTTGCCCACCTTTAGGTCATCTGATATAATTACCCCAGGTCCCTTTCCATTTTACATTTGCTTGCGCGCATCTAAAGGGAATGTATCTTGGAAGAATAGGACACTTTGGAGAATGTGCCTGTCTGTCAATCCTCTGCTCCATTGAGCTGGTGGCGTAGTCCTGCACTAATCGGGATGCGTGGTGTTGTGGATGACAGCGGTGGTCTTCTCTTCAAAGAAAACCACCGCTGTGTGCTGGCAGTGTGTCATGCCCCCCTCCAAATCTTTGGTGCCATGCTGGGAGCCCACCCCAGTGTGGCAAACGTCCTGCGTCGTCTGCCGACGGGGGTGCCCAATCCCCCGTCGGCTCCACCTCCCCCCAAACAGCTTTCCCTGCTGCCACGCTGGGAGCCCACCCCAGCATGGCAAACATCCTGCGTCGTCTGCTGACAGGGGTGCCCAGTCCCCTGTCGGTTCCATGTCCCCCCAAACAGCTTTCCCTGCTGTCACGCTGGGAGCCCACCCCAGCGTGGCAAACGTCCTGCGTCGTCTGAGTAAAAAAAAATCAACAAACCTGTAAAAAAAGAAAATGTTTCATTGCTGTCTCCCCACCCCTCCCCCACAACCCACAACCACCCACTGCACACCCTGCCTCCCCACACCCTCACCCAATACTTACTCGAGCTCGGGCGCGACAATCATCGCTGGATCGGGAACACGTCTGCACTCTTCAAAGCCGACCGCAAACTGAGGAAATGCTGGTAAGCTGTATAATGGGCTAGATGTTTTTTTTTCAACTTTGTTGCATATCTCAGGCATTTTTTGGAATTTTTGCACCAAATTTTCAACATGGGGTTTTTGGGACCCCTTCTCATGAATTATGTCACTGTCATGGCGTTATTCGGGCCCGAAGGGTGATTTCGCATTCACTGCGTGAAATCACCTTTTAGGCCTGATTAACGAAATGACAGTGCCAGCGTTCATAAGGTGGGCTCTCAAAAAGCCTATTTTGAAAATTTGGTGGAAAATTCCAAAATGACCATTTTATTTAGCGCAGGCTATGCAGTTCCTCCAAGAGGCTCGTAAGTTCGCTGAATTTTCAATATTTTCACTCCAGATTTTCAACATTGCCATTTTACCATACCTCCTCATGAGCAGTACAGCTGTCATTTTTCACATCCTGCCCAAAACGTGTTTCCGCCCATGTAGCGCACAATGGCACAGTCAGTGTGCAAACTCAATGTATGGGACACATTAAGAAAATCACAGTGACACTGTTCATGAGCAGAGGTCTTAAAATGGCTGTGTTGAAAATTTGGTGAAAAAATTCCTAAAAATGACTGTTTTACAGGTGTGCGTTGCGCAGTTCCTATGCACGGTTGTAAGTTTGCGAATTTTCAATATTTTCACTCCAGATTGTCAACATTGCCATTTTACCACACCTCCTTATGAGCAGTGCAGCTGTCATTTTTCACATCTTGCCCAAAACGTGTTTCCGCCCATGTAGCACACAATGGCACAGTCAGTGTGCAAACTCAATGTATGGGACACATTAAGAAAATCACAGCGACACTGTTCATTAGCAGAGGTCTTAAAATGGCTATGTTGAAAATTTGGTGAAAAAATTCCTAAAAATGACTGTTTTACGAGTGTGCGTTGCGCAGTTCCTACGTACGCTTGTAAGTTAGCAAATTTTCAATATTTGCACTCCAATGACTTCCAAATACCTAAACAGCACATAGAAGCAAGCAACATTCGGCATTGACAAATGCTTGTACTTCTTTGTCACTGATTTTTTTAAGCCATGTCCAAGTGCCAAATACCACTGCAAATACCTGCAAGCTAACGTTCGGCATTGACAAATGCTTGTTACTGTTGTCAATATCTCACCCCCCATTGTGTACTCTTCCCCTGGGTTTTTGTTTCACATGTGCATTACCTTGCACTTCTTTGCATTGAATCTGAGCTGCCATACATTTGACCATTCCTCCAACCTTGCCAAGTCCCTTCTCATCCTTTCCACTCCAACTTGTGTATCAGCCCTGTTGCAGATCTTTGTGTTGTCTGCAAAGAAGCATACTTTTCCTTCCAGTTCCTCTGCAATGTCACTTATAAAGACATTAAAAAGGACCGGTCCCAGTACTGAACCCTGCGGTACCCCGATAGTAACCCTCCTTTCTTCACTGTGTGCTCCATTTACTACTACCCTTTGCGTCCTGTTTTCTAGCCAATTTTTTATCCAGGCTACCACCTTGGGACCCACTCCAAGGCTGGCTAACTTGTGTATTAATCTTTTGTATGGGACTGCATCAAATGCCTTGCTAAAAATCTAGGTAGGCCATGTCCACAGCCCCTCCCTGGTCTACTACTTTGGTCACCCAGTCAAAGAAATCTATTAGATTCATCTGACACGACCTTCCCATCATGAATCCATGCTGCCTTGGGTCTTGTGCCACACTGGCCTCTAGGTACTCAACAATTCTTTCCTTCAGAAGTGATTCCATCATTTCCTACCACTGAGGTCAAACTAACTGGTCTGTAGTTTCCTGCCTCTGTCCTGCTCCCACTTTTGTGAAGAGGAATCACATCTGCCCTCCTCCAGTCCTCAGGTACCACCCCATCCTCCCATGATTTGTTAAAGAGAGTAGTCAATGGTGTCACTAGTTCAATCCTTAGTTTCTTTAGAATTCTTGGGTGAATCCCATCAGGCCCCATTGCTTTGTCCACCTTCAATTTTATTAGTTCTTTCAGAACCCTATCTTCTGTAAATGGACTGGTATCACCCCATCTTCAGAGTGTTTCTCTTGTTTGGTTTAGGTACCTCCCCCTCCTCTTCCTTTGTGAATACTGAGCAGAAATATTCGTTCAGTATCCCTGCTTTTTCACTGTCACCCTCTACCCACATTCCCTCCCCTTTATTAAGCCTCAGTATCCCTTCTTTGGTCTTTCTTTGCTCCCTAATGTACCTATAAAAGGTCTTATCCCCCTTCTTAACAGAATTGGCTATCCTTTCCTCGGTTTGGGCCTTTGCTATTCTGACTGCCTTCCCTGCCTCTTTCTGCTTTAACTGATAAAGTTCTCTGTCCTGCTCCTTCTGTGTTTCCTTATATTTCCTGAATGCTATCCTTTTCTCCTTAACCTTCCCTGCCATCTCTTTTGAGAACCATAGCGTTTTTTTCCATCGTTGTGTTTTGTTGATTTGCTTTACACAAAGGCTTGTTGCCTCTGTGATGGCTGTTTTGATTACTCCCCATTGTTCCTCCACCCCTCCTTCTTGCCTGTTTGCTAGTGCTTTTCTGAGGCACTCTCTCATTTTCCCAAAGTCAGCCCTCCTAAAGTCCAATACTTTGCTTTTGTATGGCTTGATTGTATGGCTGTGTTTATCGTGAACCACACTGTTTGGTGGTCGTTTGTTCCCAGATGGCTACCCACTTCTAAATCTGAGATTCTTATATAACATTTCATATGAACACATTATACGAAAAGATACATACATGTTTCATCTGGTATATCTCAGTAGTTTAGAATTCACATTTTTCACACTAAATAGAATCACAATTTCAGTAATGTTACCATATTTTATTATAGCACTTAACCTTGCTCCCATCTCTTTAACTTTATACTCCTTGTTACACTGAATGGGCACCTAAACTTGGGTGGAGGCTTTGTTTGAGTGGAGGCAGTGAACACAAGTTTGGGCAAATAATTGGGTGTGACATAGACTCCTTTGTGCACAACATTCATGGTCAAGTTAACATGCTGTCCTGGAGTGTCATATGTGAGCTTTAAGATTGATTTTACAGATCTTTCTGAGCAACGTGGCAACACTGGCACTGGCACTTCTTGTTGTTGAAGCTCACTGTCACTTGTCAGAGATACTTCCACAAAATCAGAATAATTTAAAACACATCTTTCTGGCTCTTGAATGATACTTTCATTAGCATCAAACAGTTCACTTAGCCCACTTAGTTCATTTGCACTTGCACAGTCACTTGTAGGTCCACAACTTGCTTCATTGGGTCCAGGTTGACTGATTACCACACAAAGGGATCCAACCTCTTCAAGATCCACACTGTGAGCATCACTTTCTTATGGTTCAGGTGCCGGGGATGAATAGAGTCATCACCATAGTTAATGGAAGGAATTCCCTGTAACACTCTCTCAAGTTCAAAAGAAGGGTAGAAAGCAGGATAGAATTCACTTTCATTATCACTTTCAGCATTTTCAATATCTGCAATGTCTGCAGGATGGGAGACATTAGGAGCAACAGACTAAGAAACAGAAGTTTGCCAATTTTGTTGCTTACCCTTGGTATCAGATCTAGTTACAGGGCGCTAAGGGGCTTCAGTCTCTTGAACATTATTGATTACTATTTGGCCAATAGGTAACAGATGATTTCTGTGAATGGTTTTAATAGCATGAGGGTCAACCTCTGGACATATTTTATACACTGGCAGATCATGCAGCTTACTGACTACTATGTACGGAATATGACTCCAGCGTTCTGCTAGTTTGTGTTTACCTGGAAGTCCAAAGTTTCTCATTAGTACCCTGTCACCTGGTTGGAGCTCTTGGGCCTTAACACATTTGTCATGGAGAGTTTTGTTAATCATGTTTCTCTTTGCTGCCATAATGTTTGCAAGCTGATATGCATGGTCTAGTTGGGCTTTCAGATTTTTGGCATACTGTGGGTAGTTATCTGATTGGACACCATCAGGAGACATTCCAAAGCATACGTCAACTGGAAGGTGAGCTTCTCTGCCAAACATAAGGTTGTATGGTAAAACAGTAGCATCATTCTTAGTGCAATTATAGGCATGTACAAGTGCGCTTATTTGTTGGCTCCACTTTTGTTTGCCTTTGGGTTGCAGAGTGCCCAGCATATCAAGTAGGGTTTTGTTAAATCTTTCTGTTTGTGGATCCCCCTGAGGATGATAAGGGATTGTTCTGGATTTTCTTACACACCATAGAGACAACAGTTCTTTAATAAGCCTGCTCTCAAAGTCCTGGCCTTGATCCGAATGAATACACTGGGGGCACCGTAATGTACAAAAAACTTTTCAACAAGGACTTTGGCTACAGTTGAGGCCTTTTGGTCTTTGGTTGGGTAGGCCTGTGCATATCTCGTGAAGTGATCTATGACTACCAGTACATTTGCAATACCTTTGGAATCCGGCTCCAGACTAAGAAAATCGATACAGACAAGTTCCATTGGTGCACTTGTGACACTATTGACCAGAGGGGCTGCTCTTTATGGTGGGGCCTTGCTCTGAAGACACCGACTGCAGGTTTTAATGTGTTTTTACATGTCTAGGCCCATTTTAGGCCAGTAGAAACATGAACGGGCCAGATCAAGGGTTCTCTCACTACCCAGATGTCCCATTTGGTTGTGCAAAGCTTTTAGGACAATATTTTTGAATGTAGCTGGCAGTACTAGCTGTTTTCTCACAATTTCACCTTGCCTGTCAGTAAGCTCTGTGTACAATAACTGTTCCCAAAGCTTGAGCTTGCTCTCCTCTCAAAGAAGTAAGGCAGTCTTAGGGTCCTGGACCCCATTTTTGAGATATCTTCCCCTTTCCATGAAGCATTAACCACTGGCCTGATCATCAGATCATAGTACTGTTCCTTGCAGATATCAGCTGGAGTTAGCTGTGGTAAAGAACTGAAGTTTAAAGCTGCAAAGTTACAGTAGGCAACAGGTATGCATGATTCTGGAGGTTCCAAACAATCTGCCAGACAGTTCACAGTTTCAGAGGACAAGGTTTCTTCCTGGTCAGACCTGTAGCATAGTGCTTTTACAGATTGCTCAGGGATATGAACCCACTGTTGATCAGAAGGAGGTCTTCGTGAAAGAGCATCAGCATCTATGTGGTTTAGACCCGATCGGTATTGCACTGCATAATCATAGGTTGCTAGAGCAGAAAGACATCTGTGTCCAGTAGCATCTAGTTTAGCGGTGGTGTGGACATATGTTAATTAATTATTATCGGTTTTGACTAAGATTTTAGCACCATACCAGTATTCGTGAAATTGGTCAACTATGGCCCACATGAGAGCAACAAATTCTAATTTATGCACTGTATAGTTTTTCTCTGAAGATGTCAGACTTCTGCTAGCAAAGGCGACAGGACACAGTCCTTCCGGATGTTCTTGATAGAGTACTGCTCTGAGACCACTCAAACTGGCATCTGTAGGTAACACATAAGGCTTGGATGGCTCTCCATATGCAAGTATGGGAGCGTGAGTCACTGTAAATGATTTCTTCAAAAGCAATGTCGCAATCAGGCATCCATCTCCGCCCATACATAGAAACATAGAATTTGATGGCAGATAAGGACCGCTTGGCCCACCTAGTCTGCCCATTTCCCTACCTGATGGATAAGCTGCAGATTCTAGTTAATCAACAGCTTACTTCCTCCTACCCCCCACTAGAATTGCCTTATGCCTGTCCCATCTATTCTTGAATTCTCCCACTGTTCCTGACTCCACAACCTCCTCAGGAAGGCTGTTCCATGCATCCTCAACCCTCTCTGTGAAAAAATGCTTTCTAACATTACCTCTGAGCCATCCCCCCTCTATCTTCAAATTGTGCCCCCTTGTTCTTGCACATCTCTTCTTCTGAAAAATGCTACCCTCTTGTACTTTAATTCCTTTGAGATACTTGAAAGTTTGTATCATGTCCCCCCCCTTTACTCAAGGGTATACATATTAAGCTGCTTTAGTCTCTCCTCGTATATCTTTTGGTGCAGACTGCACCATTTTAGTCTGTCCTCTGAACAGCCTCCACTCTGTCTATGTCTTTGTGAGATGGGGTTTCCAGAATTGCCCCAGTATTTCAGATGGGGTCTCACTAACTGTCTGTACAGAGGGATAACAACTTCCTGTTTTCTACTGTTGATGCCTCTCCCTATGCATCCCAGTATCCCCCTAGCCCTCCTTACTGCCGTCTCACATTGCTTGCCCACCTTTAGGTCATCTGATATAATTACTCCTAGGTCTCTTTCAATTTTTTTGTTGTTATACGGCTCATTTGGTCTGAAATAGGTCTTCTCAGCATCTTTGTCAGTGCCCTTCTTAAACTTTTTGTGTGTAGGTGGATACCCTTGAGTTAAGTTTAGTAGGGGTCGGATCACCTTGCTATAGTCTTTGACAAATCAGCAATAATAGCTGCAGAATCCAAGAAACCTTTGGAGTTCTTTCAAGTTGTTGGGCTTTGGCCAGCTGGTTAAGGCTTCCACCTTACTGGAGTCAGTTTGGATGCATTGACACAATGTGACCCACGTATTTGACAGAACTCTGGAAAAACTGACATTTGTCAATAGATGACTTTAGACCAAACTCTTCAAGTATGTCCAGTACTTTGAATAAGTGAGCCTCATGCTCCTTGAGAGTTTTACCCAAAACTTTGACATCATCAAGGTGGACAAGACATTCCAAGAGATTCATATTTCCCACTGCACACTCCATTAGTCGCTGGAATGTTGCTGGTGCACCCGATATGCCTTGGGGCATGCAAAGGAACTCACAGAAGCCCAAGGGACAAATGAATGCAGTTTTTCCAGTCCTCAAGAGCCATTGGGATCTGTTAGTATCCGCTTTGGAGGCAGAGAACAGAAAACCATTTACTCCCATTTAGACAGTCCAGGGCATCCTGTATACGTCGCATTGTATACTAATCAGGCACAGTTCTTTTGTTAAGGGTCCTGTAATCAACACACATGTGAACAGAGCCATTCTTTTTCCACACCACAACAACTGGGGAAGCTTATGGGCTGCATAACTCTTGTAGGTGACATCAGACATTGTCTATTTCAGCAGGAGCTAAGTGTCTAGATCTCTCTCTGAAGGGTCTCTCATCATGCAAGCTAACGTGGTGTTCAGCACCTGTGACACAATCAACATCCTATTCCTTGAGAGAGAATACTTTGGTTCTCTGGGCCAGCTTGTTACCGATCCTGGTTCTCCAGCTGTTTGGAAGAGGTGAATCCTCAAAATCAAACATATCCGGTGGTATGTCACATCCTTTTTCAGCTCTGTACTGGGATGGGAGCACAGTAGTGTCGGCACAATAGACTTTAGCCAGAGTGCATCCTCTGTGTACCGTGATGTTTCTGTCTGTAACATGTTGTATTTGTACCACCACTCGTCGGGCGTAAGCATGAACTGAGGCTGGAAGCAGACTGGGTTTAATCAGCAGTCCTTCGGGTAATTTTCTCTCGTCTGGGGCATCCAGCATCAAAATCTTGTTAGTGACATCTTTCCGCAGCCGTACTTCACCACTGATACTGCATTCTGCATTGGGAGGTAAATGTAATAGTAGCAGGATTCTTCTTCCAAACGATCCCCACAGGCTCATCTTGGTCACCTTGCTTGGGGTGCATGTGCTTCTCGTAAGCCTTTTGGATCAGGGTGTGAACATGCAGGGCTTTTCCTGTCTTTCTCTTCCGCCTTTCTTCACATAGCTGGGCCAGGTGCCCAAACAGTGTGCGTTGGTGCCAGTCAGTACAGGGATACCATCATAAAGTCTGGTGGAAGGGCAGACCAGGGCCATCATCTCCACAGAATCTCCTACACCAGCCAAAGAAGAAGGGAAAGAAAGCCACACTTTCAAATAGCCAAGATAAGGATACGATGTTTCACTTAACCCCCACACATGCAGCCCATCAAGAGGTTGTAATGGGTGGTCCGATAGATGCTGCTCATAGCATTCTTGGAAAATTATTGTGACTTGAGGCCCGCTGTCTAAAACTGCCGGGGGCTGGGATCCCGTCTATGTGTACAGTAATGTCCATGGAAGGGCCCACCAATCTAGACCAGTCTAAAGGGACTTTAGAAGGAACTTGGATTTAGCCACAAAGAAATTGGAATTTGGATTTCTTGATCCTCCACTGTAATCATTTCTTGCACCCCTCTGCAATTGGTTTGCTTTTCGGAGCTCCCCTTGGAGTCTGTTTGCCACCTTTTCTAAATCCTTTTGGGACCAGCGTTCTTTCTTCATACTGTATGCCCATCCTTTACACAATTGTGACAAATTACAGGTTCTTGAGTCTGCCTTAGCTGAAGCACTACATTAGGAGCTGGTCTCCATTCACAGTTAGAGGGTTGGGTGTACACATTGGGTGTTGAAGCAGGAGCACTAACAACAGAAGACGGGGGTTTGCCCACTGCCTGTGGCATTGGAAGTGATGCAATATGTCTCAGCAACTCTTTTATGGTGGCCATCAATTCACTGATCTCAATCTTGGAGCTGCCCTCAATAGAGGATGCCTGAGCATGCACCCCCCACCCACATAGCAGACATGCTCTGAGAGGGACCAGGGTCTTTGTCCGTGGGAGGAACTTTCATAGAGGTACCCACTTTCACTTCTCTGACTTCTTTCAACAGCTCATCTCTTAACAGCTCAGCCCATGACTGAATGTCCTTAGCAGTCTCTGAGTGCTCATCGGGTGCTAGATACCACTTTTGAACATCACTCACCTAATCACCCTCTATCACTTGGACAGCAGCAGCAGATATGTAAGAAAGCCCCCCATGTGGCCACCTTTGCTCAACCCCCAAATTTCTCTCATTAATTTGTCAATGGGGGGGGGAGGTAAGTCATAACTGAAGCAGTAATAGTTCAGAGAATGGGGCAGACTTAAGGATCCAGTCCAACCTAGTCCAATCTATCTTGTCTGAGGGCATGCTACCCTTTCTGAGGCATTCCTGTAGCATCTTTTCAAGTCAAGGTACATACACTGATAAGGGCTCCCCTTGGTATTGCTGAGTGTTTCTTACCCTCCACCATAGGTCCTCATCTGAATCTAGACTCCTGCACACATTTTCTAATGCATCTAAATAGTCCTGTGCTGTTGCTTCTGGGTTAGTAGCCCACTTGGCATGTATAGTAGCCACAGCAAGACCTCAGAGGCTTTCACTCAACCTCTTTCTCTTCTCCGTTTCAGAACATTGCCATTCGGGTACTAAGGGGGCAACATAGTCTATCCTGGTCTCCCAATCATCCTCCCCTTGTGGGGTGGGAAGAGTGCCCGAGAATATCCTCAGCCTGCAGTAATAGTCGTGACTAACTGCTGGCACAGGAGTGGATGACAGTACCGGTGTGGGCATGGGAGCTGGTGAAGTAACAGGTGCTAGGACTGGCATGGGCAGCGGGGAAGGGACACCCCAAGGTGGCATGAATAACTCAATAGTTTTATCCTCCTCCAGTAACAACTTTGCAAACTTTTCCTCAAAGGTCTCAGATAATGGTGGGGGCTCATTCTCTAAGGGGTCCTTGCTATCTCCAGGCAGCTGGGGACCCCTCATCAGCAACACTCTGGGGCACCTTAGTGCTTTCATGAGGTTGCTATGCTCCACTAAGGCCATTAAGGTCTGGGCAGTCAAGTCAGCATGTCGGCTTACCACCACAGCTTTTCCCAAGCATTCAGTTTTTGAAAGTGCACCTTCCACAGTGTCTTTACTAGTGCCCAGGGGTACATCCAGTATTAACAAAGCATTGTGGGGGTCAATCTCATGCCCCGTACACCATCCCACTAAGTGATGCACAGCCATTTCTACTACCTGTATGTCAATGAAAATATCAAAGCTACAGAAATTCAGAATACACATAAGGAGCCAGAAGAACTGTGGGTCACCCTGGAAACAAGAAATGGGACAGCCATAAGAACTGGGGTTGTCTACAGGCCCCCAGACCAGGAGGAGGACATAGACACATTACTGTTAGAAGATATACAAAACATGACAGCTAAAGGGGAGGTTCTGATAATGGGAGACTTCAACATGCCGGATACAGATTGGTCAATACCAGCAGGAACATCTGCCAGAACTAGACACATAGTGGATTCCCTGCAGGGGGAGGGCCTCAAACAACTGGTACAGCAACCCACGAGAGACAGGGCTATCCTAAATCTAGTACTGACTAACAAGGAAGGGATCACAGATCTCCAGGTAGAAGGTCACCTATGGGCTAGTGACCATCACATGGTATGGTTCAATTTGGCTACTACATCTAAATCATCCCGTTCCAAGGCAAAAATATGGAACTTCAGAGGAGCTGACTTTGATAAGATGGCCAACAGAGTTAAGCTAGCCCTGGCAAAAAGAAACACAGGTGAGGGGGTACAGGCAAGTGGGCAAGCATTAAGGATGCAATACTTGAAGCAACATCCCATTGTGTTAGACAGAAAAGGAAGTGCAAAGAAGAAGGAAACCACTTTGGTTCTCAAATACACTAGCAGAAAAGGTCAGAGCCAAAAGGCTGGCCTTCAGGAAATATAAGGAACACAACGGGATGAAGATAGGGAGGCATACCAAACTGCCCTAAGGGGAGCAGGGAAGGCAGTAGGGCAGGCAAAGTCCCAAACTGAGGAAAACTAGACAACAGTAAAAGAAGGTGACAAGACTTTCTATAGATACATTAGTAAAGGAGAAAGTCCAGAGGGGTATTATAGCTTAATGGAGAAAAGGGAGCATGTGAGGAGGAGGACCCTGTAAAGGCATCTATCCTAAATAGATACTTTTGCTCAGTATTTACTGAAGAGAAGGTAGGAGCCCACAGCTCAGCATCATGGACACAGGGGAGGGAGGTGAGCACTACTCCTTCACAAAAGAAAGGGTCCTACAAGAGCTTGCTAAGCTCAGGGTGGATAAGGCAATGGGACCTGATGGCATACATCCCAGGGTACTTTAGGAGCTAAAGGAATTAGCAGAGCCATTAGCAGAACTGTTTACTGAGTCTCTGAGCACAGGAGAGGTCCCAGAAGACTGGAGAAGGGCTCATGTGATCCCGCTCCACAAGAGTGGTAGCAGGTAGGAGGTGGGGAACTACAGACCAGTCAGTTTTACCTCAGTAGTGGGCAAGATTATGGAGACACTCCTTAAGGAAAGGATAGTACAACACCTGGAATCCATAGGGGCACAGGATCCAAGACAGCATGGGTTTACAAAGGAAGGTCCTGTCAAACTAATCTCATAGATTTCTTTGACTGGGTAACCGAGTGTGTGGACCAAGGGGAGCAGTTGACGTTCGCCTACTTTGACTTCAGCAAAGCTTTTGACACTGTTCCACATAGAAGATTGATAAATAAGCTGGGTAGGCTTGGGGTGGGTCAGAAGTTGGTCAACTGGGTGGCAAACTGGTTGACAGGCAGAAAACAGAGGTGGTGGTAAATGGTATACAGTCAGAAGAGATGCAAGTCACAAGTGGGTACCTCAGGGATCAGTCCTGGGGCTAGTCCTCTTCAACATCTTCATTAGTGACCTTGCAGATGGATTAGAGGGTAAGGTTTGTCTATTGCAGATGACACCAAGATCTGCAACAGAGTAGATGATCCAGATAGGTGGGAAGAATGAGAAGAGATCTGGATAAACTAGCAAATGGTCAGAAGAGTGGCAACTGGGATTTAATGCAAAGAAGTGCAAAATCATGCACATAGGGAAGAGAAACCCCAGCCACCTATAGGCTGGGAGGGATTGCTAGCAGTCACAAAGGAAGAAAGAGACTTGGGCATCATCATCACTGATGACCTGAAATCATCCAAGCAGACCTCTAAAGCAGTAGGTAAGGCTAGGGGTGTTACGTGTATTAGTAGGGGTATCACAAGTCGTAAGAGGGAGGTAATAATCCCTCTTTACAAGACACTGGTTAGGCCCCATCTAGAGTACTGCGTGCAGTATCGGAGGCCACACCTTCGCAAGGACATTAACCAAATTGAGGCAGTCCAGAGAAGGGCAACCAAAATGGTGCAGGGACTGCATCAGAAGACATATGAGGACAGATTAACAGAGCTCAATATGTATACCCTTGAGCAAAGGAGGGAGAGAGGTGATATGATTGAGGCATTCAAACACCTTAAGGGCATTAACAAGGTGAAACAGTCTAACATGTTTAAATATAAGAAAAATAGCAGGACAAGAGGACACAGCATGAGATTAGAAGGGGCTGATTAAGGGGAATGTGAGGAAATTTTTTCACAGAAAGGGTGGTGGATGCATGGAATGGCTTACCACAAGAAGTGGTGGCTATGAATACAGTGCAGGGCTTCAAACAGGCATGGGATAGGCATAAGGGAGCAATACAAATGACTATGAATAGATAGGCCACTGACAGAGCAAAGGCCAATGGCACATTTATAAGGTAGAAAAAAAGAAATGGGCAGACTGGATGGGCCTTGCGGTCCTTATCTGCCGTCAACTTCTATGTATGTTTCTATAGTACCCATTAAACATTTCATAGTAATTCTTGATTTTGACCACTAGTGGGTGCTGATCCCAGCAGTGCCTCCAGGATGTAACCCCTAGGTGGCACTATCCTAAGGGTTACTACTCCTGCCTGTGTGACTAGGTGCAAGTTGAGGGGCCTGAGCTTGTTGAACAGGTGCCTCCACCCAGATAAATGGTTCTGGGGTAGCGTAACTGCTGTTGGCTTAGCCCTCCGGGATGCCATAACCCCCCACCAAACCCTCTAGTGGCCTAAACAGTATAGCAGCAAAACTTTCTCATATACCATGTGGCAGTAATGACTTGCTCACACCCCTTGCACTTACAGCAGGGCTGGATCATCTGCAGCTGCCCTGAAGACCCCCTGTAAAATAAGACCTGTAACGCAACAGTTCAATGGCAGTACAATACCCCCACCAAAAAGGTACACACTAGCCAGATTAAATGCAAAAACAACACAATCTGATTTATTCAGGGGAATGTGAAAAGGGGTGGGGCGTGAATCTAGCAGATGATGTATAGATCTGATTATTTCAGGCTGAAAATGCATGCACAAAGAGTCCCTTGTATACAGTCACACAGTCCTGGGCACCCAGTTGTAAGTAGGCTAGCCTAAAGCGATGCCCGGGGTAGGCCGGCATTGCAGCTGTTGTTGGGGCCCTTAGGAAAGAAAACAATTAGCATGCACATCAACCCAGAATTTGTAATCTGGAGCTGGATGGCTCCGTTCATTGTAATAAACCCAAACAAATAAATCAAATGACGCATAACGATTGCAGCTTTGTTACAGGGAGCTACCCTGTTTGGTACTCACACTACCCAGACCAAGAGGCAGGACTGATGAGATGAAGACCTCTGGATGGTGTTCTGGTTTGCCAGGGGAAGCAGGTCCCACATCGCTCACCGAGGTGGTCGCTACCTGTTCGATGGCGTTGAGCATGGAGCTGAATCCCTGAGCAGGTCTTTCATCGGAAAATGTCTCTGCAATGGGAGTGGCAGTCTAGACCAAGATGGCAGGGCCCAGACCAGAGCAAGCAGTTTGGATTTAGTCCGTGCAAGTGCTGGAGCAGCTTCCAGCTAGCATAACACACTTGAAGGTGGAGAACCAAATCGCGACCCACACAACACATTCAGCACACTTATTAGCAACACAACTCTTAGTTATAGTTTGGGTAAAGTCCAGTTGCAATTTACCAGAAGTTCTGTGCAAACCTCTCAATCCGTGACTCACTTCAGTACCTGGCAGGCCGATCACTTCTGGAGCAAGTCTCCGGTCCCAAATTCGGGAAATGATCACTCACTTTCTCTTCAGGCTTCAGATCTCAAACAAAGGAATTAGATTTAAGTCCAACTTTCACATTCGCAGGAGTTCTTACTGGAAGATGTGACAGGTAGGCCAGTGCAGCCTTCCTGACGATTCTCCTATACTCCTACGCAGGATCAGCTGCTCGATGGCTCAAGCTGTTCACTCTCCAAACTCCAGCTCACAACTGACTCTGCTGCAGGCAGTTCTGGGGAATTCCTCTGAGATCCAAAAGGTTTGGTTGGTTGAGGGAACTGTTTGTCACAGCAAGGGCTCCCCCTCCAGGTCCATTTAGGTGCCAAACCTTAAAAACTACAATTCCTACAGAAATACAATCCCACAAGACCTCTGGGGGCAATCTCCATTTTATGTCCCCTGAGGTTTGATTATTCCAACTCTGGCAGTCCAGAACCAAAAAGGTGGCTCTTATGCAAAAAGTCCAAGCTGCAAGAGAAGGCAGGTTAAACAAACTTCTATACTATTATTAACAAGCATTTGTCGATGCCGAACGTTCACTTGCAGGTATTTGCAGTGGTGTCTGGCACGTATGGTGCTTTACCATAATGCCCTGTGCGATTGCTGGTATTTGCACAATAAATTTTCAGCATGACCTTTTTGTTACCCCCATTGTGTGCTACATAGGCGGAAACACGTTTTGGGCAGGATGTGAAAAATGATAGCTGTACTGCTCATAAGGAAGTGTGGTAAAATGGCAATTTTGAAAATCTGGAGTGGAAATATTGAAAATTCGCAAACCTACCAGCGCAGCATGGGAACTGTGCAATGCACGTCAGAAAACAGTCATTGTTAGGAATTTTTTCACCAAATTTTCAACATTGGCATTTTAAAACCTCTGCTAATGAACAGTGTCACTGTGATTGTCTTACGTGTCCCATACATTGAGTTCGAGACACCGACTGCGCCCATTGTGCGCTTACATGGCGGAAACACGTCTTGGCAGGATGTGAAAATGACAGCTGTACTGCTCATGAGGAGGGTGGTAAAATGGCAATGTTGGAAAATCTGGAGTGAAAATATTGAAAATTTTGTAAACTCACGAAAAGGAGGGAACCGCGCAATCACACTCGTGAAACAGTCATTTCTTGGAATTTTTCACCAAATTTTCAACACAGCCATTTTAAGACCTCTGCTCATGATCAGTGTCACTGTGATTTTCTTAATGTGTCCCATACATTGATTTCAAGACAACCGACTGCCATTGTGTGCTATGCATGGGCGGAAACACATTTTGGGCAGGATGTGAAAAATGACAGCTGTACTACTCATGAGGAAATTTGGTAAAATGCCAATGTTGAAAATCTGGAGTGGAAATGTTGAAAATTCGCAAACCTATGAGCGTGCGTGGGAACTGTGCAGCGCACGCTCGAAAAACAGTCATTTTTAGGAATTTTTTCACCAAATTTTCAACATTGCCATTTTAAAACCTCTGCTAATGAACAATTGCACTGTGATTTTTTTACTGTGTCCCATACATTGATTTCACATACCGACTGCACCATTGTGCACTACATGGGCGGAAACACGTTTTGGGCAGGATGTGAAAATGACAGCTCTACTGCTCATAAGGAGGTGTGGTAAAATGGCAATGTTGAAAATCTGGAGTGAAAATATTGAAATTGCAAACTTATGAGCGCATGAGGAACTGCACAACGACGTCAGAAACAGTTATTTGTAGGAATTTTTCACCAAATTTCAACACAGCCATTTTAAGGCCTCTGCTCATGAACAGTGTCACTGTGATTTTCTTAATTTGTCCCATACATTGAGTTCACAACCGACTGCGCCATTGTGCGCTACATGGGCAGAAACACGCTTTGGGTGAGATGTGAAAATGACAGCTGTACTACTCATAAGAAGGTGTGGTAAAATGGCAATATTGAAACCTGGAGTGAAATATTGAAAATTACAAATCCCACGCGCGTGCGTAGGAACTGCGTAATGCACGCTCGTAAAACAGTCATATTTAGGAATTTTTTCACCAAATTTTCAACATAGCCATTTTAAGACCTCTGCTAATGAACAGTGTCACTGTGATTTTCTTAATGCATCCCATACATCGATTTCGGATACTGAATGCGCCATTGTGCGCTACATGGGCGGAAACACATTTTGGGCAGGATGTGAAAAATGACAGCTGTATTGCTCATAAGTAGGTGTGGTAAAATGGCAATGTTGAAAATCTGGAGTGAAAATATTGAAAATTCGCGAACTTACGAGCCTGCTTAGAACTGGCGTAACGCACTCAGAAATAGTATTATTTGACTTTTTGCACCAATTTTTGGGCCTTTTCATGAATGATGATGTCATGATATTCAGCCCAAAGGGTGATTTCCACGCAGTGACTGTGCAGTGACTCAGAAATCACCTTCGGCCCGACAACGCCATGACAGTGACATCATTCAAGAGAAGGGGTTCCAAAAACCCCATGTTGGAAATTTGGTGCAAAAATTCCAAAAAAATGCCTGAGATATGTATTAAAGTTGAAAACCCCCTATCTAGCCCATTATACAGCTTACCGGCATTTCCTCAGTTCGTGGTCGGCTTTGAATTGTGCAGACGTGTTCCCGGTCCACTGAAGATTGTCGCGCCAAGCTCCGGAGGTAAGTATGGGGTGAGGGTGGGGAGGTTGCGCGCAGTGGTGGGTGTGGGTTGGGAGGGAGACTGGGAGAAGCTCCGTGGACTGTTTTTGATTTACAGGTTTAAAAAAAAAGACTACGTGGGACGTTTGCCACGCCTGGGTGGGCTCCCAGCATGGCAGAAGGATGGCTGGGGGGGTCGAGGAGCCGATGGGATTGGGCACCCCATCGCAAACAACGCTGCACGCTTGCCATGCTGGGGTGGGCCCCAGTGTGGCAGAAGTGATGGCTTGGGGCCGTGGAGCCGATTGGATTGGGCAGCCCTGCCGCAAACAATGTAGGATGTTTGCCACACTGGGGTGGCTCCCAGCATGGCACCAAAGCTTTGGGGGCGGGCGTGGCGCGGGGCGGTGTGTGGCGGTGCTCTGTATGACAGCGGTGGTTTTCTTTGACGCGAAGACCACCGCTGTCATACACAGCTCCCACATCCATTGGTGCAGGACCGCCACGCCTGCTCAATGGAGCAGTGGATTGCAAGGGAGAGTCACACCTCTAAATTGTGCTACTCTCCCAAAACGTTCCTTGCGCATGCACGCAAGTGAACATAATAAGGCAGATAAACAGTAAATGAACACAGTTCCTAACAGAGCTCCCTCTGCGCATATAGCAACTGCAGACTGGAGCAGAAATACCACTCACCTGGCTGGTCATGAGCCCTAAACTACTCTGACCCAGCCCAGACTAATTTCTAGCACAGCATAATGACTGTCTTAAAGAGACAAACATGGAGGCTTTCTATAGCACTGTCATGCAGACACATATAGCTACTACAGACACAGAACACCATCCTGACAGTGGGCATTAGGCAGCCCAGGAAGACATCTTAGTAAACTACAATTTATAGGGGGGGTTACATGTCTTTTTCTGGAGTACTGTGTTCTGTGCAGTTTTGGGACCCTCACTTGAAGAATGACAAGAGCAGGGTCAAGGCAGTACAGTGGAGAGAAATCAAAATGATCCAAGGTCAACAGGAAAAGATGTGCATGGAAAGCTTGAAAGACCTTAACATATACACACTGAAGGCAAGACAAGAGAGGGGAGACATGCAGGATGGATACATGCAAATACCTCCACAGGATAAATAGATAAGAGAGTTGTCCGTGCTGAGTGGGAACACAAGTACCTGAGTTAACTCAATGAAGCTGGTGGGTGGGAGATTTAGGAGGGACATCAGAAAGCATTTCTTTATGGAGAGGGTAGCAGAGGGGTTTTATAGGCTACCGATGGAGGTAGTCTGTGTTGACTCAGTGGGGGGATCAAACATGGTTGGGACTACACATGGGACCATACCTCTCAACTGTCACACATTATGAGGTACGTCACTCATTTTCCCCTCAGAAATTCTTTGTCCCACGTGGGGAAGGTGATATTCCATATGTCTCACTGAGACTTTAAAGCAGAAATTCATAATTCTCTATTATGTTCAGTTATCAGCAAACATTAAGAACATTAGTGCACTGATAGCCATAGTGCCCTGAGCCTGTACTGCCATGTTTGATGATATGTCACACATTTTGGTCATTTGTCACACATCTTGTCACACATTTCGGTGAAGAAAGGTTGAGAGGTATGCATGGGACTGATAGAGATGCTGGCAAAAGGGGAAGGAGTGAGGAGAAGTGAAGGGCCGCTATGTCACTCACAATCAATATTAGATAGGTAGGGCTAGGCAGACTTGATGGGCCATAGGAAGAACAAAACACTGAGCCCACAAAAGAAAAGTCCAGGTGCTGCTTCACAAAGCAAGGCTTGTAACTTACACACCACCAAAACCATTTAAGACAAATTTGTTGCAAGATGCACATTCAGGGGCAGTTCACAAAAAGCTGTACCTCAGTGATTTAAGTCTCCAGGCCTCCTCCTTAGGGGGCGTGGCCATACTGTGATGATCTCCCTTAAATACTTTTGGATTAAAAAGACAGGGTTCCACATGAATAACATCTTTTATGATTTTGTTATGTAAGCCATATATATACAAAGGTATGCCAATTTAACAAATAGCCACTAATCTATAAAAAGACAGAAAGGCAGTAAAGAGCATTCAAAATCACAGGACTCACAAAAGACTGCACAAGTGTCAAACCACTCAGAGGTCACCTCATAGCTCTTTTATATTGTTTAGTTAAATATTTATATTGCAGCTGCAACCTTACTGCCAATATATGGCTGGTTAAAAATGTTTTAATAACCATGTCTCTACATATTGGGCCTATGCCAATGTGACCAAGTTCACGGCTAGTACATACCTGCCATGGCTCTGTTCCCTAAAATAGTGACAGTTCTTGAATTTGGTAGCTTACTAATATTTTATAGAAGCTATACCAAAACTCACATTATACATGTAATTAACAATTAATATATTCCTAGTACAGTTCTAACACACGTGCATCAAGTAATGTGCAGGACCAGAAAAACGCAGAGAGATGATGTAAATAATGGTGCCTGGTTTAAAAACCTAATTAGTGAATGTAAAAAGTAATGAACAAATAAAACACCAAATGCCAGGGTGAATCCCAGTGAAGGCTGTAGGGAATCAAAAACTATATAATAAAGAAATAAGTATAACAAAAGGTGTCTTAAACAGATGACTTTGAAGAACACTGAAGTGCACTATAAAATGTTGATATGTAATCCTACATTCAAATAAATAAAAAAATAAATAAAATAAAAGTGCATTTCAATTAACAAATATTTTTTGTCATCAAATCACCCAATGGACACCAGAGGGCACCATTGGGATAAAGTTTAGTATGTCTGTTGCCTACTACTGAACTGTATATTTAAACTGAAGCAGGCGGAATCGGAGGGGAATGGGGTGAGCAAAGTGCATAGAATGTATTTTTGAGTTCAATCAGGTATGCTGGTGATTAGGAGGAAGGAAGTACCTAGTGAAAATAAACTGTCAGTAACAGCTGTGGTCATCTGTAAAAGACAGAAGCACCAAGTAACAGATGAATGTAATTCCTGGTATAAATCATAAGAATGGAACATAATTCAAGCCTTCATTAAAGCCAGGAGGGAAGAGGCCTTTCAGGTTACAAATCCATCAGCTCTCCTTTTGTGACAAGAGCCTTATGCGATCCCCACCCAACATATGTAATGACACTGACATAATGTCCTTAAACCTCAATAGGTTTATTTTACCTTGGTACATCTTTTGGAAATGTGGGTGCATGGGATGGTCATAGCATCTATTTATAGTATATGGCCAGAATATGCTCCTGAATGCAGTCTTTAAGTTGATGCATCATACATCCTGTATATATCAGTTTGCAAGGTCACCATGATATATAGACCATAAAGCTGATTCAACTTGTGATAAACTGTCTAATCTGCAGTTTCATCAAAAAGTGGATGTTGAAAAGTATTACCAGTGAGGTCTAACTTGCAAATGTTGCAATTTTTACTGTACAGGGGAAAAATGCTAGGTGTGCTTGGTGGCCATTTTGAATTGGTAAGGGATTGGTGTTGTGAATAGGCTATGAGTTAGCTTGTTTCCAAGACTCATTTATATATTTATTTGGTTTTTGGTAACTGGGTAGATACACCGCACAATGGAATGCCTATTTTCAGGTATGACTCAGCCGGCAGGGTACAAAGCACAAATAGATCAAAATGATTACATATACACATTTTGAGAACTTACAGCTATGGGGTCTGGAAAAGAACAATATGAAACATTACAAGTGGACAAGTAGTGAATAAAGTACAAAACTAAGTTAAGACAAATGCATTCTGTGGTGCGAAATCAAGCAAGGTGCCAGCAGTTATTATCATGGTGGTTCGAAACAGGTACAAGTCATGAATAGAATTAGGTGAGACTTGAGGGCTGATTTGAAGGATGACATGGTGGGGGAGCTACAAACATTGAAGGGGAGGAAGTTCCAATACTTGGGTGAAAATGAAGAAAAAGCCTGTTCACTCATCTTAGTCTAGTGTCTAGGGGTAGTGAGTGAGGTACTGTCCAAGGATCTGAGGGAGTACGTGGGTCGAGCACTATGAAGTAGAGGAATTTGGGTGGATTGGGATTTGGACTGGAGTTGTTTGTATAAGCCCCCCTCCCAGTGTTTAGGGGTATGCCTAATGGTAACTTAGAGTGAGGAGGGTGCCTGCAGCCAAAAACTTGGTCCCAGAAAATTAAACCTGTTACCTGGGTTCATAGCAGATGTCTTCAGAGGGGTACAGTCTGTTCTTAGCAGCAAGGGGTGACAGCAGCTGTGAGAGAAAACTTGATTAATTTGATCATGTGATGCCTTAAATCTAGTCCATTGTCCACTCCAGGTTAAAAGAAGAAGAAACAAATGAATAAATTGCATAAATTTGATTAAGTCACTCTATGGACCATGGGGTACAATTCACACGGTGGGTAACCATCAGGGCACAGGGCCTGATACGCTCTGCAGCAAACATTTGTGTCCCAAAAACTCCTATACTTCAGCGCTCCCTCAGGGCTGAACAGGCTCCTCAGATCCTGGCAGCAGCAATGTTAATGGGCTGAAAAACCAGGCCTCAAAGGACCTTAGGACCCAGCTTCACTCCTGCACAAGCTTACTTTCTTTTCCAGCTCACAATGAAACAACACATTGGCACTCACTGCACTAGCAGCTACAAGATGTAGAGTAGCTGTGACTTTAGCGGTACCTGCCAGCTCACGTATCTCGAATCCAGAGCACCCACTTGGATGTTTTATGCAAACAGCAAGCAAAGTTCTCACAAGAAATGCCAAATCCCCTCTATCCTAAGCCAGTGTAGCTCCCATCATCTCAAGGCAACACAGGAGGGTGGCATGGGATCCCATAGGAGAAGGAAACAACTCCTGGTGGGGGACTCAGTCATTAGGAAGGTAGAACTGGGGAGGGAGGAGAGAGGGAGGTAAGGTGCCTGCCTAGAGCCATGGCATGAAGGGACAGGAAGCAAATCCTCAGGATCACAGGAGCAGCTGCACGGGAGAGGGAGCTGGATATCATTGTCCACCTAGGGACAAATGACCTAGCTGTAAATGGGATCAGAGCTGTGCAGGAGGGGCTTGTGGAGTTGGGGAGGGGCCTTAGACAAGTAGCACACACGGTAAACTTCTAGGAGGTGTTTCCTGTCTATGGCATGGGTGAGGCTAGGGTACTCTGCACCCTGGAATTCAATGAATGATTGAAAAACTGGTGCAGAGCACAGGGTTTTGACTTCATTGGGGACTGGGGGTCCACCTGGAGGGATATTGACCTATACTGGCATGACGGGTTGCATCTGCCTGGGGGGGGACCAGAATCCTAGGTGATAGGTTTAAATGCTTCATTGGAAAGTTTTTAAACTAGCCAAGGGGGAGGCACTGAAATAAAGCAGGGAATTCCCAGCCTCCTCCCACAAAACAGGGTAGTTAGTGAGGTTAACACCAAAGTAGAGACGTCAATAAGGGGCAGGGCAGGGGTAAATGGAGAAAATAGTAATGACAGTAAGTACAGGGATGGGGCTAAAAGTGGTAAGGCCATCAAAAAATGTAGAGCAATGAGTACCAATGCCCATATTCTGGGTAACAAGCTTCCTGACCTAGTGGCCTTGATGGAAGAGGGACGCCTGGATATCGTGGCAGTCACAGAAACCTGGTACACTGAGAACCATGACTGGGATGTCAACATACCAGGGTACACAATCTACAGGAGAGACGGGGAGAGTAAAAGAGGAGGAGGAAGAGTAGGGATCAAAGCAACATAACTAAAGGGTAAACAGGGTGGAGAGGAGGCACTGTGGGTCGCCTTGGAGATGGGAAATGGCACCACAATCAGCACAGGGGTTGTGTACAGACCCCCGTCTCAGGGACAGGACATGGAAAAGAAAAAGATAGGAGGCATCCTTAGAATGGCAGCAAAGGGAGATATTGTTGGTGGGGGAATCTGAATATGCCAGATGTTAACTGGAACACCTTTGCTGCAGCCACAACCAAGAGCAGGATTATTATCGATGCCCTAGAGGGGGCATGCCTCAGACAGCTAGTGCTGGAATCTAATCAGGAGGGAGCAGTCTTAGACCTGATACTCTCAAACAGAGACAGTGAGAGGATCTCGGATTTAGAAGTGAGTAGCCATCCGGGAACAAGCAGACAGTGTGGTTCGCAATAAACACAGCCATAGAGTCAAGTCATACAAAAGCAAGGGTACTGGACTTTCAGAGGGCTGACTTTGGCAGAATGGGAGAGTACCTAAGGAATGCACTAGCAACAAGCCTTTGTATGAAGCAAATAAACAAAACAAAATGAAGGAAAAAAACACTATGGTTCTCAAAAGAGGTGTCGGGGAAGGTTAGGGAGAAAAAGATAGCATTCAGAAAGTATAAGGAATCACAGAAGGAACAGGAAAGAGAACTCTATCAGTTAAAGCAGAAGGAAGCAGGGAAGGCAGTCAGAATAGCAAAGGCCCAAACCGGGGAAAAGATAGCCAACTCAGTTAAGAAGGGGGATAAAACATTTCATAGTACATTAGTGAGTGAAGAAAGACCAAAGGAGGGATAGTGAGGCTTAATAAAGGGGAGGGGTGGGCAGAGGGTGACAGTGAAAAGGCAGAGACACTGAATGAATACTTTTGTTCAGTATTCAAAAAAGAAGGAGAGGAACGTACCTAAACCAAACAGTAGAAACAGTCTAGATGGGGGGGTCTATACCAGTCCATTCACAGAAAACAGGGTCCTGAAAGGACTCCTAAAGCTCAAGGTGGGCAAGGCAATGGGGCCTGATGGGATTCACCCCAGAATTCTAAAAGAACTAAGGGGAGACTAGTAACACCACTAACTACCCTTTTTAACAAATCATGGGAGGATGGTGTGGTACTTGAGGACTGGAGGAAGGCAGATGTGATGCCCCTTCATAAAAGTGGGAGCAAGGCAGAGGCAGGAAACTATAGACCTGTTAGTTTGACCTCAGTGGTAGGGAAAATGATGGAATCACTTCTGAAAGAAAAAAATGTTGAGTACCTAGAGGCTAGTGGGGCACAGGACCCAAGGCAGTATGGATTCACAGCAGGAAGGTAATGTCAGACGAACCTAACAGATTTCTTTGACTGGGAGACCAAAGTAGTAGACCAGAAAGGGGCTGTGGACATGGTCTACCTAGTCTTTAGCAAGGAATTTGACACAGTCCCACATAAAGATTAACAAACAAGTTAGCCAGCCTGGGAGTGGGTCCCAGGGTGGTAGCCTGGGTAAAAAATTGGCTGGACAACAGGACACAGCATAATAGTAAATGGAGTTCACTCCAAAGAAAGGGGGCTACTATCGAGGTACCGCAGGTTTCAATGTTGGGGCCAGTCCTCTTTAATGTCTTTACAAGTGACATTGCAGAGGGACTGGAAGGAAAAGTATGCCTCTTTGCAGATGACACAAAGATCTGCAACAGGGTTGATACACGGGGGGGGGGGTGGAAAGGATGAGAAGGGACTTGGCAAGGTTGGAGGAATGGTCAAAAGTATGGCAGTTTAAATTCAATGCAAAGAAATGTAGAGTAATGCACCTGGGAGGAAACAAAAACCCAAGAGAAGAGTACACAATGGGGGGGAGGTACTATCAACAACAAAAATGGAAAGGGACCTGGGGGTGGTCATATCTGCTTACCTAAAGGTAGGCAGGTGATGTAAGAAGGCAGTAATGAGGGCAGGGGGGATACTGGGATGCATAGGGAGAGGCATCATCAGCAGAAAACAGGAGGTTGTCATCCCTCTGTACAGACAGTTGGTGAGACCCCATCTGGAGTACTGTGTGCAGTTCTGGAGACTCCATCTCCGCAAGGACATAGGATGGCGGCAGTCCAGTGGAGGGTGAATAAAATGGTGCAGGGTCTGCACCAGAAACCATACAAAGAGAGACTAAAGAAGCTTAATATGTATACCCTGGAGAAAAGGAGGGGGGGACATGATAGAAACTCTCAAGTACCTCAAGGGAATCAACAAAGTCCAAGAGGGTAGCATCTTTCGGAAAAAGAGATGTGTAAGAAGAAGGGGGCACAGTTTGAAGATGGGGGGATGGCTCAGGGGCAACGTGAGGAAGTATTTTTTTCACAGAGAGGGTGGTGGATGCATGGAACAGCCTTCCTGAGGTGGTCATGGGGTCAAAAACAGTGGGGGAATTCAAGAATGCATGGGACAGACATAAGACAATTATAGTAGGGGTATGAGGAAGTAGGCTCTTGGTTAACTAGGATCTGCAGCTTATTGAATAGGTAGGGACATGGGCAGACTGGGTGGGCCAAGCTGTCCTTATCTGCCTTCAAAGTCTATGTTTTTATGTAACATCTGCAGGGCCCTGGCAATCCCGGAGACCCGTGCACTTTTCACTCTTAGGCTGTATAGGCTTCCAGATGCCTCCTGGCCAGGCCGAAGTGCCACTGGAAAGGAAGACAGGCTGCCACAATGTGCTCCCTGCAGTACAAACTTCCACCACCACACTGCCTCAACAACCTGACACAGGGCTTAGCTCACACTCACCCACAGACAAGGATAGGGGGAAACACCTGAACCACCCCACAATGGTGCCAGAGAACCTGAGGTGGGCCATTGATTTTCTTCCTGGGCTCTGGCTCCCCTGAAGGCAGAGGTGGTCCCCAAACAAAAGGCTCCGGATCCCACACAGATTCTCGACCATTACATTTCTTCACCAGTCTTTGGTGGGGGGGGGGATTGTGGTGGCAAGTGGCCCACCCCAGCCCCAAACCTTATGCTTCATGGCCGAACACTCCATGGGCCACCTCCTCACTCTCTTCTCCCCCAGGGACTCCTCCACATGCTAACAACCCTCCCCCTTTTATACCTACTGGGCGGAGGACCCCCCCCCCAGCAGGCAGGGCCCCAGCTCCAGACACTACATCTACAATAAATTAACTAGTAAGTAACAAGGGTGCATGAGACGTGGATATGAAAGGGCAAAGCAGCATATGTTGTTGCAGGTGATATCACATTTGTGTAGGGAAGATCAGGTGGCATTTGTGAAGAGGAGAGAGCTACATTGTAGGCAGGAGAGTAAAATGCATTGGGCGATAGCTAGGTGGGCTTTTGGAATTGGTAAATGTCGAAAATGATAGGCTAGAGCAACTTGGAAATTTGTGGATTTACATTGATTTGAGATGTGGAGGTGGCAGTCTAGCCCTGGGTCAAGAGTAACACCTAGGTACTTAAATTATGTGACTACAGTGAGATGAGAACCGTTTAGACATCTGATGTCCAAAGGATTAGAACAGGATGACCTGGAGCCAAATAACATCATTTGTGTTTTGGAGGCATTGAATACTAAGTTATTGGCCACCAACCAATTTTGGCTGTGGGTGAAGTCTTTTGAAATATGGGCATTAATGAGTTGGGGGCTCTTGGCACTGTGATATATGGCAATGCCATCAGCATACATTATGACTGTGCAGGAGGTGGAGAAGGATGGGAGGTTGTTTATGAAAAATTGAGGAAAGAAGTGGGCCAAGGATAGATCTCTGGCAGACTCCATGGGTGACTGGCAACTGGTTTGAAAAGGTGTCCCCAAATTTGATGAATTGGCACATTTCAGTCAAGTAGTTGGAGAACCAGGCATTGTCGTGGGGGGAGACAAAAGTGTCTGTTAGTTTTCAGGTCAGAAGGGCATGGCCAACAAGATTGAAAGCCTTGAACAGGTCGAAGAAGACAGCACCAGTGAGACAACCTTTGTACATGGCAGATTTAATGTCATCAGTAATCTTAATGAGGGCAGTTGTGGTGCTGTGATCTTTGCGGAAGCCATGCTGGCATAGAGTGAGTAGGCAGTAGGTTTGTAGGTAGTCTGTTAGCTGAGAGGCTACCACCTTTTCAAGTAGTTTGCTGAGGCTAGGCAGAAGGGTGAAAGGTCTGTATTGGGAGCTATATTTGGGGTCACTCTGTTTGGGGACAGGGACCACCTTGGCAGCTTGTGTTTTAACATCATAATTTTGAGGTCACTGCAACTGAATTATATTGTATGACAGAGGTAATGGTGTCAGAAACATCCAAAGATCAACATTTTGGAGTCGGCAAATTATTTCTGTTCAGTTGATGAGTTCTAATATGTGCTTGTTGCTTGTTGAGTGACTAACTCATCATATCCCCTATCTCTAAACTGTTGTGTGATGATGTCTGCCTACCTCTCAAAAGACATGCCATCTGAGCAATTCCTTCACAGGCAGATTAATTGCCCTACCAGTATTTGGTTTTCTATAGTTTGTGGTGTGCATTACATAACCAGGCATGCCTGTTAGGGAGAATCCAAACATTCAGTGATCTGATTATATTGTGCTTGGAGGTAAACTGTAATCCCAAGGTGTTACTCAGCTTTACTCGGTTTTCTTTTGGTAGAAGTAGGCCAGTAAGACTCATTAGAACTACCCCCACTTCTCAGTGGTAGTAATCCAAAAGTTTCCCTTCCTGATTCATTTATCTTATTTTTAAAGATATTATTATTTGTACTGTGCACCATATCTTGAGGTGGCCCATTTCAAAGTTTCACTGCCATCTGGGTAAAAAATTACTTTCTTTTTGCTCCTTAAACTCACACATTGTTACTTGTTTTGAGTGACCCCCGATTATCACTGTGCTTATTTTTTTTTTTTTGCAGTTAATCTTTTTATTGAAAACATTTGGATTACATACAACAGAATAAAATGTGGTTAACAGATACAAAAAGAAGAAAAACCTTAATAAAAATACACAGCCAAACATGATAATAATGTACAGACAGTGGTAAACGTTTTATCAGCAGACAGTGAAGAAGGTTTGACATTAATACACGTTACTGCCATACAGTGACTTTTGGGGTTAATACTTCCTAAAAACCAGTGAGGGGTACCCCTGCCTCCTGGAGCCACCTGCAATTATGTGCAAGGGGGTGGGAGATGGCTAAGAAGACCTCTTTCCCCATCAGCTATTTTTCAGGGGGGCATTGACTACTGGGGTAAATGGAGTGAGAAGGGAGGGTGAATCATGGAGTTTAAATAGGTCTTTGCTGGACAGAACTAAAGTAGAACTAGCCTTTTGTTTGACATATTCCAAATATGGGGCCCATACCTTGTGATATTCATGGCCTACTCCTTGGTGGGTGTATGACAGCCTTATATTAACCACTAGTGACTCCATGGCTGTGAGCCATTCTTGCATACTAGGGGTGCCTGGGGTCCTCCACCTTCTGAGGATGAGTCTTTTCGCTTCTGCTGATGCCATAAGGAGCCATTTCATTTCTGCATACTTGAGAGGTACCGCTACCTAATAGGATAGTTTCTGGAGTCATATGGGTTGTCAGAGTTAAGTATGGCACAGCATGTCCAAATCACCTGTCTCCAAAAGGGTTGTATTACTGAGCAGCCCCACAAAATGTGCAGCAAGTCAGCACCTGCAGCATTACAGCACCAACAGTTATTATGTGGCCGCAGTCCTAGATATTTAAGTTGTGCCAGTGTATGGTACCATCGGTGCAGTATTTTATTCTGTATCAGGTGGCTTTATTGGTCAACACAGGCTTGGTGAGCCAGTTGCCAGCACTCCTGTCATTCAGTATCAGGTATGCTGAAAAATAGTGAGCTTTGCCATTTCTCTTTGGCACGAGTGGTAGGGTCAGGGGCTGCTTCTCTTATAGATTGTTGTATGATTCCCACTAACCCTTTTATTTATTTATTTAAACTTTTGGTAACCAGGAAAGACACACTGAGTTGAAGCTCATTTCTAGGTGTGTCCCGTGGGTACAATACCGTTTAAAATACAGTAGAGAGTAAATAAACATGGAGATATAATGCAATGGGAATACATACAGTATTCGATACAGAAAATCAATAGTAATCCTCAGACTGATAACATACACAACAAAACACACAGTGAAGAATGGGGATATATAAGATGACTAACGAAGTGCATTTATGGCATAAATTAAGTGCAAACAGATTATCATATATAAACTTTTAATCAAAGAGGCTAAGCTAAGGGGGTGGAGACCTAAAGGGATAGAAAATTGGAAGTAGGGGCTGGGACGCAAACAGTTTTTTTGAGAGAGAGGTAGGTGGCAGACTTTCGATGCTCTGCGGTGAGCTTATTGCATAGGAGAGGTAGGCGGTAGGAGAAAGCACTCTGCCCCACCATAGAGCGGGGGTTGGGGATAGAGAAGGAGACGCCATTCCAGGAGTGAAGAGAGTACAAAGGAGGAGATGCAGGGCTGAGGCAGGAGGAGAGGTAGGGAGGAAGGAGCCCAAACCAGAATTTGGCAATGAAGGTTAATCATTGTACATACCTCCTGTGCAAGAGGGGAGCGATGGAGGGAGAGGAGTACAGGGAGCAGTGATGCGAACAGGGAGGAGGGTTTGAGGCAAATCTGCAGATGAAGTTCAGCACAGTTTCGAGTTTAGAGAGGGATGTGATGGGGGCTGTGCTGTAGACAATGTCTGCATAGTCAAGGGATGGGAGGATCATTTTAGAGTAAAGCTCATGCCAAATAGGGAGTGAGATAGAGTCTTTATTTCGATAGAGGAATCGTAGCTTGGGTTTGAACTTGGAGATTACAGCATCAATATGTGTAGAAAAATTAAGGTGTTTATCAAGCCATACTCCCAGGTATTTAAAAGCTTGTACAGTGTTTGGGGGTTGTCCTGGCTGTGAAATACTGGTAGGGTCCTGAGCCTGGAGAGCCTTTGAACAGAGCCAAAGGTCATTGAGACTGTCTTATTATTATTTACCTTGAGATCATTATCTTGAAACCAAACCAAGGCATTACTGAAATCTTGCTGGAGATGTGGCTGCATGTCCTTGGAGGAGGGCCCCGATGTGAAGATGACAGTGTCATCCATGTACATACGAATGAGGGAACAAGAGAAGATGGAGGGGAGATCATTGATAAATACAGAGATGAGTAAAGGGCCTAGTACAGACCCCTACGAGATGCCCGCCAGGATGGGGAGAGAATGAGAGGTGGAGTTGCCCAGTCTACCTACTGCTTGCTGTCTACCAATAAAGTAGGAGTTAAACCATTGAATTGGGGGGGGGGAGTGCCAGACCAGTAGAGTGGAGTTTGTTCTGTAATAATGTGTATGAGATGGAATCAAAGGATTTGACGAGGCCAATGAAGATGGCAGCTGTGATATGGCCTTTGTCCCTGGTACAGTGAATAGCGTTGGTGACACGCAGTAGGGAAGTGACAGTGGAGTGATGTTTCCGAAACCTTGATTGGTAACAGGAGAGTATGTCAGATGAAGTAACAAAGTCTAGTAATCTTGACCACACTAGTGATACCTGGATGTGGTGAGCCATTTGTTGATAGGTAAGGATGGTGCCTTCCCTGTCAGAGAGATCCCGCACATTGGGAATGTACCTTTGGATTTAGACCATTGGAAGTATAGGTTCCTTATTTGGACATACCTCCAAAAATCTGACCTAGGGAGATTGTATCTAGTTTGCAACATTTGAAAAGACTCTAAGGTGCCATGATCTAAGGTAAGCATGTCTACTATCCTGTATATTTGTCTGGCTTCCCAGTCCACCCATTGTACCGGGTTCCCACCTATGCGCAATGCAGGATTTTTTCATAGGTGCTGTTTTTATATAATCCCAGTTTATGACATGATTTGGTTAAGTGGGCCACTTTTTTCCAGGCTATATGTGCTGCTTTGATGGGAAGCCAGTGCACATATTTTTTGGGGTAGTGTATTTGGCAGATTCTATTTCCACTCATTTTAGGTGGGTTAGGCCCAGGATTCTAAAATACCTGAGCAGTTCTGGCTGTTAAGAAGGCATACATGTAATATTTGAAGTTAGGTAGAGTCCACACTCTCCACTTCCAGTGGGCACGTAATTTTTGCCCTGCTGTATCTAGGAGTTGAGGTTCCCTGCAGATAGTGACCTATAAGCTAGTCCAGCCACTGATACCATTTCCTCAGGATTTCGATTGGCATATGCACTAGGAAATGGAAAACTTTTGGGGCTAGCATCATTTTAATGGATTAAATGTTCCCTGGGAGGGTTAGGTTCTGGTGGTTCTACCTATTAAGATCCTTCTGGATTGCATTCAGCAGGGGATTGAGGTCCATAGGCAGCAACTTAAGAAGACCTGAGGATAGGGTAATACCCAGATACTTGATTCCTGCAGGAGCCTAAGCCAGTCCTGACTTATTTACTACATCAGGGATAGCAAACTTGTTTTAAGGTAGGATTTCAGATTTACCTTTGTTACTTCGTAGGCCTGATATTCGCTCAAACATCTCTAAGGTGAGCAGAATGGAGGGCATGTGAGACTGCATGTTGCTAGTGAGAAATCAGCACAGAGCATAATAAGGTATTTGTAGTGTCCCACTTTAATCCCTGCAATCTGTTTATGCATTCTGATTGCTGAAGCCAATGGCCCAATAGCTAAAACAAAAAGCAAGGGGGATCAGGGACAACCTTTTCTGGTTCCCCTGTGTAGTGTAAAGGGAGGTGAAGGGAGCCATTAGTCAATACCCACGCTGACAGGCTATTGTACAATGTACTCACCCAACTGCAAAATTCTGGACCTACATTTATGTGCCTCAGAACTGCATGCAAATACTCCCACTCCACTGAGACAAATGCTTTTTCAAAATATATTGCAATGGCTGCTGCAGGAGTGGAAAAAATGCTACTTTCTGAAATGGGGTAATCAAGGCTCATAGGTAATCAGAGCTAGCTCTCCTTTAATGAAATCCACCTGTGAGGGGTGACCTATGGATGGTAGGTCTCTCTCTGGACGAAATGCCAAGATCTTGGCCAGGATCCAGTGGAGGCATTAGGCATATGCAACCCACGCATTTGCATGGGGCCCCCAGTCATCAAGAGGCCCCCTGGCCCTGCTGTCCTGACCCGAGTATAGGCTGGCAACCAACTAGAAGAGAAAATATTATGACAGCAACTGAACTGCCCACTGTCTTCTTCAGCCTTAAAGTCTGGAGTTATCCTTTAGGAATTTATCATCTTTAACTGCTCTGCTGCTGTCCTGACTCCCACATGTCTGATGTCTCGCTACACAGAGCATTTTTTTTTTTGTTTGTTTTTTTAATGATTGAATCAGCTGATGAATTGCATGCTGACTGAGGAAAAGAGGGGAAAGGAGCTCTGGAAGGTTGACTGATGTACTGCAAGCAACAATAACCTGTAATATCTGGAAATATATTAGCTCAACTGATTCTTTACATTAATTTTGTAAGTAAACATACAGTATATGGTTAAGAAAAATTGAGAGCACTGTATTACATTATATCATTTACAAATACTGTATAAGTTATTTGTTGTATGTGCAGTTATCTGCTCCTGAAATTTACAGAGTAGAGGGTTTATCATCACTCTTTGTCCTTGTTTTTGAATGCCGTCATCTGGTAAAGGGCTAGCAATACATTCTCTCAGATGGGGGTATATGTGTGTGTGGTAGTGTTAGTGAGGGTTCAGCCTTATGCTGTCCTGGATGCACCAACTACTGACAGCTGACTTGCGCTTTGCTGTTGCTATCACAGTATCCCCATAGCTCCTGCTGCTGTTGTGCTGACAATGGTGAGGCAGCTAAGTCAAATAATTAAGGAATATTTTTGATTCTTCTTATACACGTCTTCATGATATTAAATAAATAAATAAAATGGAATTTTATGTATTTCTGATACTCAAACCAAACATAGAAGTTGAACTACTTTTACAAATAGTATTTTGCTTGCTGTAAAACTCATAGAATAAAAATAATAACTCCATAGCATGAGTATAACACAAAATAACTTGAAAGGCATGTGGCAGAGGGAACATGAACTGTTCATAGCAGTTACAGGCTCAGTATGTTTTTTATATGAATGAGAGAAGGATGCACTCCTGCTTCATACCCCATGACAGAGCAAATCTGCCTGCCAGAACTAATATTGTTCAGTCTCACTAGTTACCACTTCTGGCCATTCATAAAGGGCCATAATGATACCTACTGTATTCATTTGGGGATTTGAAAGCTCTCTAGCATTTGTTTTCAAAATTGCTAATTACCCTATTAAAGTTTTTTCTGCATCCATCAAGATAGCCAACTGAGGTGCCTCTTCTCTTTTCTGGGATGATATGACAGTGAGTACTGTGTGTATGTTATCTGCAGAAACCTCTCTATGACAAATCTTGTTTTGATCTGGATTACAGTGGTTAAATTGGAAGTGTTTAGATGGAGGAACTTTCACTTCTATATTTCTAGGGTGGTGGTGGAATTGTCGTTTCTAGGTGTTGGAACTGTCCTATAGCAGTAGTCAATGGAGAAAGATGGCAAAGGTGGTGGAATTGTCATACATTTTTTAAGAGGTGGTGGAACTGAGTTCCTGTGGTCCCCTGCCCAATTTAACCCCTTTCTGAATGTACCACTGTGGTTATGTCAGACAACAAACTAACTAAGACAAGGGAGAGGAGAATGGTGGTGATTTACCCCTATGGCTGAGAGGGAATGGCCCCGTAGCTCCTTCATCCCCCACTGGTAACACTGTATGTTAGGGGCTCCGGCATTGAGCTTTGCTTGGAGCCCCCATGGGGCAAAAGCTTCCACTGCCAGGATCTTCACATCTCCATTGATTTGCAAAATGGGCCTATAGCTTGCCAGGAGAAGAGGGTCCTTACCTTCTTTTGGGAGGACTGTGATGACCACCTCTTTGAGTGAATCAAGTAGAGACCTCCAGGAGTGAGCATCTAATAACATTTGAGCATTGTGGCAGATATCTGTGTTTTACCATCTGAGAGACATCTGCCAGAAAGCCATCGCTGCCCTGAAATTTGTGTCGTGCCAAATCAGTTATAGCCTGCAGAAGTTCTGCCTTCTCAATGGGAGCATCAAGATCTGCCCACTGGGTTTCATTGAGTTTAGGGAGGGCTGTTTGAGCCATAAACTCTTCAAGTTTGTGAGCATTGAAGGACATATGGGACTGGAATAAGTTCTCAAAGAAGTCTATCGTGCCTTTGTTTATGGAACTCAGAGGGGTATTTAGGTTCCCCTTGGCTTCTCGTAGTTTGTCTGTGTGCCTCTCCGCCTGTTGTTTACACAATCTGTAAGACAGTAATTTTCCAGCTTTTTACCCATGTCCCAATACCTATGTTTGAGTCTGCAAATCTGCAGCTCAGTCTTTCTGGTGACCAAATTGTAAGCTGTATTCGCAGGACGGTCCGTTCAAAGCATAGCGTTTGATTACTTTACTGAAGGAGGGGGGTCTTTGTTTATAAAGGGTCTCCTTTTGCTTGAGCTGGGATTCCAGTTGTTGGTTTGTCGCCTCCCGCCCTCTTTGGCAGTACACAGCATATCCAATAATCCGGCCTCTTAGGGTGGCCTTGAATACCTCCTAGATCATATTTGGAGACACACTCCCCACGGAATTGTCTAGAAAATATTGTAATTCATAGTTTCTTGATGCAGCCATTGCTGGAAGATTTTGTCCTGAAATAATAAGGGATCAAGACGCCGTGAAGCCGACCTTACTTTTTCAGAGTTCAGGAATATATTTGGAGTAATCAGAGCATAATCCGAAATGTAGAGTGGGGCAGTCCTGACATCTGATATTAAAGGAGCAAGCCTGGATGAAGTAAATCAATAATCTAGCCTGCTGGCCATTGCATGAGCCTCCGAGTAATATGTAAAATCCCTATCTGAGGGGTTATGGAGCCTCCATATGTCAGTCAGCTGGTGCAAGGCCAGAAGATCTTTCGTTGTATCCAATGATTTTACATGTGGTTCAGGTCTAGCACTAGATCTGCCCATTAGATGGTCCAGAGCAAGGTTAAAATCACCCCCAATAGGATGTCAGGATTATCATAGGCCATGTCCATCAGCTTTTGTGAAAGAGGATTAAAACATTTGGGTCGGTCTTCATTAGGGGCATATATGTTACCAAGAAGCAGTGGGCCTCTGGGGGTAGATACTTTCACTAATACCCACCTACCTACCTTATCACTCTGTTTTTCCATGATTTTCCACTCTAACTGTTTGTGAAATAGTATAGATACACCTCCCCTAGCTTTACTGGAAGTGGTCTGTACTTCCCACCCCACTCATTCTACAACCAACTACAGACCCGTCTCAAACCGTCCCTTTGTGGGAAAGGTTACTGAGAAGGTGGTCATGCTGCAGCTGGAGGATCACCTTGCTATCCACGACATCTATGATCCCTTCCAGTCAGGGTTTGGGAAAAGGCATAGTACTGAGACTTCCCTTGTCCGGGTGCTCAATGACCTCCTGGTGGCAAGAGATTGGAACAGCCATACGATCTTGGTCTTCCTAGATCTCTCAGCTGCATTTAACACCGTGGACCATGGGGTATTGCTGGAATACCTGCAGTTGATCTGTTGTCTGTCAGGTACAGTTCTCAGATGGTTTCAATCATTCTTCACTGGCAGGTCTCAGAGGGTAGTATCAGGATTTTTTTCTTCTGACTCCATCTCCCTGCCATGTGGGGTGCCACAGGGTTCCATGCTCTCCCCCATATTGTTTGCAGTGTACATGCTGCCATTGGGGGACATTGTAAGGTGGTATGGACTGAGTTTTCACTGGTATACAGGTGACACTCAGCTGTACCTGTCCTTTGCTCCTGGTCAGGATGCTGCAGTCTCAGTATTTAACTCCTGCCTATCTGAAATCCAGGACTGGATGTGTGGCAGCTGGCCAAAGTTGAATCCTGACAAGACTGAGGTTTTGGTGGTAGACGCTGGATGTCAGGCAGGGGATCCTTTGGTAGGGCGTCCATCTGGTCTTGTACTTGACGGTTGCCAGCCAGGGACCATTGAGCAGGTGCGTAGTCTGGGTGTTATCCTCAATGAGGGACTGACATTTAAATTGCAGATAGCATCTGCGGTCAAGATCTCATTCTGACACCTGAGGAATATTGCCCGGATTAGGAATCTTGTTCTGCCCAATGATTTACCCACCGTAGTCCACACTTTTGTGACCTCTCGTCTGGATTACTGCAATGCCCTCTACCTAGGGCTACCAGGGGTTGATATCTGCTGTCTACAACTGGTGCAGAATGCAGCAGCCAGGTTACTGACTGGGCACTCCCGTTTTAGTTTTAGTCATATTACACCTGTGCTGCAGGTGCTGCACTGGTTACCAGTACAATGGCGGATCACCTTTAAGGTCAGCTTGCTGACCTACAAAGCCCTACAAGGCCAGGGTCCGGGTTACCTGCAAGAGCTTCTTAGCCCTTACTGCCCCTTCCTCTCCCTCCGCTCCACCAACGAGGGATTGCTAGAGGTTCCCAGGGTACAACTCAAGACATCTGGTGCTTGTTCATTTGCTTATGCTGTGCCCACCCTGTGGAATTCTCTTCCTCATCAGGTTTGGGAATGTCTGACCATGGAGAACTTTAAAACTGCATTGAAAACATATCTATTTAATCTCGCATTTAGTAATTGCTGAACTTGATGCAGAGTTTTTGTAATACTTTTCTGGTTTTAAATTTTATGATTTTTATATTTATGTACAGCGCTTTGATATTTGAATTGCGCTTTATAAATACAATTATTATTATTATTCCCTAGCTAGTTTTTATGCTTCTTACTGACTTTTGTTTCCTGGAGATAGGCAGTTTGAGTTTTGAGCTGTTTTAGCCCAGATATGACCTTTTTCCTTTTAATTGGTGACTTTACACCCCTTACATTCCAGGAAGTAAAAATTATAGACAACAAGTTATTCATAAGAATATACTAGTAGGTATATTATAAGGCACATTAAATAGTTTCCAAGAGGGGAAGCCCCTTCCATCTGGTGGAGGTAATTCAGTAAGATTATCCCTTCCACTAGCATTTTGATTACACCCCAATCTCTGCATGCTGTTTCCTGCGACTTATACTGGCTGTGCATTTTATACTGTACCTTGCAACCCAAAGATTTTAACATTTTCATTGTTTTCAGTTACATACCAACATGTGTAGCAACATATACATACTCTCCAACTGTGCAGTTTTGGCCAGTACAATGCCAGCTTTCTTACAGTGGTATCGGATCTTGACTAGTTATCAGTGTGTACCGAATTTTCGGCCACCTGAAATACTTTAATTTATAAAAATTATTTGGTACTGTTGTATGTAGTTCCCCTTGGACTGCTGCAGTGAATCAAGTGCACAGCTGGGTGCTGGGTGGGGCCACATGATGCAGGTTCAAGCAGAAAGTGTCCATGGTCCCCATGGCAACCACCACAGACATGTGCCGCTGGCTTGCCTTGAGCCCCAGAAGCAGCTGAGCTGCTGCAGCCTGGATGTTTCCCTTGACGGACTTGGCGGGAGTGTCTGCGAATCTGAGTCAGCAGGGAGCTGTTCAGTCGAACAGTTTATACCAGCATGTCGTGGTCTGTGTATCCGGATGACCGCATCTGCTACTCCTTGAGATCTCACTGTGAAAGTAAACGCAGCTTACTCCTCCACTTTCTGCAGTGTTAGTAGTTAATTAATCAGACTTTGTTGAACTTAAGTCTATGTTTTTGTTGAATCACTCAGATGCGGGTCAGGTCTATGACAATGGTGTCACAGACAGTACAGATCAATCCCTTCACTGCACTCTCTGAGGTAGCACGCCACACTGATAATCTATTCCAATTTCTAGCAGGTAAACAAGCTTTCTTTTCTTCCTGTTGCCATCCACTATGTGTGATAACCATGCTGCACTGCCTTCATTGCCATTTGCAAAATAATGTGAATTGGGTGCTCAAGTTGATATGCTTCAGTCTGTTTTGGCCAGTGGCAGGCAGCGGGTGGGGGAATAAGGTAGCGAGCAGATCAAAATGTAAATGTGTTTTAATAACTAGCCTAGCCCAAGCTGCTTCAGTGGGATCTGTGGGAAAGTAAACTTCAGCTGGCGCACCCAGTTTCTGCCTCTTAGCAACAAATACTCACGTGATTTTTCAAACTCTTCTCCCTCTGCATGGAAAACCCTGGCAGGTGGGCAATGCTCACTCAGAAAGCCCAGCTGACTAACAAACAGCAACTGCAATGCATTAAGAGGTACTTTATGAAGTTCAAAACTTGAAATATCTATATTGAAGAACAGTCATTGGGGTATATCACAGGGTGTTAAGGCAGAGACTCAGGATCTGGACTTGGTATTTTTCTGCCATCATTGTGTTGTCCCTTTTATGTTTGCTCACATGCGTAGCGCACAAGAAATATATTGAGATAATAGAGTATTGCAGAGGTGTGGCAGTGTTGTGGCCAATACAGTGAACGCTTTAATGGGCATGCCCCTTAGCCACCAATTACTGCTGAAGCTGCAGGTGACGGCAGTTTCAGAGCGAGCACTGCACTTGAAAGAAATCTGCCACTGCAATCAAGGGCAGTCTCGTCATTGCAGCGACAGTCCCTCCTCCTTCCCAACCAGGCACACAGCAGGACAACAAATTTAAATGTTAGCTCCCTCCCACTGCTGCTGCCCGGCCTGCACCCTCCGTTACACATCCTCTGCTGACATCAGGGTGCTCAATCCTCGTGTCAGCACGTATTCCCCCTCCCCCCATTAATGTGGCACACTAGGAGCCCACCCCAGTGTGCCAAAAAATACTTCTTTGATGTTTCTGACACCAGGATGCCCACTCTGGGTGTCAGATGTGCTGCCACCCCATGCCCCTATGTTCTCAGCTGACCTCTAGATGCCCAATCCCTGGGTCAGCATTGATCCCCCCTCCAGTACTCTGGCACACTGGGAGCCCACCCTAGTGTGCCAAAATCCATTTTGTTAATATTTCACCTGTAAAAAAGAAAACAGTCCCTCATTGTTCCTGCCAGACCCCAACCTGCACCCTCCCTCTGCACACCCCACCTCCCCGCACCCCACTCACCCATACTTACCTCTGGAGATCAGGAGCAGCGATCTTCTGTGGACTGGGAAAATGTCTGCACTCTTCAAAGACCAATCAGGAACTGAAGAAATGAAGGTAAGCCCTATAATGGCAGTCAATGGGGGGGGGTTTCAACTTTGGTTGATATCTCAGCCAATATTTGAAGCTTTGGTCCCAAATTTTCAACATGGGGTTCTTGGGACCCCACCTCATGAACACTGCACTGCCATTTTGCTTCTCGGTCCTGAAAGGTGATTTTGTGGTCACTGCACGGAATCACCTTTTGGGTCCAATTAACAAAACAATAGTGGCACTGTTCATGAGGTGGGGTCCCAAAAAGCCCTTGTTGCAAATTTGGTAATAAACTCTAAGAAATTACTGTGTTATGAGCGTCCATTGTGCAGTTTCTATGCACACTCATAACTTCATCAATTTTTAATATTTTCACTCCAAAATTCCAATGTTGCCATTTTTTCACACACCCTTATGAACAATACAGCTGTCATTTTTTGCTTCCTTCCTGAAATGTGTTTTTGTACTTGTGGCGCAGAAAGGAGTGGTCACTGTGCAAAATCAACTTTTGGGACAGATTAACGAAATCACAGTGCCACTGTTCATGAGAGGAGGTCCCAAAAAGGCCATATTGAAAATTTGGCGAAAACATTTCAAAATAATGACTGCATTAAGAGCATGCATTGCACAGTTTTATTATTTATTTATTTATTTATTGTAAATCAGTTTACAACCTTTGAGCCAGAGGCTCGTTTCCAAAGGTACCTCGTCACATTGAGGACAAACATTACAATTTTAGGTTACAGAATACAAGTGGCTGACATTAGCATTACACATATTGATTTCATACATTTACAATTCCGTGGTAATTACATTGATACAGCTGGCACTGGCTGATTATAGCAGAGGTATGGTGCACAGAGGGAGAGGGTGGGGGATGAGATGGAGTGCCGCCCAGGGGGCGTTGTCAAGTGAGGAGAGATCGAGGCCATATTTAGAGACAGGAGCAACTGTGAGTGTTAAAGAGTTGGCTCTGAAGGGCGGTTTTGAAGTTGGAGATTGTGGGGGCATTGGAGGTGGGAGCAGGGAGAGAGTTAAACCAGGATGGGGCTCTGTAGCAGAAAGACCTCTGACCATGGGTGGTCCTGGATCTGGGGACCAGTAGAGTCCTCCTGTTGGAGGTATGGGCTGTGATTGTGGGTGGGGTATGGTGGATGGAGGCAGTCACCCCAGGAGGGAAGAGCCCGAGTAGGGTTTTTTTTGTGAGGAGACAGGGTTGATACCATAGCCGTTCATCCAGGTTAAGTAGTTTAGCCTCGTCATAGAGTTGACATGTATGTGTGAGCCTGGGGGCAGCAGTGATCAGTCTGCAGGCCTTATTTAGGGTGAGCGAATTTTGTTGAGGGCAGTCGTGTCCAGCAGCACCATAGACTGGCAGGCCATAGTCTACAAGGGACAGTACTGAAGACGTGACAGCAAGTTGGAGAGCATCGGGGGGAGGCAGTTTTTATAGTGGTAGAGGATGCCAAGCCGTGTATTAGTGGCGGATTTAAGGGCATCAATGTGGGTGTGGAATGTGAGGGCTGAGTCGAAAGTAACCCCAAGGTATTTGTAGGAGCAGACTTGTTGAAGCGGTTGTTTGGCAATAGGGAGGATAGTGAGTGGGTGGTTGCAGGCTCTGTTCTGGGGGTGGGCAAAGAGCATAGTTTTGTTTTTTTTAAGATTAATTATGAGTCTGTGCTCCTTAAACCAGGCTTCGGCATCATTGTAGGATTGTTGTAGGGAGTCCTGGAGGGAGATAGGATTGCGGTGGGTGGCAAAAATGACAGCATCGTCTGCATACATAAGGATTTTGCCAGAGCATGCACTGGGCAGGGTGTTTAGGTAGAGTGAGAAGAGAAGGAGGTCCAGGATGGAGCCCAGCGGCACCCCTGAGCAGATGGGACGGTTTTCAGAGAGTGTCCCATTGATTTTTACATGCTGTGAGCGAGCGGTTAGATAGCTCGAGCACCATGCGAGGGGACCAGCAGAGAAACCAGTGTGGCAGAGGGCATCCAGCAGAAGGGGGTTGGAGACAGTGTTGAAAGCCTTTGAGAGGTCAACGAACGCTGCACCAGCTAGGGAGCTGGCGTCCAGGGAGGAGTGTAGGAAATTGGAGAACTCAATTAGTGCAGTGCTGGTACTGTGACCAGCCCGGAAACCGTGCTGCTCTAGGCATAGGGTGTTGTGCTTTGTCAGATATTCAGTGATTTGAATGGCCACCACTTTTTCTAGGGCTTTGGGGGGGGGGATGGAGATTGGTCGGTAGTTGCTGGCGAGGGACCTGTTGCCCCCTTTATGAATAGGTGTGACTAAGGCTGTTTTCAATGCCGTGGGAAATTGCCCTAGGCAGAGGGATCAGTTTAGTAGGCTGGTGAGTGGGGCAAGGACTTCATCCAGCACCCGCCTGAGAATACTGGGGTCCAGGGAGTCGCTGCTGGGATTATTGCCTTTTAATGCTTTAATTAGGAGGGGTCTGGCTTCCTGGGCAGATACCTTGCATAGGTGGAAGCTGGGGCATTGGAGGACAGGGGGAGGTAGGCTGGGGGGAGGGTCAAAGAAATTACTGAGGAGGACAGCGCTAAGGTCAGTAAAGGAGGTGTTAAGGCAGTTGGCTATGTAGGCAGGGTCGAGAGAGGTAGTGCCATCAGTAGTGAGCTGGAAGGGGGGAGGGGAGCGTAATTTCCCATTTAGCTGTTTAATATTATCTCAGAAAGTCCGGGCAGACCCCCAGGAGGAGGTGAGGGTGGCCTGGTAATGGTTGGCCTTGGCTTTACGGACGGCCCATGAGCACCTATTCCGGGCAGCATTGTAGGCTTGTCTATCAGCCATCTGGCCTGTTTCCATTGGCAAGGTGCCAGAGGCTATCCCTATTTCTAAGCATTTGTAGTAAGGCAGGGGTAACCCAGGGTGCATTGTGTTTTTTGGCGATGGGTGCAAAGAGGTCACAGGCCTTGTTAAAGGTTTGTGAGAAAAAGGCAAGGGCAGCGTCAATGTCGGGTGCATAATGAATGGGGGACCAATTAATCTGGGCGAGAAACTGTTTAAGGTTTTTCAGCCCACCAGGGAAGAGGCGCCTGCGGAATGTGGTCTAGGCTTTGGGTTTGGGAGTTGGGGCCGCCCAAAGAAATAGGATAGGGGAGTGGTCACTTAGGGAATCCGGGAGGGCCTGGATGTTATGGATTTTTTGGGGGCGGTTGGTGATAATTACGTCCAGAAGGGTACTGGTTCCTCTCTTTGGGTTTACTCTTGTGGGCTGGGAGATAAGTTGCGTCAGGTCTTGGACGGTGAAGGAGTCTCGGATCATGGAAGAGGAGGCACTGAGCCAGTTTACGTTAAGGTCCCCCACTAGGATTTGTTCTGTCTTGTGGTGGAGGGTGGACAGATGTTCAATTACAGATATTAACGCTGGGTTCTGGTTCTTTGGGGGAACATAGGCAGTGGTGAGATAGAGAGGGCCCCTGGATGGGTCAGGAGTGAGTTTGAGGGTTAGGGCCTGGGCTCCATTCACAAGAACGGGGGCAGGGAGTGCTTGTCCGATGATTGTGTCCCTGGTATAAATTGCACAACCTCCCTCACGTTTGCCTACTCGGTCCTCCCGGTATAAGGTATAGCCTGGGAGGGAGACAGAGGAGTCTGGGTTGGATTTGGACAGCCAGGTTTCAACCAGGGCTATGATGTCTGGTTGATGTACCATGGCCCAGCACTGGAGGGCATCAAATTTTTTCAGTAGGCTGCATATGTTCATGGAGGCTATTCGGAATCCAGTGGACCTAGTAGGTGGGCTGGAGGGGGCAGGGCCTGGGTTAGGATGTATGTTACCAGATAGGAGTAGTAGGAAGACCAAGGCTCTGATCAGGGGGTGGTAGTATGTCAGCTTCCGTGGGGTACACTGGGATAGGGAGGAGACCATAGTAGCATAGGGAATGGGAAGGGTTCGAAGGGTCAGGAGGGCAATGATGAGTTGCAGCCATTGGGAGCCAGGATAGGCAGTGGGGAGGCAGTGAGGGGGTGGGTGCCATGGGCCAGGGTACATGGTCAGTGTAGGGTAGGATCGGACTAAGTCAGGGAGAGTTGGGGGTGCTGGTACAAGTGGCCCCAGGAAGATGTCTGGCTGATGGGATGTAGGTACTAGCAAATAGATGAGGGGGAGACATTTGAGGAGAAGGTGTACAATCATAATGCCTAGCGGTAGCAGCTGGGCAGATGGTCCAATTATATCAGCTGTCCCTCTGAAAGTGTGGATACCACTTTGGAGTAGTGGTAGGGTCACAGACTCTGGTGGACAGGATACAAGGTTTGAGACCCTCGTAGGGCAGGTGAAAAAGGACCTGAGTGTGCGTGGGGATCCAGGTTTCTATGCACGCTTGTAACTTCCCCACTTTTTCATATTTTCACTCCAGATTTTCAACATTGCCATTTCTTCACACCTCCTCATGAACAGTACAGCTGTCATTTTTCACATCCTGCCCAAAATGTGCTGTCACACCTGTGGCACCAAATGGCACACTCGCTGTGTGAAATCACCTTTTGGGATAGAGTAATGAAATTATACTGCCACTGTTCATGAGGTGGGGTCCCAAAAAGCCCATGTTGAAAATTTGGAGCAAAAATACCAACAGAGGCCCGGGTGTTAGGGTTTCGATCCGTAACACCCACCCTGTTACTGAACTGACGGGAATTAAGGAAGTGACTTGGTCATCGACCATAATGCTCACCATTCCACCCCACCTTGCAACCACTGACAGGCATCGAGGTGTGCCTTGGGGTCCTTGGCCCTAACATTCACCCCATTCTCCTATACTGCACTCATCTCAGCTTATTTCCTTATGGAATGGGGTGAGCGTAAGGGCAGAAGACCTCAAGGCACACTGCTACACCTGTCGGTGTCTGCAGGGTGGGGTGAGGTAGAATGGTATGAGTGTTATGGCTGACGACACAAAAGCACACCTCCAATGCCTGTCAGTCTCTGCAGGGTGGGGGTTGGCATTACTTCAATACTTTACTGACATTCCTATTATGCATCTCTCTAAATCCTGCACTACCAGTGCCAATACCAGCAAGCAAACATTCGGCAGTGGCAAATGCTTGTTTTTTGTATGTTTATCTGGTTCCAAATTAACTTAATTCCAAAATATCTCATGTACTAGTTCGGGAATTGGGTTATTGGTTATTGAGTCCCCCTGGCTTCATAAAGAACATTTAAGTTGTTTGGCCAATTATTGTCCTCTGGCGCGCATTTTCAGTCCCCATGTGAATGTGAACCTGATGATTAAAAATTCCTAAGGGAGGACAAGTGGTCAGGAATTGGACACTCCCCCACCGACCACCCCCATGCCTCCCCAATGCCCCCTCACCCCAAACACCCCCCCCCGTGTACCTATTTTCCTCTGTTAAATGTTGGAGGGTCTGCATTAACAACAAGCAACACAGAACACTGGGAGAGCCAGATAGTCCCCCCCATGGGTATTATAAACATATACCACAAGTGAGAGAGGGGGGTCTATACCTTCATAATAGTTAGGGCCTGGGCACTCATTGTGTTTTGGACTTTGATCTCCCATATTGATCCAGAAGACCATGATATATAGTCTTCCAAGGGTCAGAGGTGATCTCTCTGGGGGTGCGGTAGTAATAGGGATTCCAAAGAATTATCCCCTATTTCCAAGGGGAAAAGTGAGGACTACAAGAGGAGAGTAGCCTTTGAGAGTGTAGTAAGAATCCACTGAGGGGATTAAAATGACCCAGCTTGTCAGAGATTTAACCATATTTTGAGAGAAGAAAATTTCTCTCTGCAGGAGGCCCGAGCACGGGGGAGGAAGTTTCTGAGAAAAGGGGGGCAAACCGTAACAAGTGGACACCTTGTATACCTGGTAAAGTATCACCATATTTCCATTTCCACCCATCTTCGAATGAGAATTTAACCTTAGGGCCTCTCAGCTGGTATACATATATTGTCATGAGTTGCTTTCTGGGCAATTCCACTTGGTCCTAGTTTACCCCATAGTGTGGTCATAAGTACACCTTTTATTGTGAGGTAGCAGGATTAGAATAAACCCCAGTCAAGAGGAATACCCCCTTTCCAAATCCTTCACTCCCCCATTATGTCACCTGTATACCGCTTAAAAAACGCTAACAAAACCTTTATAACCAAGCAGGCTTGAAACTGCGAAACTTATTATGCAGCATTTCACTCATTTGAGCAACCTTATCAGCAGAGAGCATAAAGAGATTTCTGTAATGAATATGTTTTATTTTCACTATTGGCCTAACATTTTTTATCACCTATTTCTAGAAAGCTAAACCTGTATGGCCCAGATTCATCCATGATGCTCCTAGCACCATACACATCAAAGGGAACAGCCAGTTTGTGACATTAGGCTAGGATGACTCGGGGTTGGGGGATGTTTTAGGGGATTTCTGACCTATTGTGAATGTTGCCTGAGACAAAAAGAAACTGCTGCTCTGACTGTATTTTTTCTCTATGAGGTGTTATTAGTCATAGCCATTCATAGATCGAGCAACAGTATATATCTCCTCGAGCAGGCCCTATGGTTATCCCTATCTGAAACCACACCACTTTTCATTAGCGCTGGTTAATTAGTACCCTGACATTTAAACAAGAAGATGATGTAGGTACAGTTCTGATCAGCATCTGAAGGCATTATGCGGGTTTGCACTGGATTGTCTACAGCACCTGAAAAAATCACTTGGAGACATTAATTAACTGAGACTGTGCATCTCTTCTTCCACTGCCTTGACTCCACAGTGCACCCACTCCTTACAGATGGGTGCCCAGTCCATAACATCTTGCAGAGGAGGTTTGGAGCAGTGCTCAGGATTTCTTGCACCCCCCCCCCCCGACAGGTCCAGCGATGATGGAACAAGGTCTCGAAGGGCTGCATAGCAATTTGTGATCTTCACTGGTATATCCCCAGGAGAGCAACTACTGCTATCGGATATTATGAATCTTCTTTGCCTACTCCTAGAACATTCCTGTTGTGCCAGGGGCTTCCCCAATGGGTCGATTTTATTTATTTTCTTTTGCCTGCCCCTAGAAACCTGTTGCCCAGCAGGGGTCACATTGGAATCAGTTGTTAGCAGCAGAGGGGCTGGAGGATTGTCATCGTGAGTTATTTCCATCATGGTACTCTTCTCCCCCTCATGGCTCTAACAGTGGTTGGCAGGGCACAGTGTCTTTGCACATGTAGGATCAGAGAAATTGCTTGGCCTCTGCAGGACTGCCAAACATAGTAAATTCACCATTCACTTGAATCCACAAAAAGGCAGGGTACCGAAGAGAAGTGGGGATGTTGATTTTATAGAACATTTGCTTGACTCCGGAATAGGCATGTCTGCAACTTGGCAGTTCCTGTGAGAAGTCCTGATACAACTGAATTCTGTGCCCATTCCATTAAAAGTTACCCTTTTCTCTGGCAGCCTTTAAGTAAAAGAACTGTATTGGGTACCAGAGGAACTTACAAAGTATCAGATAGAGTCTTTTTCCAGAGTGAGATCATGGTGCCAATGAATGGTGGGGCCCTTTTGATTTCAGGTGGAAGACCTTTGTTAAGTTGCAGCATGCCCGGTAGCATGGACCTAAGTAAGGCAACTATGTCAAGGCCTTCTGCCCCCTCTGCGATGCCCACAATTCTTACGTTTTTTCCTCCAGGCTCTATTTTCTAAATCGTCTGCTATATTCAGTAAGTACTGTATTTGTTGGCGATGGTCTCTTAATATGGCATTGTGATCCTGAATAACTGTATCCTGTGTTTTCGTTAATTATGTATGGGCCACCTGCATGGCAAGGGAAGCAAACTCTGTGCTCATTTTTTGAAGCTGATATTTTTAGATCTGCAGTATCAAGAACCTAGTGTGATAATAAGCATGACTGGGAGATGGCCATACCTGGCTACAACATATTCAGAAGAGACAGGGCAGGTAGGAAGAGAGGAGGAGTGGCACTTTATGTGAAAAATTACATAAGGGCCACAGAGATACAGGAGGAACAAAATGAGGGAGAGATACTGTGGGTTAAGCTGGAAAGGAAAATGGGGCCAGCCATCCGCACAGGTGTGGTCTACAGACCACCAGCCCAGGAGGAAGAAACAGATAGGGAGCTGATGCTAGCCATCCAAAGGATGGCAGACAAGGGTGAGGTAGTGCTGGTTGGAGATGTCAATATTCCAGACGTGGACTGGAGCACCCCAGCAGCAGAATCAACTAGGAGCAGATTTATATTGGACTTCCTTCAAGGTGCCTTCCTCAAGCAACTGGTCATGGAACCAACTTGGCAGAAGGCAGTACTGGACCTTGTGCTCATAAATGGGGACATTGTGATGGGGGTAACAGTGGGGGAGCACCTGGGGAACAGTTACCGCCAATCATTGTGGTTTGAAATCACAGAAGGAGCAGAACCAAGCCACACAAAAATGTGTATCTTGGATTTTAGGGGGGCAGACTTTGGGAAAATGGGGAGATGCTTGAAAGAGGCAATAAGGGGAATGAGGCAGGAATCAGGGGTTGAGGAACAGTGAACAGTATTTAAAACAGGGATTACAAGAGCAACAGAATTATGCATTAAGCAGGTTAGCAAGGGGTAAAGGAAGAGGAGGCCATTATGGTTTTCCAAGGAGGTAGCGGAGAAAGTGAAAGCCAAAAATATTGTATTCAGACAATACAAAAAGACACAGGCAGAGGGGGATAGAGAGAAGTACCAGGAGAAGCATGGGCAGGTCAGTAAGGAAAGCCAAAGCTCAGACAGAAGAGCACATTGCAAAATCAGTGGGTAGAGGGGATAAAAAGTTTTACAGGCACATAAATGAAAAAAGAAAGGCAAAGGGAGGGATAGTGAGACTGAAGGGGGAGGATGGGGGCCGCATGAAGGATGACAACAGTAAAGCTGACATATTGAACAGGTATTTCTGCTCAGTCTTTACTGAGGAAGAGGAGGGTAATGGGTCTGAAGGGAATACAGTACAAGGGGTGGGAATGGTGCAGAAATGGACACAAGTCCCTTTACACTAGAAAGGGTCCTGAAGGAACTGGAAGTAATAAGAGTTGATAAAGCAATGGGGCCAGATGGAGTGCACCCCAGGGTCCTTAAAGAACTAAGAGAGGTGGTGGCTGAACCTCTGGCAGTCCTGTTTAGCCGATCACTGGAAACAGGGGAGGTACCCAAAGACTGGAGGACAGCAGATGTAGTCGCCTTATACAAAAGTGGGAACAAAGAGGAAGCGGGGAACTACAGACCAGTCAGCCTCACCTCGGTAGTGGGGAAGATCATGGAAGCACTACTGAAGGAGAGATTGGTGGAACATCTGGTTGTCAATGGACTACAGGACCCAAGGCAGCATGGTTTCACCAGGGGGAGGTCATGTCAGACCAACCTCATTGCATTTTTCGACTGGGTGACTAGGGAGGTGGATCAGGGGAGGGCAGTGGACATGGCCTATCTGGACTTCAACAAGGCCTTTGACACTGTGCCAGATAGAAGACTATTACACAAACTGGGGAATATGGGTGTAGGTAGGACAGTAGTGTGGTGAGTAGGTAACTGGCTGGGCAGCAGGACACAGAGGGTGGTGGCAAATGGCTGTCACTCAACAGAGGGAAGAGTGACCAGTGGGGTACCACAGGGATCAGTGCTGGGACTGGTCCTATTCAACATCTTCATCAGTGACATTGCGCAGGACCTAGAAGGCAGAATTTCCCTGTTCACTGATGACACAAAGCTCTGTAACAGAGTAGACACACCAGAGGGTGTAGACAGAATGAGAAGGGACCTGCAGAAACTTGAAGAATGGTCAGGGGTTTGACAACTGAAATTCAATGCAAAGAAGTGCAAGATACTGCATATGGGGCACAAAAACCCTGGCACAATATATCAGTTGGGGGGTGAGGATATAGAATGCACCAAACAGGAAATGAATCTTGGGGTTATCATCTCTGATGACCTCAAGGTAGGGAAACAGTGTGACAAGGCAGCAGGTAAAGCAAATAAGATGCTGGGATGCATAGGTAGGGGCATCACCAGCAGGAAAAGGGAGGTCATAATTCCACTTTTCAAGACACTAGTGAGGCCCCACCCAGAGTACAGTGTACAACTCTGGAGACCTTACCTACGTAAGGACATAGACAGGGTAGAGAAGGTTCAGAGGAGGGCAACAAAGATGGTACATGGAATGCATCACAAGTCCTATGAGGATAGGTTGAAGAACTTGAATATGTACTCCCTGGAGGAGAGGAGGCAGAGAGGGGATATGATAGAGACATACAAGTATCTTACAGGGAGGAATAGGGTGCAGGAATACAGTATTTTTAAGTGAAAAAGATATTCCAGGACTAGAGGGCATGGGATGAAGTTAGAGGGAGTACGATTCAGAGGAAACATGAGGAAGAATTTCTTTACAGAACGGGTGGTGGACAAGTGGAACACCCTGCCAGATGAAGTGGTGGGGGCTGAAACAATCACAGAATTTAAGAATGCATGGGATAGACATAAAGGAATTCTGGAGATCAGTGGTAAGGGGCAACAGACTTCTAGGAGAACATAAAATGAACTTACAAGCTCAAATGGGCAGACTAGGTGGGCCGTAGGCCCTTATCTGCCGACACTGTCTATATATCTATGTATCTATGTATCAGTTTGTTCATGATGCTGGCATGGTCCTTTGTCAGTGCAGCATTAACCAGTTGTGCCATTGTGGCATCCAATGCTGTTTTGTGCCCAGTTTGTGTAAATTCCCTTGGTTCTCCCTGCTGGTAACTAAGTAATCTGTCCCACCCACCTGACAGGGCCGATAATGTAGTTGTCACCATTCAACTTACAAGATGCCACCCTTCATTTTAGTTGAGATAAATGCTAACAAAAAAGATATTCATTAACGCTGATTACAGGCTGTCATTTAGTTATCCCTTTACTGCTGCAGTATTGATGGATGGATGGATGAAGAGTCACCCTCAGTGGTTGTCCCCTAGTAAATTATGCTGCTACCATGTTGGCTGGCAAAGCTCCCCCATGCAGCTTTCTTTTACGGAAAAAAAACATCTGTTCTTATATAACTCATCATTCATTATATCGAACATAAGCAACAGATTCCCACTCCTCCTCCTAGTTCACGATCCACAAGGCCTGTATAAGTTAACCTTTCTTTGTACTCTTAGTTTCTGCATATCAGTTATCATATTTGTTGTCTAACTCTGTACATGCACTATGTTCTTTTTGTCTTTTTTCTAGGTATGGGCACCAGAACTGAAATGCATATTATAGGTATGTTCTGACATAGTTTCTTTATAATTGTCACATTACGGCCACACTACATGAAATAAAATTCCTTATTGTACACCCCAGAATCCTATTTGCTCTGCCCACTATCTGGTTGCTATGTTTGAAGTTACCAGTGTTATTACTTTTTACAATTCCAAGGTCTTTTTCTTCCTCTGGTGTAATTCAATACCTAATGAACTTCTCAGCTTCCTTTCTGCAAAAAATGTCAGTGTTTCTATGTATTTAGCACTTGTAGCATGCAAGTCAGCAGAGTTTGATTCATGCTCCCTGGCCCACAGGGGAATAGTGATGCGCACATGTCTGCAGGGCTGGTGCCAACTGGGAACAAAGGCCATGAATGAAAACACAAAAGGTCACACTAAATCGCTTTGAATCAAAGTAAGATTGCAAGATCTACAATTAAACTGCTGTAAAAAATGATTTATTAATCACAGAGCAGAGTGAGAGTGTAGCAATGCAACCCGTGTGCTTTGCATCATAGGCATAATGTTTTGTCAAGGCACTGGTCTACACTTGCAATACTATGTTTTTCTACATGTAACTTGAAGACATAGGTGACATTTGTTATATACTGTATATATAACTGCATCACAAAGTCTCATTCAAAAGATGCCAACAGTTAGGAAAATTAATTAAAATCAATATGAGTTAAATAAATTTGGGCCGATTCTAGTAGGGTTGGCGCAAGTCATGCCAAAAGGTGACTTGCACAAAACACCAGTGCACCAGGAACCCTGCACCCAATTCTCTATCAGGCAGGGTCCCCATGGCTAAGTCCCATGACTTGCACCAACCGTACAGGTATGCCAAACAGGGGGTGTACCTGAACATGTTGTTGCAAGCATGGCTTACGATTACTGGTACTACAAGTGCCTTCTAGCTGCAGTCCCAAAGCCTGTAATGCTCCCCCAAGCCCCAACCCTGATGTATGTATAAAGCCCCAGAGGGCCAAACATTTAAACACCCCCAAGCCCTGCCCCCAATGTATGTATAAAGCTCTGCAGGGCTAAACATCTAATCATGCACCCCCTAATGCCTGATCCCCTGATGTAGATAAAGCCCCACAGGGCTAATCATGCCCCCAGACCCTAAGCCCCGATCCCTAATCGCCAGCCAGCCCGCCCGCAAATGGCAAATGTTAAAAATAATTCATAACCTGTTATCCCTGGTAGTCTAATGGCCCCCCCCACCTGGCAGTGCCAGTCCACCCCATGCCCCCCGACCCATAGCCAGCCAATGACTGGCACAGCCACCTCTCACCTCCGCAGCCAGTGCACTGACTGAGCTCCTTCTGGCGTGTACTACTGTATAATGCGATGCTCCAATGAATACAGATCATTCGTTGAGCATATACTATATACAGTAGTAAGCGCTCAGAAGGAAATCATTCGGCAGCTGGCCACGGAGGTGAGAGGTGGCCATTGCCAATCACCAGCTGGCTATGGATCAGGGGGGAGTGGGGTGGACTGGCACTGCTGGATGGGGGGTTGGGAGGGCCGCTAGACTACCAGGGATAGTGGGTTTTGGATTTTATTTTTAACAACATTTGTGGGTGGGCTGGTTGGCAATCAAGGATCGGGGCTTGGGGGTGTTATGATTAGCCCTGTGGGACTTTATATACATCGGGGGATCATGGCTTGGAGGGCATGATTAGATGATTAGCCCTGTGGGGTTTTAAACATACATGGAGGATCGGGACTTGTGGTGGGGGCATGATTAGCCCTGTGGGGCTTTAACACATACATTGGGGATTAAGGATTGTGGGGTTCTAGCCCTGTGGGGATTTTCTTTTTGGGATTGGGGGCATGGGGGGTTCCAACCCATTGCGGGTCTTATTCCACTCTTGGGGGATTGGGACTTGCAGCACATTATGCAACCCCCGGTGGATGCAAATTACACTTACACTATCTATTAGCTGGTGTAAATGTACTTTGACTGATGTCCAACGGGGTTTGTTCAAGAATAGCATAATCAGGGACTTAGAGGCTGCCCTTCCAGAACTGGGCACAAATACTGCTGTAAAACCCCTAGTGCCATGTTGCAGGCGGTTTCTGGCATAACTGGTGGTGTAGGTCCACTTTGGTGCAAGCAGCCTGTGATGTGTAGCAGGCTGCTTTGCAGAATACCGAATGTTGCAACTCTCCTGGCATAAACTGCTATTTGCACCAGTTTTTTGGGGGGGCGCAAGTCAGTTTACACTAGGCGTAACACTTTCTAGAATCTGACCCATTTTATATATATAATATAAAATATATATATGAACCAAAAGAAAACCCAAGGTACAAAAAAAAAAGTGAAGTGTGGAACTGAAAACAAAAGAATGGTAGTGCAAAAGATACTGCAGGAAAAATACAGCACAGAAACAGGATCACCAAATAGTAATGAAATGTAGAGCTAGGCCTGGCCCACCTACCACTCCTGGCATGGGAGTATTACAAAACGGCAGCACTCGGAATCCTGACACTCAGTATCCCTAGCCCAACATCCCGACATTGCGTTTCCCCGACAGATCGCCATCCCAACTGTGGAAAGCCCAACTCCCAAGCTTGCAACCACCAGGAGATAGTTATAGTAATTTAGAGGGGTGCGGGGGAAGAAGCCCCCCACAATGGGGGGTGCAAGGGGTGGAGCCTCCCACCCACCTACTAAAATGCCATGACTGCAGCATTGGGCATTCCACCATCAGGATAGCAATCCGTCAGGGAAACGCAATGTCGGGATGTCGGGCTTGGGATCCTGGGTGTCGGGATTCCAAGTGTTGGCATTCCTAATAAATCCCCTGGCACTATGTATAGTCTCTGTAAGCCTCACCATTAGCAATGACTCTCAGCACATGCACCACCCCTTGTGAAGAAGCAGGCTCCCCAGCCCTCTGTGAAGGATCTCTCCAGCGGCAGGCAGCAGCACCAACCTACTCCACATGGGAAACAATGGTGAGCACTAATACTATTGCCAGCCTACCTGCCCAACTGTGAGCAACTGAGTCTTCTCCTAAATTTGGGTTGTCTGTATTGATGCTTGAGCACTTCCTCTGGGTCACAGGGAGGCCCATTGATACTAGTATGAAAACTCAAATGTCAAATCAGAGCTTTTGGAATTTAGTGCTTTAATTAAAACACATAAAGCAATATGTAGCACATTCATAAATACATAGCACAGCAATGTATTAATGTTTCTCACCACTCTGCTTACTGTATTACGTTGTATCAAACTGTATGTATTGCCTTGTCTACCATTTTTTATTTAACCTACTGTGTTGTACCTGAAAATAGGCATTTGATTGCCTAGTGTACTTACCTGGTAAATGTAAGCCCCCCATCCCTGTCTAGGGGTATCCAGATGGTAAAAGGTAGGAGGGGGGCACTGTACAACCCAAGAAAACATGGTCCAGAAACAATAACAGGAAAAACAGTACCTGAATTCCCACGGGTGTTACAGGTGACAGATTATCTCCATCTGGGGTTCCCCCAGGCTGCCAGATGCTGCAGGGATGGTGCACTGATGGGATATCGCAGACCTTCACATGCCTGGCCTTGCCAACTTTGCCAATGGCCTTTGTAGATGGTCTTTACTGGGCAAGCCTCTTAACGCCCTCCTCGATGGTGTGATCGTTCTCTGGGATCAACTCTGGAATACACTAGTGGCTGGCTGTGGAGGCAAACTTCTTTAACAGCAAAATAGTTTCTCCAACAAAAGAGGCAAACACCAAAACTGCACAAAACAGAGGATCACATTTAACGAACAGTTAATCAGCAGAAACAGTCACTCCATGGAGCGGGAGGATAGCACATTCGGTGGGGGCATCCTCAGGTGCACACCAAAATTCTGCAACAGTCTCTTTTGCCAACGTACAAACTGAGGAGAGAAAGAAATAAGTGCCTCATTTGGGACTTGAACCCAGGCCGACCGGAACACCATTCCAGTCACGCCAGCCAGTCACGTCTTTTGCCAAAAGACTGAATTATTTCATGCAGTAATCTCTCAAGCCGTCAAGGCTACATTCCTGGCAGAGGCAAGATAGAGGGCCAAAGCATGCCCACATAGAGGTAGCGTGTTCTTAGCAACCCTGTCACTTCACATTACATTCCTTCTTCCCTTCCAATTCCTTACACAGACCTCTCTGGCTCACTTTCCATTCCTTGCATTTTTAAACCTAGACATTTCACTAGGGACTATGACAGCATGAGACATTTCTACTGACCCAATTCCTCTTCAGAACTTGGCCTTCCCATTTACTTTCTCCACGGGGGTACCTTTCACTTCCTGGAGCATTTCTTCCACTTCAAGGTCTTAAATCAGTCACAACTGGTGTTCTTTAGCAAAAGCAAAACCACCCAAGACCTTCTGGACATCCAAATGAGGTAAAGCCTCTCTCCTGCTAGCTTACTTTCTGCAGGGGTGTTAGCCCTGTCAGCACTGCACACTGACTGCCACACCCACACTCTACTTTTATTGCTGCATACTGGTCATGTGACCACCCCCACTGATTTAAGTGTCCACTGTCACATTTGCAGCTTATACTTTCTGGCCACTTGGAGTCATTGCTGTGCCCTTCCTAGCCCCTGTTTTTGCCTTCCTCATACCACACTGTCTACCCTCCTAATCTCTACTCCTTTTTACTTTCCTACTACTACACCCCTATTTTAGACCTTTTTTCCTCATTCCTGCTAATGTTCCTTTATAGGTCTAGAACCCTGGATCTTTAGCACCAAAGTCTACAGCTCTACCACTAAGCCAATGGGTTAGGCTCATTTCTTTCAGTTTTTTAACACTCTTAAACCTTTGGCTCCTCCCCCCCAAACTACCTTGTGCTCATTATGACCCTGCTTACTACTATCAGCTCAGCCATGTGGCTTGCACTGCTAACACTAGCCCCCCTCTTTTTGCTAGGTGATACTGCACATGTCTCCCAGCATGGTAAGCCAGAACCACCTCTTATCAGGCTTCTCACCTTAGCCCTCCCCCCCCACATCTACCAGTATGCCACCCCACTCACTCTACCAACGGACCATGCTCCCCTCACCCACATCTCCCCCTTCGTGCACTGCCATGGTGCAGTGGTGGACAATACTCTGCCTTGCCTCTCCCTCTCTATGGGACCTACTCACCCCCATCTCCATGCGCTGCTCTTCCCCTCACTACTGGTGCCTAAGCTGGTGAAGAAGTGATTAAAACTGGCATCCTTGTGCATCCTCCTGCTCCTCTTCTCGGGAGATGTCCACCCCAACCCGGGACCTGCCCAACTCCCCCTTCCCAGGTTACTGATCCTAAGGATCTAATAGTTGCCTCCCTTAATATTTGTAGCCTCCCCTACAGATTTGACTCTTTTCAGGGCTGGGTTGCCCAGAATCGCTCTGATGTCATATCGGTAGTTGAAACTTGGCACACGACCGTACCCCAGACTCCGCAGTCTCACTCCCCGGTTTTACTCTATACCATGCCAACAGAACATCTAAAAAAGGGTGTGGATATGCATTGTATGTCCAGGACTCATTACAGTGTCTTACCCTCCCATCCCCAACCCTCAAACATGGGGCCCAGGCTCTCACTCTGAAAATCACACTTACACCCAACACAGCCCCCTGTTCCTCTCCTCCGTATACATTCCTCCTTGAAATCAGAAGAGTGCCTTCTACTCTGTGCTCACCCACCTCCAGACATGCCCTGACAGGGCTGAAATCAGTGCCTTTGGGGATTTTAATATAAATTGGCTAGCATCGGCTCCCATTAGGGATGCTGTAGCCTCACAAAACCTGTCTCAACTTGTGATCACTGCCACTAGAATCAACCAGAAGACTGGTACGGACACCCTCCTTGATCTTGTGTTCACCAATGCACCCTACAAAGCAACCCAGGTCAGGGTACTACCCAATGCCCCGAGTGTCCACTCCCCAGTGCTTTGTCACTGGTCGTATATCGTTAGAAACCCCCCCAAAAAAAACTTATCCTCCAGTGCCGCCTTAAACCTGGCAAACTTCAGTCCCTTAAACAGTGTCTCTTTGCTAGTGACTGGTCCCCCATCAAAACTACATTGAACATTGACTCTGCTCTTGACCACTTCATCGATACCTTCAACTCTGCCTGTGACCAGTATGCTCCCCTAAGCAAAAAGGAAGTCAAAGGGGTTGACACATCATGGATGTCACAAGTCCTTCTGGAACAGATGCACGAACATGACAATCTATGGCACGTTGCCCTGTATACTGGTAAACAGCTGATAGGCAGCACTACCAAGAAGTGCGTAATAAATGTACCTGGAACATTCTTAAGGCAAAAGCTGAGTACTACCAAACCTCACTCACTGCCACATGGGGCTCAGGGCGCAAGTTCTGCGACTCCCTCAAAGAGCTCAGTGGCAAAGCCTCCACTGCACCTCCCTCCCAACTCATGGCCAATGGGTCTATCACCACAGACCCTGCCCTGATTGCAAATACGTTTAATGCCTCCTTCTCTGACCTTAGTAGTGTCCCCCCAATTTCTTCTCCCCCACACCCCAGCACCACCTTGCTCCCTCTCCTCTCCCCTGTTCTGCTTTAATGCAATATCTCAGTGCAAAACTGCCCCCCTTCTACTCAAGGCCCTCAGAAAATCATATTTCAGCAGCAACACACTAGATCTTAAACTGCTTAGGCTCACCTGTAATGAAGTTCTCTCCCCTCTCACCATGCTTCTGAACCACTCCCTCTTGCTGGGCCAGTTTCCCTCTAAATGGAAATCTGCCCTCATCACACCCATCCTTAAAAGCGGTGACCGTACTCTGTCTAGAAACTACCACCCCATCTCAATCCTGCCTCCCCTCTCTAAAACCTTGGAGAAGATTGTGGCCACCCAGCTTACATACTACCTTACCAAATATAGCCTACTGTGTCCAGAGCAACATGGCTTCTTCCATAACCACAGTACCACCACAGCCCTTTTGGAGTTTACAAACACCCTCCACACATCTCTTGACACTGGCCTCACTGCTGGTGCTGTTTTTATAGACCTTTCCAAGGCATTTGATATGGTGTACTATACACTACTCCTGGATTCCCTCACACAAATAGGCCTTTCTCCAGAGACCACCGGCTGGTTTGCTAGCTAGCTATCTGAGAGAACCCAGACAGTCAGGCTTGCCCAAACCCTGTCCTCCCCCCTTCAGGTCAGGTCAGGGGTCCCGAAGAGCTCTATTCTTGGCCTACTGTGTTTCTCCCTGTTCCTCAACTCTCTGCCCAAGGATTGCTCTGGGAAGCTACTCCTGCACGCGGATGATGCCATCTTCTACAGCTCCCACTCTGATCCCACAGCCCTCTGCTCTGCACTCCAAAAATCTTTCACAGAAGCTGAATCCTGGTTTGTTCAACACAGGCTAGTCTTAAATTACTAAACAACTAAATCCATAGTGTTTGCACACTCCCAAAACAAGAAGAGAGGACAACCCCTGCTCATATTGAACTTTTTAAATGACCTCCTTGAGCCGGTTACCTCGTTCAAATACCTAGGTATCACCCTAGACTCTGGGCTCACCTACCCTGACCACATCTGAAAACTGAGCACCACTGTCAATGTGCGTATTGGCCTTCTCCACCGGTACAAGCACTGCCTCCCAAAAGAAGCTCTCCATCAAGCTGTCTCGGCATCAGTACTATCACTTATAGACTACGAAATCATTATTTATGGAGCAGCCAACAACATGCACCTAAACAAAATTAGGCTGGCCCTTAAAAAGGCCAGTAGACTAGCTACTGACAGCGCCAGACTCACTCATACCTGCACCCTTTATGCTGCAACCAACTGGCTAAACTTTGACGGGAGGCTCTAATATCAGACCTGCTTCTTTGCTAAAAAAATAACAGCAGTACTACTCCCACCTGCTCTCACCCCCCTACTCCAGGCACCATTGTCCACCCACCTCACTCGGTATTTGGCAACAACCCACTTCAGGGTACCTCGCTGCAAGACCACCTTGGGTCAAAGAACCTTTAGGTATCTGGCCCCTAACTGGCTTAACTCACTACCAAACTCCCTCTTCACAGAACCCAAACTTGGTCAGTTCAAGTCCCAGCTAAGAGACTCAATCTCTTATGACTCAGTCTGTGACTGTCCTTGATCTCTAGCCCCCCCCCCCGACTATGGACTTAACTGTGGTCCAGCCACCCCCAGGCGTGCCTATATTTGACAATGGACACCTCAGTCCTGCCTAGGCCTGCAAATAACCACCAGGGCATGGCTGGCGCCACCACCCTGCAGTGTATGTTTTTGTCACCTCCTACCATCTTACTATGTACCAATGCTTGGCAACACCCTGTATCGTTGTATCACCAACTGCTTTACTGTTTTATCTGTAACCATTTCTGTAACTGTTGTGTCTAATTGTTGCTATTGTCCCTGATGTCCCTGTTCACAATTATGTGGACCCTCTGTAAAGGAGTCTTTGACTCAGAGGTATGTTATCCAATATCTTCAATAAATAAATAAATAAACATACTGATTTAAAATGTATCACCTATCCATGTATTCTTTCTTTGTTATACATAGGCAGTATTGCCTACTGGTTAGAATTGTAAAGCTGGAGACTCAGGCTTGAATGCTAATGTTGCCCCTTACTGACTGTTTAACCTTGAGCAAATCACAATCTCATAGAAACACTGAAGAGAAATGCAGAAAAAGACCTCAAATCCATCCAGTCTACTCTGGAAATCCTATATAGAGTTACTCTGTGATAATTCATACAGCCACCCTCCCACCTCTGTGTTTAATTTCTTTTATTCCACCTTAACCTTTCTTAGCATTCCATCTCCTTGAATCTCACCTGACCTCTTTCTGGTTGACTAATGGTTAATGCAGCTGTTCAAACTGCAAAACACTCTTAAGATACAGTGGCCCAGATATTCAAAATGGTTGCGCATGGCGCAACAGTGTTGCGCCATGCGCAACCCACTGATGCGCCCCGGTGCGATATTCAAAAGGGAAAAGTGCTTGGCACAAATCCTGATGTGCCGGAGCGCATCAGTAATGTATGCAGGCACAGGTAGGGGGGGTGTGCCCATGCATACTCTGCACAGCCTGGTATTCAGCCCAGGATGTGCAGAGCCATGCATGCACAACCTCTACCTGCGCCAGCACAAAGCTACACCAACAAAACAAGGAACAACTGATGGCCACCCACAGGTGAGCTGCCGCATTGCAGGGTGCAACACGGCTGCCGCATAATAATTGATCCTGAGATCCGGCACCTGGCGGTGCCCCCCTCATGCCCGATCGTGGGCATCTGTACAAAAGAAAGATAAATATGTCCTATATCCCTGGTGGTCCAGTGGACCGCTATCTGCCCGATCGTGGGCATCTGTATAAAAGAAAGATAAATATTTCCTATATCCCTGGTAGTCCAGTGGACCGCTATCTGCCCGATCGCAGGCATTTGTTAAAAACAGAGAAATGTCCCTTCAATATCCCTGGTGGTCCAGTGGACCCCTGTCTGCCCGATCACGGGCATCTGTAAAAAAAATAGATATAAGTCCTATAACCCTGGTGGTCTAGGGGTACCCCCCTTCCCAGCCGCCCACTGAGCCCCACCGCCCGCTCCCCCCTGGTCAGCGTGGCGGGCGGCCCCATCCACCTGCCGCCCTGCCCGCTGACTGACACCGTCGGTAGGGCTGTCGCCCATTGGTTCTACAGCGTCACATATCTGGAATGTGCAATGCGATGCGGGCTGCACCCATTAACTCACACTGTGAACCAATGGGCGTGCAACCTACCGATGGTCGTCGACGGCAGGCTGGCAGGCAGGTGGGTGGTACTGCCTCACCGGCGACGAGGGAGAGCGGAAGGCGGTGAACTCAGTGAAGCAAGTGAGGAGGAGGAACCCTAGACCAACAGGGATGGACATATCTATTTTTCACAGATGCCAGTGATCGAGCGGCAGACGCGACCACATGTGAGGACATCTCTCTTTATAAAAATGCCCGCTGATCGGGCAGACAGGGGTCCACTGGACCACCAGGGATATTGGAGACATTTCTCTGTTTTTTACAAATGCCCATGATTGGCAGAATAGCGATCCACTGGACCACCAGGGATATAAAATATTTATCCTTCTTTATACAGATGCCAGCGATCGAACTCAAAACATCGGTCCCTGATAACTGCTGCTGGCAGGGCGCCAGGAGCAAGTCATCGAGGGATTGGCACACCTGCATGCAAATGGGGCCATAATGACATACAAATGGCCCCGTAATGCATGCCTTGCATACATTATGGCCCCATTTGCATGTTAAGTTTTGAATATCGCGGTTGCTGTGCATGGCACAATGGAACTTGCGCTAGAGCATCCCCATGCTCCACTCTGGCCACTTTTGCTGGTGCAGTGCCACTGTGCCATGCACACTGGGGGTGGCCAGGGTGCGATATTCAAAGCTGCTGGAGCTATGGCGCAGCTCTGTTGAATAATCGCCCAATCCCCCACCCTGCGCAGCCAAGTTGCGCTGCCCCCAAGCTTGCACCACAGCCTGGCGCAGTTTGAATATCTGGGCCAGTGTGTATAAATTACATTATTTAAACCCAGACTTTCCTTTCCTTTAGTTTTCTTTCCTTTCATGTCCAGACAGCACTTAAATTAGAAAATTAAGTGGTCTATAAACAGGAATAAAATCAACACCAGTGTACAAATATGATGTCAGTGACATTTAAAACTAAAGTGCCTATATGCATATAATAATATTGATTCTTTTTTCCCCTACAGTCATTTAGTCTGTATTAAAATAAAAAAGGGATTTACAACAATCATAACTATACTGTATGTCTCCCTGGTTATGCTAACTGCTGGCTATGTCGGTAGAATAAGTGTTCTAATTCATTTACATATAGCACAATACAGTTTTAACTAAGGTGCACTACGTTTGGTTATTTTAAGTAGTAGCAGATTAAACAGATATATTTTGTGTGTTTAGGTATACTTTAAGTTTATAACTTGTGACACAGAAGACCTCTGTTGGAAGATAAGGATATTGCCATACAATACATGTACGTATAGGAAGACTTTCACAATGGAATTCTTGATTTTTTTTTGTTTGTTTTACAGGTGCTCGGATGAAGCCAAGAACATTAATTTCCTTGGCCCTGTTCTATTAAGCATTTGTCAATGCCAAATGTTGCTTTGCTTGTTGGTCTTCTCGATTAGCAATCTCAAGACTGATGGAGTTGTTTGGTCCAATCATTGCACAGTGGAGTTCTCGTCATACCTCTCAACTGTCCCTGATTTTCAGGGACTTGATTTGTCTAAAAATTTTACTCTGCCCTCCTAAAATTGTGTTTCTGTGACTAAACAGTGGGGTTATAAGTACAAAATAATATCAAACATAAAAGTTACAGACTTGTTCTTTCTTAGTTGATTTTTTTAAGCCTTGTCCCTGATTTATGAGGGGAGGTTGAGAGGTATGGTTCTCGTTCAGGGCCCCACCTGAGAGCCGTCCCCCTGCTGGGATGGTAAGCTGTCGCCCTTTGAGGGGTTTGACCCCATATGGATTTTTGGTGGTAGCAGATCAATCCAGTGTGGGTAGTGCATGCATAGGGGTTGCGGGCGAGGCTGTTGCCACCTATAATTGGGCGATGTTGGTCGCGCTCAACTTTCTCGCACCAGTCAATGTACAACCCAAATCCTCTCACTTCAGATCTCTGTGGTTTGATGGGGAGCTCCAGATGATGAAGATTGTGGGTCGGAGGTTAGAGCACTGCTGGTGGAGGTCCAGGCTCAATGTGGACAAACTGGCCCTGTGCTCTCATTATGTTGAGTATCAGGGAGCAATCACCCATAACAAGGCAGGATTCCTGACCAGGGAGATTGCTGCTGGGAAGAACTGACCAACTGTGCTTTTTTGGACAGTGGACAGGCTGCTAAACCCAGCCTATCTGCAGCTGAAAAAAGCATATTCCAATGCTTTATGTGCAGAATTTGCTTGGTTCATCTCAGACAGGGTGTCCACTATCTGACAGGGTGTTCCGCCAGTGTGCCACACTGTGGCTGACAGTGATCACTTTTGGCATTCAGAGAGTGCTCCACCTGGTTGGGGGGAGTTTAAACTAGTGGAGGTGGCTGAGGTCATTGAGTTTGTCCTTGGGCTAAAGCACGCATGTTGTTGCAGTGTATTATCTTGTTCCACAATGCTGGTGCTGTGGTTTACTTGCCCTGGATCAGTCAAGATACGGTTGTGGCTACTGTCCAGTAGTTCTCTGAGTGTTCTCCTCTTTTGTGATAGGGCTTGTGACAACCCACCTCTCTCTCTGGGCTGGAACAGCTTTTAGAGAGGTGTCTGTCCTTGGGTGTTTGCTGCCACAAGCTGGAAAGTCATCCAGTGCCCACCTACAAGTTTACAAACTTGAATAATTAAACGTGCAACTGCACAAGTTAAAGTCTGGCAGTGTGTCTCTCTCGGGTGGTGAATGCTAAACAGAGTTTAACTCAACCAGTGGAAATCATATATTACCTTAGAAAAATGACATCACAGTTACAACTGTTGAGCAAATAAATAGCTTTTTACTTAACAGAAAGTCAACAGAGCAGTACAGGATATCTATTTACAACACAAGAGAATAACACTAATACACGAAAAGTAAACATGTTTTTAAATAACAGATGGCAAAAGAAAAAGGCTATTACTGCAATATGCTAGTATTAAACTTACCCTTCCCCGTCTTTACAAGAGAACACTGGACCCTATGCTAACTGCCAGCTCCAACGGACATAGCTAGAAGGGTAGGCACCCGATCTTAGTTTTTCCCTCCAGCTTCAAAAGTAAGAAGAACCTACTTCACTGTCTTTCAGCATCTTATATACTCTCTTGAGAATAGGTCATTCCTATTCTCCCTTTGAATGCACCAACCATCTAACATGTATTTATTTAATTTCCCAATCAGACAGAACACCTATCATTGACCAATTATATTCCCTTTTAGCCTTAAGTTTATATCTGAGTGAACCAATCCCTTCACACTGTGAGTCTGAGTGTACATGTCCACTAGAAATTTATGACCCAGCTCTTATCTAGCAGCTAGGGAAGACAGTGAAAATTCTAGTTTCTGGAGTTTTTTTTTTCAGACTGCTAAAAAAATGTATTTGGAAAATCCAAACATTAACTCCTTCCTTACCATTTCTGTCACAGGGCTGCCTTGAGAGTTTTTTGGTAATGTGTTTGGAGATCACAAATGAATGCTGGAAGTACATTGTTGTTTCCTTGAAGGATGCATGAAAGTTCAGAGATTTTATTTTTAAGGTGAGATTTTCTAGCATATATCTGATGAATAAGGTGATTCCTGAGTTTCTCAGATATCTTACGACACAATTGTTCTGCATATCTTGAATTGTACGTCATTTGTAGAGGGTTGTAGATCTGAAGTCCTTTAGGTATAGTGTTTTAATTTTTGCATGCAGTTAAGAAGTAGATGTCACTGTCAAGTTGAGCTTCCTTTTTCTTCATGTTGCAGAGTTGCCATTTCAGACGGCAAATTGCGGTATCTTCCATTATCTGGTAAAAAGAGATTCTAGCTGTAGTGGTCCTTGGAAAACAGGAGACGTTAGAAAGTTTGATACTTTTTATTGGACCAATAAGAGTCTTACATAAAGGTGGAATTTTACACAAGCTTTTGGGGACTCGAAGGTCCCTTCTTCAGGAGAAGGTGAGAGTGAAAATATTAAAAATTGTCAAAGTTACAAGTGTGCATGGAAACTGCACAATGCACGCTCATATTGCAGTCATGTTTTGGAATTTTTTCACCAAATTTGCAACATGGGTTTTTTGGGACTCCACCTCATGAACAGTGACACTGTTGTTTCGTTAATCAGTCCCGGAAGGTGATTCTGGGCAGTGACCATGAAATCACCTTTTGGAACTGAGTAACGAGATGACAGTGCATGTGTTCATGAGATGGGGTCCCAAGAACCCCATGTTGAAAATCTGGTACCAAAATTCCCCAAAATGGCTGATATATCCACCTAAGTTGAAACCCCTCCTTGCCTGCCATTATAAAGTTTTACGCATTTTGTTCCGTTCACGGTTGGCTTTTGAAGAGTTCAGACGTGTTCCCGCTCCACAGAAGATCGTGGCGCTGAGCCTCAGAGGTTAGTATGGGGTGAGGGAGGTGCAGGAAGGAGGGGTGCACAAATGGTGGGTGCGGGTTGGGGGAGGGGGCGCGGTGGGACATCGAAGGACCTTTTTTTTTTATTTTTTTACAGCTAAAAAAAGAAGCCAGACTTTGTGGGATGGTTTTCTTTATTTACAGGTAAAAAAATTATTTTGGACACACTGGGGTGGGTTCCCAGTGTGCCATGAGTTTGGGGGGCATGATGCTAATGGGGACTGGCACCCCCATCGGCAAAGAAAGTATGTGGGGGGAACATGATGCCAATGGGGATTGGACACCTCTGTCAGCAAACAAATTAAACTTGGGGGACATGCCGACATGGGGATTGGGCATCCCCAGTATTGGCTTTGTGGTGACTGTGTGCTGGGTGGCAGGAGCCACCATATTTATTGGAATGTTTCACCAGGAAAGGCACGTAATGGAGCCTTGTTATCTGATACTCCAGTGAGGAAACTGCACCTCATTGGAGCAGCAGATTTCTTTCAACTCAGTGGCTCTCTTTGAAACTGCTGTTATCACCAGCATGCTCACTGATTGGCAGCTGAGGGACGCACCCACTAAAGTGCTCCCTGCATTCACAAACATTGACGCACCTCTGAATGTGCTGTTGCTACAAGATGTTACTTGCGCATGTGCAAGACAACATAAAAAATAATTTTTCTTTGACTTGTTCATAACATAGGGCATAATGCCTGGGATTCGGGTGATAACCGTGCTGTAATCACATTGAGTGGTTGCCAGGACAACATTGTAAATGCTCCAGAGTGCAGCTTGAGAGGTTTATTGTTGCCCTGGAAACCGCGAAAAGTGATTTCAGCATGGTTATCACCTGAATTCCCAGGCATTATATTTTATAGTGTATGGACAAAACATCAGCTGAGCAACAGAAGAAACTCTTTACTTTTAATTGTTTGCCCATAGCACTGCTCTCCCTTAGTGCCAGCTCTCACCGCAGTGTCTGTTTGTTCTGCCCCAGTAATTCAAAATGCATGCTAGTATAGATTGGCACAGTTGCAATTCCATTGCTATGATGTACTCAAGAGGATTTACAACCCCTGATGTCATAGCAATGGGATTACAAATGAATAATCTTGCTGCTCTTAAGCAGTAATTAGGCACTCCCATACATTATAACAAGTTATGGCACATTATCACCTTAACTTACATGTATGATCAGCTCCCCCACTACTCTGAGAAATGTTACTACATCTCAGATTGTGTGCTCTGTATTTATATGTATTATATGTATCATGTGTGTGTGTGTGTGTGTGTGTATAAAATGTGGGATATGACATGAGTGAGAGTGAGACAGTAGAAGTATCTTCACAAGCTATACTTGACCTCCTGATCTCACGAGTGGCGAAGCATTAGGGATGACAACCCTAAGGCACCTACCCCCCCAACTCCTGTTGGTGTGTGCAGGGTGGGGGTGGGGTGTTAGGTTTGGAAACCCTAATGCCACATTTTCCTACTTCTGTTGCTTGAGCCCTAACTTATGCATTAAAGGGACACTGTCAACCCCCTTAGGTCTCAAAGTGTCCCTAGTTTAAAAAACATATTGTATGATTGCCAGCATTGTGTAAAGATTGTTGATGTAGCTGGTAGTTTGATTTTAACTCATATTTTCTTTACAAAAGAAAAAACAGACTGTCCAACATACTGGTGTTATCACGCCAAAACAGGTTTGTTTACAGTCCTTGATCAGCTCCAAATACATCTTTCCTGGACTTGGGAACACCCTCTTGATGCTGTGGGAGTTTGGGAGGCTACCTCCTTATCAGTGACTGAACTTTTTGGGTGTGTTTCTATTGCTCAAGAAGCATGCAGTAAGAACAGAACCAGGACTGTAAACAAAAACAAGGTTGTTTATAAATATACACTGCCATGCATTTCAGTTCTACTAAACAAGGAGACAGACAAAACAAACAGCAACATCAGTGAATTTTAGAGAGGGTAAGCAATCATAAAATGTGAGGTTTCAACTAGAAATAATATGATGAAAAACAGGTTGACAGTGTCCCTTTAACATAGTTTTTTGCAAATATATATATATATATATATATATATATATATATATCTATATGGCGAGTAATACAACAGCAAGGAACCACACAGGGTCAGGGTGCTCACAATAAGCATCAAAGTCTGTGCAGCAAAAAAAATCATACACTCACCACCTCATATTAAAAAGTACCACAGTGATTGCTTTAAAAGTAAAAATACATTTATTTATTGCCATCTAAAAAAGTACATAACACCTGATGTGTTTTGGAATCTAAAATCCTTTATCAAAGGTGTTGGTTCAAATCCTACATCACGCCTTAAATACATTTTATCTCATATCATCATTATGACATCACCACAAACATACGTAAATATCATGGAAATTGCAGTTAGCTTAATAGATACACAGTAATTAAATTATATTGCACAAATAAGTCCCACTTATTTTCAGTTGCATGCCATAATATAATCATTCCCCAAGTATAAAGCAATTGGTATTTTTGCCTTTTTCTAATAAATGGCATTATCTCCAAAGAGACATTTAAACCCAGTGGTTTTGTCACTTGCAAATTGAAAATCCAGGTTGCCTCTTGCTTTAATAGTAGGTCATCAAAATCCCCTCCTTCGGATGTTTACACACTTTATGACTTTAAACTTGAATTAGTGGTTTCCCCCTATTATGAGCTTCTTTAATGTGCACTGCAGTATCATATGTTATGTCACCTCCTGTAATAGCTCTGCAATGTTCACCCACCCGCAGTTTAATAGATCACCTGGTTTTGCCTACATAAAATACCCCACATTTGCATGTGGGCCATGTAGATCACCCATGCAGAGTCACATGTAGCAAACTTCTAATTTCAAAACATTTGCCATTACTAGGGCATATGAATGTATCCCCTTTAATTACATACTTAGAATAACTACATTTTTTTACATTTATGTCATCCCCTTATACCACTATTGAGCCAAGTATTCTGTTCTGTATTATTGCAATGAAGACTGTGCACTAAATTGTCTTTAATTGTTTTTGCTTGTCTGTAAGCCATTCATGGAGGGTTGGTGCTGATTTCTGTCAGACCCTCATCCGTTCTTAAAATATGCCTGTTCCTTTTGATAATCCTTTCCACCAACACCGCATGTCCTGAATACACAGTGACAAAGTTAAAACATGTTCCCTCATTGTCATTTCTTCTAGAGCTACGTATCAGTTCATTTCTATTCTGAATTCTTGCTAAGTCCCTTGCCTCCTGTACATTATTAGTACTGTAACCTCGACCTCTGACTCTGGTTTCCAATATTTCTGCTTCCTCATCATATTTTTCCATTGTTCCACAATTTCTCCTTAGGCACAGAACTTGCCCTTTGGGGATTTTCTTACTACATGGTGGAGATGGCAGCTTGAAGCCTGCAGCAATGTATTTCAGTCAGTAGGTTTTCTATAGATATTTGTCATCAAGCTGCCATCCCCCAGTTTACTAATTTCTAAATCCAGGAAGCAAACTTCTTCAATTTCAGCTGTATATGCAAATTTCAAATGTATATTTGTTGTATGCAGGTGGGAGTTGAACTAGCGCCTTTGATATATGGAGTTTGGTTGTATGTAATCTCATATAAGCAGTGTAAAGCAGGAAAAATTACAACACTTATAATGTGAAAGAGAATTATGGGAAGGATTTTGCCATACTAATCAGTACCTGTCCTAAGAATAATTCTTGCAAGTAAGGAGGATTCTTCCCCTAGCCACAGTCTTTGGCTGCATAATTCCTATATCCATGGGAGAACAAATGCATGAATGCAAGCACATTAAAGTAAGTATTTTTTTGTTGTTGTTGTTGATTCTATTTCCTTCTGTTCACGGCCCAAGGAGGCATCTCTCAGGCATCTTACCTGTTTCTGCCCACCTGAGGTCCCCCTGAACCTGTGCCTCCTCTCTCCCCCACCTTTCCCACAGCCAGAAACCCCAGCTTAATCCCTCTGGGGTGGGGCTGCCCCTCCTTGTTGGGCCCTCTCATACACATAGACTCTGGCTGAGGGAGTGGGCCCCTGGGTGGAGGACCTGAAGGGCCAGGCAAGGTGGATCCGGTGGTGGGCATGGGGGTCAGGTGCCATCACCTTTCCCTTGCTGCTGGGTTTTTCCTTGTTCCTGGAGCCCCCTCCCCCTGCATGGTGCACCCATGATGTTCTGGCACAAGGCAACCCTGCCAGCGTCATCACGCTGCTGAGCAGCCTGGCCCCGACGTGCACCAGCACCCCCGATCTCCACCAGGAGCGCTGGCATGGCAAGCTATCCCTACCCACCTCCCCATGGGTGCTCCACCCTCACCCCATCCCTGCTGACACCCAGTGCCCGAGCTCGTTCCCAAACTCAGTTGCCAGCGTGGAACAAGGTGTGGCATCCAGCGCCTCAACCCTCAGCGCCACTGAGACAGCTATCAAGTGTTTTAAAAATAACATACTACTTGGGTCTGACAGCATTATCATCAACTAATATACATTACACATGGAGCTGGATTTTCAAAGCCCCTTCAACCACATTTCCTGCCATGCATCACAATTAGAGTGCACTTGCACCATTTGTGTCTCAACAAATAGACCCCATGTAGATGCAACGATGAGGCATATGTCAAAATATTGATGCATACATAATTTTTTTGTGCCGTAAAGCAGGTAAACTGTTGTAGAGGCACCAAAATATTTGAAATTGTCTTCACGCATGTTGGCACCAGATAGCTTGTGAACAATATCAGGAAGGTTGGAGGGGGCTAAGGGGGGGACACACAGAGAAGGGGAGACATGAGCAAGTGATGATGGGGAGCAGGTCAATAAATTTGTGAGGGTGTGGAAGCAGGTAGTGTTTCTAAGGTAATGGGGAAGGTGATTTCAGAGGAGAAGAAGGTGGTGTGAGAAGGTGGACTGGCCAGCAGTAGAGTGGGGATGGAGAAAGATTGTGGGTCCCAGGAGTGCAGTGAATAGGAGGGGTGGGTAGCAGGGGATAGAGCAGTGAAGATGTATGGAGGAAGTAACCCAAACCATAATTTGATGATAACATATGTCTATCACAGAGATACAGACAGATTCCCAAAAGGTTAAGTCTCACCCTTTTTCCAGAGGCAGTAGCTGAAACATTTCATAATTCTTGCTTTTTATTGGTGCAACAGTTTCCTACTAGAATTATGTACAATATTAGGCCTCGTGTCCTAAGACCTTCTGAAGACATACATGTCCTCTATGATTCACTGAAGCTAGGCAACCCTCTTTTCTTCCCTCTATATATAAGTTGCTTTACCAGATTTGTGCATTGCTCTAAGACATCATTTGGACTTCCTCCTTCCTGCATTCTGATGTTGCCAGGAGCTCTTTGCAACTCACATTTCTTTTTAGTGTTACCACATATCCTGATTTTGGCACAACAGTCCTAATCTGGGTAGATGTGTCCTGCCAGAAGACTTGAAAAATGCTACATATCCTGATCTTTTAATACAAAAAATGTTCTTACTTTCCTCTAATTTTTGCAGAAAACTAAAATACCTTAACTAAAATACTTTAAAATGATAAGAAACAATATGGACAGCTAAAAAACTACAACACTTAGTCTTAATTCTGATTATTTAGAGAAAATAAGTCTGTTGTATTAGTTGAAGTTACATACAGGTATTGTCCTGCGAAAAATCATATTTCTGTAAGAAATGTTCCACTTTGGGCTTCTTAAAAGGTGGTAACCCCTATTTCTTTTGCAAGACTATGTCAGGTTTCCTTGGCCATTCTTGATCTCTCTTAACTGTCCCTAGGCCCAAAGACCATCAGGGTACCTTCCATTGAGGAGACCCCTCTCACCACACACACACACACTGCCTTGCCATGCCTTGCATGCCTGCCTTGCACACACACACACACACACACACACTGTCTTTCTCATAACTCTGTGCTCCTGAAGACAGACCTAGATCATTCTGTGCCGAGCCATTTTAGTTGCAAGCCTCCTCCAACATTCAGACTGAAAATGTTAACCCTTGTCTGGGACTACCACCACTCGGCAGGGTAGAGCAACAACAGCAAGTAACAAGAGATCTGAAGTTTTAACTCCCCGGCAGAGTTAAGGCAAATTTTCTAACTTCAGCTTTGTGATTCAGTTCTTGAATTTTTGCTGTTTAGTAGGAAATTTGCCTTTGACAGCATTGCCTGGAAACTTTTCCTGTAACTTTGCCTTTGAGGTACTTTGGGGTAATGTTTTGTCAAAATGAGGCTACGGGTAAACAAATGTTTCAAGGTCACATTAAAGAGCTTTAGCAGATAGCATGGTACATCTCAATACATTTCTCCTTTGGTTTTGCAAGTGGAGGAGATAGGAGTCTGACAACCTTTTAAAGCAATGTTTGTGACCTAAATCCACAAATTACCATATTTTAATGGATTTTTCTTACACTTTTCTCATTGTGATTTAATTCTGAGTTCTTAGGAGTACTTTAGCTTTTGTTTCCGCTATATTTACCTATTATTTCCTTAGTTATAACTTTTAGTTAGAGATCTCTATTTCCCCTTTTGTTTCTCTATTTCTCTCTGACTTTTCCTTTCTCTCAGTCTTCTCTCACTTTCTGTCTCTGTCTCGCTCACTGTTTTGTCTCTTGAGAGAATGAGGATATGGTGAGTCATGTTCAGACTTGTAGTGGTGTTGGTGGGGGGAGGGGGGTTGTTTGGGTTGTTTATTATTATTATTATTTTTAGTATTTGAATTTTCGGATCTGCTTATAACTATTATTCACATGTGTTTTAAGCAGTTTTCCTGACTTATGTAACATGTCAGCTGTTGCTAAATTTGTTGTTTTAGTCTATTGTTAAAATGCTAATAAAGTATATTAAATTGAAAAAAAAAAAAAGACTTGTAGTAGAGTCCTGCAATGCACCTAACAGCACTGTGCCTGGGCACATAAGCTATGGTTAAGAGGAGGGGTGATCCAGCAGCCCCCTTGCAGCAGGAGCAACCCCCCCCCCCCATTGCACAGCAGCACCCAGTGCAGCAGTAGCAACACCAAGTTGCACAGCAGCCCCCAGTTCCCTTGATTCATTGGATCAGTGGGAACCCCCTGTGCTCCCCCCTCATGGTACCACCACTGCCATGGGCTGATCCCCCTGAAAAGCACATGCTAGTTCCTCATCTTCCAGCTCCTCATAGTCCCATTCCAGGAAGTGGCCCAAGTCTTCCCTTCTGTATGTTTTTTTTTCCACTTGACTTCAATGATGACAATGTGGTGAAATGTAATCTTTTGTTTTGTTTTTTTGTGGGAAGAAAGGCAGACATTTAGGCACTGGTGGGCAGCATATCCACCTGAAAATCTACCACCTGAGACAGTGGCAGGCCAGAAAAAAGGAGATGCTGAGTGGTGGTAGTGATGGTAGTGGTGTCAGTGGTCCTTCTGCACAACTGAGGGACCAGCGCAGAGTTAGACCATGACAGTCATGTGGGCAGTTGCCGGAGAATGGCTCACATCGGACTGGGAACAGCAGCCAGAGTGAGGGGCAGGATCATGGTACAGCACTAGCACTGGCACCATCAACTACCAGAGGAGAACTGGCACACATTTGAGTGGAGATGGGGGACCACCACTGTAGAATGTTTTCAATATAGGAAATGCATCTGCATTTGCTAGAAAATCAGAAAGTTCTTCTGGAGGGATTGTCTGAGTTCCGTCACAGCAATCAATGCGAGTGCTCTTCCCTCTGGTCCTTAAAAATATCCTCAAAATACTACTTCATCTCAATCCTTTCTTCTCCAGGTCTCCTTGCTGATCCTCCCTCTGTTTCTGTTACATCCCATCCTTAGCTCTAACAATTATATACTCCCTCCTGTCTACTCTTAGTCTTTTTTTCACCCCTCTTTGCTCATAAAAAAATATATAACATTTTTAAAAATACAAAAAAAACGTATTTCCTTTCTTTCTCTCTTACTGTTTTACTCCATTTGTCTTGACTTGATTTCTGTCTGAGTGCTCCCCTTCTGTAGAAAACCAAAATTATCTTCTGAATCTATATTTTCTTAAATGGCGCTGTTTATGCACCTCCATGTCATTCTAGTCTCTCTCACGACTGCTGTTGTAAAGCACTGTTGTTTACTTATATAGTACATTTGAAAAGAACCATATTAAACATAGTCTGGTCCTTGAATTTTTTCAGTCCAACAGTTGATGCTATGCTATATCAATTGCCCAGCCACTCTGTTGGACTATGGACCTACTGTACAGCCACTGTTTTCTGTGTTCTCACTTCCTGAAATGTTCTCTTCTTTACATTATTAAATGTTGATAGCTACTGCTGTGCTGTTCAAGTCGCCCTCTCAGATAGTCTGTATTGTGAAGCATTGTAGATGACACAAGTATACAAGTACAATATACACATTTCTCACTTCTTGAAATTTTCTCCTGAACAAGAAATTATTAAATGGTGGTAATGTACTACAGCTGCTACTGCTACATGATACTGTGCTGTGTGTCAGTCCCACCATCACAGTTGTTGTAATGCAACGTAATGATAATGGTGTGAAAAGCACAAATATACATAAATGCTGTACTCCCAGTGTTTCTTAATGACCATAAAAAATATGTCAGGCTACAGCATTGTGCTACATGGTGCCATACTTTGTGTCAGTTTTACCACCACAGTGCTTGTAATACGCTTTAGGGAAAATAGTTCAAAATGCACATTATACATGAATTTTGTGCTCCCAAAATGTTTCTCAGTAATCAAGAAAATATTTCAGGCTGTGGCATGCTGCAATAAGGTGCTACACTGTGTGTCAGTCACACTGCTACACTTCTTGTAATGCACGTTAAGGGAAATGGTGCAAAAAGCATAATATACACAAATTCTGTGCTCCCAGAGTTTTTCTCAATGACCAGAAAAAGTGCTGTATGTCAGTCCCTGTGCCACAGTTCTTGTAATGAACTTTAGGGGTAATAGTGAGAAAAGCACAATACATAAATTCCATAGTCACAGAATTTTTCTCAACAACCAGAAAAATATGTCAGGCTGTTGCATGCTGCTACATGGTGGTATGCTGTGTGTCAGATCCACCTCCACATTTATTCTGATGAACTTTAGTGCCCAGAAATTCTCAGTGTAATAAATTCTCATGTCTGGAAATTTTCGCGTGAGGAACCAAAATGAGATGGCCTCTCTGAATTAATATGCTGCTTCTGTGCTGTGTGAGTATACCAGCACTGCACCTGTCCTAATGAACTGTAATGCCCAGAAATTCTGGAAATTTTGTCATGAAATGCTAAGGCCCGTTTGGGGTGCAGATTCAGATGATAATCTTTTGAATATCACTGTATGTCCTACCAGCAAAGGTAAGTATTTTTTTATTTTTTCCTTTTTGGCTGTGGGCATGGGGGGTGGAAACAGTATCTTTTAAAACTTATTTTGTTCCTGTTTCTCTCTTTTCGGGTATTTATCATTTGGGTAATGAAATCCTGTTGCTGCATGGGTTCAGCCTGGATCTGGTTATTTAATTCAGTTGCGTGCCCTACCAGGGGAAGTAGTATTACTTTATTTTTACTTTTGTTTTTCAGTTTTATATATTGTTGTATGTCACTCTCTGGCAGTTTTCTGCTGCTGTTTCTCTTGTTCCAGGTATTTTTCAGCTTAATGACAAGGAAGGATTAGGCTGCAGCATCAGGTTGATGTCTGGTATTTATGCTGGATGCAGGGGATGGGTTGACTTTAATAAGGCCATGCACAGTAGTGGAGAAGCTGGAGGAGGAGGAGGTCAGAGCATGAGGCTGCAGCATTGACCACTTCAATAAAATGATGGAGAAGATGATAATGGCTTGCTTGCTAGAGGAGAAGGCTTCATGCCAGAATGGAAAGAGATCTGGGAATACAAGACAGGAAATCTTTAGACTCTAGTACGCTCCCTGTTGCGATACACATGTGAAAGGAAACAGAAAAATTAAAAAAAAGAAACTATACGAAAGGATGCTTACTTTCACATTGGTAATGGCCATGCATGAAATGGTAGGAAGGTGCCCTAGATAGAGGAGACAGAGGAGGAGAAGTCTTGCTTGATGGATGAGAAGGCGTCAGGGCAGGAGACCTGTGAAGACAACAGAAAATTATTTAGACTGTACTCTATTAATCACTGTTGGTGACGGCATTGATGGTATATCTGTTATACACTTCCAGTACCAGTCTTATTACACCTGCCATCTATGAAAAAAGAAGAAAAATAAATTATTTAGCCTCACTTGGCCACTGTGGTGACCACATGTTACATCTGTTGTCCATAACCAGTCTTACTATTCTTGTCACGTGTGGAAAAAAAAGAGAAATTATTTAGCCTAACTTGGCCACTGAGTCACTGTGTGCCTGTGAAAGGAAAAGTTAAAATAAAAGTTAAAAAAAAGGAAAAAATAATGTAATGATACCATCAAATTAGTGAGGGCCATGCTGTGTACTGGCATGATGGTATGACAGGGGTGGTGGTGGAGGATGATGCAACTGTGCCTTGCAGAATGTCTGGCTTTGCAACAGGTTTGTCAGTTATCCCTGTGAATGGTCAAACCTGAAGTGAGATGGAGACAAAAGGAATGAAACAAACACATTTTAGAAACATAGAATTTGTCAGCAGATAAGGACCACTTGGCTGACCCAGTCTGCTCGTTTTGTTCCTGAGTATACTGTTAAAGCTGACTATACCTGATCTATAGCTACTCTCCATCCCCCAACACTTAAACCTACTTTTAATGTCTTACAAGCAAGGTGGAAGCCCCTCTTGTGTGAGGATGCAGTTGGTGCACCACCACCAGTGAGGATGAGGAGTGTGAACAATGGCGAAAGCAACTTACCATCACAAAAGATAAAAGTGGGCTTTGCTGGACTTCAGGTCTTACTGCCTTGATTGTGTGTCTGGCTGGAGACTCAGTCTGAAGGATGACTGGCTGGAGATCTGTCTGGCAATGGCATTTATGCTGGCTTAAGGGTCCAGGTTTTCACAGTCTGGATGCATGTGGTGGAGGTGATGGTGGCCCATATCGTTTGCGGAGGTGGAGAACACAAGCATGACAGAAGAGAAGGAAGAGGAGGAGGCAGTCTCTTGATTGCTGGAAGATGCATAATTCATTGGCAGTGATATTTATGCTGGCTTAAGAGTCTGAGTTTCTTAGTCGGGGTGCATGCAGTGGAGGTGGAGGTGGCCCATAATATTGTTTACAAACTTGGCATTTAATGATGCAGCATTCAGTGGTTTTCTAGTCTGTCTGTAGGCATAACATAGGAGAAAGCAGAGGTAGGTAATTCGATGGATATAGGGAACTGCAGCACAACTTGGGGAAATAAAAAATAGAGGAAAAAATCATAAAGAAAAGTATTCAGCTGATGAGAAGGAAAAGATGGGCAGAATAGGGGCATCAGTTTCAAACCCCCTTAGCTCTCACCTCCACCCTACCTAGTCTCTCCCTGCTTTGCTACTTTTACTATACTATATTAATAGCACTTCCCCTCCACCTGTCTGTCCCACCTCCAACTCTGGCTTGTACCCTATCCTCTTCTTGGTCTTCCTATCTCCCTTACTCCTGTGCCCACTAGTTTTTCCTGACTGTCAACCCCATTTTAACAACACAGCATTTACATTCCATCTTTTTTCCTCAACATCTATATTAGGTAATCCGTATTTCTGAATACGTGTCTGTTTTTATTTCCGTCACGCTGCAAATTGCATCTACCCTGTAGGTAGCCACTTTCTCTCTTCTGCATACTACATTTCCTCATACTGTAAATACTTTCTATCTTGTCTATTGCCACCATTTTCCTTTCTCTTTTTTACCCTGTCCAGCATTGACATACATGTCATACTTGTAAATAAATATATGCTATTGTCAATTTTTGTCATACTTTAAATTAAATGTATACTACTGTAAAGTATTTTGTACTTGTCATAAAATGTTTTTCTGTATGCTTTGAAGTACTGTACTATCCCAGGTCATGCCTGAAAATAGACATTGCCATGGCTAGTACACTTACTCAGTAAACAAAAACTAAATAAAATAAATCCGAGGGATTCTAAAAGTGTGTGTGTTGGGGGGACAAGCCTGCCTCAGGTACTTTTTCCAAAAAGAAGGGTGGGAAGATTTACCACCAGAAGAAATACTGAGGAATTTGCAGGCATATGGTACATTTGAGCATTTTATGAAATCTCCATCAAGATAAGCAAATGAATTTACTAGCTGAAATCATGAAATACAGCACAAAACATGAACCAGAGAATGAGGGAACATACTTTGTTCTTGAATTATGTTATCGCCTCAGTCTTTTAGTCAGGGGAGGAAGGAAGGAAGGAAGGAAGGAAGGAAGGAAGGAAGGAAGGAAGGAAGGAAGGAAGGAAGGAAGGAAGGAAGGAAGGAAGGAAGGAAGGAAGGAAGGAAGGAAGGAAGGAAGGAATTTCCAAATGGGGTTCAGTAGGATTTGTCACTTGCAAGACATTTTGAAGAATTTGGTAGCAAATGATGCATTTTAAAAGCACATTGTAGGAAATTTCCAGCAAGACAAGCGTAGGAATTTACTAGCTGAAATCATGAAATAACTCAGGAGACGTGAGCCAGGGAATGAGGGAACGTACTTATTCTAGAATTGTTTTATTGCCTCAGTCTTTTAATAAGGTCCTCATACCCAAACTGCACACAAAGAAAGAAAACAGACTGATGACTGACTTTTTCTTTTACCAACGGGAGAGGAGGTTCCGGGGGATTTGCTACCTGCAAAAAATGTTGAAGAATTTGGTAGCAAATAGTGCATTTTTAAAAGCACATTCTAGGAAATCTCCAGCAAGACAGGCATTGGAATTTACTAGCAGAACCATGAAATACAGCAGGAGACTTGCTGTAAGGCAGGGAATGAGGGAACATACCTACTCTAGAACTGCTTTATTGGCTCATTCTTTTAATCAGGTCCTCATATCCAAACTACACACAAAGAAAGAAAACAGATTGATGAATGAAATATTTCTGGTGAATGTGTTTGTTGTGATCTGGCTGGGTGCAAGAGGCAGAGACCAAAAATAATTCATCCACTGAAAATGGAAAATGCAGTTGCACATGAGACATCAGTCACCACAACTACACTTATTTGATTCTGCCATGTAATTCAGGAATTTTCTGCAGTGCTGGCAGCAGGAAGTAAAAGATCAATATGTCTGACAGTTTGGCAAATCAGTCAATAACGTCATCTGGATTTATTAGTTTGCTGCCTCACCCTCTATTGCTAATGTGGCAAGACCGCTTATTCTGTCCTCAGCTATTGTGCTTCTCCGGTATGTTTTTATTCATTTGAGAGCACAGTATGATCATTTGTATGTACATGTAATGACTGATGTAACAAGTGCAATGGTATATAATGGATGGATGCTAGGAAACATAACCAGTGGCAATGACTCAAGCAATGAAGAGATGTTCCGTGGACAGTTTTCAACAGGCAGACATGCAATACATTTTGGTGCTACAGTCAATTCTTTTTCAGGAAGGTGTACTCCATAGTGTTTGCACAAAACATTTAATGTTGTCTTATCTAAAAATAAAGTGCTGTCTGTTTAATGCTGTAGGCTGCACTTGCTACAAACATCGGTAAAGTCGTAGTACTGCATAAGGTGTTACAGCAATTATATACAGGATAAGCCTGTTATAGCAATGATATCCCACAGCATGCTAATGCTAACAGTGTAGTCTGTAAATAAGTTACCTAGGCCTGTTTGATGGAAACTTGAAAGTTTTACTGCTGCTCAAATACAATAATGTATACGCCATCACTGTTTCAGCTATAGGCTGCTCTTGTTGCATACGTAGAAGTTGTAGCTCTGCTTAAGGTGCAGTTTTTATGCTGTTGTTCCAACTCCCTATGTACAGTCCCCCTACTTTTTACTTTTTTATATGCTTTCAGAGCAGCATTTCCTAGGCTGCTGCTCCTACTCCCTTTATAGGATCCCAGAAGTGGTATCTCCTACCTCTGCTTATGCGTGGTCATTGAGGGTTCCTATCTCCTTATCAACTAAGCTAAGACTCAATCTTGATTAATTAGGCTGCAATTTTAATTGGGCTTTTAGCTGATTAGATAGCTTTTTTACCTACCGTAGCCCTGAAAGGCTTGGCTGTTGTCAGCTCCTATATCTTGTTTATACTGGCCCAGATATTCAGACTGTGCCGGGCAGTGGCGCAAGCCTGGGCGCAGCACATTTGGGATGCACTGGTGCCAGGACCAGGTGATATTCAATGGTGATGCACCATGGCTCAGCACCATTGAATATGGCACTAACTGCCCACGGTGCAGTGGCACTGCGCAGTGCAAGCCACAGATAGGGAGCATGGGGATGCGCCAGCACAAGTGAAGTTGCACTAGGCACATCACCCTTGATATTCAGCAGGGGGCATGCAAATGAGGCCATAATATATGCAAGGCACAAATGGGTTCATTTGCATGTCATTATGGCCCCATTTGCATGCCTTGCACAGGGCAGCCCGGTGACTTGCACCTGGCGCCCTGCACAGCATGACGTGTGCACAGTGGTGGTCCCAGGCATCCCCCACCCCATAGCCATGATCACGGTAAATGTTCAGTAAAATATTCTCTGGTAGTCTAGTGGACCCACCCACCCAATTCCCCAAGTAATGTATAAAATGGTAGTCACTGATAGTCTAGTGGACCCCACGCCCACCTGATACCCTAATCACTGGTATGTGTGGACCAATGGGCTTACAGCACATACTGTACCTGTCATTCGGCAGGCAGCTGGGCAGTATACAGGTGGGTTGTAGTGACCTGCCGATGACTGGGGAGGGCAGCGGGGTGGGCAAGAGGTCCTGTGTGGGTGGGGGGTGCCACTGGATCACTAGGGACTTATGTTTCAGTGATATACCAGCGATTGGGGTATCGAGCAGGTGGGGGTCCACTAGACCACCAGGGAATGACATTTTGAACACATACCAGTGATCAGGGTATCGGACAGACAGGGGGTCCACTAGACTACTAGGGACTGACATGTTATACATTACTAATGGAAGCAGGCGGGGGGGGCCCACTAGACTACCAGGGAATGTTTTACTTAACATGTACCACTATCTTGGCTATGGGTTGGGGGGGTGCCACTAGACTACCAGAGACTGTATTATCATACAGCTACCACGATTGGAGTAATGGGAGAGAGGGGGTCCCACTAGAATGCCAGGGTTATGGGGGTGCTTCTTGACGGGGTTCTAGGTGGGCGGGTGGCCACCCATGTCTGGTGGCTGCTGTGTTGTGCCATGCAATACAGCAGCCCACCTATGGGTGGCCAAGAGTTGTTCTCACTTTTCATGGGCTCAACTTTGATCCCCCATGCAGTGCAATGCAGGGTTGTGCCAGCATATTCACCACTCATCCCGGGCTGAATATCAGGATGTGTCGCATATGTGTGGGCATGCCCCCTGCATCTGCACTGCATGGGATTATGCCCCAGTGCATCAGTATTTGCACTACGCCGGGCAGCCTTTCCAATATCCTGCTGGGGTGCAATGCGGGATTGTGCCAGGCGCATCCCCTTTTAATATCCTGGCCACTGTGTTTTGATCAACTGCAATACAGAATTGCTGTTCCCACCTCAAAAGAGGGTCATAGTCAGCAACATTACCCCTTTATTCTGTCGCCATCTGACCATGGCTGTAGCCCCTCCAACCTCCTCTTGCATGGTTTGTATAAAAAAGGAAACTTATACAAAATCCTGTCTTCTTCATTCTTTGTCAAGAAGCCCAGCCTCTCACTAAAAGTCAACTAACCATGGGTTCTACAGCCCTTAAAAATTGTTCTATCTGGTGATGTTGAAAATAATCATGGTCCCTCTCCAGCTAACTACATGATCAGTTCCCCCAGTGATCCTTGCTGTGCTAAGGTCAGGGGTTTGAAAGTAGTCCACTTAAACATTAATAGCTTGAGGTCTAAAATGCAAGTCCTGGCATTATCCAAGACTTGGCTGCAACCTCAAATGGCCCATGAAGTTGACCTTGAAAATTATACAACCTACAGTAGAGACAGAGTTGGCAAAAAAGGGGGGTGGAGTGCTAATCTATGCCAGCTCCTCCTTAAATGTCCCCCTTGCTGATCTTGTCAACATGGATGCCTCTGGGGATGAGGCCTTGTTTGTCAAAATTCCCCTTGGTGAAAGCTAAGCCACTCTATGTAGGATGCATTTATAACCCACTCTGGGGTGGCCTTAGGGGCACTTGCACAAATTACCAAGGATCTTGCTAATCAGGCTCCTGGTGAAGTCATTATACTTAGTGACTACACCCTGAACTGGGCACAGAATACTGCACCTGGGTTTAAAACCCAGTTAATGGATGTGCACCTTACCCAGATAATTAGTGAGCATACATGGCTTAATAACAGGACTGGGAGCCACACTCTGCTGGACTGAGTAGTTATTTCCAAACCAGAAAGGATTTGGGCTGCAGGCATTTACTCTGATGCAATTAGTGATCACTCCCCCATATTTTGAATATGGAAAAACAGTTCTCCAAAAACCCAGCGTAAAATATTTACCTCTTGAGATTACTCCACACTTGATCAGGAGTCATTCAGCACTTCCCTAAGGGAAATTGACTGGAATCAAATAAAAAATGTTCCCCATGATAGACGATGCCCTAGATTTCTTTATCAATAACTTTCTGGATGTCTAGATATTCTGTCTGTAATTAATACTGGGACATCTCTGTAAAGTGACTTATATTTCTGCTTTTAACTAATGCTGCTACTTATCACCTGTATATTCTGCCTGTATCTAATGCTGCCACTGTATCTTGAATTAGTATGTACATTTTTTGGGTGCATTTGTTCACCGATGGTACCAAGATATGTAATGGAGTGGACACCCCTGGAGGGGTTGAAAGAATGCATGAGGACCTTGCTAGACTGAAGAAGTGGTCTAAGGTTTGGAAGCTAGGTTTCAATATGGGGAAATGCAAAATTATGCATATGGGACATGGAAATCCGAGGGCAAAGTATGAAATCAATGAGGAGAGTTTAGCAGTTCTGAAACAAGAGATGGACTTGGGTGTCATCATCTCATCTGACCTAAAGGTAGCAAATCGTGCCAGGCTGTGGTGAGGAGGGCAAGCAAAATGCTGGGTTGCATAAGTCAAGGAATTGCTAGTAGAAGGAGGAAAGTCATCATGGCCCTGTATGGATCCCTGGTCAGACCCTGTCTGGAGTTCTGTGTTCAATTCTGGAGACCACACCTGAAGAGGGATATTGAGAGGGTAAAGGCAGTCCAGAGGAGGGTTACTCAGATAGTTCAGAGGATGCAGGGGAACGCACACAGGGAAAGGTTGAGGGATCTGGATATGTACTCCTTGGAGGATAGAAGAGGTAGTGGGGATATGATCAAGCCCTTCAAGTACCTAAAAGGTATTAACAGACACAAGGGGGCTAGCCTATTTCAACTGAAAGGAAGATCGGCAACTAGAGGCCACAATAAGAAACTGGAGGGTGGATAATTTAAGGGTAACACGAGGAGGTACTTTTTCGTGGAGAGGGTGGTGGATGCTTGGAACATCCTGCCAGAAGAGGTGGTAGAGGCAGAGACAGTCTTGGGTTTCAAGCACGCATGGGATAGATACATGGGGATCCTGGGGAGAAAGGGAAGGAAGGGTATGATCTGGGGGAGGGGGAGCTCAGTAGTGGGTTTAATACTGGGCAGACTAGGTGGGCCATATGGGTCCTTATCTGCCAACATTATGTATATCTGTATGTATTTTGTATGTAATTAATTCTGGGTCACCCCTGAAAAAGGGACCTTAGGTTCCAGTGGGCTCACCCAGTTACCAAAATGTAATAAATAAAAATTTCAAACCCCAGAAATACTTTACTATTGCTTGACAACTCCAATCATTCCCCAGGAATGAGCTAACCCGGAGCCTAGAATTTTATGATAATTAGAGAACGTAAGATGAAATTTGAAACTTTGCTGTGGTCATGCTCTCCTCTACCCTCTAATGACAGATTTATTTCTTCCCCTGAGAGGAAGCATCACCCCAAAGTCACTCTTCATGGTGCTGACATTCTGGTTGATTTCTTGTTAATTTCAGTTTAGTTTGTTTCTGTATCAGATTTTGCCACAAAACGCTAAAAAAAGGGGGCTACAAAACGAAGATATGGCTTCTCAGTCAGCATCCTCTTCACAACCAGGCTCTGAGTAGAGTCTGGTTCCTAATACTAAGCAGAAGAACAAGGCTGCTAAGGGTGACTCAGAAGTCAGGGTTTCTGGCAGGGAGACTAAAATGTCTGCTGAGCAGGCATTGAAAACTGTTGCCTGCCAAGAAAAAACAGAAAGAGAATCACTGTCCCTCCTGCTGACTTTAGAGATTATTTTAAGCCAGTATTTAGTTTAGAGAAGTGTTTTGGGTCTGTGATTGTTTATGTTCAGCAAACTGTTTACGTAGTTAACTTGACTGATTGTAGGTGTGTTTGGTGGATGAGTTCAGAAATTTTAATTTTGGGTTAGCTGTGTGATGTGGAGAGTCTCTGCGGCAGTGGGAAGAGATTTTATTTATTTGTTTGTTTAATTTTGGGTAGGCCTGTGTATGTGTTGTACAGCATCTAAACCCCTGTTGGTCTACTGGACCTACAGGAAAATCAAAAAAGCTGGGCAGGTGGTCCAGGATCTGGTAATTTGGCTTTCAATGCCAAGAAATGCAAAGTTATGCATATTGGAGCCAAGAATCCCAGGACAGAGTACTACCTGGGTGGAGTCCAAGTATCTGCATTAGAGAAGGAGAAGGACCTGGGAGTGATGATCACTAGTGACCTGAAGCACTCCACGCAGTGCAAGAAAGCAGCAGCAAAGGCAAACAAGATGCTGGGATGCATATCAAGAGGGATCAGTAGTAAGAAAGAGGAGGTTATACTGCCCTTGTACAGGTCACTGGCAAGGTCGCATCTAGAGTATGGAGTTCAGTACTAGTGCCCTCACCTCAAAAAGGACATTAACCTGCTGGAGAAGGTCCCAGGGGAGGGCTACACAGATGACAGTGGGTCAGCAGGGTAAGGCATATGAGAAGAGGTTGAGGGCACTGAACATGTACTCCCTGGAGGACAGGCGAGAGAGAGGGGACATGATTGGGACCTACAAGAACTTGAAAGGGATAAATAAGGTTGACAAAGGGAATCTCTTTATTTTATTTATTTATTTATTTAAGAATCCGTTTACAACCTTTGAGCCAGAGGCTCGTTTCCAAAGGTACTTCGTCACATAAAGACATACATTGTGTTTTTGGTTACATAGCAAAGATTTGCAAAACAATCGGCGTTCAACAGAGGCGCCAAGTCACATTGTGGTCAGACAAATACAACTGGGTACAGGGTACATGTAATTGATAACAGGTGTTACACAAGTCGGTATCAAGTGAGCAATCTGGTAGGTAAACACTGAAACAGCTGGCACTGGCCGGGTTAAACATAGGCATGGTGTACAGGGAAGTGGTGGAGGGGATGGTTAGGTGGAGAGCTGCCCGGGGGGCATTGTCAAGAGAAAGCAGAGGTGGAGGCTATATTCAGAGACAGGAGCAGTTATGAGTGCTGAAGATGTGGTTCCGAAGTGTGGTTTTGAACTTGGAGATGGTGATGGCATTGGTGATGGTGGCAGGGAGAGAGTTAAACCAGGTTGGGGCTCTATAGCAGAAGGACCTCTGGCCACGGTTGGTTCTTGATCTGGGGACCTTTAGAGTGGTCTTGTAGGAAGACCGTGTTGCAATGGTGGGAGGCTCTGGTGGATGGATGCCATTGCAGGGGAGGCCCAAGTAGGGTTTTTGGTGAGGAGACAGGTTTGGTATTGGGCCGTTCATCCAGGGTAAGCAGGTTAGCATCGACATACAGCTGACAGGTGTGTGAGCCTGGGGCACCAGTAATCAATCTGCATGCTTTATTCAGGGTTAGGTGAATTTTGTTGAGTGCAGTGGTGTCGGCAGCACCATATACTGGTAGACCATAGTCTACAAGGGACAGAACGGATGATGTAACAGCTAGCCGGAGAGCATTTGGGGGAAGGCAGGTTCTATGGTGGAATAGGATGCCAAGCCGTGGGTTAGTGGCGGATGTTAGGGTGTCGATGTGGTTGTGAAATGTGAGGGCTGAATCGAAGGTAACCCCAAGGTATTTGTAGGAGCAGACTTGTTCTAGTGGCTGGTTGGTACTTGGAAGGATATAGAGTGGGTGGTTGCTAGCTCTGTTTTGGGGGTGGAAAAGAGCATAGTTTTGGTTTCTTAAGATTGATGAGCAGTCTGCTCCTTAAACCAAGCCTCGCACTGTTGAAAGACTGCTGTAGGGAGTCCTGTAGGGAGATGGGATTGCGGTGGGTGGCAAAAGGACAGCGTCGTCTGCATACAGTAGAATTTTGCCAGGGCATGCACTGGGCAGGGTGTTCAGATACAGCCAGAAGAGAAGGGGCCCAGGATGGAGCCTGGGGACCCCAGAGAGAATGGGACGGTATCGGAGAGTGTGCTATTAATTTTACACACTGAGATCGAGTGTCAAGATAGCGGCGACCATGCCAGGGGCCAGCCGAGAGACCAGTGTGGCAGAGTGCATTCAGCAGAAGTGGATGGAGACAGTGTCGAAAGCCTTTGAGAGGTCAATGAACACTGCACCAGCTAGGGAGCTGGTATCAAGGAGGAGTGTAGAAAGTTGGAGAATTCAATAAGGGCAGTGCTGGTACTGTGACCCGCTTGGAAGCCATGTTGCTCTGGGCATAAGATGTTATGCTTAGCCAGATAATCAGTGATTTGAATGGCCACCACTTTCTCAGGGCTTTAGAGAGGGAGGGAGGATGGAGATTGGCGGTGGTTGTTGGCCAATGACCTGTACTTTATGAATAGGCGTGATAATGGCTGTTTTCCAAGCTGTGGGGAATTGTCCCAGGCAGAGTGACTGGTTAATTAGGCTTGTGAGTGGTGCAAGGACTTCATCTAGCACCAGCCTGAGGATGCTGGGGTCCAGTGAGTCACTACGGGATTGTGCCATTGAGGCTTTGATTAGGATGGGTCTGGCTTCCCGGGTGGAAATCTTTCACAGGAGGAAGCTGGGGTGCTGGAGGACAGGGGGAGGTTGGCTGGGGGGAGGGTCAAAGAAATTACTAGGGAGGACTGAGCTAAGGTCAGTGAAAGTGGTGTTGAACCAGTTAGCTATGGTGGCAGGCTCGGTGGAGGTGGTGCCATTTCTAGTGAGCTGGGATGGGGTAGGGAAGCAAGCTTTACCATTGAGTTGCTTAATATTATCCCAGAAGGTCCGGGCTGAGCCCCAGGAAGAGGTAAGGGAGGCCTGGTAATGGTCTGCCTTGGCTTTCCTGATGGCCCATGAGCACTTATTCCGGGCTGCATTGTATGCTTGCCTATCAGACAGACGACCTGTTTCAGTGGCAAGGTGCCAGAGGTTATCCCGGTTTCTAAGTAATTGTAGGAGGGCCGGGCTAACCCAGGGTGCGTTCTGTTTTTTGGACCAGATTTTGGTTAAGGGTGCAAAGAGATCACAGGCCATGTTGAAGGTGTGAGTGAAGAAGGTGAGGGCAGTGTCAATGTTGGTTGCCTGCTGAATGGGGGACCAGTCTATCTAGGTGAGGAGTGCTTTAAGTTTCTTCAGCCCACCAGGGCGGAGGCGCCTGCGGAGGGTGGTCTGGGCTTTGGGTTTGGGATTGGGGGCTACCCAGTGCAATAGGATAGGGAGTGGTCACTCAGGGGAGTCTGGGAGGACCTGGATGTTTGGATTTTATGGAATTGGGTTAGTTATAATAACATCAGAAGGTGCTGGTACCACTCTTAGGGTTAAGTCTCGTGGGCTGGGTGACGAGGTTGCGTCATATCTTGGGCAGCAAATGAGTCTCTGGTGGTGGATGAGGAGGTGCTGAGCCAATTTACATTAAGGTCCCCACTAGGATTTGTTCTGCCTTATGGTGGAGGGTGGCCAGGTAGTCTGTTAAAGATACCAGGGCTGGGTGCTGGTTCTTTGGGGAACGTAGGCTGTGGTGAGATAGAGAGGGCTCCTAGAGGTCTGGGATGAGTCTGAGGGTGAGGGCCTGGGCCCCATTTATGAGGCAGGGGTGGGAGAGCATGTCCAGGTATTGTGTCCCTGGTGTGGATGCACAGCCTCCCCTCATTTGCCTACTCAGTTCTCCCGGTATAAGGTATAGCCTGGGAGGAGACAAATGAGTCAGGAGTTGATTTGGACAGCAGGTTTCAACCAGGGCTATGATGTCTGGTTGGTGAGCCAAGGCCCAGCACTGTAGGGATCAAATTTCTTCAGCAGGCTGCATATGTTCATGGAGGCTACTTGAAGACCAGTGGGCTGAGTGGGTGGATGGGAGGGTAGGGCCTGGGTTGGGATGTATGTTCCCTGTTAGGAGTAGAAGGAGGAGGAGTGCTCTGGTCAGAGGAGGCAGATGGAGAGTTTACGCTGGGAGGCGATAGAATGAGGAAGGGGTTTAGTTGCACAAGGGGTGGGTAGGGTAGCACAGGCAGAGAAGGCCCGAGTGATCAAGTGCAAGGGGCTGTGGGGGAGGACAGGTAATGTCTGGAAGGGGGTGAGGTGGAGAGAGCATATGGGATGTGTGGAGGAGGAGGGAGGGAGGAGCAGTGGTAAAGGAGGAGGGGAGGACAGGAGGTAGGTAGGAACACTGGAGTAGTGAGGCTGAGGGTTAGTAGGGACACTAGGGTTGGTGGAAGGCAAAGGAAGGAGGAGGAGAAGAGATAGGCTGGTGAGCAGGGGATGCATGTGCATAGTTGGGAAGGCTGGTGGAGCTGAAGTGAGGAAAGAATGGGGGGACTAGGATGAAAGAGGGGAGATAGTAGTGAGAGATCACCTCTGAGCCTAGTTGCTGCTATGGTGTAGTGGTAGTGTATGTGCGTGAAGTGCATAGAGTACCAGGTTCAAGTCTTGATCAGGGTAGTCGGAGAGAGCTAGACTAGTGGCTGTAGCAGCAGGGAGTCGGATTCAAGCTTTAAGCTGAGTGGCAACCATAACATGAAGGGGCACAGTCTTAAGCTGGAGGGTGGGAGATTTAGGAGGGAGGTCAGGAAACACTTCTTCACAGAGAGGATGGTGGACACTTGGAATGTGCTGCCGGAAGAGGCCATCACGTTGTGGACAGTGGGCAGTTTTAAAAGAGGCTGAGAAAGGCATAGAGGTAATGTAAGGATCATGGGTAGGGAGGATTGGAGGAGTGAAGAGGGAGGGCAGGGACAGTAGCTCAAGCTGTGGACCCTGCAGTATGAACAGACTTGATAGGCCAAATGGCCTCCTTCTGCTGGCTTTGTGGATGTTCACATGTATGTTCATATGTACACCGTAGAGCAGCTGCAAGAGTGCGTCCCTTTGCGGGGCTCTCTTGTACCCACTCTATGGCAGTAATTGACCATTGTAGGAGGGTGGGAGTTCACCGTGGGCGTTGCTCAAAATATCGGTCAGCTCCATGGGTAGGCCAGGAGAAGGGGTACAGGATCAATAATATGGTGTCTGGGAGGCACCGCAGGAGTAGATTTTTACCATGCAAGGGGTCCCTCATACATTATCCCTGTTTCCTGGGCTACTGAGATTTTCAGTCAGTGGGTAGTCAATGGACTGGCCAACTCAGCTTCTCCTATTAGGACAGTTCTCTGTATCACCAGCTCTCTTAGGAATAAAACAGCCATGATGGAGACTTTTATTGAGGACTCCTTAAGCAGATCTGCTATGTATCACGGAGACCCAGATGGGGATAAATCAGGCCCTGTGCTTGAGGCATCCATTCTACTAGACTGTTCCATGGGGCATTGTCCTAAATGGGAGTGCAGGGGTGGCAGGGTAGCCATTTGCTTTAGATCTGCTTTGGGACTGAAGATGTACCCCATGGGAGAGACCAAGTCGTTTTAATGCATTGCAGTGAAGGGTGAACTGAGTACAAGTGCGTACTCATATACCATTCTCAGGGATATGGGCATACATTTTTGCAGGAACTCAAGGACATCATTGCCAACCTGGTGCTGGATTCACTCAAACTTCTCATTTTGGGTGATTTCAGCAACTGGGTCAACAATGAAGTATCCCTTTTTGGAAATCAGTTCCTCCAGTTGATGTTTTCTCTGGGCTTTGTACGGGCAGTTGCCTCTGGTACACACTAACATGGCCATGCCTTGGACCTGGTCTTCTCATTGAGTCTTGACACGAGTAATGTCAAGGTAGATCCACTCAGTTGGTCAGAACATCACGCCTTGTGGTTTCTTTGCTGGGTTCCTTGTTTAACCTCTTCTGTGGAGATGGTCAGTTACTGCTCTTTTAGAATTCTAGAGCCTCAGGGTCTCCAGGCAGTTCTAGACATCTTGTGCATGGAGACAGTTTGTGCAGTGGAAGTCGAGGCTGTGATGGAGGGCTACAACATGGTTCTTGCTGTGGCTGTTTGCTCCCTAGCATCTCTCCCTGTATGCTCTGGTCACCATGGTTTGATGGTGACCTAAGGACAGTGAAGACTAAGGGACGGAGGATGGAGCATTGCTGACGGAGGTTCCACTCAGAGGAGGCTGAATTGGTGTTCAGGGCTCACTATGATGAGTATCAGTGGGCAATCTCTCTGAAAAGGTCAGTGTTCCTGTCATCGGTGATTGCTGCTGGAAAGAACTGACCAGATCAGCTTTTCAGCACTGTGGACATATTATTAAATCTTATCTGTCTGCAGTCCTATAGAGCATTTTCCACAGAAAATTATGAAGAGTTTTATCAATTCGTTCTGGACAAGGTGTCCTCTATCAGGGCTGAGATATCCTCAAGTGGCCTGTCATTTGCCAATAGTGTCTGGTCTTTAGACAAGGGCACTTCATCTTTGTGGGAGGAGTCTGAGCTGGTGTTGGCAGAGGATGTGTTCCAGATGCTTTCTAGACTGAGCTCCACCTATTGTACACTGGACCCTGGGCCAACCCGCGTCTTTTGGAGTGCCGGAATATGCTGAATTTAGTTTTTGTGGAGACTGTCAGTTGTTCACTTGGGATGGAGATTTTTCTCACTGCTTTGAAAAGGGTAGTGGCGCGGTTCCTTGTTAAGAAACCATCTCTGGACTTTGACATTCTCTCAAATTACAGGTCTGTCTTGAACCTTCCCTTTCTAGGGAAGTTGATCAAGAAGGTGGTGGGGGTCCAGTTGGAACAGCACCTGAAGAAATTTGACGTCTACGAGCCTTTTCAGTCCAGAATCCGGCCTTGTCATAGTACAGAAAATGCTCTGGTCAGGGTGTACCATGACCTCCTCCTTGCAAGGGATAGCAGACATAGTTCAATCTTGGTGTTGCTTGATCTTTCTTTGGAATTTGACACGGTGGACCATGGGGTGCTGTTGGCCTCTCTGGGGCACTATATAGGACTCACAGGGATGGTGCTAAGGTGGTTCAAGTCCTACTTATCTGGGAGAGTGCAGCAGGTGGCACTTGGCTCTTTCATCTCGGGCAGTGCTGTGCTCTGCTGTGGTGTGCTTCAGGGGACAGTTCAGGCTCCCATACTGTTTGCTGTGTACATGATGCCATTGGGGGAATCATTAGATGATATGGCTTGGGATTTCATTGTTATGCCAGTGGCACTCAGCTATATGTGTCGTATGCCCTTGATGATAGGGCAGCTGTCTTGGAACAGATTGAGTGCCTTAGGGAAATTCAGGACTGGATGACGGCCAGCTGGTTCAGGCTGAATCCTTCAAAGATGGAGGTGCTACTGTTGGAGCCGGATCAGTTTGGTTCATCAGCTTTGAGTTGCGATATCATTGTACCATCTTTGTATGGTGTTGCTCTCAAAGCTGTAGATAGAGTGAGGAACCTGTGGGTCATTGTTGACTCCAAGCTGACATTAGAACATCAGGTGTCAGCTGTTGTCTGCAGTGGCTTTTGTCATCTTTGTAATATCTTCCTGACTCAAGCCCTTCCTTGAGCTGTCTGACCTAGCAACACTGGTTCACACACTTGTCTCGACAAGGCTGGATTACTGGTATGCTCTATATGTGGAGTTATCCACAAAGTTGATGTGTCACTTGCAGCTGATCCAGAATGTGGCAGAACAGCTGGTTGCTGGTAACAACCAGTTCAAGCATATCATGCTGGTTCTCCATGCTCTGCACTGGCTACTAGTGTATTAGTACATCAACTTCAGGGTGTGCTTGTTAACTTATAACGCCCTGCATGGTTTGGGCCCAGGCTACCTGAAAGACCTCCAGTCCCCATACGCTCCTGGCCGCCCTTTTCAGTTAGTGGATATGGGACTTCAATCCATCTCAAGATCTCACTTAAAGTCCTCAGGGGATAGAGCATTTGGGGTGGTGGCTCTGCTTCTCTGGAATGCCCTTCCTCTGAAGGCAAGAGGTGCCCCATCCCTGATCATTTTTAAATCCAAGCTAAAAACTCTGTTAACCATATCCTTTGGGGCATGATGCTGTTGCTTAACATTCAGGTGTGTTTTTATTACCTGATTATTATTGGATCCATGACAGTCGGTTGACAAATTCGTTGTCAACCCATATTACTAGCGACTCCTTTATGTTAATCACATTTCGTGTTAGAGCATAAAGACAGTCACTTCAAACTCTGATTTGTGGGGGGCTTTGCCCTGTATTCCATATCTGATGATCAACTCAAGTTAGAGTTGATTGGGGTGCAAGACCCCCAGAAAGTGGTACCGGGGTCCCGAGCCAACACTACAGCGACCTGGCGCTGTTGTCACTGTAGTGTCGGTCACTGTAAAATTGTCACCATAGCAACGGCATACCATTATTATTTAGTGTTTTAATGGTAGTGTCTTTTATCAATATGTTCACTTCTGTGAGGCACCCAGAGCCCCTGGGATTGGGTACCACATAAATAAACTTGCCTTGCCTGTTGCCATTCTGAAGAAGTGTCAAAGGTGGCAATGATGGTGGTAGCCATCAGTCTCCCTCTAAAGTATCTATGCAGTGCTAGCTCACACTCTCAGATGAAAGCTCTGCTCAGTCTGACTCCTCACTCAGACTAGGATGAAGAGCTGGAAAGTCTCCTTGTGAAAAGTGAGTAGACAGTCCTCCTATTAGTCAGTTTTATATTGTCTGTCACTAGGAAGGGTCTGCCCAGGTGCACCTCAATGGCTGATTGGCCATGCAAGACACAGGAAAATCAATGATTCCTCCTAGGGTCCATGAACCTCCTTGGGTCTGGTTCCAGCTCTGAACAGCCTGCCTGACTGGCGGCTGGACTCCTAACCATGTTGCCATGCTGAAGAAGGGTCAAAGGTGGCAGAGATGGTGGCAAACATCAGTCCTGGGCATTAAGTCCACATATTCCTTGTTTTAGAGGGCTCTACCCTCAAAACAAACTTTTCAGGGCCAGGCTGCTGACACAGCGGTAGCGTTACTGCTTCTGGTGCCAATGACCCAAGTTTGGGAACAAGCTCTGGATGTCGGAGGGCCTACCAGGGGGGAGGGTTGAGTATCCAAGGGACTGCTGTCTCCCTCTGGGGATGGAGTAACACAGCACCCAAAGCTTGACTGTCCTCTAGTGGGGATTAGGAGACAGGACACAGGGTAGTAGAGGAGTGGCAGGTATTCACACGCCACACATGGGAACACGTGTGGCACCACCATTGATTCCACGGCACACATGGTACTCTGTGCCATGGGGGGAAGAAAAGAGGAAGAAAGATGCATTTTGGATGGCAGGATGCTCATCGGCCTTTACTGGCCCCGCTCCAGAAGACTTAGGCATGGCCCTGCTGCATCCTTGACCTGGCTGGTTGAGAGCACTCACCACCACCCCACTACAGGAGTTTAGGGTCCAGTACGTCCTGGAGTAAGCTAGAGAGATGTGGCTGGGGAGGTAGCAGGATGGGGGCCATAACAGGGTGGGGAGAAACCAACTGAAAAAGAAACATACTTTTTTCCCTGTGGCTGGGTTCATGTGGGTACATGGATGCTTCTGGTCAAGTCAGTGGATTGAATGGAGGATGCCCCTGTTTCCATGAGCACTGCCTGCACTCCTCCAGTGGTAGTTAAAGGCAGTCCAAATGTGACAGTGGAGCCAAAAACTCAAGGCACAGCAGACACCAAATAAATGGCAGTTTTCTTCTTTCATTCCCTTACCAGAAGTTAAACTCCTGGGGCCTAGAGGGAACACAACTGTGGCAAACTAGGCTTTGGCTCCAAGAAGCCCATTAAGGTGATTCCTACAAATGGAGAGGGGGGTTACACAAAGAAATTTCTTCATACTTACCGCATTTTCCTTTTCTGTTAGCTCCTACATTGTCAATGGGTATTCATAACAACTGGCCATCCAAGGAAATCCCCAATGTAGTTAAATGAATGTTCTCCTCTTGCAGTGTCTCAAAGATCCATGTACCAGTGCCAGAAGTCACTCTAAGCCGTAAATGGTAATCTATTCTGGACTTCAGACCTTTGGACTGCAGCTCCTTTAACACTGGAAACAACTGTTTTTTTTCCAATCCATCATTGAGGGGGCATAGTCTTGTTCAAAAAACAGTCTTTTATCCCCAAAGATGATTTCCTTCTTTTCCCATGCCCTCTGCAAAACCACTTCTTTGGTGTAGTAATCTAGGAAAGCATCTGTTATTGACCGTGGCCTGGCTTTTGGGTCCTTTGGAGGCACCATCAAAGCTCTGTGCACCCTGATAAAGTTAAGAGGGTAATCCGGCTCCAAGTGTAGCACTTCTCTTATCAAACTCTATATACAGTATATAGTGTATTAGCGACATTGCAGAGAGACTCAAAGGAAAGGCATGACTCTCTACAGATGACACCAAGATCTGCAATAGGGTTGACACTCCGGGGGAGGGGGGGGCTGGAGAAGATGAGGAGAGACTTAGCCACATTGAAGGAGTGGTCAGGAGTGTGGCAGTTCAAATTCAATGCCAAGAAGCGCAAAATCATGCAAATGGGGAATGAAAACTCAGTGGAGGAATACGCACCGGGGAGTGGGGGGGGAGTACTGACAACAACCAAACTGGAATGGGACCTGGGGGTAGTCATAATAACAGATGACCTAAAAGTAGTCAAACAATGTGAGAAGGTAGTGAGGAAAGCCAGGGGATGCTGGGGTGCACAGGGAGAGGCATTACCAGTAGAAAACAGGAGGTGGTGATGCTGCTGCACAGGCAATTGATGAGGCCTCATCTGGAGTACTGCATGCAGTTCTGGAAACCTCATCTCTAAAAGGACATTGACAGGGTGGAGGTAGTCCAGAGAAGAGCAATGAAAATGGTGCAGGGGCTACACCAGAAACCATATGAGGAGAGAAATATAGAAACCTTGAAATTGACGGCAGATAAGGACCACCAGGTCCATCCAGTCTGCCCGTATGTCCTACCTTTAATTAGCTGCTGCTGACCCTACTGGTCCACTGCTGTTTCCTTTTCTTCCCCCTTTAGGGTTCCCTTATGTCTATTTCATGCCCATTTAAATCCCCCCACTGTGTTTGCCCCCGCCACCTCCTGGGGCAGGCCATTCCAAGAATCCACCACCCTTTCTGTGAAAAAGTACTTCCTCAAGTTGCCCCTCAGTCTCCCCCTTTCCAGGCTCATGTCATGCCCTCTTTTTGTTTTAGGGCAGTTTCTCTTCTGAGAAATGTTGCCCTCCTGTACCTAGTTAATCCCCTTGAGGTACTAGAAGGTTTCTATCATGTCTCCCCTCTCCCTCCTCTTCTCCAGGGTCTACATATTGAGTTTCTGCAGTCTCTCCTCGTATGATATGTGATGCAGGCCCTGTACCACTTTTGTTGCTCTTCTCTGGACTGTCTCCACCCTGCCTATGTCCTTCCTGAGATGAGACCTCCAGAACTGGATGCAGTACTTCAGATGAGGTCTCACCAATGATCTGTATAGTGGCATTCTGCTGGTTATACCTCTCCCTACGCACCCCAGCATCCCACTGGCTCTCCCCACTGCCTTGGCACATTGTTTGGCCACCTTAAGGTCATTGGATATGGTGACCCCCAGATCTCTTTCCTGTTTTGTGGCTGCTAATATCTCCCCCTTCATCATGTAGTCCTCCCCTGGGTTTCGCTCCTCCAAGTGCATGATTTTGCACTTCTTCACATTGAATCCTAGTTGCCATAGTCTGGACCACTCTTCCATTTTAGCTAGGTTCCCTCCTCATTCTCTCCACCCCTCCTGGACTGTCCACCCTATTGCAGATTTTTGTGTCATCTGCAAAGAGGCATATCTTCCCTTCTAGCCCCTCCGCAATGTCGCTGATGTAGATATTAAACAGCACTGGTCCAGGAACTGAATCCTGTGGCACCCCACTGGTCACTCTCCCTACTTTGGATTTAGCCCCGTTTACCACCACCCTCTGTGTCCTACTCTTTAACCAGTTTCTTATCCAGTTCACCACCTAGTGTCCAAGTCCCAGGCTACCCAGCTTGTTTACAAGCCTCCTATGTGGAACTGTGTTGAACGCCTTGCTGAAGTCAAGATAGGCTACATCCACCGCTCCTCCCGATCCACCTCCCCCCCGATCCACCTCCCTGGTGACCCAGTCAAAGAAATCCATCAGATTCGTATGATATGACTTTCCTGCTGTGAATCCATGTTGCCTCGGATTTTGTGCTCCACTTGATTCAAGATGTTCTGTCCTTTCCTTTAGCAGAGATTCCATGATTTTACCCACCACTGAGGTCAGAATGACAGGTCTATAGTTTCCAGCCTCCTCCCTACTCCCACTTTTGTGTAGAGGGACCACATCTGCCCTTCTCCAGTCCTCCGGAACTCCCCATTTCCAGTGACTCATTGAAAAGGGCCGCCAGTACCTCCCCTCAATTCCTTTAATATTCTAGGGTGAATCCTGTCTGGTCCCATTGCCTTGTACACCCTCAGTTTTTTAAGTTCCTCCAGGACTCTGTTCTCTTTGAATGGGCTGCTGTCCACCTCCCCTTCCTTCCTAATTCCTAGTTGCAGTCCCTCCCCTTCCTCTTCCTCCATGAAATCTGAGCAGAAATATTTGTTCAGGAATATCCAGCTCTCAGTCCAGAACACTGGTCTGAAGACATCAGTCTATTACAAACCCACTGACTCTCACAGTTTCCTCCTCCATAGCTCCTTCCATCCTAAACATGTCAAGAATGGCCTGCCTTATTCACAGTTTCTTAGACTTCGTAGGTTATGCAGTGAAGAGATGATTTTGCTGAGCAGACCCAAATAATGCATAGTTTCTTTATCAACAGGGGATACCTAAAAGCACAGTGGACAGAGCACTCTCCCGGGTCAGTAACATGCCCGTAACCTTGACCCCGCGGGAGGGATACTGTCACACAAGAACAACGGCGAATTCCACTAGTTCTTCCTTTCCATCAGAGCACACCTTCTTCACAGGATCATCACTAGTAACTTTCCCATTTTGCAAACTGACCTAACATTGGTGCTTCCTTTACAGAACCACCTATTGCCTCCTACCTGACCACCTAACCTCGCAATCTCCTGGTAAAAGCAGCCTACCCACTCCTAACAGTTCTTCCCCCAGGTACCAAACCTTGCAACAGGGCTCATACACCTGCAAATTTATTTCCAGTGTAACTGAGATTCTGGGGCCTACAGGTGTTTTTCACATCACCAAGGAGTTCTCATGCACCTCCACTAATGTAGTGTACTGTATTCTTTGCAGGAGGTGTTCAGCTATTTACATCGGAGAAACTGGTAGGCGTCTGCTGACCGTTTCAGGAACATTACAGAGCGGTCAGGAATGGTGAAACTGCTAAACCCATTGTATCCCACTTTATCTCCAGGGACCACAATGTCAATGACCTTTCTGTTTGTGTCCTTCAGCAGGGCTTCCGGGATCCTAACCATAGAAAAAACATGGAAGCCAAGCTGATCATCCGCCTTGGCTCCCAGCAGCCCTCTGGTTTAAATGATAGACTTATTTTCCACTAACATCTTTCAGCCTCCCCTTTTTTTCCTAAAGTCAATTTGTTTTTGTACTGATTTATTTTTCATTTTCACCATATGTCTCCATTTCTGTCTCCTTCTCACACATTTGTCACCTTTCAACCTTCTTACAAGGCCCTGTTAATCTGTCTCTACCTGGGAACTTCCCCAGCTCTTTCTGTCCCATTATGTTTTATCTTTCCCATCATCACCTTTTTGTTTCACAGATTCTCTCTTAATCTTACCATTTATCACTTCTTCTCTCTTTGCCTCCCCCTTCTTCTTTCTCCACATATATATCTCTCTCATTTTACCTCTCCTCTACACTAACTTGTTTTTTTTCTCTTTTAGATATTTCCTGAAGAAGACCTAAGGTCGAAACGTAGATTTTTAACTCTATTTTCTATTTTCAGCGTGCATTTAATATAACCATTTTGTTTTGTTCAGGAATGATGCTTTTTCCTGGTGCTTCTCTACTCCTTCCCCTTCCTCCCCCTTCAGCCTTACAATCCCTCCCCTGGTCCTTCTCTTCTCACTAATTTATCTATAGAATGCATTGTCCTCCCTTTTAACTTCATGTGCTATATTTTCGTCTGTCCTTGCCTTGGCACCCCTGACTGCCTTCCCTGCCTCCCTCTGTTTTTCTAGACACAAATGAAGTATGATAGGGCAGTTTGTCTCTTTATATTTATTGAAAGCCAACTTTTTTTGCTCTTACCTTTCTTACCACCTCCTGTGAGAACCATAGTGGTTTTCTTTTCCTTTTGCCTTTGACAGTTTGTCAGATACAAAGGTTTGTTGCCTCCACTATGGCTCCTTTTAGATGTGCCCATTGTCCTTCGACTCCCCCCCTTTTTCCTCCCTTCTCTAGGGCCTCCTTGAGACATATCCCATCCTATTGATGTCTGCCCTCCTGAAATCTAGAACCCTCACTTTCGTGTGGTGTGTGGTATGTCCCTGTTGTAGTTTTCACATCAAACCACACTGTGCGATTGTCATTGGACCCCAGGTGTTCTCCTACCCTAACATCTGTAATTCTGTCCCTGTTGGTTAGTACCAGGTCCAGAATTGCTTCCTCCTGGGTTGGCTCCAGCACCAACTGCTTGAGGCATGCCCCTTACATGGAGTCCAGAAAGTCTCTTCCCCTGGCTGTTGCAGCCACTTGGGTGCTCCAATCAACCTCTGGCAAGTTGAAGTTGCCCATCAGCAACACCTCCCCCTTGGTTGCCATCACATGGATGGCTTCCAGTAGATCCCTGTCCATTTCCTTCCTTTGTGCCGGGGGTCTGTATATTACTTCTGTGTGAATGGCTGTTCCATTGCCTGCTTCCAGGGTAACCCACATTGCCTCTGCCCCCCGCTTCATCCCTTGCACCTGTGTTGTCTTTATACCTTGCTTAATGTATAAAGCCACCTCTCCTCCCGTTTTACCCTTCCTGTCCCTCCTGAATAAAGTATACCCTGATATAGGCCCACCATGGAACGGACACTGCCCTTATCAAATTCTCAACAGACGTACTCAGCAATCTGGATAAGGGGGCCCCTACTGGCGCGGTTTTCATTGACTTATCCAAAGCCTTCGACCTGGTCAATCACAATCTGCTACTGACTAAGTTGGGCAAATTAGGGCTTGACAACCATTCCCTAAAGTGGTTTGAAAGCTACCTTACTGATCGTACTCAGAGGGTTAAATGGAAAGACTCCATTTCGGAGGCGCTCCCGCTAAAAGAGGGAGTGCTGCAGGGGTCGATACTTGGCCCACTACTTTTTTCCCTCTTCACGAATGAACTGAGCCTCCACTGTGGGAGGAGCTCGGTGGTCCAGTACGCGGATGATGCCGTAATATACCGTCCCTCCACCAATCTGCCAGATCTCAGCATCTTGCTCCAATATGACCTGAGCTCCCTTGAGAACTGGTTTGTCAACAACGGATTGGTCCTTAACACAGTTAAGACCAAGGCCATGCTGTTTGGTCCAAAATCCCTGGGACATGATAGAACACAACATCTACATATCACCTCCACGTCAGGTGCTAGACTAGAGGTAGTTGAGTCTCTAAAATATCTCGGCCTCACCCTGGACCAGGGCCTCACCCTCAAGAACCATGTGGACCAAGTTACCAAAACCTTACATGGGAAACTAGGCACCCTCTACAGACTGAAAAACCAGCTGATGCTGGAAGCCAGGGTCTCCATCGCCACCAGCGTCCTCCTTCCAACAATCACCTATGCGGCCCCAGTACTACAGGGAATAGCAAGGACTGAGATGAATAGACTACAGGCCCTGTATAATAAGGTGGTTAGGTTTGCTGCCCAGCCTAACCCTAGAAATCACCACTGCAACACTCAATGGCAACTGAACTGACCCTCACTGGAAGCCCATCTCCAGTACCCTCTATTATGCCAAACCTTCAAACTACTTAGCCAATCCCCCCTCCCAGCCTAACTGGATTCATTGTGAGAAATACCAACCCCCGATCCCTTCGCTCAATGGATCACACTCTCCTCACAGTCCCCAGAGTAAGAACCAAGGCAGGAGGCAAGTCCTTCGCCCACACTGCACCTACCCTATGGAATTCCCTCCCACCTGGGGTGCAGGAAGCACCATCTATCAAAAGCTTTGGCACCAGGCTCAAAGCTCACCTGATCACATCCTCCAAATGCCGCTGCTAGGCTCTGAGGTCCCCCTGAGACCATCTGAAGACCACTGCCCAACGTTACCCCTTATGTAATTTGCACTTCTCTTAGCAAACTACACTATGAAAGTTGGTGCTCACCCTTCTCTGACATCCCGTATCTAGACACCCACTCTGCCAACCCCTATCCCCAACACAAATGCTGGCTGATCTCAGCATATTTAACCAGTTGTCTGCATTTTACAGTACAGTCTGTATCATACTGAATAGTTTTTCACCTTTACTGTGTTATCAGGTTAATCTCAGCATATGTAACCAGCTGTCTGTACATTTCTGTATAATCTGTATCATATTGTTTAATTGCCATTTTTCTTGTGTTTTTCTACCTTTGCCATGTAATCCTGGGTCACCTCTGAAAAAGGGATCCGCGGAGCCAAGTGGGCCTACCCGGTCACCAAAATTTAATAAATAAATAAAAAAATAAATAAATAGTGATGTCCCAGTCATGGTTTCCATTGTACCATGTCTTTGTCACAGTTATAATATCCAGGTCAGCCTCCAATCCCATGGCTATCAGATCTGGGAATTTGTTACCCAGGCTGCAGGCATTTGTACACATAGCCCTCCATTTACTGCAGCCACTCCTCCTGACCTCCCCATATTCATTTTGCTTCTCCGGTTTCCCCTACCTCTGCTGAGTGCAGTGTTCCCAGGCAGTTTGGTGCCCTTACTGTTCACCCTGTTGGCTGTTTTATCCTGTGGGAGTGGGTAATTAGCTTTTCCCTGCTTTGTTCCACCTCCACCCTTGGTTAGTTTAAATGTTTGCCAATGAAACATTCAAACCTTTCATTCAGGATCCTGGTCTCCCCCCGCCCCCCGACAGATGCAGACCATCCCTTGCGTACAAGCCTGTATCCCTCCAGGTGGGCCCCCAGTTCCCAATGAAGTCAAAACCCTCAACTCTGCACCAGTTCTTCAGCCATTTGTTGAATCCCATGGTGTGGTGGACCCTGGCCTCTCCCATGCTGTAGACAGGCAGCACCTCCGAGAAGTTCACCGTGCATGCCACCTGTCTAAGGCCCCTCCCCAACTTTATGAGCTCCCTCTGCACCACTCTAACCTCATTCTCAGCCAGGTCACTTGTCCCCAGGTGGATAATGGTGTCTAGCTCCCCCTCCCATGCTGCTGCCACAGCAGTTCTTAGGATTCACTTCCTATCCCTCCAAGCCGAGGCACCTGGTAGGCACCTTACCTTTCTTCCTCCTCCCTCCCCAAATTTTACTCCCCTAATCATAGAGTCCCCTACTAGGAGTGTTTTCTTTCTCCTCTGGGGTACTGTGCCCCCCCAGAGTCTCCACTGCAGAGGTTAGCCACATCTACCTTGTCCACCACTGCGGGTGCCTCCATGGGATATCCTTACTCTGCCAGAATGGCATAGGAAAATGTGGAGTGGAACCACAGGTGGGATGCACCTCTGCCCAACCTCCCTCAATCTCCCTGAGACCACGGTCATCCAGCTGCTCCTCTTTACATCCTCTGAGGCTGTCAGAGTGCCATTGGTGGTTCCTGGGTGGGGGAGGAGGTCTCCTGAATCCTTGCCAACTCATCCTGGAGACAAGTGAACTCCGCCCTCAACCCAGAGAGGTGCACGCAGATAAGGCAGCACCACAGTCTCCAGAATGTCTCCCACAAGACTGCTGCCCCACAGCCACTGCATTGCACCATTCCCATCATGTCTGATGTTTACCTTGGCTTAAATTAACCTTAGTCACCCAATACATGTCTTTTTCTCACTCCCCCAATCAAGCAGCTGTGTGAGTACACACAGAAACACCAACTTCACCCAGTATAACAGTAGGTTTAAAGTTAAACACCTCCCTTTGTAGGACAGGAAGTGGTGTAAAACCTGTATGAGGATGGTTCTATAAAGGGAAGGACACCCTGGAATTGGTAGGGTGAGGGGCTGGTGGGTGGGAGTATCCGGAGGTATACTCACTCAGTGAGAAAAACAATCAGCACACTTCAGTCCAATGTGCAAACAATGCCCCCATAATGGGCAACTGATGTAGCTGAATTCCCTGCAACAGTAAACAATATGAAAAAAGTGTTTGTAGTACTCCACTGCCCTGCCTGCCTGTTGAATCCGCTGGCATTCCTCCACCACATGCTCTCCTCCTCCCCTCCCTGCAGCTCCCAGCAACAAAACAAAGCTTTCCCTTGCTAGGGAAAAGTGCAGCAAACAAAACCCCTTGCTCTTTCTTAGAACTTCCTCCTTCTCACCTTTGATCCACCTGAGGGTGAAGGCATTCTGCCATTGGTGTATTGACCCCCTTCTTTCAAATCCCCAAGATGGGAATTCAGATCCTGGCACCTGCTGTGCTCCTCCTGGTGACTAGATCCGGTGAGAATCTGTATCCGGTGTATACAGACTGAAGGAACTCAATATGTATAAACTGGATGGGGGGGGGATATGATAGAGACATTCAAATACCTCAATGGGATCAATAGAGTTCAACATGGCAGCATCTTTCAGAAAAGAAGATGTGCAAGAACAAGGGGCCACAATATGAGGGTGGAGGGTGGAAGACTCAGGGGCAATGTGAGGAAGTATTTTTTCACAGAAAGGGTGGTGGATACATGGAACAGCCTTCCTGAGGAGGTTGTGGGGGCAACAACAGTAGGTGAATTCAAGAATGCATGGGACAGGCAGAAGGCAACACTAGGGGCGGGAAGGAGGAGGTAGGCTGTAGTTCAAGTAGGATCTGGAGTGTATACAGTAAGTATGGAAATGGGCAGACTAGGTGAGCCAGGTGGTCCTTATCTGCTGTCAGATTCTATGTTTCTGTGTGTAACCCCCCTGCAAATGGGGGTTCCCAAAAGACTTCCAGGAGCTTGCTTGAATGCTCCAAGCCTGAATGGTGTTTGGCGTTTAAGCCATTTATCAGTGAGTGTTTTTAGAGCCTCTGGTACTGTCTCTTTAAGAGCTGTCTGCTTGCAGACATAATTAGTTTGTATGGGGGGACTGTGTGCTTCTCTGTTTGAGTACCACTCGAGCTGCTGCCAATTCACTCCATTTTGCAGTCACTAGGAGTGCAAAGGGAACCTATCTGAAAGATGTAACTGTTTGCCAGAAATCATTTACAGTAATAATGAAATTACAGTTTGTCTAACCTGCTTTCTTTGCAGTCAGAACTGTGTCTGCCTAGTTCCCCATTCTGGTTTTGAACTGCTGAACTGGACCAATCAGTGTGGGTAAGCTAGCTCTAAAATGGTGCCTTGGACGAATCAGAACTTGGACTCATAATCTGAGCCAGCCACAAGAGGATTGTATGGGCAGTGACTCTGGGAGATGAAGTTTAGACTTGAGCCTTTTGGACCAACAGCAGCAGTCTATTGTGGTGACAGCCAATCCAGTCAAGAACTGGGAGGAACTCAAAGGAAGTGCCAGGTTTTGTCTGTTGGGAGTTTCAGTTGAGCTTTGGCAGTGAGGGAAAGGAACCTGTGCTCCTTCAGTGCACAGTTTAGTCAAAAAACATGTGTAAGGTCAGAGTTCGGTCTGCAGCTTGTTAGGACTGAATCCGTCCTGTGAGAGAGAATCAAAGGATATCTGAAGAGTAGAAACCAGGCTCACCCTGTAGAAGACTGGAGGAATTGCTGAAAATTGCACTCGGTCTGTCAGGAACTGAATCTGCTGTGTGTTCTCCGGGTATTGTGCAGTAATTGCGATCGGGATACAGATGCAGCCTGCCTGGTATAGTGCTTTCTTTTACCATATAAATGTGTGAAGAGGTTTGTGTACCTCAAGTGAATCCTGCTGCCATTAAGTGACTTTTGCCTGTGACTGTTTACCATATAAATGTGTGAGAGTCTCTTGGAGCTCAAGAGTAGCCCTGCTGACATTGAAGGACCCTATCTTATTTGGAGGTCGTGAGTACTAATTCAGGGTCGCTCCCTGTTGAATTGCCACATTAAATCCAAATGGAATTACTGTACTGCTGACTGTTTAATTCTCCTTTTCTCTGTGTGAAAGGGCCCCTACCAGCTGCCACGGTTTGGACTAGCCACTAGGGCTTGGGTACCCAGGGACAGTAACTGATAGGGATAGGCCTGTGCACAGAGCCATAGGTAGATGAGTAGAGTGATAAGCTAATTAACCTGATTTCCTCCTGTCCTTGTTATATCCCCCTAAATAAATCAGAGCTGCTTGTTTCAGCAAAGTTATACTGCCTGAGGTATTTGTCTATGTTAAAGTACTGTACTGTGATTGTTGCACTGTATCTTATTTCACAGGAAGTCCCAGTGCGAACCAGTCCTGGGAGTAAGTGTATACTGTAAGAGTAATTCTGATGTATTGTGTGGGCCACTAGTGGGAAGAAAGGGGTTGCAGTGTCCCAGAGGGCTGTGACCAAGTTAGTTTAACTATTGTAAACCCTGACCTCTGGGTGGAGGCACCCGCCATTGGATCCAGGCCCCTCAACCTGTTGGTGGCAAATCAGGCAGGGTAGTAGCCCCTGGGATAGCGCATCTAGGGTTACATCTTGGAGCTCACCGCTGGGATTGTGTGTCCTGTAGTGGCCATATTCTGAACCACTGTTAAGAAAAAATGGGTACCCGACAGAAGTGGCTGTGCACCGGCTGGTGGAGTGGTGTACTGGGGAGGAGATCGACCCCAAAATGCTATGCTTATCCTGGACATCCCCTGGGTATCATACGGACACTGTGCAGGGAGTACTTTCCAAGGTGGAAGGTTTACAAAACCCTGTGGTGGTGGGTCGGCATGCTAATCTGCTCACCCACACTTTCCTGGCCCTAGTAGAGTTTAAGGATCCATAGATAGCTCCAAAGTGCCACAGACCATTACCCCAGAGGAGCCCTCACTGCTTGGAGTGATAACTAAGGACAGTAAAGACCGGGGAGATGAGCCCCACCACTATCTGAAACTTTTGAGGAGAAATTTGCTAAATGGTTGCTGGGGAAGGGAAACTGTGGAGGACTTGAAGAAACTATTCTTGCCACCTGGGGTGTTCCTCCCCAACACCTTCTCCGCTCCAGTGCCCGTAATGGTGGCTGAACCAATGCAGACTCCAATTTCTGCACCTGCCATTAGTCACGACTCTTACCGAAGGTTGAGGATCTTCTCTGGCACCTCCCACCCCCAAGGGAGGATGACTGGGAGACCTGGATAGACTATGTTGCCCCAAGTGCTAGAATGGCAATGCTCGGAAGCCAAAAGCGAGAGGGTTAGTGAGAGCCTCGAGGTCCTGCCTGGCTACCATTAAGTGCTAACGGGCCAGTAACCCTGAAGTGACTGCACAGGCCTATCTTGAGGCCCTGGAGAATGTGTATGGAGCCCAGATTCTGATGAGGACCTATGGTGGAGAGTAAGAGATGCACAACAGTACCAAGGGAGTTGTTGTCTGTGTATGTATCTCGGCTGGAAAAATTGTTGCAAGAATGCCTCAGAAAGGGTAGTTTGCCAGCGATTGAACTGGACGAACCAGGCTGGACAGGATCCTTAAGTCTGCCCCTTCTCAGAACTGCTGTTGCTTCAGTTACGCCTGGCAGATTGACTGGAATCCCACCCTCCTATGATGAGTTAATGAGAGAAATTCGAGGAGTTGAGAAAAAGCGACCTCGGGAGGGACCTGCACCAATAGCTGCAGCTACGACCCGAGTGACTGAGGGTGACCCATCAAGAGTGAAGTTCAGGGCAGAGGTTGGCAGTAAATGAGTGCTCTGGCAAGGAAAAGATATGCCACAATGAGGGCGAACTGTTGAGAGAGATCCGAGAATTCAAAACAGTCCCTTTATGAAGGCGCGCCTGCAAATGCAGACCCTGACCTATACGACTGCATCTGCTATGGGGTGGGGGTACCCACCATGTATCTCCTACTGATAACAGCTCCAAACTCAATTCCTTGACCATGGAAGTGGAGAAACTGACGAGATGTCTCCAAATGCTTATCACACGCAGACAGAGATGGCACCCAGGTTTCCAGTTAGTAATACCCGCCCTGGCTCCCAGTGTGGCACCTCAGCCAGCTCAAACTCCAGAAAGTATGTTTTGCTTTAATTGTGGGAAAGATGGGCACATGAAAAGGAATGCCAGTCCCCAAAGACACTGACAAAGTTGCATATAGGCTACAAGGAGAGCTTGGAGAACAAATCAGTGGTTAGAGAGGTGCGACATGATCCCAGTGAGGGCACCAAAATGCTAATTCATGTCCTTTTGGCAAGGTCAGTTGCCCAGGCCCCCACTACCGCCTCTCCAGACTGGTCCAGAATAGTGGGTCCCTCCATGGAGACCACTGTAAAGGTGAATGGGTGTCTACAAGAGCTGTATTAGACAGTGGCTCCCAAGTGACAATTATGTTCCAAGATTGGTATCAGAAGCATTTGTCAGACGTACCCTTACAACCATTAGAAGGACTGCATGTATGGGGTTAAGTGAGAAGGCCTACCCCTATTCCGGTATATCCGAATTTGGCTGTCTTTCCCCACCTCCGTGGCTGGAGTGGCCGAACAAGTAGAACCCTAGCCTTGTGTGTCCCCCACTGGACTGTATGATGGTGTCCCTTTGTTGATTGGAACAAATGCTCATATGTTGGGAAGGCTGGCACAGTTGTGTTATGAAAACAGGGGTCAAAGACTAGTAGAGCTTTAAGAGTTCCGGCTTTAATTAAGAAGGCCTATGAGGCACAGAGATGCTGAAAAATAGAACCAGAGGAACCGGTTGGAATTGTATGGAAGAAGGATCCTGAGTCTCTGATCCTGGGCCAAATGCCCAGTGTACCTTACAGGAGAGGTCCATATCAGAAAGGATGTTAAGAATAAAATATTAATGTTGGATGCACCAGGCGATGGAAAATTGCCAGAGGGACTGCTGGTCAAGCCTAGTATTTTGCCGCTAGAGCCCATGCTTATGCCAGAAGGGTAATGGTCCAAGTTCATAATGTGTCTGAAAGAGACATTCGAGTAAATAGAGGTTGCACCCTGGCTAATGTGCATTGTGCAGACACTGCAGTGCTACCCAGTAGCAACAGTTCAAGGAAGAATGACAGAGTAGCATACGACTTGTTTGATTCGGTGACTCCCCGTTGCCAGCTGAATGGAAAGTGAGGATCAGTGAGAAGCTTGCCCAGAGAGACCAGGTGTTTTCTTTAAAGGAATGGGACGTAGGATTCGTGCAAGGCTGAGCACAATATCCGGCTGCATGACGAAAGACCATTTCGTGAGAGGTCTCGACGCCTGGCACCTGCTGACATAGATGATGTGAGACAGCATCTGCAAGAGATGTTAGCTGCTGGTGTAATACAAGAATCCAGAAGCCCTTATGCTTCCCCATTGTGGTAGTGAGGAAAAGAATGGAACAGTAAGGATGTGTGTGATTATCGCACCTTAAACCGGCGGACTATCCTGATCAGTACACAATCCCGCATTCAGGATGCTTTGGACTGCCTAAGCGGGAGCAAGTGGTTCTCTGTGCTGGATCTCACGAGTGGGTACTACCAGATCCCGATGGCCCCAGAGGACCGTGAAAACAGCCTTTATCTGTCCGCTTGTTCTATGAATTCATGAGGATGCCTCAAGGGGATTTCAGGTGCCCCAGCCACTTTTCAATGATTGATGGAGCGTGCAGTGCGGGACATGAACTTACTAGAGTGCCTGATATACCTAGATGATGTTATTGTGTTGGCAGCTCACTGGAGGAACATGAGAGCAGATTATTTAAGGTATTGGACCGACTGGAGGACTTTGGCCTTAAACTGTCCATTAATAAGTGTCAATTCTTTCAAACATCAGTAAAGTATGTGGACACATAGTATCCACCGAGGAATAGAGACCGACCCAAGTAAAGTTGAGGCCTTGACACCTGGCCGCAGCCCAAAAATCTAAAAGAACTGCAAAGATTCCTGGATTCTGTGGTTATTATCGGCATTTCATCAAGGACTATTCAAGAGTGATCCCTTTACTTAACCTTACTCAAGGGTATCCCCAACCCACAAAAATACCAAAGTCAGCGTCCCTCAGGACTGAAAGAGTGTATTTTCATCCAGTGAAGTATTTGGGGCCGCTGGACTCCTGATTGTGAGACTGCTTTTCATGAGATCATTTATCAACTTACCCATGCTCCAGTGCTGGCCTATGCCAATCCAAAGAAAACCTTATGTCCTGCACTGATGCTAGCTTGCAAGGGTTGGGGGCTGTGTTGTACCAAGAACAGAATGGCCTGAGACCAGTGGCCTTGCCAGTAGAAGTCTGACCCCATCCAAAAAGAACTATCCTGTACATAAGTTAGAGTTTCTAGCTTTGAAGTGGGCTATTGTTGACCAATTCCATGAGTACTTGTATGGGGCTAAAATACTAGTAAAAACTGACAATAATCCTTTAACCTATGTGCAGACCTCAGCTAAGTTGGATGCCACTGGCCATAGGTGGCTTTCTGCATTATCTACATACGACTGTGCTCTCGAATACCGAGCAGGTCTGAACCACATAGATGCTGATGCTCTCTCCAGGAGGCCTGTTCCCAGAATGATTGGGTCCGATTGGCAGAACCTGACATTCGGGCACTCTGCCGAAGTTTGACAGGGAGGAACAATGTCCACGGACGCAGTGGACTGCATGGTGGATTGCTTGGGACCCTCTGAGAATTGCATACCTGCTGCTTATTGCCACTTTTCTGCAATAGACATTGGTGCACTGCCTCAGCTGGACAATGACAGTATTCGGTGGGCTCAATCCCGCGATCCCATGATCAAAGCAGCTTTAGAAGCCCTCTATGCAGGAAAAGATGTGTCCAAATCACGCTCCACTGATTTGAGAACTGCACTGTTATACAAAGAAGGTCCTAAATTGAAACTGATCAATAAACTGTTATACAGAGAAACAGTAGACAGAGGGGACAAGTAGACAAACAACAACTAGTGCTGCCACTGCCTTCGAGACTCAGTATTGAGGTCCTTGCACAACCACATGGGGCACCTTGGTATAGGCAGAACACTTGACTTGGTGAGATCCAGATTCTATTGGCCTAAGATGGGGGCTGATGTGGAGCAACACATTCGAACTTGTAGTCGCTGCTTACAGAGAAAGCTTTTCCCCAGAGGGCTGCCCCCCTTGTTAACATAACCACCAGTGCACCCATGAAGCTGGTCTGTATTGATTTTCTAAGTTTGGAGTCAGATCAAAGAAATATCAGTAATGTGCTGGTGGTCACTGACCATTTCACGAGATATGCCCAAGCTTTCCCCACCAAAGACCAGAAAGCATCCACTGTAGCCAAAGTACTTGTAGAAAACTTTTTGTTCACTATGGGGGCTCCACAAAGAATCCATTCTGATCAAGGAGAGACTTTGAGAGTCGTCTGATCAAAGAGATGCTTTCTCTGTGGGGAGGCGAAAGTCCAGAACCACTCCTTACCACCCCAGGGGACCCACAGCCTGAACGTTTCAACCGCACTTGCTAGATATGCTAGGCACCCTGCACCCAAAGGACAAGCCTTAGATGGAGCCAACAAATTAGCACCCTGGTACATGCTTATAACTGCACCAAAAGTGATGCCACTGGGTTCTCCCCTACCGCTGATGTTTGGAAGAAAGCTCGACTACCAGTAGATGTGTGTTTTGGGGTCTCTCCTGATGAGGTTCAAGCTGACAACTATTTACAGTATGTGCAAAAGTTAAAGGCCCAGCTAACTCATGCGTACCAACTGGCTCAAACCATGGCTGCCAAAAGAAATCTGGCCAACAAAGAAAGGTATGATAAAAGGTGGAAACACAGGAACTCCAGGAGGGAGATCGGTAGTGCTAAGAAATCTGGGACTGCATGGCAAGCACAAGATTGCTGACAGATGGCACCATCTCCCTCACATTGTAGTGGGCAAACTAGATGATCTGCCAGTGTACAAAGTAAGGCCTGAGAATAATTCAAAAGATGTAAAAACAATGCATAGAAATCATTTACTGCCCATTGGACAAATCTTAATTGAGTCTGAGCCCCTAGAAGATGCCCCTCTGGACCAGTGACTAGAGCTGCTGCTAAGAAAAGATCAAGAAAGTCTGCACCTACAGAAGCAAAGTTAAAGTGTTCCCTCCACAAGTCCCAGTTGAGCATGACTGTCAGTCCATATCGGAAGAAAGTGAGAGTGACTTTGAATACTATCCTTCTTACGAACTGAGTCAATTGTTTCCGGGCAATCCCTAGTCATATCACTGGAGATGAGCTGGGCCTTCTGGACTGTCCAAGCCCCAGCTTCGTCCCTGAGCCAATGCTCCCAGAAAGTGAAGTGCAAAGCATCAGATCAGATGAAATGGAATCATTGTGCATGGTTGAACTGTTTGAGCTTTCAGGGGAGGAAAATGATAGATTGGGGCAGACTGGTGATACACCAGAACAAGAAGAGTATTTTGAGTGCCCTGACAGTCCACTGCCAGTGTCCGAAAGCTCTCCATGCGAGCCAAATGTTGTGGACTCAGAAACTGCAACTCCTGGAGCTGAAAGTGCCCCAAGTTCTAGCCTCTCTACCCCATGGAGACTCCTGACAAGTGAGGACAATGCTGAAAATGAGGCTCAGAGTGCAGAGACTGTAACAGTTCCCCTAGAAAGACTGGTCGAGCTGTAAAGCCTGTGGTGCACCTCAGTTATGATTCCTTGGGAGGCCTGTGGATTTGCCTCTCAATGTTGTCCATAAAGGAGTGTATGTGTCCCCAGCTCATTGCCCAAACTGGCGTCAGTGCTAACTCAAGTTACTTGTGTTGCCCTCTAAGTATGGTGCCTTGCCCGTCCAGCCCCAAGGTAACTGATAGGAAGGGCCCCTCTCTTCAGGTTTTCATGTACAAGAGGTAATAACTTGAGTTATGGTACAATGTGTGTGTAATACTGTGTAAAGAGTGACATACTGCAATGTTTCAGAAATGTGTTCTTGGTAAAATGATATATTGACTGATGATTACATGTGTGAGCCTAATACAAATGTATATGGTTGCAGTTGAAACTTATGGAGTACTTGCTTGGCGCGACGTCAAGCTTTCCCAAACCAGGAAGGGTAACCCCCTGCAAATGGGGTTCCCAAAGACTTCCAGGAGCTTGCTTGAATGCTCCAAGCCTGAATGGTGTTTATGCTTAAGCCATTTATCAGTGAGTGTTTTAGAGCCTCTGGTACTGTCTCTTTAAGAGCTGTCTGCTTGCAGACATAATTAGTTTGTATGGGGGACTGTGGCTTCTCTGTTTGAGTACCACTCGAGCTGCTGCCAATTCACTCCATTTTTGCAGTCACTAGGAGTGCAAAGGGAACCTATCTGAAAGATGTAACTTTGCCAGAAATCGTTTACAGTAATAATGAAATTACAGTTTGTCTAACCTGCTTTCTTTGCAGTCAGAACTGTGTCTGCCTAGTTCCCCATTCTGGTTTTGAACTGCTGAACTGGACCAATCAGTGTGGGGTAAGCTAGCTCTAAAATGGTGCCTTGGACGAATCAGAACTTGGACTCATAATCTGAGCCAGCCACAAGAGGATTGTATGGGCAGTGGCTCTGGGAGATGTAGTTTAGACTGGCGCCTTTTGGACCAACAGCAGCAGTCTATTGTGAGTGACAGCCAATCCAGTCAAGAACTGGGAGGAACTCAAAGGAAGTGCCCGGTTTTGTCTGTTGGGAGTTTCAGTTGAGCTTTGGCAGTGAAGGGGAAAGGAACCCTGTGCTCCTTCAGTGCACAGTTTTAGTCAAAAAACATGTGTAAGGTCCAGAGTTCCGGTCTGCAGCTTGTTAGGACTGAATCCGTCCTGTGAAGAGAATCAAAGGATATCTGAAGAGTGAAACCAGGCTCACCCTGTAGAAGACTGGAGGAATTGCTGAAAATTGCACTCGGTCTGTCAGGAACTGAATCTGCTGTGTGTTCTCCGGGTGTGCAGTAATTATGATCGGGATACAGATGCAGCCTGCCTGGTATAGTGCTTTCTTTTACCATATAAATGTGTGAAGAGTTTGTTGTACCTCAAGTGAATCCTGCTGCCATTAAGTGACTTTTGCCTGTGACTGTTTACCATATAAATGTGTGAGGAGTCTCTTGGAGCTCAAGAGTAGCCCTGCTGACATTGAAGGACCCTATCTTATTTGGAGGTCGTGAGTACTAATTCAGGGTCGCTCCTGTTGAATTGCCACATTAAATCCAAATGGAATTACTGTACTGCTGACTGTTTAATTCTCCTTTTCTCTGTGTGAAAGGGCCCTACCAGCTGCCACAGTTTGGACTAGCCACTAGGGCTTGGGTACCCAGGGACAGTAACTGATAAGGATAGGCCTGTGCACAGAGCCATAGGTAGATGAGTAGAGTGATAAGCTAATTAACCTGATTTCCCCCTGTCCTTGTTATATCCCCCTAAATAAATCAGAGCTGCTTGTTTCAGCAAAGTTATACTGCCTGAGGTATTTGTCTATGTTAAAGTACTGTACTGTGATTCTTGCACTGTATCTTATTTCACAGGAGGTCCCAGTGCCGGAACCAGTCCTGGGGTAAGTGTACATGTAAAGGTAATTCTGATGTATTGTGTGGGCCACTAGTGGGAAGAAAGGGGGGTTGCAGTGTCCCAGAGGGCTGTGACCAAGTTAGTTTAACTATTGTAAACCCTGACCTCTGGGTGGAGGCACCCGCCATTGGATCCAGGCCCCTCAACCTGTTAGTGGCAAATCAGGCAGGGGTAGTAGCCCCTGGGATAGCGCCATCTAGGGGTTACATGTGGATAATGTGCAACCCTACTAGGTGAAATGGCACAGCTCAATGCTTTAGAATGTTGGGCATATGAGGATTCCAGACAGCAGCAACTCTCCAGTCACTATTGTTCTCGCAGTGCCTCTAAATATGGAATAAATGCCATACTAGTTGGCTTGACACAAAAAGTAGACAATTAGCTATCTTCAAAATATGACTCTAGCCAGAAGAAAATAAGGTAAACGGTGGCCTTCCTCGACAGATGACGAAAGAGCGCACTCTCCATTCTCTATTTGTGAAAAGAGTCCTTAGAGTTTACCTGGACAGAACCAGGGACTTCAGGCAGTCCCAACATCTCTTCGTCTTCTTGGATCCATATCCTGCCTCATATCCTAAGTATCAACGTGAAAGAAAACAGATTTAGTAAAAATCAAGGACTGCATACTGTGTAATCAGTCATCTGCAACAGAGTAGGCCCTTTCGTTAACATCAAATTTAAACTTGTTAAATCTGCACAGTAGCAACCAACATTTTGATGTGAAACTGCTCTCCTTATGATTATTATTATTTTTTGCATATTAAAACAAACACAAGCCAGCAGGCAAGCTACAGAGGGATGTCCAGACAGACTTATAAACAGAGGTTATAAAAGGACTATGGACATCCCCATGCTGGTATACCAGACAATTTTCTCCCACAGAAGTGAGGCTTCCAGGTGGGCCCCATTGACAATTTAAGAGCTAACAGAAAAATAAATTAGGATAAGCATGAAGAGATCTCTTTTTTTTTGTAGTGCTCCACATTGTCAATGAGTATTCATAACAAGTGGGCTCTATGAAACAGTACCCAGAAAACAAACGGGTGGGGGAGAATATTGTCCCATACATCAGCCATGTGCAGGAAACTAATTTACCTGCTGACTGCTGCCTGCAAAACTCTGCAACCAAAAGCCATATCTGCAGAACTTTACACATCCAGTCTAAGTGCTTGGTGAATGTTTGGTTGGAGGACCATGTAGCTGTCTCACACAGCTCTAAAAACAGACGACTCATCTCTCTCCAACCAGGAAGAGGCCTTAGCCCTGGTGGAATAAGCCTTGATGAGAGCTGGGAGAATTCTACTTTACCATGACATAAGTCTTGGTAACGTTGACCCTCACTCACTTAGCTAAGGTGGCCTTGGAGGCTTTGACCCTGCTTTGCTGCTCCAAAAAGAATGAACAACCTGTCCAATTTCTGGAACTCAGCAGTCTGTCTAAGGTATGTCCTAACAGCCCATCACAATCTAACTTGTGCCACTCCTTCTCCTTTGGGTGAGAAGGTTGTGGACTGAAGGAGGGGAGTCACATGAAGGCCGTGGGAACCTTTGGAGTGAAAGATGGAACTGTTCTGAGCACCACCTTGTCCTAATGCATGACAAGGCATGGTTCCTTGTGGGACAAGGCCAGGAGCTCAAAAGTCCTCTTGGCTGAGCATATAGCAACTAGAAACATACCTTGTAAGACAGCACATCCAAGGATACTGATGAAAAAGGTTAGAAAAACACCAATTACCAAGAGCATTCAGCACCAGATTCAGATCCCATGGAGAAACCTGGATCAGAACAGAGGTTGACCCTTGCACAGCTTGCATAAAAAACCAAAACCTTCTCAGTTATTCCCTAGGGACAGATGCAGGGGGACACCAAGGGCTAATACCTGACCTCTTAGATTGCTCAAGGACAAACCTTTGTCCACCCCTTCCTGTGGAAACTGCAAAATCTGTGGAACCAGGGCTTTGTAAGACTGTATATTCTTATCCCTTGGGCAAGTCCCTATGTGAGCAAAAATTGTTGACGTGATGTTCTTCCAGGCAGCCATCAGGGTGTCCATCACCTTCTTAGAGAAAACATAATCTCAGAAGACTCCTACTTTCAGGAGCCAGGCCGCGAACTGCACTGCTCATGGAATTGGACACAGAATGGGGCCTTGTGAAAGAAGGTTCCCCTACCCTGGACAGTGAAATGGGGCACGTTGAGCTAGGTTCACAAAGTCTGATAACCACGGTCTTCTGGGCTAGTCTGGGCTATTAGCAGAAAACTTCTTCATGAGTGCCTTGTTTTATGTATGAACTTGAGAGGGAGGGAGGGAAGGCATATGCTCTGCCGCGATGACCCCCTTGTGCTAGAGTATCTACTAGGGCTGTGTGAATACCGAATATTACTTTCCGAATACCACGAATAGTAGGCTTTCCGAATATTTGGAACTGAATACTGAATAGTCCACTATTTGACTGGTATTCGGTATTTGGCCATGCACAACGAAAAAAAAGTAATTCCCACCGAACATTAAATAAATATTTTAGCCCTGGTGTCTAGTGGTCCCACTCCCCGGCCAATCCCCAGTCCAAAATGAAGAATCCCCCCTCTTCAAGACCCTCAGCAATACCCCCCAGTCCCCCATCCCCAAATGTATAAAAATAAAAACATTCCTAATTTCCCTGGTGTCTAGTGGACCCCACCCCCATCCTGTCAGGAAGTGCCTCCACCCTCTCCCCCAACACCCATGACCCAGAGTGGGCCTCCAGCACAGCCCTCCACTCACCTCTATGGCGGCAGCCCGACCGCACGGCTCATTCATTGAAAACTCAGTTGGGCTGCCGCCATGGAGGTGAGTGGAGGGCTGTGTCGTGGCCTCTCTGGTCATGTGGGTGGGGGAGAGGGTTGGGGGGCACTTTCTGACAGGGTGGGGGGTCCACTAGACACCAGGGAAATTAGGGAATTTTTTTTTAATTTTTATACATTTGGGGACGGGGGCTGGGGATAATGCTGGGAGTCTGGGCAGTTGTATTAAACGAGTTGCAGAAGGCATGCTGAAATTTTGAAACAAATAATCTTTGCAGTTTTACAGAACTGGCAGCAACCCAGGACCCTGCATCATGGAGCAGTTCATAATGTGTAATTAAAGTTAACAGTCGGGGGGGAGACAATTAAGATTAGGTTGTGAGTTAGATTGTTTTGTAATTATTACTTTAGAAAGGCTTTTTTTTTTTTTTTTTTTTTTGCAAAACCATCAGCTGCATTTCTAGGGCTGTGCAGAAGCTTGATGTTGCAAAATGATATGCTGTCAAAAGAAAATATTAAGAGATTCATGTTTTTGGACCGGTGATCAGCCGGGGGTTGGGGTTGGGACCACTAGACACCAGGGATAAAAACACTTATTTAATACTGGCCAGGAGGGGGGTGCTCTTTTATTTTTAAATACCCCCCCTCCCAGACATCCGAATAACGAATAACAAATACCGAATAATGAATATTTCGGCACCGAATAACGACTATTCAGCTAAATATTCGGAAAAAGGTATTCACACAGCCCTAGTATCTACTGCTCCTGCCCGTGAACACTGGAAGTGGTTGATGAACCATTGAACTTGAACATTTCTTTGTGTATGCCATCATGACATCATTGTCTAACCTGATTTTAATGGCTTTTGACTGCACCTCACTTGAAAAAGAATGAGAGTGAGGTGCACCACTCTCATCTCCAGAATGTTTATGTGTAGGTGCGGTTTCTGCGCTGACCAAGTCCCGAGTGGGAAAGTGGTCCAGAACTGCACCCCAACCTGACAGACTGGCATTGGCAGCCAGAATCAACTCTGGAATGACTTTCAAGAGGAATCCCTTGGTCATATTCTCCAAAACTCACCCACCAATTCAGAGATGCCTACAGTTGTGATGAGAGGAGGACCCTGGACTGATAATCCTCCGAGGTTGAATCCCAGGCTGACAAGAACTGTATCTATAGGGGCCACAGAGAAGGCGAGCCACCAGAACTAGTTCTACTGCTGCCATCATAAGGCCCAGAAATAGGAGCAAATGGTGAGCTGAAGCCAACATTAGTTTCCTCAGTCACTGAACCTCTCCTCAACAGGGTCTCCTTCTGGGCTGGCCAGAGGAAGACCTTTCCCAGAATTGTCTTGAACACCACTACCAAGTGTTCTAGTGTCTGAGATGACTCAAGAGAGCTTTTCTCCTGATTCACCACCTGGCCATAGGATTCAGACCTCCAGGGTCCGGGTCACTGACATTGCTAATGGCATAGACAGTGCTCAAAGGAGTATCATCTCGGGGGAAGAGACATGACATCCCCCTGTTAGACAGAGCCACCAGAAATATGAGCACCTTGGAGAAACCCTGAGGGCTATGGGGAGACGCATCCCACAGAGCAAAGAATGTTACATAATCTAAATCTAAGAAACTGCAAAAGATGCCAGCATGAAACTTTTCACATCTTCAGACTATGCTACCATGAACATGCATGCAAATTTTTAGGCTATTCTGTCAAACACTGCTAAAGTTATTAAGGTGCAAAATTTGGTTTAACACTGAGCACGCCACTCAACCTTAATTATACAAGCACTATTGCACCAGTGTAATATTTATGAGATGAGCTGCTGTAAGATATCAGAAATATCTTCTTGAGTTGTACTTCACCTCTGACCTCACGAATGGCAAAGCCACAAGTTAGGTCACAAGAGGTCAAGTGCAATGAAAGTACAATAGTCAAGTATAATGAAGGAAGGTATTTCTGATATACTGTAGTACATGAGCTCATCTCACATTCGATGTATACAACAGGACCTGAACATTTCATAAATAACGCTCTAAACAATTGATATTCGTTTTCATTCACAGTTTTTAAGCTTGTTTCTATTAATTAGGGAGGTAGTATAGCGCAGTGGTCTAAGGCTCTGAGCTGCAAACCTGGTGACATCCAGCAGACCAGACCTGGGTTTGAATCCCACAGCTTCCACTTGCATACTGTGTGACCCTGAGCAAGTCACTTAACCTCCTTGTGCTCCCAGGTCGCTCCTGTAAAAAAGCTTTCAGCTTAGTGTGCTATACCTGGTTAAACAACTAAATAAAAAAAAAAAAATGGAATGTCTCTGAAAAATATGTGATGTATTGATTGCCAAGGTAGCATTGTTATGAGGTAATGTGGTATGTCCTGTTGCTACTGGTCAGTTATCAGTAGGTCAATTGTGATATCTAAATGGTGATAGCATGGTGCCTAACAGGTGATATCTTGATATCTTGAAACTTAGCTCAAAGATATCCTTTGTTATCTTTATAAATTTATACCCTCACCTGCTGCATACACATACATATTTCTAGTTGCCTGTTGCTAGCTTGCAGAGCAGAAAGCAGCTAACTAAAATAAACTACCATTTTCTTCTAATGTAACACTTCTATCTCAACAGGAGTAAGGGTCTGTTGAGATTAAGCAGACAGATACTTTATTAGAAGTAGAAGGGGTCTTATTTAGGCATAAAAAGAAGAAAAGAAAGTCAGTGTGTGTTCTGTGCTGGGAAGTTTGCTATATCAACTTACTTTGCTAAACCAGTAGGAGGAGAGAGAGCTTAATTGGGGGTGTGGCTTAGACAATATAAAAGCAGGTGACTTAAATTACAACTTCCTGTTGCTAGCCTTTTTTCTTACTAATTGCCCTCTATCCCACCCAACCTAAGTCAGTTCTACTTTTATAGCCACTATATTTGACTGCCAACAGGAACTTCCTGTTTGGCAGTAGGAAGGGAAGGATCATAGAGAAACATCAGTTTTGTCAACCCTAAAGGAAAAAAGTAGCTCACTCCCCCAGCTGCTGGTGGTCTGACACTGAGCAAGGAAGAAGAAGGCTACTGAAGAATATGGGAAGTTGCTGTCCCAGAACAGGAAGGGTGAGAGTTGTAAGGAGAGGAGAGATTAAGCATACAGAGAAACAGGAGAGGAGACACAAAATAAGACATGATAGGAGTGGTGCAGTGCAATAGCTGTGGGGTGGCAGTGTTCTGGGAGACATTCTGGAGGCTACGATGCTGCCCTATTTGCAGACACCTCACTGGTCTGAGGGAGGAGGTTGCCTGTCTCCAGGCTGACCTGGTTAGGATTCATGAAACCTCCTCCCCACCAAGGAACACCAGGTCCAATGTCACTACCTCAGAGGTTGCCAAGAAAGAGAAGAGGCTGAACTAGGGTGGGCTCAGGAAGGGAGAGGGTGGTGGAACACAGTTGCATCCCTCCAGATGTACCTCTTCACAAGTCATACACTCCTCTGGTGGATAGTGGTTCCTCTATGGAGGCACCTGCAGTGGAGACCAAGGAGGATGCTGGGAACCTTCACAAAGGAGACCCACAGGAGGGTGGCATGGGACCCTACAGGGAAAGTAAACAACTCTTGGTGGGGGATTCAATCATTAGAAGGGTTGAAGTGGGGGAGGAAGGGGAGAGGGAGGTAAGGTGCCTGCCTGGCACCATGGCTTGGAGGGACAGGAAGAGAATCCTCAGGATTGTGGGAGCAGCTGCACGAGGGAGGGAGCTGGATGTCATTGTTCACCTGGGGACAAATGACCTGGCTAGGAATGGGATCAGAACAGTGCAAGAGGAGTTTGTAGAGTTGGGGAGGGGCCTTAGACAAGTAGTGCATTCGGTAACCTTCTTGGGGTGCTGCCTGTCTATGGCAAGGGTGATGCTAGGGTACTCCTCACCAGGCAATTCAATGAATGGTTGAAAAACTGGTGTGGAGCTCAGGGTTTTGGCTTCACTGGGGACTGGAGAGCCACCTGGAGGGATACAGACCTATACTGGCACGATGGTCTGCATCTGTCCAGGGGGGAACCAGGATCCTAGGTGAGAGGTTTAAATGCTTCATTGGCAAGCATTTAAACTAGCCAAGGGGGGATGCACTGAAAAGGAGCAGGGAAATCCCAGCCTCCCCCCACAAAACACAGTAATTAATTAATTAAACACCAAGGTAGAGAAGTCAGTAAGGAGCAGGACAGAGGTAAATGTAAAAAAAGGCAAAGGCAGTAAGAACAGGGATGGGGCTAAAAGGGGTAAGGCCATCAAAAAGTGGAGGGTGATGAGTACCAATGCCTGTAGTCTGTGTAACAAGCTCCCTGAACTGGTGGCCTTGATGGAAGAGGGTTGCCTGGATATTGTGGCAGTCACAGAAACATGGTACACAGAGAACCATGACTGGGATGTCAACATACCAGGATACACAATCTACAGCAGGGACAGAGAAGGTAAAATAGGAGGAGGAGGAGTAGCTCTCTATGTAAAGGAAGGGATCAAAGCAACAGAACTAAAGAGTAAACAGGGAGCAGATGAGGCACTCTGGGTCACCCTGGAGACAGGAAATGGCACCACAATCCGCATGGGGGTTGTGTACAGACCCACATCTCAGGGGGAGGGAATGGACAAGGAAATGATTGAAGGCATCCTTAGAATGGCAGAAAAAGGGGAGATATTGTTGATGGGGGACCTGAATATGTCAGATGTTAACTGGAGCACCTTTGCTGCAGGCACATCCAAGAGCAGGGTCATTCTTAATGCCACACAAGGGGCATGCCTCAGACAGCTAGTATTGGAACCCACTCAGGAGGGAGCAATCTTAGACCTGATACTTTCAAATGGGGACGGAGAAAGAATCTTGGATTTAGAAGTGGGTAGCCATCTGGGAACAAGCGACCACCAAACAGTGTGGTTCACAATAAACACAGCCATACAATCAAGCCATACAAAAGCAAGAGTATTGGACTTTAGGAGGGCTGACTTTGGGAAAATGAGAGAGTGACTCAGAAAAGCACTAGCAAACAGGCAAGAAAGAGTGGTGAAGGAACAATGGGGAGTAATCAAAACAGCCATCACAGAGGCAACAAGCCTTTGTGTAAAGCAAATAAACAAAACACAACAAAGGAAAAAAAAACGCTATGGTTCTCAAAAGAGGTGGCAGGGAAGGTTAAGGAGAAAAGGAAAGCATTCAGGAAATATAAGGAAACACAGAAGGAGCAGGACAGAGAACTTTATCAGTTAAAGCAGAAAGAGGCAGGGAAGGCAGTCAGAATAGCAAAAGCCCAAACCAAGGAAAGGATAGACAACTCTGTTAAGAAGGGGGATAAGGCCTTTTATAGGTACATTAGGGAGTGAAGAAAGACCAAAGGAGGGATACTGAGGCTTAATAAAAAATAAAAGGGGAGGGAATGTGGGCAGAGGGTGACAGTGAAAAAGCAGGGATACTGAACGAATATTTCTGCTCAGTATTCACAAAGGAAGATGAGGTGGAGGTACCTAAACCAAACAAGAGAAACACTCTGAAGACGGGGGTCGAAACCAGTTCATTTACAGAAGAAAGGGTTCTGAAAGAACTAATAAAATTGAAGGTGGACAAAGCAATGGGGCCTGATGAGAGTCACCCAAGAATTCTAAAAGAACTAAGGGTAGAACTAATGACACCGCTGACTACTCTCTTTAACAAATCATGGGAGGATGGGGTGGTACTTGAGGACTGGAGGAGGGCGGATATGATTCCTCTTCACAAAAGTGGGAGCAGGACAGAGGCAGGAAACTACAGACCAGTTAGTTTGACCAAAGTGGTAGGGAAAATGATGGAATCACTTCTGAAGGAAAGAATTGTTGAGTACCTAGAGGCTAGTGGGGCACAGTACCAAAGGCAGCATGGATTCACGATGGGAAGGTCATGTCAGACAAATCTAATAGATATCTTTGATTGGGTGACCAAAGTAGTAGACCAGGGAGGGGCTGTGGACATGGCCTACCTAGATTTTAGCAAGGCATTTGATACAGTCCAACACAAAAGATTAATACACAAGTTAGCCAGCCTTGGAGTTGGTCCCAAGGTGGTAGCCTGGATAAAAAATTGACTAGACAACAGGACGCAAAGGGTAGTAGTAAACAGAGTCCTCAGTGAAGAAAGGAGAGTTATTAGCGGGATACCGCAGGGTTCAGTACTGGGACTGGTCCTTTTTAATGTCTTTATAAGTGACATTGCAGAGGAACTGGAAGTAAAAGTATGTCTCTTTGCAGACGACACAAAGATCTGCAACAGGGTTGATACACAAGGTGGAGTGGAAAGGATGAGAAGGGACTTGGCAAGGTTGGAGGAATGGTTAAATGTATGGCAGCAAAGATTCAATGCAAAGAAGTGCAAGGTAATGCACCTGGGAAACAAAAACCCAGGGGAAGAGTACACAATGGGGGGTGAGATACTGACAACAGTAAAAATGGAAAGGGACATTGTACTGCCGATGTCCTGGTTCAAAAGAGTACATAGCATACTTTCCAATTTTGTTTGGGGACACAAAAAAGCGAGGTTGGTATACCATAAACTAGCTGCCCCTAAGGAAGGAGGAGGATTAAGGTTGCCACATTTGAGACTATATTACTGGGCTAGCCAGGCTGCTAAATATCTTAGATGGTTGTTATCAGACCTACCGGTTCCTTCTGGGTACACCCCGCTATGGCTGAAGGTTGAATCATCCCTTATCAAAAAATTTGGTTATCTTCCCAAGGGGATGCTGCATGCTAAGTTACGTTCTCTTCTGGAAGTAATTAGGAACTCTGTCATTGCAATCTCGATTAAGATCCATATGCAATTATGTGCATTTCTCAAATATGATAATGGCAGAGATACCTCTCAGCCCATCAGTGGTAACCCCAATATACAAATAAATAATAAGCCGTTGCCACTTTCCTGGCTACCTCAGTTAGATCAGTGTCAGTTAGAGGGCTTTATCCTAGCTGAGGGGCAGTGGGCCTCTTCAGAAGATATTATGCATACATTTAAGATACCTGGTAAATACATATTCAAGGTCTACCAGCTACGGCACCTTCTGTTGCAAGTGTTTGGGGCTACTCCACCTTCTGAAACTCTTTCCCGCTTCCTGCCCACTGTGACCCAAGTGGTAGGCCTGCCTCACGCTGTGTCCAAACTATATACTTTGTTCTTTGCCTGGGCATACCCTGACAACAGCGCGCCAGTTCATTACTGGCAAGTCCTGTTACCTGGGATGGAATTTGGCTGGTCCCGTATTTGGCGGGATTGCCATAAATACCTGTTACAAGACCGACTCAGGCTGATGCAATTTAAAATTTTACACAATATTTATTATTCCCCTCAGAAACTTGCCAAACTGGGCCTCCTGCCCTCTCCACTCTGTACAAGCTGTAGGATGCAGACGGGTGATCTCCTCCATATTTTCTGGGAATGCCCTAGAGTGGCATCACTTTGGTCTATGATTAAGCAGAGAGTAAATCTGCTTTTAGTGATCTCTGATTGCTTTACACCTGAAATATGTGTTTTGGGAGATTTTTCACCCATCAATGTGGTGTGTAGAAGGTATTATATGGCGCTGATCTCCTCATCTGTTAAAAAAGTAGTTCTTAAGCATCGGAAAGATTCTGAGAGTTTAAGTTATGTGGAATGGTTACAAGGAGTTTTGGCTAATCTTAGAACAGAGAGGACAATCGCAAGCCTTTCAAATAAAATGGACAAGTTTAATAAGACCTGGGGCCCCTTTCAAACTTTATATGCTTTGTAAAGCTGTGATACACGCCTTTGTTAGGTTTTTACCTTTTTTTTCTTGCACCCTTGTTAGCATATTGCTGTGCTGGGTCTGTGGGGGTTGGGGAGGTGGGGCTTGGAGGGATGGGGAGTATGGGGGAGAATGGACCACTGTATATCCTGTTTATTGTTGCATTTAACTGGTATTGCCTATTGTGGTTCACTCTCTGTTATGTAAACTTTAATAAAAGTTGAATGGAAAAAAAATGGAAAGGGACCTGGGGGTAATTATATCAGATGACCTAAAGGTGGGAAAGCAATGTGAGAAGGCAGTAAGGAAGGCTGGGGGGATACTGGGATGCATAGGGAGAGGCATCAATAGTAGAAAACCGGAAGTTGTTATCCCTCTGTATAGGCAGTTGGTGAGACCCCATATGGAGTAGTGTGTGCAGTTCTGGAGACCCCATCTCTGCAAAGACATACACAGAGTGAAGGCTGTCCAGAGGAGGGCAACCAAAATGGTGCAGGGTCTGCACCAGAAGACATATGAAGAAAGACTAAAGGAGCTTAATATGTATACCCTTGAGGAAAGAAGGGAGAGAGGGGACATGATATAAACTTTCAAGTACCTCAAGGGAATCAACAAAGTCAAAGAGGGTAACATCTTTCAGAAAAAGATATGTGCAAGAACAAGGGCACAATTTGGAAATAGAGGGGGGACGGCTCAGAGGTAATGTGAGGAAGTATTTTGTCACGGAGAGGGTTGTGGATGCATGGAACAGCCCCCCTAAGGAGGTTGTGGAGTCAAGAACAGTGGTTGAATTCAAGGATGCATGGGACAGACATAAGGCAGTCCTAGTGGGGGGGTAGGAGGAAATAAGCTGTTGGTTAACTAGGATATGCAGCTTATCTGTTAGGTAGGAAAATGGGCAGACTAGGTGGGCCAAGCGGTCCTTATCTGCCATCAAATTCTATGTTTCTAGTAAAGGGGCGTGGTTGCCGCCCATAGTTAGGGTTGAGTAGGCACTTTAATGTTAAACCCCAAATTTTGTACTTTAATAACTTTGCAACCGTTCAACAGATTTGCATGACAGTTTGCATGCACGGTCTCGTAGGGCAGATCTCTGGATGCTCTGAGTTTTGTTCCAGTGTGATGGGTGGATTCTGAGCTCTGGAGAGAACAAAAAGTGTTTTTTTTAAGGGTGTTTTGCTGTTTCTTGCTGTTTTTCTTTGAACTAGCTTACAGCCCAGATGGTTTGGAATTTTGGTCTGGCATTTTCAGGGTAGACAGGAGCTGGGCAACTGATGTGCCTTTTGCTGGTTTGGTGAGAAAAGTACAGTATTAATCCATTTCAAAGTTATATAATTTATTACATTTTAAAATTCCTTTTATGAGCATGCTCAGTAAGCACTTTAAGATAGCTGTGTGAAATGAAAAAGGATTCTTTTTTCATACTAGAATAATCCTTTTTCATTTGCCACCATCTTTGTTTCCATTTTGTTCTAAAAGAAAATTCAAAACCCACAAAAATAACATCCTGGAAAGAGAGCAACACATCACATCAGGACCCTGTTAGGTGGATTCTACTCTTAGATGTTGGAAAAATGACCCCCAAAAGTGTTTTTTGTTCAATTTTAAATCCTTTTTCGTGACTCGCTTCCCAGCTGTCTGAAACAAAAATGGAATCCTTTGTCATTTGGGGACAGTCCTTTCTTGTGAGTGGAAAAATTTGATATTTTATCCCTGGTGAATAGTGGCATCCCCCACCCACTGATCGCTGTCCTTATAATCATTTATTTTTTTTCCAGGTATCTAGTGGCACACTCTGATCCCATCCCTGTAAACATTTATTATTAACTTAGTGTCAAGCAGCAACCCTGCACCCTCCAATCCCATCCCTGTAATCATTTATTATTTTCCTGGTGTCTAATGGCACCCCCACACTACGATCCTGGTTACCCCCCCCACAGTAACAGTTCGCCAGCGAGGTCTCCCACAGTGACTACAGTGCCTAGCCACAGTGGAAGACCCACTGGAACCCGGCACTGTCTGTTGGGGGTCCTGCAACCCCCAATCAGCTCTGACTGGAGTTGAGAATCCTTAAGTGGGGGGTGTGGGGGCACAGCCCCCTGTGTGTGGGGTTCGTGGGGCAAAACCCCACAAAGAAAACAAAGACAGAAATAGCAAACTGGCAGCCGACTGCAGAATGCGGTCGACCTGCTGGTGCTGCTGACAGGGGCATTCAACAAGACTTTTGTCGGACTCCTGACATGGATCCCTCCAATCCCATCCCCATAATCATTCAGTATTTCCCTGGTGTCTAGTGGCACCCCCACCCTCTGATCCCATTCCTCTAATCATTAACATTGTCTCTGGCATCTAGTGGCACCCCCACCCGCCAATCACCGTCCCTGTATGGTTTATTATTTCCCTGGTGTCTAGTGGCACCCCCCCACCCTCAGGTCACCGTACTGTCTGTAATAAACAAAGAAGTCCCTCTAGGTCTTTTTTTTTCTACCTGTAAAAAGAAAATGGTCCCTCACTGATCCACCCCACCCCACCCCACCCTGCCTTTCCACTGAGCACCCACCACCCATACACCCCACACGCCTTCACTTACCTGAACAGGTCCCAGGGTAAGATCCATTCTCTAATCGAAGACATGTCTTGCTGCTGGAAACACCAACTGCTATATGAGAAAGTAAGGTAAGTATGGTTCAATGTATTTCAGTGGGGTTTCAACTTTGTTGCATGCCTTTGCCATTTTTGCATATTTTGAGCTCAAATTTTCAACATGGCCTTGTTGGGACCCCATCTCATGAACAATATTGGTGGAATTACGTAAATCCATCCTGAAAGGTGATTTTGTGGTCATCTGGTGAAATCAACTTTCAGGTGGGATTTTAACATTTTCACCACCCTTGTTCATGAAGTGGAGTCATACGAAGGCTATGCTGAAAAAATATGCAAAAATGATAGTTATGTGCATCCGTTGAAATTTTCCTCTGCTCGCTTGCAACTTCATCAGTTTAAAATATTTTGACCACAAATTTTCAGCATAGTAATTTTTTACACCACCTCATGAACATGACAGCTATCATTCTTAAAATCCTGCCCAAACTGTGTTTTTGCACCTGTGGTGCAGAATGACTTTCAGCAGGAATTTTAACATTTTCAGTAGCGGGTTCATAAGGTGGAGTAATAAGAAGCCTATGCTGACAATTCGGTTGCTGTTTTCCTACAAATGGAAGAGCAGGGCCCTCTGGGCCTTGCGCTTCCAGAGCAACATACGTATATATGCATTGCCCCATAGGCAAATAAGGATATGGTTATGCTATCTCAAAAAAGTAAGGAAATTCCTTGCAAAATAAAACTGCATTAATGCAACAGTTAGAGTACAGATTAAACCAACAAAAGAAGGAAAATATGATGTTAGGGTTTCAAACCCTAACACTCCTACTGCACCCCTGAGACAAGTGAGCTATACAGTCTTTCTTGGCATTGCCAACCCTAACGCTTACCCTATTTTATACAGTCATGAAACATATTCACCTGTCTCCATCCCATTTCAGCTCTTTTGTTACTGAAATGAGGTGAATGTTAGGGTTTCCAATACCAAGGAAGACTTTACCCCCTAATTTGCCTCAGGAGTGGGGCAGAGAGTAGGCTGTTTAATGTTAAACTCCAGTTTTTGTACCTTAATAACTTTGTGTCATTTGAGGAAATCGCACAAAATTTGGCATGTGTGGATTGTCGGAGTCGCAAGATGTGAAAAGTTTTGTGACAGTATTTTGTTTGATTTTTGATATACAGAGTGCAAAAAATGAAAACAAAACAGTTTGGTTTCCTTATACTTAATATTTGTTTTGTTTTGTTTATTTTCTGTCACCTACAGCCTAGATGGTGTGGAATTTTTTCATGAAATTGTCACAGTTGGAAGGGTCTGTGCCAAGGAAGTGGCTTTCTAAGGTTTCTTAAAAAAAACAAATACAGCTCAAAGTTATAAGGATTTTTTTGGGATAACCAACAGATGGAATGGTAAAAAAAAAAAAAAAAAAGATTGTGAGTGCTTATTTTCATTATTTACATGTCATGTGGAAAAAAATACAGATTGTGACGACTGGCATCCTGTTTTTACTTTTTTAACTCACAAACATTGAAAATATGTAAAATTATATATTTTCAAACAACAAACACCTGAACCTAGATAAACAAGACCCATTTGGCTGTATTGTGGTGTTTGCTATTTGGAAATTGCCCTGGAGATAATGTTTCTGGGCACCCAAAAATCGTGGGTTCCCAGCTTAATGAAAGCAGCTGTTCACCCGCATTCTCAGTATGAGAACAGTGGGACTGTCTTAAAATGTGAAGCCATAGCTGGAGCTGTGCTGCCAGCCACAGTTGGAGCAGTGAGCTGGCACCCCCGGCTCTCTTTTAGTTTACATCTTCCCTACTAAGCAACTTGATTCAGACCTATGACTGTACACTATCAGAGCTGTGTTACTGCTTTTATAGCTCATCTCCGAGTCACATATTTAACACACGGTGGGAGGCAGCAGAATATATATGCATCTGCATTTGAAATGTTTTGCTAGGAATGAGTTTCAGAATCGGTAGTAAGAAAATAGAAAGGGCCCAGTGGCATAGAGGGCTGAGGTGCTACGTGACTTACCTCTTACCATGCTGGAGACCCAGGTTTGCTAATGAGCTCAGATCACTGCAACCCAAAGAGGGAGAGGATTGAGCATCCAGTGGACAGCTCTCCTCTCCCAGGGTGGGAGATTTTCTGACTCGGTCCTTGGCTGCCCCCAAACAGAAACCTGGGGGTAGTGCCAGCAGCCTGAGCAACACTACAGAAGGAGCAGTGGTTCAGTAGCCTGCATATGCCTCTACATGTGCATGCTTATGTGCCACCACCGCAAGAGGTGATGAAGGCAGAAAATGGAGAATAGGTTGGCACAGGCTATATGAAACTCTGCCTGTCCACCTCTGCCCTGCACCACTGCCAGTCTGCAGGCCCACAAATCTGGACTGTGTCTGCAGGTGAGGAGAGGATGGCCCTCCCCTTCACAGCCCCACCACAGGGGGAATCCATGGGGGATACGGGGCTCGGTGGACCGAGTGGTAGATGCCAGGTGAGAGGGGGCAGGGACAGGGATGAGAGCCCCACCTGTGCTGACCCCCTGGGAAAAAAATGCTATATAAAGAAGGAAAAAAAAAGATGTTTGCTTTTGTTCACAGTAACATACGATAGTATCAGATCCATATTCTGTTACATTAGAATGACTATGAATGTTAATCTTAGACTGAAAGGAACTATGAGTTGCGTATTTTTGTTACAGCATTCTTTTCCAAGAAAACAGTACTAATCAGCAGCAAAGGTGATAGTCTCATTAATGACACAGGTATACATAGGCGGCTGCAAACGCTGTAAAAACGGGGCCAAAACCAAATCCAAATAGTACTCACAAACTGTCCATGTAGGTCGGCACCTCGTAGCCATCCACTGTCAGATATAGATTCCACAAATGATGTGTCAGGATAAAAGCCTTTATTCCAAAATAGGCAAATCGGTCAGCAAACATACAAAACATACGCGACAGTACCTAAGCCCCTCCCCAAGACCAAAGCGTTTCGCGTCACAATTACGCTTTCTCAAGACTCATTAATGATGTCAACAGTGAGTGTGTTAGACTGCAGTAAATGTGAAAGTGACTTTTGTTGACTAAGGTGGAAACGGATCAAGAAGTCTGTATAATTTATTCATTTTTACCTGGTAGATTGCATACAGGAAAAAAAATGTTTTCACTGGGAGTAAACTGTATCAAACCTAAATTCACTACTTGGATGAGAAATAGGTTCATAGGTTCACAGATGTAGTACGAGTTCAATAGGCTGTTTGCCCTCTGAAGAACTCGCCACCTTAGCAATCAAAGATGGCACTCATATTTTAAATCCCCCATGTATTTATCTAATATAGTTTTAAAAGTATTGATATTCAGACTTAAGACAACCAGTGATGGCAGACTGTTCCATAATCCCACAAATCAAATTCTATGTTTCTAACTCTCTGTGTGAAGAAGCAGCCTCTTTTAGACGTTCTTATTAAATCTCCATTGATTTCATAACCATTGCTTCTAGTATTCACTCTACCTTCAACCAGTGTCAAGCCTATAGTTGCCCTAAGATACTCATTATGAACTGCTTTGTAAGTTAGAAATAGGTTGCCACAGGTGTGCCTGTATCCCGCTGAGTATAGGTTAAGTGTTTTAAGTCTTGTATTATAGTCCATGTTTTTCAGATGTTTTATCTTTTTTGTGTATTTCCTCTGTACACCCTCTATGAGTTTACAGCCTCTCTTAGCGAGTGGTTGATTAAACTGGGAGCAGTATTCAAGGTGTGGGTGGACAAGACCGGAATAGAGAGGTATTAGTACATCCTGTTGACTGCTTTTTATATCGGCCAGGATAGACCCTGTAATTTTGTTGCATTTCTTGACTTTGACAATGGTATTCCTATCAAAGTTAAAATCTTTTGTTATTAATGTACCAAGGTCCTTTTTCTCATCAATTTTCCTGAAGTATGGTAGTACCTAATTATTAATTATTAGATGGATTGTGCTTGCCTAGGTGCATTACCTTACATTTGTCTATATTGAACTGCATCTGCCCAGTCAGTAAGACTGTCTAACTGCTTTGGTATATTGTTGTCACTGATAGAGGTTGCAAACCCCCGATCTTACAATCATCAGTGTACTTGGCTAACCATACATTATCTGAGATGGGCATTGTCGCAACTAGAATGTTGAAGAGTGTGGGAACCAGGACTGATCCCTGAGGGATACCACTGGTTGCTCTACTCCAGTTAGATGTCCTTTTACTGATACCCTTTGGTGTCTGTCTCCCAACCAGGAATTAATCCAGTTACTAATATCGGGAGACAATCCTATCCTTTGCAGTTCCTTTATTAATGTATAATGCAACACCTTATTGAAAGTTTTAGTGAAATCAAGGAGTATTACATCGCATGGGATGGTTTTATCTAATGCCTCACTTATAGGCTTGAAAAAAGTAGATTTGGTTGGTAAGACAACATCTACCAGGAATGAATCCATGCCCACTATGGTCTATTAGTCAAGTATTTTTTATATGCTCATTTATTAGCCCCAGAAGGAGCCTTTCCATGATCTTTCCGATTACCGATGTTAGGCTGATCAACCAATAGTTTTTGGACTCATCTTTTTTGCCTCCCTTATGTATTGCTGTGACTAATGCTTTCCACCAATCCTTTGTTGTTTTACCTTCCTTGACTGACTTACTGTAGAGGACAGCAAGAGGTCCAACAACCTTGGGGGATAGTCCATCTGGTCCAGGTGAGCTATTGGCCTTTAGGGACTATATAATACACTCTACATCAGTTCTACTGACTTCTATTGGACAGTTGTTTTCTAAAACCATGGGATCTACCCCCGAGACTATAGGTTCATAGACACTCAGAAAATAATTGTTTAGTGTTTCAGCTATCTCCTCTTCACCACATATTATTCCATTAGATATTGTAAGGGGTCCAATGGCTTGTTGTTTTCCCTTTAAGGTGCCAATGTAGCTATAAAACAGTTTTTTATTGTCTTTAACCTTAGTAACTAATTTTATTTCTAGATTAGTTTTTGATATTCTTTATCATACTTTTTATTTTTTTATTACAGTTCTTGAGTTTAATCAGTGTCTCTGAGGATGTATTCTTGTATTTTGGAAATAACTTACTTCTTTTGTTTAACTGTCTCTTTATGTGATTCCACCATGGAGGGATATGTCTATTACTATTATATTTAGGCCTTATAGGAACATATTTGTTTTTGCAGAATTCAAGTTGTTGTTTAATTATCTGCCATGTATTGACAAGATCTTGGCCAGCTAATTCTCTTTCCCAATTCCACTTGCTAACTAATTTCTTCATTTTGTGATAGTCGGCTCTATGAAAGTCTCTTAGCGTGGAGTTACCTTTAGTGTGGGTTATTTTATTTTTGTAACAGGTAGAAATCATATTATGGTCTGAGTCTCCTAGTGGGGGAAGTATCTTGATATTCTGAAATTTCTCCTCACTATTTGTTAATAATTCCAATATGTTTGTTCCTCCTGTTGGTTGGTTAACCAACTGCTCCAGATTTTGTTGAATAAATATATCAAGAAACTTATTTTCTAAGGAAGCTGTACCATTCCAGGTGATCCAATCAATGTCGAGGAGATTAAATTCTCCCATTAAGACATAGTCCCCTGTAATATATTTTGATTCTAAATGTTGACTGTGTTTCTATAATTTATTTATGTCAAATACTGACTGTCCCAATCATACTTATAATTACTCAAGTTGCTTATTATCTTCCCATTTTGTTTTTCTCTTCAGATTTCTATTGTAAAACTGCTTTGTGAATGTAGTTGTTTGTGTCTTCCTCTAAACACACACACACACACACACACACACACACCGTGTGCATATTGCTAAACAGATAGATAGACAGACAGACAGATACATGCATACATATACAGTAGGTAGTAGGTAGTGCTTTGTGATCCCGTGCCAGTGAGTAGCATTGATATACTACCTTTTTGCATTTGTGTCCATGGTATGCACACTGCAAGACATACACACTCACTTCTGACTGCAAACAGAAACCATGATACTAAAATCATGACACTGCTTCTGTGTGCAGAAGTACAGGCCTATGCAGCCACAGATACAATTCCATGATACCCAAATTACAAGAGTTATTTTGTTTGTAGAAGCATAGGCTCCTATGGGGTCAGTGCTTCTGTACTCACAGATACTTACCCACACTATAAGACATGCATACATTTCTGTCTGAAGAAGCACAGGCCTCTAAGGGGCCTACACTTCTTTTTTTTTTGTTTAACCAGGAGAGACACACTAAGCCGAAAGCTTGTTTACAGGTGCGACCTGGGAGCAGAGGGAAGTTAAGGTGACTTGCTCAGAGTCACACAATATGCAAGCGGGGGCTGTGGGAATCACACTCAGGTCTCCAGATTTGCAGCTCAGAGCCTTAAACCACTGCGCTACTGCAGCCACATTTGTAAGACATGCACACTGACCTCTGGCTGCAGAAGTGCAGGTGTGACAAAATCTATGATATCAAAATTGCAACAGCACTTCTGTCTGCAGAAGTTCAGGCCCATGAGGGGCTAGTGCCTCTTCAGCCACAAGTGTAAAACATATACTCCATCTTCAGGCTGCAGAAGTGCATGACCCTATGGGGCCTACATTTATGCAGCTGCACATAGAAAACCATGCAACAGAGGATCCAGCTATCTAGTGAAGTAGCACCTGCTACACCCTTAAGCCAGCAAAAAGTAGCTATTTTAACCTAATCTGAACTTTAAAAGGTAACATTTTACTTCTTTTGGACAGCCTGTTGGCACAGAGGTAGCACTACCACTCGTAATGCAGGTGACCCAAGTTCAAAAGCAAGCTTGGGATGTCAGATGGTCCAGTGTCTGCCTTGCTCCTGGTGGCAGCTGGGGGAATGGCACCTGGGGTTGCACAGAAGGCAAGAGAGGTGGGGCAGATGCTGAGATGCAGCACGTGGGAGCACACCATATGTCATGGCATCATTGCATGCCATGCCACTCGGGAGAACAATAAGGGAAAACACTCACCATCAGCAGGATGGTGCTCCGATACCTGCAGGCCCTGCACCAGCCTAGCTTGGCCTGCCAGTCCAGAATAATGGATCCTGTTACTGACAGGGAATGAGGGACCCTGTTGACCCCCCCAGGGAGGCAAGCCATGGGGGTAGTGGGTGGCAGGTAAGTTCCAGTGGATTTCGGGGTGATGAAGCTGGGGTGGCCAGGGCAGAGTGGGGCCATTTCCCTTAAGGAGAGGGAAAAACATTTTACTTCTTTCAGAGAAAGTGCTAGCCCTAGACAAAACTGGCACCCCCTTGAGAAATGTTTATAGTCACTGCTAAAACCATGATACCCACAACGTAACAGTACTTTTGTCTGGAGAAGCACGGGGGCCCCTGCTGTTGCATCCATAGGTATCATATACAAATACAGGTGTGGCTGTGGAAGTACAGGCCCCTGTGGATACCGATCCAGATCCACAAAGGCGGCACATCAGTGCCGCTGTGTTTATGTCATCTGGAATCATTTGTATGCTGTCTTACTTGATGATGTCTTTCTGTGGTTGCTCATGTGGTCTTGACCTTTTGCTACTTTGGAGGTGGGGAGTTAGGGTTTGAAGCCCTAACAACACATTTCCCTACCTTTCTGGTGTTGCACTGAATCCTAACTGGTGCATTAACAAAGATTTTTTGTAAAGAATACACATATATATATATATATATCAATCTACGGTGACGCTCGCCAGGATGAAATCCACTTTACAGCATTCTGCAGTATGCTGCAGCAGAGTTACTGCAGTAAACAATTAAAGTAAACTGGACAAATACATTCATTGCTTTTGCTAGAGAGTTACTGGTGAGATTCTTAAAAGGCAGAAACAGGCCCATTACAATCTCTCTCCATTGGAACAGGGCTATACAAACACTAAAACTGAACCACAACTTTGTCATTAAAAAGTTGATAAAGGCTCTGCACTGGTGATATTGAACTGAGAAGATTACAGTATATTAAGGAAGCCAATAGGCAGCTAAGTGGCCATACCTACTACAGAGTACTGGAAAGTGACCCTACGACAGAATATAAAGGAGAACTACAGGAGTTAACTGGATCATTTCCAAACCATGTCCAAGGCAGACTAAATGCCATCATCCCCAGTGAACCCAAGTCAGGAACATTCTACATGCTGCCTAAAATACATAAACCTAGTAATCCGGGCAGACCCATAGTCTCTGGTAATGGTACCCTGACAGAGGGAATATCAGAGTTTGTAGAAGCCATTTTAAAACTGCTGGTTATACAAAGGGATAGTTACATCCAGGACACTACACACTTCCTGCATAAACTTTCTGGTTATAAGAACTTACCACCGGATACCCTTTTAGCCACGATGGATGTAGCATCCCTCTACACTAATATTCCGCACACAGATGGCATTTCATCCTGCCTTAAATACCTGCATGGGAAAGGACTGGATCACAACATCAACCCTGGAGTTGTGGGGAAACGTATTTAATTCATTCTGACACATAACAACTTCAGCTTCAATGGTAAACATTATGTTCAAACTATGGGAACAGCAATGGGCACCAGGATGGCTCCACAGTATGCTAATCTTTTTATAGTTAATTTTGAGGAAGACTTTTTAATGCACTGTACACATAAACCACTCGCTTATTTCCATTACACTGATGATTTGTTTATAATTTGGACAGAGGGCATTGACACACTTAAGGATTTTCATCAGGAACTTAATAACCTCCACCCAACCATAAAGCTGTCCCTGGAATATTCTGCCACCAGTGTAAATTTTCTGGATACCACTGTCACTATCAAGGATGGAACCCTACATACCTGTATTTACAGAAAACTAACAGACAGACAGAGATACTTACACAGGAAAAGTAATCATCTGAGCCACACAAAAAAATCTGTCACGTATAGTCAAGCACTTTGGTATTACCACCTCTATTCGAATGAGGAAGACAGAGCCACACATTTAATGATGTTGGAAAAGACCTTTATTGAGCAGGGACACTCATCCAGAGAAATTGACAGAGCAGTGGAACGTGCAACACAGGTACCAAGAAAATAACTACTGCAATTAGTAGTCAGATATCATCCTGACCTTGAACTTCTACGTAAGATTATTAAGGACCTCCACCCAATAATTAGTGAGGATGAAACCCTTAATTGTATTTTTCAAGACCTACCACTACTGTCTTTTAAACAACCACCTAATTTAGCCAACTTGATTATTAGGAGTCAACATGAACCAAAACAGAATACCATGACATCATATGGTACACGACCCTGTCACCAATGCAGATGAAAGACTTGTAAGCTCATTTCCACTTCAGATTGTGTGGTTACATCACAAACAGACAATTCAGGATACAGGGGAATTATACATGTACATCAAGTGATGTTGTCTATTTCATTAAGTGCAAGAAATATCCTAGCACAGGTTACGTGGGGAGACAAAGCAACAACTCCGCACTAGAATGAATTCACACAGGCATTCTATTAATATGAAGATGACTGATGAACCAGTGGTATAACACTTCTCCTAGGATGGCCACTCAATCTCAGATATGTCTGTGATGGTCTTAAAAGGACATTTTAACAATACACAACAGAGATGGGCTTCTGAAATTAGACTTATTTTACTTCTCAATATGGTGGCGGATGGATTGAACATTGAGGTTGGTTATATGACACATTATTCCACTTAAACTTACATAGACCTTTACTTTAAAAGATGGACATAAATACTTTAGTTCTTCAGCGAGCCTTTGATTTAGTTAGTTTCTGGTTATCTACATGTTGGCTTCTCACCTTAGCACTGTGTGTGTGTGTGTGTGTTTGTGTGTATGTGTGTTTGTGTGTGCCCGCACGCCCATGTATGTGTGGGGTGGAGTGTGGCATGGGGTGATTTTTATGTAGGTGTTGCGGTGGTTTTTATGGGTATAGTGGGTGTGGTACTGTGGTGATACTGAGGTAGGCTTTTATTCAGGCAGATGACATCATGATGTTACAGTGGCTAGGACTCTTGGTTCTCATATATAGTGAACATTTACTTCCTTCCACTAGTTGCAGTGGTTGAATTACATACTGTCACATTTTTAAAATCTGTTCATATTAAGATGCATATCTCATTTACTTGGGGGTTAATGAACAGTTTAATTCCTTTGGGTAAATATTGCAAAGATTGATGTGAATGATGATGTATTAGGACTCTTTTACATATATGTCATTCCTACTAGTAATCTTTCCCAGGGAAGGAGGGTGTTGGGGGATTTTATTCCTATGTGTTATTAGTTAGATTCCTTAGACTGATTCTGTACATGTTTGTTATACACTGACACTGTATTGAAATCTGTACATATCAGGCTCATGGTCTCAATTTCTTGGGAGGCCTTGACAAGTAGTTTTGTTTTTCATTTTTTTTATTTGGCACTTATACTTACAATTGATATTATCATGTATTAAATCCTGATACAACACTGAAGGCCTTAATGTTTATGTAATGTATTAACTGGTTGAGAATATAGTTGGGAAAATGTTGCAAGCTAAGTTCTATATTACATTTTGTGTGAAACATTTGCTCACTTTGAGTAAACTTCACTTTAAACTCTCTGTATGCCATGTGTGTGTGTATGTATATGTATACGCGTGTGTGCGTGTGTATATATATATATATATATATATATCGTGCATGTATATATATGTGTGTGTGTGTGTGTATATATATATATATATATATATATATTCTGTTTATTTTAATTTGGGGCTTGTTTTCAACTTGCAATTAGGCCTCGTTTCAACATTTTCCTTTCATTGACTGTGTTCTTTAAAACACAAGGACACTTGCAATAAAAGTTGTAAGCTCATCTTACATGTAATTAGGGAGATTAGTATCCCAAGGTTTTGTTATCAGTAGAGTGCTTTCTTGAAACATACTGAGGCATTTTAAAATTTATATGAGAAGAACTCTCTGCTTGTTGCTATTTCTTGATAACCTTTGACCTTCAGGGGCTTCTCAGCTAAAAGCATACTGGTGTTAATTAGCTTCTCTGATGTAATCTTCTGTTATGTTTCAAATGAATATGTTAAACCAATGATAATTATTTCTGTTTTTTATGCATTATCTGGGTGTTAATAGTATGGGATTTTCTAAATAACTGTCATAAGACTTCTGAAGAAGGACTTAGTTGGTCTGGAAGCTAGAACACGTTGTTCTTTTGTTGTAACAACTATGTTGGTCCAATAAAAGGTGTCAACTCATTTGTTTCTGGATCTGCAGTAAACAATGTAATTTCAATGGGGAATAATCCCTTTTGTCATGCAGGAACATGTGACATTGCAAGGAAGAAGTGAATGTTACAGTTTCCTGCATGACAAAAGGGACTAATTGCCATTGAAATTACATTGTTTTCCACAGTAACTCTGCTGTAGCATGCTGCAAAGTGCAGCAAAATGCTGCAGAACTGGGTTTCACCCTGGCAAGCTTTTCTATTTTATATATATATATATATATATACACACACACACACACATATATACAGATGTGTCAAGCCAGGATGAAGCATAGAAATGCTGCAGAATATCACAGAATACTGCAATTTACTGCAGGGGCCACTGTAAGTCAATGGCAATTAAGCCATTTGTCATGCAGAATTCTGTGACATGTCATTACTGCAAGTTACTATGCTTCACTGTGGCTGACACATCTGTGTGTATATATATATATATATATATATATATATATAGAGAGAGAGAGAGAGAGAGGATACATAATGGGCAGTAGTGTGATACGGATAATATTTTGAGTCCTGCAGAGTGAGCTCTGGATACTCACAAGTGCCAAAGGCATGAGTGACAGTATCCAGAGCTCATGATGCAGGAGTGAGAATATTATCCATAGCACACAATCTGCCCATTATGTGTGCTATTTATACAATGGGGGTGAGAGCTTCCAAAGTATAGTTATGTTTTCCTGTGTGTTCTTTTATTGTTTGGTAATTGGGTAAGTTTTTAGAGGTGACTTGTTCAGAGTCACACAGTGTGGATGTGGTAAGAATCAAACCAAGTTCTGGTGTGCTGGGTGTAGCAAGCTTGTTCAAAGCTCATTACTCTAATCTCTATGCTATACTGAGAGCACTGTTTGTGTTCTGAGCATGTTTAAGTGTTTCTGAATGGGCTGGGGGTGTTACACACAGTATGAGAAACAGGTGAATGTGTTTGGCAATGCTAATTAAGTTAGTTTCAGCAAGCAGTGAGGAACAGCAACTGTGAGGCACTGTGATTTAGATTGCAGGTTTTCTTGAACTTAAAATAACATAGTAATGGGCTGGGAGTTTTACAAACCCTGTGGGAAACAACTAAATGTTCTTTGCAATGTTAAGTGAGTTACTTGCAAGTAGCAGTGAGAAACAGAAAGTGTAAGGCACTGTTATTTAGAACACAGGATTTTTTGAAAATGTTGTAATGGGTTGGGAGTTTTACAACACTGTGGAAAACAGCTGAATGTCCTATGCAATGTTAAGTGAGTTACTTGCAGGTAGCAGCGAGAAACAGATTTGTAAAGAAGTTCAGTTCAGTATGCAGGCTGGAGTGAGTGAGTGAGTGGTGGCATCAGCAGAGTATGTATATTTGTTAGATATCACACTCCAGTGGACATACTCTAATTTATCACACTGATATTGCTCTCACCCCATTGTATAAATAAATAATAAATATATATATATATATATATATATATACACATTGCGAAAAACTTTGTTAATGCATCAGTTAGGATTGTCATTACAGCAACAGAAGTTTGGAAATTCAATGTTAGGGTTACCAAGCTATCACAAATGCAGGTCTGACTATTGATACTACCAAATGTGCATTGGGCATGCAGGAAACCAGACATTTGGGCTATGTGTTGGGAAATGGAGAAGTTAAGCCAGAAATTTCTAAACTAGAAGCCGTAGCTAACAGTCCTGTCCCTAAAACAAAGAAACATGTCAGGTCATTTTTAGGGCTGGCTGGTTATTATCGGAGATTTGTTTCCAACTTTGCTGAGTTAGCTACTCCCCTCATTGAACTCACGAAAAAATGGTACCCAAATAATGCAAAATGGACCCCAGAGTGTGATGAAGCTTTTCAAGCCATTAAGGCTGCATTATGTTCAGCACCTGTTTTAAGAAGCCCAGACTTTGAGAAACCATTTTTGTTACAAAAAGATGCATCAGAGGTAGGCCTAGGTGCAGTCCTGAGTCAAAATATAGATGGGACAGAACATCCTATTCTGTACATAAGTAGGAAATTGCATGCCAGAGAGAAAAGGTATTTCACCATTGAAAAGGAGTGTTAAGCAGCAAAGTGGGCCACGGAGTTCCTTAAGTTTTATTTGCTAGGAACTGACTTTATACTTATAACGGATCACAATCCTCTCTGTTGGCTTAACCAGATGAAAGATAAAAATTCCAGAATCACAAGGTGGTACCTGGCACTACAGCCATTTAAATTCAATGTGATACATAAATCTGGTAAAGAGAATAGCAATGCTGGCTTTATGTCAATATATGGATCAGAAATTGAGGGTTCTGAAGGTTGAAAAACAAATGCTTGAGTTTGAACTTTACTGTTTGCTGTACTGTTATAGAAAAAAGGATACTGCACTTGTGCTTAATTTCTGAACGTTAGAAGCTAATATTATTAGAGTATTAATAGAAAGTTTTGAAAACCTGTTTGATAAAAATGATGCCCTCTTAAGGAAAGGGGTGTATGTGACAGGGTACAGTTGGACCCTGTCCAAGTTATTATGGAGAATTTGAATGCAGGGATCTGTTCTGTCCTTTCCTTTCCTGTCTCTTGTCAAATCAAATCAGATTTTATTTATACAGTGCTTTTCAAAAGCCAAAGCGCATATACAATATAAAAACAAACATTCAATCAAAAAAGACATATAAAATAAAAAGGTAGCAGTAATAAAACTAGACATTGTCCCCAAAAGCCAGGCCAAATAAATAAGTTTTTTATGAGGACTTAAAAGTCTCGGTGAATAGGTACTCTCTGATCCGATGAGGTAGAGAGTTCCACAGGGTCGGGGCTACAAAAGAAAAAGCCCTAGCGCCTGATGTCTGAAGACAGACCCTGGAAACCTCTAGCAATCCCTCATTGGTGGAGTAGAGTGGATGGAGGGGGCAGTAGGGCCGAAGGAGGTCTTGCAAGTAACCCAGTCCCTGTCCGTGTAGGGTTGTATAAGTCAGCAACATGACCTTGAAGGTGATCCTCCATCACACCGGCAGCCAGTGCAGTTTGTGCAGCACAGGAGTAACATGGCTAGTTCTTGACAACGCTGTCAACAACCTGGCCTCAGCATTCGGTACCAGCTGCAGGCAACAGAGATCCACCCCTGGTAACCCTAGGTATAGAGCATTGCAGTAATCAAGATGAGAGGACACAGAGACGTGAACCAATGTAGGAAGGTCCTCGGGCGGAACAACGTACTTTATCTGGGTGATGTTCCTCAGATGATAAAATGAGGAGTTGACAACTGCTGACACTTGTGCTTTTAGCATCAGTTCGCTATCAAGCACAACGCCCAGGTTCTGCACCCATTCAGAAGGTCTCAACTGGTTGCCCCCAAGCACAAGGCCAGACAGTTGCCCAGGAGTCAACTTCTCTACCCGCAGTCCTGGGTCCACCACCAACACCTCAGTCTTATCCGGATTCAGTGTCAACCAGTTAGCACTCATCCAGTCCTGAATCTCAGTGAGGCAGTTGTTAAAGACCGAGATCGCACTGTTCTGTTCAGGTACAAAGGACTTCTAGAGCTGAGTATCATCTGCATGGCAGTGAAAACTCTGCCCATACCACCTTGTACAGTCTCCTAATGGTAACATGTACACCGCGAACAACATGGGGGACAGCATGGAACCCTGTGGCACCCCACAAGGCAGGGAGAAGGGGGTCAAGGAAAAAAAAACCAACACCACCCTCTGAGTCCTGCCTATGAGAAAAGAATGGAACCACCCGAGGACTGTCCCCGATAGTCCACAGAGTAGCTGCAGGTGTTCCAGCAACACCCCGTGATCCACAGTGTCAACTGCTGCAGAGAGATCAAGGAGGACCAAGATTGAATGACTCCTCCGATCCCTCGCTATAAGGAAATCATTAAGTACTTGAACCAATGCCGTCTCAGTACTATGCCTCTTCCTGAAACTGGACTGGAGAGGATCATAGACTTTGTGAGTGGTAAGAAATTCCTCGAGCTGCAGCACGATTACCTTCTCAATAACCTTACCCAAAAAGGGCAGGTTAGAGACAGGTCTATAGTTCACCAGACAGTCTGGGTCGCAGGAAGATTTCTTTAAAAGGAGTGTCACCACAGCCTCCTTCAGGGGATCTGGAAACACCCCCTGGTCCAATAAGCACCAGACTATCTCAGCAAGGATCAGTCCAAAGACATCCATACACCCCACAAGGAGGTGGGTTGGACCAGAATCCAAACTACAGTAAGTCAGTCACAAGCACCGAACAATCTTCACAATCTTCACAATTGCTGGCTGGTCAAAATCTGTCCAGACAGACCAGGTGCCTGTGCCCTCGCATCAACTGTTGCCGTACTCATTTTAATGAGTCAAGCAGATCTCTGACTTGATGGAGGACAACTTATCTGCAAAGAATCGGGTGAACTCATCACACTTAGACTGTGAAATGGCTCTCCTGCCCCGAAGAGCTGAGGCAGTCGATTCTTTGCTGCAGCAATCTACCTGGGCAGGAACTCTGCCTTCTTACAGGAGATTTCTGATTGATAGTCCAAATAGTGGGCTATCAACCTAAGTCTGTCCTCCTCCAGGCCAGATTTCCACCAACAACATTCACCCAAATCTCCTCAACTCCCTCAAAGTCCCATCAAACCAAGGGGACTGAGGGCAGAGAGGGAGAGAGCAAACTCAGACAGGAGCTACAGAATCAAGAGCCCTCAGTACCATACTATTATAGTGCGCTGCTAGGTATCCCAGATCCAAGCATTCCAATGGCCTACTCGATAGGTCCAGCACCACCATCAGACTCCCTGGGGTAACACCCCTGAAAGGGTGGTACTGGACCATCTCTAAAGGGGCGGGTCTCACAGGGGAAGCTGAAAAACTGAACCATATAGAGTAATGGTCCAACCAGCCAACTGGTTCCACCACCAAGTCAGTGGCCTCCATCCCCAGGAACACCAGGTACAGGGAGTGACCCTAAATATGGGTTGCAGCAGTAACTACCTGTGTGAAGCCCAATGAAATCATCAGTTGGAGAACGTTCTGACCAAAATGTGAGAGTTCATCATCAACGCAGGCATTGAAATCCACCAGGACCAACCACCTGGAGGATTCCAACACCATGTCAACCATGAAGTCTGCAACTTCCTGCAGGAAAACGTTCTCATCTCCAGGTGGATGGTAGATGAGAAGAATCCTGTTACCCACACCTGCACCCATGATACACTCGAAGGACCTAGTGGTCCCCACTGGAACCTCTACAAGGCCCAGTTCCATCTTAAAACAGATGGCTACACCCCTGCCCTAACAATCCAATCTCAGGCAGTGTATCACAGAGTACCCAACTGGGACAGCTGACTCCAGTACCGGACCAGCATTTTTGTCCAGCCAGGTCTCGGTGATGCAAACCAGGTCAGATGTATCAACAAGATCAGCAATAATTGCTGTCTTGTTCTTTATTGACCTGGCATTGCATAACACCGCCCGAGTTGGATGAGAGGCCATGGAAGAGCGGGCACAACCAAATATTCCTGTGAGACCTAGGGTTTGATCACCCCGATTCTTTGCCTCTCACTGTCTCTCTCTTCCCTCATTTGCTGTTTTGTCTTTTTTCTCACTTGCATACTGTATCAACTGGTATAAAAATATATGCAACTCATTATGTGGAAATGTAGCTGATATTGGGATCCCTTTGTTTAGAAATTATATAGTGTTACCGATGAAATGTATATAATTATAGTTTGAAATGATTGCAAAAAGCTATTGGGAACTTAAGGGGTAACCTGAGAGCAGTTTTTAAACCCTGTTTCAGAAACTGTGGAGAAGGAGCATCAGTTCTGGGACACTGTGTTCTGCCTGCACCTGCCTGATATTTACAGGGACATTTTAGAAAGACACAGGATGTTTGTTGAGAAGGGGGTTGCAAGGACTTATAAAACAGAGCTGTAATTTCTTGCAAAGACACAGACACACAGAGATTGAAAAAAAAGTCATATGGATCTTCTCTGTTTATTTGGCCTTTGTAAATAGTTTTTTTTTTTATGTTACTGCTAGTACTAATAAACACTTTTTGAAAATTCCTACAACTGCTTCTGGTTTTTCCTATGCTTTCTGACCTGTGCCTTGATGACACATGGACTATAATGGAACATTTTTAAGTTTAATGACTTTTGAATGTATTCATGTTTTTCACCAAACCTTCAAAAGGCACATCTTTGATGCAAAAACTTTCTACCCTGAAAATTTTAGACCACAACCTAAAGCCATTTCTTAGATCCAGGTGGACAAAGAAATGTCAAAAAACACAGATTTGTCAGGGGGGTGCTGTTGAGCACCCGACATGGCGGCAGCTCGGTTTTAGGCTCCTGAATAGGCTTCTTTTGGATCTCAACTTATAGTGATGTTCAGATATTGAAAAAGTTTCTGAGTACTTCGGATTGCGTGGGAAAAGTTGGAGTCGGAGACACGAGCCCTTAAAAAGACAATAGGCAAGCAATGCCAAAGCTAGATGCGTTTCTCTCCTCACCTAAAGGCCCAAGAGAAACTGGAGCTAGATCACCCACCACATCAGCAGCAAAGCTCCGAATCCCCAACTGATAGCTATGCTTCAGAAAATACAAGCGACAGGGGAAGAGACGAACCGCCGCATGGCAGCAGTGGAAGCTTGTCTCACCGTATTAGACACTAAGGTGCAGACAAATGTCTCCAGCATCAGTGAGCTCCAGGCAGAAGGTGAATGGCAACAAGAAAGAAATGCGATGTTTGTGAAAGACCTCATCTTTCTCAGGGCTAAAGTAGAGGCCTTAGAGAATGCGCAGTGACAGCCTAACGTGCGTATTGTAGGCTTTCCTCCCAGGTTTGCCAGTGCTACAGAAATCCTTACCGCAGTGTCCAGTATGAATTTTATTGATCTGGCCTCATTACCTGAGGATTCAGGGGTCACAGTTATCAAGGCTTTTGCAATTCCTATACAGACAAGATCGAAAGACCCTGGAAATGCTCGACCACTAACCGCTATTGTTACATTGTCGAGCCCTGAGGCATGGATCCCTCTACTCAGAAATGCCAGGCAAAGAGGCGACATGGTATGGGAGGGCAGTAAAGTTGCATTTTTTCCAGACATTTCGTCCCAGACACAGAACTGGAAAAGGGTACTCCAACTTACGAAAAAACAGCTCCTTGAAAATGGATTTGCAGCTCAGTTGATGTTCCCTGCACGACGTCAGGTTCGCCATGCTGGTAAGATTCATTTTATCAGACCCAGACGCAGCAGCGGCCTTTGCTTCTAAGCTCATCGCAGCCTAGATGGCTTTGGCTGAAAAAGAGGGGGACTCAGAGCAGGAAAATGATACTAATGACTGAGCCCAGTGTGGCTTTCTAATGGACCCAGCTTTTTACCACAGAGGTGGGGTTGAGGTGGGAACTTGGACTACCTAGGGTTGAGGTTTTGAGGGAGCCACTGTATTATATATTTTCCCTTTCTTACCTCTATTCACTCCTTTAGTTACCACAGTGTTAGCGTTAGCCATGTTGGATGCTGAATTTTAAAACTCTGAAGAATAAAATCCTGCTTATAAGGGGATTTGTTATAGTTTGGGGAAAATACCCACCTCAATTTGTGAACTGTAAAGTACAATCCTTAGTTATTATCTGTCTCCCTACCGGTCAACAGGTTTGACCTTAATGGTGGGGGTGTGAAGCAACTTAACTGAGCCAAGACTATCTGATGTAATTTTACACTATTGTACTATACCTTATTAAGACATTCTGCCCTCCATATACATATTTTAGTACACTGCTAGGAGCGGAAATATTGGTAAATCTCCTGCAAGGCACAGATTAAGTGAGAGTGTTCACTCCTACAACATTATCCTACTATACTATTTGTATTCTTCAAATATATGGTTGTCTAGACTCAATTAAAGAAATTTACTCTGGCCCAGATATTCAAAAGGGTTGCACATGGTGCAACAGTGTTGCACCATGTGCAACCCACTGATGCACCCCGGAGCGACATTCTAACGAAAAGTGTGCGGCACAAATCCCGATGTGCCAGAGCGCATCAGTAATGTATGCAGGTGCAGGTGGGGGGGGGGGGCATGCCCATGCCTACTCTGCACAGCCTGATATTCAGCCCAGGATGTGCGGAGCCATGCATGCACAACCCCTACCTGCGCCAGCACAAAGCTGATCCAGGTCAATAAAGAACAAGACAGCAATTATAATCCCATGCCCATTGCGGGCATCAGCAGAAATGGAGAACCCCAATATCCCTGGTGGTCCAGTGGACCTGCCCGCCTGATCGCGGGCTTCTGTGAATTAAAAAAGATCCCTAATATCCCTGGTGGTCCAGTGGACCTGACTGACCAATCGTGGGCTGAAGTAGAATAAGAAGAAACCCATCATCCCTGGTGGTTCAATGGACCCCCTCCCCACCTGCCCACTGATCCCCACCGTCTCGCTCCCCCCCAGTCAGCGGCAGGTGGCAGCAGCTCACCCGCCTGCCGCCCTGCCCGCTGACTGACACCGTAGTTAGGGCTGTACTCCCACTGGTCCACAGCATGAGCCAATGGGCGTGCAGCCCATACCATACTACACATTCAGATATGTGAATGGGATCCATACATATGTGAATGTGTAGTATGTATGGTCTGCACGCCCATTGGCTCACGCTTGTGGACCACAGTGTACAGCCCGACCGACGTGTCAGCCGGCGGCAGAAGGTGGTGGGTGCTGCCGCCCGCTGACCGGGGGAGCAGGCGGTGGGGATCAGGGCGGGTGGGGGGGGGTCCCCTGAACCACCAGGGATGATGGGTTTCTTCTTATTCTACTTCAGCCCGCGATCAGGCAGTCTGGTCCACTGGATCACCAGGGATATTAGGGATCTTTTTTAAATCACAGAAGCCCACGACTGGGCAGGCAGCGTTCCACTGGACCACCAGGGATGAAATGATTAATCTTCTATTTACTTAGCCCGCGATCGGGCGGTCCACTTGACCACCAGGGATACAATGATTATCCTTGATGCTGCAGCCGTGCTCGGGCTGCCAGGGCACATTGCCGTGCTGCAGGGGGTGTCGGTCCCCGATGGCTGCTGCCTGGCAGGGTGCCAGGTGCAAGTCATTGGGGATCAGCGCACTTGCATGCAAATGGGGCCATAATGACATGCAAATGGTCCCATGTGTATCATGCATACATTATGGCTCCATTTGCATGTTAACTTTTGAATATCGTGGGTGCTGTGCCTTGCGCAATGGAACTTGTGCTAGCGCATCCACATGCTCCACTCTGGCCACTGGCAGTGGCACAGTGCCACTGCGTCATGCGCACTGCGGGTGGCCAGGATGCGATATTCAACGATGCTGAGCCATGGCGCAGGTCCGTTGAATATCGCCCAATCAATGCCCCTATGTAGCCAAGTTGTGCTGTGCCCAGGCTTGCGCCACAGCCTGGCGCAGTTTGAATATCTGGGCCCCTGTATTTAAAGTGCACGATGGATCACCTATCCAGTGCTTTAAAGAGTTGTACAACTAAAATTTAATGCTGTATTATTCCATGTAATATGGTAGCTATACTGTATTTGTATGAAAACCAATAAACAAAGTTAAAAACAAAAAACACAGATTTGTCTGTTTTTTTCAACACTTTATATCTCAGAAGCCACACAACAGATTCCCACAATTTGGCAGGTCAAGCGACCTACCCCAAGACACTCTGCATGCCAAATTTCATGCAAATCTGGTGAATGGTTCCAAAGTTTTTAACATTCACAAATTCAGGTTTAACATAGAAGTTACCTTGCACCCTAACTATAGTGGCACTACCGTGCTAGTATAATATGTATTCATTGCAAAAAACTTAGTTAATGCATCAGTTAGGGTTGATAGCACAGCGACAAAAGTATGGCAATGTGATGTTAGGGTTATCCCCCTACCACCCCATCCCCACCACCCTCCACACACCAACAGGTGTCGGGGTGTGCCATGGAGTTGTCAGGTCCAACTCTCACCCCATTCCAAGCAAGCTGACATGGTACAGTATAGGAAAGTGGGGTGAGAGTTAGGCCTGATGACCCCATGGCACACCCTGACACCTGTTGGTGTGTGAAGGGTAGTGGGGGGGGTGGGAGTGGGTTGGTGGGGGAGTAACCCTAACATCACATTTCCATACTTTTGTTGCTGTGCTACCAACCCTAACTGATGCATTAGCAAAGTTTTTTTTCAATGAATTTCCCTTCTTTTTGAGAAAGTGTAATGTAACTGGTAACTGGTATGTGTTTGTGGGAGCCTGGGCCCTCCAGACCCTGCGCTTCCTTCATGTTGCCCAGTTTTTGCATAATGGTATGTGTATGTGGGAGCATGGGCCTGCTGGGTCCTGTGCTCCCACTTATACAAAAGTACGGAGCCATACAGGAGCCCCATAGTACTGAAAAGGAACCCTTGTAACACTTATTTAACGATCTCTCAGTAACTGTAGCAACTGAGGAAAAAATTCATGACTTTGAAACCTCCACACGAGCTTAGTTCACCTAAAGCTGCAGGTAGTAAAAAATCTGTATCTCGAATAGTTTCTGAGATACTGGCCTAGAAATTTCACCGCAGATGCCGCAATGTTAATTTATGGGAAATTTCTGAACTTCAGAGCACTGTAACTATGGGCCTGTTGAATGTTTTGAGACCAAATCACCAAAAGGCACATCTGTGGGACCAGGGCTTGCCACCCTGAAAATTTCATCCCAAAAGCCCCAACCATTTTGATGCAGTGGTGTGGCAGAGAATTGTTGTTTTTGGGTGCTGTTCTTTTGCAAATTGCAACACTTTCCAAAAATTTGTGACAGAATGGGCTTGACACTTTCGTGATTTGCAAATCACTATGGGGGGTCCAACTGCCGAAACAGCATTTCTGGGGTCCCCTCCAAAAAAGATGGTGCTGTGACTCTCAGGGCCCCACTAGGTAAACGCAATTGTCAGTGTTTACCTAGGGGGTTCCAAAGTTAAAGGCTAGGCATTTTTCTCTCTCTCGCTGACTGAAAACAAGGTGGCCAATGCACGACAGTAAAAGGCCATATATATGGGACATGCCATGCTACATTGAAAATATCTGTGTTATTTTCCCCAGGTGCAGTTTGACCTTATGACATTATGAGTTGTGAAGCCATGAGTGATGTCAAAGGTCAAACTGCTCAATGGGAAAAATAACATAGATATTTTCAATGGGGCATGGCATATTCCATTTATGCAACATCTCAAGTTTGTGTTCATCATTTTTATTTAGCTTAATGTGCTTACTTTTTCCATTAACATGTTTTTAGATGACCAAGTGTCATTTTCAGGATGACCGAGTGGGTTTTGTTTTTATTTCGGCACGTCTTGACATTAACACGTGGTTAAAGAGGGAGCGCTTACTGGAGACTGAGCACTGGGAAATGCGGCCCCGTGAGGAAGCAAAGCAGCTTGTGGGCTTTTACTGCACTGATGTGCTGGCTTGTGGTGGTCAGACTAACGAGTGCTGGTCCAACTATGGACATTAGTACTGGCTGCCACAGAGGGAGGTATGGGCACTGCAGGTGAGGAAATATGTACTCTGCAGACATTTAAAGGGAAAACAAGTGCTATAGAGAAAGTCATACTGTAGAAATGTGTCCACAAATAGCATAAAATTGTTTATTAGGACTGAAAAAGTAAAGCAGAAGTGCTGGTCAAGAGCTGGCAAGCGAGTGAGTAGTTGGGCATCCTGTGAAGATAGCGATTACAAGCATGGCAAGGACAAAAAGGGTGAAGAAAAACAATCCGGCCATATAGGTCGACTGGCACAATGCAGCAATCACCAATTCAGTGACCTACGGTTTTATCCCCCTCTCCGAGTTGCAATCCTCCCCCCCAGAGTTGTTTATTTTTAGTAAGCGGGGCATAGGGGGTGAAGCGCCCTGAAGAAAGCCACTGCGGCACTGTTGCCGCCATTTCAGCAATCGCTCTGATGTGCCAGTTGTCGTCGTGATCGCCGTTGTTTCGTCAGCCTTCTTTTGGCCTCGCTGTTATGCACTCGCCGTTATCACATACATACCTCTCAACTGTCCCTGATTTTCAGGGATGTCCCTGATTTTGCCTCAAATAATTACTCTGTCCCTCCTAAAAATTGTGTTTTCGTGACCAAACAGTGGGAGTTGTAAGCACAAAATAATGTCAAACCTTAAAGTTACAGACTTGTTCTTCCTTAGAAAATGCATTTTACACTAAGCCCGTTATTCTACCAGCTTCCTGAATTGATATCTCCAATTTTGAAGATATGTCCCTGATTTTGATCCTTTGTCCCTGATTTATTTAAGCCTTGTCCCTGATTTATGAGGCAGAAGGTTGAGAGGTATGATCACATAGAATCAGCAGTTGTGATTAAAATATAGAATTCTGCTGCTCATGCTGCCAGCTCCAGCCAGTTGCTACCTACAGTGAGTATACTTTTCTTTCAGGAGTGAGAATATTTTAATATTCTCACTCTAGGTCCCAGAGAAGGAAAAATGCCATCGATATTTGCCCTTTAAAATACTCACAGGTGTTGCATAAATATACATAATTGCATATATGCATACATGTATAAAAAAAGATCACATAGATAAAGAGGGCTTTAACAGTAAATAAGGCTGCCTGACAGGTAATCTTAAGACTTGGATTAATGTACAGCCACGTGTGTGTCGACTAACATACTGTGTGACCATCAGCAAGCCTGTTATACCCCTCTGCACTTGTGCTGAACCTAGAAATGGGCTTGTGCTAGGCATAGGAACCTACAGAGGTTGTGGTGCTGTCCCAATGAAAAGTGTATGACCTGGTTTAATTGTAACCCCCCAGCTTTCCTCCCCTTTTATGTCTAGGGGTCCTGATGGTAATTACGGGGGGGGGGGGGTTCATACAAAAAACTTTCCAGGGAGGTATGCCAGAAATATAGAAAACAAGGCCTTACCTCAATTTAGTTCTGACAGCACAGTGCAGAGTACAGTTCTTCCACTAACCCTCCTCTTACCACTTGCTGCACATACAGCGAACCGGGTTGGGGGGATTAAGGTGTAATCAACATGCTTCATCTCAGGAAGAAATCAAGGAGTTCAATCAATAAATTTAAGTACTCATGGAGTTGAAACAAGAAAATAAATTTAATTCTGATCTTCATTTTAAAATAAATATATAAATTGCTCGGCTCCATGGAGCTGGGAGACCAAAGCATACCTAGGGCAAAATTTGAGAGTAACAGTACTGGGTGATACTAATGCATTCACAGGTAATCAGACCAGATGCAGACTCCATGCAGATACCCAGAGCCATCTTCAAAGCTCAGGGCTTTACAGGGTGCAAGATACAAGTCACACTGTTTCCAGGGGGAGTGCCTTACTCCCCTACCCCGGACCAACATGGAGCTGCAGCCTTTATAACTTCCACGGCCGCCCTGCACACAATTCTAAAACCACCAACTAACCACCTTCTTTCCTACTAGGGAAATGGTGCAAGATCTACATTTAGAATGGGCAAACATGGCTCCCTCCTTCCCAGTTACACACATCGTGCATTCTGTTAACAGGTCTAACACAGGTCCTGCCCCAGACACAGGTATGGCAGGCCCGTTACAAGTGAATCCCCGAAATGCACCCTTCGGCCATCCTGAAGCAGAGTGCCAGACCGGGTACTGGTCCCCTGAAGCTGCCACCTCCAGAGGAGCCCTGCCATGGCCCTGCCACCACCACGGCAGCCGCACTGCAATACCTTGCTCATTGGGGCTCCTGGCCTCCTGAATTCAGCCACCTCCTGACCTTCCTCCAGCTGATGTCCTTTCCCTCTGGTGAGCTCCCAGATCCTGGACCCCTCAGTTACCACACTTCTGCCACCCGTCCCTTTGGAGAACAACTGAAATGCGTAGCCTTGATGCTCACAAAGGCCGTAACCTCCCGGGCTGAGGGAATGTTAGCCACCAACCCTACTTGTCCTACATGGTGCCCAACAGCTCCCCGCCAAAAGGGACTGCTCCCCCTTTTATACCTGGAACCTGGAGCAACACCCCACACCTAAAATGGGGAGGGTCACACGGATGCCCCAAGTCAGGACCCTAACCAACCATGGAGAGCACGGATTAGTAAGCTATCCCCGAGAGGGGTGGCTTACATTCTCCCCTCCTTAAAACTATTTCTTCCTGGAAATGGGGCATATGGGCCAGCCCAGAGAACTGCCTACCAGATGGGTATGTGCACTCCCCACTCTGTAGTTCCTCCCCAGGGTGCGCCAGTGGAATTTTAGAACATGCTCCCTCCCCCCAGGCCTACTCTATAGAAACCACCCCATGGAGCTGCCCCGGTCCAGCAACGATGTTAGAAATGTCTGGGAAGAAAAACAAAACTGTTTTTAAAACAGTTTCTTAAAGGAAAATAACCAGGCTGTTCTTAACAACTATTTCAGCATGAAATATTTACAGGTTGACAACCCACTCTTTTACACACTCAGCCACTCCATCACTCCAAGCTCATACACACTTTCACTCAGGCCTTCACAGCATGTGGTAGATCACTGTGTAGCATTTTGACTTGTTTAGATTAAGTTCCAAAAGGGAACAGCAAAAACATTTTTCATTACTAAAATTAGAGTAATAAACAGTCACAGTGGGGCAGTTCACACAGTTCCAGATCTCGATCGCTAGGGAACAGTCCTGCAACATCATCCACTGGGCACGGTCTCTATCATTATTTTTTCTTGTTAGATTTAAGAACAGTTGAACAAACTTGAGGAACAGTCCTTGTACCTCACGGGTTCTGAGCATCTTTCTTAGATGGTGAGCCATCCGCTGCGGGGGAAATAGAATGCTGGGTCTGATTTGGTGGTCTTATTAGCAAAAGAGTCCATGGCTATTATATAGTGCTTTACATGAGAGCCAGCAACTGCATCCTGGACAAGCACAAAGAGCTTAAACAGAGTCAAACCTGTCCAGGTTCTTGGGTGGGTGGGCCAGACAACTCAGACTGCTGCTGTAACTTCTGGACCATGCCCCAAAACAACCAGCTTCTCTTCAATGATGTCCCACAACCTCTCCAGGACGTCCGGATACTCAGCCGATGGGCATTCAATATGTATCCTTTGCCTCGACCACCTCTCAGCCTGCGACCACTGGGGCAGCTCTCTAACACTGGTCTGATGGGCAGTTCCTGGTTCCAGCCACACCTGCATCCTGTACGGTACATTGACGGGGTCACTGCTCAAAAGTCCATGCAAATGAATACAAGTAGCCTTGCACAGCACCAGGAAGTGTGGGGTGTTATCTGGTAGCCTCAACACAGGATTCTGGTAAGGATAAGGAATGGTTCTGTACACATCTTGGTCATCGAAAGTATAGGGCTTCAGGGCCTGTCCAAGGGGCAGTGTAGCTGGCAATTCCCACACAGCCTCCTACTCTGGTTCTTCCATTTTTACCTTTATGGTGGTGTTTAAGTAGGGGGCCTCTCCACCTGTAGCTTCTGTAGTATCACAGTCACCAGGCAGGAGACTGGCAGACCACCCCCTGGGCCCTGGGGGGTCATCAGCTCTAAATCCCTGTCCCCTACCTCTCCCTCTGCCATGGGAATAGTCAGGCTGGGCAGATGACTGTGCCCCACAGCACCCTTGCTGGTATCCTTCTCGATAGCCTCCATGACTACATCCAGCACCCCCTCACTTGCTCTCTCCTGGAGGACTGGGGACTTCACATCCTCCAAGGACTCAAGTGGCTTGGACTCTTCAAAAACATCCAGGTTCCCTTGAGAGGCTAGGGAGGCCACACCCACTGATGCCAGTGATGGGAAAGGCAAGTAAAGCTAAATGGAGTGCTCAAAGATAGTCCTGAAAAGGGCCTCCTGGAACGGTTAATGCACAAAGGTAAACAGATCACCTCTTCTCCTCAAAATCCACACCATACACAACTATCATCCACTGCCCCTCTTCCTGCCAACTTTCACAGCTAGGACAGAAGGGAAGTGGTCTGGGGTTCCTCCGAAGGTGCTTTCTCAGCCATAACTACTTCAACTCCTTTTTTGTTGTTCCCTTCTCCTTCCACAGAACGCATCTCACTGCCATGCATTCAAGGAGAAAACGGTATCTCCCCTGCACATTTCTCCCTCAGCTGATGCCAACCCCAATCAGCAGTGCCGCTTCAACCTCTACTGCCTGCTACCAGACACCTTCTCTCTTAGGGGAGTGGAAATGGTGCCAAACACCCCACAATGGCGGTCTTCTGTGACGCACCACCAAATCCAGGCCTGCAAGCAGCAGGGACCCAAATCTCGATAAGTCCCCCCAAACACTCTATCCAGATGCCAAATTATATCCCAGATGAGCCCCCACATCTGTAACCCCCCTTTCCTTCACCTTTTATGTCTAGGGGTCCTGATGTTAATTACGGGGGAGAGGGGCACAGACCGAAAACTTTCCAGGGAGATAAGCCAGAAATATAAAAAACAAGGCCTTATCTCAAACTTAGTTCTGACAGCACAGTGCTGAGTACAGGTCCTCCACCAACCCTCCTACCACTTGCTGCACATACAACTGAGCCCAGTGGGGGGGGGGGGGGATTTAAGGTGTAATTAGCATGCTTTATCTAAGGAAGAAATCAAGATTTTCATTCAATAAATATCAGCACTCATGTAGTAGACACAAGAAAAGAAATTTAATTCTGATCTTCATTTTAAAATTAATAAAAAAAATAGATTCCTCTGCTCCATGAAGCCAGGAGACCAAAGCATAAGTAGATTAAAATCTGTGAGGCAGTAACTCTATTAGGTGATACTAATGCATTCACAGGCTTAAGATAATCAGACCATGTGTGGACTCCATGCAGATACCCAGAACCATCTTCAAAGCTCAGGACCTTACAAGGTGTGAGATACAAGCCACACCATTCCCAGGGGAGTGCCTTACTCCCCCAACCTGGATTAATTAACACCAGGGATGCGGCCTTTATATCTTCCGCAGCCAAGCTGCACAAAATCCTAAAACCACCAACTCACCACCTTCTTTCCTACCAAGGAAATGGTGCAAGATCTACATTTAGAATGGGCAAACACAGCTCCCTTCGCAGTTACACACATTGTGCATTCTGTTAACGGGTCAAACACAGGTCCTGCCCCAGACACAGACATGGCAGGCCTGATACAAGCAAATCCCTGAAATGCACCCTTCAACCATCCTGAAGCAGCATGCCACATTGGGTACTGGTCCCCTGAAGCTGCCACCTCCTGAGCTGCCCAGCCATGGGCTGCCATGGCCCTGCCACCACCATGGCAGCTCCACTGCAATAACCTGTTCATTGGGGCACCAGGCCTCCCGAACTCAGCTACCTCCTGACCTTCCTCTGGCTGCTGTCTTTTCCCTCTAGTGAACTCCCAGGTCCTCACCCCCCACCTAAATGGGGGAAGGACATGCGGATGCCCCAAATCAGGACCGTAACCAACCAGGGAGAGCACAGATTAGTAAGCCAGCCCCAAAAAGGGTGGCTTACATAACTGTGTGTATTCTCAACCATTTTTCTTTCTCCACCACTTACCACATATCACTAATTGTCCACCAGGCATTAACTAAAGGGGAAGCCTTTAAACTACAAGCCTAGGCCAGGCTTACTATAAACATTTACCCTACTGCAAGTGCATCAACCCCATTTAAAGAAAAATACACAATTAAACATATGCACTGTGCTCTAAAAATTATCTAAACGGAGAGTCCTTGAATTGTGAGCACCTGAATGGTTCTCCCTGATCAGAAAATAAGTGGTATGTATTGGTAAGTGATGCTGTCCAACTGAAAAGCTTAACACCTGGGCTATGACACTCACAAGTACGCTGCTACTTATATACTGACTGACCTTTAGCAGGTCACATAAATGACCTAGGAGGTGATCCACTTCCTGAGAGGATCCAAAACCTACCAAGTCTTTATAAGCACCATGGAATCTTATACTCTGACATATAGTCTTATTTATTATAAAAAAAATGTTAAGCTCTTTTGCCATGCTAGTATAAGACAATGGACATATAAGAGGCACCATAAGAATTGGAGACTCAGGGTTTGGTGTGGGAACCAGCCTATCTATCTATATATATATATATATATATATATATATATATATATTTCTGCAATGGATGCTGAGTGTAGGAGAGGTGTTAATGGGTATGCACAGTCCCCATTGTAGACAGAATCTATTGGTTAGCGCCCTCAGTGGCAGGTACATTCAGCAGTAGGGCCTAGGGCATATACTCACTAATGAGATGCCCACTGGATGTAGCCCCTCCTTCAGACCTTTGGCACAGGGTGAAAGTATGCCAGATTTTATTTTATTTTGATTTTATTGTGATCTCTGATTAACACCGTTGATAACAAGATCATTACATAGGTTCTACAACAGGTAAAACAAAAACAGTTGGTTTTACAGGTAAACAGGTAATTCAGGACTAGACATGCAATGCTATACGTTATAGAACTACAGAACAAAAGAAAGAATAACAACAGTGCAGGCAGTTTACAATATATGCCAATATTTTGAAGAATGGACAGGGTGAAAAGTAAAAGGTATGTGTGCAGGATGAGAGATACTTTGGCCCAAGGAGCCTAGACAACAGAGAGTCAGGGGAGTGAGACTATCAGCGAAATTGTCACAGTGACTGTCAAGTAGGGAGGGAAGATAGGAGGGTGTGGTAAGGAGGGCCTAGGGAGGAGAGATGGAGTGGGTGGGAGAAAAAGCAGGATTGTGGAGAAACAGGTTGCGGGCGTATATTGGAGGAGGTGAGGGATTGCTAGGGAGTTTCTGGCAAGTTCAAATTATCTACAGAGAATCAGGCACAATTTTGATAGGTAGGCGCAGCGGGCACCTCTGGTGTACCATGCCAGGACACTAATTATACAGCCTGTTACACCGCATGCCACCTGGCAGTTGATGGAGTAGAAGCTCTATTTAGGTAGGCCTCCAACCCATCCCCTTGGAGTGCATGGATGGCAACATGGTTGCAGTCAATGGCACCCAGCAGAGCTAGTAGGTGAACAACTCAACAGCATTGCTGCATGGTTGCTGTTTGCTTCACTGGTGTGCTGGGGAATATGATTAACTCCCCAGCATAGGTCAGCAGGGTATTAAAGAACTGACTCAACAGGCAGACTGCGATTCCTTTTGTGTCACCCACTTGTATCTGGACTGTTCCATTAACTAGGAAACATGGTGCTGCAGTCACTTTTAGCTCAAGAGACACTGCATGACTGTAGTGGATATGTGTTAGGAGCTCATCATTCATCATCTCACACAGCTGCATGAACCTTTTGAGCTTTTGAGCCCATGATCTGCTCATCACTAAGCTTTAGGAATGTCATTCAGACTGGTACTCTTTGTTTGCAGCATAGTGTCTGCGACCTGTGCTGTCATCTAGGGGGTGAATTCTCCCTCTCCTCATCCTCCTGGATAACCTGCATCAGGAATAGAAAGTGGGCAATGTTTTCTGGGCAGTGCCTTTCCCCCTCTGCTGTGCTTGCATCGGGATACGGGCTGCCTTTTATATTCCTTATTTAGTACTATGGTCATTTCTGCTAACGGAAATTAGCATTGCCCTATTCATTTGAGAACTAGGGTGGGTGTCAAATTTAGGTGACCTCCCAATGTTCCAGTGTTACATATATTATTTAAATACTGTAGCGCTATCACTTCAGGGCAACACAGTGCATGTCGTTCAATGTCACGGCACTGCACTATTTGCAGTTAGCGCTATGTTATTCTGTTTCATGCCATGCTGTCCAAATATGGGGACGCCAGTGATTATGATCTCAATTAAGGAAATATCACTGTCCTATAGCTTGTATGAATAGACAAATTCCTTTTTACATAGAAACATAGAACCTGGTGGCAGAACAATATCAGTGGTCAATCAAGTTTGCCCACATTTATGATTACCTAACCCACCAATCTAATGTCACAATTGATTATCCCCCCCCCGCCCCCTTTGACCTCTGTGTCAGTTCCCTTCCGGTATCCCACTTTTAGGTCTATGAATCCCCTGGCTATGTTTCAATTATACTGAACTCATTCAGAGTTCTTGCCTCTACCACACCCATTTGCAATTTGCTCCATGAATACCCCACCCTTTCAGTGAAGAAGAAGAACTTTCTCAGATCCTTCTTGAATTTACCCCTCACATCAATTTCTAACTGTGTCCTCTCCTAGCTGCATCCTTATTTCTTACAGACAAACTATTGCCACTTACTCCACTTATACCCCTTAGGAACTTACAAATCTGTCATGTTCCTTCTCTCCCATATAGTCTTTCATGAGTATATGATCAGGGTTTTTATATTTTCACTATATGATTTCTGCTGACCCTGAATAATTTTTGTGGCCCTTTGCTACACTGTCTCTAAACAATCTACACAATCTACTGTACATCCTTTTTTTTTTTTGCGATGTACTCCTCTTTTTCTGGCTGTACCCCCTAATCCCGCGAATGGGCCAGCCCCAGCCTCGGCACCCAACCCTTACTCCGGGAAGGCCCCCCAGAGTGGAGCCGCTGAAGCAGAACTATCGTGGCTGAAGGGTCGGGCACCGTGCCTGGCTCATATGCGGAGGCCAGCGATTTTCCTAATTAGAGTCCCCTTGGAGCTAGGATGTGCAATGACGCACGGATGAGTGCATCTGTCCTAGCTCCACCCCACGTCTAGATGTGGCATGCTTGTCCCCCAGCCTCCGCTAGAGGACAATCAATGCCAACACTCTGGAGTCCCACCATCCCAGGGAAGGAGAGCAGTCCTCTGGACACTCAATCCTTCTCCTCCTCTGCCAACCCCCGACGAGCCGTGCCCGGTCCTGAACACGGGTCGCCAGCATGGCGCGAGGTGTGGTGTCCTGCGCCTCAACCCTCAGCACCACCGGGCTGAATCTACATCCTTTTTAGGTATGAGTTCCTGAACTTGGCACAATATTTCAGGTGCAGCCTTACCAATGATCTGTATAAGGGTAGCATCACTTTCTTCCTCTTACTACAAAACCCCTCCCTATATACCCAGCATCCTTGATTCTTCAACTGTTTTGCATTGGTTGGTTTGCTTGAATGCTTCACTGATGAGAACGCCAAAAATTCCCTCTCCCCTACTGAAGTTGCTATTTGAATTCCTCCCATTCAGTACTTTGTGGATTTGTACTTCTAAATGCATCACTTCACATTTCTTGGTGTAAATCCTCAACTGTTATATCCTTGACCATCACTCAAGCTTTTCTGGATCCTTTTAAAGTTCCCTCACCCCCCTCCTCAATGTCCACCCTGCCGCAAAACTTTGTGTCATCAGCAAAAAGACATGTTTTCCTGGATACCCTCCCCTATTTTACTTATAAACATGTTAAATAAGAGAAGTCCCAGAACTGACCCCTGCGGCACCCATCTCATGACTCTCATATCCCCTGATTTAATCCCATTCACTAGGAAGGAAGGCAGGAATATCTTATGATCTCAGCATTTCACTGCATAACAGAAAAAATAGCTTACTGATTCAATACATCATTCTATCAATGACAAAATGTCTTTTAGTCTCTATACATCACTGTATAATGAGAGAATGTCTTGTAGTCTCAGTATGTCTCTGTATAATGCTAATGCGCTATAGTCTTAGAAAGTCACTGCGTAATAAGAGAATACCTTTTAGTTTTTCAGTATGTCACTGTATGATAAGAGAATGCCTTCTAGTCTCTGTATGCCACTGTACTGTATGATGAAGGAATGCCTGTAGTCTCAGTACATCACTGTACAATAAGAATGCCTTGCAGTCTTAGCATATCAAGGTATTACAAGCCTTACATTTTTTCAGTATGTCACTGTGCTGTATAATAAGAGAATGCCTTATAGTCTCAGTATGTCACTTTATGAGAGAATGCCTTGTAGCCTCAGTATATTGCTGTCTAATGAAATACTGACATGTAGAGTCAGTATGTCACAATATTAAAATGACTTATGCTTTCAGTGTATCACTGTTTAATGAAAAACCACCTTGTAGGAGCAGTACATCACTGTATAAAATTTAAATGAATAAATGTCTTATACTCTCAGTATATCATTGAATAATGAAAGACTGCCTTTTAGGGGTAGGTTACTATAAATGAATTTTAAACTATCACGTAGGCTCAGTATATTGCTATATAAAACAAATAATGAAATTAGATTAAATGTCTCCTATTCTCTGCACTGATTCACAGAGTGATTTAAACAGCAATTGGGTAACTGCAAATCTGATAATTTGCTAAATTTATGCAAGCAGTGGGGAATGTGACACAACTGCATGGAAGGGAATTGGTTCACTCGCATGCTTTATTTATGACGGTATGGTTGTCTAAGTGACGCAGCTTTTTGGAAAGTGTTTTTGTATACATGGATGTCTCAAAGTCTCATCAGTAAAGTATTTACTCACTTTTATGTCCTTCTCATTTGTTTCATGATGTGTTATTTGGTTGACTAGACAGAGTCAAGAACAACCCTAAGTTGTTATGGATTTTAATTAGTTGTTTTATTTATAATACTTTGTTAGGCACCCAGAGCCTCTGGGATTGGGCTCCATAAAAATACAATTTGCCTTGCCTTGCCATTTGCCTAAGTCTGCAGACTGCAGTTAAAATTTTAAAAGTAATCTGCCAGTCCCTCACTCCCCAGCCTTACATGACAGTGTCATCAATTGACTCCGATTATTTATTTTTTTTACATGACTAAGTATTTCTTATTTGCAGCACTATCCTGTGCCCTATATTATCCCCACCAAGCATCGCGGCCAAAGAGCCCCCACCCCTGCAGACAACACCAGCCTAAGCATGATGGCCTCCGTGCTTTACCTGCTAGATTGTATCTGATGTACCAGACACTGCAGACATGACATGTTCCAAGAATCCTGCTAAATGTATTTATTTATTGAAACTTTTTTGACTCCAATCCAGAAACTGAGCAAATTGTTTTGTCTGGTGAGGACCAAAAATCAATTCACCGGATCCCATGGACATTGGGACTTGTGACAATCTCTCTTAGTCTGTTTTCCTCCCCCCATTGGTCCCTGACAAAAAAAAAACCCCTTTCCCAGCTCCTCTTGCTAAGCTGAAGCCGCCCCATTCTCAAGCTTTTTTTTTTTTTTTTATTAATTTAGATAGGTAGTCTCAGTCTTAAGCAGCTAAGCCCAACCCTAGGGTCACACAGTCCAAAGAGCTTTTTGAGACACACCACTCTATCACATGCAGCAACTGCACTGATCACACTGGTGCCATCAGGCTATATACTCATACTAACTCAGTCTTTCTGTTGGTTGACCACCACAAAGAGAGTACAGACTTGGGTGGGACACAAATGCATGGCAACCAGGCAGCAAGGCTGACAACTGCAGACAGAGCATTATGAGGTACTGTACACAGTATTAGCATCATGTGGTACACAGTATAACATAGAATGAAACAGTAGCATAATGGGTATGTAAGTTCACAGTATTACTGGATGTAAACTGCTGGATTCATCCAGAGCTGCTAAGTTAGATAGAGTAGTATAATACACAAACTTTTGTTGTCTATGCCATCATATGCTCATGCCCAAAGGTATATGCTGACCATACCATTAAACTTCTCAAAGAACAAGTAAAGGAGCATATAAGGTCAACAGTAAAAGCTGTACTGGATACCCCATTAGGATACAATTTTGTTAGACACCACAATAACCGATGAGCAGGTGTCTAATTTTTGGGGTTTGACCACATTTACACACCAGTATGATACTTCAGTGTGTGAAGCCCGATGGATCTTCACACTACATGCATGACAACCCCAGGGTCATAATGACAAAATACGTTTGGTTCCAATTCTGAAATAATTGTACAGTTATGTATGAGTAGCTATCATTATTACTGATAAGTTCTGTTTTCTTTTTATCGTTCAGTTTTTCAAGCCTGTTCATTTCTATGTATTTGGCATCATTTTCAGTACCACTTCTGATCATAGGAGACTCAATGATTCGGGGAGCTGATACATACATCCAGCCGGAGGTAATGGTCAGATGTCTCCCAGGTACATCAGCATGGAGAAACACTGACCGCATTGCTAAAATTGTGCAGGAAGCAGAAAACATCGATGTCCTGGTACGCATAGGGACTAACGATCTCACCAGCCAGTCAGTTGTGGAGACCAAGGAACACCTGACCAGGCTGGGAGACACACTGTCATCCATTTCATCCAGCATCTCCTTCTCTGAGATCCTGCCAGTCTGGGAGAGGGGGACAGATGGATGGAAGGTCAGAGAAGGTGAGATAGGGGAGCTAAACATGTGGCTCAAGGGCTGGTGCCAGGAGGAAGGACACAAATTTGTAGGTAACTGGCAACAGTTTAGGGAGTGAAAGTTCTTTACATGCGATCGACTAGATCTGACTAAGGAGTGAGTAAATGCATTGGAGCAGAAGTTTGATGTCTTTGCAGAATATTTAAACTAGCAAATGGGGAGAGGGGCGCAGCACCCAATACATCGATTGGGAAGAACACCCCCCCTCCCCCCAGCTAGTGATCAAACAGACATTCAGCATGTTTGTAGTTCATTTGCATCACCAGGTAAGGAAAAAGGTCTGGCTCACATACTATGCGCAGGGGAAACGCAGGACCTCCCCCAACAGCCAACAGCCAACACACTGAAATCTGGCCAATGGAAAATCATGTACACAAATGCCTGCAGCCTGGGAAACAAGATCCCAAACCTGGAGGCAACAATGACAGAGGCTATACAGAACATAGTAGCCATTAGCAAGACATGGTTCACCAGTAACCACACTTGGGAGACTTCAAAACCCAGCTAGGTACTGTTAAGAAGAGACCGAGGTGCAAAAAGGGGGGGAGAGTGGCCCTTTATGTCAATGATGATAACAGAGCTACAAAAATTCAGAATACACATAAGGAGCCAGAAGAACTGTGGGTCACCCTGGAAACAGGAAATGGGACAGCCATATGAACTGGGGTTGTCTACAGGCCTTAAGACCAGGGGGGAGGACATAGACACATTACTGTTAGAAAATATACAAGACATGACAGCTAAAGGGGAGGTTCTGATAATGGGAGACTTCAACATGTCAGATACAGATTGCTCAATACGAGCAGGAGCATCCACCAGAACTAGACACATGGTGGATTCCCTGCAGGGGGAAGGCTTCAAACAACTGGTACAACAACCCACAAGAGACAGAGCTATCCTAGATCTAGTACTAACTAACTGGGAAAGGATCACAGATCTCCATGTAGAAGGTCACCTGGGAGCCAGTGACCATCACATGGTATGGTACAGTTTGGCCAATGTAACTAAATCATCCCATTCCAAGGCAAAAATATGGGACTTCAGAGGAGCTGACTTTGATAAGATGGCCAACAGAGTTTTTATTTATTTAAATAGCTTTTGTTAACCAGGTAAGTACACTAGACAAAACATATGCCTATTTTCAGGTACAACCCAGGAGAGTACAGGAGAATAAAAGAACATACAGAGTACAAATTGAAGCAAGTAGACAGATACACTGAAGTCAGGAGAAACATAACATATACATTGGGATAGCTCAGATTACAGCAGTGGACACCGTCAAATGTAAACATGTAACAGCACAGAGTTTCTAAAGCAATATGCCTAAGCAAAAAATATATAGAATATACACAATTTACACAGGGCTACATCCAGGTGGGCAGGCAACAACAGCAGGACCAGAACCAAGTACTAACATACTAAAATGCCAGCAGAATAGGCCTAATGGTCTTTCGTGTCTGCTCGTTTGGTCAGTCCCCAACCTGGGTGCAAGTACAAGACATGATACCGAATATACACAATTTATACAGGGCCACACCCAGGCGGGCAGGCAACAACAGCAGGGCCGGAGCCAAGTACAGGAGATAATGTGCTCGAGTACAGTGCAGGGACCAGGGTACTCAGGGATGTCTGAGACAGTCGCATACTGAGGAGAGCTTCAAGTGCTTCTACAGGGAGGTTTGTAGACATGCCTGGGATGGGGCAGACCTGACCTGGACAGGAAAGGAGTTCCATAATCTTGGGGCACAGGATGCAAAATCCCTGTCCCCCATTTGGGTACGCGTCACTGGAACCTTGAGGATAGCGGGGCCCAGGGACCTTAGGGAGTAGGGAGTGGAGACAGCAGGCACGAGAAGATCCACCAATCTGGAGGGTGCCAGAGCCCAGAATCTTGCCTGTGAAGCAGCCCAAGACAAAGTTCATGTAGTTGGACGGGGAGAGCCAGTTTAACTTGCTATACAGATCACAAAGGTGAGTAAGACAAGGGGCTGCAAGAGCAAAACAGCACATATTATTGTAGGCTACGGTCCACCAAGTGAGGTGGACCTTGGTAATATGGGCAAACAAAAGGAGCCCATAGCATAGAGATGGGAGGAGCACTCCTCTGGCCAGTGCAAGGCAAGCAGCCGAGGTAAGATTATTCTTCACCCCGTAAGTCAGACCGAATTTCCAGTTAACAGCTCAACACACATTGTGGATATGGTGACCAAGGTCGAGCTGAGTGTCAAGTGTCACCCCAAGATATTTGACAGAGTTGGTGGTAAGCACGAGAACACCATCACTACCCGAGATGCACAGAGGGACAGAGGAGGCCTTAACTTAGCCTGGGATCCAAACAGTATGGCCTGAGTCTTTCTAAGATTTAGGACCAGCTTGCAGGACGATATCCAGGATTGGATACTCATGAAATCTTCACTCAGTTGGTGGTTAATGATCCCAATGTCCCAGGCATGAGGAAGAATAACAAGGTCATCAGTGTACAGGATGGCCTTTCAAGAGGCAGCTGAGGAGGGAAGGTCATTGACGAATATGGAGCAGAGCAGGGGCCCAAGGACTGACCCCTGGGGAACCCCTGAGGACACAACGGCGCACCCGAGAGCACCTTACTGTATTTGGTAAGTTGCTGCCTGCCCTGAAGATAATTGTGAAACCAACTGAGTGCAGGCAGGGACAGGCCCAATGTCCTAAGTTGCGTGCATAGCAAGGTATTGTCAACTAAGTCAAAGGCCTTAGAGAGATCAATAAAGATGGCCCTGGACAGTCTGCCCTGGTCCATAGCAGCCCTTATCCCAGAAGTGACGGTGATTAGGGCAGAGGTAGTACTATGCTCTTTATGAAAGCCATGCTGCGAGGGAGACAGTAGCTCATGAGACTGGATATAATCCGTCAGTAGCGCATGAGACTGGATATAATCCGTGAGTTGTCTCGCCACAACTTTATCAAGAAGCTTACCGATAGCAGGCAGGATGGCAATCACCTGATAGTTATCTAAAATCCTAGGGTTGCCCTGTTTGAGTATAGGGACAACCCACACCACCTTCCACAGGTCAGGGATAACCCCAGAGGCTAAGGATAGAGTTGATGATATCGGCCACAGGGGAGGCAATGAAGGTAGCCACAAGGCGGAGAAGCTTTGGTTCCATACCATCATAGCCAGCACTAGTAAAGGGGGAGAGACCGGAGAGCAATCTCTACATCTCATGTACTGTCACAGCTTTGAGGTAGAACAGAGGATGAGGGGAAGGTGCCAGTTGAGATGAAGGGGCCTAGACAGGTCTGTCACTACCATTGAAGAAGAATAAAGAGGTGAAGGCAGACAAGTCCGAGAAATGTGAGTTAAATGCATTTGCGATGGTCAGCAGATTAGTACAGCTGGCACCCTCAATAAGCATGTCAGAAGCCTCACAGGTGGAGGAACCACTCACAGTGTTTTTAATATTCCTCCAGAAGCTCCTAGGGTCCTTAGCTGAGGTCCGTAAGGCGGCTTTGCAAAATTCACTTTTTGCAGCCCTGATAGCCTTTTTACATTTGTTCCTGATCCTCCTGTAATGCTGGAAAATGGCCTGGTCCATTGAGACCTTGAAATTGGCCCTGGAATTTGTCCCTAGTCCTCATGAGAGCAAGGAGGCTCCCATGCAGCCATTTCATAGCAGCCCTCCCCTTACCCTCTGTCTGATAAGAGGGGCATGCTTGTCCTGTAGCACCCCAGAGATGCTAAGGAAATGACAGACTGCTGAGGAAGCACTCTGGGCATCCATCACTGCGGACCAGTCCGTGAGCATAAGATCCTCCTGGAAACTACCAAGGTCAAACCTGGAGAAATCCCTGACATGAATGATCTTAGGGGGGATATTAGGGGCCAAGACCTTCCATATGCAGTACAAAGGGGCATGATCAGAGATAGAATCAGGGAAGGTACCAAAGGAGCTAATCCTCTCAGGCCTACTGGACAGGACCCAGTCCAGAAGCAAGCCAGTATCACCAGTGGACGACCACCTAATGGGATCCTTAATGAGTTGGGACAGTAAGAAACCTGCAAGCAGAGTCTCATACTGCTTGGTATTGCTTCCAAGCCAGTTTAGGTTGAGGTCCCCTAGGATTAATAGCTCATTATTCCCCATACTAGTGCCAACAGAGTCAAGAAGGGAGGATAAACCCACTACTCCACCAGTGGGGGGATTGTAGGTACACACAATGTGTAGCTTCTTTGCATTCCCCAGTAAAAGCACAGTATGCAGCAGTTCACACGAAGACTGCTCAGGCTGTGGGCAGGCCAGCACCGAGGGGCTAAGGTAACTCCTGTAATAGAACAATATACCACCTTTTTACCTGGATGGTCATGCCTAACAAGGTCAAAGCCAGGGAGTGCACAGGCCGAATCTGGGGTAGAGGGTTTCAGCTAGGTTTTAGTTATCCCAAAGATGTCAGGCTTAAAATAGGTGACCCAGGAAAGGAGTTCAGCCAAGTTAGGCAGAAAGCTGCGGACATTAAGATGAGCAATTTTCAGCCCACTGCCAGCCAGCCAACCCACTGGAGAGAAAGCTTGGTATGGAGGACCAGGGTTCAGCTCCATGTCCCCTGCAAGGACTAGTATCACCAAAAGAAGCCAGAGAAGGTGTCTCAAAGGATGAGAGCCAACCCTAGTGGGTGGCCAGTGGTCAGAACACCTGACTACTATGGCAAAATGCTGGAAGCTCTGCAGATTAAGGCAACAGATGGGCCAGGGAGACTGTCTGTCGCAGGCTATTATGTTAGAGAAGGTAAAATCTTTCTCATCAGGTAGTCCACGTGGGATCTCAGATTGTCCCATAGAGGGAGCACAGTCCATAATGAAGAGAGGGAGGAATATTGCCATGAGCAGCCAATTGAGGAGGACGGTAGAAAAAGGGTGTGACTCCGCAACATTCCTGCGATGCTTAGGGACCCACATGTTATGCATGCCCTCTCCTGAGTCATATCAGTATCCTACAAGGACACAGCAGAGCAGCAGGCCATACAGCCATCCAGACCCACCAGGTTACCTATCACCACAAATGGAAGCACCCCAACACAGCGATTTTCAGACTAAAAGCAGCAAAACACACTCTGGCAAAGGACAGCTGTACAGATCCTGAGGTACAGACAAACAATAACCCCTAGGGAGATAGCAAGCAGTAAATGCATGCACAGACATTGGAATATTCATAATGTACAGTCGATGCACAAGACGATGGCTTGGAACCCTTTTTCCTAAGGTCAGGCTACGCCCATCTCACTGCCCCAATTCTCCACATCTTCAATCTTTCCATTACATCTGCTACTGTGCCATCCTGCTGGAAATCAGCACATATCCTCCCTCTATTTAAATCTGGTGACCCATGCAATGTAAACAACTATTGGCCTATCTCCATATTGCCTATCCTTTCTAAAGTTCTCGAAAAACTGATCCATATTCAGTTAAAATCTCACTTGGAAACCTTCTCTCTCTCTTTTACCCAGCTCAATCCGGCTTCCAGGCTAATCATAGTACAATCACTGCACTAGCAAAAGTAACCAATGATTGGATCTCTGCTATAGATGCTAAGAAGGTAACTGGCGCAGTCTTTTTGGACCTCAGCAAAGCTTTTGATACTGTTGATCACAAACTATTAGTCAATTGCCTTGCAAAGTTGGGTGCCACATACCATACCACCCAGTGGTTCTCTAGCTACCTAACTGGAAGATTCCAAAAAGTAAAGGCGGAAGGCTTTTTTTCTGCTGCCTTGCCAGTTGCAAGAGGAGTCCCCCAAGGATCCATCTTAGGCCCTATCTTGTTTTCTTTGTACGTTAATGACTTAGATGCTAACATATCTACGTCCAATCTGCACTTTTTTGCAGATGATACTGTGTTGTATACTTCTGGCTCATCGTTATCTGAAGTCAAGGGAGTGCTTCAAGCGGACTTCGCACAACTTGAGCATAATCTAATAAAGGCAAAGCTTCTGCTCAATGCTAAGAAGACTAAAGCGATGATATTCTCCTGCAGTGCTGTCACAGGCCCCCCCAATACCCTTGCCCAAGACTTCATTGTCACCACGCTAAACGAGCCTCTGAAAGTTGTAACCAAATTTAAATATCTGGGTATCTGGCTCAACAATAAATTATCTTTCAATGACCACGTTGAAGATGCCTCTAGAAGGTTAAAAGCAAGGTTAAATTTCTTCTACAGAAATACTAACATACTAAAATGCCAGCAGAATAGGCCTAACGGTCTTTCGTGTCTGCTCGTTTGGTCAGCCCCCACTGTGGGTGCTGACCTTGCTGTCCCCTCGCCTTCTCTGGCTTCTCCCTTCCCAGTTCCGGATATTCTTGCTGCATTGGATTTTGCTTCCAGAACCCTTCCCTTGTACCTGTCCCACCCCCTCTTGAACCCCTCCACTGTCTCTGCCTCCACCAGCCCCCTAGGCAGTGCATTCCATAGCTCCACCACCCTCTCAGTGAAGTAGCACCTCCTCCTTTCTCCCCTGAATCTTCCCCCCTCCAGCTTCCACCCATGCCCTCTAGTGGCCCCTCCTCCTTCCTTCGAAGCACCCTGACTATTCCTCCCCTATTTACCCTCTTCATGTACCTGAAGACCTCTATCATGTCCCCCCGGTCCCTTCTCTCTTCCAATGTGTACATATTTAGCTCTTCGAGCCTCTCCTCATAGGTCCTGTCCCCCAAGCCCCAAATCATTTTGGTTGCCCTCCTCTGGACCCTCTCCAGGAGGTTAATGTCCCTCTTTAAGTGTGGCCTCCAAAACTGCACGCAGTACTCAAGGTGCGACCTCATCAAGCAGTTATACAGAGGGAGTATCACTTCCCTCCTTCTGGAGGTGATCCCCCTAGCGATGCATCCCAGCATCCTGTTGGCCTTGGCTGCTGCCCTCCTACAAGTCTCAGAGTTGTTCATCTTGACATCCACCACCACCCCCAGGTCCCTCTCAGCCATCGAGACTTGTAGCATTTCCCCCAGGGTGTACACTTGGCCTGGGTTTCTAGCCCCAGGTGAGTACCTTGCATTTCCCTGCATTGAACCTCAGCTTCCACTTTCTAGACCATCTTTCCAGAGCCTCCAGGTCCCCCTGTAGGGCCACCCTCCCCTCCTCCCCATCCACCACTGCCCCCAGTTTCGAGTCATCTGCAAAGAGACTCATCTCACTCCTGATTCCTGTCCTTATGTCAGATACGTAGGTGTTGAACAGAAGGCCCCTTTTCCCCCTTGAAACTCGAAACAAGCTTGTACAGGCCACTTTTCTCCCCCTACTCGACTATGGCGATGTAATCTATTCCTCCACCACTCTTGCAAATCGAAGTAAACTGGACATCCTTTATCACCGTGCATTACGGTTCATTACCAACTCCCCTTACCGTTCGCACCACTGTGAGTTATATGCAGCTGTTGGTTGGACATCCCTTACTACTAGACGCCTGCTCCATGCCGGGCTATGGACTCTTAAACTGCTCCTGCAGAAATTGCCAAGCTATCTCTCGTCCCTTATTAGTATCTCACATAGTGCATACTCGTTAAGAACATCTGACTTTAATATGCTTGACAAACCAAGGACGCGGACCTCCTTTGGTAAACGTGCTATTGCATATGCCCTTCCCTCCATTTGGAACCAATTACAAACCGTACTGAAACTAACTAGCACAGTTTCAATAAACTTCTACAAATCGCTAAGTTCAGCCAAAATAAAAGACACCTGTAACTGTCATTAAGTCTCTTCCTTCCCCATGTGTGCCATATTTATCCACTGGTAAGGTATAATTGCTTTGTCATATTAACTGCTTTCCCTTTCCCTTCTACTCCTGACTTTATCTATGCTTACGCTCCACTGCTGCTCTATCAAATCACTCCTCCCCCCCATATCAGTTGTAGTCTGTTGTTTGTTCTAGCTGCCAAAATATATGTATTGCACACACCAGTCATCATGTTTCATTTATCAGTATGCAACCTGTAAGTCACTTCCCTGTCTCATATTAATGTTTACCATCTGCGGTCACCCTATGTGGTACCCTTGTATGTATATCCAGCCTGTATCATGTAACGTGCATTTCATGTATATACTGTTATTACCTATCTATGTTTGTACTTTAAGTGTTTATGTCACAGGACCTCCTTGTGAATGAGCTTGCTCAATGGAGTTTTCCTGCAATAAACTTGAACTTGAAACTTGAACTTGAACAACAGTGCCCAATGCCCACAGATTTGACATGCAGCTCAGAATGTGATTGGGGGAGGTTACAACACACCGGGGAACAGGAACCCTAGTTGAATCCCTATCTCAGCTGGTGAGGACAATAGTTAGCTGCTTCTGGCTCCAAAGTTGCCTTGCATGCACATGATAATTAACCCGCCTCTAACTTTAAAACAATAAAATGCTGATCATGGCTCAAGAATTAATAAATATGCACAGTCTTGAGCATACGCTAGCTCTAACTTTGAGATAACAGAATGCTGAATAGGTCTCAAGGATTGATATACAGGCTCAGTCAAATATTAGATTGTAGCAAGCACCAGTAAGCAAAGGGTAGAGCCACACATGTACATTGGAATATGACACCAGTAAGCCTGGCACTGGTCCAACCAAGGAGGAGAATGCAGTAGGCACCCCAGTAGGCTCACCCTGGATTAGAGGGAGGGGCTAGGGAGCATTTAAGGGAGGATGGAACAGGGTGGGTGGGTGGGAAGAAAAGTCCAGCAATTCACCCTCCACAGCACTAGCCACGATGCCACAGCCCCCGTCCCAGTTCTGCACAGTCTAATTCTTTCTTTTTTCTTTTGTCCACACTTTTCTCCCATTCAGTTTCCAGGGGAGGTCTGCCTGACAGCGGCAGCAAGCCGGCACCTCAAACCCCAGGGCACGACTTATTTCCTTTCTCGGAGAGCACTGTCAGTCCAGCTGTGGGGGGGGGGCACTTTAAGCTAGCCCTGGAAAGAAGAAATTCAGGAGAGGGGGTACAGGCAAAGTGGGCAAGCAGTAAGGATGCAATACTTGAAGCAACATCCCATTGTGTTAGAGAGAAAAGCAAGAGCAAAAGAAGGAGGAAACCACTTTGGTTCTCAAAAACAGTAGCAGAAAAAGTCAGAGCCAAAAGGCTAGCCTTCAGGAAAAATAAGGGAACACAGTGGGATGAAGATAGGGAGGCATACCAAACTTCCATAAGGGAAGCAGGGAAGGCAGTAAGGAAGGCAAAGGACCAAACCAAGGAAAAACTAGCACGAACAATAAAAGAAGAGGACAAGACTTTCTATAGATACATTAGTGAAAGGAGAAAGTCCAGAGGGGGTATTGCTAAGATCAAAGGGGATAAGGGAGAGTGTGAGGAGGAGGACTAAGGAAAAGCATCTATCCTAAATAGATACTTCTGCTCAGTATTTACTGAGAAGGTAGGGCAGGGTCCACAGCTCAGCACCATGGACATAGGTGGGAGGGAGGTGTACACTAGTCCCTTCACAAAAGAAAGGGTCCTACAAGAGCTCGCTAAGCTCAGGGTGGACAAGGCAATGGGACCTGATGGCATACATTCCAGGGTACTAAAGGAGCTAAGGGTGGAACTGGCACAGCCATTAGCAGAACTGTTTAGTGAGTCTCTGAGCACAGGAGAGGTCCCAGAAGACTGGAGAAGGGCTCATGTAATCCCGCTCCACAAGAGTGGTAGCACGGAGGAGGCAGGGAACTACAGACCAGTCAGTCTTACCTCAGTAGTAGGCAAGATTATGGAGGCACTTCTTAGGGAAAAGATAGTGCAACACCTGGAATCCATAGGAGCACAGGATCCAAGACAGTATGGGTTTACAACAGGAAGATCCTGTCAAACTAATCTCATAAATTTTTTGACTGTACAGTATAACCAGAGTGGTGGACCAAGGGGGTGCAGTTGACGTCACCTACCTTGATTTCAGCCAAGCTTTTGATACTGATCCACACAGAAGATTGATTAATAAGCTGGGTAGGCTCAGGGTGGGTCAGAAGTTGGTCAACTGGATGGCAAACTGGTTGGCGGGCAGAAAACAGACAGTGGTGGTAAACGGTATACAGTCAGAAGAAATGCAGGTCACAAGTGGGGTACCTCAGGGATCAGTCCTGGGGCCAGTCCTCTTCAGTATCTTCATCAGTGACATTGCAGATGGACTGGAAGGTAAGGTTTGTCTGTTAATCACTACCCTATACTGCCTCATTACAAAACAGTACCTTCCTCCCTGACACCCATATTTTTAAGTTTTGGCACTTTTTGCCATGAATTTTTATATTGAGGGGTTCCCACGTCCGTCTGTTTTCCACCTGCTAGCATTGCTACTTTTAAATATGGTGGTTTTCCACCTTCACATTGTGGTGGTTGGCTTTATTTTCTAAACATTTTTATTTCATATTTATTAACTAGGCCATTAGTCGACACTTTTTGCTGAAGTTTCATCTGTATGACTAATGGATTCATTTTACTTACATGGTTACCCTTAATGAAATGCAATAACTATTTAATTGTGTAGCGTTGCTTTAAATATACTGCACAGTACTTTTTAAACTGCATTGTCGGTAACTGTTACCCCACCACAGATAAACAGGCATGCTACGGTTTCGAAGTACCGAGGTTATGGGCTGCACTCTCTGAAAAAAATGCTCTTCTGCTAATCTGATTTTATGACCTTTATGTTCTTCTTCCTGACTGTATCAGTATCCCTTTGTATTGCTGGACTACTCATGTGCTGTTTCAGAGTTGCACTTGTCCTCTTGCCTGTGAGCTTAAACTTTGTGCTCCCCCTCTTTTATGATACCTACCCTACCTGGTGTTAAATGTTAATTACTCATGTGCCTCATCTGAGTACCCAGTGAATAGTTAAAGCCTAGATTTCACTGCTCTTGGTGCAGCAGAGACCATCGTTTTTGTCATCAGGCACTGTTCAGACTGCTCTCCCAATGGTAAAGGGTTCCTTTGTGAGTGTCTAAAGTGAGGATAAATGATCTAGCCTCATTTAGAATGCTTCAATTTCTATAATAATCATTTATATGTAAGGTGTAATGCTCACATACATTGCATAAATTGATAAATCCAATCTTAAAGTAGCATACATCAGATTATTATAAAGTGATTAATTTAGTCACGTATTAAGTGATTAATTTAGTCGCATATTCACAATCAATAATCTAAAATGTGCACAAGTGGCCACTATAATCAGAAAAAAGTAGAATTAAAAAGAAAATCATCTGAAATAGAGTTCCCCATGGAAGACCATCCAAATTCTAGTAATAACTCTTTTGATGTTATATTACGACCACAAGATATATCCTAAAGTGATGTTTTCTGAATAAGTTTGGCCTTTTCTTGCACATAACTTTGAAATTTGTGAAACATTGTCATTGCCTTATGGAAAGGATAGTGCAACACCTGGAATTAATAGGTGCACAGGATCCAAGACAGCATGGGTTTACAACAGGAAGGTCCTGTCAAACTAATCTCATAGATTTATTTGACTGGGTAACCAGAGTGGTGGACCAAGGGAGTGCAGTTGATGTCACCTACCTTGACTTCAGTAAAGCTTTCGATACTGTTCCACACTGAGGAATGATTAATAAGCTGAGTAGACTTGGGGTGGGTCAGAAGTTGGTCAACTGGGTGGCAAACTGGTCGGCAGGCAGAAAACAGAGTGGTGGTAAATGGTATACAGTCAGAAGAGATGCATGTCACAAGTGGGGTACCTCAGGGATCAGTCCTGGGGTCAGTCCTCTTCAATATATTCATCAGTAACATTGCAGATGGACTGAAGGGTAAGGTTTGCCTGTTTGCAGATAACACCAAGATCTGCAGCAGAGTAGATGATCCAGATGGGGTGGGCAGAATGAGGAGAGAGATGGAAAAACTGTCAAAATGGTCTGAAGAGTGGCAACTGGGGTTTAACGCAAAAAAGTGCAAGATCATGCGTATAGGAAAGAGAAATTCTGAAGCTACCTACAGGTTGGGAGGGGAGTTGCTGGCAATCACAAGGGAAGAAAGAGACTTGGGCATCATCATCACAGATAACCTGAAATCATCCAAGTAGACAACTAAAGCAGTAGGTAAGGCTAGAGAGATGTTGGGGTGTATTAGTAGAGGTATCACAAGTCATAAGAGGGAGACAATTCCTCTTTACAAGACACTAGTTAGGCCCGATCTGGAGTACTGCATACAGTACTGGAGGCTGCACCTGCAAAAGGACATTACCAAAATGGAGGCAGTCCAGAGAAGGGCAACCAAATGAGGACAGATTAATGTAGCTCAAAATGTATACACTAGAGCAAAGGCGGGAGAGAGGTGATATGATCGAAACATTCAAACATCTTATGGGCATTAACAAGGTGAAAGAGTCGAACATGTTTCAATATAAGAAAAATAGCAGGATAAGAGGACACAGCATAAGATTGGAGAGAAGCCAATTAAGGGGTAATGTCAGGAAGTTCCTTTTCACGGAAAGGGTTGTGGATGCATGGAACAGCCTACCTCAGGAAGTGGTGGATATTAATACAGTGCAGGGCTTCAAACAGGCATGGGATAGACATAAGGGTGCAATACAGATGAGTATGAATAGATAGGCCATTGACAAGAGTACAGGCCTATGGCACATTCATAAGGTAGAAAAAATGGGCAGACTGAATGGGCCTTGTGGTCCTTATCTGCCATCAACTTCTATGTTTTAATAATGGACTCGTGGGCCTTTTTAATCCCACATTTTTGATTGTTGTAACAACCGGGCTGGCAGTATAGCCTAGTGGTTAGAGGAACAAGGTGTGAACGAGCTTGGTACATCCAGCAGACCAGACCGGAGTTTGATTCTCACAACTTCCACTTGCACACTGTGTGACTCTGAGCAAGTCACTTAACTGCCCAGTGCCCCCAGGTCACCCCTGAAAACAGGCACTTGGGCCTAGTGGGCCTTACCCAGTTACCAAAGACTAAAATAAAATAAATAAATTGAAAAAAAGAACAAGAAAGTACTACTTCTAGTTCTTGTCCTGCCTGTGATGAGTACTTTCCCTTTGGCTTGGTCCCATTGGGATTCCCATGGGTGCCTCAGGGAGTCAATACTACCATGATTCTCTTCGGTTGATGCTGCTACCATTCGGGAATGAGACGTTGCTGATGGAATGTTTGGACAACATGCTTATGCTATGTGCATAGATATTACTTGTTTCTTTTTAAAAATATTCTGCTGTTGCAGTGTAATTTTTCTCTTTGTCCTTCGTCTTTCACTATCTGCTTTTGTATTTTGTTGGGTGTCTTGTTTGTAAGAATCCAAAGGGTTCTTTTATATTCTTTAACAACTCTCTATTGCGGTTTCACTTGTGCCTACGGAGGAGCTAACGGTTGCCTAAGATTGCCTGTCTGCTTTTACATCCTATCACATACACTAATTGTCTGTCCATGTGCCTGAGAACACTGTAGTTATTTACATAATAAATATTCATAACGTTACCTGGCATTTTATCAATACACTGGGTTACCATGAGTATCACTGGAATCTTCACACCCATGATTCTCCCTGGTCTTTGCTATTACTGGGGGCTGTGACTTCACTAACTGTGCATTTGGATGTATGGTGGAGTTTTCATCTCTCAGGAGGGTATTTGTGGTTTCACAGAAGAATCAAGGTGTGTTTTTATAAACAAGAAGCTGTATGTCAAGAGGGGGACCTAGTGCTGGTGATCAAGTACAGTTTCTGAGGGGCCATAGGTGAATGCCATCCATAAGAAGCATGAAAACAACAAACTTTCTTAAAAGCATATGCCCGAAATCTGCAGGTCATGCTGACACTAGACATGGGCTTATTTACTAATACAATTATTTGTAAACAAAAATATGAAAATGCCACATCCTTTATTCTTGAAAACATACATTTGAAATGCACAGGTTATGCAGATTCCTATTGTGTAAGGAGGCATCTGTTTATGAAAGTTCAGGAAAACAGACCAGAGGTGCTTGGTATTAATATGTGAGTCTGGGTTCTGGAAAACAAAATATCATTCTTTTTATGAAATTCCATTTCCGTAAATGTTGCCATTTTTATTTTTGAATATTTCAGTGGGTGGTAAAATACTGTATGTGACAGTTTGGTTTGTGACTTACTTTATTAACCTTCTTGTCAATGTCAACAGAAGTTCCAAAAGAAGGGAATGGTCTTTTAACATACTAACATACTAACATACTATTTGCCAGCAGATTAGGCCTTATGGTCTATCAAGTCTGCTCGAACCTAGATCCTTAGTTGGGTGCCGAGACCCTCCCATCCCTTGTGCTCCAGAAACCCCTATCATCCATCCCCACCCCCCCGGGATAGGCCATCATCTGATACATCCACTTTCTGTGTCTGTCCCACCCTCTCTTAAAGCTCTCCACTGTGGATCTCTGAACCAGCTCACCAGGCAGAGCATTCCAAGGGTCCACCACCCTCTCAGTGAAAAACCTCCTCCTCTTTTCCCCTCACCCTTCCACCTTCCAACTTCAAACCATGCCTCTGGTGATGCCTCCCTGCTTTAGTCTAAAGATCCCTCCATGTTTACCCTATTTATTCCCTTGAGGTACTGAAGACCTCAATCATGTCCCCCTGTCTCTCCTCTCCTCCAATGAAAACAGGCAGAGCTCCTCAAGTCTGTCCTCGTAAGTCAAATCCCTAGCCCTCGTATCATCTTTGTTGCCCTCCTCTGTACCCTCTCCAGGAGCTGTATGTCCCTCTTCAAGTGTGGTCTCCAGTACTGTACACAGTACTCAAGGTGTGGTCTAACCAGTCCATTGTACAGTGGCAGAATCACTTCCTTGCTCCTAGAGGTGATCCCCTTACGATGCATCCCAACATCCTGTTTGCCTTGCTAGCTGCTCTCCTGCACTGCTCAGAGTTATTCATACATGTATCCACCATGATCCCTAGGTCTTTTTCCCCTGTTGAGGCTTCCAGACCCCCTCCCAGGGTGTACCTGTGTTTAGGTTTCCACCAAGATGCAACACCTTGCACTTGGTGATATTGAAATTTAATTTCCATGTGTGAGCCCAGCTTTCCAGGGTGTCCAGGTCCCTTGCAGGGCCAACCTCCCTCTTCTCCCTCAACTACTGCTCCTATCTTGGAGTCATCCTGAAGAGACTCATTTCACACCCTATACCATCCCTGATGTCTGATATGTATGCATTAAACAGGATTGGACCCAGGACCGAGCCCTGTGGTACCCCACTACCAACCTCTGTAGGGTTCGAGAGCTCCCCACAGACCACTACTCTCTGAGTGCGTCCAGCTATCCAGTTTTCAATCCATCTGACCATCAAAGGGCCTACTCCTAACCCCATCAGTTTCTCCACCAGACCATTGTGGGGGACAGAGTCAAACGCCTTGCTGAAGTCCAAGAATAATACATCCACAGGCTTACCCTATCCAGTTCTGATGTTACCCATTCATAGAACTCCACAAGGTTGGTTTGACATGATCTACCTGGCACAAACCCATGCTGCCGACTATCCAGACCTCCCACCTCCTCCAAGTAAACCCCAATCGTTCCTTTAGTATACTCTCCATTAATTTTCCCACCACCGAGGTTAAACTGATAGGGTCTATAGTTTCCTGGTACTTCCTTCACCCCCTTTATGGATTGGTACCACACGTGCCTTCGCCAATCCCTAGGTACCCTCCCTGTCTCCATGACCTGTTGAAAGCTCCGCCAGGGTGCAGCCAGTATGTCCGCCAATTCCCATAGTACTCGGATGAATGCCATCCGCCCAGGAGATTGTCTTCTTTAGGGCCTTGAGGGCAAACCACACCCTTTGGTGGGATGGCATCATCCGTCCCCTCCACCTTACTGGTCTTTTTATCCTTAACCAGATGTGACACCCTGGGGTACTCTTCCCTCCCTTTTGCTCCATTTCTGCTGCTCCCCTGATCCCACTCCCTGCCGCTTCTATCCCCTTTGTGCCTTGCTTTGTAGATATCCCATCCCCCTCCCTAGTGAACACAGAGGCAAAGTACTCGTTAAATACCTCTGCCTGGTCCCTCGCCTCTTCCACCCACCCTCCTTCTGATCTCAATCTGCTGAGATGGCCCTTAGTTTTTCTCCGCTCCCCAATTTAATTGCATCTTTCTTCCTAGCCTTGAATGGCGGGGAAATGTCTGCTGTTTACCTTTCAGATGCATGGCATTTCAAGTGTCTCCTCTTCCTGATCTGTAACTATTATGTGACATCCATTTATTGAAATGTGTTGTTATAGCCAACAATCCACCTATCAGTAAAGTAGAGATTATAAAAAAAAAATAAGATGACAATAAAATATGCTAATAACCACTGCTTTCCCCTGACAACCTCCCCCCCCCTCGCAGTATACAGTTGGACAGATTATCATGATGTTTTGCAAGGCAAGGCAATTTTCTTTGTATGGCACTGTATCCTGCAGGCGTAGGGCACCTTACACGAAAAGATATATACAGTGGAAGAGGGTGAGAAGTATTATATAAATTCACTAGAAAATACTGTAGGCTTGCTCAAGCAGACAGAATTTTAATGTTTCCTTAAATGCACCCCCTGGCAGACAGCATGAAAATGGGGTGTCAGAGAATTCCAGAAAAAAAGGCTAAGCAACCCCAAAGGCTGTATTTGAGCATGGCAGCATCAACAAACCAGCGTTGGTGAAGCAAAAAGGGTGGAAATGACATATGGAGAGAGAAGATCTTTATATTAGGCAGGACCCATACTTTCCAGAGCCCCATAGATTAACAAGCTACATGTAATCTTGAAGTTGATGCACCACTGAATAGGCAGCCAGTGTAGGCTGTGCTGCATCACCATGATATGCTCATTACAACAAGTCTCAGTAATCAACCAGAACCACTGCTGTGTTCTGCATCAGCAACAAGTGGCACATCAAACCTCCAAATAACCCTAGACAAAACAGCACTGCATTGCTGTAGACTAGATTTGACAAAGGAATGCACTATTATAATCCGGTTCCCTGTCATGAGATACGATTTGATGTGGACAGTGTTACATAGATGAAAAAATGTCACTCAGACTACAGCCAACATCTGTCATCCATTATTACCCCCAGATTTCTAACCCGATCTACAGCTCTGAGCATGATACTAGTAAGAGATCATGCTATCAACACCTGTCATTAGGGAACCTAGACTGAGAAGCAGGATCTCCATCTTTCCTGGGTTAAGGCTCAGCCAGTTGGAGGCCATCCAATCACTGATTTCATTAAGACAGCCATTCAACACAGAACCGACACTGACCCCAACAGGCACACAAGACAAGTATAGTTGGGTACCATCAGCACAGCAGTGAAATCCCAGACCATTCTATCATACAGGGGTGTAGCCAGGAATTTCAAATTTGTACGCAGAGCTGACAACACTGCTAACCCTTGTCCCTCATCATTGTCCTCCTGACTTGTGGCAGTCAAAAGGCAGGAAGGGACAATAAGGAACGAGGAAAAAAATTATGTACTGGCTCTTGCACTTATCTATGAGGTTTGATACTCATGAATGTCTGTTCCTAACAAAAATGTGCGCACTATGTTGTGATGTACTCCATGCTGCAATGTATATTCCTATACACCACGTACAGTACTCTATGCTATATTGTACATATAAAAGCATTGGTTTTCTTTTCCCCCTAGGTACATGTAACTAACCCCGGGTCACCTCTGAAAAAGGGACTGTCAATGTCTCAGCGGGCTTACCCACTTACCAAAATTTAAATAAATAAATCTAATCTGTGGCTTAGCCTGAAAATGAAAAGATGTAACTCCCCCCACACATACCCATACACACACGGTAAGAAAATCTTTCAATCACCAGACTAGCTTTTAATTTCAATATTACACTGTGACCTACCTCTATACCACTTCAGGGTAGCCAGTCCTACAGTGTCCATTCATACCAGTGTGTGTGCTCTGCTCACATACTTAATCTGCTCACTCAAACAAACATGGCCCTAAGCACGTTAACGTTGAGCACCCACACTTGCCAAAAATCATTCACATACTCATTCCCAAAGTACTGTGCCTGAATTCACCAAGTCAACAGAACAAAATGGTACCGTGCCCACAACAGCTTACAATAACTGATCAACTACTTTATAATTAACAGTAATATATGAACATATGAAAAAAGCCAGCAGATACATGTCAAAAAGGTCTATCTTGTCTGCTCTATTTTGCAGCTCGTGGTTTACAACAGTGCAGCCACCCCACCCCCCACCCGTCACCACTAGCACCTTTCTTCTCCTTTACTGAGCCCAAACATTGGGTCAAATGAACTCCAATGCTTATTGTGCACCTTACTCTATCCCACCCCCTTTTAAAACTCTGCACCGACTTCTGGGAGACCAGCTCCTCTGGGAGTATGTTCAATGCTGCCACCACTCTTTCTGTGAAGTAGTACCTTCTCAGTTCACTCTTGAATCTTCCTCCCTCCAGCTTCATACTATGTCCCTAGTGATCCTCCCTCTCTTCAATTGAAACATACCCCCAGTGTTAACTGTATTTATGCCCTTCAGGTACTTGATGGTCTCAGTCATATCTCCTTGTCCCTTCTATCCTCCAGGGAGTACATATTTAGCTCCTTCAGCCTCGGCTCATAGGGCTTATCTCCCACCCCTCTTATCAGTTTGGTTGCCCTTCTCTGGACCCCTTCCAAGAACTTGATGTTCTTCTTTATGTAGGGGTGCCAGAACAGTACACAGTATTCTAGGTTTGGCCTAACCAGAGGTCTGTACAGCAGCAGCATCACCTCCTCGGTCATTGAGGTAATACACCCTAGCATTTTGTTGGCCTTGGCCACTGCCAGCCTGCACTGTTCTGAGTGTTTCTTATTTCCTGTGACCATCAACCCCAGATCCCTTTCCTCCTTCATGACCTTTAACCTCCCCCATTTGGTAGGTGTTCCTTGGGTTCTTTGCCCCAAAGTGCATGACATTGCACTTTCCAGCATTGAACCTCAGCTGCCACGTTCTTGACCAGCTCTCCAGTTTCTCCAAATCCTTGTGTAGCACCCTCCCCTCCTCCTCCTCAGAATCCACCACAGCACCAATTTTGGTGTAACTGGCGAACAGGCATATCTTGCTCTCCACCCCTTCTGCTATATCCATATGTAGAAGTTGAATAGGACAGGTCCTAGGACTGAGCCCTGAGGGACACCACTGATGACTGCCTGGGGTGTTGAGAGTCCCCCCCACTACCACCCTTTGTTTCCTATTTCCCATCCAACTTTCCACCCACCTAACCAGTTTTTGCCCTGCCCCCATGCCCCTGAGTTTACTTAGTCTACCATGTGGCACTGAGTCAAAGGCTTTACTGAACTCCAGACACAGGACATCAACCGCCTTTACCCAATCCAGTGACCTAGTCACCCAGTTGAAGAATTCAACCAGGTTTGTTTGGCAGGACCTCCCGTTGATGAATCCGTATTGATGGTCATCCCCAAGCCCGTGTTCTTCCATGAATTCCACCAACCGTTCCTTTAGGATGGTCTCCATCAATTTCCCCACTAGGGATGTGAGGCTGACTGGCCTGTAGTTTCCTGGCTCATCCCTGGGGCCACTTTTATGTATGGGTACCACGTGCGCCATTCTCCAGTCAAGTGGCACACATCTTGTCCATAGGGAGGTGTTGAATACATCCATTAAGGGTGCTACCAGTACCTCTGCTAGTTCCATTAGCACTCTTGGATGTACCCCATCTGGACTTGGAGCATTGTCCACCCCAAGAGATTGTAGGTCTTCCAACACCCTGTTCCCTGGAATCTCAATATCTGTTATCCCCTCCAACGGTCCCCCCCCACATCCTTCCCTAGAGGGACTGGCCTGTCCTTTTCCCTTGTGAATACTAAGAAGTACTCATTTAGTACCTCTGCCTGGTCTGCCCCCTTTACTGCCCATCTTCCAGTGTTGTTCTTAATCCTGAAGATCTGTTCCTTACTTTTCCATTTTTCCTTGATATATTTAAAAACGTATTTCTCCCCCTTCCTAATCCCCTGCACCAGCCTTAGCTCCTTTGTGGCCTTGGTTGCCCTCACTACCTTAGTCACCTCTTTGGACTGTGTGATGTATTCCTCCTTGTCTAACTCTCTGCATGTTCTTTTAAAGGTTTTGAAAGCAGCCCTTTTTTCCCCTCACTTGCTCTTGCACCTCTTTTGTCCACCAACTAGGCTTCCTGGACCTAGAATTCTTACTAACACTCTTTGTAGACGAGTTTGTCACCTCCAGCACGCCATTCTTTATGATTGCCCACTTTTGATTTGTGTCCATCTCTGGCCTGATCATGGCCACATGCCCTCCAATTATGGCTGCCATTCTGCCGAAGTCAGACCTCCTGAAATCCACAACCTTGGTTTTGCTAGTCTTCCCCTCCTTACCATGTCTAATGAGACCTACACCATGTTGTGGTCACTCCCGGCCAGGGGGGCCTTAACCCTAACATCTTGCACCTGGTCACTGTCTGCTAGTACCAGGTCCAAGATATTCCCCTTCCTAATAGGTTCCGTTATGTGTTGAGTGAGGAAGACATCCTGGAAACTGTCTAATAAGACCTGTTCCCTTGTGCTAGTTGTGGTCATTGTGTTCCAGTCTACCCCAGTAAATTGATGTTGCCATCCACCACCACCCTTCCCTTCTGGCAATGCTTGATGACATTTGCCACCAGCTCCTGGTCAATGTCTTCCTCCTGGGATGGAGGTCGGTATGCCACCCCTAGTCTAACCTTCTCCCCCTTAGCATTCTGAATGCTGACCCATAAGATCTTCACTTTCCACTCATCTCTGCTGGCCAATAATCCCTCCCTTATGTACAGAGCCACCTCCCACTCCTACCACACCCTCTAGCCCTTCTATGCAGGCTTTACCCCAGAATTATTAGGTCGCAGTCCAGGTTCTGGCTGGCCCATGTCTCAGTGATGGCAGCTATGTCTATTTTCCCTTCTGCCATCAGTTATTGGAGCTCTGGTACTTTATTCCCTAAGCTCCTACCATTCAGGGACACCACCCTCCAGCAATACCCTGCTTGCTCCCCTCTTGGCCCCTAACCTTTCTCTTAGTCAAACTATTCCCTCTCTATCACCATCCGTGGGGGGGTGGAGGCAGGATGCCTCCCATACCTTTTGCCACCTTGGGTCTACTGTGCCTTTACCCCCCACCGTCTTCAGTTTAAATTATATGTGCTTTCAATTACCTCCCCCAGCTTCCTTTTTAGGACTACCAACCCTCCTTGCTAAGGTGCAGTCTGTCCGGGGCATCAAATCTCTTGTCTTCCCACACTGACCCCCAGCCTCCCCACCAGCCCAAAACCCATCTTCTTACATCAGTCTGTCAGCCATTGGTTGAATTCCTCTGTTTCCTGGACGTGCTTGCTTTTGGCACTGGCAGCTCCTCCGAGAAGGCAATCGATTCAAACTCCTTACTGCATACCCTAGCAAGCTCCTTGAATCTTGTCTGTACCTCTTCCAGGTCATTGGTGCCCAGGTGCAGCACTAAGTGAGGCATTCCACCTCGTCGTGATCCACATGAGGGAATGTTGTCTTGTGTGCCACATTCCTGGTATGCACTAATTCAAATTGCACTACTGCTATTCCCCTTATCACTCCATCTGAATCCCTTAATAATTGAGTCCCCAATTAACAAGACTATTATACTCCTTTTCTTCAGCTTGTACTTTTGGACTTCCTTTTCCCACCTCTTTCCCTGCTTCACACAATCCTCCTTGGTACCCTTAGCTCCACTCTCCGCACCTTCCTCCTGTCTTCTGTTCACATCCTGGTATCCATCCCCATTCTCTCTACTGCTGATGTCTCCCCCAGTCCCTTGCATCCTGCCTCCAGAGTTCTTCCCCATCTCCTTCTTTTGTGTTTGCCTTGCCTCTTTACTGTCCCTTTTCCCTGGAGTACAGGTACCCTCCCCCACCCTGCCTTCCAATTACTGAGGTTCTTACAGATTCCCTGTCACTTTCATGGAGTGCAATCCAGTTATGGGAGTATTTCCTGATGTCTCTTGTTGTTTTGCTTCTACCTTTGAGGTCCCCCCTTTGGTGCATCCCTCTTACCTCTTTCTCCATTGCAGTCCTTATCATTGACTCTTCCTTTGTCCCCGGTGGTCTCCTGGCACTCACTCACCCTGCCCTCATCTTTGTGGGTCTCCAAGAGTGCGAATCTCTTCTCTTGCAGAGTACCCATGTTCTGGAGCTGTCTGTTTGCCCACTCCCATATTTAGCCTATTCCCTGCCCGTGTGTGCCTTACCCTTCTTGATCTGACTACATGCCATTCCCCTTGAGACCCCTGGTCTGTCTCTGCACCTGTTCTTGAGGCTCCTGTGCTCTCTCATAAGTTCTGTCCTGCACCAGGGGCCCAGCTGGTGCCCTGTTCGGCCCTCCTACAATTTGCTTTGCTGCCCCACTCCCCTACCTTGTTTAACTCCCACCTCAGCTCTTCCTTTAGGTGGGTAGGCTGCCTACACACCATGCATCCCCCATCTCCACGCTACATCCAATACAATGTCTGTCCCACATCCATTGCACCCTACCACCCTCCCTTTGTTGTCCCCACCTTACTGGTCCAAAACCCATATCCAAAACCTGCTTGACCTCTTGTCTGGTTCCCTCTCCAACCTCCTTGTCTTTCCATTTAATCCCCCTAGTCTTTTAAATTACTCCCTTGCCTTGGTTAATGTGCGTACTTCCCGTGAACCTTGTTTGATTTAGAATCTCACAGATGCCAGCCCCCACTAGAAACAATCAGCCACACCATGCACTAGAGCTCCTTGTGTTCCCCCTGATACAGAAGAAGAAGTACTTTACCTAAGGGCTGAAGTGGGCTAAATGGTGCACGTCTTCAGGTATGGTTATCTATTCCCTCACACAACAAATGGCTCAAAGTCACCAAAACCAAGGTACAGTGGTAGTTATACAAAAGTATCCCAGTATCGTGCAAGGCACATCATTTCGCAATAGCGGCGTACATGTTATTTAGTGGGTACCACATTTGTGCAACGCTCGGTATACTGTGCAACTGCAACGGTAAACTTTTGCATGATTACCACTGTTCGAACCGACGCATATTGCATTTACAAGCAAGTAGTGATTAGCAATAAATTGTTGCACTTTAAAATGACAGTAATAGCAGTAATAACATCAATGGCCTGGGGTGAGTTAAATGATGCTCAGGTCTGGTTCTGATTATCCAGTAGTTAAATTGAAAATGTTTAGGTGGAGGAGCTCTCATGTCTATATTTGCAGCTGTCATCTGTAGGAGGTGAAGGTCTTCTATAGAATTTTATTGAGAAAGATGATAGAGGTGAAGAAACTCTCCTACAGTTTTGTAAGACATTGTGGAATTGAGTTTCTGCTCAATTCAGTCCCTGTGGTCACCTTGTCAATTTAAACCATTCTGCACCAAATAGCAAAAAGCTGCTCGAACTATGGTTTGTCGCCAGTGTCTTCATATCCATTTGGCAAATTCATCAGTTACTTCTGTTCTGATAAATACACATTGTGAGGCTTTGCTTAGGATTGTAAAGATGAAATAACATTCCTGCATGAGTTAAACATGTTAGCCATTTTGCGGGTTGTACAATAGTGAACGATGGTAGTATTTAGGCTATGTGCCTTGCTGACACTGTACATGGCTTCCAGAAGGATAGGCTGCATTCTTACCTGCACACCATTAAAAAGACCACTTATATTGCTTCTGCTGTCATAGCTGTGTGCTCTCCGGTATTCCTTTCCTACTATACTGGTTTGCCAGTCATTGTAAAAAGAGATCTGCAGTGACATTTCCAGTATGTCTAAGGCCTCTACAAATTCAATAAAATCTTCTCTGAGTTCCACATTTCCATCTTCACTTCTTTGTACATAATGCAAAGTCAGGGTAATTTGTTCCTTATTGGCAATATCTGTGGTTCTACCTGCTATTAAACTGAAGAAGTTTGCTCTGTTCAGAAGTATACTCTGTGCAGCCATATCAGTTCAGTCTAAAAACTAAATCAGCTGCATCAGCTCACTCTGGATTTGTACAGCGATGTACAGTGCATTGCATGGTGCTTGATTCAGATGTGCTTCCAGTACTGCATCCAGTTCTACAGTGTAGTCCAGCAAAGCTCTGAAACTTCCTGTATTGAAGTCTTCTCCTCAATGCCAAATTTTCTTTCACAAAGAATTCTGATCTTAACAATCCATCTCAATTCATGCCGTTTGCATTCACTCTTTTGTTTTTTATTCTGCTGTACCATGGACTGATATACTGTTCTCCTTCTGCACACTTTAACAAATATCTCTAACTTTGTAATTGCATCTCCATGTTCCTTGGAGTTGCTGTGTCACTCCACTATGTTTTGTCCTTTGGACCAGTAAGTCACAGGTGTAGACACCAAAACAACATCTTTTCTGTTGTTGAACATGAAGCAGGGGCTACAGAAAACAGTCTAATGTTTGGGAACTGTGCAATCTTGAATTCTTTGAGTTGTGGATGAAGTTGTCTGTAGTGTTGGCTGCCAGCTGAGCATACTATGTGACCTTGGCTGACCTCCCTTACTGATGAAATTTAATACGTGAAAACATTTTTGTATAATGTACAACACCTGATAAGGACCTCTAAAAATGAGTGCAGTAAGGGGTTTATAAATTATTGTCCTTACAATGTCTCTATTTATAACTGTTACCTACACCTACTCAGCATGGTTAGACTTAGTCTGCTTGAAATCTAAGCAAACAAGTCTATAGAAATAACATAAAGAGAGTATCTTATTTTTTTTTAAATTGATTAGTAATGGGTTATGTAATTGTATCTGGTTTTAAATCACATACAAGTGTGATGTGATGTATGAATGCTAAGTTACATGGCTGGCCTCCCTGAGGAAGCACGCAAGCGTGAAACCAGTCGGGGCCTGGTGGAATTGTGTTCTACATTGATGGTGCTGGTGCCTGCATGATGCAGGAATAAATGTGGGGAACTCTCTTGGCCAGTATTGGTGCTCATGTCTTCTTTTGTTGATTTATGTACTGGTACACTGAGCACAAGTTGCTGCTGGAACTACTTTTCACTTTGTGTCAGCTGAACCCATCAGTCATTTTGGGAACTAGAAATCTAAAGATGGATGCCACTGTGTTGTTAGTATGGTTTTCTTCTGTCTCCATCTGGTTTATACATTTATACAAGCCTATATCACTCTTATCTTGCAGTGGAACATCATTGTATTGATTTGTTCTGCTGTTTTGAGGAACAGTTTGCTCTTATGACATTGTATAGTTGATGCATGGAGTAGTAGCAGTTCTTCATGGACTGACACTGATGCATCAGAAGTGGTCACCTTCCAAAAAGTAAAGAAAAAAATTATGTTAAAGGTAAACTGTATCATTAAGTTTGTTTACACATAAAGTATAATTTTTCTCAGTTCATATTATATGAATAATTAAATTATCCTAGTGTACAGTACTTTAAATTGGGCATCAAAGTTCCTACAATAAAACAAAAATCATTACAGAGACACTACAGTTATGCTTGTATACATCAGCATGTAACAAGAGATATTGTAAGTACTGAAACATTTTGTGGTTAGCTGTTAAATTATTTTGCTTTATAGATTAGTAAAGAGACCATAACTATAACTGACATGCATACAAAATCAAAAATAACATTTATCTTCTGTGAGTGTAAAAGAAAATAATACTCACCATAGTGATGTTTCTTTTCTGGAATCCATCAGTAAACCAGTGCAAATGTGCATTAGCTCACCAGAGTGTGGTGCCCCAGAAATAAAACTTTATGCTAATTATATAATTCAGAATGAAGGTTGGACTCTGCGCTGCAGTCACACTTCCCCTCCTGGCTTAATTTCAGATTTGTTTCTAAAGCCAGTGGAGCAGTGAACACTAAGACTATCTGATGATGATGACTACTGTAAACTTTTCCCAAACCATTTTTGTAAATGTTTTAAAATCAGTGGGTTATTATGGCATTTCATCAGTAGTGCATATCCAGTCATTATAGGGGGTTACCAGTTATTATAACTGAAAATGTGAGTGGTTTCCATTTAGCTTCTGCTGGCTAGCACTCAGTTGTCTCCAAGGTCAAAACTGCAGCTTAGATCTGAGGTTCTTATGGGAGGGGTTCACTTTTCTTGACTGGCTTCTGATTTTGCGGTAATGGGAGAAAAAATGGCAGCTTTGCAAGGGTGTATTGGAACCCTAAGGTTTCTGTGTGGTGTGATTTTTAAACTGCGGATGGCTGGTATTTTATGCAGTGGTTATGCAAAAATTATCTCATGGCATAAAGCAGCAGCTGACCAAGCAAAATAGTGGAATTTCAGATCCCATTGTATAATGGGTCAATATCATACACCTCTATTGGGTGCTGTAAACAACACCCTCAGAGGTGTGCAATTATTGACCCATAATCACACACCCTAGACGTGTTTTACTTTATATATAGTACATTCCCCTTGTTATTAGTTGCTGTCCACCTTTCTTTTTGGGTAATACTGTATCACTCCAGACCCCCTTTGTGCTACTTTTCTGTTATGATAAAAGATATGGAAAGCTACGGTATGATGTCAACATCTACACTGCGACTGTATATATAAAAAAGAAAACTGTACTCAGGAGCCAAAGTTACCAGTCTGCATACTTTAGTTTTTCAATAAGTGCCCATAAAACGGTGGTGCCCCTGCCAAAAATGCTCCAACGTTTTGCACGTGCATGCTTTGTCAAGAAGCCCTACATTGCGATGTTGACGCTCCTGTACTCCATAGCTTTTTAAATTAGTTTATTGAGTTGGGGGGGGGCACTGCTGCCCAAACACACCTGTGTTAAAAAGGAGGGGAGGCAGAGTCCCCCAACTCAAATAAACTGATGTCTACTAGCTACTGGACCATTTTGCTGCCAGCTACTGCTACGACCGCAACTGAACTAAATAACCAAAAACTAAAAAAGTAGTAAAAATTAAAATGCTGTTTTTTTAATCAGTTTATTTGAGTTGGAGGCTTTGCTCCCCACAACCCCCGTGTTAAAAAGGGGTGTGGGAGAGGCAGAGCCCCCCAACTCAAATAAACTGACAAAAAAAAACACAGCCATCGGTCATGATGACCTTCAGTTATGCTACAGAGTGACACATTTAACTTAGCGGAAATATTTTCATTTATTTAAAAGCTTCACCAGGAAAGGCATACTGAGCAGAAATTGCTTATTTCCAGATGCATCCTGGGGGAGTCAGGGAGGAACAAAAAAAGATACAAGCAAAAATACAAGAATTTTCGATTGTAACAGTCATACACAAGTGTGATAAAGAATACTGGACTATACAGAGTTAAGTGCTAACATGGTGAAAACACAGGTAACAAATTAAGGACTGGGATTAGCATATTTTAAATTTCAGAACAGAATGTGAATAAAGGGGGACCTGAGACATGTATTGGTGAGGGATGAGCAGTGGGTGACTAAGAGCTTGAAGTTAGGTAACTGGGGGGCAGGAGGGGCAATAAAAATGGGAGAAGGGGAGGAGGTTAGGAGCAACAGCAAAAGGGAGAGATGAAATCTCACCGGAGTAAGGAAAGGGCCCAGAGGGAAGTGGCATGGCAGATGGAAGGGGGAAGGATGTTCCATAGTTTGGGGAAGAAGTGGGAGAAGGCTGCCTAACCAGCAGAGGTTTACCTGGACAGGATGGCCAGGGTGCGAGAATCAAGGTTTCTAAGGGAGTGGGAGGAGAGAGGCAGGAGGGAGGGAGAAGAGTAGAGGTGGGGGGTAAGAGAGCCAAACCAGAATATAGCCAGGAAGTTGGCGCAGTGGGCATGGCACCTGTCCTCAAGGGGGGGTATAGAGAGAGAGATTGGTAGAGGGCACAGTGGTGGGTGTGTGAAAGGCAGTCGAGGGCAAAGTGGCAGAAGGAGTGGAAAAGAGTGTCCAGTCTGGCTAGGGACATTCTGGGGGTGACACTGTAGGCAAAATCACCATAGCTGAAGACCACAGTCAAAGAAAGGGAAGATAGACAAATGCACAGTGGGCCATCAATGGGATACATCAATGGTTCCTATAAAGGGCACATAGTTTAGGGGCAGTCTTCTGTGGATGGCATATATGTGTCCAGAAAAGTCGAGGTGTTGGTCAAGCCAAACCCCAAGATAAAGGAGGTATCAACCTCAAGCAGGGTCCCATCTAGGGTGTGGATGGAGGGGAGCAATGGGAGCTGAAACAGTCTCTGCCTTGTGTCAAAGGTCATAGAAACAGTCTTTTTGGTGTGCAGGAACAGTTGATTTGCATGTAGCCAGAGCTGAACCTTACTGAAGTCATGCTGAAGTCTGGACACTACATCAGTAGGGGAGGGACCAGAGGTATAAAGGACAGTGGTGTCTGCATGCATGTGAATAGAGGTGGAGGGGCAGACAGCAGGAAGGTCATTTAGGAAGACAGAGAACAGCAGTGGCTCAAGTACAGAGCCCAATGGAACTCCTGTGTTGATGGGAAGAGGGGAGATAGTGAGTTGCCAATCCAGACAGATTTCATCCTACCCACAAGACAGGCACAGAACCAATTAGTAGCAGCAGCTTAGAGCCGAGCAGAGAGTTTAGCAAGAAGGAGGGTGTGGAAGATAGTGCTGAATGTCTTAGCTACGTCAACAAAGATGGCAGTGGTAATGAGGCCCTGTTCCATGCCAGTGTGGATGCAGTCAGTGAGCCTAAGGAGGGAGGAGGTAGTGGAGTGAAACATCAGGAAACCAGACTGGAAAGGGGTGAAAAAGGAGGAATCAAGGTAGGAGGAGAGTTAGGATAGCACCATGTGTTCCTGGAGCTTGGCAAGGATTGGGAGAAGAGAGATGGGATGATAGTTTCCTGGACTGGAGGAATCACCACCTTTTGGGAGGGGGATGACAGTGGTGTGTTTCTGGTTAGCTGGGACAGATGCAAAAGGACAGGTTTAGGAGAGAGGCAAAGGGAGAGGAGATAGTGGGGGCAGATAGGTAAAGAAGCTTGGAGCCCAGTCCATTGGGGCACTTACCCTTGGAAGGGTTTAGGGTAAGGAGAGCTAAGGAGGATACAGAACAGAAGAAGGGGGATGGAGGGAAGTTAATTAGTGAAGACTTTCGGGGGAGAGGTGAGGAGGGGGGAGGGATGAGAGTAGGGAGGAGGCGGAGGTGAAGAACGAATTAAACTCTATGGCCACAGAGAGGGAGTCTGACAGGAAAGTGTCACATACTCTAAAGACTGGGATGGGGGTTGGGTTGGAGGGGAGAAAAGGGCGTGAACCAGCTTCCAGAATATGGATGGGCGATTTATATTTGTTTGGAAAGTGGTAGAGAAGAATTCTACCTTGGCAAATCTAATCACCCTAGTGCAGGCATTACAGAGGGAGTGGTACCTTTGAAGGTCTGCAGGGGAGCCGGAGGATTTGTGTGTCTTCCAAGCCTAACCCTGGGCATGTTGGCATGCCAGTAGTTTGGCAGTGATCCAGTGGACGTGGTCTCCCTGCACCCTTATATGTCTATGTGAGGCACACTGATTCCAGATAGCAAGGAATTTAGATGTAAAATAGTCCAAGGTTAGGTCAATAGAGGTAGCAGAGGGGATGGGAGGCCAATCTGTGTTAGACAGATCCTTGAGTAGGAGGGCAAGGTCCAGGGATTTGTATGAGCGGATCAGTAACAGTCTAGGTGTGGCTTTGGGATGGTGGATTTTGTGTACAGTATAGATCAAGTGGTGGTCACGTAGGGCATCTGGAAGGATTCCGGCCTTATGATACTGTGTGGGTGGGAGGTGAGTGCCCAGTCTATTAGGGTATGGGTGTGAGTTTTGGTGTTTAGTCTTGTGGGCTCGCTTATTAACTGGGACAGGTTGAGGTTTGCTGTCGCTAGGAGTTTTGGTGTGGGAGGGGGAGACCTAGTTCAGGTTAAAATCTCCCAGTATGTTCAGTTTGACCACGGAGGCATGTGACAGAATAGTGGCCAGGAGGTCAGGGATAGTTGAAGGGGAGAATCCAGGGTAGCAGCAGATGCCACCAACAAAGACAGGAAGGGAGCAGGGGATGGAGAGGTTTACCAGGAGTAACTCATACACACGCAGGAGGGAGACAGTGAATATAGGGTTGAACTGAATTGAGGAGATGATGTACATGGCCACACCAACTCCCCTGCTGGATTGATCCTGGCGAATAAGGGAGTAACCAGGAATGGAACTGCTCCCTTCTGGAACATTATAGTTTAGCCACCACTCGGTTGTGATTAGTATAAGAGAAATTTCTTCATGCTTACCGTAATTTCCTTTTCTGTTAGCTCCTACATTGTCCATGGGTGTTCATTTCGACTGGGTAATGTGTACCTCTGCTAGGAGAAATGGCACAGCCCAAAGCTTTAGAATGCTGAGCATGTGAGGATTCCGAGCAGCAGCAACTCTCCAGTCACTCCTTTCCTCGCAGTGCCTCAAAACCAGAAATAACTGTTATATTGACTATTTTAAATGGGAAGCACAGAATAAGTAACAATATGGATATAATTTTCTTCATGAACAGTACAGAAGAAGAAACTGTCTTATCTTGGCAGAAGGCTTTAGGTAGCCAGTTTACTTCACTACCCACTGAGAACCTCAGTCTGAGCAGTCTCTTTGAGGAAAACAAAAAGGAACCACTGAGAACTTCTCTTCCCATAGAAGGTCCATCTGTAAACACTGAACTTGAAACAAGAACAATGTAAATAATTAAACCTGCCAATCTAAATCTGTATGCAGTGAAAACACTACCTCTATCAAAGGAGACCCCTTAGTTATTTTCAAATTCAATCTGTTAAGGATGCGTGATCGCAGCTGAAATAAAAATTTTTTTTTTAATAATACAGCGCAGCAGATAAACAATAAAGGTATGCCCAGGCAAACCAGTTTTAGGGGTTATAATCAAACAATGGACATCCCTCCCTGACATGCCGAATAATATTCTACCGCAGGAGCACGGCTCCTGGGTGGGCCACATTCACAATGTAGGAGCTAACAGAAAAGGAAATCACGGTAACTATGAAGGAATTTCTTCTTTCTGTAGCGCTCCACATTGTTAACGGGAATTCATAACTACTGGGTTCTAATAAGCAGGACCCAGAATAATGGGAAGGAGAAGAATGGCTCTGATCCCCCCCCGAAGGTGCCCAGTGACTGTGTGAGACCAACAAGAAGGCGGCAGGTGATAGCTGCATAAAACGCCAGTGTAATATCCAGTTGGGACATTCTTTGGGAGAACTGCTTTGCTTGAATTAAATGCCTGTTACAAGCTGTACTTTTTACTACTGCTGCTAATTGAGTGCCTGCTTTTACTCTGGGTTTGAATGAACTGCACCTGAAACTCTGTCATTCTGCATGAGAGGGTCAGTGATTGAATGAACTAGGGGCTCCAGCACTATAAAACCTCGTGCCGATCACTGGCGCGAACAATGTGAGTGTCGCGAGCGCCATTCGGTAGAGAAATTGTTTTAACTTGTTTGGCAGTAAGAAGCTTAATTATGGGGTCTGTTTTGTATATATGTTTGGGGGGTTGGTTTGTATGGGGATTAATAATCATGAGTACCTTTGAAGATAAAGAAGTTAGAGGTGATATGATGAAGTTATCAGGTATGTATTTTATGGGAAATGTTGATTTAATTGTGAAGATGGATTCGTTCGGAGAAGGAATCACTTTACAAATGAATCCCAATATTATCAAAAGAGTTCTTGTGTTAAGCATGGTTTTTGTGGGTTAAAAGTAACAGGAAGTGCAAATATGTTATGTTTAATACTGTTAATTCAAAGTGGGGATATTGGGTTAAATCCAGTCCCTAATTATAAAAAATTAAGCAGCTTTCGATGGTTCATGAGAATGTTAGAAACATAGTCCATAAAATGGACGAGTATAGGGTATGGGCAACTAAAACTGAGTATGATTTATTAGCAGTATCAGAAACATGGTTACATATAGGTATGATGCAGGAAGAAATTCAACTTTCAGGATTTTCCATAGAACGTGCAGATAGAGATAAAAGGGGAGGGGGTGATGTTGTTTATTAAGAATAGTCTTGGCCCCTATAAAGTACTGTTAAGTATGAACAAGGAAGGAATTGACTGTTTTATTACTGAATTAATTGCGATAAAATTAGTGGTAGGAGTGTTTTATGCACCCCCTAAAACAAAAAGTAAAACATTTGATGTACTAGCAGAGTTAATTTTAGAAAAAATAAAGGACAAACAAGTAGTTTTAACAGGGGACTTTAATGCAGATTGGTTTCAGACTAGAGGGAGGAAATTGGAGAGTAGTTTTTCAATTCTGTGTTGCACCAAATAATACAAAAATCTACAAGAAATACAAAAAATGGAACTTGCGGTTCTCTTTTAGATTTATTTTTTGCATCCCAGGACATAGTAAAAACCTGGGAAGTATTACCTTTACATTTGGGGGATCATAATCCTATTACTTGTACTATTGAGTAACAACAGTGCATTACTCAACAATCAACTATTTATTGGAGCAGAGATTTTAAAGGGTTTAATGAGCAATCCTTTGTAAATCATCTAGGGCAAATCAATTGGGATAGAATTTATTTGATACCAGACATAGAACTGGCTATTCAAGAGTTTAATGACATGTTTTTGAATGTAATACAGTACCATGCCCCATTAATAAGAAAAATTAAAAGGAATAAAGAAGCCCCATGGATCACCGATAAGATAAAAAAATATTTAAGGATTAGAGATAGGATATGGAAAAAGGCGAGAAAAACAAAGAAGCAGATTGGAATACCTTCAGGTTTTGGAGGAATAAGTGTAAAAATATAATCAAAAACATAAAGAATAAATATTATCAGAATAAAATAAATAATTCCTCTGACTCCAAGCAGTTTTGGAAGCTTATAACAGAACTGAAATCCCCAAATAAAGACTCCATAAGTCCTACTTTGGTACAAGATGGAAAACTAGTTACTGATACAAAGGTTATAGCGAATATTTTTAATACGTATTTTTTGGAATTATCGGATTTAAAGTTGCCAGATTTGAATGTGAATGGAATGGATTTCTCTAATGTATCAGACACCCTGGTAACCCATACAGGAATATTTAAGTTTGAAATTTTAAAAGAAAGGGATATACTAAAAGCTAAAAAATTTAAATAAAAGTAAATCAGGAGGTATTGATGGGATTGAGGACCAATATTTAAAATTGGGAGCACATGTAATAGCCCCTATTGTGACCTATTTGTTCAATTGGAGTTTGAGTACTTCTACTGTTCCTGAAATTTGGAAGATGGGGAAAATTATTCCCATTTATAAGTCTGGGGATCGAACTATTCCTTCAAATTATAGGCCAATAGCCCTTTTGCCAATTATATCTAAAATCTTGGAACGTAAAGTCTATGAACAGGTAAATAATTATTTAGATACAAATACTGTAATAGTAGATGAACAACATGGTTTTAGAAAGGGGAGATCCACAAACACTGCCCTGTTGGAATTTAATGACCTAGTTGCTACATCTATGAACCAAGGAAAGTACACTGGGGCGGTGTTTGTGGTTCTCAGTAAGGTTTTTGATTTAGTTCAATATGATTTGCTTTTGACTAGGTTAAGGGCCATAGGGATTAAGGGCCAAATATTAAAATGGCTTGAGTCATATTTGACAAATAGATATCAGTGTGTTCAATGGTAATAATGATGTCGGCCCCTGGGAAACTAGAGAGAGGTGTTCCCAGGGCTCTATTTTGGGCCCATTATTATTTAATATTTATGTTAATAATTTGGTTCATGAAATTAAACATAGTGAGGTGAGACTGTATGCAGACGACACTGTTTTAGTGGTGCCTGGCTGACAGTCCTCACAGGTATGATGATTTGCTTCAAAAGTGATTTGTTACAAATGCAAAAATGGTTCAGTAAATCTGGTCTTCTTTTGAATGCAAAAAAAACACAAACTATGTTGTTTTCGATTGGTTCATATAGAGGAAAAGAGCCCAAACCACAATTACATTTCCAAGATGGTACAAAGATTGAAAGTGTATTAACATACAGATACTTAGGGTTTCAAGAAGAAGTTAGAATGACATATGTAAATCAAATATCAGTTCAGGTAAAGAAAGTGAATAAAAAATTAGGGGCCCTTAGAAGAGTTGAGGGAGCTTTACCTTTGGTGGCAAAGGAGCGATTGGCAAAACAGATTCTGTTACCTATATTGGAGTATGGTTCTATAATTTACATGAATTCGACTAAAACTGCTTTAAATTTGGTTAATCAAATATATTATAGGATAAATAAATTTGCTTCCGGAAGTATTAAAAATGAGCATCATTGTATAATTTATAATAAATTAAATTGGCTTCAACCTGAAGCAAAAAGAAACTATCTCTGGCTTACTATATGTCATAAGATAATTCACAAAAAGTATAACCATCCTTTGTATAAGCAATTAAAAAGAAAGATAAATAACGAATCATATATAAAGACTAGGAATCCATTAAGCAATATCCCAATGTATAGAAGCTTTAATAGGTGGAGGTCACGTGATGGCGTCCGTCTAGACGGCTGCATTGGCTTGGAGCTCCCCCCTCTCATCGCTGTTTCAGTGGTTTTTCTCGGTACTAGCGGGCGCTAATTACCACGATTGTTGTTAAAGGTGATTACTTACTGTACGAAGTGTTGTTCCTCTTATTGGTCTCGGGGAATAGCGTGCTATTTGGGAGGGATGGAGGCCGATATGAAGCAGGCCCCTGTCAAACACACCCCTCCTGCCTCTCCGAATAAGGCCGCAAAAAAGCAGCAGAATCAAGGTCCGTGTAGGGCGGAACGGACCGACGACAAGTCGCAAGCGGCCCTCCCCCTGACCGAGGACAAGTTTATGCAGGAGCTCAATCCTATTAAAGACATTCTGAAGGACTTGACAGCTGAATTGAGATCGCTATGGGGGACCTAGTGATTGTCTCCACTAGGGTGGAGGATGAGGCCAGGGTTTTCTCGATGGAAAAAGGCAGGATAAATCGAAGAAACTATAGGTGACCTAAAGCAGCAAGTTAAGAAGTTGCAAAGTAAAGCAGAGGACCTAGAGGGATGTAATCGCAGAAATAATCTGCTTATTTTGGATTACCTGAGATGGAGGAAGGGCCTGATCTCCTGGCTTTTCTGCAGAAGTTTTTGGCGAAGGTTGTGGGGCCTTCCCCATAAGTCCCTTCTTATCATTTGGAGTGCCCACACTGTTCGCTATGGCCCAGGCCCCCACCAGGTTCCTCTCCACGCCCATAATCCTGAAGTTTTAAGTTACATTGAGCGCCAGCATGTCTTCGCTAGGCTAGAGAGCTCAAGGAGATCTTGTGGGGCCTGGCCCAGGCTTCACATTGCGCAGGACCTTCCGAAAGAAACAAGGGAGAAAAGGGCTGCTTTCCACCCGGTGGTATCCAAACTGATTGCTGCTTCAATTCCCTTTAAGATGGCCTATCCTGCAACCCTGAGGGTCACGATTGGAGGCTCTGTATTTAGCTACACATCGCCAGAATCGGCCCTGAACGAGCTTGCCTCCAGGCTTCCAGAGCTATTTAAGAAGGCTGGATGAAGGACTTATTGTCGTCTTGCTGCCAACTTAATATTCTATTGACTGCATGTGTTTTTTCTTAGAAGTCTGATGGTGTTGTTAATCGGGGCCGGGGAGGCCTAGTTCAGCTGGTGGTTTGGCTGTATGTTTTTCCCCTTTTCTTTCTGGGTAAATTTGTTGCTTATCCTTTCAGGGGGCTAACCACTCTTTGCCTTTTCCCTTTTTCCTCCCTTGCCTGTGCTTTTCCTTACCTGGTCCTTTCCTTTCAGTTGCAGGGCTGGATTGGTGGCTGTCGGTTGGGCTGGGAGTAATCCTCGTGGTGGGCTCTTTGGTTGGCTGGCAGGGGGAACTATGGTTCGAGTTGGTGTTTCCCTAGGGACTTCCTGGGGGGAGGACGTTTTAGTCCGGCTGTTTATTGTTCCTCGAGAACATCACCCCTGATGCCGAAATGACCGTGATGCAGTTTCCTTCCCTGAGTACCCTTATCCATTGGGTGGTCCTGGTGTGGGGTAAGTCGGCCCTTTTTTTTGGAATTCTGTCTTTCTGATGTGTGGGGTGGAGGCACTCTCTTTATTGGGTAGATGGGAGATGCTGTGTCTATCTCGGGGATGCCTCTTGCCTTTTCTTTCACCTTGGTTGTTTCCTGGTGTGCCTTGCCATAACAAACTATTTTGCTCTTTCTTTTTAAAGGTGGCATATGCATCATGACAGGGGCGATTGGGGGGGGGGCTCGAGCCTCTGGATGCCTGCTCGCTGGATGCGTTATCGCGAGCCTGAAGATGGGGGTTGGCTAACCCCTCCCTGAGTGAAGGTACTGACTTGGGTTGTAGCTTTGAGGGTATGGGCACATCTTTGCTGCTTGGGAGGTTGTTTGTATTTTCACCTGGGACTAAGGGGTTCGTATGGGATCTGGATGGCCAGAGCTGGTCTACTATTTTGCTATTACTCTTATCCTGGCCTTCTTTTGTAAATAGTTATCTGGGGAGTTTTGGGTTTTCTGTTGATTTTGGGGATGGGGGTTGGAGGTATGATCGAGTTACTAACCTGTTTTTTAGGGTCAGAGTTAAGGTGGGTGGCAGGATCTCATTACAGATTGGTTTTATAGGATATTTGGGGGCAGGTTCTGGTTGGGTGGGGTGGGTTTGATGGGTTGTTGATTGTTCCCCTTGTTGGGTGCAAGTTTCATGTTTCAATAGTACTTACTGTTATGGGGGTCTCAGCTCTATAAAGAAAGTGGGGTCGGGATTGTTTTTGGGGTTGGTCTATTCTGGGTTTAATTATGTTGAAATTAATGGATATAGTTTGGGGGGTACACTTTTCTTCTTATAATTTATGGCTATCTGGATATTTACATTTTGTTTACTGTATTTGAAAACGTTATGATGTCTCTGAAAATTGCTTCTTGGAATGTACGTGGACTTCGGGATCGGGTCAAGCGTCTTCAGATGTTTCGACACTGTTCATTATTGCGAATTGACATTCTTTTTCTCCAGGAGACATACCTCAGTCAGTCTGATACTAGATTATTATCTCGGTCAGGCTTCTCTTATCCCTATCTTGCTGGTAACTCCTGTTATAGTAGAGGGGTCGCATTCCTCATCAAAAAACATGTTTTATTCACTATGGAGAAGACTGTGGCAGATGTGGAAGGGAGATTTATGCTGGTTCAAGGAACCCTCAACAGTGAGAATGTTGTACTTGGATCTATATATGGTCCAGTTGGAGGAGACTCTGGTTTTTTTATGTCTCTTACTGAGAAATTGATTAGATTCCTCCCGGCTCAGTTTATATTAGGTGGTGATTGGAATCTTCCTTGTTCACTGATGTTAGATAGAGAGCCCCAGGATAACGCCCACCTTCTCCAGCCCACAGAGCTTTCTCAGATCTGAGATCACTACTAGGTTTATCTCGATCCCTGGAGGCTTGCCAACCCTTCTCTCAGGCTTTCTCCTTTGTCTCCCAATCATGGTACCAAATCTCATCTGGACATGGTCTTGATTAGTGTTTCTCTTCTTTCAAGTCTGGGCCTATCTGGTATTGACCCATCATCCTTTCTGATCATGCGGTTGTCTGGATCAAGCTTTCCTTACTCCTGAATACTCTGGACTCGGTCTGGAGGCTGAACACACAGTTGTTAAAGGACCACGAGACTGTCTCTAGTATAAGTTCCTTGATATCAATATTTTGGCAGAAAATCTCAACTCAATTCTAGATTTGATCTGGTCTGGTCTGCTCTTAAATGTTTTCTCAGGGGCGAGTTTATTAAAACAGCTTCCTTTAAAAGAAAAAGGACTGAGCTGATTCCTTGATTTTGATGGGTAGAATTAGGGATTGGAGACTAAATATCTTTCAACTTCTCCTTAATTGATCTTAAGCAGCTCTTGGCAGTTAAGGATGAATACATGGATCTTTAAGGGACAAAAGCGAGTATGCTCTTCTTAAAACTCAAGCGAAATATCTCGACCAGGGGAAAAGTCCGGTAAGCTCTTGGCACAGCGTCTTCGGCACTTGAGAGTTCTAGGATTATTCCTTCTCTGGTTTCCCCATCTGGGAGGTTGTCATCCTCTTGGAAAATTGCCCACATTTTAAGGAATTCTACCTGGATCTGTACAGTAAACCGAGGTATCACATCCTGCTTCTGATCTGGACAGTTACTTGAGAGAGACTGACATTTCCTGTTTATCTGAAACTCAGCAGGCTATTTTGCTAGCTCCCATTTCAGAAGGTGAAATTGAGAGAGCTATTGCTTCTCTCACCCCTGACCGCACACCGGGTCCTGATGGTTTCCCAGCTAATTTTTATAAGACTTTTGTCAAAGATCTGACACTCATTCTCCTCAAATTGTACGAATATTTGGCTGTACCCTCAGATGTAGACCCCTCGCTGTTCGAGGCAATTATTGTCTTAATTCCCAAACCTGACAAGGTCCTCACTGATCCAGCTAGCTACAGACCTATCTCACTTCAAAATTACGATATGAAAATTCTTGCTAAAATTTTAGCTGAACGTATTAAGATGGTATGGTCTGAATTGTTGAGTCCTGAACAGGTTGGCTTTGTGCCTGGCAGATCTGCAGCTGACCACTTGAGGACCCTCTCGCATATTTCCCAACATGCCCAATCCCTCTCGTATCCGGCGGCTTTGGTCTCTCTTGATGCCGAAAAGGCATTTGATCGGGTGGACTGGGTGTTCCTCTGGGCCGTACTAGAGAAGATGGGCTTCCCGTCTGCTTTTGTTAATAGGATCCGGGTGTTTTACAGCTGTTCCTCTGCTAAAATATATTGTAATGGGGTATTCTCCTCCCTCTTTCGTTTATATGCAGGTACTAGACAGGGTTGTCCCCTTTCTCCCCTACTATTTAATCTGTACCTGGAACCTTTACTCAGAAAGATTAAGGCCTCTGCCCAGGTCAGAGGAGTTAGTTTATACCAAAAAGAGCTGGTCCTCTCAGCATATGCTGATGACATTCTTCTGCATCTGGTGGATCCGGCTGATTCTTTGAGGGCGGTTTTAGGTCTTATTGAGAGGTTTGGGTCTTTTCTGGATACAGGCTGAATGTTTCTAAATCTGAAATCCTCCCTCTTAATGTCCACACTAATAAGGCCGAGTTCTCCTCCTTTGGTATGAGATGGGCCCCTAGATTTATTAAATATTTAGGGATTTTTTTCTCCACTGATCCCTCGCTTTTGAAGGAACTAAACTTGGACCGGCTCAGGGACTCGGTTTCGTAGGATCTGCAGCGTTGGTCAGCCCTTCCCATCTCACTTTGGGGTCAGATTAATGTTCTCAAAATGAATGTCCTTCCCAGAGTGTTCTACCCACTGAATTTGGTTAATCTCTGGCTTCCCATCTCTTATATTCAGCAGTTTCACACGCTTTTTTCCCAATTTGTCTGGTCCAAGAAGGCAGTCAGGCGCTGTTATGGTAAATTATTACTTCCCAAAGATAGAGGAGGTCTTAGACTACCCAATCTCCTATTGTGCTATTGGGCAGCTCACCTCTCCAAATTGGGAAGATGGTTCTCTGCTGAACCAGAGGTATCCTGTCCAATCTGGCTTCAGCTGGAGCGTTTTTCTCTCTCTGCGATTAAATTCGATAAATATGCTCTCTTTTATTTATCCCTGAGGTTACTTGCTAAATGGATGCCGGACAATGTTATTAGGACTGCCATTGCATCCTTTTTGCAATGTTTAAAGTATTTTCATATCTCTCCGCTTGGTTGGGGCAGCCGTTGTCTCTAATCCCAATGTTAAATTGGGTAATTCATGGATTAGCCGGCTGGCTTCCGCAAATTAGGAAGCTAGTTTGGAAAATTTCTTTAACAATAACTCCTTCTTTCTTCTGGTGACATCCTTGAGTTTCACATACCTAGTAGGTCTATTTTCAAGGTTTATCAGTTGAGACACTTAATCAACCAGAGATTTGGTTCTGCTCCTAGGAGTCGGTAGTTTCTCCTTTCTCTCTGATGTTGTTAAGACTTGCTTCCAGCCTCATTCTATTTCCTTGATATATTCCTTTCTTCTGGATTATAATTTACCGAAAGTGTTGTTGGTTCGGATGTTTGGACCCATCTCCTGCCTGGTAACTCCTTTGATTGGCCTGGGGTTTGAGCGACCTTCACAGATATCATACTCGGATGGTTCCGACTAACGTAGTATTACATTGTCAATAATTTATATTATACCTAGCTAAGCTCTTTCAGTTTAAGAGGTATCTTACCTAGCTGTTTCAGGTGTTTACAAGGGGAAGGCAATCTTGTTCATATATTTTGGGATTGCCCTAAAATTGCTCCGTTATGGTCTCAGATTAAGGACTATCTTGATCCTTTATTAGGCCTGTCTGGCTTTTTCAGTCCTGAGGTGTGTGTCCTAGGGGAGCTTTCTCGGGTTGACAATGTTGAACGTAGATATCATGTGGCTTTGGTGACTATGGCTGTTAAAAAGCTGGTGTTAAGACACTGGACGGACCAGCTGGTTCTGTCCTTTGCCGATTGGCTAACTGAAATGCTATTGTATCTCCAATCTGAAAAATTAGCTGCTAGTTTCAGAGGGCGCTTAGATTTGTTCCAGAGGAGATGGGGTAAACTCCAGGCCCTTTGTCTGGCTTAAATGGGTTCTCCTTTTTATTATGACCTGATCCCTTATGTCCACATTTTTCTTTTTGTTCCCTCCTCTGTCAGCTTAATCATAGTAAGTTTTGTTACCTAAAGCGTCTATTTTTATGGTTGTTACCAATTACAACTTCTGTTTTTTTTTTTTTTTAGCCTGTGTTATCTTATAACTGTAGAGTTATATGTTGGGTGCACCCTGGGGGAGTGGGGGATGGGTTGGGGGTTGTTGGGGTTTTATTAGGTGTATATTGTTCTTTCTGTTGTTGGTTTTGTTGAGGTTTTTGGGAGGGTAGGTGGGTGGGTGTGTTTGAGTATGTTCTTTGTAGTATGTTTCTTTGGGGAGGGGGTGGGTTTTTTTTTGGGGGGGATGATGTTTTTGTTGTTGTTTGATTACACTGTCTGTTTCACTGTAATAATGTTTCTCCCGATATATTGGGGTTATTGTGTTTCCTTTGTACTTTTAAATCAATAAAATTTAAATTTCAAAAAAAAAATAGAAGCTTTAATAGACTAGGGGACAGTATGCTCCAGAATAGAGTAGCATTAAGTGGGAATGGTTTCACTTAATCACAGAAAACAAATTTAGATTTTTTGAAATTTAAAAATGAATTGTTTAATAGTTTGTATTTTTTGTGTATGTGTTTTAAATAACGTATGTATGTAGAGTGTGATTATGTTTGTTTGTATTAGTTTTGTTTGTATTAGTTATGTTAAATGTCAATTGTTAATTGGTAATTGTATTAGAATCTACATGCAGAACTTTGTTGTAAACGGGACTTTGTCCTAACAAATGAATTTCCTGTGAAAAAATAAACTTTTAATCAATCAATCAATATGCCAAAACATGTACAGTAAGACGTTTATTTGTGAACTGCTGCCTGCAATACTCTACGATCAAAAGCAGCATCAGCAGAACTTTAAAGATCCAATTTGTAGTGTTAGGTGAAGGTGTGGATGGAGGATCATGTAGCTGCCTTGCATAGCTCTAAAATAGATGCCTCACCTCTCTTTGCCCAGGAAGTGGCCATAGCCATGGTGGAGGGAGCCTTAATGAGGGCTGGAGGCTTTATTTTTGTGACATAAGCCTTGGCAATGCAGGCCCTCACCCACCTAGCTAGGGTGGCCTTGGAGGCTTTCTGACCCTGCTTGGCCACTTTGAAAAGAACAAACAAGCTATCTGGACACTGGTATGGCTGATAAACCTTAGAGTGTGAGCAATATGGCTGAAGGTAAACAGATCAATCTGAGGCTGACTGAACCTTTGAGACAGAAAGTCGAACACTTCTGGGTTCAACATCCACTCTCCTGGATGAACATTTCTGTGGCTTAGCCAATCGGCCTGAATGTTCAGCTCCCCTGACAAGGACTGTTGACAGAGAAAGAGATAAGATTTTCCTCCACCCACAGGAGGAAATCGGACCCTTCTTTTTAGCATCTCCCAGCTCTTTGGGCCACCTTGATTGTTTATGTATGCCACTGTGACAGCATTGTCTGACCTTATTATTACCACATTTGTCTACAGCAGACTTTGAAATCGAAGACGTGTGAGTTGAAGCACCCTCATCTCCAGAACATTGATGTGGAGGTGATGTTCCTGCACTGACCAAGTTCCCTGAGTGGGTAGTTTTATTTATTTAAGTCTCAGATTACATATATCTTTGAGCCAAGAGCTCTTTTACAAAGGTTTCACATCAGGAGAAAGGACAACAGATTAAACAAGACAGTAAAGTATGGTACAATAAAGTGTAAATAGGAGGTACAAAAATCATAATGGACACAAAATCATAATGGACAGTCAATGTAAAACAACGGAGACACATTATGCTAATCAGTTTCAGGCACAGGAAAATGCATACAGTACATTGATATTGGCCAGCAGGCGTTGTCAAGACAAACAGGGCACAGGGTGTAGGAAGGGATGTGAGAGGGTGGGCTGGGAAGAGTAAGATAGGGAGGTGGGAGTGGAGGACGTGAGGGGAGGTGGGGCAAGAGGAGGGGAGGAAGAGTGGAGAAGGGGTTGGGGATGCAGGGGGGAGGGGTAGGAGGCAAGAGTATTAAGTTACTTTGAAAGAGGTCAAATGCTAAGGTCGAGGTTTGGGAAAACTAGTTAAGGGAGACAGTCACAGGTGCTAGCTGTAAAGAGTAGTGACTGAAGCTTGGATTTGAATGGGCCCAGCTCAGTTTTGTCGGACATGTCACTGTTGAAAGCATTCATCCACGGGGGGCCCTGTAGGTGAACGATCTTTGCCTCTGCGTGGTTCAGCTATGAGAGACCTGTAGGAGCTAAGATTCAGAACCTCGGGTGTGGCATGGATTACGAGGGGGCTTAGAAGATCTTGTACTCCAGGTGGCAAGAGGCCTAAGGTTATTTTCTTAGCCATCAGGCACATTTGGTATTTGATGCAATTTTTAAACTGTAGCTGTATCTTCAAATGCCCTATTACATATCAATCCAAAAGACCTTCCCAAAGGATTGATTAACTCTCTGATTTCGGCTTCAGTGAGGAGTCATTCTCAACTTTGCTCTTTTTTGAAGTATAAACATATCACACACCCCAGGGAACCACTTACGTGGAATCCTAACTTCAAAATTAGGGGTGAAATAATACATACACAATGACTTCCACAACTAGGGCACAAGTCCATTTGACCTTTTTTCAGGGGGGAGTTGTCATACTTTGGATGATTTTATGAGGTTTTATAAGATAGAGCCCAGATTTTCAAAATCTATCAAATCTGCCAATTGCTGGTGACCACAGTGGAATTTTCTTCGGAAGAGGTGGTGTCTGGAGATGGATTTAATTCACTTACTGCCTTAGCTGCACTTCCACATGCAGTTTCTAATATTTACACCAGTCTCTACAACTTGACTTTCCTCTCCACAGATAGAGCCTCTGGTTACTGGGCTTCTCAGTTTCCTCAACGTGACTTTTACTGGGGTAGGATGTGAAAGAATATGCTATTCTTATATTACACAAGATAGGTTAAGGCTCATGCAATTCCAACTATTAAATAACATGTATTTACCCCAGTCAAACTCCATAAAATGGGCAGAGTATTATCCCCATTATGCACATGGTGCAAGCAGGCAGAAGGGAATCTCCTCCACATCTTTTGGGAATGTCCCAGAATAGCCTCACTGTGGTCAACAACATGGCAAAAGGCAAACCCATTATTGGGTATTGCAGACTTATTCACTCCTGAAATATGTCTGGTCGGCGATTATGCTAGGGTAGATGTGGCCCAACGTAGATTTTACATAGCCATGATAGCCTCATCACTTTAAGAAATTGGTGCTGTGTCACTGGCAGGATACAGAAGCTATCTCATACATGGAATGGCTGCATGAACTCTTGGCTAATTTAAGAACTGAATGCATGATTGCCAGCCTGCATAATCGCCTGTCCAAATATAAGAAAATCTGCAATAAACTGCACACCCTGTATACTACATATTATGAACCGGCGATCGTAAATGGAGCAATCTGATTGGCCGACAGCTCTTTAAAGCCGTGATGATATCGGGCTACATCATCACGGCTTTAAAAAAGCTCCGGCAACCAGGCTTCTCGCTCACAAAATTTCTACTGTTGCCAGCATTCTCCAGATCCCTCACGACCTTCACAAAAGTCTCCCCACACAGAATGTGTCCTCCCAATCTACTACAACCAGCCACGTATGTAAAAAAAATACAAAAAATCAATCCGTTAGTAAGGGGAGGGGAGCGGCAGCTGCACAGAAGTTGCAGTTGGTAACTTCTGACTTGTCGTATAGCAGCAGCTGCCACGACAGTAACGGGTGATTTTTTTTCTGTCGCAAATAAAAACAATCGGTCTCTGATTACACACAAGAGCTGTAACTCCTCCATGTGCTTACTTACCAATGTATTGTCTATTTCACGCTGACTCGTGATCATCGCCATAACATTTCAGTATGCGTCTTTTTATTCTTCATTTAGAAAAAACAGTAAGGTCCACAAATTAACAGAAACCTCTTCAAAATAGCCACAATTCACATCCGGATGCAATGAGAGATGAGTTCACAGGGACACAACAGTCCCACCTCTGTCAACTACCAGTATAATAGCGCCACCTACTGTCTCAAGAACTATTTTATCAAAATGTGACCCTACACCACCCAAAAACTCATTTTAAAATGTTTTAAAACCTGTTTATTTTACTTTTTTAATTTTTAAACATTAAAGCCAGTTCATAATAGCAATAAGGCACTCCAGGGTGTGGTATATCATGGGATATCGTCACTTCTCGGGACGGTTGGACGCACTCGGCCTGCGGTCTCGTGCCAACCACCTGAGGCTTAGCGATATCCCATGATATCACCACAACCTGTCGTGCCTTATTGCTTAATTATACAAAGGGGTATGAAAATCCTGTAACTTCATTGGTCAAAACACATCACATGACCGTGGTGAATCCTCCAGTATACCCACTGTAAAAGTTTGATATCACTATAAAAACAAAAAAACAAGTTGAACATTGTATAATAGCAATGTACCATGACAGGGAGTGGGTATATGGGTGGATTTACCACTTCTGGTGTGGTTAAGTCACTCAGCTGCACCTTGTGTCCGAACCACACCAGGCATGGCAAATCTACCAGTATACCCACTCCCTGTCATGGCATATTGCTTAAACTTACCCTAACAACAGGTGCTGGTTTATCCTGGTGTTCCCTTGTATGACAGTTATACTTGATGCCATTGTGGGGAGAAGGAGGCTGGGGAGGATGGGAGGGGGTGGGTTAAGGGGTATATATGTTTGTATATTGTTTGTTTGTTCAGTAGTTCTGTTCTGTGATGTATAACCTGAGATCTTAATAAAGCTTATTCAATTAAAAAAAGCTGTAGCCAACTGGTTAGGGCATAGAGGTCACACGTGTGGGTGAGATGGTGGGCTCCTGAGACAAGACGATATGCCTTGTTAAGAGCAGTGGAGATACGCCGAAGGGCAGAATCAGTCACAGAGCCATAGATGTTCAGGATTGCCCCCAATCGTGTAGGCTGGCATCTGTCGTCAGAATCAACTCTGGAGGAAGCTCCAAGAGAATCCCTTTGCTCAGATCCTGTATACTCACCCACCAACATAGGAGTGCCACAACTGAGGCAAGAGGGGAATCCTGGACTGATTATCCTCTGAGGTTGGATCCCAGGCCGACAGCAACCCCATTTGTAGGGGCTGCATGTGAAGATGAGCCCATGGAACCAGGTCTATCGCTGCCGTCATGAGGCCCAGAATTTGCAGCAGGCAGCGGGCTGAAGCCAATGACTGAGCCCTGAGCTACTGGACTTCTTTCAATAGAGTCTTCTGTTGGGAAGGAGATAGGAAAACCTTTCCCTAATCCATCTTGAATACTGCCCCAAGGTGTTCCAGAGTTAGAAAAGGTTAGAGAGAGCTTTTCTCCCGATTCACCACCCAGCCATGGGACTCGAGCATCTCCAGAGCCCAGAGCACCGACCTCCTTGCCAGGGTCACCACCGGTGCTTGAATAAGCAGGTCATCAAGATAAGGACAGATGTGATGCCCCTCTTGTCACAGTTGAGACACCAGGGGCCCGATTCTAGAAGGGTGGTGCAAGTTGCCGCCTAACACAATTTGCGCCACCCGCAACTGCGACATTGACCCTGCGCCCTATTCTAGAAGGGGCAGGGTCTCTGCAGCAAAATCCTGTGACTTGCGACATGCAGCAAGGTACGCTGAACAGAAGGCGTACCTGGACAGCATGTCACAACTGCAGATCTCAAGTGCATCCCCGCCCAGCAAGCCACAACCTACACCCCCTGCCCTCCCTTAGCCATCAGTACCTGCCCCGCAGTGCTGACCACAACAACTGGCCCTGAATCCCCCATAGCTAAGCTCTGCAGGGCTGCCCAGACCCCAGAAACCCATGTTGTCAAACACCCCACAGGGCGGCGCTGTCAGCCCCCACCTGTACCCCGACTCCTGAGTTGCCTGCCGCAAATGCAGCATAAAGCCTGCCCTGGTAGTCAAGCGCCCCAACCCCACGATCAACATAAATAAATTAATGTCAGTCTATTCCCTGGTGGTCTAGTGGCCCCCCACCCCCGATCATCATAAATACATTAAGGTCCTTAATACCCTGGTAGTCCTAGCACCCCCACATTCAACATAATTAAATTAAGGTCCGTCTATTCCCTGGTAGACTAGTGGCCCCTTCCCCCCACCCAGCTGTGCCAGCCACCCAGCACCCCCACCAGTCCCCAGCCGGCACACTGGCACAGCCACCTCTCACCACGCCACCACCGACCAAGTTCAGTATCAGCACGCAATAGAAGACATGCCCAGATATTAATATCTGAGCGGCTTTTCAGTATGCGCTGATACTGACTCAGTCTGCAGCTGGGTGTGGCAGTGAGAGGTGGGGTGCCAGTCAGCCGGCTGGATGGGTGGGGGTGTTGGGTTGGCTGGCACGGCTGGGTGGGGGACCACTAGATTACTAGGGAATAGACGGACCTTAATTTAATGATGTTGATCGGGGTGCTAGACTACCAGAGCATTAAGGACCTTAATGTATTTATGATGATCGGGGTGGGGGCTACTAGACTACCAGGGCTGGTATTTTGTCGAATATGCGTCGCTTACTCACTGTCCAGGGCACGGGTGGGGTTTTTAATGTTTTCTGGGGCTTCTGCAACAGGTGTTTTGGGGAGCTGGGGATATGGGTAGCCCTGTGGGGCCCCGCTGGGGTTTGCTGGGCATGGGGGGAGGGCAACCATGCACTGACCGCTGGACAGCCAACGGGTCTACAGGACCCCCAAGGGTGTCCGTAAGTTACACCAGCTAAATGCTGGTGTAACTTATATTGCCAGTACTCCTCCAGGGGTTCTTGTAGAATCCCGACATGGGACTTTGTGGCTGTTCTTCTAGAATGGGGCGCAACTGCTGCTGTAAACCCCCTAGCGCCATGTTGCAGGGGGTTTATGTGCGTGACTGTTGTTCAGCAGAAGTGGCCTCAAGTATATGTCGCAGGCCACTTTGTAGAATCGTATGTCGCAACTGCTGGTGTAAGTTGCTACATGCGCCATTCTATTTGGCGCAACTGCTGTTATGCCAGGAGTAATCCTTCTAGAATCTGGACCCAGGACTATAAGTACCTTCGAGAAAACCCTCTGGGCTGTCACAAAGGGCAAAAGGAAGTACCCTGCACTGGAAATGTTGATCCAGTATTAAGAACCTGAGATACTTCTGATGAGACTGATGGATAGGAAGGTGAAGTTATGTATCTGTCAGAGCTATGGAATCTAGGAAATCCCTTGGGTGACTGACTGGAGGGACTTCATCTTGAAGATCATTTGGCGCTTGAACTTTTTTAGATGCTTCAGATCCAGAATGGGCCTGATCCCCCCCCCCCCTTCTTGGGAACTACAAAATAGAGTAAGTACAATCCCTGGCCTTACTCGCTTGGAGTGACCGGCACAATCACCCTGATCTGAATGAGGAGGTTCAGGGTTTCTGACACCACATGTCTCTTTACAGGGTCCTTGGGAACTGGGGATGGCAGAAAAGAAAAAAAATTACTTCCACAGTAATGTTGTTTCTTCTAAAGGAGTCCTAATGTATTCTGACATATGCAGTAAGACCCTGCTGTTGTACTGTCCCAGAGCGGGAAAAAGTTAAAGCCTACATTCTACTGTAAGTAGGCACACACTCGGTTTCAAATCACTGTCCCCTGGTACATTCTATTCAATCGTCAGATTCTTACGAGCAACCCCAGAAAGCCTATCATAGATTGAAAACAATTTGATATATTTATTAATATTAACCAAGAGATTAACCAGAACCCTAATCACCCCACTGTGGGCTAAAGACTCAAGTCACAGGTGCCCAAGAGAAAACAGACCAACTTTCAAGTAAACCAACAATGTATGAGCTGGAGTTCAGAGACCCCAGGTTCTTGTAGGGGAGGCAGGGTGGGAGGTCAGAATACATTAGGACTCCTTCAGAAGAAACATTACTGTAGTAATCACATCTATAATCGACTTTTCCCTCTCCCCTTTTTCTACCCCCATTTCTGTCCCTTCCACATTCCTTTGACCCTGGTTCCAGCTCTAAATTCTCCATACCATATCACTATATATCTTTTTATATTAGGTTTTATTTGTGTTCGGTGCACCTGACGTACATTTCTTTACTTTTATGAAAAATTGTGTCCTACCCAAAACTAGCTGTATCTTCTGTTCCAAACATATACTACTGTCAATACTACCTGCTGATACTTTGTATATACTGTATTACTGTATCTCACTTTATTTGTATTATTACTATTTTCTTGTGTGTTGCACCCCATGTATATTGCCTCTTGTTCCTTGTTAACAAACCCAGGTCCACCTCAAAAATGAGCTTGCTCAACGATGATCACCTGGTTAATTAAAGACTTTGATTGATTGACTGGTAAGTAATTTTTTCTTCAAACAAGAAGTCCTAATGTATTCTGACATATACAGACTACCAAGCAGTTCCCTTGGAGGAGGGTACAGAACTTACTTAGGAAAGAAGCTCTGCAATACTGCTGTTCCAAACCTGGCATCACTTCTAGCCTGTACATTCAGACTATAATGTTTAGTAAATGTGTGTACAGTTTTCTAGGTAGCTGCTTTACAGATTTCTAAGAAGGGACTATCCCTTAGAGCTGCTATAGAGGCAGCTGTACCCTGGTAGAATGAGCCCTTAGGCCCACAGGGGGATCCTTCCCAAGTTTCTGACAACAAAACCGAACGCATGATACTATCCATCTTGCAATGGTCCTTTTAGTGGCAGGTTTACCCCTGCCCACATCGCCATAGGTAAGGAACTGGCTAGTATCACCCCTATGGCCCCTGGTCAGATCCAAGTAGCAGCTGATAGCCCTCTTTACATCTAGTCTATGCAGTCTACACTCCCCTGAACTAGAGTGTTCAGTGAAAAAGACAGGCAAGTTCATGGACTGATTGAGGTGGAATTCTGAGACCACTTTGGAGAGGAACTTCCTATTTGTGCAGAGAACCACTTTATCATTATGAAAAGAAATATAGTGGGGTTCTACTGATAAGGCCTGTAGCTCACTGATATGTCTTGCTGAAGTGATGGCTACTAAAAAAACAGTCTTCCATGTCACACACTTCAACTCTGCCGAGAAACATAGAAACATAGAATTTGACGGCAGATAAGGACCGCTTGACCCACCCAGTCTGCCCATTTCCCTACCTACTGGATAAGCTGCAGATCCTAGTTAACCAGCAGCCTACTTCTTCTTACCCCCAACCCCCAGAATTGCCTTATGACTGTCCCATGCATGCTTGAATTCTACCACTGATTTTGACTCCACAGCCTCCTCTGGAAGGCCGTTCCATGCATCCACAACCCTCTCTGTGAAAAAATACTTCCTTAAATTACCTCTGATTACATCACATTACATTATTCTGAGAACATAGGTTTAAAGGGAGGTTGCATCAATTGTGCTATAATGCAAATATTTAGATCTCAAGAAAGGGTAGGCTCCCTATGACGTTACTGTAAATGAAGTAGTCCTTTAAAGAACCATTTAAATATAGGTTCAGAGGCCAAAGAAGAAGATTTCCCTGCTGACAAGTAGGCAGAAACTGCTGCCAGATGCACCCCTCAAAAGTAGAAGGCCTGAGGCCTAGGGAATGTAAATGAGCCAGATAATCTAGCAGGAGTGGGATGTCCACCTCTTGTGGCTCCACTCCTACCTGATTACACCATATGGTGAACTTCTTCCATTTGGAGGAATAGGTTTTCCTAATAGCAGACTTTCTGGAAACCTTCAGTATATCCAGAACAGGATCAGAGAGCTGCAACCCAGCAAATTCTAACTCTGCAAGAGCCAGGCCTTCAGTCTGAGGGACCCCAAGTTGGGGTACATGATCCTCCCCCTGGGAGAGGGTCAACAGATTGTACCTCTTGGGGAGACAAATTGGGCTGGTCGATGACAGGGCCACTAGTATTGAATACCAAGGCTGCCTGGCCCAGCCTGGAGCTATCAGGATCATTACTGCTGACTGACCCCTGAGTTTGGTCAGTACCCTGAGTAACAAGGGAAATGGAGGGAAGTCATACAGGAACCTCCCTGACCAGTCCAGTAGGAGTGCATCCACTGGAACTGTGCCCTGAACTGGAGGCCTGCAACAGTACTGGGGTAACTGGTGATTGTCTGGGGCTGCAAACAGATCTCTGGAGTGCCCCACTGTCTGAAGATGTCCTTGAAGACTAGGTGATTCAGTAACCACTCATGGTGGTTCTGGTTGATCCTGCTGAATGAATCTGCCAGAATACTGTCCTTCCCCAGGAGGTGAACTGCTGACAGTGTTACTTCGAGGGAGTAGGCCAGACTCCAAATCTTCATGACCTCAACATGGCACAACAGAGTGGATCTTGTGCCACCCTGCTTGTTGATGTAAGACATGGTTGTGGTGTTGTCTGTCCTGACCTGCAACACCTTCCCCTGAATCATGGAAGAAAAAGACTGGAGAGCCAGTAGCACTGCTGTGAGTTCCAACAGGTTTATGAGCAGCAGAGACTCCTGAGGGGACAATGTGCCATAAGCTGCATGCTTCCCCAGATGTGCCCCACGTCTCAGGAAGGATGCATCTGTGGTAAGTACCTCTGTGGGACTTTTCTAGAGGAATGGTACACCTTCTCTGAGGTGTTGCCTGTCCTGCCACCACTGAAGAGCTTGAAGTAGTGTGGAAGCCACTGCAATCAGTTTTAACAAAGAATCTCCGCTCTGGGACCAGAATGATTTCAGATGGAACTGAATGTCCCTCATTTGAAACCTTACCTGTGGTACCACAGCTGTTGAAGCTGCCATGTGTCCTAACAACCACAGAAATATTTGGTCGGTTTTGGGGAGTGGAGCCGGAAAGACTCCACCAACTAAACTAGAGCATCCATCCTGTCTGGTGAAAGTCGTGCCCTTCCCAACACTGTGTCCAGTTCTGCCCCTATGAACTGCAGGAGCTGAAATGGCTCAAGAACTGACTTTTTGGTATTTATCAAGAAGCCCAATAAGTGTAGGGTGCTCTGAGTGAGGGCTAAGGCCTCTGCCACCTGCTGCTGAGACTGGCTTACCAACAGCCAGTCATCCAGGTAATGAAATACTGAGATCCTCAAACTCCTTAGGTGTGCTACCACCACTACCAGGCATTTTGTGAACACTCTGGGGGCTGAAGTCAGGCCAAAGAAAGCTGTTGGTTAACTAGGATCTGCAGCTTATCTGTTAGGTAGGAAAATGGGCAGACTAGGTGGGCCAAGCGGTCCTTATCTGCCGTCACATTCTATGTTTCTATCTATGTTTCAAACGGAAGGGGTCTGAACTGGTAATGGCCTGATGACAACCTGAACCTAAGGCATTTTCTGTATGATTGCTTGACAGAATATGGAAATAGGCATCCTTGAGGTCTATGGAGCTTAATATGTATACCCTTGAGGAAAGAAGGGAGAGGGGGGACATGATAGAAACTTTCAAGTACCTCAAGGGAATCAACAAAGTCCAAGAGGGTAGCATCTTTCAGAAAAAGAGACTTGCAAGAACAAGGGGACACAATTTAAAGATAGAAGGAGGGCGGTTCAGGGCAATGAGGAAGTATTATTTCACAGAGAGGTAGTGGATGCATGGAACAGCCTTCCTGAGGAAGTTGTGGGTCTAAAACTGTTGGAGAATTCAAGAATGCATGGGACAGACATAAGGCAATTCTTGTGGGGGGCAGGAAGATAAAGGCTGTTGGTTAACTAGGATCTGCGGCCTATCCTGTAGGTAGGGAAATGGGCAGACTAGATGGGTCTAGCGGTCCTTATCTGCCATCAAAGTCTATGTTTCTATGTTTCTATGGATGCCCACCAGTTCCCTTGCCTGACAGTGGGTAATATTGTGGCCAGGGTGACCATCTTGAATTTTGGATTTGTTAGATGTTTGTTCAGGAATCTTAAATTGAGAATGGGTCGCCAGTCCCCATTTTTCTTCATGGTCAGGAAGTACTTTAAGTACAACCCTTTTCCTTTTTGAGACAGAGGGACAGGTTCCACTGCCCTGTCCTGAAGTAGGGTTGTTACTTCTTTCTGCTTGACAGGCAGGCTTGCACAGCCTTGCTCTCAGCTGCTTGGAAGCCTCTATTCCATTCCTAGGCATTTCCATCAAATCTGCAGCCAAATCAGCTGGAATTTTGGCTGCCGGGGAGGATACTGCTTCCCATAGCATCTTTTGGTACCTTGTCACATAGGCCAAGTAGGAAGCCTGTCTGGCAATCGAGGCAGAGCCAAGGTACACCTTTTTTGTCATTGAGTCAATTCTCCTGGAATCTTTTTCAGGAGGATGGGAAGCCAAAGGTATGTTTGCCTTTTCACAGGCCGCAGCCTGGACTACGTCTTCATGACTGGGGTGACCAGGTAAAAATTCTGTGCCATTCCTGGCTACTGAGTACTTCCTATCTGTCCTCTTATCCACAGGAGGAACAGAAGTAGGAGTACTTTACATTTTCAACGTTTGTCTCTTCAGAGACTTATGAATGGGTATCACCAGCCTTTTAGTGGCAGCAACATCCATCATCTCTACATAATCTGGTTCTTCCTCTTCCTCTGAGGATTCTAGAACCAGTAACTGCAGAGTTTCAGCCACCTTTTTCATGAAGGAAAAGTGGGTAATGGCATCCTCCAGCTGCTTAGGTGGAGAAATGTCTCCCTCATGTTCTGGGGATACCTCCAGTTCAATAGGACCTCTTCTTCATCATCCTGCTCACATTTCTGATACCAGGATTATTCACATTCCAAAAGATCCTCCTGAATTTGAACCGGTTAGGGAGTAACTGGACATTGCACCAGTTCGGTTGGTTGCAAAGACTGAATAATGCATATAGCAGTAGCTATTTCTTCCACGGTCAGAACCGCAACCGACCGCGGCTTAGGAGTAGGTTCAGTATGCTTTTCCTTCTTTTTCTTTTTTTGCGGTAGCCGGTTCAAGGACTATTTCTGAGGTTCACTTAGATGAAGAGATTTCGTCTTGGTCAGAAGGTACCCTTTCCAGTTCTTTTCAACTCAAACCAGTCCAGCCATCCGTGTTAGCGGATTTTTCAGCCAATTTCTCATTCAGTCGGTAAAGTCGCCTGTCAACCGTCGACTAAGGGAAATGTTTGCAAATGTCACAGTCTGCTTGAAGGTGATCAAAACCCAAGCAGAAAACACAGATAGTGTGGGGATCGGCCTTGGCAAGAGTTTCCCCATGCTCAATACATTGTTGAAACCTGGTAGGGCCGTGTTTCTTCTTAGGTTTCTGGGACTCCATACTTAACTAATTTAATTGGCGGTTAGGTCGGATAAGAATTCGGCAGTCTTGGTTAACAGACCGGTATTAGCGGTCAGGGAAAAAAAAAAAACTTGTTTTTTTATTAACCAGAACTGAACTAAGTTCTAAAGGGAGAAATTAGAGTGGAAAGCACAAAATTGTAGAAGAAAACTTGGTTCCCTCACTGTTGAACGGCAGCCACTAAAGAACCGAGACTTACCCCCTTAGAAGATAAAAAAATTTTAATTAAATGACAATTGTGCCTATACTGAGGGACAGTAACCTGAAACTAAACTTTTTGAACTATTGGTAGAAAAAATTGTAGCGAAAACCACTAAACAGACGAAATACTGAGGAAAAATCTCCGAGGCATCTTCACAGTAAGGTGAGTAAAGAATCTGATGGCTGAATAGAATGTACCAGGGGACAGTGATTTGAAACCGAATGCGTGCCTACTTAGAATGTAGGCTTTAACTCTTTCCTCTCTGGGGCAGTACAATAACAAGGTCTTACCGCATATGTCAGAATACATTAGGACTTCTTGTTGTTTGAATGGCCCCTTGTGGGGACTGCAGAAAATTCTATCACGTAGCCTAAGGCTACAATTTCCAAAACCCACACGTCTGAAGTTATCTGGGCCCATCTTGAGTAGAGATCATGCAGTCTTCCATCAAGGGAAGGGGGGTAGACATGGGCCCGCTTACCCTCATTGTGAGGTGCCAGGCTTTTGACCTGGACCTCCAGTACGACATCTGGTAAAGGCCCTCTGTTACTTTAGCCCTTGTTACCTGAGTAGGCTCCTCTATTTTTCTGGTTACCGAAGTTCCAAAAGGGATGACAACCTCCTCGAAACTGCCTGCGCTGGCTGTTTTCTTGCCCCCTTGGGGTTAAGGTGGCCTTTCACTGCTACTTTGACAATGGGAGGGAGCTCTTCTTATCCTGGATATCACTTAAAATATCATCCAGGCCAGAATTGAACAACAAAACCTCCTTCGAAAGGGAGATTAAACAGCTTAGTCTTTGAAGCGTGATCAGCAGCAACCCAATGTCTAAGCCATCATTTAAAATATCATCTAGGCCAGAACCGAACAACAAAACCTCCCTCAAAAGGGAAATGAAACAGCTTAGTCTTTGAAGCTTGATCAGCAACCCAGTGTCTAAGCCATACATCTCATATAGCAGACACGATATGATAGGCTTAGCAAGCTGATGTGCAAATTCTCCACCGTAGAATCACCTACAGTAGAAAGGTGGAGGCCATGGCAACCAACTGTAAAATGCTTGCTCCCTCTGAATCAGGGGGAATGAAGCTGGCCAGGGTGGTAACCCACAGATTCAGAGCCCTGGCCACAATCAACAAGGCATAGGAGGTGCGAAGGTTTGTGCCATTGGACATGAAAGCCCGTCTACACGCGGCATCCACTTGTTTGCTTTATGAATCTGTTAATGCCACTGACCCCTCAAATAGAGATTGTGGTGTACTTGACCGAATTATGCACTGCTTTATCTGCCCGGGGGGGGGGGTCTCCCTCCTGCAAAGTTTTACCTCCAAAAACGGAAAATGCCAAGTTTTTCATTTTGGCAGAGACCTTCTTTGATCCACTCCTGTCTATTCGTGTTCCACAATTTGTAGGGTAGGGAACTGGAAAAGGTGCAAATACTTTATAACAAGGTAGCTCAATTTGCAACCACATCCCACCTGAGGTGTCATCACTGCAAGGTGCTCAACTCTCTAAACTGGCCATCTGTTTCCCAAAGGCTCCAGTATCCTCTCCTGTGTACCACCTACAAACTAGTAAATGGTCCCAGCCCAGCAGGCCTAGCTGGGCTGGTAGCCACCAAGCACCCAGGCAGGCTGCTCTGAACCTCTTCCTGAAAGCTCCTAGAGGTTCCCAGGGTGATGACCACAGCTGGAAACAAGTCCTTCTCCCATGCTGCCCTGACCCTATGGAATAGCCTTCCTGACCAGCTACATAATGCCAGCACCCTGGTCACCTTTACAAAAAAAGACTCCAAGCACACCTATTTGAAAACAACTCATGTTTGTGCCAGAGGTGACCCTACTTCTGCTTGAACTGTATAATATGAAAAGGGCTGTTGTAGCTTGTTGTCCAGCTTTTATCCATAGTAACTTGTAACACCACTGTTGTAACAAATCTCGCTGTTTAACGTATGTGAATACAGTTACCCATGTATACTCCACTAGAGGGAAAGTCATGGTGAATTTCTGTTTTACAGTTATTGTCCTACAGTTATTCTAGAAATATTTATGTCATCAGCATTATTTATTTCATTTTTGTTGGCCAGGTAAGTGCACTAGACAAATCCTGCCTATTTTCAGGCACGACCCGGGGGAGGGAGATACAGATGAATGCCAACTGACCTTGAACCAGATTAAGCTGTTGGTGGTATTTTTAGTGAATGAGGGAAATTTAGCCAGGATACTGGGGAAATTCCCCTACTCTTTTCGATAACTGCCATGGGATCTTTAACATCTACCTGAACTACCACCAGTCCAGGCAGATGGGACCTCGGTTTAACGTCTCATCTGAAAGACGGCACCTCAGAAGTGCAGCACCCCTCTCATGCTGCACTACAGAGTCAGTATTGGGATATTAACCCAAGTGCCAGATGTGGGAACTGAACCCACAGCCTTCTGATCTCCCGGCCTCAGAGGCGAGTGTGCTACCTACTGAGCCACTGACACTGCTTATACATCATTGATGTATCCTGTATCCTTTTCTCTGTGTCACTAAATCCGGGTCACCCCTTAAAAAGGGACCATTTGGGCCCAGTGGGCTTACCCAGTCAACAAAATGAAATGAATAAATAAATAAAATAAATTTGGTCACACTGACTAAAACTCAGGGAAACATTTTGGAATGGAAAAAGACGTGGAAAGAACAGAAACATAGACTTTGACGGCAGATAAGGACCGCTAGGCCCATCTAGTCTGCCCATTTCCCTACCTACAGGATAGGCCGCAGATCCTAGTTAACCAACAGCCTATTTCTTCCTACCCCCCACAAGAATTGCCTTATGTCTGACCCATGCATTCTTGAATTCTCCCACAGTTTCAGACCCCACAACCGCCTCAGGAAGGCTGTTCCATGCATCCACTACTCTCTCTGTGAAATAATACTTCCTCACATTGCCCCTGAACCGCCCTCCTTCTATCTTTAAATTGTGTCCCCTTGTTCTTGCAAGTCTCTTTTTCTGAAAGATGCTACCCTCTTGGACTTTGTTGATTCCACTGAGGTACTTAAAAGTTTCTATCATGTCCCCCTCTCCTTCTTTCCCCGAGGGTATACATATTAAGCTCTTTAGTCTCTCCTCACACGGTTTCTCTTGCAGACCCTGCACCATTTTAGTTGCCCTCCTCTGGACTGCCTCTGTCCTGTCTACGCCCCTGCGGAGATGGGGTATCCAGAACTGGACACAGTACTCCAGATGGGGTCTCACCAACTGTCTGTACAGAGGGATAACAACTTCCTGTTTTCTGCTGCTGATGCCTCTCCCTATACATCCCAGTATACCCCAGCCCTCCCTACTGCCTTTCTCACATTGCTTGCTAACCTTAAGGTCATCTGATATGATTCCCCCAGGTCCCTTTCTTTTTGTTGTTGTTACTACCTCCCCACCCATTGTGTATTCTTCCCCTGGGTTCTTGTTTCCCAGGTGCATTATTTTGCACTTCTTTGCACTGAATCCTAGCTGCCATACTTCTGACCATTCCTCCAACCTTGCCAAGTCCCTTTTCATCCTTTCCACGCCTCCTTGTGTATCAACCCTGTTGCAGATCTTTGTGTCATCTGCAAAAAGGCATACTTTTCCATCCAGTCCCTCTGCAATGTCACTGATGAAGACATTAAAAAGGACTGGACCCAATACTGAACCCTGCGGTACCCCACTAGTAACCCCCTTTCTTCAGAATGGACTCCATTTACAATTACCTTCTGTGTCCTGTTGTCCAGCCAATGTTTTACCCAGGCTACCACCCTGGGTCCCACTCCCAGGCTGGTTAATTTGACTATTAATCTTTTGTGTGGGACTGTGTCAAATGCCTTGCTAAAGTCTAGGTAGGCCATGTCCACAGCCCCTCCCTGGTCTACTACTTTGGTCACCCAGTCAAAGAAATCTATTAGATTCGTCTGACATGACCTTCCGCTGTGAACCCATGCTGCCTTGGGTCCTGTGCTCCACTGGCCTCTAGGTACTCGACTGTTCTTTCCTTCAGAAGTGACTCCATCACTTTCCCTACCACAGAGGTCAGACTGACAGGTCTGTAGTTTCCTGCCTCTGCCTTGGACCCACTTTTGTGAAGGGGAATCACATCCGCCTTCCTCCAGTCCTCGGGTACCACACCATCCTCCCATGATTTATTAAAAGAGTAGCCAGTGGTTTCACTAGTTTCTCCCTTAATTTTTTAGAATTCTGGGGTGAATTCCATCAGGACCCATTGCTTTGTCCACCTTCAGTTTTAGGGTTTCTTGCAGAACCCTTTCTTCTGTGAAAGGACTGGGATCGACCCCTATCAAGAGTGCTTCTGTTAATTGGATTAGGCATTTCCTCCTCTTTGTGAATACTGAGCAGAAATATTCGCTCAGTATTCTTGTTTTCACTGTCCCCTCTGCTCACCCACTGTTCATTCTTGTTCAGCCTCACTATCCTCCCTTTGTCTTTTCTCGCTGGATGTACCTATAAAAGGTTGTATCCCTTCTTAACTGACTTGGCTATCTTTTCCTCAGTTTGGGCCTTTGCTATTCTGACTTCCCTCCCTGCTTCCTTCTGCCTTAACTGGTACAGCTCTCTGTCCTGCTCCTTCTGTGTTTCCTTGTACTTCCGAATGCTATCTTTTCTTCCCACCTCTTTGAGAACCATAGTGGCTTTTTCTTTCGTTTTGATTTGTTCATTTGCTTCACACAAAGGCTTGTTGCCTCTGTGATGGCAGTTTTGATAATTCCCATTGTTGCTCCACACCTCCTTCTAGCCTGTTTGCTAGTGCTTTTCTGAGGCACTCTCCTATCTTGCCAAAGTCAGCCCTCCTAAAGTCCAGTACCCTCACTTTGTATGGCTTGACTCTGTAGCATTAGTTTAACGTGAACCACACTGTTTGATGGTCACTTGTCCCCAGATGGCAACCCACTTCTAGATCTGAGATCCTCTCACTGCCCACGCTTGAGAGTACGAGGTCTAAGATTGCTCCCTCACGAGTGGGTTCCGAAACTAGCTGTCTAATGCCTGCTACCTGTAGGGCATCAAGAATGGCCCTGCTCTTGGATGTGGCTGCAGCAAATGTGCTCCAGTTAACATCTGGCATATTCAGGTCTCCGATCAACAGTATCTCCCCTTTCTCTGCCATTCTAAGAATGCCTTCTATCATATCCATGTCCATTCCTTCCCCCTGACATGGGGGTCTGTACACAACCCCTGTGCAGATTGTGGTGCCCTTTCCAGTCTCCAAGGTGACCCACAGTGCCTCCTCTCCTCCTTGTTTACTCTTTTGTTCAGTTGCTTTTATCCCTTCCTTTACATAGAGAGCTACTCCTCCCCCTCTTCTCCCCTGCCTGTCTCTCCTGTAGGTTATCTACCCTGGTATGTTAACATCCCAGTCGTGGTTCTCTGTGTACCATGTTTCTGTGACTGCTACGATATCCAGGCATCCCTCTTCCATTAAGGCCATCAGCTCAGGAGCTTGTTGCCCAGAACCACGGGCATTGGTGCTTATTACCTCCATTTCCTGATGGCCTTACTCCTTTTGCCCCATCCCTGTCCTTCTTGCCTTTGTCACTTTCTCCATTTACCCCTGCCCTTCTCCCTATCGACACCTCTATGTTGGTGTTTGCCGCACTTACTACTGTGATTATTTGGGGGCTAGGATTTTCCTGCTCCTTTCCAGTGCCTCCCCCCTTGGCTAGTTTAAAAGCTTGCCAATGAAGCATTTAAACCTATCACCTAGGATTCTGGTTCCCCTCCCGGACAGATGCAGCCCATCATGCCAGTATAGGCTTGCATCACTCCAGGTGGACCCCCAGTCCCCAATGAAGCCAAATCCCTAAGCTCCACACCAGTTTTTCAACCACTGATTGAATCCCATGGTGCGGAACACCCTAGCCTCTCCTATGCCATAGATGGGTAGCACCTCCAAGAAGGTTACCGTGTGTGCTACTTGACTAAGGCCCCTCCCCAATTCCACAAACTCTTCCTGCACTTCTCTAATCCCTTTCTTAGCCAGGTCATTTGTCCCTAGGTGAACAATGACATCCAGCTCCCTCCCCTGTGCAGCTGCTCCAGCAATCCTGAGGATTCGCTTCCTGTCCCTGCAAGCCATGGCGCCAGGCAGGCACCTTACCTCCCTCTCCCCTTCCTCCCCCAGTTCTACCTTCCTAACAATGGAGTCCCCCACCAGGAGTTGTTTCCTTTTCCTGCAGGGTCCCCTGCCACCCTCCTGTGGGTCTCCTTGTGTAGGTTCCAGTATCCTCTTTGGTCTCCACTGTGGGTGCCTCCATAGAGGAACCTCACTTTCAGAATGGCATAGGAATTGTGGAGAGGTACAATGGGAGGATCGCCTCTGTTCCACCACCCTCACCCTCCTGAGCCACTGTGGTCCAACAGCTCCTCTTTCTTGGCAACCTCTGAGGCAACGGCAGTGGCACTGGTGGTTCCTGGATGGAAGAGGAGGTCCTACAAATCCTGGCCAACTCAGCCTGGAGATGAGCAACCTCCTCCCTCAGCCCAGAGAGGTGCCTGCAGATGGGACACACACGATCCTCCAGAACATCTCCGGAAGACTGCTGCTCCACAGCCACTGCACTACACCACTCCAATCATGTCTTATTTCTGGCCCTTAACTGTTTGCAATCCTACTCTTTCCTCTGTTTTTTTTTTCTCTCTTACTTTCTGCCTGTGTGCCCTTTAAGCTCCTGATTGTCCTGTTCTGATACAAGCATATCCTATATTCGCAGTAGACCACTTACTTGCTCAGAGGCAGACCTCCAGCAGCTAGAGGGGCCGAGAGCTACTCTTGCCCTTCTAGGATGGTGGGTCCTTGGTGGTTCTGTGATCACTCACTTCCTGCCCCTAAACAGGAAGTTCCTGTTGTCAGTCAAATTCTGTGCCTATAAAAATAGAACTAGCTAGAACTAGCTTTGGGTGGGAGGGTGGAGGGGACGGAAGGAGGGCAATATAGTCCCAGCAGAGAAGTTCAGTCACACAGCAGTCCTTTCTCCTGGTGTCTTCTGCCAAGCTATTAGCAGAAACAGGATTCACATCTACTGTCTGTATGGATTGCTCCTCCTTGGGCTGCAAGGAACTACATGCCTCAGCTATCAGGAAGGACAAGGACTTGGTATCAAACAGGGGAGGGATAGGAATCCTCCTCTTTGGTTCCATCCACACCCTTTCTTCCTCCTCCTCAGAGGGGCAGTCTGCCTCATCATAAAGTAGCTTCGTTGGATGAGGATTTTCACTAAGATCCCTGATATTCTCTTCCTGACCCTCTAATTAGTCAGGGATGGGGTCTACCTGCGCATCTGTATCCGCAGTTCTGACTGCCCACAATGCACCTGGACGTGCCTGTGTGGGCCCCCCCTGAACCGAGGCACCCGGTTTGGGGTCGGGCGTATCTGATGGGATGTCCTGCAGAACATCAGGACTCAGAAGCTCTACTAAGAGCAACAATACGTATTTACGCAATTCTGCTTTGCCACTACCAACTGAAGATCCAGGTAATCCCCCCGGCTCAAAAGGCTGGCTGGGGGAACTGTAAGTGACATATTATGCTGAGTAACACAATGAGGGCAACAGGAACCCATGGGTGAGGGTCTCATCATCCTCTTGCAGGTTTTACATCTTTTAAAGGTTAATGGTCTCTCATAAGCCATGGTGCCAGTAACAGTTCTATGCTGCCTGAAATGAAAATAAACAACTGTGCTGTGTTGGAGTTTATCTTAAATCTATATGTGCCAGCAAAAATACCAGTGGAGCCTCACACCTTTCACAAACCAGTCAAGACAATGCTCCGGACGTCATAAAGTACACACCTGTACTAATAAAATGCAATGCAGTTAACTAAAGTCGTGCTTCTCTAGCACTGAATAATCCTTCAGGGGAGTGTGCACTCTGGATCAGGCATGTGTGCAACATCATGCCGCCGTGCAGAGGAAGGCACACGCTCACAGTTCAGGCACACTAATTCATCTGACAAATGAGGCGCACGCCAAACTGAATAGAACAGCTGGGCAGTAGGAAAAAAATACTGGCTCAAAAGAGCTGGAAAAACTACCCCAGCCGACGGCAGCAAGCTGCAGTGACTAAATAGAAATGTTAACTCTGCAAGGCAATAAAAAAGGAGTTTTCACCCCTAATAAATAGCCTACACCAAATGCTATGTTGCTGGCACCACTATTAAAAGTGAAATGCCTCTTACAAATGCAGTTCACTTAAGAGAAAAGCATACACAACACAGCAGTAGAATTTGTAAAATTAAAAACTAACACTGAGGGAGGGAGGGGCTTGAAGGGACTGACACACAAATCATGACAGACCCCCCTTCCTGTGCCCTAGTCTAAAACTCCCCGTCAAGAAAAGGAAAATCACCTGTGGCACCTTTTTATTTTATTTTTTTTTAAACAGAGACCATAAACAGAAGCCAAACCTACACCCTGACCTAAAAGGCAGACGTGGCCCCAATCCATGCACCTGGAAACTGGAAAAGCAGGTTATTCAATATTAAAGCCACAGCTTAATAGGCGCTGTTTAAACTTAGGGGTGCTCCTTGTCACCAGGTAGCTCCAACCTGCTGTGCAGAACTGCAGCCCCAAAAAATAAGAAAACAGCTTGAAGATCTTCAGAGGAAAAGCCTGATAGGTGTTACCCCGTGTATGGCACAGTTCAGACTGGAGAGTTGCTGCTGCTCAAAATATTCACATGTCCAGCATTCTAAAGCTTTGGGCTGTGCTATTTCCCCCAGTAGGGCTGCACATTACCCACTAGGTATGAATTTACATTAGCATAGAAACATAGAAGTGTGACGGCAGAAAAGGACCAACAGGCCCACCCAGTCTACCCATTTGTCTATCTATCTGCTAGGACATGCTCCCCCTCTCCCCAACACTCCCCTGTGTCTGCCCCATGTCTTTTTGAAGCCTTCCACTGTTGCTTCTCCAACCAAATCTTCCGGAGCCTACTCACTTATTCACCACCCTCTCTGTGAAATAGGACTTCCTAATGTTACCCTTGAACTGTCCCCCCTCAATCTGTAGCCCATGCCCCCTCATCCTCCGATTCCCTTTCAGCTGGAAGATGCTTCCCTCTGACACCTGGTTTATACCCTTAAGGTACTTGAAGGTCTCAATCATGTCACCCCTCTCCCTCCTCTGTTCCAGGGAGTACATGTTCAGTTCTCCCAACCTTTCCTCATAGGACAGGTGGCTGAGCCCCTTTACCATCTTCATTGCCCTCTTCTGAACTCACTCCAGCCTCCCCACATCCTTTCTGAGGTATGTCCTCCAGAACTGGACTCCATACTCTAAATGCGGTCTAACTAGATGGGTGTACAAGGGTACTATGACCTTCTTTTTTCTACTGGTAATCCCCCTTCCGATGCAGCCCAGCATTCTGCTGCCCCTAGCCACTGCTCCCTTGCCGTGCCTTTCCACCTTCAGGTCCCTTGATATAGTGATGCCTAGGTCCCTTTCCTGTTCTGTTACCTCTAGGTCTCTGCCCCCCATACAGTACCCTGCCCTCCGGTTCCTGTCCAAGATGCATGATATTACACTTGCTCATGTTGAATGAAAGCTGCCACCTCTTTGACTATGCCTCGAGCCTCCCCAAATCTCTCCACATTCTTTCTACCCCTTCCGGAGTGTCCACTTTATTGCAGACTTTAATATTGTCTGCAAACAGACTCACGCCCCTCTCAAGGCCCTCCACAATGTCCCCTACGAATAGATTGAACAGTAGGGGCCCTAACACCGACCGCTGAAGAACCCCACTTGTGACCATGCCCTCTCCAGATGCCACCCCATTTATAATGACCCTCTGCCTCCTGTTCCCCAGCAAGTTTCCCATCCATTGACTCACCTTCTGCCCCAGCCCCAGGCATGACAGCTTATACAGCAGTCTCCTGTGTGGTACAGAGTCATATGTCTTCTTAAAATCCAGATAAGCGACATCTACTGCCCTCTCCTGATCCAGTTCCTTGGTGACTGTGTCAAAAAACTCTATCAAGTTTGCTTGACAGGATCTACCCTGGTAAAGCCACGTTGCCTTGGATTCATCAGGCCGCTCACCTCTAGGTAACTGGTGATCCTGACTTTCATTAGTTTCTCCATGAGCTTACCCAATACCGATGTCAAGCTCATGGGCCTGTAATTTCCCACCTCCCCTCTCCCTCCCCCCTTATGCAGAGGGATCACATTTGCCTGCCTCCAGTCCTTTGTTACCACTCCAGACTCCAGGGACCTGTTGAAAAGAGCAGTCAAGGGTGCCGTCAGTATATCTTTATGTTCCTTTAGCACCCTTGGGTGCACCCCATCACCTTGTTCACCTTCACACAGGCTTGTTCTCCCAGAGTCTCCTCCACCTGAAATGGACTTGTAGCCACTCCCCCTCTCCTGTTCTGTTGCCTACCCCTTCTTCTTCCCTAGTAAACATGGAGCAAACATAGTTGTTTAGTAGTTCTGCCTTCTCTGTCCCCTTGTATCCGCTCACCCTCATTTGTTTTTAATCAGAGTATTCCCTGCCTAGTCTTCCTCCTTTCACTGACATACCTAAAAAAAGTTTTATCTCCTTTTTCGACCTCGCTAGCTCTGTCTATGACTTTGCCCTCCTTACTTCCACCCCGGCTTCTCTCTGGTTCACCTGGAACCTTTCCCAGTCCTCATCAGCCTATGTTACCTTGAACTTCTTAAAGGCCTTACTCTTTGCTCTGACCTTTTCTGCTACAACTCTATTACATAGAAACATAGAAACACAGAATTTGACGGCAGATAAGGACCGCTTGGCCCACCCAGTCTGCCCATTTCCCTACCTGAAAAACCGAAAAACTCAGCTTCCTTTCAGATGCGATGTGGAGTGCTACAGAAATCAGGGATGAAAGGTTGGAGTAAGGTAATTTTGGGGAGGAGGCTGCTGATGTTTAGATGGACAGTCTTCAGACCACGAGGGAGTTGGAGAGGTTGAGAGGGGACAGGGCCAGGGTTAAGCTTGATGTCACCTGCTGCCAGCAGCAATAGGACAATGAGATTAGTGGGGACTGTAGTACACTTCTGGGGCAACATACTGTAGTATGGGGGGGGGTTGGACGGAGGGAGGGGAGCTTGAGCGAGAGCAGATTGGTATGGATACTAATGGCAGGTAGGACACATGTGCCAGGATGCCTGGGGTAATAAGGCAGGACAGGGAGAGTGGGTGATAGTGGAGGATACTGGACCTCCACTATTAGCATAAAGTTCAAGTCACACTACTATCTCAATACTACCTTTCAGTTATTTTGTTTTACTATTAGTTTATTTGAGTTGAGTTTAAAAAAACAAAAAAAGGGTGGGGTGGGGGATGAAGCCTCTAATTCAAACAAACTGAAATCAAAATTAACAGCAAGCACAAGCCCACGCTGTATTCACAAAAGCTTTACGCTACACAAGTAGTGATGGTCCGGTATTCTCCACCATCGCCTACTGCTGGGGGAAGGGAATTAGGGGTGATAGCTAAGGTGCCAAACTGGATATTGCCCTTAACATGACAGAAGGCTCAGGGATGGCGATGACAGTGCCTGTTTGTAGGGGGTTGAATTAAATGTTCAGGCAATGGTGGAATTAGTAGGCTGGTTTAGGGATGTAGTGAGGGATAGGAGAAAGGACTGGTATGTCCGAAACAAGGGAGGTGTTATAGTTTGTGAAGAGGGTAGAGTATTGAGGAGAGAAGTAGTGAGTGGCAATGCCCAACCCACAGAAAAGCCTAGAGTCTCAACCTTCATACTGTAGATGGTAAATATTATACAATGGCTCCGAAAATCTGGCGACCTGATTAGCTGACTGGCACCTTTCAGCCGTGGTAAATCCCGGCATTACCCAGAGCAAAAGGTGCCAGTCAGCCTTATCTCTGTAATCAGTATGACCCACTATCAGAGTTGAAAACCGCCATCTTTAACCACCGGTAAAATGAGCTCTCGCTGCCAAACCACCACTGCAGAGCGTGAAATTCAAACTTGCACTACACTTTATAGACCCTACCTAACACAGCAATTGCACCTCCATTAAAAACATAGAAACATAGAATTTGACGGCAGATAAGCACCACTTGGCCCACCCAGTCTGCCCATTTCCCTACCTACTGGATAAGCTGCAGATCCTAGTTAACCAGCAGCCTACTTCTTCCTACCCCCAACCCCCAGAATTGCCTTATGACTATCCCATGCATGCTTGAATTCCACCACTGATTTTGACTCCACAACTCCTCCGAAGGCCGTCTCCATGCATCCACAACCCTCTCTGTGAAAAATACTTCTTAAATTACCTCTGAGCTGCCCCCTTCTATCTTCAAATTGTGCCCTCTTGTTCTTGCACACCTCTTTTTTTGAAAGATGCTACCCTCTTGGACTTTGTTGATTCCCTTGAGGTATTTGAAAGTTTCTATCATGTCCCCCCTCTCCCTCCTTTCCTTGAGGCTATACATATTAAGCTCCTTAAGTCTCTCTTCATATGTCTTCCGGTGCAGACCCTGCACCATTTTAGTTGCCCTCCTCTGGACAGCGTCCATCCTGTCTGTGTCTTTGCGGAGATTGGGTCTCCAGAACTGCACACAGTACTCCAGATGGGGTCTCACCAGCTGTCTGTACAGAGGGATAGTAACTTCCTGTTTTCTACTGGTGATGCCTCTCCCTATGCATCCCAGTATCCCCTCAGCCCTCCTTGCTGCCCTCTCACATTGCTTGCCCACCTTTAGGTCATCTGATATGACTACCCCCAGGTCCCTTTCCATTTTTGTTGTTGTTAGTATCTCACCCCCCATTGTGTACTCTTCCCCTGGGTTTTTGTTTCCCAGGTGCATTACCTTGCACTTCTTAGCATTGAATCTAAGCTGCCATACATTTGACCATTCCTCTAACCTTGCCAAGTCCCTTCTCATCCTTTCCACCCCACCTGTGCATCAACTCTGTTGCAGATCTTAGTGTCATCTGCAAAGAGACATACTTTTCCTTCCAGTCCTTCTGCAATGTCGCTTATAAAGACATTGAAGAGGACCGTCCTAATACTGAACTCTCAGTGTACCCCACTAGTAACCCTCCTTTCTTCTGAGTGGACTCCATTTACTATTATCTCTCTGTGTCCTATTCTCCAGCCAATTCTTTACCCAGGCTGTCATCTTGGGACCCACTCCCAGGCTGGCTAACTTGTATATTAATCTTTTGTGTGGGACTGTGTCAAATGCCTTGCTAAAGTCTAGGTAGGCCATGTCCACAGCCCCTCCCTGATCTGCTACTTTGGTCACCCAGTCAAAGAAATCTTATCAGATTCGTCTGGCATTACCTTCCCACTGTGAATCCATGCTGCCTAGGGTCATGTGCCCCTCTGGCCTCTAGATACTCGACAATTCTTTCCTTTAGAAGTGATTCCATCATTTTCCCTATCACTGAGGTTAAACTAACAGGTCTATAGTTTCCTGCTTCTGCCTTGCTCCACTTTTGTGAAGGGAATCACATCTGCCCTCCTCCAATCCTCGGGTACCACCCCATCCTCCCATGATTTGTTAAAAAGGGTAGTCAGTGGTGTCACTAGTTCTACCCTTAGTTCTTTTAGAATTTTGGGATGAATCCCATCAGGCCCCATTGCTTTGTCCACCTTCAGTTTTAAGAGTTCTTTCAGAACCCTTTCTTCTGTAAATGGGCCGGTATCAACTTCTGTATCCAGAGTGTTACTACTGTTTGTTTTATGTACCTCCTCCTTTTGTAAATACTGAGCAAAATATTTGTTTAGTATCTCTGCCTTTTCACAGTCTCCCTCTGCTCACCCTCCCCTTATTAAGCCTCACTATCCCTCCCTTGGTCTTTCCTTCGCCTCCTGATGCACCTATAAAAGGTTTTATCCCCCTTCTTAACTGAGTTGGCTATCTTTTCCTCGGTTTGGGCCTTTGCTGTTCTGCCTTCCCAGCCTCCTTTTGCTTTAACTGATACAGTTCTTTGTCCTGCTCCTTCTGCGATTCCTTGTACTTCCTGAATGCTTTCTTTTTCTCTTGAACCTTCACTGCCACTTCCTTTGAGAACCATAGTGGTTTCTTAGATCGCCTTGTTTTGTTTATTTGCTTCACACAAAGGCTTGTTGACTCTGTGATAGCAGTTTTTATTATTCCCCATTGTTCTTCCACCCCTCCTTCCTGCCCATTTGCTAGTGCGTTCCTTAGGCACTCACCCATTTTGGCAAAGTCAGCCCTCCTAAAGTCCAGTACTTTTGTCTTTGTATGGCTTGACTGTATTGCTGTGTTTATTGTGAACCATACTGTCGATGGTCGCTAGTCTCAGATGGCTACCCACTTCTACATCTGTGATCCTCTCCATCTCCATTTGAGAGTATCAAGTCTAATATTGCTCCTCTCGAGTGGGCTCCAATACTAGTTGTCTAGGCATGCCCCTGTAGGGCATCTAGAATAACTGCACTCTTCGACGGGCAGCTGCAACTGCACTCCAGTTAACATCTGATATTCAGATCACCCATCAGCAATATCTCCTTTTTCTGCCATTCTAAGTATACTTTCTATCATTTCCTTGTCCATTTCCTCACCCTGAGAGGGGTCTGTATACAACCCTTGTCGGATTGTGGTGCCATTGCCTGTCTCCAAATTTACCCACAGTGCTTCTTCTCCTCCCTGTTACCCTTTGTTCTGTTGCTTTTATTCCTTCCCTTATGTAAAGAACTACTCCTCCTCTTTTACCCTCCCTGTCCCTCCTGTAGATAGTGTATCCTGGTATGTTTACGTCCCAGTCATGGTTTTGTGTGTACCATGTTTCTGTGACTGCCACGATATCCAGATGTTCCTTCTCCATCAAGGCCACTAATTCAGGAAGCTTGTTACCTAGACTACGGGCATTGGTACTCATTGCTCTCCATTTTTTGATGGCTTTACCTTCTGTTGCAGCATCCCCCACTGACCGTTCTACCTTGGTCTTTTTCTCATTTAGTACCCTGTTTTGTGAGAGAGGCTGGGATTTTTCTGCTGCTTGTCAGTGCTCCCCTTTGACTAGTTTAAAAGCTTGCCAATGAAGCATTTAAACCGATTGCTCAAAAGACTTGTTCCTTCCTGGACAGATGCAGACCATCCTGCCAGTATAGGCTGGTGTCCTTCCAGGTGGAACCCCAGTCCCCAATGAAGCCAAACCCTGTGTCCACACCATTTTTTCAACCATTCATTAAACTGCATGGTGCCAATTACCTCGCCTCCCCATGCCTTTGACAGGCAGCACCTCTGAGAAGGATACTGTGTGTGCTACTTGTCTTAGGCCCCTCCCAACTCTGCAATGTCCTCCTGCACTGCTCTAACCTCATGATGAGCCAAGTCATTTGTCCCTAGGTGGACAATTACGCCCAGCTCAGAATCCCTTGCAGCTGTTGTCGTGATCCTGAGGATGTGCTTCCTGTCCCTCGAAGCCATGGCACCAGGCAGGCACCTTACTTCAGTTTTCCCAGCTCCTCCCAGTTCTATCCCCCTAATAATTGAGTCCCCCACCAGGAGCTGCTTCCTTTCCTTGTGGTGTCCTCTGCCTCCTTCCTGTGGGCCTCCCTTGTGACAGCTGTCCTCAGCCTCCTTAGTCTCCTCTGTGGATGCATCCATAGGGGAGCTATGCTCCCCCAGAATGGTGTATGGATTGTGGAGTGGAACAACTGACTGGGTGTGCCTCCGTTCCACCATCCTCACCCTTCCTGAGCCCACTGTGGTCCAACTGCTGTGTTTTCTTCGCAGCCTCTGAGGTAGTGGTGGTGGCTGTGGTACTCCCTGGATGGGGGAGGTTCCCTTCCTACTGTCCAGTGTGGCCTGGGGGAAGGTCCCCGTACTACTGTCCAGTGTGGCCTGAAGACGGGCAACTTCCTCCCTCAGGGCAGAGAGTTGTCTGCAAATAGGGCAGCATCTCAGCCTCCAGAAAGACTCCCGGAAGACTGCTGCCCCACAGCCATTACATTGCACTCAGCGTTATTAAAATAAAACAGAAATACACATGCAACAATATGACACATAATGTGGGCCAAAGTCAGGCTGCGGCTCTCAGTACAGCCCATTCCATGTTTCACGGACCCCCCCCGCCCTGCCACACTTTAGTCTTCTTGAGTAGCCGCTGTCTGCAAATTCACCTGCCATCTCCATTTCTTCTCCTGGCGCTGGGAAAAAAAAAAAAAGACAAGACTGACTGCTAAACTGCCGGTCTGTGGTTGCACTCTCTCTCTCTCTCACTGATGTTGATGTGTCTGTTTCCTGTAGGGCAGTATTCTAGTCAAATGGGAACTATGTTTTGTGGTGCAACAATAAAATCAATAAAAACAGTAGTCAAGATAATAAAAAAAAAAATTTATTTTATTTTAACTTACAGTAAGTAAAGAGGCACATTGTATAATCGCAACAATCCACTCCAGGGTGTGGGTGATGCAGGGGTTTTCCAACGCCAGGCATAGTTTGGTCACTTGGCCAGAGGCTGTTGAGGCCGAACCACTTGAAGCGTGGGTACTACCATCACCCACACCCTGTCCTGGTTTATTTAGTAATATACCCCTTCCAGAGTGTGGGTATACTGACTGGTGTGGTTCCGGCCACGAGGTGCAGCCGAAAGGATCTAACCACACCAGAAGTGCTAAATGCACCAGTATACCCACTCCCTGGAGGGGTGTACAATGTTCTCCTGTATTTTTTTGTGAAAGAAAAAAATAAAAGCACATTTTGTGTCAGTTCTAATGATTTTTAATGACTGTATTCTTGTGCCAGAAAACTGGTGCCCCTGTAAGAGGTGGGGCATAGCGAGGAATGGAGCGGAGAGCAATAGAACTGGAGAAAGAGAGCGAGGCATGAGGTGGGTGTTGTTTTCGATTGGGGGACAACTTTTGAAAAAAAAAAAAAATGATATAGTTTAGAATTTAAAATACCGGTTTTATTATTCCGGTTTAGTGAGAGTTATAAAATGGGTAGGCTAAACCAGCCAATCAGAGATCAAGCGCACCATGCATGGTTAAAAAAAAAGGACGTCAGTAAGAAGGCTAAAATCATTAAGCCTTAGAACGCTGGCATTTAAGAATGCCGCCATTGTTGTTTCCTCGCTAAAAGCAGTGTCCCCTGCAGGAAAAGCAAATGAACGCGGCAGCATTGAATGGAGTGTTTTAAAACAAAATACTACAATACTCAGTGCTTCAGCAAGTTCAGCTTCACAAAAACTTCTCATCTGACAGTTGAGAAAGGACAGGTAACGAGGCAGAGACCCGAATATGCACAGTGTGACACTCTCCTACAGACCAGAGAGAGCACTGCCTCAACTCCACCACTGAGAGTCACCGTGTCCAGTCCTGCACATTGGTTTGTTGCAGTAGTTTACAACGGGGCGTGACAGTTCATGCTCATATAGTAGCACAGGCTGACTCCTGACTCCCTCCATGTTCCTCCTTGCAGTATCTGTTCTGAATGATACTGGGCCACGTCCACGCGTCCCCTACAAAAACAGTTGACTCCCTTGGTTTCCTTTCGCTGTGTTCTCCGTTTTTCTGCTGTATATTCGTCTGCTGCACCGCACTGGCCAAAGGCGGCTTGCTGCAGGCTGCTTTCATAAAACAAGAATCATGAGGAGCTACACTTCTCAAAGCCCAGGCCCTGCAGTGATAACATGCTGCCTTCAGAGGGAACCTCTGCTACCACTGTTCCTTATTAAGTGTCTCCTATTTTAGTAAACACTCATATGTAAACAGTATATGCAGGTCTATTTTATCATTAATTTGCAGAATAGAATTATTTTTTAACATATAAGCATGATTTTCTTAACTGTACAAACTAATAAAAATAGGATCCCATTTTATAAGCGTAATAAGACACCGCAGGGTGTGTAGGGAACATATTTTATTGCAGGACTCAGGGCCTTGTGCCTTATTACACCCCTGGCCCTACAGTAAAACATGCTCCATGCACACCCTGTGATGTCTTTTTGCTTACTTAATGTGACGTTTTTGATGACCTACAGGTGACTGAGTATAGTGCTGTGCATTGTGGTGTTTGCAGTCCAGTGTGACGATTTTTGAAATGGTCGGACTCGGAGTGATTTTATTTATAGCACAGGAATAGCAAACCCTTTGAGTCATAGAATCGTTTCCAAAGGCGCCGCGTAAAGTACAAGGTATTACAAGTTTGTTTTTGCTGCGGCTTACCGGAGGCTGGCACCTTTTCTCCTGGGTACACTGGAGGATATACCACGCTGAAAAGGTGCCAGCCAACCAATCAAGATGCGGTATTTGGGCCATTTAATTTACTGCACTGTATAATGCTCAATTATTCAAGGACCCTAGTAGGGAGACGTCTAGTGGGGAAACAGAGCGGGACACTATTTCCGCGACGTACCGCTACGCTACCTGCAAAGGGGGGGGCGCTACAGTATCGCTTCTGTTTTTACACTATGCGCTGAAACATTCGGACTTATATCACTGCCTCATATTTCTAAAATAGAATTTGAATTAAGTAGCTTAATTTTTCAACCCTTTACTGCCCGCTCTACTTTGCCTGCTTCGCAATCCGCACTACACTGTTAACACTTCCGCGGTTGGACCTGATGGGACAGGACATCGAATGTCCACTTCCCGGGGTCCGTCAGCACGGAGCAATAGCTCCCCATGGCTCCGTACACAGATTAAAAACAGTTTAAAAGTCTACGTGTAACGTGACACTGCACGACGTTGTGGGTTGGATTTAAACTTTTTCTCCGAAGATTAGTGGTTGAGTGAGACATCATTCATGGGCTACAGGTTGACAGAAAGGCTACGTCAGGTGGGTGGCTGTTGTCCCTGAAAATGAGCAAAAATTAGGAATATAATAAATAATTGTTGCCACCAGTGTCATTCATGGTAATAACGGAGGCTTTCAATTTCCAGTCGTGGTGTTGGATTAGCAGTTTTTTCTTAAAAAGTCTCTTCATATGATACTGTTGACAAGGCGAGAGAAGCGCGCTTCAAACAATCATGGGGGCTGGAGACGGAGTTGTGTCTAAAAGTGGTGGAGCAGCGGGGTAAAGTGTCTCTCTCATTTAATTGTGTACAAACACAGATAACTCTCGGGTGCATACCTCTCAACTGTCCCTGATTTTGCCTCAAAAATTTCCACTGTCTCTTGTAAAATCTGTGTTTTTGTGGCAAAACAGTGGGGGATTAAAAGCACAAAATGATGTCAAACATTAAAGTTACAGACGTGTTCTTCTTCAGAAAATACATCTTAACACAAATCCTTTCTTTCTATCAGCTTTCTGAGTGAATAGTACCAATTTTTAAGATGTGTCCCTCATTTTGGGTCATTGCCCCTGATTTTTTTAAGCCTTGTCCCTGATTCATGAGGCAAGAGGTTGAGAGGTATGCTCAGGTGTCCCTGATTTAGCCTCAAAATTTTGCTCTATCCCATGTAAAATGTGTGTTTATTTGTGACTGAGCAGTGGGGTCTGTACACACAAAATAATGTCGAGGTTACAGATTCGTTCAGAAAATGCATGTTGCACACACTAGTTCCCTTACTTTACCATCTTTCAGATCAGAATTACCCATTTTTAAAATGTGTTCCCGCCCTGATTTTGGGTCTTTGTCCCTGAATTTTTTTTTAGCCTTGTCCCTGATTTATGTGGAAAGAGGTTGAGAGGTATGGTTCAAATTGTTTATTTCCCTGTGCTATGTGTATTTATTTGTTGAAGTCTTGGAATTACAGCCGAATGAGTCAAAAACTCTTGCAAAGGCTCCACGACAGAATTAAATGAATGAAGTATATGAAGAAGGAAATGTTAAAACAAGGTTAAAAACAGTGGCAGTACAAGAGGCAAGCAATAATACCTGACAGGATGGGCAGTATTGGGCAATACCAGACTGCCCAGGGGAGTAATGAGGCCCGATGCTGCAGGAGGAGGGCCTTGTAGCCTCTGGAAGGTCTGGTATTGCCCATACTGTCCACCCTGGAGGGTATTATTGTGCTTAGAAAATGGGCTCCCTTTAGCACTTATACCTGTGATTTTGAAAAGTTAAGCAATGTAAAAAAAATAAAGTAAAAATGAAGCTTAATTGTTTGTCTTACAAAGTAGTCTCTTTTTTTTTTTTTTATTTCATGTCCTGTTGCCTGCTCGAGAGATCCATTCTGTTGTCTCCCCCAACCGAGATGTTTTTTAAAATGCTTCATGAGCAGTCTGTTGGGATCGGTCTTAGTACATAATCCAAAGTGAAAGGTTTTTGTCCTACTTGCATGGCTGTCTTTTTCCTTTTGATGCCGATAAAGATCGCAGACATGGAAGCGCTTGTTGTAAATAGCCTGTTTCATTTGAATGAATGGAGTGTGATCAGCTGTCGTGGTCAACGGAGCTGGGGGGGAGTGTAACCATAACAATCTGCTCAAACTAGAGGTGCAGAAGACTACAAAAAAGCAGGTGGAGAGATTACTTTAACATACAAATGAATCAAGTAACAATTTTAGCATTAAAACGTAAAGATAAATATATATATATTTTAAATTTAACACAGTGCCCATTTTCTAAGCGCAATAATACCCTCCAGGATGGGCGGTATTGGCAATACCAAACCTTCCAGGGGCTACAAGGCCCTCCATCTGCATCAGGCTTCATTACGCCCCAGGGCGGTCCAGTATTGCTCAATACTAACCACCCTGTCGGGAATTATTGCTTGCCTAGTTTCTACTGAATGTGACTAGTTGTGTTTTTGGTTCTTGTCTACGATTACAGAGTGTAGGGTAGTCGTTAATGGTTAGATTTCAGTTTACTCTGTAACTGGGTTGCTGTGGATTTTGCGACTACTGCCTCTGATTCTCAGACAACGGTGAGAGGCCTGTGTTCTTATTTGGGGAGGAGAGGTGACATCTAGTTAGTTTTAGTTTGCGAAGAGCCTGCACCCAGAGATTACATTAATGTGGACCTGGTATCAGAGTGGTACAACTCTCTGAGATGCAGTATCTGCCCACCTCCCCGCAATGTCCCCTACACATGAAAAATCACATTGTAGCCTTAAAATCAACAAAAATGCAATTATTGACTTACTATATGCTCATGAGATGAAATACAAAATAAATATTTATTGGGAGTATTCACAAAGGATGCGGGAATGCAAAGCAAAACTCTGTGGTGATAACTTGGGAACTTTAAGATCAGGGCTGAAATTAGGTGACTGATTAGGCCTGACCTATCAAATGATTTAAAGCAGCAGTGATAACAAGTCACAGTGTCCGCCCCCCTCCACCTGACAGTGCATGTACAGTGGCAGTACTAATATTACTGAACCTTGGTATAACCATCCCACCTGCACAAGGGGATGGGATGCTACCCACTTCCCACTGGTACCAGTTAGAACCCCTTCAACTTGGTATATATACACCTGCGGTACTGTAAGGGTTAAGCCTCATGGGAGCTTCCTGTGCTTGAGCGGTTACCCAGCTGGAGAAACTGTGCAGGCCCAAAGAGGTTGCAGCTGGTTAGCCAATGGTGATGCACATATACTTTTTTGTTAAACCCAAACCCCACAGGCCATGCTATTGCTAAAATGGCAAACCTCGGGCAAAATTTGTAGGTCCTGGCTTGATGGTTAAAGCTGTCGCTTTGATGGCAAATGTTAACAGTCCCAAATGCAGGGCAAGCCCTGAGAGTACTCACAGTTTTGGTGTTACCTGCTTCCCTTACAACCTGGGCTCCTCTTTTTTTTTCTCCTCTGCCGGTGCAGGTTCTCTTGGGCAGATGAACAGTTAGTCATTTTGGACGATCTGAACAAAGACACAGGTCACGGATGCCTCTCACTTGCATGCAGGCTCTTTTCTGTTTCAGCAGTCGCCTGGACCTGTTGACGCTGTCTCCATCTCCTCAAGATGAACAGGCCAGTCACTGGACCAGGGGCCACATGTCCGACACACATGTCTAAGTTTCCAGACCCTAGTGCTAAATACTAGCCAGTGCCAAACAGTAACAAAGGTCGGCTGTGTCTCAAGACTGTCTGCTGTCTCAGTACAGCTTCTGATGATCAACAACACACACAAATGAGACACAATGCAGGTTGGTAGCTGTAGCATGCATGCTAGACAGGCTTTTACCTCCTGTCACAATGAAGGCAGGAACAGTCTCTCAGGTGTTCTGACACACAGCAATCACGCAGTTGAAGCTACCTTGCAGGCTGGCAGCTGTAGCACTAATGCTTGATAAGCAAGCTTTTACCTTTGTTTTTCTAAAGGCAGGACACAATTTACACGATACAGCAAACTGGCAGGTGTGGAACAAATGCCAAGCTAGCACTCTGTTACCTCCTAACTGTAGGCAGGAATCAGTCTCTGAAATTTCTCCAAGCACTCTGACAAGAGTAATAAACAAGCAGCACTTATCTCTGGCTGCTTACTGGTGGTTGTAGAAACCTTGCAAAGGCCTCCTGTATCGTTGCTGTGGATGCCCAAGCAGGCCTCCTCAGAATGCTCTCAGGCCAGCAACCCTGTCTTCGCCACTCTAAAAGAGCATGCTGCAGACTGAGTAATTCCGGAACTGCCCTCAGCATTTCACTGGGGGAGGGCAGTGTCTGATTGGTCAAAAGGTGGCCAGTCACCACAGTTAGTATGCACAGTGTTCAGATAGTGCTATGTTGGTTACAGGAAAGGGCACCAAGAATGATGCACAGTCATTCTCCTACATGTTTTTTCTGTGGCTCAGTTCGAGACCCCTGACCTCCCATTGGCTAAGTGATGAGGTCAGATGTACAAAGATGATAGCCCCCATAACAGAAAAAGGAGCATTTCCTCCAGCAAAGTTTTTTTTGGAACTTCAGTCCTCATTTAAAGCCAGTAGCCCCCAGGTTCAACAGGCACAGGGGTACTTTACTATCTGGTCAGTTAGGAAGCAGCTTGGGATTTCTCCTACGCATCACAAGCACCGAAAGAGCGTCTGTGCAGCGCAACAGGCGGTCTTCTCTAAGGTGCGTCAGGAGCCGTGAAGGACATAAAATCACATAGTACAAAAGACAAAAAGCTTCCTCCCCCCCTCCCCACCAGTTCCTTTCTGGACTGCCCTGAAGCAGGCTAGAGTCCCATGGGGCTGGAGAGCACTGGAGGAAGTTTAACAAACAGCTGCTATTGTCAGCAGTGAAACGGGTGCACTGAGCTCCAGAACTACAGCCTCTGTAGCTGACACACAGTTCTTCTGGTCCTCCAAACAGGCAGCATTTGGGGCAGCAGGAATGTTGCAGAGGTTGGGACACCGTGTCAGTGGAGCCCGAGGTAAGCCCCACCATTTTGGGGGTGGGTTTTATTACTGTTTGCTCCAGGGAAACAGATGCTAATAGTACTGGAGCTCCAGGGGAACCGGTGGTAGTAGTACAGGAGCTGCATGGGAACAGGTGCTAATAGTATAGGAGCCCTGGGGGAGCTTTTTCTATTTGTACAGGAGCTCTGGGGAACAGGTGTTAATGGTATAGGATTCCTGTGATATCTTGTGCTAATGGTACAGGAGCTCCGGGGGAACCTTTACTAATAGTACAGGAGCTTCGGGATGACCTAGTACAGGGCTGTGGGGAAACTGGTGCTAATAGTACAGGAGCTTTGGGGTAACTGGTGCTAATTCTATAGAATTCTTGCAGTATCTTGTGCTAATAGTACAGGAGCTCCAAGGGAACATTTACTAATAATACAGGAGCTCTGGAACAGCCTAATACAGGAGCTCTGGCATAACAGGTGCTAATAGTATTGGATTCCTGCAGTATCTTGTGCTAATAGTACAGGAGCTCCAGGGGAACCTTTGCTAATAGTACAGGAGCTCCGGAACAGCCTAATACAGGAGCTCTGGCGTAACAGGTGCTAATAGTATTGGATTTCTGCAGTATGTTGTGTTAATAGTACAGGAGCTCCAGGGGAACCTTTGCTAATAGTACAGGAGCTCCAGGACAATTTAGTACAGGAGCTGTGGGGGAAATGGTGCTTATAGAACAGGAGCTCTGAGGGAACCAGTGCTAGTAGTACAGGAACTCTGGGGGAACCAGTGCTAATAGCAGAGGAGCTCCTGGGGAACCAGTGCTAATAGTACAGTAACTTCAGGGGAACCGATGCTAACAGGGTTACAGGGAGGAACAGGGTGCAGGAAAACACTATTTTTAAGCGAAAAAGATGTTTCAGGACTAGAGGGCATGGGATGAAGTTGGAGGGAGGACGATTCAGAGGAAACATGAGAAAGAATTTCTTTACAGAACGGGTGGTGGACAAGTGGAACACCCTGCCAGAGGAAGTGGTGGGAGCTGAAATAATCACAGGATTTAAGAATGCATGGGATAGACATAAAGGAATTCTAGAGGTCAGGGGTAAGGGGAAATAGACTTCTAGGAAAACAAACTGAACTTACAAGCTCAAATGGGCAGACTAGGTGGGCCATAGGCCCTTATCTGCCGCCACTGTCTATGTATCTATGTATCTATGTAACAGTACAGGAGCTGCAGGGGAACTGGTGCTATTACTGTAGTATAGGAGCTGTGTGGGAACAGGTGCCAATAGTACAGGAGCTCCGGCGGGAACCAGTGCTGATAGTATAGGTGCTCCGGGGGAACCGGTGCTAATAGTACAGGAGCTTTGAAGGGAACTGATGCTAACAGTACAGGAGCTGCAGGGGAACTTGTGCTTATAGTACAGGAGCTCCGGGGGAAACAAGTGCTAATAATACAGGAGCTTTGAGGGAATTGGTGCTGATAGTGCAGGAGCTCCAGGGGAAGTGGTGCTAATGGTACAGCAGCTTTGGGGGAACCGGTGCTGCAGTTAAGGGGCACAGGGGACGGTGCTAACAGCACTAGAGCTCTGGGGGAGGGAGACTGTGCTAATCATAGTGGAGCTCGGGAGGAGGTGGTGCTGATAGCACTGGAGCTCCTGGGAGGAGGGGAAATGGTGCTAATAACACTGGAGCTCAAGGGGGGAGGTGGTGCTAATAACACTGGAGCTCAAGAGGGGAGGTGGTGCTAATAGCACTGGAGCTCTGGGTGGGGGAGGAGTGCTAACAGCACTGGAGCCCGTGGGGAGAGGTAATGCCGCTTCAGCACTGGAGCTCAACGGGAGGCAGTGCTAATAGCACTGGAGCTCTTGGGGAGTGCCAGCACTGAGCTCCATGGGGAGAGGAATGGTGCTAGTAGCCTGAGCTCGGTGGGGAGGGCCTGTGCTAATAGCACACAGACGGTGCTGTTAGCACTGCAGCTCTGGGGGGGGGGTGGGTGGTACTAATAGCACTAGTGCTCTGGGGGTAACGGCGCTAATAGTATAGAGCACCAGAAGAGCCTGTGCTGGTAGTAGGGGAGCTTTAGGGGGAACTTGTACTAATGCTCTAGTAGCCCCAGGGATGAAGAAGAACCAGCATTTATATAGCGCTCTTGCTTCACAGGCAGTCAGACTGGAAGCGAAGAGACTGAATGTGTAGTGGTAGCCATTCTCACACATCAGTAGCTACACACAGTCTTGGACAGTTGCATGAACTACTTTTTTGGGAAGGAGAATGTTGGCCAGGACACTGGGGAAAATCACCTTCTCTTTCGAAAATTGCCTTTGTTTCTTTTTCTTCCACCTAGATACAACAGAAATGGGTAGAAGGGACCTAGTTTAATGTCTCATCTGAAGGACAGCACACCCTGACAGTTCAGCCCGCCCCCCCAGTACTGTACTCAGATGCCAGCGCTCATAAAAACAGGGAAACACAGAAATGCTGGAAGACAAGGAGTGCTTGGCCCATCTAGTTTGCCCGTCTTTTCCTGCCTACACTATCACCGCAGATCCAACTTGATCTTCAGTTGGTTATCCCTTCTCCATCACTTTCCACTAAGATTCCTTTGTGCCTGTCCCATGCATTCTTGAACCCCACCACCTCTGCTGAAGTCTGTTCCAGGGATCCACCACTCCTCCTGTGACAAAGTAATTCCTTGCATCTCTCCTAAATCTACTCCCTCCAGCTTCATATCGCATTTCCTTGTTCTTGAGCCCTTTTTTTCTGAAAAATACTTCCCTCATGTACCTTATTTTAGTCCCTTGAGGTACTTAAAGATCTCTATCATATTCTCTCTCTCTCTCTCTCCTTTCTTGCAGTGTGTACATATTCAAGTCCTTAAGTCTCTCCTCTTAGGTCTTCTGATGCAGACCCTGTACCATTTTATTTGCCCTCCCCTGGACTGCCGCCACTCTCTGTCCTTCTGGAGATATGGGGCTTAATATTCTATTGGCCCTTAGAGCGGCACAAGATGCGCTGATCTATGGCTGTGGCAAACTCTGGGTGCGTCAAGAACCTGTGCCCTGTTCTAGAAAAATGAGTGCCCCTGTGCCAAAGTTCCGAGAGTTGCTGAAGCCACAGAGTTGCGTCAAACCTTTGGCATGCCTGAGGGGTTTCATGGATGGTCACATGTAGCTCCCTAGCCCTGCGCAGCCCTAGTGGAGCTGTAAGATTTGGGGGTGGAGAACATGCCTGCAAGGTGGGGGCCAGGGCAGAGGGACCAGTGGGGGTGCCATGAGGCGACGGAATGGCGACAGAGGGAGAATTCAGAGGTGGCACCCGACAGAGGTGCCATGCCCACAGGGTCAGAGCCAGTTGGCCCGGGTACAAGGAGTTGGCACCTGCTCCTGAGGTGACACAGTCCCCGACAGGGCATCAGCCTGCCTCCACGTGGTGGGCTCGCTGAGTACCAGAGGAATGCCACTGTGCCTGGAGAACATTTCTGACCACTGATTGCACCCCCTAATCTGCAGCCAGTGCCACCTGCCACAAGTAGGGTACTGTGGCACCTCAGGGGCAGGTGCCAAGGCTGTTGCCACTTGGGGTCCAGGACAGGGTTCATCTGAGTTGACTTCTGTGTACCTGGGCTGATCAGCTCTGTCCCTGTGGGCATGGCACCTCTGCCATGTGACACCTCTGAATCCTGCCACTGATCCCGCTTTGCCCCATGGCACCCCTGCGGTCCCTCTGCCTGCCCCTGCCCTGACCATGCAGCCTCCCGTCTTGCCTTCCTCTGAGGCAGCGGCACAGGGCCCTTGGACCAGCTCATGGCTTGTCTAAACTCAGCCCCGTCTTGTGACCATGGCGGGCTTCTAAAATCTCAAATAAGGGGATGCTGTAGCCCTACCGTGGCACAAGCCCCTCTTGCGACCGGGTGCACTGGCACGTCTGCCACAAGGGTGGCGCAGGGTGTCTTTGGCACAAGGCATCCCAATTTAGATGCAGCCTGCATTCAAAAATCAGGATTGTGGCAAAGTTTGGTGCAAGGTGCCATTTGTGTCAAATCCTTTTAGTGGAGGCACCTTGTGCCAAATTTCGGGCTTTTAAAATCGAGCCCATACTCTCCAGAACTGGGCACAGTACTCTAGGCGGGGTCTTACCAGTGATCCATACAGAGGCAACGCCATCTCCCTCTCTCTGCTGGTGATACCACTTCTGTGCACCCCAGTATCCCTCTAGCCTTCCCTGCTGCCTTGTCACACTGCCTGGCCACCTTTAGGTCATCCAGTATGATGACTCTCCTTCTCCCTTTCTGCTTGGTGGTTCTTAGTACCACCCTACCCATTTTGTACTCTGCCCTAGGTATATGTGCCCCTTGAGCATTAGTTTGCACTTTTTCACATTGAAACTCAGTTGCCATACCCTTGGCCACTCTGATCACTACTCATTCTTTCCACCTCTCTGGAATGTCCACTGTATTGCAGAGTTTGTTGTCATTCGCAAAGCGGAAGACCTTCCCTTCCAGCTCCTCTGTAGTGTCACTTATAAAGACATTAAAGAGGACTGGTACCAGCTTTGATCCCTGTGGTACACTGCTGGTCATCTCTCCCTTTCCTGGGAGGGAACTTAGTTTACCATCACCCTCTGCCACTTGTCCTTTAACCAGTTTCTTACTCAATTTACCACCTTTTGATTCATTCCAATGTGAAGCACTGTTCCCATTTGTGCTGCTGATGATTATGTGTCATGGTGCTAGATGTACAATTGGGAACATGCTTTACATTGTTTACATGATTTTTCTAAGTCTGGGGGGTCAAAAATCAGCCTGACTAAAAGTGTGTGCATACAGTTTATAGGCCTGCAAAGCTCAACCATTGGGGCTATCAAGATAACAAAGGATCTGGTTACAATCTTGCGGATTACTTTTGTTGTTTAGGACCTTGCATGGCATAATTGGCTGGAAAAACTAAATTTAGCAGATCAAAATGTGGATAAGTTGAAAGTCTGGCCAATATAAAAAACAAACAAAAAAAAAACAAAAAAAACTGGCAGAGCCACTACAGCTGCAAAACCATTAACTAGATAAGGGTGTTTCATGGACTTAAATATAAACATGAATTGCATTTAGAAAGGCTGATGATACCATTCCACATATGACTTGTGAAGAAGCTGGGTAGCCTGGGGGTAGGTCACAAAGTGGTAAACTGGGTTAGGAACTGGTTGAATGATAGAAGATAGAGAGTTATGGTAAATGATGCTCAAGGTAAGGAGTGTGACCAGCGGTGTGCCACAGGGATTGGTCCTGGGCCCAGTCCTGTTTAATGTCTTCGTAAGTGAAATTGCAGAGGGGCTGGAGGGGAAAGTGTTCTTCTTTGCAAATGATACTAAGATCTGCAGCAGGGTGGACACTCTGGGAAGGGTGGAAAAAATGGAGAGGGACGTAGGTAAACTGGAGGAATGGTCCAAAGTCTGGCAGCTGAGATTTAATGCAAAAAAAGTGCAAAACTATGCATTAGTGTAGGCTGCAGGAACAAGGGGGAGAAACTGATGGTCACCAAACAGGAAAGGGATTTGAGGTAATCATATTGGATGACCTAAAGTGGCTAAACAATATACCAAGGCTGTGGGCAAGCCAGTGGGATGCTGGGGTGCATAGGGAGAGGTATCACCAGCAGAAGGAAGGAGATGGTGATGCCACTGTACAGATCACTGGTGAGGCCTCATTTGGAATACGGTGTCCAGTTCTGGAGGCTGCATTTCCGTAATGTAACTTTAAATCACAAATGGGTTAAAACTTAACGGTTCTATTTTAGATCTGTATCCCTCTCACCTTCTGCTCCGACTGGTTAGGCTAACTGAATGTAACCTGGAACTATCTAGGCTAGCATGGTGACTCACCTGCACAAGCTGCTTCTCAGTCCATATCGCTGTCTTTTTAAAATGTTAACTTCTTGTTGAAAATAGCAGCTTGCCACAGTAATACATAAACTAAAGTGATGTCACCTACCAGGAATTGTAAGACAGTATCCTTCTCAGAGGTGCTGCCTGTCAGTGGCATCGGTGAGGTGAGGGTACTTTGCACCATGCAGTTTAACAGGTGGTTGAAAAAATGGTGTGGAGTACAGGGGTTTGGCTTCATTGGGGACTGGGGTTCCACCTGGAAGGACACCAGCCTATACTGGCAGGATGGTCTGCATATGTCCAGGGAGGGAACAAGTCTTTTGGGCAATTGGTTTAAATGCTTCATTGGCAAGCTTTTAAACTAGTCAAGGGGGGAGGCACTGATAAGCAGCAGGAAAATTCCAGCCTCCTCCTACAAAACAGGGTACTAAATGAGAAAAAGACCAAGGTAGAAAGGTCAGAGGTAAAGCCATCAAAAAATGGAGAGCAGTGAGTACCAATGCCCATAGTCTGGGTAACAAGCTTCCTGAATTAGTGGCCTTGATGGAGGAGGAACATCTGGATATCGTGGCAGTCACAGAAACATGGTACACACAGAACCATGACTGGGACGTAAACATACCAGGATACACTACCTACAGGAGGGACAGGGAGGGTAAAAGAGGAGGAGTAGCTCTCTACATAAGGAAAGGAATCAAAGCAACAGAACAAAAGGGTAAATAGGGAGGAGAAGAAGCACTGTGGGTCAATTTGGAGGCAGGCAAAGGTACCACAATCCACACAGGGGTTGTATACAGACCTCCCTCTCAGGGGGAGGAAATGGACATGGAAATGATAGAAAGCATACTTAGAATGGCAGATAAAGGGGAGATATTGCTGATGGGGGATCTGAATATGCCAGATGTTAACTGGAGTGCAGTTGCAGCAGCCACTTCTAAGAGTGGGGTTATTCTAGTTGTCCTACAGGGGGCACGTCTTAGACAACTAGTATTGGAACTCACTCGAGAGGGAGCAATCTTAGACCTGGTTCTCTCAAATGGAGATGGAAAGAGGATCACAGATGTAGAAGTGGGTAGCCATCTGGGAACTAGCGTCCATCGAACAGTATGGTTCACAATAAACACAGCAATAGAGTCAAGCCATACAAAGGCAAAAGTACTGGACTTCAAGAGGGCTGACTTTGCCAAAATGGGTGAGTGCCTAAGGAATGCACTAGCAAATGGGCAGGAAGAAGGGGTGGAAGAACAATGGGGAATAATAAAAACTGCCATCACAGAGGTAACAATCCTTTGTGTGAAGCAAATAAAACAAAACGATGTAAGAAACTACTATGGTTCTCAAAGGAGGTGGCAGTGAAGGTTCAAGAGAAAAAGAAAGCATTCAGAAAGTACAAGTAATCACAGAAGGAGCAGGACAGAGAATTGTATCGATTAAAACAAAAGGAAGCTGGGAAGGCAGTCAGAACAACAAAGTCCCGAACGAGGAAAAGATAGCCAACTCAGTTAAGAAGGGGGATAAAACCTTTTTTAGGTACATCAGGGAGCAGAGGAAGACTAAGGGAGGGATAGTGAGGCTTAATAAAGGGGAGGGGGTGGGCAGAGGGTGACTGTGAAAAGGCAGAGATACTAAACAAATATTTTTGCTCAGTATTACAAATGAAGAGGGGGAGGTACCTAAAATAAGCAATAGAAACACTCTGGATACAGAAGTTGATACTAGCCCATTTACAGAAGAAAGGGTTCTGAAAGAACTCTTAAAACTGAAGGTGGACAAAGCAGTGGGGCCTGATGGGATTCATCCCAGAATTCTAAAAGAACTAAGGGTAGAACTAGTGACACCACTGACTACCCTCTTTAACAAATCATGGGAGGATGGGGTGGTACCTGAGGACTGGAGGAGGGCAGATGTGATTCCACTTCACAAAAGTGGGAGCAGGGCAGAAGCAGGAAACTACATACCTGTTAGTTTAACCTCAGTGATAGGGAAAATCATGGAATCACTTCTGAAGGAAAGAATTGTCGAGTACCTAGAGGCCAGAGCGGCACAGGACCAAAGGCAGCATGGATTTACAGCAGGAAGGTCATACCAGACGAATCTAATAGATTTCTTTGACTGGGTGACCAAAGTAGTAGATCAGGGAGGGACTGTGGACATGGCCTACCTAGACTTTAGCAAGGCATTTGACTCAGTCCCACACAAAAGATTAATATACAAGTTAGCCAGCCTGGGAGTGGGTCCCAAGATCATAGCCTGGGTAAAGAATTGGCTGGAGAATAGGACACAGAGGGTAATAGTAAATGGAGTCCAATTTGAAGAAAGGGGGGGGTTACTAGTGGGGTACTGCAGGGTTCAGTATTAGGACCAGTCCTCTTCAATGTCTTTATAAGTGACATTGCAGAGGGACTAGAAGGAAAAGTATGTCTCTTTGCGGATGACAGAAAGATGTGCAACAGAGTTGGTGCACAAGGTGGGGTGGAAAGGATGGGAAGGGACATGTCAAGGTTAGAGGAATGGTCAAATGTATGGCAGCTTAGATTCAGTGCTAAGAAGTGCAAGGTAATACACCTGGGAAACAAAAACCCAGGGGAAGAGTACTCAATGAGGAGTGAGATACTAACAACAACAAAAATGGAAAGTGACCTAGGGGGTAGTCATATCAGATGACTTAAAGGTGGGCAAGCAATGTGAGAAGGCAGTAAGGAGGGCTGGGGGGATACTGGGATGCATAGGGAGAGGCATCACCAGTAGAAAACAGGAAGTTGTTATCCCTCTTTACAACCAGCTGGTGAGACCCCATCTGGAGTACTATGTGCAGTTCTGGAGACCCAGTCTCCACAAGGACATAGACAAGATGGAAGCTATCCAGAGGAGGGCAACTAAAATGGTGCAGGCTCTGCACCAGAAGACGTATGAAGAGAGAGACTAAAGGAGCTTAATATGTATAGCCTCGAGGAAAGGAGGGAGAGGGGGGACATGATAGAAACTTTCAAGTACCTCAAGGGAATCAACAAAATCCAAGAGGGTAGCATCTTTCAAAAAAAGAGGTGTGCAAGAACAAGGGGGCACAATTTGAAGATGGGGCGGCTCAGAGATAATGTAAGGAAGTATTTTTTCACAGAGAGGGTTGTGGATGCATGGAACGGCCTTCCGGAGGAGGTTGTGGAGTCAAAAACAGTGGTTGAATTCAAGCATGCAGACAATTCTAGGTGGTGGGTGTAGAAAGAAGTAGGCTGCTGTTTAACTAGGATCTGCAGCTTATCCATTAGGTAGGGAAATGGACAGACTGGGTGGGCCAAGCGGTCCTTATCTGCCGTCAAATTCTATGTTTCTGTGTTTCTATACTGTAGCTAGCTTGGCTTGAGGAAGGGTGAACATGGTCAGGGTGCCACAGCAGTTGAGATGCATATGCAGCAAATAAGTCCAGCTGCATTAATTTACCCTACAAGTGTTAAATATCAACAATCTGCATAGTACACAAGGCTTACAGTGATGAATCTTCATATGGTTTGGCTGGTTTGGGTTCTGCTGTTTATAATACAGGGCTGAATAGCTAGGGAAGGCATTTTTTCAGTGACTGCCAAATGCGGTACAGTGGCAGATGTTTTGCAAAGGTATAACAGAAATTATGTCTATGAGGTATTGTTAACCAAGAATTGGGTCACGTTTTCATAGAGACAGATTATATTTGTGGTATATGATTGTCCTTTTGTGAATCCCTGCTGCTCTGTGTCACTGAAGTCACTGTTAGACATGTGGCTAACTTGTATTGTTAAGTAGTGATTCTAGAATTTTACCCGGAACCTGTATTTATAAATTTTTTAAAATATATTTTGAGGGGGTGCCTAGTTATGAATTATCCCTCTAATTTCAGCATTTTAGTGGAAACTTTGCACTCTGACTCTTTTTTTTATTCTGCATTTTTTGCAGTATGTTGTCCGTATTTATATTAATTTTGCGGAAGTTCCTGGTAATGTGTAGGGGCAGGGGACTGAGTTGTGATTGGCTTTGAATAAGGAACACACATATTCATTACATTGGTTTGCCATCTCCACTGGATTTTTTACTGTTACCCCTTTAATATTAATATTACTTACATTCTAATTTTTTTTTTGTTTAGGCTACTGATATAACTGCACAATTGCTTGCTTTTGCTTTTGTCTATATCTGTTGCAAGTAAGTTCCATTTTCTTTTTGAAATGGTTACTTTTGTTTTTATGTTTCTTTTAAAATGTTTAATATTCTGACCATGTGGTTTGCAAATGATAATATGTTGCCCTTTATAATCTGCTAAATATCAGTCACTATTTTGTTGTTTTAAATTTTATGCCAGTCAGTTTCTTTGCTTTTTTTTATTGTTTTGTTCTTTTCTACTGCATCTAGGACCCTTTCCCTTCCTTTTTATCCTTTCAACTGTGTTTTGTATTTAGGATCTATATTTTACACAAGATTTCATCCTTTCACAAGCATAACAACAATGCGTTTCAGTGCTGCTCACTTGCTTTATGCATATTATCTCCCCCCTCCCCCCCGGCTTATCTTATGCCCACTTTTTCTTCTGTGTTTAATTCCTTTTTCTCTCTTTTTCTTTATAGTCCTGACTTCTAAGAGATACGTATTTTTAATTTAAATTAATTATAGGTTGAGTCTGTGTATTTTGAATATTTGAGCAGTACTTGTTAATGGCATTGTGTTACTGGTACCATAAGCTTTTATTTAACATCTTAAAATTTATGTCATCATGAATGTATAATGCTCATGTACTAGTTAGCTACTAACATAGAAACATAGAAGCTGTTGGCAGAAAAGGACCTGCTGGTCCACCTAGTCTGCCATAAGGTTCCTACCTACTGTGCTGCCATGGACCATAACTGATCTCCAGCCTTAACCCCCGGCCCCCCAGGCACCAGCCCTGTAACCAAGGTCCCCTTATGGGTATGCCATGCATGTTTTTTTTTTTTTTTTTGTTGTTTGTTTGTTTTCAACGGTAGATAAGGACCACAAGGCCCATCCAGTCTGCCCTTTTTTTCTACCTTATGAATGTGCCATAGGCCTGTACTCTGTCAATGGCCTGTCTATTCATACTCTTTTTTTTTTATTGCTCCCTTATGCCTGTCCCATGCCTGTTTGAAGCCCTGCACTGTATTCATATTCACCACTTCCTGAGGTAGGCCGTTCCATGCATCCACCATCCATTCTGTGAAAAAGAACTTCCTCACATTCCCCCTTAATCGACCTCACTCTAATCTCATGCTGTGTCCTCTTGTCCTGCTATTTTTCTTATATTGAAACATGTTCGACTCTTTAACCTTGTTAATGCCCTTAAGATGTTTGAATGTTTCGATCATATCACCTCTCTACCTCCTTTGCGCTAGGGTATACATGTTAAGCTCCATTGATTTGTCCTCATATCTTTTCTGATGCAGTCCCTGCACCATTTTGGTTGCCCGTCTCTGGACTGCCTCCATTTTGTTAATGTCCTTGTACAGGTACGGCCTCCAGTACTGCATGCAGTACTCCAGGTGGGGCCTAACCAGTGTCTTGTAAAGAGGGATTATTACCTTCCTCTTACGACTTGTGATACCCCTACTAATACATCTCAACACCTCTCTAGCCTTATCTATTGCTTTAGTGGCCTGCTTGGATGATTTCAGGTCATCTGTGATGATGATGCCCAAGTCTCTTTCTTCCCTTGTGATTGCCAGCAACTCCCCTCCCAACCAATAGGTGGCTTCAGGGTTTCTCTTCCCTATGTGCATAATCTTGTACTTCTTTTTGTCAAACCCCATGTGGCACTCTTCTGACCATTTTGCCAGTTTATCCAGATCTCTTCTCTTTCTGCCCACCCCATCTGGATCATCTACTCTGTCGCAGATCTTGGCGTCATCTGCAAACAGACAAACCTTACCCTCCAGTTCATCTGCAATGTCACTGATGAAGATATTGAAGAGGACTGGCCTCAGGACTGATCCTTGAGGTACCCACTTGTGACTTGCATCTCTTCTGACTTTATACCTTTTACCACCACTGTCTGTTTTCTGCCCACCAACCAATTTGCCACCCAGTTGACCAACTTCTGACCCACCCTGAGCCTACCCAGCTTATTAATCAATCTTCTATGTGGAACAGTATCGAAAGCTTTGCTGAAGTCAAGGTAGGCGACATCAACTGCTCCGTCTTGGTCCACCACTCTGGTTACCCAGTCAAAGAAATCTTATGAGATTAGTATGACAGGACCTTCCTGTTGTAAACCCATGCTGTCTTGGATCCTGTGCTCCTATGGATTCCCGGTGTTGCACTATCCTTTCCTTAAGGAGTGCTTCCATAATCTTGCCCGCTACTGAAGTAAGACTGACTTGTCTGTAGTTCCCTGCCTCCTCCCTGCTACCACTCTTGTGGAGTGGGATCACATGGGCCCTTCACCAGTCTTCTGGGACCTCTCCTGTGCTCAGAGACTCACTAAACAGTTCTGCTGATGGCTCTGCTAGTTCCACCCTTAGCTCCTTTAGTACCCTGGGATGTATGCCATCAGGTTCCATTGCCTTGTCCACCCTGAGCTTGGCGAGCTCTTGTAGGACCCTTTCTTTTGTGAAGGGACTAGTGTACACCTCCCCGTGTCCATGGTGCTGAGCTGTGGACCTTGCCTTATCTTCTCCTCAGTAAATATTGAGCAGAAGTATATATTTAGGATAGATGCTTTTCCTTGGTCCTCCTCCTCACACTCCCCCTTATCCTCTTTGGTCTTAGCAATACAGTACACTCCACTTTATTCGGAACTCTGATAACATGGACATTCAGTTTCAGCGGACGCAAGCTCTCTGCCAAAAGCCCAAATACATATGCTTAAGGTATACAGAGTGGGTTTAACGCGGACATGAAATGCCATCTACCACGGACGCTGCGGCATGTCTGAACCATCCTTATTTACCTAATTACCACCACATTGATTTGCAGATTTGCGCTGCTAGCTTGAATTAGGTGTTAATTGCCTCTACATAAAGGTGCAACAGTTACTCACCAGCTCATCTGCTCATCTTTCCACGTCTGTGTTTGCTTACACCCTAAAGAATGGCTTCCCCATGTCGTCTAGGCATCCCTCTGGCAAAGAAAATTGACTGGCTTTGGCAGATCGACTCACTTCCCAAGCTTAGTGCTCTTGAGACAGCACAGAGGCTGGGCATCCCAAAGTCTATAGTTTCAGACCTCATTCATCAGAGGGACAGTCTCCTAGAACAGTGGCACACAAATCAAAATTCAGACCGCAAACGTAAACGGGATGGTAAGGATAGGGAAATTGAAGAGGCACTGTTGATCTGGTTCACAGACGGACGTTCACGAGATGCCATGGTTAGTAGTCCGCTCCTGCTGCAAAAACCCAAGCAGTTTGCCATTGCTTTTGGGAAGGAAGATTTTAATCCAACGGAGGGCTGGCTCCATCGATGGAAAACTCGCAACAACATATGTTTCCTCCATGCACATGGTGAGAAACAAAACGCAGACGAGGATGGAGCCAGCCGTTGGGTGCGGGATGTTCTGTCCGATCTGTTAGCAGGTTACGGACCACTGGAAATTTACAACGCCAATGAGACTGGCTTGTTTTTCAGGTGTGTGGGGCAAGGGACCATGAGCTTCAAGGACTGTGCTCCACTGGGACAGAAGAAGGTTGAGGAGACAATCTCTGTTATGGCTTGCTGCAACATGTCTCGCACTGACAAGTGTAAACTTCTGGTTGTTGGCAAATCAGCCCAGTTACAATGTTTTAGAGGTGTTGCTCATTTGCCGTGCGTCTACAGAAATAACAGAACGTCATGGATGACGGGAAATCTTTACCCAGTGGGTTCGCGGGTGGGACCATAGCCTGAGAGGGAGGAAGATCGCTTTATTTTTGGACAATTTTTCCGGTCATCCTACTGTCCGAGGATTACGAAACATAAAGCTGGTCTTCCTACCCCTCCAACACCACCTCAGTAATCCAGTCCTTAGATCAAGGAATTATTTACTCCATGAAGAGGCACTACATATGGGAGACGAGGGCCAGAGTTTTGTCAGAGATGGAAGTCGGGGCAGAACTCACCGCGGTGGAATGTGTGAACTAATCATGCAGCTAGATGCGGTGATGTTGCTGCAGACTGCATGGGACAGTGTATCGACGCAAACAATCAGAAACTGTTTTGCAAAAGGTGGCTTTAAGACTCCAGCTAACGACACCGAAGACCCGGAAGAGCCGATGAACAGCGACTCCCAAAGCAGTGTTCAAGACAGCATTCCATCTCCAGATGGGCTGACAGAGTTCGAGTTTGATACCTTGTCCAGATTGGGTGACAGTGACCCCGTACCAGATCACGAGCAAGATGATGTGAGCAGGGTTCTTATAAGCATGCACCCAACAACCACGGATGATTCAGAAGCTCCAAAAGAGGACGAAGCTGATGAGAAGCAGATCCCCACAGTGTCCGCCAACGATGTGCGGCATGCCTTAGATGTGTTTGTGCCCAGCCATGTCGCAGCGATCAGACATCACACAGGACTGGGACCTCTGGAGTAGGACTGAGAGCAGTTGGAAACAATACCGCACGCCACCCACAGTCCAGACAAAGATCATAAGTTTTACCACCGGAAAGTGAGTGAGCATTATTTATCGCACCACCCTAATCACCCAAAATCACCAATTCACTGTGCGAAGAACCCCTGAAAATAATAAAAGCAAAAGTTTTATTTCCACACAAACCCACACACCCTACCCTCCACATGTCTACAAGAAGCACCAACAGTCACCAAAGCACTAAACAAACAGCAGCCTACCTCTCAAAAAAATTACAGTACTGTACCGTATAATACGTGCAGCAAATTCGGTCTGTATGGACGCAGCTTTCCGTGGACAGTATCAGCTGACACAAATCAGTCCACACAAAGCAGATTACACTGTACTCCCTCTGGACTTTCTCCTTTCACTAGTGTAGCTATAGAAAGTCTTGTCACCTTCTTTTACTGTTTGTACTAGTGTTTCCTCTGTTTGGTCCTTTGCGCCCTTACTGCCTTCCCTGCTTCCCTTAGGAAAGTTTGGTATGCCTCCATATTTTTGTCCCGCTGCATTCCCTTATATTTTCTGAAGGCCAGCCTTTTGCTCTGACCTTTTCCGCCTCCGTTTTTGAGAACTAAAGTGATTTCCTTCTTCGGTTGCTCTTGTTTTTCTCTCTTAACACAATGGGATGTTGCTTCAAGTATTGCATCCTTAATGCTTGCCCACTTTGCCTGTACCCCCACACCTGTATTTCTTCTTGTCAGGGCTAGCTTAACTCTGTTAGCTATCTTATCAAAGTCGGTTCCTCTGAAGTCCCATATTTTTGCCTTGGAATGGGATGATTTTAGTTCTAGTGGCCAAATTGAACCATACCATGAAACACAGAAACATAGACTTTGACGGCAGATAAGGACCACTTGGCCCACCCAGTCTGCCCATTTCTCTACCTATTGGATAAGCTGCAGATTCTAGTTAACCAACAGCCTACTTCCTGCAACCCCCCACTATAATTGCCTTATGTCTGTCCCATGCATGTTTGAATTCCCCCACTGTTTTAGACCCCACAACCTCTCCAGGAAGGCGGTTCCATGCGTCCACCACTCTCTCCGTGAAAAATAATTTCCTCACATTACCCCTGAGCCATCCCCCCTCTAACTTTAAATTGTGCCCCCTTGTTCTTACACATATCTTTTTCTGAAAGATGCTACCCTCCTGGACTTTGTTGATTCCTTTGAGGTATGGGCACTGGCTCCCAGGTGACCTTCTACCTGGAGATCTGTGATCCTTTCCCCATTAGTACCTGATCTAGGGTATCCCTGTCTCTTGTGGGTTGTTGTGCCAGTTGTTTGTGGTCCTCCCCCTGCAGGGAATCCATTATGTGTCTAGTTCTGGCAGATGTTCCTGCTGGTATTGACCAATCTGTATCTGACATGATGATGTCTCCCATTATCAGAACCTCCCCTTTGGCCGTCATGTTTTGTATATCTTCTAACAGTAATGTGTCTGTGTCCTCCTCCTGGTCTGGAGGCCTGTAGACAACCCCAGTTCGTAAGGCTGTCCCATTTCCTGTTTCCAGGGTGACCCACAGTTCTTCTGGCTCCTCATGTGTATTCTGAATTTCTGTAGCTTTGATATTTTCATTGACATAAAGGGCCGCTGCACCCCCACCCCTTTCTGCACCTCGGTCTCTTCTAAACAGTACATAGCTGGGTACTGAAGTTTCCAAAGTGTGGTTACTGGTGGACCATGTCTTGCTACTGGCAACTATATCCAGTTTAGCTTCTGTCATTGTTGCCTGCAGGTCTCGGATCTTGTTTCCCAGACTGAGAGCATCTGTGTACATGATTTTCCATTGGCCAGATTTCGGTGTGTCAGTTGTTGGGCGAGATCCATCGTTTCCCCTGTTCGTCATATGGGAAGCCGGACCTTTTTCCTTACCTGGTGATGCAAATGAACTACAAACATGCTGAACTCCTGTTTGATCACTAGCTGAGGGGGAAGGGGTGTTCTTCCCATTCGACGTATTGGGTACTGCATCCCTTCCCCCATTTGCTAGTTTGAATATTCAGTAAAGACATCAAACTTCTACCCCAATGCACTGACTCCCTCCTTAGTTAGATGCAGTCCATCAGATTTAAAGAACTTTCTCTCCCCAAACTGTTGCCAGTAACCTACAAATCTGTGTCCTTTTTCGTGGCACCAGCCCTTGAGCCACATGTTTAGCCCCTCTCTGACCTTCTGTCCATGTGCCCCTCTCCTAGACTGGCAGGATCTCAGAGAAGGAGATGCTGGATGAAATGGATGACAGTTTGTCACCCAGCCTGAGCAGATGTTCCTTGGTCTCCACAACTGACTGGCTGGCAAGATCATTAGTCCCTATGTGTGCCAGGACGTTGATGTTTTCTCCTGCTTCCCGTACGATTTTAGCAATACAGTCAGTGTCTCTCCACGCTGATGTATCTGGTAGACATCTGACCATTACCCCCGGCAGGAGGTAGGTATCAACTCCCCGAATCATGGAGTCTCCTATGATCAGAAGTGTTTTGGATTTCCCTTTTGCTTTTTTTTGTTTTGGTCCCTGTTTTGGGTGAGTTTTGTTGTGTTAGCTCCTGTGCTGCAGTGTCCTGCTTCTGCAGTGTCCTCTGCCCTTTGTTTGATTTTGGAGATAGAGGCAGATACCTGTTTGTAGTTTTTATATGGTTTGTGGAGGTGATACGCTGGAGAACACTGAGTGATGGGGCACTCGATTTGCCCCTCCTCTGACCACCTGCCAACCTCCCGGACCAGCTACCCTCTGCGGTCGAGGTGCTTCTGTTGGATGTTGGCGGGCGGTTCTTATAATATATTTCCTCCTAAATGTGCAGTTTGAGGCGTGCAATCTCTGCCCATGCTGCCTGGAGCTGAGCCCTTAGATCTTCAATGGTCCAGCATGTAGGGCAGTGTCCTAAATCCTGTATAACTGCCCTTTTGAAAAATGTTCCGCTGTGCCTGCTGTTAATAATAGCCATTCCAGATGAGTTTCTGGGTTTATTACCTGGTCAGAGTAATTAGAAGGAGGAAAATGAAAGCAAAAGTTTGATTTTGTGTTTTGTTTGTTTGTTCTTGTATAACTTGTTATAACAAGTTAAATTACTTGTGCCCCTGTAAATGAGGTTACTGAGTGGATACCCCTCTGATCCTCCCCTTCCTGCTTTGCTGCAGGAAATGTCACAACTGTGCTACCCTATAAAAGGAGTGGAGTGTGTGGTGGTTGGGGATGGGGTGGGTGGCTGGGCCCTTCCCCTGCCGAAAAAGAAACACGGACGAAAGAAACAAGGAGGTAAGAACAGAAGCAGTCAACCAACAACAAAAGCAGTAGCCCTGAAAGCTTAGCCTAATGAGAGATATAACTGTAAAACCTGTAAAGCACCACCTATAATAATTTCATGGAAGATATACCCTGTAAAAAACACTTTGCTGCAAAGAAAAATAAAGCAGTAACAGAAGATATACCTTGTAAAAAACAATTGAACAATGTTTGAAACCTGTTACCGTTTTGGTACCCATTACCTCTGGTAGCAGGCTGTTCCAAGTGTCCACCGCCCTCTCTGTAAAGAGGTATTTCTTTACATCCCCTCTAAGTCTCACCCCTTCCAGCTACATATCATTCTCCCTTGTCCTTGAACATCTCTTTCTCAGCAGAATTGAACCTTCCTGTACCTTATTGATACCTTTGAGGTATTTGAATGCTTCTACCATATCACCCCATCCCTCGTTTAGTCTAGAGAGTACATATTTAACTCCTTGAGTCTTTCCCCATAGTGCTTCTGGTGCGGGTCATGCACCATTTTGGTTGCCCTTCTCTGTACTGCCTTCCCCCATTCTACTGTAGAACTTGAAATTTTCACTGTCAAATAATTTTCACTATTTTCACGGAAGCACTGGTTTGAGTGAAAATAAATTTGCACCAAGTAGCATTTTTTTCCATTATAGTGAATGTGGTGATTGTGACTCAGCGCTAAACTAAATTTACTCAATTATGGTTACATTAGTGTTTACGCTAAATTTACTTCGCATGAAAATAAACAGTTTTACAGTATATCTTTTTTTTTTTTTATTAAATGTGCTTGATTAGTTTTCACAGTCCACGAAACAGATACAAATTGTCATACAAACCATGGAGACTGTATTAAAACATACAAAGATAAACAAAAACAAAACCAAGTAAACATCATCACATTAATACCCCACCCTCCCCTCATTTCTAATACCAAACACTACCCAGCTAAGTTTAAACAAGACATTCTATCATAATATGGTGTATTATGATAGTCAGTTAGTCTGATCACTATACGTGGGCTTCAATTTTGTGCTCCCTTAGTAGGTCTCGCCTGTGGAGATGGTTCGATACCGCTCTACGGGATGTGCGCCTGAAGACCTGATGGCGGTATTGAACCTCTCAGAGTTTCCGATTGCCAGCTTGGGTCCAGAAGCTATGGTCTTGGCTTATAATCAGGCCATTTCCTTGGCCCTGGACTCAATTGCTCCTGTCCGTGTTCATCCCCTTTCTCTCCGCCCTCGGGCCCCATGGTTTGATGGGTCCTTGAGGGAGTTGCGACGTGTGGGACGATAGTTAGAGTGCTGTTGGAGGAATCTGCTCTAGATGTCGACCGCCTTAGTTTGGAGGAGCATTATCGGTTCTACTAATCAGAGATCTCCCATAGAAGGCAGAATTCCTGTCCAGGAGATCTGTTGCTCAGAATCGACCATCTCAGCTCTTCAGAATTGTGGACAGGCTGTGCAGCCAGCCTGTCTCCAGCTCCGTCGAGCTTTTTTCACAAAAGGAGTGTGATGAAATTGCTCAATTCTTCGCGAATAAGGTTGCTGACATCAGATCCGAGATCCGTCTGACACACTCTAAGAGGGAAGCTATTGGTCGGTGTTTGGCCACGGAATCCTCTGCTTCCTGGTGTTCCTTTGACCTGCCGATGTTGGTGATATTATGCGGATTATCCAGGGGATGCGCCCTACGTGCTGTTGTTTAGATCCGGGTCCTACCTCCCTGATTTTGGGTTGTGTTGAGATTGTGGGCCCGTTTCTGGCTCAAATAATCTGGTGTTCCTTAGAATTGGGTGAGTTTCCTAGTTCCCTAAAGGAAGCTGTGGTGACTCCTCTTTTGAAGAAGGCTTCTTTGGACCCAGATATTTTTTCCAACTACAGACCTGTCTCTAACCTTCCCTTTATTGGGAAGGTTATTGAGAAGGTAGTGGCAAACCAGCTGGAGGACCATTTGACCATCCATAGTATCTACGAACCTCTCCAGTCTGGTTTTCGTAAGAGGCATAGCACTGAGACTGCTCTGGTTCGGGTGCTCAATGATCTCTTGATGGCGAGAGATCAGAGGAACCGCTCTATCTTGGTTCTCCTTGATCTGTCTTCAGCCTTTGACACTGTAGACCATGGGGTTTTGCTCGGCGTTCTGAGTCCATCTGTGGACTGTCTAGTACAGTGCTCAGATGGTTTTCATCTTTTCTATCTGGGAGAATGCAGAGAGTTGTGTGGGGATTTTTTCCTCTGACCCTTTTTCTCTGCAGTGTGGTGTCCCCCAGGGCTCGGTGCTTTCCCCCATGTTGTTTGCAGTGTACATGCTGCCCCTCGGAGACATTGTAAGAAGGTATGGGCTGAGGTTTCACTGTTATGCTGATGATACCCAGCTCTACCTGTCTTTTGGCCCCGACCAGGTTAGTGCTCTCTCGGTATTTAATAGCTGCCTCGCTGAAATCCATGACTGGATGAATGCGAGCTGGTTAAAGTTGAACGCCGGTAAGACTGAGGTCATGGTTGTTGACCCGGGTCATGGGACAGTGGGGTTGGGGTCTGGTCAGCCCTCTGGCTTATTGCTGGGGGGGATCAGATCCTTACCTCTGAACGGGTGCGTAACCTGGGAGTGGTACTTGACGACAGGCTGACTCTTCGTCATCAGGTGTCAGCAGTCATTAAGTCTGCATTCTACCATCTTAGGAACATTGCCAGGGTGAAACACCTTGTTCCGTCCAGCGGTTTACCCGTGTTGGTCCATGCCTTCGTGACCTCATGCCTTGACTACTGCAACTCCCTGTACTTGGGGCTTCCTGGGGTTGACATCCGCCGCTTGGAACTAGTGCAGAACGCTGCTGCAAGGTTATTGACATGGGTAACTAGAAGGACACATATTACCCCTGTGCTACGCAATCTGCACTGGCTGCCTATACAGTGGCGGATCACCTTTAAAGTAGGTCTTTTGACCTTCAAAGCCCTGCACGGACTCTGCCCCGACTACTTGAAAGAGCTTCTGTTTCCTTACCGCCCCGTACGACAGCTCCGTTCAGCCAACGAGGGGTTGCTAGAGGTTCTGAGGGTTATATTGAAGTCTTCTGGGGCCAGGGCTTTTATGTTTGTGGCCCCAACCCTCTGGAACTCTCTGCCTTGCCGGCTTAGGGAATGCACGACCGTGGAATCCTTTAAGCGGGATTTTAAGACTTTTTTGTGGAGTAAGGCCTTTATAAATTGATGCTGTTGTGAATGTTGATTTTATATTTACATTTCTGATTCTAATATTCATTTGTACAGCGCCTTGGTGCTTGAAAGGCGCTTAATAAATAAAGTTTTATTATTATGAAAGACTGTTAAGGTTTCCGTAAGGCGAGTGGAGTCTCCAGAGTTTCCCAAGTTGTCTGAAAAGCTTTTATCCTATCCTGCATGTATGCAATATGCCTTTCCAACTGCAAAGCCAATAGAACCTCCCTATACCATTCAATTACAGGGGGGAGAGTATCATCAGCCCAGTGTCTCATGATTACCAACTTGGCAGTTGCAACAATAAGAGCCAGATGTGTCTTTCTAATTCTTGGAGTTCCAGGAGGGAAAAAAAATTATAAGCAGGATTCAGGGGTAAACAGGGTATCTAATCCCAAGAGAGGATCCAAAATTCTACTAATGGATTGCCAGAAGACCCGCACCTTAGGACAGGTCCATAACATATGGTAAAGGGAACCAATTTCTCTCTTGCACCGTCCACAAACTGGTGAAGGTAATTTACCAATTTTAAAGAGCTTTATCGTGTAAAATAAAGGTTATTCATAATATTAAATTGAACCAATCAAGTGTGTCCTGCTTAATAAATTATAGGATGTCTGCCAGAGTTTTCTCCATATATCAATGTCAGCAGAAATTCCTAGCTCCTGAGTCCAATAGTAACAAATCCCAGTTGGTAAGCCAGAGTCTAGTGCGTGGAGATTCTTGTATGTATTGGAAACAGAATGGGGCTGGTTAGCTACTTGAAGGATTGCAGACAGTTCAGCAACCGGAGAGTCTATCTCGAATATATTCCTGAAAAAGGAAGTAAGAGCCTTGCTAACCTGAGCATACTTAAAGGCATAGGTATCCGGTACCCTGTTGCTCATTTGAAAATGAACAAAAGGAACTGGTCCCCCATTCAAAAGAAAGTCAGAGACTTTATAACTATTTGTTAGAGGCCAAAAGGAAGAAAAAATGGGCTTCTTTCCAATTTTAAAATGAGGGTTACAAATAATAGGCTGCTCAAATAACTGATGCCATTTCATTCCAAGATGATTTTGGTGCTGATGAAGGGCCTTAAGGGCCCATCCAATAGGAGTATTCTTAAGAGGTTTGGGTATGTGAGAAGGGGTGACATACAAGAGTGCGAGTAACGAACAATGGGTTTTCGGTACTAATTGTTTCTCTGTATCCAGCCACGGTGGGGGGGGGGAGTATTCTAACTGCATAGAAGGCCCATGGTTTTTGGCCCAAAAAGCCAACTTACTGACATGATATGCACTGTAGTATAAGAAGAAAGAGGGGGCCGCAAGGCCACCCTGAAGCGTGGGAGCCTTTAGCTTGAAATAGGCCCTGCGAACCTCTTTTCCTCTATATAAAGCCATTAACTATTTTTGAAGCCTGGCGAACCAAGCTTTGGGCAAAAACATCCTAGCATCCCAATGGGTATAAAATCCTCGGCAGTACATTCATTTTGATAGTGTTAAGTCTTCCCTACAGGAACAGAGGGAGTAACCCCCATCTTCCATATCGGAGGATAAAATTAGAGAAGTTATCCTTGATCATCACTCCTATATCCCGTGACACTCTGATACCCAGATACGTTGGGGATTTTGCTTCCCATGAGAGGCAATAAAGTGCTAGATCCGCCTGAGTTAACCTGCTAGTTAAAGGGAAAACTTTAGTTTTGGAATGGTTCAATTTGTAGAATGATACCTTTGAGAAATCCTCAATTTATGAAAGCAAAGCGGGGATAACAAATTGGGGATTCTCAACATAAAGTAATATATCATCTGCATATACAGAAAGTGAGTAACTTACACTTCCTACTTGGATACCTATAATTCTTTGATTAGCTAGAAGTCTTCAGATCAGGGGTTCCAAATAAAAGTTAAAAAGTAATGGGGACAGTGGGCATCCCTGTCTAGTGCCACGACAAAGTTGGAAAGGAGCGGAGAGTATGCCACTACATATAATTCTGGCTGATGGAGAAGTATATAGTAAATGTACCCATTTAAGGAATTCATCAGGCAGTCCAAATCGGGTCAGAGTGGCAAAAAGAAAGTCCCAGGAGACCCTATCAAATGCTTTTTCCCAGTCCAGGGATATCAGTGCCATCGGAATATTGGAATCTCTGGATGCGGAAATCAAATGTAAAAGTTTCTGCATGTGATCCTCTAGACGACCTCCTGCATGAACCTAACCTGTTTGTAACATGAGATTACCCATTACCTTAGAGAGCCAATTGGCCAATATTTTGGCTAGTATTTTAATATCGGAGTTAAGCAGGGATATAGGGTGGTAGCTTTCAAGGTTTAGAGGATCCTTCTCTGGCTTTGGAATTAAGGTTATCAGTGCCTCCAGGAAACTGGGGTCTGATATACCCTTGTCATACCAGAAATTAAAAACTTCACTTAACACTGGGAGTAGAATGGATTGGCATGCCTTATATAAGCTATTTGGGAAACCATCAGGACCCGGTGATTTGTCCACAGGCAGTTACTCTATGGCCAGTGGAATTTCTGAGGTGGAAATGCTGGCACTCAGTAAGGTTGCCTCAGCATTGGATATTCTAAGAAATATTATGGAATTAAGATAGTGACTAATATTATTCCTAGATGGGCATAAAAGAGGATCAACTGCATAGAGTTCTTGTAAATACTTTCCAAAGCCCTCCGCTATCTCCCTGGGGTCAGTACAGACTTGCTTATCTTGTGCAGGACAAATACCGGGAATAAATTGTGAATTTTCCAACTGTCGAGTTCGGAGTGCAAGTAACTTCCCTGCTCTTTCTCCTGAGTCCAAATACCTAAGTTTAGTTCGGTGAAGAGACAACTCCACTTTTTGCATAATCAGACCTCTATACTGCGCTTGTAATTGGTGCAGTCTAGCCCAGTCTTCCGCTGAGGAGTGCCGGGAAAGGTTCTGCTCCAGACTTTTAATAGAGGTAAGGAGAGCTGCCACCTGTGCCTTATGTTGACGAGATATTGTTGTCACCATTCGAATACATTCTCCCCTTAGAGTGCATTTTAAGGCTGCCCATATCAAATCATATTTATCAACTGATCCCCTGTTAGTCTCAAGGAAAGATGTAATAAACTCCTTGATGTGAGTCAGGGAAGCAGTACCATGAAGTAACTGAGTATTTATTCGCCACCGAGAATCTCGTTTGATTCCTGTCCCTAACAAATAGGTAATACTAATGGGAGCATGGTCAGACAGAACTCTGGCATGAATACGCACATCTAATACACCAGGTAGAGCAAAAGGACTTATAAGGAAGTAATCTATTCGGGAATAGGTACCATGGCGAGGAGAATAAAATGTATATTGCCTCTCTGTAGGGTTCAAGACTCTCCACACATGTATTAGACAAACTCCCTTAAGTAAATCTTTCAGTGCCCTTTGGGCTGGGGATAAGCCACACCTCTTACGATCTGATCTATCCAGCTCTGTTTGGGGGGGGCAATATTCCAATACCCACCCAGTATCGTTAGCTTAGGGAGGTTGGTAACCACAATGTTCAATAACTGTAAAAAGAAAGAGGGGAAATCTATATTTAGACCATAGATTGCCCCAGTCTGGACTGGCTGGTATTCTAACATGCCATGTAACTAAATATAACGCCCCTCTGGGTCCCAGGTCTCTTGGGTTAGCCTAAACGGGACAGTTTTTGCTACTAGAATCACTACCCCACCTTTGTTAGTTGATATCCCAGATCCGAAGACTTGTCCCACCCATTGTCTCTTAAAAAGGGCGCTATCCTCCCGTCGAAGATGGGTTTCTTGCAGGCAAGCTATCCCCACCTGAAGATGCAACAGATGTTTCAATATTATTTGTCTTTTACACCTATCTTTGGTCCCTTTAATATTCCAACTCACAAAATTATATTGATTACTCCGACTCTAACAAAAGTACATTCCTGAACAGCGGAGTCGATCCTTGCAGAAAAACCCCAGCAGTCGTAAAGAAACAAAGCATGGCAGCGTTTGGTTAGCCCCTCATTAACACTAACACTACAAAACAGTGTCATGAATAAAACATGAACTCTACCCCTTAAAACATCCCCCCCCCAAGAAAGAAGGCCCTTTAAACAGACATCCCACATCATAAACAACAACCCCAGTTCAGACTAACTGCACTACCACATATACACTGCCATGTGGTTTTATAGTGCAAGTCTGATAAAAACATCTTTCCCCCGCATGCCCCCCCACCCACCGTATCCCCACAACCGAGCTACTGTTCCTGAAGACAGTAAAAACATTTGTTAATGAGACTACTTTCTAATATAAGCAAATCCCTATATTAATGCTAACATTGTACTTTAAAACCAGGTATCATACGTACTAGCTTAGCACTTAATAAAGTAACACAGTACAGTAACAATAAATTGGTATCTATGGGGACTTATACTGATACTCCAAACAACATGTAAATAGAATACCTAAAACTAAAGGTAAGCAGATACATTATGGACAAATGAGCCAGTGTTGAGCACCTCCAGCTAACTGTTCAGACTTCGTTGCTATTATTCACACTGGCATCAAATTAACACATTGCCTTATTCCATATTTAAGCTGCTCCCTATAGCAAGAAAAAACAAACCAAAATTCCTTCATTCAGGAAATAATGATAAAAAATTAAAGGATAAAAAGGCCCCCAGATCCATGTTCCATCTAAGGAACGAACCCCATTAATTAACCCACAGTCCATGCTGCAATAATGCGACTAGCCAAAGAGCTAGTTCAGAGTCACAAGAGAAGTCGGTGCCCATAATTATTACTCTATGAGGACGAACCCCAGTGCGCTTACATTAATCAGACGGCAATCCAAACTGCCAGACAGGAGTCCCTCGATCCAACGGCAACAAATCCAAATTATTGTCCAGAATGCAAGGTCTGCACTAACTTGAGAGTCAAGGGAAGTTTTCGCCCTATTCCAACTGCAAAAAAGCAATCTTATCTTCTGTATTGTCCATCTCTTAGAAAGAAGCGAATGTCCCCTGATTCAGTTCAGCTCAATATTTACCGCATTCAAGAACAGCTACCAGATAACAAATCAGAGCTCTATTGATAAAGCTTTGCCTGATAGAACAGAACATGTGGAATACAAGTTCAGGTACGGGGTACAAACATTGCTCATTTTCGCCATGTATCTTGAAACTCACTGAAATTAACAAAATTAGTCACAATTATCCTTTTCTTTCCAGGCTTACACAGCTTCCAAGACTAGGGATCGGATCCAGATAGGTCAGATTTATCAAGCCTTGTCAGACGGTATTGCAGTAAAGGGCAGAAAACTGTAATTAAACAAAATGCTCGCCAAACAGCTGATCATAACTGCCTTATTGCACCATTCCGATACTGGCCCTTCTTCATTATTTGTATAGATCAGGGAACAGCAGTTTTAATTCTTGCACAGTCTGATCAGGGTTATCAAAGGAGAGCCATTGGTCATTATGCTTAACTAGTAGAATCGCTGGGTATTTTACCCGAAAAGGCTTACCAGCTGCCACCAGTTTGGAGACTGTCGGGTGTAGCTGCTGCCGCCTCTCTCGCATGGAGTGTGGTAAATCTTGCATGATGCGGATCTTCCGACCTTCCCAGGACATCTCCTTAATCTCTCTCACCTTAGCTAAAATATGTTGTTTATCAAGGAAGTTTAACTATTTGAAGATGAGCGGTCTAGGAGGCAAACTTGCAGGTGGCATGGGGCACAAGGCATGATGAGCCCTCTCAATGATATAATCCCCTCCATTGGGGCAGGCCCTGCTATTTTCGTGCATAATTTTTGTAAGAAAGGAATCGGCGGGCTGCCTTCTTCTCGCTCCAGAATGCCAGTTACAAGCAGGTTGTTGCGCCTGCTGCGCCCCTGCAAATCCTCTAATTTGTCCTCCAATTTTTTAAGCCTACGTGAGATGCTCGAATTCTCTTGGCTGGTCTTCTCCTGCTTCTTTTCTAATGAAATGATTCTTGCTTCGGGAGTTCCCGACTCGTGTAGTCAAAGTTGCCACAGAAGATTTAATCAATTGCAGGTCATCAGAGATCGTGGCAACGGCAGCTTGTAACGGCTGCATCATTTCTAAACATCTCTCTGCCGAGGGAGCTGTTGAAGCGGAGGAAATTTTCGAAGAGCTGGAGACCTGCTGCTTGGTCCGCTTAGCAGCTTTGTCCTTCTCCAGCAGGGAGGTGGCGAGTGTCTCGGAGGAGCCCTTTTCATAAAGACTTCCATGCTAAAGTGAGTATACAGCTCCTGTAATGTGTTGTATAGCTATTTGTCCTCACAAAATCAGTGACTCAGTCGATATTAGTAGCTTAAAATCGAGATGTCTGTCGGAGGGAAGCAGAGCTACGGGGAAAAGCTGCGTCTACTCAAACTGCCATCACGTGACCCCCCCCCAGTATATCTTTTCTGAGATGGCTGGGACCTCCAGAACAAATGTTTGCAACAGCAAATAGGGATCATAGTAAAATCAAGAAAAGAGGAGAGAAGCATAAAGAATATAAAGTTAATTCATTTAACGTTGAACATAGAAGCTGTTGGCAGAAAAGGATCTCCTGGCCCACTTCGTCTGCCCTAAGGTCCCTCCCTACCTACTGTCCTGCCATGGACCATAACTGATCTCCAGTCTTAACACCCCCCCCCCGAGCAACAGCCCTCTTACCAGGGTCCCCTTATGTGTATCCCATGCATGTTTGAAACCTGTTACCATTTCAGTACCTATTGCCTCTGCTGTCAGGCTGTTCCAGGTGTCCACCACCCTCTATAAAGAAGTATTTTCGCATCCCATCTAAGTCTTCCCCTTCAGCTACATATCATGCCCCCTTGTCCTTGAATATCTCTTTTCAGCAGAATTGGAACCTCCTGTACCTTATTGATACCTTTGAGATATTTGAATGCTTCTGTCATGTCTCCCTTTCCCTCCTTTCCTTTAGAGCGTACATATTTAACTCCCTGAGTCTTTTCCCATAGTGCTTCTGGTGCAGGCCATGCATCATTTTGGTTGCCCTTCTCGGTACTGCCTTCTCCCAATCTGTATCTTTTCTGAGATGGCTGGGACCTCCAGAACAAATGTTTGCAACAGCAAATAGGGATCATAGTAACATCAAGAAAAGAAAAGCAAGCCTTGCCCAGTGGTGCTGAGGGTTGAGACGCTGGACGCCACACCTCGCGCCATGCTGGTGACCTGGGTTCGGGAGCGAGCCTGGGTTGTCGGGGGGTTGGCAGGGTTGAGAAAGGATCAAGTGTCCGCAGGACTGCTCTCCTTTCCCGGAGGGGGATTCCAGCTGGTCAAGCTCTGGTGGCTCCTAGTGGAGGCTGGGTGCACCACAACAGAGCAAGCCTGCAGCATTGTGGGAGGTGCCTTGCAGGACATCCACGGTGTGTCGGAAGTGCACATGCAGCGTGCTGGAACCCATTGCATGTCCAAGGCACCAGAGGGATACGGAATAAGGAACATGGACCCAACCCTGGTAGGCTACGATGGGGTCTGGGAGCTACCCCCCATGCCCAACAGTCGAGTGCGCTGGCTGACCTCGGAGCTCCCCGGGTCCTTGAATGTCCACACGTAGGGCGGCTCAGGGTGAGGTGTGGATGCCTGTAAAATGGAGGAGTCAGAACTGAGTCTCAGATGGAGCTGCATGGAGGTAAGCTCTGTGCCCCCATCTGAGAGAGTCTAGGGTTGTGTGAGGAGGATAAAAGAAAGTTTAAAAAAAAAAAAGAGAAAAGAGAAGCATAAAGAATATAAACATAATTAGTTTATCATTAAATCAGTTCATGAGAACTTTGCATCAGCGGTCTGCATTGTAGTCCATGCAGTTGTAATCGATAAGTATTGTATTCTCTCTATAGCTATGTTGTAACTTTGTATACATGGCAGTAGAAATGTCTTTCTTTGGCTTACCCATGCACTTAAAGCAAGCAAGAAAAAAACCTTCATACTTTTTAAGAAAGGAAGACCAGCCTTGTTTGTTTAGACAGCTGTGTTGTCCAGCAGTAGGTATGAGAGAGAGAGACAAGTGGTTGGCTTTGTGTGGCTGCAGAGGTAGGGAAGAGAAATGAACCTAACTGTTTTTCAGGGAATGCAGTTTGATTTCATATATCACCTTACATGCATGATGTAGCTTACAGCTAAGGTCTTAAGAGTTAGAGGCAAGTGAATTACTCCACACAGGTAAAGGGATACCGTTTCATCCCCAAGACATGCAAATTGTACATGTCACTTTATCAGTCATTTAAAATAACTCAAGTTTAGTTTCACATTCTTACTATGTGGAAGCAAGTAAAATCAACAAGCATGGTTAGGAAACAAAGGAATTAACGCCTCTGAATGAGTGGGGGAAGGGATACCAGCACAACAAGTTTCTCATACAAACATACATACAAACATACGGAGAGGCCAGCAGAAGAAGGCCATTTGGTCTATCAAGTGTGCTCATATTGCACGGTTGACAGCTTGAGCTAATGTCCCTGCCCTCCCTCCCTAGTCCTCCCGTCCTCCCAACCCATGATCCTTATCTTCCCCCTATACCTATCCCAGCCTCTCTAAAATCTGCCCACTGTCTTCAACGAGATGACCTCTTCTGGCAGCACATTCCAAGTGTCCACCACCCTCTCTGTGAAGAAGTGCTTCCTGACCTCCCTTCTAAGCCTCCCACCCTCCAGCTTAAGACTGTGCCCCCTCATGTTATGGTTGCCACTCAGCTTAAAGAGGTTCTCCTTATCAACCTTATTTATCCCTTTCAAGTACTTGATAGTCCCAATCATGTCCCCTCACATTCTCACACTCTCTCTCTCTCTCTCTCTCTCCCTCCCCCCGTCTTCCAGGGAGTACATGTTCAGTGCCCTCAACCTCTCCTCGTATGCCTTACCTTGCTGACCCGCTATCATCTTTGTAGCCCTCCTCTGGACTTTCTCCAGTACGTTAATGTCCTTTTTGAGGTGTGGGCACTAGATGTACTCTAGATGTGGCCTTATCAGTGACCTGTACAAGGGCAGTATAACCTCCTCTCTCCTACTACTAATCCCTCTAGATATGCATCCCAGCATCTTGCTTGCCTTTGCTGCTGCTTCCTTGCACTGTGTGGAGTGCTTCAGGTCACTAGTGATCATCACTTCCAGGTCCTTCTCCTCCTCTGACCCAGATACTCTGACTCCATCCAGGTGGTACTCTGTCCTGGGATTCTTAGCTCCAGTATGCATAGCTTTGCATTTTTTGGCATTGGAGCCAAGCTGCCAGATCCTGGACTGCTTCCCCTGCTTTTCTAGTTCTTCCTGTAAGTCCTGTATCCCTTCAGCTGTGTCCACTCTCCTACAGAGCTTGGAGTCATCCCCAAATAGGCACATTTTGCCCTTAATGCCATCCCCAGTGTCATTGATGAAGACAGTGAACAACACCGGCCCTAGCACTGAGTCCTGCAGGACCCCACTGGTTACCTCTTTGGTGCCAGATAACTCTCCCCCCTACAACCACCCTCTGGGTTCTGTCCCTCAGACGATCCCCCCCCCCACCAATGAACCCATGCTGCCTCGCATCCTGGAGACCATGCTCCTCTAGATGTCCACCAACCTTTCCTTTAGTATGGTCTCCACGAGCTTGCCCACAATGGAGGTCAGACTGACTGATCTGTAATTCCCTGGGTCATCCTTAGGACCGCTTTTGTGGAGGGGCACTACACGTGCTGTTCTCCAGTCCTACGGTACCACTCCTGTCTCTAGTGAACTATTAAATAGGTCTGGCAGTGGCCCTGCCAGCTCCTCAGGCAGTTCCTTTAGTACACTTGGATGTACTCTGTCTGGGCCTGGTGATGTGTCCACCTTCAATGCCAGCAGTCCCTCCCTCACTCTCTCCTTCTCTATCACTACATCTGTGTTCCCCTTCCCCCACTCCTCTTTTCCCTCCTGAAGCCACTGGTCCATCCTTCTTCCTGGTGAAAATGGAACAGAAGCATTCATTTAGCATCTCTGCTTTTCCCCCATTATCTTCCACCCACTCCACCCCTTTTTTAAGCCTAACAGTCCCTTCCTTCTTTTCCCCTTTGTCACTGCGTATATATTGAAAGAAAGCTTTCTCCTCCTTAATTCCTTCTGCTATCTGCAGGCTTCTTCTGTGCCTTTGCTCGCCGGACTTCCTTACTTGCCTCACTAGCCAACCTTTTCCCTTACTGCCTAGGCGGCCTCAGAACCGAACTAGTTTGCAAATGGTAGTAAAGTAATCACTGAAATGTAACAAAGATAGAAAGAAAAGGCTCATAAAACACTTTGGAGGAGGTTTCAACTTGCAAATAAAGGCAGTACTGTGGAGGGCTTAATTAACTTCTCTCAAGCCAGAAGAAAGGCCCATAAAACACTATGGATGAGGTTTCAACTTGCTAAAAAAAGGCAGTATTGGGGAGGGCTCAGTTAATTTCTCAAGCCAGAAGAAAAGTTATGCTCTCCAGCTGCCAAACACACACAGGCAGCGTAGTAATGAGGCTTCAGTGGAGGACACTATTTTTAACACTCTGTCATGTTGTTTGGTAGGTAATTTATGCAGGGAGTCCTTTTCTCAAAGCAAAACATCTAAAGGGCTACACCCACTGCAGCCATAAAAATGGGTTCTTATGTTAGACTTTTATTGTTCCCATATTTCTTTGTATAAGCTATTTGTCTCAGTTATGACAAAACTTGGAGGCTAGGTTGTGTAATACCTTTTTCAGATCATTATGGGGAATAGATTTAACTGGTTAAACAATGTCACATACGTATCTGTGAAGGATAGTGGTTTGGCTATGATAAATCCAGTTCTGTTTTTCTTTAGCATCTTTTTATCTAGCTATCTGCAACTGGCTATTTTAGGTCATTCCATGCCATGGCTTTCATTTTCCATTTTTTCACACATGGTGTGAGTATTTTTTCAGAAAATGGGGTACAGACACAGTGGGGGTTTTCCATAATCTGCTGGGAGAAATATTCATCTAACTACCTCTGGGCCCCCCACATCCCTCCTTTAACTTATGCCTCCCTCCCTCCTATGCGGCTTTTCTTTTCCTCCTTCTGCTCTTACCCCACACCCACTGACCACACCCTTCTACCCATCTATAGCAGTTCACCCAATGTTGTTTGGTCCCGCTGTAGTAAAAATAGAAGCCATTCATTATCCATTGTCTCCAGTTCCTCCCCATCTTCCCACCCACCAGACATGCTGTGTAAAATGTAAATGGCAATCCCTCCACCACCCCCTCCTCTTTCTGCTCCTGGCAGGTGATGTTGAACTAAATCCTGGCCCTTCTCCCTCCTTCACTCCCCTGTTTCTACCTAAAGGTTTGAGGTTTTTCCACATGAATGTCAGAAGCCTCCTACCAAAATTGGATGACTTAAAAGTTTGAGTCATTCAGTACTCCCCGGACAGCCTGTGCATCTCTGAAACGTGGCTGTCCTCATGAAACTAAGATTACCAGCTTGCACTTCCTGACTTTAGTCTGTTCTGTCAGGACCACAGCAAACATGGAGGTGGGGTTGCCCTCTATTCTTGTAAATCCTCTCTTGCAACTTCACCTCTGTGTGAAACCGTCCCTCATTCATGAACTCCTCATGGCCAAATTTTCCCTCCCTCCTTCCTCCACCAATAATTCGTGGGAGTCATGTATACCTCTCCTAGCTCCCTCCCTCCTCCCTTGTCTCCTGCATAACCTCTATTGCTACCTATGCTTCCACAGGTGAGCTTATTCTCCGTGGAGATTTCAACCTGGATTGGCTTTCCTCCTTGTCACGTAACTCCCTTTAAATCATTGCATCTCTAAACCTTTCCCAAATGATCATTGAGCCAACCCATCTCAATCCATGCTTCAAAACCCACTCACAGCTAGGCTGGGCGCTTTCATTCCACACTCACTGAATAATTGCTGCAGGCGCACTTCCCAATGCGTTCAGTGATCACTGTCCCACTTCCTGTGTCAGGAAGGTGCGTTTCCCCCTTCCAACTTACACCCCCTAAATATATCTGGTACCACCCCCTTAAAGCACTCAATGTTTGCAACTTACGCCATTATCTTGCCACTGCTGACTGGCTACCGGTTTTCTCCACTCCCTTTACTGACTCTGCACTTGCCCATTTCATCACCACCTTTCTTAAAATATAGAATGCCCATGCCCCCTTAAAAAAGTTAGGGTCAAATGTCGCCACCATCCGTGGGTCAGCCCTGAACTCCTATCTTTGTGTAAATCCCCGAGACCTTGCCTGGTCACGATTCAAAGCCTCTTGGGCCCTGCCGGACCTGCAATACTACAGATCTCTTAGAAATAGCTACACTGAAGGCCAGCCTGGTGGTGTTGGAGGTTGAGGCGCTGGTTGCTCCATCTTGTGCCACGCCAGCGACCTGGGTTCGGGAATGAGCCCGGATCACTGGGGGTCGGCAGAAGCGAGAGAGGATTGAACATCCGGAGGACTGCTCTCCCTCTCTCGGGGGTTGTTCTCCGCTCATTAACTGCCCTCGGCAATAGCTCGAATGCATTATGGGTCGGGAGGCAAGTACCGTGTCACTACATTGGTGGGGGGGGGTGGGAGTAAAGAGGTTGAAAGGGAGCTGGCGGGCTCCGTGATGGCCCCGCATCTCTGTGCCACCCCCGGGCTTCTGGATTATGCTCTGGGGGAGGGAGAAAGCCGTCACTGTCCTTCCTGACCCCACATGGGGGGCAAGCCACGAGAGAACCACTGGGGGATCGGCATGAGCAGGGACACGCGGGCTGGAGGATGAGTCCCTCCGAGGGAGGGCCATAGCTGCCCGCCATGCCAAGAGAGCAAAAATACACAACAGAAAAAAAAAAAAGAAATAGTTGCACTAAGGCCATTCGCCAGGCCAAAGCAAACTACTTCAAGGCCCGTCTACAGTTTTCTGATATGCACCCCCTCCTCCTTCTGGAAAGATCTCCACTTGTTCCTTCACCCGCTCTCTGAATCTTCCTCGCCTACCCTAGTTGAGGTCAGAGCTCAGATCTCTGATCCATCCTCAGTAGCGGCAGTCCTAAATAAATTCTTCACTACTTGTGCCCTCCCAGATGACTCCCCCCGCTACCCACACCCACCCCTTCCCTATGCCTGGTGGTTTCCATTCTCTCCTGTCTCCACAGAAGTCTTTTGGTCAGTTATGTCCCTAAACCCATCTAAATCCAGCCCTAATGGTCTAGACCCAAGACTCCTCAGAATCTCTGCTCCTTCCATAATACTTCCCTTAACACATCTTCTGAATCTTTCTTTCTTTCTCCTCCTCTACTGTCCCTTTGGCTTGGAAACTCACCAAAGTCCTACCCCTCCATAAAGGCAAGAAGCGACCTCTCCTGGGACCCACCATCCCATCTCCTGCCTCCCTTCTCTAGCTAAGATCCAAGAATCTATTGTCCTCACAAGACTCAATGACTTCCCCCACTTCCTCAGATATCCTGGGGGCTGGGGGGATATTGGGATGCATAGGGAGAGGCATCACCAGTAGAAAACAGGAAGTTATTATCCCTCTGTACAGACAGCTGGTCAGACCCCATCTGGAGTACTGCGTGCAGTTCTGGAGACCCAGTCTTCACAAAGACATAGACAGGATGGAAGCTGTCCAGAGGAGGGCAACTAAAATGGTGCAAGGTCTGCACTGGAAGACATATGAAGAGAGACTAAAGGAGCTTAATATGTATAGCCTCGAGGAAAGGAGGGAGAGGGGACATGATAGAAACGTTCAAGTACCTCAAGGGAATCAACAAAGTCCAAGAGGGTAGCATCTTTCAAACAAAGAGGTGTGCAAGAACAAGGGGGCACAATCTGAAGATGGGGGGCAGCTCAGAGGTAATTTAAGGAAGTATTTTTTCACAGAGAGGTTTGTGGATGCATGGAACGGCCTTCTGGAGGAGGTCGTTGAGTCAAAAACAGTGGTGGAATTCAAGCATGCATGGGACTGTCATAAGACAATTCTAGGGGATGGGGGTAGGAAGAAGTAGGCTGCTGGTTAACTAGGATCTGCAGCTTATCCAGTAGGCAGGGAAATGGGCAGACTGGGTGGGCCAAGCGGTCCTTATCTGCCGTCAAATTCTATGTTTCTATGTTTCTATCCTCTCCCCTTCCAATCAGGGTTTAGAAAATCCCATTCCACTACTTCCTCCCTCCTCCGCTTCACCAATTCTGTTTTCTGAGCTGTGGACCTTGGTTATATTACCTTGTCAGTTTTCATTGACCTCATGAAAGCCTTCAATTCTATCTCTCACCCTCCCCTTTTAAATAAGCTCTGTGCTGTTGGACTTTCTGTCCTCTCGTCCCCTTCCCTATCCTCTGTGCTCAAATAGTCAGAGAAATGGTCCTCTTACTGGGTGAGGTGGTCAGGAGATCAATTCTAAAAGATTTGAAGTCTCTAAAATTCTTTGGTGGATGATACAGCAGACACTGTGATTCTGAAGCAGCATTTACTACAAAGAAGGTAAAGTAGGCTTGTCATGGTATGAAATTCTGATGTCGCGATAACCGTCACAGCAATACTATTGGTTATCGTCATACCACAGTATTGCAGAACTAAGTAATCCCGCTCTGGATTGGCATGCGCCCCCGAACTTACTGCTATTAGCAAACTCGTCCATTTAAATCAGGCCAAATCCCACCTAACTACCCAAAGAAATGCTCCTGCTTCCCAGACCTCCTCTCCGGACCTGTAATCGCCTCCCCAACACCTGCACTTACTTTGCTGTCCCACCCGCAACTTCACCTGTGCTTGTCCCATCTTCCCTATTTTCTTCCCTCCCACCCCTATACCGCCTCTCCTAGTTCTCACCCCACCCCACTTACCAACTCTCCTCTGCTCCACACACCCCCACCCACCAATATCCCACCGTGACAAAGTATCCCCGGCCTGAGGTTACTGCCGTACTTTTAAACCCCTCTTCCTCTATCTATTCCCCCTTCCTCTCATTAAGGCCTGCTGTGCTGATTAATAACCGTCTTCACCTAAACAACTCTGGCGCCTCCGAGAACTAGTGTAGTAACTGTAGCAATTGTTCTATTGATTGTGATTTGTTTCTGTAGCTCTCTCTGTGTTTTTTCCCCCTGTTCTAGTAATGTACTGTGAATTTATTTTTTCATTTCTGCCTGACGTGGAACCTTTGTAAATGAGCTTGAAGCTCAAAGGTTGTAATCCTAGATTTCAATAAACAGTAAACAATTTTTTCACAAAAAGAAGCCTCCTCGAATTCTTGCATCAGGGAGAGTTGGTGTGGAAGGGACAGTTGTCCCTGAAAATACAAAAAAAAAAAAAGCTAGTTGAGAGGTCTGAATTCCATAGTATACCATGAATCATGGTTATCGCAGTATCAGAAATTGCCCATGGTATCAATATTGTGACTTCTGATACTGCGGTATACCGTGAAACCATGATACCGTGACAACTCCAAAGTTCTTTTCTGGGAGTTAAAAAACTATTTGATGGAAAGGCAGATAACAGTTGTTAAAAAAATGCTAGATCTCTTTAAAAACTGTGGCATCTCGGTTGATCACCTTGTGGGACTGGGCAGAGATGGATCAGTTGTTATGCTGGGCAGGCAAAATGAAGTGGCCAGAAAATTAGAAGAAGTCAGCCCCATACTGGTCGAAAATCACTGTGTGGGTCATCAGGAGGCCTTGGCTGTAAAGGCAACAACAAATGAAGTAGTGAATGCCATTAAAATGTAATCAAATTATTGATTATTTATTTAGATACTATGGAAACTCTGCTGTTCGCATGGCTGCCCTTAAAGAAATTCAGCAGGTAATGGAAACCTTTGTTTTAAAGTAAAAACAGGCAAAAGCTGTTAGGTGGCTGCCCCACAATGCAGCCTGTGACACAGTAAGGAAGATTCTTCCCTCAATCTTTACATCCTTGCATAGAGAAGTCTCTGAAAAAAAAATATTATTATCAAATTGTGGGCGTGTCAGAAGTGGTACTGAAACTGGGAGTTATTTTTTTCTGTTTTCTATGTGTTGTGTGACATACTTCTGCAACTCAACATTTTATTTGACTCAGCTTTGAATTTTGCAGATATAAAGAAGCATATTAATTCAACTGTAGAGATTCTTCAGGTACAGCTGCTTTTATCTGGTCAGTATTTCTCATTATCTGCTGAACTACTGCTCCTGAATCACAATGGCTCAATATGCCGCTATTTAAACTCGCTAAATAGGTTCAGAACCTCTACGAGGGACACATTTTAGGGATGTAATTACTTGAGCAGTGGTTCCCCATCACAGAACTTTTATATGCTTTCAGCGTTTTCGACCCCAGCATGATACTGGATGGTCATATTGAGGAGCTGGAAGACTATGGGAGTGACAGTCGTGACATAATTCTGGGACATTATGGTACTGTTGTGGATTAAGATGCATCTAGGCTGGAACAGGTTTATCAATGCGATCTCATGTACACTGAAAAAGGGAGTCTTTAAGACCGTTTCAGATGTCTTGCATTGTCTACTAAATATTTAGATGTGTATCTAAACTTATGTGCTTTGAACTGGCAATGGTAATACCAGTGTCCACCGCAGATTTCAAGAGGTGTTTCACAGAACCACATTAAGACCCAGGAAAGTAATAGGTTAGCTGCCAGTTTGCTACATGCACTCTTGATTATCACCATTGAGGGTCCTGAGGTCGACAACTTTCCTTACTTGTAAGCTGCTGCTCATTTGGCAGGACTACAAAATCACAGATTAGATCTTGGACTTGTAGGCATTAGTACACACTAGGAAGAGGTTTTCCACTAGATAATGTTATCTATAATAATGTTAGTACTGTCACAGCTGCTGCCTGACCTTTAAAGATAAGGCTGAGGTGCTCAAGTATGTCACACACGTTATACCACTTTATTTACTACTGCCTTTACAGCCAAGGCCTCCAAATATCACATTATTGTCTTATTTGAATTTTTGTCCAAATGTATCTTCCATGATATGCATTCTGTGCCTCCGCCTCTATGTTGACTCCACGCCACAATGTCTCTACCGCCATTATCACTGTTCTAGATTTCCAGGTGTTTGTTTTTTTACTTACAGTTAAAATTGATTGAAGAAAAATCTCATACGTGTTGCAAAACTGTTTTGCTGCTTTTATCTTCAGGAAAAACAAAGAATTCTTCTGAACAAACATGGAGGATGGTATTGATATAATTATGGAGAACAAAACCTCACAATTACTCTTCAGAGACAAGCATGCTTATCGGTTTGCCAGGATTGTTGGAGGATTGACAGCCAGTATTTATGGATTGTGGGCAGTGTTTGTTTTCCCTGGATTCTATAAAGTTCCTTGGAAGTTAAAGGTATGTAGTATGTTTCAGCTGCTATTAACATTGATTTAAAAGACTGAACACATCAGATTATGTTTACAAGATTATCTTCACCTGCAGTCTGGGGCTGAAAATGATTGATTTCTCTATTTAAACCTCAACCCTGCAAGTGGCATGAGTGGCAGACTGGCAGGAATGACCAGTGAGCCTCTCAAGTCAGGAGGTCTGGTTAGCATACCAAAGTCCATTCAGTGTACAGGGCAGGAAGACAAGGTAACTTGGGAAGCTACCCTCCCTTTCTGGAGAAGCCACATACAAGTAAGGTGGGACCTGGGTTAAGTAGTTTCTAAGGAGTATGGAAACATTTCATTGACTACCAGAAATGCATGCAGCTCATAAAACAAAATGAATTTACATCAGTTGTTTGTACGTATTAGTACTACTGTACAAATAACTTTCTGCAAGCAACATTGCACTGTATGACAGCAGCAAATGAGAAAGGATGCAGAAAGTATAGATATGGATTGGATAAGAAGAGAAGACTTTGTCCAGATCAGCTGCAGTTTTTCCATTTGTCGTTCACTTAGACTTCTGCAGAAATGACTAACACAAGAAACACACTAACACCTGTAGTGTGAAAATTGATTTAGTACAGAAAAGTGAAGGCAAGAGTAGTAATGAGAGATGTGCAGAGTCACCGTGTTTTGAGAATCTCATAACTTTGGCAAAATTCCACAAAGGCCGTGGCACTTTGCCAAGTGTGACTGTGTGCCCAGGACCAGTTCACTAAGTGGTGAAGTGTGGATTTTTCTAGCAAAGTCCAGTGTTGCCAACAAGGAGAATAGTCAACAAATGAGGGGGTTAGCTGTGGTATATAATACTATGTGTGAATAGATTAGGAATAAAATAAGTTTGCCGTCATAAAGATAACATCTGCAGCTGTTTTTGGTTTCGAATTGGAAAGGAATATAACTGAGTTTTGTGTGATTCTCAACCTCTGCATTCCAGCCCTCAGTCTTCTTCTCTAGCTTTTTATCTTACTTCTACCATTTTAAAAATATAACATAGTCTTTCTAAGTTTATGACAATTATGATGGGTGGGTAAGACCCTGATCCATTTGTTATGCAGAGTTAAAAGCAAGGATCTAGTCTGTCCTCTCTTATTCTGTCACTTGCCTGTCTGTGCAATCAAATTTTCCTTGTGGCACCTAGGAATTGGCCACTCCAACAGTCCCACAAGTTCCTCCTGTTTTCTACCTTTCTTCACTTGCTGTTGCTATTCTTTCTTTCTCTCCTTGCTTCTCTGTGGTTAAAAAATACATGTGTGTCTTTATGTGAAAATGGGATCCCTTGATTTGCAGATGTATGTGATTATACCGTTGAAATTTTAGCAAGCTGGAACACATGTGGTTAACTTTGAGACACCTTTTGACCATTCACAAGCTTGTTAACAAAATTGTCAGCAGGAAGCGAGCCTTGGGACAGGATGTCTTAATTGGCTGCACCTAGAAAGACTAATGTACTCTTCAGGTTGGTCACAGGAAAGTCAATGAAAGAAGCTTGTTACATTTTGTGAATCTGGCAGGCAACGATATCTCGTGTAAAAAGAGGGATGTTTTGTCTGTATAGAGAGAGACTTGGAGGAAGGACATTGTTTCTTTGTACTGCCTTTGTGAAGGGCTGTCCTGTACTTTTTTTATTTTTTTATTGTTATTGATAATCAAATGCCGCTGGTGAATTTTATAACTTTTCCTGGTTTGTCTAAGCTTCCTGACAAATGCCTGTAGAATGACCACCTAAAACATATATACACATTTTGTACTGTCTCTTTCTCTGTAGACATCTTCAGTGAGGAAGAGGAAGGATGCGTGCCTTACCATCACAAAGTTTTCCAGAGTTTTTCTCAATACTTTTCAGAGTGAGACCATGTCATCAGCATTGCAGTACCATCTAAGTGGTCCCTCATCTCCCAGATGTCTGTTTCCGACCCAACAGTGCTTGATACAATTAAGTACCCTTTCCCCACCTGAGTCCCTCATAATAGAATTTCATCATGCCTCACAAGCCCTCAGAACTAGACGGCAGCACAGCTGCAGTGAAGGGCCCAAGTCTCTGATAGCAGGAAATGAGGTTTTTTTTTTCATGCTGGGAGCTGTTTGGAATCAGGATAGAGTACTGGTCATTAGCATTGATGAGCTCTGCAAATCACAACCCTAGAATGGTTCATCTTGTCAGAGTTGCATCTAATTAAGGATGAACTAATGGCAACTTTGTTTTCAGTAAACATGCCAAAATTCAGTTTTACCATGACCAAAGCCATTCTGAAGGGTCCCATTTTCCCTTTAGCATTTCGATACTTTGACTACAAGACACAACATTTTCTACAAGAAGCACACACTGAGCATGTGCAACTTTCTGGTAAGCCACATGACCCGCTGGCGATTGAGAACTCTGACTACTGTGCACATCTTGGTGCCATTTGCAGGTCTGTCTCACAGAGGAAGAACCTGAATCCTGAGAGCAATTTATTTAGTCTCAAAAAGAGTGACGTGTTTTGAAAACATTAAGAATCTTCAGAAAATCATGCAATATTCCAGTTAAAGCCCTGAAATTTATTTTCAGACAGGCAGGTCGATGGAAATCATGCTGCTGTGGAGGGAAGTGTGTAGTGTGTCATATTTATTTTTTAACTCAAAGTTTATTGATGTTTCCACAGTTACAGATAACATACAAGTATTTCATACTTTGACCAGACATACAGCGGACTCTGCCGGGGAATCCCTGGAGTATAGTTATGCAAGACATGTATGTAGTTCATCACTCCAATTTAATCAACAAGGGTTCTTGCCAGTCCTTTTTCTCGACAGTGTCCTCGGGGGTTTCTTCTCATTGACCTGTGGCATAGTGTTTCTAGAGCGCATCACTTTACATGCATGCATTAACCAAAGTTTTGCTAGTCGTCATGCAGTTGTACATACATTACATTATGCTTTGTACCCCCGTTACATTTTTCTTATATGTGAAAAGGAAGAAAAACATTCCGACCCATAGGGATACATTTTTCCTGAATTTCTTCTGGTGTTTCAGGTTCATAGAGCTAAATGCCACCTATACCTCCCCTTTTTTTTATGCTAATCCACTACCTTTCTTACCCTCAGACTCCTAATATATATGTCCCCAGCCCATCTTCCATAGCACCCTCCTAGAACAGCAGCAGTCCTGTACCCCTTCCCTCCATATCTGTCCTTAACTTTGTGTATGTCTTGACCAATGATATGCCGTGCTGTTTGAAAATGTTTTAATGTGCTGGCTATTTCAGAATGTTTTCATTCCCCTTCTCATATCATTCTCCCTAACATTGTTAACCCTTTACCTGAAATACTTGTTATTGCTTGGTGTATTTTTTTTTCTGTTTCTGTATAATTATGTCTATTTATTATCTTTACATAAAAGTGTTATTCTTGACCTTGTGTGACGCAGGTCCTCCTTGTAAATGAGTCTGCTCAATGGTGTTTACCTGGTTAAATAAAGACTTCATTGATTGATTGATTCCTTCAGACATGCATGAACACATAACTGCTAACCTTTATTTTAGTCCCCTTCTCCCCCTAGACATGAATCCTCATCTTCCCTGGTATAATAAGGTTGAGTACATACCCTAGGGGTTGGTTAACTCACCTGAGTAATTGTATTCTGCATGTCCCAGGGGTGAAAAGAGAAAGAGTTTATTAAGATTTCATAATAGCTCATCTTTTAGCTTTGTGTTAGTCAGTGGAATTGTCATTTTTCTTCTTTTTTGTGTCATATTTTTAAATAGCTAGATTGCTTGAAAAAAAAAACAGGGTGCTGCACAGAGACACAAAAAACCTTTATAAAACAAATACGAAATATAAATGAAAAAATATGAATAGACTAAAAAACATAATTTTACAAATGTTATAAACTATTAATATAGAGCATAACTATAAAATGTACTTTGCAGAGGCTGTTAGCTATTTCAGCTCTTTGTTTAAGCAGCCATGTTTGTAATCTACTTCTGAAAGTATGTACAGAGGGAGCAGACCGAATTTATGTCGGAAGGTTGTTTCAGAAAAGAGAAGCAGCTACCAAAAATGCTCTGTTCCCTTCAGATGTTAGTCTCGATTTTGGAACAGCCAAAAACTGGTGCCAGCGGATCACAGCTTATGGATACTGGGGCTTTTGCTAGAACATCCCTAAGATACTAGGATCCCAGTCTTTTTAAGGCTTCACAAGTCAGAAGTAAGATCTTTTATCAGCTTTATCAGGTCACAAGGGCTTAGGGCAACTTCTCTTGTTTAGACAAGGAAAGTGGGGAAATTCTGAAAATGTTGTTTGACAAAAGATGTATATTCTGGGGATGTGGATATGGTTCACTTATCCACACTCATGGCAGTCTCAGCTTCACCCTGTGATGTCAGATCTTCATTTCCACTGAAAGAGTCTGGTGTCCTCCTTCACAGCTCTGTGCGCAGTATAGGCATGAATATCTTTTCAAAGTGCGCCATCAGGCTAACTTTCTTCAAACTTAACAAAGTATATCCTTTGTTCCATCTCTGTTTTTGACATCAACATCATGGATCACAGGGATTCAAAGCCGGTTCCCAGTTTCAAGTTGTGCGTCCAGTGCAGCCAGAAAATGTCTCGGATGGATCTGCATGTGTCATGCTTCTGCTGCTTTAGTGACCAGCACAACATTGCTGCCTGTGGCCTATACCAGTCTATGCTTCCCTCTTCCCTTGAAGACTGCTGTGCCCATCTCCTGCATGGTTGGCCAGCTGAATGGGACCCTCCAGGGAAGTTGAAGCAGACATGTAAGGTGGCCTCCGCAGCTGTGGGGTCCGTGGCCCAGATGGCGGCTATGGAAGAGGCAGTGGCTAATGCTGCCGCTTAAGGTACCTAGTCACCTGGTACCCATTGAGGGTCAGGGTGGGCCCAGTTTTCACCGGTAACTTTAGAGATGTGCAGACCCCTCCAGACCTTCGGGAGAGCTCTGCCCACTAAATAAGACAAATCCAAAAGTCCCACCATCGGTCATGGGATCAGGAAGGAACACACTGTTCCTGCCCCTCAACTCCCGACTGCTTGACGCTGTCAAGTGTCTGGCTTCAGTCAAAGTTTTGCTTGATGGCAAGGCTGTAGCTCCACAGTGCCCCTGCCAGGGTTGTTGATCACAACATGAGTTAAGCAGGCAGTCGAGATTTTTCTTGACCCCTTCCACCTGTTACCAGAGGGGATCGATGATGACACAATCTTCAGGATCCCAATCCTATCAGGCCTCAACCAAGAGGTCCATGAGCAGTCGGTGTACCCAGCTGTCTCCACTCAGGGGTTGCCTTTCTCCGGGGACGAATGGGTGAACCTTGTGTGGGCAGTCTGTACCACCAGCTTTATCTCCTCAGCATCATCAGTCCTGTCAGTGCTCGAGGTCAAAAGATTCCTCGCACTGTCAGTCTCCCTCGACTGGGAGGCACCATTGTCAGCATTCCTCTTCATCCTTGGATGACAAGAAGCTCTGTCGCCATGTGCGGTGGGGCTGTGAGGAGCTCCTCTGTCAACAGTGGGCCTTGGCTTGAGCAGGGTAGTGCTGTACTCTCGACCCCTGCAGTCACTTGACATCCATCAGTGCAGCCTGTACCAGTCCTGCTGAGACAGCTGTCTCTGATGTGAGTCTTGCCACTGATAAAGGTGGAGCTTCCTCCATGACATCATATGCAAGGAGCCCCGTCTAAGGACTCCTGTCCAACTGCCAACTTGCCAGGCTGGTTGTCAGTGGAGATCACACACTCGAATGAGCCTCAAGTGGTGCATGGTGGCAAACAGCCGATGGCTGTCTTTGAGGATTCCTCGTCTGACTCCAAAAGGTCCTCGATGCAGTCTGTGACCAGGAGTTTCGACCACTCTTGAGGACCGACCTTTCCTTAAATCTGTTGCAACAGTTCTATTTCTAAGCCTAATCTATCCTTTACTATTTCTAGTCCATAAGGTTAGCCACCTGTGGGCACCCCCTTCTTCTTCTCTTGACTATGCTATAGTGTCCTCTTTAATTTTCCTTTTCCTCTCAGGTCCTCACACAGGGAGGTTATTGTTGTGACCTTTGAGCGTGTGTAAAACAGGCTGTGTTTATTGTTGTTGGATTTAGTATGTAATAGCACTATGTTATAAAATACCTTAATGTATATACCTTATGTTTATGAAACCTGTAAATGTTAAATACCATGGCACTAGGTGTTTTGATAATGGTTAAAAGTACTAGATGTTCTATCATAGAAATTAAGCTAGTTGTGCTATTTAAAATGCATATACCTTGTTGTAAACTTAACAAGCAGAAATGTCATGGTGATTTGCATATATCCCATGATGCATTGCATTATGGAAGTATGTATGATGTTGTATTTCTTTGAAACTTGATTTCTTGCCAATGCCTTTTGGGGTAACTGTTCTTCAGTGATTCTGCATTGAGGTTCTTTGTTTATAGCTTGTTTTGTTTTTCTTCTTTTTGGGCCCCTACTACGTAAGCAAATGAGGGCTTGCATAAGGGTTATGGGCACATGTTATCTAGTGAATTGGATCATAGGTCAGTGTCAGTAGGTGATGATGGCTAAATGCAGAGAAAGGACATGCATAGTCTGTTGCTGCAAACTGATGTACTGAAGAAGAAATATGTCAGATTGTGTGTTGAACCTGAAGTTTGGTGTCTGGTCCATCTGTTATCCCACAGCCCCTCCACAGACTTGGTGCCAGAAGTGGGATAACTTGCTGGTAGCGTCTGGACTGGCTGAAGAGGGACGTCTTCTGGTGGATATCGCCTAGGTGGACTGATGCACCAGGAGTTGCCAGAGAAGAACCTGGAGAGCAAGGTCTGTGGAGTTCTGACCAGAACCATGGCTGACAGATCGAGAGAGCTCGGAGGAAGTCCAAACCTGAAGAAGACGAAGAGATGCAGGTCGGGGCAGATTGGAGGTATGAGAGACAACATCTCGGAGGTGGAGACCCTGATGAGGATGGACTACTGGACAAGTGGGCAGTGGCTGGAGGCAGACAGACTACACAGAGAGGCGGAACACTGGTGCCAGGTGTTTGAGATGTTCCTGCTGCAGAGCTTGGACAAAGAGTCGGAGGAGTTTTTTTCGTGGGCTCAGTTTGAGGAGGACCCCCTGACTGAGCAGACTATTCCTTTGTTGCCTGTGTTACTAGGATGTTACCTGTTGGAAGTTGGAGATGCAGGTATGGAATCTGAATGTGAGACCCCAGGTAAGACTGTGCGTAGTGATATTGTGCTGGGGTTGAAGACTCCAAGCAAGCAAGAATAAGCCTATGAGGCTGAAGGGACTTTTCTTATATTGATGCAGCTAAATCTGTTAGTAGTATTGACTGAGGTATACTGCATGCTAAAAATGCTAATGTTGCCAAACTGTTATAGAATGTTCAGGTTAAGGAGGGTAGAGGTCATTTAAAAATTGTCACCCTTGGAAAAAGGGAAACTCTCACATAGGTTACAAGGTATTAGATGGTAACAGATGGCTGAAAATAGTACAATGATTAAAAGGATGTTTACTAAGACACCCCAGAGTTAAAAGGTTTAGGAACCTGCTGTTTAAGAAGGCAGGGTATTCAGCATGAGAAGTTCCTTAGGGTCCTGTAGGTTTCTGTAGAGACCTGCCTGGGGATAAGATGACCAAGGGTTTGGTGTCATAGGTTATATAAGGTTGAAGTAGGAGTAGAAACTACTATTGCTCCTTCCATATTCCTGCAGACACTTTGTGTAAGACAGAGGGATCAAGTTTAGTTACAGGCAAGCCAGATGTGCTCTGTAGTGGTCCCTTTCTGTAGGCAAAAGTGTAGTATGTTTGATCAGGGGGCAGGCCTGATGTCAAAGAAAGAGGTACTCCAAGGGCAGACAAGGAGTCTGAGGTGGTATGTGTGTTTTATTCTTTCCTGAGTGAAAACCTACAAAGGAGAAGTGGGTGGAAAATGATTGAACCTGTGCTGGGGTAACACATTGATGTATACCCTCAGGTGTCTGTATCTGTAAAAGTGAAATGAATCAAAAGTCATAGTGGGTTTATGTAGAGGGTTGAACATAGGAATGGGCCCTGCTTAAAACTGACTTGTCTGTGGGGTTAAAGCAGGTTCCCCAGAGAAAGTCTTTCTGTGGTACTAGACTTACAGCCGTCCAGATTTTTGCTTAAGACATATAACGGACTTCCTAAAAGGAGATGAGAAGGTACCGTTAGTCTCTATTGAGAATGTGTTTATGCCTCAGGGTAAAATAATGATATCCACCATGTTTATGATAGAATGTTAATCATTAATAGATACCCTGAGATGCAGCTTCTAAAGATGGATGGGTAGAAGCTCCATCCCTTCCTGGGACAGGAAGGTGGTAAGCAGTCTGCAATAACTGCTTCCCCCTTAAGGTGGGGGATATGTGACCGGGAGCTCTGGCCACTCTTGAGGACCAACCTTTCATTAAATCTGTTGCAACAGTTCTATTTCTAAGCCTAATCTATCCTTTATTATTTCTAGTCCATAAGGTTGGCCACCTTTGGGCACCCCCTTCTCCCTCTCTTGACTATGCTATAGTGCTAAACTAGTCAAGGGGGGGAGGCACTGATAAGCAGCAGAAAAATCCAAGCCTCCCCCTACAAAACAGGGTACTAAATGAGAAAAAGACCAAGGTAGAAAGGTCAGTGGGGGATGCTGCTACAGAAGATAAAGCCACCAAAAAATGGAGAGCAATGAGTACCAATGCCCGTAGTCTGGGTAACAAGCTTCCTGAATTAGTGGCCCTGATGGAGGAGGAACATCTGGATATCGTGGCAGTCACAGAAACATGGTACACAGAGAACCATGACCGGGGACGTAAACATACCAGGATACACTATCTACAGGAGGGACAGGGAGGGTAAAAGAGGAAGAGAGTAGCTCTCTACATAAGGGAAGGAATCAAAGCAGCAGAACAAAAGGGTAAACAGGGAGGAGAAGAAGCACTGTGGGTCAATTTGGAGACAGGCAATGGCACCACAATGGAGATACCAGAGAGATAAGGACCCCTCCTGCGCATAGGCATAATTACGGCTCCCCTCACGAAATACATGTTGCACCGCCTACTGCCGTGTCGTCACCAAAGTTAGGAAAAAAAAAAAGGGCCGGCCACAATAGAAATATAGCACAAATACTGAAAAGTCTGAAATAGAATTGGGGGGGTGGGGGCGGAGCCCCCCAATTACAATTATAATTACAACTAGTCTTACAGCCACGATCGTAAAATCGTGAAATAGAAATACATGTAAGCATGAGGCATAGACAAATCTGAAATAGCGTGGGGGGTGGAGACCCCCAATTACAAGTACAAATAGTCTTACAGCCACGTTACAACGAAATAAAATGAAACACATGCAGTAGGTGTTAATAGCATCTAATGGCCAGGTAGCCAGATGGTGTTGTGACCGAAGCCTTTATCTCACTAAATTATGCATCAGTATGTGTTAATCCCCGTAACGGCTATATTAATGGTACCCTACAGTGTACTTTGGTGTTGTGGCCAAGCCTTTATCTCACTAAATTGTACATGAATTATCCGGGACGAAAGGGCGTCAAAGGGGCGTGGCCAAAATGACGGTGCAATTAGCGATTACCGTAGTATACAAATTTTACAACAGGCAAGAGGGATCCTTATCTCTCCAGTATCGCCACCACAATCCGCATAAGGGTTAGAGCAAGTACTTCCTCGGGGAGGAAATGGACAAAGAGATGATAGAAAGTATACTTAGAATGGCAGAAAAAGGGAGATATTGCTGATGGGTGATCTGAATGTGCCAGATGTTAACTGGAGTGCAGTTGCAGCAGCCACTTCTAAAAGTGGGGTTATTCTAGATGCCCTACAGGGGGCATGCCTTAGACAACTAATATTGGAAACCACTCGAGAGGGAGCAATCTTAGACCTGGTTCTCTCAAATGGAGATGGTGAGAGGATCACAGATGTAGAAGTGGGTAGCCATCTGGGAACTAGTGACCATCGAACAGTATGGTTCACAATAAACACAGCAATTGAGTCAAGCCATACAAAGGCAAAAGTACTGGACTTCAGTAGGGCTGACTTTGCCAAAATGGGCGAGTGCCTAAGGAATGCACTAGCAAATGGGCAGGAAGGAGGGTGGAAGAACAATGGGGAATAATAAAAACGGCCATCACAGAGGTAATAAGCTTTTGTGTGAAGCAAGTAATACAAAACAATGTAAGAAACCACTATGGTTCTCAAAGGAGGTAGCAGTGAAGGTTCAAGAGAAAAGGAAAGCATTAGAAAGTACAACGAATCACAGAAGGAGCAGGACAGACAATTGTATCAGTTAAAGCAAAAGGAAGCTGGGAAGGCAGTCAGAACAGCAAAGGCCTAACCGAGGAAAAAGATAGCCAACTCAGTTAGGAAGGGGATAAAACCTTTTAAGGTACATCAGGAGCGAAGGATGACCAAGGGAGGGATAGTGAGGCTTACTAAAGGGGGGGGTGCAGAGGGTGACGTGAAAAGGCAGAGATAACTAAACAAATATTTTGCTCAGTATTTAAAATGAAGAGGAGAGGTACCTTAAACAAACAATAGAAACACTCTGGATACAGAAGTTGATACTAGCCCATTTACAGAAGAAAGGGTTCTGAAAGAACTTAAAACTGAAGGTGGACAAAGCAATAGGGCCTGATGGGATTCATCCCAGAATTTAAAGAACTAAGGGTAGAACTAGTGACACCACTGACTACCCTGTTTAACAAATCGTGGGAGGATGGGTGGTACCTGAGGACTGGAGGAGGGCAGATGTGATTCCCCTTCACAAAAGTGGGAGCAGGGCAGAAGCAGGAGACTACAGACCTGTTAGTTTAACCCCCAGTGATAGGAAAATGAAGGAAAGAACTGTCGAGTACCTGAAGGCCAGTGGGGCACAGGACCCAAGGCAGCATGGATTCACAGCGGGAAGGTCATGTCAGACTTAATCTAATAGATTTCTTTGACTGGGTGACCAAAGTAGTAGAACAGGGAGGGGCTGTGGACATGGCCTACCTAGACTTTAGCAAGGCATTTGACACAGTCTCATACAAAGATTAATATACAAGTTAGCCAGCCTGGGAGTGTCCCAAGATGATATCTTGGGTAAAGAATTGGCTGGAGAATAGGACTCAGATGGTAATAGTAAATGGAGTCCACTCTGAAGAAACGGGGTTACTAGTGGATTCGAGGGTTCAGTATTAGACCCATCCTCTTCAATGTCTTTATAAGCAACATTGCAGAGGGACTGGAAGGAAAAGTATGTCTCTTTGCAGAGGACACAAAGATCTGCAACAGATTTGATGCACAAGGTGGGTGGAAAGGATGACAAGGGACTTGGCAAGGTTAGAGGAATGGTCAAATGTATGGCAGCTTAGATTCAGTGCTAAGAAAGTGCAAGGTAATGCACCTGGGAAACAAAAACCCAGGGGAAGAGTACACAATGGGGAGTGAGATACTAACAACAACAGAAATGGAAAGGGACCTGGGGGTAGGCATATCAGATGACTTAAAGGTGGGCAAGCAATATGAGAGGGCAGTAAGGAGGGCTGGGGGGATACTGGGATGCATAGGGAGAGGCATCACCAGTAGAAAACAGGAAGTTGTTATCCCTCTGTACAGACAGCTGGTGAGACCCCATCTGGAGTACTGCGTGCAGTTCTGGAGACCCAATCTCCGCAAGGACGAGACAGGATGGAAGCTGTCCAGAGGAGGGCACTCAAATGGTGCAGGGTCTGCACCAGAAGACATATGAAGAGAGAACTCCTTTGGTGGACAGCTTTACCTCCAGGGATAATGTAAAACTGAGGCTGTTTTCAGCTTGCACCCCCTTCCAGTCTTGAGATACTGATGAGGGATGATTTTGCGAGGCCTTGGACCTCAGGCTTCCTGTACGCTTCCCCCCTTTCTCTTGATCCGCAAGGCATTGGTCAAGGTGTAGAGGGAACAAGGTACAGATGAACCTAGCCCTGCCAGCTTTGGTACCTGGATCTCCTCAGCCTCAGAAGCAGACCTCTGTGACAGTTGCCCCTGCACCCAGATTTGCTGTCCTGTCATTGGGAAAATCCTACACTCGGATCTTCAATCTCTACACCTCACAGTCTGGATCATAAGCAGCTAGAGTTCCAGGCTTTGGGACTTTTAGACAATTTGCTCCACGTTGTGGAGGCATCCTGAATGGAGTCTAGTGGTCGATGCTATGCCTTTAAATAGAAGTTATTTTCCATTTGGTGCCAGGGCAAGGAGCTTGATCCCCAAGCCTGCCCCTTGGCTAGCATCCTGGACTATCTATGGTCCCTCGCCCAGCTGGGGCTGAGATTGATGACCCTTAAATTGCACTCAGCAGCCATCTCTGCATAACAGGCACAGGCTGGTTTGCCAGCAGTGGAAGAGGATAAAGTGGTTGGGTGCTTCTTGCTTGAACCTACAAGTATGTGAAACACCACCACCTTGTGATCACTTGCTGGCTTTGGCACTGCTCATTGGCAAGCTTTTCAAGCCTATGCACAGTTGTGAGATGTCACACCTGTCATGGAAAACCACCTTCTTGGTAGCTGTTACCTCCACCAGAAGGATCAGTGAGCTCTAGGAGCTCTCTGTGGCATCTCCTTACATGGCTTTGCACTGGGACAAGGTCATCATTTGCCCCTACCTGAAGTTTCACACAAAGTTTGTATCAGGGTGTCACCTTAACCCAGGGATAACTTACCTGTATACTTTACCAATCCATGTTCGGAGTTCAGCTGTAGGCTGAATGCATTGGACCTGCAGTGAGCGCTCTCTTATTACAAGGAGTGTATGACTGTAGTTTGGGGTGAGGCTCACCAGCTGTTTGTCGCATATGCTGAAGCTATATCTGGCAGACCAGCAGCTAAATGGATGATTGACAGGTGGATTGTCTCCTGCATCAACTTCTGCTATAGGGAAGGGAGTCTTCCCTAGTCTGCTTAGGGCTCATTCCATCAGACATACCACAGCCTTGGTGGCTGCTTTCAGGGACATTCCCATTCAGGAGATCTGTAGGGTGACTTCCTGGTAGTCAGCACATCTTCATCTCCCATTACAGCTTCAACCTTGAGTCAGACCGGGATGCTGCTTTTGGGACCTTGGTTCTCCAGTCTTTGTTCGCCAATTAGGGTTGCGTGCCTTGTCCCCTTCTCCCAGATGACAGATGGAAGACTGCCATGGTCTATAAGTGAACTGTGCCCATGTCCCTGGAAAAATTAATTACTCACCTGTAACCGTAGTACTAGGAGTGGTACATGGTTCACATCCACACAACCCACCCTGGCAAGTGGCACGTGTCCCTGCTTCCAGTGTGCAAGAGCTGATGTCACGGAGCGGAGGTGAGGGGATATACCACCTGGGTGGTGAGAGGAGCTTAGCTTGAAGACTAGCAAGAACAGCACTTGAAAGGAGACTGCCAGTGTGAACCATGTACCACTCTTAGAACTATGATTACAGGTGAGTAACCCAATTTTACTGAGTGTTGGTGCAGGACACAGAAATCCAGCTTCATTTTTAGTTATTCCCCTGTGATCCGCCTGAGTGAAAAGATGAGGTAAAGAACAGTTGAAAGAAATGCTGAAGGAGCAAGGGAGCAGGAAAAGGTTCAACCTTGCCATACCCAAGTGTCAGTTCTTCAGGCATTTGTGGTGGTGAAGGATTGAAATATTGTGATGGTGGGAGTGGGAGTTGTACTGGTGGGGCTTGGTGTGTAATAGTCTGACCAAAGAAACCATGATTCATTAGTGCCCTAGAGGTCCACTGGCTCCATACCCACTGCATGCCAGCTTTCTCTATCGGATGTACAGTACATCTGGTGATGAAACCACATTGAGAAAACCAAGCACATGCAATTCTCCCCTGTTCCTTTCTTAAGGTTATGTCTGTTGATATCTGGTTGCATGTACCAACAACCACAAAGAAAAGGGAATTATCTTGCTCATCTGCTCACCAGAATAAAAAAATGAAATGAAAAAATGATCAGTTCCCTTACCCAGAATACAAGGGATCCATCTCAGTTTGTAAAGAGAAGCTGTCACCATGTTTATGTTGTATGAACAACACAAAGATTTCAGCCACACTCACTTGTGCACCCACTATATCATGGAAAATTGCCAGTCCACATTGAGGCATCATATGGTGACCCCTCATCCCCCATATCAGGCATCAGCAGCGTCTGGCTCAGTGCTGTTACTCAGTTAATGTGTGAAGAATCTTCTGAGTCTGACAAGAACACAACTGTTACCTTGTCACTTGAGGAAAAGGTAGGGTTATTCGTGGGAGGAGCACAAGCAGAATGAGTGTGATAAACCTCCTGCCCCATCAGGCACCCCTCTTGTCTCTGGCTGCCGTAGACCTTCACCCCATTTCCCCCCATACAGTGTCCTGCACTTACACTCATCTCTCTGCACAGGTGGCATATCCCACATACCTAGACTAGGTAGTTTTGCTCCACCGAACTTCTCCAGGATTTCATCAGTCTGAGGCATTCAGTATGCATCGGACACTGTGACACCATTGAGCTTCTGACAGTCCACACTAAACATTGTCATCCCATCAGTTTTTTGCAATAAGCACAATTGGAGGGCTAAGGAATACTAGATTTCTGGTTGATTTGAAGGTCTATCATCTCTTAAAATCTTACATTGAGAGGGCTGTCGCAGTAGGTACTCACATATAGGACAAAGCCGCCAGGTATTAGGACCACTCGGAAAACTTCTAGCTAGCAGTGTCTGGCAGGGGACCCCGAAGTCATGTGACTGACGTCAGCGTGACACTATATAAGGAACGGAAGAATGCTGCTACTGTCGACGCTATCTTTGTATGAGTGTAATTTCTAAAACGTTTACATTTCAGTCGTTTTCTCACTTTTATTGTCTTCAAAATCGTGTGTATGTCGTCTCCACCTTCAGAATCGCATAAGAACAAGTGTGACTCCTGTTGAACTCAGTTCTCTCACATGGACAGCCATTTCTTATGCCTTTTTTGCCCAGTGCCGGATCCTCTGTCAGCCCCATAACAGGCCTGACAAAGAGATGACGGTCCAGCTAATGTCTGACATGCAGTTGATGAAGGAGACTACTCCAACTTCTCCCTTACCGCTGATGGAGACAGTACCTCCAGCTCTCCCAACGGGGGATACAGAGGTAGGAGATCGCCCCCGTTGAGGTTTCATCACCCCTTGTGCTGGAGCCCCAGACGCATGAGCCACCGTCGAACCAGATGAATGTCCCTCCGACTCCCTCAGGCATCTTAGTTCCTCAAGGTCTGCCATCGGGCCTGATGCCAGGACCATCGGGACCCACATTTCTGACTCTTCCATCGGGGCCTTCTGCACCCCCTATGGAACGTGGTTCGGACCTGCCAATCCCTCCATTAGGGCTGACGCCAGGCACTTTGGCCCCTCTGGGACTGTTTGGCCACCCTTTTGGGCAGCCAGCGCTGGGCTATCCATTGCCACATTACCCAAAGCCAAGATACCTGATGCCACACTATCCGACGTCAGGCTTTCAAGCACCAGGTTACCCTCCATCGGGTTTCAACTACCCTTACTATGGGTACCCGAGCTATGGGTTTAACAGTCCATCACCTCAGCCAGAAGTGAACCGTCAGGTGGTCCTTAAATCATGGTGGGTGGAAACAAAGTCACAACTTACATCGGGGCTGGAGAAGTACCAATGCGATATCTGTACCGACTCCAAGGCCTCCTTCACCGGATCCTCCCCTGCCGTCCTGGCCATAGGGCCCCAATACCGGGCAGGCGACTGGAGCCCTTACTAATCCTCGGCCTGGAAATTTTAAAGGTCGACTGAATTTTCAAGGCCAGTAGATTTACTGCTCCCAGCCATCGTCTCCCAGTGACCAGGATTCCTCAAACTCGGACAGTGATACGGTCCACTCAGACTCCAACTTGGAAACCCCTACACCGGAGGACCCTAGCTAAAGAGTCTCCCAGATCCTCCTGGGGACCCTTCCTCCTTGGAGCTGCTCAAAGAAGATTCAAGTCCTGTGATTAGTGCACAGTTGCCCAGGATCCGGAGGCAGAGACTGGCGGCTCACCTAGACCTGGCAGACTCTTCTCCGAACCTCATTCTGCCCTGAATAGAGCCACATGAGGACTTGGTCACTACTATCTGGAAACAGCCTTTCTCACTGTCCCCAGTGGCCAGGAAAGCAGACAAGCTTTACCACTCTCCCGATGACAAAGACTATCTCAGCCTCCATCCTAAAGCTGATTCTGTGGTCAGTGCGGCCAACGATAGGTCTGCAAAACCGAAATACCTTAGTGTTTCCCCTACCTGATAAAGAGTCTCAGATTCTTGACCCATTTGGCAAGAAGATGTATTCTTCTTTCACTTTAGGAATCAGAGCACTAAACTGCATACGCCCATATGAGACTACCAGAAATCGATCTTGGGTCAGTTAGAGTCAAGTAGATTCCCTTCAGGACTCGACTTTAAAGAGGAGATGGCAGATCTGGTTAGGTCGGCCAGATCTGCTTGCAGACATCTGCTACATGCCACCTACAATGCAGTGGATGCTGCAGGTAGGGGCTAAACTAACTACTGGCCTCCAACACTTCCGCATGCTTCAGATTCGGACTTGTCACCCTTGTCCAAACAGCCATATAGGATGCTCCATTCAGAGGGTTAGTCCTTTTCGTGGAGACGTCAAAGACATAATAACTGATCTCCAGAATAAGGCAAGGCCTTATGGTTTGTACAATTTATGTAAAATTCTCCTCAGAAGCCGAAACAGCTATTTCAGAGACAGCACTCGCCAGCAAAGACAGAATCAGAACGATGTCAAATACACGCATGCAACTTTGGCTGCTAGAGCCCCCGGCCAGATCCCACAAGGCCTCGGGCGCCCAGCCTCTGTCTTGCCTGCCGCCTCCTGACTCCTTAACTCTCCTGCCTCCACTGGTCTGCACCCTGGAGGAGCCGGAAGGGCAGGTTCTCCTACCATCTATCAGAGTGGGAGAAAATAACAGGCTCATGAGTGCTACAACTGGTGGCAAAAGGCCACACAGTAGAATTCCTAGACAGACCTCCAACAAAACCCCCAGGTCACTCTTTCTACCCACCCCACCACTTACCGTTGGTCAGAGAGGAAATAATGTCCATGTTGGCAAAATCAGCAATAGAACTAGTTCCCGTAAAACATTAAGGGAAAGGTTACTACTCACACTTCTGTCTGGTTCCAGAGAAGACTGTTGACCTCAGACCTATTCTAGCTCTAAGCTCTCTGAACCTCTTTGTGGATTACAAGAGGTTCAGAATGCTATCTCTTACCAGCCTACTTCCTCTCTTACAGAAGGGTCAATGGCTCTGGGCCCTGGATGTGCAGAATGCATGCTTGCACATCCTGATCTGTCCACCACATCTCATATTCCTCCGCTTTTGTTTTCAGGGGAGCATTTCCAGTTCAAAGCCCTCCCTTTGGCCTTTCTTTGGCACCCAGGGTGTTCACAAAATGCCTAGAGGTGTTGGCAGCTTTTCTGCGCAGGCAGGGAGTCCAAGTTTTCCCATACCTGGATGACTGGCTGATCTCGGCTCCATCGAGGGAAGGGATGCCCTTACCAGGTCTCTGAACCATATACTGGACACTTTCCAGCAGGTGGGCATGACGGTCAATTATGCCAAATCCCACCTGGTCCCTACCCAACTGCTCCAATTTATTGGGGCTGTTTTGGACATACTGTAGTCCAAGGCAAGGCTTTCCTGCCACAAGACAGGATAGCAACATTGCAGCACCAGGCACACCTAGTGACTTCGCAGAAGAGGGTATCAGCCAGAACGGTCATTCGGCTGCTAGGGCTCATGGTGGTGGCCATTTCTTCGGTCCACTTAGCCAGACTACACATAAGAGTCTCTCAGTGGACCCTCAGAGTGCAGTGGGAGCAGAGATCAGATGATCTGGACCATGAGAGCTAGTTTCAGATCTGATGGTGCACGATCTTTCATGGTGGCAAAACCAGGACAGCCTCTCCAAGGGGGTTCCATTTCGCTCAGACAATCCCTCCCAGACTCCAATGACAGATGCTTTGGGCCTGGGATGGGGAGCACACCTGGGACCCCACAGGACACAGGGTCTTTGGTTCCATGACAAACTGTCTCTTCATATCAACATACTCAAGATGAGAACAGTGTTGAATGCCCTCAAGGCTTTTCAACACCTCATTCATCCAGGTCATCTTATGATTCAGACAGACAACATGTGTAGTCTGGCACGTAATTGGACAAGGCGGAACCCGCTCTTATCCCCTTTGCCAGGAAGTGATGAGAGTGTGTTACTGGGCAACCAACCACAATATTCATCTGATGGCAGTCCATGGGCCAGGCGTCCAAAACATCCTGGTGGATGCACTCAGCCACACACAAGCCAGAACACGAGTGAGAGCTCAGACAGTCAGTGGTAAATGACATCTTCACAAAGTGGGAAGACCTCAAATAGATCTGTTCACCTCCCACTCAACGCAGAACTACCTGCCTTCTGCTTGCTTGCTCCGGCATGGTGTTTCGGACGAGATGCGCTGTCTCTTTGCTGGAGGTTCGGATGCCTTCCTCCACTCACATTGAGTCAGAGAGTGCTAATGAAGCTCCAAGCAGAGGATTCTCATTCTCCTTCTGGCCGAGACAAATATGGTTCTCTCTGCTGAAGCAACTATCAGTGGAACCTCCTTTCCACTGCCGGTCTCTCAAGATCTCTTGACACAGGAACAAGGGACCCTGGTTCATCCAGGTCTCAAGTCTCTTCATCTGCACTCATGGCTCCTGCTTGACATAGCTGCTGCTCATTTTGGGGTTTCCTGAGGGTAGCGACATTTCTGGTGGAGGCCAGAAAGCCCTCCACTAGAGCCACATATGCCATGAAATGGAAACGGTTTTCCATCTGGGCAGATTCAAAGGGATAGAACCATTCTCCTGTTCAGTGACAAAGGTCTTAGATTACATGCTGCATGTCTATGATTTGGATCTTGGTTACTCGACTTTAAAAGTCCACCTATCGGTCATTTCTGCGTATCACATTCCGATAGAACAAAAGACTTTGGCCCAGTTGGAGGTGTCCAAAACAGTCCTGAAAGGGATTCTTTATCTGAAACCACCAATGCTCCTCCCTGGGACCTGAATTTCTTGAGAAACTCACTCTGCCCCCTTTCGAGCCGGCAGCGAGTTCTGATACGTGCTACCGTTCCTGGAAAGCACTTTTTCTGGTAGCCATCACTTCAGCTCGAAGAATCTCCGAGCTTCAGGCTCTCGTGTATAAGGTACCTTACTTGATTTTCCACACAGGCTGGGTGGCTCTACGTACCAGTCCTAAGTTCTTACCCAAGGTGGTATCCGAATCCACCTTGAATCAATCACTGGACTTAACAGTGTACTATCCGGAGTACTTCAATGGGGTGAAGCACTTCTGCATACTCTGGACGTACACAAAATCCTTAGGTACTATATGGACAGGACTAAGTCTCTCCATAAGACTGACCAGTAGTTTGTTTCCTTTGCACCCAAAAGAGAGGGCGCAGTCGTTTCTGAACAGTGTTTGTCCATATGGTCAGCACACTGCATTATCTTCTGTTATCAGAAGTACAACAAAACCCTTCCGGGTCAGGTTAAAGGACATCTAACCAGAGGCATGGCTGCTTGCTGCTTGTTTCAGCTGCAGACATTTGTGCAGCTGCAACTTGGGTTATGTCCATACCTTTACCAAGTATTACAGTTTGGACATTGCGTCGAGGCGCAGAGCGGGCTTTGGCCTTGCTGTCCAACAGGGACTCCTGTCATGAGTACCCTGGAGTTGTGGATAAACCCATTCTTACCTCTCATGTCTCAAACTTGTCTCAGGTCACTGCTTGGGACTCAGTCCTATATGTGAGTACCTACTGCAAGAGCTCTCTTGAAGTAAGATAGTACAGTTACGTAAGAACTTACCATAACAGTAGATCTTTAAGACAGGCTCTTGCAGTAGGTACTGCTTTCCCTCCAGCCTCCCCCTGGGTTTCCTTCTGTGGTTTCTCATATTGTGCCTTTTTTTGGCTCCAGGAGCCTCTTCTTTCTCCTGTTGTAACTTTCTTGGTCTCCAAGCGGGAGAATTGGAAGGCAGGCATGGGGACCGGCCTTATATAGCATCACACTGATGTCAGTCACATGATGTCGGGATGTCAGGGAGGAGGGGTCCCCGCTGGACACTGCTACCTAGAATTTTCCTGTGTGGTCCTAACATCTGGCAGCTTAGTCCTATATGTGAGTACCTACTGCAGAGTCTCTCTCGAAGATCTGCTGTTACGGTGAGTTCTTACATAACTGTACTCTTCCTTCTATATCCTGGCCCTGTAGTACAGCCGATGGTGCTACTGCTTGCTACACTCAGGGTTCCAAATAAGGTGAGTACTGACCTATTTTACTCACCTCATTTTAGGAATACTTCTCCAGAAAATGTTTTAATGAGTACCAATACTCACCCAACATTTCTTTTTTTAATTCTCTATTTTTCGGCAGGACCCTGTCGTAGCTTTCGGTCCTGTCACGGCACCCCGGAGACCTCCACACCGCCTGTGGCTGCCAGGATCCCTCGGGTCACCCCGGCTTGCCCCTGGAGGGCGGGGCTGTACACCTTCACCGCAACCCACGGACTTATGACTGGTCGGGGATCCGTAGCGACGGTGGTGTCTCGAGGTCCTCCGTGGAGGGCGCCATGTATATGTTGCCCTTTCCTCGTTTTTCCTCTTTACGGAGGTGGGGACGGTAATGACTTCTGGCATCTGCCCTGCCTCAGAACTGCCTCCGTTGGTCGCCTGAGGCCCCCCAGCCTCCGCTAGGAGCCCTCAGTGCAGTGATCGCTTCCCTCGCCCTTCCCCTGGAAAAGGAGAGCAGTCCTTAGGATGCTCTATCCTGCTCCCCCCGGCCGACCCTCTGACGATCTGGGTCCATTCCCAAACCCGGGTCGCCAGTGTCGCAAGTGGAAATACCACTGCTGTGCCAACGGGACGGCTCTCACCCAACATTTCTAAATGTACCACACTCTACAGAATAGTGCTTCATAACTGGTTATTCAAAAGAGCAGTTTTTCCAGATTTATAGCACTCAGATGCATGCCAGTTTTGTTTTACTCACTATATTTTAAAACTGCTGAGTAAATTACTCTTACATGCCAGTGTTATCTGGAGTATAGTTGGCACCTGATCAATTCTTATCTAGGAAAAACAACATTCTTTCTAAAATGTACTCTCACTCCACTCTGTCCAGACATTTGTATGCATCTGAATTTGGTTTTACTCGCCTCACTTTCAAAAGGAGGAGTACAGTACTCATCCCAAAAAATCTTTTCTGGAGCCCTGGCTACACAGCGACTTCCATATGGAAACCAATGTGGATCATCATGGGCCAGCAGTGGGAGAAAGGACTGGGCATCCTAGGGGGCTTCTCTCCTTCCTTGGGGGTGGGGACACTGCTTACGCTGCTAGAATGCATAGGATAAGCACAAGTTCCTCTTTCATGTGGTATTTCATACTGTCAGGACTCTGAAAACATGCTGTGTCAGTGGTGCCTGAGTTATCCATATGGAGTCAGCTGGCATCTTCTCTCCCTATGCTGCTCCTGCCTGCACTGCCACCACTGGTCACCCAGGTGACAGTGTTGCTGCAAAAATGGGCAAGCACTCTTTCTGGTGGAGAAGAGCATTATCACTGATAACACGGCTCAGGCCCTGGCTCTCAAAATTGCCATTGGGAAAAAGGGTAAATATATCACTGAGCAGTCAGTGTACATTGCACTACATTGGGGTTTAATGCCATCCTTGACTGGGTCTCCCACCTCCCCAATTGGTCTAAAGTGATCCTCCTCGGTGGCTTCAACATTAACTGGTTGGCACCTGATATGGCTTCCTATAGGGATGCTGCTGCAGCCATGGACTTGTCCCAGGTTGTTTCCTCTTCCACCAGGATCAACTACAGAACAGGCTCTAGCTCCCTTCTTGACCTCATTCTCACCAACTATCCAGACAGCCTCTCCTGCATTGAAGTTTTACCTGACTCAGTAAGTGACCACTCCCCAACCCTTTGCCTCTGGTCGAATGACTCCATTAAAACACCACCCAAGTCAACCTTTCAGTGCACTCTCAAAAAAGGTATGCTAGGGAAATTCCAATCATACCTTCTCAACTGAAACTGGTCCCCACTAGACTCTGCCACTAACATTGACATTGCCGTTACCTAATTTATCTCTAATTTAAATTCTGCATGTGACACTTTTGCCTCTTCACAAAATGAAAGGTAAGAAAAGTGACAACCCTGGAGTCATCCCTGCTCTCTTAAAATTAATGGCAACTTCGGCAACTTTTGGCACAAGGCCCTGGCATCCAGACTCCCTGTAGCCAGACAGTGGTATCGGACAGCTAGAAATGTCTGCACACAAGAAATTAGATGTGCCAAGGCAGAATTTTACACCACCTACCTTTCCTCCTCTGGGGCAGTGGATGAAGTTTTGGGAAAATATTAAGGACCTAACTAGTAGAGCTAGTACTTCTTCCACTCAGTACTAAATATTAATAGTGTTACAACCCAAGACCCACTCTAATAGCTGATACCTTCAACAATGCTTTACTGACCTCAGCTCACTTCTTCCCATGACTTCTTCAACAACCCCTCTAGTTCTCCTTCAACTTCTGCTCCCACTGGCATCCCCATTTCGCTCAAAACCGTAACCCTAGGGAAGCATCATACCTTGCTCAGTACTGGGCAAGTCCAGATTTAGTGGTGACTCGCTTGATCTGAAATTACTACACCTTGCACTTGATGCAGTCCTGTCTCCCTCACTAAAATCCTTAATCTATCTCTGTGCCAAAGCCAGTTCCCATCCCTCCATCCCTATGGAAATATGCGGTCATTATTCCTGTTCCTAAAAGTGGTGACAGAACCACCCATTGTAGCTTTCACCTATCTCCCTTTATTTCCAAATCCCTATTTCCAAAGCCTTAGAACGTATAGTGTATGACCAACTTTCTGATTATCTTGCCAGATACAATCTCCAGTGCCACCAACAGCATGCATTCAGAAAGGGCCACAGTACTACCTTAAGTGCCTCAAGCTGTCTTGGAGTTTACTAGCTTCACTCATAAAGCCCTGGACCGTGGTCACTTAGTTCGGTCTGTGTACATAGACCTAACAAAAGCATTTGACATGTTAACCATGGGCTTCTCATATCCTCCTTCTTGGGGTTGGATCTATCCCTCAGTGCTACCCATTGGTTCCAAAGTTACCTCTCTGGGAGGTCCCAGAAGGTGAAAATCCTGGATACCCTCTCTTCCAGTAAATCAGTTTGCTCAGGAGTTTCCCGCGGCTCAATACTAGGCCTGCTCCTGTTTAGTCTTTTTCTAAATACCCTTCCGTTAGCCTGCTCAGGCAACCTTCTCCTATATGTGGTCGACGCGGTTATTTTCTCTAGCCACCCTGACTCCCTTCAGCTTGAACAGAGCCTTCAGAGAAACTTTGCCGAATTAGAATCCTGGTTCTCTACAGAAACTTATCTTAAATTATAAAAGGACCAAGGTCATGCTTTTTAAACAGCCAGAGCAAGCACAAAGATAACTTAAACTGGCACGATGGTCGGAAGAGTGGCAATTGGAGTTTAACACAAAGAAGTGCAATATCTACACATTAGGGAAGAGAAACTCTGAAGCCACCTGTAGGTTAGAGGAGTTGCTGGCAATCACAAGGGAAGAAAAGAGACTTGGGCGTCGTCATCACAGATGACCTGAAATCATCCAAGCAGACCACTAAAGCAGTAGGTAAGGCTAGGGGGATGTTGGGATGTATTAGTAGGGGTATCTCAAGTCGTAAGAGGGAAGTAATAATCCCTCTTTACAAGACACTGGTTAGGCCCCATCTGGAGTACTGCATGCAGTACTGGAGGCCACACCTGCACGTTAACAAAATGGAGGCAGTCCAGAGAAGGGCAACCAAAATGGTGCAGGGACTGCATCAGAAGACTAATAAGGACAGATTAACGGAGCTTAGTATGTATACCTTAGAGCAAAGGAGGAGAGAGTAATATGATCAAACATTCAAACATCTTAAGGGCATTAATAAGGTGAAAGAGTCTCAATATGTTTCAATATAAGAAAAATAGCAGGACAGGAGGACACAGCATGAGATTATAGGGAGGCCGATTAAGGGATGATGTGAGAAAGTTCTTTTTCACAGAAATGGTGGTGGATGCATGGAATGGCCTACCTCAGGAAGTGGTGGATATGAATACAGTGCAGGGCTTCAGACAGGCATGGGATAGGCATAAGAGAGCAATACAGATGAGTGAATAGATAGGCCATTGACAGAGTAAAGGCCTATGGCACATTCATAAGGTAGAAAAAATGGGCAGACTGGATGGGCTTTGCGATCCTTATCTGCCGTCAACTTCTATGTTTCTAAAGGCGTGTCTCTAAATATTCACAATAATCAACTCTCACCCCTTAAACAGGTTGGTAGTTTCAGATACCTTGGGATCACCTTAGAAGCCTCCCTCTCCTTCCGTGAGCATGTTGACTTGGTTTGCAAAACTGTGAATACTAGAACTGGCCTCCTATACATGCCTAGGCACTGCCTGACAAAGGACGCCCTTTGTTTGGCAGTCTCTAGCTCCATCCTATCAGTAGTTGATTATGGTATTGTAATATATGGCTCTGCTTCTGATACTGTGCTTAAAAGAATCATGATCTCCCACAATAAAGCCTGTCACCTGGTTGTGGGAGCCCCAAGGCTAACCCATACCTGTGCTCTTTATAGTTGAGCTAACTGGCTAAATTTAAGGGAAGGCCTACCACACCTGCTTGCTGGCCAGAAGCTATTCACTAGTCTCTCTCTCTCCCTCGGTTCAGCAGCTCCTCACATCTACTCCTACCCCCAGAGTTACCAGTAGCTCTGACAAGGCCTCCTTCCTAGTCCCTTTCTGAAGAACTGCCCTTGGGCAGCGATCATTCAGATAGGGCCCCTGTTTTGCTTAATTCTCTCCTCCGTGGTTTCTTCTACAATAAAATTAGACCCTTCAAAACTTTACTCTGCCAGCACCTACTATCCGTTAATCTTTGTGACTGCTCTTAGATGTACTGCCCACTTGTGCCCCACCCCTGCGATGTCCTTTATCCTCCATTTTGTCCTCGCTACCTTGCTCCTTATTCTCCCCATTCCTGTTCCCCCTACCCCTCCTCACACAGATGTTACTCTACTACTCCCCTGCCCACCTCCCTGCTCTTTCTCCTCTCCAATGTTTGTTACCCCATGGACAGTCCTCTCAACCATATCTCTGCCATCCCAACACTTTCCCTGGCCCATTTGGTCAGTCTCCCAGTCCTTTCTTCTACTAGGCCTGTGGTCTCTCTGTCACCTGCTCTGTTGCTTCTCCTGTGCTCTAAACTCCACCTGTCCTGTTTGGTTGCTCCTGCTTATCTCCCAACTCTGTTTATGTTGTTGTCCAGCCTGCTTATCGTTTATCACGTACCTAAATGGTTTACTATGTACTTTTGCCCTGTTTTGTGTATTATTGCACTTCATCTCCTAATTTAGACAATCTCTCCTTTGTATTATTTCTGCTGATTATAACTGATTGTATGGTTGTAACTGTCTGTACTGTATTTTTTTTTACATGGAGCCTTTGTAAAAGACTCTCGACTCAAAGGGTTGTAATTCTGAGACTTCAATAAATAAATAAATAATCTGGGATGCTCAATACTTCTCAGACAGTGACCTAGGCTTTTTCCAATCTGGTTCATCAGCCTTTGAACAGCAGTGCTGCTGCTTCATAGGCATGCCCCTCTGTGGGTAAACAATGTTAACAAAAAGTTTCCAATTCTGTTTCCTACTAACACCTTCAGAGAACTGGTAGTCTCTAACATCCTTTCCTTCTTAAATCTCAAGATTCCTCAACTTCAGAGGTACTGTGGATCACCCTGGAGATGAGGAACAGAGCCACTGTTCACACTGGGGTGATACCATTAGGACTATGCCGCCAGGCATTAGGACCCCATAGAAAACTTCTAGCTAGCAGCCTATGGCAGAGGACCGCCCAAATGTTGGCTCTGCCCTGACGTCAGCTGTGGTATAAAGGGGGTGGTCCCCCAGCACCACCTCAGTTCTTTTCACGCCATCAGCCTGCTAACATCGGCTCCATGGATGCCATCTTCGCAGTCGACCGCCATTTTGTGCCTTGCGCAGTTTATCATTAGTTATCTTAATTCAGTAGTTTTTCTCCGTCAAGTGCATGTCTTCATTGTCCTCCCAGCAGCGGAAGTCGAAGTGCGCATGCGGTATGCAGATCCAGGCGAGTGATGGCTACTCTGCCTGCCTGATCTGCCTAGGCCCCAACCACTGGCCTGATGACTGCCAGCACTGCCAGAAATTCAACAGCAAGACCCGCATCCACCACCTCAAGACACTCAAGGTGTTTCTGATAGAGCAACAAGTGGCCGCCATGCAGAGGACCCATTCAGGACAGAGTTCTTCCTCCTCAGCTAGGGACTCTCCCCCTAAGGAGTAAAGATCATGTGGGAAGTATTACCACAGGGAGAAGGAGAGAGACAAGTCGTAACCCCACCCTAAGTCCCCTCACAGGCCTTCTGCTTCTTTCACCTTTGGTGGGATCATTGTTGTGGGCTGTGTCCTGACTTTTATCAGGACCCTGAGCAAGAGAGGAAATGGAGGAAAGGCATAAAGGAATCTGCCTGTTCAATCCAGTGTCAGGCCATCCATTGGCACAGTGCCCCTGACTGGAGGTCTGCAACAAAACTGGCAGCTGGTGATTGTCTGGGGGAGGTGAAGAGATCTGTCTCTGAGGTGCCCCACCTTCTGAACACTACCTGTAGTACGTGTGTGTTTAGGCACCATTCGTGGTGGTTGTGGCTGAGCCTGCTGAGGAGTCTGCCAGAATGTTGTCTTTTTCCTGGTAAGTGGATGGCAGGCAGGGACACCCAGAGTGAGTAGGCCAGATTCCAGACCATCATGGCCTCTGTCTACTTTTAAGGTTGACCTGGTGCCTCCTGCTTGTTGATATAATACATGGTGGTTGTGTTGTCTGTTCTGACCTGCACCACCTTGCCCTCCCTGGGGTGCAGATGACTGAAAGGCCAGTTAAACAGTCCTAGCTCCAACAGATTGATGTGTATGTGTAACTCTTTGGGGGCAGGAACCATGTACCACTGGCCGTGAGGTTAAGAATGTGTGCCCCTCAACCTAGCAGGGAAGTGTCTAGTGACTACTAGTGAGGATTCTCCCTTTGGAAAGGAGGTCCCTCTCTTAGGTTCTCCCTGTCTATCAACCACTGCAGAACCTGTAACAAGGTTTTTGACACAGATACCAACTTGGCTAGAGAATCCTTTCTCTGTGACCTGTGAGCCCTTAAGAGAAACTGAATGTCCCTCATCTTGGTATGGCCTAGCAATTGCAGGAAGTGCCTTGCTGGTGTGGGTGTGTGTAGATTGAATGACCCTGTCCTGAGGGAGGAATGCCTTTCCTTGCAGCTTGTCCAGTTCTGCTCCTACGTAGTCCAGAACCTGAACAGGACTCATCTGGGACCTTGGGACATTTATCAAAAATCCTAGAGATTCCAAAGTGCTCCGAACCAGAGACAGGGACTCTCTGGTGTGTTGTGGGGATGATCTCATAACTAGCCAGTCATCCATGCAGGGAAATGCTGTGACCCCCTGCCTTCTCAAGTGAGCTACCACAATGGCTAGGCACTTTGTGAATGCTTTTGGGGCGGAGGTTAGGCCAGAGGGCATGGCTGTGAACCGATAGTGGCCTGAGGGCAATCTGAACCTCAGATACATTCTGTGACTGCGTTGGATTTGTATTTGGAAGTAGGTGTCCTTGAGGTCCAGGGATGCCAGCCAGTCTCGCTGCTGGAGAGTGGGGATTATCATAATCAGGGTGACCATGCTGAACTTTGGCTTTGTTGCATGTTTGTTCAGGAGTCTGAGATCTAGAATGGGTCACCAGTCTCCGTTTTTCTTTTGTGTTAGTAAATACCTGGAGTAGAACCCTTTGCCCCTGTGGGAGAGAGGAACAGATTCCACTGTTCTGATGAGCAACAGGTTGGCTACTTCTGCTTCCAGAAACACCTTTTCTGATGGAAGTTTCTGCTTCTTAACTTGGGGTGTGTTTTGAAGCTGAGGGACAGACCCTGACTCACTACCTCCAAGATCCACTTGTCTGTGGAGATGGATTGCCAAGCTTGGAGGTAGTGAGCCAGCCTGCCACCTACTGGTATGCAGGAGGCGACCTGTACAAACATGTCAGAGACTCTGCTTAGGTTGAGCCTTAGGAAGGTTCTGTCCATCTCATTGCCCTTCTGCCCCTGCCCCTGAAGGAACCCCTGGTCTGCTGGTAGTCCAGCAGGGCTCGGACCTGGGTAGGATCCCCCACCCCTGCCTCCCTTGGTTTGGGACCTGTAGGAAGTGGAGGGTCAGTCTTTGGCTGCATTACTCCTCTATGTGGCCTTGTACTCCTCCACTTTCTTCATGTAAGCTTCTGCCTTGTCCCCAAAGAAAGAGTTATTCTTGCAGGGGAAATCCATTGTCTTAGTGTGAGTGTCCTGAGACAGGTTTGTGGCCCTGAGCCGGGCAGACCTTCTCATGAAAACCGTGAGGGCCATACGCCTGGCAGCAGTGTCATTGGCATCTGCTGCCATGGGGAACTGGTACTTTTGGCATCTAGAGCTGTCCTGGCAGTATCAGCCAGATCTACTGCCGCCTCACCCCTGAATCTTCAATAGAGTCACAGCCAGATTCTGGACCCAGTCCATTACCCTCTTACCTCGCTTCTACCTTGACTACTCAAGCATTCCTGCATAGTCACTCAGGAATTTCGACTCCTGGCTCCTTCGCCTCCCTTACATGGTGACCTCTGCCGGCCAGATGGCCTTCAGAGCTGGCATGCCAAACTATGGAACTCCCTGCCTGAGGATATTCGCACGCTCCCTCCTCTCAGCAGCCCAACTCCTCCTCAAAGGGCACCTCCGCCAACTGCTCATGCAGCCTAAACTCACACTAGACTAGGCTAGCTCTTCCCACGGGAAGGAAACAACTCCTGGTGGGGACTCATTGTCAGGAAGGTAGAACTGGGGAGGAAGGGAGGGAGGTGGCAGCCTGCCTGGTGCCATGGCTTGAGAGACAGGGAGCGAATCTCAGGATCGCAGAAGCGGCTGCACAGGGAGGAGCTGGATGTCATTTCCACCTAGGACAAATTGCCTGGCTAAGAAAGGGATCTGAGCAGTGCAAGAAGTGTTCATAGAGATGAGGAGGGCCTTAGACAAATAGCACACACGGTAACCTTCTGGAGGTGCTGCCACTCTATGGCACGGGTGAGGCTAGAGTGCTCCACACCATGGGAGTCATTCAGTGGTTGAAAACTGGTGAAGAGCTCAGGGATTTGGCTTCATTGGGGACTGGGGTCCACCTGGAGGGATGCAGGTCTATACTGGCGGTGTGGTGCATCTGTCCAAGAGGAACCATGATCCAAAATTGATAAGTTTAAATACTTCATTGGCAAGCATTTAAACTAGCCAAGGGGAGGCACTGGAAAGGAGCAAGAAATCTCAGCCCTCCCCAAAAATCAGGGTACTAAGTGAGGTAGACACCAACACAGAGATGACGATAGGGAGAAGTGCAGGGTAAATGGAGAAAGTGACAAATGCAGTAAGGACAGGGATGGGGCAAAGGGTCAGCCATCAAGAAATGGAGGGTAATGAGTGCCAACACCTGTAGTCTGGGCAATAAGCTCCCTGAACTGGTGGCCTTGATGGAAGAGGGATGCCTGGATATGTGGCAGTCACAGAAACATGGTACTGAGAGAACCATGACTGGGATGTTAACATACCAGGGTACACAACCTACAGACGAGACAGGGAGGGGAGAAGAGGGGGTGGAATAGCTCTCTTTGTAAGGGAAGGGTTAAAAGCAACTGAACAAAAGAGTAAACGGGGAGGGGAAGAGAGGAGGCACTGTGGGTCAACTTAGAAACTGGAAATGGCACCACAATCCGCACAGAAGTTGTATACAGACCCCCATTTCTGGGGGAGGCAGTGGACAAGAATATGGTAGAAGGCATACTTAGGATGGCAGAGAAAGGGGAGATACTGTTGATGGGGGACCTTAATATGCCAGATTTTAACTGGAGCACCTTTGCTGCAGCCACATCCAAAAGCAGGGCCATTCTCGATGCCGTTCAGGTGGCATGCCTCAGACAGCTAGTTTTGGAACCTACTCGTGAGGGAGCAATCTGAGATGTCGTACTCTAAAATGGGGACAGTGAGAGGATCTCAGATCTAGAAGTGGGTAGCCATTTGGGAACAAGTGACCACCAAACAGTGTGGTTCATGATAAACTCAGCTACAGAGTCAAGCCATCCAAAAGTGAGGGTTGTGGACTTCAGGGGGCTGACTTTGGCAAGATGGGAGAGTGCCTTAGAAAAGCACTAGCAAACAGGCTAGAAGGAGGGGTGCAGCAACAATGGGAAATTAACAAAACTGCCATCACAGAGGCAACAAGCCTTTGTGTGAAGCAAATAAACAAATCAAAACGAAAGAAAAAGCCACTATGGTTCTCAAAAGAGGTGGCAGTGAAGTTTAGGGAGGAAAAGATAGCATTTAGGAAGTATAAGGAAAGCAGAAGGAGCAGGATAGAGAACTGTACCAGTTAAGGCAGAAGGAAGCAGGGAGGGTAGTCAGAATAGCAAAGGCCCAAACTGAGGAAAAGATAGCCAACTCGGTAAAGAAGGGGGATAAAACCTTTATAGGTATATCAGGGAGCATAGAAAGACAAAGGGAGGATAGTGAGGCTGAATAGAATGGATGGTGGGTGGGCAGAGAGGGACAGTGAAAGCAGGGATACTGAATGAATACTTCTGTTCAGTATTCACAAAAGAGGAGGTGGGGGAGGTGCCTAATCCAGTTAACAGAAGCACTCTGGATAGGGGGGTCGATCCCAGTCCTTTCACAGAAGAAAGGGTTCTGAAAGAACTCCAAAAACTGAAGGTGAGCAAAGCAATGGGGCCAGATGGAATTCACCCAAGAATTCTAAAATATTTAAGCAGAGAACTAGTGACACCACTGACTACCCTTTTTAACAAATCATGGGAGGGTGGTGTGGTACCTGAGGACTGGAGGAAGGCAGATGTGATTCCCCTTCACAAAAGTGGGACCAAGACAGAGGCAGGAAACTACAGACCTGTCAGTTTGACCTCTGTGGTAGGGAAAGTAATGGAATCACTTCTGAAGGAAAGAATTGTTGAGTACCTAGAGGCCAGTGGGGCACAGGACCCAAGGCAGCATGGGTTCACAGCGGGAAGCTCATGTCAGACAAATCTAATTGATTTCTTTGACTGGGTGACCAAAGTAGTAGACCAGGAAGGGGCTGTGGACATGGCCTACCTAGACTTTAGCAAGGCATTTGACACAGTCCTGCACAAAAGATTAATAGTCAAATTAACCTGCCTGGGAGTGGGACCCAGGGTGGTAGCCTGGGTAAAACATTGGCTGGACAACAGGACACAGAAGGTAATTGTAAATTGGAGTCCACTCTGAAGACAGAGGGGTTACTAGTGGAGTACCACAGGGTTCAGTACTGGGTCCGGTCCTTTTTAATGTCTTTGTAAGTGATATTGCAGAGGGACTGGAAGGAAAAGTATGTCTCTTTGCAGATGACACAAAGATCTGCAACAGGGTTGATACACAAGGAGGCGTGGAAAGAATGAGAAGGGACTTGGCAAGGTTGGAGGAATGGTCAGAAGTATGACAGCTTGAGTCAGTGCAAAGAAGTGCAAAATAATGCACCTGGGAAACAAAAACCCATGGGAAGATTACACAATGGGGGTGGGAGTAGTAACAACAACAAAAATGGAAAGGGACCTGAGGTAATCATATCAGATGATCTTAAGGTTGGCAAGCAATGTGAGAAGGCAGTAGGGAGGGCTGGGGGATACTGGGATGTATGGGGAGAGGTATCACCAGCAGAAAAGAGGAAGTCGTTATCCCCCTGTACAGACGGTTGGTGAGACCCCATCTGGAGTACTGCGTCCAGTTCTGGAGACCCCATCTCTGCAAGGACATAGACAGGATGGAGGCAGTTCAGAGGAGGGTAACTAAAATGGTGCAGTGTCTGCAAGAGAAGCCATACAAGGAGAGACTAAAGGAGCTTAACTTGTTTACCCTTGAGGAAAGGAGGGGGGGACATGATAGAAACGGTTAAGTACCTCAGTGGAATCAACAAAATCCAAGAGGGTAGCATCTTTCAGAAAAAGAGATGTGCAAGAACAAGGGGACACAGTTTGAAGATAGAGGGGTCGCTCAGGGCAATGTGAGGAAGTATTTTTCACAGAGAGATGGTGGACGATGGAACAGCCTTCCTGAGGAGGTTGTGGGAACTAAAACTGTGGGAGAATTCAAGAATGCATGGGACAGACATAAGGCAGTTTTTTTGGGGGGTAGGAAGAAATAGGCTGTTGGTTAAATAGGATCTGCAGCTTATCCTCTAGGTAGGGAACTAGGCAGACTAGGTGGGCCAAGCGGTCCTTATCTGCCATCACACTCTATGTTTCTGTGTTTCCAACTGGCTCCAACTGTGGTTACTCCAAATGTTATATCTCTGACCCTGTGTAGTTGTCATTTGCGCCTTCTACCAATTTGCCGTATAAGCCCTGATTTTCTGTTTGCTTGCTGTGTACATACTGAATTTTTCGCGATATATCTGTATAATGTCTGTATTTTTGCCTTTGATATGTATCCTCCCGTCTCCAGCACCCTCCCAGGACGCATCTGGAATCGAGTGGTAGTCTGCTCAGTGTGCCTTTCCTGGTAAAACTTTGAAATAAATAAAAATCTTATCTGCAGTACTGTAGCCAGTATAGTGGTTCATGGGGCTTTTTGGTACCGAGTTACATAAGCCATGTAATTAGTCTGTCTAATCAGGAGAGAAGCTACCATGTAGCTTTTCTTCCCCATGGCATCGATCTTCCAAGAGTCCTTGTCAGGGGGATGTGATGCCAGGGGCATCCTTGCCCTGTCACAGGCAACTGTCTGTACCACACCCTCCTGATCTGGGTGAGTGAATAAAAAGTCAGCGTTGGATATAACTGGTACTTTTTATCCACCTTTCTGTCCTCCCCTGGCACCAGAGTGGGGATTTACAGAATTTTAACACTGTCTTTCTTTTTTTTTTTTTTTGCACTTGCCCAGCTCCCACGGCTTCAGAGGAGGCCTCATACCCCCTCCTACTCTGTCCGCCGGGACATCCCTCTAGGCAGCCCCCTGCCCCAGCTTCATCTTTCTCAGGGGAAGGGGGTGTATGGATTTTTTCCCATTTTTCTGCCTCGCCCCTAAGGAGGCTGGCTCAAAGAACATACATCCAGGCAGATGACTTGCCAAGCACACACAGTGTCCTCCCCGGCTCTGAAGAGCTGCTGTTGCCCCCAAAATCCTGTGCCTTCACCGGCCCCTGGAGCGTCGGGTGCCTGGCACCCCGTAACCCACCCAAGGAGGAGGAGAGCATCCGTTGGGACGCTCAATCCTCTGTCCCCTCGCTGACCCACAGCATCCTGAGTCCGTTCCTGAACCTGGGTTGGCGGCGTAGCGTGAGGTATGGTGTCCAGCGCCTCAACCCTCAGTGCCACCGGGCCGGCTTAACACTGCCTTTCTGAGTGTTTTATGGATAGGCAGGAACAGTTTTTTTTGTAGGGGTTAGACCCATTATATCCAGGAAGTCAGCTTCCTCCTCCTCTTTCAGCTGACTACTGTTTGGCAAAGTTCAGAGTATCTGCCATCTGTCACAAAAGAATTGTTAGACGAGTAGTCCTCTGGACACCATGGGGGAGAACCAGATTCCTGCTCCATGGAGATTTCTGGCTCTGTAGGTTCTCCTTCTTCAACTTCTTGCTCATTCTGTGGTTCCTCGTACAGAAAGGCTGGTTTCTGAGAAGGTGGAACCGACACGGGAACTGGAGGAACCTGAGGAACTGGTGGAGGAAGCAATGAACTGGCAGCCTGGAGGGCCTGCAATACTTGCAGGGCCTTGGCATTTTCCTCCACAGAGGGTATAGCTGGTCTGCTCGCTGAGAGCTCCTTTACTTATTCAGCAGGAGGTGCAGTGGTATGTATTTCTTTGTGTTTTCATTTGGCAGGAACCAGTTCAGCTGCCGGTTCCACTGTTCTTTTTAGATTTAGTAGAATCAGAGTTCTTAATGGATTTCTCCCCGGGTCTTTATTTTTGTCTTTTTTTAAAAGAGGATGGCTCCTCTGAAGATTTAGGAGGGGAAGCAGAGGTAGCCATCTCTTCCAATGTTTTGGCCTGTTTCTAGAGTGTTTTGGGACAGAAAGTCTTGTAAATATCACAATTGACAAAAATATGACTATCTCCCAGACAGGAAATGCACATATCTTGTCTGTCAGCTTTAGCCACTAAACGTCCACAACCAGTACAGTCTTTAAACCAAGTTGGTCCTGTCTATTTAGTTTTTCTGGGCATTTCTGACAATAGTGTCAGGAACCCAAGCACGCTCTTCACAGGGATGTTCAGTTCCAAATTGTAGTAAATTCTATAATTCTAGTCAAAAAGCAGTCAGTTCCCAAAGTTTAAAATATGGTGGAACTGATTGACGCACTCAGTTCCTGTCAGGAAAAGGAACCGGGCGACGGTACAAAACTTAAAGATTTAAATGCAACAGTTCCTAGCGGGAACCGAGTGTTGAATATAAAATAAAATAAAAATGGTGAAGTTTTACCACAGAATTGGCGGTTCCCCGCTGTTCCGAGAAACCGAAAAGTACCGTTGATTTTAACTAAAAAAAAAAAAAAAAACACTAGCTGACTAAAATACCTGAGATGGGGCAGTAATCGTAAAATAAAAGTTAAACAACTAACTTCTTCATCAAATAAAGAGTTTGAAAGCTGTTCCCTTCTTGTCTGGAAGCCAGCAAGCCGCCATTCCGGCACCGGAGGTCGCGAGGGCGACGGGACCAGCCCTTCCCCACCCCACGAAGCCTGAAAGCTGTTCCCTTCTTATCTGGAGGTCACGAGGCGACACGAGACCAGCTCCCCGGCCAGCAAGCCGCCTATTCCGCACTGAGGTCGCGAGGGCGACGGACCAGCCCTCCTCACCCACTTAAGCCTGAAAGCTGTTCCTCTTGTCTGGAGGTCGCGAGGGCAACGGGACCAGCTCCCCCCCCGTAGCCAGCAAGCCGCCATTCCGGCACCAGAGGTCATGAGGGTGACGGGACCAGCCCTTCCCCACCCCACGAAGCCTGAAAGGTAACTTTTAGCCTAATAATTCCACAGGAGAAGCCGAATCCTTACCGGTGCGACTTGGACTGCGCCGCCACCGGTCACGACTGCCTCCAGCTGCATAGGGGATTCTCGGATTCAAGTCAATATTGGACTTGGCGCCACTGTCGGAGTATATGTGCTGATAGGCTACTGGACTTTGAATTACTCGCTAAGGGACACAATTCTCTTACACTCATTTGGGCTATCTTAGAGGAATGTTTTAAGGTGATGTGTAGATTACTATGAATGTTTTAAGCTACATGTTAATTTAATTGGAAAACGTTTGAAATTGTGCTGTACTGTACCTGCCTGTATTTGACTGCCTCCTCAATACCTCAATCCCTCTCGGCCATTTTCTTTAGTAGCACCTTCTTCCCCATCCCAGCCCATCTATAAAACAGCGCCACCTTTCTTTTACAGCTGTTCCTTCTTGTCTGGAGGTTGTGAGGCGATGGGACCCAACTCCCAGAGCCAGCAAGCCGCCATTCTGGTACGGAGGTCGTAGGCGACAGGACCAGCCCTCCCCCACCCCACGAAGCCTGAAAGGTAACTTTTAGCCTAATAATTCCACAGGAGAAGCCGAATCCTTACCGGTGCGACTTGGACTGCGCCTCCACCGGTCGCGACTGCCTCCAGCTGCATAGGGGATTCGACCCCGCTGGCTTCGCCGCCTGCCCTGCCGCCCCCGCCACCACCCTTGGTCGGCATCTGATTATATAGGCTGATTTGTTGATCACGTGCAGGTATCTGATTATATAGGCTGATTTGTTGATCACGTGTGGCAAAATTACCTATCGGCCTACTTTCTTATAAGCAGGTTATACTGACTCACCACCAGGGGCATCTGCTACTTGTAACTGACTTATTTTCAAGCTGATTCAGTCCTCCTCATGCTGAACTGGAGCTACAACCTGGCTCTCAGCTCCCTGCTCAGAATTTGTGTGTGATAGTTACATTACCATTTAAATCCCTTTAAAGCTGCAATGCAAAACTTGCCCCTCTCAACTACCAGCCTCCTCGCTCACCCCTCCACCTATTCTTTCCTTCTCTCTCCTCTCACGTATCGGAGCCCCAGCCTCTCTTCTAGGGATATCCGCCGGACCTCAAACAGGGTACCTAGCATGGCTCATCTCCCAGCAGGCTGCATAGGGCCCCGTCAACACCTCCTGCTTTCAATCCCCCGACCTGGCAAAATGCCAAGGGCCTAAAAATTGCCCACCTTAATATCCACAGCATCCTTCGTAATCTCGACGAACGCACGGCATGGACTGCCCACTACAAACCTGATATTTTGGGCATTACTGAATCATGGCTCAAACCAGGCACTCCAGACCTCACCTGTGCCCTCCCGGGCTACAGACTTATCCGGCAAGATAGGCAGGCTGTAAGAGGGGTTGGGGTGTGCTCATATACTTTAAGGCTCACCTAAAAGTTACGACTATGGCACACACTCCCTCCACACCCCCAGTCTGTGAGTTCCTCCATTCCCTCCTACTCCTTGGAACACAAAGAAGGTGCATCTCGCTTATGCCTACAACCCCCTAAAGGAGGTGCTCCTGGGCTCTCCTCTCTGCTAGACCAGATCAGAAATAAGGTGGGCTCAAATGAACTTATAATCCTGGAGACCTCAACCTGAATTGGGTGGGGCCCAATGCCAGGCAGTTTGAGTCGCTTTCTCTGGTCTTGCTCTCAGTCAGCTGATCACGCAATCTGCTGGGCCTTCCTCCGGGGGTCACTCATTGACTGGGTCATGTGCAATAGACTGGATGCTATCACTCACTCTGGGATCCTCCCTGATGCTATAACCGATCACTCCCCGACCTTCTGCATCCGTGGCCTCAACTCACCCAAAGTCCCCAGCAGAGTGATCCAAATGAGGAACTATTCTAAATTGATCCCCTACGATTACCTTGAGGATCTGCGTCAAGTTGACTGGTCTGCGCTGTTGGCCACAAATGACCCTGACTCGGCTCTGGATCTCTTCCTTGCCGCTCTCATTCCCCTGCAAAATAGGCACGCACCCCTCACCAAACGCAGGGTGCGAGGCACTGTCACAAAATGGCTCCACGCTGGTCTTTACTCCCTCATGAAAGAAAGGGACAAATGCTGGGTAAAATCAAACTTTCCCATAATGACCTTGACCTCGTTGAGTATATCGACGCCTCAGAAACATATGCAAGTGTGCAATCGTTCCACCAAAAGTGAGTATTGCAAGTCTGCCTACTACTCACCGAAAACAACCTCCATGATTCTGGAAAAATGTCAGAAACCTGGTTGGTGGGACTGCCACGGAACAGCCCCCCAATATGTATGTCGGGGGGCCCACTGCAGCAACCCCCATACTGTCACCTCGGCCTTCAATCGCACCTTCTCCGATCTGCCAGTCCCCCCTCCCACCTGTCTTTCTGCCCCTGAACTGTCAAGGCCTCGCTGGCCCACCCTTCTACCTCAAGAGGATCACAGTTGGCGAGACCCAGATGCCTCCTGGCGGGGCTCTTCCACCACATGGGGCGGGTTATGACTGCCTTGAACCCAAGCCTCCTTAGCCTCGGAGCTCCCTCCTTGCTAGACCGTTGCGCACATCTTTAACTCCTCTCTCATCTCGGGTACCATCCCAGAGGTATGGAAGATGGCCAAGGTGGTCCCTGTCCACAAGCAAGGTGACCCCAAAGACATTAGCAACTATCGCCCCATTGCTATACTGTCAGCCACCAGCAAGCTCCTCGAAAAGGCTGTTGCTTCCCAACTTTTACACTACCTTGAGGGATACTCCATTCTCTCCCCGGCCCAACATGGCTTTAGAAAAGGGCACAGCACATCGACGGCGCTTGCAGTGGTCACCTCCGAGATCAGATCTGCTACTGATCTAGGTTTCTTGACGGGGGCCATCTTCGTAATCTTTCCAAGGGCTTCACCGAGGATAACTCCCTCCTCCACACCAGGTTGCACTCCTCGGACTCTCTCACCATGCCCTCGAATGGTTCTCAAACTACCTTGCGGGTAGACAACAATTCACCTGCTACAACTGCACCAACTCAGCCTTATCCCCAGTTAACTGTGGGGTTCCCCAGGGATCCGTCCTGGGTCCTCTACTGTTCTCTCTATACATCAATGGATTGCCCTCTGCAATTACCCATGGTGTTCCAATCTTATACGCGGATGACCTTGTAGTCCTGGCCAGTTCCCGTGATATCAACTCCATCAACTCTCAGCTAAACACCGACTTTGAGCATATGCAAAATTGGCTTAAGGACCACAAGCTCATCGTCAACTTAAAGAAGACCCATACCATGCTATTCGGTCGGGACACGCACCTTTTCCTGCCCTGCTCCCTAGAAATCCATGGGCAAATATAGACTTACTGCCAGTCTCTGACTTGGCCAAATACCTAGGGGCCTTGATCCCCAACTCGATCTCACTGCACACATCAGGAATGTGTGCAATGCCTCTAATGGCAAGCTTGGCCTTGCCTACAGAGCAAAGGACTGCCTCACCTCTGCCGCCGGCTAGCCATAGCGCTAGGGGATACTCCTCCCTCACACTATGCTGTGTGCTCGTTGCCTTTGCCTCGGTCTCCAAAGCTCAACTCACAAAATGGGACACTGCATACAACAACATATGCCGCCGCTTCTCTGCCCCCGCCTTAACGATCGATGTGAGCTTTACTCACGCTTGGAGTGGCTCCCCACCCCGAAAAGCACCGCACATCTGGCCCTAAGCAACTTTGTTGACAACATCGCCTGGACTGCCACCCCCCGGTTCTTGCCCTCCCCTAATCCCCCAACCCCCAACCTACCATCTCAGATCTTGTGCTTCTCAGGCCCAACGTGTTCCAAGGACACGCAGCCTCACTGGGGACAGGGCCTTCTCAGTCCACGCGCCTAAAATATGGAACTCCCTTCCCGCACTAGTGCAGGCCTCGCCCTCCCACCATTGCTTTAAAACATCCCTCTGACATTTTCTCAAGACTTCTGCGGCCTGCTTGTACTCCTCCTAGGCCAGGCGTACCCTCTACCCCTCCAGCCCCTGGGTGGGAGGGGAGCTGCTGCAATTATCTCTATACCCGCCACCAGTATAGTTCTTGCTGCCCCCCCTTATTGTCCACTTACTATGTATTGTCATTTTCGTTTTTCTCCCTGTCTTTGTATTTATCATGTACTGCATAGTGTTGCATACTATAACTTGACTGCCTGCCTAGCCTCACTTGAGCCTGATCTGTACCTCTCACCATTGTAGAGCCTGCGGCTCCTGACTGAAATTTCTCCTACATTGTATTTCTGTTTACTTAGCGTGTATCTTGTTACCTTGGCCCTACCACTTTTCAAACCATTCCGGCATCAATGCCTGTATGCTCTGTAACTCTCCCGGGTCGCACCTGAAAATAGGCACCTGGTTGTCTAGCGTGCTTACCTGGTTAACAAAAGCAAATAAATAAATAAAAAGAAGTTGAGGAGAGCTCTCTGAAGTGTGTGAACTGAGCAGGTGGAGAAATGAATCAGCAGCAGTTCGAAATTGCTGTGAGCCAATGAGAGTTCCTTCATTAAAATACATTCCATTCTTTCTGGAACACTTCAACACTGAAGGCTAACTGCATTAGTAAAGCAGACTGAGCGATTCCTGGGGTTTGAAGAAGAGATTTCTTCGTACTTACCGTAATTTTCTTTTCTGCTAGCTCCAGCATTGTCAGTGGGACCCACCCAGGAGCCTTGCTGCTGCGGGAGAATATTGTCCAGTATGCCAGCATGGGGATGTTCATCATTTCCTAATGAAATTCTGTCTGTAAGTCTGTCTGGACATCTGTCTGTGTTTATACACAACACACATTCATACACACACACATTTATAGCAAAAAAATGAATAGTTTTACATTTTATTATTGGTTTCTGGCATGCAGAATTAACAGTTTCTACTTTTGTGATAAATAAGGGTGCCTCCTTTGCAACAGGTGAGTGCTTACACTGTTTTCAGTTTATTCCCAGTGTTAGCTGATTTTCATTAATTTCTTTGGCAAGTCTCTTCTGTTTGTCTCGGTTCAGCAAAGAATTTCCACGACCTCGGAGATGTAGATAACAAGCCTTGGTCCATCCTTCCTCTCGCCTGACAAGATAGGAAACTGTTTTACTGTACCTTATTTTGGTTAGAGCTTTATCTATGTGGACAACTTATATGTGTTGGTTCCTGACAGGAAACACAGTATAATCAATACAGATCTACTTTCACATACTTGGGGGCACTGCGTGGACAAAAGTGACTGGTGAGTTGCTTCTGTCCGGAATGTTCATGTGCCCAAGATTCTATTCTGTTAACAGCCTTGGGCAGTGCCATTTCCTCTAGTAGGGGTGCACATAACCCATTTGTTCTGAATACCCATTGACAATGTTGGAGCTAACAGAAAAGAAAATTATAGTAAGTATGAAGAAATTTCTTCTTTGCACATTACCCCTAACCTTATCCCCTTTAATGGTAACAGTCAACATTAAGAGTCCCACTGCCGACTTCCGGTGACATCGTCCCAAGGCATGCAGCACTGAGAGAGAAGCTCCGGCACGAAGTGTCCCACCCACTCCTAAACCATTAACAATATACTTAAAAATGTATCTGGATAAAATATTTAGGAGCCTGCAAACGGATGGGTGGCAGAAAAAAGAAAAATAAACCAGTTACTACCTTGGATGCAGCAAGCTTAAACTCCGCAATAGCACAGACCCCAGCAGCAGTGTTCAATATGGTAGAACCACAGTTGTCTCCCAAGCAGCCCAGCAATGCTACTGTCCTTAAAGAGCCCCTGACGCAGTCACGACAACTTTGAAAAAATGTAATATTCAGATACAATTTAGCTTATATTTCATCATTTTTTCTGTAATTCTCACCCCTACTTCGTTATTAGTAAGGGCATTTGCATGTTAACAGGATCACTGCACTATTTTTTCTGGCTGCTTGCCTATACCTGACATCACAGTTCTGGTTATGACTCCACAATCTACTGTTAGGGAGATAATTATGATGCCCTAAACAGGGGATTATGATATCAGGTGTAGGCAAGCAGAAAAGAGCAGATAGTCTAAGGACAGTAATCCTTTTGTACAGCTATCTCAGTAATAAAGAGAAAAGGGAAAGAATTATGTCAAATATATGAAATATAAACTGACGCTATCTAAATCTCTAATTTTTCAACTTTTCTGATGGTGTCAGGGCTCTTTATTTATTTATTTATTTATTTATTTATTTATTTATTTATTTGCATTAGGTAACCAGGTAGATGTGCTAAGCATAGAGATGCCTATTTTCAGGCACAACCGGGAGGCACTGTTGAAATACATAACAACAAACAATGTGAAACAGTATATCAGATGGGTGAAACAGAGGATGCAGGTCCAAATACAATTCACTTAGTGGATAAGAAATACAGTTTGAGACAAAATCAAAATAACACAAACAAGTGCAAATTCAGGATATACAAAGTACAAAATTGGAGGAACAGCATTTACAAAATACAATAAGGTGCAGTTAGGATTGAAAGAGTAGGAACACAGTAAGTCAACTAGCGAGCAACTAGGACTGAGGGACCAAGAGATGAAGTATTAAGAGTGGTAGATAAGAGGTACAAGATACTCGGTGGATTAGTTGGGGAGGGAGAGTAGGGACTAGGAAGAGGAGGAGGTGGGAGGGATAGCCTTGGAAAGAGGTAAGGATAGAACATGCAAGGATGAAGGCAAGAAGGTCAGGTGGAGGAAGTTTGGGAGAGAAAGGCAGGGAAAGTTTTGGGAGAGAAAGGCTGTAGAGATGTGGGGGCAAGACAGTCTGGAGGTAGAGGAAGTGGATGATCTAAGGTGGGTGGAAAGTTGCAGGGGTGTGATACAAGTAGATGATTACAGTGAAGCCTCTTGAAACAGGCATAAGTGGGAGCAAGGCAGATAGCTTGAGGAAGGGAGTTCAATATTTAGGTGCGACATACGGGAAAGCTTGCACGCCAATAGGTTTTACACCTGGGAATGTGGAAGGGGGCTTGGTCATTTGATCAGATCCCATAGGAGGAGGTTTGGGGGTGTAACATGGAGGCAAGGGATTGGGGAGACCTGATCTGGCTATACCATCAATAAGAGAACCAAAGGATTGGAGTCGATAGGCAGCAGGGCAGGGCCATTTTAAATCAGCATAGAGTTGGCAGTGGTGCTTGTACCAAGGGGATGAGGAGGGACAGTGGCAGATGTTATTGTAGGTGGTGTCCCACTTGTAGAGAGAGGTTTTGGTGGTGCTTAATTAGGTGACTGAGCCATAGGCCAATGCTGGGATTAGACGGCCTTGTGCAATAGCAAGCCTGGCTGATGGGGTAAGGGCATAGCTAGTCGGTTAGTTGCCCCAATTTTGGCATTGATGGATTTACAGGTGGCAGTAATGTGTTGATCAAAGTCCAGTGATTCATCAAGCAAGATGCCCAGGTATTTGAAAGAGCTAGTATTGACCAATTGTAAACCATCTGCACAAGAGATTTTGAGAGGTCTTGATTTGCTGTAAATCTGGCAGGAGAGCCGAGGAGCATGGAGTGCATTTTGCCAGCATTAAGAACGAGGTTGTTTTCTCACAGCCAGAATTGTATGTGGAGGAAGTCGGAGGTGAGAGAGTGATTTGTCCAAGATGTTCCTGACACTGTAATAAACAACCAGGTTATCCACGTAGAGCAGAGATGAGCAAGCTGGGGCAGCGATGGGATCATTAGCGAAATGGAAAAAGTAGGCCCAGAATGGATCCCTGTGGAATGCCAATGTGTACTGAGGAGAGATCAGACGTGACAAAGTTGTAATTTACAACCTGTTTCTTGTTGGACAGGTAGCTGTTGAACCAGGCCATGGCATCTGTGGAGAAATCAAGAGAACGAAATTTAGTAAGGAGAAGGGTGTGGTTAACAAGGTCAACGCCTTGGTTAGGGTCGATGAAGACTGCACCAGTCAGAGTCCATTTCCATAGTGGCATGGATATTGTTTGTGAATTTTGGGAGAGTCGTGGCAGTACTATGGCCTTTCGCAAGCCATGCTCGGGAGCTAGAGAGGAGGTTATGCTCCTGAATATATGAAATGGTTTGTGTTGCTACTAGTTTTTCGAGAATGTTGCTAAGAACAGAAAGAATAGTTATGCGCCTGTAGTTGGCAATTCCTTTAGGGTCACCTTTTTTAAAATGGGTGTAATTCTGTCTGTCTTCCAGATGTTAGGAACTGTGCCATGGCACATTGACAGGTTAAAGACTTTGGCTAGGGGGAGGCAATAAGAGGGGCAGTGAGTTTCAAGAGCCTGGGTTCAAGACCATCTGCGCCAATACCAGTGCTGTCAGGATTGGTAAGCAGCATCTTTAGAACTTCAGTTCTGGTTATAGTTCAAAACTGGAAAGGTGGGTGGGTGAGTGAGCAGGGGTTCAGTATCATGGGAGGGTGAAGTGGTTTGTATGGAAGGGAAGCAAGACGAGTATCTTATAAGTTTGAGAAGTGGAGTTTAAAAGAGTTGGCAGTGGAGCTGGATTGTTACAATGCACACCATTTAGTAACATGTCATTTGTAGTACTCATGTGTTTGGCTCCAAGGTGTTTTGATAAGTGATCAGAATTTCTTGAGTGACCTGCGGCATTTGTTAATAAATCTTTGCAAAAGGAACTTTTGGCTAAGCGAATGTTCCTTTGCAAGAGTTTCTCCGATGCTCAGTAGTCATTGTAGTCAGATTGAAGCCCAGAAGCCTTGAAACACCTCCAGCTTTTGTCCCTTGCCCTAATTTGAGCAAGTAGGTCTTTACTGAGACACTTTGTTTGTGCTCCACGTACATGGCATGTGATGCAGGAGCATGGATGTCCTGAGAGATCCAAACCGGATTAAGAAGTAGTCTTGGGCTGTCTGGGCATCGTGACAGAGTAGATGCATGACAGTCAATCAAAGAGAGATAGTACAGAAACTGTGCCTGATTAAAGTTAGCTAGGTTGAGGAAGATGAATTTTGTGGGAGGAGAGGGTTGATGAGAGGAGCGCCAGATACAGTAAATTGGAGAGTGATCACTTATTGCATCGGCGAGGGTTCCTGAGGAGACTATACTGTCAAGACGATTTGTTAGGGCCCAGTCTATTAGAGTGCAGGACTGGGGGAGGGAGCTCTGACCCTGGTGGGGTCGGCGATTAGCTGGTGGAAGTTGTGGCCTTGCACCACGGTATGGAAGGATTTATTAGCTTTGCTGATCCAATTTAATTTTAGGTCTCCTAGGATGAGGACTTCATTGTGTCCTATGGCTGTGCCCACCTAGGAGAATAGTTTCTTGAGGCCAGTGGTACCACCTACATGGGGGTTATAGGCACACACTATGTGAAGTTTCTTGGTGCCGAGCTGAGAGTTAACAAACCAAAAGAATTTAGAAATGAGGTCCGCAGCTGCTTGCTTGGAGCCCACTGGAGACTGCACAAGCCAGCCAAAAAATCTCACCAAATTGAATCACTCAGTCCAACCCTGTAACTTAAGCTAAGTCACGGGCTGGACACAGAGAGGTGCTGTCTGTATGATCTAGAGTTTGACCTTTGTTACTGTGCCCCAACGGCGCACGTGAACTCACTGCTAGTAGTAGGGTGCCTATTATCACCCACCCTGCCTAGCCTCTTATACCATCGGAGCAATTATTTATAGCTGGCAGACTCCCAAATCTAGATGCCGTGGAAGACCATAGAACCACCTTAAGCGACATCCACGACCTAACCCATTATCTGTTTAGTAAACCCCCCCCACACTTGTAGCCCTTGTACAAAGTTCCCTCAGTTTACAGTAGTACCCTTCCACCAGTGGCTGCTGACACAGTGGCATTCTCTCACTGCGGCACAATGTTTGTCCCTCCAGGCATTAGCCTGTGATACCATTTACCCTCCTAATAAACTGGACACAGCACTCCAAAAATGGAAGCACTATGTCATAAAACATACGTTCCAGCTGATAGGTCCTTCAGGTCTCTTGCCATTCGTGACACTGCAAACAACTTACCAAATACCTCAAACAGAATTTTATAGGTACATGCATGTGTGCTGCTACTTATGGGAGGAGGCCTTAGCTCAAATAGCAAAGCACCCCCCCCCCGATACAAATTATACTGATTTACAGTATCTCCGGGGATCTGCGAAGAAACATCTTATCAGTGCATTCTATAAGACGCTTCAGAAAACTTTTATCTGAGTCATCAGATGATATCCAAGCCCAATGGAACTGTGAGATCAATTCAGATACATCTTTAGAAGCCTGGAATAAATATGTGCTTCCAATGTATAACATTTTGACCATAACATACTGGAAGGAATATGCATGGAAGTGCAAAACACGATTTTCCTGCACCTGCGGTCCTTGCCAAGTTTCTAGGCCCACAGCTAGGATACTGCTGGCATGGTTGCAGTCATCATATAGCTGACCACTCCATGTCACGTGGTCCTGCCTACGTATTAGGCCCTATTGGCAGGAGGTGTTTACAGGCCTCCAAGACGTCTTTGACTGCACAGATATATTGTCCCCTGAGTATATTCTTACGGCAATGCCACCAAGCCATATAAAAGTAAATATGAGTACCCATAAGCTACTGGCTGTCCTACTGTTGGTGGCCAAGAAAGCTATCACCAAGCTATGGAGGTCAGCAAAGGTGCCTATGCGTGAAACTTGGAGTACGCTCACCCTGGGGCTATACCATCTAGAAATAATTTCAGCTAGGATAAGGAACTATATCTCTGCCTTTGAGCTAAGGTGGCATAGGTGGGTCATGCACCAACTGGATAATGTTTAGATCTTTGTGCCCTAGGGAAATAGATCTTATTCACGGTACTTGATATTCCTATATGTTGGATTACTTAATTAGGTGACAGACACAGTCTTGAAACTTCTCTCCCAGACATCTATACTTACTTTTTAAGTCTTTTTTTATATAACTTTACTGCTCCTATAGTTCTTCTTTTGGGAACAGAGTCATTGTTTAGATAATGACTGTAATTTTTGTGAAGTGATGTTGCTGAAATTTCTTAGTAACAGCAGGGAAGTTGATGATTAAATGGTGCATCCCCGGAGCAGGAAGACAATGGACTATGCCTGCTTCTTATTTACAGAGTACATTTCTCCATGAACAAACGATGATGGACAGCCTTACTTTCCAAATATAATATTGATGCATGTGACCATTCTGTAAATGTGCCTATGTGACAATATTTCCTGCAAAGTGACAAATCAAGCTGTTTGTTTTAAATGCAGTAGTTTTGTGAGAATGACTCTGTATCTGGCTTTCTTTGTAAAAAAATTCAATAAAACTTGGAATTAAAAAGAAAGAGAGTCTTACTGCCAAGTGTGTGGCTGGTGCCAGTTTGCACTTTGTGTGCAAAAACATTTTTTTTTAACTTACTGTTTACTATAATATATTAGATTGTCATCAGGCTGATTCTTTGGACTTCCAAGCTGACATTTTCTGTTACTACAAATCCCAGAATCCCTTGCTGCTGACATCAGAGGAGGGCTACAGCAGTGGAGATTCAGTAGCCTGCAATGTATGTTAAGAGTTTTTATAAGCTCTGGGACCCGATGTGTAAAATGGGGCAAAGTGGAGCACAGATATTTGTGCTGTGTCTTGCCCTTGCCCAGGTGCCCAAAAATGCTATATTCAGTGTAATGGCGCACTGCCGGTATTCCACTGAATACAGGGTCTTTTCGGTCCAGCACTAAGCTACTTAGTGCTGACCAGACATGGCTCCTGAAATAGGGCATTGTAATGACTTGCACCCAAGCTAAATTTCCTATATTCAAATGGACCCATGCAGAAGCAGACTTGGTCTGGCAGAGGTAGTTTGAACTTTTGTTGCTGAGATGTTTCTAGGGGCAGGAGATAAGGATTTATTTGCTGGTAAACCTTTAAACTCCTTTTGAGCCTGTTGCCTTTAGGGCAGTAGGGCTTCACTAGCTGGAAAGTTTAGTGCATAGTGGGGGAAGGGTGCTTATGGTCAATCTGGGGCCCCAGCTACCTGATTGTTTCTGGAAGGCACGTGCTAGTCCCACCCCTTCCCTCACCCCCAGGTCTGTGATTTCCTTTATACCAGGGGTAATGACATCACTTCCCAGAAGGGCAAAGTGCTTGCACCTGTCATAGCACCCGCCATCTGCTACTGGTCCAATAAATTCATCAAGCACTCCCCAAAACCATTACTAGCCGGGTTCTACCTAGAGGCAAGCTACTTCATATCAAAACCTTCCTTTGTCAGCAGGATTGGTCCCCAGTTCTCACTGCAACCAATGTGAACACCGCACTGGAACACTTCATCAGGATCTTCAACCAAGTTTGCGACATATTTGCACCCTTCAAGAAGCGCAAGTCCAAAGCCCTATGTAACCCCTGGCTCACTGGAGACCTACTTAGGTGACTAAAAGCTCGAGACCACCTTTGGGAGATTGCCAGAAACACCGGGAGACAAGTTGATGTTGCTAACTATAAACGTGCATGAAATGACTGCACCAAATATATCTGGGATACAAAGACCACCTATTTCCATAATGCTCTCACTAACTCATGGGGCAATGGTAGGGACTTCTGGAATAACATTAAAGAAGTCACCGGGAAGCAATCTAAATCACCCCCGTCAGTATTCAGCATAAATGGTAAAACTACACTTGACCAAACTCATTGCTGATATATTCAGTGACACCTTCATGGACCTCAGTGCTGTACTCCCACAGGGTTTTTGATGAGGTGGTTCCCTGCCCCCATGTCACACTCCTTCTACTTTAAAGCAGTAAAATGCATCAAGTCTGTAGCTACGTTACCAAAGCCATTTGCAACTTCAGAGCCAGCAGTGACTCCCTGACCTCAAACTGCTATCACTCACACTTGAAGCATCTGACCACTGGCCAGGATTTTCAACCTCTCTGCCTCAGCCAGTTCTCTGACTTATGGAAATCTGCCACGGAAATCCCAATTCATAAAAGCAGACAAACAGCTACTGAGAATTACCCCATTTCCATCCTACTTCCACTCTCCAAGGCCCTAGAACAGATTGTGTCAGACCAGCTCACCGACTTTCTAGACAATCGCAACATCCTGTGCAAGGAGCAACATGACTTTAGAAGAGGTCGTAGCACCTCCACAGCGCTACTTGAATTCACTGGTGCAATCCATCACTCACTCGATAACAGTCATCTTACTGTATCCACCTTCATCGACTTAACTAAAGCCTTTGATACCATCAACCACAATCTCCTACTTGCCCAGCTTCGACTAGCAGGGCTTTCACCTAACTCGGTGAACTGGTTCAAAAGCTACTTAGACAACTGCTCTCAAAGAGTGAGAATTGCTGGCACACTCTCTAACCAAAGACCAGTCCGTCCGGTGTCCCACAGGGCTCAATCTTGGGTCCCTCCTTTTCAGCCTTCTTCTGAACTTACTGCCAGAATCCTTCCCTGAACAGATCCTACTCTACATGGATGATGCTGTCATCCTGGCAACCCACCATGATCCAGTCCATCTACAAGGTAACCTCCAACAGGCCTTCTCTGCAGTCGAAAACTGGTCACAAAACACAGACTTATACTTAACCAGAAAAATAAAGACCATGATCTTCTGCAGCTCCCAAAACAAACACAAACAATATCAGCTCTCCATTAAAACCAAGCAAGGAATCACCCTCAAACAAGTTCATACTTTCAAATACCTCGGCCTCACCCTCGACTGTAATCTCTCCTATGTCCCACACATCAATAACGTTTCAAAAGTAGCCAACACCAGGATGGGCCTACTATTCCGACATAGGAAACATCTAACCCCAGAAGCTCTGTCCATAGCTGTCCAGAGCTCCATCATCAGCATCATTGACTACGGTCTCATTATCTATGGATCTGCCACAACCTCATCTCTCAGGTGTGTTTCGGCTTCCCTCAATCAAGTCTGCCGGCTCGATACTGGTTCCCACTGTCTCACCCACACCTGCGACTTCTACTCCAAAACAGGCTGACTGCAACTGAACAACTGAATCAAATACCAAACCTGCACCACTGCTAAGAAAATCATGATGAGAAAGGCACCACCAGGAGTCCGCACCCTCCTCAAACCCAAAATCACCAACTGCAACACCAGGAGCTCTAAGCCCCAAATCCTTCAAATCCCCTGCTGCCGCACGTCCCAAGGCTAAAATTCGTTTGCATACAGGGCTCCGAGTTGGCTGAGTGAGCTCTCTAGTGACACCTCATCCACAGCAACGCTTGGAGTGTTCAAAAAAAAGCTCCGCCACTCCATAATTGGCACCTCCATCTGTGCTTGCACCCCATAACATCTTCATTCCCTATGCTGCTTCTGACCTTATAGGTGCCAGTTTCTGCCCTCTCTTCTTGCACTTACCTGTCCAATGCAACTTCTAATGCACTTGCCCTGTGTCTGTCCTGACAAGGCCCCTCGGGTGCCTCACTCTGACCCTCTACACCTATGCCTTCCCCTACCCTCAGCCCTCTCCTCTTCTTGCCCTCTTCCTCCTATTGTTTCTTGAGTTACTTATTGCTCAATCTGATTTTGTCAAGCAAAGTTACTATCTAAAACCATGTATCTGTAACTGTTTTATATTTTAGTGTCTGTTACCCTGTAACCAGCATGATGTGGAACCTTTGTAAAAGAGCCTTGGCTCAAAGGTACTTTGTAATCCTAGACACAAATAAATAAAATAAATAAAAATAGCAGAAGCAGACATCCAGAAAAGGAACAGCAGCGAGTGAAGAGATGAATGCTAGCTCAGTGGAAGGGAAGTAACTACAAAACAAGGAGCTTTCATTCTTACCTGTCTGCATTGGTATTTGCATTGTGGAAAGGAGGGATAGGAGTTTGAAAAAGACTGTGCAATAGTTGCTTAAAGTCTCTTTTTGGGTGTGGGCAGGAGGGATAGGAATGTAAAAAGCAGTTGCTTAATCAATCTAGAAGTGTACGACAAAGGGGATAAGGGAAATTCAGAAAAGGAGAAGAATGTTTTACACTGTTAGAGAGGGGAGACTTGGGGGAGTGTTTGGTATCCTTCATCTGGAAGGGTGGGGGGTTGCTGGTGGGTGGTGTACCATCACTGCAGCGAAGCCCCGACGGCGAACACCACCACAGTGGCAGGAATCGGGCAAAATCCACCCGTCCCTGTGGTGGACAGTGTGCCGATCAGGGCTGCCTCGCTGGGTGATTCCCCCGGTCCAACTCTGACTCGGAGTTAGAATCCTAGAGACCTGGGGGTGTGGGGTCAGAGACCCCTGATTGTGAGCGCCGACATCCCGTAGCTACAATGCCAATGGTTGGCATTGTAGCTGTCGCTGTAGAGGATGTCGGCGCTAGCGCTGTCTAAGTGCTATAGGTAAACCCTGGTGGGCAACAAGAGCAATGGGTAGGGTGGTAGGCTGCAACAACTGCGGTGCGCCAATCTTTCTAAAAATTGCCTGGAGGGTGGGGGGATGTTTAGTGTGCAACCACATAGGGAAACTTAGAAAGGAGATTGAGGGTCTACAGGAGGAGCTAAGACAGGCAAGGCAGACTAGAGGAGGCTATAGCCCAATACTGGAGGAAGGGATGAGGGGAGACGAGGGAGGGCAATTTGAGCCAACAGTGGTGAGGAAAGGGGCAGAAGAAGGGAAGCAGAGACAGAGAGGCCCAGGCCAAGAAGAACGGGGTCCAGGGAAACCAGGTCAGGGGACAAAAGACAAGTGGAAAAAGGAGATAGGGACTTGTGAAGGGAGGAGAAGTGGCAACAGTCATGGAGTGGAAAGGAAGGAACAGGTTACTATGAAGAGAGAGAAAGTGGTCAGTGGTGAAGGGTCTTCAGAAAATTTTTCTGCAGTACTTGAGGGGAAGTAGGAGGAGGGAGGTGATGAAATTAGAGGAGTAACTGGGAAATGCCCGGACCAAACTGGAGCGGGGGATGTTCTGTTGGGGGAATTACAACAGGGGCAGAAGGGGAGAAATACTGTGCAGGAGGAAGAAGAGGAGCCAGGACTGAGAGGAATGGAAGCAAACAGGAAGTAAGATGAGTGGAAACTTAGTGCTGGGGGACTTAGTACTAAGAGGAGTCAGGTGGGGTAGCAAAGAGGAGAGGCACAGTCTCATTTGGTTGGAGGCCATGCCAGGAATGACAGCAGAAAGGGTGGGACAGTCTGTTCTTAATTATGCTTGAAGGGTAGGGACAAGCCTCATTTGATTATACATCTGGGGATGATCAACCTGGCTAACAAGACGGTAGATATAGTCCAGAGAAGGTTTGACTTGGACAATTACATGAGGGGACAGGAAGATCAGTAACATTTTCAGAGATACTCCCAGTGTCCAAGGCAAGCACGACAAGAAAGCTGAGAATAGAGAAATTTAACAGATGGCTAAGAACCTGGTGTCATGCTAAAGGGTATGGGCTGGTGGGGGGGTGAGGAGGGACCTGGGAGGACAGTAGTCTTTATGCCAAAGACAGACTACACTTGAGCGAGGAAGGAAAGAAAGTGTTGAAACAGAGGATAGCAGAGTACATTGAGGAAGTTGGGAATTTAAACTAGGAGTGGAGGTGGCAAGTGGACAAGAGACATGCAGAGACCACAGGTTGGGAAGCCACATGAGCTACTCCCATAACGTGACAAAGGGCAAGTACTATTGGTGATGCTAGTAAAGGAGGGCAGGATGGAGGGGGGAAGGGGTGGAAGGTGGTCACCTTTAATGCTAGGAGCCTTGGAAGGAAAACTGCAGACCTACAGGCACTCATGGCAGAGAGAGAGAGGTGGACATTGCGGCCATCACAGAAACATGGGCCACCCAATACAATGACTGGGACCTGCCTGTACCAGGGTACAGGTTATTTCATAGGGATAGGGTGATTGGGAAAGGAGGAGGGATAGCACTTTATGTGAGGGAAGGACTGAAGTGTGTAAGGGAGGAAGGGGAGGAGGGTAGCACGGAGTCACTTTGGATGCAATTCCAGGATTCCAAGAATAGGACTCTCAGAGTAGGAGTGTTGTACAGGCCACCCTCTCAGACAGAGGAGTTAGACAGGGAACTAGCAGTACAGTTCAGAAGGACCTGCGTGAGGGGTAGTGTGGTGATTGTGGGGGACTTCAACATGCCAGGAGTGGACTGGAGTACCCCAACAACCAGCTATATAAGGGAGCAGATACTGCTGGATGCCTTCCAGGACAGCTTCCTGATGCAAATGGTCAGTGAACCAACTAGGTTAGGGAATACTCTTGACCTTGTGCTGGCAGATGGAGAGTTTGTGAGGGAACTTAGAGTGGAAGAACCACTGTCAGAGAGTGACCACCACTCAGTATGGCTCACATTTGATATGGGCAAGGGAGGAGTGGAATCTGGCACAAGGGTGTTGGACTTCAGGAAGGCAAGGCACAGAGCAGTAAGGCTAGGGCTAAGAAACCGAGCTGGGTGAGCAAGGAGGTCATGGAAAGGTAAGGAGGAAAAGAACTGCATTTAGGAGGTACAAGAAAACAGGAGGCGGAGGACAGGGAGGAATTCCTGAAGGAATCTAAGGAGGTGACGGGCAGTAAGGGGAGCCAAGGCATCTACCGAGCTCAGGCTGGCACAAGGCATTAAGGAGGGGTGAGAAGGACTTTTAGGTACATCAGGAGAAAAGGAACTGTGAGGACCACATAGTAAGGATTAGGAAGGAGGGGGTTGGGTGGAACCAGGGGCTAAGGCAGAAGCACTAAATGATTACTTCTGCTCTGTATTTACTAAGGAGAAGAGGGGGGTGATACGCAAGGGGGGAGGAATGGCAGAAACAGGGAGGGAGGAGGTGACAGATGGGGAAATTATGGAGGGCAGAGTTCTGGAGGGTCCAGTACAGTATTTGCACCTTTTTTCGCCTACAGCCTTTTCTTCTGATCTTTTCAGAATCTCTTATTAAAGAGATTCATTCAACTTGTTTTTTGTCAAGAGTTAATCCTTCAACTTCTCTCTTCCATCGCTGCCACTGCGGAAAAAATATTGCCTCCACAGATGAACATTCTCTCTGTGTTTGCTGTCTTGGGCCTGACCAGGAAGTTTGTGAGCTCTGCCAGATATTTAACCATACAATCCCCAGGTAATGCAGAAAGGCTCTTAAAATGTCCTGATGGATCAACAGGTAGTCAGTTCCGGCAGAGGTCCTCTGGGGTCCCAGCCTGTCAGTCACAAAGGAGGTCATTGAGCTGTCAGGCCTCCAAGGCCTGAGACAAGTCCTCGGGGAAAAGTCATAAAAAAGACCGAGATTGTGATCGGTCCCCCTGGCGACGATCTCATTCCTCAATGGCCTCTTCTCCTTCTTCAGGATATCCTCATCTGCTGCGCTGACACATTAAACTACTATCCATGTCTCTGCGCCCACCAGACTCATACCAATAGCACCCCCGCCTGATTCGCAGGATGGTCAGCTGTCAACTTCCAGGTCATCGGCCCTCCTTCATCAATGATGGACTCGTCATTGACAGCCCTCTAGTCAAGTCCAACCCTTCTCCCTCCAGGGCTACCAACCCTCGGTTTCACAGGGTCCAGCAGGCAGGTCGTCGACACCTATGCCGCGACCTTCCCTTTGTTGATGAATGTAGTTGACCTGAATAAAATTTTGACAAAATATACTTCGGTGATTGTCCAACAGGTGGGCTGGTATAGACTGATTCTCCAACGCTGTCAGCTTCATCATGGACACCTACACTCGGCCATGGGAAGTTTCCTGTAGCTTACGGTGGCACATTCGACGCCAGACCTAGATTTGATAGAGGTCGATGTTCAAGAAGAGTACCATGCAGACCTCATTCTTCCTGACGAGGAGGAAGAAGAGGACGAGATCCTGGTCTTTGTCAGATCCATAGCTTCCTCTGTCAGCAAGGATTTTTGTAAGCATACTCCCAGGTCTCCTTCTAAGGACCCCATATTTTGTCATGTGATGAAGCAGCTATCCTCAGCCATAGGCTTCCACACTGAGGAAGAAAATGCCACCAGTAAAGAGCTGGTGGACTCCCTGGAGATCCCAGAATCTCCCCCAAAAATCATTCCTCCTATTTTGCATGCCTTGAGGAATGCAGCCACGGCAGCTTGGCACAGGCTAGACATAGTGTCAGCTATGCCCCGCAGAGCAGACAAACTTTACAATTCCCATCAGGGTGTTTCTCTGCTATGCTGTCCAGCCCAGAACAGATTCAGTGGTCATTAAGGCAGCCCACGACAGGTCTAAGGTGCCTAAGCACCTTCATTCTCTCCTTCCGGACAAAGAGTCTTGCAGAATTGACCTCTGGAGTAAGACGGTATATGCCTCCTCCACACTGGGTTTGAGGATTGTAAACTATCTGTCTCACATGGTGAAAAACAAAAGCTGATTGGAAGAAGGGCAGGCTGCTGCCCAGGCCTCCCAGATGGCGCACAAAAGCAGAAGCTGCTGAAGTGCCTTCAGGAAGTGGAGGACATTGGGAAACGCCTCCTCAGAGCCCTCCATGACATAGCTGACACTATTGGGAGGCTGCCACAGGCATGCCTATGTAGGCACTCCTAGCTGAGGCAGGTATCCAGTTCCGCTGCTGATGTACAGCAGAAGGTGCTTAATGCACCTTTTAATGGTACTAAGCTTTTCGGCCCCGTGGTTCAGGACATTATCAGTGATCTGCAAGCCTCAGGCAGGGCACGTAAGTCTGTCCACTCTCTCTAACATACTCAGCTGAGAGGTAGACAGTGTCCCCCCATTTGCAAAGCAACCAATAGACCAGGTGAAGCCTCTCACCCTCAAGGGAAGCATAGAGGCCTAGCTGTCTTGCCTGCCCCCTCCAACAGTGGAGATGCGGGCAAGTGTCCGAGAAGTGAGGGACCAGCCCATGCGGCTGCACCCTCCACTGCTTGACTTCTTGCCAGTCCCCCCTCTTCTGGTCCCCAACCAAAATGTGGTGGTTGAAGGTCAGTTCTCCTCCATCTAAGCCAATGGAGAACCATAACTTCAGATGCCTGGATTTTGCAGATCATAAAAGGGGTCATGTCCTGAGATTATCAACAACCTCTGAAACCCTCCAGTGACCCCCTTCCCGACTCACTTGTCTGTTTTCCAGGAGGAGGTACAGTCCCTTCTGCACAAGCAGGCCATTGAGCCAGTACCTAGACACCAGAGAAATGGGTTTTATTCCAGGTTTTTCCTTGTCCCCAAAAGGACCTCAGTCTGTATACCCAGAACAAAAAGTTCCAGATGGTAACTTTGCCAGGCGTGTTGCCCCTCCTCAAGGCAAGAGACAGACTGTACTCACTGGACATGCAGGATGCTTTTCTTCACATATCGGTCTTTCCCCCTCACAGGAGGTTTCTCCACTTTGCATTTCAAGTGGAGCAATATCAGTTCAAAGTGTTGCCCTTTGGCTTGTCCTCTGCACCACAGGTCTTTACTAAGTTTTAACAGCAGTAGCAGCAGCTCTCAAAAAGGGAGGGGCTGTATGTTTTCCCTTATCTGGATGCTTGACTTCTAAAGGCACTGTCCAGGGAACAGCTTCTGCTGACTCTGGAGAGAACTCTCCAGCTGTTTTGCTCCATGGGCATCACTGTCAATTTGCCCAAGTTGGTTCTGGTACCATCTCAAATCCTGCAATATATGGGAATGGTCCCAGATTTGGCACAAGGAAAGGCCTGTCCCAAAACAGGATGGAGTGCCTTGAGGCCCAAGCTCAGGAAGTTGCTCAAACCTGGGCTATATTCCTGCCAGGGTGTACCTGAGATTGTTAGGTCTGGATGGCAGTGGCCATACCCACTGTTCCACGTGTCAGTCTTCAGGTGTGCATCCTCCAGTGGTCCCTCTGAGTACAGTGGGACCTGTGTACAAATGAGTTGGATCATCCAGTCCTGGTCTCTTCCCCAGTCCACGAGGTACTACAGTGGCAGATGAACCCCTTAAATCTGCTTCAAGGAGTCTCATTCCATATCTCCTCCTCACAACAAATCCTCACCACGGACACGTCCAGTCTGGGCTAAGGATCACACCTGCTTCCTTCCAATCCCAGGGCTCTTGGTCCTAGGGTGAAACCTCCTGTGCATTAGTGTTATGGAGATGAGGGCGGTGCTCTATGCCATGCAGCCTTTCAGAAACACTTTGTTCGGGTCACTGCTAGTGCAGTCAGACAGTCTAAGTGTAGTCTACTACATCAACAAGCTTTGGGGGGGGGACTCATTCATATCCCCTGTGCAGGGAGGCCATGAGATTGTGATACTGGGCATTGGCTCACGGTCTGACACTCGTGGTGGTTCATGTGCCAGGTGTGCTAAACACTCTGCTGGACAGTCTCTGCCAGACACACTCCAGCATGCACAAATGAGAGCTCCTCTCATCTGTGGCAGAAGACTTGTTCGACAGATGGGATCATCCAGAATTGGACCTTTATGCTCCCACTCAACGCAAAACTGCTCCATTTGTGCTCATAGATCCAAGGCCTGGAGGTTTCTGTCTAGACACCCTCTCCTGGAGCGGGAGGTTCCTTTATGCCTTCCTTCCATTTCCTCTCACTCAGAGAGTGCTAATCAAGGGGACCAGCGTGATTCTGGTAGCTCCATTCAGGCCTTGGCAGATATGGTTTCCTCTGCTACAGCAGTTAGTGGAGGAACCTCCGGTGTCTCTCTCCTATGCAGGAACCTGCTGACCCAGGATATGGGGACTCTGATTCATCCCAAACTCAGGTCCCTCCATCTGTATGCTTTGCTCCTGAGAACATAGCCATAGCCAGATTCGGAATATCTGATAGAGTAGCAGACGTCCTAGTGGCCATCCAGAAGCCAGTCCACCAAGCCACTTACAGTGCCTTCAAAAGTATTCGCCCTCCTTGGATTTTGTCACATTTGTTGTGTTACTACCAGAATTTTTAATGCATTGAAATGATTCGCTTCCCATTGATTCACACAGCATGCTCAACATTTGAAAGGGGCAAAAATATTTGTATTGTGTAACAAAAATGTATGAAACATTAAAAACCTGATATAACTTATTTACTTAAGTATTCACCCCCCTGAGTCAATACTTTGTAGAAGCGCCTGTGGCAGCTATTACAGCTTTGAGTCTTCTTGGTATGTCTATATCAGCTTTGCACATCTGGGTTTGGGGATTTTCCCCCATTCTTCCTTGCAGGTTTGCTCAAGCTCTGTCAACTTGGATGAGGAGCGTCGGTGAACCGCAATCTTTAAGTCTTTCCACAGATTCTCAATGGGATTCAAGTCTGGGCTTTGGCTGGGCCACTCAGACATTCACCTTCTTGTTCTAAAGCCACTCCAGTGTTGCTTTGACTGTATGCTTGGGGTCGTTGTCCTGTTGGAACGTAATCTTCGCCCCAGTCCAAGGTCTATTGCAGACTGATGCAGGTTCTTCTCAAGGATGTGCCTGTATTTGGCTCCATTCATTGTTCCTCTATCCTGACAAGTGCCCCAGTCCTGCAGCTGAAAAGCATCCCCATAACATGATGCTGCCATCCACCATGCTCGTGGTAGGCATGGTGTTGGGTGCTGAGCTGTGTTCGTTTCGCGCCAGGCATAGCGCTTTGCATTCAGGCCAAAGAGTTCAATTTTTGTTTCATTAGACCAGAGAATCTTTTGCCACGTGGTCTCAGAGTCTGCCACGTGCCTTCTTGCAAACTCCAGGCATGCTATTATGTGGCCTTTTCTCAGGAGTGGCTTCCATCTAGCCACTCTCCCATAGAGGCTACATCTGTGAAGTGCTACAGAGATTGTTGTCCTCTGGACAAGTTCTCCCATCTCGGTCATGGAACTCTGTAGTTCTGTCAGGGTGGTCATTGGGTTCTTGGTCACTTCCCTAACTAAGGTCCTTCTTGCCCGGTTGCTCAGTTTGGGAGGACGGCCTGCTCTAGGAAGAGTCTGGGTGGTTCCATAATCTTTCCATTTCCTAATGATGGACTTGACTGTGCTCCTGGGAACTTTCAACACCCTAGACATGTTTTTATACCCCTCCCCAGATCTATGCCTCCTCACAATTCTATCATGGAGTTCTACGGACAACTTCTTGGTCTTCATGGTAGAGTTTCTGCTCTGACATGCACTGTCAACAGTGGGACCTTATATAGACAGGTGTATTTCCTCTGAAATTGTGTCAACTATTTGAACTGACCACAGGTGGACTCCATTCAAGTTTTAAAGTGATCTCACAAGGAAATTGGATGCACCTGAGCTCAATTTGGAGTGTCATAGCAAAGGGGGTGAATACTTATCAAATCAAGACATTTCAGGTTTTTATTTTAAATTACATGTACAAAAAATTCCAGAAGTTTCATTCCACTTTGACATTATAGAGTAATTTGTGTAGATACGTGACAAAAAAATCCCATATAAATGTATTTAATTTGAGTTTGCAACATCACAAAATGTGACAAAATCCAAGGGGGTGAATACTTTCTGAAGGCACTGTATACCATGAAGTGGAAGTGGTTTGCCATCTGACTGCCAAACATAACCTGGACCCTTTTACCTGTCCGTGAACCACATCTTGGACTACCTGATCTCTGTCTGACTCGGGTCTCCAGTACTCGTCCTTCAAGGTGCATCTGTTGGCTATTTTGCCTTTCATGAGCCCATGAGGACCGTGACGATTGCTTAGCTGGATGTCTCCTGTAGATTTTTAAGGGCATCCTGCATCTGAAACCCCCAATCCATTCTCGTGTCCTGTCTTGGGATTTGAATTTTGTTTTGGAGAAGTTGACCCTGTCTCCCTTTGAGCCCACTGCAACTTGCGAGTTACGCTTTCTGTCTTGGAAAGCCTTTAGTTGCCATTTCTTCTGCTTGAAGAATTTCAGAGCTTCAGGCCCTCTGGCGTATGGAGCCTTATTTGATTTTTCACAAAGACAGGGTGTCTTTGTGCACAAATCCTAAGTCTCTTCCTAAGGTGGTCTCTGCGTTTACACTTAACCAATCTCTCCACCTTCCTGTTTATTTTCCCTGAGCGTGCCAGTCCAGGCGAATCACTGCTTCATATGTTAGATGTGCGCAAAACTTTGAAGTACTGCCTGCTTCTCACCAAGAGATGTAGAAAGTCAAAGCAGTTTGTTTCCTTCGCCCCAGGTAGAGAGGGTGCTTCAGTTTCTAAGTAGTGTTTATCCAAATGGTTGGCAAATTGCATTGTGTTCTGCTACAAATATGGCAAAGAATTGCCTGGAGCGATTAAAGCTCCTTCCACAAGAGGCATGGCTACCTTTGTGGCTTGCTTCTGAGGGGTCTCAGTGGCTGACATCTGTGCTGCTGCCACCTGGAATACCATCCATACTTTCACCAAGCACTATAGTATGGACACTGCCTGAAGAGCCTGTGCAGGTTTTGGCAGGGCTGTGCTGCAGGGCCTCCTGTCTTAAGTTTTATGGTTGGGCCTTCTCCCAGGCTGTGTGTTGCACCTGTAACTGCTTGGGGCTTGTTCCTATGGTGTGACCTGATGACTGAGATACCCCGAAGAAGATAGAATAGTTACATAAGAACTTACCGTAACAGTAGATCTTCGAGGGGATCTTAGTCATCAGGTCTGCTTTCCCTCCCACCATCCCCCTTCTTGGTGCCCTTGTGTAGGAACTGGCTGTCTGGTGTGTTCAGCCTTTCATATGGGTCTGGGCACCTCTCTCCTTGGTCCCCCATGGCTAGAGCTATGCTCTATTTGTCTCCAGGGGAAAGAACTGAGGGAGAGTGGGCCACCACGGCTTGATAGGGTTGGTGACGTTGACAATATGGGTGGCACAGTTGTACTGTTGACAATCTTCCGAGTGGATCCTGCTTCACTGATGGTGACTGAGATCCCCTCAAAGATCTACTGGTTATGGTAAGTTCTTACATAATTGTTCTTTCCCTGTTGTCTGGTGGGCCCCCCCCCCCCACAGATCACCAGCCCGATAACAGCAATAGAGTTTCCCTGGTGTCTAGCGGTCCCTCCCCTCCTTATCTCCAATCCCTTATCTATATCCGGAAAACTCCCTGGTGGCTAGCGTTCCTCCTAAACTCCGATCCCTGTATATGTGATACAACTCCCAGGTGATCTAGCGTCCCCTCCCTATCTTGACCCACCTGTACATGAGATACATCTGTTCCTAGAGGTCTAGTAGACCTCCACCTCCCTTCCCTGCCAGCAGGTACTGGCCCACCACCCGCCTCCTCCCTTAGCCCATGACTGGCACAGCCTCCACTTCCACCATGGCCGGCCACCAACTGAGCTCTCAGTGAGCGTTAGGATACAGACAAGAGATCGGGATTGGGAGGTGAGACTGCTAGATATCAGGGAATAGCCTTGCAACATCAGGCATGGGTGAGGGTGGAGGAGGGACCACTGGACACCAGGGAAACTCTATACTGCACATCGGGCTGGTGAAAGGGGGGGATGATTAGACACCAAGGAATATCTCATTTATTATTGGGCCAGCAGTTGGCGTGTGGAGGACCACTGGACATTGGGGAAAATCTATACTGTATTTTGGGTCAGTGATAGGCTTGGCGGGGACTACTAGACAACAGGAAACTCTATTTTTATTATATGGCGGTGATGGGAGGGGCACTACTAGATGCCATAGGGACCGCAGTGTTAGCCAGGTTAGCGAGGATACCTTCCTCCACCCAACGCTAAAGGTGCGTGAGGTAAATTGGGGTTTGGATTGGCAGTATATGGGTTTAAAGTAGACAGTGCAACGGTCTTGCATGGGGCATATACTCTGAATATTGGACTGCATCAATATTCAGGTCCCCGCCCTTCATTTACATTTACATTGCGCCCCGACTACTGCCCAATCACAAACTGAGTTTTCCTGCGCTAACCAGGCTTTTCAGCATTGCCCATCTGGCGCTAATCCTTGCAAACTCAGTTTTGCACCCAGGAAAAGTTTTGAATAATGGGCCCTTGAACTTTTGTTTGCTGGTTCTACTGTTCTCCCTGGGTCAAGATAACCATACTTAGCCTGGAAGAACAGCAGGACCGGCAAGCATATGATTAAATCTTATAAAAGCTTTGAGTTTCAGGCTATTAAATCTTCATTGCTGCAGCCCTCCTCTGATGTTAGCTGTAGGGGATTCTGGGATTTCTGATTACAGAAAATATCAGCTTGAATGGCAACAGAATCCATCTGATGCAGGCTGCTAATACTGCAGTAAACAGTAAAATAAAAATATTTTTGCAGACAGCATGCAGATTGGGACCAGCCCCACACTTGAGTATGGGCTTTCATGCTGCTTGTTCTCTTTAATTGTTAAACCCTATTCTCACATTGCTTTCATTCAACTAGCTTGTTTGACTTGACAGGCTGTTTAGTTGCTTGTTGTCAGAAGTGGTTTTCAGCTTGCTGTACCATGCAAGCAGACAACTATGAGGGAGATTTATGCAATAATAAATCAGAAACCGTATGAAGCAGACACCAATCCCTAGTTATTAATGAGGCTCTGTATTTTACTAAAATGCACTGTCTTGCATTCTTGCTGATCTGATGTCATTGTGTTATGCTTCATTGTAGTGTTCAGCTCAACTGAAGTGACTGAATTCCCTAATTGCTAAGTAATTAAAAAAAATTAGTATTGGGGAAAAAATGCTTCACTAATATGTGGCCCTAAGCAAGAAATAAAGGGGACTATTTCAAAACAAACATACAAAACAGTGCACTGGGGTGATAAATCAGACTTTACACATGCCCAAATTTACAGTTATATTATTACACGTAAGCAGCATTGTTTATGTTCCCTTTTTTTTTTTTTAATTTAGTTGTTTAACCAGGAGTAGCACACTAAGCTGAAAGCTTTTTTACAGGAGCGACCTGGGAGCACAGGGAAGTTAAGTGACTTGCTCAGGGTCACACAGTATGCAAGTGGAAGCTGTGGGATTCAAGCCCAAGTCTAGTCTGCTGGATGTCACCAGATTTGCAGCTCAGAGCCTTAAACCACTGCGCTCTACTAAAGTTATTTTTCTAATGTTTAGTGTGCTTTACATATGTATTTTGATATCTGCTTGTAGGGAAAACTTTCTGCCAGTTGTCCATAGCGATTTACCCAAGATACCAGTGAAAACGAGATGTGACATCTCATTGGGTCACCCTGGTTGGATCACAAATTTATAAGATACAGATATATTTATTTTATTTATTAGATCATCGGTTTACAGACCTTGAGTCATAGACTCATTTACAAAGGCACCCCATCAAGAAAGCAATACATCACAACAAACAAAACAGTACAGTACATTACGCTTAGATTAAAAGAGCAACCAGTGTTACAAACATTCACTGGTGGTACAAGCCAAACTACAGCTGGTACAATCAACCTTTCTATCCTTGATAGATTATGCTGACATCCTCTACAGTCACTGTCCCATTTCCTACCTCACCAAACTTGACACATTATATCATAGAGTTTTGAGGTTCATCACAGGCCTGCCTTATTCCACCCACCACTGCTCCCTATATCAGTCAGTGGGGTGGAGTTCTCTTCAATTCAGGCTTGATAAAAATGCAGCCTTTTGGACCCTGAGAGCCATCTCCAAAAAACTGCCCCAATACATTACAGACTGACTTCCTATAAAACCAGTAGGCAAGTACGCCCTGAGAAGTTGCAGATCTTTCCTACTGATGGTTCCCAAAGTTAACTCTCTTTGGCAGGGTGCTGTGTTTACACTGTCCTCCTTGTGGAATAAATTGCAAAAACCTGAAACTGAGGTCACCCATCAGCATCTCATCTTTCAAGCTCTTATATTCATGTCTCAGAAATGATCAGTGCAATTGTTTCCATGACCATCATGCTAACCTGTACCATTTAACCATGAACGAATTACTTCTAGTGCTCGTCTTCCCCCTTGGCCCTGGTCTGTTATCATGCTTTCATGTAACACCTTGATGCCTCTGTCCTCCCTTTGATACTGGTCTATCTTCTCGCTTTCTCCAGCCTTCTTTTCACAGCTCTATACTGCACTCATCCACAACCTATACTGTCATACTATAAAAGTCCTAACTCCCCCACCGCCACATCAGTTCTACCGACCTATCCTTGGGACTTCACTTCTCATAATGTTTATCCTTCGCTCACATATTACATCCTGGTACCCCACCTGCCATTAGTTGGTGGTTCTCCAAGCCATTTTCATGGCTAGTACTAGTGACTGCCCCTGGTAAATGAACTAACTGGTACTTCTATACAGAGAACATGGTTTATATACAGTTGCATGGTACAATGGTGAACCTGCCCTTGTATTTGAATCCTCTCTGTTATGGCTTGCCTTGTCTTCCTTTATCATTTGACTCCTATTACTGCACCATTGTGTTTGTGTTTATATACTTATTTACATGTATTTATATGTTTTATGATGGAGGTTACCTACCCTGTTCTAACCAGGTCCATCTTGTAAAGAGCTCTGCTCAATGATGTTCGCCTGGATAAATAAAGATTTTGATTGATTGATTGGTAATAGGTAGATCACAGCAGTCATAATATAGGTGCACGAGTCAGGTAGCAACCAGAGATATTTTATTACATTAGCCAGCAGATGTTGCTTAGACCCCAGGTATATACAGCAAAAGTAGACAGGGCAGACCCAGCCTAGGGGTGAAGGTAAGGCAGGTGGGGATTATATGCAGTTGCAACAGTGAGTGCTTGTCAGATGGCTTCGAGGGAGACCTTGAAAGGACCAAGCTAGTGGAGCTGGGCTATATGGCTGGGAGGGAATTGAACCAGGAGGGAGCCCGATAGCAAAAGGAGCTTTGGGTCATAGAGGTCCCACCCTGGGGACAGTAAGGGAGGTTTTGCAGTGCTGCGGTGGAGACTGAGGGGGAGGCACGCTGCAGGAGGTGGCGCACGGGGGAGCCCTAGCAGGGTCTTTTTTACAAGAAGGCAGGTTTGGAAGCGGAGTCTTTCTTCAAGGTTGAGCAGGTTGGTGGTGGAGTACAAGATGCACGTATGGGTGCACCTAGGGGTTCCCAGCATTAGCCTGCAGGCCTTATTTATAGAGAGCTGGGTTCTTGCAAGCACAATGTTGTCGGCTGCAGCATAGATGGGTAACCCAGAGTCGATTAGCGACAGGACAGAGGAAGTGATTGCCAATCTAAGGGCCTCTTGTAGTAGGCAGTCCCTATGGTAGTATAACAGTCCAATCCTGACATTGGTGGTAGCAGAAAGGGCATTGATATGGAAATGGAAGGAAAGTGCCAGATCAAAGGTAATGCCCAGATACTTGTAGGAGGAAACCTACTCAGTGGGGTTTAGTGTGCTAGGCAGTATCACAAGAGGGGCACCACTGGCTTTGCTTTGGTGATGCGAGAAGAGCATAGCTTTGGTCTTTTTTAGGTTCAGGACTAGCCTTCGTGATGTGAACCAATGCTCAGCTGTATCAAAAACTTGTTTGAGGGTGGCCTGGAGTGTTAGTTGGGGTTAATCTAAGTAGGTCAGCATCATCCACTTGAGGAGGATCTTACTTGGACAGGCCAAGGAGAGGGAGTTGAGGTAGAGACTGAAGAGGTGAGGGCCTCAAATGGAGCCTTGGGGAACCCCAGAGTAGACAGGTCACGGTCAGATAGGGCGCTATTGATTTTTATACACTGAGTTCTGGCAGAGAGGTAGCTGGTGAACCATGCAAGGGGCTGGGGGAGAAACCAAGGCATCTGAGGGAGTCAAGCAGGAGAGGATGGCAAACTGTGTCAGGGGCCTTGGAGAGGTCAATGAACACGGCACCGGCAGGACTTCCGGCATCAAGAGCAAAGTGCAGGAAGTTGGAGAATTCAAGTAGCGCGGTTGTGGTGCTGTGTCCTGCACAAAAGCCATGTTGTTCAGGGAACAGGATATTGTGCATGGCCAAGTATTCGGCAAGCTGGTTGGCAACTACTTTTTCAAGGGCCTTAGAGAGTGGGGGGGAGGATGGAGACAGGTCGATAGTTACCTGGGGTCACTCGATCGCCGCTCTTTAGGATGGGAGTGATGATGGTGGTTTTCCATGTGCTGGGGAACTAAACTAGGTACAGAGAGCGGTTGAGCAGCCCGGTAAGTGGGACCAGGATAGCATCCAATATCAGACAAAGTAACCTAGTGTCCAGTAGGTTGTTACTACTAACGGCTTTTTGCAGAAGGGGTCTAGCCTCCAATGGGGCGATAGTACGTAGGTAGAAAGGAGGTCTCTGGGGGGTGGGCAGGGGTGCTACTGGGATGGGGTCAAAGAAGTTACTGGGCAGGACTGAACTTAGGTCTGAGAAAGTGTGGTTTAGGCAGTCTGCAATGCCAAGGGGGTCAAAGCAGACAGTTCCATTAAAGGAGTGTTGAGAGGGGGGTGGGGAGCAGGATTTCCCATTCAGCTCCTTTGCATTATCCCAAAGTTTCTAGCCTACCCCAGGAGGAGACAAGAATGGATTGGTAGTACTGGGCTTTGACCTGTCGAATGGCCCAAGTACACTTATTATTGCATTAAGTTGTACACTATGCTTCATCACCTGGCTTGTTAGATTCCATGGCAATGTGCCATAGGTTGTCTCTCATTTTAAGTTTGTGAAGGTGGGAGGGGTAAACCCAGGGCATGTTTTGCTTTTTGGTGCAGTGTCTAGCGAAGGGAGCATAGCGGTCACAGGCAGTGTTAAAAGTGTGAGTGAAAAAATCCAATGCCTTGTCTGTGGATGGTGCAAGCTTGATTGAGACCAATCCAGGTGTGAGATGTACAGTTTAAGGCGACGCAGGCTGCCTGGGAGTAGGCGACCTCGCTGGGTGGTTTGTGGTGCAGGTTTGCCGTTGACAGTGGACCAAGAGAATACGACCGTTAGTGGTCACTAGTGAGTTGGGAAGTACACTGATATCAAGCACTCTCTGGGGAGGTTGGTAATGGCGATATCCAGGAGGGTGCTGGAGCCAGTAGAGGGGTTGAATCTAGTTGGGGTGGTGACAAGCTGGGACATGTCAAGGGCGGCAAACAAATCTTTGGTTTGGGAGGCCATGGCGGAGAGCCAGTTGATATTCAGGTCACCAACAATTATCTGGGCCATTTTGGGTGGTAGGCAAGAGAGGTAGTCAGAAAGCGCCTGAATGGTGAGGTCTTGCTTTCTGGGAGGCATCTAGGCAATGTTGAGAAAGAGTGGGCCCTTACCAGGGTTGGGGGAGATTTTAGTGTGAGGGTTTGGCCTGCTATCAAGCTTGGGTGGTGGAAGTGCATGTCCAAGGAAGGAGTCATGCATATAGACAGCACAACCACCTCCATGTTTATCCACCCGATCTTCCCTGAAAAGGGTGTAACCAGGGAGGGAGATGAAGGAGTCGGGTGGATTTGGAGTACCTGGTTTCGGCGAGTGTGACAATGTCCGGTTGGTGCTGAGTAACCCAGCATTGGAATGCAGCAGCCTTCTTAAGGAGGCTGCAAATATTCATAGAAGCTGTGTGGAGTCCTTGAGCCTGGGCAGACTTGTTCATAAGGTTGGGCACGGGGCCAGGGTTTGGATGAATGTTACCTGATAGAAGCAACAGTAGGGTGATTAGGCGCACCAAAGCGTGGTAGTGATTGTGGCATCTCTCCTGCGACTGACTCGGCGGGTGCAAGGGGTGGTAGAGGTAAGGGTGGGAAAGGCATTTAGGAGAAGAGACCAGGTATGACTGGGAAGTAAGAGGTAGCAGGAGGGAAGTGTGTGTGTGGGGGGTACCAAGAGGGAGGTGATCGAGGCCGGGGGTCTGATAGAGGTGTTGCAGATAAGGGGGGTACTATGCGTAGAGGGTGATGGTCCTAAATAAGGTGGGGCTGGTGTAGGAAGTAGGAGAAGGACCATAGTCAGTGTCAATGCACTTGATCCTGGATGCATTGAGGACAATAAGTTATTTGAGCACGAGAGAGGATCACCCCTTTAAGAAGTTACAGAAAGAGTCCCTTTAAGGAGTTGCTGTAATTGACTAGTGTGAGGCCTCTGGGGGTGGGGATCACTGGGGAAGTGTACTTAATAAAGGAGGGAGGAGGGGGGGGGGTTGGCGAAAAAAAAAAAATATCCAGAGAGCAGTACAGCAAGGCAGTGGCTGAGCTGTGTTTTGAAAAAAGGTGCCTTGTATGCTTTCTTTCTCAATGGGGATCTACAGCATCCAATCAGGAAGCAGCCACTGTCCACAGGAGCCAGTCCAATTATGGGGATGGAAGCCTGACAGCTCCGAGCTAGGAGCTGACCAAACGTACCTGCTTTCCTTGGTCAGGGGGTGGCGGGCTGGATGCAGAGGTCCGGCCGCTAGAGGACAGCAGCGCCAGGGCCACTCGGCTGAAGCAGAGAGCCTGGTTTGGGCTTGTGGCTGCTTTCCTTGGTCAGGGGGTGGCGGGTTGCATGCAGAGGTCTGGCCACCAGCAGGTAGCAGTGCCAGGGCCAGTCGGCTGAAGTAGAGAACCTGGTTTGGGCTTTTGGCTGCTTTCCTTGGTCAGGGGTGGCGGGCTGGATGCAGAGGTCCAGCCGCCAGCAGGCAGCAGCGCCAGGCCACTCGGCTGAAGTAGAGATCCTGGTTTGGGCTTGTGCTGCTTTCCTTGGTCAGGGGTGGCGGGCTGGATGCAGAGGTCCGGCTGCCAGCAGGTAGTAGCGCCAGGCCTCTGCTGAAGTAGAGAGCCTGGTTTGGGCTTGTGGCTGCTTTCCTTGGTCCGGGGTGGCGGCTGGATGCAGAGGTCTGACCACCATTAGATGGCAGCGCCAGGGCCACTCAGTTGAAGTAGAGAGCCTGGTTAGGCTTGTGGCTACTTTCCTTGGTCAGGTGGTGGCGGGCTGGATGCAGAGGTCCGGCGCCAGTAGGTAGCAGCTCCAGGGCCACTCAGCTGAAGTACAGAGCCTGGTTTGGGCTTGTGGCTGCTTTCCTTGGTCGGGGTGGCGGTTGATGCAAAGGTCCGGCCCAGCAGGTAGCAGTGCCAGGCCACTCGGCAGTAGAGAGCCTGATTTGGGCTTTTGGCTGCTTCCTTGGTCCGGGGTGGCGGGCTGGATGTAGAGGTCCATCTGCCAGCAGGTAGCAGCGCCAGGGCCACTCGGCTGAAGTAGAGAGCCTGGTTTGGGCTTGTGGCTGCTTTCCTTGGTCAGGGGGTGGCGGGCTGGATGCAGAGGTCTGGCCGCCAGCAGGTAGCAGTGCCAGGGCCATTCAGCTGAAGTAGAGAGCCTGGTTTGGGCTTGTGGCTGCTTTTCTTGGTCGGCGGTGGTGGGCTGGATACAGAGGTCCGGCCGCCAGCAGGTAGCAGCGCCAGGGCCATTTGGCTGAAGTAGAGTCTGGTTTGGACTTGTGGCTGCATTCCTTGGTCGGGGTGGCGGGCTGGATACAGAGGTCCAGCCGCCAGCAGGTAGCGCCAGGGCCACTCTGCTGAAGTAGAGAGCTTGGTTTGGGCTTGTGGCTGCTTTCCTTGGTCTGGCGGTGGCGGCTGGATGCAGAGGTCCAGCCGCCAGCAGGTAGCAGCGCCAGGCCACTCAGGTGAAGCTATAGATAAATGTGTGTGTGTGTGTGTGTATATATTGTAAGATATGTGTGTGTGTATATATATATATATATATATATATGTATATATATATATATGTACATAAAATGAATTATGGTCATGTATGAGTTACAAGATGATAATTGAGGGATTGATAGAACATAATAATCAGTGTGATGTTCCATAAACCCCAAGACCGAATTGTCACCTTGCAACTCACACTTGCACATCGTTTTATTATGTTATGTTATAGGGCTATTTAAACTGAAGCAACAAACAAAAATCACAATGCCATTTTTGCAGCTCAGTTTAAGGAAGCTGTTAGTCAGGAGGTCCATGAGACAAACATAACTCGCAAGGAAAATGACAGTGCGACACCTGAAAAACTTTTTAACAGAGATTTGATTAACAGCTTGTGATAATCCATGGAATTTGGTGGACAAGTGGTGATTCAGTAATCCATGGCTAACCATGGATTATCACAACCTGTCAACCACATTGTGATAATTCATAGCTAACAATGGATTATCACAACCAGTCAATTAGATTCTATTATCATGTTTGGAAGGTGATTCCTCGGTGTGAAATATTGGCCTTAACCACATAATGTAGTATAATTCTTATAGTAATTATTATGCAACTGTTACACAGGTGCCATTTCTGCCTTCCAGCAAGGCACAGGTTCAGAATGTCATGAAACTTTTAGAAGGACGCAAAGGAAGACTGGCTGACCTTGGTTCAGGTGATGGGAGGCTGGTAAGTGCCTATAAGCAAATTGCATGGTAAGCTTATATTTCTAAACAGTAGCTGGAAATAAAGCATCTCGATGCTCCTTCTTCTTCTATCCCCATAACACTACTTCCCATTCTCTCTCTCTTCCTTTTGAAAATCTACTGTTGGTCAATCTGGTTTTTCTTACCGCTTTTCTAAACTTTGGTCCCTCTTCCCTTTCAGTTTGATCTGCCCCTCTCCTCCTTCCCTTAAGTCTCCTCTTTATGACTTTTTATCCTTCCTGCAACTGTCTGTGACCCCTTCCTCCTTTATTCCCTCATTACTTGTCACTGGTAGTCTTACTCCCATTTTCTACTCTTGCCCTGTTCTTGCTGTTGTACTGCTTTTTCCCTTCTTTACATTTAGGTGGTTAAGTGTTATATTTTCTAACTGCATTCATTACTAAATTACCTCTAATATTTATTATTCTGCATGTGTTTCTATATCATTGTATTTAACGTCTGGTATTTTTAGTAATTAGATTGTTTAACTATCTCCTATCCTTCTTCCCCAGGACATATCTGGAAACAAGATGTTATAGGTTCAGTATGTATTTCAGTAAGTGTCGGTGGCCCAGTAGGTAGCACACTCGTCTCTGAGACCGAGAGATCAGAGGGCCATGGGTTCAGTTCCCACACCTGCCACTTGGGTTAATATCCCAGTACTGACACTGTAGTGCAGCATGAGAGGGGTGCTGCACTTCTGAGGTGCCGTCTTTCGGATGACACGTTAAACCAAGGTCCCATTTGCCTGGATTGGTGGTAGTTCAGGTGGATGTTAAAGATCCCATGGCACTTATTGAAAAGAGTAGGGGAATTTCCCCGGTGTCCTGGCCAAATTTCCCTCATTCACAAAAAATACCAACAGCTTAATCTGGTTCAAGGTCACTTGGCATTCATCTGTATCCCCCTCCCCCGGGTCGTGCCTGAAAATAGGCAGGATTTGTCTAGTGCACTTACCTGGTCAACAAAAACGAAATAAATAAAATTTCTTTGTTAAACGTTTAAATAAACAAACAGATAAACAGTCCGCCTTATAGTCTGAATCATAACATTATTATTTGGAAACGTTTATGTGCAGTAGAACTGTTAGCCTCTATGCTATCAAAACAGTAATTTAAGAAAAGGAATACAAATCTTAGTTTCATAATAGCATTGAGGCATTCACAGATTTGGCAAACTTATTCTTACCTTATGAGTGTAGGGCATGCAGCATTACTTTGTGCTTCATGACCCCTGAGGTTGGATTAATAGCACCCTGCCCCATATCATGCCTTAAAGGGACACTGTCAACCCTTTTTGCATCATTTCTAGTTGAAAATGCACACCTTTTTTTCAACAAACTGCTACCTCTCCTGTAGGGTCAGTTAATAATGGGAGGGGATTTCAACACTATCCTTACCCCCACACGTGACACAATGGGCTCCCCGCTTCATAGAGCTACAGAAAGGCAGAAGTACCTGTGTACCTCATTAGCCCATCTGGGATTCACAGATGTGTGGTCACATTTTTTTCCCAACCACCCCAGCTTTTACCTGTAGCTCCTCCAAAACAGGGTCGTTGGCAATGTTACACTACATAATCACCACGGCCAAGCATTTAGATAATATCCAGGATATAAATCATGGTCCAATATTGCTATCTGATCATGCTCCAGTACAGGTGAAATTGAGCCTGAAGAAACCACTCACCCGGATCCATGTCAATTCAATTTAACCTTACTAAGGGATCCCAAATTTGTACAGTTAGCACAGGAAAAACTCCCACAGATAATTAACAACAATTCAGATCCCTTAGTTACTCCATCCATACTATGGGACACAGTCAAGGCAGTAATGCGGGGAGAAATAATAGCATACTCTGCTAAAAAGAAAAAGGAAAGGGAAGGGAAACTCCGGGAGTTACAAATCCAGCTTGCAACACTGCAGTCATTCTACATGCAGGGAGATGTCTCCCAATAGATCAACCAAGTCAAAAGGGTAGTGCAAAAAATTATAGACTCCAAAATAGAGCAGTCTCTATTCTTCCTTAAGCATCATTATTATGAGGGAGGGGCTTGGGAAGCCAGAAATTTTGCAGGGGCACTCCACGCGCAAAAAGCTTGGACGTGCATCACCCAAATGGTGGATACAGACATGGGAAAGTTGACGGCACACCCATCGGCCATCCTAGTCCGAAGGTTTGAACATCTTTTGCCCCATCTAATTGACAAGACCAAGTGGACTTTGCGAAGTCAGCAGGGACATGATAGCATGAGAAGGACCTTCCTACTGTAGAACATGCCAATACCCAGTCAGTCCCATTGGCTGTACTAAGCCTGGATGCTGAGAAGGCTTTTGACAGGGTGGCCTGGCCATTCCTGTGGGCCACTTTGTCGGCATTTGGTTTTCCAGATGACTTTGTTGTCACCTTACAGAACATTTATCAACACTCGCAAGCTTACCTTAGGCTTAATGGCTCCCTAGCAGACCCATTTCCCTTAGAGCAGGAAACAAGACACGGGAAAGTCGACGGCACACCAAACTGAACCATACTAACCCAATTCTACAAAACAACTATACACGGCTGACCTGAAAATGCCGTCACATGTTATATCTCCTTATTTAAACACTCTCCATATATCAAAACTTAATCAATCGGAGGCCGAAGGATTGGTAGCACCCATTACACATGGTGAACTTCAAGGGGTTATATAGGACACACAAGCTAGGAAAGCAACAGGGCAGGATGGCTACCTGGTGGAATTCTGCAAAAAATTTAACTCTATACTATCACTGACCCTTCTTCCAGTATTTCATGCCATGCAAAGCGGACATACCCCTCCACCCACCTGGCATTATTCAGTAATATCAGTACTCCAAAAACCAAATAAAGACCCAAATTATGCCTCCTCCTACAGGCTTAAATCCTTACTAAACTACAACTATAAAATGTTTATGTCCGTCCTAGCCCAAAGGGTTTAACATCTTTTGCCCCATCTAATTGACGTCCTAGCCCGAAGGCTTTAACATCTTTTGCCCCATCTAATTGACAAGACCAAGTGGACTTTGTGAAGTCGGCAGGGACATGATAGCATGAGAAGGACCTTCCTACTGTTAGAACATGCCAACACCCAGTCAGTACCCATTGGCTCTATTAAGCCTGGATGCTGAGAAAGCTTTTGACAGGGTGGCCTAGCTATTCCTGTGGGCCACTCTGTCGGCATTTGGTTTTACAGATAACTTTGTTGGCACCTTACAGAACATTTATCAACACTCGCAAGCTTACATTAGCCTTAATGGCTCCCTAGCAGACCCATTACCCTTTGAGTGGGCAACAAGACAGGGATGCCCTATGTCACTCCTTCTCTTTGCCCTCTACCTGGAACCCCTGACCATAACCAGTCGGCAAACGTACCAAATCTCGGGAATCCCAGTGTGAGGCAGAGAATATAAAATATAATTATTTGCAGATGACCTTCTGCTTACAGTCACCTCACCGGAGGAGTCGATTCCCATGTTGTGGAAAGTGCTTACCTAATTTGGTGGTATTTCAGGATACAAACTGAAGCACCGCAAAAACAGAGGTCATTCTATGTAACTACACATCCTCCACACATCTTAAGAATATGTTCCCATTCAGGTGAGTAGAGCATCCTTTAGATATCTGGGAATTAAAATTACACGTAACCTAGACCATCTTGAGCTCCTGAACTATGAACCATTAACTATTCAAATTACGGAAGACCTCTTTAAGTGGTCTCACCTCTCCCTGGAGTTCTTTCAACATATTGAAACAATACATCAAAACATATTACTGCATATATGACCTGCAAACCCTTCCCATATTACCGGAACAGCCATATTTTAGAGATATGGGATAGGGTAATCTCCCACTTCATTTGGAATGGGAACCCCCCACGGACAAAGTTCTCAACATTGCAACTCCTGAGGCACAGAGGGGGCATTAATCTACCGAATATTGCAAAATATGCCTTAGCGGCATACCTGTGCACAATATGTATCTGGATAATTCACACACAACATCCTTATTGGAAAGAAATAGAATCCACCCTAAATGACCTACACAATTATGACCCATATTTATTTGGTAATCCCCCAACTTTTCAGCCAGTGCTAACCCAATGGATTCACATAACTAAAAAATATCTCGCCCCTGCACAAAACTTCATTTTAAGAGCTATGGCCCATGATGGCGCGTATCGACCCAACCAAGTGGATGGGGTTCTTCAAGTATGGGCTAAGTTGGGCCTTTGTTTCTTTAACCAATTAATGGACACCCATGGTGCCCTCCCCTTCTCCATGCTCCAAACAGACTTCCATCTGGGGAAGGCAGACCATTTCCGGTATCTCCAAGTATCTCCAAGTAAGATCATACATAAGAGATTAACCCATAGCAGCCCGCAGAGTGCCGATGAGCCCTTCTCCACTCCTTCATCTCATGATCTCCCCCTGAAAGGAAACCCTCTGGACCATCTGATTGGGTGAGCCTACAAGGTAATTCAATTTTTTTTTTTAACCAGGAATAGCACACTAAGCTGAAAGCTTTTTTATAGGAGCGACCTGGGAGCACAAGAAAGTTAAGTGGCTTGCTCAGGGTCACACAGTATGCAAGTGGAAGCTGTGGGATTCAAACCCAGGTCTGGTCTGCTGGATGTCACCAGATTTGCAACTCAGAGCCTTAGACCACTGCGCTATACTGCCTCCTCAAGTAGCAGTGGAATCCACTGCATCCATCATAAAAAGATGGAATGTCGACCTACACACGGCACACACAATAAGGGAATGGAAGGAGTTTGCCATATCAGCATACCATCTAACCTCATCAACGTATTGGAGAGAATTCTTCTGGAAATTCTGGTACAGATTTTTTAGGTCTCCAGATGTAGTAGCTAAATCTGCAAGGGCGGGGAAGGTGGAATATTGGAGGGGATGTAGGCATCCTAAGGCAGACACTACACATATTTTTGGGTCTGCTCTAGATTACAACATTTTTGACAAGTAGTCAGCCGTAAGATGGAGGATATAGTTGAAAGCCCCTGTGAATATGTGGGATAATAACCGATGCAACAAAGCAGGGATCAAGTGCGTAAAAAAATGCACAAAGTATTCATCAATTTATTTTTAGAAAAAATACACTTATTTACAGAAATAAAAAAAAAGTCAAATAATTAGTCCTGCACAAAGAAATTCAGACCTCTGCTTCCTTCAGCAGAGTCTGTGACTTTGCTTCAGCCCAGATAGTCCAATGAATACTTTTCTCAAATAACTTGTGTGAAGTCGACACACACTAACCAACTGTAGGTCTTACCCTACTCACTGTCAGCACTAGACTGACTCGACTATCTAACATTCCTTAGTAGTGAGCCCTTTCATAGCTCCTTGTGATTGCATCACATAATTGGAGAGTTTCCATAGGCCGTGACATTACATAATTGGGCAGTTTCGATAGGCTGCGACATTACAGGCTTCAAAACATGAAAATAGAGCCAGTTTTTTAACCATATTTCTGTTTGGAGCTGGAGGCCCCATTAATTACTCATTATAGACTTCTATAGCCTTCGGGTACAAGCAGACACTACGGGGCTTAATTACATCCTGTCCGTAGTGTCCACTTGCTGCGCCCCTTTCTGTCACACGCTGCAAGCTTATCCAGTGCTTCTGAGCATGCCCTTGCTCCAACACACTTTCTTTATCTCAGCTCCATGCAAGGAGCCTACTTAAGTCACACTTGCGGCAATATCTGCTTACGGAGCAACTCACTCCATTCAGGGGAAAAACCTTTGCCACTTGCCTTTAATTATTTCTAAGCCATAACATACAGTGCTTTTACTACAGGGCTTGTATATTAGCAGTCTCAAGTCGCACCCTGCGACTAGTGCTCTCACTGGCACCGGAGCAAATTTTACAGCAGCAGCTCAGGAGTTCAAAACCTTCACAAGCTCCATAAGTAAACTATATTTGGGCACCAGTTCCTTTATCCTTACAAGGATACCAGATTATTATTAAATATAGCGTCATGTGCTAATTCCTATATATGCAATTGGAACATAATACTGTGTGCATAAAAAGGGGGTCAAGAGAATAAGGGACAGCAAAGAGTTTGTAGAGGTTGCCTGATTGGCTACCCTGACAAGAATGTAAAAATAAGCGGACAGGAAAGAGTGAAAGGAAAAATGGTGTGGGGGGAGGGGTTGCACATATTCATATTTATGACAGGGTGTAAACACACAACAGGGGCTGCCTGTTACACCCTCTTCACCAAGCGGCAACAGTAATACTGTTGTCAGATATGCCCCCCAAACCCTAGGAGTGTTGGAGCTTCCGCCCACCCACTCTTGAAAGCTTCGCCTAAGGGACCCTTATAAACTGAATCGGTATCTGTAATCAGACATACCTAAACATATCTCAGATACATAGCTAGTCCCTGAGGCGTAATATCAAGGGTTTAATACAAACCCTATCTAATATATTATATGCAAAACATTTCAACATTTTCACAGAAAGAAAAACACGCCATATTAACACATTTCATAAGTTTCATCAGCATGGGCCCCATATTGAGACAAGAAATGAGCATTCTGATGTTTCAACCTTGCTCTGTGCTGAATGGTAAAGTGGTAGGCTGTAAAGCCAAATACCACCGCATTATCTGGCCATTCTTGTCTTTCATCTGTTGGAGCCAGCATAGTGGGTTATTAAAACTCTGCCCACAGATAATATTTCATGGCCTCTATCGCCATTTTAGTGCTAAGCATTCCTTCGCCACTGTTGAATACTTCCTCTCCTCTCCTGTCCCTCTCTTGAACTTTGCGGCTGATGTATATGACTGGGTGCTCCTCACCTTTCCTTGTCTGAGAAAGGACTACACTGATACCAGTATCAGAGGCGTCAGTGTGCACTTCAAACGGGAGAGAAAAATCAGGACTGATCAAGACAGGGGATGAACATAGGGTCGTTTAAATATTCTGAAGGCCTCATTACATTCCTTTGTCTAAAGCACCTTATTGGGACATTTGTATTCGGTCAGATCTGTTAGTGGGGTTGCTATGGTGGCAAAATCAGCTATAACCTGGCAGTAATAACTAGCCAGTCTCAAAAAGGAATGTACGTGTTTCTTTGTCAGGGGGATGGGACTGTTAGCTACTGCCTCGATTTTGCTGATGTCTGGTTTGACTTACCTTCCCAGTTTGCTTATTAACTACAAATGGCCCTTGCCATTTCATTAATAACTTGTTTTCGGTAGATGGCAACAATAACAGTACTTTATCCCCTGGATGGTACATTTTACTTTTCAGTTCTTCATCATACCATTCCTTCTGTTCTGCCTGTCTATGGACAACATTCTGGTGTGCTAGAGTAGCAAATTTCACCAATTTCTTCCTAAGATTGGTCATATAGTCCTACAATATTTGTATGGCAGACATCCTTCCCTTCTTCCCAATGTTCCCACACCACGTCTAAAGGACCTCTGGGGTTTCTTCCATATAAGAGGGTAAAGAGTGACAACCCTGTAGTGGCTTTGGGACACCTCCCAGTATGCAAACAAGAGATAGGCTAGATATTTGTCCCAATCCCACCTTTCTTCTTGTACATACTTCGGAGCATATGTTTTAGAGTCTTATTAAACCGCTCCACCAAACTATCAGTCTGGGGGTGGTAGGGAGATTTTTTCACTGCAGTTAACCCTAACAAACTGTACAACTCCTTGAGGAGTACTGAGGTAAAGTTGGTACTTCTGCCTGTGAGGATGACCTGATGGATACCCAATCGACTAAAAATTATAGCCAGTTCCTCAGCAATCCGAGGGGCTGTCACAGCCTGAAGGGGTATCGCCTCAGGATGCCTGGTTGCATAATCACAAATCACCAAATATACTGGTTACTTTTTGAACTTTTTGTTAGGGGGCCTACCACATCCATAGCGCTTCTCTCAATGGTGACATTAATGCGGGTATTGGCTGTAGGGGCACCTTATCCCCTTTTCCACCTTCAACTACCAATTTGCACTCAGGACAAGTGCAAAATGCTCAGCCACATTCTCTATATCCCAGACCAGAAGAACTGATTAGTCAATCTGCCTAATGTCCTATCTCGCCCTTCATGGCCAGCCATAGGGATATCATGGGCTAGGTTCATTAGTCTATCCCTGTATTTCTGGGGCACCATCATTTGTCTTATACATTCCCCGAAGGGTTAGTACACATGCGATACAAAACATCATTTGCTATAACATACTGTGGCTGCCCTTCTGCAACTACCTGGTCCACCTGTAAGAAAAAGGGATTCAAAGTTTCATCCTACTTTTGTTCCATTTTTATATTAGTCCCAGCTAAATCGGAATCAGCATCAGGTATTCCTTCCTTCCTTCCGGGTCGCTGGCGCAGCGCGAGGTGTGGCGTCCAGCGCCTCCAACTCAGCGACAGCGCCACCGGGGCTGGCCATCATTGCCGTATTGTTAAAGTGTCAGACTCAATGTTTAATAGTACTAAATGGTTATGTACCCCCAGAAAGGTCTCCATCTTATAACATGACCATATGGGAGCAATTGGGCAACCTACTGATTGAAATTATGAGTACATTTTTGGAAGTGGACATTTTATTAATTGGGACTTAAATGCCTGTATAGGTACGCTTCAGTGGACTAGGAGATGACTCCTATTTAATGTGCACTATCCCCATATTATTGGGATAAAAGAGTAACTAAAGATATGAAAATTAATAAAGCTGGTACCGCACTGATTAAGTTATTAAAAGAGTGTAATTTATATCCGCTGAATGGAAGATTAAAAGGAGACCACTTGGGTGAATGTACCTATTTATCCACCAGAGGAGCTTCATTGATAAATTTGGCACTATGGACAGGACCTATTGAATTCTGGGAAAGCCTGACTGTTAATCTTAAAACAGAAAGTGACCACTACCCTATTGTTATTAAAAGTAAAATAAAGGGAATCAAACAATTACCTGTACCTAGACAACTGATTAAGATGGAAATCAGAACAAATAAAAAAATTATATGGAAAACAGAGACACCTCATAACATCCTGGATATTATTAGTAAGTCATTCCTAATAGAGAGTCTAGAATCCTTGAAATATGTACTGTTGAATAGCTGATTAATAAACTCTATGTGCTGTTTGAGAGAATAAGGAATGAGCTAGAGTTTACTGTTAAATAACAATAGAAGAAGGGGATGGTTTGATGATGGATGTCTAAAACATAAAAAAAGTATTAAGAAAATTAAACAAACAGTATATGAGGCATAAAAGTAAATATTTATTGAGGGTTATCAACCAGACTAAGAACAAAATGTAAGGATTTTCTGAAAGATAAAAAAAAAATATTATAACAAACACTGGGAAGAAATGAATAAAGTAATTATAAACATGGATCAAAAAGGATTCTGGCAATTAGTAGCAAGGGGTACAACTAATTATAAAGATGATATGGGTATTTTCATACCAGAATGCATCTGGATTAACTACTTTGCCCAGATCTTTATGGATCCAAAATTGGATAGCAACACAAATAAAATAAAACAACAGGGTTACAAAGTCTAGAAATTACCTATCAAGAGGTAAATCAATCAATCACTTTATTTGTTAAACACCTTTCAAAACTAAGGCGCTGTACAATTATATAAAACATCAAGCATAAATATATAAATTTAATCTGGGTAAGCCTGAGAAAATAAATACATTTTTCGCATATTTTTTTTAGCATAGTACTTGGCCATTAATTCACTGAAATTACAGAAAGCCCCGGGCCCAGACAGTATGCCAGCAGAAGTTTATCAGTGCAATATTGGACTATGGTGTAGAGTGCTGACCAGTCTGTATAATGTATCCAGGAAAATGAATATCCATATACATGGAAAGGGGCACATACAATACCCATATGTAAAAGGGCAATAAAGAGAATCCTGCTATGTATCAACCCATTAGTTTACTGGATAATAACTTAAAGATTTTCTCAAAATAATTCACAGTAGATTAAACAAAGTTATACAGGAAACAGGTGGTCTCTCCCATGTCAATCTGGTTTCCAAAGGAATCTTCAACTCTGGATAATATTTATATACTTTATCATTTAATAGAGAAGTATGTACATCTTAGGAAGCAAAACTGTGTATATTGTTGTAGATTACTCAACAGCATTTGACACTATGTCCAGGAAAAGCTTTGGGATATACTACTGAATCGTGGTATAGATGAAGTATTGGTTACTATAATGCATGCTGTTTATAACAATAATTGGGCACAGGTAAGAATGGGTATGGATGGTCAACTTTCTGCCCCCTTTGAAATCAATAGAGGAGTCAGACAAGGCGGTGTCTTAGCCCCCATTCTATTTGCATTATATATTGATGGGTTATTAACAGACTTAAATAGTCAAAATACAGATTCCCCTAAAATACAGGATCAGTTTTGTACAGTTCTTGCTTACGCAGACAATTTGGTTTTATTTTCTTTGACCCAGAAGGGGCTTCAAGAAAAAAATAATTTTCTAGATGATAGATCTAGAGAACTACAATTAAAAATTAATCTATCGAAGACTAAAATTCTCATTATTAGCCCCAGAGGTAGAAAGAAGGAAGGAGTCTGGTACCTTCAGGGTAACAAATTGGAAGTAGTTAAAACATACGTATATCTAGGGGTTGAATTTAGCGATAACGGACTATGGAGTCATCAATTCCAAAGATGTCTAGAAATTTTAAATAAAACAATGTTGGAATTAGTCTGTTTTAATAATAGATATGGTGGAACAAGTATTAAGCCCTTGATTCAAGCAATTAAATCTAAATTTGAATCCCAGTTGCTATATGGTACAGAAATATGGGAAGTGGTCCATATGGAAAAACTTACTACCCCATGTTTAAAAGTTTAAGGAATATAATGGGAGTTGGGAGGTCATGCCCATCATCTTATATAAGGTTTGAATTGGGAATTGTTAACATCAGAGCTTTATGTGATATTAGACAGGTTAACTTTTGGATACAGATAACAAGGCTTTTAACATCTAGAGTAACGGTTTTATGTATGGAGGAAAACAGAAATGGTTTGATATGGGATACAGGCAGGGATTCTGGTACTCAAAGATTGTACAATTATTAGAAAAATATAAACTGGAATTTCTAGCAGGGTAGGTTAGGAAGCGGATCCTATTATGTAATAAATACAAGAAATATGTTACTAAAAAAATAGGACATTTTTGGAAAGAACAAGAACTAAGGTTAACTAAGAATTCTGCTTATTCCAAATGGTTTGCACTTAATAATTTTAACTTTGGATACAAGACATATCTTTGATGTTCTGACTGATCCTGTTTTCATAGGACCTTTTCCATATACAAATTTGAGCAATTTGATAGTGTTCTTAGATTCAGATATAAAAAAAAAACTACAGATGAAAACTGTAGCTGTGCAGTTGGAGGACGGAAGATTTAATCTTTAATTTTATGTGGCACTGTGCCTGGTACAATAAGGAACGCTTATATTGGTTGGGTCCTTTTACAAGTACTAGGTATATTACTAACCGGGCAGCTCTGACTCTCATATTAATTCATACTCAAGATGAATGCTTTGTTGAAAGAGTAGCAGAGTTTTTCCTGGAGGCAAGTAAAGTTAAAAAAAAAATTAGTAATGCAATTATGATGGTTGGATTTTGATCTTACCAAATTCATATTTAATGTTTTTTATCTTTCTTTTGTACACTTGTTTTTATATATGTATATACTCATGTATTTATATTTTGTACTGTCAGTATCTGTAGTTGTTGATGACGTTTACAGTCAAACAATAAACTTGAATTGAAAAAAATTGAAATTAGTAGTGAGCCCTTTTTATAGCCCCTTGTGATTACATCACATAATTGGGGAGTTTCCATAGGCTGTGACATTACATAATTGGGTAGTTTCCATAGGCCGTGACATTGCATAATAGAGGAATTTCCATAGGCTGTGACATCACAGGCTTCAAAACATGAAAAAAGAGGCAGTTTATTAACCATAATTCTATTTGGAGCTGGAGGCCCCATTAATTACTCAATATAGGCTTCTATAGCCTTCTTAGGGCCACTTGAGTACAAGCAGACACTACGGGGCTTAATTATGTTCTGCCCATAATGTCCACTTCCTGCGCCCCCTTCTGTCGCATGCTGCAACCTTACCCAGTGCTTCGGAGCATGCCCTTGCTCCAACGCACTTTCTTTATCTCAGCTCCATGCAAGGACATTACTTAAGCCACACGTGCGGCAATATCTGCTTATGGGGCAGCTCATTGCATTCAGGGGAAAAACCTTTGCCACTTGCTTTCAATTATTTCTCAGCTGCAACATGCGGTGCTTCTACTACGGAGCTTGTACATTAGCAGTCTCAAGTTGCACCCTACGACTAGCACTCGCAGTGGCACCAGAGCAAATTTAACAGCAACAGCTCAGGAGTTCAAGACCTTCAAAAGTGCCCGAAAGTAAACTATATTTGGGGACACCAGTTCCTTTATACTTACAAGGACACCGGATTCTTTATTAAATATGGCGCCATGCACTAATTGCTATCTCTGCAATCAATGTCTAATGCCATGTGCATAAAAATGGGGTTAAGAGAATAAGGAACAGCAAAGAGTTAGTGGAGATTGCCATATTGGCCACCCTGACAAGAATGTAAAGAAAAGACAGAAAAGATAAGCGGACAGGAAAGAGTGAAAGGAAAAATTGGGGGATTGAACATATTCATATTTATGACAAGGTTTAAATACAAACAGGGGCCCCTGTCACAGCCCCAATACATTTACTCCTCACTGATACTGCTAGCCATTCCCTGAAGAAGACAGAATGGAATACTCCCACATACGCCTAATACTTATATCTATCTGAGCAGGAAAAAACTATAACACGGCCATGGCACATGGCAAAAATACCATCCAAAAGACCTGGAGATCTATAATTGTAGACATCTATAATATGGAATGCCTAATGTATTTACATGGAGAAACTCTCCAGATGTGAGACATTTTGGGGAAATGGGTACTCTCATCAGTTAGAGAATTACCTGGTTTTGTTCTGTAGGTGAAAACATCCTGTTACTCCTACTAAATGAAATCTGTACTCTCTTCCATATACTCTGCCCTTTCCATTGACCCCTAGTTATTTCTACTCTTAAGTTACACTTTCTATACTGTTTACTATAAAAGATGGAAAAGAGGGCTAAGTAAACTCTGCAATATACAGCAAAAACTATTTTACAGGAATACAGTAAGCTCTTATGCTATAATATAATCAACAGGAAATATAAAATACACCAAAGCTTGTAGTAATTGAGTACTGTATCACTGTATTGAATGCTACTCTGACACAGTTATGTAAAATGTATAATAAACTGTTCTTTCCTCTATTAAATGGTCAAATAATAAAAATATAATTCAAAAAACCAAAAACACATACTTTATGATTGTTTACCTTCTCTAAAATTTGTTAATATTGCTGGTTGTTGTATCATCTTCTTTTCTTAGCAGAACTGAAATGCATGCTGATCGTGTACCCAACCTTGTTTTGTTTTAAATCCATGATCTACTCTTATTGCATACTTCTAGGGACATGGGTATGTTGTTCTAGTCACACTTACTGGCAGTTTCCTTTCCCCTTTAAGAGTTGCAGGAAAGTCTTCAAGCTGGCTCTTCCCACCCACCCAGGTGCCATATCCCTCTGCTCTGCCCCATGAGGCCAGATCTTCCTTTCCACTGGAGGAAGCAGGTTCCCTCCTTACGGCTCCTGTGTTGAGTAGGTCCTAGTGCTAAATCTTCTGATTTACTTCCAAATACTTTGAACTCTCTCGAGTTCCACCTTCAGTTTGATCATCGATCGCAACTGCTATGGATGAAGAGTCCTCGCCTGGATTTCGCCAGTGCCCATGTGGGCAGGAGATGTCGCATACTGATCCCCATGCCATGTGCGTCTACTGCCTGGGTCACGATCATGATACCCAGGCCTATGACATTTGCTGGTCGTTTCATGTGCTGGTTCTCGAGGACCGCCTCGCCCGCCTGAAGTTGGGCCACCCAGAAAAACAGCATCCGTCTGTCAAGTCCAAGGACACCTGTTGGGTGGTCTCTGTGGCTGTCGGGTGCACCGAGCAGTTGGAACAACTTGAGGACTTCGAGGAGTAAGCGACTTGGGCCGCCACGCAGTCCTCCTCGGCTTCTGCCTTTGTTGCACTCAAATTGGGTTCCACTTATTCGGGCTCTTTCAAGGAGCTGTGCCAGTTCCTCCCTACTAAAGAGGAGGGCTCTTCTGGGCTGCATAGCTCCCACTCTCACAAGAAGTCGAAGAAAGGAAAGGAGAAGACTCACTGTCGACATTCCTGGGACTGGGAGTGTTCTCTGTCTCAGGACTCTCAGATTTTGACCTTGGTTGAAACTTGCTGGCTTTATGGAAATCCCGTCGGGCCAGTTGGTCGAGATGCCAGCCGATGATATGGTCGAGATTTTTCTCAACCCTGTCGACCAGTTGTCGTCAGAAGAGGCCAACAATTCTCTGTTCAGGACTCCAGTCATGTCTGTGACCTCTGAAGGGGTAGTTCAGCCCGCTGAGCCGAACCCTCTGGTCACCGACTCCAGACCAGGAGGAGCCACGGCTCTCCAGCTCCCTCTTGAGATCCCCTCGGTACCCCTGGTGGTGAAGGTCTCAGTCTTCCTCATCCAGTAGGTTGAGCAGATCCCTCCGGGTTTAAAACCCACTTTTGGCAAATGGCCTTTTTAGAAAATTGAATGTTCTGAACTTGCTGATTTTCATTGTTTTTATTTGTGTTTGATACTTGATTTTAATGTTTGATTTGTATTGTTTTAAGCTGTACAGTGCTTCGAAAAATGAAAGGTGCTATATAAATAAAATTATTATTATTATTATTATCAGCGGTCCCACTGTCAATGCCATGGGAAGCGCCACTGCCGCTGTTTATCTTTGTCCTCCTTGAGTGAGGAGAGGCTTTGGCGCAAGTTACGCCGATGCTCCAAAGACCTCATGTGGCAACAATTGGTGTTGGCCTGTTCGAAGCCAACCCCAGCTCCCATGCCACCCATCACTTGTGAGTCACCCGACATGCCGTCACCAACGCCCCCGGTGGGGCCAGTCGAGACTGTTCCTCCCCCAGCGGAGCTGGTCTCCACCGTCTTGGTTCGGCCAAAGCTGGCCTCTTCACTGATTTTGGTGGAGCTGCCACCCAAGCAGCCGCCGACTGGTGCTCCAACTAAGAAGTCTGGGCTGCCCAAGGGGCTTTCCCATTGGCTGTCTGTCACTCTCACACCTGTCCGCTCCCAGTGGGTCAAAAGTGACTCGAGAGGTCGGCTGTTTTATGTGGACTCCGAGTCTGAGGATTCCTCACTGCACTCCCGTCCAGTCAACGTGGAGTCTGTGTGGGATGTCTCGACGGAGGAAGAGCCCACTTCCTTCATGGTCATCCCCGCCTCATCTCCGAGTCCACAGGGATGAAACTAGAGCCTGTCCAGAAATCCTGGAAAAAGGGGACTCTCCGACAGACACTTTCCCAGTAGCCGATGCCATTGTTGGCCCAGCCCTGGAGCTTTGGAAGTGTCTCACATCCTGCCCTTTGCCGTTGGCCCAGATGGCCCGCAAGTATGCGGTGCCCACTGGTATCCTCTGTGTTTCGGCACTCAGGCAGTTCCAGGGACGTCGACAAGCCGTCGGACAAAGAGTCCAAGACATTGGACCACGTGTCTGAAAAGCGTCTATGCTGCCTCCTCGCTCAGCCTCCACCAGGCGAGCTCAGCCATCATGATGGCATACTTCACCCACACCCTCCTGGGCTCCTTGGATGAAGTGATTCCTCACCTTCCTGCGGACCTCCAGACCACGGTCAAGCAGGTCAGTGGCTAAGCAGCAACTTCAAACAGCTCTGGATGTGGGGGATTCTTGTGCCTGCTCGGTGATGGCTGCAGTTGCCATGCACCGTAGAGCTTGGCTGCGGATCTCGGCCTTTATGGCAGACACTTGGCACAAGCTGGCGGATGTCCCATTTCTGGGCACCAACCTGTTTGGGCCCAGTGTGGAGGGTCACCTCCAGTGTATCAAGAAGTCCAGTGCCTCCTTGGACTCCGTGACATCAACCCAAAAGGATTCTTAGGGCTCCAGGCAGCAGAAGCATAAGCCCTTTTGGTCCTCCACTTCTGAGGCAAAACCAGCCCAGCTCCAGTCTGGCCAGCAGGCTCAGTCTTGGTGACTCAGGTCCAAGTCCTTGGCCTCAGTGTTCCATAAGCCAGGGGAGGGAAGGGACCCAGTGACTCCTCAGCTGGATTGTCCTCCAAGCTTGCTCGGTGATGGGATAAGGGGTGCCACCCTCATGCCCGTCACACCTCCCCTGAGTCCTTCTGTCAGGGGCCGGCTCCACCACTTCCTTTCTACCTGGTCCGCTGTCACCATGGACAGGTCGGTTCTGGAAGTGTTTGGTCAAGGTCTGCCTCTGGAATTTGAGCAGTACCCTCCAAGCTGGGCCCTTGCCACACGGGAGGACTTGGTATCTACAGACACTCAGTCGGCTCTTCGAGATGACATAGCCCAGCTCCTCCACAAGGAGGTCATGGTCAGAATAATGGATCCTCCAGAACACTCAGGGTTTGTCTCCAGGTACGTCCTGGTGCCAACGCATATGGGGGGGGGGGCGGTCTGCGTCCCATTCTAGATCTGCACAACTTGATCAAATTCCTCAGGTCCTGCACCTTCAGGATGATAATTCTGTCCCAGATCATACCATCTCCGGAGCAAGACATGTGGTTTTGCTCCTTGGATCTTCAGGACACATTCTGTCACGTCCCGCTCCATCCGTCTCATCGAAGATTTGTCTGCTTTCAAGCCAAGGGAACCCTCTAGACGTTCCAGGCCATGCCATTTGGCCTCTCCTTGGCTCCCAGGGTTTTCATCAAATGCATAGCAATGGTGGCAGCTTACTTGAGGCGCCGAGGAGTCTGGGTGTACCCCTACCTGAACGACTAACTGATCGCAGGTTCCTCCAGGCAGGAGCATACAAACATATGAAATTTTCCAGCAGATAAAGGCCTAGAGGTCTATCAAGTCTGCTTGAATGTGCAGCTAGTACCCCTTATTCTGCAGCTGCCCCTTCGTCCCTTCCACCCTTCCCCTTCTTTGACCCTCCCCCTTGCCCAGTCCCAGCCCTTTGAAGCAGTCCACTGTTCTACTGGATACCACTTCTGCCAGTAATGCATTCCACCCAGCTACCACCCTCTCTGTAGTGTCTCCTCATCTCCCTCCTGAAGGAGGTGGAGTGGTCCAGGGACCTGGCACCCAGACCTGCACCTCTCTTGGTCTCCTAGTCAACGAGGCCAAGTCAGAACTCATGCCTCTGCAGGTGATCAGCTTCATTGGGACAGAGCTCAGCTCTTGCTGGGCCAGAGCCTGGCTGCCAGTGGACAGGGCGTAGGTTCTTTCCTCCTTTGCCCGATCATTTCGGGTTTGGCACTTGCGCCCTGCCCAGGACTTCCTCCGCCTTCTGGGTTACATGGTAGCCTACACCAACGTGGTCCAATGCACCCATTGGCATATTTATTTATTTATTGAAATTTTTCACCAGGAAAGGCACACTGAACAACAGGTTGCCAGGCTCTCGGTGCGTCTGGTGGAGAGGTTACAAGGGAGAAGCATACATACAATCAACGGTACATTAGTTTTCAAAATAAAATCATATACAGAGAACTATGAAGTTAAGGCTACATAAGAATGAAATTTAACTATGCATGATAAGTACAGATTTAATATAGTGAGCAAAATAAGGGCAACTGTTTAAGGAATGGATAAGCGAGTGAGCTAAATTACATGTGACCAACTTATAGGTGGGCAGAGAGAGAGAGAGAGAGAGAGAGAGAGAGAGGGCAGCATGCCGGGGGAGGGAAAGGTAGAATGGGTACAGAATTAGGGTTTGAACAAGGTAAGGTATTCTGGGATTAGAGTGGGAAGGGGAAGCACGGGGTAGCCACGGGTGCAGAATTTGCACAAGCCTAGGGATTAGATACAGGTAAGTATTAATATTAACAATAATAGGAAGGGGAGGAATTGGAGAAAGGGAAGAGGGTATAGGAGCAACAAACTTACATACAATCAAACAGTAAATCAGTTCTCAGTAGAAGCATATATAGTGAACAACTTAGGTTAGGCAGCAGTATTTGTCAGGATTTGCATATGCGTTCCCTGCAGTTGGAGCTGGCCAGCCAGTGGTCTCAAGCACAAAGGTCACTTCGACCAGCTGGTCACTGTGACCCAGAAGAAGTGGGATGCCCTCCAGTGGTGGCTAGTCCCAGAGCATCTGCAGGAAGGGATCCCGTTTGCCGGCCCCTAGCCGACAGCCATCCCGATGACCAATGCCTCTCTCATGGGCTCGGGTGCCCATCTGGGGGAACACAGAGTCCACGGGCTCTGAACCCATGAGGAGTCCCAGTGCCACATCAACCTGCTGGAGCACCGAGCAGTTTGGTTGGTGCTGACTGTATTCGCTCCATTTGTTCCGGGTCAAGTGTTTCAAGTCCAGATGGACAACACCATGACTATGTACTATCTCAACAAGCAGGGCAGTACACACTTCCTACCTTTGTGCAAGAAAGCTGTCCATGTCTGGAGCCTCATGTGCTGCCTGGAGGTGGATCTCCTAGACATCCATATGGCAGGAGCCTCCAGTCAGCTGGCAGATGCCATCAGCCGGGTGGGCGAGGTGTCTCATGAGTGATCTCTCCATCTGAAAGTAGTTCACAGTCTGTTCTCCCAGTGGGGCACCCCTCAGGTGGACCTGTTCACCTCCAGGGAAGAACGCAAAGCTGAGGCTGTTCTGTGCCTGCCTCTCCCAGCAGGGTTCACTGCAGGGGATGCCTTCTCAAGGCTTTGGACACCAGACCTCTTCTATGCCTTCCCTCCACTTCCCTTGATTCGGGTGCTACTCAAGATCAGGAGGGACAAGGCGCAGATGATCCTGGTGGCTCTGGATTGGCCACACCAGTTTTGGTACCCCGATCTCCTCGGCCTCAGCAACAGGCTCCTGAGGCATCTTCCAGTAGACCAGGACCTGCTCTCCATCAATCAGGGGAAAGTACTCCACCCGGACCTTTAATCCCTGCACCTGACATCCTGGTTCCTGAGCTGCTAGAGTGCCAGGCTTTGGGTCTCTCCGAAGATGTCCTCACTGTCATGGAGGCATCTAGAAAGGAATCGACCAGAAAATGCTGTACCTTCAAATGGAAGAGATTTTCCATTTGGTGTCAGAGCAAGGGGCTAGACCCTTTGTCCTGTCTGGTGGCCAGCATTTTGGACTACCTGTGGTCCCTCTCCAAAGGGGGACTTTGACTAGTGACCCTTAAGGTGCACCTTGCAGCCATCTCTGCTTACCTGGCGTGGTTGGTCTGCTGTCGGTGGTACAGGAGAAGGTGTTCTGGTGCTTTTTCAAAGGCTTAGATCACATTTCCCCTCTGATGAGTGAACCACCACCACCACCATGGGACTTGTTGCTGGTTTTGGTAAGGTGTGACATTTCTCACCTGTTGTGGAAGACCGCCTTCCTGGTGGCTGTCCCATCAGCCAGAAGGATCAGTGAGCTCCAGGTGCTTTCGGTGGAGTCTCCTTACCTGGTCTTCCATAGGGACAAGGTTGTCCTGTGCTCCAACCCAAAGTTCCTCCCGAAGGTTGTGTCGGAGTTTCACCTGGATCAGGTGATGACTCTTCCGGTGTTCTTCTGAATCACACCTTGGAGGCCGAACACAGGCTTCATACTCTGGACCTGAGGCAAGTGCTCACTTATTATAAAGAGCACATGGCTGAAGTTCTTGGAGAGGTTCACTAGCTGTTTATCACCTACACCGAAGCTGCACCTGGCAGACTTGCAGCCAAGCGGATGATTGGCAGGTGGATCACATCCTGCATTGTCCTCTGCTATAGGATGGTGGGTAGAGAGCCTCCTGGAAGGCTAAGGGCTCATTCCACCTGCCATACCGCTGTGTCAGCTGCTTCTAGGGATGTCCCTATCCAGGAAATCTGCCGGGCTGCTACCTGGAAGTCAGCAGACACCTTCATTTCCCATTACCAAGATCTGGCGTCATGGGGCGGAGCTGAGGGATGTACCACCCAGGTGGGTGGGAGGAGCCAGCTTGAAGACTTTCCAGCAATTCTTAAAGGGGAAAGGACACTGCCAGTAAGTGTGGATGAACAACATATACTACTAATAGAACTATTGTTACAGGTGACTAACCTGTGTTTCCTGAACATTAGGAACATCCACAAACATTGTTAGCCACTCAAGGTACAGTAGTCTCTGCTCCTTTCACTACATCATGAGTGGCTAGCCTGTGTTGTGGGTCTCAGGTTCAGAAAAGGTGCAGTCGGTTTTGATAAAGGAATGTAAACATATTTTTGTGTGGTAACACTAGTATGGTGGTCAATCCATTTTTCACTTTAAAAAAATTAAAAGGAATAAAAATCAAACTACCAGCCACATCAGCAGCCTTTACAGAATGTGACCAATCATAATATGCATTTTTAAACTAAAGCCTCTTTGAGGCCCTAAAAGGATTGACAGTTGTTGAATTTTGTTGACCAGGTAAGCCAACTGGGCCCGAAGTCCCTTTTTCAGGGGTGATGGGGGGACAGATGGTAAGCAACTGAAATTGAACCAGATTAAGCTGTTGGTGGTATTTTAGTGAAAGAGGGAAATTTGGCCAGGACACCGGGGAAATTCCCCTACTCCGTGGTAGATGGTGCTGTGACTGGTACTGCTATGGCCAGTCTGCCTGAGGCTTCCTGGAGAACGGATGTGCTAGGAGCTGGGGAACAGGCCTGTTTCCCGGTCTTGGAATTTTGTGAGGCCAATCCTGCCATTGGCGTTGTTGGGAGTTCTTCTCAAGAGGCTTCCCTACCTGAAAAGGAACCGCTGCAGGAGGTTATGGGATCAGGAACGAGCAGTGGCGAATGTGGTGGATATCCACGAGCTGATTGCTGCTGAAGAATGACGGTTCACTGCTAGAAGGCAGGAACTAGAGGTACTGTTGTTGGAACGCACCAGGAAAGGTGAGGTGACGGATGGATGCACTCGTGACGAAATTGCCGTTAAGCATATGGATGTGGACACTACTCGGGTGGCTGAGGTAGCTGCGAAACAGAACTCGGAGGCAGTAGTGGAATCTCTGGACTGCTCTCCGGTACGGCAGGTACCGCTGTGTAAGGACAGTGTGGGTGATTCGGCTGGGAGAGGGGGTTTGGAGCGCATGCAGCAGGTAGATGTGCAGGTAGTTAAATCTGCTTCTGGGTTTATGGAGGAACAAAAAATACCTGAGCCTGGTTTTAATACTGAACATGGTACTCCTTTTTCCATGATTGAACCCTCCAACGTCTGTTTCAATACTGGTATTTCCACTGGTGGGACTCAAACAAAACACTCCCCTAAAGAACAGCAGTTGTGAGGAAGGAAAGGTCGGGTTCATGGGGAAGGGTTTAACACCCCTTTACAGTATGCTGGTGCTAGTCCTGCGGAGGGAATTGTCAGTTCAAACAACATGAAGTCTTGCTATATTATAGACATTAGCAGTTTGTTCCAGCTGTAGAACTGCCCCGGAGTGAAATGGTTAAAACCATTCCAAAATAGAATTTTGGCACGAGAGCAGCTCTATCTGTGTCATTTCAAACTTGAACTGTCAGATTCTTTATCTCGCCTCAGTGAACAGTCGCTCCGGAGATTTCTCCTTCTGCTCGGTTCATTTCTCGGTTTAAAAAGTGTTTTCTCGGTTGGATTTAACGAGAATAGTTTTATTTTAACCGCAAAACCGCTCGTTCAAGCTCTGTCTGTGGTAACTGTAAGTAAATGAAGGTTTTGTCTGTGGAACTTGTAAGTTATCGGTTCGGTTTTTGAACCGATCAGTGGGTTTAAAACTCATTTAAAACTAAAAGTTACTATTGTAGAGTGCGGTTCCGTTCTTATCGGTTCTAAAAAACGGATTTATTACGCTTTTTTCAATACCGTGACACGGTTAGGAACCGATAAGGTGTTCTGCTGGCACTGCTGCAAAGGGCAAGTTTTTGGTTAGGTTGGCATTATGTCTGAGAAACCCAAAGAAAAACCGGCCCACTGGTTTCAACACTGTGATGTTTGTGGGGAAGTCTTTGCCAAGGCTGACCCACACACCACATGTGTTTATTGTCTGGGGTTTGACCACCTCCAGTCAGACTGCCAGGTATGTAAGAATTTCCCTGCAGCCACCCTGGAAAAAAGATTGGGCAGACTCAGGGAACGAGAGGCCAAAAAGTCCGCTGACCCGGATGGCCAGCCCGGTTCGGTGCCAACCGAACCAGAGGGAGTGCCCTCTGACCAGGGCCAGACTTCCTTGAGCAAAAGAAAAGCTGGTTCTGAGGAACCAATTCCAGTAAAGAAAACAAGAAAATCAGCAGGTCTGGAGTCCAAAATTCTTTCTCCAACTGCTGCAGAGATAGCAAAAGCCATACAGATTGTCCAGTCACTGTCTCAGGGTCCGTCCAAACCACCACTATCTGGTAAAAGGTCGGTTCTTCCGGTCCCAGTGGTTCAGGATTATGATATTGAGGAATTTTATGAACCAGAGGAGGGGAGGAGGATTATGAACAGTATGAATGTGGCTGGGAAGGTCTGGTGTGCCATTGAACTGGACATCTCCCCAGACAGACCTTTAGAATCTCCCCTGCTGTCTGAGTCCCCATCTCATTTTATGTTTTATAAAAAGTTGCTGAAACCCTCCAGCTTCCTTTAGAAGAGGCTGTGGATGAGCAAGAGGAGCCTGATTTTGTAGAAATGATGGATATTCCAGAGTCTAGGAGATTGTCTATTCCTTTACATAAGTCTTTAGGAAACAACAATTAACATTTTAAAAGCTCCTAATTCTGTGCCTCCTGTAGATAAAAAGATGGACAGAAGGTATACATTGTCAGGCCCTGATACAGAATTCCTTTCTCAGCAATGCAGTCATGTTAGTAGTTCAGGCTGCTGCCTGTGATAAAGCTAATATTCCCTTGGCTTCACATCCTCCTGACAAGGATTCCAGGAAGATTGATGCCATGGCAAAAACAGTATATGGCAGCCTCTCTGGGACTCAGGCAAATTATATGGCTTATGTAGCTAGGTATCAGAAATCTAGATGGGATACTGTTATGCAATTGGCCAAGCAGGCCCATGGCCAGCTGGCTAGTGAACTAGAACAGGTGGCTGCTGATGGCATTGAAGCCTCTAAGGTTCAGTTTCATGCTGCTGTGGATGTTAATGATGTTTCCTCTAGGGTCATGGCCACATCTGTAGCTTTTCGTGAGGTTGGCCTGGCTCAGGTGTACTAGTTTGTCACAGGATACCCAGACTAAGGCTATGGATTTTCCTGTAGGGAAATTTCTGTTTGGAGAGCAGACAGAGAATTACATGAAGAAGATGGATGAATATAGGACTACTTACAAGAGTGCCCAGGCTAAGGAGCGGCAAGCCACTCCTCAAAGGCATGCCCCAGGGGTAGGGGTAGGCCTTTTCACAGGCCTTTCACCAGACTCAGGCCTCCTCTGCCTTTGCTCAGAGGGCTTCTTCAGAGGCAGGGGCAGACGAGGTGGGCAGATCTGCTCCCACCCCCAGCCTAAAGCTCCTGCAAAACAGGCACCCTGATGGGGTGCCCAGGGCCGATTCTCCTGTACCAGTGGGGGCAGGCTGGCTTACTTCAGTCAGAATTGGGCTTTTAACTCAGACAAGTGGGTTCTGGAAGTAGTAAGCCAGGTCTGGTTCTCAGCTTCAAAAAGTTTCCCAAGTTGAGAAGCAGACTTTTTCTACCTGCAAGTGCTTCAGAGACCCTCGCTCTGGAAACAGAGGTCTCATCCCTGTTAGCTCTCAGAGCAGTAGAAAGGGTTCCTCCCCTGCATCAGGGCAGGGGTCAGTATTCCAGATACTTCCTTACCCCAAAAAAGACAGGAGAATGGCGGCCCATTTTAGATCTCAGATATCTGAACAAGCATCTTTTGAAACCAAAGTTCAAAATGGTAACTCTGGCAATGATTTTACCTTCCCTAAGGCCAGGGACTGGCTAGCCTCCTGGACCTCAAGGATGCCTATTTCCATGTCCTAATCAGAAGATCCCATCGAAGTACTCAGATCGAACTGCCTCAGGTCATTACCAGTTCAGAGCAATGCCCTTCGGCCTTACCTCTGCTCCAAGGGTATTCACAAAGTGTCTAGCAGTGGCAGTGGCCCGCTTAAGGAGGCAGAGGATTGCTGTTTTTCCCTATCTAGACGACTGGCTCATTGTAGGCTAGTCCCCAGAACAGGTAAAATCTCACCTGCAGGTCACCCAGCAGCTTCTCACCTCCCTGGGTTTTCTGCTAAACCTACCAAAGTCGGTTCTGGAACCAGTCCAACTCCCCTTTATAGGGCAGAATTGGACACAAAGCTAGCCAGAGCCTTTCTTCCCCCAGAAAGGGTAAGTAATTTAGTGGCTGTGGCCTCTTCCTTCACTCTGCAGGTCTCTCGACCAGCAAGACACTTTCTGCAGCTCCTGGGGCACATGGCTGCATCCACAGCTGTTGTGCAGGGAGCCAGATTTCAGATGAGAGACATTCAGTTTCACTTGAGAACCTTTTGGTCTCAGAGAAGAGACCCCCTTTCCAAGTTGGTCCCAGTGACTCGAACCTTGATCCTAGCTCTCCAGTGGTGGCAGGATCAAAGCAATTTAAGAGCGGGGGTTCCCTTCATTTCCCCTTCTCACGACTTGACTCTCACTACAGATGCTTCCCTTCTGGGTTGGGGAGCCCACATGGGCGACCTTTCCACTCAGGGAGTTTGGTCCCCCCAGGAATCTCTGCTCCACATCAATTTGCTGGAACTCAGAGCTGTCTTTTTAGCTCTTCAAGCTTTTTCTGCATCTGTCCACGACAAGGTGATACAAGTCAGAACAGACAACACCACAACAATGTGGTACATCAACAAACAGGGGGGCACTCGGTCTTCGGCCTTGTGCACCGAGGCAATGAAGTTGTGGTCTCTGACCTATTCCCTGAACACTTCCTCATAGCAGTTCATCTTCCAGGGAAGGACAATGTCTCCAGCGGATGCCCTCAGCAGGATTTCCAGGGCCATCACGAATGGTCCCTGGATCCTCAAGTGCTGGGGATAGTTTTTGCCAGGTGGGGCATCCTCAGATAGATCTTTTGCAGTCCCAGACAATCACAAACTTCCTCTGTTCTGATGCAGGCCTCCAGTGCTGGGCTCAGTTCCCTGGATGCCCTTCTTCTGGATTGGGAGGGAAGTTCCTCGCCCCCTTTCCTCTCCTATTCAAAGTACTAGTCAAAATCAGATCTCAGCCTTGCAAGGTGATTCTGATTGCCCCGGATTGGGCCAGGCAGCCCTGGTACCCACTCCTTCTGTCTCTGACAGTCCATCTTCCCCTGTGCCTTCCCAGGAATCACAATCTGTTGACTTGTGCCCAGGGAAGGGCTTGGTATCCGGACCTCAAATCCCTCAACCTTAAGGCCTGGCTCTTGAGGAGTTAGAGTTTGCTGATTTACACCTCTCTCAGGGTGTTCTTGAGATCCTAAAGGTTTCCAGAAAGCCTTCCACTAGGGCTACTTATAGTTCTAAATGGAAAAGGTTTTCCATTTGGTGCGCTAGGAAAATATTTCTCCAGAATCTGCTGAATTGCCCATTTTGTTAGATTACATGGTACATCTTAATTCCTTGGGTCTCAGACCAGCTACTCTGAGAGTTCATTTGGCAGCTGTGTCTGCTTTTGTGTCAGCAGGAAAGTCATCCTCTTTCCTCTCATCCTGTGTTTTCCAAGTTTTTTAAGGGGTTACCCCATACTAATCCTCCCTTTCGGGAACTGGCCCCTGCTTGGGACCTTAATGTTTGCATTGCCCAGTTAATGCAACCCCCTTTTGAACCTCTGTCTTCTGCAGAGCTTAAGTACCTCCCTTCCAGTATTTTTCACTGATCACTCCTGTTCGGGTGAGAGGAGGTTGCACAGCCTGGATGTTAAGAGAGCTCTTAGTTATTATATAGAGCATACCAAAGGTCACAGGTTCGATTCCCTCCAACTTTTCCTTACCTATGGTGTAGTTGGGAAAGGCAAACCTGCCACTAAGAGATCAATAGCCAGGTGGATTGTCTCTTGTATCCAATTTTGTTAATCAGAAAGTGGGCAGAGCCCCCGGTTTGAGGGCTCATTCTACCAGGGGTACAGCTGCGTCTCTAGCTGCTGCCAGAGATATCCCTTTATTAGAGATTTGCCAGGCTGCTACTTGGAAAACGGTACACACTTTTACCAAGCATTACTCCCTGGATGTCCAAGCCAGGAGAGATGCTCGGTTTAGCACAGCTGTTCTTCAGAGCCTATTCCTAAGTAGGTTCTGCCCTCCTCCATGGAGGTACTGCTGTGTATTCTGTTAATGTCTATAATATAGCAAGACTTCATGTTGTTTGAAGAAAAAATTACTCACCTTAGTAATGTTGTTTCTTCTAATGGAGTCTTGCTATATTATAGACCTCCCCCCCAACCTGCCCCTCTCAGAACCTCTACTTGGTGGGGTGCGGGCAACTTAGTGTGGGCACTACTTATGTCCTGTTAGCATTTTGTCCCCTTTGGGACTTTGGGGGTGTGTATGTGTACACGTGTGTGTGTTTTATTATACTTATGTTCCATTTTCATATTATTAGAATGGTGTTAGTATTTCTGGTCCCCTGACTTGAGTCTTTGGTGTTGGGACCATCAATGGTTGTTATTATTTAGGTAGCCATTTGGTTAGTGTAGGTTACAGCTTCCACACAGACCTTAGTGAGTTTGGCTCGTAAAGATCTGACAGTTCAAGTTTGAAATGACACAGATAGAGCTGCTCTCGTGCCAAAATTCTATTTTGGAATGGTTTTAACCATTTCACTCCGGGGCAGTTCTAGAGCTGGAACAAACTGCTAATGTCTATAATATAGCAAGACTCCATTAGAAGAAACAACATTACTAAGGTGAGTAATTTTTTCTTCCTGTCCTCCTCCAGCTGACTGGGTTGCTCGCTCTCTAGCAGCTGTGGGGTGAGTTAAACAAGCATTTGTCAATGCCGAATGTTGCTTGCTTCTATGTGCTGTTTAGGTATTTGGAAGTCATTGGAGTGCAAATATTGAAATTTAGAACTTACTTAGCTATGTGAGAACTGCTAATGCACGCCAGAAACAGTCATTTTTAGGAATATTTTCACCAAATTTTCAACATAGCCATTTTAAGACCTTTGCTCATGAACAGTGTCACTGTGATTTTGTTAATGTGTCCCATACATTGAGTTTGCACACCGACTGCACCATTGTGCGCTACATGGGCGGAAACACGTTTTGGGCAGGATATGAAAAATGACAGCTGTACTGCTCATAAGGAGGTGTGGTAAAATGGCAATGTTGAAACTCTGGAGTAGAAATATTGAAAATTCGCAAACCTACGAGCGCATGTGGGAACTGTGCAGCGCACACTCGTAAAACAGTCATTTTTAGGAATTCTTTCACCAAATTTTTAACACAGGCATTTTAAGACCTCTGCTCATGATCAGTGTCACTGTGCTTTTCTTAATGTGTCCCATACATTGAGTTCGCACACCGACTGCGCCATTGTGCGCTACATGGGCGGAAACATGTTTTGGGCAGGATGTGAAAAATGACAGCTGTACTGCTCATGAGGAGGTGTGATAAAATGCCAATGTTGAAAATCTGGAGTGAAAATATTGAAAATTTAACTTACGAGCGTGCGAGGAGAACTGCTAACGCACGCCAGAAACAGTCATTTTAGGAATTTTTTCAAATTTTCAACATAGCCATTTTAAGACCTCTGCCATGAACAGTGTCACTGTGATTTTCTTAATTTGTCCGCATATTGATTTCAGATAACGACTGCGCCATTCTGCGCCACATGGATGGAAACACATTTTGGGTGAGAGTGAAAATGACAGCTGTACTGCTTATAAGAAGGTGTGGTAAATGGCAATGTTGAAAATCTGGAGGAAAATATTGAAATTTCGCGAACTTACGAGCCTGCGTAGAACTGCGCAACGACGCCAGAAACAGTCATTTTTGATTTTATACTATTTTCAACATGGGGTTTGTGGATTCTTCATGAATGATGTCACTGTCATGGCGGATTCAGGCCCGGAGGTGATTTTGCTGTCACTGCGCCGAATCACCTTTTCGGCCCAATAATGCCATGACAGTGACATCATTCATGAGAAGGATCCAAAACCCCATGTTGAAAATTTGGGCAAAAATTCCCAAAATGCCTGAGATATGCAACAAAGTTAAAACCCCTATCTAGCCCTTTGTACAGCTTACCGGCATTTCCTCAGTTCGCGGTCGGCTTTGAAGAGTGCAGAGCGTGTTCCCGTCCACGAAGATCGTCATGCGGAGTCGGAGGTAAGTGTGTGGGGAGGCTGGGTATGCAGTGGGTGAGTGCGGGTTGTGGGGGGCTGGGAGGCGGCGCCGTGGGACCGTTTTGGTTTACAGGTTTCAAAAAAAAAAAAAAGACATCGTGGAGACGATTGCCACGCTGGGTGGGCTCCAGCGTGGCACAAGGACGCTGGGGGGCATTCAGTCGACGGAGATTGGGCACCCTTCAGCCATAGATTGCTTGCCACGCTGGGTGGGCTCCCAGCGCGGCACCTACTACTGGGACGCAGCCCAGTCGACGGGATTGGGCACCCCATCGGCTATACAGTGCATGCGGGGCGGACACCTGCGGGTGGGGAGCTGCGCGTGAGCAGCCTCTTATCGGTGCTCACTGAAGCGTAGCTCCCCCTTTCAACTGTATGCCACTGCATTTTGGAGCGTGTCATAGACAGCTCCAAAATGCATTGGCTTACAGGGGCCGCGTCTGCCAGCACACTGACTGAATTGGAGGAGGAGGTGACACACTTCCAGAATCTCCGATGATGGCACTATGTTTCTTGCACAAGCGTGCAAGCAACATAAAAAGCAGATGACTGGCTGAGATGCAAATGCCCCTGGCTTGGAAAACAATTTTGTTGTCTCTGCATTTCAAGAGAGCAGTTCTGGGTCAGGCTTTAAAGTTTCCCCTTCTCAGATTACGCCTGGTCAGATCTTAGTGGATCATGAGTCTCCTACTGATACTGGGCAAGAGGATCTCCTGTTAGCTACTAAGGCATTAGAAGGTGAAGATAGGGAGCTTGTTTTGCAGCCCAAGTCCCCCCCCCCTTCCCCAGTCCCTTTAGATCCTCAACTGGTCTCTGTGGCAGGGCCTCAGACAGTGCATGCTGGTTTGTCTGTCTCTGAGGGGCCTGAACCTGGTAATGTTACTACAGACTTGCAGGCCACTAAACCGAATGTTTGGCTTGCTGGGGTGCATGAGAAACTTTTTCCTTCTCATGTTACAAATGTTTCAGGGCCAGCAATGAGGAGAAATGCAGTTCAGTTAAAATTCAGAGGTGCAGCCTCAGATGCACCTGATGGATTATTTGTGGGAAGGGTATTGCTTAAGACTAGTATGAAGTTTTAATGCATACAAAATGTATGCCCTAATACATATGCCTGGGGACACCATTTATGATGTTAGTTTTAAACATCTTAAAGGGCTCAAAAGATTTTGGAAACAGTATAATCTACTTAAGAATGGTCCTGTGTGGTGGCCTTATGCTCCTCCTAGGCCATGCGTACCCTTTACCCCTCCAGCCCCCGGGGGGGGGGCGCTGCTGCAATTATCTCTATACCCTCCATCAGTATAGTTCTCGCTGCCCCTTTATTGTGCACTTACTATATATTGTCATTTCGTTTTCTCCCTGTCTTTGCATTTATCATGTACTGCGTAGTGTTGCATACTATAACCTGACTGCCTGCCTAGCCTCACTTGAGCCTGTTCTGTACCTCTCACCATTGTAGAGCCTGCAGCTCCTGACTGAAATTTCTCTTACATTGTATTTCTGTTTACTTAGCGTGTATCTTGTTACCTGTATGCTCTGTAACTCTCCCGGGTCGCACCTGAAAATAGGCACCTGCTTGTCTAGCATGCTTACCTGGTTAACAAAAGCAAATAAATAAATAAATAAATTTTCTTGCTATACCTCTGACTAAACCCATGTGTAAGACCATCACAGTCCTCTTTCGTAATGAAGGAGTGAATGTGGCAGATATCACATATTGGTTGAAACAACATTGCCTGTTGACTGGCTACCCTGACCCTGTTCTAGATGAGGAACACCTATGGACAGGGGGCTGGAAGTATAAAGTTATGCTCAAACAGGAGCAGGGGGCTATACAGCATTTACCTAATTGTTTTTTGGGGGGTGAGATAGGGGAATGATATTCTATCCGGATCAACCCAGAGCCTGCTATAAGCGTGGTGATCTTGGGCACTTGAGTAATGTATACGAAAAACAGAAATGTGGCCTCTGTGGAGTTTTTGGGCATACTGGTGCACATTGCAGACAACCACAAAAATGTAATTTGTGTGAAGAAAAGGGTCACAATTTTAAAAATTGTTCCTGGGCATCCCATAATAATATAGATCACTCTGTCCGAGCTGAACATGATGTCTATGTTGCTACGGCACAAAAGGAGAAAATGAGAGCCAGTAATTTAATGGTTCAGTTGACTCAATCAATCAATCAATCAAAATCTTTATTTAATCAGGCGAACATCATTGAGCATAGCTCATTTACAAGATGGACCTGACTGGCGGAGAGCATGTCCCTGCTGCTGACCCAAGTTCAAGATCACCTTCTGATCCTGCTGTGGTGACGGTGGATGTCCATGACTGTACTTGGGCTCCTTCTGTGCCCTCTCAGGATGGTTTACAGGATCCAGTGGAGTTGTAACTCCCTCAGGTTTTGGAAGAGGAATTGTCTGAACATGAGCTGGATGAGCAGGCTTTGCATGGAGACACTACTGGACCTGTCTCTGTTTTGGTACAGGACAAGATGGAGGTGGTGATGCCCCACCAGGGAGAGGGGAGGAATTACCCTTCCAAAGTGTCATACTGTCTAAGGCGGCACATAAGGGGACCCCTACAGTGGAAGAACTTGTGGTTCAGAATCCGTTTGACATTCTTATGGATGTACCGGATGGTGATGGGGGTGGTGAGTGTGACGGCTCATCGGTGACATCGTCACAACTTGAGACTCCGGTTGGACCTGGAAAGGTTGAGAAGCCTAAGCCAAAAAAGAGGAAAAAAAGGAAATTATGTGGATTTACTGGTTGTACATTCTGACTCTTTTTTTCATGCTGTCTTCTATTCTTATCTCTTCTGTAAATGTTAACAGTATTCATAATTATCAGAAGCGTACAGTTACCTTTGCTAGTTTACATAAAGATTTAGGCCAGATTACTTTTATACAAGATACCAGATTGCACACAATTTCTGAGATAGAACAGGCAAGAACAGATTGGAGGTGGGGGCCATCCTTATGGTTGGTGGGAGAAGTGCCTTTTTCAGGTGTGGGTATTTTGTTTTTTTTAATTTGCCTGTCCAGATCTTGAAAGTCTTAGATGTTTCCCCTGGCAGAGTGTTGCTAGTGGATGTGGTTATTGGTGGTTTAGCATATCGATTGATTAGTGTGTATGCTCCACAAACTAAGGCTGATAGAGTGGCCTTATTTCATATTATTGAACCTTTCCTCTCCACTTCTAAGTTGATTTTGTTGGGGGATTTTAATTGTGGTTTGTTGCCTAGGGAGGGGGTCAACAAACTCAAAACGTGTGTAGTGATACAAATGCATTAACGAAAATCCTAACTACTGCAGGCTTTTTTGGTATTTATGATCTTGTGGCTAAAACTCCAGAACATACGTTCTATAAAGGAAGACTGTCAACAAGTATTGATTTCTGGTTTGTTTCTGATAGGTTGATTGGTACAGCTGTTAACATTGTACCTCTGGAAACCTCTGATGATGTGCAGGTCCAGGCTTGGATTGGTTTAGAGCATAACATTACTTTTGGTAGAAGTTATTGGAAATTGAATGCTTCTGTATTATAGCAGGAGGCAGTACAGCAGGGGGTGAGAGATTTATTGATTGTTCGACAAGATGTTCAATTTTTATATGATTCTTGGGGAGAATGATGGGAATATACTAAGAGGGATATAAGGGACTTTTTGGAATGGGCATCAAGGTCTTTGGCTAGCGTAAAATATTTGGATTACTTGCATTTGAGAGCACAGTATTTAAAACGTTTGACACAGGCTTGGGAGGCTGGTGATGAGAATCAGGTACAACTAAAGGTTCTTAAGGAAAACGTGTAAGTATCATAAACGGAGGGAGGGAGAGACTGCTAAATGTCAACAATGTGTTACATAGGAGAACGGAGTTAGTTAATCCTTATTAGATTGAATTACAGGGAGTGCAGAAATTGACTATGAGGGCTTTGATTGGATGAGATGGGATAGTGCAGGATACGCATCCTGGCATCCAAACAGTGGTAACTGACCATTTATGTTATACTTATCAGAAAGCTATGAGTACACAGAGGACTGTTCCATTGAATGTTGGGCCTTTTATCTGAGATTCCTGTATGTGAAGTAGAAGCATTGATGCGGCCAGTAACTGAGGAGGAGATTGGTATGGCAATAGATCATTTATCGGCTCATACTGCCCCAGGGTTGGATGGCATTTCTAATGAATTTTATAAACATTTTAAGTCTGCTTTGGTTGCTGATTTAAAGGTAGTATATCAGTGGATACTAGATGGTAGGAGTTTGACCTCAGGTATGCAGGAGGGAGTGATGACATTTTTATATAAAAAAGGTGATCCACAGAATATCCAGAATTGGAGACCTTCAAGTTTCTTAAATTCTGACTATAAGATATTTACCAAAGTTCTGACATCACGATTGGCACGGGTGGCAACGTATGTGATTTTGCCTCATCACACGTGTGCAGTGCCTGCCAGAAATATTCAACAGAATTAGATTTTTATTAGGGAAATTGTTGAACAAGGCTTAAATATGTAGCTAGATGGGTACTTGATGTCACTGGATCAAGAAACTGCTTTTGATGCAGCACGGCATGGTCATCATTGGGACACTCTCCTACTGTATGGGGTTTCGCATCAATTTGTTAGTGTACTCCAGCATTTATATGAGAGGGCAATGATGATACCATTGCTAAATGGGCACTTAGGAACTCCAGTTCAGCTGCGGAATGGTGTAAGGCAGGGTTGTCCGTTAAGTCTGCTTTTATATGTATTTGCAATTGATCCACTATTGCAACTTATAGAACATGCAGATGAGATAAGACTTGTTTGTGATAGGACTGGTAAAATGTATCCGAAGGTGTTCGCTTATGCTGATCATTGTACAGTTATTGTACGAGATTTAGAATCAGGGCAAGGTGTGCTTGATGTTTTGGCAGATATGCATGATATTATAGGATTAAAATTAACATTTCTAAACGTAAACTGTTGATTTTAGGTAAAGCATCTATACTATTGCAATTTTAAATTCCGGTAGAACATGAGGAGATTAAGATACTGGGATTGTTGTTTGGCACTAGAAGGGCAGAACAGATGAATATGGATTTAGTATATGATGATTCACACAGAAAAGTTGTGTCTTGGAATTCTTGGAAAATGACTAGGAAAAAAAGGATTTATTTATTGAGAGTTTATATTCTGCCTGTTTTTTTGTATGTCTCGCATATATATCCAGTACCCTTTAGTATGCGTGCTAAGTTTTTTTTTTCTTCTTTTTGTTGACCGGATAAGTGCATTAGACAAATCCTGCCTATTTTCAGGCACGACCAGGGGGAGGAGGATACAGATGAATGCCAACTGATATTGAACCAGATTAAGCTGTTGGTGGTATTTTTAGTGAATGAGGGAAATTTGGCCAGGACACCAGGGAAATTCCCTTACTGGCTGCTGTTGGTATGCAGGAGTCAGAGCCAGAGTTGGATGTCGTGAGTGCAGGGGAGCGGGCCTCCTCCCCTGTGCTTCAACTTTCAGGGGCCGTGGAGGAAGAGTGTATTATTGCTGAAGTCGCGATGGCGACTATCATTGAATCTGAGGATTGTATGGAGGTGGTTCAGGCCATTCTGCAAATGGAGGTTATTACTGAAAGGAAGAGTACCTTGCAAACTGCGTTGAATGCAAAGCAGTTGGTTTTGCTAAAAGAACTTTCCGTGGTGGATTTGGAGATTGCTGTGCTTCCTCAGGCAGTTATTGGGCTTCCAAAGGCTGGTCTTCCACAGTCTGGTAAGACCCAGCGTGACGCTGTTAGTTTGGCGTCACTCACATGCGACTCACCAATTCCGGAAGGTGGTGCTGGGGCTGGCAGTTTACAGAGTGGCTCCTCGGAGTGCCTACAGCCCCAGCGTGCTTTACCAGACTTTGCTGTACAACGACAGTCTACGAGTGGCTTCAACACTGCTCCAGATCGGGGTGTGCTACCCGGAACGAAGAGAGAGGCATTTTCAAAAGGGAATCGGGAACCAGAGGTATTTTTCTTTCCACAGTCACAAACTCCTGGGTGGAGTAAACATGGTACTTCTGGACTGTTGAAAGGGTGATTTTCTAAGGCTCCTAAATATACCTCGACTTTTGCTTGTGGTCAGGGGGCTTCTTGGTCTCCTGAAAAAAGCTTTGAAGGAAGCTGGTTGGGAACAGGGTGATGGAGAGGTCTGGACTCCTGACTCTCAGGACCCCACCTATTTGAACATTTTGCACAAGGCTGTGGAGTCTGTGGCCACTACCAAAATTATGAGCTCCAATGATTTTCAGGGGGTTATTACTGATTGTGTTACCCAAAAGTCTGCTATTGGGGAAAATGTATTGCCTCTAGCTGTGCCTGTTCAGGCTGAGAATTTCTCTAATGCTTTACATGAAAATCATAATGTGCTTGGTTCCCCTGTTGTTGCTCCTTCTGTGCCCTTAGAAATGGAGGGTCCTCTTAGGATGGGACCTGCCCCTCAGTTATTAGACTCTCAGGATGAGGATCCTGTTAGGCCTGTCAGTTTTAAACTGGCTGATTTGTTTTCTTCCAAAGGCGAACCAGCTCCGTAGGAATGCGGTTCGTTTATTATATAAAGGTGGGTTGGTGGATCCACCCAATCGGATCTTTGTGGTGAAAACTTTATTTAAAGGTTCTATGAAATTCCTTTCTTCGGAGATATTTGCCCTTATTAGTTTGGGGAACCATAATTTTGATATTAGTTTTAAACAGGTTTCCAGTTTAGATAGATTTTGGGCTCAATATGCTGCTTGTCAGGCCTCTCCTACCTGGTCTCCTTTTCAAGCAATTCCTTTAACAAAGCCTGCAGTTAGGAACATTACTGTAATGTTTAAAAATGAAGGGGTAAACATCGAGGATATTTTATTTTGGTTGCGACAATGATGTGAGGTACTCAATAAACCTACACCCACATTAGATAGTGAACAAATATGGGATGGACGCTGGAGAGTTCGTGTAAAACTGTATTCCACTAATAATGGGCCTAGTCATCTACCTAGTTTTTTTTATCTGGGAAAGACAAAGGTCTCATTTTCACGCTGGGAAGCCTAAATCGTGTTTTAAATGTGGCTCCAGAGCTCAATTCAGTTCAGCTTGTGACACAGTAAAATGTAGCCATTGTTTCGATTTTGCATGCTTCCAGTGCCTGTCTTAACCTTTTAAATGTAATTTGTGTGAACGGACAGGGCATGCATATGGGCGCTGCCCTTGGGCATCCCATAACAGGGACGATTGTCCTTCTCATGTTGGATTAATTTCCCTGGCTCAACAGGCTCATGTTAAACTTAGAGCAGCTCGGGTCATGAATCAAAGCAAGTCTACCTCTAGATCTGGTGATTTAGCTGAAGGGTCTGAGGATACTAGTGTTCAGGAAGCAAGGGTTTCTCCTTCACCTTTGGTGATAGAGCAGACTGAGGGAGGTACTGGGACTTCTGTCACTGAGGTGCCTGTTGTTTCTGAAGGTACAGTGGTGGTTGATATCACCATGCCCCCCGAAGCACACGCGTCTGGTGCGGATGTGGCTGGGTTTGTTCAAATACCCCATAAATGAACAAGGAAAGGTTTGGCTGTGTTAGGTTGGGGTAAAGAGGTGAGAGGTGGTACGTGGAGGTCTGGCAATAAATTTGCAGCTTTAGCTACAGATGTCTCTGATAAAGAGTCGGGGGGGGGGATACAGATAGTTCTTCTATCCGATCTTGTACGGACACTGAGGAAGGGGGGGATTTGGACCCAATTGCAAAGCGAACTAGACAGAGTCGTAGAAGTAAGTCACCCATAGGCACTTAGGATGGATTATCGGTTTGTACATTAAATGTTAATAGTATTAAAGGCCCTAGAAAGCTTGGTGGTTTTTTTTAACTTTACAAGACTTTAACAGCGATATAGTGTGCCTCGTGGATACTAGATTAAAATCCAACCAGGAACTTCAACAAGCATCCCGGGCATGGACCCTTGGTCCATCTTTTTGGTCTTCAGGTACCGACAAATGTGACGGTATTGGGATTTTATTCTCTAACTCTGATTTCTGGGTATCACGGTTGGTGGACATTCAGCCCGTCGAGCTTTATTGTTGGAGTTCTCCTATTCGGATGAGAGATTCAGAATCTTTTGCGTTTATGCCCCTCAGTCAAAAGCACAAAGGGTGTCTCTTTTTCATTTAATTCGGCCTTTTTTGTATACTTCTAGATTAATTTTGTGGGTTGGTGACTTTAATTGTGGGTTGCACCAGAAGGATAGAGGGTTACAAACCCCAAAGTTATTTTGCGACTCGGTTGCCTTAAAAGAGGTGGTTACAATTGCTCAGCTGGTGGATGCGTATAGATTTTGCCATGAGTCTGGGGGATTTACTTATTTCAAAGGTCCCTTACAGACTCGTATTGATTTCATTTTTATATCTAAAGTGTTATGGATTCTTTCCTGTAGGACTCTGGGTGTGGAGTTCTCTGATCATGCAGAAGTTAAGGTAACATGCTCATGGCAGAATACTCCAAGGTGTAAGAAAAATAGGTGGAGGCTTAATGATTCCCTGTTGGAGGATCATCACCTTCAAAAACTGTGGAGGAGGGAATGGGCAGCCTGGCTTTTGGTGGCAGATATTTATGAAGACCCTTGTGAATGGTGGGATGATTCTAAAACCAGATGGTGGCAGATTTTTCAGGGGCGGGCTGCTGCAAAACATACAGCGCAATACTTATCATATTTAGCATTGCGGCAACAATTACAGCATCTGATTTCCTTATCAGATACTACTGTTCATGATTATAGTGCTCAGATTGCTGTGATTTGTTCACAAATGAAATCCCTGCAATATGATAGGGCTAGTTCATTGGGGCAGGAGGCACTATTTGGTGCATGGGTGACCAAAGGAGGGTAAATGCATTTAAAGACTGTAAAGGACGGGTGGACTCTAAGTTTGTTCAGGAACTATTGTCGCCCTTTGGCGTACTGGTATCAAAACCGGAGGTATTGGTTCAGGTGGTGGAACAAATGTTCTTTCTATGTTGGGTAATTCTCCAGTTGTGAATCTGCTAAACCCTTTTAGACTCTCTACACCTTCCATCACTTTCTTTAGAGGAGCAGGGTATGTTGTCTTGTGATATTAGCTTAGAAGTGTCTCAGGCATTGACGGTTTAAATACTAATTCGCACCTGGATCAGATGGCCTTACTGCTCATTTTTTCAAACTTTTAAAGAGGATTTGGTTCTGTGCTCTGACTTTGTTATTTAATGACATGTTGACCACAGCCTCTGTAACTAAGTCCATGAAGGAAGCCATTTTGGTTCTAATTTTTAAAAAGGGTGATCGTACTGATTTACAAAATTGGAGGCCATTGAGTTTATTAAATGTTGATTACAAAATTTTGGCGAAAATTTTATTGGCTAGACTTTTAAAAATTGCAACACGTCTTAGTCCGGCTCAGACTTGTGGTATTCCCGGTAGAAGTCAAAATGATAATTTAATTTTGTTACGAGAATTATTTGCCCTGGGTGAGAAAGGTAGGGTCTCTGGTTGGGTATTGGGGTTAGACCAAGAGAAGGCCTTCGACAGGGTCTCGCAGGATTTCCTATTTACGGTGTTGAGAGTTTTTGGGATACCTGGTCAGTTTCTCTTGTGGATTAATGCTCTCTATACTGAGGCTACCATCATTCCGAACGTGAATGGTTGGTTGGGTAAACCAGTAACTATGGTTAGGGGGGTCCGACAAGGATGCCCCCTAAGCCCTCTCCTTTACAATTTTTGTATAGATACGTTGATTCAGGCAATTTCCCTTTGTCCTCATATTTTGGGGTTGGGGGTGGCCCCTTTATTGGATTATGTTAAAATCTTGGCTTACGCAGATGATTTGGTTTTGACCGTGGATATCGGTACTGAGGAAACAGCTGTGTTACAAGTTCTTGATACATATTCCTCAGTTTTGGGATCCTGGATTAATTTTAGCAAAAGTGTTGGGGTGCCTATTGGACACCTGGATCTTCCACAGTCGGGAAAGTATGCAGGGATACCTATTAATGCTTGCCCTTCTAAGTACTTGGGTATTTTCTTTGGGATAGATGATGTGTGCAGTTATAATTGGCAATTGGCCTTGGGGAAGGGCAGAGGGGTTGATTTCTGGATGGAAACAGTATCAGATTGGAAAGAAAAAATGTATTATGTTGCTTAAGACTTTGGTGCTCCCCAATTTTTTTATATCTTTTTTATGTATTTCCTCTGCCCATGGGTTGCTTTTCTAGATTATATAGGATTTTTTTCAAGGGTCTTGGGGGTCTCGATTGAACCCTGTTAAGAGGAGTATCACGTATTGACCATATAAGGAGGGAGGGGTTGGGCTGATCAACCCTGTGGTTTTCTTTTATAGTTTATTTGTCAATACTAATTTTGGGAAAGCGTTAAAACCTGGGCTGGTGGTATGGAAACCCTTTTTGTTGCACTGGTTAGTGCCTTGCCTTCCCAGTTGGGACTTGGGGGGGAAAAAAGGGTGGGTTTTTCGATTTCCTGATGTTCCACTATATGGGAAAGAAGCACTTAAAGTGGCTCTATCTTGGGATTTACGCCACAGGATTTTTGTGTATTATCTAGAGTGTTACTCTATGATACCATTTGGAGGAGGGAAGCACAGGATAAGGTGGTTTTCTTTTGTCCTCCAAATCGTGTTGATTGGATTCTTCAGCAACTCAGCAGTCCCCGTTTGCCCCCCTATGTGTGGGATATAGTTTGGTTGGGTAACTATGGGCGTCTGAGTGTTAAAGGTAATCATAAACACAAAGCTTTAGACGCTCGATTCTGCCCTAGGGTGGGTTGTTTGGCTATTCTTGAAACCCAACATCTCTTTTTGAAGTGTCCCTTTGCTCTGTCTTTTTTGACTATGTTAGCTGGCTTGTGGTCTGAACCTACGTTATTACATTTATCTTATATACAGCTTATGTTTTGTGTGCAGGGTGCTTTGTGTCAAAAATATCATGAAGATACTTTATTGTTTTTGCTTTGATTCGTTATTATTTATGACAGGCCAGATGTATGCTGGTTTTGCATCAAAAAATGATTCCGCTTCCTGAAGTAATAGAAAATATTAGAACTGCTGTTCGTGTTGTTAAATTGCAGGATTTCAAACGTTTTGCAGGGCCTCAGTTTTTTCATTTATGGTGTAATTGTGATCTCTTTACATTCGATTAAGGGAAGTTCTTTTTGCTTATTCATTTTTGTATCTTATTTTTATATTTCTATTGTTCTTTCTTTTGATTTTGAATGTTTGTGGTATTGGTTATTCTTTCTTTTGTAATGAAGTCCAATTTTTTCTCAATAAAATTCCCCTACTCTTTTCAATAAGTGCCATGGGATCTTTAACATCCACCTGAACTACCACCAATCCAGGCAGATGGGACCTCGGTTTAACGTCTCATCCAAAAGACGGATAATGGGACTGTTCTTTTTGTTTTTATGGGGCAGCCGCCTGAATCCCGTAAAAAGGGCACACACACCTACAAGGCTAGAAAGGAAGGTGAGCTTGATATGATACAGCCATTGGTTTATTTATTTAGTAATTTTTTTTATAGCAGTATCTGTCCGCTGATGTTAGGGAGTACAGGATTAGGTATGAAACACTGGGAAGCTCAGTTTTTGGAAGCATGGGGAGAGGTAGATGGTATGTTTCTGATAAATGTTTGCCTTCCTACATATAGACCTCATTAAAATATGTCAGGTTGTGGAAAATAGTGCTCCATTGGTTTGTGGACACTGATAGAAGGGCATTTTATAAAACTATTCTTGCTCAATGTTATCTGGAAGAACCAGTATTTAATATTTCTGCTCACCTTGATAGTAGAATGTTATTGGACAGTATTATTGAACCAAGAATTCCATTAAAAATGCAGAATATGGCCTGGTTGTGTGGACATCAATGATTAAATGTTAAAGGGAATCAGAAACACAAAATGCTGGATGAAAGGGTCTATCTAGGAGGGACTTGTTTAGGTCAAGTTGAAAACATGCAACATTTATTTTTTGACTGTACCTGTATGCAAGGTTTTTGGGCTTCTTTGGCTGAATTATGGGGTGAAAGACTGTTTGCACAGATGAATTATGATATTTTGATATTGGGAAAATTGGGGAAGGGATGGAGAAAATGGCAGAAGAGTACGGTTTGGATAATGTTTGAAACATAGAAACATGGAGGTTGACGGCAGATAAGGACCACAAGGCCCATCCAGTCTGCCCATTTTTTCTGCCTTATGAATGTGCCACATACCTTTACACTGTCAATAACCTATCTATTCATATTCGTCTGTATTGCTCCCTTATGCCTATCCCATGCCTGTTTGAAGCCCTGCACTGTATTCATAGCCACCACTTCCTGAGGTAGGCCGTTTCATGCATCCACCACTCTTTCTGTGAAAAAGAATTTCCTCACATTCCCCCTTAATCGGCCTCCCTCTATTCTCATGCTGTGTCCTCTTGTCCTGCTATTTTTCTTATATTTAAACATGTTAGACTCTTTCACCTTGTTAATGCCCTTAAGGTGTCTTAAGGTGTTTGAATGTTTCGATCATATCCCCTCTCTCCCTCCTTTGCTCAAGGGTATACATATTGAGCTCTGTTAATCTGTCCTGTTTGCTTGTTTGAAATGGGTGATCTGGCATGCTAGATGCCTTAGCTTGTTGCAACAAAAAGAAGTCACTGTGTGGGACATGTTATGTCAAGTGAAGATGGAATTAAATAAAATTTATCATTGTGAATTTCATACTATGGGGGAGGTTATATGCTAGCATTTTTGGAAGGGGGTGGAGTGGGTTGGGTAATGGTTTTCATTGCATTGTGTGTGTGTGTTTTTTTTAGGGACTATGCTAAGTGCTGTTTTTCTTTTTGCATTTAACAGCTATGTGGGGCTTTAGATAGTATAATGTGCTGCATTTGTGTTGGAAAATTATGTCATGGCTATGTTTAGTGGTGGGTTTTCATTACTGTACTCTGCTGTGGTACTTATTTTGTTTTTTTTCTGTTTTACCTTTGTTTTGAGCTCTGTGTTACTGTGTAATGAGTTTTTCTTTGTATTCTTTAATTGTATCTGTTTTTGTGTCACAATAAAAATTTTCCCTACTCTCTTCGATAAGTGCCATGGGATCATTAACATCCACCTGAACTACCACCAATCCAGGCAGATAGGACCTCTGTTTAACATCTCATCCGACAGACGGCACCTCAGAAGTGCAGCACCCCTCTCATGCTGCACCACAGTGTCAGTACTGGGATATTAACCCAAGTGTCAGATGTGGGAACTAAACCCACAGCCCTCTGATGTCCTGGCCTCAGAGGCGAGTGTGCTACCTACTGAGCCACTGACACCAGTGTCCCTTTAATGCTTTAAACAGCAGTATTCACAGATTTTGGTTTTCATACCCATTAACTTTTAATGCTTAGGCATATGAAGCCTGCATATAAACAAGATTAAGGATAGGTAAAACTAGAAAAAATAATTTAGGTACATAGTCACATACATGTGTACAGACCGAAAAAGACCTGAGGTCCAGTTCAGCTGCTTATTTCTTAATTAGGCCCTTACAAGTCTAATACTATATATGCTTCTAGTGGGTCATTCATTCCCCAGTACTAGTTTTGCTAAACCACCTCCCTGGTTGCTTTTCTGTTCATCCTCACTATTCACACAGTGCTAGTGTAGCTTGTAGCACCTGTTTTAGTCATATGTGTACTCTTTTCTGCATTTACTGAAGATTAGTATTACGTTCACTCTCAGTGGTTTGGTTTCTGATGTCATTGTTAATGTTAGTGACAGGGATTGCAGGAGGTTTCTAGACCATGGGACTGTTAGCTCTGTGTTTCACATTGTTATTTTAATTAGTTCTGGATGCAACTGCAGGGACTGAAAAATCTATTTAGAGTTCATATACAGACTGATACACAACAAAGACAAGCACTGGTGAATTTATTTTATTTAGCTTTTGTTGACCGGATAAGTGCACTAGACAAATCCTGCCTATTTTCAGGCACGACCCGGGGGAGGGAAGGGGATACAAATGAATGCCAACTGACCATGAACCAGATTAAGCTGTTGGTGGTATTTTTAGTGCATGAGGGAAATTTGGCCAGGACACCGGGGAAAATTCCCCTACTCTTTTCGATAAGTGCCACTGATCTTTAACATCCACCTGAACTACCACCAATCCAGGCAGATGGGACCTCGGTTTAACGTCTCATCCGAAAGACGGCACCTCAGAAATGCAGCACCCCTCTCATGCTGCATTACAGTGTCAGTACTAGGATATTAACCCAAGTGCCAGATATGGGAACTGAACCCACAGCCCTCTGATCTCCCGGCCTCAGAGGCGAGTGTGCTACCTACTGAGCCACTGACACTGCTAATTGTTTGGTTTCATGTTGTACATTATTTCTTTGTTATTTTCACTGTAATTAAAAATTCAGTTGCTAAGCAGTTGCTGATTGTAACAACTTGCCTTATAAGTTTGTAGTTTTTTTTATTTCCTTCTAGCTGTATAGATAAATTTAAATGAACCTGTGAGGAGAAATGATTCTAGCTGTATAGATAAATTTGAATGGACCTGTGAGGGGAACTGATATAAAATAGCTGCTAGAGGCATGCCAGATGTCTCTGGAGAGTGATTACGATCTCTTTGTCTTGTACTGCAGGACCCCTTGGCCAGTTAATTGGAGAGCTGAAAGCCACAACAGCCCTGTCATGCTTCAAAGCCAGAAACAACCCTCTCATGTTATATGAGAGGCCCTAGCTAACAACTGATGCAGCCATCCATGCTGGGGCAGACAGGGCTCAGAACAATGAGAAGGTTTCTGAATCCTTAGAAATCCAACAGTCCAGTTAGGACCAGTTTTTCAAATGGGAGACTTTCCAGAAGACAAAGGAAATATCAAATCTATGATGTCAGAGTGACATACTGGCTGATGTGTCATGGGGGGCTGGCAGTTGAAGGGTTTTGAGGACTTGCCAGACCCTGAGAAAGTTAGTTAGGTTTGGGACTCTGAACAGTTAACATCTAAGGTTCGAGTCTGTGCTAATTCACCAAGGGTCTTGTTTGGTAAGCTTATTTTGCTTTTGGAAAGTTAAGAAGTGTAGTAAGATTTTTCTGTGTGGTTTGCTACCATTCAAAATATTTTCTTCTGTTCTCTGTAGAAGTACTGTTCCCCACAGTCTTAGTGTAGTATCTTTTATTATATGTGTAAATATCTTGAAGTATTAAAATACTATTTTTTATATACTTCATGTTGCTGTGACTGAGTTTTGTGAGGTACAGAAGACTGGGTTGTAACTGACAAAAACTGTTTTTCTGCCTCTGAAGGGAAGGCTACAGTTACCATAATTTGTTTCTGAAGTGAGGTGTTTTTAACTGTGGCAGAGAGGGTGGGTCGTTTGCCCTTTGGTAAGGAGTGTTGTACTGTGTGAGCAGTGGCTCTGGTGGGATTCAGACGTGGCAATACCATGACAGTGTCATGCTGAGTGGTGGCAGCTACTGAAGTGACCTTGTAGGTGTGTGAAGGGTTTGAGAAAGCTGGTAGCAGAGTACAGGCTGAGTCTTGGAGATACCAGTCTGTCACAAGCTAGAGGCCAGAGTATGGGATCCTGTCACAGAACAGAGTATACAAAAGGAGACTGTATATTGTACCCATTTTATTTTTGTTTTATTTTATATTGTACCCAATTTTATTTTTGTTTTATTTACTTTGTCAGAAAGGTGGACTGGATCAAATGACCCATTTTTAGCCATGGCTGGTGAAAAGGGGGTTACTGCAGGAAAACATCACAAGATTACAACATGTCACATAAAATAAAATGATATAATAAAACATTTTAAAAATATTTACATATATGCATTACAGGCATATATCCATATGCTTATTTTGTTACAAGCAGGAGTAGATAGAAGCTCTTATGTCTGGGCAATATGAGAAATGCCTACTGCCAAACCTGCAGGAGCTGTGCACAAGGAGAGAAGTGGGCTATGAGGAGGGCAAACATGGGTGGAACTCAAAGACATCCTTGAAAAAAGTGATCAGGGAAGCCATGTGAAAGTGGTCAGTGCCAGCCAGAATCATGAGACAGTGGCTAGGGAGAATGCAGATGACTAGGGCAGCTGCACAAGCAGACCAGGTACAAGTGTTGGAGCTGAATTTTGCCCTGGGTAAGGTGAAGGCAGAAACTAAGAGGCAAAAGGCAGATGTGGATCTGTGGATGAGAAGGCTGGAAGCTGAGGAACTAGAAAAGCAGTGCCTGCAAGAGCAAGAGGAGTGAGAAAGGGAGCCCTAGCATGAGATCCAGATGAAGGAGAATGACAGACTGATGGAGATTCTACGCCAGGGGGCAACATCACAAACTGTGAGTAATGGATGGAAGGGTTCACTCCAGAAAGCCAAAATTAATTCTAAAATGTTTCCCAGATATCAGGAATTGGATGATTGATTTGTTTCTAAGATTTTTGAGAGAATGTATGGGCAGTTAGGATTTGGCAGGGCTTCTTGGCAACTCACCTGCTATCACTGCTTACAGGCAAGCCATCAGAAGCTGTTGCCAGAATGGACAGTGAGGACTGCATGGACTATGATAAAGTGAAACATGCCTTGCTGAAGTGAAGTTAACTCCCAAGGCCTATAGACAAAAATTTAGTGGTTTAAGAAAGGTACCAGGAGATAGCTATGCTAAAATGTGTGCATTAAAGACATTTGTTAGATCACTGGATAGAGGGTGCAAAAGCTCTCTCTGTAGAAGAAATAAAAGATTTATTTTTTCTGGAACAGTTCCTAAAAACTGTATCTTAGGAACTGAGAATATGGTTGTTTGATAGAGCTCTGAGCTCTGCAAGGGAGGCAGCAGAGAGAAGGATCAGTTCATATCCAGCCGACCATCCTTTCATTGCGGAGGTAATGGTGGAGAAACATCAAGTGGTTTTAAGGGAAGTGAGGGGGGAAGGGCAGCATAAAGGAAGTCGTGCTGTGCCTGAATAAAAAGGAAAGTCAGCTGGTTTCAAAAGCAAGGTGAGAGGTGAACGCAGGTGCTATATATGCCAGAAACAGGGGCATTTGTCATATGATTGGACAAAAAATATGTCAGAAGGTACATGTGCAGCTTGAGGGGTTAGCTTGGGAAGTTCCTAGCAGTTAGTAGCCTGTACACAGAGCGCATTGCCTTTTATCTCCACTGCACACATATACCTTGTGTTTGTACATGAGAGGGTAATCTAGGGATTGAGAGACACTTGGGCCTCCAATTCTGTGATGAAGCTGAACTTGATTCAGGAGAAACAGATCCTGCCTGGCCAGTTTTCTGTTATTAGATGAGTAATGGGTCCTGCGGTCTCAGTGCAAATGGCCTGCATCTTTCTAGGCTGGGAAGGTGTCCAGGGAATATGGGAGGTGAGGGTTTGTACCAGACCTCCCTGTGGATATAATCATGGGTAATGACTTTGTGATTGTAGGGCTAATCTTGTGTGTGTCACTACCCGTAGCAAGGTGAGGGAACTGGCTCCTGAAGACACAGAGGGGGCAGTGCACAAGGAATCAGCCCCTAACTCAGTAGCAGGAGAAGCTGTAGCTGAAAAATGAACTGGGAGCAGCAGTTCTGAGCCACAACTACAGATTGAGGAGAGCCCAGCCGTGGGCAGCTGTCAAAGCAGTGTGTGTTTTGGGAGAAGTCAGGCAGGCAGAGCTAGGGAGAACTCAGCAAGCTGACCCATCTGTGCAAAAAATTAAGAGAGTTAGCCACCAGTGTGGAAGGTGAGTCTTCAAGTTCTGGTAAGAGGGAGGTGTACTGGGACAATGGGCTCCTGTACCGTGTGTGGGTTCCTAGGGGAGGACTGGAGGAAGGGGTACTCTGGCAGATAGTAGTTCCTAGGGTGTACTGTATAGGAAGCAGCTTTTGGCCTTAGCTCATGACATACCCTTTTCTGGACACCTTGGGGTCAGCTGAACAAAAAGGTGGCTACCAGTTTTTATTGGCCCACTATTTTTAAAGATGTGGCAAACTACTGCTAGACTTGTCCAGAGTGCCAGAGGGTGGGAAAGGTTGTGGACAGGGTTAAGGCAGCTTTGATTCCCCTGCATGTTATCAAAGAGTCATTTCAGTGAGTTGCTGTGGACATTGTGGTGCCACTCAGCACTTCAAGTTGCACTGGCAAGCAGTATATTCTTACCCTAGGAGTCCTTTAGCATCACTAACGTTTTTGCACTTAGCTGGCTAGGTGCAACTGCCCCGGAGGTTTGCCTTTAAGAGATATTTAAATGAGCGTAGGGCCAAGCCAATCAAAAGACAGGAGGGGGTGAGAGCTGTTGAATGCTTCAGAATTTTTCTCCGCTGGACTGAGCAATATTGCCTCTGAGGTGTCTCCCAACTTTCCTTGTTGACAGCCTCCTAGTGCTCATCTGGGTAAAGTTTTCCTCATAAATTATTTCCTTTAGTGTGCTGAGTGAAAGTTTTACTTTTTCATTAGCGCTGCGCAGATATTTTATTTTTAGCATGACGGTGCTATTTTGACTTTATTTTTACTGCGACTATTTAGTTTAAAGCCTAATTTTATCGCGGGTGCTTATTTTCAATGGTTTTCTTCCTTTTTTGGGCAAATCTTTGTGGGAACCATCGAATTAGGGACAGTTGCCTTGATTTTTACCTCAGACCTCGCGGGGTTTACTGTGAGGCACCTGCAGTATATTTCAAATTTAAAGAGTGCCTGGGGAGTTTCTCTCTAGATTGGCAATTGCGAGGAAACCTTTTTTATTATATTACTGGACCTTGGTATCATCTGTGTCAGGACTGCCCGTAAGGGTCTAGCAGCCACCTGTGCGCAGTTAAGTATTTCTGGATTTCTGTTAAGATTGGCACTGGTTTAGATCCCAGTATTACAACAAAAAAAACCAAAACAAAAAGGCACTAGTAATAGACAGAGTTTATTAACTGGGGCAAGACTGGCCAGTGGCATTTTCACAGAAACCTGCACTCAGTTCGTAGGCCCAGAACTGGTTTGATTTGCTTAAATTGGCAAACATAGCAGACAAACCTTTGAGTAGTATGGCTGAGGATAAATCAAAGGCTTCTGATAAGGGGCCGTTCAAAAGTACTAATACCAAAAGCAGAGGTGCTGAGGAACCCTCCAGATCCCAGCCAAAAAATAAAGCTTCCAAAGATGAAGTTCCTCACAAATTGAAAAATAATAAGAGTGATGAAAAAAGGAAGTTTGATCAAGCCTCTGATGAAGTGGCTAAAAAGAAACTATCAAGACAGATATCTCCTGGTGTAACCCCTAGATGGCGCTATCCCAGGGGCTACTACCCCTGCCTGATTTGCCACTAACAGGTTGAGGGGCCTGGATCCAATGGCGGGTGCCTCCACCCAGAGGTCAGGGTTTGCAATAGTTAAACTAACTTGGTCACAGCCCTCTGGGACACTGCAACCCCCCTTTCTTCCCACTAGTGGCCCACACAATATATCAGAATTACCTTCACAGTATACACTTACCCCAGGTCTGGTTCCGCACTGGGACCTCCTGTGAAATGAGATACAGTGCAACAATCACAGTACAGTACTTTAACATAGACAAATACCTCAGGCAGTATAACTTTGCTGAAACAAGCAGCTCTGATTTATTTAGGGGGATATAACAAGGACAGGGGGAAATCAGGTTAATTAGCTTATCACTCTAATAATTCATTTATGGCTCTGTGCACAGGCCTATCCCTATCAGTTACTGTCCCTGGGTACCCAAGCCCTAGTGGCTAGTCCAAACCGTGGCAGCTGGTAGGGGCCCTTTCACACAGAGAAAAGGAGAATTAAACAGTCAGCAGTACAGTAATTCCATTTGGATTTAATGTGGCAATTCAACAGGGAGCGACCCTGAATTAGTACTCACGACCTCCAAATAAGATAGGGTCCTTCAATGTCAGCAGGGCTCACTTGAGGTACACAAACCTGTTCACACATCCATAAAAGAAAGCACTATCAGGCAGGCTGCATCTGTATCCCGATCGCAATTACTGCACAATACCCGGAGAACACACAGCAGATTCAGTTCCTGACAGACCGAGTGCAATTTTCAGCAATTCCTCCAGTCTTCTACAGGGTGAGCCTGGTTTCTACTCTTCAGAGATCCTTTGATTCTTTTCACAGGACGGATTCAGTCCTAACAAGCTGTTACACAAGCTGCAGACCGGAACTCTGGGCCTTACACACGTTTTTGACTAAAACTGCACACTGAAAAAGCACAGGGCCTCCTTCCTTCTTCACTGCCAAAGCTCAACTGAAACTCCAACCGACAAAACCAGGCACTTCCTTTGAGTTCCTCCCAGTTCTTGACTGGATTGGCTGTCACTCACAATAGACTGCTGCTGTTGGTCCAAAAAGGCACTGAAGTCTAAACTACATCTCCCAGAGTCACTTCCCATACAATCCTCTTGTAGCTGGCTCAGATTATGAGTCCAAGTTCTGATTCGTCCAAGGCACCATTTTAGAGCTAGCTTACCCACACTGATTGGTCCAGTTCAGCAGTTCAAAACTAGAATGGGAACTAGCAGACACAGTTCTGACTGCAAAGAAAGCAGGTTAGACAAACTGTAATTTCATTATTACTCTAAATAATTTCTGGCAAACAGTTACACCTTTCAGATAGGTTCCTTTGCACTCCTAGTGACTGCAAAATGAAGTGAATTGGCAGCAGCTCGAGTGGTACTCAGAGAAGCACACAGTCCCCCATACAAACTAATTATGTCTGCAAGCAGACAGCTCTTAAAGAGACAGTACCAGAGGCTCTAAAAACACTCACTGATAAATGGCTTAAATGCCAAACATCATTCAGGCTTGGAGCATTCAAGCAAGCTCCTGGAAGTCTTTTGGGAACCCCCATTTGCAGGGGGGTTACACCGGGAAAGCCAATATCGAGACAACAGGCAGTTTAAAGCATACAGAAAAAACAAAACACTTACAAAGTGCGCAGTTTCTTCCGTCAGTGCAAGATATGGAAAAAGCATGGCAACTGTTTCAGACCCTTCAACAGATGGGTCCTCGATTTACTGGGGCTGGCAAGCACTCTTCCACAGTTCTCTCTTCTGTATACTGTGAGGGTGATGCAGATGATGATCAATTTTATGATGCCCTGACATGGATTTTGAGGGCCTTAAGCCCCAGGAGTCTCCAGACCCTCACCTTGGGGATCCCCAGGTGACCACGAGGATGTGTCCTTGTGTTTACATTTATTCAAAATATGCTGGATGCCCTGGACCTCCATACGCAGGAGCCCAACCAGGATGTTGATGAAGACGATTATAGGGAGATGAAGGGTCTTTCATCCTCAAAGACCCTGGTCGTCCCTATCTATAATGCATTTAGAAAAACTACCATTAAGGTGCTTCAACACCCCACTTCAGTATCAGGGGTTGATAAGCGGCTTGAGAAAAAACATAAATTATCTAAAAATGGTACCGAGTTCCTGTCTGCACACCCTAGCCATGAAAGTATAGTGCAGCAGGCAGCTTGTGAGAAAGCTGGAGTCTCCTTGTCGCCCTCTCCCCCTGACAAGGATTCCAAGACAATTGACTGTATAGCAAAGAAAATGTATGACACAGCTTCCTTGCTTCTTGGGCTTTCTTCTTACATGGCATTCACAGCCAAATATCAGAAAGCCCTTTGGAAATCTGTTCAGGCTATCACCCACAATGGATCAGATTCTATAGTGCAGGAGCTGGTGGATACGTCAAAAACTGCCCTGGAAGCTACTATGTACCAATTCCACATGGCAGATGACAACAGTGATGCAGCCTCTAGGGCGATGGCCCATGCCATCTCTCTGAGACACTACGCCTGGCTTAGAACAACCAGTCTAACCACAGACACTCAGAACAAGGCCATGGATTTTCCCTGTGATCAAAATATGTTGTTTGATTACAGAACCACTGACTACATGAAAAAAGTTGATGAGTACAAGGCCTCCTGGCAGAGCCACTCATCCAAGCCTAAACTCGCCAACCCTCAGAGATCCCATCCTAGGGGCGGTAGGGGCAGACGTTTTGTTCCCAGGCCTTACTATCCCTATCCACAGTCTGACTTTAGCCAATACAGGGGTCTTTCAGAGGCAGGGGCAAAAGGGGCCAAAGAAGAGCCACCTCTACCCAGTCATCTGCTTCTCAGTCTAAATCTTGATGTGAGTGTCCAGGTCGCCTCCCTGTTTCCAATTGGAGGCAGACTCTCTCACTGTCTTCGTCACTGGTCCCTCATCACGTTGGACAAGTGGATGCAGGAGATAGTGGAGAAGGGTCTGTCATTACAATTCAGGCAGCTGCGTACCCAAAGCGTACCCAGGTGTCAAGTCCTCTGTCCCCAACACAGATACCTCTGTTGGAAATGGAGGTACAAAACCTTCTGGCTTTATGAGCAGTGGAGTGGGTCCCCACCCACAAGAAGGGCAAGTGTCTCTACTCCTGGTATTTTCTGACACAAAAGAAAACTGGGGAGTGCCGACCTATCTTAGATCTCAGATATTTAAACAAACATCTGAAAAAAAACACATTCAAAATGGTCACTCTGTCACTGGTCATACAGTCCTTATGGCAGGGAGACTGGCTGGCCTCCCTTGACTTAAAGGATGTCTACTTCCACATACCCATAAGGAGATCTCACAGGAAGTTTCTCAGGTTCAGACTTCCTTCGGGTCACTATTAGTTCACCGCAATGCCCTTCGGTCTGTCCTTGGCCCCAAGAATCTTTACCAAGTGTCTCGCAGTGGTAGCAGCACATCTCAGGAGACTGGGTGTCGCTGTCTACCCCTATCTGGATGACTGGCTCATAGTAGCAAAGTTTCCTTGTCAGGTCAAGGAATCTCTTTCCCTCACAGAACGCACTCTGGAGTCTCTGGGTTTCCTGATGACTCTAAAGAAATCTCACCCGGAACCCACCCAGCTGCTCACCTTCATAGGGGCCCAGCTGGACACTCAGAAGGGATATGCTTTCATCCCGCAGGAAAGAATTCAGAGTTTCCTTTCAGTGGCAGATTCTTTCACCCAGGGACAGCCAAGACCAGACAGACATTTCCTCAAACTTCTGGGACATATGGCCTCTATGATTGCAGTAGTAATTTGCAGGCAGGGTTCCCTTTCAAGCTTCTCTTCCCACAAAGGTGATCACCACAGATGTCTCCCTTTTGGGCTGGGGAGCTCATTTAGACAGTTCCTCAGTAAGCAGCAACTGGACTCCCGAAGGTCACAGTTGCACATAAATCTTTTGGAACTCAGAGCAGTCTTACTAGCTCTCAAAGCTTTTGCTCCCAGCATAGAAGGGCAGGCGGTTCAAATTTGAATGGACAACACCACTGCAATGTTCTACATAAACAAGCAGGGTGGTACCAGATCAAGAATACTCTGGAAGCTTTGAAGCTCTGGTCTGTAGCATTCTCCCTTGGAGTCAGCCTCTCAGCTATTCACCTCCCAGACAAACTCAGTACTCTGGCAGATGCTCTAAGCTGCATCAGTCAAGGCCAGAGCGAATGGACACTGAACAAGCAAGTACTAGCCACAGTGTTCAGGTGGTGGGCACACCAGAGGTGGATCTGTTTGCCTGTCCTCTCAATTTTCACCTTTCTCAGTACTGTTGTAGGCTCCCAGTTCCGGGAACACTTCCTCTGTATGCCCTGATCCTGGACTGGTCAGGGAGGTTCCTATACACATTTCCTCCCTTTCACCTGACATTCAGGGTTTTGCTGAAACTCAGACAGCAGCCTGCATCGATGATCCTAGTGGCTCCGGACTGGCCCATGCAAGCCTGGTACCCTCTCCTTCTCTCAGTGTCCTGCAACAGATCCATTCACCTGCCTCTGACTCACTCCCTGCTGACCCTTCCTCAGATGGGAGTGCAGTACCCAGTCATACACTGTCTTCACCTCAAGGCCTGGTTCTCGAGGAGTTAGAGTTTCCATCCTCACAGTACTTTGAACAGGTCCTCAAGATACTGAGGATGGCTAAAAAAATGAACACTTAAGAAGACTTATGCAGCCAAATGAAAAAGGTTTACCCTCCACCCCATCTCTACCAATAGCCTCTAACAGGCCGTTCAGGAGTGACCTCCTCCACGTCTCAGAGGATTATTAACCATGATAATCGCTAACTCTAGTTATTGGGGGACAACATAGATTAACCCCTATCAGCTTCAGACCCTTAGCTGCTAGACTACCTGGTACACCTACATGCGTCAGGCTTGAAACCATCTTCACTCAAGCTACACCTGGCGGCAATTTCAGCCTACCTTTTGGCAGGAAAGAAGAAATCAGTTTTTTCCCCACAACATTTTTAAACAGTTTTTCAAAGGCCACTTGCACCTCTAGCCTCCAGCCATGGAGCCTGTTCCTCCTTGGAGCCTGAACCTTTGCACATATGGGCTCATGAATCCACCTTTTGAGTCTATGTCCATGGCCCACATCAAGTTTGAAACTTGGAAGACCGTCTTCCTGGTAGCCATTACATCTGCCAGGAGAATTTCAGAGCTACAGGCCCTGTGCACTGAGCCGAATTACATCATTCCTCACAACGATAAAGTTGAGCTAAGGACAAATAGGAAATTTCTGCCAAAGGTGGTTTCAGAGTTTCACTTGAACCAGTCCATTACTCTGCCTGTCTTCTTTACTGAGCCATCCACTCCTGGTGAGCAAAAACTCCACAGCTTGGATGTCAAAAGAGCCATCTTTCACTACCTAGAGCATACTAGATAGTCCAGAGGCTCTTCCACTCAGTTGTTCCTCACCTACGGGGTTGTAGGCAGAGGAAGACCAATTACCGAGAGAACTATTTCTCATTGGTTGGTCTCTTGTATTAGATTCTGCTATGAGAAAGCTGGTCAGCAACCTTGCAGTGGGGCTTAGGGCCCATTCCACCAGGGGCACTGCAGCCGTGCTTGCAGCAGCAAGGGACATTCCCCTACTGGATGTCTTCAAAACAGCTATCTGGAGGGGATCACGTGATGAGCTGAGTTGAGTAAAACGTCTTCTGAGCTGCTCCGAGGCCCAAAGCTGTTTATAAAGCTATAATCTTTTCGGGATCAGCTAGATCTACATAAAGAAACCCCCTTATTGATCAGTGAGGTGTCAGGGGACCTGATCGGTGGTGATTTGAAGGAAAAAGGGGAGAATCATCGGTCCAGAGCCGCTGCAAGCGGTGAGCATTCGCGAGCAACACTCGGCCGCGTCAAAAAGTTGAAATGGAACCCGAGATAGTGGAGCCCCTGGCGGGGAGATCTCCTGCTTCTAAAATGCAAAAGCCCCAATCCCCCAACCCTAATGAACAGGAGGAGGTGGCAGGAGAACAAGGGGGGGCTAAATCAAGTAATGAAGATATTCAGGAAATTAAAGAATTATTACAGGGGCTAGTAGTAGACTTTGCAGCTGTTAAGCCAGCGCTGCAGTCATTGGCCCAGAGAATGGGAGATGCGGAGGTTCGGATTGCATCCCAGGAAAGAAGAGTGTCCGTAGTAGAGCAGGAGCTCGTGATGGTTAGAAAACAAGTTAAAAAACTTGAAGAGAGGCTGGAAGATCAAGAGTCGAGGAGCCGAAGGAACAACTTGATCCTGGCTGGGCTATCTGAGAGGGCAGAAGGGTCAGACTGTGTTCTCTTTATTCAAGATATGCTGCTTAGTTGTTGTTACGCCATATGGGGATGTTTATAACCTGTCCTAGAGAGAGCACATAGGGTTCTGAGAGAGGTACCACCACCGGGAGCAAGACCCCGAGTAATCATCATGCGCTTTCTTAACTATAAAGAAAAAGTTTTTGTGTTGTCTGCAGCAAGGCAAAAGAAATCAATGCAGTGGAATGGTGCCACCTTGTGGATGTTTCAGGATCAAACACCTGCAGTGAGAGGAAAGCAGAAAGAGTATGTGTAAATTAAAAAGAAATTATATTTGGCAGGAATCAAGTTTCGGCTCCAGTACCCTGCTGCCCTGGTGGTTTGGTTACAAGCTGGGGAGAAGAGATACCTCACGGCCAAGGATGCACTGGAAGGGTTACCAGTAGAACTTCCGGATCTATTTAGAGCACCGAGTTGATTTGTTCCAGACGCTATGGAGAGATACGGGGAGTGTTTGGACTGGGACTTCTGAACTACAAAGCCTGTTAAACTTAAATTTAATTTGTCAAGCTTGAATCTTTACTTGGTTGATTTGTGAAGGGGTATCAAGTGGGGTAGAAGAAATACCATGGATGTGTATGGGCTTAACAAGAGTTAACTATGGGAAGAGGACTTAATATAGTTTGTTATAGGACTGGGGAAGGAGAGATTCCAAAGGGAGTGAAAGCCGGGGAGTAATATAGGGCACCAGGGAGAATAGAATTTGTCTTATAAGGCGGAAGGATATGGGGATGTGTAATGGACAGGAGAGAAGGCTAAAGGGCAGTGGGCAGGCTCTGAGGCAGAATATACAGAAGGGGCCAGTGTTGAGGATATTAGCCAAGATAAGGGCTTGAGGGGATAAGTTATAGGGCACAGTAAAGCGCTAGCCAATGGTAAAGGGGGGGTATGGATGCTATACTTGAGGGGAATACGGAGTGGCGAGGACCGATCCTAGCCTCGGGCTTTTAATAGGACCTACCCAAAGGGTTTCATTGTCCACCCGGTTTTCTTGCTCAGTGTTCTTGGAGATCACCACTGCTCCCTATTACCTCGACCATTCAGGGGAACAAAAAGGGAGGCGGTCAGTGAGTGGGTTCTGATGCGAGCCAAGGATGATAATGGTATCCATGAAGGATACTTGCCCTCGGGTGGGGGGCCGCCAATAAACTAAGAGATGCTTTAACGCTATTGCTAATGCAATGAAGGGTGGTATAGGAGCACGTGGAGCGGTCTGGGTGAGGGGGGATGGAGGTCGGGGTCAAATGGACAGAAACTGAAAGAGGCCATAATTTAGGGTGACTATAGAGGGGAAGAAGGGTTAATCTATGTTGTCCCCCAATAACTAGAGTTAGCGATTATCATGGTTAATAATCCTCTGAGATGTGGAGGAGGTCACTCCTGAACGGCCTGTTAGAGGCTATTGGTAGAGATGGGGTGGAAGGTTGAACATTCTAGGGAACAGGGAAGAGGGGGTTATAGGATAAATAGGGTAACGGTATAGCAGGAGTTTTGTGTTGTTTATAAATAAGCTCCGGAGAGGGGAAGGTCATGGTGGGGCAGGGGAGTAGCACAGGAAGGAGCTCATCGATGACCTGAGGAATAGAAGGCGAGCGATCTAGGGATCGGGGCAGGGGTGTGGGGGAGGGGTTGGGGATTGGGAAAGAGAAAGAGTCCTTCAGGATAGAAATAAAGGAGGCAGGCTCAGACAGGGCTTTAATGGTCAACAGTCCCAACATAAGTTTCTGGCATGGTTTATGATGAATGTTAAATTAATTTCTTGGAATGTTAAAGGACTCAGGGGTAGACGTAAAAAATTGGTAATTATGAGACATCTGGACCATCTGGGGGTCCATATTGTTGCTCTACAAGAGACACACTTATTGACAGAGTAACTGAATAGTCTCAAGCAATTATGGGTGGGGCAGGTTTTCGGGGTAGGTAAGGAGAGGGCTTGAGGAGAAGTAGCGATTCTAATCAGAAAATTCTGTTTGTATAATGTGGAGCAGGTGGTTACAAGAAATGATGGCAGAGGGATTTATATTTCGGGCTTATTATATGGTAGGGCCACCTCAGTAGCTTCCATATACAGTCCGACGCCCCCCAACCCGGAATTCTTCGCTTTGATAGAGAGGGATGTAGCTGGTTTTTCGGGGCACACACTTATTTTAGCGGGAGATTGGAATGCGTATGTTGATAATTGTAAGGATAGGATCCCACCGGCGAGAGGACCACCAACGAAGGCTCAAATTGCCTTAAATAAGCTGTTAGAGGCTGCGGCTCTGGTGGACCCAGCACGGACTCACGCTGATGGGGGCAATAATATGACATTTTACTCGGCAGTGCACAAGACTCAATCTCGTATTGACTTTTTTTTAGTAAATAGGGAGGTACTCATGGGGACTAGGGGATTGACAACGGAAGGTAGAATTTTTTCAGACCATTCACCAATTAAACTAGTCTGGGAACCGAAAATAGGCCCACCTAGACCATTTCGATGGAGGCTGAGTGATTCCCTAATGACGGAACCTGCAATCAAAGATAAACTCGAGGGAGCCCTGCTAGAAATTATCCAGCAACAACTACCCACGTTGTTAAATAGAAACCTGGCTTGGCCAACGTGCAAAGTGCTTTATGCAGGAGTGGCTCAGGAGCTTGCAGCCCAGAAAAATAAGCAGAGGAGGGCAAAAGAGGATCTTATTTTAAGGGCTATTAGCTATTTGACAACAATGGAGGGGTCCACAGAGGAAATTGATGTTGAACTTAGAAGTTTAAGGCGCGATCTGGAGGATATTGTCTGTGGCAAGATAGATTTCTGGTTAGAAAAGATTAAAGCTAAATATCTTCTGAAAGGAGATGTCCCGGGACATTTGCTGGCGGCTAGAGTCAGGGAGTGGGAGGCGAGCAGAACGGTGACATCTATCTGGTATGATGGGAAGCTTATAACAGATCCCCAGGAGTTAGCACATACTTTTGCATTGTACTTTAAAGATTTATACCAGATTGGGAACACGGCAGGGGAGAAAGAGATCAAGGCATTTCTGGAGGAAGTGCCTCTACCCGTGATAGATCCCATACAGGCTAGGGAACTGGCAGCTCCCATAGACGCAGCAGAGATCGTGGAGGTAGTCAGGTCCCTCCCTGCAGGCAAGACACCAGGGCCGGACGGCCTTACAGCAAAGTTCTATCAGACCTATATTCATACTATATTGCCCATACTCCAGGAATTTTACAATACTATAATGCAGGAAGGAGTGCTTCATTCCCCCCTTTATCAGGCTTACATTACATTAATCCCTAAACTGGGCAAGCCTAAGGACGAACCAGGTAATTATAGGCCCATAGCACTAATGAACCAGGATATTAAGATTCTTACAAAAATACTGGCCAACAGAATTTGGCGGATAGCGCCCGCTATAATTAGTCAGGAGCAAGTGGGATTTATGCCAGGGAGGGGGGCCCACGACGCTTTGAGGAAGCTCCATCATATCCTGAATTATGCAGTGGATTCTCAATTACCTATAGCTTTAATATCTTTAGATGCAGAGAAGGCCTTCGATAGGGTCTCCCATCCTTTTCTTTTTGCTACAATGGAGAGGATGGGCTTCCCTGAGGGCCTTCTTAGAGGTATTAAAAATCTATATGCCGCACCGACGGCTAGAGTCCTGTGCAATGGTTATATCTCACAGGAAATACAGTTAGAAAATGGGACTTGTCAAGGATGCCCTCTTTCCCCAATATTATTTAATATTTACTTAGAGCCCCTGTTGAGAGCCATTAATAAAGACAGGCAGATAGGGGGGTTGAGATAATGGGAAGGGAGTTAAAATTCTCAGTTTTTGCAGATGATGTACTCCTGCACCAAAGAGACCCGGTGGTCGGATATGAGAGGACTAGAGAGCTAATTGAGCGATTTGCTAAAGTTTCTAATTATAAACTAAACCTGACTAAAACTCAGATCCTCCCCCTGACGCCATATGTATATAAGGCAGACTTTGCCCAGCTGCGAATCCAATGGGTGACAGATAAGATCAGATACTTGGGCATTTGGATTACAAGGAATAATGAGATAGGGGCCGAAACAAATATGGAAGGGATGTTGTCAGCTATTAAGGGAGATTTAGTAAGATGGAATAAGCTGCCCCTCAACTTTATGGCTAGGCTTGGGCTCATCAAAATGAATCTGTTGCCGAGGTTGTTATACCCAGTGTATTTAGCTCCATATAGTATCTCTAAAAAGTGGTTCAGATTGATTAAGAAATTACTTTCAGATTTTTTATGGGACCGCAAACCCCCCAGGAAAAAATATAACGATTTGCGACTCCCTCCTTTTTTGGGAGGAGTCAAGCTACCAGATCTCCACTTGTACTATGTTGCAGGACAGTTGGGTCTAATGGCTTTATGGGGCAGAAGTATGGAGGGAGAAGCTTATGTCCCAGATTGGTTATATCTAGAGACTCAAATAATGAGAGAAGCTGGCCTCTCTCCTGAGTCGTCCCTATATGCTAATATAACTACCTGTTTTAAACAAAAGTTGGGAAGCCCAATTTTGAAGGCGGCAGAAGCTTGGTGGTCGTTTTTGACTTTGGCCCAGAAAAAAGACCAGATGAGGGCTCAAGAACAACCACTGGTAGGCAACCCCAATCTAGTCATAGGGAATAAGGTAATTAAAAGGAAATGGGCCAGGTGGGTTTCGGGCTTGAACCTAAAGGATGTTATTCAGGATAATAGGGTGGTCCTTCTAGTACAGTGCGACAGAATGCCTGTTTTCCACAGACTGCAACTTACACGTATGCTTGAGGGGGCATTAAAGAGATTTGGGGGCCTTTCAGATTGTCCATTTAAATGGGATGAGCTGAGGGAGATCGACCTGAAAACCTGATCTCTATCGCAAGTTTACAGAATATTATTGGATTTCTTTGGTCCGTGCTCTCCTATAGCAGTGACATATTGGGACAATAGGTTGGCGCCTCGAAGCATTGACTGGGATAACATATGGAAGAATAGCAAATACATAGTGATACCTAAATACAGGAGTTTACCATTTTTTATTGCTTCTAATTTATTCTTTACCCCTGTGAAATTATGTGACAGAGGATTTAGACAGACAGACCTGTGTTTCAAATGTGAATTAGAGAGAGGAGACCTATTACATGTGCTGTGGAACTGCAGCAAAATACTGCCCTTGTGGGATGAAATAAAAAGGCGGATGGACCCAGTGTTGGACTATTCGGAATTTATAGCACCAGGGATATGTGTCTTAGGGGATCTCTCGCAAATTGCTGGTGTTACACCCAAATATCATATATCTCTGATGGCGGCTATAATCAAAGCATATGTGGTCCAACATTGGAAAGATGATCAACTTTATGGGTATAAGCATTAGGTGGGAGACCTTATTGGGGCCCTAGCTAAGACTAAGAGACATTTATATTCAGAGGGGAGGAAGGGGTTATACGTTAAAAGGTGGGCGGTATTGGAGGCAATTTACTCCCAGTAAGGGCCATATGGTTGGACACGGGTCTGTCTGTTGGGCTGTGATTAGCTGAAAATTTGGGCTGGAATGAGTATAGGACAATAGAGATGTTAGTGAGATTAGAGGGCTAGGTTTGTACATGTATGTGGAGTGGTAGGGTCTTGGGACGAGGGTAGTAATAAGAAGACTGGGTCTGCTAGAATGATGGGGGGGATGGGGACTCTCTCTCTTTCCGGGGGGCACAGAGAGATGTCACCCCCTGAATAAGCATTAACCCATCATGAAATTGGGCTAAAGAGTGCTTGACAGGCTGCAGGTGATTTTACTGGGAGTAAGGGGAGTAGGTTTGTTTTGTAAGCAGCCTGATGTTTTTATATAGGGGTGTCGTTGGATATAGATCTAGAGTCGGTGGGTGGGGGGGACATAATCTCTGTGCATGTACATAGTTGAACTGTATATAGTTTACACAGTCAGTTTTGGATTGTGTGCCCTGGGATTCCAGGTTTTGTCTGTCTTGTCTTGTGTTTGAAAAATGAATAAAGAGGTGTTTAAAAAAAAAAAAAACAGCTATCTGGAAATCTGTGCACACCTTTGTGAAACACTACAGTTTGGATGTGCAGACCAGATCTGATGCCAAATTTGGCAGGGCAGTTCTGCAGAGCCTCTTTCCTAAATAGGTTCTCTGCCCGCCTCCCACTTGGTACTGCTGGGTAGTCTGCAAAAAAGTTACTGATGCTAAAGAACTCCTTGGGTAAGAAGAAAAAATTACTCACCGCAGTAATCTTCTTTCTTCGAGGGTCCTTAGCATCAATGCTCCCTTCCTCCCCAGTTCACTTGTTGGAGAAGGGCTCTTATGTCACCTTTTACCAAATTTGGAGTTTCTTATTGATGAGTTTTTAGCACATATTGCTGTTGTTTCTATTTCCACTTTTGTGGACATTTGCATGTTTTTTGAATCCTGTTGATTCTTTTTCGGAGCATTTGCCCTCGTTTTTCCTTTGAAAAAATTCTGAAGCATTCAACAGCTCTCACTCAGCTCACACACTCTCCTGTCTTTTGATTGGCCTGGCCCTACGCTCATTGAAATATCTCTTAAAGGAACACCTCCAGGCCAGTTGCACTTAGCCAGCTAAGTGCAAAAAAAGTTACTGATGCTAAAGGACCCCTTGGAAGAAAGAAGATTACTGTGGTGAGTAATTTTTTCTTTTGGTCATAGATTACACCACAGAGTACCTAGAGGCAGTGTTGTTGTGCTTCATCAAGGCTGAGAAGGTGGTTAGCAAACTGCTGGGGACATTTTGCTAGGTGGGTTTTTCCCAGGAGATTCTGTCGGACGAGGGCACCAACTTCATGTCTGTTGTAATGGAAGAAGTGTGGGGTAAAACAGCTTAGGGCCTCGCCATACCACCCCTAGACTAACGGTCTGGTTGAACAATTCAGTGGGTCTCTTAAGACCATATTAAGGGCATTCACCAATTAACATGTAAGTGAATGGGGCAAGTACTTAACCCCATCTCCTGTTTGAATATAGAGAAGTTCCCCCAGGGGTCCACAGGGTTCCCACTCTTCAAGCTCCTGTTTGGCTGTAGTGTAAGGGGTCCCCTTGATTTGGAAAGGGATGAATGAGAGGGTGTGCTTGTTTCCCAAGAGGAATCTGTTGTGGAGTATGTCCTGAATTTCAGGTCATGGCTCTAGGAGCTCTTGGGGTTTGTCCAGGGGTGCCTAGCCACTGCACAGCAGAGGCAGAAGACATAGTATGACCATGAGGCCAGAGCATGGGAGTCCAAAGTTTGGTACCATGTCGATACGGAGAAAGTCGCATATGATCAGTCTTCCATGTGGAAGCCATTTTGTCCCATTAACTGAAAACAGCTGGGTCAGCATCTGTCGACTTACTTGTGTGCTGTAGTCAGTGATTGTGTGATATTTATTTTTTTTTGTTACACCCTCAGTATGTTTTGTCTTTATAAACCACTACAGCTAAGGGCCAGCCTGTCGGCACAGAGGTAGTGGTACTGCTCGCGATGCTGTTAACCTGGGTTCAGAAGCAAGCCCAGGCCATAGGGGGTCGGAGAGGGAGAGAAAGATCAAGCATCCCCTTGAGCTCCCTCCTTTTCTGGGGAGGAAGGGTACCATCCTTTGCCATAGTACTGCCAACTGGGTGACCACAGGTGTCTGCGCCACTGGAGGGCCACTGGCAGGGATATTGCTGAAGCCTGGGGGCTATACCCTGTCAGTGTGGTAGATGGTGTCTTGGCTCAAGGGATGGACACCCGCATGTAGTGCCTTGGGAGAGCTAGAGGGAATTTGGAGGGTAGAGAGAGGGAGGCACAAACAGTAGGTTAAACAATATTTGAGCTTTGCTGTCATGGTTAATGCGGCAAAGCACAACTCTGGTGTGTAATAAAAACTCCTATCACAAATAACCATTATTCTCTATGATGTTTAGCTACAGTAGTTCAGAAGCCGCTTCTTATCTCTTTTGTGGATAGGATATAAAAAATTTTCTTTTTCCTAAGAGACCACTGTGCTGCTACACACTAGATTAAATTTGTTGGAATAAAGCAATATAGTCTACATTGCTTTTTCATTGTATTTAGTGCTGTAATAAAAAAAAGTCACTGTGGTTGCACATTTTCAGTACAGAATAATATAACAGCATCAGGCACTTCTTATTTTGAAAGGTAATACTGAATCTTCTTCAAGAATATCTCCTTCATTGAGCCACATCATGGAACTGTAAGCCATCAGCATCAGGACCACCCAGAAACTTTTACTAGCTGGAGCCACCCATGTTGATGTGCATCATCTCCGCTTATGTAATGTGGGAGCCCCACTGTGCCTCATTTCTTTTTCCTGCTGTAAACCGCTCATCAGTCCACTGCTACTGAATAACGCTGTTGAAATTTGTAAGTATTGTTACTGCTTCTTTCTTTTTTTGTTTATGCTACCAATGAAGAAAGGAACTGTTGTTCTGCAACACTACTTTTGTTGCGGTAAAGTTAAGATATATAAAGATGACACTCACACTGTATGTATCTGCTGCTTAGGCATCGCTTACAATGTGAAGGCCTGCAGCATTTGCCTGGATTTTACCCAGGCTACACGGAAATGTCTCAAGAAAGCCTTAGAAATTTATTCCAAGCTTCAGGCAATGGAGGACAAACAGCGTGCATTGCAGATGGCTTCATCATCATTACTGCTCCACTTCAGGGCTCACTGCTGAACCAGCGCATGCCACAGTCGATGGCACTGTTTGCTGATTTGTCAAAATGCAAGAATGTTAAGTCGGCAGAAAAACACTGACATGCTGACAAAGACAAGAAGTGGCATCAAAAACAGAGATGCCTCACCTGCCAGATCTCACTCCACTCTTCAGAGAGGTAAATCTGCAAAAAATGATGGATCCCAGGCTAAGTCCTCTGCTTTTGCCCCCCACTGTCTGTCAGGCACCAAGGTTGAGGCCTGGAACTGGTTCTGACCTCCACCAGGGGATTCACAGTCGATTACACCATGGGCACTGTCCCATCGTTGAATCTTTTCATCGATAGCCCTGTCGGGGCACATCGAGGTGCAGATGCTGTTTCAGACAATGTCTGAACTTTTTCCAAAACTACTACCCTGACTTTGCCATCAGCGCTAATCCCATCGCAGCTGCCAGATCTGCCATCATCGCTTCCTCAATGAGGAAAAGGAGGAAGATCCGATTTCCTCCTCCCCATGGGGTGGGCTCCAGTGTCACTTTAACCTTTATTAGTGAGGGCAGTGTATATTATGAACCTTGCTCCTTTCCAAAGGATGCTTCTTTTCAGGTTTTTCTATGGCAGCTCCAGTCCAAGCTTTGTTTCACTGCTGAGGGGGAGGATTCCTCAAAGAAGATCCTCTATGAATTTTTAAAAGTTTCAGCATCGCCTGTGGTTATTATTCCTCCTATCCATTTGGCTTTGGAGGATGCCACGATGGCTGCTTGGCACAGGCCATGTGTTTTGCCTGCTGCACCTTGAGTGGTGGATAAACAATATCCTGCCCTTTCGGATAAGCCGTATTATGCCACACAGTGACGGCTACATCTGGCATTTGCCTGCACCGACACTCATGGTTATGCTTGGCCGGTTTTGCCACTGATTTGCAGCAATCGGTCCTTAATGCACCCTCTAGAAATAAGCAACTTTTTGGATCTCATGTAGAATCTGCATTGCAGAGTGCATCAGATGTCTAAAATGACCTTGAGGTCCTTTAATGCCCTTAATTCTAAGCCTCTGGATCAGAGCCTAGATTCTTTTTGTTGTCCCTATACTCCTCTCCCCGCTTCTCCTCCCCTCAGTAGAGGCTGTTTTAGGGGACCAGGCCATGGCTCCCAGCCAACCCAGGCTTCCCTTCAGGCTCCTTTGTTTGCTTTCCCTTGCCCATGCCAGGGTCACCAAGGGTACAGGTCTGGGCAGTGCACATGCTGCCTCAGGAGCCTTCTGACTCCATTCTGCCTCCCCCAACTTCTTCAGATCAGGGCGTCCTTGTGAGAGGCTGCATCTCCCCCTTCCATCCAAAGTGGAGGGAGATCTGGACAGATGCTTTGGTGCTAGAGGTTGTTCAGAGAGGACATGACCTAGAACTCCTCCCTGTCCACCCTGTACATTTTTCCTTACTGAAACAGTACCTTTTGGGACATCTTTCCCTCCTGCTCAAGGAGCGGAGATTCAATCCCTCCTCCATAAGAGGGCCATAAAGTCTGTCCTGGTTTCAGAAATGAATCAGGGCTACTGTTCTTGGTACTTTGTTGTTCTGAAATGAATGGATGATCTGTGTTCCATCCTGGACCTTCAGGGCCTCAGTCTGTTTATAGAATACAGAGGTTCTGCATGGACTCTCTACACTCCCTGCTCCCCTTGCAGTTGCAAGGGGATTGGCTGTGTGCCCTGGATACAAAGGATGCATACCTCCATATCAATCAATCAAAATATTTATTTAGCCAGGTGAACACCATTGAGCTAGCTCAGTTTTGAGATGGACCTGGGCAAGATACATGAACAATACATATAAAGGAATACCAACTTACAGAGTCATTACATAGAATAGGGATTACACATAAGAGGTTAATAACAGCACTAGAGTACACTTATAAAATAAGACAAAGTTAAATACCATGTGCTATAGAACTTCTGCTACAAAAGATACAGAGTAAACCTATACAATCATTTATACAGAGTTTTCATGGAGCAGGCTTGGATTCAAGTATTGAGTACGTAGTGCAAGGAGAGGCATGGGTGAGGAAGGGGGAGGAACTTGGGAATGAAAGCATGAGTGCAGGGGTGCCCGAGAGGCTTTAGAGCACCAGGGGCAGGTGGCAGTGGTTATAGAGCTAGCTGCAATACACCAGGAACAGAGGCTGAGGGTGATGTGCCAGGAAGTGTAATATTAGATGCCAGGATGACTCTGAGAGGGAGATTCCAACTTAAATTGGGTGGAACTGTCAGGTGGAGTACAAATAGACACAGACATACTGAGTATTGGGGCAGGAGTACCAGGAATGGAATGTTTCTGACAGGGCTAGAAATTGAATCCTGCGGGGGATGATGCTGGAGGCTGTGACATCAGGAGAAGCAGTTACAGGATTCCTTCAATGTATGAGAATATAGTGCTTTGAAGGTTGATAGTTTGATTGGGAATGGCAGTCAGAAGGTTTTTTGCTGGTTGTTCCATAGTGCAGGTAGAGCGTGATTAATGGAAGACCTACCAAAGCGTCACTTGAACTTAGGTACTGCAGGTGAGATGTAAGTAGAACTCATTAGGGCATACTTACCTACCGCATTTAGAGGAAGGCAGTCCAAGATATATTGGGGCAGTAATTTAGTAATAACCATGTAGCTTCAGAGGGCTGCATTTTTCTGTCTTCTGTACCTGAGGGAGGACCAACCTACTGCAGCGTAGAGGGAGCAGTGATAAGTAGAAGAAGGAAGTCCAGTAACAAATATCAGAGCTCTGTGGTATAGCATGTTGAGTTTGGCCAGAGCAGTGGCAGTGCTTTGGCTATGAAGAAAATCTGCATAATCCAATAAGGTGAGGAAAGTGGTTTGGACCAGTCTCTTTTTTGCCTCCAATGTTAGTAGGTTTCTGATCCTGTAAAAGAGGCCAAGCATCTTCCTCAGCTTCTTTATCAGCTCATCAGTGTGATCATAGAAGGAAAACTTTTGGTCTATCCAGACCCCCAGGTATTTGAATTTTGTGACATAGTCCAGTGGTTTGCCGAGGTGCGTATGAATCTGAGGTAAGTTACCTTGAATTGCAAGATTATTAGCATTTGCAAAGGGAGAAAAAAGCATCGCCTTTGTTTTCTTTGCGTTCAGGAGCAGTTTCTGTTGCAGGAGTTGTCGTTGTAGGAGGTTAAATTCCTGTTGCAGATCCCTGCAAGCTGCTTCTGGGGAGGATCTTTCAATGTAAAGTACCATATCATCGGCAGAAAGGTGAATGTTAGCAGATTTGACGTCAGCGTCGATTCTGTTTATGCATATTGTAAAGAGAAATGGACCCAGTATCGAGCCTTGCAGTATACCCCTTAGAAGAGGTTTCAGGTTTGAGAGCTCCCCTTCTGCCTTGATCTGCTGTTGCCATCCTGTAAGATAGTTAGAAAACCATCTCAGGGATAGGGAGTCCAGGCTGAAGTTTTGGACGGAGACAAGGAGTAGATCATGGTCAACAGTATCAAAGTCTTGCTTAAATCCAGAAATACAGCACAGATGAAGTTCTTAGTATCTAGGACACACTGCCAGTCGTTGGTCGCTTTTGCAAGGGCCGAGACAGTACTATGATGTGGCCTAAAACCAGACTGTAGGGGGTTTAACAGGTTAGTAAAATCAAGGTAGTTCCTGAGCTGTATACTCACTATTTTCTCCAATAATTTGGATAGGGTAGGGAGTAAGGAGATTGGCCTATAATTGTTCAGGTCGGAGCGGGGGAATAATGCCTTGTGAAAGGGAGAGGTTAAAGAGATTTGTGATAGGCACTGCCAGTACACAATTGTCTTGTGTACATGCACACTGGAACCGGGTTGAAACTCCAATTTCAATGGAATCAGTGCTGTATTCCTCAATTGAAAGTCCATATAAGCCATTCTGAGTTGGGTTCCTGTTTCAGTCGGAACCGGGTTCAATTGCAGTGGTTCAAAAGCATTGGTTATTTTGAACCTGGTTACTTTGTACATGTAAACCTGATTTTTGAATTGATTCTGTTATACTTACTGTTGAAACTGCTGCAAAAGGAATGCAACCAGATTCAAAATCCTCAGTTGTTGTGTGTTTACGTGCAATGGTAATTTGTCACCTTGTAATCAACTCAGTCTGAATTGATGACAAGGTGACTGATTCCCATTTAATGTAAACATGCAGCAACTGAGGACTTTGAATCTGGTTATTCATCCTCGTCAGTCCAACACTATGTAAATCAAAAAGGATTGCAATCTGAATGAAAAGAATTGATTACAAAGTAATTGATTCCCACTGCATGTAAACATATCAAATGACTCAGCTTCAAGAAGAAGGGGGTCTAAGAGGTCAGCCCCAGCACTCTTCCTGGTGTCCAGATATAGGAGAAGATCCTCAACTTCCTTGAAAGTGGTAGGCTGGAGGGAGAATGCCATGCTTGTGACCGGAGCTGATGTATCCAGTAAGCTGAGTTGTGAGCGGAGAGTATTGGCAGGAGAGGTATCAAATGCAGGTCCTGTGGTTTGCGAAATAGTCATGAAAAGAGTCGAGGATGGAGGATTTGTCAGACACCACAGAAACACCTAAAGTGATTTTTGTGGGCAGGGTGTTCGGAGCAGCATGACCTTCAATATCCTTAATAGTTTTCCAGAACTTGGCTAAAGAATTGATGGAAGAGTCCAGTTCTTTACGGAAATAACTAGCCTTGGCCTCTCTAACCAACCTAGTACAATGGTTTCTAGCTTTTCTAAACAATGCCCAATCTGCAGGAAGTTTTGCTCTCTGAGCTTTTTTCCAAAGCCAGTCTCTGTGCAGTAGAGAGGCCTTTAACTGCTCCATAAACCATGGTCATGATTTTTTCTTAGAGCGTATTTTGACCAGGGGCGCATGCCTATCCAGTGCCCCTAGCACAATCTCCTGAAAGATATCGTAAGTCATAAGCACTGAGTTTGTCAGGTAGTAGTCCTGCCATTTCAAGGAGTTACGCAGGTCAGAGAGCAATGCATCAGTATCCAGGTTATGCCATTTCCTCCTGAGAGAGAATGTGGAAGATGACGGTACTTTGGGGATGGATCTTACACACGCTATGAAGCAGTGGTCACTAAGGTCAGAGAAAAACGCTCCGACATGGGAAAAGCAGATGTGGTTTGTTTACTAAAATAAGATCTAGTAGGAGCTATTGTTTGGATCTTTCTTACTAGGACGTGTTGCCGCTGAGATGAGTTGTGAAAGTCCAAAGGAGTCACAAAGAGTTTTGAGAGGTTAAGAGACATTGGACGACCAGTCCAAATTAAGGTCTCCTAATATAATAATCTCCGACTGCAAGGATCCCAGAAAATTAGTTAGATGATCTAACAACTGTAGACCCGCAGGGTGGCCTGTAGCATCCTAGGATGCAGAATGAGATAGAAGAGGAGAGCTTGACTTTGAGGGTCAGGCTTTCAAATTTCTTGGGGATTGAGGTTGACTCTATAACGGAGGTGGAACTTTTATCCTTGACATAAATGGCAACTCCTCCTCCTCCTCCTCTGGAAGGCCTATCAGTTCGGAATAAGGAATATGATGGAATATTACCTCCCTATCGGAAGTACCTGGTTGGAGCCAAGACTCTGTGACCACAAGTAGATCTGGTAGAGTATGGCTTGTCCAGGCTTGTATTGATGCAAACTTTTTTAGGAGGCTGCACGCATTAATGTGCATGAAGTTCAAGCCTTTGATACTGGCTAGGTCGGCAGGGGATAAAATAGTTGCAGGGGGACCAGGAGTGAGCTCAACATTGCCGGAGCATATCAATAGGAGCAGCAATAGTTTCTTGGTAGCTTCAAGGAGTAGTCTATGTGCTTTGGGTTTATCCTGCTTGGTACTGCTAACGTTAAGCTTTGGGGGAACCCTGGGGCAGTTACTTAGCAGCCCTAGCGATATGTAGAAGAGTTCCCTAGCTGTAAAAAGCAGGGAATGCTAGGGTTCATTGCAGAAGGGTGCGGGATCCTATCCTCTATGGTGTGTGCAGTTGCAGTACCAACTCACCACGGGGGTTGTAATGCAGGTTCTAAGGTAGATATCAAGACCACCAAAACGCAACAGTCTGAGGGGTCAAGAGGTTCATGGCAGTCCAGGGTGATACTGTATATGACCACACTGAAGGGAGATTGGTGTGGAGTAACAGATGAATCCATGCTGCACAGCAGAGTAATAAGCAAGAATAAGAAGTAGGAAAACCCATTCTACTATATAACTCAATGAAAAACACAGGAGATAACCTTTTTGTATTTGAAATTAGTATCATCAGATAATAAAAATTATTCCTTATAGACCAGCAAGATGACAGCTGCAGAGAAGTTGGAGTGGAGTTTGGGATCAGGTAACAAAGACACAGTAGCTACTATAAGATTAACACCGACAAGTGTTAGGCCCTATAATTGTGTTTTGTATCTTTAAGGGGAGTACAATATTAGTGAGAGGGGATGATGAAGATTGCCTAAGGGCGGTACCACTGGGGGAGAGGGAGAGTATTTAATAAAGGCTGGGGGTGGGCGGACAAAACGAATTCAAGCTGGAAGGAGAAAGTGAAACAGAAATGGGATTAGTCGCAGGGCATAGTTTACAACTGTTAACACAAATGAAACCTGGTCTAAACACAAGAGTGTTCACAAAAAGCTGTATCTTAGTTTCTGATCCAGGGTAAAATACCATAGGACCTTAAAACAAAGAGAGCTGTAATACTTTAAAACCTACACTCTAAAAGATCCTGCACTTGAAACTACCCTTGGAGTGCAAAATTGCTGTAGACAGGCTTAGGTTCACATTTAAATTAGGATTCACAGGACAATTTGGTGAAACTTAACCAGTACCAGAATCAGTAAATAACATTAGCTTAAAGTCCAAAAGGAACAGAAGTAACAAAGAATTAAAGAAGTGGAGCAGCCAATCAGCAGGCAGAGCTGATGGTTCCGACCAATCAGCATGGAGACGCCAGAAGTTACAGCAGCGTACCTTCAGTCTGGTGGTCGGCGGGCAGTACAGCGAGGAGGCAGCCGGCGGACAGTGGGGACCTGCTGGGCTGCTTGCAGCAGCAGAAGTGCCCGTGTCAGGGGTGAAGCTCCGGTCTGGTGATCGGCGGGCAGTACAGTGATGAGGCAGCCGGCATACAGTAGGGAACTGCCGGGCTGCTTGCAGCAGCAGAAGCGCCCGTGTCAGGAGCAAAGCTAAGGGAAGTCCACTGGGCATGGAGGAACCACTATGGAATCTTTATATGCAGGTATAAGGAAGTCCCACAGATGGTACCGCAGTTTATGCTCCAGGCCTTTTACTGTCTAATTCGTGTTTAGAATTTTGGACTGTGCTCTGCTGTGTCTTTATCAAATGCTTTGCAGCAGTTGCAGCCACCCTCAGAAGAGAGGGTCTTCATATTTTTCCATACATTAATGATTGGCTTCTGAAAGCCCCATTGCAGGGGGCAATAATTTACAGACGGTTCCACAGCATACAGCTCTTTCAAGAGTTTGGCATTCTGGTGAATGAACCAAAGTCCATGCTCACTGTCTGCCAGTATTTCCAGAACATAGGAGCAGTCCTGGACACAGGACAGGGTTGGTCTTTTCTTCTCTTGGATCGTGCTATGATGTTGGTTGTTCAGGCTCATCTGGTCTCTTCCAGTGATGGTACCTCAGCCAAATGTCTCCTCAGATTGATAGACCTCATGGCTACTGCTGTTCTCACTATCCCACTGGCATACCTGCATATAAGGATTCCATAGTGGTTCTTCCATGCCCAGTGGACTCAGTATGCAGATTAAATGAAGTATCTTACACAAGTGACTCCTTCGCTTTGCTGCTCCCTGCTGTCGTGGTTTGACTACTCAAACCTGTAGACGTGACCCCCCTTTCTCTGACCGTCTCCTCTTCTGGTGATGACAGATGCCTCTGGTTCAGGATGGGGTGCCCATATGGGCCCTTTCCGGAGCAGGGTTAGTGGGTCCCACTTAGATATGGTTCTCCATAGCAACAGTGTGGAGATAAGGGCTGTTCCGCTTTTTCTGCTTTACCCACAGATCCTCACTACCCTTTTTCAGGATCACCACCCATTGATTTGTATGCATATAATTTCAGTGATGTACTACACTAACTGCGAGGTGATGCCCACTTATATCCTCTTTGTGGCAAGGCAGTGAGAGTTTGGCACTGGTCTGTGGAACATGACATGTTCCTGTCAGCCGTTCTTTTGGCCTGGTACCTTCAACAACCTTACCAGAACATATCAGCCAGTTCCAGGCACTTTGCCATAAATGGGTGTTGTTGGACTCCGTTGAGGGCATCCTCTTTGTAAAGTGGTATCGCCTCAAAATCAACCTTTTTGTGCTTCCTTACAGTGCAAAACTACTGCTTTTCTTCTTGCTCGCTTGGAGTTTTTGGTGACACGCATTTTCCCTCTCTTGGAAAGGGAGGTTCATGTGCTCGTTTCCTCCATTCCCTCTGATATAGAGGGTTTTGTTCAAGTTACAGGCCGAGTCAGCCACCCTGATTTTGATGGCTTCATACTGACCAGTACAAATCTGGTTCCCTCTGTTTCAGCGATTGGCAGTGGTACCCCCTGTCTCAGTCCCTCAACAAATGGGATTTCAGTAACAGCAACAGTGCTTTCCAGTGCATGTGGATCTTTGATCCCTACACCTCCATGCCTGGCCCTTGAGAACACAGAACTTGCCCACGTTGTGGCATCCCTACAGTTACAGTTGTTCTGTTGGTTGCTTGTAAGCCATCTGCTAGATACACCTCACAAAAATGGAAACTTTTTATGATTTGATGTGCTGCCTTCAACTAGACCCCTTTACATGTCCATTCAGTTTGTGGACTACCTCCTGTCCATTATGGATGCAGCCCTGGTGTATTCCTCAATAGAGGTTCACTTGGCTGTGGTCTTGGCTTTTCACGCCCTCACTGATGGCAAAATGGTAGCCCAGCTGGAGGTTTCTCAGAGGTATTCTGTTTTTGCACCACCTCCCCAGTCCGTGATCTGGTTCTAGTGTAGGATTTTAAAATGATTCTAGAGTCCCTTACTGTGCCTCCCTTCAAGCCTGCTGCTACATGTGAGCTCTGCTTCCTCTTTTGAAAGACATTGTTCCTCATGGCTATGACATCTGCTAGATGTATTTCTGAATAGCACGTTCTGAGTGCAGAGCCTCCTTATGTTGTTTTCCACAAGGATTGGGTTACCCTGTGTACCAGTCCTCATTTTCTGCCGCAGGTTGTTTTTGGGGCATGATTGCAAGATGGCGGCCAAGCTGCGCCTGCCGCTTGCAGTTCTCAATGATTGAGAGCATTTCTGTTTTTCCTTATTCTGTTTTATTGTTTTTATCCTGAAAGAAGCAAATTTGGGTTGAGCTTGTTCTTCTGATCATTCTCTGACTGTAACCCCCCCCACAAAAAAAAAATTAAGTGCTTATTAGTGGATAGTTAGGGTAATAGTATGCGGCAGGGTTGGGGAAGTGAGTGTATCACAGGAGCTAACTTTTTTGGTTTTAGAGGTTCCACTCCCCTGGATCCCTACCTTTTTGAAGAGCTGTCGGTGTGGAATATCATTCTGTGGAGAGTCCCTGACTGCCGTAAGGTTCTGGTTTCCATCTGTCTCTTGGGCTTCGGCTGGACGTCTGTTTGACCGCTGCAAGCTGGTGGTGGTCCCTTGGACTGTATTGGCTGGTGTTGGCATGAAGGAACAGATACCAAGATTTTGTCCTTTGACCGCCCGGCTGTTTTCCCTTTCTGGGTGGGATTCTTAGATCATCTGCGTCGTGTCTTGTGTGGTCTGCAAGGGTGCCCTGCTTACCATCACACGTGAGGGCCGTCTGGGCCATTCTGGGTCGCGTTTGCTGCATGGTTTTCCCCTGGGAGAGCACAAGCATTAAGGGTATTGCTGCACTCATTTCCTGGGAGAAACAGTTGCTTTCTCAGCTAGAGTTTCACCGAGCAGATCTTTTGGACTTGGGTTGGTGTTTGCTGCTGTGTGATCTTGTGCCCTGCTGCAGGACTTCATAACCCCCCCAACTGGATTATCATTTGGGGGAGGTTGTCTGTGTCTGGACTACCTGACCTATAATTATCTGGTAACTTTCTATCTCTGGCTCTCCCCTCGCCAGTACTCAGCACTGAAACTCTGTGTATCATCTTCTCGTAAGTCTTTGCACTTGAGGTGGTGGATTGTGAGAGAATTCCTCCCCCCCTTTTTTTAGAAATCCGTGGGCTGAGAGGAACTGCTGGTCACATTAATTGTATGACTCATATTTGCTATATTTTCCCTGTTCAGCTGGGCCTAATTTACGGGATCCAGGGATATTTTGCTTCTTTAAATTTTAAGGCTTGCTGCTGGTGGTTGGGTGGGTGCGGGGTAGGTTATTGGGGTTTTATAGTTTAGGCTGTGTGGATGGAGGTTTGACTGGTTAGGATTGTGTTTTGTATTAGTAGTGTGGCTGGACTTGAATAACTGTGTTAGTTAATTATTGAGGAACTTTTGGTGGGACACCATGTGTCTGGGGAGACTGGGGGGCCTGGGGTGGCATCGGATGGTGTATGGGGCATCCCAGCTACTCGATCTGCAGCCCTGTACCAACCTTCCTGTTTCTACCACTATAGCACTTTGCTGTTGTGAGGTCAGGATAAAGAGGTGCTGCATTGATCATCTGTGGCAGGGTGCCTTGTGCACCATAGGGGGGCAAGATTGAGGTCATCGGGTGCAGAAGGCGCCCTGGGTGTCGACAGGTCCTTGAGAGAGGTGAGATGTGTTTGGTCCCCGTCCCCAGGGCTGCCACCAGACCGAGTGGGCAAGTAGACAGAGGGGCTACACTTTCCACCAGTCCCCTGAGGGCAGTGCTTTGCAATGCCAGATCAATTAGGAACAAGACCGCCATTACTGTGGACTTGGTTTCTTCAGTTAATCTCTCTTGCATTACTGAGACCTGGGTGGGTAGCGATGCTGGCCCGGTTTTAGAGGCTGCTGTCCCCCTGGGTATATGGTAGTGCACTGCCACAGAGTGGAACGCAGGGGCGGGGAAGTGGCCATCTGTTTTAGATCTGAGCTTGGCATCTCTGTGCATCTGATGGGAAAACTGGGTATATTTGAATGTGTGGCCGTACGTGGAGTTTTGGTGCAGGTTGTAGGAGTCTCCTGATCTACTTCCCCCTGGGGCGGCGGGCAAATTCCTACAGGAGGTAGCCGATTTTGTCGTCGGTGAGACATTGGAGTCCCCCCGGTGTTTGATCCTGGGAGACTTCAATGTCCGGGCCAATGACGAATCATGTAGGCTAGGTTACAACTTCCTCCATACCATGTCATCTCTGGGCCTGTCACAGGAAGTTTATTCCGTGACCCACCAAGGCGGCCACATGTTGGACCTGGTTTTCTCACTGGGGCTTGAGGTTAGTAACCACAAGACTGATCGAGTTGTCTGGTCTGATCACTGCATAGTGGGGGCCCCCTGAGAGCCTCCCCCTGCAGAGATGGTCTGCTACTGCCCTTTGAGGGGTTTGACCCCAGAGGGATTTCTGGTGATGGCTGATCTATCTACTGTGGGTAGTGCATGCATCGGGGGTCCAGATGAGGCTATTGCCACCTCTAATAGGGTGATGTCAGCTGCACTTGACTCCCTTGCACCAACCTGTGTATGACCCAAATCTTCTTACTTGAGATTCCGCTGGTTTGATGGGGGGACCTCAAGTGATGAAGATTAATTGTCGGAGGTTGGAGCTCTGCTGGTGGAGGTCTGGTCTGGAGGCAGACAGACTGGCCCTGCACTCACATTATACCGAGTACCAGGGAGCAATCACTCGTAAGAAGGCAGAGTTCCTGTCCAGAAAGATTGCTGCTGGGAAGAATCAGCCAACTGTACTTTTTCGGACTGTAGACGGGCTCTTAAATCCAGACTGTCTTCAGCTGAAAAATACTTTTCTGCCACTCTTTATGAGGAGTTTGCTCAATTCTTCTTGGACAGAGTGTCCACCATCTGGCAGGGTGTTCCACCAGTGAGCCATACTGTGACCTACAGTGATTGTCCAGATCACCCGCTGCGCACTTCGCCTAGTTGGGAGGAGTTTAAATCAGTGGAGGTGTCGGAGGTCATTGGGGTTGTTTCCAAGTTGAAGCACACATGTTATGAACTGGACCCAGTGCCAACTCATTTCTTGATGAGATGTGTTGGCACTGTTGGCCCGGTGTTTGCCTTGATTGTTTGGTGTTCTCTGTTGGAGGGGAATTTTCTAGAGGCGTTGAAGAAGGCACTAGTTAGTCCCCTTCTGTAAAAGCCTTCTTTAGACCCTGACGTCTAGGCGAGTTACCGTCCTATCTCCAACCTCCCATTTTTAGGGAAAGTTGTTGAGAAGGTTATGGTGCAGCAAGTAGAGGAACACCTCATGGCCTTCAAGCTCTATGAGCCATTCCAGTGTGGATTTCGTGTGAGGCATAGTACGGAAACTGCACTAGTTCGGGTGCAGAATGACCTCCTCAAGGCTAGAGAGCAGGAGGAGGGGGCAGTTCTTATCCTTCTTGATCTCTCTCTTCAGCTTTTGACATGGTAGACCATTGTGTGTTACTTGACCACCTGAAGGAATTTTGTGGACTCACTGGCTCTGTTATCTGCTGGTTTGTTTCCTACCTCATGAACAGGAGGTAACAGGTGCTGGGGAATTTCTCCACCTCCACTAGCCTCCTGTCATGTGGAGTACCTCAGGGTTCGGTCTTGTCGCCAGTGTTGTTTGCCGTGTACATGCTGCCTGTGGTTGAGCTCATTAGGAAATACGGTCTGGGATTTCATTGCTATGCTGATGATACCCAGCTGTATTTTTCCTTTTCCCCTGGAACATTCAGTGTGGTGGAGGTACTAAACAACTACCTTGCGGAGGTCAATGACTGGATGGCCACCAGCTGGTTGCGACTGAACCCAGATAAGATGGAGGTACTGGTGGTGGAGTCGAACAGAGGATGGAATAGGTTGGCCTCAGGCTCTGAAACTAGTTTGTTTCTGGGATCTGTGCCATTGAAGGCCTCCTCTAGTGTGCAAAACCTCGGATTGATGCTTGAATCCCAGCTGTCGTCCATTGTCCAGACCAGTTTTTACCATCTTAGGAATATCGCCAGGGTTAAGCCCCTAGTTCCATCCATGGACCTCCCCACTCTGTTGTATGCCTTCGTGGCATCCAGACTCGATTACTGTAATGCACTCTTCCTCGAGGTCTTGGGGGAAGGGGGTAACCTCTGCCAGCTGCAGCTGGTGCAGATTGTAGTCGCCAGGTTGTTGATTGGGCAACCACAATTCTGCCACATCACCCCGGTGCTGCGTGCACTGCACTGGCTGCCAGTGTGACGGAGGATACTCTTCAAGGTGGGCTTGCTCACCTTTAAGGCCCTACATGGGCTGGGCCTGAGCTATCTGTCAGACCTTCTTACACCCGCTGTCTCAGTCTGCTCCCTCCAGTTCTCTTCCAGGAGCCTCCTGGCGATTCCCAGGATGAAGCTTAAAACCGCCGGTGACAGAGCATTTAGTGTCACCAGCCCCATCCTGTGGAATTCGCTTACTCCATCAGTTCGGTAGGCCCCTTCGTTTGAGGTCTTTAAAACCCGCCTTAAGGCCCTCCTGTTTAGTCAAGCCTTCCCGGATTAAGTATGCTAGTCCTTGGGAGTTCCGACTTTTGTCTCCTTTTTTGAGCATCAGTTTTATTAGGGTTCTGTGTTGCCACAGACCATATTTATTCTATGATGTTTTTATTATTTTATCTGATATAAATTTTTATATTGCTAGTGTGTTTTATTGTACGGCACCCAGAGCCTCCGGGATTGGGCACCTAGAAAAATAAAATTTTCCTTGCCTTGCCTAAGCAACACTAAATCAGACTATTGACCTTCCAGTTTACTTTTCGACTCCCACAGATAGTGGGGAATGTCATCTGCACATGGTTGACGTCTGTTGGACATTGCATTGGTACATTGCTCCTACTAAGAATTGTATAAAATCCCCTCCGCTCTTAGTGGCTTTTGGCCCTGGGATGGTTCCAAATGAGTGGCCTGCTGCATTATTTTCTGTTACCAGAAGTGCGGTAAGCAGCTTTCTGGTCCTGTCCATGCTCACATCACTCACGGAGTGGCTACTTCCTTGTCTTGTTTTCACAATGTATCTACTGCTGAAATGTTTGCTCCTGACACTTTCATTCACTAAACATTATAGTCTGGACATCTTCTCATAGATATGCTGGCTCTGGCCTGACTGTTCTGCAAGGCATCCTTACTCAGGGTATTTAGATCTTTCCTTCCTCCCTCTGTGCTTTGGTACTGCTTGGGAATAGTTCTATGATGTGGCTCAATGGAGGGAGATATCCTCAAAGATGATAGAATAGTTACTGACTGTAACAGTAGATCTTCAGGGGTATCTCAGTCATCAAGTCACACCGTCAGTGAAGCAGGATCCACACGGATGATTTTCAGCAGTACCGCTGGGGTGGCCCATGCTGATATCACCTGCTGACATCACCAATCCTATAGAGGCGTGAGCGACCCCACTCTCTCCTTATTTCTTTCCTGCCACTGACTTTGTTTGTATGGGTCTCTGTGGAAGTTCCATCGCAGTTTTGCGCCATTTTACCTACAATTTTTTTCTTTTACTGTACTTTAGACTTTGGATCTCTTTTAAATAAGAAATTCCTTTACTTTGTTTATGTGGAGAGCTACTCCCTCCACTTCTGTTTTCTGTCCCTGCCACTGTGGAAAAAAGTTTGCCTCTTCAGACAACCATAACCTTTGTGTCTATTCTCTTGGCCCTGATCACGATGCCTCTGACTGTGAGCTGTGCTAAAAATTCAACCAAGCAACCCTTAGGTGATGCAAAAAGGCTTTGAAGAAATTCCTCATAGAGCAACAGGTAGCCAGTTCTAGGCAGGGATCCTCTGAGGTTGCTCCTTCCCAGTCACTGGTGGGTTCATCAAGCTCCCAGGCCTCTAATGCCCGAGACAAGTCCTCGTGGGGAAAACTCACAAAAAAGACTGCAACTGGGACCACTCCCTCGGGTGGTGCTCCCGCTCCCTGACGGCTTCTTCTTCATCTTCCAGGGGTACTCCATTGGTTGTGGCTGCACCAATGTCCTCTGCTGACCAGGCCTCTGCTTCTATCTGGCCTCTACCAGGAGCACCATCTCACGCTGTCCAGGGAGTCCGGCCATCAACCCTCTGGTCATTGGCACCCAGTCTGGCAACCCTCGGGTTGTCAATGTCAGCCCCTTCAAGGCTTGATGCTCTCCCCAGGCCCATGACTGTCAGGCGCCTCTGGCTGTCAAGCCCAGATAGATGGTTCATCGCACCCTGTGCCAATGACCCCTCCACCATCGATGCAGCCCTCTCCTGCTGTTGACCTTAAGTCAATACAGACCCAGATCACTACAACCCTAGTGCACCAGTTGGGCTCATACAGACCTGTGTTCCTGGTGCCGTTGATGCCTCTTGGGCCTCCTTGCTCTGTGCCTTGTAGGGTGCCGTCGGTACCTTGCTCATCTGATCTCGAGTTTGAGCAGTTCGAGGTCGAGGAGGAATGACTTGATGACTGAGGAGGAGGTGACCTGATGACTGAGATACCCCTGAAGGAGATAGAACAGTTACATAGTACACCCGCACCTGATTTTACCTGTGGAAGTGGAGGAGCTTCTTTCCTCAGACAGGTCCACTGCATCTTAAGTTAGCAAGGACTCAATCAGACATATTCCTAGGTCCCGTCCTGAAGAAGTATCCATACAAAATCTGGAAACTCGCCTGCCTGGCGCTCATAATCCCGATGCCAGATGCCCAAAATGCAGTTGCCCCACATTGGGATTTTGCCTGCGGTGGAGTTGGAATCCTTATGTACGGGGGTGCGGGGGGTGGAGCCCCCTTACATTAGGAGGTGGGGGGGGGGCAAAGCCCCCTGAAACATTAAACAAATATTTGCCACAGGGAAAATCCCGATGTTGGGCAACCTTGTTTTGGGCACCTGGTGTCAGGATTATGAGCATTGGGCCGGTGAGTTTTGGCCTTTCATAATATATCCCCTGAAGATTCCACCTTATTTAATGCGATGAAGCAGCTGTCCTCAGTCATGGGCTTTCATACAGAGAAGGAAGATGCCACCAAACGCTACCTGGTGGACTTCGTTGAGATCCCAGAGTCTCCCTATAAGGTCATACCTCCCATCCTTCCGGCCTTGAGGAATGGCATTACTGTGGCCTGGCATCAGCCAGACATGGTACCTGCCATTCCCCACCAGGCAGATAAGCTTTATCATGCCCCCCCAGGGTCTTTCTTACTATGCTGCCCAGCCAAAGACCAATTCTGTAGTCATTAAAGCAGCACACGACGGGTCCAAGGTGCCCAAGCCCCTTAGTTCCCTCTTCACTGATGGGGTATCCAGGTGGATTGACCTTTGGGGCAAGAGGGTCTATGCCTCCTGTACTCTGGGGCTTCAGATTGCTAACTATCTTTTGCATATGGTCAGGTACCAAAATACTTTCTGGAAGAAGGGCAGGGTGCCTTCCCAAGCCCTCCCAGACTGTTCCCAGAGACAGGAGGTTCTTAAATGCTTACAAACAGCTGAAGATATTAGTAAGTATCACCTTAGGGCCTTATAAGACATTTTCGACACCGGGGCTGGGGCTGCTGCTACAGACATTTGCCTTCATAGGCACTCCTGGCTGACAGTCTCTGGGTTTGCAGTAGATGTGCAGCAGAATGTTCTGAAGGCCTCCTTCAGTGGCTCCAAGTTATTTGGGCCAGATGTACAGGACATCGTCAGTGACTTGCAGGCATCTGGCGTGGCTATCAAGTCTGTCCATTTGCTTTACCATGTATAGCCTAGGAGCAGACAGTGCCTGCCTTTTTGTAAGGCGTCCCACAAGTCCGGAGCAGGCTTCTTCCCCCAGGGCAAGAGAGAGGTCTTCTCCGTCTTGCCAACCCCTCCTCCGGCACTGCAGCAGAGTGACCCAGAGGTGATGGATCAGTCCCGGTGGCTGGATCCGCCTCTGTTTGACTTCTTGCCAGACTCCCCTCTTTTGGTCCCGGACCAAGAGGTGTTGATTGGAAGTCGGTTCTCCCTCCATCTCAATCAGTGGAGAACCATCACTTCAGATGCCTGGATTCTTTAAATTATAGAGAGGGGTCACACTCTGGAACTTTTTTTTTATATATAGCATATTATTTCCCCCGTGACCGGCCCCAGCTTGGTGGTGGCGTACCGCCTATCCATAGTACCCATCCCCCCCCATACGGGGATCACGCTGCATTGAGTGGGGTTGACATTTTTGGTGTAATTGCCTTGGTAGCTGCATAAGTCCCACAGCCCCACCCCGAGGATGCTGGCACGAAGGACCGAAGGATAGGCAGGGAGCTATGCAGAGACACGGCTCCACCAAGTGCCTGTCAATGTCCTTCCCTTGTGACACCGCCTGCTAGTCGGGATGGTGCCTAACCCTCCCCTGGAGAGGAGAGCTGCCCAGCAGCGACTCAGTCCAGCTCCTCCCCCTCCACCCAACCCTGATGACCTGGGCTCATTCCCGAACCTGGGTTACTGGTGTAGCGCAAGGTGTAGCATCCAGCGCTTCAACCCTCAGTGCCACCAGGGCGGCTTACACTCTGGAACTTGTAGAGGCGCCTCCAGAGACTCCTTCAGTACCCTCCACCTACCCCACTGGCCCATCTAACTATTTTCTGGGAGGAGGTAAAGTCCCTTCGGTGGAAAAAGGCCATAGAGCCAGTGCCCAGGCACCAAAAGAACAGGGGATGGTATTCCAGGTTCTTCCTGGTTCTCAGAAGAACCGATGATGTGAGGCCTATTTTAGATCTCAAGGACCTCAGTCTTTATATTCAGTACAAAAAATTTTGCATGCTCACTGCCAGGTTTGCTGCCCCTATTCAATCAGGGCAACTGGTTTTGCTTCCTGGGTATACAAGATGCTTACCTGCATATCTTGGTGTGTCCCCTGTACAGGAGGTTTCTTCAGTTCCTCTTTCAGGGAGCACATTACCAATTTAAGGTATTGCCCTTTGGCTTATCCTCTGTGTCGTGGGTCTTTACAAAATGCTTAGCAACACTAGTTGTGGCTCTCCGGAGAGAAGGACTGTACATTTTTTCCCCCACGTGGATGACTGGTTCCTAAAGGCTCCACTCAGAGATCAGCTCCTTTGAACCCTGGAGAGGACTCTCCAACTGTTCCTCTACCTGTGCATCACGATCAAGCTGCCCAAGTCCAACTTAATCCCATCCCAGAGGCTGCAGTACATACGGGCAGTCTTGGACTCAGTGCAGGGCAGAGCCTTCCTGGCTCTCGACAGAGCAAAGTTTCTCGTTGCCTAGGCTCAGGAGGTTGCCCAGAGACATTATGTTCCTGCAAGGGTGTACCTGAGGTTGCTGGATCTTATGGCTGCAGCCATTGCCACGGTCTCCTTGGCCAGACTGCACATGCGGGTACTCCAGTGGACACTCTGGGTGCAATGTAACCAACGCACAGATGACTTAGATCAGCTAGTGCTGGTCTCCTCCCCAGTCTGTAAGGTGCTGCAGTGGTGGATAGATCTACAGAATCTGTTACAAGGGGATTATTTTCAGATCTCTTCTCCCCAGCAGATCCTCACCAAGGATGCCACTGATTCAGGCTGGGGTGCGCACCTGGATCCCTTTTAGACTCTGGGGACATGATCTCAAACTGAGATGTCTCTGCATATCAGTGTCCTGGAGATGAGGGCAGTCCTCTATGCCATGCAGGCCTTTCAGAACCACCTCCTTCCAGGCCACCTGTTGATCCCGTCAGACAATGTCAGTGTTGTCTACTACATCAACAAGCAAGGGGGGATGCATTCATATCCCCTGTGCAGGGAGGCCATGAGATTTTGTACTGGGCACTGGACCACATCTGGTTCTCTCAGCCGTCTATGTCCCAGGCGTGCAAAACACCCTGGCGGACAGTCTCAGCTTGACTTAGACCAGCATTCATGAATGGGTGTATCTCTCATCCATCGAAGAAGATGTGCTCGCCAGATGGGGTCATCCAGAGTTGGACCTTTTTGTGTCCCCACTCAATGCAGAACTGCCCAGTTTCTGCTTGATAGATCCAGGGCCTGGTGTTTTCTGGTGAGACGCATTGTCCCTCTCCTGGAGCGGGTGGTTTCTTTATGCCTTCCCTCTGATTCAGAGGGTGCTAATCAAGCTGCCGATGGAGGGGGCCAGCATGATCCTAGTCGCACCATACTGGCCAAGGCAGATATGGGTTCCATTACTGCAAAGGTTAGCGGAGGAGCCTCCGGTTCCTCTGCCCCTCTGCAGGGATCTGCTGACACAGGCTCTGGGGACCCTGGTCCATCTGAACCTCAAGCCCCCTTGTTTGCATGCTTAGCTCCTACATAGTCATCGCCCGGTTTGGAATATCCCAGCAGGTAGCGGGTGTCCTCGTAGCAGCTCGAAAGCCCTCCACTAGAGCCACATATGCCATGAAGTGAAAGGGGTTTGCTATCTGGGCTGCCAGACATCATCTGGGCTCTTTCACCTGTCTGATCAGCCAGATTTTGGACTACCTGATCTCCTTGTCATACTCAGACCTCCAGTACTCCTCCCTTAAGGTGCACCTTTCACCTATTTCTGCCTTTCATGAGCCCGTTAACAGCTGTACCGTGGCTCAGCAGAGGTATCTCATACTTTTCTCAGGGGAATCCTGCAGCTAAAGCCACCAATGCATTCCTCTGTCCCGGCTTGGGATTTAAATTTTGTTTGGAGAAATGGGCCCTGTTTAAATCTGGGCCAGCCACGATATGCAAACTACACCTTCTTTCTTGGAAAGCATTATTTTCAGTTGCTGTTACTTCTGCTTGAAAGATTTCCAAGCTTCAGGCTCTCTGGTGTAAAGGGGGTTCTAAGTGATAATCACAAAAAAAAAAAACGTGACTTCAAAAACGGCGAATGTAGTATAGCGACTTCATATATAGTGACACTACATTATAACGTGGCAGTTAATATAGCGAAAACTGTTGTCTTACCCGAGTGTGCTCTATCGGTATCTGTCACCGTCAGTAAAAAAAAAAAAAAACAAGTAAACACTGCTTTGCCTACCGGCTTTACAGCCCCTACTTGATTACTATGAGGATACCTGGCTAGGTAGGCTGCGTGGTAGATCCAGACGCAGAAGACCTAAATTCCCAGTTGAACTGTGGAATTGTTACACTGCAACACATGATGGACTGGCGAGAACAAATAACGCTGTGGAAGGCTGACACGGGGTTTTAATACAAGACTAGAAGCTTGACACCCGAGTGTCTGGAGGCTCATTGATTGCCTGCGGGAAGAGCAACAGCTTACAGAGCTAAAGCTTACCCAGATATTATCTGGTACGGAAAATGTGGGCACTGCTTGAAAGAAAAGAAAGTACAAGGATCAAAATCTGAGGATTGCATTGATTGTTACACAGTATAGGTCCTGAACAACAGCAGAATACCTGCATGGTATAGCTTATAATTTTCAATTCCAGCCATAATTTCCTTTGCATCTCTTACGTAATAAAGGATTGATCTCTCTCAGGTCTTGGCCTGTTTTTTTTCCCTAATACAGAAAGTCGCTATTTTGATGGCTCATTGTAATATACTGTCACTAAATATGCTATTTGCCCTTTTTGCGTGGCTATTATTACAGTCGCTGTTTTTGAGTCGCCATTATCACGGGATACCGTAAAGAGCCTTAGGTGGTTTTTCACAGACGGGGTGTGTTTGCACATGAATCCTAGTTTTCTCCCTAAGGTGGTGTCTGAAGTCACCCTGAACCAATCTATCCTCCTACCAGTTTATTTTCTGGAGCGTGCCAATCCAGGGGAAGCACTGCTCCATACTTCAGATATGCGCAGAATTCTAAAATACTGTCTGCTCTGAACTAAGGACTTCAGAAAAGCAAAACAACTTTTTGCTTCTTTTGACCCAGAAAGAGAGGGTGCCAAGGTTTACAAACAATTTTTTTTCTAAATGATTGGCCCATTATATTATGTTTTGCTACTACAAGCATGGCAAAGAGTTGCCAGGGGTGGTGAAAGCCCATTCCATAGGGGGCATGGCTACCTCTATGGCTTGTTTCAAGGAAGTCTCAGCCACTGACATTTGTGCTGCTGCCATCTGGAGTATTGTCCATACTTTCACCAAGCACTACAGCCTGGACATTACTTCTAGGGCCCGAGCAGGCTTTGGCCAGGCTTTTCTACAGGGGTTCCTGTCTTAGGCTTTGGTTGCCCTTCCTCCCATACTGTTTTGCTGCACCTGTAACTGTTTGAGATTCGTTCCTGGGGTGTGACCTGATGACTGAGATACCCCCGAAGAAGACAGAACAGCTATATAAGAACTTACTGTAACAGTAGATCTTTGAGAGGATCTCAGACATCAGATCTGCCGTCCCTCCCACCATCCCCCTATTATGGGCCTCTCTTCTCAGACTGGCTAACTGATGTATCCAGCCTTTTGTTTTGGCCTGGGTACCTCTCTCTCTCTCTCTCCTCGGTCCCCTTTGGCTCGGGAGTGCTCCCTTAGTCTCTAGGGGGAAAGAACTGTGAAGGGAGCGGTGCCGCTGTCGCCTTTATAGGGTTGATGACTTCGGCAGGTAACATCCATGTGGGCGGCCCCAGTGGTACTACTGAAAATCTTCTGTGTGGATCCTGCTTCACCGACAGTGAAGTTCCTACTGTGTGACCTGATGACTGAGATCCCCTTGAAGATACATTGTTACAGTAAGTTCTTACATAACTGTTCTATTTTTGAAATGATCTCCATTAAGCTTCGGTTTTCCCTCCCTCCCTTTTTCCTCCTTTTTCGTGTAGTGGGTGGTTATTCTGTAACCCATGCCCCGGACAAGAGCAGTGTCTGGAAACTGGGACCCCCCCCAACTTGTACCACAGACAAGGCAACAAGCCACAAGTTGGCAAAAACCAAAGGCATCGCCCCTAGCTGTGAGGTGAATACCTGGCTCGGCAGTCTAAGGGGGGTTAGGTTACAAAATAACATTTATATTTACTCCAGGTTCTGGGAGAGAGGTGCTAGGTCTAATTTCTGTGGGGGCCCCATAACAATTCACACTGGAAGCACAGATACAATGTCCACTACTGAAAACTGGGATTGTACAGTATGGCTTTATTCACACAAGTTGGTAACAAATTCAGAACAGGGTGGTCCCCCGGGTTTGGTACTGTCTACACAGGAGCAAGGCTTTTCTTTAGAGAACAACAACTGTTTGGGCACTTTAGAACAAACTTTTTCTCACACACACATTTCGAACTGTCCATCCCTCTGTACTAGGAATCTCTGGACTTTACCTTTTCCGAAACAAGTGTATACTGTGGTAGTTGCCACACACTTTAACACATTTCCCCTGGAGTGATGACACCTGTTAACATGCTCAGTTCAACTTGGTGCCCATACGTGAACCAGTGAGCCCTGAGTGAGGAATCGATCTGGAGTTATGCCCAATCCTACCCCATGCCCAGTCTCTGCCATTCCTTCTGGGTTGCACCAAAATGGATCTTCCAGTACACCTGGACTGCAAAGGAATCCCAAGCTTTAACTTGAAACATTTAGCACATGTTTGTGGTGAAACAGGATCCTTCCAATACACTTGGATTGCAAAAGGACTCTCGAACTTTAAACTTGAATACTCAGCACATTTTGTGGTGAAACAGGGGCCCTGACAGGTACACTCTAGCCTTATCTCTGGGCACATACACCTCACACCAACCCCCAGAAAGATTCCCATGAATCTGTACTCACAGCTTTGTTTGCCGCTTTGATACAGGCATGGAGTACTTGAAGGAAAACATCCTATTCCCTTCACAGGTGGTTTGTCACAGATTCAGCTGCACACATTTTCTGTCTGGGCAGCTGACACTCTTCGGGATCTTCAGGGGATTGCTCCTTGGATCCACAGAAACACAGTCCAAACCATATTTTCTGTGGAAATTACCCACTGGGGTCCTGCAGACAAATGGTCTTCACCACTTTTTCTGGTTCTGCTGGGTCTCACACACTAGGGTGAGAAACTACCGGGGACCCTTCACCCAATCTCACAGGAGACTGGCAGGCACCCCCACACTCTGAGCACTGCTGCTGCTCAGAACTTCACACTACTGCTGACTACAGGCTGACTAACTACCATCTCAGCATTCTAAACTTCCTCCAGAGCAGCTGATTCCAAAGTGGCTTATACTGCTGTGAGAATTCTAAATGACGTAATCCATTCTCTGCTCAGCCTATCTGAGTAAACAATGATGTCATATGTAAAGGGCTCCAAAAAGCACCTTTACCAGCTGCCCAGTACCTTCCTATGGCCAAACTGATGGGATTCTAGTAACCCCAGGGGACTGGGTGGTTATGCTCACCACCAGTAGATGAAGCTTGCTGTCTGCAGCAAGTGCTGTGGTTTGCAAAGCAGGCCATAAACCTCTGGGCGCTCTGTGGGGTGAGATAGCCAGGCTCTCCCCTACCCAGCCCAAAACCTAGGCAGGTTGCACCAGAGAACAGAGGCCCGCTGAAGCATCTTAGCTTTACCTAACAACTATCTCGGGACTTTCAGTGGCCCCAAGAGACTGCCTGAAGCATGCCCTGACAGACAGCACTGGTGACCCCTTTCTGGATCAGGACCACCAGCCTGCCTATTCCCCTAGCCCTCTAGGGAAAATCTATCTGACCTATGCTACCTACCTGGAAAACCTATCCCCCTAACACTTTTCACAGTTCTAAACTGTAGACTGCTTTAGAAACATACATATGACATTGCTATGCATTTCCCAAACCCCAGAACGATACATTCTAAGCCTGAAAGGCAGAAAAATGATTAACATTTCTACTTAAATATTCCTATTGTTCAAACTACTTCAAAAAAAAAAGAGGACTCCAATGAGCCTAAACATTCTCTTTTTCAGGAACACCTGCAAAAGAAAACATTCCAAAAATGCATCCTGCAAGAAAAACAGTGAACAAAACCTGCCACAAGCAGATACTGTCCAATCCCAAAAAGACTTTAAAGGGTTTTCTACAAAAGGCATTATCAAATTAAAAAATAGACATATTTACAATAACATTTGGGAATGGGGTCCCTACAATATCCTGAATGCTAAGGAGGAATGTCCTTTGTGCACAAGGTACTCCATGCAAGAAGAGTCTGTATAGGCCAAAGCCTGCGAAAACTGTTCTTGGACAGGCTAGAGGCCTGCTAACACTGCAGTCCAGATACTAAGAGTGTCTCTTTAGGACCAACAAATTCCATGGACATCTTCACTTGGGTAGCACATTTACTAAACATAAAAAGTCAAAGAAGAACGTCTATGCCTTACCATACTCTAGGCACAGGTAGACAATCTGGATCACCTCGCTGAATCTGGGCTAGATTTCTTCTTCCATATGAACTGATGAAAGTCTTCGGATCAGGCTCTCCCACATCACCAGCTGGACCTCGTTGCTGCTGGACATGACCTGGACGTTTCTGGACACAACCTGGATCTTCTAGTAGAATTACATCCTCGTGGTTCTCCGCCACTTCGGAAGGCGGTGACATGTACCTTCCATTGCTTCCTCTTTGATGTAGCTACTTTGGCACACGTGGCTGGAGGAGTGGCAGTCAGGGATAGTACCACTCAGGATGGGGGGCATAGACAATAGTCCCATCTGGACGAGTCATTCACATGTTGTGAACTCTTTTCCAGTCTTGTCTATTACTCTGACTGAATTTATGTAGAGAGTTCTGCCAAGCTTCCAAAACTGCAACCTTTTATGACACAATTTGATTTTTACAAACTTGTTCTCTTTGGGGTTGACATTAGCACTTGCTTCTTCCAATAGCTATGTAGCTCTGTTTTCTTCAATTGCCTCCTATATTCGCCTTGCAAAAAATGGATAGGTCTGTCCATACTCGGCCTCAGTCCTGCGTCTAACTTAGATGTTCCTCCTTGCTGCTATTTGGCAGGTTTCACCCAGTGGTCTGTCTGGGGGACGGCCAGACCTGGTCAAGCCAGCTAGTGATGGTCAGGACAGGGAAAAAGCAGTCCATCCCTGTAATTTCTACAGTTTCTGAACCCTGAACAGTCTCTTGTGGCTCACTTGCAGTTGGGGCCACTAACAGACCAGTCTCACTGCCAGTCGCCTTATCAACTTGCTCCAAGTGTGCTTGCTCTACAGTTTCTTCCCAGGAACTGATAGCTGATACGGTCCCAGACACAGTCCATTGCACACTGCCTTCTGAGGTGGTTGTCTTCCATTGCAGCACATCTTCCAACTCGTCCTCTCCAGTGAGGCTTGGACTTGGGCCTGCTGCCCATGGATTAACAGACTCAGTTTCTGAGGTGTCACTTCCCACCTTTTCTGGTGTGGAGAAGGCCACTTCTTCCTGCCCTTGCAGGATACTCTGAGCCGCACCCTCGTAAAACTCTTTAACTAGTTCTTCAGGTTCCAGTTTACTATCAGCCTTTTGCTGCGCTGTACAGATCAGCACTCTACCATGTAGGGGCTAAATTCATTTCCTTTGCTTTTGCTTGCACAACACCACCTTCTATGCACATTCCATCCTGCCTTCTGCAATCCTTACAGTGTGGTACCATTAGGATGCCCCTTCCTGGCCTCAGGCAAACCACACAGGCATTCACTGGGAAGTTTGGGAGAGCTACATCAGCCGGGGCTCCTTCACAATTATACCTTTGTTCATATTCAGCAAGTTCCCTTTCTTGTTGGTTGACCCACACTCTAGCATGGAGGCAGTAATCTGTTTTGTGACCTGCCATTTTCTGAAAAACAAACACACAAGTCCCAATTACTGCTCTGTGCTTTGCATCTAGTACTGGTTCTGACTTGGTACACTTGCACAATTCGACTTGCACTTCCTGCTACTGCTGAAACGTGCTGCATGACTTTGCACTCTGTTTCAAACACACACACTTTTCTTTTCTGTGCATCTTTGCTGAAACTGTGTCCTGACTTGCGTTTGGTTTCACACATTTGCACACATTTTCTGTTGCTTTCTACTACTGCACCATTTGCTCAACATGGCGCCTAATGTTTTGTTTACTTTCTTGCAGACTACGTCCCAACATGGCCACTGACAACTTTTCTGCATCACACTCACATTACTTAAACTGGCAATTGCTTTCTGGCCTTGCGTTTTGCTGTTTTTCCTGCACAACCTTGCAATTTCACATTCAGCACAAATTCAGCATAGTCCTGTACTCTTTGCCACTTTCTAAGACTTTGTTTAGCACTGCCCATGGTTAGACTTTTAGCTTGGTTTGCTTGCTACTGGCTATAGCTACAACTTGGCCCATTTAGCCCCCAACATTTTACTTTGCTCAGTCTTTGCTGTCTCTTAGCCTCAGATCTATTGCATTGCATACAGTTTGTTTATTTACAGTCTTCTGCTTACTTTAGAAAGTAGCTGGTTCCCTCCAAGGATGGTTTGATGGCCTGCTGCCGAATTCTAGGGTTTTTTCTCTGTAGGCAGCTGACACTCTTCTGGATTTTCAGGGGACTGCTTCTTGGATCCACAGAATCACAGTCCAAACCATATTTTCTGTGGAAATGACCCACTGGGGTCCTGCAAACAAACTGTCTCCACCACTGTTTCTGTTTCTGCTGGGTCTCACACACTAGCATGAGAAACTGCTGGGGGTCCTTTACCCAATCTCACAGGAGACTGGCAGGCACCCCCACACTCTGAGCACGCTGCTGCTCAGAGCTCCACTTCACACTACTGCTGACTACAGACTGACTGACTACTGTCTCAACATTCTAAACCTCCTCCAGAACAGCTGATTCCAAAGTAGCTTTTGCTGCTGCAAGAATTCTAAATAATATAATCCATTCTTTGCTCAGCCTAGCTGAGTAAACAATGATGTCATGTGTAAAGTGCTCCTAATATGCACCTTTACAAGCTGCCCGGTACCTTCCTATGGCTAAACTGATGGCATTCTAGTAATCCCAGGGGACTGGGTGGTTACAATCCTGCATACTGTGCAATGCTGGTTCTCTTTTATGTCTACTTTGTCATGGTTACTTAGGTTTCCATGTCCTGGTTGCTTTGGTCCCTGGTGGTCTGATGGTCCTCCAATCTTCTCTCCAGGGAGGAGGGAGCATGATGTGGCAATCCACGTTATATAGGCAGAGATGATGCACGTTGATGTGAGCAGCTCCACCTAGCAAAAAGTTCTGGGTGTTCCTAGTGCCAATGGCTTACAGTTATATGATGTGGCTCAATGGTGAGGATTCTCTCGAGGGTCTTGTGTTACAGTAAGTAACTGTTCAATTTACTTTGTCTTGACTGTTTTGCCTAGGTCTTCGGTGCAGCATCCATGGGCTTCCAAAGTACTGGATATGAGCTAAACAGCATTCTGTTAGCTTATGCAAAAACCCGACGTTGGTGGTTGGGAATTCCTGCTAGTCAAGCAACATTTGTGAAACAGGATCTATGGACAGTAAGTTTAGTATCTAAATATTCTTCCTTCTCACCTGCTATAAAGCTAATAGCTGTTACTGAGCTTTAAATGAAGAGTAGTACCTTCCAACCCCCTCTCCCCAGAATAAAATCCCTGCTGTAACATGGATAGAGCACTACTACTTTCATAGGTATCATCAGAAGCACTCTGGATAGTGGGGTTGACGCCAGTCCATTTACAGAAGAAAGAGTACTGAAAGAACTCCTAAAACTCAATGTGGACAAAGCAATGGGGCCTGATGGAATTCACCCTGGAATACTAAAAGAGCTAAGGGAGGACCTAGTGACACCACTAACCACACTTTTTAACAAATCATGGGAAGATGGGGTGGTACCTGAAGACTGGAGGAGGGCAGATGTGATTCCCCTTCACAAAAGTGGGAGCAAGGCAAAAGCAGGAAACTACAAACCTGTTAGTTTGACCTCAGTGGTGGGAAAAATGATGAAATCACTTCTGAAAGAAAGAAAGAATTGTTGAGTACCTAGAGTCCAGCGGGGAACAGGACCCAAAGCAGCATGGATTCACAGCAGGAAGGTCATGTCAGATGAATCTAATCGATTTCTTTGACTGGGTGACCAAAGTAATAGACCAGGGAGGGGCTGTGGGTATGGCCTACCTAGACTTTAGCAAGGCATTTGACACAGTCCCGCACAAAAGATTAATAATCAAGTTAGCCAGCCTGGGAGTGGGTCCCAGGGTGGTAGCCTGAGGTAGCAAACTGGCTGCACAACAGGACACAGAAGGTAATAGTGATTGGAACACATTCTGAAGAAAGGGGGGTTACTAGTGGAGTACCTCAGGGCTCAGTACTGGGTCCAGTCCTCTTTAACGTCTTTATAGGTGACATTGCAGAGGGTCTGGAAGGAAAGGTATGCTTCTTTGCAGATGACACAAAGATCTGTAACAGAGTTGATACGGGGGTAGAAAGGATGAGAAGGGACTTGGCAAGGTTGGAGGAATGGTCAGACATATGGCAACTTAGATTCAATGCAAAGAAGTGCAAAGTAATGCACCTGGGAAATAAAAATCCAGGAGAAGAGTACACAATAGCAGGGGAGGTACTAATGACAACACTAATGGAAAGGGATCTGGGTTAGTCATATCAGATGACCTAAAGGTGGGTAAGCAATGTGAGAAGTCAGTAAGGAGAGCCAGGGGGATACTGGGATGCATAGGGAGGGGCATCACAAGTAGAAAAAGGTAAGTGGTTACCCCTCTATGCGGACAGTTGGTGAGACCCCATCTGGAGTACTGCGTGCAGTTTTGGAGACCTCATCTACGCAAGGACATAGACAGGATGGAAGCAGTCCAGAGGAGGGCAACTAAAATGGTGCAGAGTCTACATCAGAAACCATATGAAGAGAGACTGAGAGAGCTTAATATGTATACCCTTGATGAAAGGAGGGACAGGGGGGACATGATAAAAACTTTTAAGTACCTCAAGGGAATCAACAAAGTCCAGGAGAGTAGCATCTTTCAGAAAAAGAGATGTGTAAGAACAAGGGGGCACAATTTAAAGTTAGTGTGGGGACGGCTCAGGGGTAATGTGAGGAAATTCTTTTGTCACGGAGAGAGTGGTGGACGCATGCAACTGCCTTACTGGAGAGGTTGTGGGGTCTAAAACAGTGGGGGAATTCAAACATGCATGGGACAGACATAAGGCAATTATAGTGGGGGGTTGCAGGAAGTAGGCTGTTGGTTAACTAGAATCTGCAGCTTATCCAATAGGTAGAGAAATGGGCAGACTGGGTGGGCCAAGTGGTCCTTATCTGCCGTCAAAGTCTATGTTTCTATGTAGAGCACCAGTGTGGAAGAGCAATATGGAAGATCCATAAAAGATGCAAGGAAAGAAACCTCAAGCAGAGTGTAAAGCAATATAGGTATGCAGACACTGAGCAATACTGAACTGTGCCGATCAGAGCACAGCAGCACAGGTTAGAACTTCTGCACTGAATCACTGTTGAAAGCACGGGATTGGTCATTCATCTGTGAATGCCACTAGAAACGTGGCTGCCACTTTCCCTTACTAACTCCTCCCTTGTCCTTGGAGCCCCTCCCCTTTTGCTCCTCATCCCCTCTTGCTGCCCATTTATCACCAGTGACTCATCTGTGGATTTCCCCATCATGGCAGTTTTATTACAGTAATGCCTTCATTTACATTTATAATCACTGAACAAATTCTTACGATGCTTAGTAAATATTTATTTCTATTGGAGCATCCATAGTGTGTTGCCTGGTCCTGGGTGCCATCCTGATCCATTTTAGATAGGAGACCCTTCTCTTTTTTGTCTTATTGTTTTATTTCCTTTGGATTTTCGTAAACTGTTGACCGTGCTTGTTGTAGAATTTACTGTGCTGTTTAACTTGTTTCTTTGTCACCCAGCAACATTTCTCGGCATTTATATTCATCTGTTTCTGTGCAGTCTGTATGGGGTTCTTGACCTTTTTATTGTTGAGTAGCACGTGAGGTATTAAGGGAACCACCAGGGCATGTAATTGCTGCTGCATCACTTCATGCTCCTGTATACCCTTTGCTTATTATAACATTGTTTATTTGTTGATCCAGTTTTGCATTCATTGATACTGGAATTGCTTGTATCACGTCTCCTGATATCTACCCCAGGCCACAACTGGAAATGAACGCTATGCACTCTGCTTGTTTACCTGGTAAAAATATGTAACAAAAAAAAAAATTTACATAAATTACATTGCATATTCAAACAGTTTGTCAGTCCTAATACATCAATTTGCTAACTAATACATAATATTCCCTATTACCACAGTTCATTAGCTAGACAACCTAACTCCACCCCAACCGGGAGGGCCCACCTTTAGTCATCTTCCTGCCTTCTTCAGGCTATGTTCCGATGTACACCAGAACATACCTGCAAATCCCTGATGTAAATCAGGTCACCACTTGCACCTTGCTTTGGTATACATCCAGGTATGGTGTCTCCTGGCCTCTTGTCTGTTTCTTTCACCTTTCCTTAGCTCTCTCTGCCCCTGCCTGTTAGGCCCTCCCATGTCCATGTCGTCCCTGTCTCCTTCTGGCACCCGCTTCCTCCTCTGCCTATTTTTTCAAGCCACAAGGCTGCCTCCAGCCAGCACAAAGGATGACAGGCTTCACTGCTTTAGGTTTGAGCTACCAACTCTTCATTGCTTCCCTAAGATGTAAATAAACCAGCCTAACCCCACGTCCGACAGATGCACCTGGTCTCCACCATAAAGCCTGGACAGGCCATCATTATACCTGTGCGCTTAACTATGCCCCTCCTTTCCTTTTTTCATAAACCCAGCTATCCTCCAGTTTAAAGCTGCAGTACTAGTTAACAATAATTTAAATGACTTGGTGGACAGTTACAATCAACTAAAACATCAGTATATCTGATTTCCTTTTTGCATTATTTCGTTCCGAAGGCAACTGGTATTCTCCTCTGAGACATGTATTTCCCTACTGCAGTTTTGTCTGCAAACATGTATGTCAACTATTTATGACCTGTGTTATGTGCTGCTAACTGAAACTTGCCAATATGTTAATCTAGAATTTGTATTATAAACATTGCCACGTCTGTTGTACTCCAATCTTTGTTCACTGTATGACTTACAAAATGTCAACGTGTTATTGTAATGTGATATAATGGAATGTTTTTACCTGTGATGAATCCCAGGTCACGCCTGAAAAAGGGACTGTCAGTGTCTCAGTGGGTTTACCCAGTTAACAAAATTAATTAAATAAATAAGATAAAAGATTATGAAATTCTGAAAAGTTTTTGGTCTTTTGCCACGTCAACAATCATGGATGTAAGCCAATCAGGATGATGCTGTGCTGCTGGCACATAGACACACTCCGCTCTGCCTAAAGGATGAACAAATGGCTACAGATCCACATTGTCTTTTAGTTTGGCTTGTCTATTGGAAACACTGGGAGGAAAAGACAGGGTGTTATTTCAATTCCATTTTTCCTGCATAAACCTTATACTTATTAGAATGCTACCTACTAGCCACTTACATGTTTGCTCTCGAATATCCTTTTGCTGCTGCTATTCATGATGCAGCTGCAATCCTGAAGTAGTGGATGTTATATGTCTCATTATCCCTCTCCCCAGAGGCAGTGTCCCTCTTTAACATCACCATGACCTGGTATCTGGTCGCTGGCAAATCTCCCCCGTACATCAAAAATGGGCCTGTGATGTTAGGCCGTACGTTTAGACATGCCTTTATACAATGCACCTGAAACAACACCCCAGGGTTTTCTTGGGCGATGCACACCACTGTTCCTCTGTCAACCCAGTCTGGTTTGAACCATTATCACCTCCTCGTCTAACACTTTGAAATCTCCCACCAGTACCACTTCTTCCCCGGAGTACCTTTTTTCTGAAAGACCCCAAAAAACATCAGTTGCAAGGCCACTGTAGACAGGCTTGCCTTGTAGTTGGTGGCACATACAGGTCAGTTTACCATCTCCCTTATCAGGGACGCTGACACTGGCTGGTGGCTATCTACAGTCTTACCCTGCTACCTACAGTATGTCTCCCCTACATCATGCATTTAATTACCATAGACTGACTAGGGTCCTCAGTCCCCCTCAACAGCTTACGTACCATTGAAACAGCTGCCAAGGGTGTACCCAGTGCCATGCCCTCTGTAGACATATGCACAATTAATTGAGCCACCTGCCCTACTGGCACCAGTCAGCTTATCTGCAACCCAGCCCAATCTCAGAAAACCTGAAATAGCTGCCAGGAGGATTCATGTGCTGCCTCTGTATTGTCGGCCCAGGTACTCTGAGAAAGTGACTGGGCTCATTCAACTCTGTCTCCCACAGTTGGGTCAGTACCTCAGTACCAACTGGCTCTGCCCTGAGTGCTAGTGCCCAGAATTTGCCCAGCTATATATGAGAAAAGTCTGTCAGCAGTTGTGTTCTATAACACTAAATGTGATGCCTTAAATTACACGTTTCAGTGCAAGCATTTGACAGTCAGATAGCTGGCACACTACCCTCATGATCGTCCCTGACTTCGCAGACTGTCTGCTAATAATTTACGCCACTGGCTTATCTCACTAAAACCTGACTTTCTGGGGGCATGGATACAGTTCACTATCAACACCCTGGCAGTTCCACTGGAACAGGCTTTTGTTGGACATCTTTAAGCTAGGATCCTCCCATCCCCTGGATGGTATATCCCCCAGTTCCTCCCCATGACATCATATCTTGTTTTCCACTGGAAGACAGGGAACCTCCTTAGCACTTTCTGAGGTCTTCTTCAACTAGTTCTTGGCTTCCTACTTCTCCTCATGACTGGAAAATGGAGCCATGAAAGCCGGGGTTCAAATATTGTGTGCGGTGTCAGCAAAAGATGTCAGTCCCCAGCCTGCATGACGTTTTCCTGTACTTCGTGGGTAGGCAGCATGACTTGGCTGGATGTGGCCTTTGCCTTTCAGTGCTCCCTGAGTTGCTAGAAATCTAGAAGCAGCGGTTCGCCCTCAGCCATCCTTCAGATCAGGATCCAAAAACCCAGTGTAAGTGCCGCAAGCAGGCCTTGGCAGCTGCTGGGTCTGCAGCCCAGTTGGTGGCCTTCAAGGAAGAGACAGTGCCACCGTGGTGGGCAGCTCCCGTGTTTTGGTGCTTCTCCCTGCTGGGTCCATTGTCAGAGGGTTATTTACAGAAGGATTCTGTGAGATGTGTATGGTCTACAGACTTGGGGGGGAGGGCAGTCCACCATGGCAAGAAACACAAGCACCATGAGCCCCTGCACCCACAGCCAGCACAGGTCAAGGTTCAACTGATCCCTGGACTCCCCCGACTGCTTAACTTTGGACTTCATGGTACCCCTGTCAGGCTTGTCGATCTAGACTCTGGTCAAGCAGGCCACAGGTCGTGGAGATATTCCTCAAGCCTATCTACTGGCTATTGGGTGAGATCAAGGATTTTATCTCCCAGACCGCAGCTCTCTTGGTTGTCACTCAAGAGGATGTGACCAGTTGGCATTCCCAACTGGTTCTCTTCGGGAGCAGCCTCCACCCGCGGTCGGGCCTTTGAAGCATCTCTTGCTAAATAGTGAGGCATGTGATCTACCATGTCCAGCTGGAAGGTTCTTCTTGACATCAACTGTCTAGTTGACAGTTGAGGTCTCAATTAAGGCGATACCTTTTTTGATCCCGCTCGACCAGGAGGTATCACCATTGATGCATCTTGACATTCTCGTCCTCTGGTAGGCAGAGGCACTGACAGAAGATGTGCCAGTGCTATAAGGAGTTTCTTTGGCAGCAGTAGGCCATTGATGGGCATGGTAGGGCTCTACCCTCTGGACCTTCGGTCACCTGGCAGCCACCAGTTATGTCCTTGCCAGTCCATGCAATATAGATGCTCCCCTGCAAGTGCTCCTTTACCCCTTCAGGTGGAACTGCCACCACCGCAGCTGAAACTGGGCGCTCTGACCAAGGAAACCCAGTCAGCAACCAGCTTGCAAGGCCACTTGGTGGAGATCACCCACTCCAAGGATACTCAGGAGGTTTGCTGAGAAACAGTCGCGGGCCATTTTTGAGGATTCCTCAGATGACTCTGATCAATCTTCTGTGGCTGCCTCCAGGACTCATACCCTCGAACTGGCCTGGGTCAAGGAGTTGACCACCAACCATGGGCTGTTGTCATTCGGGGCTGTAATCTAACTCATATCAGAGTTCATGAATGTCCCTCTGGAACCTCTCCAGAAAAGGGCCAGGCACCCTTTCACAGACATTTTAGACAGGGACAGATCCTGGGGGTTGCCTTTCCCATGGCTGAGGCCATATTGGGACCAGCCTTGGAACTTCAGCAGTGGCCACCATCCTGCCTGGCACTCTCAACCCATATGGTCAACAAGTAAGTTGTTCCTATTGAGTCCCATTCTGGGCTCTCCGACTACCCTTCGGTTTAAAAACTGGTCTCTGATTTGGTCTTCTGCAAATCCAGGAGCCAAGGGGACATGGACAAGCCTTTGGACAAGGAATCTAGAAAGATTGATCATGCTACTAAAAAGGCATACGCTGCGGCATCCTTTAGTCTGTGTCAGGCGAGTTACTTCATCAAAATGGCCCACTTACGGACACTCCTTGATGAGAGTCTTCAATGAAATCCTTACTCACCTCCCAGCTGACTAACTGTTTGTCCAGGACCAAGGTCAATATGTGGCTAAACACCAGCTCCAGACAGCCTTGGACATGGGTGACGCCTGTGCCTGTGCCATGGCAGCTGCCATCTCCATGAATTGCAGGGTCTGGCTGTGTCTGTCCATCTTTACAGTGGACACCCAGCACAAGCTGGCTGATGTCCTTTCTTGGGCACCTATCTCCCTGGCCCTGGAGTGGCGGGACAACTCATATGCATAAAGAAATCCAGCACCACCCTTGACTCTGTGGTATCATTCTGGGAGGACCAGAAAAAAGACTTTTCAGTACCGGCACATTCAGCCACAGCCTCCTCAGCAGCAGCCCCGGGTGGGGCAGTAGCAGGCCTGGCTCCCAAAACCCAAGTTTAGTGGTCGGGACTCCAAGCAAGGTGGGTGTCAGGGGTGGTGGTGCCTCTCCAGCTTCAGCAGCCGGTGCCCCCGAAAAAGCTGCACAGTGATGGGTTGGTGTGTGTCATCCCTCTACCCATCCTGTCTACTTCTTCGCTCCCCATCAGGGGTCGATTATGCCACTTCTTGCCATGTTGATCCTCTGTCACAACAGACAGGTGAGTGTTAGAAGTGGTGGGCAGTGGGCTGCCTCTGGATTTCGTGGCTGTCCAACTTTACTGACTCCACACTCCTTGGAAGTACAGGGTGTTGCAGGTCACGCAGTCCGCCCTGTGGGAGGACATTGCTCAGTTTTTCATGAAAGGAGTCATAGCCCATGTCCTGGATGCCCTTTCCAGTTAGGTTTATGTGTTCAGGTACTTCTTGGTTCTGAAATGGATGGGGTGGGGCCATATTGGAGCAGCATGATCTGAATCAGTTTGTGCAGAAATACAAGTTGCAGATGGTCACGCTGAATCAGATCATTCCATCTCTGGAGCAGGCCATGTGGGTTTGCTTCCTTTACCTCCAGAATTCATTCATCACAATATGTCCGTCCCACCACTGGTACCTCCAGATCTTCCAAGAATTAATCTTCACCATTCATTACTGGTAGGTCTATGCCAGAGGCATGGGAACCCCATGGGAGTGTATACTTTTAAAAGCTTCAGAGGTAGAGGACCAACGTTGGCAATGGCGCAAGTGCAAACGCATGACGTGGCTTCCGTGAGTTGGTCAGTAACAGATGCTGGCCCACTTCCTCCTCAGTGCTGTTCTTTCCACTCTCGAGGATACACTGTGTGGAAGCATTTGCTATTTTCATCGTCATCACCGGGCCTGTTCATCACCGCTCGCTCAAACCCATGACACTTCTTTCGTCTTTACGTCGCTGCCTTTTTTCTTCTCTGTCCCTTTTCATAGCACCAAGCCCTGTTTTTGTTGGTTTTATTTTATTTCTATAGTCAGTCATGTCTGGATACCAAGGGCCTCAAAAACCTAGGAAGAAGTTGACCATGAAGATGGAGTCACACACCATTTATCTGTGCCCCTGTGGGAGAAACACATCCGTCTGGGGCCGACATGATTGCTGCTGGACCTGCCTTGGAGTGGAACATGACATGGACCACATTTTCCTTCTCTGTGGACTTCCAAACTCACACACATCCTCATGATCAGGTGGGGCTGGCTGCCCCCAGCCTTCGGAGGCAGGCATTGCACTCAGGACTCCAAGGTAAGGTCCCTGGGCTTTTCCCCTGTGCCCCTCCCCTACTGCTACACATACCGAGGGAGACCAGACTTCCTCTTGTCCTCATCTGGCCAGTATGGGAGGCCTGGGGGAAGGGTCTGTGGTACAACTGGCTCCCTCCCAGGGACCAGGTACACACCCCTTCCCTGTGGTACCCCATCCGGTGTTCAGACGCTGCTGGTGGCAAGGGTGCAGCTACACGCTGGGCCTATACTTGTGGCTCCCTTGGGGCTGCAGCCCACTGCTGCTTCGGCTCCTGGCACTGAGGCCAGTGCTGGTGAGCGGAGCAGCACCACCTGTGCAGCCGCATCCCCTCCTGCTGCTGCTGCATGTGGCACTAGGAGGAGGAAGATCTCTAGAGCCTCTGGTCAGTTGGCAATCTTGTGGATCTCATCCTCTGAGCAGACCGATAATCTGGGGGACGAGAGCTGGGATGATCCTGACTGGCTCCCAGCCTCTAGTAAGGAAGGAGACCTTTCTGGGCCTAGTCCTAGGCCATTAGTGTCCACGGTGGCGTCTCTGGATGTTTCTCGGTTCGGTGCCGGCCATGGTGCCACTTCTCTCCAGCAGTGCTGGGGATGCTTCTGGTGTCAGTTGTGGTACTGGGTTGGGTTCGTCATGACTCTTGGTACCAGGTTGAGTTCCAGCGCTACCCTCGCCACCAAATCTGACTCCAGTGCCATTTGCGTTGCCGAGGGGGGTTACATTGCTGCTCGTAACACCAGCCCCCCTTTGCCTCTGGTACTTCCTGCTGACGATTTCCTTAGGCCTAGCCCAAGGGGCTGGTTCCATCCTGCTGAGGTGGGCTGGAAGGTCCCAGTCGGTGATGCGCTTCTTGTCTAGAGTGACTGGTGGCTCTGGCAGGAGTCGCAGTGTTGACTCGGGTCCTTTGCCCCCCCGGCCCCGGAACCATCTGGGCTTGTGGTAGGTGAGGATAGGGGCTGCCCTGTGGGAACGTTATAACTCCGATCTCCCAACATGGGGTCCCCCTCCCCCAAGGTCACCACCTGGACTGCTCCTCTACAGTTGGGCGCTCACAGGTGAACAAGTTGCTCAGCATCTCCCTTTGGGTAAGGTCCCTGGTTTGCTCTTGTAGCCCTGTCAGAAGACCAGACTTGGTCCGACACAACATGCCTGCTCCCACCTCTTCCTCTACCTGCCCCTCCTGCTGTACTGGGCATTTCAGGTCCTACGAGGCCAGTGATGTGGGAACATTTCAGGGCTTTGGTGATTGCCTTCCCCACTTACCTGAGGGAACTGGACCAGGATGTCTTCCAGCTTGATACTCTGATACCACCTCCCCCAGAGTCCAGCTCCTCTTCATCTTCCTCCTTTGATGAAGAGGTATTTTCCCCCTGCCTACCCGCCAATGCTGAGTACACCCATTACCAGCAGTTCATTTCAGAGATGATGAGGGAGCTGCGATTGTCCCATTTCTAGTGACTGAAATCCTGCACATCTGACACTGTCTTTCCTTATTGAGTACAGTCATTGCATCACAGTCATATATCCGTGGCCAAGTCCATTTGCGGAGGCATTGAGAGATGTCTGGCTCTGTCCCCTCTTCAGCCCCGAGGGATGCCTAACGAAGATATTAAACACCTGTGGGGTCTCCAGGAGCCAAGCATCACCCCCTGTGGGCATACTGTAGGTGCCCAGTGGACGACCGTCCGACACCACCCTTGATTGTAAGCTTAGCACTCAGACCCACCAGTAATGCTGAAGATTGATTCTTGGAAGATATGAAAACTATGTACTTCCTGTAATTCTCAGTCTTCCAGAATATCTTCACCATTCCTTACTGCAACCCACCCATCTTCCCCCACAATTTATTTATTTTTTTTATTTAGTTGTTTAACCAGGTATAGCACACTAAGCTGAAAGCTTTTTTGCAGGAGCGACCTGGGAGCACAAGGAGGTTAAGTGACTTGCTTAGGGTCACACAGTATGCAAGTGAAAGCTGTGGGATTCAAACCCAGGTCTGGTCTGCTGGATGTTACCAGATTTGCAGTTCAGAGCCTTAGACCACTGCGCTATACTGCCTCCTAAATGTCCACAATGTCGAGACTTCTGGGCAGTCTTTCCTTTGCCTCCCTTCTTAACAAAAAAAAAAAAAAAGAAGAGTTAGGCACATTAGAGGCAAACCTCTTCAGGGACCTTGTTCCCTTCCCATGTTCCTTTGTGGCCCTCAAAAACCCCACAAAAAAACAGCAGCTTTTTTCATTGCTACTGTTATGCCCTAACCCTCTTGTCACTTCCCCTGGTTGTTTAAAACACAAACAAAAAGCAAAAACAGGAGTAGGGGGATCCATTTTCAGGTCCTGGTCAGCCTTTCTCTTTCAGTTTCTTCCTAGTTCAGAAAAAAAAGTGAACAGCAGAGAAGAAACAGGACAAAAGAAGCCCCTGTGTTATGTTCCTTTTTCCCCTCTTGTAGCGTGGGGTCTGTAGTTGTTTGCTGTTGGATAAGCTTTCCTTTAGTCCCTCTTGAGGGCACAGCCTTGCAGTAGAGTACACTTACTAGGGATAGGAAACATGTTGGGAGTTGTAGGCCACTTTTTCAGCCCAGGGGTCCTTTAGCATCAGTAACAATATGCAGTAAGCTGACTAGGTTGAGCTGCATTGGAGGTGGAGTTTATGCTAATGAGCAGATGAATCAGAAGAGAGCTTGAGGGTGTGCTGAGTGGAGCCTGCCCAGAGGGCACCAGAATTTCTTCTCTCGTCTGACTGAGCAACCCTACCTCTGGGGTGTTCTCTCAGTTTTGCCCACAGATAATATTTCACTGAAGTTGTCACTTTTTCATGTGACAGTGCTAAGTTTGTGAGTAAATAACACTATTTTATTATATTTGCCATGGTTTTAGTGGTTCCAGTAGGTTCCCGCAGACCATGTATTCCGAGCATTCCTCATGGTTCTTTTCAGTTATTTTGAGGTAAAATATATTGTGTCTTTATTGTTTTCAATGGTATTTTATTGTATTTATTTCGCAGTTCCTGTTTTCCGGTGGGAACCATCATTTTCCTCATTTTAAGCTTCTTTTTACCTCAGAAAGTTGCGGTTCTTTACCACGAGTGAATCCCAAGAAAAGGACTGGATCTACAGGTTTTAAAAAATAGTTTAAAGTGTCAAAATATTGTGGCTAAACCAGACAGCCACGACTTGTGTTACAGCGTTTAGGTCCAGATCATTACTGTGTACTTTGCTCTAAATTTTGTCCTAATATATTGAGAAACAGAGCCAAGAGATTGGAAATTATGGCTTCTCAGACTGCTTCCCCCTCTGCCAGAAATACTGAAGAGGGGTCCTCTTCTCAAGCTAAAACTAAAGATAAGTCCCCCAGGGACTCCTCTTTGAATAAGTCTAATAAATACAGTAACAATAAAAATGGTGACCAGCCAAAAAAGAGATCGGGGAACAGGTCACTGATGAAGTGCCTGCAAAAAAGAAATTTAAAGAAAAGCATACCACTGCCCCTCCTGCGTCAAAGCAAGGGGAGATGCCAGTGGCACAAAAACATAAAGAAAAAGAAAAGCATCAAGAAAGTCAGTCACTTCAAGAAAAGCAGAAAGTCTCTGACTTGGAAAAAGAATGACCCCCTGTTGAAGAAATGGCTAAGGGTTGGCACCTTTATCAAACTATACAGAGTATGGGTAATACTTTTTCTGCCCCTTCTACTCTTGTGCACCATAGCACTTCAAACAACATGAAGTCTTGCTGTATTCTGACAAGTGCAGTGATTCCCAACCTTTGAACTGCTCCAGAGAACAAAGAGTTAACTTTCTATGCAGGGCATAGAATGCTAAGCTCGAGCTTGGTTGAAGTCTCTGTCTGGAGTGTTTTGAACTTAAACCATCAGATTCTTTACTCCGCCTCACTGAACGGTCACTCCGGAGATTTCTCCTTCAGCTCGGTTCGAAGTCAGTTTAAGTTTTCAGTTTTCATTGGTTTTTAAACCGAAAAAAGTATCCGCATAGTCGGTTCAGTCTCTGTCTGTGGTGCCATGAGTACTAGAAGGAATTGTTCTTTTTCTGTGTGGAACTTGTAAAAGTGTGTCTCGGTTCGACTGAACGGCCATTTATTAGTGAATTTGTGTATTTACTTGGTATGTGTGATTTACCAGTTCTTTCGGTTCTAAACGTGTTTGAACGTTTTTTTCCAATACTACGTGACACGGTTAGGAACCGATAAAGGAGTCTCTGCGCATGCTGTCAAAAGGTACATTTGGTTAGGTTGGCCATGTCTGAGAAACCCAAGAAAAAAAACGCGCTCACTGGGTTTCAACACTGCAGTGAGTGTGTGGAGGTCTTTGCTAAGGCTGATCCCCACACCACCTGTGTTTATTGTCTGAGGTTTGACCACCTCGACTTAGACTGCCAAATATGTAAAAACTTTCCCAAATCTACCCTTGAGAAGAGATTAGGTAGACTGAGGGAAAAGGAGGCCGAGAAGTCCACTGACGCAGATGGCCAGCCTGGTTGATTCGGCCAGACAGAAGATGCCCTCTGACCAGGGCGATACTTCTTCGGGCAAATGGAGAGCCAATTCCGAGGGATCGGTTCAGACAAAAAGAAAGCACAAAGATAAATCGACCGGTTCGGATCCAGAGGTTCATGTGCCTGTGGAACCGGACATCTCCCCAGACAGACCATTAGGTGTTTCCCCTCCTAGGCTTTCTGAGTCCCCTTCCCACTTTATGTTTTACAGAAAGGTGGCTGAAACCCTCCAGCTTCCTATGGAAGAGGCTGTGGAAGATCAAGAGGAGCGTGACTATCTAGAGATGATGGACATCCCAGAGTCCAGGAGACTGTCTATTCCCCTCCATAAATCGTTTGGGAAACAGACACAAAAAATCTTTAAGTCTCCTAACACTATACCTCCTGTGGATAGAAGAATGGATAAGAGGTATGCAGTTTCAGGCTCAGATATGGAGTTCTTATATCAGCAATGCAGCCATGTTGGGGTAGTGCAGGCTGCTGCCTGCGACAGGCAGATATTCCCTTGGCTTCACACCCCTCTGACAAGGACTCCAGGAAGATTGATGCCATGGCAAAGAAGCAGTACATGGCATCTTCTTTGGGACTCAGGCAGGCGAATTACATGGCCTATACAGCCAGGTACCAAAAGTTCAGGTGGGACACTGTACTGGCACTGGCTAAACAGGCCTCCCCCTAGCTTAGCCAAGGAGCTGGAGGCAGTGGCTGTAGATGGGATTGAGGCATCTAAAGTTCAGTTTCATGCTGCTGTGGACTCTAATGATGTGTCATCAAGAGTCATGGCTACATCTGTGGCTCTTCGGAGGATGGCTTGGCTCAGATGTACTAGCCTCTCGCAGGACACCCAGGCTAAGGCCATGGATTTTCCTGTAGTGGGTAATTCTCTGTTTGGGGAGCAGACAGAGAATTACATGAAGAAAATGGATGAGTACAGGACCACTTACAGGAGTGCTCAGGCCAAGGAAAGGCAGGCAACTCCTCAAAGGCAGCAGTCTTGGGGCAGGGGCAGGCCTTTTCAAAGGCCTTTTTACCAAGCACAGGCCTCGTCTTCCTTTTCTCAGAGGGGGTTCTTCAGAGGGAGAGGCAGAAGGGGGATGAGCAGGGTGCATCCAGTCCTCAGCCTAAAGCCCCTGCCAAGCAGACACCCTGATGGGCCTGCCCGGGTCGACTCTCCTATTCCAGTAGTGGGCAGGCTGGCTTACTTTGTCCAGGACTGGATGTCTATTACATCAGACAAGTGGGTCCTAGAAGTAGTAAGCCAGGGACTGGTTCTCAGCTTCAAAGAATTGCCAAAGACGAGAGCCAGATCTTTTCCACCTGCAAGTCTCTCGGAAACCCTTGCCCTAGAGGCAGAGCTTTCTTCTCTCCTAGCTTTAAAAGCTGTAGAAAGAGTACCTACCCTACACTGGGGCAAAGGACTGTACTCCAGGTACTTCCTGACCCCCAAAAAGACAGGGGAGTGGCGACATATCCTAGCCCTAAGGCATCTAAACAGCCATCTGTTAAAACCAAAGTTCAAAATGGTGACTCTGGGAATAATCCTTCCCTCTCTAAGGCCAGGGGACTGGCTAGCCTCCCTGGACCTCAAAGATGCCTATTTTCACATTCCCATCAGGTGCTCCCACAGAAAGTACCTCAGGTTCGAGTTGCCCTCAGACCACTATCAGTTCAGAGCAGTGCCCTTTGGCCTAACCTCAGCCCCAAGGGTTTTCACAAAGTACCTGGCAGTAGTAGTTGCCTTTCTAAGAAGGCAAAAGGTTTCCAATTTTCCTTATCTGGACGATTGACTAATAGTGGGTCAGTCTCCAGACCAAGTTAAGTCTCACCTACAAGTGACCCAGCAAGTGCTCACTTTTCTAGGATTTCGTCTCAGCCTTCTCAGGTCAGTTCTCGAACCAGTCCAGCTTCTTACCTTTATAGGGGCAGAACTGGACACACTCAGAGCAAGGGTCTTTCTTCCTCTAGAAAGGGCAAGGGTTCTTGTGGAACTAGCTTCTTCCTTCAGCCTTCCGGTATCTCAACCAGCAAGGCATTTCCTCCAGCTTTTGGGCCACATGGCAGCTTCAACAGCAGTGGTCCAAGGGGCAAGATTCCAGATGAGGGATATTCAGTTCCACCTGAGAGCTTTCTGGTCTCAGAAGAAGGATTCCCTTACCAAACTGATCCCAGTGACTCTGACCTTGATCCAAGCCCTCCAGTGGTGGCAGGATCAGGACAATTTAAGACAAGGTGTTCCTTTTGCTGCTCAGCCTTGTTCAGTGGTCCTTACCACGGATTCTTCTCTCCTGGGCTGGGAGCCCACCTGGGGTCCCTTACTGCCCAGGGGCTGTGGTCCCCCCGAGAATCCCTTCTCCACATCAGTCTTCTAGAGCTCAGGGCAGTTTTTCTGGCTCTAAAAGTGTTCCCACAGTCAGTATAGAACAAGGTGGTTCAAGTCAGAACAGACAACACCACCACCATGTGGTACATCAACAAGCAGGGAGGCACTCGGTCCACGGCCTTGCGCATGGAAGCCATGAAGTTGTGGTCCCCTAGCTTATTCCCTGCAGATCTCTCTTGTAGCAGTTCACCTTCTAGGCAAAGACAATGTGCTAGCAGATGCACTGAGCAGGATTTCTCAGGGCCATCACGAATGGTCCCTGGACCCTCAGGTGTTGAAAGTGATTTTTTCAAGGTGGGGCACTCCAGAGATAGATCTCTTTGCAGCCCCAGACAATCACCAACTCCCTCTCTTTTGTTGCAGACCTCCAGTCCTGGGCTCAGTCCCTCTGGGCGCCCTGATCCTGAATTGGGAGGGGAAGTTTCTGTATGCCTTTCCCCCCTTCCCACTCCTGTTCAGAGTTTTGGTAAATGTAAGGTCTCAACCATGCAAGGTGATTCTGATTGCCCCAGATTGGGCCAGACAGCCCTGGTACCCCCTGTTGCTGTCCCTAGCAGTTCATCTTCCCCTGTCTCTTCCCAGGAAATACAACCTGTTAACATCCTCTCAGGGAAGGATTTGGTACCCCAATCTTCAGTCTCTCAATCTCAAAGCATGGCTCTCTAAGGGTTAGAGTTTGCAGATCTGCATCTTTTCCAAGGGGTTCTGGATATCCTCAAGGCTTCTCGGAAGCCCTCCACCAGAAAGACTTACAACTACAAATGGAAAAGATTCAGCATTTGGTGTTCTAAGAAGCATATCTCTCCAGACACTGCTGAATTGCCTACGGTTCTGGATTATATGGTCCATCTTAATGGCCTAGGCCTCAGACCAGCTACTTTCAAGGTACACTTGTCAGCTGTTTCTGCATTTTTGTCTGTGGGGAAGCCTTCCTCACTATCTTCCCATCCTGTGTTCTGTAAATTTTTTAAGGGATTGATTCACACCAATCCTCCTTTTAGAGACCCTGCCCCTGCCTGGGATTTGAATGTTTGCATTGCCCAACTGGTGCAACCCCCCTTTGAGCCTTTGTCTTCAGCAGAGCTTAAGTACTTGACTTGGAAAACTGTGTTCCTGGTAGCCATTACCTCTGCCAGGCGTATCAGTGAATTGCAAGCCCTGTCAGTGGAACCTGATTTTATCTCATTTCACAGGGATAATGTGGTCCTTAGAACCAATAGAAAGTTCTTGCCCAAAGTGGTTTCAGACTTCCATTTAAACCAGTCTGTGTCTCTCCCTGTTTTCTTCACTGATCATTCTTCCTCAGGGGAGAGGAGGCTACACAGTTTGGTTGTCAAAAGAGCCCTTAGTTACTACATAGAGCGTACCAAGGGTCACAGGTTTGACTCCCTCCACTTGTTCCTCACTTATGGAGAAGTGGGAAAGGGCAAACCTGGCACCAAAAGATCTGTTGCCAGGTGGATTGTGTCTTGTATACAATTCTGCTATGAAAAACTGGGAAAAAACACCCTCAGGCCAGAGGGCTCATTCCACAAGAGGTACAGCTGCTTCCCTGGCTGCTGCCAGGGATATCCCTCTCTTAGAAATTTGTCAAGCAGCCACCTGGAAAACAGTCCATACCTTTACCAAGCATTACTGCCTGGATATCCAGGCTAGAAGTGATGCTCGGTTTGGCACAGCAGTACTTCGGAGCCTATTCCTAAAGTAGGTTCTGTCCCTCCTCCTTGGAGGTACTGCTTGGTAGTTTGCACTTGTCAGAATACAGCAAGACTTCATGTTGTTTGAAGAAAAAATAACTCACCTTAGTAATTATGTTTCTTCTAATGGAGTCTTGCTGTATTCTGACCTCCCTCCCTGCCTCCCCTCTCAGAACCTGTTTTTGGGAAGTGGGTGGACAGGTGCAGTGTTGCACCCCAAGGGTGTTTTTTGCTTGCACCCTCCTCCTTTTTGTTTGGGTGCTTATTATTATTGTTATTTTTAGTACATTGGGTTTTGTTTTTGGGTTTCCTGACTTGAGTCTTCCTTGGGAATCCAAAACTTTTTCAGCCAGTTGGCTAGTAAGAATTTTTACAATTTCCACATGGATTTTTTAGTTTAGTTGGGCTCGTAAGAATCTGACAGTTTAAGTTCAAAACACTCCAGACAGAGACTTCAACCGAGCTTGAGCTCAGCATTCTATGCCCTGCATAGAAAGTTAACTCTTTGTTCTCCGGGTCAGTTCAAAGGTTGGGAATCACTGCACTTGTCAGAATACAGCAAGACTCCATTAGAAGAAATATAATTACTAAGGTGAGTAATTTTTTCTTCTGTTCCATCTTTTGGCCCAGATTATTACTATGTAATGGGAGATGGGGGTGACAATGACGATGAGTCACAGGACCATCCCCTAGAAACGTAAGTTTTTCCAGACCGAGGATTTGGTACCTCACCAAATGGCCAATAGGGCATTTCTTCCCTGGTAACCTTTTTACAGCACATGGTAGACACTCTGGATCTCCCTACCCAGGAGACAACAGAGGATGAGGAAGAGGGTGAAGAAGACTACAGGGAAACAATGGGTCTTCCACCTCCAAAAAAGATAGTTTTGTCCATTTACAAGTCGCTGAGGAGAACTAACATGAAGCTACTTCAGACTCCTCCTTCTTTGACTGGAGTAGACAAAAAGATTGACAGAAAGTATCAGCTAGGCAGGAGTGATGACTTTTTCTGTGTTCACCCTAGCCATGAAGGGGTGGTGCAGGCGGCAGCTTCTGATAAGGCTAAAGCCCTACTATCCTCTCAGCCTCCTGAGAAAGAGTCCAGAAGGCTAGACTTTATGGCAAAAAATATTATACCACCACGTCTTTACTTTTGTTCCTATCTACTTACTTGGCATACTCTGCGAAGTACCAGAAGGCCTTGTGGAATTCTATTCGGGCCATCTTAAACCAGAAATCATATAAAATGGACTTCCAGTTGAGCCGCCAGGTGGATTGCAGCACTGAAGAGACGACGCTCCAGGGACCTGACAGTCAGACTCCCAAAACCTGAACAAAACCAGAAAAGCTTCTACACACAGAGAATAGGGGAGTCAAAGAACTGAATTGGAGCCTGAATAAAGAAAAAGTCAACCACAATCATTGTGCAGCAAGCTAAATGAACTAATGACTCTCCGACTGATGAATCCGGCCTACCAGACATGGTGGAAGCTCCGCCGACTCTCAATAGGCAACCCAGTAATGCCGCGATCCTGGCAGAACTCAAGGGCTTCAGGGATGAAGTCTGCATCTTCCACTCTGAATTATCTACAGAATTAGTTAAAATAAATCAGAAGGTGTCAGAATTGGAGTCTGCCCACACTGAGATCGATGCTAGAACCGATAGCCTGGAGAGGGTTGTGGTGCACTTACTAAACGAACAAAAGTTTCTAACAGACAAATGTGAAGACCTCGAGAATAGGTCAAGGAGAAATAATCTACACATCCATGGGGTACCTGAGGATGAGGCGGGCCGGGATATGCTTAAATTTGTGGACATTTTGTTGTGTGAGGTTCTGCAGCTTGATCCGGCCACCAAACATGATATAGAATGAGCTCACAGAGCCCTTACCCCAAAATCTCAACAGGCCGAACAGAGACCACACTCCATAGTGCTCAGGCTGCTGAAGTATGCAGTAAAACAGCAGCTGCTGACACGAGCATGGCACATGAGGGACATCCAATATAAGGGTAGACGTCTTTACTTTGATGACTATTGTCCTCAAATAGCAGCAAAGAGAAGGGCTTATGCCCTGATACTCATAGCCTGAAACAGCAGCAGTTAAAGTTTTTTACATCATATCCAGCAAAACTTATGATAATGTTCCCCGAAGGCCCACAAACCTTTGAAACTCCAGACGAAGCAAACCAAGCTCTCCAGGTCAAGAGCATCATGGTAGCCCAGCAGATTGCATCGGAATCCCGAGATGTGGAGGCACTTCAGCCAGGAAACTTGTGGGAAAAGGCACATAATGTGCAATGTGAGACAAGGCTATTCAACCTTACATGACGTTAAAAAACTCTTGCTCAAGTTTCGGAGAACTGCCCTCAATTGACTGCCAGAACAGGGGACTGCGGTAATTCTTTTAGCCCTTGAGGAGAGTCAGGGCATGCTGTTATTTTTAGAGCAGCTGCATGACTAATCTGCAGAGATAACCGAGGGGACATGATGTTATTAAGTGTGTTTTTTCTTACTTTAGAATGATATTAAGAGGTATCCTTTGAAGGTAATGGGGACTGGGATACAGACTCGCGTGGTTAGCATGCAGTAACATCATTCCTTTCAGGGTAATAGTGAGTCTGAGGTAGTTGGGGATGAGCAACTGAAAATTCTGCCCCCCCCCCCTTCTTTTACTTGCCTCTGTATTACCCCTCGGCTACTACTCCCTATTTGTAGTAGGGCTTCCTTATCAAACCTAACTTTTATTTTTATAGTTGGGTCCCATGGGGTGAACCCATAGATATGCATTCAGCCAGGCGGCCATTTCATGACAGCCGCATGCAGCTGATATCTGGGCAGCATGTACTATTTGAACACCTTCTGTGCCTGGAGCCGCTCTTGCTGATCGCCTGCACCATGTTACTACTGTGTGTTAATGGCACTGGGTGCCTGTGTTGGATTCGTGAGTCTTCCCCCACAGGGAAACAACACTCATCTCTGCATAGGAGGGAGTAGAGATCCCTCCCTACCTAGGGAGCCACTACAGATTTCCTCTGTAGCTTGTGTAAATAAATTAATGTTTTATTTTTACAGTTGGAAACCTTATAATCTGTGCTATAAGCTGTATCTTGAGTCAAAGCTTTACCATTTTTGTTACTGCTGGTGGCTGTTACAAATTAAGATATTTGTTAAGCTCAGTTGGGTATATCTCATGACCGGGAGTACCAACAAACCACCACTAGAGGGTGGCAAATATTGCCTTCAATAAGTGATTCTGAGTTGGATGTATAAAAATGTTTTAAGTTTTCTCACCCTATCTTATGGGTGTATTTTACTATATAATTTGTTAAAATCAAGCAGCGAGGGCTTAGACATACAGGAAATTAACCAGGTTTATTTAATACAGATTGAAGTTGCATAGCAGCACTCCGGGGTGCAGAGAATTAAAAGGGAACAGTTTACTGCCCTGAGTGGGAAGGAAAATCATAGGAAATTGAGCCCATATAGTACAATGCATTTCTTAGATTCACAAAATGGGGAAGTCATCTTTAGTATTATCTCTTAACATCAGTGGGATCCATAGTCCAGTCAAGCGGTCCCGTTTACTACAATTTATTAAAAAGGACTGCCTGGAAGTCATTTTCCTGCAGGAGACCCACCTGTCTTCACTCGAGCATGAAAAATTTACTAAATGGGGGTTCCTTACGGTGGTAGCCTCATCTAAATAGCTCGGGCAGGAGATGGGGGGGGGCTGCTATCCTGATTAGATGGGGGTGCCATTCGATCTCCACCAGATGGTTATGGACCCAGAGGGGAGATATCCCATTGTTACAGGCATGCTCCATGCCCATCCGGTCACCCTGGCATCTGTTTATTTTTCCCCAGGGACCTCAAAGAGATTGGCCCAGAAGTTTTTTGCACAGCTTTTGGAGGTCCTTCAGGGACAGTTTCTGATGGGTGGAGATCTGAATATAACCTTGAACCCGGCTAAAGGTGTCTTGGTTTACCTCCCCCACAGGACTAACCCTCTTCGGAAATATGTGAGGGGCACAGTCTCCTCCTTGGGATTGGTAGACATCTGGCACCACTGCTTCCCTTCCTTGAGGGAATACACTCATGTAGCTCTGGAGCAGGGGGTCACACCCTGGATAGACTACATCTTTACCACTGCAGAGCATCTTGAGACATTACATAATGTGTGGCATTGGGCAACCATAGTGTCAGATCATGCTCCATTGTACGCCAGGTGTAGCTTGGGTGGGGGACATAAAACAAACTTTTAGCATTTTAATTTGATGCACCTCAGGGCTCCGGAGTTTAATCAGATGGTTAAAGATAGGATCCCACAGATCCTGGGGGAGAATGACAGCTTGGATGTCTCAGCAGTGATGTTGAGGGACACCCTAAAAACAGTATTATGTGGAGACATCATTGTCTACTCCTCTAGAAAGAACAGGGAGAGAGAGAGGCGCAATTGACCCGGCTCCAGGGGGAGTTGAAGGATTCACAGTCCTTTTATGCCCAGGGAGACAGAACTGTAAAAGTACAACTATTGACCACAAAACAAAAAATCCAAAAAATATCTAGACCAAAAAATAGAGCAGCAGCTCTTCTATCTTAGCCTTACAACCCACGAAGGGGGCCCCAAGGGAGCCAGGAATCTTGCCTGCAAACTCGGAATAAGGCTAGATCCTTGTGTCATGGCTAGGCAAGACACAACTACAAGGAAACTAGAACATCATCCAAAGGTAATTAGACGAATTATGGCTGAATATTATAGGGATCTGTATAAGGCAGAGCCTGGAAACCGCAGCCAACAGGTAGAGTCATATCTTAACAAGCTACAGCTTCCCAAATTGACCTCTACCCAAATAGACACCCTGAAAGCCCCCATATAATTAACTGAGATAGGAGTGCTGCAGAAAGCTAAAACTCAGAAGACCCCAGGACCAGACAGATATCCATTGGAGTTCTATAAAACCCACGAGGAGGAACTATCGTCATCTCTACTCCTTGCGGTCCATGAGATACAGAGGGGAGGTACCCATCCCCCCTTTCTGGCAATATGCAGTGATATCTGCCATACTTAAACAGGACAAAGATCCTAAATTTCCCTCATCATATAATAATAATAATTCTTTATTTATAGTGCATCAAATCCAAAAAAGGCAGCACCAGCATCCGTCTCATTACAAAACAATATTTATTGTATTACATGCCTGTGGCAAGAGCAGTGGCGAATAGAAGCAAACTCACAAGCCCCGACTGGTTTCGCGCATGCGCTCTTCCTCAGGGAGGCTGACACAAGTATAACACCTTACTTAAATACCCCCACACCACATGTGTTAAGAATTATACAATTCAAACAATCATTACATCATAAATGTTACAAAAACTTAAAAAATACTTTAAACTATTATTATCTTCTTACATTGCAAGCATCAACTATTAAATTATCAAAAATCCCCTATACATCACTCAAAAACATACCTGGAGATATATATATATATATATATATATATATTCCTCTTAAATAGATATATGTTAGTAGTTAATTCCTATTATTAAAAACATTTTTTTCTAAAAGGATTACTACTCAGTCGACCCAATGGCATGTTCAAAATCATAAAACACACCTTGTTATCAACACTAATCAGAGCTCAAATGTCATTGCTCCACAATTCCCGATTTTACATGGGAGGTCAACAAGGTCAACATAACATACTCATTTTGACTAAACAACATACATAGTTTTTTCATAATTATTTCCTAGAAACTGAGATCAAAATATCCCTCTTTTTAGCTTCATATAGTTTAAAGAATGAAAAAAACTAAATAGCAACCCGAAGGTCACTAAGGTCAGTTACTAATATACTCAACGAAAATTTTTTTTTATCATTAATTCGTTGTTTTTATTATTTTTAACATATCCTTTCTAGTAATGTATATTAAACTATAGGGGATAACACCTATAATTTACAAAAAAACATCAAAATCTAACAAAATTAAAAGGGGGGGAGGGTTAAAAAACCGGAAAAGATATTTTATTGAAAAATCCATATGTCAAACACATTATCTCTTCTTCAAAAATGGTAAAACAGAGATTCCATCGTTTAATCCTAGTGCATCAGGACCTTTAAGTGTAAAGATCCAAAAAGCTTCCCGTTCTAATAAAAGATTATCTAAATCTCCCCCTCTTTCGCCTACTGTCACCTTCTCTATTCCCAAAAACTGAAAGACATGTTCTCCCTTATCAGATTGTAACATTACATGTTTAGCTAGTGCATTTTTCTGATCTACATTTCTAATTGCTCCCAAATGCTCCCCAATTCGAACTTTAAAGGATCTACTAGTCTTACCAACATAAATGCACAAGTTACATGTTGCCAGGTACCACAATACCACTGTTGAACAGTTTATAAACTGATCAATTTTATAGTCTTTTGAGGATTTAGGTGAACGGAAACTATCAGTTTTCCTAACCACGTTGCAAAATTTGCAATGTCCACATTTAAATGTACCTTTAGGTAAAGGAGGTGGAAAACCTATTTCTACTTTTGGGGTAGGTTGCAAACTATTCACTAGTTTATCCCCAAGATTACCAGCTCGTCTGTACCCATGGTGACAAAAGTGGTTCAGTTTGCGATATACTCCAATGCTTTTGTATAATGTCTTTCACCTGTTCTGATTTCTTAGTATATGTACTTACAAAATTCAAGACATTATCATCATTTACTTGCTGTCTTGGTTTATATTGCATAAGGACAGTCTTATCAAAAAAAGGAAATTTATCGAGTATGGATTTGACACAGGTACAGATTCAGGTATTAAACAAAGGACTGACATTTGTACCAACGGTAATACAGAGACCATTTGAAGTGCATGTGGATATTAAGAAGTTAACAAGGAAATTAAATTTGAAGGCATTTTTTGCACAAAGTGGAGAATTGACATCGATTAGAGATAATAGTGTTGACTTTACATCCCAGCAATCTACAACTGACTTAAATTTCCATCTACATTTCTCCCTCTGAATAACCCGACTGTCCAAGTATTTGAAAGAGCATGTCTGAAGGACTTGGATATTCTCCATACAAAAAATGGCAATTTTTTTATTAATATGTCTAGGGATGAACATACGGCATTAAATGAGCTGGTGAGTAATGACTTAATTACTGTTAAACCAGCAGATAAAGGAGGGTCTGTTGTTGTGATGGACACTGTAAAATATGTGCAGGAAGTCCGTCGTCAACATTCTAATATTAATTTTTATGTGAGATTAAATAAGGACCCTACATTTACCATACAGAAAGATATTGTGGATGTTGTTGATAACGCTAGTAGTAGGAATATTATAGATACCAAAACTGCTAATTTTTTGAAAGTGAAATTTCCCATTCGTAATACTATATACATATTGCCTGAAACACATAAAACAATGATAGACCCACTCGGGAGACCGATAGTCTCGGGTATAGGGTCAGTAATAGAGCCTCTGTCCCAATATGTGGATATGTTTATAAAGGAACCTGTGAAGTGCATACCTTCATATATTAAAGACACCACTGATGTGTTGAACATTTTAAAAAACGTGAAAATGGAAAAGGATTAGATTTTATGCACTATGGATATTGATTCCTTATATACAAATATTCCACATGTTGGAGGACTAGACGCATTAAGGCAATGTTTAGGTAATAATAATAATGATCTGAATATTGAATTGAGAGAATTTATAATTACCTGTGCGAAGATAATACTTGAATGTAATGTTTTTTTATTTCAACAGATATTCTATCAGCAAATTAGGGGTACGGCAATGGGGGCTACTTTTGCCCCTAACTATGCGAATATCTATTTGGGAATCTGGGAATGTGACATAGTGCTGTCTCAGTAAATGAACCCTTTTTTTGATAAGATTGTCCTATGGAAGCGTTTTATTGATGACATTCTGTTGTTTTGGTCTGGTACTTCAGAAGAACTTGAAGAGTTCAGTTATATTTTTAGAACAAACGAATTCTAATTTGAAATTTAAAATGGATAGTAGTATGGTGAATGTACATTTTTTAGATCTGGACATAAGTATGATGTCAGATGGTACCCTTAGAACGGATTTATTTAGAAAAGAAAGTGACAGGAACATGATATTATTGCCCTCTAGCTGTCACCCTAGACATATTGTGGACAATATACCAGATGCACAATTTTTGAGGATCAGGAGAAATTGCTCTAATATAGAAGATTATAAAATTAGGGTGTCTGAAATGGAGGTACAATTCTATGAAAGGGGTTATAAGGTTGAACATATCCAGCAGGCAAATAGAATGGCCTTTGAAAGAGATAGAGAAGAACTTATGCGATATAAACCAAGACAGCAAGTAAATGATGATAATGTCTTGAATTTTGTAAGTACATATACTAAGAAATCAGAACAGGTGAAAGACATTATACAAAAGCATTGGAGTATATTGCAAACTGAACCACTTTTGACACCATGGGTACAGACGACACCGCGTATGGTGTATAGACAGGCTGGTAATCTTGGGGATAGACTAGTGAATAGTTTGCAACCTACCCCAAAAGTAGAAATAGGTTTTCCACCTCCTTTACCTAAAGGTACATTTAAGTGTGGACATTGCAAATTTTGCAACATGGTTAGGAAAACTGATAGTTTTCGTTCACCTAAATCCTCAAAAGACTATAAAATTGATCAGTTTATAAACTGTTCAACAGTGGGTATTGTGTACCTGGCAACATGTAATTGCGGTGCATTTTATGTTGGTAAGACTAGTCGATCCTTTAAAGTTCGAATTGGGGAGCATTTGGGAGCAATTAGAAATGTAGATCAGAAAAATGCACTAGCTAAACATGTAATGTTACAATCTGATAAGGGAGAACATGTCTTTCAGTTTTTGGGAATAGAGAAGGTGACAGTAGGCGAAAGAGGGGGAGATTTAGATAATCTTTTATTAGAACGGGAAGCTTTTTGGATCTTTACGCTTAAAGGTCTTAATGCACCAGGATTAAACGATGGAATCTCTGTTTTACCATTTTTGAAGAAGAGATAATGTGTTTGACATATGGATTTTTCAATAAATATCTTTTCCGTTTTTTTAACCCTTCCCCCTTTTAATTTTGTTAGATTTTGATGTTTTTTTGTAAATTATAGGTGTTATCCCCTATAGTTTAATATACATTACTAGAAAGGATATGTTAAAAATATTAAAAACAACGAATTAATGATAACAAATTTTTTTCGTTGAGCATATTAGTAATTGACTTAGTGACCTTCGGGTTGCTATTTAGTTTTTTTCATTCTTTAAACTATATGAAGCTAAAAAGAGGGATATTTTGATCTGAGTTTCTAGGAAATAATTATGAAAAAAACTATGTATGCTGTTTAGTCAAAATGAGCATGTTATGTTGACCTCTCATGTAAAATCGGGAATTGTGGAGCAATGACATTTGAGCTCTGATTAGTGTTGATAACAAGGTGTGTTTTGTGATTTTGAACATGCCATTGAGTCGACTGAGTAGTAATCCTTTTAGAAAAAAATGTTTTTAATAATAAGAATTAACTACTAACATATATCTATTTAAGAGAAATATATATATATCCAGGTATGTTTTTGAGTGATGTATAGGGGAATTTTGATAATTTAATAGTTGATGCTTGCAATGTAAGAAGATAATAATAGTTTAAAGTATTTTTTAACTTTTTGTAGCATTTATGATGTAATGATTGTTTGAATTGTATAATTCTTAATACATGTGGTGTGGGGGTATTTAAGTAAGGTGTTATACTTGTGTCAGCCTCCCTGAGGAAGCACGCATGCGCGAAACCGGTCGGGGCTTGTGAGTTTGCTTCTATTCGCCACTGCTCTTGCCACAGGCATGTAATACAATAAATATTGTTTTGTAATGAGACAGATGCTGGTGCTGCCTTTTTTGGATTTGATGTATTGTGATCGAGGCTTGCACAGCTCCAGAGTTGAGCTGCTTTTTTGGATTTTGTTTATTTATAGTGTGCCTTTCAAAACCAAGGTGCATAACAATCAGAGCAATTAAAACATATAAAAACATCATCACATTTGATAAATACAAACATGTCAGCCAGCATCTTCACTGTATGCCTTATTCCACAGGAATGTTTTTAGGGCCTGTTTGAATCTCCCCACGGTCGCGCACTCCCTAATCCGATGGGGTAGAGAATTCCAGAGGGTCGGGGCCACAAACATAAATGCCCGGGCTCCCACAGATTTTAAAGTCACCCTCGGAATCTCTAGCAACCCCTCATCGGCCAAGCAAAGTGGTCGCTCAGGGTGATAAGGAATCAGGAGCTCTTTCAGGTAGTCAGGGCCCAGTCTGTGTAGGGCTTTATATGTCAGTAACCCGACTTTGAAGGAGATTCGCCACTGAACCAGCAGCCAGTGCAGTTCCCACAGCACCGGTGTAATATTTGAAGATCTTGAAATCCCCATCAACAACTGGGCTGCTGAGTTCTGTACCAGGCCATCTCAATGTTAAATTTTGATTACAAAATATATATGTCAGTATTAGCACATAAACTTGAAAATAGCATGCCCTTGTTGATTAATCATGATCAGGTAGGCTCTATTAAAGGCCGACAAGCTCATGATGCAGTATGATGAACCTATCTACATAAAGAATTTGCGGCAACATGTTCAATCCCCCTAGCACTCACCGGATTAGACGACGAAAAGGCATTCGATAGGGTTGCCTGCCCTTCTTGTGGGCAACCCTGTCTAGATTTGGCTTCCCCCAGGAGATTATACAACAGTTGCAAAGCATATATAAATACCCCCGGGCCTATTTAAAACTGGACGGCTCTATCTCTGATCCTTTCCCCCTACAGAGGGGAACTCGTCAGGGTTGTCCCCTCTCCCCCCTGTTATTCGCCATGTATCTCGAGTCTCTGAACCAGGCTATTAGAGCTCACCTGGAAATTGAGTGAATACTCATGGGAAGCATAAGTCATAAAATCTCATTAATGGCTGATGACATTCTGCTCTCTGTGACCTCCCCAGATATATCAGTTCCAAAAGTTTGGGAACAATTGGAGATGTATGGAGAAGTCTCTGGGTATAAAATCAAGCAACAAAAATCAGAGGTATTACTGTGTGACTACACCACCTCCCCTACTTTAAAGCGGGTATTCCCCTTTAAATGGCACAAACAAACGATGCAGTACCTGGGGATTTGCCTCACTAAAAATCTGATATGCACAGATATAGTGAATTTTGAACCCCTAACTCAAAACATAACTGAGGATCTCACATGATGGTCACGTGCCATTAAATTTCCTGGCTCGAATAGAAACAATTAAGCAAAATATATTTCCCGGATTTTGTTTTTCTTGCAGACACTTCCTCTCATCCAAACACAGGTCTACTTTCGGACCTGGAATAGGCTAATTTCTCGCTATGGTAGGGGAAACCTCCCAGGATTCGATATTCCCTGCTACAGTTATCAAGAGATAGAAGTGGGTTAAACCTGCCTAATCTTTTAGAATATGCCCGGGCTTCTAAATTGAAGGTTTTGCTCTCTTGGATAAACCCCAAGTATACCATGCCCTGGAAGCAATTTGAGCTGATCTGGAGTGACATCATAGATTTAACAGATTATCTCTTTGGACACCCCCATGGATGCCTGCCTCTCTCTGGATTTCCGCAGTGTACTGCCGAGGTATTTAAGCAGTGGCTTTACATGCTTAATAAAAGACTTTCGCCTACGGAGGCACTGTTTCTCAGATCCCTGGCGGTGAACTGTGCTTTCCCACCTAATACCATAGATAGATCCATGTCCCAGTGGTACAAATATAACATTAAACATGTCTTCCATGTGGTGGGTCCAAGAGGCCTTTACTCATTTGTACAACTTCAGTCTCAGCATAAATTGCCCCAGAGCTTCTTTCATAAACATCTGCAGTTAAAATCGTATTTGTAGCCTATAGAGGAGGCCCTGGCAGCAGTAGCTGAGAGCCCCTCATTAATAATAAAGCTTCTCGAATCCCAGAGACAAGGTGACAACATGGACCATTGCATCAGCCTTGCCTGTGTTGCTCTAGGTGAGAAGCCTAGTGACTCCACCGAGTCGGTTCGGGCCCATTGGTCCTTAGAGTTTGGGATAGATCTCCCTGCCATAAACTGGCAGGCGGCCTCCTCACTCATGCTTAGGGTCTCGGGATCTCCCTACTGGAGAGAGTATGCATGGAAGCTAAGATACAGATTTTTCCGCACCCCTGCAGTGATAGCCAGGTTTATGGGAGATCCGGAAGGTAAATGTTTGGGGGGGTGGAGTGGTCCAGGCAGATCAGGCTCATATACTTTGGGACTGCAACCTGTTGGGTTCCTATTGGAAAGGGGTGGTGCAGGAGCTGGTGGCAATATATGAGATCCCAGACCTTTTGCTGATTGCTACTACTCCGTTTGGCCTAAAAGTAGAGAAGAATATTTATTTGCAAACCATATTGATGATATTGGTAGCAAAAAAGGTAATAACTAGAATGTGGGCGATAAGTAGATTGCCAACAAAAGGAGCGTGGCTAGACATGACGAGAGAGATTTATAGCTTGGAGAGGATGGCAGCCACATTATGGGACAGGGTGGAGGTCTTCGATGTAAAATGGAAAAAATGGACTATGTATCAGTTAAGCAGTTATCCAGATTTTGTTCCCTGAAATTAATCAAATCAATGTATGAGAAAAGATGACACATGATTCCTTTCTGTATGTGATTAACTAGACTTTGTGCTGGAGGCAATTTTAATGTATAATTTTATTTGCTGAACAAATGTATACTTGCAGTAGCATCTGTGTGTATGTAAATCTCCTCGTGCCTAATAAAAACTTTATTATAAAAAAAAAGAAATCATATAAGATGGTACAGGACATTGCTGCATCTGTGAAAACTGGACCAGAAGCCACTAAGTACCAGTTCCACATGGCTGTGGATAATAATGTTGCGACTACCAGAGTCATGGCCCAAGTCATTTCACTAAGGCACTTGGCATGGTTAAGAACTACAAATCTGATGCAGGATACCTAGTCCAAAGCTGTGGACTTCCCCATTGAGAAGAATTCCCTTTTCAGGGATAAGACTGAAGCATGTATGAAAAAGATGGAGGAGTATAAAACGACCTATGAGAACAACGCTACAAAAGAGAAAGCCTCTACTTCCCAAAAAGACCATTATAGAGGAAACAGAGGCAGAGGACTTTATCCTAGGGCATATTTCCCTATGCCAGTGTCCATGGATTATTCCCAAACAAGAGGTTCCTTTAGAGAAAGGGGCAGGAGGATACAGCGAAGAGCTTCCACCACTCCTGCACCTGCTTCCTAGTCCAAGCCCTGACTTCAGCAACCAGATTGCCTCCCCAGACCCAGTAGGGGGCAGGCTCACCCACTGCCTCCAGTCCTGGGACCCGGCCTATCCCTTCAGTTCAAAAAGTTTCCAATTCTCAGGGGTTCCTTACCGTCAAAGCCCCTAACTCCAACAGAAACTCTTCTGTTGGAATTGGAGGTAAAGAAATTGCTATCAGCAAAAGTAGTGAAGGGTGTGCCCTCTTCCCAGATGGGAAAGGGCCTCTACTCCAGATTTTTCCTCACAGAGATGAAGATCTAGTCTCGACCTCAGGTACTTAAACAGGTACTTACTGAAGCCCAAATTCAAAATGATCTCTCTCTCTCTCTCTAAATGGTGATTCATTCTTTGCAACAGGGAGAGTAGCTAGCCTCCTAAATCTAAAGGATGCCTATTTCCATATTCCAGTAAGGCAGTCTCAAAGAAAGTCTCTGGGATTCAGACTGCCATCAGGACACTACCAGTTTGCAGCTATGCCTTTTGGCCTGACATCGGCTCCAAGGGTATTCACCAAGTGCCTAGCTGTAGTGGCAGCTTACCTAAGGAAACAGGGCATAGCAGTCTATCCATACCTAGATGACTGGTTTCTGGTGGGAAACACCCCTCTACAAGTCACAGAGGCTGTCAGCTGCACAAAACAAACTCTACAGTCTCTGGGTTCCTTATCAAGGAAAATAAATCCCAGTTAAATCCAACTCAGCTCCTTACCTTTATAGGAAGCACAATTGGATACAAAGCAGAGCAAAGCTTTCCTTCCATCAGACAGGATCCAAAATTTCCTGGCAGTGGTAAACTCTTTCGTCCTGAACCAGCCCAGGCCAGCCAAACATTTTCTAAGGCTTCTAAGACACATGGCCTCTATGACAGCTGTTGTCCCAGGGGTCCGATTCCAGATGAGGGACATACAGTACCACCTGTCGGCTCACTGGTCCCAAGGAAGGCATTTTCTGTCCAAGCTGGTTGTAGTCACAAAAACACTACTCTGAGCTCTGGACTGGTGGAAGGACAAAGCCAGCCTATTGGTAGGCACTCCCTCGTAGCTTTCTACACCCACAAAAATCATTACTACAGATGCCTCCCTCCTGGGGTGGGGAGCTCATCTGGACAGTCACTCTGTAAGTGGCACTTAGTCTCCCAAGGAGTAAGCCACATCAACCTGCTAGAGCTTAGAGCCATCTACCTGGCCCTTAAAGCCGTTGCCTCTCGGATAAAAGGCCAGTCATTGCAAATCAGGACAGAAAACACCGCTGCCATGTTCTATATAAACAAGCAGTGTGGCACAAGAGACTCCGTGCTTTGCATAGAGACAATGAGAATTTGGTCTCTAACTTATTCTCTTGATGTGAGCCTTTCAGCTATACATCTTTCAGGCAAGGACAACACCCTGGTGGATGCCCTGAGTTGCATCAGCCAAGGGTAGAATGAATGGACTCTGAACAAACAGGTCCTTGTCACAGTTTTCTGGAGGTAAGGCACACCAAAAATAGATCTGTTTGCCTCTCACCTCAACCATTAACTTTCTCTGTACTGCTGCAGGCCCTCCACAATAGGGACTGTCCCAGCAGATGCTTTAACTCTGGACTGGACAGGCAAGTTTCTTTATGTCTTCCCTCAATTTCCTCTGATTCACAGGGTGTTACTGAAGCTGAGAGCCCAGTCAGCAACGATGATCCTGGTGGCACTGGAGTGGCCAAGGCAACCTTGATTCCCTCTCCCTGGTAGCCCTGTCACACAGCAGCACAGGGTGAATACCGTGCACGGCAGAATGTCATGCGAAATAATCGCGTTGTGCGATTTACTGATATTTTTATTTCTGTGGGGGGCTCTGCCTCCCACATCCCCCAGTTACGGAGGGCTGTGCCCCCAGACCCCCCCCCACTTACGATTCTAACTCTGGGGGGTCCAACTCGGAGAGCGCACAGTTCCAGGGTTCACGCATTATGCCGTACGCTATTAAGCATACGATATTATGACCCAGTACGTCTCACAGCAAGCTTATTCGACTTCTCCTCAGTCACTCTTTCCTGACTACCACAGCTAAGAGTGACCTATCCGAATCTCCAGTCCCTTCACCTCAGGTCTTGGCTCTTGAGGAGTTAGAGTATCCAGATACTCCGTATTCTGAACAGGTCCTTAAAATCCTAAGGATTGGCAGATGTGGCAGAAGCAACTACATTTAACTCCTTTAAAAAGGAGTTGGATGCACATTTTGCTTTCAAATGGTAAACATTACATTAATAAATAAACCCACTAGGAGTGGGAGACAATTAAATGGGCTTTGGCCTACTTTGTCTACACCTACCAAGATGTCCAAAAAGCCCAGCACCAAGAAAACTTGTGCAGCTAAATGGAAAAGATTCTGTCAGGTGCAAGGGGAAACGTATACATCCTCTCAAAGCCCCGGTTCCCAGCCTTTTGGATTACACAGTCCATTTACAGACATCAGGCCTAAAGACCTCATCTTTAAAACTTCACCTAGCTGCAATTTCTGCTTACCTTTTCATAGCTAAGGTCAAGTCAATCATTTCATTGCCTGTTTTAAAATGGTTTTTCAAAGGCCTACTCCACCTTCAGCCCTCAGTTAGGGAACCTACTCCCCCTTGGAGCCTTAATCTGTGCATTACCAAACTCATGGAGCCACCTTTTGAGCCCATGGCTATGGCACACTTAAAGTATGTTACCTGGAAAACAGTTTTCCTAGTCACCATCACCTCCGCAAGAAGAATCGCAGAGCTGCAGGCACTATGTACTGAACCTAACTACTTAATCACGTAATCCCTCACAGGGATAAGCTAAAGCTCAGAACTAACAGGAAATTCCTGCCTAAGGTAGTGTCTAAATTTCACCTGAACCAGACCATTACCCTTCCTGTGTTCTTTACTGAAAAATCCACTCCTGGAGAACAGAGGCTCCATAGCTTGGATGTGAAAAGAACCATCTCTTGCTATCTGGAACACACCAAACAGTTTAGAGGTTCCACGACCCAGCTTTTCCACACCTGTGGAGAGGTAAGTAGAGGAAGGCCAGCCACTAAGAGGACTATCTCTCACTGGATAGTCTCCTGTATTCGTTTTTGTTATGACAAGGCTGATAAACAGCCACCTGAAGGTCTCAGGGTACATTCTAACAGGGGCACTGCTGCCACAGTGGCAGCTGCAAGGGTTATTCCTTTGCTTGATGTCTGCAAAGCAGCCACTTGGAAGACTGTACACACATTCACAAAACATTATTGTGTGGATGTACTGTCCAGATCTGATGCCAAATTTGCAGGGAGGTCATGCAGAGCCTCTTCCCAAAGTAGGTTCTGTACCCTCCTCCCAACTGCACTGCTTTGTAGTCTGCATATTGTTACTGATGCTAAACAACTCCTGGGATGAGAAAAAAAAATTACTCACTGTAATAATCTTGTTTCTTTCAATGTGTCCTTTAGCATCAGTAAGCTCCCATCATTCTTCCTCAAGAGACCTAACCGAAGAGGACCCTGCTTCCTCGCTTCCTCGTTATTGCCAGATTTGCTTCTCAACTTTTGAATAGCATTTAAAGCAAAGTTTACGTGTTTTTCTATTGTTCATTGTTCCCGCTGTTGCATGATTTTTAAATCCTGTTGGTTCACACTTAACATGGGCATATTCCCATTCTAGTTTTGAAAAAATTCTGGTGCTCTCTGGGCAGGCTCCACTCAGCGCACCCTCAAGCTCTCTTCTAATTGGCTAATTCATTTGTTCATTAGCATAAACTCAGTCTCCGAGGCAGCTCAACCTAGTCGGCTTACTGCATATTGCTTGGATGTATAGTCCAGATCTGATGCCAAATTTGGCAGGGAGGTCCTGCAGAGCCTACTCCCAAAGCAGGTTCAGTACCCGCCTCCCAACTGCACTGCTTTGTAGTCTGCATATTGTTACTGTTGCTAAAGGACCTCTGGTGACATAAGGAAGAATTGAGGGAGTCCTAGAGGGACTGAGGGCAGACAAGGCACCAGGGCCAGATGGTATCCACCACAAGGTGCTGAGAGAGATGGCAGAGGTGTTGGCGGAGCCACTGGCGGATCTGTACAGCACCTCACTGGAGTTGGGATATGGGCCACTGGACTGGAAGATGGCACATGTAGTGCCATTACACAAGAGCAAACCAAGGGATGAACTAGGTAATTATTGTCCAGTAAGGCTCACCTCCATAGTGTGCAAACTCATGGAAACGATACTAAAGGAAAGACTGGTGTCATACCTGGAGGACGATGGCCTCCAGGATGTGAGGCAGCATGGATTTATTTCGGGGAAAGTCTTGTCAAACTAACCTGATACAGTATTATGACTGGGTGACAGGTGAGCTGGAAAAGGGTCATGTGGTGATGTTCTTTACTTGGACTTCAGCAAGACCTTCAATTCGGTGCCTCATGGGCGACTTGCGGGGAAGCTAACTGGTGTAGTGGTAGGGGAACAAAATGACAAACTGGATTACAAGCTGGCTGAGTGGGGGGGCTGCAGCGGGTGGTGGGGGATGGGGAACTCTCAGTTCCAAGGCCGGTGATGAGTGGGGTGCCATAGGGCTCTGTACTGGGACCGGTATTATTTGGGCTCTTCATATCAGACATTGCGCATGGGGTGGTGAGCAAGGTAAGTCTGTTCGCAGACAACATCAAAATGGGAGCAGTGGTGGATGGAAGCAGCTACAGAGGGACCTAAGCAAGCTAGTTGAATGGCCAGAGAGGTGGCAGCTGGGGTTCAATGTAGAGAAGTGTAAGGTAATGCACTTTGGGGGAAAGAACCCAAGGAGAGAATACCGTCTGGAAGTGGTTAAGCTGGGGATCACTGAGGAGGAGAAGGACATTGGGGTAATGGTAACAGGGACAATGAATAACACTGCCCAGTGCAGGAGAGCGGCTGCAGAAGTGAACAAAATGCTGGGTGCATAGCGAGGGGGGTTTCATCCAGGTGAAGGGAGGGTGATCTTCCCCCTTTACAGGTCACTAGTGAGGCCACACTTGGAGTATTGTGTGCAGTTTGGAGGCCATACTTGAAGCGTGATTATCAGGCTGCTGGAGGGGGTGCAGAGGAGGGCAACAAAGATGATATGTGGAATGGAGGGGAGAGACTATGAGAGCAGGCTGGGAGACCTGAATATGTATACCCTGGAGGATAGAAGGGACAGGGGAGACATGATAGAGACATTCAAGTATCTGAGGGGAATCAATAAGGATGGGGCAGATGGGGTCTTTAAGCTAAGGAGGGGGAGGGACACCAGGGGGCATGGGGTAAGAATAGTGAGGGGAAGATTTAGGAGGGAAATGAGGAGAGACTATTTCATGGAGAGGGTGGTAGCAAAATGGAACGCACTACCAGAATGGGTGGTATCATGTAAATCCATGAACAGCTTTAAAAGGGCATGGGACAGGGAACAGGGAAGAGTGATGGTGGGGGAAGTGGGGGCGGCGTTTGGATGACAAAGGGGAGGGGCAACTGCAAACTAGGGGTGCCAGCTGCACACTCAAACAGACTTAGATAGACCGGGTGGTCTGTTTCTGCTGGCACATTCATATGTTCATATATTGTTACTGATGCTAAAGGACACCTTGGAAGAAACAAGATTAGTACGGTGAGTAATTTATTTCTTCCCTTTCCTGGATCAGCTTTCTTTTCCCCTTGCATTTCGCCTCCTACATTACCTCAGGTGGTCTGCTAGATCTCTGTTTCTCTTACTTCCTTCTTCTTGGGGTAACCTCAGCAAGAGAAGGAGAGCGTGGAGAATGGGATCTGTTCATTTTTCTGCATTCCTGTATGTAACAGCTGCCTTTCCAGCAGGGACTCCCTCCTCTCAAGTCCGTTTTCCTCTCTTAGGGGTTGTACTCTTACCTCTTAAGCTCATAGATGTCTCTTTTTGACTTGAAAGCCTGGCCTAGTGGTGCGTTTCTTGGGCACTGGCTCTGCTGTTCTCTGGCCTCTTGAGAGCAGAGGCTCTGTATCTATCCTCCCATATTATGTTTTGGTCATGTTGGACCCCTGAGTCTTTAGCCTCTTGTAGGTTCTCATACCTACAGATGGCAATTCTGGCTGGCAATGGAGCTTCAGGGCACACAGCTCTGTTTCTGTTTCTGAGGCTTAAGGAATGTTCTCCTTTCTCTGCAGTCTACCCTTTTCTGGGCTGGGCCTTAGAAATTTTGCAGAACTTTGCACTTCTCTTGAGGATCACCTAGCCTCTGGAGAGCATAAGCAATGCTTTTCTACAGCTGGAAGTAAGCCAGCTCTTTTGACACCTGTTTCCTTGCTGAGAACTCGGTGTCCCTACTACACACACACACACACACACACCCACCCCGCTGAGATCTGAGATATCCTGGTCATCCTTTTGCCACTACCAAAGCCCTCCTCTCAACCTCTCTATCCTTCTCTAATGGTTGTTTTTTTATTCCTTTGTCCTTTTTGTATCCTACATTCTTTCATCTATCCCTTAGGCTCCCTCACCCCAACCCTTCTTTTTTCTTAACCCTTTGTTTCCTCTTCTGGCGAACAGATCTGAGGAAGGGGGGAGGGGCCGGCGTCGGTTACTGGCCAGCCAAGGAGCGCCAAGTCATATGTTCGCCTAGTGGGTGGTGCCATTCCCAATGTCAGCCCCTTACCTCTGAAGCTTTTAAAGGCATACCCTCCTGTGGGATCCTCATGCCTCTGGCATAGATCAACCAGTAATGAATAGTGAAGATAATCTGGAAGATCAAGAATTACAGTGAGTATGTAACTTTCATTTCTAGGGACGTGGATATGATGTTCTATCCACACTTTCTGGCAGTGCCTTTCCCTTTAAGACTTCGCCAGAACCTCTTCAAGCTGGCTCTTCCCACCCACCTGGGTGGTAACTCCCTTGGCTCCGACCATGACGCCAGCGCTTCCTTTCCACTGGAAGAAGCAGATTTGCTCCTTACCGCTCTCGAGCTGAGTAGGCCCTTTGCTACTAAATCTCCAGATTTACTTCCAAAACTTAATACAAGACTTTGTCATCAGGCACGATCTTCGACCGTGACCACGATGGACGATGACAAGTCTGCTCCGGGGTTCCGTCGGTGCCTCTGCGGGCAGAAGATATCCCATACAGATGTGCACACCACGTGCATCTACGGCCTGGGTCAAAAGCATGATCCCAGGTCTGAGATATTTGTCAGTCTTTCCTGTCTTCTGTTCTCGAGGACCGTCAAGTCTGACTCACTTTAAGCCGTCCGAGTGAACAGTATCCCCCGGTCAAATCTAAAGATGCCTGTTGGATGCTCTCTGGGATTGTGGGATCCGCTGAAGAGCTAGCAGTGTTTCAGGAGGCAGCGGCCCAAGCCACAGCTCGCACAGCCTCAGCTTTGGCATTCGTTCCACTTTCAGTGGGTGCCTCTTTTACGGGGCCGTTTAAGGAGTTGTGCCAGTCTCTACCGACTCTTGGTCAGGGCCCAACTTCGAGGTTCAAATCCAAGTCAAAAAAGAGACAAAAAAACGGTCTCGCTGTTGCTTGTGGGATTGGGAACACTCTCAGTTGAGGGCTTTGGATTCCCACACTTCTCCTGATCCGACTTCGGTCAGATCTTCTGCCCAGGCCACCGGCTCCACGGTAACCCCGTTGGGCCAGTTGGCCAAGACGCTGGTCGATCTTCCGGCCAAGATTTTTTTCAAGTCAGTCGACCAGTTATTGACTAAAGAGGCCGACACTTCACTTTCCAGGATTCCGGTCCTGATTCAGACCATTGGAGGGACGAATCAGTCTGCTGACCTGCCGCCTCTGGTCGCTGACCAAAACCCGGAGGTGCCTCAGCTTTCGACGGCTCCCTCCAAGACTCGCCACCGGTTCCCCCTGGTGGTTATGATTGAGGTCTCTGCCCTACTCCCGGGGGCAAGTGGTTCCCGCCAACACTGGTGCTCCTGTTCTTGACACCCTTGGAAGTGGTGGCGCCACTATTCTTCATCCCCGTCCTCCTCCATTGAGGAGAGGCTTTAGCACAAGTTGCGTCAACACTACGATAATCTTATGTGGCAACAGCTGGTGTTCTCTGGTATGAAGCCGGTCCCAGCTATGACACTGGCCATCACTTGGCTTTCACATCAGCGGCCGACGCCTTCTTTGACTCAGGAGCTGACCAAGACGGTCCCGGCTCGGTCGACCCTGCGTCTCCACCAATTCAGTGGATTGCCCCTGTACAACCCAAATCTGGTGCTCTGACCAAGGAGTCTCGGCCGTTCCAAGGGGCTTCCCCATTGGCTGTCAGTCACCGTCACTCCTGACTGTCCACAGAGGGTCAGCACGGACTCTGGCGGTTGAACCCTCTTTAATGACGACTCTGAGTTGGAGGATTCCTCCTTGCACTCCTGTGTGGTTGACGTGGAGTTGGTTGGGGGTCTCTGGATGGACGAAGGTCCTACTTTCTTTATGAGCCTTCTCTGCCTGATCTCGGAGTCCATGGGTATGAAAAATGGAGCCTGTCCAGAAACGGGCTTGATACCCCTTGACTGAGATCCTGGACCGGGGTGATACTCCTGGGGAGGCCTTCCTGGTGGCAGAGGCCATCCTTGATCCTGCCTTGGAGCTTTGGCAGCACCCCTCTTCCTGCCCAAATGGCCCGCAAGTATGTGGTCCCTACCGGTTCCCTGTTGGGATTCACAAAACACCCCTTGGCTGAGGGCTTGGTGGCCAATTCTGTGTTCAGGCATTCTGGCAACACTGGGGATGTCAACAAGCCACCAGATAGAGTCCAAGAAACTGGACCATGCAGCAGAAATAGTCTATGCTGCCTCTTCGCTTGGCCTTCACCAGGCTGAGCTCGGCCCTTCTCATGGCCCACTTCTTCCATGCCCTGCTGGGCACCCTGGATGAGGTGCTTCCTCATCTGCCGGTGAACCTCCAGGCCATAGTCAAACAGGTCTGGGTCCAGGGCTGAGCTGTAGCAAAGCAGCAGCTCCAGACAGCCTTGGACATTGGGGACTCCTGTGCCCACTCCTTGGTGGCCTCAGTGGCTATGTCCCACATAGCTTGGCTGCAGATCTCTACCTTCATGGCAGATACCCAGCACAAGCTGGCGGATGTCACTTTCCTGGGCACCAACTTGTTTGGGCCCGGAGTCAAGGGCCACCTCACCCGCATTGAGAAGCCAGTGCCACCATGGACTCTAACATCCGCTCAGAGGGACACCAAGGGCTCCAAGCAGCAGAAAAAGAAGCCTTTTTGGTCCACCTCCACTCCTGTGGCCAAATCAGCCCAGCCCCGTGCTGGGCAGCAGACCTAGGCCTGAGGACCTCAATCCAAGTCAGTGGCCTTGGAAGTCTGCAAGCCTGGAGGGAAAGGCCCCGGTGATGCCTCAGTCAGGCCCCCCTCCTCCAAACCTGTCCAGTGATGAGATGAGGGGTGCCTCCCTCATGTCAGTCACACCTCCCCTGGGTCCTCCCGTGGGGGCCGGCTCTGCCATATAATTTCTGCTTGCTCTGCTGTTACCATGGACAGGTGGGTTCTCGAGGTGGTCAATCTGGGTCTTCCTCTGGAGTTTGAGTAGTACCACCTTACCGAGCCTGCACCCCACGGAAGGACTTGGTGTCTGCAGACATTCTGTTGGCTATTCAGACCAACGTTGCCCAGCTCCTCCACAAGAAGGTGGTGGTTCTTGTTGTGGATCCACTAGAAAACCCAGGGTTTATCTCCAGGTACTTCCTGGTGCCAAAACGGATTGGGGGCTGGCGCCCAATTCTAGATCCGCATGACCTGAACAAGTTTCTCAAGTCACACACCTTCAGGATGGTAACTCTGTCACATATCATACCATCTCTAGCGCAGAACATGTGGTTTTGCTCCTTGGATCTTCAGGACGCGTTCTTTCACATCCCGATCCGTCCATCTCACAGAAGTTTCCTCCGCTTCTAAACAGAGAGAGCCCTCTACAAGTTCCAGGCCATGCTGTTCGGCCTGTGCTCGGCCCCCAGGATCTTCACCAAGTGCATTGCTATGGTGGCAGCCTACCTGAGGTGTGGAGGGCTCCCGGTTTACCCCTGTCTGGATGACTGACTGATCACGAGTCCCTCCGGACAGGAGGTAGAGCGGTCCAGGGTCCTAGCCCTCCAGACCTTCGTCTGCCTTGGCCTCCTGGTCAGTGAGACCAGGTCAGAACTCGTGCCTTCGCAGGTGATCAACTTCATCAGGGCGGAGCTTGACTCTTGCTGAGCCAGAGCCCGGCTCCTGGCAGACAGAGTGGAGACTCTCTTCTCCTTTGCCCAATTATTTTGGTTGTGAAATTGCGCTGTGTCTGGGATTTCCTAAGCCTGCTGAGTTACATGGCATCCTGCACCAGCATGGTCCATTTGGCCCTCTGGAGAATGCACTTTCTGTAGTGAGAGCTGGCCAGCCAGTGGTCTCAGCGCAAGTGTCACTTTGACCAGCTGATCACTGTGACCCAGTGGATGTGGGACACTCTCCAGTGGTGGTTAGTCCCAGAAGATCTGCAGAAAGGGATCCCGTTTGTCCGCCCGGAGCCAATGATCATGCTGATGACCATTGCCTCTCTCATGGGCTGGGGTGCCCACCTGTTGGAATATAGAGTCCACAGGCTCTGGGCCCCTGAGGTGTTCCAGTGCCACATCAGCCTGCTGGAGCTCTGAGCAGTTAGGCTGGCGCTGACTGCCTTTGCTCCTCACATTCCGGGTCAGGTGGTCCAGGTCCAGGCAAACAACACCACGACCATTTACAACCTCAACAAACAGGGTGGGACGCAGTCCCTGCCGTTGAGCAAGGAAGCTGTCTGTGTGTGGACCCTTGTGTGCAACCTGGAAGCCCTTTCTCCTAGCCATCCATTTGGCAGGGGCCTCCAACCAGTTAACAGATGCTCTCCACCATGTGGGCAAGACATCTCACAAGTAGTCTCTCCAAACAGAGGCAGTACACAGTCTGTTTTCCCAGTAGGGCTCCCCTCAGGTGGATCTGTTTGCCTCCTGGGAGAGCGCAAAGCTGTGGCTGTATTGTGCCCACCCCCCTTAGCAGAGAACGCTGCACTGGGATGCCTTCTCGAGGACCTGGACCCTGGGCCTCTTCTACACCTTCCCTGCACTTTCATCGATTCACAGAGTGTTGCTCAAGGCCAGGAGGGACAAGGCAGGTGATCCTGCTGGCACTGGATTGGCCCCGCCAGTTCTGGTACCCCAGTCTCCTCAGCCTCAGCAGCAGGCTCCTGAGGCGTCTTCCTCTTTGCCTGGACCTGCTCTCCATGAATCAGGGAAGTTACTCCATTTGGACCATCAATCCCTGCACCGGGCAGCCAGGTTCCTGAGCGGCTACAGTTCCAGGCTTTGGGTCTCTCTGAGGATGTCCTCACTGTTGTAAAAGCATCTCAGAAGGAGTCGACCAGGAAATGCTACGCTCTCAAGTGCAAGAGGTTCTCCATTTGGTGCCAGTGCAAAAGGTTGGACCCTTTCTCCTGTCCAGTGGCAGGCATCCTTAATTACCTGTGGTCCCTCTCTGTCGGGACTTCGGTCAATGACCCTCAAGGTGCACCTGGCAGCCATCTCTGCTTACCAGGTGCAGGCCAGTCAGCAGTTGGTGCGCAGGAGAAGGTGGTCTGGTGCTTTTTTAAAGGCCTTGACCACATTTCCCCTCCAGTGTGTAAACCACCACCACCTTGGGATCTGTTGCTGGTTTTGGCAAAGCCATTCGAACCAGTGCAGAGGTGTGACATATCTCACCCGTCATGGAAAACCGCCTTCTTGGTGGCTATCATATCAGCTGGAAGGATCAGTGAGTTTCAGGTGCTTTCGGTGGAGTCTTCGGACCTGGTCTTCCACAGGGACAAGGTTGTCCTGTGCCCCAACCCAAAGTTCCTTCTGAAGGTTGTGTCAGAGTTTCACCTTAACCAGGTGATTAATCTCCTGGTGTACTTCACCAGTCATGCCTCCGAGGCCATGCACAGGCTCCATACTGTGGACCTGAGGAGAGCACTCGCTTATTACAAAAAGTGCACAGCTGGAGTTCGGAGAGAGGTCTGCCAGCTGTTTGTCACCTACGCTGAAGCCGCACCTGGCAGCCAAGTAGACAATTGGCAGGTGGATTGTATCCTGCATTGATGTCTGCTATAGATTGGCAGATAGGGAGCCTCCTGTAGGGATTAGGGCTCATTCCACCTGCCATACCGCTGCCTCGGTTGCTGCTTCTAGGGGCATCCCTATCCAGGAAATCTGCAGAACTGCTACCTGGCGGTCAGCACACACCTTCATTTTCCATTACCATGTCGACCTTGAGTCACACTAGGATGCTGGTTTTGGGGCCTCAGTTCTCCAATCCTTATTCCTATGTAGGGGTGTGTGCCTTGCTTCTCTCCTCTCGGAGAACTGCTAAGAGTCTGTGACAAAGTGTGGAGAGAACATCATATCCACATCCCTAGAAAAACAGGTTACTTACCTGTAGCAGTAGTTCTAGGAGTGGTGTATGATGTTCATCCACACGGACCCACCCAACCTCCCCTAGCTTTGGCGCTCACAACTGCTTCCAGCTGGTAAGATCTGGCATCATGGAGTGGAGCCGAGGGGATTAACATCCTTGTGGGTGAGACAAGCCAGCTTGAAGACGTTCCGGCAAAGTCTTAAAGGGAAAGGCACTGCCCTAAAGTGTGAATGAACATCATTTACCACTCCTAGAATGATTGTTACAGGTGAGTAACCTGTTTTTCTGTGCAAAAGAGCTACTGTACCAGTTCCAGGTCAGGCTCTTCAGTCTCTTGTCCACACCCAGGTGCTTTACCAAGTGCATGGCAGTGATGGCAGCCTTCCTGTGGTGCAGAGGCATCAGGATGTATCCCTACTTGAATGACTGGCTTTTGGCCAGGGCATGGGAAATAAACATCGAGGTGACCAGCGATTTGGCTCTCCAGACCTGCTGAGACTTGGGCCTTTTGGTCATCCCGGACACATTGAACTGGTCCCCTTATAAGTGATTAAGTTCATTAGGGCAGAGCTAGATTTTCTGTGGGCCAAGGCCCACCCTCCTGTGCACCAGTCACTGGATCTTACCTCCTTTGCCCAATCATTTCAGGTTGGGCTCTCTTGCCCTGCCTAGGATGTCTTCAGCTGCTTGGGTACATGTTGCCCTGTACCAGCGTGGTCCGTTGGGTCCACTGGCAGATGCCCCATCTACAAAGGAAGTTGGGCTGTCTGTGGTCCCAAAGCAGACTGGTGCAGAGCTCAGGGATTTGGCTTCACTGGGGACTAGGGGTCCACCTGAAGGGATACAGGCCTATACTGGCGTGATGGTCTGCATCTGTCTGGCAGGGGAACCAGGATCCTTGGTGATAGGTTTAAGTGCTTCATTGGGAAGTATTTAAACTAGCTAAGAGGGGAGGCACTGAAGAGAAGCAAGGAAATCCCAGCCCCCCTCCCCCCAGAAAACAGGGTCATTAGAGAAGTAGACACAAAGGTAGAGAAGTCGATAGAGAGCAGGACAGGGGTAAATCCAGAAAAAGGCAAAAGGAGTAAGGACAGGGATGGGCCTAAAAGCGATAAGGCCATCAGAAAATGGAGGGCGATGTGTACCAGTGCCCATAGTCTGTGTAACAAGCTTCCTGAACTAGTGGCCTTGATGGAAGAGGGACACCTGGATATCTTGGCAGTCACAGAAACATGGTACACAGAGAACTATGACTGGGATGTCAACATACCAGGGTACACAATCTACAGGAGGGACAGGGAGGGTAAAAGAGGAGGAGGAGGAGGAGTAACTCTCTACATAATGGAAGGAATCAAAGCAACAGAACTGAAGGGTAAACAAGGAGGGTAGAAGGCATTGTGGGCCACCCTGGAGACAGGAAATGGCATCACAGTCCGCACAGGGGTTGTTTACAGACCCCCATCTCAGGGGGAGGCAATGGACAAGAAAATGATAGAAGGAATTCTTAGAATGGCAGAAAAAGGAGAGATATTGTTGATGGTGGACCTGAATATGCCAGACGTTAACTGGAACACCTTTACTGCAGCCACATCCAAGAGCTGGGTCATTCATGATGCCCTACAGCGGGCATGCCTCAGACAGCTAGTGTTAGAACCCACTTGGGAGGGAGCAAACTTAGACCCAGTACTCTCAGATGGGGATGGAGAGAGGATCTCATATTTAGAAGTGGGTAGTTATCTGGGAACAAGCGACCACCAAACAATGTGGCTCACAATAAACACAGCTGTAGAGTCAAGCCATACAAAAGTAAGGGTGTTGGACTTTAGGAGGGCTGACTTTGGCAAAATGGGAGAGTGCCTCAGAAAAGCACTAGCAAACAGGCAAGAAGGGGGTGGAAGAACAATGGGGAAAAATCGAAACTGCCATCACAGAGGCAACAAGCCTTTGTGTAAAGCAAATCAACAAAACAAAATGAAGAAAAAAGCCACTGTGATTCTCAAACGAGGAGGCAGGGAAGGTTAAGGGGAAAAGGATATCATTCAGAAAATATAAGGAAACACAGAAAGAGCAGGACAGAGAACTATATCAGTTAAAGCAGGAGGAGGCAGGGAAGGCAGTCAGAATAGCAAAGGCCCAAATTGAGGAAAAGATAGCTAACTCTGTTAAGAAGGGGGATAAAACCTTTTATAGGTACATTAGGGAGTGAAGAAAGACTAAGGGAGGGATACTGAGGCTTAGTAAAGGGGAAGGAATGTGGGCTGAGGGTGACAGTGAAAAAGCAGGGATACAGAGCAAGCACTTCTGCTCAGTATTCACAAAAGAAAAAGGAGGGGGAGGTAACTAAACCAAACAATAGACACACTCTGGATAGGGGGGTCGGTACCAGTCCATTCACAGAAGAAAGGGTTCCGAAAGAACTCTTAAAGCTGAAGGTGTACAAAGCAATGGGGCCTGACGGGATTCACCCCAGAATTCTAAAAGAACTAATGGGAGAACTTATGACACCACTGACTATCCTCTTTAACAAATCATGGGAGGATGGGGTGGTACCTGAGGATTGGATGAGGGTGGATGTGATTCCACTTCACAAAAGTAGGAGCAAGGCAGAGGCAGGAAACTACAGACCTGTTAATTTGATCTCAGTGGTAGGGAAAATGATGGAATCACTTCTGAAGGAAAGAATTGTTGAGTACCTAGAGGCCAGCAGGGCACAGGACCCAAGGCAGCATGGATTCACAGTGGGAAGGTCGTGTCAGATGAGTCTAATAGAGTTCTCTGATTGGGTGACCAAAGTAGTAGACCAGGGGAGGGGCTGTGGATGTGGCCTACCTAGACTTTAGCAAGACATTTGACACAGTCCCAAAAAAGATTAATAAACACGTTAGCCAGCCTTGGAATTGGTCCAAGGGTGGTAGCCTGGGTGAAAAATTGGCTGGACAATGGGATGTAGAGGGTAATTGTAAACGGAGTCCACTCTGAAGAAAGGGTGCTACTAGTGGAGTACCGCAGGGTTCAGTACTGGGACCGGTCCTCTTTAATGTCTTTATAAGTGACATTGCGGAGGGACTGGAAGGAAAAGTATGTCTCTCTGCAGATGACACAAAGATCTACAACAGGGTTGATACACAAGGTGGGGTGGAAAGGATGAGAAGGGACTTGGCAAAGTTAGAGGAATGGTCAAATGTATAGCAGCCTAGATTCAACGCAAAGAAATGCAGAATAATGCACCTGGGAAACAAAAACCCAGGGGAAGGTTAGACAGTGGGGGGTGAGATACTAACAACAACAAAAATGGAAAAGGACTTGGGAGTAGTCATATCTGATGATCTAAAGGTTGGCAAGCAATGTAAGAAGGCAGTAAGAAGGGCTGGGAGGATAGTGCAATTCTGGTGACCCCATCTCCGCAAGAACATAGACAGGATGGAGGCTGTCCAGAGGAGGGCAACTAAAATGGTGCAGGATCTGCACCAGAAGCCATACTGAAAGAGAGACTAAAGGAGTTTATATATATATATATATATATATATATACACACATACATACAGACTCTTGGGGGCATCATAGAAACTTCCAAGTACCTCAGGGAATCAACAAAGTCCAAGAGGGTAGCGTTTTTCAGAAAAAGAGATGTGCAAGAACAAGGGGACACAATTTGAAGATAGAGGGGGAATGGCTCAGAGGAAATGTGAGGAAGTATTTTTTCATGGAGAGGGTTGTAGGTGTTTTGGAACGGCCTTCCTCAGGCGATCCTGGGTTCAAAAACAGTGGAGGAATTCAAGAATGCATGGGACAGACATAAGGCAATTGTAGTGGGGGGTAGGAGGAAGTAGGCTGTTGGTTAATTAGGATCTGCAGCTTATCCATCAGGTAGCGAAATGGGCAGGCTAGGTGGGCCAAATGGTCCTTATCTGCCGTCAGATTCTATGTTTCACTTGGACCAGCATATCACAGTGATCTAGCTGATGTGGGATGCCATCCAGTGGTGGTGGTGGCTCATCCCGGATCACCTGGAGGAAGGAATCCCATTTCTCCTCCCAGAGCCAGTTGTTACCCTCACAATGGATGTGTTTTTGTGGTGGAAGCATACTGGGGGACCACAGAGCCCATAGTTTCTGGTCATCCAGGGAGTCCTTTCACCACAGAAACCTGCCAGAGTTCCATGCAGTGTGGCTTGTTCTGATGGAATTCGCTCCTGTAGTTGCGGGGGTGTCAGGTTGTGCAGGTCCAGATGGACAACACCACGACCATGTTCTACCTAAACAGGCAGGGCAGAACACAGTCCCTTTTCATTTTGTTGGGAGGCTCTCCATACCTGGACCCTCAGGCACAGCCTGGGTGGGGATCTGCTGGCGATCCACATTGTGGGGTTCATAATCATCTGGCAAACGCTCTCAGCCAGGTAGGAGTGATGTCACATGAGTTGTCCTGAATCAGGAGGTGGTGAACCACCTGTTCGTATGGGATACTCCTCTGGTGGATTTATTTCCCTCCTGGGAGAAAGGCAAACTGAGGCTGTTCTTTGCCCCCCCCCCTTCCAGTTCAGGACTCTGTTGAGGGATGCCTTTACGAGACCCTGGACCCCAGACCTCATGTACACATTCCCTCCCTACTACTTGATCCACAAGGTGGTGGTCATGGCCCAGAAGGGCAAAGCGCCAATTATCCTGATAGCTCCAGATTGACCCATACAGTTCTGGTACCCAGGTATCCTCAGCATCAGCAGCAGATCTCTATAGGGGCTGCCTCTTCACCCATATCTGCTAACCAGACAGCAGGGGAAGGTACTGCACCCAGACCTGACATCCATGCACCTTTTAGCCTGGTTCCTCAGCGGCTAGAGTTCCAGGCCTTGGGTCTGTCAGAAGAAGTGCTCCAGAAGGTGGCAACTTGCAAATGCTGTGCATTTAAGTGGAAGAGGTTCTCCATGTGGTGCCAGGGCATGGAGCCTGATCCCCTTGATTGAGCTGTGGTGAGCATTGTGGAGTACCTGTGGTCCCTATCTCAGTTGGGACTGCTAGCGACAACCCTTTAGATGCACCAGCCAGCCATTTCTGCTTACTAGGTGCGGCCTAGTATGTCAGTGGTGGCCCAGGAGAAGGTGATTGGACACTTTTTTCAAAACCTGGCCAAGGAGAAGGTGATCCGGCACTTTTTTCAAAGGCCTAGCCACCTGTCCCCACCAGTGCATGAACCTCTACCATGGGATCTGCTGCTGCAGCTGGCTGTGCCCATTGGCAAGCCATTTGAGCTTATGCACAGGTGTGAGATGTCACACCTGTTGTGGAAGATGGCCTTCTTTGGTGCATTATGTCAACCAGAAGACTTGGCGAACTCCAGGCACTCTTAGTGGAGTCTTCTTATCTGGACTTCCAGAAGTACAAGGTCGTCCTTTGCCCCCACCCAAAGTTCCTCCTGAAGATAGAATCATAGTTCCACCTTAAGCTGGTGATTAAACTTCTAATATGCTTTACGAATCCATTTTCAGAGGCCAACAGCAAGCTCCATAATGACACACATAGGGCGCTCTTTTATTATAAGGAGTGCACAACTGAACCTCTGGGTGAGGCTCGGCAGCTGTTTGTAACTTGTGCTGAAGTCATGCCTGGCATACTGGCAGCAAAGCAGAAGATTGGCAAGTGAATCACATCCTGCATCAACCTCTGCTATAGGTTGACTGGTAGGGAGAACTGGGAGCGGTGGCTCGCTCTCCAGTTAAGCTGGTCATACAAACGGTTCACAAGACAAGGCAAGTGAAATAATAAAATATTTTTTTTCAAACTTACAATGCAGATTGCCAGGCTAGCAATAAAACAAGTATCCCACAGTCACAAAAGACCTGACTGCATTTTGTGCCTTAAACTGGCACTTTGTCATGGGTAATCATATTAATGAACATGTACCATTTAAATAGTATCGAATATGATGTCATACCAGGTGCAACCTATGCAAACGTGACCCTTAAATAAATTACCAATAAAAACTGCACCCAGACTATCAATTACAAATCGGTACATAAATTTAAAAGCCTATAAAACTTTATAATAATAATAATAAACTTTATTTCACTTAAGTGCCTTTCAGAGTATCAAGGCGCTTTACAATAAAATTAGACAGCAATAATAAAATCAACACAGATGGTAATAAGATTATATAGTCTGATAAGTCCATTTATTCAATACCATAAAAGGCCTGGCACCACAAAAAAGTCTTCAACGCCTGTTTGAACCCCCCCCCCACACACACAGCTGTGCACTCAAGCAGCTGACGGGGTTGAGAATTCCAGAGGAAAGGAGCCACGTACATAAATGCACGGGCTGCAGAAGATTTTAAAGACACCCTCGGAATAATGGAGCCATATTTCTTCAAGTTTTCAACAACATTATACACAAAAATCTATGTGTGTAACATAGAGGATTGTGTATGAGCAGTCATACACAACAAGGATATTCTTGTAACAAGAGGTTTCCTTGGTAACAGATGACCGCGAGAGGTGCTCTGTTACCAAGGGAACCTCGAGATACAAGAATATCCTGGTTTGTATATGACTGCTCATACATACATAATCTTGTATAGTGTATGAGCAGTCACAGCATAGAAAATCACACAAAACCAGCTACTGAAGACAACAGAGAATAGAAATTTTAACATTTTCTTCTTTTTTTTTTTTTTTTACTCACAGTGTGCTTCAAATGTTTCTGCAGACTGAAGTTTAAAAAAGCAACTTCCAGCTTAACTGGATAGGGGAAAGCAGCTATGTGACAGCATTACAAGTTGTTCTGCTGCAGTAGTGACATCACTTCTGCAGCAGAATATCATAATGATGTCATTACTGCAGCAAAGCAAGCATATTCCAGGCATGGAATTCCATGCATAACAGCATTCCACGCTATATTATGTAGAGGATAATGGATGGGCATCAGTTAACAACAACATTGTATTCACTTCGAGAGGTTACCATGACAGCAAAGTAAACCTCGAGAGCGAAGCTCGAGAGGTTTACAGTTGTCAGATAACCTTGAGAAGTTAATACAACGTTGTTGTTTAACTGATGCCCATCTATTGTCTTGTATAGTGTATGGGCATCAACTAAACAACACTGAATGTTTTTTGAGCACCGCTGTAAATAATTCACACACTTAATGACCGCTGTGGCGCTGCTTATGTCCCCCCCCACAACAGGAAGAAGCCCCGCTTGATCCACGTTCCCCCTCTAACAGACAAGATTTTTTTTTAAAATATGGGAACACGCACCTTTTAGCAGTGCTGATGTCTTTCGGCAGAGATCTCACTGCAGTGACCATTTCCGCATCGTGATCAGAATAGAGCTCACCGCCATGGCCGTTTCCACAGGTGCTGAGCATTTCCTAACGCGCATGTTCCATGCTGTTGTACCATCGATGTGATGTACCGACGATGGTATAACAGCTAAACTACGTCACATCGATGGTACAACAACGCTGGTAAATGTTGGATTTTTACTGATTATAGCTTTCTAACATACACTATAAATATAATTGCATGACAAAATGGATCAAATGCAATCGGCTTCTGCTTATAAGGTCCTCTGGTTCCTTGGTAAGAGATGGATCCCCACATCTGCTGTAAGTTTTTACATCATTGATTACTGGCTCCATGAGAACAGGCACAATGTCAGCACATCACGGGAACTGAGAGGGAACATAGAACAAAACAATCATTAAGACACCAGTCAACACAGTATTACTAAAAAGGAGAATGCTCAAATCTTTCATTTAGCTCTGGTATCTGTAAACGATTCAATTTGAACATCCCCCAAGCTTCCCATCTTAAAAATGTGGCATCCGAATCTCCCCTACAGGAACTCGGTTGCACTTTATCTATAGATAGAGACTTTCAAATACCTTAGAGGAATAAACAGGGTACAGGAGAGGAGCATATTGCAGTGAAGAAAGTGCACAAGGACAAGGGGACATAACATGAGGCTGGAGGGAGAGAGGTGTAGGGGGAATGCTAGGAAGTATTTTTTCACAAGAGAGGGTGGTGGATCCGTGGAACAGCCTACCAGTGGAGGTGGTGGAAGCGAAAACAGTACAGGGATTCAGAAGTGCATGGGATAAGCATAAAGGCACCCTGCTGTACAGCAGAGCAGGGGAAAGGCAGTCCATATAAGAGTAGGGATTGCCAAACCAAGTAGGGAAATGGGCAGACTAGGTGGGCTGTATGGTCCTTATCTGTGGACAGATTCTATGTTTCAGTGCCATACAACATCCACTAATGATTTTGTTTATTACCACTATAGTTCACATGGGCTACTAAAACATTTTTAATTTCTTCTGTTTTCAGTATTCCGGACACGTTCCCCTATTCTAAGTTTAAGGACTGTACCTGTTTACCCACACTATTAGCTCCACATGTACATTCAGCTCTGTATGTTACTCTAGTAGAGTCATAAGTGATTAAGAACTCTATTTTGAACTGTAGACCAGTAACATATCTTTACATTTTTTGATATACACATACAACTTGTGTCTCCCACAGATAGTGCTGCCTACAGGTTGTCTAGCCCTAACAGAATATTTTTTACATATTGTTTGCAGATAATTAACCAGTGAATCTCCTATATGTTGGAATGTGAGGAAGTTCTTCACAGAGAGGGTGGTGGACGCATGGAATGGTCTGCCTCAGGAGGTGGTGGGAGCATGCACTGTGGATAGATTTAAGCATGCTTGGGACAGGCATAGGAGAACCACACAGAGGTACAGCAGTGGGTCAGAAGCAGTAATCCAGTACAAGGGCTTACGGGCAGACTAGATGGGCCAGGCAGTCCTTATCTGCCGACAGTTTCTATCGTCTGTGTTTCCATATTTCTTGCTCTTTTATATACTCACAAAGGTGGTTCCTGTGTGAATGATCTACACACCGAATCTGCTTGTAATATATACCAATTAATCTCTATAATTCTACAGACTTCATTTGATCTTTTATTATAAGTTGTGATAAATTTAACTCGATTGTCTTTAATTTCATTGGTTGTTCTTTGCCTGGGGACCAACAGGGAGTCTCCATCCTGTGCTGCTGCCCAATTCCTGCCTAAGTCTGTATCCCTCTCATTATAACCCCTTAGCTGGAATCTTACTGTCATTTCTTGTGATTTCGCAGCAAAAGTTCTACTGCAATTTCTGCGAAGCCGAAGAAATTGCCCCCGAGGGATATTCTTCTCCATATGGGCTGGATGACAGCTAGAAGCCTGCAAGATAGAATTAGTGTCAGTTTCTTTATGGTAAAAATCAGTTTTTAAGGCCCCATCTTCTGTGTTGCTTATTAATAAATCTAAGTAATGTATACTATCACTACTATATTTTATAGGGAAATGTAAATGGGGATTTGAAACATGAAGAAAGACCACAAACTTATGTAGTTGTTCCTCTGTGTCTTTTCATATGAAAAACAAATCATCACTGTATCTACTATACATTTCTGTGCACCTGAAAAACGTGTTCAGGTCTGGATCTTGTATCGTACTCAGGTCCCACAAACCCATGGAGTGTCAGCCCGTCATCAAGCATCACCCCCAGATTCTGCATCCGTTCAGAAGTTAACAGCTGGGAGACCCCAAGCCACAGCCAGGCAGGCCACCCAGCAGTCAAGCCCTCTATCCGGCGACCCGATTCCACCAGCTGCCTATGCTTGCAAGGATCGGACATCCCGGAGGATCAACTAGATTTTTATGTATTTTTGGCAAAACCTGTATCATTGCATGCACAGGATGGGCTACTGTTAAACATCTTTTCATTTCCAAACTAATCAAACCTTTTTCATTAGATGCTGCCAAAAAATCATCAGTTTTTACTTTTAACTGATGTGTGGGATCTGTGGCTAATAATCTGTACAACTCTTTATTGTTCAGCTGTCGCCACACTTCTTGTTCGTACCTGGCAGTATCCAAAATCACTGCCCCTTCCCCTTTGTCAGCTTTCTTTATTGTTATAGCTCTGTTTGATTTTAGATTTTTAAGAGTTTTACTTTCTTCATTTGTCACATTGACAAGATACTTCGGGCATTCTGATTTGAACGAATTCCGAAGTTGTTGCTCATATACCTATTCAAATGCTTTTACCGCCAGAGGAGCAGTGTTGGGGGGGCAAAAACTAGATTTAGGATTGAGCGGCCTAACATCCTGATATCCACCATTTTCATTATTACTATTACCACTTTTTACCGCGAGTAGCCGATTAGCCCCCAGACTAAATGTTGCAGTCAGTAAGACGCGGACAAATCATCACGGGGACAAAAGGTGGCCATACATTTTGGCGATATCCCATTTACCAACATGTCAGTAGGTTACAGTGTACCAATGTTGCTGGACAAAATGCCGACCTTACCTGGCAACATCACCAGCCATAGCCATCACTTCCATCATAGCTTGGCTACAAAAAAATGATTTAAAATATTCTCATTCATTAAAAAAAAAAACTCTCTGCATTATTGTTGTTAGATCATGCTGACAGCATGAAAACCAGAGTGCAAATTTCTGAATAAAAGCAATGTGGGCAATGGCAACCCCTATTAGTGAAGCGCAGAGCTGACTTTACGGACTATCTGGGCAAAGTGTCAGGGTATAACGCTGTCATGTAGAAAATGCCTAGTTTTTGCCTTCTTTTGCTGATTATTTCTCCTTTGGTATAGTTTCTGCTCTTGTCCCTTCTCTAGCACATAGCATGCCAGAAGTCTATTAATAGGAGTCCTCTCTAAAAAAGTATGAAATGCAGCCCCTCTGATTACTCTGTAACTCGGCCCCACGTGCCCCGGTGCAGGAGTGGCAATGGGCTGCATTTGCATTTGAGTTCATGGACTGGCAGAGACGTGAGTAAATATTATTTTTAATTCATTGCATCTACACACAACGTCGCACTTTCCGTCTGTTTTGTCATCACCGGTTATTTGGTTGACTTACTGACATGTTGTCCGCGACCGCTACACCGGCGATGGGATGTCTGTTCCTCGAATTGACTGCTACATTGTATCTGTGACAATTAACAATGTAATGTTATGTCCGTATGCCCTCTGTACATATGACATACTGCCACATTGCTGTTTGAGAAAAAGTATTTAAGATTTAATTTACGTGTTGGCTCATAAAACAATACAATCAAACGGGTTAGCATCAATAGTGGGAATGCAAGACAAAACTTTCTGTAATACTGAATGTTCAGCTGGTGTAAAAACATGGTTAGAAAGATTAACAACCATTAATGTCTCTCCCCTCTGGTGTAGTAAGGTCAACCTGTATTCCAATTCTGTCTCCTCTGTTGCTGGTTCTGATTGCCATGACTCCACTGGTTCCATCCTCTCCCCCGCTGTTGCTTGGCTCGGTAGTTGTTCCTTCCATCTCCAACCTCCTCATCTCTCCCATCTTTGACCTCTTCTCCTTGGTCTTTGGTTCTTGACTGGTAGGGAGCCTCCTGTAGGGCTTAGGAATCATTTCACCAGACCTACTGCTTCCAGAGACTTCCCCACCATGGAAGTCAGCACACACCTTCATTTCCCATTACAGCATCGACCTGCAGTCCTTTCGGGATGCTGCTTTTGGGACCTCGGTTCTCCAATCTCTGTCAAGTTGAGGTGCGTACTTTGTTCCCTCCTTCTAGAGAACTGTTACAAGTCTGCCAGAGAGTGGATAGTTAAGCAATAAGGCACAACAGGATGTGAGTTAGTGGGGATTTACCCATGCCTTGTGTGGTGTCTGTCTTGTGACTTAACCACACAAGTAGTGGGTAAATCACCCAATAACCCACACTCTGGAGTGCCTTATTGCGATTATACAATGGACCCATGTGTAAAATACATTTAAAATGTGCTTCATTGTGATTTTTATAAATGCTATTCCTCAGCCATGGGTTATGCAGGATTTACCCACAGTCAAGTGACATGTTTTGACCAATCAGGTTACAGGATTTTTACACACCATTGTATAATGAACTATAGCCATACCCCCGGAAGACATATTACTCACCTGTAACCATTGTTCTAGGAGTGGTATACAGGTCACATCCTCACAGCTCACCTGGCCTCTCCTGGCACATGGCACACGGATCCCTGTTTCCAGCATGCAAAGATTTGATGTTACGGGGCAGAGTTGGAGGATATACCACCACTGTGGTGGGAGGAGCATAGCTTAAAGACATGCACCAGAAAGCCTGTTTCACTGGAACTTCCAGAGTGTGAATGTGAACTGTGAACCACTCCTTGAGCACTTGCATAGTGGTTACAGGTTAGTAGCCTATCTTTTTTGTCCCTTAATGCCACCCCTAAACCACCACTGCTACTAGAATTGATAATGTCTCCAGGAATTTGATGTCTTTTTGCAGCCCCACTTCATTCCAGCTCTGCAGGCATGCTGATGATATCCACTGGCCCTGGAAATAGTCTGTCACTCCCCAGCACCCCTGCTGTATCCATTTGCAGCTCTAGCTAATTTATAGACCTAGTCATCCTGCCACATTTTGATGCCATTATACCCCCACTGGAAGTATTCCCATTCTCTAAGATCCCACTTTGTCCCCACTGTAATATCTAACCAGTAGTGGGGTGTGAAGGCAACTTCATGGCCATGGTCAGTGATAAAGTAAAGGTGTGACCCAGTACAATCACCCTACATGCAGAATTGCAATGGCCCAATAGATGTTTTACTGTGGCCAAATATTCCCTTGTCTTGGCCAGCAATTCCTACAGAAAACTCCTGAATGTATGCACTTTAGCTCCTGAAAGCTTGGATTGCATGGCCTGGATGCTCAGCTTGTTTCCCCAAGAATCCAAGACCAGTTTTTGGCCCTCAGTCTTTTTTGCTGCTAAAGGTACCTCCAAGCACTTACACTGCCCTCTGAAGTGGTCCAGCTTTTCCTGACGAGCCTGTCCCTGTGTCTTCACCAAAAAGTCATATGAATAGTTTGACTTCCCCATGCCCACTGTCTTCTTTGAATGCCCATTTCAGCCAGCTGCTAAATTTCTCTAAAGTGGCACATGCATCCGAGCAAGCCATGGGCATAACCTTATTAAAACAATGTCTCCCCAGAAATTGAAACCTAGTAAGTCCCCATCAAACTTATGTATTGGCAGCAGCCTAAAGATTAACTCTGTGTCAGTTTTCACTAGCAGGGCCCTAGCTCTCTTAAGGTGGACCATGGAAATAGCGTGGTCTGTGGTCACATAAACCACCACACACTTGTCCATTCTTGTGAAACTGTTAAATCGCCCTTTGGATTATAACAAGTGGTGGTTTAACCTGTACTTGCCAGACTCTTTCTTGAGCACCAGCCCCATTGGAAAACCATACGGTGAGGGAAGGGGTGTGAGGGAAGTAGACCTCCACCTGACCCTCCTGTACACTGGATCTTGTATAATAGAACAGACAACCATGCTCAAAACCATTTAGGTATAGCTTCAACAGATCTTCTTCCACAATATCACTTTCATCAGGTCACCTTTGGAACTATACCCACATCAGTGCTAGGACCACGCAGACACTTTTGCAAGCCCAAGGGTTGCCCATGACGGTGACGTGTGTCAGCATCTCCATAAATTTGGGCAGCTCCATCACTCCTCAGTTCTTTTCCCACTGTCAGTCATACTTGTCGGACCCGCTTACAGACACGTTCACTATTAGCCGCTGTAGTTATTATTTTCCTATTAGAAAAGCATCACTATTTTATTGATTTTCAGCTCCTGCATGTTGCCAGAAGAACTCTTTTCCAGAACTGCGATTGAGGAGAGAAGATTTACAAAGGTGATTCCCATAAAGTGTGTGTCTGCTGCTTAGGCCTTTCCCACAATGTAAAATTATGCGAAATCTGCAAAGGCTTAAACTCTGCTACCAGGCAGCGTAGAATAGGGGCACTAGAAAAGGTTTTACTTAAGAAAACTTTAGTGGCTATGATAAAACAACTACTAGAAAAGTCTGTCGCCTGTCCCGTCACCCGAATTGCGATCGTGAAAATCCAAAGATAAATTGTCAGGCAGCCGCAAGCATTAACACTGTGACAAGGATAGAAACATAGAAACATAGACTTTGACGGCAGATAAGGACCACTTGGCCCACCCAGTCTGCCCATTTCCCTACCTACTGGATAAGCTGCAGATTCTAGTTAACCAACAGCCTACTTCCTGCCACCCCCCACTACAATTGCCTTATGTCTGTCCCATGCATGTTTGAATTCCCCCACTGTTTCAGACCCAACAACCTCCTCAGGATGGCAGTTCCATGCATCCACCACTCTCTCCGTGAAAAAAAATTTCCTCACATTACCCCTGAGCCGACCCCCCTCTATCTTTAAATTGTGCCCCCTTGTTCTTACACATCTCTTTTTCTGAAAGATGCTACCCTCCTGGACTTTGTTGATTCCTTTGAGGTACTTGAATGTTTCTATCATGTGCCCCCCCTGTCTCTCATCAAGGGTATTCATATTAAGCTCTCTCAGTCTGTCATATGATTTCTGATGCAGACTCTGGACCATTTTAGTTGCCCTCCTCTGGACTGCTTCCATCCTGTCTGTGTCCTTGAGTACATGAGGTCTCCAAAACTACACACAGTACTCCAGATGGGGTCTCACCAGTTGTCTGTACAGAGGGATAACCACTTTCCTTTTTCTACTTGTGACGCCCCTTCCTATGCATCCCAGTATCCCCATGGCTCTCCTTATTGACTTCTCACATTGCTTACCAACCTGTAGATCATCTGATATGACTACCCCCAAGTCCTGTTCCATTTTTGTTGTTGTTAGTACCGCCCCTGCTATTGTGTACTCTTCTCCTGGGTTTTTGTTTCCCAGGTGAATTACTTTGCACTTCTTTGCATTGAATCTAAGTTGCCATATGTCTGACCATTCCTTCAACCTTGCCAAGTACCTTCTCATCCTTTCTACCCCTCCTTGTGTATCAACTCTGTTACAGATATTTGTGTCGTCTGTAAAGAGGCATACCTTTCCCTCCAGACCCTCTGCGATGTCACCTATAAAGCTGTTAAAGAGGACTGGACCCAGTACTGAGCCCTGAGGTACTCCACTAGTGACCCCCCTTTCTTCGGAATGTGTTCCACTCACTATTACCTTCTGTGTCCTGTTGTGCAGCCAGTTTGCTACCCAGACTACCACCCTGGGACCTACTCCCAGGCTGGCTAACTTGATTATTAATCTTTTGTGCGGGACTGTGTCAAATGCCTTGCTAAAGTCTAGGTAGGCCATATCCACAGCCCCTTCCTGGTCTATTACTTTGGTCACCCAGTCAAAGAAATCTATTATATTCGTCTGATATGACCATCCTGCTGTAAATCCATGCTGCTTTGGGTCCTGTGCCCCGCTGGCCTCTACGTATTCAACAATTCTTTCTTTCAGAAGTGATTCCATCATTTTCTCTACCACTGAGGTCAAACTTACAGGTCTGTAGTTTCCTGCTTCTGCCTTGCTCCCACTTTTGTGAAGGGGAATCACATCTGCCCTCCTCCAGTCCTCAGGTACCACCCCATCCTCCCATGATTTGTTAAAAAGTGTGGTCAGTGGTGTCACTAGGTTCTCCCTTAGTTCTTTTAGGATTCTGGGGTGAATCCCATCAGGCCCCATTGCTTTGTCCACCTTGAGTTTTAGGAGTTCTTTCAGGACTCTTTCTTCTGTAAATTGACTAGTGGCAACCCTCTACCCAGAGTGCTTCTATTGTCTGGTTTAGGTAACTCCTCCTCATCTTGTTTTGTGAATACTGAGCAAAAGTATTCATTCAGTATCTCTACCTTTTCACTGTCTCCCTCTGCCCACCTCCCCTCTCCCTTATTAATCTTCACTATTCCTCCCTTAACCTTTCTATGCTCCCTAATGTACCTATAAAAGGTTTTATCCCCCTTCTTAACTGAATTGGCTATTTTTTCCTCGGTTTGGGCTTTTGCTATTCTGACTGCCTTCCCAACTTCTTTCTGCTTTAATTGATACAGTTCCCTGTCGTGTTCCTTCTGTGATGCCTTATACTTTTTGAATGCAGCCTTTTTCTCCTTAACCTTCCCTGCCACCTCTTTTGAGAACCATAGTGGTTGTTTACTCCATTTTGTTTTCTTTATCTGTTTCACACAAAGGCTTGATGGCAGTTTTGATTTTTCTCCATTGTTCTTCCACCCCTCCTTTTAGGCCATTTGCTAGTGTATTCCTCAGGTATTCACCCATTTTGCCAAAGTCAGCCCTTCTAAAGTCCAAAAGAATAAGGAAAAGGCATCCATGACTTGCTCCAGGTCACGGTTGCGGCCTGCAGGTATTTCCTTATCGACTTTGTCTGCCTTGGCTGCAGTGATTTCAGCTCCACCACCCCCCCCGACTGTTGACCAGACATCAAGGTCAGGGCTTGACATTGGCACTACTGAGCCTACTATGGGTGGTATGATGCCATTGTTGTCGCCAGGTGTGAATCCAATGTCTGCTACTACAGTCGCAACCCCTAGTATAGTGTTGTTGATGCACCACAGTGCTAGTATCATTTTCTGAAAAGATACATAGCCTCCTCCCTGGCCTGCCTGACTAGCCTATAATAATGGTAACAGGAGCCTCAAACACTCAGACTTTGGCGAAGCAACACAATGTTACATGAAGGGGCCTCTCCAGCCTTCGCCAGCATTGCTGGCATGCCCCTCCATCCCCATTGTCGAAGGATGGAATACAACCCAGACCTCATAATGGAAGAGAATTATGAGGAAGAGGAGGGTTATACTGAGGACCAGTATTTGCCTGGTATTAGTTCCACCAAATCCTCTTGCAGTGAGGAATCCGTGGTCAGTACCCCAAGGGCACCACCAGAGCATCCCTCTTTTTAAACCATGATACAAACAGTGCAGGCAGCTATGGGATACACTCTAGAAGAGGAAGACTCCACAAAGAGGAGTTTGTTGAAGTATTGGAGATGCCTGAATCCCCTTCCATAATCATCCCTCTGCTGTATCCAGTCTTGGAGGATGCCACTTATGCTGCTTGGTATAGGCCCAATGCTATATCAGCAATCATGCGAAGGCTGACAAGGGTATTCTGCACCATCTCTCAAGCCTTATTATGTTAACAAGCCAGAAATTGACTCGGTTGTCATTAAAGTGGCCCATGATAGATCCAGGGCACACCAGAGTACCCAAACATATGAGCTCCCTGCCTCCCGATAAGGAGTCCAGAAAGCTGGATGTTATGGGGAAATGAACCTACGCCTCTGCATCACCAGGCATGAATATTACAAACTACCAGGCCCATATGATGAAATACAAGAACACCCTCAGGAGGAGTAACAAGGCTGCTGCACAGGCCCTTCCTGAAGGTCCGGCTAAAGCAGAGTTATTGAAAACTTTAACTGTAGAGGCTGAGGTGGGCAAACATTTGATCCGCTCAGCCTGTGATGCCTCAGATGCCTTTGCCAAAGTGGCTGCTTCTGGCATTTGCATGAGAAGATATGCATGGCTCAAGAGTAGCTGGATTTGCTAATGGTGTGCAACAAGCAGTGTTAAATGCATCTTTTAGAGGCCATGAACTGTTTGGGTATGATGTGGAAGAGGCTTTGAATGGTCTCCCATCCTCTAGAATGACTTTAAAGGGACACTGTCAACCTTTTTTCAATCATATTATTTCTAGGTAAAAACCCACATTTTATGATTGCTTACCTTCTCTAAAAGTCATTGATGTTGCTGGTTGTTTAATCTGCCTCATTGCTCTTTAGAACTGAAATGCATGGGAATGTATAGTTTCACACAGCCTTGTTTTGCTCCAGATTGTTTACCTTAGCTTATTGCATACTTCTTGAACATTGGAAATACCTTCAAATAGTGCAGCCACTGGTGGTACAACAGTCTCATCTACTGCTATATAATCAGTAGCTAGATAGTGTTGGGGGTGTTCATGAGTCCATGAAAGATGCAGTTGTAGGTGGTTAAAAAATGTAAACAAACATGTTTTGGTGTGGCAACTCTAGTATAGTTGACACTCAGTTTTTTACTTTTTAAAAGAAAAAAGGAGCCTGAATCACATAACCAGCTACATCAGCAGTCTCTGTAGAATGAGAACAATCATAAAATGTGTTTTTTAAATTAGGGACAATTTGAGGCCAAATGGGGTTGGCAGTGTCCCTTTAAGTTCAGTCAAGTCCATATACCCCACACCAGGCAGGGGCAAGGGCCAGGGTCAGTTTTGTCCACCTCCAGCAAGGGGTGACTGTGGCAGGCCAACATACAGGCAACAAGGCAGAAGTAGAGGCATTGGAGCCTTGTCAGTCAACTTCCCCTCCATGCAGGTACCCATTCCAGAGCACCTAGAAGAGGTGGAGCTGGTGGCTTTGCCTCCACTACTTCATGATGACTTGTAGCCACACATCCCACCCCACCTCAAACCACTGCTGCCTCCAGGAGTAGTTGTAGGGGTCTGGCTCTCCCTTCACATGAACCAGTGGAGAGAGAGAACTGTAGACAGATGGGTACTAGATATCATTGCAAAAGGCCATGCTCTGGAACATCTGGAGACCCCTTCAGATCATCTGCTGTATATCTCCACATATCCCCAGGAAACATCACTGCTTAAAGAGGAGATGAAAGCCTTGCTTCAAAAACGAGCCATAGAACTAGTTCCCATCAGGCAGAGAAATGGGTTTCTACTCCAGATACTTCCCAGTCCCCAAGTGGAGAGGAAACCTGTGACCAGTTCTAGTCCTGAGAGAGTTAAACTTCTGTGTAGAGTACAAGAAGTTCCAGATTGTCTTCGTACAAGCCCTTCTTCTCCTGTTGAGAAGAGGAGACTGAATCTGTTCTTTGGACATGAAGGATGCTTACTTTCATATCAAAATTAGAAAGAATCACATAAAATATCTGAGATTTCTGTTAGAAGGGGAACATTACCAGTTCAGAGTCTTGCCCTTTGGCTTGTGTTCTGTGCCATGGGTCTTTACCAAATGCTTGGCAATGGTAGCAGCATCTCTCCAAAAGGAAGAACTGTATATGTTCCCTTACCTGGACAATTGGCTGTTGAAGGCTCAATCTAGAGAACAACTACTGTACACCCTGGTTTGAACCACGACCTTGTTCCACCATCTAGGGGGGGTAACCCCTGAGGTGGGTGCATGAGGAAGGGTGCCATCCATAATGACGACTCCTTCCCGGCACAGTTCCTCACGGCGATGGGACGGTAGGGTGACTGGATGAGGCTGTGGGCGAACTGGGCGACAGGATGTTGCTATGCGTATGTGCGGGGTGGGAGGCGAGCACAGTGGCGTGGGCTGGGAGGGTGGAGAGGCTGGGGGTGGCTGTGCAGCAGTTGGTCGAGGCTGCGTGGGGGTTGGCTGAGTGGTTGGGGTGGGTGAGGTACCAGGTTGAGGTCCGGGCACTGGTGCGATTTTTATTGAGCCTGGCCCAAACCTTTATTTTTTACTGCTCAACTCGACATGCACCCCCACAGAGCTGAGAATCCTAAGTAGGGGGTGCGGAGGAAGGGGCAAAGTCCTTTGAGGGGTGGGGTGGGCGGCATATTCCCCAACAGAAAGCAGTAAAAAACTTTTCTGGCTCCATTGTCCTGATGCGCCAGGGTTGTCAGAGTGCTAAAGATGTTTTCGGCTCTCTGACTAAGCGATAACGGTGATCGCCTTTAGGCGTTCGCCATTATCACATAGACCCATCTAGGGGTGATTGTGAACTTGCTGAAGTCAGTACTAACCCCCTGTCAAAGACTGCAGTACATAGGGGCAGTATTGGACATGGGTCAGGGCCAGGCATGTCTCCCTTTGGACAGAGCAAGCAGAATGCCTTCTAGCACAGGCCCCGCTAGTGTGCTACAGTCAGTCTGTCCCAGCCAAGACCTTGTTATGCCTTCTGGGCCTTATGACAGCAACCATTGTAACAGTGCCATTGCCTCACTTGCACATGAGGATCCCACAGTGGTCTCTACGAGTCCAGTGGGAACAGTCCACCAGTGACGTAGACAAATCTGTACTGGTCACATCTCCTCTGAGAAAGACCCTGACATGGTGGATGGACTGCACTAACCTATTCAAGGGCATACCATTTGGAGTCTAGCCCTGTTACAGGTTCTTACCTTGGATGCCTCATGATACAGGTGGGGAGTGCATCTAGATCCTTGCCAAACACAGGGAATTTGGACCCAGATAGAGAAAAACTTACACATAAATGTCCTGGACATGCAAGCTGTTCTCTACAGTCTTCAGACCTTTCAAGCACATTTGACACAGGCTCTCTGTTAGTACAGATGGACATCAGTTACATTACATCAACAAACAAGGGGGGACTTCTTTATATCCACTGTGCAGGGAAACAATGAGAGTATGCATACCTCTCAAGTGTCCCTCATTGTGAGGGACAGCCCTCATTTTTCCCCTTAAAATTGCTCTGTCCCTCATGGAAAAGGTGCTGCCCACACAGAGAATGTGCTGTAAATTCAGATTTTAAAGCAGAAACGCTCAGTATTCTAAAATACTAAATCCAAAATAAACTTTGTACAAGTAAATACTATGGTTTTCACAGTTTTCTGAGCTTGCATCTCCGTGTTTGAGGATGTGTCCCTCATTCTGAGGGTCTGTGTCCCTCATTGTCCCTCATTTTGAGTGTCCAAAAATGTCCACGTCCCTCATATCAGTGACAAAATGTTGCGAGGTTTGAGAGTATGGCAGTGAGCTGTGGAACATTGCCTAGGGCTGTACATCTTCCAGGTGCCTAAAACAAATTGGCAGACAGGCTAAGCCAGTCACAGTCCAGCCTGCATGAATTGGAACTGCTGAGTTCAGTGGCAGAAGATCTCTTCACAAGGTGGGGTCACCCAGAGTTGTATCTTTTTGCATCACCACAGAATGCAAAACTGCTGTGTTTTTGCTTGCTCACTTCAGGGCCTGAAGTTTTCTGGCAAGACATGTTGCCCCTCTTTTGGAAAGGGAAGTTTCTATATGTCTTTCCTCCTTTTCTGCTTATACAGAGTGTGTTACTCAAAGTTCAGATGAAGGGAGCAACTCTCATCCTAATTGTTCTTATTTGGCCTTGGCAGATCTGATACCCACTGCTTCAACAGTTAGCAGTGGAAAACGGAGTGTCCCTGTCCCTGTGCAAGGGTCTATTGTCACAGGACAGGGTGTCTCAGGTCCATCTGTACCTGAAATCCCTGCATCTACATGCATGACTCCTGAAGACGTAGTCATAACAAGGTTTGGGATATTCTCTGAAGTGGCTGATGTGATGTTCTCGTGGCTGCTAGAAAACTCTCCATCAGACATACCCTCTCTTTGAAGTGGAAGTGGTTTACATTGTGGGCTGCTTCCAAGCACCTGGATCCTTTTACTTGCTCAGTTAATGGACTGTTGGAATACTTGCTGTCCCTACCAGACACAGGTCTCCAGTATTCCTCCCTGAAGGTGCATTTGGCCGCTATTTCAGCCTTTCATGCCCATGTGGATGACCGCTTGGTTGCCCAACTAGAGATATTCTGTACCTTGCTGAGAGGTATACTGCAATTGAAACCTCCAGTTAGGAACCCATTCCTGGCTTGGGACTTAAATGTTGTGCTGGAAAAGCTTACTTTGGCTCCTTTTGAGCCTGCCGCAAGTTGGCAGCTTACACTTTCTTTCATGTGGAGCGTTATTTTTGGTTGCCGTTACTTCTGCTCAAAGGATTTCAGAGCTATAAACTCTAGTGTGTGAGCCTCCATATTTGATTTTTCACAAAGAAAATGTAGATGTAACACTTAGAATTGGGCAGTGGCTGAATTCATAAGTAACTTTTACTTTGCGAAGGTGAAAGACAGCTGTGTAAGGAAATTGTGCAGAAGCTGAGCCCTTTTGTGGTGAAAAGCCAAAAAAATCAGTATTCTTTGCTTTCTGCTGTATTTACTGTGAACTTTAAGCATATAGTACTTTCCTATGTTATTCAGTTTTGCAGTCCCTACTTTACTGCTTGTTTTTCAAACTGTGCTCCTTGTAATGCCTATTCAGGTCTTAGCTGCACTGTGTATTGTACAGTTTATTTATCAGTTTATCTGCCTAGTCAGGGTTTAGCTGCATTATGAATTGTATTTTTCCAGTTTATCTAGAAATCTGCTTCGGTACTTAGCTGCACTGTATTTGCTTTGTTGTGCCTAACAGCCAGTTTCACTTTGCTATGGTTTCTCTTTCTCCCTCCCACCATCCCCTCTTGCTGCTAGTCTGTCCGCTCCCTTTTCTGACCCTCCCCTTTGTCTATACTACCTCCCTCCCATATCAGGTTGCACTGACCTCCTTATTTCTTTCCACAGACAAGCCGCTAACACTACAGACCCCAACATGACCAGGATCGCAAGGGCGCCATCCAGTAGCCCTCCCAGAGGCATCCTCAGCCCAACAGAAAGAACATATACTTCTGCAGCAGGGGCAACACCACAAAGTACTTCCTCCCACCCACCCCTCTGCCTGCCCGTCCGTCCAACTGAGGTGGTGCTAATTTTATTGTGACTAAGCCGGTCCTGTGATCTCAGAAACAATCTCCTCACCCTCTCCCCCACACACACACCTGTGGCTTATATGGTTCACCCACCCGCACTAGATCTTTCCAGCCAAACTTTCCCCCTCACTCTCTTTGTGCCCTGCACCTAAAGCAGGTATTTGTTGCACTGCATTTACCTTTTGCCCATTATCAGCCAATCTCGGTCCCTACAATTAGTTCTGCTCCCAAAACAAACTGCTACCTGACTTCTTCCTCCACTGCTTCCCTCCCCCATTCTCATTCGCTGTTAAGCACCCTGACACACAGTCCCATCCCCCCCATTAACTTAACCTCTTGTGACCTTACCCCTTAGTGTGCACATCAGACAATACTTACTGTAACGCCTCATGTATCGCTGCCTCCCTTCTGCCTCTTTATCTGCTACTTCCCAGTCCTTCTCCACCACCACCCCATCCCACCCTCACCCCTCCCTTGGAGGCATCCTTTCCCTCCCTGTTGCCACACCACTCCCTGTTGCCCCCGCCTCTGCAACCAGCCCCCACTGTCCCCCACTATTTACCCCTTCTATTCCCCTTCACACCCCAGTCTTTTTGCCTACTGCTTTTCTCAATCTTGAAATAATCTTCAGACTCCCTCTCTCCCACTTGCCCTCTCCCATACTCAAACACCCAAACCAGCCATAGTCACACAAAGCCTCATGCGAAATCTTCTTTCTCTGCCTTCTTCTCCTTGTCTCTGGTGACATTCAACCTAATCCTGGCCCCTCCCCTCCTGCCTCCTCACTCCCCAAAAGTTGTACTTTATACCACCTTATTGCCAGGAGTCTCCTCCCAAAAATTTACCTCCTCAGAGTATGGATGTCCCAACACAACCCTAACATCCTCTGCATCACCAAATCTTGGCTCTCGGCCAGAATTATCAACTCCCAGCTCTCCTTTCCTGATTACCACCTTTACCAGCAGGACCGCAGCAAGCATGGTGGTGGTGTAGCCATGTACACCCGACATAAACTACCCTGCTCACTCACCACTCATGAATTGGTGCCATCTGCTCATGAGCTCCTCCTTATCCAAATGACACTCCCTTCCCCCTACCTATTTTCATTAGTGCTCTCTGTGTATCCCTCAGAACCTCCTCCTCCTCCCTTATTGACACCATCTCCTCCATCTCAAACCTCGCTGCTTCTGGTGAACTTATCCTACTTGGGGATTTCAATATAAACTGCCTTCCCTGCCTCTAAACCCACCACACAACAAACTGAGTCCCTAAACCTACACCAGCTTATTACTGAACCCACCAGACCCAACCCCCATTCCCGTAATCATACCCTCCTGGACTGGATCCTAACAACTCATCCACATCGGACCATCTTGGCTGATATACTGCCCGACATTTTTAGCGATCATTACATGACTTGTGTGCGTAAGCTGCATCTACCCTGCTCCACTCCCACCTACTGCTGAGTTAGATTACATCACGCCTTAAACACTGCCACCCTGTTTAATGATCTGGCTTCCTCCAACTGGTCACTCTTTTATTCCACCACTGACAAAGATGCTGCCCTTTCCCTTTTCTGCCACTTCCTTAATAAAGCTTGTAACTCACATGCACCTTCCCGATGGCGCAGAGTGAGACACTTCCACCATCCTTGTATCTCCATAGACATTATCAGAGTCTGCAACCTCCGCGACCATGCCTGGGCACACTATAAATTCTCCCTGTCCCCCTCTGACCTTGCTTCATATCGCTGTCCAAGAAACTGCTGTACCAGGCGATTTGAGCTGCTAAAGCACATTACTTCATTTTACCACTACAGCAAAATATAAATGCACCTCAAATTCTGGCACACCCTCTCTTTCCTTTTGACCCCCAAACCCCCCAATAGACCACAATCTAATCTCCCACCCTCACACTCTTGCCTCCACTTTAAACACTTTCTTCACCTCCTGTACCCTTCTGACCGGCTCAGCAAACACTCCCCAGCCCTACCCCCTTACAGACAGCTTCCAGTTCCCCGCCACCTCTGCTCATGAGGTTCTTCTTGTCGTTCAACTTCTGAACCCACGTAAATCCAGTCCTGATCATCTTGACTGTCTCCTCCTTTAAATTTCTGACCCTGTCATTGCTCATCCCCTGTCCCATCTGCTGAACCTTTCATTTTCTCTCAGAACAGTCCCCATGGCCTGGAAATCTGCCAAAGTGATCCTCCTTCACAAAGGAGGTGATAACTCTTCACCTGGTAACTACTGCCCTATCTCCCGCCTTCCTATTCTAGCTAAGCTCCAGGAGTCCCTAGTCCTCACCAGACTCACAAATTTCCTCTTCTCCTCTTACTTCCTCTCCCCTTACCAGTTCGGCTTTTGGAAAAAAAACATTCTACAGTCTCTTCACTTCTCAGGGTTACAGATGCCATCCTCACCAGTATGGACGAAGGACACCTTACCTCCACCATTTTTATTGACCTAGCAAAGGCCTGTGATTCTGTCTCTCATCCCCTCCTACTCTCTAAACTCTGTCCTACTGGCCTTTCTTCCCCTGCAGTAGACTAGTTCAGATCCCACCTGTCTTGCCGCACCCAGCATTTTCTTGCTAGGGATGCCTTCTCCCCCTTCCCCATCCTGGCTGGCATCCCCCAAGGTTTGATCCTTGACCCCGTTCTTTTCTCTGTCTTCCTCAATGACCACCCTTCTGTCTGCTCCACTTCTCAGATACACCTCTATGCAGACGACGCCATTCTCTATACTTCAGGCCCCTCTCTCTCCTTGGTGACTGCACAACTGCAAAGCGACTTCTCCTGGGTATTGCATTGGTTCCACGACAACCAACTAAAAGTCAGTATGTAAAAAAGGCAGTATCTATGACTTTCGGTACCTCTCATAAACTCTCACAGCTTTCCTCCCCTTCCCTCCCTCCTTTTCCACCTTTGATTGAACCACCCTGGACACAATCTGGCTGGACAGTCAACTTGACTATGCTACCCATATCAACCACATCCACTCTAAGCTTTGCTTGAGTCTGTGTGCCTTGTTTAGGAACAAAGATGCCCTCTCTTTCCCAGTCTGCTGCGAACTGCTCACCAAAACTATCCTTCCTATGTTTGACTATGCAGAGGTCATTTACGGGTCTGCCTCTTCCACCTCCCTCTCCATGCTAGACTCACTTTTCAATGCCTTCTGCCCTTTCGTCACTAATGCCCATCACTCCGCACACATCATTGCACCCTGTACTCCTCCCTCTCTCTTCCCTCCCTCCAAGTGGAAAACAGAATGCTGTTTAAAACTGGCTTTGCCAACCTCTTTGCATGGGGTCACCTAGCTCCTGCCTGTCATGCCTCCATACTCCTCTCCAAATATTGGTTCTAGGGATGTGGATATGATGTTCTATCCACACTTCTAGGCAGTGTCCTTTCCCTTCGGGATCTTGGGAGGTACCCTCCACTGGCTGCAGCTGGTGCAGAACGCTGCTGCCAGGTTACTGACTGGCCTTTCGAGATCCGGTCACATGACCCTGGTGTTGCATGTTCTGCACTGGCTGCCGGTCAGGTGGAGGGTTATCTTCAAAGTGAACCTTCTCACTTTTTTGTGTCTCACACACAACGCAAAACTGTTGCATTTCTGCTCACTCTCTTCAGGGTCTAGAGCTTTTTGGCGAGATGTATTGTCCCTCTCTTGGAACAGGAGGTTTCTGTATACCTACTCTCCCTTCCCGTTAATTCAGAGAGTACTACTCCAGCTGAAGACTGAGTGGCAGGGACACTGGTTTACCGGGATTGAGAAAGGGCATATTCCATTTTGCACATTGTAAAAAACCGTATTGTCACCAGTGTATGCTAAGCCAAAATCTGGTTTTACCGGTATTTGGTTCTCTGTACTTTATTTAACAATTTTTAACTCTGTTAACATGCATTTTAGCAATTTTGACCTCCACTGTTGCACATCCTTCCATCCTTGTACCAATTTAAAGTTATTTTAGGTACAAGATGTGATGGCAGCAGCAGCACTACAGGCCCCATCCCTAAGGTGTGATGGAAGCAGCACTACAGCCCCATCCCTCAGATGCGATGGCAGCACCAACACGGCACTATGCCCCCCATCCCTCAGGTGAGATGGCAGCATCAACAGCACTACGGCCCCCATCCTTCTGGGGTGATGGCAGCAGCAACATCACTATGACCTCCCTCCCTTAGGCGTGATAGAAGCAGTAGCACTGTGGTCCCCATCCCTTAGGTGTGATGGCAGCAGTACTACTTTCCCCATCCACCAGTGGTGATGGCAGATTCACTACAGCCCCACCCCTTCGGTGTGATGGCAGTAGCAACAATGCAGTCCGCATCCTCAGGGTGATGGCAGTAGTGACAGCACTATGATCCCCTTTCTTCAGCACCCACACCCCACATGCACAAGTTACAAATGACTTGGTCTCTTTGCTTGTTAGAACTCAGCTGTGAATTAATCTGAACCATCACCACTAAGTTGGACTACCTTTGTTTTTTCCTATCTATAATTTAACTCCCTGAATTGTATTTCTGCCTGTGACACCGCTGACCAGGGTTAGGGAACAGACTTGGGTATTGGAGGGCCAGCTGGTGGGTGAAGGCTTGATTGTCCAACGACCACGCACCTTCTCCTGGGAGGGAGGGTGGGTTCACGGCTCAGCATTTGCTGGCCCCTGGTGGAGGCCAGAGGCACAACAACATGACAGCCCTCACTGCAGGAGGGAGCATGACTGACATCGGCTTGTGCCTTGATATCATGTGGCCTGTCAAGAAAATGGGAAAACACCCGCTGGCCAACCGAAGGACAGCTGTTGGTCCCTCCATAAACTGGAAGCCCCAGATGTGTGTCCATTCTGACCCCTGTCATGCTAAGGATACACAGGAAGCTCTTTGGGATAATTCTCCTTCCCTGGTAGCCTCCCACAGGGGTAGGGGCCCACTCAATGAAGGGTTACTTTGGGTTACCTGGTAGCACAGCACTAAAGGGCAGTGGATGGTGGTCGGGAAAGGGGGCCTTGGCAGGCCTGAAGGAGTGGATGGCCAGGGAGTAGGAGGAGATGAACAAAACTGCTTGAATTTGCTTTTTTGAAATAAAGTGTCTTCACCTAAAAAATCCACAAGTGATTAGTGGAGGACCTTCAAATGGATTCACGCATCTCCCAGACATGTGGATGATTTGTTTTTTATTTGGTGTCCATTAAAAGGGTGTCTCCCAGTTTTCATGTCTTTGTTCAGATGTGAATTGAACACCACTCTGCCCACCAGCATCATACAGTCCCTGGGGTCTTACCTTCTATGTGTCATTGACTGTGCTTTCAAAATCCACTGGCCAAACATATGTACACTTAAATACTTAACTTTTGCTTTTTGTTGAAGCAGTCATCAGAAAACTTTTTGTTGTCACAGAGACTGAAACACCAGGTGGGAGAAAAGGGGCAAATCATCCAATTCACCTAAATGGGGTGCTGACTGTGAAGTCTTTTCATAAGTAGTAAGGCAGTTTCTTCTTTGTGAACATATTTTCATTCAGACTAGTTTTCATTCAAACAACTGAGGATTTTGGATGGCCCTACTGATTACAGTATAAACTTGAATAAGCTAGTTGGTAACAGTGATCCTATGTTTAGCAATCTAGATGCTCATATGCAAACAATACAATGAAAACCTAACTAAAATCTAAAACAAGCTTATAAAACACATAAATGTATCTGCACATTTACCTTTACCTATACAAAATCATTGCAGTCCAAGTAAAGCAGGGGAAATTCGTGGTACCCTGACTACTATTCTATGATATAATAAACATATATTGGTATTTTTTATATTCTTTGAAAGGAGGTAAGGCCACTAGGCAGAACTGTCTGTTTTCAGGAGTGACCTAGAAGCACTGGGGAGGTTAAGTGACTTGCTTGGAGTCGCACAGTATGCAAGTGGAGGTTGTGAGAATCAAACCCAAGACTGCTGGATGTACCCAGTTCAGTCACTGTTTGTTACTCTAACCACTAGGCATGGGTGATTAAACTGAATGGCTGATTACAACAAAGCAGTGCAAATAATTTCCTTACTGACTCTATATGCAGCAAAGCAGAAAGAATGCAAAGCACATCAGCATTCATTTTAAGATGCTGAAATCTGGGTTGGCCCACTGGCACTGCAGTAGCACTATTGCTTGCAATGTCAGTGACCCAGGGTCAGAAGTGAACTCGGTTTGCTGGAGGTCTGGCCAGGGGAGTAGGATCAAGCACCCGGGGGAATGCTCTCCTCCTCCAGGAAGGGTGGGCTGCAGGTCCTGCTGCTTTACCACCACCTGTGTGACCACGGATGGTGGTGCAATGGTGCAGAGTGATCAGGAGGGAGGCGCTAGCCAGGATCTGGAGCAGTGGCATGTCTCTATGTGACCTACCTCCTTGGAACTCCTCTAGTGCAGATGCCCTCTGGGACAGAGAACAGAAAACCAGGAACAATCACTGTACATGGTCACTGGCAGAAGGGACCCAGGTGCCCCAGACTTCATAACCAGGCACCAAGAGGGACCCACTGAGCTGCCCCACACACTAACGGAATGTGAAGGGGTGACCTGGGGTTCTCTCCTTCCCACCTGGGGGTACAATCCAAGCAGGATAGGGGCAGGCCCACAGGAGCTCCTGAGCATTACCTGGGGTGAAGCTAGGGGATACCCAGCCTAGGGATCTCTGAAAAGTGGAGACTGATGCTGTGAGAAGGGGACATAGAAAGAGAAAATAAAAAAAATTTAAAAAGATGCTGAAATCTTTGAGATTCTGTGCCGTGACATGCAATTTCCGTGAGGCACCGGTACAAGAATTCAAAATCCGCATACCAAGCAGGATTCCGTGATTGTTACCGGTGTTACCGGTAAAAATGGAAAACCAGGGTCCCTGCTGAGTGGGCAGCTCTAATACTAATTTTTCCCCTATGGCCTCTGCAGAGGATGGTATCCCCTGCTGCAAAAGCTGGCAGTAGATCCCCCAGTTCTTCTGCCCCTGTGCAGGCGTCTGCTGTCACAGGAATAGGGAACCATAGTCCACCCGGACTTGAAGTCCCTACTTCTGCACACATGGCTTCTAAAGACATTACCACAGCTCACTTTGGGGTATCAAGAAAAGCATTATTTTTACTTGCAATCAGTCCTACTCGAAGGAGTTCAGAGCTGCAGGCTCTAATGTGAGTGCTTTCTTATTTGATTTTCCACGGAGTGTCTTTGCGTACTAACCCTAAGTTTCTAGCAAAGGTGTGTCTGAGAAAGGTGTGTCGTTAAAGCAAACCATCCGCCTGCCAGTGTATTAGCCAGATTATGCCAATCCAGTGGAAGCGTTGCTCCATATCTTACATGTGCATAGAATACTCAGGTACTATACGCAACATACAGTGGACTGCAGACATTTTTTGTTTCATTCACCCCTGAGAAAGAGGGCACCCCAGTTTCTAAACAGTATTTGTCAAAATGGCTAGCACATTGTATTACGTTCTGTTACAGTAAGTATGGTAATGAACTTCCTTCTGTGGTTCTTGGCCATTCCACCAGAGGCATGGCTACATCTACAGCTTGTTTTTAGAAAGTTTCTACTGCAGAGATCTGTGCAGGTGCCACACAGAATACTGTCCACACCTTTACTAAGCACGACAGTGTGGACATTGTCTCTCATAGACGAGTAGGGTTTGGCCTAGCTGTGCTACAGGGCCTGTTATCATAAGCCTATAGGCTCTAGCTGCCCAGACCATCCGCTTTTGTTACTGCTTGGCTCAAGGAACTTTTCAGGGAAGAAAAGTTCCTTTGGCTACTGTTTGGGACTCATTCCAAAGGTGTGGCTTGATGAAAGAGATATCATCTAAGGAGACAGAACAGTAAGAACTTACTATAATAGTAAATCTTTGAGAGAATCTCTTTCATCAGACCATGCTGTTGTCCCACCCTTCTTCCCCTTGGGGGTTGCACAAAGGATCCTTGTACTGCTGTCTTCATTACTATCTTTCCCAGCACTCTGAAGTGCCTGGTATGTGGAGTGCTGGTGTCTCTTCCTGGTAGGGAGGTCCTCCAAGCATGATCTCCGGGCAACTGAGGAGAAGAGGGGCCGCCCATGTTTATGTAGATGCTGACGCCTGACTTCATCGTGGGCAGTCCTGGCTGACTGCTTGCAAAAGTTTCTGTGTGGTGCCAGCACTGACGTGAATATAGTTTCAAAGGTGTGGTCTGATGAAAGAGATTCTCTCGAAGATCTACTGTTATGGTAAGTTCTTATGTAACTGTTCTTTTACAGATAGTGCATGTTGACCTGCATGGAATTGTTCCATACTGACAGCCATGTGATGAATATGGTTCTAGCAGTGGGATGCAGATCTAGCTTCAAAGGCAAGGATGTACAGAGTGCCATTTTTGTGTGATTTGCTGTTCGGTCCAAAACAGGATGGGATTCTGTAGGTTATCTAGGATAACAAGGGACAGCCACAGGTGTCCCAGCAGCAATACAAGCCCAATCCAGCTACTAGTGGACACAGTTTTGGTCATCCCAGGCAGTTGAGGTGCAACTTTGGCCCTTTCAGAATTTTGGTAACCAGAAAGTAAAGGAATCCTACTCTGGATTTAAGGTTAATCACAACAGAGGTCCCTGTGTTCAAAGATGTAATGGACTTCCAAGCAGAAGAGGTGGATCTTCACAGTGAGGGTATGCAGGCCCATCCCTGCCATCAGTCCCTTGGTGGAAGACTTCAACATTTGTACCAGTAATGGGCACAGACAACAACAGACATGTGGGTTCTGGATATCTTGGCTTTGCGTCATGCTCAAGAAACTGCTTCTTGCAGCCATCAGTACCTAAAAACCTGGTGAAAAGTCGGGCAGTATACCAAACTTTGTACCATTTGATCCAGATAATGGATAAATCCCCAGTGTCTCTCCCAGGAGAGGACAGGGATTCTGTTCAATTTACTTTGTGGTTGCAAGAAGTTGGGGGACATCACACATCCACCCGATCCTGGGTCAAAAACACCTGAAGAAGTTTGTCAAACATATGACATTAAAATGGAGTCCCTCCCGGTCCATCATTCGAGCAGTCCAGCTACTACCAAGTGCCCACTGACCTGAAGAAAACTTATCACCACATTCTGCTTAATAGATTGTGCCAGAAGTACCTGAGGTTTGCAATTCAGGTTCTGTTTACCAGTACTTTTCTCTACAGTTCAGTATGGCAACAGCACTGAGGGTGTTCTTGAAGGTCCCTGTAGTGCTGGTGGCACTACTGAGACAGGGGGATCATCAAGTATGCTCTTAGCTGAACAGTTTTCTAATTGGTGCACCTATGGGGCAGACAGCAGTGAGGGTGGTAAGTAGGACTCTGGATGTCCTGAAGATGCATGACTGGATAGTGAACAGGTAGAAGAGCTCCCTGACACCGTTGCAAAGACTCAAACATTTGGGTACCATTTTTCACATGGGGATGTTGACCTATCCGCAGACAGGAAGAGACCTCTAATCAAGGAGATTTGGTGGTTAAGGTCTCAGACACTGGTGTATCCACACAAAGTTCTCCCAAGTACTGGGCCTGAGGATGGCAGCTGTTGAGTTGATGCTGTGGCCAGACTCCATATGAGACTGCCCCAAAACAGGTTGCTTTCTGTGTGGTCTGTGGCCTACAAAAGCTACCGGACTCCAGTTTGAATGCCCAGGCTAATCCTATAATGTCTTGTGTATTGGGAGTATCTGGGAAATCTCTTCTGGGGGATGCTACTAGTCACTCCACAGGAGCTTATCCTTGCTACTATGGTTGCTCCAATACCTACAGTACCTTAAAATCTGATCCAAGCTACGGTAGTTGGATATTAGGATATTTTGTATTAAAATCAGACATCTGATCATAGCCTCGGATGCCGTCATATGTCTGATTCAGATAGCCTACCTTCCAACTACTCTAGAACACTAAATAACATTCCCCCACCTGCAATTAAAAAGCAACCCCTCACCCCCACCCAAACCACATGTAAGCCCTAGCCTTCCTCCCTCCCTCCTCTGTCCGTCTCCTGTTAGCATCATCATCATCAGTTTTATTGAAAGGCAATTTGAGAGAAACTCTCATTTACAGCTGCATCCATACATAAAAAAATACTTGCAAAAATAATACAGTACAGAGATTTCAAAAACAGATAATATGAACAAACATAGACCATGATCAAATTCCAGTTATAAATGACAGTTTGCTAACAAGTGCGTATATTTAACCAAAACAATCACATTGTTTCCGAAAAGACCCTACGATAAGAGATTTAAATCATGAAATGGGGATCAGGGCACACATTTTTAACCTTTTCTTAAGTTCTTCCCAGAAAAGCACATACCGGTACTTAATTGCTAAATGTTTTTTTTAAGTGCTCCAATCAGTCCAACTCTGATCTGACAGCAGCTCCTATAATATTGCGATGTATTAAAAAAATGGTACCCTCTACCGACCCACTCTGGCACAAGCTGTCACATCCCCTTCAGTTCAGTTAAGTACCCCCACCCAACACACCCACTAGCCCCCACTCCTCCCTCCATAGTACACCCAAAAAATGCTAAATACTGCAGTTCGGTGACTTTGGTCCTCTGTATTTAACAAAGATTGATCCTGCAGTAGACCAGATTGTGTTCATCTTCGGTCCAGTTAAGTGAATAAATGATGACATCCTACCATACTAACACTTGAAGGACCATGAGTCATCATCATTCATTCACTTACCTGGACCAAAGATGAACGCAAGCTGCTCCATCGTGGGACTGATCTTTGTTAAACAGAGTCGCCCAGCTGCAGTATTTAGCATTTTTGGGGGGTATTTTGGAAGGGAGTGGGGGCAGGGGTTAGTGGATGTGTTGGACTGGGGTACTTGATTGAATTGGAGAGGGACTTGATGACTTATGCCTGGGTGGGGAGGGGGACCTTATTAGTGTTGGTGGGGATGGCAGTTATTGAATACATGGCAGTATTATAGGAGCTGCAGTCAGATCAGAGTCAGACAGATGGGGGCACTTGAAAAAACATTTATCAATTCAGTATATGCTCACAGGGGCTGTGGGTGGAGGGAGATTGTGGCTTACAGGTTGATTTAGGTGGGGATTTTGAGCTAAAGAGTGGGGATGGACTCGTACAGCATAAGACAGCAAGTATTATTAGGGAAATGGATGCCAAATCAGATCAGATGTCCATGTCTGAATCTGATTTGGTATCCTGATATTTAGGATATGGGATTTTCGGCAGCTTTAGCTGAAAATCTGAAATCCTAAAATTTTGCTGAAATATGAGATGTCTATTTTTATGATGGAGTATCTGAGAAACCCTGCTCATCACTGATGCCAGCCTGTCCTAGTGGGGAGCAATCCTGGACCACATTGCAGTTCAGGAACTTTGCAGCCCACAGAAACAGTGTCTTCAGATAAATTTTCTGGAAATATGGGCAGCATATCTAACACTGATGTACTTTCAGGACCAGATTCAGTTCCAGGAGGTGAAGATGGGCTGAGAGAATGCTGTCACCATTGCACACATAAACAATCATGGAAGCACAAGGAGCGAAAGCATGATCACAGAAGCGACGATGGTCCTCCAGTTGGCAGAGCAAAATCTACTGTTGCTGATGGCTGTTTACCTAGCAGGGCACCTTAATGTATAAGCTGAGATTGGTTAAGCTGCAAGACAGTTTTAGAGTTGCTGATCAGAAGGTTCAGTGACCCACAGAAAGACCTATTTACATCAGGGAAAAATGCCCAGGTTCCAAGGTTCCTCAGCCATTTGCGGTGTCCATGGATGCTCTGTTCCAGGGCGTACCTGTTTCCGCTACTTCTTTTGCTTCCCAGAGTACTGCAAAAGCTTTAGCAATCAAAAGAAGGCTCCCTCCTGATAGTTATCAAGTGGCGAAGAAGTTAGTGGTTCTCGGACCAGGTAAACCTGGAAGTTCAGGTACTGTTCCAGCTTCCATGTCATAAGGATTTATTTTTGGACCAACATTGGGGGGGGGGGTCATTTCCTGAGGGTGGTTTGTTGGCCCCAATCCATCTTTCTGGTCCCAGGTTCTAGAATGGGATTTAAACTAGGTTTGTTCAGATATCTTGATTTCCAGTCCAACAGCTGGATATTGGACGACTCTAGTCCAAAGTTTAATATATAGCTGGAAAAAAAAAAAACGTACACCTCCCATCCTGCCATTGATAATCACCTCCCGAAACCTCCCTGTAACCTTCAACCTCCCTTCTTACCCCAAGCCTTCTAAGAGCACATACGTAGAAATAAAGTTCATAGGCCACATAATTAAAAAAGCCGCCCCCTCCCATGCTAAATCAGGAGCCTCCCCAGCACCTTGGCACGAGCCACAATACTGTACCATGTAATGACAGCTACTTAAAAATGGCACCAGCATAATACGGTGAACACAAAATAACTACAAATCCAGTGGCCAGCACTACAGCCACTACCAAAATAGCAAAGTGCTTTTCTGTAGTTTTGCAGGGGGCTATGCCTCCCCCATTGCAAGGGGCCTCACCCCACACACACCCTAACTAAAATAACCATCTCCGGTAATTTAGGGAGTGGAAGAAATTCTGGAGGAGAGATGTTCCCCAGGGGTAGCAAGTTGGGGGGCCCAGTAGCACCACTGGGGAGGGTTAACAAATGTGGGGGAGCAGCAGCAGAAATTAACCCTAACACAGGGACAGATTAGACACATAAAACAAAAATCAACAGTACAATAAAAAAATACAACCTGGCAACCAAACCCAGCTCTGCCTGCATAACCCAGCTACTCCTAGGTGGCGACCCTAACTGGCACACTAAGCCGGCAGCATGGTTTGCAGCCCACAGTGGCTGCACTACATCTCGTATCTCCTTGCTCTTTTCCTACCCCCTTATTCCTCAATTTTTACCCCTTTGTTTCTTTCGCACCCTCACTATTTTGTATTCCTCACTATTCTTTTAGGCGCTCAAATTGAGTAGCTCATTTTGACTCACCCATATCACGGGTTATCCCACAACACCCCAGTTCAATAAAGAACCCCCTGTGCAACACACCCAGTAGCCCCCACTTCCCTCCTCCCCTAGCACCAAAATAATTTGTCATATTGGAGTCAGGTGACTCAGATCATGGTCCCTCGGTGGAGCAGTTTGCACTCGTCGGCAGCCCAGAAGGTATGAATGAATGATAACATCCTCCTATAGTAACACCTGAGTGGCCGCTTCAGTCTATATCGAGGGCAGTCAGATCTATTAATCTGAGGGTTGGGCAGCAGATATATAGCAAAAGAAAAAATTTCTGGTTTTAAAAACACAAAGGTTGGCATTAAAATGTAAAATGTTTTTGATGTTTACCTTGTCAGTGTTTTAAAAAAAACTTCTGTATGTTCTTTTGCAGACAGATCTCTCAAGTTATAATAATGTGACAGTATTTTTATCTCCAGGATTGATGGTAAGTTGCTATTACAGTACCACTAGTATAATTAAATTTAGGAAGCACTGAACTTAAAGATTAATTAATATGTGGTTTTATTGTTAGTGATAGCATGTACTAGCACCAAAAACTGTTAAATAAACAAATGTAAGAACATATTTATTTGTATATCAAGGGGCTCAGTATGTCTACTTTTACCTATAGAACTGTGCTTTGACTAAAATGCCACCTTGATATGCTGTTTCCCATGGAACATTGTGGCTCTGAGGTGTCAGGGAAGAGACAGCAGTGACAAAACCACAAAAACATTGGTGTATATCAGCATTGTTTTATAAAATAAGATGTGTTTTTGTAACAAATACACATCAGCAGTGAAAATAATGCAAAGTACATTATATTTATTTTTACATTATATATTTCCAATTAAGCTCTGTTTCTGATACTTTTGACTGGATTTACAAATTGTGACTATTTTTAAACAAAGTGCTGCACAAGATCATAAGATGTATGTGAACTTTTGATATCTGAGGTTTATATGAAGATCGAACTGTTGCAGTAGACAAGGATGGGTAAATAACACCTGGGACTAATTCAATAACAATTGGTGGCCTGCAGACCCTCCAAACTGCCATAGGGTCTGAGCTGCATTATTTCTTCAGTTTTCCCGTCAGGCATACTGTAACTGTGACACTTTTTTTGCCACAGCTGTGGCACTTTAGCTGAGGTTGTTTAATGCTGATAGAGAGTGTGCTGCAGATGTCTACAGTCTGGCCTTGGGCCACAAAACATTGGTGATACTAGGTGACTGGATATATAATAAAATATTTTTTGAAAATGTACCAACTAATTTTTGGGTCAAGTTTCCTTCACATTCTTACATGAAGATTACTGTATTGTGTCTACCGAAGTAGCCTTTCCACAACTAACTTGTTTTCATTTTGTCTGCTACAATATGGCTTGGGCATCTGGTTCCACAAACCTTGGTGTGGTGCAAAGCTCCACGGCATAAATACTCAATTCATGCACCCTTTAGACAGTGTTAAATACTTTTATCAGATCCAGCCTTTGAGACCATGTTCTGCAATCTATCACTACTTGGAATTAAAGTTACATAGATACATAGATACATAGACAGTGTCGGCAGATAAGGGCCTATGGCCCACCTAGTCTGCCCATTTGAGCTTGTAAGTTCAGTTTGTTTTCCTAGAAGTCTATTTCCCCTTACCCCTGACCTCTAGAATTCCTTTATGTCTATCCCATGCATTCTTAAATCCTGTGATTGTTTCAGCCCCCACCACTTCCTCTGGCAGGGTGTTCCACTTGTCCACCACCCGTTTTGTGAAGAAATTCTTTCTCATGTTTCCTCTGAATCGTCCTCCCTCCAACTTCATCCCATGCCCTCTAGTCCTGAAACATCTTTTTCGCTTAAAAATAGTGTTTTCCTGCACCCTGTTCCTCCCTGTAAGATACTTGTATGTCTCTATCATATCCCCTCTCTCCCTCCTCTCCTCCAGGGAGTACATGTTCAGTTCCTTCAACCAAAGTTATAACCAAGTTATGCCACAGGGCTCCAGCAGAAGGTGTTTAAGAGAGTCAAATGTTGGTTAAGGACCCTTACGCTGCCATTTGCTTTATTAGTCCTCACTTGACTGCAGATCTTTGTTGGCATGAAAGTTTATTTATTTTTGAATCCACATTAAGCTGGGAAGCTTTTTCAGAAATTGGAAGTGAAGCGGGAGCATCTGTTTGAGGATGCCTCTTCTGGTGAAGAGGCCATTACTGCTGAGAAGGACTTTAGGAAGTTCAGCAGGCAGAGGCTCCTGCAGGACCAATAGGCCATGGTTGGACAATATTTGAGAGTTTGCCCCTTCGAGACTTGGTTATCCCTCCCTTCAAGATTGTATGAGACCTCTGCAACAACAGTGGTTTGGACCTTGAGGGGAATGTAACATTTCCTGTTTTACAGACTTCATACTTAACTGTGAATTTGGTTATCTCACTCTGTACATACAGTATTATAATCTTGGGTAAAATGGGTGGATACAGGTATATCTTCTTCATGGGTATCTCCCACCACAGGGCCACAGCTTTGAAACTAAACTGTCAGCATGAGGTCTGTTCAAAAATTGTGCCTAGCTGGGTCGCCCATGTTAACACACATCCATGAACCCTATATATCATGGAAGACCCCATCACTATTCAGTTTTTTTTACCTTCTGTTGACCATTCGGTTCCTAAAGAAAACAGAGAGACTACTGAATGGACAGCTATGCAAAACCAGTGTGTTCTGCCACAGAGGGGTTCTGATTCGCTGTGACCTTGAGAGTTATGCTCGAGAGGTCTGTGGGAATCAGAACCCCAAGGTAGCAGAACACATTGGTTGGGCATAGAGTTGCCCATCCAGTATTTTTTATAGTGTATGGTGCATCCTAAAAAAACTAAATGTAGTTCTAGCAGTTTTTTTAATTTTAAAACACCAACTATAGGATACTATATGATAGCCCATACACAACAATACTATTCTTGCACCAAGTGGTTACTGTGATGTCAAGGACCTAAAGAGCGAAGCTCGAGAGGTTCCTTTAATGTAATGGTAATCACGAGGTGTGAGAAGAGCGCTGTTGTGTATTTGGGCTATCAGATATTGTTCTATATAGTGTATGGCACTAAAAGAACTCAATCACTTACTTTTCACGGTCAGTCTGTGCCATCTGCACCCTGCAGTTCTCAGCCATCCACCTGCCGGCCAGCTCACGCATACAATGCTTCAGCCACCCCCTATCCTACGAACCGAGGTGATGGCGGCAGTTGCATTGCGACGTAGTTACTAACATAGAACGAAAAATCATTCTGCATTAGTAGCTACGTCACTACTGCTGTAGAAAGACATTTACAGTGTATGGCTCTCCATACACAGCAACATTCCACCATACACGATAAAGAAATTGTTCATGGCCACGTCATATTCTGGGAGTTAGAGCTAGTTACTAGGGTCTGATGTGTGGTTGCTAAGGAGCAGACATCTCTACATTTGTAGCACAGCCTTCTATTGGTTGTCAGTCGGTGTGGGAGGGATTTAAAAAAAAATGGTGACTGTAAGTCTTGAGTAACCCACCCATGGGGTGGTTCTGCCCTTTTGCCTTTCTTGGGTCCTCTTATTTGGCATTAGTGGGTAACCCCTGCCCTGGAGTTGGATCTCAATGGGCTGCTACTCCATGGTGTGGGTTATAAATAGGGCTCCTTCACACATTTTTGGTTTTCTCCCCACACCGAGTTATCAAGTTATCAGTGGGCGGTGGTGGGAGCACAACTACTTGCCTGCTCCCTCCCTGGTTCCTCGGGAGGTTGGTCGGGAGCAGCGGTGGTATAGTGTGTGGCCGGGACTTGAACCCATGTGCTTGTAGTCAGCAGGTTCAGGAAGAGCAACATCTCTGCCATTATCTGGCAGATGAAGTGTTGGGAGACATGGAGTGTCAGCATGTCAGGTGGGTTTACCTTCTGTCCCCCCCCCCCCAATTTGAAGTGACAGAGGGCCAACAGACTGCTAGCATGAGAGAGGACAGCCAGGCCTGTAGGGAGAACTGGTGGGAATGGTCCACCCTCTCTGTACAGGGGTGGGGGGGGGGAGTGGATGGGGAGTTGTCCATGGAAGAACTAGCCTTGTGAAGGGGTCACCTGAATCAGTACAAGTGTGGGCTCCTCTGGTGAGACCCCAGGGAGCTGGGGAGTGAGAAGAAACTGGAGGTTGGGAGAAAAATGAAGACAGATCTGCTGCCCTAAGGCGGTCTCGGACTCATGAATACTGCTGCCCTAAGGAGATCTGTGCCTCATGAATGCTGCTGTCAATACCCAAATTGTGGCCACTCAGCCCAGGGAGATGTGGGAAGGAGGGTGGTGGTTTTGGCCATGATAAAACCACCAAAATGAACAGTTTTGTGAACCTGTTGCAGGTTGCTGGGTTCAGGGATTAATTCTGTAAATATGCTGTGGACTGGTCAGTTTTGTTCATTAAATGGCTCCCCCATTCCAGAGATCTTTGTGTGGACATTTAGTTATTTGAAAATGTTTGCTGTTAACCTCCGTTCAGTCCTGTATAACCAGCCTTTCAACGCCGCCCCGAGTGAGCAAGTGAACCCAGCCACAACTTTAAAGCCATCTGTCTGGTAAGGGCTGTTTTACTTTGTCTCTTGACTGTGCTCATTTTTGTTGTTGGGCCCCCTTGGCATTTAACACCTGGATACCTCTAGACATAGGGATGGGGACTTACACTTGCTTAGCAAGAAGACATGGGCTGTGAGGAACAGACTTTCATCCTATAAGTAATTTTAAATATCTGGTTGATCCTGCATTTAACTTTGTTTGTGTTTTTTATGATATCTAGTTGCTCCTGGTCAAGTCGGGGGCTTGGGTGATCGTGCCACCACTGCTAGTGTTTATCTGGTTGATCCTGCCATTTCTGTGTTTCTTTTGAATGTGTGTGTCTGTTGCATTTTTCAAAACTACTAGAAAGCTGTTGTACCACAGAAGGGTATAATTGTGTTCCATGACCTTTAATTATGGTAGAATAGCATTTCAGTAGAGATGGAAATCAGTTTGGAACAACATTCCACCATATACTATGTCTTCACTGATTTTGGTAGATAGCTTTACTCATTTATTGTTTTACTTTACTCGTTTAACATAGGTGCATGCCATTGTAGAGCCCAGCAAAAAGGCCCTATCTGCTTTTTATGTTGTCTAGCGCCTGCGCACAAAACATATTGGGGTAGTATGACAAATGCAGGGGTGTGTCAGCATTGTTGAATGCAGGGCATGCTTTAGTAGGTGCATCCCTCATTCACCAAGTAGCCAGCATGCTAGCGCTGACACAAATTTATGTAAAGTGCAACCTACTTGAAACAAATGTGTCACTGCAATCAGAGACAAGCTTGTCATGCATCAGCACAGATGAGACGCCTCCCTTTGCTGGTGAAACATTTCAGTAAACATGATGGTGGGTCCTGCTGCTGCCACAGAATCCCAAAAGAAGGCCGACATTGGGGGTGCAGTCCCTATGTCAGCATGTCCACCACCCCCCCTACATTGTGTGGCACTCTGGGAGCCCACCTTAGTGTGCTGCCACTAAGAGAAAGATGACCACGTCAGCATGTTCCTCCTCCTGGCCCACCCTCATTGCGTGGCACACTGGGAGCCCACCCCAGGTTGCCAATATCAGGCCCCCCCCCCCCGAAAATCATGGGGCATACTGAGAGCCCACCCAGTGTGCCCAACATTTGTTTTAATTCACCCGTAAAGAAAGAAAACAGTTCCGCGAGGTCCGGCTGTGTTTTTGTGTACCTGAAAAAAAGAAAATGGTCTGTTGTCCACGGCGCTTCCTCCCCCCAAACTGCACCCACCCTCTGTACACCCCACCTCCCCACACCCCCTCACCCCATACTTACCTCCGGAGGTCTGGCGCTGTGATCTTTGGTGGAGCGGGAACATGTCTGCACTCTTCAAAGCCAAACTGCAAAATGAAGAAATGCCGGTAAGCTGTATAATGGCATAAATGGAGGGTTTCAAGTTAGGTGGATATCTCAAGCCATTTTTTTAATTTTTTTTTATTTTGGCTCCAGATTTTTAACATGGGGCTCTTGGGACCCCACGTCATGAACACATGCACTGTCATCTCGTTATTAAGTCCCGAAAGGTCATTTTGCGGTCACTGCGCGGAATCACCTTTCGGGGCCGATTAGCGAAACAACAGTGCCAGTGTTCAGGAGGTGGGATCTCAAAAAGCCTACATTGCAAATTTAGTGATAAAAATTCCAAATAATGACTGAGTTACACGCATGCATTGCGCAGTTTCCACGCATGCTTGTAACTTTGACAATTTTAATATTTTCACATTGCCATTTTCCCTACCTCCTTATGAACAGCACAGCTGTCATTTTTCCCATCCTGCCCAAAATGTGTTTTCGCACATTTGGCGCACAATACATAGAAACATAGACTTTGACGGCAGATAAGGACCGCTAGGCCCATCTAGTCTACCCATTTCCCTACCTACAGGATAGGCCACAGATCCTAGTTAACCAACAGCCTATTTCTTCCTACCCCCAAAAAGAATTGCCTTATGTCTGTCCCATGCATTCTTGAATTCTCCCACAGTTTTAGACCCCACAGCCTCCTCAGGAAGGCTGTTCCATGCATCCACTACCCTCTGTGAAATAATACTTCCTCACATTGCCCCGAACCACCCTCCTTCTATCTTTAAATTGTGTCCCTTGTTCTTGCAAGTCTGTTTTCTGAAAGATGCTACCTTCTTGGACTTTGTTGATTCCACTGAGGTACTTAAATGTTTCTATCATGTCCCTCCTCTCCTCCTTTCCTCAAGGGTATACATATTAAGCTCCTAGTCTCTCCTCATACGGCTTCTCTTGCAGACCCTGCACCATTTTGGTGCCCTCCTCTGGACTGCCTCTATTCTGTCTGTGTCCTTGCAGAGATGGGGTCTCCAGAACTGGACACAGTACTCAGATGTGGTCTCACCAACTGTCTGTACAGAGGGATAACAACTTCCTGTTTTCTGCTGATGATGCCTCTCCCTATACATCCCAGTATACCCCAGCCCTCCCTACTGCCTTCTCACATTGCTTGCTAACCTTAAGGTCATCTGATATGATTACCTCAGGTCCCTTTCTTTTTGTTGTTGTTACTACCTCCCCACCCATTGTGTATTCTTCCCTGGGTTCTTGTTTCCCAGGTGCATTATTTTGCACTTCTTTGCATTGAATCCTAGCTGCCATACTTCAGCCATTCCTCCAACCTTGCAAGTCCCTTTTCATCCTTTCCACACCTCCTTGTGTATCAGCCCTGTTGCAGATCTCTGTGTCATCTGCAAAAAGGCATCCTTTTCCTTCCAGTCCCTCTGCAATGTCACTGATGAAGCCATTAAAAAGGACTGGATCCAATACTGAACCCTGTGGTACCGCACTAGTAACCTCCCTTTCTTCAGAGTGGACTCCATTTACAATTACCTTCTGTGTCCTGTTGTCCAGCCAGTGTTTTACCCAGGCTACCACCCTGGGTCCCACTCCCAGGCTGGTTAATTTGACTATTAATCTTTTGTGTGGGACTGTGTCCATCGCCTTGCTAAAGTCTAGGTAGGCCATGTCCACAGCCCCTCCCTGGTCTACTACTTTGGTCACCCAGTCAAAGAAATCTATTAGATTTGTCTGACATGACCTTCCCGCTGTGAACCCATGCTGCCTTGGGTCCTGTGCTCCACTGGCCTCTAGGTACTCAACTATTCTTTCCTTCAGAAGTGACTCCATCACTTTCCCTACCACAGAGGTCAGACTGACAGGTCTGTAGTTTCCTGCCTCTGTCTTGGTCCCACTTTTGTGAAGGGGAATCACATCCGCCTTCCTCCAGTCCTCGGGTACCACACCATCCTCCCATGAGTTATTAAAAAGAGTAGCCAGTGGTTTCACTAGTTCCTCCCTAAATTCTTTTAGAATTCTGGGGTGAATTCCATCAGGACCCATTGCTTTGTCCACCTTCAGTTTTAGGAGTTCTTGCAGAACCCTTTCTTCTGTGAAAGGACAGGGATCGACCCCCTCCCCCCTAGCAAGAGTGCTTCTGTTAATTGGATTAGGCACTTCCCCCTCCTCTTTTGTGAATACTGAGCAGAAATATTCATTCAGTATTCCTGCTTTTTCACTGTCCCCCTCTGCCCACCCACCATTCATTCTATTCAGCCTCACTATCCCTCCCTTTGTCTTTCTACACTCGCTGATGTACCTATAAAAGGTTTTATCCCCCTTCTTAACTGAGTTGGCTATTTTTTCCTCAGTTTGGGCCTTTGCTATTCTGACTTTCCTCCCTGCTTCCTTCTGCCTTAACTGGTACAGCTCTCTGTCCTGCTCCTTCTGTGTTTCCTTATACTTCCGGAATGCCATCTTTTTCTTCCTGACTTTCACAGCCACCTCTTTTGAGAACCATAGTGGCTTTTTCTTTCATTTTGATTTGTTTATTTGCTTCACACAAAGGCTTGTTGCCTCTGTGATGGCAGTTTTGATAATTCCCCATTGTTGCTCCACACCTCCTTCTAGCCTGTTTGCTAGTGCTTTTCTGAGGCACTCTCCCATCTTGCCAAAGTCAGCCCTCCTAAAGTCCAGTACCCTCACTTTTGTAAGCTTGACTCTGTAGCTAGTTACTTTGATGAACCACACTGTTTGATGGTCACTTGTCCCCCACATGGTAACCCACTTCTAGATCTGAGATCCTCTCACTGCCCCCGTTTGAAAGTACGAGGTCTAAGATTGCTCCCCAAATGGCGCAGTCGCTGTGGGAAATCAACATTCGGGACAGATTAACAAAATCACAGTGATACTGTTCATAAGCAGAGGTCCCAAAATCCCTATTTTGAAAATTTGGTTAAAACATCCCCAAAATAATTGCATTATGGGCATGCATTGCGCAGTTTCTACGCACGCTCGTGACTTCACCAATTTTTCATATTTTCACTCCAGATTTTCAGCATTGCTATTTTTTTACACTTCCTTATGAAAAGTATGGCTGTCATTTTTTACATCCTGCCCGAAATGTGTTTTCGCACATGTGGCGCACAGTGGCAGGGTCGCTGTGGGAAATCAATGTTTGGGACAAATTAACAAAATCACAGTGACACTGTTCATGAGCGGAGGTCCCAAAATGCCTATGTTGAAAATTTGGTTAAAAAATCCCCAAATGATTGCGTTACGGGCATGCGTTGCACAGTTTCTACGCACGCTCATGACTTCTTCAAGTTTTCATATTTTCACTCCAGATTTTCAGGATTGCCATTTTTTTACACCTCCTCATGAACAGTACAGCTGTAGTTTTTCACATACTGCCCAAAATGTGTTTTCGCACCTGTGGCGCCATATGGCACAGTCGCTGTGCAAAATCACCTTTTGGCTAACAAACTGATAGTGCCGCTGTTCATGAGGTGGGGTCACAAAACAGTGCATGTTGAAAATTTGGGGTGAAAATGCCAAAAAACACCCAGGGCGTTAAGGTTTCCAACCGTAACGCCCCATCCTGTAGAGACTGACAGGCATCGGGGTGTGACTTGGGACTGTCAGCTATAATGCTCATGCTGTTCTGCCCCCACCCTGCAGCTAGTGACAGGCATTGAGGTGTACCTTGGACTCTTCAGCCACAAAGTTCACCCCATTCTCCTATACTGCAAACATCTCAATGTATTTCCTTATGGAATGGGGTGAGTATAAGGCCTGAAGACCCCAAGGCACACTGCAACACTTGTCGGTGTCTGCAGGGTAGGGTGAGGTGAAATGGCATGAGCATTATGGCTGACAACCCAAAGGTATACCCCAGTGCCTGTCAGTCTCTGCAGGGTGGAGGTGGAGTTGGCGTCAGTTCAGATCCTAGAGAAAATAGTTGCATCACAGACCATTGACTACCTTACACGCTACAATCTCCTCTCAGACACTCAGCATGGTTTCAGAAAAGGTCATAGCACCACCACAGCTCTTCTTCAACTAACTACTGATATTCTGTCCAACATGGACTCTGGAAACCTCACAGGTGCCATCTTCATTGACCTCACTAAGGCTTTCGACCTTGTTGACCATCCCCTGCTTCTCTCCACTCTCCATAAATTCCATTTCTCTACCCCTGTTGTGGACTGGTTCTGTAGCTACCTGTCAAACAGGTCGCAAGCTGTCAAATTTAACTCCTCCCTGTCCAACACGTCTACTATCAACCTTGGGGTCCCCAGGGCTCTATCCTTGGGCCCCTTCTGTTCTCAATTTTTATCAACAATGCAGCTGAGGTCCTGGAATCCTGCTCAGCCTATTCTCGCTGATGACCTGCTCATCTACACTAGTTCTTCTAGTATTGCCTGCATAAACACATCACTTAGTTCAGACTTCAATAAGGTCTTAGACTGGCTACTAGACCGTAGCTTGTACTAAATGAAAGAAAGAAAGCCATGCTCCTAGGTTCTGCACCAAAGATTAAGACCTGTTCTAGTTTGCTGGAGGTTCTTCACCCAGGAGGATTTCCACTTGAAAATGTTACTTCCTTCAAGTACCTTGGGATCCTCCTGGACCAGTCCCTGGATTTTAATCTTCACATTCAGTCCTCGTGCAAAGCTGTAAACTCGAAACTAGGAGTAGTTTACAAAACGAGCTACATGCTTACACCCTCAGCCAAATTAGCAATTGCCCAAGGTATTCTGCTCCCAACCCTTACCTATGGTGCCTCTATTCTTACCTCTGCCCATAAAACCTCCCTACTAAAATGGGACGTAGCTTATAATAATATATGCCGATTTGCCTCTTCGTCACCTCGACTCAAACATCACTGCCTTCTTTATAAGGATCTGAATTGGCTCTCACCCTCTGCTAGTAGACAATACTACCTTGGATCACTAATGGACTCAATCATCCGGGAAAAAAACCCATCCCAGCTGGCGGCGTTGCTGGTCCCTCAACCATCCTCCCATGGCCTGCGATCAGCTGACAAATCCTTGCTCTATGTTCGAGATATTCGGACGACTAAAGGCACAGGGGCCTTCCAATTCTCTGCTCCCAGGCTATGGAATGCTCTTCCACTCAACCTCCGGCTGTCTCAGTCTCACTTTGGATTTAAAAGTGAATATCGTCGTTATCTATCCTTAGCTGATGCTTGTACATGCTTTGACCCAACCTAAAGCTCCTGAGACTTACCAGTAATGTCACCCCTGCTCTAATCCAGCTCCAAGACTGTCTCCTCTTCCGCTCCCCATATTTTTCCTTCTCTTTGTAAATAACTTCTTGACTACTAGCTCTCTTCCTTCTTGAACCTTGTTGCTGACCATCCACTGTTGTTTTGCCAGTTATCACCCTTGACCTTCCTTCTGTCAGTCTTTCTTGTTATATTTGAACATTCCTCACATTTCTCTCTATATAACCTTACTATCTTATTAACCCTTTCACTCCACTGGTCGGGTCCATGGTTTCTGCACTTACTATATATCTTACTGCCATTATCTGTATAAGGCTTGCCATTATTTTTTGTTGTTTCTACCCACTGTATTTTTGTAGCAGTGCTGTACTGTTCCTCTATTTGTACTATTGTACCCATGTTGCTGTTGTTCAACTGTTCTCCTTTTGTTGTACTCTTCCGGGTCGTGCCTGAAAATAGTCATTTTATGGCTAGTGCACCTACCCGGTTAACAAAAACTAAATAAATAAATAAATACTTCACTGCCATTCCTATTATGCATCTCTTTAACTCCTGCATTACCAATGCCAACAAGACAACATTCGGCATTGACAGATGCTTGTTTGCCTTTGTCAGTGTGGCAGGAAGAACTCACACCCTCTATGTGCATTAGTTGGGCCTCTTGAATGACGCGAAGAACTGTTCCATTTGCTAGGACTTTATTCTATGAAGAGGCATCACAGAAAAGCTTTGGAAAGTTTTCTACCGAAGATGGGAAATCTCAGCATTCTAGGGCGGGGTTTACTCCATTATTGCCATCTTGGTCTACTAGTTTAGTTTTGTGGTAACCCCTGAGTTTACCTCATTGGGTGACATGCTGTCACCCTCCAGGGAACCGATGATGGAGAAGCCAAAGAATACTTTGTCAGACCATTACCTGAGCACAGTTGAAGAGAATTTATTCATTTATTTTTGTTTACTTCAAAAGTTTTACCAGGAAGGACATACTGAGCTTGCAACAGCTCATTTCCAGTTGTGACCAGAGGGGATGGGGATAGGGAGTAAGCAATACAAGATGTGCAAGTCAGTACCTCTGGGCCTGGCTTGACCATTGTCTTTATTTCTCGGTTCATTATGATGCCATACACCAAAAGCCCCACCCCAAGCTTTGTGCATTGTACAGCAAGAAAGCAAGTATACCACTTCCTGTCTGCCGGGAGAGTGTTTTAAAGATGATTCTCCCTATTTTTGATTATGGTGACATAGTCTGTAGTGGAGTGCCCAGATTCACCATGGCCAGACTTGATCTCCTCTTCCACTCTTTTTGCCATTTTGCTTTAGCTTGTTCCCTTGTACCCAGCATTGCTCACTCTACTCTGCCCTTTCACTTCCCTCTCTTGATGCCAGGTGCCTTTCCCATTGTGAGTCCTTTATATCTGAATTCTGGTTTGGTTCCTTTTCCTCCCACCTTAAATCACTCTTCTCTTCTTCAGTTTCCTCCTACCCTCTCCTCAGTAATGCTTCCTATTCCATCTCTATTCTTTCTAGAAAATATACTGCTGGTCAATCTGCTTTTTCATACTGCTTTCCCAAACTCTGGTCCTCACTACCCAGGTCTGTTCTCTCTGCTTCTTCCTCTTTTTTTTTTAAACTTTACTTTTTATTTTGATCATTAAAAGCATACCAATATAGATCCATACAGTTCAGTTATCTTTTTTCATCACAGATATGTTGACTTGACATTTGATCTTTCATTTACTGAGATAAACTAAATAATCTAGACCTCCTAAAGTTACAGAGACTGGTTCTCCAGATATGGATCCTGGGAAAATAAAAAGTTCACTGCAGGCTGCTTTGAGCTTCAGATGTAATGGCACAGTTTCTTGCAGCGAAACTATTGTCTCTGATTTTGCTCCTTCGGGAATATAGTCTGAGTTTCATCTCCTATCATCACAGATCTTAGCTTTCCCCGGACCAAAGAACTCAAGTCTATATGATTCTACAAACTACAAATATACAACATTAAAAACAAACTTTTGCACAGTTACTCCACCCATTTTTCCCTTTTATTTTTTATCACAATACCTCTATTTCCCTTAGTTTACATACCCTTTTCCTTCTTCCCTTTTGTGTCCCTTCCCTCAGTTCTTGTATGGGCCATCTGCTTAAGTTGTTGTTCTGTATGTCTTCATGTTTCCCCTTCTGTCCTGTCTCCTCTTGCTCCCCCCTCCACCCCTCTCTCCGAAGCCTCCAAGGACGCCACATGTTTTGGAAGTTTTCAACTTTAAGGTGCAGTGTATATGTAATATTTTTCATTCTTTCTATTTCTTCTATTTTTGAGACCCACGCTGTTAGGGAGGGGGATTCTGGGGATAGCCATTTAGTAGTGATGCATTTCAAGGCAGCCATTCTCAATATCTGACACAGTTCCCTTCTCTGGTGTCCTCCGGTCAATAAGGTGGGGAGGCCAAGCACTAGGTCCTGAAATGTGAAAGGAATAGAGAAAAGCGCTACTCGTTCCATCACTGAATGTACTTGTCGCCAGAACCTTAACAATCTGTCACACCCCCAAAATATGTGGTAATGTGTACCCATTTGTGTTCCACATAGGCGCCAGCATGCCGAAGAGGCCTGTGGATTGTAATGCGCCGTTATCTCGGGAGTTCTAAAAAATCTAGTGAGTATCTTCCAGTTAAATTCTCACCACATCATGGCCGAGGAGACTTGCCAACCCCTTTGAAGCCTGCGATCCCACTCTGTTCTAGAAATAGTTATTTTGGCATCTCTTTCCCACCTTAATCGTATCTCTTCTAAGTTTGAGGTCCTCTTTGAATCTATTAAGATTGTATATAATGCGGACAGGTATCTCAGTTTATCCCTAATTTTTATAGAGTCCCACCAATACGATTCAAGTGGGGTAAGATCCCTGCCTATCTTTAAGAAATTTTCTTCCTCTGTAAGGAAGTGCCATGTTTGGAGGAACCTATAAAAATCCTCTTTGCGGAGAGAGAGAAGCACTCCTGTAGAGAGCTAAATGGGAGGCAACCATTCTCGTCTATGAATTGTTTAAATGTGGTGAGGCCCTTATGTTCCCAATAAGCAAACCCAGCATCCGCCCTGGGAGGGGGAAGATAGATGTATATGTAATCAAGGAAAGGGGTCCCAGTGTATTCGGGGTATGTGTTATCTTTCTTAAATTTATAAGGATACGCAAAGAGTGTTTAACCCATAGATTATAGATTATATTATCCATAGATTTGGCAACCAAAATGGTGCAGAGTCTGCACCAGAAGACATATGAGGAAAGACTAAAGGAGCTTAATATGTATACCCTTGAAGAAAGAAGGGAGAGAGGGGACATGATAGAAACTTTCAAGTACCTCAAGGGAATTAACAAAGTCCAAGAGGGTAGCATCTTCCAGAAAAAGAGATGTGCAAGAACAAGGGGGCACAATTTGAAGATAGAAGGGGGATGGCTCAGAGGTAATGTGAGGAAGTATTTTTTCACTGAGAGGGTTGTGGATGCATGGAACATCCTCCCTGAAGAGGTCGTGGAGTCAAGAACAGTGGGGGACTTCAGGAATGCATGGGACAGGCATAGGGCAGTCCTAGTGGGGGTAGGAGGAATTAAGCTGTTGGTTAACTAGGATCTGCAGCTTATCTGTTAGGTAGGAAAATGGGCAGACTAGGTGGGCCAAGCGGTCCTTATCTGCCGTCAAATTCTATGTTTCTATGTTTCTATTATCTGTAGATGCCAAAACTCGGGGAGATATCTCTGACGTAGGCAGGGTCCATAATTTATAGTTATGCATTGAATTCTTTTCTAATAGGTACCAGCCGGAGTCTAACCTCTGTTTGGCCCATGAAACTAGTTGTGACCTCTGAGCTGCTAAGTAGTAAAAATACATATTGGGTAGTCCTAAACCACCTCTTCCTTTTGACCGTGTTAGGATCTTATATGAAACTCATGGGCGTTTTCCTGACCAAATAAAGTTAAACATTTCTTCATTTAGCTGTTTCCAGAAACCGGGTTTTACAGGGATTGGGAGAGTCTGAAAGAGAAACAACCATCTCGGTAGAATATTCATCTTAATTACCTGAATCTTACCATATAGGGGCAGGGGCAACAATTTCCAATGGGCAAAATCTACTTGCATACTTTTATACAGCTTCATGTAATTATCTGTGAATAGATGGGATATATCTGTCAAAACCTGTATCCCTAGATAACGAAAAGTATTATTGCAGGCCCACTTGAACAGGAAATTCTCTCTGAAATCCCTCGGAGGATTCCCATTTAGTACCACTGCTTCTGATTTGGTGTAATTTATTTTGTAACCAGCCAGTGTGACAAATTTGTTCAATGCATTTAGTAAGTGTGGTAGGGAGGTTTGAGGATCTTTTAAAAAGAAAAAAGAATCATCGGCGTAAAGTGCCACTTTTTGTTCTATTCCCCCTGCCTTCACCCCCTTAATTTCAGGATTCTCTCTTATCCATATTGCCAATGGTTCCAATGTTAGAGCAAATATTAGAGGGGAAAGGGGACATCCCTGCCTTGTTCCTCTATTTAAAGATATTCTATCAGATAGCAATCCGTTAAGTTTGATCCTTGCCTCTGTTTTGTGGTAAAGTGCTCCAATGGCTGAAACAAAATTTTCCCCCAACCCAAACTTCGACAGGGTGGACAACATAAAGTGCCAGTCCACCCTGTTGAAGGCTTTCTCAGAGTCCATACTAATGGCCATCTGGAAGGTTGTGCTGTTTTTCTGGGCTGTAATAATATTTAATAACCGCCTTATATTGTCTTAGAGAAATCTCCCTCCAATGAATTCTGTCTGATTTTGGTGAATGAGAGGGGGCAATACATGCCTGAAGTCTCTCCGCCAAAATCCCTGTAAATATTTTTAGGTCTACCGGTAACAGAGAGATGGGGCAGTATGAACCGCAGTGCTCAGGGTCCTCATCTGGCTTCAAGATGACCGAAATCTGGGCCAAATTCCAGGAAGGTGGCTCTGATTTGTGTCGTAATAAAATCTCATTACATGTACCAACCAGGTAGTCCTCTATTTTAGCAGAGAACTTTTTATAGAATTCGGCTGGTAGGCCGTCAAGACCTGGGGCCTTACCATTTCTAAGGTGCTTTATTTGTGACCTCACCTCTCCTATAATAATTGGGGAATTAAGATTTGCCGGGGCGAGTCCTTTAATGTAGGGATGGGCAAGATCTCCAAAAAATCCTGTACTGCTCTATGGTGCCCTGGAGCTGTTTCCACTGTGTAGAGGTCCGCATAGAATCTCCTAAATCTATTTAGAATCTCCGTCGGAGATGTAGTCGTGGGGCCCCTTTCATCCCCTCTTAACCAAACCACTGCTCTATTAGCAGCTGTGTCTCAGCTGCCATGCCAACAGTCTGCCCGCTCGGTTCCCATGTTCAAAATATCTTTGCCTAGCATATCTTAACTGCCCTTCAATTTGTCTATCAAGCATCTGATTTAGTTCTTGTCTTGCCTTGTCCAGCTCCTGCTTTATTTGTGTATCCTGTCCCATCTGATGCTGAGTCTCTAAGTGAGTGATTTTCTGTTCCAGTAGTAATCTAGTCTGGAGCCTCTCTTTCTTTAATCTGGTTGAATATTGGATTATTTCCCCCCTTAAACAGCATTTAAGTGCACCCCATCTTATCCCTTCACTTGTATCCTCTTTTAGGTTGTGATGTTCAAAATTCTTAATGACATCCCCTACCAACTCCCCAAAGTCCTCCCTTAGAAGATGGCTTACATTTAACCTCCAGCAGGACTGCGGAGGGGCCGATGTGGAGACCAACCCCAGGGTAACTGGGGCGTGATCTGAAATGATAATTGGTCCAATATCACATTTTTCCACCTTTTGCAGCCAGTTAGACGTCAGAAGAAAGTAATCTATCCTGGAGTAACCCCCATGCCTGGGGGAATAATAAGTAAAATCTCTTTCCCTTGGATGCATAAAATGCCAGATCTCTGATAGGCCTAATTCTTGATTTAGTCTCTGGATTAGTTTCCCCGTACGCGTGGTCCCACCCCTAGCCCCTCCGGACCTATCTGCCCCTGGGTGTATTACTTCATTAAAATTCCCGCCTATGACTACTAAACTCTGTACATCCATAACTGCTTCTTTAATGATCTTCTCCAAAAAGACTAATCTGGGGGCTTTTTCATCTGGGGCATAAATGTTCAAAAAGGTACACTTCTGGCCCCTGTATGATCCTTGTATCTGTACAAACCTACCTTCTGGATCTGTGCGAACCTTCTCTACCACCAGTGGGGCATCTCGTTTGATCAAGATTGCTACACCTCTACGGTGTGGACTCTCTTCAAAATGCGAGGCATATACCTCACCCACCCAAGACCTTTTTAACTTGAGATGTTCTGCCTCAGTTAAATGAGTTTCTTGAATAAATGCAACAGTGGCCTTTCTCCTCCTGAGATCTTGTATAATCTTTGCCCTTTTTACTGGATTATTTACCCCATTTACATTGAGTGTAACTATATTTAAATCAGCCATGATCTTTTAGATGAGGGAAAAGGAGTATCATCTCCTTACCAAGGGACATTGCTAGCTTTTTGAGTATTCGTGAGCATCTGTGCTTTGTCAACCACACATAAACAAAAACTTTGCTAAACATATTGCATAACACTTGAGAACTTATACTACATTGCAGTGTATTGAACAGGAATGCTTTCAAGGTGGTTTCACCCTGTGTCCACCCTCTCAGAGCTGTTATTTCATGTGGTGTGGATGGATGACTTCTTAAATGTAGGCCGTCCGCCTGGCTGAACATCGCTACCTAAAAGCCAGGTATTTGTTCCGCACCAGCCCTCTTAATGAACCACACGTTCAGAGCTAATCCAAGCATTTTTGACCAGCCTGAAAAAGGGGTCGAATCCCCGCCCGTACTTTATCCTGATCATATCACTCGACTAACTAAATTACTTAATTCAAACCATAAACCCATCAGGGAATCGGATACTCGAATGTCCGGGTTATATATCAGTTTGTGGGGGATTTTCCAGCTATCCGGGTCCCCACAGCCCAACCTTGGTCTCCTCACATTTTGGGGGCGGGGGCCTGAAGGCTAAGAACCGCACTGTTTCCTTCACATCCATAAGTAATCTACTGTTAATCAGTTTAATATTTATTGAGATTTACCAGATTATTTGTAATAATGTAGACAGCCAGCGCGGGGTCTGGGGGGAGGAAGGGGCGCCTCTAAGTCAGACAGACAACCAGTATTTCTTTATATATCATATTTACTCATACTTCCAGTTTTCTTTTCTTGATGTTTGTCTTATGTAACTTCAGGAGCCTCCTCTAGTGGTACCTCATTATAGAGGTACCAACCTAGATTGAGTTGTTAGTTTCGAAGCTTCTCATTTACCAGCAAACAGCTCTTCGTCTGTGCTAACCCCATCGGGTCACAATCTCACCTCCTGGGCTGCTTTTAAATATTGAGAGTTATTGTCTTGCCAACTGATCGTCATGTCGATCGGGACGCTTCCACCCCAGACCCCCCAACCGCCCAAGCCTCCAGATCTCAAATATATGAACCCCCCCCCCTTCAAGAGTGCAGCTGCCCTGTTCCCTCCTCTTCCCCTTCAACCGGGGACCGTGGGCTGTTGGTTACCCAAAGTGGCCTCTTCTCCACAACTGTACCCGAGTGCTTTAGTAGTAAAACAAAAAAAGGAAAGAATATATCCACCTGGTCCAATTTCCCTATATTAGCCCTACTACACCCATCCTTTTGCAAGAAGGTCAAAAATACCACCTACTACTGAAGGTTCAGTGGAAAATCCACATCAACATGATCGTGCTGCCAGATTTAGAAAGGGATTCGTAAGATCAATGCAGCTGTAGTTCAAGTCTGAAGGTTTTCTTCATTGTGTTCTGTCGAAGGGGTAATCTCCCGATTCGTAGTGAAATCTCCTTGCCTTTGCACCGTTTTCCACAAACAGGAAACATCTGTGTGGTCGTGCAACTCTTTTCTTTTTGTTCCCATGCTTTGCTATCCTCCACATCGCAATCTGTCTCCCCCTGCCTGAATCACCTCCTGGGGAATCTCCACCGATGACAAGAACCTCTTTGCCTCCAACAGGTCAGCGAACCTCCTAGGTCCATTTTCCGTTGCAACTTTTAGTTTAGCCAGATATTCTACAAATGCTTTGATGCATTTTTGTTGTAGAGCTCGAACTACCATTAGAACCTTTCTGCGTTGGGCCAACAATTGTGGTGTATAATCTTGACCGAAAAACAATCTAGTATCCCCGAATATTATCTCCTTCTTTGACCACTCCCGCTTTAATATGTCTTCCTTAGTGCGAAAATCCAAAAAGGCTATTATTACTGACCAGGGACGAGCTTTAAGGTCTTTTGGCCTAGATATGAGGGGGCGGTGGGCCCTAATTATATTTAAAGGCTTTTCTGCCAGCCAGTCCAGTATCTCCACTAGAAAGGACTCGAAAAAAGTCAGAATAGAGCCCGATTCTGTGCCTTCAGGCAGTCCATGAATTCTTATGTTGTTTCTTCTGTTTCTGTTTTCAAGTTCCTCCAGTCTGGACTCCAGCTGCAACCCCCTCCTGTGTAGGTCTGTAAGGGCCGCGTTGTGAACATCTACCATATTTGAACAGTCTGTTAGGCCTTCTTCTACTTGCCCCATTTTCCCCTCCAGACTTTCTCATTTTTTTTTCATTTTCTTCCGTCCCCCTTTCCTGTCTCTCCAAGGATTCGCTTATTTTCTGCAATGTGGCGCATAGTTGTTTGGAGATTATTGTGCACTCTCGTTCTTCTCTTTCCTCCAAGGTATCCCCGGCCTGCCGCGAGGATTCCGGTGTACTAGCTGATTGAGGTTGGGCATAATCCAGTAATGTTTTTAGCTGTGTATTCGTCTGGTTGACGTTCCTTTCTCTTTGTTTATGTCTGGAAGTCATACCGCTACAATCTCCACTGAGTCCTGTCGATGGATGGGTTAGGTTTCTTTATGATTTTGGTGGATTTAATCTGGACGGGGTAGAGCTACCGATTCAGGCTGCCATTAGGCTGGTGCACCCACCGGAAGTCCTTCTGCTTCTTCCTTAAAGTTTCTTTTTCATGAATTCTACTCTCCTTTCCACAACTGTATACGACCCTCTCCCCCAACCCTGAACTAGTTTTAACCTGGCATTCTGTTTTCCTTTGTATCTACTGTATTCACTTTTCTGTACTTGTAAAATGAGTTATCTCACCTATAATACCTCAGTTTTATCTATTACATGTATCTGTAATTCTTTTTTTTTTAACCTCAAAGGGTTTTTATTGATACATGTCAAAAAGGAAAAAACAAGGTTCATAGCATTACAACAATCCTGATTTACCTTCACGTTTGATTGAAGTAGTTTGATTATGCTCCTTAATTTGTTGTATTTACTGCATATAAACTACCTCATCCCTTTACCCCAGGATGCATCTGGAAATGAGCTGTTAGCAGTGCAGTATGTCTTTCCTGGTCAGACTTTCGAAATAACTAAATCAATAGATACGGTGCAATAAAAATATAGAAAATAATGGATAGGCAAGGGTGTGTTATGGATTTTTTTTACACACCCACAGTTTATGAGGTTATCATATATGTGTAAAAAAAAAAAATCCATTAACACACACTTGCCTGTCCTTTATTTTTTATAATTACTGGTGCAAGGGAGTGAATACCAAAGCTACTGGAGCAGCTGCACACAGACCTATACATACACACGCACTGCCTGTTTCTTATTTTTTTATTTAACTTTTTTACATTACATTGTGCACCTTAACAGTTAGTCACACTTCATTTGCAATGCAGCCGCTGTCTCCTGAAGCCCCACTCAGAGGGTACACACGGCAGGATCAACCAGATAGATTTTTAAGTTAGTAAAGGCAGGATCAACCAGATAAATATTAAAATGTATTAAAACGTTACCTGCCAAGGTGGTGAGAGGCGAAGGATTAGTGCGGGTGCTCTTTAATTGAAAAACAGAGCCGGCATATTTCTTCCATTGTTTGGCCTACCCACAACAGAGCCACAGCCGATGAGGTGGCGTGTGAACTGAGATTTACACTGGTAGTGAAAGAAAGTTTCAGAACATCGTAATAAGTGGTTTTCGGGTTATTACAGTGTTTTGCAGAGGCCTGTGAACCATTTCATAAAGGGGGTCGCCAGTAATTATAAAAAAAAAAAATACAATGCAATAAAAATACATTACAAATAATAGTAAAATACATACCAGATGTACAGTCACGAGGTACAGGCAGAAAGGACAACAACAAAATAAAGATGTAAAAATTATGTATTAAGGTACAAGTGCAGCACAGAACTGGGAGCCAACTCCAGATAAGGCACAGAATACTACCACCCAGCCCGCAAAGGTGCGAGAGTTACAAGTGTCAATGCAGTAAGGTAGGCAGTGGAGCACAACATAACTTTATTTATTTATTTTTTATTTAGTTATTGAGTTCTTGGATTACACCCATGAGCGGTTGTTCATTTTATGGGTTCCGCATCAGTTACAAGGACAAAGGTACATCAAAACAGTAGAATATTTTTTTAGATAGTGTAACAGTAAGATACAGTAATACATTTTTAGACAGAGTTCCTATAGTGAACACACCAAATTTAGGATCACAGGCAGCAAGTAATTTGCCTGAATCAAAGTTAGGGCACCCTACTGAGTTGCATGAGAGGAGATGATCATAGGAGGATAGTGGCAAGGGTGCTAGATGGTGGTAGAGAGTGGGGGGAGTATACAGTATGGGTGAGGTATAGGTGGCAAAGGTTGTAAGGTAGGGTGGTGACCTGAAGTGCTATGGAATGGTCACGTCAGACAAGTAGGTTAGACATGAGATAAGCGTGCTTGGGTGCCCTTGAGGCACAGGAGGAGTGTTAGTGGAGGCAGCCACAGCTGCTGGTAAAGATAAGTTGCTGTCGTAGTTTGTATTTGAAAACACCAGTAGTTGCAGCACCAGAAATGTCACGTGGTAAGACATTGGTCTAGTGAGGAGCATGGTGACAGAATGTGCGTTGTGCCAAGGCAGTGCGGAGGCTAGGAATTTTGTAGATCAGGATGGCGGAGTTCCTTGTGAAACAGGAGCTTGAGTGCATGGTTAGAAGTTCCTGGACCTCTGCCGGTAGTAGATTGAGAGAGCATTTCTTGGCAAGGAGGCAAGGTTGGTATCTTATTCTGTCCTTTAGTTGGAGCCACCCAGCCTGTGAGTAGAGGTCACAGGTGTGCCCGAGTCTTGCAGCACCTGTGAGAAGATGACACGCCTTATTAAGCGCGATGGAAATGCGTTGTAGGGCGGTGTTGGTTGCTGATCCACAGATAGCCAGTCCATAATCGACAAGGGAGACTATTGAGCTGTTGATGGCCAGATTCAATGTCTCATAGGTTAAGTAGTGCTTGTGGTGGTAAAGAATCCTTATTCTTGTATTGATAGCCTTTGCAGTGTTATCAATGTGTTGGACATAAGACAGAGTGGAATGTATTGTGATACCCAGGTATCTGAAAAACTGGATGTGCTCCAGGGTGTCACCGCTTTCATTTCTGATCGCAAGGGGTAATGCTTTGAATTTACTCTGGGTGCTGGAGTACAACATTGTCTTTGTTTTTTTTTACAGTTTGTGATTAGTCTATGCTCTTTAAACCATTTCTCTGTGGATGAGAATCCCCTTTGGAGTTCTGCTGTTAGTTGTTCCAGATGGGGGTTTCTGGTGAAGATAACTGCATCATCTGCTTAAAGGAGCATCCGGGCCAGACAGGAGACCTACAGTTGGTTTAGGAAAAGACTAAATAGTAGGGGCCCCAGAATTGACCCCTGTGGGACAGGTATGCTAACAGAGGTGGTGTCACCTAGCCTGACCTTTTGCAACCAGTTGTAAAGGTAGCTATTGAACCATGAAACGGATTCTGGAGAGAGCCCAATAGCAGACAGCTGATTTAAAAGGACCTCATTGTACACCGTATCAAAAGATTTTGATAGGTCAATAAATATTGCTCCTACCAGAAGACCTTGGTCTAAGGAGTGGTGGATGTAACCTGTGAATTCCAATATTGCTGTGATGGTACTGTGACCTGGTCGAATGCCGTGTTGTTCAGGACAGAGGAGTTGGTACTGGTTCAGGTACTCGACAAGCTGATCTGCTACAATTCACTCTAGAGCTTTTGGGGGGGGGGTGGAGATAGGTCTGTAGTTGTTGTGTAGTGTCCGATCACCTCCTTTGTGCACAGGGATTACAAATGCCGATTTCCATCGCAGGGGGAACTTGGAGTGGCAGAGGGAGAGAGGTTGATAATCTTAATAAGAGGGCCAAGGACTTCCTCCAGTGCCATGCTGATGAACTTAAGGTCCAGGGTATCTCCGCTGCTTCTTGATTTTCCCTGAGCTCACATGAGGTACTTTCTTGCTTCAGATTCGGAGATTACCTTGAAATGGAAGAGTGGTCTGTTGGAGGATGGTTGCTGGACTGTGTTGGGGTCAGCCGGGATTAAAGTAGTCTGCTGGTAGTACACTGCTGATGTCCGTGAATGCATCATTAAGTGCATTGGCAATTCGCTGTTGGTCCAAGGATATTGCACCATCAACCATGAGCATTGATGGGGCATTTTGGGGTTCTTTGCCACTTATGTCATTGAGATTATCCCAGAATGACTTGCTGTTCCAGGAGCTGGAAAAGGCTTCCTTGTAGAATGCACTTTTGGCATGTCGGATGGCTTTTGTGCACTTATTTCAGGTTTGTTTGTACTTTTGGATGTTAGTGGTGGTAACGTGCGCTCTCGTGATCTGCCAGAGGAGATCTCTGGCATTAAGCTGATCCAGTAGGTCCAGGGTGATCCAGGGATTGCAGTTTCTTTTTATTTTTCTTGTCTTTACCGGGCATGCTTGTCACAGGCAGTGTTGAATGTCTTTATGAAATGGTCAAGGGCCATGTCTGCATCATTGGCCTCATTGAGGTCAGTCCAGTCGGTGCCCTGAAGCTCTGCCTTTAGCAGTGCAAGGTGACCTTTAGAACATGGTTTGTAATTGTTCTGGGAGATGGCTTGCAGTAGTTGTAGGACCAAGTATAGGTGACAGGGGAGTGGTCACTCAGTGTATCAGGGAGAACAGCAGTATTGGTGATATGGGCAGATCGATTGGTGAGCACCCAGTCCAGGAGGGCACAGGTCCCAGTTTTGTAGTCAACTCTGGTTGCTGTCTCGACCATTTGAGAGAAATGGACCACAGATAAGGTGTCCTTGATTGAGGCAACAGAGGGGGACAGCCAGTTGATACTGAAATCTCCAAGCATCACAATTTCTGTGTTTAGGCTCAGGGTGCCCCCATAGCCCATTAGGTCACTGGTGCCAGCCACGATTAGTTTAGGCAGGATGTAGACAGACAGAACCATCAGTGTCCTGTTGTGGGGTCCCTGCAGAAGTTTTACGGTTAGAACTTGGATGTTGTCAGCACTGGTGGGTGCGGAATGTATGTAACCTTGAAGGGGATCCCTAATGTACAGGACACAGCCCCCACCTCTTTTTGAGAGTTGGTTCTGTCTGAACAGGGTGTATCCAGGCAGTGTGATAGCAAAGTCCGGTACCTTGGTGGGGGAGCCAAGACTCTACTATAGAGAGTATGTTTGGGTTATGCCAAGTGACTCATACTTTCAAGCTATCCATCTTTGGGAGTAAACTGCAAATATTTACGGAGGCAAGAGTGAGTCCCGCTGTGTTGTAGGACTGGTTTACACTGCATGGTGGTGGGCCTGGGTTCGAGTGCACATTTCCTGAGAGCAGGAGAAGGAGCAGCACCAGGCAGGTGAAATGGTTTAATAAGAGCTTGTTATTCTGACCCCTTTTTCTCTTGCTGGGTACTGGCACTTTCATGGTGCTAAAGTGCATCACAAAACCTGGGAAAAAGGCCACCAGGGACTAGTCCTTTAACTGGAGATCTTGGGTCTATGGTATATAATCCCTGTGCATGGTGAAGACACATTTGTTACATGATGTGATGGTGCCATATACGTTTAGCACTATCGCCTTGAAGTGGGGCTATGCGAATTGCGGAAACGGTCTGCCAGACGGGCCTGTGAGTGATATTGGGGCGAGTAGGAAGATGTGCACTACAGTCCCAGGTGTCAAGTGGGACATAGTTGCAATGGCTGTGGAGTCAGAATAGGGTAGTTCAGGGCAGAGTATTCTGGATAGTAGTAGGAGTCAAGCAGCTGGATGGGGGCTGGTGGCGGCAGCCAACCAGCAGGGGACTGGGGCCAGCAAAACAATAGGGGGATTAGGCAAATGAGAGTGTGAGGTCAGTTAGAGAGAGCAGGGAGGGGTTGTGAAAGTGGCTGGGTGTAAATTAGCACCACTTTCCGAGAGGCAGAGGCCTGATCAGTTGAGAAGGATCAAACTGAGCACAGGTTCAGGCAGGATGAGCGATAGAGGCTTAGAAGCAGTCAGAGGTTAGAGCAGAGGGAAAAGCCCCGAGCGGAAGCCGCCTGCAGGCAGTTAGTACAGAAGTATTTTTAGAACTCTAGCAAACACTATAGCCTATGAATCTTTAGCAAATCTAAACAATACAGGCAGTGAAATTGTACAATTTCAAGCTTCCAGCTAACAGGCTAGAAATTCATACATATATTAGTAATAAGTGCCATCTCGCCAAAGGAATATGGGCAGTGAAGAGCGATTAAGTATAGTTAACAATGAAAGATCCTCTTACTTCAGTCACGCTGCAAACCCCCCCCCCACCCCAAAAAAAACTATGGTCCCTCTAGTGGCAGATCTTTATAATCTGTTAATGGGAAAATGGAGACACAAAAAAAAGTAGAAAACAGGCTTTTTTGAAGGCAGAAAGGGGAAGGCTTGTAGCATCAGAACAAAGAGGACAGAAGAAGTGGGCAGGGACAGAAGCACAGCAGGCTGTTAGGGGAGTGGTGGGGAGAGACAAAGAGATGTGCAGGGGCAGAGAACAAAAAAAGGATTTACACAGTCAAAGCTCAAATTCACTTCTGAAATCAATTCAGTACTTAAATGACTATAAGAATTAATAGATTATTAAACCCTGGCACAAAAATTCAACTAGAGAAACAGAGGGAATACAGTAGCTAGAGATGTGATCAGCAGGAGATAGTGTGGGCCACTTTGAGATCAGCGTTCACTGGCACCAAATTCAAAGTCAGGGGTAGTACCTTGCAGATTCATCTGAGCTGTAGCATACAGAGGATTTTTGAACCACTGTTATGGTTCAAAAACTGAGGAGTTCCTGGCCTGATCAAGGCTATCTGGATCCCTGAAAAACTAGATGTGACTTACTGGTAGTCTCCATCTAGGTGTCGGTTGCCACTGCATTCTGGCTGATAGGTAAGTCCAGTGCCATGTCAGTGACCTGTGTTCAGATGAAAGACCCCTAACCATCATGATGACACCAAGGTTGGGGCCTGGCTCTGGCTGTTTCATTACCAATGGTATACAGCCTTCAGAGCTCAGCAGTGCCCTGTCTTCATCCAGGTTGTCTACTGTGTCTGTGGGCACCATTATCACACAAGCCATGGAGCTTGCTAGTGTCTGTATTATTTCCATGTCTGTTACCGTCACTGCTGTCAATGATAACTGCATCACTGGCCTGCCTCCCCACACGTCTTTGCTGTCAGTGTCCAGTTTGGGATACTCTGGATCAGGTCCCGTCTTCAACCCTATGCCTTCTCCATCAGTACCTTGTCAACAGGTGAACCCTAGGATTCCTCTTCATCATCCAGACAATGGAGTTGCCAGGCCATAGTCTGAAGGCCTGGGTCTTCAGTTTCATTTGTAAAGTATGACTTCAGTACTTAAACTCAGCATGCCATGAGCCCAGACAACCCCTAGCAGTCTTGATTACGCCTTCACTCTCTGAAAACCTGTTAACTCTTTTGCCAGAGGAGGAAGAAGAGTAATATGCTGTATAGCAGGTTGACTTCACAGCGGTTATATTTCATGTGATTCAGCCTGCTACACAAGTTTGTGTCCGCATAAAGTCACACTTCTGACAATCCCAGTTATCATTTATAAATACAGTATATATACCAGTAGGTATGAGTATACAAATATCAGTGGTTATAATACTGTACAAATACCTTTGCTGGTATTGTTGCTAATGCTACTATTTACAGTACTAGTACAGTAGTGTCATTTGTGAGCTGGCTGTGAAAATTGGGGATGCGTGGTGGTGGTGGCGGGGAGAGTCTTGAGGCACCAAGCAGTTTCGGCATCCAATGGTCGGTCACCATTTGGGTTTCATGTTGCTTTCTGGTTGGTATTTCACTGTGCTTCTTTGAGAACCAAAAAAGGGAATGAAATAATAAGACAAAGGTACAAAAAGGGTTGCCTTAGTATCTTTTAGTGGTATTTTTGCACTGAATACCAGGAGGAGCTAGCTCAGGTTGGGGAAGTCAGCATTCTGTGGTCAGTCAGCAATTTTTGTGTCTCGTAGTTCAGATTTCAGCTAGATTCAGAGACTAGTGCTGTAACAGTGAGTGAGTGAAAATCTATCTCTACACACACACACACACACACACACACACGCTCTCTCACTCACTCTGTCTCCCTTTCGCTCAACAATGGCTGGTATGTTGGGATGCTGATTGTCACAAATGCGATCCACAGGTCAGGCCCTCTGCTGCGACAGTGCCAACCTTGAAGTGCGATAGTGTGAACAGGGGACAGACAGGGTAACCCTCCTGTCTGTTTTGGGTCCGAATTACCTACTAGCTTCGAGTCCTGGGGGTCAAAATGTGAACCTTATGCTAGCATACCCAGTTAACAGGCTCAGATATATATTCTCTTTGGGGAAATGCAATATAATCTTTCGCCCAGTGGCACCCAGCCAGATTTCCAAAATTTACCCTTACGCCTCATATGAGACCTAAGTATATTCTTACCTTTAGTAAGGTTAGTAACACATTCAAGCCCTTAACAGCTGTCAGACTTAAACACTGGTTCAGCATTCACATGCAGATGAAAACTGAGAAGACACAGGCAGTATTTCAAGGAAAATATTGTTTACTAAAAATTGTAAGATAGGTAAAATATCAAACACAGAACAAATATATCAATAACCTACAGTCACATAAAATAAATGGGAAGTTACAGAACACAAATACATCTACCACAAATACTTAAACGTTCCAGCTGAATTATCCTTCTAAAGTGCCTAGTTACCAGTCCACAGACTAAGTGTTTCTTTGGTTTTCAGGGAGTCCTTTTGCCACAACTTGTCAGATGCAGGCCATATTCAAAAGACAGTTTTCTCCACCTCCTGGTGATGTCACCCATGAGGTAACTGTTAGAGCTGTGATAAATCTGTAATCTGAGTATTGATATCCACAAGGATGTATATTATTACTGTAAAAATCAGCAACTAGCAATTTCCCAAAATATGAGTCTCTTTGATCAAAGCATTTCCTTTGACATTTTATAACCCCACAATCTGTCACTAGTTCTCTGCTAGGTGAGAAAACCATAAAGGATCAGCTAAATGACTTCCCTTCCTGCTAGGGTCATAACATTCATATTTAGTTCCCAGCTTCAAAAGCAGGAGCAGATTATAAGGGGTAATAACCTGTCCCTCTGGAAGGAAGGCTTTAATTAGTGGTTTCTCTGGTCTGTGTATCACATCCTGCTGTTTCCTCACACTGGCACTTTTGAGGTTAAAGATCAAGTCTTCTTACCCTACTATCCTTAAGCAGGCAGTCACATACCATACACATTTTATTTATAACACAAATATTATACAATATAACATTAAGCAGGAGGCAGAGCATCACACTGATTGCCAGGAGGAGTTAGCTCTAATCAGGGAAGTCTCTTGTAATATTCGCTTGCATTTTATTTTCACTGGTCAAGGCTGCTCACGAATATAGAAATAATACGAATATAACTTGCTATACTGTAATCCTGACCTTCTGAAATTAAAGGAGAATTAACAAGAAGGGGGGTGAAATGTTTCAAATTTTGTATAACTATTTGTTTTACATTTTGATTGGTTGTACTAAATTGATGTCACTACACATGGGGTATTTAACGCTGTGATATATTTGCCCTAGCCACACACCCTGATGAAGGCTCATGGCCAAAGTGCTGGGGTAACTGGCTTCTGTTGGAAATGAACAAAGCACAATAAAATTAGTATTCACCTTTAATTTGGACTCACTATTTGTACTTTTCTTCTGTGAGTGCTGGTCCTTTGGAACTGATCACTTGTCACTCTCCACTAACAGAAATTCAGACCCTGTTAGACATGTTGGTTATTCAGTCCATGCCCCTGATCAAACAGAATCAGGGTTTCTATTCCACATACATTCTGGTTCAAAAAAAAACCCCAAGTGATTTATGTCCCATCTTAAACCTCAGGAATGTGAACAAGTACATAGAGTTGGAAAAATTTCGGGGTGGTTTCTGTTTAGTCCCTACACCTTCTGCTTCTGCGGGGGGATGGGCTGTGCACCCTGGACATGCGGGAAGCATACATGTATCTCAGGTCTCAGCGCAGCTATCACAAATGCCTGCATGTCCTTTCAGACAGCAAACACAATCATACAAACATACTAAGAAGCCAGCAGAAGATGGCCATTTGGTCTGTCAAGTCTGCTCGTATTGCAGGGTCCACAGCTTGAGCTAATGTCCCTGCCCTCCCTCCCCACTCCTCTCATCCTCCCTACCCGTGATCTTATTTTCTCCCATGCCTGTCCCAGCCTCTCTTAAAGCTGCCCACTGTCTTCAATGAGATGATCTCTTTCAGCAGTGCATTCCAAGTGTCCACCACCCTCTCTGTGAAGAAGTTATTCCTGACCTCCCTCCTAAACCTCCCACCTTCCAGCTTAAGACTGCGCTCCCTAGTAATATGCTTGCTACTTAAGGTTACTTAAAGTGACATCCTTATTAACCTTATTTATCCCTTTCAAGCACTTGAAGGGCTGAATCATGTTCCCTCTCTCTCCTGTCTTCCAGGGAGTATATGTTCAGTGCCCTCAACCTCTCCTCGTATGCCTTACCCTGCTGACCCACTATTATTTTTGTAGCCCTCCTCTGGACCTTCTCCAGCAGGTTAATGTCCTTTTTGAGGTGTGGGCACCAGTACTGAAATCCATATTCTAGATGCGACCTTACCAGTGACTTTTACAAGGGCAGTATAACCGCCTCTCTCCTACTACTGATCCCCCTAGATATGCATCCCAGCATCTTGCTTGCGCTTGATGCTGCTTTCTTGCACTGCATGGAGTGCTTCGGGTCACTAGTGATCATCACTCCCAGGTCCTTCTCCTCCTCTGATGCAGATACTCGGACTCCACTCAAGTAGTACTCTGTCCTGGGATTCTTTGCTCCAGTATGTATAACTTTGCATTTCTTGGCATTGAAGCCAAGCTGCCAGATCCTGGACCACCTCCCCAGCTTTTCCAGATCTTCCTGTAGGTTCTGTATCCCTTCAGCTGTGTCCACTGTCCCGCAGAGCTTGATGTCATCTATGAATAAGCACATTTTGCCCTTAATGCCATCCCCAGTGTCATTGATGAAGACATTGAACAACACTGGCCCCAGCACAGAGCCCTTTAGGACCCCACTGGTTACCTCTCTAGTACCAGATAACTCTCCTCCCCACAATCACCTTCTGGTTTTTGTCCCTCAGCCAGTTTTCCACCCATCTAGTCATCTTTTCCCCAACCCCAAGATCCACCAATTTCCTGATCAAGCTTTTGTGGGGGCACAGAGTCAAAGACATTGCTGAAATCAAGATAGAGGATGTCTACTGCTTGGGCCCTGTCTACTGTCTTAGTTACACAATCAAAGAAGTCAGTCAGATTCGTTTGACACAGTCACCCCCCCATGAACCCATGCTGCCTTGCATCCTGGAGACTATGCTCCTCTAGATACTCCACCAACCTTTCCTTTAGTGTGGTCTTCATGAGCTTGCCCACAATGGAGGTCAGACTGACTGATCTGTAATTCCCTGGGTCATCCTTAGGACCGCTTTTGTGGAGGGGCACTACATGTGCTGTTTTCCAGTCCTGCAGTACCATGCCTGACCCTAGTGAACTATTAAATAGGTCTGCCAGTGGCCATGCCAGCTCCTCAGCCAGTTCCTGTAGTACCTTTGGATGTACTCTGTCCGGGCCAGGTGATTTGTCCACCTTCAATGCCAGCAGCCCCTCCCATACTCTGTCCTTCTCTATCACTACATCTGTGTTCTTCTTCCCCCACCCCCCGCTCCTCTTTTCCCTCCTGAAGGTACTGGTCCATCCTTCTCCTTGGTAAAGATGGAACAGAAGTATTCATTTAGTATTTTCTGCCGTCGAGGTAGCACCTGCTGTGCGAGTTGGCCATTAGGCGCCGCCTCCATCCCAGTTCTGTTTCTCCCGCCGTTGAGGTCACACATGCTGTGTGAGTTGCCGAAATTTGACTGCGTCACTAGGCCTTCACCATTCGACACCACTTTCCTGTCTCCACATCCCGGTTCTGAACGCCTCCCGATGCCGTTGGAAAACCGGTAAGCCCGTTCCTTTTATTCTACCGATGGCACTGGGCTCTTTTTGCTTAAAGTTTGTTAAATTTCTTTCTCATCACGTCTGGTTCAGGGCCCAAGAGAAAATCCAAAGCCGGCCATGCCCCCATGCGTCAGTGCCCCTGTAGCTGGCATTTTTCCTTTTCAGATCGACATGATGTTTGTTTGCGCTGCCTGGGTCCCAGCCACGATATGGACAACTGTGACGCCTGTTTCTCCATGGACTGCCTTGTTCTCATGATCCACTTGTTTAAAGTCGTCAGGGCCCCGCCGACTTTCGGAGAGCGGCATCATTCTAGGGGTGCCGTGGCAAGATCTCTTGACCCTGCCTCCGGGTCCCCTCCCGGGTCTATACAGCCCGGTGAGGAGGAAACCTCCTTGGATTCTAGCCTTGCCATCGAGGAGGTTTCTTCCATGGTGCTGGAAGAGCATCTTGGTTCCTTGTGGGGCCAAGTTGTGAGCACTGCCACGGCAGTCACCTCCACGGAGGTGCAGGCTCCCCCAATATTGTGGCCCATGGTTGCTGGGCCCGTCAGGCGGACCCTCAGCGCCACTTCTGATCCTGGCACTGTTTGCGGTGCCAGTGATCGAGGCAGCGATTCAGGTGTGCTGTGTTCCGCGACAACATCATTCTCTGCGCCATTGTTGAGAGCTCCTGGCGTCACGAGTCTGGCGGTTTGCATGGTCTCCTCTTCCTCGGAGGAGGATGACCCCCTGACCGATCTGGAGTCAGGGAGCCCTCTTGGACATGGCACCAGGTGGCCCAGTGTGTGCCTCCTGGACTCCCTGGAGCCTGTGGTCCCTGCGGCCCCCCACGCCAATTCTGGCATTCGGGGCCCTGCAGTGGTGTGGCAGTCTCCACTGTGGAGGCCGTGGCAACTGCCATTCCTGGTCCTGCCATGGCCTCCTTGGTGGAGATGGGGATCTCCTCTTGTGGGGCCTCCCTCAGGGGCCTGCGGGATTGGAAGTCCACTTGTCATTTTGTACGAGGAAGAGGGCGGCCTCAGAGTCCAAGGAGTTGAGAGGCTGGGGTGAGGTGCGGAGACCTTCCTCCATTATTCTGCAGGAATTGGAGGAGCTGAAGTGCTGAGCCTTGCTTTCCTCCTCTGAGACTTTAGGGACGCCCTCTGTGAGCAGTACTGAGGGTTGCCCTTCTGGAACCATGCAACCTCATTCGCACCACAGGGGAGATTCTCTCTCAGGGCTCAGCCAGGAGTTGTTTGCACATTTGAAGTGTTTGCTGACTGGATGAGTACCAAGCCCCCCCGGATGAGACCTGGCACAGCCTGGCACGGACTCTTCTGCTGGTGAGGCGCAGGAATGAGAGACCCTAGGCTGTTCCAGATCAGTGAGGTCTAAGGCTGTTCAGGGTGAGGTGTCCCCCGTGGCCACAGGGACGGGAAATGCCCCTGTGACATCCTCTTTGCCCTGTGGGTAAAGAGACGGGTCCCCTGTAAGGTGGAGGAGATCACCCTACGCCGGGCAATGGGTGACAGCCTGGATAGGCCAAGCCATGCCGTCCGCCTGATGCAGATCGTTGTCCCTGCCAGTCTGGAGGCCACCTCATTGGCATCATAAGATGCCCTTGCTTAGTACCTTGCAAGCTCCAGACCCTGTGCAGAGAGGGCAGTTACTTGCCTAGATTCCTCCAAATCAGGCAGAGCTGCTAACACCTGCGCTAGCATCGACCACAGGTGCCTGTTGTAGACAGCGTGGTGAGCCTGTTGTGAGCTGGAACAAAACAGCACACGAGCTGAAGAGAAAACTCTTCTTCCCCATTGGTCGAACTCTGCAGAATCCAGATCTGGTGGTCGGTCGTGCTCCGGGTGTTGAAGCCCGTATGGAGTATCTAATGATGCCAGCCCCGTACGCGGGTGAGGCAGAGAACCGAGAGATTCCAGGGGAGCGAATTACCTCTTCCTGCAGTCTGCTGGTGCTGGGATTGAGGTGCATGGAAACTGCCAAATGCGGATTGACGCTTCCTGGAAAGGAATAGGCCAGGATGGTACCACTAGGTGGTGTGCACTAAACTCGCTCAGGAAGGAGCACGTCTCTTGCTCAGTATTGCGTCTTACAACATGAGATATACAGAGTTTATGTACCAACCTTGAAAGGAACTGCTGATATTCAGTGAAATCAGCATCAGATGAAAGGTGGACTGAACGGTCCTCTTCCTCGGAAGAGGAAGCCGAGGAAGTCTAGGAACTTGGGTGTTCAGAGCCTTCCTGCAGTGGGGAGACAGGAGAAAGACCTGCTCGTCCATGGCTCTAACATACCTCTGAACTGTTCCCAGGTTAAGGGCCCCGTAGGACCCACATGGCCCATGGGGGGGGGTGTCTGCAGAGGGATTAGGGAAGGGCTGCCAGGGCTCTGAGACCCAGCAGCAGATCCCCCCATGCGGGGGGTGGGGGACCCTGGGGTCGATCCAGTCAACGAACACTGCAAATGTGTAAACAAATCCTGGCTGAGCCCTGAGGGAGAATCTCCCCTGTGGTGTGACTGAGGTTTCATGGTTTCAGAAGGGCAACCCTCAGTGCTGCTCACCAAGGGCGCCCCTAAAGGCTCAGAGGAGGAAAAGCATGGCTTAGCGCTTCGGCTTCTCCCCATTCCCCCACAGGGTAGTGGAGGAAGGTCTCTGCGCCTCACCCCGGCCTCTCAACCACTCAGACTCTGAGGCTGTCCTCTTCCTCGTACTCAATGACAAGGGACCACCCAATCCCGCAGGCCCTTCAAGGAAGGCCCCAGAAGAGAAGATCCCTGTCTCCACCAAGGAGACCATGACAGAACCCAGAATGGCACCTGCAGTGGCCTCCGCAGTGGAGACCACCACACCAGCCCCCCCCCCAAACTGCTATCCACTGCAGAGCCTCCAGTGCCGGAGATGGCGTGTGGGGCCACAGGGACCACAGACTCCGGCGACTCTGGGAGGAGCACACTGGGCTGCCTGGTGCTACGTCCAAGGAGGCTCTCTGACTCCGGATCAGTCAGTGGGTCATCCTCCTCCAAGGAAGAGGAGACAACGCAAACTGCCAGACTAGTGACCCCAGGAGCTCTCATAGCAACGGCGCCAAGAACAGCGCCATCATGGGTTATGGCATCACCCATGGGGCTGCTTCGATCACCGACACTGCGAATGGCACCGGGATCTGAGGTGGTGCCGAGGGTCCGCCGATGCCATGGGCTGCAATACCAGGGGTGCTTGCACCTCCGTGGAGGTGACTGCTGTGATGGTGCTCACAACTCGGTACTGCAAGGAACCAAGCCACTCTTCCGGCACCACAGAAGAAACCTCCTCAATGGCAAGGCTGTCAGTTAAGGAGGTTTGCTCCTCACCAGGACGTATAGTCCCAGGAAGGGACCCAGAGGCAGGGCCAAGTGATCTTGCAATGGCATCCCTAGAACGACTACGCCCTCCGAAAGTCGACGGGGCCCTGCCAACTTTAAATGCGCGGATCTCGAGAACACGGCAGTCCATGGAGAAACAGGTGTCGCAGTTGTCCTTCGCTTCCATCTCGTCTGTCTTTCCTCTTTCTATCCTTTGTCTTCTCCTCCTCCCGAGACCGCACAAGGATTGAAGCCCCATGGCTAATTAGGGTAGGGTTTTCTCCTTTCTGTCCCCTAATCGGCTTATGCCTTTTTCAGTTTATATCCTTTCCTTTGTCTATCCCTCAGCTCTCTTGCCTCACTCTCCTTCTCATTAAACTGTTTCTTCCTCTCTGACTCACCAGAACTGGGATGGAGGAGGAGTCTGCAATGCCTAATGGCCAGCCCTCATGCATGCAGTGCATCAGCCACGTGGTTGTCTTCATCAGTGCCGACTCCTCCCTCTGAAAAAAAAAAAAAAGCTCCCGTGGCGGGTGCGCGCCTCTGGCTTACACCCAGCAGTAGTGAATGGTGAAGGTACAAGAGAAGATCAAGAATGACGGTAGGTACGTAATTTTCATTTCTTACCGCTGAGCCTAACGCACTCATCTTTGGCAACCAGTATTCCTTCCTTAATGATGGACCACCTTTATTAATTATATTTATTATTATTATTATATCATTACTCAGTTTCATGTCTTGCCGTTTGGCTTATCTTTGATGCACCGAGTATTCACCAAGAGCTTAGCTGTGATGGCTGTGGCCTTTCATTGAACAGCCCTGTATGTGTTTTCATACCAGGACAGTTGACTTTTTTCGTTTGTTTTGTAGACTTTCTTTTCACTGGACCCCCGGGAACTCTCTCAGGCAGGCCTCACTCATCTCCTACTGCTCTACCACCTGCCCGATGCTCACTCTTCAGGAAGTCGGGGACAGACACTCTTCTCCTTCCTTGGTCCGGCAGACCATCTGGCTCTGAACCCCCCACCGAGGTGGGGCCACCGTCCAACCCTGGTGCTCTATCTATAATCAAGTGTGCCAGATGCAAGGCAAGGTGAGGGATCAGGAGAGCCAGCGGGATGAGCCTGGCATTGGGTGTGTGGCAGTGGGGCACTTGAGGCTGCTGTTTCCTATCCCAGGGATCAGGGTTTTTCTGCGGATGTGCAGTGACATTTGTGCACCTCTGTGCTGATGTCCGCCACTGCTGCACCCCCTTACGGCGTCGCTCCCTGTAGTTTCACTGATCTCCATCGGGGGCCACTATGGAGCAATGCAAGACCTGCAACCCACCCTGGTAGAGGAGAGCAGTCTGCCGGACACTTAATCTTCTCCCTCCCCTGCTGACCCCCGGCGGCCCGAGTTCATTCCTGAACTGGGTTGCCAGTGTGGCTTGAGGTGTGGTGTCCAGCACCTCAACCCTCAGCGCTACCGGGCTGGCTGACAGTTGACTTCTAAAAGTATTATCCCAAGATTCAGTGATATAGGCATTGTCTCAGACTCACCAGTTGTTAGATCAACTGGATCTCTTAGTCAGTGAACTAAAATAGGGTCTGAGTCTATGCCAACACCTGCAGTTTGTAAGCACATTTTGGGATATGACTCTTGCATGGGCCTTCCATTTGGAATCCCCTGCTGATTCTGTCTGGGTTCAGGTGACGCTAGTTGCTTCCATCTCCCTGTTCATGGGCAGATGAATACTAAGTCTTCTAAACCTGATGGCAGCTGCCAGTGTGACAGTTCCCTTGGCCTTCCTTCTTAGGCACATCTCACAGTTAAGTAGGCCTAGGCATGCAGTGGCCTGGATAACCCCAATGCGATCACAGAACCTTTATTTAGGGCCCTTTGCTGCTAGCAGGATTACTTCTAATTCCAGGGGCCCTGTTCTTTCAACAGACCCCTCCAATGGTCATCACCATGGATGTATCAGGGAGGGCCTGGGACACATTTCGGGGATGTACAAACACAGAGTGTCTTTTCATCTGTCGAACGCTCTCTCCAGATCAACATTCTAAAGATGAGGCCTGTTCTTTTTGGCCTCTGGGCTTTCGTCCATCACATTCAGGACTGTTCACTCTTAGTCTAGACAGACAATGTCTGTGTCATGCACTGCCTCAACAAACAAGGAGATACCCACTTCTGCCTCCTCTGCGGTGAAGTCATGTAGGTGTGGAAAAGGGCTCTGGCACACAGTGTATATAGTATGGCAGTCTTCCTATTTGGCTGTTTGAATGTCTTGGTTGAATGTCTCAGCCTGCTAGTGGCTCAGGTCTGTGAGTGCGTACTCCAGGACAGTGTAGTTGCAGACCTCTTCAACCACTGGGTCACCCTGTGTTGGACCTTTTTGAGTCCTCACTCAGTGTAAAACTGCCACATTTCTGTTTGCTTATTCCAGGGCCTGGGGTTTTCTGCCAAGATGTGTTGTCCCTCTCCCAGAAGGGGAAATGTCTGAATACTTTTCCTCCAGTCTCTCTAATTCAGCAGGAATTAGTTAAGTTATGGGCGGAGGGGTTGGCAGTAATAGTAGTGGCCCTCTTCTTGCCCACATAGAGTTGGTTCTGTCTGCTTTGGCAGTTGCCTATGTGCAGGGCTGTTTACCGCACCTGAACCTTCAGTCCCTGCATCTTGCCCTGCTCCTGAGGATGTGGAATTTGTCTGCTTTGGGGTCTCTCATCCAGTTAAGGATGTTCTGTTTGCAGCTTGTAAGATGTCTACAAGGCACACTTCTTAAAATTGAAATGGTTAAGTATTTGTTATGCTTCTTGCTCCCCTAAATCCTCTTTCATGTCCAGTACAGCATGTCTTGGATTACCTCCTGTCCCTATCTGATTTTGTTTTCTATTATTTTATTTATTTAAGAGATTTACCAGATAAGCATACTGAGCGGGGACCGCTCGTTTCCAGATGCGACCTGGGGGGGGTTACATAGAATACAAAACAGGTACAAATACAATGGTGCGACAACAGGTTCAGAGTAGATACATACAGGATGATTACAACAGGTCAAGAATAGATACAGACTGGACTATACATTAGTTAGTGACGTACAAAGTTTAGTCCTAAAACCACAGAGTGCATAGTTTGCTATGCCATAGTTAGGGCCTATGACCGCAGGGTAAAAACAGGCAGAGGGCAGTAGATACACAGTAAATACAGTAAGTTTCTGGGCATTGATACAATTCAAGGCACGTTTAGATGCCTCTTGGTAGCAGGTCTGGGTTGCAGGTTGCAGTTGCATATGTCTGAGAAGTGGGCATGTAGGAGTGGTTTAAGGAGCCTTGGGGGTGGGTGAGAGCCTAATATCTACAGGGAGGTCGTTCCAGAGTTTGGGCAGGTGATATTTGAAGGCAGATTGGCCCTTCAATGTGTGCATGAAAGGGGCTTACATAGAAACACAGAAACATAGACTTTGACAGCAGATAAGGACCACTTGGCCCACCCAGTCTGCCCATTTCCCTACCTACTGGATAAGCTGCAGATTCTAGTTAACCAACAGCCTATTTCCTGCAACCCCCCACTATAATTGCCTTATGTCTGTCCCATGCATGTTTGAATTCCTCCACTGTTTTAGACCCCAACCTATCCAGGAAGGCGGTTCCTAAGTCCACCACTCTCTTCGTGAAAAGAATTTCCTCACATTACCCTGAGCCGTCCCCTCTAACTTTAAATTGTGCCTCTTGTTCTTACACATCTCTTTCTCTGAAAGATGCTACCCTCCTGGACTTTGTTGATTCCCTTGAGGTACTTAAAAGTTTCTATCATGTCCCCCTGTCCCTCCTTTCATCAAGGGTATACATATTAAGCTCTCTCAGTCTCTCTTCATATGGTTTCTGATGTAGACCCTGCACCATTTTAGTTGCCCTCCTCTGGACTGCTTCCATCATGTCTATGTCCTTGCGTAGATGAGGTCTCCAAAACTGCACGCAGTACTCCAGATGGGGTCTCACCAACTGTCTGTATAGAGGGATAACCACTTCCCTTTTTCTACTTGTGATGCCCCTTCCTGTGCATCCCAGTATCCCCCTGGCTTTTCCTACTGACTTCTCACATTGCATACCCACCTTTAGGTCATCAGATATGACTACACCCAGATCCCTTTCCATTATTGTTGTTGTTAGTACCTCCACTGCTATTGTGTACTCTTCTCCTGGATTTTTATTTCCCAGCTGCATTACTTTGCACTTCTTTGCATTGAATCTAAGTTGCCATATGTCTGACCATTCCTCCAACCTTGCCAAGTCCCTTCTCATCCTTTCTACCCCCCCTTGTGTATCAACTCTGTTACAGATCTTTGTGTCATCTGCAAAGAGGCATACCTTTCCTTCCAGAGCCTCTGCAATGTCACCTATAAAGACGTTAAAGAGGACTGGACCCAGTACTGAGCCCTGAGGTACTCCACTAGTAACCCCCCTTTCTTCAGAATGTGTTCCATTCACTATTACCTTCTGTGTCCTGTTGTGCAGCCATTTTTCTACCCAGGCTACCACCCTGGGACCCACTCCCAGACTGGCTAACTTGATTATTAATCTTTTGTGCTAGACTGTGTCAAATGCCTTGCTAAAGTCTAGGTAGGCCGTATCCACAGCCCCTCACTGGTCTATTACTTTGGTCACCCAGTCAAAGAAATTGATTAGATTTGTCTGACATGACCTTCCTGCTGTGAATCCATGCTGCTTTGGGTCCAGTGCCCTCTGGCCTCTAGGTACTCAACAATTCTTTCTTTCAGAAGTGATTCCATCATTTTCCCCACCACTGAGGTCAAACTAACAGGTCTGTAGTTTCTGCTTCTGCCTTGCTCCCACTTTTGTGAAGGGAATCACATCTGCCCTCCTCCAGTCCTCAGGTACCACCCATCTTCCCATGATTTGTTAAAAGTGTGGTTAGTGGTGTCACTAGGTCCTCCCTTAGCTCTTTTAGGATTCTAGGGTGAATCCCGTCAGGCCCCATTGCTTTGTCCACCTTGAGTTTTAGAAGTTCTTTCAGTATTCTTTCTTCTTTAAATGGACTGGTATCAACCCCACTATCCAGAGTGCTTCTACTGTTTGGTTTAGGTAACTCCTCCTCTTCTTCTTTTGTGAATACTGAGCAAAAGTATTCATTCATTATCTCTGCCTTTTCACTGTCTCCCTCTGCCCACCTCCCCTCTCCTTTATTAATCTTCCCTATCCCTTCCTTAACCTTTCTATGTTCCCTAATGTACCTATAAAAGGTTTTATCCCCCTTCTTAACTGAGTTGGCTATCCTTTCCTCGGTTTGGGCCTTTGCTTTTCTGACTGCCTTCCCACTTCTTTCTTGGAGTAGCTTTGAGTCTGAGCATCTGAGGGAGTATGCCGGGGGTTGTGTTGATAGGACGGAGCTGAGATGGGGGGAACTGGTCCAGTATTTAGCTATGAGATTAGCGCAATGTAGCTGACGTCGAGACTCCAGCGAGGGAAGAGCTAGGGCCCTGTATACGTCGCATTGATGGGTGGTGGGGGGACATTCCAGGATGAACCGACAGGAAGAATGAAAGAGGGAGTCCAAGCTGGCCAGGGTGGATGAGGGGTCTGCACTGTAGACCACGTCGCCGTAGTCAAATATAGAGAGAATCATTTTGTGCACTAATTCCCTCCTGACCATGGTTGGTAGGCAGCCTTTATTGCAGTATAGTGCACCTAGTTTGGGGTATAGTTTTTTCTGTAGAGAGTCAATGTGGGCAGAGAAGTCTAGGTGTCGATCAAGCCATACACCCAGGTACCTAAAGGAGGTGCAGGATTCCAGGGTGGACCCGTCCAGGGTATGGAAGGCGGGGAGCAGCTAGACGGGAGAGTCTAGACTGCGTGCCGAAGGTTAGGGAGACAGTTTTCTTTGCGTTTAGGACAAGTTGGTTGGACCTGAGCCATGTTTGAATAGCATCAAAATCCTGTTGAAGGGCTGAGTTTATATCCCCGATGGAGGGGCCGGAGGCGTACGGTACGGTGTCGTCTGCGTACATTTGTATAGCTGAGTTGGAGCAGGTCAGTGGTAGATCATTTAAAAATATGGAAGAGAGTTGGGTGCCCAGGACTGAGCCCTGGGGGAACCCCATGGTGACTGGGAGCGAGGGGGATATGTGTGGGCCAATTTTTACTGCCTGTTTTCTACCTGTCAGGTAGGCTTGGAACCAGCTGGTGGCTAGATAGGAGAGGCCTGCGTTGTTCAGTTTTGTGATTAGCTTAGGGTGGGATATGTTATCAAATGCTTTGGCCAGGTCTATGAATATGGCTGAGGTGATATGCCCCTTGTCCATACCTGAGGAAATATCGTTTGTGAGTCTTAGTAGCGCTGTGATGGTGGAGTGCAATTTGAGAAAACCTGACTGATAAGGGGTGAAGAAGGAGGTAGATTCGAGGAATTGTGTGAGTTGGGAGAGGGCTAAGTGTTCCTGTAGTTTGGCCAGAATTGATAAAAGGGAGATAGGATGATAGTTTCCGGGCGCAGATGGATCACCACCCTTTGGTAGCGGGATGACTACTGCCTCCTCCAAGCTGCTGGAATTTGTGCTGTGGTGAAAGAGAGGTTCAAGAGGTCGGCTAAGGGGCGGTAATGGCAGGGGCTGATAGGTATAGGAGTTTGGCGTCCAGTCCTAAAGGGCATTTACCTTTGTTGGAGTCAAGGGAACATAGAGCGTCTAGAACTTCTGCTGTGGACTGGACGGAAAGAGAACGTGGTGGCGTGGGGGGTATGCTGGGGTATCGCGAAAGGGCTGGGTGTGGGTGTGGTGATTTGTTGGTTTGTTAGGAGAGATGTAGCACAGTTGATAAAAAAGGTGTTGAAAGCTGAGGCAACTTCACTGGGGTCTGATACATTGTTGCCCTGAATGGTTAGGGTGGGGGTGGGTGGCTGGACAGGGGGAGTGAACAGGGTTTTAATGGATTTCCAGAATTTGGAAGGGTGGCTAAGGTTAGAGGAGAGAGCCGCCTGGAAGTAGTTCTTTTTTGCCTGCCTTTGGCTTTTGTGCAGTTATTGCGGAGGGTTCGGTAATGCTGCAGGGATTCAGGGGAGCCTGTTTGCCTGTGTTTTTTCCAGGCCTGGTCCCTAGCACGACATCTGGAGATGATGTCGGCAGAGACCCAGGGGAGATGGGTTTCCCTGACCCTTTTGCTTCTTTTGGGGGGGCGTGATAGTCCCATACAGCAAGAACTTGGTTTCTGAACATGTCGAAAGCATGGTCGATAGAGGGTGCCAGTTGAATGAATGACCATTCGCTGAGGGCGAGGTCATTTAGTAGGGAATGGAGGCAGAGGGATTTGTATGCTCTCGTAAGGAGTGTCCTTGGGGGGGTGGTGGTTAGTAGGTCTATTTACCTTTCTGATCATATAAACCATATGGTGATCACCCAGGGAATCAGGTAGGAGGCCAGCTTTAATTATCCTGTGGGGGCGTGTTGTGAGAGCCCAGTCCAGGAGGGAGTGGTTTTGTGTTTTTGGGTTTATGCGGGTGGGTTGCTCTATTTGTTGGGAGAGGTTTAGGGATTGAATCTTGCTACGTAGTTTGGAGCAGTCTTTTGCTAGCCAGTTGTAGTTTAAATCCCCGAGGATGTAGAGCTCACTGGCTATAGCCATAGCTTTAAGAGTAGCTAAGTGGTCTATGATGATAGGTGCAGGGGTAGCAGGGGCGCAGTATATCCCTGCCACGTACACCGGGGAGGTGTGCAGCAGGACAAGTTTAATCATCTTAGTTTCTATTTGAGGAGTATGTCCAGGGAGCTGGACAGGGGTGAAATGGAAACCATTTAATATGTACATGGCGATTCCACTGCCTTTCTTTTTGCCGTGTCAGTCCTGCCTAATTACTGTGTAGCCAGGGATGGCTATTTCTGAGTCATCATGGTGAGGTTTCAGCCATGTTTCAGATATTATACAAATATTTGGTCGGAGGGTTTGGGCAGCTATTTGCAGCTCTGGAACTTTGTTCAGTAGGCTGCGGATGTTAAGGTGAATTAGGCTAAGTCCCTTTGGGAGGGTTTGGGGGTGGGGTGGGACGGTGGGCCAGGGTTGGTTTCAACATCACCCACCAAGAGGAGCAGCAGGGTGAAGTAACATATGGCGGTGTGCCATTTGTTTCTGGATTTAAGCTTGGGGCGGGTGGTTTGTGAGGTGTGGAGGGAGACCGATGTCACTAGGTTGCGTAGGGCAAATAGGCACAGGGGGAAAGAGGGGGGATGACAGAAGAGCTTATAGGCCATGTTTGGGTGGGCATGTGAAACTGGCGCACAGTGGGGGTTGCTAGGGGGCGTGGGAGAGGTGAGACAGAGCAAAAGTGGTGGAGGTTAGGGTCATTTTGGGGCTGGGTTGATGGGGGTAGAGATACAAGAGGAATAGCAATGGTTAGCATTGTAATTAGGTATAGGATCATGTTTGTAGAGTGAAACTTGCAGTAGCAAGCTAGAATTCGGTGTAGCGGCCTCTGCTGGAGGGATCTGATAACCTGCAGATCTGAAAATGGGCTGATAGGTTTTGGCGTGTCACCTGACCTCTCAGCTACCTATATAGCTGAGTGCCGAGCAAGGGTGGTGATGAGGGCGGCGGGGCCAGAATCACAGCGAGATGTAGCGAGATGCAATGTGCAGCTCTGCCGCAAGTTTAAATTCGGTTTTGTCGTCAAAATCAACAAAGGATCCAGGTCGTGTCGCCGAGTGGCTCACCCACCTCCTCGTACCTAATCTGCACTCTGGGAGTTCGGGGGGGGGTCCAGTGTGTCCTGTGGGGAGGGCTTGCTCCAGTATGGCCTCCTCGACCTCGGTGGGGTATCAGGGAGGGCAGCAGTCCCCTACCCTTGCGACCCGCTGTGGTCTCTGTGAAGGTGCATAATTCAGTCATTGTGACCTTTTATGCCCTCATAAAGGGCAAGACCAGTTGGAGGTAACCTGCAGGTTCCTTAAGAGACTTCTGCACGCAAATCCCCAGGTTTGTAAATTGGTTATGGTGTGGGACCTTAATTCCAGAATCCTTTGCAAAATTGACAAGTGTATTGAGTTTTCTTTCTTAGAAGATGCAGTTCCTTGTGGCTTGTATTTTGGCTTGGCAAATATCCAGGCTTCAGGCTTTGGTGGTGGATCCACCCTATCTCGCGTGTCACCCGGATAACGTGTCTTTACATACCCTTTCACAGTTTCTTCCTAAGGTGTTTTTTTGATTTTACTTTGAATGAGACTATTCCTCTTCCTGTGTTCTTCTTTTCCCGCCGAATAGGCAGAAGTTCTCCTGCATTCACTGCATGTCCATCCAATTATATGCCTTTATTTGGAACATAATAAGGAGTGCAAAAAGTCCTCACAACTTTTCATTTCCTTGGCCGCACGGATGGTGTTTTTTTTTTGTCATGAAGCATTGCTTGTTCAAATGGTTGGCATCTTGCATCTCCTTATGTTACGAGAAGCACAGTAAGGAGCTTTCTGGCTCTATCCTTGGACATTCCACTCATGGCATGACTATTTCCATGTCTTGTTTCCATAATGTCTCAGCTGCTGATGTATTTGCTGCCACTATTCATACTTTAAGCAAGCGTTACACTCTGGACCTGGTGTCTAACAGAGTGGCTGGCTTTGCCCTTTCCATCTTCCAAAGCCTTTTAGCTTAGGGGCCTATGTGTCCCTTCTGTGGGGCCTTTCTCCCATTTTACTTTACGTACTGCTTGGGAATCATCCCAGAGTTGTGGCTTTATGGAGGGCGATGTCCTTGAAGAAATTAGTTTTGTTACTTCCCAGTAACAGTAGATCTTTGAGAGAATCTCCCTCATAGAGCCAACATTCACCCACCAACCTGCCCCCTTTCTGTATTTCAGGGGGCATACTGTCATGTGGCAAACCTACCAGTTCTTGGATACTGGGTCTTTTCATTCACTGTACCCTGGATGGGCTTCACAGATTTCCGGTACCATCACCTCTTCTATGTGCTTGGTTATGGTGCTAGTCTCCTAGATCTTACTTCGAGAGGGCTCTTGCAGCAGGTTACGCCATAGGGACTGAAGCTGGCAGGCGCCAGGACCCCACGGAAAACTTCTAGCTAGCAGTTTATAGTGAGGGACCACCTCTTGAAGTTGGCCTGCCCCTGACGTCCCTTATGGTATAAAAGGTCCCCCAGCAACACCTCAGTTCTTTTCCCACTGTCAACCTGCGCAAGTCGGACCTCCACAGATGTCTTCTGCTCAGGTCGACTGCCATTTTCCATGTTACCCATGCTTTCTTTTTTTTTTCAGTATTTTTCAGATCTTACTTTGAGAGGGCTTTTAAAGCAGGTAACACCCTTAGGACTGAAGCAGGCAGGTGCTAGGACCCCACGGAAAACTTCTAGTTAGCAGTATACAACTGGGGACTGCCCCTGGCATCACGTATGGTATAAAACAGGCGGCTCTCAGGCCATCCCCAGTTCTTTTCCCACTGTCGACCGTGTAAGTCGGATGTCCACAGATGTCTTCAGCTAGTCAAACGCCATTTTACATCACATTTTGTTATTTTTTGCCTCAAAACAATTATTCTTCACAAATTCTACTTGCATGTCTTCTTCTCCATACTCTTCAATCGAGAGGCAGTGATCAAAGTGTAATGTGTGGCAAGCAGATTCCTCATAAGGACAGCCATTCGGCCTGCCTCTTCTGCCCAGGCCTAGACCCCAATATAGAGACCTGCCAAGACTTCAGTCCGTGCACTCGGCTCTGCTGTCAGAAAACCCTCGAAGCCTTCTTGCTCACCAAAAAGCTATCTGAGATGGAGAAGGAGCTTCATTGATAGAGCTTGTCCTCTTCACCGGCCTCCGGGGCCTCTACCTTGTCTTCTTCTCACAAGAGAAAATCGAGCAGCAAACCAAATACTGGGAGAAGCATAAGGAGAAATCCCAGTTGGAATGCCATTCATGGTCCCGGACCAAGTTAGTAGTAGTAAAATTTTATTTTTATACAGGTAATGGTGTTATTATATATTTGGGAACATGTCCCATTTTTCAAGATAGACCTGTTTCACACATAACATCAGGTTACACACAAGTAATTTTTAACAACCGATCACATACATCAGTATAAAAAATCATTATTAACTTACATCCAAGTATGACTAGTCTACATTATTTCCATATACAGTTACCAACCCATCCACTTTTTTAACATATCAGCTGTTACACTTACATTTCATGGGAGTTTCACAATCAATAATTTTGAAAAGGATTTTTATTTGTTTGACCCCTTCATCAATTTGATCCCATAATTTAGCGACCTTTGCTGCAAAGGTCATATTGACAAATTTATTTTTTACTTTCGGTCTAATATATTTTATTCCCCTCTTTCATCTCAAATTATAATTATATTGATATATGGATTGTGACATCTTATCCATAAGATATCTGGGACTGCGATTGTAGACTATCCCATGGATCTGCTTTATCCACTTTCGGTCTATAATTTGATTTAATTGAAACCATTGTAATGAAGTAAACATTTCAGAGTGGTGAGTTGTATACTCACAATTCAAGACAAATCTAGCCAGGTTGTTGTAGAATACTTGGACAGGTCTAAACTTAATTTTACTAGTCATACTATATATATGAGTTCCATACTCAATATTGGGTAAAATCAATTTTTTTTTTTTAAATTCTCCTTTTTCTTGGTCGGCCCACCGACTACTTCTGCCCTAGTCACGGCCCCCGGAGACCTACACCGCTGCCTATTGCTGCCAAGGACCCCCGGCTTACCCCCTGGAGGGCGGGGCCGCTGCCACCTTCGTGGCCACGGAACTGTGACTAGTCGGGGTCCCTGCAGCGGTGGCGGTGAATTGAGGATCTCTGGGGAGGGCTTCATACTGACGGTGGACCGGCCCACCTTCCATTTTTCCCTGTTTTTTCTCCCCAGAGGAGGCGGGACTGCAATGCGCCGGTTCTGCCCCGCCCCCTTGCTGAACGTCGCAGCGCGAGGTCTCCCCAGCCTTCGCCAGGAGTCCTCAGTGTCTGAATGTTGCCCATCCCCCGCCCCGGAGAAGGAGAACTGCCCATCGGATGCTCCATCCTTCTCCCCGGCAGCCCTCTGACAATCCAGGTCCGTTCCCGAACCCGGGTCGCCGGCGTCACAAGTGGAAATCCCACCGCTGCGCCGACGAGCCGGCCACAAAATCAATTGTTTTACAATATCCCCTCTCATTTTTGATTTTAAACAGTGTTTTGTCCTCCGGAAAGCTCCTAATTTATTATTTGTTTTTTAAGTAACTCCTTTATGTGGGTATCAAAATTTAAATCTTGATCTACCAGGACCCCCAAATATCGGTAAAAATCAACTTGACTTAGTGTTTCCTTATTTAAATGCAAAATTTTAATGCAAATCTTAGGATGATCCATGTCTGCTTTACTTCTACTCTGAAATAACATTATGTTTGTTTTTTTACTATTTAAAACAAGCTTTGCCTGGCACAGCCATAGCTCCATTTTACTAAAATCCTTTTGGAGATGTCTTTCTACTTCTTGAATCGAACATCCATATGTCAGTAAAACAGTATAATCTGCATACATTCTTAAGGCAGAGTACTTTACAATCTTGGGTAACTCATTTACATACATTACAAACAGGAGGGGGCCCAAAATCGCACCTTGGGAGACCCCCATTTTTACAATTTCTGGGTTTGAAAGGACGTCCCCAACCTGGACTTGCTGTACTCTATTTTCTAAGTAGGACATAAACCAAGGGAGGGCTTTGCCATTCATACTCAAACCTTGCATCCTTTTAAACAAAATCTCGTGGTCTATGGTGTCGAAGGCCTGTCGAAGTTGGTGTCCACTTCTGGATCTTCCCCCGCGTGGGGTTGACTCCTTCCACTGCGGCTGCCCTTTCATCCTTCAGGCTCCCAGTAACCAAATCTCCCTCCCTTATCACTGTTGTGGGAGAAGGTTCTTTTGGGGGGTGTGGGACTTTGTCCCCCTGCCTCTCAAGCTTAAGCCCATAGTCCCCACAGGCTCTAAGCTGAGTTGCTCAGCCGGTGGATCTTCGGGCGGCAGGTCTTTACCTGTCACTTTCCTGGCCAGGGTGTCCACCGATTCCTCCCTAATGTCAGTGGCCAACTCCACCAGATGACACCCGGGACCGATGCCCTCCTCTGGGAAAGAGGGACATCCGTCCCACTCAGGAGCCAGGTCCCCGACTCTGGCGACTACTCCTAGGTGGCCACCAGCTGAATCACCAGCCTGGCCCCAGCCTACACCGGTTCCTTCGACGCCAGCTTCCCCCGACATCTCCTCAGGTAAACCTGTCACCACCTAACCCTCCTAAGTTGCCAGTGGGGCCTGATGCCTACTCTTCGCTGATGCTTACGTCATAACGCCTGATGGCCGGATGCCGGACCCAGTCCATCCGACACTAGTTGATGCTGCTCCTCTGGGTCTGACACCTGATAACCTGGATTGGCCTACCCCAGTGCCTGGGTTATCCCCGCCTGATGACCAGACACGGGGCTGTCTGAGCCATCTACTCCAATGCCAGACACACCAGACCTGCCACAGACTCCTCCACAAGCTCTGAACAAGTTCTTTGTGGCCTGGTGAGCCTCTTTCAAAGACAAAGAGGCACCTAGGGAACCTTCTAAGCCTGCCCCCCCCCCCAGGGACCACCTCCAGACAAGCCTCCAGTTCACCCACCTACACCTCTGCCTAGGGGACCACCCTGATGCCTAACGGGGCTGATACCCCCTTCCCAAAGGACAGTCGCTTCAGCAGCCATGTTCACCTTCCCCCTCACCAGACTTGGGGGTGGGATTTGGATGGGTACTCCTCCTCTTCTTCTGATTGCGAGGACTCTGACCCTCTATCGGAGCCCGAGGGCAGTAAAGACACCCCTCATTCCCCAGCCGATGACCCATCATTCATGCATGTAATGTGGCACATCCAACAGCTGAATGGCTGCGATATGGAAGATCTGGATCTGGAGCGACGTCAGCTGGCTACTTTGCTCAGGAAAAGGGACATTCTGCCTCTGGTGGTTCCCCCACTTGTGGAGTCCTATAAGGATGTCAACAGGGCAGCCTGGAAGCACCCCTTTTCTATGTCGGCCATATCCAAGATGTCAGACCGGCTATATTGTGCCCCCAGAGAGGATCCCTTTTACCGAGAGCACCCAGAGGCAGACTCAGTCGTGATTAGTGCTGCCCTTGACTGCACCAGGTGTCCTAGATGCCTGAGTATACAACCTCCATACAAGGATTCCAAACAATTTGACTAGTTGGCCAAGAAGGTGTATTCCTCAGCAACATATGCTGTTCAGTCTCAAAATTTCCTTGCCCAAATGGTTCAGTACCAGAACGCCCTGTGAGACAAGGCAGTGGAAGTAGCTCAAGTCGTGCCACATTGCCCAGGAAGGGCAGAGCTGATGGCCATCTTAAAGTCGGGCTCAGACATTGGAAATGACGTCCTTCGGGCATATTATGATATGGTGGACTCAGCAGGCAGGGCCGCGGTTTCTGCTGTATGTATTCACCGCTACTCCTGGTTAAGAGTGTCTGGGTTTGCTCTGGATGTACAGTCCAAAATTTTGGATACCCCCCTTCCAGGGTCCAGCCATATTTGGCGAATACTCACAAAACATCATTACTCACCTGCAGGAATCAGGGAAGGCTGTTAGATCTGTACACACTATGTACAAATCTCAGCCCAAACAGCACCCTAAGCAGTCGTTTTGGAGGAATGCTAGACAGCAATCTAGAGGACAGCAATAGAGAGCAGAGTTCAAGTGCAAGGCTTACACTCCTGCTTCCGGAAATTCCGCTCCTTGGCCCCCTAGGACTACCCATCCCATGCTGCCTCTCCCTGGCTCCTCAGCCTGACTCGTTGCCTGAACCCTTCTCCCAGCCGAAGCCTTAGGGGAGGTAGTAGAGGGATCGATTTTCCTTGCTGATAGAAGGGTGGCACCAGATTACCACAGATCAGTGGATGTTACAACTTATCAAAAGGGGGCACACTCTGGAGTTCACTGAGATTCCCCCAGACAACCCACTGATCCCATTCCATTACTCTCAGGCTCACAGTGCTCTCATTGCAGAGGAGATCAAGGCCCTTCTGCAAAAGTAAGCCATAGAGCCCATCCTTCCGACACAACAGGGGAAAGAGTTTTAGTCCCACTTCTTCCTGATGCCGAACAGAACAGGGGACCTGTGTCCTATCCTCGACCTCAGCCACCTGAATCAGGACATGGAGTACAAACAATTCCGGATGGTCACTCTAATAGGCCTACTGCCTCTCCTTTATCAGAGGAATTGATTATGCTCTTTGGACATGCAGGACACATACCTCCACATTCTGATTTTACAACCACACATCAACGTCCTGGAGATGAGGGCCATTCTGTATGTCCTGCAGGCCTCCCAGACACTCTTGCTATCTGGCCCCTTGTTACTCCAGACTGATAACATGTCAGTGGTCTTTTACTTAAACAAGCAAGGGGGGACTCATCCCGTCTGCAGGGGAGGCCATGTGAGTATGGGCATGAGCAGTGGGCCATCACTTGGACTTGACAGCTGTCCATGTTCCAGGCATGCAAAACACCCTGGCCGACAGTCTAAGCTGGTCTCGGTCCAGGAAACACGAGTGAGAATTTCACCCCTTAGTGGCCGAAGCATTTAGTCCAGAACTAGATCTGTTTGCCTCCACATCCATCACAAAACTGCACAGTTTCTTCTCACTAGATCCAGGGTCTGGTGTTTTCTGGCGAGACGGGCAGGAACACATGAACAAGAAAACCAGCATGGGGGAAACAGGCAAGGGAGAGAGAATTAGAACAGAGGGAGGGTGAGGTATAAGACATGGAAGGTCATGCTAACAAATGCCCGCAGTCTGGAAAATAAGGTTCCAGACCTGGAAGTCTTGATGAAAGATGCAGACCTTGACATAGCAGCAATAACAGAGGCATGATACTCTGCTAATCACAGCTGAGACGTCGGTGTACTGGGCTATACACTGTTCAGAAGGGACAGGGAAGTTAAAAAAATGGAGGGGGGTAACCCTGTACATCAGAGAAGGCATAAAGGCTACAGAAGTACAGCGAAGACAGGGGGAGGCCAAGGCAGTGTGGGTCACCCTTGAACCAGGGAATGGTACAGCAATATGTACTGGGGTGCTCTACAGACCTCCAGCACAGAGGGAGGAAGTGGACAGGGTACTAATGGAGGAAATTCACGACATGGCAGCTAAAGGTGAAATCCTGCTGATAGGGGATTTCAATATGCCAGATGTAGATTGGACCACCCAGGCAGCTGCTTCAGCCAGAAGCACGGCCATCCAAGAATCCTTGCAGTGGGTTGAACTTGAACAGCTGCTGCATGAGCCAGCCAGAGACAAATCAATTCTGGACCTAGTATGGACCATTTGAAACGGAGTTGAAGGAGTCCAGGTGGCAGGGAAGCTGTGATTCAGCGACCACCACATGGTGTGGTTTGGCATGGACACAGGAACTCAATTAAGCCACACAAGGGCAAAAGTAATAGATTCAGGAGGGCAGATTTCAGTGAAATGGGTAGATGTTTAAGAGCAGACCTGGGGAAGGGAGAGGTAATGCAGGGGAGTGGAGTAACAGTGTGGGAAGCTAAAAGGAGCCATACTGGTGGCAACTAACCAATGCCTTAGGATGATGACCAAAGGGAAAAGAAGGAGGAAGCCACTGTGGTTCTCTAAAGAGGTAGTAAAGAGATAGCAGACAAAGTAAGGGCTAAAAGAGCAAGTTTCAGGAAGTATAAGGGAACCCAAAGGGAGGAGGACAGGGAGGTGTACGTTGAATGTCTAAGGGAAGCAGGGAAAGCTGTTAGGAGAGCCAAGGCACGGATAGAGGAGAGTTTAGCACAGACTGTGAAAAAAGGGGACAAGATATTTTATAGGTACATCAGTGACAGAAGAAACAACGGCGGGGGGGGTGAGAGGGATTGTGAGGCTCGAAGGGGAGGAAGGAGTATAAGGAGGGGGGATCTAGACAAAGCAGAAATACTAAACAAATACTTCTGTTCAGGATTCACTAAGGAAGGAGAGAGTCAAGGACCACAGTTGGGGAGAATAGGCAGTGGAGGGGAGAAGTGGACACCAGTACATTCACAGTGGAAAGAGTTCTGGAGGAATTCACAAAGCTAAAGGTGGATAAAGCCATGGGGCCAGACTACATACACCTGAGGATATTAAGGGAGCTGAGAAGGGAACTAGCAGCGCCTCTGGCTGCCTGTTCATAGAGTCACTCAACACGGGTGTGGTTCCAGAGGACTGGAGGAGGGCGCATGTAGTTGCACTGCACAAAAGTGGCAGTAGGAAGAAGTGGGGAACTGCAGGCCAGTCAGCCTCACCTCAGTGGTGGGGAAGGTCATAGAGACACTGCTGAAAGAAAGGATAGTGGCACACATGGAATCCAATGGTGCCCAGAGTCTGAGGCAACATGGATTCACAGCAGGAAGGTCTTGTCAAACAAATCTGATAGATTTTTTTGATTGGGTGACTAGGGAAGTGAATCAGAGAGGGGCGGTAGACATCGCCTACTAGTGTTGTCAGAACTCGTTTGTCAAAGATTCGAACCCTGGTGTTCAAGTTCTAACTTAGAACTCGAACACTAAAAGGTTCGCAAAAGGGTTCGAATCTGAGTCCTCCCAACTCCCGTGACGTCTTTTTCTGGCCCCAGCCAGCTGATGTGTCTATGTGTGGGGAGGAGGCACGTCCCAGCAGGCAGTCCTGATGTGGTGGTGGGGGGGTGCAGCAGCAGCAGTGTTGTCGGGGCTGCCAGAATCCACCACGAGTTCTCTCAGACTTTGCGCTTGCGTACTTACGCTCAAGTGAAGTCATCCTCACCATCTGACCATTTACTATGTGGTCAGGTGGGGGTCAAGTAAACTGCGCGAGCCGCGGGATCAGGAGTGGTATTTAAGGCGGAGGCATGATTTGGATCCTGAGGATTTCAGGAGACAGCAGCAGCCTGAGCAATACCGTAGCGTAAGTGTACCGCAGCCAGCATTCTTGCTCGATAGGCCAGGGCCCAGGTCGGTGTGGCCGCAATCGGACTGCAGCACTTGCTAGTTGCTGCAGTGCTTACCTGAATTATTTAAAAAATTCCCAGTCCATCATCCATTTTCCTGCGAAAAAGGCTAAGCAAACGTTGAAAAGTTTGAGGGGAGGGGAAGAGGGGGCAGGGCCCAGGCCCGAGAGAACGAGAAAGGCTGAAAAGGCTCAATAAATTAATGGTCGGGTCAGGTGTGGGACTAGGGGAGGTTCAGGTGGAGGGACTAATCAGGAATTGGGAAGGGAAGGGAAGGGATCGATCAGTATCAGGAGAGAGAATAAAAAAAATAGAAGAACCTTTGTGAATGTGATTGTGAAACTGCAGTGCAACTTAAGCACTGCACAGTGCACACTCAGCAGCTGCCAGCAACAAGCATATAACAAGGGGGAAAAAAAGGCAAATAAATTTGTCAGGACAGAGTATATGTGCTCAAGCTCATTGTGCTGTGCTGCTAAGGGGGATCCTCCTCTTGACTTTCACCCTCAAAAATTCCAGTCCCAGTTATTAGTCCTTATACAACAGCACAAGGCACTGGCAGTAAGGCACTGACTGAAGGCAGGCAGTTAATTTTTTTGGACACGACTCTTTTGTGTGTGTGTGAGACTTCTACTTCTCCACTCCCGAGTCCCTGTGTTGTGCATGTGACTCCCTGCTCCCATCTCCTGAGTTGTGTGCTGTTATTACCCTTACATGACAGAAACTTAGAAATATAATTCTCATTCCCCGTGTTGTGTTGTGTATGTGACTCCGTCTCCTGTGGTCAGCCCATCACCCTGCTGCTGTGTGCCCGTTGACTGCACTGTACCCTACCCAGTGTGTGTTACAGAGAGAAGCCCAGTGGCCAGTTGTGTGTTGGTATTACCCTTACATGACAGAAGCGTAGAAATATAATTCTTATTCCCTGAGTTGTGTACTGTATGTGACTCCGTCTCCTGTGGTCAGCCCATCACCCTGCTGCTATGTGCCCCTTGACTGCACTGTACCCTACCCGGTGTGTGTTACAGAGAGAAGCCCAGTGGCCAGTTGTGTGGTGGCATTACTCTTACATGACAGAAGCATAGAAATATAATTCTCATTCCCTGAGTTGTGTATGTGACTCTGTCTCCTGTGGTCAGCCCATCACCCTGCTGCTGTGTGCCCCTTGACTGCACTGTACCTTACCCAGTGTGTGTTACCGTGTGAAGCCCAGTGGCCAGTTGTGTGGTGGCATTACTCTTACATGACAGAAGCGTAGAAATATAATTCTCATTCCCTGAGTTGTGTATGTGACTCCGTCTCCTGTGGTCAGCCCATCACCCTGCTGCTGTATGCCCCTTGACTGCACTGTACCCTACCCAGTGTGTGTTACAGAAAGAAGCCCAGTGGCCAGTTGTATGTTGGTATTACCCTTACATGACAGAAGCGTAGAAATATAATTCTCATTCCCTGAGTTGTGTATGTGACTCCGTCTCCTGTGGTCAGCCCATCACCCTGCTGCTGTGTGCCCCTTGACTGCACTGTACCCTACCCAGTGTGTGTTACCTTGTGAAGCCCAATGGCCAGTTGTGTGGTGGCATTACTCTTACATGACAGAAGCATAGAAATATAATTCTCATTCCCTGAGTTGTGTATGTGACTCCGTCTCCTGTGGTCAGCCCATCACCCTGCTGCTGTATGCCCCTTGACTGCACTGTACCCTACCCAGTGTGTGTTACAGAGAGAGGCCCAGTGGCCAGTTGTGTGTTGGTATTATCCTTACATGACAGAAGCGTAGAAATATAATTCTCATTCCCTGAGTTGTGTATGTGACTGCCTCCTGTGGTCAGCCCATCACCCTGCTGCTGTGTGCCCCTTGACTGCACTGTACCCTACCCACTGTGTGTTACAGAGAGTAGCCCAGTGGCCAGTTGTATGGTGGCATTAACCTTACATGACAGAAGCACAGAAATATAATTCTCATTCCCTGAATTGTGTACGTGACTCTGTCTCTTGTGGTCAGCCCATCACCCTGCTGCTGTGTGCCCCTTGACTGCACTGTACCCTACCCAGTGTGTGTTACAGAGAGAAGCCCAGTGGCCAGTTGTGTGTTGGTATTAACCTTACATGGCAGAAGCGTAGAAATATAATTCTCATTCCCAGAGTTGTGTATGTGACTCCATCTCCTGTGGTCAGCCCATCACCCTGCTGATGTGCGCCCCTTGACTGCTATGTGTATGCCTATGCCCAGCAGCCCAATCATTCTGTAAGCCTTGAACCTGGGATCCTTTAGTTGCAAACCATCATATTCTTTAATTACTTTCAGTCCACTGCATCACAGTGTCACACAACCAAAATAAAATGTTGGAGTTGTAGCCAGCGATCACAGATCACATTGCTTTCTTACACAGGAATTGTGTGGGTGTGAGTGTGTTCACTGCAGTATACTGGTATTGTTATGGCTGACACCAACATAGATGAAGCATCTGGTGCTGGTGTTGGAGCAGGTGTTGGTGGTAGTGGTAATCCTGGTGCTTGCAGAAATAACCAAGATGTTTCATACGATAAAAATTCAAGAAACAGCAAAAGAGCAACAGTGAAGTGTGGTAAAGCGGGACCTTTTAAGAAAACCTGTACAGTTGCTGGGGTCACACAGAGAGGCACCATAAGGTATGCCATTCATGCTGTTGTGATCCCTGTGACTAGCAGCAATAATGCAAGTGACAGTGAGTCCCTCTCTGACTCAGATAGTAGCTCTTTGTCTCAGTCCGACACTGTTGTGTCTCGCGACGTATCATTACTTCCTCAACAAAGTGAAATGAGCAAGTCTGCTGACAATGAATCAGGTAGTGCACTTGCAAATACATCCAGCACTGTTGGCAATGAAAAGGACATATCCCTTGAATCCACCACTTCTGTGTTGGCCAGCAATGAAAATCCATCAGAGTCTTCTTCCCACTCTTCTAGCACCAAGGAGCATGTCCTGGGTTCTGTTAGGACAGGTGAAAAGACACAAGCCGTCTTTAGCTATCTTTCTAGCACTCGAACAAAATCTGTCACATCTGAGGTGTGGAATTATTTCTCTGTCAGTAAAACTGATCCATGCAGAGCAATTTGTTCCCTGTGTAAACAGAGTGTAAGCTGTGGTAAAGTTGTGTCTTGCCTTGGCAGTACAGCTCTTAAACGCCATCTGAAAAAGCATTCAGTTTTGCTTGATCGTCCAAAACCCATGTCCTCCATCTTCCAGACCGCATGTGAGAAGGGTGAGGAGGAATCTGAAATGGATACTGAATTGTCTGAACTTGATGCAGATAGAACCACTGCCAGCCCTAGGATCATTGTTACCACCAATGCAAGCACCATTAGTACCAGTTGCACATCCAGTGATGGCACTGAATGTATAAGTCCTAGTCCACCATCCCAGCGTCCATCTGCCCATCGAAGCATGGTGTATAATAAACCAGCAGGGACATGTAAACAGCTAACACTGTCTCAAGCATTTGAAAGGAAGAATACCTTTACTAAAAATCATCCAAAGACCCTTCATCTTAATCACAGAATTGGTGAACTGTTAGCTGGAACCCTTCTCCCATACTCTTTGGTAGATCATGAGGATTTTAGGGAGCTCTTGAAACTAGCAGAGCCTTGTTACAAAGTTCCTCATCGAAGGTACTTTTCCTATGTTGAAATACCAAACATTTATTAGGCTTTAAAAGCGACAGTGATGTTTGCACTTAAAACTGCAGAGGGTGGGGTTATTCATGTCACAACAGATAAGTGGACCAGCACTCAAAACATAGATTACATGTCCCTTACCGTTCATTGGGTCACGTTTTCTTGTGGTTCTTCAAAACAAAGACACCCCAGAAGATGGCGCTGCTGCATATAAAGAAATTTGGGCAAAGTCATACAGCTGCAAACATCTTGCAGGAACTAAATGACCTCCTTGATGAATGGGTTTATTCTCAGGGTCTAAAATGTGGCTTCATAGTAAGTGACAGTGGAGCCAACATCTTGAAAGCAGTACAGGATGGAGGATTTATGCATGCTTCTTGCTTTGCACATTGCTTACATTTAATTGTCACGGGATTTCTCAGCAAGGAAACACAAGTGGATGGTATGATTGCTGTTTGCAAAACAATTGTGACTCACTTTTCACATTCAACCAAGGCTATACGGACATTGTCCAAACTGCAAAAAAAACACAAGCTGCCCCAGCAAAAGCTGATTCAAAATGTTTCCACTCATTGGAACTCAACGCTTTATATGCTGCAGTGCCTCTTGGAGCAAAAGCAAGCTGTACATTGCTCCAGTTACATTATTGGAGATGGCATTATGCTGTCTGTGCTGCAGTGGAAATTAATGGAGACAGTGTGCTGCATCCTAGCTCCTTTTGAGACAGCTACAAGGGACATGTCTTCTGAAGGTGCATCTGTGAGTCAGGTTATCTCACTCATAATGCTGATTTCACATCATCTTAGTGTTCTAAATCTACAAATAGAAAAAGACCGATCTGACGCCCAGACAACATGTCTCCTGTATCATGGGAATCTCGTAAAGAGAATGAGCGAGTGCTTCAAAACCAATGACAAATTAGTTGCAATGATGAAATCAAAACTCTACATCCTTGCAACTCTCTTAGATCCCAGGTTCAAGGCTATACATCTTCCAAAAGCAGATGATATAGAGCAGTACAAATATCTGTTGCTAGATGAGCTGCAGCACTCACAGGAGTCAAACACAGACACGCACAGTACCCTCAGGTTGTCATCACCACAGCATGCAGGTTCATCTTCACAAAGGGATACAGAACTGGAAGAGTCATCAAACATTAACAGTAGTTGTTCCACAACTGCCACTTCTTCAACCCTTAGTAGCAACCTAAATCTGTAGCAAAATCTTTCCCAAATTGCTGTCATACCAGCTTATGCTGATTCCTTTTGTGAGCAGTCTCTGTCCAGAATGGTAGACAGTTACCTGCAAGAACTGCCTATTCCTATTGATGCATGCTCTTTTGAATACTGGAGATCAAAAAAGTCGATTTGGACAGAGCTGTATGATGAAGCCTGTAAATATCTTGGTTGTCCTGCAACAAGTGTCTCTTCAGAACTCATGTTTAGTACAGCTGGCAATATTGTGACAGACACCAGAAATAAGTTGCTGCCAGAAAATGTACACACGTTAGCTTTTATTAAAGTTAATAAGTCAAGATTTCCGTATCCCTACAAGAGTATACAAACTGATCCTGAAGTGACTGATGTTGTGGATGTTGATGGTGATGACAACTCAGATGGTGGTGGCTGGTAAATACTGTGTGGGACAGAGTCTCTCTGCACCAAAAAGGAAACTTTTACAGACTGTGATGACTTTGGTTGTCTCTCTTCTTTCTCGATCTACTACCTTGGACTATATACCCCCAAAAACTTTCACTATTTCATGCCAAACTGCTTTGTAGCTAGGGTCTAAAGTCAATAAGTTTTATGTACAGGGCAGTTTTACCATCAGTGGGAACAGGCCCAAATTAGACATAAAAGGGACACTGTCATGTCAATCATTTCTGTATCATATTATTTATAGTTAAAGTGCAAACATATATTTTTGGATTTACCTTCTGTGACTTTGTGGTGCATCAGTATGTGCTGGGACTGGGGGCGGTCTATTTTACAATTTTAAAGAGGACAAAACAATGAGTTCTAATTGATAGCTGTTTATTATTTTTCCAATTAAATGTTAGCCATAAACCAAAATGATCCATATGTAACTTATCTTACTGAATAAAAAATTATGGGAAAAACTGTATTTTGTATGGTTATGTTTCTGTGGGCAGCATCCTGTTACAAGTCTCTTCCGGGAAACAGAGTCATCTGGAGTTTTACCTATGTCATGGTTGAGCACATATTCTGTAAGCATAGGTCTCGTATCACAATAGCACGTGTTTAACATTCTGTTGTACACAGACCATGGCATAATAGCAACAACTCTCAAATTACTGGTTCCATGAAGAGGACTGTACAGAATGTTGTCCATAAGAGAAAGCAATTGAAAAGACAGTTTTCACATAAGTGTTGTTTATTAAGGAACAGTTAAGTATGGCTCATTTGGAGGCAAGAGTTTCATTTTTCTTGAGTAAGCATGTGGTAGTTTTAGCATTTGAGAGGGAGGAGGGTAGAATGGGTGCTGAAGGGTGGGAAAGGGCTGGAGGTTGGTTTAACATGGATGCAAGAGGGAGAAAGATGGCATGGATGCTAGTATATGGGTGATGGTTGGGGGACTGGGTTTTAACATGGGTGAGGGACGGAGAAGGGTGACATGAATGGTAGTTCGTGACTAAGTGTGGGGGTAGTTTAAACTTTTGGGTGAGGGAGGAGGGTGGAATACATGCTTGAGGGGGGTGAGGATTGTGGGTTGGTTTTAACATGGGTGTAAGGGTGGTATGGGTGCTATTACACAGATGAGGGTGTTGGAAGAAAAGTGGAATGGGTGATGGGGTAATAGGTGGGTGTTTTAGTCCTTTCATTTACAGATGTGTGATCGGCTGGGGATGGTGAGGAAAAAGATGATGACAGACTGAACCTACTATACATATAATATAATATATATATATATATATATTTTTTTTTTTTTCCTTATTAAATACATTGCAAACTGCTGCCACCTAGCACAATTGTCCTCTCCCCTTTTAAAAAAGAATAAAGGAATTGGAAATAAAAGAAAATCTGCATCAGCAGTTTTCACAGAATGTGACCTATCATAAAGTGTTTTTGCTTTACAAGTAGTAATAATTTGATACATAATGGGGTTGACAGACACTGTCCCTTAAACATCACATGCCAACTGCTGCAGCTACATTAAATGTTCCTTAAGTTAGTGTGTGGTGAGTAAACCACTTTTTTTTATTTATGTGACTGAAATACAGATGTTATTGACGTATCAGCTGCAAAAATGCATCATCTTAGAAAGCTGTATGTATTACTTCAGTTTGCCAACAAGAATGTTGGTATATATATGCATTATCTTAGAAAATTGCATGCATTTTTTGCCAGCAACAATGACTGGCATATTTTTTTTATTCAAATGTCTTGACTGACTACGTTATGACATAGTATGTTTTGCAGCAGTTCCACATGCTGCTACTGCAGTACCTTGGCTTGACTTTGTTATAAAAGCTTTCTTTTAAACATAGCAACTTTTGATTTACTCATTTAAAACAGAAAGCAGCAAATAGCTGAGATTAGGTAATATCAGTTATTTTTTCTCATACTTCATGACGATGAGTATATATAACTGAGTACATAAATGGCTTATGTGCCTCTTTCTTTCACTAAGGAACTGTGATGCAGCTGCAGCAGGAAAACTTTTAACATATGGGTGGAGGGTGGGCCGTTAAGTATTAAGTTGCTGGCTTTAGCAAACAGAAGAAACCATAGATAAACCTTGTTGTATTCCTATCAATGTCACCCATGATAATTTCTCTCCCCCCTTATATTGAACAGTTTTTCCTTACATGTATTTTATTACTATATTCATTACTGGCAGCACAATTAAAAAATAGGGTTCGAGTTCTAAAAAAGATTAGAACCCTAGAAGTTTTTCAAAAGTTCTAGACTAGAACTAGAACCCAGAACTTCAGAGGGTTCTGACAACCCTATCGCCTACATAGATGATTTCAGCAAAGCCTTTGATGCTGTCCCACACAGAAGCCTGGTTAACAAAGTGAGTAGTCAGGGCATGGGGCATAAGGTGATACATTTGGTTAGAAACTGGCTGACGGACAGAAGACATAGGGTGGTGGTAAATGGGATCCAATCCAGGGAGAGAGGGTTGACCAGCGGAGCAAAACAGGGATCAGTATTGGAACCAGTCCTATTCAGTGTCTTCATTAGTGACTTTTAAGAGGTGCTGTAAGGAAAGGTCTGCCTGTTTGCAGATGACACCAAGATCTGCAACAGAGTGAATACACCAGAAGGGGTGCAGAAAATGAAGAGGGACCTGGAGAAGCTTGAAAGATGGTTGGAGGTGTGGCAACTGAGGTTGAATATAAAAAAGTGCAAGATAATGCACCTGGGTAGGGGGAACCCTGGGGAGAGCAACAGAATGTGTGTGGGACGGGTGCTGACTGTCACCAAAGAGGAAAGGGACCTAAGGGTTAAATCAGTGCGCAAAGGCTGCAGGGAGGGCCAGTGGCATGCTGGGGTGCATAGGCAGAGGCATTACTAGCAGGAGACAGGAAGTGTTGATGCCATTGTATAAAACACTGGTAAGGCCTCACCTGGAGTACTGCGTGCACTACTGGAGACCACACATGCATAAGGACACAGACGGGGGAAGGGTGACAAAGATGGTGTATAGCATGCATAACAAAACATATGAGGAGAGACTAAGAGTCCTCAACATGTGCTCACTGGAGGAGAGGAGGGAAAGTGGGGACATGATAGAAACTTTCAGGTACCTCAAAGGCATAAACAATGTGCAGGGGGATCTTTTCCAGTGTAGAAAAGATATCAGAATGAGGGGGACACAATGTGAAATTGGGGGGGGGGTAGATTAAGAGGTAACGTGAGGAAGGTTTACTATACAGAGAGAGTGGTAGACGCTTGGAACAGTCTGCCACAAGAGGTGGTAGGGGCAGGTGCAGTGGAGGGGTTTAAACATGCCTGGGACAGGCACAAGGGAACATTGGGTTGGGAGGGAGTGATGAAAAGCCATTGATCACTTAGGATCAGTGACTGCATACAAGTTTAGGGCTTACGGGCAGCAAGGGCGTAGCTACTGATCGCCTGGCACGCATGCAGCGTGCTGTAGACAGTGCCAGGGGTAGCAGATGCAGGGGGTAGCAGCAGTCGGTCAGCGTGGCGCTAAAACATTTATTTGTCTTCCCGCACTTGTTTTCGCCGTCGGCTTTTCCAAATTCCAGGCCCAATAGTGCTCGGAGGCGCAAGACCAAGTCGCAACTTTCGATTGGGGGCGCGGTCTCACGACATGCACGCCACGCCTACAGCAAGCTGCTTTGTCTGTCCTCAATCAGGCTCGCTAGCGCAGGTGGAGGAGGCGCATTTGGTAAGGGGCGGGCCAGGTGGGCTTCTTTAAATTCCCCTGTGGGTAATGCCTCCTCTCATTTCAGAGGAGCTTTTCGTTGCTGAACTTGCTGTTGTTTGTCTTGTCAGAAGCTGTACTACGCCGCCGGTGATGCGTAAAGCCGAATCGAAGAGGACGGAGCATTTGCACTGCACTTGAGGCTTGAGCTGAGAGACGATAGAAGAAGATTGTAGGAGCCCCGCGCTGACACTAGTTCGTCTGAACCCCCCCCCCAACGGTGCGTTTCGTTGCGCGGCTCTGCCCTACTATTCCAGTCGCCAAGAAAGAGGAGAGGATTAATTTTGGACACCAGCAGCACCTGAGCATGACTGTGGAAAAAAAAATCATCTGTTTACCAGGACAGGTATGTTTTTTTTTAGTGGGTATTGAGACAGCCTGGAAATGTTTAATGCAGCCAATATATGGTTGGTGGCTCTCTGTTTGGGGGTTATACAAATGCATAAGTCCCACCAGTTCCTGTCATACTCTCCTATTCTTGATCTTTTTGTTTAGAAAGGGAATGGTAGCTCATCATGGCACTTAAATATGCTGGGTCTCCACAGCAGTCAGCTTTATAAATGTAATGCTAAGCTACTGTTAAAATGTTTGGTCCTTCTTATTGCTATGTTCTGTACCCTGGAGACCTTAGGAAGATTGGACTGATTTCTGAAGACCTCAATGTGTGTGCATCTTAATTCAAGCCCCCCTTTTTTTTCCCTTTAAAAAGGACAGGGCTAGCAATCTTTGAGTGGTTGCAATTACACAAATTGTTTATCTTGGTTGCCTGCAAGTAGCACATTCCCTAAGGATAGTAATAACTACACTGGTAAACTGACATAAGGGGAAGATAGGAGGCAAGAAAGAAGCACATAGGACATTTACTCACATTTTGATCTTCTCTGGTTAAAGAGAAAGTGCACTGGAGAAACCCTAGTATTGTGGCGCTGGGGAGGGACCAGGGTGAGGCTGACTGCGGATCCTCTCACTTCCTGGTCATATAATGGGACATCAAGAGCAAGATCAGTCTGTTTGCTGGTGATACCAAGGTAGGCACGGTGGTGGATGACCTAGGGGGATGGCTTGGGTTACAGGATGATCTGGCAAAGCTTGAAACCTGGCAACCGGGGTTTAATGCCAAAAAGTGCAAGGTGCTGCATTTTGGGATGAAGAATCCAAGAAAGAGTTACCTCGCTGGGGAGTGCAGCTAGTCCAGACGGAGGAGGAGAAGGATCTGGGGTGCTCATTACAGGGTCAATGAACAACTCGGCACAATGTAGGAAGGCAGCTGCAAAGGCCAACAAAATGCTGGGTTGTATTGCAAGGTATATCCGAGGAAGAGGAGGTGATTCTGCCACTGTTTAGGTCATTAGTTAGACTGCACCTGGAGTACTGTGTGCAGTACTAGCGCCCGTATCTGAAGAGGGACATTGAGTTACTAGAGGGTGCAGCGCAGGGCGACAAAGATGACCAAGGGGCTGGGGGACTTATCATACGAGAGGAGGTTGAGGGAGTTGAACATGTACTCACTGGAGGAGAGGAGGGACAGGGGTGACATGATTGAAACCTTTAAATACATGAAAGGAATAAACAAGACTGGTATGGAGGGGCTGTTCAAAGTAAGGGAGGGGAGGGCCACCAGGAGCCATGATATGAGACTGTAGGCATGAAGGTTCAGGAGGGAGATGAGGAGATGCATTTTAACAGAGGGTTGTGGCTGGGTGGAATACGTTAGCTGCAGAAGCGGTATCAGAACAGTGGACTGCTTCAAAAGGGGGTGGGACAGGACAAGGGGAGGGTTAATGAAGGGGAAGGGTGGAAGTGAGGGACAGCTGCAGAATAAGGGGTGCTAGCTGCCCATTCGAGCACACTTGATAGACCTCTAGGCCTTTATCTGCTGGCAAATTTCATATGTTCATATGTTCATATCCTGCTAAGAGATGGGAACCGTGGCAACTGGTAAAGTGTTGAGTAACAGGGAGATGGTTGGTTGATCTCATAAAGGTTCATAATTGGAAGGGAACGGGGCTTATCTCCAGTTCTTTAGAGACCAGCAAGGGGTTCCACTGGGGGCTCCAGTTCACGGATTTTGTGTGACCCCTACCAGAGGGACTTGAGGAGGGATGTGTGGGGGGTTTATCAATGAGAGCTCTGTACTAAGGTCGGACAAGAATGGGTGGTGGGACCCTAATTGACAATACCTTAGGAGCCCGTCATTAAAGAACCAGGATGATATTCCTGGACTCTGCGCCGACCTTTGCAATGTTCATGTGTACAGGATGTTTATTCTGTATGGTTTAATAGGAGAGAGTGTAATTTGGTTAGTAATTCTTATCCCTGGGGAAAAAAGTGATTACCTAAAGGATCTTCAACCTAAGACACCAAATTTTAATGTTTTGGACATCCTCATTAATTTACTTAAATGCTTGGGAGATGGGTTAGCTCAGAGACAACGCCAGTTCTTATGCTGTCCCATTCCTGTTTTCAGGGTGACCCACAGTTCTTCTGGCTCCTTATGTGTATTCTGACTTTCAGTAGCTTTGATATTTTCATTGACATGCACCTCGGTCTCTTCTGAACAATACATAGCCAGGTACTGAAGTCTCCCAAGTGTGGTTACTGGTAAACCACGTCTCAGTAATTGCTACTATGTCCAGTTTAGCCTCTGACATTATTGCCTGCAGGTCTGGGATCTTATTTCCCAGGCTGTGAGCATTGTGTACATGATTTTCCATTGGCCAGATTTTGGTGTGTCAGTTGTTGGGTGACGCTTGGCATTACCCCAAAGGCCGTATGGGGAGACAAACCTTTTTTCTTACCTGGTGATGCAAATGAACTGCAAACATGCTGAATCCCTGCTTGACCAGTAGCTGGGGGGGGTGTTTATCCCATTTGATGTATCTGGTGCTGCACCCCTCCCCTCTCCCGCCTGTTTGAAGCCCTGTGCTGTATTTTTTTTAATGCTTACAATTGTGCACTGCAGATCGGGGTGGTGGCGGGCAGTGCACCACCCACAGAAGCAATGAAATGTACTATAAAACTGCAGATCACCACTGGGGACCCGGTGATGTGGGGTGGAGCGCATGTCAAATGTCAAAAGCAACTCTGCAAGGCCACCTTTTTCAATCCTGACTCCTAGTATTGAATTTCAACAGCTGCTGAGTGGACATGGAGAAATCGATTTGGAGCATTCTGACTGATTGCAAGATGTGTGTTGGGGGAGCGTAGAGACATTGGTGGAAGGACATATTACATATTAGAAGTGTGTTCTTTCTCTGCTGTAGTTTTAGCTCATAAGAGGATATAATTCATGGAACTATTGGTCAATGTTTAAAATGCACTCTGCAGAAATGTGTGCATTGGGAACTGCTTTTCTGAGTGGTGTGCTTCCACCTAATAAAGGTTTGATAGTGGTTGTATGTTTTTCTTTATGTAGTGTTACTGTTCCTTGGTCCTGAGTGAGCACTTGATGCCTAATAGTAATACCTAAAGTAACTGCTGCTGCTGTTAATGCTGTTAGAATAAGTGCTGGTCACAAGAAGGGTTATTGGAACCCATAGCAGTCACGGTAGGCAAAGGACCTTTGTCCCACAGGTGCGACAGCAGTGTACATTAAAAATCTGGCTTGTAGAGCTTCTGATACAGTAACAGTTTGACAGCAGAGGTAATAAGTTTTTGCACTCTGAGGGTCTTTTGCCTACGCTGTTTTGGACAGTAACATGTTTGGTACATGAGTCTCTTTGGATTGAAGCCAGTTAGTTGATGGAAAGAGGGTAAGTTCTGAGCCTATAGGAGCTGGAAAATGGCATAGTTAGTCTTGTAATTCATAATTAACTTGTGCATATGGAACCATCTTTTTATGACTATGAAATTACTCTGTAGCCTGGATTCAAGAACCTTATGGTCTGAATCACTGGTAAACAAGACGGCATCATCAGCATATAAAAGGATGTGACCCTAACCGGAGCTAATCCTGTGAGACGCGACTCCCCAATTGTGCTTCTCAGCCATGTCTTCGACGTTGTGGTCGGCATTAAAGTGCCTCAAGGGTATAAAACAGGTGCAGTGGAGACGCTGTGCAATGCTGCTGCTGGACAGACAAGTCTGGACTCTGAGATGTAGTCGAATGGTCAGCGACAGGGGTGACTCGAGTGCTGAGGACATGCCGGTCATAGTGCTACAGTGAATAATACAGCTGTTGCACATCAGAGTGCAGGCAGTAGCTGTCCCATTAGGAAAACACAGTTGTGATCCTGCAGTAACCATCCATGTGGAAGGAACTAGTTGGTCTCTAACAGACTGCGGAGCTGTGTGCTCTGTTACAGAGCAGTTGCTTGCACGGGCCTGAGCTGTCTAGGTGTTCTCGGATTTAAACAGTAATTTCTTTATGCTACTTGAAATCATACAGCCCTGGTATTGTTTCCATTCCTTTATTCTACTTTGAATGGCTCTGTCAACTCTATCTGTACAGGAAGCAGTTTTCAATTGCAAAATGGCACATTCTAATTCTAATTTCTATTTCAAGGGTGCCATCTGCGAGGTTGGGTACAAGGGGCATAAGCTGTATGTGTTCTGGGGAAAGTGTGCTACACAGAACAATGGAGTCCATTAAGAGAAAGCAGCCATCTGGGTCCCAGGTGCGAAAGGCCAAACGGGTCAGAATGGAAGAAAATGCACAAATGTCTCAAGGATGCAGTCCTTCATCATCCGACCCACATCCACTGCAGGGTAAGCTTTTTGATGGTACCGATTCATCCACTTGTGTGTAAACAAATATCTAGTGTCAGTTTACAAATTTATTTACTTATTGTTTTAGTGGTAACAATGCAGCTACACCTCAGATGCAGGAAGACTTAACACAAGAACCTGTGCAGATTCCAAATGCATCTGCCACTGAAACCGGCCACCACGGAATCCCAGACCTCACAACCTGCATCCCAAGAACCTGATGAGGCTGACCTGCACCTGTGATGGAGCCTGTTGAGGCCGACATTGTGCCACTGACAGATGTGCAGATACCTACTCTTGTTGGAGAGTTGGAGTTGAACCAGCCAGACACTGACGACCTTGGCTGTTTGGATCGTGGCCACCTAACTGATGCACAGAAGAAATGCATCCTTGGAATGCAGTGGCAACCACCATCTGGATTTCAGTTTCCTTCCCGGCTAATGGGTTCTGAAATTGCCAATCAACACTTAAGGAGATTCAATCCACAATACCTGCAAACATACACATTTGCAAGATATTCAAAGTCTTTAGATGGTGTGTTTTGTGCCCATTGTTTTGTGTTTAGTACCACAAGTGGCACTGTGTTGATATCCACGCCAATGAGGGACTGGTCAAACAGCAAGAAAACCCTTGAGAGGCACAACAAATGTAAAGAACACTTGAATGCCACTGCTAAAACAGATGGTTTTCTTTCTGTCTGTGATGGCAAGCTGGTGACTGCCTACCAGTCTCTAACTGACCAAAATACAAGGGTGTCCCAGCAGACCAACCGCTTCCTGCACCGGATTGTGAAAATAATCTTGTTCTGTGGAAGAAACAACATTGCCCTGCGAGGAAAATATGCAGATGGAGGAAACTTCCAGGAACTATTACAGTACACAGCAGAACTGGACCAAGAATTACAAGATCACCTGAGACTAGCTCCCAGAAATGCAGTCTACACATCTCCTCAAATCCAGAATGAGCTGATCCAGCTTATGGGCCTGCAATTGCAGCGAAAAATCTTACAAAAAGTCAAAGAAGCTAAATGGTTCAGCCTAATTGCAGATGGTACAACTGATGTATCAACCAAGGAACAGATATCCCTATGCGTTCGCTACGTCCACCACAACACCATAGGCGACACTGAGATACGTGAAGATTTTGTAGAGTTCACAGAAGGCTTCGACAACACAGGTCGAGGACTGGCAGATCTCTTTATGCGACGCCTGTCTGCCTGGGGCATTGACGCCAACATGATGAGAGGGCAAGGATATGACAAGGGCAGTAATATGAGTGGTAGATTTAATGGGGCCAGCAAACATTAAGGCTGTTGTGCCAGAAGCTTTATATACAGTCTGCAAAGCACACAGCCTCAATACTGCAATTGTTCACTCCTGCTCCATGAGGCAAGTATCAAACATGTTTGACACTACAAAAAAAATTATTGCCTCATTAAAGGCATCCACCAAACGGAATAATATTTTCCTTACAGAACTGAAGGAATTTCGCAACATCCCCAACGATTATGATGACCCCGCAGATCACATCAGAAGTATTCCTGCAGCAGGCAACACAAGATGGATGAGCCAGGCTGACTGTTTGTCAAGGTTTAAGGAGAAATACTTGGTGGTTTGTAGCACACTGGAGAAGATGTCAGAATTTGAGGATGATGCTGAACGGTTTCTTTATTCCATCACCAAATTTGATTTTATCATGACCCTGAGCTGTGTTGATCACATTATGGCCTTGACAAAACCCTTGCACCTTTATTTACAGCGTGTGGACATAGACCTCATTCAAGCGTCCGAGGAGGCTACTACTTTGTGGGAAGTATTGAGGGGCATGAGGGAGTCCTCTGAAGCTCATTTTGGGGAACTGTACACAGACATCATGTCACTGGCAGCCTCAGTGTGCACTGATGAATCTGTTCCCCGCACCTGTGGAAGACAAACGCAACGCAGCAACATCAGTGCCACTAGCCCTAAGGAATATTACAGGCTCAACATCTTTATCCCATTTCTGGATCATGTCATTTCTGAGCTACAAGAGCAGCTTATTGAGTGTCGGCCTGGCTTCCTTGCTCAGTACCTTGTCCCACAAAAGTTACATTTGCTAATGCATGAGGAGCAAGTGTTGGAGCTCTATAATGCATACAAGGTGGATTTGGGCAGCATGGCAGAATTTAGGATGGAGCTTGTAAGATGGCATGCAAAGTGGGGTGAATATTCCAGTGAAACAGAGGCCAGAATATCTAATTACAACATTGCAGCACCTAAACTCGGCACTGTATCCGAACATCAATGCTGCATTATCCATCTTGGCAACCATGCCAGTAAGTGTAGCAACTGCAGAGAGGTCTTTTATTGCACTCTGACGGTTGAAGACATGGCTGAGAAGCACATTCCAGAGTCGGCCTCACAGGATTAGCTCTGCTGCACATTCACAGGGATATGGAAATTGATGTGAACAATTGTTGAAGGACTTTGACCCATGCCAGGACAGGCGCTTTTCTAAAAGATGACCCTGCTGTGTCTGTTTGTAAGGCAACAAGTGTGTCTGTGTGGTGGGTGTGTCTGGTGTGGTGGGTGTGTCAAGCTTTACTGCTGTGACTTGTGAGGAATGCAAAGTGGGTAAATGTTCAGTAAAGTGGATCTGACTCAAATCAGAGTGTGAATGGTCCTCTGTGGGACTGGCTACCTTGTCGTGGTACAGAGGCTTGACACAATTGAGAAATTGTAACTAAAAAGCCAGTCTTGGTCTGACTGAGTGAGTGCATTTCATCTTTACATTGTCGTACAGAGATGCTGCAAATGATGTGGAGCAGGGGCGGGGCATGGAAAAGCGGTGGAGGGGTGGGCAGGGCATGGAAAAGTATTTGTGGCAGGCAGTTAAGATGATAGTGGCTTGGGGTAGTAAAGGGGCAGACCGAGAGGGGCATGAGTAGTAAAGGGGCGGCTTGGTGTACAAAACTGAAATGTCTGGCTACACCCCTGACGGGCAGACTAGATATATCTAGCAGTCAGGGGCGGATCCAGGAGTCCTATAGATGAGGGAGCTCAAGTCAGAGTAAAAATTAAAATAATAGGCTGGGGGTCTGGTGGGCAGCCTAGGCCCCCAGAAATTTAATGTTTTGGTGCATTCTGGTGCATTTTGGAGGGTATTTCTAATGCAATTTCTACTCATTTCCTCCCTCCCCATGCTTTGTTAGTTGCACCCTAGCACCATGCCCAGAGTCCCCACAGTCCATATGACAGTATGTTGCCCAAAATACCCTCCCACCCAAAATAAATAAATAAATAAAAGACTGCAGCTGGGCAGCAGCACATCCGAAACAGATAAAAATGAGAAAAGTTGAGAGAGACTTGGTGATAAAGACAAATTGCTGACAAATTAAATGACAATCCAAGCAAACAAGTTCAGAAATGTCACTCACTCAAGCATGTTATGACATTACCATAAAGCCAACCCATCCGTTTGTCCTACAGTACAGATAAACGTATACCCCAACCTTATCTCAGTAAAAAAAAAAAAATAATACAATAACTATAGAAATATGGGAACAAAGTCACTTTGCTATCTAGTTTCTGAAAATATCATTTTAAGTCTGCTTGCTATTTTTGCAAAACATATTTTATTTTATAGAACAATTTATTCCAAAGAAAATACATTTTTAAATAAATCAAATATTTTTTGTTTTAAAAATGTCCTTTACTGGGATAACCCTATGGTATGAGGCATCTCATTTTTATGATAGGCCCAAGAAGTCAGTAAGCAGACAGAAAAGCAGTTTTTAAACAAATATAAAATGCATTTTTTTTATTATCAACAGCACTTGCTTGGGTACATCATAACTTGTACCCCCCACCAATTCAACACTTAGAACTACATAAACTAAGTATTTGATTCTATCACTTTTTTCCGGTTTTGTAACTGCCTGGGTCAATGAGCCAAACAAGGTTTTCTGACTTCTGTTGTCAGTTTTGCTTTCCAAGCATGCAGAAACTCCTGCACATTCCATAACATACAGCAGGACACCTTCAAAGTCCCCATGTCTATTAATTCCCCTCTGTGCTTATTCACACTGTACAACCACAACTGAAAAGACCACACAGATCAGACATACAGTACATGCTGACGTTTTTACCTCAGTTCAAAGGTCTCATGTACCAGTTTCTGCCTCTCCTAGTCCATGCTGTCGCTGCGACCAGACCTGCCCCAGCATTAGTTTTGTACCATTCTTAGCACGCTACAGGACGGCACTACTCTCCAACTCCCTGTCCTGCAAATCTGCAACAAAATCAATTTGCCATAAAGGACAAAACTAGCAGTGACCTTAAACAATTTTAATGTCATGAATTTAAGCTCCCCATACTAGAAATTGATAAAACTAGTACTACATTTATTACTCACCCAGTTTGATGGAACACTAATGTCCTGTCCCATCAGCTGCCCCCCCCAACCACCATAGTTTGTGAATGTGAAAGTCTTTTGTTTTTAAAGCAAGAAGTATCTGATTAAATGAAGACTTGATCAATTTTCAGCAGGCTGAAGTCTATGTGCCCCTAGTTGAGTACTGTCTCTGGTCACCTGGCTGCCAAACTCTCTCTCTAGACAGCACACACTGACCCCATGACTCCTAATGAGCAGAGCTCTCAGCTACAGCTTGCTTCAGCTACCAGAACCTGAACCTCACTCCAACTCCTTGTGCTGATTTACCAAGGCCACACTGACCCTGCGTTACTGGACTGATGCCGCCTGAAACCTCGGGCTTTGCTCTTCACTTGTGGGCTCCACTCTGTCTCTCTGTCTCCTCCTCAGTAGTACACTCGCTCCTCTTTTGCTCCAACATTAATCTTCTGAGTTAATGAATTACAGCTCACTCTTGTTTCAGCAGCCCAGACATTTAAAGAAGGCACCCCTTGCTAGCCACATCCACTACTGGACACAACAGCAAATCAGGAGCAGTGAGCACCAGGCGACCTGGTTGAGATCTGTATTGTTAAGGTCCACTCCACTTTGCTGCAGCTGTAACCCCCCCACGCACGAACCTCCCCTCTGCACATGAACAAAGGAGCTGCACCAAGCCTGCAAAAGTAGAGAATGAATGCTCAGGCTCACCAAGGTAAGACCAACTGCTGCCACAGTGCTGGGACTGGACAACATGGTGCAGGATGAACGTTAGTAAGAAATTCATGCTAGAGACTGGCTTTTTTTTTGGGGGGGGGGTCAACTATGTAATGCCGGTGGGGTGGTTGTTTACTGTACTACCAGGACACTGGAGGACAGGGCAGGCCTTAACCATTCTGGGCCCCTGTGCAGCCCCCTGCCGGGCCCCACCACTCCATTTCCTGTGTGGGCCCCCCACACCCAACATTTACACCTCACTAGCCCTCCTGTCCCGAATTACTAAGGTAGTACCAGGTCTACTAGTTTAACCAGCATCTTTTAATTAGTGCCATTGACTGCATTAAATTATTTGATTTCACCATTGGAAATGAATCTGTGAGCCTGGAGCAAGAACTTAAGTACGTACGGTACTACTACCGTATTCATTTCTGTAAGGACAGGTACATCATCAAGGGACACTCACACCTCAGATACTCTGATTTGCAAACAAGTTAAACAACTTAACTTTTCTTGAGGTGTGAGTAAGAGAGAATAGAGAGGATTATCATGGGACACCAGTAAGGTTGCCACCTGTCAGTTTTTTTACCGGGTGATCAGGTTTTCAGGGTCTCTATCAGGAAATCCGGTTTTGCTCTGTGCTGGTCAGGTTTCTGAGCCATTTTGAGTGCTCACATACTTTTTAAACATATTTTGTCATGTCTTTCATTGTTTCACCTACATGTCCAGGTTACAAACACGTTCTCTTGTCAACATAGCCCTTTGTTTGGGAAAGTAGTCAACCTGGGAGGTGTAAAGTATGGCCATTAACACCATTGGCACTTACTTAGCCTAATCTTTTCCACTGCAGCAAAGCTGCCCCCACCTTTTGTAACAGTAACAGAGTCAGTTGTCTTCCACTTTCATTTGCTGGTAAACATTTTCAACTCTAACAACATTTAGGCATTTTTAAATGTTTTAAATAATTTTTTTTTCCTCAAGAAAAAAGCATGGGCCCCAAAGGTGCAGGGGCACAGTTTGCACCTAGTTAAGGCCAGCTCTGCTGGAGAACAGATGACACCTGTGTGACTCAGGCAGCTTTGATGATTAAGAATGCAGCAGTGTGTTACAAAAAGAGGAGCTCCATGATGGGAGAGCTATAGCACCCTTAGCCCCCCCCCCCCACACCAAATCCGCCTATGAGCAGTCCTTGTCTGCCTACAGTTTCTATGTATCTGTGTTGTCCCTCTCCTGGACAGGGAGGTTCTTTTATGTGTTCTCTCCCTTTCCTCTACTGCAGCAAGTTCTTCTCAAGCTGCAATTGGAGGGAGCAGAGATGATTCTGGTGGCACCTTTCTGGACGTGCCAGATTTGGTTTCTGCTTCTTCAGCAACTTGCAGTGGAACCTCCAATTTCCCTGCCAGTACACTCAGACTTGCTCTCCCAGGAGCAGGGAACCCTGATCCATCCGGATCTCAAATCTCTGCACCTCCATGCGTGGCTTCTGCACTTTAGCTATATCCAGATTCGGGGTATCACCCAGAGTAGCAGATGTCCTAGTGGCTGTTAGGAAACCTTCCACTAGGACAACCTTGTTAACTAATCTTAAGTTTCTTCCCAAGGTGGTGTTAGAGTTTACTCTGAATCAGGACATTCACCTTCCAGTCTACTATCCAGAGTGCTCAAACTGAGGGGAAGCACTACTGCATACTCTGGATGCTCATAGGGTGCCTCCTTATTATTTGGAGTGCACCTGAGCCATTCGAAAGTCTGACCAGTTGTTTGTATCTTTCGCCCTCAGGATGGAAGGGGCTCCTGTTTCTAAGCAGTGTTTATCCAAATAGGTGGTTAATTGCATTGTTTTCTGCTACAACAAGTTTGACAAACCCTTACTGGGCTCGGTAAAGGGTCACTCTGTCATAGGCATGACTGCTTCCTTCACCTCCTTAAAGAACATGTTGGCTGCCGACATTTGTGCAGCTGCTACTTGGAGTTCTGTCCACACCTTTGTTAAGCACTACAGTTTGGACATTGTATCACGTCGCAGAGCAGGCTTTGGACTGGCTGTCCTTCAGGGCCTCCTGTCGTGATTGCTTTTGGGAGACTTCTACCTCCACCCATCTGACTGGAGTCTCTTCCTACTGCTTGGGACTCAGTCCTAAAGGTGTTACCTGCTGCAAGAGCCCCTTCAAAGTAAGATAGTACAGTTACATAAGAACTTACTGTAACAGTAGATCTTCGATAGGAGCTCTTGCAGCAGGTACTATTTTTCACACCCACCTTCCCCCTGGTAGCTGCCTCTCCATCATCAATACCTTTGTTTTTCCTCCGTTGAAGGAACCGTATCAGTTCTCCATTTTTATGTATTTACTTGCCAGGATCTCCGGCGGGAGAACTGGGGATGGGCCCCTTTTATACCATACGTGATGTCGGGGGCCACTTGTATTGCTAGCTAGAAGTTTTCTGTAGGGTCCTGGCACCTGCCAGCTTAAGTCCTAAAGGTGTTCCCTGCTGCAAGAACTCCTTTTGAAGATCTACTGTTATGGTAAGTCCTTATGTAACTTTTTTTGTGCATGGCTTCTTCTCCTTTGTCGAATGGCGGCGAACAAAGTGCACTTGTAGGAAGCAACTTCCCCACAAGGACAGCCATTCGGCATGCTTATTTTGCCTAGTCCTGAGTCACGATGTTCAGGCCTGCCAGCACTGCCAAGTTTTCGATCAACATACCCGACTTCGCTGCCAGAAGACATTGGAATCCTTCCTGCTGCAACAGAAACTTTTTTCGACAGAGAAGGAGCTTCACTAGTGTACCTTCTCTTCCCTGGCCTCCGGGGCCTCCACTTCGTCGGTAATGGAGTTGAAAAAATCTTCAGGAAAGCACAAACACCGGGAGAAGCACAGAGGGAAACCCTGGTCTACTTCCCATTCCAGGTCCCTGCGTAAGTCGAGCTCCAACCATGGGTCTTCTTCCCGCGAGAGGTTGGCCTTCTCCACTCCGCCAGCCCTCTCAGCCTCTGGGCTACCAGTGGTCAAACCACCTGCTCCGGTTTCTGTCATGGGCGGTGGTTCTTTGTGACTTGGGTCTCCGACCTCAGTCTCCCAGCCGCTGAAGCTCAGACCCATTCAGAACACAGGTACTCAGCCAGGTGGCTCAACCAGGTCTTCTGCCTCAGGCGGCAGGTCCTTGCCTGTAGCTGTCCCTGGCAACGCATCTGTAAAGTCAGTTCCTAAGTCAGGGACCGACGTCGCCTCGCGACACCTGGGGCATGCAGTCACCTCCCCTGGGAGGGTGATGCCTGTGCCCCACTCAGGAGTCCGCTCCCCTATTCGGGCTTCACTGTCCAGGCCGGTGACAACTTCTGCACCAGACCAGCGTCAGCCGACTCTTGTCTCATTGACGCCGGCTTCATTGATGTCAACACTGATAGTACAACAACTATCATCCCCTGACATTACACAGCCACACCAGTGGGACCAATGCTCGATCTTTTGACCCCAGTTTCACCAATGCCAGAGGGTTCTTTACCTAGGAACCAAACACCAGTCAACCCAGCACCAGTGAAGCTGGCACCAGGGTTACCGCAGCCTGATGAACTGACACTGGGGCTTTCCAAGCCCCCCCCCATGTCGGTTACTCTGACTTCACCCCCAGTCTCCCCCCCAAGAAATTAATGCACTTTTTGCTGTCTGGTGTGCATAATTTAAGGACAAGGAGATCCTGAAGGATCCCCCAACTCCTCATGCCGCTCCTAAGGAGGATCCAATGCCTACCCCTAGGGAGCCAACACCTCAGCCAGATACTGGTCATTCTAGGTCTCATAAACCTAGGCCTGGGCACTCACCTTCTCCCTCACCAGATTTGGATGAATCAGGAGGGTATTCTTCCTCCACCTCATATGATGATTCTGGAGATTCAGATGTTCCTTCAGAGCTGGTGGAGCCCAAGGACACTCAACGTTCTCCCCCAGATGACCCAATGTTCATGGATGTGGTGAGGCATATCTAGGCCCTCATGGGCTGGGACTCTGAGGAACTGGTCCCCGAGCGATGTTGGTTGGCCACTTTTCCTCGAAAGATGGAATCTTTGCCTCTAGTGGTCCCCCTCTCATTGACTCCTTCAATGACGTCAACAGGGCAGCCTGGAAGCATCTGTCCTCCACACTGGCAACATTCAAGAAGGCGAATCACTTGTTTAATGCCCCTAGGGATGAGTCCTTTTATGGGGAACACCAGGAGGCTGACTTGGTGGTTATCAACGCAGCTCGTGACTGTTCAAAATTACCCTGGCACCTCAGTGCTCAACCTCCTGACAAAGACTCCAGGTAGGTACACGATTTTGGCAAAAAAGTCTACGTCTCAGCCACTTGTGCCATCCATTCCCTAAACTTCTTGGCCCACATGGTTCAATATCAGAACGCCCTGTGGGAGATGGACTTGGAGGTGGTTCAAACTCAGCCGGATTTCTCCGGGAAAACTGAGCTGCTGCACCTTCTCAAGTCGGGCTCTGACATGGGAACCCGTGTTCTGAAAGCCTCCTGTTATTCTGCAGACTTCACAAGAAGGGCCACGGCTATGAGAATTTGCCTATGCCACCACTCATGGCTGAGGGTTTCTGGGTTTGACCCAGACATCCATTCTAAGATCCTGGACACCCCCTGCAGGGGCCCAATCTTGTTTGGTGAGGATTCCCAAAACATAATTACCTCCAAGATTAGGTAAGAGCAGTTCATACCCAACTCCAAGCAGCAGCCTAGAGGTCAGCAGCCCTGGGGTGGCTATAAGAGAAAGGCTACTTCCCAGGCTGTATGAGGTTCAGCACCCAGAGCTCCCAGAGCCTCCCAGGCCACATTGCCTTTCCACGGCTCCTCTGCCTGACTCCTTGCTGACCCCCTCAGCAGAATCCCTGCTGGAGGCAGTGGGGGAGTCGCTTCTATCTTTACAGGAAAGGTTGGGGCAGAATAAATTTGGACCAGTGGGTCCTACAGTTAGTGAAACGGGGACATTTAATTCAAGACAAGATACAAGCCCTTCTGCAGAAGCAGGCCATTAAACTCATTCTCCCGGCACAACGCGGTAAAGGGTTCTACTCGGATTTCTTCCTGGTACCCAAGAAAACGGGAGATCTCTACCCCATTCTGGACCATAGCCATCTCAACTAGTTAACAGAGTACAAAAGGTTCAGGATTGTCACTCTCACCAGCCTCCTTCCCTTATTGCATTAAGGGGATTGGCTCCCCTCCCTAGATATAAAGGACGCTTACCTCCACATATTGGTGTGTCCACCCCACAGCAGGTTCCTGCACTTCTGCTTCCAAGGAAACCATTGCCTGGTTTGGGCCCTGCTCATTGGTCTGTCCTCGGCCCCACGAGTCTTTATAAAATGCCTAGCAGTAGTGGCAGCGGCCTTAAGGAGGGAAGGTCATTATGTCTTCCTGTACCCTGACAACTGGCTTCTGATGGCTCCTACCAGGGAGAAGTTGCTCAGAACCATAGAGGCCACTTTTTCCCTGTTTTGGGATCTGGGGATAACCCCATATCTTCCCAAATCATCCCTTTAGCCAAGTCAAAGACTCCAGTACATAGGGGCGATCCTAGACACCGAGCAAGGCAAGGCCTTTCTTCCACCAGGCAGAGCAGAATGCCTTCAGACTGAGGCTCAGCTGGTCTTGTCGTCTCGGCAAGTCCTAGCTAAAATGGTTCTTAGACTCCTGGGACACTTGACAGCGGCTACCCCAACTGTACCATTGGCTCGCCTGCATATGAAAGTGGCCCAGTAGAATCTCTGGGTTCAATGGGACCAGCACTCAGATGACTTGGACCTCCTGATATTAGTGTTCAACTCAGTCTGTCAGACCATGACATGGTAGTTGAACTCCTCCAACTTTTCCGAGGGAGTTCCCTTCCGGTTGGAGTCACCTCAGCAAATTCTGTCCACAGACATTTCAGTCCAGGGCTGGGGTGGGGTGCCCATCTGGCAGACCATCAAACTCAGGGGATTTGGTCCGCATTGGAGCAGCATCTCCATATCAGTGTTTTGGAGATGCGAGCAATACTGTATGCTCTCCATGCTTTTCAGACACATCTGCTCCTGTGTCACCTCTTGATCCAGACAGACAACATGTCAGTGTTCTTTTACATAAACAAGGGGGGGGGGACGCACTCTTACCCCCTCTGCAGGGACGCCATGAGAGTGTGGTATTGGGCCATAGAGCATCACCTGAGGCTGACAGCTGCACATCTTCCAAGCATCCAAAATACTTTAGTTGAATGGGAACTTCTTCCCTCAGTGGCCGAAGATCTCTTTGACAAATGGGACTGACCAGAGCAGGATCTATTCGAGTCCCCATCCAATGCAAAACTGCCCAGTATCTGCTCACTAGATTCTGGGCCTAGTGTTTTCCAGACAAACATAGAAACATAGAATTTGACGGCAGATAAGGACCACTTGGCCCACCGAGTCTGCCCATTTCCCTGCCTACTGGATAAGCTGCAGATTCTAGTTAACCAGCAGCCTACTTCTTCCTACCCCCAGCCCCTAGAATTGCCTTATGACTGTCCCATGCATGCTTGAATTCCACCAGTTTTTGACTCCACGACCTCCTCCGGAAGGCTGCTCCATGCATCCACGACCTCTCTGTGAAAAAATACTTCCTAAATTACCTCTGAGCCACCGCCCTCCATCTTCGAATTGTGCCCCTTGTTCTTGCACACCTTTTTTTGAAAGATGCTACCTCTTGGACTTTGATTCCTTGAGGTACTTGAAAGTTTCTATCATGTCCCCCCTCTCCCTCCTTTCCTCGAGGCTATACATATTAAGCTCCTTAAGTCTCTCTTCATATGTCTTCCGGTGCAGACCCTGCACCATTTTAGTTGCCCTCCTCTGGACAGCTTCCATCCTGTCTATGTCTTTGCGGAGACTGGGTCTCCAGAACTGCACGCAGTACTCCAGATGGGGTCTGACCAGTTGTCTGTACAGAGGGATAATAACTTCCTGTTTTCTACTGGTGATGCCTCTCCCTATGCATCCCAGTATCCCCCCAGCCCTCCTTGCTGCCCTCTCACATTGCTTGCCCACCTTTAGGTCATCTGATATGACTACCCCCAGGTCCCTTTCCATTTTTGTTGTTGTTAGTATCTCACCCCCCATTGTGTACTCTTCCCCTGGGTTTTTGTTTCCCAGGTGCATTACCTTCTTAGCACTGAATCTAAGCTGCCATACATTTGACCATTCCTCTAACCTTGCCAAGTCCTTCTCATCCTTTCCACCCCACCTTGTGCATCAACTCTGTTGCAGATCTTTGTGTCATCTGCAAAGAGACATACTTTTCCTTCCAGTCCCTCTGCAATGTCGCTTATAAAGACACTGAAGAAGACCGGTCCTAATACTGAACCCTGCGGTACCCCACTAGTAACCCCACTTTCTTCAGAGTGGACTCCATTTACTATTACTCTCTGTGTCCTATTCTCCAGCCAATTTTTTACCCAGGCTGTCATCTTGGGACCCACTCCCAGGCTAGCTAACTTGTATATTAATCTTTTGTGTGGGACTGTGTCAAATGCCTTGCTAAAGTCTAGGTAGGCCATGTCCACAGCCCCTCCCTGATCTACTACTTTGGTCACCCAGTCAAAGAAATCTATCAGATTTGTCTGGCATGACCTTCCTGCTGTGAATCCATGCTGCCTTGGGTCCTGTGCCCCTCTGACCTCTAGATACTCAACAATTCTTTCCTTCAGAAGTGATTCCATCATTTTCCCTAACACTGAGGTTAAACCAACAGGTCTGTAGTTTCCTGCTTCTGCCTTGCTCCCACTTTTGTGAAGGGGAATCACATCTGCCCTCCTCCAGTACTCGGGTACCACCCCATCCTCCCATGATTTGTTAAACAGGGTAGTCAGTGGTGTCACTAATTCTACCCTTAGTTCTTTTAGAATTCTGGGATGAATCCAATCAGGCCCCATTGCTTTGTCCACCTTCAGTTTTAAGAGTTCTTTCAGAACCCTCTCTTCTGTAAATGGGCTGGTATCAACTTCTGTATCCAGAGTGTCTCTACTGTTTGTTTTAGGTACCTACCCCCTTCCTTTGTAAATACTGAGCAAAAATATTTGTTTAGTATCTCTGCCTTTTCACAGTCACCCTCTGCCCCCCATTAAGCCTCACTATCCCTCCTTTGGTCTTCCTTCGCTCCCTGATGTACCTATAAAAGGTTTTATCCCCCTTCTTAACTGAGTTGGCCATCTTTTCTTCGGTTTGGGCCTTTGCGGATCTGACTGCCTTCCCAGCTTCCTTTTGCTTTAACTGATACAGTTCTCTGTCCTGCTCCTTCTGTGATTCCTTGTACTTCCTGAAAGCTTTCTTTTTCGCTCTAACCTTCACTGCCACTTCCTTTGAGAACCATAGTGGTTTCTTACATCGTTTAGTTTTGCTTATTTGCTTCACACAAAGGCTTGTCACCTCTGTGATGGCAATTTTTATTATTCCTCATTGTTCTTCCACCCCTCCTTCCTGCCCATTTGCTAGTGCATTCCTTAGGCACTCACCCATTTTGGCAAAGTCAGCCCTCCTAAAGTCCAGTACCTTTGTCTTTGTATGGCTTGACTCTATTGCTGTGTTTATTGTGAACCATACTGTTCGATGGTCGCTAGTTCCCAGATGGCTATCCACTTCTACATCTGTGATCCTCTCCATCTCCATTTGAGAGAACCAGGTCTAAGATTGCTCCCTCTCGAGTGGGCTCCAATACTAGTTGTCTAAGGCATGCCCCCTGTAGGGCATCTAGAATAACCCCACTCTTCGAAGTGGCTGCTGCAACTGCACTCCAGTTAACATCTGGCATATTCAGATCTCCCATCAGCAATATCTCCCCTTTTTCTGACATACTAAGTATACTTTCTATCATTTCCTTGTCCATTTCCTCCCCGAGAAGGGGGTCTGCATACAACCCCTGTGCGGATTGTGGTGCCATTGCCGATCTCCAAATTTACCCAGAGTGCTGCTTCTCCTCCCTGTTTTCCCTTTTGTTCTGTTGCTTTGATTCCTTCCCTTATGTAAAGAGCTACTCCTCCTCCTCTTTTACCCTCTCTGTCCCTCCTGTAGATAGTGTATCCTGGTGTGTTTATGTCCCAGTCATGGTTTTGTGCAAACCATGTTTCTGTGACTGCCACGATATCCAGATGTTCCTCCTCCATCAAGGCCACTAATTCAGGAAGCTTGTTACTCAGACTACGGGCACTGGTACTGTTGCTTTCCATTTTTTGATGGCTTTACCTTCTGTTGCAGCATCCCCCACTGACCTTTCTACCTTGGTCTTTTTCTCATTTAGTACCCTGTTTTGTAGGGAGAGGCTGGGATTTTCCTGCTGCTTATCAGTGCCTCCCCCCTTGACTAGTTTAAAAGCTTGCCAATGAAGCATTTAAACCGATTGCTCAAAAGACTTTTTCCCTTCCTGGACAGATGCAGACCATCCTGCCAGTATAGGCTGGTGTCCCTCCAGGTGGAACCCCAGTCCCCAATGAAGCCAAACCCCTGTGCTCCACACCATTTTTTCAACCATTCATTAAACTGCATGGTTCAAAGTACCCTTGCCTCACTCATGTCATTAACAGGCAGCACCTCTGAGAAGGATACTGTGTGTGCTACTTGTCTTAGGCCCCTTCCCAGTTCTACAAAGTCCTTCTGCACTGCTCTAATCTCATGTTGAGCCAAGTCATTTGTCCCTAGGTGGACAATGACGTCCAGCTCAGACTCCCGTGCAGCTGTTCTCGTGATCCTGAGGTTGCGCTTTCTGTCCCTCCAAGCCATGGCACCAGGCAGGCACCTTACTTCAGTTTTCCCTGCTCCCCCCAGTTCTATCCCCCTAATAACCGAGTCCCCCACCAGGAGCTGCTTCCTTTCCTTGTGGTGTCCTCTGCCTCCTTCCTGTGGGCCTCCCTTGTGACAGGTGTCATCAGCCTCCTTAATCTCCTCTGTGGGTGCATCCATAAGGGAGTTGTGCTCCCCCAGAATGGTGTATGGATTGTGGAGTGGAACAACTGACTGGGTGTGCCTCTGTTCCACGATCCTCACCCTCCCTGAGCCCACTGTGGTCCAACTGCTGTGCTTTCTTTGCAACCTCTGAGGTAGTGGTGGTGGCTCTGGTGCTCCCTGGATGGGGGAGGTTCCATTCCTACCATCCAGTCTGGCCTAGGGGAAGGTTCCCTTACTGCTGTCCAGTGTGGCCTGAAGACGGGCAAATTCCTCCCACAGGGCAGAGAGTTGTCTGCAAATAGGGCAGCATCTCAGCCTCCAGAAAGACTCCCAGAAGACTGCTGCCCCACAGCCATTACATTGCACTACTCCCCACGTGATTATATACTTTTTTTGTGTGTGTTTGTGTGTGTGTGTGTGTGATTGGTTTGTTATATAGAAATATATATATTATACAAACGTGTTGTCCCTGTCTTGGACAAGGAGGTTTCTGTATGCCTTCCTTCCCTTTCCATTGCTGCAGAAAGTTCTGCTCAAATTACAGTCAGAAGATGCAGGAACGATCCTGATAGCCCCCTTCTGACCATGGCAGACCCAGTTCCCACTTCTCCAGCAGCTTGCAGTGGAACCCCTCGAGTTCCATGCCCTTGTGCTCTGACCTGCTCTCACAGGAGCAGGGCATCCTGGTCCATCTGGATCTAAAGTCTCTGCACCTTCATGCATAGCTCTAGCAGACTTAGCAACTGCTGGTTTGGGGTGTCCCCCTAGGTGGCAGAAGTTCTAGTGGCTGCTGGAAATCCCTTCACTAGATCTATTTACGCTATGAAATGGAAGCAGTTCTACTTATGGGCCACCGCTCATCACCTGGATCCCTTTACTTGCCTGGAAAATCTCATTCTGGAGTATCTACTTTCCTTGTCTAACTCAGGCCTGAGCTACTCATCCATTATGGTGCATCTTTCAGCCATTTCGGCGTACCACGCACCCATTGAAGGCAAGATTCTTGACCAACTTGATATATCCCACACACTCTTGCAGGATATTCTGCATCTAAAGCCTCCCATACGGGACCCTGTCCCTCCTTGGGATCTGTTGTTCTTCTTCGAGAAACTTAATGTTGTCTCCCTTTGAGCCTGCCGAAAGTTGCGAGCTTCGCTTTCTGTTGTGGAAAGCGTTATTTTTAGTTGCTATTACTTCTGCTTGCAGAATGTCCAAGCTCCATGCTCTGATGTGTAAAGAGCCTTATTTAGTTTCTCACAGGGACAGGGTTTCCTTGAGAACCAACCCTATGTTCCTTCCTAAGGTGGTGTCCGAGTTTACTTTGAATCAGGACATTCAGCTTCCTGTGTATTACCCACAGTATTCTAACTCAGGGGAGGCCTTACTACATACTCTGATTGTTCACCAGGCACTTCGTTATTATTTGGACTTCACCTGAACCATTAGAAAAACTGATCAGTTGTTTGTTTCGTTTGCCCCAACAAGAAAAGGGGCTTCAGTTTCTAAGCAATGTTTGTCTAAATGGTTGGTTAATTGCATTGTGTACTGCTACCGAAAAATACAAGTCTTTACCAGGCTCAGTTAAAGGCCATTGTACCAGGGGGTTAGCTACTTCGGTTGCATCTTTCAGAAATATGTCTCGTGCTAAAATCTGTGCAGCAGCGACCTGGATTTCTGTCGACACCTTCATCCGACATTACAGTCTGGACATTGCTTCTAGGTGCAGGGCAAGTTTCAGACTGGCTGTCCTTTAGGGCCTGCTCTCTTGAGATTTTTATTCTGACCTCTGCCTCCTCCCAGCTGACAGGGGTCAGTCATCTCCCTGCTTGGGACTCAGTCCTTATGGACGGGTGTAACCTGCTGCAAAAGCCCCCTCGAAGTAAGATAGTACAGTTACATAAGAACATATACCGTAACAGTAGATATTCGGGAGGAGCTCTTGCAGCAAATACTGCTTTTCCTTCCTTCACTCCCTGGCGACTGCTTCTCCATCTTTTCCTTTCCTCAGTTCCAGAGTGTCAGGAGGTCTAAACCTCACTCTCAGGTTCTTGGCAATAATGGGCATGCAAGGAATCACAGACACATTACATAAGAGTAATAAAACTTGTTTATTATTACCAAAAGGAAAATCGCAGTTGCGCGAAGCAATTCTTACCAAAAGGAACTGGGAGCCAATGCTAAGTGTTCCCTATACCTCGAGGAATCTCCGTGTCTCCTGGGGTCTCCGAAGTATAAGACGTAATGTCTTACATTATATACCTATGATAATTACCATTTTTACTGTAAGATAGAAACATTTCTAGTTACAGAGATGAGCCCTATTGACTAAATTAGAGGTGGCTCCACAGTCCAAGATAACATTATACAATTTTGTAGTAGTCATCACTTTGTAGAAACAAAGAAGTACATTTTGCACATAGCCATATAATTATACAAATCTTTAGAAGATGGCAATGCCGACTCATATATCATAATCATTACAAGGACACAGGTGTCCTTGCATCTTGTAAGCAAAAAATGCATGTGTATATTGGAAAGTAAAGTGTGTAACAATAATGTGCATACTTATCCTGATGTCTGCTCTTATATGGTAGATGCCCTTAGCCCTATATGTTAGTATAACATATACCTAAAAGCTGTCTGTCTACGGTGTACTTCCAGGGGTTCCAATTAAGGTGCAGGGGCATCGTGTAACATGAGGAATGCCTCAGTTCTCCTTTTTTTAGGGCTGCTTGGGTGGAGCCTGCAGTCATTTTATGATCACAAACTGAGGACTCCTGCATATTTTCCTTCATTGAAAAAAACCTAGATTCTCTCCACCAATCACAAGCCCACCCCCTCTCTGGTGCCCCTGCTCTACTGCTATCCAAATAGCTCCTCTCCACCCTTTCTCTGCCCATCAGCAATCTATCCCTTCCCTGATGTCCCTTGCTCTACTCACTCCTCTCCGTCCTGCTCTAAAAAGAAACCCTCCCACTACTTTCCATTGTGTTGAATCCTAAATCTACCTGTAGAATACCTTTAGATGGCAGCTCCTTGAATAGCATGGCGAGCCCCGTCTTATTGGCAAGTATTGCTGAGCTGTTTCGTCTTCTCACAAAAACGTGAGATGCTGGGGGCAGGCACTTAGCACATGGTGGAAATGTCCTATCCTGTAGCAGAGGGTAGGGTCTTTATGCTTCTACTTACATGCCCGGATTTGTTCTCATTTTCTTCTCGGTCCCGGCAGTCACAATTAAATATTAACATCAAGATCCCGGTGGTCACAATTAAATATTAGCATTAAGGTGGGTTTAATTTTGATTTTATTTAAAGGCATTTATTTGCTGTCTACATGTTGTCCGGTAATAAGTCAGTCATGTGTTTATATTCACCGTGCAGCTTTTATAAACATTAATCTCTAACTCACATTCTGCTCAGTGTAATTGTCGCTGTCCCTCACACATTTAGCTGCAAGACATGACCTCTATCACAGGGTTTTTGTTGAGGTTAACTACAGCAAAAATAACATCAAGAAGTGTTCCGAACCTTGGCTTCTGCAGTAGCAAACCCTCCAGTCACCCAACGGACACACAGTGAGTGAGTGAGTGCCCCCCCCGGCCCGGTCAGTTGAGTAGAGCTGGAGAAAACAGATGTAATTTCTTGTCAGTTTCAGTGTAGCGGGACTCAGCTGGCAACAGTGGAGAGTGACCGGGGTACTGTCAGTAGGCTGGTGGTGTGTCGGGGGCCCCCAAAAAAAAACAAAAAACTGAGAGCCAGGACAGTGACAGCCATTATATGAAACCATCAGGAATTGTTGGGTTATTTGTGCTTCTGAACTGGCATTTTCCAAATTTGATATACTTTGGTTCAGTAGACTTTCAAACATCTTCATTAGTTGATGTCACAGCACAGGAGGACAAAACGCCAACTGAAGTACAGAGCTTTCAGAGCTAAGGCAGTCAGATGGGAGGCACATGCTTAACGCAAGAGCACATACTTATTGGTAATTTCAGTGACCCGTTTTTATGTGTAATGTGTAGGCTGATCTGACGTGAAATTTTAGATCTGTTGCAATGCTCTCCTGTCAGAATTTGTAGGTGGTCTTGCACTTTCTAAGCAAATAAAAAAACAAATGAAAGGTCTAAACAGCCATTTTGTGTTTGATGTGACTGCATGTGAAACAAGTACTATCAGAGTCAACCTGAGTGACAAGATCGTTTTTTAGTTCAGTTACTTTTTTTACGTTTTTTTTTCTTATTAATAAATGTTTTCTCATCTGGTTTTTGTGTCAAGAACAATCATACACATCTTCCATCCATTGATGGAGTTTTATAAGTAGAAGTGAAACAATATTTCATTTACTAGAAGTTATATGCACTAAATCGAATAGCCAGTAGCATCTGTCATATGAACAGACTTTTCCTTAGATTTTATTTTTGTTTTGTGTAATCTGTTTTTACGCCGCCGTGCTCGCTGGTCCCCCACTCCTTCGGGCTTTACCAAGTTCCCCCCTAGCCCCTACTATCCTTTCCCAGCCCTCCTCTGATCCTCGTATTGCAGCTGACCCCCGGGATATCCCGGCGTATCCCTTCACCGGGCGGGTCTCCCTCCTCCGAGGGGGAAGGCACCAGGGGGAGAGGCATGACCCCAGCACATACTCTCTAGGGCCCAGTGATGCTGCCAAGGAACATGAGGCCCTGGGAAGGCGCTGGAGGCCCACAGGGAACAGAGAGCTGTCATCCGGCGGCCAGCGAGCGATTTTTCCTGGCTTTCTCTTAAGGTGTGTGACATCCGGACGTCAAGGCAAGAGCCAACGTCTATCACGCACCACCCCAAATGACCCTGACGTGTTGCTCTACCCCTGGCCTCCATCAGTGGTAGCTTCAACACCGGGTCATAGCCCTTGCCCTCCCTGAAGGCAGCGAGCAGTCATGGGATGCTCAGCTGCCTCCCCGGCAGCCCTCCAGCGACCCGAGCTCATTCCTCGAACCTGTCACTATGCCACAAGTGGAAATCCAATCGCTACCGACGGCCAGCTTCCTTAGATTTTTAGTTGTGACGTCATCTGTCAATTAGTTTTTTGTGTTACGTGATTGTTAGTTTCAATGTTTTCTGAGCTAGCACTTTGGGGTTCAGAAGATAATGTACAATTAAATAGTGTACCACTTCAGCTTACAAAAGTCCTTCAATGGATGGAATATGTATGATTGTTCATGGCACAAAAACATGAGGAAATATTTATTTTAATTACAAAAAAATCTAACTCTGAACTAAAAATGCCACTCTTAGTGTAGCAAAGACTCTGCTTACAAGGTGACCCTGTTATAAAATTGACCCAGTATTCAAAATAGTATAAAAACGTACAAATCATAAACTCTCATGAAATAATGAACTTCTTCAACTGTCCTGTTCTGTTAAATATGTATGAATAGGCTTAGACAGTTTATTAGGATATGAAGGGAAATCTACAGTGTATGATAAACAAATAAAATAATTGCATCAGTGATTGCAATGCTTGCACTTTAAAAAAAAGGCATGTAATGTGCTCATTTAGAGAGACACACATCTTCACACTGGCACTGGTTACAGTAGCTTTGGGCCATATTCATTTGACATCCATGTAAAGCAGGAACAGTTGAGCAGCATTATGTGAGGCAGGAGTGTGTCTAAGGACAGCACTTAGAAACTAAATAATAGGGTCCAATGATTGGCTACATATTGATAACTAGTGTGCATTGCGGTGTGGCTGAGTGGGGGGGGATGATGGTATCTCACACAGTGGGAATCGGTACTGTCCGCTCTGACTCCTTGACCAGCATGATCAGGGGAAGGAGCCTAAACACTAGTGACAGTGTTGATGTCTTGCATAGATAGCTACCCTATCACTGTCTGTTCGGACATCCCTGACTGCACCAGTAGTAAAACATGTATTTTGCTTAAAATTTATACAGCCCCCACCACCACACTCAACCCTCCCTTCAGTGAGGGTCTGGGTTGTTATTTGTGTTGTTTCCTCAAATACATTTGTTTGATTCACAATTTGTTTAGATGCGTTTCCTCATATCGAGAGATGGATAACTGTGTGAGGTGAACTGGTGCCCAAACATGATTGGTTCCTTTCCTCAGAAGTCACCCCATATTAGGATATTTCTTACTTCAATTCTCCGTTCCTGGTGAGTCGCTTTAGAGTTTTTTTTAAACTCAAAGTGCTGCACTGTAGTGCTCAATTAGCTAGCTGATCCTGAACTTGTTTTGGTCCCCTCCTTCCCTTGCCTCTTGCCATCTAAACATTTTTTTTTTTATTATTATTTGATTTTAGTTTTACAAGGTACCTGATTACTTGTATTATGCGAAAGTGCTGCCACTGCCGGCCCAGCCAGTTGTGGTGTGAGTGAATGAGCCATGGGTAGCTTGCTGCTGACTGTCTAATCTGTTGTATGTACATGGAGAACGCCTAGTTTTGTTTGTCACAAAAATAAAATTAACAGTCAACAGCAACTGGTTGTGTGTGCAGGGTCCTTTGTGCTTACAGTGTGTGGTGACCACTTGTGAGTCTAGGAGAACATTTTAAATATAATATTCAGATGCTAGTTAGCTCATATTTGAATTTGCTTAGTTTTCTGTATTCTCCATGAACCGCTGGTGTCTTTAATAGCAATTAGCCCAAGGAACGCATAGCAATTAACAGGAGGAGTGAACATTTGTGATTCTTAAACCCAGTAGTCAGAAGGGAAAAACTGTAATTGTGTCCAGTTTGTTATAGTATAGAATTCTGTGTTCTGAAAATGCACACTTCTAGACATCACATCAACTCAGTAGCCTGCTCCGCTGAGGCAATGTCCTTCAAGTGAAAATGACTCTGCGAGCAACCAGCTGAGCAAGCAGCACTCCCCACTCCCTTTTTAGTGGGCCGATTGCAAATCATCCCATTTATTTATTTTCAGGATTTATTTAATGGGTTTTGTTTTATTAAATTAATGCTGCATCAAGCACCACCACAGCCTGTGTTCAAAGAAATCCGTGATGGTGCTCGAAGTTGCATTCCTCAAATAAACAGTCTGCAATGCTCAGTCTTATTTTGCCCACTCTCCCTGATACCTTTTGTAAAACTCTCAAAGGACTAAACTTATACACTGTACTGTTCACCACTACTAAGTGGAGGTGCATTCCCCCCTCCCCAGAAGGCTGTATTCATAATCTCCCCGATTGGGATCAGGAGGCTCCAATACAGTGCAGTGATCAGCGCCACTCGAACCTGCCTGCACCCTAACCTGTCCCAATTCCCTTTCCACCTGACCTGACTGCACCATGGACAGGGTCACCAGTTTAGCCAGTACCTCCTTGCATCCTCCTGACCCCACAGCCTAACCTCACTCCACAGGAAAAAGGTTTAGTAGCAATCGAATCCTACTGGGTCTGCTCCCTGACTGTGTGGTGTTGGGGGGAGCCAGGACTGACAGGATTGATCTAATAAGCACAGACCAATTGAAGCAGCATATTTTGCAGGGTGTGAGTATCTTAATGGGGGCACAGGGTGCCCCCACCCACATGCACACCTCTGTTCTCATTCTGAATTTGCGAATGTGGAGCAAAATTTTAATGTTTTACAAACTGATTAAAGGTGAAGAAACTGAGGTATTACTTAATGATACACATTTTTGTTACTTTAAATTTACTCCTATAAGTAATAAATTAAATCAGAGCTAAGTAAAAAAGGGGAAAAAAAGGCTTTTCACAATGGCCGTATGTACTGCCTCTTTGTCATATCTGTATCACAGTCACCAAAATGTATTTTTCTGCGTTTGTCCTATATTTGTTATAAAATGATCTACACACACAACAGAATATGAAGAGCGTAATAATGCCACACATCCATTTTCAAAACTGTTTGTCCAACACTCCTTCCTGCAAGCCTTCAACTTCAAGGTAGGGAAACAAAGAGTTAAGCAGCCATCACTCCACATAGGAGGATGGCAAAGATCCACACAAGTAATACCTAAGTGCACTGTAAAGTCACTGTTTAAACATTGTGCTCTAGATATGGCATGGCTGGAATATAATCTACGCACCAAAATTAGTCCGCTGACAGAATGAGGGTCTAACATATTTAATTAGTGTTTGAAATTTCAAGCTGTGACTCCGGGCGTGCATCCTCAAGAATGCTCGGAGTCATGGCCTGAAATTTCAAACACAGAATTAAATATGTTGAAAAGAACACTAGCGAGTTACACGCAAGTCTCAGACCTCCCATGCTTGTACAACACCTATGACCCAATGAACCCTTCTTTTGTTAGAGAAATAACTTTGCAGTGCTCAGGACTCCGACTTATATTGTTTAAGATGAGAAAAAAAGTTTTGGGCACACACAAACCTCTTAAAAGGGGCACAGTCATCACACTGGATTCAAAGACTTAAAAATCCATTTTATTAAATGCAGACATGCTCTCTGCATGACGTTTCAGACACATGCTGTCCTTTCTCAAAGCCTTTGAGAAAGGACAGCATATGTCTGAAACACGTCAGACAGAGAGCATATCTGCTGTTAATAAAATGGATTTTAAGTCTTTGAATCCAGTGTGATGACTGCATCCCTTTTAAGAGGTTTGTGTGTGCCTGCTACTTTTTTGTTTTCTATCTTGGTAAGTTTCAGGAGTGCCACATCCCAGTGTGCACTTCTCTTTGGTAAAATAATTGTTCAAAATGACAAGCTTTATGATAGACAATAGTCCTCCATTTCATCTCAGGGCTCTGTTTTGCACTTAAAACTACAAGCTGCTTAGTATTTATAGTCATGCACTGATTTAGATTCTTTCAAAATTAATATGGAATGATTCTAACCGGTAGGATAAAGAATGCATAAGGCTTATTACAGACACATCATGATGTAACAGACAAGACTATCCCACTGCTATAATAAGTTTATGTATTTTAATGAAGCACCAGTACACTCCTTTCACATTTGTGGGTTTTGTGTGTATTCATAAGGACTGAATACTAGCTTTGTTTAAGACAAAAGAAAATTAAAATAATCACTTCGTCTGTCAGAGGTGGTGGTAGTATTTGCTGGAGGTCAGCTACTTCATATCTTGATTCAGAACACCTGAGGCCTCTCTGTTTACAGTAGCCAGACGCTCGAGGACACCGACCCCCTGAGGAAGAATCGCCTGCACATGTATCACTTTTTGAGGTGTTATTAACATGTTCTCCAACATTTCAATGTTTATCATCTATCTGTAGTGCGATGTCCTAGGCGCTGATCAGTGGTGCTTTTTGCCTTGGCTCACAACTCACTGAAGCTGGTGTGTCAACTACAGTGTGTCAGAGACTGATTATTAAAACAGGGTGTCCACAGGTCCTCATCAGTTGTTTCATTTAAGCAAGTAATAAAACACATGTAAAGAAACAAGACTGCGACTACTTCACTGTTACAGATTGTACCACTAATGCAAAAAAAAAAAACAGAAAAGGATCTGCCAAGAGAAGCTGGCTTGATCACTATCACCAGTCTGTATGATATACTAAAATGCAGGGGTTCGCTGGCGCCGATGGCTTAGGTTCATGGTGCAGCACACAATCCAAATACAAGCTGAACAGAAACGAAGCAAGGTGCTGTACGCAAACCCTGATAAATAAAAGTCCAGACCACAGTGGCTTGAGCAAAAAGTATTTTATGCTGTTTATTGCTGATACAACTGAGCCAAGGGCAAACCAGAAAAAAAAAAATATTCCCCAGTGCTTCCAATTTACTTGATTCTTCCACAGGGGGTCAGTGTCCTGGAGCATTTAGCTACTGTAAATAGACAGGTCTCAGGTGTTCTGTATCATGGTATCAAGTAGCTGACTTCCAGCAAACACTGGTAACCACCGGCAGAGGAACCAATTAGTTTTATATTTTTGTCTTAAACAAAACTAGTATTCAGTCCTTATGAATATACACAAAACCCCAAATGTAAAAAGAGCATACTGCTATTGATAAAAATACATGCTGTCACTCTGATTGCTGTGTTCCTCCTTACTAACCAAAATATGTCCACCAGTCAGTCATACAGCACTGTGTCTCCATGACGTCCTACACCTGGCATGCATGAGCTCTAGAAATCGGCCAGGTAATAGCACTTATATGGGGCTGGGTTTTGGCAGACAGCTGTAGCAGGGAGGGCGAGCAGGCAACAAACTCCATTCAGTAGATGCCTCAGAAAGAAATGATGACTCCATAGGAAACCCTGTAAACCTGCACTGAGGACCTGTCTAAATATAAGAAAACTGCCTCCTTGTCCTAACTCATGATTCCTCCCTAGTTACCACTAACAAGCCTTGAACCTGTCCACTAACTAACCCCAATAAGCTAAAAAGGCAGACACCAGCAGTTGACAAAGGATAAAAAGAGAATAAAAAAGTGTGATTCCCTCTTAACAACTAAAGGAAGTAGTATTTAAAGAGGTAAAACATGAAAAATGCAATTAACTGAAAGTTCTCAAAACATGCTCCAATCCCCCCCCCCTTCCCTTTTTTCGGATGCCCGCCCAGTGTGGCGCCATTTTAATCTGGAAAGGGGGACAGTGCAGAGTGGTCCCAAGACCTCTGTCAGGAACTCTTCCATCCTACATTAAAGTTGGTGGGTGCCCCCAGTGTTGTCTTTCTTTTTTTAATTTTGTTTCCAACTCTGAATTTAATGCCTTTGCAGTTTGTGCATCATCAAGGCTGAAGAGTTAAAACCAAATATACCCCAGAGCCAAGGGCAAACCAGAAAAAAAATATTCCCCAGTGCCAAGGGCAAATCAGAAAAACAGTGACAGAGAATACATTAGAGAAAGCGAAAAAAAAAAAACGACTAAGAATTTTTTTTTTTGAAAGCTAAAATCTGGCCTTCTCCCTATCCCAACACAGGACCAGCCAATAACTTTGGTAATAGAGTATTACCACAGTCAGGCTAATGAGATCAAGCAGATTATTCACAGAAGGTGGGCTGTTCTTACAGCAGTCAAATATCTCTGCACGCTAATAGGATCCTCCTCCATGTTAGTTTCAGCAGGGGGAAAACAATAACCAACCATGTGACTGACAACTGTTATGTAGCTAGTAAATTGGCTTCTATTCGTCAAAGACTATAAGTGCAGTTGTTGCAACGTCTTTACTTATACACCTATACTATCAACACATTTGAACATCCCAAAACAGGAAAATTATTTTTGGCTTAAATTGGTGTACTTGTGAACTTCCCCATGTTGGATGTAACGTTCACTCCCTGAAGTGCCACATCCAGAAGAATGTGAGAGTTATTTTGAATAAAAATGAAAATGGCGCACACTTCAGGGAGGCTTATGGTTCGTCAACAGCAACTCAAATTTAGACACGTTGAGCATGTCCCTTCCTTAATATGGATAGGTGAGAGATTACGTAGTTTACTCCATAAAGATAAGGAATGGACAACACTTTGGATGCACCGAGTCTGCCTGGTCTCAATGACCAAACTAACTTCAAACTGTTCTTGTTGCCAAGTTCAGTGCAGGTGACCTGAACTTGAATGACTCAGGCTTGCACTGTGATCTTGATTTCTCTCAGTGCTTAAACACATTTCTATAGTATGTTTATTTAGGGACCTGCTTTGCACTGATACCCATTTATGCCTGTTAATATTGTTGTCAATTTTACTATAGGCATTCATCACAATTATTTTTCTATAGTCTCTTTCTGTATAGATCATCTCCAGTAAAAAAAAAAAGGAGATACGCCACTGGGGAGAAGGGAAGAGGCATCATGGGGGCAGCTGTCATGATAGTTATTTGAGCTTAGTAGCCCGTTGTTCACTAGCCATGCTCCCAAGTGTGTGTCAATCAGTATTTACCCCTATCCCGAATGACACTTTTGACTTCATCCAAATAGCGCATGGTGGGACGTGGGTGAGGCAGCGGTGGTCTATGTGGGTGTGCTCCTGCCTTACATCTGGGGCTAATTTGTAAGTAGAAGGCCTTACTGTATTCTCCAGTATCGCCCTCTGTGTCCACTTGTGAAATCAGCCGTAGGCTGTCAAGACAGGGTTGCCAGAACTCTGTGCCCCCAAATGGGGATGTAAACAGTTTGAAGCAAGCCCTAAAAGACATTCTGACAATGGGGAGCACTCTTGGGAGCAAACTTCATTCCCAGATAACTCGCTGAAACTCACTGAAGCTCCTAGGCACACAGACCATGTTTACTGTTGAATGTGTTAGGACTCTGTGCCCTGCTACCGTGAACTTGGATGAGCAGCAACTGCTGAAAATAGTGTCATTGTATCCCTTAATGGGGACAGCGAGTGTAATTACCAGGTGCTGGGAAGCGATCTATTTAATATCTGTGGTCTCCGGCGAAAAAGCAGAGCTACCCCACCGGGAGAAGGGAAGAGGCACTCTATCCTGATAATTATTTGGCCTTAGTAGCCTGTTGCTCACTGGTCATGCTCTCATTTGTCATCAGTATATATAACCCTATCCTGACTGACTCGTGATTTCATACAAAGAGTGCATGGTGGGGTGGGGGAGATCCATCTGTAGTCTGTGTGGGTGTGTTCTTGCCTTAAATCTGAGGCTGATATATAAGTAGGAGGTCTTTCTGTGTTCTTCAGTATTGCCCTCATTGTCCCTTTGTGAAATCAGCCATACTCTGTCAAGACAGGGTTGCCAGAAGTCCCCCCAGTCAGAGGGGTATGGGATGATAAACCCATTGAAGCAAACCCCGAAAGACAGACTGACAATGAGGAGCACTCTTGGGAGCAAACTTCATTCCCAGATCACTCCCTGTAATCTTTTCTTTGTTTGTCCACTTTACTAGAGACACTTAGCTGCATACCTCTCAACTGCTATGATTTTGACACTCAAATTTATCATTGCTACTCTTAGGTTTACTGATGTTCTTAATAAAGTTAGAGCTATTTCTGGACACACAAAGTATTAAATCATTGAACTAAGTTGATAGAAGCATTCCTTATCACTAACTGTATGCGGCCCACTATGTGTAGACATATTATTGTTTAAAATAAGTAAGTGCTTCACATTCTGACCATCTGCTAGGATTTTTGAAGGCCAGTGCTATGACATTGAATGCTGAGAGGTTGAGAGGTATGCTTAGCTGAGTGAAACCAAGCTGGATATGTTTGAAAATGGATTAAAAATACATTTTTCCCATCGCTTTACCTCTTCATGCCCTGGCTCAAAAACAACAAAAAAACATTATTTTGCCCAATTCACTCTAATGTTACTGCTTTTTTGGGGACTACTACAAAGGCTACCATATGAATGGTGGCTTATTTTAATTGCATTTCTTTTTAGTTATGCAAGAAAAAAATTTCCTCATGAGTAATACCTTTAAAAAAAAACTATTACACACTGCTACATTTCAGAAACTATTGCAATCATTAAAATACTTTCTTCTTTAGATGGGTGAGCTATTTGGCACCGACCTTATCCAATACTTCATCTTACTGTAATAATTGCGGGTACTGGCCCCCCCACACACACACACACACCTGCAGTCCTGCTGACTATGGGTGAGGTGGTATGTAAAGTGGGGCCAAATCCAGGTGATGATCCTATTTCTTGGTGGTCCATACTGGAATCTCTGTTGGCACCAAAGTGCCAGTCAGAACAGAGTTAGATTAATTGTATCATGGATAATCATTAATCAGATGCACTGTGTCTGTCTGCTTGTCCCTCTTGTGAATTCTTACAACACTAGTATAAGACACTGCATTGTCTCTGTTTGCTGTAGATCTAAGTTTCTTTTGTGTATGCAAACATCTCCAAGCTGTGTGCATCATTTAAAGTGCATTTCTTTTTAAACCTCACTTAAGACATGAAATCTGAGGACTACCTGCCAGACCAATCAACACTCACAGCATGATGCTCAGTTTTCAGGGGACTGAAGTGTCTAGTTATAGTGCTAAAAGAAGTGACGTCAAGGTGGGCTACAGCTGTAAAAGTGTATGCATCCCCCCTGAAAGTGATTTTCCAGTATCCAAGAAAAAAACACAGCTTATATTTAAATATTAGTTTGGTTCTTATATCCCCATGTCTTTATTATGGAGGATATTAATGTCAAAGTAGGAGCTTTGTCCATTGTCCTCCTTCTTTGACCTCCAATGAAGTCACTCCCAGTCTTCTGCTTATGGCATCATAATTATTTTCCACAGTAACACGTTGTAATGTCAGAATCAGAGAATTGTGACATCAGAGGCTAACACATGTGGAACAGATGAATTCTGGAGGTCAGCGATCCTGTTTTCAATGCAGATTCCTCAGTATCAAAGAATGAGGGGAGACTTATATGAGAAACATTGAACAATGATCTGAATTGTGCATGATGATTACATGTTTAATTTTTTTTCCTGGATTAGATAATGTAAAACCATTTTAATTGCATCAAGATAAAACAAGCATTTGTCAATGCCGAATGTTTGCTTGCTGATATTAGCATTGGAAGTGCAGGAGTTAAACAGATGCAGAACAGGAATGGCAGTGAAGTATTGAATTCATGCCAACCTCACATCCACCCAGCAGAGATGGACAGGCATTGAGGTGTGCCTTTAATGCTCATGCCATGTCACCTCACCCTATCCTGCAGACACTGACAAGTGTTGAGGTGTGCCTTGTGGTTTTCGGCTTTACAGTCACTCCATTCCATAAGCACATACACTGAAATGGGTGCAGCATAGGAGAATGGGGTGAATTCTGGGTCCGAAGAGTCCAAGGCACACCTTGATGCCTGTCACTGGCCTCAGGGTGGGGGTTGGGGTGGAATGGCATGAGCATTACAGCCGGCAGTCCAAAGGCACACCCCTGACACCTGTCAGTCTGTACAAAGTGGCACATTATGGTTAGAAACCCTAACGCCCCAGGCGTTTATTGATATTTGCACTGCAAACTTTCAACATGGCCTTTTTGTGACCCCACCTCATGAAAGCATTTAGGATCTCTGCTCATGAACAGTGGTACTGTGATTTTGTGAATCTGTCCCGAACATCGATTTCCCACAGTGACCATGCCATTCTGTGCCAGATGTGCGAAAACACAGTTCGGGATTTGGGTTGAGGACAGAGAGAACCATGAGGAGTAAGCCTCAGGATCTCCTTATCCTGCCAACTCTGGCCACGAACATGGGATTGTACCTATTGTGGGACTACATGTGGATTTGTGTGTACAGTAAATAAGTAACAGCTATAGCTACTCCACTGCACAGCCATGGGATCACCGAGGAAATCAATTGTAATTCAGAAACATGAGATGGCTAGAGTTAACATGTCTACACAGCCAGCATGTGCCTGATGCCATTTTACCTTGTATTCTTCCTTACTGTACCTCAACATGTGTAATGTCTTATGCTTTACACTTGTGTAATGTTCCTGTATTTGTACTTGTAATACTGTTTTATATCATTTTCAACTGCCCTACCCAGGACCTCCTTGAAAATGAGCTTGCTTACTGGAGCTTTTCCTGGTAAAATAAATAAATTGAAATTGAATTGAATATGAAATTCAGTGCAGACATACATATGAAAACACAAACACACTCACAATTTTAAAGCACAGGTGTTCACCCCTAACAAAACTCTATGTAGACAGTGAATTTAGATAACTCACTAAGGTATCCATTGTGTTTTTATGAACAAAGTTCTAGCCTGACTGTGTCCTGTTTACTACTAATTTGAATAAACTCCTAAGTTTGAAGGGAAGCAAATTAGCTTCATCCCTGTGATTTAAATGCTGTGCTGATGCAACATCCTGAGGGATGAACACTTGTATTTGTGAATTTATCTGGCATTTTTATGAAAATTGTGGGGGGGGGGGGTAGGAGGGTCAGTGACCTTATGAGAGTGGTAACTTTTTCTTTTACTAGCTAATGTCACAGTCTTTAAGCTGTGTGCCTTAAAGGGACCAAGTGGAGTAGTGATGATTCTTGGGAAGCAGGGACTACTTTCTATAGACACGTTCTTGTCTGAACGAAGACTGAAATATATAAAGACTTAAAGAGCTACTGACACCTTAAACAACACTTTGAAAACCATAATTAGGCAGAGTTCAGCTTGCATTCCATTTATATTCTGTAGATTACTCTTCACCATTATTTTTTACTGAGCAAATTTGCATGACTACATGATCTTTATTCCTTAGCGTACACCAGAGGGGACAGGGCAAGTGGGAGCAGCATCCATTTTATTGCAGACCGTGTGCTTGGAGCGGATTTAATACAGGTACAAATTCATTCATCCATCAGCTCAGAGGCACATGGGGGTATGAGGCTCCCATATCTCAGCAGTATCTTGGCCTATATTTAGGGGATCTGGATTCTGGAGTGATTCCAGGGCTCCCACAATTGGTTACCCATGGATGGGAAGTGCTGCTGGACAGGGGAGGGTAGTTCTGCATCCCAGACCTCTTGCTTTCAAAAAGCACTCCTACATTCCCTGTGAACACACAACATATTTCAGTGTTAAAAAAAAGTCAGAACACTCCGCCCTTGTACTTTATTTCCCCTTTCGTGGTCAACGGTCTGGGATGCTGAAATACGTAAGCCCCCACTCAAACCTCCTTCTCAGTACCCCCAACCCCAGAAAGATAAAAGTGGCACAGAGGGTGCCCAGTCCCCGCTGTCACTGTCAGGAGTCCTCTGTATGTTTTTCTTTGATATTCCCCACCTGACCCTCCCTCTAAGACTTCCTGAATAGAAGAATGACACTGGTGGTGCCTAACTCTCCAGTGCTGTGATCCGAATCCTTGTATTTGTATTGAACCCACAGCCCCCACTTGCCTACTGTGTGACCTTGAGCAAGTCACTTAACTTCCCTGTACTCCCAGGTTGCACCTGCAAACAAGCTTTCAGCTTAGTGTGTTACTCCTGGTAAAACAACTGAAAAAAATCTCAAATTCCTCACCTGCAGCCCTGTCGGCTCTGGCCAGAGTTTGTTTATGCTTGCAGGGGTCTCCGGTAGGAGAACTGAGGAGGTGCTGGGGGACTGCCCCTTTTATACCACAAGGAACTTCGGGGGTGGGCCATCGTCAAGGGGCAGTCCCCCAGTATAGACTGCTAGCTAGAAGTTTTCCGTGGGGTCCTGGCACCTGCCAACTTCAGTCCTTATGGTGTAACCTGCTTCTAGAGTTTGTGTCTTTTATGTCTGCTTTCACAGCTGTACAAATAGTTGACCTGGGCCAGTTCTGAAACTCAAACATTTTTTTGAGCCACCGCCTGCTATAGTAACTGTTGAAAATCATAATAACTATCTGCATTCAAAATGGCTCTTAGTAGAGGAAATTATGGTGATACATGATAAGAAAGTAAGCAAAAGTCTAAGTGGACTGGAGAATGTTTTAGTTGTCTCATTAGCTTGGCATGTGAGGTACATACTGACAAATTTTCCATATCTTGACCCTGGAGCCTACTGGAAATTGTGTTGCTTGGCTTGTGGTCTCAGTTTATTTTTAATGCAGATAAACCATATCTATGATTTGAAGTCAGAAAGGGACCGAAAGAGATGCAAGAATGTCCCACAACTTTGGGTCAGTCACTCTGATAACTCTTACGAGTGCCAGAATTCTGTCAGCTCAGCTTGCTTTGGTCAGATGCCCTAAGCAATAATCTGAACTAACACCATAGGTAATCATACAACAGTTCTGCCTCACTTTTCTCTTAATACTTTTATTTCATCTACAGCACCTGCTTTAGGCTGTAGCCAAGAGTTACATTGCTTGAAGTCCTGGCACTCCCTCTACTGGCCAGTCTTGTACAGCTTCTTTATTTACCTCTAGTGCTCTGCATAATGTTCCAGTGTGCCAGTGAATCTTCATGGCATGACTCGGACACAAAAGATGGAATCAGAATTTCAAATGGTCCCTCTCGTGCTCCTCCCAAGGAGCACAGTGTGAAGTCCTCTTCCCTGATGTACAAAGATTAGAGTCCCTCAACACTGATGCCCACTCTCTAAGCGTTAAAGATCCCCTTTGTCACTTCTACCAGAATGAAACAGTTGTTTAATATCTACATTGCAGTTCTGCTTGCTAACCCAGCTGGAGTTCCTGAGGCACATACGCCTCCTCCCAGTTCTATTGACAAATTGCTGACATGTTTTACAATAAAATCATCAGTCTCTAGTCTGAATACGAAGTAACATCTTTAGAACGCTGCCTCCTAATCCTTCACCTCTTGGATCTTCTGTTCCAGACCCTTCCAGGATGATGACTCCTTTGCTCTGCCTTCACCCTGCCCCACTCTTGGGCTTCGTCCACCATCTCTGCTCCTTGGGACCTTTCTGTAGCTCCACCAAATTCTCTAATCAGTGGTCAAGCTGTCTGTCCATTTTGTTTCAGTTCCAGTTCTTAACTGTTTGTTACTTCTTCCGTGCATACTTCTGCTACCCCTCAGTCTGTCACTCCTTCCATACAGTGAGTTCAATGCACTTGGTGTCTTCTTACCTTAGTTAGGACATAATGGTATGAAGGACATAGCCTCATTGCCTGCTTGGTAAAATCATGCGATACCATCTAAAACAGAATATTAATGTGGAGAAGATCTTTCAAGAATCAGTCTTCACCATTCATTCCCACTTATGGGTCCAAGCCAGAGGCACTAGGATCCCACAGGAGCAAAGTCTTTTGCAGCCTAGGGGACCAACTTCGGTGCCGACGTTGCCCACCAGGCAGACGTAGTGACTCTGTGCTTGTGGGTTAGCCATTAACCAATGCTAGCCCCCTCCCTTTCTCAGTTCTGTTTTTCCCCGCTGTCGAGTGTGCACCATGGGAGCTTGGTCACCAGAACTGTCATTTCTTCCTCAGTGCAACACTGTTCTTTCTTGGCAGTGTTTTTTTTTTTTCAGTGCCTTACTATTTTAACTTTATGTTCTGGTCTGACGTCTAACTATGTTCTTTTCTTGTTTTTTTTTTCCACATCACCAAATCTGGTTCAGAGGAGCATAAAGACATGAAGGCCAAGCAGGAAAAGCATTACAGTGCCCCTCTATATGTCAGTGCACCTGTAGGGGGCTATATTGCCCTTCTGGATCAGCATAATGACTGCTGGGTCTGCCTTGGCACCGACTATAATATAGATAGATAGATGTCATGCCTGCTTCTCTATTGACTGCTGCACCCTTGAGAAGCATGTGGAGGTGGAGGTGGGGCCGCGATCCATCCACCTTTGGAGGCAGGAATTGCACCAGTGACATCAAGGTAAGGTCCCCGTTCTCTTCCCCGAGCCTCTCACCAGTACTATATGTACTGAGGAAGGCCAGGCACTCCTTGTGCTCACCTCACCAAGATGTCAGAGGCCCTGGAGGAGGGGCTGGGTGGGTGAGCACCCCTCCCAATTCATTGGCCTTTTGAGGTAGCGGATGCCCTTGGTGGTGAGGCCACGGCTTTACGCTTAGTCTACACCAGTGGGCACCTTGGCATTATGGCCTGGTGCCACCTTGGCTGCTGGTGCTAAGGCTGGTACTAGTGAGTGGGGCAGTGCCAACTGCAAGACCAGGCCCCCTTCAGACACCATTTGTGGTGCCAAAAGAGGGAAGGGGTCCAGAGATGGATGTCATAGACCTGCAGATCTTTGTCATTTCTTCCCCATAGCGTTGGATGACCTGACATAGGATGATGGCCCCAGTCCTAGGCCTGCAGACAGGACCAGTGAGGATGGAGGTCTTCCTGGGCCTGAGCCTGTCTTGGGGCTGGGAGCTACTTCTGGAGTTGCCCCTCAGGCTGGTGCCGGGGACGGTGATGGAACCCTTTCTGGCACCTGTCATGGGGCTGTTCCCAGTGCTTTTTCTGTTTCCGATGCTGTTCCCAGTGCTGGGGACGAGTCTGGTGCCACTTGTGGTGCTCAGTCTGGGGTCAGCTTTAGGGGAGTCTCTGGCCTATAGTTGGGGCTTGGCCCAGAGGGGCAGGGGCAGCACTGGTGAGGAAATGAGGCAAGGCACTGAGCTTGTGGCTCACCCCTTTTCCAGAGGTGGTGAAAACTCTGGACAAGGTCGCAGCACTAGTCTGGGGCCCAGCTGGAACCATCTGGCCCTGTCACTAATGGGGACCGAAACTGCCCCATGGGATGCATACAGCTCTGCTCTTCCCACCTGCAGGTTTCTTCCCAAGGGCACTATCTAGACCAGTCCACTGATGTTGGTCATTCTCAGACAAGTGAGCTTGCCTGACCATCCCTCTGGGGGAGGTCTCCTGAGTATTCTCGCAACCTTGGCAGAGGACCTGGTCTGGTCATCCATGACCCTTCTGCCCTCCCCAACCTTCTCTGTCCTGCTCTCCCAGGTATTTCTGGTCTGCTAGGCCCAGGACCTGGGACCAGTTTAGGTCAGTGGCTGCATTGTTCCACAAGTTTCACCTCAGAGCTGATCAGACTCTTTGTAGGCCTGAGATCCCTGCAGTGCCGTTACCCAATTCCAGGTGCTCCTTTCCCACTTCCTCCACTTAAGAAGAGGATTTTTTGGGCCATCTCTCCTCTGATGCGAGTACTTCCAGTTCCTGTTGGAGATGATAGAGAGGCTGAATATTTGCCACTTTGTATGTCACAGTACTGCTACCCTGGTGCTGTCATTTCTTGGGGAGCACAGTGATGACGCTTCTGTCATTCATCCATGGCGCTGGCCATTTTCGAAGGCATCCAGGAATGTCTGGTTTCATTAATTTTCCCCCTCTGCAGCCTCTAGTGATGTCCCTCGCAGGTATTGTGCCTCTGAGGGTTCTCCAGGATCTGTCCATCATCCCACCTCAAGGGCTTTGGTGCTGCAGACCCCCTCTGGGCCTAGGTGCCCGGTGTACGACTGCCCCCTGATTCTGACTTTGCGGAGATCAATGCTTGGAGCATTTGTGGTGGTACATGCCATGATGTGCATTTCTGCACACTGGGCAGCTTATGACAAGTGTCTGTGGTGACCCTGAGCCAACTCTTAGTGTCCATACCAGATTGGAAAGCAGCCAGGCTGGCCATTCATCTTTCCACCCAGGACCTGGAGCTAGCGAGGCACCAAGTGAGGGTGTTTTATGATGCCAGATAAGTAGCTTTCTGGCTGGCGGGAACAGCAGTCTGCATTCAGCGGAATGCATGGCGTAGGGTGCTCAACTTACATTTCCAGTGGACTCCGTAGGGTCAGGTTTGAGTTGTCAGGGTGCCCTCCTTCTCTTATTCCATGGGGTCCTCTGCCTGCCTCTAACCAATCTCATGTCCCAGTGAGGAAGCCCTGCCCTTCTGTGGTTATACCCCACAGAAGGCTGAGGGAAGAATTGCTTCCCTTAGGGTGAGCCAGTTCCTCCACTTTTCTGGGGAAAGCTTGATACTCTGACCCATAAGTGGAATGAGTGGTGCAAATGGATTCTTGGAAGATATGAGAATTATGTACTCACTGTAATTGCTGATCTTCCAGAATATCTTCACCATTCTGTCACAGGCCCACCCTCCATCCTCCACTCTGTTAATAATCTGCCTCTGGGCAGCTCACCCTGGGTTTTCAGGCATATAGTACCTCAAGCCCCCTTGCCTGGGGGATAGCCTTGTTCTTTGTGTAGGAATTGGGTTCTCTTGCCCACCTTTTGTGTCATGTTTTTTACTTGGTGTGGGGAGGGGGGAGGAACAAAAACAGGGATAAAGGTATCTACCCCCCTTTTTTTTAAAGAAAGCTTTAAACAAAAACTTTTCATATTTTGTATTTATGTTTTCACCTCCCATGCTCTCCCCTCAAAGGAGGTTATTTGGTACCCCCTAAAGCTGCACTGTCTCAGCCTCCACCTTGTAGATACCACCAGCGTCTGCCATCTAGAAGCTTAGACTTTGATGGCAGATAAGGACCACTTGGCCCACCTAGTCTTCCCATTTCCATACCTATTGGATAAGATGCAGATCGTAGTTAACCAACGGCCTACTTCCTCCTACCCCCCACTATAATTGCCTTAGGTCTGTCCCATGCAATTTTGAATTTCCCACGTTTTTGACCCCACCACCTCAGGAAGTCTGTTCCATGCGTCAGATAGTACATAGATTACAGATTATTTGAAAGCATAATAATCTGTTCAGATTTCAATGGACTACGCAGAGATATAAATCAAGCTGTAGCCAGTATAGGGATCGAACCCACAACCTTGGCGTTATTAGCACCACCCACTAACCAAATGAGCTAACTGACCACTTAAACTTAAGTGACTTGCTCAGGATCACACCACATACAAGTGGGGGTTGATGAGATTCAAACCCAGGTCTTTAATTCATCTCCAAGTCTCCTTGTTTGCAGTTCAGTGCCTTTACCACTAAGCTATACTGCCTCTACACATATGGCTCAAATACCATCAGCTGGTTCGAACCGCTGACCACAGCAATATAACACCATACACTTATCATGGTGTGCCACAGTAGGCCTAAATAAAGTAAGGTGAAACCATGAGTCTAGTAACTGTACAATTCTTGAGTAACCTTAATAAATCAGTACTCATGTGCCCTCATCTAGGATCAAACCCCTGACCCTTTGCTTGTAAAGCTAGGACACATCTAGTGTGCCACCTGAGGAGCTTTGCCTCACTGGAAGGCACAGCCTTCACCTCCAGTGCCACGGGGGCAAATTTTGCTAGGGAGGTTTAGTGTTCTTCTTTTGTATGCTGACCCTGTCAAGCAGTACGCTGTACCAAACCTCAAGCTGGGTCTCTCTTTCCTGTCTTCCTTCTCTTCACTCTCTGGAGTGGCAAGAGGATAGTAACATTGCTCTTGGTCTTCTCCAAACTCTCTGCTGTCTTTATGGATTTTTGTTTAGTCCTGGGTTCTTGTCCTCTATGAACATAAGACCCCCAACAATTGGCCCTGCCACACCAGTTCACAGAGATTCCACATGGTCTCTCTTAGATTAGCTGTAGCTGCATGCCAGGACTGCTGCTCTCCCTTTGCCTTCCTTTCTAGATGGTTAGTAGTCTGTGGCTCTTACACCCTGCACTCCACTTAGGCCCATCCTTTAGTTTCTTTAAGTTGGTAGTCAGGTTTTATTATTTTTATGATTTTGTATCTTTTTCCTGTCCCTTTGGGCTAGGAGGCTATAGCCCTCTTTCTTTTTTCCCTCCCACTAGTTTCTGTCCTGGCAAACAGAACTGAAGAAGGGAGGGGGCTGGCCTTGGGTAGTGGCCAACCCAGAAGCATTACGTCAGTATGTCCGCCTCATAAGTGGCACCAGCACTGACGTTGATCCCCTATGCTACAAAATACTTTGCTCCTGGGGGGTCTTAGCATCTCCGGCTTGGATCCATAAGTCTGAATCAATGGTGAGGCTATTCTGGAAAATCAACAATTATAGTGAGTATTTAATTTTCATTTTCAGTAATCCAGAAAGCAAAATATCTGTGGCGCCTTACAAAATTGATGGTCTCCGAATGTGTCTCGTTGTAGCAATAGTGAGTATATTCGGGATTTTACCCAGTTGAGCCAGCCCTCATTTTCAGGTGGTTCCCACATTGACACACAATGTTGCTAACAATAAAGACCATTTATAAATATAGCATTAAGACATACATCTTAATAAATTGCAATTAAATAAGTTACAAATTATTGGCATGGCCTTCATTGTATATCAAAGCACCTTCTGCAAAGCCTGCCCTTTCCCATCATGAAGAACTCAACATTTACCTCTACTTAGGAGTCTATCTAGCAGTTTGTTATTGTGGTACAACTTTGTTCAGTTATCATATAGCCTTTTGACTCTAAAGTTAGTTAAACTAAGCCATAGCCATGTTACTCGGACTTAATTTTTCTCTTATTTGGGTCTACTTAAAGAGCAGCTGACACCTTTGAAAAAACTTTGAAAAACATAATACAGTAATCAGATGCAATTCAGCTTGTATTTCACATTGTCAATAGAGTTCTCCTCTTCATTATTTATTGCTAAACAAATTCCCACAAAAACAGGACCTTTATCCCGAGAGCTCGTCTGCATCTATAACTTACTCCCTACTGGTCATCATAATGCTCTGTTGTGACATCACAATCTGTTGCTATGGGAATAACTGTGATGTCACTAGCAAAGTATTATGACATAAAGTTGGGAAGAAGAGATAGGAGCTGATGAACCCTTAGGGAACAACTCTTCTGTTTTTATGCATTTGACCTCAGTAATAAATAATGACGATAAGAAATATAGAGCTAATGAGAAATATAAGCTACTTTTTCTCCAAATATTATGTTCTTCAAAGTTCTTGAGGTGTCAGTGGCTCTTTAAGCAAACATTTTTGCTCTTATTTCGCTGGTAATAGAGAGCCCTTTTCTAGTCTATATTTGGTAATACATCCTCATTATGACCTCTGAAGACACAGGACCCGGTGCCTTCTACTTCATTTAAATTCCCAATACACTACTGTCATAGGGTGTGGGTGTAATGATGGACACTGACACAAAAAGGTAATGTGGCAAGGCTTAAAAAAAAGTGCCAAGCCTAAAGCTTTATTAAAGTAACAGCAAAAAAAAAAAGAAAATATATAACTATTAACTTTGCAGGAATACAGAAAGAAACATAAAAGGTACAAAAATAAATGAATGTTTCCACAGGCAATATCAGCAAAGCGAAAAGGCCGCCTGGGATTTCAGTTATCTTAGTCTGTAAGTGCAGACTCCCAAATGGATCAGTACTGGCTGATCCCAAAACGAATCTGAAGGTATCACAAGAATGAGTCTCCTTTATCCTAGGAAATCATCAGGTGATCACTCCAGACTCCGCCCTATACTCTTCAATACAAATTTTCATTTATAAAACATTTTATTTCATTCTAAGCCAAGGGACATTCAATAAATCTTTATTACAAAACATTGACATCCCTGAAATGAAATATAATACAGGTTTAACTAAAACAGTCTCTTACCAAGTTTAGCCCTCCCTCAACCTATCCACAGTATAACTATAGTGAGAAATGGGTCAAGGCCTCCTAGGAAACAGCAAGAGCAACAAGTGCAAATGGCTGCAAGGACTACCTCTGGCTAAAGGCCTGAATATCCATTATGTGGTAAGCTTTACTCTCTAATATTAACAGGAGCCAGACTGCTATGAAAAGGAGTAAAACTGAAAAGAGACCATCATTTATTTTACAATATCTGAAATACTGCATATTTTTGTTTAAGAGTTTCTTTTGGGAGTGCTAAACACATTGTAGACAAGCAAACAAAAGCAGTCCTTTAATTTCAAATCTGCTTATGTTTAAAACCATTTGTGCTGCTGGCATTTTGCCTTTCCATGTCACCTTACCAAAATAATAAAGTTAAACAGTAAGGAAAAGTTAACTGTTTTGGGGTCAAAATAGTGTTGCTAAGGCACAGCTAGGGAACCCTACAACAACACACTAAGGGATTGGGTGACCAGCAGGCAGACTCTGAATCCTTTTACTATCTTTATTTTCTCTGCCTAAATAAACTAAGTGCTTGTACTGTGAGGAGAATTCCCTATATTTGGCATTCACATTTTGTTTCCTGGGCATTGCTTAAACATGAAGAGGAACTACTAGCCAAATATGCTAAACCTCAGGTCTATACACTGTAGCCTATCATGGGGGGGTACTGAAGCTCCATACCTGTCTTTTTAATGAAATGAAAGTGATAGAAAGGGGCTCTTATCCAGGTGGCCTGCCTGGAAAAAGGGAATTAAAAGGGGAAAAGTAAAGGAAAGGACAGTAAAGATATTCAGAGAGTGCTACTGCAGTAGACTTGTGAAACAGAATTAGACAGGTATTTGGAGGTTTAACAGCACACTTTCACATTTCCTCCCCACTTAAGAGGAAACTGTAGGGGGTACATTATCCTACTTCTATCCCCTAGTTTCCTAACTACTAAGTCTTATGCAAAATTAACAGATCTCTCACTCTTAGAAAGGGAGAGATGGAGCTTTAGCCCACCCACTCCCAAAGCTCCACCTCGGGGACCCTTATTAAATAATACATAGATGAAAGGTTATTCCTAATCCTTCTTACTGCTTTCAAATTCCCCGAGGTCTGCATGTGTATTTTGTTCTGCCCCATATCGGGACATAAAATCAGCATTCTTATTTGCTGCCCCAGGTCGGTGGTGTACTGTGAACCTATAAGGCTGTAAGGCCAAGTACCACCGCATTATTCTTGGGTTTTTATCCTTCATATTATGAAGCCAACAAAGGGGGTTGTGGTCAGTTAAAACCTCAAATTCTGAGCCCCACAGGTAAAACTTGAGGGCTTCAATGGCCCACTTGATAGCCAGACATTCCTTTTCTATGGCTGAATATCTTGTCTCTCTCTCATGCAGCTTACGGCTCAGGTATATCACTGGATGTTCTTCTCCATTTACCATTTGAGACAGAACAGCCCCTATGCCGGAGTCTGAAGCATCCGTTTGCAGCAAAAAAGGAAGGGTGAAGTCAGGGCTTCTGAGTACTGGTGCTACACAAAGATGTGCCTTAATGCTGCAAAAGGCTTTTTCGCACTCTGGTGTCCATTTAACAGCATTGGGGTGTCGTTTCTTTGTCAGGTTAGTAAGGGGTGTAGCTAAGGTGGCAAAATTAGCACAAACCTCCTGTAATAACCTGCCAGTCCCAAGAAAGATCGAACTTGTTTTTATTTAATGGTCTGGGACATTGGGCCACAGCATCAATTTTACTTATTTCAGGTTTAACTTTCCCATTACCTATTAGGAACCCCAGATATCTAGTCTCTTGCATAGCTATACTACATTTTGTGGGATTTATAGTTAACCCTGCTGTTGTAAGAGAACAGAGGACAGCATCTAGATGTTGTAAATGGGCTGCCCAAGTGGGGCTGTACACTATCACATCATCCAAATATGCAGCGCAATAGGACTCATGACGCTGTAAAGTTCGGTCCATTAGGCGCTGGAACGTGGCTGGTGCACCATGTAGGTCAAGGGCATAGTGACAAATGGTAAACCTAACAGGCGTGGTAAATGCTGTTTTTCTTTTGAAGTCTGATCCAAAGGATCTGCCAGTAACCCTTTGTCAGGTCAAAGGTGGTAATGTATTTTGCATTGCCAAGTCTATCCATGATGTCATCAATCCTTGGCATAGGCAGGCATCAAATTTGGAAACAGCATTTAGACGTCTGAAATCCAGACAGAGGCGTATACCACCTTCTTTTTTACTTACCAAAACTATGGGAAATGCCCAATCACTATTTGATGGTTCAATTACCCCCAACTCATGCATCTTCCTTACTTCTTTTATTACTTCATCCCTGGTCCTCTCAGGTAACCCGGTATGGCTTTTGTCGGATAGGGCTAGGGGAATTAACTTCAATTCGGTGTTCAAAACCATGTACCAACCCAGGTTTAGAGGTGAATGACTGGGAATACTTACTAAGAAGGTGATCTAACTCTCTCCTCTGCTCTGTCATCAGCATGGGATTAATTGTAAGATCACTCATTTCTCCATCATTCTCTAGCCGCCTATAGGCTACTTCCATTTCATTGGTATCACTTTCTGGGCAAATAAAACACCCTGGGGTTGGTCTTTCAACCCATTCTTTTAACAAGTTTACATGGTAAATCCCCTTTTTCTGACGCCTGTCTGGTAGTTCAAGTTCATATGTAACAGGGCCTGTTTGTCTTAAGATAGTATAGGGGCCCTGCCATTTCATCAGTAACTTGTCAGAGGAGGAGGGCAACAACAACAGTACCTTATCCCCTTCTTGGAATGACTTAGTTCCCACACCCTGGTCATAATACTCCTTCTGCACTGCCTGTTTGCATAGATTGTGCTGATGAGCAATCTGTGTGTATCTGACCAGTTTGGAACGCAAGTTCGTTAAATATTCGAGGGTGGTACTGGTGTGTTCCTTTTTTGTCTTCCCATTCCTCCTTGACAACATCTAGGGGTCCCCTGGGGTTCCTCCCATAAAGTAACTCAAAGGGGGCAAACCCTGTAGAAGCCTGTGGGACCTCCCTATATGCAAACAATAGGAGTGGAAGGTAAATATCCCATGTTTTTCCCTCATCTTCCACATATTTCTTCAACATTTTTTTCAAGGTCTGGTTGAATCGCTCAACCAGACCGTCTGTTTGGGGATGGTATGGGGTGGTGTGGATAGCCTCCACTCCTAAAGTTGCGTACAGTCGTGCTAGCATCTGTGAACAAAATTGCTCCCCTATCTGTTAGGATTTCCTTGGTATCGCCACCCGACTGAAGACTTTAAGTAATTCATCTGCTACTTTTTCTGCAGTTACAGTGCGGAGTGGGATAGCCTCAGGATACTTGGTGCAGTAGTCACAGATTACCAATATAAATCAGTTTCCCTTTGAGCTCTTAGGTAAAGGTCCCACTACATCCATTGCTATACGGCTGAATGGAACAGTAATTAAAGGCAGTGGTTGGAGAGGGACCTTATCTTTTTTTGGAACATCGGCCACTTTCTGACACTCCGGGCAACTGCGGCAGTATTCTGCTACTTGAGCATGAATACCTGCCCAGTAGAACCTTAATAACAGCCTTTGTAGCACGGGTCCCTACCCAAGTGTCCTGCTGGGGAAGTTCATGAGCCAGTGATAGTAATTGTTGTCTGTATCTAGTGGGCACTAACAGCTGGTCAATTTGTTCACCGTAATGGGGTGTATGCATCTCCTATACAGTAAACCATCTGTTAAAATACATGAGGGCTCATGGTCTTTCCTATAACACCTACCATCTGAAAAATGGCTGTAAGGTTTCATCCTTTTGTTGTTCTATTTCAAACCTTTCTTCCTTAGATATAGATATACCCTTGTTGCCAGCAGAAGCAACATCAACAGTTGTAACATCTACATTTTTAATATCACCCTTTTTCAGCATATGTTTTGTGTCCATTGATGTTTGTCCCTTTTTCTTTCTTGTCGAGATTTAGGATTTTTCCTGCTCCCATAGATCTCATCATCAAATGGGAACAACTGAGCCCACTGCTGTTCTTGTCTGGTCTGGGCCCGCGGTTGTCAAGGCACAAACACTCTCATTCACCTGTATCAGGCTGGAAAAGTCAGGAAAATCATGTCCAAGTATAATGGGAACAGGCAGATGGGGAACCAAACCAACAGTCATATCATGCACTTTCCTTGTACCTGTAAAGTTAAATCAGTCATAGGATACTGATGGATGTCCCCATGAATGCAGATCACTGTTGCTTTTGTCCCCCTTTTTGTGTTCTGTGGCTGAACCAAATCAGTTCTCACTAACGTTTGTTTGCTGCCAGAATCTAGCAACCCAGTAACCTCCCTGTTGCCAATTTTCACTGGTGTGACATACTGTCCCCAATTTGCTAGGGCCAACTGGGCAACTGTGGATTTCCTCTGGGGGCAATATCGGGCTATATGCCCCTTTCCTTGGCACTCCCTACATATGATGTTGGGGTTAAATGGTCTATTAAATGGAACAGTCTTGGAGTCCCCACTACCAGTACCAGATGGGGAAGAAGAAGAAGAAGTAGTAGGTCTTACCGTGGGCAGAGTCAGACCAGCACCAGGTTGTCCTCGTTGTCGGTTGGGACGGGCCATTAGATAGTCCTCGGCCAGTGTGATGGCTTTTTCCGAGGTGTCTGGCCGGTGTTCCCTCACCCACACCTGTACATCTGAGGGTAGTATACGAATGAACTGTTCCATTATTACCATCTCCAAAATTTGTTCTATCGCTTTTACCCTGGTTGCAACCATTTCTGGCATAAGTCCTTCAATTTGTATATGTTTCTCTGGGAGTGTCTGTGTTATGAAATCTGCATGTCCGCGTGCGCGGTATGTTTCAGGGCTGATATCATACCTTTGCAGGATTGCCTGCTTAACAGCATCATAGTTCTCAGCCTGGGTGTTGTCCATATGGCTGTAGGCCAGCTGTGCCTTTCCGGATAGGTATGGTACTAAGCGTATAACCCATTGGGTCCTAGGCCACCCACATGCCTGGGCTATTCGCTCAAATGTAGTCATGTATGCTTCAATGTCATCAGTGGCACCCAATTTGGTCAGTTTTATGTCCTTAGGTCCATCTACAGGGGGAGGATTACGTGTCCCAAGGTCTCTGATGGCCCTTAATGTATCATTCCACCTGGACTCAGCTCTCTGAAGATCCATTTCCCTTTGTTTATCCATGGCAAGTTGCTTAACACACAACCAGCGCAACAGGCTATGTATGTCCTCTGGAGGTTCATCAGCAATTTGTTCTGTAGTGGTCCCATCCTCACCTTCCTCTCTCAGCACCTCCTCTTTCTCCTCTTTGGCTGCTTTTTGCCGGACATCTGGCCCCAACCCTGGCAAAGGGGTTCTCCATACTTGGCAGCCATGGTTCGTGTGAGGACACGCTGGGCTTGTCAAGGATCTGCTCTTCTTTCTTCTCCTGCATTCAATGTCCAGTTACTGGGAAGCACCAGTATCATTAAAACATCCACCACTGCCACTCAGTGTCATAGGGTGTGGGGTGTAATGATGACACTGACACAAAAGGTAATGTGGCAAGGCTTAAAAAGTGCCAAGCCTAAAGCTTTATTAAAGTAACAGCAAAAAAGAAAATATATAACTATTAACTTTGCAGGAATACAGAAAGAAACATAAAGGTACAAAATAAATGAATGTTTCCACAGGCAATATCAGCAAACAAAAGGCGCCTGGGATTTCAGTTATCTTAGTCTGTAAGTGCAGACTCCCAAATGGATCAGTACTGGCTGATCCCAAAACAAATCTGAAGGTATCACAAGAATGAGTCTCCTTTTATCCTAGGGAATCATCAGGTGATCACTCCAGACTCGCCCCTATACTCTTCAATACAAATTTTCATTTATAAAACATTTTATTTCATTCTAAGCCAAGGGACATTCAATAAATCTTTATTACAAAACATTGACATCCCTGAAATGAAATATAATACAGGTTTAACTAAAACAGTCTCTTACCAAGTTTGCCCTCCCTCAACCTATCCACAGTATAACTATAGTGAGAAATGGTCCGGCTGCCTCCTAGGGAAACAGCAAGAGCACAAGTGCAAATGGCTGCAAGGACTACCTCTGCTAAAGGCCTGAATATCCATTATGTGGTAAGCTTTTACTCTAATATTAACAGGAGCCAGACTGCTATGAAAAGGAGTAAACTGAAAAGAGACCATCATTTATTTTACAATATCTGAAATACTGCATATTTTTGTTTAAGAGTTTCTTTTGGAGTGCTAAACACATTGCAGCACAAGCAAACAAAAGCAGTCCCTTTAATTTCAAATCTGCTTATGTTTAAAACCATTTGTGCTGCTGGCATTTTGCCTTTCCATGTCACCTTACAAAATAATAAAGTTAAACAGTAAGGAAAAGTTAACTGTTTTGGGGTCAAAATAATGTTGCTAAAGTATAGCTAGGGAACCCTACAACAACACACTAAGGGATTGGGTGACCAGCAGGCAGACTCTGAATCCTTTTACTATCTTTATTTTTCTCTGCCTAAATAAACTAAGTGCTTGTACTGTGAGGAGAATTCCCTATATTTGGCATTCACATTTGTTTCCTGGGCATTGCTTAAACATGAAGAGGAACTACTAGCCCAAATATGCTAAACCCCAGGTCTATACACTGTAGCCTATCATTGGGGGTACTGAAGCTCCATACCTGTCTTTTAATGAAATGAAAGTGATAGAAAGGGCCTCTTATCCAGGTGGCCTGCCTGGAAAAAGGGAATTTAAAAAGGGGGAAAGTAAAGGAAAGGACAGTAAAGATATTCAGAGAGTGCTACTGCAGTAGACTTGTGAAACAGAATTAGACAGGTATTTGGAGATTTAACAGCACACTTTCACAACTACCTTGTAAGGTGCCCAGAGTCTCCGGGATTGGGAGCCATATATAAATAAATACTTACGCAACAGAATTTATTCTGCATACCCAAGAATCTTATGGACAAGAAGGGCTGTCAAATCATGCCAGAACCAGGGTGAGCTATTTGCAACAACTTTAACAAAGCATATTGTCCACTGCCTTCTTGTCATCTTATACATGTTTGCAGCGTTTGTAGGGAAGCATACACTGTGGTGTAATGGTCAGTCCTATTCATCCTTCGTTAAAGGAAAACACTTGTTACTGTCAACCCCCCCTCCACCCAAAAAAAGGAAACCTGCAAGTTAGGTTTATAAACCTGTTAAGTAATTTTTCTCTTACCTGCATGCTGATATATTTTATTCCATGTGTCCACTCGTGTGAGCGATTCTGGAGCAGCACAGTACCATTTTGCATGCACTTCGTGGCAATGCACCACTCCACTGTACAATAGTGCAGTGCAGAGCTGCACTGTACAGGCGAAATGGTGCCACCCTGTTCCAGCATTATGTACATAACGAGCGGAAATGCAGATTGCAGAATAAAATATATTGGCAGGTAGGTCAGAGAAGAATTATTTAACAGGTTTAAAGAGGTGCTGACACCATTCTTTCCTTGGGTCAGGCAACTCATGGCAAGGAGTTGCCTGCCCAAGGACCTAAACCGCTCCATTATGATTTTTTTAAGCCAGGCATTAATAAGCTATTTAATTAACCTTACCAGTGATCCTGCTTCCATATTGCTGAAAAATGCACAGCACCCACCTCATCCATGCCCCTAAAAGCAGCATTTTAATGATGCTAAGTGGGGAATGGTTTACAAGGTTACTAATATACATAGTGATTGGGGGGAGTGGCACCCTGTAAATGGATATAGTTTACTTCATATGTACTTACACATGTTAAGGGGGGGTGTATGAATGTAATACTACCCCCTTCAAATATGTACATACCTACAAAGTAAACTGTGTCCATTTTGCAGGGTGCCACTCCCCCCAATCACTGTCTATAGCTGTTAGTAGCCCTGCAACCCATTCCCCACTTAGCGTCATCAAAATGCTGTTTCCTAGGGACATGGATACAGTGTATTATCCACACTCTGGCAGTCTTCTTTTCCCCTATAAATTTGCCAGATGTCTTCAAGCTAAGCTCCTCCCACCCACATGGGTAGTATACCCCTCAGCTCCATCCCATGATGTCAGCACTTCCTTTCTGCTGCAAGAATCAGGTCTCCTCCTTTGCAACTCCATGTGCGGTGTAGGCCTATTCTAAGTATGCCATTAGTAGACTTGTTATCAGACTACTTTCCTAGTATACTTCTCGATTCCACTTTGTCGTTGATGCCACTATGGACTGAGAAAAATCCAGATTGGGTCTGGGATTTATGCATTGCATACTGTGCAACCAGAAAATTTTGAGAATTGGTCCACACACTTCGTGCATTTAGTACCTCAGGGCAGAGCACAACATCACCACCTGCAGCCTATGTAAGACCTTGTTATCATCATCCCTTGAAGACCGCTGTGCCTGCTTTCTTATCTGGCTGGCTGAACGGGACCCTCCAGTCTGTTCCAAGGATGCACTCAAGGCAGTCTCTACATCTGCGGGATCTGTGGTCCACTTTGCTGCAGCAGAAGAGGTGGCGGCTCAAGCTGCAACGGGGCCTCAGTGCTGTTCCTGGCCTGGGCCAGTGTTGGGGTGTCATTCTCTGGAACATTCCAGGACATGTGTAAGCCCCTTCAGACTTTCGGGGGAGGGCCCTTCCTTCCACAGCAACAAGATACATAGATACATAGACACTGTTGGCAGATAAGGGCCTATGGCCCACCCAGTCTGCCCATTTGAGCTTGTAAATTCCCTTTATGTTTTTCTAGAAGTCTGTTGCCCCTTCTCCCTGACCTCCAAAATTCTCTTATGCCTGTCCCATGCATCCTTAAATCCTGTGATTGTTTCAGCCCCCAACACTTCCTCTGGCAGGGTGTTCCACTTGTCCACCACCCTTTCTGTGAAGAAATTCTTCCTCATGTTTCCTCTGAATTGCCCTCCCTCCAACTTCATCCCATGACCCCTAGTCCTGGAACATCTTTTTCACTGGAAAATAGAGTATTCCTGCACCCTGTTCCTGCCTGTGGGGTACTTGTATGTCTCTAATCATATCTCCTCTCTCCCTCCGCTCCTCCAGGGAGTACATATTCAAGTCCTTCAGCCTGTCCTCATAGGACTTATGATGCAATCCCTGTACCATATTTGTAGTCCTCCTTTGAACCTTCTCTACCCTGTCTATGTCCTTACGTAGTTAAGGTCTCCTGAACTGTACACTGTTCTCCAGGTGGGGACTTCACTAATGTCTTGTACACTGGAATTATGACTTCCCTTTTCCTGCTGGTGATGCCCCTGCCTATGCATCCCAGCATCCTATTTGCTTTACCTGCTGCCTTGTTGCACTGTTTCCCTACCTTGAGGTCATCGGAGATAATAACCCCAAGGTTCCTTCCCTGCTTGTTGCATGCTATATCCTCACTCCCAGCTGATATGTTGTTCCAGGGTTTTTGTGCCCCATGTGCATTATCTTGCACTTCTTTGCTTTGAATTTCAACTGCAAAACCCTTGACCATTCTTCAAGCTTCTGCAGGTCCCTCCTCATTCTGTCTACACCCTCTGGCGTGTCCACTCTGGTATAGAGCTTCGTGTCATTAGCGAACAGGGAAATTCTGCCTTCTAGGTCCTGCACAATGTCACTGATGAAGACGTTAATTAAGACCGGTCCAAGCACTGATCTCTGTGGTACCCCACTGGTCACTCTTCCCTCTGTGGAGTGACAGCCATTTACCACCACCCTCTGTGTCCTGTCACCCAGCCAATTACCCACCCACTACACTACTGTCCTGACCACTCCCATATTCCCCAGTTTTTATGTATTTATTTATTTATTTATTGTGATCTAGGAAAACCATTGAGAACAAGCTAATTTCATAGGTTCCACATCAGAGTTAATACGCAATTGACCAGACAGTGAAAAAAATAACAGTAAGATGTTGATAATTGTATATACATTAAATAAACTTATATGTACAATCAGGATAGCAGCAGTCCTAAAAGAGGTTAGTGATTCTAAGGTGTATAACAGTTGGATGAAAATTGAGTGGCAATAGTAAAGAAGAGAACAGGCAGAGATGCTGTGGGTGGAGAGAGTAAGTACCCAGTGGACTTTAAGGATGTATTAGTGAACAGGAAGTAAGTTCAGCCAGAGGTAGGCCATGTCTAAATGAAAAAGGGTAGTTACATAGCAGAGTAAAGTAGGCAGTGAAATGAAGAATTGGGTTGGGGGGGTTCTATAGAATTGATAAGAGAAGGGGATTAGTAGAACAAGTAGTTAAGCAAGTGTGGAAGAGAAGCAAAATTGATCAGGAAAAGGTGGGGCAGCAGAACGGCAAGGCAGCCGGGTATTAGATAAAGCAGTAACAGCTGGACAAGGTGGTTCCTAAGTTCCCGTTTGAAAGTGCCAATCTTGGTTTCTGAGGTCAGTGCAGGAGGAAGATTATTTGTACATTTGGAAGCCTGGAGGGAGAAAGCTCTTTGCCCCAGGGCAGTATGACAGTGGAGTACTTTAAAGGTCATAGTGTCCAAACTTCTAGCTGGGCAGCTGCAGTCGAAAGGGATGAGGAGCTTCAGCACTCCTGGTGGCATGAGGTGCCCCAAGTAACCTTCTTCGCCAAGAGACAGGTTTAATAATGTATTCTTCCTGTGAGCTGGAGCCAGTTAGACTGAGCATAAAGATCATAGATATGTGTTAGTCTTGCTGCCCCAGTGAGGAGGTGGCAAGCTTTGTTCAAAGCGGTAGCAGTACAATGAAGAGCCGAGTCTGTTGCTGATCCATAGACTACTAGCCCATAGTACACTAATGACACTGCAGAGCTCAGTATTGCCAGGTTGAGAGCATCAGACATGAGGCTCCACCTGTGTCTGTAGAGCAGACCAATGTGGGTATTTAATGCCTTAGCTGTAGCATCTATGTGAGAGGTGAAAGACCATGGTACTGTCCAGAGTGACTTCCAGGTATTTGAAACTGGGAACAAGTTCTAGCGGTGCCCCTGCTTTATTTTTTATACTGAGAGGGAAATTTCTATGTCTATTTTGTGGGCTGTGGAACATCATGGTCTTGGTTTTCTAGTAGTTCACTACAAGTTTGTGGTCCTTGAACAAATTCTCAATTACCAAGAAATTATTCTGGAGGGACCGCTCGATCGACTTAGGGTTCTTGTCACTTGCAAAGAGTACTGTGTCATTCGCATAGAGCAGAATAGGGCAGTGGCTGGCAGAGGGAAGTTAATTAAGGAATAGCCTAAACAGTAGGGGTCCCAGGATAGAGCTCTGGGGCACCCTGGAAAGGACAGGTCTACTGTCAGACACTGTTCTATCTTCACCTGTTGTGATCGATTGGTGAGGTAGTTTTTGAACCATCGAACTACATCCTGCGAGAGTCCTATAGATGCCTGCTCTTCAAGCAGCAGGACATGGTTTACTGTGTCGAAAGCTTTCAACAAATCTATAAACATTGCTACAGTAAGGGCTTCATTATCAAGAAAGTTATGGATGTACCCTGTGAACTCTAGTAGGTCACTTGTGGTACTATGCCCTCTCTGAAAACCATGTTGCTGAGGATTTGGAGGTTATAGTTGTCCAAGTATTCGGTTAGCTGTTCCACAACTATTTTTTTCTAGAGCTTGGATAGTGATGGGAGAATTGAGATAGGTCTGTAATTCTCCTGTAGTGCTCTGTCTCCGCTATTAAACACAGATGTCACTAGGGCAACTTTCCATTGGGATGGGAATTGGGAGAGACATAGCGAGGCATCGATGATGTGTGTTAGAGGTCGAAGAATGTCGTTTAGGGTGAACCCTACGAACTTAAGGTCAAGGGAGTCACCACTTGATCGTGCCTTGCCTAGGACCTTTTGGAGGTATCTCCTAGCTTCACCTGTGGTAATAACTCTGCAGTGCAAAGATAAGTGAGAGGTAGGCTGGTTAACAGAGCTGTTATTCTGGAGGGTGGGAGCAGGGAGGATAAAGTCAGGAGGGAGTACACCACTGAGGTCAGTGAAGGCATTATTGAATGAGTTTGCTATAGCGCTATGATCTGTGTCAGGAATACCATCAATGCCAAGCATTGTTGGTGCTGCCTTTAGTTCTTTCCATGTAAGCTCACTGAGGTTGGCCCAGAAATTCCTACCATCCATCTAGGTGCTTTTAAGGGCTTCCTTGAAATAATTGTTTTTTGCTAAGTGTATAGCCCTAGTGCAGTCGTGGGCTTTTTTGTGCCTTTGAATGCCTTTTAATAGCCTTCCATGTGGCAGAGTGTCAGAGGCCTTGCTGAAGTCCGGATAGGCCACATGCAGTTGTCACCCAGTCGAAATATTCAATGAGATTTGTCTGGCATGATCTCCCCAGTGAACCCATGCTGCCTTGGGTGCTGTAGTCCATTGGCAACCAGACATTCCTCAAATCTCTCCTTTAGTAGTGCTTCCATGATCTTCCCCACTACCGAGGTCAGGCTGACTGGTCTGTAGTTCCCCGCTTCCTTTTTGTTCCCACTTTTGTACAAGGGGACTACATCTGCTGTCCTCCAGTCTTTGGGTACCTCCTCTGTTTCCAGTGACTGGCAAAACAGGCTTGCCAGAGGTTAGCCACCTCCTTTCTTAGTTCCTTTAGGACCCTGGGGTGCACTCAGTCTGGCCCCATTGCTTTATCAACTCTTATTCCTTCCATTTCCTTTAGGACCCTGTCATGAGTGAAGGGATTTGTGTCTATTTCTGTGCCATTCCCACCCCTTGTACTCCCTTCAGGCCCATTACCCTCCTCTTCCTCAGTAAAGACTGAGCAGAAATATCTGTTCAGTATGTCTGCTTTACTGTTATCATCCTCCATGCGGCCCCCATCAGCCTAACTATCCCTCCGCTTGCCCTTCTTTTTTCACTTATGTACCTGTAAAAGGTTTTGTCCCCTCTACTCACTGATTTTGCGTTGCGCTTTTCTGTCTGAGCTTTGGCTTCCCTTACTGACCTCTCTGCCTCCCTTTGCTTCTCCTGGTACTTCTCCCTATCCCCTTCTTCCTGCGTCTTTTTGTATTGCCTGAATGCAATATTTTTGGCTTTCACTTTCAATCAATCAAATCTTTATTTATTCAGGCGAGCATCATTGAGCAAGGCTTATTTACAAGATGGACCTGATAAGGTTAAGGTTCAACAGTTGATACACAACAGATACATCAATACACTTATATAAACAGTTATACATACAGGGGAAAAAAACATTTATAAACACAGTGATGTACAGTAAAATTCTCATGATAGAATTGGTTATAGGAAAGTTAAGCTAATATTTACAGTATATACAGTATACATATCCCAGTGAAGGGGCCATGGCAAACACACAGCATAATGTAATACTAGGATGGTGGAAGGTATTACTGGGTGCCATAAGATGGAGTGTCTGCCTGGGAGGGAGAACTGAAGAACAAAGATTATGCCATATATGGTGAATTTTTGGGAGGGAGATTGTGAGATGACAAAGCTACCTCCACTACCTTCTTGGAAAACCGTAATGACCTCCTCTTCCTTTTCCCCTTGCTAACCTGCTTAATGCATAATTCTTTTGCTCTTGTAATTCGTGTTTTAAATATTACCCACTGTTCTTCCACTCCTGATTCCCTCCCCATTCCCGTTAGTGCCTCTTTCAAGCATGTCCCCATTTTCCCAAAATCTGCCCTCCTAAAATTCAGGATACGTGTTTCTGTGTGGTTTGGTTGTGCTTCTTCTGTGATTTCAAACCACAGTGACCAGTGGTCACTGTTCCCCAGGTGCTCCCCCACTGTTACCCCATCACACTGTACCTGTTTGTCAGCACAAGGTCCAGTAAAGCTAAGAAGTCCCGCCAGATCGTGGGACCGGGAACAAGCACGCTCTTCCCACTCCCACAATTCTCTCAACCACTCGACGGCCATTGAGTGCTCAGCTTTGGCCAAGCCTGTTTTGTTTTTTTAAACATTGTCTATATTAGTTTTTATTAAAACAGTAGTTAACACATGAGTGTACATCAAAGTTGCATTACATCATTATACATCAGTCTTAGTGATATACTGTAAGTATAATCTAAAGGAAGCTTATATGGTTGTAAAATGACATAGTGACTCATATTGAAATACTCCTATATGAAATGTAAACTGTAATTAAAGTCCAAGGAGTGTTTAATTATCTCTGTCACACTCAAGGTCCTATAATTGTTCCAGATGGTCCATATACATAAGACAGTTTCACTTCATAGTTATTAACAGAAACACGTATGACCCACCTGTATTATAGAAACATAGAAGTTGACGGCAGATAAGGACCGCAAGGCCCATCCAGTCTGCCCATATGGTAGGAACAACTAATTAATTGGACCATATTCAGATTCTCACGTTTAATGAGTTAGCTAAAACATAGGACTGACATTCCAGTTTCTAGTTAATTGTACACCCAAACAGTTAAAAGGAAGGGAAGCAGTATTTGGAAGGGTAATGAGAAAGAAAAGCAACAAGGAGAAAGGAAGCAACTAGGGAAGTGGATGAGCATTGTAGGGAACCTGTGTAAAGGGGTAGTAGTAGGCGAGTTTTCCATAAAATATTTGTGTTTGAAATTTCACCCTAATATTAGTCACCCTGCAAAGGGATAAGAAGAAAGAGGAAAAGAAGGGGGAAACAGACAGAGACTAGTGTATAGAGTCCAAGAAAGAGTTTAAGAATGAAGATAGTTAGGGTCCACCCCTCTGTGGCACAGAATCAGGGTAGTGAGCTAACTGGTATAACACCCATTTCCACCATATAACTTCGAAATAAGGGTCCATGTTGTATATATCTAACATAGTGGTTCTCCAAGCTCCAAATGTGGGAATTCTGGTGGTGTGCCAAAGCTGAGTGATTACTTTTTTAGCAGCTATAGCCACCAGAGAAGTAATCTGAGACTGAGGCGGTCCAACCTAGTATTATCTGATAATATGCCTAACATTAGCAGGGACGGAGTAAGCTCCCCAGGGCAATCAACATATCCTCCAATTGCTTTACGAGTTCCTACCAAAATGGTCAGATATGCAAACAGTCCCAGAAAGTATGCGTTGAAGTTGCTGAGCGGTGATGGCACCCCCTCCAGCATACCGCCCTGGTCTGATCTGTAAATTTAGCTAATGTATCCGGGGAGCGGAAATATCAGTACTGACACTTCCACAAAAACTCCCTCCAGTATAATGAGGAGGTAGGCGATAGGCGTGGGTGGCAAATTTGGTCCAAGTCTCAATGGTATGTGATGTTCAGAGTTCCAGATTCCACCTTTGTAGAGTAGAGAATGTGGTTTCTTGAGAAGTCTTTTGTAATGCTTTATAGATGTAACCAATGATGTGATCTTGAGTATGGCCCTGAAGATTTGAAATTATGAGTTGGGGAAGGGCAGGGAGCCTATGTGGTAGACTTAAGTAATCTAGGGGCTTGCCTCCTATGTAAGATCGTAGTTGTAAATATCAGAAATGGTCTGTCGAACAGAGACTGTAGTTGGCTTGCAGGGTACCAAAAGGTATGGTTCCCGAAATGTCGAGTACCTGGTGTATGTATAGCGGAGTGCCAGCTTAGCCCAGTTTCGGAGGGCTCCATTCTAGAGATTTGGTCCGTAGGTGGAGTCATATGCCATGGCTCTTAAATAGAACCTGTGTATTGGGGAAAGATACTGGTTATAAATCACAAGTCACTGCTTTATTGTGGTGGCGTTGTATTGGTAGAATTTAGATAAGAGGAGACAAGAAGGGGGATTCCCAAATAGGTATGGGTCATAGTTATGCAGGTCATTCAGCAAAAATTAAATTTGCTTCCAGTATGGATTCAGGGCGGGGGTGATCCAGATCAGAATAATGTGTTAGTCGTGTTGCTAATGCATAGTGGGTCAAATTGGGAAGATTCACCCCTCCCTTTCTTTCGAGAGTTGTAAAACTGATAGCTGAACTCGTCTTTTTTTGTTTTGTTTTTTTTTTTCATTCCAAATAAGATAAGGTATTAATCTATGCCAGGCTCTAAAGTAGGTTTTATCAGGCATAAGCAGTACAGTTTGGATATAGTACAAAATTTGTGGAAATATATTTTGGCAGATGGTTTCTACGCATTGGAAAAAGCTCAGGTATAACTGCAACCAATTGGAAAGATCTTCTGTTACTTGCTGTGTTAAGGGCTCCAGGTTTAATAGCTCAAGATGGTCTAAATTTTTAGTAATTTTAATTCCTAAATACCTAAAGGCTGTTTTGTGCCATTTAAAGGGGAACGCTCGACTGAGGGGCAGTGAAGGAGAATAGTTATAGAGCAGGACCTCTGTTTTCGAATGACTAAGTTTGTAGCCTGATAGCTGTCCAAAACTCTGGAATATGTCCCACACCAAGGGGATAAAAGTCTTGGGCGAAGTGACCATGAGAAGCAGGTGATCAGCAGCAAACAAAGAAAGCCTATATTCTTTTTATTTTTTTTTTTTTTAGTTGTTTAACCAGGATTAGCACACTAAGCTGAAAGCTTTTTTACAGGCGCGACCTGGGAGCACAGGGAAGTGAAGTGACTTGCTTAGGGTCACACAGTATGTAAGTGGAAGCTGTGGGATTCAAACCCAGGTCTGGTCTGCTGGACGGCACCAGATTTGCAGCTCAGAGCCTTAAACCACTGCGCTATACTGCCTCCCTGCCTCCCAGCAGTAAATGAGAGATTGAGGTGGTTTGGCATATGTGAAAGGCTAAGGGCTCTAAATATAATGCAAATTAAAGGGCGGATAGGCGCATCCTTGTTGCGTTCCTCATCATAATGGAAAGGGATCCAACAGGGAGCTGTTTAAGTGTATAAATGCCTGGGAAGAGGAATAAATGTTTTGCAGGGAGGACACGAAGGTGCCTGAACAGCCAAAGGTGTCAATACAACCCAAAGAAAAGGCCATGCCACCCGATCTAAAGCCTGTTCAGCATGAAGTCTTAATAGTGCCAGTGGGATCTTGCAGGAAGTAGCATAATCCAATTGCAGAAGAGTTTGCCTTACCCCATCATGTGCCTGACAATTGCGGATGAACCTTACTTGGTCCAAATCTATTAAATGAGGAAGTAAGGTCTCTAACCTAAGGGCCAATATAGACATAGATTTTATAATCGTAATTTGCTAGGGAATTCGGTCTATATGAAGGGGTCTGTATTAGGTTTGGGGTGGGCCGAAATCACTGTGTAGTGCCATGACAGAGGGAAGGGGTCACTTTGTTGAGTAGAATGATAGACAGGGAGAAGAAGAGGGAATAGTTCCGGCTTGGGGGCAGTGGCTTAGGCAGCAGGAAGCCAGGAGTTTGGATTTAAAACTGCCCTAGATAGCTTTTGGAAAAGAGCAGCAAGAGGAAGGAGGTGCTGTTAGAACTTTACTACTCTTCTACTAGGACTTAAGAACTAGAACTGTACTACTGGGACCTTCAATTTAGGCTAAAAAAAAACTAACAAATGTTAGTGTGCTTGTCTGAGTTGGGAAGAGGGAACTATTATCTCTGCAGTTAACTAGGTGGAGAAGAGAGCTGTGAATTGGGGGAGTGGCTTAGGCAGCAGGAAGCCAGGTGTTTGTATTTAAAACTGCCCTAAATAGCTTTTGGCAGAGAACAGCAAGAGGAAGACAGTGCTGTTAGAACTTTACTACTCTTCTACTTGGACTATATAGCCCTCCCAACTACCCCCAACCCCATAGCTAGTTCCACTTTTATAGATACAGGATTTGACTGACATCAGGAACTTCCTGTTTGGGAGCAAGAAGTGAGTTATCACAGAGGCACAAAAGACTCACCATCCTAGAAGAAAAAGAGTAGCTATCCCTCCACCCCAGCTGCTGGAGGTCTGTCTCTGAGCAAGTAAGAAGGAGACTACTGAGGCATACAGGAACTTCATGTCCCAGAACAGGAAGGGCAGGAGCTGTAAGGGCACAGAGGCAATAGGAAAGTAGGCAGGGAAAAAAAAGTAAACAGAGAGAGGAAAGAGTAAGCATACAAAACAACAGTTATGGGGCCACAAATAAGACATGATGGGAATGGTGCAGTGCAGTGGCTCTGGGGCGGCAGTCTTCTGGGAGATGTTTTGGAGGATGCGGTGTTGTCCTATCTGCAGGCACCTCTCTGGGCTGAGGGAGGAGGTTGCTCGCCTCCAGGTTGAGTTGGCCAGGATTCAGGGGAACTCCTCTCCCACCCAGGGGTCGCCACCACTGCCTCAGAGGTTGCCAAGAAAGAGGAGCGGTTGGACCACAGTGGGCTCAGGAAGGGTGAGGGTGGTGGAATGGAGGCACAGCGCTCTAGTTGAACCTGTCCACAATTCCTACACCATTCTGGCACAGTGTGGTTCCTCTATGGAGGCATCCGCAGTGGAGACCAAGGAGGATACTGGGAACCTTCACAAAGGAGACCACAGGAAGGTGGCATGGGACCCTATAGGGGAAGGAAACAACTTCTGGTGGGGGACTCAAATGTTAGGGGGTAGAACTGGGGGAGGGGGAGGAGAGGGAGGTAAGGTGCCTGCCTGGCACCATGGCTTGAAGGGACAGGGAGCGAATCCTTAGGATAGCGAGAACAGCTGCACAGGGGAGGGATCTGGATGTCATTGGTCCACCTAGAGACAAATGACCTGGTTAGGAAAGGGATCAGAGCAGTGCAGGAGGAGTTGGGGAAGGGCCTTAGACAAGTAGCACGTACGGTAACCTTCTTGGAGGTGCTACCTGTCTATGGCATGGTTGAGGCTAGGACGCTCCGCATCATGGGATTTAATCAATGTTTGAAAAACTGGGGCAGAGCTCAGGGGTTTGGCTTCATTGGGGACTGGGGATCCACCTGGAGGGATACAGGCCTGTACTGGCATGGTAGTCTTCATCTGTCCAGGAGAGGAACTAGAATCCTAGGTGATAGGTTGAAATGCTTCATTGGCAAGCATTTAAACTAGCCAAGGGGGAGTCACTAAAAAGGAGCAGGGAAATCCTACCCTCCCCCCCCAAAAAAAAATCAGGGTAGTTAGTAAGCTAGACGCCAAGATAGACAAGTCGATAGGGAGAAAGGCAAGAGTAAATGGATAAAAAGGCAGTAAGGACAGGGATGGGGCTAAAAGGGGTAAGGCCATCAAAAATGAAGGGCAATGAGTAGCATACGTAGTCTCAAATGTCGCTCCTGAACTAGTGGCCTTGATGCAAGAGGGATGCCTTTATATCATGGCAGTCACAGAAACATGGTACACAGAGAACCATGACTGGGATGTCAGCATATTAGGGTATACAATCTATAGGAGGGACAGGGAGGGTAGAAGAGGAGGAGGAGGAGTAGCTCTCTACTTAAGGGAAAGGATCAAAAAGCCGGAACTAAAGTGTAAACAGGGAGGAGAGGAGGCACTGTGGATCACCCTGGAGACTGGAAAGGGTATCACGATCCACACGGGGGTTCTGTACAGACCCCCCATCTCAGGGAGAGATGGACAAGGAAATGATAGAAGGCATCCATAGGATGGCAGAAAAGGGGAAATGAGTATGCAAGATGTTAACTGGAGCACCTTTGCTGCTGCCACATCCAAGAGCAGGGTCATTCTCGATGCCCTACGGGGGCATGCCTCAGACAGCTAGTGTTGGAACCCACTTGGGAGGGAGCAATCTTAGACCTGGTACTCTCAAACAGGGACGGAGAGAGGATCTCAGATCTAGACGTGGGTATCCATTGGGGAACAAGTGACCACCAGTGTGGTTCACGATAAACATAGACGCAGAGTCAAGCCACACAAAAGTGAGGGTACTGGACTTTAGGAGGGCTGACTTTTGTCAAAACTGGAGAGGGACTCAGAAAAGCACTAGCAAACAGGCAAGAAGGAGGGTTGGAAGAACAGTGGGGAAACATCAGAACTGACATCACAGAGGCAGCAAGCCTTTGTATGAAGCAAATAAACAAATCAAAATGAAATAAAAAAACACTATGGTTCTCAAAAGAGGTGGTGGGGAAGGTTAGGGAGAAAAGTCAGCATTCAGGAAGTATAAGGAAACACAGAAGGAGCAGGACAAAGAACTGTGGACATGGCCTGCCTAGACTTTAGCAAGGCATTTGACACAGTCCCACACAGAAGTTTAATAAACAAATTAGCCAGCCTGAGAGTGGGTCCCAGAGTAGTAACCTGGGTAAAAAATTGGCTGGACAACAGGACACAGAGGGTAATAGTAAACGGAGTCCACTCTGAAGAAAGAGGGGGTACCACAGGGTTTGGTACTGGGTCAGATCCTTTTTAATGTCTTTATAAGTGACATTGCGGAGGGACTGGGAGGAAAAGTGTGCCTCTTCGCAGATGACACAAAGATCTGCAACAGGATTGATAATGCAAGGAGGGAGGGGTGGAAAGGATGAGAAGGGACTTGGCAAGGTTGGAGGAATGGTCAAAAGTATGGCAGCTTAGATTTATTGCAAAGAAGTGCAAAGTAATGCACCTTGGAAACAATAACCCAGGGGAAGAGTACACAATGGGAGGGGAGGTATTAACAACAAAAATAAAAAGGGACCTGGGGGTAGTCATATCAGATGTCCCAAAGGTAAGCAAGCAATGTGAGAAGGCAGGAAGGAGTGCTTGGGGGATACTGGGATATATAGGGAGAGGCATCACCAGTAGAAAACAGGAAGTTGTTCTCCCTCTGTACAGACAGTTGGTGAGATCCCCATCTTGAGTACTGTGTGCAGTTCTGGAGACCCCATCTCCACAAGGACATAGACAGTAAGGAGGCAGTCCAGAGGAGGGCAATTAAAATGGTGCAGGGTCTGCAACAGAAGCCATACGAAGAGAGACTAAATGAGCTTAATATGTATACCCTTGAGGAAAGGAGGGAGAGGGGACATGATAGAAACTTTCAAGTACCTCAAGGGAATCAACAAAGTCCAAGAGGGTAGCATATTTCAGAAGAAGAGATGTGCAAGAACAAGTGGGCACAATTTGAAGATAATGGGGGACAGCTATGGGGCAGTGTGAGGAAGTATTTTTTCACAGAGAGGGTGGTGGACGCATGAAAAGGCCTTCCTGAGGAGGTCATGGGGTCAAAAACAGTGGGTGAATTCAAGAATGCATGGGACAGACATAAGGCAATTCTGGTGGGGGTGGGAAGAAGTAGGCTGTTGGTTAACTAGGATCTGCAGCTTATCCAATAGGTAGGGAAATGGGCAGACTAGGTAGGCCAAGCGGCCCTTATCTGCTGTCAGTCTATGTTTCTATAGCCTGAATTTCTTGTAAAATTCGCCCCGGGTGCCCATCTAGACCTGGTGATTTCCTGAAACTCACATCTTAGAGAGTGCGATGTATTCCCTTGGTCATTATAGGTGCTTCCAATCGAAGGGCTGCTGTTTCATCTAATTTGGGCATGAAGAAAGACTGAAGATAGTTAAAGAGCTGTTGCGGGGGCACCTCTGGATCCGTGGAGTATAGCTGTTTATAGAATGTGGCCAGAATGGCTCGTACTACAGAGGGGTGTTTGGCGAGATGACCCATGTCCAAGTCAAACATGTGAGGAATATAGGCTCTTGTTTTGTGTGCCCAGAGTTTCTTCGCAAGGTTTTGAGCTCTTCACGGGTCCCCTTTGTATTAGTAGTGTTTAAGGCACAGCAAGGCCTTTTCTACCTTGGAATCAAATATTTTTTGGTGGTCCTGTTTCACCTGCTAAATCTATATGGAGAGAAATTTGTCTCCTTGTAGGAAGAAGGATTGTGGCGTTGTAAGCTTAATTTGAAGCTCACTAATATGGTCTTCTCTTTCCCTTTTTTTGCAGGAAGAGTAAGCTATGAATTCTCTTCTCAGAACAGTTTAACCATAACCCATGTGATGGCAGGGGAAATATCTGGGTCAGCGTTTTCTTTTAGAATTTGGGACATTTTATCCTGCCTTAGTTTGATAAACTCTGGATCTTTAAGTAGTGCTAAATTCAAGCACGGGGGCACAGGGAGGAGGTTTATCCAGTTTGACCTGGACAGGGGCGTGATTGGAAAGTAGTATTGGGCCATGACCAATGCCATTTATTGTGTCTAGATGTTCAGCCAGCTGTGGTAAAGAAATTGTCTAATCTGGCTGATGAGCCTGTTCTAGGTGAGAAAAAGATACTAGCTGCTGTAGTAGGGAAAAAATGTTGCCAAACATCAGTAAAATCTAGGTGGGCTAAAGTGGTGCGGAGGTATTTCTGTATGCAGGTCACTCTATGAGTAGTGGAGCCTTTCAAAGTGGGTGACAAGGTGATATTGAAATCTCTGCCAAGAAGTGCTGCCCCTGAAACATTGGTAGTAACTTGTTAAAGAAACGCTTTGTGCCAGGGTTTTATCGGAGCTTGGAGGGAAATATGCATTAGCGAGGGTCATCTAAGTGTTATAAAATTGTCCCACGGCAATCACAAAACCTCCCTCAGGATCTGAGTAATGGTCTTGGACATGAAAAGGTGTTCCTTGCAGTATCAGAACTGCCACTCCTCTACAGTGGCCTGATTTATGAGAAGCAGCCAAAACTGTGGGGAAACCCCTAGATTTAGATTTATCATGTTCTGTTTGTGGTAGATGTGTTTCCTGTAGAAACACAATATTGGGTTTTTTGTGTTTTAACTGTTGCAGTATTCGGGTTCTTTTGATAGAATTGTGAATACTGGTTATGTTCCAGGAGGTAATGCGGGAGAGATCAGCCATGTGTACCTGAGTCTGTTTTGGTTGAAGGTCAGGCCACTAGCTCTACGGTACTCCCATTGAACTTGTTGGACACAACACAGGCTGATCAGGCTTTTCTCAATCCAGTCAACCCGTTGTTGGAAGGGATAGAAGATTACTTGATCTCTAGGACCCCGGTCCTTTCAGCTCTCTCTCAGGAGGGTCCGGGCAGTCGGTGTACCCAGCTGTCTCTTCCCAGGAACTGCCTCCCTCAAGTCATGCAGCAGGAACTGTTCCTTGTAATCTATACAGCCCCCTTCCCTGCCTGCTTCTCCTCGCCATTGGTGACAGAGTCGTTGGTCGTGGCCTCTGTCTTGGTTGAGATTATGGTCGAGGGACTCCTTGTACTCCCAAACTCATTCATCTGGGAGGCGCCGCCGTAGGTGTTCCTCTTCCTCATCATCGACTGACAGAGCAGCTATGTCACAGGCTGCGACGGCACTATGAGGAGCTGCTGTGGCAGCAGTGGACCTTGGTTGGACAGGGTAGTGCCCTACCTTTGACCCCGGCAATACCTTGTTCACCTCCAGTCCATCCCATTCCAGTCCTGCCATGACAGGTGTCGCCAACACGCGCTTCTCCCCCAATCAGAGTAGAACAAGTGCCATGGCAGACATTGACTTCCATCCAGCTGCTGACTTGACAAGCTGGTTTCCCGTGGAGATTACCCACTCGGACGAACCCGAAGTGGAGCATGGCGAGAAACAGCCTATGGCTGTGTCTGAAAAGTCGTTTTATGACTCCAGCAGGTCCTCCATGCAGTCCTAAAGGACCCCTGGCTTCGACTGCAGTTTGGCCGAAGAGCTAACCACCGACTAAAGGCTGATGTCTTTTGGGGTTATGCTCAGGCTGATCTCTGAGTCCATAGAGATTCCTATGGAACCAGTTCAGAATAGGACTAAATACCCCTCACTGAAATTTTGGATACGGACAAACCCCCGGGGAACGTCTTCTGGGACCAGCTGTGGAGCTTTATTTGCAGCATCCAGCCTCCTGTGCAGCACCTCCACCTGTATGGTCTGCAAGTATGCGGTCCCTCCTGGTACTTTGCCCAGTTTCTCAGACCACCAGCTGGGGGGTTGGCGGCCAACTCCATTTTCCAGAAGACTGGCAACACTGGGGACATGGACAAGCCCCCCTGGCAAGGAGTCCAGAAAGATCGATATCGCAAAAAAGAAGGTGTACACTGCGTCTTCCCTGGGCAAGTTACGTCTTTATGATGGCCAACTTCAGTCACTCCCTGATGGGCATCCTCAACCATGTCTTCCTTCGCCTTTCTGCTGATCTACAGATGGCAGTTAGGATGGTCAGAGACCAGGGTCAAGTGCTGACTAAACATCAGCTCCAGACGGTCTTGAACTTAGGTGACTCTTGTGCCCGTTCCATAGTAGCGGCCATCATGATGTGTCACAGGGCCTGGCTGCAGATTTCCACCTTCACCACAGACACCTAGCATAAATTGGCCGATGTCCCCTTCCTGGGACACGGACTTCTTCGGCCCAGGGGTGGCGGGGCATTTCACTAGGACTGTCTTCTACTGTCATTGACCTCAGTGATATTTTGACCAAATTCACTATGGTTTTGGTCCACCTGCTAGGTGCATATAAGCCTACATCACCTGCACCGTCGACGGCATCGTTGTCTTCAACTCCAACATTTCCCTCGCAGGCTTCCCCCCCACAGATCACTGTCAATACCTCAGTCTTCGGACCTAGAATTGAAACAGGTCAACGATGAAGAGGAGTACTATTCTGATCTTATTCTTTCTAATGAGGAAGAGGAAGAACCCCGTTCCTCAGACAGATTCCTAGCCTCCTTAGTGAGTGAGGACTCTCTCAAACACACCCCTAGGTCTCCTCCAGAGGACCCTACCTTCTCCAATATTATGAAGCAGTTGTCCTCTGCCAAGGGCTTCCATACTGAGGAGGATACCACCAAAAAAGACCTGGTGGATTTCCTGGAGATCCCAGATTCTCCTCCTAAGATTATTCCTCCTGTTTTGCCTGCTCTGAGGAATGCAAGTACCGCAGCTTGGCACAGGCCTGACATGGCGCCAGCCATGCCCCGCAGGGCTGTTTAACTTTACCCACACCCTCAGAGTTTTCCACATTATGCTACTCAACTTGAAACAGATTCTGTGGTAATAAATGCAGCTCATGACAGGTCTAAGGTGCCTAAACACCCCCCCCCCCGACAAAGAGTCACGCAGAATTGATCTCTGGGGCAAAAAGGTTTATGCCTCCTCCACTCTTGGGCTGAGGATTGCCAACTACCTCCCTCATATGGTTATGTACCAGAATACCAATTGAAAAAAAGGCAAGGCCGCTGCCCAGTCTCTTCTGGATGGTACCCAAAAGCAAAAGGTTCTTAAATACTTGCAAACTGCTGAAGATGTTAGCAAGCACCCCTTGTGGACCCGCTGTGATTCTTGGATACTATTGCCAGGTCTGCTGCCACAGGCATTTGCCTCTGTAGGCACTCCTGACTGTGGGTCTCAGGCTTTGCTGCAGATGTCCAGCAGAAAGTGCCAAATTCCCCCTTCAGTGGCTCAAAGCTATTTGGGCCAGATGTCCAGGGATCATTAATGATTTGATCTGTCCATTTGCTCTGTCATACACAATCCAGGAGCAGGCAGCGCCCTCACTTTCATAAGAGGTCCAGCCTCTCGGCCCCAAGACAAACGCAGAGTCTCTGCCACCATGCCCACCCCCTCCACTGTAGGGGCCATGGGCAAGCATCATGGAGGTGATGGATCAGCCCCAGCAGGTGGATCCGCCTCTGCTTGACTCCTTGCCTGACCCCCCTCTTCCGGTCCCCGACCAAGAGGTGGTGGTTGCAGATCGGTTCTCCCTCCATCTCAGTCAGTGGAGAACCATCAAGTCAGATGCCTGAATTCTTCAAATCATAGATAGGGGTCACACTCTGGAGCTCACCAACCAACCCCCAGAGACGACTCCTCCACCTATCCCCTGACCCACCTGTCTATTCTCTGGGAGGAGTTGCAGATCCTTCTGAGCAAAGAGGCCATCGAGCCAGTGCCCAGGTGTCAGAGAAACGAGGGATCTTACTTTAAGGGGGCTCTTGTAGTAGGCAACACCATTAGGACTGAAGTCGGCAGGAGCGAGGACCCCATGGAAAGCTTCTAGCTAGCAGTTGTTAGCGGGTGACTGCCCCTGACATCGGCCCGCTACTGACATCCACCTATGGTATCAAAGGGGTGGTCCCCCAGCCAGTCCCAATTCTTTTCCTGCCATCGACCTGTATAAGTTGGACCTTCACGGACGCCTTCTGCTCTAGTCAATTGCCATTTTCTTTGCACTTTTTTATTTTATTAAAATAACTTTAGTTTACAGTTCTTTGTTGCATGTTTTCTCTGTTTTCTTCTTCAGAGCAGCGGCAGATGGAGTGTGCTTGTTGCAAGCAGCTTCACCATAAGGATGGCCACTCTTCCTGTCTGCTTTGCCTAGGCCCGGACCACAACACAGAGGCCTGCCAGCACTGCCGGGATATCATCCAGCGCACCAGGTTACGCTGCCATAAGAGCCTGGAAGCCTTCCTGCTACAGCAGAAATTAACAGCGATTGCTAGGGCAAAATCACCTCTTTCTCCCCGGCTTCTAGGGCTTCAACAACTTTATCATCACACAGAGAGAAGTCCAACAGATAGCAAAAATCCTGGTCAGCTTCCAGTTCTAGGTCCCTGCGCATGTCGGTCAGCTAGCCTGGGTCTTCCTCCTGTGGGATGTCGACACGTTCCACTCCGCTAGACCTCCCTCCCTCCCTCCAGCTCCCAGTGGCCAAACCACCCACTCTTCATCCCCAGCCTCACAGCCCCTGATGCTCAGGCTGGTACATTCTGCAGGCCTTCAGCCAGGTGGCTCAACCAGGTCTTTTTAAGCGGCAGGTCTTTGCCCATTGCCCTCCCGTTCAGCGTCAGCTAAGTCGCCCCGGTTAGGGGCCGATGCCTAATGATGCCTGGGTACGCGCTCACCTCCCGCGAGAGTGTGACATCTGTCTCCGCTGGGAAGCTGACGCCCTGAACAGGCTTGTTCTCAGCCAGCGCTGGCTGAATCACCAGACCGGCATCAGCCTATGCCTGTCCCATTTAAGCTGGCTTCCCTGATATTGACCCTGGCGACACCTCTGCTGTCATCGCCCGACCCTCTGCTGCCACCAGCCGACCCTGTCGTCACTCCCCAGTCAACGCCCACCCAATTGGCGCCAGATGGCTCAGTTACCCAGGGGCTGCCACCTTCAGAGCCGATGCCCGGGTTATCAAAGCCTAAGGAACCGGCGCCAGGGCCTTCTACTCCTACCCCCCCTGCCGGCGCCTGCTCCCCCCAGTCACACCTCAGAATCCGGCCACAGATCTCAATGCCCTTTTTGCAGCTTGGTGGGCATACTTTAAGGTCAAGGAGTCCCCAAGGGAGCCCCCTACTCCTAAAGACCCTCCTCCAAATCTGGACAAAGATACAGTCCCCTCTAGGAAGATTCCAATGCCCCTGAAGATCCTGTTCCATAGCCTGATGGGGCTGATGCCAGCCATCCAAGGACTTACAAACAAAAGCATCATCACTTGCCCTGTCCATCTTTGGACTCGGGAGAGTCGGATAGATATTCCTCTTCCTCCTCTTCTGATGAATCCAAAGGCTCTGACTTGCTGTCAGAACCAGAGGAACCCAAGGCTAGCCTTCGATCTCCTCCAGATGATCCTACTTTTATGGGTGTGATGAGGCACATCCAATCCCATATGGGTTGGGACACAGAGGAATTGGACCTTGAGCGGTGTCGGCTGTCCATCTTTCTCCATAAGAAGGAGTCACTACCCTTGGTAGTTCCATCCCTTATTGATTCCTTCAAGGATGTCAATAGGGCTGCTTGGAAGCATCCATCTACTACTCCGGTGATGTCCAAGAAGGCAGATCATCTACGTAATGCTCCAATGGATGAGCCCTTTTATGGGGAGCACCCAGAGGCTGACTCCGTAGTCGTTAACAAGGCCCATGACCACTCTACACGGCCCATGCACCTTAGCACTCAGCCTCCAGACAAAGATTCCAGACAGGTGGACCAGTTTGGTAAGAAGCTCTGTGCTTCAATCACCTGCACTATCCATTCCTTGAACTTTCTAGCCCACTTAGTCCAGTAACAGAACACCCTGTGGTAGAAGGCTTTGAAGGTGGCACAAGCTCAGCCTGATAGTCCTGACAAGATCAAGCTGCTGCACATTCTAACATCAGGCTCGGATGTTGTTACTTCTGTTGTTTGAGCCTCTTATGAGTTAGTGGACTCCGCAGGCAGAACTGCAGCTACTGGATTTTGTCTTTGTCGCTACTTCTGGCTCAGAGTATCTGGTTTTGCTCCGGATGCGCAATCCAAAATCTTGGCTGCCCCTTTCAGGGTTCCTGTTCTTTTCGGCGAGGATTCCTAGACATCATCACTCACTTACAGGAGTCAGGTGCAATGCTTTGCACTTGGTACACACTTTGTACCGCTCTTGGCCTAAATTGTCTCAGTGACCGTCTTTTCGTAGGCCCTCCAGGTAGCAATCCAAGGACCAACAGTCCAGAAGTGCCTTTAATGAAAAGCCACTATCCAGGCCAATGGCGGTTCAGCCCCCCAGGGCCCCCAGAACCTCCCAGCCACACTGCCTGTCCCCAGCTCTTTAACCTGACTCCTTACCTGACCCCCTTCCCCCAGCCCAAACCCTGGGGGAGGTGGTGGGGGTTGTTTCTCTCTCTGTTTAGAGAGATGGCACAAAATAACCTCAGACCAATGGGTTCTTCAGCTAGTGTAAAGAGGCACACTCCAGAGTGCTTGGAGATGCCCCCGGACAATCCCCCCAGGCCCTCCCATTACCCTTAGGCCTACATCGCCCTCATTCAGGAGTAGATTCAGGCACTCCTTTGAAAACAGGCCACAGAACCTGTCCCACCAGCACTGAGAGGGAAGGGATTCTGTTCTGATATTGTCTTGGTTCCAAAGAAAATGGGAAACTTACGTCCCATTCTCGATCTCAGCCACCTGAACTGTCATATAGAATATAAACACTTCAGGATGGTCACTCTCCCAGCCTTCTCCCCGTTCTTCATCAGGGGGATTGGTTTTGTTCTCTGGACATGCAGGGATGCTTTTCTTCAGGTGTCCATGTGGCTCAGTTGGTAGCACATCTGCCTCTGGACCAGAAGGTCGTGGGTTCTCATCCCACACCGGGATTGGACTTGCACCTAAAAATCGCTGGTATCCGAGTGCTGTATTGGGGGGTGCTGTACTGCTGGGGTGTGCTGTCCTTCGGATGAGACGTTAAACCAAGGTCCCTTCTGCCCATCCTGGTGTTGTCCTGGTGGGTGTCCAGGTGGACGTAAAAGAACCCAGGGCACTTTTCGCAAAGAGTAGGCAACATTCCCGGTGTCCGGGCCAACATTCCCCTTCCCATAAACTGGTTCATGCAATTATCCAGGCTGTGTGTGGGTGATGATGTACGAAATGGCCGCCACCACACATTCAGTCACTTCACTACCAGTCTAGCATTGCTTGTAAAGTGCTTTGGATGTATGAAAAGCGCTATATAAATGCTGATTCTTCTTCTTCACATCTTGGTCTTTCAACCCCACAGGACGTTCCTTCGCTTCCACTTCCAAGGAGACCATTGCAAGTTTCAGGCTGTGCCATTTGGCCTCTCCTTGGCTGCCCAAGTCTTTACAAAGTGCTTCGCAGTAGCGGCCATGGCCTTAAGGAGGAAAGACCATTATGTCTTCCGTTACCTGGATGATTGACTTCTGACAGCTTCTACCAGGGAACAGTTGCTCAGAACCATGGAGGCCACCTTCGCCTTGTGTCAGGATCTAGGGATCACTCTCAGTCTCCCCAAATCTTCCCCTTGGCAAAGCCAGAGGCTTCAGTACATCGGGGCAATCTTGGACACCGCCCAATGCAAAGCTTTTCTGCCCCCAGACAGAGCAGAACACCTCCAGGCACAGCTCAGCTCATCTCATCGTTTCAGCACATGCCAGCCAGGTAATTCTTAAGGCTGCCGGGACACATGATGGCGGCCATTGCAATGGTCCCCCTGGCTTGCCTGCACATGAGGATGCCCAGTGGAACCTTCAGGTCCAATGGGATCAGCACACACATGATTTGGAGCAACTGGTGCTAGTCTCCGACCCTGTGCAACAGACTCTAGCGTGGTAGTTGAACCCCTCTAACCTCTCCACAGAGATCCACTTTGGACAAAGTCACCTAGTCAGATCCTGACCACCGACATGTCGGGCCAGGGCTGGGGCACCTATCTGGCAGAGCGTCAGACCCAAGTGACTTGGTCCCCACAGTAACAGCATTTCCACATCAGTGTTTTGGAGATGCAGGCAATCCTTTATGCCCTGCAGGCCTTTCAGACGAACCTGCTTCTGGGCCCTCTTTTGATCCAGATGGACAATATGTCTATGGTCATCTACATAAACAAGCATGGGGATACTTACTCTTACCCCCTCTGCAGGGAAACCAAGAGAGTTTGTTATTGGGTGATAGAGCATCGCCTGGATCTGACTGCTGTACATGTTTCAGGCAATACAAACACCTAGGCCAACAGTTTAAGCCGGTTTTGGTCCAAGGCACACGAATGAAAACTTCTTTCCTCAGTGGTCAAACTTTTTTTTCAACAGGTGGGGTTGTCTCAAGCTCAACCTCTTTGCATCCCCTTTTGACACAAAACTGCCCAGTTTCTGCTCACTAGATCCAGGGCCTGGTGTTTTCTGGCAAGATGCTTTGTCCTTCTCCTGTACAGGGAGGTTTCTGTACACTTTCCCTCCCTTTCCACTACTGCAGAGAGTTCTTCTCAAGTTACAGTCAGAGGGAGCAGAAATGATTTTAATAGCTCCTTACTGGCACGCCAGATATGGTTTCCACTCCTCCAGCAACTAGCAGTGGAACCTATGATGCCCCTGTGCTCTGACTTGCTCTCTCAGGAGCAGGGCACTCTGGTCCATCTGGACCTCAAGTCACAGCGCATCTTCATGCATGGCTCCTACGGATTTAGCAGTTGCTCGATTTGGGGTTTCTTCCTGGGTGGCACTTTCTTGTGGGGCATACTGCATCTGAAGCCTTTCATCAGAGACCCTGTCCCTCCATGGGACCTTTTGTTTATTTTAAAAAAGCTAACTTTGCCTCCCTTTGAACCTGCCACAAGCTGGGAGCTAACCTTTCTGTTGTGGAACGCGTTGATCGTACTTTGAGAGGGTTCCTGCAGTAGGTCATTACAAGTAGGACTAGCGCCACCTGGCAACAGGACTGCATGGCAAACATTTCCAGCAGTGCCTGGCGGGGGACCGCCCACTCGACATAATGTGACTGACCTCAGCGTGACCCTATATGGTGGGCGGTCCCCATGCCCACCTTCCATTTCTTTCCTGCCATCATCCTGTGCATAGTACTTCACGGTAAACTGCCCAGCCAATCGTCTTTAGGTTTTGTGCTTTTTTCTAGCGTCCCCCCACCCCCCGAGTTTCTCATTTTTTTTCCATCTTCTATGTCTTCGCCTCAAAAGAAGAAGTGTGAGGTTTGCGGAACTCAGATCCTACATAAAGACAGCAATCACAAGTCTGTTCTCTGCCTAGGCCCAGACCATGACACTGCGTCTTGCCCAGACTGCCAGCCCTTCAGCCAGGCCACCCGCAAATGGAGGCAGCAGGCTCTGGAGGCCCACCTATTAAAGTCGCGGTTCGTCTCACTCGAAAAACAGATGGAGCAACTAAGAGATTACTCATCTTCTCCTTCTCCTTCTCCCGACAAGAAGGAGCATAAAAAATAGGAAACACCAGGAGTGGTAGCTCCCAGAAGACAGATCCCAGGTGACTCTAGCAGGCCTTCTACCAGCAAGGCCTCTCCCCCGCCACCTCCAGTGACGGTTGTTCAGGCTGAGTCCGGAGATGCTGTGGGCTGTCCAAGACTCTGCTCCTGATCTCTGCAGGTAAGTCAACTGCTGGCTCCTCTGGCGGCCACCCTTCTAGTGCCAGTAAGTTGGCCCCCAGCTCCTCTGGGGACCACCCAGCTGCCGATAAGCCAACTCCCCAGCCTTCAAGGACTCACCCAGCCTCTGCCAATAAGTTGGGTGGGGATTCTGCCCTTTCCCACCCAGCTCTTTCATCTGATAAGTCACCCAGACACTGCTCACCCGTCAGGGACTTCGATCATTCCACCCGACGTCCGGTCGAGCCCAAGGAAGACTGCCAGTCTCCCCCTTTCTCCCCTTCCCATGGTGGCCTCGTTCCTGCCATCCTGTGGCGAAAGAGAGCGCAGGTCAGCTAGGCATTGAACATTCATCAGCTTCTGACTCCTGCTCACATGATGGGGTCTCTGGGAAGGAGTTCCCTCTGTCACTATCAGATATGACGACGGAGGCTTCTCCTGACCCTTCAGAGCGGATCATTGTGGCTCCTTTGAAATCTCCAGCGCCAGATCCTCCTCCTTCATCGGAGCCGATGGGGCATGCCCCTACGCCGGCCCATCTGACGATTGTATCTTTGCCTTCGATGGAACCCTCACATCTGCGTCTAATACCATTTACTACTGCAGACCAGGTTCCTATGTTGGAACCCCTTCGTCTGGTCCCGAGGCCGGCTCCATTTCTGACACTGAGCCCAGCGGTGCCAATTCTGACATCTGTGGTCCCGACATCAGCTATCCCGATGACTGCCCCGCCTGTTATCTACACTATGGCAGGTCCTTCATGGTTACCCCCGATGTCAGCCCCTCTGATGTTGAGACTTTATTTAAGACCCTTTTCTGTCCCGCATTACCCCTCTGGGTATTCTTTGGACCACCCCATGGTAGGTCCATCTCCAGATTGGCACTCTGCAGGACATCACTACCCGGGCTACCTCCCATACCCTGGGTGTTCTGGGTATTCTCACACTTTCTAAGGATACCATGGGTATCATTACCCACGTACCCATGCGGTCCCTCCTCCTCCACTCCCACCCCCTCAGGCTTCTCAGCCAGATTTCAGGACCAAGGCACAGTCCTGGTGGAAGGAGGCATGGACAGAATAGCACCTGCACATTCTTCTCCCAGGTCTCTGTCCCCCATGAGCTCTGTTCCTTCTACAGTTCACGTTTTGGGGACTACCCCCATGATATTCTTTTTTTTTTTATTTTAACTTAAATGAATCTTTATAATTTTTCATTCCACTACATTTTAGGCAGTATTACAATACATAATAAACCATATACTGTGACAATTAAAAAGTACTCTTACTTACAGTTTTTTTTTTCCCTTTCCCAGGAACACTTCAGTGAACTGCCTCTGAAAACTGTTTCTTGTTCTAATATATAAAACTATAGCATTATTATAGTGCCAATCTGAGAAATGATCAACTCTTCATGCTATATACAATAAAAACAACAACTTAATTATAATCTATTCGATGTGGATTTGTTATTTCTAATTTTATTTTTTGAAGATCTAGAACCTACTCCAATTCAGAACCTCCTTACTTAATTCCCATACTTATTCTGAGCTCTACTTCATATATCTCAGTACATTTAACATATAGCCCATCTCTCACTTTATCACCTTCAAATCTGTAGAAACTGATCCAGCACTGAAGTTCCTTCAGTATCTTCAACATAATCATAATATGGAAGCCATTTAGCGTTATGTTGCTCCATGTTTAAATTTAAATGGACTGTAATGGCTTCCATAATTTTTATATTATTTATATTAAGTCTCCACATGTCTCTAGTCAATGCACATGGTTGTAGCCAGTGTTGGATAATTACCTTGAGAGCTGCTGCCACCAATATATAAAATAAATATTTGTGACTATTAGTTTTAATTTCTCTGGGTGTTAGTGCCAATAATATGTTTACTGCTGTAAGAGTTTCTTGTAATTGGAAGATATTTTGTAAAGCCTGCTTAACCCCCTGCCAAAATACCACTATTTGTGGGCATTCCCCAAAAATATGCATATATGTGCCTCTGTTCCCACAACCCCTCCAGCAACGATCTGTAGGGGGGTTGGTATAGTGAGCTGAAATTACTGGGGGTAATAAAATACCTAGAGGTCACCTTCCATCTGCATTCTCTCCACCTAGGAGAGCTCGTGGTTTTGGAAATTTCACCCCAAATTCTGCCCCACTCCATGTCTGATAGGGTTATATTAAGTTCAGCTTGCCACTCCCTCTCTATTTTTAATACATGTACTTTCCCTACCTCTTCCTGCAATGCTTTATATATAAGTGATATATAACCTTTCGGGTCTGCCATATGACTGTTTTGGTATGTGGCTACTACTGGGGACGTGGGGCGGGCCCTCAAGGCCATACTTCCTACCGTGGTGGTAATATAGTGTCTACATTGTAAGTATTTAAAAAAATCTGTTTTATGCAAGTTGAATTCTTTCTGCATACCTGTATGTGTAAAAGATTTTACATTGTCACTACCCTAATAAATTGGGTAAGATTATTTAAGCTCTTACCTTGCCATCTATGGAAATAGCTGCCTCTCTGATTAGCAGAAAATTTAGGGAGATGGTTGAGGGGAATATATTCCCACACCGGCGTGGGAATTTCCCACCATTGCCTTGTATCAATCCAAAGTTTTATCGTGTGGTGGGTCCACCTATTTTTAATTAGTTTCATATCTGATTGTATGGCCACCCATGGTAACATTTTAAGTGGTATTATAGGGTGTGCCTCTTTCTCCATCAGGTGCCAACCTTCACTATTTTCAGAATTTAACATCTTTAGGATTGGAAGGATTTGGGCTGCCCTATAATAATTATAAAAGTTGGGTACCCCCCTTCCCCTTCTGTCTTTAGCTGCTGTGAGAAGCTCCCATCTTTTCTTTGGCTGCCTCCCGGCCCAAATTAATCTTTATATTTTATATTTAAGCTCCTTCCAGTCTTTGTATAGGAAAAAGAGGGGCACATTTGTAAATAGGAATAAATAACTGGGCAGTACATTTATTTTAATAGTATCTATCCTGTTTGTAAGAGTCAGAAGGAGTGAGTGCCATCTATTAATATCTTCAAAAACCTTCTTTTGGAGTATCCCATAATTAAGTTGATATAATTTAGAGATTTTGATTGGGATCTGTATTTCCAAATACCTAATTTTATCTTTCACCCATTTGACGGGAAGTTCCCTATGAGTTGCCACTGGTATAACCCCATCTAGTGGTAGAATCTCTGATTTATCCCTATTAATTTTAAAGCCTGAAATCTTGCCAAATTTTGTAAATAATTCCAATAGGGGAGGGATAGATGTCTCTGGATCTGATAAGTAAATCAGCATATCATCTGCATAAAGAGATGTCTTATTTAAGGCCCCCTGAATTTGGATACCCTTAATCGCACCCTCCATTCTAACTGCTTGGGCTAGAGGTTCCATAGCAATTGCAAACAGCAAAGGGGATAGAGGGCAACCCTGCTTAGTGCCCGTTTCTATTGTGAAAGTTTCAGAAATTGTGCCATTTACACGAACCCTGGCCACAGGGTTTCGATTTGCAGCCATGACCCATTGCATAAATGAACCTTCAAGCCCAAGCAGCAAAGTACCTCCTGCAGGTAAGTCCAGTTCAGCCGATCAAAGGCTTTCTTGGTGTCTAAAAAAATTGTAACTTGTGGAGTTGGAGATTTAACTTCATTACTAACTATATTAAGGAATCTTCTAATGTTGGCAGACAAATGTCTGCGGGGGATAAATCCTGTTTGATCTGGGTGAATCAAAATCTCAATATATTTTTGCACTTGGTTAGGCAATATCTTTACCAAGATTTTAAACTCTTTGTTTAACGGAGACATGGGTCTATATAATTCACAAAACATGGGAGGTTTGCCAGGCTTTTGTATTACTATAATTAATGCATTCTGCTAGGATTCTGGTAGCTGCTTCTCATCTAAAATGGTGTTCATGACCGTGGCTAATTTTGGGGCTAACTTTTTTGAACTTTTTATAAAATTCTGCGGGAAGTTCATTGGGTCCCGGTGACTTTCTGGCTAGGAGATTTGTAATGGCCATCTGAATCTCTTTTTCCGTTATTGGAGCTGAGAGCTCTTTCTGCATTTCTGGGATTAATTTGGGAAGCTTCAAGACCTCCAAAAATTCTGTAGTTTTCTTTTTAATTTCGTGTGGATCTCTACTCTCTGAGTATAAGGCTTTATAGTACTCTCCAAATGCCTTGGCTGTATCTCTTGGTTTTTACCCATTTCTCTTTTCTTTTCTTTTTACCTTGTGTAAAAGGGACATATCTATTCGCTTGTTCTTTTTTTAATTGAAATGCTAGCAATTGAATTGCCTTCCCCCTGCCCTCATAGTACTTTTGATTTGTAAATCGCAGAATGCCCTCAGCCTTTTCATTATCTATCACATTCAGCTCTGCCCCTTTTTTTTTAGCTCTTTTAATATTCCCTCTCCTTTCCCCTTCGGTTGTTCCTTGTGTGCCCTTTCAAAAGCTTCTATTGTTTTTGTTAAGGCCTTTCGCTTTTTCTCTCTGTTTTTCTTGTTAGCCGAGGCCAGACTAATTATTTGTCCCCTTGCTACTGTTTTCATTGATAGTAACTGGGAACAATCTCTCATAGGTGAATCCACTGCTAAATTACAGATAGTCTGTTGTATTTGCTGTACAAAATTCTTATCACTAAGCAGAGATACAGTTAATCTCCGGCTCGTATATCTGGTCTCTACTCCCCAGGTAACTTTTGTAATAATTGGCGCATGATCTGACAAAGTAAATGAACCAATTCTGGAGGCCGTAAAATAATGAATATTAGCCCTATGGGTCATTAATAGATCTATTCGTGAATAAGATTTATTAGCCGCTGAATAACAGGTGTAATCCCTTTCCCCCAAATGCTGAGACCTCCAAACATCCACCAATCCACCTTCTTCAATCATAGCTTAAAGTTTCCTATCTACTGTTCTCGGAGGACCTGTCTGTCCCGATGACTGATCTATTGATGGGCAGGGAGCAGCATTAAAGTCTCCTCCCAATATCATTAATCCTGTGGGGACTCAGCTAACTTTTGGAAAACCTCCATGTGAAATTTGTCTGTACCTATGTTAGGGGCATATATATTTATTATATGCACTGCTTGATCCTGTATCAGTCCGGTTACCCTAATATATCTCCCTTGGAAAGCTTTCTCTACCTCTTGTATCGCTAGTGGACAATCTCTCTTTACTAACACTGCTACTCCTGCTTTTTTAGCTTCTTCATGTGATGCAGCTTCCACTCTACCTACACAAGCTCTCCTAAGCTTGGAGTGCTTTGAATCAGAAAGCTAGGTCTCTTGAAGGAGAGCTACATCGCAGTCTAGCCTTTTAAGCTCAGTCAATAATTTAGTTCTCTTTACTGGGGAATTAATGCCATTAACATTGTATGAGACAATATTCAGTAGGACCATTTCAAAACAACATGTTTACTTATTGCTAAGGCCTGGGCCAGACTGCAGCGTCACTACCCCCCCCACCACCACCACATCATCCAGAGTCTCCAATTCCTTTTCTTTCAACAGAAATCCACATCGAAAAACCACACCAGGCTTAAAAAACACAAAACAAAACATTCTTCTTATAATGTTGAACCAATTTAACAATTTAACTGTTCAAACTTTCAAAACTTATTTGATTTCCAAGGGAAATCAAAGTCACTCATGTGACTAATTTCAAGCCCCTAGGTTGTTAAAGGGGCGTTGTAGCTAATACACACCTATGTGTAACGTGCTTACAACTTCAAAACTAGAGACGTCCCTTAGGTAAGAAAGACTGCAAACCCCAGCTTCTCCCCACGGTTTCCCCTACTCCCCATACCTTTTTAGATGATAGATATCATTCAGCTTCCCAAATATTTATTACTACATGCCCAAAATACGGTATTTCTCTTCAGTGTAGCAGCTGAAAATTGTCACGGAAAAACAGATTGCCCCTCCCCCGCATCACTCACTCTCCGTGAACTGGCAGCAAAATCTCACTTCCCCTCTCTGCTCATGCATATCTAGAGAGAAGAACAAAAGCTTTCTTCAGTCATCACATATCTTTTCTCTTCTCTCCATATCTCAGCCCTCAATAGATTCAGTGTCCCTCTTCAAACCTCTCCTTTGCAGCATCGCTGGTTCACTTAGAGTCAGTCATAGCCCCGTTGTACCTCCCATGTTAAACGCTTCCATAATTTGGTCCTGTTCCCCATGCATTCCTAAAATGTCCAATGTCTCACTTAAAGCAAACAATGTACACAGTACCTCAGACGTGGTGCCCTGCTCCCTTCGTTCCAATCTCTGCAGCAACCTTGCGATGTCCCCAGTGCAGACTTTGGGATCGATCCTGATGCTCCTCGATTCTTGTTTTTGCCTCTGGTAGCCATACTTCAAGCGCTTGCTTTCAATTTTTTTCCAGGATTTCGTATGCCAGGTCCAGAACTGGGATATCTGAATTCTTGAGGAAAGGGACTGCTTCGAGTAGTGATGGGAAGACCGTCGCACCATTATCCAAGTATACCTTCAGTCTGGCTGGAAAAAGTAATTGTGCTCTGATTTCTTTTTTTGCTTTTAGCTCTTTGATTATCCCTCTGACTCTCTGTCATTCTGAAGAGCTGATGAAAGTCTTGGTCGAAGTATATTACTGCCTCTTTATATTTTAGGTCTCGGTGCCTCCAAGCTTCATGTAATATCCACTCTTTACCTTGGAAGTGGAAGTGGAGTGCTCCTTGGAGTCAGGTGAGTTTCCTAGCTCCCTGAAAGAGGCGGTGGTGGCACCTCTCTTGAAGAAAGCTTCCTTGGACCCAGACTGTTTCTCAAACTACAGACCTATCTCTAACCTTCCCTTTATTGGGAAGGTTATTGAGAAGGTTGTGGCTGCCCAATTGGACGACCATTTAACCATCCATAGTATCTACGAATCCTTCCAGTCTGGTTTCCTTAAAAGACATAGCACAGAGACTGCGCTGGTTCGGGTGCTTAATGATCTTCTGAGAGCGAGGGATCAGAAGAGACGTTCCATCTTGGTTCTCCTTGATCTCTTGTCAGCTTTTGACACTGTGGATTATATGGTGTTGTTAGCACGCCTGAGGCAAATTTGTGGACTGTCGGGAACCGTTCTTCAATGGTTCACTTCATTCCTCACTGGGAGATCACAAAGAGTTGTGTCGGGGATTTTTTCCTCTGTCCCAATCTCTTTGTTGTGTGGAGTGCCTCAGGGTTCTGTGCTGTCACCCATGTTATTTGCAGTGTATATGCTGCTCCTCGGAAACATTATAAGACGGTATGGGCTGAGGTTTCACTGCTATGCAGATGATACCCAGCTATACCTGTCTTTTGCACCCGACCAGGATGGAGCTCTCTCAGTGTTTAACAACTGTCTGGGGGAAATCCAAGACTGGATGGATTCTAGTTGGCTAAAGTTAAACTCAGAGAAGACAGAGGTTCTGGTGGTGGACCTGGGTGGTCAGATTGAGAGGTCGCATATTGGCGCGCCTTCTGGAATTTTTCTTGGTGGCGTGTCACTTCCGACCTCTGAACGGGTGCGTAGCCTTGGAGTTATCCTAGACGATAGGCTGACTCTTCAATCTCAGGCGTCGACCGTCATCAGGACTTCCTTTTACCATCTTAGGAATATTGCCAGGGTTAGGCACCTTGTTCCGTCTGACTCTTTGCCAACGTTGGTCCACGCCTTTGTGTCCTCGTGCCTAGACTACTGCAACGCCCTTTACTTTGGGCTTTCTGGGGTTGAAACCCGTCGCCTACAGCTGGTGCAGAACGCTGCAGCCCGGGTTTTGACTGGGACAGGTAGGTCCTGTCATATTACCCCGGTGCTGCGCGAACTGCACTGGCTTCCTATACGGTGGCAGATCACCTTTAAAGTCATCTTATTGACTTTCAAAGCCCTTTACGATCAGGGTCCGTCCTATCCGAAAGACCTTCTGGTACCTTACTGCCCTGGCCGATCGCTCCGCTCAGCCGACATGGGGTTGTTGGAGATTCCAAGAGTGAGTTTAAAATCTTCAGGCAGCAGAGCATTTTCTCATGCTGCACCCACTCTGTGGAATTCTCTACCATGCTGGTTATGGGAGTGCACCTCCATGGAGATATTCAAGAAAGACTGGAAATCACGTTTATGGAAAATGGCCTTCTTGGATAACTAAGTTAATTTTAGTATGATTGGAATTTTATCATCATTTATTATGCTATTATGATGTATTTTATGTATGTTTTGAAGTTTTGTATTTGGAATCTGAATCTGTATGATTGGAATTTTATCATAATTTATTATGCTATTATGATGTATTTTATATATGTTTTGAAGTTTTGTATTTGGAATCTGAATCTATGATTTTAATTTGTTCAGCGCCTTGACACACTGAAAGGTGCTATATAAATAAAATTATTATTATTATTTATTATTATTATTCTAACAATGAATGATCGAGCCCTGTCTGCAGGGTCTCTCAGCTTGGGCACTAGGGATCGATCAATCGCAAGGTTGAGGTCTGCTGGAATTTCAAGCATTGAGTGTACCAGATGCTGAATAAAGTCTCCGGTTGTGGCAAACCCTTCTTCTGCTCCTTCAGGGATTACGTGAATTCTAAAGTTGTTGCGTCGAAACCTATTCTCTAGGTCCTTGAGCTTGGCATGCATTTCATGGTCCCTTTGCATCAGATATAACAGGAGGCACTCATTACCATCTTGGGTCTCTGCCAGTTCATCCTGTTGGGAGTCATTTTTTGAAACCTTTTTGTCCAAAATGCGCATATCCTGCAGCAAGTCTGCAAGGGCACTATCTATTTTATTAACTGTAGACAGTATCTTCTGTAAGGTGTGCTCCGTGCCTTCCGACATATCAATCTCTTCTGGGTCCAGGTCTATGGAGGAATCCGAGGGGTAACGTCTCTGCGTGGGCAGGCTTGCTAGGCCCTCTTGCAATCGGCTCAACAGAGTTTGTCGCATTTTAACCCCAGCAGGCGTCTGCTTCAGTTCCTTTGCTTTCTGAGGTTTACCTGCCATCTTAAGACCCCGAGTAGTATATTTGAATACCAGTAAAATTCCCTTTACTTTGAGGATTTTGCTCGATTGGGGGGTAACCGTTGGAGAGCTGCTTGTCACAGCCTCCTACCATTATGGTGACGTCACTGGAAGCCCCCCGTGATATATTGATTCCAGACTTTGGTACTCCAGAAGGTGTTCTGGATTCGAGGAGGATTCTTCAGACCAAGAGTCTCTGGTCCCTAAAGGAAAGGCCTCTCCAAAATCCCCTTCAGAGGATCCTTCCTTTTCTGACCTCTTGAGGTCCATACAAGAGTTTTATAACTGGAAGTCAGAGGAACAGGATCCTATGCAGCAAACGCTCGTCGAGCATCTTGATTTTGAGTCTTTTTCCTCGATTCCTGTTCCTCCGTGGATCGGACCTTACCACTACAATCTGGCAACTGCCCCATTCTGTCCCTGCTGTGCCCAAAAAGATGGATAGGATTTACCGGGCACCCGGGGGTGCCCCTTTCTTGGGTACGCACCCCAAGGCAGATTCTTGTTGTTATAACTGTGGCTCATGATTGCTCTGTGGCCCTGAAGCACATGAGCACTTCTTCCCTGGCCAAGGAGTCTAGGCAGATTGGCCAGTACGGTAAAGAAGTCTGTTCTTTGGCTACATGTGCATTGCATTCCCTCAACTATGTAGCCCGCATGGTGTCTTACCAGAAAGCCACCCTAGCCAAGCTTGAGGCACGTATCCAGTCTGTGGATTCTTTGGACCTCAAGGAGGAGCTCGCCAAGGACATTCACTTGTCCAAAATTTCCTGCAGGCATGCTCTTCATGCCACATTCAACTCTGTCGATGCAGTGGCCCGTACCTCGACAACCACCATCTCCCTTCAGTGGCATGCTTGGCTCCGCATCTCTGGTCTCGCCAACGAGGTCCAGACTGTGGTTCAAGACGCACCATTCCAGGGCTCAGTGCTTTTTGAGGGAGACAGCAAAGATGATATCATGGACCTTCAGGACCGCGGTCAAGCCCTCAAGTCTGTAAGGTCCATGTATCTTTTGGGTGCGCAAGGTCAGCAGCCCTTTTGAAAATGGACTTGGAGGCAGCGCAAGCAAGCCCAGAACCGCCGTCAGGACAAACGTAAGGCCATGGGCACCTTCTCCTCCCCTCCTACCTCCAAGAATCAGAGACGCTCAGGAGGCCCTCCCGCTGCCCATCCAGCCACCTCCTGACTCCCTATCCCCACCTCCTCCTCCTCAGCCACAGTGCAAGGAGCCAGTGGGGGGGAGGTTTGCCCACCATGCACAGGAGTGGCAGAGCATTATCTCTGATGCTTGGGTCCCGCAGCTCATGTCCCAAGGACACACCTTGGAGTTTCTGGAAACCCCTCTGGAGTCTCCACCGCGATGGTCGGCCTACTCTCCAAACCAGACTATTCTCATAAGGGAGGAAGTTCCAGCTCTGTTGTTAAAAGAGGAAATAGGGACAGTCTCTCTTCATCACAGAGAGTGGGGGTTTTACTCCCATTTTTTTCTGGTTCCAAAAAAGACGGGCGACCTATGGCCCGTACTCAACCTGAGCAGTCTTAATCTGTTTGTCGAGTACAAGAAATTCAGGATGCTGACCCTCCAGAGCCTCTTGCCTTTACTTCAGGAGAGCCACTGGTTGTGTTCTGTGGATATGCAGGATGTCTACCTGCATATTCCGATATTTCCCAGTCACTGCTGCTTCCTGCGTTTTGTCTTCCAGGGGGAGCAATACCAATTTTGGGCCCTCCCCTTTGGCCTTTCTTCAGCACTCAGGGTTTTTACTAAGTGCCTATTGGTGATGGCTGCGGCCTTACATCGCCAGGACATTGCAGTTTTCCCCTACCTGGATGACTGGCTGATTTCAGCCCTGTCCAGGGACTCTCTTACGGAGGCCCTTTCCATTACCCTGGACTTGTTTTCCAGACTGGCGATTACCGTCAGCATCCCCTAGTCTTCTCTGAGCCCCTCTCAGAGGCTCCAGTTCATTGGTGCAGTGCTGGATACAGTCCAGGGCAGTGTTTTCCTCCCCTCGGACAGAATGGAAACTCTTATCAAGCAGGCCACTTTTGTAGCCTCTTCCAAATTTCTCCCATCCCAGGAGGTTCTTCATCTGCTGGGTTTGATGGTGGCCTCCATCTCCATGGTTTCCCTGGCAAGGCTTCACATGAAGGTTGCTCAGTGGTCCTTGCAGGTTCATTGGGATCATCTTCAAGACTACCTGGATCTCCCAGTCCTGATTTCCTCCACTCTTCAGAGAGATTTACAATGGTGGAGGGATCCCTCGAACCTGACTTTGGGTCTCCCGTTTCGAGGCCCAGTTGCCCTTGGCACGTTGATCACAGATGCCTCCAACCTTGGTTTAGGGGCTCATATGGGGGACCACTATGCTCAGGGACTCTGGTTCCACTTGGAGACATCTTTACACATCAATGTTTTGGAGATGAGAGCGGTCCTGTACGCAATTAAGGCATTTCAGTCTATTCTCCCAAAGGGATTGCTGCTAGTCCAGATGGACAACATGTCGGTAGTCTGATACATTAACAAGCTGGTAGGCACTTGGTCGAACCCTCTCTGCAGGGAGGCGATGAGAGTGTGGAACTGGGCAGTCTAGCACGATCTATCTCAACAGCTGTGCACATTCCAGGAGTGCAAAACGTCCTGGCAGACAGCCTCAGCAGGTCTTATGCCCTCACTCACGAATAGGAACTAAACCAGGAAGTGGCAGATTTACTGTTTCAGAGGTGGGGTGTCCGGAACATGACCTTTTGGCCTCCCCATCCAGTGCAAAACTTCCCAGTTGTTGCTTGCTCGTTCCAGGGCATGGTGCTTTCTAGCATGACATGTTGTCTCTCTCTCTCTCTCTCTTGGACAGAGAGATTCTTGTACGCTCCCCCCCCCCATTTCCCATTCTGCAGAGGGTACTCATCAGACTCCAGGCAGAGAGCATGGATGATCCTGATTGCTCCTCTCTGGCCAAGGCTAATTTGGTTCCTGCTTCTTCAGCAGTTGGTGAGGGAGTCCCCAGTTGTGCTTCCATTAGGCGCTAGTCTTACTTGTAATGACCTACTGCAGTAACCTCTCTCGAAAATCTACTGTTACAGTAAGTTTTTATGTAACTGTACTTTTTTAGTTGCTATTACTTCTGCTCGAAGGATTTCCAAGTTTCAGGGTTATCTTATTCTTCTCTCAAAGCACATCTGTCTGCCATTTCGGCGGCGTATCACATGCTTGTGGATGGTAAGCCCGTGGCTCAGTTGGAGATTTCCAAAACCTTCCTGAAAGGGATTCTCCATCTGAAACTCCCCATCTGCAGCTCTAAACTGCCTTGGGATTTGAATTTTGTGCTGGAGAAGCTCACTGTCCCTCCTTTCGAACCTGCAATGAACTGTGACTTGCGCTATCTGTCTCCGAAAGTGCTATTTTTAGTAGCCATTACTTCGGCTCAAAGAATTTCCGAGTTTCAGTCCGTGGTGTTTAAAGAGCCTTATTTGATTTTCCCCAGGGACCGGGCGGTCCTTAGAACAAATCCTAAGTTCTTGCCCAAGGTGGTGTCGGAGTTCAGGCTGAAGCAGTCAATGGAACTACCAGTCTATTAGCCGGCTCCCAAGAATAGAGGTGAGGTGCTTTTGTATACCTTGGATGTGCACCGAATCCTAAGGTGCTATATTCATCAGACTAAAGATTACCATCAGGATGACCAGCTCTTGGCCCGGTGGTGCTGAGGGTTGAGGCGCTGGATGCCACACCTCGCACCACGCTGGTGACCTGGGTTTGGGAACAGACTTGGGCCGCTGGTGGCTGGCAGGGGAGTGGTTGGATTGAGCATCCCAGGACTGCTCTCCTTCCTCTGGGGTGGGCTTGTGGGGTTGCGTCGCACTTAGGCAGCCCTTGGTGAAAACCGGGTGAAGCACAAGGCGTGGTGCCAGCATGGAGGAGGAGTTCGGCAAGACACTTGCGTAAGCGGGAGAACTGGAGGGCGGGTGGTCCGCCCACTATATAGGATCATACTGACATCAGTCACATGATGTTGGGTGTGTGGTCCTCCGCCAGGCATTGCTGGAAAAGTTTGCCATGCGGTCCTGACACCAGATGGCGCTAGTCTTACTTGTAATGACCTACTGCAGTAACCTCTCTCGAAAATCTACTGTTACAGTAAGTTTTTATGTAACTGTACTTTTTTAGTTGCTATTACTTCTGCTCGAAGGATTTCCAAGTTTCAGGCTGTGATGTGTAAACACAACGTGTTCCACAACGACAGAGTATCCATGCGGACTAATCCTAAGTTTCTAGCTAAGGTGGTGTCTAAGTTTATACTTAATCAAGACATCCATCTGCCTGTTTATTACCCAGAGTATTCAAGTCGAGGGGAGGCCTTACTGCGTACTCTGGATGTCCACTGGGTGCTTTGCTATTATTTGGACTGAACCTATGCCATTAGAAAATCTGATTAGTTGTTTGTTTCATTCACCCCTAGGAATGAAGGAGCTCCTGTTTTGAAGCAATGTTTGTCCAAATGGTTAGTTAATTGCATTGTTTATTCTTATTGCAAGTATGATAAGCCTTTACTGGGGCCGGTTAAAGGTCATTTTGACCAGGGGCATGGCTGCCTCTTTCGCTTCCTCAAGGAATGTGTCCATTGCTGACATCTGTGCAGCTGCTACTTAGAGTTCTGTCTACACTTTCATTTGACATTACAGTCTAGACATTGTTTCTAGACATAGGGCGGGCTTTGGACTTGACTTGCAGTCCTGCAGAGTCTTCTCTCTTAAAAGCCTCACGCTGATGTCTGCCTCCTTCCAGCTGACTAGGTCAGTTTTTACACTGCTTGGGACTCAGTCCTAATGGTGTTGCCTACTGCAAGAGCCCCTTCAAAGTAAGATACTACAGTTATGTAAGAGCATACTGAAATAGTAGATCTTTCAGAGGAGCTCTTACAGCAGGCGCTGCTTTCCCTCCCTCTATCCCCCTGGTAGCTGCTTCTCCATCACTGTTACCTCATTTTCCTCAGTGTAACCCCTTCATTTCTCCAATTTCTGTATGTGCCTGGGTCTCAGGTGGGAGAACTGAGGTTGGGCTGGGGGGGGCCAATGTCAGGGCAGTCCCTGCTAAAACTGCTAGCTAGAAGTTTTCCGTGGGGTCCTGGCGCCTGCTGACTTCACTCCTAAAGGTTTTGCCTGCTGCAAGAGCTCTTCTCAAAGATCTACTGTTACAGTCAGTTCTTACGTAACTGTACTGTTTTATTCCAGGTTCTTCCTAGTCCCCAAACTAAATGGGGATCTGAGGCCCATCTTAGACCTCAAGGACCTCGGTCTGTATGTCCAGTACAAAAAGTTACAAATGGTAACTTCGCCTGGCCTCATGCCCCTTTTCAAGCAGGTCAGCTGGCCACGTTCTGTGGACATGCAGAACACTTGCCTGCACATCTCGGTATTTCCTCCACACAGGAGGTTCCTCCGGTTTCTTTTCCGGGGTGAAAATTTCCAATTCAGTGTGATGCCCTTTGGCTTGTTCTATGCACTGTAGGTCTTTCCCAAGTGTTTAGCAGCAGTGGCTGCGGCCCTCAGAAAGGAGGGACTGTACATTTTCCCCTTATCTGGATGATTGACTCCTGAATGCTTCATCCAGGGAACAGCTCCTGCTAACTCTAGATTGAACTCTTCAGTTATTTCTCTCCCTGAGCATTATGGTCAATTTGCCCAGGTCAGTTCTAGTCCCATCCCAAAGGCTGCAGTATATAGGGACAGTTCTAGACTCAGCGCAGGGAAAGGCCTTACTGCCTCAGAACAGGGTGGAGTGCCTTATTGCCCAGGTTTAGGAGGTTGCCCAGAGCTGTTCCATTCCTGCCAGGGTGTACTTTAGGCTGTTGGGGCTGATGGCAGCAGCCATACCTACTGTTCCACTAGCCAGGCTCCACATGTGCATCCTCCAGTGGACTCTCCAAGTACAGTGGGACCAGCACACGGATGAATTAGATCAGTTAGTGCTGGTTTCCTCTCCCGTCCGCAGAGTGCTCCAGAGGTGGATGGAGCCCCCAAACCTGCTGCAAGAGGTCCCATTCCAGATCTCCTCCCCCCAGCAAATCGTCACCACGGACGTTTCCAGTCTCCGTCCCATTCAGACTAAGGGCTCTTGATCCCAGGTCAAAACCTCCCTGCATATCAGTGTCCTGAAGATGCAGGTGATTCTGTATGCCATGCAGGCCTTCCAGAACCATCTTCTTCTGGGTCAGCTCTGGATTCAGTCCAACAGCCTAATTGTTACATCAACAAGCAAGGAGGATGCAGTCGTACCCCTTCTACAGGGGGGCCATGAGAGTGTGGTACTGGGCGTTGGACCACAGTCTGACTCTTTCAGTGGTTCATGTCCTGGGAGTGCTAAACACTCTGGCGGACAGTCTCAGTCAGATGTAGTCCAGCATAAAATGAATGGGAACATCTCTCATCTGTTGCAGAAGAACTGTTTGACAAATGGGTCATCCAGAGTCTGACCTTTTTGCGTCCCCAGTCAATACAGAACTGCCCAGTTTCTGCTTGCTAGATCCAGGGCCTGGATTTTTCTGGTGAGATGCATTGTCCCTTTCCTGGAGTGGGAGGTTCCTGTATGCCTTCCTTCCATTTCCTCTGATTAAGAGGGTGCTAGTCAGGCTGCAGATGGAGGGGGCCAGCATGATTCTGGTAGCTCAATTCTGGCCTCATCAGTTATGGTTTACATTACTATAGCAGCTGGCGGAAGAGCCTCCAATCCCTCTCCCTGTCTGCAGGAATCTGCTGACCCAGGCTTGGGACCCTGGTTCATCACAATCTCAAGTCACTCCATCTGCATGCTTGGCTCCTGAGAATGTAGCCATCACCAGATTTGGGGTTTCCCACAGGGTAGTAGATGTTCTAGTGGCAGCTCGGAAACCCTCTACTCCAGCCACTTATGCCATGAAATGGATAAGGTTTGCCATCTGGGCTGCCAAATATGATTCTGGACTACTGATTATCGCTTCGGATTCAGGTCTCCAGTACACCTCTTTCAAGGTGCACCTCTCGGCTATCTTGGCCTTTCATGAGCCAGTAGCTGACAGCACCATAGCTCAGATGGATGTTTCCCATATTTTCTTGAGGGGCATCCTGCATCTGAAACCCCAAGCCCGTTCCCCTGCTTGGGATCTGAATTTTGTTTTGGAGAAGCTGATCCTGTCTCCTTTTGAGCCAGTCGCAACTTGCGAACAACACTTCGTTTCTTCGAAAGTGTTATTTGTGGTTGCTGTTACTTCTGCTCGAAGGATTTCCGAGCTTCAGGCCCTCTGGTGCAAGGAACTTTTTTTGATTTTTCATAAAGACTGTCTTTGCACAGAAACCCTAAGTTTCTCCCTTAGGTGGTGTCTGAGTTTACCCTCAACCAATCTATCCACCTTCCTGTTTATTTTCCTGAATGTGCCAATCCAGGGGAAGCACTTTTTCATATGTTAGATATGTGCAGAACTTTGAAGTGTTACCTGCTACAAACCAAGGAATATAGAAAGTTGAAGCAGCTATTTGTTTCTTTCACCTCAGGAAGATAGAGCATTCAGATTTCTAACCAATGTGTATCTAATGGTTGGCTAATTGTACTGTGTTCTGCTACAACAAGTATGGCAAAGAATCAAAAGCTCATTCCACAAGAGGCATGGCTACCTCTGTGGCCTGTTTTTATGGGCTGTCAGCCGCTGACATTTGCACGGCTACCACCTGGAGTAACATCCATACTTTCACCAAGCACTACAGTCTGGATATTGCCTCAAGAGCTTGTGCAGGATTTGGAAGGGCTGTGCGGCAGGGCCTCCTTTCTGAAAATTAGGGTTCGCCTTCCTCCCAGACTGTCCAGCTGCACCTGTAACTGCTTGGGACTCATTCCTATGGTGCGACCTGATGGCTGGGATACCTCTGAAGAACATGGAACAGTTACGTAAGAACTTACTGTAACAGATCTTTGAGAGGATCTCAGTCATCAGATCTGTCTTCCCTCCCTCCATCCCTCTTTTGGGGGTCTCTTTCCTGGAACTGGCTATCTGGTGTATACAGCCTTTCTTATGGGCCTGAGCACCTTTCTCTGTCTCTCTCTGTCTCTCTCACTCTCCTCTGTCTATGAGCTATGCTGCCTTTGTCTCAGAGGGAAAGAACTGAGGGAGCAGGGCCACTCACACCTTTATAGCGTTGGTGATGGCAGATGATGTTGGCGTGGGTGGCCCCAGTTGTACTGCTGAAAATCTTCCATATGGATCCTGCTTCACCAATGGTGAAGTTCCTACGGTGTGACTTGATAACTGAGATCCCCTTGAAGATCTGTTGTTACGGTAAGCTCTTACATAACTGTTCTTTCTGTGTACAGTTACTTGCAGAGTCTTTTAATGAATTTAAAAACGGTGAATAAGGTCCCAGGGGAAATGCCACAGTCTGGAGTCATCACAGAGACTACTTTTGATTATAAAAGTGGAAATTTTCATCATGACTGTAACATACATTTTGCCCAAGTTAACATTCGTAAACATTTGGAAAAACATTATGGAATTTCAAACTGAAGATGTTTTATACCCACCCCCTACAGTCCAGGATCTGATGGGGGATGCCTTTGGAAGGCCTTGCACCCTGGGCCTTGTGTATGCCTTTCCTCCTTTCCCCTTGATCCATGGGGTTCTGATCAAGGTCAGGAAGGACAAGATGCAGATGATCCTAATAGCTACAGACTTGCCAAGGCAGTTCTGGAACCTGGATTTCTTCAGCCTCAGCAGTAGGCCACTGTGGAGGTTGCCTCTCTGCCCAGACCTGTTTACCAGGCTTCACGGGACGGTATTGCTCCTGGACCTTCAGATCCTGCACCTCACAGCCTGGTCCCTAAGTAGCTAGAGTTCCAGGCCTTGAGTTTATCCAAGCATGTTCTCCAAGTTGTGGAGGCATCAAGAAAGGAGTCGACTCATAGGTGTTGTGCCTTCAAATGGAGGAGGTTTTCCATTTGATGCCAGGGCAAGGAGCCTGATCCCCTTGCTTATCCAGTGGCTGGCATCCTGGACTACCCCTGATCCCTTTCCCAGCCTGGACTGTGAGTGGCGACCCCTTAAAGTGCACCTGACAGCCATATCTGCTTACCAGGTATGGATCGGTATGCTGATGATGGCCCAGGAGAAGGTGGTCGGGTGCTTTTTCAAGGGCCTTGACCATTTGATCCCTCCGGTGCATGATCCACCTCCACCATGAGACGTACTGCTGGTCCTGGCTATGCTCATGGGCAAGTCTTTTGAGCTGGTGCACAGCTGAGAGTTGTCACACCTGTTGTGGAAGGCAGCCTTCCCAGTGGCCATCACATCTGCCAGAAGAATTGGGGAGCTCCAGGCACTCTTGGTCAACTCTCCCTATCTGGTCTTCCACAGGGGCAGAGTCATCCTAGGATTCTGGACCTCAGGGGCAAAAGGGCCCGCTTCACCCACCCTCCCCACCCCACATATGGAACACAAGATGCTGCACAAAGCTCTGCGCAGACTACCCTCGGACTCTGGACCTCCAGGGGCGAAAAGGCCTGCTTCATCCGCCATCTCCCCCAACCGCGGGACACAGGATGTTGCACAAAGGTATTCCACTTGGTTATGCCACTTTGGTGTGCAGCGCCATTTTTGATCAGCAGACTGTGACTGATAGAATTTACCTGCTGTCTGCTAAGGCTCCTTTATTGTGTTTCAGCCAGCAACCTTAAATGCATCTCTTTGTTTTACCTGCTTTTGTACTGGCGGTCACTGTTTTCTTAATTGAAATGCCTGGCATAGTTTAAACTGCTATACTGATATATAGTGCCTGTAATGTGTGTTGAAACTAAACATTTAACTGCATAGCTGTACTTGCCATTTTAAGTGGTCTCCGGCAGCCAGCGTTCCCTTCCTGCCACACTCTCAGTGTCTTTGATGTCCTTTAGTTCCCACTTGCAACTCTCTTAGTCCTTCAAAGGGAGCCTGCTACTCTACATCTTCTGCCTGCATGTTTCCAGTCTTGGTTCTTGTTGTCTGCATGTCTCCCTCTGTCTACTTGGTTCCCCTCCCTCTTTTCTCCACACTCTCCGCCTTCCCCCCTTCCCCTCTCCCCACCTATTGGCTACTCTGCTCTGTATTCCCCCTGACTGCAAAACTCACTATATCTGCTCTCTTCTCCCACAGCTCTGCATAGACCACCCTAGGACTCCAGACCTCAGGGGTGAAAAGGCATGCTTCGCCCGCCGTCCCTCCCACCTGCAGCATACAGGACGTTGTACAAAGTTATTCCTCTTGGAACGGCCTGCCCTTTGTGTGGCACCATATACCCGTTGCCACTCACCCTCCCCAGCTGCCTTCCCACCCGTAGCTGGTGCTCCTTTTATAGGGACGCTCTGTGGCCAAAACCAATCAGCTCTGTTCTGCACACCCACAATTAATTTCTCATGGTCTGACCCATCCCTGACCCTAGCTCCATTGGTATCTCCCTCTCTCAGCATGTACTCTCTGTCCCCTTCTCAGCTGCGCTCAGCTAATTGAATCCCAGGCTGACCCAAAGGGTACACTGAATGACTAGCTAGCCCAAGTTCTAGGCTGAGGTTTTCAATACAATTGTCCTTAACCCCCAATTCAGATCTGTTAACGTTGTCAGTGTTTCAAGCACTTTCCATTAATTGCTTGCTCTGATTCTGCAGCTCATGACCTTAATATCTCACCCATTTATTTTCCAACCCTCCAGCTAGCTTGTCTCTCTTCTTCCCTCTGTTCACACTGGCTTTCAGTTGGGCAACACATTGCATTGTGAAGGCCCATAATACAGCCAGCTCACTCCGTGGTCATCTTTTTCCTGCTCTTCTATGATATTCCTCACGTGCTCCCCTAACAACATGCTCAGGTTTTACCAGTCTGCTGCTCTCTTCACAATCCTTGCTGCTTTACTGACTTTATCAGACACTCTACTCAAGGACCTGTCTCCGGACGACAAGCCTCCCAATCCAACTGACTTCTCCTTATTGAACACCCTAGCTATCCCTCTCATGCATTCTCTTAACTCGCCATCTCTAATCGAAAATGGTTCCCTATAACGTGCTTCCTGCTTAAACGCTTGAGCTGCCGTGCCCTTACAGTGCCTTACCTCATATGCTTGGCCCATGTCCTCCTTGCTGCCTCTCTTACTTGCCGGCAGTGACATTGAGCCTAACTCTGACCCCCTCGTCCTCCCTTGTCCCTTCAAAGGGTCTCCATCTTTTTCATCTAAATGCCAGGAGTCTCTTTCCAAAAATGGATGCCCTTAAAGTCTGGTTCACCCAACATGGTCCTGATGCCCTATGTGTGACTGAAATATGGTTGTCTGCTAGGATACCTGACTCCTCCATCTCTATCCCTGACTTCACCCTCTACTGCCAGGATTGAGGAAAGCACAGTGGTGAGGTTGCTCTGAACATATGACAATCCCTGACAACCTTTATTTCTCTCCAGGAATATCTTCTCTCCTCCCACAAACTTCTCATCACTCTCCTCTCCCTTCCCTTCACTGTCCCTTTCTACACTAGTGTTCTTTATGCCCCTTCAAAAGTGTCTCATGACTCTCTTGTCACCTGCATCTCCTCAATTTTCTCTCATGCTGAAAAAGGAGAGCTCATCCTCTTTGGAGAGTTCCGTGTTGACTGGCTTTCCCCTTCCTCTAAATCAACCCTCCTCAAAGTAGAGTCCCTAAACCTCTCCCAACTAATTTCAGAACCAACTCAACTAAATCCAAAGTCCACTAACCACTCCTTTGTAGAATGGGTGCTATCCTCACATCCTCACCGCATCACCACTGCTGGCATCCTGCCAGGCACCCTCAGCGAACCCCGTATTACCTACTGCATCAGAAAAGCGATCACCCCCTCAATCAGCCCCCAAATACATTTTGTACCGCCCCCTCCATACTCTGGATGCTTTTACTCTCCTCCAAGAACTACGCCATACTGACTGGTCCTCTGTGTTCCAGGCCTCTGATATAGACTCGGTCCTCCACAATTTACAAATATCCTACTTCATATTTGAGACACAAGTGCCCCTCTAAAAAAGGCTAGAGTCAAGCGCATCCACCACCCCTGTATCTCTTCCAACCTTCTATCCCTCTGCAGAACCAGGGACAAGTCTTGGGCATTATTTAAAGAGCTAGTGTACTGCCTGGAAACTGCCTGCAATTAATTGTAACTTTCAGATGTAGTCAGCTATCACTTATTATATCTCAAGTATTTATTCTTTTCTGTTTGCTAATTAGAAGATTTTCCACCTGGCAATACTGGGGTGATGCGTAGAGCAGCACTCTGTCTGGAGTAAAAAGTCAGTTCTGTTCCTCCCACTACATCAACACTGAAACCACACTGACTATGACATCACTAGTAACCAATGAGAACCATTTCTCACTGCCAGGTTTAATTTTCACATGACGCAGCAGGGACTGGCTCTCTTGTTGTGATGTCATAATTTCCTGCATTTTGATTGGTAGCTTGTGAACGTCACTGCTCAGGCTGCAAGAATTGTGGTGCCTCAAGTTGTTTGGTCTCATTTCTGATGATGTAGTGGGAGGAACAGAACTGACTTTTTGGTTCCTCCAGACAGAATGCTGCTCCACACATCATGCCAGTACTGTTAGTTGAAAATATTCAAATTAGCAAACAGAAAATAAAAAAATACTTCAGATAATGGAAGTAATAGCTGACTGCATCTGAAAATGACTATTAATTCCAAGCAGTACACTAGCTCTTTAAATCCTTCATGTTCCCTACTCACCTCCAGCAATACAAAACTTACAGAAACGCCTGCATATAGGCAATTCGCTAAGCCAAAACTGTCTACTTTAAGTCTCAGCTCCAGGCAAATGCCAGCTCCCCTACCACTTTCTGGAAGGTTATACACTCATGCATGGACCCTTCTGCAAAGCCAGCCCCCTCCCAGCCCTCAATTTCAATGGCTCTACCATGTCCAACCCCTCATCCATTGCCGAATCTTTCAACAAATTCTCACTTGTGCATTCCCAGACAACCCCTCGACTACCTCACTGGGAGCCCTCCCCCCCCAACACATGAACTTGGCTGTAACTTCCTCCATATCACCCAAAGAAGTATATTTGACACTCATGTCCTTGAATCCTGCAAAATCGAGCCCTGACGTTAGGTAGGTAGGTATTTATTATTCGACTTATAGTCATTACAGTAGACACACATACACAATAATGTTACAATTTTAAAATCACATAACATTTCCTCTACAATCAATGTTTACAATTTTCCAGATACAAGTTCCTAAAATTTACCATTTTGTGTCCACAAAAATTTGTGGAACAAATATACAATTTCCAGGTACTGAATTCCTGTAATTCACAATTGTGTGGTCTGTAAAAATCTATACAGCAAATATAAAACCCTATTCTGGTTTGAATTAAACAAATAGATAATTAATTTTCCAGAGGGGAGACCAAGGGAGCCCAGTATTGGAGTTAGCCATCTCATTCTACTGGCTTCAAATTGCAGGCAATGCAATACAACATGTTTCAAATCATCATCACAGCCATAAATACATTCACATTTTGGTTCAGAAATCCTTTTTTGATCATACAAAATACAATTTTTCTTTTAGAGTTCTAACCTGAATCTTGTTGTTGTTATTCTTTCTTCTGGACTTGACAACATTTTTAAATATGGTTCCAGCTTATGATGTTGTTCAATTATTTAAAACCATATGTAATGACAGAGGTTTTTATTTTCTCTTCTTGTTGAGAAATTATTACTGTTGTAACCCTTTCTTTGACTCTAGTTACTATTTCTTCAATGGGCAGAATGTAAATTTCATATAAAAGGTTTCCTAACCCCAACAGAAGTATATTCTCTTTAATTAACTTAATAGTATTTGAAATACAATTTCTTTGATGATACTAGATTTGTTCTTCTAAACACATTCTGGGGTATCTATTATCTGGTAAGAGAAAATGATTTGGAAACATAGAAGTTGATGGCAGTTAAGGACTGCAAGGCCCATCCAGTCTGCCCATTTTTTTTCTACCTTATAAATGTGCCATCAGCCATTGCTCTGTCAATGGCCCATCTATTCATAAGAGATCTATATTGCTCCCTTATATCTATCCCATGCCTGTTTGAAGCCCTGCACTGTATTCTTATCCACCACTTCCTGAGGTAGTCCGTTCCATGCATCCACCTCCCTTTCTGTGAAAAAGACCTTCCTCACATTTCCCCTTAATCGGCCTCCCTCTAATCTGTGGTCCCTGACCTACCTTCTCTTCAGTAAATACTGAGCAGAAGTATCTATTTAGGATAGATACTTTTACATGGTCCTCCTCCTCACCCACCCGCTTATCTTCTTTGATCTTAGCAATACCCCTCTGGACTTTCTCCTTTCCTAATGTATCTATAGAAAGTCTTGTCACCTTCTTTTACTATTTGTGCTAGTGTTTCCTTGGTTTGGGCCTTTGCCTGCCTTACTGCCTTCCCTGCTTCCCTTAGGGAAGTTTGGTATGCCTCCCTATCTTCATCCCGCTGTGTTCCCTTATATTTCCTGAAGGCCAGCCTTTTGGCTCTGACCTTTTCTGCTACTGTTTTTGAGAACCAAAGTGGTTTCGTTCTTCATTTGCACTTCCTTTTCTCTCTAACGCAATGGGATGTTGCTTCAAGTATTGCATCCTTAATGCTGGCCCACTTTGCCTGTACCACCTCACCTGTATTTATTTTTGCCAGAGCTAGCTTAACTCTGTTGGCCATCTTATCAAGGTCAGCTCCTCTGAAGTCCCATATTTTTGCCTTGGAATGGTATAATTTAGTTGTAGTGGCCAAATTGAACCATACCATGTGATGGTCACCCCTGTTAGTCTGTACTAGATCTAGGATAGCTCTGGCTCTTGTGGGTTGTTGTGCCAGTTTTTTGAGCCCTTCCCCCTGCAGAGAATCCACCACGTGTCTAGTTCTGGCAGATGTTCCTGCTGGTATTGACCAAACTGTATCTGGCATGTTGAAGTCTTCCATTATCAGAACCTTCCCTTTAGCTGTTTTGTATATCTTCTGACAGTAATGTGTCTATGTCCCCCCCTCCCAGTCTGGGGGCTTGTAGACAACCCCAGTTCTTATGGCTGTCCCATTTCCTGTTTCCAGGGTGACCCACAGTTCTTCTTGCTCCTTATGTGTATTCTGAATTTCTGTAGCTTTAATATTTTCATTGACATACAGGGCCACTCCAACGCCCCCCCCCTTTTTGCACCTCGGTCTCTTCTGAACAGTACATAGCCAGGTACTGAAGTCTCCCAAGTGTGGTTACTGGTAAACCACGTCTCGCTAATTGCTATTATGTCCAGTTTAGCCTCTGTCATTATTGCCTGCAGGTCTGGGATCTTGTTTCCCAGACTGCGAGCATTTGTGTACTTGATTTTCTATTGGCCAGATTTCAGTGTGTTAGTTGTTGGGTGAGGTCTGGCATGTCCGCTGTGCACTGTATGGGGAGCTGGACCTTTTTCTTACCTGGTGATGCAAATGAACTGCAAACATGCTGAACTCCTGTTTGACCACTAGCTGAGGGGGGAAGGGTGTTCTTCCCATTTGAAGTATGGGGTGCTGCACCCCTCTCCCTATTTGCTAGTTTAAATATTTTGCAAAGACGTCAAACTTCTGCCCCAGTGCACTAGCTCCCTCTTTAATCAGATGCAGTCTGTCAAATTTAAAGAACTTTCGCTCCCAAAACTGTTGCCAGTTCCCTACAAATTTGTGTCCTTTTTCCTGGCACCAGCCCTTGAGCCACATGTTTAGCTCCCCTATCTCCCCTTCTCTGACCTTCTGTCCATCTGCCCCTCTCTCCTAGACTGGCAGGATCTCAGAGAAGGAGGTGCCAGACGAAATGGATGATAGGTTGTCACCCAGCCTGGTCAGGTGTTCCTTGGTCTCCACAACTGACCGGCTGGGGAGATCATTTGTCCCTGCATGTACCAGGACGTCAAAGTTTTCTCCTGCTTCCTGAACAAGGTAGAGATAATCTTTCTTTCTAGTGCCATATTTGCCAGAGATAGTTGCCATAGCTGTTTCCTCAGTATCTCTGCTGGTACCAACTGTTGCACCCTCGGTATATAATGGTAGATTTTGTTTATCTCCATTTCTAAACTTTTTATATTTGTAGGGGTCCATATTTCCACTCCATAGAGTATGCTTGTTTTTTATTTTTGTATTTATTGCATCAGCTAATCCTTTTGTTGATGTTTGCCCCATTTTCATATTGAACCTCCTGAAAGCATTAAATGCCCCAGTCAGTTTCTTAAGCATCATTTTTTTGTGGTGAATCCAAGTTGTACTACTTGAAAATCTGAACACTAGATAATCGTAATATAAAGTAGTTTCAGTCTTTTCCTTATCTAAATAAAGGGTTTGTACCTTTTTTGTTTTATTACCAAATATAACCTGCTTTGTTTTCTTTAGGTTGATTTTCAACTGATCTTTTTTACAAAGTTCACCAAAATATGCTAACTTCCGTTGAAGGCCTAAAAAAGAGGTAGAAATAAGAACAATATCATCCGCATATGCTAAACAAAGAATTTTTTGTGTTAATACATTTGGTGAATGAAAGTCTGATTTATTCAGTTCTTTTAAGATTGAATTTATATACCACTTGAACAATAAAGGTGCTAACAAGCAACCCTCGCCGGACTCCAAGATTAGTTTGTATATTAGATGTCAAATTTCCTTGCTAATCATATTTTATTTTAAGCCATGTGTCACTGTGTAAATCTGTTAGTATCCTCAACATGTTGGAGTCTGTTTTATACTTGTTGAGTTTTCCCTAAAGGATTTTCCTGCTAATCGAATCAAAAGCTGTTTTTAAATCTGCAAAACAGCAATAAAGCTTTGATTTTTGTAATTATGACATATTTCCAAATGATGTGTTGTAATACAAAACAGTTCTGTATTGTTGAGCGTTTGGCCCTAAATCCATTTTGACATTCCTTAAGTATATTATTCTATTCAACCCATGATTGTAATCTATTGAGTATTCTACAAAACACGTTTTGGATGTGTCCAATAGACTTATTGGACAGTACTTGGTTGGGTCCAATGTATCTGCTCTTTTAAAAATTGGGCATACTAAACTCCCTTTCCAGGTCTTGGGGAATTTTCTTCCCCATTATATACAATAGTTAAATAGTTTATGAAAGAGCAGCGTCCACCAATCTCCAAAAGCTTTGAATATATCAGCTAAAATGGCATCTGGACCCGGCGCTTTGTTAGATGTTATTCCTTCTGTTGCTACCCTTATTTCCTCTTGTGTAATGACCACTGGTTTTGGGAGTAATTGGTTTTGGATAGTATCCAAGGAGCTCCCACGCTCTTGTTCTACTAGGAAGAAATATACATTTTCAGAATGTCATTCCCATTGTGATGGCGGTATGGCTGTTTCGGTAATATTAGATTACTTATCATTTCCTTTACTAACTAATGTCCAAAACTGTTTAACATCTTTCTCAGTTATCGACATTCTTAATTTCTCCCACATTTCCTTTTGAAAGTTTAACCTTTCTTTTCCCAGTATTTTTTTATATCATTTCCTAGCCACATTTAAACATTTGTTTGTTACCTCAGTGCAGGTGTTTTTGTGTTGCCGAATCAACTTATTTAACTCCTCCTTTGCTTTCTTACATCTAGGGTTGAACCATGTTTGAATCATCTTTTTCTTTGTTGATGTTTTGAGAAAAAAAGGTCTAATGTAAAGACAAATCTTTTCCCAAGATCCAGCTGGATCACAACCTGGCTGCATCTTCAGAATTTCATCTGTTAACTCATCTATATGACCTGCCATTAATATTTCAAAAATTTGGGGTATCATTGTATTTTGTCATATAACTCTTTTTGAATTTATGATGTCTATATCTTGCTGTAATTCTATTTTACTACCCTCCACCAGGTTATCCAAACACCATTTTGTACAAACTGGTAAGTGAGAGGATTATGGCCTTGGAATTACCTCCAAATCTTTCACCTTATTCAGTACTTCCAAATTTCCCCATACCAGGTCACTCACTGAAGACCACAATGGGTCCAAGTACATGACATTTCCTTCCTTATCTCCTTTTGTTCATCCACTGACCAAGCAAAACCCAGCTCTTGCCTTTATTCCATTAAGTTTTGTCCCATTTGTAATACTGACTGTATCTCTTGATTTACGTTTGTACTCTAAACTCCCGTTAATGATGTTGATTCTGCAGCCATATCATCGTCTTTTTCTTTCTGGTCTATAAATCTGGCATTGAAATCACCTAGCAAAATTATTCTTGATGTTTCATATTTTTCCAAAAGCTTATCTACTGTTAGTTGAAACAATTCCAATAGGCTTCCTTAAATGTTTTGTTAATGGCGCTATATAGATATTAACCAATATTATGTTTGTTTCCTTTTTCCAGTTTCAAGATTTGTCAGTTACTTAACTCTACCTTTATAGGTGTAATATTTAGATTTAAAGATGTTTTTACAGATGTTGCTAATCCTGCCTTGGCTCTACCATTCTTCCTTTGTTTAACTGCCAATAGTAAATAACAAGAGAACGCAGGGAATGGGGGGGGGTTCATCTACTGGCCAAGTTTCCTGGAGACATGATATATCTGTTTCCATTACAAAAGCACAAAAATCATCATTGGCTATCCTTCTTAATATACCTTCTATGTTCCAAATAATTATGAATATTTCTGGGACTTCTAGCCCTGTATTCCAGCCATATCGAAGTGTGGTCATCCATCCATCATATTAGTAAGTGGACTGAATGAGTTTGACGTATTTGGCTGAGAGTTGTTTTTCCACTCATTATTAATGTGTTTATTATTGTTCCCAACCAAGGTCTCCACATTAGTTATATAAATCAATTGAGGATCCAGTACTTGTGATTTTTCCAAAACCAAATGCACTATCTTACTTGACTGAAAAGTAATATCAATCTGAGGGGATCTAGAAATAGATTGGTGGAGATGGATATATCTAATAGTGTTTCTACTGATAATCATTCATAATGCACGTGAAAGAAAAATACCAATTTTTTATTTTAAGGCTCCTGTTAACAATGTCCTGTTTTCCCATTCTTTTTCCCTTGTAGTTTTGTACTTGTTAATTACCTTTAGTATCTTTTCTGCCCAAGGAGTCTGCCTTATTTCTTCACAATTCTCACTATCTTTGTTATAAGGAAATGGAACAGGTTGGGGTGGTAACACATAAACTCCTTTTGCATACATTTCTTTTCCTAAATCCCAAATTTTCTGTACCCATTCTTGTTGAGTGATATATATATATATATATATATAAGCACATAATCTCTGACTTCTAAATTTGGAAGTCTTGTTATGTATATATCTTTAGCCGAATCCTGGATATGAAATAATTTTTTAACCCACTCATTCAATTTAGTTGGTATCTCTTCTCCAAGTCTGTATATTCCATATATTTTGATCAAAAATTCTTTGCTCGGTATCTGTATTTAATAGCTACTTATTTATATGACAGCTCCTTCCATTGTTTAAATTTATGGGCTCAAAGATTTGGGACTCCTGGTAACCCTACTTGGTCTCCTCTCAACAGATTCCTGTCTTCTACATCATTCTCACTTATTAGATTCTTCTCATGTATCTGACAGCAATCAACTTTCAGGGTCCATCCAATTCCTGACTTTCCCATTTATAACAGCATCTGCATAAGTTCTTTTATCTGATCCATCTTCATTTATCAACCCTGGTCCTAACAATGTCTTTGAATGTTTATGTTTCTTCCCTAGGGTTTCTTTTTCCAATTTGTTCTATTTTTTCATTAGATTTCAATTTTTGTCTTCTCTTCTTTTTACTTTTATTGGATTTTCCTATTTTAGTATTTCCACTTTTTGCTGTACTTAGCTCAGGAATTACCTCTAAACCTTTTTGAAAGGGGGTGGCAAATTAACCTGAATTGCTTTCTGTGCTTTGGAACCCTGTAGATTATTTGCCTTAATCTCTTCCAATAGTGATTCTGAATTTAATTTCCTTGGGCAAGCCATTGAGTCCAAAATTGCTCTATTATATGCAACATCTCCAAGAGATTTCAAACCCCAGGAAATCTTATTGTATTCTGGCAAATGCAGTATGGTCTCACCATAGGACTACCCCAGAGCTGAAATGGTTAATAGAACCTATGCTAATAGTGGAATGTTAGGCACGAGCTCAGTTTTCAAATCACTGTCCCTGGTTGCGCTTCCTGCAACTGTCAGATTCTTTACTTTGCTTGCCTCAGTAAGACATCTCTGGAGAGTCTCCTTCACTTTCACTGAATAAATGTATTTTTTTTTCATTTTTTTCTAAAGTCCATTGTTTATTTTTGGTTTCTGAAGCACTGTCCTTGGTTCACAGGTAGATTTATTTATTTCAGATTGCAGATTAATACCTTTGAGCCGGGAGCGTTCTTTTACAAAGGTTCCATGTCAAATGGACGAGAGACAAATGTACATAAACTCGTTACAGAACAATAGGAGTACGCAATAGGTTACAGAACATTAGGGGGTACACAAAAGGGTACTGAGCATTAGTGGTACTCATCGGTTACTGAACATTCGGGGTTCACAATAGTTTACAGGCAGTCCAGGTAGCAGGCAAATAGGCTTCTGTTAAATAAAATAAAAAATTTGTCTAGATTTAGTGAATATTTGGTAAGTTTCTTTGGTTCCTACTCATTTTCTCCAACCAGGAAGGAACTTATATTGTTTCTTTACTTTTACAGTTTAATTTAACTCTATTGCCATCCAGTAAGGTGGTTTAAAAAAAAAAAAAAGTGTTTTTACCTGGTAACTCTCGGTCTTTTGGTCTATCTTCTATTCAGTGTCACAGACCAAGAAACGAATGGGCTCCACAGGTTTCCAACATTGTACAGAGTTTGGGGAACCATTCGCTAAGGCAGATCCTCATTTAATTTGTGTTTTTTGTTTGGGGTTTGACCACCTCCAAGAGGACTGTGATATTTGTAAAAACTTCGCTCAGTCGACGCTTGATAGGCAACTTAAACGACTGCAAGAGAAGATGTCCAATAAGGCTGCTGAACTGGCTAAAGACAAACCAGCCATGGGCCAAGTTGAACTGGAGAACTAGCTCTCTGACCAGGGTGACGGTTCTTCTACCAGAAAGCACCCCACAGATCCTGCCGCTAACCTGGCAACTGGGGGAAGAAGAAAAAAGAAGGAAAAGCATGTAATGGTCGAACTGCAACCGAAAGGGGTAGCAGTTCTGACTGCTGAGGAGATAGCAAACACTATCTGAATAATTGAGGCTTTGCAACTGAGCACTCCGGTTCTGGTTGGGAAGACCCTTTCAGCTCCTCCTACACCGGTTCCTGGTTCATTAGAAATTGAACAGGAATGGTTAGCTGTTGATGAGGAGGAGGGTCCATATGATGAGGATTATGGGGAGGTTATTGAACCAGAGGTTTCCCCGGATCCTCACCATTCTGACTCCCCTGATAAAGGACATGAGGATTTTACTTCTCATTATGTCTTTATTAAACAGATGGCTCAGTCTCTTGATCTTCCTACACAGGAGTCTAATGATGAAGAGGAAGATCAAGACTATAGAGAGATGATAGATGTACCTGTCTCAAAGAGGCTGCTGGTACCTATCCATAAATCTCTTAAGAGGCGGGTTCATGAGATCCTGCAGATGTCTACCTCTGTGCCACCAGTAGATAAAAAAAAGTGGACAAAAATATTGGGTTGCCAAGGCTGGGGCAGACTTCCTGTCCGGACACCTTAGCCATGAAGAAGTGGTACAGTCTGCTGCCTGTGACAAGGCTGGCATTCCCCTGGCTTCCCACCCTCCAGATAAAGATTCAAGGAGGATGGACACCATTGCAAAGAAGACATATTTGGGATTCTCTCTCCTTATCAGACAGGCCTCTTATATGGCATACATAGCCAGATACCAGAGGACCTTGTGGGACATGGTTATGGAAATTACTAAATCTGTGCCAGCCCCTATGGCAGCTGATTTACAAGAAGTTGCAAAGAGGGGCATTGAGGCTTCTAAGGCATAATTCAGACTGGCTGTAGATAATAATGACACTACAGCCAGACAGATGGCTTCCTCTATTTCCCTCAGAAAATTTGCTTGGCTTAGGACTACCAACCTGACCCAAGACACACAGTCCAAGGCTTTGGACTTCCCTTGTGAGCCTTCCTCTCTGTTTGGTCAGTAGACAGAAGCTTACATGAAAAAAATGGATGATTACAAAACAGCCTACAAAAGTGCTGCAGCCAAGGAGAGGGCCTTCACCCCTCAGAGAAACCAAGCAAGAGAAGCTAGAGGTAGGAGTCAAAATAGTCCATATTTCCAGCCACAGGCCTACCCTCAGTATCAACAGCAGAGGAGCTATTTCAGAGGCAGGGGCAATAGAGGTGGTACCCGAACTAGCCCTAGTCATCAACCAGCATCCCAGCCTAAGCAAACTCCCTGAGGTATCTGTCTGGGTCACCTCCCCAGTCCAGATACGGGGCAGATTGGCCCACTACCTCCAGGAATGGCAAACCATCACTACAGACAAATGGAGGTAGTGGGCCAAGGACTGACTCAGTTTCAAGCTACAACCAAGGCTGAGAGCAAGAGTTTTCAGACCATCCTTCCCCTCAGAAACAAAGTTGTTGGATGAGGAGGAGGAGGTACTGAATCTGCTGTTCTTGGGAGCAATAGAACCAGTTCCTCTGGCACAGAGAGGAGAGGGTCTCTATTCAAGGTACTTCCTCACACTGAAAAAAACAGTGTAGTGGCGACCCATATTAGATCTCAGGCATTTAAACAGGCATCTGGTGAAGCCAAAGTTCAAATTGGTAACCCTGAATACTATCCTCCCAACCCCAAGACAAGGAGATTGGTTGGCATCATTGAATATAAAGGATGCTTACTTCCATATACCCATAAGACAGTCCCACAGAAAATTCTTGCGATTCAGACTGCCATCAGGTCACTACCAGTTCAAGGCAATGCCTTTTGGACTTACTTCTGCTCCAAGGGTGTTCACAAAATGTTTGGCTGTGGTTGTGGCACACCTCAGAAGGCAAGGAGTAGTAGTGTTTCCTTACATGGACGACTGGCTAATCGTAGGGCAGTCTCCACATCAGGTGAAGCAATTTCTGGCATTGACACAAGAGCTTCTCCAGTCTTTGGGATTCCTGATCAATCTTAAAAAATCAATACTAGAACCAGTGCAGCTCCTGGAATTCATAGCAGCCGAACTGGATTCAGTGAAGGGAAAGGCTTTTCTCCCACAATCAAGAGCAAATACCCTGGTTCAGCTGGCAGACACTTTCAAGGCACAAAGCCTCAGGCCTGCCAGACACTTTCTACAGCTGCTGGGCCATATGGCAGCTTCCAACAGCCACAGTGTCAGGAGTGAGATTTCACATGGGGGATGTCCAGTATCATCTCAGATTGTGCTGACATCAGAAATCAGATCCATTGTCAAAACTGGTTCCAGTCACATGAATCTGCCTGCAAGCACTGCAGTGATGGTTCGACATAGACAACCTCAGACAGGGAATTCCTTTCCTTCAGGAGCTTTTTTCCCTGGTGTTATCTACAGATGCTTCCCTACTAGGGTGGGGAGCACACTGTTCACGGTACATGGCTCAAACAGGAATCACTGCTTCACATCAACCTGCTAGAGCTCAGGGCAGTCTTCCTAGAACTTCAGGCATTCTCCATTCTGTTACAAGGACAGGTAGTGCAGGTCAGGACAGACAACATGACCACAATGTATAGTGCTACATAAACAAACAAGGGGGCACAAGGTCTACACTCCTGTGCACAGAAGCCATGAGAATATGGGGTCTCGCCTATTCTCTGGGGGTTGTCTTGTTAGCAGTGCACCTTCTAGGAAAAGACAATGTGTTAGCAGATGCGCTGAGCAGGATAGATCAGAAACATCATGAGTGGGCCCCTGAACAGGCAGGTGCTACAAGTGGTATTCAGGCGGTGGGGCACTCTAGAGATAGACCTCTTTTTGCAACCCCAGGCAGTCACCAGCTTCCCAAATTCTGTTGCAGACCTCCAGTTTTGGGCTCAGTCCCATTGGATGCACTCATTCTGGATTGGACAGGGAAGTTTCTATATGCCTTCCCCGCCTTTCCCCTTGCTACTGAGGGTTCAGAACAAGCTGAGATCCCAGCCTGCCACAGTGATCCTCATTGCTCCAGGTTGGGCCAGGCAGCCATGGTACCCCCAGTCCTGGCATTGTCAGTGTCCAGACCAATCAGCCTTCCCAGGAGGCACAACTTGTTGACTTCTTCCCAGGGCAGGATCCTTTACCCCACCTTCAGTCCCTCAGGCTAAAGATGTGGTTCTTGAGGACCTAGACTATGCCGAACTGCACCTTTCAGAAGGGGTTATGGAGGTCCTTAGGGTTTCTAGAAAACCCTCCACCAGGAAGATTTACATGTCCAAGTGGAAAAGATTTTCCATTTGATGTCAAAAGAGAGGTTTGGATCACACTCAGGCGGGTTTTTCAGTAGTCCTGGATTACTTGGCACACCTGCATTCCCTCGGCCTTCTACACTCGAGGTGCATTTGGCTGCTGTATCAGCCTATCTGTCGGCAGGTAAGGCATCATCACTGGCTTCAAATTCCGTATTTAGAAAATTCTTTAAGGGTTTGCTCCATTTACACCCTCCACATAGGGCTGCCACCCCAGTATGGGACCTCAACATATATACTGCACAGCTCATGCAGCCAACTTTTGAGCCTATGTCGTCAGCTGACCTCAAATATGTAACCTGGAAGGCTGTCTTCCTAGTTGCAATTACCTCAGCCAGAAGGATCAGTGAACTTCAGGCTTTCTCCATTGAGACTGATTATATTGCATTTCAGAGGGACTAGCTGGTCCTTAGGACCAATAGCAAGTTCCTTCCTAAAGTAGTGTCTGAATTTCATGTCAACCAGTCCATTACACTGCCAGTCTTTTTCACTGACCATTCTTCTTTAGGTGAACCTAGGCTGCATAGCCTGGATGTTAAACGAGCTATCATCAATTACCTGGAACATACAAAAGGCCACATAGGGGATAGGACCCAGCTTTTTCTGACTTATTTGGAAGTGGGGAAAGATAAACTTGCCACAAAGAGGTCCACAGCACGGTGGATTGTGGCATATATCCAGTTTTGTTATAGCAAGGTGGACAAGCAACCCCCTCAGGGTCTTAGGGCCCACTCTACGAGAGGAACAGCTGCATCCATAGCAGCCTCTAGGGATATCTCTTTATTGGAAATCTGTAAAGCAGCTACCTAGAAGTCAGTTCACACATTCATGAAGCATTATTGCCTCGATACTCATGCTAGAAATGATGCCAGGTTTGGCACAGCAGTTCTGCAGAGCCTATTTCCTAAGTAGCTCCTCTGCCAGCCTCCGAAGGCACTGCTTGGGTAGTCTGCATTTGTCAGAATACAGTAAGATTTTCTGGGGTTTGAAGAAAACATTACTTACCATAGTAATGTTGTTTCTTTTAAGGGAATCTTACTGTATTCTGAGCTCCCACCCTTCTCCCCACTGCTAGGACCTTCAAGGCACTGCATACTGTCTGTACAACTAAAGTTGGAAACCTGTGGATACTTAGTAAATTATCGGGCATCTATGACTTGAGTCTTAGTGATGCTGTCTGTTATTTAAGGGATGTTTCTTTCCCCTAATAAGGGTTCTCCTAATTGTTAGTTTAGCTTTGTTAGATAGTGCCTTTTTAGCTTCTGCATGCTTCGTAAGAATCTGATAGTTGCAGGAAGTGCAACCAGGGACAGTGATTTGAAAACCGAGCTCGGGCCTAACATTCCACTGTTAGCATAGGTTCTATTAATCATTTCAGCTCCGGGGCAGTCCTATGGTGAGACCATACTGCATTTATCAGAATACAGTAAGATTCCCTTAGAAGAAACAAGATTACTATGGTAAGTAATGTTTTCTTTCCATCTCTTGTTTGAGGGCCCACATGTTTTCAAGAATTACTATATTGGCATAATACTGATTTTTTGATGATCTCCAGTATTTGAGGTGAAAGTGTAGAGCTTGAGATAAATTCTCCTTTATCTGAAAAATATTCTTTATCATACTTGATTTTATGTTTTCCAGGCAACACTTTTGATGTATTGTGTTGCTCTACTGATGAAGACAAGGCAGGAGAAAATCCTAGTTCTGGTGACCTTGATAAAGAATCCATTTCCTCCTGGCTTGAAATCAACTGTTTTAAGCTTTGTAAGGTCTGATCTGAATCTTTCAAGATGTGTGGTAGATTTCCCTCTTTCTTTTCTTTAACTTCACTGGCACTTTATAAAACAGTCGGAATTTCAGGACTACCATAAATGCTGCCTTTTTATTTGTGCTTTGGTTACCTTTAAAATTCGTAGTTAATCTCTCTCCTTTATTCTGATTACTTCAATTATATCCTTTTACCTTCCTTGCCACTTCTGGTGTAGAAAAGGAGTCTAAATCATAAAATGAATCAGAATTCATCTCAAATGCCCCTCCACGTCGACTGATCTTTCTGACCATCTGCTTATACAGTAGCTATCAGCTAAAGATAGTTCATCTTGGGTATTGTCCATAAATCTTATCTGGGGTAATCAGATTCAATTTTAGTTCCTCTCTTTCTTTTCGTGGGCTGATTACTATGGTGTTTTCAGTTAGAGTTATAGGTGAAAGGTTCTCAGATACCCTTTCCTTTGTGTTTCTTTTGAAATGTCATGTTATTTTGGACTGTTTTTTTCTCACTGAGCTCATTAGCTTCATCTACTATTATTGCTAACTGGTGGGGTATAATCTTATCTTAAATTCTAATTTTGCCTTTATTATTACTCCTGGCCCTTGTTTCCCCATTTTCTTTGTTTTCCTTTTAGTTTTTACTTGTTTTAAGGTGTATGAAAAATCACTTCTTGTATTAACCATTTTCCTTTGTTAATAGTTCCCCACAGCAAGTTTTTTTTTTCTTCAGTTATCCCAATTGGAAGATTGCACAAGAATATTCAAAAATGCAACCCACAATTCAAAATAAAATCCTGTATTCATGCAAATCTACAAACAGTGGAAATACGATTTACTATAAATTTGATGGATAACCAGTTACTTATACCCAAGATGGAACCAACAGTGAAATAACAGACTAAACTGGGTCACTTAGTAACTAGATACTTTAAATCATTAAACAATCGAATGTGCAGTTTAGCAATTTACCAATTATATGTCCTGTACAAACCAGCAATTAAAGAATTGCCTTTACTAATTAAATCCTTATACTCATTTATTCTTAATCCAGAAAAATTGAAGGTTATAACCAAATGGCAGTAAAAGTCAGCAAAAACTGTTGTTTTCTTACTTCATATATAAAGAAAAAAGTGTTATTAAAATTACTAAACTATTAGGCTGTTAGCTCCTTTTGATGACTTGTAATAGCAAAAGTCTCTCGATTCCCTCCTAAGCTTTGTTTTCATTTTTTTTATAAGTAGGTATTTATATATACACTTTTATAAGATCAGTCCAAGTAATCACAAAAATGTGCAGTCGTTGTGGAGTGATATTCAGTCTTCGTTACCGATCTCTGCCAGGATTATCCTTCAGGTCCTTATTTTAACCCTTTGGGCTTAATGATTTGAATTTTTAGTTTGTGTTCATCTCAAAGTGTCTCCAGACGCTTCCAGATTGGCGACAAAAATGGAGATAGGTACTGGTACTGGCACTGTTTATTTATTTTATATATTTTTTTATCAAGTCTAGTATTACAAATACCTTTGAGCCTTGGCTCTTTTACAAAGGTTCCACGTCAGAGAAGTACAAATTATGGGGAACATCAAGACAGACATTACAATAATGTGGACATTGCAGACAGAGTACAGATTAATACAATTCAAGGGTAGCATTGTAACAAGGCAGCCAGCGGCATTTGTCAGAGAAAAAAGACAACCGATAAGTGCCAGAGTCATAGGGAGAGGGAAGGGGGGGGAAGGAATGTAGGAAGGGTGGGGAGAGGGTAAAAAGTGCAGCATTGGGTATTCCAAGATGTGAGGGTAGAATCCAGTGAGGAGGGGACCACTAGAACAGGAAGGGAAGTGGAGAAACAAGGTTAAGTTGGGCAGTCACAGGAGCTGTTGGTATTGAGATAGTCCCGGAGCCTAGTTTTAAACATACCAGTTGTAGGGGCAGACTAGATGGTTGGGCTGAGGCCATTGAACTAGAGTGGCGCTCGATAAGCAAAAGAGCGTTGTCCCTGTGAAGTGTGACAGTGGAGGACTTTCAGTAGCTGTGGCATCGATCTCCTAAGGCTCTATTTGTTAATTCGGTGTTGTAACAGAGTTGAGACCCCAGAAAGTGCAAGGCCAAGGTAGATTTTTTTTGCCATGGAGCAGGTGAGAAACTTTATGCGGTTTGATAGTTGGAGCCAGCCAGTCTGAGTGTACAGATCACATGTGTGAGTGAGATGGTGAGCACCAGTGATGAGCCAACATGCCTTATTTAAGGTAGTTGAGAGGTGTCTAAGGGTTGTGGTTGTGGCCAAGCCATAAATGTTGAGACCATAGTCTATTACAGAGATCACAGAGCTCAGGACTGCAACCTTCAAAGCTTCTGGCATGAGGTGTGGTCTGTGTTTGTAGAGGAGACCAAGCTGTGTATTAGCAGCTCTAGCTACATTATCTACATGAAGTCCATAGGAGAGATTAGGGTCAAGCTGTATCCCTAAGTATTTGAAGGACCCCACCTGATATAGATTGTTCCCCTGGGTGGTGGAGATAGCCAAGTGGTGCAGTTTGTGTTGGTTATGAGAACTGCAGAAGAGCATAGATTTGGTTTTCTTGTCATTGAGGGCCAGTTTATGATTAAGAAACCATGTCTCTACAGAACTGAAACCAAGTTGAAGGTTGTGTTGAAGAGTTGCAGGATCTTTGTGAGTGGAGAATACAACAGCATCATCGGCATATAGTATGATCTGCTCAGAGCAGTGGTAAGGGAAGGAGTTTAAGAAAAGGCTAAAAAGGAGGGGGCCCTGTATGGATCCCTGTGGGACACCCGAGCGAACAGGCAGGGTGTCAGAAAGAGCATCCACAATTTTTAATCTCTGCGACTGGTTTTCTAATTAGCTTTTAAACCAGAGAGAAGAGTCAGGTGATAGCCCGGCATTCAGTAGTTGGTGTATTAGTAGTCCATGGTGTACTGTATCGAAGGCCTTGGAGAGGTCGTCGAAAATGGCCCCTGTGAGAAGGCCATTGTCAAGGGATTTGTGCAAAGCTCCAGTGAACTCAAGAAGGGCTGTGGTGGTGCTGTGATCTTTCCGGAAGCCGTGTTGTTGTGGACAAGGTATACTGTATTTATCCAAGTGGTCGGTAAGTTGATCAGACACAATGCGCTCGAGTGCCTTAGAGAGTTGAGGGGCAGTATGGAGATAGGGCGATAATTTGAGTGATTCGTCTGATCCCCACTTTTATGGATGGGTGTCACAGTGGCTGTTTTCCATAGGTCCAGGAATTTTCCACAGCTGAGAGAGAGGTTTAGGATTTTTGTTAATGGATGAATTACCTCATCGCAGGTGAGCAACAGAAGCTTAAGGTCCAGGGTGTTGCTACTAGATCTAGATTTAGAGATAGCTGCAGTAATATAGCGGTGAGCTTCATTCAGCCTTACCTCCCTGCAGTAGAAGAGGGGATGGTTAGACTGAGGGGCTGAGGTATTTGGGGAGTAGGCCCTGTTTTCAAAAAAGTCATGGGGTAGAACAGCACTAAGGTCTAAAAAAGCTGTGTTAAAGATGTTTGCGATCACCTTGGGGTCGAGGGTTGAGGAGCCATCAACCATTAACATGGCCAGAGAGGTTTTTGGTTGCTTCCCTGTGACATCCTTGATATTGTCCCAAAAAACACAACCATTTCCTCATGTCTTGGTGAGAGCGTCTTTGTAATAGGTGGATTTCACTAGCCATATGGCTTTTGTGCAGGCATTTCATGCTTGTTTGTAATTTTGTATGTCTAGTTGTTTGCCAGTGGCCCTGGCAACTGCCCAGAGCTGATCCCTTAGTTTCAGCTGTGAGAGAAGAGACGCGCTGACCCATGGGTTAGAGAGAGAGATTTTGTTTTGCGCCTTTTAGCAGGGGCAACGAGGTTGTAGGCTTTGTTGAAAATTGAGATGAAGTGATCAAGAGCCAGGTTAACATCTGTTGCTTCATAGATGGGTAGCCAGTCTTGCAGAAGCAGGTGTTGTTTGAGATGTGGAAGTTTTCCACAAGGAAGGACTCTGCTAGCAATAATTTTGGGAGGGGGCTTAAGGAATTTGTTAGACCATGCACACATGACTGGGGAGTGGTCACTGAGAGAGTCTGGGAGAATGGTCTTACGAGAAATCCTTGTGGGGTGAGTGGTGAGGACCCAATCCAAGAGGGTACTGGTGCTAGTCTTGTAGTTAATCCTAGTAGGGGAGTTTACCATTTGCGTGAGGTTAGCAGCTGGGGTGGAGTCTTTATAGGCACTGGCGCTCGATGCTAACCAGTTTATGTTGAAATCTCCTAGTAGAATAAGTTCAGCTTCGGGAGGATGAGAGCTGATAAAGTTTAGGACATCATTGAATCCATATTTAGGGTCTCTGAGTGGGATGTGTACAGAGACAGTAGTCAGGGCTTTATGGTTGGAACCTGGGATGATTTTTATTGGCAGAATCTGGGCCGAGGCAGAAAGTGATGGAGTTGCTACAGGGTGCCAAGACAGGGAGTCTTTGATATAGATTACGCAACCACCGCCTTTTTTGGATATCTGGTCCAGTCTGTGGACATTGTAGCCCTGTATTGTTACTGCTGAGTCAGGAACTTTAGGTGTCAGCCAAGTTTCCACCACTGCAAGGATATCAGGGTTGTGTTGGCATATGAAAGCTTGGCGTGCATCCAGCTTTGGTAGTAGGCTGCAGATATTAATAGCTGCAAGGATAAGGGCACCTGGAGTTTATGTGTGACCTGAGCTTCTAGGGCCAGGATTGGGATGGACGCTGCCTGAGATGAGAAGGAGGAGGAGTAGGAGTTTTAAGGAGCAGAGTCGCAGCTCTTTGAGAGATAGTTTTGATCGTTGTTTCCGGGAGTAGAGGTTGCAAGGTTCCAGGCGGTATCCCATATGGACTGCAAGGTGGTACAGTGTAGAGAGGTGGCCACACTTGTTGAGAGTAGTGGTCGGGTTAAGTAACCAGGAATATCCAAACAGTGCACCAAGCACAAGTCTCGAGTAGAAGTGGAGAGTTCCTTGGAGTAGCAGTGGAAACCAGAGTAGAGAGTGGCGGGGGTGGGGTGGAGGTGGGGGTGGCTAGGACCAGGGAGAGAGAAGAGGGGGGTAGGGTAAGGAGGAGGAGGAGAGAAGAGAGAAAGGCAGAAAGAACCCACATGGCTTACGTACTAGATAGAGATAGAGATATAGCCCTCTAGTGGTGAGAGGATATAATCTGCTAATGGAAAAGTCAACTCAGAACTTAAAATGACTGTAAGGATTAAACAAATTATTAAACCCTGGCACGTACATTTAACTAGAGACACAGAGGGAGATACAGTAGTTAGAGGTGTGTTCAGCAGGAGATAGTGTGGGCCACTTGGAAATCAGCTTCCACTGGTACCAAATCCAAAAGTCAGGGCTAGTACCTTGCAGTACAGGGGATTTCTGAAAAATTGTTTAGGTTCCAGAAATTGAGGGGTCCATGGCCTGGTCAACGCATGCTGGATCCCTTGCAGTACAGGGGATTTATGAAAAACTGTTCAGGTTCCAGAAATTGAGGGGTCCATGGCCTGGTCAAGGCACGCTGGATCCCTTTCAGTACAGGGGATTTCTGAAAAACTGTTTAGGTCCCAGAAATTGAGGGGTCCGTGGCCTGGTCAAGGCACGCTGGATCCCTCTTAAATAGTAACTTGAGACCACTATAAGAGAAAAAATTATAATAAATACAATACTTCTTGCCACTATTGCCAGTACCAGTGCTAGTGCTAACACTGCTGCTAATTCCAAAAACAAATCAGCACCCAACTCTTTCTAATGAATTTATCAGCTTAATAGCTTAATAGGGAAAAACAAATTCAGATTTGTGTATTTATGTATTACCACTTCTTAGATGTAATTTAATCTTGTTTATCTTTTGCTTTTGCTATCACTAGCAATACTCACCGTTCAAGCCGTTGTAGCCGTTTGTCCTATAAAACCAGTTCACTTATTAATTTTGTTAAAATCAAGACTATTAACGATAGTAAATAGATACCACAATAGTAATATCTTTACTTACTGGTTCTCTAAGATGGATAGAAGAGAGTAAGAGTTTTGAAATTCAGGCTTTGCTTGTGAATGAATATTACCCGCAGTAAGGCTCGGTGACCTCTTTCACGTTGAACTTGAGTTCACTCATTTGCCATCAAACAAGCGAGCGTTGTACACTCAAAAACTCCAGTTCGTGAGGTGTTCGAGATGTATCACTTATGTAAATGGACCGGCAAGCATTCTTTACTTGAATTTTCTCTTAGATGCGCAAACTGCAAACCAAGAATACAGTACTCTCTAACCCATAATATTAAAAAAAAATACAGGGTTTTTACTGTGGCAGATTAGCTTGCTACCGTAGCTTACAAACGTAACTTTTAGGTTTACAGCCAGGTTAGATTTGCCTAGGGGGCTCACTTGACCTTGGCTCGTCTCTCCAATCTAGGCCTCTCCTGATCAAAGCAGTACTCGCGCTATTTATCCTAGACTAGTGATGTTCCTGTACGTCATAAACATCAACTTGTCAACTCAGTATCCTCCAATTTTAGCCTACTAGCATATTAGGCATAAATTGACAAAATTAATATATATTTAACATAACTCATAAAACATAACATTTAAGAATTTTAAATCCCCACCCAAAGCAAAAAGGTGATCTAATATTAATATCGTTGTATCTTAAAATATGCTTATATACTTGGGTTATTTCAGACCATAGCGAACCCAGTGGGTTTTCAGGATTCACTCCGGCAATTCGCAATCTCTAAAATCTCTAAAGAGTTAAAATCAAACAAAGTGGAATACAAATACGAATTCAGGATTTGTAAAGAGCATATAAGATTGCTAAAATAAAGTAAATGGGGAGGAGGTACAATATCTAATAGCAGTCCAACCTGACTCCGTCTCAGTCAGTTTTTTGATCGTATTTCAATATTCCAAACCTTTTCAAAATCCTTTAGTGCCTTCAGGTCTCTTCTTTCTGCATTCTTTCGCACTTCTCCATTTTCAGCCATCTGACTAGCCTCATCTGTCAATACCACTGTCCCACTCCACTCTCAGGAAAAAACCCTGACACCACCGACTGTGGGCCTTCCTTCTGCGGCAAGACAAAGCACAAAGAAACATGACTAGAATGAGCTAACAGGACCACGTAAAGTTCTTCTGGTAAGGAAACACTGTCACACAGGCAATGGTGGCATATCTGTTAAAATGATAAAACACGCCAAATTTCCCTGCTTCTCTGATTTCCTTCACAAGGCAGAAAGCACTTAGTAGTCCTCTCTAACAGCACTGGAACCACTGTCCGACACTCTGGGCTGGTAGGGCCACTCCACGCCCAATCCCTGACAGACTCCACCCAAAACTCTTCTGCATATCAGCCCCAGCCATTGCCTTTCCTCTTGTCCACTTCCTAAACCTCTCACTGTCTTATGGTATGGCTTCCCATTTGTGGAAGCTTACCAAAGTGATACCACTCCGAGGTGGGGACCCGACCTTGCCCAGCAACTATAGGTCCATCTCACTCCTGCCCTCTCTGGCCATATTGCAAGATTCATTGATATATTCCAGGCTTCTGGACCATCTGACAGCCTCTGGAACTATATTCCTCTACTAGTCAGGCCTCAGGAAACAACACTCCACCATTACCTCTCTGTTATGAGTCATAGACCATATCCACTCTGCAGTGAACTAAGGCAAGGTCACCTCTGCCATGTTTGTGGACCAGGCCAAGGACTTTTTGACTCAATTTCCCACCGCCTTCTGCTCCATAAACTGCGCTCATCCAGGTTATCCCAACCCACAGTCAACTGGTCCAGCTCCTGCTTACTCAACAGACAGCAGTCTGTCCAATTTGGAAATGCCCTCTCCTCATCCCTTCCCATCTTAGCTGGTGCACCCCAAGGTTCCGTTCTCAGACCCATCCTGTACTCAGTCTTTATAAATGATCTTTCCTCCATCTGCTCCACCTCCCACATACAGATGTACATGGATGTATCTATTGCTCTGATCTCTGACCGTGATCTATTCCTCTGGCCCCCTCCCCATTGATGACGTAACCACCCCTTCTACAGTGAAACTTTGCAAGAGTCCATCATTGATTTCAGGAAAATCAGCTGAAACGTAACACAAAAACAAAACTCTTCATGGTATTTGGTTCGAGACAGAGGCTGGCTCGCCTCAAGTCCACATGCACACACACATATACACACACATTCCTTCTCCCTAAATGTAGTCAACTCCTTCAAGTATCTAGGAGTCTGGCTGGACAGCCATCTATATTTTCCCTCCCATATAGATGCCATTTGCACCAAACTCCGCCCAAAACTTGGCATCTTCTATCAAAACAGAGACTGCCTCCTGTTACCTACCAGCCGCAGTCTGGTTACAAAAAAAATGCTGCCCGTATTTGATTATGCTGATGATCTTCGGAGGTATCTTACCACCATAGGAACGTCACCATCAGTGACTAGGAATACACACAGAAGATTTTCAGCAGTACAACTGGGACCACCCACGCTGTCAACATCAGCCAATGTGACCCAACCCTATATAGACGTAGGCAGCCCTGTTCCCGCCTCAGTTCTTTCCTTACCTCGACTTGCAAGCATAGTCTCTGCAGAAGAGCTGCCACAGTGTTCGTGCCTTTTTTCAGCCTACGGCCTTTTTCTTTACCAACCCTCACAAATCTCGAGATTTATTTTCTTCTTTTTCTTTTATGTCAAGAGTTAAACTGTCTACATCTGTCTTCTGTCATTGTCACTGCCGCAGCAGAAATATTATTGCCTCCAACAGTGAGCACTCTGTGTGTTTCTGCTCTCTTGGGTCCCAGATTGTGAGCTATGCCAACAATTCAACCAAACCACCCTCGAGCGACATAGGAAAGCTCCAAAAACCTTCATGGAACAACAGGTAGCCAGCTGTGAACCAGTGTCCTCTGGTGCACTGGCCTCCCATTTGCCATCCAGGTCCAGAGCTCCAAGTCCTCCCAGGTTAAAGACAAGCCCTGGGGGAAAAGTCATAGGAAAGACTGGGATCACTACTGCCCCCCCCCATTCCCCGTAACCTCTCCTTCAGGGAGCTCCTCATCATCTGCTGCGACCCAACGAAGAGATCTGCTGTCCCAGTCCTGGTTCATTCCAGACCCATACCAAAAGCTGCGCCACCTGACTCTCAGGGTGCTCAGCCATTGACCTCTGGGTTGTCGTCCCCTCCTCGGTTGATGACAGGCTCATTGTCGATGACTTCCCCTGCGAGACCTGTCCCTTCTTCCCCAAAGGATGCGGGCTCATCGGGCATGCAGACTGCTTCGTCGGCCTCAGTGCCGTCGACTCCTCCTCCAGTGATGATGGACCTGAATGAGGTTTTCGTTCATTTTATCAGTGTTATAGTTCAGCAGTTTGTTGCCTTTAACAGGCTATCATTGCCAGTGCCACCACTGGCACCTTTGTCGCTGACCTCGTCCATTGGTCCTGGGAGTCTGCTTGAGGGCCGTCGACTGCACAGCCGATGCCAGACCCAGACGAAGAGATTGACGTCAAGGAGGAGTATCATCCTGACCTCATATTTCCAGAGGAGATTGAGGAGGAAGAGGACCAGTGCTATACTTCTGACAAGTCTACTGCCCCTTCAGTCAGTGAAGAATCTGTCAAGCACACCCCCAGGTCTCCAGCTGAGGATGATTCCTTCTTTAGCATTATGAAGCAACTGTCTTCCACCATGGGGTTTCAGACAGAGGAGGATGCCACCAGAAGGGATCTGGCAGACTATCTGGAGATTCCAGAATCTCCACCTAAAATTATTCCTCCCAGCTCTTAAGAGTGCTACCACAGCAGCCTGGTACAGGCCTGACATGGTGCTAGCTATACCCTGTAGAGCTGACATGCTCTGCAGTGCCCCTCAGGGCCTTCCTTACCTTGCTGCCCAAGCTGAAACTGACTCAGTGGTCATTAAGGCAGCAGATGACAGGTCTGAGGCACCCAAGCACCTTAGTTTCCTGCCGCTGGACAAAAAGTCCCGTAGGATTAATCTTTGGGGTAAGGGGGTGTATTCTTCCTCTACTCTAGGCCTAAGGATTGCCAACTACCTGTCTCACATGGTGAAATTCCTGAACATCAACTCAAGGAAGGGCAAGGCTGCTGTCCAAGCCCTTCTTGATAGTGCCCAGAAGCAGGAGCTCCTCCAGTGCTTCCAGACGGCTGAGGATGTTGGTAAGCATCTCCTTAGAGCCATTTATGATTTGTCAGACATGTTTGCCAGAGTGGCCATCACTGGCATATGCCTCCATAGGCATTCTTGGCTCAGGGTATCTGGGTTTGCAGCTGACATGCAAAACAAGGTGCTTAATGCTCCTTTTAGTCACACCAGGCTTTGTGGTCCAGATATCCAGGAGCTTATTAAAGACCTGCAGGCCTCAGGCACGGCTCTCAAGTCTGTTTATTCCCTCTACCACACTCAAAAGCATGGTAGGGGGCGTTCTACTTTTTGCAGGCAGATCAACAGACCAGGCTCAGGCTCGTGCCCCCAGGTAAAGTGCAGAGCCCAGTCCTCCTTGCCTGCACACTCCCAGGCTGGAGTAGCAGCCAAGCATCCCAGAACTGAGGGTCCTGCTTCCACAGCTGGACCCACCTCAGCTTGACTCCTTGCCAGACCCCACTCCTATGACCCAAGCCCAGGAGGTGATGGTTGGAGGTCAGCTCTCCCTGCATTTGAATCAGTGGAGAACCATAATATCAGATGCTTGGATCCTGCAGATCATAGAGAATGGTCACACACTGGAGCTCATTCAGCAACCTCCAGACACCCCTTTAACACCCGAAGATTGCCCCCTGGTTCATCTGCTCATTCTCTGGGAAGAGTTACAGACTATTCTACACAAGCAGGCAATAGCATTGCTGCCAAAGCGACAGAGAAACCAGGGTTCAATTCCAGATTCTCCTGGTTCTTAAGAAGACTGGAGATCTGAGGCCTATTTTAGATCTAAAGGACCTCAATCTCTTCGTCCATTACAGAAAGTTCTGGATGGTAACATTGCCAGGCCTTTTACCCCTCACCAAAACTGGGGTCAGGTTCTGCTCCTGGGATGTGCAGGACACTTACCTGCACATTGCTGTTTTTCTTCCTCACAGGAGGTTTCTCTGCTTTGCCTTTCAGGGAGACCAATCCAAATTATTGCCCTTTGGCGTATCCTCTGTCTTTACCAAGTGCTTAACAGCGGTTGCAGTAGCCTTCAGAAGGGAGGGTCTGTACGTCTTTCCTTACCTGGACAACTGGTTTGTCAAGACCCTGTTCAGGGAACAGATGTTGCTGACTCTGGAGCTTACTCTCCAGCTCTTTCAGTCTCTAGGCATCACAGGCAACCTGCCCAAGTCTGTTCTAGTACCATCCCAAAGACTACAATACATTGGGGATGTCCTGGGTTCAGAGCAGGGGAAGGCCTTCTTACCTCAAAGCAGGACAGAATGCCTCATTGCTCAAGCTCAGGGGGTCACTCAGAGTTGGAACATTCCTACCAGACTATATCTCAGGCTCCTAGGCCTAATGGCTGTGGCCATTCCCGCTGTTCCACTAGCCAGGCTTCACATGCGTACCCATCAGTGGACCCTCAGGGTGCAGTGGGACCAGCATCTCGATGAGTTGGACCATCTAGTCCTAGTCTCCTACCCAGTGTGCAAAGTTTTGCAATGTTGGATGGATCTCTTGAACCTTCTTCAAGCGGTTCCCTTCCAGCTTTCTTCCTTGCATCAGATCCTGACCACGGATGCTTTGGGTCTGGGCTGGGGAGTACACCTGGGTACCATTCAAACCCAGGGCTCCTGATCCCAGTGGGAAGCTGCCCTGCATATCAGGATCCTGGAGATGAGAGCGGTGCTCTATGCCATGCAAGTATTTCAGGGGCATCTTGCTCCTGACCAGTTGCTGGTGCAGTCGGACAATCTGAGTGTCTACTACATCAACAAGCAGGGTGGAACTCAGTCGTACCCCCTTTGCAGGGAGGCTATGAGAGTGTGGTATCGGGCACTGGAGCAGTCTGACACTCTCTGCAGTCCACGTGCCAGGCATCCTAAACACAATGGTGGACAGTCTCAGCTGGACTCAGTCCAGTATGCATGAATAGGAGCTTCTGTCATCCATAGCAGAAGATCTGTTTGACAGATGCGATTGTCCAGAGTTGGACCTTTCTGCGTCCACACACAAGGCAAAACTGCCCAATTTTTTCTCGCTAGATCTAGGGCCTGGAGTTTTCTAGCGAGACACGTTGTCCCTTTCTTGGAGTGGGAGGTTTCTATACACATTCCCTCGTTTCCACTAATAAAGAGGGTGCTGCTCAAGCTGCAAGTGGAAGGGGCCAGCATGATCCTGGTAGCTCCATTCTGGCCTCGCCAGATGGGGTTCCCTCTGCTTCAGCAGCTGGCAGAGGAAACTCCGGTTTCCCTGCTTCTCTGCAGGAATCTGCTGTCCCAGTATCGGGGAACCCTGGTCCATCCAAACCTCCAGTCCCTCCATCTACATGTGTAGCTCCTGAGGATATAGCCATTGCCAGGTTTGGGGTCTCTAATAGGGTAGTGGACATACTAGTGGCCACCTGCAAGCCTTGCACCCATACCACTTATGCCATGAAGTGGAAGCAGTTTGCCATCTGGGCTCCCCAGCATTCCCTTGACCCTTTCACCTGTCATGTGAAGTACGTCCTGGACTACTTGATTTGTTTGTCTTACTCAGCTCTCAAGTATTCCTCCCTCAAGGTCCACCTTTCGGCCACTTCGTGGGTAACTGCACTGTTGCTCAGCTGGAAGTCTCCTGCACCTTCCTTAGAGGCATCAGGCATCTGAAACCTCCAACCCGTTCCCCTGTCCCAGTTTCAGACTTGAATTTTGTTTTGGAAAAATTGACCCTGTCTCCTTTTGAACCAGTCACGACTTGCACTATCTCTCTTGGAAAACACTTTTTTTAGTTGCCATTACTTCTACTCAAAGAATTTCAGAGCTTCAGGCTCTCTGATGCAAGGAGCCTTATTTGATTTTTCACGAAGAGAGGATATCTTTGCGCACAAATCCTAAGTTTCTTCCTAATGTGGTTTCTGAGTTTACACTCAGTCTTTCCACCTTCCTGTTTATTTTCCCCAAGAATGCCAATCCAGGGGAAGCACTGCTCCATATGTTAGATATGCGCAGAACTTTGAAATATTATCTACTCAGGACTAAGGGTTGGTGATGTCAATGGCGTGGGTGGCCCAAGTTGTACTGCTGAAATCTTCCGTGTGGATTCCCATTCACTGACAGTGACGTTCCTATGGTGGTAGCTGATGACTGAGATCCCCTCGAAGATCTACTGTTACGGTAATTTCTTATGTAACTATTCTTTGTCTGTGCCTCTGTTGTGCCTCCTCCCTCTCAAAACTTGATACTTCCCTAAACTCATTCTTCACTTCTCTACCTCCTCCCCTCCCCTTCTCTCACTCATCACGGTCTCCTCTACTCCTTCCTCTCTATCTCCCTCTTTCCCACAAATGGGAGCTCCCTGCCTCTCCCTCATTGCCAAGTACTGGTTCTGGACCCCCCAAATCTCCCTGCCTGCTTATCTCCTGTACACCCCTCTTCCTATTTCCTCCACTCCATGGATTCCTGTTCTTTCTCCCTCCCCCATTCTTGCTCTACAGTGGGTCAGCATGCTTTCTCCTATTGCCTCTCTTTTCCCTGGAACCAACTCCCCCTTGCTACTCATCACTTCCCCTTGCTTGCCTTTTTAAAGTCCAGCTTTCGTCTTAGAAACATAGAAGTTGACAGCAGATAAGGACCGCATGGCCCATCCAGTCTGCCCATTTCTTTTTCTACCTTATAAATGTGCCATCGGCCTTTGCTCTGTCAGTGGCCTATCTATTCATACTCATTTGTATTGCTTCCTTATGCTTATCCATGCCTGTTTGAAGCCCTGCACTGTATTCATAGCCACCACTTCTTGGGTAGGCTATCCCATGCATCCACCACCCTTTCTGTGAAAATAATTTCCTACATTCCCCTTATCGGCCCCTCTAATCTCATGTTGTGTCCTCTTGTCCTGCTATTTTCTTATATTTAAACATGTTAGACTCTTTCACCTTGTTAATGCCCTTAAGGTGTTTGAATGCCTCGATCAACTCACCTCTCTCCCTCCTTTGCTCAAGGGTATACATATTGAGCTCTGTTAATCTGTCCTCATATAAGTCTTTCTGATGCAGTCCCTGCACCATTTTGGTTGCCCTTCTGGACTGCCTCAATTTGGTCAATGTCCTTGTGATAGGTGGCCTCCAGCTGCATGAGTACTCCAGATGGGAGCCTAACCAGTGTCTTGTAAAGAGGTTATACCTCCTCTTATGACATGATACCCCTACTAATACCAACACCCCAGCTTTACCTACTGCTTTAGAGGCCTGCTTGGATGATTTCAGGTCATCAGTGATGATGATGCCCATGTCTCTTTCTTCCTTTGTGACTGCTAGCAACTCCTCCCAGCCTATAGGTGGCTTCAGGGTTTCTCTTCCCTATGTGCATGATCCTGCACTTCTTTGCATTAAATCCAGTTGCCAGTCTTCGACCATTTTGCTAGTTTATCCAGATCTCTTCTCATTCTGCCCACCCCATCTGGATCATCTACTCTGTTGCAGATCTTGGTGTCATCTGCAAACAGACAAGACCTTACCCTCTAGTCCATCTGCAAGGTCACTGATGAAGATGTTGAAGAGGACTGGCCCCAGGACTGATCCCTGAGGTACCCACTTGTGACTTGCATCTCTTCTGACTGTATACCATTTACCACCACTCTCTGTTTTCTGCCTGTCAACCAGTTTGCCACCCAGTTGACCAACTTCTGACCCACCCTAGGCCTACCCAGCTTATTTATCAATCTTCTATGTGGAACAGTGTCAAAGCTTTGCTGAAGTCAAGGTAGGCGACATCAACTGCTCCTCCTTGGTCCTACCCTCTGGTTACCCAGTCAAAGAAATCTATGAGATTAGTTTGACAGGACCTTCCTTTGTAAACCCATGCTGTCTTGGATCCTGTGCCCCTATGAATTCCAGGTGTTGCACTATCCTTTCCTTAAGGAGTGCCTCCATAATCTTGCCCACTACTGAGGTAAGACTGACTGGTCTGTAGTTCCCTTCCTCCTCCTCCGTGCTACCACTCTTGTGGAGCGGGATCACATGAGCCCTTCTCCAGTCTTCTGGGACCTCTCCTGTGCTCAGAGACTCACTAAACAGTTCTGCTGATGGCTCTGCTAGTTCCACCTTTAGCTCCTTAAGTACCCTGGGATGTATGCCATCAGGTCCCATTGCCTTATCCACCCTGAGCATAGCTCTTGTGAGGACCCTTTCTTTTGTAAGAGGAGTAGTGCTCACCTCCCTCCTCCCTGTGTCCATGGTGCTGAGCTGTGGGCCTGCCCTACCTTCTCTTCAGTAAATACTGAGCAAGCGTATCTATTTAGGATAGATGCTTTTACATGGTCCTCCTCCTCACATGCTCCATTTTCTCTATTAAGCTAATAATACCCCTTTGGACTTTCTCCTTTCACTAGCATTATCTATAGAAAGTCTTGTCACCTTCTTTTACTGTTAGTGCTAGTGTTTCCTCAGTTTGGGACTTTGCCTGCCTTACTGCCTTCCCTGCTTCCCTTAGGGCAGTTTAGTATGCCTCCCTATCTTCATCCCGCTGTGTTCCTTGTATTTCCTGAAGGCCAGCCTTTTGGCTCTGACCTTTTCTGCTACTGTATTTGTGAACCAAAGTGGTTTCCTTCTTCTTTTACTTCCTTTCTGTCTAACACAATGGGATGTTGCTTCAAGTATTGCATCATTAATGCTTCCCACTTTGCCTGTACCCCCTCACCTGTGTTTCTTTTGCCAGGAGCTAGCATAACTCTGTTGGCCATCTTATCAAAGTCACAACTCTGAAGTCCCATATTTTTGCCTTGGAATGGGATGATTTAGATGTAGTGGCCAAATTGAACCATACCATGTGATGGTCACTGGCTCAGGTGACCTTCTACCTGGAGTTCTAGGATCCCTTCCTGTTAGTCAGTACTAGATCTAGGATAGCCCTGTCTCTTGTGGGTTGTTGTATCAGTTGTTTGAGGCTCTCCCTGCAGAAATCCACTTGTGTCTAGTTCTGGCAGATGTTCCTGCTGGTATGACCAATCTGTATCCGATGTTGAAGTCTCCCATTATCAGAACCTCCCTTTAGCTGTCATGTTTTGTATATCCTCTAACAGTAATGTGTCTATGTCCTCCCCTGGTCTGGGGCCTGTAACAACCCCAGTTCTTATAGCTGTCCCATTTCCTGTTTCCAGGGTGACCCACAGTTCTTCTGGCTCCTTATGTGTATTCTGAATTTCTGTAGCTTTGATATTTTCATTGACACACAGGCCCTCCTCCCCCCTTTTGCCTCGGTCTCTTCTGAACAATACATAGCCAGGTACTGAAGTCTCCCAAGTGTGGTTACTGGTAAACCACGTCTCACTAATTGCTACTATGTCCAGTTTAGCTTCTGACATTATTGCCTGCAGGTCTGGGATCTTATTTCCCAGGCTGTGAGCATTTGTGTACATGATTTTCCATTGGGCAGATTTCGGTGTGTTAGTTGTTGGGTGAGGTTTGGCATTACTCCTGTGCGTCGTATGGGGAAGCAAACCTTTTTTCTTACCTGGTGATGCAAATGAACTGCAAACGTGCTAAATCCCTGTTTGACCACTAGCTTCTACCCAACTCCAGCTGCTGCTGCCGCTCCTCTCCCCCACTCCCTCCCACCTAGCCTTCTCATTTCCTCTCTTCCCCAGCGTCTCCCTCCTGATGCTACTTCACCTCCTCTCTACTATGGCACTCAACATGTGTACTTAGCTGCAGAACTTGTAATTGCTGAATTGTCCAGACGATCCAACTTTTCTTATACATACTACAAAATTGTCAATGTACATCCAAAACCTACCCAGATGCTGTGCTTGCACTCTGATGTTATGTAATATAATGTCTTGATTCTATGCATGAATGTATATTTTACCTTGTTAGCCCCTCCCCCCCGATTGTTCCCCCAGTCGCACCTGGAAACGAGCCTCGGCTCAGTGTGCCTTTCTCGGTCACAAACTTTTAAATAAAATAAAAATAAAATCCTTCACCCCAACCCAAAGTTGCTCCTGAAGATGGTTTCAGAGTTTCACCTTAACCAGGTGAATAATTTGCTGGTATATTTTACCAACCCCTCTTTGGAGGCCAGCAAGCTCCATGCCCTGCACCTATGGAGAATGCTCTCCTATTATGTGGAGTGTATGGCTGGGATTTGGGGTCAGGCTTGTCAACTGTTTGTCACCTACGCTGAAGCTGGACCTGGCAGTTTGGCAGCAAAGCAGACAGTTGCAAGGTGGATCACATCTTGCATTGATCTCTGCTATATATTGGCTGGTCAAGAAACTGCCATTGGGATTAAGGCTTATTCCACCAGACATACCGCTGCCTTGGTGGCTGCCTCCAGGGATATTCCCATACAGGAAATCTGTAGGGCTGCTACTTGGAAGACAGCACACACCTTTATTTCCCACTACCGCATCGACCTTAAGTCACGCCAAGATGCATCTTTTAGAACCTCAATTCTCCGGTTTCTGTTCGCCAAGTAGGGGTTGTGCGCCTTGCCCCCTCCTCCCCCAAAACTGCTTGGAGTCTGACAAAGTGTGGCTATTGTACCATATCTTCATCCCTAGAAGAAAAGGTTGCTCACCCATAATCATAGTCGATACATAGAATTCTGTCGGCAGAAAAGGACCCATTGGCCCATCCAGTCTGCCCTTTACCTCCCATAGGCACTTCTGTCCTTTCCCCTTACTCCCCTCTTTTGCACCCCTCCTTCCTAGTAGAGTGTCCAGTCACCTTTATCCCAACTGGATACATACTCTTACCTTTCTTGTTTAAGTCCATGTAGTTATCCCATGCCCTCTTGAACTCCCCACCAAATTTACCCCCACCACCCATTCAGGCAGCCTATTCCAGGGACCCACCACCCTCTCAGTGAAGTAGTGCCTCCGTATGTTTCCTTTGAATTCTCCCCCCCCAGTTTGACGCTGTGTCCTCTACTTTTTGTGTTTTCTCTCATCTTGAAGATGTTCCATTCCCTTACCTTGTTGATTCCCCTCAGATATTTAAATGTCTCTATCATTATCCCCCCATTTCTCTTCTTGTTTCCAGTGTATACAGGTAAAGCTCTTCCATTCTTTCATCATATAACATCTTGTGCAAGCCCTGCACCATTTTTGTCACCCTTCTTTGGACCCTCTCTAACCTATCTATGTCTCCTTGTAAGTGAGGTCTCCAGAACTGTACCCCATACTTCAGGTATGGTCTAACCATGGACCTGTACAGTGGCATGATCACCTCTCTTCTCCTACTTGTAATACCCCTCCCTATGCGTGCCAGCATTTTAGTTGCCTAGCCAACCACCTTATTGTACTGGTTTGCCACTTTTAGGTTATCCGATATGATAATCACCAGTTCTAGGGATGTAGATATGTTCTATCCACACTATCTGACATTGTCCTTTCCCCTTTAAATCTTACTGGAAAGTCTTCAAGTTGGTTCCTCCCACCCACCTGGGTGGTATAACCCTCAGCTCCACCACATGATGCCAGATCTTCCTTTCTGCTGAAAGAAGCAGGTTCCCTCCTTACTGCTGCCGTGTTGAGTAGGCCCTAGCATGCAAATCTTCGGATTTACTTCCAAAACTTAAAAACTCTGACATGTTTTGTCTTCAGCTCGATCATCAATCACAACCATTATGGAAGACCAGTCCTCACCTGGATTTTGCTGGTGCCCATGCAGGCAGAAGATGTGTACTGACCCAAATGCCACGTGTCCAAGAGAGAAAAGAAGACTCACTACATTCACTAAAAAAATACCACCAACAGCTGAATCTGGTTCAAATTCAGTTGCTTACCATCTATATTCCCCCCCCCCCGGTCACCCCTGAAAAAGGGACTTCTAGGCCCAGTGGGCTTACCGGGTCAACAAAATTCAACAAAAAACAAAACTATTGACATTCTTGGGACTGGGAACGTTATCGGTCTCAGGAGTCTCAGTTTTTGACCATGGCTGCTGGCTTCATTGAGACTCTGTCAGCCCAGTTGGTCGAGATGCTGGCTGATGATTCAGACGAGATTTTTCTCGAACCAGTCGACTGGTTGTCGTCAGAAGAGGCCGACAACTCCTTATTCAGGACTCCTGTCCTTCCAGTGACCTTCGAAGAGTCGGCTCAGCCCACTGAGCCACGGCACTCTCCGGCGCCCTCTGAGATCCCCCGGCGGCAACCCCAGTGGCTGAGGTCGAGGTCTAGGTCTTCCTCATCCTCCGGGTTGAGGAAGTCCCACCGCCGATGGCGGTCTTGCTCTCGGCACAATGGGAAGCGGTGATGCCACTATTAATTTTCATCCTCCTCAGGTGAGGAGAGGCTTTGCTGCAAGTTGCGTTGAAGCTTCGAAGACCTTCTGTGGCAACAGTTGGTGTTGTCCAGTCTGAAGCTGACTCTGGCTTCCACACTGGCCATCACTTGGCTATCACCCTACAGGCGACACCGACGTCAACACCATTCCTCTATCAGTGGAGCCTGTTCAGACCATCTCGGTTTGGCCAAAGCTGGCCTCTCCATCAATTGTGGAGCCACTGCCCATACAGCTGCTGACCGGGGCTCCAACCAAGAAGTCTCGGCCAGCTCAGGGGCTTCCCCATTGGCTGTCAGTCACTGTTACACCTGTCTGTCCGTGGCGGGTCCAGAGTGACTCGGGTGGTAGGCTGCTCTATGCTGACTCCACAGAGTTCAAGGATTCCACACTGCACTCCCATCCGGTCAACATGGAGTTGGTAGGGGACCACTCAACAGAGGAAGGACCCATGTCCTTCTTGAGCATCCTCATCTCATCTCCGAGTCCACAGGGATGAAATCAGAACCATCCAGAAATGGGCTCGCTATCTCCTCACAGAGATTCTGGATAAAGAGGAGTCTCTGACGGAGGCTTTACCAGTGGCCAAGGCCATTGTCGGTCCTGCCCTGGAGCTCTGGCAGTGCCCCACCTCCTGCTCTGTGCCCTTGGCCTGCAAATATGCGGTGCTCACTAGTACCATCTAGGGTTCATGGAGCACCTTTCAGCCAAAGTGTTGGTGGCCGACTCTGTGTTTCGGTGCTCAGACAATACTGGGGACGTCGACAGACCACCGGATAAGGAGTCCAAGAAATTGGACCACTCAGCTAATAAGATCTGTGCTGCCTCCTCACTCGGCCTCCGCCCGGTGAGCTCGGCCGTCATGATGGCACACTTCCCACATGCCCTCTTGGGCTCTCTGGATGAGATGATTCCCCATCTTCCTGCAGACTACGATCAAGCAGGTCCAGGACCAGGATCGGGCTGTGGCCAAACAGCAGCTTCAGACAGCTCTGGATATCAGAGATTCCTGTGCCCACTTGGTGGCAGCCACAGTTGCCACACACTGTAGAACTTGGCTGTGGATCTCGACCTTCATGGCAGACACTCAGCACAAGCTGGTGGATGTTCCGTTCTTAGGCACTGATCTGTTTGGGCCCAGTGTGGAGGGTCACCTTCAGTGTATCTAGAAGTCCAGTACCACCTTGGACTCTGTTACATCCATCCAGATGGATCTCAATGGCTCCAAGCAGCAGAAACATAAGCCCTTTCAATCCTCCACTCCTACGGCAAAACCAGCCCAGCATCAATCTGGCCAGCAGGCTCAGTCCTGGTGACCAAGGCCCAATTCAATGGCCTTGGTAGTCCGAAAGCTCAGAGTGAAGGGACCCCAGTGACTCCTCAGCCAGATCCTCCTCCTCCTCCTCCAAGCCTGCTCAGTGATGGGATGGGGGCACCACCCTCATAGCCATCACACCTCCCCTGGGTCCTCCTGTGTGGGGCCAGCTGTGCCACTTCTTTTCCACCTGGCCCATTGTCACCACAGACAGATGGGTTCTTGAAGTATTCGGTCAGGGTCTGCCTCTAGAATTTGAGCAGTACTCTCCCAGTCGAGCCTGCGCCCCACAGGAGGACTTTGTAGCCACATACACTCAGTCAACTCTTCGAGAAGACATAGCCTAGCTCCTCCCCAGAAGGGTTGTGGCTAGGGTTGCGAATCCTCCAGAACACTCAGGGTTGTCTTCAGGTACTTCCTGGTGCCAAAGTGGATGGGGGGCTGGCACCCCATTCTAGATTTACATGACCTGAACCAATTCCTCAGGTCCTGCATCTTCATGATGGTAACTCTGTCTCAGATCATACCGTCTCTGGAGCAAGACATGTGCTTTTGCTCTCTGGATCTTCAGGACACATTCTTTCATGTTCCAATCCGTCCATCCCACCGCTGGTTCCTCTGCTTCTGAGCTGAGGGACCCTCTTCGAGTTCCAGGCTGTGCCATTCGGCCTCTCCTCAGCCCCAACGGTCTTCACCAAATGCATATCAGTGGCAGCAGCTTACCTGAGGCACCAAGGAGTCCGGGTGTACCCCTACCTGAACGACTGATAGCAGGTTCCTCCAAGTAGGAGGTGGAGCAGTCCAGGGACCTAGCCCTCCAGACTTGTATCAACCTTGGTCTCCTGGTCAACAAGGCCAAGTCGGAATTTGTGCCCTTGCAAGTGATCAGCTTCATCAGGGCAGAGCTAGACTCTTGCCAAGCCAGAGCCTGGCTCCCAGCAGACAGGGCGGAGGTTCTCTCCTCTTTTGCCCGATCATTTCTGGTTGGGCACTTGTGCCCTGCACAGGACTTCTTGCACCCTCTGGGTTAGATGGCAGCTTGCACCAGCGTGGTCCAGTGGGCTCCTCGGCACAAGTGCTCCCTGCAAATGGGAGCTGGCCAGCCGTAGTCTCCGTGCAAAGGTCACTTTGACCAGCTGGCCACTGTGACCCAGAGGATGTGGGACACCCTCCAGTGGTGGCTTGTCCCAGAGCATCTGCAGGAAGGGATCCCATTTGTCCAGCCTGAGCTGACAGTCATCCTAATGACCAACACTTCTCTCACGGGCTGGGGTGCCCATCTGGGGGAACACAGAGTCCACAGGCTCTGGATCCTGAGAAGTTCCGATGCCACATCAACCTGCTGGAGCTCCATGCAGTTCAGCTCATGCTGACTGCATTCGCTTTGTTTATTCGAGGTCAAGTGGTTCAAGTCCAGACGAACAACCCCACGACCATGTACTACCTCAACAAGCAGGACAGGATGCACTTCCTGCTTCTGTGCAAGGAAGCTCTCCATGCCTGGACCCTCATGCACAGCTTGGAGGTGGATCTCCCAGCCATTCATGTGGCAGGAGCTTCCAGTCAGCTGTCAGACGCCCTCAATCCGGTTGGCGAGGTGTCTCACTAGTGGACTCTCCATCTGGAGGTAGTTCACAGTCTGTTCTCCCAGTGGGGCACCCTTCAGGTGGACCTGTTCACCTCCAGGAAGAATGCAAAGCTGAGGCTGTAGTGTGCCTGCCCCCTTAGCAGGGCTTGCTACAGGGGAATGCCTTCTCGAGGCCGTGGACTCAGAGCCTCTTCTATGCCTTCCCTCCACTTCCCTTGATCCACAAAGTGCTGCTCAAGGTCAGGAGGGACTAAGCACAGGTGATCCTGGTGGCTCAGGACTGGCCCTGCCAGTTTTGGGACCCCCATCTCCTCAGCCTCAGCAACAGGCTCCCAAGGCATCTTCCCATATGCCCAGACCTGCTCTCCATCAGTCAGGGGAAGGGACTCCACCCGGATCTTCAGTCCCTGCACCTGACATCATGGTTCCTGAGCAGCTAGAGGTCCAGGCTTTGGGTCTCTTCGAAAATGTCCTCACTGTAGTTGAGGCATCTAGAAAGGACTCAACCAGAAAATGCTATGCCTTCAAATGGAAGAAATTCTCCATTTGGTGTCGGGGCAAGAGGCTAGCCCTTTATCCTGTCCAGTGGCTAGCATTTTGGACTACCTGTGGTCTCTCTCTCTCCCAAGGGGACTTCGGTTGACAACCCTTAAGGTGCATCTGGCAGCCATCTCTGCTTAACAGGCGTGGGCTGGTCAGCAGTCGGTGGCACAGGAGAAGGTGGTCTGGCGCTTTCTCAAAGGCCTAGATCATATTTCCTCTCCGGTGCGTGAACCACCACCACCTTGGGACTTGTTGCTGGTTTTCGCAAAGCTCAGGGGCAAGCCATTCGAATCAATGCACAGATGTAACATGTCTCACCTGTCATGGAAGACCACCTTCTTGGTGGCTATCATGTCAGCCGGAAGGATCAGTGAGCTCCAGGTGCTCTCAGTGGAGTCTCCTTATCTGGTCTTCCACAAGGACAATGTTGTCCTGTGCCCCAACCTGAAGTTCCTCCCAAAGGTTGTGTCGGAGTTTCACCTGAACCAGGTGATGACTCTTCCAGTGTTCTTCCCGAATCACACCTCAGAGGCCAAACACAGGCTCCATACTCCGGACCTGAGGCGAGCGCTCGATCACTACAAAGAGCGCACAGCTGGAGTTCAAGGAGAGGTTCACCAGCTGTTTGTCATCCGCGCTGAAGCTGCACCTGGCAGACCTGCAGCCAAGCAGACATTTGGCAGGTGGATCACTTCCTGCATTGATCTCTGCTATAAATTGGTGGGTTGGGAGCCTCCCGGAGGGCTAAGGGCTCATTCCACCTGCCATACCACTGCAATGGTGGCTGCTTTTAGGGACATCCCTATCCAGGAAATCTGCAAGGCTGCTACCTGGAAGTTGGCACACACCTTCATTTCTAATTATCACATTGACTTAGAGTCACTCTGGGATGCTGGTTTTGGGGCCTTAGTTCTCCAGTCCTTATTTCCGAAGTAGGGGGGTGTGTGCCTTGCCTCCCTCCTCCCAGAGAACTGCTAAGAGTCTGCCAGATAGTGTGGCTAGAACAACATATCCACGTCCCTAGAAACACAGGTTACTCACCTGTAACAGTAGTTCTTACTTCGAGAGTCAGCTCTTGTAGCAGTTAACACAATTAGGACTGATGTCGGCAGGCATCAGGACCCTACAGCAAACTTCTAACCAGCAGTACCAGGCAGGGACCACCCCAGATGTCCCATATGGTGTAAAGGGTGGGTGGTCCCCGGCGTGCCTCAGTTCTTTTCCCGCCATCGACTTGCATGCATCAGCTCCATGGTTTGACTCGCGCCAGTCCATATGCCATTTTCTCTGTCATTACAGATTTATTATTTTCCTCGAATAGTTTGCTTGTTTCAAACCTGCTTCTTCCGTATGTCTTCTCCCCCATCTCCTTCTTCACGGCACACTAACAAGTGTGCCTGTGGGAAGCAAATCCCCACAAAAGACAACCATTTGGCCTGTCTGCTGTGCCTGGGCCCAGACTACGATACTGAGTCATGTCAGCACTTCAGCAGCCAGGCCCGGATCCGACACCAGAAAACCTTGCATGCCCGCCTCACCCAACTAAAGTTAGTCACCATGCAGCGAGACTCCTCCTTGGAGAGGGAATCTTCCCACCACTCCCACAAAAAGTCATGGAAACGTTCTTTGGAAAAATCTAAAGAAAAATGGAGCGAGCAGGGAAGATCCCATTCAAAATTGAGGTCCTTGGGATTGCAATCTGCCTCTAAGGACAGCTTCTACTCCAGAATTACCGTCGTTAAGGCCCTGTTGACAGCCCGGGTCTCGGGGCATAAGGATAAAGGTTCGGGGTCATCTACGCCCTCTCTCCAGCCAATCAGGATTAGGTCTCTGGCCCCACTGACAGGCCCGTTCCTCGGACCCAGGTAAGAGACATCAGCCTTCCCGGTAGGCCTCTGTATGCAGCATTGACCCCCAGGAAAGGAAAAAGACATCAGGCTCCTCTGGAAGGTCTTCTCTTCCACCTAAACAATCTAAAAAATCGGCGGAAAAATCACCTAGACTGCAGTCAGACAAGAAGTCATCTGATAAGCATACTCCAAGTCCTCGTCAGACCACCACCGATGTCAGACTTCTGACGACGCTCCCCAAAGTTCCTCAAACGCTGGCAGCACCAGCAGGAACTCTGTTGCCTCCAGTGTCATGTCCTCCCCTGACTGATGACCGGACCAACGACACCCAGGTGGAAGAAGAGGAACCGACGTTGGTCCCCCAAGATAAGCATGCACCCGATGTTGGCACAGCTAACATCCCAGCGCTGCCCCCAGTAGATCATCCGACACTGGGCCGACCCAAATCTACAAGCAAATCAGTGCTATTTTGCTCCTGTCATTGCGGTAGAAAGATCTACCGCTTTGACAACCACACTGTTTGTGTTTGGTGTCTGGGACCCATACACGACACCATCTCCTGCATTCATTGCCAGGAATTCAACCAGGCAACCCGTCGACAATGGCTGCAGAAGATAAAATCCTACCTTATGGAGCAGAAATTCTCTACTAGAGAATCAGAGGGTCCATCCTAAGGACCCTCTTCCACAGCTTCACACAAGAAGCATAAACATGAGAAGGAGAAGCCCTCCTCCTCTGCCCTGGACCAACGTTCATCGACGGCCACCGTCACAGGTGCTCCCCCATCGACGATGTCCTCCAAAACTGCTTTTTCTTTGACGGGGTTTTCACCCCCTCGTTGATGGCGCTATTCGGCGTTCTTTCAGCAGTTCCTGATGACACCTATGGAGGGTTCTGTTTGTTGTTTCATCGATGAGGGATCGCCCCGTCAACAACGTCTTCATTTAAGCATTCTAATGCTGCTTCCCTTGCTGCCCCATCGATGAGGAGTCACGCTTCCACTGGGAAGCCCACTGCCTTTACGATACATAATGCCCCACCTCCTTCACAGTCATTCTGTCACTGGAGTCAGGTGGATAGAGATCAGGACCCTGGGCTTTACCACCTGGGTGCTAGACCTACATATACCTCACATCCTATTCCTCCATGATTCCCCTGGTTTCACAGAAACCTCCTCTTCCTACCCTCTTCCTCAGCGGACATAGCTACAGTGGCACAGCAGGTTCTACCAGCCATTAGGCAGTCTCAGTCCCCCGCTCCAGGGAAGCCTAGTCACCTTTCCTGTTCTCCTACTCCAAACGCTTCCAGGGGGACAAGAACTCCTCCCCCATCTAGTCACCTCCCTCCCTCCTATGTGGATGATTATCTATCAGATGAGGCTGAATTTCTGGCAGATTTCACTGGAAATTTTGAAGATTCAGACTTGCCAGACCTGGACTCCCATCCTCAGTCCCCTATTTCCACTATTTCCTCATTAAACGAGGACCTCCCCACCAAGTGGCTACCTCTCCTCCAGATAACCCATCTTTTCATGAAATGATGATCCAAATCCAAAAGGTTATGGGGTTTTCAGCTACCGAGCATGATAAACAAAGAAAGGACATGGCAAATTATCTAGAACTGCCAGAGGAGCTCATAATAGTGGTACCCCCACTTATACAAACCTACCAAATGCTATGCTTGCAGCCAGGAATCAGCCTTCGGCTGTCCCAGCCATTCCTAGAAAAGCAGATCGCCTATATCAGGCTCCTCTTGATCATCCTTTTCTTTTCACTACCCCTGAAGCAGATTCGTTAGTGATCACTGTGGCTCATGATCGTACTAAACGACCAAAACATATGAGCTCCTTACCCCCTGACAAGGACTCCCATAGGATTGATTACCTAGGGAAAAAGGTGTTCCAAGGAAGTACCATAAATCTTAGGATTCTAAACTATATAGGGCACATAGTCAAGTACCAATGTACTCTCTGGTCCTCTGCTATAGAGCTAGTCAATAAACTCCCTCCTTCTCAGGAGAAGGATCAATTGTTGGCTACTATATCTACTGGCAATTTGATGTTTCAGCACCTACTCCATTCGGGTTATGAGGTGGTCGATACTTCAGCCCATATGTCAGCTACAAGGATTGCCCTCTGACGCCATGCTTAGCTTTATGTCTCAGGGTTTACTACAGATGTACAACATAAAGTTGTTAATGCCCCCTTTAATGGGTCTAAGCTTTTTGGTCCAGGTACCCAAAATCTGTTAGATGACCTCCAGTCTTCAGGACAGACCCCTACGTACAGTGCATGGCATGTACCATACCTCACAACCATTGCATCGTCCCCAATGCTTCTTTCATACAAAGAGAGGTGGTAAATACAGGGGCCCATACAAAGACAGCTCCCGTAGTCATTCCCAGCCCTCTTCCAGGACCGCCACTTCTGCCCCCAAGGTGGATTATCTTTGTAGGTCTTAACAATGTCCTTTTTCTCCTTTATATCTTTTTCTACTTCTGGTTGTTGTAAAAGATAATCCTTAATAACTGTCTATATTAGTAAATTGGTACCAAGTTGTAAAGAGGCTTTCCAATCATTCTTAAATAGTGTTTTGTCCCAGCCATAGCCGGGTTTATTCAAAACACGCAAACCCCTAGGTGAGCATCCCACCTTGAGGTATGCCTCTAATGTAATCCTTCCCCAATAATGTCGTCTTCCAGGTATTATGGCCCTCTGTAATCCTAGAAATGCAATTTTAATATCTAAAAAGTGTTCCACCTCTGAGCGAGATCCAGAAAAAATATCCATTGCATTCGCATCATTCACAGTTTCCAAAATGTTTTCAGGTTACATGCTATGTTAGGAACAAATTAGTATTCATTTTTGTTTCATTAGATTGGCTTGTATTATTTGCATTTTCCTTATTGTATGTTATGAAATATTTTTATTTTATTTTATTTTCCAACTCTTCGTTTTTTCTTTACTGTTGCTCACTTTTTCCTTTTAAGTATATATGTTATATACTTATACATATATATATATATATATATATATATATATATATATATATATATGCTTTAGTATGGTATATTATACTCTGTGAATATTTAAGAGTTAAGCTTCTTCATTTAGTTTAGTCTAGTTCTGAATTTAAAATCATTCATTAGAATATTCAAATTAGTTGCTAAATTCCCCTGGTGTAGTATTTTATAGGTGGTAGTAGTAGTATACATATATGTGTGTTGATACATTTATGTATCTGTGTATATGTACATCAATATTTTCTGTGTTATCTTTGCCTTTTTTTCTATATGTATACTGTCTCTTTAAGAGACCACTATTTATATTAGTTACATTGTGTTAATGGACTATCCCCCTGATGACGCACTAGTTGCGAAACCGGTTGGGGTTATTATGTTGCTTAGCCGTGGATGGTATGCTGCAGGCATTTGCCTTTTTTACGCTTGTGATTAAAGCCCTTTAAATTTTAAGTCTGGAGTGATGCTAGTTTTGCTGTTTCAAATCATCTTCAGAGGCCCTGTCCCAACCATGGACTGGACTCTTCTTATATGCTCTCCCCTCCCCCCCGGTCCCACTCCCCACAGTGGACTCTACTGAAATTACAACTCTAACCTTCCACCATGATCCTCATAGCCCCTATTTGGCCTTGGCGGGTGTAGTTTCACCTACTTCAACAACTCTCAGTGGCAGATCCCATTCCATTACCAATCAGGCCAGACTGGTTGACTCAGAATCAGGGAACCTTCCTTCATCCCAACCTGAGATCACTACACCTTCATGCTTAGCTCCTGAGGACACTTTCATAGTCCATCTCCAGGTCTCTTTACCTGTGGCCAACATTCTATTAGCCTCACATAAACGAGCAACCAGGGAATAATGCTAAATGGAAATGCTTTTCCATTTGGGCCACGTCGCGTTCGTTGGACCCCTACTCATGTCCACTAACTACTGTTCTGGATTACCTAGCCTCACTTTCCAAGACAGGGTTGAGCTATTCCTCTATTAAGGTCCATTTGGCCTCTATTTTGGCTTTCCATGAACCTCTGGATGGAAGATTACTTTATCAATATCATCTAGCCAAAATGTTTCTAAGAGGAATGTTACATATCAAATCTCTTATTAGACGACCCACACCTCCGTGGGATCTAAATTTTCTTTTAACGAAACTGACTCTTGAACGTTGTTAACCGGTGGCCATTTGTGACCTTTGTTTACTTTCTTGGAAGACACTCTTTCTAGTAGCCATCACTTCGGCTCAGCATATCTCCGAGCTTCATGCCCTTATGTGTAAAGAGCCTTACTTAATCTTTCACAAAGACAGAGTGGCACTTCGAACAAATCCTTCTTTTTTACCTAAGGAGGTCTCAGAACACACCCTTAAATCAGTCCAGTAAGATGCCAGTATATTACCCTGAACACTCCAATCGTGGAGAATGCCTCCTACATACCCTAGATGTCCATCATATATTACGCTATTATACTAATCATACTAAATTGATTAGAAAGACCTCTCAACTTTTTGTTACCTTCGCCTCAACCAGGGAAGGTCTCCTGGTTGCTAAATGGACCCTCTCCAATTGGCTAGCACACTGTATCATCTTTTGCTATAAGAAATACAACAAACCATTACCAGGACCTGTCCAAGCCCATTCTACGAGTGCTATGGTCACCACAGCAGCCTGCTTCAAGGGGACTTCTATCATAGATATCTGCAATGCAGCCACATGGTCCACAATACATACCTCCATGAAGCACTACAACTTAGACATTGCTTCACACCGTAAGGTGGCCTTTGGCCAAGCTGTCCTACAAGGTCTTCTGTCATAATTCCACCCTTCTTGGGTTCACTGCTTGGAAATCATCCCAAGTATATTATCTGCTACAAGAGATCACCCCATGGAAAATAGTACAGTTACATAAGAACTTACCATAACAGTAGATATTTGAGGTATAACTCCTGCAGCAGGTACAATCCCTCCCTCCAGCCCCCTCTTTTCTAGGAGAACAACTTCTGATCCAATTATTTATGGGATGGGATACCAGTGGTACCTCAGATCTCCCTCGGTCCTCGCTGAACGAGTTGAATCCAGTGGAGGGTAAAGGGGATACAAGGGACCGCCCACTCTTATATAGGAAACAGGAAGATGACGTCATGTGTGGGCAGCCCCTGGAAAAAGACTGCTAGAAGAGCTGTCGTGCACCACAATGCCCTCTGGCGAGGACCCAAGTGTATTACCTGCTGCAAGAGATACCCCTCAAAGATCTACTGTCACAGTAAGTTCTTATGTAACTGTACTTTCTAGGAGTGTTATATATTGCTCATCCACGTGGATCCACCCTGGCTCGGGCACACAATGCTGCTTCCAATGGGTAAGATCTGATGTCATGGGGTGGAGCTGAGTGTTATACCACAAGGGTGGGTGGGAAGAGCCAGCTTGAAGATTTTCTGTCAAGATTTAAAGGGGAAAGGACGATGCTAGATAGTGTGGATGAACAACATATACCACTCCTAGAGCTACTGTTACAGGTGAGTAACCTGTGTATCCCTCTCCTGCTCTGTTGCCACAATCTCATCCCCTCCCAGTGTGTACACAGCTTTTAGATTTTTGTGTCCTTTGTGCATTTCTTTGCATTAATGTACAATTGCTATCTTTTCTACCATTCCTCCAGCTTGATCAGATGCTCCTTAATTCCACCCCCACCCGGTGTATCCACCCTATTGCAGATATTGGTGTTGTCTGCAAATAGACACACCTTCCCATTTAGACCCTCTGCTATATCCCCAATGTAAATGTTAAATAGTATTGATACCAATACTGACCCCTTGGGGTACCCCACTTGTCACCCTATCCTCCCTTAATTGAGCTCCATTGACAACCACCCTTTGAACTCTGCCTTCAAGCCAGTTTTCCACCCAGATTGTTAATTTCCTCCCTACCTCTAAACTGCCCAGTTTGTTCACCAGCCTCCTGTGAGGGGCGATGTTAAAGGCCTTACTGAAGTGCAGATAGGCCACATCCACCGCCCTTCCCTGATCGCATATCTCCATGATGCAGTCAAAGAATTTAGATCAGGTTTGCCTGGCATGACTTTCCTTCTGTAAACCCTTGCTGGCTGTCATCCTACAGTCCACCTTCTGCCAGGTACTGTACTAACCTTTCTTTTAGAAGTGTCTCCATCAGCTTGCCCATAACTGAGGTAAGACTGACTGGACGATAGTTACTTGACTCCTTCTTTCCTCCACTCTTGTGTGATGGCACCACATCTGTCTAGTTCTAGGACTGCTACACATCCACACAACCCACCTGGCCTCCCCTTGTAAGTGGACCCTGATCCTGCTTCCAGCGTGTGAGATCTGATGTCATGGGCTGGAGTCGGAGGATATATCTGCCCGGGTGGTGGGAGGAGTCTGACTTAAAGACATCCGTCAAATCATCTAACGTCGGACCAGTCATCTCATGTCAATGGAACTGCCAGAGTGTGGATGTGTACCATATACCACTCCTAGAACTACGGTTACTGGTGAGTGACCTTTTCTTCTCCCTGTGGGACTTTTTGCCTCCTGGGAGAATGCCAGACCGAGGCTGTTTTGTGCCTACCCCACAGTTTGGGACACTTATCAGAGATGCCTTCACGAGGCTCTGAACCCCAGGCCTCATGCATGCCTCTCCTCCTTCCCCTTGAACCACAGGTACTGATCAAGGTTAGGAAGGACAAGGTGTGGATATCCTGAGAGCTCCATACTTGTCAACGCAATTATGGTCCCTGGATCTCCTCAGCCTCAGTAACCAGTCCCTGTGATGACTGTCTCTCCACCCAGACCTGCCAAACAAATTTCAGGGGCGGTCCAGCACCTAGACCTTCAGTCCCTGTACTTCACGGCCTGGTGCTTGAGTGGCTAGAGTTCCAGGCCTTGAATCTATCCAAGCATGTCCTCCACATTGTGGAGGCATCCAGGAAAGAGTTGGCTCACAGGTACTACATCTTTAACTTACTCAGGCCTCAGGAGCTCTTTGAGAGTTCCATCATTTGTGGTGTGTATACTTTTAACAGTGCAACCTGGAGCTTTCTAAGCAAAATCAAGCCATAACCAGCATGCCACAAACAAATTTGAATACCTCATGAACCGTAAATGCTACACACAAAGTACGAGTAGCAAAGTTGTTCAGCACAAAATTACCTTTCTAACGGTGCTATACAATTAATTATAAGTGGTTTCTATTGTTTTCTGTATTGGTTGAAATAGTGAAGGAAAAAAGTTCAATAAAAAAGGCACAATAAACCATTTTTTTGTGGGAAAATATTTAACATAACACCAAATTAAGAACCCATACATTAGATGGCGGTACAAAACTAATTTTGTACTAAAAAGCAATTTTTCTAATATGATACATGTATTTTTTTTCTGTATATCAAGGTGGCTAGGTGAAGCTTAAGACACAAATGTCAGCCATACACACCATACCATACAAAAATGCAAATATCTTCAATCAAACAATTGAGGATTTTGGATGGCCCTGCTGATTATAAACTTGAATAAACTAGTTGGTAACAGTGACCCTGTGCTTAGCAATCTATATCCTAGATGTTCATATGCAAAAAATACAATAAAAACCTGACTAAAGTCTAAAAACAAGCTTATAAAATGCAAAATGTATCTGAACATTTAATCTTTACCTATACAAAATCATTGAAGCCCGAGTAAAACTCAAACAAATTACAAGGTACCCTGACTATTGTATGATGTAGTAAACATATATTGGTATTTGTTTTATAGTTTTTGTAAACCAGGTAAGCCCACTAGGCAGAACTGCCTGTTTTCAGAGGTGATCCAGGAGCATTGCAGAGGTTAAGTGACTTGCTTGGAGTCACACAGTATGCAAGTGGAGGTTGTGGGAATCAAACCCAAGTCTTCTAAATGTACTCAGTTCGATCACTGTTTGTTACTCTAACCACTAGGCTATACTGCCAGCCATAACACCCATATATAATGTTTTAATATATGATTTCAATAATAGTGCACAGTACCTACAGTGCAAATTATGAACATTGAACACTTTGCAACATTTTACTAAAACTGAATTATTTCCTCTCCATCTGCTTATGTTTCTTACCCCAAAGTGGGTGTATAGTTGACAGAGCACTGTAAATAGCCTGAGGTTGCACTACTGCTTGCAATGCCAGGGACTCGGGATCTGAAGTGAATTCCCATTGCTAGAGGTCTGGCCAGGGGAGTAGGATCGAGCACCTGGAGGGCTGCTCTCCTTCTCTGGGAATGGTGGACTGCAGGTCCTGCTGCTTTACTGCCACCTGGGTGACCACAGGTGGTTGTGCAATGAGACTACAGAGCAATCGGGAAGAGAAGAAGCTAGCCAGGATCTGGAGTAGCGGCATGTCTCTATTTGCCCTACTTCCTTGGATCCCCTCGAGTGTTGGTGCCCTCAGGAACAGAGGCCAGAAAACCAGTAACAATCAACCCACATCGGCTGCTGGTAGAAGGGACCCAGCTGCCCCAGACTTCATAACCAGTGTCCATGAGGGACCCACTGGGCTGCCTGACACACATTAAAGGACTATGGAGGGGTGACTTGGGGTCCTCTCCCTTCCCACCTGGGGGGTACAACCTAGGCAGGATGGGGGCAGGCTCACAGGAACTCCTGAGCATTACCTGGGGTGAAGCTAGGGGATACCCAGCCTAGGGATCTCTGAAAAGTGGAGATTGACGCTGTGAGAAGGGGGCATAGAAAGAGAAAATAAAAACATTTAAAAATTTGCTGAAATCTTATGGATTCCATGCAGAGAAATGCAATTTCTGTGAGGCACCGGTACAAGAATTCAAAATCCGCAAACCAAGCAGGATTCCGTGATTTTTACCGGTAAAAACGGAAAACCATTGTCCCTGTACATGACAGACACAAAGTATCAGTGACAAAGTTGTTCAGCCCAAAATTACCTTTATAACGGTGCTATGAAGTCAATTCTACTCACTTTGGTTTGTGAAATATTTAAGTTTTAAGCAGCGACGTCCTCAGGCATGCTAAGTCCTCAGTGGCACAAAGTGTAGGATGTCTGGAGGCGTTAAAGACCTCAGGAATATATTTTATACTGCCACCTACTGGCATCTTGGGGCCTCTGTGAGTTAAATGGAAGAGATTTTCCATTTTGTGCCAGGGCAAGGAGCTTGAGCCCCTTGCCTGCACTGTGGCTAGCAACCTGGACTACCTCTGGTCCCTTTCCCAGCTGGGACTGTGAGTGATGACCCTTAAGGTGCACCTGACAGCCATCTCTGCTTATCAGGTGCGGACCAGTATGCAGCCAGTGGCCCAGGAGAAGGTGGTCGGGCACTTAATCAGGGGCCTTGACCACTTGTCCCCTTCAGTGCATGATCCTCCTCCACCAAGGGACTTGCTGCTGGTTCTGCCTTTGCTCATGGGCAAGCTGTTTGAGCCAACACACAGGGGTGAATTATCTCACCTGTCATGGAAGACAGCCCTCCTGGTGATCATCCTTTGCCCCAATCCATAATTTCTTCTGAAGTTGGTATGGTGATCAGCTTACCAGTATTCTTTACCAACCTCTCTTTGGAGACCGACCACAGGCTCCATACCCTGGACCTGCAGATAACTCTCTTTTGTTCTGTAGAGCGTTCAGCTGGGCTTCGGGGACTGGCTCACCAGTTGTTTGTTACCTACGCTGAAGCTGCACCTGGCAGTCTGGCAGCAAAGTGGATGATTGCAAGGTGGATCACATATTGCATTGATCTCTACTGTAGGTTGGCTGGTTGGGAGCCTCCCATAGGGATTAGGGCTCTTTCCACCAGACATACCACTGCCTCAGTGTCTGCTTCCAGGGATATCTTCATATAGGAGATCTATAGTGCTGCTACTTGGAAGTCAGCAGACACTTTCATTTCCCACTGCCGCATCAACCTCAAGTCATGCCGGGATGTCTGTTTTGGGACCTCGGTTCTCCAGTCTCTGTTCTCCAAGTAAGGATGTATGCCTTGCCCCCTTCTCTGGGAGAACAGCTAGAAGTCTGCCACAGTGTGGATAAGTGAACCATATCCACACCCCTAGAAGAATAGGTTACTCACCTGTGACTGTAGTTATGGGAGTGATATTGGTTTTACACCAGGGAGGTCATCTCAAACTAACCTTATGCAGTTCTTTGACCCAGTGAGCAGGGTACTAGATGAGGGGCTACCAGTGGATGTCATCTACCTGGATTTTGCCAAGGCTTTCAATTTGATATCACATAAAGAATTAATCAATAGACTAATTGAATTAAAGGTAAATCCTTGTTTTATTACCTGGCTAGCAGCATGGCTGAGAGTCAGAATCCAAAGGGTGTGTTTAAGAGGTTGTGTCAATGTCAGTGGCTCAGCAGGTTGCACACTCACCTCTGAGGCTGAAAGATCAGAAGGCTGTGGGTTCTATCCCCACACCAGGCACTTGGGTTAAATCCCAATACTGACACTGTAATACAGCATGGGGGGGGGCTGCACTCCTGAGGTGCCATCGTTCGGATGAGACGTTAAACCGAGGTCCCATCTGCCTGTTCTGGTGGTAGTTCAGGTGGAAGTTAAAGATCCCATCGCACTTCTCAAAAAGAGTAGGGGAATTTTCCCGGTGTCCTGGCCAAATTTCCCCCATTCACTAAAAATACCACCAACAGCTTAATCTGGTTCAATGTCAGTTGACATCCATCCGTATTCCCCTCCTTGGGACAAGGCTGAAAACAGGCAGAATTGTCTAGTCCTCCTTTCCTGGTCAACAATTAATAAATAAATACATGTCTCTGATTGGGGCAGGGTGACCAGCGGGGTGTCCAGGGATCCATCCTGGGAGCACTCTTTAATGTGTTTGTATCTCTACAAACATCTGACAACTCATGGGCGAGCAAGTTTGTGAATGATTGCAAAATTGGTGCCATAATTAATAATGGGCAAGCCAAACTTAACCTCAAGAGGACCTAAACCTTATAGGAAGATGGGCATTAGAGCATAAGATTGTGTTCAATCTAGATAAATGTAAGATCATGCACTTTTGAAGGAAAAACTTGGAAGCAAAATATTACTTAAATAATGGTGAACTTCAATGTGCAAACAGTGCAAAAAGACCTGGGCATAACAATTACAGATGACTTGACATTCCATCAACAAAGCACAGAGGTGGCCAGAAAAGCAAAGGGAATGCTAAATTGTATATTAAAGAACATCCGCAGCAGGGATAATACTGTGATGATGCCACTCTGTGGGTTGTTGGTTAGACCACTGGCTGAGTATTGTGCATAGTTTTGGAGCCCCTACTGTATAGGGATATCAGATGGTTGAAAAGAGTTCAGAGAAGGGCAGCCAGAAATGTTACTAAGATAAAGGGTCTGAATTATGAAGAAAGACTACTGGACCTAGGATTATGTACCCTGGAATATCGTTGACTGAGAGGCGATTTATGCCTAGTATACTCTGCCTTTAAGAATAGAGATATCTGGGAATGCCTAGGATTAGAATCCAGGGTTAGTATTCAAATAAATAGAGCACATGACTATCAGTTAAAAGGTGAAAATTACAAAATGAATAAGAGAGGGGCCTGAATCAACCAGTGAGTGGCTGCCAAGTGGAATGGGCTACCTGATGAGGTGGTGTCTAGTGACACAATTAATATTTCCAAAAAAAAGATTAGATATACACATGGGTAGTGCCACCATCCATTAAATATGGCGAGTCTGTTTGGCGAAAGCTACTGACTTGAACCCAAACCTATGAAACCTTTTCAGCCATTAACATATATGCAGACACTGTAAATTTCTCTTTGCTGTCTTAGGGAACTTAGGGTTTGTAACCTAGAATTTAAATTAGGCTCCTAATCTCTTCAAAGTTTTAACATCACATCTTATATTATCCTAGCTGATATTTGCTGACTGAAACACTGGCTTAAATGATTTGTAAAAAACAAAGAAATAATTAGGGCACTGTTGAAAATTAAAGAAAACTAATCAGTGCTGCATATGTAAAAATTAAAAAAAAAAGTAGAAGAATATTTTAATGAGTTTTACTATCCCAGAGCTCTTTTGTTATCATTTAAATTTTATTCTTAAATTCAGCCGTCCCGGTGGCGCTGAGGGTTGAGGCACTGGACGCCACACCTTGTGCCATGCTGGCAACCCAAGTTCGGGAACGGTCTTGGGTTGCTTGGGGGTCGGCAGGGGCAAGGAAGGATTGAGCATTCGTTGACAGCTCTCCTTCCTCAGTGAAGGTGGGATCACATGATGTGCTGTAGTCCAACACCCAACGGTGGCTGGTTGTCAGCACAGGCATGCCACCAAGAACGGGGAGGGTCCAAGTCCAGGGCATTAGGCTGCCTCTGCCGAGGTGGAGCCAGCCACTCCACCCATTGCATGATCATGGGCCCGGGGGCAAAACAGCAAAATCTGGAGCCGATGGGGTCTATGATGACTCTACTATCAGGTCAGAGGGTATATCCATCCAAGGGAGGGACAGGAGCTCCCTGTTGGCATCCCACAAAAAAAAAAAAAGAAAAGAAAATGTTATTCCTAAATTCACTGATACTGTCGTTTTCCAGTTGGCAACCACTGAGCACAGTCCATGCCTTCTCTGGCACTAACCCTTAACTTGCCCCCAGAGGCAGGGCCCTACATGTCGACTGAATACTGCAGGATGTGCCCTCTGCAGAAGAGACTAATTGGAGGTGGTCAGTCTGTGATGTGGTACAATACTTCATCCTTCTTGCATTGCACAAACCTTGTCACCAATGTACAGTTATGGTACTTCTGCCAAATTGATGACTGCTCACCAAGCATTAAAGATCACTTTTGCTGCCTCTATCAAGAGGAATCACTTGTTTAACCTCTGTGCCACAGCCCTACTCACAACCCAGCTAGAGGCTGTAATCCTCTGCTGCTTCTAAGTCCCATTGACAGATTGTGTGATCTTCTCCTTCACGTAAAACCATTGGTCTTGTGTTTGGATTGCTGAGAGATGTCTCTAAAACACTGCTTGCTCCCTGATCCATCACCTCTCAGACTTTCTATTCCAGACCCTTTCAACACAGATTCTTATCCTATGCCTCTGCCTTCCAGATCCTCCAATTCTTGGTTTCAATCACCCATTCTGCATCTTGCATTGGGGCTTTTTCTTGGTGTCATTTTCACTTCCTTAGGATGTTAGCATGCAAGGAGCTCCAGTAAGTGTCTATGTTACATGTACCTGGTACAATGCAGAGCCCAGCTGCCATCCTTCCTTCTGCTGTGCCAGTATTACAGTATCACCTGTAGTCAGGCTCCAACCAGCTTCCAGAGCTCTGCAGTTCCATCTCTATTTGTAAATTGCCCCATTTAAAGGGTAAACATAGTACTGTATGTGTCCATACCATCACTTATTATAGAACTGTTATAAACTCAACCTAAAAATCCTTAAGCATAGAGTGTGTGGTAGAGGGAAAATTACAGGAAAGCAGTGTAATTGAATTTAAATAAATGTTGTTATTAAACACCATAATTTATGGTGTCTAATACACAAGGGTTGACCATAGTCCCAGCTCAGCCACAAGAAATTACTGTGGAGCCTAAGCACTAATACAAGCTGGGTATGTGCAAGATGCACATACTCAGCCTGCACGCCTCCGCATCCATAGACAGGCGTATGGTGGCCGGTATTTACGATTGCCATAGACCTGTTCGTAGCCCTGCCTCACTGGCTTGCAGGATCTTGAGGGTGGATTGGTGTGGATCATAGGACACTGGCAGGCATCCAGCTGGATGCCTGACCAGGTCTTGTAGTAGATGTCCTGCTCTGCACAGAGCAGGGGATTGTAGAATGGCTTGGGTCCCGACTTTGTAAACTGTTGGGCGAGTACCAAATGGCTGCCCTCAACCCTCCATGCCTGACTGGAGGGCTGGGACAGCATGATGAGGGGAGCTGGGGGTTCCTGTGGCTGGCAGGGTTTGCTGTGTGGCCGCGTAACAGTAAGGGCAGGGTCCCTGCTGTTGCATCTTGCACCCCTCACCCGGTACTCCATGCCTTCATGAATGGCCCGGAATGTTGGCATAACCCTGACATTTTCCCGGATCATGCACACTTGCAAGCGACCAGCCATGGGATCCATTGCGGAAGGGATGCACATCCCTTTCATGCATTCACACAGAGGTCCACAGGACCCCGGTGCATGGAAATGACACTTAGGATTGCCCACACACTGCAGATCTACAGCAAGTAGGCAATCTGCCCCATACTGCATAGGATCCTATATGAGAGGAGGTAAGTCTGAGTTGTCCTGTAACAGGGTTTGATCAACACTCTCAGGACTAGAATATGTGGTACTTGGAGCATGACCTGAGTGTTCTACCAGCTAAGCTACCCTCACTTAAAATGTCTACACTTTTGCCAAAATATTGCAGCATGGTAAAATGCCACACTGTAACCTTGAAGTCTGTGTTTTTAGTGATGTTTATTAAAATTTGTAGCAGGTGCAGGTTTGTACAATATACCATATGACAGTACATATAGCATAGTGCATGCATATCAGAGGATAGTTTAATGAGATTACCAGCATGTTACCCCCTGTCTACTATGTTCAACATTTACAGGATCAGGCATTTACTCTAATCATAGTTTAGATCTTTGATATTTATTTATATTTATTTATTTCTCATCTCAGATTAACCATTTGAGCTCAGAGCTCTTTACATAAGTTCCATGTTAGTACATTTAGAACAAGTAGGTGATTATACAGAGGAGTGAGATAAACAAGGCAAAATAATTAGAATGAGAACATTTAGGTACATTTGGTTTTTAAACAAAGGAATGCAAAAAATACAGCGAAAACTAAAACTGGAATAGGTAAACACAGTCAGAATCATACAGGAACAGACTAAATAACTGTGCCCAATAGGGAGCCTGTTAGTTGTCAGCAACATGAGGGGGTTAGCGCATAGAAGGGGTGGAGAGTTGAGACCCAAGTGCAGGGTGTCCGAGAGAGAGAGAGAGAGAGAGAGAGAGAGACCAGCATTTGCAGGGTTTTGTACATTCCAGAAATGTGACTTTCAGCTCTTGAACTGATAGGGACGTGGGAGAAAGACTGGAATGGAATCTTTAAAAAAAATATGCATTAGCTCCTTTCTCTTTGTTGTATGCTTCCAAATTGTTATTTGCAGAAACAACTATTACTCTGTTGCCAACTATTACCCTTGGAGATTGGATAACTCCTTGAGCTGGCATTGGGTTACAGAGCCTTTCCCTTGTAGGTCACTTGTTCAGACCCAGCTAAGATCAGAAGTGGCCAAGCAAATATCAGATGTCTGTTAAGTGGCCATTGTGAAATAAGCTGCAGTAGTCTTAGTTCAGTTCTTGATGTATTGATGTCCACAACATAAAAACACCATCACAGCCATCAAGTAATCATAACTGTTTTGGCAGTCTGTGTGAGAAGTCAAGATTTTGTACACACGTTGGCTGGTCAGTGATCATTTGCTTTCTGCACTTCCACTTCTGCTTTACTAGCAGAAGGTTACGATTAATTGTGTCAGATGCGAAGAAGAGAGGGAGCTCATGGGTGGAATGCGACAGGAATCCACCCTGGGTCATGTCCTCTTCAGTATGTTCATCAGTGACATTGGAGGAGGAATCTGGGTCAAGTTGTGTCTCTTTACAGATGACGAGTTCTGTGAGAGGGTAGACAATGACAGGGGAATTAGGGAGATGCATAGTGATCTGCAGTGACTTCACAGGTGGTCTAAGTTTTGGCAGTTGGAAATCATTGCCAAAAGGGGCAAGGTGATACACCTAGGGAACCAGAACCCCAGGACAAAGGACTGGATGAGAGGGGTAAAGCTGAGCTGTGCGTCTGAGGAAAAGGAGCTAGTTTTCATCATTAGTGACTCGTTTAAACAATCTATCCAATGTAACAAGGCTTATTGTAAGGCAGATAGGTTGTTGTGGTGAGGCCATACCTGGAGTACTCTGCCCAGTTCTGGAATCCTCACCTCGGGAAAGATAAGACAGGCTAGAGGTGGTGCAGTGAAGGGTGACCACGATGAGTTGGGGCCCGCAGCACAGATCTTATGGGAATTAGCTTAAGAAACTGAACATGTACTCACTTGAGACCAAACGACAGGTGGATGATATGATAGAGACCTTCAAGTTCCTGAAAGGAATAAACAAAGTGAACTGTGGGGAACTGTTTAGCATGAGTAACAGTTCAAGGACACAGGGCATGAGTGGAAGGTAATGGGAGGGAAGTTCCAGAGGGATGTGAGAAAGTGTAATTGCATGGATAGGATAGTGGAACCATGGAATAGTTTGCCAGCTGAGATGAAGGGCACCAAAACCATAATTTCAAGTGTGACTGTGACAGAGTGAAGGGTATAGTGGTTAGTCAGGATGGTAGCAGTTGTGAGGGGAACGGGGTGGATAGTGGGGACTAGTACTCTGAATAGGCTGTAGTTCCTGGGGTTTGATAGGGAACAGTGGGCAGACTGGATGGACCATTGGTCATTTTCTGCCATCATTGTCTATGTTTCTGTGTTTACCCAATTAACAAAATAAATAACAGGAAATTTATTGAATGGGTATGGAGACTGACCTACCCTCTGCCAGACACGAAGTGTTACCTTCATGTTAGGATTGAGGTAGGTTTGAGCATCACTGCTGCAAAGCATGCTCTGCCATTGCCCATACGTACCTTTTGTATGCACTTCATCTCCAGTGTTGCCAGTCTGGTACCTTTCACAATTATGATCATTAAATGCAAAAAAAATATATTGTAGATGATACATTTACCAAATATTAGGAACTTTTTTAACTAAAAATGTCATGCAAATTTAAAGGTGGACTGCCAGTTGGTGTTTCTTGGAAGTCTGAGATGTTTGCAGAACCATACAAGTATATTACTGCTTCATGATTAAAATGTAAGGCTTTAATCTTACACCCAAACTTAATATAAATTATACTGAATATACAGAAAAAAACAGCAAATAGAATGCACAGAGTATATACAGCTTTACATTTACAAGCAAGCTTTCAGTTTGCTAAGTACAGTATAATAAATGTTGATAAAACAAATGACATACAAAGTAAAGGGGAACTGTCAGCTTCCCAGGAACAAAAAAGCAGCACCTATAGGTCCCACTGAGCTAAAACGCACTATAGTGATATTTTTTTTAAAAGTCACAGAGCTGAAATCTTAATATTTGTCTGGTTAATCATGCAACCCGCCATCCCCTGCTGGCCATTATTTTCCTGCAGTCCCCCCCACCACCCCTTGCAGCCAGCCTTCTGATGACATGCCTGGTGGGCTAAGTCACTGGGAACTCCCATTTACCACTATAGTTTCTGAAAAGATTAACACATATACAGAGCATGTTTGCGCTTCTAATGCCTGTATCTATCGAACAAGGAAAGTCCTTTCCTCGGTCGAGCAGCATGCAGTGTAGTGGCACATAAATCTCCCGTGGTTTAGCCCATTAGGCACATCGAGTTCAAGTTTATTGTAGGAAAACTCCATTGAGCAAGCTTATTCACAAGGAGGTCCTTTGACACAGATAGGTACAGATTGCATAATTGAAAAAATAATACAAATTCAAGTACAGAAGTATGGGCAAGCATTAACATGTTGCATAAAACGACAATGACATAGGGAAATACAAGTGCATAAAAAAGGTACAAAGTGCTTGATTCGGAGTAAACAAGGCAGCTAATTTTCAGGTGATTAAGAGGATGCAGTGGGCTAGGGCTAGAGCAGTGAGCTAGGATTTAGAAGCAGGTGCACGTATCTTTTATTTTGGCTGCAGCCAACCTTTTAAATAGGCTGACAGGGACAGTAACAGGAAGCTTCAGTATGCATTGGAGCTGGTTCCAGATAGTTGGGAGTATGCTCGATATGGCCTGCTTGCCGAGGAAGGTACGAGTTCTCGGTACATCAAGGAGGAGGAGGTCATTTTTCCTAAGAGAGTAGGTGCTATGGGAAATACGGAAAAGGGTTGTCAGATAGTTCAGGAGCTTGTTGAGGAGTAGCTTAAGAGTCCTGGTGCCAGCATGAAGCATGCATCTAGTGGAGAGTGATGTCCATCCAGCGGCTACGTACAAATCACAATGGTGGGTTCGGTAGGGTATGTTTGTCATGAACCGTATGGCACGGTGATAGAGGATGTCTAGTTTGTTAAGTCCTGAGGCCACTGTGGAGGAACAGATTAGATCTTCATAGTCAAGTAGCAGCAGGAATGTGGCCTGGACCAGCCTAATTCTGGTATCCATAGGAAAGAGGGACTTGTTACGGAAGAAGAAACCTATCCTAATATTTAGCCTCCTTGCCAGATTGTCAAGGTGGTCATGAAAGGAAAGCTTGTTGTCTAGCCATATACCAAGATATTTGAATTTGGAGGTGATTTCAAGGGATTCACCTAAGGAGGTGGTGATGAAATCTTTGTGCGTGTCTGCACAGGAAGTGGTGGTGGTGTTTGGGGCAAAGATCATGGCCTTGGTTTTTGGCATTGAGGAGGAGTTTGGTATTGATTAGGTAGTTTTCTAGTTGAGCAAAGTCGGCTTGGAGTACATCCCTCACTTCAGCCAGTGTAGGACCTGATGTGTACAGTACCGCATCATCAGCAAAGAAATGCAGATAGGATTTAGATATATGTGCGCCAAGGTTATTTTTGTACAGGGAGAAAAGGATGAGACCTAATATGGAGCCTTGCGGGACTCCCCTGACAACTGGGAGGGATGCAGAGAAAAGGTCACCAGCTTTTATTTTCTGGGTCCGTCCAGAGATGTAGCTGGTAAACCACTGGGCAGCAAGGGGGGTGGCGCCTACTTTTATTAGGCTTGAGACTGACAGATTGTGGTCGACAATGTTGAACGCTTTGCTGAGATCTAGGAATACTGCACCAGTAACTTTTTTGGAATCTATGGCTGTGACCCATTCATTGGTAACTTTAGCTAAAGCAGTGACTGTACTATGGTTGGGCCGGAAGCCGTATTGCTCAGGGTTAAGGATTGAAGATGATTCGATATGGAGTTTTATTTAGGAATAAACTAGCTTTTCGAGGACTTTGGAGTGGACAGTCAAGATTGAGATGGGCCTACAGTTATTTAGGTCACATGGGTCCCCTGACTTTAATAATTGGAGGACATGGGCAGATTTCCAGCAGGAGGGAACAGTGGCAGTGGAAACGGAAAGATTGAATATGTGGAGGATGGGGCAGGGAGGTCGAGATAGCCTAGCTTAAGGAAAAATGGTTCTAAACCATCGTCCCCTGCACTTTTTTGAACGTCTGTGTTAAGAAGTGAATCTTTGACTTCTTTATAGCTAAGCAGGAACAACTGGAGTGGGTGGGTTGGGGTTAGAGAGGCAGTGTTATTAGAGTCTTGGTTGCTACCGTAGGCTGCTTAAGGCGAGAAGTCGAAAGCTAGGTCAGCAATTACAAAATGATTGTTGATTTCCTTGAGGATTAGGCAACTGTTTTCCACAGCCCTACTGTTGCTGAGGATCTTCAGTGGGATGGAGAGGGCTACAGGCTGACCTTTGATGGATTTGAGTGACTCCCAGATTTTTGGAAAATTCCCTTTTGCCTGTTCAAGGGTGGAGACATAGTAGTTGGCTTTGCATGATCGAATTTGTTTAACACAGGTGTTTGTAGCTGCTCTGAATGCTTGCCAGTCAGCTGGGCTTTTGGATTTTCTAGCCTTTGCCCAGAGTTTATCATAGTGTAAGAGTGTAGCCTTAAGATCTGGTGTAAACCATGGGTTGGATGTTTTACACACCCTGACTTTAATCAAAGGGGCATGCTTGTTGGCCAGAGTGGTGAGGTTGTCATTTAGCACGGTGACCGCCTCATCAATCGTTTTGACAAAGTAAAGGTCTTGCCATCCAGTTTTGCTCAAGTCGGATAAGTAGTCCGATGTATTAAACTTGCGAAAGGACCGCTTAGCTATAAGTGTTTGTTGCTGTCAAGCTTTAATTTGTTATATTGTACAAACAACCACCCCGTGATCACTCATGTCATTGTGGAAGATGGCAGACTGTAGAATTTTGTTGGGATGCATCATTAGTATCACATCAAGGAGAGAACTGTTGTCAGGATTGGATGTATTGGTTCTAGTTGGTTCGTGACTATCTGGGCTATGCGGACTTCATCCCAGAAGGATTTTAGGCTGCATGACTTGAGGGTAAGCCAGTCAATATTAAAATACACAAGAATTAAAGTTTCGGTGTTGGCAGAGGCGATTAAGGATTTAAGTATGGTGAGGATGTCAGTGCCACCAGATGGGAGGCGATACCCACCAATAATAGTGAGACATTCGGTGGATGGAAGGTGTATTTTGAGAGATACGATTTTGTACTGCTTAGGTTTAGATTTACAGTAGATATCACTGACTGTAAGCTTGGATTTAGCGTAGATGGCCACACCGCCCCTATGGCTTTCCTATCTGCCCTGTGCAGATTATAGCCAGGAAGGGAGACTTGGTGATCACTGTTTGTCTTTTTAAGCCAAGATTCGGTTATAGTAATAAGGTCTGGTTCAGTATAGAAACATAGAATTTGACGGCAGATAAGGACCGCTTGGCCCACCCAGTCTGCCCATTTCCCTACCTAATGGATAAGCTGCAGATCCTCAGTTAACCAGCAGCCTACTTCTTTCTATCCCCACCCCCTAAAATTGCCTTATGACTGTCCCATGCATGCTTGAATTCAACCACTGTTTTTGACTCCACAATTTCCTCCGGAAGGCCGTTCCATGCATCCACAACCCTCTCTGTGAAAAAATACTTCCTTACATTACCTCTGAGCCACACCCCCATCTTCAAATTGTGCCCCCTTGTTCTTGCACACCTCTTTTTTCGAAAGATGCTACCCTCTTGGACTTTGTTGATTCCCTTGAGGTGCTTGAAAGTTTCTATCATGTTCCCCCTCTCCCTCCTTTCCTCGAGGCTATACATATTAAGCTCCTTTAGTCTCTCTTCATATGTCTTCCAGTGCAGACCCTGCACCATTTTAGTTGCCCTCCTCTGGACAGCTTCCATCCTGTCTATGTCCTTGTGGAGATTGGGTCTCCAGAACTGCACACAGTACTCCAGATGGGGTCTCACCAGCTGTCTGTACAGAGGGATAACAACTTCCTGTTTTCTACTGGTGATGCCTCTCCCTATGTATCCCAGTATCCCCCCAGCCCTCCTTACTGCCCTCTCACATTGCTTGCCCACCTTTAAATCATCTGATATGACTACCCCAGGTCCTTTCCATTTTGTTGTTGTTAGTATCTCACCCACATTGTGTACTCTTCCCTGGGTTTTGTTTCCCAGGTGCATTACCTTGCACTTCTTAGCATTGAATCTAAGCTGCCATACATTTGACCATTCCTCTAACCTTGCAAGTCCCTTCTCATCCTTTCCACCCCACCTTGTGCATCAACTCTGTTGCAGATCTTTGTGTCATCTGCAAAGAGACATACTTTTCCTTCCAGTCCCTCTGCAATAAGCTTATAAGAAAGACATTGAAGAGACAGGTCTAATACTGAACCCTCGCGGTACCTAGTAACCCCTTTTCTTCAGAGTGGACTCCATTTACTATTACCATCTGTGTCCTATTCTCCAGCCAATTCTTTACCCAGGCTATCATCTTGGGACCCACTCCCAGGCTGGCTAACTTGTATATTAATCTTTTGTGTGGGACTGTGTCAAATGCCTTGCTAAAGTCTAGGTAGACCATGTCCACAGCCCCTCCCTGATCTACTACTTTGGTCACCCAGTCAAAAAAATCTATTAGACTCGTCTGGCATGACCTTCCCACTGTGAATCCATGCTGCCTTGAGTCCTGTGCCCCTCTGGCCTCTAGGTACTCGGCAGTTCTTTCCTTCAGAAGTGATTCCATCATTTTCCCTATCACTGAGGTTAAACTACAGGTATGGGCAGCCCATACTTGAAGCTGATCAAATTTTTTTATAAGGCTCAATATGTTGACTAACATTAACTTAAGTCCAGGTGCGGTTGCAAATTCTGTGGGAGATGCGAGTGGTAATGGATTTAGCCCCATGTTACTTAAACAGAGAAGGAGCAAGAGAAGCAGTTTCTTTATCAATTTTTGCAGGATAGGAGTGCTTTTTTTCTTTGCAACCGTCCGCAAGATGATGATGGGTGCAATGTGGTGCTAGGGCAGCAGTGAAAGGAAGCTAAGGAGAGTGCTCTGATCAACATATATGAGGGGAGCAGAAAGTGTAAGGGTGAAGGATATGGGCCGGATATAAAAGGAGGTGCAGTGGAATAAGGTCATAAGAGGGTTGGCCATGGGAGACTGTGGGAAAATAATGGCCATGGGGAGAGGGTTGTAGGATCAGCCAGTTGACCTTTAAGATTTCAGCCCTGTAAATTATTAAAAAAAAAAGTCACTTTATTGCATTTTAGCTAAGTGAGGTGTATAGGTCCTGCATTTTTGTTCCTTCAGCTGACAGTTCCCAAATTAGCAGTGCAAAAAAGTTACGGAACTAGATTTGGATATACAGCTTTCTAAAAAGAACTTTGAGTTATATACTGGTGTGCAAATTCAGAACAGTATGCTCAGCTGATTACAGTAGCAGGTAGTCCAGCTCTCTGGCACTGATCAGAGGGGATGTGCCTTAAAATATTTTGAGCAGTTATTATTTAGGAGGGGCTAAAGGATGCTCATATTGGGTTTCTTGGAATGTTCTTAAGCAGTATGGAATAAAGTACAGTGTTTTATGATTTATGTCTGTAAGTACCAGCAGGGTTTGATATTAAAGAAATTATAAAGGAATTATAGACCTTACTTTGAGAGGGCTCTTGCAGTAGGTACTAACACATAGGACTGAAACTGTAAGGCACAAGGACTACAAAGAAAACTTTTAGCTAGCAGTATCTGGCAGGGGACATCTCACCCAGCGTCACGTGACCAACATCAGCGTGGCACTATATAGTGGGCAGTCCCCATGCCCACCCTCCAGTTCTTTCCCGCCGTCGACCTGCGCACTCCGGACTTCACGGAGAACATTACTTCTGTTGATGCCATTTTGAATGAGTATTTCTCATTTATTAACACCGAAATTTAGTATTTTTCTCATGAATTGTGTATATTATTCTTTCATGCATGTCGTCTCCAACATCTTCCAAATCGCATAAAAACAAGTGCGACTCCTGTGGGACTCAGCTCCCTCACAAAGATGGCCATTCCTTCTGCCTTTGTTGTCTGGGCCCAGACCATAAGACCAAGGATTGTGAGGTCTGCCAAGGTTTTAACCAGGCCACACAAAAGCACCATCAGCAGTCCCTGGAAGCACACCTTTTAAAACTTATAATGGCATCCATGGAGAAGGAGCTGAAAAAACTCAGAAGCCCATGTTCTTCCTCTGAAGGACATTGTAAGAAAAAGGATGACAAGGAGAGACATCGGGACTGGGAACAGTCTCATTGTAGCCGGCGGCCCCCGCCAAGGAGGTACTTTCTCCCCAGGGGAAAGTAGCTTCTTCCACGGCTGCTTCCTAGGCTACAGAGCAGCCATCTGTCTCCCCCCCCCCATCGGGTTCGGCCCTGATGGGAGCCTCCGGGGCAAAGGAGGTGCCCACCACTACATGGTCCCTCAAGATTAAGAGGCCTAGCAGGACCAGTAAGACGATTGCCGGCTCCTCCGACATTCACACGGAACTGGCTGGTAAACCGCCCATTGGCTACTCCGACGAATGTGCAGCCCCAGCTCCTCTGGCAGGCCCCAATTACAGACCTGACATCAAGGAGCTGGCTCAGCTGATTCTGAGCCGCAGCTGACACTGGAGTCCCCTCCGGTTTCTCCCCATCCTCTTATAGTAGCGATCCCTCTGCTCTCCCCATCTCCCGTGGACCCAGTGGTGGGGGGGCACCCGCCATCAGGGAAAGTACCCGTCATGACGCCTGAGGCACCGCCAGACCTGATGAAGCCTGTGTTGGTCCTCAAGGCCCCACAACTCCCGAAGGGCCGCCAACAGGTAGAACGCCACTGGCCCCTGCTCCAAACCCTCCGATGGGGCCAATACTGGAGCCATCAGCCCCTCTGTCTGGGCCAACACCAGAGCCATCAACCCCTCCTTCAGGGCCGACACCGGGTCCCTTGGGCACGCCACCGAGCTACCCATTGCCGGGGTACCCGACACCAGGGTTCAATCATTACCCAATGCTGTGCATTCCAACGCCAGGATATTCTCCACCACACTTTATGATTTGGGGTTATCCAATGCTAGGATATGGGCATCAGCCCCCACCACCTCCTCCTCACCTCAGGTGGACCTACAGGCGATGTTGAATTCCTAGTGGGATGAGGCAAAATCGCAGCTTACATCAGAATTAACAAAATAGCATCCTCTGGCAGCCCCGATGCCAGCCCCCAGAGAACCACCACTCCGAGCTTCTCCCCCATCGGGCCCTAGGCCCTCGACGTCGGGCAGGACAGTGGAAGCTTCTCCACAGTCTCAGTGGACCACAGCGTTTGCGAGGCCTGTAGACCTCTCAAAACCAGTGGACATTACCCTTCCAAGACTCAGTTCACCTGATGATAGCCCTACGTCGGACTCGGAAAGCGGTTCCACCCATTCGGGATCAGACTATGAGTCACCCACTCAGGATGACCCAAAGCCTAAGGAGTCGTCAAAATCTTCCCCTGAGGATCCTTCCCTTATAGAGCTCCTCAGGAAAATCCAGGCAGCATGCGACTGGTGTACCGAGGATCAAGATCCCCAATGCCCCGGACAGACTTATCAAACTCCCGAGGATAAAGACCACCTCAGTGTCCACCCAAAGACAGATTCCATGGTCATCAGTGCTGCACACGACTGTTCAGCCAAACCTGAACACCTTAGTACCTCCCCTCCAGACAAGCAATCTAAGGTCGTTGATCAATCTGGGAAGAAGGTCTACTCTTCTTCAACTTTGGCTGTCAGGGTGCTGAACTATATCGCGCAGATGGTGGTCTACCAGAAATCTATTCTGGGTGAGCTGGAGTCCAAGATTGACAAACTCAAGGACTCTGAACTAAGGGATGAGATAGCATGTATGGTCTGGTCTGTTAGATCTGCTAGTAGGCACACCCTGAGGGCCACTTACAATGCTGTGGACGCCTCAGCAAGAGGAACAGACACTGCCATTAGCTTCAGGAGACATGTATGTTTGAGGATTTTGGGTCTTGCACCTGAAGTCCAGACAGTAATTCAAGACATTCCCTTTAGGAGTCTGGTCATGTTCGGAGGGGATGTCAAGGACATCATTACAGACTTACAGGCAAAGGGCCAGGCTTTTCAGTCTGTCCAGTTCATGTACAAGCCTTCCTAGAAGTCTAAACAGCCCTTTCATTGGCAGCAATGACGCCAACAGAGGCAATCGCAAAACTGATGTCAGAACAAACGTCTGGCCCCTTCAGCAGGCACGACTTCCCCAGCCAAATCTCACAGAGCCTCGGGATCCGCTACCTCCACCCTCCCTCCTGACTCGCTAGGACCCCCCCCGGAGCGAGTCCCAGGGGAACGGTAGGGGCAGGTTTGCAATCCACCCACCAGGATGGGAGGCAGTAACCACAGACTCGTGGGTCTCCAGCTGGCTCCAGCCACACAATAAAGTTCACAGAGCAACCTCCAGCACATCCTCCAGGTCATTCTTACTATCCTCCAGGTCATATTCCTCCAGTAAGAGAGGAAATAGACTCTGCTGGCAAAAGCAGCGACAGCGCTGGTTCCTCCGGAGCAACTAGGAAGAGGATTCTACTCACACTTCTTCCTGGTTCCCAAGAAGATGGGTGACCTCAGACCAGTATTGGACCTAAGCACTCTGAACCTCTTCATGGAATACAAGAGGTTCAGAATGCTTTCCCTTCCAGGTCTGATACCATTCTTGCAGGACGGACACTGGTTGTGTGTACTGGACATGCAGGATGCTTACCTACATATCCCAGTTTTTCAGCCCCACCGCAGGTTCCTCAGATTCTGTTTTCAGGGAGAACATTTTCAATTCAAAGCTCTGCCCTTTGGCCTATCGTCAGCACCAAGAATGTTCACCGAGCCTAGTGGTGGTGGCAGCGTAGCTTCGACAGACAAGGTGTGCAGGTGTTCTCTTACCTGATGACTGGCTTCTTTCGGCACTGTCGAGGGACAGTCTAGCCAAATCTCTTTTGGTGACCCTGGACCTCTTCAGATGGGTGGGCATTATGGTCAGCTACCCCAAATCCCATGTTTCTCTTACACAACACGTCCAGTTTACTGGGGCAGTGTTGGACACTATCCAGGGGAAAGCCTTCCTACCATCAGATTGGATGGAGAGACTCCAGCAACAGGCACACTTTGTGGCCTCTTAGAAAAGGACCTCAGCCGGAACGGTCCTCCACCTTCTTGGTTATGACAGAGACCATCCCTATGGTGCCCCTGGCCAGACATCATGTGAGGGTTACACAGTGGACTCTCAGGGTACAGTGGGACCTGAGAGCCAACGATCTGAACCAAGAGATCCTGGTCTCAAACCCAATGGCTCGGGACCTCTTGTGGTGGCAGGACCTAGAAAACCTACTCCAGGGTGTCCCGTTCCACACAGATCTTCCCACCCAGACCCTTATGAAGGATGCCTCCAGGGATAAGATGGAGAGCCCACTTGGGTGCTCTCAGGACTCAAGGCTCTTGGTCCTCCAGCGAATTCTCCCTCCACATCAATGTACTGGAGATGCGAGCAGTGATGAATGTCTTACAGGCTTTCCAGCACCTTGTTCAGCCAGGACTAGTCATGATCCAGACGGGCAATATGTACGTCATCTGGTACATAAACAAACAGGGAGGAACACGCTCGTACTCCCTCTGTCATGAAGCGATGAGAGTCTGGTACTGGGCAGTCCAGCACCATCTCCACCTTACAGCGGCGCATGTTTCAGGCATACAAAACATACTAGTAGATGCACTCAGTCGCACTCAAACCAGAGCTCACAAGTGGGAACTGAGACAGTCAGTGGTAGGCAGCATCTTTGAAAAATGAGGAAGGCCAGACCTAGATCTGTTCGCATCCCCATACAATGCAAAACTACCAGCTTTCTGCTTGCTCGCTCCAGAGTGTGGTATTTTCTGGCAAGATGCACTCTCTCTATGCTGGAAGGGGACGTTCATGTACACCTTCCCTCTGCTTCTGCTAATGCAGAGGGTGCTGTTGAAACTTCAGGCAGAAGGAGCATGAATGCTGCTTCTTGCTTCCTTCTTGCTATGGCAGATTTGGTTCTCTCTGCTTCAACAACTGTCAGTGGAACCTCTAGTTCCCCTGCCCATCTGTCAGGATCTGTTGACTCAGGAACAGGGCACCCTGGTTCATCCAGGCCTACAGTCCCTTCACCTACATGTGTGGCACCTACTGGCATAGCTGCTGCTTGCTTTGGAGTTTCTCCTAGAATAGCACATGTTCTAGTGGATGCCAGAAAGCCGTCCACCAGATCCACCTATGCCATGAAACGGAAGAGATTTTCCATATGGGCTACATCCAAGGATTGGTCCCCTTCTCCTGCCCTGTTCCACAGGTCTTAGAGTACCTTCTGCACCTCTCTGACCTGGGACTCAGTTATTCGACCATGAAGGTCCACTTGTCTGCCAATTTCAGCCTACCACATTCCTCTGGGTGGCAAAACTGTGGCTCAGCTGGAAGTATCCAAAACTTTAGTGAAAGGGATTCTTCACTTGAAGCCCCCAGTCAGGAGCCCTGCTCCTCTCTGGGACCTGAACTTCGTTTTGGAAAAACTCACTCTGTCCCCTTTTGAACCAGCAGCGAGTTATGAAATGCGCTACCTTTCTTGGAAAGCACTGTTTTTAGTTGCCATTACTTCAGCTCAAAGTATTTCCGAGCTTCAGGCCCTGATGTGTAAGGAACCTTATTTGATTTTTCACAGAGACCGGTGGCTCTGCATACTAATCCTAAGTTCCTAAGTTCTTGCGTAAGGTGGTTTCAGAATCCACCTTAAATCAGACTGTTCAGTTGCTAGTGTACTACCCTGACCATTCTAATCGGGGAGAAGCAGTTCTGCACACACTGGATTAACATAGAATTCTTTGTCATTACATGAACAGAATGAAGCCAGTCCACAAAACTGACCAGTTGCTTGTTTCCTTTGTGCCCGATAGAGAGAGGGCACTGCGGTTTCAAAGCAGTGTTTGTCCAAATGGTTGGCAAACTGCATCTCCTTTTGTTATCAGAAGTATAACAAGCCCCTTCCGGGGGAGGTTAAAAGGCATTCAGACAGAGGTATGGCTGCTTCTGCTGCTTGTTTCAGGAATGTCTCTGCCACAGGTATCTGTGCGGCTGCCACTTGGAGTTCTGTCCACACCTTCACTAAGCATTACAGTTTGGACATTGCTTCTAGGTGCAGAGCAGGCTTTGGCCTAGCTGCTCTTCAGGGACTCTTATCCTAAGATCCCTGTTTACTGCAGACTTGTTCCTACCTACCATGTCTCAGACTTGTTTGACTTTGACTTTGCTTGGGACTCAGTCCTGTGCGTTAGTACCTATGGCAAGAGCCTTCTCGAAGTAAGATACTACAGTTACGTAAGAACTTACCGTAACAGTAGATCTTCAAGACAGGCTGTTGCAGTAGGTACCTCTTTCCCTTCAACCTCCCCCTGGGTTTTTTCTACTATTTCTCCTGTCATAGCTTTTTAGCTCCAGGTGCCCAATCTTACCTCCTGTCGCACCTTCTTAGGTCTCCTGCGGGAGAACTGGAGGGCGGGCGTGGGGCCTGCTCACTATATAGCGCCACACTGACATCTGTCACGTGATGCTGGGTGGGCAGTCCCCTGCCAGACATTACTAGCTAAAAGTTTTCTGTGTGATCCTGGTGCCTGACAGCTTCAGTCCTATGTGTTTATACCTACTGCAAAAGCCTCTCTCGAAGATCTATTGTTACGGTAAGTTCTTACGTACTTGTACTATGCTAAGGATACAATTAAAAATTACAGTATATAACAAGTGAAAAACTAATGTTTTCTGCACTTCAAAATCAATCATAAAATGAATTCAATATCATACTGGAATGACAGTGTAGGAGTACAGTTTCATTGTTTTTTTTTTTCTTTTTCCATTTTAGGCACAGGTACTAGAGAAAAAGTTGCAGGCTGAACTTCCAGATGATGCTCGTGTGATTGTCTGCCGCTTCCCATTCCCTCACTGGCCTGTTACTTGTTCTGAAGGCTTCGGGTTGGACCAGGTTTGGGCATATGATATGCAGTCCTTGAAGAAGCAGCCGCTTGCACATGAATGAACAGCTCCGTCCCACTCTCATTTCCCTGAGCCCATTTGAACAACATGGTTATAATGTTTATTCCTGCTGTTCCTATAAATTGCAACTACTGTAACCCCTTTCATTGGTTTGCAAAGCAGCAACAGATTATTTTGTATCAGAGTAATTTACAGATTGCCTTCAAATTTTTTCCTGTGTTTTGAGATATTTTACATATGCTAATAATAAAAAAATTAATACTAGAGAAAATGATGTCTTCAAAGTCTTATTCCTGTCATGGTTTTGGAAAAGTATGGGAACTGCTGAAGTATTGTGTCTAGCAGTATGCAAGCCACTGGTATAATGGAAAAATACTGGATAGTTAGGTTTGAGAAGGCTGATACAGTGTGTCAGTTTTAGCCATCACTATTCAAACATTGTGAGTACTGTACACAGAGGCATATAAAGAGGGGTATACAGTGCAAAATAAAGCATTCTTAAATTGTAACAAACATCTTTTTATTGGGAAAGCAGCATGCATCAGAGGCACACTGAAGAATTGCAATAATCCTATAATCTTTCCTCTTCATCACTGTCCATTGCCTTACTGGGAATGATGTAGATGTCATCCTCCTCAAAATCTTGTGTTGTAGGGCTATGATAATTGTAATATAGCTCGGATGTTTCATTTCCATATATGTGGTCATCGAACACAGGCTCATCTTCAAGTAAATATGGATCACTGCCATTTTCTTTCTGCACTGCATTTTGTGTCACAGGACCAATGATCATATTTTCATAGTTTCCAGGAGTGATCATGTAGTTTTGGCAGTTTCTTTCATGAATGGCTGCATGCAGTACATGCAAGTGGCCAGCTTGGGGAACGTGACGATTCTGTTCTGAACAGCTGGGATGCAGCAGTGAACTGGTATAAGATGATGGTGCGTAAGTATTTGAATGTGTGTGGCATCCTTCAAAATTCCGTGTGTAGGGTTGCTGCTGGGCTTATTGCGTTTCTTGTACCCAATTCTAAATCCACAGATCAATAGCAGTAAAACCAGAGGCACACATGCAGCAGCTGATTTTAGCTCTGTTATCAGCTTGGGATCATTCTTGGGGGCTGAATGAGTACTGGCCATTGCTCTTATATTGCTACCATGCTTCACAAACATATAATTTGGGGGCATTGCTAGCTCACGTTTTGTACAAAACTGGGTGGAAGCTTCTTTGTATTTTTTCTGTCCGTGCAAACTGCAAAGATGGTTGGTGTCAAGGAGTACGTTTTTCTGGTCAACTTTAAAATTGATTTTAGAAAAGGTTTAATGCTTCAGGACTAATACAGCCATAAAAGTGCAGCATGGGTTACCATATGGAGATTGCCAAAGTCAAATCTTGTTACTCTGGATATATATTTAGTTGTGCTTGCTACCAGCTATGTGGCATGTGCAGTTCTCTGGGGACATCCAAAAGCAGAAAAACTTGAAACTGGTTCTGAAACCTATGGATAAAAAAGTGAATTTATTATTAGAAATGCAAGTGAATCAAAAAAAGAATCTACAGCACATATAGCATTTAATGGTTCCTATGTTTCCTGCATCCACTGCACTACCAATATTCAAGACATTTGTTACTATAGAAAGTGCTTTCAGATACGTTGGTGTGTTGAACTCTTAAAAAACAATTCTGTACTATTCTAGTCTGTTTTGCAAGTATATTATTCAGCATAGTGTGTGTGTGTGTGTGTGTGTGTGTGTATAAGACAATTATGGCAGAAAACTGCCTGTCCGCCCATCCAATCTTCCATCCCTGACAAACTGTTCTGCACTGGCCTTAGTGGTCAATATTAAGTGAATTGCTTTGCTAATCATATCAGCAGTCATGTAAAAATATGTTTTTATGTAGCGCATTTCAGTGATTAGCGCTCTGAACTGTTAAACATTAGATCACATGTTCCAATCTCACCAGTCACTGGTGCACTGTGTAGCACTGAGCAAGTCATTTGACCTCTTGGTGCTTCAGTGCATCTAGCTGTAAAATTTAGTTAACAGTAGGGCCCCACAGAAAATGAGATGTTGCATCTCAGTTTGGTTAACCTGGAAAAATAACTGAAAATACTCTGTAGTTACAAACAATTAAAAATTAAACAAAAAACAAAAACAAGGTGCTGCATCAGCATGTGGGCTGAAAACAAAACAGAAAGATAATATTAAATCCGGGTATTAAATGCATGCTGAAAATAAAAAAAAAAATTGAATTAGAATCGACATTTTGATCTGAGGTCTTCTTTGGGAACTATCTATGAAGAAAACGGCAAGGTTAGTTGAGAGGTAAGAGGGAAGAAAGGATATATAAGTGGAGAAGAAAAAATAGGTAAGTGGATCTAGGAAAAAAACAATGATACAGCATGCACCACATAATGAGGTCGCAGTTAGTTAGGACAAGCTGGTTGATCAGGACATCCCAGCTGGAACCGATTTTACTGAAATTGCAATGCACAAGATAGCCATAGCTGAAAGCCAGCAAAGCAAAGTGACTGATTTCTTCAGTCCACGGTGCTCGGGAGTACACTGAATATTGCACCTGGAAAAAGAAAAATACAGTACTGTTTAAGCCTGCCACAGTATATACACAGCACAGGCAAAATACTATCAAACAAAAAGGTTTGTACAAACACTAAAAGACATAAAAACATGCTAAGAATCTATAAAGCAACACTAGCAACATTTACATTCATACGCTCCATAGGCAGTAGTGAGCCCTATTTTAAAAGGATGTCCGGATAAACAGGATGATTTGAAATCCACCGGGCCATCACATTAAGCGGGGTATACTGTAATAGACAAGTTAATAAAAGAAGCTGGGAAACAAAAAGGGGATGATGGGTAGAGAGAGGCAGTAGGGGTGAATGAGCTAAGTAGTCCTCATGTAGGGTTTAATTGACTGGGCATAGTAAGAAGGCTGAAAATTGACAAAGGTAGAGGAAGGAGACCGGGACACCTGGCGAAAATGAAAATGGACATGCACACATGACTGGAATGCCCATGTGAGTATACCCACATACACCCTGAATGGAAGTGTTTGCAGACTTACCCACACGCAAATGTACCATGCATATAGGAAAACGTAGATACATGCAGGGAGGTTTTCCAAGGACAGGCTTCAATGAACTACGTTAGTAGAAAATATGTCCATCATTGAAACCTGTGGGTTGCTGGGAGGGTAAGCAGATGATAACTTAATATCTGTCTGTTTTTTTATTTGGTTAGACCCTACTTTGGGACTCCTCAGCTCATGTGTTGTTGTTTTTAGTTTGTTTGTTTTTCCTTTTACAGAATGGTCATTTTATTTTCTTTTGCAGTCCTGTTGTAATTTTTCTCAACAGTAAACTAAACAAGTTTTCCTGGGGTATATCAGTGCATCCAGTTGGACCCAGTAGTCACTAGTGTGAGTGTCTTTGAGATGTAGACTCAGAAATAAACATAATTCCCTGAGTAGTTACGGGTAAGTATGAATTTCTGAAATGGGTTAGAAAATTGTGTATTTATGACTTGCCCAGTCCTGTCACATGACCACGTGTCAAAACAGCTTAAAGCAGGGTCCTAACATCATATACTGCCTTTTTACTAATGTAATATCCTAAAGCATCAGGTCTTCAAACTAAAAGCTGTATCAGCAATTGTTTCCTTTACTGTTGTACAGTAATTTAAAGTAACCTTCACTTATTTACCCTTCTCACCCACATAATGTCAACAATATTTACCCACTTTGTAACAAAAAGGTGAAGTATCAGGGCCACATATTCAAAAGGCCAACAAAGTTTCTTGGCAAGTCAACTCCCTGCATGTGAAGTACCATAGTTTGGGGAAGGGGTGTGTTTAAACATGCGCAGCTCTGTATATGTCCATACAATTACAGTTTGAATATACCCCATTTGAGAGTAGCACAACACATGGCACAAACGCCAGCACAAGTGCAACCCAGGGCTACTGGGTGGTAGAAACTAGGGACACTAAGGCAAACACAGTCTTTTTGCAATGCTCTCTTAGTACAAGAGTGCACACTTGTTATATTGAAATGGTAAAATGCAACTGACCCAGCAGTGCTCTTTATGCAAGGCATTAACGCATCCCTACAGTCATTATCTGGCATTTACACGTCATCAGTAGGGTGAGTGATTTGTAGACATTGCTGGAATTTCCACAGTGTTTTTTTTTCCAAATTGCTTAAAATTGGATGCTATATCTGAAATTGCAGATCTTCGAGGATATCTCTTTCATCAGGCCACACTGATGGAACTGTAAATGACAGGCACTAGTGCCACACAGAAACATTTGCGAGCAGTCCTCCAAGGACTACCCACAACTATGTGACTTGTCAGCTGCTACATAATCTCGGGTGGCCCTTTCCCTCTTCAGTTCTTTTCCTGCCATCGACCATACTCGTCAGACCGCTGATGGAAACGCCGCTGCAATTGCCGCTACTTTATTTTTTGTATACAGTAAAGCAATTACTTTTAACAAGTAATTTTTGACAACCTGTGTGTTGTTGAAGGAATAATGAATGTGGTGAGAAGATTTACACTGGTAATTCCCAAGACATCTATGTCTGTTGCATTGGCCCAGACCACAACATGCAAGCCTGCCCAATCTGCAGGGTTTCAACACTGCCACCCAACAATGCTGAAAAGGGGCCTTAGAGAAGCACCTATTAAAATGGCAAGATAGCCTGCATGGAGAAGGAGCTCCAGCAGAAGAGCGCCACCACATCGCAGGCCCATTCTTCCGGGTCCAGATCCTCAAAATACTGGAAAAAGTCATCCAGGAACCATGAGAACAAGCACTAGGAGAAGGAGAAAATTTCCCTGGTGCATTCCAGGCCTCCCCTCTGCACAGTAGGTATGACCTCCACTGCGCCATCAACTGATCAATTGGCACTACCACTTGCCTTCCCTGACCAACAATATAACTGGCAGGTTGGGGCATGGTGCTGGTGCTACCAGGCCTAGTACAGCTGGTACATCACCATTGACGTTAGGGGCTATGCCACCTCTATTGACTTCTACCAGTGTACCCATCATCGCCCACATGGGCGCTGATGCCCAGGCGTTTGTGTCGACCTGCATGGACATGCTTAGATGCCAGCTGCCTCCTCCTAATCCTGTTCCAGGAGGCCCATCAACAGGGCTTGCTACTCAACCCCCTGCAACGATGCACACTAGGGCCATGCCTCATCTGCCCCCTCAAGCACTGCTGGCCTTGCTGGCAGGTTCCTGGATACTCATCGACCAGGCTGACAATGATTTCGAAAACAATCCTCATTTAGTGATGTAGGATGAAGAGGAGGACACTGACGACTATGTTGAAAGTCCCCATGAGAGGGGCGCTAGTTCTACTGTGTACACCTGCAGTGAGGACTCCATGGTCCACACTCCAAGGCCCCCCCCCACAGGACCCAACTTTCCTCATCATGATGCAGTAGTTACAGGCTGCCACAGGTTTTGATTTAGAGGAGAAAGATACCACCAAGGAAAAACTTAATAGATTTCTTGGAGTTACCTGATGCTCCCTGCCACTGTGGCACCACCTATCCTCCCTGCTCTAGAGCAATGATTCACAACATATGGCCTGGGGGCCACAAACGGCCCCTACAGCAGCTGTCTGTGGCCCCCAAGGACTTAGCAGCTTCCCCTTGCAGCCTTTGTTTATTTGATTTTGTTTTTATTTTTAGTAGCATGTGTATAGATAGATACACAGACAGATAAATGTATGTTTTGATTTATTTTATGTGTACGTTCAATAATGTCTTGCTGGACATTTGTTATCTTGGACCGTTTTACAGTGGCCCTTGGCCCTCGGCCTCGGCTCAAGTTTTCAGTCTTGCCCTCCACAAAAAAAAAAAAGTGAACTGCCTGATATAGGCTGAATGTCATTCCAGGCATACCAAGAAAGGCTTACAAAATGTACATGGCTCCTTCGGGGAAACCCTTTTTTGCTATCCAGCCTAAGGCAGGATCTGTGGTCATTAATGCTGCCCATGATAGATCAAGGGAACAAAACAAAAACACCTGAACTAGCCCGGTGGCGCTGAGGGTTGAGTCACCTCTGCCTTACCTCATGCTTCGCTGGTGACCTGTGTTCAGGAACGACCTCAGGTCATCATGGTGCTGGCGAGGGGGGGGAGCAGGAGCGAGCCTAGCGGGTGTCCTCTCCAGGGGTGGGAAGTCACCCTCTCATAGTCCTGCTGTCACTGGGTGGAGGTCCGGTGGTGATGCAGGCAGGTATGGATGAATGGTAGGGTGGGGAATTCTGTAGTGCATGACGTGCACGTGCCTCCACACACACGCGCTCGTGCCAGGAATGAGCGGGTTAAAACCAGGAGAAAAACCTATAAAATGTAAACTAAAAACAAAACATCTGAGCTCCCTCCCTCCTGATAAAGAATCCAGGAGGTTGGATGTGCTGTGTAAGAGGACTTTTGCCTTGGCCTCCCTGGGCCTTAGAATTATTAACTGTCAGGCCCACATGGTCAAGTACCGTAACACTCTCTGGAGAAAGGCCAGGACAGCTACACAAGCTTTGTCAGAGGGTATCCCCAAACAGGAGCTCCTAAAGGCTCTCGCAGCTGGGGCTGATTTAGGAAAGCACCTGCTTCACAGGGCCTAAGATGTTTCCAATATCTCTGCAGGGGCTTCTGCCTTGGGGATATGTCTGAGGAGGTACTGCTGATTCAGGGTAGCAAGATTTGCGAATGATGTACAACAGTCCATTCTCAGTGCTCCTTTCAGAGGATATAAACTATTTGACTCATATGTACAGGATATCCTTTCTAAACTTCAGGCCTCAGGCAGGACCCTGAAGTTGGTACACTCTCTGTACCATACCCATCCAGGTGGAAGGTAAAGGGTATCTTTTCACCTAGCTTGTGCTATACACCATCCATCCACCAAGCAAGGTAAGGATAAGGGAGCAGGAGCATTGCCCATCTCAGGAGCGACTCCAGATGGACACCCAAAAGGCCCCAGAGGTTGGAAGCACAGCAGGAGCCACCACAACAGACTTTGCCCAACTCCTTGTACTCCCCTCAGCCACCATTATCTCCAGAGGTGGTTGTAGGGGGGGTCATCTCTTCCTCCACCTAACTCAGTGGAAGGAGGTGACATCAGATGCCTGGGTCCTGGAAATCGCAGCATAAAGTCATGCTCTGGAATGTCTGGACACACTTCCAGATCATCCACTGGTGCCAACGCACTATCCTCCAGACCACATTCTTCTGCTCTTGGAGGAATTTTAGACCTTCCTTCAGAAGAGGGCCATAGAGCCTGTGCCCTTCAAACAAAGAAACACAGGGTTCTGCTCTTGTTGCTTTCTAATCCCAAAATGGACAGGAGACCTGTGGCCTAGTCTGGATCTCAGGGACCTGAACTTTTTCATAGAGTACAAAAAGTTCAGAATGGTCACCCTGCAAGGCCTACTCCCACTGCTGCAAGGAGGGATTGGATCTATTCCCTCGACATGAAGGATGCCTACCTTCATACCAAAATTTGCAGACCTTGCATAAAGTATTTGAGGATTTTACTTCAAGGGTATCTCTTGCAGCCGGCCATCCCCAGTAGGACTAAGCTGTAAGGCGACAGGACCACACGGAAACCTTTATAACTAGTAGTCTATCAGAGGGGGCCATCCACCTCCGACATCAGTGGCTGAAGCATCGGAACAAGGACTGGGACCCACCCCGGTCTGCCTCCTGTTTACTTTCTCTGCACAAGGCTCCGCCAACTGCATCAGTGTCTTCCTCCTTTGGGGCCGACCTCCTCAGCCCCGCATGCCTTATCTCTTCAGGGCTACCAGTGGCCCTGCTGCCCACCCAGATATTGGTCACAGGTGGTGGCTCCTTGAGGCAGGGTCTTTTGTATCCTGCCTCCCAGCCCCTTCTCTTTCAGCCCTTATTTTCTGTCAGTTCTTCAGCAGGTGGCTCGGCCGGAACTCTTCTGGCCAGTGCAGACACTGTTTGTGCCAGTACTGTCTCTGCCACTTCATCACCTGCACCCCCAACACCAGTCTCCTCCATCAATCCTTCCCCTCTTTTGCAGGGACAGGCTCTGGAGGGCACCAGTGCCCTCCAGAGCCTGGTCTCCCCTCAGCTTTCACCAGTGGGGTCCTCCTCTCTGCTGCCATCCTCTGCTTTATAGGTGCATGTGGATCCCTCTCCAGCATTACCCAGGCTGATGTCCGTCGTGCCTGCACATGTCCTCCTGCAGCCCGCAGGACCCTTGTGACTTGATTTCCACCCTGTGTGCTATCATGCAGTCACAGGTCCCTTCTCCTGGTAAGTCAACCCTGATTCACTCCCAAGGGCCTTCTCTGGTCCCATCGGCCCTGGCTCACCCGGGCCATAGTACTCCTCATATTCCTAGGAGCTCTACTAATACGGACACCCTGCTCGCCCGGACAAATGCCAGCCCAACAACAGTGGAGATGACAGCTCAGCCACCAACAACGGTGTCAGTTCTGATCTTTCTCCATTCTGGCAGGCTCTTCGGGAAATGAAGTGGAGCCCAGGAATTTCCCTAAATCTCCCCCTGATGACCCCACATTCATGGACATTATGAAGCATATTCAAGCTACTATGGGGTGGGAGACTGAAAAACATGACCCGGAATGCCACCGCCTGGCAGTCTACCTTCGCCAGTGTGATGCTTCTCCCTTGGTGGTGTCCCACCTTATTTAGTCTTACAAGGACGTCACCAAGGCAACATGGCACCACCCCCACATGGTTCCATCATGTCCAAGAAGGCTCACCAGTTTTATCATGCTCCAGTTGGCAAACCCTACTTTGGCAAGCAACCGAAAGTGGATTCAGTTATCATTAATGTGGTCCATGACCACACCAAGAGGCCAAAACAATTTAGTGCCCTCCATCTAGATAGGGAATCTCGCCAACTGGACCAAATGGCAAGCTTGCTTTTTCATCTGACACCCTAGTCATCCAGGCCATTAACTATTTGGCCCACATGGTGCAATACCAAAATCTTTTCTGGGACCAGGCAAGGGAGGTAGTCATGGCCATGCGAGACGACTCCTCAAAGCAGCAAACCCTTCAGGCCCTTAAGACTGGGGCAGACATTGGTACCCACATTCTTAGGGTGGCCTATGATACTGTGGATATGTCAGGTCAGGCGGCAGCTGCTGGCATCAGTATGCGGTGCCATGCTTGGCTCAGGGTCTCGGGCTTTGCTTCAGATGTCCAGGCAATTCTAGGGGGTTGGGGTAGGAAGAAGTAGGCTGCTGGTTAACTAGGATCTACAGCTTATCCATTAGGTAGGGAAATGGGCAGACTGGGTGGGCCAAGTGGTCCTTATCTGCCGTCAACTTCTATGTTTCTATGTATTATCATGGATGCTCCCTTTTGAGGTCTCAAGCTGTTTGGGGGAGATGTTCAAGACATTATCTCACAGCTCCGAACATCCAGGTGAGCTCTTAAGTCAGTCCACTCCATGTACTACACCCAGTCAAAGTCAGGACAAAGGGCTCCATTTCACCGTTCCTCCCATCGACAGGCCCATCCCCCTCCCATGGCAAATGCAAGACAGGGGTTGCTCTCCCTGCCACGGCCATCACCTGAGCTGTTAGAGGTGTGACCGCAGCCCATCCAGGGGCTGTCCCCACCTCCTGACTCCTTTCCAAGCCCCTCTTACTGAAGTTCCTCAGGAGGTTGTGGTTGGGGGTCACTTCTCCCTCCACCTGGACAGATGGAGGGAGGTCACTCCCAACAGCTGGGTGCTACAGCTCATTGAGCATGGTCACACTCTACAGTTCTTGGAGTGGCCTCCAGAAAATCCTCCAGATCCGTTCACATATCCTCCAGGTCATGTCCTCCTCACACAGGTGGAGATTCAGGCCTTACTTCAAAAGAAGGCCATAGACCTTGCCCCACGGTCTGAACAGGGAAGGGGGTTCTACTCCCATTTCTTTCTGGTCACCAAGCAGACAAGACATCTCTGACCAGTCCTGGACTTGAGCACCCTCAACCTGTATGTAGAGTACAAATGGTTCCAGATGGTCACTCTTCAGGGGTTACTGCCCTTGCTTCATCAGGAGTACTGGCTGTGCTGTTTGGATATGCAGGATGCTTACCTGGACGTTAACATTTTTGCATCTCATTGGGTCTTCCTGCACTTCCACTTCCAAGGAGAGCATTACCAGTTTTGGTCTCTGCCCTTTGGCCTGTCCTCATCTCCTAGGGTATTTACCAAGTGCCTGGCAGTGGTGGCCGCTGCCTTAAGGCGACAGGGATTTTACGTTTCTCCCTACGTGGATGACTGGCTGTTGGCAGCCTGTCCAGGGACCATCTTCTACAAATTCCTGCAAGTATCTGCAGCCTGTTCCAAGTTTTGGGCATTACCATCAATCTGCTGAAATCATTGCTCACCCCCTGCCAGCGCCTTCTTTACATAGCGGCAGTGCTGAACATGGTACAGGACAAGGCCTTTTTACATTCTGATAGAGCGGAGTGCTTGATGGTTCCGGACCACCTTCTTTACTCCAACCATCATGTTCCAGTGAGGGCTTTCCTGAGGCTTTTGGGCCTCATGACCGCAGCCATCGCTATGGTTTCCTTGGCCAGGCTACACATGAGAATCCCTCAGTGGGCACTGTGGGACCAACGTGATGCTCTGGATCACCTGGTGTTAATATGAGACCTCATCAAAAAGATATTGCTCTGGTGGCTGAAGCCCAGCAATCTGTTTTTTTTTTGGGTGCTCCCTTTTCTATACTTCCCCTTCAGCAGATCCTTACAATGGACCTCTCTGTCCTTGGTTGGGGAGCCGTCATGGGTACCCACCAAACTCAAGGGACATGGTCTGAGAAGGAGAGGGATCTCCACATAAATGTTCTGGAGATGCGGGCAGTTCTGTACACCCTACAAGCCTTCCAGACTCGGCTCTCCCCTGGTCCACTCTTGGTTCAGACAGACAACATGTGCATAGTTTATTACATAAACAAGTGTTGGGGGGGGGGCAGACTCATTCCTATTCCCTGTGCAGGGAAGTGATGAGAGTCTGATATTAGGCCATCAAGCATGGTCTGTAACTCAGCCATCCATGTTCCCGGCAACCAAAATGTATTGGCAGACAACTTAAGTCGCTCACGGTCCAGGGCCCATAAGTGGGAGCTTCTGACCTCAATGATAGAAGACCTCTTCGACAGATCGGGTCAGCCCAGGTTGGACCTTTTTGCTTTCCCACACAATGCAGAACTGCTGCTTTTCTGCTTGCTAGATCCAGGGACTGAAGTTTTCTGGTGAGACGCATTGTCCGTCTCCTGGACAGGGAGGTTTCTATATGCCTTCCCTTCCTTCCTGCTCCTTCAACGAGCTCTGATTAAACTCCAGATGGTGGGGGCTACAGTTATTCTCATCACCCCCTTCTGGCCTCGTCAGATCGAGTTCCCCTTGCTACAACAACTGCCTGTGGAACCTCCACTGCCCCTACCCCTGTGCCCAGGCTTGGTCTCCCAGGACCAGTGCCCCCTGGTCCATCTGGACTTCAAGTCTCTCCATCTTTATGCATGGCTCCTGAGGACATAGTCATTGCCAGATCTGCGGTTTCCCCTAGAGTGGCAGATGTCTTTGTGGCAGCCAGGAAGCCCTCCACCAGAGCTACTTATTCTATGAAATAGAAGCACTTTGCTCTTTCGGCTGCATTGCACCATGTAGATCCCTTCATCTGCCCAGTGGGTCAGGTTTTGGAGTACCTTCTGTCCCTGTCAGACTTGGGTTTGCGGTACTCCTCTATTAAGGTACATCTCTTGGCCATCTCTGCATACCATGTACCTGTGGATGGGCGCTCAGTGGTCCAACTTGATATTTCCCGCACTTTCCTGTGGAGCATCCTACATTTTAAGCCCCCCATTTAAGGATCCTGTCCCACCTTGGGGCCTTAATTTTGTGTTAGAGAAACTAACGCTGCCTCCCTTTGAACTGTCCGCATCTTGCGAGATATGCTTTCTGTTGTGGAAAAAGTTAGTTTTAGTTACCATTACTTCTGCTCAAAGGATTTCAGAGCTCCAGGCCCTCATATGTAAGGAGCCATATTTAGTTTTTCACAAAGACAAGGTGTCTTTGTATACAAATCCTAAGTTTCTCCTTAAGGTGGTATCAGAGTTTTACTTTGAATCAAACCATCCACCTACCTGTTTATTTTCTGGAGGATTCCAATCAAGGGGAGGCATTGCTCCATACCTTGGATGTGCATAGAATCCTGAGGTACTATACACAAAGGACTCCCGGAAGTCCAGTCAGACGTTTGTTTCGTTCACCCCTGGGAAAGAGGGTGCCCTGGTGTCCAAACAGTATTTGTCTAAATGGTTAGCAAATTGCATTGTTTATTGTTACCAGAAGTATTTATTTATTTATTATGAGATCGGAATTACAACCGTTGAGCTAAAAGCTCATTTACAAAGGATCCTCATCAAACAAGAAGGGGAGTAAACATCAAGTACAGGAATTGGGGGAGGCAGTAGCAGCTAACAGACAATGTCTGTAAAACATCATGTAACAAGCATTTGTCAATGCCGAATGTTTGCTTGCTGGCATTGGCATTGGTAGTGTAGGAGTTACAGAGCTGCATAATAGGAATGGCAGTGAAGTATTGAACTGAAGCCAACCCTATCACCACCCTGCAGATAGTGACAGGTATTGGGGTGTGTCTTTGGGTCATCAGGCATAACGGCCATGCCATTTCACCACACCCTACCGTACAGACACCCGACAAGTGTCATGGTGTGCCTTGGGTCTTTGGCCTTATCGCACCCTATTCCATCAGGAAATATTGTGAGATGGGTGTGGTATAGGAGAATGGGGTGAACTTTGGGGCCGAATAGTCAAGGCACACCTCGATGCTCTCTCAGTGGCTGCAGGGGTGTAGGTGGGGTGGAATGGTATGAGCATTGCAGGTGACAATCCCAAGTCACAGCCCTGATGCCTGTCATTCTCTACAGGGTGGGGTGTTATGGTCAGAAACCCTAATGCCTCAGGCATTCGTTGGTATTTTCACTCTAAATTTTCAACATGGTTTTGTGACCCCACCTCATGAACAGTGGCAATATCAGTTTGTTAGCCGGAAGCTGCTTTTGCACAGCGACTACCGCATTTGTCACCACAGGTGCAAAAACACATTCTGAACAGGATGTAAAAAATGACAGCTGTACTGTTCATGAGGAGGTGTAAAAATGGCAATGTTGAAAATCTGCAGTGAAAATACTAAAAAAACTGGTGAAGTCACGAACATTCATAGAAACTGTGCAACGTGCACCCGTAATGTAATTAGTTTGGGATTTGTTTACAGCAGATTGTCAACACAGGCATTTTGGTGCCTCCGGTCATGAACAGTGTCACTGTGATTTTCTTTATCTGTCCCAAACAATGATTTCCCATAGCGACCACACATTTCTGTGCTGAAAGTGTGAAAACACATTTCGGCCATGTTGTGAAAAATGACAGCTGTACTGTTCATAAGGAAGTGTGGAAAAATGCCACTGGTGAAAATCTGGACTGAAAATATTACAAATTCATGAACTTACGAGGGTGCGTGGAAACTGCGCAATGCTCACTCGTAACACAGTCATTTTTAAGAATTTTTTCACCAAATTTTCAAAATAGCCATTTTAAGACCTCTGCTCATGAACAGTGTCACTGTGATTTTCTTAATGTGTCCCATACATTGATTTCGCACACTGACTGTGCCATTGTGCGCTACATGGGCGGAAACATGTTTTGGGCGAGATGTGAAAAATGACAGCTGTACTGCTGATAAGGAGGTGTGGTAAAATGGCAATGTTGAAAATCTGGAGTGAAAATATTGAAAATTTGTGAACTTATGAGCGTGCGTAGGATCAGCGCAACAAACACTTGTGAAACAGTCATTTTGGGAATTTTTCACCAAATTTTTAACATAGCCATTTTAACACTTCTGCTCATGAACAGTGTGACTGTGATTTTCTTAATGTGTCCCATACATTGAGTTCGCACACCGACTGCGCCATTGTGCGCTACATGCGCTGAAACACATTTTGGGTGAGAAGTGAGAAATGACAGCTGTACTGCTCATAAGGAGGTGTGGTAAAATGGCAATGTTGAAAATCTGGAGTGAAAATATTGAAAATTCGTGAACTTACGAGCGTGCGTAGGAACAGCGCAATGCATGCTCGTAAAATAGTCATTTTTGGGAATTTTTTCACCAAATTTTTAACATAGCCATTTTAACACCTCTGCTCATGAACAGTGTCACTGTGATTTTCTTAATTTGTCCCAAACATTGATTTCGCACACTGACTGCGCCATTGTGCACTACCTGAGCGGAAACACATTTTGGGTGAGATGTGGAAAATGACAGCTATACTACTCATAAGGAAGTGTGGTCAAATGGCAATATTGAAAATCCGGAGTGAAAATATTGAAAATTCGTGAACCTACGAGCGTGCGTAGGAACAGTGCAACGCACGCTCATAAAACAGTAGTTTTTAAGAATTTTTTCACCAAATTTTCAACGTAGGCTTTTTGAGAGCCCACCTTATGAACCCTGGCACTGTCATTTCATTAATCAGTCCCAAAACGTGATTTCATGCAGTGACCGCGAAATCACCCTTCGGGCCCGATTAACGTCATAACAGTGACAGAATTCATGAAGAGGGGTCCCAAAAACCCCATGTTGAAAATTTGGTGCCAAAATTCCAAAAAATGCCTGAGATATGCAGCAAAGTTGAAAAACCTTATTCATTACATTATACAGCTTACCGGCATTTCTCAGTTGGCGGTCAGCTTTGAAGAGTGCAGGCGTGTTCCTGGTCCACGAAGATCATTCGCCTGAGCTCCGGAGGTAAGTATGGGGTGAGGTGGGGTGTCGAGAGAGCAAGGTGCGCAGTGGGTGGGCGCGGGTGGGAGAGGAGGTGAAGACAGCAACGAGGGAAGGTTTTTTCTTTCAGGTTTTTTTTTTTATTTGGACTCATGGGATATTTGCCACGCTGGGGTGGGCTCCCAGCATGGCAGCTGGAAGGCTGTTGGGGGGGCAGTGGAGCCGATGGGGGATTGGGCACCCCCGTCGGCCATTGGACCTGTTGCCACGCTGGGGTGGGCTCCCAGCGTGGCACCCGATAGTCTGGGGGAACAGTAGAGCCGGGCGGGATTGGGCACCCTCGTCCGGCCGCATACAGACTCGGGTGGAAACAGAGAGCTGACGGGGATTGGGCACCTGCCAGCCATATACAGTGTGTGCGTGGGGGGAGGTAGGAGCCATGAGCACGCAATGTGTGCGCGCGTGTGTGTGTGGGGAAGGGGAGCGCTGCTCACTCAAGCGGTGCTCTCCCTTTCAACTGTACGGCACTGCATTTTGGATTGCCGCGCTATGTTTCTTGCACATGCGTGCAAGCAAACATAAAAACACATAGAGTAGTCTATATCATGGAATAAGAACAAACAGAAACATTGCATAATCCTTAATGTAGGTGCAACATATACAGGGGGAAACAATTCCCCAGAGCAGGAAGAGATTATTAAAGTTCATCTATGTACAAATCGTGTAGATACTCCAAAGTAGCAGCCATGTAGCATTGTCAGCTTCCTAAAGGGTACAGTGTGTAGATACATCGATTAAAGCCAGTACAGTCATTGGGAGTAGTAGGCAGCAGGTTAAAGGGGTGTGGGGGAACAAAAAGGAACAGGTTACGGGTTAAAATACTGTACACTGGAATAGAATAGGATCTAGAGAGATAAGCTGGTAGAGATGTGTCGGGGGAGGTGGAGGAAGTAGGGGGGAGGGAGGGTACATGGGGTCAGTAGGTGAAGGAAAATGGGGAGCATCTAAGGACCTAACTGGTCAGTACTAGGTGAACCAGAGCAAGGCCCAGGGATAAGAGGAAAGCTAATTTCAGCTGGGATTAAGAGTGGAAGTAGCAGTGTTCAGGAAGGGAGATGGATTTCCAAACTTTGGATTTAAAGTGACTGAGGCATGTGAGGCTTGAAGAGTGGTGTGGGGGAGCTCATTTAGCCAGGTGGGGACCCTTACTGCGAAAGCTCGCCTCCCCTGAGCAGTTCTTCTGAAAGGAACTGCTAGGGCATGTTTTGTTACACTTCTCATGGCATTTCTGGTGGGGGCAGGACAGAATAGTGCCTGTAAGGAAGAAGGTGCATGTCCTAGAAGGGCCTTCTTCCCTAACAGGCAGGACTGGAACTTGATGCGAGGGAGAGGAAGACATTTTGTCCTAATGTATAGGTCACAAGTATACATGAGGCAGTCGGCATCTAGAACAAATCTACAAGCTTTGTTGAGGGTTGTATGGACTCTGTGAAGGCTGGTTTCAGAGGCTGCACCACATACCACATTACCATAGTTCAAGATAGGTAGGATTGTACTTCTGACAGCCAAGAGTCTAGCCTCAGGTATGAGGCAGAACTGAAGCCTATAGAGGGCTGCTAGCTTCCTATTGGCAGCAGAGGTAATATTGTGTATGTGTTCATCAAAGGAAAGGGACTCATCGATTGTGATCCCTAGGTAGCAGAACGATCACACCTGCTCGAGGGTGGAGTCTGAGTTGTAGGCTATTCAGAAGGCTGCTGTAGTTCTCTTTTGACATCCGATGAAGAGCATTGTCTTTGTTTTTTTGCTGTTGAGCACTAGCGGACTATCTTTGAACCAGTCCTGTAGGAGGTTAAAGTTGTACTGCAGGTTCCTAGTGAGTGCTTCCTAACAAGAGTTGCGAGAGAATATTACTGTGTCGTCTGCAAGAGCAGGACTTTGGAAGTAGGGCAAGCATCAGGGAGGTTGCTCACAAAGAGGCGGAACAAGAGTGGGCCCAGCAAAGACCCTGAGGGACCTCTACTGTGACTTCACTGGTCTCAGAGATGACTCTGTTTGATTTTTACTTGCTGTGAGCGCCCAGTCAGGTAGCTAGAGAACCAACTAACCATGTTGGGGACAGCCCTAAGCAACTTACCCTGTGGAGCAACAGCTGGTGATCCACAAGGTCGAATGCCTTCGTTAGGTCAATAAAGATTGCTTCAACCAGGTGGCCCTGGTCAAGTGCCTCATGGACGTCGCCTGTGAATTCAATTAGGGCAGTATTAGTACTATGCATCTTGCAGGAGCCGTGCTGTTAGGGGCATAGGTGGTTGTATTTCTGGAGATGGCCTGTGAGTTGGTCTACTATGATTCTTTCCAGACCTTTAGAGAGTGGGGACAAAACTGAGATGGACCTATAGTTGGATACTAGTAACCGGTCACCTTCTTTTAGCACAGGGGTGACCAGTGCAGTTTTCCAAATAGTAGGGGGAAAGTAGACAGGTAGAGTGACAGGTTAAAAAGCTTAGTGATGGGTACAACGAACTCAGGGAGAGCGATGGAGATCAGTTTCATATCAATTCCATCACCTCCCATCCTTGTTTTCCCAGGACTCTTGCAAGGTATTTACTAGTTTCCTTGACTGTCACCTGTCTGAAGTAAAAGTTTGGGCTTTGCCTAGTGTTGGGATAGGAGGGCGATTGGTCCGTAGTCGGTTTTCTGTGTAGTATGAAGTATGGCAAGGAACTCCCTGTAGGGGTTAAAGGCCATTCCACAAGAGGTATGGCTGCATCAATGGCTTGTATCCATAGTGTTTGCCATTTACGTCTGCTCTGCTGCCACCTGGAGTACTGTCCACACTTTTATTAAACATTAGTCTGGACATCGTCTGTAGGCGTAGGGCCAACTTCGGGCCTAGCTGTCCACCAAGGCCTTCTTTCGTGGGCTGTTATTTCTTTCACCTTCTGCCATGGGAACTACTGACCTCAGTAGTAGTATGCCTGTTTGACAGATGGGATCATGCAGAATTGGACCTTTTTGCAACCTCACACAATGCAAAACTACCACTTTTCTGCTCGCTTACTCCAGGGCCTGGAGTTTTCTAGCGAGACACGTTGTCCTTCTCTTAGAAGGGGAGGTTCCTGTATGCATTTTATCCCTTCACTGTACTTCTGAGTGCGCTACTCAGGCTCTAAATGGAGGGGGGGCAACTCTGGTCCTCATTGCTCACCTATGGCCTCGTCAGATCTGGTTCTCCCTACCACAACAGCTGGTAGTAGAACCTCCAGTGCCCCTGCCCTTATGCAGGGGCATACTCTCACAGGAACAGGGAACCCTGGTCCATACGGACCTCAGATCTCTTCATCTTCATGCATGGCTCCTGAAAACATAGCCATTGCCAGGTTCAGGGTTTCCCAAAAGGTGTCTGATGTCCCGTGGCTGAAAGAAAGCCTTTCACCAGATCCACTTATTCCATGAAATGGAAGTAGTTTGCTCTGTGGGCCACTTCTTATCACTTGGATCCATTTACCTGTCCAGTTAACCAGGTTCTGAAGTATCTGCTATCCTTATTGGATGCAGGCCTGCAGTATTCCTCAAAGTGCACTTGGCTACCATTTCAGCTTTCTATGTGCCTATTGAGGGTCATACGGTTGCCCAGCTGGAGCTAGCCCGAACTTTCTTGAGGGGCACTCTCCATTTGAAGCCTCTTGTTTTAAATCCACTCCCAGCTTGAGACCTGAATTTTGTCTTGGAAAAGCTTACTCTGACTCCTTTTAAGCCAGCTGCGACATGGTTTATGCTTTCTTTCTTGGAAAGTGTTATTTTTAGTTGCAATTATTTCTGTAGATTTTTTTTATTTCCTCGCTGATGGCTATGGGGTGTACTTACCCCACTCTAACATGTATGAGGATGCACAACAGTCCACCTCGGCCAGCCTTCGCCACAACCACAGAGCGGGGAGGACCGTGGCTTACCCCCATGGAGGGGACCACCCCTGATGAGAGGCGAACTGGGGGAGGAGACTGCATCACCCTTGAGCCCCCGGCCCAACTTATGTTGGGCTTTGTTTGACCAGGAGGATGGTTGTCCATCGGTGGATCATCTTGCTTGTCGTGAGGGTTTTTTCCTCCCTTGAGTCCCTAGAGCGTGGATGTGCAATGATGTCCAGCATGCGGCAAGCCTGCTCCCGTGCTCGCCCACAGGATGTCCGCCACTGCTCAGTCCCCATTGCAAGGTGCCCACATCTACTGCTCCCCCAGTCTCCACTGGGGTCGCTAGTGTGGCGGGCACACACCCCAACCCACCCCAGGAGAGGAGAGCAGTCCAGACGCTCGATTCTTCCCTCCCATGCCATCCCCAGATGATCCAAGTCCATACCTAAACCCGGGTCGTTGGTGTGGAGCGAGGTGTAGCATCCAGCGCCTCAATCCTCAATGCCACCTAGTTGCAATTATTTCTGCTTGAAGGATTTCAGAGCTATAGGCTGCAATGTGTGAGCCTCCTTATTTGATTTTTCATAAAAAGAGGGTGTCTTTGCATACTAATCCTAAGTATTTACCAAAGGTGGTGTCTGAGTTTACTTTAAATCAAACCATCCACCCACCAGTTTTTTTTTTCCTGAGCATGCCAATCCAAGGGAAGCATTGCTGCATACTCTAGATGTACATAGAATATTTGGGTACTATATACACCACACGAAGGACTGCAGGAAGTCCTTGCAGCTTTATGTTTCGTATGCCCCTGAGAAAGAGAGTGCCCCAGTTTCTAAACAGTGCCTGTCCAAATGGTTAACATACTACCAGTATTACTATTTGTTATAGGAAGTATGGTACGGATCTTCCTGGGGTTGTTCATTGTCATTCCACTAGAGGCATGGCCACATCTTCTGTTTGTTTCAAAAATGTGTCTGCTGCAGACATCTGTGCAGCTACCACCTGGAGTACTGTCCACACTTTCACCAAACATTACAGTCTGGAAATTGCCTCTCGAAATAGGGCCGACTTTGGCCTAGCTGTGCTTCAAGGCCTGCTTTCTTAGGCCTGTAGACTTTAGCCACCCAGACTGTTTATGGTCAGTACTGTTTGGTGCTCATTCCGTAGGTGTAGCCTGATGAAAGAGATATCCTCAAAGGAGATAGAACAGCTATGAGGCCTCATTTGGAGTACTGTGTCCAGTTCTGGAGGCTGCATCTCTGTAATGACATCGACAGAGTGGAGGCAGTTAAAAGAAGGGCAACAAAGATGGTGTAGCACCTGCCCCAAAAGTCATATGAGAAGAGACTAGGAGACTTCAATATGTATATCCTGGAGGAAAGGCAGGGGAGATATGATAGAAACCTACAAATATCTAAAGGGCATAAATAGAGTACTGGAGGGTAGCATCTTTCAGAAAAGGACATGTTCAGGAACGAGGGGGCATGACAGGAAGTTGGAAGGAAGTAGACTAAGGGATAATGTGAAGAAGTATTTCTTCATGGAAAGGGTGGTGAATGCATGGAATAGACTCCCAGTGGAAGTGGTGGGGGCAAACACATTGGGGGAATTCAAAAATGCATAAGACAGGCATAGGGGAACTCTAGCGATAGGAACAAAAAGGTGAAACCGGAGATCAAATAGGGTCTGTGGCTTTTGCAGTAGAAAAGGAAAATGGGCAGACTGGATGGGCCTAGCATTCTTTATCTGCCATCAATTTCTGTGTTTCTGTGTACTTACCGTAACAGTAGATCTTCAAAAGAATCTCTTTCATTAGTCCATGCCGTCCCACCCACCTTCCCCCTACAGAGTCCTGAGACTCTAGTGCTGTCTCCTTCTCCATGAGGATCTACCTGTTGCACTTTGCCTCACCTTGTTGGCAGAGCCCTAGGTTATTTCCTGATTCCCTACAGGGAGGTCCTTTGAGCATGATCTCTGGCAGGTAACTGAGGATGGATGGGGTCGCCCACGCTTACATAGCCTTCGAGGTCTGACATCATCTTTGGCGACCCCTGATGGACTGCTTGCAAAAGTTTCCATGTGGTCCTAGTGCCAGGTGGCTATAAATTCCATAGGTATGGCCTGATGAAAGAGATTCTCTCGAAAATCTACTGCTACAGTAAGTACGTAAGTGTTCTTTCTAGAAGTGGTATATGGTTCACATCCACACAACCCAACCAGGCTTCCCCTGGCAAGTGGCACATGGATCCCTGCTTCCAGCATGCAGGCTATGGCATCACAGAGTGGAGTTGGGGGATATACATCCAGGGTGGTGGGGAGATCTTAGCTTATAGACATCCAGCCAATCAGACCATCCCAGTGGAACTGCCAGAGTGTGGATGTGACCCATATGCCACTCTTAGAGCTACAGTTACAGGTAAGTAACCTATTTTTCCTTCTGAAGGTTGTGTTTGAGAGAACACTTAAACAGACTATAGACCTTCCTGTTTAGTTTTCATTTCCCACAGACAGTGGATAGTGTCATTTTCATACACTGAACATCTATATGACACTGTGTTAGTACTTGGATTGTACAAAGGATTGTAGAAAATCCTCTCAACTTTTTACTGCTTTTGCCTCCAAGATGGTGGGCTCACCAGTTTCTAAACACTGCCTGTCCAAATGGCTGGTCAGTTGTATTATGTTTTGTACCAGAAGTGCGGAAAGCAACTTCTTGGTCCTATTCATGCTCATTCCACCAGAGAGTGGTTGTCTCAGTGACTTGTTTTCAAAGTGTGTCCGCTGATGAAATATTTACTGCTACCACTTGGGCTTGTCCATATGTACATTCACTAAACACTTCAGTCTTGGCAGAGGCTCTCGTAGTTGTGCCAGATTTGAACCTCACCATTCTGCAAGGCCTCCTTACTCAGGATCATTAGGTTTTAGCATTCCCCACTCTGGACTTGGTATTGTTTGGGATTTGTTCCATGATGTGGCTCAGTGGAGGGAGATGGCCTTGAACAAGATAGAAAGGTTACCTACTGTAACAGCAAATCTTTGAGAGACTCTTCCCCCACTGAGCTACAGTTGTCCGTCCTGCCTTCCTTGTGGGGTGGCAGGTGTCAATAGTGCCTGCTCTTGCAAGCTGCTTCTCTTTTGCTGCCCAATACTCTGGAAAGCCACAGACAGGTGGAGGGAGCACAGACTACAGGCACAGGGAAATCAGAGATATTGTTGTATTTTATTGATTCTGCTGCTGTTTTCAAACTGTTTTGCTGTGGGGTTTGTGTGAACATTGGACTGGGAGGTGGAAGAAAGAGGAACGAGGGAGGTTGAGGGAGGGACTGAAGTAAGGAGGACGCCAGGAGCCCACATGGCGCAGCTAGGCCAAGAGGGTTGCTACAGCCACTATATATATCTCAGAGGGCCAAATGTTCCCTCATGTGAGTGACCCCAAAGCATGAGTGCCATGAAGCAGGAGTGTAGCATTTGACTAGGTTGCATTTGCAGGGTGGCCGCAAGGAGGACTGCAGGCCACACTGGGAAGGGGATAAAAGGAGTCAGGGTTGTAGCTTTTTTAAGGGGAAGGACGATTTGATAGTTGCAGTGGGGTGTTCAGAGCATTACTAATACTTGAAAGGGAAAACAGGGAGGATGGAGGGTTCTAGAGATTGGGGCAGAAAGCAGGCATGGGGTGGAGCATGGGGATGGAGGGTGTTTGCAGGCAGCAAAGCAGGAGGGGAGGCAGGACGGGTGGTATGTTGCAATGGTTGTTGGGCAGCCATCTTCGTGGAGGTTCCATGGAGGGCAGGGGGTGTATGGTGTGTAGGCAGATGGGGAAACTTAGAGATGAGCTTGGTAGTTTGATAAGGGAGCTGAGTAGAAAGTGTGGGGTTGGGGGCAACACCAGGTGCCAGGGGAACCTGAGGAGGGATTTCCCAGATGTCGCAGCAAGCAAACAAAGGGGTAATGTAAAAGAGAGGACTGTGCAGGGACGGAAGTCACAGGTAGGGGAGGGGAGGTAGGGGTAGCTCAGAAAATAGGGAATGAGCATAGGAACAGGTTCTCAGTGTTGACTAACCTGGAGGAGTAGGAGAGGGGAGGAGGGTAGTAGGAAGGGCAGGGGAGACAGCAGAGAGGCAGGAGGCAAGATCAGTAAACCAGATAGCAGCAGAAGCAGCGGGGAGTGAAGGCAGCAGTTGCAGGAGGGGGTGTGGCAGGTAGTGAAAGGACAGTGGGGGGGCAGCAGCCAGGCGAGGCAAGGAAAGTACAGGGAGAGGGTGGGGCATAAGGACAGGAAAAGCATGGATTAGGAGGGACATGGAGCCAGTGGCAAGGGGGTATTATGGTGGGAAGAAGTAGCAGATACAGGAAGGGGGTGGAAGAGCAGATGGGGAATGATAAGAGGGAGGACAGACCAGGGCAGGTGTATTGGAGAGGCGCAGAGGGGCAAAGAATAGGGCAAAAGCAAGGTTCAAGGGAGGTAAAGGAGTCCATTGGCATGGAAGCAGGGGAGGGGGATTAAGTCGAGGGGTAGAGGAAAGGCAAGCAACAGGAGGGTGAAAAGGATAAAGTAAGAAGGGTCATTCTGGAGGAGTCAGTACTTAAGGGTGCAAGATGGGGAGGCAGGGGAGCCAGAAAAAGCCACATTTGGGTGGAGTGTATGTTGAGCATAATGGCAGGTAGAGTGGGTCAGTATATTAACAGGTGAGTTGAGAGGGTAGTGGAGAAGCCCACATTATGGTGCACCTGGGTACAAGTGACCTGGAAGGGAGAAGGGTAGAAGAGGTGCAGGAAGGTTTCAGGGAAGTGGGAATACTATGCAGTAAAGAGGGAAGGTCAGTAGCCTTCTCTGAAATTCTCCCAGTACCAAGAGCTAGTACAACCCGGTAGCAAAGAAGCATGGATTTCAACAAATGGCTAGGGGAATGGTACGTGTCCATGGGTTACATATGGACTGGTTGGGGAGTGGGACAAGAAGTTGGAGAATAAGGACCTGTACGTGCCGAATAGGTGGCACCTTAGCAAGGAAGGCTCAGAGGCAGAAGTTAGGGGAGTTCATACAAGCTGAGTACAATTTAAACTGGGTAAAGGGGGCGAAGGGGTGGGAAGCCACCAGGTGAGGGGATCCTTTGGGCCTCCCCCCACAGCTTTGCAGGAGCAGAATTTGAATAGGAGAGGGGACAGAGGGAGGGGGAAAGCACTGAGGGGATAGGATCGCATTGAATGGTAGTCTCACTGAATGCTAGGAGCCTAGGGAATAAGACAGTAGAACTGCAGGCAATGATGGTGGAAGGGTAGGTGGACAAAGCTACCATCACTGAAACATGGGCCATTCAATACCAAGACTAGGACCTAGTTATTCCAAGATTCAAGATATACCACTGGGACAGAGAAAAAAGGAACGAGGGGTGGGTACCCATGTTATGGAAAGGATAATGTGTAACAGGGAGAAGGGAGGAAGGCAGGGCAGAAGCCTTATGGGTGCAACTCCAGAGCTCAAAGGGTAAGAAGGTAAAACTGGGGGTTGTATATGGGCCTCCGACTCAAAAGGAGGAGATTGATAGGGAGCTGGGGAAGCAGATAAGGAGGCTTAGTGGCAAAGGTAGCACTGTGGTGGTTGGGGACTTCAGCCTACCTGAGGTAGATTAGAACATCCTGGCTACCTCATGTGCCAGGGAGCTGATCCTCCTGGAGGCCTTCAAAGAAGGCTTCCTGACACAGAAGGTAGCAGAACCAATTAGGGATGGGAACATTCTGGATCTGGTGCTGATGGACTGTGAACAAGTCCAAGACGTTGGGGGAAGGACCCCCTGGCAGGAAGTGACCACCACACTGTGGTTTTCCCTCAATATAAGAAAGGAGGTAGCCACATCAAAGGCTGAGGTCCTGGACTTCAAAAAGGCAGACATAAGAACATAAGAATAGTGTCGGTAGATGGGGACCATTTGATCCATCTAGTCCGCCCAGGGTGGCTACCCCCTTCCCTTTAATTGTTCCAGGCAAGCTGCCCACACTGTTGTCCCACACTAGTTTAAATTCTCTGTTTTAGCTGCCACCACCTGTGCTGGCAGGCTGTTCCATGGGTCTGTCACCCTCTCAGTGAAGAAGTACTTTCTATAGTTGCTCCTGAACTTGTCTCCCACTAGACGCAAGTTGTGCCCCCTTGTCCGAGTTCCCTCGTTTTCTTAGAAGAGGATCTCCATCTTGTTTATTCCCTTGATGTATTTGACTGTTTCTATCATGTCTCCTCTGTTTCTTCTCTGTTCTAGTGAGTACAAGTTCAGTTCCTTGAGCCTAGTTTCATATGTCTCATGGTGCAGCCCCTGCACCATTTTAGTGGCCCTTCTCTGCAGTGTTTCTAATCTGTCTATGTCCTTTTTCAGGTGCGGGCTCCAGAACTGGACACAGTACTCCAGGTGTGGCTTCACCAAGGATCTGCACAGTGGCATGACTACCTCTTGCTTTCTGCTTGTAATGCCCCTACCTATACATCCTAGGATGCCACTTGCTCTCTGTGCCGCTTTTTCGCACTGTTTTGTGACTTTTAAGTCATTGGTGATGAGTACACCCAGGACCCTTTCTATCTTTGTCACTTCCAGTTGGTGTCCATCCAGTGTGTACTTTACTTCTGGGTTTCACTTTCCCAGGTGCATGACCTTATAGTCCTTGGCGTGAAACTTTAACTGCCATTGTTTTGGCCATTCCTGTAGTTTTTCTGAGGTCAGCCGCCATGATTGTGGTCCCCTCCTGTGTGTCCACCCTGTTGCAGAGCTTTGTATTGTCCATGAACAGGCACATCTTTCCCTCCAATTCCTCTGTGATGTCACTGATGGGTATGTGCCACGATTAGTGACATCAACACAGTGACCTACATACCTGTCGACAAAATCGATAGTTCACTGACAGGTCACTGTGTTGGTGCGCCTGACACAGGGCACACTGTCTCGCGGTCCTGCACCCCATACCCGAATCAACTCTGACTCAGAGTTGATAATCTATAGTAGTATGGGGGGTGCGGAGGGCAGAGCCCACCCCCGCATGGGGGGGTTCAAGGGGGGCAAAGCCTCCCCCCTGATGAAAACACGGACCGGGAGACAGTCAGTATTTATGTCGACCGCAACTTGTGGTCGACATAAATCCTGTTGCTGCGATGCCAGTCGATGAAAGTGTTGTTGAACCGGCATCGTAGAGCTTCACTGATGAATATGTTGAAGAGTATTGGACCCAGCACTGACCCCTGTGGCACGTTGCTGGTCATCTCCTCTTCCTGTGACATATAACCCATTGACCAAGACTCTGTTTTCTATTCTGTAGCCAATTCCTAACCCAGTTAACTACAGTATCTTGTGCCCTAACCCTGCGTGCTCTAGCTTGTTTCCCAGCCTCCTATGGGAGACTGTTTCAAATTCTTTGCTAAAGTCTGGGTGCACTATGTCCACCACCACACCACCCTGGTCCATTGTTTTGGCAACCCAGTCGAAGAAATGTATCATGTTTGTTTGACATGTTCATCCTGTCGTGAAGCCATGTTGCCTGGGGTCCAGTTTTCCATTTTCCTTCATGTATTCCACTGTTCTCTCCTTTGGTAGTGCTTCCATAATTTTTCCCACTATCGAGGTTAGGCTGACTGGGCAATAGTTCCCGGTATCCTCCTTGTTTCCTCCCTTGTGCAAGGGCACTACTGTTGCTGTTCTCCAGTCCTGAGGTACTGCGTGGCTGTCCAGTGATCTACTGAATAGTTCCACTAGTGGTGCTGCAATTTCTTCCCTTAGCTCCTTTAACACACTCGGGTGAATACCATTTGGCCCCATTGCTTTATCAACTCTGAGTTTGTTTCATTCTTCTAGGACCCTTTCCCTTGTGAAGGGGCTAATGTCTGCCTCCTTGTTATTGTGTTCTGCCTGCTTTAGTGGAGGACCTTTTCCATGTCCTCTATCATGAATACAGAGCAGTAGAACTTTTTTAACACCTCTGCTTTGTTATTGTCTTCCTCTGCCATCTGGCCATCCTGTCATATTAGTCTGACTATTCCCCCCCTTACTCTTCCTTTTTTCCCTCATGTGCCTACAGAAGGTTTTATCTCCCTTCTTAACCCCCTGTGTTATTCTTTCCTTCATTAGTACTTCGGCCTTTTGAATGGCTCTTCCTGCTTCCCTGAGTTTGTTTCTGTAGATACCCATGTCAGCTTCCTTCTGTGACATCTTGAATGCTTAAAGGCCCTCTTCTTATCCTTTATTTTTGCTGCTAAGTCTCTGATGAACCAGAGAGGTTTCTTCCTTCTTTTTGGTTTACTGATTTGACGTATACATTGTTCAGTAACTATCATTATGGCCTTTTTAAAATGCACCCAGTCATCTTCCACATCCCCCGAGCTTCCGTTGGTTAGTATTGATTTGATTCTCGATCTCATCTCTGGAAAGTTTGCCTTACGGAAATCAAGTATCTAGATTTTTGTGTGACACATTTCTTCTGCCTTGTTGATCATTAACCAAACCGACCTGTGGTCGCTGGTCCCAAGGTTTATGCCCACTTGAACATTTGAAACCCTTAGGCAGACTTTGGCAGGATGGTAAGTATACTGGAAGGGCACCTAGCTAACTTGTGACCACACATGGATGCCGAGCAAGAATTGGCAATCATTAAGCTGGGACTGGCAGAGGTCACTAGCACATGTGTAAAGAGCCAGAGTAAAAAAAAACAGGATCAAGAAGCCAAGCTGGATGAACAGGGAGGTTGAGGAGAGGGTGAGGGGGAAAAGAGGGCTGCTTTTAGGAACTATAAAAGATCCAACCAGGAATCGGACAGGGAGGAATACATGAGGAAATCCAGAGAGGTGAGTAGAATAGTAAGGATAGACAAAGTGTCAAGAGAACTGAGGCTAGCACAGGGGATCAGAGAAGGCAAAAAGGATTTCTTGGTACATTGGGAAGAAGAGAAAGAGTAAGGATCACATTGTTAGGATCAAGAATGGTGATGGGTGGGTGGAAAAGGGGGCAGAACAGGCAGAAGTACTCAGTGGGTACTTCTGTTCAGTGTTTACAAGTGAGAGAGAAGGGCCCATGCCTAAGGGGAAGGGTGGTGTGGGTGTAGTGGGGGAGGAGGTTATGGATGGGGAGATCCCAGTGGACAGGGTGATGGAGGGCCTTACGTCTCTCAGGGTGGATAAGGTGCCAGAGCCAGGAGGAGTGCATCCTAGAGTCCTGAGAGAGTTAGCAGATGTCCTGGTGGATCCCCTTGCTGACTTATTCAACACCTTCCTGGGTACTGGGAGCATGCCCAGGGACTGGAAGCTAGTGCATGTGGTGCCTCTCTATAAGAGTTGGCTCAGGGATGAACTAGGGAACTACAGACTAGTAAGCCTTACCGCCATTGTAGGAAAGCTAATGGAGTCTATCCTCAAGGAGAGGCTGGTGAAATTTCTGGAGGAGAATGGTCTCCAGGATGGCAGGCAACATGGGTTTGTCTCAGGCAAATTCTGTCAGACACACCTGGTTGACTTTTTTGATTGGGCGATGCAGGCACTAGATAAAGACCATGCGGTGGATATCATTTACCTGGATTTCAGCAAGACCTTTGACTCAGTGCCTCATGGAAGGCTGACCAGCAAGTTGGGTAACCTGAGAGCAGGGAAAAGACTGCTCAGATGAGTTAAGAGCTGGTCACAGGATAGGCAGAAGAGGGTAGTCGGGGTGAGCTGTCGGAGCCCAGAGCTGTAACAAGTGGGGTCCCACAGGGCTCAGTGCTAGGACTGGTGCTGTTTAAAGAGCCACTGATGCCTCAAAGAAAACTTTGAAAAACATAATAATTATGTACAATTCAGCTTGCATTCCATATATATTTTACATATTTCTCTTCCCCATTATTTATTACTGAGTAAATTTGAATGAATACATGATGGTTATCCCTTAGAGTTCCTTTAGAGTTTATCTGTCTCTGTAGCTTACTCCCTATTTCAAGTCATAATCCTGTGTTATGGCATCACAATCTGTTGCCATGGGAGTAACTGTGATGTCACAAGCAATACATTATGACCTCAGGTAGGGAGAAGGCAACAGAAATAGATGAACTCTTCAGGAGCAAAGATCCTGTTTTCATGCAAATGACCTCATTAATAAATTAATGGGGAGGAGAAATACAAAACTAATGTGAAAAACAAGCTGAACTATCTAAATATTGTGTTTTGTTAAAGTTCTCCTAAAGCTGTCAGCTGCTCTTTAACATTTTCATTGCCAACACATTGGACAAGATAAAAAGTAACATCAGCCCCTTCAAAGACAACATAAAGATCTGTGCGAAAGTGGATGGGGGAAAAGAGGGCAAAGTACTCACAAGAGGATTTAGCTAGACTTGAGGGCTGGTCGAACACATGGCAACTAGTGTTCAATGCCAATACGTGTAAAGTCATGCACTTGGAGGCCAGAAATCCCGGGAATAGTTACTGGTTGGGGGGAGTGCAGTTATCCACATCAACAGAAGAGAAGGATCTGGGAGTACTAGTACCGGGTTCTAGGGACATGGATATGTTGTTCTGACAGTGTCATTTCCCCTTTAAGATGTGCCGGAAGGTCTTCAAGCTGGCTCCTCCCACCGACCTGGGTGGTATATCCCTCAGCTCCGTCCCATGATGCCAGATCTTCCTTTCCAGTAGAAGAAGCAGGTTCCCTTTTCGCACTCCCGTGTAGTAGGCCCTATCACTTTTGATCCATTTGAATTGCTTTCTAAATCTTTGCTACTGTTTTGGTACTAGTCTTTGAGCTCCTGACCTCGATGGACAAGTCCACGCCCAGATTTCGCCGGTGCCGGTGCTGGCATAAGATGTCGCGTACCGACCCCCATGCCATGTGCATCTACTGCCTGGACCACAAACACGACACCCAGGCCTGCGACATTTGTCAGTCTTTTCATGTGATGATCCTCGAGGACTGCCTTGACTGCCTTAAGTTGGACCTCCCAGAAAAACTGCATCCACTGGTCAAATCTAAAGATGCCGTTGGGTTGTCTCTGCAGCTGTGGGGTTCACTGAACAGCTGGAACAGCTTACGGCCTTCGAGGAGGAGGCGGCTCAGGCTGCCGTTCAGTCCTCCTCAGCTTCTGCCTTCAGCTCAGTGCAGGAGGGCAGTGGCAAAGGCTAATAGAATGCTGGGGTGCATTGTAAGGGGAATCATCTCCAGGAGAGGGAAAGTCATCCTGCCCTTGTACAGGTCCCTAGTGAGGTCACATTTGGTGTACTGTGTGCAGTACTGGTGCCCCTACTTGAAAAAGGACATTAAGCTACTGGAGGGGGTACAGCGTAGGGCAACGAAAACAATCCTTGGATTGGGAGACAAACTATATGAGAAGAGACTGAGGGAGCTCAATATGTATTCCCTGGAGGATAGAAGGGAGAGAGATATGATTGAGTCTTTCAAGTACCCAAACCTAAAAGGTATGAACAGTGTTAACACAGAGGGTATGTTTAGATTAAAATGTGGGAGAGAAACCAGGGGACACAGTCCAAAATTGGAAGGAGGAAGATTCAGGAGGGAAACGAGGAGGCACTGTTTCATGGAAAGGGTGGTTACAGGGTGGAATGCACTGCCGGAGGAGGTGGTATCATTAAGGTCGGTGAGCAGCTTTAAGAGGGAGTGGGACAGGATCAAAGGGAGGGTCCAAACTGTGGGTGGACTTGGGGGGGGTGGAAAGGAAGTGGGAGGAAGTACAGCAGAAGGTGGGGCAACAAGAGGGGAACAGCTGCAGTTTAAATGGTTGAAGTGTTGCACACTCAAGCAGACTAGATAGACTGGAAGGTCTATATCTGCTGGCAATTTAGTATATTCATATTTATACTTGGGTTTCTGTATCCTCTCCTGTGTGCCTGGTTTGGCCTGGTCTGATGATCCTCTGAACTTGTCTCCAGTGAGGAACTGAGGCACCCTGGGGATGCCCACATTATATAGGCACTGATGAGGAACATAGACATGGATAGCCTTAGCCAGCAAATATTTCCAGGTGGTCCTGACACCGATAGTTTACAGTTCCGTGATATGGCTCAATGGAGGAGATTCTCTTGAAGATCTACTGTTACGGTAGGTAGCCTTTTTTTCTAAGGGCATGGATATGGTTCACTTAACACACTCTATTCCACTGGGATGATGTTATTGGCCGGAAAGTGTTTAAGCTAAGCTCCTCCCACTACCTAGGCAGTATAACCTCTGACTCCGCCACGACATCAGCTCTTTTTTTCTGCTGGAAGAACAGGTCACCTCCTTTGTGGTCTCGCTTAGGATTTTCTGTACAATAGGCGAATCTCTTATTTTCAAAAACTTTCAGTCTTGCTTGTAGTTTTGTGGTTCTCTCGACTCTGTCCCTGGACTTAGGATAGAACACGAGAAACCAGGATTTAAATGTTGTGTTACGTATCGGCTAAAGATGTCGATCACCGATCTGCATGACGTGTGTGTACTTCCTGGGCAGGCAACACAGTGTGACCGAGTTTGGCCTGTGCTTATCCATGATAGGAAGCTCTGGCTTTTGCTGAGTCAGCCTTCAGAATGGGATCTGAAAGAGTGCTCTAAGGACCACAAGAAGGCCTCAGCTGTGGCCAGGTCTGCTAAGCAACATGCAGCCTTTGAGGCAGAAGCAGTGGCTGCTGCAGCGGGCACCTCCTCGGTCTCGGCGCATTTCTCGGCTGGGGCTAACATCAAAGAGGCTTTCACAGGCCAGTTATATAGTTGTAAGTGACATGTGCCTGTCCCTCCAGACCTTGTGGGATAGCACTGCCTTCTATGGTTCAAAATCTAAATGCCGCCAGCACTGGTCATGGGATGGGGAGAGATCGCGGTCTTCCCAGTCCCTCAGATCACCCAACTGCTCGATGGCTGTCAAGCATCCATTGACTGAGTGGCAGTTTGGGAAAGTTGATGGCTCTTCAGCTGTGCCATCAAGCCATTCGACCTCAGCTCCGGTCAACCAGGCTATAGAGATTTTTCTTGAACCTGTCGACCAGTTGTTGGATAAGGCCGAGGAGCCAGTGTCACACCTCGGTGCACCCTGTCCTCACCCAGGAGGATGTGGACTGATCAGTGACCCCAGTCAGTCCTTCCAGGGCCCAGCCTCCATCCAGGGTGGGGTTTAACACCCATGTTGCTCAACATCAGTAAGCATGGCATCTATGGCCAATGTCAGGAAGACTTTGCTTGCTATATGCCGGGCGGTCAACGGTTGAGGTTGAGGTTGTGGTCAAGGCCACAGTGGAGGTGTTTGCACTGTCAATCCTGCTTGACTGGGAGGCACTGCCATCAACATTCCTTGTCCTCCTCAAGATCAGGTGAGGAGGGTCTCCAGCATAAGATGCACCGGTACTATGAGGAATTCCTCTCGTAGTAGTGGGCCATCATGGAGCAGGGCAGGACTCTACACCAAGGACTTTCTGTCCCCTGACAGCTGCCAGTGATTACCTCACCAGTCCATGTTTTGAAGGTGCTCCCTTCACCTGCTTCTCTACCTGTTAGGGTAGACTGCCACCCTGCCAGCCACCAGTCAGTGCTCCGATCAAGGAGGCAAACTGTTTGGCCATGGCTCACTAGGCCAGTTGCAATGAGGATTCCCTAGAGATTTATGGCAAACAATGGCCAAGGAACGTCTTCAGGGAGTCATCAGATGACTCAGATCAGGAGTCCATGGCCTCCTCAGGGACTAATTTCTTCGACCATAGCTCAGTCAAATAGCCTTCTATCAAGCATGGCCCGGTTTCCTTTAGTGGGCTGCTTTGACTTATCTCAGAGTCTGTGTCCTTCCTACTTAAGCCAATCCGGAAGAGGGTTAAGTATCCTCTTGCAGACATTCTTGACTGGGATAAATCCCTTGGGGTTGCCTACCCGGTGGCTGAGGACATTTTGGGTCTAGTCCTGGAGCTTTGGCAGCATCCTACCAGCACCCTCGGCCGACATGGTCCGCAGATACATGGTCCCTATGGGCTCCCTTTCAGGGTTTTTGGACCACCCTTTGGCTGAAGGTCTGATCATGAATTTGGTGTTCTGAAAAGCCTGACACCAGGGGGATGTGGCAAGCCTGTGGACAAGGAGTCCCATAATATTGACCATGCCACTAAAAGACTGTATGCTGTGTCCACTCTCAGTCTGTGACAGGCTAACTGTGCCATAACTAACCCTGGTCATTCTCTGATGGGACTCTTTGATGCAATCCTCCTTCACCTCCATCCAGAGCAGCAGATGATGGAGCTCATCAGAGACTCATGGTCAATCACTGGCTTAACACCAGCCCAGACAGCCTTGGCCATGGAAGATTTGTGCACCAGTGTGGTGGCAGTGGCTGTCTCCGTGCGGCGCAGGGTTTGGCTATGTTTGTCCACCTTCACAGCAGACACCCAACAGAAGCTGGCTGATGTCCTTTTCCTGGGCAAATAAGTCTTTGGCCTTGGGATGGAGGGGCATCTCACCCAGATTGAGAAGTTCAGTACCACCCTTGACTCTGTGACCTCATCTCTGAAGGACCAGAAGAAAAAGCCTATGAAGCAGTCTTTTCAGTATCAGTCCTTTCAGTCACAACCTTTCTGGCAGCAGCCCCAGTAGAGGCAGATTCAGGCCTGGCATCAAAAACTGAAGTCTGGGGCACAAGATCCAAAGGGAGGGCAAGGGTAGCTGTGCCCATCCGGCAGCAGCTGCCAGTGCCCCTGCAAAAGTTGCCCAGTGATGGGTTTGGGGGTGTCATCCCTCCACCTGTCCTATCCCTGATTGCTTGTCCAGTCAGAGGCTGGCTATATGACTTCTTCCTATGTTGGTCCACTATCACAGTGGACAAGTGGGTGTTGGACATAGTGGGTAGAGGACTGTCTCTAGGCTTCAAGACCCTGCCACTTTACTGCCTCTACATGCTTTGAGAGTCTGGGGTGTCTCAGGACATCCTGCCCATCCTCTTGGTGGACATCGCTCATCTCCTTGTGAAAGGAGCAATAACCTGTGTCCCAAATGCTCTGGCCAGTCAGGGTTACATGACAAGGTACTTTCTGGTCCCAAAACTGAAGGGGGCTGGAACCCCATAATGGATTTACACAATCTCAACCAATACATGCATAAGCTCACGTTCTGGATGGCCAATCTGAGCCAGGTTATACCATCCCTGAAATAAAACATATGGTATTGCTCCTTGGACCTCCAGGATGCATTCTCCCACATTCTTATCTGTGGGTCCTATCACCAGTACCTACATTTCTGAGCAGAAGGGGTCCTGTACCAGTTCTAGGTCATGCCCTTCGACCTCTCCTCTGCACTCATGGTCTTCACTAAATGCATGGCAGTGGTGACAGACTACCTGCGACACCTAGGGGTCAGAGTGAAACCTTCCTGGATGACTGGCTGATAGCTGATCCATCCAGAGAGGCCATGGAGAGATCCACAGACCTGACTGTCCAGATCTGCTGAGACTTGGGCCTGTTGATCAACCCAGACAAGTCTGAACTGGTACCAAAGCAGGTGATCAAGTTCATCGGGGCAGAACTACACTCCCTGCAGACCAAGGCCCACCTCCTGGTGGATTGGCACAGGCTCTTAACCATTTCTTCCCAGTCATTTCAGATTAGGCTCTTGTGCCCTGCCCGGGATTATCTACAACGTTGGGGTAAATGGCATTCTGCACCAGCGTGGCCCACTGGGTCTGCTGGCAGATGTGCAACCTTCAGTGGGAGCTGGGCTTTCAGTGGTCCCAGTACCTAGGCCACTTGGACCAGCTGGTAACAGCAACCCTAGTGATGTAGGAAGCCATCCAATGGTGGCTTGTCCCAGAACATCTGGAGGGAGGAATCCCATTTGTCCACCAAGAGCTGACTGTCATACTGACAAAAGATGAGTCTCTGGTAGGGCGAGGAGCACAACTGGGAAACCACATGGCACACAGGTTCTGGTCACCCATGGAGTCCATCACCACATTAACCTGCTGGAGCTCCATGCAGTACACTTGGCTCTGATGGAATTTGCTGTGCTACACAGAGGTTGTCTTTCAGTTCCAGATGGACAACACCATGACCATGTTTTACCTGAACAAACAGGATGATACACACTCCCTTCCTCTGTGTCAGGAGGCACTCCTCACCTGAACCTTCATGTGCAGCCTGGATGCTGATCTTCTGGCAATTCATGTCACGTGGGAGAAAAGTCAGCTAGCAGTCATTCTCAGTCAGGTAGAAGAGATGTTGCATGAGTGGTCTCTGAATCAGAACATGGTGATCCACCTGTTCTCCCTGTGGTGCTCAACCTTGGTGGACCTGTTTGCCTCCTGGCAGAACGCCAAGCTGAAGCTGTTTTGTGCCATACCCCTACAGTTTGGGACACTGATGGAGGATGCCTTCTTGAGGCCCTGGACCCCAGACCTCGTGTATGACTTTTCTCCCTTTCCCCAATCCACAGAGCACTGGTCAAGGTCAGGAAGCACAAGGTACGGATGTTCCTGGTAGCTGTTGACTGGTCACAGCAGTTCTGGTACCCAGCTCTCTTCAGCCTGAGCAGTAGGTCTCTGCAGCAACTCCCTCTTCACCCAGACCTGCTGTCCAGACTTCAAGGGATATTTGTGCTCCTGGACTTTCAGTCCCTGCACCTCATGACCTAGTTCCTGAGCAGCTAGAATTTCAGTCCTTGAGTCTTTCTGAGGATGTCCTCTGCATGGTGGAGGACTACAGGAAAGAGTCGATTTGTAGGTGTTATGCCTTTAAATGGAAGAGGTTTTTAATTTGGTGTCAGGGAGGAGCTTGACCCCTTGGCTTCCTGTGGCTAGTATCCTGTACTACTTCTGGTCCCTTTCCTAGCTGGGACTTTGAGTGACAACCTTTAAAGTGCACGTGGCAGCCATCTCTGCTTACCGGGTGCAGGCTGGTGTGCTGACAGTGGCCCAGAGGAAGGTGATCAGGTGCTTTTTCATAGGAGCGCAACCACTTGTCCCCTCCAATACATGACCCACCTCCACCATGGGACTTACTGTTGGTCCTGGCTATGGTCATGGGCAAGCCTTTTGAGATGATGCAGAGATGTGAGCTGTCAAACCTGTTGTGGAAGACTGCCTTCTTGGTGGCAATTATGTGTGCCAGAAGGATTGTGGAGCTGCAGGTGCTCTCGCTGGACTCTCCCCATCTGATCATCCACAGGGACAAAGTCGTCCTTTGCCCCATCCCGAAGTTCATCCTGAAGGCGGCATCAGAGTTTGATCTTAATAGAGTTAGATCAACTGCTGTTGACTCAACCCTTAGTCATATAGTAATGCTAAATCGTTGCAGGTTAGCCCCAACTATAATAAGAAATCAATTACATGAATTCTTCATTTTGTATGAGTGTGCCATCATACTCATATATTATATGCATGTGTGTGTGCATTTATACAACAGGTGCGAAAATGAATTTGCCAAGATAAATATGTTATCTTGGAAAACTTGAGCAAGATAAATGAAGGTTGTTACTGAGCATGCTCAGAAATTTATCTCACTCATTGTAGCCACACTGAGCATGCTCAGACATTTATTCTCACATGTGAAGATAAATTTCTGAGCATGCTCAGTGATCAATTTCATTTATTTTCCCCCAGGACATCACTGGAAATTAGTTTTATGGCTCATTAGGCCTTTCCTGGTAAAACTCTTTCAATAAAATATAAAAAGAGCCATTTATTTTTTTTGATTGAATATACAGTAGTCTAAAGTAGTTTACATTGCTTTTTTTTCTTTTGTAGCTTTTTAGCATTTCTATCACAAGACCACCTGAACACCTGTTGCATAAATCAAATATGACATGGGCTGACTTAAGAAGTCATTTTTATCTTCAGATGCGCTTATTGATCTGTTGTCTCATGTCGTCGAGGCACAGGTCAGAAAGCATAGGGAAAACCAGGAGCAGTTGTAGAATTCAACAGAACTATTTATTTGCAGTTGTAGTAACATAAAAAAAAAACTTGTTCAGAATAACTATGTAGAGGGGGAAAAAATAAAATCTTTCTTCAGTCTGTGTCCCTTTTTCTTGTAGTCTTCTTTTTGCAGTTCAGTTTAGCTCTTTTGTAAGTCTTTTCAACCCCCATCCTTAGCAAACAGCCTGCCTTTGTATATTTCAGGTAGGTGCAAGGCAGGAACACATTGTGCTTGCTGAGGCCCCCCCCAGCTTTTGCAAAAGGCTCAACATTTGCACTCGAGTAACCGCTAGAGTTTATGCAGTCATCTCAAAATATAAATATATGCATTTCAGCAGTTACACTATATATTTTCCAAACAATAGGGATCCCAATATCAGTTACATTTCCATACATTGATTTACACATATTTTTATATTAGCCGATATAGATATGCAAAGGAGGAAAAACAGACAGCAAGAGAAAACAGAGAGTCAGTGAGAGGCAAAGAATTGCGAGACTGTTCGGGTTGATCAAGTCCGAAGTCTCACAGGAAAATTTGGGTTATGCAACCAGACAGAGAAAAGACAGAAAAAGGAAAGCTCCTTGCATTTAAACACACTCTTCATAACAAATGGGACAGGGTCCTATTCTACCCTGTCACATCTCACTTGTGGATTCACCACTCATGAGATGTCAACAGAACAATCCCCCTCTCATGAAGATAAAAATGATATCTTAAGTCAGCCCATGTCATATCCCATATTTATATAGTTATAAACTGGGTGAGAATAATCTGTGAAAATCCAATCTCCTGATTGGATGGAACACACCACATGACCATGTATTATTGCACAATGTCCGCATACATGCCCTTCTTTTCTTCTCTTAGAACCTTTTGGACATTTTATAAGACAGATAATCCTCTACAGGGTGTGCAGGCATGCTCTGATATGTGCACGCCTCAGGTGGTTGAATGCACTCAGCCTGCGGCCTCTTCCCTCACAACGCAGTCAGGGTGTGCATATATCAGAGCATGATCGCATGCTCTGTAGTGGATTATCTGTTACATAAAAAACAGCATTCATACCAGTTTAGAAGTAATTTTGTTTTGCTGCCAACACCATTCTTCTACAATCTTTCAGTATATTGTTTTGTTTTACAAATACTACCATTCAGATTTAATCCCTGTTTCAGTATGTTGCATTTACTCAATAGAAAACATATCTAGTTGATTCTGACATTTCCCTTGATCTTTGCTGTTTGCATACTGGCTCGCAGTACAGTAGCACTGCGCTATGCTCCTGCGGATGGAGTGTAACATAGTTCAACAGCAGGAGGTAGAAAACCACAGCACTACATAGAAACATAGAAACATAGAAGTTGACGGCAGATAAGGACCGCAAGGCCCATCCAGTCTGCCCATTTCTTTTTCTACCTTATAAATGTGCCATCGGGCTTTGCTCTGTCAGTGACCTATCTATTCATAGTCATTTGTATTGCTCCCTTATGCCTATCCCATGCCTGTTTGAAGCCCTGCACTGTATTCATAGCCACCACTTCTTGTGGTAAGCTATTCCATGCATCTACCACCCTTATTGTGAAAAATAATTTCCTCACATTCCCCCTTAATCGGCCTCCCTCTAATCTCATGCTGTGTCCTCTTGTCCTGCTATTTTTCTTATATTTAAACATGTTAGACTCTTTGACCTTGTTTATGCCCTTAAGGTGTTTAAATGTCTCGATCATATCACCTCTCTCCCTCCTTTGCTCAAGGGTATACATATTGAGCTCCGTTAATCTGTCCTCATATGTCTTCTGATGCAGTCCCTGCACCATTTTGGTTGCCCTTCTCTGGACTGCCTCAATTTAGTTAATGTCCTTGTGAAGGTGTGGCCTCCAATACTGCACGCGAGTACTCAGATGGGGCCTAACCAATGTCTTGTACAGAGGATTATTACTCCCTCTTACGACCCGGGATACCCCTACTAATACACCTAACACCCCTAGCCTTACCTACTGCTTTAGAGGTCTGTTTGATGATTTTAGGTCATCAGTGATGATGATGCCCAAGTCTCTTTCTTCCTTTGTGACTGCTAGCAACTCCTCCCAGCCTATAAGTGGCTTCAGGGTTTCTCTTCCCTATGTGCATGATTTTGCACTTCTTTGCATTAAATCCCAGTTGCCACTCTTCTGACCATTTTACTAGTTTATCAGATCTCTTCTCATTCTGCCCACCCCATCTGGATCATCTACTCTGTTGCAGATCTTGGTGTCATCTGCAAACAGACAAGCCTTACCCTCTAGTCCATCTCGCGAGGTCACTAATGAAGATGTTGAATAGGACTGGCCCCAGGTCTGATCCCTGAGGTACTCCACTTGTGACTTGCATCTCTTCTGACTGTATACCATTTACCACCACTCTCTGTTTTCTGCCAGTCAACCAGTTTGCCACCCAGTTGACCAACTTCTGACCCACCCCGAGCCTACCTAGCTTATTTATCAATCTTCTATGTGGAACAGTGTCAAAAGCTTTGCTGAAGTCAAGGTAGGCGACATCAACTGCTCCCCCTTGGTCCACCACTCTGGTTACCCAGTCAAAGAAATCTATGAGATTAGTTTGACAGGACCTTCCTTTGTAAACCCATGCTGTCTTGGATCCTGTGCCCTATGGATTCCAGGTGTTGCACTATCCTTTCCTTAAGGAGTGCCTCCATAATCTTGCCCACTACTGAGGTAAGACTGACTGGTCTGTAGTTCCCCACCTCCTCCTGCTACCACTCTTGTGGAGCAGGATCACATGAGCCCTTCTCCAGTCTTCTGGGACCTCTCCTGTGCTCAGAGACTCACTAAACAATTCTGCTAATGGCTCTGCTAGTTCCTCCTTTAGCTCCTTAAGTACCCTGGGATGTATGCCATCAGGTCCCATTGCCTTATCCACCTGAGCTTAGCAAGCTCTTGTAGGACCCTTTCTTTTGTGAAGGGAGTAGTGCTCACCTCCTCCCCCTGTGTCCATGATGCTGAGCTGTGGGCCCTGCCTCACCTCTCTTCAGTAAATACTGAGCAAAGTATCTATTTAGGATAGATGCCTTTACAGGGTCCTCCTCCTCACATGCTCCCTTTTCTCCATTAAGCTTAGCAATACCCCTCTGGACTTTCTCCTTTCACTAATGTATCTATAGAAAGTCTTGTCACCTTCTTTTACTGTTCGTGCTAGTGTTTCCTCAGTTTGGGACTTTGCCTGCCTTACTGCCTTACCTGCTTCCCTTAGGGCAGTTTGGTATGCCTCCTATCTTCATCCCGCTGTGTTCCCTTATATTTCCTGAAGGCCAGCCTTTTGGCTCTGACCTTTTCTGCTACTGTATTTGAGAACCAAAGTGGTTTCCTTCTTCTTTGCACTTCCTTTTCTGTCTAACACAATGGGATGTTGCTTCAAGTATTGTATCCTTAATGCTTGCCCACTTTGCCTGTACCTCCTCACCTGTGTTTCTTTTGCCAGGGCTAGCTTAACTCTGTTGGCCATCTTATCAAAGTCAGCTCCTCTGAAGTCCCATATTTTTGCCTTGGAATGGGATGATTTAGATGTAGTAGCCAAATTGAACCATACCATGTGATGGTCACTGGCCCCCAGGTGACCTTCTACCTGGAGATCTGTGATCCCTTCTTTGTTGGTCAGTACTAGATCTAGGATAGCTCTGTCTCTTGTGGGTTGCTGTACCAGTTGTTTGAGGCCCTCCCCCTGCAGGGAATCCACTATGAGTCTAGTTCTGGCAGATGTTCCTGCTGGTATTGACCAATCTGTATCTGGCATGTTGAAGTCTCCCATTATCAGAACCTCCCCTTTAGCTGTCATGTTTTGTATATCTTCTAACAGTAATGTGTCTATGTCCTCCCTCTGGTCTGGGGGCCTGTAGACAACCCCAGTTCTTATGACTGTCCCATTTCCTGTTTCCAGGGTGACCCACAGTTCTTCTGGCTCCTTATGTGTATTCTGAATTTCTGTAGCTTTGATATTTTCATTAACATACAGGGCCACTCCTCCCCTTTTGCACCTCGGTCTCTTCTGAACAATACATAGCCAGGTACTGAAGTCTCCCAAGTGGTTACTGGTAAACCACGCCTCACTAATTGCTACTATGTCCAGTTTAGCCTCTGACATTATTGCCTGCAGGTCTGGGATCTTATTTCCCAGGCTGTGAGCATTTGTGTACATGATTTTCCATTGGCCAGATTTTGGTGTGTTAGTTGTTGGGTGAAGTTTGGCATTACCCCTGTGCATCGTGATGGGGAGACAAACCTTTTTCTTACCTGGTGATGCAAATGAATGGCAAACACGCTGAATTCTGTTTGACCACTAGCTGAGGGGAGGGTGTTCTTCCCATTCGACGTATGGGGTGCTGCACCTCTCCCCATTTGCTAGTTTAAATATTCTGCAAAGATGTCAAACTTCTGCCCCAATGCACTGACTCCCTCTTTAGTCAGATGCAGTCCATCAAATTTAAAGAACTTTCGCTCCCAGAACTGTTGCCAGTTCCCTACAAATCTGTGTCCTTTTTCCTGGCACCAGTCCTTGAGCCACGTGTTTAGCTCCCCTATCTCCCCTTCTCTGACCTTCCGTCCATCTGCTCCCTTCTCCCAGACTGGCAGGATCTCAGAGAAGGAGATGCCGGACGAAATAGATGATAGTTTGTCACCCAGCTTAGTCAGGTGTTCCTTGGTCTCCACAACTGACCGGTTGGCAGATCATTAGTCCCTATGTGTACTAGGACATCAATGTTTTCTTGCTTTGTGAACAATTTACGTAATGCGGTCAGTGTCTCTCCATGCTGATGTACCTGGGAGACATCTGACCATCACCCTGGCTGGAGATGGTATCAACTCCCGAATCATGGAGTCTCCTATGATCAGAAGTTTTTGGATTTCTTTGTGCTTGTTTAGTTTTGGTTCCTGATTTGGGTGAGTATTGTTGTACTAGCTCCTGTGCTGAGTGTCCTGCTTTGCAGTGTCTTCTGCCTCTTTATTTGATTTCAGAGATAGAGGCAGATACCTGTTTGTAGTGTTTATATGGTTTTGGAGGTAATGTGTTGGAGAGCAGAGAGTGATGGGGCACCTGATTTGCTCCTCTAACCACCTGCCAACCTCCTGGACCAACTACCCTCTGCAGTAGAGGTTTTTCTGTTGGATGCTGGGGAAATGGCGGGTGGTTCTTATAATGTATTTCTCTTCAATATGAAATTTGAGGCGTGCAATCTCTGCCCATGCTGCCGGAGCTGAGACCTAAGATCTCCAAAGGCCCAGCATGTAGGACAGTGTCCTAAACCTGTAAGACTGTCCTTCTGAAAATTGTTCCACAGTACCTGCAGTTAATGAAATCCATTCCAAATAAGTTGCTGGGTTTGTAACCTAGTCAGAGTAATTAGAAGGAAAAAAGGAAAAAATGCAAGTAATGGTTTAATTGTGCTTTGTTTAACGTGTTATAACAAGTTAAATTACTAGTGCCCCTGTAAATGAGATCATCTTGTGGAGGCCCCACTGATCCGCCCCTTCCTGCTCTGCCACAGGAAATGTCACAACTGTGGTACCCTATAAAAGGAGTGTAGCATGGGGTGGGTGGCTGGGCCCTTCCCCTGCCTAAAAGTGTGAGTCTACATTCAATAGCAAAGATAGTGTGTGTGTGTGTGTGTGTGTTGTGTGTGTGTGTGTGTGTGTGTGTGTGTGGTGGTGGGGGGATGACAGAATCAGCCACACATTTTCAGTTAATTAATGATAACAGACTGTGGTCATTGTGGGGTTGAGGACCAGGTGGAAAAAAAAAATCAGAAGATTATGGAAAAGAAGAAGGGACAGTGGCAAAACAGAGAACAGCAGTCACTTGTTTCCTTACAAATCCTCGGTGTGTGATGCCTTTGTAAACCATTAGAGCTTTGCTTTTATGGCTATTGTGGGCATCTCACACCTCTGTATCTAAGTAAAATTCATTACATACTGGCCCCCAGACATTATTCCATGCATGATCAGCAGATCAGTCCACTGTGCTGGCCCAGGTTCAGGATGCATTGAGATTTCTCAGTCACTTTGACAGTGGGTGGAGGCACATCATAACAGTGGAGATGTGCTACTTTTCCAAGTGGCACAACTGTAGTGCTTTGCTTTGTAGCCCATTTAGGGGTCTGCTAACACACATAAGTTTATGGTATTTTAGAGGACACCATCCCCATCACTCCTACCAGGTGAGGTTGGAAAAATGGAGGGAAATGGGGCATCTTACACCAACAACAAGTTTATTATAAGCACAAGTGAAAATCCTAGCACCCTTGGCACTTTAACTTTGATAAGGCAAAGCAAGGCAATTCTATTTGTTTGGTGCCCTATCCAAAAGGCTCAGAGTGCCTTACAGCATTAAAATATCATAAGATGGTGGCTTGGACCCGAAGAAGATGGCAGCCTAAATCTCTCTCTCTCTCTCTCTCTCTGCCCCAGCCTAACAGCAAATCGTACATCAGCCGCCAAGATGCTGGATTGAAGTCCCATTTTACTGCTTGAAAATACCTCTCCCACCTCTGTCGCCACTTTGGAGCTGTTCTTGGGGTAGCCAAGCCTCATTGCACCTTATGCACTGCGCAAATATTGGATCCGTCTCACACCTACTAGGCCGTAGAGTCTGAGCGCCGGTTCATGAGCTATACTGTGTCCTCCTCGATCAGATCATTAGCACCCCCTCCCCATTAAGCACGGGCTCGACTGATGGACTTCTCAGAATCAGAGGGACCCTAATTGCTTCCAGCAGTAGCTAAATCTGTGATATCTCCTAGCTGCTCTTAAAACCTAACAGCGAGATGGAGCCTTTGGACACCAGAAATGCAGGAGCACCGGTCGGACCATCCCTTTATCTCTGACCAGGCCCAAGTGGGAGAGCCCTCGCCAATATCACCAAAATGCTTGAGGCATTATTGACCAGAGTGGACAGCATTGGCGCCTCCTTAGCGGGCAATGTTGCTGATGTCCACCAGCTGGAGGATCAGCATAATGTCCTGGAAAAGTGGACGAAGGAGCTGGAAAGACAGCATATCAATGTGCTGCAAAAGCTCAGGGATCATGAAGCCAAACTATCTCAGCTATGGCATAGAGTGGAGGACCAGGAAAATCAGAGCAGAAGAAATAATATTCAGATCCTCGGGGTGCCGGAAGGAACCAAAGACCCAAACATGGAAAGATTCCTGAATGAATGGATTCCACAACTCTTTTTTTTAAAACTTTCTTTATTTTCATGTTTTTTGATATTATACTTCATACATACACAAAAACTATATACAAGCATAGGAGTTGATTATCATTATTGATTGTTAGTTGCATCTTTATAATGAGAGGAATAAATTAAGATATATTGCTTTCTTATGCCTTCATATTGAAATTATACAACTGTTTACTAATTTATCTGAATTTTGAATACAGAGCTTTATCTTCTCATTTCATTCGTTACCAGACAAAGTCTTTTCTCAGTGGAGCGATATACAGTACCCATCTCCTCCACATAGTCTCAAATTGAGCATATCTTTTGTTTGTTAGTGCTGTCAATCTTTCCATTTGATATATATCCATTACTATGTCTTGCCATTGGGCTATGTGGAGGGGGCTCGGGGTTAACCAATTTTTTGTTATTGTTTTTTTAATAGCCAAGATAACAGAAATAAGAGCTTCTTTGTTCTCATGTCTCTGCTCCCTCAGGAAGTCTGAGAGAAAATATAGGAATAAGTCTATCAGTATTGATGGTGCTATTATGCTTGTATAGCTTCTTGCACCTCTATCAGAAAGGTTGAATTTTGGGCAGTTCCAAAATAAATGCCCATGAGTGGCTTGTTGTTCTCCACATTGCCTCCAGCAAGTTGCCTCTCTTTCTTTTTATATTGTGCCTGGATAGCTGGTGTTCTAAAGAACCTAACAGCGTTCTTCCAAGTGAACTCTCTCAATGTGGTGCTGTGGTACCTTTATGTATATATAGTAAATAATTCCTCCATTTTTCATCTGTAATTCTAATGTTTAGGTCTTTTCCATGATCTTTTAATGGAATCTACTGTCCCCTTCAAATCCTCGTATTGCTACATATAAGTAAGATATTATGTGAGTTAAGTCAGCCTGGCCCTCCAAACTTCTCTGTAGCACCTCTATAATCTTGGGAATAGGGTATTCGGTCCAACATTCCTTTCTTTCTTTCTTAATGAAATCCCTCACCTGGAAATAGCGGAATCTATCTCTGTGTGTTATTTCATATTTCTTTTCTAAATCTGAGAAGCTTACCATATTTCCTTCTCTCAAAAACTGATACACTATGTGTAATCCCTTTCTCTCCCAGCCTTTATACCCCATATCCATTTTGGCTGGTAAAAACTTTTCTGTATGTGTTAGAGAGCAGAACAGAGGTCTCAAAGTATTCATTCTTTTAGAGCTCCATCTGCTTCCAACTCCGTAGTTGATATTGTGTATGGATTTTCAGTATCTCCCTTTCTTTATCCCCCTGTCTGAAAGGAGGATCTCCTGTGGTGTTCTAATGTCTTCTTCTGTTAGTTCTATTTCTTTCCACTTTGCTGTATAAGTAGAGTGCAGCCAGTATGTCACTGTACGGATCTGGGCAGCCATATAGTAATATTTAAAATTTGGCAGAGACAATCCCTTCCTCTTTTGGAAGTTGTAATATGGTTTGTCTTATTCTCGGACTTTTGCTTCCCCAGATATACTGTATTATTTTCCTATTTAATTCTCTATAGAAAGTATCTGGTATTGTAATGGGAATAGTCTGTGCCAAATATAAGAAGTGGGGTAATATCACCATCCTAATTGTCTCTATTTTTTGTATAAGAGGGATAGGAATTAATTCCCATTTCTCTATGTCCTTTTGTATTTGTACTAATAGGGGTTTATAGTTGAGCTCATACAGTTTATTATGGTCGAGACTTATCCAGATTCCAAGGTACTTAAGTGTAGGAATATGCCATTTAAACTTAAAATAGTTTTCAACCTGTGGTGATGGTGTATAGTGTACCCCCAATACCTCTGTCTTGGATATATTGATCTTGTATCCTGCTATTTCCCCGAATTCTGTTAGGGTTCCCCACAGTGGTTGCAGTGAATTTTCGGGGTCAGTAAGGTACACCAGTAAGTCATCTGCGTAAAGGGCTAATTTATGATTCCCTTCTCCCACCTGAATCCCCGATATATTCCCATGTTGTCGTATGGCTTGAGCCAGGGGTTCTAGGTATATCGCGAATAAAAGTGGCGATAATGGGCATCCCTGCCTGGTTCCTCTTTTCAAGCTTATTGGCTTTGAAATTGAGCCATTTGTTTTAATATGAGCTTTTGGTTTATTATATATGAGTCTATAATCCCTCTGAAGTCTGTTGGAAATCCATCTTCTCCAAAATGGCCCTTAAAAAAGGCCATGCCACTCTGTCGAAGGCCTTCTCCGCGTCTAGGATTCCACAACTCTTAGGTGATCATTGGAAGGAGCCAGTGGGAGTAGAGTGAGCACATCATGTTTTCAGCATCCCAAGTAATGTTAAGGGCCCATGGACTATCATTGCTTACCTACTTTGCTTCTCAGTTAAGAAGCGCATATTTTGTGCCGCAAGGGACCTTGTAGAGTTGGTCTGGAGAGGCAATACCATCTCTTTTTATTGGGATTTTACCCAGGAAGTAGCAGCCAAACGTAAAACTTATAACCCCCTGAAAAATGTACTGAATGCTAATTCAATTCAGTATCGCTTAAAGGGCCTTACAGCACTGTACCTGTCTAAAAATGGGTAATCTTTCTTGCAGAATTGCCTAGGGACGCTGAGGCCTGGATCCAGAGTCACTGGCTGAGTATGTTGCCGAAAACTACTTCTCCCAGATACCTTTGGGAACCGAGGGGCCATGTGGACCAGGGAACCATTAAGAAAGGAAATGCTGCTTCTGGGGACAACAACTCTAGCCGGACAGGTCCGCCCAACAGGGATTCCCCAACTCATAGGCAGTTATGGGCTCCATCGCCTACGGGGGCTAAGCAATCTCAGACCACCTCCGTGCCTCCCTCAGCTCTTGATACACCCAGTGTTAACCTGAAACCCAAACACCAGAACTAGCTGCAACTCCTTTGCCAGCAAGACAGCGACAGTGCTCCAGAAGCCCCACAGCCTCCCCACCTGCAAAACTTCCAAGAGCGGATCTGCCTACACTGGAGAGGAATGAGCAACTGGGCCACTCTGAGGATGAAGCCGCAGCACCCATGGATGATCTGGCTCCCCTGGATTGGGCATCCACGATGGAAGAGAGCGAGGAAGATGCTGTGGTGACTGCTGGCTTGTTAAAGCCGGGACTTAAAACTTTTGCAGAAGCACTCACCTCGCCTATCAATCCTACTAGGATGGATCTGATATGTAAAACCGGGGATGCCTTGATGGAACACGACAAACTAACTGTATAATATGTGGGCCATCCTAATTTTTTACTGTGTCAGGTTCTTGCACACCCCTCAGTTTCCAGGAAGGGGTCAGTGGGTACTCCTGCTCTACACACAGCGTTCTGACCTACAGGGCTTTGCCTACACACTGCGGGCACTAAGATCATTAGGCTATCCCCTTGATTTATTTCTCCCCATAATGAAGGTAACCGACCATCATCCTATGGGTGATGCAAGCATTTATGGTCTGCGCAGTGGTGCCCCCCTTCTCTTTTTGCTGTAACTGCGGTGCATAGGGGGACAACCACCTTCCTAAAGCGGGCAAATTGACCATGCAATTACAATTCTGGTGAGCGAGCTCCTCTGATTAACATAGCCCATGAACGGCAGTGGTCAGAACATGTGCAAGGGGAGGGTCATGCACCCTATATGAGTACTGTGAAACACAGATTATAGCTGGCAGCCCCAGTAACCCTCAACAAAGATACTGTCCCCACTTACTGAGTTGTTACAAGTGAAATGGGTGGTTGACAGAGGTCCCCCCTTTCTTTTCTTCCCTTTAGGCGCCCCTGCCTACTATTTTCTGGCTGACCTTGTTGCCCCCTATGGCAGGATGGGACGGTTGCCGAACATGCCTTGACTCTCCAGAACTGGCCTTGCAACTAGGTTTATGGAGTCAGGCTGGGACAGATCACCCATGTTAGGTGTGACCTCTCCCTTTCTCTTTTGGTGCCTGAAGCAGTGTGGCTCAAAGGGCTTATTTGCCTTTTCTCACACCACAACTCCGCACCAATAACTGAGTTATTGTTGTCTGCTTAGTGGTTAACATTACTGTAGCATAAGTTTGTTGCTCGACAGTTAGACACTGCTTAGCATGTACTCTTACGATACATAATCTTTATTGTTCTCATTTTAACCAGGTTTTCCTAAGTGAAGGCAATATCATCTGCTACCTTCAAGTCTTTTTCTGCACCTCCTCTCTGCAGTTTACCAGCTACATTCATCTTAGCATAAATCAGTAGCAGATTACCCTTCCTCTTCTCTTCTGCCTTTCCTACTGCTGCTTATTGGGTGAGTACCCTCTTTCTTACTAAAGTATCTGGTGGTGAACATCAGTGGCAACAATCTCCACTGCGCGGATGGAGGCATCTCCTGAATGTTAGGGGGCTGAACCACCCGGCAAAACATACCGGTAATAGGTTCTGAAATTTCTGAATTCTATGGGGCTGATGTGGCCTTGCAGGAGATGCACTCACCAGCCATACGGTGCAGTGGTTAAAGAAGCTTTGGGTGGGGACAGTACTGGTCAGTTGTGCTCCCACAAAACCAGGGTGTAGCCATCCTCCTATGGAGGATGGGAGCCTGAACTGTTCAAGTTCAATGCCTAGACTCCCAAGGGAGATGGATAGCAGTTAGACTCTCCTACCCGGACGGCAAAGTCATAGTGGCCAATGTCTACGGTCATAATACAGACTCAGGAGAAATCTACTCTGAACTGAGCCAAGCTTTTATAGAGCTGACAGATGATGAGCCAGAAGTCCCAATATTGATGGGAGGAGATCACAACTTAGTCCTAGACGTGTTCGTAGACAAATCCTTTCCTACACCACAATCCCACCCTAAAGTGTTAGCAATGCTAAATACCCTGTTGTCAGAATGGGCACTAGGAGATCCCTGGAGAATCAATCATCCACAGGGGTGAGACTACACCTTCTATTCCAACGTCCATGGAACCCACAGCAGACTTGATTTTTGGCCAGCTAACCATGTAGCCATGCCGGGGCTGGGAGACACGACCATTGGTAATATAGTTATATCGGACCATGCCCCTGTTACGATCACATTTTCCCCACCGGGTCAAAGCTCTCCCTCCATGAGATGGAGATGTAACCCTCTACTGTTGCAGGATGTACCATTTTGAGATTACACAAAGGAGGAGGCTCACTCCTACTTTTCTATCAACACACCGAGGGAGACTCAAGTGACTGCAGTTTGGGAAGCTTTTAATGCTGTTATAAGAGGGAGAATTATTTCCTTCTCAGCAGCTAAAAACAAGGAGAGAGTGAAACAAATACAAGAGCTCCAGGATGAACTCACATGCTTGGAGAGACAGTTCAAAGTCTCTCCCAAGAACCTGCTTAACTCTCCTCTTCTGGCTACCATCACAGGCTTAAAATATAAGATCAATGTGCTGTTCAACAGAAGAGCAGAGTGGCAGCTGACTCGAGCCAAACATAGATCATGGGAGGGAGGGGACAAGAGAGGAAACTGTTAGCTTACTACCTGCAGAAGCAACAGGCTTCTTCCAGAATTCTTGCCCTAAGAACAAGCAGGAAAGATAATAACGACGCCCAAGGCCATTACTGAGGTGATGCAAACTTTCTATCAGAAGCTCTATCAGTCCCAGAACACCTTATCAGACGATGAGCTCTCCCAGAGACTGAAGGTTTTCTGCCAGGGGACACAACTCCCTCAACTCTCCGTAGATCAATGCCTTGATTTTGATGCCCCAATCACCTATCATGAATTGCGCCTTGCCCTATCCCACATGGCGAAAGGGAAAGCTCCTGGGCCGGATGGGATATCGGTAGAGCTTTACCAACTATTACAAGAAGAAATCACCACCCCCCCCTTACGAGCCTTGCATGAAGTGCAGAAGGACACAATGTTCCCTCCTAGCAGTTGTGAGGCTCTAATAACCTTAATCCCTAAAAAATCCTCAGACATCTTACTTTGTGTGAACTTCAGGCCCATTTCGCTCCTCCCCGTAGATACTAAGATACTGGCTAAAGTTCTGGCAACTAGATTGTCCCTAGTCCTGCCTAACCTGATTCACCTCACAATCTGGATTCTCAAAGGGAAATCAAGTGCAGATAATTTACAATTAGTCCTGGACCTTAAATGGTTAGCGTTGCAGTCAAAACCCCAATGGCCACCCTGGATTGATTTTGAAAGGCATTTGACTCCCTGGAATGGGCATATCTCCACAAAGTCCTCAGACTGTATGGATTTGAGCCCTATTTCTGCTCATGGGCATCCACCTTGTACCACTTACCAACAGCCAGAATTGTCACCAACAGGGATACTTCCCTTTCCTCTACAAAGAGGTACCAGGCAGGGCTGTCCCCTCTCTCTCTCTCTCCTCTTCTTTTCCTTATAGTCCTGGATCCAGTGATCAGGAAATTTATAAACACCCCTAGCATCAGTGGCATCCCCATGAAGGAGCCATCCTATTTAGTCAACGCATACGCGGATGACATACTGCTTACACTCTCCAATCCCCAATCCTCCATCCCCACAATCCTGACAATTCTGCAAGAATTTGCTTCTCTCTCAGGATTAACAATGAATCAAAAGAAAACTACTCTCTCTCCCCTGAATGGGAAATGCAGCAGGCATTGTCTTACTGGTACTGACATTACTTGGGCCCCACAGGGATTCCCCTATCTAGGCGTAACTATTACTGCATCCTGGAAAGATCTAGAATCTGCTAATTTTTCTCCTCTCCTGGCTTCCCTAGCAGCTGAAATCCAACGATGGAGTAAACTACGTTTAACTCTGAAGGGCAAGGTAGAAGCTATTAGAATGTTCATTTTCTCCAGAGTTTCCAACCTGCTCAATAACCTTCCAATCACTCTTTCTCAAAAGCCATTCCAGGCCTTCGATAAACTGATTTCACTTTTTCTATGGGAAGGCAAAGTCCCGAGATGGGGATGGATGAAACTGCGGGTCCATTGGACATGGGGCGGACTTGGGCTCCCCTGGTTCATGAACTACCACCTTGCTTATAGAATGGCCCAAGCTACAGCTTGGTTCACCCCCTGCTCCACCCCCTTCCCAATGGGTACTTCTAGAAGCTGCTCTTTCAATAGACACCCCTGTCTTCTCCCTGCTGTTCAGCAGAAAGCCCGTAGGAAACCAGATTACGTTTATCATGACAGAAACATGCAGATCATGGCACAGAGCGTGGCAGTCACTGGGGTCCTGAGCTCAGAATACTTCCCCTCTCTGCTATGCTCCGATATGGAATAACCAACTTATTATGGTAGATCGCAAACCACTCAAATGGACCCTCATGGGCCTCCCAAAGGTATTCGGTGGTAGGAGATCTTCTCCTTCCAAATACCCAAACACTAATGTCCTTGAACAGATTTGAGATAGGTATGGACAGCTATATCAATTTTTTTGAAATTCCTTCAGCTAAGGAGTGCTATAACCCCTTCCTTAAAACTCGCCAACCCAGTCCACATGGAGCTGCCTGAGAGTTCTCCATCAACCCAGGAAGGGCGGGGTCTCATAGGTGTCCTTTCCAAAGTTCTCAGAGACTCACATCCTGTTACCACTCTAACTAGTAGAGCTGCCTGGGAGCGAGATCTCCCTACCCTTATCCTGCAGCAATGGTCAGAGTGCCTCAGAGTGGCCAATACAGTTTATGAGGACTCCAAGAGCCAGTTAATACAACTTATTTGTCTGTTTGTTTATTTTTATACTGGATTACCAGTGAGCAAAAAATGCCCATTTTCACTGGTGACCAGTCACAACAAGTTTACAAAAGACATAACACCATACATACAACACGACAAAAAATTATACAATGAGCATAAATCAATTAAAACATCGACACTTAGCTTCAGATAACATTAGCTTTTGGAGTAAACTCTTAAATAATGAAATGGTTACAGACATAATAATATTTTGACTAATTAATTAATTGATTAATAACTTAAAATCCTCCTTAGATGGTACAGGACCTCCACTGTTCTTCATAGCCTCAAGATTATACCATAAGACCAGTGCTGGAGGTGTCACTCTTCCCCTCCATTTACTCCACATCTTGTGGACTTGTCTGACATTACAGAATTTTTGGATGCAGGTCCTTGATGAGTGGTCCAAGATAGTAGGCAAATTACTCTCCTTTCAACACTACCCTCTCCTGTTGAGAGACACCACAACACTAAACCCACTCACCCCCAGTAAGGCTTGGGTCTTAGTGGCAGTCATGGAGATGAAAAGGGCCATCCTAGTGAGGTGGAGACAGCCTGCACCCCCTGTACTCTCCCAGTGGCAGGCAGCTATGGCTAGACTGGCCATCTTCAAGAGACTTACCACGGTGGCTAAGGGTAGGCTCACTAGCTACTACAAGAAATGGGAGGCTTACTTGCATTCCCACATTTGCTTGGTTGCACCTCCTCCATTACAAAATCCCCCATTATCTTGATTCATGATACAGTTCGTTAAAATGACAACACTTTATGGCTCTTGACTGTTCCCACCATCTTTTGCTATGCATTTTGCTCTCCTCTTCTCCTCCACTATGGCCTTCTGATATTATAAATGCCTATGTACGAGACTATTTGGTATATGAAATCTGGATGAACCTGACAGCAGCTTAATATATAAAGGTGCTGATTGAAATGTGTTGACTGATCTGCTGAATATTATCCTAGTCATTCTAATCGGATGCATGAAGATTAGGAAGGTTAGCTTGAACATAATATGAGCCTTTTCTTAGATTGTCTGGGACTACCACTCATATTGGACTATAATACTCTTGTATAAAGGTTATTTTTCCATATTTTGAAGTTTTATGAGATGACTTGTCTCTGTATGCTATTGTACGGAACTAATGTTATACCTTGTATATGTGTACCATTTATATGGTTTGTTGTAACTGAAAAGTTAATAGAATCTTAAATGATATAAAAAAAATATCATAAGACAATTCAATGAAACATATAAATATGATAAATACACAGTATGACAAGTGCAATAATAATTTCTGGGAAGGCCTATGCAATTAAATAAGTCTTCAGTAATTGCTTAAAAGCACCCACCATGTGAACTGATCTAACTCCCTCTGGCTAAGAATTCCAAAGCAGAGGGGCAACCACCCCAAAGGCTTTGTTCCACAATTTTTTTAAGCAAGAGCGAGGCACCTGGCACAAGCCCATACTGGTGGTTTGGAGAGGGCAGGTGGGAGTGTAGGGCATTCAGAAGGCTTTCAGGTACTGTAGCATGGGCCCAGACCATGTAGGGCCTTGAATATTAATAAGAATATCTTGAAGGTGAAGTGCCAGTGCACACGCAGCTGGTGCAGACCACGCAGCACCAGCATGATGTCCTTTCAAGAAGTTCCCATCACCAGCTATGTCACAGCCTTCTGAAACAACTGCAGGTATTGCATCAAGCCACCAGATAACCCTAAGTAAGGGGTGCTGCAGTAATCCAGTCCAGAGGTGACAAAGGCATGAACTGTTGTATTCAGGTTGGGTGGCACAAGATATGGCTTGATCTGGGTGATTTTACAAAGATGGTAAACATAAAAATGTTCCTGACTACAGCTGACACCCGATGTTCTAATATTACCTTGCATTCCAGAATGAGGCACGGATTATTTGCCACATCCACAGCTTGGAGTGACTGACCATTCATGAAGTAAAAGAAGGCCATCACTTGTCATAGCTTACCCATGTCAACCTGGATCAACATTTGTTACCTCTGTCTTGCCTGGGTTAATACACAGCTAGTTGGAGGCTATCCAGTTGTTGATTTCTTGTTGACACCTCCCGTGCACCAAAACCGCAGGTAACCCATGAGGGGTGCAAGACAGATAGAGCTGTGTATAATCTGCATAGCAATAAAACTTGACCCCATACTGTCTAATGATCTCACCCAGTGGCACATGTACAAGGTGAACAACAGAGGTGCCAAAAGTGAGCCTTGTGGAACTCCGCAGGAAACTACAACTGCCCCAGAGATGTAATTACCTAGGACCACTGGCCGTGATCTTCCACTAATGTATGACTCAAACCAGCAAAGAACCATGCTGGTAAGTACCACATAGTTCCTTAGGTGATGAGTCAGCACACCATAGTTCACTGTGTGAAATGCTGACAGAAGATATAAAGGAACCAAGATGGAGCAAAGTCCCTTGTCTCTCACCATGAGGAGATCATGCATCACTCTGACTAGAGTAGTCTCAATACTGTAGCAAAAGTCCAAAAGGTCATGTGAGAAATGATCTTATATGATAAAGCAAAGCTCCCCCAAGGTGCTCAAGCAACATATACTGAAACGAAGGGTGGGGAGCTGTAGCTTTAACAAATACACTGATTCAATCAATGTTGTCAGTTGATGCAATTTTATTTTAATATCCCCAACATTTTGCTCAAATTTATGAAGCTTTATCAAGGGTTTAATATCTGAAAATAAATGTACAGCTTTAAATAGGGGTGGGAGAACCTCAAAGGTTCTGAGGTTCTAAAAGGTTCTGATAAGCAAAAAGTTTGGATACTTATCCGAACATTATCCCGATCCTTTTATAACCTTTATTATTTTATGGTAACTGTATGTGAAAGAATCATTTTAAACAGCTTTTAATCAACATATCTATAGAAAAACAATGAAACCACTGTTCAGTAGTACTAAAATGCATGAGTAGCGAAATGAGATGAGGAGTGAATCATGTGACTGTGGATGTGCCTACTGAAGGATGCGATGATATGGGTCCAAAGGCAGGCAAGTCCCAGATCTCTATTTTTTTAAACCAGTCTCTTGAGTCTTACTTTTTGTATAAGGGGACAATGTATTTGTAATGTATGTCATTAATTATATTCAGCAACAGCTCTTGGTTTGGAACACAACAGGTAGGGCATCCTGTAGAACGTGAACACTAACAAAAGAGTCCTGGATCAAGGCTTGTGTGTGATGTGACATGACAATTGAGTGTCCTGATTCCTGATGAAACTGAAGATTAAAAAAGAAAAAAAAAAACAGGGATGCACCAAAAAAAGTTGAAGTGGTGTGATTCGTGATGATGGTGAATGTGATTTGTTGTGACGTGATGTGAGTCGTGTTGGCACTGGCAGTGCTTCTCGGAGCACTGGAAACTAGATGGAACAGACCTTCCACAAATAGTTGCCATTGAAAGAAATTTGAAATACCTACGGCTGTACTTCCCTGAACTGTCTAACTAAGAACACACATTGCAAGCAAAATGTATTTATGGAGTGCTACTCCAACAAGATCATAGCGTTTTACAGAAATAAGTCATAAAATCATGAAACATCCTGCAAACATCATGTTACAAACAATGTTCGCTCTGAGATTATAGCTACTGAATTAAGTTCAGCCGGCTTGTGAGGACAAAGATTCATCTGCTATTAGGGCATCATGCAGAATGTGAACACTAACAGAAGCATTGTATTCGACCAAGGCTCGTGAGTGACGTGACATGATAACTGGGTGTCCGTTCATGATGAAACTGAAGATAAAAAAGCAGGTTGCACCAAAAAATTTGTTTCTTCTGTAATCACGAAGTGTGGAACAGGCACTTTAAGTGTATTTATGTAGGATTTCTATGTCGGCACAATCAGAGGTAAACTTTGTTATGTAGCCTTTAGATACTTTCTTAGTAGTGTCTCTTTTATGAAAACAGAACAAAACATAGCACAGTCAGTTCGCTTGTGTGCACATGGTGGGAATGGAAAAAATGTACACAACTGAAATGCATATATCTGAAAATAAGTCTGGGAGTTAAGGTTCGTGCTGATATTCATCTATTAAGCCAATAATGAAGTTAGACATAGTAGTGCTTATACTGGTGACCTCTGAACACTTCCTTCACATTTCCACACCTTGGTTTTGGTAACCTTGCTAATCCTCCCTAGGCATTTTTACAAAGTCAGTTTAATTTAGTTTTAAAAACAGGAAAAGTGCGTTTTACTTTCACCTAATGCTAAAAGCAGATGCAGTTCTGATTGCCCATTCTCATTCTTCCACAGTCATAAGTGATTCTTATTTTCTTACCTTGTCTTTTGTCTCCCACCTAGTTTGACACATCTCGTCAATGCACAGTTCAATCGTAACAAAAAAACAAACAAACTAACTGCGTTTTACTGTTATCGATTGAATTCACCCATTTGGGTTGCCTGCTGTGAGCTTTTGGACAAAAACAGGAAGTGTTAGCCCTGAATCTGAGTACTGGAACACACCAAAATAAGTCCTTAATTAAGCAATTAAAGTAGCCAAGTCCCCCAGGTGTAGCTAGCCTCAATTAGCGGCTCATTAAGGGATCATTAGTATAGTATCAGCATGGCTGCTGTGGCAGGTAATCCGCATATGAAGCTTAGATTAGGCTCTAATTACATTACAGCTGCCTGACATTTGTGCACACAGCTGAATAAAATAACACTGCAGCCACAGAAAAAATCGGGACCAGAAGCAATTGTCACACAACCAGAATGTAGCACTAACGAATGGCACACAAGAGGAATTGACTATGTATTTAAAGAATGGGTAGTTTCTTTGCAATGTCCCAAATGGGACAACAAAACTCAAGAGCTGTAATGATGCATGTTTTCTCTTTCTGAAGAAGACAAAATTTAAGTGTTTTGTAGCTCAGAACCGAGGATACTGTCCCTACTGGAAGGGTTTGCTACTGCTGTGGTATTGTACTAAAACGAGCTCTCAAAAATAGCCGGCAAAAGTGAAAATCGTGACTGTGATGACTGTGAATGTGAACATGATCGTGACCATGATGACCACGAACGTGATTCGTTGTGAGGATGAGAAATTGTGTAACAGTGGCAGTGCTTCCCTGAGCATCAGATACTGGATGGAACTGAGCTTCTTCGTGACCATGATGACCGTGAACGTGATTCATTGTGAGGATGAAGAGTCATATTACAGTGGCAGCGCTTCCCAGAGCTTCACATAATGGATGGAACAGAGCTTCCAGAAATAGTTGCCAAATGTGAAATTCGTGACCGTGATGACTGTGAATGTGATTTTATTTTTTTCATTTATTTCACATGATGTGATGGAATGCTCTGCCCACTGAGTGAAAGCTTATACCCCACTGAGCGAGCACAGGGAGGAAGATGGCAAATGACTGACTTCTTGGGGGTGGGGGCACACAGACAGTATGCAAGAAGTGGCACTGGTGCACTGATGACTGGCTGACCGATTTTATTTTACACACCACCTACGCTAAGGGCGATGCTGAAGGCACTGCTTATAGTATACCCACAGAGATTCTGGGGGAAATTGCCTGTCCTAACCCTCTCTGACTCAGTACAGTTTCCCCTTCAAGGGATTGTTTTTTCATTCATTATTCCACTTGATGTGACGGAATGCCCTGCCCACTGAGCAAAAGCTTATACCCCACTGAGCGAGCACAAGGAGGTAGATGACAGATGACTGACTCCTTGGGGGGAGTCACACAGACAGTATGCAAGAAGTGGCATTGGTGCACTGACAACTGGCTGGCAGTCTTGGCAGATTTTATTTCAGACACACAATTTATTTCACACACCACCTTCGCTAATGGTGATTCTGTAGGCACTGCTTCTAGTATACCAACAGAGATTCTGGGGGACCATGCCTGTCCTAACCCTTACTGATACAGTACTTTTCCCCTTCAGGGATTTTTTTTTTTATTTTGTTTCTTTATTCCACGTGATGTGATGAGAATGCCCTGCCCACTGAGCCAAAGCTGATACCCCACTGAGCGAGCACAGGAAGGAAGATGACAGATGACTGACCTCTTGGGTGAGGGGTCCACACAGACAATATACAAGAAGTGGCACTGGTCACAGATGACTGGCTGGCTGTCTTGGCAGATTTTATTTCACACACAGAATTTATTTCACACACCACCTATGCTAAGGGTGATGTTTCAGGCACTGCTGCTAGTATACCCACAGAGATTCTGGGGTACGCTGCCTGGCCTAACCCTCTCTGGCAATAATTTTTCCCTTCAAGGAATTTTTGTTTATTATTCCATGTGATGTGATGGAATGCCCTACACACTGAAACACAGCTTATACCCCACTGAGTGAACACAGTGAGGAAGATGACAGATGACTGACTTCTTTTGTGGGGGGGGAAGGGTCACACAGATAGTATGCAAGAAGTGGCACTTGCGCACTGATGACTGGCTGGCAGATTTAATTTCACACACCACCTACGCTAAGGGCGATGCTGCAGGCACTGCTTCCAATATACCCACGGAAATTCTGGGGGAAACTGCCTGTCCTAACACTCTTTGACTCAATACTTTTCCCTTCAAGGATTTTTTTTTATTCATTATTCCACATGATGTGATGGAATGCCCTGCCCACTGAGCCAAATCTTATACCCACTGAGCAAACACAGGAGATAGATGACTGACTTCTTGGAGAGGAGGGAGTCACTCAGACAATATGCAGAAGTGACACTGGTGCACTGACAACTGGCTGGCAGTCTTGGCAGATTTTATTTCACACACTGAATTTATTTCATACACCACCTACACTAATGGCAATTCTGCAGGCACTGCTTCTGGTATACCACAGAGATTCTGTGATGACCCTGGCTGGCTTAGCCTCTCTGATACAGTACTTTTCCCTTCAAAGATTTTTTCTTTATTCCATGTGAAGTGACAGAATGCCCTGCCCACTGAGCCAAAGCTTATACCCCACTGAGCGAGCACAGGGAGAAGAGGATAGATGACTGACTTCTTTGGGGGGCGGGGCACACAGACAATATGTAGAAGTGGCACTGGTGCACTGACAACTGGCTTGCAGTCTTGGCAGATTTTATTTCCACACACCACCTATGCTTAGGGTGATGGTGCAGGCACTGCTGCTAGTATACTCACAGAGATTCTGGGGGACCCTGCCTGGCCTAATATTCTCTGACACAGTACTTTTCCCCTTAAAGGATTTTTTTTTCTTTTTTTTTCTTTATTCCACGTGATGTGACGGAATGCCCTGCCGACTGAGACAAAGCTTATACCCCATTGAGTGAGCACAGGGAGGAAGATGACAGAAGAACTTCTTGTGGGGGCACACAGGTAGTATGCAGCTAGTGCACTGACAACTTCCTGCCAGACTTGGCAGATTTTATTTCATACACCACCTTTGCTTTGGGTGATGCTGCAGGCACTGCTACTAGTATACCCACAGAGATTCTGGGGGACGCTGCCTGACCTAACCCTCTCTGACACGGGCGGGGGGTCACACAGACAGTATGCAAGGAGTGGTGCTAGAGCACTTACAACTGGCTGGCAGATTTTATACACACAACACAATAGTTCTCACAAGTTGCCCTCAGTCTGTCTCTCCAAGTTCCATCCTGGCTCATCATTCAGTGTTCATGTTCATAAAGATCCCCTGGCCAAGTCTCCTCTCCCATACATTGTACTTCCCAGTCCCCAGTTCAGTATCCACCCCCATCCCCAACTCCCTCCCGAGTCCCACACCCAGTCTTTGCTGGCGATCCCCTCCTGAGTCCCAGTCCCCAATTTCCCCAACCCCAACTTCCCCAAGTTCCCAATCCCTTCCTTCCTTAAGTTCTTCTTTTAGTTTAAAAAATTCTGTTTTTTTTTCTCCTTTCAGTAGTGGCAGACTGGCAGTGGATGTCTTCACTTGCCCAAGGGGCAAAATAAACTCAAGCAGCACAAGCACAGAAGAAAACAATCTATTCGGTGATCTGCAATACAAGGAGCAGCCAAGAGAAGCTGCTGCTCCTTCTCTGTCCTCCTGATTCCTCTGCATAGCTCTAAGGTGGACCACAAGGTTTGCTAGAGCAGCAACCCTATCAGGTGCCACCTTAGAGAGATGGACAGGTCAGCCATCCAATGAGGGCCCAGAGTCTTGTCTCTGGCCCTCCTGTGGGTTCCTCCTGTTCTGGCACATCTCACACTGCAGTTCTCATGATAGGAGGCCATTCAAATAGATCCAAACAGCCGAAAGCATTTGAAAACTGTTAGTTTCTGAACACTTCAGCATGTTTGGGTCAGTTCATATTTTCTACAAACCGGTTCGCCCATACCTAGTTTTAATGTCAGCACTTATAAATGTAAGCAACCATTTGAAATATTTTGTGCACACCATGTACCTGTTTCTTCAAATGCTTGTTCACTCTTTGTAAGACAGTTTGTTCAAATATATGTGTGCACTTCTGAAATAATAAAACAATTCCTTAGTGTCCATGATTTTATAAATCAATTTTGTGTTACCTCCACCACTCAGTGACCAAAATACATGCTCAAAAGAGTTAACCACCCACTTTTCCATGGGGATGAGCTTACCGAACATTTCTTTATTTAGTGTACTGCTCAGGTGCAAATTTAATTACTGACTCCAGTCCTGTTGGATAAAATAAAATGAAAATGCTTTTCAGTGTGCTTACTTTTTGCTAGGATCTCTCCTGTTTTTTTGCCATATAAAACCGAATTGGTATTTACCTGAAATAGTACTTTTTGCGTGTACACTGTAGTATCTTAATGGCATCTGCTGCTCTCAGGGACACCGTCTTCCTCATTAAACTTCTCGAAGTCACCTGCTGACCCACTGGCTGACATGGGACATCATATCTATGCTCCCTTAAGAACTGTGAGTGTGGTTACTAAGCAACCAACAACATCCATCACCAAAACAGCGATAAATGGGTGGTGGCAAGTGGTTTCATTGTCACTGAGCAGTAGTAGCCAACCCCTGAAAATCAAATCTCTGAACTAGTTTCCAAAAGCATTTTAACATATAAACATGAAATAAAGTTTTCACCAAGCCTATATTACGGGAGTAGAAAAGAAGGGGGTGGAGAGGTCTGATGGGTTCCAACATAAACACATTTACAGTTATTCGTAAATGGCAATACTCTTATTTACATACATAGTGTCTAAATGTGATGCTGCCACCAGGTTGATATTAATTTTGTTGTACTGTTCTCAGTACTGTGACAGAACCTAGATTCTGCCTGGAGAGGCTCGTAGATGTCATGCCACCCCACTGATGTGTAATGCTCTGATTCCGTTCATTTTGGGAGCTCTTTCACTATGTTTTGACCCATAAATACTTTTGTTTTGGAAGTGGATTCCTTTTACAGTTACAAGGAACTGCGATGGATGCAGTTGTTGCCCATCATATGCTAATTTGTTTCTGGCATGGTGGGAGGAGAATGTTGTGTTCAGCGTCACCAACATCACAGATGCATAATTAAATGGTTTCATTTATTGATATCATTTGTGTCTCAGAGGGGATGTGAAAGCCACAACTGCTTTTCTGTCATGGTTGAATAATAATAATAATTTTAACCTGACCTTTATCTACAGAGTTGATTTGATTAGAATAGAATATTTGGATGTATAGTTAGCAGTTAATGCAGACAGTTGCATAGAAATCCATCCATATAGGAAGCCTGTATCAGGAAACAGCTTGCTTGGGGCAGACAGCTGCCACCCCAGAGCCTGGTCGTCAGTGCCCCTTTCGGGCAGTTTTTGAGGATCAAGAGAAACAGCAACACTAATGAGGTGTTTTCTAAGAAAGCCCAGGAACTGTCAACCAGACCACAGGAGAGGGGATACTGTGCTACTGCAGTAGCAATGCTTTTAATAAAGCATGTGAAATTGACAGAAGTAATTTGCTTATCCCTAAATCGAAAACATCTGGTGATCAGGATCCCCAAATTACTTTTGTTACTAAGTATAATTCATCAGCTATGGCAGTTCGTAAAATCGTTAAAGACAGATGGGAGATTTTGGCATCAGTTAAGAACTGGGTCCTTTAGTGGGGAAACCACCATGTATTTCATTTAGGCATAGTAAAAATCACATCACAAGGACTGCCTGTCCCTCTAGGTTTGCCAGAGCTAGTTAATAGGATGGTTCTCCCAGTCTTTGACTACACAGACATGGTCTGTGGTACTGGTAGTTTACTACCTGGTAAAGGTGATTATAGGAGCACCTTCTTACAGCACTCCGAGTCTCAACACATGGGTAGTTAGCGCTCTTCTCATAGGCTGATGCACAAAGGAATCCCAAAATTTCGAAATCCGATCCCTCTCCTATCCTTGCTGTTCCCAGAATCCTCAGTATGATATCTTCCAAAGTTCGTTTCTCTCCTGAAAGTAAACTGTTAGGCAAACAAGGCAAAAGAGAGAGGACACCCTGCTTTCCGGGTGGAATAATACACAACACGGTGATGTTATTTGAAGGCAGATGTTTACTACGTACTGTTGTTACAAACATTTGATACCCTGTTACACAGCTACTGACTGTGTGGGATGTATGTGCTATAACTGTATACCTTTAGAAGACAAAAGTTTCAAATACATTCTTAGATGTCTCACTCTATATGTTTACCTTAACTGTATCACTCTCTCTTTCTCTCTCTCTCTCTCTCTCTCTCTCTATATATATATATATATATACATACACATGTTCCTCCACAATGGGTGGGATTCGGAGTGCTGTAAGAAGGTGCTCCTATAATCACCTTTACCAGGTGAGTAAACTACCATTATCTATCGCACCTTCTTACAGCACTCCAGTCTCACACATGGGAAGATTGTACAGCAGTATTAGGCCTTGTCCTGGGTGGGAGGAACTGGGATCAATGCTGTCTGAAGCACTCTGCGACCAAACTCTGAGTTACCCGTTAGTCCTGTGTCTAACCGGTAGTACCTGAGAAAGGTGTGTGGGGACTCCCAGGTTGCTGCCTGGCAAATCTCTCTGACCGACGCGAAGTTGCGTTCCGCCCAAGATGTGGCTACTGCTCGGGTGGAGTGGGCTCTGATGTTAGCTGGAGGTGTGTTACCTCCACTCCTGTAGGCCCTCACTATGGCTTCCCATAGCCATCTAGAGATAGTGGATCTGGAAGCTGCCAAACCTTGTTTATTGCCTTGGAGTAGAACAAACAACCTGTCCGTCTGGCGGAGATCCTCCGTCCTGGTCAGAATAGGTCTGAATTGCTCGGAGCTGGGTCTAGGCCGAGTAGGATTTCCCTGTGAGGGTCCCCTAACTGGTGCTTGTAGGTAGGGACTGAGATCTCTTGGGACATGTGTGGCGTTGGCCACCTTGATTATAAAGGCGGGATGGGTGGGAGTCACGACTGTCAGAAAAAAACAGATGAAGGGCTCCCTACAAGAGGCCTGTAGTTCGCTAGTTCTCTTGGCTGAAGAGATAGCCACTAGGAATACGGTCTTCATCGTAAGTATGGATAAGGGAATGGACTCAATAGGTTCAAACGGTGGGATGGCGAGAGCGTCAAGTACCGAATTGAGGTGCCATGGAGCTGTCAGGGGTCTTGGGGTGTGGTTGATAAGAGTTGCAGCTTTTAGGAAAGCTTGAACCAAGGGGTGGGGTCCAGGCAAATGTCCATCGGTTTCTCCCCTTATGGCCCCTATTGTGGCCATCTGTACCCACAGAGATGAGGCTGATAACCTTTTTCCAACCCTTTTGCAGAAACTCTAATACATTCATAATACCATATCATGAAGCTTTCAAGTCCTGGCTCTTGCACCATGAAGCAAACGCCACCAATGTTTGTTATAGATCCTGTTGGTGGAATCTCTTCTTGCCTGTACCAAGGTGTCTACCACGTGCCTGACCCCTAGTCCTAACAGTCTAGCCCTTTGGTGGCCAGCACGTCCAATTTCAGCGGTAGAGGTTTCGTGCCAGATCGGGCCTTGCCTGAGTAAATTGTGTTGGCGAGGTAACCTCATGGGATTGTCCATTAGCATTTTTCTGATTAGGGTGTACCAGGCTCTCCTCAGCCAGTCTGGGGCTATGAGGACTACACTGCTGCCTGTGCTTCGGATCTTCTGTAGCACTGCGGGTAGCATGGCTATTGGGGGAAATACATACGCCTTCCTGAATGTCCATGGGGTTGATAGGGCATCCACCCCTATTGCTCTCTTGTCTTTGAATCTGGACATATAGTTCGGGAGTTGGGTGTTGGTCGCTGAGGCCATGAGGTCAATGTCCAAGGGGCCTCATTTTTTCTGGAGTTCGTGGAAAATTTCTGGATGAAGTTGCCATTCCCCCTGTTGTAGCATTTGCCTGCTCAGCCAGTCTACCCTTGTGTTTAGGTTCTCTGCTAGGTGGACTGCTGTGAGACTGAGCAGATTCTTTTCTGCCCATCGCAGTAGTATGTCTGCCTCTTGGGCCATGGCTCTGCTTCTTGTTCCTCCCTGTTTGTTGATGTATGCCATCGCCACTTAGCTGTCGGTGCGCACTTTTACGTGGTGTTTTTGGAGTTGACCTTTGAAATGTATGAGGGCCAGCTGGATGGCTCTTGTCTCTAGTATGTTGATTGGGAGTTTTGCCTCCCTGTTTGACCATTTCCCTTGGATGGACTGTCTGTCCAGAACAGCACCCCAGCCTAGCTGGCTGGCGTCTGTTTCGAGGGTTCTTGTTGTATCTCTCTCCAATTGTGCCTTGTGAGAAGGTATGTGGGTCTGCCCACCAGCATAGAGATTTCCACACTGCCAGTGGAATAGTTACTTTCTGACTGTAATTCTGTTGACTGTAATTCCAGTTGTCTAGGAGTAGTCATTGTAAATGTCTCATATGTAATCTGGCCCAGTCGTGCAGGTCTATGCATGCTGCCATGACCCCCAGTAACTGCATGAGGTGCCAAATGGTTGTTGACTTCTTCTGCATAACTGTCCGGCAGTGCACTGTTAACGTGCGGATGTGTGTCTGAGATGGTCTTACTGTGCCAGTCACTGTGTTGAACGTTGTCCCCAAGTGGTCTAACACTGTGGTCGGAGTCAGGTGGCTCTTTGCTTTGTTGATGAGCCACCAGTGTTCGGTCAGTAACTGTTGAGCTCTGCATGTTGCTGTCCTTGACTGATGCACTGTTCTCGCCCGTATAACCAGTCGTCCAGGTATGGGATCACATGAATGCCCTCCATGCGTAATTTTGCCGCTAGGGGTGCCATCACCTTGGTGAACAGTCGTGGGGCAGACGCCAATCCGAATGGCAGGCATTGGTATTGGAAGTGGTATCCCAGAATGCTGAATCGGAGGAACCTTTGGTGGGAAGGTCTGATTGGTATGTGTAGATAGGCATCCTTGAGGTCTATTGAGGTTAAGACGTCTCCCTTGCGTATCGCTGCGATGGTGGATCTTAGGGTTTCCATCTTGAATTTCTGGTACCGGACAAAGTTGTTCACGAATTTTAGGTCCAGGATGGGTCTGAGGTCTCCGGTCTTCTTTGGGGCTAGAAAGAATATGGAGTAGATGCCTGAGAATCTCTCTTGCATTGGGATGGGCTTTATGGCTCTGGTGTGTAGCAGTTGGTGAAGGATGGTCCGTACTTGCTGCGAGGTCGCTTTGTCTCTGGAAACGTGAGATTCTATATATCTGTCCCTTCTTGGGACTGAGTTGAATTCAATGGCATAGCCCTGCGAGATGATCTCCTTGACCCATTTGTCACTGATTGATTTGGTCCAGGTTGTTGCGAAGTGCTGTAGTCTTCCTCCTACTGTATCCGTTTTGCCCTGGACCGGTGGATTCTCATTGGCGGAATCCTCTGTTTGATTTGGCTGCCCTGAACCCCTGCTTGCCATTGAAGTGGGAGCCTTTGCCCCTGTTGCCTTGAAGGTTCTGTCTGTTGCTGAAAAAATTTGGTTTGAATCCAAGGAGCGCCTATCCTGTCCCTGGTGGCCTTGCCTTTTGGGTCTGCCTGAGAAATGTTGGAATTTATTGTTTCGAGAAAGGGCGGTAGGTGGCTCATCCCCCTTGATCCCTGTCATCCCCTTTCTTTACTGTGAACTCCTCTATTCTGGGTCCGAACACTTTGTCTCCTGAGAATTGCAGTTTCATGACCCTAGACTTGGATTCTTGATCTGCATTCCACAGCTTTAGCCATACCTGTCTCCTGGCTCTATTGATGGAAGCTGCTGATCTGGATGCCATCTTAAAGCTGTCGATCGTGGCATCGGCTACGTATTTCATTGCCTGGATAGCATAGTCCATGGTGGCTCCATGGGCACTGGTTTCGGGGACGTCAAGTTGGACTGCCTCTAGCCATCTGAGTACGGCCCTTGCTGAATAAGTGGCGGCCATGGATGCTCTCATGTTCATGATCATCATATCATGAACCTTTCTCACAATTTCATCGACCTTTCTATCATGGGGTCTTTTAGGGCCGAGGCTGATTCCGAGAGGAAGACAGTCTTGTTGCTAAGGGACGCGACCTCTGCATCCACTCGGGGGGCTGTTGCCCAGAGTTTCTCTCTGTCCACAGGGAGTGGGTACCATCTTTCGAAGGTCCCCTTTTCCCTAGTCTTAATGGGATCTGGTGCGTCCCATTCCTCGGCTAGTATGTTCTCTAATGCTTGGCATACTGGGAAGAATGCGGAGGATTGTTTCCTCTCCCTAACCAGGGGATCCAATCTGTTATCCGGCTGTTCCACCGGTTCATCCATTCTGAGCGTTTGACATACAACTCTGATGAGTTTGGGAATGGCTTCAAAGGGGCATAGACGTGCGGCCATATCCTCCTCTTGTTCCTCCTCCTCCTCTTCGTCAGAGTGCTCATCTTCTGACCTCTCTGGTGAGTCAGGTGAGGTAGGTTCACCCCTGGGGTGCTTAGGATGGAGGGTGTTATTGGGTGACCTGGGTCTTTTGTCTGTTCCCAGGGAGTTGATTCTATCCAGGAGTTTTTGGAATAATTGCAGTACGACGCCTTGGGAAGCGGTGGATACATTATCATTTAGGGGATCTTCGTCTGTGGAGGGTGAGTTGTGGGTGAAGTCCCTAGGCTCAGAGTCCACCATGCATAGAGAGCATAGTTCCCCCCGGTCCGAGGTGAGTAAGATGTTGGGGCACTTTCTGTACAATCGTCTTACGGTTGACATAGTTCTGGAAGACATAAAGTTTTTGGAGTTGTTCAGGGGATGTGTTGCCTAAAAATCCTAGTCAACTGATCAAATATAGAAAAAATATAGAAAAAATGACTTTGTTCCCCTTGGCGGGCCCTTTAAGAACACTGGGGGTAGTATACACCTTAGTTCTTTAAATACCAGCCCATTATTAAGTTATGGAGTGAGCAGGTGAAAAAAATGGCAAAACCCTCATAAAAGGTGGATATCTGGCCCTTTAATAGTGTCCACTAATCAGCCAGTGGGTCATTTGCCTAAAAACTGGCTTTGTACTGTGTTATCAATAGTAGGTGTCACTGTGCCTTTAAGAAGAGAGTGGCCAGTTGGGTGCCATTTTGAAATGGGGAGGACGGCACTGCCATTTTGAGAAGGTCTTCCTTCCCTGGAGCTCCCTGGAGCTCCCTGGAGAAAACACGAGATTTCAGGAGGAAATCTACGCGATGTTTCCCGGCAAAGATGGCGATGGGGAAGGTAGGGGAGCTCGGGAGGTGCATGGGGGAGCTTGTGAGGCTTTACCCGGGACTTGGAGCTGCAGGACCCGTAATCAGAGCACAAGGAGATCCTGAGGGCTCCTCTGGAAGTCTGGTGAGCCTTTTCTCGCGATTTGCTGAAAACAGCTGAAATTGTAGCACTTAAAACGCTATTTACATAGCTGGGGAGACCCGAGAGGTGATCGCGGTTGAACAAGGTGAACCATGACCCCCCCGGCGTAAAAATCACCTGTGCAGCGTTCGGAAGGCTCTGGAGGAGGTCACGGTTGAACAAGGTAAACCGCGACCCCTCGGGCAATTGGAGCAACCCCACTGTAATGCAGGCAACCTTAAACCTTTTTCGGCCGAAAGAGATAAGCCGACAAGGGAGGTGGGGGGGGGCTCCGGCTACTTTGTAGATAAGTGCACTGCCTTCCCCTCCTCAGCTGAACAAGGTGAACTGAGGGGAGAGGATTACTGTAAGGCCATGAATTCTCTTTTTCTGATTTAAAAGGCAACAAACAACAAATCCAGGAGTATTTTTATCTAATTAAGATGGCAGATATATAGCAACAACAGTAAAAAACTTTGGCTACTTCAAGGCCCTGCGCCACGGAGACTCCTGTATCTAACAGAGACTAGTTTTAAACTCAGCTGTTTTAGTGGTCCTTCTACTAAAAAAGGGACCTGTAAGAATAACTGTATGTCTTTACAGGCACTCTGGGATTTCAATATATTCTTAAAAACTGAGAAATATTCAGCTTACCTTAGGGCTTGGCACAGAGCCAGATGAAAACGTGACCAGCCAGGGAAGATGCACAAAGAAAAACTGAGGATTCTGGGAACAGCAAGGATAGGAGAGGGATCGGATTTCGAAATTTTGGGATTGCTTTGTGCATCAGCCTATGAGAAGAGCGCTAACTACCCATGTGTTGAGACACGGAGTGCTGTAAGAAGGTGCAATAGATAATGTCCCTTTCTCCTGCCTTGCCAAAAATGCAACTATAAAGTATCCAAATACAGAGCCACAAGATGGCAAAGGGTGTTTATTGTGAAAATAGAGAGACAGCACTAATACTGGTAATACTAAAATATTTTTGGAATATTAGTGCTGTCCTTCTGTTTTCAAAATAAACACCCTTTGCAGCATTTGTTGTCTCGTGGCTCTTTATAGTTGTGTTTTCAGTTTTCAAGTTTCCTCAGTGCCACAGCCACTCTTTGTGCCTGGTCTACCTTTTGTTTTCTCCTGCCTTGCCAGACTGGACTCCTTCTGCAATGCCTTCTGCCATTTTGATACCAACTGCTCCCCCCCCCACACACACACACTGCTGTCTTTATTCTTCCCTCTCCATCCTCCCACTACCGAGTCATCACCAGTCCCACTGTGCTTCCTATATGGCTAATACTGGTTTGGGTCCCTTCCCTCCTACCTCTTCTCACTAATCTCCCCTGCCTTATCCTTCTCTTAGCCCCTCTGCTCCAGGTACTCCTATACCTTCTCAATCCCCCACCCTCTGTCCTCTGCAGGTCAAGCAGCTTTCTCTATTTGGTTCCCCTTCCTTAGCAACCAGCTCTCCTCTCCCCTACACGTGATCACCTGACTTCCTGCTTTTAAATACCAATTAATGTGGCCTCCTTCTGCTGTCTATTCCTGCCACCCCCCCTTGACTCTCCCCCATCTTTGGTTACCCTCTCTTGCTTTTTTCTACCTAATGCTACCCCAGCAGGCACTGAGCACTTTTCCTGACTCTCGTATGAATGTCCATTTTATTGTGTACTACATGTTTTGCTGTTGCTTTTATGCATAGCATCCTCGAGAATCATCATCATCTATATGGATGCCTACTGAATCATCTGTATAGCTGCCTGTTGTAACTTGCTTTGACTTTGTATGCTTGGGATACTTTTATGAATCTGGATATCATTGTCAGATTTTGTGCTTCTCTCTCTGTATTCCCCACCCTGAGTCGCACTTAAAAATATACCTAGGCTCAGTGTGCCTTTCGATTACCAATTTTAAATAAATAAATAAATAAAAACCTTAGGGATCAAGCTGACTGGTACTTATTTTTTCAGATCAGAGACAGAATGTTCCTTCCCACTTGAGGTACTACAGTTGCAGAAGATGCATTATTCAAACAACAAGAAATCTTACTGTATTCTAACTTATGCAGTATGGTCTCACCATAGGACTGCTCCGGAGCCGAAATAGTTAATAGAACCTATGCAAATGATGGAATGCTAGGCTCAAGCTCAGTTTTCAAATCACTGTCCCTTGCAAACAGCTTTTAAACCTTAATTTTTTACTCCGCTTGCCTCAGTAAGACGTCTCCGGAGAGCTCTCCTTCATCTCTTGAAGAAAGTTTATTTTCTCGTTTTTTTCACTAGTACATTTATTTTATTGGTATTCTTTTCACTGTCCTTGGTTTTCAGGTAGTAATTGTTTAGATTTTAGTTCATTTAGGGTAAGTAGTTGTTTTTTTTCTTGGTTTCCCAACCGGGATGAAACCGACAATCTACTTTTCCTTTTTTGTATTTCTTTAAAAAGTTAATTTTATTCTGTCCAACTCAATATAGTCGAGTTATTTTAGTTAGTTTAACCGGGTAACTCCTTTTTTTTGTGTGTGGGTCTTTTTACCGGGCTAACCCCATGTCTATTATCCTTAAAATTTCAGGGTAACTCCTAATTTTATTCGGTCTAAACAACCGGAAAAAAAGAGAGAGAGAAATTTGAGTTTTGTGGCTGGGTTATGTCACAGAAGCCTAAAAACAAACAGGACCCACAGGTTTCCAGCACTGTGCCAAGTGCAGGAACTTTTGCCAAAGCAGATCCTCATCTGATTTGTTTATTCTGTCTGGGGCTTGACCACCTTCAGACAGATTGTGAAATCTGTGCCAATTTCCCTCAGTCCTCTGTTGAAAGAAGGCAGAAAAGGCTAAGGGAAAAAATGGCTGAGAAGGCTGCTAATCCAACTGATAAACAATAGACTGAACCAGAGAGGCTGCCCTGTGGCAGAGGCGATAGCTCTGCTAAGAAAAAAAACTGCAGATAAGGCTTCTGAATCAGCTGCCGCAGTTAAAAAGGAAAGAAAAGGGAAGCACCAGGAACCGCAACCAAAGTCAACCATGGTTCCTTCTGCAGAGGAAATTGCTAATGCGATTCGAATAATTCAATCTTTGCAGTCCTCGGTTCCGGTTAATCCTCAACCGGTTCCCAGAACTCCTGGTTCACAGGCCCTCGGTTCAACCGACCAAGGTGAGGAGCCTTTTCCAGTTACTGGTTATGGGGATAAACCAGATGATGAACATGAGGATGAAGACTACAGGGATCTTATAGAACCTAATATCTCTCTAGACCCTCATAGACCAGACTCCCCTGATAAGGGAAATGAGGATTTTACTTCCTACTTTGCTTTTATGAAGCAAGTTGCCCAGTCTCTCAACCTCCCATCCCAAGTTGAGGATGAGGAGGAAGAAGACTATAAAGAAATGATGGATGTCCCCCAATCAAAAAGGTTGCTCCTTCTACTTCATAAGTCCCTAAGAAAGCAGACAATGAGGATTCTGCAGACACCCACTTCTATTCCACCTACAGGCAATGGGGCTGAGTTTCTTTTAGGACACCCCAGTCATGAAGGTGTGGTGCAGGCTGCAGCTTGTGACAAAGCTGGCATCCCTCTGGCTTCCCATCCTCCAGAAGAAGACTCTAGGACGATAGACTCTATTGCCAAGAAGATTTATTTGGGCTCTTCTATGGCTATTAGACAAGCTTCCTACATTACCTACTTAGCCAGATACCAGAAGAACATGTGGTCTACAATTCTGGAAGTGGCCAAAGCAGTTTCTCCTCCCATGGCTGCTGACCTGGAGGAGGCTGCTAAGAGAAGCACTGGAGCCTCTAAGACACAGTTCAGGATGGCAGTGGATGCAAATGACACTGCATCCAGACAGATGGCTTCAGCTGTGTCCCTGAGGAGGTTAGGGTGGCTTAGAGCTACTAACCATACACAGGACTTCCAAAACAAAGCTATGGACTTTCCCTGTGATCCGGTGTCTCTGGAGAGCAAACAGAGGCATACATAAAAAAGATGGATAAGTATAAAACTGCTTCTAAAAGTGCAGCAGTTAAAGAAAAAGCTGCCACCCACCAGAAACACCATCCTAGGGGTGACAGAGGCATAACTCCCTATAGGCCCTTTTTCCAGCCTCAAGTTTTTCCGTGGTACCAGCCCAGGAGATACTTTAGAGGCAGAGGCAGAAGGGGTAGTGGCACTTACCAGCCCTACTGTGCAGCCAGTGGCTCACCAGAAGCAGACATCCTGAGGGAATTGTTCAGGTTGCCTCCCCATCCCAAGTGGGCAGGTTAGCCCACTACTTCCAGGAATGGAACACCATCACCACAGACAAGTGGGTCCTGGAGGTAGTGGGCCACGGACTTGCTCTAAACTTCAAGGCTCTGCCAAAGCTCAGGTCAAGAGCTTTCAAACCATCTTCCCCAGCAGAAACAACCCAGTTAGAATCAGAGGGTTTCAAACTTCCTTGCACTCCAGGCAGTGGAATCAGTACCTCCCAGGTACCTGGGCAAGGGGCTGTATTCAAGATACTTCCTTACAGTGAAAAAACAGGGGAGTGGTGACCCATTCTGGATCTCAGGTACTTAAACAAGCATCTGACAAAACCCAAGTTCAAGATGGTCACTCTGGCCACCATTCTTCCTTGCCTAAGACAAGGAGACTGGCTGGCATCTATAGACCTCAAAGATGCATACTTTCACATCCCAATCAGAAAGTCACACAGAAAATATCTCAGGTTCAGGCTACCCTCAGGCCACTACCAGTTCAGAGCAATGCCCTTCAGACTCACATCTGCCCCAAGAGTCTTCACAAAGTGCCTGGCAGTAGTGGTGGCTCACCTGAGATGACAAGGAGTATCAGTTTTTCCCTACCTAGACAACTGGCTGATAGTGAGACAATCTCCCCAGCAAGTAAGAGAGGCATTGTCCTTAACACAAAATGTTCCATCCTCTGTAGGGTTCTTAGTGAACAATAAAAAGTTTGTTCTCGAGCCAGTTGAGATCCTCAAATTTATAGGGGCAGAACTGGACACAAACAGAGGAATAGCTTACCTGCCTCAGGGCAGGGTGGATAGCCTCATCCAGGTAGCCAATTCCTTCAAGCTTCATGTCTCAAGGCCAGCAAGGCACTTCTTCCAGTTGTTTGGGCATAGCAGCCTCCACAACAACTGTGCTGAGGGCAGATTTCAGATGAGAGACATACAATTCCACTTATGAACATAAAATTTGCCAGCAGATAAAGGCTCAGAGGTCTAGCAAGTTCTGCTCAAATGTGCAGCTAGCACCCTTATTCTGCAGCTGCCCATCCTTTCCACCCTTCCCCTTCATAGACCCTCCTCCTTGTCCTGTCCCATCCCCTTTTGAAGCAGTCCACTGTTCTACTGGATACCACTTTTGCAGGTAACGCATTCCACCCAGCCACCACCCTCTCTGTAAAAAAGTGTCTCCTCATCTACCTCCTGAACCTTCCTCCCTTCAGTCTCATATCATGGCCCCTGGTGTCCCTCCCCTCCCTTACTTTGAACAGCCCCTCTGTACCTGTCTTGTTTATTCCTTTCATGTTCTTAAAGGTTTTAATCATGTCTCCCTGTCCCTCCTCTCCTCCAGCGAGTACATGTTCAACTCCCTCAGCCTCCTCTCGTATGATAAGTCCCCTAGCCCTTGATCATCTTTGTTGCCTGTGCTGCACCTTCCAGTAACAATGTCCCTCTTCAGATCGGGGTGCCAGTACTGCCGCAGATACTCAGGTGTGGTCTAACTAAGACCTATACAGTGGCAGAATCACCTCCTCCCTCCTCGAGGATATACCCCTTGCAATACAACCCAGCATTTTGTTGGCCTTTGCAGCCCCTTCCCATTGTGCCGAGTTGTTCATTGACCCTGTAATGAGCACCCCAGATCCTTCTCCTCCTCTGTCTGGGCTAGCTGCACTCCCCCCAGCTGGTAACTTCTCCTTGGGTTCTTCATCCCAAAATGCAGCACCTTGCACTTTTTGGCATTAAACCCCAGTTACCAGGTGTCTGACCAGGTTTCAAGCTTTGCCAGATCATCCTGCAACCCCTTCCATCCCCATAGGTCATCCACCACCACCCCTACCTTGGTATCATCAGCAAACATACTGATCTTGCTCTTGATGTCCAATGATATGTCTGCAATGAATATCCCACACAACACTGGTCCCAACACCGAGCCCTGTGGAACACCGCTCGTCACTACCCTTGGGTGTGAGAACTCCTCACCCACCACCACCCTCTGTTGCCTTCCCTGAAGCCAGTTCCCTACCCATCTCACCAGCTTTGCACCCGCCCCTGTGCCTTCTAGCTTACTTCCCAGCCTTCCATGCGGCACAGAGATGAATGCCTTACTGAAGTCCAGATACAGGACATCCACTGCATGGCCCCTGTCCAGTTGCCTAGTTACCCAGTCATAGAACTCCACCAGGTTGGTTTGGCGGGATCTGCCAAGGATGAAGCCATGCTGTCTGCTGTCCTGTAGTCCTTTGGCCTCTAGGAGGGCCACCAGCCTCTCCTTCAGGATAGTCTCCATCAGCTTACCCACAATGGATGTGAGGCTCACTGTTCTGTAGTTTCCCAGTTCATCCTTGGGGCCACTCTTGTGGAGGGGCACCACATGAGCCATCCTCGAGTCCTGAGGTACACACCCTGAATGTAGTGAGGCATTAAATAGGTCTGCCAAAGGTCCGCAAGGGACCTCTTCCAACTCCTTCAGTACCCTGGGTGGATGCCATCTGGGCCTGGTGCCTTGTCCACCCTCAGTGCCTTCAAACCCTCCTGAACTCTGTCCTCCATGATTTCCCATCTGTCACCCCCTCCCCATTTCTGCCATTCCACCCCCCTTGGTGTCACCCCTTCTCCTAGTAAATACCAAGCAGAGTAATCATTTAGTGATTCTGCCTTATCACACCCTGCTTCCACCCAACCCCCCTCCTTCCTAATCCTTACTATGTGATCCTTACAGCTCTTTTTCTCCCTGATGTTCCTAAAGAAGTCCTTCTCCCCCTTCTTAATGCCTTGTGCCAGCCTGAGTTCCATAAATGCCTTGGCTTCTCTTACTGACCTTGTCACCTCCTTCGATTCTGTCAAGTACTCCTCCCTGTCCTCCCCCTTCCTGTTTTCTTGTACCTCCTAAAGGCAGCTATTTTCCTCCTTACCTTTTCCATGACCTCCTTGCTCAACCAGCTCAGTTTCCTAGCCCTAGTCTTCTTGCTCCGGGCCTTGCAGCAGGTTTTGGTTGCCTCCACTATCCCCAGCTTTATGAGCTCCCACCTCTGGTTAGTGTCCATACTAGATTGAATTCTGGCCAGGTACCCTTTTACCACTTCCCCCATCCTCCCAAAGTTGGCCCTCCTGAAGTCCAGCACTCTTGTGCCAGATTCCACTTCTTCCTTGCCCATATCCAACGTGAGCCATACTGAGTGGTGGTCACTCCCTGACAGCGGTTCCTCCACTGTAAGTTCTCTCACAAAGTCCCCATTTGCCAGCACAAGGTCAAGGGTATTCCCTAACCTGGTTGGTTCACTGACCATTTGCAGCAGGAAGCTGTCCTGGAAGGCATCCAGCGGTACCTGCTCCCTTCTATCCCTGGTTGTTGGGGTGCTCCAGTCCACTCCTGGCATGTTGAAGTCCCCCATAATCACCACACTACCCTTCTTGCAGGTCCTCCTGATCTGTCCCGCTAGTTCCCTGTCTAACTCCTCCGTCTGAAATGGCAGCCTGTATACCACTCCCATTCTAAGAATCCTATTCTTGGAATCCTGGATTTGCATCGAAAGTGACTCTGTACTACCTTCCTCCCCTTCCTCCCTTACACACTTCAGTTCTTCCTTCACATATAGTGCCACACCCCCTCCTTTCCCAATCACCCTGTCCCTATGAAATAACCTGTACCCTGGTACAGACAAGTCACAGTCATTGTATTGGGTGTCCCATGTTTCTGTGATGGCTGCAATGTCCACCTCTCCCTCTGCCATGAGCACCTGTAACTCTGCAGTTTTCCTCCCAAGGCTCCTAGCATTAAGAGTAACCACCTTCCACCCTCCCCCCCATCCTGCCCTCCTTTACTAGCATCACCAATAGTACTTGCCATTTTTCCTTTGTCACTGTTATGGGGGGTAAGCTCATATGGTTTCCCAACCTGTGGTCTCTGCATGTCTCTTGCCCAGTCACCCCTGCTCCTAGTTTAAATTCCCTACTTCCTCTATTTTCTCCTCCATCCTCTGTTTCAACACTTTCTTTCCCTCCTCACTCAAGTGTAGTCTGTCCTTAGCATAGAGACTACTGTCCTCCCAGGTCCCTCCCTACTCCCCCAACAGCCCATACCCTTTAGCACAACACCAGGTTCTTAGCCATCCATTAAATTCCTCTATTCTCAGCTTTCTTCTTGTGCTTGCCTTGGGCACTGAAGGTATCTCTGAAAAAGTTACTGGTCTTCCTGCCCCCTCACATAATTGTCCTAGTTCCTCAAACGTCCTCTGGACTATATCTACTGTCTTGTCAGCAAGGTTGTTCATCCCAAGATGTATAATTAAATGAGGCTTGTCCCTACCCATTCTAGCATATTTCAGAACAGACTGTCCCACCCTTTCTGCTGTCATTCCTGGCATGGCCTCCACCCAAATGCGACTATGCCTCTCCCCCTTGCTACCCCACCTGACTCCTCTTAGTATTGAGTCACCCAGCACTAAGATTCCACCCTTACTCCCTGCTTGCTTCCATTCATCTCCCTCTCTCATTTCCGGCTCCTCTTCTTCCTCCTGCACATTATTTCCCCCTTTTGCCCCTGTTGCAATTCTCCCAGCAGAACTTCCCCCCGCTCTGGTTTGGTCCAGGCATTTATCAATTACTACTCTAATTTCATCATTTCCCTCTTCCTCCTTCTTCCTCTCTAGCAGTGCAAAACTATTTTCTGAAGACCCTTCACAAATGCCCGCTCCCTCTCTCTTCATAGTAACCTGTTCTCTCCTTTCCACTCCATGACTTTTGCCACTTCTTCGCCTCCCCTCACAAGTCCCTATCTCCCTCCTTCCATTTGTCTTTTGTCTCTGACCTGGTTTCCCTGGCAATCGTTCTTCCTGGCTTGGGACCCTTTGTCTCTGCTTTCCTTCTTCTGATCCTCTCCTCACTACTGTTGGCTCAAATCGCCCTCCCTCATCTCCCCTCCTTCCTCCTCTTCCAGTATTGGGCTAAACCCACCCCAGTCTGCCCTGTCTTCCTCCCCTGCAGACACTCAATCTCCTGTCTAAGTTTCTCTATGTGGTTGCATACTAAACATCCCCCACACTCCAGGCAATTTTAGAAAGATTGGTGTACCACAGTTGTTGCAGCCTACCACCAGCGACCCCCCACCCTTCCAGATGAAGGATACCAAACACTCCCCCAAGTCTCCCCTCTCCCCCTCTATCAGTGCAAAACATTCTTTTCTTAATTTCCCTTACCCCCTTTGTTGTACACATTTAGATAGATTGAGCAACTGCTTTTTATATTCCTGTCCTTCCTATCCACACCCAAAAAGAGACTTTGCTCAACCTTCTTCAAACTCCTACTCCTCCTTTCCACAATGCAATAGAAATGCAAAGAAGTAACAATAAAAGCTCCTTGATTTGTGGTTACTTCCCTTCCACTGAGATAGCAGTCACCTCTTCACTCGCTGGTGTTCCTTTCTTGGATGTCTGCTTCTGCTATGACAGGTGCATATCCTTTGCCCATTTGAGGAAGTGATGTCAGAACCCCTGCTATAAAGGAAATCACGGACCAGGGGACGGGTGGGGTGAGGGGTTGGAGGATGGGACCAGCCAAGAATCTTCCAGAAACAATCAGGTAGCTGAGGCCCTGGTTAGACCATTACACCCTTCCCCCACTATGCACTAAACTTTGCATAGTGAAGCCAGCAAAATTAATCATAATTCTACTCAAAGCCCCCAAAATAGGTTTGCTACCAAAAGAAACAGGTCTCCAATTCAAACAGCTTCACCAACAACACATCAAAATTGGCTTGAAATTAGAAGATATAGGTCTCCAATTCAAAGAAACAGTCCCAATTAAATCACACCAAATAGGTTTTAAATCAGAAGAAATAGGCCTCCACAAATGCAGCCTGCTACAAGGTGAAACATCAAACAAATGAGCCCATTTATAGCCACCAAAACAGGTTTCAAAATTCCAACAGCCCCAAAACAATACCCTGCTAGCCCCTTAGAAGTAGGAAGAAAGAAAAAAAATAACCTTCTACCAAGTAAAATCCAGAAGAAACAATGTAAAAACAACAAGAAGAAGCTACTGTACTGGAACAGATCTGATCCTTTCCCACCTGAGAGAGTATTGGTCCCAGAGAAAGGATGCTCTGTCAAAACTAGTTCCAGTCACATCCACTTTTCTGTAAGCCCTCCGGTTGTGGCAGGAAAGGGACAATCTCAGATAAGAGGTTCCCTTCATACAGCAATCCCCCTTCCTGATACTCACAACAGATGCATCCCTCCTGGTATGGGAAGCACATCTGGGAGATCTTACCACTCAAGGCACGTGGAGCCAGCAGGAATCCTTTCTGCATATAAATCTTCTAGAGCTCAGGGCAGTTCTGCTAGCTCTTCAGTTGTCTCCAGTCAATCAGAGGGCAGGTGGTGCAGGTCAGAATAGACAACACAACCACCATGTACTACATAAACAAGCAAAGGAGAACAAGATCAACCCCTCTATGCACAGAGGCAATGAAAGTCTGGGCCTTGGCTTACTCCCTCAAGGTTTCTCTCATAGCTGTTCACCTTCCAGGCAAGGACAATGCCCTGGCGGATGCCCTCAGCAGAATAAACCAGAGCCATCACGAGTGGTCACTGAACAAGTAGGTCTTACAGACCATCTTCAGGAGATGGGGTGTTCCAGAGGTGGATCTGTTTGCAGCTCCAGACAATTTCCAGCTCCCTCAGTACTGTTGCAGGCCCCCTATCAAGGGCACAGTTCTTCTGGATGCAGTTCTGCTGGATTGGACAGGGAGGTTTCTGTATGCCTTCCCTCCTTTTTCCCTGTTGCTGAGAGTGTTAAACAGAGTCAGGCTCCAACCAGCATCAATGATTCTCATCACCCCAGATTGGGCCAGACAGCCTTGGTACTCCATGCTCCTATCATTGTCGATAGCAGGCCAATCATCCTTCAAAGGAGGTACAACCTACTCCACGTCCACTCAGGACAGGATCATGTACCCCTGCCTGCTGTCCTTCAGACTCAAGGCGTGGCTGTTGAAGACTTAGAGTATGCAGGATTGCATCTCTCAGAAGGAGTTATGGACATCCTCAGGGTTTCCAGAAAACCTTCTACTAAAAAGACTTAATGCTTCAACATGGAAAAGATTTTCCTTTTGTGTCAGGGTAGAGGTTTAGACCATACCCAGGCTAACCTTTCTATAGTCTTGGACTATATGGCCCATTTGCACTCCACGGTCTTACCATTGCCACCTTGAGGGTGCATCTAGCAGCTGTTTCAGCTATCTATCAGCAGGTAAGCCATCTTCACTAGCCTCCAATCCTGTGTTTAAAATGTTTTTAAGGGGTTGTTACATTGCATCCACCACATAGGAGCCTACTCCCATGTGGGATCTGAATATTTGCATAGCTCAGCTTATGCAGCCCCCTTTAGAGTCCATGGCTACAGCAGACCTCAAATATGTGACTTGGAAAACAGTGTTCCTGGTAGCTGTTACCTCTGCAAGGAGAATTAGTGAGCTCCAGGCATTGTGCACAGAGCAAGGGTATATTGCTGTCCACAGGGACAAAACAGTTTTCAGGACTAACAGAAAATTTCTCCCCAAGGTGGTATCAGATTTTCACATTTATCAGTCTATCACCTTACAGTGTTCTTTACTGACCATTCTACCTCAGGTGAGCGCAGACTACACAGCCTGGATGTGAAAAGGGCAGTCAGCTATTATCTGGACCATATAAAGGGTCACAGGGAAAATCAGACCCAGCTCTTCCTCACTTATGGAGAGGTGGGAAAAGGTAGACCTGCAACTAAGCGATCCATTGCCATGTGGATTGTTACCTGTATTCAGTTCTGTTATAGTAAGGTGGGGAAGCAACCACCTGTGGGCCTCAGAGCCCACTCTACCAAGGGTACTGCAGCCTCTCTGGCGGCCAACAGAGAGATTCCCTTAGTGGACATCTGTAAAACTGCAACTTGGAAAACAGTCTACACTTTCACCAAACTCTACTGTTTGGATGTTCAGGCCAGAGGTGATGCCAGGTTTGGAACAGCAGTCCTGCAGAGCCTGTTTCCTAAATAGGTTCAGCCCAACTCCAAAGGCACTGCTTCGTAATCTGCATAAATCAGAATACAGTAAGATTTCCTGTTGTTTGAAGAAGAAATTACTCACCTGTGTAATCTTGTTTCTTCTAAGGAATCTTACTGTATTCTAAACTCCCTCACCTCCCCTACTAAAACCTAAGGCCACTGCACTACTGCTGTGTAGAGTTGAGTGCAAACCTGGGGTATCTACAGTTCTTGTTTTGGGCATCTGTGACTTGGGCCTTAGTGGCGTCATGAAGGAAAACATATTTTTTAAGAGGGGGTTAACCCATATTGTTCTTTCCCTGTTTCTATTTGGGAAGGAGTTATAGGTGTATTATTATTTGCTGTTAGTATTATCATTATTTTATAGTAGTAGGAAACTGCTTAGAGCAGGCTTAGTTAGAATCTGATGGTTTACAAGCTGTTTACCAGGAACAGTGATTTGAAAACTGAGCTTGAGCCTAGCTTTCCATCATTTGTATAGGTTCTATTAACCATTTCAGCTCTGGGGCAGTCCTATGGTGAGACCATACTGCATAAGTCAGAATACAGTACGATTCCCTTAGTAGAAACAAGATTACTAAGGTGAGTAATTTTTTCTTTCTGTTATGCTTCCACAGGTCCTCTGTTTAAACATCCTAACAATGGTTGTAAATATCCACTTAATTGTCATGCAGACTGCCACACTGATTTTGTTGTTTATGCAGTATAGTGTCAGTGTGCTATGTGGGCAGAATTGTCCATTCTCTTAAGTGTTGCATCCAAGAGCATATTAGGGCAATTATTAATGCAAATGTTAGTAATGCTCTAGGTGTACATTTTTGGGAAAACATGGCTCTAACTCTAGGGGTTTAAGATTTAGAGCACTTGAAGATGTCAAGCCTCTGCCCAGGGGAGAGGATAGGGTGAAAATGTTGTTACAACGTGAAACAAAATGGATTGTTACCTTGGGAACTCTTACACCTGGATGACTTAATAATCAACTGGATTTTAAACCTTTTTTTATAGAAGGATTGCTGACTGTGATTTTCAAAACATTATTGGTAAATCTTTTACAGTTTTTCAGCCAAATTTGCATTAGAGCATTTTTTGGGACTGTGTATTAGTTTCGATTTATTCGCTGCCCCCCCTCCACATCCCCTTTTTTTCTGCATGGTGCTCATTTATAATACAGTTGTCATTTGTCATTATAAATTTGCTGTCATAACCCTTATGCAAGACTTTGTATCAGCAGGCATTCAGTATGTAGGATTTGTTTAATTCATATATGGTTTTATAACATTAAGGTGTTTATGCCATATTTCTTCAATTACTGTATTGTGGCTGGTGTTTCTTTTTAGTGCCCCAGAGTTGGGAGCACCAAAAACAGATGGGGACCCTTCCCTGACACAGGGATTTTGACTTTTTCTTTCTCCTTCATTCCCATTATCCCCCTGCGCACTATGTCCCCCTGACTCCTCCCAGTCTTTGTCAGATTTCGTGCCTTTCGGTGCTACAAAGGGGTACAGGCAGGACTCAGCCCTGGCCAGTGATGTCCTTTGGGCTTGGAAGACCCAGTCCTATGGCTGGCAGGCAGGACCTCCCATGCCCTACAAAATGACCTGGGCGGTGGCTTGAGCAGTTGAGTGATGGCTTAGCTGGCAGGGTGAAGGACACAGGGAGCACAGATGCCTGAACATGACAGTAATGGGCCTGTGGCTCCTCCGGCATCGCACCCCTCCAGCGTGAATCCAGTGGCAGCAGCAGTTGTTGAGTGAGAGTGCAGCTTCTGGATGTGGTCCATTTTCCTCCCTCTGAGCCTCCAGCAATGGCAGCAGGAATAGTTCTCCGGGATAGACCCAGGCATGCAGCAGTGATTTTGATCTGGGCAGAAACACCGCACCAGACCTTCTAATTCCACCGCCCAACCACAGGAGCAGCAGTACTGAAAGCCAGGTGGACCACAGCTCCCCAGCCACCTTTCCTGACCACCCAGCAACAGAGGCAGCCCTGGAGCATGGTGGTGAGTGAGCCATGTGCCCAACTTTGTTGTACTCATGCTACAGGCACTGGGGAGAGGGGAAGGGGGAAAGGGCAGTGAGAAGTGAACTGATGACCCCTAATTGAGGGAGAGGAGCAGACCAGGGGCACAGTGGGCTAAGATTCCTGCATTTTTGACTTGCGCCAGCTGGCACTGAAAAGTAAGGAGGGGCACACAACTAAAGCCCCTTTTGTGTATGTTGTACCACAAGCACTGGGCAGGGCTAGGGAACCAAGGCCCATAGGGAGGGTTAATAGCAAGGGTCCTGGCCCTCATGCCTATTAATTAGAGGCAGGGCTAAACAAGGACCTATTCAAGGGCAAGGCAAGCCTCTGTTAATATGCTTAAAGGAGGTGGGACCAGGTTGTAGAGGCCCAAAGGGAAAAAGCAGGGTCAGCAGCCAGGTTCTTTTAATATTCATGAGGAGGGAAGGACCAGGGCAGAGAGTCTCATACAACAAGGCACAGAGGTGGCTATTAATATTAATGGGAGCACGACAATACGCTTCCGACAATCAACTCCTGCTAAATATGCTCCTGACAATTCACCCCCACGTCATCCCGCTCCCATGACAACCCGCCCCATGCAATTCGCTCCCGTGAACAGGAGCATACATTTAGAGTATGCTAGGTCTGTGAAAACAACAAATGACCAGCTGTGTTTATTGTATTCATTGTAAGTGCCAGGGATAGGTGAAATTCACTAACCACACGGTCTCTTTAAGACTTTTTTTAAATTGTGAGAGACGTTGATATATAAGAAGGTTAAACTCACTGGGTTTTCACCCCTTCACAAAGCACTTACATGAGGAAATGCTTGGTGGGCCAGCAGCAGGGGTGAGTGCTACCCTTTGAGCTCATAATAAAATCATCATATTTTATCCTGCGACCCGAGTGTGGGTTTTCTTAGTAATATTTGACTGAGCTGTATTGTTGTTTGGTGGTAGTTTCCTTTTGCAGTGCTGGCTCCAGATGTCAGCTTAAAGTGATGCTGTAGTGGAGGATCGCCAGCAGCGGGGCGATCTCGATGATCCCAGTGCAGTTTGAAAAAGCATCGGCATCAGATATTAAGGTATCTGGCTATTATGTGATTGTGCAATGTGGGAGCGTATTGACGGGAGCGGGTTTGCAAGGGAGCGAGTTTGCAAGGGAACAAATTGTCGGGAGCGTATTTAGTGGGAGCGAATTGACAGGAGCGAGCGACATGTACCCAGTATTAATGAAGGGGGGTGGCTCTTCAGAAAGCCTGAGGAAGGGAAGACCCTTAAAGAAACAGCACCCTCAGGCTGGCCTGGTGGTGCTGAGGGTTGAGGCACTGGATGCCACACCTCACGCCATGCTGGCAAACTTGGGACACCGGGGGTCAACAGGGGAAGGAGAGAATTGAGCATCCAATGACAGCTCTCCTCTCCTCTCCTCTCCCAGGGGTGGGTGGGCACATTGTCCCTCTCCTTGACTGCCTCTTGATGGAAGATGGAGGGCATCGCCAGACTCTGGGAAACTTGAAGTGTAGCTTCGTGATATGTGCGATCATGGCTGCAGGGGGAGGGACCAGAAAAGAGAGAAAATCTGGCAGCAGACTCCATGATGTCCCCTCTAGCAGGCTTGCACCGCTACTTTGGGACCACCTGTAATTGCCTGCTAAATAGGGCTCAGGGGTACCTGGGGGGCAGTGACCAGGGGGATCAGAGGATGGACTACTCACTTGCAGGCCATGGAGGATAAACACAATATGGAAAAAAAGAGAAAAAAAAAAAAAGGAACAGCACCCTCTGAGGAGGGGGGCATTGTCTAGTGGCCCTAGGTTGTCCAGGAGTTATGTGGATGTGTTCTGAGCCTCACCTGGACTGAACTGTGCTGTAGCCTGTTTGGTGTCCCAAGAGACTGAACCTTTTAAGAACTGAACTGCCAGGCTTTCAAGCTGAACTGTGTTATCTGTATCACTTGTGAACCATGTCCCTACACTCCAGCGATGTGCAATGAAAGCAGCAATGTCAACAGGTGGGGTAATTGCTTATTGCTCAGCTTTGATTCATACAACGTGTCTGGTGATGTCCTTCATATGGCTCCTTCTGCAGTGAACTTCAGCACTTGGCATGTACCTAGGAGTTCCTGGCCAGCTCTCCATCTTCAGCAGACCTGCCTCTAGCGATGCTGACCTGGGTCGAATCTCTGCCGCAGTGTTCCAGCATCAATCCCATGATAGTAAGTTGCAGAGAGATGCTAGTTAGGTATCCAGAAATGAGTTAGCTTTGGAGCCACCCCAGCTCAAGAGTGAGGGACCACAGTTAGTGTCATGCATGACCTTTTTCTTATTTTGTCACCCGTCTGCAAGTGGGCATATACCAGTACTTCTCTGCAGAGGCTGTCCCGAGGGTTGCATCACTAGTAGTCTTCTTGTTGAGAGGTGACCTGGGTGCCATGGGCCTACCAGTGGTCATTGCTGTGATTGTCAGAGAATTATCTGCTCGACCAGGAGACTTCAGCTTCTTGCAAAGAGTTGCAGAGGATCACCAAGTTTTCATTGTCTAACTAGCAGTATCCTCTTTGTTTTTTATTCATCGGGGGACACCACATTATTGCCTGTTTATAGAAGCGCTTTGTGGAGTCAGTTTCCACTTGCTGATCAGTCAACACATCACAAAGCCCAAGCTTGGTTAGTCAGTTGTCTTGTCATCTCGGCAAAGTGCACACAGGATTGGACTGAAAGGGTTAACCCCTGTTATTGATTCAGCCAATTGCTGGTCCTGATTCTATTGTTTTGTTGCTTGTTCTATGGTCTTGTAACATTGTAGAAAACAATTATCTTGTTGTTCCTTTGTCCCTTGTAAATAAACCTTTTGCATCTTGGATCCTGAGTAGACTTCCTGCCTCTCCTTCCAGATTTGTCTGGCCTATCCTGAATTCTTAGGAGTCACGAACCCATTCCACTAGAGCTTTGGCCTCCTACGCTTCCTCCCTTCCACTTTGTCTTTTTACCTTTTGTATACAAATGTGATAGTTACTATTACTTTAATTGGATAGTGTTTGTCTTACGGTCTTTCCCTCCCTCTCCTTTTTTTCTGTTTTCGGTTTATGACTGCATTATTTATTTATTTATTTATTTACACATTAACAGTGTGACTTCCATAATATTATACATACTGTATCAGTTTTTTGTGTTATTCATTTTTATTTTTTCTTGCTATTCACTCTTGCACTTGATTACTTTATATGGATTCAATTAATTTGTTTGAGTTTTGCACTTGGTGGGGTATTTAAGAAGTGTTTGAATGTGCTAACTCAACCCCTGATGAAGCCTCAATAGGAGGCGTCGTGGGGTTGTTAGCCCAGTTCCTCATGCTTCTTTTCAATAAATCAGTTGGTACCAGGTATACAGAGCCCTGCTCAGCCGAGTCAAGCTACAAACATCACATGCCAGCACTCCGAGAAGATTTCTCCTGCACCACTTGTCAGAAGAAGCTGCCAGAGTGAGAGATTGTGTTCAGCTATTTTCAACAGCCTGACATTCATTTGCTTGTTAATTACACTCAGTGTGTAGGGGGCTCGGGGGAGCCGCCAGCTGAGATCACAGGAGAGGCGTGGCTAGCAATAGTTAAATCTCCCGAGCCACTCACAAGCAACAATAGAGCCCTGTTTAGCGAGTCAGCTGCAAGCATCTGCGCCAGCACTCTGAGAAGGTTTCCCCTACCACTTGTCAGAAGAGTTGCCAGAGTGAGAGGCTGTGTTCAGCTATTTTCAAAAGCCTGACATTCATTTGCTTGTGAATTACCATCTTGTAAAAAAGACCCTACTAGGGCTCACCCCCCTGGGGTCGCCACCTCCCTGCAGCATGCCTCCCCCTCAGTCTCCACCCGCAGCATTGTCAAAACCTCCCCTATTGTCCCCAGGGGTTAGGACCTCTATGGCCCAGAGATCCTTTTGCTATTGGGCTCCCTCCTGGTTCAATTCCTCCCAGCCAACATAGCTGACTCACTAAGCTTGGTCCTTTCAAGTCTCCTCAGAAGCCATCTGCCAAGCACTCTCGCTGCTGCAACTGCTAATACCCCTACCTGCCCCTTACCCTTCACCCCAAGTCTGGGACTGCTCTGTCTACTTTTTGCTGTATATATCTTAGGTCTCAGGCAACATCTACCGACTATTGTAATAATATATCTCTGGTTGCTACCTGATGTGGTACTAGTGTACCTATATTATGACTACTGAGATCTATCTATTACCAGCGTGTACCACCAGTGAATGCCTGTAACACTGATTGCTTTTTAATCTAAGTGTTATATACTGTACTGTTTTGTTTACTGTGATGTATTGCTTTCTTGATGAGGTGCCTTTGTAAATGAGTCTATGACTCAAGGTTTGTAAACCGATGATCTAATACATAAATAAATAAATAAATAAATTACACTCAGTGTGTAGGGGCTTGGGGCCGACAGCTGAGGTCATGGGAGAGGCAGGGCTAGCAATAGTTAAATCTCCCGTGCTGCTCATGGCTGAGCATTTGAGTGGTGAGCGCCACTCCTAGAAGAAAATCCACTTGGAGTTTGGTGAGGAGAAAGTTTTGTGTGGGTATTAAAATGATTTTAGTAATATGAATTATTAGTTTACTGGGGGAGTTACAATACATAGATGAAGATAGTGATTTAAACAGACTACGACATTGGTTAACCTCAAAGACTTGTTTTTGAGGATGATTGTAAGTGGTGATCAATTGCTACACTACTTCAGACAGGCCTTACTTACTGAATCTCTCCTTCATCAAGATTATGGATCTGTTAGGAGAAACTTCCAGCTCTGTATGTTTCAGTGTTATAATAGGTTTTTGAGGCAATTTACTATATATACATTTGATTCCAAAACCAGGTACATGGGTGACACGTTCTTCTAATGGGAATGGTCTGAGACGAATGCTCATTATGTTTTTGTTATTTTCTTGTTCAGTTCATCCAATCCCTGGCCCACATAGTGGTGGTAATGTTATTGGAAATATGGATAATGGTTCTCTCCACTCATCAGTTTATATAGTTTATCTCAATATCCAAAGTTTATTACTCAAAATGAGTGCTTTTGAAAGCTGGGTCGTTGAAAATAAGTTTGACATTATAGCCTTAACTGAGATTTGGCTTACTGAGAAAATAAGTAATGACTAAATTAACCTACCAGGATATACAGTAATAAGAAAGGATACAGTGGGTAAAATGGGAGGGGTTGTATGTTCTATGTAATTGGTCATTTAACATTTTACAACATCCAGTAATACTAGATGTTCCTTTCTATGAATCATTGTCTACTGACACTGAACTACGTGAAACAAGTTGATTACTATTAGTAATGCATATATTCCACCTGGTAATTATAAAATTGGTCTTGAGTTCTTTTTTTCTAACTGGTCACCTGCCAACAAATGGAGAGAAGGTAATTGTAGGTGACTTTAATCTTAATTGGGAATCTAACCAAGCTATAGATGTCAGAAATGTAATCATGGATTTAGAAGCTTTTCAAATGATTACTGAGACAACTTGTGTTAATTATCGCACCAACTATGAATCAATTTTGGATTGGATCATAACTAATGATCCATCCCACGTAGGCTCTGCAGGGGTGTTGTCTGATAGTCTCAGTGACCACAGTGCTATTTTTTGTCATTGGTCAGCTAAATTGAATAAGAGAAAATCTAGAATGCTTAATTATTGTAGATTAGGGATCTGGATGTTCAAGCCTTTGAAACTTCTATTGAGGCTAGTGATCGGTCATTTGTAGATGAGATTAGTAATATTGATCTTGCTTTCAAATCATTCTGTACTCAATTTACAGCAGTCTGTGATGAGTTATTACCAATTAGGAAGGTTAGATTAAGGGGTGAAACAAAAGAATGGATTACTCCTCATCTTCTAAAGATGTGTAGAATTAGGAATAAGTTATGAGCTAAATATTGAAAAAATAAAACTAGTTGCAATCTACAGGCCTATAAGTCGATGTGTAATCGATGTAAATCAGAAGTTTGTAAAACCAAGGTTAATTTTTTTAGAGTGAAACTGAGTTCTAATCAAGGAAATTCTAAAGCTACATGCAACACTCAGAATTCATTGCTGGGTAGGGGGAAAAGACAGATTCAGTAACTATTGAGTCCAATGGTTGTTTAATTAGTGATCCATTACAAGTAGCTCAGTTGTTCAATTCACATTTTTCTTGTTTGGATAAACATAGAACATTTGGTCAGTTGGATTCTAATGCCACCAATGGCCTGTTAAAAGGTCAGGATAGGGGGTGTTCTATTCCAAAATTCTATTTTCGTGCTCTATTACCTGAAGATGTCCTTTATATTTGTATAAAATGGACCCTCATCCTCACTCTGACCTTGATTCTATTGACTTTTGGATACTGAAAAAGGTTGGTAGTGCCATTGTATCTCACCTTATGAAATTGTTCAATTATTCTCTTTGTCATGGCATCTTCCCACGTGTGTGGGAATGTGTCATAGTTAAGCCTATATTTAAAGCTGGGATAAAGACTGATTTTAATAATTATTGCCCAATTTCTCTTCTTGCTCCCCTGTCTAAAGTATTGGAAAGAACTGTTAGTGACCAAATTAATGAGTGCATGGGTAAATATGATCTTTGGACCTCTTCTCAGCATGGATTCAGAGTGGGTTATGATACAGAGACTGCCTTTGCAAGGTTCACTGGCTGTGCCCGGGCTGCCTTTGATGAGGGCAGCTTTGTAGCGGCGGCCTTTGTGGACCTCACCAAGGCATTAGATTTAGTTGATCACGTTGTTCTAAAAAGATTGATGGGTAAGGTAAATTTCTCAGATGAGATTATTGGGTGGTTTGGCCATTACTTAAGTGATAGAATGCAGAGAACTTGATTCTTTTTCTCAGGAAAATCCACTAAATTATGGGTCCCAGAGGTCCATTTTAGGACCCTGTTATTTTCTTTGTTTATAAATTCATTAGCGGATATTTGCTCTAATACTGAAATTATTTTATTTGCAGATGATGCCGTATTAGTTTGCACTGGTTCTGTTGAAATGAAGCTTCAAATTGATCTTCAGAGAGATTTTGAAGCCTTACAGTCATGGTTTATTTTTCATAAACTAATACTCAGTTCTGTTAAAATGAAGTTTCTGATCTTTTCAAGTATCAGGAATCAAAGTAACTTTGATTTTAAGTTAAATGATAACTTTGGTAACTAATTGAAGGGTTTTATAATTTTAAGTATTTGGACCTAGTGCTTGATCAACATTAAATTTTGATCAGCACATCATTTAATTAATTGGTAAAGTACACCAATGTTTGGGTATGTTATTTCATATTAAGAAATACCTTATTCCTGAGACAAGGACCTTGTTGACTAACAACTTTTTGTTTTCATTACTGACGTATGGCTCTGCTGTTTATTCATTTTCTTCTAAGAAAATGTTGAATAAACTAACAGCTACATATCATAGTATCCTACATTTCATTACCTGTTTACCTAGGATGGTACATCATTGTACTTTATATGAGAAATCTGGATGTTTACCCCTTAGTGCTTTCTTTAATCTTAGAACATTGACTTTTTTTGCACAAGATTCAAGTAGGTCTTGCCCCAAATAGTGTTGTTAGCTTGTTCCCTACTTATGTGTCTCCTGTTGTTACCAGATCCAGTACCAGAAATTTGTTTGAACTAACTCTGTTCAGAACTAGTTTTGCACAAAATTTGATACAGTTTAAAACTACTAGATTGTACAATCAGTTATCTAGTAAGATTACTAATTGTCATAGAGTTGCAGGTTTTGAGGGTTTTCTTGAATATAAATTATCTTCTGAGGAAATTTGTAATTGTTTAAAATGCTTTTTTTGTATTTCTTGTGATTGTTATTAGTTTCTTTTGTTTTTTGTATGTATTTTTTTAGTGTTTAATCTGTATCTTGTATCTGTCCTTTTTGTATTTTGTTATTGTAACTGGACGTCTGTGGAAATGGGCACTTGTGCTCACAGACTTTTCAGTACAAAATAAAAAAATTAAATGAAATAAGTACCTGTTTGGTGTGCGCCCAGCTTTGTGTTCATTTATAGTTTTTTAGCTGGAGCTCCTTTATAGACATTGGTGTGCGGTCCATTTTTTTGTCTTTTGGTCAGTATATACTGGCCCTAGCAGGCAGGGAAGAGCACAGCTTCACTGTCACTGTTTGGTTGAAGATGGTGGTAACACAGCTCAGAGCAGGCAGGATAAACTTCCATAAATCTTTATTGTGAATGCTAACAGCAAGATACAGGTGCTCCTCCCCATGAGAACAGCCAAATGTTTTTGTGCAACTACAGCGCTTTCTCAAGGCTGGGGTGGTAACAGGTACTGCACCTTTTAAGGAAAAATTTCAAAGTGAGAGTGCAAACTCAGTGCAATATACATATCAGTGAATGTATATTTCCTTCCAACTAGTCATCTATATTATAATGTTACCCTTTGTGGGGGGAGGGGGAGAGGGGTTAATTCCTTTGGTTTTTTATTCAGATTCCTAAGACTGTTACCGTACCTGTAGTAGATTGATTATATATTGACACATTATTTAACACTAAACATATTAGGATGCATAATCTCATTTACTAGGGGGTCCTTGGTAGGGTTTTTTTTTTAATTGGGCTCTAATTCTGATAACTGATATTTCTTGTAAAAACATATTTTTACAGTACTGAAGGTTTTAATGTTTATGGCATATATTATCTGGTTGAGTACATAGCTGATAAATTAGCTCCAGATAGGTTTAAAACTGTATGAATGTGTGAAACAGTTTGTTCACTTTAAAGAAACTTTTCTTGATACCCACCTATTGCCATAGATAGAAAATGTCTGTTTATAGTTTTAACATGGAATACTATCACATTTTAACATGTACATAAGTGGGTATTGAATCTAAAGGTCTTGCGTTTAATTAAGAGTATATTCAATAACACGGTCACTCATTCATAATGTAAGTTAGTGAAATTGTCTGGCCTCTTGAAGTATTCCTCTTATGTGCCTTTGCTGACATTTGACCTTGGAGTGCTTCACAGCAGGCAGCTGACTTAATCTGGTTCCTTGTACTTAAGCCTCTGTTATGGTTAAAAAAGGTATGTTAAACCAATGAGAATTCTTTCTGTTTTTTATGTATGATCTGAGTGTTAATAGAATGTGATTTTCTGAACAACTGGCATAAGCTTTCAAGGAAGGACTTGGTTGGTCCGACAGCTTAAGCACTGTTTTCTTTTGTTACATCAATGTTGGTCCAATAAAATGTATCAAACCATTTGTTTCTGGATCTGTTCTTACAAGGACCAAAATGGCAACTAACTAATTCTGTAAATTACCATTTGTAAATCATGCCAGAGAGGCAGTTAAAAAGTGCAGCAAGATATTCAGTTGCATTCTATGGCATATTAAAAGCAGGGAGGCTAGAGGAAGAACAGAGAACAGCAATGGGAAGGAGGTGCTATTAGAACTTTACTACTCTACTGGGACTTAAGAACTAGAACTCTTCTACTGGGACCTTCAATTTAGGGTAAAAACAAACAAACAAAAAAAAACAAGAGCTAGTGTGTCTGAGTTGAGCGAAGTGAATTGTTATCTTTGCAGTTAGCTAGGTGAAGGAGGGAGCTGTGAATTAGGGAGAGTGGCTTAGGCAGCAAGAAGCCAGGTGTTTGCATTTAAATCTGCCCTAGATAGCTTTTGGCAGAGAACAGCAAGAGGAAAGAGGTGCTGTTAGAACTTTACTACTCCACTTGGACTTAAGAACCAGAACTCTTCTCCTGGAACCTTAAATTTAGGGTAAAACAAAAAAAAAACAAAAGTTAGTGTGTTTTTCTGAGTTGGGGGAAGTGAATTGTTATCTGTGCAGATAGCTAGGTGAAGAAAAGAACTGTGAACTAGAGGGAGGGGCGTAGGCAGCAGGAAGCTAGGTGTTTGCATTTAAATCTGCCCTAGATAGCTTTTGGCAGAGAACAGCAAGAGGGAGGAAGGAAATGCTGTTAGAACTTTGCTACTCTACTGGGACTATATAGCCCTCCCTCCCCTCCACCCTCCCACCCTTAGCTGGTTCTACTTTTATAGGTACAGGATTTGACTGACAATAGGAACTTCCTGTTTCAAGCAGGAAGGGAGTGATCACAAAGGCATAAAAGACTCACTATTCTAGAAGGAAAAGAGTAGCTTTCCATCCCCCCTAGCTGCTGGAGGTCAGACTCCAAGCAAGTAAGAAGGAGACTATTGAGGAATACAGGAACTTCCTGTCCCAGAACAGGAATAGTAGGAGTTTTAAGGGCATGGAGGCAGTAGGAAAGTAGGAAGAGAAAAAATAAATATATATATATATATATATATATTTATAAAATAAAAAAATAAACAGTGAGAGGAAAGAGTAAGCATACAAAACAACAGTTGAGGGGCCACAAATAAGATATGATGGGAGTGGTGCAGTGCAGTGGCTGTGGCACAGCAGTTTTCTGGGAGACATTCTGGAGGAATGTGGTGTTGTCCCATCTGCAGGCTCCTCTATGGGAGAAGGTTGCTCATCTCCAGGCTGAGTTGGCCAGGATTCAGGGGACCTCCTCTCCCACCCAAGGACCATCAGGGCCACCACCGCTGCCTCAGAGGTTGCCAAGAATGAGGAGCAGTTGGACCACAGTGGGCTCAGGGAGGGTGAGGGTGGTGGAACAGAGGCACATCCCTCCAGTTGTACCTCTCCACAATTCATACACTGTTCTGGCAGAGTGTGGTTCCTTTATGGAGGCACCCACAGTGGAGACCAAGGACAGTGCTGGGAACCTCCACAAAGGAGACCCACAGGAGGGTGGCATGGGATTCCACAGGGGAAAGAAACAGCTCCTGGTGGGGGACTCCATTGTTAGGAGGGTAGAACTGGGGGAGGGGGGAGAGGGAGATAAGGTGTCTGCCTGGTGCCATGGCTTGGAGGGACAGGGAGAGAATCCTCAGGATCGCAGGAGCAGCTGCACGGGGGAGGGAGCTGGATGTCATTGTCTACCTAGAGACAAATGATCTGGCTGGGGAAGGGTTCAAAGCAGTGCAGGAGGAGTTTATGGAGTTGGGGAAGGGTCTTGGACAAGTAGCATGCACGGTAACCTTCTCAGAGGTGCTGCTTGTCTATGGCATGGGTGAGTATAGGGTGCTCTGCACCATGGATTCAATCAATGGTTGAAAAACTTGTGCAGAGCTCAGGGTTTTGACTTCATTGGGGACTGGGGGTCCACCTGGAGGGATGCAGGCCTATATTGGCACAATGGTCTGCTTCTGTCCTGGAGGGGAACCAGGATCCTACGTGATAGGTTTAAATGCTTCATTGGCAGACATTTAAACTAGCCAAGGGGGGAGGCACTGAAAAGGAGCAGGGAAATCCTAGCACCCCCCTTCAAAAAGAAATCAGGGTAGTTAGTGAGGTAAACACCAGGAGCAGGACAGAGAACTGTGGACATGGCCTACCTAGACTTTAGCAAGGCATTTGACACAGTCCCACACAAAAATTTAATAAACAAAATAGCCAGCCTGGGAGTGGGTCCCAGGGTGGTAGCCTGGGTAACAAATTGGCTGGACATCAGGACACAGAGGGTAATAGTAAACAGAGTCCACTCTGAAGAAAAAGGGTTACTAATGGGGTACAGTAGGGTTCAGTACTAGGTCTGGTCCTTTTTAATGTCTTTGTAAGTGACATTGCAGAGGGACTGGAAGGAAAAGTATGCCTCTTTGCAGACGACACAAAGATCTGCAACAGGGTTGATTCACAAGTGGGGGTGGAAAGGATGAGAAGAGATGTGGCAAGGTTGGAGGAATGGTCAAAAGTATGGCAGCTTAGATTCAAAGCAAAGAAGTGCAGAGTAATGCACCTTGGAAACAAAAACCCAGGGGAAGAGTACACAATGGGGGGGGGGAGATATTAACAACAACAAAAATGAAAAGGGACCGGGGATAGTCATATCCGATGACCTAAAGGTAAGCAAGCAATGTGAGAAGGCAGTAAGGATGGCTGGGGGGATACTGGGATATATAGGGAGAGGCATCACCAGTAGAAAACAGGAAGTTGCTATCCCTCTGTACAGACAGTTGGTGAGACCCCATCTGGAGTACTGCGTGCAGTTCTGGAGACCCCATCTTCACAAGGACATAGACAGGATGGAGGCAGTCCAGAGAAGGGCAACTAAAATGGTGCAGGGTCTGCAACAGAAGCCATATGAAGAAGGACTAAAGGAGCTTAATATGTATACCCTTGAGGAAAGGAGGGAGAGGGGGGACATGATAAAAACTCTCAAGGTCCTCAAGGGAGCCAACAAAGTCCAAGAGGGTAGCATCTTCCAGAAGAAGAGATGTGCAAGAGCAAGGGGACACAATCTGAAGACAGAGGGGGGAAGGTTCAGGGGCAATGTGAGGAAGGATTTTTTCACAGAGATGGTGGTGGATGCATGGAACAGCCTTCCTGAGGAGGTCGTGGGGTCAAAAACAGTGAGGGAATTCAAGAATGCATGGGACAGACATAAGGCAATTCTGGTGGGGGTAGGAAGAAGTAGGCTGTTGGTTAACTAGGATCCACAGCTTACCCAATAGATATGGAAATGGGCAGACTAGGTGGGCCAAGCAGTCCTTATCTGCTGACAAAGTCTATGTTTCTATGTTTCTAGTGTAATAATTCCTTTAGTCAGCTGTGGTCAGACCATATCTAGAGTACTGGTCCCCTTTTAGTGCACCATAAGATCTGGACAGCATTAGACTGATGGAGTGGGTTCAGAGGAGAGTCACCATAAAAATCTAAAATGTGAGGCATGAACCATACCAGGAAAGGTTGATGGACTGGGGACTTTACTCCTTGGAGTACAGGAGAATTAGAGGTGTTTATGCCTTTTGTTTCAAGCATTTAAAAATTAAGATTTGTGGGAGTGTGCAGGACTCTGCAGAAATAGAAATATCATGCCCACAAGGACCCATAAACTGCAACTTAAAGGGGAGATTTATAAAACAAGAAGGAGGGTTGTACGAGTGGTATCAGTATGGAATGCCCTGCCAAAAACTGTGGTACTTAATGATAATATGGAGCTTTTTAAGAGATCATTGGATGATTATTTTGGAGTTCCTCATGCTAAATATCACCACTGATACAGTATGTCACAAGTCTATATTAGCTTATGTCAACAGACTCGTATCCTTCTATGAAACTATGAAAGAGCTGAGCTGGCTGAGTCTTACTTGCAGCAATAGTCCATGACTGGAACTCTGTCTGTTTTGGGGAGATTGTCCTCTGATAGTCAGTATAGTGAGTTCTCAGAGCCAGTTTGTCCTCCTTGGGAGTGGGATCTCTGCTAAGAATGCTCTAACTTTCGTCCCTTAGTTTTCAACCACCTCAGCTAGTTATAGTATCAGAATGAATTGTGGCAGGAAGTCAAGGGTGCTATGGAGTCTGTGGTGGCCATTATAGCCATATTGTAGCTCTCCACAGCTTTCCTGGCCCCTGAGCACAAACTGTTATCCTGTCCGAAATGTCCAACACTGCTTGGAGTTTGGGAGGCTCTGAATTCAATTTTAGGTGATATCGGACCATCTCTGTGGGGGGGGAAGGTATCAATATAAGGGGCTCCGCAAAGGAATGACATGACATGATGATTCGACCAGATGACCGGATCAATCTTGACCACACTGATGTCAAACCTTGACAAGAAACTCAAGTTGAGATAGTGACCATGTAGGTGGGCTGCAGAGGCAACCACCTGTGTGAGACTCAGAGATAACATCAACTGGAGGAGCTGTTGATCAAAGGGTGAGGTTTCTTCATTCACCCAGGCAATGAAGTACCCCATCACTAAGAGCTTGGTGGCATCCGACACCTGGTCAGCATGGAAATCCTGATGCAGGTTTGTGAGGATGACCCTACAGCCTACACCTACACCACTTCTAATGGACACACTCTCAAACAGCCTTAAGTTCCTATGGGGTATGCCATGATAAATCCTAGAGCAGATCTAAAACAAATGGCCACCCACCCTCTACAATCCCACCTCAGGCAGTGAACCACAGAATACCCAGCTGGAACTGATGCCTAAAGCACCTTCTGTAAAGTTGTCTAACTGTGAGGGACCATTCCAGGTAGCTTGTGGAGGTTGGAACAGAGGAACACTGGCACATCTGAAACCTTCAGAAAAATATGATTTTCACAGATATTTTAATCAGTAGTGTCTGAGAGAGAAAATGGTCTTCCTCTGTCATACTATCAAATAAGAGTCAGTAATGTATTCCTTTTTATTGTAACTTTGTTTCATGGGTCCCTAGGACATCCCTTTGTCTACCACCATGTTACACCAATCTCTTCTGGAGGGTCCAGATTTCGACACAAACACCATCATTGTGCTCGAGCACCTTCCGTAACCCAGGATCTGTTGCACTCTCTGAGATTCCTTCTAACATCAAAAGTCAATCCTAACTCCTGTGCAGGTACTGCAGTTTATAGGCACAGAACTAAATACCATACTGGGAAGGGCTTTCCTCCCTCAGGAGAGGTAGAAAGCATTCGACCCTGGCAGTCTTGTTTGTTCTGGGCAAGCAAGCTCAACAAGACAGTTTCTAAAACTGTTAGGGCATATGGCTTCAGCGACAAAACGCAGTCATAGGTGCCAGGTTTCAGATGAGAGACATATCCAGTTCCACCTCAGGGCAAACTGGTGCCAAAGGTGGGTCTCCCTATCAAAACCAATACCAGTAACAAGGGTGTTAGTACAGGCACTCCAATGGTGGATGGAGCTGGAAAACTTGAGAGAAGAGATTCCATTCCTGCAGGAGCCCCCTTCATTGGTTCTCACAACAGATGCTTCCCTGTTAGGATGGGGTGCTCACTTGGGGGAGCACATCATCCACGGCACCTGGGAGATTGCAGATTCTCTCAGCATAAAAACCTGCTAGAGCTAAGGGCTGTTTACCTTGCCCTTCAGGCTTTCTCAGATCTAATACAGGGATAGGTGGTACAAGTCAAAACAGACAATACCACAACAATGTACTACATCAACAAACAGGGAGGGACAAGGTCTACCCCACTTTGTACAGAGGCAATGAGGATATGGAGCCTTGCTTACTGTCTAAACACCTCCCTACAGTCAATCCATCTGCCTGGCAAGGACAACACCCTGGTAGATGCCTTGAGCAGGATAAACCAGGCCCATCATGAATGGACACTAAACAAGCAAGTGGTAAATGTTCTATTCAGGAGGCGGGGCACCCCAGAGATAGATCTTTTTGCATCCCACCAAAATCAGCACCTGCCTTTGTATTGTTGCAGGCCCCTGCCAAAGGAACAGTTCCCTGGATGCCTTGATTCTGGATTGGACAAGAGGCATCTTATGCCTTCCCCCCTTTTCCCCTGAAACTCGGGGTGCTCATCAAGCTCAGATCGCAGCCAGCTTCAGTGATACTGGTAGCCCCAGACTGGGCCAGACAGCCCTGCTACTCCCTCCTGCTCTCTTTGTTGGAGACCAAACCGATTCACCTTCCACAAAGGTACAACCTACTGACCTCCTTTCAGGGGAGGGTCATGTGCCCCAATCTCAGGTCTCTCGGGCTCAAGGCATGGCTCTTGAGGACTTAGAATATGCAGGTTGGCAATTCTCTGAAGGGGTCCTAGAGGTACTCTGAGGGTATAGGAAACCGTCTACTAAGTAAACCTATGCCTCAAAATGGAAAAGGTTCTCTATATGGTGTAAGGATAAGGGTGTGGCCCCAGCTCAAGCTGGCATACCAGCCTTGCTGGACTATCTGACTCATCTGCATTCCCAAGGCCTGCAGCATTCAACCCTGAAAGTGCACCTCGCTTCGGTGTCAGCATGCATTTCCACTGGAAGGGACACCTCCTTTTCATCAAATCCTATCTTTAGGAGTTTTTTTAAGGGACTGTCTCACCTGTTTCTCCCTTATAGGGAACCAGTGCCAGCCTGGGATCTGAACATTTGCATTGCTTAACTTATGCTTCCTCCCTTTGAGCCTATGGCCTCTGCAGATCTCAAGTTTCTTACTTGGAGGTTAGTCTTCTTGGTGGCAATCACTTCTGCCAAGAGGATAAGTGAGCTCTAGGCCCCATCTGTGTGGAAAGAGAATATGTCTCCTTCCACAGTGACAAGGTAGTGTTGAGAGCTAATAGGAAGTTCCTCCCCAGTGTGGTCTCGGACTTCCATTTGAACCAGTCCATTACCTTGCCAGTTTTCTTCACTGAGCACTCTAGCTCAGGGGAGCATAGACTTCGCAGCCTTGATGTAAAAAGAGCTTTAAGCTACTACATGACTCATACCAAAGACCATAGGCAGGACACACAACAGCTGTTCCTTAACTATGGAGAGGTAGGTAAGGGGACACCTGCATCAAAAAGAACCATCTCTCAATGGATAGTTCAGTGTATCCAGTTTTGCTACTCAAAAGCAGGTAAGGTGCCCCCTGTTGGGCTTAGGGCCCATTCTACAAGTGGCACAGCTGCAACTATTGCAGCTACCCGAGAGGTGCCTTTGATGAACTCTATAAAGCAGCTACCTGGAGGTCAGTCTACACCTGCACTAAGCATTATAGCCTGGGCACCCAGCCCAGGAGTGATGCCAGGTTTGGTGCAGCAGTCCTGCAGAATCTTTTTCCTAAGTAGATTCTTTGCCCACCACCTTATTTATTTATTTATTTTAACATCAGTTTGACAACCTTTGAGCCGGAGGCTCATTTACAAAGGTACCTCGTCACAAGGAGGACAATGACATACATACATGAGACAATCAGCAATACAATTCAATAATAAGGCACAGTCAGGTTACAAGTATTGGGGGACATAACACTGTTAACAGCAAATTAAGATAGGCGATTAGGTGGTAGGGTAGTAGAGTTGAAAGGATGCCTTGCAGGGGGGAGAGTGGGCTGAAATAAGGAGAAGTGCAGCTCAGTGAGCTTTGTCAAAGGGGGGGTTGGGGAGGTCAGGGACAGCGGCAGGAGTGTGAGTTGAGCAAGTGTTTTCTGAGGCTGTATTTAAAGCATGCAAGTGAGGGAGCATCAGCGATGCCAGCAGGGAAGGAGTTGTACCAAGAGGGGGCTCTATAGGGGACACGCCTTTGGCCCTGGAGGTCCTGGCCCTTGAACAACCAGTGCAGTTTGCAGGAGCCACGAGTGTGCACTGTGGGGTTAGTTCGGTGAATAGAGTTAGCAAGGCCAGGAGGGATTGACCATGGAGAGCTTTATAGGTAAGTTGGCAGGTTTGGAACATGAGGCGCTCATCAAGGTTGAGTAGGGAGGACAATGAGTAAAGAAGACAGGTATGGGTGAGTCTATGGGCACTGGTAATAAGTCGACATGCTTTGTTGGTAGTTAAGTACCTTGCAGAGGGGCCGTCTGGTCTGTAAGCCATATACAGGAAGGCCATAGTCAATTAGGGATAGAACTGAGGAGGTGACAGCTAGGCAGAGGGTGTCTGTGGGGAGGCATTTTTGTGACGGTAGAGGATACCCAACCGTGCGTTGGAGGCAGAGGTCAGGGTAGAGATATGGTCATGAAAAGAGAGCAGAGTCAGATTATACCAAGGTATTTATAGGAGGTACAAGTTCTATAGGGTGATTACGGGTGGAGTGGACAGAGAGAGGAAAGTTGCTGGACTTATTTTGGGGGTGTGTAAAGAGCATGGTTTTAGTTTTCTTAAGGTTGATGACGAGACGGTGCTCAGTGAACCAGGTTTCAGCAGAGTTGTAGGCAAGCTGAAGGGAGTTCTGGAGAGAGACTGGGTTACTGTCGGAAGCAAAGAGTACTGCGTCATCAGCGTAGAGTAGGACATTTCCTGCACACACGTTGGGCAGGGAGTTGAGAAAGAGGGAGAAGGGTAATGGTCTGAGAATAGAGCCCTGGGGGACTCCCGAGTGAATTGGGCAGGTACTGGAAAGAGTGCCACCGACTCTCACACGTTGGGAGCGGTTGGTCAAGTAGCTGGCGCACCAGGAGACTGGACCAGTGGCAAAGCCCACACAGGCAAGGGTAGCTAACAGGAGAGGATGCGAGACAGTATCAAAGGCTTTTGATAGGTCTATAAATACAGCACCAGCGAGGGAGCCAGCGTCAAGTGAGGTGTGAAGGAAGTTAGCAAACTCCAGGAGTGCAGTATTGGTGCTATGACCGGCTCTGAACCCATGCTGTTCAGGGCAAAGGACATCATATTTCGCGAGGTAATCTGAAATTTGGGTAGCAACAATTTTCTCTAAGGCCTTAGAGAGGGGAGAGAGGATAGAAATAGGCCAGTAGTTGCCTGGGAGCATCCTGTCACCACCCTTGTGAATAGGTGTAACAGTGGCGACCCTCCAGACAGAGGGGAATTGCCCTAGGCAGAGGGACTTATTAAAGAGGCAAGTGATGGGCGAGATGACCTGATCCAGGACCTGACGTGAGGAGACAGGGATCAAGGGAGTCATTGCCAATAGTATTGCATTTTAGGGCTTTTAAGCAAGTAGGGCCTGACTTCATGGTGGTGACACAGCGAAGGTGGAACGGGGGTGAGAGATGGAGGGGGGCAGTCATGGGGGGAGGAGGATTGAAGAAATTGCATGGGAGCACTGAGCTAAGGTCAGTGAAGGAGTTATTGAGGTGTGTAGCAATGAGGGCAGGGTCGGAGGAGGTAGTCCCATTGATGTCAAGAAGCGATGGTGGGGGAGCGTGCTCCACCATTTAGCTCTTGACATTGTCCCAGAAGGACCTGGGTTTCCCCATGAGGAGGTAAGTGAGGCTTGGTAATAATTGGCCTTAGCTTTGCGGACAGCCCAAGTACACTTATTCCGGGCAGCTGCGTAGGCCTGTCTGTCTGCAGGGCGGCCAGTTTCAACAGCGATGTGCCATAAGTTATCCCACTGCTTAAGAAGTGTGCATAAGGCAGGGGTGATCCAGGGGGTGTGTCTTACTTTGGATCTAAGTGAGGTTAAGGGAGCGAAGATGTCACAGGCAGAGTTAAAGGTGCGGACAAAGAAGGCAAGTGCCTTGTCAATGTCGGGGGTGTTTAATAGCGGGGACCAATCAGTGCAGCCTAGGTAGAGTTTTAAGTCTTTCAGCCCACCAGGTCTGAGCCACCGACGATGAATGGTATGAACAGAGGGCTTGGGCAGGGAGGTCGCCCAGTTGAAGAGAACCGGGGAGTGGTCACTAAGGCAGTCTGGGAGGATTTGAATATTGCGGACGCAGCAAGGCCTGTTGGTGAGGACCACATCCAGAAGTGTGCTAGTTTCCCTACTAGGATTTATCCTGGTAGGCTGGGAGACTAGTTGGGTTAGATCAATAGCTGTGAAAGCCTCACGGGAGGCAGACGATTTGGGACAAAGCCAATTGACATTCAAATCACCCACCAGGATTTAGTCAGAGGAGTTGGGTAAGGAGGTAAGATAGTCAATTAAGGGGCCCAGTGCCTGAGTTTGGTTTTGGGGTATGTAAGCTGTAGTCAGGAAGATTGGACCCCTGGAGGGTCAGGTGATAATTTTAGTGTTGGGCCTGGGCCTTATGGTCAAGGATAGGGGAGGAAGGGTTAATCCAATGAGAGGTCTTTAACATAGATGGCACATCCACCACCTCTCCTACCAACCGGTCCAGCGGTGGAGGAGTAGCCTGGGAGGAGACCTGGGCATCAAGGGTGGAGACAGACAGCCAGGTTTCAACCAAGGCAATCACATCCGGTTTGTGAACAGTCACCCAGCAATGTAGGGAGTCCAGTTTTTTGAGGAGGCTACATATATTCATAGACGCAATACGAAGTCCAGTGGATTTCAATGGGGAACCATTGAAGACAGTCCCAGGATTGGGATGGATGTTGCCAGACAGGAGCAGAAGGAGGAAAGCTGCCCTAGGAAGGAGGTGGCAGAAGGAAAGTTTACACTGATTAGGGACAAGGGCATAAGGGGGTAAGGTGATACAAGGGTAGGTAGGGTAGCACAGACTGGGAATGCTAGCATGATAAGATACAAGAGTGGGCTGGGGGTGGGAGGGTGCCCAAGGGAGGTGGTGATGAGGGAGGAGTAGGGTGTATGAAGGAGAAGGGGGCGGGGCGAGGAGGGAGGCAGGAGGGCAACTGGGGGCATAGGTGTAACTGATAAGTGGGCAGAAGGTAACCCTAGGAGAGGCAAGGAATATAAGAAGGAGGAGAGGGAGTTGGAGACAAGCTGAACCGGGGATGACAGGCATGCTAGGAGTGGGGTGGGGATTGTAGAGAGAGACAGATAAGGACTTGGTGGGAGAGACTGGAGTGGACTGGAGCTGGAGCCCTAGAGGGCGAACACAGGGATAGTATAGGGCAGTTGGTTAAGGAGCTAGAATGGGATGTGGGGAATCCGGCGCCCCCTGGCGGCCTGCAGGTATAACCTGCAAATGGGAAAGTGAGGACTTAGTATTTGTGACACAGGAGGTGACGCCACAGGAAGTGACGAGTCGGTGGGAGCCAATATAACAAGGGCCGCCCTGGTGGGGGGGTGGTTGGGGCGGTGGGCGGCTAGCACCCCACAGCTGAGTCCACAGAGACAATTAGTGGGCTGTGGAGCAGTGATGCCAGAGTCTAGTGCAAAACGGCCGAAAAAATGCCCAGGAGTCACGTTGATGGAAGCCTTTTTTACCCGGAAGCAGCAGCAGCAGGAGTCCCAAGTAGCGCTCCTGTTAGGAGCTTCCTTTGTTCTTTCACCTGCCGCGGTCGGCAGCGTTGAGGTACTGCTGCATAGTCTGCAAGAAGTAATAATATTAGTGGATTCCTGGGGTTAGAAGAAAACATTACTCACCTGTAGTAATCTTGTTTTTTCCAATGGGATTCACTAATATTATTCCTTCCCACCCTACCTCCCCTGGCAGAATCAGTAAAGAAGAGCATCACCTTTGTTTTCTTGTAGTTGAGCACCAGCTTTTGCCTGTTGAACCATTTTTCAACTGAGGTGAAACCCATCTGGAGCTTTTCTTGGAGTAGTAGGGGGTCATTGTAGAGGTGTGAATGACTGCATCATCTGCATGATAGCAGGATTTTTCAGGACAGGACTGTGGGAGCTTGTTCAAAAAAAGGCAGAAAAGGAGTGGTCTGAGAATGGATCCCTGAAGAACACCTGAGCGGACCGGTCTAGCATCAGAGAGGGTGTGAGCAATTTTCACCCTTTGTGAGTGGTTTTCCAGGTAGCTCTTAAACCAGGACATAGCCTCAAGGGAGAGCCCAGCGTTCTGGAGCTCAGTGATGAGTAGTTTGTGATGGACGGTGTCAAAAGCCTTGGATAGGTCAATGAAGACTGAGACAGTTAGTTGACTATTGTCAAGAGAGTTGTGGATTGCTCCTGTGAAATCTAGGAGGGCCAAGGTAGTGCTGTGGCCTTTTCGGAAGCCATGTTGCTACTTGCAAAGGATGTCATGCTTAGCCAGATATTCCGTCAGTTGGTCAGAGACTAATTTCTCAATGGCCTTAGAGAGGCGGGGGAAGTATGAATATAGGCCTATAGTTCCCAGGGTTTGCCTTGTCCCCGCTTTTGTGGACGGGCGTAACGGTGGCAGATTTCCATTTATTGGGGAACTGTCTGAGGGTGAGGAAGAGGTTGAAAATATGTGTAAGCTGAGGTAGCACTTCATCTAGAGTGAGAGACAGAAGTTTAAGGTCAAGAGTGTCCCCACTGGTTCTTGATCCTGAGATTGCTTTGCAGATATATTTGTGCATTACATGCATCCTGCCTACTTTGAAATAGAATGGTGGTCGAGTTGCTGGGGGGGCGGGTTTGTGAGAGGGGGTGCGGCAGAGGAATTGGTGTTAAAGAAGTCATGTGGGAGCACGCTACTGAGGTCCGAGAAGGTTTCATTAAATGTATTTGCTATGTGGCTGGGTCCAGAGTTATACTTCCATCCAGTTCCAGCACGATGGGTGATGTTTTTGGTATTTCCCCGTGATTTCTTTTAGATTATCCCAGAAGGATTTCCCTTTACCCCAGGTATTTGTAAGAGTGTCTTTGTAGTAGCTGCTTTTCTTTAGGTGTATTGCTTTAGTGCAGTCATTTCTTGCACGTTTGTCGTTCTGTATGTCTACTTGCCTACCTGTGTCTCGAGGCCCGAGCCCAGAGGTGGTCCCTAGATTTCATCAGTGCTAGGAGCTCCCTGAGAGCCAAAGGGTTACAATCCTTTGACTTTCCTCTTTTAAAGGGGCATAGGAGTCACAGGCAGCATTGAAGGTGTCGATAAAGAACTCCCAAGCAGAGTTGACATCCGTAGCAAGAAATAGCAGACCAGTCTTGTTGTCTGAGGTGGGATTTGAGGTGCTTAAGTTTGCCACATGGGAGGGTTCTGCTTGTAATTATTTTAGGTGGTGGGATGTTGTATTTATTTGACCATTCACAGGTGACTGGAGAGTTGTCACTTAATAAGTCGGGATGGACGGACATGGGAGATGTGGGATGGGTGGTTTGTTGAGATCCAGTCCAAGGGAGCTGGTGCCAGCCTTATAGTTTTGTCTAGTGGGTGTGGCAACTAGCTGGGTGAGGTCAGCAGCTGAGATAGCATCCTTAAAGCCGTATGTATCAGTCCCAAGCCAATTTAAGTTAAAATCACCCATTAGGATAGTCTCGGAGCCTGGGGTTGTGGAGCGACGAAGTCCAGGACATAGTTTAGACCTTTGCCTTGTTTCTTGGGTGGGATGTAGACGCAGCGATGGCCAGCACTATTGTGGGCCCTGAGAAGAATTCTAACGGCTAAAATTTGGGCAGTCGGTCCGATGCAGGGGTTGAACAGGTGCCTAGGAGGGCAGCTTTGAGGTAGATAGCACAGCCACCACCTCTTTTAGAGGTCCTGTCTATTCTGAAGATGTTATATCCTGGAAGAGCAATTGCACTGTCTGGTATTTAGGAGTGAGCCAGGTTTCAACAACCACAAGGACATCAGGGTTTTGTAGATGGGTAAATGTAAGCAGGGCATCTAGTTTCGGTAGGAGGCTACAGATGTTGAGAGCTGCAAAGGTGAAAGCCCCAGAGCAGCACTGCCTGTGCCCATAGTCTGGACTTGTGGGGCCAGGGTTTGGGTGGATGTTGCCTGATAATAGCAGTAGAAGGAGCAGGAGTTTCAAGGTGCACCAACATAGCTTATTGAGGGAGATTTTCTTTGTCTGCCTCTTATAGGTGCGAAAGTTCTGTAATCGAACGCGATCCCTGAGAAAGGCAATGTGAGCCAGAGGTGAGAGGGGGAAGAGATGAGTGTAAATTGCTTTGCCATGATACCACGGATGGTACCAGCTAGCCCTGGTGGGGGGACAATAATGATGGTAAAATCCCGAGTCGATGGTTCCTGCATGCAGGTAGCTGTAATCCAATTTATAGCTCCGAGGAAGTTTGGGGAAGCAGGCTACAGGCAGGTTAGACAGTGGGGTCAAGGCGAGGAAAAATAGACAGAGGGGCAGAGCAGAGGGGCCATTTGTGAGTGGGGATGGAGATATATGCAATACAATGAATACACTTCTGAGTATAGGGGAGGAGCTACATCAAACCCCATTATATTACTCATGAACAACAAAGCAAAACCTAGTATCTACCCAACACCTATATCCTGTGGGTAGTTATGGTGCATATACAGGGTATGTGTGTGTGATGGCTGTTGGACAGATATTGGAGGGTGGGTTGATTGTGGGATGTATACCATGGACTAGGTAGTTGTGGGGACAGACAGAGGCATGGGGCAGTTGTGGGCAGACAATGGACTGAAAAGTTGTTGTGCCACAGAAATTGGAGTATTGGGTGGTTTGGGATGATACCAAGTATAGGATGGTTGTGGGGTGTGAGACCAGTTCTGAAGGATGGGGAGTTGTTGCACAGATAAAGGTGTATGTAAAGTTCTAAAACTATACTACACATGGCACTTCACAAAATGGCCTGATTTTGTGTAGTGTGAAGTGTTACTTCATGTAGAAACATAGATAGAAACATAGAAGTTGACGGCAGATAAGGACCTAAGGCCCATCCAGTCTGCCCATTTCTTTTCTACCTTATAAATGTGCCATCGGCCTGCCAGTGGTAGTTCTGTACTTGAAGTGGACTGTTGGCCAGGCGGATACTACCTGTAGCAGTACTTTGCTAGCAAAGGTGCCACTTAGTGCTGCCTATCTAAAACTATGGTTAGTGGCACCTTTGCTAGTAAAATGTTACCATGCATAGTTTTTTGTTAGAATCTAACTTTGAATAAAAAAAAAAAATTCCCTCATAATATATAAAATCACCCCTCCACACCACCAGTTTAAATATATTACCCCACCCTCACCCTCATAACATCTACTTCCCTCTTCCCCCTAGTTTCTGTATAATAATTAGTCTTATAGTAGAAAAAAACAATAACTGCCCACCTCAGAATAATGGCAGTTTTATTTATAACCCCCCCATTTGGAGGGCTTACCTGAACTGTTGGCTTAGTGGGCTCCACTCACCCTCATGTGTTGTCTACCTCTAGTCCTAGGACTATAGTAGAAAGGGGATACCTGCATTATCAAAGACTGAGGGCTGCTGAAGAGCTCTAAAAGTTTGTCTGCAGTTCATTTATGTCTGCATGACAGAAGTGGGGGTTATCTAGAAGGAAGGTTCTGACAGGGTCCCTGATGATCAGATAACATCCACCTTAGCACTGGATGAGAAGGCCAAAGAGTATCTATCAACTTGTAAAACTGTTTGTTTCGAAACATATCTATGCTGCTGGTAATGAGACTTTAAAGTTTAACACTGAATACATGATAGACTCAGCCACCACCTTGGTGCAACCCCTGACCCAGCTAGCAGCTAATCAATGTGCAGGGATTGGTAGTTTACTCACCTGGTAAAGGTGATTATAAGAGCACCTTCTTACAGCACTCCGAGTCTCAACACATGGGTTATAAGCGCTCTTCTCATAGGCAGATGCACAAAAGGAATCCCAAATTTGAAATCCGATCCTTCTCCTCCCTTGTAGCTCCCAGAATCCCCAGTATGAAATCTTCCAGAGCTTATGCTACTCCTGAAAACATAATATAAACAAGCATTTGTCAGTGCTGAATGTTGCTTGCTTCTATGTGCTGTTTAGGTATTTGGAAGTCATTGGAGTGCAAATATTGAAAATTTGACGAACTTACAGCTTGTGGGAACTGCGCAATGCCGCGCTCATAAAACAGTCATTGTTAGGAAATTTTCACGAAATTTTCAACATAGCCATTTAAGACCTCTGCTCATGAACAGTGTCACTGTGATTTTGTTAATGTGTCCCATATATTGAGTCCACACCGACCGCGCCATTGATGCGCTACATGGGCGGAAACACGTGGCAATCAGTCCTTTGGCTGACAGGGTGCGAAAACGCTTTGGGCAGGATGAAAAATGACAGCTGTACTGCTCATAAGGAGGTGTGGTAAAATGGCAATGTTGAAAATCTGGAGTGAAACTATTGAAAATCGCGAAACCCATTTAGCCGCAGCGGGAACTGTGCAACGCACACTCGTAAAACAGTCATTTTTAGGAATTTTTTCACCAAATTTTCAACATAGCCATTTTAAGACCTCTGCTCATGAACAGTGTCACTGTGATTTTCTTAATTTGTCCCGTACATTGATTTCACACACCGACTGCGCCATTCTGCGCTACAAGGGCGGAAACACATTTTGGGTGAGATGTGAAAAATGACAGCTGTACTACTCATAAGAAGGTGTGGTAAAATGGCAATGTTGAAAATCTGGAGTGAAAATATTGAAATTCGTAAACTTACAAGCCTGTGTAGGAACTGCAACGCACGCTCATAAAACAGTCATTTTTTGGAATTTTTGGACCAAATTTTCAACATGGGGTTTTGGGACCCCTTCTCATGAATGATGTCACTGTCATGGCAGTATTTGGGCCCGAAGGGTGATTTCACAGTCACTGCACTCACTCATAAAATCACCCTTCGGCCCGAATAACTACCATGATAGTGACATCATTCATGAGAAAGGTCTAAAACCCATTTGAAAATCTGGTACAAAATTCCAAAAATGCCTGAGATATGCAAAAGTTGAACCCCCATCTAGCCCATTATACAGCTTACGGCATTTCCTCAGTTAGCGGTCGGCTTTGAAGAGTGCAGGCGTGTTCCTGCTCCACGAAGATCGCTGCGCGGAGTCCAGAGGTAAGTATGCGGTGTGGGGAGGCTGGGTGCACAGTGGGTGGGTGCGGGTTGTGGGAGGGTCGGGAGACACGCCAGGGACGTTTTTTGTTTATAGGTTAAAAAAAAAAAAGATGTTGTGGGACATTTGCCACGCTGGGGTGGGCTCCCAGCATGGCACAAGGACAGGGGCCATTCAGCCGATGGGGAGTTGGGCACCCCGCTAGTAAGAACTGATTGCCACGCTGGGTGGGCTCCCAGCGTGGCACCAGCACTGGGGAGACGGCGCGGCTCAGCGGCGAGGTTGGGCACCCGTCGGCTGCACAAAATCGTCGGGAGGCGCGACGCCTGCGCTGGGGAGTTACGCTTATCGCTGTTCACTAATCAGATAGCCACTGCATTTTGAAGCGTGGTCATAGACAGCTCCAAAATGCATTGGCTTACAGGGCCGCGCCTGCCAGCTCACTGACTGAATTGAGGAGGAGGTGACACACATCCGAAATCTCCGATGATGGCACTATGTTTCTTGCACATGCGTGCAAGCAACATAAAATCAAACCATACAGGACCCTCAGCCGCCCCTGTAGGAAGCTGGCGGGTAGAGAAACACAACACAATCTGATGCTATGCAAAGGACAATTATTTACTTTCCATTGTATTCCAACCAACGTGGCAACATGTTCCACTGTTACTGGCAGTGTAGGACTGAACATCCGCTACTATACATTTACTGATCAGTATTGCACATACATTCTTTAATATACAATCCCTTATTCTATTATCCCATTTCTTTGCTTGTTATGTTCCTCCTCAATGGGTGGGATACGGAGTGCTGTAAGAAGATGCTCTTATAATCACCTTTACCAGGTGAGTAAACTATCATTATCTATCGCACCTTCTTACAGCACTCTGAGTCTCAACACATGGGTGAATATACAGCAGTATTGGACTTGTCTTGGGAGGGAGGAGGAATATGACTCAGAGCTGTCTGGAGAACCTTGCAACCAAACTCTGTTTCCTGTTAGTTTGGTATTCAACCATTAATACACGCCAGTGTTGTTATAAGTTCTGGTGAACTCCCTACTGGCTTGGATCAGTATGTCCGTCACCTTACTGGATACCCTAAGTTCAACAGTGTAGCCTTCTGAATGGCCAAGCTGGCAGTTTCAGTGGTCGGGGTCTACGTGCAAGGTCGGCCCTAGAGGTCTTGATGGGTGTTGTCTCAGAAGAGTATTGACCTGTGGTCACGTGACAGAGCTCTATATAATCAGTGTAGAACACTACAGTAGGAAGCGGAAAGTGAGAAACTTACTGAACCACCCTGAAATGCATAAGATTAATTAACTGCAGCCTCTTGGCGAAGTTCGACTGTATTAGTGTAGCCACTGTAATAGGGGCTGAATTGAGGTGTATACGGTAGAGATGTCTCTTTAAAATGGAATCAAGTTTCATGTGTTAGAAGAGTAAGTCCCTGCCAGGATCATAGCCAGTGATCCCTGCCCACTAGGAAAAGACCTGTAGACTGACACTAAGCTGCGGGAAGATGTTGTATTATAGTTGTCTTGACCACTGCTTTGCAGGCACTGTGAAAACCATAAGCAGGAAGTACCAGGATGTGTGATTATGAGTAGCTGTGCAATCTTCGTGTCATACCTGGTGGTGTATCAGGAGCCACACATGGCCAGGGGGCTGCAAGGGGTTGCCAGCTGTGACCCGACTATGGGTTTACCAGTGGATCACCCTGCTGAAAGTACTACAAGTACATACTTTTATGTGCTGTCATATGGTTTACCCCTGGATGACCTTCTGGACCCCGCACTGTACCCTGGTGTAACAGGTGGGTGTGATGGTTCCCATCAGTAAGGCTATGTATGTAGGTAGATTATAGATAGATAGATAGATAGATAGATAGATAGATAGATAGATAGATCGACTGATCTATATATGGGTAGGTGTCTTTACCTATAAATACGGAATGCATGCATGGGTAGAAGTCTATCTACTAGCACATATGGCAAGCCAATAATTTATTTATTTATTTAGCTTTTGTTGACCGGGTAAGTGCACTAGACAAATCCTGCCTATTTTCAGGCACGACCCGGGGGAGGGGGATACAGATGAATGCCAACTGACCTTGAACCAGATTAAGCTGTTGGTGGTATTTTTTTAGTGAATGAGGGAAATTTGGCCAGGACACCGATGAAATTCCCCTACTCTTTTCGATAAGTGCCATGGGATCTTTAACATCCACCTGAACTACCACCAATCCAGGCAGATGGGACCTCGGTTTTAACGTCTCATCCGAAAGACAGCACCTCAGAAGTGCAGCACCCCTCTCATGCTGCACTACAGTGTCAGTACTGGGATATTAACCAAGTGCCAGCTGTGGGAACTGAACCCACAGCCCTCTGATCTCCGGCCTCAGGCGAGTGTGCTACCTACTGAGCCACTGACACTAAAGGTTGAATACCACCCACCTTTCTTTCTTGAGATTGTCTGTGGGTCCATGAAATGGAATGTCAGCACCTTCTACATTAGGAGACCTATACTGTAATAAGACACCTCAAGTTCCTGCTTTCCCCAACAGTTTGGTTGTGATGCTGAGGTGGCTGCAAAGGTACTGTTAACAACAGTTTCTGGGTCATGCGCTTTAGCTGGCATGGGCAAAATACAGCTAGCTGATGAGTTTTCACACCCTTATGGCTTCTGCACTGCGGCCTGCTCATTTGAGGAGTGTGACTGCATCCATATGCTGCATGCGGCATGGATGTGTTGGGAGAGTGCTGTTGCAATGTATTGTACATGTGCCCCTTTTAGTCCCCTACCAACATGTCTTGGCTGAATGGCACGTGCACAGCATGTGGTGCATTTGCCCTTCCTTAGTCCCATTACATGCCTTGCTCTTCAATTATGTATGACCAGATCATTGACTATATAGTTCAAACACCATGAAGTCTTGCTATATTAGGACTTATTGCAGTTAGCCACTGCACTTGAACTGCCCGGAGGAGAAGAGTTAACTCCAGAGAATCTGGGTTCTAACAGACGCTATACCAAAACTCTATCTGGGCAGTTTCAAATGAAACTGTCAGATTCTTTACTCCGCTTCACTGAACAGTCGCTCCGGAGATCAGCTCCTTCAGCTCGGTTCATTTCTCGGTCAGCGGTATTTTCGGTTCATTTGAACCGGCAAAAGTAATTATTTTACGCATTTTGGTTAAAGCTCTATCTGGTAAACCGTAGTACAAAATGTAAAGTCTGTGTGGAAATTTAGTTATCGGTTCGGTTTTGAACCAATCGGTTTGCTTATTTTAATGTTTTAAAGTTTGGGCTTTTAGATGCGGTACCGGTTCTTATTGGTTCTAAAAACCTTGATTTTAAATAGGGTTTTTTCAAATACCTGTGAAACGGTTAGGAACCGATAAGGGTGTCTTGCCTGGCACGGCCATAAAAAGGGCAAGTTTTTGGTTAGGCTGGCATTATGTCTGAGAAACCCAAAAAGAAAAACCGGGCCCACTGGGTTTCAACACTGTGATGCTGTGGGGAAGCCTTTGCCAAGGCTGACCCACACACCACTTGTGTTTATTGTCTGGGGGCTGACCACCTCCTGTCAGACTGCCAGGTGTTTAAAATTTCCCTGCAGCCACCCTGAAAAGAGATAGGGCCGGCTCAGGGAACTATTGGCCAAAAGTCCGCTGACCCGGATGGCCAGCCCGGTCCAGTACCCACTGGACCAGAGGGAGTGCCCTCTGACCAGGGCTAGACTTCCTCGGGCAAAAGGATGGTTCAGAGGAACCAGTTTAAAAAAAAATGAATATGACAGAGAAATCAGTAGGTTTGGAGTCCAAGATTGTCTCTCCAACTGCTGCAAGTAGTTAAGCCATACAGATTGTCCAGTCACTGTTTCTAGGTCCTGTCGAACCATCTACAGTTGGTAAAGGTGGCTCGTTCAGTTCCAGTGGTTCAGGTTTATGATGTTGAGGAATTGTTATGAACCACAGGAGTGGGAGGAGGAAATTTGATCAATACATGTGTGGCTGGTAGGGTTGGACATGCCCACTTAGCGGACATTTTCTCCAGACAGACTTTTAGAATCTCCTCCTTTTCTGTCTGAGTCCTTTTCTCAGTTTATGTTTTACAAAAAGCTTGCAGAATCCCCCCAGCTTCCTTTAGAGGAGGCTATGGATGAGTAAAGGGGAGCCTGATTATGTAGGAATGATGAGCTAGGAGGTTGTCTTTCCTTTGCATAAGTCATTTAGGAAGTAAACAACAAAGATTTTATAAGATTCCTCTTTCTGTCCCTCCTGTAAGATAAAAAAATGGACAGAAGGTGTATTTAGTCAGGCTCTGTTACAGACTTCCTCACTGAGCAGTGTAGTCATGTAGGTGTGGTACAAGCTGCAGCCTGTGTCAAGGCTAGTTCCCTGGCCTCACATCCTCCTGAATAGGATTCCAGGAGGATTGATGCCATGACAAGAAAACAGTATATGGCAGCTTCTGTGGGACTCAGACAGGCAAGTTGTATGGCTTATGTGGCTAGATTTCGGAAATCTAGGTGGGATGATATTGCAGTTAGCCAAGCAGGCCCATGGCCAGCTGGCTAGGTTGGAACAGGTGGCTGCTAATGGCACTGAAGCCTCTAAGTTCAAGTTCATACTGCTGTTGGTGTTAATCTTATTTCTCTAGGGTCATGACCACTTCTGTAGCTTTCCGTAGGTTGGCATGGCTCAGATGCACTAATCTGTCCCAAGATACTCTGTCAAAGTCTATGGATTTGTTTCTTGTTGTGGGTAATTCTCTGTTTGAGGAACAAACAGAAAGCTATATGAAAACAGGGATGATTACCTACAAAAGTGCCCAGGTAGAGGCTCAGGCCTCCTCTGCTTTCGCCAGAGGGTCTCTTCAGAGGCAGAGATAGGCGGGGCACAAGTAAACCGTCCCCTCCCTTAGCCTAAGACTATTGCCAAGCAGGCACCCTGATGGGGTGCCCAGGGCCGATTCTCCTATACCAGTGGGCAGGTTGGTTTTATTTCAGCCAGAATTGGGTGTCCCTAACTCGGACAAGTGGGTTCTGAAGTAATAGGTCTGGTTCTCAGCTTCAAACAGTTTCCAAAGATGAGAGCCAGACAGGTCCACCTGCAAATCCCTGGAATCCCTTGCTTTGGGAGCAGAGGTTTCTTCTCCTCTGAACTGCAAAGCAGTAGAAGGGTCCCTCCTTGCCACCGGGGCAAGGGGCTGTACTCATGATACTTTCTTACCCTATAGAAGGCAGGAGATTGGCGGCCCATCTCAGATTTAAGGTACCTGAACAAGCATCTTTGAAAACAAAGTTAAAATCTTAACTCTGGCTGAGGCCAGGGACTGGCTAGCTTTTCTGGACCTCAAGGATGCCTATTTTTTCATGTTTTGATCAGGCCTTCTCACCGAAAGTACCTCAGGTTACCCTCAGGCCACTACCAGTTCAGGGCAATGCCCTTGGCCTTACCTCTGCGCCAAGGGTATTGAAATTCTAGCTATGGTAGTGGCTCTTTTAGAAGGCAAGGGATTGCTTTGTTTCCTTTCCTGGATGACTGGCTCTTAGGGGTCAGTCTCCAGATCAAGTAAAATCCACTTGCAAGTCACCCAGCAGCTTCTCACCTTTCTGGGATTCCTGCTGAATTTACCAAAGTCAGTTCTCGAACCAGTTCAGGTACTAACTTTCATAGGGGCAGAGTTGAACACAAAGTTAGCCAGGGCATTTCTCCCTCTGAAAGGGTAGGCAGTCTCTTTGCCCTGGCATCTTCCATTACTCTGCGAGTCTCTTGACCAGCATAGCATTTGCTACAACTACTAGGGCACATGGCTGCTTCCACAGCTGTAGTGCAGGGAGCAAGATTCCAGATGAGGGACATTTAGTTCCATCTGAGGGCCTATTGGTCCCAAAGGAGGGATTCCTTCCAAATTGGTTCTAGTGAACCAATCCCTGATCCTGGCCTTACACTGATGGCAGGATCAAAGCAATCTAAAACTAGGGGTCCTCCTCATTCCCGCACCACGGATGCTCCTGTGTTAGGGGTGAGGAGCTCGCTTAAGCGACCTGTCCACGAGGGAGTGTGGTCTCCCTAGGAATCTCTGCTCCACATCAATTTTGGAACTCAGAGCTGTCTTCTAGCTCTTAGGAGTTTTCAGCTTCTGTCCAGAACAAGGTAGTTCAAGTCAGGACAGACAACACCACAATAATGTGGTACATCAACAGGCAGGGGGCACTCAGTCATCAGCCTTGTGCACGAAGCAATGAAGTGGTGGTCTCTGGCTTACTCCCTGAACACCTCCCTGATAGCAGTTCACCTCCCAGGAAGGACAATGCCCTGGCAGATGCCCTCACCAGGATTCTCAGGGCCATCACGATTGGGCTCTGAATCCTCAGGTGCTGGGTTCAGTCCTTGCCAGATGGGGCTCATTTTCAGATAGATCTTTTCGCAGCCCCAGATAACCACTAACTTTCTCTGTTTTATTGAGGCCTCCAGTGCTGGAATCAGCCCACCTGGACGCTTTTCACTTGGATTGGAAAGGGAAGTTTCTGCACCTTTCCTCCTTTTCCCTTTCTTTCAGGGTACTAGTAAAATCAGATCTCAGCCCTGCAAAGCGATTCTGATTGTTCCAAACTGGGCCAGACAGCCCTGGTACCCATTGTCTCTGTCCTTGACAGTCCACCTCCCTGAGCTTGCCCAGAGTCCACGACTTACTGGCCTTTGCACAGGGAGAGTGTGGTATCCAGACCTCAAATTCCTCCTTCTCAAGGCAGCTCTTGAGGAGTTAGAATTTGCTGATTTACACCTTTTTCAAGGTGTCGGAATATTTTAAAGGCTTCAAGGAAGCTTTTCACTGGGGCCACTTACAATTCTAAGCAGAACAGGTTTTCAGTCTGTGCGCTGAGAAGCAGATTATACCACAGTCTGCTTATCTGCCCATTTCTGGACTTTTTGGTCCATTTTAAATTCCTTAGGTCTTGGGCCAGCTACACTAAGGGTTCCTCTGGCAGCTGTCTCTGTTTTTTCTGCAAGCAGGAGCCGGCTTCCTTTTCTTCTCAACCTGTGTTTCCAAGTTTTTAAGGGGTTGCTTCACACAACCCTCCTTTTTCGGGAACCAGCTCCTGCATGGAGCCTGAATGTTTGCATTGCTCAGTTAATGCAAACCCCTTTGGACCTCTGTCCCCAGCAGAGCTCAAGCTTCTCACTTGGAAAATGTTTTTCTGGTGGTTTCACTTCTGCCAGCGCATAAGTGAACTCACAGGCCCTAGCAGTGGAAGAAGATTTTCTCTCCCCACAGGGATAAGACAGTCCCTAGGACTAACACAGGGTTTGTCCTAAGTGGTTTCAGGTTTCCTGAACCAACCCATCTCTCCCAGGATTTTTCACTGAGCATTCTTCCTCAGGTGAGAGGAGACTGCACAGCTTGGACGTCAAAAGAGCCTTTGCTACTATTTGTAACACACCAAGGGTCACAGGTTGAATCCCTCCAACTCTTCCTTACCTAGGGCGAGGTTGGCAAGGAACCTGCCACTAAGAGGACACAATTGCAAGGTGGATTGTCTCTTGTATCCATTTTGTTATCAAAGACTAGGTAGGAGGCCCCCTCAGGACTGAGGGCTCACTCCACCAGGTGTACAGCTGCATCTCTAGCGGCTGCTAGAGATATTCCCATTCTGGAAATCTGTCGAGCTGTTACTTGGAAGACAGTTCACACTTTTACCAAGTATTATTCCCTGGATTTCTGTCCAGGAGAGATGCTCGTTTTTGGCACAGCTGTGCTTCAGAGCCTATTTCCTAGTAGGTTCTGACCCTCCTCCATGGAGGTACTGCTGTGTAATCTGCAATAAGTCCTAATATAGCAAGACTTCATGGTGTTTGAAGAAAAAATTACTCACCTTAGTAATTGCTTTTCTTCTCATGGAGTCTTCTATATAGGACCACCCCAACCTGCCCCTCTCAGAACTTCTACTGGGGTGGGGTGGCAAATTAGTGCAAGCACTGTGTCATGCCATTGTAGTTCTTCCTTCACCTCTTTTATTTAGGGTTAGGAACTAGGATTTTCTGTGTTGAGTGATTTGTTGGCCCCTTCCTGGACTTGAGTCTTTGGGGAGGGGGTCCTAATAGTGCTTGTCAGGGAAAACTAATAATACCATTATTCATTCTTATTATTGTTATTGTTGTTCCTATTGTTGTTTATATTGTTGTTATTACTACTAGTAGGTAGCCATTTGGCTAGTGTAGAGCTTTCCACACAGACTTGTTGCTTAGTGTTAGCTACGTAAAGATCTGACAGTTTCATTTGAAACTGCCCAGATAGAGCTTTGGTATAGCGCCCTCACGCTTTAGAACTCCAGATTCTCTGGAGTTAACTCTTTCCTCTCCGGGGCAGTTCAAGTGCAGTGGCTAACTGCAATAAGTCCTAATATAGCAAGACTCCATGAGAAGAAAAGCAATTACTAAGGTGAGTAATTTTTTCTTCTGTACTATCTATATGGTTCTGGTCTTAGGATGACCCATTATATAAAGCTTAGAAAGCCAGCACACTAGGAGTTACTTAGCTTTGTACTTGTAAAGAGAAATGGATGAGCCCATGGAAGGTAACCTCTCGAAGAGGGTTGAGGCTGAGTGAAACACCAAGTCCAGACTACCAGTATCAGAATTCCTGCTGAGGCATTAGGATGGCAGGCTAAGTATTTGGAGAAAGTGAGCATTCTGTAAGTGCTTTGGGTGCAGCTGCTGAGTGGAGGCTGCTTGGCATTGACACTGCTTCCAGTCAGAGTGGAGCATGACTGAAGTGTGAAAGAGTTGTGCTGGCACCAACAATGAACAATATTTGTCATTACAGTAGTGCGTGTGTTTAGGAGGAAAATAGTTAACAGAGAAAACTGTAATGCTGATATACTGGGTGAGGATAGAGGACCCAGTCTGTCTCACTAATAGATGGTTCTCATTTATGCTAAGCCAAGTGTTTAAGCTTACACCAGCTGAGCCATTGGAGTAATGCTTAAGTCTTCAGTTTTTTTAACATTAGGTACATACAGCGAAACTGGTACTTAATAAGTTCCTGAGGACAGTCATTCCAATGTCTGATCTTTTGTCATAACTGATGCTGTACACCATAGCGATAATATGAGGGGATGATGTATCTCCTCTACTAGGACTTCTAAGTTCTGAGCCTCTCACCCTATGCTTGTAAGGCCAAAACACATCCACTGAGCCACCTGAGTCTGTGGTTCACATATGATTTCCTCTTGCTTTCTGCTGTCCTTCTTTGGCCTACCAACTGACCTGAAACTCACTGACTCTAAATAGTGAACAGTGATTTTAAAGAGGCTCCTGCTTCTGAGTTACCCCTCTCTGAGGACAATCTTGGGTCTGACCCCCTTGTTGTTGTAGTCTGTGAGGGATGTCAACTGCTAGGGCAATCACAGGGGAATAGCCCGCTAGGTATAAGATGGCTAGAATACAATGGCCACGTGTGTGCTGGGGTTATGCCCTGTTGAACTGAGCAGGGATAGACATGAACCAGCAGGGGATGGGGGAACTGGCCTCCATGTTCTATAACTGGATGAGCAGAAGATATGAAACCAGCCAACACACACCCTGCCAGCTGGCATAGTGATGGGTGCTGACAGAGAGTCATTGATTACACTGGAGAAGTGGTGATGTCAGTGTTATGTATCTGAGGGAGTACAGCTGCCCAGCCTTAACATTTAACATTCAAGGTGAAATTAATGTCAACGGGGTGGAATTGCCACAAGCTGATCCTAGCTGCTTCTTGGTTGCCACCGGGAAGAGTAAGTTCTGTGTCACTCGCATTACAAATAAACGTGACAGGATGGCCCTTTGACACGGGCATAGCATGCTAAGGAAAATAGGACCCCTAGAGGGACTTTAAGCAGCCATCGCCTACTGCTTCTATATGCCATTGTTATTTTCTGAACAGTAACTAAGCAGCCTTGGACACTGTCTGAGTCAGGTTGTGACTTACTGGTTGATAATGGTACTGTAGCAATTGCTACATCAAAATGAGGCCCTGAGGATATGCATCAGGCTTCTGTATTAGAAAAAAACTGGCTTATTGCTGCAACAGGATTCGAATGCAATTTAAAATTAATAGTCCTTGATGTATCACTGCAAAGTCAGCCTTATCTTAGTAACCGGGTACTGTCCTTCAAAAAACACCCTTTGCATGCTTTAGTTGTCCCCTGAACTTGCAAAGTGGAAGTCGTTGCCCTTTAAATGTGAGTAACACAACCTTCAAATAAGGAATGGGATGTGTGTCTTTAAATTGTCGGCATGCTCTCCGTTGGTTAATTTAGGAGAGGTTGTGCTGAACAGAGGTGCCTAGTAGACCAAAAGCATCGCAAGATGTAGCTCCCAAGAAGGTGGGGTCCTCACAATAGATGCACCTCGCCTACGAGGAGCAAAGGCCAGGCCTACCACAGCGCATGGAGAGTCTAGTGTGGGAGATGAGATGTCCCTGCCCACCTCAGGAGCCTCAGGCGCTCAGCGAGTTGTCCCCGGACACCGGATGTACTCTCGGTCATGGGAGAGGACTGCAGTCCCGAACCAGAGTCCTGCTTGATGTAGGTAGGTCTCTCAATTCATGGGTGGGAGGGAGGGAGGGAGGGATTAATTCCTCAACAGCAGGCTTGCCTTTCTCAGTTGGACAAGGTGAATCGCGAGGTGAGACGGGGGCGTTGTACTCAGGTGGACATATCGCTATATCTAGCTCACTACCCCCAGTTGAACAAGTTAAACTGGGAGTAGAGCAAAGGCACTAGTAGATCCAGCCAGGGACATACACTGTATCCTAGCTCACTACCCCGGTTGAACAAGGTAAACTGGGAAGTAGAGCAAGGCACTGGTAGATCCAGCTGGGGACATACACTGTATCTAGCGCACTACCCCTGGTTGAAAAAGGTAAACTGGGGAGTAGAGCAAGGCACTGGTAGATCCAGCCGGGGACATACGCTGTATCTAGCTCACTACCCCCGGTTGAACAAGGTAAACTGGGGAGTAGAGCAAGGCACTGGTAGCTAGTTACATATGGATCAGGACTAACTGATCCCAGCTCCAGTTCTTCTCCCTCAGCAGATTGAGGTAAACTGAGGCAGGGGGTGGATTACATAGGGCCCTAATATACAGTTTGTAAAATCTTCTAGATGCAGTCATATTCTCAGGCACTGACTAGCAAAAAAAACAAAGTGCTGAGGATGTACATCAGGCTTCGTATTTTTAAAAACCATGCACCAACCTCTTGCCAGGCATATACAATCAGGCTTCATTTTTTTTTTTTTACCATGCCCCAACCTCGTGGCAGGCATACACAGGATAAATAACTACCCTTAGAATACTGTCAACATTACTGTAAAATAAGTCCATATTATAGTGCCATGGGCTAAGGGCACAATGTAGATCATGGGCACTTAAATCAGAAAGGAGGTGATCTACCCTTTAAACTGGGTAGAGTTCCTTTAAGGTAGCTGGCGTGGTTGCCACAGCCATTTTGGGAAGGATCCAGTGTATTCAGGTCTCCATCTTGCGAGGTATCCCAGCCCAGTTTCTAATGAGGCCCCGCGAGACCCTGCTGGAACTGTCTCACGATACTAAGCATGAAACAAGATGGTGACCGCTAGACTAGATGGGCTCCTTGTGATTGTGAGCCCCCATAGAGAGAAGTGACCATGGACTGGACAAAGTGGGGACTCAGGAAATGAGTTGCTACAAGGAGAGCGGTCCCTGGGCTGGCAGGGGTGAAAAAGGGGCACTGTGGGTCACGCCGCTTGGCTGCTAGGAGGTAAGTAGTTCTGCAGGTAGGGGCTCTAGAGAAAGGCTTTCTACCCTGCATTTCTCTACTCAAATCTAGGCATTACAGTAGTGCATTTTAAGTCATTTGGTGGGGTGGTCCTGTGGTGGTCGCAGTTGAGCAAGGTAAACCGTGACCCCCAGGATCGAAAGCACAATCGGGTGTGAAAACGGAGTGCAGCGCTCCCCTGATAGAGTTACCTCCTTCTCTGCTGAATAAGATAAGCAGAGAGGGGGCTCGGAAGTTCCAACAGACATGGCCCTGGCGATGGCCTTTCTCCCCTCCTCGGTTGAACAAGGTAAGCGAGGTTTTTAATGAGCAGCAGTTCAATAGGTAGCTAAATTTCATTTTCACAACACCTATGCCAAGCCCTGATGCTAAACATAGATTAAGGCTGTACTAAGCATAGATAGTTGTACTTCCACTACAGAGGTTAAACCTGCTGTATTCAATGTTAGTTTGATGGGCTGTAACACCTACTAAGCAAAACATTTGTTGTTTTGAATTGCTACAAGTTAGCTTTCTGGGGCTAACGTCTACATTGTAGTAGATAAAAGGAGTTTTGTTCTTACCTTAGTTAGCTTGGCACAGAGCCAGAAAAAAGGTGACCAGCCTGGGAAGATGCACAAAAAGAACTGGGGATTCTGGGAGCTACAAGGGATGAGAAGGATCGGATTTCAAATTTGGGATTCCTTTTGTGCATCAGCGTATAGAGAAGAGCACTTATAACCCATGTGTTGAGACTCGGAGTGCTGTAAGAAGGTGCAGTAGATAATGCATCATATAAGAACTCTAAGAGTTATGGGAGAAATCTAAACTATGTCTTGATGCCTTTTCATTTGACCTATTAGGTGTTGAGTTCCTCTACTGACAGATTTATGAACCAATGGGACACTGTCTTGACCTAGGAGAGAGAAAAGGGGCAGAATCAAAGTTCAGTTCTCTCAAGAACTTTGTAGAGAGCAGTATGAAGTTATTCTCTCTTTCTCTCTCAGAGAGAGAGAGAGAGAGAGAGAGAGAGAGAGAGAGAGAGAGAATTAGCTCTGGGTCTAGTCGGATAAACAGGGCTGCAAGTGTATTTTTGTTTTTGGTTTTTTACGCAAATACAGTAAACAGTGTGAGCTGTTTTATCAGCCTGCTTCTGACTTGATTTATTAGGCAATTGGGTTAATATCTCAATACTGATACTGCTGTGCAGCATGAGGGGGCTGCTGTAGTCCTGAGGTGCCATCTTTTGGATGAGACATTAAACTGAGGTCCCATTTGCCTGTTCTGGTAGTAGTTCAGGTGGATGTTAAAAATCCCATGGCACTTCTTGAAAAGAGTAGGGAAGTTTCCTCAGTGTCCTGGCATTCCCCCATTCACTAAAAATACCACCAACAGCTTGATCTGGTTCAAAGTCAGTTGGCATTCATCTGTATATCCCTCCCCTAGGTGCTGCCTGAAAATAGGCAAGAATTTATCTAGTGCACTTACCTGGTCACAAAACTAAATAAAATTATAAGCTGTTGGTTGCCATTAGAGTGTAATCCAACGAATAGTAACAAACTGCTCCTACAAAAAGCCAAGGGAAATCTGAAAGTTGAACTTGACAAAACAAAGACCAAAGCCTACAAATCACTGCCAAGGTTGCAAGGAACCACCAAGCCTGCTGCCACAAAGTAAACTGTTCTGGAGGGTGTTGCCAAAGGATTATGGGAGGAGGTAAGGGCACATTTTTAGTGTCCAGACAAACAAAAAAAAACATCAGGCATTAAGGGAGCCTGATGAATATTAATTTTTAAATGAGCAGTTTGTTTTGAGCAATGGGATGCTGTGCTGATTCCTTGAAACCCAAACCCAAAGGACAAAGACTGTTCAGTTTACTCCACCGAGAGCTCCTCCTGCGGGGGAGGGTGGAGGCAGCCCTTGGCTCCTGATGTTGCTTTAAAGTATAAAGAAGGCCTACCTGAGAGCTTGTGTAGTGACTAGAACAGGAGTCCTGTGCTTGCCATCTGCTGTTCGGAAGGACTTGCTTTAGAATCAAAGTGTAGATTTGCTGTCCAGAAGCAGACATGGGTTCAAGAGGTTCCCTAGGAAGAGCAAGCCTCTCTGCAATCTTCAAGGGAAGGAGACCTGCCAGTGGGACTTACACAGCCACTAGCTCAGGAGGTGCTCTGTATTGCCCTGTGTTGCCTTTCAGGAACTGGAAGGAGTGTGTTAACAGAATGAAAGTGTCATTTGCTGGCCAGAGTCAAGGGAATCCTCCAGGAGTTTCCCCAAGGAAAGGAAAACTTGCCCATGATGCCTGAAGGAAGTATATATGCCTACTTGGAGGCTTGCGCAGCCGAAGAGCCAAGCGAAGACTGCCTTTTGTATTCCTATGGATGGAAAGTGAAGTGAAAAGATTTTGCTCTTCTGTTTCAGCCTGCATCTGCAAAATGAGAAGATTCACGCTTCTGTTCAAGTCTGCACCTATGAAGTGAGATTTGTTCTTCCGTTAAAGTCTGCACCAGCAAGGTGAAAAGATTTGCTTTCTTTTCGAGCTGTGTCAGCAAATTGAAAAGATGTTTCCCATCCACTGCATTGTGTCTAAATTTAAAATTCCTGAGTCTGAGAGACTGTTTCTGCTAACATCCAATGGAAAACCTAGACACTGTGTCCTGTTTCACCAGAGTAGCTTAAAATGCCTGGAAAGAGAGAGATTGCCATCCAAGGTCAGGATCGGGAATCAAGCTGCAGTGTGCCTACTGCTCATCTTAGCTTGTCAAGCGTTCAAGTTGCTACCAATTTCAGCTACCCCAGACTCATAGTCTGAGAATCATCAGCTGCATAGGCAAAGGACTGATCTGGAAAACTCTGAGTAATTCAGGGCTTGCCCTGCATCTAGGGAACTGTAAATATTTGCTATTAAGAGTTCTGATGTTTGGCCATCCAGCCCAAAGTGTCTAAGTCTGCTAAACAGTTGTTGCCATCATTCTAGAAGAGGATTTGCATTTAATTGGAATTATTTTAAAACAAGTGCACCAGCCACGACCAACCAGCTACACCGTACAGGCCTGCAATTAGACCCTGGGTCTAAGGGTTAAGGGTTAAACTGGTACCAGTTGTAGTACTCAAACTCTCAAAGGCCGTAAGACCACCATTACCACAGTCACAAGCCAACATTATACATCTGAATTAAAAACAAGCTTTATATATTGCACCATTAAGAATGTAATAAAGGACTTGAACACTTCAATACAGAATAAACATCAAAAGCAGATGGATGGGGGCCACAGATTGACCCTAGAGAGCCTACAGGTTGCCCACCACTGACCTAGAGCATAGGAACCAAGGAACTGAACACAGGATGGAGGGTACTGTCAGTAATTAAGCAGGAGAAGGATGGTGGTGTTATCATAGCTGATGATTGCAGAGTGATTGGGCACTGTGACAAAGCAATGGATAGAAGTAAAGCTGGGATTCATAGGGAGAGATATTTCCAGCAGGAGAAGGGAGGTAGTGTTGCAACAGTACTACTCACTGGTAAGATCCCACCTGGAGTATTGTGTCCCAGTTCTGGAGACTACTGCTCAGAAAAAAACATAGACAAGGTGAAGGTCCAGAGAAGGGCAACTAAAATGGTACAGGGGTTGCACCAAAGGCCATATGAAGAGAGTCTGAAGGATCTCAGCATGTGCACCTTGAAGGAGAAGAGAGCAAAATGGGACATGATAGAGACCCTCAAGTACCTCGCGAGGTTGAACAGGGTGCAGAAGGGGAATATCTTTTGAATGAGGAACAGCACCAGGATCAGAAGACAAGTAGTGAAGCTGAAGGGGGGAGTTTAAGAGTGATATGAAGAAGTACTACTTTACTGAAAGAGTGGTAGATGCCAGTGAAAATGGAGAAAGCAGAAAGAGTAGGGGGCCTCAAGCATGTGTGGGCTAAACATAGGAGAATATTAGTAAATAGGCAGGGAGGAGGGAAGGTCGCTGGTGACCAGTTAAGATCTGTGGAGACAGACTAGGCAGGGACTATCTGTGCAGACTGGGTGGACCAAACAGTCCTTTTCTGTCAGAACATTATATGTTTCTGTTTTTATGCTACAGGAATGAGGTAGATATACTGTAGGGCAGATACTGGGGTGTGGGTAGTTGTGGGAGCAGATATTGGAGTGCAAGTGGTTATGGGAACAGATACAGGTGTGAGGAGAAGTTATGGGGCAGAGACTGAAGTCTGGGTGGTGGTTTGGTAGATATTCTGAACGTAATACAATCAGTTAAATTCCTTCATTCTGTGAACCAAGAGAATGTTGTCCATTCTTATTCATTCTGTCAAAAAAATGTGTTTCATTAGTGCCTTAGAGTGATTTATTGATGTTTTTAATCTGCATCTTTTTCATAACCTGGTAATAGCAGTGGTGTTGCTGATGATTTACTAACCACTTGTTTTCTCTTTTTTGCAGGCATCTTGTTGTTACAGCTATTGGTATTGATGCTCCATGTGAGACTGCCCTATAATTTTTCTGAAGCCAGTTGCTGTTTCCCCGCCCCTTTCTACAGCGTCATGCAAGGGTGGGTGGTTGACTGTCACTGTGGACTGTCAAGATCTACGAAGGAGATGTAAAGCGCAGTCTTCTACTGTGCATTTCATTGTGCCTACTGCAAAGTGTTGGAGAATGAATCCCTGACTTTTACCGTATCCTGGTTTTGATGCTTTTCACCGCAGCTCTGCTAATTCCTTCATTACGGTGCAATACTCCCAATTGTGTTCCTTGATGGTAGCTGCCATTTTTTATTTTCTTTCCATGTGCAGTGGGTTCACATGTTTCACTGTTATGCGTGGTTCTTGATTAGGGAAGTTTAATAAACTGGTGCTAATTCTGTAGTGCAGTGACAGACTGTCCATTAGTACTGTCTCACACCTCCAGCTGCCCCCCACCTCCCTGCCATGTTATACCATAAAAACCAATGCATTCATAACCTTCTACTGAAAATGATACATTTCACTGTGATTTCCACACAATTCTCGTGATCGAAGGAAAATCAGTTATCAATATGCCAACGGTAAGAAAAACTGACCATGGGTTGGTTTGCCCACCAAAAGTCACTGAACAAGTTATCAAATGGAAAAATGGTGTGTAAATAATAAGTGGAGTGCCAACACCACACCCAGAAAGATTCCAGTGCCACCATAGGACAGCACTCATAACAGACCATGCCCCCCCTCCCCCGATCAATAAGACAGGTACTGTCACTGTTACCTTTAGGTTGCTCCGCCGCCTGTAGGACAATCACTATATAGATATGTACCATACAGTCTCATCAACCTCCCCCCCACAGCCCACAGACCCACATTCCAAAAGTAAACAGTAACAAATCAAAGCTCAAGATTTAGGTGGTGTCATTTCAGTTCACTCTCAACCCTACCATCTGTTGACAAGCGATTTGAAGTCCTGCAAAACCCCTATGATATGCATAGTAATCTCCCCAACCACCACAAACAGGTTACAGGCCAATGTGTTTACAAAGGATATCCTACGTCATTGTAATAAGCCTAATGTTGTAACACGACAACAAAGAACAGATACTTTGGTAAGTCAGTTATATTTGTGCATCTTCACACACTGGGCAACCACACTTAAGAGTCTCTGTTTCTCTCCCCCCGCCTTGATAAACACAATGTGCCACAGGTAGATTCACTGAATGGTCAACCCCACCCCATTATCCAGAATGAGCCCTCTCGCCCCCCGCCACCCCACTGTCAATGCAGTGAATACAGTATATTACTTTTACTTTTGGCTTTGAGAAGTAATTCAGAAATATAAATTGCATGCCTGTTACGTGATATTGGCACAACCTTCGTATTACAGCTTGATGCCTAACTGTCAACCACTTCCCGTCCAGTACACCCAATAGAGCAACCCTGTTGGCTACCGATGCTCTCCTCAACAAAACAGTTACTACCACCCCATTCGACCCCCTGAACACAATGCAAATATGATATCCAGAAGCAGTCGATGGGTCACAGCCATCCAGTAACAAACATGGACAGGCCAACGAATAAAATATGACAGATTCACATAGCTGTCATTTAAGTAGTGTATGGTACTGCAACTATGCATTCCTGGTCAGTTAAGTGGTCAACCCAGCCATGGTGTGGAGCAGAGGGATTTGCTGGTCGACCTCATCAATACTGGCTAACAGGGTCATAATCTGTGGAAGGGGGGTCATGAACAATGGAAGTTGTTTGTGGTTGGGGGGGGCCACAAAAAAACGGATGTTGTTTCATAAAAGTAAAGGGCAACTGGGGAATACTGAGGCAGCAATTCAACACACCTCAGTGCCACATAATAACAGTTTCTTATAACTGGGTGCTTAGCATGGGAAGCGGCTGATATGGGAATGATGGCCAGTGATCGTGGAACAGATTACTGGGATACCTGGCACACATACCGCGAGGTGTCTCTGAGTGAGGAAGGAATCAGTACACCACTTGGGTACCTTGGTCATTCTGTACTGGTCATGGGCAGGGAAGGGGGTGACCTTCTGTAGAGACTGCACAACCTGGGTGGATGGTGATCCTCAGAGCAGTCAGGAAATACAAAAAGCAACATGTTGCACCCTGCGACACTGGGGGTGATCTGAACTACAATAAACACTGTTGTTCAAACCGTGAATATTGTTCAGCTTCCAATGACAGTGGCCTTGTGTAGCCATTGCAATGGGCTTAATAAGAGCTGACACATGTAAACAGTGTCCAAATTTGCCTTTGCTGCTGGCATTGTAAAGCAGCACAGTTTCAGGTAAAGAAACACTGGCAGTAAAGGAAATGGAGAAATGTTTGCTGCCAAATGCAGAGCCACAATTCACAATAAGAAAAAAAACTGTGTAACCTGGCAATAAGGCAAAGAATGCAGTATAGTAACACCACTCCATGTGTTAGCCATGGGAAGAAACCATGCAAGTCTGCAAAATAATCTGATACCTCAGAAAGCTGAACAGTGCACAAGTCATGAAAAGGCAGCATAAGAAAACGTTACCACTCATGGTTTCCCAGCAGCCACACACACTAGGGCATGGAGAAGGCCACACACAGTTTACGTCATCCTCACTTATGTAGAATCAGATGAGCCTTAGCTTGCATCGAGTCATAAGAGTCATCCTGCTGGGATTAAAAATGTCCCTTCATCTGCCACGAAATCTGATCTGAATCAGAGGCCCTAGAGGAGTTACTGCTGCTGCTGCAATGAGCCATTGCTGGAGATTCGGGAGTGCTTACCTCCACATTTGTTTCCTTTGCAGGAGCACAACGGGAAGTGCTTCCCTCACAGTTACCCCTTACATGACGTGTAACAGAGGAAGGTCACAGCACTGAGAAAAAAACGGGCGGAGTTATGCAAATGGAAAAGGTTTTTTCAAATTATTATTTTAACATAACAAAATGGAACTTTACCGTGATTTCAACGGCAGAATTGTAATTAGGAACACATGAAGGTCAGTGCACAGAAATGTATACCCCCTGGTTCCATAAATCACTTTAATTGATTTTGAAGACAAAAAGCTGTCAAACTTGCAAAAAGGTATGTATCCCACCTCCAACGGTCCAACCTGGGAACCCCAAGCTTTTCTGGTCACACATCAATGAACTGCTTAAGGGCAATTCAAGGTGGCACTATGTCCAATAGAGGACAAGGACAGTGTGTCAGCAGCTGCCACCAAATAGCCTCAGCAATCAACCATCACTTCACCAACCTCGATGATTACAAGTTAGGGCTGCTCCAATCTATGCCTTTGCAGATCTCTGATGTACCCCCCCAGTCTGAAAAGACCCCAATTTCACCTGAGATTACTACTTAAAGCCCTCAAAAACAAAGGCTCTGGAGGCCCTGATGGAATTAGCCCAAGGTTACTCAAGGAAGGTGCCCAGTCCCTTGCCAAACCTTTGACCTGGATCAACAGGTCCCTACTTCAAGGTTATATTCCGCGCCATTGGAAGGTGGCCACTGTGGTCCCTCACAAGGGTGGCTCATGAACAAATTAGCAATTATAGGCCCACCTTCCTGCTATGTACCCTTGCTAAACTGCAAGAAAGGCTAGTGTACAGGCAACTGAGAGACTACCTTGAGCTCCACCAGCTCCTAGCTCCCTCACAGCATGGCTTCCAGGCAAATCATGGGACAGATATAGCACTCATCAATCTCACAGTGGACGCATTCAGGGCATTGGATGTAGGCATGTCAATGGATGCAATCTTTTTAGATCTGTCCAAGGCGTTTAACCTTGTGGGCCACAACCTTCTTCTAACTAAGCTTCACTGCATAGGTCGTGATGCCCAGGCCCTAAACTGGTTCAAGAGCTACCTGTCAGGCCGGTCCCAGAGGGTCATTTGGAAGGGAGAGCTATCTGACCCTCTTCCTATCAAGGAGGGGGTGCCTCAGGGCTCACCCTTGGCCTCTGTTCTCTTTCACAATTGACCTCACTGCCTCTCTGTGGGGATAGCTCAGTTGTTCAATACACTGATGATACAGTCATCTACTGGTCCATGTCTACCCTCAGGACTTGGGCCTCTCCTCCAAGGGACCTAAATACACTTGAGGCCGCTTACATCTAACAGAATGGTCCTCAACTCAGCAAAAACAAAAAGCCTTGCTGTTTGGCCTAGATCCTCTTCCAGGACAGGACCAATTCCTTCAACTAACTTCCTTGCTGGAAAAGGTATAGACATTGTAGACAACATAAAATAGCTTGGGCTAACTATCAACAAGGTTTCACCTTTAAGTCCACGTAGGCCAGGTAACTAGGTCTATCCATGGCAAACTTGACACCTTGTACCGGCTAAAAACAACTTATCCCAGAGGCAGGTGAGCAACTGCTCCAGTGTCCTCCTTCCTACATTAACGTATGCTGCCCCTGTAATTTAGGGTATGTCAAAGCATGAGGCTCGACAAGCTTCAGGTCCTGTACAACAAGGTGGTGAGGTTTATACACTGAGTCACCCAAGAAGTCACTCCTGCGTCTCGCTGGCCCAGCTTCAATGGCCTTCCTTTGAGGCTTATCTTCAGTACCCCCTGCTCTGCCTTGCTTACAAACTGCAGCATCCGGCTGCCCCACCTAGCCTTACAAGAATAATAATTCCTAAGTCTAACCTTCATATACTCAGGACCACTGGTTGGTCCCTACTAGCAATCCCCAGAGTCAAGACTAACATGGGAGACAAATCATTTGCTCACACTGCCCCTAAGCTGTGGAACATTCTCCCACCTTTAGTACAGGAAGCCCCATCGCTGTTAAACTTTCACACAAGGCTCAAGTCCCACCTGCTTGGGACAGGCTCGTGCCATTGTCAGGGTATTGGATAGTCACCCCCGGTCCCATATCCTACACCAATCCCTCTCCTTTTCTCACCCAAAATGACTCCAAAAGAATGCCTCAACTCCCTCAACTGTTGCACTTATGATCAATATATTGAAATATTGCCTTTATTGTAACCTTGAATTTTATGTATACTTTCTCTGCACCCTGTACTACCTCACTGTATTGTACTGTTTCTGTTTCCCAGGTCATCCCTGAAAAAGAGACCTTCAGGGCTCAATGGGTCTACCCAGTCATCAAAATTCAATAAATAGCATAAGACAAAATATAATTTTGTAACTCCCCTGACTTTATTACATACAAACACATGAATTTTCCAGCAGATACGGGCCTTATGGACTATTTAGTCTGCTCAAGTGTACAGCACATCAGTCCCTTAGACTGCAGCTGCCCCCCACCCTCAGTTACCATCTCCGTCCTTTCAGGCTGTACTCTCCTTTGAAACTGTCCCACCCCTCTTGAAGCTCCCTAATGTCTGCAGTGATATGACCTCCTCCGCAGTGCGTGCTCCACCCTACCACCACCTCTCCATGAAATAGTGTCTCCTCACTTCCCTCCTGAATCTGTCCCCCTCCAATTTCAGAGAGTGCCCTCTGGTTTGCCTTCCGTTCTTGAGAGTATACACACATCCATTGTCCACTCTGTTATTCTGGAAACAAAATTAATTTTGTCAGACTGCTAACTTCATTCTGTGAATAAAATACATTTTTGTCAAGTTTGAAACTTCATTCAATGGGCAAAATGCACTTTGTCAGAGTGCTAACTTACAGTACCTCAGTGGAATAAATATATTCTTTTGAAGTATTAACTTCATTTTTGGGAACAATTGATTCTATCAAACTAATCATATCAGGCTTTGGACAAAATGCATGTTGTCAAACTTCTAACTGTGTTCTATGGACAAAATGTTGATATTATAAATGGCACCACGTGAAAGGTATGTGACAATTTAGTGCAGCAGCCACTCATCACACATGTGGTGCACACTGCAGTCATTCGAGGAAGTAAGCCATGAAGTCAGCACCTACCTTAACAATTAAGTCCCTGCTGTTACCATGGTACAGTGAATTTTGCTTGGTCAGTTAGTAACAAGTGCAACCATGGCTCAGCATGGAAGTGCAACACGTGCCTGGTGTATGTTGAAATGCCCAGTTCTGCACTATAGGGTGAGCCAGCTAGCAATGCAGCCAGATTGGTGCCCTTTCCTAACCCCAAGAATAAAAGTCACAGTTGGTTCATTGATCTCACACCCTCCATGATCAAGGGGAAGGCTCCATAGTGGTCCTGTGGATCCTCCACCTATTCCCCAAGATCTAATCTGCCCTGGCAGTCCAGTGTTTCCCCCTCTCCTAACCCAAATGTGTCTCCATACCTAGTAGTCCAGTGGAGCTCCAATCCACTCCCCAGATCTAGTCTGCATTGGTAGACTAGTGTTTCCCCTTCTCCTAACCCTAGTGTTTCCCCATACCTAGTAGTCCAGTGGATCTCCCACCTACTCCCCAGATCTAGTCTGTCCTGCTGATCTAGTGTTTCCCCCTCTCCTAACATAAGTGTTTCCCCATACCATGGTCCAGTGGATCTCCCACCTACTCCCCAGATCTAGTCTGCCTTGGTAGCCCAGTGTTTCCCCCTATCCTAGCCCTAGTGTTTCCCCATACCTAGTGGTCCTGTGGATCTCTCACCTACTCCCCAAAACTAGTCTGCCCTGGTGGGCCAGTGTTTCCCCATACCTAGTGGTCCAGTGGATCTCCCACCTACTCCCCAGATCTAGTCTGCCTTGCTAGACCAGTGTTTTCCCTCTCCTAACCCAAGTGTTTCCTATTACCTAATGGTATGTAGCCCCCCTCCCACCCCCAATGCAACATGGCTTCAAGGCTGTCTGGCACTAACTGAAGGCGAGTACATTGTTGTGCTCTTGTAAAAGTAGACAGTAAACTAGAGGATACAGCTGCATGCACCCAGGCATGCCAGGGTTGCCATCTGGTTGAGAATGGCCCAGTGGGCCATTTGCATGGTGGCCTTGTCCTCTTTCCCCAACTGTCCACAGTGACCTATGTGGGTGTTCATGAAGTGGTTACAGCCCCATTGAACATGGCTTCATAGGATTGCAAGTCACTGGTCAACACTTAAGCAATAAGACATGACATAGTGGGATTTCTGCTGTGATTACCTTATGCCCAGGGGTACTGTATGTTGATGCCAGACACCACAGGCTGTGGGATTTGCAGGCCCTGTAAGTGTAGTAATCTCACTGTCATTCCAGCCCTGGAGTTTCTTATTGTTTATATGTGTTTAGGACACATGGTTAACAAATTAATGGAAACATTTTTTACAGTATTCATAGATGTGTTTTTTTAGCTAATTAGTTTATCTGCTGGAAGACTGTCACTAAAAGGGTGCTATAGGAAAATTTTTGGCATGGGGTCATAAAGTTACACGACACCACTCGCAGCAATGAACCATACTCTGAATATAGCGAAAACATTGCTGTGTAACAAACAAAGTGTCATGACATTTCAGTGACAAAACATGTGTTTTCTTTTTATTCATGGGGCCTTCACTCCCCATTATGGGGACTGTGCTCCCAACCCTCCCATTAAAATAATCAACCTGGGAGTTCAGCTTGGGATGGAAGAAACACCATGGGGAGAAAAAACACAATGCGGTTTCCAAAAGATCTGGGAACGGGATTCGAGCCCCAGTCCACAGACGCACAGCATCCTCCTGTACTGCTGCAGCTCATCCCACTGAGCCATAGCAGTATCTCTGTGGACCATCTCCTGAATGGAGGTCTTCACCTCCACTTAACTCCTCTTCCCCACCCATGTGCGATAAGGTATGTAACTGTGCACATAACATATCTGTTTTGAGGGTTTGTGTACCCTATCGGGCTAGTGCAATGCACGTTGTATTCTGCGTGGTATTCTCTCCTAGATATTGACCTGGTAGGGAAAATTTCTTGTATTCTGTGCTGTGGTATGCCTTCTTTTTTTGTTGTATTATCTTTTTCCCTACATGCTACCGCCTCAGCCACTCCTTCAGACTGTGCCAAGGCACCTCCAATCCGTCTCTTTTCCCATCCCCATCCGGCTATATTTGCAGTCATCCCCAGGTGACCCGGACATGACCCTTCGCTGGGTGGGCACCCCCTCCTCCGAGGGGAGAGGCACCTGTGGGGCAGTCAAGTGCACTTCTTAGCCCTGGGGTACTGCTGAGGGACGGATGGTTCCTGGGACATTGATGGCATCGGACTGCCAGGCGCCCGTCATCCAGTCGAGCGCGGCGCCAGTTTCCATTTTTCTGGTAACATTCCCTCTCTTGCACGTGTCTGCGTTACCCCCGGTTTCCACCAGAGGTCACAGCTGGGTGACACACTCCCACAACCCACCCCAGGACAGGAGAGCAGTCCTCTCGATGCTCAATCCTCTCCTCCGCTGCCGATCCCCGGCATCTCGAGTCTGTTCCCGAACCCGGTCGCCAGCGTGGGTCGAGGTAAGGTGCCAGCGCTTCAGCCCTTTATGCCACCGTGCCAGTGGTATGCCTTCTTTAATGTGCCATGGTTGGTTTTAATTTGTTTTTCTTTTAGTTTCTTCAGTTTTATAGTAATTTTTGTATACATAGACATTGCCAGGAGAGTGGACTGGATACAGCAAGCTGTGCAGCTATGCAACTGTACAAAACATAACATTGCATTTTTGTATTTAGTTTTTTGAATGTGCTCTCAAACCTGCCTCATGAAACAAGAACAAGAATGGAAGAAAGCAGGATCAAGTGACCAAAATTATAGACACATCTTAAACAGTGCTCCCATCAGCTCATGCCAGTTAGTGAATGAGGCATAGTAATTAAAACATTTTGTGAAGGTGAACTAGACAATAACAATAATAACAGAAAAGTCTGGCAGCATTTGATCTTTCAATTCCCTCCTCTTTTGTGACAGAAATGCCAACTTTAGGATGGGACAAGGAGCATTTTGAGGGAACATCAGGGACAACTGAAAGGTATGTGCACTCGTGGGGGGAAGGGGAGTTGTGGAAATTCTGAAGGCACAGGGATCTGTTTGGTCATGAGGCATGCTGGCACCAGTACTTTTTTTTTTTTCCAGGAGTATCTATGCTGAGATAAAGATATGAATGCCAGCCTGCCTCAGTATATCAGAGTCCAGGAATTATCTATATAAATAAAAATATACATTTTTTATTCATAATAAAATATGGAACATCGTTTTACAGTCACTTAGTACTAAATGCAACTTTAGAGTTTATTTATTTATGTATTTTGGTAATTGGGTATGAGCACTATCCAGAATGCCTGTTTTTGGTTCAACCTACACAATACCCACAACTGATTTATGGGTCTCTCTCTCAGGCTTCCAGTCGACATCTTATACAAGATTCTCTAAATCTGAACAAAACTCACTGCTTCCATTACAGGGTGCTGGAACATGTGGAAAATGTCTGTGTGTGTGGGGGGGGGAGGCTGTAGTATACTACTAACACAAGAGGCCATGATTGCTTCCCTGCTGATCCTGTATGCATTAAAGGGGCACTTTGAATACCCTTGGACAATAGTGTATGGGAGGGGGGTTTGCTGCCACCTCGTTCCAGCACCTATACCAACAGCAGTAGTCTCCTCCCGCGCTCTACTTCTTCAGTTGGCATTTCCTCATTACATGTATTCCTTGACCACATACTCTCCACTTGTGGGCAAAATTCTTGGAAATCTTCCTCTTCCACTCTTCCAAGCACTTCCTTCTGTGCTGCTTCTTCCTTTCTAACTCCAGTCCTTAAGCAGGGTGAAGACCTGGGATCGCTGCAGCTCTTTCTGTGTGCAGCTCTCTGGGTGATTTTAGATTTTTAGAGTGTTCACTGTTTGTTTACTTGAACTGCAGCTTAGAATGTAATTTAAATTGTAACTGTAAATTAGAGAGTAATTTAACTGCACCTTAGAGTGTACTTTAACTGTAATTATGTGTTTTTTTCTGGTCTGTTTGCCCATACCTCTCAACTTTTTGTCACAGAAATGAGGGACATGCATATTTCTGGACACTCAAAATGAGGGACAATGAGGGACACATCCTCAAACATGGAGATAGAAGCTCAGAACACTATGAAAACCATAGTGTTTACTTGTGCAAAGTTTATTTTTGATTTATTATTTTAGAATATTATGAATTTCTTCTTTAAACATGACATTCTTTTTGTGGGTAGCACCTTTTCTATGAGGGATGGATAAGGGACAGGACAATTTTAAGGGGTAAAATGAGAGATTACCCTCGTAATGAGGGACACTTGAGAGGTATGTGTTTGCCACTGCTGAACCGGGGTCTGACTTCCCCCTCCCATAGCAGCTTCCTGCTTCCAGCCTGCAATCCCCATCTGTTTGTTCTCTTTTAATTTTTTTCTTTCTTTCCTGGGCCCCTCCCTGGCTTTCCTTTCCCTCCTGGTTAATCCTCTGAGTCTCCTTGCTTGAACTACACCTATCCCTGTCCTTTTGTTGTGGCTGTTAATCCTCTAAGCACCCTCCCCCTCTGCCCACTACTAATTCCCCAGTTTTTCTCCTTTTCTTAGGGGATTCTTGCACCCTGAATGGGTCAACTCCTCCATATCCCTCCAGGCATCAGCCGCCTGCCTGCTCCCCACTGCTTAAGGTACGGTGCAGTTTGGAACTGACGTTTCTTTACTGGACCTTGAAGCAGCTTAACAAACTACCTCTCCAACTGAGCAGTGCCCTCGGACTGTCCCAATTTTATTTCATTACCTTGGGGAAGGTCCTTAAGCAGGGTGAAGAGCTGGGATCACTGCAGCTCTTTCTCTGTGTAGCTGTCTGGGTAATTTTTCGGGCACCCCCTTCCCTACAGTACCTCCTTCCTGTATTAAATACACTTTCTCTCTCCCAGTGACCTGCCCCTACTTCTCTCAGGTTTAGCTCTTTCTCTATCTTAAAGGGGTAGTACCTCATTCCTGAGGCTTGTGCATCACAATGTCAATTAGGACCTCTGGGACCCTATTATGCATCATCATCGTACTCACTCTGTTATCCCCAATGGGACCTCTGTGCACCAGGTTGCCTCCTTCCTCCCATCTAAACAACCCAGAGACAGTCCTTAATGTGTATGTCTCAGTCACCTCCCCCTACCAAGGATCCAAAAGCTACACCCAGCATGGGCATCCCAGGACCTGGTCACAGTGCTGTCACCCAAAAGATCCCTCCTGGTACCGCCATCCCTGGATTCGTGCCCACTTTAGCACCACTAAAGTACTTGCATCCAGCAAACGGTCAAAAGTTATAAACTCTTACTGACCACATTACTCGCCTGTTGCTGCTACTACTACTCCTACTTTCGGGCAATATTCATATAATGAAAATGCAGGTGCCCAGCAAACGAGTAAGGCAACGACAGAAAAACTAATACTGGAACAGCTCCTAAGACTACTTTTGCTTCTCATTCCTGATGTCTAGCAATGTGCATCCCGGCCTGGCCTTCCAACTACCCACAATGCTAGACAGTGTAAAACTTCAGGTCTTGTGTTCTCATCCCTAAACATCTGCAGCCTCCTCCCAAATATGGACAGTCTCAAGGCCTGGGTCTCTCAACACCACCCTGATGCGATATCTGTTGTAGAAACTTGACTTTCCCTGAAAATACCAATTACTGCCATATCCCTGCCTGGCTACACCCTGGACCGATAGGACCGGCACTCAAAAAGAGGTGGAGGATGTAATTTACACCAGAAATACACTCCAGGGTTATGTCATACCCCCACCACCCAGCAATGACAATCTCCAGGTACTAGCCATCAAACTAATGCTAGGAGCACACAGCAGAGTGCTCACCCTACTGTCTGTGTACATCCCACCAAAGCAGACCATGGCTGGCATCAACACCCTATGGGACTACATCAGCATGCTGAGCCTAAACACTGAAACAATGCTGTTGGAAGACTTCAGTATCAACTGTGTCTCACCAGCTGCTAACACCATCAAAGATACCTTTTTTACAATCCACTTCTCCCAATTGGTGGATGCGTTGACTCAAACCAATTACAAGATGGGCACCAGCACACTTCTGGACTGGGTTCTCTTAAACCACCTTTCCCACATCACAGATCTCACTGTGATCCCTGACTCATTGAGTGACCACTCTTCTGTAAGTTTCTTCTGGAACAGTAACTACCACAAACCCTCTGCCAGAATTGTGAAAAACCACCTACTCCTAAAGGGCCACCTTCCGCAGCTAAAGAATTATCTAAAGCAGCAGGACTGGTCAGACCTGTATGGAACCATGAATGTGGACACTGCAATAGATCTCTTTCAATGTGGCCTGTGACAAACACTTGCTCATCACAGAGAGGAAAAAACAGAGGGCCTATAAATCCCTGGATTACCCCGGAACTACTGGCGCAACTAAACACAAGAGACCAACTCTGGCAAACAGCGTGGGCACATGGCACACCAACTAACATCCAAAGGTATAAGAAGGCCCGCAATGAGTGCACAAAGGCAGTTCATGAGGCAAAAAGCAAATTCTGCAAGGAAGCGTTCATTAATACCTGGCATAGCAGCAAATCATTCTGGGCAAATCTAAATGATATCACTGGGAAGGACCCTAAAATAGCCCTAGCCATGCTAAATGTTGAGAGTGCCCCTACCTTGGACCTTCTGCTCATCGCTAACTCTCTGAACCTCGCCTTCTCAGATTTCAGTAGTGTGCTCCCGATGAACTTCTTCAATACCCCTGCTCCAGGAGTCAGTGAGAAGACCCCAGCATGACCAAAACAGGCCACTATTCCATTTCAAACTGGTCTCCAAAGCTGCTGCTAGAAAATACCTTAAAAAGCCCTCAGCAAATCAAGGCACAGTGGGGAGTCTCTGGACCTAAAACTTGTTTGACTAACACTAGATGAAGTAATTGGTCCACTGACAAAGATAATTAATCTGTCCCACTGCCACTCCAAATTCCCCCAAATCTGAAAGCTGCTACAGTCACCCATTACACAAAAGTGGTGACCGGTCTCTTCAGAACAACTACAGGCCGATCTCTATACCCCCCCACTCTCCAAGGCCCTTGAAAGGTTTGTGGCTGACCAGCTGGTGGAGTACTTCAATCAGTATCAGCTCCTATGCCCAAAAGAAGCATGGTTTCCAAGCCGGCCATAGCACCATCATGACTCTCCTGGAATTTACCAGATTCATACAAAGTGCTCTTGACAAAGGGCACATTGTAGGAGCAGCATTTGTTGACCATCAAAGGCATTTGACACGCCCATCATGCACTCCTCCTTGAACAGCTCTCGGACATATGGCTAGCCCTAGAAACTGTAGCATGGTTTTGTAGCTACCTTAGCCTGCAATCATAGCAAGTAAAGATCGGAACATCCTATCAGAAAGTTGACTGGTCAGATCAGGGGTACCACAAGGATCCATACTCAGTCTTTTACTTTTCAGTGACTTCATAAACAGCCTCCAGGCCATTTACACAGATAATGTGGTGATTTTCACTAGCAACCTCAACCCGCACTTCTGGAATATGACCTCCAGAGCGGCTTCGTGACTGAAAAATGGTACAAAGAGTAAAAACTGGTCATGAACTATAAAAGACCAAGGCCATGCTCCTTGCCATTGCCAAAACAAGCTAAACTGCTATCCCTGACAATTCAGAATGACTCTGGTAACACCCTGGAACTAGTCCTCCATTTCAAGTACCTGGGACTCACACTGGACACTGCCCTGTCTTACACACAGCACATTGACATCATGGCCAAAAGCCTTTAACACGGATTGGTATCCTCTACAGGCACAGACATTGCCTGACCTATGAAGCTCTGAACTTGGCAATTAGCATTTCACTCATCACCTTGATTGACTATAGCCTAGCTGTCTATGGCTCCGCTTCTGACACAGTGCTCCAGTGCCTCACCAGCCTCAAACAAAGCCTGCTGCCTGCTCAGTAATGCCCCAAAACTTGCCCACACCATTGAGCTTTATGCACGATCAGGCTGGGTTCAATTGAAGGACAGAATACTTTATCAAACCTGCCTACTTGCAAAAAGGTTTCACTAAACTTTCTTCCTCAAGGAGTTCTGAGCATTCTATCACCACCTATGCATGCCAGTCACACTAGAGCTCATCTACACAAGTATTCCATGTGCCCAGGTGTTGCACAACTATGGCCCAGCGATCCTTTACTCACTAGGCCCTCTGTGGACAAATGGTTCACCATCTGACATCGCTGGAGCCACAAACTGCTGGTTCCTTTAAGCAAAAACCTCTGCAGCACCCTCATCAACATAGTACCTGTAGGTGCCCTGCTAATGTGCACCCACAGCCTTAGTCTGCCTCAGCACTTCCAACTCCTGGCCCACCAGGTTAGGCCTGCCCAAGCACTTGCCTCCCACACCCGTACACCTTGGCTCTTTTCTGTCTCTCTGCCTCCCTATCCCAGCTCCCCAGCTCCCACTGCCCCTCCCTACCTCACCCTAACAGTCTGCCTCTGCTCTTCTCTCTGCAGGATGCTGGCATACCATGTACAATGCCTTAGCACAATTTGTGAACTGCTTGTCACTGCAACCCATGTACTGTTTAATTTTTGTACTCTGTATGTATAATTTACTGTAACTATATTGTGTCTTCTTGTGTTAATGTATCTGATGTGGAACTTCTCAATAAGCATCCACTCACAGGGTGTCATCCAAGACTTCAATAAATAAATAAATATATAAATAAAAAACTCCTCATGTTGAGACCCATCCACCACCATCTCCTGTGTCTCAGCCCACAGTATCTTAGATTCCTCTAGTAGTGACGATCCACCCTGAGGTTGTGACATCACTTGCAGTTTTTTCATTAGGTGACTAGGCTGCACAGTGCACTTCTGTCACCCATGACTTTCCGTCCCCATTCTTGGATGGTAATAAAGGATCTTTTGTTATTCCATGAGCCAGTACCAGCACCAAAATGACAGAGGGCTGGGCAGCACTCACAACAGATGCGAAGGCAGCTGCACCACTACCCACATGTGCAACAGTTCCCTGGCCTTTTCATGTAAATGTGACTGGCCAGTGCCATGTCCAAGCCATTGCCTGTGCTGGTCTTCTTCATATTAAACTAAAATAAAATTTGTGATGAGCAGCAGTAGAGCAGCACTGAATAAAATAAGTCACCGCCTGATCCCTAAATGAAAAAAAATTCACATTACACAGTTCTTAATATGTAATAAATCTGGCACTCTCCAGTGTGTGTGTGTGTGTGTGTGTGTGTGTGTGTGTGTGTGTCTAAACTATTTTCTACACTTACACCCACCCTCAGTAGCTGAAAATTAAGGCAGTCCGGTCAGTTTGCAGTTCCTCAAGCCTCATACAGTACCAGCATGTCTGTATGTGACAGACAGGTTCTCTTAGAACTCAGTCTTCATTGTGCTACCAGGTCTCATGACCCTTTAAACACCTGAGTGGTCACCTTGATATGCTGCCACCAGCCAGCTTGACCGTCACTTGGGGTATCTTTTAGTCAGAGTCCTACCACAGCTACTGCTCACAAAGTACAGTGATGTCTCTCTAAGGACAAAATACGCACCCCATTAGTCATAAATGAGAACATTTTGCTTTGGACAGTTTGGTAGCCTCTCTTTGGAAATGGATCACAGATTTACCAATTATCCTAAGTTATCCATGCCTTAAAACCTCAGTCACAGGGCATGAAGTAATAAAATAATAAGTAATAACTCACAATATTTACATATGGTACAGGATTATACACTAAAGACTACAGGAAATGTAGTACACTACAGAAATGGAAAATAAAACATTTGAATAAGATATGATTCACACAGAATTTTCTCCATAAGTTAATGTACAGATAGCTAGTTAAACTTACCCCAGCTGAGATCTAGTGAGTCTTAGCAGACTGGAAAGCAATAATGTGGCCAGGGGTGCTAACTGGAATTCCTGGGCCCAGGACACACCTTTAGGACTGGGCCCCCTTTAGCCTCACATCCCCTGTTACAGGTCCCCCTATTGGCCCCCCTTTGGGCTCCCCTGAGCCACTGGGCTTGGGACAGTTGTCCCCCTGTCCCCCCCCTTGTCTGCTCCCCTGAGTGTGACTTCCTAAATCCCATGATATGACTGAATTTGTAAGAGAAATACAGGGACAGAACCCCCCTGGGCAGACCAGCCCCTTCACCCACATCATCTGTCCTGTCTCTCTCTTACATCATATCCTGGACTGTTCTATGATCTTTTAGCCCACCTCCTCCAAGATAGAACCAGTCCAAAACCTTTGTGTGCATTCAGGCTCCTATTGTTCCTCCAGCTCACTGCCCAGCAAATGCCAACAAAGTCTGCATTGAGCTGAAGAAGTCCCATGGGTACATTTCTGGGGGAGGCAACACTATGTGATTCCAAAATGTATCACAAGATTAAAGCAGAATTACATTCCAAAAAACATACTTATCCAAACAGTAGGTTCCATGCATAATAAACCCTCAGAAAAAGTTCTGTGCTATATTTTTCCATGGATCATGATGCAGATGGCAACATTTAGGCACACACAAGAACATTAACTAAAAACATTAAAAGAGACAATTATCATCACGGGCCTGCAATAGGTATAAAATGCAAATGGGTCAGTTTTCTGATTAAATTCACCAAACTGTTGCCACAGAACAAATGTGATATGGTCATGGAAGGTTTTCAGTGGAAAACCTGCAAATCCACAGAACAGCATTCTGCCTTTCTGCACAAACACATATCTGCAGTAAGACTGGCCATCCTTCTGCAGCAGAATTCAGTCATTCCACTTCTGACAGAATTCCGAGGAATTTAAAAAATATCCCACACAACATTATCAGCTCAGTAACAAGAACATGTACTGGTTTGTAACAAGGTATTTTCTGAGATTTGTTGTAAAGCATTCAGTTGTCGCGACTCTTTGATGGGTGTTGGTAATGGACTCAATAATAGAGTGCTGCATGTCAGACAGCTTTTCTGACCGTATTTGAGAAGATTCTGAGTACCTGCACAATTAAGGTACATACCTTCTCAACACTCCTAATCTACTTTTTTAGTAACATTTCTTGCAGATTGTTATGCTTTGCATGGATGCTACTGGTGGGTGGCAAATAGTCAATAAACAAGCAGAATTTAGAGTGATGCTCCCCAAACATGGTCCATAATGGCCTATAAAAACTTACGTTTTTTTATCTCTTACTTGCAATCATTATTCCTCATTTAGAACGGAGTTCTTGGTTTTCATTTTCACTCTCTCTCTGTGCAGGGCCCCTCTCAAGCAGTGGCCATCTGTTTTTATCATGTTCCCTACTGACCACCTGGGAGCTTCTTGTGAACTGCACTCTGAAATTTAGAAACAACGAAGCAAGAGGTGGATTTGCACGGAGAAAGAGGGAAGCAGCTGGCTCAGTCTCACACAAGTATGTAAAGAATAAAGCAATATCTTTACCTGGCCCATGAAGAGTCATCTTGTTACAGTTGGTCAGGCTTAATTCATACCTTAAATGGGAACAGTCAGCACCAACGCCACACACCCAAATGTGGGGCTGGTCCCAATGAACACTTGTGTGCAAAAACATTTTAGTTTATCTACTGTTTAAAGAGCTAGTGTACTGCTTGGAAGTAACAGTAATTTTCAGTTGCAGTCAGCTATCACTTTCAGTATTTGAAGTGTTTTTTTTGTTTTCTGTTTGCTAATTAGAAGATTTTCCACCTGGCAGTACTACGGTGATGGGTGGAGCAGCACTCTGTCTGGAGAAAAAAAAGTCAGTTCTGTTCCTCCCACAACATCATCAGAAATTAGACCAAACACCTTGAGGTATCACAATCCTTGCAGCCTGAGCAGTGACTTACACAAGCTACCAATCAAAATGCAGGAAACTGTGACATCACTAGTAACCAGGGAGAGCCGGTCCCTGCTGCTTCATGTGAAAGTGAAACCTGGCAGTGAGAAATGGTTTGCATTGGTTACTGGTGATGTCATAGTCAGTGTGATTTCAGTGTTGATGTAGTGGGAGGAACAGAATTGACTTTTTTCCCCTTCCAGACAGAGTGCTGCTCCACACATCACCCCAGTACTGCCAGATGGAAAATCTTCTAATTAGCAAACAGAAAAGAGTAAATACTTGAGATGTAATAAGCGACAGCCGACTACATCTGAAAGTTACAATTAACTGCAGGCAGTTTCCAGGCAGTACACTAGCTCTTTAAAAGTAGTTTAGTAGACTGTCAGACTAATGCTGCTTATTCTAGGCTGACATTTACTGTAACTACAAATACCAGAATCCTGTGCAGGTAACATCAGAGCAGTACTGCAGCAGTTTGAAATTCAGTAGCCTGGAGTGCATCCTAGAGTTTATAACAGCTCTGATATTTTGTTTGCTAGTCCTGCTGTCTTTCTCGTGGCTAAGTACAGTCACAGAGGACTGTATTTAGCCCCTGGAGATTAGCAGACTGGGAAAACATCTGATCAGAAATTATAAAAGCTCTAATACACTACATCCTATTGAATTTCCCACTCTTACAGTACTGCTCTAATGTCAGCTATATAGGATTCTGGGATTTGTAGTTACAGAAGATGTTGGCTAGAAATACGCAAAACTAGTCTGGTACTGTCTATACTACAGTAAACGTAAAAAGAGGCAAGCCAAAGCCTTTGCAGCAGCTGTCCTTTGTCTGGGGCCCCTCCCCACCCTCCCTCCCCACCCCCACCCCTCCCTCCCTGGACTTGGAGGAAGGAAGGAAGGGAGAAGGTGCCTCCCTTGTGGTGGGCAGCAAGCCCTGGCAATGCCATAAGAAGAGGTACCACCGAGGCTGCCTCCAAGGTGGTGGCATCTGGGGAAAGGAGGAGAGAAGAGGGGTTAAAATGAGATGGAGGCCAGCAGCTCCCTCTCTTTCTTCTCCTTCCTTTGGATTCCCATCCGTTTGCCCTTTTAAAAGCAGGGTAGGGTGGCCAAAGTAGGTGGGGCCCCCCTTTGACCCAGTATGGGTGACTGCATTAGAGGGCAGGGAAGGTTGTTTTGCCTCCTCCAAAGGGATGCAAAACTGAGACAAAAAAGAGAGAGAAGGGAAAGAGAAATAATAATGACTATAACAACTATAAAGAGTGGAAAAAAGTTAATAAAAGAATGCAGCAGACTGTTGCAGCCATGTGAGGCAGCTCGGGAGGATCGCAGACCAATGGTACATGGGGAGGAAGGGCGGACAAGTTGCATTCTGCTGAAGGGCTCATTCCCTCCAGTCTGCATGAGGCCAGAGGACCTTTGGATGTGGACTGGGGAAGGGGTTGTGGTCCATCAGGTTATCCTGCCAGGACAGCAGCACTGGACAGGTGGTGGATGCAGGAGCCTTGGCCAAATGACCTCCCTTGGGCTACATCAGCCATTCAGGCACACACCAGGGTGGCCCAGGATTGAGGGACATATAAGGGAGGCGAAAAGATGTTCATCCTCCCAGCTGCACACACTGCTCAAAATGTGTGTTCATAACAATTAATGCTTGGCTGTGGCCATTTCCCCCAAGACCTGTGTCTGTGTGATTATTCCAGGGAAAGGGGTGGTGGGGGTCTTCCAGATAAGTAAACCAAAATGTTTTTGCATGTGAAGTACACATTGGGACCAGTCCCACACTAGAGTGTGGGACTTTTTGTGCTAATGTTTCCCTTTAAACTTAACAGTGAAAATTAAGAACTCCGTTCTAAATCATGGTAAGAAAAATAAATGCAGGTCAGAGAATGAAAAAACCCTTAAGTGATTTATAGGCCCCATTGGGTAAGTTTGTGTGTGTGTGTGTGTCGGGGGGGGGGTTACTGGATTCTGTGTATTCTGGGTATCTGTAGCAGAGATTTATAATTTTATTGCAAATCATAAGTGCTTGTAGAGAAATTTAGTAACTCACACAAACAAAGCGGAATGTGAGCTTTCAACATTTTAAAAAGAAAACAGCCCAGTACAGTACATATGATTCTACAATGCTGGGTGACAGCCATCTAAATTGGTCCATAATGCTTGGGGAAACAGCTCTATGAATATAGGACTGTATCTCTTGGTTTAGAAATCAACTCCAAATTTCAAGGATGCAAGAATCAAAGCAGCAAATCCTAGCCACCGTGTTTTAAACAATGTCTAGCATCATTTCCTTGACATAGCCTACACAAATACAGAGGGTTGCTAATTCTGAAAGTACCAGTTAAATGGGAATGCAGAAATGAAAGTGATGAGAGAACTGAGGAAAAAGACAGCAGGAAGCATGACATCCCATAGCACTCTAACAATGGCTGCTTTTGAATTGTCTTGTTTTCAGGGATGTCCTGCTTGTATCCATTTTAGAATGCATCCCTGCATGACAGCTAAACTCAAATGCAGCATCTCAGTTACAGCAAGATCCTGATTTCATTCATGTTTACAATGTATTTACCCAGGCTTCAGCTGACATGTAATGAAGTATGCCATTTTTCAAAGGGGTTCTGCTATTTCCCATTGTTATGCTATATAGTATTTACTCAGGATATCCCAGCTATGATGCAACATCTTACTCTCAGTGTATTCCTGCTTTCCCCATTTGCACACAGTATTTACCATGGGTAACTCGGCACAGATGCAAAACAAAGTTTTCAGGTGGGATCTTACTTTTAACCCTTTGCACAGAGTATTACCTAGGGTAGCCCAGACCAGACAAGGTGCAGTATCTCAATTTGTGTGGTCCTATCAAATATTTTTATGTTCTCTTTGGCGTGTGCAAAGAACATTTTGTAAGTAGGAATGGCAGTATAGAGATGTATTCTGTCAGGTCCAATGCAGTTCACACACTGCAGTGGCTTTGGACAGTGACAGCCCAATGATCAGCATATGGCTGATCCTGACGCATGTTTCTATTTTGGGGTGTAAACTTTGGTACTTGAAAGGAGTCAACCGCTCCATTCAGAGTGCAGCTGGCTCCTTTCATTTGCATATTATAACAACTGATGCCTCCTGTAGCAGACAGAGCCAGCCACATAGTATCTATACTGTACTTGTGTGCTGGCTCTTATGTAACTCCAGACTTTAGAAAACTTAACAACAGCCAGCATGTCTGTCCAGCATTTTGTTACAGTTGGTCAGGTGGGGAAGGGGGCAGGGCAAAGTGTGAATAGCAGGTTTTAGGCAGGTCTGAACCTGAAACCTCACTAGTGGCGGCAAGCTCAATTCTCCTCTCCCTGTCAGAGGGTCAACAAGACGTCGGAGGACAGAAAATGTTTGTAATAAGAAGAACATCTACAAATCTAGATATTTTTTTTTAATTACATACTCTACTACACTTGATTTTTGCACTGCAGTCACTGTCCTACTACTATGACCTAATTAACAATAGTCACTATACAGTGCAACACACACTCTTACTGTGTAACAAATAAAAGACAGAAGTGCAGCATTCCACACTTCAAATCAAGTCATTTGTAGCCTGGCATGATTTTTATCTTCTGCACATACTGTGTACTGTAAAACATTTTCTGCAAAAAGGAAGAATAATGAATGCAACCCCAATTATTGGAGTAGCAGGGCTGTATATAAACCACATTCTGCCTTGGACTATAGCACTATGCAGCAGACAGTCCAGCTGTCTATGCTGGAAAGAAAATGCCCTAGTCACTGCTCACCTCTACTGTAGACAGCCTGAAATCATCAGCTTGTTAGTAAAGTATTTACTCAGGATAACACAGTTAAGATGATACATCTTGTTTGTACTAGGGTTCTTCTTTCACCCATTTTACAAAGCATTTTCCAAGAGTAGCTAAGCTGAGATGTCATATATCATTTTCAGTGGGTCCCCACCTTTAACCATTTTACATTGTAGCTGCTCAGAATAACTCAGCAGAGCTACAGTATCTCATTTTTAGAGTGGTCCTGCTTTTGCTCTTGTTTACACTGTCTACCAGGTATAGCCCAGCCCAGCTGAAATACAATATAGCAACTCATTTTGAGCTGGGTCTTTCTGTTACCCATTTTTACAATGCATTTACCCAGGATAGTTAAGACCCCTACCTGACTTTCTCAGACCACATTGGACTCACAGTCCAGTGCATGAACCAGAGACCTGTAGTTTGCTACCAGCTCAAAGATTTCATGACTCCTGAAGTCAGACTTGCCATTTCCCGGGGCACCTTACTCCCCCTGTTGGACCACCAGTCTCCCATGCACATGCAAACCTCATCCTCCTGTCTGCACAGGCTATATATAAACTACAAAGGCATTTGTAGGTTTGCCTTGATGGCCCCTTATGCCACGCGTCACTGTTCCCTCTGCCAGACCTAAGGCTGGCACCCCCCCAGCCCCACTGGGACTACATTCTAGGCTGCCTAGCTGACATATCCATCAGAGAAAAGGAGCTGTCCCCCTCTCCCTCTAGTCAGGTTAAAGTCCTGCTTTGAGACCTCTGGACCTCTGCCAGCCTACCATTCCATTACAATGCTCACAAGTTACCACGATATGGGTCATAGGACTTCTGCTGCCCTGAATCTTTGAAACAGCCAATTTGCTTCACTACAGATGCTGGAATCCCCCATTTAAATGCCACTACAAGACTTACCTCACTGACACCATCATCTGTAAATGGTCTCCGCTGATAAACTGACCCCGCTCTAGGTCACAACATCTGCTCTTCCCCTTGTATTGTTGTGACAGCTGGGGTGCCACAATTACCCTGGAAGCTGTTATTATTACTATATTTGATTCTGGAAGCTGTTTGTTGTTGTGGTGTTACATGTTGGGCACTGTGCTGCCACACAGACTCTGTGCACTATAATCACTTGCACTAAGGTCACTTTATACCCAATGTGCCCAATTCTGTACCTTTTGCTTTGTATCAATTTATATTGTAACTACTTACTGTACTTTGTATCTTTTGTAACCATACTTGCTGTACTTTGTATCTTTTATACATCTTTTCCTTTTACTTTGTATATGCCATCTTTATGAGCTGGGTCGAGCAAGCCTAGTAAAGGTGCCACAAATTGTTCCTGTCAGGGAGTTTTCTTCTCAGAATACCATTGTGGACTTGGTGTCTGTGTCATCTAAGTCCCTTTTCCCATATAGATTTACTGTTACTAATGCTACACTGCCATGGATTACCACACAAGTGAAATTCTGAGAAAAGTGAGGGTACGTTGTGAGGATTCCAACCCACAACCTTTTGCTTATGAGGTTGTAGACCTCTCCACTACACTACAAAGCTGGCACAGCAATGAACCTGAGCTCTTTGGCTATGAGGTTAAAATTGTGCCAGGTGGGTCCTTACAGGACAACAATTTCCTGACAAGACAGTTGTTGTTCCTGACAGGACAATTTTCTGACAGGAAAATCTAATTCCTGAGAGGACAATTCCCTGACAGTAAAAGTTTGTGGCACCTTTGTCATCCTTGTGCTGGGTCATACTTGAAAACGGTCTCTGGAGTCAGTGTACCCACCCAGTTAACAAATAAATGAATAAACAACTAAATGTGATGCAGTTGCTCTTATCTTATTTTTAGTGGAGTTCATTTAGACCACCATTTCTCCTCACCAGTTTCTAGGTCCTCATTTAACCTGCTCAAAACTTTTTGTCTATCGTGAAGAGTCATCCATCAATAGTCCAGCCCAACCAGCCTCTGCTCAACAAACCCTCTGGACTGCAGACCAAAACCCACATCTTTTCTCCTGTTGGTGAGACCACCCCCAATAGCCCAAGCTCAGAGGAGAATCCACATTTATTGGTTGAGGTACAGGAGAAGAAGCCAGTGATGAGTGGGAGAAGTTGACTTACTTACTGTGATGTTGGGGGTGAGGTGGCATCATCTGCCTGGGGCTGCTGGGATATTTTTCCCACTTAAACCTCCATTATCCCTCAAAAGGTATGATCCTAAAGAAACTGAGCAGAGTGCTATAGCGTACCACAATCTAACATGAGCCTCACACTCCTTTGAACTTCCCTACTGGACCTACTCTGCATTAGCCAGGCAAGCAAGTGCATGTCAACATGAGGCCACTCCAGAGGGACTACATATTCCTTTCTACACGACATGCACACACCCAGCCACCAGAGGGCAGTTGTGCAGCAGAAGGAGATGCACTCTGTCCCTGAGTCAGAAGCCTGAGATGAATGCCGGAACCACACCTCTCTAAATGCACCAGACATCCCAGACTCGGGTCACAAACCCATGTCATCTGGATAGCAAACATTAGCACAATCACTGTGCTATTCATCTGGCTTTCACCCATTTTTACATTGTCTTTACCTAAGGGGGACCTGCCCAGGTGAGTTGCAATATCTAGTTTTTAGTTAGTTCCTGCCAAAACCCATTTTCACACTATACTGCATGTATCCAGCTATCCAGATTATGTAACCAGGTTTCACCAAGTGAGATTAAATATATATGGGATATACCATGTGCTGACTGAAAATATCACATTTATTTTTATCTGCAGCTTTTGACCTCTATGACCTCATGTGTGGCAGAGTAACAAATGAGGACTTAGGGATCAAACTCTGCAGATAAAAATAAATATTATATTCACAACCCAGGAATCCCTCACTATGCTTACTACTGCAATCAGCTTGCAAGTCTGAGCTGCCCTGAAGAGTGGAATTTTATGCAAATTAGAGAATGTGGAATGAAATTCAAATATCTGCTGTGTGGTCACACTCTACTCTGCCTTCTAATGTCAGACTTATTTCTGTGCCTGAGGAAGAAGTCGCCGGGAAGAGCTCTCTCTGCTCATCTTCTTGCGATCATGATTTTTACCATTTTTTTCTTTTATTTTTACTAAGTAGTTTGTTTTTTTTCAAATCTCTGCTTCAGTTAGGTTTTATTTAACTTTTTAGCTTTTTTCCTGCGGTTCCTGAGCAGTTCCCAGGAACTGGAGAAAACCTCCTCCCTAACGGTTTCTCTCTTTTGGAAATCATGCTAAATTCCTGTATATTGTTTTTAAAATATATATTTAAATTAGATGAAAGCCTCCTTGTTCCTGATTATAGGCTTTTATTTTCTCCGTTTCTCTTTTCAGGAATCGAGGCAGCAGTTGATACTTTGCTTTTATTTTTACTTACATTCTCTTTTTCCCTTAGTGGCTAACATAATTTTGGGACCCAAACTGCAAACATCTGTTTTCCTCTTTTGGAACTGAGTTTATTTGGGTTTGCTGCAATTGGCATGTCTGACAAACCCAAACAGAAAAAAAGGACCTACAGGCTTTAAAAATTGTATAAACTGTTTTACTCTCCTGACTAAGGCAGACTGCCATGAGTTGTGTTTAAGGTGCCTGGGTCCAGACTACCCTTTCTCTGATTGTGAGCTTTGTATAAAGTTTTGTCCTAAAACTATTAAAAAGAGTGCCAAAAGTTAGAAGATACAGTGGCTTCTCAGTCTGCCTCTACATCACCTAAACATTGAGATGAGGTCCAGCCCTCATAGTGAGCAGAAGGACAAGTGTGCTAATGATGGTTCAGAGTCCAGGGTGTCTAAACGAGGGAACCCTGAGCCCAGTAAACATTAAAGACCCTCTGAGCAGGTACTAAGTTAGTGCTTGCTAAAAGCAAAACAAAGAGGAACATGTTGCTGCCCTCCTGAGGAAGAAGAAAAGAAGCCATCGTGGACAGAAGTAAAAATCCCTATATGGAGGACATGACCAAGGCATGGCAGTTTGTCAGGCCTTCCAGGCCATGGGATCACTCATGGGCATGCAAGTCCCTTCTTGCTAGTTCCAGTTCCACCCAGTTCCAGAGAAACAGGGAGATGAATGCTGTTATGATGAAGCAGAGGAAGAGTTGGAACCTATTAAGCCCAGTGGTTCCTGTGAGCAAAATTCAGCTTTCCTCCCTGGCCCAGGATGATTTCTCCTCTTTTGTGAGGCATATGGTAAACACCCTCAACCTCTCCACCCAGGAGACCATGGAGGACGAGGACGAAGTAGAATTTTTAGATATGATAGGGTTAACCCTGACTAATACATTACTCCTGCCAGTTCATAAACCCTTCAAAAAAGCAACCTGCAAGCTTTTACAGACACCCATCTCTACCCCTGGTATTGATAAAAAATGAAAAAAAAAAGTACTAGCTGGATTGAAGAGATGCTGAATACCTCTATTCCCATCCTGACCATGAAGAGGTAATACATTCTGCAGCCTGTGATGAGGCTAAAGTTCCCTTTCTATCCAGCCCACAGACACAGACTCCAGGAAGCTGGATAGCATGGCGGAAAAGTCTACACCTCTAGCTCCAGGCAGCCAATCAATTGCCAGTGGGGGAAGGCTGGCTTACTATTTTCAGGAATGGAAGAAGATCAGCACAGACAAGTGGGTCCTGTAAGTAGTGAGCCAGGGCTCACCCTGCAGTTCAAAAGGTTTCACAGACTGCAGGTTCACAAAACCTTTGCACCTCCCACTCCAACAGAAAGATCCTGCTGGAGTCAGAGGTCAAACATTGTTGCAGGCAAGGTAGCAGGAAAAGTCCCCTCCATCACAGTGGGAAAAGGGCCTTTACTCAAGATACTTCCTCAATCACAAGAAAAATGGGGATTGGCAACCCATTTTGGACCTCAGATATCTGAACAAACATCTCAAAAAGAAAACTTCAATATGGTAACCCTGGCTGCAGTGATCCCATCCCTTCAGCAAGACTACTGGTTGGGGTCTCTGGAGCTGAAAGATGCCTACTTCTACATTCCAGTGAGTACCAGTCACAGGAAGTGTTTAAGATTCAGAGTAAGGACTGGTCATTACTAGTTTGCAGCCCTTCCTTTGGACACTCTTCAGCTCCCAGGGTGTTCATAATGTACTTCACCTTGAGGGCAGTACACCTCAGGAGACAAGGAGTTCTGGTTTTCCTTATCAGATGACTGGCTGGTCACAGGAAAAACTTACCAAGAGACCTAGGCCTTCCTCCTCACTCAGCATACCTTGGAGGATCTGGGCTGTCTCATAAACACCCAAATGTCTCAGACAAAACCAGTACAAGTCCTGGAATTCATAGGAGCAGAATTTGATGCCTTCCGAGGGAGGGCCTTCCTCCCACAGAGTGAGAAATCTTATCATCTGGTGAAGTCCTTCATCTTAGGTCAGCCCAGGTCAGCAAGAGACTTCCTTCAGCTATTAGACTATATGGCCTCCTCCACAGCAGTAGTGGCAAGGGCAGGTTCCAAATGAGAGACATCCAGTACCACCTAAGGGCCCATTGGTCCCCAAAATGAGATTATCTTTCAAGGCTGGCTCCTGTGGCAAAATCTCTCTTAGGAGCACTGGACTGGTGGGAAAAAAGGGCAACCTCAGAGAGGGTGTGCCCTTCCTGCAGTGATCACCCACAGTTGTTTTGACAACAGATGCCCCCCTCCTAGTCTGGGGAGCTCACCTGGGTGACCTGACAATAAGTGGGGTGTGGCCCCCCAGGAATCCCAGGAGCACATAATGCTGCTGGAGCTCAGGGCAGTTTTTCTGGCTCTACAGTCTTTTACTTCCCCATGTCAAGGAGCAGTCAGTTCAGGTCAGGACAGACGACACCACTGCCATGTACTACATCAACAAACAGGAGGCACAAGATCCTCAAAGTTATATAAAGCTATGAAGATCTAGAATCTAGCTTACTCCCTGAGGTGCAGCTTTCAGCAGTTCACCTGCCAGGAATAGACAATGTCTTGGCAGACTCCCTCAGCAGGATCAGACAGGGACATCATGAATGGACCCTGGGTTGCAACACCAGAGATAGATCTGTTTGCATCCTGGGAAAATCATCAACTTCCTTGTTTTGTTGTAGGCCTGCAGCAATGGGCACAGCCCCATTGGCTGCCCTGAATCTAGAATGGTCAGGGAGGCTCCTGTATGCCTTCCTTCTCTTGCTGAGAGTACTCTTGAAGCTGAGAAGCCAGTCTGCAACTATGATCCTAATAGCTCCAGACCATACCAGGCAGGTCTGGTACTACCTTTTCCTGGCCCTCTCCACTGAACAGCCCATCTACCTTCCACTGAGGCACAACCTGCTGACCATGTCTCAGGGCAGTATTACCTTCTGAAACCTCAGGTCTCTGCACCTCAAGGCATGGTTCTTGAAGAGCTAGAGTAGTTTAACCTTTCTGAGCAAATCTTGACAGTCCTCAGGGTCTCCAGAAAACCAGCAACCAGGCAAGCCTATGCTTCCAAGTGGAAAAGATTCTCTCTGTAGTGTTCCCTTAAGCAGCTCAGTTCTTTACAAGTAGATCTGTCTACAATCCTAGACTACCTAGTCCACCTTCAGTCCCTGAGCCTTAGGCACTCAGTATTGTTTTTGTAAAGTCCGCTGGGGCTGGTGGTGCTCCATAACCAAAAATCGGATTGCAGTTCAGGCACTCAACACCTTAAAGTGCATTTGGCAGTAGTGTCTACTTATGTTTCAGCAGGTAAGAAGAAAACAGTGAATTACACCCTGTTTTCAGGAGGTTCTTTAAAGGGCTTCTGCACCTGCATCCCTGGTCAGGGACCCAGTACCCTATGGGACTTGAACCTCTACATAGCAAAGCTCATGGACTCCCCTTTTGAGCCCATGCCTACTGCTGATTTGAAGTATGTCACTTGGAAAACAATTTTCCTGGTGGCCATTACTTTCCAGAAGCGTATGTGAGCTGCAGGCCTCTGCACAGACCCAACTTACATCATCTTTCACGAGGACAAGATAGTCCTAAATACAAATAGAAAATTGCTGCATAAGGTAGTGCCCAAATTTCACCTGAACCAGTCCATTACCCTTCCAATGTGCTCTTACAGCAAAAATCCAGCTCTGGAGAGCAGAGGCTCCACGCTCTGGATGTCAAGAGAGCACTTAGTTACTACCATTACCGCACTTTGGAAATCAGGTCTTCCCATTCACAGCTGTTTGATACATATGGTGAAGTGGGTAAAGGCAGGTCAGCCTCCTAGAGAAATGTTGCTTGTGGGATAGTCTTCTGTATTCAGTTCTGTTACAGCAAATCTGACAAACTCCCACCACAAGGCCTTCAGGGCACAGTCCATGCATGGCATCTCTGCCAATGTAGCAACTGCAGGGGATATCCCCTTGCTAGTAATTTGTAAAGCAGCTACCTGGAAAACAGTACACACCTTCACAAGGCACTATTGTCTGGACATGCAGTCCAGAAGAGGTGCCAGATTTAGCACTGTCTTACAGAAACTTTTCCCTAAACAGCTTCTGTACCCAGCATCCTAAGGTATACTACTTTGTAGTCTGCAATAATAAGCAGAGTAAAGGATTCTGGGGTGAAAAGAAAAATTACTTGCCATAGTAATGTTGTTTCTTCCAAAGGATCCCTCACTATGATTAACACAACCAACCAGGTATCCAGTGATAAGGGCACTCGCTATTGAGTGCACACCAAAAAGGGCAGTGCCTTATCAGATGGCTACTGGATGGGCTGGGTGACTGCAGGTACAGTGACATCCTGTCATTATATATACACATGTGCAGGGGGGAGCAAGCATGACGGAAGGGGAGGGAGCGTTTGTGTGGTGTGTTGCAGCAACAGGCTGCTGATCTGAGCGTGGCATGGTGTGTGGGTCACAGGCTTCACCTGCAAGGATACCTAGTTCGGATCCGGGCACACATACAGTTTGTTGCGCCCTGTCCGAATTTTTTTTTGTTTTAGGATCTGCACCCCCCCGACATGCACGCCCCCGCCTCTGGAGTTGAGAATCCCTTAGTAGGGGTGCGAGGACACAGTCCCCCCCACATAAACATGTAAAATGTAAGTCCCTGTCGCCCTTTTGCTGTGCGCCGGGATGTACATCGGCAAAATTGATTTTAGCCGCTGTACGTTCGCTGTAATGGTGATCACCTTTGTACGATCACTGTTATCACATAGAACCCACCCAACCTACTTCACCTTCCCTGGTAAGTGTTTGTTTTTCTTTTTACTCAGCCCATGGCATATGCTGATTATATGATGACAGTGCTTCTCTGCCAAGATTAGTTCATTTAATGAATATTCAACAGTTTCTGTTTGATTTCACTGCTCTGTTTTTAATTGTGCCAGAGGCCATTGTGATGTCATCAGGCACTGTTCAAGATGTTCTTCCATTGGTTAAGAGCTGCATTAAAACATGGAAATAAATGCTGATGACCCAGCCAATGCTGAAATACATTTTTTATTTCCACTTTAGGTCTGTCATATGTGAAAATAAATGCATTTATTTGCAAAATTATATTTTCATAGTCATTGTATAAATCTTGTTTTCAGCAGGGTCCAGATTTTACCAGCTTTTACAGTGCATTTATGCAGCATAGCCCACATGAGATGCAACATCTTCATTAAATTGCAATACTATTTCAGCCATTGTTATGCTGTATTTACCAAAGAGAGACCAGCTAACCAGAGTGCTTTTACCCATTTTTTATGTTTGCTTGCATGTGCAAGAAACATAGTGCCATCATCCGAGATTTGGGATGTGTCACCTCCTCCTCCAATTCAGTCAGTGTGTTGGCAGGCGCGGCCCGTAAGCCAATGCATGCTGGAGCTGTCTATGACAAGCTTCAAAATGCAGTGGCATACAGTTGAAATGAGGCTACACTTGAGTGAGCAGCGATAAGATATCGCCTGCTCATGCGCAGCTCCCCTACACACACACACACACACACACACACACACACACACACAGAAATGCACATACTGGTGCTGCCCTCCCCCCACACACATGTATAGCCGCCAGGGTGCCCAATCCCCCGTTGGCTTTCTCGCTCCCTCCCAAGCCTTCCACATGCCACGCTGGTGCCCACCCCAGCATGGCAACTGATAGAATAGCCGACGGGGTGCCCAATCCCCATCGGCTCCACAGCCCCCAGCTGTCCTTGTGCCATGCTGGGCCCAAGCGTGGCAAGCGTCCCAATCGTCTTTTTTAACCTGAAAAATAAAGCGGTCCCACGAGCCTTCTCCCAGCCCCCTCCCACAACCTGCACCCACCCACTGCGCACCCTGCCTCCACCCCCCACCCCATACTTACCTCCAGGAGCTCAAGCTGACGATCTTGGTGGACTGGGAACACGTCTGCACTCTTCAAAGCCGACCGTGAACTGAGGAAATGCGGTAAGCTGTATAATGGGCTAGATAGGGTTTTCAACTTTATTGCATATCTCGGGCATTTTTGGAATTTTGCCAAATTTTTCAACATGGGGTTTTGGGACCCCTTCTTATGAATGATGTCACTGTCATGGCGTTATTCGGGCCGAAGGGTGATTTCCAGTGAGTATGATTTGGTATCTTTACCATATTGATGATATCATTCATGAAAGGTCTAAGCCATGTTGAAATAATAAACTAATGTTTGTTTTCTCAGCGTGCATTCTGCGGTTCCTACGCACGCTTTGTAAGTTCGCAAATTTTCAATATTTTCACTCCAGATTTTCAACATTGCCATTTTACCACACCTTCTTATGAGTAGTACAGCTGTCATTTTTCACATCTCACACAAAACGTGTTTCCACCCATGTAGCGCACAATGGTGCAGTCAGTGTGTGAAATCAATGTATGGGACAAATTAAGAAAATCACAGTGACACTGTTCATGAGCAGAGGTCTTAAAATGGCTATGTTGAAAATTTGGTGAAAAATTCCAAAACATGACTGTTTCTGGTGCGTTGTACAGTTCCACATACGCTACGTAAGTTCGCAATTTTCAATATTTTCACTCCAGATTTTCAACATTGCCATTTACCACATCTTCTTATAGGCAGTACAGCTGTCATTTCACATCTCACCCAAAATGTGTTTCCATACATGTAGCGTACAATGGCACAGTTGGTGTCGCGAAATCAATGTCGAGACAAATTAAGAAAATCACAGTGACACTGTTCATGAGCAAAGGTCTTAAAAGGCTATGTTGAAAATTTGGTGAAAAATTCAAAAACATGACTGTTTCTGTGCCGCGTTGTACAGTTCCACGACGCCAGAAGTTTGCAAATTTTCAATATTTTCACTCCAGATTTTCAACATTGCCATTTACCACACCTTCTTATGAGTAGTATAGCTGTCATTTTACATCTCACCCAAAAGCGTGTTTCGCCCATGTAGCGACAATGCAGGCGCAGTCGATGTATGTGAAATCAATGTCTGCAGGACAAATTAAGAAAATCACAGTGACACTGTTCACGAGCAGAGGTCTTAAAATGGCTATGTTGAAAATTTGGTGACAAAAGTCCATAAAATGACTGTGTTATGAGTGAGCATTTCGCAAGTTTCCACGCACTCGAAGTTCATGACTTTGTAATATTTTCAGTCCAGATTTTCACCAGTGGCATTTTTCCACACTTCCTTATGAACAGTACAGCTGTCATTTTTCACAACATGGCTGAAGTGTGTTTTCACACTTTCAGTGCAGAGATGCGTGGTCGCTGTGGGAAATCATTGTTCTGCACAGATAAAGAAAATCACAGTGACACTGTTCATGATCGGAGGCACCAAAATGCCTGAGTTGACAATCTGCTGTAAAAAATCCCCAACCTAATCATATTACGGGTGTGCGTTGCACAGTTTCCATGTACGCTCGTGACTTCACCATTTTTTTAATATTTTTACTGCAGATTTGCAACATTGTCATTTTTTACACCTCCCCATGAACAGTACAGCTGTCATTTTTTACATCCTGTTCGGAATGTTTTTGCACCTGTGGTGCTAAATGCCATAGTCGCTGTGCATAAGCAGCTTTCGGCTAACAAACTGATATTCCCCCTGTTCATGAGGTGGGGTCACAAAAAAACATGTTGAAAATTTGGAGTGAAAATACCAACGAATGCCTGAAGTATTAGGGTTTCCAACCATAACGCCCAACCCTGTAGAGAATGACAGGCATCAGGGGTGTGACTTGGGATTCTTGCCTGTAATGCTCATACTATTCCACACCCTGCAGCCAGTGAGAGGCATTGAGGTATGTCTTGGACTCTTCGGCCCCAAAGTTCACCCCATTCTCCTATATCGCACCCATCTCACTGTATTTCCTAATGAAATGGGGTGTGCATAAGGGCCAAAGACCCCAAGGAACACTGTGACACTTGTCAGTATCTGCAGGGTGGGGTGTGGTGAAATGGCGTGGCTGTTATGCCTGACGACCCAAATGCACACCCCAATGCCTGTCACTCTCTGCAGGGTGGTGGTGGGGTTGGCTTCAGTTCAATACTTCACTGCCATTCCTATTACGCAGCTCTGTAACTTCTACACTACCACTGCCAATGCCAGCAAGCAAACATTCGGCATTGACAAATGCTTGTTTACACTACTTATAAGGATGGCTCAGCCTCAGTGGAATACTAACATACTAACATACTAAAATGCCAGCATAATAAGCCTAACGGTCTTTCGTGTCTGCTCGTTTGGTCAGCCCCCACCCTGGGAGCTGACCTTGCTGCCTCCCTCTCCCTCTCCCTCTCTGGCGTTTCCTTTCCCAGTCCCGGATATTCTCGCTGCACTGGTTTTTGCTTCCAGAACCCTTCCCCTGTACCTGTCCCACCCCCTCTTGAACCCCTCCACCATCTCTGCCTCCACCAGCCCCCTGGGCAGCGCATTCCATGGCTCCACCACCCTCTCAGTGAAGTAACACCTCCTCCTTTCTCCCCTGAATCTCTCCCCTCCAGCTTCCACCCATGTCCTCTAGTTGCCCCCCCTCCTTCCCTTGGAGCACCCTAACTGCTCCACCCCTATTTACCCCCTTCATGTACCTGAAGACTTCTATCATATCCGCCCGGTCCCTTCTCTCTTTCAATGTGTACATATTTAGCTCTTCGAGCCTCTCCGCATAGGTCCTATCCCCCAAGCCCCAAATCATTTTGGTTGCCCTCCTCTGGACCCTCTCCTGGAATTCAGTGTCCCTCTTTAAATGTGGCTTCCAAAACTGCACACAGTACTCTAGGTGCGGCCTCACCAAGCAGTTATACAGTGGGAGTATCACTTCCCTCCTTCTGGAGGTGATCCCCCTAGCGATGCATCCAAGCATCCTGTTGGCCTTTGCCACTGCCCCCCTACAAGTCTCCAAGTTGTTCATCTTGACATCCACCCCCACTCCCAGGTCCCTCTCAGCCATCGAGACTCGTAGCATTTTCCCCCGAGGGTGTACACTTGGCCCGTGTTTCTGGCTCCTAGGTGCAGTACCTTGCATTTCGCTGCATTGAACCTCAGCTTCCACTTTCTAGACCACCTTTCCAGAGCCTCCAGATCCCCCTGCAATATCTTACTTTTACTAGGCTTCTGCAATCACGCATTTCTTAAATGTATTTACTGAAGATAGTTCATTTGAAATGCCACATCTCAGTTTTGGAGGGGTTCTACTGTTACTTATTGTTAATACTGCATTTACCCAAAATAACCTACAATAATTGAAGTGCAGTATCTTCAATCCAGTTTTATTCAGTATAAAAATTATTTTATTTTGTATTTATTTATTGAAATCTTGGATAACCCTAGTAGCGGATGCTCGGTAATTGGTTCCATGTCAGTGGAATGCATGAGAACTCATTTATAATGGTGTCCATTTAAGGCAAAACTTCTAATGACATGCAAACATGGTACAGACATAAATAGCCCAAGATACAGTGTACAACCTACAAGGCATTGTATGTTTACTTTGGCATAACAAAGTTTCAAGTGCCAGGTATGGCCCAGTACAGGGGTATAACAACAGATCTTAGTTCCAGTAGGGTCCTGTTTTTACCAATTGTACAAATCAACCTGAGTAGTCCAACTTAGATGCAATGTCTTGTTTTGAGTAGGGTCCTGTGTTTACTTGTAATTTTTGCAATTATTTTAGGCTATATTTACTCAGAACAGTCCATCTGAGATGCAGCCTCTCATTCTCAGTGAGTTTCTGCATTTACTCATTTCACACAGTGTTTATCACATATACTAAACAGGAGGTATGCACGTGCCAGTGCAGGATCGAGTCTTGTTAGCAAACCGACCAACCTCGGAACACTGAACCAGAAACAGAATTCTGCCACACTCACTGAAAGTTCCTCGTAGTCTCCACCAGTCAATAACACCAAAGACAAGCTGAACTGCAAGTGCTAATGGAATTGATTCAGTGGAGAAGGCAGCAGGATATGCCACCTTCACAAAGTGCCTGGGCAGGTTTGGACAAGCTGGCATATCCTGCTCCACTGAATAAATTTGGCATTTGCACTTACAGTTCAGCTTTCCTTTTGCTATTGATTGATGGAGACTACCAGGGACTCTCAGTGAATGCAGAAGTACTCTTTTTCTGTTTACCACATATAACCAAGCTGCAATGCCACATCTTAATTTCAGTGTGGTTCTGCTTTTAACAATTGTTTATTTAAAGTCTGTTGACAAGGAAAGGAACACTGAGTTATGACTAATATCCACGTGTGTGTGTGTGTGTGTGTGTGTGTGTGTGGTTATCAAAGGAGGATAGACAACAGGAAGTGGCAAATATAAATACAGGCAGAGGAAATTAGAACATATACAAATCATTCAAAATTTGCAAAAGTGCTTACTCTGGAAAACCCAGTTGAGGTGCAGTATCTTATTTTCAGTGGTGTCCTGCTTTTACCCATTTTGAACTGTATACGCAGTGGATAGCCCAATGAGATGCAATATCTTGTTTCCTGTGGGTTCAGATTTCTTTCCCCATATATATAGATATTCTTTGCAAAAACTCTGTTAATGCATCAGTTATGGTTGTTTCCAGACCGACAAAAGTGTGGAAATTCCACGTTAGGGTTAACGCCCGTACCACCCCTGCACCCCCCCACCCTCCATACACCAACAGGCATCAGGGTGTGCATTGGGGTTGTTGGCCTCTCACCACAATCCATGTATAAAGAAGCTATGGTGGTGCAGTATAGGAGAATGAGGTGAGAGTTATGCACGACCACCCCAATGCACACCCCAATGCCTGTTGGTATATGGAGGGTGGGGGATGGTAGAGGTGTTAACCCTAACATGGAATTTCCACACTTTTGTCGGTGTGGAAACAACCCTAGCTGATGCCCGTAGTCTGGGCAACAAGCTCCCTGAACTGGTGGCCTTGATGGAAGAGGGATGCCTGGATATCGTAGCAGTCACAGAAACATGGTACACAGAGAACCATGACTGGGATGTTAACATACCAGGGTACACATCCTACAGGAGAGACAGGGAGGGAAAAAGGGGGGGAGTAGCTCTCTATGTAAGGGAAGGAATAAAAGCAACTGAACAAAAGAGTAAACAGGGAGGAGAGGAGGCACTATGGGTCACCTTAGAGACTGGAAATGGTACCACAATCCGCACAGGGGTTGTATACAGACCCCCATGTCAGTGGGAGGGAATGAACAACAATATGATAAAAGGCATACTTAGGATGGCAGGGAAAGGGGAGATACTTTGATGGGGGACCTTAATATATCAGATGTTAACTGGAGCACCTTTGCTGCAGCCACATCCAAAAGCTGGGCCATTCTTGATGCCCTTCAGGTGGCATGCCTCAGACAGCTAGTTTTGGAACCTACTCATGAAGGAGCAATCTTAGACCTCATACTCTCAAATGGGGACAGTGAGAGGATCTCAGATCTAGAAGTGGGTAGCCATTTGGGAACAAGTGACCACCAAACAGTGTGGTTCACCATAAACTCAGCTACAGAGCCAAGCCATACAAAAGTGAGGGTTCTGGACTTTAGGAGGGCTGACTTTGGCAAGATGGGAGAGTGCCTTAGAAAAGCACTAGCAAACAGGCTAGAAGAAGGGGTGGAGCAACAATGGGAAAATATCAAAACTGCCATCACAGAGGCAACAAGCCTTTGTGTGAAGCAAATAAATCAAAAAGAAAGAAAAAACCACTATGGTTCTCAAAAGAGGTGGTGGTGAAGGTCAGGGAGTAAAAGATAGCATTTAGGAAGTATAAGGAAACACAGAAGAAGCAGGACAGAGAACTGTACCAGTTAAGGCAGAAGGAAGCAGGGAGGGTAGTCAGAATAGCAAAGGCCCAAACTGAGGAAAAGATAGCCAACTCAGTTAAGAAGGGGGATAAAACCTTTTATAGGTATATCAGAGAGCATAGAAAGACAAAGGGAGGGATAGTGAGGCTGAATAGAATGGACGGGTGGGCAGAGAGTGACAGTGAAAAAGCAGGGATACTAAATGAATACTTCTGTTCAGTATTCACAAAAGAGGAAGTGGGGGAGGTGCCTAATCCAATTAACAGAAGCACTCTGGAGAGGGGGGTCGATCCCAGTCCTTTCACAGAAGAACGGGTTCTGAAAGAACTCCTAAAACTGAAGGTGGACAAAGCAATGGGGCCAGATGGAATTCACCCCAGAATTCTAAAATAATTAGGCAGAGAACTAGTGACACCTCTGACTACACTTTTTAACAAATCATGGGAGGATGGTGTGGTACCTGAGGACTGGAAGAAGGCTGATATGAATACCCTTCACAAAAGTGGGACTAAGACAGAGGCAGGAAACTACTGACCTGTCAGTTTGACCTCTGTGGTAGGGAAAGTGATGGAATCACTTCTGAAGGAGAGAATTGTGGAGTACCTAGAGGCCAGTGGGGCACAGGATCCAAGGCAGCATGGGTTCACAGCGGGAAGGTCATGTCAGACGAATCTAATTGATTTCTTTGACTGGGTGACCAAAGTAGTAGACCAGGGAGGGGCTGTGGACATGGCCTACCTAGACTTTAGCAAGGCATTTGACACAGTCCCACAAAAAAGATTAATAGTCAAATTAACCAGCCTGGGAGTGGGTCCCAGGGTGGTAGCCTGGGTAAAACATTGGCTGGACAACAGGACACAGAAGGTAGTTGTAAATCGAGTCCACTCTGAAGAAAGAGGGGTTACTAGTGGGGTACTGCTGGGTTCAGTACTGGGTCCAGTCCTTTTTAATGTTTTTATAAGTGACATTGCAGAGGGACTGGAAGGAAAAGTATGCCTCTTTGCAGATGACACAAAGATCTGCAACAGGGTTGATACACAAGGAGGCGTGGAAAGGATGAGAAGGACTTGGCAAGGTTGAAGGAATGGTCAGAAGTATGGAAGCTAGATTCAATGCAAAGAAGTGCAAAATAATGCACCTGGGAAACAGAAACCCAGGGAAGATTACACAATGGGGGAGGTAGTAACAACAACAAAATGGAATGGGACCTGGGGTAATCATATCAGATGACCTTAAGGTTGGCAAGTAATGTGAGAAGGTGGTAGGGAGGGCTGGGGGGATACTGGGATGTATAGGGAGAGGCATCACCAGCAGAAAACGGAAGTTATTATCCCCTTGTACAGACAGTTGGTGAGACCCCATCTGGAGTACTGCGTCCAGTTCTGGAGGCCCCATCTTCGCAAGGACATAGAGAGGATGGAGGCAGTTCAGAGGAGGGCAACTAAAATGGTGCAGGGTCTGCAAGAAAAGTCATACGAGGAGAGACTAAAGGAGCTTAATATGTATACCCTTGAGGAAAGGAGGGATGGGGAACATGATAGAAACATTTAAGTACCTCAGTGGAATCAACAAAGTCCAAGAGGGTAGCATTTTTCAGAAAAAGAGATGTGCAAGAACAAGGGGACCCAATTTGAAGATAGAGGGGGGATGGCTCAGGGGCAATGTGAGGAAGTATTTTTTCACAGAGAGGGTGGTGGATGCATGAACAACCTTCCTGAGGAGGTTGTGGGGTCTAAAACTGTGGGAGAATTCAAGAATGCATGGGACAGACATAAGGCAATTTTGTGGGGGTAGGAAGAAATAGGCTGTTGGTTAAATAGGATCTGCAGCTTATCCTCTAGGTAGGAAATGGGCAGACTAGGTGGGCCAAGCGGTCCTTATCTGCCTTCAAAGTCTATGTTTCTATGTTTCATTAATGGAGTTTTGCAAAGAATTTCATTTTTTTAAAAGTGTAATGAAAGTAGTAAATGGAATGTGTTGGTAGGAGTGCAGGGCTCTTTCGCCACAGCGCTCCCACCAAGCTGCCCAGTTGTGCATAATGATATGTCTGTGTGGGAGCATGGGCCCTCTGGGCCCTGCGCCCACTTACACATAAGCATGGAGCTATACAGCAGCCCTATAAGGCAAGGAGCCCTTGTAACACTAATTTGCCCATATCTCAGGAACCGCTGCAGCTAGAAAAAATTCAAGTGTCATTGTAATTGTAGAGTGAGTAGTTCCCTCAGCATAGGTCAAGCAAATCCATATCTCACATTATTTTCAAGGTACGAGCACTGAAAAGCACTGTGACTGCTAACAATGAGGGCATAATAGTGGCCTATGCACATGAAAATGAGCAATTGGAACATTAATTTGCAAATATCTCAGGAATCATACAAAGTAGAATAAAAATTCAAATGTCATGGTTTTCATGGCTTTCCAACCTACTTCTGCACTTAGTAAGCATTTTTTGTGACTGAAAATCCTTATCTCAAACTGTTTTCGAGATACGGGCCCTGAAAGGCATCATGGGCGCTGCAGTGTTATCCTATGGGAAAATTTCTGAACTTCAGAATACTGTAAATATGGGCTTGTTCAATGTTTCCATACCAAAACTATTTGTGCAAAGCATGTGCAAAACATGGAATTAGTGCCCAAGAGGTGGATAGACAGAAAAGGGCAACATTCAGCAGAAGGGCAGACAGCAAGGAGAACCAGGGATAAATGACAACCAAGGAAGGGGCTGGAGTAGAACAGTGAAACAGTCTAGGAGGTCAAATCATGGAAAGCCATGTGTGCAAATGCCAGGAGCCTAGCAACAAGATGGAAGATCTGGAGGCTGTCATGGTGCAGTCAGACCTGGACATTGTGCCCATCACTGAAACCTGGTGTAATGATAACCATGACTGGGAGATGGCCATACCTGGCTACAACATATTCAGAAGAGACAGAGCAGGCAGGAAGGGAGAGGTGGCACTGTATATGAAAAATGACATAAGGGCCACAGAGATCCAGGAGGAACAAAATGGGGAGAGTACTGTGGGTTAAGCTGGAAAGGAAAATGGGGCCAGCCATCCGCACAGAGGTGTGGTCTATAGGCCACCAGCCCAGGAGGAAGAAACAGATAGGGAGCTGATGCTAGCCATCCAAAGGATGGCAGACAAGGTGAGTAGTACTGGTTGGAACTTCAATATTCCAGACGTGGACTGGAGCATCCCAGCAGCAGCATCAACTAGAGCAGATTTATCCTGGACTCTTCAGGTGCCTTCCTCAAGCAACTGGTCATGGAACCAACTCTGCAGAAGGCAATACTGGACCTTGTGCTCACAAACAGGGACAGTGTGATGGGGGTAACAGTGGGGAACACCTGGAGAACAGTGACCACCAGTCATTGTGGTCTGAAATCACAGAAAGAGCAGAACCAAACCACACAAAAACATGTATCCTGGATTTTAGGGGCAGACATTGGGAAATGGGGAGATACTTGAAAGAGGCATTAAGGGAATGGGACAGGAATCAGGGTTGAGAAACAGTGGGCAGTATTTAAAATGGGGATTACAAGAACAACAGAATTATACATTAAGCAGGTTAGCAAGAGGAAGGAAGAGGAGACCATTATGGTTTTCCAAAGAGGTAGCAAAAGTAAGCCAAAAGATTGCATTCAGGCAATACAAAAGACATAGGCAGAAGGGATGGGAGAAGTACCAGGAGAAGCAAAGGGAGGCAGGAGATCAGTAAGGAAGCCAAAGCTCAGACAGAAGAACACATTGCAAAATCAGTGGGTAAAGGGACAAAACCTTTACAGGTACATAAGTGAAAAAAAAGAAAGACAAAGGAGGGATAGTGAGACTGAAGGGGAGGATGGGTGCCACGTGGAGGATGACAACAGTAAAGCTGACATATTGAACAGGTATTTCTGCTCAGTCTTTACTGAGGAAGAGGAGGGTAATGGGTCTGAAGGGAGTACAAGGGGTGAGAATGGTGCAGAAATGGACACAAGTCCCTTTACATGAGAAAGGGTTCTGAAGGAACTGGAAGTAATAAGAGTTGATAAAGCAATGGGGCCAGATGGGGTGCACCCCAGGGTCCTTAAAGAACTAAGAGAGGTGGTGGCTGAACCTCTGGCTATTCTGTTTCGCTGATCACTGGAAACAGGGAGGTACCAAAGACTGGAGGACAGCAGATGTAGTCCCTTATACAAAAGTGGGAACAAAGAGGAAGCAGGGAACTACAGACCAGTCAGCCTCACCTCGGTAGTGGGGAAGATCATGGAAGCACTACTGAAGGAGAGATTGGTGGAACATCTGGTTGTCAATGGACTACAGGACCCAAGGCAGCATGGTTTCACCAGGGGAGGTCATGTCAGACCAACCTCATTGAATTTTTTGACTGGGTGACTAGGGAGGTGGATCAGGGGAGGGCAGTGGACATGGCCTATCTGGACTTCAGCAAGACCTTTGACACTGTGCCACATAGAAGAATATTACACAAACTGGGGAATATGTGTGTGGACAGGACAGTAGTGTGGTGGGTAGGTAACTGGCTGGGTGGCAGGACACAGAGGGTGGTGGTAAATGGCTGTCACTCCACAGAGGGAAGAGTGACCAGTGGGGTACCACAGGGATCAGTGCTGGGACTGGTCCTATTCAACATCTTCATCAGTGACATTGCACAGGACCTAGAAGGCAGAATTTCACTGTTCGCTGATGACACAAAGCTCTTTAACAGAGTAGACACACCAGAGGGTGTAGACAGAATGAGAAGGGACCTGCAGAAACTTGAAGAATGGTCAGGGTTTGGCAGTTGAAATTCAGTGCAAGGAAGTGCAAGATAATGCATATGGGGCACAAAACCTTGGCACAATATATCAGTTGAGGGGTGAAGATATAGCATGCACCAAGCAGGAAAGGGATCTTGGGGTTATCATCTCTGATGACCTCAAGGTAGGAAACAGTGTGACAAGGCTGCAGGTAAAGCAAATAGGATGCTGGGATGTATAGGCAGGGGCATCACCAGCAAGAAAAGGGAGGTCATAATTCGCTATACAAGGCTAGTGAGGCCCCACCTGAGTACAGTGTACAGTTCTGGAGACCATACCACGTAGGGACATAGACAGGGTAGAGAAGGTTCAGAGGAGGGCAACAAAGATGGTGCATGGATTGCATCCAAGTCCTATGAAGACAGGTTGAAGGAACTGAACATGTACTCCCTGGAGGAAAGGAGGGAGAGAGGGATATGATAGAGACATACAAGTATCTTACAGGGAGGAACAGGGTGCAGGAATACACTATTTTAAGCGAGAAAGATGTTCCAGGACTAGAGGACATGGGATGAAGTTGGAGGGAGGACTATTCAGAGGAAACATGAGGAAGAATTTCTTCACAGAGCAGGTGGTGGACAAGTGGAACACCCTGCCAGAGGAAGTGGTGGGGCTGAAACAATCACGGTTAAGAATGCATGGTATAGACATAAAGAATTCTGGAGGTCAGGGTGAGGGCAACAGACTTCTAGGAAAACATAAACTGAACTTACAAGCGCAAATGGGCAGACTGGGTGGGCCATAGGCCCTTATCTGCCGACACTGTCTATGTATCTATGTCTATGTAAAACACCAAAAGGCACATCTGTGGGACTAGGGCTGTCCACCCTGAAAAGTTCAGGCCAATAGCACAATCCATGTTGCCACAATGAAGGGACAAAAAAAACCAACCACCGCAATGTTATCCTATCGGGAAATTTCTTAACTTCGGAATGGTGTAACTATGGGCCTGTTGAATCTTTCCATACCAAACCACTGAAAAGCACATCTGTGGCACTAGGTTTTGCCACCTTGAAAATTTCAGGCCAATAACACAAACCAGCTTGCCACAAGTGACAAAAACCCCAACACATAGCAAAATGTGTTTTGTGCAGTGCTGACGCAATAACATTAATGTTTGTGCTATTCTCCTGTCTCTATAATGGGAATGTTAGCATGCACAAAATTTTTAAGCATGAGTTACTTTTTCAAGTTAGCGCGATTGTTTGCACGACAACATAAATGCGCGATCAAAAATTGAAAAAAATTTTAAAAACATGTTTACAGACTAGCTGGTAAAAAAATAATGCCAGAGGCATGTTCCTTGGGGCACAGTTAGGTAAACCCAATGGTTGGTGTTTTGTAAAGTGCAGTATTTTTTGAATTACTGTGTTAATTCTCTCTCACTAACTGAAAACAAGATGGTGACAGCACGACAACATTTAAAGGCAAGCTCGACAACAAAATTTAATCGCGAATGTTTTGGCAGTGCACATATAAATTTTTCCATAGGCTATAATGGGACATGAAAAAATGGAATAACTTTTGAATTGAGCCATATTTTTTCACCAAATCTTCAAAAGACACCAGTGCAACCCAAGACACATGTAGACAACCCAATTTGAACCCATTCAAATGCATTCTTCAGTGCATTATGGGTGGACTAAGAAATCACAACATTGGGGAAAATTCACTTTTCAGCCACTACGGTTCCACAACCATACATTTGACCAAAAAAATTTCCAGAACCAGGGACCTATAGATAGATCCTTCTCGTTCCAAATTTCAAGCAAATCAGACAAATGGTTCAAAAGTTATTAACGCACAAACTTTGAGGTTTAACACAGAAATGACTCATAACCCTAACTATAGTATAATATATATATATGCACACACACAGTATATATATATATATATATATATATATATATATATATATATATATATATATATATAGAAACATAGAAACATAAATTTGTGACGAATAAGGACCGCTTGGCCCACCCAGTCTGCCCGTTTCCTTACCTGATGGATAAGCTCGCAGATCCTAGTTAACCAGCAGCCTACTTCTTCCTACCCTCACCCCCTAAATTGCCTTATGACTGTCCATGCATGCTTGAATTCCACCACTGTTTTTGACTCCACAACCTCCTCTGGAAGGCTGTTCCATACATCCACAACCCTCTCTGTGAAAAATACTTCCTTAAATTACCTCTGGCAGCCCTTCTATCTTCAAATTGTGCCCCTTGTTCTTGCACACCTCTTTTTTTGAAAGATGCTACCCTCTTGGACTTTGTTGATTCCCTTGAGGTACTTGAAAGTTTCTATCATGTCCCCCCTCCCTCCTTTCCTCGAAGGCTATACATATTAAGCTCCTTAAGTCTCTCTTCATATGTCTTCCGGTGCAGACCCTGCACCATTTTAGTTGCCCTCCTCTGGACAGCTTCCATCCTGTCTATGTCTTTGCGGAGATTGGGTCTCCAGAACTGTATATATATTTATATACTGTATATTATATTTGGTTGTCCATTGAAAATGAGGACTGATTGCAATCCCTAAATCTTATGTACTTAAGCAGTAGAGTGAGCTAGAGGGATGTTGGGGTATTATTATTGAGGTATTGCAAGTTGTAAGAAAGAGTAATAATCCTCTTTACAAGTCACTAGTTAGGCCCCATCTGAGTACTGCATGCAGTACTGGAGACCGTACTTGCACAAGGACATTAACAAAATGGAGGCAGTCCAGAGAAGGACAATCAAAATGGTGCAGGGACTGCATCAGAAAACATATGAGGACAGATTAATGGAGCTCAATATGTATACCCTAGAGCAAAGGAGTGAGAGAGGTGATATGATCAAAACATTCAAACATCTTAAGGGCATTAACAAGGTGAAATAGTCTAACATGTTTCAATATAAGAAAAATAGCAGGACAAGAGGTACAACATGAGATTAGAGAGGTCGATTAAGGGGTAATGTGAGGAAGTTCTTTCTCACAGAAAGGGTAGTGAATGCATGGAATGGCCTACCTCAGGAAATGGTGGCTATGAATACAGTGCAGGGATTCAAACAAGCATGGGATAGGCATAAGGGAGCAATGCAGATGAGTATGAATAGACAGGCCATTGACAGAATAAAGGCCTATGGCACATTCATAAGGTAGAAAAAATGGGCAGACTGGATGGGCCTTGCGGTCCTTCTCTGCCGTCAACTTCTATGTTTCTATGTTTCTCAGTTGTTCACACTTTGTTGTTCCTGATGTGGAACCTTTGTAAAAGAGCTTTTGCTCAAAGGTAATGTCCAAATTTTGAAATAAATAAATAAATATTATCAACACCCAACCCCTGCCATAGTGTTACATTGTGCCAGAAGCTATGCCAAGGTGCTCCTACCCCTTCACGACTACTGTGACCATATCACCTTCCTGCCACTCCCATAATCACATCCTTACCAAGGCACTCAGTCCTAGGCATCTATACCTGTGATACTGTGAATATTGCCACCAGGACCTGCACTGAAGCTGCCAAAATCTTGCTTCTGTTGCCAGGACACAAACACAGTACAATACAGAAATGTAACTGTCAGTGAGAAAACACTGAGCAAGTGAAGCCATGTGCTGGTGGAAATTACATGAGCAGTTGGGAAACACTGAGCAAGCAAAGTCATTTATGGCGGGAGGCTACATGAGTAGCCGGAAGCGCTGAGCATGTGAAGCCATGTGCTGTGTGGCAATGGGGAGGTATACTTGAGCACTCAAAAGCAACAACACAAATTCCTAGATGTCACAGAAACTGAAATCTTGGAGGTGTATGCTGATTGAAAGAATACTGTTGTATGGCCAGCTCCATGGGCAAAAAACAGTAGAAATGATACTATGGATACCCAATGTAATGCAAAAAGGTCTTGCACAGACATGCCCATTATAAACAGGTTCCACTGATGTTTTCCACCAGAACCACAGTACTTCCTCAGTAGTCCTCAGCTTGCTAGCAGAACTTGAAAAGGTGAATATGGACTTGAACATTGGGGGGAACTGGTTCTGATTAGTTGTACATGTTTATAAACATTAATTAAATGCCAAAATGAAAAAAAGACAAATCTGCCAAATGTAATAATGTTGTGAAAGGAAATTCTGCAGATCATACTTTCTGTTGAAGACAGAGTCTAGGCAATGCTGTTTGGGACAACCAGTTAATAGATGATGATGATAATGACTGACAAAGGTTCCTGGGCTTCCTTACTGCCATTTATTTCCCTGCAGTGTTTTGATGCGCTCAAGAGACAGCACTGTATAAAGCATGGTTGTAGTCATGCTGTTAAAAATTATTTTGAACTGCTTCCTGCAAGTAGTACACGACAGACATCTCAGTAACCTTGCAAATAGTTTCACGAGCTTGACACACTGGCTTGTGAAAAAAGGTGTGCAAAATACAAGTGCCCTATAGTACAGCACAACACCACAGTACATCCACAGTTTTCATCTTTGTGCAACTAGCACTAAGACAATATTTAAAAAGTCTTTGCCTGTAACCAGACACATGCCTCTCACCTGGTTGTCAGCTTGGGGCAGGGTGAACTGGCAGCTAGATAAGAGGCACATGCTTGTTTACATGCAAATACTTTTGAAATATTTATTAGCACTCTTTCACAAAGATGAAAACTGTGGATGTTCTATGGTGTTGTCTGCAGCCCTACATGGCACTTGTATTTTGCACACCTTTTTTTCACAAGCCAGTCTGTCTCATTCATGGCATAAAAGCATTTGCAAGATTACTGAGATGTTTTGCATGTATTACTACCAGCAGGTAGTGCAAAATAATTTTGTAACAGTATAATTACAACCATGCTATATACAGTGCTGTCACTGAGTGCATCAAAATTCTTTAGGATGTAAATGGTCAATATTGAAGGTTTAGCCTACCCTTATATTTGATTCAACAACCCTTAAGAGTAGTGACTTATTTTCTCTTGGAACTTAATTGCCATAAACATACCTAACCAGCATACCTTTCTTTTGTCCCTTTCTCCCATCTTCAGTTGTCTCTGTCGCTCCTTCTTTCTCTTTCCCAATCTCTGAGTCTGCTGACCCCCAAAATATATATTGAAGTAAATGCCTCCCTGGAACCTGACCTAATGGAATTAAAGTTCAGTGCCTTTGATGTCATGCTTTTTGCTCTCTCTTCCCAGCCTCTGCAGCCACCAAAAATATGTCTCTAAAATTGAAAGCCTTCTGGAACCTACTTGAGTGTAAATAATTGCTCATACTATATGAGATGTCCGCCTCCCTTTGGCTGCCTGTCCCACTCACTCTTTATCAGCAGCAGCAGCAGCATTTCCAGCCTTTCCCTAGCCACACAATTACAAGACTGGTTGTAATATTGCTAGAGGACTGATTGCAAGTGTCTCCTAATGAGACCCCAATCTGTGATGCCTGCTTCTCCATCTCATCTTGTGAACATGCTGAACCTGCCAAATATTGGTGGAGTTAGGTTACACCTTTGGCTGCGACTGTTGGACCACTTTTCTATCTTCTTATTTCCTAGCTACCAAAACTTCTGTTGCGCAACAGTTAACGCTTTTCTTCTTTTTATCCCCCTACCCTAGGTCGGCCACTAAGCGTAGTTCTTTACTATCCCTACTAAACGTCCTCCTAGTTCTCTCTTTTCCTTCTTTTTCCATTTCCATTTCCATCCATCCAGACCCTAGAATGATGCCAAACACCCGGAAAGGTGTTGTGTAAAGTGCATAAGTGCATTTTGTGTACAAAAAGCATGAAGGCTATTTTAAATAGAAATAAATACAGTTAATAAAGCCTTTTTAATTAAAAAGGATTCAGAAGCCATATACAACAATAATAATTTTATGATTAGTACAGTTATAAGAAATCCTTATGGTAGTTTCATAAATTCATACTATAACCCTGCTACTGTTTACAAAAGTGCTTAGTCACTGTGGATCAGAGCTATAGGGAGTCAATATCTGTGGAGATATACACTAGGGGTGGGATATTCAAACTGCGCCATTCATAGGCGCAAGCGCTTGAGCTGTTCAAAATAGTTGCGCTGGGGTGTGTCCGGGGCGATATTCAAAGGAGTTGCGCTATTGAGCAACTCCTTTGAATATCACCCCCCAGCCACAGCCACAGCCACTGTGCATGGCGCAGTGGAACTTGCACCACCGCAAGTTGACAGAGTGGAGCATTCAACTTGTGGTGGCGCAAGTACCATTGCGCCATGTGCAAAATCACGATATTCAAAAGGTGACATGCAAATGGGGCTATAATTCATGCAAGGCGCAGGGGGGGCAATTTGCATGTGATTATGTCTCCATTTGCATGCCATTAGCATGTAGGTGCGCCGATCCCCGAGGACTTGTGCCTGGCGCCCTGCCAGGCAGCAGCCGTCGGGGACTGACGCCCCCTTCAGCCCGATCGCGGGCATAGTGTACTCCCTCACCACCAGCCCGATCACGGGCAGCAATGTGGCTCCCCCCCGTACATATCCCTGGTGGTCCAGTGGACCGAAATGCCCGCTTGCGGGCAGTATGAGTAATAACCCCCCTGAACATATCCCTGGTGGTCCAGTGGACTGAAATGCCCGATCGTGGGTGGTATGTGTAATAAAACCCACCCCCTCGAACATATCCCTGGTGGTCCAGTGGACGAAATGCCAGATCGTGGGCGGTATGTATATCGCCCCAGAACATAGCCCTGGTGGCTAGTGTCCCCACCCCACCCACCCACGAAGCCCCACCACCTCGCCCCGGCAGCGCGGCATCCCACCCGCCTGCTGCCCGCTGACTGACTGTCGGTAGGGCCGCACACCCATTGGCTCTTGCTCTGCAATGGGCGTGCAGTCCTACTGGGCAGTCAGTCGGTGAACAGCCAGGCTGACTGGCCAGATGGGATGCTGCCGCCCGCCGGCTGCGGGGGCGGGGTGGTGGGGCTTCATGGGTGGGTGGGGTGGGGACACTAGCCACCAGGGCTATGTTCGGGGGTGGTTTTATTACACATACCACCCGGCGATCGGGCATTTCTCGTCCACTGGACCACCAGGGATATGTATGGGAGGGGTGGGGTTTTGACACATACCACCCGGCGATCGGGCATTTTGGTTCACTGGACCACCAGGGATACATTCGGAGGAGGGGAGCCACATTGCGGCCTGATCAGGCTGGTGGGGGGTACACTATGCCAGCGATCGGGCTGCAGAGTGTGGTACACTATGCCCGCGATCGGGCTGCGGGGGGCACAGGAGGCTGGTTGGGGAGCCAGCCACAGGTGGCAGCTGCTGTGTTGCACCCTGCAATACAGCAGCTCACCTGTGGGTGGCCCTCGACTTAAGCCTTTTTGGCTCAAAGTCCTGCAGGCGCAGGTTGGGGGTTGCGCCTAGACAACTCTGCACAGCCTGGCTGAATATCGGCTGTGCAGTTTATCATGGTTCCTCCTTCCAGTTGAGCATGCATTCATTTGCATTGTGCTGTTGCTCAGCCTGTTTTCAGTGGTGCAACTGCCTTCTGCTGAATATCGCAGAATGGCGCAATTTCAGACTTGCGCATGTGCAACCCTGTTGCGCATGGCTCAACCCTTTTGAATATCCCACCCTGTACCTTTAACTGAACAAGGAAGTCCCCTGAAACAAAAAAAAAAACAACCTTGGTTTTGAAATATGTCCAGATATGTAAATACAGAAAGGGCTCAGTCAGGTGACCCCAGCAAAAGATATAAAACCTCTTCACTATGTTCACTTCAGTTCAGTCCAGTGGGGTTCAGCCCTGAGAGAGGAGGAGAGAGGTTCTTCTGTTTGTGCAGACAAGCTGTTGAATGCAAATGAGAAGGGTCTTAGGAGGTCTAAGGTCCAAGACTGTATAATGGGAAAAATTACTGATGTTAAGTAGTGATTTTCTTTGCAATGTTTTTGTTTCCATTTAATATTTTTCTAACTTTTGAAAAATAAATATCACACCACAGTGTGTTTTAAACCTGTAAATTTGCCTTGTTTGATGTTTATTCCCACATGCTGAGACAAACTTGATGTCAGAAGTGGGTTAGTACTGCTTGTCCAGAAAAACAAGGGGGAGGCCAGTACCCAGATACCAGCCCTGCTATTCAGACATGGGGGCAAAGAGCAGGATGGCATACCTCCAGGATCTTATGGATGTTAAGGATCTGTTGAAGGAGGAGGGACTTAATGGTGTGCATACCAGAGCCCAGGTGAGGAGAAGTGGAGAGGAGTTATTGCCTGGATTGGAGTTCGATGGAATGTGGAGGTGGACCAGCACTGGAGAGAGGTGGAACACCACTGCCAGGTGCTGATGGAGGGTTCCCAACCAGAGGGTTTTGTGGCAGAGGCAGAGGACCAGGATCCATGGGTTCTAGAGGAGGAGGAGGACCCCCCATGGAACCTTTGTTGCTAGCCACTTTTGAGATCCTGTTGCCCATTTTCCTGGGCTGTTACTTGGTGCATGATGGTGAGCAGGAAGATGAGAACCCAGGTGAGACTGTTGCTAAGAATACTGTATTGGGGTGGAAACCTTCAAGCAAGAAAGAAGAAGCTGTTGAGGCTAAAGGGACCTTTTCTTGTTCAGTTACAACTGAAACTGTTAACAGTATTTACAGTACTGACTAGAATAGATTGGTCTTGGGGATCTGTGTGATATGGGATGAAATGTATGAAAGATGTAATGGTTAAAATGAATGTAACTTTTTAAGGCTGGTGCTGAGTATAGTCAGTTGAAGGTACCAGGACGGTGTAAGGGTTGAAAGGAAACCCCAGGTATATTGCAAGTAATGGTTGAAAGCAAACCCCTGGTATGTTACAAATAAGGGTTGAAAGGAAACCCTAAGTATGTTACAGATAAGGGTTGAAAGGAAATCCCAAAGGTTTTGGAGTTAGGAACTTGCTGGTTGATGTTCAACTTGAAACGTTTCCTTGTCTATCAGAAAATATATGAAAGGGAAATGGATAAATTAAATTTATGAAATGATTACAAGAAATATATAGCATAAAAGAAATGTCTATATTATATGATATAAAATGAGGAGCCTAGGGTCATGAAGTATCTAGGTATGGAAAGGAACCAATGATTGGGCCCCTGAGTGGAAACAATGTGTTAGAATGGGGTTAGAGCTGGGTACAACTCACCTGGGAGAAAGTTGTGCTATACAGTATGTCAATATGGCCACCCTAATTGGTATGGAGGAAGCTAAATGTCAGCATAAAACTGCTGTGTATTACTTCCTCATTTTTAATGTACTGATGAAGGTACGATAGTAGGTGCACAGGGCTGAAACAATGCCAAGTGATGGGTATGGATGAAGCTAGGAGTCAGTATAAAACTGCTGTGTATTACTTCCTCTTTTTTAATGTACTGATGAAGGTACGATAGTGGGTGCACCAGGTTCTGAAACAATGCCAAGTGATGGGTTCTGAAATGATGCCAAGTGATGGGTATGTAGGAAACTAGATGTCAGCATAAAACTGCTGTGCATTACTTCCTCTTTTTTAATGTACTGATGGAAGTATGATAGTGGGTACACAGGGCTGAAACAATGCCAAGTGATGGGTATGGAGGAAGCTAGGAGTCAGTATAAAACTGCTGTGTATTACTTCTTTTTTAATGTACTGATGAAGGTATGATAGTGGGTGTACCAGGTTCTGAAACAATGCTAAGTGATGGGTTCTGAAACAATGCCAAGTGATGGGTGCTGAAATGATGCCATGTGATGGGTATGTAGGAAGCTAGAAGTCAGCATAAAACTGCTGTGCATAAGTTCCTCTTTTTATTGTACTGAAGAAGGTACTATAGTGGGTGCACAAGGTTCTGAAATTATGCCAAGTGATGGTCCAGAAATTATGCCAAGTAATTGGTGCTGAAACGATGCCTATTGATGGGTGCCTGATCTTACATATGAAATGTCTGAGTTGTAGCAACCAGAGTGAAATAGTTAGAGGGGTAGACAGTCACTGCAGACTGAAGTCTCTGAGAGTATAGATTGGTACTGTGCTGAACTGTATGACAGTCCCAGTGTAATGTTGTGAAAATATTTTATTGCAGTAACTTGGTTTGGTGGACAATACTAAAATAGCTGAATTAAGGGACCCTGGGGCAAAGCTCTCATAGTGGATGAGAGAAAGTTTCAACCAACCCCCATTCTACTGTTTTGGGTAGAACTGAGAGGAGTTCTTGAAAACAGTATCATTTTGAGAACTATTTTTCTTAAAAGGGAGGTGTGTAGTGGAGTTAGGCTGTGACTGATGGACCACTTTTCTATTTCCTTATTTCCTAGCTACCAAAACTTCTGTCGCATAACAGTTAATCGCGTTTCTTTATGCTTCTTCTTTTCACCTTCCCTAGGTTAGTTGGTCACCTAGCCTAGCTCTTTACTATCCCTACTAAACTTCCTACTAGTCTCTCTTTCATTCTTTTCCATTTCCATCCATCCAGTCCCTGGAATGATGCCAAACACCTGGAGAGGTGTTGTGAAAGTGCATAAGTGCATTTTGTGTACAAAAAGCATGAATGCTAATTTAAATAGGAATAAATACAGTTAATAAAGCCTTTTTAAGTAAAAAGGATTCAGTAGCATATAAAACAATAATAATTCATGATTAGTACAGATATAAGAAATCCTTAAGGTATTTTCATAAATTCATACTATAAGCATGTTACTGTTTATAGAAGTGCTTAGTCACTGTGGCTCAGAGATATAGAGAGTCAATATCTGTGGAGATATACAGAGTACCTTTAACTGAACCAGGACATCTCCTGAAACAAACTCCCCATTGGTTTTGAAACATGTCCAGATATGTAAATACAGAAAGGGCTCAGTCAGGTGACCCCACCAAAAGATATAAACCTCTTCACTAAGTTCACTTTAGTTCAGTCCAGTTTTTCAGCCCTGAGAAAGGAGGAGAGAGGTTCTACTGTTTGTGTAGACAAGCTGTTGAATGCAGATGAGAAGGGTCTTAGGAGCTCTAAGGTCCAAGACTGTATTATGGGAGAAACTACTGATGTTAAGTAGTGATTTTCTTTGCTTTTTTTTTATTTGTCTAACTTTTGAAAATAAATATCACACCACGGTGTGTTTTAAACCTGTAAATTTGCCTAGTCTGATATTTATTCCCACATGCTCTGACAAACTTGGTGTTAGAAGTGGATAGTACTGGTTGTCCAGAGAAACAAGGGAGACCAATACCCAGATACCAGTCCTAGTATCCAGACATTAGGGCAAAAAGCAGGATGGCATACCTCAGGATCTCATGGATGCTAAGGATCTGTTGAAGGAACAGGGCTTACTGGTATGCATACCAGAGCCCAGGTGAGGAGAACTAGAGAGGAGCTATGCTGTCTGATTGGAGTTCATGGAGATGGACCAGCACTGGAGAAAGGTGCAGCATCACTGCCAGGTGCTGATGGAGGGTTCCCAACCAGAGGATTTTGTAGCAGAGGACCAGGATCCATGGGTTCTAGAGGAGGAGGACCCCGCTGATGGAACCTTTGTTGCCAGCCACTTTTGAGATCCTGTTGCCTATTTTCCCAGGCTGTTACTTGGTGCAGTATGATGACTAGGAAGATGAGACCCCAGGTGAAACTGTTGCTAGGGATACTGTATTGGGGTGGAAACCTTCGAGCAAGAAAGAAGAAGCCATTGAGGCTGAAGGGACCTTTTCTTGTTCAGTTGCAACTGAAACTATTAGCAGTATTTTCAGTACTGACTGGGGTTGGTTGGTCTTGGGGATCTGGGTTATATGGGATGAAATGCATGCAAAATGTAATGTTTAAAATGAATATATCTTTTTAAGGCTGGTGCTGAGTACAGTCAGTTGAGGGTACCAGAACGGTGTAAGGGTTGAAAGGAAACCCCAGGTATATTACAAATAATGGTTGAAAGAAAACCCCTGGTATGTTACAAATAAGAGTTGAAAGGAAACCTCAAGTATGTTACAAATAAGGATTGAAAGGAAACCCCAAAGGTTCTGGAGTTAGGAATGTGCTGATTGATGTTCAGCATCAGGCGCTGCCTTTTCTACTAGAAAATATATGAAAGGAAATAGATAAATGAAATGTGAAATGATTACAAGAAATGTATAAATAAAAGAAATGTCTATACTGTATGATATAAAATGAGGAACCTAGGCCATGGAGAATCTAGGTATGGAGTGAAACCTATGATTGGGCACCTGATTGGAAACAATGTGCTAGAATGGGTTAGAGCTGGGTAAAACTCACCCTGATGGGTATGGAGGAAGCTTGAAGTCAGCATAAACTGCTGTGTATTACTTCCTCTTTTTAATGTACTGATGAAGGTATGATAGTGGGTGCACAGGGCTGAAATGATGCTAAATGATGGGTATGGAGGAAGCTAGAAGTCAGTATAAAACTGCTGCATATTACTTCCTCTTTTTTAATGTACTAATGAATGTACAATAGTGGGTGCACCACATTCTGAAATGATGCCAAGTGATGGGTGCTGAAATTATGCCGAGTGATGGGTGCTGAAACAATGCCATGTGATGATGTGATGGGTAGCTAGGAAGCTAGAAGTCAGCATAAAACTGCTGTGCACTAGTTCCTCTTTTTTAACGCACTGATGAAGGTACGCTAGAGAGTTCCAAAACAATACCAAGTGACGGGTTCTGAAACTATGCCAAGTGATGGGTGCTGAAATGATGCCTGTTGATGGGTGCCTGATCTTATATATGAAATGTCTGTGTTGTAGTAACCAGAGTGAAATAGTTAGGGGGTAGACAGTCACTGCAGACTGAAGTCCTCTGAGAGCATAGATAGGAACTGTGCTACACTGTATGACAGCCCCATGGTAATGTTGTGAAAATATTTTCGTATTGCAATAACTTGGTTTGGCGGACAATACTAAAAATAGCTGAATTAAGGGACCCTGGGGTGAAGCTCTCATAGTGAGTGAGAGAAAGTTTCAACTAACCCCCATTCTACTGTTTTGGGTAGAATATTTATGACTGAGAGGGAGTTCTTGAAAAACCAGTATCGTTTTGAGAACTGTTATTTTCTTAAGGAGGGAGGTGTGTAGCGGAGTTAGGCTACACCCTCGGCTGTGACTGACGGACCACTTTTCTATCTCCTTATTTCCTAGCTACAAAATTTCTATTGAGCAACAGTTAATGCTTTTCTCTTTGCTTTTCTCCCCCACCTTAGGTCGTCCACCTAGTGTAACACTTTACTATCCCTACTAAACTTCCTGCTAGTTCTCTCTTTTCATTCTTTTCCATTTCCATACATCCAATCCCTGAATGATGCCAAACACCTGGAGAGGTGTTGTATAAAGTGCATAAGTATCATTTGTGTACAAAAAGCATGAAGGCTATTTTAAATAGGAATAAATGCAGTTAATAAAGCCTTTTTAAATAAAAAGGATTCAGAAACCATATAAAACAATAATAATTTGATGATTAGTACAGCTATAAGAAATTCTTAAGGCATTTTCATAAATTCATACTATAAACCTGTTACTGTTTATAAAAGTGATTAGTCACATGTAAATACAGAAAGGTCTCAGTCAGGTGACCTCACCAAAAGATACAAAACCTCTTCACTAAGTTCACTTCAGTTTAGTCCAGTGCGGCTCAGCCCTGAGAGATAAGGAGAGAGGTACTACTTTTTGTGCAGACAAGCTGTTGAATGCAGATGAGAAGGGTCTGAGGAGCTCTAAGATCCAAGACTGTATTATGGAAGAATCTACTGATGTTAAGTAGTGATTTTCTCTGCATTTGTTTTAATTTCATGTATTTTTTTCTAACCTTTGAAAAATAAATATCACACCACGGTGTGTTTTAATCCTGTAAATTTGCCTTTTTTGATGTTTACTCCCACCTGCTGTGACACTACACCATTACAAAGGAGCCACACCATACTACACAGGGCTATAGAAGAGGAACACAATGAGGACCACTGAGAACACATGCAGGAGTTGTGAAGGTAGAGTTGCAGATGACACACATTGTAAGTCAGGCTCAGCCTTTCTTGATCTATGAACATGTGCCCATTCTATGGTTGCAACTTTCCACTAATACCAGTGCCATCTGTGAACTCAGAACTGGACTTCTGCAGCAAACTCCATGGGCCCATTCTCAAAGCTCCTGGCAGGGCAAAGGGGACTTGCACCACACAGAGTGGCGCAAAGTGCCCCTTGTGCCTAAAGATGCACTGGAGGCAATTCTCAAAGGCAGCCTGCATCAATCACAGGCTGCCTTCCCCAAGTGTGGCTTGCACCACCCCTGCACCCAGAAATTGGCTGCAACAAGGCACTAGGGGGCATGTGGCAGATGCAAGCTGCCACAGCCCCCAATTGCGATTCTCAGATATCTCCCAGAGGGAAATATTCTAAGTACCCTTAGACCAGCCATGGTTGTCTCCCCTGGAAGAACTGCCTGTTTGCAGAAATGTGCTGTGGGAAGTACTACCTCCCAATCCCTGATGTGACCCCATTTAAAAATATATTAAATATGCCCCATCTCTGGTTCTTTTGCATCCCCCCCAATCCCCAATGTGTTCCAATTAAAAAATATATTAAATATATCCCCCGTCTCTGTTTCTTTTGTATTCCCCTCTCCAGTCCTTGATGTCTCCCATTTTATGATATAGAATACTGACCCCTTCCCTGGTGGTTTAGTAGCCCCCACTCCAGCAGGTAGTGCCCTGCACCTCCCCCCATTCCTGAAAGAAGAGCTGGCACCATTACAACCTCCCTCTACCACAGCGGCCAGCGCCGACTCAACTGTCACTGGCGGTAATGTAAGTGTATGAATGCTGTGCATGCACTTTGCATTACCACTCAATGACAGTTAATCCATGCAACCGTGGTGGTGAAGGAAACTGTCGTGCCTAGTTCTACTACTCTTTGGGAGATGGGGAGGAAGCAGAGGTGGTGGAAACTCTGTTGGAGTGAGGAGGGGGGTCACTAGACCACCAGGCATGGGTGTGCCGTGTTTTGTACATCAAGGAGTGGCATCAGGAGGGGCTGGGGCATTTCATACACATATGTCTAATGGATGGCATCAATGGGGGGGGGCACTGGAACACCAGGGATGGGAGAATTATGGAATATATACATAATGGCCAGCATCTGGCAGGGGAAGGGTGATCTATTTCATACCAGATCAGGGTGAGGGGCAACTATGCCACCAACAGTGCTTTAACGGTGCACATCAGGGAGGGGGCAGCTAGCCCAACAGGGATTAGAGTGGCGCACAGCCACCCAGTGGTTGTGGTTAACCCTTCTGGTGCACCATCTGTTTGGTGCACAGCCACCATTACTGCAAGCCATGGGACTTAGCTGCCGGGACCCTGCCTGATAATGAATCGGGCGCAGGGTCCCTGATGCACTGGGCTTCAATGTAAGCTGCTGTTTGTCACAGCTTGCACTAATCCAAGCTCACTTTGAGAATCGGGCCCCAAATCTCTCCAAGTCTGGGTTGTGCATCCATGGCTAGATCTGAGGGACAGGGGTTCAGATTCTTGACTGTACAGTCCACTCATCCATAGTGATAACTAAACTACAAAGCACAATGTTCATTATCTGAAAAATATGAATGAAAGTAATGGTATGACCTCTTGCAGCCTACTACAGTGCTTCAGAAAGGGAATTTAGAGTTACTGTCATTCAGCTTCATGTTTTTTTCATCACTTAGGTTAACCGACTCATTGACTGACAGAGTGACTGACTGAGCGACTGACTGAGCACTTACATGTAAGTCTAGTAAAGGCCTGTAACTACGCACTGCATTCATATTACTTGGAAATCATACACTGATGGTTGTTAGTTACTGGCTGTTTTAGCCTTACTTTACTCATTGTCCAAGTCATTGCAAAAAACTATGTTAATGCGCAAGTTAGTGTTGCAGCAAAAAGTGTGAAAAGTAGGTAAATGCAACTTTAGGGTAAAAACATCCATGGACCCTTGTTGAATGTGTGGCATTGCATTCCCTGGGGTTTGAACTATCATGTAATGCAGTGTTAATGTTTCTCTAATTTAGGCAAAATGGGCCGGATTTACAAAGTCCCCAAAAATTCTGCAGATGTGGGAAAAACCCAGCGCAAGTGGGTTGCCTCTTGCAGAGCCACAGTTTTTCCTGCAGCTGCGGTATTCACAAAGGTGGAGCCAGTTTATGACCATCTCCACAATTTACAGCAGCTTGTGGTTGGTGTTCCCCGCCCCCCACAGCTGCAGAAAAATGTTACAGCTGGTGGGACCAGGTGTAACATCTCTGCAGCTGTGGGGGACTGTGAATACAAATCTCCTGCGGCTGTGGAGATTTGGTCAGATTTTGTTTTGTGAATCTGGCCCCATATCTCCAAACATTGGTGTGTGACTGTTGTTTCTGTGTGTACAGACAATGCCAGGGCTGGGGCAGCACCAGATCATGTGATTTTCAAACCTCAAGAATGTACTTTGCGCTGCATCCCTAACTTGTTTATGAATGTAATGTCTTGCAGTGAACTTCTTGTCTTTTTGAAACAGATTGTACCCTGTGCCTATAGCAGTCCATACACAAAGTAAATACCTGGTGGGGCACTGCCAGTGACCTGTAACTTGTTTGTGTATGACTCTGTGGGCCATCTGTGAAACAACTGACCTCTCCGGAACTTTCTGGGCAAAACTGCTTGCTTCAAATTGAAGTGGAAAACTAAGTAGGTGCACATGCACAGCTTGCTTTTTTGGACTTAGTTTTTTTTTGCATCTTTTTGTGAAAAGGCATGAAAAAACAAATTTAGAAAAACACAAACTGCACATGTGCACATACTTTGTTTTCTATCTCAGTTGTTTTTTTAACTTGTAACTTTGACATTTTTAATATTGTTTCACCAAAATTTCCTAATCGGCAAGTTTCCACCCTCCCTCACAGCCACATCAGTGGTGTTTTTAAATTCCACTAGAAATATGTTTTTGCCAACCCCAAAAATGCATTTTGGATGGTATTTAAAAGTTGCCACTTGTGTAGTCATGAGTGTGGGTGGTAACTTACAGATTAGTGAAATTTTGTTGAAACACTATTAAAGATATGAGTAAAAGAAAATGAAGTGGAAAAAAAAAATTCTGAGCAAATGCGCAGTTCATACTTTTTTCAGAACTCATTTTTTTTTCACGACTTTCATGGTTTAATTCAGTTGATGGCATCCAGCCAAGGGATGGCTGTGTAGGTTGTCCACCAAGGGATATCAGTATCCTTTTTTAGAGGGTGAGTTGGGACAAGGAGGTTATTATATGCCAGAGTGTGTTTGGGAGAAGGGTTTAGTTTCACAGGAGGGGCAAACAGAGAGGAGAATGTGGTGGCAGGGAGGGGTTTCCAACCACTAGTAGTTTTAAATGAAAATAAAGGACAAGCACCTTTGCGAGGGGGCGTGGGAGGGTGAGATTCCTGCGCTGCCAACAGTACCAGTGCTGGCGATACGCTCTGATGATCAGTCATGCAAGCTGAGCAATGGCGACTTCACTGTTAGTTGCAGTGCCCTGATAAAGACATTTACACTCCCTCTGACTGTTTTGCACATTCAGAGGCAGTAGTGCCTAAATTGCCATTATTTTTGAAAAAGTGGATCTTTTTCATGTTTTTGCCAATCACTAACCAAAAAGCCACTGAACCAAATTTTATCAAAACTGGCAGCTCAAGAGATCCAGTGCTTGATTTTCAAAATGGCCCTTAGATTAACATAAGCTGCATCAAACAGCAATTTGCACTGAAGCATGGTGTACCAGAGATTCTGCTCCAGATTTTGTTACAGGAGGGGTCTCGGCGTCAAACTCCCCAAGACTGATGCAACCGCAGCTATGGGTTGAACAAATAGTGCACAGGCAAGGATTGACAGAGGCTTCCATCCACCCCTGACCTGGGAACTACTGGCCCAAATAGTATACTGTGCAACACTGCTGATGGCCTGCACAAACACAGGGTCAATGATACCCAGTGTGTAGTAGTTGTACATGGAGCAATGCCCACTGCACTGCACAGTAAACATGGTCAGAAAGACCACAGTCAACAGCAGATGCAGCCAGTCAATAGCCCAATGTTTATGCAGAGGGGACAGGCACAACAGAACATGTAGATGTGCAGGATGCATGTGTGTAACCATCCATGGCACCACCGTGATCTCCAGTGACAGGAAGTGGTGAATAGAGTGTAACTGTGATGGCTGTAGGCAAATAGTCACAGTGTCTATAACTGTAGCAGTTAAGTTTGTTGCAAAATACAGGCCAGCTGAGATAGATTATCCTGGAGGACAGGACATGCTACAGTGGTTGGATCTGGTAGAACCATCAGCACAACGTGGCAGTAGTGGATGCCCACATCTCACAGATGGGTTGCAGAATTTAGCACCATATCACATCATCAGCTTATAGCTGAGCAGTTCTTATGGGCCATACTCTTCTGAACCCCATGTGTCCTTGGCACCTCACTCAGACTGTAACAGTTGTGCAGCCTGATGATGGCAGCAGAACGTACCTGTTCTGTGACCACCACCCTGGCCAGCCCATGGTTCTAAGCCTCCTATTTTGCTGGGTCTGCCTGCCACCACAGGGATAGACACATTTGTTTGCTCATGCCCAACAGAATACACCCATGTACAATGTGTCTGTGGGTACCTGTATGCTGTGCAGTCATCCCAAATGTGTGCTAGGTACCCATATGACCCAGGGCATAGAAGGTGGTGCTACAGTGCCAGAACACTGATGGTGTTCACCATAGAACTCTGCAGGTCATCACACTGTGACTTGCACAAATACTGGCCTGAATGCCAAGCTGTTGTGTGCTAATATGGCTGTCCTGGTTGTTAGCATTGCTTGCGGACACTGGTCGCTTGTCATGTGTCACTGGGATGCTTCCCAGTGCCACAGATACGATGGTGGTGTATGGGCACGGTACAGAAGGGACTCAATAGTAGTCTGGTATGCCCTGCAGCAACACCCACCATGTTGTGTTGTACACCAGGCCAATGGAGCGACACAGTGACAAGGCGGGTCTGTGCCTCAGACATCTATTGTGTGTTGTGTACTGGGGGTGGGGCAGTGTTGTGTGTGCCATAAACAATGGTACAGGTAGATCGTACTTGCACCATTACAGTGCTGTTGACACTCACCACACAGCTGCTGGGACATCAGTCCATGGTTGGGGGTTGACCATGTCGAGTGACAGAACACACATGCTACCATGCACAATGCTGAGATGGCCATTGTACTTCTGGGTGGCATGTATGTTCCCACCAGCTACAGGTGCAAGCCCTCCATCCTGTCAAGTTCCTGTCACTGTGGTTATTAGACCGTGGCTGCTCCCCACAGAGGAGATGCTTCCTGGGGGCATAGTACGAGTCATGGTACAGTCCCATATGTGCCCTACATTGCAGCAGGTGGCTGCCCAGTGCTGCAGGGTCCCTCCAGCCAACCCACATGTCTTGAATGTGATGGTGCATGGGCCATTAGACCAACTCTGGCTGATCTAAGCCCATGCAAGCCCTGTACCATTTGGGGGGGAGCTTCAAAAATCCAAAATGAGGGGATGCTGCTCCACTGTTGGCGTGCAAGCCCATGTCTGCTATGGCACCCAATTGTGTCTGCTGCAACCATAGAGCAAGCCCAAGCGGCACAGGCAGCCCCCCACTCATGTCACAGGCTGTGTACATCAGGAATGGTGCACAGTATATTGCAAGGTATCCCTTGCATCATTTTTTTTATACAAGCACTGTGTGTCATTCCTAGACTTTTGAAAATACATGCTTTATAACATATTGTGAAAATCCATCTGGTAACAAAAGAAAATTGTGATTAAACATTAAACTGCCTATCCAACCCTAGCTATAGTGGTACTAGTATGCCACAACAATACTGTAGTTGCATTCTGTGTTCTCAATATGATGGTAATGGTGAAAATATAGTGCTATCTTTTGACTGCTGCTGTCTCCCCAGGACTGCCAAGGAAATATGAACTGCTACATCTCATGTGGCTATCGTGGTCAAAACAAATCAATAGATCAATAAATGCATAAAAACATAACTAATTAAATAAATAAATACCAATATACTCTGTCTCTCCCTCCCTCTCTCTCTCTCTATATATATATATTATACGGGCGCAGTCACGCCCCTATAGTTAGGGCTGAGTAGGCACTTCAATGTTAAACTCACAGTTTTGCACTTTAATAACTTTGCAGCCATTGAATGAATGTGCACAAAATTTGGTATGTGCCTTCCTGTGGTGTAGATCTCTTGATCTGGCAAGTTGTGTTGTGGTTCAGTGTGGGGTCTCTGAGTTATGGAGAGGTGAAAAAACATGTTTTTACCCATTGACTTTGCTGGAAATTTTCTTTGAACTTGCCTACAGCCAGGAGGGTTTGTTTGTTTTGTATGAGATTTTCATGACAGAAAGGTACTACCCCACAGATGTGCCTTTTGCAAGTCCTGAAAAAACAATAAGCTGTTTTTAAGTTATTGCAGTTTAAACATTTGAAAAATTGTTTCTGAGCATGCTCAGTAAGCACTTCAATATAGCTGTATGATACAAAAGAGGAATCCTGCATTGTATGAGAAGATCCCTCTTTTGTATGGCTGCCATCTTGTTTCCAGTTTGCCTGAAATTCAAATTTGGAAACCTCCCAAAATGATATTCTGGGGAGGAACCAACATCTGTAGCTTGCTTATTGTGACCCCCTAAAGTAGGTGCATTCTGCACTCTACTGTTTGGAAAATGCCCTTAAAATGTGTTATTTAACATTTAAATTCTTTGTTCATACCGGCGTCATATGAAGTAAGATCTTAATTCGTATGACGAAATATGAACTAGGATCCTACTTCATGAATCATAAGACGTAGGATTCTGATATAAACAACAAATTTAAATGTGGGTATCTCAGACATTTTTTGTATTTTCTCACCAAATTTTCAGCATAGGCATTTTGGGACCCGACCTCATGAACAATGTCACTGTCATCTCGTTTGTCAGTCCGAAAAGGTGATTTCTCTGTCACTGTGCGGAATCACCTTTCAGAACTGATTAACGAAATGACAGTCCCAGTGTTCATGAGGGGATGTCCCAAAAAGCCCATGTTGAAAATTTGTTGGAAAAAATCCCAAATACTGCCATGTTACAAGGGTGCATTGCGCAGTTTGTACGCACATTCGCAACTACACCAATTTTAATATTTTCACTCCAGATTTTCAACATTGCCATTTTTTCACACCTCCTCATGAACAATACAGTTGTCATTTCTCACATCCTGCCCAAAATGTGTTTTTGCAACCGTAGTGCAGAATGGCACTGTCGTTGTGCAAAATCAACTTTTGGGGTGGATTAACAAAATCACAATGCCATTGTTCATGAGGGGATTTCCCAAAAAGCCCATGGTGAAAATCTGGTTTAGAAATTCCCATAAATGGCCACATTATGAGCATGCATTGTGCAGTTTCTATGTGTGCTCGTAACTACACCATTTTTCATACTTTCACTTCTGATTTTCAACATTACCCTTTTCCACACCTCCTCATGAACAGTATACAGCTGTCATTTTTTCACATCCTGCCCAAAACATGATTTCACACCTGTGGCGCAGAATGGCTCGTTCGCTGTGTGAACTCAACTTTTGGGACAGATTAACAAAATGACAGTGACATTGTTCATAAGGTTGGGTCCCCAAAATGCCATGCTGATAACTGGGTGAAAAAAATCTGAAAATGCCCAAATTACGTGCGTCCATTGAATTGTGGCACCCACAATGCCTTTCAGTGCCTTTATCTCGAAAACAATTTGAGATACAGATTTTTCGCTTTCTGCAACTTAGTCCACGTTTAGGTGGACTAAGCACCTGTGGAAGTTTTGAAGTCATGATTGCAACTGCAGTGACATTTTTTTCCGTATTTGCTATGGTTACTGAAATATTGCCAAATTAGTGTTATAAGGGTTACTTTTCATGACTATAGGGCTGCAGTACATCTGTATGTCTGTACTTATGTGTAAGTATGACCCCAAGGCATACCCTAATGCCTGCTGTATGTGGAGGGTGGGGATGGGGTGGTAGGGTTGGTAATCCTTATGTCAAATTTCCCAACTTTTTCACAGCTTTAAAGGTGACCTGCAGACTAATTGTGGCAGCCCACTTCCATCCCACATACCTTTCTATGGTGCTAAGGGCCCAGGATGCTATGATGATGACCTTTCATATAAATTAATATTTAAAAGTTCTGAAACTTTTCAGCGAATGCAGAAGTGTCTTGGGGTCCCAACATGCCGGGCGAAATTACTATGGGTATTGCACCAAGTCTGTGACGTGGCAAACACCACTGCTATGAATGAATGGCAGCAGCCAGAAGTTTAGTATTATTTATTTTATTGTTTCTATGTAGGTCTTGATGTTTTCAATTATATGTACAGCAACACCTGGACAGGTCCTTGCTGTACATATGATTTTGGCATCAAGCTCCACGTAGAAGCAATAAAATAATAGTAATTTGACCTCAAGGCACTTCTGTGTTCACCGAAAAGTTTCGCACTTTTTAAAAATATTTATTTTATTCGAAAGATCATCATCATAGCAGCGACGTAGAAAGGTATGTGGGATGGGAGTGGGCTGCTACGATTAGTTTGCAGGTCACCTTTAATAAAAAATCCTAACTGATGCATTAACATAGTTTTTGAATGAATATATAGATATATATATATATATGATAAATGATCAGGTCATGAGAAGGAAGCAGTTCAGGAATGTGATGATGTACCAGACATCAGAACTTACCCAGTTTCCCTTCCAACTTTATATTTTTTTCCAGTTCTTTCATGGTCAGACATATGGCAACTTAGATTCAATGCAAAGAAGTGCAAAGTAATGCACCTGGGAAATAAAAATCCAGGAGAAGAGTACACAATAGCAGGGGAGGTACTAACGACAACAATAATGGAAAGGGATCTGGGTGTAGTCATATCAGATGACCTAAAGGTGGGTAAGCAATGTGAGAAGTCAGTAAGGAGAGCTAGGGGGATACTGGGATACATAGGGAGGGGCATCACAAGTAGAAAAAGAGAAGTGTTTATCCCTCTGTACAGACAGTTGGTGAGACCCCATCTGGAGTACTGCGTGCAGTTTTGGAGACCTCATCTACACAAGGACATAGACAGGATGGAAGCAGTCCAGAGGAGGACAACTAAAATGGTGCAGGGTCTACATCAGATACCATATGAAGAGAGACTGAGAACTTAATATGTATACCCTTGATGAAAGGAGGGACAGGGGGGACATGATAGAAACTTTTAAGTACCTCAAGGGAATCAACAAAGTCCAAGAGGGTAGCATATATATGCTGTAGGAGGCAGTATAGCACAGTGGGTTAAGGCTCTGGAGACCTGCATTTGAATCCCACAACCACCTAGGTGCATACTGTGTGATCCTAAGCAAGTCACCTAACACTTGTGCTCCCAGGTCACACCTGAAACAAGCTTCAGCTTAGTGTGCTATTCTTGGTTAAACATTGGTCACACACACACACACATACATTATATATATATATATATATATATATATATAGATATACTGTATATATGTGTGTGTGTGTGTGTATGTGTATGTATATATGTATATGTATATGTATATGTATATGTATATGTATATGTATGTATGTATATTGTACTGACCCGGTAGGGCCAGTATAGTTAGGGTTGGTTAGGGTGTTTAATGTTAAAGGGAAGTGTTTGGAGGTGAATAACTTTGCAATGGTTCAACTTATTTACATGAAATTTGGCATGCGTAATGGCCATGTAAAGGTCTATGTGTGTGGCACATTTTGTGTTAAGTACTGATTTAGTCTCTGAGATACAGAATGTTGAAAATACAGACAGTTTGGCTGTTTTAGACACTTTAGCTCACCTACACCTCAAAAAACGGTGTAAGTTGTGGCTTGAAATTTCAGGATACAAAGCTGTTGCCTTAAAGAAGTGCCTTTTGAAGGTTTGGTGAAAAATATTAGTGTGTTCTAAAGTTGTGACATACTTTATGTCCCATTATTTCCTATGGGAAAAATAGATGTCTCACATCACATATCACGGTATGTCGCATCTTATGTTCGACATATCATGGTATGTCGCATCCTATGCTTGTCAAATCATGGCTGCTGTCTTGTTTTGCCACTTAGCAAGGATATTGAAGTACCAAAAAGTTTAAAGACAAAAAAACCCCACCAGAAAACAGCTGAAGAGAACCTACTTCAGTGTATTCTGATGACTTTTTTTGTGTTTTAAGCTGTACCCAAAGAAGTTTTTCTCTCAGGTGCCAGATCATATAGAGAATGGCTTGGAGTCCATTCTCTGTATGAGAAGAGTGGTATTTGCTTGACTTCTGTAGCCACAGCTGGAAATTGTGCTGCTGGCAGCAGAGTCATAGAAGACCCGCTCTATGCGCTTTGTGCGCACAATGCATTGCTTGTACTGGGCATACTGGGAGCCCACCTAAGTGTGCCCAGATGAGTTTTTTAAGTGTAAATACCAGTGAACAAAGAAAAGCATCCCCTGAGGTATTTTTTTCTATGCAGAATCCTGCATTTCAATGTGCACAAATTTTGATGCAGGATCCTGCATTGAAGTACTGTAATGTGCCACACAATGCATCCAAAAACATTGTGTGGCACATTTCAATACTTCGGTGCAGGACCCTGCATCAATCTACGTTGCCCCTTTTTGACATTGGGATGCCCAATCCCCATGTTGATCTGTAACCCCCCCCCCAGTATTGTGGCACGCTGGAAGCCCACTCCAGTGTGCCAATATGTTTATTAAAATTAATTAAAGATTTCTGACACCGGGATGCCCACTCTTGGTGTTGGAAAACCTCCCAAGCCCACTCTTACTGCCAATGGGGGTGCCCAATCCTTCTGTCAGAATGATGATCTCCCCCAGACTTATGTGGCACACTGAGAGCCACCCCAGTGTGCCTAAATTTTTTTTTTCCTTTTAGGTCCTGTAAATGAAGAAAACCATCCCTTGAAGTCTTTTTTATTAATATTTTTTAAACTGTAATGAAGAAATGGTCCATCATTGTCTCCTTGTCCCCTCCCCATCCCCACTCCTTCTGCGCAACCACCTCCCTGCACTCCCCTCACCCATACCTACCCTCTGGAGTCAGGAACCACAATCTTCTCTGGGCTGGGAGGCGCCTGCACTCTTCAAAGCCGAACTGAGAAATGAGGCGGTTAAGCACTGTATAATAGGACTGAATGGGGGTTTCAACTAAGTATATATCTCAGCCAAATTTAGGAATTTTGGCCTCAAATTTTCAACATGGGGTTTTGGGATCCCTCCTTGTGAACACCATCACTGTCATTTCGTTTCTCAGTGTCAAAAGGTGATTTCATGGTCGCTGTGAGGAATCACCTTTCAGGACTGATTCACGAAATGACAATGCCACTGTTCATGAGGTAGGGTCCCAAAAAGTCCACGTCACAATTTTGGTGAGAAAATTCCTAAAAATGACTATGTTACAAGTGTGTGTTGTGCAGTTTCTATGCACACTCATAACATCGCCAATTTTTTATATTTTCACTCTAGATTTTCAACATTGCCATTTTTTAACACCTCCTTATGAACGATACAGCTGCCATTTTTCATATCCTGCCCAAAATGTGTTTTCACAGCTGTGGCACAGAATAGAAACAGAGAATTTGACGGCAGATAAGGACTGCTTGGCCCACCTAGTTTGCCCATTCTCCTACCTAAAGGATAAGCTGCAACTCCTAGTTAACCAACAGCCTACTTCCTCCTACCCCCCACTAGGATTGACTTATGTCTGTCCCATGCATTCTTGAATTCTCCTGCTGTTCTTGACTCCACGACCTCCTCAGGAAGGCTGTTCCATGCATCCACAACCCTCTCCATGAAAAAATACTTCCTCACATTACCTCTGAGCCATCCCCCCTCCATCTTCAAATTGTGCCCCCTTGTTCTTGCACATCTCTTTTTCTGAATGATACTACCCTCTTGGACTTTGTTGAGTCCCTTGAGGTACTTGAAAGTTTCTATCATGTCCCCTCTCTCTCCCTTCTTTCCACAAGGGCATACATATTAAGCTCCTTTAGTCTCTTTTCATATGTCTTCTGGTACAGACCCTGCACCATTTTGGTCGCCCTCCTCTGGACAGCCTCCACTCTATGTCTTTGTGGAGATGGGGTCTCTAGAACTGCACACAGTACTCCAGATGGGATCTCACCATCTGTCTGTACAGAGGGATAACAACTTCCTGTTTTCTACTGTTGATACCTCTCCTCATGCATCCCAGTATTCCCCCAGCCTTCCTTAATGCCTTCTCACATTGCTTGCCCACCTTTAGGTCATCTGATATAATTACCCCTAGGTCCCTTTTCATTTTTATTATTGTCAGTATCTCATCCCCCATTGTGTACTCTTCCCCCGGGTTTTTGTTTCCCAGGAACATTACCTTGCACTTCTTTGCATTGAATCTAAGCTACCATACATTTGACCATTAAGTCCCTTCTCATCCTTTCCACTCCATCTTGTGTATCAACCCTGTTGCAGATCTTTGTGTCATCTGCAAAGAGACATACTCGTCCTTCCAGTTCCTCTGCAATGTCACTTACAAAGACATTAAAAAGGACCTGTCCCAGTACTGAATCCTGTGGTACCCCACTAGTAACCCTCCTTTCGTCACTGTGGACTCCATTTACTATTACCCTTTGTGTCCTGTTGTCCAGCCAATTTTTTATCTAGGCTACCACTTTGGGACCCACTCCAAGGCTGGCTAACTTGTGCATTAATGTTTTGTGTGGGACTGTATCAAATGCCTTGCTAAAATCTAGGTAGACCATGTCCACATCCCCTCCCTGGTCTACTACTTTGGTCACCCAGTCAAAGAAATCTATTAGATTCATCTGACACAACCTTCTCACTGTGAATCCATGCTGCCTTGGGTCCTGTGCCCCACTGATCTCTAGGTACTCAACAGTTCTTTCCTTCAGAAGTGATTCCATCATTTTCCCTACCACTGAGGTCAAACTAACTGGTCTGTAGTATCCTGCCACTGCCCTGTTCCCACTTTTGTGAAGAGGAATCACATCTGCCCTCCTCCAGTCCTCAGGTACCACCCCATCCTCCCATGATTTGTTAAAGAGAGTAGTCAGCAGTGTCACTAGTTCTACCCTTAGTTCTTTTAGAATTCTTGGGTGAATCCCATCAGGACCCATTGCTTTGTCTACCTTCAGTTTTACTAGTTCTTTCAGAACCGTTCTTCTGTAAATGGACTGGTATCGATCCCTATCTCCAGAGTGTTTCTCTTGTTTGGTTTAGGTACCTCACCCTCCTCTACCCACATTCCCTCCCCTTTATTAAGCCTCAGTATCCCTCCACTGGTCTTTCTTCACTTCCTAATGTACCTATAAAAGGTCTTATCCCCCTTCTTAACAGAGTTAGCTGTCCTTTTCTTGGTTTGGGCCTTTGCTATTCTGACTGCCTTCTCTGCCTCTTTCTGCTTTAACTGATAAAGGTCTCTGTCCTGCTCCATCTGTGTTTCCTTATATTTCCTGAATGCTGTCCTTTTCTCCTTAACCTTCCTTGCCACCTATTTTGAGAACCATAGCATTTTTTTTCCTTCATTGTGATTTGTTGATTTGCTTCACACAAAGACTTGTTGTCTCTGTGATGGCTGTTTTGATTACTCCCCATTGTTCCTCCATCCCTCTTTCTTGCCTGTTTGCTAGTGATTTTCTGAGGCACTCTCAATTTTCCAAAGTCAGCCCTCCTAAAGTCCAATACTCTTGCTTTTGTATGGCTTGACTCTATGGCTGTGTTTATCATGAACCACTGTTTGGTGGTTGCTTGTTCCCAGATGGCTACCCACTTCTAAATACAAGATTCTTTCTCTGCCCCCATTTGAGAGCACCAGGTCTAAGATTGCTCCTCTGAGTGGGTCCCAATACTAGCTGTCTGTCATGCCTTGTAGGGCATCAAGAATGATCCTGCTCTTGGATGTGCCTGCAGCAAAGGTGCTCAGTTAACATCTGGCATATTCAGGTCCCCATCAACAATATCTCCCCTTTTCTGCCATTCTAAGGATGCCTTCTATCATTTCCTGTCCATTCCCTCCCTTGAGACAGGGGTCTGTATACAACCCCCATGTGGATTGAGGTGCTATTTCCTGTCTCTAGGGTGACCCAGAGTGCCTGATCTGCTCCCTGTTTACTCCTTAGTTCTGTTGCTTTGATCCCATCCCTTACATGAGAGCTATTCCTCCTCCTCTTTTTCCCCTCTGTACCTTCTGTAGATTGTGTATCCTGGTATGTTGTTGACATCCAGTCATGGTTCTGTGTATACCATGTTTCTGTGACTGTCACAATATCCAGGCATCTCTCTTCCATCAAGGCCACTAGTTCAGGGAGCTTGTTACACAGATTATGGGCATTGGTACTCATCACCTCCAATTTTTGATGGCCTTACCCCTTTAAGCCCCATCCCTGTCCTTACTGCCTTTGCCTTTTTTGCATTTACTCTGTCCTGCTCCCTAATGACTTCTCTACCTTGGTGTTTACTTCACTAATTACTGTGTTTTGTGGGCGGAGGTTGGGATTTCCCTGCTCCTTTTCAGTTCCTCCCCCCTTGGCTAGTTTAAATGCTTGCCAATGAAGCATTTAAACCTATCACCTAGGATCCTGGTTCCCCCTGGACAGATGCAGATCATCGCACCAGTATAGGCCTGCATCCCTCCAGGTGGCTCCCCAGTCCGCAATGAAGCCAAAACCCTGAGCTCCACACCAATTTTTCAACCATTCATTGAATTCCATGGTGTGGAGTACCTCAGCACCACCCTTGCCATAGACAGGCAGCACCTCTGAAGGTTACCATATGCACTACTTGTCTCAGGCCCTCCCCAACTCTGCAAACTCCTCTTGTACTGCTCTGATCCCATTCCTAGCCAGGTCATTTGTCTCTGGGTGGACAATGACATCCAGCTCCCTCCCTCATGCAGCTGCTCCGCATGATCCTGAGGATTCACTTCCTGTCCCTCAAGCTGTGGTGCCAGGCAGGCACTGCACCTCCTTCCTCCCCCACTTACCCCTAATGATTGAGTCCCCACCAGGGGTTGTTTCCTTCCCCTGTGGGGTCCCGTGCCACCTCCTGTGGGTCTCCTTTGTGGAGGTCTCCAGCATCGTCCTTGGTCTCCACTGCAGGTGTCTCCATAGAGGAATCACTATCCACCAGAACAGCGTATGAATTGTGGAGAGGTACAGCTGTAGGGATGCACCTCTGTTCCACCACCCTCTCCTTCCCTGAGCCCACCATGGTCTAGCCGCTCCTCTTTCTTGGCAACTGTTGAGGTAGCAGCAGTGGCCCTGGTGGTCCCTGGGTGGGGGAGGAGGTTTCACGAATCCTAGCCAGGTCAGCCTGGAGATTGGCAACCTCCTCCCTCAAACCAGAGAGGTGTCTGCAAATAGGGCAGCATCGCAGCCTCCAGAATGTCTCCCAGAACACTGCCACCCCATAGCCATTGCACTGCACCACTCCCATCATGTCTTATTTTGTGTCCCCTCTCTTGTTTCTCTGTATGCTTACTCTCTCCTCACATCTCTCACCCTTCCTGTTCTGGGAAAGCAACTTTCTGTATTCTTCAGTAGTCTCCTTCTTCCTTGCTCAGAGTCAGACCACCAGCAGCTAGGGGGGAGAAAGAGCTACTTTTTTCCTTCAGGGCTGACAAAACTAATGTTTCTCTATGATCTGTCCCTTTCTACTGCCAAACAGGAAGTTCCTGTTGTCAGTCAAATCCAGTGGCTATAAATGTAGAACTGGCTCAGGGTGGGAGGGTGGAGGGGTGGGATGGAGGGCAGTTAGTAAGAAAAATGGTAGCTTTTTTAGTTAGCTACTTTCTGCTCTACAAGCAAGATTTCAGTCTTCAAAAACTAGCAGAAGGAAGTTGTAACTGGAGTCACCTTCTTTTCTACTGCCTAAGCCACACCCCAAATTGACCTCTCTCACCTCCTACTGATTTAGCAAAGTAAGTTTTTTTTTACCAGGAGAGACACACTAAGCTGAATGCTTGTTTACAGGTGCAACCTGAGAGCACAAAGAAGCTAAGTGACTTGCTCAGGGTCACACAGTATGCAAGTGGGGGCTGTGGGATTCAAACCCAGGTCTCCAGGTTTGCAGCTCAAAGCCTTAAACCACTGCACTATACTGCCCTTCAACACAGAAACACACACTGACTTTCTTTTTTTAACCCTAAACGAGACCCCCTCTACTTCTAATAAAGTATCTGTTTGCTTAATCCCAACAGGCATGGACTCCTTCTGAGATAGAAGTATTAAATCAGTAAGAAAATGGTAGCTTTGTTAGTTAGAATGGTATGTTCAGCTAGTGAAATCAACTTTGAGATGGATTAACAAATGACAGTGCCACTGTTCATGAGGGATGACCCATAAAGCCCATGTTGAAAAGTTGGTGAACAAATTCAAAAATGACTACTATATGAGTGCGTATGTTAAGACTTTCTATGCACACTCATGACTTTGCCAATTTTTCATATTTTCACTCCAGATTTTCAACATTGCCATTTTTAACAGTACCTTATGAAAAGAACAGCTGCCATTTTGCATATCCTGTCTGAAATGTGATGTTGCACCTGTGGCACAGAATGGCATGGTTGCTGTGCAAAATCAACTTTTGGGATGGAGTAACAAAATCACAGTTGCACTGTTCATGAGGGGAGGTCTCAAAATGCCAACATTGAAAATTTGGCAAAAAGATTCCAAAAAATGAGTGTTAGGGTCCATCTCAGCTTATGTACCTATGGAATGGGGTGAGTGTTAGGGCTAACAACCCCCAAGGCACAGGTATCGAGGTATGCCATGGGGTCCTAAAGCCAAGTGCTCACCCCATTTCACATGTAAACATGCTTTCACAGTATAGGACAATTGGGTGAGAGGCCTTATGACCCCATGGCACACCCCGATGCCTGTAGGTGTGTGGTGGATGGGAAGATGAGGGTGGGGTGGTAGGGGTAGGGGTAGGAACCCAGAGAGTGGGGTGTTTGGGTTGGAAACCCTAACGCCTCATTTCCTTGCTTTTGTCACTGTGGTATTCACCCTGACTGATGCATTAACAACGTTTTTTGCAAATAATTTCCCTTATTTTTCAGATAGTGTAACCGTATCCTCAGTTTACTGTGGGAGCACAGGGTCCTTTGGACCCTGCCCTCCCATCCCTCCATTGAGATAGTACAACACTGTCCATTAGTCATGGTGGAGTGCAGATTCTAAAGTACAACAGTCTCCATATGTCATGGTAGGGAGCAAGAGGTCCAGGAGTGCAGGGTCCGTTGGACCCTGAGCTCCATCCCTCCATCAAGATAGGACAACAGTATCCATATGTTATGGTGGAAGCCAGGGTCCTTCAGACCCTGTGCTCTCTATCCTCCATCCAGATAGAACAACAGTGTGAAAATGGAAACCATGGCAAAGTTGTTATGAGCGTGCATAGAAACTGCACAGTGCACAGGTAACACATTATTTTTAAAATTATTTAGCCAAATTTTCAACATTAGCATTATGGGACCACCCTCCTTGAACAGTGCAACTGTAATTTTGTTAATCCATCCCAAAAGTTGATTTTGTACAGCAACTGCACCATTCTGTGCCACAGGTGTGAAATCACAGTCCAGGCAGGATGTGTGAAATGACAGCTGTCCATAAGGTTGTGTGAAAAAATGGCAATGTTGAAAATCTAGAGTGAAAATATGAAAAATTGGCAAAGTTACAAGCATGTGTAGAAAGTGCCCAATGCTTGCCCGTAAGCAATCATTTTTTGGAATTTTTTCACCAAATTTTCAACATGGGCTTTATGAGTCCTCCATTCATGAACAATGGCACTGTCATTTTGTTAATCCATCCCCAAAATTGATTTCATGCAGCGAACATGCCATTCTGTGCCGTGGGTGTGAAAACACATTTTGGGCAGGATATGAAAAATGACAGCTATATTGTTCATAAGGAGGTGTTAAAAATAGCAATGTTTAAAATCTGGAGTGAAAATATTAAAATTGGTGATGTTATGAGAGGCGTTGAAACTGTGTGACTAGGTCATTTTAGGAATTTCTCACCAAAATTGCAACATGGACTTTTGGGACACCTCCTTATGAACAGTGGCACTGTCATGTTGTGAATCAGTCTCAAAGGTGATTCTGCACAGCGACCACAAAATCACCTTTCAGGACAGAGAAACTAAATGACAGTGACAGTATTCACGAGGAGGAGTCCCAAGAACCTCATCTTGAAAATTTTGGGCCAAAATTGCTAACATGCGCTGAGATATCAACCCAAGTTGAAACACCCCATTCAGTCTCATTAAACAGCACTTACCTGATTCTTCATTTCTCAGTTCAGCTTTGAAGAGTACAAACGTCTCCCAGTCAAGAGAAGATCATGACTCCCAACCTCTGAAGGGTAAGTATGGGTGAGGGGGGGGTTGAGGGGAGGTGGGTGCACAGAGGGAGGGTAGAGATGGGGGAAGAGGTCGGGGAGAAGAGAATGGACCATTTCCATACTCAGAGAGTAGTGGTCTGTGGGGAGCTCTCGAACCCTACAGAGGTTGGTAGTGGGGTACCACAGGGCTCAGTCCTGGGTCCAATCCTGTTTAATGTATACATATCGGACATCAGGGATGGTATAGGGTGTGAAATGAGTCTCTTCGCGGATGACTCCAAGATGGGAGCAGTAGTTGAGGGAGAAGAGGGGAGGTTGGCCCTGCAAGGGACCTGGACACCCTGGAAAGCTGGGCTACACATGGAAATTAATCAATATCACCAAGTGCAAGGTGTTGCATCTTGGTCGGGAAACCTAAACACAGGTACACCCTGGGAGGGAGGTGCTGGAAGCCTCAACAGGGAAAAGACCTAGGGTCATGGTGGATACATGTATGAATAACTCTGAGCAGTGCAGGAGAGCAGCTAGCAAGGCAAACAGGATGTTGGGATGCATCACAAGGGGATCACCTCTAGGAGCAAGGAAGTGATTCTGCCGCTGTACAATGGACTGGTTAGACCACACCTTGAGTACTGTGTACAGTACTGGAGACCACACTTGAAGAGGGACATACAGCTCCTGAGAGGGTACAGAGGAGGGCAACAAAGATGATACGAGGGCTAGGGATTTGACTTACGAGGACAGACTTGAGGAGCTCTGCCTGTTTTCATTGGAGGAGAGGAGAGACAGGGGACATGATTGAGGTCTTCAAGTACCTCAAGGGAATAAATAGGGTAAACATGGAGGGATCTTTAGACTAAAGCAGGGAGGCATCACCAGAGGGCATGGTTTGAAGTTGGAAGGTGGAAGGGTGAGGGGAAGAGGAGGAGGTTTTTCACTGAGAGGGTGGTGGACCCTTGGAATGCTCTGCCTGGTGAGCTGGTTCAGAGATCACAGTGGAGGGCTTTAAGAGAGGTGGGACAGGACACAGAAAGTGGATGTATCAGATGATGGCCTGTCCCGGGGTGGGATGGATGAGGGTTTCTGGAGCACAAGGGATGGGAGGGTCTCGCACCCAACTAAGGATCTAGGTTCGAGCAGACTTGATAGACCATAAGGCCTAATCTGCTGGCAAATAGTATGTTAGTATGTTAGTATTTTCTTCATTAGAGGTTAAAAAATACATAAAAAAAGACTTTGAGGGATGGGTTTCTTCATTTACAGGGACAAAAAGAAAAAAAAAACAATTTGGGCACATTGGGGTGGGCTTCCAGTGTGCCATATAAGTTTGTTTGGAGGGGATCATCATGCCGACAGGGGGATTGGGCACCCCTGTCAGCAATAAGAGTGGGCTTGGGGGAAGGGCATCCGACACCAGAAGTGGGCATCCCAGTGTCAGAAAACTTTAATTAATTTTAATAAATATATCTGCACACTGGGGTGGGCTCACAGTGTGCCACAATATTTGGGAGGGTTACAGATTGACATGAGGAATGGGCACCCCAATGTCAAAAAGGGGCAAAGTAGATTGATACAGGATCCTGCATTGAAATGTGTGCAAATATTGATGCAGGATCCCATTGAAGTACTGTGATGTGCAGCACAATGCTTTTTGGATGCATTGTGTGGCACATTACAGTATTTGATGGTGATCCTGCATCGTGTGCACATTTCGATGCAAGATTCTGCATAGAAGAAAAGACCCCGAGGGATGCTTTTCTTTGTTCACAGGTATTTACACATAAATACATTTGGGCACACTGGAGTGGGTCCAGTATGCCCAGTACAAGAAATACACGGTGTGCACAAATGCACAGAATGTGTCTTCCGTGACTCTGCAGCTGGCAGCATGAGTTCCAGCTGTGGCTACAGAACTCTAGCAATACCGCTTCTTTCCATACAGAGAACTGACTCCAAGCCATTTTCTGTATAAGCTGGCATCCGAGAGAAAACTTTTGGTCTGGCTTAAAACCTCAAAAAATCTTCAGAAAACACCTAAAGATGTTCTCTTTAGCTGTTTTCTGATAGTTTTTTAATGTTTAAAATGTTCAGTACTTCAATATTCTCACTAAGCAGCAAAACAAGATGGCAGCCATGATATGTCAAACATAGGATTTGACATAGCATGATATGTTGAACATAGGATGCGACATACAATGATATGTCATGTGAAACATCTATTTTTTCCCCATAGGAAATAATGGGAAATAAAATATGTCACAACTTTAGAACACACTAATATTTTTTCACCAAACCTTCAAAAGGTCTCTTTAAGGCAACAGCTTTGTACACTGAAAATTTCAAACCACAACTTACACTCTGTTTTGAGATATAGGTGAGCAAAAATGTCTAAACAGCCAAACCTTCTGTCTTTTCAACATTCTGTATCTCAGAAAGTAAATTAGTACTTAAGGCAAATGTGCCACACACATAGACATTTACATGGCCATTACACATGCCAAATTTCATGTAAATAAGTTGAACCATTGCAAAGTTATTCACCTCCAAAATTTCCCTTTAACATTAAACACCCAACCAACCCTAAATGAAACTGGCTCCTTAAGGTGTATATACCTACATACATACATATATACAATTATATATATATATATATATATATATATATATATATATATATATATATATATATATATATATATATATATGGATACATGATGGTATAGAAAATATTTTCACTCCTGCAGAGTGAGCCTGGATATTTCACAAGTGCCGAAGGCACGAGTGGAATATGCAGTGCTCACGAGGCAGGAGTGAAAATATTTTTCATATTCCACGATGTGCACATCATGTATCCTATTTATACAATGGGGCACTGTTGCAAAATGTATAATTTGTGTGGGATTAGCACCAGTTTAGCATGGCTTTGCACAGCTTTGTGCGATTGCGTGGCTTTGCGTTGGTTTCGGGGATGTAATAAATGGTATTTATTTTAACTCTGCTGGATGTCATCAGGATTTATTTTCACTGCAGTGAAAATAACATGGTTTATTTCACTGGAATATGTCTCACCCCATTGTATAATATATATATATATATATATATATATATATATATATATATATATATATATATATATACACACACATATATATAAGTATATATATATATATATAGAGAGAGAGAGAGATATCTATCTCTATATCTATCGGCCAGTATAATATGTATGTAGAGACAGATAGATAGATAGATAGATAGATAGATAGATAGATAGATAGATAGATAGATAGATAGGTGTGTGTGTGAAGAAACAGTGCTTCTACTTCTGTTTCGTTTTCTATTAAGTGGGTGCAGAACATTTAGGAACTTATCTAATCAACTTTTATTCATTTAAATATAATTTACCATCAAGTTCTGCATTTTGTTTTGAACACCAAATGGAACTTGCAACATTGTGATCTCTTTTTTTTAAATTAAACTGACTTTTCTCTTCGAAGAGACTCACATTGTTATTCTTGTTTTACAAGTCAGCAATTTAACTTCTTTTTTTTTTTTTGGATGCTTAGCAGCTCTGTCACATCATTGCACTTTACGTGATGTTTGTAACTGCTCTTTATTTTTATCCAAATATGTTTCTTAATCTGTAAGTGCCTGTTTTTTATTTGGAAGACCCATCCTTTGGAACAGCTTGGATACTCAGCAAATAAACTGCTCAACCTTTCTTACTTTTAAAAAGACTGTGAAGACTTATTTGTTAAAATTACTAATTTGTAACTATTTTGACACTTGATTTTGTTTTGATTTTATTTATATATTCTCTGTTGTGTATTTTTAGTTTACTTGTATAGTTTTTTTTGTTTCTACTCTTTAAAATCAACTTGGGATGTTTGACAAATGAGACTTGTGTCTCACAGAATTCCTCCTGTAAACTTTAACTTTCGATAAATCATAAATTACCTTTGACCATTTTTGGATTTTAGGCTGAATTTAGGCTCAGACGACAAAGTGCTATCAGTTCCCTATCCAAATCTGGGTTAAGGCATATGGCAAATCCAAGTCTACCCCTGAATTCGCTTGCTGCTATATCCTCCCTTCCAAATTTTGGGAAACAGTCCATGGCATAATAATTTTACTGGCACTAGTCAAAGAGTCATGGCATGTGGTGCTCTGCACTCAGTTCTGAAGACTGGCATACAGGACCCCCCATTTAAATCCACTAAGACATGCCTCACAAGAGAACTGAAGCTTTTGTAGACTTGTTGCAAATGTAATAAGACAGAAGACAAACAGGACAAGGCTGACATTTTTGTCTGTTCAAACTGGATTATTTCCCTGTATCTCCATGTATTTGTTTGGTCAAAAATCACTACCAGTATTTAACTAACTGTAATCATGTTGCATGACAATGTCCATGCTCTTTGATGAAGTGACACCACTTTGTTAGTTTGTTTTGATTACTGTTTGAATGTACTGTATTTACTCTTAGAGCTTGTTTGTTTTCCCTGTGTATACTTTAGCATATATGTAACTATTCCTGCTGGACTATGTTAACCTCTTGACTGTCTGCTGCTATCCTCATGGGACACCCATGAAGGTGAGACACTGCATCTCATTGGGTTATCCCAGCTGAAGTAAACATGTCTGTGCTTTATTCATTGCTGTTCAGCTTTAATTGTAAATTAATGTTTTAGTATTGTTGTGAATATGATGCGGCTGTGTGTGTGTGTGTGTATGTGTGTGTGTGTGTGTGTGTGTGTGCGCGTGTGTGCATTTGTGTGTGTGTGTGTGTGTGTGTGTGACGTGTACGTGAGAGAGACAGAGAGAGAGGTTTCCTTGAGGTGACTCACTAAGGAGGGGGTCAGATGAAGTCAGCTTTGCCACTGCCCTGTGGTTAGTGGAGATTGAGCTTCTGCTTATCTACAGTATGTCTTCAGGAAGTGATAACCTTCTGAGCTGCTCATAATTTAAAGAGACACCATCAACCTTTTTTGCCTCATATTATTTCTAGGTAAAAACTCACATTTTATGATTGCTTACCTTCTTTAAAATTCATTGATGTTGCTGGTTGTTTCATTTGCCTCCTTGCTTAGTAGAACTGAAATGCCTGGTAAAGTATAGTTACACCCAGCCTTGTTTTGTTTCAAATCCATAAACTGCTTTTACTGTATACTTCCTGAACATTAGAAACGTCCCAAACAGTGCAGTTACTCATGACACAGTAATTTCCTCTCGTCACTGCATAATGAGTGCCTAGACTGTATTGGGGTGTCCTAAGTCCATAAAAGATACAGTGGTAGTTGATCAAAGAATGTAAATAAACATGCTTGTGTGTGGTAACACTAGTATGGTGTGCAATCTGTTTTTGCATTTTAAAAGAAAGAAAAGAATTAGAATAAAATCTCCAGCTACAGCTACCTTTAAATAATGTGACTGATCATGAAATGTGTTATTTCAACTAGGGACTCGTTGAGGCCTAAGGGTGTTGACAGAGTCCATTTAAAAAGCTCATTTTTTTAGTGACTACTGTACACCACACTGAAGAGCTGAAAGGACAAAAAACACTAATTTGGGGTTATTGCTTTGAAACCCCACCAACCCCAGAATGGTAGAGCTGGTATGACAGTATGGTAACTTTAGAACAACATGGTAACTTTAAGAGATATTGCAATACACATGTTTTGAATTTTGTGTGTCTATCTTTAAAGGGCACTTTGTCTGTATAACTACTATTATATTATGAGCAGAATATAAACAATAATATTTTGCATCTCTCTGTACTGTACAGCATGAATTGTAAAACTATTTCTTTTATTATGAATTTCTCTGGTCAGGATACCACACCTGTCTATTTTTTTTGTTTGAGTATTATAAGATAGAGGACTTTGGTGTTAATTGTTTTCCCAGTTATTGTATTTGACCATCACAAAACTTCCATAAAGCAGCATGTTAACAAGTCTGATTAACTGCCATTTTGTACAAATGCATTCAGTGTGATAAATTCAGTTAACTCACCCAGTAAAGGGGATTATGCAAACATTCCTTTACAGCATGCTTCCTTTTACTGCTGGGTTATCACCACCTCGTAGCTGGAGATTCACATTTGAATTTTAAAATTGAAAGTTGATTTTCCCAAGCTTCTCACTCTGATGGGTATGTTGTTGGATTAAATGTTAGCTGGCCAGTCGATACATAGGCTTTGACATATGATAAATAATGAAATATATAATTCTATGTGATAGAGGGGTTACTAGTGGGGTACTGCAGGGTTCAGTACTAGGACTGGTCCTCTTCAATGTCTTTATAAGCGACATTGCAGAGGGACTGGAAGGAAAAGTGTGTCTCTTTGCAGACGACACAAAGATCTGCAACAGAGTTGATACACAGGGTGGAGTGGAAAGGATGAGAAGGGACTTGGCATGGTTGGAGGAATGGTCAAACATATGGCAGCTTAGATTCAATGCTAAGAAGTGCAAGGTAATGTACCTGGGAAACAAAAACCCAGGGGAAGAGTATACAATGGGAGAAGATACTGACAAAAACAAAAATGGAAAGGGACCTCGGGGTAGTCATATCAGATGACCTAAAGGTGGGCAAGCAATGTGAGAGGGCAGTAAGGAGGGCTGGGGGAATACTGGGATGCGTAGGGAGAGGCATCACCAGTAGAACAGGAAGTTGTTATCCCCTCTGTACAGACAGCTGGTGAGACCTATCTGGAGTAGTGCATGCAGTTCTGAGACCCAATCTCCAAAAAGACATAAACAGAGATGGAGGCAGTCAAAGGAGGGCAACTAAAATTGCAGGGTCTGCACCAGAAGACATATGAAGAGAGACTAAAAGACTTAATATATATGGCACCTCGAGGAAAGGAGGAGAGGAACATGATAGAAACTTTCAAGTACCTCAAGGGAATCAACAAAGTTCAAGAGGGTAGCATCTTTCAGAAAAAGAGATGTATAAGAACAAGGGGGCACAATTTGAAGATGGGGGGGAGGTTCAGAGGTAATGTAACTAAGTATTTTTCACAGAGAGGGTTGTGGATGCATGGAATGGCCTTTGGAGGAGGTTGTGGAGTCAAAAACAGTGGTGGAATTCAAGAACGTATGGGACAGTCATAAGGCAATTCTAGGGGGTGGGGGTAGGAAGAAGTAGGCTCTTGGTTAACTAGGATCTACAGCTTATCCATTAGGTTGGGAAATGGGTAGACTGGGTGGGCCAAGCGGTCCTTATCTGCCATCAAATTCTTTTTTTTTATGTTTCTAATGTTTATTATTCAAAAGATAATAACACAGTCTGTGCCTTCTAATATCTATTGTCTACTGTGCCTAGTTATGTAGCAAAAATCAATTCTAAAAGTTCCCAAATACCCTCTTAAATAGTTATCTACAGATACTGTAATTGTGCTTGACAACACTACTGAGATTTATATATCCACACAAAAAAAACAACCTATAGTCTATGTTTTGGTAGCTAGAATAGCGGTTATGAATAGGAGGGCCTAATAATGCTGTAAAAAGAATGCTTGCAAAAACACTATTACCATGTGAGTAAACTTATATTACAGCTCACATTCCATTACAGTATTCTTCCTGTTTTCTCCTTGGTAACCATAAGAAGCAGTACCCAAAATGCATATTTACTTGTGGGTGGGAATCTGTACCCTGTCCTCAGTGATCATTGGAATTTGCCCATTATTCAGTACCTTAGTACCGAAACAAGCTAAATTAGAGTTCTGTTCATTCAGTCTGTAGTGCCTGGTTAGCTTGTGAATTGTCGGCCAAGTGGCTGCTTAAGAAATATAATTTGTTGATGTACAGTTCACTTTGGCCCATAAGGTAGCCACTGCTCTAGTCAAGTGGACCTTCAGTCCCTCAAGTGGACTGTCTCCCCCAGCCTTGTAAGCCTGGATTATGGCTGTTCTGAGCCATCATTATCATTGACTAAGGTGCTGTGCTTCCCGTGTTGTGTCTGTTATACATTATAAAATGTCTATCAATCTTTCATATGGTTTGTGTTCCGTTGATGTAGCATTTGATGGACATGCTTGCATCAAGCTTGTGCCACTCCTCTTTTTGGTGATTAGATGGTTGTGGATAGTAGACCAAAAATGGCAAAGATGGACTGTCATGTAAATGAGTGGAAACTTCTAGTACAAAAGCTGGAACTGTTTGTAATGTAACCACATCATTAGGTTAAACAAGGAATGTTGGTTTGCAAGAAGGTGCATTGGGTCCGCTGATCCTGTTTGCCGAACACAATGCTGTTATCAATGTCATCTTTAGTATGACCCATTTTAGGTCCACTTGATGCAGAGGTCTGAACAGCAGCTGTGTCAATGTCTTGAGCATCCAGTTGAGACACCATTAAAGCATCAGTGCAACGAAAATGGGCTGAAGTTTGACCCCACCTTTTTTTCTTCTTAAATGGTGCCAGATGTGTTCCAGTTTATTTTGGTGGTAAAATTTGCAGTCTTCATTGTCATTTAAGAATTTTATGAAGGTTTTAATGTAATTATTTCTCAAGAAAAAAAAGATGGTCACCTCATTTTTGCATAGAAATAGTATTGAGGAAACCAGGAGGGCAAGAATCCGGACAAAAATTCAGATGTGCAGTACACAGCACAGAAAGCACCAAGAAATCCCAAATCAACAGTTTTGCCAATATTTTTCATAACCATAGCAGAAAATTAGATTTTTGGAATAACTTTTTTTGTTGCACTGCTGCTCTAAGGTATAATTGTCGTACATCTGAGTCATAAGTTCTGCACTGCTTTGAGGAATTGTATTATGTCAGTATGTTAGCTCCATTGCCAGTCATTGAAAGAGCCACATTCAGAATCTATAACTGCCACCTGCACTCTTAGGGATGCTGCAGATGGTTCCTTGTTCAAACTGTCCTGCAGTGCCACTCTAGTGACAATGTGTCCATTCCTGAGGTGCATATGGTCTTGAACCTGGAGAATAATGTTGATAATTGTGTGTTCTGAGGAGTTTCTTAGTGGGGCACCTCCACTTGATATGTCCCTTTTCCCCACATTAATGACAACCAATACTGGATCTATATGGGGAGGATAATACTCTATTACCATTTTTATCAGTGTGTATGGGGTGTGGCATAAAGGGTGATGCTTTGAAAGTTTTAAAAAGTCTTACCAGTCTCTGATCCCACTGATCTTTTCTTAGGCTGGTTGGTGTAATTTATTGAGCAAGCTGGAAGTCCCCTGCAAGCTTGATGGCCTGTTCACCTGTTTCTGGCCAATGCTCTTTTACTCAAGCTTGCAGGTCCTCTGGTAGGCCCTGGGTGAGCTGTTCCAGTACCAATTCCTCAACAATTTGCTGTGCCTGCATCTTCCTGGTTGAAACCATTTGCAGCATAGTTTATTTTGGCCTCACAAAGTATTCTCGTAGACGGTCACCTGCTCAACACTGCAAAACTTGGAACATCTGTCTATACAACCTGCTGCTGATATCATATCACATTAGGATAACTGCTTTGGCTCTGTCATAATCGTTAGTCATGGTGGTGTCCATAGGTCTGTAGGTAAGTTGTGATTGGCCAGTAAGATCAGGTATGAGATGGATTGCCCACTGACATCTGGGCCAGCAGCATGCTATAAACACCCTCTCAGAAGTAATAAGACTGGCCTCAAAGTCATCATCTGGACCCAGTTTCATCAGCTTCACATCTCTCAGTGTACTGCTGGTATCCCCTTTGGTTGCACTTTAATGAGCTGTTTGTACAGTCTTTCTAACAGTCTCTATTTTTCATTTCACGTGCTCCCTCATGACTTTCCTCTTCCTGTCTCAGAGTCACCCATTTTAGAAGTTTAATAAGTCCCTCAGGGGGGCCATCTTATCCACTATATGACTTTTCTTCTTTCTTTTCCTCTTCTTCTCTTGTGTCCTCCTCAATTGCTGTTGTACCCATCAGCCTTGATGGGTCCTTAGGACAATCTCTTTGACTCTTCCTTGGGTTTTGTAGCCATGTTTCTGGTTACAAATCTCAGAGGAATAGATGGGGCCCTTCTTACTGTACCACACCCTTGTCCTGGCAGCATCCACAATGTGCTTTCCATGGTACTTGGCTCAGCATCTTAGCCATCCAGCGACCAGTAAATCCCACTTTGGACACTAAATTGGCATGGCATGGGTGTTCAGGGAGCACATGGACAGGCAAGTCTCAAGGAAAATGCAGTAGGCATGTATTTATTTGAAGAATCAAGCAAAAAAATAAATAAATAAATAAAAGGCTGCAATATCACTTCAGCCTTAATTAAATTCTGGCACTATGGAACCTTTCTGGGATACTGGGTGGCATGTTCAAAGTCTCTGTGAAAGAATCTATTCCAACAAGATTTCTCCCAGAAACAAGACAAATGCATATTTTAGTGCCTCTATCAAGTAAGCTTTCCTCTGCAGGGACCAGACACCAACTGACTCAAGTTCCAATCAACAGGGATTCCTTTAGAGAAAAAAAAAACACCTCCCGATTTCCATTGGCTCCACAGAACATCAATTTGCACAAAAAGTACTAGAATGTACACAACAGTAATATTGTATTGAGCATAACAAACAGATAATGCATTTAGTACAATCAGTGTTATTTAACATTGAAACTGTGCCTTATTACTATAAGTATATAAGAAATACACAAACACCTAAGAAACATTTGGTAACTTAACTAGAAGTATGGTGCATGCTGTCTGAATCAGTTATCATAATAATTCTAGAATATATACTAGTAATTCTGCTGTAATTCTGCTTTACTTTCTCCACATGCTAACACTATACATCTAGTTACTGCTTCACTATTTCTGCATACATTATATCACTTCCTCTTTTTATCAGCTTTCAAAACCAGATGGCTTTCTGCATCTGGGTATCCTAGTCTTTTTCTTTTTGCTTTTGTATGGAGCTGCAGTGCTGTTTGAGCACTGGTACCAGGAAAACTGCTCAACTAATGAGGGAAGGAAGTATATTCCAGGCAACAGTGGGAAACATAACTCTCAGCCTCTCAGCATTAAAAATCATAGCACTGGCCTTCAAAAAGCATAGCAAAGGGATGGAATGTGTAGTACTTTCTTATTTTAAACAATACTATGTCTATAGATAGTGGGACCCATATAGTTAGTGATAAGGAATGCTTCTATCAACTTAGTTCAATGGTTTAACAGTTTGTGTGTCCAGAAATAGCTCTAACATTATGAGGAACATCCATAAACCTATGTGGAGCAAGGGTAAATTTAAGTGTGAAAATCATAACGCTATGCAAAATTCATAGCAGTTGAGAGGTATGGTGGGAAAACAGAGGGGATAGGGCAGAAAAGAGGTGCAAGAGATCCTGTCTGGCCAGACACTGTCTCCACTTTACCAGCTGCTTACGGCTGGTTAGGTAGCTGGTAAACCAAGTGCAGGTCAGGTTATCAAACCCAAGATTTTTAAGTTTGAGGAGGAGCAACTTGTGATCGACCAGGTTGAAGGCCTCGGTCAAGTGAAGAAATGAGCAGACTGGATGGGCCTTGCAGTCCTTATCTGCCGTCAACTTCTATTTCAACTTCTAAGTCAATGAAAACTGCACCGACTGCCCTTTTGGACTCCAAGGCCTCAAATAAATCATTTGTAAGGCAGACTAGGGCTGTGTTGCTTCCATGGTTCTTTTGAAAGTCATGTTGGACAATGGTAGATTTTTATCACACTGAGAATTTTATAGGTTTATTTTAGTAATCCATTCATAAATCTTGTGTAATGGATTTAGAAATTTTGCTGAGATGAAAGTGTAGAGCTTTAGCAGGATGGTACATCTAGAATTTTAGATTTACGTTTCTGTAATTTTGGAAGTTGCACTAATTGGTTTGCACAATGTGTTTTTTTCCTAAATGTGAATTTATTATATTGAATATGGTAATGCACAAGTCACTTTGCTTGACCCTCAAAGGGAAAATACGGTAAAGCACTAATTATTTGTTGGTTGGCATGATTGGTCAGTTTGTATCACATCACTTTAGGATGTTATTTTAAGTGGTGTAAATGTTATTTGACTCTACTCCCCCTGATGAAGAGGGTATATACCCTTAAAGCACCAGGGAGCTGTTTGTGTGTGTGTTTCAATAAATAAGTTACATGTTTTTTCTGATTCTGTGTGGATCGCCTTTTTCACTGTTTTACACAGAGAGTGTAGTTCAGCATACTTTGAATCTGATTGTAGATCGGATGAGCAAATATTTTGGATAAGGTACAAAGAATGGAAACAAGCAGGTAATTTTCTATTGGTTCACTAGCATCACTTTGGTGGATTGGAACTACGGGGGCAACCTTCCAATTGCTTGGAAACCCACCATGCTGTAGGGACAAGTTGAAGAGAGCAGCAACAGGGGCAGCAAGGACGGGGGCTCCAAGTCTGTGTAGTCTGCGCTCTAGTTTATCGTGGCCAGCAGAACCCTCAGCCTTGATTTTCTGGAGCAGGAGGAGGACCTCTTGGCAACATATGAGCCTAAGGTGGAACTCAGGGCTTTGGAGTAAGTGTGGAGGGGATGGAATCAAGGGAGGAATCTTTAAACTGTGCTAGATCTGTGAATAACAAATTGAAGGCCTCAGCTGCAAGGGCAGGGTCACGTGTTGATTTAGCATTATTACAGTATTTCTTGTGGAGGGGGACCAGCTTTGCCTTTAAGGTGACAATTGATCTGAGACAAGAACTGCTTGGGTTTTGCAGGTTGGAGGATTGCAGCTTCATTAGATACTGTGCCCTTTCTGTGCTGAGACTGGACATAGAGTGATTCTGCCACACCCTACATTTTCCCCACTCAAGAGAGCTATCTGGAAGCTCTGTAGGAATGCTAGGCTTTATCCCTGTTTTTGTGTGTGTGCCCACAATTCAGGGGAGACCCATTTAGAGCACAGACCTTTTACCTTTCTGTGAACCATGGGAACATGTTTGTTTATGATACTGAGTAGATTACGGACAAGGTTGAGAAGCGCAGTGTTGACATTGTTCAACTCCCCAGTATATGACCAGTTTACTGCTGCCATGTCATTGAGAGAGGCTGTTTTGTTGAGTTGGGAGTAGTCACATATGTGGCTGGTTTTCGGAGGGGGTCTATTAAAGCCATTGCTCTAAGTGCAAAAGGTCAGGAGTGGTTGCTGAGACAGTCAACTAAAATATCAGAGGACTTTATCCTATCAGGTCTGCTGACAAGAATCCAGTCCAGGAAGGAGTGGTTACCTGTCTTTAAACTGAGTCGGGTAGGCTCTGTGATGATTTGGCTGAGGTGCAAATCTTGCAGAGGGGCTTTGAAGAGACAAGAGCTGGTGTAACTTTAGTTTAAGTTAATAGGTTCATAGGTTCATAGGTGTAGTATGGGTTCGAGGGACAAACCCTTATAGAACTCGTTTGCCTATTGGCAAAAGGTGTATTTCTTTATTCCCTTATATTCATCCAATTTACTTTTAAAGTTTTCCAGACTATTACAAGATACTACCTCTGATGGTAAGGAGTTCCATATTGCAGGAATACACTGAGTAAAATAATTTAAATAAGTTAAAGTCCCCAAAGACTATTGGCTCCTCGAGCGAGATGGCTCCTAAGCAGCTCATAAGGTCATCAAAGGCTGATTTAGCAGTGGAGAGGGGTTATAGATGCAGCTAATGTGTAGGGGCTTGGTGTTACCCAGCACAAGTTTAACTAGGATACACTTGCAGGGTGAATGCTGTAGTCTGAGCAGAGGTATTTCAGAAACACTGAGAGTGTCTGACATGTAAAGTAAAACTCCCCCTCCTCCTTTTCCCTAGGTGATCTTTCCTAGTTGCGCTATAAGCAGGGATGGTGACTACATGCTGGAATATAGAGGGTTTTAGCCAGGTCTCAGACTCAGCAAGAACATCTGGACAGTAGAGTGCCCCCATGCCTCAAGTTTGAGCATCTTAGACCTGAAGCTATGTATGCTGACATGTACCAACTTAAGACCCTTGAAGCTGGACCAGAAGTGGTCATTGTGCGAGATGCTAGGAGGCCTTGGATTAGATTTGACATCCCTGGCAATGAGTAGGAGGATGGCAACCAGGCCGTTTGGTAGCCAGGAAATGTTACACAGGGAGCTCAGACTCAGTGGCCTAAGGTAAGTATAGGTGTACATGTAAAGCACTTCTTTGTTATACAAACCAAATAGGAGTAAGTGACAGCATGGGGTGTGAGGTAGGGGAGGGATCGGAAAAAGATGGTTGGTGGTGGACAGGTGATAGGCATATCAATGCAGAGGGAGTCAGCCCAGGCAAATAGTAAGGCATAAGAGATAGCTAAGATCAGGATTGTGTGGCCCTTTGAATGGCATCAATGGATTTCACACTCCAAAGCAGGCAGTTTAGCAGACCACATAGTAACTGGGACTCTAATGAGAACAGGTGAATTGACTGAGATGATCCTCAAGTTGTCCTGCTCTGGAGAGGAGGTTAGGTAAATTTCCTATAGAGCTTTGTGAGCTTCAAGGTTACTGGCTATGTTATCGCCAATTGGAGAAAGATAAACTAGGTATAGGGTTTTGGAAACAGGGTTGCCCTAGGAAGGGTGATTAGGCTTGATCCAGTAAAACTGGCCTGTATCACAAATTACAGCTACCCAAGAGTGTTAAGTTAGCTTCAACATGCTGTGGTATAGAGTTAAGGAAGGAGACTTACCCAGAGAGGGTAAGTGGATAACAAGTTTCTGATTGCCCCAGTGTAATTATTGTGGTAGTAGCACACTCCAGTAAAGAGTTGAGAGCAGGCTTACACAGGATTGGGAGATTGACAGATGCCCATTGATTCAATAAGCAATAATAGCCAACAGGATGGGCGGCATGGGGCAATACAGGACCACCCAGGGGTGGTAATGAGGCCCAAAGCCCCAGCTGGAGGGCCTTGTAGCCCCTGGAAGGTCTGATATTGCCCAATACTGCCCACCCTGGAGGGCATTATTGTGCTTAGAAAATGGACAAGTTTATTTTACATGTGTGAAAAAAAATTATTTTTATGATGTCTTTCAGCTGTTTGCTGTAATTTACAGTAAAATAGTTCCTCTGCTTGCATTTGAATGCTGTGTGCTTTTGTTTATTTTTTGTAGCTGGGGACTCTTATCCCAGAGGAGCCTCTGTTGTTGTAAGTTTTGAGCTCCATGTCATGGCCCCCCCCCCCAAACACACACAGACATCAGCTTGGGTGGGAGAAACTGTCTGCCATGCTCTCTGTCTCCCTGAGCTGTGTTTCTTTTATTTTTTTAAATTCTTTAAATTTTTTTTATTTTTGGTTTAATTGTTAATAAAGCACAATGTGGTTTGTAGATGTACCCTCAGTGTGAGCCTGGGCCGAATGTCGGGTGTTACAGATCGAGGGAGGTTGAGCAAGTTGGCAAAAAATGCAAGTATGAAAAAAGGTTTTTATTTTTTGTGTGAGGTGAGGAGAAAGAGAGTCACTCTTAGAGTGTCAGGCTTCATGGCAAAACCACTGACTACAGATGGTTAGGCAGTGGAGTTGGGCTACAGCAGATGGTATCAGGGGTCGTAGAAAAGTAAGGTTTTTTTTAGAGAAAAACTTCAGATGAAAAGCATATTGGGTGTGTGATGGTTCGGCTACAGCATGTGGGGGAGGTGACTTCTCTTAAGTGTGGGGGGGGCTGTGTCGCTTAGTCTTCCCTTAGCAAGAGAAAAACATGGCAGCTGCTCCATTTGAAAATTTGGGATTCCCAATAATACGCTAAGTAATGGGGCACCCCGAACTGGCCCTTGTTTTTTAGCGGGCGCTATTGAAAAATTAATGCATGCCTGACTATGGCTTTCAGCCAATCAGCATGCTTTATGTTTCAAGACAATTTTCTAAAGTTAAATAAATAACTGGCATGTAGTAGATACGTTCACATAACATATGAGCAGCAATGATGAGGCAGCGGCACTACCCTAGATAGGGGACTTGGCTGACAGCAGTATACTACAAGAGCAGTGAGTGCAACTGCAAATTCATAGGTACTAAGGGACATGAGTAGTTTACCCTGGATAGGGTGTTTGGAAAGACTCACATGAGTTCAGATAGAAACTAATAGTAGAGCTCAGATTATACTGCAATACATTGATCACATGCTGAGAAGTTCAGGTAAAAGCTATTAGTAAAGCTCAGATTCCTGTGCAAGTATAGAGAATTGTTGATACATAAACCCAGCCTGATTTGGGTCCCAGCTGTCTAAAATATCTCTTCCTCTGGTATGCTCTTGGTCACACATTCTGCTCTGAGATGTTGCTATCTGCTACATTGAGATTCTAATTAGAGTTAGGTGATAAGGTATATTTGGTGGTGGCCCCAGTACTTTGATGAAATTAATGCAATCTGTTCATGTTTGCTGCTTTGTACTGTAGTGGCCTGAACACGGAAGACTTTCTGGCAGTGGCCAGCCCTACTAAAAACTTGTCAGTCCACTTTCCTGCAGGCGATTTGTGTTCTGCTGCCTGAGGATTTCACAGACACATATAGAAACACAGAGTCTAACAGCAGCAGAAGTCCCACACTCCATCAAGTCTGCCCATATTTATTTTTATCTTACCCCTGACCTAAAGTATTGTGATCTGTGTTGAAAATGTCTTCCTCTGTGCTGATTGTACTAAATTTCCTTCTGTACTGTCTTGAATATGTAGACAGAGAACCCTATTACTATGATTCTGTTTTCTTTGGTGAAGTCTCTAGTTCCTCTTTTTTTGTTAACAAATTTCCAGTGTCAGAGTCAGAATTTTAACAAGCATGTGTCGATGCCGAACGTTCGCTTGCAGGTATTTGCAGTGGTGTGTGGCACTTGAAAATGGTTAAAAAATGCAGTGACAAAGAAGTAAAATGAGGGACACAGTTTAACAATTGGTTCTATCCCCTGAAGCAGGCAGCGTAAGAGTATTGGCGTAAAATACTTTGTCTGTAGAAGAGCACGTGTGTAACTCTGTTTGACAATATTGTGAGCATACAGTATACCCACTGTTCAGTCACAGAAACATAAATCTTAGCAGGGACAGGAACATTTTGAGGCAAAATCAGGGATATCCCTGAAAATCAGGGAAAGCTGAGAGGTATGGTCCCTCTTTCTCCTCTCTCTCTGGCTTCTCACCCTCTGTCTCTCTCAGCAAACAAGCATTTGTCAATGCCAAATGTTGGCCTGCTGGCATTGGCATTGGTAGTGCAGGAGTTAGAGAGATGCATAATAGGACTGGCAGTGAAGTATTGAACTGACGCTGACCACAGCCCCACCCTACAGGGAGTGACAGGCATTAGGGTGCACCTGTGGGTCATTGGCCATAATGCTCGTGCCATTTCACCTCACTCTAACCCGCAGACACTGAGAAGTGTTGCAGTGTGCCTTGGGGTCTTCGGGCCTTATGCTCACCTCATTCCATAAGGAAATATATTGAGATGGGTGCAGTATAGGAGAATGGGTGAACTTTGGGGCCAAAGAGTCCAAGGCACACCACAGCACTTCCTGGCTGCAGGGTGGGGGTGGGGGTGGAATGGCGTGAGCATTACAGCCAAGAATGCCAAGTCACACCCCTGACGCCTGTCAGTCTCTACAGGGTGGGGTGTTATGGTTGGAAACCATAATGCCCTGGGTGTGTGTTGATATTTTCACTCCAAATTTTTAACATGGACTGTTTTTGACCCCACTTCTTGAATAGTAGCACTATGAATCCGTTAGCTGAAAGGCGATTTTGCACAGCGCCTGTGCCATTTGGCACTACGGGTGCGAAAACACATTTCGGGCAGGATGTGAAAAATGACAGCTGCACTGTTAATGAGGAGGTGTAAAAAATGGCATTGTTGAAAATCTGGAGTGAAAATATGAAACATTGGTGAAGTCACGAGCGTTCGTAGAAACTGCGCAATGCATGCCCATAATGCATTTATTTTGTAGTAGTAGTAAAAGATTTATTTTTATTCAGGATAAGTTCTTTCTTCACATCTTAGTCCATATCCTTTTTTCAAGATGGTCCTGACAATAGGACTTTAAAATTGTTCAAATACAAACACAATACAAATATCACTTTCAATCTTTAAGACCTTACAAACGTATAATAAACATACTTATATTCCGGACGTCCGGTGATGTAGCAGGTGGGAATGGCCACTTAACTCTTCGCTCTGGCTCTCCAATGATAAACTGAAGAGAATCCAGTGCTTTGCAGTGACATCTTGCGCTCCCACTCTGCATCCTAGATATAAGAAGGGAACCGCAATGGTCCACACGAAGAAAAGGGGGTCATTGGTTGCTAAAATAGCCACAGTTAACTCGTAAGATAGACCGATGGCAGGCCGCAGTCCAGCTCCCTCATGCTCATCTGTGCTTTCGGTGTCTGGGGCTGAGGATTCATGTTCTGACTCCGGTTCCACCAGCACTAGGGCAGAATCGAGGAAAATAATAAAGCTCCTACGCAAGATAGACGCAAAAGTCTCAGACATCCAGCGGGACTTTAAAAAACTGGATTCTAGGACAACTGCTGTGGAACAGCACCTGGAGGGGCTGCAGGCCGAGCATATGGCCTACGGCCGATCATTGGCTTTCCTATATGGCAGGGAGAAAGCTCTAACAGCCAAGGCTGAAGATGCAGAGGCGAGTTCCAGGCGCAACAATATATGGGTGGTCGGCATACCAGAAGGTGCTGAGCAGGCTGATATGGTGGCCTTTATGGAATGCTGGTTAAAAACGAAGCTGCAGATGGAGGAGGAAACCCAACTGGAGATCGAAAGGGCACACAGGGCCCTTGCCCCAAAGCCCAAGCAGGGTGCCCCCCCTAGAGCCATCATAATCAAATTTTTGAGGTATCCTACTAAGGATAAGGTCCTCGGTCTGGCATGGACAAAGAGGGATCTGAATTTCGATGGGATGGAGGTGTTTGTAGACCAGGATTCCCTCCCAGCCTTGGCCCAACGTCAGAGGTAGGTGCTTGGCATTGTGAAGCAGCTTAAAGAAAAGGGCATGAGGGCCCAATTGCATTACCCCACCAGATTGTGGATAGATTTTCCCGAGGGTCCTAAGATCTATGATTCTTTACTCATGGCCTGCGATTTCCTGGTTTCAAAGGACATTTAGGTCCCAGACATTAAAGAAGAGATCGCAGAGAAGGAGATTGAGCAGCTTCTCTGGGCAGTGGCCCCAGGCTTGAGGAATAATAATCGGCTCCACTTCAGAGCGACTCTGTTTTGCCTCTACATGCTGACCTATCTAAGTAGATTACTAAGGGGAAACACCCCGAGAAGATTACTTGAACAGCATTAACTGATTTTTTCTCCCTTTCTTTCTAGGGGACTGATTGGAGTACCCGAACCCATTTCAATTATGTGTACTTTAGGGTGTTAAAATTGCAATTTAAGCTAAGTGCTTTAGCATTTACAATTATGCATTTAAGATGTTTACCTTTTTGTTCTCCTTTTACTAGCTGCCCTGGCCCTGGGTTGTGGAGAGTTCGGGGGATCCCTTTTTTGCGGGAGGTAGGTTCGTGCTGGTGCCACAGGGGGGTTGGAGGGCAGTCCCTTTGTTTCGGATGCCAGAGTGGGTGGGACCTATTTTTGGGGTGGTGCCTTCCTGGAGTCCAGCTTGGGTTCTTGTCCCCCTGACCCTATGAGGTGTTTTGTTCCTCTTCCTTTCCCCTCAATAAGATGGATGCTGATTTGGTGTGGGTCTTCGTGAAGAAGGGCGCTGTCTCCATGGCCATATCTCAGACAGCTACAAGAATGGTAGCCTGCATAATTTAATGTAAGATAAGTAATCTGATTTCAAGTGGGTCTTGGGCATTTTGATCACTTATCCTCTCAAAATAATCAGCCACAGATGGTCCTACTCCTCATTAGCTTAAGGGGGGATTTTTTTCTTTCATTTTTCTCCTTCCTTGAGTGGATGGAGAGAAGGTTATATCCTCATGATTCAGACAGCCACCTCAGATCGCCAGTCAGTGTGGAGTTTAAAAGGCCTGCCTGGAGTCCTGGTGTGCTAGACCTCTGCCCATTCGTTAGAGCTATATAGGTGGAAACACTCCAGAAATTATCATTTGTATTTTCTTCAGGACATGGCCTTGAGGGGTTGTTTCAGTCGGATACAGGGGGTCTTTTTTAATCTTTAACAGTGGGGGGAAAATCTTTATAGTTTTGGCCCAGGATGAGATAATCCATACAGTAGCCTTTTCTTTATATCTGAGCGGGAGTACCGCCCCCCCCATCTGTGAGATGGTCTACTTGTTTTTTTTTTTTTCTGTGCCAATTTAGAATGTGGGCTAACTAATAATCTTACTGTTCCCCCCCTTTTTTTATGTCATCTGAGTTGCACTGGATTCCTAATTGATGATGATTTCGGTTAGTTGGTTAATGTTGGAGACCCGAAGGGTGCTTTTTTCCAAGCCCTTTCCGGAAGCTTTTCCTTAAGGAAGCTAATCGAGGGCACAGGTTAGTGACTCCTTAGGTATCTGGGGAGCCCCTAACCTTTTCACTCCTAGTGGGGTGTTGTTCTCTTTAGGGGGTGTAGTTCTCCCCCCCCCACTTCATATTGAAGCGCCTGCCGGGCTGATTGTTGTCAGCTCGGATGGACGCTTTGGCTTTTAAGCCACGTAAAAACAATGGCTTTACGTCGTTGAGTTCCCTTTGTGGAGCCAGGTTTAGTACTTTTTGCGCTATGTTTATAGCTTTATCTTACTTAATGTGTGTTTGGATTGTTGTACTGTTTTATGCTCTGTCTTTCTTCTATTCCTTCTCTCTTTTCTGCCTTTACTTTTCTTCGAGAGAGTGCCTTTTTTTATGACAAGGTGTTATGACTGTATAAGTGGATACAGGGTGTCTATTAATTTCTGGAGTTTTCCTAGATACATAATATGGCTGACTTGACAATTTGCTCACTTACTGTAAAAGGAATTAACAACGTTGTTAAACGTGCGAAGGTATTAGCTGAATTTAAAACGGAAAAGTGCGACATTGCCTGTTTAGAGGAGACAAGGTTGACCCTGGAAGAGCACATGAAATTGCGCAGGGATTGGGTGAGTACGGTATGCTCAGACGAGCACCTGCAATCCAAAAAGGGGGGAGTAGCTATCCTATTTCGCAGGGGCCTTCCCTTTCAGATTCAGTCTGTAATTAAGTCAGGCTCTGGACATCAACTGATGGTTTCTGGCATTTACAAAGGTCGAACTGATGGTTTCTGGCATTTACAAAGGTCGAACAATACATTTGATTGGAATTTATGCCCCTACTCCACCCTCTGGAGAGTTTTTTCGCTCCCTTTTTACCTCAGTAGCAAGATTACCCCCTGGATAAGTTATCCTTATGGGGGATTGGAATTGTGTAGAGGGTGTTAGTAAAGATAGAAGCTCTACTAAAATCCCAGGATCAAGGTCCTGCTCTCAGTTACTTCGTAATCTGCTCGTAGAAGCCGGACTAATAGATCCATGGAGACAGTTCAATCCCTCGGTGAAAAATGTCACTATTTTCTCCCCGGCCTCCAATATGTATTCCAGGTTGGACAGATTTTATACCTAGAGAAATGCTTTGCATTCATTTAGGGATATTTCCATCCTCCTGATCACAATTTCCGATCATGCCATGGTTAAAGCACAACTTTGTTGGGACACAGTGGTGGGGGGGTGGACTCTGGAGATTTGATCCGGGCCTACTAAGTGATAAACAGTATAAAGAATGCATGAAAAGGGTTATTCAATGTTATTTAAAAGAAAACACGGAGGCGTTTTCCAAACCTCAGTATTTGTGGGATGCTTTAAAGGCAGTTGTGAGAGGGCATACGATAGCGTTTGCCTCTCATAAGCATAAATTACATCAGGCTCGTATGCAGGAGGCTCTCACATCTATTGCTGACTTAGAGGCAACACATAAGCATACAGGGTCTAGTCATAGGTTCATAGGTTCATAGAAGTGTACAAGTAATGAAGGCATATGTAAGGATGCCCATTGTATGCTCGCCACCCATATGTCCTATGGGTGGAAATCAAATTTTTTGTTTCCCATATGTTTATCCAATCTTTGCTTAAAGATATTTAAATTATCACTATTAACAACACTTACAGGTAAGTTATTCCACAAACCGACAACTCTCTGTGTGAAAAATAGACTCCTTCTAGTGGATACACATTTTTCTCCAATGAGTTTATAACCATGACTCTTAGTTGATTTGACGTTGGAGGCAGTAGTAAGTCCAATTGTGGTTCTTAAATAATAATTTCTTAAGTTTTGATATACCAATATTAAGTCACCCCTTATTTGTCTGTATTTTACAGAAAACAGGTTAAGTTTTTTTAATCTATCTTCGTAACTATTACTATGTAAAGATGATACTTTTTTAGTGAATTTACGCTGAACACCCTCAGCGAGTTTTAAACCCTTTATAGAAGTTAGTGCACAAAACTGAGAGCAGTATTCCAAGTGGGGATGTACCAGACTGGTATAGAGTGGCATAATAACATTGGAGTCTCTACTTTTGATGTTTCTTAAAATAGAGCCAATTATTTTATTACATTTTTTAACTTTAATTATATTATTTTTTTCGAAAGTTAAATTATCTGAGATTATGACACCCAAATCCTTTTCTTCCAAAATACTTTTTAGATAAACATTGTTTAAGGAATAATTGAAGGATGTTATTTTGCCCAAATGTAAGACTTTACATTTGTCAACATTAAAAACATACCATAAGCCTTTGCCCAGTTTGATAGGTTGTTTAAATGATTTTGTATGGAGCATTTATCATGAAAGGTGCTTACCAAACTACCCATTTTACAGTCATCAGCATATTTTGCGACCCATATCTTATCAGTAGTAGGCAGTGTAGAGACCATAATATTAAACAGTATCGGACCCAGGACGGAGCCCTGGGGAATACCACTAGTCACCACACCCGTCGCAGACAGGTGACCCTTGACTGATACCTGTTGAGTTCTGTTTTCTAACCATGACTGTATCCAGTTTATAATATTAGGTTGCAACTTAATTTTGACCAATTCTTGTAGTAAGACTTTATGTGATACTTTATCAAAAGCTTTGGAAAAATCCAAAAATATTACATCTACAGGAATACCCAAGTCCAAGGCAGCATTTACTGGTTCAAAAAAATGTAGTAGGTTGGTCAAAACTAGTCATACACTCAAAAAATTGAGGGAGGCCAGGGATTCTTATAACTCTTTACTACACCGATGGGTGGAGAACTCCCTTAGATATGCTGGGCAGCGTTATTATGAGAGGGAGATAGGGCAGGCAGATTGCTTGCTCTAAGGCTCTGCAAGCAGGCAGCCGATAGGTATGTGGCTAAGGTTAGTTCGGACCCACCTAATCTCCCTCATCGGGTTCTTCCAGGTAAAATAGCACAAGAGTTTGCCAATTTTTATAAGCAACTCTATGTGAAGGAAGAAATAGAAGATCACAGTGAGAAAGTCTCAAATTTCCTACAAGGATTGGAGCTCCCTGCCCTGTCTTGTACTCAGAGAGACTCCCTGGAGGTTTCCTTTACTGAGGGAGAGGTGGGTGTGGCTATCAAGGCTCTCAGCTCTGGCAAGGCTCCCGGCCCTGACGGGTTCACCTTGGAATTTTATAAGGGGTTCCAAGAGGTGTTAACCCCGTTGCTCACCAGGGTCTGTAATGTGGCGCAGGAGCTGGGGGCCTTGCCAGACACATGGGGTGAAGCCCTTATATCAGTATTGTCCAAACTGGGGAAGGATCATGCCTCATGTGCTAGGTATCGACCAATTTCACTGCTCAACCAAGATGCAAAAATCTTCGCTAAGATTATCAGCGAACATTTACAGAAAGTGGTCCCCACCCTAGTTCACCTGGATCAAACTGGGTTTATACCCGGGAGGCACATCCAAGACAACATCAGATTGTTGCTAAGCGTCATTTCTACAGCCCAGCTCCCCATAGACTCCCCACTTTCAGCAATTTTGTCTTTTGATGCTGAGAAAGCATTCGATTGCCTAAATTGGCAATATTTGGACTTGGTCCTGGGGGGCTTCGGGTTTGGTGAGAAATTTTGGACTTGGATAACTAATTTATATTCCAAACCTAGAGCAAGGGTCCAGGTGAATGGGACAATTTCCACTCAATTTGGGAATGAGCAAGGTACCAGGCAGGGCTGCCCGCTCTCCCCTCTCCTGTTTGCCCTCAGTTTGGAACCCCTGGCAGCATATATTCGGCAAACTGATATTTTTCAAGGTCTCTGGGTCGGGGGGGTGGAGGTCAAGGTCTCCTTATATGCGGATGACACTTTGTTATATATTTCAAATCCAGTAAATGCTGTTCCCAAGATTTTTGACCTTCTCTCTGAATTCGGAGCCCTCTCCGGTTACAAGGTTAATCCGGATAAATCCGAGCTATTTCCTCTGGGGGGTTCCTTGGGTCAACCCCTACTAGAGGTGCAGCAAGTTAAGTGGTGTAAGTCCGGGTTTAGATATCTAGGGATATGGGTTCCCAGGGACTTTAAGGCTATATAGTCCACAAATCATCTAAGGGTGCTTCAGGAGATTTGGGAGGACTGCAACAGGTGGAGGGAGCTCCCTCTTTCTGCCTCCAGCAGGGGAGAATCTATCCACAAGAATATTCTCCCTCACCTGCTGTTTATAATGGGTGCCATTCCTTTCAGACCACCAAGGAATTTCTGGTGAGATCTAAACTCTACTCTCTCTCTAAATTTATTTGGTCTGGGAGGAGGCCCCGTGTTAGATGGAAGACCATGCTGGCTCCAAAAGACGGGGGCTTTGGGATTCCAGATGTCCAGAAATACTTCTGGGCATCCCAGCTACAACCATTGGTAACTATGGCTCAGGATTCCCCTCCTAAGTGGGTTCAGATTGAAAGCACTGATTCTTCCTTGGGAAACATTTCAGACCTCATTTTCCTGGATATTCCTAGGCTGCACCAGCTTGATTTTAGGAATCCCTTCACCAGGGTGATTTCCCAGGTTTGGAGGGACATGAACTCTAAACTAGGTATACCCTTAAAGCTTAACCAATCCACGACTATATTGAGCTGCCTAGATTTTGGCCCACTCAGGTGGGACCTGGGTTTTCACCGGTGGGGTAGAGGTGGTCTGATCAGTCTGGGCCAGCTTTTTGATGGGAATCTAATAAAATCCTTCCAACAATTAAATGCCGAATTCAATCTCCAACATACTGACTTTTTTCATTACCTCCAGCTAAGATACTACGTCCGCTTAAATGAAAGTGAGCTTGAGTTGAGTGCAGAACCTTCAACCAATCCAGTGCAGCTCACTTTATCCTCCCTGATAAAGTCTCCTCATCAGATAAAATATTGATATCGAAGTTAGTGCAGGGGATGAATATCGCAGAGGGTGGCTCCCAAATTCTGGTCAAGGACACTTGGCATAGTGACCTTGGGGTGGTCCTATCAGATTCAGACTGGATTTCCATCTGGAAGGCTATCTGCAAGACCACATCATCCCTCTTTTGGTGAGAAATTCGGTGGAAGTTGGCCGTTAGATTTTTTTAGAGTCTCAGTTGTGACAAAACACTATGGGCTACATCACTCCGACCTTTGCTGGAGAAACTGTCAGTTGGTTGGTACTTATCTCCATATATTTTTGGAATGTAAAGTTATACAGGAGTACTGGAGGGAAATAGGAGATACCTTTGAAAAGATTTTTGAGACAGTGATGCCAGTGGCCCCTCAGTATTGGTTATTGGGATTGTCCCCCCTTCTGACTTCCAGATCTTCCCCTTACCTGTATGGAATTTTGGTGGCAGCAGCCCTTAAGGCTATTAATCTGTTATAGCTTACTCTGGATAAGCCTACCATTACTTCATGGTATGATATCTGCACCAGGATCCTAGACATGGAATATCTGACAGCCAAGTTGAGGCTATCCCTAGATAAGTTTAGGGGGAGATGGTTACCATTTCTGCATTTCATGGCCTCTCGGGAGAGGAAACCTGTATTAGAATTGTTAGCCAGATATGTTTAAAAAGATTCTCCAGGTTCAGTCCAGAGGTTCTGGCTGAGAAAGGAGGATAGGAGGTCTTCCCTCCTCAGAGGCTTAGATTCGTTTTATTGTAAGTTTCTGGATATGTCATATTCATTATGTACTTTTAATATAGATGAACCGTTATGGGGACTGTGGATGCCTGGGCCCTCAGTACTAGCCGGGGCATCCTTAACTTTTGTTAGAGTCAATAATTTATAGGCAGCAATCACAATGTTCGACTGACAGTCGATTCTCTATAAAAATATAATTTTAAAAAATGTTTTCTTGCTCTATCGTCTTTTCTTAAGTTGTGAGGGCACTCTCTCGTACTATAATCTCTTTTCTCTCTCCTGCTTCTCTTTTCTGTTCCTTTCCTATTTCTTTCCTCTGGTATTGGTGTTAATATTGTGTAAGAGGATAGAAGTTGACCTATTTTCTGTTTGTCAATATGTGTACCTTTATGGAAAAAAAGTTCTCCAATAAATTTCAATTTAAAAAAAAAATATATACCTATATTCCAACAAGACTTGTACAACTCATTTCACAACATGAAATACCAATTAAAAATCCAAGAGATTGCTTATTCATCCATTGCACATACATCTAACTTTCAATTCCTCTGTCAGAAACTTGGTAATCAGAGATGGTTTATAGTCTGATTTAGTTTTTATATCATTCAACAGTTGACTGTTTGAGGCATATTCAGATTTAAATGTCATTTTAGTGAAACAAATTTTTACTCTAGGTTTATAAGGAGTCGCCCCATTATCTCTTAAATTACATTTATGCTTAACATTTTTCTCCTCTATTTTATCCCTAAGATATTTTGGTTCTCCTGTTGTTTGTAATCTATGCGTTTGTAGGGCCCTTATCATTTTTCTCCTGTTTTCAAGTGTTAACCAATCCAGTGTCAAATACAAATTACAACGGTGAGTTTTATAATCACATTGTAAAATGAATCTGGTTAAATTATTATAAGTAACCTCAAGCTTTCTTAAGAGAAAGCCTGAGTCCTTTAAATAAATATGATTGCCATAATCTATTATAGGAATTAATAACTGATTTATTATTGATTTCCACATATTAATATCTGTACAAAACCTATTTCTTCGAAAAGCCCCAAGTTTTCTGTTTACTTTACCCACCAATTCTTCTATATGTATATCAAATTTCAGACCCTGGTCAACCCAAACTCCTAAGTATTTATAAAAAGAAACCTGCTGTAATGTTTCCTGTCTTAATGTTGTCATATTCAAATCCTGTTTATGATTTATTCTATCCTTCTGTTTTGAAAAAAGAAGAGTTTTCGTTTTTTACTGTTTAATACTAATTTTGAATTTACTAACCCTGTGAAATCTTTCTGAAGTCCCTTTTCTATCTCATTAATATTTGTACCACATGCTAGTAAAACTGTATCATCTGCGTATAATTTAATTTTGGTGTTAATAGCTACTTTTACTAACTCATTAACATAAATCAAAAAAAGAGTCGGACCCAAAATGGACCCCTATGGTACCCCTCTAACAACTTTAAAGCTGTTTTGTGGTTACATCATCAAGTTGAACTAGTTGTGTTCTTTCAAATAAGTAGGAAGAAAACCATCCCAGTGTTTCACAGTCGAGGCCAAATCTCTTTAACCTCTGGAAGAAAATCCTGTGGCCCACGGTGTCGAAGACTTTGGATAGATCCATGAACACCATGCCCACCTACCCTCCCAAGCTAAGAGGAGACAAGATCTATTAGGTCAGTGAGTGTGGTGTCCGTGGAATGCCCTTTTTGGAAACCTGATTGTGAATCCGAAAGTAAGTGGTATTTCTCCAAATAACCACTTAACTAGTTTTGTATCAGTTTTTCCATTACCTTTGACACTGTGGACAACAGGGCAATCGGCCTATAGTTCGAAGGGTCAGTTGGATCATCCCCTTTAAAAAGTGGGACTACGTTTTTTTCTTCCAACTAGAAGGAAACCTCCTTTCCATCAAACTCCAATTAAATAACTTGTTAAATATAGGGGCCAAAAATTCTGCAGCATCCTGTAAAAACCTGTTTTCTACATTGTCTAACCCATATGCTTTGTTAACTTTTAATTTATTTAATTCTTTCTGAACCTCATTACAACTAATCTTCCTAAATCTAAATTTTGGAATTTCCAGAGTAGCATCTAATGGAAAATCTAGTAATAAATGATTTTCTGGAATATCTATACCAGGTAAATCTGTAAAATATGCATTCAGAATGTCTACAGAATTTACTTTACTCTGTAATATACCATTTTGTTGAATTTGTACAGGGGGTTTACTTGTAACTGGTTTTTCCATGGATTTTATCAAGGACCTGTATTTCCGGGGATCAACTGTATCAGCAATTTTTGTTTTAAAATATTGCTTTTTTGTGTTCTTTACACTAGTGCTCATTCTGTTACGATATTTGTTATACTCTTCCCAATCAACTCTACTTAAAGATTTATTAGCCTTCTTCCATAATCGTTTTATCCTTATTTCTTTTTTTAACTTTTCTGTCATCCATGAGGGTTGTTTCATCCTTGCTATGGGTGTTTTAAAGGGAGCGACCCTTTTACAAGCCTTTAAAAACATTCTTGTAAACTCTTTCACAGCTAAATCCAGATCAGGAACAAGGAAAATCCTATACCACTCTAGGCTTGCCAATGTATGTAAATATAATTCTTTACTGTCATTTTTAAAAGACTACTATCTTATTTTTCTTGGGACTTCTGATTTTATTCCTTTACCTTCAATTTTTAATTCACAGTTACATACAACTGAATCATGATCTCCCAAAACAGGTTGATTTACCCGTACATTTTGAACTTTTATATGTTCTGTTACAAAACATAAATCTAATACATTTTCTTTACTATTCAAATCGTCTTTCTGGTGGGTATCATCATAACATGGGTCAGGCCAAGGGGACTCAAACTCTGCATCAATTAATTGCCCCTTGGTCCACCCCAGGCTGTGCTGAAATCCCCCAGCAGAAGCAAACATAACCCATTGTTAATTTCTGTATACATTGTGCCAAATGCCTAAATTCATCTACCCTCACTTTTGGGGGTGAGGAGAAAACACCTATAACAAAATTGAACTTTAACAATTGAACCAACAATATTTCCAGTAGATTTTTTGTCCCTGAATAAACTACCCTAAAACTTCCCAGATTCCAGTTTGTATACAACAAAACCCCCACCTCTCTTTTTGGGGATTTTTTAACTACATTTTCAACATAGGAATTTTGGGAACTCTGGTCATGAACAGTGTCACAGTGATTTTGTTAATCTGTCCTGAACATTGATTTCCCATAGCGACTGAGCCATTGTGCGCCACATGAGCGAAAACCAATTTTGGGAAGGATGTGAAAAATGACAACTGTACTGTTCATAAGTAGGTGTACAAAAATGGCACTGTTGAAAATCTGGAGTGAAAATATGAAAAATTGGTGAAGTCACAAACATGCGTAGAAACTGTGTAATGCACGCCCGTAATGCAATTATTGTGAGGATTTTTTAAACCAAATTTTCAACATAGGCATTTTGGGACCTCCACTCATGAACAGTGTCACTGTAATTTTGTTATTGTGTCCTGAACATTGATTTCACACACTGACCACGCCATTGTGTGCCACACATACGAAAACACATTTCGGGCAGGATGTGAAAAATGACAGCTGTACTGTTTATGAGGAGGTGTGAAAAAATGGCAAGGTTGAAAATCTGTAGTGAAAATATTAAAAATTGTTGAAGTTACAAGCATGCATTGAAACTGTGAACCGCACACTCGTAACACAGTAATTTTTTGGAATTTTTCTACTAAATTTGCAAGATAGGCTTTTTGGGACCCCACCTCATGAACAGTGGCACTGTCATTTCATTAATGGGTCCTGAAAGGTGATTACATGCAGTGACTACCAAATAACCTTTTAGGACTGAGTAACAAGATGACAGGGTATGTCTTCATCAGGTGGGTCCCAGGCACGCCATGTTGAAAATTTGGAGGCAGAATTCAAAAAAATGACTGAGATTTCCACCTAAGTTGAAACCCCGCCATTTATGCCATTATACAGTTTACCGGCATTTCTTCAGTTTGCAGTCGGCTTTGAAGAGTGCAGACATGTTCCCGCTCCACTGAAGATCATGGCACCAACCTCTGGAGGTAAGTATGGGGTGAGGGGTGTGTGGGGAGGTGGGGCAGGCAGAGTGTGGGTGCAGGTTGGGGGAGGAGACCCGACAGCGAGGGACTGTTTTCTTTGTTTCAGGTAATAAAAAAAAAATGAACACCGCGGATGATTTTCTTTCTTTACAGGTGTAAGAAAACTGTTGAGCATACTGGGGTGGGCTCCCAGTGTGACTTATGACTTGGGGGGTGATGTTGGCCACAATGGGGGAGGGGCGGGGCAGAAGTGTGCTGACGGCGATCGACTTCCGAATAAAAGGAGGCACACTGGGGTGGGCTCCCAGTGTGCCACACAATCTTGGGGAGGGTTAAACATGCCAGCAGGGGGATTGAGCACCCCCCTGAAACTGGCTTTCTGGGGATTGTGTGTGGCGGATGGCAGCAGCTGCCGCCATGCTTATTTAAATGCTTCACCAGGAAATGCTCATTGGGAGGCATGTCATTGGTGCCACTACATGACAAGTTTGCCTCTGATTGCTGTGGCACTTTTCTTAGAAGTTGTGTCCACTTTGCCTAATGCTGGTGTCAGTGCTAGCATGCTGGCTTATTGCTGAATGAGGGACGCACCTACTAAAATGTGCCCTGCATTCACCAACACAGACACACCTCTGAAATGTGCTACTAGCACAAGCTGTTCCTTGCGCAAGCGCACAAGTGAACACAAAAAGGGTCCTGTGGCAGTATTACATCAGGCCAGCATTGGGCTGTCAGCAAGCAGGCAGAACAATTCTGGATCTTAATCTTGTACTGAACATAACTTGTGGTAGTGGGTCATGATAAAGCTAATTTTTGTTGTGTTGGAAACATATTATGTTGGATTGCTTATATGCCATTTATATTGCACAGCCTTGTTTATGAACTAGGATTTTCCAAACTGCAGGTCAAAAATTCTAAGTCATAGAAAAGGTAGTTCCACTCTCCACTAGGCTCCAACTTTAAGGAAAAGGTCCTAAGGCTGGCAGGGGCTGTCTCACACATCTTTCCTCTTGCATAACACAACTAGGTTGCTGCATAGGTTGGGGTGAGGGAGATTATGGATTTAATTGTGCTAGGGATTTCAAGGAAGATGTGTGCAACAGGTCCCTGCCATGGAGCTGGATGGGGAGCATTACAAATGGTAGAAACTAAAATAAGAATTTGTGATTCACAGTCTAATTCTGTCTTTTGAGGTCTAAAGGGAACTGGAATTAAATCAGATTTGAAATTGGAAATGCCTAAAATCCACAGAATACACAATGGAATGAAATCTGCCAGTTCTGGGCACTCCTAATGCCAATGTCAAAGAAGGGTCCTGCAGCTATAGGATCTTTAATAAAGTTGAATCTACCAGTAAACTGCAATTTAATTACCTCCTGTAAATTAGACTCCAATTAGACTCCATCATACTGACTTGGTCAGTTTTCTGAGTGGATAGGAAAACAATGCTATTTACATTAGGTACCAAGCCCTATATTTTGACTGACAATGTAAACTCAGATGATATACCCAGGAGGAGATTGGCAAATGCTTCTAATACATTCTGGGTAAGACCCATGTAGTATCTTGTTTGCAGGTTTAGCAGTTCTAGCTTCATATTATATCATGCTTAGTTATAACCAACAAGCAGCATGATGTAGTGGTGAATGCACAAGTTTTGGTACTAGGAGACCCAGGTTCAAATCCCACTATAGCTGCTTATTTTGCTATGAGATAATCAGAAAGTCAAGTAACCTCTCAGTTCTTCAGCCTGCTTGTAAAAGTAGGACTTCTCTGAAAATGTGCACCTCAGCTGTCTATCCTGAGTAAATACATTATATAAAAGATACATATTTAATTATCCAGCAACAACTCATTTCCAGTGGAGTCCTGCTTCTACCTATTTATGTAGCTGGGTGGACTGAAATACTGGAGGTTAATTGACTTGCCCATGATCACACAGCATTTAACTCTACTGGGCTTTGAACCAGCAATCTTGAGGTTTTCAAGCCCGTGTTCTAATCAGTAGACCACACTGCCTTCAGTAGAAACTTAGATAATGCACAAAGTACAAATGAACTGAACAATCCAGAAGGAGGTGAGAAGTTACATGGTTCTGTGCTCTTTACAAATGCTCTGCAGTAAGGTTCTAAGGAAGGCAAGGAAAGGTAAGGTAAGATTTATTTAAAGAAAGGCTCAGGTGCCATACAGGGAAACATACACTCTTAATACATTGTATCCATAGTTTAAGCCAGTATCTTGGGACCACTAACAAGCCAGCTTTGGTGGAATGGAGAGAACTGATAGGGGAATAAAGAGACAGGAGATTGTTGCAATCTACCACCTTTTTACTTAAATAATTTCTACATGAACTACTCCATAGCTATTAGTGGTACATGTACTAAATATTAATTTCTGATTACCAGGAGTATAGGACCCAGAGTATTAGGACCATATACTAAATAGTTTTCACTAGTCATGGTATTCAGTAAAACAATTTCTGGGTAAATAAGAACATTAAATAACCTAGTGTTCCTTTCCCAGTGGTATAGAGGGTTGAGGCACGGGTGCCTTACCTTGACCCATGCTGGCGACCCGGGTTCAGGAATGGACTCGGGACCCCAGGAGCTGGCAGGGGCGGGAGAGGATTGAGCATCCATAGGGACTACTCTCCTCTCCTCTCCTGGGGGTGGGTTAGGGAGACGTCAGTCAGTAGCGACCTCTGGTGGAGACCAGAAGCACTGCACAATGGCACAGGAGGAACGTACACACTAGAAAATGTGAAAACGCTCCATGATACACCGGATGATGGCTGCCCAGCTCTCTGAGGCTGTCAATGCTCCTGAAGCATTCTGCCTCAGCAGCAGCACACTGGGGCCAAGATGTTGCACTTGTCTGTGGCCCCCTGGCTGGTGCCTTCCGTCTTGGAGGAGGGGGACCCACCCGGTGAAGGGTTATGCCGGGTTACACTGGGGTGGCTATCATTTAAGAGGACAGGATGGGTCAGTGGAAGCCTTGGCTCACCCAAAAGAGAGGCTAAAGTGGCAGCAAGCTGGGAAGAAAAGAAATAATACAAACAAAAAAATAACCTAGCGTGACCCATGCGGCTTGAGTTAGACCCTGGCCACCCCCTCCCCACATCCTCACAGACATTTTAAAAATAACTAAAGTTATCTCGTGGATGAAACTATACCAGGAGCCAATAGCATCAAGAAAACCCCTATCCCTAACATGACTCCTCCTTTCCCCAAGCAGTTTTGTTTAAAAGGTAGCCTCCGTCCTGACCCCTGCTCCATGGTTTTGGGTGGGGTGGGGTCGATACTCTTTAGTAACCTGCTTAATTCAGTCACCCTCCCACCCGAAAAGTACCAGATTCAGTGTAATCAAGTTACTCACTTGACAGTAGCTACAGTCAGGTTTACTACTGGGAAGGAGAGGACATGGAGCAAATGGCATAATTGATGACATTAGGCAGACTGATCATTCAGTCTTTCTAGCACCATCAGTGATGCCAGTGACTCTGTTCACTCTTTCTGGCATTATGCCCAGTCATGCCTATAGTCAGATGACTGTATTTGAAATGGCACTTTAGAGGAGGGACCCCTTAGTCAGTTGGGTTTTGAAAGAGTTTTCCCTCACAAATCATGGATGGGGACTGCTTAAAAAAATATTTTGGGGACTTAGGGGGGCAAGTTAGGGAGGAGGGTTATCCCAACAAAACACTGTCAGCACCTGACAAACTGCCAGCTCAGAGAAGACTTTAGTTTTCTTAAAGGCATCTCTTAGGAAGAGAAAGTGGGGTAGAGGGAAGAAAATGATGATCATGGGAAAAGAGTGATCCTGGGAGTAGCCCTGGCTGTCTGGGGAGGGCTAGAAGGTTTTTTGTACTATTTTTAGATTTCCCTAACATCTCGAGTACCAAATAACAAGTATTTGAATATCTTGGTTGTCAGTAATGAATACTCACTGAAAATTTAAAAAAAAAAGTATTTGCACACCCCCTTAGTACCACATTGGTGGAAATTCACTATATTTTTAGGCACCAACAGCGTAGCTGTAAGCACCTATTGTGGACATGCATACTCTCTTTTGCATTTAGTCAGGTTCAAAGATGCTTTCTGTATGAGTAAAATGGGTGCATAATGCTAAAGATGCTGTCAGTGATAGGACTCTTAGGTCTTGGAGTAGGGTTTCAAACCTACACAAACTTGGGTGCAATGCCCAGTGTTGGAACATTTTTTCTTTCTCACTAGAATTTATGTAGTATGAGAAGCATGCCTAGATGTTATTGCTGACTTTCAGCAAAGTTTGACATTCTTTATTGCTGATGACTTGAAAAGTTACAGCTCAGACTTTGATGTTTAAATGCACCTTGGAAAACACTACCTCAAACAGACAGACTGTTAATTACGAACATCCACTCCATCCACCGCAGCTGTGCAGGGGGAGGTCTGCACTCACTGTTGGATGTCCTTTGCCACACCATGCATCTCCTGTATAGAAAGCTTAGGACCAGCAGTAAGCTACTAAGCAGTAGACAGTAGGGTGCCTCAGTTTGATCCCCAGAGTGGAACATTTTTTTTTCACTACAATTTCTATAGTATGAGAGAACTTCTTAGATGCCCATTGCTATTCATAGCAATATTCTGGCTGATGACTTGAAAACTTCTAGCTCAGACATTGAGGTTTAAATGCAACTTGGGAAACAGTACTTCAAATAGACAGATTATTATTTACAGACATCCACAGTAGCTGTGAACACATTGAACAGCACCGGACTGAGCACCGACCCCTGTGGGATCCCACCAGTGATCCCCCTCATTAATAAGTATTCCTCCCTGACCACCAGCATCTGGGTTCTCCATCCCTACCAGTTTGCAAAACATCTCAGCAACCTGTCCTCTGACCCCAGGTCCTCCAATTTCATGATCAGTCTCTTGTGGGGGACTGAGTAGATGGCCTTGCTGAAGTCCAGGTGTGGTGTGTCCACTGCCTGGCCTGTGTCCCCAAACCTAGTAACCTAGTCAGAGAAAGTGATCAAGTTCATTTGGCACAAACATCCTGCTGTAAATCCATGCTGCCAGATTTTCTGGAACTCATTCGCTTCTAGGAACTTGATCAATCCTTCCTTGAGAATGGTTCCCACCAGCTTGTCACCTATCGATGTCAAGCTGACTGGTCTGTAATTCCCCAGCACACCGACTGCCCCACTGTTATGCAGGGGCATCACATTTGTAGTCCTCCATTCCTGTGGTACAACTTCTTTGTTGAGGGAGCTGTTGAGCAGGTCAGCCAGAGGGGCTGCCAGAACTGCTGCCAGCTCTATTAATATGCTAGAGTGCATGCCATCTGGTCCAGGAGATTTGTCAGCCTTAAGGGCTCTAAACCCCTTAAGGACCCTGCCCCCTGTAATTTTCTCCTTACACTGTTTCACCCCCTTCCTTTCCTATCCCTTTCTTTCTCTGTGGGACCTTTCCATCTTTTTCTTTCATGAATACCAAACCAAAGTATTAATTTAATACTTCTGCCTTTCCTCTGTTGCCCTCCACGCATTTTGGCTTTTCTTTTTAGCTTAACAGTACCTTCCTACCTTCTTTCATTATCTGTTTTTCTCAAATGTAATGAAAGAAGGTGTTGTCACCCTACTTGACCCCCTCTGCTATCTCTAACTCAGTGCCTGCCTTGACCTTCCATACCTCTCTCTCTAGCTGTTAGCTTTTCCAGATAGTCAACCTGTTTTCTTCTCTCTGGGTCCTCCTAAATAAAAGGTAGCTCTCCTTTCCTTTGCTACCATGTCAGCCTCTCCTGACAAGTAGAGTAAATTCCTATGCTTGTTCTTTTCCCCCCTTCTGCTTTAGACAGGTATTTGTGACTGCCAATACACCAACACTGATTATGGACCATTTCTGGTCAGCTCCCATGGTTGACCTGATCTTGGCCATATGCTCCCAAACTCAATCCCCATTCTTGCAATATTAGGCCTTTTGAAGTCCAGGACATGTGTTTTTGTGTCCTGCAGTTCTTTCCTCATATCAAGGTAAAGCCATACTGACCAGTGATCATGGCTTCCCCAGGGCTCAGCCACACAGATGTCTCCGACATGTTTACAGTTTGTCAACACAAAGTCCAAAATGGCCAGGTCTCTAGTCATCTCTGTCACACCTGATATATAAATCCATGTATGACTGCATCTTGTTTTTTAAAGTTAGTCTTTTTATTTAATTTATAAATGCAACAATTTTACTGGCAGCAATACATCACTTATTAATACCAGTTGATAGCATCACAATACATTACATGTATACTTGTAGCAGTCATATTAGGGGCAAATAAATTAACATCTTATTACTTCAGTATCCAGAGAATCATAATTACTCATTTTAAGTTCAGTCTGTGATCCATTCAAATCAAATCAAGCATAGCACGGAGAGCCCTCATCTATCCCTCCCAGATTTTATTCCCATTAAAATTCAAGGAGCATCACAGATCATATCCTGAGTACCTTTTCAGTGCAAAAGAAGAGCAAAATTACATGCTCAGTACATAGCTTAAGGTACAAAATCATCATAATGATTTAGTTGGTATGATATCCACTTTTGCCGTTGTACATTAAATTTTGAACTTTGTCCATCATCTTGGCTGAGAGTCACTCAAGGGCATATATCTCCTTGGACAAAACAATCCAGGTTTTTTTAAGGGGTATTTTATTTGTAAACCACAGTCTAGTTATAATTTTGTGGGCTGCTGTTATAAATTTTAAAATTTGTTTCAGCAAGTTTTTGTCAATTCGCAGTCCTTTTGGTTTTAATAAAAGTCAATATAAATGTGGGAGTGAATAAATCAGTGGTTTCATAAATTACACTCCTCGAGGATCTCCTTTCAAAACTTGGATAGCTTAGGACATGACCAAAGGACATGGCTCTGATTTGCTCTATCATCCCCACATTCTCTCCAACACTGTCCCTTCCCTAATTCTCCCATACTAGCCAGCAAGGCTGGTGTGCGGAAGAAATGAAAACAGAGTTTCCACATCTATTCACGCTAGTATGGTGAGAAAAAGATTTTTATAGTTGGTAAAGCAGAGTCATTCCAGTTCTGCTCACTGATTGAGTATGACTGCATCTTGAATCATTTGACTCCTGCTTCTGCTTATATGTGGGATGCTTCAATCCATGTCAGACAAGTTGGTCACCTACAATCCCCTCCCCCCCCCCAACTCTGATACCCTTCTGATCTCATTGAGTTTCTGGTCCACAGAAAGAGAGAAAAATGCTTCTTTTTTTATTGAATTACCTTGCATTGCTCTAGCTCTTAAATAGCTGTTACAGTGTTCATCTCATCTGCTCTGTATTTTAAATATGACTTACTGGTTTTGTAATGGATTTTTTATCATACTGTACCATCTTTTGCTAAAATCTCACCAGATCCACTTGCATAAACCAGCTTTGTGGGTGTAACCAGAGCACCCACTTGGACTGCACTGTACTGGGGTGAGGTGCTATAATTGTGGTGGACCAATCCAACTAACCCAGCCTCCTGAGGAAGACTATGGTCGAAGCACCAGGGCAAGTTGCGACTATAGGAACTTCTTACACAAAACATCAGTTGCTGAAAACCACAAAATAAATGTAAACCGAGCAATATTTTCACTCCTGTGGACTTTTTCCTCATTGCACAACAACTGTCTTCCCTTCGAGTGCTACGCAGCTTCATGGTTGTGTGTTGTCTCTGCTGGGGGCTGGCCACCCCTGCCTATCCTCCCCGTACCGATGTGCATACTGGTCTTGCTTCACCCTGATCCACCTATAAGCTAGGAGAAGATCTGCCAGCCCTTTCTACTATTTAGTTCCCTAAGACAATGTCTCTGCTACCCCCCTTCTCCCATGCTTACCACCCCCCATTTCTCTTAAGCAAGTTGTTGGCTCCAACTCCCTTATTTCCTCTCCCTTCAACTGTGTTGCCATTTTTCCTGTCTTCCTCCTCTGTGTCCTCATGCGCTACTGATGTCTGTTTCTCTGTCTTCCTATTCCTTCCCATCCCCTTGATACCCACTTCATGTTCCTGTGAGGTACTGTCTTACCTAGTCTCCTTTCACTCAACCACCCCCAACTTGTGGGTTTTCTGCTCCCCTGCTCCCTCACTATCCCTGGAGATCAGACTCTGTCTGACCCAGTTATTATCCCCTGCTGCTTTGTTGTCCCACCCTGACCAATCCCTATACTGTCACTTGTTGCACGCATAACATTTGTCATTCACCTGACCTCCACTCCCATGTCACCCTTCATAATCCTCTTCATCCTATTCAGCTCCCCACTGCCATCCCTATGCCCCAGTTGTTGAGACACAACATTTATACCATACCCCTTTTGCACTTTTGACATTTTCTGCATATCCACTTCACCTCTGCCCCTGCTTCTCTAGATTCACTCAAATCACCTGCCTTCCACCACATCTTCCTCTCTGCTCCAACACCACCCTTCCATGTACCATCATGCCCCTCCATGTTGGTATCCTTTTCCTTCCTATGCTTTCTTACTCTTCTCTTTCCCCTGACTGGTACCCTGCCCTGGAGAGCTTAGGACCTGGTAACAATTTTCCACCAGAACCTCTAGGGTTTGTATAATACCCACCCTCCCTTCTCCACTGCCTCCCTTCAACTTTGCTGCAGTCTGCCTCACCTATTTTTTTCTCCCTCTGTGACACAGGAGATCATGATACTAGGGCTGTTTTGGCCTCTAATGTCCTACTGAATACACCCTTCTGCATTCCCAACATACTGTTAATTTCTGTCCTGAGCAGCTGCACTTCTGCCATTATTGGCCCTTGTCTCATAATACAGCCCCCATCTTCCAGAGTGCACCTAGACACACTGCCACTCCACACCCCCAGCAGCTCACTACCCTCCTTCTTTATGCTTCCTGTCTGAACATTATCCCTTACTAATGACAGCACCCTGAAGTCTGTTCTGAGACACTCCAGGTATGTAGCACTGACCTACCTCTTGCTACTGTAGTTCTCTATTGGACTACCTTATATGGGGTGTTACAGGCTTCCTTCTCTATATTGCCCCTGTAGGCCTACCACAGATAAGATATACTGCATACTCCATGTTTTTATGGCTTCCTCCTACTGTCCTCACCACTAACATCTGCCATGCTGCCTATCATTACCTTATTCATGTTTGTGCGGGTAGAGGCTTCTGTGGACCTGCAGCCTGCCATGCTGATGTTCTGCAATTGTTCTGAGGTTAAATGCTTCACTCTTGCTTCATGGCACTCACACTTTGGGGTTGCTTGGCCTTCAGAGAGTAATATACAGAACTTCTTGTACTCACAGAGTGGGCACAAGGAAAGTGGTGCTACTATGCTCCAAAAAAGACTGAAATCACTAAAAAGCAAAACACACACAACCTAATAATTTGCAAGGGCACCAGTCTCATAAAAAAAACAATTTATTTTGTAACATAAAAAAACAGTGGCAACAGCCTGATGCATTTTGGATGCACGCCATCCTTTCTCAAAGAACTACAGCTGTGCTATTGGGTGGCTATAGTCACACGATCCCACTCCTTCATAATGGCATGGCTTGTAGTTGCCGACCTCCCTCTGACAATGCAGTAACCCTCCTCTCCATTCTCTGTCCCTGGTTCATGCAAGCATTTCACTTTCAAGCTGTAAGATATATATAAAACAAATAAAATAAAGACCCTGCCTGACCTGGCAGCATGTCAGCTGCTATCTGGATCCTGTAAGAAGAAAACGTAGAAAAAGGCAATGCAGCAGGCCCTTTTATTTACGGAACTACAGACATGCCTTTGGGCACATGTAGTCACATGAGTACCCACAGTGGAGTCACTAGCAGCTGCTGACCTCACTCACCCTCCCCCACAGTAGTAACCCTCCTCCCTATCCAGCTTCCTACCTAGAGTTGCAACACATTCTCTCATATCACAGATTTAGGAACAACTCCTTTTCTCCTTACATGACTCCCTCTGGATTCTGGAAGGAACATTCTAGAATAACGGGAAAGCTGATTTCCCATGGTCAAAAAGAGGAAAACACTCATGTCTTAGTTACAGTGGTCTTAGCCATTAACAGATGCAAATCAATTCTTCCTGACATGGTATGAGTGCTCTACACACATGCACACATGCACGTACACACACACTTTTTTCTGTAATTAATTTTTTCTGATAGCCCAGTTAAGATGTATAGTCTCATTTTCAGTAGGTTCCTGATTTTATCTAATTTTACAGCTCATCGAAGTGAAGCACAGGAAGGCTACATGATGTGGTCCTTCAGTGAGTCAGCATGGCTGTGGTGGGATTTGATGGGGAGCACATACTTCTCGTTTTAGTGCTCTAACCAACCAACCACTAAACCACAATGCTTTCCCCAGCGCAATACATGTTTGCCACATACTGTAAGGGAAAATGTACAGAACACCAATCCAAACTGCAGCTGCAGCAACTGTATGCATTGCAGATCATGTTTTTTTTAAAGATATTTTATTAACCTGTTCAGTGGCAACAAATAAAGTGTGTGGGATCAGTAATCTAGTTGATAAAATCCTCGTAGATAAACAGTGTTCCCTTAGAGGGCACATCATGTTTAAATAGATGGAAAACAGAACTAGAAACAGAAGTTGAAACATAGCAGTGCATGTGTGGTAGGGCGCAGGTTTATGTGGGCAGTCACAGAAAAAATGTCTCACCACTTTTTGCAATTTTCTTCAATTTTAATTGATTCTTCTTTCAAACATCACTCATATCAGGATAACATCAGAATGGCACAATATTTTTCTCATTTATCACTTCCATTTCATCAGAAGACATTAAAACATCTGGCATCATCTCATATTTATAAGTCTTTAAGTGAGACAATATAAAGGCATAAACCTCACACAAGATATTCTAGCAGCTTTAAATCTTCCATCCGAAACATGAATCAAAACATTTTTTTCAAATAACTCCATAGAGCACTTTTCAGCAGCATCTAGAGCACACCTCTAGGCTCACCACAACAGGATTTAAGTCTCCACCTGTTTACACCTCTCTGATGAATCTCATCTGTGCTGATGAATCTCTGCTTAACAAATCTAAACTACTGAGTCAAAGGTTCACCCTTTTATATCCAACTAGAATCAGGTGACCTTCAAACTCCACCTTCACTTATATCTTTTAATTACTTTATCTTATATTCTAATCCTTTATTTTATTCCAAAGAGCTTATGTATTTTAAACTCATTTATACCTTATTCCCTCACTCCGAAATGAGTTACTTCTGTTCTAAACATTTTAAACTCCTTTTCCCAAAACAAGAAAGCACCACCCTTCCTAACAATATTTAAGAAGAGGCGTGCATGGCCAACCAGCTCCTAGAACAAACAAGGCGCGGAAGTTGAAAGCACAACAACTCCAAAGCTCCACAAACCCAAAAACCCCACGTTTCAAAACCAAAACGAAACAAAGGGAATTCATCTTCCTCGGTAAGCACAAAGTAACTCTCCTTATTTTAAATGTCAAAGTTTACAGTTTTTAAAGCGCTAATGAACCTTATGTCCTCACAACAGTGCAATTACTAATTGCACTAACGCCTCCAGGTAACAAAAATCACCCGCTTCCCACAACGAAACAAAAAATACCACTTGTGGCCAGCCTTCACCTAAAAGTGAGCTGTAATCGCAAGTAATTAGATTTCAGGGCTCCAAAATGCCCAAAACGCCGTAACTCCCTCATTCTAAAAAAGTCTCAGAACTGCTCAAAAATAAACAACCTCCACTCCGGAGGGTATTCTGAGCTGTCCCCATAATTTTAGAATAAAGCCATTCCATTTAAATAGTATTAGAAGGCTAAATGCCTTCACAGCCATGCGCATAGTCACAATGTAATCTGTTAAAGCAGCCCAGAACCAATGTACTAACAGCTGCTAAAACACCCACCTAGCCTGAAAACAACTTTTACAACCATTTAGTCCCCAAACATAATTTCCCACCTAAGTCTCTACCATAACTCTAAATGTAGTAGAAAAGGCTACTGCATTTGCTACATGGGGATCTCCTCTTCTCTAATCCAAAATCAAAATATTCAGACCAACGATGCCCCAGCAACATCTGGACAGCTATCCACATTGTCCTTAGAAACATCCAAACAACATTCCCAAATGAATATAAATTTTGAAAGCTACTCAAGCTTTCAATATTTCTAAATAGTATTTTCTTTTATATTTATTATTTTACCAGGCTCTCAGTCAAAGCACCGCATGCCTGGCTCCACAAAAAATATTTAAATCGTTCAGGTCTACACCTCCAAAAACAAATCCATCCTCCTAAGTCCAAGAAATACTATCATTAACAAATCCCAAAAACCGGAATGTTAATTTAGACTGCACGAACGTGCGCACAATCGCAACGACGTGCAGTTTTACTGATTGCTCACACCGCGATCCCAAACCTCCAAATCACAGAGTCCAACAGCAAAAGATCCCTTCCCAGGACTAACCCCAAAGTACACTCTAAGGAATTAAATCCTAAAAATCCCAAAATTACTCTCTCCAGCCTCAAAGTTTTATTTAATCTCCTCTCTTAAAGGGGACACTCCCATATGCATACCTCTCAACCTCCTGCCTCATAAATCAGGGACAAGGCTTAAAAAAATCAGGGACAAAGGACCAAAATCAGGGACACATGTTCGAAATTAGAGATATCCACTCAGAAAGCTGGTAGAATATGGGGCTTAGTGCAAAATGCATTTCCTAAAGAAGAACAAGTCTATAACTTTAATGCTTGACATTGTTTTGTGCTTAAAGTCCCCACTGTTTAGCCACAAAAACACAAATTTTAGGAGGGACAGAGTAAAATTTTGAGGCAAAATCAGGGACATCCCTGAAAATCAGGGACACTTGAGAGGTAGGCTTATGTGCTAGGAAAAGAAAAAACAATTCTCTAGCCCCATATTTCTAACCTTGGAATTTCAAACCTCACAGAGCTACTCTGTGACATTCCTCCCCACCTAAGAGGGCAACCAAATCTTTTTTGGTTGACCGACTTTATCGAAATTTTTTTGCTAGAAATAAAAAAGAGGGGTGGTTATTCTACCAGAGCCCTGACCCACCCACTTCTTGAAACTCTAACCCAAGAGTCCCTTACCCTATCAATTATTTCACCTTGAGAAAACACTCAAGATTATTTTATCCTGCATCTTACACTAAATATTTTCTGTCCATATTCTATATCCCAGATTATGAACCATATTAAGTATCTAACTATTGCCAAACTTAGTCAGTTTTTAAGTAATCCCCAATAACATAAGATTTCATATCTAAATTATTTTGCATGAATTTGATTTTTTCTTCACATAACAACATCCATCAAATTCTATGCACCATTCACAAATAAAATATTTAAATTTTGTTTGAGAAATATAACTTCCATACACATATAAAATATATTCCAGAACAACAGCTTTCATTTTCAGAACTATCATTATAATCTATAGCTCCTTCATATTCTGGAACACATGATTTTATCTATCTCACATTACTAATCTCAATTTCACTATTAACAAAATTAGGATAGTAACATTCATTATATATCCTCTCCTAAGCAAACATGCTATTACTTTAGCTATATTTTATTTCAAAAATAAACACACAAAAACAAATGCAACATCAGACTGTGGAAAAAAAGGGAGGGGGGTAACACTATAAATTCAACTGCAGGTGGCCAACCCTCCAGTCTTAAACAAAAAAAAATTACAAGAAATAGCTCCTAGCTTTTAAACTTGTTGCTTTAGGATGCATTCCTTCATATGAATAAAACTCAAATCTGTAGTTTTTTCTTTACTTCACCTAATCATCTACCCTGATCTCAGGAAAAACTCCACACTACTCCTATTCTTTATTTAACTACTTCAGATTATTTTCTATTAAATGTTTTCCATCCTATCTATCTCATTTTTTTCAAAGACTTATTCCAAGATGTCAATATGTGCATTTTCATAATTTCTTCAAACAATTTCCCCAAATACCTTATTTTGAAAACCTTCTATCATATGCTCCTTTTATCTGATATCTTTTTTTATTCTCTCTATACCTGAAACATACTAGGGTTAGAGCGTTTACTAGAAAGTTACTTGTATATACAATCTATATAAGCTATTCCTCTAACTCCTTCCACTCACTACATAAGTAGTCCAGTACTGTAAAACTCTTACCATCTTTTACTCATATCTCTGTAAATCACTTTCCCCTTTTTCCAAGGAAGCCAATTACAGTCTTTTTCCTTCCTTTGAGTGGCTACACACTTCTTTAAATATAAAGCCACTTGACTATACATCCCAGGCCAATAAAAGGAAGGAATGAGACATTTTAACATTTCTTCTTGACTCATATGTTTGGTATTACAATATAAAGCATCCAAAATACTCTTTCTATATCTACGAGGTATCACTACTCTAGAGTCTATCTGTTTTGTACGGGGGGGTTTGGTCTCATGTGGTATAATACCTCATCTCTTATTTCATACCACCATAACTGTCCCTTGCCCCCATCCATATCTGTTCTATCTTTATTCAAAATAACATGGCTACTTATCTGCTGAATTTCCGGATCCTCTGCTTGTAGAATTTTCCAGTTTGCAGCAGAAAAATTAATAACATTTTTATTATCAACATCATTATAAGTCATTAAACAAGTCCCTTCCGGCACCTACTGCCTCTTCTGTCTTGCTTGCATCCTTCACCCCAGTTAACAAAACAGTCTCACCTGGGGACTTGTCTTTCATCGTTCTTCCATCATCTTCATCGTTTCCAATCCAATACATTCCCTGGAACATAGGTAGAACAGGGAGCTGGTCCTCAACACAGTCCACACAGGACAACTCTTCAGCCCTCTTCATAGGCCCTTGAAACACCAAATTGTCCCTCATTACTGTCAATTGGCTTAGCACCTCCTGGTACCTTTGCTCTGCTTCTTTACACCGGCTCTCTGCCTCCATCCAGCGATTAAATAACCATTGTATCACCTCCCTCCGATCACTCTGGTCAATCTTCTGGTCACTCAAAATTTCACAGTGGCCCCTCATCTTCATATAACTTGTTTAAAGAAGGCTTTGCCACCAACCCAGAATTATCACTCAGCTGGTTTGTTTTTCACAGGGAAAAGGTTCTCTCAGCAATAACCAGTAAACAGGAACCAGTTTAAAGTACCATCATGCCAAATTTACTGCTCACCAGACCTTATGCAGATCACAGTTCAAAATGTCCATCCCACTCTCACACCATATGTGGTGGGGTGCAGGTTTATGTGGGCAGTCACAGAAAAAATGTCTCACCACTTTTTGCAATTTTCTTCAATTTTAATTGATTCTTCTTTCAAACATCACTCATATCAGGATAACATCAGAATGACACAATATTTTTCTCATTTATCACTTCCATTTCGTCAGAAGACATTAAAACATCTGGCATCATCTCATATTTATAAGTCTTTAGGTGAGACAATATAAAGGCATAAACCTCACACAAGATATTCTAGCAGTTTTAAATCTTCCATCCGAAACATAAATCAAAACAGTTTTTTCAAATAACTCCATAGAGCACTTTTCAGCAGCATCTAGAGCACACCTCTAGGCTCACCACAACAAGTTTAAGTCTCCACCTGTTTACACCTCTCTGACGAATCTCATCTGTGCTGATGAATCTCTGCTAACAAATCTAAACTACTGAGTCAAAGGTTCACCCTTTTATATCCAACTAGAATCAGGTGACCTTCAAACTCCACCTTCACTTATATCTTTAATTACTTTTATCTTATATTCTAATCCTTTATTTTATTCCAAAGAGCTTATGTATTTTAAACTCATTTACTAACTTATTCCCTCACTCAGAAATGAGTTACTTCTGTTCTAAACATTTTAAACTCCTTTTCCCAAAACAAGAAAGCACCACCCTTCCTAACAATATTTTAAGAAGGCGTGCATGGCAACCGGCTCCTAGAACAAACAAGGACGCTGGAAGTTGAAAGCACAACAACTCCAAAGCTCCACAGCCGAAAAACCCCCACATTTCAAAAACCAAAACGAAACAAAGGGAATTCATCTTCCTTGGGTAAGCACAAAGTAACTCTCCTTATTTTAAATGTCAAAGCTTACAGTTTTAAACTAATGAACCTTATGTTCCTCACAACAGTGCAATTACTAATTGCACTAACGCTCTCAGGGTAACAAAATCCCCTTTCCCACAACAAACAAAAAAATACCACTTGTGGCCAGCCTTCACCTAAAAGTGAGCTGTAACCGCAAGTAATTAGATTTCAGGGCTCCAAAATGCCCAAAGCGTAACTCCTCATTCTAAAAGTCTCAGAACTGCTCAAAATAAACAACCTCCACTCCGGAGGTATTCTGAGCTGTCCCCATAATTTTAGAATAAAGCCATTCCATTTAAACAGTATTAGAAGGCTAAATGCCTTCACAGCTATCTATAGTCTCAATGTAATCTGTTAAAGCAGCCCAGAACCAAAGTACTAACAGCTGCTAAAACACCCACCTAGCCTGAAAACAACTTTTACAACCATTTAGTCCCCAAACATAATTTCCCACCTAAGTCTCTACCATAACTCTAAATGTAGTAGAAAAGCGCTACTGCATTTGCTACGGGGGGGGGGGGGATCTCCCTCTTCTCTAATCCAAAATCATAATATTCAGACCAACGAAGTGCCCCCAGCAACATCTGGACAGCTATCCACGTTGTCCTTAGAAACATCCAAACAACATTCCCAAATGAATATAAATTTTGAAAGCTACTCAAGCTTTCAATATTTCTAAATAGTATTTTCTTTTATATTTATTATTTTACCAGGCTCTCAGTCAAAGCACCGCATGCCTGGCTCCACAAAAAATATTTAAATCGTTCAGGTCTACACCTCCAAAAACAAATCCATCCTCCTAAGTCCAAGAAATACTATCACTAACAAATCCCAAAAACCGGAATGTTAATTTAGACTGCACGAACGTGCGCACAATCGCACCCACGCAGAGTTTTACCGATCGCTCACAACACGATCCCAAACCTCCAAATCACAGAGTCCAACAACAAAAGACCCCTTTTCAGGACTAACCCCAAAGTACACTCTAAGGAATGAAATCCTAAAAATCCCAAAATTTCTCTCTCCAGCCTCAAAGTTTTATTTACTCTCCTCTCTTAAAGGGGACACTCCCATATGTGCTAGGAAAAGAAAAAACAATTCTCTAGCCCCATATTTCTAACCTTGGAATTTCAAACCTCACAGAGCCACTCTGTGACAGCATGTTTTAAAAAACAAAGGCATGCAAACAATCAGGTCAGTGTAGCAGTGTTCACCTTACTAATAAAAAGTGTATCAATATAGTGGTGTTACTATATAATACACTACAATACAAAAATGTCACTATACTGTGCTACGTTATACATGTCAGAAGTCCATACATGGAGGCATGCACATGTCTGTGAACGTCCCACAGCAACCTCCGTTCCTTGGCACCCTGTGAAGTAAACAGTTTTATCTTAATAGTGTTAATAGCAGTGTCCTGGTTTACCCCTGTAAATGGGTTTCTGTCTTGTGAGCCTTACCCTATCAAAACAATAAAATAAATATCTGTTGCTCTGTCGAAGCCTCCAGGAGTCTATTGACACTAAATTTGGAAATACCATTTTGGTCTACTCGTGTCTGATTAGCATTCCTATTGATTGTCTTAATTTTCTTTATTCAAAGAAGCACTACTTGCAAAATGTTGAAAAACTTCTTATGAGAACCAGCCCAATGGTGTGGAGGGTTGAGGCATCCATGTCTTACCTCCTGCCATGCTGATGACCCATGTTCATGGTGCAAGCAGGCCACTGGGGGTCAGCTGGGGAGGGAGAGGATCGGGTGTCTGAAGGACTGCTCTCCTCTCCCGGGAAGGGAGGATTGGTGCTCCTTCTGAATGACTGCCCCCTGATGGAGGCCAAAAACCAGTGTGGGTCTGCAGGGTGCCAAGGAAGGGAGGTTGCTGCGGGACTTCCGCAGACGTGTGCATGCCTCCATGTATGCACTTCTGGCATGTGTGCCCCAGCAACGGCAAAAGGGAGAAAAAGGAGAAAATAAACCCTGGCTGCGGATGAAGACTGACCCTCCACAGGCTCTGCACCCGGCAACTAGGCAAGAACTCTGGGTAAGACCTGGCAAGACCAGGGTGACGGTGCTGGGGGGAGGGGTGGTCAGAAGGGGGCAGCAAGGGACGTAAAGGTGCTAAATACCTATATATATATAAAAAAGAAAAACTTCTTATGTGTTTAGAATCATTGTTGTCCATAGCCATAAGAGTTGACAAATGGATTTTTTGATTCGTTCAACAATTTATAACATCTGCTTCCCATATACTCATCAAGACCTACCAGGTCCATCTTACCCAGTTCTAATGAGCTATGCCAGTAGAGGTTCCCAGCTCTTTCCCATCCCTGCTTGAGAATTGCTTGTCAGTGAAGCCACCCCTTTGAGCGTGGGTCAAAGTCAGGCTTCCATCCCCTGCCCTTAATGACACAATCATGGTGAGACATCACACCAACATTACATGGAAGCAAGGATGCAGTAGTAATACATCTGCCTAGATGAGCTCACTCTGTCTGGGCTGTCAGGGAGGATCTGCACAGTGGTAGACATGCACAGTTTTTTTGCAGAGATAATGTCCTGCTCATACGACTGCACTCTCACCTCCTGATGACCCAACTGGGACATGGGTTGGAGAATTTGAACCTGAGTGCACAGCATATTGAGCAATTATATTTACATGAGCCTCTTTATTATCCCCATATAACACTTTTAAAACAGGTATTATCAGTAGCTTTGTAATTAGTGGCTACTAAAATAAATAAGGTAGCCCCCTGCAGGTCTTAAGGATCCTTGGCATAGCCAACAACAGGCTTTTTGCTTTTATTTGAGCTGATGGACATGGCTTAATTCAGAAATGTCAGTTGGGTGTCAACCAATAGCACACTTATAATGTAGTGGTATCGATTGTATAGTGACCTATATTATCTGCATTAAAGCTGGTAGTTTTATTTTTCTTTCATTCAAAATATTGCCCCAGAACAGCTTGCTGCATGGTGAGAGCTTGAAGGGCAATACTCAATGTAACAGCAAAAAAAAAAAAAAAAAAAAATACAGTCACTTACTGAGTTTTTGTGATCTTTTCTCCCATTTCAGTTTTGAACAATCCCAGTTTGGCAAAAAAGGTAAAGCAAACACATTTAGCATTTTCAGGCTCTGGATTCAGGTTCCACAAACATTGGCCCTACATTCAAATGATTGGCAAGGAACTAACCAGATTAACATTGCACTAATTGTGAATAAGGCCAGCCGGAGGGGCAGGAGCCATACTGCAAGTCCAGTGCACAAGCACTACAGCGGGGAAGAGCTTGGAGCTCCTGTAGTTCTGGTACCCCCTTCCTCCTCACTTGCAAGCTCAGTGCAAAAGTGCTACAGTGAGGAAAAGCTTAGAGCTCCTGTAGGTAATTCTTGCAACCTGCTCACTCTCTGAAGGGGTGTAAAAGAACAGTTGACCCCGACATAGACTGATCGTTTTTGCAGCCTAGGATTTCAACTCCCAGACTGGGGCTAGCATTTGGAATTTGCTGGACACTTTAAGGACTGATCCTATGCTTCACTGCTGCCGCTAGCTTTATTTAACTATTGCTAGCTGCTTTCACACAGCATTTACCTCTCTCTGTATGCTTATCACAGTTAGCTTACTACAGTTTCAGTGTTCATATGTTTGACTGTCTCATAGTACTTGTAGCTTGCTATTCAGCTTATTCTGTACTTTGTTTTACCATTTTAGACTGCTTATGTGCACTGTATTAATCTATTTCTAATTTGCTTTAGTTTAGGTGAATTCTGCTGGTGGGAGTCACTACCTGTGTTCTGTTGGCCCTCAGAGTGATGTCCTGCTGTTTGGAAACGTTTTCTCCTGGGGTTTCCAGCTAGGCACCATTTTGCCTACACAAAGAGCTTGCGCATGCGCAGTATATGCCTCCCTGCCTAGACTAGGGGAGGCTGAGCCTTCTGTGCTCCCGCTGCATACTAATGAATGCCTTTGTCTCTTGTCTCCTCTTAGGTAGCTCTGATATTATTTTTTTATTTCAGAAGAATCAAAAATACCTTTGAGTCATAGACTCCTTTACAAAGGTTCCTCGTCACATATAACAAATCAGTTACACAAAAACAGTTAGTACAGTTACAGATACAAATACAGTGATAATGACAGAGTAAGGTTAAGTTACAACAGAAATGTTAGGCTAGTATTCAGGATCTTAGCGCAGTTTGAGACAGTTAAAAGAGACTGGAAACTTAACATCCCTGAGAAGTGGAGCAGAGAGGAGTATGCAGATGCAAGCCAGAGGCCATTGTCAGTAATAGAGGGACAGGGGCACTAGTTCATATGCAGTCACAGTCACTTGAGGAGCAAAGATGGGCACTGAGGTGCATTTTGAAATTACCAATTCTTTGATCTAGATGCAAGGAGGAGGGTAGGTTATTCATCCACAAGGGTGCCCTGTAGCAAAAGGATCTTTGAAATTGAGTAGTGCGACAGGGAGGGATGGAGAAACAAAGGGTATCAGAGCTACGGGTATGTTTAACTTTAGAGTCCAAGGTGATTAAGGAGGTGAGGGATGCGGGGGAGAGGCCAAGGGTAATTTTTTTAGCTAAGACACAAGTGTGGAATTTGATTCTGTTATCAAGGTTAAGCCAATTTGTGTCCTTATATAGCACACAGGTATGGGTGAGTCTGTCACACCCTAATATCAGACGACAGGTCTTGTTTAGCACAAGTCTAAGACTATCAAGGGCTGAGGGGCTTGCCCCTCCAAAAGTCAGAAGGCCATAGTCAAGTAGGGAGAGAACTGAGGAGGAGATAGCAAGTTTAAGGGCCTCCGGGGTAAGGCAATGTTTATAGTGGTGCAAGAGCCCTAGCCTGATGTTTAGGGTCTTGGATAATTGATGTATATGCTCATGATAGGTGAGGCCAGTGTCCAAGGTGATGCCCAGGTATTTAAAGGTGTGCACAAATTCCAGGGGGGTCAAGGATGCTGATAGTATTTGGGTAAAAAGCCCTGTCCTGGAGTTTTGTGGATGTGCGAAGAGCATACCTTTAGTTTTTTTTATAGTTAATAATAAGGTGTTGTGAGACAAACCAGCTTTCGACAGCGTTGAAGGAGGACTGGAGGGAGTGGTGGAGTTGAGAGGGGACTGGGCTGGAAGAGAAGATGACTGCATCATCTGCATAGAATAATATGTTGGAGGTGCAGGATCCAGGGAGGGAGTTAAGGAAGAGGCTGAAAAGGAGGGGACCCAAAATGGACCCTTGTGGGACCCCTGAGAGGACTGGAGATTTGGAGGATAGTGTATTGCCAATTTTAACTTGAAGGGTCCGGTTGGTAAGATAGTCCGAAAACCATCCCCCTTCCTCCTCACTTGCCAGCCCAGCACACAAGCACTACAGTGGGGAAAAGCTTAGAGCTCCTGTAGCTCTGGTACCCTCCCTCCTCACTTGCAAGCCCAGTGCACAAGCACTACAGCAGGGAAAAGCTTAGAGCTCCTGTAGCTCTTGTACATAGAAACATAGACTTTGATGGCAGATAAGGACTGCTTGGCCTACCTAGTCTGCCCATTTCCTTACCTAGAAGATAAGCTGCAGATCCTAGTTAACCAACAGCCTATTTCTTCCTACCCCCCACAAAAATTGCCTTATGTCTGTCCCATGCATTCTTGAATTCTCCCACAGTTTTAGACCCTACAACCTCCTCAGGAAGGCTGTTCCATGTGTCCACCACCTTCTCAGTGAAAAAAATACTTCCTCACATTGCCCCTGAGTGCTCCACCTAAACATCCACTATATACTCCAAAAACCCTTCCCTGGTGGTCTAGTGATCCCCCACCCCTTTATTACCCAATATACACTAGTCAAATCCTTCTCTGGTGATCTTGTGATCCCCCACCATTATCATATACTTTTCAAATCCCTCCTTTGCGATCTAGTGATGCCCCACCCCCTAATTACCAACATATACTGTTCAGACCCTATCCTGGTGGTCTAGTATCCTCATGCACCCTCTCACCTGGTCACTGATACCAGTCCAAGGAATCTAAAATGATGACCAGCACAGCCCTCCTGTCACCAACTCTGCAGGCTGCCTTCTGACAGGCATTCATGATTGTGTGTACATAGAATCAGTTGATTCTATAGTATGTGCGATTAGGAATGCCTGTCAGATCGTGACTGCCCAAGGTAGTGAGAAGAGGGCTGTGCCAGTCATCATTGTGGATTCCCAGGACCAGCACTGGCAACCCGATTGGGGGGGTGAGGAGCTATTACACTACCGACATGGGGTTTGGGGTTTTAAGAGCACATAGTTGGAGGATGTGCAATACACCTGTTTTGGACTGGCATGCGGGGGCTGTACATGCAGGTTAATTAGCACATAATGGGCTTGAAAATGGTCCCTTAGTGCCTTGATTGTCCAGCAGATTCATTATCATGCTAGAGCTGAATATAGCCCACAGGAGTCCTGGTGCTGTCCTGTTTGGGATATACTATTTCCACTGGGCTCCCCTGTGGACCATATTCAGGTGTGGGCTGTGTCAATGCAGCACACAGTCACTATGCCCTGTTTTGGCATGACCCCACATTCAGACAGCGCACTCTGGCTGGAGTGTGCTAATTGTCTGAATATTTCCCTGAGCTGGCCATGCACTAACTGCTGTGCAGCACACCTGTCTGTGTGGCACAAATGGCTGACTCTGAATATGGAGGCCATTGTAGCTCACAGCTATTATTATGGTCCCAAACGTGGTTCCAGAGGCCGAACCCAACATATAAGACCAACTGGTGGCATGACATGCAGGTCATGTCATAAACAGCTGATGTTTTGACATCACAATTATGTCTTCCTCAGAGCTGAGTTCCCCATACACTGACAGCACTTGTATACTCTACATTTAAAGTGGTAGCACCATTTTTATGCATATTGTATAATTCTCAAAATAAACTATTTTATATGAAGAGCACCTCTTCTTATGACATCACTTTAAAACTGCTAACAATCCAATCTACAATATCACTGAAAGATACAGTACCTGAGTTCTCAAGATAAAAAAATGTGAAAGAGGGAATTTTGTTCATAACCACCAGCAGTGATCGATTCCTAAAAAAGAAAGAAAAAAAGAGTGCATGGTAAAGACAGCAGAATGTTATACCTCCTCTATTCTACTTACTTACAATGGGTGCTATGCACGATGCCAATATGCCCACGGAAACTGGGTGTGTTGGCATTGTACACGTGAATGCTGCAGAGGGGAGCGGCACTCATGAAGGGAGCACAGCGGTTACATGCCCAATCCCCCAGCAATGTGGACAACACCACTCTGGGGGAGGGCAGGGGCATGCCAGGAGTATGCCAACACTAGGTGGCATGCACAAAGCCATTTTGTGCTGCATGTTGGGGGTTGCAGTAGGGTGCAGGCTATGCCACGGCAGACCCTGACATAACCTACTGTGTGCCCCCACAAACATCGCCCGCCAGTCATGACAGGGCTGGGAGTAGATCCTCAGTGCTGCCCCAGCCCATGAGTCAGATGGGGAGGGCCAGGGCAGCTGGGTGGGTAAGGGCCATGGCACAGGCAACGTGTACGGGGACCAGGGATGTTGGTGCCGCAGGGGTGGGGGAATATGCCAAATGCATTTCCAGACAGGGCTGCACTATGCCGGGGGGGGGGGTCAGTCTACTGGGCCAGGTGGGCTCCTGGCTATGGCCACATGGGTCTGGTCACCCACACAGGCTATGCACGATCCAGACCCATGCCAACAGGCACAAGGGATCCACTCCTGGACCCAGAATGGGCATTCTATTGGATGCCCAGCTGGATCTATAACTCCTCCCCAACTGCCCTGTGTGCCAGGTGGCAGGAGCCACTGACAGGTGGGTACTGGTTTTGAATACCGGCTTGTGTGCACCTGTCCACAGGTGCACTGCTACGTGGGTGGGGTACATGAATTTTCCACATACCACCGCCCCAGTCGTGCATAGCACCCAATATGCTTACCAGAAAATAAATTTTATAAGTCTAAAAATCAGATTAGGATTTGAGCAATATTCACCCTGTATTGAAATGGGGCAATAGAAATAGCTCCTCAGAAAATTAAAGCCAGATCACAAACACGTACCTGGAAGCATCATTTTCATTTCATTTTCATATTTTTTATTAGGGTTAAACCACTGAGTGAGCTCATTTAAAATGTGACCCATGGTAAACAAATGATGTACATACATACATACATACATACATATAATTACAATATTTCAGCAAACATTCAATATACATTAATTCAACACATATTACAGTGTACAATGAATACAATCAATTTTAACAATAGATCTAAATCATACATATAGATACAGTACAATAATCACAACACATTTTGAATACAATACCTAGTGGCCTCTGGATATTGAAAAGGCTGCCCGGCAGTGCAATCTTGATGCGCCGAGGCGCAATGTAATGGTATGCAGCACAGATGCAGGGGGCATGCCTATGCATATGCAGTACATCCTGATATTCAGCCTGGGATGTGTGGCGCATATGCTGGCGCAACCCTGCAGTGCGCCACATAGAGGGGCTCAAAGTTGAGCCCCTGCAGAGTAGGAGCAACTCCCGGCCACCCAAAGGCAGGCTGCAGTACTGCCGTACACAACACAGCAGCCCAGCCTTGGGTGGCGACCCGCCCACCCAGAACACCGTCCACAGCACTCACTGTACCCACTCCCCCTGTAGCCATGATTGCGCAGCATACATTATAAATGAAACCCTGGTAGTCTAGTGGTCCACCCCAGTCCCCAATTCCCAGATGAAAAGAACATATGACCAGCCCTGATGGTCTAGTGGTCCCCCCTCCCACCCCAGTCCTCGATGCCCCGTAACAAGCACTGATGCCTGTCCCTGGTGGACTAGTGGACCCCCCCGCCTGTTGCCACGATCACAGTAAATGCGTACACCTACAGTCTGTGGTAGTCCAGTGGGCACATATATGGGACTGTCTAGTACAGTGTGCCCTGCAAGCCCATTGGTCCACAAAGGGGACCACTGGGCTTACAGCCCATACTGAATCTGTCATTCGGTGGGCAGCCGGGCAGCATGCGGGTGGGATGCAACCACCCACTGATGACGGGGGGAGCGGGGGGGGCAAGGGGTCCTGTATGGGTGGGTGGGGTGGGGTGCCACTGGATCACCAGGGAATGCTGTGTGCATTTTACCATGATCGGGGACTCAGGAGGAGGGGTCCACTAGATTGCCACAGAATGTAGGAATATGCATGTACCGCGATTGCGGCATTGGGCAGGGGGGTCCACTAGTCCACCAGGGACAGGCATCAGTACATGTTACGGGGAATCGGGTGGGAGGGGGGACCACTAGACCATCAGCGATGGCCATATGTTGTATTCATCAGGTAATCGAGGGCAGGGGGGCAATAGACTACCAGGGATGTCTTTTTACACTTCTGCCACATAATGGTGGCTATGGGGTGGGGGATGCCCCAGGATCCCCACAGCACATGTCATGCTGTGCAGGACACCAGGCGTAAGTCACTAGGCTGCTCTGCGCAAGGCATGCAAATGGGGCCATAATGACATGCAAATGGCCCCATTTGCGCCTTGCATATATTATGGCCTCATTTGCATGCCTCCTGCTGAATATCACAGGTGATGCATCTAGCACAACTGCACTTGCACTGGTGCATCACCATGTTCCCTAGCTGTGGCTTGTGCCAGCGCAGTAACACTGTGCCTTGCACAATATGTGCACTGGTCCCAGCCATATTCAACGGTGCTGCGCCATGGCGCATCCCCATTGAATATCACCTGGACCTGGCCCCAGCGCATCACAGTTGCGTTGCGCCCAGGCTTGCGCCACTGCCTGGTGCAGTCTGAATATCCAGCCCACGGAAGACAATACATATTAACTATTTAACCATATTACTTCATCATCGTAGCATCAGCCACAACCATACTTAGATTTTGTATCAAAATTATATAAAAAACATTCTTTTATTACGTTTACTGAAGGGGGGCTTAATATTGGACAAATAAAGCTCATGTGGTAATTTGCTCCAATCAGAAGGTACCATTTGGCTAAATAAATACTGTACATAGACCTGTGTGTTTTTGTTAATGGGACTATCAGTTCTCTATAGGCAGAATTTCTTATGAGGTTTACTTTCTTTTCCTGTAATTTAGCAGCCAGGTAGTTAGGGACTTCATGCAGTCCACTTTTGTAGGCCAAAACAAATTTTTATAGATGGTGTCTTTCTGCAAGGATTAACCAACCTACTTGTTTATACATGCTACAGTGGTGGGTCTCCTTTGGGCATTTCAAGATAAGCCTTGCCAGTCGGTATACAGTATGTCTAACTTTAATAATTTTCCCTTGTTTGAGTAGTCATATAAAACATCACCATAACTGAACAAGGGAAAAAAGTTGAGTTTCCATTATTTTTTTTATATTGTGACTACCCAGACTATTTCTGTTACGGTATGGGAGTCCCACTCTCTTACCAGTTTGGATTACCAGTTTTTCAACATGCACACTGCAAGTGCCTGAGGAGTCCAGCCTGTATCTCAGGTACTTATAGGAGTCAATCTGATTCAGGCTTGCCCCCTCTGTATCCAGGATGGCTGATTCAGGCTTGCCCCTCTGTATCCAGGATGGATAGGTCTCCACCATTTCGTAATTTTGCCGGTGTTCCAAACAGCATGCATTTGGTGTTGTCTGTATTAATTTTAAGTTCAGATTTTACAAAGAAGTCCTGTAACCCATTGAAACTAGACTAAAGTTTACATTGTACTTCACCCAAGGAGGGTGCAGCAATGTACAGTATCATATCATCAGCATATAAATGATGTGCCATGTCTGGTATATTTGTTCCCAGGCCTTTTAGGTAAATCAAAAACAATAGTGATCCTAAGACTGAGCCTTGTGGGACTCCTCGGACTACTGGCATCACTACGGATTCTTTTCTATTAGTGGCAGTTAAGTGTTTCCTTGAATGAAAATATGAATAAAACCATGTTAATGCTACTCTGTCAACACCTATTTCAGCAACTCTGTTAAGTAGAATTTGGTGGTCTACTGTGTTGAAGGCCCTGGACAAGTCAACAAAGATGACCCCGGTCAGTTTTCCTATGTCCATCACTTTGTTGACATCGTCCAGGCCTCGCCATGGAGACCACTGTGTCATGAGTTTTACAAAAACCCTGATTGGTACTTATCAAAGAGATGGTTTGTATGTAAGAAATCAATTAGTTGCCCAGTCAGTAATTTTTCAAATAACTTGGCCAACTGTGATAGAAAAGAAATTGGGAGATAGTTTATTGACTAGGGTTGCCCCCCTTAAAAATGGGATAACCCTAGACAGTTGCCACTCCCCAGGCAATACCTCCTCAGACAGAGACCAATTAAACAGATAAGGAAATAGTTCTGCAATCTGTAATGCAGAATATTTTAAAAGAAGTGGGGTTAAACCATTCGGGCCACTCCTTTTGTTAGTCTTCAATTCCAGCAAAGATTCCAGAACTTCGAAAATCTCTATTTTCCCAAATGTAAAAGATGGAGCCTCAATCCCCAACCTTCTGGGATACTCGGTCCAGAATCAGAGTGAATACAGGATAAATATCCAATTTATTAAGTAGAAGCCAAACTGAATGTTTTGCACAGTAGCCTAGGGCTTTGTTAAGGGTGTACTGGCCACTAGTGATTTTTATATTTGCTTGCGCACATGCGCAAGAAACATATTGTGATCGTACGACTTTTTGGAGGTGTGTGACCCTCCTGTCCAATGCAGTGCTCCATTTAGCAGGCAAGATCATACTGCACCAATTGATGTGCAAGCTGTCTATGACAGCAGTTCAGCTGCAGTGGTCTTCAGTTCCAAGAAAACCAACGCTGCAATCAGTGGTGGTAACGTGTGTGTATTTAGCATATTGACATCATGCAATTTCTCTGGCTTTCCTGTATGTCACTGCCAATGAAATCCCTCCTGCTTCCTCCCTCTGGTGCTGTCCTCCCCGCTTCCTCATTCACTGACTCATCCTCCAGCTACAAAAGAAGTCCCTCCCGCTTTCTCCCTCTGCTGCTGTCCTCCCTGCTCCCTCGTTCCTTGGTTCAACCTCCAGCTGGTTAAGTTTTCCTTTTTGCCAACGGGGTGCCCAATCCCCATTGGCTCCTGTCCCCCCCACAAAAAATAAAAAACCCAGATGGCATGCTGGGAGCCCACCCCAGCATGCCAAATGTCCCTGTAATTAAGAAAACCTTCCAGAGACGTGTTTTTTATTTTTATTTTTTATCTGTAAAAGAAAAAAATGGTACCTCGTTGTCTGTAGTGGCCCCCTTCCCCAACCCATACCCACCCACTGCGCACCCCACCTCCCCACACCCCTCACCCCATACTTACCTCTGGAGTCCAGCGCGATGATCTTCAGTGGAGTGGGAACATGTTTGCACTCTTCAAAGCCGACCTGGAACTAAAGAAATGCCAGTAAGCTGTATAATGGCATAAATGTGTTTTTTCAAATTAGGTGGATATCTCGGCCATTTTTGTGACTTTTGGCACCAAATTTTCAACATGGGGTTCTTAGAACGCCACCTCATGAATTCAGTCACCTTCATATCGTTATTAGGTCCTGAAAGGTGATTTCACGGTCACTGCGCGGAATCACCTTTCGGGAATGATTAACAAAATAAGAGTATCACTAATTATGAGGTGGGTTGTCAAAAAGCCCATGTTGCACATTTGGTGGAAAAATCCCCAAAAATGATTGTGTTATGAGCTTGCATTGCGCAGTTTCCACGCTCACTTGTCATTTCGAGCATTTTTAATATATTCAGTCCAGATTTTCAACATTGCCATTTTTGCACACCTCCTTATGAACAGTACAGCTGTCATTTTTCATATCCTGCCTGAAATGTGGTTTTACACATCTGGCACACAGTGGACGCGGTCACTGTGCGAAATCAACATTCGGGACAGATTAAGAAAATCACAGTACCACCATTCATGAGCAGAGATCCCAAAATGCCTATGTTGAAAATCTGGTGTAAAAAATTCCCCAAATAATTGCATTATGAGTGTGTGTTGCGCAGTTTCTACGCACGCTCGCGACTTCACAATTTTTTTTTATATTGTCACTCCAGATTTTCAACATTACCATTTTGTTACACCTCCTCATGAACAGTACAGCTGTCATTTTTTTATATCCTGTTCAAAATGTGTTTTTGCACCTGTGATGCCAAATGACACAGTCACTGTGCAAAATCACCATTTGGCTAACGAACTGATACTGTCACTGTTCATGCAGTGGGGTCACAAAAAGCCCATGTTGAAAACTTGGAGTGAAAATGTTAAGAAATGCCCAGGGTGTTAGGGTTTATGACCATAATGCCCTGCCCTGTAGGGACTGACAGGCATCAGGGGTGTTACTTGGGATTGTCGACAGTAATGCTTCCGCCATTCCACCCCCACCCCCACCCTGCAGCCAGTGACAGGCATTGAGGTGTGCCTTGGACTCTTCAGCCCCAAAGTTCACTCCATTCTCCTATACTGCACCCATTTCAGCGTATTTCCTTATGGAATGGGGTGACTGTAAAGCCGAACACCCCAAGGCACACCTCAACACTTGTCAGTGTCTGCAGGGTAGGGTGAGGTGAAATGGTGTGAGCGTTATGGGTGATGACCCAAAGGCACACCCCAATGCCTGTCCATCTCTGTAGGGTGGGGGTGGGTTGGCATCACTTCAATACTTCACTGCCATTCCTATTCTGCATCTGTCTAAGTCCTGCACTTCCAGTGCTAATACCAGCAAGCAAACATTTGGCATTGACAAATGCTTGTTTACTTATATAACAATGATTTAAAGTGACAATAGTGAATATAGTGCAAAAACACAGCAAGGTAGCGAATCACATTTCTAAACAACATAGTAAGTGAAATAATGTGTTTAAAACTAGGACATCCTGAAAGAGTACTTTTCTTATATTTCATTTCATATAGATACTAGCTTCAAATAGTAAACAAAAGTAAGATTATTTCACAAAGCACATCTACCATGCACTGTGGCTTTCCCTGTAACAAGAGGCAGCACAGAAACATAGAAACACAGAATTTTCCAACAGATAAGGACCACTTGGCCCACCTGGTCTGTCCATCTTTCCCTGCCGACAGTATCACCACTGATCCTACTTGATCTCTGGCCCATTCACCCACCCCTTTCCTTTCCCTAAGATTACCTTATGCCTATCCTATGCATTCCTGAACCCCAGTACTGTTTTCTCCCCCACACCTCCACTGGAAGTACTTCATCACATCTCTCCTGAAACTACTTCCCTCCAGCTTCTTATCATGTCCCCTTGTCCTTGAGCAACAACACTCATTAACCCAGAAAGGATTTAATTTCAGTTAAGTCCTAAGGATTTTAACCCCCAGTGCGTACATCCAGTAGTATTCCCTCTGCAACAGTACTCTATCCAAATCTCCACTTATAGGTCCTGTTTGAACTCTCTTTAGGCCCACATGTTCACATTTGTGTTGTGCCCCCCCCCAGCATGTGCAGCAGCATATATTCTCTGTTACTCCTCTCTGTACTATAATCTATTAATGTGCTCCCCAATTCTTATTTTAAATTTACAACTTTTTTTTTTCAGAATAACCACTTCTGAACACACATTGGACCATATACACTACTGAAGTAGTATTACTATTGACGGACTTTCAAATAGTGCATTCCTTATTGGTGCTGGGAAGGTAAAACTTTTCTGTCTTTCTTATCTCATCACAAAATTTGCAGTTGCCACATCTGTGACAACCTAAGGGGGGAATTGTAGAAGCCAATACCTATCCATTGGGGGAGGGGTGGCCTGATAACCGTTAACAACAATATCTCTGACACGTTTTCCTTTCTTGTATACCAGTTTAGGTATTCTGGTTTTATAAGTTTGAAGAGAGGGGTTCACTCTCAAAATGTGCCAGTACTTCTGAATGATGCTTTTAACCCCTGATGACTATTGTACTAATGCGGACCTGTTAGAAAAGAGATTTCTTGACAGGGGCTACTCAACGAATACTATTCAAATAGCCAGGAGTAAAGCAGAACTGATGACTAGAAAAGAGCTGTTGTGGGTGAGAGATAAGATGAGAATCAGGGTGAAAATGTTCCGCACTTTGTAACCACCGAGAGTCTATAGTCACAGCAGGATTTTTTACATCATTTATAACAACTAACATATTGTGAGAGTGGACCAGCTACACTATCAAGACAGCTGGACACCTGAGAATCCTGAAGACATCTTACTCTTACTCAAATGCACAACCTGTAGTGACACACATTTGAATTACATTTAATCTACAAGGGTGCAGCTGGAAACAGGAACTTAAAATTCAGGATGGGCTCTGGATACAGGGAATTTGAAAAATTGTCCCAATTGAGTTGCAAAAATAAGTATTAAAAGAAGAAAAAAAAGAAAGAGCGGATGCTCTCCATTGGTACAAACAGATCCAGTGTTTTTCAGCCATCTGCCCATTTTTCCAGGACAAATCCTTGCAAAAATGCAGGAAGGGTAGGAAACAGATGTTTACAGGGGAGTACCAGAGCCTGTAATGTATGCTGTACTTGTACATTTTGTTTTTTTCTGGCAATAAAATTAAAATGTTGGAACAGCAATCCTTGCTGTTGCTGTCTGTTGACGTGAGCATTGCATTTCCCACCTTTCTTCTTTTTCTGGTTGATTGCATGTCCCTATGGAGTACCGAGAACCAGAAGCAGCCTCCTGCTTCAAGGATTAAGTATTGAAAGAACTGCAAATGGACCATCTTGGGGTGATTAAAATGAAAACTGTGGCAAGACAGTGGGCAAGATTTTTAAAGAGCCACATTCCTTTTTTGGATGCCTCTGTCAAGTTCCATGCTAGGAGTTTGACCAAGAAAAGTTGGTCTAACTCATGGGAGGCAAGTCCACAGTTGCAACTGAAAAATGGATGTAATTCATGCAGTTGTGGCAGAAATTGCTGTAAACCATGAGAATCATCACAAAATCATCCAAATGCCTGTGAATAAGGCACAGACATTTTGAATGACTGGCATGGATGTAGTATTCATCCAAAATACAGACATAACTGCTGTGTTCACATCTCCAAAAATCCCAGCAGTTATGTACAGTATGGTTGCCAAGAATGGAGTGTCAGATTGAGAAGTTTGCTTAAGAATGTACTACATATCAATAGTCTTCGATTGCTCAGAGAAGAGCACAAGTCCATCCCTGGGAGTGGCCTAGGGCACCATAGCAGTGCATATACATTGATCTCATGGGACTATTCCATGGTCAGATGTATCCTGTAGCAGATGCTCATTTCAAATGACCTGAGGTATTCTGCATGTCATCTGCAACATCTGTGCATACTGTTGAAGTACTGTAGACTTTCTGCAAGAGATGATATTCCTGAAGAGATAAATAGTGATAATGACTCAGCCCTCAGTTTTAATCTTCTGAGTTCAGAGAGTTGGTAAAGCTAAATGGAATCTTGCATATTACTTCAGCATCATATCATCCATCACTTAATGACTTGGATGAATGGTTTCTTCAGACATCGAAAAGGGCATTACATACCTCAAACTTAGACAAAGATTCTCAGCTGAAGAAGCTCGCTAATTTCTTGAGAACTTACAGAAATGCACCATATACAGTCAGTGGTGGAGCCAGGTTTGGGAGCATTTGAGAGCCAGAGGGGGCCATTCAGTCAATCACGGGCTCCACAATGGGCACTAAACAGTGAATAAAGATGGTGGCAGGGTGCCTCTACTCACACTGGGGCAGCCAGGATAGGTGACCACCCCCCCAGCTCCCCCTCTAGCTCTGCCACTGTATACAGTATCATTATTGGTCAGTCACCCACTGTTTTGTTTATAGGACAAACTCTACATTCTCACATAGCTCTCCTTAAACCTGATCTACACAAGAACATAAAAATGCGTCAGCAGATGGGGATTACTTGATCTATCTAGTCTGTTCATGTGTTTGTTTAACTACTCCCCTAGGATATACTTCTTTGTTTCAGTATCCTGCAATGCCTATCCCAAGATAGCTTGAATTCCCTAACTATCTTTTACTCAATCACCTCCTGTTGCAGTCTGTTTCAAGGCTCCACAATCTTTTTTGTGAAGAAGAACTTTCTGACATTACTCCAGAATTTACCCCCCACCAAACGTCTGTTGTGCCCTTTTGTATGTGCCTCTTTATTCTCATTGAAGAAGCTCTGCTCCTGTGCTGACTTGATTCCTTTGAGGTATTTAAATGTCTCTATCATGTCTCCCCTGTCTCTTCTCTGTTCCAAGGAGTATAAGTTTAATTGCCTAAGTCTAGTCTTGTAGGGTGCGTAGTAGAGGTCTTGGGCCATCTTTGTAGCTCTTCTTTGCACCGACTCTAATTGGTTTATGTCCTTTTTAAGGTGCGGTCTCCAGAACTGGACACAGTACTCCAGGTGAGGCCTCACCAAGGACCTGTACAACGGGATTATCTCCTTTCACTTTCTGCTTCTAATACCCCTGCCTATGCATCCTAGGATGCTGCTGTCTTTTTGTGATGCCTTTTCACATTGCCTTATCGCCTTCAGGTCATTTAATACCATGAGTCCAAGATCTCATTCAGGGTCGGTGATGGCTAATGTTTCACCTCCCAATGAGTAATTTGTTCCTGGGTTTCTTTTTCATTGGTGCATGACTTTGCATGTTTTGGTGTTGAACTTCAGCTGCCAAGTCTTGGAACATTCTTCCAGTTTCTTTAGGTCCAATACCATCCTTTTGGCCCCTTCCTGTGTGTCCACCCTGTTACAGAGTTTAGTGTCATCTTTCCCTTCAATTCATCTGCAATGTCACTGATGAATATGTTGAAAAGTTTTGGTCCCAACATCAACCCTGCGGGACCCTACTGGTTACTTTCTCTTCCCGTGATAAAGCACCATTTACTAGAACATTTTGGGTCCTCCCCTGTAGCCAGTTTCTCACCCAATTTACGATCTTACTTCCTCCCATACCTGTGTTCTCCAATTTGTTGATGAGCCTTCAGTGTGGGACAGAGTTGCAGGCCTTACTTGAAGTCTAGATATACAGTACAATATCTACTGCCTCACCTTGGTCTACTACTTTTGTTACCCAATTGAAGAATTCTACCATGTTTGTTTGGCAAGATCGTCCAGATGAGAAGTCATGCGGTTAAGGGTCAAGCTTCCCGCTGGCTTCCAGGTATGACAATATCCTTTCCTTTAATATAGATTCCATGATCTTCCCCATGATGGATGTGAGGCTGACAGATCAGTAGTTCCTGCCTCCTCCTTGCTGCCACTGTTGTGTAGGGGCACTACAGTGGCCTTTTTTCAGTCCTCTGGTACCTGTCTACTCTCCAATGATTTGTTGAAGAGTGTGGCCAGTGGAGCAGCAAGTTTCTCACTGAGCACTTTTAAGACTCATGGATGAATTCCATCTGGACTCATGGTTTTGTCAGTCTTTAACTTGTTTAGTTCCTGTAGGACTCTGTCTTTTGTAATGGGGCTATTTTCTACCTCCTGGGTGTGGTGTTCATCTGTACCAAGTGCTGGACCATTTCCACTGTCTTTGTGTGTGAACACAGATTTGCCAGGATCTGTTCATAAGACACAAGAGTTAATTGCCACTAGAAGTTAGTATGGGTGTTCGTGACCACAACCAGGGCAACACAGTACAAACGGTCAATAAATATAAAGTGCGAGAAAATTCTGGGGGCTGATGGAGTACTGTTAACTCTAAGTGCAATACTTTATTAAAGTGCAAAGTTCAAGCCAAAGAACACTTACAGTACATGTAAAGATTTGCTGAGCAGTTCAGTCAGCATCCATAAATCCACATGCTGTATATAGTGAAAAAGCAGTAAAAACATGCAAGCCAAAGGATTGGCTGGCAAACAGCCTAGCAGCCCACAGTAGCACAGCCCCATCCCTAAATGTCACCTGGCATGTTTCGCACGTAACTCGTGTTTTCTCAAAGGCTGATGTTAGTGCTGGTCTCCCAGAACTCTCTCGCAGTAGAAGTTAGGCCATCTTGCAAAGTATACCTACTGGCCAAATTGAATGGGTAACAGACTATCATAGGAATCACATGCATGATTCAGTACTAAATAAGTCCAGTGCGGAGCATGGTAAAAGCGGTAGAAGATAGGGTTTCATACTGACATGTAGATCAGGTGCATGTGCCAGTCATACCCCAAAGATCTATATGGTCCCTGTAGAGAATGTTTCCTTAGCACGGACTCATGGCGGGGAGATCATGTCAGATGAACAGATGAACAGATAAAACTTATCAGTTTCTTCAACTGAGTGACAAGGGAGATAGATCCAGGTGTGGTGGTGGGCATGGCCTACTTAGACTACAGCAAGGACTTTGACACCGTATCACATAGGAGGCTTATAAGGAAACTGGGCAGTTTGGGGTGGGACCCAAGGTGACAAATTGGGTATGAAATTGGTTCTTGGATAGGTGACAGAGGGTGGTGGTAAATGGCTCTCACTCTAAAGGTGGGAGAGTGACTAGCAGGATACCTCAGGGTTCAGTACTGGGATCACTTCTTCTTCTTCAGTGTCTTTATGAGTGACATTGCAGAAGGGCTAGAAGGGAAGGTATGCTTCTTTGCAGATGACACATAAATTGTCACTAGTTTATTTTTGTTTTTATTTCACATAAAACCCTTTAGGCCAATGTTGGGCAACCTAAGATAACCAGAGGGCCACAGGTGCAGCCCTCAAACGCTCCTGAGGGCCACAAGACCCCATGAGACCCCCTTTACCTTAGTATCAAGCAGAAATTATGCACTAGAATGCAATAAACTTTATTTACATAGAAACGTAGAAGTTGATGGCAGAAGGATACCACTAGGTCCATCTAGTCTAGGGGGCTAAACTGCTCTGATTTTAGCTTCATGCTTCTTGCTTTGATAAAATCATAATTAGCCATCCTAAGCCCAACAAGGGATCCTTACGATTTCCCCAACATGGAGATGCCCGACATGAATCAGCCCGACTCTAATGTCCCATCAGAGGCACAATCCCATCTCACTAATTGCTGACACACGAAATCCCAACATGAAATATCCAGCAAAGCAACACATAGCAAACAGTTCAGATAGCCCTGATATCCCAGATGCCACCCAGAGATGACTGAAGAGCAGCAACTGTGCTTTTGTGGGGTTAACTTTTTTTTATTAAAAAAAACATGGGTGAACCTGTCTGCAACTGCATTTAGGTACTGGTATGGTTCATGAATGCCACTCACTGTAATGCATACTGTAGTACCATATTGGATGAGTTCTAACAATGGTCCAATTCAGAGACAGGTTTGTGAATGTTCCTCACTGTAAACGTGGTATCATAGCAGATGGATTCTGGTGAGGCTCCAATTATAAGTTTGTTAGTGTCCCTGTCTGTAACTATGCAGTGCTGATTTTGATATGTAACAGGTTCTGATGAGGGTCAGATTCTGCTACAATTTGTGCCATCTTTTAACAGCATTTAACAAAAACTCTGAAGCAGAGTGGAGCTTGCACTTTGAACATAATGTGATGAAAAACTACAGGCAACAATTGTGCGGGGGTGTCAGGGAACTCCAACGGCATTTGCAGGTTTTCCTTTGCGGCTGGCAACAGGCAGCAATTGTGCATTTGCAGGGTTAACATTTTTTATTAAAAAAACATGGGTGAACCTGTCTGCATCTGCGTATAGGTACAGGTATGACTGCTGCAGGCACTCTGGGTATACTTTGGAAAATTAAACAGCAACAAGCAACATACTTGTGGAAAAGGGGAAAATTTCTTATCAGCAATCGAAATGCAGCTCTATTGACAGGTTATTGATGGGATTTCGAGTGTCAGTAAGCAGAGCCAGATGGCAAGATTAAAATCAGGATTTCAGTGTTGGGAATATAAGTGTCAGTCATTTCCACATCGGGAAAATGTACCAGACTCCTTAAACAATGATTCTGATGAAACCCCCTGCATTAAATCAAATGAAATCAGTAAGCATTACAGAAATAAGTAAGAAATACAAGAACATGTTTCCTTCTCCTGCAGTTACATTTACCAAAATGAGTAAAAAAACTGTTTAACAATTAAATAAAATTACACAGCCAAATAAAATTAAAACAACCCTCCACTCCCGACTTTCAACAGCCACAAACCTTTTTTTCTCTCTTTTGCGTGTTCACTCTCTCTCCTGCGCGTGACTGCAGATAAGAAGGAAAAAAGGTTTTTCAGGCTAGACCCAGTCCTCACACCTCTTTGAAAGGTCTCTTTCTTGTTTAAAATTATGTTTGAAGTTGAGTGACATCACTGACACAGAATTGGTGGACACAGAGTGGACACAAAGCAATAAGTGGCATGTAACAACTTTTTTTGGCACTTTTTTATAGGATGGATGTGGGGGCCACATGTGGCCTATGGGTTGCCCACCACTGCTTTAGGAAGTACCTAATTTCAAAGGGTTCAGAGCCAGGTACAACAAAAGGGTAGATACTCTGAAGGGGTTGAGAGAATGAGTAGAGACATGATAAAACTCAAGGAGTGATCGAGGGTGTGGCAGCTGGGTTTCAATGCAAAAAAGTGCATAACCAGGCACTTAGAGTACAGAAACCCAGAGGCAGTGTATAAAATGTGACAGTGAGGTACTGACAGTCACTAAACAGGAAAGTTACGTTGGGGTAATCATCTCTGATTATCCTCAAGGTGACAAGGCAATGCAACAAAGCAGTAGGCAGAGTCAATGGGATGCTGGAGTGCATAGGGAGGAGTACCACCAGCAGAAGGAAAGAGGTGGTGTCACCGCTGTATCAGTTGTTGGTGAGACCCCACCTGGAGCACCGTGCCCTGTTCTGGAGCTCACATCTCAGGAAAGACATAGAGGGGGTAGGAGCTGTCCAGAAGAGGACAACTAAAATGGTGCACATGCTGCATCATATACCCTACGAGGAGAAACTGAGGGATCTCAATATGTACACCCTGAAAAAGAGAAGGGAGAGGGGGAACATAATAGAGACCTATAAATACCTCATGGGGGTGAATAAGGTACAGGAGAGGAAAGATTCAAGAGAGCATGGGGTAGAGATATGAGGTTGGTTAGAGGACAGAGGATAGGCTCCTTGTGCACAGTGACAAGTAGGGAAGGGGGGAAATGGGCAGACTGGATGGACCAGGATGGTCCTTTTCTGCTGACACATTGATATGATACAATGATATTTTTCAGAAGAGAAGGTGCACAAGAATGAGAGGCATGCAATGAAGCTGGAAAGGGGCAATTTAGGAGGGATATGAGGAAGTACTTCTTCATTGAAAGAGTAGTGGATGCATGGAACATTGTTCCAGTAAAGGTGGTGGGGGAGAAAACAGTGGTGGGCTTCACGCATGCATGGGATAGTTACAAAGGAATCTTGGTAGGAAAGTGGAGGGAGTAGCCGGAGATCAGGTGGGGTCTGCAGTGACAGTATAGGCAGGAAAAATGGGCAGACTGGGTGGGTGAGGCGGTCCTTATCTGCTAACAAATTCTATGTTTCGGTGGTAACACAGTCTGAGGGGAAACAGCAGCATGCTCATTCATTTGTGGAAGGAGAATATGAGCTGATGGATACTAAGTTGCCTACAGAGCCTGCTGTTGGGCAGGGTCAAGACACTGCTACAGAGGAGTCCATGACAGAGATAAAGCTGCCAGGTTCCCCCTCAAATAGAGGTCATCAATCCAGGTAGGTCTTTATCAGCCCATGTTATGGACTACTGTATGCACTGGCTAAGTAACTGTATTATCATGACTAGCACTGCCACTTGGGCACCATATCCAAAGATAGCACTTTATTTTTCCCATAATCAAATACGGTTTGGTGATGTATTCTTCTGCTGGTAAAACTGTATTACATCATGCTGAGATGTTGTTGAATAGAGCATGCAACTTCACTTTTGGTCTTTCTATGGACCACCATGCCTGTACGCTCTATTCAATAACAAAACTACCATGCTTGACCCATACAGTTGAGTATCTTTGGAGGTGCTGTGGATGGGAAATATACGATGGGAGAGAATCATATAATCTGAGCCTGTTGGTACAAAAGGGAGTTTCAGATTCTAAAGTTACTAGATCATCAAAAAGAGCTGTTCTGAAATTACCTTGCTGTAAACAGACAAGGTTAATTTTAAAATAGAGTAGGACAATTCTGGAGTTAACTGCCCACAGATTTAACTTTGGAGATGACCTATGAGCAATTTGTACATTCATTCAGACTGTACTTAAACAATTTTTACTGTTGTTCTTGTTTTAAATGACCATGCATATTATTTGTTATTTGATGTTTTGTATGTCTTATACTCTGCACGGTCACCTATAAAAACAGGCAAATGTCCATAGGTCTTCATTTTAAATAAATATAAAAAATGAAATATGAAACGAAATAGTACATAAATAGGTATAAGGGTACTGCAATGTTACAGAATATTACTGTATCTGGTAATACTGTTAGAGATATTGAAATGAATTTGAAAGTTAAAATCCATATTATTAAACTCCCATGGGTTCAGTTACTGGAAGCAGGGAATTAAGGGTGTGTGGAACTGTAAGTATTTGAAGTGGTGATTAGAGCCTTACCTAGTGGCACTCTTAGTTACTACAGTTCTCAGTTATTATCGTGTTTGGGAGTACTATATTCCTGTAGTTAATAAAGTTAGTTCCAGACTGGCTCCTGTTGTGTTTGAATGATGATAGAATCTCTCTAAGCAATGTACCCAAAACATACAGCACTTACAGTACTTCAATACTTGACACAGAGTTTGATACAGTTATAAAAGTTGCGGTGGTTCAGCACGAGGAAGGGAATGGGCTGTTCTGTGGCATACAACACAGCTTCAGAAAAGGTAGATCCTGACAAATCAACCTTACAGACTTCTTTGATGAGGTATCTGGGGATGTGGATAGGGTCCAGGTGGTGAATATAGTCTATCAGTACTTCATCACAAGCTTTGACATTGTACTACATGAGGATGGAGAATGTATGGAGAAAGCAGTACAGCATGGAGTCTACACTGTATACAGAAAGTGAATAACAAAGTCGCTGACAGATAGGAAGCAGAAAGTAGTGGTGGACTGTCTCAGGGTAGACAAATGTGCTGAGTGGAGTACTTCAGGGGTTGGTGATGGGTCTGTTGCTCTTTAACATATTTCTCAACTTCTAGGGCAAGGAGGCAAGCAACAGGCTTCGTAACTGTGCTGACAACACTAGGTTGCTAAGAAGACTGCACATAGCTGAAAGAAGGGAGTGCATGACACATATTATGGATATAGTCAAATAAATTCAGCTTAGATTTAATGTGGGTAAGTGCAAAGTTCTACACTAAAGGGCTATGAATCAGGGACAAACACACACACACACACACACACACACACACACACACACACACACCCCTGTGTGTTGGGTAAGAGTCGATAGTACAACTACAGATAAGATCAAAGGGTAGTTGTGGATCATAAGCTCATAGTAGGCAGACAATGTGATGCTACAGTCAAAAAAGCAAATGAAGTCAGCCCATTGGTGTTGGGTAGGGCTGCCACTCCTGATAATAGTGATCTGGGTTCAAGAGTGAGTTTATGTCACTGGTGGCTGCTCGGCTGAAGGAGGATCAAACATCCTCAGACAGCTGTCCTCCTTTGAGGAGGGGGACAGTGCAATCAGTACCATGCTTTCCACCCAGTGACTGCCAGGTGGGTACACAGCAGGAGCCACCACACTGTGAGAAGGACATCACTGGACACCAGCATGGCTGTGTGTATGCATCCTTATTGTAACTGAGACCTGGCTTACAAATAAGGTCCCCAATTCCTCCATTACAATGCCTGGTTATTCCGTCACCCACCAGTACTGAACTAGCAGGGGTGGGGGAGTTGCTATCTACTCTGCCGCCTCTCTCCAAACCACAGCTATCTTATCGACCACAGTTCCCAAGACCTAAGAAGCCCTCATTCTAAAGCTTTTGCTACCGTTCTCATCCCCTATATTCATTGCAGGTGTGTACTGCTGCCCGGGTCTACACTACACCGTTGCCACTCATCTAATCTCCACCATCCGGTTCCTCTCCTCCTCCGGTGAGCTTTACCTCCTAGGTGACCTTAATCTAGATTGGTTGTCCCCCTCCTTAGGTAAAGCTCACATTGACTTATCTCTGCCCTTACATAGAAACATAGACTTTGACGGCAGATAAGGACTGCTTGGCCCACCTAGTCTGCCCATTTCCCTACCTACTGGATAAGCTGCAGATCATAGTTAACCAACAGCCTATTTCTTCCTACCCCCCACACCAATTGTCTTATGTCTGTCCCATGCATTCTTGAATTCTCCCACAGTTTTAGACCCCACAACCTCCTCAGAAAGGCAGTCCCATGCATCCAAAACCCTCTCTGTGAAAAAAATACTTCCTCACATTCCCCTGAGCTGTACCCCCTCTATCTTCAAATTGTGTCCCCTTGTTCTTGCACATCTCTTTTTCTGAAAGATACTACCCTCTTGGACTTTGTTGATTCTCCTGAGGTACTTAAAAGTTTCAATCATGTCCCCCCTCTCCCTCCTTTCCTCAAGGGTATACATATTAAGCTCCTTTAGTCTCTCCTCATATGGCTTCTCTTGCAGACCCTGCACCATTTTAGTTGCCCTCCTCTGGACTGCCTCCGTCCTGTCTATGTCCTGCGGAGATGGGGTCTCCAGAACTGGATGCAGTACTCCAGATGGGGTCTAACCAACTGTCTGTACAGAGGGATAATAACTTTCTGTTTTCTGCTGGTGATGCCTCTCCCTATACATCCCAGTATCCCCACAGCCCTCCCTACTACCTTCTCACATTGCTTGCTAACCTTAAGGTCATCTGATATGATTACCCTCAGGTCCCTTTCCATTTTTGTTGTTGTTGCTACCTTCCCCCATTGTGTACTCTTCCCCTAGGTTTTTATTACCCAGGTGCATTATTTCGCACTTCTTTGCATTGAATCCAAGCTGCCATACTTCTGACCATTCCTCCAACCTTGCCAGGTCCCTTCACATCCTTTCCACTCCCTCTTGTGTATCAGCGGTATTGCAGATCTTTGTGTCATCTGCAAAGAGGCATACTTTTCCTTCCAGTCCCTCTGAAATGTCACTTATAAAGACATTGAAAAGTACTGGACCCAATACTGAACCCTGCGGTACCCCACTAGTAACTGCCCTTTCTTCAGAGTGGACTCTGTTTACTATTACCTTCTGTGTTCTGTTGTCCAGCCAATGTTTTACCCAGGCTACCACCCTGGGACCCACTCCCAGGCTGGCTAATTTGTTTATTAATCTTTTGTGTGGGACTGTGTCAAATGCCTTGCTAAAGTCTAGGTAGGCCATGTCCACAGCCCCTTCCTGGTCTACTACTTTGGTCACCCAGCCAAAGAAATTGATTACATTTGTCTGAAATGACCTTCCCGCTGTGAATCCATGCTGCCTTGTGTCCTGTGCCCCACTGGCCTCTAGGTACTCAACAGTTCTTTCCTTCAGAAGTGATTCCATCATTTTCCCCACCACAGAGGTCAAACTGGCAGGTCTGTAGTTTCCTGCCTCTGTCTTGCTCCCACTTTTGTGAAGGGGAATCACATCCACCCTCCTCCAGTCCTCAGGTACCAAACCATCCTCCTATGATTCATTAAAAAGGGTAGTCAGTGGTGTCACTAGTTCTCCCCATAATTCTTTCAGAATTCTGGGGTGAATCCCATCAGGCCCATTGTTTTGTCCACCTTCCGTTTTAACAGTTCTTTCAGAACCCTTTCTTCTGTGAGAAGACTGGGATCGACCTCCCTATCCAGAGTGCTTCAGTTAATTGGATTAGGTACCTCCCCTCCTCCACTTTTGTGAATACTGAGCAGAAGTATTCGTTCAGTATCCCTGCTTTTTCACTGTCCCTCTCTGCCCACCCACCATCCATTCTATTCAGCCTCACTATCCCTCCCTTTGTCTTTCTATGCTCCCTAATGTACCTATAAAAGGTTTTATCCCCCTTCCTAACTGAGTTGGCTATCTTTTCCTCAGTTTGGGCCTTTGCTATTCTGACTGCCTTCCCTGCTTTATTCTGCCTTAACTGGTACAGTTCTCTGTCTTGCTCCTTCTGTGGTTCCTTATACTTCCTAAATGCTATCTTTTTCTCCCTAACCTTCCCCGCCACCTCTTTTGAGAAACATAGTGGCTTTTTCTTTCATTTTGATTTATTTGTTTCAAGCAAAGGCTTGTTGCCTCTGTGATGGCAGTTTTGATATTTTCCCATTGTTGCTCCACCCCTCCTTCTTTCCTGTTTGCTAGTGCTTTTCTAAGGCACTCTACCATTTGACCGAGTCAGCCCTCCTGAAGTCCAGTGCCCTCACTTGTGTATGGATTGACTCTGCAGCTGAGTTTATTGTGAACCACACTGTTTGGTGGTCACTTGTTCCCAGTGGCTACCCACTTCTAGATCTGAGATCCTCTCACTGACTCCATTTGAGAGTATGAGGTCTAAGATTGCTCCCCTCCCAAGTGGGTTCCAACACTAGCTGTCTGAGGCATGCCACCTGTAGGGCATCGAGAATGGCCCTGCTCATGGATGTGGCTGCAGCAAAGGTGCTCTAGTTAACATCTGGCATATTCAGGTCCCCCATCAACAATATCTCCCATTTCTCTGCCATCCTTAGGATGCCTTCCATCATAACCTTGTCCATTCCCTCCTCCCCCTGAGATAGGGGTCTGTATACAACCCCTGTGCGAATTGTGGTGCCATTTCCAGTCTCTAAGGTGACCCACAGTGCCTCCTTTCCTCCCTGTTTACTCTTTTGTTCCATTGCTTTTATCTCTTCCCTTACATAGAGAGCTACTCCTCCCCCTCTTCTACCCTCCCTGTCTCTCCTGTAGGTTGTGTACCCTGGTATGTTAACATCCCAGTCATGGTTCTCTGAGTACCATGTTTCTGTGACTGCCACGAAACATAGAAACATAGAATTTGATGGCAGATAAGGACTGCTTGACCCACCCAGTCTACCCATTTCCCTACCTGATGGATAAGCTGCAGATCCTAGTTAACCAGCAGCCTACTTCTTCCTACCCCCACCCCCTAGAATTGCCTTATGACTGTCCCATGCATGCTTGAATTCCACCACTGTTTTTGACTCCACAACCTCCTCTGGAAGGTCATTCCATACATCCACAACCCTCTCTGTGAAAAAATACTTCCTTAAATTACCTCTGAGCCACCCCCCTTCTATCTTCAAATTGTGCCCCCTTGTTCCAGGCATCCCTCTTCCATCAAGGCCACCAGTTCAGGGAGCTTGTTGTCCAGACTACGGGCATTGGTACTCATTACACTCCATTTCTTGATGGCCTTACCCCTTTTTGACCCATCTTTGTCCTTACTGCCTTTGTTGTTTTCGCCATTTACCCCTGCCCTTCTCCCTATCAATGTCTCTATCTTGGTGTTTACCTCACTAACAACCCTGATTTTTTTTTGGGAGCGGGCTAGGATTACCCTGCTCCTTTCCAGTGCCTCCCCCCTTGGCTAGTATAAATGCTTGCCAATGAAGCATTTAAACCCATCACCCAGGATCCTGCTTCCCCTCCTGGACAGATGCAGACCATCCCACCAGTATAGGCTTGCATCACTCCAGGTGGACCCCCATTCCCCAATGAAGGCAACCTCCTGAGCTCTGCACCAGTTTTTCAACCACTGATTGAATCCCATGATGTGGAGCACTCTAGCCTCTCCCATGCCATAGACAGGCAGCACCTCCGAGAAGGTTACCGTGCATGCTACTTGTCTAAGACCCTCTCCCAACTCCACAAACTCCTTCTGCACTGTTCTGATCCCTTTACCAGCCAGGTCATTTGTCCATTGGTGGACAATGACATCCAGCTCCCTCCCCCATGCAGCTGCTCCCACGATCCTGAGGATCTGCTCCCTGTCCCTCCAAGCCATGGTGCCTGGCTGGCACCTTACCTCCCTCTCCCCTCCCTCCCCCAGTTATGCCTTCCTAACAATGCAGTCCCCCACCAGGAGTTGTTTCCTTCCCCTGTGGGTCCTATGCCATCCTCCTGTGGGTCTCCTTTGTAGAGGTTCCCAACATCCTCCTTGGTCTCCACTATGGGTGCCTCTATAGAGGAACCACACTCTGCCAGAGTGTCATACGAATTGTGGAGAGGTACAACTGGAGAGATGTGCCTCTGTTCCACCACCCTTACCCTCTCTGAGTCCACTGTGGTCCAACTGCTCCTCTTTCTTGGCAACTTCTGAGGCAGCGGCAGTGGCCCTAGTGGTCCCTGGGTGGGAAAGGAGGTCCCCCAAATCCTGGCCAACTCAGCCTGGAGATGAGAAACCTCCTCCCTTAGTCCTGAGAGGTGTCTGCAGATGGGACAACACCGCATCCTCCAGAATGTCTCCTGGAAGACTACTGCTCCACAGCCACTGCACTGCACCACTCCCATCATGTCTTATTTCTGGCCCCTTAACTGTTGTTATGAATACTTACTTTTTTCGCTGTATATCTATATCTATATCTATATCTATATCTATATCTATATCTAAGAAAATACAAAATCACACATGCCCCCACAATGCAAAGCATCATGGGCTGCATATGCAAATCAGCACAGAATGTTATGCTGGTCCAACTTTCAGCAGAATTGCATGGTGCCGAAAGGCCTCTCACACAGTTTGCAAAGGGTGCTAACAGAAGACATAGACACGTGTTTCATCCTACCAGGACTCCTCAGTATGCCTCGTCTATATCTATATCTATATCTATATCTATATCTATATCTATATCTATTCCTGTCTCTCTCTCTCTATATATATATTTTTTTTTCCCTACTTACCTACTGCCTCCATGCCCTTAAAGCTCCTGATCTTCCTGTTCTGAGACAGGAAGTTCCTATACTTCTCAGTATTCTCCTTACTTTCTCAGAGTCAGACCACCAGCAGCTAGGGGTGGACGGAGAGCTACTCTTTTCCTTCTAGGATGGTGAGTCTTTTGTGGCTGTGTGATCACTCCCTTCCTGCTCCCAAACAGGAAGTTTTTTTTGTCAGTCAAATCCTGTACCTATAAAGTAGAACTAGCTAAGGGTGGGGGTCTGGAGGGGTTCTCTGCCTGTTCTCTGCCAGAAGCTATCTAGGACAGTTTTTAAATCCTAAACTCCTGGCTTCCTTCTGGTTAAGCCACTCCCCCTAATTTACAGCTCTTTCTACACCTAGATAACTGTACTGCTAACAATTCACTTCAGCCAACTCAGACAAACACCTAGATAACTGCTCAGATAACAATTCACTTCAGCCAACTCAGACAATCACACTAACTCTTTTTTTTTTATCGGTTTGTTTTTACCCTGAATTGAAGGTCCCAGTAGTAGAGTTCTAGTTCTGTCCCAGTAGAGAAGTATAGTTCTAACAGCACCTCCTTTCTCTTGCTGTTCTCTACCTCTTTCAACTAATCATGGAACCCACTCACCAAAACCATAAATCCCAAAACCACACTCTCCTGGATTGGGCACTCACCTTCTCTCCATCTGGAACAAACATGCTCCCCCCAAGCAAGTCAGAGTTCTTGGAAATCACCTCCCATGGGTCACTGATGAGCTCCTGGCCTTGCAGCAAATGCGTGATCTAGCCTGGAATGCCTTCAAATCCACCAAACTCCCTTGCGACCTATCTAACTAACGTACCCTCAGAAATGCCTGCACAAAAGCCATCAAGCAGGCCAAATCTGAATACTTCTGGTCCACCTTTAACGCTAATATTAATAAACCATCAAAATTTTGGAAAGTCATCTGCTCTCTTTACTCACCCCTAACTAAACCTCCTCCTCCTTTGCTTAAAATTAACAAGCATCTCACAGCTGATCACCATTTGGTAGTTGCTGGATTTAATTCTTACTTCACTTCCTGCACCCGCACCTTGCTAGCCTCCTCACAGCCTTCCTTTCTACCACCCCCCACTGTCCCATCACAGCACCACCAATCACACTTGAGCTTTACCTTTTCACCAATCTCTTCAAGTGACACCTTAAAGGCTCTCCTCTCTCTTAATCCCACAAAGCGAACCTCTCCCAATGGCCTCAATCCGGTACTGCTCTACTTATCTGATCACTCCATTTCCCAACCACTGGCTGACCTACTCAACCTGTCTTTACACACATCAACTATCCCTACTGTTTCAAAACATGCAACTGTCCTTCCTCTTTCTTAGGGTGGTGATCTCTTCTCCCCTGGAAACTATCACTCCCTATCTCGCTACTACCCACCCTGGCAAAATTACAGGAACATCAATTCTCACCCAAATCTCTCCCTTTCTTGCTGACTCCTCCTTCACTCCCTTCCAGTCTGGTTTCCGGAAGAACCACTCTACTACCACCACCCTATTCAGGCTCACGGACTCTATCCATTCTCTCATGGATAAAGGCCACATCATGTCTGCCATCTTTGACGACCTTGCTAAGGCTTTTGATACTGTCTCCCACTTCCTCCTTCTCAAATCTCTCTCTTGTCAGCTGGTCTGTCAGAGCCTGCCTGTGACTGGTTCAGATCCTACCTGGTAGGTAGAAATCAGTCTGTCAGAATTGCTGATGCTATGCTTCCACCATTACCAATCTCTACTGGTGTGCCTCAAGGCTCCGTTCTTGACCCATTTCTATTCTCTGTTTTCCTAAATGACCTTCCATCAGCCTGCTCCTTGTCCCTTATCCATATGTATGCTGATGATACAGTTTTGTTTGCCTCTGGCCACTCACCCTCCAATGTGACTACGAGACTTCAGCTTGACTTCAATAATGTTCAGTGCTGGCTAAGTTCTCATCAACTCTCCCTCAATGCCAAGAAGACCATCTCCATGACCTTTGGCACTAGGCAGTGACTCTCTTGGCTGTCCTCCCTCCCCTCCTTCCACACACTTGATGGGATAATGTTAGAGGACTCCACCTCTTTTAAATATTTGGGTGTATGGCTTGACCAACACCTAAACTTTTCTGATCATATTGATGCTATTCTGTAAAAAATGTGCCCCAAGCTTTGCGCGCTTTACAGAAACTGTAGTTCATTACCACTACCGGTTTGGTGTGAACTTGTTCAGAAAATTATTCTCCCCATAATCGACTATGGTGACATTGTATACAGTGCTGCTCCCAAGACTTCCCCTTGCCAGACTGGATTCCCTCTTCAATGCCTTCTGTCATTTTGCCCTCAACTCTCCCACCCGCACTCATCGCTGCATTCTATACCACTCTCTAGTGCTACCTTCCCTGGAGAGCAGGCACCTCTCTCACTGGACTAAGTTTACTTCCAATTTTTGGTTTGGGTCCTTCCTCTCTTACCTCTCCTCATCTCTCTCTACTCGCCCTCCCACCTCCTGCTCTCTTAGGTCCTCTGACTCCCGTACTCTTGCCAGTCCCCGTTGCCACATCTCCATAGCTCAGGAAGCATTCTCCTTCCGCTTCCCCAAACTCTGGAACTTGCTTCCTCCTCCGATCCAACTCTCTTCATCCCCATCATCACTCCACCAAGCTCTACTCAACTTCTACTCCCTTAGTTGCTCCTGCCCCTAGCCCCCCTTTAATTCACCCCCCCACTCCTCACTTTCTCTAGGTAGCCCTCCTTTTGTTGGTCTTCTACCCCATCTTCCCTCTCTATCCCTTAGGCATCCACTGTCTTCCTTCTCTCTTATCTCCCCTCTCCCCTCATCTCCATTATCCTGTTCCCGACCTCCTTGCAGGGTTTCCCCATGCATCCTGAAGGGGATCTGGTCCAGGTAACCTCTCCCCCTCTCCCTCCCCCCTTCCCACCCCTTTCTATCTGGTCTTCACTGCACTTAAAGCCTGATTTCCAACTCTAGGCACTTCTCTAAATTCTTTGTTTGCTTCTCTCCTGGCCTCCTGGTCTCTAGGCCCCAAATACAACACATAGTTCTCCAGGTTTGTGTTACTAGTATCTAGGCCTTTGGTCATTGTATTATAGCATATTAGTCTGCAATGCTGTATGTTAAAGGACTTGCACCTGTATTGTTGATTTTGCTTTGTTATTCCCTCACCCATCTATTGTACCCCCCTTCCCATGATGCTTCTGGAAATGAGCTGCTCATCAGCTCATGTTGTTTTTCCTGGTGAAACATTTTGTAAATAAAATAAATAAATAAATGCATGTCTGCATGCCCAAGGCATCATTACATAGCACATTCAGGGGAGAAAATTGGAGGAAAACACTCTGGTCATGACCTAATGACACTCTGGTCCCTCACAGGACCTGCATAACCAGATGAGAGCCCTCTACCTCTGGCTTCTTCCTCATAGGGGCCAGGCCAACCTTGATGGCTCCGTCACTAGGGTTGAGTTATATGAGTATGACAAAGGGTATATCCAGAGAAACTGTGTTTCTGGGCTGGGGGGGGACTGACCAGATGAGGGCAGGTTGATATGAGCAGGTGGAGAAACAAAGCTGAAAAGATAAACCATATAAAATGTTTGGATGCACAAAGGGATGAGGGGAGGTGCAGATTAAGGGAGGTGATCTTCCCCCTGTACAAAGCCTTGGTTAGACAACATGCGGAGTAATGCATGTAGTTCTTGTCGGTACAGAAAGAACACTGAAGAGATCAAGAGGGTCTAACATAGGGCCACCAAGCTGACTAGTGCCTATGGGGGCAAGACGTACAGTAATTCAATGTGTGATCTGCTCAACCCTGGCTTTATAAATTTATTTAATTATTTTTAGAGGGGCTCCTGGTTGTGACCAATATCAACAAACAAATGAAGTCCAGTGTGCACCCCCAACTGCCCAAACAGACTTGCAATGGAGGATTTTTCAATCTCTCATGTCCCAAATAGGGGCTCTTAGTTATCGAACTTTGGCCAAAAAGTGAACAAGCCAAACCACTCCATCAAAGTGGCCCCAATCGGTTTGGTCCTGTACTTTAAATAATGTAAAAAGTACTTTGCTGATCTGAGTTAGAGTCCTGCTGTTTCATTCTCTGTTTGCAAAGACAATACTCCAGCTTCCTTTTCTCACATGGTTGTGACCAATATCAACAAACAATGAAGTCCAGCAGACTGCACTTTATAAATGTGAGACAAGGAAGCTGGAGTATTGTCTTTGCAAACAGAGAATGAAACAGCAGGACTCTAACTCAGATCAGTAAGGTACTTTTTACATTATTTGAAGTGCAGGACCAAACCGATTGGAGCCACTTTCAGGGCCGTTGCCAGGATTTTCACAAGAGAGATTCTTTTTATGCAGTCTGCAACCATTATGAAAAGCTGTGGGTCTTGGCGCCGCCAGGACCCCAGAAGCCATGTGGTGAATTTAAGGCTTATTTGAAGATAAAGAAGTCATATCTGAGACCTCCTACACCCCTTGCCTTAAGCAAAATTATTATCTGGCTGGCTGCAGGGTGAATACATATATGTATTCAATACCAGAGGGCAGCAAGATGCTGCTAATGTAATATACCTAAGGCATTGTCTCAGATATAGTAAGTCCCCCAGAAACCATGGGCTACGGTATGCTCTGTGGTGCACTTTTGTGGCTTATTTTAAGCCTATATAACTCATATTTGAGCTCCCTCTACCCCTTACTGTAAACCCCACCCTCCCCAGCTCAATATACCATTTAAGCAATAGTGCAACATGGCCTATAGCAAGGCTAGCAGGATGCTGGGATGTACTGGTAGGGGTATTGATAGCAGAAGAAAGGAGATAATACTCCCTTCTACAGATCCCTGGTGAGGCCTCACCTAGAGTACTGTGCCCAGTTCTGGAGTCCTCACCTCAGAAAGTATAAGAATTGGCTGAGACAGTGCAGCGCAGAATAACTAAAATGATTCAGGGACAGTAGGGCAGATCCTATGAGGAGCTCCTCAAGGCACTAAATATGTACTCACTGGAGACCAAAAGGGAGAGGGGAGATGTGATAGGGACCTTCAAGTTTTTTAAAGGAATTAAAGTGACTGCGGGGTACTATTTAGCCTGAGTACCAATTCATGGTCACATTGATATGAATGGAAATTAACAGGAGGTAGGTTCTGGAGAGATGTGAGGAAGTACTGCTTTACAGAAATGGTGGTGGAACTTTGGAACAGTCTGGCAGCTGAACAGGTGGGTGCAAAAACAGTCGGAGGATTCAAGCAGACTGGGACATAATGAAGGTAATAGTGGTTACTGAGGGCAACAGGACCAAGGAGAAGAATAGAGAGAGGATGGGGAGGGTTAGTACCCTGGAGGAACAGTAGGTTCCAGGGATTATAGGGAACTTGGGCAGACTGGATGGACCTCTGTCTTTTTCTGCCGTCACTGTCTAGGTTTCTATACCAAGCACCCTGCTTGAAAAAAATATGTAACATAATTCTTAGTTCAATATTGGGTACTACACTTGTTGCCCCCACTCCATTCTCCAGTGTGGTAGGCATGACAATTGGAGTGAGGGGAAAGGTAATTTGACAGTGGAGGGGATTCCCAGTGCAAAGTTACCATCTCCAAAATGCCTACCCCCCCACCCCCACCATACTTCCAAAAGTATAGCGGGTATGTTCATAACACTGAACTGTAGCAACAAATGTCATTCTACTGACATTCACTAAAAATACCACCAACTGCTTAATCTGGTTCAATTTTAGTTGCTTACCATCTGTATCCCCCAGTCGCCCCTGAAAAAGGGACTTCTAGGCCTAGTGGGCTTACCGGGTTAACAAAATTCAACAAACAGACAAACAAACAAACAAACATGATCATCTGGAGAAAACGCTTATCACAACGTATTTGTTTTAACTGCATCTGGCACAGATAGCACAGACAAAAGTGGAATTGAATGTCAATAAATATGGGGCCACAGTGAAGACCTCTCTGAACAGCACAATTAGTGAGGTGGCAGTGTAGATCCCAGCCAGACCCTTCCAAACACTTGCATTGCCTTTCCACTGTGGTACCTCTTTTGCTTAACTTATGAAAAGTTAAAACAGGCATATGAACCATGACAACTTAACATTTTGTATAGAGGAGGATTTAAGTAATTTATTTCTAAATCTTCTGCCCGCCCACCTGAAAAGCTCCTTTGTCCACTTCGGCACAGCCTATCTCTTGATATACAGTTATTAAGGGACACATGTTTGGCAATTGTGACCAGCAAAATTTACCTGCTAGTGACCGATAATATTATAAGTCGAGGTCCTCTACTTCTTTTTTGCTTTCCTGGAGACGTTGTCTCAGAGCCTGCTGCCATGCTTCATCTTCCTTGAGTGCTAGCTGACAGTGTGAATTGTGGGCAGCGGCCGTGCTGTATTCCAGTCACATTCACAATGCTGACATGAGCTGCAATTGGCTGGCCAGCCAGCCATCGGGGGACAGTGCTGAGAAAGACTCACAAAGTAGCTCAAGTCCTCTTACTGGCACTGAGGAAGCAGATTAACAGCAGATGGGGGGGCGCATGCAGCAAGAAAGTGCTGGAGTTCATGTGTGCATAAGCACTCTGTGACAGTCACAAAATAAGTCACAAAATAAATAGAAATGATGAACAAATTTTACAAATAATGAAAAAAAGAGGGAATTTCAAAAGGGGGGTTCTTTCGAACCATACGAACTCCCCTGGCAACGGCTATGACTTTGATGGAGTGGTTTGGCTTGTTCACATTTTGGCCAAAGTTTGATAACTAACAGCCCCTATTTGGGACATGAGGGATTGAAAAATCCTCCATTACAGGCCTGTTTGGGCAGTTGGGGTGGGGGCACACTGGACTTCATTTGTTTGTTGATATTGGTCACAACCAGGATCCCCTCTAAAAATAATTAAATTAATTTATAAAGCCAGGGTTGAGCAGATCACACGTTGAATTAGTTTATAATTAGGGGAAAGCTGTGAATACTTTCCTAGTGATTTGCTCCCAGCCACACCTAGCAGAGTGCACTTTATAAATGTGAGACAAGGAAGCTGGAGTATTGTCTTTGCAAACAGAGAATGAAACAGAACAGCAGGACTCTTACTCAGATCAGCAAGGTACTTTTTACATTATTTAAAGTACAGGACCAAACCAATTGGGGCCACTTTGACGGAGTGGTTTGGCTTGTTCACATTTTGGCCAAAGTTTGATAACTAAGAGTTCCTATTTGGGACATGAGAGATTGAAAAATCCTCCATTACAGGCCTGTTTGGGCAGTTGGGGGGGCACATTGGACTTCATTTGTTTGCAAGACATACAGTATATGATGGCATTAGCCATTTTCAAATTGTTTATCATTGAGAATAAAAGGCTGATGGGGGCTATACCAGACTGTAAGCACAGTGTCTGAAATACTAAAGGGTATAGACATGCTGGTGTACTGTACACTTTGCATAGATGTTTGAGATAGTGATTACAAGCAGAACTAGAGGATGTGTACTCAAACTGAAGGGACAGAATGGGGAAAACAGAAAGTATTTCTCCATTCAGAGGAAGGTTAACTTGCAGACTGGCCTGCCCTTTCAGCACTATTCACTAGAGCTGTGCAAAATTTTGCTTCCACCGGAATTCCACAGAATTTCATGATTTTCATAACATTTTCTGGCATCCTACCCACTGAATTCCATCTTATTTGCCACAGAATATGACAAATGTCAGCAGTTTACAGTGATGTCTATTTTATGTTACATGCAAGAAAAAAAACAGCAGAACAAAATTCTGCAGTTTACATTAACATGAGAGAAAATTTTGCAGTTCACATTGATGTCAACTGTATCCTGTATATAAGAAAAAACCTGCAGAGAAACAGTCAAAAATTTATATTAACTTAAGTGAAAAATATTCAGCATTTCACATGATCCTGCAGTTTATTTACTGTAGAATTTTGTGGAATGTTTTTAAAAATTCTGCAGAAAACTTTATAGTCAGAGTGATAATCCTTCCAGAATTCCACATGCCACTACTGTTCAGGTTTTCAAAGTGGGAATAGACAGATTGCATTTTTTGTTCAATCTATTGTTTTTCCCTTCACAGCCATTCACCGGGGGATATACCCTGCAATCAGGAATGTACTCTATTTAAGCTGTGTGAGTTGTTATGGAGACAGCTGGGAGGGTTTTCTTCCTTGTTTTCTCCCCAACCCACCTTACACCCCTGTGTCATGGGCAGTGACTCCATTGGCCTAGACATCACATGCACAACATGGTGAGTGGCAAACTCCCTGGCCCAGCCATAGGGGTTGCTGTGACACTGGAGTCGAGTGGCAGCTATCTCAGCCAGGTCCAACCACCGAGGCAGCAACCAAGCTCCTCTCCTGAGCCTGGGCTGCCTGCACAGCAGTGCAACCCACTACTACTGTGCCATTAGGGCAGCCTAACTAGACAAATTCCTGAGAGAGAATGATATTTTATGGTTTACATACAGTGGCATTATATTGGGTTGCAGTTGGGCTGATAAACTTGAATTGGTGTCTTTACTCAAACCGAGTATAGTATTTGCAGTGCAGTAGGAGGAATGAACAAAATGGCCCTAAGTCCATTTCATTACCACAAAACTGCTGCACTGTATGTTACTATGGTAAGTGCATGCACAGAACTGTGGCACTGTATATTACTGTGCTAAGTGCTTGCACAGAACTGTGGCACTGTATGTTACCATGTTAAGTGCATGCACAAAACTGCTGCACTGTGCATTTTGTTACTATGTTAAGTGTATGCACAAAACTTAGCTGCACTGTATGTTACTACATTACATACATACATACACAAAACAGCTGCATTGTATGTTTCTATGTTAAGTTCATGCGCAAAACTGCTGCACTATATGTTACTAGGTTAAGTGCATGCACACAACTGCTGCACTGTATGTTACTGGGTTAAGTGTGTGCACAAAACTGCAGCACTGTCTTTTTCTGTGTTAAGTGCATGCTCATAACTGCTGCATTGTATGTTACTAGGTTAAGTGTGTGCACAAAACTGAAGCACTGTATGTTTCTATGTTAAGTGCATGCACAAAACTGCTGTACTGTATGTTACTATGTTAAGTGCATGCACATAACTGCTGCACTGTATGTTACTGGGTTAAGTGTGTGCACAAAACTGCAGCACTGTATGTTACCATGTTAAATGATTGCACATAACTTGTGCACTGTATGTTATTATGTTACATGCATGCAAAAAACCACTGCACTGTGTTACCATATTAAGTGAATGAACAAATCTGCTGCACTGTGTGTTTCTATGTTAAATGCATGCACATAACTGCTGTACAGTATGTTACTATGTTAAGTGCATGCACAAAACTGCTACTCTGTATGTTACTATGTTAAGTAAATGCAATATTGCATAAAATAGGAGTTGTTTTGTACCTTAGTATACTGTAGCTGTAGTTTGTATTTTTGAAGCTAATTTTTCATGTTGTCTTGCACGTGCCACGCAGACAACATATTGGGGTTGCTTGAAGTGGAATAGCAGGTTTTGGAGGCACAGTCACGTCGTGGCCAGTGGAACCACGGCTTTTTCGGGCTTGGCTGTGTGGCACGAATGAGAATGCACACTGTCTATGGCAGCAGTTGCAAAGCGTGCCACCAACTTGAAATGTATTATCTGCTGCAGTGAGGGAGCTCCACCTCATTGCAGGGCATGCATTTCCTGGTGTAACATTTCAATGAAACATGGAGGCTGTGCCATCCACCTCTCACAGTTCCCCAGAAAAGCTGACATTGGGAGTGCCCAATCCCTTTGTCAGCATCATCATGCCCCCTCCCCAGTCCATTTGCCGACAGGGAGCTCAATCCCCATCAGCATCATGTCCCATGCCAGTTGTTTGCTGAGAGGTTACCCAATCCCCTCGGCATCATTTCCCCCCCTCGCCAAACACCCTTTTTTATTTGCTGATGGAGTGACCAATCCCTGTTGGCTCCAGCCCTCCCACCTCAAAACATGCAGGTGGCATGCTGGGAGCCCACCGTAGCATGCCAAATGTACCTGTCAAAGGAAAACAAACCGTCCCGTGATGTTGATTTTTTTTTTAACCTGTAAAGTAGAAAAGGGTCCCTTGACGTCTGTAGCCCCTTCCCCCAACTCATGCCCATCCACTACATACCCCACCTTCCCACACACCTTAACACCATACTTGCCTCCAGAGCCTGGTGTGATGATCTTTGGCGGACCAGGAACACATCTGCACTCTTCAAAGCTGACTGCAAACTGAAGAAATGCAGATAAGGTGTATAATGGCATAAATAGGGTTTTTTTCATTTTTGGTGCATATCTTGGGCATTTTAGGGAATTTTAGCACCACATTTTCAACATGGGGTTATTGGGATCCTTCCTCATGGATTCAGTCACTGTCATAGTGTTACTCAGTCCCAAAAGGTGATTTCGTGGTCATTGTGTGGAACCACCTTTTGGGACTGATTAACTAAATGACAGTGCCACTGTTCATGAGGTGGACTCTCAAATAGGCTATGTTGCAAATTTGGTGAAAAAAATCCAAAAAATGAGTGTTTTACAAGCGTGCATTGCGCAGTTTCCATGCGTGCTCGCAACTTTGCAGATCTGTAATATTTTCACTCCAGATTTTCAACATGGGCATTTTTCCACACCTTTTTATGAACAGTACAGCTGTCATTTTTCATATTCTGGTCGAAATGTGTTTTCGCATTTCCAGCACAGAATAGCACAGTCGCTGTGGTAAATAAGTGTTTGGGACAGATTAAGAAAATCACAGTGACACTGTTCATGAGCAGAGGTCCTAAAATGCCTATGTTGAAAATTTGGTGATGAAACTCCATTACATGACTGTGCTATGAGCGTGCATTGCGCAGTTTCCACGCACCCTCATAACTTCGCAAATTTGTAATATTTTCACTCCATATTTTCAATTTTTGCATTTTTCACACCTCCTTAGGAACAGTACAGCTGTCATTTTTCACATTCTGGCCAAACTGTGTTTTCGCACTTCCCATGCAGAATAGCGCGGTCACTGTGGGAAATCAGTGCTTGGGACAGATTAAGAAAATCACAGTGATGCTGTTCATGAGCAGAGGTCCTAAAATGCCTTTGTTGAAAATTAGGTGACAAACGTCCATAAATTGACTGTGTTACAAGCATGCATTGTGCAGTTTCACGCACGCTCATAACTTCGAGAATTTGTCATATTTTCACTCTAAATTTTCAACATTGTCTTTTTTGCACACCTTCTTATGAACAGCACAGCAGTCATTCATCACATCCTGCCTTCAAATGTAGCTTTGCACATCTGGTGCACAATCACGCGGTCACTGTGGAAAATCAACGTTTGTGGCAGATTAAGATAATCATAGTGCCACTGTCATGAGCAGAGTTCCCAAAATGGCTATGTTAAAAATTTGGTGAAATGATTCCACTAAATAACTGTGTTACGAGCGTGCGATGTATAGTGTTCACATATGCTCATAACTTTGAGAATGTTTAATATTTTTGCTCCAGATTTTCAACATTGCCATCTCTTCACACCTCCTTATCAATGGTGCAACTGACATTTTAATGTGGTGCAGAATGGCACGGTCACCGTGGGAAATCAAAGTTCGAGACAAATTAACAAAATCACAGGGACACTGTTCATGAGCAGAGGTCCCAAATGCTTTCATGAGGTGGGGTCACAAAAAGGCCATGTTTTAAAATTTGGAGTGCAAACAACAACAAAAGCCCAGTGCAATAGGGTTTCTAGCCATTATGTTCCACCATGTACAGACTAACAGGCATCAGGGGTGTGTCTTTGGATTGTCTGCTGTAGTGCTCATGCCACTGGTCCTCCACCCCCCACCCTGCAGCCACTGACAGGCATCAAGGTGTGCCTTGGACTCTTCAGCCCCAATGTTCAACCCATTCTCCTATGCTGCACCCATCTCAATATACTTCCTTATGAAATGGGGTGAGTATAAGACCAGATGACCCCAAGGCACAACGTGACACTTGTCAGACTCTGCTGGGTAGGTTGAAGTGAAATGGCATGAATGTTATGGCCAGTAACCCAAATGCACACCCCAGTGCCTGTCACTCTCTGCAGGATGAGGTGGGGTTGATGTCGGTTCTATACTTCACTGCTATTCCTATTATACATCTCTCTAACTCCTGCACTACCAATGCCAACACCAGCAAGACAACATTCGGCATTGGCAAATACTTATTAGCTTTATACAGTAACATGATTCTGTTTCAAGAAAAACTCATTCATTCATTTACCTAAAGTTTGTAGCTAACAGGATCACTGGATAGCTCCATGTGATGTTGTAGCTTGTTTCTGTGGGAATGTTATTGTAATTGTTCACACATGTTTCATGATTACATTTTAAGGCTGACAGATAACATAGTTATTTGTATAAAAGTCAATGCCAAAAATTGCAGTGTTATGCACCTATGAGAAAAAAATACAGGGCAGAGTACTGGATGGGATGGTTTAAAGTGAGCACTACAGCACAGGAAAGAGACTTGGAAGTCATTATTAGTGGCTCCTTAAGACAATTAAGGTAGTGTAACAAGGCCTATAATTAGGCTAATAAGATGCTGGGGTGTACCAGAAGTGGTACTGACAGCATGAACAAGTTCTGGCAGAGCCACTATGACTGTGAATGCATTAACTAGATAAGGGTGTTTCATGGACTTAAACACAAACATTTATTTATTTAAAAAATATCAGATTTACAAACCTTTGAGTCAGAGACTCATTTACAAAGGCACCTCGTTGAAACTAATACAAAGACAGCACAGTTAACAAGTCCAAAAACAATGGCTCGGAGAGCAGACAGTTATTACAATCATTCACTGGAGATACATGGGTAGCAGTAGATAAACAGATGACATAGTTTAGGCACACAGACATCACATCAAGAAGACCAAAGCAGTTCAAACAATATACAATAGCTAAAGCAAATAGACATCAGGAGTCAAAGAGAAGCCCAGAGTGTTCACATAAAGGCTGTTGCATACACTAACTGAATCAAAGTATAGTACATTGAGAAAGGGCATATTTAAGCAATAAGGCATGACAGGGTGTGTGTTATCATGTAATAACATCACTCCTGGGGTGGGTTGAAGCACAAGGCAAAGCTGAGTATTTATTTATTTGCACATATTTATTTGATCCACTGGATCAGCAATATTTGCACAAGCTATTCCCAGTGCAGATTTTACAGCACTGGTCCTGGTCTGGTGATCTGGGTTTTACCCATACCACACTGCATATAGCTTAGTGATATACTGTACAGATGGCTACAGAGTCTAACCCATTGAAGGCTGAAGTTTCAGAAAACCATCGTGCTACAAATATCAAGACTCACTCCCTCCCTCACCCTCCAGTCACAATTAATCCTCTACCAAAGTCATGCTTAAATACTGGTGCCTCTACATCCACGCCATTAAGCTTTTAATGCCAACATGCTTCTTCTGCTGCTGTGAGTTAAACTCTTTATTTGAAAACATTTTGTTGAGAAATTTTTGTTTTAGTATATACATGGTCAGGAAAAATGAATTTGTAAAATAAACCAAAATCCCCATTTATCAGTTCATTGAATCACAATACAGCATGTTATGATTTTTTTCAGATTCTATGTGTAACCTACAATAAGTCAAACAGAAATTAGACACCAATGCCTACCTATTTGCAAGTGAAGCAAATGTGGTTATTATCATTCAGTTGTAAAGACCTATAGTCACAGCCAGGATCCACATTGCTAGACTCTGGGTAAGTATGACAAGTTTCCTAAATACTGGTACCTTATCCAGCTGTGTTCTGCTTGGGGTGTGTGTGTGTGTGTGTGTGTGTGTGTGTGTGTGTGTGTATGTGTGCTGCCCTTAGGATGGTGGTGTCAAATGTTGTGAGGTGCCTAGGGGAACTTGTTCTGCAGAAAGTTCCAGGAAGTGTTTAACCCATTCTACTTCTAATAGCTTTCTATGATGTCAGTACTATCCATTATAGCATTGATGATCTGGGCAGTTTCTGTGCTTTTATGCTTGCGTATAGTTTGATAAAATGAAAAGTTTTAAAATTGAAACACTCCAGCTTGATAGACCTGACACATACAAAAAATAAAAATAGTGAATTAGAGCTATTTAGTAGCTGTTATCTTACAGAAACCCCAGTTAGCTAGCTCTCCCCTGGACTGGGAAGAGAGAAGTACAAGAGGGTGGGGGGGGCAGAAAAGTCAGCTCCCAGGGTGGGGGCTGACCAAAGAAGCAGACACAAAAGCCCACTAGACCTATTCTGCTGGCATTTTTGTATGTTAGTATGCTTACTACACCAACACCATGAACCATAAAATGGATGACTGCCATAACTAGGTAGGCAGTATAGCGCAGTGGTTTAAGGCTCTTCTCTGAAAATCTGGAGAGCTAGGTTTGAATCCCACAGCCCCCACACAAATGTGGAATATCTTTTTCAAGAAAGTATAAAATACTGTGAAATGATTTTAAAGCAGTGCACATGCTAAATCCTACTGCCATATTCAAAACGTCATACCCTACATACTTACCACATATAAACTCAACTATGTTAAAAAAATAATTCTAGGCACTTTTTTTTAACCAGGAGAGACACACTAAGCTGAAAGCTTGTTTACAGGTGTGACTTGGAAGCACAATGAAGTTAAGTGATTTGTGCAGGGTCACACAGTATGCAAGTGGGGGCAGTGGGAGTCAAACCCAGGTCTCCAGGTTTGTAGCTCAGAGTCTTAAACCACTGCCTACTTAACCATTTACAACACAGTTACACTTATATATAACACATACTTCTCAAACCTGAAAGAAAAAAAATACACTTTATCATCAAAGTCTGCATTTACCAAGTACTGTGCCCATGTTTAAAATAATTTGAACCCCCCAATAAATGTGCCCTGACATGAAACTGCATATTTAACTGTAAAGACAATTAAAAATTGTATTTCTAAATGCATTACTAACACCAATGCTTCATGATTAAAACAATTTCAACCCCTCCCCATGACAGATTGCATTCTGGGAAGATTGCCTTGGCAAGATACTATAAAAAAACCTAAAAAACAGGTTTAATGGAGTGACTGCTGACATCCTATTTGTAGTGTCCATGAGAAAAGAAAAAATAGATAAGATTTTTTTATGTCAGCTCTGATCAGAATAGCTTTTAAAATCACCAATTGTTTTCTTGTTCAATGTTTTCTAATACATCTCAACCTTAAAAGAAAAAACACACTTTATCATCAAAGTCTGTTTTCAGCTTTCTACCATGCACTTCATTTGTAAAAAAAAAATGATCTTGTCACAGACCACAATCAGCACTAACTACTAACAGAATGCTGATACCTACATTTACAATTTAGCAAATACCTGAAATCAAAGATTCTATGTGTAACCTACAGTAAGTCAAACAGACATTAGACACAAATGCCTACCTATTTGCAAGTGAAGCAAATATGGTTATTATCATTCAGTTGTAAACACCTATAGTCACAGCCAGGATTCACATTGCTAGACTCTGAGTATGTATGACAAATTTCCTAAATACTGGTACCTTATCCAGCTGTGTTCTGCTGTGTGTGTGTGTGTGTGTGTGTGTGTGTGTGTGTGTGTGTGTCAATGCTTTCAAAGTTTTGAAACTACTACAGACAAATTATATATAAACTATACATATATATAATGTTTAAGAAAAACATGTGGCTCTTACTGTAAATTAGAATGTGTGTCTAGATCTCCTTCTGAGGCCCCAGGGGGCTCTGATAATCATTTGGTTCTAAGGATTTTTAAGTCAATATGAAAGCATTAAATATCTGTTCTGTTCTCCACTGTACAGGCATGTCTGTGTCCCAAACTACTGTATCTTGTTACAGCATGCTAGAGCTATCTCGTGCCCCTCCTACATAAATCAGAAAAAAGTTTGGAGTGGAGGGATAGGTGGATATTACTCCAAAAAACACCTAATGCTGCCTCCCACTACTCAGGTTCCAGTTTTTGCACCACCCATTTAAGAAAGAAAACAGTACCCTGCAACCATTGACTAACATGAAAGCGTATTTATTTGAGGGTGGAAAACATTGCTTGGAGGAGGGTAAGGTGGAGGAGACTATTTACACCTTCAGTCAGTTCCATGGACAGAAAACATGACACCACTCCTTTTGTACATGCAATACTCCTGTAGGCTCCTCCCACAGTCATAAAAAGGAGATCTTCATCGAGGATATCTCTTTTGCAGCAGGCTACACCTATAGAACTATAGCTGCCAGGCACTAGGACTACACAGAAACATTTCTAGCTAGCATTCTACTAGGGGACTGCCGTCACTGATATCACATGCTGATGATATCCCTCTCATAAAAGCATGGCCTCATTAGTTCTTTTCCTGATGTTGACCTTCGCATGTCGGACTTCATGGAAAATACCACCAGCTTCAGTCTACCGCCTTTTTCATTTTATTATTTTTGGTTTTCTCTCCTAGCTCTTGTCATCACTTTGTTTCCAAAGTGATTTCTTCCTTTTTATGCTGAACTCCATCTATGAGAAGAAATTCTTTTGGATCTGTGCCTGTGGGGAGAATATCCTTGAGAAGGATGACCACAATGCCTGCATCCCCTGCCTAGGCCCAGACCATGATGTGCAGGCTTTCTAGCTCTGTCGCTGCTTCAACCAGGCTACTAGGAGGTGCTGCCAGAAGACTTTAGAGACCTTCTTGCTCCAACAGAAGGTTGCCCACATGGAGAAGAAACTTCAAGCCAGGAGTTCCTCTGCCTCACCAGCCTTGTTCTCAGGTTCCCATTCATCCATGGCCCAGGACAAGTCTGACGGCAAGTACAAGCACAAGCACTGGATAACAACCAGGCAAAGGAGTGGACTTCCACGGATTGTTCCGATCCATAAATTAGGCACCAAGCAATTAAATGTTGTTTCCCCAATCATCATTGTCTTTACACACACAAATTAGAACAAGCATTTGTCAATGCCGAAAGTTTGTTGTGTGCACTTGTGCCATGGGGGGGGGGGAGTTACGAGGCAGTGTTGGCACATTTCAACATGGGTTCATAACTTCATTGTTTTTTAATAGTTTTACACCACATTGTCAACATAGCTGTCTTATTATGCCACCTCATGAAGAAAGGAAGAGTACAATTTCAACTCCTGTCTGAAAGGTAATGTCACACAGTGGCTGCGAAAATCACCTTTTGAGTTGCAAAAAAAACATTTTGCCCTGGATCTGGAAAATGGCAGCTGTCACATTCATGAGGTGCAGCAAAGAAATGGCTATGATGAAAATTTGGGTCAAAATATTGAAAAGTACCAAAGGTACAAGCCTGCGTTTGGTAATTTAAGTGCATGCTCATAACTTTGTTGTTTGTTAATATTTTCACACTAAAATTTCAATGTAGCATTCTTATAATCCCACCTCATGAAAAGTGCCAATGTTATTTCATTCACTCATCCCGAAAGGTGATTTCACAGAGGCACCATGCCATTCTGCACCACAGGTGCGAAAACATGTTTCAGGCATTATATGAAAAATGACAGCTATACCGCTCAAAAGGAGGTGTGAAATAATGGCAATGTTAAAATTTGAAGTGAAAATATTAAAAACTGGTGATGTTACAAGCACGTGTATAAACTGCACAATCGTAACGCAGTCATTTTTGTTGGAATTCTTTTACCAGATTTGCAACATGGGCTTTTTAGGACCCCACCTCATGAACAGTGGCACTATTGTTTCATTAATCAGTGCTGAAAGGTGATTCCACACAGTAACCACAAAATCACCTTTTGAGACAGAGTAACGAAATGACAGTGACAATGTTCAGGAGGTAGGGTCCCAAGAACTGCATGTTGAAAATTTGGTTGGAGCCAAAATTCCTAAAAATGGCTGAGATATCAATCTAAGTTGGACCCCACCCATTAATTCTTATTATGCAGCTTACCTTAAAATCTTCACTTTGCTGGTCAGCTTTGAAGAGTGCAGATGTTTTCTGGTCCACAGAAGATCGCTGCTCCCAACCTCCGGAGGAAAGTATGGCTAAGGAGGGGGGTGCAGGGAATGGAGGGAACAGGGAGGACAGGAGCAGTGGGAGGGAGTGGAAGGGATTGATTTGCATTTGAAGACAGGCTCAATGTAGTCACATGTCAGCCGTCATCACTGTAAGTGCTACGGTACTTGAACATGCAACCAGGAAGTACTGTAAATGTAATGCAGGGCTGTTTACACATCAAAGGACTGAGCTGCACCACTATTGATTCAGCTCTGTCCTTTGAAAACTTTGCCAACTCCACCCCAAAAACAGAAAGTGAGTCATCGGCAGCCTGTCTGCTGATTTGCCTGCCACAGACCTGTCCACTGAACAGAGCTCTTTAGTAGACCCACACCCCTCTATAGCAACTCTCATATCAACAAGTTTGTCTTCATTTGCATGCACGACAAACTTAAAAATGAAGTACTGTTCATGGTTTTATTACTGGTGTTTCTTTGCTGACAATGAAAATTCCTCCTGCTATCTTTATATGCTTACCAGGAAAATCTCTGCTGCTTACCCTGACAGAGATAACATTGAGGTTCAGGCTCCACATAAGGCCTGTGTTTTGTGTCGGTTTGTGTGTGTGTCTGTCTGTGTACAGCATTTGGGAGAGGAACATTCTGCCTGTGGAGTTACACAGAATTTTGAATCCCTGTATTCTGTGATAAACATTCCAGGCTCAGTCCTCAAAGCCCTGAAATGGATGCAGGGTGCCTGTGCCAAACATAAAACTGCCCCTGAGCTATTCACAAAATCAGCCTGCATCAACCACAGGCAGTCTGCCCAGAATGGGGCTTGTGCTGCCCATGTGTCCAATAACAGGCTTCAACCTGGCACTAGGGGGCATGTGGCAGATGCAAGCTGCCACATCCCCAAATATGGAATTCTCAGAACTCTCCCAGAGGGAGACATTTTAAGTAGCCTTAGACCAGCCAGGGCTGGTCTAAGGGTAATTAGAAAAGTCTCCTCTGGGAGAGTTGCCTGTTTGCAGCAATGTGCCACAGTCCCCACTCCCTGATGTCTATTATTTGTAATAAAATATTGTTTCCTTCCCTGGTGGTTGAGTGGATCTCCATCCCTGATCCCCGATGGCTCCGTTATTTTTAATAAAATATTGTTCCTTTACCTGGTGGTTGAATGTCCCTCGCTGTCCAATCCCTGATGTCTCTGTTATGTTAAAAATAATATTGTTCCCTTCTCTGGTAGTTGAGTGACCCCCAACCCCAGGAGACAGTGCCCACCACTCTGCTCCCCCATCCCAAGACAGAGCTGATGACCAGCACAGCTCTCCTCTCACCTCTGTAGCTGGCCGCCAACTGAAGTCACTGATTGGGTACTGTAAAGTGTGCATGCTTATTGACTAAGTGTGTGCATACATTTTATAATTCCACCTCAGTGACAGTTCAGTCAGCATCCAGCCTTGGAGATGAGAGGAGGGCTGTGCCAGTCACTGGCTCTGTTTCAGGATGGGGGGTGAGGTGGTGGGGCACCATCTGCTTAGGTAGGTGGGGAACTTGACCACCAGGAAGGAACAATATTATTTTAACATAAGGAACCAATGGGGATCAGGGAGCAAGGGCCACTTGACCACCAGGGAAGGGAACAATATTTTATTACAAATTACAGAGACATTGGGGATCAGGGAGGGAGGGCCACTCGACCACTAGGAAAGGGACAAATATTATTTTTAACATAACAGACCAATCGGGGATTGGGGAGGGAAGGCCACTCAACCACCAGGGAAGGGAACAATATTATTTTTAACTTAAGGGAACCAATGGAGATCAGGGAGCAAGGGCCACTTGACCACCAGGGAAAGGAACAAATATTATTAACTTAAGGGAACCAATGGGGATCAGGGAGCAAGGGCCACTCAACCACCAGGGAAGGGAACAGTATTTTATTACAAATAACAGACATCGGGGATTGGGGAGGGGATGCAGCTATACCACCAATGCAGTGAGCTATATTTATTGTTATTGAAGGGAAGGGGGTTTGCTTATTGGACAGGGGATTGGGGAAGGGGGCCGCTTGCCTTGGCTGCAAGGAGCCTGCAGCAAACCCTTTCATATACCAAGCATTTGCAGCACAGGACAGGTTGCTGCATGTATGGAGACTTAAGTGCTGGAACCCCTCCTTTACCAGAATCTGGTGCAGGGTCCCTGGTGCATTGGGCTTTGGTGCAATCTGCTGTTTGCCACAGCTTGCACCAATCTCAGCCCCTTTTGAGAATTGAGCCCTCCATGTTTTGAATGTGGGAAAAGACCAAGAAAAAAGAAACTTTCCCTGTGTAGTTTGTAGACATTCACAATGATTGCCTCTATTGCATTCTCCTGATTTCATCAGGATTTAAATGTAAATGAAGGTACTTAAGTTTGGTGTGGAAACCTGCTTAACTCCATTACCAAGGTAATGACCCTATTCATGAAAGGCATCCTGTAATTTTACGATGTTTTGGTGCTAAAGCCTGCATTAGTTACACTGTATTAATCAGTGCTGTTGCTGTCCTCTGTGGGCATTATGTATGTTCTTGTCTTATGCTAGCCGTGAAATGTTTCAAGGCATTATTAGTGCCCTGCTGTTTTCTGTAGTTTAAAATGTACATGAGTGAGAAAAATGCTTTAAGAGAATACAGGGACTTAACAAGACATGTAACAGAACTGAATAAGAGTATAACTTCTACTGGCTTGTGTATGTATGCATCATCAACTCTCATGATGCCCTGCATGAGCGGGGTCATAACCTTTGGAATGGAGACAAACAACTTTTCTCACCAGGACAAAACAAAGTGAAGCACCCTCATTTTTATTTAAATTAGGATAGAATTAGGGGGATGTAAGAGAAGGAATCATTGTTCATGTTTACAAACTACAGAAGTATATAGGAAATAGGCTGAGGGGACTTTCCCTTTAAGGATAAATCTACCCCCAAACAATCTGAAAGGTTCATCCATTTTTAACACATTTACATTAATATACCTGTATTGATTTGAAATGCAAATAAAGTAATCTATGTTTTTATAAAAATGTATGCCACATATAGTCTTACACATGGACATACTAAATTGTCTGCAGAAACAGGCCATAATGGTCTATCTAGTCTGCTTGAATGCTCAGCTCAGTTAGTACCCTGGAGGTACCCCCACTCCCCTACTATTCCTGGAGTTATACCCCTTCCTCCCTCTCCCCTCCCCATCTCCCTCCCAGTAGCATCCCCTTTCATCCTAATCTTCTTCTTTACCTTGTCCCTCCCCCCTTGAAACTGGTCACCATCTTTGCTGTTGTCACCACCTTCTCAGGTAACTCACTGTACCCCTTTACCACTCTTTTGGTGAAAAGGTGTCTCCTCATTTCCTTCTTGAATATACTCCCCCCACCACTACCACCAATTTCAGGCTATGACCCCTTCTTGTGCCCTCCTTTCTTAAGTTAAAGATACCCTCTTCATTGTTGTTCAGTGTCTTTAGCTACCCCTCTGCCTCAGTTTCCAGAATATGGACTACTTTTTATCTTCAAAGGTAAAATAGGACCACATTTCAATGAAAGGTCCAAATTTTTATCTTTTCAAAATTATTTTTGTTTATTTTAAGTCAAATATTTAAATGCCACTTCATAAGTGCAGTAAGACACTCAAGGGTGTGCTATTAAGGTGATATAAATGCATGTCTCAAGTACATTCAATGGCATTCGACTGGGTTTTGTGCCTATCAACACATTTGAGGTATGTGATTATACTGCCATAGTGCACACCCTGTCATGTCTTATTGCTTATGTAACACATTTCATTTTTTTAATTACAAAAATATTTAGTCATACCACCCCTGTAGTAACACATAAGACAAGTGAAAAAAGAAAATATATTTGTTTACAAAAATGTTGATGTACAATGAAGTCAGGTACAAAAAAATAGAAGACAAACTAAATACAGGAAATCCGGGAAAACTAAGCAGACAGGGAACTATAAAGGGAAAGGAAAAGAGAAAACCAAGAAAATGGGGTATTGAAAATAAATTGCAATATTCCATTCCCTTCTAATCACTTCTCTTCATATTTTCCTTTCTGTTCTGCTCCTCTTGGATTTCCTATATTTAATTTGTCTTCTAGTTTTTGTACCCTATTTTCTTGTACAGTAACATTTTTGTAAACAAATATCTTTTTGATATATTTTTAAATTGGCACATGTGTTACAATAGGAGTGTCACCTTTATTTTGTAATTATTATAACAATTAAATGTATAATATTGTTCTCTCTGCTGTCAGGGATGCCTTTTTTGAGAGACCAGTCATTAATTTATACTTTATACAACATGTGTGGGTCTCTTTTCAGGAAGATAAAAAGAGATATAACACTGATCACATATGAGATATCATTTATAACTTCGCAATTGGGTATGTCACAATGGATATCTTGGCCAGTTGGGTATGTCACAAAAGGTTCAGAACTCATTTAGAATGTTCAGCTTCAGTAGCAGTACTAACCATAATCGAATGCAAATAACTTTACAATGAAAAATGATAACATTGTACTGTGAGCATGAAAGTTGTTCAGCACAAGATCTACAAAATGAGTGGTGTTTCATTTATAGCTACCTTTTGTTTTTTTTACAATTAACATAAAACCGAAGAAAATTTCTTTTCTTTTCACTTTTTCCAAAAACAAATGTGAATAACTTTAAAATGTAAAATGATACCATGGTACTGTGAGCACAAAGCTGTTCAGCATAAAAAAGATCTACAAAATGAGTGGTGTTTCATTTACAGATACCTTTTAGTTTTTTTTTATAATTGGCAAAAAACAGCACAACATCCAATTTTTCCACTTTTTGCAACAAACAAATGTGAAAGATTTTAAAACTAAAAAAAGAGAGACCAACAATTGTTGTATAAATAGAATATGATATGGGTAGCAGGGAGATAGTAGAAATATCTCCACTCACTGCCATTGAACTCTAGGTATCCACTTGTGGCTTCGCCACTTATGGGATATCAAGAGTTCAATGGCAGCTCTTGGAGATATTTCTGCTATCTCACTCACACCCATGTCATATCCCACGTGTATCTTTAAGTAAGCAGTATTCAAATAGAAAGGTCTAAGATGAAACTGTTGTTTCAAAGTGCTGGGTATGTTGTGCTTTTTCTCTTGTAAGCTGCCACAATAAACCATGTTACCTCATCATATGTTTGGAATAGTACTTTTTTCACTGCCTTTTGGAACTCTATTTGTCCTTTAGGTTGATATTTTCACAGGGCGGGCTCTTCTACTGGATGGGGTTCTTATAGGAACTAGACTCCACCTCATCAATATACCGTGTACACTCTACAGACAAGAGTTACCTGAGTAGATTTAGTCAAACTAATATAGCCGTATTAGTTTACATAGAGAGGAAAAATTCTTGAGGAAGACTTCAAATGGGCTTTCCTGGGAGCTACCATCACTGCTTCTGCCTGGAATAAGTATTCTAATATTATCCCCGAGGCTACAAGGCTGGCAGCAGGAAGGGTTGAGAGGGCAACAGTTGTTGAAAAGCCCTCCTCAGCTCCCCTTGGTTCCTCGAAGCTACAAGGCTGGCAGCAGAAAGGTACGCAATCTCAAGACTGTGCTTGGTTTTAAACCTTGGCCCCTTTTTTCTGTTCAGCTCCCTGGCACTGTAGTACTCGCTGCTGCAGCCACTTTAAACCCAAGGAAATTAATGTATTTCGACTCACAAGACTGTGCCTAAGACTGTGCCTACGAAACTCTCTAGCCTGCCTACCTTGATTTAATAACTTTTGCTGATTCTTGTACACTGCAGCTGCTGTTTAATTAATTTTAGCATATCCTCTAACACAGCAGCTGCTTGCAGGCTTGAAACATATTATTAGTAGAGTTCTAGTTGTTACATATTTGTTTGCGCTATAAGCTAGTGTACTGTTGGGGGATTGTGGCTGGTGTGTGCATATTATTAGTAGAGTTCTAGTTATTACATTGTTGTTTGCACTATAAGCTAGTGTACTACTGGGGGACACTGGCTGGTGTGTGCATATTATTAATAGAGTTCTAGTCATTACATTGTTGTTTGCGGTATAAGCTAGTGTACTACTGGGGGACAGTGGCTGGTGGAACACTGCAGCTGCTGTTTAATTCATTTTAGCATATCCTCTAACACAGCAGCTGCTTGCAGGCTTGAAATTTTCACCCCCCCCAATCCCTCCTCCACCATTAATTAAATATGCCAGTAATCCCGCCCACTTTTTTCCAACCTTTAAACTCACTTGAAAGGCAGTCCTACCCCTTCCCCTTGCTGCATCAGTCCTAATTCAAACCAGTGCGGCAGTCCTTTTCTTTTTTATTTTCCTCCACTCACTCTTGCCTATTCTCTATGTTTGCCTCTGTTCAACACTTATTTTGTCTGGAAAAGTAACTCAGACTGAGGGTATCCCAGTTTTATCTTTTCCCCTCACCTTTTCAAATCCCTCCTGCTTCTGTCCGCTCCTCATAAACTGCACTCTATTGGAATACCTACCTCTTGTGAATAACTTGTATAATTGACTGCCAACCTCTGGCCACTAAGGGTTTCACTCCAACTGCCTTCACTATAGATGTCACCCTGCCCTTAAGTTCCCATTTCTGTCACTTATATTCTACTCTTATAAGGGACAATCCACCTCTGATTTACAGAGGTTTCATACAAGGCATGCATAATGTTCTCTCTTGCTTGCCCAAGGTCACTTCTGGTGGTATTAGGATTACTACCCACTGTAATCGTCCTCTCCTATCTCTCATGTAACATACCAGCTGGATACCCTGGGTCCCACTGCCATGAAGAATTCTCCTTTGTATTCTCCAACCTTATACCAACTAGAACCTTGCTCCCTTCTCCTAACCTGTCCCTCCATATAACTTATCCTTCCATTTTAGGGCATTTCCTTCTCTACCACCCCCCTAGCATGCTCAAATACCTCAAGCACAATTACAGATTCTACAAAGAAGTTTGGATGATGCTTCTGCACTTATGCTTGTCAGGAGACATAGAATCTAACCCTGGCCACCATTGGAATGCCAGGTCCATGGATGACTCCTCATGGTTCTCCACTAAGGGCATGAAAATTGCCCACATGAATATCAGAAGTTTACCAGCAAACTTTCCTGAACTTGAAGCCTGGATAGCCCTCTACTGTCCGGACATATTTGGACTAACTGAAACATGGCTCAGGCCAGAGATGCCTGATTCCATGTACAAAATACCTGGCTATAGCTTGTCCAGATCCGATCGCCCCACCAAACAAAAGGGTGGAGGAGTTGCCCTTTATTATAAAGAGCATCTCAATGTCTCTGTACTCCAGTCTTGGATAACAAGTCACTGTGAAGCTCTGCATACGGTTCTACAACTGGGGGTGATAAAAGGCTAAATCTGATCTGTGCCTACAATCCTCCAAAGGGGGCTCTCCCTGGCTTAAATGGGCTCTTGGATTATCTGGCCACTCTAAAGGGTAGATCTGAAGTCATACTAATGGAAGACTTCAACCTAGACCTATCGGGGGTCACGCCGGTATATATACTGAAGCTCTTGCCCAACTTAACCTCGCTTAACTTACAGTATCTCTAGCCCTACACACATCTCTTCCAACTCAGAGCACCAATCTCTCCTGGACTGGATGGCTACAAATAAAGCAAATAAAATAATTGCTGCAGGGACCTTTTCGGATTCTATTAGTGATCACCTGCCTACGTTCTGTATCTGGAATGGCCACTGCCTTAAACCACCCCAAGAATCATTCAATTTCAGGATTTTGCCAAACTAAACCGAACTGCACTTCTCGAGGATATTAATAATATAGACTGGTCTCCCATCTATCACACTGATGATGTAAACACAGCACTTGAATACCTGATGTCTCAGCTTCTGGCCCTTCAGGATCTGCATGTCCCTCTGAAAAAAAGGCATCTCAGGGGCTCCCATAATAAATGGCTAAAAAAAGACCTCATTCGAGCCATGATAAAAAGAGACAAGGCCTGGACCTTGGCAAAGAAGTCCCAACAATCAGAAGACTGGGTTAACTATAGACAACTGAGAAATGCCTGCAAAAAAGATATCCGGAAGGCTAAAAGGAGCTACATCCTTAAGCTTCTCCAATCTTCAGTGGGTGATACCAGGGGTTTTTGGAACCACATCAAAAATTTCATTGGGAAAAGGCCCAAGACAGCCATTACCGACATGACACTGAATGACGCAAACTGTAATAAGTTACCTACTATTGTTAATGCTCTTAATGCACAATTCTTTGATCTCTCTGAATACATTGAGAAATTCAACCAACCTTTTTCACCTCCTCCTGAGGTGCAACTTTTGCATGAAACCCCTTTTCAACTCACATTAGTCTCCTCCACCGAAGTGCTTCATCTCCTCAAATCAGTATCCACCTATGGATCTGCTGGCCCGGATGGGCTACTGCCAAGCTTCTTGAAGCAGCCAGCCCCTGCCCTTGCTGTTCCTATTGCAAGAATCTTTAATCTTTCCATAATAACCTAAATGGTACCAACATTGTGGAAAACTGCTCGTGTTGTCCCTGTTCACAAAAAAGGGGATACCAAAAATATGCCAAACTATAGACCGATTGCCATTCTCTCTCTACCCTAAATAAACTTCTCGAGAAGGCCATCGCTACTCAGGTCACAAATTACCTGCACCTTCACAACCTTTTATCTCCTACCCAGCACGGATTCCGAACAGGACACAGCACCACAACTGCTCTACTTCAGCTGACAAATGCAGCCCTTACAGCGATGGATAAGACCCTGCTCACTGGGGCCATATTCATCGATCTCACAAAGGCATTTGACCTTGTGAATCACTCTCTGCTACTTTCTAAACTGTCCTGCCTTGGTTTTGACCTGTTGACCATCTCCTGGCTTGATAGCTACCTCTCAGGGAGGTTGCAATTTGTCCAAATTGAATCCGCCATCTCAAATCTTTCCCCTACCTCTGTTGGAGTCCCCCCAAGGATCTATTCTTGGCCCACTACTTTTCTCCCTTTTCATTAACAACTTGCCCACCCTTCCCTGCTCCTCCTCGTTAATCCTTTATGCTGATGACATGGTGCTTCTCTCCAGTGGTAAAGATCCCTTATCATTAAGAGCACATCTTCAAGCAGACTTCAACTGCTTGCAGGAGTGGTTACTATAGAACAGGCTCCTAATGAATGCTAAGAAAACTGTAACTATGCTTTTTGGCCCCCCGGCAAGAATCAGATCTCTTACTCCAGACTTATTGATACATTCTCTAGATGACTCCCCTCTTGAATTCGTTACCTCCTTCAGGTATCTAGGAGTCACTCTCGACCCATCTCTTGACTTTAACCTCCACATTGCAGCTACATGTAAGACAGTTTACTCAAAACTTGGTCTTGCCTTTAAAATTAGGTTCTCCCCCTTAATGATGCTGCCTGGCTTGCTATTGCACAAGGATTTCTCCTCCCTGCTCTGACATATTGCTCTCAGGTTTACCTTAAAGCTAGCAAAGGAGTGCTCCAGAAATGGAGCCCTGCTATAACAGTATATGCTGATTTGCTCTCTCCGCTCACAGACTTACCCATCATTGCCTGCTCTACTCGAAACTAAATTGGCTCTCCCCAGACTCACTCAGACACTATTCTGCAGGCTGCACAATTGATAATATGATCAGAACAGGGTCCCCTAAAATACCTTGCTGAACTATTAACTCAGCCCTCCCAAGCATACCTCCTCAGGGCACCTGCTCAAACCCAACTTGAAATTCCCAGATATCTCACAAAAAAAAGGAGAACGATCCTTTGCCATATCTGCCCCCCGCTCCTGGAACTCCATTCCCCCTCCCACATCAAACTCTCCAAATCCCACATGGCCTTTAAACTGGGTCTTCGGGCACACCTATTAGAATCTGACTGCTGCTCTTGTGCTGTAACTTGAGCCTCTCTCCTAGCATTTTCTCCTCCTTATGGCACTTACTGTTTTCCTGTTGGTCTCCAAAATCTGAAAGTTTCCCACATCCAGCAGAAAACCTATAGTTATAATGCTACTTCATTTAAGTTTTGTTTGCTGTTTGTCATTTCAATTTAGTCACTGATGTATCATCAGAAGAAAATAATTATTGTAATGTTATCTGTTTCTCTTTGTCATCACTGATAATGACTGTACCGGGCTGTATACTGTTCATATGCTTCTTCTCACCTCATGCTGCATCATGAAATACTCTTTAATGTTGACTCTGGTCTCCCCTGTTTGTACTCTCCCAGGTTGTGCCTGAATATAGGCAACATTGTTGTCTAGTGTACTTACCCCGGTAAACAAAAACCAAATAAATAAAATCCTTTAACTGGTGTCAGCCTTATGTGCATCTGTCTACTGGGCAGCCACATTGTTTTGTTTTTGTTTGAACTGATTCCCACTATGGCTCCAGTTTCTCCATTCCTGAGCTACCTCTCTCCAAATGGGACTTCAAATGTGGCCTTTACACAATGAATAGAGGTGCCAAAAGCACCAAACTGCTTTGCTATTTCTGTTTTTAGGACTGATGTGTAGGGGAGCTGGTTTAATTGATGCCTATGGCACTCTCCGTACAGAAGGAGGCCATATACATATATCACAGTGGAGGTCTTTCCATGAGGATTTACTTTTTCTGTATTTCTCAATCTCTTCCCTTGGAAAACACCAGGATAATCCCAACTGAAACTTTGGAAAACTTTTTATTAAAATTTGCATTAGGGCATTTGAGCAGAGATGTTACCAGGTGGGGCCCATGAAAATTAAATAACTCCCTCTTAAAGCAGGATGAGATAAAACACATACTTCAGGAAAAGTGACAGACTAGAAAGTCAGCACAATTTCTCTAAGATGACCTACTCTCACTGTGGGATGATACTACAACAAATTTTAGATCTTAATTCAAGTTTGGTGCATCCTGACAAAAACAATCTGATTATCATAAGCATCTTTCTTTAGGGTCCCATCTTTACAAATTAATGACTAGATTAAGTAAAGGAGGACATTTTTCGGAACAGATTAAATGGCTTAAAGCAGAAATGAAAACATTTCAGTACCATCTGATGGTTTTCCTTACAGCAGAACACAGATATGTAATGCAGAGAAACAAATATACACCCCTTATTTGGAAGTTACTGGGTGAATATAAGAGTGATGACATCATTCAAATCAGAAAAGGGCAGGTTACCTTTAATAAATTGATGTTATCTATCATGGAAAAGCACACTGACTCCAACTTTGGGAAAAGAACTTCCAAGACAGTAATCTGCAAGATTACTTAGCTGATGTACAAGTACCAGAATTACTGACAGTTCTATAAATGTATGTAGCAATGAAATTATGAAGAGGTAAAAAAGCACGCTCATCTCTAAATAAGGATACAGCACCATGCAAAAATGGCCTCCCAGCAAGGTTTTACAAATATATTGCAGACTGGATAGTGGAGAATCTAGCCTATTGTCTTTTTGGATATGAATGAGCCATCTGAATTTATGCACCAAACAATGATGATTTTTTTTATTCACAAGGAAATTCCACACTTGCCTGTTGATTCAGTGGCAGTGCTTGTGATGCCATCAGCCTGCAATTGATAATGAGCATGAGTCACTGAACAGCTGCCAGAGGGAGTAGGATTGAACATTTCAGAGGATGCTCTCCTCATTCAGGGATGGAGGTCAGTCTGTTCCTTCACTGCACTGCCACCTGGGTGACCACAGGTGGCAGTGCAATGAAGTGGCTATGGGGTAGGGAGGCACAGGCTGGTACGCTATGCATGGTTACATGTGTGTGTGCATCTGAGCTGCCTACATCTTGAGGGCATGGAGAAGCAGAAGAAGTAAAAATCCCTCTTTACAGAATGATAGCCCCACTGCACCTGCAGGCCCCACACTTGCAGGCCTGGGTATCTCCTGGATGGCTAGGTATTGAGTCCCATAGGACCTAGCCTGGCCAGAGACCTCCACCGTGGGACCTAAGCTGTGGAGGGAATGTGGGGAGAGTTAAGATCCAGGAGAAGGCAAGGTGATGGGGTGTGGTGTCGTGGGGACTCAAGAGGGGGGCCAAGTGCCAAAGGGAGTCAGACACATAAAGGAAAAAAAGAAGATACCATTAGCATTACAAACTGGTGGCCCATTTTGTTTACTTAATACTGAGTTTGAAATATTAGCCAGAATTTTGTCTATGAGACTGGCTAAGATTGCAGGGCATCTGATTTCCCAGATTGCTCCATTCTGACTAGGAAAATCCAAAATACTGAATATTATTGAGAGAGTATTTTTGAATTTAGCAAGCAAGGGAAGATAAAATGACTGATCATTTCAGTAAACCAAGAAAAATATTTTAACCATGTGTCACTTCACTTTAGTTTTCTGTCCTTAGGAAATGTGGTCTCCTTGAATGGTTCATCAGATGAGTTATTTTATTACATTACATAAAGGTATTGCACTACAAGCAAATGTAAACCACCACCTCAATAAAATAATTCTGGTGTGATATGGAGTGAGAGAGGGCTATCCTTTGAGCTTTCTCTTCTTTTTTGTCAGGACACAGTGTTATAATTAATAAAGCAAAATGTGAATATCCGGGAGTTTCATCTGTCTGAAGAATCTCAGAGAACAAACATTTTAGCTTTACAGATGGTCAAGGTGTGGCACTAAAATTGTGGGAAGTTAAAGGAGATTCCCTTGACACAAGAGGGAACTGCAGCTCTAGTAATCAAAGTTGGGGCAGCGGACCCTGCTCTAGATAATTGGTTAGCAGCTTTGGAAATACACACTCTATAAGTAGGAAGATTGAAGAATTAGCCAATGAAGAAAAAAGAGAATGCATATCTTTAAAACATTTTTAATCTTGATATTCCTGTATATCAGTTATGTCTGCTCCTACAACACTAGAAGTCAGGATATTTTGTCTATAAGTGTGGGTGATACATGCAGTTTGAGTGTACAGAGCCCATGCAGCTCTGCTCCCTGGGACAGACATGTACCTGCTGGTATTCACCATCGCTGGCCACCTGACTGTTCCCCCCCCAACCGGTGTGCACCTGTTCTGGGGTGGATTGTGAATCATAGGGCAGAGATGGGAATCCAATGGGATGCCTGTCTTGGGTCCTGCCATGAATCCCCTGCTGCATTTGTACAGGGGGTCCTGGGATGGTGCTGAGCTTAGAATTCCGACACCACGGGCATCCACCTGACTGGCTGCCACCAGCCCTCCCAGTCAGCCAGGTGGGCAGGGGCAGCAGTGTTGAGGGGCTTCCACTCATACCTCCAAATTGCCTCTCATTAGGTGGGACATTCCTTATGTTACTCATTAAAATTGTGTTGTCTCTCACCTGTCCCTCATGAAAAAGGTACTTCCCACACAGAGATGTCCTACCTGCAGACATTATGGCAGAACTAGATACTAGTTTAAGATGCTAAATAAAAAAAAACTGTGGTACTGTACAGGACATGGATTCTGCAGTGTTTGAGCTTTTATCTCCCTGTATGAGATTGTGTCCCTCATTATGGGGGTCAGTGTCCCTCACTGTCCCTTAGTGTGAGTGCCCATGTCTCTCATGTCAGTGTCAACAGGTTAGGATGTATGCTCCTGGTCTGCTGCAGTAGGCGGGTTTCCATTGGGGGGGCACGTAACAGTTATGGCAGGGTCCACCCTGGTGTAATTCATGCCCCCTTCACCTGGCATGCTGCACCATATCTGTGCCTTCATTGCAGGCACACACCCCTGGCATGCCCCCAGACCACCCATGGCATGTAGCTGTGCAGGCAGCTGGGAGATCGAGTATGCACTGGGCTCGTGCATTAGCTGTGAATGCCACCAGGGGTTTACTGTACCCCCACTGCACAGCATTCCAGCTTAGGGTTGCCTACACATCTCACATACGTGGTGCACAGGCAATCTGAATTTTTGTGAACAGGCCCCATTCTGAGGCAGTCATTTGAGTCTGATTAAGTAAGGTGTCATGTTCTTACCCATTACTCAAGGAGGCATACAAATGGTTAACCCTATGGTGTTATGTTATAGTATTTTTAGTAGCAACCTAGTTCCATTTTTTGTTTCTTCAGGGAAGATAAAAGTTCCATGGGTGATGCTTAGACTCTCTACTCTTAGGGTAGGAATATAGGGAAGTAGGTCTTGGTGAAAACAACAAACCACACAGTCTTAACTCATCTCCACTGCTTCCTGTGCAATATAGAATTGACTATAACATTTTATTTTTGGTTCATAAAGGCAGAAATGGCTCTACTCCCACCTGTCTAAGAGAGCTGTTGTCTGCACACCTCCCCAGACTCGGTGTCTGTGATCTATTTTCAATACTGTCCTTACTATTCCATCTTCTAGACTTCTTTCATACGGTGACTGGGCTATTTCTGTCTGTGGTCTCCAGCTGCAGAACTGTTTATCTTTGGATGTGCATTTTACATTTCAGTGCAAATTGAAAACATTTTTAGGTGCCAGCAGGCATAGCTTGCAAGCGTCATATGTGGTCATGTATTATTCTTTTCTACATTTGTTAAAGTTTAAAGTTACATCCAGTTTGAATGATTGAGCTTCATGATGTCATTTCTGATGTCATCGATAGAGCTTTTAGGTCTTGGTGTAATATTTCAGACCTACACAAGCCTGGACTTGATCCACAGTATATCATTTGTTTTTCTTTCTCTTGGAAGGCTATAGCCTGGAGTTCAATTGGGGGGAATAGCTCCTTCCCCTTCCACTATTTAAACTTCAGGCTGCCTCTAGCTCTGCTTCGAACGTTCAGCAGTGCTGGGGTTACTGGACAGCTTGGCTGGTGTAGCTTCTCCTGTGTTTTCTCTCCCCCCCCTTCTTCCTTCATTGTCCGTTGGGGCTTTGCATTTTTTCTGTGGTGCTATCTTACTTGCTGTCTCCCTTTCTTCCCCGGTTTTGTTTTTCTCGCTGTTCTTACTGTTTCTGGCCCTCCCCATTCCTCTCTGCCCTCCCTTGCTTGTGTCTGGTCTGTCCACCCCTCCTCAGGCTCATCTTTTGTGCACCCCGTCTTGATTCCCAGTACCTCTAGTCTTTCCTTTCATTCCCCCTTACGCTGCTTGGGCCCCCTTTATTGCCACCTGAGTTCACGTTCCTCGCCACCGCTTGCCCTCCTGGCTGCTGGTCCTTTGCTCCTCTGGAGTCCTTTGTGTGTTTCACCTCCCCTGTGCTTCATCGTGACCTGGTCTTGAGCTCCTGGCTGGTTTCTGCTTTTGTTCTTTCTTTTGGGGGGGGCTTTTCCCATCTCAGCGACTGGCTTCCCATCAGCACTACAGCACCCCTCATTCAACTATAGGTATGGGACCATTTGAGCAAGCAAAGCATGATTTTGGAAGTCAAGTTCTCTCTCTGCCTGAGTCGTGATCACACTTTAGACCTAGCGTTTCAAAGGTATGGTGCAGATATCGCAGCTCTGCCAGCTACAGCTAAGGAACTTAAAACCATGTTGCCGCGGAGATCAAAGCCCACTCCTACATGACTCATATGGATTTTTCTCTTTATTTTCAGCACAGGATGTTTTGCTAAGCTTAAATATTTCACGTTTTAACCTGAGTTATATTTAATGTTCGATTTATAATACTTGGAGACAATTCACTCATGAACACGATTAACTAATTATACCTAACAGCATGCAGCCTGGTGATTCCATTCTATTTCTGCTTATCAGATGAATACCTTGAAAACTACTAGCCTTACTACCATTCCACATAACTAACTAAGGGAGATATAGCTGGTTCTTTTCAACTGCTAAGATTACAATGTTAATTAAAGGGGCAGCAACACAGTTCTGTATGCTGCCAATTGCGTTGCAAGCCCAGCTCAGCTACAGCTGAGGATTCCAGTTTTCTAATTCCTGTCCCAGCTTCAGCCTTCGTTTGGAAATACTTAGTGCCATATTTATGCCATTATCCATCATTCAAAGTCCATTATGCCATCTGCCTCAGTTCCCTCAAGTGCACCTTCCTTCTACATGGCCTATGCTTCCTATCCAATAGCAGATCGGGATTCTCTCATTCTGAGATTACTCTACCCACCATCCCATACGTTCTCTACTCTATACCATGGCAATGGCGGGCCTATTCATCCATACTAATGAAGTTACCTTCCTTATGGCTCAACCTCATTCTAGTGACTGCATGATGCCTCACTGGATATTGTACACCTACTTAGATTTGTACACTTCTACCATGCTGATGGACAGTGGGGGATTTCATCACCATATCTTCTTAGTGCCATACTGCAGCCATGGCAGACCACATGGGGTCTCGCCATCCCTTCCATACTCTGCTCAATCCCGATCTTTGTATGCCCCATGGGGAGCATACTGGTACTTCTAAGTCTTTACAGGCCTATGCACCTAGGAGTCAAGTCCTCTACCGGACCTATTGAAGATCTAGTGAAAGTGGACCATGTGGGGGTCCTGCCACCTGAATATTCTTTGTTCTTTACCGTGGCAATGGTGAACCATGTAGGGTCTCATCATCCCAATCATTCACTACTCAGTGGTATGGTGAAGGTGGACTACGTGGGGTCCTGCCATCCCTATCATGCACTACTCAGCGATATGGCGATGGCAAACCACATGGGGTCTCTCCATCCCTGTCATGCACTACTTAGTAATATGGCGATGGTGGACCACGTGGGGTCCTACCATCTCCTTCATGCACTATGCAAAGATATGGCGATGGCAAACCACTTGGGGTCTCACCATCCCTATCAGGCACTACTCAGTTATAGCGATGACCTTCTGTATGCCCTTTGACAGCCTCTTTGTATTCCTTGTCTTCCAGTCTTATTTCCATGATTCCTGCATTAACTGGAACTATACAATAGGACAGTAATTATGGACTTACCTTGGACCTTTTAATTCAGTGATTCTGGACATCATGCACATCCCGCTATCCCATCTCAACATGCCCTCGTGAGGCCCTCCTTGCTCAACTCCATAGATATCATAATTCAGTTTTCCGCAAATGTCGCCCTCTCACTTTGGATTTATTGATCTATGGTGCTGGTGAAACCATGTGGGGGTCTCACCATCCCATCAGTCCACCTTGCCCCTCAAACAGGGTTATCCTCTCTACACAACCGGACCTCTACTTGCTCTAGAGCAGACCCTCCTTGGGGTCTTGCCTTCCAATTTGGTCACTGAGTCCTTCTGTCACTCACACAAGGCTACTACTTACATCGGACCTACATGGGACTCTCTCAGCTAGCATACCTCTGGGCCTCTTCCATCAGCAAGTCATCAATTTATTCTGTTAATCCACCATCTTATCTGTTCTAGTGGCATGCCCAACATCTCCAGCATGATGGCAGACCATGTGGGGTCCTACCATCCATTTACCATGCCCTACTAAGGGCCTTACTGGTGCTGTCAGGTCATTTCAGTCAGCCTTATGCGACTCATCCTTCATACCTTGCAATTTCCATACTTCTGCTATGGCAGACCACATGTGGTCCCGCCATCTCAATAAAGGCTATCACCCTGTCTGTCTGTCTGTCTCTGATTATGTCACAGTACAGTGCTGGTGGATCTGCAAGAGGTTCTTGCCATCCCATCAACCAGATCCTCTTTGGAGCACTATTCTATTACTCAGCTGCCAAGCTATGGATCTACAAAATTAATTTAATCCAGAATTGGATTAACCGTTGTCACAGCAGCCGGACATCATTCCAATTGGATATTCCATCTGCTCGAACTTCCATCTGCAACAGCGACTTCCTGCTCATCTTGACCTCAAACAGGACACTTCAACCGGCCAATCAGACCGAACCCCTGGACGTAACCATACCTAATCTAAGCCACATTTAGGATGATTTTCCTCTTAGTATGCCCAGAGGACAGGCAAGTCAGTAGCCATGGGTCCTCGGAGGTTTCCCCCTAAGGGGTGTTTTCCTCTCCTGCATGCTACTGATCACAGTCTCCAGAGTTGGAAGAGGTAGTCACTTTGCTATTTCTTTTTGGGCCTCATCCACCCAGTATCCTATAGAGGGTGGGATGCGGAGAAGCACCAAAGCTCATGTCATAAGCGCCAAGCGTATACCAGTCAGCTCATAAGTATACACAAGCACCAAGCTATGTACCCCACATTGAATTGGAAGGTTATAACCTGGAGTTCAATGGGGGATAGCTCCTCCCCCTATTTAAACTTCAGGCCACCTCTCGCTCTGCTTCAAGCGTTTGGCAGCACCCTCCATCCTCCCCTGCCTCCTCCTCCTTCTTGGGCACTCTGGTCTTACCCTCTCCGCTAGGCCTTATCTACCCAGTATCCTACAGAGGGTGCAATTCGGAGAAGCACCAAAGCTCATGTCATAAACACCAAGCATACACCAGTCAGCTCATAAGAATACACAAGCACCAAGCTATGTTCCCCTACATTGAAACTACAGTTAATGTATTATAAGAGAAATTGTTAAGATGCAATTGCTGATGTCAGTGATAGAGTTTCAGCAGGATTAGTAAGCAGACTTTCAAAACATTTGACTGTCAGTTCTATGCAACAAGTAATAAGTTCTGGCTCAATTTTTGAGGCTTGTCTAAGTTTGAATGCAACTTGGTGGAAAGCATCACTTCCAGATTGCAAAGAGTTCATTACTAAACACCACTGCAGTTGTGTATGGCGATCTTGATGCAGTGTTTCAGACCTACAAAAGCTTGGGTTCAATCCCCAATATAACACCGGTTTTCTTTCTCACTACAATTTGCATAATATGATAGAAACTGCTAAATGTCATTGCTAATGCCAGTGATATGGTTCCGGCAAGGCTCAGTAAAAGACTTTCTGCTGAAGTCATCTTAATTATTTCCAGCTGAGGTTTTGAGGCTTGTCTGGTTTGAATGCAACTTGATAAGAAGCATTACTTTCAGTTGACAGAGTTTGTTGCTAAACTCCAGTGCATGTGTGTGTGGGGAGATCTGCACTCAGTGCAAGGTCTCCAATCCCAAAGCATGCATCTTTGTATAGGAACCTCAGGTCCCACGATGTGGGACAATAGCATAGTGATTCTGTTTTGTTTATTTTATTTAATTGTGCTCTTATTATTTTGTTATTGCTGTTTCTGAACTTTGGAATCCTTCCTGTTCTCACTGTACATTGTAAAGTGTCCTGAGCCTCAGGGATAGGGTGCTTCATAAAAAAAGATTGACTTACTTACTTACTAGTGGCAGGGCACAGAATAGTAATTAATGGGGCCTGGGTTCCATTCCCAGTGGGGATATTTTTTGTCATTCTCACTACAATTACAGTATGTTGTTAGGTGCATCTTTGTCTAGAAACCTTATGTCTCTCCATGTGGAATGACAGCAGAGTAGCAGAGCACAAGAAGAGTAGATCTTCTTCAGGGGATATCTCTTTCATGATGTCAGACCTATGAAGCTATAGCTATCAGGCACCAAGACCACATGGAAACTTTTCCTAGCTAGCAGTCATTAAGGAGGTGCCGTCCACAATGACATCATACCTGTATTCATGACATCTCTCCCTTATAAATGTGGGCGGCCCTATGCTCCCTCATTTATTTTCCCGCCGTCGATCTGCACATATCATATCCATGGAGGCTACCATTGCTTCAGTTGACCACTGGGTTTTATTTAACCCTCGCATTTTTTATTTTCCAGAAAGTCTCTGCAAGTCTGCTCCATCTCCCTACAGTCGAGCTCCTGAGTTTTCCTGCTGGCCTGTGAAGAACAGGCCTACTCTCAGCTCCGCAAGGATGTCTTCAGATTACCGCCCTCAGATTCTGTGGGGGGATTTGGCTTTCTCGCCCTTTTTCGTGCAGCCTTGGGGGTTCCACTGTGGTGGGCCCCTTAGGATGGTGATGCTGTGGCCTCTCCTGTCCCTCCGGTCCCCTGCCCCACTTTGAGTGGGTGAAGGCTGATTTTCATCTCTGGGTCAGTATTTCCTGGCCCCAGCCCCTGGTGGTGGTGCCCTGTGCCTACCCACGGATTGGGGCCTCAAGATGGTGATGCCACAGCCTTTCCCATCTCGCCCACCCTCCAGTGCCAGGGACCTGGTGGCTTCCCACAGGGTTTTTCCTCTCAGCAGGCTTCAGCCCCCCATTGTTTCTTTGTGGGGGTCAGCCAGCAAGTCAGTCCAGCAGATGGACTCATGCATTGAGCCAGGTCTTGTTAAACCAGCAGCCAGGTATGACCCCCCCTTAACCTTCTCTTGCTGTTTCTGTGACTGTAAATCTGATCACATTCAGAGGTCCCCTTAGTCCTCTGGGCAGGCTGATGGTGGTGCCCCCCCACCTCCCCTGTCAGTTTATCTGTGGCATTTGTGGTGGCCCTGGCTAGTACACCTGGGCCCAGTGCCCTGACCAACTTTTGTGGCTGGCAGCGTGAGTGCCTTCTTGGGGAGTGCCAATTCCTGCCCCTGGATCTCTTTAGGCCTTTCTTAGACCCTCTGTTCCTACTTGAAAGGGCATGATTTCTTTGTCAGTGGTCCCAGATGGTTTTCTCTCAAGCTGTCCCACTGGCCTATAGACCCTCCCCTTCCCTCTCCTCCTACTGTGGTGGGTCCTTCCTTGCCTTTTCCAGGACTGGTGTCTGGCATGAGTTTTCTTGCGGGCCATCTCTACCTCCCTGGCTCTGGGCAACCAGGGTGGGCTCCCCCAGCCTCTGCCTGCTTCTACTTCTGCAGGCCCCTTCTGACTGTGGAGCTGTTTCCACTTTGCCCATCGGCAAGCATTTGGTGTGTCTTGTGGTCCTGACCAGTCTTCTTGGGCCCGGCACCACCAGCGTTGGGGCTTTCTGCTTGGCCATCATCTCGTGTAAGCCTTCATGGAGCACTGCCACTGCCCTTCCCCTGGCTCTTGGTGGCTTTGCCTTAGCCCCACAGCATCTACTCATGTGGGCATGGCTTTCTTGTGCAGAGCTCCAGCTGCTGTTTTCTGAGCTTCCTCTTTCCTTTTGTTGTGGAGGGTCCTTCTTTGCCATCTCTGGATCCAGGGATTGCTCTCATTTCCTCTCCTTCCAGGGTGCCCCCCCGTGTCCTCTTTACTGGTTACATGGCCGTGGGGGTTGCCTATGTGCAGGGCTCCCTCCCTTTGGCCTCAGGCTGGTCAAGATTGGCATGCTGTGCTTGGAGTAAGGAGCAGAGACTGTCTGACCCTTGACTGTTCCTACATGCCAGTCTGCTCGTTTGCCAGGGCTCCAGCCAGTTGACTTCTCAGCTGTCCTTGTAGCATGCCACCTTGCCCTCCTGCTTCCTTTCATGGAGGCCCTGGCTCTTCTCTTGCTGGATACAGGGTTCAGATAGCATCCACCCCTTTGGGCATTTGAATACCATCCCTGTGGCTCCTTGGCCTGTGGCCTGATCTTTTTTTGGGTCTACCCTTACCCACTGTTGCAGCTGTGCCATGCTCGGTGATGCTTGGACTAAGACTGCTTTCCCATCCCAGGAGGCTGCCACAACCATGAGCTGTTGGGGCAGTGCCTGGTTTTGCATCCCTACAGGACTGGTCCCTGACTGGCAATGTATTCCAGTTGGTGCTGTGAATGGGCACCCCTTTCATGATCCTACAGGGGTCATATTTTTGTGCCCTGCATGCCCCCTCTTAAGCAGGTCTTGGGTCTTTATGGGGGTTGGTCCTGGGTCTCCCCAGGGCCCTCTATGCCTGGGGTTGGGGTCTGCAACCTGTTGCCTTCTAGTTCTTGTTTGGTTATGTTATGGCCATAGGGTGCCCTGTGCTCAAGCCCTTTGGTGCTCCTAGTGGGGTGCCAGTCTCCAGAGCAGGGACCATGCAGTGGTGGTCCTCATTGCTCACCCCCCAGGTTCCTCCTTTCCTTCCAGCTCCCCTTCCATGGGGCCTTTATGTCAGGACATCTTTTGTTCAGTGGCTGGAGTTCCTTCTGGTGGTCAGGCAAGTCTGCTACTCTGTCTGCCTTAGGGATGCTGGTTTGGCACCTCCTCCTGGCAACCCACAAAACAGTGCATTAGGGTGGTCATTTCCCATAGGTGGGACCTCTGGACCCCATTCCCACTGGTACCTTACCTGGTTCTGAGCCACAGTCTTGTGACTTGTCACCAGCCTTGAGGCATTTTGCCACGTAGGGCCTGGAACCCCCTTTCATTCCACCTGGGTACCTCTCCTGGGAGGTTAATGGGCAGCTTGGGACTAGCTCAGGCTGATGCCTCCAGCCTTGAATCAGAGCCGTCCACCTGGTGGCTCAGGCCTGCTTGCTGTTCCACAGCATATACCATCCACTGGACCCTCCTGGGGTTCTTAGGACCGGCTGCATGCTGCCCTTTCCTATGGCTGTAGTCATCTGACCACTTGCCCAGCTCTCACTCTATCTACCTGGGGTCTGAGGTCATCACCCTTTTGGGACTGCAGACAGTTTTGTCTGACTTGAGCCTCTCCAAACTCCATCTCCCTGGCCCCTACTTATATAGTGGGACACCCTCTTTGTTGTTTATTGCTTCAGCCAGCAAGGGGGGAGGAGTTCTCTTACTCCCAGTACAGAGACTCTGAGGGTCTGGTAATGGGCTCTAGAATACAGTCTAGCACTGTGGGCTGTCCATATTCTAGGGGACCTAATAGCTTTATTGGATAGTCTGGGATGGTCTCCATCCAGGCTTCACAAGGGGGACTGACTGCCCCTGGTCATGGCAGACTTGTTTGAATGGGTGGAAGAGTTGGACCTTTTTGCAGCCCTGCCTGACTCACAACTGCCACCTTTCTGCTTGCCAACTGGTATTTTCTGGCAGGACCTGTTGTCCCTCTCTTGGAAAGGGAGGTTCCTTTACACTTCCTCCCTTTTTCCCCCTGCTCCAGAAGGTTCTGATTAAACTACAGATGGAAGGGACCACTTTGATTTTCCTCACCCCCTTCTGGCTTCATCAGCTCAGGGCTCATTTACTGTAACAATTGTCAGTAGAACCTGCCATGCCCCTGGCTCTGAGCCCAGGATTGCTTTCCCAGGAATGGTGCACCCTGGTCTATCTGGTCCTCATATCCCTGCATCTTCATGCCTGGCTTCTGTGGACATAGATGTGCTTCAGTTTGGAGTGTCCCCCAAAGTGGTTGATGTCCTGGTGGCTAAGTCCTCTGCTGGGGAAAACTATTGCCTGATGTGATAATGCTTTACTCTATGGGTGGCTTCCCATCAGCTGAATCCTTTCATTTGTCTAGTGAATCAGTTTCTGGAGTACTTGCTGTCCCTAGCAGATCCTGGTCTGGAGTACTCCTCTCTTACAGGGCACATGTCTGCCCTTTCTACCTTCACTGTGCTTGTTGATGGCTGTACAGTGGCACTACTGGAAATGTCATGAATATTTCTGAGAGACGTTCTGCACCTGGAGCCTCCTTTCTATATTCCAGTCCCAGTTCAGGACTTCAATTTTCTACTGGAGAAGCATACTTTGGCTCCCTTTGAGCCAGCCACAACATGCCAGTTATGCTGTCTGTCATAGAAAGCATCATTTATAGTGATTAGTTCTGCTCGATGGTTTTCCAAGCTTCAGGATTCTTATTTGTTTTTTTACAAAATTGGGGTATCTTTGCAGATGAATTCAAAGTTTCTGCCTAAGGTGGTGTCTGGGTTTACTTTAAATCAATCAGTTCACCTGCCTATTTTATTTCCCAGAGCATGCCACTCCAGGGGAAGCATGGCTCCATGCCTTAGATGTGCATAGAATTCTCATATACCATACATACAGCACTGAGGACTGCAGAAAGTTCTCTCAGTTGTTTTTTCCTTCATCTCTGGGAGAGAGGGTGCTTCAGTTCCTAAACAGTGTCTGTCCAAATAGTTGGCCCACTGAATTATCTTTTGTTATAGGAAGTACGGTTAGCAACTTCTAGTGTTGGTCATGGCCATTCAACCAGAAGCCTGCCTCCATCTGTTGCCTGTTTCAAGAATGTGTCAGCTGCAGAAATCTGTGCTGCTGTCACTTGGAATACTGTCCACCCTTTCACTAAGCAATACAGTTTGAACATTGCTTCTAGAAGGTGGGCAGGTTTGGCCTAGCTGTGCTTCAAGGCCTTCTTTCTTAGGCTTTTGGCCCCCTTCCACCTGAACTGTTTCACTGTCAGTACTGCTTGGCACTCGTTCAATAGGTGTAGCCTGTTGAAGGAGATATCCTCGAAGAAGATAAAACAGTTATGTAAGAACTTAGCGTAACAGTAGATCTTTGAGGGAATCTCTTTCATTAGGTCATGCTGACACACCATCCATCCAAACACCAAGATAGTAAAATTGATAGGGAGAAGGGCAGGGGTAAATGGAAAAAAAGACAAAGGCAGTAAGGACAGAGATGGGGCAAAAAGGGATAAGGCCATCAAAAAATGGAGGGTAATGAGTACCAATGCCTGTAGTCTAGGTAACAAGCTCCCTGAACTGGTGGCTGTGATGCTTGGACAGCTGGTTCTGATCACTGTATCATTTTTTGTAAAATAAAAATGGGTTATGGACTGTCTGTCATGAGAGATGCTGAGAAATCTGGTGCTCTTGGAGTGACTTCGCTCCCCCCTCCAGGTTTCAGCTGAAAGATGAAAGCCATGAGAAAATGCTGAAACAGCATTTGAGATCATATACACACAGGTTTTAAATACAAGGTTACCTGGAAGGCCTGAAGCTAATTACAGAGTAGAACAGACCTTGATCAAGGATCTCCTGTTTTATCTAAAGTTAATTAGAGGCTGGAAGAGGCTTGAGTTGAACATATCCATTTTATGACATTTCAAGAGGAGGAAATCAGGTTTAGTAAACTGGTGCAAAATCATAGATGCTTTTAAGTCTGTGTGAGAAAAGGATGCAGCTAAAGATCAAAGAGAGTCATTTGCAGAACATGAGTTGTGTCAAGGTTGCAGAATTTAATACTTTGAAAAGACATTCTGTTTTTGTATAGATATATTTTTTTAGATATTCTGACAGAGGAGGAGGAGCTAGGTGACCTCACAAAGGGGTTGGCAAATACAGTTTTCTTTAAGGAATATTCTGTTTTCCTTCAGAGATACTTTTATCTAGAATCTGACAAAGAAACATCTGTGAGCACTTTAAGCAGGTGTTTAGAACAGAGAGACAAATCTAAGTACTGAAGTAAGAATTGCACTGTTTAAAACTTTGTTCTTTTAAAAAGATTTATATGTCTTGTGATGTAATAGTTCTGTATTGTATGTTTTATATATTATTATCTATTTTAGTAAAAACTCTAATTTTAGAGCATACTTGGTCTGTCTTTAATTTCTTTCCTGTGCAAGTAGGTTATATATGGTTACAGCAGACAGTGTGAATAAACTTCAATGGTGATACCAAACTGGAAAAAGGTAAGAATAATCTGAGGTCTTTATGTAAGGTTTAATGGTTCATCTTTGTACACCTGGTTAGGTGCCCGTAGGCAAAGATATCTGGCCCCCTGAAGACAGAAATATCTGAGCCTGTGCATTGGGTACGCTAATAAGAGGTTCATAGTTTGAATCCCTCCAAGACTTGAGACCAAAGTTTGGTTTGAACCCACAAAAACAGACAGGAGGGTTACCTTGTTCTGTTATCTGTTTACAAGTCTACGCTCAGAGGTTGGCACTTTGGGAGTAGAGGGCCTGACTTGCTGAATGGGTTTGTGACAGATTGGTTGACAGCGGTGGCATAATTTTGGTATCACAAGCTTTTATTGTTTTGTGTCAGCTTGAGACTGTAAGCTCACTTGCAAAGAAAGAAAAAGGCAGAGTATTATTTTAAAAAGGAAACAGAACTATATCACTTGGCACACAGTCAAGTTCCTACCCGTTTTAATTTTTTTCCTAAAGTGCAAGTCAGAATAGCATAGTTAGGAAAGATGGCTTCTGACTACAGCAGGTACACTGTATATTACTTAAAGCAGTTGGGCGGGGACAGAGGAGTCCCATTCAAGGTGACAGCCAAAAAGCAGAACCTCATAGATGCCCTGATGGTAGCAGATACCCAGAACAGTGAGTCATGGACCATGACTGGAAAGAACCAAACCTCGAGTGTGGCAGGGCTAATGACCGGTGCTGTGTCCAGATCCGATGAGGAGGGAAACAGGGCCACTGTCAGTGGAAAGCCAGAGCAGCAGTGGAAACTCACCAATATCCTGAATCCAAAGGTACTCAGGCTGCAAATTGAGTTGCGCAGGATGGAGAGAGAGGGACCGTGAACAAAGGGAGGCAGAGGAGAAGAGAGAGTGGGAACAACAAGAGGCAGAGCAAGAATGCCAATACACAGTCCATGAGGAGCGTAAGTGCCAGCAAGCTGCAGAGGAGAAGAGAGAGGAGTGCAAGAGGCAACAGGAACTGGAGAAGCTACAACTCTGACCAGCGGCACCAGAGCAGGTAAGTGGCTTGGGTTTAACTGGAACTGCAGGACTGGGTTACAAATTGAATTCCAAATTAATAGCCGAATTTAAGAAGGGGGAGGATATGGATGCCTTTTTAAATTCTTTTCAAAAAGTTTGTATTCAGGCTAAAATTCCTAGAGAGTCCTGGAGCTTCCAGCTATCCACGCTACTTACCAGGAAAGTTCACGAAGCATTGAGTCAAATGGACAATGAGGACAGTAATAATTACAGCAAACTAAAAGCTGCACTGTTAAAAAAGGTTTAATCAACTGCTGAATCATACAGAGCTAAATTTCGTAAGCTCAGGAGAAGCCCTGATATGAGCTATGAGGAGCTAGCCATGAAACAATGTCAGTTTTTAAAACATTGGTGGTAAGGAATTGAGGCAAATTCTGTTGATAAAATTGAAAATGTTATTTTATTAGAACGGTTTTATAGGGCATGCCCAGCAGAGCTAAAAACCTGGATAGAGGACCGAGATCCCAAAACAGTGCAAGAGGCTCCTGAACTCTTGGACCGCTATGCTAAGAGCAAACCTGCTCTGAGAGCAAATGGGGTGGGCGTGGCAGCACAGAAAGGAAAAACGCGCCTTCAGGGCAGCTAAAACCCTCACTGCCTCCACCGAAACCAGTTAGCCCCAGGTTTCAGAGAAAAGATTTCTCTGAGAGAAGAAATGAATGTTGGTTGTGTAAAGAAACTGGGCATATTGTCAGACAGTGTCCCAAAAAGGCGAGCAATAATACACAGCAGGGTGCTAGAAAGGAAGTAGGTTGTTTGTGTGTCCCTGGAGGCATGCCAGTAAACATGAGGGAACACATGCACCCAGTCATGGTGAATGGTGTACAGATGCAAGGGTTTAGGGACACAGGGGCATCCTTGACCTTGGTAAAGTGGGATCTGGTAGAGCCTGGTCAGCTTATGCCCAATAAATACATCACTGTACAAGACTTCACTGGTGAGGCAAAAACATTGACCCTCGCTAGTGTTCTCTTAGACTGGGGTGAAACAGGGGGAACTGTGCAACAGGTGGCTGTAGCCAAAACATTAGCAGTGGATGTGATCCTGGGCAACAATCTAAAACAGGGGATGGTATGTGCAGTTACCTGTAGCCAAGTGGTAAGGGAAAATTGTAGTTCCCTGAACCCCACAAAAGCCATTGTGGAAACCAATGAGAGGCTGGTTCCCCAGCCTGTGTCTCCTGATATGGAAATTAATGAAAAGGGGGTAGAAATTTCCCCAGTAGCAAGTAACCACACAGATACAGAGGGTTACTCTGAAGAGGGAGGGATGACCCATTGTCAGAGGGTTGGGATTGACAGTGATCCTGAGTGCCCTGATGCTAGTGCTAGGGACCCTAGTTTAGCAACTGAAGGGGACCTGTTCCAAGCCTTTGGAATGTGTGAGGGGTTTGCAGCTGCTCAGAGAGGTGATCCTAGTTTAGAGAAGCTGAGGGCTTGGGCAGACTCGGACAGCACACAGGGAGGTGATGGCAGACATAAGGTTTATTGGGAAAATGGACTTATGTATACTCAGGCAGTACAGACAGAGGGAGGGATGCTAGGCAGGCAGCTTGTCATTCCCCAGGGGTATCGTGAGCAGTTGCTCAAAACTGCACATTATATTCCCTTGTCTGGTCATCTGGGAATTGTGCACACAATGCAGCGTTTTGCCCAGAATTTCTACTGGCTTAACTTCACCCAGCAGGTGAAGGAGTATTGCAGGTCTTGTCACCAGTGCCAAGAAATAGGGAAGGCAGGCAACAAAACACAAGGCACCCTGATTCCATTGCCCATAGTGGAGAAGCCATTCCAGAGGGTTGGAATGGATATTGTGGGGCCTTTAAATACCCCCAGCTCCTCAGAGAAGAGATTCATCCTGACTGTGGTGGATTATGCCACCTGGTACCCAGAGGCAGTCGCCCTATTCTCACTGAAGACAGACAAAGTGGCAGATGCCTTACTTGGGATTTTCTCCCGTGTCGGGTTTCCACAGGAGGTTATCACTGATCAAGGGGGCTCCTTCATGTTGCACCTGATGAATTGTTAATGGGAGAAGTGTGGGGTGGTGCAGAGATGCACGACACCATATCACCCACAAGCCAATGGGTTTGTGGAGAGATTCAATGGTACCCTAAAGTCAGTGCTCCAGAAATTTGCTGAACAGCATGGGAGGGACTGGGAGAAATACCTTCCTCAACTGTTGTTTGCATACAGGGAGGTACCCCAAGAGTCGACAGAATTTTCCCGCTTCAAACTCTTATATGGACGCCTGGTACGTGGGCCCCTAGACTTGGTCCGAGAGGACTGGGAAGGCAAGCACGCCACCCAGGGAACTCCTATTGTGGATTACGTCCTTAGGTTTAGGGAAAGGCTGAAGGAGCTTATGGGGACAGCCCAGCACAACCTAGCAGCCGCCCAACAAAAACAAAAGGTGTGGTACGACTGCCAAGCCAGAGCTGGCTCGTACATGGTGGGTCAGGAAATCATGGTTCTTATTCCGGTTCAGAAAGACGAGCTGCAAGCTGAGTGGGCAGGACCGTACAAAGTGGTTAGGAAGGTAAATGACGTGAACTGCTTTGTAGAGTAACCTGACAGAAGACAGACAGATAGGATGTACCATGTCAACATGATGAAGCCATATGCAAATAGGGCTGACATGGTGTTTGCAGTGTGTAGTCATGAGGAGGAGACGGACGAAGGAGACCCCCTTCTGGATTTGCTGGAAGAAAGTAAGTGGAAGTCCTCTGTGGAGGCAGTAAAATTGTCTCCCCAACTGGCCCTGGACCAGATCCAGAAAATAAAGGAGGTTTTAGCAGACTTTGCCCCATTGTTTAGCACCAAGCCTGGACTAACTCCTAGCGACTCATGATGTGGAGACAGGGACACAGATGCCCATACAGCAGACAGCATATCGGGTGTCAGAGGCTGTCCAAAAGGACATTTGGAGGGAAGAGGAGGAGATGCTGGATTTAGGGGTAATCCAGAGATCCCACAGCCCCTGGGCCTCACCCATAGTCCTTGTGCCTAAGCCGGCTGGCTCTACTCATTTCTGTGTGGACTATCATGGACTGAATGCAGTCACGAAGTCAGACGCCCACCCAATGCCCCAGACAGACGAACTCTTGGACAAGTTGGGAAGGGCGACCTACCTTATGACCACTGACCTGACAAAGGGGTATTGGCAGGTAGAGTTGACAGGCAGAGCTAGGGAGAGGTCGGCCTTCATCACTCTGATAGGCTTATTTGAGTTTAAAGTAATGCCTTTCGGAATGAAGAACGCCCCAGCCACTTTCCAAAGGTTGGTGAACCAGGTGTTAAATGGTGCTGAGGAGTATGGCATGGAGTACCTGGATAACATTGCCATCTTTAGTACCAGCTGGGAGGAACACCTATCCCACCTTAGGGAAGTGCTGGGCAGGATACAGAGGGCCGGGCTCATTGTCAAAGCCGAGAAGTGCCAGGTGGCCAAGGGAGAAGTGGCATACCTCAGGCATGTGGTAGGCCATGGACAGCTCCATCCTAACCAGATAAAGATAGAGGTGATCCAGGCGTGGTCCAGACCAGAAACACAGAAGCAGGTCAGGAGTTTTCTAGGGACAGCAGGGTACTACAGAAAATTTGTACCCAATTACAGTGCCCCTGGCTGCTCCCCTATCTGACCTGACAAAGAAAAGGATGCCAAAGAAAATTACCTAGAGCCCAGCCTGTTAAGAAGCATTTTCCAAACTAAAGGAGGTACTGTGCAGTGCTCCTGTTTTAAAAAGTCCTGACTATAGCAAAACCTTTATAGTTCAAACTGACGCCTCAGACGTGGGTATTGGAGCAGTACTGAGTCAGACATCCAGCCAAGGGACAGATCACCCAGTAGTGTACCTGAGTAGGAAGTTACTTCCCAGGGATCAAGCATACTCCAAGGTGGAAAAGGAGTGTCTTGCCATAGTGTGGGCCCTAAAGAAGCTGGAGCCATACTTGTATGGGCAGCATTTTGTGGTGCAGACTGACCACAACCCCCTGGTTTGGCTGATGCAGATGGGAAAAAACAATGGTAGATTGCTAAGATGGAGTCTTGCTTTGCAAGGGAATGATCTGACAATCATACATAGGGCTGAAAAACAAAAGCAGAAGGAAGTGGGGAAGGCAGTCAGAACAGCAAAGATCCAAACTGAGGAAAAAATAGCCAACTCAGTTAAGAAGGGGGATAAAACCTTTTATTGGTACATTATCTGCCATCAACTTCTATGTTTCTATGTAAGAAAGGCAAAGGGAGGGATAGAGAGGCTAAATAAAGTGGAGGGTGGGCAGAGAGGGACAGTGAAAAAGCAGGGATACTGAACGAATACTTCTGTTCAGTATTCACAAAAGAAGAGGAGGGGGAGGTACCTAATCCAGTCAATAGGAGCAGTCTGGATAGGGGGGTTAATACCAATCCTTTCATAGAAGAAAGGTTTCTGAAAGAACTCCTAAAACTGAAGGTGGGCAAAATGATGGGGCCTGATGGGATTCACTCCAGAATTCTAAAAGAACTAAGGGGAGAACTAGTAACACCACTGACTACCCTTTTTAACAAATCATGGGATGATGGTGTGGTACCTAAGGACTGGAGGATGGTGGATGTGATTCCCCCTCACAAAAGTGGGAGCAAGACAGAGGCAGGAAACTACAGACCTGTCAGTTTGATCTCAGTGGTAGAGAAAATGATTGAATCACTTCTGAAGGAAAGAATTGTTGAGTATCTAGAAGCCAGTGGGGCACAGGATCCAGGGAAGCATGGATTCACAGTGGGAATGTCATGTCAGATGAATCTAATCAATTTCTTTGACTGGGTGACCAAAGTAGTAGATCAGGGAGGGGCTGTGGACATGGTCTACCTAGACTTTAGCAAAGCCTCTTAGCCAAAAATGTCCTCCTCAGTGTCATGCCCCCAGGCACTGAAAAGCTCCTCATTGACCACCACAGCACCCAGTGAACTAGAAGTTCAGAACAACTAACATTCCTTGTCCCCAGATGCCAGACTACCATGGGTCAGAGGGCCTTTGCCCACAGAGCACCACAGCAGTACAATACTCTCAACAAAGAAACTCTTGCTGCTGCTGCTCTTGGCCCTTTTTAAGAGTCAACTCCTACTTCATCTCATTTCAACTAGTCGTTGTGACTGCCTAGCCTAATCAGGGGCCCACTGCTCACTGCCCTCCACTTCAGTCTTGACAGCTACCTCTCCCCGCCTTGCCCCCCTTCTACCTGCCTTACCTGTCCACTCCATTGCCCCTCTCCCTTTCCTCCCCCCGGCCATTTTCTGACTTTCATCCCTCCCCTTCCCTCCGTCCCCTTTAGAGCTCTTACACACCCCTCTACCCTCTGACAATGGCCTTCCTGCCTGCATACCCCCCCACCTGCAGCACTTATTTCTAAGATTGCCCTTGGCTCGTATGTCATGCTATCTAACATTTGGCACATTCTAAATTACTGGAATTTCCTAAGCCTCAGTCTCTTGCTTCTTTTGCATTGTGTGGGCATGTGTGATTTTGTATTTTCTTGAAACTTGGCTTCCCAGCCAAATGCCCTTTGGGGTAACCCTTGCCTCAGTGTTTGCGCACAGAGGTTCTTTGTCTTTTAAATTCTTTTTGTTGTGTAACTATGTATTATTATGTTGACTTTTGTATGTATGTATACCCCCCATTCCTTTGATGTGGAACATTTGTAGATGAGCAGTTCCTGCTCAAAGGTATTTGTAATCCTAGATTTCAATCAAATAAAATCAAAAATAAATAAGGTATTTGACACAGTCCCACACAAAATATTAATAAACAAATTAGCCAGCCTGGGAGTGGGTCCCAGGGTGGTAGCCTGGGTAAAACATTCGCTGGACAACGGGACATAGAGGGTAATAGTAAACTGAATCCACAGTGAAGAAAGGGGGGGTACTAGTGGGGTACTGCAGGGTTCAGTACTGGGTCCAGTCCTTTTTAATGTCTTTATAAATGATATTGCAGATTGACTGGAAGGAAAAGTATGCCTCTTTGCAGACGACACAAAGATCTGCAATAAGATTGATACACAAGGTGGCAGCTTAGATTCAATGCAAAGAAGTGCAAAGTAATGCACCTGGGAAACAAAAACCCAGGGGAAGAGTACACAATGGGGAGTGAGATACTGACAACAAAAATGGAAAGGGACCTGGGGGTAGTTATATCAGATTTGGGCAAGTAATGTGAGGAGGAAGTAAGGAGGGCTGGGGGAATACTGGGATCTGGGATGCATAGGGAGAGGCATCACCAGTAGAAAACAGGAAGTTGTTATCCCTCTGTACAGACAGTTGGGGAGACCCCATCTGGAGAACTGCGTGCAGTTCTGGAGACCCCATCTCTGTAAAGACATAGACAGGGTGGAGGCTGTCCAGAGGAGTTCAACCAAAATGGTGCAGGGTCTGCACCAGAAGACATACGAAGAGAGAGACTAAAGGAGCTTAATATGTATACCCTCGAGGAAAGAAGGGAGGGGGGGGACATGCTAGAAGCTTTCAAGTACCTCAAGGGAATCAACAAAGTGCAAGAGGGTAGCATCTTTCAGAAAAAGAGATGTGCAAGAACAAGGGGTCACAATTTGAAGATAGAGGGAGGACAGCTCAGAGGTAATGTGAGGAAGTATTTTTTCATGGAGAACATTGTGGATGCATAGAACAGCCTTCCTGAAGAGGCTGTGGAGTCAAAAATAGTGGGGAAATTCAAGAATGCATGGGACAGACATAAGTCAATTCTAGTGGGGGGTAGGAGGAAGTAGGCTGTTGGTTAACTAGGATCTGAAGCTTATCCATTAGGTAGGGAAATAGGCAGACTAGGTGGGCAAAGCAGTCTTTATCTACCATCAAATTCCATGTTACCATGTTTCATCCCCCAGTCTGGGCATAGAGTCTTTTAGCTCTTGTCTCTTTCTCCAGATTGCCACTTGGGCAGCTTATGCCTTTCTGTGGACTGAGCACTTCTTTTCTTCCCTTGGGCCCCTAGAGTGATTTGGAAGCCTTGGCTAGGCTGGATATCTTTTCCAGGGAGCCATGGGGCCTTTTTAGCCTGTAGGGATTTTTCTTTAGGCCCCTCCTTCTGAACAGGCCTTCCGGCTGGGCCAGTGTTTAGCATCTTTTCTTTGTCTTTTTTCTTTCTGTTCCCTTTCTTCCTGTTGGGAACCCTCTCGATTCCCTGGCTGGAGTTCTTCTGTCTATAGTCTCCAATGGGACAAGAACTGAGGGAGTGTGGAGCTCCCCACATTTATAAGGGAGGAACGTCTTGAGTATGACATAATCATGGGCAGATCCTCATTACAGACTGCAAGCTAGAAAAGTCTTTGTGTGGCCCTGGTGCATGACTGCTATAGTTTCATAGGTGTGACCTGATGAAAGATGCTCCCTTGAAGATCTTCTGTTACAGTAAGTTCTAATGAAACTCTTCTTTAGGGGACCTAAGTTTGATTCCCAATGGGGATAATTTTTTACTTCTTCAGTACAATTTACGATGCTGCTATGTATCTCTGTTTAGAAAACTAACGTTCCACTGTGTGGAATGATAGTGTAGTGGCAAAGCACCAGGAGAGGTTTTGGGTGGCTAAGTTTAATAAGTGGGACGCAATTTTTCTTTCTCACAGTAGCAAAGGGCAGAGCACATGTATAGTAGGTGGGGGCAGTTGGGGGGGCAGCCTGGGTTCAATTTCCAGAACATTTTTTTCTTTCTTACTACAATGGGGTGCGGACCTTTGTTCCCTTCCCCTTGGAGAACATTTTTTCTTTCTTATGAGAATTTATGTTGTTAGCATATATCCTTGTCTAAAACTCTGTGTACCACCATGTTGAACAACAGTACAGTGGCAGAGCAGTAGGACAGTAGTAGGTGGTGTAAATTCATTTCCCCTTGGGGAACATTTTTTCTTGCTCACTGTGATTTATGTTGTTAACATGGACCTCTTGCTAGAAACCTTATAACCCATCATTTGAAAAGATAGCACAGTGGCAGAGCACCAGGACAGTCGTTGGTGGGGAGGTGCTAGGTTTGCTTCCTAGTGGGGAATATTGTTTCATTCTCACTACGGTTTATATTATTGGCCTGGATCTTTGTCTAGAAAAAAACAATATTCCACCATGTGGAAAGATAGCACAGTGGCAGAGCACCAGTATAGTAATTGGGGGGGCCCTTGGGTTCAGTTCCCTTTGGGGAACATTTTTTTTATTCTAATTACAATTTATGTTGTTAGTATGAGTCTCTGTCTAGAAACCTTATGTCTCACCATGTGGAGTGATATCAAAGTGGCACAGCACAGGGACAGAAGTTGGTGGGGGCCCTTGGTTTAATTCAGTGTGGGAATATTTTTTTCTTTCTCACTACAATTTATGTTAATGGCAGTTATCTTTAAAAAGAAAACACATGTCCCACCATATAGAATGATAGCACAGTGGCTGAGCATGTGGGACAGTAGGTAGGGTGGGCTAGGTTCAGTTCCCAATGGGAATAATTTTTTCTTTCTCACTACAATTTATGTTGCTATTGTGCATCTCTATCTCAAAAACATATGTCTCACTATGTAGAACAACAGAACAGTAGCAGTGCAGTAGTTGGGAGGGTCAGGGTTCGATTTTGCTTGGGAAACATTTTTTCTCTCTCAGTACAATTTATGTTGCTAGCATGCATCTCTGTCTAGAAACCTTATGTCACACCATGTGAAATTATAGCATAATAGCAAAGCACCAGGACACTATTTGAGGGGCCTAGGTTTGATTCCCAGTGGGGAACATTTTTTCTTGTCATGATAGCACAGTGGCAGAGCACCAGGATAGTACTGTAGTTGGGGTTGGGGTTGGGGGGGGTAGGTTTGATTCTCTGTCAGAAAATGTTTTTCTTTCTCACTACATGGGGTGAGCCTGAGTCTGATTCCCAGTAGGTGTATTTTTTTCTGTCTCACTACAATTTGTGTTGTTGGCATGCATCTATTGAATGAGAGGAATTGTTAGCAGTCATTGCTGATATCAGTGATAGGGCTTTCAGGGTTTGTAGTAGAGTTTCAGATCATGGAACTGCTAGTGACCCTGGAATGAAGAACAAGGAAAATGTACCTGTCACACTTCATAAGATTAATCAATCACAATTCAAGTAGTAGAGGCTCATCAGTCACAGTTCATATGACTTTTTTTGTTGTTGTTTCAAAACCCCATTCTGACTACAGAGTCCCTAGTGCAGGAACTTATCAGGTTAAAAGTTCAGAGTTTGTGCATTGTGTGGAGTATGCTTCTTTATTCTGTGAAGTGCATGCATGTATGTGTGTATTATGTAGCATCTGCATGTAGGTTGTTTAGCATGTATACTGTATGTGTGTTTTGCTATACAAAAATAATGCATCGTACCCTAGCATCAATCAGTGCCATTAGTATTTTAATTATTTCTGTTAGCTTTCTAGGATGTTTGATTATTTTATTATTCTCTTTACTTGACCTGTATGTCTTGCAATTGTTGTACAGTGCTTTGAAAAATTTGAAAGCGCTTAAGAATTTTTTTGTATGATTATTATTATTATTTTTATTACAACTATATACAAGCTATAGTACACAGAGGGGCTCACTACTACAAAAAGTCTAAGAATCTCTGACTGTTATACTGAATGTCTATGAAATTCACATAGCTAAAGTGGGTCTTAATCAAAATATAGTTCAGAAGAAGTTCAATATGTGAATATATTATCCAGATGTATAGGAGACAGAGTAACAAAGTTCTTTACTCTGCCCCCTGTGTTTGGATTGATGAAAAAGAGTAACAGTAGAAAAGTTGTATCAGAAATCCATATTACTCCAAGCCATCCCAACCACTCCCAACGACTGCAGCCTCTCTCACTGGCTGAAACAGGCAAACAAGCAAAGCTTGGAGGTCAGCTGAAACACTTCAGTTGCAGCAAAAGACATGGCCAGATATTTTACACTATTTTTAAATAAGCCTTTGTCAATGCCGAATGTTTGCTTGCTGGCATTGGCATTGGTAGTGTAGGAGTTAGAGAGCTGCATAATAGGAATGGCAGTGAAGTATTGAACTGAAGCCAACCCTGCCACCACCCTGCACAGACTGATAGGCTTTGGGTCATCAGGCATAATGACCATGCCATTTCACCACACCCTACCCTGCAAACACTGACAAGTGTCACGGTGTGCCTTGGGATCTTTGGCCCTTATGCTCACCCAATTCCATCAGGAAATACAGTGAGATGGGTGCTGTATAGGAGAATGGGGTGAACTTTGGGGCCGAAGAGTCCAAGGCACACATCAATGCCTCTCACTGGCTACAGGGTGTGGAATGGTATGAGCATTACAGGTGAGAATCCCAAGTCACACCCTGATACCTGTCAATCTCTACAGGGTGGGGCGTTATGGTTGGAAACCCTAACGTCTCAGGCATTCATTGGCATTTTCACTCCAAATTTTCAACATGGCTTTTTTGTGACCCCCACCTTATGAACAGTGGCAATATCAGTTCATTAGCCGAGAGCTGATTTTGCATAGTGACTATGCTATTTGGTACAACAGATGCGAAAACACATTTAGAACAGGATGTGAAAAATGACAGCTGTACTGTTCATGGGGAGGTGGAAAAAAAAGCAATGTTGAAAATCTGCAGTGAAAATATTAAAATAACTGGTGAAGTCATGAGCGTGTGTAGAAATTGGGCAATACACACCCATAATGCAATTATTTTGGGGATGTTTTACAGCAGATTGTCAACTCAGGCATTTTGGAACCACCGCTCATGAACAGTGTCACTGTGATTTTCTTAATCTGTCCCAGACAGTGATTTCCCACAGTGACCACGCATTTCTGTGCTGGAAGTGCAAAAACACATTTTGGCCATGGTGTGAAAAATGACAGCTGTACTGTTCATAAGGAAGTGTGGAAAATGCCAGTGGTGAAAATCTGGACTGAAAATGTTAGAAATCCATGAACTTATGAGGGTTTGTGGAAACTGCACAATGGTCACTCATAACAGTCATTTTATGGACTTTTTTCACCAAATTTTTAACATAGCCATTGTAACACCTCTGCAGTGTCACTTTGATTTTCTTAATCTGTCCCGAACATTGATTTCGCACACCGACTGTGCCATTGTGCGCTACATGTACAGAAACACGTTTCGGGCAAGATGTGAAAAGTGACAGCTGTACTGCTCATAAGGAGGTGTGGTAAAATGGCAATGTTGAAAATCTGGAGTGAAAATAGTGAAACTTCATGAAGGTACGAGCGTGCGTAGGAACAACGCAACACATGCTCATAAAACAGTCATTTTGGGGAATTTTTCCACCAAATTTTTTAAATAGCCATTTTAACACTTCTGCTCATGACTAGTGTCACTGCAATTTTCTTTATCTGTCCCGAACATTGTTTTCGCACACCGACTGCACCATTGTGTACTACATGCACAGAAACACATTTTGGGCAAAATGTGAAAAATGACAGCTGTACTGCTCATAAGGAGGTGTGGTAAAATGGCAATGTTGAAAATCTGGAGTGAAAATATTGAAAATTCATGAACTTACGAGCATGTGTACGAACAGCCCAACGCATGCTCATAACACAGTCATTTTATGGAGTATCGTTGCCAAATTTTCAACATAGGAATTTTAGGACCTCTGCTCATGAACAGTGCCACTGTCAGTTTCTTTATTTGTGCAGAACACTGACTTCCCACACTGACCGCGCTATTCCGCACCACAAGTGCGGAAACGCATTTCGTCCAAGGTGTGAAAAATGACAGCTGTACTGTTCACAAGGAGGTCTGAAAAAATTGGCTAAACCATCCATACCTGATTCTCTATGCCCCCTTCCTCAATATACTCTACTAAGACTTGACAGAGCTGCTCCCAAGACAGGAGGTGGGATAGTCTGTCTACTTTAGAGATCATCTAGATGTCTCTGTCCTAAAAACATCTACCTTACACCACTGTGTGGCACTTCATGTCCTGCTCACTCTTGGGACCAATAAATTACACATTGTGTGTGCCTACAATTCCCCAACCAATGGACTAATAGGACTGGATGAGCTAATAGACCAAATTTCATGCCTAGCTAGAAGAAATTAGGTCCTCATACTTGGGGACCTCAACATAAATTGGCTGGGCAGAAACCAATCCATGATAATGGCCAGATTACAGCATTATAACCTGCACCAACTGATAGGTAAACCTACCAGACATGCCCTTCACTCAAATACGAACATGCTACTAGACTGGATCATGACCAATCACCCTGAAAATGTAATTACCTCTGGAGTACTACCAGATGCCATCACGGATCACTCCCCAATGTACTGCATCTGGGGAAAAATAGGCCTACCCAGATGGGACCTCGCTTCATTACCTTCCACATCTATGCAAATTTTAATCCTCAGTCTTTCCTGAATGACATTGCTGATGCTGATTGGTCCCCCATTCTTATGTCAAATGATGCCCAGACTGCCCTTAATCTGTTCTTGAAACACTTCCTAGTGCTTCAGGATAAGCACTGCAAACTTGTAACCCATCGGGTGAGAAACAGGCAAACCCACTGGCTGAAATCTGACCTGCTAGCTAAACTCAAGCTAAGGGATAAAAGCTGGCTCCACTATAAGAACTCTGGGCTAACTGCTGATTTTGTTACCTACAGGACCCTGCGAAATGAGTACAAAAAGGACATCAAAAAAGCCAAGAGCTCCTACTGCAAGGACCTACTAACAAACTCCTATGGTGACCCCCAAAATATTCTGGACCCATATTAAATCTTTCCTTGGTTCCAATCTAGCATCCACCCCAATGACATGTCACTTGATGGGGTACACTGTAACAATCCCAGAACTATTGCCAACTTCTTCAACAACAAATTCTCAGACTTAACTAATTACACCTCCTCTTTCCCTGCCCAACCTGTCGTATTCAACTGGCAAAATGCAAATGGTCCTCACTTTTTCTTCAAATCAGTCACTAAATGTGAAGTGCTTAAACTGCTAAACTATATCCAGGATTGCACGGCAGCTGGCTCTGACAATCTAGAACCAAAGCTCCTTAAGATCGCAGCTCCCCTTCATCGCTGCTCCCCTAAACAAGATTTTCACGCTCTTCCTGTGCCAGAGCTACATCCCTGAGATATGGAAAACAGCTAGGATTACCCCTGTTTTCAAAAAAGGAGATTGTAAAGATCCCTCAAACTATAGGCCCATTGCCATACTGTCTGTCCTAAATAACATTCCTGAGAAGCTGGTAGCTGCCCAGACAATTGATTTCCTCCAGAAATATAATCTACTTTCCTCTGCCCAGCACAGTTTTCACAAAGGCCATAACACCACTACTGCCCTTCTCAAATTCACGTCAGACACACTAGTGGCTATGGACTCCGGCCTACTCACCGGGGCAATTTTCATAGATATGACCAAGGCATTTGACCTTGTCGATCATCGCCATCCTTCTTACCACCCTTGGATCACTAGGCTTCTCAAATAATGTTGTAAGGTGGTTTGGGAACTACCGATCTGATAGGACTCAAACTGTGAAATACAACACCACTCTCTCGGACAAGACCACTATAAACATTGGGGTTCCACAAGGCTCCATCCTTGGGCCCCTACTTTTCTCTCTTTTCATAAATAACATTTCCACTGACCTCTGCAGGACAACCTCCTTGCCATATGCAGATGATATTGTTCTGTATGCTAGCGCAAAAAGCATTGAAGACATAAGCAATCTTCTCTCTTGACTTTAATCTAATTCAGGGGTGGCTGTCTACTCACAAACTTGTTTTAAATGAGTCCAAAAATCAAGCTATGCTCTTTGGATCAAGTGCTAAACTCAAACATGCACATCGTAATTTTAAAGTCACCTCATTAAATGGCTCACTAGTTGGAGTGGTAAATTCATTCAAATATCTGGGTCTCACCCTTGATCCATCACCAGATTTCGACTTACACATCAATCAGACCTGCAAACTGGTCAACTCCAAACTTGAAATAGCCTATCGAACCAGCTATGTGCTCACTCCCTCAGCTAGGCTTGCCATAACCCGTAGCATACCCCTCCCATCCCTTACCTACAGTACTGCAACTTATTCCTCTGCATGCAAATCGATCTTTAGGAAATGGGATGTCACATATAACAATATATGCCACTATGCGTCCTCCCCACACCATCTGAAACATCATTGTCTCCTCTATTCAGACCTAGGATGGCTTCCTCTTAATGAATTAAGGCTTCTTGCATATGGATTTTTCATTGATAACATTGTTCACCTACAAATACCTGCACACCTTGCAGAACTTTTCCAAAATCTGACTCCTTGCTATGGGCTGAGGTCTGCCTACCAGGCCCTTGTCTTCATCCCTAGACAGAAAACCATTAAAGGTGCTAGTGCTTTCACCTGTCATGTCCCCAAATACTGGAACTCCCTTCCACTAGCTTTGCACCTTTCACCATCTCTTGCACCTTTTGAAAAAGGGCTGCAAAACTATCTTGATTTGGCCCACAAGTACTCCTGCTTCAAACCTCCATAGCTCCTTTCATTTCCCAGCCTCCTCTTCATGGGGTTTATTGATTCTGATCGTCTATACGCTAAGCACTTCTCCTTCCAATCTGTTCCACCTCCCACCTTACTTTCACTCCCAACCCTCTATTCTTGACTCTTACTTCTATCACATTCTAGTATCATTCCCCTTGTACTATATTTATTCCCTAATCAGCACTAATGTCAATCTGTTCATGTTTTTTCTTCTTTAAAGCATATTGTAGTGTAGGTTTGTTTTATTAATTTTTTCTCTACACTGGTATTATATTTACTAATTGCTCTGTATAACTATTTTTCAATCATTTTCTGTACTTGTATTGAAATGTTTCCCCTGTATTGTTGTACTGTACCCTCCTGGGTCATGCCTGAAAATGGTCATTGCTATGGCTAGTGCACCTACCCGGTAAACAAAAACTAAATAAAATAAAATAAATAAATGCCAATGTTGAAAATCTGGGGTGAAAATATTGCAAATTCACAAAGTTACAAGCGTGCATAGCAACTGCGCAACACACGATCATAAAACAGTCATTTTTGGGGATTTTTCCCACCAAATTTGCAATATAGGCTTTTTGAGAGCCCACCTCATGAACACTGGCACTGTTGTTTCGTTGATCAGTCCTGAAAGGTGATTCCATGCAGTGACCGCAAAATCACCTTTCAGGGCCAATTAATGCTATGACAGTGATAGAATTCATGAGGAGGGGATCCAAAAACCCCATGTTGAAAATGTGGTGGCAAAATTCCAAAAAATGCCTGAGATATGCAGCAAAGTTGAAACAAAAACCTATTTATTCTATTATACAGCTTACCGGCATTTCCTCAGTTCATGGTCAGCTTTGAAGAGTGCAGACGTGTTACCGGTCCACCAAAGATCGTCACGCCTGACTCTGGAGGTAGGTATGGGGTGAGAGGGGTATGGGGAGGTAGGGTGCCAGTGGTGGGTGCGGGTTGTGGGAGGGTGGGCCAGGGAGACCGCCGAGGACCGTTTTCCTTCGTTACAGGTAAAAAAAAAAAACATTGCAGGATGGTTTTTATTTACAGGGCAATGTGTACGCTGGGGTGGGCTCCCAGTGTGCCAACTGAAATCTTTTTTGGGGGCCACTGTGGCCGGCGGGGATTGGGCACCTCCGTCGCCTCACAACAAGGGGGGGTACGTTATGCTGAGGGGGATTGGGCACCCTCATTGGCACACAACAATGGGGGAGGTTGATTATGCCGACAAGGATTGGGCACCCCATCAGCAGACAAGAAAAGGGGGGGGGCGTTACATACTGCTGATGGGGAGTGGGCTCCCCCATCGGCAACATACATCTGGGCACTGCTGCTGATGGGAATTGGGGTCCCCTTTGGCAAACAAACGTGTTGGGGGGGCACATACTGCCAGGGGGATTGGGCACCCCCTTGGCAGTGGAGGGGGTTAATGTTCACAAACAATATCAGTGTGTGAACATCCCGCCCTGCAATGACGGATCACTCCCTCATTGCAGCGAATGGCTGACGCTGCAATGATGAGGTGGCCCCTGATTGCAGCGGCTATTTTTTCACAAGTTGGTGGCAGTGTTCCAAACTACTGTCACCGGCTGTGTCCCCCATTATTGGTGGACATCACACACCCCCCAAAATGCCGTGCAGATATTGGCCTCAACAGTGCCGCACCTCCAGAACCTGCTTCGGCACCAAGCTGCCGCAATACTCAAACTCACCTCTGAGGCCGGGAAATCAGAGGGCTGTGGGTTCAGTTCCCACATCTGGCACTTGGGTTAATATCCTAGTACTGACACTGTAGTGCAGCATGAGAGGGGTGCTGCACTTCTGAGGTGCCGTCTTTCGGATGAGACGTTAAACTGGGGTCCCATCTGCCTGGATTGGTGGTAGGTCAGGTGGGTGTTAAAGATCCCATGGCACTTATCGAAAAGAGTAGGGGAATTTCCCCAGTGTCCTGGCCAAATTTCCCTCATTCACTAAAAATACCACCAACAGCTTAATCTGGTTCAAGATCAGTTGGCATTCATCCGTATCCCCCTTCCCTAGGTCGTGCCTGAAAATCGGCAGGATTTGTCTAGTGCACTTACCCGGTCAACAAAAACTAAATAAATAAATATGTTTCTTGCGCTGCGTGCAAACAAACATAAAAAGATTCTTTCTGGTGGTGCTACTATGGTACAACAGGCAGGCGGGGAATTTCTCTAGGAGAAATCAGAGAAATTTCATGGAAATATCTGACCATGTCTTTTGTTGCAGCTGTGCCTCTATATTGTCCCTTTACCATAGATCCACTACACTCTATGGGTATGCTAAGTGCAGATTAGGCTTTTCTGATTGGGTTCAGGTGCTTCCTTGGAGAAAACAGCTCTGCTCTCCTATGGAGACACAGTCACACTGTAGGCTGCATCACATGCAGTTCCTGATGGCACTGCAGACACCCACAGCAGATTGTAGATGCAGAAGAATAATATATTTCCACTCAGCACATCAGGATGTACCTCAGAAGTGGTTAGACAGCTTGGAGAAACAGAGACTGAGGTCAAAAACTTGTAAAACTGTACCATGGAGATAGACTGCTAGAAACTAAAATCCTTTCTGAAACTACTCCACAATACCACTAATTAACTCACTTGAAGCCCTTTCTGACTATTAGGCCTTTCCTAACATTGACCCTAATCCCTTTTGAAGCAAAAACTGTGCAACACATGAAAGAGAGGAACATTAAGAAGCAATGGTTCCCCAGGAAAGTGACCCGTCTACTGAAGTGGCTATCTTGAGACTGTCTAGAAATACCCAGCAGACTGGGATGCACCAGTCCTTCTTCCTTCTCATCACAGTCAAGGCATCACCTGGCAGTGAGACCCATGAGGGTACCTATGAGACAACCTTGCAGGGTAATCCTCCCATGTCTCCTAACAATCTTCTGTCCTTAACAATTCACAGGAGACTGAGAAAGAAACTGAGCAACGTAAGTGTGAGATCTAAAGTAGTGAATTGGGTTAGAAACTGGTACCAGATAAGTGACAGAGGGTGGTGGTTAACAGCACTCACTCAGGTGATGGTAGAGTGACCAGCGGGGTGCTGTAGGGCTCAATACTGGGACCAGTCATCTTCAATGTTTTCATAAGTTAAATTGCAGAACAACTGCCACAGGATATAGTAGATTCCTTACAAATTACAAAATTTAAAAGTAAACTAGATAAATGGCTACTTAACTAAAATGGGGTTAAAGTTCCACTTATGTGGAGGACAATCTCGATGGGCCATGGCCTTCTTTTGTCCACTAAACCAAGTAACCAAAAGGTATGAATTTTTGCAGGTGATACAGAAGTCTGTAATAAGTTGGACACTGGGGGGGGGGGGGTAGAGAGAATGCATGGGTATCTTAAAAACTCAAGGACTGGTCAAGGGTATGGCAGTTAGGGTTCAATGCCAAAAAGTGCAAAATCATGCACCTATGTCATAAGAACCCAAGAGCAGAGTATAGGATGGGGGAGGAGGCACTGACCGTCACTAAGAAGGAATGGGACCGTGGCATTATAACTGATGACTGCAAAGTATCAGGGCTGTGTGACAAAGCAATGGGTTAGGCTAGTGGAATGCTGGGGTGTATAAGGAAGAGTCTCTCCAGCAGGCGGAGGGAGGTGCTGTTACCACTGTATCTCTTGCATGTAAGACCCCACCTCGAGTATTGTGTCCAGTTCAGGAGGCCACACCTGAGAAGGGACATAGACAAGGTAGAGGCAGTCCAGAAGAGGGCAACTAAAATGGTGCAGGGGCTGCACCAAAAGCCCTATGAAGAGAGACTGATGGATCTCAGCTTGTACACCCTTGACGAGAGGAGAGTAAGAAGGGACATAATAGTGACCTAAAAGTAGCTCACAGAGGTGAACAGGGTACAGGAGGGGAGTCTCTTTCAAATGAGAAAGAGCATGCAATGAAGATGGAGGGGGAAAGATTAAGAGGCATGTGAGGAAGAACTACTTCACTGAAAGGGTGGTAGACACCTGGAACAGACTGCCAGTGGAAGAGGTTGAGGAAAAAACAGTGGGATTTTCAGGCATGTGTGGGATAGACATAGGAGAATATTAATAAATAGGCAGAAAGGATGGAGTGTCACTGCCTGGAGACCAGTTAGAGCCTGTGGAGACTGACAAGGCAGGGAACATCTGGGCAAACTGGGTGGGCTAAGTAGTCCTTTTCTGCTGACAAATTCTACGTTTCTGTATTTCTATTATGTTTGGGCTGGAGAGACACAGAACAGTTATGTATGAACTTACCATAATGGTAAAACTTTGAGGGGATCTCAGTCATCAGATCACACCATAGGAACTTCACCATTGGTGAAGCAGGATCTACATGGAAGATTTTTAACAGTACAAATGGGGCTACCCATGACATCGACACCAGTCGACATCATCAGCCCTACAAAGGCATGAGCAGCCCCGCTCCCTCCTCGGTTCTTCCCCCGGAGACAAAGGGAGCATAGCTCTAGTCATGGGGAACCAAGGAGAGAGAGAGAGAGAGAGAGAGAGAGAGGTGCCCCAGCCTATATGAAAGGCTAGATACACTAGACAGCCAGTTCCAGAACAAGAGCCTCAAGAAGAGGGATGGTGGTAGGGAAAGCAGACCTGATGACTGAGATCCACTTGGAGATCTACTGTTATGGTAAGTTCTTATGTGACTGTTCTATCTTCTTCGGGGGTATCTCAGCTATCAGGTCACACCATAGGAATGAGTCCCAAACAATTACAAGTGCAATCAGACAGTTTAGGAGGAAGGCCAACCATAAATGTAAGACAGGAAGCCCTGCAGCATAGCCCTGCCAAAACCTGCATGGGCTCTAGAGACAATGTCCAGATTGCAGTGCTTGGTGAAAGTGTGGATGGTACTCTAGGTGGCAGCCATACAGAAGCCAGCAACTAAGACCCCTCAGAAACAAGCCACAGAGGTAGCCCTGCCTCTTGTGGAATGAGCTATAACCACTCCAGGCAGTTCTTTGCCGTACTTGTTAGAATAAAACACAATGCAATTAGCCAACCATTTGGATAAACATTACTTAGAAACTGAAGTGCCCTCTCTACCTGGGGCAAAGGAAACAACTGCTTCAACTTTCTACATTCCCTGGTGCGAAGCAGGTAGTACTTCAAAGTTCTGCACACAGCTAATGTATGGAGCAGTGCTTCCCTGCAATTTGCACGCTCAGGAAAATAAACAGGAAGATGGATAGCTTAGTTGAGTGTAAACTCAGAGAACACCTTAGGGAGAAACTTAGGATTTGTGCGCAAAGACACCCTGTCTTTGTGAAAAAACAAATAAGCTCCACACACCACAGGGCCTGAATCTTTGAAATTCTTTGAGCAGAAGTAATGGCAACTAAAAAGAACGCTTTCCAAGAAAGAAGGCACAGCTCGCACGTTGAGGCTGACTCAAAAGGAGACAGGTTTAACTTCTCCAAAACAAAATTCAAATCCCAAGCTGGGATAGGAGAACAGACTGGGGGTTTCAGATACAGGATGCCCCTTAACAAGGTATGGGAGACATCCAACTGAGCTATCGTTCAATCACCCATGGGCTCAAGAAAAGCCAAAATAGCAGAAAGGTGCACCTTGAGGGAGGAGTACTGGAGACCTGAGTCAGACACAGAGATCAGATCTGGATCACTGGACAGGTGAAAGGGTCCATATTATGTTTGGTAGCCCAGATGGCAAACCGCTTTCACTTCATGGCATACGTGGCTCGAGTGAAAGGTTTCCAAGTGGCCACCAGGAAGTCTGCCACTCTGTTGGAGATCCCAGACCTGGCAATAGCTATGTCCTCAGCAGCCAAGCATGCAGATGGAGGAACCTGAGGTTGGGCTGGACCAGGGTCCCCTGAGCCTGGGTCAGCAGGTTCCTGCAAAGGGGGGGGAGTGGAACCAGAGGTTCCTCCATCAACTGCTGTAGCAGGGGGAACCACATCTGGTGGGGCCAGAAGGGAGCTATCAGAATCATGCTGGCCCCCTCCACCTGCAATTTGATGAGGACCCTCTGAATGAGAGAGAATGGAGGAAATGCATACAGAAATCTCCCGCTCCAGGAGAGAGACAATGCATCTCACCAGAAAGCTCCAGGTCCTGGATCGAGCAAGCAAAATTTGAGCAATTTTGCATTGAATGGGGATGCAAAAAGGTCCAGCTCTGGATAACCCCATCTGTTGAACAACTCTTCTGCGACGGATGAGAGGAGCTCCCACTCATGCATACTGGACTGGCTGTGGCTGTCCACCAGAGTGTTTTACATGCCTGGGATGTGTACTGCCAGGGGTGTCAGACCGTGATCTAATGTCCAATACCACACTGTTATGGCCTCCATGCACAGGGGGTATGAATGAGACCCCCATTTGTTGATGTAGTACACTACACTTAGGTTGTTTGACTGCATTAGCAGCTGTCCCGGAGCAAGGTGGTTCTGAAAGGTCTGCATGGCGTAGAGCACTGCCCACATCTCCAGGACATTGATATGTAGGGAGGCCTCGACCTGAGACCAGGAGCCACGGGTTTGAAAAGGACTCCGGTGAGCTCCCCAGCCCAACAAGGAAGCATCCATGGTGAGGATCTGCTGTGGAGAAGAGATCTGGAATGGGACCCCTTGCAGTGGGTTCAAGGGGTCCATCCACCACTGGAGCACTTTGTGAACTGGGGAGGAGACCAGCACCAACTGATCCAACTCACCCATCGTTGGTCCCAATGCACTCAGTGAGTCCATTGGAGGTTTGCACATACAGAGTCTGGCCAGTGGAACAGAAGGAATGGCAGCCGCCATTAGACCCAACAGTCTCAGGTACACTCTGTCAGGAACAAAACGGCTCTGGGCTACTTCCTGAACCTGGGATATAAGGCACTCTGCCCTGTTCTGAGATAGGAAAGTCTTCCCCTGCACTGAGTCTAGAATTGCCCCTATGTATTGCAGTCTTTGGGACAACATCAAAACTGACCTAGGCAGGTTGACTGTGATGCCCAAGGAAAGGAACAACTGGAGACTTCTCCCCAGAGTCCACAGGAGCTGCTCCCTGCACAGGGCCATCAGGAGCCAATCATACAGGTAGTGGAAAAAGTACAGTCCCTCCCTTCTGAGGACTGCAGCTGCTGCTGCTAAGCACTTGGTAAAGACCTACGGCACAGAGGACAAGTCAAAGGACAGCACCTTGAATTGATAATGCTCGCCCTGAAACAGAAATCAGAGAAACCTCCTGTGAGGGGGAAGACCAAGATTTGTAGGTAGGTGTCCTGCATGTCCTATGAACAGAGCCACTCACCTGCCTTGAGAAGAGGCATTAGGCCTGTCAAAGTTACCTTCCTGAACTTTCTGTATTAGACATACAGACTGAAGTCCTTTAGGTCTAAAATAGGCCTCAGATCTTCAGTCTTTTTGGGGACTAGGACAAACCTGAAATAAAATCTCTTGTTTCTGTAGTGCCTGGGTACTGGCTCAGTGGCCTGCTTGTGCAGAAGAGACTGTACCTCCTCCCAGAGAACAGACAAATGGGGGGGAAGCGATGTGGAGGGCAGTGGATGTGTTTCTGGGGAATGCTTGATGAGCTCCAGTGTGTGACCCTTTTCTATGATTTATAGAATCCAGGCATCTGAAGTTATGCTTCTCCATTGGTTTAGATGGAAGGAGAACTGACCCACGATCACCACCTGTTGGTCGGGGACCAGAAGAGGGGAGTCTGGCAAGATGGATCCAGCTGCTAGGAGTGATCCATCACTTCATGACTGCTTGGCCACAGTTCCTACGTTGGAGGAGGTGATCAAGGCATCAGAGGCTCTTCATTTGCCCTGGGACTAAGAGGATACTCCAGGTGTACTGGACACCTTGTGAAAGGGACGGCACTGTCTACCCTGAGGCTACATATGGTAGAGGGAGTGGATGAACTTTATAGCCCTGCCAGATGTCTGAAAATCATTAATGATGTCCTGGACGTCAAGCCCAAAGAGCTTAGTGCCATTAAAGGAGGCATTAAGCACTTTCTGCTGAACATCAGCAGCAAAGCCAGAGACTCTCAGCCAGGAGTGCCTACAAAGGCAGATGCCTGTGGCAGCAACCCTGGCAGTAGTGTCTGAGATATCATATAGCCCTGAGGAGGTGCCTGCTGACATCCTCAGCCATGTGAAGGCACTTGAGAACCTCTTGCATCTGCGTGCCATCTGTGAGGGCCTGAGCAATAGCTTTACCCTTCCTCCAGTTGGAATTCTGGTATTTTACCATATGAGGCAAGTAATTGGCAATTCTCAGCCCAAAGGTGGAGGAGACATAAACCTTCTTGCCCCACAGGTCTATCCTATGAGACTCTTTGTTAGGGGGGAAGATAACTAAGGTGCTTAGGTGCCTTAGACCTACCATGAGCTGCCTTGATGACCCCTGAATCAGTCACTGGCTGGGCAGCATAATAAGGAAACCCCCTAGGGGCACGATGAAGCTTATCTGCCCTGCAGGGCATAGCTGGCACCATGTCTGGCCTGTGCCAGGCTGCAGTGGTTGTATTCCTCAATGCAGGTAAAATAGAAGGAATGATCTTTGGGGGGGATTCTGGGATCTCCAGAAAGTCCACAAAATCCTTTCTGGTGACATCTTTCTCCTCAGTATGGAAACCCATGGCCAAGGACAATTATTTCATCATATTGAAAAATGTGGGATCCTCAGGAGGAGATCTGGGGATATGCTTAACTGAGTCCTCACTAACAGAGGAGGATGTGGACCTGTCAGAGATAAATACCTCCTCCTCCTCCTCCTCCTCTTCCTCATCAGGAATAATGAGATTAGGGTGGTACTCCTCCTCGATGCTGACCTCTTCTAAGTCCAGGTCCAATGTCAGAAGCACTAAACATGGCTTGCAGGGGGGGCTTACCATGGCCTACAAGGAGGTGTCAATGCTGAGGCTGCCATCGATGGCACCGGTGAAGGGGGCCTATATATGCCCAATTGGTGAACTAACACCAAGGTAAACTTGGTGAGGATTTCGTTCAAGTCGGTAACTTCTGAAGAATGCATCAGTGGGGGGGAGGGTGACACGGTGCAGGGACTGATGACCTGCTTGATGGGCCTGAAGAGCACAAACAGCCTGTAGCCCTGGTAGACAGGTCAAGTATTGATGGGAGGGCCATTGACAATGAGCCCATCATCGACAAAGGAGGAGCCAACGACCCGTGGTTGACAACTGTCTGCCCTGTGAATTGGGTGAATGCGCTGTTGGTGTGGGTCTGGAGGGCACAGAGACCTGGACAGTGACTTTAGGCACCAGTGCTGCCACAGCTGATGATGAACCCCCGGACAAAGGAAGAGATGCTGTCAGAGAATGGGACCACCGCCAGGGAGGGAGGAGTGGTCCTGATCTTGGTTCTTTTTATGACTTCCCAAGGACTTGTCTCAGGCCTTAGAGGCTTGAGAGCTTGACTACTCTGCTAGCAATTGAGAGGCTGGGACCCTGGAAGACCCCTGCCCAGAACTGGCTGCTTGTTGTTCCATTAAGACATTTTTTAAACCCTTTTTGCATCGCCTGTAGGTTGCTTGATTAAACTTCTGGCAGAGTTTACAGTCAAAAACTTCCTGGTCAGGCCCATGACAACAGACACAGAGAGAGTGTTCATCTGTGGAGGCAATCTTCTTTCCACAGCGGCAGTGACGGAAGAGCGAGGTTGAAGGATTAACTCTTGACATAAAAAAAATATATGAATCTCTTATCAAAAAGAGATTCTAAAAGTAATAGGTAAGAAAAAAACATAGGCAAAATTGCGCAAAACTGCTTTGGAGATTCTGCAGAGACCCATACAAACAAGTCAACAGTGGAGGGAGCGGGGCCGCTCATGCCTTTATAGGGTTGATGACATCGATGGACATCGATGGCATGGGTGGCCCCAGTTGTACTGCTGAAAATCTTTCATGTGGATCCTGCTTCACTGACGGTGAAGTTCCTACGGTGTGACCTGATGACCTGAGAGACCCCCCAAGAAGATTTAGAGATAATGCAGTGCTCACAGAAACAACAAACTGTACTAAGCTGTAACAGATCTCAGGTGTACTGATTCATGGCCTTCAATATAAAAACATGTAAACTGTGTGGTAGCAGCTCCATTCTAAACTAAGGAAAGGAGCAGGTACTACCAAAGTTGCTGTACAAAACATTTCATTTTATTTAGTCAAAAACCTTCAAAACTGTTGCAGAATGCTAAATAAGACCTGAAAGAGCTTCTCATATCCCAAACTGAATCAATGAAAGTCATACCATGGTGTGCTGGCACTGAAGAGAGTTGTCTGCCACTGAGAAATGCAAGGTTTCCTCACTTGTCAGTATGTCATGGTATGACTTTCACCAGTTCAGTTTGGGGAAGGGCCAGCTCTTTTCCCTGTTTTGACATGGAGCTGCAGAAATGTGGTTTACATGTGGTTTAATCAGGGTGTTGAGGGAGATGGGGATGGTCCTAGCATGACTGCTGGCAGATTTCTTAAACTGCTCCTTAAAAACGGGGGGCGGGGGTCTCGTGTCACTGAAGGATAGCAGATGTGGTCCCCCTGCTCAAATTTCATGTGTATAGTTTGGCAAATGGTCTGAAGGACACCAGGCAGCATGGGTTGAACAGTGGGAGATCATGCCAAATGAACATGACCAGATTTTTCATTTGGGTGGCAAGGGCTGTGGATAAGGATCAGACAGTGTATGTACTCTAGGCTTCACCAAGGCCTTTGACTCCATCTCACATGGATGGTTGGTTCAGAAACTGGGTGACCTGGGGGGGGGGGTGAAAAATGAATTAATTGTTTTGGTGAGATATTAGCTAAGTGGGAGGACCCAGGGGGTAATCCTAAATGAGTAGAATTTGGAGGAAAGGGAAGTCACAAGTGGAGTGCCCCAAGAATTGGTTTTGGGATCTATCCTTTTTAACAAATTTATATGTGACATATGGGAGGGGGTTGGGGGATAGATTTGCCTCTTCTCTGACAGTACTAAATAAGAAGAGTAGACTGTAAAGAAGAGGTAAAGGTCATGAGGGGGGATCTGGAAAGACTGGAAAGGTGGTCAAGGTTTTAACAGCAGAAATATAATGCCAAAAAGTGTAAAGTAATGCAATAGGTGCCAAAATCCCCAGGACAGAATATAGGGTAAATGGGGTGCTGGTGGAAATAAAAATGAAATAAAGGAACTGGGAGTACTAATAATGGATAACTTAAAAGCATCAGCACAGTGTGCAAGGGATGTAGGCAGAGCAAATATGATGCATTGGGGGGATCAGTAGCAGAAGAGGGTAGGTGGTACTGTCCTTGTACAGATCCTGAGTTCAGTCATGTTTGAACTACTGTGTGCAGTTTTGGAGCCCACAATTGAAGGACAAAGAGAGGCTGGAGTCAGTTAAGAGGAGATTGACATAGAAACATAGAAATTGTTGGCAGATAAGGACCACCAGGTCCATCCAGTCTGCCCGTAAGCCCTATACTTGTATAGTATTGTGATTAGAATGATCAAGTGATAGCAGAGTAAATCATATGGGTAGCAGCAGGAGGACCTCAATATGTACACATTGGAGGACAGGAGGGAGAGGGGGTACATGATGGAGACATTCAAGTATCTCCTTGGCATAAACAGGATGGACAGTAGGGAGTTGTTCATACTGAGTAGGAACACATACAGTAGGGCAACTCCATGAAGCTAGTGAAGGGAGATTCAGAAAGCATGTCAGGGAGTACTTTTTATATGAAAGGGTAGCAGAAAAATGGAACAAGCTCCCAGAGAAGGCTGTACACTCTGAAACAGTAGAGAAGGTCAAATAAGGGTGAGACAGGGACATGAGGGGTGGTACAGGTGGCACACCAGTGTGGAGGGAGGGAAATGACCACTAGGGGCAGTTCCCATTACTAGACCAGTTTTGGACAGATTGGATGGGCCATAAGGCCTGTATCTGCTGACAGTATCTATGATCCTATGGTTTTATTGTAGCTGTTTTATTTCTATTGTCCAGAACACTGACTCAAGTGGTTGTTTAAATGCAGCCCCTGTTTCCCATAGAGAAGCTGTGATGTTTTACTTTGGCCAGTGAAGTTCCAGCAAAGGTGCTTTCATGGAAAACTTTGTGAATTGCCCACTTCATCACTTCACAATAAGTTTTCCTAGAAAGGACGTACTTTTTTCAGGTGAAGTTGGGCAAAGTCATGGCAAAGTTGCAACTTCGTCAGTGAACTTTAATAACGTCATTTGAAAAAATGCTACTTTACCTGACAAAACATTGCAAAGTCAATACTTCACACCTCCCAAATGGCAAACTTCACAAATTATTTTGTAAAGTGAAGTTTGCCAGATTGGCATCTCTCTAGTGTCTAGAAAATCCCAGTAAACAGGAAGAAGGAACATTGGAGTTATACAGTTAACCTGGTTAGAGTCTGAGAGCTAATCATCCAGAATTCACGTGGAAGGATAAAAGTTTGGGAGATGGACAGAGCATGCTGGAAGGTGAACTGAATTTGAGTTTTTGAAAGGTGTTTTCCTCAGATCAGGACGCTGGGGCTGAGAGATGGATGTGAAGTGATTTAGGAGAGTGACAGCCTAGATGGTCAACAGAGTGGAAAATACATCTTGCAGAGTGTATGAGAGAGCCTGTGAAGTGGCAGCCTAAGAAGCAGAAGCAGTAAATCCATTGTAAGAAAGACGCACTTTGACAACACCAATTCAGTACCAGTAACTTGGTTTGGACAACAAATAAACCAACCACTCCAAACATATTCATAAACCAGTTAATTAAAACTAGTAGAGGACTGTACATTTTCACTTGTTTCTTGAGGTGAAGATTCAGTAGACACCTAACAGCAGGAAGAAATGCATGACAGAAAGTGTGACACATGGCACTGAGAAACATTACAGTGCAGTCTTACTGGTCAAAGTAAGGTGACAGAGTGGGTTAACACATGGCAACTGCTTTTGAAAACAGCACAGTCTCACCAAGGAGGCTGAAAACACATTTTTTTTCAGTTATGAAGAGCATGAAGTCAACTGGGAATTCTGTGCCAGGAACCTGACTAAGATGACCTCAACAATTCCTTACTGATAAAAGCTGGACACTGGATGAGTATGAAGTTCCCAGATTGCAGGACAGAAGGGTTATTCAGCAGGATGGCAGGCAACTTAATGGTCTGTGCTTTAAACTTGCTTTTCTAGCCAGCCCACTGGCACAGTAGCAAGATGTCTGTGTGCAATGCCGATGTCCCTGGTTTGGTAACGGACCTGGGAAGTCACAGGGCCAGCCGGGTGGAGAAGGATTGCATGTCCAAAGGATGGCTCTTCTTCTTTGGGGAGGAGGGGGTCCAGCACAACAGAGGCTCTTGGTGGAGGTTGGGAGACCCATGGCATCTGGCACCTAGAGATGTGGCAGGCGGCATAGATGTAGAGCTTGTTCCCTTGATGTAATTGCACATTCTGCCCCCAAAGGAGAAAGCAGTATCCAAAAAATCCTATCCCTCATGCTTGGTGCCCCACTCCACTTCAGTTCCCATTGCCATTATCACCAGCTGGGGGGAAGGGGCCTGCTCCTCTGTTTCCACCCTGGACAGTAAGCCAGGGCTTGTCAGTTATCATCCATTGGAGGGGGCATGTCTGGTGTCCCCGCCTGCTTTTTTGGAGTGAAGCACTGTGTATGCATTTTTCTTAACTGTTTTGAGTCAAATTATTCCTTTTATACATAACATTAGTCATTGTAACACTGCATCTTCAACTGTCTGAATATAACACTGTCAGATTATTAAACTTTAAATATGGTTATTTTGTTATTTTATACTTCTATGTGATTATAAACTTTTGTTTAATAAACCAAAAATGCTTGTTTTTGAATATAACTTTAGTTTGGACATTTTTCCTCATGCCTCCATTTTAAGTTTGTACATTTTTCCTCAAGCCTTCTACAGTACCTGTGGTCCAGAAATTAACGTATGCAAAGGATAATGCACATTGTCACCTTGTAGGTTAGAATTAGATGAAAAATAAACATACTCTAATCTTAAATTTCCCTGATCAGGAAGTGTAGGTTTTTTTGTCGTATTTCCTTATGCTCCCCAAGCCCCAGGCTGGCCACGCCTTTGGGCTGCCTTGGGTCCCTCCACTGCCTGTCCCATCATCATCCAGCTGCCGTCATGTGTTGCCATGGCCCAGTTGACCTGACGTATCCCTTTGCCTAGGGGGTTGGGGGCACTCTCGTACAGGGGACTGGGAAAGGAGACTTGCCCATAGGTTTTTCCTTTCTGCACAAGCCGCGCTAAGGGATTGATGCAGACACTTCTGGGCTTCATGGTGATAAGATACTGGCCACCGTCATCCAGTGGGCCAAGTGGCTGTATTTTCTGCTGTTCTCCCCAGCCCGCCTCCTACCATGAAGTGGCCCGACCGTAGCAGCATCCTGGGGGGGGCATTTGATGATGTGTAGAGGCTTCACACCTTCATGAACGCCAACCACAGACTACTACTAGGAGCCGCTGAACATGTGGTTCATGACTGTCCCATCCCCCTGGGAGGGAAGCATCTGTAGAATGTTCAGAACTTCCTACCTGCAGGACTCTACTCCTCACACCTGGGCTCAAGGCATGAACCTGGGTTGCCAGTGTGCCATGTGAACACCATCGCTCAGTGCCATGGAGCCAGCAGGAGGTGTTTTAGTAAAGAAACATCTCTGGTAATGAGTAGTAAGGCTGATGGTTCAACCTTTTCTCATTAAATGCTTAAATAAATTATTTAGGTACCGCTGAGACTAACATTATAGGGGTATAAAGCAACACATAAAAATATAGAAAATAAATGTGAGTAATAAAATAGGTACACTAACAGAAATGAGTGAACTAACAAAGTAGTATAATTTTAATAGTAGTGTTTGAGCAAAAACAGTGCAATAAAGTACTGTAGGGCATTACAGAAGTCTTCAGAAATGATGAATCAGAGCTTTACTTGTATACAAATGTGATAACAACTCAGAAAAATAGGCAAATGCATAACTGGTTCAGATGTAAAGTTTTCTTCTATTGGAGAAATATGGGAAGCCACAATCTTCATTTTTTTGTGAAGACTTCACAAAGTGACTCCATTTTGTTAAATTTGGGGCATAGAAGTGCACTTTGCAAAAGTACACAAGGTGCTTTGATGGTGAAGTCAGCTCTACATTATGAAGGGTTAATAGCTGGGTAGCTGACGTGGTGAGCAAAAGGAAAATTGATTTCACACATCTTCATTCTGACTGCTCTCTCACTGATAATAGCTGTGACATGAAGCAGAGTGAGGTAAGGTTGAGGGTGGTCATAACTGAGCTTATTCGCTCGCTTCCAGTCACAAACAGATAAATATGAGACCACAAAACTGTGACAAAAAAACTGTAGAGTGAAAACTGTGAAGAAAAAACTGTTGAGTATTTTGCCTAAATACAGACTACTCCAGCTTCTGTACATTGCAGGGAAATGTTTGTCATTATTCTTATTAATGCCTATACCATGTATGTAATTCCTAGTTTATTACAACTGTAAGCATATTACAATGCAACATTATTATTAGCTGTGAATGTGTCATTGGGTGTAACCAATGTATTACTGCTTATTAGCAACTGTACCATTTGCAAGCAGGGACCTTTTGGGGGTATGGGTTACAGTGGAGGACTGATGCCTGCTAAATCCACAGAATAGAGATGTCTTACACTAGCCTTGCTGCCACATGCACATATGCATATTTTAGGGACAGACAGCTTGCAGCTGCTGTACGTGCTGTACCGGGGCTAGTTGTTTTTCTTACATTCTGTTTATGAAGAAGAGTCAGAATATCTAAGTTTTCCTGATAAAGTTATTATAAGAGCTTTACTTCCACAAGGTTATTATGGGAGTTGGTCCAGCTGCATGACTAGGAGCCTTGTGTAGAATGAAACCAAGATAGCCAAGGAATGTGTGATGTACAGTAAGACAGGAAGAGATGATGCAGTGGAGACAGGTTTCATTGGGAGATGTGAATTCAAACAGCACAGCTTCCATATCTGTATCAGTAGGGGCTTGAGAGAAACACACAAGTGTGCCAAGAGCCATTGGGAAGGAGTCTCCCACTGTATCTGTGTCTCCCAGAAGAAGGTAACTATGATGAGATTGCTAATCTTATGTAGTCACTCGCTAGATTGTTATATGTGGTCTAGAAAGGCTGTGCCAAGTACCTTGTACTGTTTTCTGTGTATAACTGCATAATATAGAAGGACGCTTATTGCCAGCATTGTGCCCTGTGTCTTTGTTATAACTGGGGCCACCATGGACACTAATCAAACCTTTCTTACACCTAGCTGACACAGCCCATTTCTAAATTAGTGCTACCCCTGACTTACCTTCTCACCCCACTACCACAAATGGGTCCTGCATGTTGTACTCAGACAAGTATGGGCAGACTGGATAGGCCTGATGGTGCTTTTCTGCTGGCAACTTCTCTGTTCCTATTGCTATAGGGCACTGGTATCATCTCTGCACAAAACAAAATCTCTCTGTTTGCACTTAGTGAACTTATACTGTAAATACAGTAGTGTATATATAGCACACAGTATGCTTATTGGAACTTATAAATACAGTATTACATACATAATGCTGTACCTCAGTATGTTTATTATATATGTGTGTGTTTGTGTGTACATATATATATTTATATATTCATATCTTATAGGGCATGGTCGTGTCCTATAGTTATGGTTGAGTAGCATGTTTAATGTTAAACCTCAAATTTTGCACTTTAATAATTTTGCAACTGATCAATGAATTTGCACAAAATTTGATATGCGCTGTTCTGTAGGGTAGCTCTCTTGACAAAGCAAGTTTTGTTCCAGTTGGTTGTGTGGATTCTGAGATCCAGATAGTGTAAAAAAGTTAAAAGTCACCACTTTTTTGCAGTTTTTTCCTCATCGCCTTGTACCCAGATGGTGTGGAATTTTGGTGTGATTTTTTTCCTTAGGTATTTTGCACATTTTTTCAGTATTACTCCCAACCCTGTGTGTCCCGACATGGCGCATACGTGTGGAGGCACACACACACCATGCACTTCGGGATGCCCCACCCTACCAGTCACGCCGTTACCACCTGAGTCTGCCATCGGACCTCCATCTGGTGATGGCGGGACTGCTGACAGGCAACCCCCCCCCGGGAAAGGAGAGCCAGTGCTAAATCCTGCCCCCACTCTCCCCCCCATGCCAGTCACCTGACGACCCAAGGTCATTCCAGAACTCGGGTTGCTGGCATAGTGTGAGGTAAGGCATCCAGTGCCTCAGCCATCAGCACCATAGGGCTGACTCAGTGTGACTTTTTTATGGTAGAAAGAACTTGAGTAACAGTAACTGCAGTTCTGAAGGAAATCTGGGCACTCACAAGCTATGTATTACTGGACTCAGAAGTTTTAAACAAGTATTACTTCATTTATTTAGAAAACCAAAAAAGACAGATACAAATCTGTATCGCTTGATGCATTTCTGATAACCATCAATTCTTTCTCAAGGTGTTTGGATTTTTTTATATATAGAACATGGGTAACAGAACTGCCAGTGTTTGTTTCATGCAAAAATATTAACCTGTTGCAAAGATATTCAGTTTTTAAGTTCCCATTATTTTCTATGGGAAGTTCATTTTTCAGGATAGAGGTAAAAAGTTCGACAAAGGATTTGATCTCATCAGAAAGGATTCATTCTCGCGAGATCCATTCCTTTTTCATATGGTAAAAAATCCTTTTTCATGAGCCACCATCTCTTTTTTCCCCACCAACTACAAAGCATGGAAAATACATAAAAATGTAATTTTACAAAACAAACACCATAGCCTAACTAAATGGATCCCATTTAGCTAGATTCTGGTGTTTGTTTTTCACAATTAGCTCCTGAAATACTTTTTCTGGGCACCAAAATTACAGGATGTCCAGCTTAGCGAGAGGAGCCTTCTGCTGCGTTCTCTTTATGAGAACAGCAGATTTTATTTAGTTCTGCAGTCACAGCTCAACTCTTGCTGACGGCCACAGTGTGAGTTGTAAGCCCCTTTGTTTTCCTTGGTGTCTAGTGGCACACCTCATTCCCTGATCACTAAAGCCTGGGTTCTGAAGCTTTTTGGGGTTTAGGTTTGGTTCAGGTTCGCTCAAGTAGAGTTTGAGCTCAGTTCGGTTCATCTGAAGCTAAGATTTTAACAGTTCGGGTTCAGTTCGCTTTTAGTTTTTTCCTGGTTAGAGTTCTTTTTAAAGGTTTTTTTTCTTGAATGTCTTTTTGAACCATACCTGTCAACCTCCAGATGACCAAATCAGGGACACAGCCCCAGAAAATCAGGGACAACCAATGAAAATCTGGGACACTTCATTAGCATAAAATTTGCATAGTCGCGCCCCAAAGTGGGTTTCATTTCACATGTTGCCAGCTATTTAGAGTCACCTCACATGAAGCATCTGAAAAGTATTGTTCTTTATTTCTTTGTCCTGATGCATTGTTAACTACATAGCTGAAGCGTGGAACCTTTATAGTATAATGGGGAAATAACTGGGCTTTAAAACAGAACGTTATGTGTTTGAGCCCCGCAGTGGTAAAAAGGTTTATAACCTGGCTTTGAACTAAATGTTAGGAGTTCAATTTCCAGTATATTTATATTATTTAAATATAGGGTTCATGCAAGTCCAAGGCTGAATAAGATAACCTCCTGCAGTATGGGGTCAAGGTGCTACTGGGCTTTGCACTAGAAGATCAAGAGTTTCACACAATGATTAGAATTATTCATTAAAAATTGATATTATAAAACTATGTTTCTTATTCTTACATTATAATATACATTATGATTCTAAATTATAGGAGTGAGTTTGCTGCCTTGCTGCTGTCAATAATGCATGTGTTGTTGTTGCTAGTAGGGCTACCGTTATGTTATAAATGCAGTGACGCTCAATCAGAGCCATGAGATCATGAAACACACACTGCTGCATTAATTTGAACATACCTGGAGTCTCTACACTGGTGTACTTCACTTCTGTCTTTTGTTGGCTCAGGCTGTTGCTTTTACAAAGTGCAGGGTTTGAATCGTCTGGCAGGCAGACTGACTGATTGCTGCTGTCTGGCTGATGAGAGCCTCCAGAGTACCAGGTAGGTTGCGGGGTTGGTATTCTCTAATCTGCCACCCAAAAGTCTTAAAAAAACAATTTACAGCTACTTTTAATTTTAATGGTAAAAGGGTTCACTGCTCAAAGTTAGCAGGGTCAGAATCTGAGACTGCAGCAATTGGATTCGGCAGAACAAGACGGGAAGCAGTGCAGTGTAGCAGTCACTGAGCTCTCTCTCTCTGAGACTAGTCGGTATGGCGATCAAAAAAATCAGTGGCTTCAATTCAGATTTTTTCTCCTGCACTTTGGAACTCTCCTCGGCTGAATGGTTCCAAAAGCACCAGAGAGGCTGCTTTTATCCAGAGGTTGCAGACCTGAGGGGGGAATCAAAAGTTCAGGTCCACAGGGGTGGAGGTGCCAAAATGGGAATGGACCAAGCAGCATAGCCTGATTGGCTGAACAAGTGGTGACGTCAGTGCGCTCACTTGGTGCAACACAGTTTAGAGTTTAGGGACACAGAGAACTAGTCAGTGACTCGGCATGGGCTGCGTGGCATGTACTTTTTGGCAAACAGAATAGTCTGATTCACATTTTCGGGGCAAGGCACAGCGAATCCGGGATGGCGGGGCAGAAGTGATAAAACGGTGTAAATACGGGACATCCCGGGCAAATCGGGACAGTTGAGAGATATGGTTTGAACTATCCCACTTGAAATAACACAAATGTTGAGATCTTTGGTTTAAAGTTGATGGTGTGAGACAGTTTTTTTTTTGGACATACAGCTTATAATTTTGTCTCATTATGTTTGCATGCTGAAATATTTTCTGAATAATAGAGCAATCACAGTATCCACCATCCATGTGTGGATCATGTCAGCAGAGGCAGAATGTAACAGACTAATGTGGTCAGGGAGAGTTTTCATTCTTTTTTTTTTTAAATAAAACTCTTACAGTAGATGAAAATTATTATTTTATGACAGGCAGAACATCAGTGTACAAACCTGATTGGGACTATTTTAAACAGTTCATCCTCTCTATTCTTTTTGCCTTTGAACATGCAGCAAGTTGAGGCTCAGGGTGGTGGTTTCTGACCCACAGCTTAGAATTGTGTCTCATTATGTTTCGGCAATCACCGTCCCCATATATTCCCTGGTGTCTATTGGCACCCCTCACCCTCTGATCACCATCCGCTAGTCCCTTGTTTCTTTATTTATATTATCCAACACTGGGATGACCACCCCTCGTGTTGGATGCCCCCTTCTTTTTTTTATTGAAAGAGTCACCATCAGGGGGCCCAATCCCCATGTCAGCATTACACGCCCCCCCCAGTAATGTGGGACACTGTGGAGCCTACCCCAGTGTCCCAAAATATTTATTTGCTGTTATCCTGTAAAAAGGAAACAGTCCCTCAATGTATTTTTTGTTTTAAACCTGAAAAAAAGAAAACAGTTCCTCATCATCCTGCCACTCCCCTCCCCAATCCCAACCCTTCCACTGAGCAGCCACCCCCCCTTACCCTATACTTACCAGCAGAGGGTGTAGGCTGTCATCATCATCTGTGGATTGAGGCATGTCTACACTCTTCAAAGCCAAACTGTGAATTGAGGAATAAAGGTAAGTGTCGCATAATGTATTTCAATGATGTTTTGAATGTATGTTCATAACTTTGCCATTGTTTGGAATTTTTTTACCAAATTTTCAATATGGCCTTTCTAGGACCTCACTTCATGAACCCTGTAATTGTCATTTCATTAATCAGGCCCATAAGGTGATTTTGTGGTTGCTGCGTGAAATCACCTTTCTGGACCGAATAACAAAATTGCACTACCAGTGTTCATGATGTGGGGTCCCAAAAAGTTCATGTTGAAAATTTGGTGAAAAAATGCCTACAAATGGCAGAGTTACATGCGTATGTTGAAATTTTTCTATGCACATGCATAACTTTTGTAATTTTCAATATTCTGACTCCAAATTTTCTAAATAGCCATTTTTTCACACCACTGCATGAACAGTACAGCTGTCATTTTTCATATCATGTCCAAAATGTGTTCTTGTGCCTGCGGCATGGAATGGTGTTTTGGCATGGATTTGAACATTTTCACCTATGGGTTTTATGAGGTGAGGTCATAAGAAGACTATGCTGAAAATTCGGGGTCAAAATATGAAAAAATGCCAAAGTTATGACCATTCATTACAATTTCACTATGCACGCTCGTAACTTCAGAAATGTTAAATATTTTTACCCCAGATTTTCAACATAGCCTTCTTATTACCTTACCTCATGTATGCTACAGTTGACATTTTTCAAATTCTGGCCAAAATATGTTTTCTCACCTGTGGTGTGGAATGGCATTGCAGTTGTGCAGTATTAAGTTTTGGCAGGGATTCAAACATTTTCTGTACTGGTTACATGAGGTGGGGTAATAAGATTGCTATGCTGACAATTTGGTCACTGTTCTATAAATGGAAGCCCAGGGCCCAGAGGGCTCTGTGCTTCAACAGCTACGTACATATATGCATCTCTGGAGGGATGGGAGTGTAGGGTCCAAAAGACCCTGCGTTGACCCTGTGTTCCCACAGTAAAATAAGGATACTATTATACTATCTCAAAAAGTAAGGAAATAAGTTACAAATAACTTTTTTAATGCCCCAGTTAGGGTCAAAGGGACAAATGTTGGGAAATGAGGCATTAGGGTTTCCCCTTACACCCAACCCTCCTAAACCAGGCAGGAGATCAGGTGTGGGGTATGCCTTGGGCTTCTTATGCCTAATACTCACTCCATTCTCAGAAAGTCCACACATCTGATTTTATTTACTGATGGAATGAGGTGAGTGTTAGGCTTGAGAAGCCAAATGCACACCCCACCTGCTCTCTTGAACTGGGAGAGGTGATGCTAAGAAAACCTAATGGCTCATTTCCAACTTTGTCATTTTGACCCAAACAGAAGTTTTTGCATCATATATATATATATATATATATATATATATTGTGTGTGTGTGTGTGTGTGCTCATTGCAAAAACTTTGTTAATCATCAGTTAGGGTTGAAGTGACTAAAGTAAGGAAATGAGATGTTAGGGTTGAAACACTAACACCTCCCTCACCTGACCACTCCATCCCCACTGTCCACAGGCCAATAGGCAATGGGGTGTTCCTTGGGCCATCAGGCCTAACTCTTACCACATTCCATGTGTAAGTGAGCTGACATGGTAAAGCATAGGAGAATGGAGCGAGAGTTAAGCCCGATGTCCCAAGGCACACCCCATCACCTGTTGGTCTGTGGATGTTGGGAGTGGGGTGGAGTGGGCAGGTGGGGGAGGTGTTAGGGTGTCAACCCATAATGTCTAATTTCCTTATGTTTGTCACTTCATCCCTAACTGATGTATTAGTGAAGTTTTTTGCAATGAATTTCCCTTCTTTTTGAAAAAGTGTAATGTAACTGGCATGTGTTTGTAGGAGTGTAGGCCCTCTGGGCCCTGTGCTCCCTCCACACTGCCCATTTATTGCATAATGTTATGCATATGAGAGCGTAGGCCCTCTGGGCCCAGCAATCCCACTTACACATAATTACAGATACATGTTGTACCCATATAGTCCTGAAAAGAAACCCTTGTAATACTAATTTGGCAATATCTCAGTAACCGTAGCAGCTATGAAAAAAATTCCACTTCCGTTGTAATCAAGAACTGGTAACCTGCATGCATGCTTAGTGACATTTAACAAAAAAATCCGTATCTCAAGTCATTTTTGAGATACAGGCACTGAAAAGCACTACATTCACCACAATGTTATCCTGTGGGAAAATTCTCAATTACGGAATGTTATAACTCTGTAACTGATGCAAATGTTTACATCAAACAAGTATAAGTCACATCGCTGTGACACCCCTTTTCTATCCTGCAAATTTCAAGCCAAAACTCCTTACTGTTTTTTTTTTTTTGCAGTGAACTGTCAGAGAATCAGAAACCTTTAAAAATCCCTGTTTGTGAGAGTCAAAGTCCCTATTCGTGAGTCGTATCTTTTTACGCAAGATAGGGACATCTGGTCCTGATTCACTTAACAAGGATTTTGACACCTCATGAACGTGGAGTATAAAAAAATCCTTGCTTGTAAAGTGTCAAACTCCTGTTTGCGAAGCTGGATCCTTGTTGATGAGATGTCAAAACCTGCTCTGCAAGCTTTCATCCTTGTCAGATAGGGCCATCTTGTTCTGATCTCACGAACAAGGATTTTGTCAGCTCACAAACAAGGATGAACTCACAAACAGGGATTTTGACACCTCACAAACAAAGATTTTGATACCACATGAACATGGATTATAAAAAATAATCATTGTTCTTGAAATGTCAACATCCTTGTTTGCAAGTTGATTCTTGTTCGGAAGGTGTCGGAATCCCTTTTCTCGAGCAGGTCCTCATTCTCAAGATAGGGCCATCTGGTTCTGATCTGAAGAGCAAGGATTTTGTCATCTCACAAACAAGGGTCAGCTCACAAACAGGGATTTTGACACCTCATGAACAAGGATCGGAAGCGAGTGATGAACAAGGATTTTTTGAAATCTAAAATGGCCATTTTTTGACCAAACTAAACTGAACCAAAGCAATGGGTTTGTAGAGGGCATCACTCTGACCAAAACTCATACTTTAATATCCAAAGAAAACATCCTTTGGACAAGTTATAAGGTTTTCTTTGCCTCAAAAATTGAAAACAAGATGGCAGTTTGCGAAGAGGGATTATTTTTCTCATAAAAAGAGATTTTATAAATCTCTTTGTGAGCTGACAAAATCCTTGTTTGTGAGGCCAATCGTTCTTTGCAAAATATTCACCTATCCTAAGGACTTAACTGAGCATGCTCAGAACCTGAAATTTCAAATTTGAATAACTTGGAACGGATTCAATTTTTCCACCAAACCAAGGCTGTCTTGTTCTTTGGGGCAAGCTCTTTCTGGACTGAACATTTCAGATCTAAAAAAATGGTGTGAGCACAGCACAATGGGCAACAATCAGGGAAAATGGGTGAAAAAAGTGAAAACACACTTTTTTCACTATGCACTGCGTAACATTCGCACATCTGATATAAATGAAACCTGGAAAATCAAGAGATCTGCCCCATGGGACAGATCATACTGAATTACATGCAAATTCATTGAGTGGTTGCAAAGTTATTAAGGTGCAAAATTTGGAGTTTAACTTTATACTGCCTACTTAACCCTAACTATAGTGGTGCTACCATGCCATTTTATGTAGATATATATATAGAAGTGTGTGTGTGTGTGTGTGTGTGTGTGTGTGTGTGTGTGTATACATATATATATATATAGATATATATATATATATATATATATAGATATATATATATATATATATAGATATATACAACAACATATATACCGTGCTAGTATAGTTAGGGTGAAAGGTAACTTCTGTATTAAACCCGAATGTTTGAACGTTAATAACTTTGAAACCTTTCTAGGAATGTACATGCAGTTTGGCATGCATAACGTCTATTGGTGGTTCTCTTGACCTGCAAAATTATGTGAGAATCTGTTACAGTATGTGGCTTCTGAGATATTGAGTGTTGAAACAATAGAAAAATCTGTGTTTTTTGACATTTCTTTGTCCACCTGGATCTCAGAAATGGCTTTAGGTTATGGTCTGAAGTTTTCAGGGTAGAAAGCCTTTCCCTCACAGATGAGCCTTTTGAATGTTTGGTGACAAAATATTAATCTGTTCAAAAGTTACTAAAATTTAAAGTTTCCCATTATAGCCTAAAAGGAAAAAAATATATGATCTGAAAGTGAATGCAGGTAAACAGCCCCAAAAACAAGTTGCTTTGCCACTGCATAGCAAGAAAACGGATAGGACTTTTGGGCAGAAATTTTCAGGGTGGCAAGCCCTTGCCTCACAGATGATCCCTTTGCTGGTTTGGTGATGAAATGGACACTGGTTCCATAGTTACAGCACTCTGAAGTTGAGAATTTTCCCATAGCATGACACTGTGGCGATCATGGTGCCTTTTGGTGGCTATATCTCAAAAATGGTTCGAGATATGGATTTTTTTCTAAGCACAGTGTACTAAGCATGCGTAGCAGTGGCCAGGCCATGGATACAACTGTAAAGGAAATTTTTCCAAAGTTCCTACAATTCCTGAGATATTGCAATGTTTGCAGCACAAGGGTTACCTGGAATGGCTCTAGGGGTGCGTTATGTCTCTCTACTTATGGGTACATGTGCCCTGCACTCCTACATTTGGATCCCATTATGCAATAATGGGAGAGCAAGGCCCTACATTATGCAGTAGTCTCCCACACAGAGATGTGATATCATTAAAATATCAGTACACTTATGTATGAAAATCAGAGACAATTACAAAATGTATGCATAATGGGAGCACAGGGCACAGAGGACCCTGTGCTCCCACAGCCATATAGAAGTAACATTACACTTTCTCAAAAAGACGGGAAATTCATCGCAAACAATTTTGTAGAGTCATCAGTTAGGGTTTTCGTTACAGTGATAAACATTTGGAAATTTGATGTTAGGGTTACCAACTCTACCTCCCACCTGCACCCCTACTCTTCTCACACCGACAGGCATTGGCTGTGCCTTGGGGTTGCTGGGCCTAACTCTCACCCCGTTGTCCTATACTGCATCACTCAGCTTCCTTACAAATGGAATGTCGTGAGAGTTGGGGCCAACAACCCCAAGGTGCACCCCGATGCCTGTTGGTGTGTGGAGAGTGGGTGTGAGGGTGGGGTGGTAGGGTTGGTAATTCTGACATGGAATTTCCAAACCTTTGTCACTGTAATGACACCCCCAACTGATGCATTAATGGAGCTTTTTTGCAATGACTATATATATGTATGTATGTGTGTATCTAAAATCTTGCCAATATAGTCAGGGTTGAGTAGACAGTTTAATGTTAAACCCAAATGTTTGCACTTTGCACTTTTATAACAGAGTTGTATGCAGGTTTGCATGTGCTGTCAGAGACCCAAGGTCTGTTGATGTGGCAGGTTTTGTTCCACTCAGTAGTGCAGTAACGGAGATGTAGCGGGCCAAAAATTGTGTAATTTACCTGTTTTTTTGCTGCTTTCTTGTCCTCCTGTATCTCCTAAATGGTCTGAAATTGTGTTCTGAAATTTTCAGAGTACATAGGGCTTGACTCGAAAATGTGTTTTTTGCTGGTTTGGTGAAAAAATATTAATCTGTTTCAGATATATAACATTTTAAAAATTTGTTTCTGAACATGCACAGTAGCACTGTCTGATGGATGTGTCATGCGAAAAAGAATCCAGTTTCAAGGTTTTGTCATCCTTTTTTGTGTGTGCCCAATTCTTTTTTGAGTTTCTGAATTTCTTTTTCATGGTTCAGCGATTTTGTTTTTATGTTACAGATGGAAAACTTGGTCAAAATGTGTTTACAGACAACTCAAAACATGTTTTTGGTAGTCAGGAGTTCCTAGTTCCAATTGTGGTGTTACTTTCTTGAGAAATAGTTGTAAAATGTGTTTTTAAAACAGTTTGGAATCATTTCCTGTGTTCCTTTTCCTTGCTCAGAAATCCTTTTTCGAGCTGAGTGGAAAAGGATCATGAAAAGGAATACAAAAGAGCTTCATGTCTTTGCTGATTTTTGGTCCATGGCCCAGATATTCAAACTGTGCCATTTTGTGGCGCAAGCCCCTGTGCCACTCAAAATAGTTGCGCTGGGGTGTGGCCAGGGCGATATTCAATGGAGTTGTGCTATGGCGCAACTTCTTTGAATATCGCCCCCTGGCCACACCCACTGTGCATGGCGCAGTGGAACTGCACCAGCGCAAGTGGTCAGAGTGGAGCATTGAGATGCAGTGGGGCAAGTTCCATTGCACCATGCACAGCACCTGCGATATTTAAAGGGTGACATGCAAATGGAGCATAATTTATGCAAGGTGCACAGGGGGCCATTTGCATCTGATAACAGCCCCATTTGCATGCCATTAGCATGCAGGTGTGCCAGTACCCGACGACTTGCACCTGGACCTTGCCAGGCAGCAGCTGTTGGGGACCAATGCCCCCTGCAGCCCGATCATGGGCATAACGTTGTCCCCCCCCCGAGTAGCCCGTTCGCGGGCATCAGACCTCCTCCCCAAAGTCCAATATCCCTGGTGGTTCAGTGGACCGCGAGTAGCCCGATCATGGGTGGCATTCCTCACCCCCACACGTCCAAAATCCCTGGTGATCTGGTAGCCCACCCCGCTCCTCCCCGTCAGCTGGTAGGCGGCAGCACCCACCTGCCTGCCCACGCTGCCTGCCGGTGACAGCGGTGGGCTGCGCGCCGATTGGTTCAGAGCATGAGCCAATGGCTGCAGCTCTCATACCATACAAGTCAGTCCAGATTCATTCACATATGGACTGACTGACGGTATGAGCTGCATGCCCATTGGCTCATGCTCTGAACCAATGGGCGGCAGCCCTACTGAGCTGACAGTCGGCAGGCAGCGGGCGCAGGCGGGTGGGGGTGCTGCCACCAGCTGGCTGACAGGGGGAGCGGGTGGTGGGGCTCTGTGGGTGGGTGGGAGGGGCCACCAGATCACCAGGATTTCAGACGTGGGGGTGAGGAACGCCGCCCACGATCTGGCTACCGCGGTCCACTGGACCACCAGGGATATTGGGCTGGGGAGAGGTCTGATACCCACGATCGCAACCGGGGAACAATGTTATGCCCGCCATCGGGCTACCGGGAGGGGAACAACGTTATGCCCGCGATCGGGCTACTGGGCAGGGGCAACGTTATGCCCGTGATCGGCTACCGGGGGTACACTTCTGCCCACGATCAGACTACTCGGGGGTGGGGGTACACTTCTGCCCATGATCGGGGCATGGGGGGCTGCCAGGTGCGGCTGGAATAAGTGGAGGGCCACCCACAGGTGGCAGCTGCTGTGTTGCACCCTGCAATGCGGCAGCACACCTGTAGATGGCCCTCGACTTGTTCCTTTTTTTTCAGCTCAACTTTGTGCAGGAGCAGGTAGGGGTTGTGCCTGTATAACTCTGCATGGCCCGGGCTGAATATTGGGCTGTGCAGTTTATGCATGGGCACTTCCCCCCACCTGTGCCTGCATACATTACTGATGTGCCTCGGCACATCGGGATTTGTGCAGGCGTACTTTTCCCTTTTAAATATCGCACCGGGGCACATCAGTGGGTTGTGCATGGTGCAACACTGTTGCGCTATGCGCAACCCTTTTGAATTTCTGGGCCCACCTGTTTTCCCCTAACAGTTTGGAATGTGATCTGAAATTTTCAGGTTATATAGTGCTTGGCTGACAGATGTATCTTTTGATTGTTTGGTTACAAAATATTAGTACATTCCAGAGTTGTACATATTTAAAACATTTTTGTTTTTTTTTGAGGATGCACAGTAGTATTTTTGGTAGCTGTGCCATGCCATGCCAAAAAGGATCTTCTTTTGCGGTTACGTCTGCATGTTTCATGTGAGCTGAATCCTTTTTTGAGCTCCCAGATTTTTTCTGTGCTGCTGCCACTTTGTGTTCCCATCACTGAAAGAAGCAAAATGTAAACAAACTCGGTCTAATGCGTGTTTCATGAAAAGCAACACTTCTATTTTGGTAAGCGGGGGGAAGGGGCTACATCCACTTGTGACGTTACATTTTTAAAAAAATGGTCAGGACATGTCATTTTTAAGCACTTTGGAATCCTTTTTTGTGTTTCTTTTGTGTGTGAACAATGGGGAATAATAAAAACTGCCATCACAGAGGTAACAAGCCTTTGTGTGAAGCAAATAAGCAAAACTAAACGATGTAAGAAACCACTATGGTTCTCAAAGGAAGTGGCAGTGAAGGTTCAAGAGAAAAAGAAAGCTTTCAGGAAGTACAAGGAATCACAGAAGGAGCAGGACAGAGAACTGTATCAGTTAAAGCAAAAGTAAGATGGGAAGGCAGTCAGAACAGCAAAGTCCCAAACCGAGGAAAAGATAGCCAACTCAGTTAAGAAGGATAAAACCTTTTATAGGTACATCAGGAGAAGGAAGACCAAGGGAGGGATAGTGAGGCTTAATAAGGGGGAGAGGGTGGGCAGAGAGTGACTGTGAAAAAGGCAGAGATACTAAACAAATATTTTGCTCAGTATTTACAAAGGAAGAGGGGGAGGTACCTAAAACAAACAGTAGAAACACTCTGGATACAGAAGTTGATACCAGCCCATTTACAGAAGAAAGGGTTCTGAGAGAACTCTTAAAACTGAAGGTGGACAAAGCAATGGGGCCTGATGGGATTCATCCCAGAATTCTAAAAGAACTAAGGGTAGAATTAGTCACACCACTGACTACCCTGTTTAACAAATCATCGGAGGATGGGGTGGTACCCGAGGACTGGAGGAGGGCAGATGTGATTCCCCTTCACAAAAGTGGGAGCAAGACAGAAGCAGGAAACTACAGACCTATTAGTTTAACCTCAGTGGTAGGGAAAATGATGGAAACTCTTCTGAAGGAAAGAATTGTCGAGTATCTAGAGGCCAGAGGGTCACATGACCCAAGGCAGCATGGATTCACAGAAGGAAGGTCATGCCAGACAAATCTGATAGATTTCTTTGACTGGGTGACCAAAGTGGGTAAAACACTGGCTGAACAACAGGACACAGCAGGTAGTAGAAAATGGAGTCCACAGTGAAGAAAGGAGGGTTACTAGTGGGGTATCACAGGGTTCAGTACTGAGGCTGGTCCTTTTTAATGTCTTTATAAGTGACATTGCAGAGGGACTGGAAGGAAAAGTATGTCTCTTTGCAGATGACACAAAGATCTGCAACAGAGTTGATGCACAAGGTGGGGTGGAAAGGATGAAAAGGGACTTGGCAAGGTTAGAGGAATGGTCAAATGTATGGCAGCTTAGATTCAATGCTAAGAAGTGCAAGGTAATGCACCTGGGAAACAAAAACCCAGGGGAAGAGTACACAGTGGGGGGTGAGATACTAACAACAACAAAAATGGAAAGGGACCTGGGGGTAGTCATATCAGATGACCTAAAGGTGGGCAAGCAATGTGAGAGGGCAGCAAGGAGGGCTGGGGGGATACTGGGATGCATAGGGAGGCATCACCAGTAAAACAAGTTATTATCCCTCTGTACAGACAGCTGGTCAGACCCCATCTGGAGTACTGCGTGCAGTTCTGGAGACCCAGTCTTCCAAAGACATAGACAGGATGGAAGCTGTCCAGAGGAGGGCAACTAAAATGGTGCAGGGTCTGCACCGGAAGACATATGAAGAGAGACTTAAGGAGCTTAATATGTATAGCCTCGAGGAAGGAGGAGAGGGGACATGATAGAAACTTTCAAGTACCTCAAGGGAATCAACAAAGTCCAAGAGGGTAGCATCTTTCAAAAAAAGAGGTGTGCAAGAACAAGGGTGCACAATTTGAAGATAGAGGGGGGGCGCTCAGAGGTAATTTAAGGAAGTATTTTTTCACAGAGAGGGTTGTGGATGCATGGAACGGCCTTCCGGAGGAGGTTGTGGAGTCTAAAACTGTGGTGGAATTCAAGCATGCATGGGACAGTCATAAGGCAATTCTAGGGGGTGGGGGTAGGAAGAAGTAGGCTGCTGGTTAACTGGGATCTGTAGTTTATCCAGTAGGCAGGGAAATGGGCAGACTGGGTGGGCCAAGTGGTCCTTATCTGCTGTCAAATTCTATGTTTCTATGTTTCTTTTACATGGTTGAAAATCCTTTGATACTATGCAGTAAAGGAACACAAAAAAGGATCAGGACTTAGCTGTTTCTTTGTCCACCTGTATGTCCCAAGCGCTTTGCAACCTTTGTCTAAATGTTTCTAGGTTGAAGGGGATGCACTCACAGATGTGCCTTTTGCTGGTTTTGTGACAACCGATTAATCTGGACTGAAGTTATGAGGATATGAAATTTTGGCTCAGTTACCATTGGATAACATTTTAATTTGAGGATTGATGAGTAGCCCTTTAAGTGAGGTAATGCACAAGGCACAGCTGACTGTCTTACTACATCCTTGGGCATACTAAGGTATGAGTAGTAGCATCAGCCATCCCTCATTCTACTACTTTGTCCTTGCTGCATTTTACGGTGTGAAGTGTAGCTGAGTGCTTTAATACATCCTTCTGTGCACTAAGGCATGAGACGTACCACTACTCACACTATGTTCTCCCCCTGCTTATATGGTTCTTGGTCTTTAGAAATGCATGATGTGCGGGTGAGTATGTAAGTATGACTTTGCCATTAGTATGATGCGCACTGACCCTGCTATTTTTTTGTGCTTTTCAGTGCCTTACTATGTTTTTCGCAGCAGTGAGGCATTAGGTATTGTATACCATCCTCCCTGTGCTTCTTGTGTGTTTCTTAGAAACATAGAAACATCGACTTTGACGGCAGATAAGGACCACTTGGCCCACCCAGTCTGCCCATTTCCCTACCTACTGGATAAGCTGCAGATTCTAGTTAACCAACAGCCTACTTCCTGCAACCCCCCACTATAATTGCCTTGTGTCTGTCCCATGCATGTTTGAATTCCCCCACTGTTTCAGACCCAATGACCTCCGCAGGAAGGCTGTTCCATGTATCCACCACTCTTTCCTCCACATTACCCCTGAGCCATCCCCTCTATCTTTAAATTGTGCCCCTTGTTCTTACACATCTCTTTTTCTGAAAGATGCTACCCTCCTGGACTTTGTTGATTCCCTTGAGGTACTTGAACGTTTCTATCATGTCCCCCTGTCCCTCCTTTCATCAAGAGTATACATATTAAGCTCTCTCAGTCTCTCTTCATATGGTTTCTGCTGCAGACCCTGCACCATTTTAGTTGCCCTCCACTGGACTGCTTCCATCCTGTCTATGTCGTTGTGTAGATGAGGTCTCCAAAACTGCACACAGTACTCCAGATGGGGTCTCACCAACTGTCTGTATAGAGGGATAACCACTTCCCTTTTTCTACTTGTGATGCCCCTTCCTATGCATCCCAGTATCCCCCTGGCTCTCCTTACTGACTTTTCACATTGCTTACCCACCTTTAGATCATCTGATATGACTACCCCCAGGTCCCTTTCCATTTTTGTTGCTGTTAGTACCTCCCCTGCTATTGTGTACTCTTCTCCTGGGTTTTTGTTTCCCAGGTGCATTACTTTCCACTTCTTTGCATTGAATCTAAGTTGCCATATGTCTGACCATTCCTCCAACCTTGCCAAGTCCCTTCTCATCTTTTCTAAACCCTCTTGTGTATCAACTCTGTTACAGATCTTTGTGTCATCTGCAAAGAGGCATATCTTTCCCTCCAGACCTTCTGCAATGTCACCTATGAAGATGTTAAAGAGGACTGGACCCAGTACTGAGCCCTGAGGCACTCCACTAGTAACCCCCCTTTCTTCAGAATGTGTTCCATTCACTATTACCTTCTGTGTCCTGTTGTGCAGCCAGTTTGCTACCCAGGCTACCACCCTGGGATCCACTCCCAGGCTGGCTAACTTGATTATTAATCGTTTGTGCGGGACTGTGTCAAATGCCTTGCTAAAGTCTAGGTAGGCCATATCCACAGCCCCTCCCTGGTCTATTACTTTGGTCACCCAGTCAAAGAAATCAATTTGAATTGTCTGACATGACCTTCCCACTGTAAATCCATGCTGCTTTGGGTCCTGTGCCCCGCTGGCCTCTAGGTACTCAACAATTCTTTCTTTCAATAGTAATTCCATCATTTTCCCTACCACTGAGGTCAAACTTACAGGTCTGTAGTTTCCTGCTTCTGCCTTGCTCCCACTTTTGTGAAGGGGAATCACATCTGCCCTCCTCCAGTCCTCAGGTACCACCCCATCCTGCCATGATTTGTTAAAAAGCATGGTCAGTGGTGTCACTAGATCCTCCCTTAGTTCTTTTAGGATTCTGTGGTGAATCCCGTCAGGCCCCACTGCTTTGTCCACCTTGAGTTTTAAGAGTTCTTTCAGGACTCTTTCTTCTGTGAATGGACTGGTGTCAACCCCCCTACCTAGAGTGCTTCTATTGTCTGGTTTAGGTAACTCCTCCTCATCTTCTTTTGTGAATACTGAGCAAAATTATTCATTTAGTATCTCTGCCTTTTCACTGTCTCCCTCTGCCCACCTCCCCTCTCGTTTATTAATCTTCACTATCCCTCCCTTAACCTTTCTATGCTCCCTAATGTACCTATAAAAGGTTTTATCCCCCTTCTTGAGTTGGCTATTTTTTCCTCGGTTTGGGCCTTTGCTAGTCTGACTGCCTTCCCCACTTCTTTCTGCTTTAATTGATACAGTCCCCTGTTGTGCTCCTTCTGTGATTCCTTATACTTTTTGAATGTAGCCTTTTTCTCTTTAACCTTCCCTGCCACCTCTTTTGAGAACCATAGTGTTTTTTTACTCTCCTTTGTTTTCTTTATTTGTTTCACACAAAGGCTTGTTGCCTCTATGATGGCAGTTTCAATTTTTCTCCATTGTTCTTCCACCCCTTCTTTTTGGTCATTTGCTAGTGCATTCTTCAGGTGTTCACCCATTTTGCCAAGTCAGTCCTTCTAAACTCCAGTATCCTTGTTTTTGTATGGCTAATCTCCATGGTTGTGCTCATTGTGAAGCACACTGTGCAGTGGTTGCTTGTTCCCAGATGTCTACTGACTTCTAAATTTGTGATCCTCTCTCCATTTGAGAGTACCAGGTCTAGTATTGCTCCCTCCCGAGAGGGTTCCAACACTAGCTGCCTAAGGCCTGCCCCCTGCAGGGCATTGAGAATGACCCTGCTCTTGGATGTGGCTGCAGTACATGTTATCCAGTTAACATCTGGCATATTCAGATCCCCCATCAACAGTATCTCCCCTTTTTCGGCCATTTTGAGAATGTCCTCTATCATTTTGTTGTCCATTTTCTCCCCTTGAGACATGGGTCTGTATACAACCCCTGTGCGGATTGTGATGCCATTCCCTGTCTGCAAGGTGACCCAGAGTGCCTCTTGTCCTCCCCCTTTACTTTTTAGTTCTGTAGCTTTGATCCCTTCCCTTATGTATAGAGCTACTCCACCTCCTCTTTTACCTTCCCTATCCCTTCTGTAGATTGTCTACCCTGGTATGTTGACATCCCAGTCATGGTTCTTGGTGTACCATGTTTCTGTGACTGTCACAATATCCAATTGTTCATCTTCCATCAGGGATACTATTTCAGGAAGCTTGTTTCCCAGACTACGGGCATTGGTACTCATTGCCCTCCATTTAATGTTGGCTATATCGTTTTTTCCCCATCCTAGTCTGCCCATTTCCCTACCTAACGGATAAGCTTCAGATCCTAGTTAACCAACAGTCTACTTCCTCCTACTCCCTACTAGGATTGCCTTTTGCCTGTCTCATGCATTCTTGAATTCCCCCCACTGTTTTTGACTCTATGACCTCCTCAGGAAGGCTGTTCTATGCAACTACAGCCCTCACTGTGAAGAAATACTTCCTCACATTACCTCTGAGCCATCCCCCCTCTATTTTCAAATTGTGCCCCCTTGTTCTTGCACATCTCTTTTTCTGTAAGATGCTACCCTCTTGGACTTTGTTGATTCCCTTGAGGTATTTGAACGTTTCTATTATGTCCCCCCTCTCCCTCCTTTCCTTGAGGCTATATATATTAAGCTCCTTTAGTCTCTCTTCATATGTCTTCTGGTTCAGACCCTGCACCATTTTGGTTGCCCTCCTCTGGACAGCCTCCACCCTGTCTATGTCTTTGTGGAGATGGGATCTCCAGAACTGTACACAGTACTCCAGATGTGGTCTTACCAACTGTCTGTACAGAGGACCAACAACTTCCTGTTTTCTACTGGTGATTCCTGTCCCAGTATCCCCCCAGCCCTCCTACTGCCTTCTCACATTGCTTGCCCACCTTTAGGTCATCTGATATGACTACCCCCAGGTCCCTTTCCATTTTTGTTGTTGTCAGTATCTCACCCACCATTGTGTACTCTTGCCCTGGGTTTTTGTTTCCCAGATGCATTACTTTGCACTTCTTTGCATTGAATCTAAGCTCCCATACATTTGACCATTCCTCCAACCTTGCCAAGTCCCTTTTCATCCTTTCCACCCCAGCTTGCATATCAACCCTGTTGCAGATCTTTGTGTCATCTGCAAAGAAACATACTTTCCCTTCCAGCTCCTCTGAAATGTCACTTATAAAGACATTAAAAAGGACCAGCCCCAGTACTGAACCCTGTGGTACCCCACTAGTAACCCTCATTTCTTCACTGTGGACTCCATTTACTACTACCTGCTGTGTCCTGTTGTCCAGCCAGTGTTTTACCCAGGCTACCACCCTGGGACCTACACCGAGGCTGGCTAATTTGTTTATTAATCGTTCATGTGGGACTGTGTCAAATGCCTTGCTAAAGTCTAGGTAGGCCATGTCCACAGCCCCTCCCTGGTCTACTGCATTTGTCACTCAGTCAAAGAAATTAATTAGATTTGTTTGACATGACCTTCCCACTGTGAATCCATGCTGCCTTGGGTCCTGTGCCCCACTGTCCTCTAGGTACTCACCAATTCTTTCCTTCAGAATTCATTCCATCATTTTCCCTACTACTGAGGTCAAACTGACAGGTCTGTAGTTTCCTGCTTCTGTCTTGCTCCCACTTTTGTGAAGGGGAATCACATCCGCCCTTCTCCAGTCCTCAGGTACCACACCATCCTCCCATGATTTATTAAAAAGGGTAGTCAGTGGTGTTACTAGTTTTCCCTTAGTTCTTTTAGAATAGGGAGGCAGTATAGTGCAGTGGTTTAAGGCTCTAAGCTGCAAACCTGGAGACCTGGGTTTAAATACCACAACCCCCACTTGCATACTGTCTGACCCTGAGCAAGTCACTTAACTTCCTTGTGCTCCCAGGTCACACCTGTAAACAAGCTTTCAGCTTTATGTGTCTCTCCTGATAACAAAAAAAAAAAAGAATTCTGGGGTGAATCCCATCAGGCCCCATTGCTTTGTCCACCTTCAGTTTTAGGAGTTCTTTCTGGACCCTTTCTTCTGTGAATGGGCTGGTATCAACCCTCCCTATCCAGTGTGCTTCCATTTTTTGGTTTAGGTACCACCGCTTCCTCTTCTTTTGTGAATACTGAGAAGAAGTATTCATTCAGTATCCCTGCTTTTTCACTATCATCCTCTGCCCATCCCCCTTCCCCTCCCCATTATTCAGCCTCACTATCCCTCCCTTGGTCTTTCTTCACTCCCTAATGTACCTATAAAAGGTTTTATCCCTCTTCTTAACTGAGTTGGCTATATTTTCCTCAGTTTGGGTCTTTGCTATTCTGACTGCCTTCCCTACTTCCTTCTGCTTTAACTGGTACAGTTCCCTGCCCTACTCCTTTTGTATTTCCTTATACTTTCTGAATGCTGCCTTTTTCTTCCTAATCTTCCTCGTCACCTCTTTTGAGAACCCTAGTGGTTTTTCCTTCTTTTTGATTTCTCTGCTTTACTCAAAGGCTTGTTGCCACTGTGATGGCAGTTTTGATTTTTCATGAGTGTTTCACCACCCCTCCTTCTTGTCTGTTTGCTAGTGCTTAATTTTGACAAAGTCAGCCCTCCTAAAGTCCAGTACCCTTGCTTTTGTATTGCTTGACTCTATGGCTGTGTTTATCGTGAACCTTACTGTTTGGTAGTTGCTCGTTCCCAGATGGCTACACACCTCCAAATCTGAGATCCTCTCTCCATTCCCATTTGAGAGTACCAGGTCTAAGATTGCTCCCTCCCGAGTGGGTTCTAGCACTATCTGTCTGAGGTATGCCCCCTGTAGGACATTGATAATGTCCCTGCTCTTGGATGTGGCTGCAGCAAAGGTGCTTCAGTTAACATCTGGCATATTCAGGTCCCCCATCAACAATATCTCCCCTTTTTCTACCATTCTAAGGATGCCTTCTGTCATTTCCTTGTCCATTTCCTCCCCCTGAGATGGGAGTTTGTATACAATCTCCCTATGGATTGTGGTGCCATTTCCTATCTCTAGGGTGTCCCACAGTGTCTCTTCTCCTCCCTGTTAACCCTTTAGTTCTGCTGCTGTGATCTCTTCTCTTATGTAGAGAGCTACTCCTTCTCCTCTTTTATCCTCCCTGTCCATTCTGTAAATTGTGAACCCTGGGATGTTGACATCCTAGTCATGATTCTCTGTGTGCCATGTTTCTGTGACTGTCATTATATCCAGGTGTCCCTCTTCCAGCAAGGCCACTAGTTCAGGGAGCTTGTTACCCAGACTACGGGCACTGGTACTCATCGCCCTCCATTTTTTAAATTGTGTTTATTTGTTTTTTCCCTTATATTTTTGCCTGTCACCTGCTTGTACTTGGCATGGATGCATGTATGTGGAGGCACATGAATACCATGCACTGTGGGATGCCCCACTCAACTAGTTGCCTCACTGCCCATCTACACCACCACTGGACCTCCACCCGGTGGTTACGAGCTACAGGAGGGATAGCATCCTTACCAGCAGAGGAGAGCCACTGGTAGGTGGCTCAGTCCTGCTCCCACCCTCCCCCCTGGCTGGCTGCCCGATTATCCAAGGTCATTCCCAAACCCAAGTCACCAGCATGACATGAGGTAAGGCTAGATGCCTCAACACTCAGTGCCACTGGGCTGGCTCACCCTCCATTTTATGATGACCTTACCCCTTTTAGCCACCTCCCTGTCCTTACTGCCTTTTTCTCCATTTACCCCTGTCCAGCTCCCTATCGATTTTTCTACTTTGGTGTTTACCTCACTAACTACCCTGTTTTGGGGTGGGGGCTGGCATTTCCCAGCTCCATTTCAGTGCCTCCCCCCTTGGCTAGTTTAAATGCTTACCAATGAAGCATTTAAACCTACTGTCTAGGATTCTGGTTCCTCACCCAGACAGATGCAGACCATCATGCCAATATAAGCCTGAATCCCTCCAGGTGGAACCCAAGTCCCTAATGAAGCCAAAACCCTGAGCTCTGCACCTGTTTTTTTAACCTTTCATTGAATACCATGGTGCAGAGTACCCTAGCCTTACCCATGCCATAGACAGGCAGCACCTCTGAAAAGGTTACCGTACGTGAAACTTGTCCAAGACCCCTCCACAACTCTACAAACCTCTCCTGCACTGCTCCGATCCCATTCTCAGTCAGGTCATTTGTTCCAAGGTGGACAATGATGTCCAGCTCACTCCCCTGTGTAGCTGCTTCCATGATCCTGAGGATTGGTTTCCTGTCCCTCCCAGCCATGGAACTGGGGAAGCACCTTACCTCCCTGTCCCCTCTCCCCTCCCTCCCCCAGTTCTATCTTCCTAATGATTGAGTCCCTCACCTGGATTTGTTTCTTTCCCTGTGGGGTCTCATGTCACCCTCCTCTGGGTCTCCTTTATGGAGGTTCCAAGCATCCTCCTTGTTTTCCACTGCAGGTGTCTCCATAGAGGAACCATGCTCCACCAGAACGGCTTATGAATTGTGGAGAGGTACAACTGAAGGGATGCGCCTCTGATCCACCACCCTCATCCTCTCTGAACCAACCATGGTCCAACCACTCCTCTTTCTTGGCAAACTCTGAGGCAGCAGAAGTGGCTCTGGTGGTCCCCGGCTGGGGGAGGAGGTTTCCTGAATCCTCAACAGATTGGCCTGGAGACGTGCAACCTCCTCCTTCAGACCAGAGAGGTGCCAGCAAATAGGGCAGCATAGCAGCCTCCAGAACATCTCCCAGAAGGCTGCCACCCCACAGCCAGTGCATTGCAGCACTCCCCACTTGTCTGTCTTCCTTCCTGATTTTTTTTGTATTAGTGTGTGAGAGTGTGTGCATGTGTTTACCCCCTTCACAGCATGCTGGGCTATTAAAGTATGACCAGTGTATGTCCTTTGCCCTTTTGCGGAAGTTATGCCAGAACCCTGGTATAAGGGAAATGATGACCTTGGGGTGGGTGGGGTAAAGGGCAGGGTGGGCAGGACCAAGCCTGTTCCCCCCCAGAAACAATCTGCTACAGCCCTGACCCACCACCCTGGTGAGTATTTTCCTTCCTTTTGAGTAAGACAACCTGCACAACAAATTAACAGAAAAATATACCTTGCAAAACACTTTGAATCAGAGAAATATAAAGCAGTGATCTGTAAGCACAAACAGTATCAACATGTAAGCACACCCTGTAACCATTTAACAGAAAATATACCCCAAAACCATTTCAATCAGAGAAAAATAAAGCAGTAAACTGTAAAGCCTATAAGCACAACACAGTAACAAAAACCTGTAGGCATAACCTGTAACAATTTAACAGAAACTGTACTCTGCAAAGAAACAATTTGAATCAGAGAAAATAAAGCAGTAATCTTTAAGTACAAAACAATAACAAACCTGTAGGCATACCCTGTAACAAGTTAGCAGACAATATACCCTTCAGAAAACAATTTGAATCAGAGAACAATAAAGCAGTAATCTGTAAGCAAAAAACAGTAACAAAACCTGTATGCACAACCTGTAAGCCCAAAACAAAATATTAACACAACAGTAAATCTGCTTAGCCCAAAGAAGCCTTAATGTTTCTCCTTGCTCTGATAATGTTGCTCCTTGCTCTGTCCTTTCAAGCAAACCTAGAAGAAAAGAGCTCAGGTGAAAGTAGGTGCTTTTTGCCAACAAACCTAGTCTTCCTAGTTTTGTAAGTTCCTTTAGGACCCTCTGTTCTGTAAATGATGTAAAGCTCAATTCTTCCCCCACACACATCTGTTTTCCAGTTGCAGTCCCTTCCCCTCTCCCTCTCTAGTAAAGACTGAGCAGAAGTACCTGTTAAGGACTGTAACCTTCTCTAGGTCCCCTTCTACCCTCTCTTCATTGCCCCCTTGGAATCTGATTATACCCCCTCTGCACTTCCTCCTCTCATTGATGTACCTAAAGAATGTCTTATCCCATTTCCTCACTGATTGTGATAGCCTTTCTTCAGTCTGTGCTTTAACATTTCTCGCTACCACCTCTGCCCCTCATTTTTGGTACTCTTCTCTGTCCCCATTCTCTTGTGTCCCCTTGTATTTTCTGAAGGCTAACCTCTTGGCCCTGATTTTATCTGCCACCAGCTTAGAATGCCGGAGTGGCTTTCTCCTTTTCTTGCCCTTTTTCTTTACCCTCACACATTGATTAGTTACCCTGACAATAGACTCCTTAATGCGTGGCCATTGTCCCCCAGGTCCCCTCCTGTCCCCCCTTAGCCAACTCCTCTTTAACCCTCCTTCCTATCTCTGCAAAGTCAGCTCCTTTGAAATCTAGGAATTTAGCTTTTGTATGGGTGGCCTGTATTCCTGTGTCCAAATTGAACCAAACCATGTGATGGTCACTAGACCCCAGGTCCCCCTCCACCTGGAAATCTATGATTCTGTCTCCATTGGTGAGCAGTAGATCCAGGATATTCCTGTCCCTGGTGGGCTCCTGTACCAATTGTCTTAGGCCCGCTTCCTGTAGGGACTCCACAATGTCCCTGGTCCTGCTTGAGGCCCCTGTCAGGATGGACCAGTCTGCATCAGGCATGTTGAAATTGCACATAAGAACCTCCCCCTTATCCATCATGTTGTATATTAACTCCAGCATTAAACTGTCTGCCCACTCCCCCTTATCTGTAATGTTGCATAGTGACTTCAGCATTAAATTGTCTGCCCACTCCGCCTGAGCTGGTGGTGTTTAGATCACTCCTGTTCTAACATAAGCTCTGTTACCTGGCTCAAGGGTGACCCACAACTCCTCTGTCTCCTCATTTTAGGCCTGGATTTCTATTGCCTTGATTGTCTCTTTGATGTAAGGTGCAACCCCACCCCATTCCCTCCCTATCCCTCCTGTACAATGCATATCCTGGTGTAGTTGCGTCCCATGAGTGGTTATTACTGTACCATGTCTCTGTTATGGAAACTATATCTATGTCAGCCTCCCCCATTAAAGCCACTAGATCAGGAAGTTTATTTCCCAGACTTTGGGCATTCATATGCATTACGTTCCAAATCTTGTTCCTGATCCCTCGGCAATTATTTTTGTTCTTGTCCCATTGGTCCTGACCTGCATCTGTTACTACTCTTTCCCTCTGTTTCTGATTGAGCCCCTTACCCTGTCCCTGTTTTTAATCTGTATTCACTAAACTCTTGTCCTCCCTTTTCCCAGTGCTGACATTACCAACCTGAGGGGCTAGACTATTGTTTTTATTCCCTCTGATAGCCCCCCCCAGCTAGTTTAAATGTTCAGCAAGGAAGTACCCAAACTTTTCATTGAGGACTGCTGTCCCCCTGCCTGGACAGATGCAGACTGTCAAAATACAGCCTTGCATCTGCCCAGGTGGATCCCCAGTCCCCAGTGAAGCCAAAGCCCTTATCCTTGCACCATCCCATCAACCATTTGTTGAATTGGCTGATGTGTTGATTCTTTGCATTCCCCTTCTCCCGGACTGGTAGGACCTCAAAGAAAATCATCAATTTTGTGACCCCTCAAGCTGACTATCCAGGACCCTGAAGTCATCCTGTACTGTATCTACATTAACCTCTTTCTTGTCCAAGTAAATAGTCCTCAGATGGACATGTACTTCCCCCCTTCTTGTCACTGCCTTGGTGATCCTGTGGATTCACATTGTGTCCCTCTGAGCAGTGCCCCTGGCAGCCATTTTACCTCCCTTTCTATATCCCCATCTATTCCCAACACCATCTCCTTAACAATTGTGTCCCCCACCAGGAGAAGCTTCCTCCTCCTCTGTGGTCCTCTGGCTTCCTCCCCTTTGTCCTCCCTCTGGTGGTCCTGCACCTCTTCCCTGGTCTCAGCCCTAGGCCCCCTCTCAGGGGGATCCCATTACATGAGAACTGCAAAACTGTTATCCAGCAGGACTGGTTGGGGAATGTGCTCATAAGCCATCCTCCTTGTTCTCCCAGAGCCCAAGTCCACCCATGCCTGTGCCTTGGAATCTGCTGTGGCAATGGTTGGGGGCACTGTGGACCTGGGTGAAAACTAAGGTCTCCAGCACTCCTGCCAGCTCAGCCCAGAGTCTGTCCACCTGCACTCGCTGCCCAGAGAGGTGCCTACAAATGGGGCAGCACCTCAGCATCCAGAAATCACTCCTGAACACTGCTGCACCATATGTTGTACTGCACCACTCCCTGTATCATTTCTCTTGTTATTCATACTGCATCTTAGTACTCCCCTTTATTTTCTATTGGTTTACTTACTTGTAGATACTGTAGTTTACTCTCAGCTATCCCTAGTCATTGATTTCCTGCTTCTGCTTTTATTCTTTTTTTTTTATTTGTAGGTTACAACCTTCACTACCTGTGTCCCAGCAGGAAGTGACACAAGGGCCAAGATGCATAAAGGTAGGGATTGTCTTGGGGTGGGTGGGTTGAGGGTGGGTGAGTGGCTGGGACTAAGACCCCTTATTCCTGGGACAATCAGGTAGCCAGTCCAAACAACACTAATTAAATTCCCTAGCAACTTTTACTCTCACAGTACTAACTATTACAATATCAAAATTAAACAGAAGAAACCAGCACTTCCCTGCTGATTCTGCTCCTTTGGTCTCATGCTTCTAAGTGATTCAGTTAGCAAAGTTGGCTCCTGTTAGTTCCCCATCCCCCATTCACAAGGCCAAGCTGATTTGTAATTTCCTGTCTCAGTCCCACAGCACAAAATTCCACTTAGTAACAGCTCCAACAATCTAAACAGTACTGATAAAATTTCCCAGCACAAAATTTCGCTCAGTAACTGCTCTAACATAACAGCACTGATTGAATTCCTCAGCACTTTTTACCCTCACAGAACTAACCACTAACCTAGAAGAGGGTGGAAGGTGGAGGGTTGTGTATTCTTATCTGTGTCTGTAGGTTAGTTTTTGTTGAATTACATGTTTTTCTGTTTGGAATACCGGTACCATTCTTGCACACAATATCTGTGAAAGTCTCCTGGACTGAATTTCTGCAAAACATCATCACCAGGTACCATCTTTTTAATTTTAAATCAACTTTCTTGAAGCCTTCCCAATGAAGTATATGTCTTGCAACTAGTCTGACAAATGTGGTTATGCTGGGTCCTACAACTAAATCAACATTTTTGTCTGACCACTTCTAAAGCAGCTGTACTTGTGGACTTTAAAGATCAAAGGAAACATACAGACAAAAGGATTTCACATATTGCATATGCTCAGGCTGCAGTTTATTCACCTTTCAGGAATTTTAACACATTTTGTGACTGAATCAACATTTTTGTCTCTCCTGCTACCAAAGGTATTGTACTTGTCTCTGGGGACTTTAAAGATCACAGGAAATATACAAACAAAAGGATTTCACACCTTGCATATGCTCAGGCCTCGGTTTATCACCTTTCAGTAATCTTAACCTATTATGTGACCCTGGGTCTCAACAGTTAATCATTTCCTCTGGATGTCATTGACCACCAGCATTTTCCTTTTAAATCAACTTTACGTGTACTTTGCCATTTTCTCTGCTCTCTAATCCTGCTGCTCCTGCTACTATCAGGGAATATTTCACCCAAACTCTGGACCCCCTGCTCTAAAATGACTAAGCTTACAGGTCAACTTACTATAGTATCATTGAATATTAACAGTCTTCTCGCGAAGTTTGCACAATTCCAGGCATGGGTACAGGTGATCAACCCAGACATTATAGCACTCACTGAAACCTGGCTTTCCCCCATGACACCAGATGCATCTATTTCACTTGATGGCTACAACTCATTCCGACAAGATAGGAATGCTAAATGCAGGGGTGGGTGCATAGTATACGTCAGGTCTGGAATAAAGGTGCAGGCCCTTGATAACAGTTTTAATACAAAAGAGGCCCAAATTCTGAACCTCAGATTAAACATAGGGACACAGAACAAAGTCCTGCTGGTCTCCATAATATACATACCTCCAGGGCACCAGACTGCTGGGCAAAACCATGTCATCGCAAGCCAAGAACAACTAGACAACCACTAGGAGAAGATCATTGTAGGTGTCTTCAACATTAACTGGCACTCACAGAAGGATGCCAAACTCAAGGATTTAATAACCAGCCTTTTCCTAACACAGATGGTCACTACTGACACCAGGATGAACTACAAAACAGGGAGCAGTCCTCTCATAGACTGGCTCCTGGCCACTCACCTGGAGCATATAACTGATGTTGCTGTCCTGCCTGACAGCCTCATTGACCACTCCCCTATTAAGTGTACCTGGTCAAACAACTTCACAAAAAGCCCACCCAAGGTATGCATAAAATGATGTTTGAGGCTTGGGCTACTCAAACACTTTAAACTGTATGTGTCACATATGGATTGGTCTCCATTGGCAGGGGATATTGATGGCAATGAGGCTCTTAATGACTTCATAATGGTCTTCAACCGAGCTTGCATTATTTTTGCACCATATAGAATTAAAACAATTGGAACCACCAATCCTTGGCTTTCCAAAGCCCTAACTGGACTCATGCAGAACAGAGACAATCTTTGGCATATAGCAAAGGCAACTGGAACACCTGCTTCAATAAACACCTACGAGGCAGCCAGAAATGCTTGCACCAAACTCATCCGACAGGCCAAAGCCTCCTACTACAAGGATCTACTTAACAAAACATGGGGCTCTGGCAGAGACTTTTGGGGGACCTTGAAATCCCTGACGGGCAAGGTCACTAAGGCTCCCCCTGACCTTCTTGTTATCACAAAGGGGCCCTTGCAGGAACCCATCGATATTGCCAATGAGCTCAACAACACCACCTTCACAGACCTCTCAGGTGTATTCCCCAGTGACGATTTCATGGATACGCAAGCACAACAATGACAAACTGCCCTTCACGACCCATTAAGAAAAGAGGTACCACCATCCCCATAATAAAAATATAGTTCCCTGGTGTCTAGTGGCACCCTCCCACCTTCAATCACTGTCCCCATAATAAAAATATACTTCCACGGTATCTAGTAGCAACCCCTAATCTCAGATTGCTGTCTCCTTTATAGTCTAATAGTTGCCTGATGTCTAGAGGTCCCCCTCCAATCCCCATCCCGTATTCAAATTTTCCTGAAATAAAGAAAACAGTCCCTCAATGGCTTTTTTAAACCTCTAAAAAACAAAAAGGTCCCTTGCCGATCTGATCCCACCACCCAGACCTCCCACTCAGCACCCACCAACCCAAACTCTCACATCCCCCACGCACCCTCCCTCACCTGAACAACTACCAGGGTGAAGACTTACTCTCTGATCATAGACGTGTCTTGCTGCTGGAAAAGGTGACTGCTATATGAGAAACTAAGGCAAGTGCAGTTCAACATATTTCAATAAGGTTTTCAGCTTTGGTGCATAACTTTACCCTTTTTTTATATTTTTTCACCACTTTGATTACACAGTTATCCCTCTTATGCCACTCAAAGGACGCAACACATTGGTTTGAAAGCTACCTTACTGAACGGTACCAGTAGGTAAGAACAGGAGATGCTCTATCAACCAAGCTTCCTGTGAGGTCTGGCGTTCCACAAGGCTCTATTCTGGGCCCTTTATTTTTCAGTATCTTCCTAAACAAACTCCCTGCTCTTGTCCTGACAGGATGTTGCTGTATACAGATGATGCAGTCATCTACTCCAGTAATACAGACTCCTCCCTTCTGGAGACCCAGCTTCAGAACAGCTTCAGAGATGCCGAGGCCTGGTTCAGCACCCACAAACTTATTCTAAACTGCAACAAAACCAAAACAATGTTGTTCCATGCTCACATAGCAAGTACAAAGTGTGACAATTGACAGTTAGAAATTATGTAGGTGCTGGTTTGGAGCAAACTAGTGCTTTTAAATATCTGGGGGTAACTTTAGACAGTACCATGTCTTATGCCTCCCACATAGACAATATTGGCAGAGCAGCAAACATCAGGATTGGCCTCCTCTATAAACACTGGCACTGTCTGCCACTGGAAGCACTTAAGTTGGCATTGCAAAGCTCAGTCCTATCAATTGTTGACTATGGTTTCATAATTAATGGGTTGGCCACTGACACTGCTCTTCGGTGCATAGCTATGGCCCTCAATAAGGCTCACAGGCTCTTCATCAGAGCAACGTGGATGACACATACCTGTGATATTTTCAGGCAAGTAAACTGGCTACAGTTGAACAGCAGAGTCTCATACCAGTCCTGCCTCTTAGCCAAATGTCCTCACTTGGTCTCTTACCTCCAGGGTTAAACCGAAGTCCCATCTGCCTGTTCTGGTGGATGTTAAAGATCCCATGGCACTTCTCAAAGAGTTGGGGAATTTTTTTATTATAATAGCATCAAAAACACATAAGGATAATCAGTGTTACATCACACTAATCAATACAAACAATTTAAGAAATCATATAAAACTGAAGCATGTACAGTGTTCAAGTTACACTAATCAAAAACATTTTTATGAATCTAAAGGAAACAAAAATTAAAATAGTTTTAAAAGCACACAAGAAGGGGAAGAAAAAAAAAGGGGACAAATTCAAATAAGCCAGACTGTAATATTTGCTTTATACCAAATTAACAGCAACCAACCACTTCATTTATGCTTAATGAAGATATTAAAGCTCTTGCACCAGTGAAACACTTTTAATGCAGAGTGGAATGCAATGTCTGAACTATAAAGTTTAGCCATAGCCTGAGAAACCAGAACCTGAACAGTGTTATATGACTTCACCCTTTAATGAAGAACCCATTGACATCTGCTTTGCCACAAATAATACTTTAAACAGCATAAAAAAAACAATCAATGTGTCAGAATGATATCGAACACCTAAGTGATCGCATTGACCTAGTATCAGGAATTCATAAGACATATTAGACAACCACTGCACATTCAAGGAACACTCTAGGTGAGACCATAAAGGTTTTACAAATGAACAGGTGAATAAGTAATGCTCTGTAGTTTCCTCTAAATGAATACATTCCATATAGGGACAACTTCATTTCTCCAGTACCTTGTGTTTAGCATTAACTCGGACATTTATTCTCCCATACACCAAAAGCCATAAATGTACCCACATAAAGGGGGAATCCTAGGGTTAAGTAGCTGTGCTAACACCTGTTGATTATTTTGGGGGGAACAATTCTTAAAAATAGGGTCAGTAGGAGAAACCAGAGCCATGACAGCACTATAAAGTTGTCGACTGGAACTCTGATTAAAAAGCTGTTTGGAGATACCCCATTTGTACAATTTAGCAACCACTGGATGAAAGAATTCAGGTGCATGTAAATGGACTGACAAACGAGGAGGGGTAACACACCAAGCAGTGAAATAACAAGTTACAATATTTCTAGTCCAGTGATTGTGGGAGTCCTGTGATAGGACTAACCCATTTTTTACTGTCTGGGACAAAAAACCGTATGAAAAAGTAATATAGGATCAAACATACTAAGACCTCCTTTTTCTTTGTAAAGGTAGGTAAAACACCTTTTAATGGGGTTAAGTCTACTTTCCCAGAGTATCTGGAAAAGAGGCTATATAATTTCACCTCCAGATGCCCGGGGATAGATCATAGCAACATAAAGTAAAACAGGAACTAAAAATTGTTTAATTATCTGAACATATTTTAATTTAGACATTTTCCAATGTTTCCATTGGGCCACTTTGGATTCAACTTTCTGCAACTCCACCTCCCAGTTTAGTTGTGGCAAATTTTGGGGCCCGAAGGTTATCCCCAAAATCTTAAGTGGGTCTGAGGAAAAGGGAATGCCCTCTACACATCTGGGGGAAGGAGAACCAGCTCCCAGAAACAGACCCCTGCTTTTAATGATATTTAATTTTGCATTGGAAAGTGAAGAATATTTCTACAATTTCCAATAATATGAATGACAAATGGGCAGTATCTGGAAAAAAACAACAGACATCATCTGCATAGGCTTGGACCTGTAAATCACTCCCATAACCTGGCAATGTAATGCCTGACCACAAGGGGGAAAGAGCCAGTTTCCTTAGCAGGGAATCCAAAGTAAATATATATAAAAGAGGACTGAGAGGGCACCCTTGTCACACACCAGTAGGGACAGAAAACCCCTCAGTAATCTGGCCCCGAACAACTGGGTGTACAAAGGTAGAAGAATATAATAAGTGAATTTGCAAAATTAAAGAATCAGAAAGCCCTGATGCTCTAAGTGTAGCAAACAAAAAGGGTGGGTGTACTCAGTCAAACACTTTTTCCTGATCGATGGAGACCAGGCAGCCTGACATACCATTGAGTGATAAAAATTCAGTCAGGTCCCTTATTACCATAAGGGCCTGTTGAATTTTCTGAGTGGGTAGGCCACAAAACTGATACGGAGATATGGCCAATGAGGCATAATGCTTCAATCAATCATTAAGTATTTGAGCTAAAATCTTATAAACTGAGTTTAGAATAGTAATTGGTCTCCAATTTTGGAGAAAAGATTTATTTCCGGATTTAAATACAAAGATCAATAATCCTGTCAAAAAGGCAGGGTGTATTTTCTGATTTGTAAAAAAATAGTCAAAAACTGAAGCTAAACATAAAGAGATTTCTGGGGCCAAGGTTTTATAAAATTCAAAAGGCAGACTGTCCATTCCCAGGGAGATCTAATTTTTCTGAGTTCCAATTGTCCGTTCAATTTCTGCAGCACTGATGTTGTCTTGATTAACTGGAATCTCAGCAGAAATGAAAGGGATATCAGCTGAGTCCTAATATAATTGGATGGATTCATCCGAAGGTAAGGTTAAAGGACAATGGGAATGAACAAAGGAAACTATAGTATCCCGAATAGCAGCAGTAGAGTGGACAACATGCCCTTTTTGGTTCTCCAATGAGTCCATTATGACAGTGTGTTTCAAATTTTTGCAAGCCGCAAAGGGATCCCTAAAAGGTTTTTTTTGGGTTCCTGACTGTAACAAGGCTTGTACAGGCTGTGCTCTGTCATGTTGATAAAGCTGCATTTCTTTTTTCAAATTATAAATTTGGGAGGAATAGTCTAATTTTGTTGTGTTAGCCAGAGAGAATAATTTAAACAACTGTTGTCGTAAGGAAAGATATTTTAGAAATTTACTATTCACTGTGTTTTTACCTAACTGTTGAAACCAAGATTTAAAGTCTGTTTTAGAGTCCATCCACCATTCCCCCAGATCAGAATAGAGGAAACTAACAGAGCACCGAGCAGCAATCGACCCAAGGATCCTTGACCGCACCAGAGGATCACTCAACACAGAAGTGCTGAGCCTCCAGCGGTTAGACTGGGCAGGTTCCCCTGGGTGACAAGCTAATACAATGTACAAACTTAGATGGTCCAAAAACTCAGTGGGTTGAGTATGAAAGGAAAAATGAGGCAGATTGTTAGACACAAACATATGATCAATAGTAGTATAGTATTTATGCCTCATGCATGTGAAACTAGGCCCAGATTTACAAAAAGTACTACAGTCAGCCAATTCAGCTGAGTTTATAACCTGGAAAAGAGCGTTAGAATCACAATACATTTTTTTCGAGAGGGACCCCCACCTTTCCTATAAGGCAATTAAAATCTCCACCCAAAAAAATTGTATATGAGGTAACCAAATATGGTTTTATAGCATGAAGGGGAGAGAGACCCTCTCTGCCTTTAACTGAGGGCCATATATATTAATGAGATGAAAATGCATGTCTTTCCACAACCCAACCAAAATCAAACACCTTCCAGGACATAAATCAATCAGTTTGGTTAAAGAAAAAGAATACCCATTAAATAAAATCCCCACCCCATCAACAGTATCTATCACAAAGGACCAGTAGGAAGGGCCCCACACCCACTCCCCCTGGCAAGATCTCAGCTGGTCCTCAGAGAACATCCACATTTCCTGCATAAAACAAATACCAAATTCAGTCATAAAAGAAGTCAAAAACTGCCTGACGTTTTAAGGGATTTAGTACACTGTGTATGTTTAGAGATCCCACCTTCAATGGGATAGCAGCCTTAAGCTATCTTTTTCCATTTTTTTCTTTTTTTCCTCTCTGTAATCTACCAACTTGGGAGTAGAAGGGGTATGGAGGGCAGCAGGAGGCTGAGCCACTGACTCCAACTGGTCCATATCAGAGGCACCATCATCTGAAGCCAGAACCTCAAAAGGATTTATAGATTCAATGGAACCCTGGGGAGACACTGATTTGACCTTCAAAATCCTAGAAGAATGTCTTGGAAGGAGTACAAGGACCTCAGAAGGAGGACCCAAAGGGTCAGAGTCCCTGTAACAGACTGGAACCAGAGGCCCCATGCCAGAATGGTCTACCCCCAGGTGAGGTGGGGAGGAAGAAGTAATTACTACTAAGGGGATTTCGGGGGGGGACTAAACCCTGAAGAAGGGGACCAGAAGGAGGTGGAATAGTCACCAAAGGGGGAAGGGGGTCTGGACCTGCACAGGGCACCAGAGCTTACGCATGCTGAATTAACAGGTCCAGACTCATGCAAGAGGCCTTATTCTTAGCTGCCAATGGGCATTCCCCAAAGACATGGCCAGTCTCGTCACACAAATCACATTGGAGTGGGAGGCGCATTGCAAGGCAATGTGCCCTATATCACCACAATTGTTGCAGTGTGGTTTGTCACAGGAACTGGAGATGTGGGTCCTGGAACCACATTTGTAGCAAGCCCGGGGCTGGCCAGCATAAAAGCACACTCCCCAGTCCCTACCCAACATGAAGGAGTTGGGAACATGAAAGATCCTAGAATCAGACTGCCACAATTTAACCTTGTATTTCCAACCACCTGTCCAAAATAGTTCAGAATCCAGTATTGCCTCAGTGTCACTTAAAATATCACACGTCTGGGAGAGCCAATAGGTGATATTATCCACATGGACCCCCCCTCATTCTGAAACATGATGGTCACAAATCTAATTAAGGGTTTGGTCAAGGGAATAACCAAAAAAGGGGTCCACATGGGTGAGAATTACACCTGATTGTACCTTTCCCAAAAAAGGTCAAGAGTATAATGGGTATGAAAACTAATATCATATTTGTCCTCCCCACTGATGTTAATGAAGGCAAAGACCTCCCGAGGGGAGAAATGAAGGGAATCTTTCAACAAACATTTTCCCACATAATGTATATCTGGCTGGTGCTCGAGACCCCCTTTGTAGCAAATCTGTACTGCATTTCTTCAGGGTGCAGCCTCTTTTTTAATTTTAGCAAATAAGTCAGATGATAGAGTTTTCTGAGGGTGGGGGGGGTTCTTGGGGGACTTTATCCCAGACAACAGCACTGCCCCTGTGAGTCTCTGGGTTGGTACTGTAGGTGCACTTATAGAAGGAGATACTCCATGCTGATCCCCCTGGACAGGGGCCGGAGGGTGAGACACCTCCCCAGAACCTGAGGCCTTGCATCCAAAGACAATTCCAATATAATAAGAAAGTCAGGGGGTGAACTAGAGATGCCCCCAGAACACCAAGCAGGAGATGCCTTTGAAAAATTTAGTTTGGGATCCCATCCTGGGTCAGGAAGCCAGATACCATCGGGAGACAGCTTCCAACCTGCCTCACTGACAGCCTTTTGAAGGAACCAAGGTTCGATCGGGGGGGGAGTTTCCCCTCTTTCAAAGCAAAGGCAGTTTGTAAAACAGCTGTAGTTTTCCCCAGTGAAGCTTCAGGAGCAATAACAGTAGATACAGTGCTAACATGATCAGGGTCAGGGGTTACAGACGTATGTCTTTTGGTGAAAGTAATGCCAGTCTTGCACCCCCTCATATCCTCCTTTGCACTAGCAGCCAAGCTACACTCTTTAGAGTTAAAGGGAAAAACTGTTGCACCCTGCTGGACATTAGAAAAGTGCTGATAACTCACTGCCGCAGGGTTAGGAAAGGGAGGTACCACAGTTGATCCACTGACAGACAAGGTCTTTAGCACAAACCCAGTATCCCTTGATAAAGGCTCCCATGTGTGAGGAGACACAAAGAAGGGACCGCTATCAGTTTGCCCAGACAGGCGCCGAAGTAACTTTTCCTCAGGACCAGATATCAGTGGTTCAGGAGGCAATAACACCTTCAGCTGTAGGCACCCACCAAGTGAAGTGGATAACATGCCAGCCAGAATGTCTTCCATCTCAGGAACAACAGAGGGAGAAAAATTTTTAAGGAGTGACTCACTTGGCCCCACCTGGGCCAGAGCCTTTGATGTTGCTACATCATGAATGCTGTCACCCAATTCTGACAAGGGAGTAACTTTCATCGTTTCTGCTTGTAGCTGTGCAATCTGTTCTCTAAGATCCCTTTCTAGCTCCTGATGGCAAGTCTTCTCACATGCCAGTTGCTGAATCAAAGAAATATCTGCTGCTGAGTTAAGAATATGCTGCTCTCCTCCAGGTACCGAACTATCGCCAGCATGGCTTAGATCCTCAGTGGATAGAAAAACTTCTGGAGTTTCAGCTCCAGTACTCTGAAATTCAACACCATGTGCTACATCGTGCTGAGCCTCTAAGAGAATGCAGGTAGGAGAGGAGGCTTGCTCCCCCACCCCAGAGACATTCATCTCCTCAGAAGGTTCACTGGAAGTGGCTATCTCACAGGCCTGAGGTTCTACCTACAGGTCAGTAGGGGAATTTCCCTGGTGCCCTGGCCAAATTTCCCCCATTCACTAAAAATACCACCAACAGCTTAATATGGTTCAAGGTCAATTGGCAATCATGTGCATCCCACTACCCCGGGTCATGCCTGAAAAATGGCAGAAGTTGTCTAGTGCACTTATCTAGTCAAAAAAAACTAAATAAATAAAAACAAAATAAGTAAATAAAAAAGAAGGCTATGGTGAGAATTTGGTCATGGTTTTGATAACATTGGAAGTGCAGGGCCAGGACAGACTTACACTTCCACAGCAACATACATAAACCCATCTTTGGAGGGTAGAAGTGCAGGGCCCAAAGGGCCCTGTGCTCTCAAAGGGAAATAGCAATACAATTACTCTGTCTCAAAAGTATGGATATACAGTAGTGCAGGGCCATCAGGACTCTGCACTCCACAGGCAAATGACAATGCAATTATACTGTCTCAAAAAGTAAGGCAATTCAATGCAAAAAAACTTTGTGAATGCACTAGTTAGGGTTAAAGTGACAAAAGTATGCAAATGGGGCATTAGGGTTTCCAACCCTAACACCCTGCCCCCACCATACAGGCAGTAACAGGCATGGAGTGTGCTTTGGAGTTCTCAACCCTAGCTCTCACCCCATTCTCATACACTGTACCTATCTCAGCTTATTTACTCATGGAATGTGGTGAGCATTAGGGTTGACAACCCCAAGGCACACCCCGTGCCTGTTGCTACATGCTGGGTAGGGTGGGGTTTTAGGATTGGAAACCCTAATGCCACATTTCTCTACTTTTGTTGCTTGCACCCTAACTAGTGCATTAATGAAGTTTTTTTGCAAAAAATATATATATATATATATATATATATATATATATATATCTTATAGTGGGTGGTAGCAACACTATTGTTAGGGTTGAGCATGCACTTTAATGTTAAACCTCAAATTTTGCACTTTAAGAACTTTGCAACTGTTAAATGGATTTCCACAAAATTATGCATGCATGGTCTTCTGGGGTGAATCTCTTGACATGACAAGTTTCCTTTTAGTCAGATGTGCACATTCTGAGATCCGGATAGTGAAAAAAACTTGAAATTTGCCACTTTTTGCAGTTTTTTCTCATCATGCTACGTATAGATTGTGTTGAATTGTGGTCTATAATTTTTTATGGTAGAAAGAGATTGGGTCACAGAACAGCCCAGCATTTATTTGGTGAAATAATATTAATCCATTCCAGAGTTATAACTTTTTTAAGGTCCCATTATTTTCAATGGGATTTTTATTTCCCAGGACAGATTCCTGGAACAAAAAGGATTTTGCTCTGACAAACAAGGATCCTCTTTCTTGAGGGGCCAATCCTTGTTCACCAGAATAAATTCCTTTTTCATAAGCTACCATCTTGTTTTTTAATTTTGCACTCCCCTCCCCAAAATGTCATGCTGTAACTCTGGCCAGGGATGTCTGTTTCAGACATCTAAGTAAGTATCTTGCTCATCAGGAGTTGATCGACTGTTTTGTGTGTTTCTTTTTAGTTGTATGCCCATCAAATATTTTTTACTATTTTAATCCTTTTTTGTTACTTGCTAACTTCCTTTTTTGCCATTCCTTTTTCATACTGGCAAAAAAGGAAATTGGTTGGTGAAAAAAGATTACCGCTTTTTATGATTAGATGACCATGTCGGTAATTCTTTTTCACCGGCAAATTTCCTTTTATGCCATGACAAAAAGGATGGCAAAAAAGGAAATTGGCTGGTAAAAAAGGATTTATGGCATGGCCACCTAGTTGTGAAAAAGGATTCACAGCCATTTGGCTGTGAAAACTGGAGCCACTTGATCATCAAAAAGGATCTTTTTTCACCAGACGGAAACCTTTTCCTCCAGATGGAATCCTTTTCTGCCAGATGGAATCCTTTGCCACCACCAGAACAAAGGATTGATGGAAAAGGATTTCCATTGATTTAAAAGGGTTTCTGCCAATGAAAAAGGATCCTTTTCTTTTTTTTATGTAAACCTCCCTCCCCCACCGGAAAAGTTCCTTGTGTTTAGTGGCACCCCCCCACCCTGTATACCTATATATTTTTTAAACATGTTTTATAATATTTTCTATGTTTTTGAATAAATGTTTATTTATGGTTCTCTGCCCAGCTCCGTTTCTGGCTTTCTCCCTTGTGTCTAGTGGTACCCCCCCCCACCCTCTGATACTCATTTTTGTTTCATTGGTGGTCAGTGGCTTCCACCCATCCATCCATGTCCTTTTTCCCTTTGAGTGTCATCCCTCTATGTCTTTTTAATTTATTTTATCCTGTAAAAAAACCCTGTCCATTGCCTATCACACCCACACCCCCATCCAACCTCTCACTGTGCACCCACCTCCCCACACCCCCATGACACCACCAAAGACTCTCACTCGCCTGAAGAGGTCCCAGGTTCAAGACCCTCTCTGCCAGTCAAAGGCACATCTTGCTGCTGGAACTGGTGACTGCAATAAAGGTTAGCTAGCCAGCTTCTCTGCTTGTCTCTGTGTCTTTCAATGCTCTAGAGGTAAGATTGTTATACATTTTTCTGCTCTTTGGCCATCTTGCTGCACTCCATTGGTTTAACCATCAAAGTGACAAGTGTAAATTTAGTTAAGTTTAAGTTTGGGACTCCAAAGAAAGGTTCCCCCCCATCCATGAACAACTGGTAGAACTGGGCACCTTGGGGGAACATTAAGGGGGTATTAGAATTAAACTTTGGTAGTGCTCAAACTGATTTTGAGGAATGGGAGAAAAGGTCCTGGGTACTCAATAGCAGGAAAATGTAAAGTTTAAAGTTTAGTTCAGCTAAGAACCAATCTATCTGCACACTCTAAAAGGAATGCAGCACTTAAGTGCTGATATTCAGCTGGGGGCATGCAAATGAGGCAATAATCTATGCAAGGTGCAAATGGGGCCATATGCATGTCATTATGGGTACCACTGGACCACCAGGCTACACTCTGCATTACAATAGCTCACGATCGGGCATCAGGGTGGGAACCGCTAGACCACCAGGTTTCCTTTTATTATTGCAGAACATTCATTATTACAGAAGCCCGTGATTGGGCATCGGGGTGGGAACCACTAGACCATCAGGTTACAATGTATTACTACAACAGCCCACGATCGGGCATCAGGGTTGGAGGGGGGTCCACTGGACTACCAGGGAGGGTCTGGGTGCTTGTGGGTGGTGTTCCTGCTGGGCGGATGGCCACCCACGGCTGGCGGCTGTTGTGTTGTGCCTTACAATACAGTTGCCCACCTGTGGGTGGCCTACATTTGAGCCTTTCATATTTGGCTCAGTTTTGAGCACCAGAGTGTTGCACATGTAGGGATTGCACCAGCATATGCGCCACACATCCCAGGCTGAATATCAGGATGTGCCGCATATGCATGGGCATGCCCCCTGCATCTGCACAGCATAGGATTGCATTGCGCCCTGGGGCATCTGGATTTGCGCTGCACCAGGCAGCCTTTTAAATATCCTGCTGGGACACAATACGGGGCTGTGCCAGGTGCAACCTCTTTGAATATCCCAGCCAGTGTGTTTTTAGCTGGTGCAGAGTACAAGTACTAAAGTTACATTTGGAGTTTCCCACAAAAATGAAAATGTGAAGTATTCCAAACCATTTAAAGCAGCCTATACTTTTCATTTTATGATTAGCTACTGCAGTTTAAACAGGCAACATCACTTGGAATTAATAAGAACACAATGGATAGTAGCCCATACAAATGAGGTGTGCATACCCTGGACTACGCAATATCAAGTACACCTGACTGCACGGCGGCAGCATAAACTGAGTTGGCACACGAAAGTTCTCAGTAAATCTTTGCAGGCCATTTCCTTTTAACGTGCATCATTTCAGATATTTATTTTAAATGCTTAAAAGGCATACAGCCACCAAGAAAATGCCATAGCACAGTCTCAGCTTTCTGCAGGCAGGACATAAGTCAGTCTCCTTACTTGTACAAATTTGCACCAAAGTCTTCAATCCACATTGTAAACTCTCACTTGCTCTGCAGTTATCATTTTGCAAAAAACGTTCGTAACAGAAACTTTGAACAGCCAAAACAGCTTACAGTGCCCCCCCCAAGAAACAACTTGCTGTGACTGTGCCCTAACTTTTCAACGTCACTGATGACATCTTCTTCAGAGTGTCATGCTCCTTAAAACACCAATGTTATGTAGTGAAATATTTAAAGAGCAAACACATCCACAAAAACACCATATTACACATAACACACATGTAGAGATAGTTTGTTGTACGCAATATCCTCAGTAATTTAAGTGGTAGATTGAGTAGATACCTGCGTGCACCTTAACAGCTAATCTGATTTGGCGCCAAATCAGTTTGTATTTTACAGTCTGTATCTTACGCTGATCCCTTGCAAGCTGTGCACCAAGTTCATTAAGAACAAAATTCTAGCCCTGCTGTTTAATTACTGTATGCTTAATTTGTTTTTTTTATACTCGCTTTATTAGTGATCTGATATAGAGATATATCAGTCTTTCTGTATACATCCAAAATCAAATATGTTTTACACAGTTGTCACATTTTTAGATAAGATTAATGACAGTTAGTAAAAAATAGTAGCCCTTCATATCTCTATAAGTATTAAAATACTGAATGATTTAAAATCACCCATCTTTTTTATAACAACCATATATAATAACAATTACCAGGTTATTACTAACATAACGTAGATTCATCCTGTCAGTCTTACATATCAGTCAAATTTATCATGAGAAACACCACCTATGCAAGATCAGACTTTCCCTTTACCCCCATCTGTTGTTATCACTTTGTTCACACTGGACTAGTTCCAATAAACTCTTCCTCTCTTTTTGGCTTTATAGTCTTCCGTCTCTTATCTCCGCTGGGTCTGCCATTCTTCTTTTCCCTCATATAAAAGCCATCTTGTCCATCTATTCTGGTATACCTAATTCAGCTGCTTGAGAGAAAAGGTGATTTTCTCCATACCCATTATAGTATCTATTATTTTGACCCACTCCCTCAAGTCCGGACTGCCTCTCACTAGCCACCTCTTAGTGATAGATTTCAATGCTGCAATTACAAGGATTGACCACAAATATTTTGTTTCTCTCCCCTTTATTTCCTGAGGGATAATACCCAGAACCATATGTTCAGGTCCCAAAGGTGTATGGACCTCGAACAGTTTGGAAATATGTCACCGAATCCCCTCCCAGAAAAAAGTGACTTCCGGACAGGTCCAGAAGACATGTGCCTGGGATGCATATCCCTCTCCACATTGCTGCCAGCACTCTGAACCCACCCCTGAGATGGAACGGCCAGGTTGGGCAGGGACCAGAAAGAAGCAAGTCCTCACCTGCCAACCAAACTCCTTCCAAGTTGGGGAGGACGTGGTACTCCAAGTACTCCTCCAAACTTGGGACCACTGTAGGTCTGTAAGAGAAAGGTCCATGTCTCTCTCCCATCGCTTCCTAATATGTTGTGAGGAGACATTGAGGTAATTGATATAATTACTATACAACATAGTAATCATATGTTTAGTATTTGTTGCACTCCAGATATGTTGGGATGGTATTTCCCCTCCCCCCTGACCATTCTCCTTAGTTCCCTTCCTTAACTGGTCATTTATATAGTCTCTTAACTGATAGTATCTTATTTGATCTTGTAGGCCTATACCAATTTTAACTGTAACATCTCGAAAGACATTAAAGTGGAGCGATGGAAGAGTTGATACAGGGCGTCTAGTCCTTTTTTTTGCATGTCTTATGGACCAATCATCTATTTTCGCCAGGGCAAAATTGGGATCAAAAGCCCACCATTGGAATTTCCATATTTGCTGTTTAGTATTACCTCTAGCAATGCCCCTCTCCAGCCCTCAAGGACCGCTGCCGTCCCTGAGTAAGTCGTAGCTCCCTGTAGCTTCCTATCTCCAAGCAAGGCCGCTTGTAGGGGAACCTCTCTGGTTTCTGCTAAATCTATCTGCTTCCAATGAGAGCTATATTCTTGGTTGCCCCACAATGGTGCAATCCTCATCTGGGATGCTGTCCAATACCCCTGCAAATGGGGGAAAGCCAAGCCCCCTTTGTTCTTGGGAAGGAATACATAGATCATAGATACATAGACAGTGTCAGCAGATAAGGGCCTATGGCCCACCCAGTCTGCCCATTTGAGCTTGTAAGTTCAGTTTGTTTTCCTAGAAGTCTGTTTCCCCTTACCCCTGACCTCTAGAATTCCTTTATGTCTATCCCATGCATTCTTAAATCCCGTGATTGTTTCAGCCCCCACCACTTCCTCTGGCAGGGTGTTCCACTTGTCCACCACCCGTTCTGTGAAGAAATTCTTCTCATGTTTCCTCTGAATCGTCCTCCCTCCAACTTCATCCCATGCCCTCTAGTCCTGGAACATCTTTTTCGCTTAAAAATAGTGTTTTCCTGCACCCTGTTCCTCCCTGTAAGATACTTGTATGTCTCTATCATATCCTCTCTCCTCCTCTCTCCAGGGAGTACATGTTCAGTTCCTTCAACCTGTCTTCATAGGACTTGTGATGCAATCCATGCACCATCTTTGTTGCCCTCCTCTGAACCTTCTCTACGCTGTCTATGTCCTTATGTAGGTATGGTCTCCAGAACTGTACACTGTACTCCAGGTGGGGCCCTCACTAGTGTCTTGTATAGCGGAATTATGACCTCCCTTTTCCTGCTGGTGATGCCCTCGCCTATACATCCCAGCATCCTATTTGCTTTACCTGATGCCTTGTCACACTGTTTCCCTACCTTGAGGTCATCAGAGATGACAACCCCAAGATCCCTTTCCTGCTTGGTGCATGCTATATCCTCACCCCCCAACTGATATATTGTGCCAGGGTTTTTGTGCCCCATATGCATTATCTTGCACTTCTTTGCATTGAATTTCAACTGCCAAACCCCTGACCTAAAAGTTTTTTTTTACCCTTGGATGCATTGCTCCCCACAAGAATTTTATAAACATTTTTTGCCAGGATTCAAGGTCTTTCTGTGACACAACACAGGGAACACATTGAAATAAGTAAAGTAGCCTAGGTAAGGCATTCATTTTTAACGCTTGATTTTTGGCATGTAAAGTTAGGGGGAGCAGCGCCACCTTCTAAAGTCTGCCTTTAATTGTTGCACTAATGGAGGATAATTTAAATCAAATAAGCTGGCCGTGGTTTTACCTATCTTAATTCCAAGATACTTGAGAACTTCCATATCCCATTTCATTGGGTATCTCTGCCTAATTTCCGGTGACAGAGTGTAAAAGAAACTAAGGACCTCCGTCTTACTTTTGTTCAAAGTAAAACCTGAGAGCAAGGCAAACACTTCTATTTGCCTAAACACTTCTCGTAGTGAGTTATCCAGTTCTGACAAGTACAGAAGGACATCATCAGCACATAAAGCTCATTTTTGTTTCTCACCCCATAGAGACCCCTTTGATGCCTTCACTTTGAGCTAGGGGTTCTATGTAAAGGGAAAATAATAGTGGTGAGAGTGGACATCCTTGCCTTGTTCCTCTTCCTAGTTGCATAGCTTCTGAGACGTGTCCATTCGCACGTATGTAAACTGAAGGGGACTTATATATCTTAAAAAGAGCCCTCATAAATTCCTATGGAAATCCAAACCAGGAAAGGACCTGGACTAGAAAGGCCCAAGAAACTTTATCAAATGCCTTTTCGGCATCTAAACTCATAAGAAGGGAGGGAGGGAGTCTTTGTGTAGTTAATCTGATCTATAATATGAGATGTTCTTCTCAGATTATCTTGGGCCTGACACTCCAGGACAAACCCCGCCTGGTCCATTCCAATTAGGCCTGGGAGATATTGTTGTATTCTTTTGGCCAAAATAGAAGTAAAGATTTTATAGTCTGTATTTAATAAGGAAATTGGTTGGTGTGAGGAGCATTTAGTGGGGTCCTTTCCCGGTTTGGGAAGCACAGAAATTATTGCTCTTGACTATGAAGGAGGTATTTGCTCATCTTCTCTAAGCACAGCCTTATATAAGCCCAAGAGGTTTGGAAGTACCATCCTTCTAAATGCCTTATAAAACTCAGATGGTAGACCGTCAGATCCTGGACATTTACCAGTTTTAGGTCTGACAATTTCTGCATTCACCTTGGACTCCGTGATAGGGGCTAACAATGACAGCCCTTGTTCTTTCGATAACCCTGGTAACCCTGTCAGTCCCTCCAAAAATGCCTGTACTGTCTGTTTACATGGTGCCTTATCTGGCGTATATAGTTTGCCATAAAATAATTTGAAAGCATTTGTTATTTCCCTTACCCCATGAACCATCTCCTTTTTCTGTGGATGCCAAATTGATGTTATTATAGCTTTAGCCCTCTGCGCGCGTAGCCTACTGGCCAACAATTTTAATGATCTCAGCCCACCCTTGTAGTATTGTTGTCATAGGAAAAGGAGCTTTTGTTCGACCTGGTAGTCTAATATATCATTTAATTATTTTTTAAGTGCCCTCAGCTGTTTGGCCCTATCTTTATCTATTTTAACATTCTGAAGATCTTCCAGGCTCCTGATTTGTGTAGTTAATATTAACTTTTTAGTCGCCCTGTCCTTTTTCTTTTTGGATGCTATTGACATAAATTTTCCCCTCAAAACTGCTTTCGCAGCATCCCAGCTCATTGCCTGTGACGTGTCTTGTAACAAATTTTTGGCCATATAGTTATCAAAAGTCTCCTTGATGCTATCCTTAACCTCTTGATCATTAAGCAATGATTGATTGAGTCACCAAAAGGTATTTCTCTTGACATCTCCTATATCGGTCCTCATGAAAAGAGGCACATGGTCAGAAAGACCCATGTCCCCAACCCATATGTCCTTTACTCTGTGTAATCCTTCATCAGGAACCAGAAAGTAATCATCCAACCTGGAATACATCTGGTGAGCAGCTGAAAAGAATGTATAGTTCCTCCCTTTCCCATTAAGGTATTTCCAAATGTCTTGGAAACCCAACTCTCTCACTAACTTCTGCACCTTCCTCGCTGTCCCATGTATTGCTCTTGGTATTTTTGATGTGGTATCTAAAGCAGGGTTCAATGCCAAATTAAGATCTCCCCCGCAAATTATGGTACCCTCTGCCCGATCCAGTAGAGTAGTCAAAACGATCCTGTATTCTTGGTATTTAGAGCCCAGTGGAAAATGTACAGAGGCTAGAGTAATTACCTTTCCCCCAATCTACCTTTCATCAGAGCATAGCAACCGTCTTTATCTGATAATGTATCAATCTTTTCAAAATGAGTTTTGGCTGGAATTAGGACCACCATCCCCCTTCTTCTGCCTTTTTTATAAGAAGATGCCTCCATGTCACCAAACCCAAATTTCAACAGTTTGGCATGCTCTTGTTTCGACAAATGCATTTCTTGTAAAACTATAAAGTCAGCTGAGGTCTTCTTTATAAAACTCATAACTTTGCTGCTTTTGACTGGGTTGGTAAGGCCATTCACATTATAGGAACAAAACAATGAACCTGTCCTAGCCATCACTCTTGAAAATGAAATAAAAGCAGACTTTCATAAAGCCATGTCCTGAGAGCCCTATTAATCTGTTTCCCAGTTCGACTGAAATCGATTGTCAGATCATCATTTGTACATTTAGGATGACATAAATTACCTGGTAAAACAAAATTAAATACCCAATATTTTGACCAACATTAACAGCCAACATGGCTCCTATCTAACATCTTAACCAGAAAATAATAAACTTCCAAGGTAGAAGATTCATAATACTGAATCTCTTTCTACCCTCACACCTCCTTCCTTTGGATCTTCAGAGAGAGTGGAGAGTAAGGTGAGGTAAACTTGCCCTGTAACAGAAACCCTCACCTGGAGCTGCCCTCTAAAAATACTCGGCTCCATGTAACTGTCAAGGGGGGGCCCCCACCTTGACCTTTTATGAGTTGCAATAAAATGAGAAAGACCAGCAAGTAGCAAGTAGGAAAAAACAAGCAAGAAGAAAAAAAAAAAAAAAAAACAAGCTTAGGTCTCTTGTCCCATAAACAAACAACCCTTGACCTGTTCTGGTCTTTGTATGTTCTTTTACTTTATGGAGGTATGGGCCAGGTACACCTAATCAGTGCCCTCCGGACCCCACAAAACGCCCCCCCGAGCCAGCTAAGCATCCTCTGCATGACGAGTCACAGCACCAGAAGCCAATATCTATGTACTACTCAAGGTAATAGCTTGTGTTATACCTCCAGGAAGCTTTCTTACAAGTATATATATTTTCTAAATTTTTCCCTTTTCTTGCCAGAGTGTGTATACTCATAAGGAAAAGAGCCTCCTTTGTTTAGGCCTACCCCTACAGTGCCATGCCTAGTTTCCAGTTAGGTGGGTCCCAGTCGTTCTGAGAGCTATCAGGCCCCCAGTGCAAGCCAACCCATACTTTTTATGATTTTGCTTTGCCATTTTTATGTTTAGGCCACAGCACGGCCTATTTAGCCCCTGGTCTTTAGACCTACAATTATGTTTATGTACTGTAGCTCATTCCTCACAGAGCATACTGCTCCTTACTGTATTGTTTTTCCTCCCCGAGGTGTTTGGCTCCTAGTATCTCACACCACCATGCTTCCGAGGTCAGCAGCCCAGAAGCGAGAGCCTCCCCAGTGCCCCCGGACACCGATCATTTCCCTGCCCTGCCCCTTCCAGTATATATCCATTTGTTAAGCTTTTTTTGAAATTTGCAAAAACCCAGCCTATATACTGTTTTGATTAAACTTAAAAACATTGAAAAAGTTCCTTTATCTTCCCATCGACTTGCCATTTTCATGGTAACAGTCTCAGCCAACCAAACAGCCTTGATTGCTTAGCCTAGATAGACGGCTGCCATTTCAAGTGTCTCCTTCATCCTCCAGCAGATCTTGCGATGGCGAGACCAAACTACACCGCTCCCCTCAAACCACCTGGTGCTCTGTGCTTCTGTCCATGGGTCTTTTCGTTCTGATTGCATTCCATAAAGCGGAAGTGTCCCCTTTCAACTTTGCCCCACGAGTTTTGGGACCGGCTACTGCCAGCTCTTATTTTGCAACTGTCTCCGATTTTGTTCTGTGGGCAGCGAGGGTATATTAATATCCAATGAATGCAGAAACTCTTCTGCTGCTTCTAGCTCTTGGAAATGAATGGGGCCTTTCTCTGTTAGTATCTTCAGTCAGGCAGGATATTCCACAAATGCCTTATGGTTCTTCTGTTGCAACAGCTTCACCACTGCCAGGACCTGTCTCCTTTTGTTCAGAAGTTGAGGTGAGTATTCCTGATCAAACTATAGATGTACATCTCTGAACTGAATTACTTTTTTCCCCCAGGCTAGCATTAAAATCTCTTCTTTTATCCAATCATCTAAGAAGGCTAGTACTATAGAGCGTGGTCTTGCCTTTGGGTCTCTAGGACAAGGGATTAAAGATCTGTGGGCCTGTATTATGTTTAGTACTTTATCTTGAGGGAGGTTCAGGATCTCATGTAAGAAAGAGTTCATGAATTCCACCATGTTTTTGGACTCTGTACCTTCCACTAGGCCATGAATTCGAATATTGTTGTGACGGTTTCTGTTTTCGAGCTCCTCCAACTTTTGCTCGAGTTTATTTGCTCTTTGATGGAGATCTAAAAGTGCAGTGTTGTGGGCATCTGTGGTATGAGTGTAATCCTACATTGTGGTCTCCAAGCTTGTCATTCTCTGCGCTAGGTCTGCGATATCTTGTTTTTGGCTGGTGACATTTTTATCTAGGCATAACAAGGTTTAATTCATTTGTTTTGGTGTGGAACACAATTGTTTGGATGTTATAATGCAGTCTTCTTCTTCTTGACTTGCCCTCTCTGAATCGAAGTTCGGTACTTCCATCACTGGTTGGGCCATTACTTGTGGGCCTAGATCTGTCAGCATTTTTTGCTGTTTACCAGTACCTCCGGGGTAATTCTCTTTCATTTTATGTTTAGTTGGCATCAGGTAATCTGTAATTCTGCGTTTAGTCGACAGGATGGGTTTTCTTGTTTGCAGATTGAACCAGATTTTAGTCAGGTTGTAGTGGAGCCCAAAAGCTAAGCTGCCATATGGGAAGTAGACCAAACCAGAAGTCTGTATGCTTAATTTGTAAGTACCAAAACTGTTGTTTAAGTATCCGGCTAGCACAGAATCTCCCTCTGTAGTCGCCATTTTAAATAGCCCATCCTACTAGCCCATAACTTCATCTGCAGTCGCTATTTTAATTTTCTTTGAATCAATTGAAGAAAGTGCCTCCCCACTCACCATACTTAATAAGTGTCTCTCTGTTTGTTCCTCAGCGCACAGCCATGCTCCCCTCATTGGGTGTGGGTCGAGAGGGCAGGACGCCCTCCCTTGAGCATTGGGACAGCAACCCAGGTAAAGACCATCTCCAAACAGGCACACTGAAGCTCTGCAGCCACTCAGGCATCCGTTTCACTGCAGCTTTGGAAGGGAGCCCCGCCGACGCTGTGCATCGGCTCCCCACTGCCCCCACCACCACCCTTGGTCAGTTTTCTATTTTATAGGGGATACCAGGTGACTAAATTAACAAATCAGCCCACTTTCCCATAGGCAGGTTATCGGAACCTGCCACTAGTGGCTGCTGTCTGCCTGAGCTAGCAATTCTATCCACTTTAGGGTGAGGGAAACAAAGGCTATCTCCACTAAAAAGTGCAGCCCATCCTACATTCCTGCCTGCTCTCTCCAGTTGTCCTCAAAATTGTCAATCCACACCTAAGATTGCAAGTAAAATAACCACATGAGATTTATTAATTATCAGTCATCACCAAAATCAACTATTCTGCCACATCTCTCAATCCCACCCATTAAAATGACATACTGGCTTCTTTCCCTTATGGTGCTTTCTTTTCTCTGCTTACCCAGCCACTACCCCTCCCCAACCCCCCGTGCCACCCTTAATGCTATACTCCACCCTGTTCCCTCTACATCCCATCTGCTGCCCACCCCTGTGATTATGCTGACTACAATCACCATGTCCCACCTCATCCCTATCCCGGCAGTCTCTGCCCAGCTGCTCCTAGCAACCGTGGATTGCCCAGTACTATATAGCCCAGAAATATTGTGCTTTACCCGGTCTCACTCTGAAAAAGATTCAACACTATATAAGACTGTTGCACTGCCCCACCCCTTGCAAGCCAATGCTAGCCAAAGGACTATGGCCGGCAACTATAAACATATGCAGTCTACAAAAGAAATTTGCCCTACTACAAAACTGGGTTTGCCTTCACAACCTGGATGCCCTAGCTGTAACTGAAACATGGCTATCACAGAGTACCCCAGACTCAGCTGTTACCCTGCCAGGCTATACATTGTACAGATCTGACAGGTTGGGGAGAAGGGGTGAGGGGTGTGCACTGTACCTTTGGGAACAACTGCAGGGAATCAAACTTGAAACTATGCACTCCACTGCAGGTGCCCAGGCCCTCACCATTAAGGTTGCTGTTGGCAGCTCAGGTAAATCACTCTACCTTATCTCATCCTACATACCTCCTCGCAACCAGAAGGATGCTTTTGAATCCATCTTAAAGATCCAGCTCCCCAAAAACTCAGAAATTGTAGCCCTCGGTGACTTTAACACAAACTGGTCTTCCCCCACCACGCCTATCTCAGTGATGCAGCTGCAGCCCATAATCTTTCTCAGATGGTACTTACCCCTACTAGGGTAGACTACAAAAGGGGCACTAGTTCCCTTCTTGATCTCATTTTCACAAATTATCCTGAATGCATACAGGATGTCCAGGTCCTCCCTGACTCACTCAGTGATCACTCTCTGGTCACCTGTCGCTGGTCCAACAGCTGGAAGCCCCCTCCCAGGATCACCAGCCACCGAAAGCTAAAGAAAGGATCCTTGGCACATCTCTGCAACCACCTATTTAACTTTGACTGGTCCCCTCTTGATCATGAGTCATCAATTGATGCTGCATTGTCTTTCTTCATAAGCACCTTTAAATCTGCCTGCGATATCTTTGCCCCAGTTGGTAAACGTATTGAAAAATCTCAATTAGTCCTATGGATAAATCGGACCTAGCTCAACCTAATGAAAGAGCGAGATAACCTATGGCACCGTGCCCTAGAGTCCGGTTGCCTCACTGACCGCCAACTGTACTGGGCTGCCTGAAACTCATGCACCTGGGCTATCCGACAGGCCAAGGCAGATTATTACAAGGACAAACTTACTTCCACATGGGGAAATGGGAAAAGATTTTGGGAGAACATAAAGGAGCTAAGTGGTAAATCCACATCTCCCCTCCCTCCACGCTGATTGTTGATGGAGCTCCTACCCAGGACCCATACAAGATAGCGGATACCTTTAATGCATCCTTCTCTGACCTCAGCTCCATTCTCCCCCGACTTCTTCTCTGCGCTACTGGGCAGTTCCTCCCTCCTGCCCCCCTCGCTTTTAGAACAACTCCCTAGTGCTGCCTGCTCACACATCACCAAGTTCCTCGGGAAAACTAGACAGAGTGCTGATGCTATTGATATTAGGCTGCTCTCCTTAACACTTGACGCAGTGCTAACACCTCTTACTAAAATAGATAAACATGTCTCTGTGTCTTGGGCAGTTCCCGTTATTGTGGAAAAGAGCGATTATCACACCAGTACATAAAAACATAGATAGAACCTCCGCAAGTAACTACAGACCCATTTCCATACTTCCTCCCCTCTCAAAAGCAGTGTAAAAATTGCCGCAGATCAACTCACTCAATATTTGGACTCGCATCACCTTCTCTGCCAGCAACAGCATGGTTTCAGAAAAGGGCATAGTACTACTACTGCCCTCCTCAAGTTAACCTCTTTTATCCACAATGCCCTTGACCAGGGAGCCTTGGCAGCATCTGTCTATATCGACCTGTCCAAGGCATTTGACACTGTAAATCACTGTATGCTCTTAAACTCTCTCCTCTCCTCTCCGTTGGCATATCACAAGAGGCCACTGGCTGGTTCAACAACTATCTCACCGGCCGAACACAGCAAATTAAAATAAATAACACCCTTTCCATGAGCCTATCTGTCCAATCAGGTGTTCCTCAAGGGTCCATCCTCGGTCCACTCCTCTTCTCACTGTACTTAAACTCCCCCCCATGGCCATCACTGGGCATCTCCTTCTCTATGCTGATGACGCAGTGATCTTTAGTTGGCACCCTGACCCTTCCCAGCTCCAAATATCCTTACAGGCCTCCTTCACAGAAATTGAGTCATGGTTTGCCTCCCACAAACTTGTCCTCAACTATAAAAAAAAACCAAAACCATGCTTTTCGACCACCCACAACATAAACACAAATCAGCCACACTGGTTATACAAAATTCCTAAGGCACCAGACTGGAACCAGTTGCCAGCTTCAAATATCTTGGGGTTACTGTCGACTCAACACTCACCTTTTGTGAGCATATAGCATCAACATGCTCTGCAATTAACATCAGAACTGGACTACTTTATAGACTTAGGTCAGCACGGGAATCCCAATCCTCCAGCCACCGCTAGAGGTTGGTCATGCACTAAGCCATGGCTTCCCTAACTTCCCAGAAGAGACGAGTGATTCTGGGATGCTCAAGTGTCCTCCTCCCAACCAGCCCTCCAACAGCCAGAGCCCATTTTTCTAAACTCAGGTCACTGGTGTCATGATCAGTAGCATGACCCCTGCACCAGACAGCCAGCCTTAGTTGCTAGTGATTTCAGTTCAGGATGCACACTAAGTACTTGTCTGTGTTTCTTAATCACTGCACTGATTTTGTGTGCCTCCAGATTATACTGAGTGACAAATGTGTGCTGCCATGTCTCTATCAATATTGTTTGTGTAAGCAATGACACACAACGGGGTGTGGTTTATTCTGGAAAAATACATGCCTAGGGGCATAGTTAGGCATGAGGCCACAGGCAGAGTACCTTGCTGCCCCTCAAAGTGTGTTTATCCAGAGTAACCCACAACTCAGAGTATGTTATTGCACTTATAAAATGAGTATGTTGATAAATATTGTCACTTAAGAAAAAGAATAAGTGTGAAATTTTTTTCTTTTTTTTTTTAAAGTAAAATAGTCCCTCCTCATTATTGTCAGTAGGGGTGCAGGAGAGTGAGAGGACTTTTCGTGTTCTGACACCCCTTCTGTATTTAATCTATGCAGGGCTTTCTCTCCCACCCACCATTCCCTTTCATTGATTCATTCAGCTGACTACCGGACACTTTTGTGACTGCTATAAAGTGTAACCATGGTAGGTCGCTAGGTTACTGGCAAGACCAACATTTCCTTGTGGTCTTTCTGGCAACACACTTCCATCTGCAGAGGCATGGTTTGTAAAAGTGCTGGTGGTCACTCTCTACCAGTCAGAACTGAGAGCATGAAATTGCCAGTGACTCGGGTAATAAAAAATCTGTCTGGGGCTGGGATAAGGCATTACTTTCTGTGTGCTAACTTATCCTTTATGTTTTTCTATTTTTATATGCTTCTTTGCAGTTTGATTGCGTTTCACTCATTGAAGAAAGCAGAGCACCACTAGCTAGGGAAAACAACTGTGGCTACATTACTGCACCTGATCTGTGACTCACAGGTTTCAGTGAGTAAACAGATCACTTCCAAGGGCCTTGTTTTTTAATGTGGTATAGTAAAATTAAAAAGCATGGCTGGAATGTCATCTCAGCCATTCAGCATCCTTTACTGTCCATACCAATTTTTATGTTGGCGCGCTTGCGCAGCCAACATCTTGTGGCAGTGGAGATTTGGAGGCGTGGTCACTGTTGGGCCAATGCGGGGCACACATCAGTAGGTGCGTCCTTCATTCCCCAATCAGCCTGCATGCTGGGGTCACACCATGCATACTAATGTGGTGAGCACATCTAAGGAAAGGTCCGTTGCAATCCGGGCAAAGCTCGTCAGATGCAGTGGACCTCCCGACGTGCTCTGCCACATTGTATACATGGTTGGTGGCTGCCCAGCTGCTGACTTCTGGGGTGCCCAATCCCCCTGCCTGCTTGCTGTGGCCCCAATGTATGTGCCGACGGGGGCCCTCCCTGTTGGCATAAACCTCCCCATTTGTTATATGCCGAGGGGGTGCCCAATCCCCTCATCTGCCCCCCCACTTTCCTTGTGTGCTGAAGGGGGTGCCCAGTCCCCGTCAGCATTAATTCACCCCCCTTTTGTTGTGTGCTGACAAGAGTACCCAATCCCCTGTCGGCTGCAGCAACCCCCCAAACAGTTAGGTGGCATGCTGGGAGCCCACCCCAGTGTGCCAAATCCCCTAAGGAAAAAAAAACTGTCCCACGATATTTTTTTTTTCACCCTGTAACACAAAAATGTTTCTTCGTAGTCTCCCTACCCACCACCCGCACCGACCCACTGTGCACACTGCCTCCCCACACACACACCCTCACCTCATACTTACCTCTGGAGTCCGGCGTGATAATCTTGGGTGGACCGGGAACATGTCTGCACTCTTCAAAACCGACCGCGAACTGAGGAAATGCCGGTAAGCTGCATAATGGAACAAATAGGGTTTTTTCAACTTTGATGCATATCCCAGGCATTTTTGGAATTTTGGCACCAAATTTTTAACATGGGGTTTTTGGGACCCCTCCTCATGAAATCATGCACTATCATTGTGTTATTCGGTCCCGAAAGGTGATTTCACAGTCATTGCGTGGAATCACCTTTTGGGAGTGAGGAACAAAATACAGTGCCAGTGTTCATGAGGGGGCTCTCAAAAGCCTATGTTGCAAATTGATGGAAAAATACAAAAATGACTGTTTTCGAGTGCGTATGAGTTACTAAATGCATTTCGTAACTTAGTGAATTTGCAATATTTTTCATGCCACATGTTCTGCATTGGCATTTTTACACACCTTCTTGTGAACCGTACAGCTGTCATTTTTCACATCCTGTCTGAAATGTGTTTTCGTACTCCCAGCGCAGAATAGAGCGGTCAATGTGGGAAATCAGTATTCAGGACAAATTACATAAATGACAGGTGCACTCTTCATGAGCAGAGGTCCTAAAATGCCTATGCTGAACATTTGGTGATGATACTCCATAACATGACTGTGTTACGAGCGTGCGTTATGCAGTTTGCACGCAAGCTCATAAGTTCGCGAATTTATAATATTTTCACTCCAGATTTTCAACATTGCCATTGTTCTGCACCTCCTTATGAACAGTACAGCTGTCATTTTTCACATCCTAACCAAAATGTGTTTTCGTAGTTCCAGCACAGAATAGCACTGTCGCTGTGGAAAGTCCATGTTCAAGACACATTATGAAAATGACAGTGACACTGTTCATTAGCAGAGGTCCTAAAATGCTTATGTTGAAAATTTGGGACTGAAAGTCCATAAAATTTGTGTTTTATGTGCGTGCGTTGTGCAGTTTGCACACGCGCTCGTCACTTCGTGCATTTGTAATATTTTCACTCCACATGTTCAAAATTGGCATTTTCCCACACCTCCTTATAACAGTACAGCTGTCATTTGACATATCCTGGCTGAAATGTGTTTTCGCACATCCGGCGCAGAATTGCACGGTCACTGTGCGAAACCAGTTTTCAGGGCAGTTTGAGGAAATGACGATGACACTGTTCATGAGCAGAGGTCCTAAAATGCCTATGTTGAAAATTTGGTGCCGAAAGTCCATAAAATGACTGCTGCAAGCGTGCATAGTGCAGTTTCCACGCAGCCTTGTAACTTCGTACATTTGCAATATTTTCATGCCAGATTTTCACCACTGGCATTTGTGCACACCTCCTTATCAACAGTACAGCTGCCATTTTTCACAGCCTGCCCAAAAATGCGTTCCCACAACTGTGGCGCGCAATGGCGTGCTCACTGTGGGAAATCACCTTTTGGGACACATTAACAAAATCACAGCACCACTGTTCATGAGGGGAGGGAGGTCCCAAAATCTGTGTTGAAAATGTGCCTAAAAACTCCCACAAATAATTGCATTGCAGACATCTGCTGCGCCGGTTGTATGCATGTTCATTGCTTCACATGAGATTGCGGAACCCGGGGGTGTGAAAGGCGGTAGCCACTCCACTTTATTCTATATGGCAAAACTAGTATAGAAAAAGTGCCCTTTGTACCCTCATAAGTGCCCTTTTGATTTTCATCCCCCTCAGCTTTTACTGTCTTCTGGCACTCTTGTTGCTTCACCAATATTTCATATTGCCACTCCAGATTTTCAACGTTGCTTTTATGCCTCCTCATGAACAATACAGGTGCCATTCTCCACATCCTGCCCAAAACTGTGTTTTCATCCCTCTGTCACCAAATGCCACAGCCACTGTGCAAAACCACCTTTCAGCTAACAAAGTGATTGTACCGCTTTTCATGAGGTGGCCTGACAAGCAGCCAATGTTGAAAATGTAGAGAGAAACTACCACTACATGCCTACGGTGTTAGGGTTTCCAACTGTAGCACCCCACCCGGTACGGACTGACAGGCATCAAGGCTGTGACTCGGGATCATCGGATGTAATGCTCATGCCATTCCACTCCCCATACCCACCCTGCAGCCCCTGACAGGCATTGTGGTGTGTCTTGCACTGTTCGGCCACAAACTTCATCCCACACTCCTACACTACACCCACATCAGTGTATTTCCTTATGGAATGGGGTAAGTATAGTGCCCAAAGACCCCACAGCACACCATGACACTTGTCAGTGTCTACAGGGTAGGGTGAGGTTCAATGGCATGAGCATTACAGCTGATGACCCAAAGGCACACCACAATGCCTGTCACTCTCTACAGGCTGGAGGTGAGGTCAGCACCAATTCAATACTTCACTGCTATTCCTATCATGCGTCTCTAGCTCCACCACTGCCAATGCCAATACCAATGCCAGTGCGATGACATTCGGCATTGACAAATGCTTGTTTAAATACTCATAAGACCTTGTGGCATCGTGGCCCAGATATTCAAAGCTTTGCACAGTGCACAAACCATTTGCGCAGGTTTAGTGTGGGATTAACACGGGTCTGCTATATTCAAAAGGCCAAATAGCACGCACAAACCGCATTAGTGCTGGGCAAACCATAATTATATGCAATTGGCAAACTGAACATGAATACAGGTGCTATGGGATATTCAGTGACTAGCACCACACTAAGATGTTTAGCATGACTTAGCGCGACCCTTTGCATGGTACAAATTACCACCCAGGAAAAGCTGGTCTTAACTCTGGGCAAACAGCTTTGTGTGACATTGTGGCCTTGTACGGCATTAGCGCAGCAATAGTGCGGCCTTGCATGACCCTAACATATGACTATGACACAGAGAAAATGCCAGACATGGAGGAAACATGCTGCTCACTGAAGGCACCACAATGATGCCAACTGCTGCCACCAGTCTCAGCCATGCCAGGCAGTATGTGGTAACCCGGCCCCCGGGGGCCACCATGGCAGTGTAGCCATACAGCACACACCTACGGATCATACGTCTGTGGTGACCAACAGATGCCAGCACACACATGTAGCACTGTGGGCATGGTGGGTGCTGAGGGGAGGGTGTACGGGTGGCTAGGCCTCACCACAGACTGGGTGCAGCCACAAGGCTGGGACACAACACTCAGTGCACATAAGCCAGTATTGGGAATACCCCAATACCAGTGTGCCTGTCTGATCATACATGCCCTCCCAGTCACATACCACACAACTGTACATACACCACAACACACTCAGTCAGCCATGTCTATGTCACTATGAGCATCCCATGCCAGAGGTGCAGCATCTGTGGGTCACACAACAGTGTGACAGTAATGTCCACTGGCAGTACACACATGCAAGGTGGGCTTGTCACTGTGTACAATGCAGTGGTCTTCACTACCCTACACACCATAGGCATTGCTGTGTCCCTCACACTACTGGCCCCCCTGCCGCTGTGGTGTCTGCTGTGCACTGTAGCATGCCCTACAGTGTGACAGTTGGATGCATCACCACCACCACCACTGCCTGTGCCAATGCTGTGTTGTTCCCTGAGGTACACAATGCTATGCTGTACTGCATACATGTAACCTGCAGCAACCAACATGCACTGTCAGACTGACCTACAGGTGGAGCTGTGGCCAGACCTGGCCAGCCCCTGTACTTCTGGACTGACCTACAGGTGGAACTGTGGGACCCTGCAGTAACGCTGGGCAAACTGCATGCAAATCAGGGCATAATGAGATGCTAATCTGGATGTTTGCCGAGTGACTACCTAAGTAGGCTCATTTGCATGTCACTTTTGAATATGGCAAATCTTAGTGCCAAGCAAATGTGTTTGCACCAGGCAAACGGCCTAGCTCTGTGCTAAAGCAGCGCGGCGTTAATGGTTTGGGGATTATTATACAGTTTTGAACACTGTTCTTTCACATCCTCTGCTGCCTGCAGCTATACTGGGTCCACGCATTTGCTGGCACACACATTGGCCACATAGTTCACCTCTACCTACCCTCATGTCTCTGTGCACTGTGTTGTTGTTGTGGTTTGCACTTCCTGGTTGCTATAGTCAATGCTGTCTTATTTTGGGGCTACATTTGCCTTGCACTCCCAGCCCAGTTTGCACAGCCTCATTCCCATGCTATATTCAGAGGCTGTTTGTCCCGGGCTATTCCTTTTGAATATAGCTTGCCTGCCAGGCAGTGCTAATTTAGCCCCGGGGCAAAGTTACCGCACAGCCAGGGGTATAATAAGGCACAAGGCCTTGGCCAAGTGCCTTTAGCCACTGGTGTGTGGTAAAATATGTTCCATGCACGCACTTGGAGTGTCTTATTGAGATTATAAAATGGGCTACATTTTTTAAAATATGTCTCACACCCTAAAAAACTATATTTAAATATCTAAAAACAGAAATCTTTGTGTTAATTTGCGATAAAATAGTCCTTCCGCCTGCTACCTGATGATACCATTGTATTTTGCCACTGGGCATTTCTGTCCATCTGTGGCATCCATACTTCTGAAAAAGCCCACCCCCCCCTTATTTTATTTTTTTTATTCTTTTTTTACTGGTGGGTTTGTTATTTACTAAGCAATTTTATCTGTTTTTTTGTTTTATTTTCTACCTTAATTCCTTTTCCTGATTGGCTTGATCAAGCATCCTGTTGTTTTTCCCCAGTTCCTCTGTGACTACATGCCGCTAATTTAATGCAATGCAAAAGTACAATCTGAGATATGAACTGAAACGGTGAGATTTTTTAACTGCCTTACTGAACCCCATTGCGAATCTCTTGATTTTAGGAGTGGCATTAAACAACTAAGACGCCCATTATCACGCTTTGTTGAGACTTCATTCTCCGAGTAAATCTCACTACCAACTAGTAAGACTTGAAAAGAGGGGGAAGGGAAGCTGGCCTTGCATAGTTATACTGTTGCCATAAAGGCTCTTCAGGGGCTGAATTTCCTTGGAGCCGGGGTCTGTACTCCTGTCTCGGACTGTCCATCAGCCTTGCTCCAGCTGGGTATCAGTTTCATTTCTAGCCCTCAGGGACTTCTCTCCACCCCTGCCTCTTGCTCTGTCCCTTCTTCCTGGCAGTGATTGAGGAGTCAGAGAAAGGGCTGGCCTTTAGATGCGAGCCAGTACCCGGAAAATGGGCAGGCCTCTGGACCGGGAACCGGAGAATGGGCCAGGCTACAAGAAAAAGGAATTCTCCAGTGGAAATGAGTGAGTGCAGTCCGATTTAAAAAAAAAAAAGGCAACATTTGAAAAAGGAACATTTAAATGGGTTATTAATTTCTTTTTTTTTTTAGTAGGTCTCGCTTTTTGTTACAATAATCAAAGTAGTTTTTGTCCTGCTTGGCAAATACAAAGATGGCAGACAGTAAAATGCCAATGTTTCATGGCTTATGGATATTGGCCTGTTTACTGCCAGACCCTTTTTTTACCCATGCATGGAACATATTTCATGTATGGGTAACTAGCCAATCACATTGCTTGATTTAGCCTACCCATTTTATAACACCAAATAAGTGTGACATGAAATGCAGTTGTTTGCTGTATTTGGACTCTGACCCACTGATGGTATTATTTTTCATGTTTCTGTGCTCATTGTGATAATTAAAATAATTCTGGCCTGGTCTAGTAGTCCATCCTCCTGAGTCCTGACCTGACTTGTTGCAACTAATTGCTGCTTTATGTAATAGATCTTATTCCCAAAGGATTTTCAGCACAGGCACAAAATAAATTCTTGAAAGTGTGTTGTGGATAGGGCCTGCTCATTCAGTCTATACGTTTCGTTCAGGTATCATATTTGAAATTAAAGTGAGGAATGTTGACTTTTAGAAATATCAGGCACTCAGCATTTTCTGGTGTCAAACAAGATCGTGTGTCAGTAATGACATTACCAGCTGAGCTAAACAATTGTTCTGAACACACACTAGTTGGAGGACAAGTCATGTATTTCACTGCAATCTTTCAATCTTTAAAAAAGCAGGCCACATACTTTGCTTGAATTTCCAGTATTTCAAACTATCAGCATTCCTGCTGATATTGTGCTGTGCAAGGTACATTTCAACAATGGTCTGTGCAGAGGCTGTGTTACAAGGGGTAGATGAAGAAGATGTTACAGTTACATCTTCTAAGTGACTCCAGAGACATGAAGCTGAACCAAGTGACTGTGGGATAGTGCTATGTTTGTATGGTGCTGAATAAGAAGATTTGGCTGTAGTGGCTGAGGAGGAAGAGAGAGAAAATACTGCAACAGTAGATGATGGGCCACGTATGCTGTGTTGTGTCATGAAGAAGATTTTAAATGTGGTGCTGCTGTTGTACTCTGTTCCATGACAGCATGCACCTCATCAATTATTTCTTGTTTATCTCAAAAGAAGTGTCATCATCATCATCATCATCATCATCACTCAATAGTTGTTTCGATTTGTATCATGGGTCCAAGATTGTTGCTTTAATGTAGTACTCAGAATGAAGCATTTAACATAGTTTGTCATCTTCTGCAACTTTTTTGATCATACGCCTTGTTAGATCTTCTTGTATTCTGGGGGACAACCTGTATGTGTCAGCAGCACCACTGGCAGCCTGTGTGATCATGGAACTGCTTGGTTCTCAAACTTTTCCCTAATCCGATTCAACCTGAATTTTAAAATTTTTATTAGGAGTATCAACTGGTTCAGAGTTGCTGTGTTTGTACTAACCTAGCTGCACACTTGAGCAGACTCGATAGACCATGAGGTCTGTTTCTGCTGGCAATTTTGCATGTTCATATGTTTGTAACCTCTCTGGTGATTTCCTCAAATGGCTGGAGCAGGAACATTAGAAACTCCAGCATGGCCCACTGTGGTGGAGTAATATAGACATCTGCATCAACAATTTTATTTTCCAAGGTATATTGTCTGATATCTTTCTTTTGTTCCAACAGCCTTTGGAACATATAAAAGGTTGAATTCCATTGAGTAGAAATGTCTTGGATAAAGTCTGTGCAAAGGTAAACTGTGCTCCTGCTGTATTTTTTCAAACAAGTGACGGCCTTTGCTTTAGTAACTGAAATGAGTGCATATTCTTTTAGCAGTGCTAACAAGAGCCTTAATGTCCCTGTCATCATTGAGAAAACTGTGAACTATTACATTTAAACAATGCGCAAAACAGCGGGTATGAACAAAGCCCTCCTCCTCCAAGGCCTTCCTTATGTTGGACCCATTATCTGCAACTATAAAGCCAACTGACAGTCCCTGTGAAGTGAGCCATTTCTGTATTGGTTTTTGGAGCTTTTTATTGATGTTGTATGAGATATGTTCAGATGGAAAATAAAACTTTCTTAGAATAGCAAACTGTGATGCTTCACTGTCCCCAAATGAATTATGAAAACATGCCCAATGTGCCATGACAGACATGAAGGATTCAGGCTGATAGCTTGTCCAGATATGTGTTGTGAGATGCACCACCCTCCGAAAAGCACTGCACAAGTTACGTCTTAATTTTTTACATACAACAACATAAAGATCTAGAATCCCTGTTGTTGAGGAACACAGGAGAGGCCCCAGAAGACTGGAGAAGGGCTCATGTTATCCCACTCCACAAGAGTGGTAGCAGGGAGGAGGCAGAGAACTACAGACCAGTCAGTCTTACCTCAGTAGTGGACAAGATTATGGAGGCACTCCTTAAGGAAAGGATAGTGCAACACCTGGAATCCATAGGGACAGGATCCAAGATAGCATGGGTTTACAAAGGAAGGTCCTGTCAAACTAATCTCATAGATTTCTTTGACTGGGTAACCAGAGTGGTGGACCAAGGGGGAGCAGTTGATGTTGCCTACCTTGACTTCAGCAAAGCTTTCGACACTGTTCCACACAGAAGATTGATAAATAAGCTGGGTAGGCTCGGGGTGGATCAGAAGTTGGTCAACTGGGTGACAAACTGGTTGACGGGCAGAAAACAGAGAGTGGTGGTAAATGGTATACAGTCAGAAGAGATATAAGTCACAAGTAGGGTACCTCAGGGATCAGTCCTGGGGCCAGTCCTCTTCAATATCTTCATTAGTGACATTGCAGATGGACTAGAGGGTAAGGCTTGTCTGTTTGCAGATGACACCAAGATCTGCAACAGAGTAGATGATCCAGATGGGGTGGGCAAAATGAGAAGAGATCTGGATAAACTAGCAAAATGGTCAGAAGAGTGGCAACTGGGAATTAATGCAAAGAAGTGCAAGATAATGCACATAGGGAAGAGAAACCCTGAAGCCACCTATAGGCTGGGAGGAAGTTGCTGGCAGTTACAAAGGAAGAAAGAGACTTGGGCATCATCATCACCGATGGCCTGAAATCATCCAAGCAGACCTCTAAAGCAGGAGGTAAGGCTAGGGGGATGTTAGGGTGTATTAGTAGGGGTATCACAAGTCGTAAGAGGGAGGTAATAATCCCTCTTTACAAGACACTGGTTAGGCCCCATCTGGAGTACTGCATGCAGTACTAGAGGCCACACCTTCACAAGGACATTGACCAAATTGAGGCAGTCCAGAAAAGGGCAACCAAAATGGTGCAGGGACTGCATCAGAAGACATATAAGGACAGATTAACGGAGCTCAATATGTATACCCTTGAGCAAAGGAGGGAGAGAGGTGATATGATCGAAACATTCAAACACCTTAAGGGCACTAACAAGGTGAAAGAGTCTAACATGTTTAACTATAAGAAAAATAGCAGGTCAAGAGGACACTGCATGAGACTAGAAGGAGGCTGATTAAGGGGGAGTGTGAGGAAATTCTTTTTCACAGAAAGGGTGGTGGATGCATGGAATGGCCTACCTCAGGAAGTGGTGGCTATGACTACAGTGCAGGGCTTCAAACAGGCATAGGATAGGCATAAGGGAGCAATGCAGATGAGTATGAATAGATAGGCCACTGACAGAGCAAGGCTGATGGCACATTTATAAGGTAGAAAAAGAAATGGGCAGACTGGATGGGCCTTGCGGTCCTTATCTGCCATCAACTTCTATGTTTCTATGTAAGTAGTTCCATGATGATATACTATATCAAGTTTTGAGGTACTCAAGCAGCCACCTGAATCCTACATGTTCAACCAGGTTATACGGTAGCAAATAAACAGCTATAATTTTGGAAATTGTTTGGGTTATTGTAACAGCAACAGGGTGACTCGAGGCATATTTGGCTTTATGCTCATATGTTTCTGAGATGATAAGCTGTCTCCATGAAGGAGGAAGGCTTTTGAACACATGGTCACTTTTAGTAACAGTAGAAATCTTTTGAATGGGAGGAAGTGGTGGTGTAGGTGTTTCCGTCGTGCTGCGGGGGGCTGCCACTGCTTTCATCTATCAGAGTTACCCCTGAGTGTAGTGAGCTATCACTGTCACCTTCTCTTCGAGACTCACAACAACTGGAGTTCTCAGTAATATTATGACATAGCCAATGCCAGTGTCTTTTCAATGCTGAAGTTCCCAATGCTCCTTTCTTTTTACCCCTACTGATTGGCTATTTACAAATAGCACATGTTGTCACCAACTCATTGGAAGCACTAATGGAGAAATATGACCAAACAAAAGATTATATTTTTTTCAGTTTTTTTCCCAGGAAGGCACTTCACCTTGGTCCCCTTTTCAGTTTGTTTTTCCCCCTGGATTTTTCTTGGACCTGTTCCTCTTGTGGTTTATTCCCATTGCCCTCCTCCTCAACCAAAACATTTCTGTCCGTTTTTTCCTCATCTGCAATTTCCATCCCCTCCTGTTGTAAACCTTCTGCTGCCTGATCATTATCTTCATCTTTATTATTAATACCCTCATTAGGTTCAACCTCAGAAGAATCAGATGACATCTGTGAGGGACTGGCAGTAGCATAGTATGCAATTGTTCCATACCTTTGGGTGCCTCTGCGGGTAGTACCAACAAACCCTTTGGTTTTAACTACATAACTTTTTTTTTTACTTGGGACTGATCCGACAGATGCACCTTTTTTGGGTTCAAACATTTGCTTGAAAGATGAAACTTTAGACGTGAACAAATCACTTTTTGGGGTTTCATTTTGTTTTTCCTTTGCAAGATGACTGCTGTCTTTTGCAGTGGCACTGGTTGCACTGCCTTCCTGAGAAGAATGCACCTCATCAACACTTTGATCCATTTTTTATTTCTTATTCTAAGTGTAAAAAAGAAATCCGTCTACCTTACATCCTCTGGTGACTCCCACCCACACCCACTGGTCAAAGATAGACTTAGAGTTGTGAGTTAAGAACATGAATCGTTCATGATTGTAGTAGTACACAGCACACCACAATCCACCAACATTTCCTTCCAAGCTTAGCTGACTGACTCCTACTACAGTTACTGTTCAATGACCTACTCAACAGTGTGCCTCAGAACTGAAACTGGTGATGCAGACATCTGGTGCATAGCCGCATGCCCAGTCCCACACGGCTTGGTTAATGCTTATACATAATGATAAACTAAGGAGGATAAGGAGGAGGAATAATGAATGAAATGAGTGATGATGATTGATCACAATGATGACATTTGTGTATGTACTTTTATTACTTGTGTTGTAGTGTACACAGACTGGTACAGGTCACAAATTCTGAATATCCCCTTGGCCCCCCATAGCCAGCAGCACAGGCACAGTAACTTGTCTGTTGTTTGTCAGAAAAGTATTTTTTTTATTGTAATACATGAAATCATCAATGAACATTAATGAGTGATCATGATTGGGTGGCACAAGTCAAAGATTTATTTTGCTAGCCTGCCCTTGACCTCTACACACAGCCACATTGAGGCCAGGATTTCTGGGATTGTAAAATGTCTTGTGCTCCCCCCACAGTCTCTCTCTCCTCTGAATCTGGAATGCATGGCACAAGCCAAAGATTTATCAGCCTACCCTTGCCCTTCACACACTCACATAGCACCTTGAGGCCAGGAAAAGAGAAATAAAATCTTTTATTTGGGATTTCTGGGACTATAAAATTTATTGTGCCCCCCTTCCCCATAGTGTCTCTCTCCCCTGTGGATCTGGATGGCTCAAGTCAAAGATTTATTTTGCCAGCCTGCCCTTGCCTTGTACAAACAACCACACTGAGGCCAAGAAAAGAAGAAAAAAAACTTTTATTTGGGATTTCTGGGGTCTGTAAAATTTCTCGTGGACCCCCCTCCTAGTCTCTCTCTCTCTCCCCCCTCTGGATCTGGAATGGATGGCACAAATCAAAGATTTATTTTGTCAGCCTGCCCTTGCCCTATACACACTCACACAGCCACATTGAGGCCAGGAAAAGAAAAAAAAAAGTCTTTTATTTGGGATTTCTGGGATTGTAAAATTTCTCATTCCCCCCATGGTCTTTCTTTCTCTCTCTCTCTCTCTCTCTCTCTCTCTCTCTCTTTCTCTCTCTGGATCTGGACGGCACAAGTGAAAGATTTATTTTGCCAGCCTGCCCTTGCCCTATACACACAGACACAGTGAGGCCAGGAAAAGGAAAAAAAAACCTTTTATTTGGGATTTCTGGGACTGTAACATTTCTTGTACCCCCAGTCTCTCTCTCTCTCTCTCTCTCTCTCCCCTCTGGATCTGGGATGGCACAAGTCAAGGATTTATTTTGCCAGCCTGCCCTTGCCATGTACTACACACAGCCACACTGAGGCCAAGAAAAGAAAAAAAACTTTATGAATTTCTGGCACTGTAAAATTTCTCTTGGGCCCCCAGCGGGCTCTCCCTCTCTCCTCTGGATTATGTAATGGTGCAAGTCAAAGATTTAGCCAGCCTGCCCTTGCTCAGTATACCAATCACACTGTCTTAGGCCAAGAAAAGGAAAAAACTTTTATTTGGGATTTTCTGTAACTGTAAAACTTCTTTGGGGCCCCCAGCACTCTCTCTCTCTCTCTCTCTCTCTCTCTCTCTCTCATCTGGAGGATCTTCTGGATTCAATTTCCGGATAGCACAAGTCAAAGATTTATTTTGCCAGTCTGCCCTTGCCCTGTAGTACACTGCCTACCACATTGCCTTTTTTGCATTGCTTACCCCCCACAGCCACCCACTATCTCCCTCTCCCTCCTTGGATTCCTCTCCTGTCCCTCCCCCAATGATGACTTTGTCTCCCCCCTCTTGCCCCAGTAAGTCTCCTCTTCTGTCTCCTCACTTTCTTTCCTTCTCTCCGACTCCGCTTCACAAATAGATTTTTTTTTACATTTATATTTAGTTTCTCTCTGCAGTGCACAACTGTAGGCTGTGCTCTGCTCTGCAGCAGCAAGCTCCTGCTACTGTCCACCAAATCATCTCGGCCTGTGTTGCACACTTGTGACAGAAGTCCCTGCCACTGAATTGGACCATTTTTATCTTTAAAACGCTCTGGTTGCAACCATTGTTTTCTTTACCTTTGCTATATTTTCTAGTCCAGAAGACAGGCCACCTTCTGGTATTTGGTGTTGCAGCCATTCCGGTTTACGGTTGCCCATAGAAAAGACACAGTGCATCTTAATGCTGACTATCTGTCAAGGTACAGGGCAGGGATAGAAGATAATGAGGTTACTGATGCTGAAAAGATGAACCAGTAAATGTTTCAATGTTTGCAACAATTACTTAGATTGTTGAAGTCCGGGGGTAAAGATATGAGTATGTTTATGTTTGACCTAGTTGCATAGCACTTAGGTGTTATCCTTCATGCAGGGTTAATTATTACTGATTAGGGACCCTGGAATGAGCTTCATGGAGACGGTGAGTCAGAGTTTCAACCCCTTTCAGGGTTGGGAAGGGGGTTAACAGGTTCTGTTGATTAAATACCTGTTTCCCTCTTAAGGGGGTAAAAGTGTAACAGGGGAAGTCCCTGCCACTGAATTGGACCATTTTTTAATTTTAAAATACTCTGGTTGCAAACCATTCTTTTCTTTACCTTTGCTATATTTTCTAGTCCAGAAGGCAGGCCACCTTTGGGCGAACCTTTCTCTCTCTCTCTGAATCTATCCCTTTCTCTGTAATTCTTGTTTCCCCTTTTGGTTCAGTTTATGGGAGGTCAAGTGCAACATTACCGCCAGAGTTGAAATAAGCAGAATGACCTGACAGTTCTCAGGGCTGCTTATTTATGAATAAAAGATGAAAGACAACTCTTGGAGCTGTAAAGCTGGCTGAATAAAATGTTCCCCTGTTTATTTATGTGTTCCCTTTTTAGTTAAATTGAAAATATTTTTTATTATTATTATAATATGGTAGAAAAGACAGGATCTGCAACCCTTTTTCCATTCTGTTCCCTTCCCTGCTGCTCCCTGTCCATTCTGTGTACATTTGCAATGTGTGCCCAAAGAGAGAAAAATATTTGTTATGGCCCTTAGGTTCGTAAGAGCATTGTTATTCTTGCAGTAGCTTGCTGCTGCTTCAAATAAGGTATAAGGTTCCTACTGTGGGGCTGAGACGCTTTGTGCCATGCAGCTTTTATTTATTACCTCTTGTGGCTTGCTCCTCTCCTCAGCCCACTGGTAGTGGCTTTGCCGTATGTAAATTTCAAAGAGCAGACGCTCGGGGCTAAACTGCTACCGCATCTTGTGGCTTTACTGGTATAATCTCTTACGGCTTGCCCTTCCCCTTAGCGGCTCCTTTTTCCATCCTCATGGCAGCTCCAGCAATGAAAGCTGGTACATTTTGTTTATGCCCTGTACAGATGGGCATAAGAGCGGTATGGAGAGGAGAGGTGTTGCTTGCGCTTGCTCACAGGAGCGCTTCCTTTCTCTCCATGTACCCTTACTAGACTGCAATGTTTTCGGCAGCCTGGCAATTGCAAAAATAAAATAAAGCCATGCTGCCCCCCAGCATAAGGAGTAATGAAAGAGAAGAAAAAATTACTCACCTTAGTAATGTTGTTTCTTCTAATGGAGTCTTGCTGTATTCTGACATATGCAGTTAGGTCCTGACTTTCAACTGCCCCGGAGAACAAAAAGTTAAACTTTCCATGGCCAGCATGGAATGTTCACTGCAAGCTCGGTTGAAGCCCCTATCTGCTGTTGTTTAAACTCCAACCATCAGATCTTTACGAACAATACTCACTAGAAGTTCTGTGTGGAAACTATAAAACTCAAAACTAGCCAACTGGTAACTATATCTATATAAAAGGGTTTTTTGGTTTCAAAGCAAAGACTCAAGTCAGGAAACCCAAAAAACCAAACACAACACTCACCCAAAATAAAGGAGGGTGAAAAAGGGACACCCCTAGGGTGCCAACACTGCTCCTGCCCACCTACATTCCAAAAACTAGGTTCTGAGAGGGGAGGCGGGGGGAGGTCAGAATACAGCAAGACTCCATTAGAAGAAACAACATTACTAAGGTGAGTATTTTTTTCTTCAAATGACATGAAGTCTTGCTGTATTCTGACATATGCAGACTACCAAGCAGTACCTCCATGAAGAAGGGACAGAACCTACTTTGGAAACAGGCTCTGAAGTACTGCTGTGCCAAACCGAGCATCACTCCTAGCCTGGATATCCAGAGAGTAATGCTTGGTGAATGTATGGACTGTTTTACAGGTGGCTACTTGACAGATTTCTAAGATAGGAATATCCTTGGCAGCAGCTAGGGAAGCAGCTGTACCTCTAGTAGGGTGAGCCCTCAGGCCTGAGGGTGGAGTTCTACCCAGTTTTTCATAGCAGAATTGTATACAAGAAACAATCCACCTGGCAATAGATATCTTAGTGGCAGGTTTGCCCTTATCAACCTCTCCATACATGAGGAACAACTGGAGGGGATCAAACCTGTGACCCTTGGTGCGCTCTATGTAGTAGCTGAGGGCCCTTTTAACATCTAAGCTGTGCAGCCTCCTCTCTCCAGAGGAGGAATGGTCAGTGAAAGAAACAGGGAGAGACATAGACTGATTGAGATGGAAATCTGAAACCACTTTAGGCAAAAACTTCCTGTTAGTTCTTAGGACCACTTTATCTCTATGGAAAGAGATGAAATCAGGTTCCACTGTCAGGGCTTGCAATTCACTGTTATGCCTGGCAGAGGTAATGGCCACCAAAAACACAGTTTTCCAAGTCAAGTACTTAAGCTCTGCAGAGAACAAAGGCTCAAAGGGGGGTTGCATAAGCTGAGCAATGCAAACATTAAGGTCCCAAGCAGGAGCAGGGGCCCTAAAGGGGGGATTGGTGTGCAGCAATCCCTTGAAGAACTTACAAAACATAGGATGGGCTGACAGAGGGGAAGGCTTGCCCACTGACAGGAAAGCAGAAACAGCTGCCAAATGTACTTTAAGTGTAGCTGGCCTAAGGCCTAGGCTATTGAGATGGACCATATAGTCTAGAACCGTAGGCAACACAGCAGAATCTGGAGAAATATTCTTCTTAGAACACCAAATAGGAAACCTTTTCCATTTTGAATTGTAAGTCTTTCTAGTGGAAGGCTTTCAAGAAGCCTTAATGATATCCAGAACCCCTTGGGAAAGATGCAGGTCAGCAAACTCTAACTCTTCAAGAGCCATGCCTTGAGATTGAGAGACCGAAGGTTCGGGTACCAAATCCTCCCCTGAGAGGATGTCAACAGGTTGTAATTCCTGGGAAGAGACAGGGGAAGGTGGACTGTTAAGGACAGCAACAGGGGGGTACCAGGGCTGTCTGGCCCAATCTGGAGCAACCATAATCACTTTGCATGGTTGTGACCTTATCTTGACTAACACTTTGAACAGGAGAGGGAAGGGGGGAAAAGCATATAGAAATTTCCCTTCCCAATTCAGGATTAGAGCATCCAGGGGGACTGAGCCCAAGACTGGGGGTCTGCTACAAAAGAGAGGAAGTTGGTGATTGTCTGGGGCTGCAAAAAGATCTATCTGTGGAGTGCCCCATCTCAAGAAAATCACTTTCAAAACTAGGGGATCTAGGGTCCATTCGTGATGGCCCTGGGATATTCTGCTCAGAGCATCTGCTAGGACATTGTCCTTCCCTGGGAGGTGAACTGCTATCAGAGAGGTTTGCAGGGAATAGGCCAGGGACCACAACTTCATTGCTTCAGTGCACACGGCCGTAGACCAAGTGCCTCCCTGCTTGTTGATGTACCACATTGTGGTGGTGTTGTCTGTTCTGACCTGGACCACCTTGTTCTGTACAGATTTGGAAAAGGCTTGCAGTGCCAGAAACACTGCTCTGAGTTCCAAGAGATTGATGTGAAGCACAGATTACTGAGGTGACCACAGCCCTTGGGTGGTAAGATCCCCTAGATGGGCTCCCCAACCCAGCAGGGAAGCATCTGTGGTGAGTATCACTGAATGAGACTGAGTGACAAAAGGAACTCCTTGTTCAAATTGTCCTGATCCTGCCACCATTGCAAGGCCTGGATCAGGGCTCGAGTCACTAGGACTAGTTTGGTGAGAATCCTTTCTTTGGGACCAGAAGGCTTTTAAGTGGAACTGAATGTCCCTCATCTGGAATCTTGCTCCCTGGACCACTGCTGTGGAAGCTGCCATGTGGCCCAGAAGCTGAAGGAAATGCCTTGCTGGTCGAGACACCTGTAGGGTGAATGAAGAGGCCAGTTCCATAAGGGTCCTTGCTCTGTCCAGGGGAAGGAAGGCTCTTGCCCTTATTGTATCCAGCTCCGCCCCTATGAAGGTGAGGAGCTGTACTGGTTTAAGAACTGACTTTGGAAGGTTGAGAAGGAATCCTAAGGAAGTGAGCACTTGCTGAGTTATTTGCAAATGTGACTTGACTTGGTCTGGAGACTGAACTACTATGAGCCAGTCGTCCAAGTATGGGAAGATGGAGATCTTTTTTCTCCTTAGGAAAGCAACCACTACTGCCAGACACTTTGTGAAAACCCTTGGGGCTGATGTTAGGCCAGAGGGCATTGCTCTGAATTGATAGTAGCCTGAGGGCAACTCGAACCTGAGGTACTTTCTGTGGGAGCACCTAATGGGAATGTGAAAATAGGCAACTTTGAGTTCCAGGGAGGCTAGCGAGTCCCCTGGCCTTAGAGAGGGAAGGATTATTCCCAGAGTCACCATTTTGAACTTTGGTTTTAAAAGGTGTTTGTTCAGATATCTTAGGTCCAGGATGGGCCGCCATTCTCCTGTCTTTTTGGGGGTTAGGAAGTACCTGGAGTACAATCCTTTGCCCTTGTGTAGGGTGGGAACCCTCTCTATAGCTCTGAGAGCTAGGAGGGAAGAAACCTCTGCCTCTAAGGCAAGGGTCACTGATGGATTTGCAGGTGGAAAGGATCTGGTTCTCATCTTGGGAAATTTTTTGAAGCTGAGAACCAGTCCCTCGCTTATTACTTCCAGGACCCACTTGTCTGATGTCAGAGACTTCCAGTCCTGGACAAAGTAAGCCAGTCTGCCCCCTACTGGTATTGGAGAATCGGCCCGGGCAGGCCCATCAGGGTGTCTGCTTGGCAGGGGCTTTAGACAGAGGGGTGGATGCAGGCCTGCTCATCCCCCTTCTGCCTCTCCATCTAAAGAACCCCCTCTGAGAATAAGAAGAGGAGGCCTGAGCTTGGTAAAAAGACCTTTGGAAAGGCCTGCCCCTGCCCCTGAACTGCTGCCTTTGAGAAGTAGCTTGCCTTTCATTGGCCTGAGCACTCCTGTAAGTGGTCCTTTACTCGTCCATCTTTTTCATGTAGTTCTCTGTCTGCTCCCCAAACAGAGAATAACCAATAACAGGGAAATCCATGGCCTTAGCCTGGGTATCCTGTGATAGGCTAGTACATCTAAGCCAAGCCATCCTCTGAAGAGCCACAGATGTAGCCATGACTCTTGATGAAACATCACTGGAGTCCACAGCAGCATGAAATTGCACTTTGGATGTCTCAATCCCATCTGTAGCCACCTGCTCCAGCTCCTTGGCAAGCTGGTCAGGGGCCTGTTTAGCCAGAGCCAGCACAGTGTCCCACCTGGACTTCTGGTATCTAGCTGTGTAGACCATATAGTTAGCCTGCGCGAGTCCCAAAGATGCTGCCATGTACTGTTTCTTTGCCATGGCATCAATCCTCCTGAAGTCCTTATCTGGGGGGTGTGATGCCAAGGAGATATTTGCCTTATCACAGGCAGCAGCCTGCACTACCTCAACATGGCTGCATTGCTGGGAAAGGAACTCCGTGCCTGAGCCTGAAAGAGTATACCTCTTGTCCATTCGTCTGTCCACAGGAGGTATGGAATTAGGAGTCTTAAGAATTTTATGTGTCTGTTTCCCAAAGGATTTGTGGAAGGGAATAGACAGTCTCTTGAACTCTGGGATGTCCATCATTTCAACAAAATCAGGCTCCTCCTGATTCTCTACTGCTTCTTCCATAGGAAGCTGGAGGGTTTCAGCCACTTTTTTGTAAAACATAAAGTGAGAAGGGGACACAGAAAGCCTAGGAGGAGAAACACCTGAAGGTCTGTCTGGGGAGATGTCCGGGTCAATAGGCACATCCAGACTTTCATAATCACCATCATCATCCTCATACTCTCCCTCCTCCTCATCCGGTTCATAAAATTCTTCCAAGGTGTAATCCGAGACGGGGAACCAACCGAACCGAACCCCTGCCAGATGGTGCCGGTTCGGCCGGAACCGAAGTAAGCGATTGCACTATTCTTAACGCCTTGGCTATCTCATCGGCGGTTGAAGTATGAATTTCTGGGTCCAAACCGGATGATTTATCTTTTCTTTTTCTTTTTAACGGAACCGACTCCTCAGGATCAGCTCTCCTTTTGCCCAAAGAAGTATTGCCCTGGTCAGAGGGCACTCCTTCTGGTTCGGTCGGAACTGAACCGGGCTGGCCATCTGGGTCAGTGGACTTCTCGTCCTCCCTTTCCCTCAGTCTACCTAATCTCTTTTCCAGGGTAGATTTGGGAAAATTCTTACAAATCTGGTAGTCTGAATCAAGGTGGTCAAACCCCAGACAATAAACACAGGTGGTGTGGGGATCAGCCTTAGCAAAGACTTCCCCACACACACTGCAGTGTTGAAACCCAGTGGGCCCTTTTTTTTGGGGGGTTTCTCAGACACAGCCAATCCTAACCAAAACTTACCCTTTTTTTGGCAATCCCCTAGGCAAGACTTCCCTATTGGTTCCTGACCGTGTCACGGGTCTTGGAAAAAAACGTAATAAAAATCTGGTTTTCTTAGAACTGATACGGACCGGTTACCACACTCTAAGTACACAAACTTTTTTTACCTGAAACTGATCGGTTCAGCTGAACCAAGCCACAATTTACAAGTTCCACACAGAAACTATATAGAAAACCTATTTAGTACTCACGGTACCACAGACAGAGACTTAAACCGACATCGGTATCAGCAATTCGGTAGAAACCGAGCAAAAAAAATGACACTTTAACCGACTTTTTGAACCGAGCAAAGGAGAAATCTCTGGAGCGACTGCTCAGTGAGGCGGAGTAAAGAATCTGACGGTTGGAGTTTAAACAACAGCAGACAGGGGTTTCAACCGAGCTCGCGGTGAACATTCCATGCTGGCAATGGAAAGTTTAACTCTTTGTTCTCTGGGGCAGTTGAAAGGCAGGACCTAACTGCATATGTCAGAATACAGCAAGACTTCATGTTGTTTGAAAAGCAGGTTCCCACTCTATGAAATATATTAAGGATACCTGCAGCAGAAATAAAGTCAGCCCTTGGCAAAGGGCCAAAATGAAATGTTTAGCTAATGGCTGAGTCTTGCAGCTGTTGGCAGACATAATAAATGATCCTGCAAAGCCAGAGCATTTAAGCAGCTGGTAGCTGCTCTTATTTCTTATAAACTAGATAGTAATGCTCTTCCCAGGGGAGTTTCTCCCCTGTAATGACCCACACTAGCATGCAGAAATAAAATATACAAACATATATATATATACATATATTTGTAGGGTCACAAAATGGTTTTGTGTCCCACAATAAAGCTCAGCATTTTTTTTTGTTGTTATGAGTTAATGCAAACACAATCTGTAAAGAGGTAATATATGGGCCTAGTAATGCTGGGGACATAATAAGCCTGTTCTACCTGTACCAGTGATTGAGAGAGAATGCCAGTTCAGGTGTTCTTTAGGACAGCAGTGGCCCCTAGTGGTCCATATTTATATTATCAGAGCTGTCAATCAAGGATAGTGGAAAGTTTTCCACTTCACCATGAAGTTTATTTTCTTTCTGGGCTTTTTTATTTGCTTTATAATAATCTTTATAATAATCATAATCTTTATTTAAATTAAGTGCCTTTCAAAATATCAAGGCACTGTACATTAAAATTAATAAAATCAACAATACAAACAATAAAATGGTCTGCAGAGATCCTTATCAACCAGTTAAATTAGGATAAACCTGATGCCACAGGAAAGTTTTAAGCACCTGTTTAAAGCTCCCCATAATCGAGCACTCCTGAAGTTGTTGGGGTAAAGAATTCCAGAGGGCTGGGGACACGTATATAAATGTACGGGCCCCTGAGGATTTTAAAGATACCCTCGGAATCTCTAGCAACCCCTCATAAGATGAACGAAGCTGTCACTTGGGGCAGTAAGGTACCAGAAGCTCTTTCAGGTAGTCAGGGTCAAGTCCGTGTAGGGCTTTATATATCCGTAAGCCAACTTTGAAGGTGATCCGCCACCAAATCGGCAGCCAGTGCAGATCACGTAGCACCAGTGTAATATGGGAGGACCAAGAAGTCCCCATCAACAACTGTGCCGCAGCATTCTGCACTAGCTGCGGGTGGCAGATATCAACCCCCGGTAGCCCTAAGTAAAAGGAGTTGCAATAATCAAGGTCACCAGATGAAACAATGTGCTTGATCCTGGCTATGTTCCTAAGATGGTAAAAGGATGACTTGATGACTGCCGACACCTGAGATCGCAGTGTCAGCCCATCATAAAGCACCACTCCCAGGTCCTGCACCCATTCAGAGGTAGGGATCTGGAAGCACCCCAGAAAATGTTCAGAGGGCTAACCAGCCCCCAGTGCCTCTATCCAGTGACCCGGATCCATGACCATCACCTCAGTCTTTCCTGCGCTCAACTTCAGCCAGCTGGAATTCATCCAATCCTGGATTTCAGTGATGCAGTTGTTAAATATTGAGAGAGCACTATCCTGGTCAAGTGCAAAAGACAGGTAGAGCTGGGTTTCATTAGCATAGCAGTGAAACCTCAGCCCATACCGTCTTACAATGTCTCTGAGGGGCAGCATATACACCATGAACAACATGGGAGACAGCAACGAGCCCTGAGGGACCCCACATGACAGAGAGAGAGGGTCAGAGGAATAAATCTCAGACACCACTCTCTGAATTCTGCCAGTGGGGAAAGATTTAAATCACCTGAGGACTGTACTAGTCAGGCCACAGATGAACCTCAGGTGCTCAAGCAGCACCCCATGGTCCACGGTGTCAAAGGAGCCTTAGGAGCCCTCTCTATCTCACCACAGCCTACGTTCCCCCAAAGAACCAGCACCCGGCCCTGGTATCTTTAATGGACTACCTGGCAGCCCTCCACCATAAGGCGGAGCAAATCCTAGTTGGGGACCTTAATGTAAATTGGCTCAGCACCTCCTCATCTGCGATCAGAGACTCATTTGCCGCCCAAGACCTGACGCAACTTGTCACCCAGCCCACAAGAATAAACCCTAAGAGAGGTACCAGCACCCTTCTGGATGTTATTATAACTAACTGACCCCATAAAATTCAAAACATCCAGGTCCTCCCAGACTCCCTAAGTGACCACTCCCCTATCCTATTTCATTGGGCAGTCCCAATCCCAAACCCAAAGCCCAGACCACCTCAGCAGGCCCCTCAGCCCTGGTGGGCTGAAAAAACTTAAAGTATTCCTCACCCAGATAAACTGGTCCCCATTCATCATGCAACCGACATTGACACTGCCCTCGCCTTCTTCACTCACACCTTCAACATGGCCTGTGATGTCTTTGCACCCCTCACCAAAATCCGGTCCAAAAAACGGAATGCACCTTGGGTTAGCCCAGCCCTTCTACAATTACTAAGAAATCGGGATAATCTCTGGCACCTTGCCACTGAAACGGGTTGTCTGTCTGATAGGCAGGCTTACAATGCAGCCCGGAATAAGTGCTCATGGGCCATCAGGAAAGCCAAGGCTGACCATTACCAGGCCTCCCTTACCTCCTCCTGGGGCTCGGCCCGGACTTTCTGGGATAATATTAAGCAACTTAACGGAAAAGCTCGCACCCCTGCCCCATCCCAGCTCACTAGAAATGGCACTACCACCACCGAGCCTGCCACCATAGCTAACTGGTTCAACACCGCTTTCACTGACCTTAGCTCAGTCCTCCCTAGTAATTTCTTTGACCCTCCCCCCAACCAACCTCCCCCTGTCCTCCAGCGCCCCAGCTTCCACCTGTGCAAGATTTCCACCCGGGAAGCCAGACCCATCCTAATCAAAGCTTTGAATGGCAACAGTCCTGGCAGTGACTCACTAGACCCCAGTATCCTCAGGCTGGTGCTAGATGAAGTCCTTGCCCCACTCACCAGCCTAATTAACCAGTCACTCTGCCTGGGACAATTTCCCACAGTTTGGAAAACAGCCATTATCACACCAATTCATAAAGGGGGCTACAGGTCATCGGCCAACAACTACTGGCCAATCTCCATCCTCCCCCCATCTCTAAAGCCCTGGAGAAAGTGGTGGCCATTCAAATCACTGATTATCTGGCTAAGCATAACATCTTATGCCCAGAGCAACATGGCTTCCGTGCTGGTCACAGTACCAGCACTGCCCTAATTGAATTCTCCAACTTCCTACACTCCTCCTTGGATACCAGCTCCCTAGCTGGTGCAGTGTTCATCGACCTCTCAAAGGCCTTCAACACCATCTCCCATCCACTTCTGCTGAATGCACTCTGTCACACTGGTCTCTCAGCTGGCCCCCTAGCATGGTGCACAAGCTAGCTTGACGCTCGATCACAGTGTGTAAAAATCAATAGCACAGTCTCCGATACCCGTCCCATTCACTCTGGGGTCCCCCAAGGCTCCATCCTGGGCCCCCTTCTCTTCTCGCTCTATCTGAACACCCTGCCCAGTGCATGCCCTGGCAAAATTCTCCTGTATGCAGATGACGCTGTCCTTTTTGCCACCCACCGCAATCCCGTCTCCCTCCAGGACACCCTACAGCAGTCTTTCAACAGTGCCGAAGCTTGGTTTAAGGAGCGCAGACTCATCATCAATCTTAAAAGACCAAAGCTATGCTCTTTTCCACCCCAAAACAAAGCTAGCAACCACCCACCTATATCCTTCCAAGTACCAATCAGCCACTGGAACAAGTCTGCTCCTACAAATACCTTGGGTTACCTTCGACTCAGCCCTCACATTTCACAACCACATCAATGCCCTAACATCCGCCACTAACACACGGCCGGCATTCTCTTCCACCATAGAACCTGTCTTCCCCAAATGCTCTCCGCTCGCTGTTACATCATCTGTTCTGTCCCTTGTAGACTATGGTCTACCAGTCTATGGTGCTGCCGACACCACTGCACTCAAAAAAATTCACTTAACCCTGAACAAAGCCTGCAGATTGATTACTGGTGCCCCCAGGCTCACACACACCTGTCAGCTGTATGTCGAGGCTAAACTGCTTACCCTGGATGAACGGCTCCAATACCAAACCTGTCTCCTCACAAAAAAACAACACGGCTCTCCCCCCCTGGGGTAATGGCATCCATCCACCAGAGCCCTCCCACTATTGCAACACGGTCTTCCAACAAGACCACTCTAATGGTCCCCAGATCAAGAACCAGCCATGGCCAGAGGTCCTTCTGCTATAGAGCCCCAACCTGGTTTAACTCTCTCCCTGCCCCCATCACCAATGCCACCACCATCTCCAAGTTCAAAACCACCCTTCAAAACCACATCATCAACACTCGTAACTGCTCCTGTCTCTGAAAGTAGCCTCCACCTCTACTTCTCTTGACAATGCCCTCCGGCGGCTCTCCACCTAGCCATCCCCACCACCACTTCCCTGTACACCGTGCCTATGTTTAACCTGGCCAGTGCCAGCTGCTTCAGTGTTTACCTATTAGATTGCTCACTATTGATACCAACTTGTGTAACACCTGTTCTCAATTACATGTACCCTGTAACCCAAATGTATTTGTCTGACCACAGTGTGATGTGGCGCCTCTGTTGAACGCCTATTGTTTTGCAAACCTACGCTATGTAACCAAAAACACAATGTATGTCTTTATGTGACGAAGTACCTTTGGAAACGAGCCTCTGGCTCAAAGGCTGTAAACTGATTTTACAAAATAAAATAAAATAAATAAATAAATAAAAGGCTGAAGAGAGATCAAGTAGCACCAAGATGGAGTGGCTTCTCCAATTTCTAGCCATCAGGAGATCATTGAGCACCCGAACCAGCTGTGCCTCTTTTGAAAACTGGATTGGAGAGGTTCATAGATGTTATGGATGGTCAAGTGGTTCTCCAATTGTACCACCACTACTTTCTCAATAACCTTCCCTATAAAGGGGAGGTTTGAGATTGGTCTGTAGTTGGCCAGAGAGTCCAGGTCCAAAGAAGCCTTCTTCAGGAGGAGTGTCACCACCGCCTCCTTCAGGGAACTGGGAAACTCACCTGACGCAAGGGAGCACCAGATTATCTGTGCCAGGAAAAGGCCGATAAAATCACAACAACCCATAATCAGGGAAGTTGGGCCCGGATCCAAACTACAGCATGTAGAGCACATACTCTGGACAATCCACATGACAGCCGAGAACTCCAGCCGGTCAAAGGTACTCCAGGAAACACAAGGGACAGTGACCAAGCACCAATCAATAGCGCCTCCATAGAGTGAGTCAATAGGATCTTCACCCTGATGTCAGCCACCTTATTTGCAAAGAACTGAGCAAGCTCATTGCACTCCAGTTGTGAAAAGGCTCTTCGAGACTGCATACAGGCTGGGTTGCACAGCCTGTACACAGTTCAAATGAGCTGGGCCAGTCAGTTCTGAGTGGCAGCAATCTCCCCGGACAGGAATTCTGCCTTCTTATGGTAGAATGCTGATTGGTAGACTTGATAATGTTCTACCAATCTAAGGTGGTCGGCCTCCAGGGCGGATTTTCTCCAGTGCCGTTCTAACCTTCGTCCTAGTCGCCACAAGTCCCTCAGGGTCCCATCAAACCAAGGGGCCCAAGGGTGAAGGGAGAGAGGATGAAGATGGACTGACTTTAGACCTCATGCCAGTATGAAGGGTAGCTTTAGTTAGCCCTCAGCCTTCATATAAATTAAAAAGAGGGCTAAATAAAAATATTTATTTTTTTGATGATGCTAAGGTCACCTGACTACAGGGGATGGATATAAAAAGCCCTCCTGTTCTACCAAACAGTAGATAGTGGTCAGTTGCTACTGACTGTGCAGGCAATGACAAGGTGAGTCTACTGCTGCACCAGTGGTTGTGGAAATGAAGCTAGTTTGCCACAAATAGCCTTGAATTATTGTTTATTGTCTAATTTCTTTATTTAATTGAGTTCTTTATTTTCCTGAGCAAGAAGCATTGCAAAGTTTATTTTTATTTTTATTTTTCTTTATTGGAAAAAATAAACATCCAGCAAGAACAAGTGGGTTGCACCTAAAAACTGCTGTTGTGTCCATGTATTATCCTGTACCTTCACAGCACTCACCACGGTTATATACTGTGTGTGTTATGTGACTGACTATCCTGCTCTGCTGTTGACTGGATGCCGCTGGCCACTTGTACATGGAGTGAGCATGCCGAAGGTATCCCCATGGCAACAGTACACTGAATGGAACTCCACGGACCCGGAACTGGACTTCAGCAGCGAAGTCCATATTGATCCAGGTCTGTGGATTAAGTGTTTGATCCGGGGGTTCAGATCTTGGGTGGAAAAGTCCATTCAGCCCTAACACTTACTATAGGACATTTGGGTCCTTTGAAAAACTTGCAAAGCTTCTGCTGATTTAATGAGAAAAACTGAATCTGATCTAGGACATTGCAGCTGTTGCAGTTGAAGTTTTGCGACTGTATTAGACAAGTCCAACTTGAACAATGCTAAACGGGTATGTGGTTGACATTTGAGGACCAGTATAGCAGTTGTTGGCTCTGTGACAGTGTGAGGAGTGTTTCTGTAAGCGAGCAAGAACTGAGCAAACCTTTGGGTTGCAGGTATTGACTGAGAACCTAGTTTGGTCCAGTTGTTTTTGAATATCTGTACAGATCATTTGGTTGTACCATTTGATGCCGGATGGTAGTGGTTGCAATTATTTGGATATGTTTGTTGGAAAACGTCCATAGTAGGTCAACAGGCCCAAGAATGATCTTAAAGCAGTCGGTACATTGACAATTGCTTCCACTTTACTGTCTGTTAGCTGCAGGCCCTGGGTGTCAATCTGATAACTGAGGTGCTCGACAGAATGTTATGGAAACTGGCATTGGGCTAGCTTCACTCCTGCTCTGCTGCTACCAGAACAACTCATTTGTACTTGTTTTAAGTAAATGTTTACAATCAACTCAGGATTTTATTATTGTACTATGATTTATATTGCACACTGAATCCTGTCTGTGTATTTGTTTGACTTTTTTAAGTCTTTGCAAGTTGTATTCTATGACTTGCGAGATTCTGTAAATGAGATTGGTTTCTCATAGAACCTATCCTGTAAACCATTAACTTTTAAATAAATAAATAAAATAAATACTCCATACCCCTGCAGTCTGGGAAGATTGTCAGAGGCTGTTCCACTGTGGGGGCTGTGTAAGCAATAATACCCAACAGGGTGGGTAGTATTGAGAAATAGCGGACCACCCAGGGGTGTTATTAGGCCAGACACCACAGGTGAAGGGCCTTATAGCCCCGGAATGTCCACTATTTCTCAATACCGCCCACTCTGGAGGGTATTATTGCACATAGAAAATGGGTCATTTATTGACATGTAAAAAAAATTACAAATGAAAAAAAACCTTTAGATGACTAAAAATAAAGACAAAAAAAAACTTATTTGTAAAGTAGTCCTTGTACTGGTACATTTTGCAAGTTTGCCAGTAGAGGGCGCTGCATTTTAAGATTGTGTTTTTCACTTTGTGGTTTCACTTTGTCCCCTGTTCCTCGTTCCCCCGCCACACTGTGCTGATAATAAAATAAAGTTTAAAGAGCTAGTGTACTGCTTGGGATTAATAGTAATTTTCAAATGCAATCAGCTATCACTTCTTGTATCTCAAGTATTTTTTCTTTTCTGTTTGTTAATTAGAATATTTTCCACCTGGCAGTATGGGGGTGATGTGTGGAGGAGCATCTCTCTGCTGGAGGAAAAAAAAAGTCAATTCTGTTCCTCCCACTACATCGTCAGAAATGATACCAAACACCTTGAGGCACCACAATCCTTGCAGCCTGAGCAGTAACTCTCACAAGCTACCAATCAAAATGCAGGAACTTGTGACATCACTAGTTACCAGCGAAAGCCAGTCCCTGCTGCTTCATGTGAAAGTGAAACCAGGCAGTGAGAAATGGTTTTCATTGGTTACTAGTGATGTCATAGTCGGGGTGGTCTCAGTGTTGATGTACTGGAAGGAACAGAACTGACTTTTTTCCCCTTCCAGACAGAGTGCTGCTCCACACATCACCCCAGTACTGTAGGTGAAAAATCTTCAAATTAGCAAACAGAAAAGAAAAAATACTTGAGATATAAGAAGTGATAGCTGACTACATCTGAAAGTTACAATTAATTGCAGGTGGTTTCCAAGCAGTACACTAGCTCTTTAATGTCCCACCAAAATCTGTGATGGGCTAGACTTTATTTTTTTCCACCCAATGAACTCTGGTCATGTGTAGTTGGCGGGCGGGCAGCTGCACTGGCAAGTTGCCAAGGATGGATGGAACAGAGTGAGCTAAAAGAAAAGAAATGCTGTAAAAAGAGGTAGATTGCTGTCCTTTTTCATGATGTTGCCATTTGTTTGTCTGAACTGGGATGCTGAGCTGGGTACAGTTTTAATAGTCCATGGACTGTGGGAATCAGGCCAAGGACCGCTCATGGCACTTTTATGACTTCTACTCCCCATACATGGAGACGCGCTGCCGGCTTGAAGGAGCTAATATATCGGTCAGCGTTTGGGGAAGCGTGAGTCACAGGAACATCTCTGACATGTAGGAGTTTGATGTGAGTGAGTAGTTCAATAGGTTATGAAATATTTGTTTCTTGTTTTTTTTTAAGTAATGGTCTGACTTCGAGGTGTGTATTGGAGATGAGAGCTCTCGGATAGAGGGCTGTGTCTGTCAGTCGCCTGCTAAGCGGAAGATAAAAATGGCGGTTGGAAGGCTTGAAAATCTGGGGTGCTCAATGATACCCTAAGCAATGGGGCACCTCGAATTGGCCCTTTGTTTTATACTTTGTTTGTTGAAGATTCAGTTTTAGTAACACAGATAGATGTTCATTTCCACACACACATAATCACCAGTATAAGAATACTCTAAGCTAATACACAATAAGGGAAAAAAACAAAAAAAGAAAGAAACTAATCTATTGATCGAAAGGTAAACAGTTAATTAACTCTAACCAATTTTTAAACAGAGGTCTCATCCATTCCTTAATTTGTCTCATACAAAACCCATACCTTCTCACACCAGAAAAATTAGTACGTTTCTTGGATCAGTTTTTCATTGCCCATAATCTATTCCTTGCTAGGTTACCCTTAGAACTTAATGTCAGCCATTATCCCAAGATCCTCCTTGTCAAGGGGGACCATTTGCCTCTCATCTAGTGCAATCAAGTAGTCATTCCTGGCTTGTTTCCCCTAGGTCTCGTAGTTCCCATCTATTCCATTTATTGTTATATTTATCTGTCATCTGAGCCAGACTGAAGGTTATCCTTTCCATCTTTTGCACATTTTGCATTATAGTGAGCTAATCCGAGACCTCTGGGGTGTAATCTGATGCCACTTTGTAGTTATGGATTTCAGTGCTGCTGCCACCAGAGTCAACCACAGGTACCTTTCATCTTTCCCCTTAATATCTTCAGGGATCATCCTAAGACCAGATGCTCCAGACCGATAGTGACCTGTGTTGTGAAAAGTTGTTTCAAATATTTTATGATTTGGTCCCAAAATTGTTTAAGCGCCGTATGTTGCCAGAAAATATGTGACTGGGTAGCTCGGTTGGAACCACAGTTCCTTCAGCAGGAGGGAGGGACCCCTGGGGAGTAGTGTCTTACTTGTACTGGGACCAAAAAGTATCTGATCCTTACTTTCCAAACATATTCTCTCCAGAGGGGTGGAGATGAAGTTTTCTAGACATTTCGCCAGACCCTCGACCATTGTTGTTGGGTCAGGGAGAGGCCTAGCTCTGACTCCCATTTTTGTTTGGTATACTGTGTGGATACAGCTCTTTCATTAATATAATTCAGGTATAGGAGCAAGATGGCCTTCTCTCCGTGTGCTGAACCTCATATCTTCAGGAAGGGAATCTGTGAGAGTCCCTCATCTCCCCCTCCTGGTTCCGGCCACCCCTGTGTATTGATATAATCTTTAATCTGGTAAAACCTTAATATATCTGTTGGCTGCCAATGAAAACACCTGCAGGCTTCCCCAAAGGTGATTACCTTGTTATTGCACAACAATTGATAAGGGGATGTGATTCCCCTTTTAGCCTGAGAGATAAACCAAGCATCATACTTCACTGGTTCAAGGTTAGGGTTGTAAGCCCACCATCTGAAGAGCCACAGGCATTCCTTGGTATTACCTGTCCTTACTCCCCTCCTCCAATCCTCTAACACTGCCTGTATGCCAGAGAAGTAGGTATTACAGGTAGGTCTTCCTATGTTTTGAAAAAGTAGAGCCCGCAACGGGGGTTCCAACTAAATGGTCAAATCTACCTTCTTCCATGCTGAGTCGTGTTGTGGGGTCCCCCACAGCAGGGCCACTCACATTTGGGCAGCCACCCAGCATCCTTCCAAGTCTGGGAGCACTAGTCCACCATTTTGTTTTGGGAGAAATAATACTTCTCTTTGCACTCGTGGTCTAGTCTTACCCCATATAAAGGAGGAGAAGATTTGTTGCCAGTTTATAATTTATTTATTTATTTAAGAGATTTACCAGGAAAGCATGCTGAACAGAGTAGCGCTCGATTCCAGATGCGCCCTGGGGTAGGGAGTTTACACTGGTACAGTAGAACTTGAACAAGCCCAAAACAACAGCACAACAACAGCAGCAGGTTTTACATTTTTCGATTGGTGCAACAATGGATGAGGTAGTCATAATATAGGTAGAGAAGTGCATATTCATAGTATTTAGCAATATAAGGTGCAGACTGAAACAGGAACCAGGCTGATGATATAGATGGGAGGTAGGAGGTGAGATGGGGGTCAGCGGGGGGGGGGGAGAACAGGAGCAGATGGAAGAGAAGTGCGTTCTAAGAAGGGAATTCCATTGTGGAGTGCTTGTGGAGTGTCTAATAACTGCTGCCAAGGAGTTCCATAATTTGGGCAGCCTGTAGCTGAATGCAGCCTGGCCAGACCGGGTAGATCTGTATGGAATGTGCAGGAGCCTAGAGTCTATGTTTCTGAGAGCGTAGGCCGGTGGAGAGAGGGTGGTTAGGGAGGATGACAGGTAGGATGGGAGTGTCTGTGCCCAGAACTTGGCAGATGTTCTAGCACAGTGAAGCAGTCATCGGTTATGTAGCGAGGAGAGTCCCAAGGACTGGTAGAGGTCACAGTGATGGGTATTTGGAGGCTGGTCCAGAGAGAGAGAATCGGCAGAAGGAGTTGTAAAGGGGATCAAGCCTTGCTAAGAAGGTTTGGGGGGCGGCACAGTAGACAACATCACCGTAATCCATAATTGGGAGGATCATTTTTTGAACTATTGCTTGCCTGGTTGGTAGAGGAATGCAATTCTTGTTCCGGTAGAGGGCTCCCAGCATGGGGTGCAATTTTTTGTGTAGACCGTCTATATGCGCTGAGAAGTCAAGGTACTGATCTAGCCAGATGCCGAGATAACGATATGACGTGCAGGTCTCTAGTGGAGATCTGTCCAGAGTGTAGAAAGTGGGTGGTGCAGTAAGCCGGGTTAGCTTGGCCCGAGATCCGAAGGTGAGGGAGACTGTTTTTTTAGAGTTCAAGAATAGTTGGTTTGAAAGGAACCAATGTTGGATGGAGTCGAAGTCCTTCTGTAGACAGACTGTCACAGCGGTTGCAGATGGGCCAGAGGCAAACAGCACCATATCGTCTGCGTACATATGGATAGCCGATTGAAAGCAGGCATCGGGCAGGTCATTTAGAAAAATAGAGAACAGCAGTGGGCCAAGTACAGACCCTTGGGGGACACCACAGGTGACAGGAAGTGAGGTGGATCTAGCCGAGCCTATGCGGACTGATTGAGACCTACCTGACAGGTATGAATGGAACCAGTTATTTGTGTTCACCGACAGACCAGCTTGGGCAAGTTTTGCCAGCAACAGGGGGATGAGAGACTGTGTCGAAGGCTTTCGCTAGGTCTATGAATATAGCTGCCGTAATTTCCCCTTTGTCGATGCCCGTAAGGATGGAGTTAGTGAGGCGAAGGAGGGAGGTGGTGGTGGAGTGATTTTTTCTGAAGCCGGCTTGGTAGGGGGTAAAAAATGATATGGTATCTAGATAGTGGTGGAGCTGAGATAGCACAAGGTGCTCTTGAATTTTGGCTAGGTTGGGGAGCAGAGATATGGGACGGTAGTTGGATGGGGAGGAGGGGTCCCCTCCTTTGGGTAGGGGAATGACTGTGGCTTTTTTTCCATGTTGTGGGGACTGCCCCAAGTTTAAAAGATAGGTTATAGAGCATGGTTAGAGGGTGGGCTATGGCTGGTGCTGAGAGTAGGAGCATTTTGGAATCAAGGCCCAATGGACACTTTCCTTTGGCTGGGTTAAGTGACTGCAGTAATTTTAGCACCTGGCCAGGTGAGACTGGGCGGAGCAATAAGAATCTGGGATGGAACCTGACAGGGCACTCCATGGAAAAGGTATAGTAGCCATGGACGGGCATTCATCTTTAGGGTCTGTTTTCAGGATATTAATGGAAGCGGCAACAAAGACCATCTGGTAATGTCACTTTTGAGTTGGGTAATTAGAGGGGTGTAATTCAGGAAGAACAAAAGATCTGAAGTGGGACGTAGATTGATACCCAAATACCTCTTTCTAGGTAACCCCCAGTTCATCTAAAACTTCTGGGTCTCCTTCAGGGTGGGGAAGTAATACAGACTAAGGACTTCTGTACTGGTTTTATTTAATGTGTAGCCCGAGAGGGTGGGGAATGACTCCAGTTGCTGAAAAACTGCATGTAGGGAGTCAGCCGGGGAGGAAAGGTACAACAGGATATAATCTGCGTACAAAGCGACCTTATGTTCTGTCCCCCCCAACACTATCTCCCGATCCTAGGGTTTTGTCTGATACTCTCTGCTAGTGGCTCTATATATAGTGAAAATAAGAGTGGAGAGAGGGGGCAGACCTGCCGCATCCCTCTTTCCCAGTACAAATCTTGAGGATACATGGCTGATTACCTGGACACGTCCCTCCAGTCCATCATAAAGCTTAAAAAGGTTAGAAATAAAGAGCCCCAGGAACCCAAACCCAGAAAGGACTTGTTTTAAGAAAGACCATGAATGCTTTTTCAGCATCTAAACTCATCAGCAGGGAAGGAGTTTTCAAATTACTGATATGATCTATAATATGAACTGTTCTACTGAGGTTGTTTTGAGCCTGTCTGCCCGGGATAAAACCCATCTGGTCAAGATGGATAAGACCTGGTAGAGTCACCCGAAGGCGGTGTGCCAATATAGAAGTCAGTAATTTATAGTCATTGTTCAATAAGGAAATGGATCGATAGGAAGGGCATCTTGTGGGGTCCTTTCTGGGTTTGGGTATAACAGAGATTATAGCCTGTGCCCAAGAGGGTGGGATCCCTCCCTCTCCGTGTGTGTGTATATATATATATATATATATATAGAAACACTTGAACCATGTCTAGAAAGCTTTTATAAAATTCCACCACTGGGCCATCATTGCCTGGGCATTTCCCTGTCTTCAGCCCAGCCGCCTCAGTACGAAGCTCTTGTGGAGTAATAGGTAGCAGCAGGTTTTCCTCCTGCTCCTCTGTTACCCTCAGTAGGTTTAACTGCTGCAGGAAGGTTTGTATATCCTCCCTTGGTGCATCTGATCCTCAAGCATATAGGTCTGCATAGTACTGTAGGTCTTAAAGGCCTCAGCTATCTCAGACATCTGATGTAGAACCCTTCCATCCCCTGGTCAGTATAAAGTTGCAATAGTAGCCTTGGCTTTCTGTATCCAGAGTCTACTAGCTAGGAGCCACAGGGTTTGTGGGCCTCCCTCATAGTACTTTTGATGAAGGAAAAGCATTTTTTGCTCCACGTAATAATCCTAGAGGCTCCCAGCGTCTTCTTAAATTCTTTTAATTCTCTTTCCTTATGTTTGCTATATTTGTCTTTTTGTCTTGTTTCCAATTCCCTAATTTTTGTTTGTAATTGAACCCTTTTAGCTTCCCTTTCCCTTTTTTCCCCGGCTAGATATTTCAATAAATTTCCCCTCAGGACAGCTTTTGCAGCATCCCATTGTGTCCCTGGGGAAATGCTAGGCCTGTCATTTTCTTCTAGATATGTCTTATAGGTGTCCTGAATCACTTTTTTTTTGAATTTCTGGGTCTTGTAAGATGGAAATGTTTAGTCTCCATATTGTGTTTCTCCGGGTATCTCCCAATTCCATTTTTAGGAAAATTGGGGAGTGATCTGACAAGATCATGTCTCCCATCCATGAATCTCCCACCATAAATATCTCTTCCTTGGGGAGAAAAAAATAATCTAGTTTTAAGTACATCTGGTGGGGGGCAGAGTAGAAAGTGTAATCCCTCCTTCCCCCATTCAGATGCCTTCACACATCTGTCATTCCCATTTCCCCCAACAACCTCCCTACTCACTTAGCCACCGTATATGTTTCTCTTGGTATTCCAGAAGTGGTGTCCAAAGAGGGATTGAAAGCCAGGTTAAAATCACACCCACAAATCACCACTCCCTCTCCCCACTCCTGCAATAAGGTGAAAAATGTTTGATAATCTAAGTATTTAGCTCCTGGTGGGAAGTAGACCGAAGCCAGGGTAATTTTAGTCCCTCTATAAGTCCCCTTCATTAATGCATATCTGCCCTCTTTGTCAGCTAGGGCATCTTTCAGCTGGAATGCAGTCCTGTTCAGAATCAGGATGGCTACACTCCTCTGCCTACCTTTTTTATAAGAGGAAGTGGCCGAACAATGAAAACCCATCCCCACAAGCTTCTGCTGTTCTAGCCTAGAAAGATGTGTCTCCTGCAACAGGGAAAAATCTGATTTTGTTTTTCTCAGGAAGCTCAGAATTTTGTCACATTTTACAGGGCTAGTTAGCCCATGTACATTATATGAACATACAACAGTATGCTGTTTATTCATGTTCTAATATCAATAACCTGGCTTTCACTCCATCTTCAAGTACAACGTTTTATATCTGGGAATTTAGTATTGCATTTCTCTGGCTTAAGTGTGAGACACTCTGTATATACCAACTAATGTGACCCCTTAAATGTAACATAACAAAAGCCAACTGGGCTAAATACAAAACAATCAACTGCACAACTTCCAAGGTAGGAAGCCCAAAAAAGTTATGGGCTTCTAGTCCTGACCCATAGTCTGATTTAAATCTCGGGTACGACCAGGGCAGAGGTACTGCACCCCCTTTCAATAAGGGATCCCCACCCTAAAGCCGGGTCAAAAGTATTCTGGCCCTACACAAAAATTGAAGTTCACCACAGACACTATGTCAGAACATCACGTGCAACAATATATGGTGTACTTCCAAGCCAAAACTCCTCCCTCCACCCTCTCTTCGGTAGACAACTATATTATGAATTCTCCCAACCAGTCTCACAAATTATATGAGAATAATATTTCCCATTAACCCCAAAAAGGGGGAGCATCCTGGGTGCCCAATCTTGCAGAACTTGGAAAAAAAAAAACAGGAACAGGAAGCCAAAGGCAACCTCGTATGTTAGTTCTTTTATATGTGAAGCTTAACCAGTAACACCCACTTCTTTATAAAGACACTCATTAGCCTCTCAAAAACATGGCCCCTTTCTGTATTGCATAAACCTTTGCAATATTGTTCCATTTAAATAATAAAGTATCCATAGTCAATGTCCATTTATTATAACTCCACTATGCAGATCAGTCTAATGTCTTGGAGGACCCACAATTAATTATTTTGTCCCTTTGCTTTGGGTCCAAATCTCATATACCAAGGTGCTGTGGGAAAACAAAAAAGTTTGTCCATGCTCATGCAGTAGGTCCCAAATCAAAGCCAGTCTTAGTGTTCAGCAGCAAGAGAAATTAATCAGAGAAAGCAACACTGTCCCATCAGGGATGCAAGAGAGCCCCATTGCTTATCATAATGGTCACTTCCTTGACCATTCACCTAACGTTTTGTATTTACTTCTGTCAGCTCTCTCTAGTTCACTCAGGTGTCTGTCTGGGGTTCCTCCACACCTGAAGTTTTGGTTGATTGCGCCACCATAGCTGCAAGCCTCTTTACTGCTTCTTGAGCCGATAGTTTTTGTGGTCTGATTCATTTCCCACTGAGTATCATCTGTCAATCTGGTTGAAATAACTTACCCCTTACTTGAACGTTCCACCGGTAAGCCCAGGACCAGGAATCCTCTTTGAGTGAAAGCCTGTTTTGCCTGTAAATTGGTATGATAAGTTACAGTTCCCTCTTTCCAGAAGACCTCTAGGCATGTTGGGAATGGTGTCTGAAATTTAACATTCTGTTCCCTTAAAATTTTAAGTAGGGGGCGTATTGCTGCTGAGCTAATTGTATCTCCAGGGGGTAGTCATGGTCAAATGTAAGCTTTAAATTTAAAAAGGTGATGTTCTTTTTTGCCCATCCCCTTCTTAGCAGGTCCTGCTTGGTTTTAGAGCTTGCACATTTTAAAACTAGTGAGTGGGGGTGTGCTGCTGGGTCAGTGGGCTTCGTAACCAAAGATCTGTGTGCTCGTTCTATTGATAAAGTATATCCCTGGGGAAGGTCCAGAACATCCCTAAGTATGTTTTCTAAAAAATCTTTCATTGGGTAGGTCTCCGATCCCTCTGCTAACCCATAGATTCGTATGATCTCTCTCTCCTAGAGTGACTCTCTAAATTCAGTGTTTTTGCATGGACAGCCGCCGTCTGACTGAAGAGCACCTCCATTGCTTCTCTGAGCTGGTGTGTCTGATCTTCAACGGAGGCAATCCTGTCTTCAGCCGAATGTATTCTTTGGTCCATCTTGGTGAGTTTATCTGATATGTTTTTGAATTCTCTGCAGTTTTCCGACCGCGAATCCCTTTATCTTTTTTAGCAAGATTTTGAACCGGTTTCAAGATGGTTGTTCCATCTCCCCCTTCTGTATCATGGTATGAATCTCTGGTACTGGCTGGTGACTGGCTTCTCTCTTGTTGCTGCAGCCCTAGTCCAATCCCCATTCATCCATTGATTTTGTTGGCCCTTTTTGTATGGATTTCTGGCCATGAGTGGACCGAGTACCACCACTCGGCATTTGTAGATCGGATCAAGACATTTTAAAGGGAGAAAGTTATTTTTTTGTTTCGAGGAAGGTCAGGAGCTCTGGAATCATGCTCTGTAGGGGTCCATGGTGGAACCGGAAGTCAGCTCTTTTTTTTTAGAGCATTTATTGAAAAATAAATGCATGCCTGACTGGGGGTTTCAGCCAGTCAGATTGCTTTATTTTTCAAGCCCATTTTCTAATACAAAATATCATCCATAAAGCAGACTACGTGGCCCAGCCTGTGCAGTATCTGGTCCATTGTGTGCTGGAAAATTGCTGGCACTGTTGAAACTCCATAGTTGAAATGATGATATCTGTAAAGTCCGTCGTGAGTATTTATTATTGAGATATGGCTCTGATTGTTTCCAAATCCAACTGCTTTATGCAAAGAAAAAGTCCAACTTGCTGAAGAACTTTCCACCTGCAAGTGGGGCAAACAAGTCCTTGCCACTGGATAGTGAGCATGTTTCTGGTTCACTGTACCTTGTAGTCACTACACAGCCTTACTGCTTTATCTCACTTATGTACCTGAATAATAGGGGCAGTCTAGTTGCTTCTCCGTACTCATGACATGATACCATGCTTTTCCAGATGATTCAGTTCTTTTTCTAACCCTTCTTTTAAGGTGTAGGGTACTGAGCGAGGCTTTTGGAAGACTGGAGCAGCTCCTGTATGCACTTGGATCTTTTTCTTGAAGTTCTGGATTGTGCCGTAGCGATCCTGGAAAACAGGACCATGATTGTCCAATACCTTTCTCACTGCAATTTGAGGTACTTTTGACACAGCTTTTAAGGTGAAGATCTTTCCCTTTTCAACTTGATCTTTTTGAGGCCAACCCAGTAGCACTGAAGGTTGAGGTGCTGGATGCCACACCTCGTGCCACACTGGTGACCTGGGTTTGGGAATGAGCTCGGGTCATATGGGACAGGAGAGGACTGAGCATCTGGAGGACTGCTTTCCTCTCCTGGGGGGTGGACTGGACATTCCCCTGTACTGCAACACCCAGTGGAGACTGATGGTATCACCGCTTGTGGGAGCCACATGTAGGGGTACGTAGGTGATGGTGGACATCCTGCAGGCAGGTGTGGGAGTGTGCCCACCACACACTGGACATCATTGCATGTCCATGCCTCCAGGAACCAGAAAGAGGAAAAAAAACGGCACCCAGACAGGCGAAGATGGGACCAGTGGACGACTACCCCGCCCCCTGCTAGGTCCGACCTGACTGGGTCTCTGACTCTCCTCTACTCCCCGACAGACCTTCTAGATTATAGTTAGAGCACTGGAGGAGTTAAAGATGGTTTCACCCTGGGGGCTCAAAGTCGGGGGTGGGGCAGTTGGCGGAGTTGGGGGAGAGTGCTGGCAAACAGAGACCTGTGTCAGAAGGACCTCAGGTTGGGTGGGATATGGCCATTCTGAGTGTCCCACTGGAGAGGAAGTCTAAGGGGCCAGTGATAGGAGGATAAAGAAAGTTAAAAAAAAAAAAAAAAAATGATCTTTTCGAGCCAGTTTCTTTCCAGTAAAGTAGGTCTTTCTCCTTGCACTTATCACTAGAGGCAAAGTCCATGCTCCTCCCTCATAGGTAACTGGTACCCGAATCTCCCCTGCAAAAAGGGATCAGGAAAGGGATTGTCTACTGCATAAGACATGAGCTGAATATAGGATGGTTGCAGTGGCACTTTTTGAGGTTCTCCTTGTAGATGTGTTCTGGCACAAGAGATAATGATGCCTTGGTGTCAAACTGCATGCTAACCAGTTTTGCCACCAACTCAATCTGGAAGCAAATTCCCTCTCCATTTCATTCATTTCAGCTCCAACTACTCTTTTTCTGGTTCAGTGTCTGCATGGTGTCTGTGACATAATGGGCACAAGAATTCATGATGTACTTTTGCATACTCTCTGTAGATAACCCACTTTTCCAGAGTTGTGGCATTTTTCTTCTTGAAATTGGCATGTGCTTTGTTGATGGTTATTTTATTTTATTTTTTAAATGATAACTAGGTAGGTACACTGGTCCTAGAGACCGTTTTCAAGTATGACCTGGGCCATAAAGATGGCACATACAGTACATGGAATTACAAAAATACATGAGCAATACAGCATACAGTGCATGGGAATACAATACAGAAGGTTCAGCAATACAATACACAGGTAAAAAACTGTTTCAGAGTTGGGGACAATGCTAGTGGGCAGGTAATAACAATAGACAAAGTCAGTACAAAACATGGGAGTGGAAGGGGGGATATGACCTAGCCAAACAGATGAGGAATAAAGTCTGCTAAGCGAGGCACCTATCAATCTAGTGGGGTGAGACAACGACAAAAGAAACCCCCCTCACTAAGGTCAGGAACTGCACTTGCAGCCCAAGGCAGATAGAAGGGCATTTTTAAAGTGTAATTTGAATAGGTGAAGAGTGCCTAATGAGTGAAGTGAGGCTGGTAGTCCATTCCAGAGCATGGGCAGCAATGGAGAAGGCTCTCTGCCCCATATCAGTAGTAGTTTGAGAATAATCAATTAGGTCATGAGAGGAGGACCTCAGTTCCTGTGTGCCATGTTTGATGCTAAGGAGTCTGGTTAAAGGGGAACAAACACTGTCACGGAGGGATCTGTAAATGAGGATACCCATAAGGAAGTCCCGATGGGCCAAGGGGGAGAGCCACCCATGCATTGAGTAAAGGGAGAAGTGGTGGGGGTTATATGGGGCTAGAGTGAAAAACCTACATTGGTTGTTAAAGGCAGCATTAAGACATGTGAGGTGATGAAACGCGGTTTGGGAGATGATGGGAGAGCAGTAATCCTACCCCTGCAATGGTGGCAAAGTTGTTTCAGCTTTGTGGAATTGGCCAGAGGTTCTGGCTTCTGATAAGTTTGTGATTGCTGATGAAATGGTGATGGGCCACTTCATAGTCTGGAATGTCCCTTGGCCCCTGGCGTATAGCTGACTCTGTGAACCCCACTCCTTGGTGGTTCAAAATGTTCCACTAGCTCCCTGGTGTCCTTCCAGGTGAGCTCCAAAGTGGGCACAATGTCACAGGCTGACTAGTTAAGTCCTTTTTTGACAAAAGCCATTAGTGATAGACTTCTCCTCTCAAGCTGCAGACAAATTAATCCTATAGAGCATCATCCAGAAATTGGCCAAACTCACAAATGTTTGCCAAATGCTTCAGTGCAATGATGTAGTCAGCAAGAGTTTCCCTCTCTTCTTGGTTCTGGCAATGAAAATGAAAGTGTTCTGCAATGACAATTGACTTGGGGTTGAAACGCTGTGAGAGTGTCTTGGTGAGTTGATCATACCACATGTCCAGCAGCTTGACAGGTGTGGTCAGACTCATGAGAAGTCCATAGACTGTGGGCACCAAAACTCCCAGGAAGACGTTCACTTTTTTTGTCATGGGTGTCTTTGCTAACCAGTGTTCAAAATACTCCAAACAAGAATCAAAGTTCTCTTTTGACTTGTTGAATTCTGGCACTTGTCCAGTGGATGCCATGTCCCCAGTGGTTCTTGATGCGGTGTTTAACATGTAGCCCCTGTGGCCTGTAATGTGCCTGGATCCCTAGAGTCCCTTCTTTTTCTTACTCCCCCAGGTACAGTTCTATTTTCTATATATTATTTTCTGTTCCCACAGGCTGACTTGTTGCTTGCCTGGCCTGGTGGGGGTGATTGCATTAGCATGCCTTGCACCTGTGGAGCAGCAGGGCAGAGTGGCAGCACAGCAGTCCAGCTGCCAAAAAACTTTAAGTTTTCCCTTTTTTTTAATTTAGCACAACCGCGCAGTCATGCTACTGATGCTTCTGGTGGTTCTCAGTACCCCAAATAGGGACTTTCCCTTTTCTTTCTTGGTGCTGACACCCAGTTTTAACTGTGGCTGTCAAATGGGATTGTTGCTGGCACCTGGGGGGCGAAGAAGAGAGGGGGACATGCGATGGTCTTCGTGCATGGCAGGGAGGGAGGTTTACTGGCAGCTTCTGAATGGCTTACTGGCATTCAATTTTGTTTTTATAGATTTTGCAGGCTTACCCAACCACAGACCAACTGGCACCCCGGATTACATTTACCTCAATACCACTGTCATAAACTAGGGGTTAGGGGACAGACCAACACAGACACTAAGGAATCTTCCAGCAGCCATTTCTATTCTTGGAGCAGAACAACTACTCAAGTGCCCCACTAGGCATGATAGGAACTACAGAAGGGTGACAATTGTTAAGGTAATGGACTACATTCATCATGGTTTCTTCACTTCTTCCTATGGGTAAGTACATATACAGTATGTATGCTATATCTTCTGTTACTACAAGTACCATAATTCCCTGCAGCTGTCATCAGAGCAGTAGGCAGCACTGGGAGATTCAATAGCCTGCAGTGCCTGTTATAGCTTTTACAATCTCCAAAAAGCATATGAAATTACTTATAGTAATGATGTAACAGAAAATAGTAGTGAAATAGTATGGGCTCGGATAAAACTTAGGAATATAGATCTAAGGGTGGGTTTAGCACATTGTTCTCCAAACCTCGATTTGATCGAGAATAATCAATTCCTCACTAAACTACAGAATGTGGTAGAAGGTAAAGATCTCATCCTCATGGGGGATTTTAATTTTCCAAACATTAGTTGGAATACATTGGAAGGGTCTGGGGAAACTGAAAATCGATTTTTAGACATAACTATACAAGATAATCTAGAACAATTGGTTAACAAGGGCACCAGAAAAAATAATATTCTGGACTTGATATTAACTAATCTAGAAGAAGAATTATCTGGATCCAACATGCTGGCACTGCTAGGGGATAGCAATCATAATGTAGTGGAGTTTGCATTTGATTTAAAATGAATATATAATAAAGGTACAACTACTATTAAAGATTTTTATAAAGCAGATTATGCTAATATTAAACAGTTCTTGACTAACTGGAATTGGGAAGTGGAATTAACTAATCTAGATACCCATGAAATCTGGGCCAAAATTAAAAGTAAAATTAATCACTATATGACCAAATGGGTCCCAGAAAGGAAAAAGTATATCAATAATAGAAGAGTATCACCATGGTGGAACAACACCATAAAGAAAAATATTAAACAAAAAAAAAAGAAGATTGTATAACAAATTAAAAAAAAACAGCCCACTGAAAAAACTGGCAGCTTTACAAAAAGGGAGCTAATAGAAATAAAAAAAAACTAATTAGGAAAGCAAAACAAAACCTAGAAATCAGATTAGCCACTGAAATTAAGGACAATAAGAAAAAAAATAGAATGATGTGGGGGCAATGAGAGGCAAACAAACAGGGGTTGGTCCCCTAGCGACTGTCAAAGGAATAACTAGTGATGAAAATAGTATGGCTTGTATACTTAATGAGTACTTTTTGAGTGTTTATAAATCAAAAGAAAATGTTAATATTGATAACATCAACTGTATACCTGTCACTATGCCAGTCACAAAAGAGGAAGTGATAAAAGTCATTCAGAATATTAAAATACATAGTGCGACTGGACCAGATGGAATTTCCCCGAAATTTCTAAAAGAAACAATTACACAATTGGCTGGACCAATAACAGCGTTGTTCAATGCCTCTTTAACCGAGGGAAGAGCAGTATCAGAATGGAAACTGGCTATGGTAACATGATATATAAAACAGGTAGTAGAGCAGATGTTAAAAACTATAGGCCAATTAGTTTAACGTCTGTTCTAGGTAAAATCTTAGAAAGACTGATACAACAGCAAATAAATGAACATCTAAAGGATATGGGTTTACTAGACGTAACGCAACATGATTTCACTCCAGGGATGTCATGTCTTACTAACCTACTATATTTCTTTGAACCTGTCAGTGCAGCAATTGACAAGGGTTTTCCAGTGGACGTTGTGTTCCTGGATTACTCTAAGGCTTTTGATATGGTATCACATAGAATACTAGTGGAACAATTGGTCAAGCTACAGCTTCATCCTAACATAATCTGATGGATTAATTCCTGGCTTGGTAATAGATTACAGCATGTTGCAGTGAGAGGCCACCAATCAGATTGGGGACATGTGACAAGTGGAGTCCCTCAGGGCTCCGTTTTGGGCCCAACACTATTTAACATATTAATATCAACAGTGCGAACATCTAATGATGCACGGATCTGCAAATATGTAGACAACTGTAAAATTGGAGGAATTGTAATAGATGAGGCAACTACTGGAAAATTCCAAGAAAATATATATAAATTGGAGTGTGGGGCAAAAGAGAACAAAATGGCCCAGATATTCAAAAGGGTTGCGCCAGCGCAAGTCCGAAAATGCACCATTCTGCGATATTCAGCGGGAGGCAGTTGCGCCCCCCAAATCACGCTGAGCAATAGCGCAATGATAATGAATGTATGCGCAACTGAAGGGGGAGGAACCATGCATAAATGGCGCAATGCGATATTCAACAACATGCGCCATGTGCAATAGGGGAGCAAGTGGAATTTGCGCGATAGCAGAAATGAGCCAAAATAAAAAGGAATAAGGGAGAGGCACAAGAATGCTACAGGGAAGGCACATGAGGCTGAACCATAGCTGCACAAAGAGGGCAGGAGGAACACACAGGGCAGGCCAGGGAAAGGGCACCCTGAACAGAGAGGCACAGGGAAGGCATGGGGAGACACAGCCAGTGCAGAAGGGGGAAGTGCCACACAGCACAGAGGCCACCACATTTAGGTGTTCCCGGTGCAGGGAAAGTAGCAGCCAGGACAGCGGGGGGAACACAGAAACAGCTGCGGGGTGAACACAAGCCAGAAATGGCCAGTGCCACCATCCAGATGGAGGCAGTAATGGGGTGAGAAGGCGGCAGCAAGCGGCCATGGAAAGGCCCATCGGCGGTGAGCGTTCCTCAACAGGCAGTACCGAGCCCACACCAGCTTCGAGCTGTAACAGCGATACTGAGATCGTGGGGTCACCACCTGAATTGGACACTTCTGAGGTGGCTCTGTGAGCTGTGCAGTGATGGATGGAGGCACTACATGACAGAGCCATGCTCTGTCAGTGGAGACTAAAGTGACAGCTTGCATGTGCTTGCTCGCCACGGGAACCTTCCAGAGACCAACAGGGGACACCACAGGCATAACCCAGTTGGCCGCATCATGCCACCTCACCCAATTCCTCAGCGCACTGCTGCCACATGCTGCGGAGTACATCCATTTCCCCAGCACACTGGCAGAGGGCACAGCAAACATACAGAAGTTCCACAGGGTAGCACGTATGCCTGGCATGCTAGGGGCAATAGACTGCACCTATGTGGCCATCCACACACCACCTGGCCCTGAGGGGGCCGTATATATTAATTGGAAGGGCTTTGCCAGCATCAACTGCCAGGTGGTGTGTGATGCCAGGGGGCGCATAATCAATGTCTGTGCCACGCACCCTGGGGGAGCACACGATGCCTTCATCTGGCACCAGTCAGCACTGTGCCACAGATTCGAGAGTGGGGACATCCCCACTGGCCACTTAGTGGGTGAGTATGCAAACCACATGGACAAACTTAGGGCTTGGGAGGGGCATGGCCAGAGGTGACATGGGTAGTGGCCTACATGGCCTGCGGCAGGGCGATGCTGATCACCAAACTAACCTCCACCCTCTACACACAGGTGACAGTGGATACCCACTCCGTCCCTGGCTGCTCACACCATACTGGTGGCCCGCGACCCCATCGCAGCAATGCTACAATGAGGCACATGCTACCACACGTAATGTCATCGAGCGGGTGTTCGGTATGCTGAAGGCACGTTTCCGTTGCCTGGACACCTCCGGCGGTGCCCTACAGTACAGCCTCTCAAAGGCCTCTGGGCTATTCCTGGCCTGTTGCATCCTGCACAACATGGCCAACGAATGTGGGATAGCCGTACAGGTCAAAGAGGGGGACAGCGATGGGGACGATGAGGATGCCGGTGACAGTGGTGATGGGCAGCCCCCCCTTGGGCGATGGGACCCCTGACTGCTCTGGCTGGCACAGCTGCACTGTGACACCATCACGGAGGAGCACTTCAGCCAACCCAGGTAAGTCATGGGGCCATGTGCAACCACCAGTGGCAAAGGCACAACCCACAAACACGCATGGACACACACCAGGTCTGCATTCCATCAAGGGAAGTGGCCAGGCATGGAACCACACACACCGCCAGGGATGGGCGAGGTCTAACATGGCACGTGGTCAGACACACACACACACACAACTCACCAGACATGCACAAAGGGTAGGAGGCACGCCAACCCAGAATGCCACCCCTAGCCACACACATGTCCACAGACCACCACGCCCACTGCCTGTTATTGTGCATGTGTCAGATGCTGGGCACCATTGCACAGTGGCATACAGTGCAATGCAGGCATCATCATGCACATGCAACTGTGGACAGCAGCCAGGAGGGTGTGCAGATGGACTGTGTGTGTGCGTGCAGGGCCGGGTACCCACCCGTGCATTGCCCGCTGAATGACACAATGCACACAGGTCAGCATCAGACAGTAGCCGCACTGGGAGACAGGTCAGTCATGCACCACAGTGCCACAGCCACCACAGATGGGTGGGCGGCCCTGCCGAGACCCGCCAGCAGTGACAGGCTGACCACTGGCCTCATGGGGTGGCACCAACGGTCCCCCAGGGGTTCCACTGCATGAAGGCGACCGTGCTCTAGCAGGGGTCTGCAGCACACTGAACATGCCTGTGCCAGGAGTGCTCGGGATGCCCACAGCTGAACCCGGTGTCAACAAGGATGGTGTTGCACGATGCTGGGAACGGGGGGTGGACATTGCACTGCGTGGTTTCTGTGATGCATGGGCAAATAAGTGTGTGCCCACTGTGGCCATGGCAGCTGTGATTGTCTGTGTCAGCCTGTCAATGGCAGCGGTCACATCCTCCCGCATCCAGTCCATCCCTGCCAGGAGCAGAGCAGTGTCTCTGCTGTGATGCTCCTCTGCCTGGTGCAGAGCCGCACTCAGTGCACCCACCGCCGTCACAAGCCGCATCTGCTGATTGACTGATGCTTGCAGTATGCGGGTGTGCTCATCCAAGAGGTCATCTGCCTGATTGGCATGCCGTCCCTCAGGGTGTTCGTGGCCCTGATGCTCATCACCCCTTGAGGGTTGGTGCTGCACACCAGGGCCAGGCCTGGGCATGTCCAGAGGTGGTGCACTGATGCCGCCCCCTGACACTGTACCCCCATGCCCATTGGCTGACTGCGGATGCTGCCCCTCTGGCTGCTGCTCCCCAGGGCTCAATGATGCCACCGCAGTGGCCGCAACAGTCCCACTGTCCTGTACACACACCAGTGCTGCCCCACCGGTGCTGACAGGCACAGGGTGGGACTTGATGACATGCAGGCTTCCTCGGCGGCACCACCCACAGCCATGGCCGCGATGTAACCTGCTGTGTGGCCATCCTGTGGCACACACGTATCACTGCCCATGACATTAGCGACATCATCATCGGTGACGGATCCAGCACCAGCCTGAGTCTCAGCATGCTGGCATCCGTGGATGCTGGCACGCTGGGACACGGGCAGGGCCTCCTCTGCACCTGCTCCACCAACATCAGTCTGGACGTCCAGGCGGATCCACTGTCGCCCTGAGCCGCATATTCCTGTGGAGGTGGATGGGTCCTCCTCCATCTCCATGTCACTGGCCTCAGTGGAGAAGCCCACCACCGCTGACCCCATGCAGATGTCAGGAGCTGTAAGGGAAAACAAAGTTGCATTACTGCATGTGACCTACACTGTACCCCCCCAATAGACAGACCATGACCTACCATGCAGTGACAGGCTACCACCCATCTGGAATCCACCACCTGGAACACTCTCAATGGCGCAACGCTGCATGCTGCCAGCAACCCGCTCCTTCTGTGGGGTCAGGTGTAGCATCTCCGGCTGTCCCCCACCTGTCGCAGACTGTGCTGCCCTGATGGCAGCCACCTTCTCCTTAATCCTCTGCCTGCCTGTGCCCATCTTCTTCTTGCAGTCCTGCATGGAGCGCTGGTGGCTGCCATGCAGGTTTACAGCATGCGCCACCACCTCCTCCCATGCAGCAGCATGGGCCTGTGGTGTTCCCTTGTGTCCGCTGAGAAGCGGATCCTGGTCTAGGTAGGCCTCGAACAGGGCATCCGTCTTGGCCTTAGTGAAATTTGGCCTCCTCTTCCTGCCATGACTCTGTCCCTCTTCCTCCACAACATGCTCGGTCATGATTCAGCCTGTGAGAATGACAGGTGTTACCTGTGACTGTGCAGTCCCATGCATGTCCCAAAATCCACAGTCCACACTCCCAAACAGCATGCAATCACCGTAATAGACTGCAGTAACCGACTATGGCCAGTGCAGCCCAATGTCGCACTTTTATAGTGCAACCCATGCAAATGAGGCGAGGCGCATCTTTAAGTGGATGCAAATGCAGTGACTGTGCCATTGAATGGCTGATTAGCTGATTTGCATATGCTGGCTGAATATCGCGCTGTTGTGTTTTGCGCAATTGTGTTGAACATGCTGAGCCAAGGGCGCAGTTCTGTGACATGCGCAGTACACACCTAACTGCGCATGCCCGGGTTGATGACACAGGCGCCTGCCGTGCTGCTGACGTGCTGTGTGCGGGAGCCAATGCAGGGCATGGCCACCATTGTGCCAGTGACGCTACAGTGCTGTTCACCTATATGGCGCTGTGGCACTGGGGCGTCGTAGACGCACTGGGGCAACAGCGCGGGAGGCTGCTGGGAGGGTGGCACAGGCACCCAATTGCGCTACATGCATTGGGTTCCAGTCGCATGTGACTGTCCGTGCACCAGAGACTCCTGACCCTGTGCCCAACCTTTTCCCCCTAGGCACCATGCGTCAGGCATGGGTGCACCACTATCGCGCTGTTCAGTGATAGTGCGATAGGGAATGGCAGCTCTGTACCGTGCAGCATCTGCACGTGGTAGGACCGTGCTGCAGAGCACCATTTTGACTGAACTGAGCAGCAGAGATGGCGCGGAGGCATGCTGTTCAGTGGAGCCAGGTGGAGCTGGCAAACCTTGTTGCCATTGTGGAGCCACATGTTGGGCCTTTATTTGGGGAGGCACCCCTGGACAGGGCCAGGAGTCAGGTGTGGCAGAAGGTGGCCGACGCCCTGGAGGAGGCCACTGGTATGGGGCGGATGGCAGAGCAGTGCCACCACCGATACTGGGACCTGAGGTGGAGGGACCTGGACCTGCTTGTCCATCTGCGGGTACGTGCCAGGAGGGGCATGGTGCCATGGCCAGGTAGGTGCAACATCCATACACTTTTATCGTCCATACAGGTATCACAGTTGCATGTGTCCGGCACATGGGGGAGGCCGTCCAGTGTTGGCCATGGTGGTGTTATCGGGGTGTGGGGTGGGTGGGTCTGGCTGTGTGGGATGCACACACACGATGAGGCAGAGGGACTTTGCTACAGGATTGTACTGATGTTCCTCTCTCCATGTTTGCACCTTAGGCCCAGAAGAGCACAGGCTGGTGAGAGAGAGGATGTGCCTCCAGGAGGACCAGCAGGCTGGGAGGGGTGAAGGTCCGCAGAGGCGCAGGGACCAGCCTGATGATGGTGAGTGCCTTACATCCATGATTACTATTGCATGCTGTGTAACAGGGCAGGCAGCGGGGCATGGCCACCATCCATTGATACCACTGCCATGTACGCAACTTGTTACAGTCAGCACTGTCCAGTGCCACTGCATGTCTGGGAGTGCATCAATGGTGGTCCATGCATGCACCTGGCACATGGCTGTGCCACTGCCTTCACACCGCATAGCCAAGTCACTGAACGGCCACGGTGGTGCTGTGCAGGACATGGGTGGTGGGTGTGTGCAGTGGTCCACATGGCTGTGGCTGCCTGGGTAGGCAGGTCTTGTGGACACGGTCACTGTGGGTGGTCGCACACCATCACAGGGGCATGGCACATGTCTGTATGCCATGCACAATGGGTTTGCTGCAGGGGGCTGGACAGTCACATGTATTGACTCTGCTCCCTTGTCCTAGGTGGACAACACTGGATTGCCCTGGAATGGGGCATACAAGAGCTTCTGCAGCTGGCACGGGCGTCCCTGGCAGTGTTGGAGTGCATGGAGCGGCATGGGGTCCGGAGGAGAAGAACCTGGAAGCGCCACAGGAGTGGAGAGCAGGGCACAGAATAGGCCCTCCATGACCCCCTGACACCCATAACCCCCTGGGCCCACCCTCACACCCCTTCTTCCCTCTCCCATTTGTACACCCCTGCCTCATGCCTGCCCCCACCTGGTTTGTGGCCCCTTCCCCCCCCTTGTATATATTTGTACATATGTTTGAGAGTTGTTATTTTTTAATACATACATTTTGTTATAACAACTGTGGTGGTCTCTGATTTGCAGCAGGCTACAGGTGCTCAGCTGCAGTGGTGTGCATGGCATCAGGGGTGGTGCACGCATGGGTGTGTGTGTGTGTGTGTGCAGAGGTGAACCGCCTATGGTGTGAGCAGGGGGATCAGTCACTGTCTGTGGTTTGTGTGTTGGACTCTGTACACTGGATGCCTGTGTGCAGTGATCCATGGGGCCTGCACTGTGTGCATGGCACCCCTGTCAGACCGTCCATGGCCTGTGCAGCTGACACCCTTGCATGTCTGTGATATGCACAGTCTGCTGGCATGTCAGTGGTGGCTGTTGTGGCCAGTGCTGGGATGGGATGTATCCTTGGGAGGGTGTGCAGCATGCTGTACCGCTGGAGCTGGGGTCCGGGGCATGCCCTGTCGCATGTGGGGTACCTCATGTGCTGACGCATGGTCAGTTTCTCAGCTGTACCTTGGGGGGGGGACGTGCAGGGCGGCACTGTGTATGCATCTCTTGCATCACTGTCTGCTGCCGCCCGCTGCAGGGTGTCCATGGTGGGGCTGCCTTGCATGGCTCCATGGTGCACAGGGTTGCATTGTCACAGTGGGGGTGGTGGCATGCATGGGGTGTCCTGCACTTTTGGGCACTACTCCTGGGCAGGGTGTATGGGGATCATGGTGCAGGGTGTGCTCTGCATTTGTGGGATGGTGTGGTACGGGGTGGTCGGCCATCCTTGTGTGCCGGTCACAGCTTGCCAGGGGGTGTGATGGGGCACCATGGCCTGGCTGTGGGTTGGTTGCTGGTCTCCATGGGCCAGTGGTTATTCTAACCCTCCCCCAGTTGTGCAGTGCATGGGGTGTGGGGGGATGATGTCTGTTCTGCTGTGTGTTCCTCTGCCCATCTGTGGCATGGGTAATGGGCCCCTGCATCCCTGGTTGTGCTGTTGCATTGCTGCCCTGCTGCTGGAGGGCATCCCTGGTTGCGCTATGTCGCATCAGATATGCTGAGCTTCACCTCCCTAGTTGTGCTATGGTGCAGGTGGTGCGATATTCAGTCGTCAGCCGTAGGCGCATCTTGGCCTGCACAGTTTTTGAATATCGCGCTTCTTGCGCATGGGCACAGTGGACTTGCACTTGCTCCTGCTGTTGCGCACTTTTTGGGCGCAGTTTGAATATCTGGGCCAATGTGTTTTAATGAAGCAAAGTGTAAAGTAATGCATTTGGGCTATAACAATCCCAAAAACAAATACAAATTAAATAATGTGACTTTGTAGTCAGTAACCAATGAAAAAGATCTGGGAGTGTTTGTCTCTGACAACCTGTCATTTGATGTACACGCTAAGGCTGCAGCCAAAAAATGCAACAGAATATTAGGCTGTATCCTTAAAAACATTAAGAGCAGGGACCCAAAAGTTATTGTACCGCTGTACTTAAGCTTGATTCATCCACATCTTGAGTACTGCTCTCCCTTTTGTGCCCCTAATAATATGAGGGAATAAACTGTTGGAGAGATTGCAGCACAAGGCAACAAAGAAAATTAGAAGTATGCAGAACTGCAGTTATCAAGAAAGATTGTGAAAAACTGGAAATGTACTCACTGAAATATAGGAGACTACGAGGGGACTCATGTCTTACATTTAAAGCAGTGAAAGATGAAGCTATGTTAGAGACTATCGGATTATTCAGACTTCAAACTAACAAAATCACGCGTCCAAATAATATGAAATGTTAGGAGATAAGAATAAGACTGTTAAATGAAGCAAATGGTTTACACAAAGAATCGTCACAGTTTGGAATACTCTGCCATAACAAGTTGTAAACAGTAAAAATATGAACATGTTTTAAAAAAAGAACAGGATAATTATATGGGTGCTAAAAAAATGATCATACCACTGCTAGAATCTAATGGTGAGTTCCACTAAAGGCTGACACCTACTAGAACTCGTAAAAACTATGAACTATAAAACAATCAGATGTTTTCCGGTCCTACTTTTCTTCATGGGCTAAGTACAGTCCTCTGTGACTGTACTTAGCCCAGGGAGGACAGCAGGACCTGCAAACAAAATATCAGAGCTTATATAGACTCTAACATGCACTGCAGGCTACTGAATCTCCCATTGTTGACTACTGCTCTGATGTCATCTGTGGAGATTCTGGGATTTGTAGTTACAGAAGATGTCAGCCTAGAAGAAAATAAAATTAGTCTGGCACAACCTACTATACTACAGTAAACAGCCAGTAAGTAAACAAAAATGTCTTTGCAAACAAAGTGCACATTGGGACCAGCCACATACTTGAGTGTGTGGTCCCTTGGTGCTGACTATCTGCTGTTAAAGGGGAACAGTCAAAGTAGGCCCACACACTCAAGTGTGGGGCTGGTCCCAATGTGCACTTTGGGTACAAGAACATTTGATTTACTTACCATTTACTGTAGTATAGAAGACTGTATCAGACAAATTTTGCTTAGTTGTAGACTGACATCTTCTGTAATTACAAATCCCAGAACCCCCTGCAGCTAACATCAGAGCACCAGGCAGTAGTGAGATGATTCAATAGCCTGCAGTGCATGTCAGAGTTTATGTAAGCTCTGATCTTTTGTTTGCTTGTCCCTCTGTCCTCCATGGGCTATGTACATTCACAGAAGACTGCACTTAGCCCCTTGAGAAAAGTAGTCCAAGTTAGAGATGCGGTGAATTTAAATTTTGCCAGTGAAGTCCCGAAAAGTGGGCACTTTGCGTTGCCACTCCGCAATACCGAGTGAGCAATGGAAAATGCCCACTTCGCCTTGTCATTATCACTTCATGTTAAGGCAGAATGCTGATGCAAAGTAAGGTGAAGTCATTGTTTTAAATGGACTTTGCGTTCCTCATTATGATTCTAAGTGATCCACTTCGTGTTCCAGATCTGGCAGCCCCCCACACATCACATGGCTTACAGTACTGTAAGTCACATGCTCTTTAGCCAGGCAGGAAGGTAGTGCATTGCCAAGGAGACAGTTTCACTTTCTCCTGTGCAGAGGGAGAGAGAGGAGTGTGTGTGAGACAGCCAGAGACTTGGAGATCAGAGCGAGGAGATTTATTGTTTGAATTGAGACCCAACAGCTTTTTAAAAGTTACATTTTTTTGTCTTTTCTGTACTCTTTTTTACTTAATTTTTCTTTCTGAAAATTAATTTTTTTCTTACTTTTATAAGTTGTTGTTTGTCTGTGTCTATGTGACTGTGTGTGTGCCTGTGTTGTGTGTGTGTTGTGTGACAGTGTGAGTGTTTTGTGTTGAGTCAACTCATTATTGCTTGGACGGAGGGAGAGTAGTAGCAGAGATGGACCAGGATGAGGGAATGTCTGGGGTGGGGGCAGTTCTGGGAGAACGTGGTAGGCATCGCACCATACACACATGTGGGGGGCATGGCCACCAGTTCCTATTGGATCGAACCAAAATCTTGAGTGATCCCCCCCCAGAAGTAGGACCAGCAGCTCCTCCTGAGGCAGTTGAACCATCACCACATCCAACACCAGCTTCAGTACCAGGTCTTCTGGAGCAGGATGTGCCTGTGGCCCCGGGCTCAGGTGTGGATCCCCTTGAGCACTGTGATGAGCCAGCTGCCAGTGCATCTGGCCCTCCCCTGCCTGTGCCTAGTCCTCCCTGCACCTCCATTGTTTGAGAGTTTTTTGATTGTGTCAGGGGGGACAGCAGCATGGTCAGGTGCCACATATGTCAGGTGGAGGTGCACCGTGGCCCCCCGGGGACTCACCTGGGGACTGGGGGCCAGAGCACCCATATGCTCAACCACTACCAGTTGCAGTGGCAGGCTGCCACAGAACGGGCCAGGTCTGCACGTGCTGGTCCTTCTGTGGCAGAGGGTGCTGCTGTGCATAGTGGCGGCCCTAAGAAGAGGAGAACCACAGCAGTACCTGCTGCTCCACCAGCACCACCACCACCACCAGCTGATCCTGTAGCATCTGTGAACCCCAGAGAACTGCCTGTAACTCAGGCTGACCTGGCAGTTATCTGGAGTGCTGTAGAGGAGAACAATGAGATGATGAGTGCCATCTAGCAGTGTTTAGATCGCATAGAGGGACTTCAATTACAGAGTATGTCCATGCTCAAACTGCTGCTTGACCACCAGGGGATCCCACATTAGTTTTTTTTTTATCTCACACCACGTGCCCCCCCCCAACACTTTCCCTGCTGTGGTATAAAATGTATTCCTCCACCATCAGTGACCCCAGTATGTAATTATGCCCTTTTTTTGTTGTCTTCTGTATGCGTGACACTTTGTATTCTGCCCCCCTTCCTTCTGTTAAGTGTGTGTGTGCACTATTTTGGTGCCTCAGTAATGTTTACTTTCTGTCATGGAGTGTTTGTGGGAAAGCAGGACTGAGCAGTGTAAGTATACAGTGCTAAACTGCATGTGTGCAGTCAGTGGTCTTTTCTGTGTGTGTATGTACTGCTGACACTGTTCAGCTTCTTGCAAACATACATATGTTGATTGCTGACTTGTTGCTGTGTTTATGGTATAAAGAATAAAGATAAGAATATATAGCGTATATTTTTATTTGTTAGGAGATCATAGCAACAAAAAATCCTGCTTTTTAACAAACCGTATCCAACAGACATGAAGTATTGCTGATGCACCCAACATATTTAATGGTGTACAGCCATTATAAAGTCAGAAAATTTATAAGGGCAAGTTCACTGACACCACACTGTGCTACCACATTTCGTCTTTTCATTATTTGTTCTGGAATATGTCTTTCTAGTTTAGACTGGCAGTGTCAGTTTTGCAGCAAGTTGATGTACACCATAACATGACATGACTCCAGTGGTAGCACAGTGTGGTGGCAGTGAACTGCTGGACCTGTTATATATTCTGACTTGAAAATATCTGTACACCATCAAATATTTTGGGTGCCTCAACAATATTTTATGACTGTTGGGCATGGTTTATTTAAAAGCATGATTTTTTGTGCTATTATCTCCGCAAAGTCATGTGTGCACTGTGTGACTGACTGACTGACGTGCAAACTGGCCCGAGACCTCTGAAAACAAATCATATCACTTTGTCTACTGCTGTTGATGGTACAAATAAAATATATATCCTATATTCTTATCTTTATTCTTTATACCAGAAACACTGCAACAAGTCATATATATATATATATATATATATATATATATATATATATATATATATATATATAAGTTTACAAGAAGCTGGACAGTGTCTGCACACACAAGAAAGAACATGGACTGCACACATGCAGTTTATCACATTATAATTGCACTGCTCAGTGCTGCTTTTTGATAAATTCACAATAGCATGACAAAGTAAACATTACTGAGGCTCCAAAATATTTACCAGACTCACCAGAATTCCCAGTCCCCAAAAGCAGCTGTCTTGTGTCCAGAAAATTCCCCAGTGCTGACGAAGTGAAATTGTAGTGTAACAAGAATTGCAGTATTCCCTGAATTAATGGCGCACTCAGTCATGCACGCAGTGCTCACACACAGTCACCAGAATTATTGTGCATCCCCAAAATGCAACTGTCTTGTGTCCAGAAAATTCCCCAGAGCTGACGAAGTGAAATTGGAGTGTAACAAGAATTGCAAATTCTCCCAGAATTAATGGTGCACTCAGTCATGCATGCAGTGCTCACACACAGTCACCAGAATTATTGTGCATCCCCAAAATGCAACTGCCTTGTGTCCAGAAAATTCCCCAGTGCTGACGAAGTGAAATTGTAGCGTAACAAGAATCGCAAAGTCTCCCAGAATTAATGGCACACTCAGTCATGCATGCAGTGCTCACACACAGTCACCAGAATTATTGTGCATCCCCAAAATGCAACTGTCTTATGTCCAGAAAAATTCCCCAGTGTTGATGAAGTGAAATTGGAGCATAACAAAAACTGCTGCTGCTGTTGCAATTTCATGTAATTCTGCTGTGTATTGACCTTACTATGATGATGATGTGATGATGCACAGTGTCTTGCCAAATTGTATGAAGGAGGGATGACATTGAGTTTACTGTCCCAAATGATGACATTGAGAACTGTTGGTTGCCCAAAGTGTGCTGAAATCACCACAACAGGAAGAATGCCCTTTGTGTGTACACTAATAGTACCCTTGGTGAGTTGATATAGATATGTGTATTTTTTGGGGGGGGTTTGACAAATTGACACATATGATATATACATGTAGTCATTGTATTGTTTTGTGTCACAGGTCACTCACATACTGTTGGTATGCGCATTCCTGTGCTTGATGAGAAATTGTGGCATTGGAATTGGAATACTTTCAAGCCAATGAAGGTAAGTATTTTTTTTGGTGGGGTTATCATTGCAAGTAGGTCTCATTAATGGTTTTTTGTTTGGTTAATTCTTCACAGATTTTATCTGCATCCTTGTCCAGTCCAGTAATGATGTTCATGGTCATCATCTATTCATACTACTTGTTGTATGTCTTCCAGCCCGGGAGAATATGATCATAGTATCATAGTATCATAGTAAAATCCATCAAAATAGGCCCCATGGTCTATCATGTCTGCTCGGGAAGCTAGCCCCCTACTAGGAGCTCGCTCTTCCACCCCCCCCAGCCCCAGAGGTGGCCTTTCCTGGCCTCAGCTTTCCCCTGTACCTGTCCCAACCCTTCTTGAATCCTTCCACTGTGGTCCCTTCCACCAGACTCCTAGGCAGTGTGTTCCATGGTTCCTCCACCCTCTCTGTGAAGAAGTGTCTCCTGCGCTCCCCCCTGTACTTCCCCCCTTCCAGCTTCCACTCGTTCCCCTGGTAGTTTCCCCCTTCTTAAGTCTGAACACTTCCCTGGCTACACCCTTATTTATCCCCTTTACATACTTGAAAGTCTCTATCATGTCCCCTCTGTCCCTTCTCTCCTCCAATGCGTACAGATTGAGTTCATCCAGTCTCTCCTCATAGGTCCTACCCTCCATGCCCTGAATCATCCTGGTTGCCCTCCTCTGGACCCTCACCAGCAGCGCTATGTCCATCTTAAGATGGGGTCTCCAGAACTGCACACAGTACTCAAGAAGCCGCCTAACCAGGGCATTATACAGAGGGAGGATCACCTCCCTCCTCCTGTAGGTAATTCCCCTGGTTATGCAGCCCAACATCCTGTTTACTTTTTGCTGCAGCTCTTCGACAATTCTCTGTGTTATTCATTTTGCTGTCCCCCACTATCCCTAAGTCCCTCTCACCCAATGTGACTTGCAGTGTGGTCCCCCCCAGGGTGTATGCATGTCCCGGGTTTCTGACCCCCAGATGCAGCACCCTACATTTTCCTGCATCGAACTTCCTTGCCCACCCCCCCAGGGTATCCAGATCCCCCTACAGGGCCTCTCTCCCCTCCTGCCCATCTGCCAGTGCTTCCAGTTTTAAGTCATCCACAAAGAGACTCAACCTACTCCTAACACCCCACCCTATGTCCGAGACATAGGAATTGAACAGGAGTGGCCCCAGGACCAAACACTGGGGGACCCACTGATGACCCTCCTGGGGGAAGAGACTATCCCTCCAGCCACCACTCACTGTATTCACCCTGTAGGCCAGTTTTCCAACCACCTAAGCAACTGCCCCCACCCCATCCCCCCCAGCTTTGTTAGTAGGATGTTGTGGGGTACCGAATCGAATGCCTTTCTGAAATCCAGATAGAGGATGTCCACTGGCCTATGTTGGTCCAGGGCACCCATCACCCAGTCATAAAATTCCACCAGGTTAGACTGGCATGACCTTCCAGGAACAAAACCATACTGCCTGTCATCCAGGTGCCCCAACCTTTCCAGCTGCCACCCCAGCCTCTCCTTGATAATGCCCTAAATAACCTTGCCTACCACAGACGTTAGGCTAATGGGTCTATAATTCCCCATCTCCTCTTTGGACCCCCTCCTTGTGGATAGGCACCACATTAGCCATCTTCCAATATTGAGGCACCTACCCTGTCTTCAGGGAGATGTTGAAGAGTGAGGCCAGTGGAGCTGCCAGCACATCCGCTAGTTCCTTCAGCACCATTGGATGCAGCCCATCTGACCCCAGTGCTTTCTCAGTCTTTAGCAACCGGAGGGCCTCTCTCACCCTATCCGCTGTGATTTTGCCCTTCCATCCCCCCTCCTCATGTATCCTCTCCTCCGGTTCTAGATATGACCCATCCCCTGCCCTAGTCTCATCCAGTCCTTCAGTCTCCAACTGACCTCCTGGTTCAGTGGGCTCCTCTACCCTCCCATTGGGTTGGAAAGATCCCCCACCTCCCCTGGTAAAGACAGAGGCAAAGTACTCATTTAGCACCTCTGCTTGTTCCCCAGCTTCCTGCGCCCATGCACTCCCAGTTCTAATCCTGCTGATCTGTGTCCTCACTTTTCTTTTCTCCCCTATGTATCTATAGAACCCCTTCCCCCCCTTGTGGATATCCCAGGCCAGGTTAAGCTCCTTCTTCGCCTTGGCCTCCCTTTACCACCCTGGTGACCTTCTTAGACAGAAAATCATACTCTCCTCTCTCCCTAGCCCGTCCTGAGTGCTTTAAGCATGCATAGGCAGCCTTTTTCCCTCACCGTCTCCTGCACCTCCCGGTTCCACCAACATGGCTTACTGGCCTTACATTGCTTGCACCTTACCTTTGCACAAACCCTCGAAGCCTCCTGCACCCCCCTTTTAATGGTCTCCCACAAGCTACCAACATCCATGTCTGGCCTTATCTCATCCAAGCACCCTTTAAGAATCCTTCTCATGCCCTCAAAGTCCACCCCCCTGAAATCTATTACTTCTGTGTTAGTGCAAATTTCCTCTCCCCCTAGGAACATAAGAAACCAGACCGGGGGTGGAGCCAACAGCCGAAGGGAACAGACGTCTCTCGGAGAGCTCCCTGTTTTAGACACATATCTCAGAGTGAATATACTTCAAAAGAGGCTTTTAACTCTTAAAATATAAATCAATCGGTGCACTTTTAAGAGAGGAGCAGATTGATATAATTTTCGACGCACTTCAAAATGGTACACCCAAAGAAAAAGCCTCCACAAGACAGCGGAGGAGCGAAGGCGAACAGGCCAGGGGATCAATTAACAGTAGGGGCCTCAAGCCACGAGGCGAACCCATCTGAACCAACTAATGGGGCACTATTGCTAGCAATTCAACGCCTGGATAAAAAGGTGGATATATTAACAGATTGGCTGGCAGCTATGAACACGGAAATAGAAAAGACCTCTGATCTTGCTGAAAAGGCTGCTGAATCCGCCAACAATACAGCCATGGCCGTTTCGGGAGACATCTCAGAAAATAAACTTTTGAGACTCCGCTTGGAACAACTCGAAAATATGGTCCGTGCAGCAAATCTTCGGTTCCTGGGAATCCCAGAAAATGTGGAAGGTGGTGACTTGATCAGCTATATGGAGGCACTTATTTCCCAACTTTGGGATGTTGAAATAACAGGGGAAATGGTAAAAGTGTACAGAATTACACCCAGACGCCATGAACTTTCTCCAGATCAACTGCGTGCAATTTTGGCGGTGACTACGGGGCAACACATTCGGGATAAGGTGCTAGCGGCAGCTAAAACGAAGGGAGCAGCTTTATTATCAACTGGGGAGAGAGTGCACTGCTTTCCGGACTTGAGTTTTTCCACTCGACAACGTCGTAAGGCATTTGAAGCAGTTCGTTCGGGGCTACGAGCCATGGGGGTTTCCCATGCACTGTAAATCCCAGCCCGACTAAGAATTCAGTATGCAGGGAAAACACACACACATATATATATATATATATATACGGATCCTTCTGAAGCAGGGAAACGACTGGCTGCAATACAAAAGGACTTTGCCCAGCAAGAATTAAATAAGGACTCTGATGAAGGGGCCTGAAGTTGAACGTAACTTCTATGTTAGTAAGTTAACCTCTACGTAGTGGGCCTACCGACACGAGTGGTTTTGAAACCTAATTAAGCTCTGCCCAGTGTTTGTAGCCTTCGCTAAATAGTTGGTAGAGTCTCTCTTTTAGAACGGCTGTTTAAATAGATACATTATATTTTTTGTATAATTGGTTGGCCTGATATGAAAGGGAGACCTTGGGGACTCTGCTAAATTGCGGTTAGAAAAGTTAAATAATTTTTGAGTTTGCTCGGGATGGGTGGTGGGGGTTCTATGAGGGATATTTGCTGGATTTTTGGAATATTATTAAGTACAGGGTTACATGGACAAAACTAATGCCCTGAGGGGTACAGTTTATGTGCTAATAAGCACTTGGACAGTTAGCGGATATAATTGCAATCAATGTCCATGTTCTTGCTGCCTGGTTATTTCGAATATGTATTTTACTTGAATATGTCTTTAATATAGATACCAGCCCTTGTATGATGTAACAATGGATGCTGAGTTGAATATTCTAGTTATTCGATGTATACTACCTAATACTTGGTTACTCAAAACCAGGGTAAGACTTTCTTGTATGTCTGTACTATGAAAAGCAATAAACATAAAGTACAAAAAAAAAAAAAAGAAACCAGACCGTGGCATGGTCGCTGCCTGCCAACAGGTTGCTCACCTCCAGGCCCCTTATCTGGCCACTATCTGCTAGGACAATGTCCAGGATCCGATCCTGCCTAGTAGGCTCCCCCACATGCTGAACTAGGAAGGCATTCTGAAAGACATCTGTCAACCTCTGCTCCCTGGCCACTGAGGATGTCATAGTGCCCCAATCTACCCTGGTATGTTCGGGTCACCCATGATCACCACCCTGCCCTTTCCGAGGCCACAGTGACCCCTGATGTTCTCAGCCAGATCATCCTCCAGTTCCACTTCCATTCCGGGGGGTCTGTACACCTTCCCTATTTTTAATCCCCCCCATTTTTAGGGTTACCTAAATTGCCTCCACATCTCCTTCTGCCTCCTCGGTTCCACCAACTACTATGTAATTTTTGACTATCAATGCCACCCCCCTATCCTTCCTAAACATTGTGTATCCCTCTAAATTTAGGTCCCAGTCACACCTCTGTGTGGCCCATGTCTCAGTAATTGCTGCCAAGTCTGCTGCACCCTCAACTAGCATTGCCTGGAGCTCTGGCATTTTATTGCCCATACTCCTGGCATTGATCAGGACTGTCCTCCACCCGACCGCTCCCCCCCCTCTCCAGTCCTCTCAGCCCAGTGCAATCCCCCATCTCCCTTCCCCCCCTCAGTTTTCCCTGGTCTTTTAACGCTACCCGTAGCCCCTTTGCATGATCTAGTCCTGAACCCTCAAGTTTCTCACTGGGGCTTTCATTCTTTCTATACCTCCCCCCTTTACAAGTTTAAATCCCACCTATCACCAATGAATCCAAAACGTTTTAGTTTAAGGATCTCCCTTCCCTCCAGGTTGAGGTGTAGCCTATCCCTGGCATATAGCCCCTTGTCTTCCCATGTATCACCCCAGTCCCCCATCAATCCATACCCTTCTGACTTACACCACTCCCTGAGCCACTGGTTAACCCCCCTAAGTATTTGCTTATTTTCCCCGCTTACCCTTGGTACTGACAGTATCTCAGAAAAGGAGATTGAGCATCCTATAGAGTGGCAAACCCTGGCCAATTCCCCGAATCTTGCCTGTATCTCCAGTTCACTGTTCTCTTCTAAATCGTTTATTCTCAGGTGAACTAGAAAGTCTGGGGATCCTCTGCATTCCCTTGCCATTGAGTACAGCTGGGATTTGGCCTTATGTTCTGATAGGCCTGGGATACATTTAACCTTGACTAGGCTGCCTTTTCCCTCCCCAACCCCCTCCCACTGGATACCTCTAATTATGGAGTCACAAAGCAGGAGCACCTTCACCTCTGCCCCCAAGTTACTAGCCTGTTTGTGCCCTTCCATACTTCTTCTTCTTCTGTCTACGTCCCCCGGCTTGCTCCTTGCACCCCCCACAGCCTGGGTGTCTCTGTTTTGTGCTTGCCCTTCCAAGCTCTCTCTTCTGCCTATGTCCCCCAGTTTTCTCCTCTCACCCCCTACAACTTGGAGATCACAGGTCTGTGTGTGCCCTTCCAGACTCTTTCTCCTGACTATGGACCCCTTGCTTGCTCCTCATCCCTCCCACAGCCTGGGCATCACTAGTTTGATTGTGCCCTTCCAGGCTCACTCTTCTGTCTCTCTCTCCCAGCTTGCTCCTCGCACCCCTCACAGTCTGAATATCAATAGTCGCCCCCCTTAACTCTTCTCCGGTTGGTCTGTTGCCATTGACTTCTCCAACCAGGCATACTATTCCTGCTTTCCTTCTGCCTCCCTCCCCCCTCAGGTTCTGCAATAACGGACCCTTGTGCCCTAGTGCTCTCTACACCTCCCCTCTTCTGGAGAGTCCAGTCTCGGAGCTGGCCTACCCAGAGTGCTCCCCTCCTCACCCCCCCTTGTCCACTTTTCCCTTCCACAACTCTGCCCTGTCCTGGGTCCTGGCCTAGTCCACACTGACTCTGTTCTGTGCGTCCCCCTCTGCCTTACCTCCCTCAGACCCAGGCTTCTGCCCCCCTCCCTGCCCTTCTGGTGCCCTGGTCTCTTCCTGATGTCCTTCCCTCCTTTGATCAGGCCCCCATCTCCTGCCCCCTCTGACACCTGACGAATCACTCCCAGGCATCCTGCACCCCCTGCCCACCGGCCTCTTCCACCTCATCATCCGGGTACAGCAGGGTGAAGTGATTTGTAAGTGTGATGCCTGCCCCAAGCTCACCCACTCCTGTCCATCTCCCCTCCCCTTCCTTGGCTCTCTCTGGGCCGCCCCCTCCTTTCGGAGTTAAGAACGTACACCGGTATTTTCATGTCTCACTCTCCCCGGAGTGACCATGTGGTCCTAGTCCTCTCACTCCTGCCCTTATACTCTGGGGTATGCCATTTTGTCCTCACCTATCATCATATGGTTCCTGCCCCACCTTCCCTCTCCAACCCACCCCCCTCTCTCCCTCCCTCCAACTGCTTCCTGATCCCCTTGACCTCCGGCCTGAGGCCTGCTGACTGGTAACACACTGGGCATCCCCCAAACCTCCATGCCCAATTCAATATTATGGCCGCCCTACACCCCGTACACCCAATCACCCTCCCTAAGATACTGGCTCTTGCATCATTCAATCCCATTCTCACTGTTAGGTGTGGGCAATATGGGCCCCCCTCGGCAATAAAAGTACCCTCCAATCCATATACACATGATGTTGAACAAGTTATTTGGATAAGGCAACTGTGACACCATAAAGCATCTGGAAGTTTCCTAAAAAAAGAAATGAAGGACTTACTAAACTTGATTGCAGCAGTAAAACTTTATGTTTATGCCGTGGCTGTTCCACCCCATCATATATGCTGATTAGCAGATAGCAAGCTGTCCCACTGAAGCCACATAGACCAAGTCATCACATCAATTAAATTTAGTACCAGGCAGTAACCAATACACTGTGTCAGTGTCCGTGGGCTGCGTCTTAACTTAAGTTACATTTTAAAACCATATCTTGTCAAGTCACACGGTCTGGATCAAACTTTTGTCAACATTGATTTACACTCTTATGAAGAAAAAGGAACAGATGAATAAAATTGATATACTTACCAGTATGGAAATGGATATCCCGTAGGTTGCTGCAGACAGTAATGCTGTACCATACAGACTTTCAGTGAAGGAGAGTCATTTGTTAACCTGTAAAAAACAAAATACAGTAAGTTGACCGCATGTATTTGACCACTGCAGCTCAGAAAAGCAACAGGAAACAAAACACAGCTAAAGGAAACTGAATAGCATGAAACACATTAGTTCACATGCTCACTTTAAAGTATTGATAGTAAGAAGCCTTGTGCCTCTGACTGATGGATGTGGTCTCCTGTCTGACTCCCTCTGCCTTGGCACTGGCAGGATAGAAACACAGAAACATAGAAGTTGATGGCAGATAAGGACCGAAAGGCCCATCCAGTCTGCCCATTTCTTTTTCTACCTTATAAATGTGCCATCGGCCTTTGCTCTGTCAGTGGCCTATCTATTCATACTCATCTGTATTGCTCCCTTATGCCTATCCCATGCCTATTTGAAGCCCTACACTGTATTCATAGCCACCACTTCCTGAGGTAGGCCGTTCCATGCATCCACCACCCTTTCTGTGAAAAAGAATTTCCTCACATTCCCCCTTAATCGGCCTCCCTCTAGTCTCATGCTGTGTCCAATTGTCCTGCCATTTTTCTTATATTTAAACATGTTAGACTCTTTCATCTTGTTAATGCCCTTAAGGTGTTTGAATGTTTCGATCATATCACCTCTCTCCCTCCTTTGCTCAAGGGTATACATATTGAGCTCCGTTAATCTGTCCTCATATGCCTTCTGATGCAGTCCCTGCATCATTTTGGTTGCCCTTCTCTGGACTGCCTCAATTTGGTTAATGTCCTTGTGAAGTATGTCCAGTACTGCATGCAGTACTCCAGATGGGTCCTAACCAGTGTCTTGTAAAGAGATTATTACCTCCCTCTTACGACTTGTGATACCCTTACTAATATACCTAACATCCCCTAGCCTTACCTACTGCTTTAGAGGTCTGTTTGGATGATTTCAGGTCATCAGTGATGATGATGCCCAAGTCTCTTTCTTCCTTTGTGACTGCCAACAACTCCCCCCCCCCCCAGCCTATAGGTGGCTTCAGGGTTTCTCTTCCCTATGTGCATGATCTTGCACTTCTTTGCATTAAATCCCAGTTGCCACTCTTCTGACCATATTGCTAGTTTATCCAGATCTCTTCTCATTCTGCCCACCCCATCTGGATCATCTACTCTGTTGCAGATCTTGGTGTCATCTGCAAACAGACAAGCCTTACCTTTTAGTCCATCTGCAATGTCACTAATGAAGATACTGAAGAGGACTGGCCCCAGGACTGATCCCTGAGGTACCCCACTTGTGACTTGCAAGTCTTCTGACTATATACCATTTACCACCACTCTCTGTTTTCTGCCCGTCAACCAGTTTGCCACCCAGTTGACCAACTTCTGACCCACTCCGAGCCTACCCAGTTTATTTATCAATCTTCTATGTGGAACAGTGTCGAAAGCTTTACTGAAGTCAAGGTAGGCAACATCAACTGCTCCCCCTTGGTCCACCACTCTGGTTACCCATTCAAAGAAATCTATGAGATCAGTTTGACAGGACCTTCCTTTTGTAAACCCATGTCATCTTGGATCCTGTGCCCCTATGGATTCCAGGTGTTGCACTATCCTTTCCTTAAGAAGTGCCTCCATAATCTTGCCCACTACTGAGGTAAGACTGACTGGTCTGTAGTTCCCTGCCTCCTCCCTGCAACCACTCTTGTGGAGCAGGATCACATGAGCCCTTCTCCAGTCTTCTGGGACCTCTCCTGTGCTCAGAGACTCACTAAACAGTTCTGCTAATGGCTCTGCTAGTTCCACCCTTAGCTCCTTAAGTACCCTGGGATGTATGCCATCAGGTCCCAGTGCCTTGTCCACCCTGAGCTTAGCGAGCTCTTGTAGGACCCTTTCTTTTGTGAAGGGAGTAGTGCTCACCTCCTCCCCTGTGTCCATGGTGCTGAGCTGTGGGCCCTTCCCTACCTTCTCTTCAGTAAATACTAAGCAAAAGTATCTATTTAGGATATATGCTTTTACAGGGTCCTCCTCCTCACAAACCCCCTTTTCTCCTTTGAGCTTAGCAATACCCCCTCTGGACTTTCTCCTTTCCCTAATGTATCTATAGAAAGTCTTGTCACCTTCTTTTACTGTTCATGCTAGTGTTTCCTCAGTTTGGGACTTTGTCTGCCTTACTGCCTTCCCTGCTTCTCTTAGGGCAGTTTGGTATGCCTCCCTATCTTCATCCCGCCGTGTTCCCTTATATTTCCTGAAGGCCAGCCTTTTGGCTCTGACCTTTTCTGCTACTGTATTTGAGAACTAAAGTGGCTTCCTTCTTCTTTGCACTTTCTTTTCTGTCTAACACAATGGGATGTTGCTTCAAGTATTGCATCCTTAATGCTTGCCCAATTTGCCTGTACCCCCTCAACTGTGTTTCTTTTTGCCAGGGCTAGCTTAACTCTGTTGGCCATCTTATCAAAGTCAACTCCTCTGAGGTCCCATATTTTTGCCTTGGAATGGGATGATTTAGATGTAGTGGCCAAATTGAACCATACCATGTGATGGTCACTGGTCCCCAGGTGACCTTCTACCTGGAGATCTGTGATCCCTTCCCTGTTAGTCAGTACTAGATCTAGGATAGCCCTGTCTCTTGTGGGTTGTTGTACCAGTTGTTTGAGGCCCTCCCCCTGCTGGAAATCCACCATGTGTTTAGCTCTGGCAGATGTTTCTGCTGGTATTGACCAATCTGTATCCGGCATGTTGAAGTCTCCCATTATCAGAACCTCCCCTTTAGCTGTCATGATTTGCATATCTTCTAACAGTAATGTGTCTATGTCCTCCCCCTGGTCTGGGGGCCTGTAGACAACCCCAGTTCTTATGGCTGTCCCATTTCCTGTTTCCAGGGTGACCCACAGTTCTTCTCGCTCCTTATGTGTATTCTGAATTTCTGTAGCTTTGATATATTCATTGATATACAGGGCAACTCCACCCCCCCACCCCTTTTTGCACCTCGGTCTCTTCTGAACAGTACATAGCCAGGTACTGAAGTCTCCCAAGTGTGGTTACTGGTAAGCCACATCTCACTAATCTAATTGCTACTATGTCCAGTTTAGCCTCTGACATTATTGTCTGCAGGTCTGGGATCTTATTTCCCAGGCTGTGAGCATTTGTGCACATGATTTTCCATTGGCCTGATTTCGTGAAGTTGGTTGTTGGGTGAGGTTTGCATTTCTCCCAAAGGCCATGGGAGATGGACCTTTTTTCTTACCTGGTGATGCAAATGAACTGCAAACATGCTGAATCCCTGTTTGACCACTAGCTGAGGGGGGAGGGGTGTTCTTCCCATTTGACGTATGTAATGGAAAACATTGTCAGAATGGTGGTGGTGGTGGGTAGTGGTCATAGGCACATGATGACATTCTGTCTCACATCTTCCTACATCTGGTGTGGCAGTGGCTAACAGAGGTTTAATGGTGGTGGACAGTCCAGGGGGGCACACAAAGTCATTCCCCCTGGTGGCAGTGGCTAGCAGCACTTTTATGGTGGTGGTCCAGAGGGACACACAATGACATTCCCTCTCACATCTTTCTGCATCTGGTGGTGGCAGTGGCTAACAGTGATTTTATAGTGGTGGATGGTCCCTGGGTGGCACACAAAGTCATTCCTCCTGTTGGCAGTGGCTAGAAGCACTTTCATGGTGGTGGTCCAGAGGGGCACATGATGACATTCCCTCTCACATCTTCATACATCTGGTGGTGGCAGTGGCTATCAGCAGTTTTATGGTGGTGGATGGTCCAGGGGGGCACACAAAGTCATTCCCCCTGGTGGCAGTGGCTAACAGCACTTTTATGGTGGTGGTCCAGAGGGGCACACAATGGCATTCCCTATGGTGGCAGTGGCTAACAGTGGTTTTATGGTGGTGGTCCAGGGGCAAGGATAAATTGTGCTCTGTGTTACAAATGTGACATGACATATGGAATTTGAGTCACTCTGAGTGGGACACTGATTTAACTTTATGAAAAAGAAAACATGTATCATACGACAAATGTGACAGCATTTTAACCACTTAACTTAAAACCTGCCAACATTAACCTCATCATCATCCTCATAAAGAAAGCTGCCCTCTCAGTCATCTATGTCTGAATTCTGCCCACTGGGAAATTCTTTCTCCATTGTGTCATCATCTACATCAGTGGTAGGCCGTTTCATGCTGCCACTGCCACCAGGATGGTCCATTTCTACAACATCAGCAAAACCATGACTATGCCAGTGTACTAATACTGAGGTTACAGTCTGAGCTGGTATGTGCCTCTCATTCATTTTTATGAATGTCAGCAAACTGACAGTTGCAGGAGAGATATTTGTATGACGATCCCAAACTACTGCACCTGGTGAGCTGAACACTCTCTAGACACTTACACTGGAGGGTGGGCATGTCAGGTACTTCAGTGCCACTGCGGTCAGCTCTGGCCATTCACTGACCTTGCCACTCCAGTATAAAAGAGGATCATCAGTTATTGACAGATGCCAGTTTTCAGACAAATATGACTCAACCATTCGCTGTGCTGCACCAAGTCCAGTGGTTGATGCATCATTCTGTTCTCCGGAATCATTTATGTCACACATCCCCACTAGGGACAAAGCCTCCCAAAGTGGGTTAACGCCAACTGGTTTTGATGACAGACCACCTGGAACTGCAGTCCCCTTCCCCTTACAGGATATGATTGATACTACTCCAGGCTGACCTTCAGCCTGATTATGCTGCAGAGGTTTGCTGACCTTGCCACATGATTTCTGTGCCCCATGAGCCAAGCGCAAAAGGTGCCCACTGAAATTTTGTACCTGTTCTGGACCGCCCTCCAGTAGTGAGGCAATTCCATGTTTGTATTGTGGGTCCAGCATTGTTGCTATTGCAAAGTTGTCACTATTCTGAATGCTCAAGATGTGACGATTCTGGTCGAATACTCTCAGCACGTGTTTCAGCAACACACTGCTAGCACAGTCTCCGGCAACATCAAGGCTGTGCTGTACATTCACCAATGTCTGCATCAGCACCCACAGCAGTGGAATTGATTGGCTAATGGAGGCAGACTTGCCACTCACTGCCTGTGTGGCATGTTCAAAAGGCCTCAAAATTGTTATTAGAGAGTCCATGAGGCACCACTGTTCAGTCGTCATAGACATGGAGGCCCCGGAACTGTCATGGCTAGTGTGCATGACAAGATATTCTGAGATGGCTTTGTATTGTTCATATAACCTCTCTGCCATGTATAAAGTGGAGAGGAGTTCCACCAGGTGACAACTTCCAGCTTCAAGTGATGCTGCCTGAAGGTTGTTTTGGAACAGCAACAACTGCTGAAGTTGGTCACGAGAACAGATACGGCGTGCAACTGCCAGCATTTCCTTTATATCAGGGTGCTGCAGAAACTCCTGCACCACAAGATTTAAACAGTGGGCCATGCATGTAACCCGAACATAGCCACCATTCGTGATACATTTAACCACATTTGACCCATTGTCACTTGCTATGAACTCAGCTCTCAGTTCAACCACTTGTCAGTTTCAGTCAGTACCAAGTCCAGCATGTTTTCACCAGTGTGTGAACAGGTCACATTGTGAATAGCAATTGTTGCATGCTGTCGAATTCCTGGACGATTGCTATCGCGACACTCCAACTTATTACACTGATAATTTACACTACCAGCAGCATGAACAACACCCGGCACCTGCGCTCAATGTGCAGTTATACACCAATATGAACTCCCTGCTGTTTTGCCACTTGCCCACATATCCATACTTAAAGGGATGAATGGAGAGGAGGAATATTGAAGAGCGTGTCTTTCAGAGTCGGACACAGTATGGTACAACTCGGGAACTGCACAGGTGGAAAAGTATGTCCTGGATGGGACTTTCCAATTTGGACAGACACGTGCTGCAAACCACCAAAATTCTCCACAAATAAGAAGGGCAAAAGATCAATTGCCAGCTCTTCAGCTTCAACAGTATTAAGTTCATGTGACACTGTGTGATTGGGTGGGTACTTCAGCTTATGGGCAAAAGCACTCTGTAACATGGGCTGACTTAAATGTTTTACATGGGGTGTGATGACAAATGGTTCTGCTCTGCGAGTGGCAGGGGGTGGAGTGTGGACATGTGATGAAGACGGTTGCACAGGTGATGAAAAATTCACAAATGAAGTTATTTTCCCAGATTTATGAACAGGGGTTGATGTACCACTTGTACTACTAGACATACTACATTGACCACCAGCACCACCAAAACAGTTATTCTCACCACCACTGGACAAGATTTCAAAATCATTATGCTCCTCCACCTCATCATGCCTGTAGTAATCCTCTGATGTTATTTCATCGCTACTGCACACAACCTTACTTCATCTTACAGCCATGGAAGGGGATAACATGCTCATTATGGTAGATGACGAGGGTGAACGCCCTGGTGTGGTATTAGCTGCCATCTTGTGCTGGGTCCACAGAGCCATGTGCCTGTTCTTAAAATGTATATGCTGTCCCCCTGTGCCCAGATGGCTCCCTTTTTTACCTCGACTCACACATGCATGGCAAAGCTGGCAGATTGCAACTGACTCATTATTTGCATCTTGCACAAAAAAATCCCAAACAAGGGATTGTGATCCCCGACTTTTAATGTCTCTGATGCTGCTTATTGGCTCCGTTTTTTTAGGCCCTGAAGTGGGGGGTGTGCTACAGTATTTTTCAGGCAGAACACACTTGGACTGCAACTGACCACCACGACTACCTATCATTATTACTGGGTCATCATCATCACCATCAACTGAAACTGCTAAATCACAACTTTTTACGGGGGTGTTAATGCAGACAGACCGAGACACAGTCACCTTGAATTTCTTTTTGTCCGGTTCCCAACAGGGATCACTGACATCATCATCATATTCATCAAGTTTATCCACATCTACATCTTCTACTTGGATGCTGGCATGTGGACTGCATGTTGCAACCACAGCAACATCATCATCATCATCAGATTCATCGTCATCAACAGCACCATCACCCGATATTTTTTCAGCACACTGTGAATCATTGCATGGCAAATGCGCGACCTGAACCGCGGTGGAAGAAATGTGACTTTGTGTTATCATTGCCATGATGCTCAGAATCCTCATGTTCAGTTACCAATGAGATGTTACTGGGGAGAATGACATCATCTACACTGTCACTCACTGCTTTACACTCAACTATAATTTTGGACACGGTCAACTGGACAGAAGTGGAACATGAGGCAGCAATACTCATGCCACCAGGAACTGCACTAACACCACCAGCTGTGACATCATCTCCCCCAACTATGAGTGAAGCTACCAATTGTGCTGTAAAAAACATTGAAGGAGAAATACCATTCCTCACATCAGCAATGCACTTCTGTGTACTACCACTGCTACAGACACTCTTACCACTGGCAGCAGTGCCTTGGTGAGAAACAGCTTTGTTTGCACGTCTCTTTGTGGGCATTTTGGGGGATCAACAAGAAAATTCTAAACAAATTTAGATTGTGAAACATTCACTCTGAGCTGCTGGATGTGAAGCCAAAAAAACAATTGTGGCTTCAACAACAGATACAGACGCAAAGTCACAACAAGTTCGACAACACCTTAACTAACCAGTGGTGCTCAAGTCACAATCCAATCTGGAAAAGAATACCTTTTGTCTGTTGAGGGGGGGGAGAACACTGTGACTGCAGATTACAGTAACAGTACAACAAAACCAAGATAACACAAAGCAGTACAAAATCACACAGGTGCAGTGGATAGCAGGTTCACACTGCTGCAATTACACTGTGGCACAATAAAAGGTACATTATTTCATGTCATGCATCGCACACACACTCACACACACACACACACACACACACACTTTGTCTACAGGTAATGCGTAGCAAATTGAAAACTTCAGTAGTATACCACGTATTTTAAACAATCTGAAATTATGCAGTTCTGCACCAGGTCCACAAGTTAACACAATCAGCAAAAAAATTTCAACAATTACTGAAAATATTACTGGGTGTACATAAACACAGTTATACAAGAAAAACATAACCAAAAAAAAAACCTCCCTATTTCTCCAACTTATAATCTATCTACAGCACTGATATGCCCCTCCCCAAAGCACACTTCCACTGTCTGTCAGTACACAGACTGAATGCTGTACATTAACATTCAAAATCCACACACAAACAATAAACACTCGATGATATGAGCACAGGAGGGTTTCCTACAATCAATGCACTAAAGTTTGAGCAAAAAAAAATTATCCAAAAAGGCTTTTTTAACAGCTTTTAGAGGGTTTGAACTGCAGAGAGCTCTCGGAGCAAACTGTCTCCTACAGCTACCTACAAACACTACCCAGAACTGAGGCTGTGCAGAACAATCTAAAGCCCATGTGACCTGCAATCCCAAGAATCACTGCAGAATTTGCCTTGGAACTCAATTACAAGGCTAAGTGATGCGAAGTACATTGATTTCAATGTACTTCGCCTTAAAATTGATGGAGTAGTGGTTTGGGGAAGGCAGAATAACGTGAAGTCATTGCTTTCAGTGGACTTTGCATTCCTCATTATGATGTGAAGTACTCCATTTTGTGTTGCGGAGTACTTCGAGGATTCCGCATTACTCTACGAATCACTTCGTGGGAGTGATTTCGTCACTTCGACCACCTCTAGTCCCAGTAAACATCAGATAAGAGATTACAAAAGCTCTAACATGCATTGCAGGCTATTGAATTTCCCACTTCTGTCTTCTGCTGTGATATCAGCAGTAGTGGGTTATGGGCTTTGTAGTAAAAGAAGATATCTGCCCACAACTAAGCAAAATTAGTCTGATATAACCTACTATACTACAATAAACAGTAAATAAACCAAAATGTTTTTGCTCACAAAGTGCACATTGGGACCAACCCTGCACTCGAGTGTGGAATCCTTTGTACTGACTGTTCCCCTTTAAGATCCCACACCACAACACCACCACTTTATCACATGCTAGCTGCAGCACAGTTTCTGGTCTGGATTCCTGCAGCCAGTAAAGCGAGGGATGTTGATGGTGGGAAAAGTAAGCAGTCAAGCTATTGGGCCCTTGATTCAGCCCCTGCATGCTTCTACAACAGGTGTGGGGGGATATGAACGGAAGCAATCCACCTGTTGAGCCCTCAGTTCAGCTCCTACTGTGGGAAGGGGAGGAGAAGAAAGGAATCAGTTGGGTTCTTGATTTAGCTCCTGCTGCCAGCGTGAAGAGATTTAATCAAGCAGTGGGGCTCTAGTTTCATACTCCACACTGGCCCTGGAGCTTGCTGTTGGTGAGAAAGGGAAGAAGTGAAGAATCAATATACACTGGTCCCAGTATCTGCTTTTGGGGGTTGTTAGGAGCAAACAATTGGGCCATTAATTAGGCCCCATGTATACCAATTCTCACTCTTTATTTTGGCAGGTGGGGAGGCAACCAGTTGGGCTTGTTAGTTCACAACATGGTCCAAGCCCCATCTCAGCTTTTGCTGCAAGTTGAGGGGAGGAAAATTATTGGACTGTAGCACCCTGAGAACACTCTTCTCCCTCACTGCTCTCCTAGTTCCTGCTGGTGGGAGAGGTTTGCACGTTACTGTTGGGCCCAGAAGAAAAAATTACTCACCTTAGTAATGTTGTTTCTTCTAATGGAGTCTTGCTATATTATAGACATTAGCAGTTTGATCCAGCTCTAGAACTGCCCTGGAGTGAAATGGTTAAAACCATTCCAAAATAGAATTTTGGCACGAGAGCAGCTCTATCTGTGTCATTTCAAACTTGAACTGTCAGATCTTTGAGCCAAACTCACTAAGGTCTGTGTGGAAGCTGTAACCTACACTAGCCGAATGGCTACCTAAATAATAATAACCATTGATGGTCCCAACACCCAAGACTCAAGTCAGGGGACCAGAAATACTAACACCATTCTAATAATATGAAAATGGAACATAAGTATAATAAAACACACACACGCGTACACATACACACCCCCAAAGTCCCAAAGGGGACAAAATGCTAACAGGACATAAGTAGTGCCCACACTAAGTTGCCCGCACCCCACCAAGTAGAGGTTCTGAGAGGGGCAGGTTGGGGGGGAGGTCTATAATATAGCAAGACTCCATTAGAAGAAACAACATTACTAAGGTGAGTAATTTTTTCTTCAAACAACATGAAGTCTTGCTATATTATAGACATTAGCAGAATACACAGCAGTACCTCCATGGAGGAGGGGCAGAACCTACTTAGGAATAGGCTCTGAAGAACAGTTGTGCTAAACTGAGCATCTCTCCTGGCCTGACATCCAGGGAGTAATGCTTGGTAAAAGTGTGTACCGTTTTCCAAGTAGCAGCCTGGCAAATCTCTAATAAAGGGATATCTCTGGCAGCAGCTAGAGACGTAGCTGTACCCCTGGTAGAATGAGCCCTCAAACCAGGGGGGAGGCTCTGCCCACTTTCTGATAACAAAATTGGATACAAGAGACAATCCACCTGGCTATTGATCTCTTAGTGGCAGGTTTGCCTTTCCCAACTTCACCATAGGTAAGGAAAAGTTGGAGTGATTCGAACCTGTGACCTTTGGTACGCTCTATATAATAACTAAAAGCTCTCTTAACATTCAGGCTGTGCAACCTCCTCTCACCTGAAGAGGAGTGATCAGTGAAAAATACTGGAAGGGAGATAGATTGATTAAGATGGAAATCTGAAACCACCTTAGGCAAAAACTTCCTATTAGTCCTAAGGACTACCTTATCCCTGTGGAAAGAAATAAAGTCAGTCTCCACTGACAAGGCTTGCAATTCACTTATGGCCTGGCAGAAGTGATAGCCACTAGAAAACAGTTTTCCAAGTTAGGTACTTAAGCCTGCAGAAGACAAAGGTTCAAAAGGGGTTGCATTAACTGGGCAATGCAAACATTAAGGTCCCAAGTAGGGCCGGTTCCCAAAGGGAGGATTAGTATGGAGTAATCCCTTAAAAAACTTGGAAAACACAGGATGAGAGGAAAGAGGGATGACTTTCCTGCTGACACAAAAAGCCGACACAGCTACCAAATGAACTCTCAGGGTAGCTGGTCTGAGACCCAAGGAATTAAGATGTACCATGTAATCTAACAAAATGGGCAATTCAGCAGATTCTGGGGAAATATTTTCCCAGCACACCAAATGGAAAACCTTTCCATTTAGAACTATAAGTAGCTCTAGTGGAAGGCTTCTGGAAGCCTTTAGATCTCAAGAACACCCTGAGAGAGGTGTAAATCAGCAACTTTAACTCCTCAAGAGCCAGGCCTTGAGGTTGAGGGATTTGAGGTCCGGATACCAAACCCTTTCCTGGGCACAAGTCAACAGATTGTGATTCCTGGGAGGCACAGGGAAGATGGACTGTCAGAGACAGAAGGAGTGGGTACCAGGGCTGCCTGGCCCAATCCGGGGCAATCAGAATCACCCTGCAAGGCTGAGATCTGATTTTGACTAGTACTTTGAATAGGAGAGGAAAGGGGGGAAAGCATAGAGGAACTTCCCCTCCCAATCCAGAAGAAGGGCATCCAGGGGAACTGAGCCCAGCACTGGAGGCCTGCAACAGAACAGAGGAAGTTTGTGATTGTCTGGGGCTGCAAAAAGATCTATCTGAGGGATGCCCCACCTGGCAAAAACTATCCCCAGCACTTGAGGATCCAGGGACCATTCGTGATGGCCCGGGAAATCCTGCTGAGGGCATCCGCTAGGACATTGTCCTTCCCTGGAAGATGAACTGCTATGAGGGAAGTGTTCAGGGAATAGGCCAGAGACCACAACTTCATTGCCTCGGTGTACAAGGTCAAGACCGAGTGCCCCCTTGTTTGTTGATGTACCACATTGTTGTGGTGTTGTCTGTTCTGACTTGTATCACCTTGTCGTGGACAGATGCAGAAAAGCTTGAAGAGCTAAAAGACAGACTCTGAGTTCCAGCAAATTGATGTGGAGCAGAGATTCCTGGGGACCAAACTCCTGAGTGGAAAGGTCGCCTATGGGCCCCCAACCCAGAAGGGAAGCATCTGTAGTGAGAGTCAAGTCATGAGAAGGGGAAATGAAGGGGACCCCCGCTCTTAAATTGCTCTGATCCTGCCACCACTGGAGAGCTAGGATCAAGGTTCGAGTCACTGGGACCAACTTAGAAAAGGGGTCTCTTCTTTGAGACCAAAAGGTTCTCAAGTGAAACTGAATGTCTCTCATCAGAAATCTGGCTCCCTGCACAACAGCTGTGGATGCAGCCATGTGCCCCCGGAGCTGCAGAAAGTGTCTTGCTGGTCGAGACCTGCAGAGTGAAGGAAGAGGCCAGAGCCACTAAATTCCTTACCCTTTCTGGGGAAGAAAGGCTCTGGCTAGCTTTGTGTCCAATTCTGCCCCTATAAAGGTGAGTACCTGGACTGGTTCCAGAACCGACTTTGGTAGGTTTAGCAGAAAACCCAGGAGGTGAGAAGCTGCTGGATGACCTGCAGGTGAGATTTTACTCTTCTGGGGACTGGCCTACAATGAGCCAGTCATCTAGATAGGAAAAACAGCAATTTCTGCCTCCTTAAGTGGGCCACTGCACTGCTAGACACTTTGTGAATACCCTGGAGCAGAGGTAAGGCCGAAGGGCATTGCTCTGAACTGGTAATGACCTGAGGGCAGTTCAAATCTGAGGTACTTTCGATGGGATCTTCTGATTAGGACATGGAAATAGGCATCCTTGAGGTCCAGGGAGGCTAGCCAGTCCCCTGGCCTTAGGGAAGGTAAAATCATTGCCAGAGTTACATTTTGAACTTTGGTTTCAAAAGATGCTTGTTCAGATATCTGAGATCTAAAATGGGCCGCCACTCTCCTGTCTTTTTGGTGTAAGGAAGTATCTGAATACAGACCCCTGCCCTGATGCAGGGAGGAACCTTTCACTGCTCTGAGAGCTAACAGGATGAGACCTCTGTTTCCAGAGCGAGGGTCTCTGAAGCACTTGCAGGTAGAAAAGTCTGCTTCTCAACTTGGGAAACTTTTTGAAGCTGAGAACCAGACCCTGGCTTACTACTTCCAGAACCCACTTGTCTGAGGTTAAAGAAGCCCAATTCTGATTGAAGTAAGCCAGCCTGCCCCCCACTGGTACAGGAGAATCGGCCCTGGGCACCCCATCAGGGTGCCTGTTTCACAGGAGCTTTAGGCTGGGGGGTGGGAGCAGGTCTGCCCACCCCTCGTCTGCCCCTGCCTCTGAAGAAGCCCCTCTGAGCATAGGCAGAGGAGGCCTGAGTCTGGTAGAAAGGCCTGTGAAAAGGCCTACCCCTACCCCTGGGGGCATGCCTTAGAGGAGTGGCTTGCTGCTCCTTAGCCTGGGCACTTTTGTAAGTAGTCCTATATTCATCCATCTTCTTCATGTAGTTCTCTGTCTGCTCTCCAAACAGAGAATTTCCCACCACAGGAAAATCCATAGCCTTAGTCTGGGTATCCTGTGACAAACTAGTACACCTGAGCCAGGCCAACCTCGAAAAGCTACAGATGTGGCCATGACCCTAGAGGAAACATCATTAACATCCACAGCAGCATGAAACTGAACCTTAGAGGCTTCAATGCCCCTCAGCAGCCACCTGTTCTAGTTCACTAGCCAGCTGGCCATGGGCCTGCTTGGCCAATTGCATAACAGTATCCCATCTAGATTTCTGATACCTAGCTACTAAGCCATATAATTTGCTTGCCTGAGTGCCAGAGGCTGCCATATACTGTTTTTTGCCATGGCATCAATCTTCCTGGAATCCTTGTCAGGAGGATGTGAAGCCGAGGAATATTAGCTTTATCACAGGCAGAAGCCTGAACTACTAACATGACTGCATTGCTGAGAAAGGAATTCTGTATCAGGGCCTGACAATGTATACCTTCTGTCCATCTTTTATCTACAGGAGGCACAGAATTAGGAGCTTTTAAAATTTTGTTTGTTTCCTAAAAGACTTATGTAAAGGAATAGACAATCTCTAGACTCTGGAATATCCATCATTTCTACAAAATCAGGCTCCTCTTGCTCATCCACAGCCTCTTCTAAAGGAAGCTGGAGGGTTTCAGCAACTTTTTATAAAACATAAAATGAGATGGGGACTCAGACAGCATAGGGAGATTCTAAAGGTTTGTCTGGGGAGACGTCGTTCAATGGGCACACCCAGACCTTCCCAGCCACATTCATACTGTCATAATCCTCCTCCCTCCTCTGGTTCATAAAATTCCTCAATATCATAATCCTGAACCACTGGGACTGGACGAACCAACCTTTACTAGATAGTGGTGGTTCGGACGAACCCTGAGACAGTGACTGGACAATTTGTATGGCTTTTGTATCTCTGCAGCAGTTGGAGAAGGAATTTTGACCCAGACCTGCTGATTTTCTTGTTTTTTACTGGAATTGGTTCCTCAGAGCCAGCTTTTCTTTTGCCCAAGGAAGTCTGGCCCTGGTCAGAGGGTACTTCCTCTGGTTCGGTTGGCACGAACCGGCTGGCCATCCGGTCATGGACTTTTGGCCTCTCGCTCCTGAGCCTGCCCAATCTTTTTCCAGGGTGGCTGCAGGGAAATTTTACATAACTGGCAGTCTGACTGGAGGTGGTCAAACCCTCAGACAATAAACACATGGTGTGTGGGTCAGCCTTGGCAAAGACTTCCCACAAACATCACAGTGTTGAAACCCAGTGGCCCAGTTTTTCTTTGGGTTTCTCAGACATAATGCCAGCCTAACCAAAAACTTGCCCTTTTAACGGCAGTGCCAGGCAAGACACCTTTATCGGTTCCTAACCGTGTCATTGGATTGGAAAAACGTAATAAATCCGCTTTTTTTAGAAGGATAAGAACCGGAACCGCACTCTAAAATAGTAACTTTTAGTTTTAAATGAGTTTTAACCCACTGATCGGTTCAAAACCGAACCAATAACTTACAAGTTCCACACAGACAAAACCTTCATTTACTTACGGTTACTACAGATAGAGCTTGAACCGAACTGTTTTATGTTTAAATAAAACTATTCTCGTTAAATCCAACCGAGAAAACACTTTTTAAACCGAGAAATGAACCGAGCAGAAGGAGAAATCTCCGGAGTGACTGTTCACTGAGGCGGAGTAAAGAATCTGACAGTTCAAGTTTGAAATGACACAGATAGAGCTGCTCTCATGCCAAAATTCTATTTTGGAATGGTTTTAACCATTTCACTCCGGGGCAGTTCTAGAGCTGGATCAAACTGCTAATGTCTATAATATAGCAAGACTTCATGTTGTTTGAAATGGTGTTTCCACTATTCAAAGCACCCTTGATCTTATCGGGGGTGGGGTTGGGATAAGGCTTTTAGACTGAAGTGGTGTATAGTTCGGTACCATCTGGCGTCAGCAGCAGAGTAATAAGGAAAGAAAGGAAAAGTATACTGCATATGGGGGTATGTACAGTGAGGTGCTTTTATACACGTCAGTGTTTTTGAGCACATCTTCATTTATACATCTATGTGTATTTTTTTTTTTATTTTAGTGAAATCTAGGATTACAAATACCTTTGAGCAGGAACTGCTCGTTTACAAAGGTTCCACGTCGAAGGAATGGGGGGTATACATACATACAAAGGTCAACATAATAATACATAGTTGCACAATAACAAGAAGTAAGAGACTGAGGCTTAGGAAATTCCAGTAATTCAAAATGTGCCAAATGTTAGGTAGCATGACATACCAGCCAAGGGCATTCTTGGAAATAAGCACTGCAGGTGAGAGGGAAGAGGGTATGCAGGCAGGAAGGCCATTGTCGGAGGGTAGAGGGTGAGGGTAAGAGCTCTAAAGGGAAGGGAGAGGAGGGATAAAAGTCAGGAAATGCCCCATGGGAGGAAAGGGAGAGGGGTAAGGGGGTAGGCAGGTAGAAGGGGGCAAGGCAGGGAGAGATAGCTGTCAAGACTGAAGTGGAGGGCAGTGAACGGTGGACCCCTGATTAGGAGAGGCAGTCACAACGACTACTTGAAATGAGATAAAGTTGGAGTTGTCTCTTAAAAGGGCCAAGAGCAGCAGCAGCAGCATGTCTATATATAGTGTAGGTGGGTATGTGAGTGCATCTCTATGGTTTTTGTTGTATTTTTTTTATGTGGGCATCTACTTTCCCAGCTAGTGGTGTGTGGTTGTATGTGTACACATGCTTCTCTGTGTGGTGGTGGTAGTCTGTGTGTGTGCAGTGATGTGTAATGTGTGTAGTGGTATTGCTGTGCAAGTGAGTCAGCATGAATTCTAAATCTGAGGGGTGTGTATATGTATTAGGAATCTGTTGGTACTGGTGCTCTATATATTGTGCATCTGTGAGGTTTTGAGTACATTTGTGTCTAGTGATACAATCAACACACTAGTGCTGCACTGGCAGTCAAGGTAGAAGTAAAACAATGCAAACTGAAAATAGTTGCTTGTGGTTTATTAACTGAAAGAGAGTGTGGCACTAAAGCCCTAGCACCTCAGACCCTCAGTCTGTAGTGTGACCTTTGTCAGGGTACGTGGTGGGCAGACCAAAGCGTGTCACTTAAATACTGAAATTTCATAATGGTTCAGTACATGAAAGAAAGCAGCTTTGGAGCAGCACATCTAAAGGGTCATCTTCAAATACATTTACTTCCCAACATTCATACAATACAAAAATACATAAGTAACAAAGACACCCCTGTTGCAAATGAGTAACAAGAAACAAATATTTAAAATGAGGAAGAAAATGATGAATGTTGTCAGGCTGGAGGCTGGCAACAAAAGAATAAATAACATAAGTGCTGAATGAATTTTATAACTGAAAATATTGCCAAAAAAAAGCAGGAGAAAATGTAGAAACTAAAACTGATAACATAGCACAAGTGGGATCAAGAGGATGAGTAGGACAAACAATGCAAAGTTAAAAGTAGTTGGAGGGAATGAGGAAAGGGGAGGGGGGCTGAAGGGAAGTACGAATGAAGTGTAAGTAAGCCCCCTGACAAAGCTCCTTTGAGAGAAGCACCAGGGAGGGTCAGTTTTCGACAGCCATGTTGGAGGTATATGTAACCTGGGGTCTGTCCACCATGGGCTACCACCCCAGCCTTGCTGGCCAGGTCAAGGTTGAGGGGCCTGGGTCCTAGTTCTGATGTATGAGAGGGTTCTTTCCCAAGATAGAAATAAACTAGCATGGTGCCTCCACCGAGAGTACATTTTAAGTGGGTCTGCTATTTAGCAGTACAAGCCCCTGGGGTACTGTACTAACCCACCTCCTCATACAGTCACTCTACTCATGGATTTCCGTAAACCAAACCCACAATTTCAATACTCTGAATTTTTTACTTAAGCTAATAATGTGCTCACGAGTCAAAGTTTTCCAAAACAGATAAAACACCATTTATTTACAAGGGGAGGGTCCGGAAAGGATAATTGGAGGCCGAGGTTAAGCAACAATCACTTTTGGCAAATGGCATTTAGAAATTAGCATTTTAGAACAATCATTTCCTCTTTTTAAATCAAAACATATTTCATTGCTTGCAACCACCAGCCCTCTGATGGATATAGATTTAGCCCTCTGACTAACTGCTGCAGATTTTAACAATTACACAAACTCCCACTGGTACCAGTCCCCGGTCCAGATCAAACCCCCAAAAATCTGTCTCTGGGTATCCAGTACTAACTCATTGCAGGCCTGAGCAGCTGGTCGGCCAGAGTTGGTGCACTTGGTTTGAATTCAAAATAAACTTTAGTTTTTCCTTGATTACCTTAACTGCTTGCAAACTCAGCATGGTTGATATACAAGTGAACTGTACATTTTAGCAACTTTGGGATTTTACTGCCCTCTAGGCATAAACTTGAAAGCAACTATATACAGTCCCCAGGTGCAGAGTAATCCCTGCATTTACTTACAGTTCTGCAGTCTTTGGTGGCAATGGGACTATTAATCTGGGGTAGTTGGATCCACAGAACTCCAGATCTTGAGAAGCATGAGATGAGCAGCAGGCACCTTGCAGCTTGGACCTTTCCTTTGCAGCAGGCTCTTGTAGCTTTGGAAGGCTGGCACTTTTCTCAGCTCCTCTAGCAAGTGAAACTCTGGATAAGCTGAAGTCACAATCTGGAACACAGAGCAGCACAGGGACCTGGGACAGCACACCTCAGACCCCCACATACAGACCTGACCCCTCAGGGGGAGGTGCAATGGCAGTGCCTAGCATTTGACACTACCAGACTGGTTCCCAACATTGACCTTGATTGAAGACCTCTTTCTTCCTTTCTCCTTCTGGAAGCTTGGACACATCAGGATACATTTTGCATCTTCAGCCACACTGCCAGCCTGGCAGCAATGGCCATTTCTCATCAGGACAGTCTTTAGATGTTCACTGGAGACTCAGTCGCAAAACACTGGTGTACACACACTGGGTTCCTCCGAGGACCCCGAACTTGGCACTGTTGAAACACACCTTTTCCTCGAACAGTCCCTTGATGCTGAAAATCACTTTCCTGAGTATGGGTTAAGCTGGAAAGGAAAATGGGGCCAGTCATCCACACAGATGTGGTCTATAGACCACCAGCCCAGGAGGAAAAAACAGATAGGGAGCTGATGCTAGCCATACAAAGGATGGCAGACAAGGGTGACGTAGTGCTAGTTGGAGACCACAGTATTCCAGACGTGGACTGGAGCATCCCAGCAGCAGCATCAACTAGGAGCAGATTTATCCTGGACTCCCTTTAGGGTGCCTTCCTCAAGCAACTGGTCATGGAACCAACTCAGCAGAAGGCAATACTGGACCTTGTGCTCACAAACAGGGACAGTGTGATGGGGGTAACAGTGGGGAGCACCTGGGAACAGTGACCACCAGTCATTGTGGTTTGAAATCACAGAAGGAGCAGAACCAAACCACCCAAAAACACATTTCCTGGATTATGGGGGGGGGGCAGACTTTGGGAAAATGGGGAGATGCTTGGAAGAGGCATTAAGGGGAATGGGGCAGGAATCAGGGGTTGAGGAACAGTGGGCAGTATTTAAAATGGGGATTACAAGAGCAACAGAATTATGTATTAAGCAGGTTAGCAAGAGGAAAAGGAGGAGGAGGCCATTATGGTTTTCCAAAGAGGCAGCAGAGAAAGTGAAAGCCAAAAAGATTGCATTCAGGCAATACAAAAAGACACAGGCAGAAGGGGATAAGGAGAAGTATCAGAAGAAGCAAAGGGAGGCAGGGAGGTCAGTAAGGGAAGACAAAGTTCAGGCAGAAGAGCACATTGCAAAATCAGTGGGTAGAGGGGACAAAACCTTTTACAGGTACATTAGTGAAAAAAGAAAGGCAAAGAGAGGGATAGTAAGACTGAAGGGGGAGGATGGGGGCTGCGTGGAGGATGACAACAGTAAAGCTGACATATTGAACAAGTATTTCTGCTCAGTCTTTACTGAGGAAGAGGAGGGTGATGGGTCTGAAGGGAGTACAAGGGGTGGGAATGGTGTAGAAATAGACACAAGTCCCTTTACATGAGAAAGGGTCCTGAAGGAACTGGAAGCAATAAGAGTTGATAAAGCAATGGGACCAGATGGGGTGCACCCCAGGGTCCTTAAAGAACTAAGAGAGGTGGTGGCTAAACCTCTGGCAATCCTGTTTAGCCGATCACTGGAAACAGGGGCGGTACCCAAAGACTGGAGGACAGCAGATGTAGTCCCCTTATACAAAAGTGGGAACAAAGAAGAAGCGGGTAACTACAGACCGGTCAGCCTCACCTCGGTAGGGGAAGATCATGGAAGCACTACTGAAGGAGATTGATGGAACATCTGGTTGTCAATGGACTACAGGACCCAAGGCAGCATGGTTTCACCAGGGGGAGGTCATGTCAGACCAACCTCATTGAATTTTTCAACTGGGTGATTAGGGAGATCAATCAGGGGAGGGCAGTGGACATGGCCTATCTGGACTTCAGTAAGGCCTTCAGTAAGGCCTTTGACACTGTGCCATATAGAAGATTATTACACAAACTGGGGAATATGGGTATGGGTAGGACAGTAGTGTAGTGGGTAGGTTACTGGCTGGGCGGCAGGACACAGAGGGTGGTGGTAAATGGCTGTCACTCCACAGAGGGAAGAGTGACCAGTGGGGTACCACAGGGATCAGTGCTGGGACCGGTCCTATTCAACATCTTAATCAGTGACATTGCACAGGACCTAGAAGGCAGAGTTTCTCTGTCCACTGATGACACAAAGCTCTGTAACAGAGTAGACATACCAGAGGGTGTAGACAAAATGAGAAGGGACCTGCAGAAACTTGAAGAATGGTCAGGGGTTTGGCAGCTGAAATTCAGTGCAAAAAAGTGCAAGACAATGCATATGGGGCACAAAAACCCTGGCACAATATATCAGTTGGGAGGTGAAGATATACCATGCACCAAGCAGGAAAGGGATCTTGGGCTTATCATCTCTGATGACCTCAAGGTAAGGAAACAGTGCGACAAGGCAGCAGGTACAGCAAATAGGATGCTGGGATGCATAGGCAGGGGCATCACCAGCAGGAAAAGGGAGGTCATAATTCCACTTTTCAAGACACTAGTGAGGCCCCACCTGGAGTACAGTGTACAATTCTGGAGACCTTACCTACGTAAGGACATAGACAGGGTAGAGAAGGTTCAGAGGAGGGCAACAAAGATGGTACATGGAATGCATCACAAGTCCTATGAGGACAGGTTGAATAACTTGAATATGTACTCCCTGGAGGAGAGGAGGCAGAGAGGGGATATGATAGAGACATACAAGTATCTGACAGGGAGGAATAGGGTGCAGGAATACACTATTTTTAAGCGAAAAAGATATTCCAGGACTAGAGGTCATGGGATGAAGTTGAAGGGAGGACGATTCAGAGGAAACATGAGGAAGAATTTCTTCACAGAACGGGTGGTGGACAAGTGGAACACCCTACCAGAGGAAGTGGTGGGGGCTGAAACAATCACAGGATTTAAGAATGCATGGGATAGACATAAAGGAATTCTGGAGGTCAGGGGTAAGGGGCAACAGACTTCTAGGAAAACATAAAGTGAACTTACAAGCTCAAATGGGCAAACTGGGTGGGTCGTAGGCCCTTATCTGCCAACACTGTCTATATATCTATGTATCTATGACTGTACAGGTGCTCACTGACATGAAGAGGCTCTCTCTTATCACTACAGCATTACCAGATGGAGGTTGAGGCAAGTCTCCCATACCATGTTTCTTAACTCATTCACTGTACAGGAGCTCTTTGAGAGTTCCACCACTTGTGTTCTGTATACTCTTAGCACTGCATCCTGGACTTTTCTAAGCAAAATCAAGCCATAATCAGCATGCCACAAACAAATGCAAATACCTCATGAACCGTAAGTGCCACACACAAAGTATGACTAGCAAAGTTGTTCAACACAAAATTATCTTTCCAATGGTGCTATGCAATTAATTATAAGCAATTTCTATTTTTTCTGTGCTAGTCTAAATAGCAAAAAAGTGTTTTTTTGCAATACAAAGGAAACATAAACTATTTTTGGTAGAAAGATATGTAATACAGCAACACTAAAGTAAACATCCATACATTAGATGTAGGTACAAAAGTAATTTTGTACTAAAAATCAATTTGTCTAATATATAACGTATTTTTCCCATTTTATTCAAGGTGCTTAGGTGAGGATTAAAGGGCAAATGTCAGCCATACACACCATACCATAAACAAAAGTGAATAACTCCTAAAGTATACGTAATACAGAGAAAGTATCAGTGACAAAGTTGTTCAGCACAAAATTACCTTTCTAACAGTGCTATGCAGTCGATTCTAATCAATTTGGTTTGCACGTAATACAGATAAATAGTGCTGGAAACCTTAGAAGTGTCCAGGGCAAACAGGAAGTCTTTAGCTGCTGACTGACGTCACTGTGGGAGACAAAAGGGATGATTTGGCAGCCAACTACAGGCATTTCCTGGAGGTAATGAGTTAACCTTACCAGACAGGGATGGAGGCAAGTCTCCTACACTATTTTCTTTAAACCAGGACCCTACATAACCATTCTTTTAGACAAAACTATCCCGGGTTATTCCTTTGGACCAATATCCACCCACTTCTTTGTGACGTTGAGTCAAACAGGGTAACAGAGAGACTCTAGTAGGTCCTTGAACCAGTGGCCATACAGCCCCAAGAAGATCTCCATCTTCTCACTCTCAGAAGAGAGAGAGAAAGGTGACAAGTTGGGTGTTGCAGGGCTATGTCCTGGGTGTTTCCTTCTTCAATATGTTCATCACTGACATGAAAGAGGGCATCCGGAGCAAGTTGTGTTTCTTCGCAGATTATACGAAACCCTGTGGTGGGGCAGATAGTGACAAAGTGATCAGGGAGATGCAGAGGAAGCTACAAAGTCTGCAGAGGTGGTCTAAGGTTTGGCAGTTGAAATTCAAATCCAACAAGCATTTGTCAATGCCGAATGTTTGCTTGCTGATATTAGCATTGTAATTGCAGGAGTTAGAGATATTGCAGAATAGGAATGGCAGTGAAGCATTGAATGCCAACCCCACCTCCACCCTGTAGAAATGGACAGGCACTGGGGTATGCGTTTGGGTCATCGCCACTCTATCCTGCAGACACTGACACATGTTGAGGTGTGCCTTGGGATGTTTGGCTTTACAGTCACCCCATTCCATAAGGACATATGCTGAAATTGGTGCAGTATAGCAGAATGGGGTGAACTCTGGGGCTGAAGAGTCCAAGGCACACCTTGATGCCTGTCACTGACTGCAGGGTGGTGGGATGAGGGTGGAGTGGCATGAGCATTACAGTTGGCAATCCAAAGGCACACCCCTGATGCCTGTCAGTCTGTACAGGGTGGGACATTATGGCTAGAAAACCCTAACACCCCGGGTGTTGGTATTTGCACTACGCATTTTAAACGTGGCCTTTTTGTGACCCCCACCTCATGGAAGCATTTGGGACCTCTTCTCATGAGCAGTGGCACTGTGATTTTGTTAATGTGTCCTGAACTTTGAGTTCCCACGGTGACTGTACCATTCTGCACCAGATGTATGAAAACACAGATCAGGCAGGATGTGAAGAATGACAGCTGTACTATTCATAGGGAGGTGTGAAGAGATGGCAATTTTGAAAATCTGTAGTGACAATATTAAAAATACTCAAACTTCCGGGCTCACATGGAAACTGCGCAATGCATGCATGTAACACAGTCATTTAGTGGAATTTTTTCACCAAATTTTCAACATAGGAATTTTGTGACCTCTGCTCATGAACAGTGTCACTATGATTTTCCTAATCTGTCCCGAACATTGATTTCCCACAGCGACCACGCTATTCTGCGCCAGATGTGTAAATGCATATTTTGGGCAGGATATGAAAAAATGAAAGCTGTACTGTTCATAAGGAGGTGTGAAAAAATGCCAATGTTAAAAATCTGGAGTGAAAATAATATAAATGCGCAAAATTACGAGGGTGCATGGAAACTGCGCAATGCATGCTCATAACACAGTCATTTCATGGACTTTTGTCACTAAATTTTCAACATATGCATTTTAGCACCTCTACTCATGAACAGTATCACTGTGATTTTTTTGAATCTGTCCCGAACACTGACTTCCCACAGCGACTGCGCTATTTTGCGCCAGAGGTGCGAAAACATATTTTGGCCAGGATGTGAAAAATGACAGCCATACTGTTCATATGTAGGTGTGGAAAAATGCCATTGTTGAAAATCTGGAGTGAAAATATTACAAATTCGTGAAGTTAAGGGCGTGCGTGGAAACTGCGCAATGCATGCTCGTAACACAGTGATTTTATGGACTTTCATCACCAAATTTTCAACTTAGGCATTTTAGGACCTCTGCTCATGGATATCATCACTGTGATTTTCTTCATATGTCCCAAACACTGATTTCCCACTGCGACCACGCTATTCTGTGCCGGAAGTGCGAAAACACATTTTGATCAGGATGTGAAAAATGACAGCTATACTTTTCATAAGGAGGTGTGTAAAAATGCCAGTGTTGAAAATCTGGAATGAAAATATTACAAATTCGTGAAGTTATGAGTGTGTGTGGAAACTGTGCCATGCACGCTCATAAAATAAGTCATTTTTTTCACCAAATTTGCAACATAGGCTTTTTGAGAGCCCACCTCATGAACACTGGCACTGTCATTTCATTAATCAGTCCCAAAAGGTGATTTCATGCAGTGACCGTGAAATCACCTTTTGGGACCAAATGACACCATGACAGTGGCTGAATTCATGAGGAGGGGTCCCAATAATCCATTGTTGAAAATTTGGTGCCAAAATTCCCCCAAAATGCCTGAGATATGCAGCAAAGTTGAAAAAACCCTATTTATGCCATTATACAGATTACCGGCATTTATTCAGTTCGCGGTCAGCTTTGAAGAGTGCAGACGTGTTCCCGGTCCACCGAAGATCATCGTGCCTGGCTCCAGAGAGTAAGTATGGGTTGAGGGGTGTAGAGAGAGTAGGTGCGCAGTGGGTGGATGTGGGTTGGGGAAGGGACAGCGACGGTGTGGGACCGTCTCTTTTTTCAGGGAGAAAAAACAACCAAAAGACATTGCGGGAATTTTTTTTTTCAGGCTTGCTTTCAGCACACTGGAGTGGCTCCCAGTGTGCCACCTGCCTTTTTTGGGGTTGGGGGACTTAAGCTGATGGGGATTGGGCCTCCCATCAGCAAAGAATGACTGTTTGAGGGGCATGATGCTGAGGGGGATTGGTCACTCCCTCGGCACACAGCAAATGGGTGAGGGGGTTACATTATGCCAACGGGGAGCGGGATCCCCCATGGGCAAATGAAGTGGGTCAGGGGCATGCCGATAGGGGGATTGGCCACCTCCATCAGCTTTCATGGGGCTGTGAGGTGGCGGCAAGCTGGTGCCATGTTTACAAAAAATGTTACACTAGGCAATGTACCGCCCTGCAATGACAGGTCGCTTCCTCATTGCAGCGGAATGGCTGATGCTGCAATGATGAGATGGCCCCTCATTGCAGCAGTGAAATCATTTCAACGTGGTGGCACTTTTGGAAACCAATGTCATCAGCACAGTGTGCTTGTGTTGGTCCACCAGTGCCAAGCCCCTAAATGCAGTGCCGCATTTGGCTGCCACAGTGCCGCACCTCCATAACCTGCTTCTCTCCTAAGCAGGGGCATCACCAGAGGTATAAAGTTGGGGGGGCTAATGCACCACAGTCAAAATCCTAACAAAGTTAGGGGGTCCGGGGGCATGCCCTTCCCCAGAAAATTTTGAGATTTTTACCTTCAAATGGTGGCTTTTCCTGCATTTTAATGGTGAAATATATGTTTGAGTAGCCTGATTCTTATGACATCTATTAAATGGTATATGTGCAAAAATGTGGTTACTGGACCAGTGAGAACAACGGAAAGAGAGACACCATTATCCCAGCAGATCTGCTGGGAAGGTTACAGGACCCCAGAGCAAGTAAGAGGCCATCCAACAGACACCATTATGCCAGCAGATCTCCTGAGAAGGCTACAGGATCCCAGAGCAAGTAAAAGACCTGTCAGCAGACTCCATTATCAGAGCAAATCTGCTGGGAAGGTTACGGGACCCCCAGAGCAAATAAGAGACCAGCCAGACACCATTATCCTAGCAGATCTGCTGGGAAGGTTACAGAACCCCAGAGCAAACAGCCACCACTTCCACACTGCATAATTCTGAACAAGTCACTTAACATTCCTGCCCTTAATATCTCTGCATGCCCTCTCTCACTCGTCAATTTCTGTCATATTTGAATCTCCCTGTGTGCTGCAAACTATCCCTTCCCTCCCTCCCCCTCTTCTTGGAGTCTAAGGAGTTTGGGGATGACCTGTATGATTGTGTCTATGTAGGTTGCTATATAAAAAAGCAGAAAAATGCTCTCCCTCCCTCTTTGGATTGTAAAGCACTCAGGAATACAGTCTGTATGAAACGTGCTCTATAAATCACAATTTCTTTTCACACAATCCACAGGCACAGATATTCCTTCTCTAAGCTGCCAAACAACTATGTAAAGACTCATGCTGCAAAGCCTTTTAGATGTGTACCACATCTGTGCCTATCTGAAAAATATACCTGCTGTGCAAGCAATGCTGTGTCTGCATGGCAATTACTAAAAGGTGGTCACCAATCCCAATCCCAATTTATGTCAGTCACTACCAGTCCTGTCCAGGTGCTCCCTCCTACAAGGCAAGGCATGCCAAACCTCTCATGCTCCTGAACCCATGGAACAGAGTCCAAAAGACTAGCATAGGCAGAGTACATTTGTTGTAACCCCTCCCTCCATGCTCCCTGTCAGATTGGGATCCAACTAACCTGGGAGTGATGATGACAAATCCCTGCCCCAAGCTCTGAGCTCTCCCATGGTGACGTTGTGATTCCTGTCCCAATGTTCTCTTTGTCGATAGCACAATACACAACAGCCAGCCAACAGTGCACTCAGTCCGCTCACAAGACTTACTTTCTTTTTTCTCCATCAGACTTGAGAGTGGAAAAGTGTAGTGCCCCAAAGTTTGCCAGGCAAGCAGACCAAAGAGGACTCCGAGAGGGAAAGGGTTAACTCCCCACCTACCTGATGCATAGGCAGCTGGCTCACTGACCAAACTGGCTGGCTGATCATTTCCTGTCTCTATCCCCTTCCCCTCTTGGAGCCTTCTGGCACTGGATCCTTTGTCTTGACCAGGCCAGGTCTCCAGCCAGTACCTAAAGGGGCCATAAATCAGCCAAATGGGCTGATCTTAGCCCCAGATACCCAATCATCTGTCTGAAAGCCAGGTCCACCTCTAGGCTAGAAATGGTCTTCCCTGTTAGCCAGTGGCATTTCTGGACTGTGTGACTGACAGAGTAGAGCACAGGCGTATGGATGCCTGGAGGCTTACCTGAAGCTCCGGTTCATATCTCCTGGGTGGCTGCTCCTCTATAGTTAGTGGTCCTCAGGGGTCTTCAGCAGCAGTCACACCTTTGCTCCAGAAAAGGACCAGCAGTCCTCCTGATGGTCAGCAGCAGCCAGTTCCATAGGGTGAGCTCCCTTAAGTTGTCTGCTCCCTTGTTTTGCAGTTTTTGTATTGGGCTTTTCTGGGGTATCCTGATGCTGGGTGCCTAGTAGTGCATGTAGCACAAGCATCACATTTCAGATGCAAAGTGACAAGGGTAATGCTCACCCAGGTTCTCTTTTGTTCGAATAAAAATATGGCTTGGCAAGTCTGTTAGTTTGCTTCCTGTTATTTTGCAGAATAAGTGTGGCATGGTTTGTGTTTTTTGGGGGCTGCCATTGCAGGTCCCCTGTCTCCCCTCTCCAGAATGCTGACTGTTATTTTTTTTTCTGGCATTGACATTTGGTGTTGCCACACATGGGGCTGCCATTGCAATCCCCTGTCCTTCCCCTTTTGTTTACTGCCTCTAGTGCCACTTGCTGGTCAGCAGGCTGTTGCCCTGCCCAGCTTTGCTGGAGTGATTATTGTTTTTCTCTTCTTTATTTTGTTACATTTCTCTCACTTCCCCTTTGTGGGGGCTCCAGGTTGCTTCCCATCCCTTTGCCTGGCCTTCTGTGCTGGTTGCAGGGTGTGGTGCCCTTTTGGGGGGCTCTTTATTTTTTGCCTACAGTTTAGACATTTTTTTATTTTTATTTTTAACTGTTTTGTGGGGTCCTCAAACCCCTTCTTGATCCAGTCCTCTGAGATGACTCCCGACTGTGGTCCTTCTCCTGTAGCCCCTCCTCCAAATGAAGCGATGGCATCCATTTTGGTGGGCGTTGATGGTAGAGTTCCCCATCTCAGCTCTCTTCCCCACCTCCCTTCCACAGTAAATTAGTGCCACTGCAGTCATGGACCTGGGTGCCCAGCTGATTGTTGTCCATACAGCACTGACTAAGAGGGAACAAGTTTGGGCAGATGGACCATGAGGTGCAGCAGCAAAGTGTGTCAGGTGGAAACCAGCACCCAGACCACTAAAGTTCTGACCTGCCACTTTTCGGGGACAACCAAAGCCTTGGGTGGGAGCAGAGCTCCCCGACCCCCACCACTAGCACCACCAATGATCACGGCGGGATCCGGAGGACCCAGGCCAGGCAAAGAAAAAGGAAAGTGCGCTCCATATGGTAGAGCTATAAAGTGCTGACTCTAAACCATGTTTTTTTTCAGCAAGCAGTGAAGCTGTAAGTCTTTAAATTTTCAAGGCAAATGATTGGGGGGCTTGAGCTTACATTAAGGTGTGGCCTCCCCAAAACAACCTAGTGATGCCACTGCTCCTAAGCTGCCGCATGATATTTCTTGCACATGTGTGCAAGCAAACACATAAAGGGGGAAAGTTAAGCTGTTTATTTGACTGGAAGATGATTTGATTTAACTTTGAATATTCAGTTAATGTTTTAATATATTTGATTGATGTATAACATACATTTTCTTCATTTTTAAATCATCATATTTTGTTGAATTACAGTATGCATTTATGATTATATAGCAAAAAAGTTCAACTGTAACTGTGATGGCAGAATGCATTCCCCTGTGTAAGTAAATAGTTTCCCAGCAACTAGTTAGTTTTATTTATTTTGTTTTTGTTGACCGGGAAAAGAGGACTAGACAATTCTACCTATCTTCAGCCTCATCCCGGGGGAGGGGGTTACAGATGGATGCCAACTGACATTGAACCAGATTAAGCTGTTGGTGGTATTTTTAGTGCATGGAGGAAATTCCCCTGCTGTTTTTGAGAAGTGCTATGGGATCTTTAACAGCCACCTGAATTACCACCAGAACAAGCAGATGGGACCTCGGTTTAACATTTCATCCTAAAGATGGCACCTCAGGAGTGCAGCACCCCCCCTCAAGCTGCACCACAGTGTCAGTATTGGGATTTAACCCAAGTGCCTGGTTCGGTGATAGAACCCACAGTCTTCTGATCTTCCGGCCTCAGAGGCGAGTGTGCAATCTGCTGAGCCAGTTGTTTGGACTGGGTCTCCTGTCTCCCCCTCCCGCCAACCAATTATCAAATACCAAGTCACGTCACGCAATAATACATTCACTTTAATACTAAAAAAACTAAAGCATACTTAATGAAGTAATTGGAGTGTTTAAAACTTTTGTCCACACTATTGGAATGCATGGGAGGTTGTGGCTTCTCCAAGCCACCTGCTATTAACTTGCACTCACAGTATAAGTGAACATGTACACTTAGATTTACTGGCCTCCAGCAGACTCTCACACCTTCATAATTGATGGGTTTCTTCATAGTATGGTACCAGAACTATGACCTGTTCCATAATGCCTTACCTAGGGGGCCATATAGACTGAAAAGCCCAGCTGCTGGAGTTTGACAGATGTGGACTCTTAATGTTGGTCACATATGGGCCATGATGTACTTCTCAATGTTGTTCTCGTGTGTTCCAGTACTCCATTGTGTTATCTTTTGATGCATTCACAGGCTGTTACTTATACTGGCATATTTACCTCTGTTTACATGCTTTCTGCAATCCTATAATATATTTTCGTTGGTTGTTGGTTGCATGTTTTCTTTTAATAAAAATAATTAACCCTAAAACTTGCACTCACATGTGAGTACACAGAACATCAGAGGTCATGGCTGGAGCCTCGGCATGTGACATTATAACGTGAGACAGTGGCAGCTTCAAAAGCTAACAGTGAAGAAATGTGCAGCCAGGTTAATACTGGAATTGCTGGTCCAGTGGGGTGGAGGGCTAAGGTATTCACTGTCTTACCTGCTGTCATGCAGGTGACTCATGTTCGGAAATGAGCATGGGTTGCCGGGGGTCATCAGAAAGGGAGAGGATCGAGCATCCGATGGACTGCCTTCCTCTCCTGGGGTGGGGGTATCTGCAGTTTTGCTCCATGGCTGCCATCTGGTGTAGGCTGGGTGGCAGTACCACAGTAGATCAATGCAGTACAGGGGCTGCAGTTGCATGCTCATCTCCATGCACAGACACTCACAATTGCCATGACAGGGGAACAATCAGGAGGAAAATGGTGGTCACAGGCTTCATGAAGCCCTGCCTGCCCTCATCGCTCTCTGTCGCTGGTCTGCTGGACCCCCAGTCTAGATGCAGGATCACCTGGTGGGGGGGGATGGCCCTTCCCTTCCAGGCTCCACCATGGGGGACAATCTGTGGGGGAAGGGCACTCAGCGAGACTGGAGACAGACAGATAGTTGGGGGGAGGTAGGAGCAGGGCTGAGCCAGCTGCCACAGTGCACAGGAGCATAAACACCTCTATAGAAAAAAAAAGAGTAGCATTGGAATATTGGTGGCATCCTGACCTAGCTACACACTAGCCTGTGTAAATTCCTGGGATGATATTAAAACATTTATGAAGCAAATCAAGTTGGTGAGTGAATCGCTGTATAACTTAATACAGCTTGACACTATAAACGAACTATGAATTTGTACACTTTGGAGTTAACCTGCTTTAAACAGTGCAACAGGTTAACCCTGTTGAAGTCTGAACCTGTTACTAAAATGTTCCTTTATACTATTTAGATTTCATAGGACTACTTCCCTTGAAAAAGTTGGTGAGTTGAGTCAGCGAAACATTGGGGTAAGAAGTTTTGGTGGCCAACATAAAATAAAAATGAACTAATGAAGAAACTATTCTAAGTCTGAATTGTGGTCATCTGGTTGACAGCTACTCTCTGGTTTTGGAGTTAAAATTCAAAGCCAAATCATGCAAGGTTATGCACCTAAGGAAAAACCCCAGGACAGATTATTGGATGGGAGGGGTTAAACTGAGCACTATGGGAGAGAAAAAGGACCTGGGTGTTATCCTTAGTGACTCCATCAAACAATCGAGCCAGTGTAACTACAGTAAGGACAATTGGATGCTGGGATGTATTGACAGCAGGAAAAAGGAGGTACTACTACCTCTATATAGGTAATTGGTGAGGCCACACCTGGAATACTGTGATTTGTTCTGGAGTTCTTACCTAAGGAAGGACAGGGACAGGCTGGAGATGATGCAATGCAAGGTGATCAAAATAATTCAGAGTCACCAGGGCAGATCTTATGAAGATCATCTCAAGGCACTGAACATGTACTCTCTTCAGACCAGGTGAGAGGTGAGATATGATATAGAACTTCAAGTTCCTGAATGGACTAAAAAAGGTGAATGGCAGAGAACTATTTAGCAGGAGTACAGAGTCTAGAACCTAAGGTCATGAGTGGAAATTGGTGGGGGGGGCAGTTAAGAGGGATTTACTTGCTTGTTTACGTGGTTTAAAAGGACAAAAGAAGGCTAATGCCCATCGATATTGTCCCCCCCCCCACCACCATGGTGGGAAAAGTTATACCCAGGAGTAATTAGACTCCATCCAAAAATCCAAACCTTTTTTAAATGATAAAATCGAACTACTTTCCACCAAATGTTGCAGAAGTATGTTCCAAACTCTGGGGGTTCTCACCATGAAGTAATTTAACCTTTTGTTTAATATGGATTTAGCCACATCAGTTTATTATGGAAACGAGGGGATATCCTTCTGCTGGAAAATTTTAATCCACATTGATGCAATAAATCCTGGGAGTTGTGAATTTTATATAGTAGAAGTAGATCACCTCTAGTACGTCTCAATTGAAGTGCATGTAACCCAGTTTTCTGCAGTGTACTCCAATAGTCCATTTTGGACACATATGGAACCATTTTAGTGGCTCTCTTCTGTATTTTTTCTAATCTATTAATATCTTGCCTCAAATAAGGACTCCAGAACTGATAACCATAATCAGAGTATGGCCTCACATAAGCTTTAAACAAAGGAATAATACATTCCTGAGTCCTTGACACAAAGGATCTTTGAATTCGGGTAAGCATCACATTTGATATATTAGCTATCCTAGTACAATGGTCGGTTGAAGACAATTTATTATTAACTAGTATTCCAAGGTCTCGCTCTACTAATGATACCTGAAGGGGAGAATTATTTAAGAAATAAGTCTGTTTGGGATTATTCCTTCCAAAATGCAATACATGACACTTATCTGGGTTGAGTAACATCCTATTTGAATCTGCCCATTTTTCAATAATTTTTAGATTATTACTAATGGATTCCCTATTTAGTGATGTAAATACAGGCCCTCCTAATTTGGTGTCGTCAGCAAATTTTGAGAGGTGATTGTCTGAGTTAACCTGTAGATCGCTTATAAAGATATTGAACAGAGTAGGTCCAAGAACTGAGCCCTGCGGAACCCCACTAGTCACACTATGAGCTTCTGAAAGTGAGCCATTTATTCTAACCTGCTGTTCTCTGTTATGTAACCAACCAGATACCCAATTAATTATATACTGTGAAAATCCCAGTTTAACCATTTTATCAAGCAGCAAATCATGGGGAACCTTGTCAAAAGTTCTACTGTAGTCAAGGAGAACCACATCCATAGGGATACCGTTGTCTAGTCCCATACTAATATAATTATAGAAGGCCAATAGATTGGTGGTACAAGAGTACTCTTGTCTAAATCCATGCTGAGTCTGGTCATTTAAGTTTTTTATATTTGTTTCATTTTCCAAACTTTTTTTGATAATTTTCTCCATTAATTTACTTATGACCAAGGTTGAACTTATTGGGCGATAATTTTCAGGTGTGGAATGATTATCTTTCTTGAATATTGGTATAACTATAGCCATTGCCCAATCTTGAGGAATAACACCTTCACATAAAGATTTATTAAAAATAAGTGTCAAAAGCTTAATTAAAGCTTCTGCTGTTCCTAATAAAAAAGTGGAGTTAATATTATCAGGTCCTCGGCTAGAAGTTTGTTTGAGGGAACGAATCGCCTCAAGGGTGTCATCTTCAGTAATAATATGAAGGGAAGAATTGTTAACTGTTTGCCTAAAAAATTTAGGGGCTTCTTTTTTAGTAAAGACTGAACAGAACTGATTATTAAATATATTGGCAATATCCTATCAGTAGAAATAATAGAATTATTTACACATAGAGGACCCATGTATCTATTATTCATTTTCTTATTATTAAGATAGGAAAATAATGATTTGTAGCTATCTTTAGAGTGAGCCAAATGAAACTCCAATTTCTTTTTAGATTGTAAAATAGCCTGTTTTAAAAGTTTTAAGATTTTCCTATATTTGGTAAAAAGTTGTTCTCTAGTATCTCCCTCACTTTTTTTTAACAAGAGAAAAAAGATTTTGTTTGTTTTTAATTTAATTTTTAATAGTTTTATTAAACCATAAAGGAATTTTCCCCATTCATGTTATATATTTTTTTTTAATTGGAACAAATAAGTCCCCCAAATAATAGATTGAGGATTTCAAATAATCCCAGGATTTCTCAAGAGACAGAAGAGATAATATTTCATCCCAGGAAATAGAATTTAAATGATCATTAATAATATTAAAGTTTGCTTTATTATAATTTTTAAATTCAGAGTGGTTCAAAATTTGCTGAAAAAATAATAATGAAAAAGAAATTGAGCTATGGTCACTAGTACCCAGAGGAGCACCAACTTGAATATTAGATATTAAGCTCCCTATATTAGTAATGACTAAGTCTAATATGTTCTCTCCACGTGTGGGTTCACTTATAAGTTGTTCAAGGCACATATTCACTATAAGAGTGATTAGGTCCTTTTTAGCCAGTGTTCTACCAGATAAGGAGGTCCAATTTATAGAGGGCATATTAAAATCACCCAGGACAAGAATATTGCCTTTAGAGGCCATATCTGAAATGTCTTTATGTAAAAGTAAGGTATAATCCAAGTTAGATGTTGGGGGCCTATAACATATCCCAACCAAAAGTTGGGGTTTTCCCTTAAACTGAATATTCACCTATATGGATTCAGTATTACTAAAAAGGGGAAGTTGAAATGAGGTTATATCTTCCCTGACATAGAGACAAACCCCTCCCCCAATCAGGCCTTGTTGATCCTTGTGAAATAGCTTATATCCTGGAAGGTTCGGAATCCACATTGTATCAGGATCCCACCAGGTTTCAGTGATAGAAATAAGTCCATAATTAGCTGGGAAGCACTTAGCCTCAAGTTCTGCCATTTTAACCAAATTTAAAGATCTTGCATTGGGAGAAAGGACCTCGCATACAGAGGAATCACTATTGAGCCTTTTTAGAGGACAGGACAAATTCCCATCCTCCCCCCCAGTTCTTAGTTTAAAAGTTTATTAATAGCTGAATTGACATTTCTACCCAATAAAGTACTTCCCCTATGACTGAGATGGAGTCCATCCCAGCAGAACAAAGAATTTTTCAAATAGGTTTCCCAGTGTGCTAGGCATAAATTGCCCTGCTGGAGGCACCAACATCTTAGCCAGTCATTAAAGGCTTTGATCTTAGTATTGATAGCATTAGTAGCTCTAGGTACAGGGAGAATCTCAGAAAAGCATACAAGGCTGTCTTTCTCTGCCAACACGTTATTAAGTGTGATGATGTCATGTTTAAGCTCTTCAAGGCTTATTCTATTTACATCATTAGTCCCAGCATGTATTACAAACAGGGGGTTTTCTACAGTCCCTGCTAGTATTTCTTTAACTACAGAAGTAATGTCTAAAACTTTGGCCCCTCTTAAACTCAAGCAGGTACGATTAAATGTGTCCACGTTGCAAATAGGACGATCCAAATGCTTAATAATGGAGTCACCTATAACATATATTTGTCTCGGAGGAGAAATGGGTTCTACTTTAGTAGGATGGGGTGGTGTTGTCCCAAGTTCGTCAGCTAAGTTCCCTGAATGAAATTAAGAATTTTTAGGCTTCAAGAATACCTTACTAGCATTAATTACTAAACTTTTAGGAGGAGAACTGGAAACTGATAGACTCTCCTGAGTGACAGGGGGAGAGTCTTCATAAGGAAAGACAACAGTTTCATGCTTGAGAACATCACATTTGTTAAACACAGATAATGTTGGTTCATTATTACACATTTGCCCTCCCCCACGTTTAGTTTTGCCTCTAGTAACTACTGCCCATTGTTCTAATTCTTCTGAGGGCAAAACGGATGTCAGAGAAATACTGGAAACATTAATCATAGAACTGGGTGAAACTACCAGGGGATACTGAAGGACTCAAAGGTAGTGGCTGGTTTAACATAGAGTCAATGTAATCCTCTAGTGCCTCAATCTCTGGGCTAACTACTGACAATGCCAGTAATCGGCCAATTTCCTTGTGCAATGTTTCTATCATTAAACATTTGCTGCAGATGAAATCAACAATCTGAGGGCCCATACCAAACATGAGGCAGGACGAACAGCAGTTGCTAGGTTTATCCATTTTCCTTTAAACTTTCATTTTTTAAGATTTCCTGTAAACTGTCTGCATACAATCAAACAAATGCAATAAAGCAATTAAACTTACTGAGGAGAGGAGTTAGCAAACGGTGCCCTTTATCCCTGCTATCACCGCGGACACAGCAGACATGCGCAAACGCGTGCGTCTCTGCGCGTGTATCTGTGTGCGCTCGCGCGCTCGGCTCGCCCCACTCGCTACCGGGTGGACTTAAATAGGAGTCTGAGTCCCAGATGTTCACACAGTTCCCTTAGCGAGGCACAAAGAAATGATGCTTTAAAACTGCCCAAAGATGTTACACTGTGCATATATAGCCTTCAAGGGCTTTGGATTGTGCAAGCTCTGTTCCCCCGAATGTAAAAAACCTAGTGTTATAGCTAGCGGCAAGTACAGAGCTCCATTCAATATTTCAGAGCTCAGTGAACTACTACTCACCCTCTAACTACTGTAAAAAAGCAGGGCTCATGAATAAAATTGTACTGCTTCACAGTAAAGTTTCATACAGAATACAGAATATATTTCAAGACACACAGGGCTACAGCTAGAGATAGGAGATCTCTAGCAGCTCCAGCTGTAATATTAGATGCTCGCGCTCGCCACCGGGCGGACTTAAATAGGAGTCCGAGTCCCGGATGTTCACACAGTTCCCTTAGCGAGGCACAAAGAAATTATACTTTAAAACTGCCCAAAGATGTTACACTGTGCATATATATAGCCTTCAAGGGCTTTGGATTGTACAAGCTCTGTTCCCCCAAATGTAAAAAACCTAGCGTTATAGCTAGCGGCAAGTACAGAGCTCTGTTCAATATTTCAGAGCTCAGTGAACTACTGCTCACCCTCTACCTACTTTAAAAAGCAGGGCAAACGAATAAAATTGTACTTTTTCACAGTAAAGTTTCATACAGAATATATTTCAAGAAACATGGGGCTACAGCTAGAGATAGGAGATCCCTAGCAACTCCAGCTGTAATATCAGACGCCATGTGATGTGAGGAAATTATATTTTTCAGAAAGGGGAGTGAAGCCATGGAACATTCTGCCAGCGGAGGTGGTGGGCACCAAGACTGTAAATGGTTTCAAGCATTGCTGGGACAGAGTGAAGGGTCTGGTGGTTACTCAAGTCGATAACAATAGGGAGGGGAGCAGGGGATGGACTGGGAGGGATAAAACCCCACATGCACAATTGGACTCAGGGCAGATAGAGAACTCTGGGCAGAACAGAAGGACCTTTAGTCTTTCTGCCATCGCTGGATGTTTCCATGTTTCAATGGTATTGGTGGGTGTGAGTGCATCTCAGCCTATTGACGACAGTGCCCAACTACTGTCCTGGCTAATTGGGTGTGTGCATGTCTGTTGTGGTATGTGTGTGTGTGCATGTTCTTCTGTAAGTGTAGCTGTGTCTGTGTGCATGTGTCTTTATAGAGTATGTAGTTTAATGTGGATTTGCCTGCACTTCTGGCTGTTCCTGTACTGGTGTGTGAGTCTCAGTGTTTTTCTATTACAAATTGTTTACCCACAATAGCTTAGCTAAGCTGCAATATCTACATTTTCTGTGGAGCTCTGCTTTGATCCATTTGTACAGCTGGTGGACAAAAACACAGAAGTTAAGTGACTTGCTCAGGGTCACCCTATGCGTAAGTGGCTATGGTGGAATTTGAAGCTTGGTCCTCTGGATGCTGTTCCCGTTCTGTTGCCACTAGACCATGCTGCTTTGTTGATCCGTGTGTGTGTGTTTTTAATCTTTCTACTGCCAATTACTTACTTTTGTCTTTTGGCGATGGGACATGGAGTAAAAGAGTCAGATACAGAATTGTGTTCAGGACTTGAAGGACCCCACCCAACAAAAACATTCTGTGAGGCCGTCTCTATGAGCAAGTATGCCATTGGTCATTCATATCCCGCCTCCACCAACACATACCACTGGTTGCTAAACACCCTAGCTCAGCATGCCACATTTTTTTTCAGCAGCCTCCTCCTGTGTATCCTGCTATTTGGACTGAACTCTCTCACTCAGACATGCTGCTGGTTGCTCAACTTCTCCTCCACCAAGCATGCTATGTCCTACAATTCTTCCTACTACCCTGAGGCTATCTTCATCTGTATGTCCTTTTACACATGAAGCATAACTATGTGGAGGGCCAAGTTACCTGGTTCATCATAGTGCAGCACCTCTCTCCTCTAAGCTGGGGTGTGTTGCCAACAGCAGTACTTTTCCTGCCCTGGCTGCTTTAAGTCCTATGTATCGAGTCCACTTCTAGACCTAGGTCATTTGCATAATAGTGAAGAATGGTAACCCAAGAAAGATTTGTTTAATCCCGTTCCCATTTATAGTTCTAGATGGACATCAAACCTTACCTTCTAGTTATGGGCTTCACTGTATACTGTATATGTTGTATATATACATCTTATTGAGTGACTAATTGGTGAGGTATAATTAGGTAAGGATCTGTCGTCATACATATTGACCATGGGAGAGCTGCCCTACCTGTTAATGTGTCCCAGTCTCTACTGCCACATCTCTACATTTTCCGCTGCTAAGTGGGGCTGGAAGAATGCCCCCCTGCTGATTCCAGAGCAGGAGTGTGTGTGTGTGTGTGTGTGTGATTTTACGTCATATCAGGGCAGAATGCATTTCCCAGTCCCTCATTGGGTCACCCACTGCCAAACTACTTGCTAGCTGGTACCCTACAGCCCCCCCCAGGTCCATTCCTTTGGCTGGGATTTATCATCACTAAGCAGGTCGGTGCAGTTACCTATGCACTACTTTAGTGCAGCTGGGCCCTATAGTGTTACAGAGCAGTGTGAGCAGTGCCAAGAGCTCGGGGGGGAGGCATGTGTACTTGAGGTGAAGAGAAAGGCTGAGTGAAAGTGTAACGGAACCCACTCACAGAGGTTAGGAAGACCCACTCCATTGCTCACTCCACTGTCCTGCAGGTCGTCGCTGTAGGAGGGTCTTACTCAGTTAAGAAATGCTATAAATGTTTCTTGGAGGACCACCCAGTCCAAGGCTACCTTTACCTCAACTGAGAGAAGCCTTGGATGACCATCCAGTCACAGGCTACAGTCATCAAATGTTATTACCTCTGCTGTAGCTGTCTTCTTGGAACCATCTTAAAAACTAGGTGCTTAGCTTAAGAGTGGCTATTCCAGTGTGCAGAAATTTTAAATAAAATGTACAATTACATAACTTAATCTCTCTAGAGCTACTTATTCACTGCCTGACACTTAATTCAGTTAACCTCTCAGTGCTTCTATCATCCAAACTCTATAAATGGGTAAAAGCAGGACTCTACTGAAAACAAGATGTTACATCTCACTTTGCTGTCCTGGGTAAAAAATTCCCTGCCAGGCTGGAGTGTCACCTGGTCAGTAGTTAACATTTTTCCACTGACAAACAGAGTATCCAGGTAGATGTCATCTGGTGCCCTACCTGCTAATGGGAGCAACAATAGCATTGTCACTGCTGGTAAGAAGAGCAACGGGAGGGGCTTCCTCAGTAGCAGAGGATTAGGGTACATGTGTAGCTGGAGATATGCATGTGTTGATGGATGGGTAGTTGTGTGGCTCCATGTGTACATGGGGTTGCAGGTGGGTGGGTAGGTAGGTGGATAGGTGTAGATCCATGTGTATAGTGTATGGGTGGGTGAGTAGGTTTATATGTCCACACATTCTATACATGCATGGGTTGGTAGGTGTGTGGGTCTGTGGTGCACAGAAGAGTGGAGGCAGTGTGTGTGTGTGTGTGTTTGTATGTGTGTCCATGGGTAGGTTAGGGTTTTATGTGTGTCCATGAGTAGGTAGCGGCATGTGTATCAACACGTGTGTAGGGACGTATGTATTATCAAAGGTAGGTAGGGCCATGGGTATATACATGGGTAGGAGAGTGGGGCTTTTAACATGCCAGCCACTGACAGCTAGGCTCCCTCTCCAGTCAATTAGAGACAATCCCACCACATCTACCGCAGTCCCACCATCCTTCTTACCTAGTCTTTAATGTGCCCCCAACTTACACAGTACTAAAGCCCTACATATGTAGTACCAGAACCATACTGTACTGCACAAAACTCATATCCTGTTACTACATCTGCTGTGCAAAAGCAGCACTATTTATGTCTTAGTGCTCTGCAAATATTTATTTATTTCAAAACTTTTTCCAGGAAAGACATACTGAGCTGGTAGCAGCTTGCTCCAGAAGTGTCTTGGGGTGAGGGTGAGAAGGGAGCAACAGTGCAAAACAACAATACTAAAAAGGTGCATACACAATAAATGAAAACATAGCCCAGTAACTGTACAAAGGGTATAAAAGCAAGAGCAGATGCAAAATCTGGACAAACAGCATATTTGCACCATGATGAAACTGCACTATTGCAGTGCAGTTAACACTGTCAGCACATTACAATAATCAGAATATTAAAATGCAGTCATAGGAAGACTGACCCTTGGGGGCAGTAAACCATAAGCTACACTTATTGCTACAAAGGGAAGGGATAAGAGGGGTTTAGTGGATGCTATTTGTGGAGACGGTAAGATGGGGTGCTAAGGAACTGGAGGGAGGGAGAACATGTGTATTGTGGCTTGAAGGGAGGCCGGGAGGGTAGAATCTGTTCTATCTAAGGATAGGAGCACCAACAAAGTTCTGAGGCTTTAAAAGGTTCTGATAAGCCATACAAAGGTTTTGTTAACTATCTGAGGCTTAACAAACCTTTCAGAACCTTTTAAGGCATGAAAACTATTTTGACCATCTTTGCTCACCCTTAAGCTATTATCAGTGAAAGGAAAGGAATCTAAAAATTACTTGGAGTAGTACTGCATTACTACCAGCCTCCTATTTGGTCTTTCTACCTCCACCGTCACCAGCCTTCTTATTGGATAATGACCTGCTGGGGAGAATATTAAGCTCCAAAATCAATGTTTAAATAATTATCAGAATCTTATCAGAGCCTGGAAAAAGGTTCTGATAAGGTTCTTTTACAGAAAACAGCATAGGTTCTGGAAGGTTCTGAACTTATTTGAATTAGGTCTTCCATCCCTAGTCCTACCTGAGGGGATGGAGTTCAATTCACAAATTTCAGGATGCTTTTATAAATGAAAATATTTAAGGTGAGATTTTCAGTGCCCTGCATCTGTTTTTTGGACGCAAGTGCAGAAATCCACCTAGGAAGTTAGGTCACAAAAAGTTGCTCTAACTTTCTGGATGGAATTCTGCACTTGTGTCAGAAAAACAGAAGAAAGTCCTATAGTTGTGGCAGAAATTGCCATAAACTGTGGGAAATGTCACAAATGCAGAGTAGGATGCAGACATCTGGACACATTTGTGTGGGCACAGCATGCTTCGCAAGTTCTGCATCCAGCCCTTTACAAATTCTACCCACGACTGCCACTAGGGGCACTAACCAAGATGACAGCTTAGTCACCAGATCAACATCTTAGAGGAACTTATTCAACTGAATCCATCACCCAGCATTGCTTTATTCTGCAAATAAAGGCAGAGACTGGGGCTCCACACATCAGAGATTTAATCTACCACTCTATTTTTTGGCACTACTGTGGAAACTGGAAGGTATCTAAGGTTCTATTTTAATGGAATCTGAGCAGCAATCCAGCCTGCCAGCATGGCAAACCCACAGAACCTAACGTGGGGAACAACCCTCTGTGGAGGTGATGTTTAGCCAGCTAATTGCTCAGATGTCGCAGGTCACAATGGCAACTAACCGCAACAAGCAAGTAATGCAGAATTTGGAAGTCAGAATGAGGTGCAATCCGAACAATGGATTACTGGGACCAAGAAAAAGATACAGGATCTGGAAGCAGCCTTGAGAGAGCTGCAGTACTCTATGAACATCATGAGGGGCAAAACTGATGATTTAGAGAATTGGGGCTGGCAAAATAACCTCAGGATCCTGGGGTTCCCAGAGCTGGTAGAGGGGAGAGAGACAGAAGGATTCCAGCAATCGGCGCTGGCTAAGATGTTAAATTTGGACCCCCTCACAGCATCTCCAAATAGAGAGAGCACATTGCACATTCGCTCCTATGCCCACACCCCAGGACAGGCCATGGCCGATTATTGCCAGATTTGTAGACTTCAGGGATAAGAAGAAAGTGTTGACCAAGGTGAGGGAAATACAAGAAGTAGCCTGGCAAACAAACAAAATACGCATTTTTCCAAGATTTATCTAAGGACTTGTCTGACCGCCTCAGGGCCTACACAGAGTCCAGGTGAGTTATGCACAGGATTGGCCTTGCCTTCTCCTTGAGATACCCTGCGGCGATGCGTATCAAGCACAATGGTGTGCTAGTGTCTTTTGGTACCCCTGAAGCACTTGATGACTTTTTGAGGAGAAACTGGCCACACAAATTTAACCTTCTCCTGCTGACAGCCTCCCCCTCTAAAGTTACACCGGAGGTCCCCATCAGTCGCTCTCCCATGCGGGCTGATAAATCTGGGAAATGGCACGACTCTGGTGATTTGAAGTGGGAACTCCTTCCCAAGGCCAACAGAAAGCGACATTCATCCAGGAAGCATGGGAGGTGTGAACACCTGTCCGAAAGGGAGTCTTGTGAAGCTACTGAAGGGGCACCAAAGAACCTGTCACACCCCTACTCGCTGCAGGGCTTTCATACATACAACAAGTATGAAGCACTATGACCCACCTCCCTGGAGCAGCATCCGAAAACCTCTGGCATCCACACTGAAGGCCCATCTGCTTCCATGTTACTACCGGACTACATGCTTAACTCCAAGGCCCAGCCACAGAAAATAGAAGGAGACCCATGGGACCCACTGACCCCACTACAGAAGTTCTCCAATCTGGACGCATGCAATCTGTAGGACCCAGTGAGTGACCAGAGCAGGCAAGCCCGAGCGTCCTCTCCAGTGAAGCGTGCAGATTGTGATCCTGCTATGAGCTCAGATAAGTAACAATTTCTGTCTTTTCTCTTTTTGACTGTATTTGGTTGTGGAGACTAGGCTGAGGGAAGGATGGGGGGCTTGACCAGGCCTCAGTGCAAGGCTCAACTATATTCGCTAGGCCCAATCCATGCTGGTCGAGTCTCAGGACTGCTTCGCTCCCCCCCCCCGGGTCCAGGTCTTGGACATCTCCCAGAGCCTGCTTTTCCAGTCGTAAGTCCAGCTCCCATATTGGAAGGGATCCATGGGGGTTCTGCACATCACACAGCATCTGAGCTGGATACCTCTTTTAGGTCTCTTCACCCAGGACTTCCACACAGGTGATAGAAGACTCTGTTTAAAATGATGCAGTACAATGTATCGTGCATGAACCAGGTCAGATAGCCCTAAAGGTAGAAGCGGAAGGAAGGTTTTGGAAATAATTGGTTTGGGGGTGTGGGGGGATCTGTGCAGGGAAGTATAAGATCCGGTAATTCTGGGTTTTTAAAACACTAGTGTGTCTGCCCAGGCAGGAATTGGCATCCGCAGTCATATGGGAGCCCAGTAGCTTTGGTTCTCCTGCGGTGACAGGGGTCAGCGAGACCAGCGTGTGAGCCTGCCTCCCAGCTGCGATTTGCCTTGCCACATCCACACCATGGTATTAGGCCAACAACCCCCCCCCCCATCCAGACCTAATGGCTTTAATGGGGGATTTGGCTGTGGCCTAGCTGGACTGTTTAGATGTTTGCACCAAGCCATGGGCCATACAGAGATCAGTGTTTCTTTCCCATGCATGACCCTCCTTGAGGCTCTCAGACACCCCGTCTACTCCCAGCCATCTCCTCCTCCCTCATTTCTTCACGGGGAAATTACGCCCAACCAAGCTGGGCTGCAACTCTCACTGCAGGGGCATATGTTTGTTTTGTATGTTCCTCTGGGATTACGTTGAGATAAGACTACACCCGTAGCGGCACAAAGGTGACGATTCCAACCATCTGGGGGGCTCTTACCCCCCGCCCCCCCGAAAGTGTGTGTGGAGGGGGTATCAGGTATCCACACTCACCCGAGGTCTACAGACTGGCTTGCAACAGTTTGTTAAGGCTAAGCGTAAGCCTCTGCGTTTCCAGTGTATATCACGAGCTGTAAAATTTGTATATAGTTTGTTTTGCTGTTATGTCTTTTGTTGTTTAGTTGGGGTTGTACAAGGGACACACATGGACTCTAGTCGAGTAGCTAAGACAATGTTAGATAGTGACTCCTGGGAGGGGCCAGTTTACTCTTTCTCTCCAAGTGGCACTTGGGTTCTGCTCTCCTGTGGGGTTGCCACTCCACCCCTAGCTCCCAGCATTGATTTTGAAGTTCTCCTAAATTAATACCTGCTTCCACTACCCAAAAGGTGATAAAACATGTGTGACATGGAATGCAAGGGGACTTAACTCCCCCCAAAAACGGAAGCAGGTACTGCACCATCTTAGGAGGCTGGGGGTGGACGTGGCTTTTCTGCAGGAGACTAAGCTCACAAGAGAGGACTATGACAGACTAAAGAGGGACTGGGTGGGTCAGGTTCTACATGCGGCCGCTCCAACTAGAAAGAGAGGGGTGGTGATACTCCTTTATAAAGCCCTCCACTGGAACCTGAGGAAAAAGGTGAGTGACCCTGAGGGGAGATGGATAGTTGCTCTCTTGGACACACCATTGGGTCTTGTATTATTGGGGAATGTGTATGCCCCCAATGAGGACTCCCCCTCCTTCTTCCACATGCTGGCCCAACAGCTGAGTGTATTGGCACCAGCTAACACCCCCATGCTAATAAGAGGGGATTTCAATTTAACCCTAGACCCCCTTCTAGATAGAGCTCCCTCCAACACAGAACCCCATACTATGGCGTGGCTGGCTCTAGTCCAGATGCAGCAGGATTTAGCCCTTACAGACACCTGGAGGTTCTTCCACCCCTCCCCATGGGATTACTCTTTCCCTTCCCCAGTGCATAGCTCGCACAGCCACATGGATTTATGGCTCACTTCCTCCACCATCACCAGTAACACTATCAATATAGCAAACCAACCCCTGGTTATTTCAGATCATGCTGCAGTAAAAGCGATTTTTCACCTGGGAATCCCCCCATCTACCTCCCCCTCCTGGAGACTGGACCCTCAGCTCCTTCATGACCACGACCTTCTCCCCTGGCTCCAGTGTGAGGCTAAGGACTTTTTTTTTAAAACCCGGTGGCAGACACCTCCGCAGACATCACCTGGGAGGCCTTCAAGGCCACTTTAAGAGGTGCCATTTAGGAGTATGCTCACAAACTCTGGAAAGACCGGGAGCAATGACTCTGGTACCAGGAGGATCAGCTTAAGGAGGAGGAGGAGGCATTCAAGGCGCTGGGTCACCCCTCTCTTCATACCCAGGAGAGACGACGGGTGGCTGCCCTAAGGATGCAGGTGAATGAACTCCTCTCCAGGAAGGCTGAAATCTCCATTATAAGTTTACGGCATAAATATTGGGAGGGGGGAGAAAAATGGGGGAAGGTTTGGTCTACAGATTGAAGTAACAACAGGTGGAGCACTATATTGCTGCTCTGGTGGATAAGGGGGGACCACCCACACATCTGCTGAAGGGATAAATCAGACAATGGCTGAATTCTACTCCTCATTATACAAATCCTCCAGAAAACCCAATCTGGAGGGAGGGATCCATTTTCTGACATCCTTAGGACTTCCCCAACTCTCAGCACACCAGGCCCAGGCCCCAGATGCCCTATCATGGTCCAAGAGGTGTCCTCCACCATCGCCTCCCTAAGAAAGGGTAAAGCCCCAGGTGGCGACGGATTCCCCACAGAAATCTGGCAGATTTTGAACCCAATTAATTCCCCTATTCTGCAACAGGTGTATGTCGAGGCACTGCAGGCAGGGTCACTCCCCTCCTCCTTTAGGGATGCAATTATCTCAATCCTGCCCAAGAAAGGGAAAGACCCCTAGCAGGCCACAAGTTACAAGCCTGTATCCCTACTGAATGTGGACAGCCAAGTGTTGGCCAAATTTTGGCCAACAGGCTCAATCCTCTTCTACCATATCTGATGCACCCCTCCCAGGCGGGATTCATCAAAGGCAGATATAGTGCAGATCACATTTGTTCACTGGTAAACTTTTTTCATCAAGCTAAATCTACTCCAACTCTGGCAGCTGCCATAGCCATAGACTTTGAAAAAGCCTTTGACTCCCTGGAGTGGGACTATGTCCAACAAGTACTGAGCACAATGGGATTTGAAATGGGATTCTGGGCCTGGATTCAGGCTATATACATCTCCCCCATGGCAAAGGTACTTACCAACTCAGTGCTGTCCCCCCTCTTCTCACTAGGTAGGGGCACCCGACAAGGATGCCCACTATCCTCTTTACTTTTCATTCTTGCAGTGGAATCTCTGGCCATGGCAATCAGACAACACCCACAGATTCAAAGGATTGCCTTGGGAGGGGAGGAATATCCTACCCTTATGTATGCAGACGACCTTCTCCTCCCTCTCGCTGATCTCCCCACAGCACTTCCACCTCTTTTGTGTACCCTTTCACAGTTCACTACCTTATTTGGGCTCCAGCTTAACCAGTCTAAAACTTAAATCCTCCCTCTCAACACTCACTGCACTCAGCCCATGGTGGCCCAATATGGTCATTGCTGGTCCCCAGATGGTCTCACATACTTGGGTATATGCACCTCTGCTGACCTCACTAAGATCTGGGAACTGAATCTGAAACCAGTAATAGCAGATATCCACACAGAGCTAGGTAGATGGAGGGCTCTCCACCTCTCTCTGGCAGATAAAATCTCCACCATTAAAATGGTTACGGCCCCCCAAATCATGTACTTCTTATTCCATATACCCCTGAAGATACCTACGCTCTGGTTTTCCAAACTAGACACCTTGGTGGGTGGTTTTCTATGGGAAGGGAAGAAACTCAGGTACAATAGAAATAAATTGCAGGCCCACTGTTCAGAAGGAGGGTGGGGCCTCCTTTGGTTAGAAGGCTATGCATGGGCCTTCTCAGCTACTCAGACTTTGAAATGGTTTGCGCCCCCCTGGGTCAGGGGCCCCGCAATGGTTAGCCATGGAGAAAGAGACAGGTAAGCTGGCCCATCTGCCCCTGTTGATCTATAACCACCCCAAAGGGGCATTCGTAACCACCCCACCATAGGACCTTCACTGGAATACTGGAGCAGAATTCACAGAAAGCTGGGCACCAACCCCTCTCAGACTCACCCCATTGTGGGGGAACAAGGAGATTCTTATTAATAAAGAACCCATAATTTGGACCTTCTGGGCAGCAGTAGGTCTAAACAACCTGCAGGACCTATATGCCCCCAGGACCAATACCTGAAGTTCCTTTGCTGAAGTATGTGAAACATATGGGACACCCACCAAAGACTTCTGGCACTTCCTCCAGCTTAGGAGTGTGGCCACTAGTTAAATCTGGAAACATCCTCAGAGTCAGCCCTCTTCCCTGGTGGAGACTTGGCTCCATATGGAAAGAGGCCACTCTAGCTGCATTTATTCATCTCTTAGGGTGGCTCTTCCCTCTCAATCCTGGGCCTCTAAGGCTAAATGGGAGCAGGCTCTTCACATTAATATCACTCCCCAGGAATGGAAATTCTACCTGAGAAAGGCCCATATGTCCTACCCTGATACCAGAAGTCAGTTAATACAAAACAAAATCATACATTCGTAGTACAAAACACCGGTGGTCCTCAGGAAGGCTAAATTGGTTCAAGATGATCTCTGCTGGAGATGCCAAAAGGCCCCAGGGGACCCGATACATATTTTATGGCATTGCACCGTGGTCCAGCCACTGTGGATAAGAGTGTGTAAAATGGGGAATGAAATTATACACAAAACAATCCCCATGGCACCAGGGCTATGGATCCTAAGTGTCAATTCCGGGGTCCCCCACCTCCGATCAGGAGAGCTGCATCTTCTGGCTATTCTTAGTATGCAAGTTAAAAGACTCCTACCATGTAAATGGAAAACACAGGAGCTCCCCTCACTCACAGACGTACTTGACTCCCTAGTTCACATTGCTAACTTCTCCAGACTGTCTTATTTGGTGGCTGACACTCTGTCACATTACACCTCCTTCTGGCAGCACCTGGTTTTGTATCTAAAGCCCAGGGAGGGTATAAGTTGATTGGCGAGGTCAGTGGCTGGCCCGCTTAGAGAATCAATCTAAATCAAAGTACCACCTCTCTTCCTCCCCCTGGTGTCCCAAATATCCCAAGAGTCTTAACAAGTTATCAGTATAGTCTTGGTGTGTCTAGAGTGTTGAGTAACCCTTTCTGTTACAAACAGTGGCTGGTGAGTGTCCCTTTTCTTTCTGTCCTAGAATATTGCCTGACTCTGGAGGAATGTATGGTGAGGAGGCAATACGTAAGCAATAATACCCGACAGGGAGGGTGGTATTGAGCTATCCTGGACCACCCAGGGGTGTAATGATGTTGACGCCAGCAGGCAGAGGGCCTTACAGCTCCCCTGGAAGGTCCGGGTATAGCCTGGTCGCCTCACCCTGAGGGTATTATTGCACTTAGAAATGGGTACCTGTATTACCTATGTTTAAGAAAAAAAAACAATTTTGTAATTTTATTTTGTAATGTGATTTTGTAATAAAATAGTTCTTCTGCCTGTATTGGATTGCCGTTTTTTTTAGTTGTATGAACTGAAGACTTCTGTCCTACTACAGCCTCTGTACCTGTGACTTTTGAGCTCGTTGGCATGGTTACCCCCACTCTGTTACCACACACACACGCTGCTTAAAATACAGTTTTGTTCTTTTACCTTTTTTCCTTTTTGTATTTATTCATTTAACTTTTTTTTTTTTAATGGGAAGCAGAGCTGTTGTGGTGACAACTGCAATCGGGACCAATGACTATTAGGCAACATTTTGGTGGGTTCTAGTGCTTGCAGACATCAAGGGACAGAGAGGAAAAAAAAGGTTTAATTGTCCCGTTTTAATCTGAAGCCTCATCATATTCACTGCGGTTGCGATCCTAGCTGCCTGCTGCCATCCCACCTGTCCACATGCCTATCAACAAGATGGATCCGAGTGCTCTATAGTAGCACTAACAGCGTGTACTGGATTGCATTAGAAAAAGGTGACAGCTTTTTTTATTTTCTGCTGGAAGCGAACAGAGTTTGAAATAAATCGCAACAATCTGCTGTTCTGGCTCAAATGCTGGGGGGAGCGCTACAGGAGGTGTTTTCAACTTGTTGAGTATGAGGAAAAAAATAAGTGCTCAGTTTAGTGAGAGGGTACCCTTTTTGTTTTGCCTCCGGTAGTTTGTTTTTGGAGCTGGGAGCTGTTGTACCGGGAGAAGACATCTTGGTCTGCATTGCAGTCAGACTGTGAAGATGAATCTGGTTGGGAGAAGAACCATGGTTGGGGAGGCATTTCTTTATTTTATATGCAGTTGAGAATTATTTTGAAGAGGCAGTTTGATGTTGTGGAGACTTGTGTTGATGGAGGGGCTTTGAGAAAAGGGTCGGAACCGTTACTATTACTGGCCACCGGAGAAGCGCGGACTGAAGAGTGGGAGGGGGGGGGGCTTTACTTTGGTGCCCAGACATGCAGAGTTCTTGCCAACAGCATTAATTGCAGTATGAGCTCCTCGTTTTCATGTGTGGCGGACGGCTTGATCTGATACTACTACAGCCGGCGTTTCACTAAGCGGGAGCCGGAGGTAACCGAGTCACCCTAGTTGAGTCTGTTGTGCTTTGAAGACATTTGTTTCATTGAAATTTTTTTTTTTTTTTAAAGCATTGATGGTTTTAGTTTGCCTAAAGAAGACTTTTCCCAATTCGGAGGGACCGTGCTCGGAGTTGCGTTCGGTTAGAAGGTAGGGGAACAATTGCGGCTAATTCAGTCTGAAATGCTTTGTGGCATAGGGTTTGGACCAGAGCTCTATTGTAGAAATTGACTCTAGTGTATTTGGGGAATTCTGCAGGGAGTGGGGCACTTCTCTCGTTGGGGGTGTGCTGGCACTGAAGTAGGGAGCCAAGGTGATGCCAGTGTCGCTGGCTAAGCTAGAGAAAAAATGGCGCCGATTTCAATTTGAAAAGGGTGGTTTTGACCAATGGGTAAGCAGGGTGGGCACAGAGATATCTTAGGTTATGATATGGTCAGGTGACTGGCACTTTTTATTTGCTGGGCATCTATTGAAAGTTAATGTACCCCCTCGGCAATTGGCTACTGCCAATCAGAACCCAGCAAATAAAAAGCCCATTTTCTAAAGCTCAATATTTGGATCTGTCCTAAAGTACACCAGGTAAGCACTGCTTTAGCAGGTTAGCCAGTCATGTTTGCAATATCTTTTTGAAGACCTCATACTGTTTGGTCTGGTCTTCCCTTTTAAGGCTATACTGCCTAGGTTAGATTTCATGCAGCGCAGGCTCTGATGGGGTCAGGACAAGTACATTTCTTTTAAGACTACAGTAGACAGTGTTAAGTTACTGTTCACAGCTTTATGTACAGCCTGTAACAATTACAAGATTGTAACTGCATCCTTTACATGTAATGTTTGTTCACAAAATATAAACAATAAAAAATGTTGACCGAAAAAAAAAAAATCCCGCCCACTGTTACTATATAGCTTTACACTAGTTGGAGAAGAAGGGGGAAATGAATGCTAGAACTATGTGAAATAAGATGGGGGAATAAAAGGCATCCCCTGGATATCAGGGACTACTCAGTACAGGACAGGGAAGAGGGAGGGTGAGTGACTAGCGGCCAGGGGCTACTTAGTACCAGACCAGAGAGATGGAGGGAGAGCCTCTAGATGCAAGGGGCTACTTCAAACAAGACTGGGAAGAGGGAGTAAGAAGCCACTAAATGCAACAGAGTACTTAAAACAGGACTGGGAAGAGGGCGTTGGGAGCCTCTAGATGCAAGGGAGTACTTGAAACAAGGCTGGGAAGAAGGAGTGGGGGAGGTGCAGTAAATGCAAGTAAGTACTTGAAACAGGACTGGTAATAGGAAATGAGGAGACAGAAGATGTAAGGGAGTACTGGAAACAAAACCGGGAAAAGGGAGTGGTGGATGATTAGATGCAAGGGACAATGGAGAGGGAGTGTGGGGGACCACTACATGTAGGAAGTACTTGAAACAGGGCCGGGAATAGGGAGAGGGGTCATTAGATGCAAGGCAGAACTTGAAACAGGACTTAGAAGATGGAGTGGATGTGCCACTAGATGTAAGGGAGTACTTGAAACATGACCAGGAATGGGGGGGTCACTAGATGCAAGGCAGAACTTGAAACAAGACTGCAAAGAGGGAGTGGGTGGGCCACTAGATGTAAGAGAGCACTTGAAAAGGATCAGAGATAGGGAATGGGGGGGGCACTAGAGATAAGGGGATATTTGAAGCAGGACCATGTAGAGGGAGGGGGAGCTGCTAGATGCAGATACTATTCACATGGGAACAGGGGGAGGCTGAGGGAGAGGGTGGGGAGCTGCTAGACACCAAGACTACTTGAAACAGGACTGGGGAGAGGGATGGGGTGCCTCTTGATGTCCGGGACTAGTTAAACACCAGATAGTGATTGGCAAGGGCAAGGGGAGACAACAACAGGAGCTGCTGCAATACAATTTGTAGCTCTCTTATGTGATCTGTAGGATTGGAGTTTTTGACTCAGAGGCAACAAATAGAGTTATTTACCTGAATTCCAGTTTTGACTATGCCTATGTTCTCCTAAACAACAAAACATTGTTTTGCGCTATGCTTAGGCAGCCTTAAAAAGATTGTGTGCTGTAAATGCACAAAACAAAGGCAAAACAGAAGCGAGGATAATCACACTAATGAAGGAAGATGGATGGGAGGAGGGGATAAAGGGAAGTTGGACATACTGAACCTGTTTTTTGCTGATGAGTATTCACAGTGGATGATAAGCAGCCATTGCCTGACTATGTCGTCAAGGCAAGGGGGAAAAGAGGTAATGTCAATGAGGATCTGATTTCAGAACAGAGGGTGTTAAAGAGATTAAATGCACTGAAGGTTGACAAGTCCTTGGACCACGACAGGCTACAGTCCTTTGTGCTAAAGGAAATGGGACCAGTCCTGGCTGTGCCACTGGCTGAGTTCTTTATCAGCTCGATGGGAGTGATACCTAGGAGCTGAAGGACAGCAAATGTAGTTCCTCTGCATACTGTAAGTGTGGAAAGTAGGAACGAAGTAGGGAGCTACAGACATGCCAGTCTGGTACCTATAGCAGAGATGTTAGAGGCCTTATTAAAGGGGAGGTTAGTGGCTTTCCTGGAAGGAAACAGATTTTTGGACTGCATCAGACAGCATGGTATCATGGGATGGAGGTCATGCCAGATGAACCTGATCAAATGTCTTGGACTGGGTAACGAAGATGGTGGACAAGGTTCAGGCAGTGGACATGCTGTACATCGAGTTTAGCAAAGTCTTCGACTCTGTTCCATATTGACAGTTAATTAAAAGGTTGGATGACCTGGAAAAGGTGAAAAGATCACCAGATGGGTAGGAAATTGGCTAAGTGATAGAACCCAGAGGGCTTTCCCTAGTGGGGAATACTCAGATACTGGGAAGGCCACCACTGGTGAGTGCCAGGGATCAGTCTTGGGTCCGGTCATCTTCAACATCTCTGTGATGTTGGTGTAGGGGAAGGTCTGTATCTTCACAGAGGACTCAAATATATGTGGAAGATTGTGTAGTGAGGAGGTGGTAAGAAATATGAGGACCTGGAAATACTAGAGAAGTGGTGAAAAGTCTGGAACTTTAAAGTCATTGATAAGAAGTGCAAGGTAATGCACACAGGGGTTAAAAATCCAAACTATAAAATATTGAATTGTGAGGGGCCAGTGGAAAGAACAGTGAGGGACTAGGGCCTGGCACTGGCAGTAATAAAACTGGACAATTTAAAAACATCAGCATGGTGCAACAGGGTAGTGGGAAGGGTGAAAAGGATGCTGGGATGTATAGGAAGTGGAAATCAGTAGCCAGAGGAGTGAGACGATTCTCCCACTCTACAGGACCCTCATTTGTCCTCACCTGGAATACAGTGTGCAGTCGTGGGGCCAGCACTTGAAGCAAAATAAGGGCAACTTGAAGGCAGTGTAGAGGAAGGTAACCAAAATGATGTAGGGTCAGCAGGAAACGATTTACATGGTGAGTTGGACTGATCTTCATATACACATACTGGAGGCAAGGAGAGAAGGGGACATGGAAGACATGTACAAATAACTCCATGGGACAAATGAAGTAGATAGAGACTTGGTAACATTGAGTGGGAACACAAGTACCAGGGAATTCAATGTAGGTGGGAGATTTAAGGACATCAGAAAGCATTTCTTCACAGGTAGGTTGATAGAGAGGTAGAATAGACTACCGAAGGTGCTAGCCTTTGCAGAATCAACACAAGGGTTCACATATGGATGGAACAGACACATAGGGCTAGTAAATATGGCAACAAAAGGGGAGTGGGGTAAGGAGGAGGGAAGGATCACTAGGGCCCTCACAATCAAAATTAGATAGGTAGGCTGGGCAGACAATGGTCCTCAGGGATTTTTTCTGACATCAGCTTCTGTTTCTATATTTCCAAATTCACAATGCATTCACATCTGGGCATTTTGAACTGTAAATATACAACAAAGCGCCAGAATGTCTGCAAGCTGTGAAGAGAAAGTTTGGTCACGCAAAGAGTTTGAGAGGTAAAGACTACTACCCAGCCACATCAAGAGCCAGTAGACCATGACAATGAGAATGTGGGGTTGCTGTCGAGAAAAATGTTCATGAAGGTAGTTCATATGCAGTCAGCATAACGTAGTGGTTAAGCTCACTGATCTACAAATCTGGAGACCTGAAGACCTGGGTTTGAATCTCATCAGTCCCCACTTGTATGCTGTGTGATCCTAAGCAAGTCACTTAGCTTTATTGAAGGCTGTGTGGTCTACTGATCAGAGCACTGGATTGGAAACCTGAAGATTGCTGGTTCAAAAACAAGTAGTGCCAAATATTGTGTGATCATGGGCAAGTCAATTAACCTCCAGTGCTGCAGTCCACCCAGCTGTAAAAATAGGTAGAAGCAGGACCCCACTGGAAATGAGATGTTGAATATCATTTGGAGCTATTCTGGGTAATTATATATATATATATATATTTTTTTTTGTATTTTTTAACTCTATTTCTCTCTCTGGGCATCCTTCCGGAGTACCAACTTGGCTGTGCCTCTCACTCCCTGCCTGAACCCCTGCTATGCCCCAGGCCCCCCCCAAAAGACTCGGGAGGTCTAGCCCCCCCAGATCACCCTCAGGGGGAATCACCCTCTGGGGGTGCCACCCACCGTCCCTTGGTGGCATTTTCTGTAATTAGAAGGACCTACCTCATGGTCAGATCGGCCCTGGGGAGCTTTGAGTGTGCTGGGCCAGCGTTGAGATGTGGGTGTGCCACTGGGGTCTCCATCATCTCATTGGAGCACCAGAGGGTTTTCAGTGCCTAGTCCCTGAGGAGCTTGGACGTGCAATGGCGGCTGGGCACTACGTGCTGCCATCCGTCAAGCTTCTCCCCCATTGTACGTAGCACCACGGAATCTGTGCTGCACTTGACTGTCATCTGGTGCCACTACAGAGTGGCACAGCCCTGAAACTCACCCTAAGGAAGGGAGAGCTGTCCTCTGGATGCTCAATCCCTTCCCTGCCGACCCCCCGTGGCCCTGGTTTGTTCCCAAACCTGGGTCACCGATGTGGCACGAGGTGTGGCGTCCAGTGCCTCAACCCTCAACGTCACTGGGCTGGCAATTAAACATATATTTGAGACATGAAAAAGACTTTCAAATACCTCAAGGGTATCAGTAAGGTACAGGAGGGTGGAATATTGCACAGAAGGAGATGCTCAAGTACAAGAGGGCATGATATGAAGCTGGAAGGGGGAGACTTAGAGGGGATGTGAGGAAGTATTTCTTCACAGAAAGGGTGGTGGATGAATGGAACAGCTTCCCAGAAGAGGTGGTGAGTACCAACACAGTAAAAGGTTTTAAACATGCATGGGATAGACACAGAAGGACCTTAGGAACAGGGCGAGGGGAGAAGGGGTTAGGCCGGAGATCAATTGAGGTCTGTGGTAGAATGGTAGTTAGGGAATTTAAGGCAGACTAGGTGGGCCAGGAGATTCTTTTCTGCTGACAGCTTCTATGTTTCTATGAAACTCCACCCCCCAGCTTAGAAGTCGAAGGTGCAGCCGGTTTATATGAACCTGGAAGCAGAGTCAGTGATTCAGGAAGCTTATCTGCAGCAGCTACAGTAACTCAGAATGCTGTCTACTCAATAGACTCAAAGTATGAATTTCCTGTGACAAGCACACATCTGCAGCTGAGGCCTTAAAGAGTGACATCAGGAGTGCAGTGTGAGCTCTCTGGGGTTGGGCTGGGTAACAGGTCCTAACAACTGTTTATACAAGTTCTGCAAAATGGCACAACTTTAAGTGAGATCAAGAGGCTAACAGATGCCCATGGCAGCACTGAGGGACGAGTAATCATCACAAGCTGGATACCTGGGTGTTCAGGATGGATATAGTTGGTTAGGCAGTGGTGTTTTAAAGTGGGGAACAAGAAATGGGGCGGTACAGTATATGAAGAAACAGTTGTTAAATAGAAGTATGACAGTTGTTAGCATTATCTCATGACATTCCAACTTCTCGACATCTAGGGGTAAGCAGGACTTGGAATAGGTTATCTTACACCACTTTAACTGTCCCATAATCTTATCAAATGTGGCACAGCACTGCCAAGCCCATCTTTCCTGATAGAAAGCAGCAGAAGCAGGAGAAAATTTCAAAGTTCCCCTTTCCACTGACAGATAAGTCATTTCAGATGTGGGTTGTTGATATTGTGGAGTTGCAAAGGAACTCAAGGCAGATGAGGAAAAGATGTGTTCTGAGAGTCACATATTTCACAACTAGATACCATGTGGCAGTAGCAGTTGCTATGCTTTTTACAGAAGATGAAAACTACTGGGTCATTCTACAGATTTTCGGTTCAGTGAAGATTTCTAGAATAAATCTTAACGAACAGGCAGTAACAATCTCCAGCCTGATATCCACATTTTTGGAGAAGGGCAAGGTAGGACAGCTGAAAACTTCACCATAATATCCCCAGAGAGAATGGGCTAGTTGACATGTTATTAGGGATGCTGCTAGTGGAACCACTTGCTTGCTGACATTTTGGGTTTATAGTGAACCCCAGTCCTGGAGTGTTAAAGCAGACTGGCAGGAGGTGGCTGATCATCCCGCAAGACCCTTTCAGTTGCTGGCTGAGAGGATTCGAGTCCCTGCTGCAGAACTGTTGTTTATTCTGTATTTATCTTTGCCTCTTTGGCACAACTGTAACTTTCTATTTTTTTTTTTTGGTGTGCAATTTATTTGTGCTTGTGAAAAGTGCTTTATTGACAGAACTGGAACCTAAAGTCCTCTGCTTATTCACATGACAGGTACAGCATGGGCAAACACAGTGCAAGCTTTCCCACACTGCCCTGTCAATGTGCATCAATCCTGCCATAGAAGGACCACCATGTAGGTAGGGGGTAGTTCAGGCTCCATGCCCGTCCAAATCATTGGCCTCTCGTGTGAGACTGCCAACAAGAGTGTCAATTTATGCTAGTTGTGTTGGTGGTTTTGTGATGTGGATATCTGCCAACTGGAAACTGGACTGAGACCACCACAACTCTTTTCACATAGGCCACTGAACAACCCTCAGGTGATAATGGCTTTTGGACACTAATGGCCTATGCTGGATTTGAACCAGTGACCTAAAGGTGAAAGTCTTCGTAACCCACAACCAATCCACTGAGCCATCCAGTTCTATTTATAAACTTTATATTATTTTATTGCACATGATTTGTCAAGTTGCACTGTGCTCCCTTCCTCCTTCTCCCCAGGGCACATCTGGAAATGAACTGCTACCAGCTCAGTATGTCTTTCCCAGTAAAAGGTTTTAAATAAATTAATTACTGACACTTGGCTGACCACAGTTGCCAGTTCAGAGAAAGGGAATGCAGTGAGAGGAGGAATCCATATTTGCTAAGTCTGGCTAGTTTACACTGAATCTATGCAGGGGACTATGTGATGGAAAGACAGGAGCAGGTGGATCACATGATGCGGAGGTTCAAGTAGCAGGGCATTGCTGAGTTTCCGCCAACTCATCTATTAAAACTGTTGTTTTTTATAGTCTATACATGTTTTTTTCCATACTTATCCTCACTAACACACATTTTCTTGTTTGCTCCATGCTGTTTATGGTAAAATCATGGAGCCCAATCTCACTTCTAACACAGAATCTGTATTAACACAGTCTGCGCCACATACTCTGGAGGACCGGCAACCTGGGCTTAAGTAGACACATTCCAAAGTGGCTGTCAGCCTGCTGCGAAGATCAAGAGCAGGAGGCACCGAAGAAAGTTAATTGGCTCCCCGGCCCTGTGGCAGTCCAGGAGCGGGCCAGGGGAGTGAAGTAACGAAAGCAGTAGCAGTCCCAGGAGTTCCTGGGTGGCTTCAGGAGCCCAGGTAAGCTCCTGACTTAGGAGGGGGGATTAAATAAGGAAGCAATACTGGATCTGGCAGCAGATGTCTGAACCTTTCGCCAAGCACTTGAGGATCTATCCCGGCAAAAGGAAGATGCTGAAGCCCACATAATCTCTACTGAATCTTGCAAGGATAAAATAGAGCCTGAACTTGTTACTCTATGGAGGCAAGTTAACAAAATTGAAGACTGATTAGAAGACCTGGAGGGTCAAAATTGTAGGAATAATTTAGTAATAGTTGGGATACCTGAGAACTCGGGAGGGCCCAGATATGATACATTTTGTACAGAAGCTCCTCCAGGAAATTGCTGATACTTCTCTCATGGTCCACATTATACCATTGAGCAGGCCATCATTCTTTAAGGCTAAAATCTGCAGAATGAGAGAGACTGCGTCCTATCATTCTCCGTCTGCTTAATTTTTTTTAGAAAAACAGCATATATTGCAGCATGTTTGTTCCCTGAAGGAGATTCTATGGGAAGGTTATCAATCTTTCAAGATCTCTACCCCACTGTTCATGGCAAGTGTCAAAAGTATCGAGTGTTCTTCCCAAAGTTGCAGGCTGCTCAGATTAGAGACCGCTTCCTGTACCTCACCAGGTTATCGATATCTTTACCAAAAGGCCCGAAGGTATTTAACACCACTAAACAAGCCAGGAAGGAACTGCCCAAATTGCTCCCCTATTTGTTTTCTGCTGACATACAAAGTGGGATGGCTCCTGTAATGTGCATGGAGCTCAGTGGTTCCACAACCTGAAGCTCGATGGCTTTCATGGTACAGCTGTGTGCTCACTGCTGATCTTTTCTTCCTGATTTGGCCCCAGCTGTTTGGACTACATTAATAGCATGTTTTTTTTCAAAAACTGTAATGCAGACTTTATCTTTCAACTGAGCTTGGAGTTATCTGGTTGTCATATTCTGTTTGGTGCACTATTCTGTGTGTGTGTGTGTTGGGGGGTGGAGGGCGTTGGCTGAGTGATTCATTTTAATGCTTATTATACATGGGTACCTGGAGAACAGAGCGATTGTTGAAGGCACCTCTCCTTCTTGTTGTTTTGGTGCTTTTCTCTGGTTTCTGACACTCCTGAACTTGTTCATATTTGACAGGTAAATATCCTTGCTCCACTTTCTAATTACATCCTTGTCTCCCCTCCCCCCATGGGTGTTCTTTGCTTAAAGGTGGGTGGCTGTTTAACTTTCATATTTTTATCTTGATCCCCCTTCAGTTTACCCTTTTCTTAGCTTCATGATTTCTCAATATCATTGGGGTTCTACCATTTTATTTTGCCTTCTGATATGTTTTAGTATTTTTATTTGGCCTCTTTATATCTATGCAATTTTTTCTTACAATGCGGGCAAACATTTTCCATTACTCTCACTCCTCCCACTTTTTTTTTCTTTCTGTTCTGTTTTTTCTTTATAATTGACTCCATGATCTCCAAGCCAGCTAATATTATATCAGTCTTCCTGTATTAACATTACTTGGTCGCATTTCTCAGTATGTTAGAATTGCTGTTTGATTGTTAGGTAGCATTTCTCTGTTTGTTAGCATTGCTGTTTTTTCACATTTTGTTGTTGCTTGTACGTGTTGGGGATTCCTACTTACTGTTTTTACTGTTTGACCTATTGCAACAGCCTTGTTTTCTAATCTACTGGCTTGGTTTGAGACTGCTCTTCCTGCCACACCCTCATCGCGGCTTGATGGTGTTGTCATTTAGTCATATGAATGTATTTACTAGATAATATTTAAATGTTTTTGTGTCATCATGTATGCTTATAATTTTGTCATGTTTGTTATCTTATTGATTTGGGATGTTCCGTAAATGAGACTTGTTCTCATGGAACCTATCCTATAAATTTACATACTAACATACTATTTGCCAGCAGATTAGGCCTTATGGTCTATCGAGTCTGCTCGAACTTTAGATCCTTAGTTGGGTGCCGAGAAAAAAAAATATGGACCAGTGTATTGAGGTACCACTTTCTGTCACGCTTTTGCATGTGCTGGACTGGATTTTTAATGTTTGTATTTAATGTTTTTCCTTTTTGAAACTTGGGGGTTGTAGTCATTGGTTGGGGGATGGGGGGAGGGTTATGGCAGCCTACATCCATTGCAAGACTTCTGGTGGGTGATACCCTTTTTTGTTAAGGCTCCTAATTTTATAGGTCTCATCTATCTAATCTTTGGGAAATGAATAGTGTATTTAATTTTGTATCTTGGAACATTCATGGGGCAAGCATGGAAAAAACACCATAGTATTCTGAAGTATTTACATGCTATTGGCTCTACCATTGCTTGCTTGCAGGAAACTCCCCTTCCCTCTGACCAGGTTCATAGATTTCATAGGGAGTGGGTAGGCCATGTTTTTGGATCGGGCAACAGCTCCTGTCAGAGGGACATAGCCATTTTAATCACCCAACAGGTTCCCTTTACTGTAGTGCAGGAGGTCAGTGATCCAGAAAGGAGCTATATTCTGTTATGAGGGCAATTATTTCAGATTGATATTTTGTTGGGATCAGTCTATGGCTCTAATGCTGACTCTCCTGCTTTTTCCATGTCCTTAACTGAGGCCCCTGGCTTCATTTGCCTCCCTTCCTATTATATTGGGTGGCAACTGGAACCTGGTTTTCTTTCCAGACATTGATGGATCAGAGCATCATTGACAATGCCTATGCTCCAACCAAAGGGTGCTTCGAGATATGCTTGATACCCTGGGTCCGGCCCATGGAGGGTCCTGCATCCTAAAGACTGGTCTTATTTGTTCTACTCTCGGTCACATTTGCTTTTTGTGTATAGATTATTTTTTGCTCAGTAGAGAATCTGTGGCCAATATCCTGTTTTGTGAGATTAAGGAGATGGTGTTATCAGATCACCTCCCAATATTCTTGCAGCTGGATGTGGGGCTTAAGGACACAAAAAGCAAACTCTGGACTCTCAATATCAGACTATTGAATGATCCTTTTTATTATGGATTCCATTAAACAGTTAAGTCCACAAATCTTTGCTACTAATTTGGTTTCAGTTACCCAGGCAGATACCTTATGGTGTGCTGCCAAAAGTGTTTTAAGGGGAGAATTAGTCCATGTGGCTTCCAAGAAGAAACACCAAAAAGAGGCCCAAGAACAAACTTTGTTGGCTAATATTCAAGCAATAGAAGCCTCCTTATCTCAATCCACCTCAGATCCCATTTGGTGTCACCTCAATTTCCTGTGCACCCAGTATGCAGAAATTTTGTATGTGGTCCTTGAAGGCCCATAACCAATTCTGTCATCGTTTTGGCCTTAAGCTTCTGAAAGACAGCTCGCAGCCTTTATTTCTTAATCTCTGTTTCCAAGTGGGTAAAGTTATTTTGAATCCTTTGTTATGGAATAACCTCGACATTCCTTCGATTAAGCAACTAGTATTGCAAGGTGCGTTTATCACTTATCAATCATTTTTGGACCATTGGCAAATTAGCTCCCCCCTTTTGCTTTTAAGTTTTTTCAGCTGACACATTGTATTCTACATCATATGGGCCAATTACTCTGGTCAGAAGAGGGGGGTGAGGTTCTTCTTCATCTTTCACAGACGGCAAATCAACCACATTCCCTTTCAGGCATATATGCTTCTCTCCAGAAAATAGATCCCTCTGGATCATCCCCTATCTGCTACTCATGGTCCACTGTTATGGGATTGGACATGGCTGCTGATTAATGGCAAAGTGTATGGAGAGATTTATACAAGTATAATAAGCATGACCCATTTAGGCTTCAACAGTTTAAAATACTGCACAATCTCTATTACACCCCTTACAGACTTTCTCATATGCAGAAAAGCAATGCTGATCTTTGTATTAGATGCAAGAAGAGGTTGGTACACTATACTATGTCTTTTGGGCCTGTGAAAAGGCCTGGCCCTTATAGTCTAAGGTACAAAATAGATTAGATCCCCTCTTGGATCTACAAAACTTGTTTAACCCTAGCTTGCTTATTAGGTATTTTTGATGACATGGTATTCGGTCCTAGAAAACACTGTATTGGTCTGATATTCATCTGTGGCAAAGCTTTTAATCCTCTGACACTGGTTGGATGAGAATATTCCATCCTATACTGAATGGCACCAAGAGATTCTCTTCTCCCTTGATGTAGAGCGTTCTATAGTGATTCTATGCCACAGATTTTATTCTTTCCAATGGACATGGTAAGTGTTCCTAACCTTACTAACAGCCTAAGTACCTGCTTCTTCACTCACTCCCCAGTTTTTTCTGTGACTTCCCCATTTTTTTAGATTTTCACCTGCACTAATATTTATTGGTTTGTTTGTTGTATTGTTTTCTTACATATAGGATCACCCATGTTTCTTTCTTTCATTCTCCTCATGGTCTTATACACTGCCTGTGAATGTAGGCCCTGAGGCTAAGGGGTTCAGGGGTGGGCTTTGATCCTTTTCTTTTTTTTTATGTAAGTATGCATCTTTTTTTCATATGATCTGATTTGTTCCTATAGGTGTTTAGAAGGTTTTTGTATATTTGTTGTATGGATTTACTTGTTCTTATTATCCTTTTTCAATCATTTTAGATTTGGTCTTTTATAAAATATTTTAATAAAGTGTGGTTAATCATAACAAGCATTTGTCAATGCCGAATGTTGCTTGCTTGTATGTGCTGTTTAGGTATTTGGAAGTGATAGTTCCATGTCTTCCTCCCAAGACATCCACTGTGTCTTTCCATTCAGTATTCAAAGAAGAGTGGGAGGGGCAAGGGCCACAGCAGTACAGCAGTTGCCAAGGGGGTGAAGAGGTGGACAATAGTCCATTCAAAGGCAAAAGAGTCCTGCAGGAGCTCAGTAAATTGAAGGTGGACAAAGTGATGGCACCAGATGGCATACGCCCAAGGATATTAACAGAACTGCGAAGGGAGATAGCAGTACCTCTGGCAGCCATGTTCAGTGAGTCATTCAACATGAGTGAACTGGAGGAGGGCACATGTGGTCCCTCTACACAAGTCCGGCAGCAGGGAGGAGGCAGGGAACAATAGGCCATTCAGCCTCACCTCAGTAGTGGGGAAGATCATGGAGACATTGCTTAAAGAAAGGATAGTGGGGCATCTAGATGCCATCGGAGCCCAGGACCATAGAAAACATGGATTCACAGTGGGGACATCATGTCAGATAAATCTGGTTGATTTTTTTGACTGGGTGACAAAGGAAGTGAATCAGGGTGGGGCAGTGGACAACGCTTCCCTTGATTTCAGCAAAGCCTTTGACACCATCCCATATAGGAAGCTGATAAACTAGCTGTTTAGGCTGGGCATGGGCGAAAGAGTGGTAAACTGGGTAAGAAACTGGCTAACAGACAGGAGGCAGAGAGTGGTGGTAAATGGTGTGCAGTCTAGGGAGAGGGGGCGACCAGTGGGGTGCTGCAGGGATCGGTCCTGGGCCAGTTCTGTTCAATGTCTTCATTAGTAATATTGCAGAACATCTGAAGGGAATTTTTTCACCAAATTTTCAACATAGCCATTTTAAGATCTCTGCTTATGAACAGTGTCACTGTGATTTTCTTAATCTGTCCCAAACATTGATTGCACACCAACTAGCCATTGTGCACTACATCGGAAACACATTTTAGGCGACATGTGAAAAATGACAGCTGTACTGCTCATAAGGAGGTGTGGTAAAATGGCAATGTTGAAAATCTGGAGTGCAAATATTAAAATTTCGAACTTACGAGTGTGTGTAGGAACTGTGCAACGCACGCTCATAAAACAGTCATTTTTAGGAATTTTTCACCAAATTTTCAACATAGCCATTTTAAGACCTCTGCTCATGAACAGTGTCACTGTGATTTTCTTAATGTGTCCCATACATTGATTTCGCACACCGACTGCGCCATTGTGCTACATGCACTGAAACACATTTTGGGCAACATGTGAAAAATGACAGCTGTACTGCTCATAAGGAGGTGTGGTAAAATGGCAATGTTGAAAATCTGGAATGAAAATATTGAAAATTCGCGAACTTACGAGCGTACGTAGGAACTGCACAACGCACGCTTGTAAAACAGTCATTTTTAGGAATTCTTTCACCAAATTTTCAACATAGCCATTATAAGACCTCTGCTCATGAACAGTGTCACTGTGATTTTCTAACTCTGTCCCAAACATTGATTGCGCACACCGACTGTGCTATTGTGTGCTACATGCACTGAAACACATTTTGGGTGACGTGAAAAATGACAGCTGTACTGCTCATAAGGAGGTGTGGTAAAATGGCAATGTTGAAAATTTGGAGTGCAAATATTAAAAATTTGCGAACTTATGAACGTGCGTAGGAACTGAGCAACGCATGCTCGTAAAACAGTCATTTTTAGGAATTTTTTAACCAAATTTTCAACATAGCCATTTTAAGACCTCTGCTCATGAACAGTGTCACTGTGATTTTCTTAATGTGTCCCATACATTGATTTTGCACACCGACTGCGCCATTGTGCGCTACATGGGCGGAAACATGTTTTGGGCGAGATATGAAAAATGACAGCTGTACTGCTCATAAGGAGGTGTGGTAAAATGGCAATGTTGAAAATCTGGAGTGAAAATATTGAAAATTCATGAACTTACGAGTGTGCATAGGAACTGCGCAATGCACACTCGTAAAACTGACCTTTTTAGGAATTTTTTAACCAAATTTTCAACATAGCCAGTTTAAGACCTCTGCTCATGAACAGTGTCACTGTGATTTTCTTAATGTGTCCCATACATTGATTTCACACACCAACTGTGCCATTGTGTGCTACATGGGCGGAAACACGTTTTGGGTGAGATGTGAAAAATGACAGCTGTACTGCTCAAAAGGAGGTGTGGTAAAATGGTAATGTTGAAAATCTGGAGTGAAAATATTGAAAATTCGTGAACTTATGAGCATGCATAGGAACTGCGCAACGCACGCTCATAAAACAGTCATTTTTAAGAATTTTTTCACCAAATTTTCAGCACAGACTTTTTGAGAGCCCACCTTTTACACTGGCAGTGTCATTTTGTTAATTGGTCCCGAAAGGTGATTTTACGCAGTGACCGCAAAATCACCCTTCGGGCCCGAGTAATGCCATGACAGTGCAAGAATTCATGAGGAGGGGTCCCAAAAAACCCATGTTGGAAATTTGGGCCCAAAATTCCCCAGAATGCCTGAGATATGCAACAAAGTTGAAAAAACCCTATCTATCCCATTATACTGCTTATCGGCATTTCCTCAGTTGCGGTCGGGCTTTGAAGAGTACAGGCGTGTTCCCGGTCCACGAAGATCGTCGCACTGAGCTCCGAGGTAAGTATGGGGTGAGGGGGTGTGGGAGGCAGGGTGCACAGTGGGTGGAGTGCGGGTTGTAGGAGGGCAGGAGAAGTGTGGGGACAGTTTTTGTATTTACAGGTTTTTAACTAAGGCAGCGAGGGCGTTTGCCATGCTGGGTGGGCTCCCAGCATGGCACCTGGACTCTTTGAGGCGTGGAGCAATGGGGATTGGGTACCTCCGTCACCCGTACAGTGTGGGGGGAGGGGAAGGCGCATGAGCACGCAGTGTGTGTGCGTGTGTGCGTGTGGAGGGGGGAGCTCTGCTCACTGAAGCGGAGCTCTCCCTTGCAACTGTATGACCATTGTATTTTCAACTGCTGTCATAGACAGCTGCAGCAGTGATTGGGAAAATGGGGCCATGCCTGCGAACACATTGACTGCATTGGAAGAGGGGTGCCATACCTCCGAAAACTCGGATGATGGCACTATGTTTCTTGCACATGCGTACAAGCAACATAAAAAAAAGGAAAGACGGGAGGGAAATAATGTCCTGCCTGCTTACATATATAGTAGGTGTAATGTATGGTGAATCTCGTACAATGAATTGAATGCTTTGTTTAAACATGTGCTGTGTCTTTAAATGTATGCATTAGATACTTTGGAAGACTGGAATAGATAGTCCACCTCTGTTCTGGGGTCAACTTGAAGAGTTGGAGAAGTGGTACTAGGAAGCATTGGGAGGGCAATGTTGCCTTATGTATGGTGACTTCAAGATCAGTGAATAAAGCCTGCTGTGTTCATGTTAGTTCTGAATTTTATTATCAGCATTCGGTTAAAGCTCCAGGCGGTCGTGAGGGCTGCATGAGTAGTCCTCCCCCCTTCCTCCCTTCGTTTTACAAGCACCGGGGAAAAAAGGAACTGAATCGCTGAACTCGCAGGTACAGACCAGGACCAGCTTCGGCAGTCGCAGTCTCAACTCCAGTGGCTCCTTTGGCTCGCTGGTTCTTCCCCGCCAAATGCTATGCGTTCGGCTCCCCATTGCCCCCACCACCACCCTTGGTTGGCATCCAAATATATAGGCTGATTTGTGATCACATGATCACAAAAAACCTATCAGGCCACTTTCTCATCTGCAGCTTATTTTCCTCCACCACTAGAGGTCCTATCACCACCTTTTTACTCTTTCTCCTTTTTTCTCCTCCCTGTCATTTTTTTTTCCTCTCCAGACCTGCCACTAATTTTTCTACTGCATCTACTCTGCCATGCTCCCACTTACCCTCATCGCGTTACTCCTGCAATCTACCCAGCCACCCCCACCCCCCCACTCATAACCTGAAAATGGGGCAATATGCTGAAACCCTCTGTCTACTTTACTCCCAGCCCTGCCCCCCACCACTGCACCTTCACTACCAGCCCTTTCAATACCAGACCACAAAACTATCCCAAACCCTCCCCAAAACCTATATAATCACATACACACGCACCGCTAGCTGTCATCTCCCACAGCAAGTTACCCACTGGAGCCCCCTTTCTCCTGTCAACCTCCCTCCACATCCGAACAAAGAAAACCCCTCCCCGTTTTCTCCTCCTATCTGCCCCTTATACTGAAACTACCAATACACACCATCAGCCGCGCACAGCATAATTGCCGAAGACCTACCACTCGAATAAACCGATACCGACTCAGGTCACTCATTCTTTTTCTTCTGCTAACAGGTAATGTTCTGGAAATGGCCTGAGCATTGCCTCACTAAACATTTGCAGCCTGCAAAAAAAATGGGATTCCTTTCAGGCTGGGTACTCCAGAACAACCCAGATATCATTGCCCTGACTGAAACCTGGCTCTCCCCCCTCTGTCCCTGACTCAGCAGTTAAACTGTCTGGTTACTGCCTCCATCGCTCTGACCGTATGGGAAAGTGAGGGGTCAGCTGCGCTACCTACCTCAAGGACTCCCTCACAGGCCATCCTATCCCCGTGCCCATACTAACATCCAGGGCTCAGTCCTTCACCTTAAAAATTACCCTAGATAGGTCTACATCCCCTCTCTTCCTCACCATGGCCTATGTCCCTCCCAATGACCAGAAGCTAGCCTTCCAAGCCAAGCAACAAGAAAAAATACTAGTGGGGGACTTCAACATAAATTGGCTGGCCAAAACAGCCGTGCCTTACATCAATGAGGCTGCTGCCCTTGACCTCACCCAGGTCGTCAAAACACCCTCCCGGCTTCATGCCCACATGGGGACATCAACCCTACTAGACCTAGTTTTCACAAACCGCCCCCACAAAATAACAAGCACCCAAGTCCTCCCCTGACACCCTAAGCGACCACTCACCAGTACTCTGCAACTGGTCTGGTACCCACCCCAAAACCATGCCTAAAATTACTACACAATGTAAACTAGGACCTGGCAAATTACCCCTTTTCAAGACCCACCTCAGACATTGGGACTGGACACCCCTTACTAATACACTCAACCCTGACCACGCCCTCGAACTGTTTGTCAACATCTTTAACGCAGCCCGTGACAAGTTCGCCCCTTTTGCCAAAACTATGACCAAAGGGAATCATGCCCCATGGTTCTCGGACCACCTCCAAGGCCTACTGCGCCAGCGTGATGCTCTATGGCACCTGGCCAATGAGACCCAATGGCCTCAGGATAGGCAACGCTATCGGGAGGCCCGAAACAAATGCACATGGGCCATATGCACGGCAAAGGCAAACCATTACAAAGCCACCTTAACCTCCGCCTGGGGAAATGGGCGTAAATTCTGGGAGAACATAAAAGAACTCTGTGGCAAAGGCCCAAATCTACCACCTGACCAAATACTCATTGATGGTAGCCTCTCCACCGACCCTGCTAACATAGCAGCGGCTCTAAATACTGCTTTCTCTGATCTCTCCCATGTATTGCCCCATAACTTCTTCGGCCCCCCGCCGGACTGTATCATCTCCCACCTCCCACCTGTGGTGCCTTTCTACTTACGAGTCCTTACTCTGGAGATGGTGAAACCATACCTTACTAAAGCTTTAAGTAATAACCACTACAGTCATGACTCCCTAGACCTTAGACTTCTCCACCTCACCCTCCAGGAAGTCCTGGCCCCTCTCACCCACATTCTAAATCACTCCCTCTGCCAAGAGAAATTCCCCACCCACTGGAAGTCAGCCTGTATCACACCTATCCATAAAGGTGGTGACCGAACATCCACAAATAACTACCGCCCCATCTTAATCCTACCACCCCTGTCAAAGGCACTAGAACGCATAGTTGCCGACCAGCTCACTGAACACCTGAATAAATATAACCTTCTAACCAGACAGCAACATGGCTTTTGAAAGGGCCACAGCCCCACTACCGCCCTCCTTGAATTTACCTCCCATGTCCACTCTGCCCTGGACCACAGCCACCTCACTGGTGCCATTTTCGTGGACCTATATAAAGCTTTTGACACTGTCAACCATGCCCTCTTACTTATACCCTGGCCTACACGGGTCTCTCCGATGACACCTTAAAATGGTTCTCCAGTTATCTGTCCGACAGAACCCAGAGATTCAAGGTAGGTCCTGTCCTATCACGCTGCCTCCCAATCCGATCTGGTGTTCCACAGGGCTCTATACTTGGCTCCCTACTTTTCAGCCTATACTTCAACTCCCTCCCATCCTCTTGCTCTGGAAATCTGCTCTTTTATGCAGATGATGCGGTCTTGTTCGCCTCCGACCCGGCTCCCCTCAAACTCCACCAAACCCTCTAGCTTTCTTTCTGTGAAATTGAAGACTGGCTCACCTCCCACCATCTTATTATCAACTATAATAAGATTAAAGTCATGATATTCGCCCATCCTCAAAACCCACACAAAACCCTGTGACCAATTTTCCTAACTGCAAATCAGACCCCCCTAGAACAAGTAGACAACTTTAAATACTTAGGGATCACTCTAGACCCTGCCCTCACCTTTAATCAACATATCCTACACCTAACAACTGCTCTTAGCTCCAGGCTAGGCGTACTCTACCTATACAAACACTGCCTCACCCCTGAGGCACTACTACGTACCGTAAACTCCTCGATTCTCTCCCTGCTAGACTACGGCATCCTAATTTACAGTGCCACGCCCTCCACAGCCCTGAGCAGACTCCGGCTAGTGCTCAACAGAGCCTGCCACCTAGTCCTAGGATGTGATCGTCTCACTCACTCCTGCTCCCTATATAGCAACACAAATTGGCTAAACCTGGAAAACAGAATCAGGTACCACACCTGCCTTAAGACCAAAAAGGTACTACTAGGCCTCACCCCACCTTCCCTACTCCAAATTATACTCCCAGCACCACTAAGCAAAACAATCCAGAAGCTCAAGCAAAGCGGCTACTATAGGTACCCCATGGCTGGACCTCACAACCACCAACACACTTTCAACTTAGGGCCCTTCCTGGACAAACTTCCTCCCAATCCATATAACCGAGGAAAGAAGGCTGGGCCCATTTAAATCAATGCTAAGGGAATACCTACAGGTTTCAAATAGATGTGACTGTCCTTGACACCGGATCTGCCTCGCCTCCTTACAAACAAGCTACTAGCAGCAAATGTACCCCAAATGCATTTTTATGAAGCATGACAATCAGCCTCTTTCTGAATCTCTCTGACACTTGTTCTCCTCATTCCTGGCTGTGCTAAATTACCTAAATTTCACTGTTAGCCTACTATGTAACAACTTTGGAACCTGTTTATTTTATTATTTCATGTTACTATGTAATGTGTTGTTTCTTTCTGTATATTAATGTCCCATCCCCTGTGCAATTTTATGTATGATGTGGAACCTTTGTAAATGAGCCTATGACTCAAAGGTCTTTCTGAATATCAAATAAAAAAACTTAAAAAAAAAAAAAAAAAAGCTATTTCATGATACCAGGAGTGGATGTGATGACAGCTGGAAAAAAGAACATACCCCCACTGGATTTTACTCCATTAAGGTAGCAGAGAACATGGCCAGATGGAGGGAATATATACAACTGTGTTTAATTTTATATTTATTGAGTTTATCATAAAACATGCCAAAACAGCATAATACAACTGTAATAACATCACATTTCCAGGGTACCAATAAATGCAAGACATCACTCATTTTAGCATCATGATTACAGAAGTTATAGTGGTGATACCTCTTATGGGGGTATATAGAATTTCATAGTCAGGAATTAATCCCCAGATAGTTAACTCATAAGTTAAGCCTCGCAGGATGTGTGAAACCATATTGAGACCAAATATAATAGGGATACATTACATAACTTAAAGAGTTTATGTGGCCACAACCTGTAAGAGGGCTAAAATAAGAGATCTGCTGAGTTTCACACTTATAGCTCCCCCGCTGTACACGCCTCCACTAACAAAATCTGGACCCTATGTTAGTTGATGCTTGCAGTTCATATAAAAATAGAACTGATTTTTGCTGGCCCAGATATAGACAAGTGGAAGGCTGAGCAAAAGGCAGAGACATACAGTACACAGAGCATGGTGTACCACCAGATACCTCACAGCTGAAGACAAAATAAATCCAGATATTCTGCTCTCTCTCTTTGAGGCATACTGCAACTCACACATGAATTCAACAGTGGCTGTGGAGACTGTTCTATGAAATAATCCAAGGCCAGGATGAAAGTGTGGATGATTGGCTCACTCAGCTATGTCTGCTAGCAAAGGACTGTGCCTTAGCAGACACTGATGACATGAGTAAAAAAATACATCCTGATGAGGACTTGACATAATGAGGTGCTGGAGATGCTCCTTCCATAACATAATGTGATGCTAGAAGCTGTGCTGAACATAACCCAAGCACACAGTATGAGGACTCCCATACTGAAAATCAAGTGCTGGACAGTGCACAACAAGGTAAGAATGATGCCTTGCAGAAAGTAGGGCAAGGTTTGGCAGAGGGGCAGCCTCCAATGGGTATAAGAGTGTGCCAAAGGTGCAGGTGGAAGCATGTCGAAAAGGCAGAGTGCCTTCCAGCTGGTTATATATGTCAAGCATGTAAGAAATATGAGTTGCAAAGAAGAAGGCTGCTAGAGACACTGAAAAAGGAGTCAAAATACAGGTATCCATCTGCAAGCAAGATGAGTACTCAGTTGCACACTGAAACTCAAAACAGATCCTTAACACACTGGAGTGGTTCACAAAAGCTTTAATAGCTAAAAGCTGGAGTAGCACCCCAACAGTTTACTTTTTGTGGTGCACTGAAGTTTTTCAAGAAGTCTCCAAATTCCCATAAGAAGATCAAGACAATACTTGATACTTTCAACTACCTGTCAAAATTCTCCAAAGGATTGGCACAAACCACAGCCCTACACCGGGCACATCTGAAAGGAACTGCAGAATGATCCTGGGATGCCAATATGGACAAAGCATTCAGAAAAATTGTCCATTTTATTATTATTATTACTTTTGACCATTCAAGGGTTTCTTTGACCTCTGTGTTTCTTAGTTTCCTTGGCAGTTTATGTTTTCCAGGTTTCCCCATGTGTAGGAGGGTATTATATAAGTAAAATCCATTACAGTTTATACTCTGTTTATATTCTACCACTGTTTCTTTCCTTTCTCCCTTCCCCCCAACACTACCCCACTTCCCTCTTGCTGTCCCCCAACTCTCTTTTTCCCCAACCCCCATATACCCTTTCCCCTTGGGTTTTCACTCATAGTTTTCTACTTTCCCTCTTTTAGCTATATAAATAACTCTATTTTGTGGACCATCTGTGAATAAAGTATCATGTTATTATGTGCATCAAAGGGTTCTGTGTATGTGAGGTAAATATACATTTATAAAAATGGGTAGGAAAAATTATCTCTGCTGGTTGGTTGAAACACATCACATGACCATGCGTATATCAGAGCACTACGGCACACCTGCACTTTTAACCCCCCTCCAAAACAATTTTGGCATTTCAATGGCTAGATAACCCACTCTAGGGTGTGCAGTCACTCTCTGATATACACATACCTTGGGTGGTTGATGCACTAAGCCCGTGGTCTCGGGTGTAACAACGCACACCAAGGCATGCATATATCAGAATGTGACCACACACCTTAGAGTGTGTTATCTATTACATATATGTCTACATATATATACACATATATATATATATATGTATGCTGTAGATATAGATATATGTTTCCCTGGTTTAGCTGGATTTTGATATCACCTTAATAATGGACTAAATGAGTTAAAATAACAACCTTGTGATTGTATTTATCTGAAGGTATATGTCCATCTATGGGTTAAATATATGTTTTCTAGTCCATTCACTTGTACCACTAGAAAGAGTTAAGCAAGTACATGGGTACTGACAAAGCAAGAAAAAACATGTTAAATGATTACAGTGGTCTGAAGTGGAGGTATAGTTATGTTTATATGTGCTGCTCACCTATAAGGCCCTATACAGAATGGATTCTGGCTATCTGAGTAATCTCCTGACTCCTGTCCACCCTGGGTGCTCACTCTGCTCCTTGGTGAAGGGTCTGTTAGCAGTTCCAAGGGAGGGATTGTCGGTGGAGGCATTTAAGCGGGGTCTGAAGGTGCAGCTGTTTAGAGAAGTGTTCGAGAACCAGGTCAGGTCGAGGTGCCCTATGCACTGTGGTGGGTTGTAGGATCGAGGTAGTTGGGTGCAGAAGGCTCCCTGGGTTTAGACAGGTCCTAGGGAGAAGTCAGATGTGTTAAGTTCCCATCACCAGGGTTCCCACCAGACTGAGTTGGCAGGTAGCCAGAGGGGCTGCACTGTCCACCAGTCCCCTGAGGGCAGTGCTTTGCAATGCCAGATCAGTCAGAAACAAGACTGCAATTCTTGTGAACTTGGTTTCTTCAGCTGATCTGGCTTGCATTACGGAGACCTGGAACGGTGATGATGCTGGCCCAGTTTTAGAGGCGTCCGTCCCACCCGGGTATACCGTAGTGCACTGCCCCAGAATGGAACACAGGGGCAGGGGGTAGCCATCTGTTTTAGATCTGAGCTAGGCTTCACCCTGCACCCAGTGAGTGCACCACATTCGTTTGAATGTGTGGCCATCCGTGGGGGTCCAGGTGCAGGTTGCTGGATTCTCCTGATTTACAGCCCTTCTGGGGTGGCGGGAGAGTTCCTGCAGGAGGTGGCCAAATTCATCATCGGTGAAACATTGGAGGTCTCCAGATGTTTAGTGCTGGGGGACTTCAATGTTTGGGTCAATGATGAATCTTCCCAGCTTGGTTACAACTTCCTCCAGATGTTGTCATCTCTGGGCCTGGTGCAAGGAGTTTCTTCCGTGACCAATCAGGGTGGCCACATGTTGGAGCTGGTGTTCTTGCTGGGGTTTGAGATTAACAGTCTCAGGATTGATCGGGTCATTTGGTCCAATCATTGCAGGGGAAGTTCTTGTTCAGGGCCCCCCTGAGAGCCCACCCCCTGCAGAGATGGTCAGCTACCACCCTTTGAGGGAGTTGACCCCCGAGGGTTTTTTGGCAGTGGCTGATCTATCTAGTGTGGACAGTGCATGCATTGGGGATGTGTGAGTGGCAGTTGATGCCTATAATAAGGAGCTGTCTGGTGCGCTTGACTCCCTCGCACCAGTCTGTGTATGACCCAGGTCTTCTCACTTGAGGTGCCCTTGCAGTGATGAGGAGCTTAAAGTGATGAAGACTTTGGGTCAGAGATTAGAGCACTGCTGGCGGAAGTCTGGCCTGGAGGTATATAAACTGGCCCTACGTGTGCACTACGGTGCGTACCAGGGGGCAGTCAACTGTAAGAAGGCAGAATTCCTATCCAGGGAGATTGCTGCCAGGAGGAACTGACCAACTGTGCTCTTTCGGACTGTGGACAGGCTTCTCCATCCTTCCTGTCTACAGCCGAAGGTAGCCTTTTCGAATGCATTGTGCAAGGAGTTTGCTCGGTTTTTCACAGACAGGGTGTCCGCCATCAGGCAGGGGGTGATGTCAGTGGGCCAGAGTTTGGTTGACAGTGGTCACCATGGGTGACTGGAGAGCATTTTGCCTTGTTGGGGTGAGTTTAGACTAATGGAGGTGGCTGAGGTCACTGAGATTGCTTCCAAGCTTCCGCACACCTTTTATGAACTGGACTCAGTGCTGACTCATTTCTTAATGGGATGTGTCAACTCCATTGGCCTGATGTTTGCCTTGATTGTCCGGTGCTCCTTGTCAGAGGGGGTCTTCCCCGATGTCTTGAAGGAGGCATTGGTGAGACCACTTCTGAAAAAAACATTGTTGGACCCTGATGTCAAGGCAAATTACCGTCACATCTCCAATCTTCCATTTTTGGGTAAGATTGTAGAGAAGGTGGTGCTTCAGCTTGAGGAGCATCTTGTGGCCCATGATCTATATGAGCTGCTCCAGTCTGGGTTTTGTGTGAGGCATAGCATAGAAACTGCATTTGTTCAGGTGCATAATGACCTCCTTAGGGCTAGAGATCAAGGAGAGTGGACAATTCTTGTTCTCCTCGATCTCTTTTCACCATTTGACAAGTGGGCCATCGAGTGTTACTTGAACGCCAAAGGGAATTCTGTGGACTAACTGGCACTGTTATCTGCTGGTTTGAGTCTTTTCTATCTAACAGGAAGCAGAGGGTAGTGATGGGGAATTTATCCTCCTCCCCTAGCCTCCTGTCATGCGGAGTTCCCCAGGGTTAGGTCTTGTCGCCTATGTTGTTCGCCATGTACATGCCGCCCCTGGGAGAGTTCATTAGGAAGTACCGTCTGGGTTTTCATTGCTATGTTGATGATACCCAGCTGTATTTCTCCTTTGCCCCTAGAACATCTTGCACAGTGGAAGTGCTTAACAGCTGCCTCACAGAGCTCAATGACTGGATGACCTCCAGCTGGTTGCGACTGAACCCCAATAAGACGGAGTTTCTAGTGGTGGAGTAGGTTGGCCTCTGGTGCAGAGACAGGACTTTTTCTTGGCTCTGCACCACTGAAGGCCTCCTCTAGGGTACGTGATCTGGGTGTTATTCTTAACAGTGGATTGACACTTGAGTTTCAGGTGGTGTCTGTTGTCCATACCAGTTTTTATCATCTGAGGAATATCGCCAGGATAAAGCCCCTAGTTCTGCTGCTGGAACTGCCCACCTTGGTGCATGCCTTTATGATGTCCAGGCTTGACTACTGCAATGAGCTCTATCTCGGGGTCTCTGAGGGTACCCTGTGCCAACTGCAGCTGGTGCAGAATGCAGCAGCTAGGCTGTTGACAGGACAGCCTAAGTACTGACGCATCACTCTGGTGCTGTGTCAATTGCACTGGCTGCCAGTTAGGTGGAGGGTCCTCTTTAAGGTGGGTTTAATCACCTTTAAGGCCCTACATGCCCTGGGCGCTGGTTATCTGAAGGACCTTCTTACACCTGCTGTCTCAGCCCACTCCCTCCACACTCCTCCTCTTCCTCCTCCTCCTCTTCCTCCTCTATGGGCCTTCTGTGATTCCCAGGACAAGGCTAAAAACAGCAGGCGACAGTGCATTTAGTGTCACTGCCCCCTATCCTATGGAATTCACTTTCTCCAGCTGTTAGGGAGGCCCCTTCTGTTGAGGTATTGAAAGCCTGCCTCAAGGTCTTCTTGTATAATCAAGTCTTCCCAGACTGAGCTTTATAGCCCTATCCTGATTCCAGAATTTTATGTTTAAATTAACCCTTGGCTATTTTTGAGTTAAGCAGTTGCTGATGAGGGTAGTATCTATAAAAAAATGTTACTTTAATTGTTGTAATATTCTATATTTATGTTTAATAGTGTGTTGTTTATGTATTTATAATGACTTTATGTTTTGTATGAAATTTTAATGTGTTCAGCACCCAGAGCCTTTAGGATGAGTGTCTTTTTTTAAATACAATTTGCCTTGCCAGTTATGAGATTTACGACTTTGTTGACTGCTGAATTGTCATTTTATTGTTATTTTATTGAGATTGTAATTGAAATATTATTGTTTGTATTCACTGTCATTAATATACAGTATGTTTTATTGTTATTGTTATTTATCTTTGCCTACTTGTACAGCCCCCAGAGCCTCTGGAATTGGGTGCTTAAGAAATAAAGCTTTACTTACTTATTAAATGTGTTTATATGTATATAATATTAGGGGCATGGTGGAGGTTTTTAACTGGTATATATTAATGGAGTTGAAGCACAGTGTCACTTTAATGATTGTAAATCAGTATAATTAAGTACAGCTGAAAACTGGCTACAAAAACACATATGCCCCAGGGGGCACTATTCCTTTGATAAAGCCATTTGGTGGCATGTCAGGATTTTCTGCTCCCTAGTGTGCTGCACTGTATGTCTGCACGTCTGCATATCTTGCAAATAAACAAGGGGAAAAAGCAAATACCTGGATGGACTACCTTATTATATATAAGTAGTAAGTGCTGTGACTTTTATGTATGAGGGATTTGCCATATGAGGTCATAAGAGAGTTAAACATGTACACACTGGAGGAGAGGAGGGACGGGGGGATATGATTGAGACCTTCAAATACATGAAGGGGATAATCAAAACAGACACAGAGGGTCTAATTCAGGAGGCAGGTGGGGAGAGACACTAGAGACGATGACATGAGATTGGAGGGGTAGATTCAGGAGAGAGGTGAGGAGGTATTTCTTTATGGAGATGGTGGTGGCAAAGTGGAACGCACTACCTGCTGAGGTGGTGGCATGTAACACAGTGGAATGCTTCAAGAAGAGGTGGTACAGGGCAAAGAGAGGATAAAGGGAGGGTGAAGGGAGAGGGGTAGGGCAGCTGCTGAATAGAGAGCTAGCTGCAATCTCGAGCAGTCTAGATAGACCAGGATGGTCTTTTGCTGCTGGCAACTTTCATATGTTTGTATGTATGGACTGTATCTAAACAGTCACTGGCATCCAATATTCTGAGAGGATCTTGGAAATCCTGCATTCAGAAAAATAAAAGCTCTTATATGCAAACAACCTGGACACATTCTATAATATTTTGGTGTGACCAAACCAGTGGTACTACAAGTGGATGTCTCTGAAGTGGGTCTAGGTTCCACTCTGCTTCAAGAAGGGAAATCTGTTTCTTCACTTCCTAGGCTCTGACTCCTGTACAGGTAAGCTATGCTCAAATGTTGGCCATAGTCACTGGGTGGTACAAGTTTTGTGAGTACATTTATGGCCAATCTCTAACAGTGGAGTTGGGCCACAAGCCACTACAGAATATTCTGTCAAAACCATTGCATCCACACACCCTCGTCTGCAATGCATGATGAGGCAACTACAGAAGTATGACTGCTCTGTTACCCACAAGCCTTGCAAGCACATTCCAATTGCTGTTACTCTGTCCAGACTGTATGGACTTGGAAAGGATGCTCAGGAAGAACCAGATCTAGAAGGTCAGGTGCAGTGTGTTGATGGCAATTCCAGCAGGCGAGTCATACCTAGACAAAAATCTGTCATGCAACCAGAACTGATAAAACAGTGGTGGTGTTGTTCACAGAAGTATTACTAGTGGGTGGCCTACTCAATGACAAGTACACCCTGAGTTGCATGCTTTCCTGGCAGTGGCAAACAGATCTGACATATTCAGATGGTTTAATTCAAAAAGCGATAAGAATAGTGATACCATCTGACCTCCAATCAGAGACATTGCAACAGATCTATCTGAGTCATTTTTGGTGTAGTGATCAGCAAGCACCATGCCCAAGATGTAGTATACAGAGTTGACATAGAATGGCTGGTGGCAGCTTGTGACACATGTCAAACTTTTCAAAGAGAAAAAGTCAAAGAACCTCTGAATTCTTCTGCCATACTTGAGCGACCTTGGCAGTGCATTGGTTCAGACCTATTCATCCGAAAGCAGATCAACTACATAATTGCTGTTGACTATTACAGCAGGTTTTTTTGAGCTGATTCAACCTGTAAACACCAAAGCACATGCTATAGTGAACCATTTGACGGCCATTATGTCATGACATGGTGGATCTGAGGAACTTGGGTCCATAAACGGTCCATAGTACACTTCAACTAAGTGCAAATAATTCACAACCAGCTGGGGCATCAAATGTGCAGGGGAGTCCTTATGTTCCACGGGCTATTAAAAATACATCAGGATAGCACAGTACATTCTGGCCAAAGCTAACCATAGTGATCAAGACCCCTACATTGGTCTAATGAACTACTGTAACACACCAGTGGTCAGCCTTGTCTCACCTGCATAACTTCTCATGAGCTAAAGTTTGGGGTTCTGTACCACAGACTAGTGTCTAGCTCTAACCACAAGTTATATTTGCATTGAAATTTCAAAGCAGCTGAAAAAAAAAAAAAACAGGAATGAAAGAAAACTACTTCAATTGTAGTGCCCAGTCACTCTCTTCACTACCTGCTTGAATACCAGTTCACTACAAAGTATCTAATAGAAGATGAGATGCTGCAAAGATATTGTCTCTGAGATTCATGCCATGGTCCTACATCATCTAGACAGATTAAGGACAGGTATTCAGATGTAACAGACATCATCTTCGTAGGTCTTAACTATCTGGTCCTGACAAGCCAAACAATGAGGTTAGTTGAGAGCTCACCTATGTTGCAGGTTGTGATTTTTAACTTGCCTCTCCAGGTAATACCTTTCATTTTAGTGCTGATGTGTCAGAATGCAGGAACAGTCTGCAAGAGACTGATGAAACAGAAGTTTGGGAGCTTTCTAGGTCACTGTGACCAGCTGAGTCTTGGAAATATGGATGTGTCACTTCATACTGATCCATCCAAGTTCCTGTATGTACTTTCAAGCCAGTTGTTTGTTAAAACCCAAAATCTGGAATATTGTGTTACAGGCTGACAACTGTACAGTGATTATGTTAGTGGTACCTATTAGTGTGTATTCCTCCTTGCATTGTTTTTTATTAATAGTTAAGCATCTTAAGGAGGTGGATGTAATGTATTGTAAATCTCATACAGTTAATGGCATGTTATGTTTAAATATGTGTTGTGTCTTTATATATATGCATTAGCTATGTTGGAGGACTGGAAGACTGGAATAGGTAGATCACCTCTGTTTTAGGATAAACAGGAAGAGTTGCGAAGTAGTACTAGGAAGTGGTTGGAGGACAATGTTGTCTAATGTACTGTGGAGTCAAAGGGGACAGATACTAAAATCTGGCTGTTTTCATGTTACTGTTGAGGTCTGAGTTTTATTATCGACATTCAGTTTAAGATATTTCAGTGGGCATCTCTCTTTGGTTCCTTGCTCCACTCAGGTGCCTCTTCCTCTCAATGGGGTGGCTGAATTTCTGAGGAACGATGCCTGTCAAGTAGCTGAACCAGTGGACAAGCTGGGGGGGGGCAGTGCATTGAGGGGATGATTAACTGGAGTTCCATGGCCACAGCATGAGCACAGAGAGCTCCTCAAATGGGCAGGAGTACTGATGACAGTTTGAAGGATGTCCAGGCCAGCAAGACCACATGCAGTATCTATAGAGTTAAAAAAAATGAAAAGAGATTTAAAGACAAACATCCCAGGTACTGGGAAAAATACCGTAAAACTATTTATGTTTTCATGAATTATATTTTGCACATGGTGCTAATCAGCCAAAATTGAGAAAAAGTAATTCTGTGCTAAGTGATTACCGTCTTATTCACTCCTATTGAAAATATAGTTATGGCCAATTTGAACCTTTGTATTTTCTTGCAGTTTCCAAACTGTGGGAAAGTGGGAAAACATATTTTTTAGTTAAAACATCTAGTTTTACAGTATTTACTTACTTTAGTTACAGGGAGGAGCCACAGGGATTCACTGGGTTCTCACTTTTTGATCTGTTATATGAACAGAGGGTGAGAAGGTCCTTTGAATATTGTTAGGGAGGAGCTGGCTAAGGATTCCACCTGTTATGGGCTGTTCTACATGCTGAATGTCTGAAAGAGGTTAAATGAGTACCAAGACTTTGCACAGGAAAACCTCTCTGCTAGTGCAGAAAAAGCAGAAACCATGGGACAATCAAGCTTGAGCGTAGGACATTCAAAAGGTAATGTCACTCATTCCAGTGAAGCACAACTAATTTTATGAATGTTATTTACAACTGTTTATCTTGCAAACAGACCACGTTTTAAACAAATGGGCTGGACAGAGTTACAGTATTCTGCACACCCATTCTTGGAGTTGCCCCTTCCTGTAATGATAGCTACATTATTTATGCATTTGTTATTTAGTTCGTTTTTGTTGACTGGGTAAGTGCACTAGAAAAATTCTGCCTATTTTCGGGCACAACCCATGGGAGGGGGATACAGATAAATGCCAGCTGATCTTGAACCAGATTAAGCTGTCAGTGGGGGAAATTTGGTCAGGTTACCAGGGAAATTCTCCATCTCTTTTCTAGAAGTGCCATGGGATCTTTAACATCCACCTGAACTACCACCACAACAAGCAGATGGCACCTCGGTTTAACGGCTCATCTGAAAGATGGCACCTCAGGATTGCAGCACCCCCTCATGCTGCACTACAGTGTCAGTATTGGGATTTAACCCAAGTGCCTGGTGTGGGGATAGAACCCACAGCCTTCTGATCTCCCGGCCTCAGAGGTGAGTGTGCTACCTGCTGAACCACTGACACTATCATTATTACATGATAGCCATGAAGCTCAAAGGTAATAATTATAGGGGTACCATTGGAAGGCATTTTGTTTTCTCCCAGAGGGTTGTGAATCAGCAGAGGCTATGGATATGAAGATAGAGGCATTCAAGTAAGCCTTGATAAATGTCTGCTTACCAGGGTAATCAATGGATACCCTGCATTGAGTGGATAAGAAAACCATATGAATTAGTATGTTGGTATAGAATAGTTTCTTTTTTCTCCCTGCTTATGAAGCAGCAGGTACGGATAAGAATGACCTAGAAGTCCCTTCTGATCTTTAGTTACCATGTTACAATATGCATGTGTTAACTGATGTCACACTGTGTGAACTGTTCTGCAACCTTATGAACTGAAAGCTCAGAGCCCAAAATGAGTGTTGGATGAGCCAAGCCCAAAGCACACTTTGGGTAAATTACCTTTTTAAGTAAATTCTTTGCTCAGCAAAGTGAAGCGAGTTTTCAAGGCACTTCAGCAACATCTTGCCATCAGTTCTCATACTGTTCAAAACAAACAGTTGTACTCAGAGGAGCACATGGCAGGGTGTCTAAAGGGTGAATAGCCCTATTAGCTTAACAGCATCCTACAACTAGATGTGCTTCTTCACAGGTAAAGCCCAAACAGTAAAAAAGGAAATTATTTACATGGAACTGTAGCTCTTTCTCCTTTTAGTGTGCGAAGCGCAAGCGCATTCAAGTTAAATGAGAAAAGCAGCAGTCCATCACAACACATGTTCCAGAAGTGTTAATTCAAGCAGCATGAAGTAACAGCAGTAAATATTTGGTTTCACATCAAAGTAGCAAAGTTCTCTGTTAAATGCAAGTGTTGGAACTAACGGTCATTGACAGCCTGACCCCAGCATTTCATTTTACCGGGGCTTCTGCAGGGACCCCACAGCACACTTCAAGTAAATGGCCATTTTGACCAATTTTTTCATCTTTTATTTTTATTTTTTTATTTATTTATTTAATTAGTATTTCGGAAGGACCTTTGAGTGTGAGCTCTTTTACAAAGGTTCCACGTCAGGGTGGACAACAAGAAAATACACATATTCAGTGGTTACAGAGGTCTGATCATTAGGCATTAAAGAGGCATTAAAGAGCAGCCACTTCGAAAAGTGGGGTTATTCTAGATGCCCTACAGGGGCATGCCTTAGACAACTAGTATTGGAGCCCACTCGAGAGGGAGCAATCTTAGACCTGGTTCTCTCAAATGGAGATGAAGAGAGGATCACAGATGTAGAAGTGGGTAGCCATCTGGGAACTAGCGACCACCGAACAGTATGGTTCACAATAAACACAGCAATAGAGTCAAGTCATACAAAGGCAAAAGTACTGGACTTTAGGAAGGCTGACTTTGCCAAAATGGGTGAGTGCCTAAGGAATGCACTAGCAAATGGGCAGGAAGGAGGGGTGGAAGAACAATGGGGAATAATAAAAACTTCCATCACAGAGGTAACAAGCCTTTGTGTGAAGCAAATAAATAAAACGAAACGATGTCAGAAACCACTATGGTTCTCTAAGGAAGTGGCAGTAAAGGTTCAAGAGAAAAAGAATGCATTCAGGAAGTACAAGGAATCACAGAAGGAGCAGGACAGAGAACTGTATCAGTTAAAGCAAAAGGAAGCTGGGAAGGCAGTCAGAACAGCAAAGGCCCAAACCGAGGAAAAGATAGCCACCTCGGTTAAGAAGGGGGAGAAAATCTTTTATAGGTACATCACGGAGCAAAGGAAGACCAATGGAGGGATAGTGATGCTTAATAAAGGGGAAGGAGGGTGGGCAGAGGGTGACTGTGAAAAGGCAGAGATACTAAACAAATATTTTTGCTCAGTATTTACAAATGAAGAGGGGGAGGTACCTAAAACAAACAGCAGAAACACTCTGGATACAGAAGTTGATACCAGCCCATTTACAGAAGAAAGGGTTCTGAAAGAACTCTTAAAACTGAAGGTGGACAAAGCAATGGGGCCTGATGGGATTCATCCCAGAATTCTAAAAGAACTAAGGGTAGAACTAGTGTCACCACTGACTACCCTCTTTAACAAATCTTGGGAGGATGGGGTGGTACCCGAGGACTGGAGGAGGGCAGATGTGATTCCCCTTCACAAAAGTGGGAGCAAGGCAGAAGCAGGAAACTACAGACCTGTTAGTTTAACCTCAGTGGTAGGGAAAATGATGGAATCACTTCTGAAGGAAAGAATTGTTGAGTATCTAGAGGCCAGAGGGGCACAGGACCCAAGGCAGCATGGATTCACAGTGAGAGGGTCATGCCAGACAAATCTGATAGATTTCTTTGACTGGGTGACCAAAGTAGTAGATCAGGGAGGGGCTGTGGACATGGCCTACCTAGACTTTAGCAAGGCATTTGACACAGTCACACACAAAAGATTAATATACAAGTTAGCCAGCCTGGGAGTGGGTCCCAAGATGACAGCCTGGGTAAAGAATTGGCTGGAGAATAGGACACAGAAGTAATAGTAAATGGAGTCCACTCTGAAGAAGGGGTTACTAGTGGGGTACACGAGGGTTCAGTATTAGGACTGGTCCTCTTCAATGTCTTTATAAGCGACATTGCAGAGGGACTGGAAGGAAAAGTATGTCTCTTTGCAGATGACACAAAGATCTGCAACAGAGTTGATGCACAAGGTGGGTGGAAAGGATGAGAAAGGACTTGGCAAGGTTAGAGGAATGGTCAAATGTATGGCAGCTTAGATTCAATGCTAAGAAGTGCAAGGTAATGCACCTGGGAAACAAAAACCCAGGGGAAGAGTATACAATGGGGGGTGAGATACTAACAACAACAAAAATGGAAAGGGACCTAGAGGTAGTCATATCAGATGACCTAAAGGTGGGCAAGCAATGTGACAGGACAGCAAGGAGGGCTGGGGGGATACTGGGATGCATAGGGAGTGGCATCGCCAGTAGAAAACAGGAAGTTATTATCCCTCTGTACAGACAGCTGGTCAGACCCCATCTGGAGTACTGCATGCAGTTCTGGAGACCCAATCTCCGCAAAGACATAGACAGGATGGAAGCTGTCCAGAGAAGGGCAACTAAAATGGTGCAGGGTCTGCACCGGAAGACATATGAAGAGAAACTTAAGGAGCTTAATATGTATAGCCTCGAGGAAAGGAGGGAGAGGGGGGACATGATAGAAACTTTCAAGTACCTCAAGGGAATCAACAAAGTCCAAGCGGGTAGCATCTTTCAAAAAAGAGGTGTGCAAGAACAAGGGGGCACAATTTGAAGAGAGAGGGGGGGCGGCTCAGAGGTAATTTAAGGAAGTATTTTTCACAGAGAGGTTGTGGATGCATGGAACGGCTCGGAGGAGTTTGTGGAGTCAAAAACAGTGGTGGAATTCAAGCATGCATGGGACAGTCATAAGGCAATTCTAGGGGGTTGGGGCAGGAAGAAGTAGGCTGCTGGTTAACTAGGATCTGCAGCTTATCCATTAGGTAGGGAAATGGGCAGACTGGGTGGGCCAAGCAGTCCTTATCTGCCGTCAAATTCTATGTTTCTATATGTTACTATGATTACATGAGAATTAGACAAATAGGAGAACAACAGAGCAGTTGTAGTAGAATAGTAAGATATTTCTAACTGGTTGCCCTAAGTAGCACATCCCTTGAAACCTCCAAATCCGTTAATAGACTATGGCAGAGTAACTGCATAGGGTTTAACGCTATCCCAGATGGCGAGAGGCTGGGTGACAGTGAAACAAGGGGATCGGGTTTGAGCCTACTGCAGAGAGTGAGACGTGGGGGAATAGTGAAATGGGGGGCTGTGATGGGGGAGACAGCTCCATGAGGCTTTGTCGAGGTTAGAGTGTGTGTGTGGGGGGTTTGGGAGGGGCAGTACAGAGCATTTAAAAGGACTGATGGCTTACTTAAGCCTTGGCTAGCTAAAATGAGCAGGGTTCTCTAAGTAGCCCTGCTGGGTGCTACCTTGGGGGCAGGCCTGTCTATCAAGTGGGGCCTGAGAAGCAGGTGCATTTTGAGCTAGACATTAGGTGCTGTTTGAGGCCTGCTTTGAATTGAGACAGGCTATTTGTTTGTAATTTCATCGGGAGTTCATTTATCCAGAGGGGAGCCCAATAGGAGAGAGCGCGCTGCCCTAGTGAGGTTCAGCGGAATGGTATGGACAGTGCTCTATCCTTCCTACCTTTAGTGATGTGTGATGAGAGAGAAGCCTTGAGCAGCTTTCCTATACAGGGTGGGTTTTTTTCCAAGGAGTGCCTTCTATTCCAGGAGGCAAGTTTGGTATTTGATCCTGTCTTTTAGGTTAAGCCAGTTTGTACGCTCATACAGGGAGCAAGTATGAGTGTAGTGATCTGCACACAGGGTGAAGCAGCATGCCTTAGTTATTGAGTACAATTTGGACCCTTTTGAGCACTGTATCAGTAGCAGCTCCATAGAGCACCAGCCCGTAGTCTATTGTGGAGAGTATGGAGCTGGAGACTGATACTCTGAGTGCTTCTGGGGTGATGGATTCCTTATGCCTATAGAGGACCCCAAACTTTGTGTTTACCACTCTGACGAGGGAGTCTACGTGGTGCATATAAGTGAGAAAGTCATCAATGGTGACTCCAAGGTACTTGAACAAGTGCACCTGCTCAATCTGCTCACCAGCCTTACTGGTGATTACGGGTTTACCCATGCTGCAGTGACAGACTTAATGGAGATATCGCTGACAGCGACAGCTGCTGTGCCGACTGTCAGCATTGCAGTGTTGGGGATGCCTCCATGTATCCATCGGGGGGCTGCGCCCCCGAACCCCCCCATGTGGGGGGCTCTGCCACCCACACACCCCAGTCTCTAGGATTCTAACTCCAAGGCAGAAGTTGGACCGGGGGGGGGGACACCCAGCGAGGCAGTCCCAATCGCCATACAGACCACCACAGCGACAGGCAGATTTTTGCCCAATTCCTGTCACTGTGGTGGTCTTCGCGATCTGAGAGTCACTGCAGCATGGATATACCATGATTACGAGGGGAGCATGCCTGCATTTGTTGTAGGGGCTGGATTGTAGCATGGCCTTGGTTTTCTTGGCTTTCTTTTTTCTTTCGACTGGCAAGAGAAACATGTTTTGTGGTACTCCTGCAAAATATTTCAGGCAGTTTTCATACTGTACAGCACTCAGATGTCAAAGCAAACTGACCTCTATGAAAATTATACGACTTCATCAGCCAGTCAGTAAACTTACACAGAACATGTGTCTGTGACATTTTTAGCTGAAACCTGGCAGAAGAGGCCCTGTATGGGAGATCTGTTATATGTTAACCATTTTTTTTAACTAAAAAAAGAAAAAAAAATTCAAAATGAAAAGCAGCAGAATGTCTTTCAACCCTGGATAGGGAGATGGGAGTATCCCGAATGGTGGCATATTTGAGAGTTATGACTAAGGGAAGAGGTATGGGGGAACAGTTTAAAAGGACTTGGGGGCTGTGGATTGCAGCTATGGAACAAAATGATTTAGGGGTGGATAGCCAGTGGGCAGACAGAGACCTAAAGAGAGTTGGGGGGGGGGAACTTCCTGCAATAGAGGTAATTGTTCAGTGTTGGAGTGGTTATGCAACTGATAGGTGCCTTCCTTTTTGGGTAATCTTAAAACATTCCTTTGCATGCGCCATACAAACAAGTATGTAAATACAGCCTTTAGATCATCTGCATGTTGCATAACTGCATGTCCCAGGGGGGTGCACCATACTTCATGGTTTATATGTGAAAGATCTCTATGCATGTGAATCCAGATGACTTTTATCTAAATAAATTTCTCATCTTTTCTCTGTTTTTGTTTTTAGGCAAAGTTTTAATCATTAATTATGAAATGGGTAGAAAGAATGCTGACTTCTGATTGGCCGAGAGCTGCTTTCAGCTGAGCTGTTATCCCAGCACAGCAGCCCAGCTGAAAGTATTATGTTTAAAAATGCATAAAATTTACTAAAAATGACCCATGTCATAGTTGCAATAAGGCACTCCATGGGGTGTGTTATGGTGGGCTGAAGGCCCTTCTCCAGTGATGGAAGCTCTCGGCTATGCCTCATGCTTCAACCCACCCTGAGGTGGGCCGTTATCCCACCATAACACACCCCTGTCATGCAGTGTCAGTGGCTCAGTAGGCAGAACACTCACCTCTGAGGCCGGGAGAACAGAGGGCTGTGGGTTCAGTTCCCACATATGGCACTTGGGTTAATATCCCAATACTGACACTGTAGTGCAGCATGAGGGGGGTGCTGCACTTCTGAGGTGCGTCTTTTGGATGAGATGTTAAACCGAGGTTCCACCTGCCTGGATTAGTGGTAGTTTAGGTGGATGCTAAAGATCCCATAGCACTTATCGAAAAAGAGTAGAGGAATTTCCCCGGTATCCTGGCTAAATTTCTCCCATTCACTCAAAAAATACCAGCAACAGCTTAATTTGATTCAGTTTCAGTTGCTTACCATCTGTATCCCCCCTCCCATCGGTTGCCCCTGAAAAAGGGACTTCTAGGCCCAGTGGGCTTACTGGGTCAACAAAATTCAACAATAATAATAATTTGAAAACTGTTGACTGGTTGTAACTTGCTCTCTTATTTATCCATCTGTGCTCTCTGATATGCATTTAATCCCTTAAGTGTTAATAGTATTTCATGTAATCTATAGATACGCTCTGCATTTGCTTGGTGATATGCGATGCTTTACTCTGTTACTTTTTATTTCTTTTAACTCTTTTAGGTTATTTTATTATAAAATACATAATTATAATGTTTGCTTGGATAATTACATGTTGTTGTTAGGCAAGGTAATGTATTAGTTAGCAAAATAATCCTATCTTCTTTAGACTGTAAACTCCAAGGGGATTCCTCGGCTAGGTATACTGTATATGTGTGAGTAACATACTATGATTTGTTTTCTTTAAACTCTCCAAAAAAATGTTTATATACAAAAATAGAAAAAAAAGAAAAAAATAATTTATTATCAAAGAGTGTGTTCCTGTGGCTCATGGTGCACCAATCTCAAAAGGTGTAATTGTCTCTATAGCCCAGAGTGTGCAGCAGCAGAGCCTGCCTGATGTGAATGTGATAGCAGGGTTGGTGGTGGGGTAGTGGGGGTAGCATAAAGCTTTTTTGTAGGATCTCATTTTGATGTGATTTTTTTTGTTTGTTACTGATTCCCAGTAATGAGTGCCTGATCACGATATCTTTCTCGCTTACAAATTTAATTTAGACCCCAGAGGTCCATTTGAATTTTTTGATGGCTGGTCATGAGTGACTGATTGTGGTGTCTTTCTAGCTTACAAATTTAATTTAGACTGCAAGGGTCTGTTTGAATTGTTTTCTGTGCTTTCAAAATGGGGCTTTAGTAGTTCAGTCAGTGAAGTACTCCACCCCATATAGCCTGCTATCTGTGTATCTCATCTTCTCCACACAACATCCATAAGGCAGGCACTCAGTGTCCCGCTAGGCCCAACCAATGGGATGTGTGGATTCCATAAACTTGTGTAGACTTGTGTATCATGTGTCACAGTGCATTTATTTATTTTTTTAATTTAAAATTTGGTGATTGGGATAGGTACACTAATCCTGAGCTCGTTTCCAAGTGTGAACCAGGGAGGGGATTCAGCAAGGAATGAAAACAGGTGCCTGTACATGAACAATAAAATCACAGTACAAAGAATGAATTTCAGAAAAAGAGAAAAAGAAAACACAAAGTAAAACCCATACAAAATACATTGGTTATGGGGATAGCCAGGACGAGAGCTAAGGGAGCGTGCAGCCAATGTGTGACAAGATATTTGCAACAGAATCATGATGGCATAAAATTCAAATTAAAGTACACCAAGTTTACACTATACAATAGAGTTAAGATGTAAAATGGGTAAAGCAGTGTGTGGGAGTGCATAGGACACTGATTGTAATATGGAGAAAAAAGGAAGAAGTCTAGCTGTAGGTACCTGCTTTTGAGAAGTGTGTCAGAAAGAGTCATACCTTATCAATACACCCAAAGGAGTCTTCCACCGCAAACTGGCCACTGCTCGAAAGTGGAACAATACTGGAAGGGGACTTCGAAAAAGCAGAGGCATTAAACAGCTATTTCGCCTCAATCTTCATGGAGGAAAGGGAGGGTAGGGGACCAGGAAGGGGTGGGGAGGGTGACAGCCACAGGCAGGTGGCTGTGGCAGAATTCACTGCTGAAGGAGTAAGGGAAGAGCTGGGTAGACTTAGGGTAGACAAGGCAATGGGCCCTGATGGAATACACCCAAGGGTTCTCAAGGAGGTGAAGGATGAACTGGCACTGCATCTAGTGAGGCTGTTTAATTTGTCCTTGGTCACAGGGGTGGTGCCAATGGACTGGAAGAGGGCAGAGGTGGTCACACTACATAGGGGGGGGCGGAAGGACGAGGTCAAAAACTACTGTCCTATTAGTCTTACCTTGGTGGTGGGGAAGGTAATGGAAACACTACTTAAGATCAGGTTGACAGAATACTTGGAGATGAATGGCATACAGGATGACAGGCAGCATAGCTTCACCAAGGGAAGGTCCTGTCAGACAAACCTGAAAGAGTTTTTCGATGGGGTGACACAGATAATGGACCAGGGAGGAGCAGTGGACGTGGCCTATCTGGATTTCAATAAGGCCTTCGACACCGTTCTGCATGGTGGAATGGTACATAAGCTGGACAGACTAGGGGTGGACAACAGGATCACCAGGTGGGTGGAAAACTGGTGAAGGGAAGGAGTCAGACAGTGATGGTAAATGGGACACATTCCAGGAAATGGCGGTGACCAGTGGGATGCCACAGGGGTCATTGCTAGGACCAATACTCTTCAAAATCTATGTTAGTGACCTAGCAGAGTGTCTGGAGGGATGGGTGTGCTTGTTCGCAGTCAATACAAAAGTCTGCAATAGGGTGGATTCACCTAGTGGGTTGCAAGCTGTGAGGCGGGACCTGGAGAGGCTGGAGAGGTGGTCTGACACCTGGAAATTGAAGTTTAATACACAAAAGTGCTCACTGATGCACCTGGGGAGGAAGAATAGGAGGGAAACTTACTCTCTTGGGGGGTTGGTGATTAAGAAGGAAACAGAAAGGGACCTGGGGATTATGGTATCGCATGACCTCAAGGTGGGCAGCCAGTGTAGCAGGGCAGTGGGAAAGGCAAATGGAATGTTGGCCTGCATTGTGAGCGGTTTTAATAGCAGGAAGAGGGAGGTGCTAATGCCATTATACAGAACCATGGTTAGGCCGCATCTGGAGTATGGGGTGCAGTTCTGGAACCCTCACCCCTATGAAGAGATGTTGAGCTGATGGAGAGGCAGAGAAGGGCAACCAAAATGGTACGAGGGATGCAGAATGTAGCCTATGAGAGAAGATTGAAAGGGCTGAATTTGTACCCTCTGGAGACTAGGAGGGAGAGGGGGGACATGATTGAGACCTTTAAGTATCTGAAGGGAATAAATAAGGTAGAGGGTAACAGCTTGTTCAAATTGAAGAAGGGAGTGAACATGAGGGGACATAGCCTCAAACTGGAAGGTGGGCAATACAGAGGTAATGTCAGGGGGAAGTTTTTCACGGACAGGGTGGTGGAGGCCTGGAACAAGCTGCCAGAGGAGGTAGTGGTAGCTGAAACGGTGGAGGGGTTCAAGAGGGTTTGGGATAGATTTAAGGGGTTGGGAAAAGAGGGTGGAAGCATAACAGAAGGGGGGAGGTAGGGTGTTGGGCAGACTAGATGGGCCATGGTGCCTTTCTCTGCCATCACATTTCTGTGTATCTGTGTTTGTGTATTCATCTGAGACTTCACCTGCTAATGAGACAAAAGAAAACACTAAGAAAACATCAAAAGAATTTTGAGATATCTAATTTCTGAAGCAATAATCTTTGACTTTAACAGACACTTACAGAAAAAGTGAAAAAGGTTAAAGAACTACAGTGCAGTCATAAATTGCAAAAACATACAGTATGTTGTGCAGAGTGTTTTGATCTGTGTGCGTAATCCTAATGTGTCCTTTTCTTTATTTGATATCAACAGTGTTTTCTACATTTTCCTACTAGTTTTGTAGCCCCTGTGGACCCCATGTTTGGATTTTTAGTGAGTAATTAGCTGCTGCTGCAGCGATCCGCTGTTATGAGCCTGATGTTCTGGCCTTAGCTATATAACACTTTCTAATCCAATCTTTTTGTTTTCTATTCATGTGTCTAGGTCTAGCTAACAGGACTAAATGGTTTGTTTCTAAAGTATTTACATTTCATCAAATTACACACAGCCATCATCTAAGGTCATCAGTGCTGTTATTAGTGAATACTCTTGCTGTTTCTTTACAGAATAGTCCACTCATTTTTCTGTCAGGTGATTGCTAAACTGTGACTCTAGCTCTTAGTGCTTACTGCATAAGGGGAGTTATGCATACAGGTGCAGTGGCATACTCAGAGGTTTGCTCTGGTGGTAAATGCCACCCGACCCAAATGGATGCCACTTACTGCCTTTACAAACACCAGCTTAAGAGGATGCAGGGCCCTAGTGTCAAGACTTAGTACCGCAGCTGGCTACCCCCCCCAAGCCGTTGTCTGGTGAAACAACGAATGCCCTGGTGTCCAGTGGCACCCACCACCATCCAATCACCTGTCCCTTTATGACTCTTGTAGTCATTGGTGTCTAGTTGCACCCACCCACCCACCCTGTGATCACCTGCCCCAGTAGTTCAAATGTTCTCCTTGGTATCTAGTGGCATCCCCCTCCCCCCCCAAGCACATGGTCTGGTCCAGTTTCAGAAACTCCATCCTTAAAGACGTATGGTCATAGTGTAACTGGGGCTTACTGTACATTGTAGTGGCTGAACCAACTGATTGACTCAAATTACCTGAGTCTGGAATATTTCTGTCCTTGTTGCAGGATCTCAAAACAAGCTCACATCTAAAGTACTCTGACCTTACTAAAAGTAATTCTGAGTCCAGCATTGATTGGGCAGCATTAAAATAAGTATCAGAACATTGTTTCCCATCCATGACCATAGCATAATAGAGACAGATGGCCCAAATTCTAAAAATTCAGTTTCAGCTATAGGAGCTTTTCCTATGGTGTTGCATCACTAGCCAGATCAGGGCAGACAGGGATCATGCTCTTCCTACCCTCTGATCCACTGGCCCCAAGATGCATATGTAGTCCCTGCTGGCTAATGGTACCCACAACCTCCAAAAGCCCATCCCCATAAGATGTCAGTAGTCCATGGCATCCAGTGTCCCCCCCAAATGCCAGTTGTCAACTGGAACGGCAAACAATAGTGGTTCTGCAGTTCCCTACACCAACTGCACCCAGCACACCAACCTCCCCATACCTGTGCAGGCAGTGCTATGTGGACAGCCCATGATTATGACTGGCACAGCTCATCTCTCACCTCCTCAGTCGGCTAGTGTGTGGTAGGAGAGGGAGCATGCTCATAGTGCAACCTCTGATGATTCTCCTGATTAGCTGGGATGAAATGTTAGGTCAGCAGGTGTGGTAGCATTAGTTGCTCCATGCTGCCTTTGAATATGTGACTGCACCTTTTTTTTCTGCACTATTAAATGAATTAGGAGGACTTTTGCTTTAGTTGTCTTTTGTGCAACTGTGCAAGGGGGAGTCCCATCACTCTTTTATACTTGGTCATACTAAAGACTTTTTCCAGTACATAATAGAAGGAGGAAGGTGAAGGAGGGGATTATAAAGCCAGGGAGGATGGCTGAGATGCTTAATGAATACTTTGCTTAATTACTTCAGTGTTCACCAAATGGCACCTGGTGGAGAGAGGGGGCTTATCGGGAGGGACCATACTATCAGTGGTAGTCACAATGAAGCCAAAGGACATCACACTTGCTCTGTAAGCTGACTACCTGGGAAATATTAAGCCAGGCAAATCCCAAGGGATGGGAAGAACACGTCCTTGGATTATAATTATGCTAAAGGAATAATTGTTAGTGCCACATGGTATAATCTTACAGGAGTCTATCTAGACAGGCACAGTGACAGAAGACTAGGGTGTTCATATTCAATTGAGCTGTCTCTATCCAGTGTGCAAGTGACAGGGAGAAGCATCCTATTGTATTTTTTAGCTAGGAGCTGAGTGCATGAAGATTAGGATATGCCACGATAGGTAAGAAGAGCCTGGGCATCATGTGGGTTGTCCAGAATATGGTGTCATACTACTACAGATGCAGTGGAAACAATAGCATTTCAGAATGTATACTGGCCTTAAAGCTCTACAGTGGTTCAATGGCTTAATCAGATGAGTGGTATGAATGGAACATTATTAAGGCGAAGTTAACAATGAAGTTAGCCAAGGTGAAATAATGCAGGGACTGTGTATAGTAGATCTAGTCAGAGTAAGGAATAAGGGTAGGAGACAGGGCTCCAGGAGTGTGCTCTGCTTAAATGTCAGAAGCCTTGGGTACAAAATGAGTGAGCTCCAGGCAGTGGTGGCAGAGGCTAAGACTAACCTCTTAGCTGTAGCTGAAACATGGGCAACAGGAAACACTCGGCACCTTGCAGTACCTGGCTACTCACTTTACTGCAAAAACAGGTAAAATGAAAGAGGTGAGGGTGGCACTGTAATTTAAGAACAGTATTGCAGCCATGGAAGATATTACTGTCAGGAGGAGGGCATGGAATAGAAGCAGATTTGGTGTAGCTGATAATGAAAGGGGGTAGAAAAGATAAGAGCCACAGTGATGCACAGACTGCCAAACCAGAAGGTGGAAGGGGCAGGGAGTTAGCAGAAGATGTCAGGACAGCATCAACTATAGGGGAAATGGTACTGGTGGGTGACCTAAATATGCCAGATGAGGAATGGGAAATCCTGGCAGCCATCAGTACAAAACATCGGGTGATGGTGGATGTGATGCAAGACTGCTTTCTCATGCAGTCAATCAGGTAACTGACTAGAGAGAGGGCCACCCTTGATCTGATTCTGTCAAACACTGAGACAGTCAGAGAAGTAGAGGTGGTGGAACTACTTGGAATCAGTAATCATAATACAATATGGATCAACATAATCACAGGAATGCATTACTCCAGCTTAAATTGTTTTTCCTGTGTGTGAATGTAATACTTATGAACGGTGCTGGATTGACAGCACTGGAACCTGAAGTCCTCTGCTTGTCCACAGCACAGGCGATTACAGTGCAAGCTTCTGGATTGAGATTATTTAAGGCCTTGACTAATCATGATCTATGGGATATATTGGGTCTAGAGATGAATACCATAACATATACTGTATCTGTTCAACTGCATGAAAACCTCACTTCAGCTGGGTGTCATTTATGCTTATGTCACTACTCACCTTACCAGCACAAAGCATAGATTTCTTTGACTGGGTAACCAGAGTGGTGGACCAAGGGGGAGCACATAGATTTCTTTGACTGGGTAACCAGAGTGGTGGACCAAGGGGGAGCAGTCAAACTAATCTCATAGATTTCTTTGACTGGGTAACCAGAGTGGTGGACCAAGGGGGAGCAGTTGATGTCGCCTACCTTGACTTCAGCAAAGCTTTTGACACTGTTCCACGTAGGAGATTGATAAATAAGCTGGGTAGGCTCAGGGTGGGTCAGGAAGTTGGTCAACTGGGTGGCAAACTGGTTGGACGGGCAGAAACAGAGAGTGTTGGTAAATGGTACACAGTCAGAAGAGATGCAAGTCACAAGTGGGTACCTCAGGGATCAGTCCTGGGGCCAGTCCTCAACATCTTCATTAGTGACCTTGCAGATGGACTAGAGGGTAAGGTTTGTCTGTTTGCAGATGACACCAAGATCTGCAACAGAGTAGATGATCCAGATGGGGTGGGCAGAATGAGAAGAGATCTGGATAAACTAGCAAAATGGCTGAGAAGAGTGGCAACTGGGATTTAATGCAAAGAAGTGCAAGATCATGCATACAGGGAAGAGAAACCCGAAGCCACCTATAGGCTGGGAGGGAGTTGCTAGCAGTCACAAAGGAAGAAAGAGACTTGGGCATCATCATCACTGATGACCTGAAATCATCCAAGCAGACCCCTAAAGCAGTAAGGCTAGGGAGTTTAGGGTATCTAGTAGGGGTATCACAAGTCGTAAGAGGGAGGTAATAATCCCTCTTTACAAGACACTAGTTAGGATCCATCTGGAGTACTGTGTGCAGTATTGGAAACCACACCTTCACAAGGACATTAACCAAATTGAGGCAGTCCAGAGAAGGGCAACCAAAATGGTGCAGGGACTGCATCAGAAGACATATGAGGACAGATTAACAGAGCTCAATATGTATACCCTTCAGCAAAGGAGGGAGAGAGGTGATATGATCGAGGCATTCAAACACCTTAAGGGCATTAACAAGGTGAAAGAGTCTAACATGTTTAAATGTAAGAAAAATAGCAGGACAAGAGGACACAGCATGAGATTAGAGGGGGACCAATTAAGGGGGAATGTGAGGAAATTCTTTTTCACAGAAAGGGTGGTGGATGCATGGAATAGCTTACCTCAAGAAGTGGTGGCTATGAATACAGTGCAGAGCTTCAAACAGGCATGGGATAGGCATAAGGGAGCAATACAAATGAGTATGAATAGATAGGCCACTGACAGAGCAAAGGCCGATGGCACATTTATAAGGTAGAAAAAGAAATGGGCAGACTGGATGGGCCTTGCAGTCCTTATCTGCTGTCAACTTCTATGTTTCTATGTTTCTAATTGATATTGTAACAGCCTGGTTTCTGGGACTAACCTTGGCTGTTTCTGGGGCCCTTAGGTGCTCACAGGACACACCATGAGGGGGTCAGCCTAGATTCTTGGAGTACAAATGGTACTGGAAAAATAAGTATGCTTGGTGTCTCCACCTGGGGTGGTGACTGAGAATATATGAAAATAAATTGGAGGTAACCCCCCACCTCAGGAAATATTAGATTGTGTATGTTACAAATAAAAGGTGAAGTGTGCCAAACCTGGAAAAGGTTTTTTTGGTATAATCAGAGGGTAGTTGCAATATGGAATTCACTCCCTGATGAGGTGGTTGGATGCGGAAGCATGACTGATTATAAAACGGAATTTGGCAATTACTCTGTTAACAATAATATCAGAGCGTACTTGTAATAGAAAAGGTGAGCATACTGGAATATTGTCTACTCTGCTCTGGATTTACCTATGATACCTATTATTAAGTGGTTGAGGTAGAGGGAGTGAAAGTGCCAGAAGTCAAAGGGGATACCACAAAGAGAGGTACAGTAAAACAGAGGTGACAGTATCATGCATGAGAGAGGCGGGGAGGAACAGAAAGCACAAAAAGCTGATCTGGTGTTGCAGGTGAGTGGGAAAGGCAGTAAGTGCAAACATGGTACCATTCTGAAAATACAAGGAAGAACTGAGTAAAATCAACTGTGAGAATTATCTGAAAAAGCTGAAAGGCCAGAACAATGGTAAGAAAAAGCAAAGCAGAGATGATATTAAGAATAGTGGAGAGGTTAAGGAGCAGATGAAACCTTCTTTAAGTACATTAGGGAAAAAGTAAAACCAAGGAGGATATTATCAGATTAAAACACAGGCAGTGTTCGCCAGTGTCAGCCAATGAGGCCAGAAATTCTTTCTTTGATAAAAGTAAGTGGGCCTGAAATCATTTATCTGACTATTCATCAGCAGTTGTAACTTACAAGCCTCTTCTTTGCAGTGGAGCATTGAAGGGGTTGCAATATGTATGCAAGTGATGGAAGAGAAGGAGAAAAAACAACTTTTATTTGTAATAGGTACAAATATATTATTGAGTTGGAAAGAGAAATAGTCTCTTTAAAGGGAGAACTCACCACATTAGAGCAATTCCATGATCTAGAGAGATACACCTGTTAAGTGCATAAATGTCTAAATGAGTAGAGGGAGGATTCCTTAAATTTGGATAACCAAAATGACTGCTCTGTATTGAGCAGTCAAGAAAGACTGTCATGGCAAGAGAGCATCAGGGCTGACTCAGTATTAGATCAGGAAGAAACAGTCAGAGAAAAAAGGAAAAGGTGTGCCAGTCTGAGTAGTAGCCACAATATAAATGAAAATGGCAAAACAGACTGGACATAAGTAAATGAACAGAGAAGTGTGAAGCAAAGAAGAGTGACAGATTAGCATTTGGTCCTATTATCAAATAATTTTCTACACTTGATAATGATGAAACTATTGTTTCCTACCATGAATCAAATAAAATCATATAGCTGAGCTTCCAAGAAACATTACTACACAAATCATGGAACCCAGGGAAAGGGGCTAGGCAATAGGGAATATACTGTATAGTAGATAATAGAAATAAAAGGAAAACAGTGGTACTGGGGGACTCAGTATTATGATTTACCAACAGAATAATTCGCAATGAAAGCAAATAATACACAGTCTTCTACCTTCTAGGAACCAAGATTAGTGATCTGAAGCAGAATTTGAAGGAGCTATTGAAGAACAATAGGGAACAATGCATAGTTGAAATACATGTTGCTGTAAATGATATGGATATATGCTTGGACGACAACATCAAGCGCAAGTTTAAGGAAATAGGAACTGTTTTGAAAGAAAAGGGCTGTAAAGTAATTATTTCAGAAATCCTTCCATTACCAAGAGGACAAAGAAGGCAAACAACTATTAAAATAAATAATGCTTGATTGAGGAAACGGTCTGATGAGGAGAATCATATCTTTGTGAGGAACTAGGATTTCTTCACTAGGAAAAGGGGGAGCAGTAAGGATAAACAGTGTATTAGACCACACTGGTGTGACTACATTTTGTAACATCACAGACAACTTTGTAACTAATACTAGCTCTACGTAGATAAAGAATGGACCACCTAACGGTCCCAAAACAGAAATTAAGTACATGAATCTTAAGTGCTTTATTCTAAACACCAGAAGTTTAACTAACAAAATGGACCACTTAGAGTTACTAATGAAATCAGAAAATATAGATATGATCAGTATAACAGAGAACTGGTGGCCTGATAATGATATATGGAACTAGTACTTGAATTGATATGCTTTGTTTAAAAGAACAAGAATTGGCAAAAAAGGGAGGTTGCAATTTACATCAAGAAAGACACAGAATGTGTAGAAATGGAGGAAGTAGTGGATAACAAAACACTGGAAAGGGTGGGTGTTGAAATGAAATTTTAAAAACATGGCTTAGGTTAGTCTAGTCATTATACAGTGGAGTCAGTCTCCATGCAATGCAATAAATTGCTATAAATGACATGTCACCAAACACTGCATGACAAAAGGGATAACTGCCATTGAATTATGCTGTTACCTGCAGTATTTTGCTACATTTTGTTATATGTGGCAGCTTTACAGTGCTGCATCCTGACTGGTGCCACTGTACATAGACCACCTGACAGTGATGATCAAAGAGATACCAAATTATTAAACCTATTAGAATTGTTAGGGGAAGGAAAAATACTTACTATTGCAAGAAATTTCAACTTGATAGGCATTGTTTGGTCAAGTATGACAGGTAGCTCCAAACTTTAAAAAAGTATCCTTGACACAATCTGAACAATTGGCAACCATAACTTACAGCAATGTGTCCAATCACCAACAAGAGGGGATGCTTGCCCAGATGTAGTTATTACTACCTGCCACAGTATCATAGCCGAGTGTACTGTAAGGGAGCCACTTTGCAACAGTGACCTCAGTATGGCTGAATTCAGAATAAATAATTTGTTGTTTAAATGAACTAGGACAGCAACATGGTATAATTAGAGAAGAGCAAGAATTGACCTTATGAGGAAGATTTTGACTGACAGAAGGTGGACAGAACAATTGGAGGCATAGGACATGGAGGATCTGTGGAAAATAAAAAATAAAATAGAGGAAATAGGTTACAATGCACATACTGTTCCAAAAGAAATATAACAACAGGGGCAAGCTACCTATTTGATGCACTTTGCATATTAAAAGATTAATTAAAAAGGATATTATATAAGTTGATGAAAATAAATAACAACAAACAATCTACATAGGCATTCAGGGACTACCAGATAAAATGTATGAAAGAGATCATGATAAGTAAGACCAAGATGGACAAGGGAATTGCAAATAATTCAGCAAATAAGTACAAAGCTTTCTTCTCCTATATTTGCAGAAAGAAACAGTCCTGTGGGTCTGTTGGCCTATTACAAAAAAGAGTTACTAATAACTGGAAAAAAGGATATGATGGAAAAATTCAGTAAGTACTTCAGATCATATTTAACTAATCAAGGTACACCAATGGCATCTACAACTGCACAATTAAATGGCCTCATAGATATTAAATAGGGGATAATGGCTGGGGATCGGGTGATAACCACACTGTAATCACCTTGAGTGGTTGCTAGGGCAACATGGTAAACCTCGAGAGCCCAGCTCGAGAAGTTTACTGTAGCCCTAGCAACCTCGAGAGGTGATTTCAGCGTGGATATCATCCAATCCCCAGCCATCATCTTTTATAGTGTATGGTCAAAAAAACACTGTTTGCATTCTATGTGTGAGAATTATGGAACTCTGGTGCATTCTGTTTTGTTATGCCACTGTTTGGAAGTTCTGAAGTGTGGTTAACAACTTTTAAAATTCTAAACAGTGCATAACAAAGCTGTGTGACTGCTGATTATGGTGGTTAATAGGCACTTACCATACATTATAGAAGTATTAAACCAACTTAGGGAAGTAGACCAAAATAAGTCAGCAGGGCCAGACAAAATCTACCCTCGAATCCTGAAAGAACTGGCTGTGGGACTAAATGTGCCAATAGAAACATTGTTTAATAGTTCACTAGAAAAGGGAACAGTGCCAAAAGAATGAAATGATGCAGCTGTGGTGCTCTTTCATAAGAAGGAGTCAAAAAAATGGATGTAGGGATCTACAGGCCTGTTAGTCTAATATCAGTGTGTGTAAAATGATGGAAGAAATTGTCAGTAGGATAAAATCAACAGCAACTGCTGAGATGAACGTCTTTAACTGAGTAAACATAACTTAACTAATCAGATTAACTAAATCTCCTAATCAACAGCAGCAGCTGAGATTTCAAGGGCTGGTAACACTGACATAAACATTCTTTTTTTAGTTACCAATGTAAAAACACCTTGATTATAAACAATAGTTGTGGGAGCCATGTCTTAATTGTAAAATAATTTCTGTGTGGCCTACCTTCAGTTAGTTGATATACAGGGACTCCTGGAGTGCATGTAGCCTCTTCAGATGCAAGGGTTGAACTGGAGAGGAGAGTTCTGGGGCCTAGGTATGCTGAAAAATTTGATCTGGGTCACATGTGCATCACTAGCTTATCAGGTGGTTGGGAACCCATGAGGTAATGTCTGAAGTGTCATAGATACAACATAACACAATGGATGTAGGGATCTACAGGCCTATTAGCCTAATATCAGTATGTGTAAAATGATGGAAGAAACTGTCAGAATTAGATTGGGATGGTGGCTTACGGATAACAACATAATGGATAAATCACAACATGGTTTCAAGTAAGGACGATCAAGTCTGACTAATCTGATACATTTCTGTGAAGTGGTAAGCAAATCTCTTGATAAAGGTAAAGCTGTAAATGTAATCTTTTTTGATTACTCAAAGCAGTAGCAGCTGTAGCCACAAATGGTTACCAGGGCACAGCTGGGGCACAACCGATGGCAGCCAGGGCACTGATATATTGTTACTATGGAGGAAGCTGTGCACCATATGGGGCACCAACTGGGGCACAGCATTTTTTTAACGGGACACGTGCCCTGGCGGGCCCTGGTGTAGAGCCGCCACTGACTCAAAGGCCTTTTACTGTACATTGTACCTCATGTGGAATTGCTGAATAAATTACAGAAAGTCTGCATTCCATGTAACTTACACATGGATTGCAAACTGGTTGTTAGACAGAAGGCAGAGGGTTTAATTTAATGGAGAAACAATGAAATGGTCAGGCTTGACTAGCGGTGTCCATCAGGGATCCATTCTGGAACCACTACTTTTCAACTTTTATGTGTGGGACTGCTGTAAGGAATTACATGGATGGTCATCAATGATTGTGGATGACACAAAACTGGGGCATGTTATTCTGTCATAGGAAAATATTAAAAAGTTGCACAGTGATATTAAGTAAACATTAAGCCATGAGAAAGGAGGCTTCTACTAGGGAATTAATGCATGGTTGGGGGGGAAGGGTTGGTGAACGAGGACAAGTGTAGGTCTTTGTTAAGGCCACATCTTGAATATTGGTTGAAGGTCTCATGTCCATATACCAGAAAGAACAGGATATATGATTTTAACTTACAGGTTAGCTAAGTTGGGACACACAATTCCTGGTACTCCTCAACCTGCAAGAAAAATGTTCTAATGTAAACTTTAATAATAACTTAAGGGGACATAAGTTCAGGTTAACAGGAGTGCATTATAAAACTAACCAGAAAAAAAGGTTGGTTCATATAGAGGGTTGTATCAAACTGGAACAACCTACCAGAGACAATGGTCTATAGTGGGAACTTAAATATGTTTAAAAAGAGTTACTGTCAGTACCCAAATGGGAATGGGATTTTCAAAAGGGCACATGCAGTGAGAACTAACAGGCAATTGATATGGGGTTTACAACCTTCTTTTGCCTGAAACTTTCTTATGTTTTTAAGAAGGACAGGACATGGGTGGAGGAGGAATGGGAATTGGCTGCTATACTGAATGATTTATTTATTTTATTTATTTTTGGTAACCAGGTAGGCCCACCGAGACAATGGAGTCCCTTTTTCAGGGGTGACCTGTAATTAGTTGCATAAAATAGAAGATAGCAATTACAGTACAGTGTAGATCACACATAGTTACATACAATAGAAAAAAACAACCACAGTACAGTGCAGATCACATAGAAGGCATGAACTGATGAACAATAAAAATTATGATTCAGTGACAGTAATTAGTAACATACAATTGTGTACATCAAGTTGATAGAGGTATTAGGTACACACATGAGTTGAAGCTTGCAGGGGAGATTTCAAAAGCTTGCAAACAATATTTGGCCAAGCAGAGGCAGTTGCCCAAGAATAGTATTGTAGTATTTACACTGGAGAGGGGAATCAAGCAAACAGATCAGCCAGCTAGCAACAAGTGGAATTCAAGGCTGATGATAGCACTGACGGGGTGCAGGACCCAAAGGACACCTTTGAGCCTCTTTTTGAATTGTATGAGGGTAGAACTCATATGAACTTCTAGAGGTAGGGAATTCCATAGAGCAGGGGCTACAGCAAAGAAGGATCTACTACTGGCAAATGATCGGACCCTGGGAGTGTTTAACAGTGAATTAGCGACTGATCTCGGGCCTAGCAGGCTGCCTATATTGAAGTAGGGTAGCAAGGCTAGGAGGAGTGGTAGGTTTCAGTAGCTTAAAGATTAACTGGTATAGTGGAAAGCATAGCCTTACATCAAATCAATGGAGGATCACACTAAAGCAGCAAGGACATCACAGCAGTGGTCCAAAGGATGGGCACTGGCAGCAAAGCATGCAATTTTGTTATTAAGATTCTTTAGTCTGTCCAGAAGGGAGTAATGAGCAGACTGTGTAACTGTGGCAGCGTAGAAAAGGGTAGGCAATAATGTGCTACTAATTATTGAAAGACGTGTAGATGAGGAGACATAGGGGGCAAGCCTATTTAAGAGGCCAAGCTTTTGGTGCAGGGCTTTGGAGAGGGCATCAACATAAGGTTCAAAGGCCATATCTTGGTCTAACACTATACCTAGGTACTTGATTGACTGCACAACTTCCAAGTTGATGCTAGAGTTGGAAGCAAGCTTGATGAGGAGGTCCCTACTGGGACTCAGGTTTTTTGTTCCCAAAAAGCATGACCTTTTTTTTTTTTTTTCATTGAGTAGCAGTTTATTTTCTGAGAATCAGTTTTCTAGGAGGTGGAGGACATTATCTATTTGGAGGATGATCCAACTGATATCTGCAGAGGATCTATAAAGAATGACATTATCCGCATACAGTTGTATGGAGGCGTTACCACAGTTGATAGGCATATCCTTTATAAAAAATGAGAACAGAAGGGGACAAATAATGAAACCTTGGGGTACTCCAGCAGGGCTCAATTCAAGGGCTGAGGTTGCTCCAGGCCGCCTTACACTTTGTTTCTGCTTGGATAAATAATTTTGAAACCACAGACAGGAGAGATCACCTAACCCAAAGCCTTTCAGTTTAGCTAAAAGAAAGTTTTTATTTTGTTTTTTTGTTGACCGGGTAAGTGCACTAGACAAATCCTGCCTTTTTTCTGGCACAACCCAGGGGAAGGGGATACAGATGAATGCCAACTGACCTTGAACCCAATTAAGCTGTTGGTGGTATTTTTAGTGAATGAGGGAAATTTGGCCAGGACACTGGGAAATTCCCCTACTGTTCCGGTGGAGGCTGGGCCGTTTCTCTGTGATGGCCACTTGGACAAAGGCTGTAGCCACCGACATACCAGTAACGCCACGGCGTGTTGCTGCTATCAGCTGGGGTAGCAGGAAAGGAAGGAGCCAGCTGGTCTGCCGCATACCTTTTTTTTTTTTTTCATGCTTTTTCTGAACTGTAGCACTGCCGAGTTTTGAGGGAGGAGGGTGGGGTGGGGGTCTCTGAAACGTAAGCTGCATGCGTGGTTGAGATTTAGGCCAGTGAATCATAGAGACGTAGGAGGAGGACCTGATTGAGAAATACGCTTTGTCTCTCAATCAGGTCCGCTTACCGACTAAGGAGGAGGCGTACAGTCCATAAGGGGCGGGTTAGGGCTCCACCGGCTCTTTTAAATGCCCGTTGAACTTGTAGTGTGGTCTATTCATTTCCGGATCAGACAGAGAGACGGGGAGACGGGACTAGTAGCATAGCGTCACGATCGCAAGAAGATTGAAGACAACGTCATCAAGCCGGGACGCCAGCAGCACAGCAAGTCAGTCGGGACTCGGGTCTGTTCAGAGTCGGAGACGAGACGAGGCGGTATCGGTGGGTCAGAGAGACTGGAGGTATTACTGCTGCTTGTGGCCTTGTGCTTGCTGCTGCCTAAGCCTTAGCGGGTTCTTCTTCCTTACCTAGCCTGCCTAATCTGATGTGAGTGAGTGTGCTAGCAGCGCTACTGTCGACCGCCGAACGATCCCTGTTTGAAATTGTTTTTTTAAATTCTGTCATTGGATTCTGAGTGAGAGAGAGGGAGTGAGTTCTTCCAATTCCAACACGCCATAGAAACACCTAGAGAGAAATTGCATGAGTGAGTACAAGAATACTAGCGGCAAAGCGTTATACGTACTAGTACTTTGATAGGGTCAACTCTTATTACAATTTATGCTACTAATTGATTGAGGCCATTGTACATAAGTACTGGCTTATTATTTCTACAGATATGAGTGTGAGGGAGAGGAATGACTCCAACTCCAATGCTGCCATGAATGGCGATCAGAGAGGGAAAACTTCTCTGATATTCTGGTTCATTCATTACAGCCAGTACAACAACACAATAGAAATGGTTTCCCCACCCCCAAAGGGGTGTTTCCCATGTATGTGGGCACTGTAAGTTCTATGAGGTGGTCACAAAGACCAAAGATTTTACATCAGCTAACACCAGGAAGTCCTTTGAAATTAGAGAGTTTATTAATTGCTCAACATGTTCAGTTGCATATCTGGCAACCTGTTGTTGCACTACTTTGTATGTTGGAAAAAGATCACAAATGTGAACACCAGAGTGACATAAGAAATAATGACTGTAGAAATGCTTTAGCAAAACATGGTAACAAACTCCAGGAGAGCACTATTTTAAATTTGGAGGTATTGAAAGGTAAAATTCAGTGTTGGGGCTTGGAAAATAAGTTGTGCAGAGAGGTATTCTGGACATTTCAACTTACAGCAACCTTTGCTCTGGGTTTAAATGACCACTTTGAACTCACACCCTATTTGCAAGGTGGGAAGAGAGGGCATAAAATATAAAAAACTGTATGATATTGTGAGACTTTGATGTGTTTTCTCTACCTGAGGATTAATGAATTATGACCCTAGTGAATATCCTGACGTGCATATGGTAAATCTCTAGTCTGTATTTGAAGTTATTAAATTAAGATAGGAATGTTTTGTTTCCCCATATGAGCAATACCTGGCATTGCTTTACTGCCATCCACTTTTGAATGTTTAGTGTGTCCTTGGCTAGTGTTCCTTTATGTATATAGGATAGTCTAAGGTATTGAACCATATATACTAAATAAAAATTAATACAGATGTTGAATGAAAGTTAGGAGACTGCAGCCGCTCATCACTTGGTATACTGTTTACAGTTGTAAGTGCAATATTAACTATGTGATTAACTAACAGGGAAAGATATATTGTACAATCCTTGCAATATTAAATGGGGTTATATAGTAAATGATTATATCCCCATTCACTTCCTGTTACAATGCCAAGTGAGGCTTTTCTGTACCTTTTGTTGAATTTTTATTTTGTATTTCAATCACTTTGCACTGTCCTTTAATTAGCACAGGATAAATTGTGCTCACTGGAGGTGCAAGGCAGTCCCTGACAAAGTGTGCATGTGTGAAACTGGTCGGCCTAGTAGGAGTGGGGCCAGCACTATATGGCACTTTTCACTTCATTTTTATGTTGGCTCGCGCATGCACAGCCAACATATTGCGGTAGTAGCAGATTTGGAGGTGCGGTCACTGTTGGGCGAATGCAGGCACACATCAGTAGGTGCATCCCTAATTCCCCAATCAGGAAGCATGCAGACTCCACATCAGCAATTTGGAATGTAGCCACCAGATCTAACAAAAGGTCCACTGCAATGAGAGCAGAGCTCTCATGCAACGTGACCACAACATGCCTCTCAACATGCATGCAACACTAACGCAGCCTCCTGACAGAATGCCGATGGGAAGCCCACTCCCCATGGGCAGAATGACCCCCCCCATTTACAATGTATGCCGAGTGGGTGCCCAATCCCTCTTGGCATCATGCACCCCCCAATCCCCATCAGCATAATGTCTCCTCCTGCTTTTTGTTGTGCCGAGGGGTGCCCAACCCTCAGCTCATATCCCCCTTCAGAATGTGCTGACAGGGTTCCCAACCTCAGTTGACTACAGCATTCCCCCCTCCAAAAAAAACTGTTAGGTGGCATGCGGGGAGCGCATCCCAGAGTGCCAAATACCCTGTAAAAATAAAAAAAGTCCCACAATGTTTTTTTTTTAATTTTAAAACTGTAACAAAGAAAAGAGCCCCTCGCGGTCTCCCTGCCCCCTCTGAAACCCATACCCACCCTCTGCGTACCCTGCCTCCCCACATCCTCCTCGCTCAGTACTTACCTCTGGAGTCCAGCGCGATGATCTTCTGTGAACTGGAAACATGTCTGCGCTGTTCAAAGCCGACCATGAACTGAAGAAATGGCAGTAAGCTGTATAATGGCATAAATAGGGATTTTTCAGCTTTGATGCATATCTCAGGCATTTTGGAGAATTTTGCCACCAAATTTTCAACATGGGGTTATTGGGACCCCTCCTCATGAATTCTGTCACTGTCATGGTGTTATTCAGTCCTGAAAGGTAATTTCATGGCCACTGCATGGAATCACCTTTCAGGACTGATTAATGAAATGACAGTGCCACTGTTCATGAGGGTGGCTCTCAAAAAGCGTATGTTGCAAATCTGGTGGAAAAAATCCCCCAAATGGCTGTTTTACAAACATGCATTGCGCAGTTTCCACGCACTCTCGTAACTTCATGAATTTGTAATATTTTCATTCCAGATTTTCAAAATTGGCATTTTCTACACCACTTTATGAACAGTACAGCTGTCATTTTACATATCCTGGCCAAAATGTGTTTTTGCACGTCTGGCGCAGAATAGGGTCGCTGCATCAAATCAGTTTTTGGGACAGTTTCAGGAAATGACGGTGACACTGTTCATGAGCAGAAGTCTTAAAGTGCCTATGTTGAAAATTTGGTGACAACATTCCATAAAATGACTGTGTTACAAGCATGCATCGCACAGTTTCCATGCACCCTTGTAACTTCGCAAATTTGCAATATTTTCATGGCAGATTTTCACCACTGGCATTTTTTTACACCTCCTTATCAACAGTTCAGCTGTCATTTTTCACATCCTGCCCTAAATGTGTTTTCGACCTGTGGTGCACAATGACATGGTCACTGTGTGAAATCAATGTTTTGGACACATTAACAGAATCACACTGCCACTGTTCATGAGGAGAGGTCCCAAAATGCCTATGTTAAAGATGTGGTTAAAAAAATCCCAAAAAGAATTGGGTTATGGACATGTGTTGCACAGTTTCTATGCATGCTCATAACTTCACCAATTTTTCATATTTTCACTCCAGATTTTCAACGTTGCCATTTTTTTACACCTCCTCATGAACAATACAGTTATCATTTTCCACATACTGCCCAACATGTGTTTTTGTCCCTGTATCACTAAATGGTATAGCAGCTGTGCAAAACCACCTTTCAGTTAACTAACTGATAGTGCTGCTTTTCATGAAGTGGGCTCACAAAAAGCCTGTGTTGAAAATTTGGAGTGAAAAGACCAACATGCGCCTATGGTGTTAGGGTTTCCAACTGTAGCACCCCACCCTGTAGAGACTGACAGGTATCAGAGGCGTGACTTGGGATCATCGGCTGTAATGCTCACACCATTCCACCCTCACCCTCACCCTGCAGCCAGTGACAGGCATCATGGCGTGCCTTGCACTGTTCAGCCACAAAGTTCACCCCATTCTCCTATACTGCACCCACCTCAGCATGATTACCTTATGGAATGGGTAAATATAATGCCCAAAGACCCCAAAGCACACCACAACACTTGTCAGTGTCTACAAGGTAGGGTGAGGTGAAATGGCATAAACATGATAGTTGACAACCCAACGGCACACCCCGATGCCTGTTGGTCTCTACAGGGTTGGGTTGGGGTTGGTATCATTTTAATACTTCACTGCCACTCCTATTATGCATCTCTAACTCTAGCACTACCAATGCCAATGCCAGAGAGACAATATTTGGCATTGACAAATGCTGATTTATTTTGCTGATATTATGTGCAAAAAAAGTTGTGGCATATGTATTAAGTGTTAGATGGTGCCTTTATTTCCTGTGAACCTAAGATATCTGCTTTGGATGGCACATCAGGTTGTGGAGCCTGCTTTCTTGAGTTTTTTGAATCCAAATAAACCCCCCTCTTCATTACCACATTTTTAACCTTCCCCAGTGTGTGCATCTTCCTTGCTGTCCCTGGTCTCTAAAAGAAATATGACCCCTTTCCTTCTATTTGCATGCCCCTCTCACCCTACTAGTCCCATTCTCAACTACCTCCCTATTATACCTCCTTATTATCACTCTATCTGCATTATTTGCTCACCCACCTTTCCCTAACTATGCATGTCTCCTTTTACTCTTGCTGGCACCATTCACAAAAAACTACTACTCTCTCCTTGCTGCTTCCCCTGTCTGCCACTCACAACAGTCCCATCTCCCACCCTCCTCGGTACTTACCTCTGTCTCTTTAAAAGCCTGTTCATTCAGATTATAAATACTGTGTTCTCAATTCACCTCACAAGGCTCTGTGAGACAGGCCTCAACAGCTGTATGTCATCGATCCAAACAAAATGTGTGCAACTGCTGGTGCATTATGCATTGTGCGATGCGGACCATTGGACGTGATGCCCATTTGTTAGCAAATCATCCGACGCCATGACTGCAAGCGCTGTTTTTGTTTGGCATTTCAGTGTAAATAATTCCGAGGGATGTTGTTGTATTATGACCAGTTATTTGTCTGAACATTTCCTCTGATTCTCTGAATGCTACCTGGTTCCACAGTTTGACAACTGGAGTGGTCTTGCTTGTGCTAAGGTGGTGGATACTGGGATTGTGTGCTTTACCCTTGGCCCTAGACATTTATGTATTGCAGACATTGAAGCAGCATAATTTGTGATGTGAATTTTGTTGTATGCAATCCCACAGGCTGTCAAATGAGGTGTGGTGTTTTTGTGTTTCAATTGAGGGGTGGCAGCTGTCACAGGTAAGCAGCGTGGTTACTCGGACAGGCGGCAGCAGCATTAACCCTGCAAATTACTGAGATCAACAGTCAGAGCATTTGATTTGCGGGCAGAGGCAGAAGCATCAGTGGTTTCCAGGCAACTGCTAGATATTGAGACTTACTAAGATTTCTGGACTGTACCAGCTGCTGCATTAAGGTAAGGTATCTGTCCATATTTCACTTGCCTCATGCCGCCCATTCCTTATTCCTTTATCCTACTTTCATACTGTCCCTCTTCCACTTATAGTGCTGGGGTTAAACTGTTTTCTGTTTCAGAATGGAGGCAGGCAAAAGAAAACAACCTTCTGGAGCACAGGTGCTAAAACTAAACGGGCCAGAATAGAGGAAACGCACAAATGTCCAGGCTTCTGCAGTCCTTTCTCACTCGGCCTTCAGCTAGCTCTGGGTAAGAAATCCTGCTGTAAAATACAGAGTAAACATAATTTTGATAGGTAGATAGGTAAACAGTTTAGCTAACTGCAGACCTTCGTGTTTGCAGGGTCCACAACACAGAGACGCAGCCTGGAAGTGGTGTGGAGAGACTTGCCCATCCAATTACTGCATGGGTGATTGTACAAGAAAAGGTTGCTAGTGAAATTCGAGGAGACTCGGCCACAGAGGTGTTCTCCAGGAAGCCAATGTCGACTCCCAGTCAGTGGAGACTATGGAAGATCTGCAGGAAGCTGGTGTCAACTTCCAGTTAATGGAGACAGCGGAAGAAGCAACTACTTTTGAAGCAGTCCAGATTCCAAGCATTTCCCAGGAACCAGATTGCATCTGCAAAATACTGAGGACATTGGCTGTATGAATCGTTCTCATCTCACAGATGCTCAGAGGAAGGAAATTCTTGAAAATCAGTGGCAACCACCTCCAGGATTTCAGTTTCCTGGTCGTCTGATGGGTCTGATGGTCCAAGCCAGCTGTACAGGCGTTTCAATGCTCATGTGTTGCATGATTTCAAATTTACTTGGTATTCAAGGTATTGGATGGCGTGTTCTGTGGTCCGCTTCCGTGTTCAACAGTTCCTGTACTACCACCCTTCTGGTATTGGCACCAATGAGGACTGGTCCAACACAAAGAAGACTCTGGAGAGGCATAGCAAGTCTAAGGACCATGGAAATGCTGTCGCAGAGCCGGATGGGTTTCTCTCTGTTTGTGCTGGGAAGATGAAAACAGCAAGCCACTGTCTGCTGGAGCACAACAACAAGGTGACTGAGAATACTCTTCACTTTCTACGAGAATTGTCAAGATCATTCTCTATTGTGGGAGACACACGTTGCTCTTCGGTAAATATGATGATACCGGAAATTTCCATGGCTTGTTGCAATACACCGCTGAAGTAGATTCCAGTCTGCAAGAACACCTACAGGCGGCTCCAAGGAATGCACTATACACATCCCCACAGATTCAGAACGAACTAATTCAATTGATGGGTCGGCAAATGCAGCGAAAAATACTAAGCAATATAAAGGAGGCAAAATGGTTCAGCTTGATAGCGGATGGAACAACAGATGTGTCAACCAAGGAGCAGATTTCTTTATCGGTTTGCTATGTACATCGGGACCTTTCAGGCACAATTGAACTTCGTGAAGATTTCATAGAGTTCACTGAAGGTATGGATACAACTGGCCATGGTTTAGCAGAACTATTCTTGCGGCGTTTAAAGGCTTGGGGCATCGACACAAAACTAATGCGTGGCCAAGAGTACGACAAGGGGAGTAACATGAGTGGAAAATTCAATGGGGTGCAAGCACACATCTCAGCGGTTGTCCCTGAAGCAGTGTATACAGTTTGCAAGGCTCATGGCCTCAACACAGCTATAGTTCATTCATGTTCCTTGCGACAAGTTTCCAATATGTTTGATACCACGAAAAAGATCATCTCTACACTAAAGTCATCCTACAAACGCAGTAACATCTTTCAGGCAGAACTCAAAGAATTCAACAACTTGCCATCCGACTATGATGATGAGCCAGAAGATCGTACGTACACTATTCCTGCAGCTGGAAACACCAGGTGGATGAGTCAGGCAGATTCTCTATCAAGGTTAAAAGTGAAATTTTTGGTAGTAGCAAGTTCGCTTGAGAAAATTGCAGAGTTTGACAATGAAGCGAGCAGATTGCTGCTCTGCATCCAGCGATTCGACTTTCTTGTGACTCTTCATTCCGTTGATTATGTTTTGTCCCGAACGAAACCTCTTCATCTGTATCTGCAGTGTGTCAACACTGACCTCCTACAAGCAACACAAGAGGCCTCCAACCTTGTGCAAGTATTGAAGAAAATGCGGGACAGGTCAGAAAGTCACTTTGCAGAACTGTATAGGAGTATCCTGACTCTAGCAGAGGCTGCATTCATTCAGGAGGAGGTACCTCGTATATGTGGTAGGCAAACACAGAGAAGCAACATCAGTGATGCAAGCCCTCAAGACTACTTCAGAGTCAACATTTTCATTCCTTTCCTAGACCATGTCATTTCTGAATTGCAGGATAAACTGATAGAGTGCCGACCACGGATCCTTGGGCAGTATCTTCTACCACGCAAACTGCATTTGCTACAGGAGGACATAATAGCAGCAGTGTACAGTGCCTACAAGACTGACCTGGGCAGCCTGGAGGAGCTTAAGGTGGAGCTGGAAAGATGGAAAGAAAAGTGGGTCGATGTTCCTGTGGCAGACCTTCCAGAGACCATTCTCGTGACATTACAGGACGTGAATGCAGATCTCTACCCAAATGTTAATGCAGTATTATCAGTCTTGGCAACAATGCCAGTCAGCGTGGCAAGTGCAGAGAGATCCTTTAGTGCCTTGAGGAGGCTGAAGACCTGGCTCAGAAACAGCATGGGGGAACAACGCCTGACAGGACTTGCTCTCTTACATATACACAGAGACATGGAAATTGATGTGGAACAGGTGCTCAAAGACTTTGACCCATGCCAGGACAGACGCTTCTCAAATAAGCCGACAGGATGACTTTGAACACTTACTGCATGGTATTGGGCTATTTGGTGCAAATGCTTTTGGTTAAGGTAACAAAACCAGTGCATCATCTAGCCTACCCAGACCCTCCATATAACAGTGAGCGCAATGTTACAGTTACCTGACAAATTGTGTAGTATTCATGTAACGTAACACTGCTGTGGGTATGTGGCAACTTGCAGTGGTGGGTTTGGGCTACTTTGGGTGTGAGGGCAGGAGAGCATGAATGTGTGGCTGAGGGCCAGCCACATTTGCATTAACTTGTAACACTGCTGTGGGTATGTGGCCACGTGCAGTGGTGGTTTGGGCTACTTTGGGTGTGAGGGAAGATGGGCATGAATGTGTGGCTGAGGGCTCAGCTGTTACTTGCACTCATTGTAACACTGCTGTGGTATGTGGCCACTTGCAGTGGTGGGTTCAGACTACTTTGGCTGTGAGGGAAGATGGGCATGAATGTGTGGTTGAGGGCTCAGCTGTTACTTGCACTCATTGTAACACTGCTGTGGGTATGTGGCCACTTGCAGTGGTGGGTTTGGGCTACTTTGGCTGTGAGTGGGAAGATGGGCATGAATGTGTGGCTGAGGGCTCAGCTGCTACTTGCACTCATTGTAACACTGCTGTGGGTATGTGGCCACTTGCAGTGGTGGGTTCAGACTACTTTGGCTGTGAGTGGGAAGATGGGTATGAATGTGGCTGAGGGCTCAGCTGTTACTTGCACTCATTGTAACACTGCTGTGGGTATGTGGCCACTTGCAGTGGTGGGTTTGGACTACTTTGGCTGTGAGTGGGCAGAGGAGCATGAATGTGGCTGAGGGCTCAGCTGCTACTTGCACTCATTGTAACACTGCTGTGGGTATGTGGCCACTTGCAGTGGTGGGTTTGGGCTACTTTGGCTGTGAGTGGGCAGAGGAGCATGAATGTGTGGCTGAGGGCTCAGCTGTTACTTGCACTCATTGTAACACTGCTGTGGGTATGTGGCCACTTGCAGTGGTGGGTTCGGACTACTTTGGCTGTGAGTGGGCAGAAGAGCATGAATGTGTGGCTGAGGGCTCAGCTGCTACTTGCACTCATTGTAACACTGCTGTGGGTATGTGGCCACTTGCAGTGGTGGGTTCGGACTATTTTGGCTGTGAGTGGGAAGATGGACATGAATGTGCGGCTGAGGGCTCAGCTGTTACTTGCACTAATTGTGTGTTTTTCAGCAGTTGATTTTGGCATGCATGTTGTGTGGACTGGGTGAGTATTTGGATCTTGCTTACATCTAAACTGGTAATGTAATGAACCTTTTAATGAACTCTTTGGGTTCTCTGACTTGGGGCTTTTGAGTGGCTGGTGTGGGGAGCTTGGATGTGGGCCTTCTGTGTTGGTGGATAGTGACTGGATAGTGTAAAATTAAGACACTAGTGTGAATGGACTTCCCACGGCTACCTTGATATGGCAGAGGCTTGTCACAATGCAACATTGTAACTAAGCCAAACTGGTTCAGAGGCTTGTCACAATGCAAAATTGTAACTAAAAGTTAGTCTGGTGGCTGGCTAGTGTGAATGGACCTCTGTGGGACTGGCTACCTTGATGTGGTACAGAGGCTTGTCGCAATGCAACATTGTAACTTGGCCAATCTGGTACAGAGGCTTGTCACAATGCAGTATTGCAACCAAAAGCCAGTCTGTTAGTCTGACACCTGTTGGTGGTGGGGTGCTGGCATACAACACAGTAAATGACACCCCCCCTGAATGGGGCATGGACGGTGGGGGAGGGGTAGCTCACCCGAAAGGGGGGGGGGCGGCGGCTAGCAGTGATGAGTCTACTTGGTGTGCAGCTCGGAAATTCCTGGCTACACCCCTGCACTTGGAGTCCGGTGCTGGAGAGTGCGGATGCGCCGGAGGTAGGGGAGTTGGTCTCCTTCCCTATCTCCTCTCAGCTAGAGACCAACTTGGAGAATGGAAGCTCAGTTTCGGGTCATGAATCTGTTCCTCAAGCTGCGACGAAGATCATGAATAGTATGCCTGTTTCTGATAATATGGAATGTAACTCTGAAGTTGTACCTGGCGTGCTGATAAATCTGTTTGTGAACCCTACTGGAGACTCGTTGAAGACACCGCTAGCTCTGGCAGCTGGGAATCCTGTCAGTGGAGGAATGATGATGCCTGTCAAGGCCCAGCTGCGAGAGAAGAGTCTGTCTGCAGAATCAGCTGTTAGCGGCTCCCGAGGTCTTTCAGAGGCGGCAGTTCAGGGTGCTTTCGAAACTGGCAGCTGTGTTTCGCTGGAAAGCGAGTGCCTAGAGTCTCATGTGTGCTCCCCCAATGTTGGTTCAGAGGTTTTGTTTGGACCTCCGTTAATGGACGACGCACACTTGTGGAGTACAGACCGGGAACAGGGTCTGTGTTTACCGGCTCAACTGTTTGCAAGCTCCGCGTCTGCCTGCTTGCCTGCTTCCACTTTACCAGGTACTGTTTTGACTACTTCTGTGTCTGTTATAGCTGATGCTGCTCAAACGGAGTCTAGACAGCGGGAGGTGACAGTGCCTGACTTACTGCTGGCACCTCCTGTTATTTCACCCGGGGTCACTTTTGATGAAACTATTTCTGCTACAGGGTTAACCATCGCAGAAGTGCTGCGAGGAGCGGGATGGGAAAAATCTCACCTGGATGGTTCATGGGCCTCTCCTATAGGGCCTAAACCTGCACCTCAGGGTGATGTGTTAGATTTTTCGGATCTCCTTGAGCTGCCCTCCGGTTTGCAACTTACCCAGAACCCTGAATGGCAGGTTGGAGGGAGACGAACACAGGACCTGGAAGGGTTACTTCCTACAGAACTGACTACTGCTCCGGTGGGGGTTCCTTTACATGACGGGCCATTTTCCTCACCGACACAAATAAACTCATCTGATTTATTGCAGTTGGATGATCTCCCTGAGCCTCCGACTGGGGCAGGAGAAGGTACAGCTCTTGGCTCTGTGAACAGTGGTACCCCTAGACCTTCCTCTGGTGTTTTTTTTTTATCGGGCTAATATTCCTTCTTCTACAGGTCCTCAAGCCCCTGCTCTTCGAACTCCTGAACAACCTGCTGGTCAACAGAAATCTAAGTCATTTGCTGGACTTTTTCATTCTCCTCCTGAACAAGCCAAACGGCGAAATGCTGTATGGCTTAGATAATAAGGGGCTGGAAGTCTTTCCTGATCAGTTATATGTTGGGAAAACCTTAATCAAAGACAGTTTACAGTTTGCACCTTCTGAAATTTATGCTCTTATTCATACCTCAGGGGATAGCTATTTTGATATAAGTTTTAAAACATCAGCAGGTTTAGACATGTTTTGGCATAGGTATCAGGTGGTAAGGTATACTCCTTTATGGTCACCTTTTTTTTCTCTTCTCCTAACCAGGCCTACCATAAAAACCATTACAGTTTAATTTAAAAATGAGGGAGTGGCAATCAATGATATTGTGATATGGTTGTCTTCTAAATGTACGGTGTTAGGCTTGCCTGATCCTATTATTGACTCAGAGCTCTTTTGGACAGGAGGATGGAAATTACAGGTGAAATTACCAGTAGTGAATGGGGTACTTCAACATTTACCTAGTTGTTTTTATTTGGGTAGGGACAGGGGATTTGAGTTTTATCCTGGACAGCCTAAGTCATGTTTTAGGTGTGGGGCCCACACGCATATTAGTAATGCCTGTGATAGGCTGAAATGCTCCTCTTGTCTAGGCTCAGGACATGTTAGTATTAATTGTCCTCACCCAATATATTGTAATCTTTGTGAAGAAGCCTCCCATTCATATAAAGAGTGTCCTTGGGCCTCCCATAATAACCCTGGCATGCCACCAAAAGAAAGTCAGGATGAGACTGTTTCTAAAGCCCAACGGACTGCGCAGGCTAGGCATCAATTTCGGCCTTTTGTTCCTGAGCATTCCCCTTCCCCTTTACGTCCAACTTTGCCTCCTTTAACCCCTGCTTTGTCTCAAGAGACCTCAGGTGAGGCTATATCTTTGTCTGGTGCTGCTCCAGCTGAGTCCAGTATACTGACCCTATCTGAGCCAATGACCTCTGCCGTCCCTGAGTTGCAGTCAGTCATACCTAGTACTTCTTCCACTGTTTGTGATCCGAAACAGGTTATGCCCCCTCCTGTGGATCCTGACTGGGTGCCGGTGGGGACCCGGAGACAAACGAGAAGCTCCACTAGTAAAGGAATTCCTCCTTCCTCTGACCCTCAGTCCTCTGATTTTGTTTCACAAAATAGATTTGCTGTGTTGCAAAAACGCAAACAGGCCACTGAGACTGAGGAGGAGTCTGATGCTTCTTCTGTGGCCTCTTCTCAGATAGATATGTTGACAGACACTGAGCAACTTTCTGGAGATACTAAGGCCATTAGAAAAAAGAGGTGTAAAATGAAATCACCGGAAAAAGGGAGAGGAAGAAAAAAGTCCTGAAATTTGTGTTGATCTAAATGAGGGATGTTGTGACATTTGGCAGCTTAAATGCCAACAGCCTCAAAAATCCTAAAAGGAGATGGGCTATTTTTTCTTTCCTTGCCTGCACCTGCAGTGGAGACCAAGGAGGATGCTGGGAACCTTCACAAAGGAGACCCGCAGGAGTGTGGCATGGGACCCCATGGGGAAGGAAACAACTCCTGGTGGGGGACTCAATCATTAGGGGTAGAAATGGGGAGGAAGGGGAGAGGGAGGGCAGTCTTCCTGGCGCCACGGCTTGAGGGACAGGAGCAATCCTCAGGATCGTGGGAGGAGCTGCATGAGGGAGGGAGCTGGATGTCATTGTCCACCTAGGGACAAATGACCTGGCTAGGAATGGGATCAGAGCAGTGCAAGAGGAGTTTATAGAGTTGAAGGGGCCTTAGACAAGTAGCGCGACACGGTAACCTTCTCGGAGGTGCTGCCTGTCTATGGCAAGGGAGATGCTTAGCACTTCACCAGTGAATTCAATGATTGGTTGAAAACTGGTGTGGAGCTCAGGGTTTTGCTCATTGGGGATTGGGAGCCATCTGGAGGATGCAGACCTATACTGGTGCGATGGTCTGCATCTGTCCAGGTGGGAACCAGGATCCTAGGGAGAGGTTTAAATGCTTCATTGGCATTCAAACTAGCCAAGGGGGAGGCACTGAAAAGGAGCAGGGAAATCCGAGCCTCCCATCAACAAAACATGGTGATTAGTGAGGTAAACACCAAGGTACAGAAGTTATTAGGGAGCAGAACAGATTTAAATGTAAAAAAAGGCAAAGGCAGTAAGGACAGAAATGGGGCTAAAAGGGGTAAGGCTATCAAAAAGTGGAGGATGATGAGTACCAATGCCCGTAGTCTGTGTAACAAGTTCCCTGAACTAGTGGCCTTGATGGAAGAGGGTTGCCTGGATATTGTGGCAGTCACAGAAACATGGCACAGAGAACCATGACTGGGATATCAACATACCAGGATACACAATCTACAGGAGGGACAGGGAGGTAAAAGAGGAGGAGGTAGTCTCTCATGTAAAGGAAGAGATCAAAGCAACAGAACTAAAGAGTACACAGGGAGCAGATGAGGCACTTTGGGTCACCCTGAGACAGGAAATGGCACTACAATCCGTGATGGGGGTTGTATACAGACCCCCATCTCAGGGGAGGGAATGGACAAGAAATGATAGAAGGTTTTTTGAATGGCAGGAAAAGGGGAGATATTGTTGATGGGGACCTGAATATGCCATATGTTAACTGGAGCACCTTTGCTGCAGGCACATCCATGAGCAGGGTCATTCTTGATGCCCTGAGGGGCATGCCTCAGACAGCTAGTATTGGAACCCACTCGGGAGGGAGCAATCTTAGACCTGGTACTCTCAAATGGGGATGGAGAAAGAATCTCGATTTAGAAGTGGGTAGCCATCTAACAAGCGACCACCAAACAGTGTGGTTCTGATAAACACAGCCATACAATCTAGCCATACAAAAGCAAGAGTACTGGACTTAGGAGGGCCGACTTTGGGAAATGAGAGAGTGCCTCAGAAAAGCACTAGCAAACAGGCAAGAAGGAGTGGTGGAGGAACAATGGGGAGTGATCAAAACAGCCATCACAGAGGCAACAAGCCTTTGTGTAAAGCAAATCAATAAAACACAACGAAGGAAAAAACCGCTATGGTTCTCAAAAGAGGTGGCAGGGAAGGTTAAGGAGAAAAGGGCAGCATTCAGGAAATATAAGGAAACACAGAAGGAGCAGGACAGAGAACTTTATCAGTTAAAGCAGAAAGAGGCTGGGAAGGCAGTCAGAATAGCAAAGGCCCAAACCGAGGAAAGGATAGCCAATTCTGTTAAGAAGGAAGATAAGACCTTTTATAGGTACATTAGGGAGCGAAAGACCAAAGGAGGGATACTGAAGCTTAATAAAGGGAGGAATGTGGGTAGAGGTGACAGTGAAAAGCAGGGATACTGAACGAATATTTCCGCCAGTATTCATACAAAGGAAGAGGAGGGGAGTTACCTAAACCAAACAAGAGAAACACTCGAAGACGGGGTCGATACCAGTCCATTTACAGAAGAAAGGGTTCTGACAGAACTCTTAAAACTGAAGGTGGACAAAGCAATGGGGCCTGATGGGATTCACCCAAGAATTCTAAAAGAACTAAGGGTAGAACTAGTGACATCGCTGACTACTCTCTTTAACAAATCATGGGAGGATGGGGTGGTACCTGAGGACTAGAGGAGGGAAGATGTGATTCCTCTTCACAAAAGTGGGAGCAGGACAGAGGCAGGAAACTATAGACCAGTTAGTTTGACCTCAGTGGTAGGGAAAATGATGGAATCATTTCAGAAGGAAAGAATTGTTGAGTACCTAGAGGCCAGTGGGGCTCAGAACCCAAGGCAGCATGGATTCACGATGGGAAGGTCATGTCAGACAATTCTAATAGATTTCTTTGACTGGGTGACCAAAGTGGTAGACCAGGAGGGGCTGTGACATGGCCTACCTAGATTTTAGCAAGGCATTTGATATAGTCCCACACAAAGATTAATTCACAGAAAGCCAGCCTTGAGTGGGTCCCAAGGTGGTAGCCTGGATAAAAATTGGCTAGACAACAGGAAGCAAAGGGTAGTAGTAAATGGATATACAGTGAAGAAAGGAGGGTTACTAGTGGGGTACGCAGGGTTCAGTACTGGGACCGGTCCTTTTAATGTCTTTATAAGTGACATTGCAGAAGAACTGGAAGGAAAGTATGTCTCTTTGCAGATGACACACAAAGATCTGCAACAGAGTTGATACACAAGATGGAGTGGAAAGGATGAGAAGGACTTGGCAAGGTTGGAGGAATGGTCACATGTATGGCAGCTCAGATTCAATGCAAAGAAGTGCAAGGTAATGCCACGGAAACAAAACCCAGAGGAAGTGTACACAATGGGGGTGAGATACTGACAACAGTAAAATAGAAAGGGACCTGGGGATAATTATATCAGATGACCTAAAGGTGGGCAAGCAATGTGAGAAGGCAGTAAGGAAGGCAGGGGGATACTGGGATGCATAGGAAGAGGCATCAATAGTAGAAAACAGGAAGTTGTTATCCTCTGTACAGACAGTTGGTGAGACCCCATCTGGAGTCTGCATGCAGTTCTGGAGACCCCATCTCCGCAAAGACATAGACAGAGTGGAAGCTGTCCAGAGGAGGGCAACCAAAATGGTACAGGGTCTGCACCAGAAGACATATGAAGAAAGACTAAAGGAGCTTAATATGTATACCCTAGAGGAAAAGAGGGAGAGGACATGATAGAAACTTTCAAGTACCTCAAGGAATTAACAAAGTCCAAGAGGGTAGCATCTTCCAGAAAAGAGATGTGCAAGAACAAGGGGCACAATTTGAAGCTAGAGGGGGACGTCAGAGGTAATGTGAGAAGTATTTTTTCACTGAGAGGGTTGTGGATGCATGGAACAGCCTCCCTGAGGAGGTTGTGGAGTCAAGAACAGTGGGGGACTTCAAGAATGCATGGGACAGGCATAAGGCAGTCCTAGTGGGGGGAAGGAGGAAGTAAGCTGTTGGTTAACTAGGATTTGCAGCTTATCTGTTTGGTAGGAAAATGGGCAGACTAGGTGGGCCAAGCGGTCCTTATCTGCCGTCAAATTCTATGTTTCTATGTTTCTATGTTTTGCCTCTGTATCCCTTCATATTATTTTTGTACAAGATACCAGGCTTCACTCCCTTCGGGAGAGTAGTCAGGCATCTCGTGATTGGAGGGGTGGTGTATCTTTTTGGTCTTTGTCAGAAGAAGTGTGTGCCGGAGTGGGGATTCTTATTAATAAATTAGAAGTGCAGGTCCTTAGACTTCTTGACCTTATCCAGGGGCAGGTTCTTATTTTGGACGTACTTATACAACAACAAGAGTGGAGGCTGATTAATGTTTATAGCCCCCAACTTAAATCACAGAGAATAGCTACCTTTAAAACTATTCAGCCTTTTCTTCATTCAACAAAATCAGTCATTTTTGGGGGGACTTTAACTGTATTTTGGCTCTTTCAGATAAAACTGGGGTAACGCAGAAATTGTATTCTGATTCCAGTTATCTGAACTCTTTATATGTTACAGCTAATCTTTCTGATGGGGCTTTTTGGCCCACAACCTCCTGCACACATTTCATCGGGCAGATTTACCACAAGAATTGACTTTTTATTTCTAGCTGGTTGCCGGGCGACAGTATTCTGTTCTCCCTCAGAATACTCTGACCATTGTTTGTTGGTTAGCTTTCTTTAGTCGTCCTCAGAATAAACCGGGTTCCATAATTTTTGGAAAATGAACATCTCTGTTCTAGAGGAGGATCATGGTTGGCAAGACCTGTACAGACTTCTTCAAGACAAAATTTCAGTTTTGACATATATGATAATCCGCCTTCTGGTGGCAGGATACTAAATTGGAAATTAGAAAATTCTGCCAATAGCTTTCCAAAACCTATTCTTCTAATAGGTAATTTTAAATATCTTAATTGCCGGTGGCAGTTGCAAAATTACTATCCTGGCAAACTGAATTTCGTTGGATTATTCTGCTCAGATTTGCCAATTGAAAGTGGAAATGTGTACATATCAGCACGATAGAGCCATCACTTCTCTTTTCTGGAACAAAAAATATGGAAGGAAAGGAGGCCAAAGTGGTTACTCCATTTGACAGTAGTAACCAGCAGGTTCAGTCTAAATATATGCCCTCTTAATTTCCCTATACTGGTTCCCTGGATTTCATAACCAAGATATTATACAAGAAGTGTCCCACCATACCCAATATTTATACGGACAGGAATATGAGCCACAAGCTTGGAATGTTTTTTTTGATTCCTTGAATATTCCTGTTTTATCACCTGACAGTGTTGATGATTTACATCGGCCTATCACCAGTGATGAGGTTGATTTGGTTATTGGCCATTTGAAAAATACTGTGACCCCTGGTCCTGACGGAATTCCAAATGAGTTCTATAAAAAAGCTAAAGCTATATTGTTACCATACTTAACAGCTGTCTTTAACGAATTGTCCAGGGCACTTGCCGATTCCTGCTGCATTAGCTGATAATAACTTAATTTTTCTATTTAAACAAAAAAATAATAAGGAATATTTGGACAACTGGCGTCCTATTAGTCTTCTCAATTCTGATTGGAAAATATTATGTAAACTTATTTCAGTTCGACTTTCTACTATTGCAAAGAAAGTAGTTTTTCATACCCAAGCGTGTGCTATTCCTGATCGATCTATGATTACTAATTTAAAAATTTTACGGGAAGTTTTTGATGGGGCTAGTTCACAAGGATATGTAATTAGTTTGGACCAGTCAAAGGCATTTGACCGAGTTCCGCATAACTATTTGTTTGCAGTTCTGGAGATATATGGGGTGCCAATAGAGTTTGTCTGCTGGATTAGGAATCTGTACTGGTATGCCTCCATGACTCCGATCGTTAATGGGGTGAAGGGCTCTCATATTCAGATAAAAAGAGGGGTGCGTCAGGGTTGTCCCTTAAGCCCCCTTTTGTATGTTTTCTCTATAGACCCTCTCCTCCGGAGACTGAATATTGCCACTTCTATTAGACATATTACTGACAAAGAAGGCTTGGTTTTTCCTAGTGCTTTGGCTTATGCGGATGATATGTGTGTTTTAATAGTAGATCAGGTGTCAGGTGGATGGGCTATTGATATTGTGCAGTCGTTTTCCTTGATCTCTGGATCTGCTTTGAATACACAAAAAAGTGTTGGTACTACTGTACATATTCCTTTACAGGATGCTTCTACTGACATTGGGGGGATCACTGTCCAGTCTGAGAAGATACAGATTTTGGACCTGACTTTTGGAATACCTTCGGCGGCAGAAAGTAATTGGCTCTCCTCTATTTCTTTCGCAGAAGAGAAAATCTTAAGATGGAAATCCTTTTCTATGTCACGCAAAAAGCGGATTCATATGTTAAAAACTTTTATTCTTTCCATTTTTTTATTAGTAAGTTATATTTTTCCCCTTCCTATGCATCTAGAGGCCCGTTTGTATAATTTATTTTTTCAACTCTTATGGGGCGGCAGTCTGAACCCTGTAAAACGAGTCATTACATATTGGCCTATACAACAAGGAGGTCTAAGTATGGTGAATCCGGTGTTATTTTTCTTTACTATTTTTGTTCATTTTAATGTTTACCCTTGTTTAGTGAGTTATTCAGATTTTTGGCTGCAGAGTTTCAAAGCTAGATCACAATACTTTGTAGATAAATGGCAAGCACCGAAGTGGAAATCTTTTACTAAGATTCCACCAGGGACCTCGGGGTATCTAATTGAGCTTTTCAAAAAAATAAAACAATGGCAGGTGTCCTGTCAGGTGATGGAATTGCAAAACAGGAAAATTTTATACTCTTCTATTTTGAACAGGATTTTTTTGTTATCACCCTGTTTTGACTTGCCTTGTGACAGCCAATGTTTACTTAATTACTGGATGGGCGGATCCCAGAAAAAATGTGGGACACCTTATGGCTGTGTTGTCATAATAAATTAAATGTTAAAGGGAATCAGGCACATAAATAGATGGAGGAGCGGTACTGTGTTAGGGAGACTTGTGTTTGTCAAGTAGAAACTATGTCACATCTGTTTTTTGATTGTTCTTTTATAACATCACTGTGGGCTCAGTTGGCACGTGAGTGGTCTGTACCAATGCTTGCTGATATAACATATTCAGACTTGGTTTATGGGAATTTTGGGCCTGCTTGGAAAATCTTTTATCCTGGTACTCTTCGGGTTCTCTTTGCTATTTTCAAATGGTGTATATGGCAGAATAGATGTATGTTTGTCCTTCAGCAAAAACGTACTACATTACATGAGTTAAAATGTTGTATTAGGAAAGAAATTGCACTCGTATGTGGATCTGAGCAGAAATCATTGCCTGCTGCTTTAGTCACATTCTGGTGGAGGGCATTGCTATTAATATTTTTTGAAGGGGTTACTTAAAGTTTATCAGCAGAAAGGGAGGAGGAGTGTATTGGTTTGCTGGTTTATTTGTTGTGTCTGTACTTTTTGTATGATACTTTATGGCTTGGGTAGTCTTTCTGATATGTTAGTATCTCGCCTCAACAGTATGTTATTGAATTTGTTTGAAAGTTTTATGTTTTTTTCTAATATAAAATTCCCTACTTTTTAGTAGGGTGGGGTGGGGTGGGGCTCATTTCTGTCCTGGGATTGTGATTTATGTTCGACTTCTGTATTTGACAGCCTGTTTGGGTATGTATGAATGTAATACTTGTTTGCTTTAGTTATGATTTGTACTTTTCTGTGAGGCAACTCTGTTTTGTAATGTTTTGGTTTTGTTACTCTAATAAAAATTCCCCTACTCTGGAGGGGTGTTGTCTCGTAGTGGCGTCTATGGAGTAGGTCAGTATGCAGTCGGCTCTGGAGGAGGACGGTCGCACAGCCGATGTCGGGCTGGAACTTGCAAAGCCTGCCCTTATTGGGATTTCGCCTCCCACAGTTGCAGCCAATGTTTCAGCTACATTTCAACCTGTGTTGGGTGCAGTGGATGACAGTTTGGATGACACCGTGGTTTTGGACATTGTTTTGCAGCGAGAAGCTCTGAGAGTTCAGCTTGAACAAACGGAACTCGCCCTTACGTCTGCTAAGGCTGATTTGCTTGATTAAAAACGTAAGCGCTTACTTGCCATATCCCCTGAGTTACCTCATCACACTTTCAAGTTTGGCCCTGCTGATGACGTGGAGATTCCGGCACAGACACCTGAGGTAGCATCTGGATCGATTGTTTCAACGGCAGATTCATCATTAGCACCACATACAGACCCTTGGTCTCCCGAATCTGCGCTTTCCAAAGCGGGTTGGAAGCGGCTTCCTAATGGATCCTGGGTAGTTGACCCTAACACAACGGATTATGTTTTGGCCCATTCAGTTTCTATGGTGGCTGATTCTTTTCCTTTAAACAATGCTTCTTCTCCTGACTCGAGGTTGCCTACTGAGCCTTTGGCTGCTGATACAGGTAGTACTGTTCCTGCTCCTCCAGCATTGAATTCTGGCGTTTTTTCTGCTGAGGTTCCGAGTGTTTCCACTGTTCCTCTACCTGTCCCCCCTTCCCAAGGCTGCTTCTCCTGATTTATTTGCAAAACCACTTGAATTGACAAAGCGACGTAATGCCGTTAGATTATGTTATTTGGGTGGACTATCAGAAGTTCCAGATCGTTTTTATGTAGGACGGGTCTTAGTTAAACAGTCCCTGGGCTTCTCACCTGCAGACGTTTATGCCCTGATTCACGCTCCTGGGGAGCATTCTTTTGACACAAGCTTTTGGACTCCATCTGCTCTGGAAACTTTTTGGTTACGCTATGCCTCACTTAAAACTAACCCTTTATGGTCTCCTTTTCATGTGGTGCCATTGACAAAGCAGCCTTTTAGAGTTATTACTATTTTATTTCGTAATGAGGGGTGAATTTAGTGGATATTCTTTCCTGGTTGAAATCGCGGTGTGAGGTTCATGGTGACCCTGACCCTATTTTGGATGGTGAAGGATTTTGAATGGGGGTTGGCGTTTTAAAATCAAACTCCCTAGTGTCCATGATGATTTTGTACATCTTCTGAATTGTTTTTTTATTGGCCGAGATAAAGGTTTTTTGTTTTACCCGGGACAACCCCAACGTTGCTATAAATGTGGCTCTCCCAGGCACATTAGCACGTCATGTGAGAAGGTTTTTTGTTTTCAATGTGGGGAATGCCACATTGGCCACCACTCTGGCTACCAGTGTGTGAATCCAGTGAAGTGTTCCTTTTGTGAAGACTTAGGGCATCCCTGATTGCCCGAAGGCTGCACATAATACTACGGATTCAGATTTTGCTATGCAGGATTTACTTATTTTTAGGGCAGCTAGGAATCTTTTGCATGGGAATGGGCCTGTTACTTCCCAGAAGCCAAAATCATACTCTGCTGCTTTGGCTTCCACCCCTTCTGTTCCCCTCTCTCGCCCTTCAAACAGTGCTCCTGCTCCCACAGTTCTTCCTATAGTGTCCACTGGTCCTGTGACTCCACTCCCTGCAGTTTTGTCACCTCCTTTGCTGGTACCTCCTTTGGACACTCCGGTGGTGGGAGACAGTGTTTCATTTTCTCTTGTTCTCTCTGGAATAGAACACAGTTCTATACTTGACTGGGCTCAGTCTCCAGCCCCTGTAATGGTGTCAAATAAATTTGGTATTTTGGCCTCTATGGACACTGCGGATCATGACTCTGATTCTGCCTCACAACATCCCTCCCAAGTAGACATGGCCTCTGACCCTGACTCTGTTCCTGACCCACGGGTGGGTGTTAAATGTAAACAAAAAAAGTCTTCCCGGGTTGGGTTATGTAAGAGCAATAGAAAATTGAACTCTCACTCTTGATCCCCCTTTCTCGATCCCTGCATGATGTTACTTTGGCTAGTTTGAATGCTGATAGCCTTAGGTCTTTGTATAAAAAGAGAGTCACTTTTTCTTTATTTTCAGATTTACGTCATGATGTCATTTTTTTCCAAGATACCAAATTGTACACTGTTCAGGATTTCTCTGTGGCTACTGATCTATGGGGCTGGGGTTCTTGTTATTGGTCAGGGGGCACCGACCTCTGCTCTGGTGTTGGAATATGTTTCACTTCGAATACTATTAAAGTGACAGATGTGATTCACATTTCTCCTGGGAGGGTTCTGTTCCTTGATGTATCTATTCATTCTATTCCCTTTAGATTGATTAATATCTATGCCCCTCAGACCAAATGGGATCGTGTTCAACTGTTGCACCTTCTTTGGCCCCATTTGCTTTCTAGTCGGAACATTTTATTGGTTGGTGATTTTAATATCTCCTGGACAGTTAAATCGGATACTTCCAAACTTTACTGTGACACTCACTGTTTGAATGATTTGATAAAAGTTTCTGATCTTCATGATGTTTTTGAGGAAGTTTCTTCCTTTACCTATTTGCAGGGCCTTCGAAAATCACATATTGATTATTGATTTGTGACCCCTTCTCTTCATGTTTTTTCCCCTCGAGTTTCTTTGGTTGCTTCTTCTGATCATTGCCTTCTTAGCTTTTCTCTTTCTGATTATGCACAAACTTCTAAAGGCCCGGGATACTGGAAGTTAAATTTGTCACTTCTGGATATTCCCGCTGTGTGGGAAGGTTTTTTGTCTATTTTACAAGCCCGTGACTCCGTTTTTTTTCTTTATGATTCCCTACAAGATTGGTGGGAGGACTCTAAATTGTTATTTAAAGAATATTTTCTTGAGATTGGCCATATTTAGGGGGCTTCCCGTAAATCCTATCACAAATCCCTTCAGCAGTTATTGACTAATTTTTATTCCCAACTTCATTCGGGTTTCCCTGTTGAATCTCATGCTTTACAGGCAGTTAAGGCTGAATTGGCAAAGATTCAAAATTTGAAGCAACAGCAACTCGAGAGAGATATGAGATTTAGTACTCAGGGGATCCTCTAGCAGTACAAATCCCTTTTGATGCCAATATGTCTTATAGGACTAAGAAGGATATCAATGTTTTATTGGATCCAGAGGGCGTTAGGGTTTCCAATAAGCAAGACATTCTTGGTCTTGTGGATACCCACGTCCAGTCATTGTTTGCCATGGATTTTAATGTTACTTCACAATCTATTGCTGAATGGTTAAAATATAGTTCTTTGCCACAAATTCCTGACATTTTTATGTTGTCTCTGTTGGCTCCTATTTCCTTATCTGAATTTCATGCTGTTACTCAGGTTCTTCTGAAACATAAAGCTCCTGGCAAGGATGGACTCCCTAATGAAATATATGGCTTAATTGGTACTATTTTGGGTCCCCATTTGGTTTCTGTGTTTAATGTTTGCCTTTCTCTTGGTACTTTTCCTCCTAGTATGAATGAGGGGCTTTTGATTTTTCTTCACAAGTCTGGAGACAAGGGAGATCTGAATAATTGACACCCAATCAGACTTTTTAATTCGGACTGCAAGATTTTTACCAAAATTTTGGGCTTACGGATCTTTTGTTTCTTGTCTGACATTATTTCCCCAACACAGTTTTGTTCCGTTCCTGGCCGTACATCACAGATACCCTGATTTTGATTCGTGAAATTCTTGAACATGGTAAAAGGGATGAACTTGCTGGTATTTGTATTATGCTGGACCAAGCGAAGGCTTTTGATAGTGTTTCCCATCTCTACCTTTGGACTTGCATGCAGGCTATGGGTGTTTCTCTTCTTGTTTTGTTGGTTGGTTACAGAATTATTATTTGAATGCTGTTATGGTTCCTTATGTTAATGGCTGGTTGGGCACGGCCCATCCGTGTGGCAAGGGGGTTCGCCAAGGGTGCCCTCTTAGCCCTATGTTATATGTTTTTTCTTTAGAACCTTTACTTTCTGCCATTTCCTGTATGGATATTAACAGAGGTCCCTCTTTAGGCTCCGATGATGCTGCAATCCCTGTTATTGCATATGCTGATGATTTATGGTTTTTTTTGACTGACATCCCTTCCTGTATGGCTGTAGAACAGTTGACTACTGCCTTCAAGGAGGGAACTGGGGCTCCCCTTCAATTTATCTAAGAGTAAATGTTGTTATTATGGCACTCATACTTCCTTACAGTTGGTTATTATGGGAATTCCCGTTTTTAATACTGTCTGTAAAATTCTAGGCATTTATTTTTTTTGTGACACTGACACTGCCACATATAATTGGGAACTGCTTATTCAGACTGCAAATTGGAAGGTTACTCTTTGGAACAAATGGAATATGTCTAAAAAGCAATGAATTTGTATGATTAATACCTTTCTTGTTGGTCTTTTTTTGCATTTGAGTGCGGTTTATGCTGTGCCTGTTTCTAAGGAAGTAGCTCTTTATGGTCTTTTTTTTCGTACAATCTGGGGAAGTCGTCTGAACCCCATCAAGAGGAATATTTTGTATCGTTCCCTTGATTCTGGTGGTCTGAATATGGTTAACCCCGTCTTGTTTTTTTTTAGTATTTTTTTATATAAAAATGTTTCTCCCCTTGTCCTTGGCAGTTCTAAGGTGTGGGCATTATGGCTTTCCGATCATGTCTCTCCTTGGTTGGATGGTTGGTCAAGGGATGGCCTCATCCATAAACAAACGCCTATTGTTCGGTTACCGGGTTATCTCCATTCCTGTTTTAGTAATATTAAGAAATGGAAGATTTCCTTCGTTTCTTTTACCCAATTTTCTAGAAAATGGTTGTATTATTTTTTGTTAGGTCAGTATTTTTCGGAAAGTTGTGTCTTTCCAGAAATTGACCGTACTGACTTGCCCCAAGTTTCTGCCTTGCTTACTTCTCCTAGTCTTCCTAATTATATGTAGGATGTTACGTGGATTACAGTTCATGGTAGGCTGAATGTTAAGAATAATTTGAAACATGAGAGTATTGAGGAAAGATACTGTCCAAGATTTCTCACTTGTACAACTCAATTAGAGACGATGTTACATTTGTTTTTTGAATGTCCTCTTATTTTACAGTTTTGGTCCCTGCTTTATGTTCGGTGGGCCCATTTCCATTTTCCAACTATTGATTCTACCTGTTTATTTTTTGGTGTTTTGTCGTTGGAGTGGGACTCCTTTACCGCTGATATGGTTAGATTAATTTTTTTGGGTATCAAGTATCATGTTTGGCAGGTTCGCTGTACTTGGTCCCTGTGTGCTTTTTTCATTTCCCCCGATCAACTATTTTGGAGGATTCATAATTGGCTTTTTGAAATTTGGCATTCTGATTTTCGTTCCTTATCATCCTCCCAGTTTCATAAGAAATGGAAGGCGATACAATGGTTGGATACTGGTTAAAGGTTATAGTGTTATTTTTTTTTGGCTTGATTTGTTTTTTTTTTTCTCTTTCTTTCTTTACTTGGATTTCCTAAATCTTATATGATTTCATTTGTTTTGTTGTTGTTTCTTTTTTCAGTTTTGTATGATGTTGATATATATTTCTGTATGATTTACTTTTGGTTTTGAATAAAACATTCCCCTACTCTTTCACCTGGGGGCCCTTCTTCCTGTGAGCAGGAATAGAGGATCCCAATTCAGAGCCGGACAGAGGAGGAGGAAGTGCTGAGCTGGCAACAGAGAAGGAAGGTGAGGAGGACTCTGTACAAACTTCCTCTCACAGCACAACTTTTGAATCTTTCTCTGGAACACAGAATGGCTTAAATGCTTTAGAGACTGTATTTACTGATGGGCTAAAGGTAACGTCTGGTTTAAGCACAGAAACCAATGTAGAGCACAAAGCTGGAAATGTTTTTTTTACATCAGATGGTAAAGAGCAAATGATGTTGAAGCAAACAAAAAAGGAATTCTTGACTGAAGAAAGAGAAAAACAATTGAGAAGGCTGCAAGAACTTGAGGAAGTGCTCTCCTCTCTGCAGCACTCCCAGACAGCTACTGAAACTACGACTGACGTAATCAATGAAACTGAGACAGCGTCTACTGGCATGACTCACTCCTCCGGAGTGCAAGGGAGGCCTGGGGAATCGACATCTGTACCAGAAATGAAGAAAGCAGGATGGGCAGAGGCTGGCAATTTGAACAGAGAGTCTTCTGTGTGACGACAGCCTCTCAGTCCTGAGGAGCAAGGGAAACTGCAGAAACCCCTATAACAACTCTTAGGGCATGGATCAGCTACTCGCACACTTGCCAGGACTAGGCAGGAGCCACCCAAAAGTGCGACAGAGCAAGGTACAGAAGAACAAACCTTTTTCTTTTAAGGACAGGCCCTGTCAGAAAGACTGGGGGGACATTATGGAAACAGAATTGGAGGCAATAAGTTGGTCTCCCACTGTTGCTTTGGAGCATGCAGGCTGGGAACAGGACTCTGCAGGAAAATGGTCTCCCGACCCAACTGACTCTTTCTACCAGGAACTATTATTAAATTCTGTGGCCACCAATGAAAGGCAATATGAGAGCATGAGAGCTCCACCATAGAAACATAGAAACATAGAATTTGACAGCAGATAAGGACCGCTTGGCCCACCCAGTCTGCCCATTTCCCTACTTAATGGATAAGCTGCAGATCCTAGTTAACCAGCAGCCTACTTCTTCTTACCCCCACCCCCCCAGAATTGCCTTATGACTGTCCCATGCATGTTTGAATTCCACCATTGATTTTGACTCCACAACCTCCTCCAGAAGGCCATTCCATGCATCCACAACCCTCTCTGTGAAAAAATACTTCCTTAAATTACCTCTGAGCCGCACCCTCTATCTTCAAATTGTGCCCTCTTGTTCTTGCACACCTCTTTTTTTGAAAGATGCTACCCTCTTGGACTTTGTTGATTCCCTTGAGGTACTTGAAAGTTTCTATCATGTCCCTCTCCCTCCTTTCCTCGAGGCTATAAATATTAAGCTCCTTAAGTCTCTCTTCATATGTCTTCCGGTGCAGACCCTGCACCATTTTAGTTGCCCTCCTCTGGACATCTTCCATCCTGTCTATGTCTTTGCTGAGATTGGGTCTCCAGAACTGCACACAGTACTCCAGATGGGGTCTCACCAGCTGTCTGTACAGAGGATAATAACTTCCTGTTTTCTACTGGTGATGCCTCTCCCTATGCATCCCAGTATCCCCCAGCCCTCCTTGCTGCCCTCTCACATTGCTTGCCCACCTTTAGGTCATCTGATATGACTACCCCCAGGTCCCTTTCCATTTTTGTTGTTGTTAGTATCTCACCCCCCATTGTGTACTCTTCCCTGGGTTTTTGTTTCCCAGGTGCATTACGTTGCACTTCTTAGCATTGAATCTAAGCTGCCATACATTTGACCATTCCTCTAACCGTGCCAAGTCCCTTCTCATCCTTTCCACCCCACCCTGTGCATCAACTCTGTTGCAGATCTTAGTGTCATCTGCAAAGAGACATACTTTTCCTTCCAGTCCTGCCGCAATGTCGCTTATAAAGACATTGAAGAGGACCAGTCCTAATACTGAACCCTGCGGTACTACTAGTAACCCTCCTTTCTTCTGAGTGGACTCCATTTACTATTACTCTCTGTGTCCTATTCTCCAGCCAATTCTTTACCCAGGCTGTCATCTTGGGACCCACTCCCAGGCTGGCTAACTTGTATATTAATCTTTTGTGTGGGACTGTGTCAAATGCCTTGCTAAAGTCTAGGTAGACCATGTCCACAGCCCCTTCCTGATCTACTACTTTGGTCACCCAGTCAAAGAAATCTATCAGATTTGTCTGGCATGACCTTCCCGCTGTGAATCCATGCTACCTAGGGTCTTGTGCCCCTCTGGCCTCTAGATACTCGACAATTCTTTTCTTCAGAAGTGATTCCATCATTTTCCCTATCACTGAGGTTAAACTAACAGGTCTGTAGTTTCCTGCTTCTGCCTAGCTCCCACTTTTGTGAAGGGGAATCGCATCTGCCCTCCTCCAGTCCTCGGGTACCACCCCATCCTCCCATGATTTGTTAAAAAGGGTAGTCAGTGGTGGCACTAGTTCTACCCTTAGCTCTTTTAGAATTCTGGGATGAATCCCATCAGGCCCCATTGCTTTGTCCACCTTCAATTTTAAGAGTTCTTTCAGAACCCTTTCTTCAGTAAATGGGCTGGTATCAACTTCTGTATCCAGAGTGTTACTACTGTTTGTTTTATGTACCTCCCCCTCTTCATTTGTAAATACTGAGCAAAAATATTTGTTTAGTATCTCTGCCTTTTCACAGTCTCCCTCTGCCCACCCTCCCTCCCTTTATTAAGCCTCACTATCCCTCTCTTGTCTTCCTTTGCTCCTGATGTACCTATAAAGGTTTTATCCCCTTCTTAACTGAGTTGGCTATCTTTCCTCGGTTTGGGCCTTTGCTGTTCTGACTGCCTTCCAGCCTTCTTTGCTTTAACTGATACAGTTCTCTGTCCTGCTCCTTCTGCGATTCCTTGTACTTCCTGAATGCTTTCTTTTTCTCTTGAACCTTCACTGCCGCTTCCTTTGAGAACCATAGTGGTTTCTTACATCGTCTTGTTTTGTTTATTTGTTTCACACAAAGGTTGTTACCTCTGTGATGGCAGTTTTTATTATTCCCCATTGTTCTTCCACCCCTCCTTCCTGCCCATTTGCTAGTGCATTCCTTAGGCACTCACCCATTTTGGCAAAGTCAGCCCTCCTAAAGTCCAGTACTTTTGTCTTTGTATGGCTTGACTCTATTGCTGTGTTTATTGTGAACCATACTGTTCGATGGTCGCTAGTTTCCAGATGGCTACCCACTTCTACATCTGTGATCCTCTCTCCATCTCCATTTGAGAGAATCAAGTCTAATATTGCTCCCTCTCGAGTGGGCTCCAGCACTAGTTGTCTAAGGCATGCCCCCTGTAGGGCATCTAGAATAACTGCACTCTTCGAAGTGGCAGCTGCAACTGCACTCCAGTTAACATCTGGCATATTCAGATCACCCATCAGCAATATCTCCCCTTTTTCTGCCATTCTTAGTATACTTTCTATCATTTCCCTGTCCATCTCCTCCCCCTGAGAAGGGGGTCTGTATACAACCCCTGTGTGTATTGTGGTGCCATTGCCTGTCTCCAAATTTACCCACAGTGCTTCTTCTCCTCCCTGTTTACCCTTTTGTTCTGTTGCTTTTATTTCTTCCCTTATGTAAAGAACTACTCCTCCTCCTCTTTTACCCTCCCTGTCCCTCCTGTAGACAGTGTATCCTGGTATGTTTATGTCCCAGTCATGGTTTTGTGTGTACCATGTTTCTGTGACTGCCACGATATCCAGATGTCTTCCTCCATCAAGGCCACTAATTCAGGAAGCTTGCTACCCAGACTACAGGCATTGGTACTCATTGCTCTCCATTTTTTGATGGCTTTACCTTCTGTTGCAGCATCCCCCACTGACCGTTCTACCTCAGTCTTTTTCTCATTTAGTACCCTGTTTTGTAGGGAGAGGCTGGGATTTTCCTGCTGCTTGTCAGTGCCTCCCTTTGACTAGTTTAAAAGCTTGCAAATGAAGCATTTAAACCGATTGCTCAAAAGACTTGTTCCTTCCTAGACAGATGCAGACCATCCTGCCAGTATAGGCTGGTATCCTCCAGGTGGAACCCCAGTCCCCAATGAAGCCAAACCCCTGTGCTCTGCACCATTTTTTCAACCATTCATTAAACTGCATGGTGCCAATTACCCTCACCTCCCCCATGCCTTTGACAGGCAGCACCTCTGAGAAAGATACTGTGTGTGCTACTTGTCTTAGGTCCCTCCCCAACTCTGCAATGTCCTCCTGCACTGCTCTAATCTCATGATGAGCCAAGTCATTTGTCCCTAGGTGGACAATTACGTCCAGCTCAGAATCCCTTGCAGCTGTTCTCATGATCCTGAGGATGCACTTCCTGTCCCTCCAAGCCATGGCACCAGTCAGGCACCTTACTCAGTTTTCCCAGCTCCCCAGTTCTATACCTCATAATTGAGTCCCCACCAGGAGCTGCTTCCTTTCCCTGTGGTGTCCTCTGCCTCCTTCCTGTGGGCCTGCCTTGTGATAGTTGTCATCAGTCTTCTCTGTGGGTGCATCCATAGGGGAGCTATGCTCCCCCAGAATGGTGTATGGATTGTGGAGTGGAACAATTGACTGGGTGTGCCTCTGTTCCACTCTCCTCACCCTCCCTGAGTCCACTGTGGTCCAACTGCTGTGCTTTCTTTGCAACCTCTGAGGTAGTGGTGGTGGCGCTAGTGCTCCCTGGATGGGGGAGGTTCCCTTCCTACTGTCCAGTGTAGCCTGGGGGAAGGTTTACTTACTACTGTCCAGTGCAGCCTGAAGACGGGCAGCTTCCTCCCTCAGGGCAGATAGTTGTCTGCAAATAGGGCAGCATCTCAGCCTCCTAAAAGACTCCCAGAAGACTGCTGCTCTACAGCCATTACATTGCACTACTCCCCACATGTTTATCTAGTTTTTTTTGTGTATTTGTGTGTGTGTGTGTGCATGTGCGTGTGTGATTTGTTATATAGAAATATATATATTATACAATGTGTATGCTTATATTGTCAGTGCAGTGTGCTAGAGAGGATATGACAGTGAAATGCACCTTGCACTCAAGGAAATGATGTCAGAACCTCAGGTATAAAGGAACTATTTCGGGTGTGTGGGTGAGGGGTGGGAAGGGTTGGGCCAAACTGTGCCCTCACAAAACAATCAGCTAAAAGCTCTCACCCACCACTGCGATGAGTGCCTTCCTGTCAGCAAGATACCCCACAACAATTTGACAGAGAAAGTACCTGCTAATCAAACAGAGAAAATACAGACATCCAAGTCAGACACAGGTAAACCTCTCCAGCCCCAAAACAGCCTGGTGGTTTTTAGCCACAAAGGAAAATCAAATATGCAGTTATTTCAGCCCTTCTGAGGATGCTGACAAGATAAGCAGTTTTAAAAACCCTTCCTGAATTAAAACTAAAACAAACACAAAGCAATACCACTTTAAAAGTGAGAAAACTTCTCTCAGATGTAAGCAAGAGAGAGAATTAGTTACAGATATTTAGTCCAAAACAGTATATCCACGCAGCTTCTCAGTTGTTTCAAGCACACCCTGTACACAACTTGGAAGAAGATGGACTTCTGCCTCAAACAGGATCACACCACTAGTTTATAGTAATTGAACAATGCTGAAATTGTCTAGCTAGACAAATGGCTGGGATGCAGACCTCTGACTTGTGATGACAATTACCGCCACCTCAGGCTATGTTTGGCATCCAATTACAAACTGCAGCTTTTGCTATTTTGAATCACACAACCCCACCAAAAGTTGCAAAATATTTTGATGCAGATTCTCACAGAATTCTAGTAATCAGTCCAGTTAGCCACAAAGGAAAATCAAATATGCAGTTATTTCAGCCCTTCTGAGGATGCTGACAAGATAAGCAGTTTTAAAAAAACCCTTCCTGAATTAAAAACTAAAACAAACACAAAGCAATACCACTTTAAAAGTGAGGAAAACTTCTCTCAGATGTAAGCAAGAGAGAGAGAGATTAGTTACAGATATTTAGTCCAAAATAGTATATCCCACGCAGCTTCTCAGTTGTTTCCAAGCACACCCTGTACACAACTTGGAAGAAAATGGACTTCCCCAGGGTATAGTATCAAAAGACACAGTACTTGTTGGGGGGCATGTTGGCACTGTTAATATACCCATACAGAATATTGATAAAGCAATAAGTGACACTGTTGATATGAGAGCTGATGTAGAGGAAACTGTAACGCAGAAATTGATACTACACAACAGACAGAAGGTGAGAGGCAGGTAGAGAATGAAATACCTCCACCAGTCCTCAAGATGTCTGACCTATTTGCTACCAGAGGAGAGCCAGCCCTCAGGCACAATGCGGTCAGGCTTCTATATAAGGGAGGACTGGAGGAACCACCTAGTAGAGTGTATATTGCTAGAAACCTATTGAAAACATCCATGAGATATTTCTCATCTGAAATTTTTGCCCTGATAAGTATAGGGAATGGGAACTACAACATCAGTTTTAAGAGTGTGGTAAATTTAGAATGGTTTTGGGCCCAATACCAGACACTTAGACATAGCCCTGCTTGGATTCCCTTCCACGCCATAGCATTAACGAAACCACAAATAAAATCAGTTATTGTAATGTTTGAAAATGAAGGTGTCCACATAGAGGACATTTTGTTTTGGTTAAGGCAATGCTGTGACATTATGGGAAACCCACACCCACACTAGACTCAGAGCAAATATGGGATGGTGGATGGCATATAAAGATTAAACTGCATTCATCAGACACAGGTCCCATGCATTTGCCCAGTTCCTTTTTTGGGGGGAAAGACCGGGGGTCAATTTTTTATAATGATCAGCCTAGGTCATGCTTCAAGTGTGGCTCAAGGGTCCATCTTAGCTCAGCCTGTGACTCTCCTCATTGTAGCCACTGCTTAGGGTTTGAGCATGCCTCATCCACATGTTTGAACCTGTTTAAATGCAACCTGTGTGAATGGACAGGGCACGCCTATGGGAGATGCCCATGGGCATCTCACAACAGAGAAGATTGTCCATCACAGGAAGGGATAATAAATGGGGCCCAACATCAGCAAGCTAAAAGGGTGGCTACACAGGCCTTACAAAAGAACAGAACACTCACAGATCAGACCCAGGGAGGCACAATCCAGACAGAATGAATGGAGGTGGAAGTAGAGGGGCAAGGCCTAGAGGCTTCTCAGGTAGCAGGGAAACTCCCAGGGCCCCCTGTAGAAAGGCCTCAAGAAAGTGTGGATGTGAAAAAGAGGGAAATGCCACCCCATCCCCCCCAGTGGACAAGGAGGGGGCATTCCAAACAGTCTCCCTCTAGAAGAGACCAAGAGCAGGTTGGTTAGGAACCTTGAAAGCCAGACAAAATGTACCCAAGGTGGGACAGGGTCTTGGAAAGCAGGAAACAAATATGCCACACTATCTAAAGAGGGTAATGACAGAGATTCAGATGGAGAGGAATCGGATTCCTCCTCTATTGCATCCAATACAGACACAGAAGGGAGTGGGGAGGGGTCCATTGCTAAACAGACCAGGCAGTGTAGGGCCTCTAAGACCCCATAATATTCACTCAGGGCATAAATGAATTTTCTGATGGACAGACTTTCCATCTGCACTATTAACATTAACAGCATAAAAAATGAGAGAAAGCGTTTAGGAGTTATATTATGTTTAAAGAGAGTACAGTGTGATATTATTTGTGTACTAGATACCCAGCTGAAAACTAATCACGAGTTACAGCAGGCCTCTAAGGCATGGCCACTAGGTCCTTCCTTCTGGTCATCAGGTAGAGAGGCATGTGATGGGTGGGTATTTTATTTTCAAACTATCGTTTCAAGGTGTCCCGGCTTGTGGACATTCACCATGGGAGGGCCTTGATGTTGGACTTTTCCTTTGACTCTTGCAGGGGCAGGATTATAGCCATTTATGCCCCACAAACCAAAGCTCAAAGGGTAGTCTTATTCAGAGAGGTTTAGCCCTTTTTACACACTTCCAGATTGGTGTATTGGCTAGGGGACTTTAATTGTGGCCTCTCCAGGGCAGACAGAGGTATGCAAACAGAGAAAATATTTTCTGACTCTAATGCCTTGACTAGCATCCTGAATCATGCAGGACTCATTGATGCCTACAGGGAGATACACCCCAAAGGGGGCTTCACCTTTCACAAGGGGGTGTTAAAAATAAGGATCGATTTTATGTTTCTTTCAGCAGGACCAAAGGTGCATGAGGCGCAGGTCATAGCATGTGAGTTCTCTGACCACACGATTGAGAAAGTAAGTATACAATCAGGGACTTCCCCACAATGCAAAAAACAATATTGGAAGTTGAATGAATCAGTGCTAACTGATCCACGGGTGAAGAAAGCATGGGAAAGGGAATGGGCAGCAAGGCTATCAGTGGTTGAGTGCTACTCTGAACTTATAGACTGGTGGGAGGACTCAAAGAAGACATGGGGCTCCTTTTTCCAACAAACAGCATGGGTTAGATCTAATCTGATTATCTAATATATCTGCAGCTTAGGCAACAGTTGCAAAGGGTTATTTCTTTGATGGACTCAACAGGGCAGGATTTAAGCAAGCAGGTTAGTAATCTGAAAAGCCAAATGAAAAACCTGCAGTATGATAGGCGAAGGCCTTACAGCAAGAACTATGATTTGGGACACAGGTGACAAAAGGTGGTCTTGACCCGTATAAAGGGAACAAAAAGAAAACTGAGGACAGGGTGATAACTCATCTACTCTCCTCCTCAGGAGAACTGGTTTCTTCTCCTTTTGGACCTGCTAGGAGTAGTGGAGGAGCAGGTCACCCATACCTTTGGTACCCCTGCCCGAACCAGAGGTTCAAGAAATCTTGGAATCTCTCGGGTTGCCAAAAGTTCAAGCTAAGGATACTCAGGAGTTAATTGTAGAAGTTACAGTAGAGGAAGTTAAGGATGCTGTTTCACAGTTGTCAACAAATACAGCTCCAGGATCTGATGGTTTGGGAACAGGGTTTTATAGAACATTCATGGATAGTCTCACACCTGCATTAGTGATTCTATATAATCATATGTTGCAGACTTCTACATATTCATCCTCAATGATGGATGCTGTATTAGTGCTTGTTCACAAGAAAGGTGCAAGGGAAGACATTGGGAATTGGAGACCTTTAAGCCTATTAAATTCTGACTTAAAAATCTTAAGTAAATACTGTTGGCAAGATTAAATAAAATAGCCCACCTCCTGATAAGCCCTTTCCAAACATGTGCTATTCAGAATAGGAAGCAACAGGACAACTTGGTTATGCTACGAGAAACTTTCTATAGAGGGAATTTGGAAGGAGATGTAGGTTATGTGTTAAGTTTGGATCAGGAAAAGGCCTTTACCAGGCTGTCCCATCACTTTTTATTTTCAACACTACTAGAGTTTGGAATTCCAAGTACCTTTGTTAACTGGGTTAAAGGGATGTATGCTGCCTCCTTTCTCTGGCCTAACATAAATGGCTGGTTCGGGAGGAAGGTGAAATTTCACAGGGGTATCAAGCAAGTGTGTCCCCTGAGCCCCCTTCTATATGCCTTTGGGATAGATGTTCTAATTAGATTATCTGGACAACTACTGACCTGGTGGGCATATCTCTCGTTGACTCTCTTCAAGTCAAAATATTGGCCTACGCTGATGATTTGGTGGTGGTACTCTCTGGTACTTCTTTAGAGATGGCATTAATAGCTGTGCTATTACAATTCTCTTATCTGTCTGGATCTAAAATCAATTTTGGGAAAAGCAAGGGAGTAACTCTGGGTAACACCCCTTTACCATTGACAGGCAGGTGGGCTGGTATTAATATAATTTCGGACCCCATTTCTATACTAGGGGTTCAGTTTGGTCCAGGGAATATGGCCTTGTTGAATTGGTCACTTAAAATTTAGCAAGCGAATAGGTTTATGAACAGCTGAAAAGGGCAACAGTTATCTAAGAAGAGGAGGGTCCTCTTAATAAAAACATTATTGGTCCCTCAGTTTCTGTACATTAGTTACATATCCCCCCAGTCCATTTTCACTAGCTTATATGGAGTATTTTTTCAAGCCTTTTGGGGCTCCCGTTTAAATCCTATTAAGAGGGAATTTACATATTTACCAGTGCAGGAGGGCGGTATAGGAATGATACACCGTGTTGCCTTCTTCTACAGTCTGTTTGTGAATTATAATATATGCCCAGCACTATGCCCTAACACAAAGGTGTCGGCCCCCCTGATTTTGAAATGGTTGGACCCTTGTAGGCCTGCATGGGAGGGTAGGAAGATAAGATCTATTCCCACAAGGATGCCAGAGTATAGGAAAGACTGCATTAAGCAGATGGTGAGGTGGCAGATTACTCCAGTACAGTTATTAACCATAGACAGAAAGGGCATATATATAGCAATATTAACAAGTGAGAAGACATCAACAGTAGAATTTCCTGGTTGTACAAGTATCAAGCAAGTCTGTGTGCTAAAACAATTGTCTAATCCTAGACTTCCATCCTTTGTCTGGGATTGTGTCTGGCTCAGCAATTACGGCAGACTGGGAGTAAAGTGGAATAATAAACATAAGCAGGTAGCAGAAAGGTATTGCCCCAGACTGACATGTCCATTAGCATTGGAAACACAGGAACACCTCTTCTTAGGGTGCCCCATGCCACCTCCTTTTGGACTTACCTGGCACAAGCCTGGTCTGATAATCAATTGGAAACACCTTCATACCTAGAAATTATGTATGGACCAGATGACAATAGGCTTAGTAAGTATCATGGTGAAACAGTATATATAACTTTTGCACTAGTTAAATGTTATCTCTGGCAGTCAAGATGCATGTTAGTAATGCAACAAAGATTGGTTACCTATCAGGAGCTCCTGAATAATATAAAATTGTCATTACAAAATGTGCAGAAAGCTGATGTAAATAGATTTTCGGTAGAAAAGGCACAGCATTTATGGTTGAATTGTTCAGTTTGGTTGAATTAAAAAACAAAGTACAGTAATAATACTAATAATTATATGAGATGTAGATATTTGAATGTATGGTAAGACTAATGTATGTATTGTAATTTCTTTTGTGTAATGAAGTCCAATTACAATAAAAATTCCCCTACTCTTTTCAATAAGTGCCATGGGATCTTTAACATTCACCTGAACTATCACCAATCCAGGCAGATGAGACCTCAGTTTAACGTCTCATCTGAAAGACGGCACCTCAGAAGTGCAGCACCCCTCTCGTGCTGCACTACAGTGTCAGTACTGGGATATTAATCCAAGTGCCAGATGTAGGAACTGAACCCAGAGCTCTCTGATCTCCCGGCCTCAGAGGCGAGTGTGCTACCTACTGAGCCACTGACACTGCCAACTAACTACCAACTGCCAAATAATGGTTGACTAAATCAAATGCCTTTGTCAGGCCTGCAAAGATTGCCCCTGTTGCCATGCCAGCATCCATAGCCTTAAGAATGTCTGAGGACACCCATATCAGGGCCATGTCTGTGCCATGATTCCTCTGACAGCCATGTTGGACATGTGTTATGAAGTTTTTATGGTTAAGGTAGTCCTGAAGTTGGTCAAATAACAGTCTTTCCTGAATTATAGCAAGTATACTAAGAAGGGAGATTGGGTGATAGTTTTCAGGTAAGTCTTTATGGCAACCTATTACTTCAGTTTAGTATTCACCATGGAGGAGGGAGACCACTACAGGGAGGTGGTGCAAGGACTAGAGTTTGGGCCAGTCTTGGTAGAAAGGGTACTCAAGGGCCTCAAAACCTTGAAAGGTGGCAAACTGCATCTGGCCCTCACAGGTTAAACCCTACAGTGCTGAGGTAGGTGTGGCAGACACTGGAAATGCTATTAGCAAATCTGTTTTATTTATTTATTTTGTTTACTTGGTAGGTTACACTTGACAAGGAAATAACTAGTATGAACTGGGAGGATACAACAGTGTGAACAATAAGCACATAAAGATACATAGTATAGAAAAATAGCCCCAAGTCAGGCAAACAGCATACAACAGGAGCAAAAAATAATTCAACAAGTTGCATACATGGGTTTTAGTGCATGAGTATGCAATCAATTATGAATATACATTCAGCAACACAATATACAGCTTAGGATTGCTTACATGTGTACACCATAGCTGAAGAGCATGCCCCAGGAAAAGAGAGTGAGTAAAATGGATAACACAACATGAGGGTGGAGTTAATGAGCACAGCGGCAAGAGGTTGACCCCATAAGATACCTAATGAGGGCACCCTTTAAGAGCCCATGTGAGGCAAAATTATGAATCTCTAGTGGAAGGGAGTTCCAAAATTTCAGTGCAGAGACTGAGAAAGCCTATTCCCCCATTTCAGATGAGTGCCTAGGAACTTGAAGGATGGCAGCATTGTTGGATCTGAGTGAATAGGCCTGAAATGGTATAGGGGGGAGGGAAAAGGGAGGTGTGGAGATCTTAGCAATATATCAATAAAGCACCCTAGAGGGTAAGTGTGGGCTGCAGAGGGGCAGAGCCATCTGAGGGAGGTATTAAGGGCACAGTGATGTGTGAGTCATGGGTAGGTAATGGAGAAATGACAGTTGTTGCTGCAGGACACCTCCCACATGCGTAGAGCAGTGTGTGATGCATAGTAAAAGATCATCTGTCCATTTTGAAGATGGGGAAGGAGGACACTGTGCAATGGCAAGTCTGGAGTTGGGTATAAGGGAGCATCTTGTACAGTAAGCTAGGCCTCTGATGTTTTATGACACTAAATTAGCAAGAGGAATGGACACGGCAGTGGAGCTGCATTACAAGGAGACCTGAACATATTTAGAGTGTGGTCTAGGGCAGAAAAATATGGGCTTGGTGAACAAACAAAATCTTGGAAGGCATGACCAATTCAAGGGAAGTGATCCTCCTGCATGTACACGGTGATGGTGAGACCACATCTGAAGTATTGCATTTGGTTATAGTTAAGACAGTACATAAGAGACACTGAAAATAACGATGGGGTCCAGCAAAGGTCCACAAAGCTGGTAGGTGATTAAGGGGTAAGAGCTATAAGGAGAGATTAGTGTATTTATCAGGCAAAAGTAATCCAAGCCCCATATTACTGTAGTTGCCTGCCTGTTCTCACTAGGTGGGTTGCTAGAATATTTCTGTATCCATATAGTTAATCTTAATGGGATTTGAAGCTGGATAATGTATTTCTTTCTACCACTGTTTCTGGTAATTTAGTCCATTTTTGATTAATTCTCTGGGTGTACCAGTATTTTCTGTGCTATGTTTTGAATAGTTCACCATTGAGCTTGTACCCAAGTGCACTGATACCTTATGAGTTAATTTTGGATTTAAGATGGATTATATTTGCTAGTCCTGGATCCTTGCTAATGTTGATCTGAATGCTAAAAACATATCATCTCTACGTCTTCTCCTTTCCATTGTGTCGGAGGCAGTGAGAAATGGATGGACACAAGGACACATAAATCAGGTACAGCAAGGCTAAAGAAATGCCAAGCTGGTTCTTTATTGATATTTAACAAACAAAAGAGCAGACTTTACTTAACAAAAAAAATGTAAATAAACAAATGAAATGACATCAATAATCTTCAGCAAAATTACAGCATCAAGACTGTTCAGCTCCAGAAGATATGCTGCAGGTTGGGTAAATAGCCCAACTTTCCTTGGGATCTGAAAAGGGTTGCAGATCTCCCACACCAGGGTCAGTACCAAGCTGGACCTGCAACTCATCTGATTTAGTTATCTAGGTTGACTCCCTTTATACTTGAAAAGTATCAGGTGACCACCTTAGATTCCGCCTAGTCAGTCTTCACAAATGCAAAATATATCAAAATATCCCATTTGTTATGAATAAGCATTAAATCATTACATACCAACACATCATTGTTCATTCAGATGCTTAAAACTAAATAATAATCCTTTATTAAAAATATAAAAGAATATTCCAGGTGTTGGCTCTTCCCCTCACCTGGCTAATGGATAAATCTGTAGAACAGAGGGCCGTCTGCCTCCTAGAAGGACACTGGGTAGCCCAGAAAAAGGCTTCAACAATACCCTGTTTACTGGAACTTTCCTATGGTAAGCCTAAGTCCTGTACCTTACATGTAAGACAAGCATTTTATGTACAGAAATTACCAAAAATGGATTCATATTAATCATTAAATAAAAAAAAAGGTCTGTACACTTGGTTCAATAATGCCTGCATATAGGTGTGGTTGTGGCTTTTTGCAAATAGCACGGAGTTTAAGTGAGATAAACAGGCAAACTGTACAGTTCTATAGCCACTTTAAACATGTTACTTGGGTGCAGTTTGTCTGTTTCTTGGTTTAGGTGCACCAAACATAAGGCAACATTTAGTTTTAATAGAATGAAGTACAAGGAGCGTTACTATGCATTTTCTTCTAGCACAGTAACATAGCTCCCAGGGATTGGGACGACCAGGTAGACAGTTTCTAAAACCATTTTCAAGTCTACCAAGATCTGTTCAAAGAGGCAAATGCATGAATGCTACTCTATATTGCAACACACAGTTGCGGTTCATTTATCTTGCAACTTGCAAATGCGAGGAGTACTTGCATCTCGCAACTCGGCAGATGCGAGAAACATTTGCACCTCGCTACTCGCAGTTGCTAGGTGAACAAATGAATGCTACGGCTACTCAGGACACAAAGCATTGGCAGGAGGTCACTAACTGCAGTGGCTACCAGAACGTTTACCTGGTAAGCTGCTGAATTTATTTCATGGTTCTTCAAACATTCCTGGGCTCTTAAAACAATGCTGCCATTCTAAAACCAAGCACTACAACATAACTGTGCTTATTTCATGAGAAGCGGTAGCTTCTTCTAATTCTAAATTACATGTACAGTGCCAAGCAGCATTTTCATTAGGAGTTCACTACACAGCTCCTTAAGGGGGGGCTGGGACCCTTATGGAAGACTGCAGAAAAGGGAAAAAAGACAAAGGGATAACTCAAAAAGGACTTTCTTTCAGGTGGCCTGCCTGAAGAAAAGAGACAAAGAGAATTCAGATAAGGATAGGGGTCACCAGCACTCTTCCACAACTAGTGGAATATAAATTACAACAGTTTCCTACATCCTACAATCCTACAACCAATAGGCAGAATTTTCAGATCTCTCTCTCACAAGAAGGAGAGAAATGGAGCTTTAGCCCACCCACACCCAAAGCTCCACATCGGGGTCCCTAAAAAAAAAGGTTCTACTAACCTTTCTCAATACATATCACCCCGCGGTCTGACTGTGCCTGTACATTTGAATCTGCCCCATAACGGGACATAAAGTCTGCATTTTTATTTGCAGTGCCTGGCCAATGGTGAATAGTGAATCTATATGGTTGTAATGCCAAGTACCAGCACATTATGCAGGGGTTTTTGCCCTTCATTACATGCAACCAACATAGAGGGTTATGGTCTTTGACAACCTCAAACTGTGAGCCCCAAAGATAAAATTTAAGGGCTTCAATAGCCCATTTCACCTCAAGACACTCCTTCTCGATAGCAGAGTATCGAATTTCTTGTTCATGTAACTTGCTGCTTAGGAAAATGATTGGGTGTTCTTCCCCATCAAACATTTGGGATAACACTACCCCGATACCAGTATCCGAGGTGTCAGTCTGTACAAAAAAGGGCAATGAAAAAATCAGGGCTCCTTAGCTCCTTAACACTGGGGAGGAACATAGGTGTGCCTTTATGATACAGAAGGCTGCCTTGCATTCAGGGGTCCATTTTACTTTAGTGGGAGTCCTCTTTTTCGTAAGGTCTGGGAGGGGGGTAGCAACTGTGGCAAAATTCGGGATAAACCTGTGATAATATCCTGCTAAACCCAAAAAAGACCTGACATGCTTTTTGGTGGTTGGCCTTGGACATTTTGCAACAGCATCTATTTTTCCCTATATCTTGTTTCACTCTCCCGTTGCCAATTCCAAATCCCAAATATTTTGTCTCCTGCATGGCTATGGCACATTTGGTAGGACTGATTGTAAGGCCTGCAGCGACTATAGTCTGTAATACTGCAGTCAGATGCTTATGTGATTCTCCCAATTGGGACTAAAGACCACCACATCGTACAGATATGCTGGGCAACAAGCTGTAGGTTGTTTTAAGGTACGGTCCATAAGGTGCTGGAATGTGGCAGGTGCCCCATGCAACCCGAAGGGCATGGTCACAAATTGATATAGCCCTACCGGGGTACTAAATGCAGTTTTCTCCTTCGATGAGCCATCCATGGGGATTTGCCAGTATCACTTCATAAGGTCAAATGCTGTTATATATTTTGCATTGCCCCGTGTATCTATATTATCAATCCTGGGCATGGGATAGGCATCAGATTTCAAGATAGCATTTAGGCAGCAGAAGTCGAGGCAGTCTTATGCTTCCTTTCTTTTTTTAAATGACTACAATTGGGAATGCCCACTCACTGCTCGATGGCTCTATCACCCCCAGGCGCTGCATTTTTCTACCTATTTAATAACCTTCTCTCTCACTTTCTCTGGTAACTTATTTGGTTTCTGTCTAATGGGAGTGGTTTGGGTTACGTCTATGTGATGTTGAACCCCATTTACCCTACCAGGGGTATATGTAAATTTCTTTTGATATCTCTGTAACAGCTTATTCAATGCTGCACTCTGCTGTGGTTCCAGAGAGGGGCTGATAGTGAGATCACACAGTTCCTCTTGCTTTTCGATGCATTCATAGGCAACCTCTAGTTCACTATCCCCTTTCCCTGGATATACATAGTAGCTGATACTAGCTCTGCCAACTTATTTCTTTAAGAGGTTCACATGATAGATGCCCCTGTTATGGCATTTATCTGGTAACTCTGTCTCGTATGTGGCAGGGCCAGTTTGCCATGCAACAGTGTAGGGTCCTTGCCATTTCATTAATAGCTTCTCAGTGGGAGAGGGTAGTAGCAACAATACCTGATCACCTACCTGATACGTTTTTGCACCCACTCCTTGATCATAATAAACCTTCTGATCAATTTGCTTCTCCATATTCAGTTTGTGGGACAACTGAATATACTTCATAAGTTTCTGTCTCAAACTGAGCATATACTCCAAGGTATTATTGGAGTTTCCCCTTCCCATTTCTTCCTGACAATGTCCAAAGGCCCCCGAGGGTTTCTGACATATAATAGCTCAAATGGGGAAAAAGCAGTGGAAGCCTGAGGTACCTCCCTATAAATAGGTGTCCCATGTCTTCCCTTCATCCTCCATAAACTTACACAGCATTTTCTTTAGGGTCTGGTTGAATCATTCAACCAGCCCATCAGTCTGTGGATGATAAGGGGAAGTAAGTATAGCCTCAACTCCCAAAGAGGAATATAATCTTGTGAGCAGTCTGGAACAGAAATTACTCCCTCAAGCTATGATTATGTCTTTAGGTATCCCAACCCTGCTAAATATTTTAACTAATTTCTCTGCTATCTTCTCAGCAGTGATGGTGCGCATGGGGATCACCTCTGGATACTTCATACAATAATCACAAATCACGAGGATAAACCTGTTACTCTTGGTGCTTTTTTGTAGGGGCCCAACTATGTCCATGGCTATCCTGCTAAAGAGGGTGGTAATTGGGGGCAACAGTTGGAGTGGGACTGTATCCTTCTTAGTTATAGTGGATACTTTTTGGCATTCTTGGCAACTGTGACAATAGTCAGCCACTAGCTTGTGGATAGCTGCCCAGTAGAATCTGAGCAGTAGCCTATGCTGCGTATGTTCCCTCCCCAAATGGCCTGCTAATGGGATATCGTGATCTAGGTGAATCAGTTGCTCACAGCACTGTACAGGTACCAATAGCTGATCAACTTCCCCCCCATAGTTGGATTTGTACACACTCTATAAAGTAGCCTGTCCATTAAGACACACTGGGACCCCTTCTGCTCTTCCTGTCCCACCATCTGGAAGAAAGGTTTCAAAGTTAAATCAGCAGCCTGCTCTGTACAAAAACATTTTTCTGCTACCTGAAAATAATCAGCAGGTTTAACATCAACAGTAACATCAGCATTAGTAATTGAACTATAGTCTTTTTGTTTAGTCCATTGTATTTTGTCTCCTCTCCTTTCTCGTCTGGACTTACTTGTCTTTCCTGGTAATACAATAACATCTTCATCAAAAGGAAACAGACTGGCCCATTGTTCTTCCTGTATGGTCTGTGATCGTGTAGTAACAGCAAAAACACCATCACCCTGGGTTACTAAAGACTACAATTCCGGATGGTCATGTCCTATAACCACCAGAACAGGCAGATGAGGGACCAGTCCCACAGGGATTAGATGACTGTTTTCCTGTACTTGCAACTCCACTACAGTTAATGGGTATCAGTGGGTATCACCATGGATACAAACAACAGTGGTTTCAGCACATCTGTTCCCCTCCATTTTTATCAAATCATATCTCAACAGGGTCTGTCTACTGCCAGAATCGATTAGTCCAAAGACCTCCCAATCTCCAATCTTTACTGACACTATGAAATGTCCTCGGTTTGCTAGGGCTAACTGGGCTGGTGTTGTCTTTCTCTTAGGGCAGAACCAGGCTATATGTCCTTTTTCTTGGCAGTCTCTACAGATTATATTAGGGTTGTGTGGTCTGCCAGATTTATAAGGCTTAGAGTTCCTACTATTCCCAGAAGGTGAAGAAGAAGTAGAAGTTCTTACCAGTGTAGGGGCAGCACCAATTGCAGGTTTCCCTCATTGATGACTGGGTCTGGCAGCAAGATAGTCCTCTGCTAATGTTATCGCTGTTCTGCTGTTTCAGGCCAGTGCTCCCTCACCCATGCTTGCATATCATTTGGCAATATTCAAATATATCGTTCCAGTATGATCATTTCCAGCATCTGGTCTGCTGTTTTTACACCTGGCTGTAGCCATTTATGGCAGAGGTCCTTAAGTCGTGCAAAAGCTACTTGAGGAGTAACTCCTGTGTGGAACTTAAAGGTCCAAAACCTCTGCCTGTATGTCACTGGGCTTACATCATATCTTTGTAAAATGGCTTGCTTGACAGCATTATAGTTATCAGCTTGTCCACTGTCCATATTACTGTAGGTGAGCTGTGCTTTGCTGGATAAATAAGGCACCAAACAAATGACCCACTGTGTCCTTGGTCACCCGTAAGCTTGGGCTATATGCTCAAAGATGGTCATATAGGCCTCTATATCATCAGTCTCTTCACGTTTTGTCAATTTAATGTACTTTGGGGTGTCTGCTGGAGGAGGGTTCTGAGCATCCACTACCTGTATGGCTTGCAAGGTTCCAGCCCACTAGGCCTCACTTCTCCGGAGGTCAGCCTTCCTCTGTTTGTCCATAGTCAGTTGTTTAATACAGAGTCATCTCAGTAAGCCTTGCATGTTCTCTGGGGGTTCACTGATCACCTGTTCTGTAGTTGTCTCATCCTTACTCCCTCCTTCTCCTCCTTGGCTGTTTTCCACCAGACATCAGGACCCAGGCCTGTCAAAGGGGTCTCTCCTTACTTTCCAGCCATCGGTCTAGTAAGAACACCACTTGGCTTGGTGAGGACATCATCTGCTGTTTGTGGCTGCATCTGCTGTCCACTTTCTGGTAGGTACCAGCATCACACCCAGTTTAGGTGAGATAAATAGGCTAACTGCACAATTCTATAGCCACCTTAAACATGTTACCTGTGTACAGTTTGTCTGTTTTTTGGTTTAGTTGCGCCAAACATAAAGCAATATTTTGTTTTAATAGAATGAAGTACAGGGAACATTACTATGCATTTTTGTCTAGCATAGTAACATAGCTCCCAGGGATTGGACAACTGGGTGGACAGTTTTTAAAACATTTCCAAGTCTACCGCGGTCTGTTCAAAGGGGCAAATGCAAGAATACTGCTCTACATTGTAACATGCAGTTGTGGTTTATTTATCTTGCAACTCACAGATGTGAGGAGTACTCACATGTCACAACTCACAGAAGCGAGAAACATTTGTACCTAGCTACTCGTAGTTGCAACTTGCAGTTGTGAGGTGAATAAGGGAGCGCTACAGCTACTCAGGACCCAAAGCGCTGGCAGGAGATCACTAACTGCAGTGTCTACCAGAATGTTTACCTGGTAAGCTGCTGACTTTATTTCATGGTTCTTCAAATGTTCCTGGGTTCTTAAAACAATGCTGCCATTCTAAAAACAAGCACTGCAACATAACTGATTATTTCATGAGAAGCGGCAGCTTCTTCTAATTCTAAATTACATGTACAGCGCCAGGCAACGTTTCATTAGGAGTTCACCACACAGTTCCTTAAGGGGGGGGGGAGACTGGGACCCTTATGGAAGACTGCAGAAAAGGGAAAAAAAGATAAAGGGATAGCTCAAAAAGGACTTTCATTCAGGTGGCCTGCCTGAAGAAAGGGGACAAACAGTACTCAGATAAGGATATGGTAGTTAGGATAGAACGTGGTGCTACCGCAGTTGTCTTATAGGCTTTGGAAAGCAGTCTTCCCAAGGGGTCACTCTTCCACACATTGTACACATGTTTAGCTCTCTTGTTCTTTCTTCATAAGTTTTACTTTCCATCTTTGTATTTTGTTTCAATGTTTAGCTTTTTTCTTGGTATGAGGATTCTAGACTTGAGTGGCATACTCAAGATGCAATTTGACAAAAGATTTATATAGAGGCAGGAGAACACCTTTATCCCTACTAATGATGTTGTTTTATGCATCCAGACACTTGATTTGCTTTTTTAACAATAGAATCAATTTTAGGTTATTGCAAACAACCACACCCAGATCTTTTTCACTGGTTGTAGCCCTTAATTATGTTCCTTGGAAGTTATACCTAAAAAGATGGTTCCTTTTTCCCAAAATGCATTACTGTCTATCTTTTTAGGTTAAATGACATGCCTGATTCTGTTGACTGGTTACTTAATCTATCTAGATTCTTTTGCATTAATTTGCAGACATCTTCAGTTCCAATTAGTACTCCTATTTTTGCATTGCCTTCAGATTTGCTGTTCAGCCCAATAGATTATCATTCATGTCTCTTTTATACATAATTTAAAGAGAGTAGGACCCAGCAGAGATCCCTGTGGGACTTCACTGGTCACATCTGCCCATTCAAAAGTAGCCCCTCTTATTTTGACTCTCTGCTTCCTATTATAAAGCCAGCTGTCTCCCCAATTTACTAAATATTTGTGCTATCTTGATGTTTTCCATTTTATCAATAAGCAAGTTGCATTGCACTATACTCAAATCCATATAAATGATATCAGCAGATTTCCCTATGTCCATAGCCTTTTAATGGATTCAAAAATGCTATTAACTTTGTTTGACATGATCTACTTATTGGGAAGCCATGCTGGCTCTTGTCATCACCCATATTGTTTGTTACTCATTTCCCAAGGTTTTCCTTCATTTCTGCTTTAACCATTTTACTTATTATACTTGCTAGGCACTGATTCTGTACTTTCTACTTTTGATTCTGGCCATTTATGTATAACACTGACATCCGATTTTCACCTATGTTTTCTGTAGCTTTCTGTGGGCTGTTTTTGTTAAACACAGAACAGAAGAATTTGTTAAAATCTGTTGCCATTTCTTGGTCACATTATATTCTTAAATTGTTAATTTCCAGTGGCCCTAATGTATTTTCAGTCTGTATTTTTAGAGTTTGTATAGGCATAGAACCATTTGCAATTATCCGTTACATTTACAGCCAAGTTTTTTTTCTATATTTCCTTTCTGTTTTCAGGCTTACATTCTCTTTGCATCTGTCTATACTCATTTAATATTTTACCCTACTATATGCACTTCATTTCATCTACGATATTTCCTTTTATTTCTCTTTATTAATTTCCTAATTTGGTGTGCCATCCATCTTGGTGTTTTTCCTTTGTTATACTTCCATTTACAGGGTATATTTTGGTAGATAATAAGTTCATTTTATTTTTTACTAATTCCCACTGTACTTCTATGTTTCTGTCTTTTAAATTCTGCTCCCAATTCCAAAGTGCTAGCTCATTTCTCATAGCACTGAAGTTGGAACAATGGAAATCTAGGTGGGATGATGTGCCTTGTTCTTTTGTAAATTTCCTATTAATTTTAAATTCTATAATACAGTTATCTCTGTTACCTAGTGTTTCCCTAGGTTTACACTTCATGATAAGTTGATGGGAAGATGAGGTAATAACACTCAAAATAGTTTATCTCCTATTTGGGCATGCTGCATTAGGTTGGATGGCTTAATTACATCAATAAATTCATTTTCAGCTGTGGTTTTATGTGTACCATCTTCCCAGTTAATGGCTGGCATGTTTAAATCCCCTATTAAAATGTTTAGGGTGGATACAATGGGAAGTTTGGAAAGTATGAGAGAGGATCTGGCAATGCTGGAGGAGTGGTCAGAAAGATGGCAGCTACAATTTAAGGCAAAGTGATGCAGAATTATGCATATGGGGTGTGGAAACCCGAAGGCAAAGAACTGGCTAGGGGGTGACTGGAGACAACAGAACAGGAAGAGACCTGGGGAATCACTATTTTGGACAGCCTGAGGGTTCAGAGTCAGTGCAAGAAGGCAGTGGGGAAGGCACTCAGAATGTTGGCATGTATAGAGAGGGCTTTATAAGCAGGAGAAGGGAGTTGATCAAGCCACTATACAAAACCATGGTCAGACTGCACCTAGAATATGGGGTACAGTTCTGGAGGCCATACTTATAAGGGGACAAGGACAGGCTGGAGAAGGTCCAGAGAAGGCTATGAGAATGGTGAGCAGGCTGCAGGAGAAGATATACGAGGAGAGAGTGGGTGAGATGGGCCTGTACATACTGCAGGAGAGGAGGGAGAGGGGGAAATGGTAGAAACATTCAAGTACTGGAAAGGCATAAATAGGATGAGTGTTGAAAATATCTTCAAACTGAGTGAGAACAAATCCACTAGGAGGCATGCATTAAAACTTGAGGGCAGCAGATTTAAAGGAGACATCAGGGGCAAATTCTTTACTGAGAAGGTGGTAGGGTCATGGAACAGACTGCCAAAATGGGTGGTGGGGGTTGAAACAGTGGACACATTTTTTAAAGTGTGGAATACATACAAGGGCCTAAACAACATTGGGCAGACAGAAAATGGAGGGTAGAGATCTTCCTTGGGGGGAGGGACTCGGGCAGACTGGATGGAGCATGGTGTCATTTTCTGCCAACAAGTTTCTATGTTTTTATGTATTCTTGAATATTATTAATCTTGTTAAATAAGTAGTAGTAGAGTTTATTTACTGCGGGCGCCTTGCCCCCTAGGCTCAGGGCACCCTTACAATGTGTTAGACTAGTAACATTTATGAACATAAAAACAAATACAATACATATATAATCAATAAATACAATCCTTTAAAATTCAACATAAACTGGTTCCTAGGCTGTCTAGCAGTTTAAATGATTCCTCAGGTCCTGAATGACTGCTGGAAGAGGAAAGTTGTAAGTTGTTTTTTAAATACCACTAGGGAAGGCACTTCACAAAGGTACCCTGACAGTGTTGGGTAAGTTACTTTTTCTATTACGTTCTATTATGTTTGGAAACTGGTTCCAGGAAGCTCTGTGCAGTCACTAGCAAGGATAGAAACATAGAAACATAGAAGTTGACGGCAGATAAGGACCGCGAGGCCCATCCAGTCTGCCCATTTGTTTTTCTACCTTGTAAATGTGCCATCGGTCTTTGCTCTGTCAGTGGCCTATCTATTCATAGTCATTTGTATTACTCCCTTATGCCTATCCCATGCCTATTTGAAGCCCTGCACTGTATTCATAGCCACCACTTCTTGTGGTAAGCCATTAAATGCATCCACCACCCTTTCTGTAAAAAAAAATTTCCTCACATTCCCCCTTAATCGGCCCCCCTCTAATCTCATGCTGTGTCCTCTTGTCCTGCTATATTTCTTATATTTAAACATGTTAGACTCTTTCACCTTGTTAATGCCCTTAGGGTGCTTGAATGCCTCAATCATATCACCTCTCTCCCTCCTTTGCTCAAGGGTATACATATTGAGCTCTGTTAATCTGTCCTCATATGTCTTCTGATGCAGTCTCTGCACCATTTTGGTTGCCCTTCTCTGGACTGCCTCAATTTGGTTAATGTCCTTGTGAAGGTGTGGCCTCCAATACTGCACGCAGTACTCCAGATGGGGCCTAACCAGTGTCTTGTAAAGAGGGATTATTACCACCCTCTTACGACTTGTGATACCCTACTAATACACCCTAACACCCCCTAGCCTTACCTACTGCTTTAGAGGTCTGCTTGGATGATTTCAGGTCATCAGTGATGATGATACCCAAGTCTCTTTCTTCCTTTGTGACTGCTAGCAACTCCCCTCCCAGCCTATAGGTGGCTTCAGGGTTTCTCTTCCCTATGTGCATGATTTTGCACTTCTTTGCATTAAATCCCAGTTGCCACTCTTCTGACCATTTTGTCAGTTTATCCAGATCTCTTCTCATTCTGCCCACCCCATCTGGATCATCTACTCTGTTGCAGATCTTGGTGTCATCTGCAAACAGACAAGCCTTACCCTCTAGTCCATCTGCAAGGTCACTAATGAAGATGTTGAAGAGGACTGGCCCCATGACTGATCCCTGAGGTACCCCACTTGTGACTTGCATCTCTTCTGACTGTATACCATTTACCACCACTCTCTGTTTTCTGCCCGTCAACCAGTTTGCCACCCAGTTGACCAACTTCTGACCCATCCCGAGCCTACCCAGCTTATTTATCAATCTTCTATGTGGAACAGTGTCAAAAGCTTTGCTGAAGTCAAGGTAGGCGACATCAACTGCTCCCCCTTGGTCCACCACTCTGGTTACCCAGTCAAAGAAATCTATGAGATTAGTTTGACAAATAGAGAAGTACTAGAAAAGGTAATACACCTTACAATTACAGTTGCTTATTTCTTTTTATAAAAAAAACAATAAATAACTACAACAGATTAAATGTTTTGAAAGTAATAGGTTAGTTACTATTTACTTTCAAATAAATGTAATCAGTTACAGTTACATATTTCTTTTGTATGAAAAGACATAAGTAATTGTAACTGTAAGGTGTATTACTTTTTTCAATACTTCTCCATCCTTGCTAGTGACTGCACAAAGCTTCCTGGAACAAGTATCCAAAAGTAATAGAAAAATAACTTACCCAATACTGTACCCTGGCAATGAATTCCAAAGGATTGGGGCAGCCAGCTTGAATGCCCAGCCCCCAGAAGATTTCAACTTAGCTCTAGGGACCTCCAGGAGGGCCTCCCCTGCCAATCTAAGAAAGTGACTCAGGGTGTAGGGGTAAAGGAGCTCCTTCAGGTAGCCCAGACCCAACATGTGTAGTGCCTTATAGGTCAAAAGGTACTTGAGTGAAAATAACTGTGCATACTTCTCAATATCGGTGTCTTGTGGTCTGTAGAGTACACCAGTCCCAATCATTGTGGTTCTCCAATTTTTAATTTCAGTTAGTAATTGTTCCAGTTCTTCAATGCCTATTGCATTTTGTCTGCTGCTAATGTCACGTTTAACAAGTAGTGCTGCTCCACCATCCCTTTTATGTAGTTTGTCTTTTCTGTAGGTGTTATACCCTTTTATACCTTTGTGCCGGTCGTCACTGGGGTTCCACCAGGTTTCTGTTACTGCTATTTTATTGGTATTTTTCATGGTAACAGTGTCTCCAAGGAGCTCATGTCTTTTTCTCATGCTCCTTGCATTGATCAGAAGACACTATACATTTATTGATGCATTACTCTTCAGTGGTACACTTGTATTTAATTTGCCCAATTGTTTAATGGGTTTGTATGATTCATTATTTTTAACTCCTAGGTCTATTTCAAGTTTATAAGCTTGCTAGTTGGTTCATTTACGGCTTTTTATAACTGTTCTCCCATAAGCAGTTGGTTTAAATTATTGTCTGTAAAGGGTTTCTTCCTTTCACTAGGTGCTGTTGACTGCTTTCTGTTTAAGTGTAAGCAGTCTTTCCTGAAGAAATAATTCTTGTTTGAGAAAACAACTGGGGCTGGTAGAAGTTGTGGGAACCTGCTTTTGCTGAGCAGCTGGGGATTTTAGTAGCTGGATAAGCTTTAAATTCTTATCAGTCTGTAGACTTTTAAGCAGGACTGCTGACTTGTTTAATAAGTGTTGTTTTGTGTGGGACCTTCCTCTGGATGAGGTTGCAGTACTTGGCGGTGCAGTGTGAGGCAGACACAGGGCTGATACACTCTTGTGAGTGTCATGTGTGGGCCCAAATCCCATCCTCCCACCCTCCCTCCCAGAGCACAGCTAAATTATAGGGGAACACCTGGCCTGCAACTGGAGGAAAGGCTTCAGGTTCTGCTCATGTAGTTCTAGCCACTGGGGTTGGGTTTAAGGCTGGGAGAGAGGAGCATAGGGAGTTGAAATCCTCCCTGTAAACTAACTCTTAAGGCAAATAGTCAGGTGGGAAAAGGTTCAGCCACCCAAGCTTTGCAAGTTTAAAGATCTGCATGCTGTATGGTGGGGGGGGGGGGAATTGCCTAGGTATAGGTACTGATAGCTCAAGAAACTGTAGAGCCACTGAGTTGATAATTTGGCCTAGAAAAGACTGCTGTGATGATGGGGAAGGGACCGCATATCACTAGAGCTGGTGTCTTTGGGCAGGTGGTTGGGTGTACAGGGTGTGGTGTGGCCATGATACTAGACTGGGCTTGGAAGTTTGGGGGATGCCCAGTGTGCTACCAGCTGGCACAGCTTAAAGAAGAGGTAAAGGGGATCCAAAGGCAGCTGGGGGGGGATGATTAGAGAGGTAGGAGGCAAGCGGTCACCTACATGGAAGTACGAAGTGCTGGGGCCTCCCCAAGCTGGGGAGGAGTGAAGAGTGGTGCTCACACTAGCAGAGGAGGGAAGGGGGAACACAGAGGGCTACTGGGGACCCTGGTAGATGGGGCCCAAAAAGTGAAAATTTCCACAGCAGTAGGCAAGAATCTGGGGGTGTCCAAAGGAAACCAAGAGAAGCGGTAGGGACAAAGGGGGCACTGGGGGAAGAGCTAAGGCTCACAAATCATTTTAATCATTTACATCCATTGGTAGAAGAGGGTGTGTGTTTGGGGGGAGGAAGAGGAGGAGGAGGAAGATGCTGCTGCTACTGGTGTAGCTGGGGCAGGGATGGATAGAACAGCTGTAGAGGGCAAGTGCCAAATTCACAATAGAGGGGGTCCCGGACAGGATGGGGAAGAGGGGTAGGAGGGGAAAAGAAAAACTAGGATCAGGGGAACAAGGAAGAGGCTAATAGTATGGAACAGGGGAGCACAACAGGCAGGAAGGTGCAGGACATAAATAGGATGATAGCGAGCAGAAAGCCAAATAGGCAAATGGATAGGATGGATGGATTAGTAAGGAGTGAGGAAAGAGATACAGAAAAAGATACTCAGGTGGGTGGGATAAAGAAGGCCAGGACACGGGTAGAGGAGGTGACCAGGGACAATAGTAAAGGGGCTACCTTCAACACCCAGATTGTGGGAGGTGCGAGGAGCCGGGTGAGGGAAGAATCCGATGAAGGGATGAGGAGGGGCATGGAAGGAGGGGAAAGGGGCATGGAAGGAGGGGGAACCTGAGGGGTAAACAAGAAGGAAAGGGGGAAGTTAGAGTACTGCTATTGGGGGACTCCATGATCAGAGGCATACAGTGGGAGGGGCAGGAGAAAGGTAAAAGCTGTCTGATCAGAACCAAATGCCACCCAAGCCTGACTGTGTATAAGGCCAAACATGAATTGTATTCACTGGCAAGGGAATGCGGAGGACCCCGGACATTCTAGTGCACTTGGGGACAACCGACAAAAGTGGTAATAGTGAACTAGAAATTCAGGCAAGGTTCTGGGAGTTGGCCAGGGTATGCCTTTCCATAGGCTGTAGGATCTCCTTTTCAGAAGTCCTGCCAGTGCCAAGGGCTACTGGGGAAAACAAGATGAAGATTTGAGTGATAAATCAGTGGCTTAGGGAGTGGTGTGGGGAATTGGGGTATGGCCTGGTGGGGGACTGGAGGCAGACCTGGGAGGATAAGGGGCTGTATGCTAGGGACAGGCTCCACCTTAATTTGGAAGGGAAGGAAATCCTAAAGCTTAAACTAGCTGGGTTCATCAGTGAAAGGTGGGGTTTAAACTTGTGAAGGGGGGAGGGATAAAAAAGGAGCAGTGCCAGCAGATACGAAAAAATGAGGGACATGGTCTCCACTCCTCTAGGGGGCTAGGGAGATATGGAACTGGGTCACCAGGTAGGGTGCAGGAACTGAGAAATGGGAGCTCAAGGGGGAGAAAGGAGAAGAGGGAAAAGGGGTGGAGAGTGGGCCTGATAAACGTCAGGAGCTTAGGAAATAAAATGCCTGAGCTCCAGGCAATGCTAGTTGAGGGGGAGGTAGATGTGGCAGCAGTCACTGAGACCTGGGCCACTCAAGGGCATGAGTAGGACCTAAATCTGGAGGGCTACACTATGTTCAGAAAAGATAGGGGGGAAGGAACGGGTGGTGGTGTAGCACTGTTAGTCAGAAATGGCGTAAGTATTGGAGGGGTAGAGGAGGAAGAGGGGAATGTGGAAGCTATTTGGGTCACCTTGCTGATGGGGGGGTAAGGGAGTAAAGGTCATAGTGGTATACAGACCACCAGCACTGGCGGAGGTCCTGGAAGAAAGTTTGGTGGCAAATCTTGAGGGACACTGTAGATTAGGAAAGGGAAGGGTAATAGTAATGGGGGACCTCAACATGCCAGGAACAGACTGGGGGACTATGACATCACCAGTGGCTAGAGAGCAGAGGCTGCTCGATGTCTTCCAGGATGAGTTTCTGACACAACAGGTGGGTGAGCCAACTAGGGAGGCCCAGACACTGGACATGGTCCTGGCAGACAGTGATCAGATTAGTGGCCTAGAGGTGAGAGACCTGCTGGCTGTGAGTGATCACTCCATAGTCTGGTTCTTCCTGAACCTGGGGGGGAGGAAAGTTGAACAAGGATGGTAGTAACAGACTTTAGGGGTGCAGACTTCAGGGAGATATGAAGGATCCCTAAAGATCATCTAGACAGGATAAGGCCGGATATGGATGCTGACAGCAGGTGGAGGATCATTAGGAGGGGAATACAGGAGGTTACCAGATCCTGCGCAAGGGAAAGGTGCAAGTTTGGTAAGGCCAGAAAACCCTGCTGGTGGACCCGGGAGGTACAGGAGGTGGTGAGGGAAAAGAAGGCAGCCTTTGGCGCTTCAAGTGGTCAAGGAGTGAAAGGGATCAGGAGGAATATGAGCTGACAGCCAAGAGAGTCACCAGGGTGGTGAAAGCAGCTAAGGCAAAAAAGGAGCAGTCCTTGGCCAGTGGGATCAGGAGGGGGAACCAGGGGTTCTTTAGATACATAGGGGAAAAAAGGCAAGTAAAAGGGCAGATCAGCAAGATAAGGGTAGGGGATGGTTGGGCACAGGAGGCGGGGGAACATGGAGAAGTTCTAAATGAGTACTTTGCCTCAGTTTATACCAAGGTGGATGGAGGGCCTAGGTCTTGCAAGGGGAGTGGGGGAAAACCAAAGCAAGGGGTGAGACCGGTAGAGACTAAGGGCCCTGATGGGTCTGGGGAAAGGGAGTGGCCAGCACAGACAGGCGGGGGCCCAGCAGTGCATGGTGAAACGGGGGAGAACGAGGCTGAAATCCTGGTAGAGAGAGTAAGGGAAGCCCTCAGGTCCCTTCAGATGGAGAAAGCACCTGGGCCAGATGAGATACATCCCAGGGTGCTGAGGGAACTGGCAGATATCCTGGCAGTCCCTCTAGTGGAGCTTTTCAGCATCTCTCTGAGGACTGGGTGGGAGTCCCAAGACTGGAGGGTGGCCCATGTTGTGCTGATCCACAAGAGGGGATCAAGAGAGGAGGCGGGAAATTACAGGCCCATTAGCCTGACATCGGTGGTCAGCAAGGTGATGGAGGGTATTGTTAAGGAAAGGCTGGGGAGTTACTGGAGCAAACTGGGAGCTTGGACAATAGGCAGCATGGCTTTGTCACGGGAAGATCATGCCAGACAAATCTTGTTGAGTTCTATGACTGGGTGATGAAGGCCCTGGACCAGGGTAGGCCAGTGGACATCCTCTTTCTGGATTTTAGCAAGGCGCTTGATTCGGTACCCCACAGTGGCCTGCTGGCTAAGCTGAAGGAAATGGGGGTAGAGAGACAGCTGCTAAGATGGATAGGAAATTGGCTTTCTGAGTGTACTCAGAAGGTAGTGGTTGGAGGGTTAGCCTCATCCCCAAGGTGGGTTACTAGTGGGGTTCTCCAGGGGTCAGTTCTGGGGTGACTCCTGTTCAGAGCCTATATCTCAGACATCAGGAGGGGGATCAGGAGTGAGATGAGTCTCTTTGCAGATGACTCAAAGCTAAGTGCAGTGGTGGATGGGGAGGAGGGGAGGGTGGCCTTGCAGGAGGACCTGGAGGCTCTGGAAAGGTGGTCGGGAAAATGGAAACTAAAATTCAATGCGGGGAAGTGCAAGATTCTGCACCTGGGAGTCAGAAATCCAGGCCAGTGGTATACCCTGGGAGGAGACATGATTCAAGTTATGGAGAGTGAGAGGGACCTGTGTGTAGTGGTAGATGTCAAAATGAACAACTCAGAGACCTGTAGGAGGGCAGCAGCAAGGGCAAATAGGACGCTGGGATGCATTGCCAGGGGGATTACCTCCAGAAAGGTGGAAGTGATCAACTGTACATCACTGTACAACTGCTTGGTTAGGCAACACCTCGAGTATTGTGTACAATTTTGGAGACCACATTTAAAGAGGGTCATTACACTCCTAGAGAGGGTCCAAAGGAGGGCAACCAAAATGATCTGGGGCCTGGGGGAGAGGACCCATGTGGAGAGGCTCAAGGAGCTCATCATGTACACCCTGGAGGAGAGGAGGGATGGGGGGACATGCTAGAGGTCTTTAAGTACATGAAAGGGATCAATAAAGGAGGCACAGTCAGGGTGCTTCAAAGGAAGGAGGGTGGGGCAACAAGAGGTCACGGGTGTAAGCTGGAAGTGGGCAGACTCAGAGGGGAGAGGAGGAGATATTATTTCACTGAAAGGGTGGTAGAGCCATGGAATGCATTGCCCAGGGAGCTGGCAGAGATGGAGACTGTAGACGGGTTTAAGAGGGGATGGGACAGGTACAGGGGGAGGGTATATCTGACCAGGCACAATACAGGTGGAACATCTGGGACTGGTGACAGTATAACCCAAGGGGGAGGGGGGGCACCAAAATCAGCCCTCAGTGTAGGTGCTGAATATCAAGCAGTCTCAAGAGACTGTTAGAGCTATTCTGCTGGCATTTTAGTATGTTAGTAAATAAGCACTGTTTCTCATACATGTGTACCCTTCCCTTTTTGCCCAGTTTTGGAGCCATGTGTTCATTTTCTAAAAGTCCAACCAAAGTTCCCATAAAAATCAGCCAACTCCAAAAATCGTATTCCATTCACTCTTCATTAATTTACTGCCAAACAGTCTCTTCTGGCTCCGGCCATGGCCTGGTGCAGATGCAACCTTTCCCCACTCAGTTGAGCTTCATCTGGGAGACTCTTAGCCAATCTCTTTTATCAAAATGTACATATTATTGCAATGCAGATAATACATAACATACGCTGTATGTAATGGAGTGTGAGTCGCATAATGCTGCTTTTTATGTTCATAAAAATCTGTATATCATTTATAATTCAGTTTGCAGAATGTAGACAGTGAACTGTTGCTACTTTGTCTTGATGCTTATACTTCTTTAACCATTTATTTTCTTATATTCTCTCTTTTCTGTAATAATTCCTGTATGCAGAAAATAATTTCACTGCCATCTTTCCTTTTCTAAATGCTATCAATCATTAATCAATTTCCAAATATCTACACAATACACAACATATTTCTCAGGACAGCAATGTTAAGTATCAGTGCTCCTTATTGATATGTCTGTACCCCAGAAATGTGTGCATTCTCCTGTGAGCAGTCACTTCTTCAACCTAAAAAAAAATCATGACCCCTTAAGTCCCATGCTGTTATATATATCGTTACTTCCAAACATTGAAGTTGTCATCATTGCACCCTGTGTATAGGTGTAACCTATATTTCCACCTTAAAAATTGTGCTCCCTTAAAAACCATGCCATTTGCTGATTCATTTTAAGTTATCTTTGTCTTTGGACAACTCAACATTTTTTCAAATACTGCAATTTCAATTTCAACCTTCTTTTGTTGTTTTGCATGTATTACCTATACAAGTCATAGCAAACCACATGTACAAAAATATGTCACCTTCTCTTAAAAACTCAGGATAAATGTTTTGCTCTACTGGCTATTTCCTTGTGAATAAATTCTTAGTTTTAAGACAAATGTACTCACATCCAATGTCTGTGGCTATTTGCCTACGTATCAGGTTTCTGTAAACAATAAAGTTTTGAGTGTAACCTGTTTTCTTCAGTTTTGCATGCTGGGAGATGGTTCCCAATGATGACTTCACCATGGGCACCCATGCCGCTACCTAGAGTGCAAGCCAATGCCTCGCACTACAAGTACTCATGGTTCTTGTACTTGCAGTGCATTATAAGCTTGATACTCACCCTCACATCAACACTATTTTTGAAGCAATGCTTCCTTGTTGTTTTGTATTAAAATTACTGTGTGGGACTCTGGTCCTGATGGATACAATACACCTGTGGGAGTGACTGGGGATAAAGGAAAGAAGTCAAGGGGATATCAGGGCTGCAAATAGGCAACACTATAAGCCCCCAAGCATCCAAGTCAGAAACTGAGTGATGATCCTCATACACCCTCATTTACACAATCATATTTCATTTACCAAATGTTGCTCCAAATAACAAGCCCTGGAGCTTTTAATTTAGTGTATGCTTTACTGAGTAATCCCTTAATTCCAATTATAACAAAACATTGTGGTTTGATTTCTGCCTAATTTTCTTTGGGATAAGTGAGGATGTGGAGGACTGGAAAAGGAGGAAGGGTGGGTGTAAACTAGATAAAGCAGGGATGTGGAGGGAGGAAAAGGAGGAAGTGGTGGATATAAGTCAGGTAATTATCCACATAAAATCATGCTTAGTTATATAATTTTTGATGGACAGTGTGTTCTATTGCTCCACTTTAATGTAGGCGATATGGTTTGCCAGTAAATTTGCTTGGAAGTGGTGGGGGAGGGGGGAATTTTATATATTTTTTATCCAATTTCTTAATAGCTCATGTTCTCCTAAGTTCTGCTCTAGGTACTGGCAAAATCTCTCATATGAGATTTTACAATGCCTTATTTATATATTTATTTGAATGTTGGTGACTGGGAAAAACACACTGAGCCAAGGCTCATTTCCAGGTGTGACCTGGGAAATGGAATAGAAATGGGTGTATATGGAGGCAGCGATGGGGTGAAGATGCAACAATTATACAGCAGGGAGCACAAGAACATTTCTACGGCAGTTGAGAGTGTACAGTAACTGAAGGGTTGTGGTTAGATGACAAAAATGGGGAATGGGGTACAGAGTTAGGGTGGAAAGCAGGAGCAGGAGGGCACAGGTAGTTGCCTCAGGTAAAATCTAAAGGCAAGCAGAGATGGGTTAATCAGAGATGAGCGGGGAGCAGGTTTCAGAGGTTGGGGAGGTGAGAGAAAAAAAGTCACTTGGCCAGCAGAAGAGTGAGGGTGGGGAATGGAGATGTGAAGGTAAAAGTCATGAAAGGGGAGAGGTGAGCAAGGACACCAGCCTGAGCTGTGAACCCTGCACAATGAACTGACTTGACAGACCAAAATCCTAATTCTGTTGGCTTCTTCGTATGTTCGTATAGGGGATTTCAGGACCGAAGCAAGAAGGAGCTGGAAGCAGGGGATAGCAGTGAACAGAGGTAGGAGGAAAGGGTCCAAAACCAGTATTTGGTGATTAAGGTGGCCCAGTTGGCCTAGCAATGTGAAGAGGAGAGTTGGTGGTGAAACAGCAGACGGTGTTGCATGTGATATCCAGACTGGCTAGAGAGGAGTAGGGGACAATGCTCTAGACTATATCCACATAATTAAAATCTTGGAGCACAGATTTGGTTACTAGTTCCTTGCGGACCTGCAGGGGAAGCCAGTCTCTTTTTTGGAATAAGGCACCCAGTTTGGGTGGAGTTTGGAGTGGATGATGTGTATATGGACTGAGAAATCAAGTTAGCAGTCCAGTCAAACTCATAAGTAATTGAATACGGAGACCACATCTAAGTGGGTACCATCAAGAGTGGTGAAAACAAGGGGACAATGACAGCCTGGCCTATTTCAGGAAGAAGCTGAAATTCATGGCCACTGTCTTTTTGGTGTTGACTCTGAGTTGGTTTTCTTGGAACCAGTGTAGGACGTTGTGAAAGTCCTGCTGGAGTGGTCATTCAGTGTAGTTTCCGCAGACATAAAGTCAGTTTTACTATCTTCATCTAATCTCATGCTCACATTGTTGACTCTGCAATGCACATAATTAAGGGATTGCTTCCTGAATTTTGCATAAGCCCATCTAGATTGTTTCTTATGTCGCTGATTTTTGCAGTGGAAAGGCAGTAAACAGTTTTTATGTCTTTCCTATCCTCGCAGATTACACTATCGGTAAACCGTATAATTGAGTCACCTAGTACTAATGTTAGCATTTTACTTTAAGGCGTTCTTCAATATATTCTATATTCATGTTCAATACCTCATTTATTTTTGTTGCCAGGAGCTGGGTCCACATTATCTATGTGGGTAGCATTTTCCAGATACATTAACTACAGGCAGATATAGCTGCAAGTAGCAAACTAACATCCTTTAAACATAAGTTTGGCAATTACATGGATGGGAGCAATATAAAATATTGTTTTCCTAGATTTCAGATAGTTAAACCTAGATGTGCATGTCTTCTTTTATCTCCAAGCATAACTCCAACTATTTATTGTGCCCTGTTCTATATTATCATGCTTACATTTGTTATCTGAGGAAAGTATCCCAGACCTATTAGTGAGCTGTATGGCGGCTTGCTCGGCTAGTTGACCTCTTTTTTAACTTTTTTTCCTGCATCATGAGCCCATTCCTTGTTCTCACAGTCATTAGGTATGTTCTCTGTACTTCTTGTCCATTTTCTTCTGCTCTTGCTATGAAGATGTCCTTTCTCTTCCCCTTGCAACAAACTACTGACCTCTGAATCACTGTTCTCTAGATCATACAGTCTCTCCAATTTGATGATATTGGATTTCAGCATATTAATTTCCTTTTCAAGTTCTTTGATATATTTGCATTTGTTACAAGTGAATTCCCCATTGTTACTTCCTGTTACCTCCGAGGAGTACACCCCATGGCTTTTACATATATCTATAATATCTACAGTAGCTGTATGCTGTTTACCATTATTTTGGAGAGAGTGACCTGCCCTTCCTGGCTTTTCTGGCTAACACTGGCAGACACTGCCCCTGCCAGTGTTGCCTCCACACAATATGCACCAATGTTCGAGCACTAGAGTCACTGTATGTACTCTCAGAACTGGAAGTGACTGGCTGTGCACTTCTGATTTGAGTGACATACAAATGGTGTATATTTAGTTTTAAAAGGTGAATTTTAAAAACATCCTTCAATATGCTAAAAGCACAGATCCTTTACACTGTACCTCAGTAAGCTAAGTAGCTCTTAAAAGAGGTACTGTATCTCTGCAACGTCAGCTTGATGGTCCTCCAGCTAATCAACTTCCCTCAGGCCACCAATGAGATAGAAAAAATAGAGAAGGGGACTATTTCTTGTAGTTGCAGTTTTTGTAATAGGGAGAGAGAGATTTCACACTGCATACACACATAAAATACAGCTCAGCTATGCTGAGTAAATGATTGCAGCCCTTGTCAAGATTAGACATATTGATACTTAATTTTAAGAAGGGAAGGCTGCCAGGGAATATACGAACATATGTAATTTGCCAGCAGATAAAGGCCTAGAAGTCTATGAAGTCTGCTCGAATGTGCAGCTAGCACTGCTTATTCTACAGCTGCCCCTCCCTTCCACAATTTCCCTCCATTGACTCTTCCCCTTGTCCTGTCCCATCCCCTTTTGAAGCAGTCCACTGTTCTACTGGATACCACTTCTGTAGGTAACACATTCCACCCAGCTACCACACTTTCTGTAAAAAAGTGTCTCCTCATCTCCCCCCTGAACCTTCCTCCCTCCCTCCAGTCTCATATCATGGCCCCTGGTGGCCCTCCCCTCCCTTACTTTGAACAGTCCCTCTGTACCTGTCTTGTTTATTCCTTTCATGTACTTAAAGGTTTCAATCATGTCCCCCTGTCCCTCCTCTCCTCCAGCGAGCACATGTTCAACTCCCTCAGCCTTCTCTCATAAGGTAAGTCCCCCAGCCACTTGATCATCTTTGTCACCCTGCGCTGCACCCCCTCCAGTAACTTAATGTCCTTCTTCAGATACGAGCACCAGTACTGCACACAGTACTCCAGGTGCACTCTAACTAATGACCTATACAATGGCAGAATCACCTCCTCCCTCTTCGAGGATATACCCCTTGCAATGCAACCCAGCATTTTGTTAGTCTTTGCAGCTGCCTTCCCACATTGTGCCGAGTTGTTCATTGACCCTGTAATGAGCACCCCCAGATCCTTCTCCTCCTCCTCTGTGTGGGCTAGCTGCACTGCCCCCAGCTGCTAACTCCTCCTTGTGTTCTTCATCCAAAAATGCAGCACCTTGCATTTTTTGGCACTAAACCCCAGTTGCCAGGTGTCTGACCAGGTTTCAAGCTTTGCCAGATCATTCTGCAACCCCTGCCATCCCCCTAGGTTGCCCACCACCACTCCTATCTTGGTATCATCAGAAAACAGACTGATCTTGCTCTTGTTGTCCAATGATATGTCTGCAATGAATATTCCAAACAACACACTGGTCCCAACACCAAGCCCTGTGGAACACCACTCGTCATTACCCTTTGGTGTGAGAGCGTCCCACTCACCATCACCCTCTGTTGCCTTCCCTGAAGCCAGTTCCCTACCCATCTCACCAGCTTTGCACCTGCCCCTGTGTCTTCTAGCTTACTTTCCAGCCTCTCATGTGGCACTAAGTCGAATGCCTTACTGAAGTACAGATACAGGACATCCACTGCATGGCCCCTGTCCAGTTGCCTAGTTACCCAGTCATAGAACTCCACCAGGTTGGTTTGGCAGGATCTGCCATGTATGAAGCCATGCTGTCTGCTGTCCTGTAGTCCTCTGGCCTTTAGGAGGGCCACCAGCCTCTCCTTCAGGATAGTCTTCATTAGCTTACCCATGATGGATGTGAGACTCACCAGTCTGTAGTTCCCTAGTTCATCTTACCACATGAGCCATCCTTCAGTCCTGAGGTACACACCCTGAGTGTAGTGAGGCATTAAATAGGTCTGCCAAAGGTCCCACAAGTACCTCTGCCAGCTCTGTCAGTACCCTGGGGTGGATGCCCTCTGGGCCTGGCACCTTGTCCACCCTCAGTGTCTTCAAACCCTCCCAAACTCTGCCCTCCATGATTTCCCCATCTGTCACCCCCTTCCCCTTGTTTCTGCCATTCCCCATTCCTTGGGTGTCACCCCCCTCTTCTCCTTAGTAAATACCGAGCAGAAGTAATCATTTAGTGCTTCTGTCTTATCACACCCTGCTTCCACCCAGTCCCCCTCCTTCCTAATCCTTACTATGTGGTCCTTACAGCTCCTTTTCTCCTTGATGTACATAAAGAAGTCATTCTCCCGCTTCTTAATGCCTTGTGACAGCCTGATCTCTGTAGATGCCTTGGCTCCCCTTACTGCCTGTGTCACCTCCTTCAATTCTGTCAAGTACTCCTCCCTGTCCTCCCCCTCCCTGTTTTCTTGTACCTCCTAAAGGCAGCTCTTTTCCTCCTTACCCTTTACATGACCTCCTTACTCAACCAGCTCGGTTTCTTAGCCCTAGCCTTCTTGCTCTGAGCCTTGCAGCAGGTTTTGGTTGCCTCCACTATCCCCAGCTTTATGAGCTTCCACCTCCGGTTAATATCCATACTAGGTTGAATTCTGGCCAGGTACCCTTTTACCACTTACTCCATCCTCCCAAAGTCAGCCCTCCTGAAGTCCAGCACTCTTGTGCCAGATTCTACTCCTTCCTTGCCCATATCCAATGTGAGCCATACTGAGTGGTGGTCACTCCCTGACAGTGGTTCTTCCACCGTAAGTTCTGTCACAAAGTCCTTATTTGCCAGCACAAGATCAAGAGTATTCCCTAACCTGGTTGGTTCACTAACCATTTGCAGCAGGAAGCTGTCCTGGAGGGGATCCATCAGTACCTGCTCCCTTCTGTTCCTAGTTGTTGGGGTACTCCAGTCCACTCCTGGCATGTTGAAGTCTCCCACAGTCACCACACTACACTTCTCACAGGTCCTCCTGATTTGTCCTGCTAGTTCCCTGTCTAACTCCTCCGTCTGAGATGGCAGCCTGTACACCACTCCCATTCTGAGAATCCTATTCTTGGAATCCTGGATTTGCATCCAAAGTGACTCCATACTACCTCCTCCCCTTACTCCCTTACACACTTCAGTCCTTCCTTCACATATAGTGCCACCCCCCCTTTCACCAATCACCCTGTCCCTACGAAATAACCTGTACCCTGGTACAGACAGGTCCCAGTCATTGTTTTTTGTGGCCCATGTTTCTGTGATGGCTGCAATGTCCACCTCTCCCTCTGCCATGAGCACCTGTAACTCTGCAGTTTTCCTCCCAAGGCTCCTAGCATTTAGGGTAACCACCTTCCACCCTTCCCCCCATCCTGCTCTCCTTTACTAGCATCACCAATAGTACTTGCCATTTGTCCTTTGTCACTGTTATGGGGGTTAAGCTTATATGGTTTCCCAACCTGTGGTCTCTGCATGTCCCTTGCCCACTTGCCACCCCCCCGCTCCTAGTTTAAATTCCCTACTTCCTCTATGTCCTCCTCCATCCTCTGTTTCAACACTTTCTTTCCATCTTCACTCAAGTGTAGTCTGTCTTTGGCATAGAGACTACTGTCCTCCCAGGTTCCTCCCCCACAACAGCCCATACCCTTTAGCATAACAACATGATCACAATGTTATGAATAATAAAGGTGCTAGACAGGGGAGTAGATAGATACGTTTGAAATGGTGAGTGTCAGCAACAAGCAGAACTAGAGGAGTTGCACCCAACTGGGGGCATGAAAAGGGGAATATTTATTTATTTATTTATTTATTTGGACAGTCCGGTAAATACCTTTGAGTCAGAGACTCCTTTTCAAAGGTTCCACGTCACAGAATTTACATACAGAGACATACAGTTACATAGCTGTTCATCAGTACACAGTCAGATTGTTACAAGTGCAATTGTAAGGCTAACAGTAAAATACTAGGGATAATTAGTGCAAACACACAATACATATAGAACTCAGATCTAGAGCTAGGCTTGAGGGACTCAGGTGGGGCAGGTAGGGTAGAAGAAGTCGGACGAAGGCCTAAGTCGGGCAGGAATTGGGAGGTGTTTCAGTGGCAGTCACAGTGGTTTGAGGACTGTAGGAGGTCTCTAAGACAGAGAGGTTTTAAAGGGTCCAAGTCTGATCTCATTGGCAAGTGGAGTGGGTAGGCTGTTCATCCAGGAAGGGTCTCTGTAGCTAAAGGGCCTTTGGAATTGGGAGGTATGGCAGGGAGGAACAGAGAGGAGTTGCTTTCCAGAGCTATGAGTATGCTTAAGTGTCAGGGCTGGGCGGATTAGTTGTGTGAGTCCTAGGGGGCAGTGGCCTAGGGCAATTATTTTTGCCATGAGGCAGGTGTTAAACCTAATTCTGTTGTCAAGGTTAAGCCAGTTGGTATCATTACATAGAGGGCATGTATGAGTTAGGCAGTCACAGCCCAGGTTGAAGTAACAGGCTTTATTTAGAGAGAGATACGAAGTCTATGGAGGGCCGAGGTGTTCGCCACCCCATAGACAAGTAAGCCATAGTCAAGCAGGGAGAGGACAGAGGAGGAGGAGACAGCACGCCTCATGGCATTTGGGGTAAAATAATGTTTGAAGCGATACAGTAGCCCAAGCCGCACACTGAGGGTGGTAGATAGGAGGTGAAAATGTTGGTGGAACATAAGTGCAGGGTCTAGAGTAATGCCCAGGTATTTGAAGGAGTCCACTTGCTTAAGAGGGGTCAGATTGGCAGTTCATACTTGAGGGCAAAGTTCTTTCCTAGTGTTAAGTGGGTGAGAAAAGAACATAACCTTGGTCTTGTTATAGTTCAGGATAAGGCGTTGTGAGGTGAACCATTTTTTGGCGCCACTAAAGGAGGATTGAAGAGGGAGGTGGAGTTGCAAAGGGTCAGAGCTGGAGGTATATAGGACAGCATCATCTGCACAGAGAAGCAGGTTCCCTGAGCAAGACCTGGGGAGGGAGTTAAGGAAGAGGCTGAACAGTAGTGGTCTGAGAACGGACCCCTGCGGGATACCAGAGAGGACAGGTAGCCTATTGGATAGGGTGTTACCAATTTTGACCTGCTGGTAACGGTTAGACGGGTAATCAGTGAACCAGCCTAGGGCATCCTGAGAGAAACCAGTGTTGGAGAGTATGAATAGCAGGAGCAGGTGGTTAACGGTGTCAAACACCTTTGTGAGATCAATGAAGACAGCCCCAGTGATTTGACCTCTGTCTAAGGTGGAGTAGATGTATGTGGTGAGTTCCAGGAGGGCAGTAGTAGTACTATGTCCCTTCTGGAAGCCGTGTTGCTGCTTGCTGAGTAGGTTGTATTTGTTGAGGTGGTCAGTGAGCCGATAGAGACAATCCTCTCTAGGGCCTAGGATAGGGGAAGGAGAATGGAGATAGGATGGTAGTTGTTAGTAAGGGTACGGTCCCCACTTTAAAATATCAGTGTAATGGAAGTGAATTTCCAATGGGAGGAGAATTTCCCCAGGAATAAGGAGCGGTTTAATACATGGGTGAGGGGGTTGAGCACCTCAGGGAGACAGAGCTGAAGGAGTTTCAGGTCTAAGGAGTCACTACTATAGCGGGAGTGGCTTAGAGCAGTTCTGAGATATGGTTCAGCGTACTTGGATGCAATGCTGTGCAGTCGAAAGGGAGGGGCTACTGGAGTTGTGGGGGAACTGGCTGGGGGTGGGTCAAAGAAGTTGGTAGGGAGAACCTGGCTGAGGTTAGTGAAGGTGTCATTGAAGGCTGTGGCTGTACGGGCCGGGTCAGAGGTCAGGTACCCATCAACCATGATCTGATTAGGGGTAGTCTTTGGATTATTGCAACAGAGATCCTTAATATTGGCCCAGAACTTTCACCCTGAACCCCAGGTAGCAGTTAGAGAAGTCTTGTAGTACTCTGCTTTTGCTTTGTGCAGGGACCAAGTACATTTGTTCTGCACTTCTCTGTACCTCTGTCTGTCGACTGGCAGGTCTGTCTCATTGGAGAGGTGCCATAAGGAATCTCTGGTCTGCATGAGGTCCAGGAGATGGTCAGTGATCCATGGCTTTGGATTGCCTTTGACCACCCTTTTGGTGATGGGGCAAATAAGTCACATGTGGTGTTAAAGGAGAGAATGAAGAGGTCGAGGGCTCTGTCAGGATCAGGAGTCTTCATTATGAGGGACCAGTCCATTGTACTGAGATATGCTTTGAGTTGAACAAGTTTGCCAGGGCCAAGTTTGTGCTGTTGGATTATTTTTTTGGGGGGGATTTTGGTGATTTGTATGTCCAGTAGCAGAGGACAGGGGAGTGGTCATTAAGGACATTTGGGAGGACAGTAGTACTGGTGATTTTAAGGGGGTGGTTGGTGAATACCAGGTCCAGCAGTGAGGAGGACCCTGTGTGCTGGTTCAGACCAGTCAGGGATGTGACTACTTGCTTTAGGTCTTGGGAAGTGGCAGCATCTATGAATGATGCAGCAGCTTTATCAAGCCAATTAATATTAAAGTCTCCAAGTATGATTTTCTTGGCTTGAGATGGAAGGGTGGCCAGGTAGGACAGAACAGAGTGGAAGGCCACCTTCAGGTCCCTAGGGGAATGTAGACAGCAGTGATGAGAAGGGAGGGGGTTTTTTGGAGCTTCCCAGGGTGATTTTGATAGTGAAGGCCTGGGGTTGAGGATCCAGCTGGGGGGTGGGAAGTGGCTGCCCACGTAGAATGTCTTTGATATAAATGGCACAGCCCCCCCCACTTACCCAGCCAGTCTGCACAGTATATGTTGTACCCAGGACAGGTTAACAACAAATCTGGAATCCATGGGGAGAGCTAGGTTTCACCAGCTGCAATGACATCCTGCTGGTGCTGATGCACCCAGCCCTGGAAGGAGTCCCACTTTTTTTAATGGGCTACAGACATTAAGGGTGGCAATGCGCATTCCATTAGTTGAGAGGTGAGCAGGCATAGTAGGTGTGGGAGGTCCGGGGTTTGGGTGTATGTCTCCTGACATGAGTAGGAGGAGGAGGAGGAGCCTGTGGACTTAGTACCAGTTAGATTTGTTTGTGAAAGTGAAGCTGCGACCTGAGTGCCCTTTCAGGGTAGGGAATGAGGGGATGGGGAGGCTAGTTAAGAAGGGGGTGGCCAGTAGTAGGAGCTGAGGTGAGGGGGCAAGTAGCAGGAGCTGGGGTTGCAGGTGGCAAAGCTGCCAGAAGTAGCAGGGAGAACAGAGGGTGTTATGTGTGGTGTAGTGTGTATAGGAGAAGAGAGAAGGAGGGAGGGCTGTAAGGATAGGCCTATCAGCACAAATGGTGTAGGGGGCTAGAGATTCATGTCTTGTGATAGTCTCTGGGGTTGCAGTTTGTGGCAGCTGTCAGTCAGGCAGTATTGAAAAACATAGAAGTGGTGAGTAGTTGGGGGGGTCACTAGATGGGGTAGTAGAGTGGACAGCAGGAGGAGTAACCATAGCATAGTAATAGGGACGTGAAGCAGGACCAAGGGAAACCAGCAGTTGGTGAAAAGGGGCAGTGTTGGAGGAATAACATAGGCTGCAGATGGAGAAGTGGGCTGATTGGTTCACGCTCACTCCCCAAACCCTATAAAAGGGCATGCACAACAAGGGTGGTGGTGGTGGGGAGCCGATGCAGAGTGTCAACAGGGCCCCCCACACACACACTCCTGGGTGTGCCATGCGCTCACAGATCATCCGTACCTGTTTGCTGTTTTGGGGGTGGGGAAGGGCTTGTCCGAGACCCTTGCCAGCTCCAGTGGACCCTCACTTCAGGATCCCTATGAGTACAGTGGAGGAAAGGAGACGGGTATGTATTAATAATATGGGAGCAGTAGGGGATGCAGAGAGCCAAGGGGCCTGCTACTAGATTTGAATTACAGTTTGGTCCTGCCCCACTTAACCTAGCAGGAGTATCCATCACTGTAGTTACAAACTGAGGAGCTCCAACGCTAAATTAACACTCATTTTCTATTTTTCTGGTTTTTGTACTTTGTTGTAATATGAGCCAAGGGACAACCTAGCAGACTGGAGCTCCAGATGAGCTGTATGACTGCTTAGGACACAGTAGAAAAAGCAGAGATACAAGCTGAAAATTCCATCTAAGTTGTCTTACATTAAATTAAGGTGTTCTGCAGGCAGGTACAAGAATTAAGGTGTGACATGAAATTAATGTAAAGGCTACAGTTTAGGCACACAGTTCCCTGGCAAAAAACTATCTCCACATATATGGCGACTAAAAGTTCAGTTTGAAAATGGTGCCACACACACACACTCCCACTGCGCAGTGAGCCGGACCTCCTCAGTGTGCCGTGTGCTCACAGACTGTCCGTACCTGTTTGCTGTTTCAGGGGATGTGGGAGGGCTTGTCTGAGACCCTCACGACCTCCACTGGACCCTCACTTCAGGATCCCTATGAGTATTGTTTGCTGTTTCGGGGTGGGGAGGCTTGTCCGAGACCCTCGTGGCCTCTGCTGGACCCTCACTTCAGGATCCCTATGAGTACTGTTTGCTGTTTCGGGGGGTGGAGGAGGGCTTGTCTGAGACCCTCGTGACCTCCACTGGACCCTCACTTCAGGATCCCTACGAGTACTGTTTGCTGTTTCGGGGGGTGGGGGAAGGTTTGTCTGAGACCCTCATGACCTCTGCTGGACCCTCACTTCAGGATCCCTATGAGTACTGTTTGCTGTTTTGGGGGGTGGGAGAGGGCTTGTCCGAGACCCTCGCGACCTCCGCTGGACCCTCACTTTAGGATCCCTATGAGTACTGTTATGAAACACATTACTTTATACAGAGGGTGGATAACCACTGGAATAGCATACCAAGTGAGGTTGTGGAATATAACACTGTTTAAAGTAGGACTAGGCAGATGTCTGAGAGAGAACTGCATGAAGAGTTACACAACATGAGTAGGGACTGTAGTCTGTTAAGTTTGGATGTATGTCCATACTTGAGTATAACCACTGTCATGTGATAGAATAGGATGCTTGAGGGTGCTCAAGATGGCCCTTCTGTCACCCCAGTGCTATGTTCCTATGTATGCTAATTTGTTAGCCAAATTTCTGAGACAGGAGCACATTGAGATTCACAGAGCACCAGTAGGAGCAGCATTCTGACTCATAATTTGGGATATAAATCTTTACTTAAATTGGGTATAGTCACAGCCATGCAGCAAGAGGGATTAATTTATTTTATTTTATTTATTTATTTAGTTTTTGTTGACCAGTTAAGTGCACTAGACAAATCCTGTCTATTTTCAGGCATGACCCGGGGGAGGGGGTTACAGATGAATGCCAACTGACCTTGAACCAGATTAAGCTGTTGGTGATATTTTTAATGAATGAGGGAAATTTGGCCAGGACACCGGGGAAATTCCCTTACTCTCTGACTGCAGTGGGCACTGTTGCACTGCAGAAGGGATGGAGGACTCCAGTCCAGGCTTGGATGAAGAACAGGATGGATGCATCATAATAGCTCCAGGTCCCGAGTGTGGACCTAGTACTAGACAAGCTCAAGGATCAGACATGCAGCATTTACCAATGGATTTAAATGGGCAAAATGAATTTTCGTTAGAACAACCTGAGACAGATGAAGATTTAATCCTACAAGAATAACTAATTGAAAAGAAAAAGCATTTAACTGAAATGCTATTGGCAGTAGAAAGTGACTTTTGGTTAAAAAAATTGCAACTGATGGAAGAAAGAACAAAACAGAAAGATCCACGGTAAGCCCTATCCAAGTAGGGAATAAACGCTCACCTATATCTTTGGCTACAACAGAAATCCCTGGACCATCGAATAAGTATGAGAGGACTTTGGTCCCTATGTAGGATGATGAGGGAAAAGTGATTTTCAGCAGCTCTCTGGATGACTGGACCCCAGGAGGAGCCCTTCGTGAGGCAGGTTGGACCATGCAAAATGAAATATGGGTTCCTGATACAATGATTCTGATACCGGGGACAACAGAGCCCATAAATGAAGCTGGGAGAGAAAGGCATGAGTGTAATTCTGGAGACTTGCCCACAACTTGTGTTTTTTTAATTAAGTCCCCGGTTCTCCTTACTGCTTCGGCACAGGACAAAAAACAGGCTACATCTACGCCAGACGCTGTGGACACACTCGCCGACAGTTTGCCTCTCACTCCTACTGCACAAAATAAGGCTTTAACTGGAAAGGACAGACCATCCAGGAATTTAGAACAATCAGAACTACTAACAGAAGGAAGCGAGAGCACTAAGGAGAAAAAGACACCAATACAAGTGGAGGAGGACCGGGAGAAACAATCCTATGTGGGGCTCTTCAGGAAACCAACTGAGGCAGCAAAAAGAAGTTATTTAGTGCACTTACGATGCAAAGGTCTTGCACCAATACCTCCAGACAGACTATGGGTGGGTAAATCCCTCATTATTGACTCTTTGGGATTTTCCAGTGCAGAAATATATGTGTTTATACACGCACCAGGGGACAAAACCTATTGTATTAGTTTTTGTACCATGAATGCATTAGATAAATTTTGGCAACTATATTATGAACTAAAAGATACAGACATTTGGAAAGACTTTATGGCTATCCCTTTAACAAAACCCACTATTAAAACAGTTGCCTTCTTGTTTAGAAATGAAGGGGTTAATATTAGTAATATTTTTTTCTGGTTAGAAAAATGATGTACTGTATTTGACAAACCCAAACCTATCATGGACGAAAATGGATTCTGGACAGGAGGATGGACAATAAGGGTGCAACTTTTACAGAATGATATGGGAATACAGCATTAACCAAGTTCTTTCTATTTAGGGAGAGATAGAGGGATTTTATTTTATGTGGGCTCGTGGGAGGAGCTGCACGAAGGAAGGAGCTGGATGTCATTGTCCACCTAGGGACAAATGACCTGGCTAGGAATGGGATCAGAGCAGTGCAAGAGGAGTTTGTAGAGTTGGGAAGGGGCCTTAGACAAGTAACGCATACGGTAACCTTCTCGGAGGTGCTGCCTGTCTATGGCAAGGGAGATGCTTAGGGCACTTCTCACCAGGGAATTCAATGATTGGTTGAAAACTGGTGTGGAGCTCAGGGTTTTGCTTCATTGGGGACTGGGGAGCCACCTGGAGGGATGCAGACCTATACTGGTGCGATGGTCTGCATCTGTCAGGGGGAACCAGGATCCTAGGTGAGAGGTTTAAATGCTTCATTGGCAAGCATTTAAACTAGCCAAGGGGAGGCACTGAAAGGAGCAGGAAATCCCAGCCTCCCACAAAACATGGTGATTAGTGAGGTAAACACCAAGGTACAGAAGTTATTAGGAGCTGAACAGATTTAAATGTAAAAAAAGGCAAAGGCAGTAAGGACAGAAATGGGGCTAAAAGGGGTAAGGCTATCAAAAAGTGGAGGGTGATGAGTACCAATGTCTGTAGTCTGTGTAACAAGCTCCCTGAACTAGCGGCCTTGATGGAAGAGGGTTGCCTGGATATTGTGGCAGTCACAGAAACATGGTACACAGAGAACCATGACTGGGATGTCAACATACCAGGATACACAATCTACAGGAGGGACAGGGAGGGTAAAAGAGGAGGAGGAGGAGGAGTAGCTCTCTATGTAAAGGAAGGGATCAAAGCAACAGAACTAAAGAGTAAACAGGGAGCAGATAAGGCACTTTGGTTCACCCTGGAGACAGGAAATGGCACCACAATCAGCATGGGGGTTGTATACAGACCTCCATCTCAGGGGGAGGGAATGGACAAGGAAATGATAGAAGGCTTTCTTAGAATGGCAGAAAAAGGGGAGATATTGTTGATGGGGACCTGAATATGCCAGATGTTAACTGGAGCACCTTGCTGCAGGCATCAAAAGCAGGGTCATTCTTGATGCCCTACAGGGGCATGCCTCAGACAGCTAGTATTGGAACCCACTCAGGAGGGAGCAATCTTAGACCTGGTACTCTCAAATGGGGATGGAGAAAGAATCTCAGATTTAGAAGTGGGTAGCCATCTGGGACAAGCGACCACCAAACAGTGTGGTTCACGATTAACACAGCCATACAATCAAGCCATACAAAAGCAAGAGTACTGGACTTTAGGAGGGCCGACTTTGGGAAAATGAGAGAGTGCCTCAGAAAAGCACTAGTAAACAGGCAAGAAGGAGTGGTGGAGGAACAATGGGGAGTGATCAAAACAGCCATCACAGAGGCAACAAGCCTTTGTGTAAAGCAAATCAATAAAACACAATGAAGGAAAAAACGTATGGTTCTCAAAAGAGGTGGCAGGGAAGGTTAAGGAGAAAAGGATAGCATTCAGGAAATATAAGGAAACACAGAAGGAGCAGGACAGAGAACTTTATCAGTTAAAGCAGAAAGAGGCTGGGAAGGCAGTCAGAATAGCAAAGGCCAAACCGAGAAAGGATAGCCAATTCTGTTAAGAGGCGGATAAGACCTTTATAGGTACATTAGGGAGCGAAGAAAGACCAAAGGAGGGATACTGAAGCTTAATAAAGGGGAGGGAATGTGGGTAGAGGGTGACAGTGAAAAAACAGGGATAATGAATGATTATTTCTGCTCAGTATTCACAAAGGAAGAGGAGGGGGAGTTACCTAAACCAAACAAGAGAAACACTCTGAAGATGGGGGTCGATACCAGTCCATTTACAGAAGAAAGGGTTCTGAAAGAACTAATAAAATTGAAGGTGGACAAAGCAATGGGGCCTGATGGGATTCACTCAAGAATTCTAAAGAACTAAGGGTAGAACTAGTGACACCGCTGACTACTCTCTTTAACAAATCATGGGAGGATGGGGTGGTACCCGAGGACTGGAGGAGGGCAGATGCGATTCCTCTTCACAAAAGTGGGAGCAGGACAGAGGCAGGAAACTACAGACCAGTTAGTTTGACCTCAGTGATAGGGAAAATGATGGAATCACTTTTGAAGGAAAGAATTGTTGAGTACCTAGAGGCCAGTGGGGCACAGGACCCAAGGCAGCATGGATTCATGATGGGAAGGTTGTGTCAGATGAATCTAATAGATTTCTTTGACTGGGTGACCAAAGTAGTAGACCAGGGAGGAGCTGTGGACATGGCCTACCTAGATTTTAGCAAGGCATTTGATACAGTCCCACACAAAAGATTAATACACAAGATAGCCAGCCTTGGAGTGGGTCCCAAGGTGGTAGCCTGGATAAAAAATTGGCTAGACAGCAGGACGCAAAGGGTAGTAGTAAATGGAGTACACAGTGAAGAAAGGAGGGTTACTAGCAGGGTATCGCAGGGTTCAGTACTGGGACCGGTCCTTTTTAATGTCTTTATAAGTGACATTGCAGAGGAACTGGAAGGAAAAGTATGTCTCTTTGCAGATGACACAAAGATCTGCAACAGGGTTGATACACAAGATGGAGTGGAAAGGATGAGAAGGGACTTGGCAAGGTTGGAGGAATGGTCAAATGTATGGCAGCTAAGATTCAATGCAAAGAAATGCAAGGTAATGCACATAGGAAACAAAACCCAGGGAAGCGTACACAATGGGGGTGAGATACTGACAACAGTAAAATAGAAAGGGACCTGGGGGTAATTATATCAGATGACCTAAAGGTGGGCAAGCAATGTGAGAAGGCAGTAAGGAAGGCTGGAGGGATACTGGGATGCATAGGAAGAGGCATCAATAGTAGAAAACAGGAAGTTGTTATCCCTCTGTACAGACAGTTGGTGAGACCCCATCTGGAGTACTGTGTGCAGTTCTGGAGACCCCATCTCCCAAAGACATAGACAGAGTGGAGGCTGTCCAGAGGAGGGCAACCAAAATGGTGCAGGGTCTGCACCAGAAGACATATGAAGAAAGACTAAAGAAGCTTAATATGTATACCCTTGAGGAAAGAAGGGAGAGAGGGGACATGATAGAAACTTTCAAGTACCTCAAGGGAATCAACAAAGTCCAAGAGGGTAGCATCTTTCAGAAAAAGAGATGTGCAAGAACAAGGGGGCACAATTTGAAGATAGAGGGGGGACGGCTCAGAGGTAATGTGAGGAAGTATTTTTTCACAGAGAGGGTTGTGGATGCATTGAACAGCCTCCCTGAGGAGGTCGTGGAGCCAAGAACAGTGGGGGAATTCAAGAATGCATGGGACAGACATAAGGCAGTCCTAGTGGGGGGTAGGAGGAAGTAAGCTGTTGGTTAACTAGGATCTGCAGCTTATCTGTTAGGTAGGAAAATGGGCAGACTAGGTGGGCAAAGCGGTCCTTATCTGCCATCAGATTCTATGTTTCTTTGTGGGGCAACCCAAAAGCTGTTTTAAGTGTGACTCATTACAACATCTGATTGTGATCAAATTAAGTGTTTTCACTGTGGGATGTTAGGACATTCGGCAAATAGGTGCCAGGCCCCTCCAACTTGTAATCTATGTGGGGATAATGACCATTCTTTTTTAGAATGCCCATGGGCAGAACATAGCTCAGATGACGTTTCTGATCATGAATTTTTTTCTAGCTCAAGCCCAGAAACCTTTTAACTCCACAGAAACTTCTCAATCTGGAAGAAGGAGGGTAGAGGTGGGGGAGGAGGAAGCAGTGGAGAGAAATGTTTTCAGGCCCCTCCAATGCCTAGACAAGAAATTGCTATAGAGACCTTAGTAACACCCAGAGAATGCACACCTATAGAAGGAAACAGAGGGGAAGAGGAGACTCCTTTTACCACCCCCCCAAAGCTCTCCACTTTGGAGAAGTTTAATTCAAACAGTTATTGAAGAGAAAAAGGGGAAAATGATAGGAGACTCTCAAGAGGAGATATTTCAAAAGCCACAGGTTGCAGAGAAGCAAAGGGATTCCATACAGGCCGAGAGTACACCTATCCTCCCTCAATAAGCCCCCCTATCTCCACTCCCCTTAAGTAACAGCTATGGAGTACTTTCTACCTGGGGAGGCCAGGTAGAAATGGCCCAACCCATGGAAACTGAAACCACTGGTATTGAGGATTCCACAAGAGTGATCAACTTATGTCTAATAGAAAATTCAAGTGGTCCAGTGGCCCTACCAAATAGGAAACCACAGAAGCTGGTGACACGCTTGAGTGGGAAATCCCTAAAACCTCCTCCCTGAACCCACCAATTTGAAAGTAGCTAGTCTACATGTGAACAGAATAAAATCCAATACAAAATGACTAGCTACTTATGGTATCCTACAACATCTAAATTTTGATGTATATTTTTTGCAAGACACTAGATGGCACTCTTGGAGTGAAATAGAGCAGGCCTCTGAGGACTGGAAATTGAGAATTTCCCAATGGTCAATAGGGACAGAAACTTGTTGCGGGGTGGGATTTTGTTTTTTGATAATCGCAATCCAAATCTTAAGACTGGTGGACCTAGAACCTGGTCGAGCACTTATTTTAGATGTAATCTTGAACTCAGTATCATGCAGATTAATTAACATTTATGGACCCCACACTAAGGCGTTATGAGTTTCCTTGTTGAAAAAAATACAGCCTTACTTACATACAAGTAGGCAGGTGATTTGGGGAGGGGATTTTAATATAAATCTACAAGAAAACAGTACACCGGGAAAACAATACTGTGATAAAACTATGCTTTAAACAATGGTTAAAATAGCAGGACTGCAGGATATTTGTGTAGGGCCTAGAGGGAAGGCTCATCTGACTTTCTGTAAGGGTCAATTATCTTCCCTAATCGATTTCATTTTTATTTAACAACAAACTCCCTTAGCAAAGGTGGAAACAACCCCAATAGAAACTTCTGACCACTGTTTAATTGGCTTTCAGATATCTATACCATTACATAGAGAAGCAGGTCGAGGTGTTTGGAGACTAAACATCTCTATTTTACAGGACGAAGAAGTAATTCAACAGATAAAAATGATTATTAATGACAAACTAACAACATTGGCATTTTATGGCAGTATCGGGCTTTGGTGGGAGGATTTTAAAGACTGATATATTTTTTTTAAATCTTAGGTAATACAAAAGCACAGTCTTCTTACAGAGAATATTTATGGTTAAGGACAGTTTTCAAAGATTTACTTTCCCATCAGTGTGAAAGGAAAGAAGATCTATCATCTGAATTAAAGATAATAAGGGAGAAAATGTGTCAATTTCAATATAATAGACTGCTTTCTCTGATAAAGGAACAATCCGTTGGTACTCAGGGTACAGCAGCTCAGGTGCCAGTCAAGACAGTAGAGATAAGAACATTATTCCCTTTCTGTTAACCGATGGAGGCCTTGAACTACAGAGTAACGAGTAAATTATGTTACAACTAGAAAATCATATTGAATCAACTTTTAGATCCTCAAGTGAGAATAAGGAGAAAATGAACTTAATATTAGAACTAGCAACACCTCCTCAACTAGATGTTAGACAAGCAAAGGATATGTTAAAACCTTTTTCAACACAGGAAATAGAAAAAGTAATAATGGATTTAAAAACCAAAATTTCTCCTGGGTCAGATGGTTTACCAGGTGAATTCTATAAGTTGGTATGGTCAATTATGCCTACAGTAATGGTGCAGTTATTTAATTCTTTTTTGTTGGATCATATACTACCTAATCAGATGTATGAAGGTTTGTTGATTTTTTTATTCAAATCCGGCATGCATAGTGATATTAATAACTGGTTCCCGATCTCATTGTTAAATGTAGATTTTAAACTATTTGCAAAACTGTTAGGGAACCAACTGGCTTCTGTCATGTAAGAATTGTTACTCCCCACCCAGTTTTGCTCAGCACCTGGCCAGCGACTGATTGACGCTCTGATTTTTTTGAAATATCTAGTAGAAAAAGGTATGCGACAGAATGGGGTTCCAGTCTTAGAAGGTTATATATCTAGTCTAGATCAATCCAAAGCTTTTGATAAAGTTTCACATCAATATCTTTGGGAATGTCTTAGATTTTATGGAATCCCTGAAGAGTTTGTACAATGGCTTCAATTGTGTTATAGTCTGGCATATGTTAGACCTTATGAAAATGGTAGATTAGGGAAAAAGATAGGGATTTACCAGGGAGTGAGACAGAGTTGCCCCCTGAGCCCCCTATTATATGGATTTGCTATAGACCCATTATTATGCATACTTCAGAAGTCTTCTAAAATTTGTGGCATTTTAGCAAATGATTTACCAGTATACAAAATAATAGCATACACAGATGATTTATGTTTAATTTTAAAAGATGAGAACTCTTTAATTAAGGTATGTAATTTAATACAGGAATTGGGGAAAGAAACAGGAGCATGTCTTAATTTGGGGAAAACAAAATGTTTAAAACTCACCGGGTTTCCGTCACACCCTGAAACTTTTCGGGGCTTTTCATTAGCCAGAACACCATGCAAAATTTTAGGGATTTACTTTGGTGGAAGCAATATGGCTAGGTATAACTGGAAAATAGCATTGCAAATGGGTACTGCTGAAGTACTACAATGGAATAAGTGGAAAGTCTCTAAAAAGAAAATAATTTACTATATTAAAACATTTTTGATTCCAATTTTCTCATTTATTAGTATGATTTTCCCTCTCCCTAAGGGTTTAGAAGTTAAAATATTGGGTTGTTTTTTTTTCAGTTGTTTTTGGGGTAGCAGGCTAAATCCAATTAAAAGGAATGTATTGTATGTGGATATTAAAGAATGGGGAATAGGGTTGCCTAATCCAATTTTGTTTTTCTTCATGGTTTTCTTATATGCTAACATTTTGTTTCTTATGAAAGGATGCTCACAAATTTGGGGAGCCTGGGGAGTACAGAAATGAAAGGGGATATTAAAAACCCTTAGAAGACTGTGGACATATATATATACATCCAGAATCTATATACGTTCACACATATTCAGTTCTCAATGGGTTAAATGAATGGTAACATAATGAGTTCATTCATAAAAATTAACGTTGCCCTAGGTTAGGGAATCAATGGGAAGAAGTTTTTGATAAACTTAAACATTGGGGAATTAGCTATGCATTAGCGTTAAAACTTCCAAGGAAAATTTTGTATCAGGAAGTTTTACAGTCATGTTTGGGATAAAACTTTTTGTGGATTTTTCGGTCCTTGCTAAGAACCAGATTAACACATTTATTTCAGATGGCAGAATACCAGCCCAGATGTGGGATCAGGTTTGGCTAAGTATTCATGGCCGGATAAACATTAAAGGAAACCATAAACACAAGTCCTTGTTAGACAGAAATTGTTCAAGGATATCCTGTGTGAATATAATAGAGTCTATCGATCATCTATATTTTCACTGTCCATATATGACACAGTTTTGGAACGTAGTTAAGAACCAATGAAAAGAAGCACCTTTCATTCCACCCAAGCCAGACCTTTTGTAGTATGGAATAATTCCACCAGAAATGCAGTTCTTTTCCCATTGTACATTAAGAGTGATCATGGCCCATTTCTTATATTGGATCTGGATCAGTAGGTGCAGATTCACATTACAACAGCAAACTACCTCAGTTTTAAAATTATTTTTTTTGATCGATTCAGGTCTGAAGTGTATAAGGTGAAAAGAAGGAAGTAATTTGGATACTAGCACCTGGAATTTAAGATGGAAACAATTTTCTTTTATTTAAAAGCTTTAAGAAATTTTATAAGTATAGGAATATTTGATTGAAAGAATATGTCAATGTGGTATTAAGGTTTCTGGGGTCTAATTCGTTGAAATAATAATTAATGGTTTTATTTTGGTTTCTTTCCCTCTTTGACTTATTTATTGTTTATTACATTCTATATGAAGATTATTGTTCAACATGTATTTGTTTGCCTTGACCTTGATTTGATTGTAACAGAAATTTCTCCTACTCATATAGTGGGGAGGGGGAAGGGTGAGTTAACTTTTTTTCTTACGTTTTAGAGTAATTGTATGAATTAATACTTATTTCTGCTTTTGTACCTTTTTTGTGTATTTGTAGGATGGAATACTGACTTATATACATGTTGTTTTGATTTTTGTCCCCTACTCTTTTAGTGTGGGGGGGGGCCTTTTTATTCCATGTCACACTGACAAATGCTCAGATGAGGTGCCTGTGACCAGTTAATTGATTATTTTGACAAATGCTCTTTTTTGCATGCTGTATCAACACTCTGTTATAATACCTGACTTGGAACCTTTGGAAAAGAACACTTAGCTCAAAGGTTAACCAATGTACAATTATAAATGCATCCTTGAATTGCCAAAAATGGGAAATCATTTAGAAGGGGATTTCTGTCTCACAGAAAGTTGGAGCTTTTACAGGTATAAGATTTTGGGGGTATATATACTATATATGCATAAGGGCAGATTTCTGGAAATAAAATACTGTAGTAAGAGGATAAGGATAATTCTAAACCTTTATGGACAAAAGAGAAACAGTAAGACTCGTTTCTGCTCTTGGTCCAGTTCATAGATTGGAACATATTAACAGGGGTACTCAGAAAAGCTGCAATTTAAAATAATTCTAGCCATTTTGTTCTAAATGACATTTTATTTCTCAACTAAGATTTTGAAGAGGTGCAGTTAATCACATCTGCATAATACTAACATACTAACATACTAAAATGCCAGCAGAATAGGCCTAATAGTCTTTCGTGTCTGCTCATTTGGTCAGCCCCCACCCTGGGTGCTGACCTTGCTGTCCCCCTCGCCTTCTCTGGCTTCTCCCTTCCTAGTTCCGGATATTCTTGCTGCATTGGATTTTGCTTCCTGAACCCTTCCCCTGTACCTGTCCCACCCCCTCTTGAACCCCTCCACTGTCTCTGCCTCCACCAGCCCCTAGGTAGTGCATTCCATGGCTCTACCACCCTCTCAGTCAGTAGCACCTCCTCCTTTCTCCCTGAATCTCCCCTCCAGCTTCCACCCATGCCCTCTAGTGGCCCCTTCCTCCTTCCTTGAAGCACCCTCACTGTTCCTCCCTATTTACCCTCTTCATGTACCTGGAGACCTCTATCATGTCCCCCGGTCCCTTCTCTCTTCCAAAGTGTACATATTTAGCTCTTGAGCTCTCCTCCTCATAGTCCTTTCCCCAAGCCCCAAATCATTTTGGTTGCCCTCCTCTGGACCCTCTCCAGGAGGTTAATGTCCCTCTTTAAGTGTGGCCTCCAAAACTGCACGCAGTACTCAGGTGCGGCCTCACCAAGCAGTTATACAGAGGGAGTATCACTTCCCTCCTTCTGGAGGTGATCCCCCTAGCGATGCATCCCAGCATCCTGTTGGCCTTGGCTGCTGCCCTCCTACAAGTCTCAGAGTTGTTCATCTTGACATCCACCACCACCCCCAGGTCCCCCCATAATCAGTTTAAGGAAACAAAGGGGATGTGACCAGTAGAGTTTACCATCATGGTTAAAACAGTTTCTATTTCACATCAAAACCCAATTTTAGTTTTGATGCACTAAATGAGATGTGTTTTGAGCCAGAAAGTAAGGTATTTCAAGCAGGATATCAACTGTGGTTCCTTATAACTTAGTGATTTTCTAAAAACAATACTGTATTGGTAATATCAAAACCATTTAAATAAATAATAGTTTTATTTGTGCAGGTACAGTGTTTGATGTGCTTTATGCCATCACAGATGTTATTTGAAGCAATAATGACTGAACAACTGTTTTTTTCCTGGGGCTTAATGAGGGTATGTGGCCTGAGATGCTGTAGAGGGCTATCACCCACCAGCCTGTCATAAATCCAAGGAATTTACTGTCTGTGGGTATCATTGCTGTGATTATACTGTAAGGCTAATCGCAAGAATAAAGTTTGTGTGAGTAAACAATATTAACACTTTTTAGGTTTCGATGTTCGTGAGTGCAGTGGATTAAAATAAGTGTGGAACCTACCAGCAACTTTGCAGCACCAAAAGCCAAACGGCATAAAAACGCTGAAACACTGCACCAGTCATCCAAATGCTAACTGTGAAAAGAAGAAAATGTGAAAACAACCAGCAAAAACCAGGAAGTGCAAGCCGGTAGAAGCTGCAGGCAGCAGATCACATAAAGTCTCACGAGAACTGAGGCGTGATGTCATACCAGAGATGACCATCTGAAAGTATGGCAACTGGAAGTGGAGCCAGAGGGAACTGAGGGAAATATTCTAATGACTACACCTCATCCAGTGACACAGGCGGGAGGCAATGTCAGTGAACTGGAGGCAGGGATCTCAATACTCGATCCATACAGGGATGACCCCTATGAGACAGATGCATCCACCGCCTCTGAGTCAGGCAACAGTGAAGGCAGTGCAGTGGAGGATCCTGAGGCATATGGGAGAGAAGGACATCTGGCACATAATCAATGGTAAGTGCACACAGCAACGTCCAAAAACTGCCACAATGAATGTATGTATGTAGCCTTACAGAGGGGAAAAGCAATCACAGTTTCAGATGTAAACAGAAGTGCAGCGTTTTGGACAGGTGACAAGTGGAAATCAGCAGGCAATGTGAAATAGGGGGCAGTGGAACATACAAAAGAACGGTGGAGGGAGCAGGTAGCAGAACAAGGGAAAGCCATAAAGTGCAGAGATGAAAACATCTGCGTGTATGTCTGACAGCATGCCAAAGATGTAAACACAATGCAAGGCAAGCATGAGAGACATACAGTGACAATCAGGCAAACCCCCACAGTACAGCACAAAATAGCAGAACAAGGAGGCAGCATGGCAATATAACTGTGTGTCTGGGATGTACAGTATCATTGGCAACCAGTCAGCAACCCATGACAGCACTGCTGAATGCAGGCACCAGACACACGCCTGCACATCCCTGCATATGAAGCACAATCCAGCCCCCCCCACACACACACACGGCTCGGGTAGCCACAGCAGCCACAGGAATGCAGACAGCAGTCCACTAGCTCCCCAGCAAGCCAACCCAGCACACTACAAGAAGTGGAACACAGCACAAAGTAAGTCAACACAGGAACTGTGTACCACGCACATTGCATGTAGGAGGCTCTGTGGGTAGAACAGCACAAAGCCAGTACAGAGCACAGGAACCCCAGCACCATCAGGTATGCCCATCATGACCCCTGGAAACCGGACAGGGGTTCCAAACTGCGATGGTGCAGGCCCCAAACAGTGGACCCTGAGATGAACAGTCAGATGCTGACAGAACTGTGCTGAAGAAAGCTGGTAAAGACATGCATACCACTGTTACAGTAAGATGTAGTAGTCCACTCCTAGACCTGAACTGTAGCACCTGCTACCATGCAGACACATTGTCACCCTGCAGACAAACTCTATAACCCCCAAATGACACAAGGACATACTCCAAACAACATGTGTGGCCAAGGGACTGGAAAACGAAACTGCTGTGTCCTCCCCTGGTAGCCACAGACAGCACAGTGCCCAAACAAACATCATCCTGGCAAAACACAGTAGGGAATCCCACACAAACAATGGAAATGGAAATTGCCAAACAACCTGCAGGGCACAAAGGCAGTGTGGTAGACAGCAACATAACATGCATGCCGTGCATGCATACACAACTGGCATAGCTGTATCATGAATGATACACATAATACTGCACTCCCACAGTCCAGAGATGCCATGTCATCACCATGTAGATTCGGGGGCATACTAGAGCAGCTTGATGTTCACACCACCACACTGCAGGCCACTTGGCAGTTTCATTCATTTTTACAGTGCCAGTGTCTCATGTGCAGTCCTAAAACAGCACACTGCCAGCCAGGTGTACACAGCTGACATGTGCTGCCCACTGGAACCAGCATTGTGTGACCTTGGGATATTAAACATGGTGTGTTCCTGCGTGTTGTTTGTGTGGTGTCAGCAAGGGGGTGCTGCCCCGATTACATGATACACATGTCATTGCCTGTGTATTGGATGTTGCTGGTGTGGGCCCAATGGTGTGTCCTTGGCTCCCCCTTGTTGCCCCACAGTTGTTTGCTCACCTTGACATATACACCATGGTGTGTGGTTCATATCAGAGGGTGATGTGTTTTCTGCCATTACTGGTTTGTGTTGCCACCATGATGGATGGTGTACTGCATGTGTCCGATGTCAGGTGACTGTAGGCCATACCATGGCATGGGTCTTGTCGGTACATGTGTGGGCGCTGTGGATGGGATGCACGTGCATGGCAGCAGGATGTTTCATGCACAGTTCAGGCTAGCAGCATATGTGTTTGCCACAGTCATTACAGACATCAACACTGCATGAAACTGTCATGGTATGTTGATGGTGCCGTTAATGGCACACACGACATACATTTCCTGGTTGCGTTGTGTTGCCTGCACTTAATGTCTCTGTCCACTCTTTGTGGACATTGTGGACATTGTGTGTTTTTGACTGGTATGCTACAGTATGTGGGTGTTACGTGGCCATTGTCCCACTCCTAAGTCTGCTGACTGGGTCCATCTTTTGGGATATGCAGGGCCACTGGTACCATTGTATCCCTACCTCAACATTGTATTTGGACACACAATGCAAATCTTCATGTGCGTACATCCTATTGCACACAGCCTTTCCAGTATTTTGCACTTCCTGCCTTGTCTGTTTACCACACTGTGGTGCTGTCCCTCACTTAGTCCACTTGTGGCACTGTGCTGCTGTGTATGGTCATTGCCAGACATGTGGTTCCCCACCCTCCTTGTGGTACCTGTGTGCAGCGGTGTTCACAGATGGTTTTTGTTCAACATCCTGTCAGCAGACCCTCATAGTGCTCAATGTCATATCCATTAGATATGGTGATGCCCCTGGCACAGACAGACTGTGCCACCGTGGGTGTGTTTTTTCTGTGCTCCACTCCCTTTCCCACCATTTGTGGCCTCTGCATATGTGGCATGTCACATGGTCCGCAAGGACATAGATAGGATGGAGGCAGTCCAGAGGAGGGCAACTAAAATGGTGCAGGATCTGCAACAGAAGCCATACAAAGAGAGACTAAAGGAGTTTAATATGTATATCCTTGAGGAAAGGAGGGAGAGAGGGGACACGATAGAAACGTTTAAGTACTTTAAGGGAATCAATAAAGTCCAAGAGGGTAGCTTCTTTCAGAAAAAGAGATGTGCAATAACAAGGAGACACAATCTGAAGATAGAGGGAGGGATGGCTCAGGGCAATGTGAGCAAGTGTTTTTTCACAGAAAGGGTGGTAAACGCATGGAATGGCCTTCTTGAGGAGGTTGTGGGGTCAAAAACAGTGGGGTAATTCAAGAGGACCTGGGACAGACATAAGGCATTTTTTGGGGGGGTAGGAAAAAGTTGCCTGTTGGTTAACTAGGATCTACAGCTTATCCAATAGGTAGGGAAATGGGCAGACTAGGTGGGCCAAGCGGTCCTTATCAGCCGTCAAAGTCTATGTTTCTATGTTTGTGCAGCGGGCTTGTTGGTGCATTCTGCCACCACACAGTAATTCACCATGTTGACTCACTCTACCTGTTTTATAGTGTTCTATGTGCCCGGCTGGTTCTCCATCGATGTTGTTGTCTATCACTGCTTGGATACTGCTCTCAATGTGTGGAACACTATTCTGCATTACAGTTTTCCACTGTGTATGCCTCTTGCCAGTCACCTGTCAGTGTGCTGCATACATCAGCATTACTGCTACACTATAGTTACCTTTACTACTGTTTCAGTCAAGAGATCTGCACTTCAGAGGGTGAGCACATGATTATTTATCAGGTGATGTGTGCCATCTCCTGTGTTTTTTGTTTATGGGTCAGTTGGAGATTTGGCACTGGGGACAGTTTTTGAGTGGCTCTCTTCTTTTTGTGTTTCAGAATGTTCCTGTGTGTCATTTTCTTCTTGTTTCCCACACATGGTTGTTAGTTTCCCCTCTGTGGATGATGTCACTTTCTGATTTGGTTAGCTGAGCCAGGCATCTCCTTAGGAATGTGCTTTATACAGTGGCAAATTAGAGATCTCCATGAGATCATGAATATTTAAGTAGACTCGTAGTTGTGTTTAGCAGGAAGGGCAATTGGTCTCATATAGATCCTTGTTAAAAACCTTGGCAAACCTTCTGGTTAGTTTTGAGATTATTGATTTTAACAATCTTGTAATACTCATATAATAAAGTGTGAGGTGTGGGTTTGGTAAGGAGGAGTTTCACCAGAAGTTGTAGCCATTCAAAGCAAAAATGTATTTTAGCAGTATAAATTATCTGCGGACTTATACAAAAAAAAAATAAACAACAAAATAACAAAAAAAAATATTGTCTGGTATATTATGCCATCCATCACATCCCTTCCTACTCAAGAAGAAAACAATGGGGTGACTTAGTACCATTGTTTTCTTTTTCAGATTTTTCATAAGATTTCCCCCTTATTGTCTGGAAAGGGGAGATGGAGCTTTAGCCCTCCCACTCCCAAAGCTCTACTCTGGGGTCCCATCAAATACATAAAACCATTTTAGCAAAGTTATTCTATCATTACTTTTCTTTTACCCCGGAGTCTGATATCAGTTTTGGACTGTAGTCCTCGCCATAGCGTGACAGATAGTCAGCATTAAAATGTTTCTTTCCCGATCTGTGTTGAATTGTAAATTTATAGGGTTAAAGGGTTAAATACCATCGCATAATGCAAGGGTTTTTATCCTTCATAATGTGCAGCCAACATAATGGATTATGGTCTGTAACAATCAAAAATTCTCTACCCCATAAATAGAATTTTAGAGCATTTATTGCCCATTGGATAGCTAAACTCTCCTTCTCAATCGTTGAGTATTTAGTTTCTCTTTCATGCAACTTCCTGCTAATAAATATGATGGGGTGTTCTTCCTCTCCATCCATTTGGGATAAGACAGCCCCAATACCCTGGCTTGAGGCATCCGTTTGCATTATGAAAGGTTTTTGAAAATCTGGACTGTGTAAGATAGGGTGGGAACATAATTTGGCTTTTAGTAATGCAAATGCCTCTTCACATTGTTTGGTCCATTGAACTTTATCTGATTTAACTTTCTTAGTTAGTTCAGTCAATGGACTAGCAATGTCTACAAAATTAGACACATATCACCGGTACTAACCAGCTAATCATAAAAAGCCCTTATTTATTTCTTTGTTTGTGGCTGTGGGCTGTTTGCAATAGCATCTATCTTATCAATTTCAGGTTTCACTTTACCTTTTCCAATTATGAAACCCAAATATTTGGCCTCTTGCATAACCAGTGAGCATTTTTTAGGATTTATGGTTAGTCCTGCATTCTTTATGGCTGTTAATACATGTTTTAGATGGGTTATATGGTCTCCCCAAGATGAACTAAAAATAATGACATCATCCAAGTAGGCAGCACTATACTCCATATAGGGATATAACAAGTGGTCCATGGATCATTGAAAGGTTGCTGGGGCACCATGTAGACTAAAGAGCATTTTAGTAAATTGAAACAATCCTAATGGAGTACTAAAAGCTGTTTTATTTTGTGAGTCTGAATCTGAGGGGATCTGCCAGTATCCTTTTGATAAGTCTAAAGCATTACCTAGACAATCAATAATATCATTAATTCGGGGCATTGGATACCCATCAAATTGGGAAATTGCATTGAGTTTACGAAAGTCTAGACAGACCCTTACACCACCCTCCTTTTTGTTGACTACCACCATGGGGAAACTCCATGGACTCAAGGAGAGTTTAATTACTCCTAACTGCTGCATTTTTGTGATCTCTTTAATCACATCTTCTCTTAGGCTTTCTGGTAACCTATAAGGTTTTTGCCTGATTGGTTTATTAGAATTCACCTCTATATGGTGTTCAATTCCCTCAACCCTCCCAGGTATTGTTGTGAAGATATTTTGAAAATTAGTTAAGATATCTTTTAATTCCTTTAGCTGTTCAGTATTTAAATTGTCATTACTCTTTACATCTTTCATCTCACCTTTAACATCCAATAATTCATAGGCTTGTTCTAATTCACTTATAGCTGACTCACGATGTACAAATAAAGCTGACTTACTTCTATCATGCCATAGCTTCAATAGATTGGCATGGTAGATTTTAAACTTTTGCCTTTTGTTTGGGCATTTGATCTCATAATTTACTGGGCCAATCTGTCTGTGGATTGTATAGGGCCCCTGCCATTTCATCAACAGCTTGTTTTCTGAACATGGTAACAAAAGAAGAACTCTGTCCCCTGGTTGTAATGACTTAGTGCCCACCCCTTTGTCATAATGCTGTTTCTGGGATTTCTGATGTTCTATGTTACTGTGTTGGACTTTCTTAGCATACCTTGTCAGTTTCTGACATAGTGTGGTAACATATTCCAAAACAGATAAGGGTATAGTGTCTTGTTTTATTCCTTCCCAGCTTTCTTTTACTATATCCAGTACTCCCCTAAGGGTTCTTCCCAAACAATAACTCAAAGGGAGAATATCCCATTGAAGACTGTGGGACCTCACGATAGGCAAACATGAGATAGGGTAAGAGTCTATCCCACTGTTTCCCGTCATCATTTGTAAACTTTTTTAACATCTGTTTTAATGTTTTGTTGAAATGTTCCACCAGCCCATAAGTTTGGGGATGGTAGGGGGATGTATAGATAGAGTACATACTAAAGTCTGATAGAGATGCTGCAAAACCTGGGAACAGAAATGACTGCCTCTATCTGTCAGAATTTCCCTAGGGATGCCCATCCTAGAGAATACTTTCACCAATTCCTCAGCTACTTTTTCAGCAGTAACTGTATGCATTGGTATAGCTTCAGGGTATTTATTGAAATAATCACAAAGAACTAAAATGAAGCAATTTCCCTTTATACTTTTGGGTTGGGGTCCCACTATATCCATCACAATATGTTCGAATGGGGAGTTTACTACAGGTAAAGGCTGTAGAGGCACCTTATCTTTCCTTACTACAAGGGTTACCTTCTGACATTGCTCACAGGATTTACAATATTCTGCCACATGATCATAAATACCTGGCAAAAAAAAACTATACAATAATCTCTGCAATGTACGTTCTTTTCCTTGATGACCAGCTAAAAGTATGTCATGTGCAAGGGACAGTTATTGCTCTCTGTAAACAATGGGTACCAACAATTGTAACATACATTCCTCAGTTTTTGGATTTACACATTTTGTATATAATAGTCCACTGTGTAATATCAGTTTATGCTCCTTATTCTTTTCATCACCCTCCTGTAAAAAGAAAGGTTTTAAGGAACTATCATTCACTTGTGCTAACCCAAATTCTGACTGTACAGTCAAGTCCTTTAAATCAATAGTGTCATTAGAGTCCCTGTGAGCCTGTTGCCACATCTGTTTATCTTGATGTTTTTCCCATCTAGACTTTCTTGTCTTGCCGGGTGGCTCAAACAAATCTTCTCTAAATGAAAATAAATGCTGAAATTCAATATCCCTTTTCTCTTGAGCTCAGGTTGTCATTGCACCTAAGTCCATAGTAGTTGCTAATAGTTGTGTAAAGTTTGGGTGGTCATGTCCTATTATAACTGGTACCGGTAAGTGAGAAACCACACCAACCTCCATGTTTCTGATGACTGACTGGACTTGGACCTCAGCTCATTGCATAGGGCATGTATGGGTGTCACCATGAATACATATCACATATGTTTCATTTTGGGACTCAGGAACATTGGGTAACATATTGGCTTTGACTAAGGTTTGCTGACTGCCAGAATCTAATAGTCTAACCATGTATTTTCCATTTATTTTAACAGGTGTGATATACTGACCCCAGTTAGCCAGGACCAAATGAGCAGGAGTAGTTTTCTTCTTTGGCCAACACCTAGCAATATATCCTTTCCCTTGACAAAAAATTACACATGATCTCAGGATTATGGGGTCTGATAGTATTTGTATTCTTAACAGTTCCACTAGATACTGGTATAGTAGAAGATGAAGATCTTACCATGGGGTGGGTTGCACCAGCTCCAGAGTATCCCTTGTGTCTATTCGGCCTTGCAGCCAGGTAGTCCTCTGCCAGTTGCACTGCCTTCTCAGCTGACTCCGGGTGGTGTTCCCGAACCCACATCTGGATGTCCTGTGGTAAAATGTACAGAAATTGCTCAAGAACAATGGCTTCCAACATCTGTTCTTTTGTATTGCTGGTAGGTTGCAACCATTTACTGCATAAGTCTTTTAATCTTGTGTAGGCCTCCTGTGGGGTATCTGAAGACTGGAATCTTAGAGTTCGAAACCTCTGCCTGTATGTTTCTAGGCATATGTCGTATTGCTTCAAAATAGCCTCCTTTACAGCATCATAATTCTCACTCATTGTACTGTCCACATGACCATATGCCAGTTGCGCTTTTCCTGTTAAATAAGGTGCAAGACGAATCACCCATTGTCCTCGAGGCCACTGACAAGCTAGGGCTATCCATTCAAATGTGGTCAAGTAGGTTCCTATGTCATCTGTTTCACTTAACTTTGTGATTTTTATGTCCTTTTGGTTATCTCCTGTTGGTGGTGGTCTACCAGCACCCAGCGCTTAGCTAGCTCTTAAAGTATCTGCCCACCTAGCTTAATTCCTTTGCATATCTCTTTCCCTTTGTTTTTCCAAGGCTACCTGCTGAATGCATAGCCATTGTAGCAAGTCCTGTGCATCTCCACTAGGGGGACGTTTTTTCACCTCCTCTTCTTCACCAACCTCAATGGCACCACCAATCGCACCATCTTCTTACGTTTTTGTGGTTTTGCATCTGACATCTGGTAAGCCGGACATCAGGCATTGTCCTAATTAATCTGCCATTGCTCAGGTCAACACTGCAATTGGTTTCTCCTTCTGGGACATCCACGTCCTCCTCAAATACTCTGGACAGTATTGACAAATTCCACGACTGCCACCACGTGTGAGGTGTGGGTTTTGTAAGGAGGAGTCTCACCAGAAGTTGTAGCCATTCAAAGCAAAAATTTATTGTAGCAGGATAAATGATCTGCGGACTTATACAAAAAGAAAACAACAAAATAAAAAAAATAAAGTCATCACATACTGGACACTAGGAGGTGCTAGTGTACCATCCTTCTGAGGTCAGAATACATCTGCACCTCACCAAGCTATATCTCTAATTGAGAAGGAACATGCCTTATATACCTGCAGAAACATGTGACAAGCATGACTTCTCCCCTCTTCACCTTAATTCTCAATCTTTTGATAAAAATGTAGTATTCTTTATGCAGTACATTTAGAAATCCTTTTTAGCAACATTTACATACATCATACACTTTGTTTATGAAATAGTAATGCAAAGAAGCTAAACATTTGCAAGAACTACAGGATTAGCTTCACCCCCTCTGGTCTGTCCCTTTAAATATAGATGAGAAACGGCTGGCCAGCACTGTAGTAACAGCACAGAGAAACAGGAGCCAAGCTGCAGCCCAAACAAAATAACACAAACAGGTATAGTCAACTTGTAAGGTCCTTTGGTATTATCTCTAACATTTTTAGTTATATATGCTGTTTTTAATTAAGGACAAGAAGCCAAAAGAAAAAGAAGAAACATAAGTCTGGCTTGCTGAACATTCAGGGCATTACCCTGAACTATGCTTAACTTGGCGCTTTATTTATTTTAAACACAGTACATTGCTTGTGTTTTATACTGTAATGCTGAAGCAGGAAAACATATCAGTGTATGCACTGTTTAGCCAAGTGAGCGTTATATGAAAGTTTGATTGTTTAAACTTCAGAACACTAGTTGCTCGCACCTTTAAACTCTCAAAATATACCCTTGAGATCTAGAGAAGCTAAAGTGAAGACATAAGCTTATTAGCACTATGAATGTGCTGCTAAAAAAATGCTGTTATCTTTTTTATTTTAGGCACAGGGGTTAAGCGTTGTGAGAAGACTTTATTTCTTTACAAGACATAGTACTATATGGGTGAAACACAAACCAGGAAGTGTTCAGTCCTGTTTTGAAAGATTTCAGCCGCACAGGCGGCTCGCACTACCGAGGTGCATTTTGCAAAAGTTTATCCGCACAGACGGCTCGCATTATCAAGGCGGTTGCTGCAGAATCTAGCCGTACAGACATCTCGCACTATTGGGGGGGAAGAGAAGCCACTTGCCTTGCATCTAAGCAATGAATCAGCCCATGACAATAATATACCTATCTATTGCACAACATGCTAGCACTAAACAAGCACCTTTATTAATTACATGTTCATCTATCAGTCATAATTACTCAAAAGTAGGGGCAACAGCATGAAAGACTTCTAGAAACCACCCCTCTCTCATATATTATCCAGCAAACACAAAAGGCTGCAGTTTCTTTTATTAACTAGTACTAAATACTTTTTCCTTTATGAAGTACAATGGGGGGGAGATTTCAACTTAAACAAGTGAATGAATGCTTTTACATACCAGACAGAGAATACTGTAGGGATGGCAAGAACATTATATAGGTGGCCTGCCTATGTAAGTTTAGAAGTACAGGAGGAAGAGGAGGAGAACAAGCTAGACAAGGGCTGTTGCAACAGACTTAAAAAAAAAAAATATTGTCTGGTATATTATGCCATCCATCACATAAAGCACATGACCACAGCAGAGATGGAGGCAAGAATTCAAGAGCTTTCATTTCTTCTAAAACAAACTTTGATCTGAAGTATCAAATGTGTTGGTTCAATGAACAAAGCCCCTGTTAATTCATAGTTGTAGAAGGTTGCTAAGAAGTCAATAAATAAGAGTTAACCCAACAGGGTGTGCGATTACTAGGGATTAATCAACAACCTGGGTGTGTTGTGACGCATGAGGCCACAGGTCAGGTGTCTTCACAGCACACGGGGTGTTGATAAATCCCCAATAACCACACACCCTGGAGTGGGTTATTGTGCTTATAACATGGGCCACATGTGGACAGAAATGGACAAAAAACAGTGGAATAACTGGAAAGAAATTTGGGAACTATTTTGTGTTCTTCCACTAGTTTTGTTCGCAGGATGGGAGAGTGGACAGTGTGATACCACAGGGCTTGGTAGTGGGATCACTCTTCATCAGTGTTTTCATAGGGGACATTGCAAAAGAACTTGAAGGGAAGGTTTGCCTTTTTGCAGATGATACCAAAATCTGAAATAGGATGAACACTCAGAATGGGGTGGAGAAAATGTACAGGTATCTTTGGCAACACAAGGAGTAGTCAAAAACATGGCAGTTGAGGTTCAATGCCAAAATGTGCAAACTCATGGACCTAGGGCACAGACACCCTGCTGCTGAGTATATGATGGCCTGGTAGGCACTGACAGTCACTAGTCAGGAATTGTATCATGGGGTTATCATATCCGAGGACCTCAAGGTGGCAGGGCAGGGGGGAGGGCTAGAGAGATGCTGGGGTTCATAGGATGGGATATCTCCAACAGGAGGAGGGAGGTGGTATTGCTACTGTATTGCTTGTTGATGCAGCCCCTGCAGGAGTACTGTGTCCAGTTCTAGAGACTACAGCTCAGGAAGGACCTGTACAGAGTGGATGTGGTCCAGAGGAGGACAACTAAAATGGTGTAGGATTTGAACAAGAAGCCCTATGAGCAGAGACTAAGGGATATCAACATGTACAGCCTGGAAGAGGGGGGGGGCACGATTGAGACCCACAAGTATTTCACAGGGGTTAACATGATGCAGGTGGCTAGTCTCTTTCCAATGAGAATGAGCACAAGAACCAGGGGGCATGCAATGAAGCTGGGTTGGGGGGGGATTCAAAATAAAGGAAATATTTCTTCACTGAAAGGGTGGAAGATGCCTGGAACAGATCGCCAGCAGAAATGGTGGAGGCTAGAAAAGTTAGGGCATTCAAGCATGCATGAGACAAGCATAGGGGTATAGTAGAAAAGAGTTAGGGAAATGGAAGAGTTGTTAGAGACCAGATTGGGCCTGCACAGGAGGGGGCACCATTTCAGATTTCAATGGGGGGGGGCAACAACCGGACAGAGGGGCTGTGGGGGCAGAGCCAGGGGTCGAGTGGGTTACAGAGAAGGGTCGCACTGGGAGGGTGGTGCTTCCAGATTGAAAAGGCAATACATGTAGGACAGGTTGAGCACTCACCACCTCATTTACTAATCACTCCAGACAGTCATGAATGTAGCTGTAAAGATTACATTTATTAAAAAGTAATAAAAGCAAAGGATGTAGGCAACATGATGTTGATGTTGCCTGCATCCTTTGCTTTTATTATTTTTTGATAAATGTAGTCCTTACAGCTGTATTTAGGACTGTCTAGAGTGATTAATAAATGAGGTCAGGTATTGAGTTCTCAACCTTTCTTACAGGTGTGTTCTTACCCCCACCCCCAGAAGATTCAGACTCACAAGCATCAAAAATGGCATTCTCAGCCTCCACCCAGCTGTTAACAGATCACAACAGAACATCAATTTTAACACCCTCCCTCAGCCCCTACCCAAAAGTAACAGTCTGACTCCAGTCCACTTTCAGTTGATGATCATCCCAAGCCATAGATGCACCCCAATTTTCCATGTCACTGAATCAGTCATGCTGCCTGTCTCCCCCCTGTACTTCATACAAAAACAAGACTCATTCATGGATACCACCAATTTGTGCATGCATAAAACTGCAAAAGCTTGCAAATCTGCACTGTAGTAGATTTGTACCCTATTGTATGCAGCTGGCGCTGTCAGCCAGGCTGTCAGTCTTGCAGATTCAAAAATGTAGCAACAGAAAATTACAGACACAAAGCAAAGTCTGTCTGTATGTGATAATAACTAGCAAGCACCTGTCGGAATCGAGATGTGGTCATAACTCCTGGACACATACAGATGATGAAATACTCCCACCAAGTGTCAGGGGAAACAAGTTTTTTTAGGCTGCAGCAGCTGCTTCTGACCGGGATTACACTGGTGAGCTGGTGCATCCATGGTGGTTACCATGGTGACAGATGGACACTCATCACCACTGTGCAGTCACTTTGAGACTGAGACTCACTCACTGACTGCAGAAAAGTCATAGTCACTGCCGCAAATTAAAGTATTTTGGCAGGTACACTTGAAAGGTTTGAAAAAACAACAGCCTGCAATGTGGGGGGAAGGGCAACTGCCCCCCGCCCCCCAAATGGCACCCCTGCTGCACAGTCAGAATAGGCAGGGAACATCTAGGTAGACTGGGGGGCCCAAGTGGTCCATTTCTGCTGACAAATTCTATGTTTCTGTAAAAGTTTTAAGCTATTCATAGGGTAAGAGGCAAAATGGGTAAATAGTGGGGGGGGCACTGGATAAGGCATGAGTTGTTTTACTTTGGACAGAAAAGTTTGATGGCTAGCTGCAGGTCCATGCTTCTGAAAAATGTGCCAATAAGACTGGTTTGAGAGACTGCAGGGAGGCTGACAGTGCAGGACGTTTGAGAGATGGATGGGGAAAGAGAGGATGTTCCACAGTGTTGTAAGGCAGATATAGAAAGCAGACTGGTCTGCTACATATTTACTGTGAGGGGTGTGAAAGGAACAGGCAGCAGATGATCAAATGTTGTAGGAGGATGGAATGGGAGGGTTTAGGAGAGAGGAGAGGTAAGTGGAAACAGTGGCAAGCCAGTATTTGGCCAGGAAGGAGGAACAGTGTGAGACATGGTAGGAAGTGGAAACAGAGAACAGTATAGAGAAAGTACTGATGGGTGAAAGAGGGACCACTAAGGGTGAAGTGGCAGTAGAAGTGAAAAAGGAGCAAGACTGATAAGTGTAGACTTACAGAGTAGGGACGGAGCTTTAGACTACATCCATATAGTTAAAAAATGAAAGATCATCTTCAGGATGATCTCATGGCAGACTGGGAGAGGAAGGCAGGATTTGTTTCACTATAGCACATCAAGCCTGGGGCAAAGTTTCATAAGTATGGTGTCAGTGTGGGTGGAAAAGCTGAGGGTTGGCTCCAGCTACACTCCTAAGTACTTGAATTGGTTTTTCAAGCATGTTTTCATCCAGTCATCACAGCAAGAGCATATTGGAGCCTTGCTAGTCTCTTTCTAGTGCCAAAATTAAGGGATACAGTTTTTTTTTACATACATTGAGAGCTGGTTTGAGCAGAACTAGTACTGGACATTGTCAAAGTTATGCTGGAGTGCCTGCCTGTTGGTGCAGTGAAAAGATTTTCTCTTGTGATGCACAGACATCCCAGGTTCGGGAATGGACCTGAGGTTCAGAGGGCTGGCCAGGGAGGGGGGAGGAGGATTCAGCATCTTTCAGACTGCTGTTCTCCTCTGGGGGAAGTGAACATGCACTCAGTGCATGACTGATCCCTGGTGTAGGCTCGGGGTGAGCAGTTACCAATGCCTAGATAGTGTGGGGGGGGCATGACAGATGTCGGCGCATTATGTCATTGCATGCCACACTCCCCGAAGGGGTCCTTCATTCCAAAGATTACAGCCATCATCTATGATGTCCTGCTCCTCTGGCCCCCTTTGCCCACCATGGCACTCCAATGGTGAACTAGGCCTGTTGTCCATTGGGTATGACCTGACTTCATTCCCCACCCTGGGGGGGTAAGCCAGGGAGGCAATGCTGGTAGGCAATCCCTGCTGGTAACCTTGTACCGGCATCATAAGGGTTCACATCCTCATGACTGCCCTGCCCTTGTGGGCAAACCGGGGGGATCATCTGGAAGAGGTAAGTCCCGGGGTGAGGTGGGGATCCGGGAGAGTGGGAACTTAATCTTCAGTGGATTGAAGCACAGAGCATACTAAATAATAGAAAAAACAAAACACACACACAAAAAAAACACAGTCATGCTGGACTGACTGTCCAGCTTAGGGACTGAAAACACCAGCTTCAAATAGAACTAGGTCATCTGCATATATGGAGATGTGTGAGAAGACAATGGTGGAGAGAAGGCCATTAAAGAAGATGGAAAAAAGGATTGGACTGAGGATGGAGCCCTGGGGTAAATCCAATTTGATAGGGAGGAACAGGGAAAGGGCATCACCAACCTGGACTGACTGGAGCCAGTCCGAGAAGTAGGAGCAGAACCATTCAACTGCTAAGTCCAATAGGTGGGCAGCACCTAACATCTATGTGTACATGGTGAACCACAGCATCAAAGGCCTTTGTTAAGTCTATGAAAATGGCTGCAGTGAACTGTCACTGGTGTATTATTTATTTTATTCATTTATTTGAAAAAGATTCACCAGGAAAGGCATACTTACCTAAAATAGCTCATTTCCAGATGTGTCCGTGGGGGATGGAAAAGGGATACAATTTGCATATAACATCCAATACACATAGAACAAAAAAACATGACAAAAACATACAAGGATACAATCTGAGACAAGAAATGCATAACAGTTCAAGTTCCAAAATAATAAGACAGGTAGAATGATATACAACTAGTTGCTTGGGTAGACAAGTAGCACATGCCAACCAGAAGGGAGGTGAGTTGAGGGATAATTGAAAGGAACAATATTATTGACACATAAGAGGGTAAAACAGGAGATAGAAAGGCAGTAATACTCTGGAGCAGAACCTCACAATGATTTGATCCTGCTAGATGCCCACCTAGCCAGTGTCATGGGGAGATGGCTAATTTGAGAAGATGGAGGAGAGAAAAGGGGGTGGAAAAATTAGGGAAAGGGAAAGATTGTAGGGGATGGAGGGAGGTAAACATTACCCTGAGGAGCGGAACTATGCCTTTCAGCATGGAGTAAGTGATTTGCAGGAGGGTCAAGATGGAGGAATGGTGTTTTCAGAAAGCCAGACTGGAAAATGGAGAGGAAAGAAGAGAAGTGGCGGTAAGTGGAAAGCTGGGAAATAACTGTTTTTTTCTTACACCTTAGACAGGGCAGGGAGGAGTGTGATGGGATGGTAATTACAAGGAGAGGGAGAGTCACTCCCTTTAAGGGGGTGGGAGGACTTTAGCCTACTTCCAGGACTGGGGATGGAACCACATTGGAAAGAAATATTGAAAAGAGAGGCAAGAGGGACAGCAATGACAGTTGTAGAGATGAAGGAGATTAGTATCCAGCCCATCTGGGTGGTGCCTCTTTGAGGAATGAATGAGTAAAGCCATGGGTTTGGTTTTGGAGGAGACAGGGGAGATGAAAAAAGATATTGGGTAGAGGGTAGGGTACAGGAGCATTTGGGAGAGACAGGACAGGTGGAAGGGGAGAAGGGAGGGTGAGGAATTATAGAGCAGGGCACAGGGTGTGAAGAAAGGTATTATGTCAAATGAGCAACTCAATTTGAGTGACTCAATTTGAGCCAATCAATAATAGTGACTGTCATTATAGTGACCGAGGATAAATGGTGCAGGGCTAATATGAGCGATTGTGGAGAGTTCTGTGTGATTGTAGAGGGTGTGCAGTCCTGTAGTTAGTTATATTAATTGGGGAGGGGGGCGGAGACAGAGTCCCCTGCATTAAAATGCTTTTTGTGAATGTGTTTTAAAGTTTTGAGCTTTAAAATGTCATACGTGTAAAGACATTTGCAGCCTTTATCTTCATATTATTTATCTCATTAAGAGGTTTGAAGTGTTGATCTTTAAAGTGTTTTTCTTGTGAGGAGATATGTCTTTATTTGGTTTTGTTGCTATGGAGTCATTTGTTGTGTGACGTGTGTTTGTGTGGTAATATGTGCTCCTTTGATTCGGTGCTGATCGTCCTTCTGTCATGGTATAGTCGGTAGTGTAAGGTGCTTGGTAGGCAGGTAGGATGATCATTTCCAAGTTCTGCATTGCGTTGTGTCCTGGGTTCGAATCTAGGTTTGTTCATTTGTGTAGTTGGATTATTCCTTGTAGCTGTGCTGTAGTTCGGGACTGTTTTGCAGTTTTTGTTTTGATTTGGCGATTAATCAGGTGTTGGTCATTTTTTTATTTCTGTTATGTTATTTTAGGTGTAGGAGGTGCTAATTTGTAGTTGTTTGTTCCTGTTGTCCTATTGGTGGGGTTTATAAGGGTGTTGTATATTGGTTGCGTCAGGTCCGTTGGAGTTGTGTTGTGCTGGTGTGTTTGTTCTGTCTCCTGACATGTCAACTCGGTTCATCTGGAGTCAGAAAGGTAGATCCCTTCTTTTGTATTGCTTATTGTTGTAAAGAGATCAATTTTGGAGCACTGAAGCTGTATACTTATTATATATTTTTTGGAGGGCTGTGTAGTCGCTGTTCTGATGTTCGTTGTTATGTGTATTCGTTGTTGGGGCTGCTGCTATTGTGTATTCGCTTATATGGTCAGTGCTGTTGTTTTCGTCATTACGATATGGAACAATGAAAAAACTGTTAAAGGCATTGGTGACCTCAGTTGGGTCAGAGATAGGTGAATTTCCTAGTTTGGGGATGGAGGAGGTAGACTGGGTGGGAGGATTGAGAAGGGAATGAATAACCTGCAGCTATTTTCATAGACTTAGCAAAGACCTCTGATACTGTGGTCCACCATGTTCACGGGATAAAAAGTTGTCAGGGAAGCAAAACAATTTAACCTCCTTGTTGGCATTAGTGCTAGCATTATATAATGTCACTTTTTGTATCTCAACAAGTCCTCTGGAGAGCCTGAGGCACTGAGGAGATGCCAGACAGAATCACAACATGTGAACAGGTTAATGACTTCTTTGGAGATCCTGGGGAGCTTGCACCCATTGATATGCAACCTCTTGAAAGAGGTATGTCAGTCCCATGTTATACTGAATTTGTTCATGAAAGAGGTTGGAGCAACATCTGTATTGATGGATAGTATGAATGCTGATCAGCCAGTGGCCAAAGGTTGTCTAGCAAGAAAGAAAGCTCTAGAGATTTGAATGACCTGGACCAGACAGACTTTAGCAGGGCTTTAGTGAGGCAGATCATATGGATCCAGTAGACCATGTGATATTCACTGAAAGCTTCTGGCAGGGTGCAAATGGAGATAATGTGGTGGGGGTGTGAGGACAGGGTCCAGTCAATAAGTAAATGATTTCTGGAGCTGGGGTTGAGATGGGTTGGCTCAGTAATGAACTGTGCGAGACTGAGGAACTCAATATGGTGAATAGTATTTTTGGTCGAGGGAGAGAACCAGTTTATATTTATTGTATATCTCCAAGGACAGTAGCTCAGAAAACAGCAGGCACTTAAGAGGCAGGGGTGCACTGATTGAGAAACATCAAAACCAGCAAGAAAGAAGTTGCACAAATTTATGCCACTGCACTGTAGTCCTTTTTGTACAAAATTACTTCTTTCAATTAAAGATAAAAATGAGTTACATTTATTTTAAAATAACAAAAGGGTAGTCTGGATATACAAACTCTAGGAGCAGTTACTGCCAACCAATGTACATTTCACGTTACACAGTTCAGGCTTTTTCAAGGTACCGCTACCAATATGGATCAAGACCCTTGAATAGTTTATGCAGATTTTTTTTAAAATGACATTGTAGCATTTAACACATTTGATTGGCTGTAGCAGTACATGCACGACTAAGTACCCACTGAAATCATACAGCACATACACAACAGTTAACAATAACATTGCACTCTATTTATAATGCATAATCATAAACAGGATACAAAAATTGTAATATTGTACACTGTATTATTTTAAAAATAACACAATCTAAAGATCCTTGTTAAGCCCAGGCCACTCCTGGGCCCCTGCATGGAAACTCCAGTATGCTTCTCTTCTTAGGATTTTTCAGTATAGCCTCCCCCACCTCCCCCCACCACCACCACCATCACATCATGAAGGGCTCTCTCTAGGCCCACAAAATTAAACTTATGCACTCCCGAGTCACTCTCTGCTGAAAGACAAGGTGGAGCAATAGCATAATCTTTATTGCCATCACAAATAGCTCTTGTGGGCTCCCCCACCCATACCTAAAATTGCCTGACCATTTGCCCAATATAGTATCCGCCACACATACACATGGCAGCATAAGTAACTCTCTTGCTTTCACACATTATCAGACTTTCCAACTTAATACTTTTACCTGTGTGCGGGTTTGTAAATGACTTCACTCTAGGGATGTTAGGGCAGGACTTACACCTGCAATATGGCACTGAACCTATGGGAGTTTCAGCCAAAAGTGTCTGGTTGCTGTTATCTTAGTTGCATACTATGTACAAAATGGTCTTTAAAGTTCAGTTTCCTTCTAGAAACTATCCTTGGCTTTTAATTTTCCCTTAAAGTTTGGGTCTACCTGTAGAATTTCTCAGTTTGCCTACGGTACATTTTGAACATGGTAAGCTAATGCGGAATACATTATGATGACCCTCACACTATTGCAATTTTCCATTTTATGCACATTTTTGTTCAATGTCTGATCATATAACAACACATCTCTCAGCGGGTCACTAGCAAATTTTTCATCATTTTCAATTATAATGATACCCACAGTGTCTAAACCATATAAGTTATGGCATTGTATTTTAAAACTCACATCAGAACTACAATTATGGTGAGCATGTAAGTACTGGCCTTTTGGAATGTTAGGGATGACGTGTTTTGGATGGCTGCTGCTAGCCAATAAGACTGTGTTATGGTCTGTGCTCTCTCTGAATAAGATGCTTTCCAAATTACCTTCACTGCCCTCAGAAACATACAAATCCAGAAATGCTATACCATCAAGACTGCTTTGTAGGCTGAATATAAGTTATTTGTGGAATGCAAAAAATCAATGATTTCCTCCAAACCATCTTGGCCACCTTTCCAGATGAGTATGACATCATCTATAAACCTCTTCCAGAATTCTACATACTTCAAATACAGATTTTTACTTGGGTAATAGATTACACCATACCCCCATTGGCATAAGTACAGATCTGCAACATTGAGGATGAACGTCGCCCCCATAGCTGTGCCTAGTATTTGTAGATAGTTGATCCCTTTAAAAATGTATAATTTCAGAAACAGTATTAATAATCATATTTATTTTAATTTTGAAAGGTCAAGAAAATTGCAAGCTGTGTCCCCCAAAGAAGCCATGTCATTTAAATGGTGAAATGTTGGGACTTAGAGCATAAATAAAAGCACTTGAAAGAAATATAAGAAGACCCAGCTGAAGTATTTTTTATGAGGAACACCCCCACCACTTGTTTGGATGCCCCATGCACCTGGGGGAAGCTCCATATTATGGTATTTAAAGCTTTAATAGGGTCTCATTGCCCATAGTAAAATACTCTTTTTGTAGGGCCCTTACTCTTTCCAGCAGAGTAAACCCAATTAATATTTTCCAGAGTGTCACCCTACTGTTCTTCAGTATATACTTTCCTACTAGGTTTGGGGCAGTTTAAAAAAACATAAATGCTTCTTTAGCATGATCCATAGGGTTTATAAACCTTCCCTTTAGCTAGTTATTATGTGCAATGGCAAGTAAGTAACCTGTTTCAGACTTTTGTGATCAAGCAAGTTAGTCAATGAATTCTCCAGACGTCTTTCAAATTTCCTTTATTGCATAACGTTAATCTTATTTTGTTAAATTAGTCTAATCCATGTTGTTGTGTTTTTTTTTAATAAAAACCAATTGCATGCAAACCCAAAGAAATAGACCAATACAATCCTGTCTTATATATTGCAACTTAAAATGGCAAAAAAACTTCTTGCTTTAGTGGAAATATTAAACCAAGTTAGCAGTCAGGCTCTATTAATCCTGTCTCCTTTAAAGCTAACAATTTAAATCAGTAACAACACAAAAAACAAGCATTTGCCAATGCTGAATGTTGTCTTGCTAACTTTGGCATCAGTAGTGCAGGAGTTGAACAGATGCATAACAGGAATGGAAGTGAAGTATGAAAGTGACGTCAACCCCACATCATCCTACAGAGACTGACAGGCACTGAGGTGTGCCTTTGAACATTGGCCATAATGTTCATGGCATTTCAGCTCACCCTACCCTGCAATGCGACAAATATCACATTGTACCTTGGGGTCCTCGGGCATTACACACACCCCATTCGGCCATAACACTCATGGCATTTTACCTCACCCTATCCTGCAGACACTGACAAGTGCTGAGGTATGCCGTGGGGTGTTTGGCTTTAGAGTCACCCCATGTCATAAGGACATATGCTGAGATGGGTGCTGCATAGGAGAATGGGGTGAACTGTGGGTCTGAAGAGTCCAAGGCACACCTCAATGCCTGTCAGTGGCTTGAGGGTGGGGGGACGGTATGGCATGAGCATGACAGCTAGCAATGCAAAGGCACACCCCTGAAACCTGTCAGTCTGCACAGGATGGGACGTTATGGTTAGAAACCCTAATGCCCCGGAAGTTTTTCGGTATCTGCACTACAAATTTGCAACACGGGATTTTTGTGACCCCCACCTCATGAAAGTGTTTGGGACCTCTGCTCATGAATAGTGGCACTGTGATTTTGTTAATCGGCCTCTCTGATCTGCCAACAAAGGGATTGCTAGAGATTCCCAGGGTTTGTCTTAAAACATCTGGAGCTTGTGCTTTCTCATTTGCAGCACCAACCCTGTGGAATTCTCTACCTCGTCGGTTAAGAGAATGCTTGACCTTGGTAGTTTTAAATTCATGTTAAAAATGTATTTATTTTCTTTGGTCTTCCCTGATTAACTGTTTAATTACTTGATTGTTTGAAACAATTTATAACCTTATTTGTTTTATTGTGGTTTTTATTATGTAAAGCGCTTTGATTTTGAAAGGCACTATATAAATAAAGTTTTGCTTGCTTGCTTAATCTGTCCTGAACATTGATTTCTCACAGTGAACACGCCATTCTGCACCAGATGTGGGAAAACACCATTAGGGCAGGATGTGAAAAATGACAGCTGTACTGTTCATAAGGTGGTGTGCAAAACTGACAATGTTGAAAATGTTGACTGAAAATATTACAAAATCTCGGAGTTAAGAGTACACGTGGAAACTGCGCAATGCACACTTGTAACATACTCATTTTGTGGATTTTTGTCACCAAATTTTCAACATAGGCATTTTAGGACCTCTGCTCATGAACGCTATCACTGTGAGTTTCTTAATCTGTCCCAGACAGTAATTTCCAATAGCGACCTTGCCATTCTGCGCCGGTAGTGCAAAAACACATTTCAGACAGGATGTGTAAAATGACAGCTATACTGTTCATAAGGAGGTGTGGAAAAATGGCAATGTTGAAAATCTGGACTGAAAATATTACAGATTTGTGAAGTTATGAGTGTGCATGGAAACTGCACAATGCACGCTTGTAAAACTGTCATTTTTTTTAATTTTTCATCAAATTTGCAACATAGGCTTTTTGAGAGCCCGCCTCATGAACAGTGGCAGTGTCATTTCATTAATCGGTCCTGAAAGGTGAGTCTGTGCAGTGACCGCAAAATCACCTTTTGGGACAGAATAATGCCATGATGGTGACTGAATTCATGAGGTGGGGTCCCAATAACCCCATGCTGACAATTTGGTGCTAAAATTCCCAAAACTGCCCGAGATATGCACCAAAGTTGAAAAAAACATATTTATGCCATTATACAGCTTACCATCATTTCTTTAGTTCGTGGTCGGTTTTGAAGAGTGCAGATACGTTCCCAGTCCACCGAAGATCATCTCACCAGGCTCCAGAGGCAAGTGGGGTGAGGGGGGTGTGGAGAGATGAAGTACACAGTGGGTGGGTGTGGGTTGGGGCAGGGGGCCGCAGACAGCGAGGGACCATTTTCTTCTTTGCAAGGTTAAAAAAAAACAGTAACCAACATTGCAGGACAGTTTTCCATGTCACAGGTACTTTTGGCATGCTGGGGTGGGCTCCCAGCATGCCACCTGCATGTTCTGGGTGGGGGGAACTGGTGCTGAATGGGATTGGGCACCCATTTGTTAGCACGTACTGGGGGAGGTTGCATGAGCTGAGGGGGATCGGGTACCTCCTCAGCAGACAAGACATGGGGGGGATCATACCAATGGGGATTGGACACCCCAGTCAGTGAATTAAGTTAGAAGGGAGCATGCTGACAGGGGGATTGGGCACCCCAGTTGGCTTTATGAAAGACTATGCAAGATAGCAGCTGTCCCTCGGCTTCCCCGTCACTGCCTCTGCCATGTTGCTTACAGGGGACACCAGCAGTAATTGGCTGCTGCAATCAGGGACCGCTTCGTGGTACTCCCTGATTGCAGCAGATAAATTCTTTCAAGATGGTGGCATGTCTTCTCAACTGCTGTCATAGACAGCATACTATGCCATTGGTGCCACAGATCCCAGCCACAAGAAGCAGTGACGCAATTGGCTGCAGTAGGACTGCACCCCCAAAACCCGCTTCTCAACTGAAGCAACCACAATATGTTGTCTGTGCTGCACACGCAAGACAACATAACAAACAATACAGGAATAGTTTGCCATTCAATTCCATTTATAAACAAAGTTCAGCCTTTTGCAGTCTGTTTCAAGTCAGTTCTGAGACCCAATGCCTATGAAATTCTCTTGCTTCAACTGACTCTCCCCTTCTCCCTCCCTATCTACATAGCTGGAGTCTATTGCTGGCCTGGCTTCCTAGCTTTGTCTGTCACCGATCTCCTAGAACAAACTGCCTCCCAAACCCCTACTGGGTGACTTCAATCATAACTGGCTAGCTCCCTCCTTCAACAAAACCCGGATGGACATTGCTTTGCTTAACCTCTCACAAACCATCTCCGAGCCCACACGCCTAAACTCCAAAACAGGAAACCACTCACTACTTGACTGGGGCCTCACCAGTCACCCCCATTGGGTTATCGCTTCAGGGCTCCTACCCAATTCCCTAAGTGATCACCACATTATTTATCTAGTCTGGAAAATCCACCGGCCTCATCCCCCTCTAAAGTTCATACTCCAATGTTCCTACAAATCTCTAAACCTCGCCTCTGTGCTTGAAGACTTAGCTGTTGCTTGCTGGGAATCCCCTGCCAAACCCTGCTCTATCGACGTTGCCTTCCTTCATTTCCAAAACACGTTCCTCCAAGTTGGGGATGCTCACTCCCCACTGCGTCGCTCCAGGGTACAAGGCTATCACCTGCCCTGGATCACCCAGGAACTGACAGCCTGCCAAATCACCAAGGACAAAGCATGGAGCACTCACAAAACCTCACGCCTCCCAAGAGACCTTGTCATCTATCGATCTCTACGTAACAAATTTATTTATTTATTTATTAATGAGATTTACCAGATAAGCATACTGAGTGGGGAAGAAACACTCGTTTCCAGATGCGACCTGGGTGTACATAACAATACATAGCAGTGCTAGAATTAACATTTGGTGCAGTAAGCATTGTTACAATAGAATAGATGCATAAAGTACATAGTTAGATACAGTAGGCTCGACAATAGGTGAAAACAAAAACAGGTCCAAGGATGATTACAGTCAGGACATTAAGCACATTGAATGTAGGTTACAAATTTGTTTACTTAGTACATACAAGCAATGGGGGCAAAGAAGATAGTCAAAAACGTGCAGTGATCGAGGATGGAGACAAATGCACCAGAGCAACCCACCTAGCTAAAGCGGAATACTTCAGCTCCTCCCTTCATTCCAACTTAAACTGTCCATCCAAATTCTGGAAGGTTATTCACTCCGTCTTCTCCATCCCCACTGCCCACCCTTCCCCTCTCCTCCTCGTGAACAACTTCTTCCTCACTGAGCTGCAGGATGTCACCACTGCATTCAACACATATTTCTCCTCCTGTGCCTCGGTCTTCCTCTCTTCTCTGCCCACCTCGGTACCACTCAGTCCTCCTCCCATATGTTCTAATTCCAGTGGGCCCCCACCTTCACTTTCAAAGTAATCCTGCCAGTTGACATCCTCGAAGAACTTCAGGCCCTCGACACAACAAAAGGTAAATCCCCCGATAGCCTCGATTGCAATCTCCTCCACCTCTCCACCCCAGCCATTGCAACCCCCCTCGCCACATTCTTAAACCTCTCCTTTTTCTCTGCCACTGTCCCCCAGGTCTGGAAACAGGCCATCATCATCCCCCTCCCTAAAGGGGGCGTCACTACCTCCCCCTCAAATTATCACCCTATCTTCCTCCTCCCTGCACTCGCAAAGCTGCAAGAACACTTAGTGCTCAACCAACTCACCTCCTTCCTCTCTGACACCAACTTCTTCACTCCGTTCCAGTCTGGTTTCAGGAAGGGCCATTCCACAGCCTCCTCCCTGGTTAGGTTCATGGATTCCATCCTCTCAGGCATGGACAAAGGGTTGATCACCTCGGCCATTTTCATAGACCTTGCCAAAGCTTTCGATTCGGTCTTCCACCCTCTGCTACTTCAATGTCGCTTGGAAGCAGGCCTAGCTGGCTCAGCTACCAATTGGTTCAAACCCTACCTCACTGACAGAACTCAGTCAGTTAGAATCACCGACGTCATCTCTTCACCCCTCCCTATAGCCACCGGAGTTCCCCTGGGATCAGTACTTGGCCCTATCCTGTTCTCCATCTTTCTAAATAACCTTCCTCTGGTGTGCTCATCCATGTCTATTCAAATGTACATAGATGATACTGTCCTTTTTGCCTCGGGCTCCTCCCCAGAAGAGGTAACAGCCAACCTCCAGGCTGACTTCAACAAGGTACAGTTATGGTTTAGCTCTCACCAGCTCTCTCTCAGTGCAAACAAAACTACCACCATGACCTTCGGCACTCGGCAATGTCTAACCAGGCTTCCTTCCCTCCCTACCTTCCACACCCTTGAAGGGACGGTACTGGAGGATGTCACTTCCTTCTGCTAACTCAGGGTTTGGCTCGACCATCACCTGTCCTTCTCTGACCACACTGATGCCATCATAAAAAAACTGCACTCCAAGCTCGGAGCCCTTTACAGGAACCGCAACTGCCTCCCTCTCATGGCCAGGTGTGAGCTAGTGCATAAGATGATCCTCCCCTCTTTTGACTACTGCAACATAGAATACAGTGCCACTCCCAAATCTACCATATCCAGACTGGACACACTCTTTCATGCCTTCTGTAGCTTCGCCGGCGATGCCACCTCCTGCACCCATCACTGCAATCTCTACCATGCCCTCACATTCCCTTCCCTTGAAAACCATCGCCTGCAGCACTGTGCTAAATTTGTAGCCAAATTCTGGCATGTCGCCCTGCCCTCATACCTCTCTACTTTACTTAACCCAGCTCCCTTCCCTTCTCATGCCCTCAGATCCCTCGATGACCGGAAGCTTCAAATCCTTAGGCAGAAAACCACTATTGGGCAATCTGCCTTCTCCTACCACTTTCCCAAACTCTGGAATGAACTCCTGCCTAGTGTTGTTGTTGAACTGTACTGTTTGTCTTGTCCCTATTCCATCACACAATTGTATCCTGCAACTGCATAACTGAAATTTTCTCTGTAAACTGTTCAACTGAATCTGTCTACTGTATTGCTGTAATTGTGCTCAGCTATGTTCTACTGTTTTTCCTCCCATATGTAATTCTGGATAACCTGTGAGTTATCTCCCACTGTACTCTCACCCCCCAGGCCACACCAGGAAATGAGCATCTTTTTGCTCAGTGTGCCATCCTGGTGAAACGATTTCAATAAATAAATAAGTTCTCAAAAGTGGAGCCGGTTTATGACCAGCTCCATGATTTACAGCAGCTTGTGGGTATTTTTTTCTGTGTAACTGTGGAAAAGGGTTATGGTTGGTGGGACCAGCCATAACATCTTTCGCACCTACAGCAGATGAGAATACCAATCTCCACAGCTGTGGAGATTTTGGTCTGCAACTGTAGTTGTTGAGTAGGACTTAGTCCCCCAACATTTTGAGACTCTGGCCCTAGCTCTTTAATTGCCACTAGCTAATCAGCCTTACAGTAAATTAGTTCTAAAAACACATATATTAAATTCCCAATAGTAAAACAATTTCTGATGGTACACCATTGTTCCTATAGGAATACAATATTAATCCATTTGGAAGTAATCAGGCAAACTGTAGGCATATTACAAGATACATAGCAGTGACTTGATACTAAAAAAGTGGACAAGAAACAGCAAGGAAAAGGCAGATTGGGGGGGTTAGAAAAATGTCTATACAAAGATTACCTAGTAGATTTATCTACAAGATAAAAAGTATCCTCTCTTAATTATAAACATTAAATAGCACCAGTAGTCAATAGAAACATAACTCTCAAGGCACCAATATGTTAGCTCATGAAATAAAGTGCAATAATATTTAGGCGCCAACAAATGAAGCCTTTAAGTGCCTTGTGGTCATGCATATTCCTTACTGAATTTCGTAATGTTTAAGGCTACATTCACTCTGAAAGATTCAGCTGCATGATGTCTTTGCTGATATCGGTGATAGGGCTTGTAGGTCTTGGCATAGTGTTTCAGACCTACACAAGCCTGGGTTTGATCCCAGTATGGCACATTTTCCCTTTCTCACTATAATTTATGTAGTATGAGAGCAACTGTTAGATGCCATTGCTGATATCAGTTAGAATATTTTAGCAGACTTTCAGAACACTGAACTATTAGTTCTCGGTTTCAGTAAACTTAATTAGCTCCAGTTGGGGCTTTTATTCTTTTCTAGGTTTGAATGCAACTTGGTGGGAAGAATTACTTCCACTTGGCAGATAGACCATTGCAAAACTCCCCTGCAGCTGTGTATGGGGGAAGGAGTCTTTACTCAATGCAGGATATGCTTTCCCATTACATGGATCACTGTGTAGAAAATGTCTGCCCCACTATGTGGAATGATAGCGGAGTGGCACAGCACCAGAACAGTAGCTGGGAGCAGTCCAGGGTTTGATTCCCAGTGCTGAACATGTTTTCTTTTCCAGTGCAACTTATGTTCTTAGCATGTACTGTATCTCTGTCTAGAAAGCTTTGGCCTCTCAACACTAGCCCTGTGGCAGAGTAGCAGGACAGTAGTTGGGAGGGTGCCCAGGTTCAGTTCACGGTGCTGAACATTTTTTCTTTATCACTACAATTATGCAGCTAAAAACATTTTGTCCCAGGAGGTCCTATGTGTGCCCAGTCAAGATTCTTGCTTTGCTCTCTGTTTCTGAGTGGTACCTCCCTGCATTTTCCTCCATCTATAGATTTACAGGACTTTATAGAGATCTGGAAACACAATATTGAAGCAACAGGAGTATGTGCACTGAGGGGTCACAATTTGGAACTCCGCCTACTCCCCCCAAATGAAAAAAGATCAGCTTCATTTTACCACCTGGCCTGATTGGCCCTCCTAACAAGATGACCACAGTGCCTACTTACCACTCTGCCCCAGTGCCAGAAGCCAACAAACATGCAGCTCTCCTAGAACAAATTGCCTCCAGTGTAGAGTCAACTTGGTGTACAAATAAAGACATTCTGTCAGCTGTTACTGCCTGACTGGCTGGCTAAGCATTGCAGAACAAAAGCTTGAAGAAACAGATGTCACCCAGAGTGCAGTAGCCAGTCAGTTATAGGCTGCCGAGGAGCAGGTGGACTGCTCACACATAAGTTTGGGAATCTTGAGGGATGAGGGCACCAGAAAAGCTTACAACTCCTTGGACTAGCAGAAGGGTTATAGGGTGAAGACCCAGTTACTTGCCTCTGACAGAAGTTACCTGAGTGACTACAGTTAGAAGTGACCAAGTTCTATTTTGAATTGGAAAGAGCCCACAGAAATACAGTGAGGGAAGTTTACTGGTTCAGAAGCAGCCTGTCCCCATCTACTGATTTTCAACCTCCTATGGTTTCAGAATAAGGAGTTTATCCTGAAGCAGGCAACAGAACTTGAGGATATAACTGTAAATGGTACTAACATTTTATTTAACTCTGATTATCCTTGAAGGGTTCTCAATCATAGGCAGGCATTCAGTAAATTCAAATATGGGCTCCAGAATCGTGGAATCAAGTATTCTCTTATATACCTGGCCACTGTGTTTGTAAATTTTAATGGAAATAAATCATTATTAACCACACCAGCATAGGCAGATGCTTACTTACAGCAGGCCATTGGATCCCCAAGCTCCTCTAGCCCTGAACCAGACAGCCACATTACTGAGATGGAAATGGAGAAACCTACCTAATGGCACAAACTGGAGAAAGCTGAGGGCCAATGAGTATCTGCTTTCAATCTGTTATATTCCTGACATAACCAGAAAAGGCACATATAGATGCTACATGTTGTTAGTTGCAGCTGTTTGCCTAAGCTGAGGGTTAAACTAATGTGTTTAGCACTCTTTGCTACAGCCTCATGTCCAGTAAAGAACCCTCTCTTGCTGTGCTTTGTCTCTGCATCATGGTTCCTTCTCAGAACAATTCTGTATATACTCAGTTTCATTTCCCATGCTGTTTATAAAAAATACAGACCTTGGATGGTGGTGAATGAACTGTATATACTTTTTGGCATTCTGCATGACTGGAACTGGGACTAGCCAGCTACTGTACCACTGTCCTTCCCAGCTTCTCTACACCTAGGCCGCGGCTGATGATGGGGAGACACAGAAATGGGAGTTAGCTGCAGGCAGCATACAGTTGAGTGGGGATCACTGAGAACATAACACAGGGCTAGAATACTGGTCTTTAACCACTTGCTATCCTTTACTCACAGATATATCCTAGTTTATTTGGACTTTTATACTAACTTAGACATTTATTCTGCTCCAGTAAGCTAAATGTTCGTAATGGAGGTGGTTGGGAGATACAGCCAGGCATCTCTGACTAGGTCTCTGAAGGATCTAGAAACATTTAGCCCCACTGTGTGCAGCAATAGCACAGTGCATTAGAACAGTAGTTGGGAGAGGTCCTGGGTTTGACTCTCAGTACTGAATATTTTTTCCTTTTTACTACAATTTATGCTGTCAATATGCATTGCTATCTAGAAATCTCATTCCCACTATGTGGAACAATACACAGCAGCAGAGCACCAGGCCAGTAGTTGGGAGGTGCCAGGGTTCGATGCTTGACTACCAGTGCTGACCATTTTTTCTTTCTCACTACAATGGTTGTTAGCATGCATCTCTATCTAGAAACATTTAGCCCCACTTTGTGGAGCAATAGCACACTGCATTAGAACAGTAGTTGGGAGGAGTCCTGGGTTGGACTCTCAGTACTGAATATTTTTTCTTTCTTATTACAATTTATGTTGTTAACATCCGTCTCTGTCTGGTAACCTTTAATTCCACCATGTGCAATGATAGCACAGTTGCAGAACACAAGGATAGTAGTTGGTAAAGGGCCTGAGTTTGATTCCAAATGCTGAAGATTTTTTCTTCCTTGCTAAAATGTATGTTCTTAGCATGCATGTCTGTCTAGAAACTGTTGGTTCTAACATGTGAAATAATAGTGCAATGACAGAGCATCAGGATAGCAATTGGGAAGGGGCTGTGTTGATTCTTACTGTCAGTTTTACCATGTGGAATGATAGCACCTTGAGAGAGCACCAAACAAGTAGTTGGAAAGAGGCCTCTAGGTTCAATTCCCACTGCTAAAGAGGTTTCCCTTTTCATTGCAATTTATGTTGTTAGCATGTACTTCTATCAAGAAACATTTTGTCTCACAATGTGTAATGATAACAGAGTGGCAGAGCACCTGAACAGTAGTTTGGAGCAGTCCCTGGTGTTTATTCCAGGTGCTGAACATTCTTCTTTCTTACTGCAATTTATGTTGTTAGAATGCCTCTCTGTCTAGCAATCTTCTGTCTCACAATGTGGAAAGATAGCAGAGTGGCAGAGCACCAGGGCTAAAGTTGGGAGGGAGCCTGGGTTCAATTCCCAGTGCTGAACAGTTTTTCTTTCTTACTGCAATTTATATTGCCAGCATGCATCTACTCTTGGAGAGAAATTATTAGATAGCATTGCTGATATCAGTGATACATCTTTCTGGGCTTGGAGAAGGTTTTCAGACCATGGAACTATTATTGACTGAAGAATGAAGAACCTAGAGACATAAATATAGAACACTGTTTGGATCAGGCAATCTCAAGGAGTAGTAGTGGAGGCTCATCAGTCACAGCTCATGATACCTTTTTTTTTAAAGATCATGCTGACTTTATGTGCCGTAGTGTGGGAACTGATCAGGTTTAAAGTTCAGAATCTATGCATTGTGAGGGCTATGCTTGCTTATTCTGTGAGGTAAATGTGTGTGCTTGTGTGCATTTTCTTCTAGCTTTACTGGGATCTAGTTCTTGGAAGGGGGCATTGCAGTTTTCATGAGCGGCAGCTACACACTTGTTTTGTAGTCTCTTGCCATTTTTAGAACAACATTAATAATGAGCAGTTCTTTATAATGTCTGTGGTCTATGGTACCAGATTGGAGAAGACCTAGCAAACTCGTTTTTAAATGTGAATTCAACATTGTTGCTATAACATGTTGTTTTGATTCTAACATCATGACTATCCTGCAATTTGTTTCCAAAGGCAGCTTTTGTGCAAGAGTGACACCAGAACCTGCACCTTGCTCTTTAAATGTTTCCCAGCATCTTACCATTTCTGCATGAGAAGATGTAGCAATGGAATGACTTGGCTTATGGTTGCACTATCAGTACTCACTTCATGTTTTGCTTTCTCAAAAGATTGTAGTAACTGAAAAAAGTACAGTATGATATAAGATTCCACAGCCCAGAGCTGTGTGTGACATCCCCTTTCCCTATGGCATGATCCATGATGTACTGGTGCACTACTTTGTATTGTTCATGGAGCCTCTGCAGCACATAAAAGATGGAATTCCTGTTAATGGTGACTTCATTTTTTAGTTGGAGAAACTGGTAAGTTATTCCATTGTTGCAGTTCACAAAAAACTTTACACGCTTTTGCAGAGTGTCTGAAGTGACCACATAGAGGATAATGTACAGACAACCATACACAACAGCCTAGCACATTCACACAAGTAGGCTGAAACTAGCATTTTTTTGGGAAGGGCTAAAAGTCCGAGGTTCAATGGGGGGGATTAGCTCCTTCCACATCCCCTACTTAAGTCATAGCTTTTCAGCTGCTCAGCTTCAAACATTCTGAAACCTCCGAGGGTTCCTGTGCCTCATGGCTGGTGCTGCTTCTTTCTGTTCCCTGCCTTGTCTCATATCCCATTCTGCCATGTCACTATCTGGCTTGTTTGCCCCCACCCACTTCTGCCTCCTGGTGTTTGTCTCCCCTGCCTCTATGGTCTGTCTCTCCCTCCAGTCTGTTTACCCCCTCTCCCCTGATTCCCCAGTGCTCCCTGTTCTCCTCCTTTCATGTGCTCCTTGCCTGCTTGTCTTGTTCCTTTTCCTTGGTACATCTGCCTCACCAGCCAGCTCACCGGCCTTTCCTCCATTCTTTGCAGTCCACTGCATTTTGCCTCCACCTGTGCTGCTCTTGCCCATACTGTCACCTTCCGGGCCTGCCAGTTTCCACTTTGGCTGCTCTCCTGTGCCCAGACTCTCTCTCCCACCTAAGTCTCCTTCTGGTGCTGCCTCCCTTGCTGCTGCTGGCTGTCCTCATCCCAGGGCTCCTCCACTGTTTGGCAACTGACCGACTTTTCTTTTGGGCTTCTACTTCAGATATGTTGGTGACCTGCTACCTGAGAGTCCCCTGTGTACCATGCTACTTTGTGTCCAAAGTCTGGGTTAGAACAATTACTTCTAAGCCAACTGAAGTAGACAGGAATGGAAATATGACACTCTAGCTAAGGGACATTCCTTCTGTGGGTCACATCCTCAAGCCTGGAGATTTCAACTTGGAACGCTGTGCATATTTCTTCTTCATTACCCAGTTTATTTAATTTGCAGCCATTGAACATTTATTAAGAATTGTAACCAGAATAACTCAAGTGATGTACAGCAGCTCATCTCCAGGGTCCACCTTGTACTCCCTTTTACTGCTGGTTGGACAGAAGGTGGGGTGGTCAAATGACTTGCTTAGGGTCAAACTATGAGATTTTCCTGGTATGTTTTGTTCCTTGCTCAAAGCGTCTTTCCATCTCACCATGGCTGTCTTTAACTTGAACTATGCAAATTCATGGCAATGGTGGACCCACATGGGGGCCCCACCATTCTAAGTGACCACACCCCACCAGGGGGCACTACTCATTGCTCATACATATTTCTATAGTTCTACTGGACCATCTAATTATGTAGCGATGGCAGACTTCGTGGGGTCTCGTCATCCCAAACAAACGGTCTCTCTCTTCTAATCTCGGACCATATTATACTACAGTGTTGGTGGACCTGCAGAGGGGTCCAGCTATCTCAAGTGAATGTGCCCTATGAGGAGCCTTATTAATTTCTTAACATATTTCAGTATCGCTAAGGCAGACTTGTGTCAGGTTCTCGCCATCCTTCCCTTGGACTATTCAATAATACGGTGATGGCTGACTCACTTCAGGTCCTGCCATCCCAAATAAACATGCCCCATGATGGGGCATTACTCTGTGCTCTAAGCCATCTGCAGGCTGACTCATGTAGGGTCTCATCCTTCTTACCTCAGCTCATGCAATCCTGTAGCCATGGCAGACCCATGTGAGGGTCCCGCCATCCCACAACAAACATGCCCCATGACGGGGCATTACTCAAACTTATTTCCATATCATCTACAGGCAGATTCATTTGGTAGTCTCACCCTTCTTCCATTGTATCATGCAATCCTGCGGCCATGGCAGACCTACGTGTAGGTCCTGCCATCTCACAACAAACATACCCCACGAGGGGGCATTACTCACTGCTTAAAAGTATTTACTTCTCATCTACAGGCAGGTTCACATGGGAGTCTCACCCTTCTAACCTTGCATCACACCCATCTCACCATCTATGATATCTCCATCCTCAAAATCTGAATCTTTGGCAAACATTCTACTAGCAGAGCAGTACCACACATGTATGTTCTACACCTTTCTCGCTGCTCCTCGTGAGAGTATCATGATACAGCCTATCTTCATCAATGGCCTCCCTGGCAATTCTATTCAACTTTTCCTGTTATTCCACATGGAGATTCTCCTGCTTCAGCTCAGCTTCCATGGGAACCTCAGAAAGCTCCCTTTTCATTCCATGCTACTATAGCATGGCACCTCCGGCACCATGTGCCTCTTCTCTGCAATTAAGCCACGTCTTCAGATTCTTCTGCTCCTGTAGCTGCTGTTTCAGCTGTTGACAAATAACCTTTTCAGAATTCTGACTGGCGTCCTAACATACCTACGTAGATATCCCAGTTGGCACCATTCCACGATTCCATGATGGACACTCCTCTCACCTTCATAGTGCCCTTTTCACCAATTATCAGTCAAGGTGATAATACCTACTGCTACCATGCCTAGACTTTGCTCCCTGGATTTATCTTCATGTTCAGGTTAATACGTTCTTTGAATCTGGTACAGCTATCTTGGACATGGATTAACCATCTTCTCTCATCTGGACTTCTATCCAATTGGACCCCTCTTCTTCTGCCAGAACCTTCATCCTCCTGCATTACATTTCCTGCTCATCATAGGATTTGGAGGTGTGACTTATCGATCTGCAAGTCTGGACTTATTTCTTGGACATAACCATAACCAACAGCCCACATTTAGGATTATTCTCCTCTCAGCATGACCAGAGGATGGACAGGTCAGTAGCCATGGGTCCTCAGAGGTTTCCCCCAAAGGGGGGTTTTCCTCACCTGAGAGCTACTGGTCACACTCCCCAGAGTTGGAGGAGGTAATCAAATCTTAACAACATTTTTGGGCCTCTATTCCTACTCCTACCTAGAGTTCCTACCAAAGGTGTGAACAGAAAAAAGTCAAATTCTACAATCATAACCTTAAGTTGATAACATTCAAGTTCATAAGTATACACAAGCAGTACATGATGTACCACACATTGAATGGGAGAGCTAAAAGTCAGAGGTTCAATGGGGGGGGAAAATAGCTCCTCCCACGTCTCCTACTTAAAGGAGTAGTCCACCCAGAATTTGCAAATAACATATGTTATGCAGAGTGTTTTGATATGTTTGTTAAGTCCTAGTGTACCCTCCCCTCTGTCTGCTATTAGGAGTTTTTCCTAAATTAGCCTGCTAGCTGTATGGTAGTTTTACAACCCCTGGGGATCTCCATCACAAATAGGTTCATTGGCTTTCTTTCTCCTATGATGCACCCTGTCTCATGTGACACTGATGTAGCCATGCCCTTAGATTTAGCATGCGCACTGCTTTAAAATCAGTTTAAAATCAGTTCACAACAGCAGGTAACCGTTCTTATCCAGGGAGCACAAATGGCAACAGTTAGTTTAGCAGATACCTGAGAGCAAGCTAACTGGGGTTTCTGTAAGACAACAGCTACTAAATAGCTCTAATTTATTATTTGTGTTTTCGGTGTGTGTCAGGTCTAGCTAGCAGTAGTAAGTGTTTTCATTTTAAAATGTTATTTCATCAAACTACACACAACAATAAAAAGCACAGAAATGGCCCCAGATCAGCAATGCTTTAATTAGTAAAGACTGTAGCTGTTTTCTTACAGAACACCTACTCAGCTCTCAGGTATTTGCTAAACCATAAATGTAGGTACCATCATTCTACTAGAAGGAGCTGGGAGTTAGGGCTGATTTTGCTCTGTGACATCACTTTCATTTATTTATTTTTTTGTTTGTTTTTTGTTACAAATGTGAAGTGTCATTTTAATAAAGTATAAAAATATGTATGTGTGAGTTATTTAGTTTGGAAAATATTTATTTTGTCATTTGAAAAAAGTGTGATACACTAAATGTGTAGTGCAGTGAATCATTGTAAAATGGAATCAAATGTGTAGCTGGAATAGTCGCTGTCATCCTATTGCTTTCATGCCATACCACGGGCAGGAGAAAAGCTGACTTTAACGTATTTTGCAGTTTCTAGGCTGCAGCTTCATACCATACACTTCGTTTGTTAAAAAAAAGTAAATAAATAAATAAATATGAAAGTGTTCTTTTGATGACCTTTACCCATGTTTCTTGATTTGACATCCCACAATAGTACAGTAGGTTCTTCTGAGTTATCATCATTAAAGTCCTCTTCATGCATTCACTCTGTTTGAGTAATGTACTCACTGCCATTGCTATCTGCATGGTCTGATGTTGATGAGCTCTCAGAGGAATGTGAAATGGTAGAATCTTGAGAAAGTGGTACATTGTATGCGTGTATGTTTAATTCTTACAGTTGCATAGTGAAGCTATGCATGACATACTGCAATTACATGGAGAAGTAGGCTTTGGTGGAGCGTGACTGCAAATGGGTGAACAGTTGTAGCATGTGACTGTGTAAGAGCACAGCTGTGTCCTTCCACCACACATCTCTCCAATCTCTTTGCCTCCTAGTGCAGTTGCTTCTTCTCGTCCACTGCACTTTTTCTTTCACACTATTGTCTTGCTGCCATAGGGCTGAGCATTTATCAAACAGAAATGTTTGGAATATGTGGGAATGCTGGGAGTTGTCAAGGAAGATTGATTTTATGACTTTTAGCAAGTCGGGAGAATGTGATTGTCATGCGGAGGGGGCAGGAGAACAGTAAAAAAAATGGGACTCTCTAGGCCAAAAGGGGAGATATCACATGTATGTTGTAGTCATTGTGAAATAACTTCCTCTCGCTGCATTATTTTTTTCCACACTATTGTCTTTCTCCTGTAGGGCCTGGCATTTGTTGGGCAGGAATGTTGGGAATTGTCATGCGTGAATGTTGGGAGTTATTGCCCATGTAAAATGAATTTTTCCTTATCCACAGAGCTGCATGTTCAGGAAGGACTACAACTCCTGAGGATATCCTTGTGATGCAGTGATGCTTTGGGAGTATGAGAAGGTGGGGTTTCTTCACAGTCAGGAACACTTTCAGTTGCTAGAGACCATTTAGTGGTGTTGGTAAATCATTGGTAAGTCATTGACTAGGTCCAGGGCTGGGAACATGAGATGACCAGTGTTCTACATGTGCTGATTACTAGCTGCAATCCTTCCTTCATGGACAAGGAGCTTGTGAGATGTGAGTACATCCCCATGGAGTCCATTCTATGTTCTTCTAGGGGGCTTTGCATTTGGTTTGAGCAGACAATAAAAAAGATCAGTTAGATGCATGTGCAAATAGCCTGATTTACTATTCAGCAGCAGGAGTCAGAAGTACACATTCAGCACTAAATTAAAGCTAAGGTGAAGTTAAGACGTGTGCTTCTGGACAGTCTCAGGTGGATGAGTCATTGGTGTTGCCAGATTTATCCAAAAAATACTATAACTAAGTATACAACAGACACTATACAATACCTCTTTTCCTGGAGTTTAACTTGGCCCATATAGCTATATAAACAGTGCATCTATAATGTGAAAGTAGAAACATTCTCTCAAATTTAGCATTGTATGACCCTTCTGTCAAAGCTCTGTGGCACATGGTCCTATGCAGAAGAACCCTAAAAAAGACATATGCTAGTACATAAAAATTACTGCCACTGCACTTTTTATATAAAGAGTGAATAGCGAGTAAGTTGACTATGTGCCTACTAACAAGGTTCAGCTGGAGTGAGGCTAGCATTAAAGTTAAAGACCTGTGGTATATCTTCAAGGGGGGAGAAGTTAGAAGTTACTCCTCCATAGGAACAGGAGTAACCCCTTAACAACAACAACAACAAAAGTAGGCAGTGCAGAATGTTTTAAATGGAAACAAATGCTTCTACTATTACTCCTCTTATGGGCTATATCATTCTTCCTTTCTTGATTAACCTTTTTATATACATTGCCCCCCATTCTATGCATATCGGCCCTCTTCTGGCTAGGACAACCACATGACCCCATCTCCCACTAGCTCACTACCAGCTGAACTGTGGCAGGATCCATGGTGTGGGGCCTGAGTGTGTCCCTTTTTCACCTTGATTTTATCTCCTCATCATCTTCCACTCACTAGATGGCACTGCCACAGCTACTGTTAGGCTTTGATGCCACAGCTGAAACAACTAGGATGCAACCACCAATAGTAACATCATTTTGCAGCCATAATGGCTCTGAGCAGTGTTTGTTCCTTTCTGATATGTGTACCGTAGAAGCAACTGCCTTTGTTTTTTTTTTTTTTTTTTAGTAACTATACATTTGCCAAATCTACTTTTATTAACTTCTGGTTCATTCGACAAGCTTTGCTTGCTGTCTTTTGATTAGACTTTATTTTCTGACTGGATAGCACCTGCAGCAGCAGGCAAACATAATAGGATCTCAGAGAATAAAGACTCAGAGTATAAGGAAGCTACATCAGGGAACGAGGATGCAGCACCTACAGTGGAAAAAATCACTTTTTATGAGTTTTAAGCCTCATTCACATGGTCATATTGGCACTAGAGCAATGTGAACACTTGTATTGCTCTGACACAAAGGCTTCTGTGAAGATATTTACCACATTGTGGTAAGTCAATCATTATGCCACTCTGGGATCCTTAGAAATGTTGAGGACACTGATTGGTGCAAGTGCAAAGTGAGCTGCTTAAGCAGTGTGTGGACAGGCTGTGCTGCGTGCTCCAACATAACATGGCTCTCCATCACTTATAAGGAATATTGGTCTTGTTGTAAAAGAAGGGGAGAGATTCCTGGTGACACAAGTGGTGGGACTGTGTGACAGAGGAGGAGGACACCTGCTTGCTTGCCAAAGGTTAGGGATGTACAGTTTGTATTCATTAATGGATTGCTGCCCTTAGCAAAACAGCTTTTTTCCCCCCTTACCAGACTATTTGCTGCTCCCCCCCAAAAAAATACTCCTGTAGCACCTGGCTAGAATTCTGTCTGACTTGCAGACTGACCCTGCACTGTTGCACAACTCCCGTCATGCAAACATGGGTCAGAAGTGGATGAGTGGAGTGGGGGGTGAGCAGTGTAGATGAAGTTGTAATAGTTCAGTTCATGTAAACATACATATTTTATTGAACTGCTGCCTTTGTCTTGTTCTTACTGATGCTGGAAACTTCTATCACAGACCCACTTCTTTCCATCTTACTGTCAGGTAATACATCTTAGAAACATTGAATCTTAAGGCAGATAATGGCCTCTTGGCCCACTGAGTCTGCCCACTTTTCCCCTAACTACATTTTCACCACACTGCTTGATCTGCAGCTCTTTCAATTCAAATAACAGTTGCTGATCAACATAACCAGCTCTCATCCATGAAGCTACCTTCATCAGTCACCTTTGGGAAATGAATGACAAGATAGAGTGCACATCTCAAACTGAGGTACCAACTGGCTATAAGGTGATTACTGACTAACAATAGTCAATCTACAAGATGGAGTTACTCAACTGCCAAAGGCTGGCCCCCACCCCAAAAAAGGTAACTAATGTTTTTGTAGAGGTAGAAGCAGGTTTCAAGACCCATGATGTGTACCACCCTCTTGCTCAGTGGTGATAGTCAACACTTGGTCAAAGAAAAATAAGAAAACTTCCTGCTTTCACACAGGCAACTGGCTAATGAAACTACAAGCTAGGGGCTAGTCTACTGCCAGAAGGATATGCCTTCTCCCTCTCAACAAACAATTCTTCACACAGGACACAAGCCTATGCCATGTCCAATCTAACTGTTCTACTGGGTTATGAAAAAAGAAGAAAAGCTTCATGCTGGCACACTGGCAACTGACTAGTAAAACTACAAGCGAGTGGCTACTCAACTGATACAAGTGTATACCCTCTCCACAAAAAAAAAAGGTGTCATACATGATGCAAGTCTATACTGGGTCTGTTAGTGCATTTTCATTACTGGACTACAAAAGAAAAATATTCCTTCCTGCTTGCATTGGCAATGGCTAGTGACACTACAGACAGGGGCTACCTAACTAACAAGGATTGCCCTTCCCCCCCAAAATGCTTCACACATGACCCAAGCTGGTACTGCTCCTCATCATGCACTTTCTTGTTTTAGTGGACTACAAAATAACAATATTCCTTAATTTCTTCTTGCATGGGAAATGGCTAGTGACACTGCAGAGGGTCTAGTCAACTGCCAAGGGCTGCTGCCCCCCCCAAAAAAAAAGACGTCAAACATGATGCAAGTCTTTACCAGGTCTGGTCATTTACTTCAGTTCTTTCTTGGACTAGAAAAGAAAAATATTCCTTTTCTTCATGATTGCATGGGAAATGGCTAGTGACACTGCAAACAGGGGATACCTTACTGCCAAGAACTTTCCCCAAAAAAGTCTTCACACCTTACAAAAACCTGTATCAAGCCTGGTCATGCATGTCATTCTTTTATTGGACTACAAATAAAAAAATATTGCTTGATTATTGCTTGTGTGGGAAATTGCAAGTGACACTGCAGACAGGGGCTACTCAGCTGTCAAGTGTAGTCCTCCTCCCTCGAAAAATGCTTCATACCTGAAGCAAATCTGTACCTGGACTGGTCATGCACTTTATTTTCAGAGTACTAGAAAAGAAAAAAAAATATTCCTTGTAGGGTTACTCAGATGTCATGAAATCTGATCTGCCAGCTGGATATCAGATTTCGGACTATCCTTGTCCAAAATCCAATAACCAGTTGTGAATCAGTATAACATTGCTACCTCCTCCTTTTTATTACACTGTGCAAGCCCCCTCACACCCACCCTGCAATTAATGACTCTCCATCCAAGCCACCCTCTAACCCTCAAACTGTTTCCTCCCCCACAAGCCCCTGTAGTAAGAAATTAGTGATGTCATTGTTCTTTCTTATAATAAAGCTGTTAGCTTCCAGGTTCCTATACAACAAAAAAAATCTCACCCTGCCCACATTTACAGTTTGTCTTCCCAGCTTCCCCCTTCCTTGCATGACCAAGCACCCAGATTTAAATAGTCATCCCCCTGCCCAACACACCCACTTGCCTCAACTTCCCTCTTCTCCCCATAGCACCCAAGTAGTCACCAAAGTCTGTTGGGGTGGGTATCAGACAGTAGAAGATGGATTTTGTGGCAGAGCTGTGTGCTCTCATCTTCTGATTTGCTGTGAATGAATGCTGACGTTCTTCTATAGTAACACCTGATTGGTCAATCAGGTGTTACTATAGAAGCTGGAGGGTATCAGCATTCATTTGTAAGTTGGAAGATGAGTGTCACAAACCCACTTAGCAGGTCAGCCCTCTACTCCCAAAGTGCCAACCTCTGAGCTCAGTCTTGTGAACAGTTAACAGAAACAGGGTAACTCTCCTGTCTGTTTTGTGGGTTTGAATCAACCTTTGGTCTCAGTTCTGGAGGGATTCAAACTGTGAACCTCTTGCTAGCATACCCAATGCACAGGCTCAGATAATTCTGTCTTCGGGGGGCCAGATATCTTTGCCTATGGGCACCTAACCAGGTGTACAAAATGAACCCTTAAAAACGCTAATAAAGACCTCAGGTTACTCTCACCTTTTTCCAGTTTGGTATCACCATTCAAGCTTATGCACAGTGTCTGCTTTAACCATATATACTTCACCTGTTAAAGAAAGAAATCCAAAGACAGACCAAGTAGGCTCTAAAAATAGAGTTTTACTAAAATAGATAAAAGTACGTAAAACATAAAATACAGGACTATATATCACAAGAACCATACAATCTTTTAAAAGAACAAGGTTTTAGCAGTGCAATTCCTTCTACAGTACTTAGATTTGTCTCTCTCTTTCTCTCTAAATACCTGCTTAAAGTGCTCAAAGATGTTTCTTTCTCAGAGGGTAGATAAAAGTGTCACTGAAGGAAAACAGAATACAGATAAAAAAACTGTCTTTGACAACCCTTTTGTGTGAAGTCACCTAGTTCCTCCTCTGTTTATTAAAAATCATACACCCAGGAAGTTTTATCATTTTAGAAGGAAAGTTAATTAAGGTTACATCAGCAGAAACTCCTTTCCCCATGTGACTTCCCCAATCAAGTCTGTGAATTTCCTTTACTCTATGAGCAGTATCCCCTCTCACATAGGCATCAAAGCATTTATGATTTTGCACCAGTGTGCTAAACCTGGTTTTTCCTCCTCAAAATGTCAAAAATGGGTACTGATTTCCCTCTTAGCAGTTAAAGCTATATTTAACTTAGAAAAACAGGAGATTCTTGATTAAGGCCTGTTCTAGTCTGCAATTAGCTTCTGGCCTTCCAGGTAACACCTTGTATCTAAAACCTGGATGTGCGTGTGTCATCTCACATGCTGTCTCAGCATCTCTCATGAGAGACTGTCCATAACACATTTTTATATTACAAAAAATCGTAGTGTACTCAGAACTGGCTGTCCACGTGTCACAATCCTCCCCACCTAGACTGAATTTGGGGGCTCTATCCCCGGCAAGGGCTGAGCTTCCCAAATCAGTTCACTCCTCATACATGTGAGACAGACCATCTGAGTTCTGGTTTCTGTCTCCAGCTCTATGTACTATTGTCATATCATATCCTTGCAAAGCAAGACTCCATCTTAGCAATCTACCATTGTTTTTTCCATTGTGCATCAGCCAAACCAGGGGGTTGTGATGAGTCTGTACCACAAAATGCTGCCCATACAAGTATGGCTCCAACTTCTTTAGGGCCCACACTATGGCAAGACATTCTTTTTCCACAGTGGAGTAAGCCTGCTCCCTGGGAAGTAACTTTCTACTCAGGTACAATACTGGGTGATCTGTCTCTTGGCTGGATGTCTGACTCAGTACTGCCCAAATACTCACATCTGAGGCGTCAGTCTGAACTATAAAGGGTTTGCTATAGTCAGGACTTATCAAAACAGGAGCACTGCACAGTGCTTCCTTTAGTTTGGAAAAGGCTTCCTCACAGGCTGGGCCCCAGGTAATTTTCTTAGGCATCCTTTTCTTTGTCAGGTCAGATAGGGGTGCTGCCAGGGCACTGTAATTGAGTAAAAATGTTCTGTAGTACCCTGCTGTCCCTAGAAAACTCCTGACCTGCTTATGTGTTTGTGGTCTGCGCCATGCCTGGATTACCTCTATCTTTATTTGGTTAGGATGGAGCTGTCACCCAGCCTACCAGATGCCTGAGGTGTGTCACTTCCCCCATGGCCACCTGGCACTTCTCGGCTTTGACAGTGAGCCCAGCCCTCTGTATCCTGCCCAGCACTTCCCTAAGGTGGGATAGGTGTTTCTCCCAGCTGGCACTAAAGATGGCAATGTCATCCAGGTATGGCAGAGCGTACTTCTCAGCACCATTTAACACCTGGTTCACCAACCTTTGGAAAGTGGCCGGTATGTTCTTCATTCCAAAAGGCATTACTTTAAACTCAAATAAGCCTGTCAGAGTGATGATTGCCAACCTCTCCCTAGCTCTGTCTGTCAACTCTAACTGCCAATACCCCTTGGTCAGGTCAATAGTCATAAGGTAGGTCACCCCTCCCAACTTGTCCAGGAGTTCACCCGTCCAGAGCATCGGAGGGGCGTCTCACTTCGTGACTGCATTCAGTCCATGATAGTCCACACAGAAATGAGTAGCGCTATCTGGCTTGGGCACAAGGACTATGGATGAGGCCCAGGGGCTGTGGGATCTCTGGATCTTGTCTGGGGTCAGCTGGGGAGACAATTTTACTGCCTCCACAAAGAACTCCCACTTAGTTTCTTCAGCAAGTCCAGAAGGGGGTCTCCTTCATCCATACCCTCCCCATGACTACACACTGCAAACACCATGTCAGCCCTATTTGCATAAGGCTTCATCATGTTGACATGGTACATCCTTTCTGTCTATCCTCGGTCAGGTAACTCCACAATGTAGTTCACATCATTTACCTTCCTAACCACTTTGTACGTCCTGCCCACTCAGCCTGCATCTTGTGTTTTAAGACCGAAATAAGGACCACGACTTCCTGACCCACCATGTTCGAGCGAGCTCTGGCTCTGTGGTCGTATCACAGTTTTTGTTTCTGTTGGGCAGCTGCCAGGTTGCTCTGGGCTGTCCCCATAAGCTCCTTCAGCCTTTTCCTAAACCTAAGGACATAATCCACTATGAGAGTTCCCTGGGTGGTGTGCTTGCCTTCCCAGTCCTCCTGGATCAAGTCTAGGGGGCCCATGTACCCGGTGTCCATATAAGAGTTTGAAGGGGAAAATTCTGTTGACTCTTGGGGCACCTCCCTGTATGCAAACAACAGGTGGGGAAGGTATTTCTCCCAGTCCTTCCCATGCTGTTCAGCAAATGCCCAGAGCATTGACTTCAGGGAACCATTGAATCTTTCCACAAGCCCACTGGCTTGTGGGTGATATGGTGTTGTGCATCTCTGCAACACCCCACACTTCTTCCACAAACATTTCATCAGGTCCAACATGAAGGAACCCCCTCAATCAGTGATAATCTCCTGCAGAAACCCAACAAAGGAGAAAATCCCAAGTAAGGCATTTGCCACTTTGTCTGTCCTCAGTGAGGCTAGGGCAACTGCCTCTGGGTACTGGGTGGCATAATCCACCACAGTCAGGATGAATATCTTCCCTGAGGAGCTGGGGGTATTTAAAGGCCCCACAATAGCCATTTCCACCCTCTGGAATGGCTCCTCCACTATGGGCAAGGGGATCAGGTTGGCTTGGGTTTTCTTGCCCACCTTCCCTATTTCTTCGCACTGGTGACAAGACCTGCAATACTCCTTCACCTACTGGGTGAAGTTAGGCCAGTAGACATTCTGGGCCAACCGCTGCATTGTGCATGTGATTCCCAGATGACCAGACAAGGGAATATCATGGGCAATTTTGAGCAACCGCTAATGATACCCCTGGAGAACGACAAGCTGCCTGCCTAGCATACTCCATCTGTCTGTGCAGCCTGAGTATATATAAGTTCATTTTCTCAGTAAACCTTATGTCTGCCCTCACCTCCCTGTGCACCATCAGAGTCTGCCCAAGCCCTCAGCTTCTCTAAACTAGGATCACTTCTCTGAGCAGCTGCAAACCCCTCACACATTCCCAAGGCATGGGGCAGGTTCCCTTCAGTCGCTAAACTAGGGTCCCTAGCACTAGTGTCAGGGCACTCAGGATCACTGTCAATCCTAACTCTCTGACAATGGGTCACCCCTCCCTCTTCAGAGTAACCCTCTGTAGCTGTGTGGTTAAGTGCTACTGGGGACATTTCTACCCCCTTTCCATTAGTCTCACCATCTGGAGACACAGGCTGGGGAACCAGCCCCTCAGTGATTTCTACAATGGCTTCTGTGGGGTTCAGGGAACTATAGTTTTCCTTGCTGATTGGCTATGGGTACCTGCACATACCATCTGCTGTTTGAGATTGTTGCCCAGGACCACATTCACTGCTAATGTTTTGGCTACTGCCACCTGTTGCACAGTTCCCCCATTTCACCTCAGTCTAGGAGAACACTAGCCAGTGGCAATGTTTTCACCAGTAAAATCCTGTACAGTGATGTATTTATTGGGTATAAGCTGATTAGGCTCTACTATATCCCCTTTTACCAGTGTCAGAGATACCCCTATGTCCCTTAACCCTTGCAATTGTACACCATTCACCATGACTGGGTGCATGTGTTCCCTCATGTTCACAGGCATGCTTCCAGGGACACACAAAAAAAACCCACATTTTTTCTATTACCATTCTCCGTATTATTGCTTATTCTTTTGGGACAATGTCTGGCAATATGCCCAGTGTCTTTACATAACCAACATTCACTTCTCTTTTCAGAGAAATCTTTTCTCTGAAATCTGGGTCTAACTGGTTTTGGTGGAGGCAGTGAGGGTTTTAGCTGCCCTGTAGGTGTGCTTTTCCCTTTCTTTGCTGCCACACCCACCCCATTCACTCTCAGAGCAGGTCTGCTCTTGGCACAGTGGTCTGAGAGTTCAGTAGCCTCTTGCATTGTTTGGAATCTCAGTCCTCCAGCCAGGTTTTCAGCTCTGCTGGGCATGCCCAGAAAAACTGTTCTAGTAGAATCACATTTTCAATTTTATCAACAGAGTTTCCCTCAATTCCTGCCCACCAACGTTTTAAAAACTGATGTTTTTTTCATGGCTAGCTCCTCGTAGCTCATGTCAGGGCTTCTCCTGAGCTTACAGAATATAGCTCTGTATGATTCAGCAGTAAATTCAAATTTGTTAACAGTGCAGCTTTAAGTTTGTTGTAATCATCACTGTCCTCATTGTCCATTTGACCCAATGTATCCTGAGCTTTCCTGGTAAGTAGCGGGGATAGCTGGATGCTCCAGGACTCTCTAGGAATTTTAGCTGGAATGCAAACTTTTTCAAAAGAATTTAAAAAGGCAGCCATATCCTCCCCCTCTTTAAATTTGGCTATTAATTTTGAATTCAATTTGTAACCCAGTCCAGCAGTCCCAGTTAAACCCAAGCCACTTACCTGCTCCGGTGCCACTGGTTGGAGTTGTAGCTTCTCCAGTTTGTGTTGTCCCCGGTGCTCTTGCTCCACACAGTCTGTGTCTCAGTGTTCTCATTCTCTCTTCTCATCTGCTGCAGCTTGCTGTTCATGCTTCTCTTCTCTCTTCTCTCTGGAACTGCAGCTCCATTCTGTGCAATTCAATTTCCAGTCTGAGTACTTCTTGATCCAGGATACTGGTGACCTTCCCCTGCTGCTGTGACCCTTCACTGACAGTGGCCCTGTTGCTCTCCTCATTGGATCTGGACACTGCACTGGCTACTAGCCCTGCCACACTTGAGGTTTGGTCCTTTTCAGTCATGGTCTGTGACTCGATGCTCTGGGTATCTGATACCATCAGGACATCCACTAGGTTCTGTTTGCTGGCTTTCACCTCAAACGGGACTCTGCTGTCCCCGCACAACTGCCTAAAGTAGTCTACAGTGTGCCTGCTGTAGTTGGAAGCCATCTTCCCTAACTACTGCTACTCTAACTTGCACTTTAGGAAAAAAATAAAATGGGTAGGTACTTGCCTGTATGCCAAGTGATATAGTTCTGTTTCCTTTTAAAATAAAACTCTGTCATTTTGTTTCTTTGCAAGTGAGCTGATGGTCTCAAGCTGACACACTGAACAATAAAAGCTTGTAAAACCAACATTTTATCCACACTGCTGCCAACCTGTCTGTCACAAACCCACTCAGCAGATCAGCCCTCTACTCCCAAAGTGCCAACCTCTGAGCACAGTCTTGTGAACATTTAACAGAAACAGGGTAACCCTCCTGTCTGTTTTGTGGGTTGAAATCAACCTTTGGTCTCAGTTCAGGAGGGATTCAAACTGTGAACCTCTTGCTAGCATACCCAATGTACAGGCTCAGATAATTCTGTCTTTGGCGGGGCCAGATATCTTTGCCTAAGAGCACCTAACCAGGTGTACAAAATTAACCTTTAAAAACTCTAATAAAGACCTCAGATCACCTTTTTCCAGTTTGGTATCACCATTCAAGCTTATGCACAGTGTCTGCTTTAACCACATATACTGTACTTCACCTGTTAAAGAAAGAAATTCAAAGACAGACCAAGTAGGCTCTAAAAATAGAGTTTTACTAAAATAGATAAAAGTATGTAAAACATAAAATACAGAACTATATATCACAAGAACTTACAATCTTTTGAAACAACAAGGTTTTAACAGTGCAATTCCTACTACAGTACTTAGATTTGTCTCTATCTCTCTCTCTCTCTCTCTCTCTCTCTAAATACCTGCTTAAAGTGCTCAAAGATGTTTCTTCATCAGAGGGTAGATACAAGTGTCACTGAAGGAAAACAGAATACTGTTTAAAAAATCTGTCTTTGACAATCCCTTTGTGTGAGGTCACCTAGCTCCTCCTCTGTTTATTAAAAATCATACACCCTGGAAGTTTTATCATTTTAGAAGGAAAGTTAATTAAGCTTACATCAGCAGAAACTCCTTTCCCCATGTGACTTCCCCAATCAAGTCGGTAAATTTCCTTTCATCTATGAGCAGAATCCCCCCTCTCACAGACATCAAAGCATTTATGATTTTGCACCAGTGTGCTAAACCTGTTTTTTCCTCCTCCAAACATCATAAAATGGATACTGATTTCCCTCTTAGTAGTTAAAGCTATATTTAACTTAGAAAAACAGGAGATTCTTGATTAAGGCCTGTTCTAGTCTGCAATTAGCTTCTGGCCTTCCAGGTAACACCTTGTATCTAAAACCTGTGTGTGTGTGTGTGTGTGTGTGTGTGTGTGTGATCTCATATGCTGTCTCAGCATCTCTCATGAGAGACAGTCCATAACACATTTTTATAGTACAAAAAATCATAATGTACTCAGAACTGGCTGTCCACGTGTCACAATAAGCACAAGCAGCTCCACTGTGGGACTGATCTTCTACTGCCTGATACTCACCCTAATGAACTTCGGTACCTACTTGGATGCTGTCAGGGAAGGAGTGACTTGGATGTTAGTGGATGTATCAGGTGTAAGTAGAATTATTCAACTTGGGCACCTGGTCATGCAAGGACAGGGTAGCTAGGCATTGAATTGGTAAAGTGTGAGTGGAGGGAATATTTTTTTTATTATAGGACCAATAGAAACACTGCATTGTATATAAATAGCTTGCTGGAAAGCATAAACAAACTGCAAGCAGATTCTGCAAGGATAGGCAGGGACTCTTGTGGAATTCTTGCTTATGCAGATGACTTACTATTGTCATCATTTTATTTATTTATTTATTTAGTTTTTGCTGACCACGTAAGTGCACTAGACAAATTCTGCCTATTTTCAGGCACAACCCGGGGGAGGGGGATACAGATGAATGCCAACTGACCTTGAACCAGATTAAGCTGTTGGTGGTATTTTGAGTTAATGAGGGAAATTTGGCCAGGACACCGGGGAAATTCCCCTACTCTTTTTGATAAGTGCCATGGGATCATTAACATCCACCTGAACTACCACCAATCCAAGCAGATGGGACCTTGGTTTAACGTCTTATCTGAATGACGGCACCTCAGAAGTGCAGCACCCCTCTCATGCAGCAGTACAGTGTCAGTATTGGGATATTAACCCAAGTGTCAGATGTGGGAACTGAACCCACAGCCCTCTGATCTCCCAGCCTCAGAAGCGAGTGTGCTACCTACTGAGCCACTTACACTGCTAACACTGAAGGGACTCCAAATAAAACTAAACCAGTTGGCAGACTTTGCAGAACAAAATTGTTTAAGAATAAACATGAACAAATTAAAGGTCATGGTGCTGGGTAGCTCTGCCTGTATATTTACTGGCATATAAAGTCTGATAAAATGGAATTGGTGCATGTATATCAATATTTGGAACTTATGGTATCCTCCTCCTTTAAGTGGAACAAGCATTGTGAGGTAACCTTAAAGAAAACCTTGAGAACTATGGTTGCCCTTAAAGGTTTTAACTATAAATATGGTGGTGGGTCTCTTATCCCCCATTAAGAGCAATAGAGGCTAAATATAATGCACAGATATTATATTGCAATGAGATCTGGGATCAGAAATACATCACTAAGCTAGAAAAAAACAGTAATTCAAATCTTTAGGGGGTAATCAGTTTCCCTAAATCAACCCCTGCTCAATTAGTAAGGGCTGAATTGGGTCTTCCCAATCTAACAGCTTTGACTGAATTGCACTTGGTAAACTTCTGGATTAGATTGAGTGTTTTACCAGAGCAACATTATGCCAAAAATGTTTAATTGCAAAAACACACTGGGAGCTGATGGATTCTAAAAAGTCAAATTAGCTCTCTTTGATAAAATATATTTTGAATTATGTTGGCTTATTAAACTTGTTTTATTTGACAACTCAATGAATAACCATCTCAGAAAGCTACACAACTGTATTAAACAATTGATTATAAGGAAATATAAGTATTATGATTTACAGTATATAATGACATTGAGGTTTGCAACTTGGTATTCCCAGAATGATTGTGTCCACTACTTTCGTTATTATTTGGAGTTCCTGGAATGTCCAAAGTTGTGCAGAACATATGCAAGGTTTAGAATTGGTTTCTCTTTATCAAATCTTCTTATGTATAGATTTAATAACATCAGGGATCAACTGAATGCTTGTTGTTGTGGTAACAATGACAAAGAAGATTTGGAACATATAATTCTGAAATGTCACTGGTATAGGAATGCAAGACAGAGATGGTTGGGCCCTATTCTCGCTTCTTTTATAAATTGCTCTAATGAAATATTATTAAGAACACTGTTGATTGCTGAAAATGGTTGTATTATTAAAAATACTGCCCTGTTCCTATGTAACATACAGAAAATAAGGAATAGGGTTATCTTTACTATATAATGCTAACTTGCTAGTATGTAATGCTGCTGTGACTTGTCCATGTTTTGCACAAAACACATGTCTATTTATTGTCCAAGTCATGTCTATTTATTGTCCAACTTATGTCATTGTTGTATAAATGTCTTGTAATGATCTTTTTTATGATTGAACAAATAAAATGAATACTACTACACTGCATTGGATAAACATAACAAATTAGTAGTTGCAGTTTAACTCCAGTGTTTTATTCAAAAGTGTGGCAAGAGCTGGCTCAGTGGCACTGAGGGCTGAGACGCTGGCACCTTACCTCACACTATGCCGGTGACCCGTGTTCAGGAATAAGCATGGGCTGTGGGGGGTCGGCAGGGGAAGTGAAGGATTGAGCATCTGATGGACTGCTCTCCTTCTCTGGGGAGAGGGGTTTCTGGTGGTCGGTGCTTGTTCAGTGGAGGCTGGGGGACAGGGTGCCACACCACAAGCTGGGAAGGAGTCAGGACAGATGTCTAGAGAGAGTGCATGCAGACATGTGTACACTCCCCTCCACTGGCAACATTGCATGGTTTGGACTCCTGGGGAGAACAGGAGGAGAAAAAGCACTGTCATGCATAATGGCAGAGGATGCCTCACAGGCTCTTCCCCCAGCTAGCCACAGTCCTGGCCCACTAAATCCTGACTTCGGTGGGGGGTTGGGGACCCCCACCAAACGTGCCAGGGGGGCAAGCCCTGGGATTCAGGTCAGCATCAGCTGGTAGATGCAGGGGGATGGGGCTGGGGGCATCCTCCTGAGGACAAGCCGGCAGTGGAAGGAGAGAAAATTATAACTGTAAAAATAAAATGTGTGGAGAGAAACCCCAGCACTTTGTGTCTGATATAACCATTCCTCAGGGGGGTGGCTAGAATATTACAAATTGCTCACCTTTATAATTCAGTAGTTAAAGTTATACTGCCATAAAAAGGCCAAGCAGATTATAAAGCTCCAACAACAGATTGACACCATATGTAATAAAAGTACATAAAAAACTTTGTGTGGTGAAAAGGTTAAAAAACAGTGCAGTAGGATGTCAAAGCTTGGTATATCAATTACTGCAACAGAAAGGTTCATTTGTATTGACAATCAAACAAATATCCATGCAAAGAAATATTCTTATATTTGTATTTTATAAAGCCCATTTGAGAAACGGAGAGTGGCATTTGTTAGAAGATGCCATAGAAGAGAAAAAGGCAACAATGGGAACCATAAAGTAAAAAGTAACTGCCAAATATATGGGAGGGAAACAATGGAAAAAGTGCATAAAGGTAAATACATAAGTGGCTATTTATCATAGCTCAAACATATATTTCTATATATGTAGAGAAAATTCTTGAGCATACGTAGCCTAAAAATGAATAAATAAATTAATATATGAAATCTCTTATATAAAGAAAAAATTACTATAAAAATATAAGAAGGTGGTTGAGAGAGGGAGTAGAAGGGGAAAAATTATTTTGGAAAATTAGAATCAGACAGGTGTGCAGCTTCAATTGTATAACAGAATCCTGAGCATACTATAACATGAAGAAGCAAAAAGACAAGACAAGGCTTCCAGAAAACAGAGCAGAAACAGGCATAGCAAATATAAACTTGAGAAATTTCCATCTTCATACAAATAGTGCACAAATACTGTTTGAAAGGAACACAAACAACAACCAGTCCCTAGAAAACAGATAAAGAAAAAAATATTTTAGTATAGTAGCTAACAAACTAAGCAGGAGGCAGTCATTGTTTTAGAATGGGAATGATGTCTAGGCAATCACTGTGACCTGCAGGTAATAAGGTATTGAAATTCAAAATTCATCTGGACTCTCCTTGAAGGAGAGTCTTTATTCTATCCCCTTCCTGTGGATGGGCTTTTATATGTTCTATGCTAGTGAACAGTAAGATGCTAGTGTCATTATTATGATAAGCCTGAAAGTGTACACCAAGGAGGGTGTGAATCTTCCTTCACAAAGGCTGAATGGTTCTTCCAATGTATATCATATTACATGTACATCTGATAGCATATGTCATTTGTGGAGCAGTTCATGAGTGGCTTAATTACTACTTTCCTTTTGTTGTTTGGGCTAGTGACTTCTTTTCCAAATGACACATATCTATAAACACTGCAGTGGCCACAACTATAAAAGCCCTGTAATGGTGTTGGGGCAGCCAATTACTTTGGGTTGGTGTATATGTGTCTCTGAAAAAAAAATCTGTTTATGATGTAAACACCCATATTTCTACACCTGCAATAGGAGATGTGAGGTTGTACTCCTATTGCCTTAGATAGTTCCTCATCCCCCTCAAGAGTATGCCAATGTTGTTTAATGATGTTTGTAACACTTGGTAATAAGCAATTACATTCAGTCACAAATGTGAAGGAATCTGTGAAATAATTTTGATTTTGTTTGGGATGAAGCAGTGCCTGATGATGCAGATTTCGTGCCCTGTTCTATGCTTGTTGAATCATTGAGACATTATAGCTCCTTTCTGATAATCTCTCATCCAGCTCAGTTGCTTGTATGTCAAACGCTATAAGATCTGAACAGTTCCTACAACTTCTGATGAACTGCCTGAATAGGATGGCTTGAATTATGTGCTTTAGGTGGGCACTTTGAGCTAGTGGTAGTGTGTTAACTGAGTTTGATTTGTGGAATGTAGATGTGTGTATTGTCCGACCAGTGACAGATTTGAGAGAGGGATCATGAAATGTGATTTCAGCTGGATGAACCATAGCAGTAACCTGAAGATTAATGTAATTTTGGTTATAAGATCTAACAACTTCTAAGACACTGCTTTCATCTCCCTCCCAAATTACTAACACATCATCTATGAATCTGCCACAAAATTTAATATGTGGCAGAAAAGTTTTTTTTTCCAGCTTGAATACCATGGCCCCTTCATGGCATAGAAGGGGACCATGGTAATGCCAATTGCAGTGCCACATGTCTGCAAATAGTAGTGGGGGTCAAAGACAAAACAGTTGGTGATAAGAATAAGTCTTGTGACTTCCAGAAGAAGCTCTTTAGTAAAATTATTTGCTAATGGATGTGTGGTGAGTTGAATCTCCAAGGCATGAAAACTGAGGTGGTGTTGAATGAATATATACAGTATAAATACCATGCATCTATTGAAATCCATCTGTACTAACCAGACAATGTCAAGCCTGTCCAATACATCCATTGTATCACATATGTAACCACCTAGTCCCCTAGGGTTCCTAGAATCCTATCAGTGTTAGTGTGGGGCAGGCAGAACAGGCAGCTGGTAAGGAGCTCATTAGGGGCTTCTTACACAATGACATTATTGTTTACTCAGCTAGCCTGAGGGAATGATGGTTATGTCATTTAGAACTCTCACAGCAGCATAACCCTTTGCTGTGTACAGCTGCTCTGGGGAGCCTTAGAATGTTCAGTGCATCTTAGTGTGGAAGTGAGAGTGGCTGGATCTCTGCCAGTGGGCTATGTGTTTAGGGCCCTGGATTTCTCACCCCAGTTTGGATTACAGTGACCAGCTTCCAGTGAAGTGGTGGAGACCTTTCTTCAGCAGGATTTCCTGATTTTCACTCCAAGAGGAGTGAAAGGGACTGCTAGTCAGTGGATCCAAGGGGCAATCCCCTTAAGATCCTTGTGTGTTTCAGCTGCCTTTGGAAACGGCATTGTGAGAGACTGGTTCTGACAAGCTACTAAGAGAAAATGTGCTTTCTAGTTGTTCTCCATGCTTAGAGGAAGGAGCAACTGTCCTGTGAGTACTATTTTGGGAGACAAGTTATCCAATTAGGGGTTGGTTCTAGGGTGGGTGTGACCATAGAGAAGGCTAGATCATACCCGACAGTGCCCCTTGTTCTCCAAGAGTGAGAATTAATGTAAATTGTTCACCATATGAGTAAAATAAAAGTGAAGTCTTTAGCATTTCAATGGAGAATGGAGGCTTCTGTGGTGTAACCTTGAAGGAATGGCAGAGACTGTCAGCTGGGGCAAAGGGTGGGAGGAATGCCATCTGGAAGCTTACAAGGCATGGCTAACTGATTCATATAAGGGCATCAATTTTATCTGAGCATAGGGCCAATGCTACAGGTTCAGGTGTGTGGCATGGATCCACAAGTATGCACCTGTTTTGGAAGAAGGTGTTCTGAGTGTGTGGCTTAGTTTCACAAAAATTACATTCTGGGAAAATGGAATAGCTTTTGGATGTGTGGCACAGTCCACATGCATGCACCATGGGAAAGAGAAATGAACTGTTGTTTCTCTGGAAAATTGTACTGCCTAGCAAGGAGAATTCTGCAAGTGTACCTGTATGCATGACTGACCCTTGGGGGTCCTTATGATGCTTTGGTAACATTTGTTGACTAAAGCCATACTTCAAAATCCCAGCTGCTGCTCTGGACATTAAAATCCTTGTTTCTGTGTGAATTTACTGGGGCCCCCTCAGCAGTTAGGTCTAGCATACACCTAGCATCCTCTACCCTGGACCTGGTTGTAGTTACAAAAGTTAATTTTTAGTTCTTATATCCCCACACCTCTTCCTCTAGATGATGAGCCTGGAATACATCCTAATGCCAAGGGCTGTACCAATCTTAATTTCTGCTGAAAGTAAAAGGTATGTCATATGTGGGTACTCGTCCTGATTTTATGTTGGTGGACAACTTGCTAAAAGTGGCATGCGGTTACAAAAAGTAGGGGCTCATCCAAAGGGATGTGTTTTGGGTGAGAGGTAATGTTGAGTATATATATATATATATATATATATATATATATATATATATATACATACATACATATATAAGATCTTTCTGTCTGGTGGCGGTGCACCCAAACTGAAGATAATTTCCAGAAGAACAAAGTCTGTGCCAACAAAAATGCCATCTATGGATATTTTGCTGCCTGTGTTACTGTGAAAGGAAGTGCAAAAATGTGCTGCTTGTGTATGAAAAAATGGACTATAAAGCTGAGCAATGATTGCCCTTGTCATGTTGTTGACATGCTTAAGAAAACTGTAAAAGTTACAAATTCCAGGAGAAAAGTATTTGTAGACTTTAATTACCGTATTTTCTAAGTGCTCAGAAAGTTTGTGTGTACAGTAAAAATTGGGGTGTCGCTAAGGAAAATGCATCAAGAACTGTGTGAACATGCCTTGAAAATACTTGCCCCCCTGAAATTGTCAGCCAAGAAAAAAGTGACAGTTTCTGTTTTAAATTTGTGTTCTAGACAATCGCCATGCAGGAGTGCGGCTGACAGAGAGAGAGAGAGAGATCATTTGCATGGCATTGTGTGATTGGTCTAGTGAATCTAAGCCCTGCCTTTTGCCTGAGTCTCAGAGTTGTGGAGCATTCGAGGAGGAGCAGCCAGCGGTGTGCAGCCAGTATGTAGTTTGTGCAGCAGCAGGAGGAATTGCTAACAGTCAGAAGCATTTATAAACCAGCAAATGTTTTGAACTTTTAGCAGTAAAACTGGGCTCAACCCATTTTCTGACCAACAGTAGTCCTGACTGCAGTACCTTTGTGAATTATCTACGAGTCTGCCAGCCCAATCATCTGAAAGGCCTACAAAACTGGCAATAGACCATTCTACATCAACTGAGGGAACCAGCTACTGCCTAATAAGTACCCTGTACAAAAGAAAATAGACTTTGGTGTTGAAATGTGGAAAACTGTAAGAACTGTAATGAGCAAATGCAGCAAAGTATCTGAGAGAGAGTTTTGTGAACTTTGAATTTGGACTGTGTGTGAAAGAACTGTTCTGAAGAAAGTGATCTCTAAGACAGAATGATCCATCAGGTTCAAAATAAATGTCTTGACAGTATAAATGGGCTGTATAGTGCTAAAAGTAACAGTAAAGTTGTGCTTTGAGAAAATCAGTTAAAATGCAAAAGATCCAACAAGTTTTCTAGCAATTTTGAACTGTGTGTGTAATGGAAAAGTTGCAGCTGACATTTTGGGGTGTAGTCAGCAATGTAAACAATGCAGCACCATTTTGTACAGTGTTTCAAATACAAAATTTCAAATGGTTCTGCTAAATGTTGTGGAACAAAATGCAACAGCCAGGCAGCCTGCTAGCAAACTGTACCTGTGTGTTAAAGCCAAATCTCAATGTGATTGCAAAAGAAGTAACTGGAGACTTGTGTGTTTATTTACAGAAAATGGCACAGCAGAAACCTCATCACCCACTCCATGCCAAGGCATGAGTTACCCAGCAAGAACAAGAATTAGCCCATTTTGAACATCTGTATAATTGTGAGTCAGCAATAGCCGATGTGGCTCTGCTGAATTTTCCAGTTAATGACTACATTGTGTGCATGAAGCCAGGGAACGGTGTTCTGCTAATTCCACATTACACAGACTGTCGAAAGAAATTTGGAATGAGTGAGTCAGGTGGCATAATGGTAGCTAAAACAAAACACATCCGTTTAGCTCCAACTTGGACATTGGCAGGGGACCCTGTCAGATCAGAGCAGCAGCAGACTGGGTACAGTTGGAGAGATCCCACTGAGTATGTCAAGGAGTTTTTGGAAAATGTTTGTGCAGATTCTTTGCAAGGTCAGGAAGACATGGAATTTTACATGCTGCAGAGGGTGGATTTGGATGCTGCCGATACAGATTCTGTAGATCCTTGGGTGAAACGCCCAAGCCCAAGCCTCATGTGAGAGTCTGAGGTAGAAGAAGCTTGTAAGGAGGAGGACTGGACACTTTCAGGAGTTGGTACAACTGTCAGTGCCCGGGCAGAGATTGTGGAAGAAGAAGAAGAAGCTGCAGTGGATATGGTGGGACTCAGAAAGTCACCATTAACTTCAGTGGAGCCTTCTGAGACTGAAATGGAGGAAGGCTTTAAAGATGTGCCAATGAATGCAGAGGTAAACTGCTTTTACTTTGCATTGTGTGTTCAAAGCTGGCTCAACCAGGAATGGCCACCCAAAGCTGTGCCATGGGTTTGGAGTTGGTCAAAAGCAGCAAAGAAGAGAGAATTGTTTGAAGATGTGCTGTTGCTGAGTATGGACAGACTTACCCTTTCTTCTTTCACAAAATCTGGGAAGAAATTGAAGAAAACATGCATACCTGGCTGTGGGAGGAAGCTTATGCCAACCTGCATCCAAAAACAAACAAATTCATTAGAGGAAAAGTGTGTAGCAAAAGACTTAAATTCTGGAAATGTGGCAGGACTCTGTTAATTGATGCAGTGAGAGTGGTGGATAAGGCTGGCCAAGAGACATTTTACAATGATTCTATGGTTTGTCCAGATGGGGAAACAGTCTATGCTCCACATCCTGAGTGATACTACCTCTGAATGTTGCGACTCATCAGTAATTGTGCCCACTTGCTAAGTAAATGCAGCAATTCCAGTCCAGCAATCTGTCACCAAAGAGGCAGCAGCCCAGGAAGAGGTGCCTTTCTTCTGGTGTTCCAGGTTCATCTGCAGCAGCATCCACGTTTGACTCCAGCAGCATCCAGGTCCATCTGCAACAGCATCCAGGTTCATCAGCCCAGCAGTAGGTAAAGATTTCCAGTCCAGATCTAGCAGGAGGTCATGGAAGTATCTAATCCGAATATTTCATCTGTCCAGTCACCTAAGATTATCAGGTCGCAGGTCCAGAAAGATGATGTTGACATCCATTTGTCACCTAGAAACTGGTGAGGTAGTTTTTTTCATTTTAATTTGACTGTTTTCCTTACCCTTGGAACTTTACTCACCTATAGACTTTCTTGAACTGGACTACAGTGCTAGCAGGCCATGTGCCAGTCCAAGAATTGTACTTCAGCAGGCTTCGGCCTAGGAGAGACTGGTATCCTGTGATATTAGTGGTGGGGAATGGGCACCTACAGTAATGGTGACCCATTCCCCAGTGCATTTCAGGGATGGCTACGGGAGGGTAGGGTGGCCAGATGGGGGAGTACTCAAATATAGCAACAGGATGTCACTATACGTACACACACTGGGGGAGCGGGCTTGTATAGCTAGGGGTGGGAGGGTATGTGAAGGGTGGTGGGTTGCCATGCCGATCCCATGGCATGGTGGGTGGGTTCATGGCATTACTCACCAGGGTACTGGGTTCAGGTCCAGGCAGTGGTGTGTTTTTGTTGAGCCCGGCCCCAAACCTTTTTAATGTTTTCACTCTCCTAACATGCACCCCTGGGTTGAGAATCCTTAGAGTTTGCATGGGGCATGTAAAACATTAAAAACTAAGTCCCTAGTGCCCTTTTGCTGTGTGCCAGGGTGTCACAGTGCTGAAAATGTATTTCTGCCCTCTTGACTTCTAGATAACAGTGATCACCTTGAGTCTTTTTCCGTTATCACATAGAACTGAAAGACTCAATTTGTAGTGCCTTGGCACTCTGGACTCCTCCCTAAAATATCAAACTTGAAGGGTTTTCCCCCCAAAAAATTCTTTCAAATGCTTTTATGTTTTCTATTTTGTACTTTTATAGAAAAAATAATTTTTAAATGATTTTTGGGATTTTGTAGTATCTTCAGTGGGAGGGTTTTGGTCACTGTTTTGGTTACAGGTTGTGTTGCTTGCAGAACATGTTTTGCAATGTTTTTTGCAGGTGTTCCTGAAAGAAGACAAGAAGACCAGAAGAGGATTTTTGGGACTCATTGGAGTCCTCTTGTTTAGAGTTTCTTGGTTTTGTGTAACTGTGTAGTACAATGATTAACCATTTTTTTTCTGCTTTGCAGGTGTAAAGTATTTTAGTAGTTTTTAGAGTTAGGAAATGTACTGGTAAATGCATGTTTCTAAATTGGGCTACAGTGGTTTTGGTGTAAAATGTTTTTTGGGTATGGGTACCTTGTAGGTAGCATAGGTCAGATAGTTTTCCCAAGAAGCAAGGGGTAGTTAGACTGGGGGTTCTGATGTGCAATAGGGGCTCTCAGTGCTGATCTGTTAGGGCATGCTTCAGGCAGTTTCTTGGAGCCACTGAGAATCCATAGATAGTACAGTAGCAGGATAGGAGCTGACGTCTCTTCAGCAGGCCTCTATTCTTTAGTGTTACCTGCCTGTAACTGGCACGTAGTAGGGGAGGACCTGATCAACCCTCACCATAGGGACAGTTGAGGAAGGATGGCCTGGTACTAGGCCATAATCTGGCTGTGGACAGCCAGTGATCTGGTTGCAGTGAGTGTAACCTCCCAGTCTCCTAGAGTTACTAGAATCCTATCAGTATTAGTGTGAGGCAGGCAGAACAGGCAGCAGGTAAGGAGCTCATTGAGGCTTCTTACATAATGAGTTCATTATTTACTCAGCTAGCCTGAGGAAAGGATGATTATGTCATTTAGAACTCTCACAGCAGCATAACCCTTTTCTTTGTACAGCTGATCTGGTGAGCCTTAAAATGTTCAGTGAGTCTTAGTGTGGAAGTGTGAGTGGCAAGATCTCTGCCAGTGGGCTCTGTGTTTAGGGCCCTGGATTTCTCAACCTAGTTTGGATTACAATTATCAGCTTCCAATGAAGTGGTGGAGACCTTTCTTCAGCAGGAGTTCCTGATTTTCATTCTGGAAGGAGTGAAAGGAACTGCTAGTCAGTGGATCCAAGGGTCAGTTCCCTGAAGGTCCTTGTGTGTTTCAGCTGCCTTTGGAAAGCACGTTGCGAGAGACTTGTTCTGACAAGCTACCAAGGGAAAATGTGCTTCCTAGTTGTTCTCCATGCCTAGAGGAAGGAGCAACAGTTTGGTGAGTACTATTTTGGGAGACAAGTTCTCCAATTAGGGGTTGGTTCTGGGGTGCGTGTGCCCAGAGTGAAGGCTAGATCACACCCGTCGGTGCCCCTTGTTCTCTGAGAGTGCAAAGTAATGTAAATTGTTCACTAAGTGAGTAAAGTAAAAGTGAAGTCTTTAGCATTTCAATGGGGAATGGAGGCTTCTGTGGTGTAACCCTGAAGGAATGACAGAGATTGTTGGTTGAGGCAAAGGGTGGGAGGAACGCCATCTGGAAGCTTACAAGGCAGGGCTAACTATTCATGTAATTGTACTAGTTTTACCTGAGCATAGGGCCAATGCTGTGGGTTCAGGTGTGTGGTATGGATCCACAAGTATGCACCTATTTGGGAAGAAGATGTTCTTAGTGTGTGGCTTAGTTTCACAAAAATTACACTCTGGGAAAATGGAAATAGCAACAGTGATAGACTACTGATTTTTGGACTAGCTGCAGCTCGCTAACGATCTTTGGCCGCAAGCCTGCAAAATCTTTGGACGCAGTCACAGATGATTATTTTGCAGCCTCACGGTCAAAGAATTAAATCACAATGTTACTGTGCAAAGCAAATATTCAGTGGCCGACCCAGCCCTTCATTTACTTTGTTGGCTGCTGACAGGCAAATACAAACTGCAAGGAAGAAATGATTGTTTGCTTTTATCAGTCAGGGATTGACAGGGGAAGTTACAAGAGGGATGTGCCAATCATGGAATATTTAGTGCTGACACATAGGCTTGATGTCTGGGAGTGGGTCTCCTCACTGCAAGAAATTTATTTCAGACAATTAATTACTTAAAGGGGACAAGAAAGCAACTTTTATCTCCAGTATGGTTAATCAGTGTGTGTCTTCATGCTGAATTAAACCATTAATCTACGATTTATTGTGTCTTGGTATCTTTTGTATGATTTCAATACATGCTATGGCTACTAATGATGAAGCTGCTTCTCAACGTTCTTTTACTGCTTGAGCGTGCTGGTGGGAAGTGCCTGCTGCCGATGACAGTTTATGCATTCTACCTGCTCATGACTCTCTAGTCAAGATCAGCATAATAAATATGTATACCTGAATCAAAACTAGCCTGTATCTCAGAATGAATCTAAAGTGAAATAGATTTGAGGGCTTATTAAAAAGAAAGGTAAAATATGCAAACTAATAATCTCAGTTTCCAATATCCATGGTAACCCTCTGTGTAATCAAAGTAATTTATCTTGAAGCCAACATCCGATTCCCTTGCACATCCCTTAAGTAAACTAGCCTGCCTGCAATCCAGCATGAATGTAACTGACAGAGAGAGCAAGAGAGAGGGGGTTAGGTGAGGAATTGTTAAAAAAACAACAAGGAGGTTGTACATCAGATCTCCGTAACCCACAATTTCTGTAGCCTTCAGCATGTCTGTACCAGCAGGGGGAGAGGAGAGGCAGGGCAGACCAGGAATGGGAGTGTAGACATGTTACTCTTGCATCACACTGCCCAAGTTAGTTTGTTGATTTATAAATGCTGCAGTTGCTGTTGAATTGTATATATATAATATATATATATATATATATATATATATATATATATATATATTTAAATATCCAACAGTCAGCAGTTAATTACTGGTTAATCTGTTCCAAGGCATATTGTTTTATTTGACATTGCAGTGATACTGATTTAACTGATTTAACCCAGAAGAGACTTTTATGGTTTTTCTAAAAGAAGGAGCTTTCACTGACTGAAGCTGGGCACTGTGGTAGGGCTTGAAATTCTGTACCACAGTGCCCAGCTCCAGTCAGTGTGTGTTCTGTCTTTTAGAAAAAAAAAACATTAAATTCCCTTCTGGGTGAAATCAGTTAAAAGAAAAGTCCACCCAAAACTTGAAAAAATGTACATTGTGTACAGTGTTTTCATTTGTATTTGAAGTTCTAGTGTTTCCTTCCCTCTGACTGGTATTAGGAGTTTTTCCTAAATTAGCCTGCTAGCTTTATGCTAGTTTTACGACCCCTGGGGATCTTCATCCCTGATAGCATAATTGTATTTCTTGTTCCCACAGTGCATCTTGTCTCATGTGACTGTGATATAAGAGAGACCCAATATTCAGGACACACATGCCAAACAAACTAAACATCTTGGAAGCTTTACAAGCTGCACAAAAATTACCAGCAGCAAATTTTTTCAGGACAGTAAAACCTTTAGGATGAGGGTGTTAACCAAGCTGAGTTCTACAGATTTTAAAATATAGCCATCTCTACTGTTGTGAACTGATTGTAAAGCAATGCTTTCTGCTGGATTTATGGTCTCTGCTCCATCACCATCACATGAAACAAGGTGCATTGCAGGACAAAGAATACAATTAAGCTGTTTCATATGGAGATCTCCAGGGGTCGTAAAACTACTCTAAAGCTAGCAGGCTAATTTAGGAAAAACTCTTCTTAGCAGACAGGGGAGGACACACAACAACTTAACATACAAATCAAAGCACTCTGCCCAACATATGTTTTTGAAAGTTTTGGGTGGACATTTCCTTTAATCCAGTAGCAATGTAATGCACAAAAAAAAATATACCTCAGAACAGTCTAACCCGTGATTAACTGGTGACAGCTGGATGTTTTAAAAAAATATATACATCAACAGCAACTACAGCATTTATAAATCAAGCTAATTCACAGTCAAATGTCTCTGTTCTGGTTCCTGGTTGCCCCCCACAGGAATGGACGCTGCTGTGTATCTTTCTTGTACAGTAAAGCTAATACAATTTATATGAACCTAGAAGGTGGCTTTGTTTTTTTAACTGAGAACACAGGCTTATTTTTTTCTAGCTCAATCGCATAAATGAGACTTGTACACAAAAATAAGCAGTGCAATTGTGGTACTGATAACTGGTCCATGTAGAAGCAAAGTCAACAATTCGACAGCAATCAAGGGGTTCAGAGGCCGTGCAGAAACAATGTTGTTAATTCAGAGTCAGTAAAACAGATTGTGCTAAAAAATGGCAATGACAGCAGGTTATTAAAAAAAAAAGTTGCCACATAATCATTTGACAGCACTCTAAGAATATGCAAGCCTGGCACAAGTACTGTATATGACGCCAAAACTCAAACAGACACGTCATGAACAAACCAGCACACTTATCCTCTGTAAATAGCGGAAAGATTAGTGAAGCAGCCACAGTAATGCCCATATTGTGAACATCAATAAATTATTAATATTAAAATAAAAATAACAAGTAAAAAAAAAACAGTGCTAAGGCAAGTACAGGGAGAGTAGAACCATATGTCAGATTCACAAATATTTAATTAAAAAACATGTTCAAAGACAAGCAGCCCTCCTTCTGTGTGCCAAACATTTTTGAATGTTACATGCTCTTTCTTGATGTATAACAATGATTCATACCTGTAACATATTTAAATCACAAAAAACAATGCAGCCAAAGATTTGGGCAGTAATTGAGATGGCAGCTTGGATCAATTTAACTAAAGGAAGATGTATGCAGATGTATGGACTATGGTTGTGGACAAGTCCAAATTGAAATACCATACAGTGACATCCCACTTACAATTTCTTGGGTTAGGAGGAGACAGGTGCCCTACATAGAAAATTGCTTGACACTTAAGGTGCAAAGAAGGGCTGTGGGCATTGTGTGTCATTTTGGATTAATACAATACTTGCTTTTTATTTAAGACCATGAAGAAATGGGGAACTGAATGAATGAGTGTTTTAATCAATGCACCATAGAAGAGACTCTCATTGCACATTTTGATTTATTTTTACTGAATTAAAAGCAAGGTTGTGCACTTCAGGTGGTCATGGTCCACTCGGTCCAAGAGTACTATCAACACAATATCTGTGACATGTAAACACCGTAATTCACATCTACAGGACATGATGTGAACACCCTCCAAATTTCAAGTAAAAAGACCAAACCATTTCTGAGATATTTAAACTTGAAGATTGGTGAAATTGGCCTATCTATTCCATTATAAAATCTGGTCATCTTGTCCCTCCCTCGCTATCAAAGATGGCATCAAAGAATCTCACAATCAAAGAATTTGCAGGCTCATGATCAAAAAATTTACAGGCTCATGATCAAAGAATAAAAAATTGCTAAACTTGAGTTTTAGGCAGAATTGCATCACACCACCGCCATGACTCGATAGAACGAGGCCCCCTGAGCAAAATCCACACTCATTTTTGTTCCTAAGCCACCCATGGGCTGAGAAAATTGTATTTTTCAAAGGTCCATCTCATCCCTTGCTCAAAGAATCTCACGATCAAAGAATTTGCAGGCTCGTGATCAAAGAAATTGCATGCTCACAATCTACGAATAAAAAATGGTGAAACTCGACTTTTAGGCAGAATTACATCAAACCACCACCATGCCTCAATAGAACAACACCCCTGAGCAAAACCCACCCTCTTTTGTGTTCCTAGGCCACCCCTGAGCTGAGAAACATTTATTTTTACTTCACGGTGCAAGATAGCGATCAAAGAATTTGCAGGCTGGCGATCAAAGATCGTTAGCGAGCCACGATCAAAGAATTTAAAATGTTATAACTCTATTTTTTATCAATTTACATCAAACCAAAGGCATGGCTTGATAGAACGAGGCCCCTTGAATAAAACCCATCCAAGTTTTACTTCAAGAGTGACCCCTGAGCTGAGATATTTGAATTTTTGCGATCTGAAAAGCAAAAACAAGATGGTGGACGTCGTGGTCAAAGAATTCTCAGGGACAAAGACTCTTGAACCACAAGGCTGCAAATTATTTGACTGCCAGGTGGGACCATATGGCCAGAACCCCATTCTTTGTTTGCAAAACAACCATATCAATTTTCCCATTGACTTAAAATGGGAACTTTAAAGTGGCATAACTTTTGAATGCCTTAATATTTTTTTCACCAAATGAAAAGCAGCATGTTCAGGCAGCCACACTCTTTCAGATGAGCCATCTTGCAGAGCAGCACACCACATGATGGCCATGCAAGGCCATGGACAATATCCCAAAAACTGCCTCCAAAACTGGACAATGTTGCATTTTTCAGCATTTTCATGTGCAAAGATAGTAACTGCAACCAAAACAAAATTTGGCAAATAAAGAGATATGCTATGCCCCACCACACATACCAAATTTCAGGCAAATCCATTGAAAGGGTCCAAAGTTATTAACCTGTAAATGTTTGACTTTAACATAGAAGTGCCTTCATAACCCTAAGTTCTTTTTGCTACCAGATATAGTACCATCATGAAGACAAGTTCCTTTTTTGTAATATGTCCAGCATTTAATGATTCATGTAAGAAAGCACGAATGTGGTTTTTAAGTTCCTTGGTTGGATCATTTCCGAGGAGTTTATAGCTTACTCCATCTAAAAGCTGCCCGTAGATCTCACCCTTGTAGAACTCTTTATTCATAACAATGACAAGTCCTCCCTTTCCTTCTGCTTTCATCTCAATCTTGTCATTGTGCAACAGTTAATCCAGGGTATCTTTTTCCTCTTTAGTGAGGTTATGTTTATTTTGTGGCCATGGTAATTCAGATAAAACTTTTAAGTCCTGGGATACCGGCAACTGGTTTGTCGGGAGTGCAGGTGAACACTGAGCACACGGCCATAAAGTTGAGGAGGGTCTAAAGGCTGTTTTCCTTTTGATTTCCCTGTTCATTACAAATATTCGTTGTTTCAGGGTCTGGTCTGTATAAGTCCTGGTTTTCTTCATATAAGCCGATAACTGCGTCAAGGTCTTCATTGTCCAAATTCACAATATCAATAGGCTCCAAGAATCTCCTGTTATTCGCACAGTACCATTTTCAGATTTAATTTTCTGAATATTTTTTTTAAATCCACATAGATATAAAAAAATATTGACCCCCGGATCGGGGACAAATTTAAACCCTTTACTCAAGAAGTTGATGTGTACTATAATGGAATAGTTCTTGAGGTATTTAGGACAAGATGTTGTGATGTACTATCTGCAAGGCTGTGGACTGGATGTTCCTATCTCATCCTCTTCTTCCTTGTTGTGTGTATTTGCACCTTTGTCCCCTGTGGTTATCATGTCATTTTTCCTTTTTTGTTTGGGTTGACCATTGGCTAAAAAAGTTACCTGTTTAGAGTTTGTCCTAGAATTTTTAGGTTGATTAGTTCTGTTTCTTGAAGCAGACCTGGACTGATTGAAATTACGCTTGCCCTGAGATTGTGATATTGTATGTCTTCTGCTGGCTGAACATTGTGGTCTCTCCCAGGTAAAAACTTGCTGTGACTTGTAGTTTCCCTGAATCCCTTCTGAATTTGTTCCTTTATCTCTGAAATCTGATTCTCATGTTTATTGTATTTATTTCGAATTTAAAACTGGCAAATTGTGGTTTATCTTTATGTGTCAGAATGTCAACCTGTGCTTATGCTATGTCCATGGGCAAGGTTCTGTACTGTTCCATATTTAGATCTATTAATATGTTGACTGATTCATTCAAACATATTGTCAGAGCTTGTTCCATCTATTTTTGTAGAACATCTGGCATAAATGGCATGGGGTCATAATGTTGCAAGACATTATGCTGCAGCAATATACTGCACTGCCAATACAGCACAATATATTGTCAGCGGCATAAGTCTTTTTTTTTTTCAGGGGACTCCACCACCCACCCGCAAGCCCCATTATGGGAGGCTGCACCCCTGAAACCCCCACAACTAAAACATCTAACTCACGGTGGGGGGGGGGGTTAACAGTAAAAATTACACAAAGTGCAAAAAATGTAAAAATTCATGGATCTGGGACTAGGAATCGAAACCCGGTCCCAAACACACTTTCTGCCTCTCTTGCTTCCAGTGGCTCATCCTGTCAAGCCATGGCAGCTGCTCAGTGGACCCCTGTCCAGGCAGAGGTCTTATCCTCTGCCTAGTAGAGTGAGAGGGTGCACTACCGCGAAAAGTACCATTTGCGATTTTGCATCCTCTTGCCCTTCTCTACTGTGCTGTTACTGTTACACTGTTGCACAGTTTTGTCATATGCTATAGAGTGTATGACAAAGGGACCTGGGGAATTTGTCCAGGTGTAAGCCTCTAGGTGCCTCACTGTTTGTCTTATACATTTTCAGGGATTCTTTGTTACAGAACAAGTTAATTTCTTCTGAGTTTTTTTAAACTCCTGTAAAAGCATTTGATGTCAGTAGAAATGCCAGCCTCTGTGTTTCCAAGTGATAATGTATTTCCTGCTAACATGTGGCACCTTGCAATCACCTCCACAGTTTGGTGTTGCTATTGGTTCTATTTGGCTCTTCTGAGCTGCCTATCTGCATAGCACTTTTATACACCTGGATTTGATGCTCTAATGTCAATGATTCTAGTATATCAGAGTTGTACTGGCAAGGCAATGGGCTTAGGTGTGGATGCCAGTCTTCCTGGATTGTTTCACAGTACCTCCTGTACTACACCAAACAGCAATGCACTGATGCTTCTGTAAGTACCATTGGGGGGATAAAGCATGGGGTGGATTGCTTACTCAAATTTAATACACACCCTCAGTGTGTGATGCTTAAATAAACCCTTGAGTTTCACTCTCTGGGTTTATGTAGCATCACATACTTTGGGTGTGTATTAAATTCTCGTAATGCACACCACTCCATGCATTATTCTCTATATAATTACTTGTGACCCCTGTTATCACACTGTTTTTGAATAGTTTGAAAAGCTATAATAACCTGCAAAAACCATAACTGGTTATTACAGCTTGTAAAAACTCACTCTCCACTGTTCACAAACTCCACATCAGAAGCCGCGGTCATGCGACCCTGATAGACTGAAAACACTTACTATTAAAAGCAAAAACCTGTTCCACAGTAACCTCTGTGTTACAGCTAAAATACCAATGTGCAAACAAAAAGCTGACACCAGAAAGGTTGCTTAAAAATAATTTATTACAACACATAAGTATTCACTACAAACTATTACAACATATGAGTACTTATATGTTGTAATAAATTCTTTTTAAACAACCTTTCTGGTGCTCAGCTTTTTGATTGCACATTGAAAATACTTACTGTCTCACATTCTCTCCCAGTCAGCCAGTAGAGTATGTTCCATGAATTTGGCAGTTTCCTGACAGAAAATTAAACAGAAACTGTTATCTTTGTGTTCCATGTGCATTTTTTAACAAAAAAAAAAAAATAGTACCAGAAATTATAAAAAATAAAGCCTAGACAGATGTATATTTATGATGTTTTTGTTTTTTTATACACTCTCAGTGAGTGATAAGTTCATAAACTCCTCAAGCTTTGTTCTTGAGATTCATGGCTCATCACTCACCTTGGGTGTGTAAAAAACATCATAACACACGCCTGCCTAGGCATTATTCTTTATGTAATAATAAACAGGTTTATTTCCTCAACAAGCCAGAAAGCAGATAGATTACTACATGGCTGAAGTAGCTTAATTGTTTCTTTTAAATTCAATGTTCTATGGCTCTGTTACTACAGATACTGATAAAGCCATTGTATGGCAAGCAAATGTTGGCAGGTAGCTAGAAATCAGTTTGAAATAACTTGACTGATGAGATGAAAAATACTGTGATGCAGCTGCAACTTACTGCATTTAGCCTTGAGTAATGGTGACCTGGCAGTGTGGTAAAGAATGCAGTGTATGGCTTAGCAATCCAAGGAGAACAGGACAGTTACCAGCACTCATGGTTTTGTAGCAGGTACCTTAAGGAGAGTGATGATACAAAGACAAAAACAAAAGAGGCACTGCTTTGAAAAAAATAACAAACTAGTAGTTGCAGTTTAGCGCCACTGTTTTATTCAAAAGTGTGGCGAGAAACCCTGGTGCTCTGGATCTGATGTGATCCATCCTCAGGGAGTGTGGCTAGAACAATACAAATTGCTCACCTTTCTAATTCAGTTGTTAAAGTGATACTACTGTAAACAAAAAACCTAGTTGAGTATAAAGCCCCAATAGCAGACTGACACCATTATCATAAAAGTATATTAAAAAAAAAAAAAGAAAACATTGTATGGTGAAAAGGCTAAAAACAATGCTATAAGCTATCATAGCTTGGTACATCATTTGTCACAAAAGAAAAATTCATTTGTATGGGCACTTTAATAAATATCCATAGAAAAAATTATTCTTACATTTGTATAAACTAGTTACACTGCAGACAGGAGCTACTCAACTGCCAAGTGCTCTCCCCTCCCAAAAAAATACTTCATACTAGTTGCAAGCCTGTACATGGTATGGTTCTGCAGTTTTCATTTTTTTATTGGACTACAAAAGAAAAATATTCAGTTTCTTCCTGCTTGCATGGGAAATTGCTAGTGATGCTGCAGACAGGTGTTATTCAACTGCCAAGGGCTGTCCCCTTACCCAAAAATGCTTCAAGCATCTGTCCAGACCCAACCCTCATTTATTCACACACTCTGTGTGTTAAGTCTTATTTCTTCTTTCTTAATTCTATTTTTCTGTAAGCTTTATTTTTTTTCTAGTTTAAAACGTTTTTCTTAGTTCCTTTTTCCATAAACATTATCCTGTTTGAAAAGTGTTTCTTGTATTTTTGTAATTTAATTTCACTGCAGTTGTGCAGTGCTGTTGTACACTATTTAATAGAACTCTACACTTATGTACAAGTGCATAACTCCAAAGCCTGTGCCTTGGCTCTATGTCATAATGGCGAAAGCCTAAAGGCGATCGCTGTTATGCAGAAGTCAAGAGTGCTGAAATTTATTTTGGCACTCTGACACCCTGATGCACAGCAAAAGGGCACCAGGGACTTAGTTTTTAATGTTTTCTGTGGGGAGCTGCACCACCCACCCCCCGTGAGAGCTTCACCTGCACCCCCCTACTAAAGGATTCTTAACTCCAGGGGGGTGCATGTCAGGGGTGTGTGAAAACATTTAAAAATAAAAGTTTGGGCCAGGTGCAAAAAAAAAAATGCATCAGCTCCTGGACCCAAACCCAGTACCCTGCCGACCAATGCTGGCAACCCACCCACTATGCCATGGTGTCAGCATGGCAACCATCCATAGCACCACCCCCACATCACTCGCTGTTCGTACCCGCTCCCACCCTCCCATGCGTCCGTGCGTACGTATAATGATAGGATGTCACTATAGTCACCCATCTCCCATCCAGCCACCGTATCCCCTTGGAGCCATTCCTGCAATGCGCTGGGGAGCGGGTCGCCATTATTGTTGGCACCCTCTCCCTAGTGCCCTCATCACAGGCTAACCTCTGCCTTCTAGTCTGAGCAGTTGTCTCCACCCACCCACACAGCATCTTTCTTGTTGTTCCTCTATTCTTCTTTTACTTGTTTAGTGTTACTTCTTAATAATTTTCTTTCTGAATTTCCCACTTTCTTCTTCTTCAGTACCGGCTCTGCAGAGTGAGATGTCCAGACAAAAGCCCCCTCAGCCTTACACACCATCTTTCTCTTTTCTGTTCTTTTTTCTCTAGTCTTCTTTATCTTACTTTTAATTTGCTATTTACTTCTTTCTTAATCTTTTTCTCTTTAGTTTTGAAGCTCTTTTTTATATCTGCAGACTGCAGAGTGAGCTGTGTGTGTAACTATCGCTCCCCCAACACACCTTTTCCTCATTTGTCTTGTTGTTTTATTTTCCTGTCCTATCTGTCCCTGACTTACTACTCCTTCCCCTTCCCCTTCCCTGCTTTGGCCTGCTGACTGATCAACTGACCCCAACCAAATGCCGACTGAGCACATGGGCACCATTGCACAATATAGCTCCTTCTGCTCCACTGGCTGAGTTGTAATGGCACTGGTATCAGAGCCAACATAAACTCTGATTTGTGCATGTAAAGACCAGAGTCTCTCTGCCACGTGCACTTACTTCTGGCACCCGTTGACCTCTTCTTAGCCTCCTAAGCCTGTCACGTGACAGGCATGCAAGCTGGGAGGCTGCGGAGGTAAGGAGGAAAAAAATTAGTTGTGATCTGAGTCAAGCCAGCAGGGTTTGGCTTTGGTCTCCTGAAATCTGAGCCACATGTATTTAAGGTGGCTCAGTTTTGTACATAAAGGTTCTGCACACTACCAAATGTGGGGCAGTGGTAGAGTTGCATGGAATGCAGAATTCTGCTGGCAGAATTCATTCAGAATGTCAATTTTCCTTCCAATATGCTTTCCTGAACTTCTTTTTTCATTCTGTGGAATTCTGAAAAGCCTTTCTACTTAAACAGCGGAATAGTATTCTGTCGGTTCCATAATCTGTAGAATATTATTCCACGGTTTGTGGAAAATGAGTCTGCAGTTCCCATGAAGCTGGAAGAAGAGTTCAGGGAAAAGTTTCCAAAGATAAGAATGCAACAGTGCAGTTTTCCTAAAGGTTCTGTTTTTTTTTTTTGGTAAACAATAGGTGACATGGGACTGACATTCCTCCTGCTGCACAGCCCTCACCTCCAAAACATACAGACAAAAATAATAGAGTTGTAATTTTATTTTACTATAGCTGCCACAGTACCTTCTTTCAGCAGTGCTGAAAGTCACAAATTGGAATGTTGCCATCACTCTTGCTGTGGAATGTTCTTTAGCTGCTGATCTCACTCAATGCTCTTGCTACTGCAGTGAAGGCTGCCTACTATAGAGTGAGGTCAGAGAGGGGGATAACAAAGTTTAAATTCTAAGATCAAGCTCTTCTCAGCAAGCTGACCAGAGCTCCTCATATGAGGAGCATGGCAGATGGTGAACCTGCAACAAGAACAGACAGTTATGTCAAAGTGCATGTGTAAGCGAGTTATGGGATGGTGGAACAAAAGTGGCAAAGTGAAGAAAAAGATATATATGGTAAATCAAAAGTTCTCTAACTTCTAACTTGTTAGAGAGTGATTATATAGAGTTGTAGAGGTGCTTGACAGTCACAAAAAATGAGAAGTTAAAGTGAGTGAGTGGCTGTTAGTTGGGCGGGGTGCGGTTTCTACCAGGAAGAAATTGTGCTACACGGAAAAAGCAGTACAGAATTAGAGACATTTTTACAAATTTTGTTTGCGTATGGTTAAGACTGTTGCAAACTGCATTTATGTGGGCTGTTCAGTTTTGTTCTTTTCCTAGCTAACAGAGAGAAACAAATACTGGCATTTTAAACACCAAACCCATGAATAGGACTGACTACTATGTTTAGATGCTTTCTCAAGCTTATAATGTTTTCTGCTGTTTTGTTGTAAATATCATCATCCAAATATTATAAATAATGTCTGTATATACCTACATCCAAATACTGTAAATAATGTATGCGACAAATGTCTGTAACACATGTTTAATGTAATTGTTGTTATACCGTGTTTCTGTATTACCATCTGTCTTACATGTGATGAGGTACCTTTGTAAATGAGCCTCTGGCTCAAAGGTTATAAACCGATATATCAAATAAATAAATAAATAAACAAGCCTTTGTCAATGCCGAATGTTGGCTTGCTGGCATTGGCATTAGTAGTGTAGGAGTTAGAGATATATATAATAGGAATGGCAGTGAAGTATTGAAATGAAGCCAATCCCCACCACTACCCTGCAGAGACTGACAGGCATTGGGGTGTGCCTTTGGGCCATCAGGCATAATACCTACACCATTTCACCACACCCTACCCTGCAGACACCGGCAAGTGTCACGGTGTGCCATGGGGTCTTTGGGCTTTATGCTCACCCCATTCCATAAGAAAATACAGTGAGATGGGCGAAGTATAGGAGAATGGGGTGAACTTTGGGGCCAAAGAGTCCAAGGCACACCTCAATGACTGTCACTAGCTGCAGGGTAGGGGTAGGGGTGGAATGGCATGAGCATTACATGTGACAATCCCAAGTCATACCCCTGATGCCTGTCAGTCCCTACAGGGTGGGGCGTTATGGTTGGAAACCCTAATGCCCCAGGTGTTCATTGGTATTTTCACTTCAAATTTTCAACATGGGTTTTTTGTGATTCCCCACCTCATGAACAGTGATAATATCAGTTTGTTAGTTGAAAACTGATTTTGCACAGCAACTATGCCATTTGGCACCACAGGTGTGAAAACAGTTCAAACAGGATGTGAAAAATGACAGCTGTACTGTTCATGGGGAGGCGTAAAAATGGCAATGTTGAAAATCTGGAGTGAAAATATGAAAAAAACTGGTGAAGTCACGGGTATGCGTAGAAACTGCACAATGCACACCCATAATGTAATTAGTTTGGGGATTTAATAAATGACTGGAATTCTTTCCGGAAGGCGAGGAACCTCTGCACCAAAATAGTCAGAGAAGCCAAAACTAATTTCTACCGCTCTCAGCTGGAGAGTTCCTCAAGAAATGCCTCCAAATTCTGGAAGACTATCGAAGACATTGAAGGTCACACCACTGTAAATTCCCTACGTACTAAATTATTGATTGACAATACTGTCATCTCTGATAGACCGTCTATCCTCGATGCTCTCAATAATCATTTTGCCACTGCAGGCTAGCCTTTGACTCCTCTCTCGTGAATATCCTCCGCCAAAAACTTAGATTGGATACACAAGAAAAACCCATCCCCAGTCCATTCTTCTCTCGCAGCCTACCTCCCTGAAAAAGTGAAGACCTTCTCCTTCCGCTGGACACTAGGAAAGTGCTGGGGATCCGACCTCATTGATCCGTGACTTCTTAAAAGTCGGCTACCGTGTCCTCGCAGTTCCAATTATTCATCTCTTCAACTTATCCTTGTCCCAGGGTGACCTACTTCCCATTTGGAAAAATGCACTTGTGGTCCCTTTGTTTAAGTCAGGAGATCCTAGTGACCTCAATAACTATAGGCCAATCTCCTTACTTCCAATCCTGTCAAAGATGCTGGAGAAAATAGTGAACTCCCAGCTTCAGAAGTACCTAGAATCAGAAAAAATGCTCAACCCATTACAATCCAGTTTTAGAGCACAGCACAGTACAATCTCTGCTCTAGCCAAGGTGAAAAATGACTGGCAGCTTGAATTAGACAAAAAAAAACTATGTCTCTGCAGTTTTCTTGGACCTAAGCAAGGCGTTCGATATCGTTAATCACAGACTGTTTCTGACATCCCTCCAGAACATTGGTTTGGATTCCCTTTCCCTTAAATGGTTCTCCAACTACCTCTAAGGACGACTTCAACAAGTAAAGGCAGAAGAGGAAGTTTCTCCACCAAAACCCCTATTGAGGGGTGTACCGCAAGGTTCCATTCTTGGTCCCTTGCTCTTCACCATTTATATTAACTATGTAGATGCCCCCATCAAAGAAGCACAAATACCCCTATTTGCAGATGTTACAGTACTCTATGCTAGTAGCCCCACATCTGAAGCGGCCTGTAAAGCCCTTCAAAATGAATTTAATCTCCTGCAACATCATCTTATAAACCAGAAACTGCTCTTAAATGCAAAAAAAAAAAACAAAGCAATGTTCCTCTCGCCTCTTCAAAATGCAATAAATCCTGCAATTGCTGGGACACTCCCGCAGATCACTACCATTCTAGGTGAGCAGTTGGACTACGTACCAAAGTTCAAGTACCTGGGGGTCTGGTTAGACCATAGACTTGCTTTCACAGATCACTTAGAAGAACTGGCATAGAAACGTAGACAAAGACTTGATCTGTTCTTTAGGATTAATAATCTCCTCACAAGAGACGCTAAACTGAAACTGGTTCAAACTACCTTTCTTTCCTATTGGATTACACAGACTTTCTATATAGTCAGGGACCTGCAGGTACCCTAACCAAATTCGGTACACTTTATCACAAAGCCACAAGATTTATCATGGGTCTTCCATACTCAACACACACCACTGTGCATTGTGCACAGCAGTGGGATAGACATCCCTTGCTTACAGATGGCAAAAAAAATGCTGCGGTTTGGACATACAAAGCTATCTCAGATAAACTGCCCCAGTATATCTCTGTTTACCTTTGTGCACTCTGGGGAAATATGCCCTGAGAAGCACCTCATATATCTACCTTTATGTTTACAAAGCAAAATCTCGCATTGGCAGAGCAGCTTTGTGCTCCCTCAACTGTGGAACAAGCTGCAAAAAACTTTGAAATTAACTCATCCCATCAGCCTAGCAGCTTTTAAATCTCTATATCTACATCATAATAAGGAGTCCTGTGCCGGTCTACCCTAAATAGTGACTCCTATAAGTCCAAGCACACTTCTAATCACTGCTGTTAAAAGACTGATCACATCTATAATTGACTCTTCCCTCTCCCCTTTTCCTACCCCCTTATCTGTCCCTTCCATATTCCTTTGACCATGGTTCCAGCTCTAAATTCTCCATACCGTATCACTATATATCTTTTTACATTAGGTTTTATTTGTGTTTGGAGCACCTGATATGTATATTTCTTTACTTTTATGAAAAATGTTGTCCTACCCAAAACTAGATGTATCTTCTGTTCCAAACACATACCATTGTCAATGCTACCTGCTGATACTTTGTATATACTGTATTATTGTATCTCACTTTATTTGTATTATTACTATTTTCTTGTGTGTTGCATCCCATGTATATTGTCCCTTGTTAACAAACACAGGTCCACCTCAAAAATGAGCTTGCTCAACAGTGATCGCCTGGTTAAATAAAGACTTTGATTGATTTTTTTACAGCAGATTGTTAACACAGGCATTTTGGGACCTCCGCTCATGAACAGTGTCACTGTGATTTTCTTAATCTGTCCTGAACACTGATTTCTCACAGGGACCACGGATTTCTGTGCCAGAAATGCAAAAACACATTTCAGCCAGGGTGTGAAAAATGACAGCTGTACTGTTTATAAGTAGGTGTGGAAAAATGCCAATGTTGAAAATCTGGACTGAAAATATTACAAATTCGTGAACTTACGAGGGTGCATAGAAACTGTACAATGCACGCTTGTAACACAGTCATTTTATGGACTTTTGTCAGCAAATTTTCAACATAGCCATTTTAAGACCTCTGCTCATGAACTGTGTCACTGTGATTTTCTTAATCTGTTCCAAACATTGATTTTGCACACTGACTGCGCCATTGTGCGCTACATGCGCAAAAACACATTTTGGGCAAGATGTGAAAAATGGCAGCTGTACTGCTCATAAGAAGGTGTGGTAAAATGCCAATGTTGTAAATCTGGAGTGAAAATAGTAAACATTCTTGAAGTTACGAGCGTGCATAAGAACTGCACAACAAACGCTTGTAAAACAATCATTTTTGGGAATTTTTTCACCGAATTTTCAACATAGGTGTTTGTGGGGCCTACCTCATGAACTGTGACACTGTCATTTTGTTATTCAGTCCCAAAAAGTGGCTCCACACAGTGACCACGAAATCGCCTTTCGGGACTGAATAACAAAATAAAAGTGGCTTAATTCATGAGGTAGGGTCCCAAGAACCCCATGTTGAAAATTTGGTGAAAAGAAATTCCCCAAAATGGCCGAGATATGCATCAAAGTTGAAAAAAAATAATTTATGCCATTATACAGGTTACTGGCATTACTGCAGTTCGTGGTCAGCTTTGAAGAGTGCAGACGTGTTCCCTGTCCACCAAAGATTGTTGCGCTGACCTCTGGAGGTAAGTATGAGGTGGGGGTGTGTGGGGAGGTGGGGTATACAGAGGGTGGATGCGGGTTGGCAAGAGAGTGAACGAGGGACCGTTTTCTTTTGTTGTATTTTTTTTAAGATGACATGGGACTTTTGCCATGCTTAGGTGGGCTCCCAGTGTGGCACCTGCAAGCATGTTGGGGCAGGGACAGTGGAGCTGATGGGGGATTGGGTACCTCCATTGGTCATACAGTGTGCGGGGTGTAGTGGAGCGGATGAACACACTGGGGTGGGCTCTCAGTGTGCTACCTAGGTGTTCGTGGGGGGTGGATGAACTGTCTATGGCAGTTCAGATGCAGTGCTGATGTGTAGGCAATTTGCATACTGCCGACAGCAGTATGCAAATTGCCTACATGTTACCACTGCTGATTGTAGTGGTGTTTTTCAGAACTGTATACCACTACATCTGAACGGCTGTCATAGACAGCTTGGACATTCATTGGTGTGATGCAGCCACGCCTGTAAAAAGGAGCAGGGCACTGGAAGTGGGGGAGGCACACCTACCAAAACTTCCATGGTGGCACTATGTTTCTTGCACATGCGTGCAAGCAAACAAAAAAATGAAAATTCTGCCGGCCTGCCGGTGCAGCAGTAGGGCTACCGCTCGTGGCGCCAGTGACCCGGGTTTGGGAACGGACTCAGGCAGCTGGAGGGCTGGCTGGGGGGAGGAGGATTGAGTGCCCAGTGGCCGCTCTCCTCCTCCAGGTGGGGTTGGGTGCAAGTCCTGCTGCTATACCGCCACCTGGGTGACCACAGTTGGAGGTGCAGTGAGACTGCATACAGCAGGGTGGGAGGACATCTGCCAGAAGCCGGAGTACCAGAACGTCGTGATGTGCTTTGCCCCTAGGCTCCCCCAGTGTGCAGCCGTCCTGAGGGCAGGGAGACAAGAAAACAGAAAAACCCTGCACCAGGCTCCCGTAGATGGGACCCGGTCGACCCAAGAACACCCATAACCAGGCTCCATAGAAGGAGCTGGCGAGGCCTTCCAACACACACTTAAGGACTGAGAGAGGGAGGGGGAGTCCATCTCCTCCCCGCCTGGGGGGCAAACCAAGGCAGGATGGGGACAGGCTCACCGGTACCCGGAGGGAGGTACCTGGATTGGGACTACGGAAGTGCGCATGACCTAGGGCACCCAGAAGAAAGGATCCTGGTGCAGTGAGGAGGGCAGCATAAAAAATTAAAAAAAAATGAAAATGTTATTTGGCACATTGATTTTTGTGCAGCATCCTGCTTTTGAGCACTTGTTTTTAGCCATGCATTAGACACTTCTAATGCACTGCTAATGACCAGTCAGAACAATGGATTTTCCTTTCCCATTTTATAACCCATTATAAGACACTCCTTGCCATGCCTTATTGCATAAGTAAGACAGTGGAATATTCGGTACTCTATTAAAAAGGTCTGCCATTAGTACTGCACAGTTATAAATTGTATACTAATGACAGATCAAACCTAAGGTTTCCTACAAGTATCTTGTCAGGAATGAACAACTTTCGTGCTGCAGCAGTAATTCCTAAGCTTCAAAAACAGAACTTTTATCAGTTACCAAGGATTGACAAGACCATATAACAGGTCCTGTTGAGCAACATTTGCAAACATGGGAAAAAACGTCCTTATATAAAGTACCCTGCAGCCATGTGAAAAACATCCACGTGAGCCTAATCAAGACAGTTGCCTTTCTTTTTTCAGATTAGAACTAGTTTTGAGGGTTTAATTTCAGAGATTAACAATATGCTGCTTCTTGATTTTTATAAAAATAAAGCTCTCAAAACATTAATATGTGCTAGTTGACAAAATGTCATCATGTACTGTAGTACTTTAACAGAAATACAATTAAGATATCCTTAGATTCATCATCAGTAGATTTGTAATGCTATCCTATATTTTTAAAATAGCTTTAATTACTCATTGTGTAATTCATGACTCAGGCCAATAACCTGGCCTCCACTATCAATTTTTTAAAATCTTGTCCCTTGAGTCTATGTTTTGATTGTATAAATAAGGTTTATACTGAGGATTTATCTGTAAGGAACCTACACATGTTACTTAAGCAATAAGGCATTTCCAGTGGTTATATTAATGGTCTGTTACTCACCCTCTAGGGGTTTAATGTGGCACGAGGTACAGCCAAGTGTCATATTATTCAAGAAAGTGATTAACTGACCATTATCATAACCTTTGGGGATGCCTTATTACTATTATAATCAAATGTTTGTTTTAAATAGTGTTATACCTCATTCAGCATGTGATTAGGTGCTACCTGTTTGTTAACAAAAGATTAACAAAGGGCTGACAGAATGCTTACAACCTATCAGAAAACCCTATTTCTCTGACGTTTCTTGTGATAAGTGTTAACAGTGCTGCCCCACAGGAAAATGTTTAGTTTTCTGATGCTGAGAATGGCAAGATACTAACATACTAACATACTACTTGCCAGCAGATTATGCCTTGTAGTCTATCAAGTCTACTCGAACCTCAGATTCCTAGTTGGGTACCGAGGCCCCCTCCCCTTGTGTTCCAGAAACCCCTATAATCCATCCCCACCCCCCCGGGCCAGGCCATCATCTGATACATCCCCTTTCTGTATCTGTCCCACCCTCTCTTGAAGCCCTCTACCATGGATATCTGAACCAGCTCACCAGGCAGCATGTTCCAAGGATCCATGACCCTCTCAGTGAAAAACCTCCTCTTCTTTCCCCCCGACCCTTCCACCTTCAAACCATGCCCTCTGGTGATACCTCCCTCCTTTAGTCTAAAGATCCCCTCTGTGTTTACCCTGTTTATTCCCTTGAGGTACTTGAGGACCTCAATCATGTCCCCCCTGTCTCTCCTCCTCTCCTCTCCTCCAATGAAAACAGGCCGAGCTCCTCAAGTCTGTCCTCATAAATCAAATCCCCTAGTTCTTGTATGATCTAGGTAGCCCTCCTCTGTACCCTCTCCAGGAGCTGTATGTCCCTCTTCAAGTGTGGTCTCCAGTACTGTACACACTGCTCAAGGTGTGGTCTAACCAGTCCATTGTACAGCAGCAGAATCACTTCCCTGCTCCTAGAGGTGATCCCCCCTTATGATGCATCCCAACATCTTGTTTGCTTTGCTAACCACTCTCCTGCACTGCTCAAAGTTATTCATACATGCATCCACCATGACCCCTAGGTCTTTTTCCCCTGTTGAGGCCTCTAGCGCCTCCCCTCCCAAGGTGTACTCATGTCTGGGGTTCCCTGCCCAAGATGTAACGCCCTGCACTTGGAGGAACTGAAATTTAATTTCCAGGTGTGAGCCCACCTTTCCAGGGTGTCCAGGTCCCCTTGCAGAGCCAACCTCCCCTCTTCCCCCTCAACTACTGCTCCCATCTTGGAGTCATCAGTGAAGAGATTCATTTCACACCCTATACCCTCCCTGATGTCAGATATGTATGTATTAAACAGGATCGGACCCAGGACCAAGCCTTGTGGTACCCCACTACTGACCCCTCTAGGGTTTAAGAGCTCCCCACTGACCACTACTCTCTGTGTGCGTCCAGCTAGCCAGTTTTCTATCCATCTGACAATCAATGGGCCTGCACCCAACCCTGTCAGTTTGTCCACCAGACCATTGTGGGGGACCAAGTCAAATGCATTGCTGAAGTCTAAGAATAGTACATCCACAGGCTTTCCCTTGTCCATTTCCAATGTTATCCATTTGTAGAACTCCACCAGGTTGGTTTGACATGATCTACCTGGCACAAACCCATGTTGCCGACTATCCAGACCTCTCACCTCCTCCAAGAACACCCCCAATCGTTCCTTCAACATATTCTCCATTAATTTTCCCACCACCAAGGTCAAACTGATGGGTCTATAGTTAACTTCCCTCAACCCCCCTTTATGGATTGGCACCACATGTGCCTCTTGCCAATCCCTAGGTACCCTCCCTGTCTCAAGCGACCTGTTGAAGAGCTCCACGAGGCGTGGCTTGGCTGAGCTGAAGATGGCTGCTTAATTCTGTTGCTCCTGGGTTCACCAATTATCATCATCCATCCATCTCTACCCAGACAATCATTCTTTGCCAATAACTGGGTCTTTACTCTACCTACATCAAAGTTCAGCTCTGGTATAGTATTTTTGCTATCTCGCAGTTATAGAACTTCATATCTGCAATCAGACAGCTTCTCTACTTTCAGCCTGCAACAATGGCCGACCAACCTTTGCATAGCAGCTCTCTCAACAGAATTGAATCAATGTTTCAGCAACTAATCAATGAGTTAAATGACTTAAAAATAACCTCACAGCAAAATGTTACTAATGTACAATTGCTTGACCAACAAATCACTGCTACAGAAGCTAAAACAATTCAAAATGAAGGCTCTATTATGGATCTGAAAGCTACAATCAGGGAGCAGGATAGAATTATTAAAAATCTTCAGGATAAAATTGATGACATCGAAAATAGAAACAGACGTAACAACCTTAGATTTCTGGGATTTCCTGAAGGTGTAGAGCTCGGAGATACCAGCGCACTTCTGAAACATGCACTTCCAATGTTGCTTAAACTCCCTCCTGACCAAGACCTCATTATTGAGAGATCTCATCGTACTCTAAGCCCAAGGCCTGGTCCAGCTCAAAAACCAAGGCCCATCATCATTAGATTTCTGAACTATGCACACACAGAATTAATCATTCAAAAAGCAAGGGAAGTTGGTACGCTTACTTGGCAGGATCATAAAATATCAATTTTTAGAGATTTCTCTTGCTCTACAATCCCATCAAAACTGTTTTGCACCAGCGGGGTATTAAGTTTGCTCTACCCTATCCAGCCACAATGCGTCTATTTCTGGACGATTCATTCAAGGACTTTCACACACCTGAAGCTTTATCAGCGTTTCTCAATATACCTCACTTACCATACCCGTTGATCGTGCTGCAGTCGATCTAAACATTGACCCGAATTCCTCTCAAGAGGTCCGACAGTCTCCAGTGAACGTCTTCGAATCTAATCCAAAAACTATAGAGAAGCCTGCACAGACCGCAACTAATACTTCAGCTCCTGCCCGAGTTTCAGCGCACATACAAGAAAAAAAGTTTGTTAACTCTCTGCATTCTAAACACTTGTGTTGCTCAAATGATACTCCTTCAATGTCAGACTCGCAAACTGAAAGGCATGTTGGTTTCTCTACCCCTCTTGCATTGTCTAACAAATACACTCCACTCTGTGAAGATTCACTTTCATCTCATGAAGAACTTCGGGAAGATGACTTGGATCCACCTGCTGATACCCATGCAAATGCCCTGCCTAATTTTAATTCCCCTGACTCCTCCTGGGCAGAGCTGGTATCTAGCTCCCCATCTAAATCTGCAGAACCTCCCAAAAAGAAAAGAAAGGGGAAACTGAAGAACAGAATCCATAATACTGCTTCCCAAATGCATAACCATAATAAGCATTGACTGATACGCGATTCTGATCTTATGTGCGAATATCTACATTAAGCCCCCGAAACCTCATACTAATATGTGTAATACTTTTACACCCAGCTTGTTTGGACTTAGTAAGGCTGTAAACCATGCTGGAATCTTAGGGGCTGTATTCAAATTTTTTTTTTGCTTACTTGAAGCGCTATCTACATCACTTAATATGCCTTGAACTGCACCCATCACACCTGTTAATTATGCTGCAGTACATCTAGTTATTGCCCCGAATCCCTCTTAGGAGGACCGGTGGTCCCCAGCTATCGCCAACAAAATTGGACAGGAACTGCAGAGAAACCTGCACGGTCTGCAACTAATGCATCTGCTCTTGCCCAAGTCTCTGTGTGTATGAGAAAGAAATAAATCTGCCGACTTTCTGCATACCAGACATTTGAGATGCTGGAATAACATCCCCTCAACGTCCTACTTGTAGTCTGAAAACATGTCGGCTTCTCCACTCTTCTTGCGCTGTCTCGCAGGTGTGCTCCACTTCATAAAGTTTCATTTCCATCTTCATGAAGCGCTTCAGGAGGATGACTAGGAACCATTTGCTGATGCCCACACAAATGTACTGCCTATAGTTAATTCCCCTGTCTCCTCCTGGGCAGAGCTGGTGGCTGATTCCCCATACCGCCTGAAATAGAAAACTGAGGGGAGGCTGAAGAACAACACAATTAACACTGCTTTCCAGGTGCAGAACTGTAAGGTGCATTGATTGCCATACGTTTCTGATTTTATGTGTGAACATTTATGTGGAGCCCTTTGTTTCAATATCACATTTGGTTACTCCTGTTTTCCCTTCTTTTTGTTCAAACGCGATGCCTATCCTAAGATGTTAGTGCTATCACATCCAGTCAGTTTGGACGTAACAAGGCTGTAAATCGTGTTTGAAACTTAGGGGCTGTATTCTTTCAATGAATCGAATCTACAAGTATATTTTTGCTGAACTTATCTAAATATGTAAACCTAGTTACATGGATATATACAACTTTTTTTTAGGTCTTTCCCAGGTCCATAGGTGTTCTACTAGCTATTAGCTTATTAATAAAATATAAAAGAGAAAAATAAAATATAGCATAATGCCACGAATGTTCAGCACATTTAAAGATTCACTTTTACTTTATGGCAAGTGCTATATACATATATTTGCATAGTGGTTATCTATATCATTTTTAGTGTACCTACTATTTTAAGTTAATAGTACACATATATCACATATCCATTCTTTAGTAAGGTCATGTGGATGTCTATATAACTTATAAGCCTTTATCTTCTGGCTTATGCTGTTTAATGATATGTGATGTTATATTGGCATACTATCCCTTTTATTGAACTAATAGGATATAGTTCAACCTGATTACCATGGCTGGTTTTATTACCACTTTAAAAATGTTTTTTATATTGTTTGGTATGATGTTTATTGGTCTTTCCCAGGGTTCTAGCTTAACTACCTGAGTTCTAGTCATAATAATTACTTATAAGATATTGTTATACATAGTTAATATCTTAGGAATATAGCGTGTTGCTTTTTCTTAAGTGTTATCTATGTTTTTACACGCCGAGTAGTGTGGCGAGAGAGTCTCTGGTATGTATGCCGACTCTTATCTCTCTACACTTCACAAATGTTCTCATTGTAATATACAAATTTTTGTTGTTTCTATGTATATTCTCTCTACTATTTTATCCCTGTATCTTTCTTTATTGAGGCTCAATAGATATATTTATCATATTATTTTGAATCCATACATCCTAATGATCCTGCTCACATTTGTAACAACCTACTCACCTGCCTTTTGAACCTTTGACATTCTCTCTGACTTAGTTTTTATGAGTCCCTCATTCCGATTTGTAACTTCTATTTTACCGCTTATCATTATGAGTGATTTGATATTATATTCATGGAATGTTAAGGGACTCAATTCAACTTGTAGCTTAAACAAATACTTACCTACCTTAAGAAGCGTGAAACACATATTGCTTTCTTACAAGAAACTAAACTTATGTCAGAGGATGTTGACAGTTGAAAAGGATTGGGTCGTCAAGTATTTGCATCCTCTTCCTCTAAAAACGGTGTAGCTATTCTCATTACATAAGTCCCTTTAATTGGACCCTTAAAGAAAACTATCGTGATTCGACGGTAGATGGATTATAACTCAATTAACTTCCACTGCAGGTACTTTTATGTTAGTTAACGTTTATGCCCCTAACTCTGACTCCCCTGAATTTTTTCATAACTTGGCTTAACAAATTATGATTAATAACAACAATAACTCACCTATTCTTATGGGTGGCGATTTTAATTTAACCTTAGAAGCACAGCTAGATAGAAGTAATAAGTCATATGATGCTCATCCATGAAGCATTAATGCCTTGACATTGCTAATGAAAGATCTGGGCCTTTCTGACATTTGGAGACTTTCCCACCCTAGACAGCATGACTATACATTTTACTCCTCATTACATAAATCTTACAGCCGTATTGATTATTGACTTTCATCCCCTCTTATTACAGAAAAAACTATTAATACAGATATTTTCCCAGTTACCATATCAGACCACTCTCCTATAAGTTTACATTTACTTTGGGGTCCACCCCCTTCTAAATCTCCTTCTTGACATTTAGATCCACTCTTACTGAGGGACCCAGAATTTATACCTTGGATTACAGCCCAGATTCAATACTTTCTCTCGTTTAATGATACTCCTGAGGTATCTCAAGGCATAGTTTGGGAAGCATTAAAAGCAACAATTAGAGGCAAAATTATTAGTTTCGCAGCTCACAGAAAAAAGCTAAGAGAGCAACAACTAGCAAATTTAGAGAAATCCCTTAAAGAGAAAGAAACTTAGTACTATAAAACAAAAAAACCCAATCACGACTCACAACTACATCTTGAAATTCTTCAGTTAAGAATTAAAATAAACAAATTAATATCCAGAAAAGCTGAACTTGCCCTTTTAAGGCTTAAACACTGCTATTGGGAACAAGGAGATAGATGTGGGAAGTTGCTTTCATATCATCTTAAAACTCAACAGATGGAGAGATATACTGCTGGTTTGAAAGACCCATCAGGCCAAATCTATACAGATAACCCTACAATAAACCATATTATGTGTTCTTTCTATCAGCAACTATATTCTCATACAAATTCCAGTTCTTCCAATCAAATACATGAATTTCTTGATAAACTGCAGCTTCCTCACCTCTCTCATCAAGATGTGACCATATTGGATGAACCCTTTACCCTACAAGAGATCCAAACAGCACTATCATCTTTAAAAAATAGTAAATCCCCTGGGAGTGATGGTTTCCCTGTTGATTTCTATAAATCCTTATCCGGTACTCTTTGCCCCTTACTTTGAGGTCTATCTGGAAGCATCTCTCTAGTAGCTACTTCCACACTATGACCGAGGCTATTACTGTTTTACCAAAAAAAGATAAAGACCCCTCCCTTCCCTCAAGTTACAGACTGATATCACTGTTCAATACAGATGGAAAAATCTTTGCTAAATTATTAACCCTTTGCTTAGATTCATTAATTTCAAAAATCATCCATACTTCTCAAGCTGGATTTATCAAACATAGAAGCAGTTCTGACCATCTTCGTTCCTTGTTTAATTTAATTTACAAAGCAAAAACTCTTAAATCACCAGCCGCGGCCATCGCCATTGATTTTGAGAAAGCATTTGATTCCCTTAATTGGAACTATTTATACCAAGTTTTATCACATTTTGGTTTCACTAATAATTTCTACGCTTGTAACAAATTATTGTATACTCTCCCTTCTGCTCGAATTCTTACTAACACAACTCTATCCCCCTCCTTTCATCTTGCAAGAGGCACTAGACAGGGATGCCCCTTATCACCATATTTGTTTATACTTGTCATGGAGCCTCTCTCTGCAGCTTTCTTCATCAATCCTGCATAATTAAAGGCATCCTATCAGTAACTCTCACTATACTTCACTCTCTTATGCAGATGATCTTCTTATTCTCCTAGAAATCTCCAATCTTCAGGGCAACCTTTAGTTAAACTTCTTAACGAATTCACCTTTATCTCAGGATTTGCTCTAAATCTCAATAAATCTGAAATGCTACCATTAAACAACCTCTGTAAATCTTATATGAATGATCCTTTGGGCTTCCGCTGGGCTCCCCAAGGTATCTCATATTTAGGTATCTGGATCATCCCATCATTGGATAAAGTATGGGATGCTAATTTCTCTCCTCTACTAACATTAAAAATATACTTGACAGATGGAAATTGCATAATCTTACATTTAATGGGAAAATTACTGCTATTAAAATGACAATAACTCTAAAATATTGTATCTTTTTCTAATATCCTTTAAAACTTCCCTTGTTTCATCATCAAAATTGACAAATTAATAGGTAATTTTATTTGGGATGGCAAAATCCTCGATTTAGATGTAGCAAACTTAGATCCCATTGGTCAAGAGGTGATTTGACCTCCTTGGTTTCAGGCTTACTTTTGGCTTTTTCTCCAGACTATCAAATGGTTTCTTCAACCTGACACCAATTCACCATTATGGGTTAATATGGAAGCCTCCCTTTGTGGAAACATTGCTACCTCCTTTATTTATAATCCCATCCCCTCTAAATTAAAATCTCACCCCACTATAGTACCATCCACGTTTTACTGGAAGATAATTCATAAACACCTCAAATCAAACCCTACCCCTCTTGCTTATGCTCCTATCTGGGGAAATTGCCAAATATCTCTAGAAAATCATCCAATCTACTGTTGAACCTGGAAAAATAGAGGCATTTTTTTTTAAGAGACATACTTGAACCCCATAAGTTAAGAATAAAATCTTATTCTGATCTATGTATTCAATGGAATCTTCCCCACCAGGATTTTTGGAAATATCTACAGCTTCATACAGCATGCACTTATTATTTCCCACTTATTGCGAATCAATCCTTATATGATCAGCACGTCTCCAAATGGATAAAAACAGCATGTAAACTGAATAGCGTCATCTACAAAGATATTAGAGAATCACTACCAGACCAGTCCATTAGTGCAAAAAATAAATGGAGCAATTTGTTACACTATAACATTACAAATGAACAATGGCATAGGTTTTGGCTTTCTTGCCACAAATCTTTTCAGAATAAATGTAGCTCCGTCATTCAGACTAAAATTCTTCATTTGTGGTATAGGACCCCAACTGTACTGCATAAAATGGGATTAATGGACAATGATAACTGCTGGTGATGTAACTCTCCCGATGGTGACTTACTTCATATTTTATGGGATTGTCCCCCCATACAAAAGCTTTGGCATTGTATTCATATACTTGCAATGAAAGTGACTGGTCAGTCCTTTGTACTGGATCCCAAACACTGTATACTTGGTATTTTTGACCCTCATCCCCATAATATCCCCCAATCCCTGAACAGATGGTTAACCATACTTTTTCTTCTAGTTAAACATAGTATACCTATGTATTGGAGATCTAATATAATCCCCACTCTCCCTGATATTCTTAATCATTTATCTCAGTATGCCTCCCTGGATTGTATGACACATATTTCTTTCGACCAACTCAATATGTATAATAAATGTCGGCAGGAATATTTTAAATATTTGGATTTATCTAGTCCTTCTGGCACTTAATGTATGGATTGAAATACTTTACATAATATCTCTCTCTCTCCTCCTATTGATATCCTTTTTTTTCCTAGCCTCAGGTTGTGGTCTTGCTTTTTCTCTACTCACTTTATACTTTCTCTCTCTTCGCTATTTCTTCCCTTTTTTCCTTCAGATGACTTTTTTTTCCTTCTCTTCTTCTCTTGTTATTCTATAATCCTTTCTATATAGGTTTTAGCAGCACTCTAACAATACATATATCACAGTAATGTACAACTATGACTATTCATACCTCCTCCCTCACCTTCTACTTCTATTTTCACTCTGTATTATGCAGTGCTAAGCCTTTTTTTCATTATAATATTGTAACTGTCTCGCTTAGGTCCGTAATCCAAAAATTATTATACTACCATTGAATAGTCTTTTTTTCCTCCTTTGTTAGATGTTATGCTACTTAGTTTATTATTTATATAATCGTATATAGTATAGTAACAGCGTATACTTGTTGTTTGTTTATCTTATAAATACTTCAATAAAAAGATTAACTGCAAAAAAAGAAAAAAAAAGAAGAGCTCCACCAGGGGTGCAGCCAGTACATCTGCCAATTCCCATAGTACTCTCAGATGAATGCCATCCAGCCCAGGAGATTTATCTTTCTTTAGGGCCTGAAGGGATTGCCATACCTGTTTGGTAGGGAAAGCATCATCCGTTCCCCCCCACCTTACTGGCCTTTTTATCCTTATTCTGATGTGACACCCCTTGGGTACCTTTCCCTCCCTCATGCTCCATTTCTGTTGCACCCCCAATACCACACACTACCACTTTTATCCCCATCATGCCTTGCTTTGTAAATATCTCATCCTCTCCCTTGTGAACACAGAGGTGAAGTACTCATTTAATACCTCCACCTGGTCCCTCACTTCTCCCACCCACCCACCTTCTGATCTCAATCTGCTGAGCTGGCCCTTAGTTTTTCTCTTCTCCCTAATGTACCAGAAGAACCCCTTTTCCCCTCCCACATATCCCCTGTGCCAGCCATTACTCTTTACTGGACTTTGCTCCCTGCACCATCCGGGTGACTTTTCTAGATGCAAGACAGTATGTTTCCTTCTCCCTATCCCCTCTCATTGTTTTGTATTTTTTGTAGGGAGCCTTCTTTTCTCTGACCACTACCTGAACCTCACTGGACCACCAGCATGGTTTATGTGACCTTGCTCCCTTATGTTTCACCTTAGCACAGGTCCTGACTGCCTCATGAAGTCCCTGTTTTATGACCTCCCATCTCTTTTCCACATCTGTCATTGTTGTAATCCCCTTTAAGTGATCCTTGAGACTATTTCCCATGCCCATAAAGTTTGCCCCCTTAAGTCTACAGCCAGTGTCCTAGATCTCTCTCCCCTCTCCCCTGATGTTTATTTGAAACCAGACAGTATCGTGGTCACTTCCCGTCAGGGGAACCTCTACAACCTGGTCCCTTACCAGATCCCCATCCACCAGAACCACATCCAGGACATGCCCCTCCCTTGTGGACTCTGTCATGTGCTGTATTAAGAACTCATCCTGGAAGCCGTCCAGCAGCCTCTGCTCTTTGGCCACCTTAGATGACATGGTTCCCCAGTTTGTATCTGGCATATTAAGGTCCCCCATCAACACCACTCCCTCCCCTTTTGGTCTGCACTGGGCAATAATGTTGTCCAACAAACCATCCTCCAGAACATCACCCATCCCGGGGGGCCTATATACTACACCCAGCTTGACCTTACCTCCTGCTGGGGTTCGTAAGATGACCCATAAGGCCTCCACATTTCCCTCTGCCTCTTCTACCCTTACAATTTCTGTGCCATCTCTAATGAACATAGCCACTCCACCTCCTGTGCCCTCCTTTCTATCCTTTCTAAGCATAGTTTACCCCCTCACGTTTAGGTCCCAATCATGGTTTTTTTGGCTCATGCTCTGACACCACCACATCTACCCCACCCCCTGAACAGCATGGTCTGAAACTCTGGCAACTTGTTTCCTAGCTCCTGGAATTTACAACACCACCACCCCACCCCTTATCCCTGATCCCCTTTGTCGAACCCCACCCGGGTTCCTTATGCTTCCATCCTCCCTCTGCTCTGCCTGAAACCTCCTCCCTGTCTGTTTTCCCTCCCCTTGGGTTGAAGGCTACTCTCTTGTCTCAGAGGAGAGGCTTCTGGCCAGCTCCTCCCTTATCCTCCCCCCCACAAGTTTAAACCCCACCTTTTTGAATGTAGTCTGCCACCCCTGCTTAAGGACTTCCTTCCCTAACGGGTAAGATGGCTGTCCTGGCATACAGTCCCTTTCCTCCCAAACTCCTTCCCAGTCCCTAACACCCCAACCCACTTTCTTCACCCCACTTCCTGAGCCAGTCATTAACCCTCTGTGATCTTCATTTGTTCTCCATTGAGGCTTTTGGCTACTGCAATATTTCTGAAAAGAAATGTTGCATCCGTTATCCCGACAGACTCTAGCAAGTTCTTGGAACCTTGCTTGGATTTCCAAAACGCTATTTCCCTCTATATCGATAGTCCCCAAATGCACCAGGAAATCTGTTTTCCTTCCACAATCCCTAACCAGTTCATACACCATGAACTTTGCGCTGTGCACCATCAGCCCAGAGACACTCACTATCTTCACCTGGCTATGGTAGCCCCCCATCCCTCCCAATGGATACCCCTAATCATTGAGTCTCCCAATAACAGAACCTTAACGCCACCATCATCCTTATGGTTACCTCCACTATGCACTCTCAACCTCCCCTTTATCCGTGATCTCATTCCATGGGAGTCTTCCTGCCTTATATGCAAGACCCCTGTCACCTCCCTTCTGCCTCCTTGTTATTTTGCCCACTTAACTCAGACCCTCCAGGGTCTCCCTTTAACCTCTCTTATCTTGAGCCATTTATCCTGGCCCTGATCATTTCCCCTTCCCCACACCATCATCCCCCTTGTAGTAGCCCTACCTCCAGAGGCCCTCTGGGGTCCCTCACTTAGGGCCCCATCCTGGTATGGACCCCACCTCCTGAAAGGGGCCCCTTCCCCACCTCCTTGTCCTCCAGTTTCTCTCCAGTCGTGCTCTCCTCCCTCGTGTCTACAATATGTTTGCATCTCCCCATCTGCTTAACATTTAAGTTTCCCTTTTCCTCTGGGACACTTTATCCTTTCCATTGCCGCCTGTGATGTCTTCCATGGTATCTGACCTCCCCAGCCTCTGTAACAGTTTCCTCATTTCCACCAACCCTTCCTCCTCTCTAGGTTGCTTAGTAGCTCAAATGTATTGCAACACTTATGCCAGCTCCATCAAGTGACCTGAGTTTCCCAACTGCCTCTAAGCTGCCTCTTCCTCCTTCTCTTGCTCCTTTCCTCCTTAGGAGCTCCTTGCCCCACTGTCTGCTCTTCTAGGCTTCCCCACAACAGACCTTCCTGACTCTTTCCCTCTACTCTCTTTATATTCAGAACGTTTACCCCATAAGTTTTCCCCTTAGTGCCTACATCCCTATCTAAGGGTCCTCTATCCCTAATATCCCCCCTTCTGCTTGCTGTAACCTAACCTCCTCTAATTTCTGAGTGTTTCCCCAGCTGCCACCCATATCCACACCCCTTATCCTTGGACACACACCCCCAACTCTCCCAGCTTACTTCTTAACCAATATACTTCACTCCTATATCCATGATAGCTGTCTACAGAATGGACAGCCTTCCTCTCACCAGGCCCAATTGAGAATTATTGCCACCCCACAGCCTGTGCAGCCTACAACCTTCCAAAGATGCCTGCCATGGTGGAATGAGGCCACCTTGATCGTCCCTCTCTATTCATAATGGGCACATCCCCCTTTTCCCAGTCCCTTCCCCTTGGAATACTAACCCCCCCAAGTGGCCATACTGGGGTGTACCAGGTCAGTCATATTCACTTCTAACAAACAGCCCTGCTCTAAATAGACACTTAACCTCTTACTGATGATACAGAATAAACAGTGCTAACTTTGAAGTAGCTAACAGCTCAGCCAGATTTCATTAATTTATCATCCCATGTGCTCAATAACCAGTCATCACCTTTACAACCCTACTATGTGATCAATCTTCAATAGGACACACCCCTTCAGCCTATTTAATAGAGTTTGGGGTCATGGCCGGGGTGGGTGGGTGCGACAAATAATCCCCCTATAGTTCAGTCTCAAGTCCAGATATGGCTGGGCCTGCCCTTATATGCCCAGCCGCAACAAAGCAGATTTGAATTTCACACCTGGCCTCTCTGATAGGCCCCCTGGCACTGATGCTCCTGCTCCTCTTGGTCACCAAATGTGACTGTGAGTTCCAAGTCCCTTCTCCCTCACTGATGCGGTCTCCTACCTGGCCCCACTGCTCCAACTGCAAGGCCTGTCCTCGTGCCTCTGAATGTGGCTGAAATTTTCTGCTTTTCTGCTCTGCTTCCGACTGCAACTGGCGATGTGGTCGCTAGCTCCATAATCCCCCTACAGTTCAGTCCAAGTCCAGACATGGCTGGGCCAGCCCTTATCTGCCCAGCCACAACAAAGCACATTTGAATTTCGTGCCTGGCCTCTCTGATAGGCGCCCTGGTGCTGACACTCCTGATCCTCATTGTTGCTGAATGTGACTGTGAGATCCAAGTCCCTTCTCCCCCACTGATGCGGTCTCCTACCTGGCCTGACTGCCACAATAGCAGGGCTGGTCCTCGCATCACTGAATGCAGCTGAAATTTGCTGCTTTTCTGCTCTGCTCCTCTCTGCAACTGCCAACGCAGTTACTAGCTCCACAATCCCCCTACAGTTCAGTCCAAGTCCAGACATGGCTGGGCCTTCCCTTATGTGCCCAGCTGCAACAAAGTAGATTTGAATTTTGCACCTGGCCTCTCTGATGGCAAGGACTTTTAAAAAATTCAAAATACTATATCTCAGTCCAGGAATGTAAACTAATGATAAGAAAATGTGTTTATTTATGTGTTTTTCTGAAATATATTACTAAAAAAAAAACTAAATGATGACTTTTTTTCAGAGTAATAAATACTACTGTATAGGATGGTAAACTGATGATTGCAAAGCATGTTAGCATATCATACTTCAGCTTATTTCCAAAATTCACTGTGGTGGCTAGTTACAGATTTGAAGTGATAGGAGAGTATAGAATGATATCTATAGGTGCCTGTGAAGAACAAGGTAATCATTTCACTGAGTGAAGCTGGGGGCAGGATACGCCAGGAGTCCAAAGAATGAGTTACTTTGGCTGGCCCCAGCTTCATGGGATGAAATTATCACAAAGTTCTTTGCAGGCACCTATGTGTTATTTGTTATATTATACTGTGTGACCCTGAGCAAGTCGCACCTGGAAACAAGATTCGGCTTAGTGTGCCTTTTGTGGTTAAACAATCCCCCCCATATTACATGAGAAAGAACTGTACTTGTATTTATCCAGCTTGTTCATTAGGGAATGTGTCTGGAAATGTTAACTGAGTATATAGTAAATTAGGTGCGTCCTAGTTTTAAAGGAGTGCTGCAGTCAGAATTTGCAAAAAAAAAAAAAAACATATGCTATGCAGAGTGTTTTGATTTGTGTGTATAGTCCTAGTGTATCTTTCCCTTTGCCTGTTATTAGGAGTTTTCCTAACTTAGCCTCCGTTCATCCCGGGGGGGGTTGTTTTGAAATGGAACCTTTGCAAATGAGCATCTTGCTCAAAGGTGTGCATCTGAGTAACAAATAAATAAATGGCCTGCTAGTTTTATTTTATTGTACTTTTATGGCATCTGGAGATCTACATCTACATCATATAGAACATACAATAGAGAAAGTTGGTAGATGTTTGGGTGCACTATATAGAATTAGAAACTATATGAATGAAAGGGTAAGGAAGTATATAGTTACAACTGTAGTGATTCCGCTTCTGGACTATGAAGACATAGTCTATATGGGGGCAACCTCTACCCAGTTATCTAAGATAGATGTTCTTTTCAATAAAATAGCAAGGTTTGTTTTGAATGTTCCAAAGAGAACTCACAGAAGTGAGCTATATCAGTCTCTGAATTGGATGTATCCAAATAATAAAAGGTTTTTTCATGCTTTGTTGTATATGGTTAACTCAGTTAGGGGTAAGGTACCTGAATATATTACTGATGAACTCCAAGTTAGGATGATTAGAGGAGGACTGCGTGCTGCGGAGGGTATGGAATATGAATTGCCCAGAAGAGCGCATTTCTTCTTTTTGGGTCCCTATATATGGAATTTATTGCCACTTTATCTTAGGCCAATTAATTCTAGTCTTTGCATAGGAGAAATAAATAAGATGGTTTAAAGTCGAAGCTAATAGAAGGTTTAATATTGATCCACCTTGAATAGTATGTATTAAATATGATGAAGGTTTGCACATGTATGTGAATGAATGTGACCTGTGCTGTCTATATAGATCTATTATATAGATCTTAAGTAGTTAATTGTAATGTAATAACTGTTGTGATGTTAGTTTACACTGTATGTATATTTATATATGTTATTTTGTTATAATTTTTATACTTATGCTGTAACTAGGAATAATTGTATTAAGGACCTCACTGGAAATGAACTTGCCTCAGTCGAGTCTCCTATTCTTTTGCTTGTCAATTGAATAAAAAATGTTACTACTACTACTCATCTTAGCATGATTTATTGGTCTTCTTGTTCCTACAGTGCCTCCTGTCTCATGTGACAGTGATGTATCTGGGACAAGGGGTTCAACAAATACTGGCTTAGAGTCAGTATTAGAACAGCAGAGATGTGATATTGAGTAACTTTCCTTATCCACTAAGCACTAATGACTATACTTACAATTTCACAAATACTTGCGGGCTAATTGAATGGGTTATTCTGTAAGAAAGCAGCTAGAGTTTTTACCAGTTATAGCACTGATGATCGGGGGGGGGGACCTGTGTGCTTTTTTATGACTGTCTGTGGTTGATGAAATGAAAAGTTTTAAAAGCAGAACATTTACTTCTGTTGGCTAGACCTGCCACACATATACAAAACCAAACAATATTGAATTAGAGCTATTTAGTGGAGGCCAGAGCATCAAGCTCCTATCTCTAGCACTTGCTGAATCAGCCAGTGGCCCCCGGGCGCATCAATGTCACAAGGGATAGGAGGCACTGCAGGAAAAAGAGAAGCAATAAACCATGCTAAAATGGAGATCCCCAGGGGCCATAAAACTACCATATAACTAGCAGGCTAATTTAGGGAAAAAAAGTCTTTATAGCAAACAAAGGGAAAGGGACACCAGGACTACATGCACAAATCAAAACACTTTGTACAACCTATGTTTTTGCAGATTTTGACTGTACTACTCCTTTAAGGCATTTTTTTGTGTGCAAGTTAATATTGTTATATAGTATGTTGCTTGCAGTGGAAAATGGAACAGTTGTTTACATTCTGAGATTTTATTCAAAGTCTGTTATTCACTGTCCATTGTTCACACTCCATTATTTTGCTTCTAGCAGTGAATAATGGCCTTTCTTGGCCACTGAAAATTGTTGGGTAATAAGGGTCAACCACGTTTATTATATATATATATATATAGAAGTAGAATAATGTATGGATAGCAGTGGGTTATTTATTTATTTAGTTTATGTTGACCCTGAAAGGAGGACTAGACAATTCTGCTTATTTTCAGCCATGTCCTGGGGGAAGGGGATGCAGATGGATGCCAACTGACACCGAAACAGATTAAGCTGTTGGTGGTATTTTTAGTGAATAGAGGAAATTTGGCCAGAACAACAGGGAAACTCCCCTGCTCTTGGGAGAGGGTGCTGTTGGACCAAATCCAAGATGGAGGAACTGGAGGCTGCAATGGATGCCACGCTGCAGCAGGCTGGGTAGAGGTCCTCTGACCCAGTCAGTGCAATCCAGGAGGATGAAGACAATATGCCTAAGATGTATTCTCTTGAGGAAATGGAGATAATGGAGGATGCTCTGAATGTACTCCACATAGAAGAACACCAGCCTGTAAATGTTGTTACAACTGAGGAAGATATCGAGATAGCAGTGGCTAAACTGGAAAAAGAGCTGGCACAGAGAAGAAAAGTGCTGTTCCAGATGCTATCCAAGGACAAGGAGAGATATTCAAAACAGAAAGATGCTCTGATATTAAAGAAATTACAGCCAAGTACAAAAACTTGTCTTTTCAACCAAAAGTCAGAGAATGTAGTCAAAACCCATCCCTGAGACAACTATGGAAATTGACACTTGTCAAGATCAAAGTGAGCCACTGTCAGTGAAAGAGAAGCTTTTGGAATCACTGTAAACCCAGAACATACTGGGAGTGGATGCTGGAAAAAGTTTTAGAGGGAGCCAGATGGAAGGAAAACAATGAAGGGAAATGGATATTGGACCCCGAGTGGGACTCGTTTTCAACTTCACAAATGGAGGAGCCCACTGAGGCAACAGCAAACCAACACAGCATACAAGCTCCTTTTCAGGCACACTCAAAACTTTTTACTGATTGTAAAGTACCTGTAAATACAACTGATAATATAATAAATACGAAAGCCTCAGATTTACAGATGGAAGATACTCCCATTCAGGAATGCACAAATGACTTTCAAAATGGAAATGCAGAAGTACAGACTGCATCACAAAACCAGGAGACAGGCTTAAATAACCTAAAACCAAATGCAAGGGATCAAACTGACTCTCAGAGTCCTTCTACCAGTTTGATGCACAGCAGAGATACCCAAGCAAACCCTCAGCCAGGTCCAGCCCTGAATGTTTTGGTGGCTAGTACAAATAAAGAAAGGGATATACCACAAAATGGTGCAGTAAAAAATGCTAATGAAAACACTCAAGGTTCTGCTCCCCCCCAACTCCCCTGTTATGGCAGCAACAGAGCAGTATCTAGATTTTCAGATCTCTTTAATAGATCTGAACTGCCCGCCAGGTGAAATGCAATAAGGCAGCAAATCAAAGGAGGATTGGAGTCAAGGCTATATTGCCTGTATGTTGGTCGAACACTACTGAAAGAGTCAATGAGATTTGTAGCTTCTGAAATATATGCTCTGATACACATTTTGGGGAAGACAATTTGGATGTGAGTTTCATGTCACCACAAGCTCTAGAGAGATTTTGGCTAAAATATAATCAATTGAAATTTTCACCATTATGATCCCCCTTTCTTCCTGTGCCCCTTACTAAGCCCACCATTAAGAACATCACAATAATGTTCTGAAATGAAGGGGTACATGTGGGCGACATACTCCACTGGCTGCAACAATGTTGCAAAGTTTTAAGTGCTCCAGAAGCCATAATTGACATAGAGTTTATATGGATAGGGGGTTGGAGGTTCAAAGTTAAACTAAGACATATTGAAGATTTTGAAGGTGGTATATCACACCTATCAAAATTTTGTTCTTGGGGAACATCAGAGGCATAAGCTTCTATTCAGACCAGCCATAAGCTTGCTATAAGTGTGGGGCCAGAACACACCTATCAAATGTTTGTGACAAGTTGAGATGTGGCATATGTGAGGAATTTGGACATATCAGCATGCAATGCATGAACCACTAAAAATGCAATCTATGTGATGAACATGGTCACATGTTCCATGATTGTTCCTGGGCCTCCCACAAGACTAATCAAATAAATCCAGGTGATCTTATAAAAAAGCCCAGCAAAGGGTGGAGGAACAACGACCTGACAATGCCGACCTTTTTCCTAACGGATCTACAGAAAATATACAAAGACAAGAAAGGGCCATTACACTAGATGCAACCCAGCATACAGTGATAAACCCCATGAACAACCAAACATAGAAAATGCAGAGGCAAATTACATGTAGGCGCCAATAATACAAACTGAGGGTGAAATAACCATTTAAGACAGAGAAGAAAGTAATACTTCACAGGTGCCCCCCCCAAGAATGGAAGGCTACCAGATGCAGCACCTGGCATTTGAAAACAGGAGCAAATAAAAACAGATATTGAGACAGCAAATCAATTTGAAGTCTTAACCAAACAAAGCTGGGGAGATTCAGAACCTGGAGGCCTAGAGTCAGATACTCACGCCTCTCATTCTATGGCCATGGACATTGAAGAACAACAGGTGAAAGGGAAAAAAAGAAACAAAAAGAGGAAAAAATGATGTTACTTTTTTCTTTTTAGATGGCTCAATTTTTCTTGGCCTCTTTAAACACCCACAGCTTGTTGAATAGTAGAAAAAGGATAGCTGTTTAGTTTTCACTCCATGATCTCCATTTGGACATTATCTTCTTACAGGAGACCTGGTTAAAAACTTTATTTTCAGTACAACAAGCTATGACCACAGGGGTCTTCCTATTCATCTTTTGGGTTTGAAAGAGCCGGAGGTCTAGGTATTCTGTTCTCGGGATCTGACTTTAAACTTCTGAAACTAGTAGATTTAATTCCAGAATGTGGGAGAAAGGTTTATTGTGATTCTACAGCCTTTAAACATTGTATAGAAATAGCAGAATTAGCAGATATTTCAAAAAATGCCTTACCAGCAATAAATTTCAGGTCACAGTTGGAAATGAGCCTTGGCTCAGTGTGCCCTTCACTGTTACCAAATGTTTAAACAAATAAAATAAATAAAATTATACATATATAAGAAACACTTTAACCTCTAAAATACGTAATATTTTTGTATCAGATAGACTTACGGTTTTAGCTTCTGCTGTGAACCCAGTGAAATTCTCAGATCATTTATTATTAAGAACTTTAATAACCACTGAAACTGGAACAAAAATTCCTTAGTCCAGATGGAAAATGAATATTAGTATTTTAAATGAACCAGAAGTCAGATTAAATCTACTTAGTATATTAACTGCAAGAGTGTCAGTTCTGTGCCTTTATGAGGATCTCTCTCAATGGTGGGAGGAAATAAAATTAGATATTGAGTAATGGTTTCAGGAATATGGCAACACTAAAGCCAAAACAAATTTTACGACATATTATAATCTTAGAATACAGCGATATAGATCCATGTTTATAACACGTTAATCTCCTATAGAAGTCTCAGATTAAATAAATAATATAAAAACAGGAATGAAGAAATTTCGATATGATAGATCAACATCATTGCAAGCTGAATTAAGATATGGTAAAAAAATAAAACTATTTTTTGATCCATGCATAGCCTGTAAGGAAAGGAAAGGAAAAACATATCCAGAATTAATTGCCTACAGGATACTCATGGAAATAAAACTTCAACCACGGAAGAAATTCAAACAATTGTTGAACAGTATCTTGAAGTATTCACACAAACATCAGACATTAACGGCCATGGCATAGAACATTATTTAACTGATATCCATGTACAAAAAGTGAGCAATATGAAAATCAAAGATCTTTGTGAACCCATAACAAAACAAGAAATATCAGAGATAATTAAAACTTTAAAACGTGGTATTTCACTGGGCAGGGATGGGATCCCTAATGAAAATTATAAAGAATATAGAGACATAAGAGCAGAATGCTTGGTAAAAGTATTCCATTATTTTTTGAGCAGAATCATATCTTAGATACTTTTTCTAAAGGATTAGTTATATTTTTTTATATAAATCAGGAGTTTAATACATAACTGAAGGCCAATCTGCTTATTAAATACAGATTTTAAAATCTTGAAAATTATTTTACAGAAAAGACTAAGAGAAATGGCTAAGAATTTAATACACCCAGCACAGACATGTACCTTACCGGAGAGAAGTATACATCAATATGTATTCATAATACATGATGTTTATGACTATTGTAAGAAGGAGAATATTTCAGGATATCTGTTGTCCGTAGATTAAAGCAAAGCCTTTGATAAAGTTAATCATGATTTTTTTAATCCAAGTCCTGAGTAAGCACAGAATACCCCACATGTTCATAAAATGGATTCAGCTACTATATAGCTCTGCAGAAATGTCCCTTCTAATTGTAGGATCAGAAGACAGAACACTAAAAGTCAAAGTTAGACAGGGATGCCCCCTTAGCCTGCTTCTATACACATTTGCAATAGACCCATTAATCAGGAAGTTAATAGCAAATAGAGATACACTATACATCGACTGTCTGGAAAACACTAAGGGGATTTAGTAAAAATATTACCATATGCTGATGATCTTTGTGCATTATTGAAAATGGTCAAAGTGTAGCCAAGCTACTCACAGAGATTGATACTTTAAAAAAAAATCATGGTCAACATTAAATCCTGATAAATGTATATGTCTTTAGCTAGGTGCCAATTCTCCTAAGAAAACAAGTGTAAAGTGAATAAAACTAACAAGTGAACCAATACAAATATTAGGGGTAAAATATGGACCAGGAAATATGGCCCAGTTAAATTGGGAAGAGTCCTTAAAAGCTAGTGATATAAAAGTGGCTAAATGGAAGAACTAGAAAATGTCTAAATCAAAAACAGCATGTTTGGTGTTAAATAATTCTGGATCCCCTGATTTCTGTTTATCAGTACAGTCTTCCCCCTACCAACAGACTTAGAAACACAAATCCTGAGTGTATTCTTCCAGATGTTATGGGGGAGTAGGCTGAACCCTAGAAAAAGAGAACAGACGTATCTTCCAATAAAAAAAGGGGTAGATATGGTTGATTTGATAATTTTTTTCCCCACTTCATTTTGGTCAAAAACTGAAAATTGCATTATATCCATTACCCGGATTGACAAAACACTGGTTTTGTAACAATTTAAATAACTATCTATTAAAATGGGAAGACCTCCCTTTTAAATTGTCGCCACACATGCCATTACCAGATTACATAATACCCATAGTACAAAAATCAGACAAGTGGAAAATAAATACTGCAAAGAACACATAAGGGATAAATTCAGGAAACAGCTTTATGATTTAGTGTTGACTCTTACTGGACCAACAGAACCCACATTTAAAAAATGTACCCCAACAAAAACCCACTTAGTAATCAAATCTTTAACAGATAAAAGACTACCTCAGAAAATGTGGGACTTACAACGGCTGTATGCACATTGGAGGTTAAATGTCAGAGGAAATAAACATAAAGCCATAGTAACTCTGGAACATTTTTTACTGGAGTGTACCTTTTCAACCCAGCTTTGGTCCTTTTTAGCTAGAAAATGGAATCTTCCATGGTTAGAATACCTCTCTTATGAATCCCTAGTTTTAAATGATTGTACACATTTAATTAAGAAATATAACAGCAGCAGCACTATAACAGTCTTTTTAGCATGCCTGGGGCCAGATATTCAAAACTTTGTGCTAAGCGCAAACCATTTGCACAGGTTTTACACACCATTTGCACAGGGCTGCAGTATTCAAAAGAACAAATAGCGCCAGTGCAACAGTGTCATGCCAACGCTAAAAGATAATGTATACGTGGTGCAAAGCGAGGGGCAGGGACATGCATACAGGTACAGCAGTATATTCAGTGCCTTAGCTCTGTGCAACATATGTTAGCATGATTCACAGCATGGTGCAAGTTAATGCCCAGAAAAAGGTAGTCTTAACTCTGGGCAAAACAAGGATGGGGGGGCATAGACACAGCAACAACAGGCAACAAGGCTATAAGCAACAACAGCATCATGGTGCACTTGATCACTTCAGTCATTGAGGAGGCAGAGAGGGCAGAAGTCCACCCTGGGCTGCTCCATATGCCAAGGAAGAGATACAGTGCAAATAGATGGTGCTGGCCATGAGTCCTAGCACAGTATCCTTGCAGTGCCCACAATGCCTTCATCTGGCACTAGTCCCAGCTCTGCCAAGAATTTGAGGGTGGCCTAGTACACAGTGGACACCTTGCCACTGAGTACATGCAACACACATTCCCAATCTCCCCATGGGGGTACACCAACACAATACAGCACACATATGCTGCACTGAGGGGAAGGTGTTGAGGGGAGGGTGTACAGGTGCCCAGAATGCACCACATAGTACGTGCTGCCACGAGACTGGGGTCATCCACACACTGAACATGTTCCAGTGATGGGAATGCCCCTGGCATCAGTGGGACCATATGATGGCATGTGTTTGCCCCCACCCGGCACATACTGCACACCTGTGCATACACCCCATCACACATGGCCAGCCATGTGTTTGTTACTGTGAGAACCCCATGGCATTGGCATAGTGTATGTGGATCACAGGACAGTATGACTGAGTAGTCCACCATCAGAACACACCTGCCAGCTGGACTTGTCTGTGTGTGGATAGCAGCATTCAATGTTACCTGACACACAGTATGCACTGATGTGTTTCTCAAAATACTGGCTACCCATGGTACTATAGCATATGATACACACCGTAGCAGACACAACAATATGTCTATGGCATGCAGCACAACCACCGTGTCTGTTGTGCTTGTACCCTAGAGCACAATAGTCTGTGCTGCTGTGTACAAACCCAGCCTGCAGCTACCGACTGGTAGTTCCAGTCTGCTATGCAGGTGGTGCTGAGTGCACCCTGAAATAGCCCAGGCAACCTACACATGGGAATGCATGAAAATCAGGCCATAATGACATGCTAATGTGGCTGTTTGCTCTCAGAATACCTATCAGGGTCATTTGCATATGCATTTGGATATGGCAAATGTGTTTACCCTGGGCAAACATGTCTGAACCTTAATGCAGCTATACAGTATTTTGCCTGCACTGTTGTCTGCAGTTGTTATGCACCACTTCTTTGCTAGCGTCTACAGTGGCCCATAGCTCACCTGTGTCTGACTCCACTTCTGTATGCACTGGGCTGCTGTTGCTGATTGCACTGCCCAGTTATATTCAGAGCTGTCTTCTTTGCTGGGCTGTCTTTGCACTGCACTCACAGCCATGATTGCCTACCTTTGTTTGCCCACTATATTCGGAAGTGTTTGCCCATGGGCTATTCCTTTGAATATTGTGTGTGCTGTTGGCTGTGGGCTAAATTTGCCTGCTGGGCAGTGCAAAATGTGCCAGTGGGCGAAGTTTTGAATATTGGACTCCTGAATTATTTATGGCAGGCAAGGTGTCAGTTTGTTCTACTACAGCCAAGGATGTCCTATGTGACAATAAACAAATTATGTGAAACAACTTATAAAGAAATATACACTAGGGATATAAAACTATATCCTAAATCTAAGATTTTATTATGGTAGAAGGGACTGCTGTTTTTTCAGAAATATGCATGACTAGAATAAGGGAATTATATACTAACTCAATTATAAGATCAGTTTCTAAGATGGAAGGTTTATTTTTTCTTTGATTATCCTTTGTTATAATATGTCAAAAAATTTATGGAATTTTGATTTAGTTGAATAGTGATAAAAATGTTCTGTTTGATTTGTAATGAATTTCTTTCAGTAAGACTCCCTTACTCTTTTCGAGAAGTGCCATAGGATCATTAACATTCACCTGAACTGGCAGATTGGACTTCAGTTTAATGTCTCATCTGACAGACGGCACCTCTGAAATGCAGCACTCCCCCCCATGCTGCACTACAGTGTCGATATTGGGATTTAACCTTAGTGCCTGGTGTGGGGATATAACTCACAGCCTTCTGATCTTCTGGCCTCAGAGGTGAGTGTGCAACCTGCTGAGCCACTGACACTGACAACTTACAAGGTTACAAGATTATTTTACTCCCATGAGGTGTGTGATACTACATAAACCACAACAACAAAGCTTAAGTGGTTTGTAAAAGTGTAACACACCTAGGGGTCATGAAAAATCAAGAACACTCATGTCCACTACTTAATTTTTTATGTTTGCTTACACGCATGCACAAGAAACATGATGTGACAGCTTAGGAGAGAAGCGGGTTGTGGAGGCGTGGCAGTGTTACAGTCAAGGGAGGCATTGCATTTGGGGGCTTGGCACTGGTGGACCAATGGAGGCACAGTGGGCGGTTGACACTGGTCTCCAAAAAGTGCACCAAGTTCTAACATTTTTCGCCGCAGCAATCAGGGGCTGCCTCGTCATTACAGCATCAGTCATTGTGCTGCAATGAGGGAGTGACCCATCATTGCAGGGTGGAACGTTAGCTAACCTAATACTGTTTGTGAACATGGTGGGTGGCTTGCCGCCGCATTCATAAACAATATTAGGCAGCCTCCCATGCCGAGGGGGTGCCCAATCCCCCTCGGCAGCATGTGCCCCCCAAACGGTCTGTGTTGGCCAACGGGGGCCCCAATCCCCGCTGGCTTCAGTGCCCGCAATGTTTATTTATTTAGCTGACAGGGGAGCCCACTCCCTGTCAGCAATATGTAACTCCCCCGTTTTGTTGTCTGCCAACGGGGTGCCCAATCCCAGTCGGCATGATGTCCCCCCCGTTTTCTTATGTGCCGATGGGGGTGCCCAATCCCCATCGGCTACAGCTGGCCCCCCAAAAAAAGAGTCTCTTGGCATGCTGGGAGCCCACCCCAGCATGCCAAATGCCACTGTAAATTGAAAACTGTCCTACATTGTCTTTTATTTATTTTTTCCCTGTAAAGGAAAAATGGTACCTCAAGTCTGCCAGACCCCCTCCGCAACCGGTGCCTACCCTGCGCACCCTGCCTCCCACCCCATCACCCCATATTTCCTCCGGTCGAGCGCTGATGATCTTCAGTGGACTGGGAACATGTCTGCACTCTTCAAAGCTGACTGCGAACTGAGAAATGCCGGTAACTGTATAATGTAATAAATTGGGTTTTCAACTTTGCTGCATATCTCAGTCATTTTTGGAATTTTGACAGCAAATTTTCAACATGTGGTTTTGGGACCCCTCTCATGAATTCTGTCACTGTCATGCGTTACTCAGGCCCGAAGGGTGATTTTGTGATCCAGTGCATGTGAAATCACCTTTGGGGACAGATTAGCGAAATGACAGTGCCGGTGTTCATAAGGTGGGCTCTCAAAAAGCCTATGTTGCAAATTTGGTGGAAAAATCCTAAAATACTGTTTACAAGCGTCGTGCTAGCAGTTCCTACGCATCGTCAGAAGTTCCGAATTTAACATTGCCATTTTATCACACCTACCTATGAGCAGTACAGCTGTCATTTTCACATCTCACTCAAAATGTGTTTCCGCTATGGCGCTTAATGGCGCCGTCGGTGTGCAAAATCAATGTTTGGGACAGATTAAGAAAATCACAGTGACACCGTTCATGAGCAGAGGTCTTAAAATGGCTATGTTGAAATTTTGGTTAAGAAATTCCTAAAAATGACTGTGTTACGGGCGTGCGTTGTGCAGTTTCTACGCACGCTCGTACCTTCGCACATTTGCAATATTTTCACTCCAGATTGCCAACACTGCCATTTTCCCATACCTCCTTATGAATAGTACAGCTGTCATTTTTCACATCCCGGCCCAAATGTGCTTGTGCACTTCCGGCGCAGACAAGCGTGGTCATTGTGGGAAATCCGTGTTCAGGACACATTAGGAAAATCATACCGACACTGTTCATTAGCAGAGGTCCTCAAATAGCTATGTTGAAAATCTAGTGACAAAAGTCCATAAACTAACTGTGTTACTTGCGGCATTGCGCAGTTTCCACGCACGCTCGTAACTTCGCACATTTGCAATATTTTCACGCCATATTTTCAACATTGCCATTTTTCTGCACCTCCTTATGAACAGTACAGCTGCCATTTTTCACATCCTGGCTGAAATGTGTTTTTGCACTTCCGACACAGAATAGCGTGGTCGCTGTGGGAAATCACTGTTTAGGACACATTACAAAAATCACAGTGACACTGTTCATTAGCAGAGTTCCTAAAATGCCTATGTTGAACATTTGGTGATGAAAGTCCATAAAATGACTATGTTATGAGTGTGCGTTGCACGTTTCCACGTATGCTTATAACTTTGCAATTTGTAATAGTTTCATTCCAGATTTTCAACATTGCCATTTTCCCCACACCTCCTTATGAACAGTACAGCTGTCATTTTTCACATCCTGGTTGAAATGTGTTTTTGCAGTTCCGGCAAAGAATACCGTGGTCGCTGTGGGAAATCAGTGTTCAGGACACAGTAACAAAATCACAGTGACACTGTTCATGACCACAGGTCGTTAAATGCCTATGTTGAAAATCTGGTGATGAAACTCCATAAAATGACTGTGTTATGTGCATGTGTTGCGCGGTTTCCACGCATGCTCAGAAGTGCAAGCATTTTTAATATTCCCACTACACATTTTCAACATTGCCATCTCTTCATACCTTCCTATGGATGGTACAGCTGTCATTCTTCACATCCTGCCTGATCTGTGTTTTCATACATGTGGTGCAGAATGGCACTGTCACTGTTGTAAGTCAATTTTCAGGACACACTGACAAAATCACACTGCCACTGTTCATGACAAGAGGTTCCAAATGCTTTCATGAGGTGGGGTCACAAAAAGGACATGTTCAAAATTTGTATTGTGAATATCAACAAATGCCTGAGGCATTATGGTTTCTAACCGTAACGTCCTACCCTGTACAGACAGATAGGCATCGGGATGTGTCTTTGGATTGCCAACTGTACTGGTCATGCCATCCCACCCCCAACCCCAGCCACTGACACACTGACAGGCATCAAGGTGTACCTTGGACTCTTCATCCCAAGACTTCACCCCATTCTCCTATGCTGCACCCATTCCAACGTATGTCCTTATGGAATGGGGTGACTGTAAAGCCAAACACCCTAAGGCACAGCTCAACACATGTCAGTGTCTGCAGAATAGGGTGAGGTGACATGGCTTGACCATCATGGGTAACAACCCAAAACCTTACCCCAAATCCTGTCCGTCTCTACAGGATGGAGGTGGGGTTCATGTAAACTTCAGTACTTCACTGCTATTCCTATTCTGCATCTGTCTAACTCCTGCATTTCTAATGCTAATATCAGCAAGCAAACATTCAACATTGACAAATGCTTGTTTATAATTGCTGGTTTGCAAAATGAGACAATTTGAGAGGTGTGGGAGAATGACTTGTGAGGTCAACCCCATAATAGATATTTGCGACATCATAAACATATATTATGGAGTCTGGTAGCAACTGATTTTAAATTGATATCAACCTTAACTGGTAATCTAGCAACATGTTTCCCTCCTCTGGTATATATATATGCCAATCTTAGTGCAGCAAACTAAACCTACAGTACAGCAGCTACTTTTGCAATTTCACCATTTTGGTTTCAAAGTGAGACATGACCTGTAATCTACAAACACAGAGCACAGCTTTGTACCGTGGTGTAGAAAGCACTCTCACTGCAACAAAATGAAACATCTTATTTTTGTCTGTTTTATTGCAGAGGAACACATGTGCTGAATTGACAGCATGTGGGGTGGACAAGAATTAGCATGATGTTGCCCCAGGAAATTGTATGCAGTGCTCTTTTAATGTTCCTTTTCATTCACTGTTGCGACCCATGACCAGGGCAAAATAATGCATTTATTTTTATGTCAGTTCAGCAGGGTACTCAGTGTAATATATGCCTTTCAAGTCACTTTGTAGACAATACATTATTTAAAACTGCAAAATTAATTATTGGTGCTGACCAGCAAAAAATCTAAGGGTGTTATAGTGGAGTTTAGAGTTGTTTTATTTCATGATGGGAAATTGCAGGGAGTAGCAGTAGTAGTAGTCTTTTTATTTATATTGTACACTTCCAAATCCCAGAGCATTCTAACAACAAATACAGGATAATACTGAAACAGGCTATACCGGTAGCAGCACAAACAGTTTTGAAATACAAAAAACAAACTGACATCCACACTGGTGAAACCTTGCATCCCAGGGCTGGATTCACAAAGCATTTGTGCACGGCACTTCTAAGCTGCTCCAGCGCAAATGAGATGCGCCATGCCCAAACCATGGTATTCACAGAAGATGCGCCAGAACATGCTCCTGGTGCATCTCCTCTGTGAATACCATAGTTGTGCCTAACCTGAGAAGTGTGGCGCATCCCCCTGTTTGGGTTGGCAAACTGATGGGGCAGCACATCTCCAGATGCACTTCGCCCAGTGTTGCCATTCACAGCCACAAACACGCAAATGGGGCCATTAGGCATACAAGGTGCAATGGGGCCATTTGCATGTCATTATGGCCCAATTAGCATGTGACTAGCAGGGATGTGACTGGCAGAATGCACTGGGTGCCCTGCAAGGGCTGTGAACTGCACACATAGTCCCATGTAGACTTGTGGTGCCCCACACCCTTCCCTGGCATGATCGCAGTCCAAGTGTAAAACCACAAAGGATCCCTGGTGGTCCAGTTGCCCACTGCTGCTTGAATCCCTGGTTGTATGAAATTCATGTGGCACAATCCCCGTTAGACTAGTAGAGCCCCCCTCCCTACCCTGACCCGATTGCAACATCGAAGGGAGTCCAGAATCTCCCTGGCCAGTTGACCCCACCCACTCAGACACCCCACCCCACCCCGCTCCTGTCCCAGCATGTTCCTGATCAGTGCAGCTACACCTACCTGCATACCACCATGGCTGCACACTGACAGAGCTGTCTGTGAATGGCAGGTACTGTACTTCTGGAAGCTCATTGGTGGACTCTGTTGACCAATGGGCTTGCAGCATGTACTGCACTCCGTCATTCACAACTTTGTGAATGACAATGTACAGTACACACTGCAAGCCCATTGGTCGACAGGGTCCACCAATGGGCTTCCAGGTGCAGGTAGCTGTCATTCACAGACAGCACTGTCGGGAGGGCAGCTGCAGGTATGTAGCTTTGAGAGCTGCCCACTGACAATAGGGAACATGCTAGGATGGGGGCAGCAGAAGGGGGTGGGGGTACCTGGAGTGGGGGGCCTTTGCTGGACCACCAGGAGACTTTGGGACTTCCTTCAATGTTGCGATCGGGTCTGGGCAGGGAAGGGGGTTCTACTAGTCTAATGAGTATTATGCTGCATTGAATTTCATACTACTAGGCATGCAGGCAGGGAGGGGGTTCTACTAGTCTAACAGGGATTGTGCCGCATTGAATGTCATACTACCCGGGATGCGGGCAGGGAAGGGGTATCAATGGACTACCAGGGTTGTTACAAGGTTCTGTTACTCTGGGAATTATGGTGGGGGGGACCACTGGACCACCAGGGATATGTTGTGGTTTGTAACCCAGTATGCGGTCGGGCTGGCGGAAGGATGGGGTGGTTCCACTAGACTACTAGGGATGCCTGGTGCATGTTTCGCTACTACAGGCATATGGAAGGGGGGGGGACACAGCACTGCCAGGGTAGGCAGGCTGCCATGCTGCTGTCTGTGGTATGGTAGCCTGCCTGTGGGCGAACACCTATTTAAATCTACTTGTTGTAGACTTATCTTTTGGAGGCACATCTCTGGACTTGCTCTGGAGATGCACCTCCAAGGTTGGCTGTGAATAGGGCCGTGCACTATATGCATGGGTACACCCCCTGCACAGCCCCTCCAGATGTGCTGTATAACATTATGGGTGGTGTGCTGTGCCAGCTCATCGGTGCCATTACAGAATCACGATTGTGCACAAGTCAGGGATGCCCTGATGCATCTCGGATGTGCTGGGCGCATCTCTTTTGTGAATCCTGTCGGCCGTGTGATTCTCAAGTCTCAAATTCTGGTGGCCACAAAGGGCCTCAGAGTGCAACCACCAGAATTTATTGGTGGTCTCACTGCTTATTTTTTCACCCCAAAACCTGTTATTCTTCTAAATCACCCGATCTAACACACCTCTTTTAACATTGCATACATTCAATTATAATTCTACATTAAATTAACTCCCTGATATATTTTCACTTGAAATGCATCTCCTATGCTTATTTAAAAGGTAAGAAAATATCCATTCCATTATCTTTGTAACTGAGCTCTAAAGAGGCCTGAGTCTGCAGAAAATTGTGCTGGTGACTGCATGTAGCTAGTGTCCTCATTTGAGAAACACTGGGCTGTGGCCTCTTTCCTTCCTGTTCTGCACAAAATGAAATAGTTTACTTGCATCAGCCTCATCATAACCTTTCTCGGTTTTAAACACTGCAATCATATTCCCCTTATTGCTTCTCTGTTTTAAAGTTCTTCAGCTGCTGCCACCTTGTCTTGTAACCCAAACTCTATTGTCGCATTGCTCTGTGCTGCACCTTGTCATTCTTCACGATATTCCTTTTATGCTACAATGAGCATTGTTGAATACAGCAGAACTCCAGGTTTGGCAGCACTTGTGCACTACAAAGGGTTATTAATTTACATGCGCTGCATACTACTTCCCTTCTAATGCATCTCAACATGTGGTCACTCACTACTTCTGCACACTGTTGATAGGGGATCTGTTTCTTATCTATAATGACCCCAAGGCTACTTTCCTGCTCTTCCTCTGCTGGTTCTTTACAATTTAAGGTGCATTCTCCGTACTCAATTCTCACCTAAATACAACACTCTACAATTATCTTTTGTATTTTTTTTTTATAACTGACCAAGTTGATTGGCAAACTAGGCCTTTCTCAGGGGTGAGCTAGAGGAGGCAAAACACAATCAATCTGCATACATTTCAGTAGTACAGTGATGCAATATGAGAGTAGGTTGGCAGACATGTGTGATGTGTACACAGGGAAGGCATTTGAGTTAGCAAAGTAATGGCAGCATACGTACTGAAATTCATATGAAACATTCACACGTAGAGCCGGCCCGGTGGTGCTGAGGGTTGAGGCACTGGACGCCACACCTCGTACTATGCTGGTGACTTGAGTTCTTTTTTTTTTTTCTTTTCAGTTGTTTAACCAGGAATAGCACACTAAGCTGAAAGCTTTTTTACAGGTGCAACCTGGGAGCACAGGGAAGTTAAGTGACTTGCTCAGGGTCACACAGTGTGCAAGTGGAAGTTGTGGGATTCAAACCTAGGTCTGGTCTGCTGGATGTCACCAGATTTGCAGCTCAGAGCACTTAAACCACTCCACTATACTGCCTCCCCACTTCTGGATTGAGCTTGGGCACTGGCGGTCAGCAGGGGCGGGTCAAGGAGTGAGCACCCGCTGGGCTGCTCTCCTCCCCTGAGGGAAGGGTTGAGGATTTCCTGGTGTGCCAGTGGCTCCTGGTGGAGACCGGGAGCATTGCAGCACGTGGGGCAGCACGTGCTCAGTGTGGCTGATGCAAGGCAGGGTTGCCATGTGCCATTGCATCAGGGTATGCACCACACGTTGGGGGGCACCAGAACAAGGAAAAGCCCAGTCTGTGGGGTATGCAATGGCATCTGCCCCCATGCCCATGGCTGGGTCCATCCTGCCTGACCTTCCAGGTTCCTCCACCCGGGCCCTCACCCACAGCCAGAGACTATGTGTGCATGAGCGCCCAAAGGGGAGGGGAGACCCCACCCCAGAGGGGTTAAGCTGGGGGTGCCAACTGTGGGATGAAGGGGAGAAGAGAGGAGGCTCAGGTTGGAGGACTTCAGAAAGGGCCGAAACAGGCAGGATGCCTGACAGAGGCACCGTGGACAGCGACCGGAGGGAAAAATATTAAAAAAAAAAAAAACATTCACATGTAAATTGTTCAGAAAGATTTTCTTGAGAACTGCTTTGAAGCAGTCCAAGGTCTGACACAACCTTAGACTGCATGTAAGGGAATGCCAAAGCACTGGAGTTATATAATGTACACAAAAGAGCATTAACCCATATTGGTATTTATACATGGGATCTATATCATCCAGGCAAAGTAAAGGCGAAATTTACTTTTAGGGCACCTGGACACCTTACATAAGTAAGAACAGCAAGGCAGATACATGCAAGCAGTAAAATTGGCAAGAAATATTTATAGTTTTAAAAATATCACCCAGGCCCATAACTAAGATTTGTGACAGGGTTGAATAAGGCCCTGTCCCAGCTATTATGCAGAAAGAGTTTAAACACAAGGGTCTGTTCTATCCTCTCATTTTCTGTCTCATCTCTGTCTGGTTGCACAACCAAATTTTTTTGTGAGACCTAGGAACTGATCACTGTGATGTCACAATTCTCCGCCTCTCGCTATTTCACTGCCTTCACTTGCTGTTCTGTCTTTTCTTCTTCCTTGCATATCTGCAGTTATAAAAGATATATGTGAATCTCTGTGTAAAACTGTATATGAAACTGGGATCCCTTTGTTTAAAACTGTATATAGTTTTACTGTTGAAATGGTTGCAAAAAGCTATTTGAAACTCAAAGGGTTAACCTGAAATGCAGTTTTTAAGCCTTTTGTAGAGATGCAAACAAGATGTCAGTTCTGGGTCACAATGTTCTTTTTGCTGCACCTGCTGAAATTGACAAGAACACTGTGTGTGAAGCAGAATTTCTCTTAACAAGCTTCCTGCAAAGACTTGTTATAAAAAGAGCTGCAAAGTTCTGCAAGAGGGAGAGACAGAGACTGAGAGACTAACTGAAAAGACAAACTCAGAAGGACTCTGCTTTCTGTGTTTGTACTGCCATTGCAATTAGTTATGCCAAACAATTTTTATTTTTTATTTTGCTGTTATTAATAATAAAACGCCATTTGTGAATTTTACAACTGCTTCTGGTTTTCCTGTGCTTCCTGACCCATGTCGTTACGACAATATTGAGTAAGTAACTTCTAATGCAGGCCTTAAAAATGTCTGTTGAGGGAATCCCCCTTATGTCATGGGGTAGGGAATTCCAGAAGAGTAGTGCAGCTACTCTGAAAGCATGGTCTCCTGAAGATTTCAATCTGAACCTGGGGACACAGAGAAAACACAAATACATAGAATTTGACAGCAGATAAGGACTGCTTGACCATCCAGTCTGTTCATTTGTCCCTACTTACACTGTTACTGCAGACCATACCCGATCTACAGCTTTTTCTCCCTCTCCCTTCCTTTCTACTATGATTCCCTTGTGTTTATCCCATGCATTCTCGAACCTCACCAATGTTTTCTCCACCCACCAACTCTGATGGAAGGCTGTTTCAGGAGTTCTACCACTCTTTCTGTAAAGAAGTTCTTCACATCTCTCCTGAATCTACCCTCCTCCCGCTTCATAGTGTGTCCCCTTGTTCTTGAGATCCCTTTCTTCTAAAAAATATTCCCCTCCTGTACCTTATTTACCCCAGCAAGGTATTTAAATGTCTCTATCATAACCCTTCTTGTCCTCCTATCTTTCTGGGTGTACATACTGAGGTCCTTTAGTCTCTCTTCTTAGGGCTTTTGATGCAGACCCTGCACCATTTTAGGTGCCTCCTCTGTACCGCCACCGCTCTGTCTCTCCAGAGATGTGGTCTCCAGAACTGGACACAATACTCTAGGTTGGGCATTACCAGTGATCTATAGAGACAACACCACATCCCTCTTTTGGCTGGTAATACCCCTCCCTATGCACCCCAGCATCCCACTCGCCATCCTTACTGCCTTGTGCCATTGCCTGGTCAACTTTAGGTAATTTGATATGTTTACCCCCATGTCTCTTTCCTGTTTGTGGTCATCAATACCACTCCACACCCAATGTGTACTCTGCCCTTGGGTTTCTGTGCCCTAAGTGCATTATTTTGCACTATTTTCACAATGAAACCCAGCTAGTATACCCTTGATGACTCCTGTAGTTTTCCCAGGTCTCTGCTCATTCTTTCCACCCTCCTGGAGTGTCCACCCTATTGCAGATTTTGGTGTCATCTGCAGGGAGGCAGACCTTCCCTTCCAGCTCCTCTGTAATGTCAACAAAAACACAGTACAAACTGTGACCCACAGTGCTGAGCTTGGTGTTCACTACCAAGGGCAGCCAGCCCTAGTCATAGAAGCAAAGTCAAAAGATGTACTGGCACTCAGTAAAGAACATGAAACAGTACCTCAATATCCAAAAGAAAATGCTCCTTTGAGGAATTGTTTGATTCATGGTGCTAGGTGTCTAAGCTGGAGCAACAAGTCTTGCTGCGTTATTTACACGTGAATTTCAAAAATAAAGCATTTTCTTTTGGATATTGAGGTATTGTTTCACATTCTGCACTGAACACCACTACAACTTTTGATGTTTCCTCTGTAATGTCACTTGTAAAGACATTAAAGAGGACCAGTCCCAGCACTGATACCTGGTGCACCCCACTGGTCACCTTCCCTTTCTTGGAGTAAACTCTGTATACCACCACCCTCTATTGCCCTTCCCCTAACCAAATTCTTACCAGTTTACCACCTTTGGACCCACTCCTAAGCTACCCACCTTGCTTACTAGTCTCCTATGTGAAACAGTGTCAAATGCTTTACTGAAATGTAGGTAGGCCATGACCACCACTCCACCCTGATCTAATTCCTTGGTCACACACTCAAAGAAATCTATCAGATTTGTTTGACATAACCTCCCCCTGTGAAACCATGCTACTCTGGGCCTTGTAACCCACTGGATTCAAGATATTCCACAATCCTTTCCTTCAGCAGTGATTCCATTAACTTTCACACTACCAAAGTCAGGCTGACTGTACTATAGTAGCCAGCCTCATTCCTGTTACCACTTTTGTGTAGTGATACTACATCTTTTCTTCTCCAGTTTACCAGAACCACTCCTGTTTCCAGTGAGCTGTTAAACAGAACTGTTAGAGATACAGCCAGTATTTCTCTGAGTTCCCGCAGTACCCTTGGATGCACCCCATCTGGCCCCATTACTCTATTCACCTTCAGATTTGCAAGTTCCTTCAGGACTCTCACCTCCAAAAAGGCTTGGTATCCGTCTTCCTCCCTCCAAAGTTTTTGTTACTTTTTTTTTTACCCCTTTCCTTCCTGTGTGAACACTGAACAAAAGTATTTGCTCATGGTGTCTGCCTTTTTCTGGCCCCCCTCTTCACAGTTGACCCTTCCCTTTTTAACCTTACAATCCCACCTCTGGTCTTTCTCTTTCCACTTACATACCTAAAAAAAATGTCTTTTCACCTTCCGTTACTGCCTGGGCTACTCTCTCTTCATTTTGTGACTTTGCACTCCTTACTGTTTTCCCTACTTGCCTCTGTTTCCCCACCTCCCTGTCCTCCTTCCTCTGCATCTCCACATACCTTCTCAATGCTACCCTTTCAGGTTATACCTTTTCAGCCATCTCTTTCAAGAACCATAGCAGTCTCTTTTTCCTTCTGCTTTTGCTCACTTATTTGATGCAGAGGTTTTTTGCCTTTCCTATGCTTCCTTTTATCTTCACCCACTGTTCCTCCACCCCACCCAGGTCACCCATCCCTGCAAGACCATCCCTGAGGTGTTCCCCCATCTTTATAAAATCTTCCCTCCTGAAGTCCAGGACCCTCACCCTTATATGGTTCAATTTTGTGGCCATCCTTATATTGAACCACCCCGTACAGTGATCACTGGTCTCCAAGAGAACTCCCAACTTGACGTCTGCAACACTATCCCTGTTAATGAATACCAGATCCAGTATTGCCCCATCACAAGTGGATTCACTTACTAGTTGCCTGAGAAATGCCCCCTGCAGAGAGTCCAGGAGGTCCCTGCTTCCAGCTGAAGCCACTGCTGGGAGGCTCCAATTTACATCTGGCTGCTTGAAGTCCCCCACCACCAGCACCTCCCCGTTTTCTGCCATCTTGCCAATGGCTTCCATCAGTACCTTTTCTAATTCCTCCCCCTGTGCTGGAGGTCTGTAGATCACTCGAGTGTGAATAGTGGCTCCATTCCCCATCTCCAGGGTGACCAACAGTACCTCTACCTCCTCCTCCATTCCCTTCATCTCCTTTGCTTTTGTGCATGTCACGGTCATGGTTTTCAGTGCATCATGACTCAGTAACAGACACAATATCCATGTCAGCCTCTTGCATGATTGTCTCTAGGTTCGGAATCTTATTTCCTAGACTTCTGGCATTTGCATGCATGGCTTTCCAGATTTTGTGTCCACTCTGCTTGTTGCCCCCATTTGTCCATTTCAGCCTCCCTCCCTCCTCCCTACTGCCACTCTTTTTAATGTTCCTGTTCATTTCCCCCTTTTTCTGTACCATCCTGCTTTCTTTATTAATTTGCACCCCGGAGGATTCCTAGTCCTTCAAGTTCTCCTTACTTTCTACTTCACCTGTGGGGGGAGCAGTTTCTGACTCCCCAACTCCTTTTGCCACCCCCTTGGCTAGTTGAAATGCTCATCGATGTAACATTTAAACTGTCCACTGAGGACCATGATTCCCCTCCCAGATGGATGCAGGTCATTACCCCTGTATAGGCCTTTATTCTCCCATGTGAGTCCCCAGTCCACAATGTAGCTGAACCCTTCCTCTCTGCACCATTACTTTGGACATGAGTTGAAGCTCCTGGTGCAGAGATTCCTCTCCTGTTCCCTGTTGTAGTCAGGCAGCACCTCAGTGAAAGCCACTGAGCAAGCTACCTAAGACCTCTCCCTAGCTCCTTAAACTCCACCTGCACTATCCCAGTCCAGGCCATAGCCAGGTTATTAGTCACCAGGTGGACAATGACATCCAGCTCTCCATCCTGTCCTGTTGCCGTGCCAATTCTCAGGATCCACTTCCCATCCCTCTGGGCCATGGCACTAGGTAGGCACCTAATCTGCCTCTCCCCCCTTTCCTATTCCCAAATATATCCATGTCACAATCGAGTTCCTCATAAGAAGTTGCTTCCTCCTCTCTGTGTTCCTCTATCACTCTCCTTGTGGTCTTCACTATGGAGGGCCCCACATCCTCCTTGGTCACTACTGTGAGTGCCTCCTCCTAGCAGTCCTGCCCCATCAGAGTGGCACAGGAATTAAGTAATGGCACTGGTTAAGGAAACTGCCTCTGTCCCACCACCCCCACCCTTCCAGAGCCCACTACAGTCCAACTGGTTCCTCTTCCCTGGCATCCTCCAAGGTAATAGAGATAGACTTGGTGGCCCCTGGGTGGGTGGAGAGGTCCCCTGTATCCTAACCAAATTGGCCTGGAGTCTAGCAACCTCCTCCCTCAACCCAGAAAGGTGTGTACAGATGGGGCAGCACTGCAGTCTCCAGAAGCTCTCTTTGAAAACTGCCACTTCACAACCACTGCACTGCACTGCACCACTCCCAGCATTCTCAACTTGTATTCTCCCTGTGTTACCCTTACCACTTATAAGATGTTTCTAGGTTTCTCTTTTTTGTTTATTTCCATTTGTATTCCCCCATGCCTTGTTTAAATGTTGTACTCAACAGCAGAGGTTTGACTCCTGTTATGGGAAAAATGCTTGGATGTTAGTGTTGTTTTGAGAGCGCACTGAAGAGTGAATCAGGAGATTCCAGGTTTAAATCCCATCACAGCCACTCACTACTCGTGTGGTCATATGTGTGTTATGTGATTTCCCTGTGCATCATTCCACCCAGAGGTACGATGAGTTGACAGCAGGCCTCCATTATAAAAATAAATGTTGCTTCAGTCTGTGGCACAGTGGTAGCACTACTGCTTGGTCAGGTCCCAAGGTCAGGAATTAATTCTGGTCATCAAGGGCTGGCTGAAAAAAGGAGGTTGGAGCATCCAGGTGACAGCTCTTCTCCTTCATTGGGGGAGGCATGCTGGATCCACCACTTGGCTGCCACCTACTGAAGGATGGGTTGTAGCATAGCTGATCAGCTACAGCAAGGGAAGGTGGGGCTGTGACTGATGTCAGCATGGCTCTCTATTGTATGGATACATGCCCTCTGCCTGTTTTATGGCTGCTTCATAGGGAAGGGGAAAAAAAGGGAAATCGGCAGAGGCAGGTCATATGGCGGCCTACCTACCACCCACTTCCATCTTGGACTCCTTTTCCTGACCACTGGAGGCACTTCCAGGGTTTGCCTCCTGTGTGGGTGGCTAGAAAGTGTGGGGAGGAACCTGCCAGGTTGCTGAAGTCAGATGCAGCATCAGGAAGCAAGTCGAGGGGGAAATGAAGTGGTGTGTTGCATGTGGCTCATGGTATCACAGTGGATCAAGAAAAGGGAGCCTGAAGGGACAGGAGAAGACACTGGCAGCAGATGGAAGGGTGTCCTAGCCAGAAGGCTAAGTAGCATAAAGAGAAATGAAAACAAAAAAATAAAGAGATGTTGCATCTCAACTGGGCTTATACATAAATAAACACAAATATTTCTGGTATAGTTCACTTTTGCCACTACAACTAAATCATTCCATTACAAGACAAAAATATGGGACTTCAGAGGAGCTGACTTTGATAAGATAGCCAACAGAGTTAAGCTAGCCCTGGCAAAAAGAAATACAAGTGAGGGGGTACAGGCAAAGTGGGCAAGTATTAAAGATGCAATACTTGAAGCAACATCCCATTGTGTTAGAGAGAAAAGGAAGTGCAAAAGAAGAAGGAAACCACTTTGGTTCTCAAAAACAGTAGCAGAAAAGGTCAGAGCCAAAAGGCTGGCCTTCAGGAAATATAAGGGAACACAGTGGGATGAAGATAGGGAGGCATACCATACTTCCCTAAGGGAGGAAGGGAAGGCAGTAAGGCAGACAAAGGCCCAAACCAAGGAAACACTAGCACAAACAGTAAACAAAGGTGACAAGACTTTTTATAGCTACATTAGTGAAAGGAGAAAGTCAAGAGGGGGTATTGCTAAGATCAAAGGAGATGAGATGGCGTGTGAGGAGGAGGACCATGTAAAAGCATCTATCCTAAATAGATATTTCTGCTCAGTATTTACTGAAGAGAAGGTAGGGCAGGGCCCACAGCTCAGCACCATGGACACAGGGGGGAGAGAGGTGAGCACTAGTCTCTCCACAAAAGAAAGGGTCCTACAAGAGCTCGATAAGCTCAGGGTGGACAAGGCAATGGGACCTGATGGCATACATCCCAGGGTACTAAAGGAGCTAAGAGTGGAACTAGCAGAGCCATTATCAGAACTGTTTAGTGAGTCTCTGAGCACAGGAGAGGTCACAGAAGACTGGAGAAGGGCTCATGTGATCTCTCTCCACAAAAGTGGTAGCAGGGAGGAGGCAGGGAACTACAGACCAGTCAGTCTTACCTCAGTAATGGGAAAGATTATGGAGGCACTCCTTAAGGAAAGGATAGTGCAACACCTGGAATCCACAGGAGCACAGGATCCAAGATAGCATGGATTTACAAAAGGAAGGTACTGTCAAACTAATCATATAGATTTCTTTGACTGGGTAACCAAAGTGGTGGACCAAGGGGGAGCAGTTGATGTTGCCTACCTTGACTTCAGCAAAGCTTTCGATACTGTTCCACATAGAAGATTGATTAATAAGCTGGATAGGCTCGGGGTGGGTCAGAAGTTGGTCAACTGGGTGGCAGACTGGTTGACGGGCACAAAACAGAGAGTGGTGGTAAATGGTATACAGTCAGAAGAGATGCAAGTCACAAGTGGGGTACCTCAGGGATCAGCCCTGGGGCTAGTCTTCTTCAATATCTTCATCAGTGACACTGCAGATGGACTGGAGGGTAAGGTTTGTCTGTTTGCAGATGACACCAAGATCTGCAACAGAGTAGATGATCCAGATGGGGTGGGCAGAATGAGAAGATCTGGATAAACTAACAAAATGGTCAGAAGAGTGACAACTGGGGTTTAATGCAAAGAAAGCAAGATCATTTATTTATTTACTTAACAGACTTTAGGATTACAACCTTTGAGTCAGGGACTCATTTACAAAGGCTTCATGTCAGAAAAAAACAAACATAAACACTTAAAACATATAGACATAGAATGGCAGCTGAAGGTTACAGTTTTTTTAGTTATACAATATTGCAGAATCAAGAATAGCTATACATTGCATTGAACGTGTTACCAAGAGCAGATCATGAATATAGGGAAGAGAAACCCTGAAGCCACCTATAGGCTGGGAGGGGAGTTGCTGGCAGTCACAAGGGAAGAAAGAGACTTGGGCAGAAGAGGGAGGTAATAATCCCTCTTTACAAGACACTGGTTAGGCCCCATCTGGAGTACTGCGTGCAGTACTGGAGGCCACACCTTCACAAGGACATGTATCAGTCCCTCACCTTTTACCAGCACTAAATCCATCACAGTATGGTTAAGTTTGCACTGAGCCTGCCACACATGGCACCTGTGGATAAACTGAGGGCTTTATCCCTCACTTTTTATCAGCACTAAATTCGTCACAGTGGGTGAGTGGGTGGGGGAAGCTTGCACTGTACCTATCACTGTGGATAAACAAAGAGCTTTAGTTTACTGTCTATTGCTGTCTGAGCTGTACCTTTTATGAACATTAAATACATCAGAGTGGAAAAGCCAGCAGTGAACCAGATTCTGTGGATAAACAGAGGTATTGTAAGCTCCCACTTTTCACTAGCACTGGATAGCAAGAATACAAAGGTTGAATATAAAAAAACAACAGAAGAAAATGGTCTCAGATTCCAATAAATGCCCATAGGAACAAGGGTTAAAACTTAATTCTGTCTGTAAAGGGGAGGGAGGAGTAAAGCTTTTGTAGGAGAAAGAGTTGTCCGGAGCTAATTTGAGCATATTTCTTTTATACTGCAATAAGTTTACAGTTTGTAAATGCATTCCTTTTTATTAAAAAGGAAAACATTTCAGGCACACACTAACCTCATAAAAAGGATGTGTCCCTTTTATGAGGTTAGTGTGTGCCTGAAACTTTTTCCTTTTTGATATGTTTACAGTTTTAGAGCACCACAGCCCAGTGCACACTTCTCTATTTTGTATTCTTTTTTATTACAATATAAAAAATACACAGCATTCCACCACAGTATTGAGAGTCTTGGTTTTGAATTACAGGGGCAAAACTGTAGCTGGTCTGTGTGTAATTTGACACTGTAGTCTGCTTAATGAGATACTGGAAGCTTCAGAGCTTCAATAAGGGAAACTTACTTGTATGCTTCTTTTCAGCCATAAAAAAAGTAATTTGCAACTCCTCTGGAGTTCCACAAGAAGCTTGCTGTGTCTCTGTGGCTCTGTTGGCAATTATGTCAGAGAGAGAGAGAGACAAACAAGCTGAAAAAATAATGTTTGAACAGGTCTATTCAACAGAAGAAGGGAGCATTTTATTCAACTGGTGTAGTGATTTGCAGTTGTAGAAGGATACATTGAAAACTCAAGAAAATTTGTGCTTCAGTATCCCATTTTTCCAGCTACAGCAAGACAGCTGCAGGCTCCATCCTCAGCCATAGAAAGTAAAGTACTTTGGGCGTCAAACATCATTTCAAGGCATTAACTTTGCCCCAGAGAGATACATTAAGTTTGGCCCATTTCTTCAGGTTCAACTTCAAGTCTTCTAATATAGGCTTCATGTTCATAGCTTCCAGACTATCCAGCTTGCATGGAACTAAACCCTCCAAATAAGTGATAAAATCACCTTGCCATGTCAGACTGTCCTCCTGACATACAGCTCTAAGGTATTCTTTATTGCCCTTTAAGGGGGGTATGTCAGACTTTGACCAATTAATAGACATGCCAGACACTAATCTAAAGTCTTCCAGGAGTTCCATAGTGTGTTTAAGAGATTGACGAGGGTTATATAGGGATAGGAGTAGGTCGTTGGCATAAGCAATAATTTTATGCTCCAGTTTACCAAACCTTACACCCACAATGTTATTATTTTGCTTGATTAGGCAAAGTAGAGGCTCTACAGCTAGGATGAATAGAAGAGGAGAGAGTGGACACCCTTGCCTTGTCCCTCCCTCCCTCAAGTGAGAATTTCTCAGAGAGAAGTCTGTTAGTGCAAATTCTTGCAGTAGGTGCTCCGTACATAATGCCCACCCTTGAAATGAAGCTATCACTTAGTCTGAAACTCCTTAATACTTTATATAAGTATCCCCACTTGATTAAGTCAAACGCTTTGTGAGCACCAGTGACATTAAAACTGACTCATCCTTGTTTTTAGAGGCCATCCACGTTGTGGACAGGATTCCTCTAATATTCTCAAAGCCTGCCCTCCCTTTGATAAAATCCACCTGATCCCTATGTTTATGGCAAATCAGAACATTCTGTAGCCTATTTGCTAGAATTTTAGCCCAAATTTCATCATCAATATTTAGGAGAGCTATCATGCAATAGCTAACTGGATCAAGAGAGTCTTTACCTTTTTGTAGTAAAACTGTTATGATTGCTTCTGACATTGGCTAGGGTAGACCATTGTTATTCTCAGCCTCTGCAGAAACCTTCTGGAGCACTAGGCCAACCTCAACACTTAAAAGGGCATACAATTCAGCTGGCAGACCATCTGACCCTGGAGCCTTAGTCCTAAGCATATCACAAATTGCCCCTTTAATCTCATCAAGTGGAATATCCTTGTCTAAGCCTAGGCCTTGTTGTTCTATCCCGAAAGTTTGGGTAACTTAACCCTAGATAGAAAGTGCCCAATCAAGAACAAATTACTGCTGCCTATACTCCTACAGTATATACAGTAGATCTTTATAAAATTTTAAGAAGACATTGTTAATATTTTTAGTATTAGTAAATGTATTCTTAGACTTATCCATAATATGCAGCATATTATTCCTGTTTTGGACCTGTTTAAGTCAGTAGGCCAATAGTCTGCCAGCATTCTCCCCCCGGATGCCCAATAATTCTGCTGCATTCTAAACTGTGCAAACTCAGCTTTCCCTGTATGCATTTTGTTAGTCTCATACCTTAGAATAATTATCTTCCTCAGAAGGCTTTTACTATCCCCCATTGTGTGCTTAGTGCACTCTCTCCAAGCCCTGTAACTCTTTTTCCTTTTGAACAAGCGATTTCTCTCTTTCTTTCTTTCTGCAGGAAATATAACTTAAAATTCTACCTCTGATAAAGGCCTTATAAACCTCCCACATCATGGCATGTGATGTTTCCCCATTGTCATTTAGTTCAAAAAACTGTTTTGCTTTTTTTAATGATCCAGGGCTTGAAATTAACATCATTAAGCAATGTGCAGTTAAACTTTCATCAGAAAGGTTTTATGGCTTTAGGTCCAAATTCAAAATGACTGAAGAAGGAGCATAATCTGAAATTACAATTGTATCAATATCTGCTTTAATCATGCCATTAAGCAAGCCACTTGACAGCAATATCATGTCGATCCTACTATATGTACCATGTCTATTACAGTAGAAAGAGTAATCCTTTTTATTGGGGTACATAATTTTCCATGCATCTGACAGGCTGAAGTCCTTTATTCTATCACCTATGATCTTCCTAGCCCTAGAGTTAGTTTTGGTACTACTTGGGTTGCTTCTGTCTGTCAGCTGTCAGCGTGGCTCAGCTGGTAGCACATCCGACTCTGGGCCAGAAGGTCATGGGTTCTTGTCCCACACCGGATTTGGACTCATACCTAAAACGCTGGCACCTGAGTGCAGTATTGAGGGGTGCTGTACTGCTGGGATGTGCCACCCTTCAGATGAGACATTAAACCGAGGTCCCTTCTGCCCATCTTGGTGCTGTCCTGGTGGGTGTCCAGGTGGAAGTAAAAGTACCCAGGGCATTCTTCACAAAGAGTAGAGGACATTCCCGGTGTCCTGGCCAACATTCCCCTACCCATAAAACTGATTCATGCAATATTCCAGGCTGTATGTGGGTGTTGATGTGCAGTATGGTTGCCACTACACATTCAGCCACTTCACTACTAGTCTAACTTTGCTTGTTAAGCACTTTGGGATACACTGTGTATGAAAACCACTATATAAATGCTGATTCTTCTTCTTCTAAAACAAAATTAAAATCCCCGCTCACCATGATGTTCTTACTTGAAAGTTTACTAACCTCATCAAAAAAACTCAGTAAAAAATATACTAGATTCCCCATTAGGAGCATAGATATTACATAAGGTGATTTCTGCACCATCTAGTGAACCTTTTAGGATTTGACACCTACTATACCATTGGGGTCCACCCAATGAGATAACGTGGTAAAATTACTTATAAATATAGCCAGGACCTTCTTTTTTTTGCTGACTGGATTGTGAAAGACTTCCCCAACCGATGACCTTTGTAATTTGACAGCCTCATCTCTTAATAAGCGAGATTCCTGCAGTATGACTACATCTGCCCTAAGTTTGTGAAGATATGTGAGAACTTTTTTCCTTTTAATAGGTGTTCCTAGCCCCTTCACATTCCAAAAGATACACTTTCAGTAACTCTGTTATCACCCATTGCAACCTGCTAACCAAATTGCAATAAGGGAGGCAGTATAGCACAGTGGTTTAAGGCTCTGAGCTGCAAATCTGGAGACATGGGTTTGAATCCCACAGCCCCCACTTGCATACTGTGTGACCCTGAGCAAGTCACTTAACTTCCCTGTGCTCCCAGATTGCACCTGTAAACAAGCTTTCAGCTTAGTATGTCTCACCTGGTAAAACAATTGCAAAAAACAAAAAAAAATTATGTGAAATATATCCAGTAGGCATAGTGGGTATCCTGAACTCCTTGGGAAGTGAAGCCCCTTTTCTAACATATCTAATATTAAAGAGACCTACAAATGAAACATATGTAAACTCAAACTTCTGTATTCTTATTACCTGCACCATTTATTTAGGGGTGGCACTTATTTATTTATTTCATTTTTGATTATCGGGTAGGGTGCGCTAGCCATAGAAATGTTTATTTTCAGGCACAACCTGGGAGGTTACAAGGTAGTGAAACAGTACAGCAATGTTTTACAGCAAGGATACAAGACAGTGATATAGTCAGCTAGGTACAATACCAGCGACATTTCAAGTAACATCAGATAGAATAGACACGAACAGGCAAATACAACAATTGCAAGTACAACTAAAACATAAATCAGGGCTAACTATAAAATAGACACTAACAGGCAAGTGCAGTAAGTGCAGTAAGTTTTAAAACATGAATCAGGATACTCAGTGAGGAGGCAAAGAACAATGTAGAGAGGTGGGAAATAACTATGAGGCTGGGGGTAGATTAGCAAAGATCATAAAAAATAGTGGGAGTAGATCGAGATATAATCATTGCAGGTGAAGCACATGAGGAACATGGCTTATAATGTGGGATTGTCACAAATCCATTTGAAAGAGAAGGAAATGGAGTTATATCATAAGGAGACAGGGAGCAGAACATAAGGTTCGGAGGGGTGGGGCAGGGCAGAGAAAGTCAGCATAGGGTGAGCAGGGGGACTGGTGGGAATAAGAGAGTAGGAAGGGGGTGGTAGCCAGGTACAGGTAGATGAGGAAGAGAGGCTACAAACTGGATAAGGGAGAGGAGGCAGTCAGAGAAGTAGCAGGATGAAATGGCACATAGCAGAATTGACTGGACTATGGTATTTTAAAGCATGAGCATTGACTCGAGGAGATAAGTTAGCTGTGCAGCGCTATTTTAAAGGCTGTATGAGAGGAAGCTTGGTGAATAGTGAGAGAGAGGGTGTTCCAAACTTGGGGAGTTTTGTGGGCAAAGGCAGTGGCACCTTTGGATGTGTTGCACTTTGGGACACCTATGAAGGATTTATCAGCTGAGCACAGGTCATAGGTGGGGGTAAACAGAATCAGTAAGTCTGCCAAGGTTTTGGGATTTTGAGACCATATAATGTTATTGACAATGGAGACAAGAGTGTATAGTCTGGCAGCATAGGGTGCTAGACAATTCAGATCAGTGTAAAGGAGGCAATGGTGTGTTAGTCAGCTAGAGGAGGATGTATAGCAACATATATTGTTGTAGGTGATGTCCCAGCAGTGGAGGGTAGACTTAGGCATGGCAGCAAATGTCGCTACTCCGTAGGTCAGATAGGCAGGAGTATACCACAGGCAATGGCCATTCTTGCTGTGGGAGTAAATACATGGCTAGTTCGGTAGGCCATACCAAGCTTGTAATTTACAGATTTGCACATGCTCTGTATGTGGAGATCGAAGTTAAGGGATTGGTCAAGTGTTACCCCTAGGTACCTAAAAGAGTTCATTACATCAATAGGTGAGCCATCCGATCTGGAGATTCTAAAATTGGTCTGACATAGTTTAAGTTTTAAGAAATTCCCAAATAGCATTGTTTGTGTTTTGGTTTCATTTAGGATAAGCTTATGATTTGAGAGCCACGCTTGGATTTTCTGAAAGTCAGAGGAGAGGCGTAGGTTAATGCCAGATACGTTTTTAGAACTGGCATAGAGGACTATATCATCAGCATAGAGGAGGGAGGAGGTGGAGGTAAGATTTGTGGTGATGTTATTTATAAATACTGAGAATAGGGGTGGTTCCAGAATGGAGCCTTGGCGTACACCAGTGCTCACTGTTGCCTGGTCAGAGAGGTGTGAGTTGAACTTTACGACTTGTATTCTGTTCGATAGATAACTGTTGAACCAAGTTACTACATTTGGTGCAAATTTGATTGATCGCAGGGTGTCAAGGAGAATGGAGTGGTTTACAAGATCAAAGGCCTTTGTCATATCTATAAAAAACACTCCAGTGAGAAGGCCCGAATCCATAGCAGAGAGTGTGTCTGTGGTGAATTTAAGCAGGGCAGTGGAGGTGCTGTGGCCTTTGTGGAAACCATGCTGGGCAGTAGTAAGGAGGTCATTGTTATATAACAAGATGAGCAGTGTGAGCACATAAACCCTTACAGAAAACATTTTAAACCTGTACACTATACCCAACATAGATAGAAAGAAGAAGTACAGAACATAATACCCTGACCTACAACTAAGTAAGTAATTATAAAAACTACTAATTATCATTTCTATAATCAATAAATGAAAAATGAATAAAAGAAGTTCAACATGAATCTGTGATCCAAAACAGCCAGGGAATTCTCAATGGCACTGGTTCTCAGACTCCTCTCATATAACTCAGTAAAAGAAGAATTCTCCTACTGTGGCAAAATCAGGCATTATTCAGGAGATATAACTCTTGACAACATAGTACATGTGAAGTTCACTCATAACATAGACCACATACATGACATACCCACCAGATGGGGAGGTAAGGACAATAGGATGGGTTTAAGGGGGAAGTTGGGAGAGGAACAGGTAAAGAAAATATATAGTGATTGTAGTAAATGAGGGTTGCATAAAGATAATGCATTGTTTGTTGATATACTCCTCTGTAGCATCTTAGGACCTGTTGTGAGTTGCTTGCAGTTCCATTAGTTAGATCTCAAGAAGGCAGGGTATTGTTAGTATACGTAACTAGACCACCACAATAACCAAAGCACTAAGTATCTATTGGACTGCTTGAGACAACTCTTTTTGTTTGGAGTTACATATGGATATGCAGAGTCAAAGCATTTAGAACTGTAAGGTTATGTTGCCTAGCCTTTTAACCCAGAGACTCTTTCTATTCTTGCTTGCAACATCCAATAGGCGATACATTCCTATACCATCTTAACTGCAGACTTCGACCAACATTACGCAATATAGAGAGGTAGGGAAAGCAGAAGAGAAAGAGGAAAATGAGAGGGGTACAGGAAGAACAAGGAAAGAATGAGCAACAGTAATAGCAAAAAAAAAAAAGGTGGGGATTCCTTATATGGGGAGGGGCTAATGGAAATCGGGGAGTAAACACAAGGTGGGGGTAACAATTGTTTCCAACACAGCATGTGACTAAGGCAACTATGACAGTGCATCTGAAGGACTCATATGTAAAATATTGAAACTCTCTCAAATCAAAATATGTATATACTGTATAAAGCTGAGCAACCTCTTATCCTACAAAGATTCAGCACTACCAACACTGGTGATTAACACATTGCGGCATGAACATAAGCACAAGAAAAAGTAATTTGTTAATCAGCATATTCACTACCCAGGACGTTAATCTGTACATAAGCAACTACAGTAGGTACCCAGATGCAAATACTAGCAGTCAATATAGAAGCAGGTAGAGGTGATTTAAGCTGTATTTGAAGCAGTGGAAGTCCAGGAAAATGCTGCCAGCACATGACTCTGCTGCATATATAGCCAAATAAGCAGCATACCATAGTCTGCAATGTCGGCGTCTTCTGCAGACAGAATGTTCTCTGTGGGGACTATACAATAAATAGTAAAGCACAGTCTGCAGGTGGTCGCTTGACATATGGCATATGGGCAAGGAACAGCAATGAGAACAAGGTTTAAAAACAAACTGCAGAATCAGCCCACACTGTCAGCGATCAGTATCTGAGGTGTAGGAGAGCATTCTGGGACATCTGGGTCACAGGTGAAGAGCAAGCCTCCGATTGGTCCCCAACAGTACTTCTGTTGATTTGCTGGTCATCTGTAATCTCCTCTTCTGGAAGGAACTTAGTATTATCTGCTAGGCATGAAAAATAATTGTGGGCTGCAGCAGTAGAGTTGGTCTTTTTGCCAGCAGCACCCTTTTGGGTAAACACCTTGGATGACCCCTGGTGAGGCCCTTGCATTTTCTATTGATTCAGGGAGATTTGTTCTGAACTTAGGGCTGCCTGCCATCAGAGAGTTCTGCTGAGGCCTATGTTCTAAGGGTGTTTTGTGCACATCAGCTCACAGTTGGAGAGCTTTGGAATGTTGTAGAGATTCAAACTGTTGGGGCACATTATTCTTGGTTTTAATCTGTATGTCAGTAAAGTTCCAGGCATCCTCAGGCATTTTAAAAGCATGTGAGCCCCCACTAAATGACAAAAACAGAGTTGCAGGGTAGTTTATCCCATAGGGCACTCCAACTGTTTTACGACCCTTCTAATTTCAGTGTACACCTTCCTCTGTGAGATCACCTCTGATGAGTAATCTTGAAAAAAGGAATGCGACTCCCACTCCCAAATAAAGACTTTTTCTCCCTTGCCAGTCTTAATATTTCCTCCTTTACAGGAAATCTCAAGAAATATGCAACAGTTGGTCGGGGGGGGGGGGAACCTGGTTTGGGCTTGGGAGTCAGTGACCTATGTGCTTGTTTAATTTCCAAGGGCCAGCCCCAGCTGTACTGTGGAACACTTGGTGTCATTTCTTGTAAGAATATAGCCATATTTGGACCTTCAACACCTTCAGTAGTAGTAGTAGTTGTTCAGGTACCCCTACAATCCTGAGATTATTCCTCTGACCCTTATTTTCAAGATCTTCCACCTTTTGCCACAAAAGTTTAAATTGCTGGTGGATAAAATCAGAGTCATCCTCCAGTTTTAACACTGATTCCTCACCTGCTGCCGCCCTTACTTCAGCCTCCATTATTCTTTCATTTATTTTATCAGAGTTCAGCTTAAAGACATCTACTACACTTTTCAGCCCAGCAATGTCCTGTTTAATATCAGACTGGCTCAAAAGTAACATTCTGCAGCATGGCACATATAGAGGCTATATCCAAGTTATGCAGCTCAGTTACGGTGAGAGGTGCTTCCCCATACATAGCGATCGCTGGCTTGACTGAACTTGATGCCAGCATCACAGTGCCTGCTTCAATAAACTGATACAGTGCTGTGAAAACTCACTGTGTGAGAACAATTGCAGTTATTGGTTGTTTCCCCTCAAAGTAGCTGTTCAAGAGATATTACGCTATCGTCCGGTGCACATTAAACCCATTGTCAGAAGGGTTAAGCAGGGGATATGAAAGGATTTTATGCCACAGTTTGTTCCCAATCATGCTTAAGTGGCCATCTCTACAGGTGGGTAGCACATGACCCCCTCAGCAACATGGGATACTAATAAGATCAGCACTAGTACTACCTCCGATGGAGAACCTATGATGGTTATCTCTTACATATACATTCTTGAGTTCTTTGGGTGAGGGAACTGCAAAGCAAAGTTGAGTAGTTCTGGTACACAAAGGACTTGAGAAGAAACTCATAAGAGAAACAGGAACTGTACACATAAACATATTATAACTCGTGTTAAAGACATTTTTATATGAAAACTGCTATTTGAATTTAAAGCCGAAGGGCTCAGTTTTCACAGGGTGATGTTGGACTTTCATCAAGCCCTGGATCAAACCCTTTCTTTGGCTCAGCTGTGCCAATAATATTTGCAGCAGCTGTGCCCAGTTTTGGTTGGTCTGGCACAGCTGCAACACTTTACCTGATTTATGGCAGCTTGCACCAACTCTTTGGCACAGGCCCCATAAAAAGGATCCCTGGGATTGCCGCAAGCTAGATTGGAAAAAGTAGATCTAACTTGCAGCAATTGGGACACAGGATCAAAACTCCAGATCATGGGCTGGTTGATTGCCACAAGCCCCATGCGCTGTATCTTTGGTACACCAGGGGCTCGAGGCAAAGAGGGTCTTTTAAAAATTGAGCCCAAATGTTTTACTTTGCAGAATATTAGAGAATCCCCTTTGTGGGAAATGGACTGTGCCAAATTGAACTTAGAACTTCAGAATTTTAGAGCTACAGTGCACCCTCACAATACCGGACCTTGTTATACTGAACTCCAAATTATATCTAATAGTTTGCAATCAACATGGCTCCCAACAATCAGCTCATTGTAATACTGTTGCTGCAACACCGCTCGCCTCCCCTGTGCTTGCCTGTCCTGTGTCCCTCACACTGCATTTATAAGTATTGGTTAAAATTAAAAAATCAATGGAGGACAATGACAAAGTACAGTACTGTACTGTACCTACCCAATGCATTACTGCTTGCATCAGCGACTGACCATTTGACTGACTTTCTGGGTTTATTGTTTGTTCTGGTGGAGGTCTACTGTTCTGTTTCTCTAGATGAGCACTGTAAGTATCTGACTTAAAAAAAATAAAGTTACAAGTTATAAAGGAGTGTGCAGACTCGGGGGAGTGGGCAAGGAGATAAAGAGATGCAGCCGGGGCAGGGAGTGGATAGAGAGACAGAGATGCAGCATGAGCAGCAGGTGGAAAGATAAACACACAGCAGCTAATTTTGAGTGCAGGGAGTATAGGAAGTTTACTCTGTGCTTGGGTCTGGTTGACCCTGACTGCAGAGATATAGTACTGTACTTGGCTCAGATACAAAAAACAGAATACAATGTATAGTATAGTATGAAGGTGGATTGAGCAAGCATGTGATATTTATTTTAGAAAAAAAGGAAACTACTATTGTACTTTATTTACTGATGGAGAGTGATGATTTCTCCAATGCCTGTAGAGGTTTACTGTATTAGCACTCGGTGCTCTGCATGCTTTTTTTTAGAGTCCCTCAATATAACGAATGAAATACTATAATGAACAGCCACAATGGCTCCAAACTTGTTTGTTATAGCGAGGGACTACTGTATATGCATGAGATACCCTTTTATAGTTATACGTGTACCTGGACTGTTTAGAAATAAATTGCCCTGCTTGGCTAAGCATAATTATAATAAGATTTATTTATTTCATTTTGATTACCAGGTACGTTCCAGTGGGCTACAGGATTTACAGGAATTACTTGGACCCATGGACACAAATAACAATTAGCAAACTAACATATTCCAGGATCAAGAGCATAATACATAACTACTGTTGTTGCACATTTTGCTGTATAAAACATCTCAGCAGTATTTACACAACTGTTATGGTGATGATAACATTATACTTTTCCAAATGGTACATTATTTCAACCTTTTTCAATTCAATTTTTATTTAACCAGGATAACACCACTGTGTGAACTCATTTACAAGGTGGTCATGTGAGGACACAAATTACAATAGCAAAATACAGTGGCACTGCACATCTAATAAGCATACATCTAAGAACAACAAGTTTACATTCCATAAAAAGAATAAAAAAGGAAAACATCATGGTTACAGAGGTTACATAAGTTATGTTTACGCAAAAAGGGATGTCACGGGGAGGACCGTAACATAAATCTCTACATGTAAGACAGGACAGGAGTAAATGTGGAACACATGTGTTCATTTGGGAGGAGGTAGTAAATGAATGGAGAGTTAGTGTTAGGTTGGCAGCAGGAGAAGCAGGGCAATGGAAATAGTAATGGGGAGAGAGAGTGTGGCAATGCTGGATAAGGAACAACAGTGGAGGGGAGAGATAGTGTGACAATGTTAGGATAGCAGCAGGAGAGAGTAAGGCAACAGGGATGGTGATGGGGAAGGAGAGGAGGGAGTGATAGTGTGGCAGTGTTGGATAAGGAACAGGGGGATAGAGGGGAGAGAGACAGTGTGGCAATGTTAGAATAAGGGGCAGGAGTAGAGAGGGAGTGCGGGGTGATAAGGCTGTGGGGGGGGGCTGCTCACCGAATCAGAAGGCAAGGGGTAGGAACAAGTGAGGGAGTGAGTTTGAAGGATGCAAGAAAGAAGGAAAACATTACAAAAGAAGGCAAGGTGGGGCATACGATACCAGGAAAGGGTGATAAGTGCAGCGCTACATAAGATCAATCAATCAGACAATCAAAGTCTTTATATAGGTCTGAGGTAGTTATAGATATAGCTACAGTTTGCATTAGGAGTAGCAGTTACAAGTTTCTTTCGGGGTTCAAGTAAACAGGGATTTAAAGATGGCTAGTCCTATTGTTTGAACTAGCTTTAGTAATTTTTTAAGGCTATTCACAGGGTTGGGAGGGCATAGCTTATGGATGAGGCACCATCATGTGTTCTTATCTTAGGTACTGCATCAAGCAAGGTATAGGAGTAGTGTCTCAGAGGGTAGGTCCTGGAAGCACATGTTAAGAGGTCAATGATGTAAGGGGGAAGTTTATTTGTGATAGCTCTGTAGACCCAAAGGGAACCATTTCTTCACCTTCTATTGCTAAGAGATAGTCATCCAAGTTGTGCATACAATAGGCAGTGGTGGGTATTAAATGGGGCATTAATAATAAATCTCAGTGCTCTATGATACAGAGTGTTGAGTTTAGTTAAGGGGGTTTTGGGGCCGTGGCTATACAGGAGGTTGGCATAGTCCAGCAGTGGGAGGAAGGTAGTTCAAACTAGTTTTATTCTTGCCTTGTGATTTAGTAAGCGTTTGATGTGATAGAAAAGTCCTAACCTCTGTCTTGGTTTTTTGAACAGTTCATCAATATGTGTTAAGAAGGAGAGCTTATTGTCGAGCCAAAAGCCCTGATATTTAAATTTGTCTGTTGTTTGAAGTGACTCCTCCAGCTCCTCCACAGAGCTTTTTCTTCCTGGCCATGCTCATCTTGCAGGGATATATTCTGGACCCAAGGATATATCCTCTTCATGCCTGGCAGCATCTATCTCCCCCTGTGTCTAGTGCCAGTCTGACTGTCTCCACAGCTTCCTGTCAGTGTTCAGGGGCATGGTGGTAGGGCTATCCTTCAATCAGTGAAGTTTGTTGTGTGGACCAGAGTGTAGCATTGACATACACTAGGACCCAGGGAATACAGGGGTGCACATAGTCATATTGATGGACATGGGCATTTCCCCTGGGTTCCTACCTGCTCCCCCGGCAAGTGGACAATATTCTTGAAAAAAAAATAATTTAAGGGGAGGTTGCAGTAAATGGGGAAGGGGTGGGACCTACTGTAAACAATTACACAGGAGGCCCATATTGGACAGACTCAATAAACCATATGGTCTTCTGCTGGCTTCTTCGTATGTTCGTATGTTCATATGCTAATCCATGTGATCTTCTGCTGGAAATTTCATATGTTCATATGTTCTTGGTGGTCTTTGGCATGCACAGCATTTCTCTGCAGCAGGAGCAAGGTCCCTGGCCCAGCTGTAGGGGTCACCTTGGTGGAAGAACTTACCATTAACCCTCCCTGACCAAAGCATGCTATGACACATGGGTACTGGTAGAAGCACACTTTCTCCTGTCTCCTCCACAGATGCTACCCCAGCCTGGCCTGCCTCCCAGCAAAGGCAATGCAAGTTTGCTCCTTAACCCAGCTGGCCTGCATGGTAACATGACGCACTGCCATTGGGCCATCAGGGCTGCACTCCTTGTTCCATCCTTGATATTTGCTTACAGTGCTTTCTCTAAGAAATAAGTTAAAAGCAACAGAAAATGTGAAATTTTGAGGTAGCCACTGTGTAGTGCTAGTTTATAGACAGAGCTGGTATGAGTCCTCTGTTTGTCATGTACCAAAAAATAAAATTTTCAGTATATGCTGTAAGTGCAAAGATGACCATAGCTGCAGTTCTTTGAGCCATCTTACTTTTTGAGGCAGAAAGGATGTGCGGCTTGTCTCAGACTGATAATATTTCAGCATGTAAGCCTGCAGGTGTGATCCCCACCACACACAAACACATGAACACACAAAACACACACATACACACATACCTCTCAACCCTTTGACACTGAAATGAGGGACATGGACATTTTTGGACACTCAAAATGAGGGACAATGAGGGACACAGACCCTCAGAATGAGGAACACATCCTCAAACATGGAGATACAAGCTCAGAACACTGTGAAAACCATAGTGTTTACTTGTACAAAGTTTATTTTGGATTTGGTATTTTAGAATATTAAGAGTTTCTGCTTTAAAGTCTGATTTTACAGCACATTCTCTGTGTAGGCAGCACCTTTTCCATGAGGGATGGATAAGGGACAGAGCAATTTTAAGGGGCAAAATGAGGGATGTCCCTTGTAATGAGGGACAGTTGAGAGGTATGCACACACACACACACACACACACACACACACACACACACACACACACACACTCTTCCAGGGATCAGATATGGTAATATTGTATGACTTTTCTAGAAGTTTTGAATTGTTTCTGACTGTTGGAATCCTTGATTCCCTGTTGTTCAGTAAATGTAGACATTTTTTCATCACAATAATACTAGAAGTAAATTACAAGTAAGCCACACATTATGCTGTATCCCCTATCAGGGTAATGCATTAGCAATCACATTGACTCTGACTGGAGTTTGTTTTCAGACAGTGTGTGAGAGAGAAGAGAGAGAGAGAGGCACACAAGGAAGGAAATTGTGCAAGTTTTGCTAGAAAATTGCAGAACCTACAGTGGTTGCTATTCAAACGTTGCCGGTTACCAAGGTATGCCGCTTGGTACCGGTCTTTCCAGTGCGTTACAGAAGTGGTAGCTCATTACCGCGGTGTGCAGGGCTCAATTATAGCAACAGTTTAAATGTGGTTTAAATGCTCTTCATTACACATCCACAAGGTGGCAGCATGAGCCATCACAGCGATATTGGAGCCTAAAGTGTAAGCAGATTTCTCCCCCAGAAACAACCTGCAGAATGCGTCAGGTTTCAGTTCATTGCATCCATATTTTTCAGTTCATTTCAGTTTCATTTCATCCGTTTTTATTTTTGTACATTCTCAAAGGTGTAGCCTTTTTCCAAATTTTTTTTATTATTAGTTTAAGATCTGCTTGAGCTGTGTTTGTGCATTCTCCATTACGGAGAGCATACTGTAAAGTAAATAAAATGTCACAATGGTAGAAAAGTACTGTATGCTCATTTGATAAGTTCACTAAATAGTGTAATTCCAGTTCCACACCTGATATTCTACTCTATTTCTCCTCATCATAAAAGGTAAAAATATTATTTTTGAGCTCTGCAACAAAAAGTTCCACTACCTTTATTAGGCTCTTTATAAAAATACTTAGTTTAATTGTGCTAATCGCTATGCTGCTGTTTAATTATCTGGGGGGTCCTTGTATGTACCATGCCGGCACCAGAATAATGGCAGCATCTCACTGACTGCAGTTGCTCCATCTGGGCTGTGGCTCTGTATCCAATGGCTGGTGGGGGGGAACGGGAATCTTGTGAATGATGTTAATTATTTCAAGTTCCATACCAGCAGCTGCAGCTCAGCTCACTGGTAGTGTCAGCTGCAGTTGCTCTATGGTTTTGAGTGCTGGGGGTGGGGGTGATATTGCTTTCAGCCAGGGTGGGATTGGAAAAGATATCTAAAGTACAAGCAGCATTGGGGGAGGTTGACTCTTTGATCTATGATGCTGAAGGCATGGAGAACACCAGGGATTTGTTGAACATATATTCAATTTCAAATTCATCATGGGGTGCTTCTGCTTCCTCCTTGTGAACAAGCTGCTGCATTCAATAAAAAATAAAAAAAAATACTTGGTTACTCGGTTGCTTAAAAGCAAGTTGATTTTGGTTGCCCTCGAGGAGGGCAAGCAACATCGCATTGAAGCAGGGGACAGGACCTATGAGGAGGCTCAAAGAGCTAAATATGTACACATTGGAAGACAGAAGGGACCAGGGGACATGATAGAGGTCTTCAAGTACATGAAGAGGGTAAATAGGGAGGAACAGTCAGGGTGTTTCAAGGAAGGAGGAGGGGGCCACTAGAGGGCATGGGTGGAAGCTGGGGGAAGATCAGGGGAGAAAGAAGGAGGTGCTACTTCACTGAGAGGGTGGTGGAGCCATGGAATGCACTGCCTAGGGGCTGGTGGAGGCAGAGACGGTGGAGGGGTTCAAGAGGGGCTGGGACAGGTACAGGGGAAGGGTTCTGGAAGCAAAATCCAATGCAGCAAGAATATCCAGAACTGGGAAGGGAGAAGCCAGAGAAGGCGAGGGGGGCAGCAAGGTCAGCACCCAGGGTGGGGGCTGACCAATCGAGCAGACTCGAAAGACCATTAGGCCTATTCTGTTGACATTTTAGTATGTTAGTATGTATGTTAGTATGTTAATGCTTGCCAATTGCTTGAACTTGCTTAGTTGCTTTGCACCAGGAAGCAAGATTTGGTTAGGTCTGGGATTGATTTTGATGGCTGATTGGCGTTGCTAATTTGGGGCATATCACAACAGAAGCTGCAATTACTATAATAACAGTGATAGTGAATTTACCACTAGTACCAACATATATTTTAAATGGAGAGTAAAAAGTAATGTAGTACTGTATTATGAATTGATCAATGCACCAAATTCATTTTCTGTGAATGGACTGGCTAATTTTACACACAAGAGCATACAAAGTGATGTGAAGCAGATTGTTACTTAGCACTATGAACTATGACCCCCCACCCCACCCCTTTGCATTAAGGCTTCTCGCAACCACAGAGCTCACTTCCCACCTATGATCTGTGCTAGGGAAACTGGCAGACTGGCATCACATCACTTTTGTCAAGTGCTCCATGATGAAACACATAATCAGCTAGCTCTTAAATAAAAAAAAGCAAAAAAAAAAAAAGAAAAAATAACCGTATAGCCACAAGCTATACATTCGTGCCCGTTTCAGCTTTGGTAGGTGTAAGATGAGGGGATTTATTTTTTTTTTCACATATCTTAATCATAGATTTATTGATTTTAGATAACTGGTCAAAACAGTATGAATAATCAAATGTTGCAGTTAATAGCCTGAAGCAAGATGTCTGTCATAAAATTATTCTTCATACAGTTCTAGATTTACGATGTTCATTATTTTACTTATTTTTTTAGTATAAAATGCTCATTGCTGTAATAATTTGTCTTTTGGTCTTTTAGGAGAAACATAAAATTACACACATTAGCGTCAAACCTGCCCATGTTTCTCAGCATACCTGTACACTTGCCATCACTTATTTCAGAGAACATTTTTAAAATGTAGGATGCATTATTGTAACATATAGACTGATGGTCATAATGCTGGAAAAAACTTGAAAGCATCAAACATTAATTACTATTTGTGCATGTGTGTTTGACAGTAAATAATAGTGACATTTCATTTGACTCTCTATAGTCAGTCTCTGAAGTGATCCTGATACAGTGTTTCTGTTATGTGGTTGGGTGCTATGTTATAATTCGAAACAATCTGCTACATATGGATACTGTACATGGATACATTGTTTATGGGCTTATAAGGTGACTTGTCTGCATGGTAGAATGTGACTTTTACAATATAGGCAGACCACTATACAAATATTTAAAAACAGGGTGGACAGAAATGCTGTCCATATCGATGTCAAACTCAGACATTCTTTCTAGAGAAAGGCAAACCATGCAGGAAGCTATTACTTGCTCTCGATATTCTGACTGTAAAAAATAAATTGATCAGTACCAGTTAAAACTATGCAACTGATTAATCAGTTTGGTGATGCCATGAACTGCTAAGAAGTTGTCCTTACAACAAAAACCAAAAACAATGACATATGAATGAAAGAAAAATACTGAGGGTACTACTGATCTGCTATTAGTTGAACCTGAACTGCAAAAGCCAGGAGTCACCTTTAGTGTGGTCTCCAAGAGCAGAATTAATATAATGACTTCAGTGATATCTTGAGTCAGTCTTCCTAGACCAGCAGGTCTGGTTAAAAACTAGTGAGTCTATTTTACGTTTACTGTAAATCCATGTCTAATGTGAACAACCAGTACAAAAAAAAGACTTTGTTAGTCCTGATGAATTGTACTACATACTGCCATTCAAACTGCAGTCAATTAAAACCACTGATCATGTTACAACTTTCACTTGCTATTGATTTTTAACAGTTTTTTTGGCCTTCTGTTATTACAATGACAGTGTGCTCTGTCAGTATTCAATCTGTGCTGCCTGCTTTGTATTCCATTTTTCCCTCCCCCCTTACTGCACCTGGAAATTAGCCTGGGCTTATTGTGCCTTTCACTTCACAAATTTTCAAATAAATACATAAATAAATAAAGAGTGTAGACATTCGAAGTATTTTACTGTTTTTGTCAATTTAAGAATTCATATCACAGTATCTGGAAATGCAGCATATTTGTGCAAGAGTGCTAGAGTTGTGAAAATGAAGGAACCCCACAACCCTGCCCACACCCCCACATACTGTACAACACCTTCACTTGTGCCAATAAATAATTCCCATATAGTGAACAGTGGCTTGTAAAATGATGGAACTATCATACCATTTGCTACCACCCAAACCCCTTCACCCAAAAGCACTTCCAACCACAAGTGGCAACAAAGTTATAAGTGGTAGACTGGTAATAGAAGATAATGTTGTTCACATCCAGGCTGTTGACTCCTGCTACTAATAAATAAATACTGCATGCCGTTGTCCTCTGGTACTTAGTAGTGTCCCCTGTGGCATTGTGGTTGGGGTGGGCAAGGGTTCGATACAGGTGCATTGAGAAACTAGGAAACTGATGGCAGTAAATATCCATACACATTAACTATAGTAAGTGAGTGTTATTAGACTTGTTTAAGCAGGTGTTCCAGGAATTTTCGCATATGAATAGCAACATACAGTATGTGGCCACAAGAAAGTGAAAAGAAGGGAACAGCGCAATTGTAAGGATGACAGTATGATAGTAAATTGTGGTGTCTTTTTTGAGTTATAATGTGGTTTATGTGAGGTGATTATTACTATATGGATAGGCAACAATACATGTCACCAGTTTGGAGTACCTCTGAACTTCATTAGCATAACATTTGGTTTCCTGATTTTGTTTTCTTTACCGTATTGCCATCCCGATTTAATGGATCGGTACATTACTGTTGTGTATTTGTAGTTCTTGAATTTTATTTGGTGAAATTGAGGTGGATTTGGCATTTCCTCACTGAGAAGAAGACAGTAAGAGTGACACTGACAACTGAGAGGGAGAGGGTCACATCCTGAGAAAGTGACCGCATTCTGCAAGTAAAAGAATAATATAGACATTGCAAAAATAATAGTGATATCAAGATGCACTTGTCACTTTTGTTGGTTAGCTGGTGCTAAAACTGTGAAGTGGGGGTGAGGGGTGGGGGGATGGTGATTGGTGGCAAGTCATCAGTTTATGATTCCATAAGTATCGGTAAAAGAAAGAAGGGGCAAATACAGCATGGGGGTTGGGTTACCATGCATGAGCACTGATGATAGTGGAAAGGGTGTCATTTTACCTGTCCACCTGTCACTAGATTTTATAGCATAAACAACATCCCTGAAGACCTGCAATAGATTTGGGAATGCACCACCCCAAACATTTGCAAATAAAAATGGAAATATTTGTAAATTGATGGTAATGTAGGTCAAAACAAAAAATGGGCAGGCAGTATAAATCAGTGGTAAAAGTATGATAGAATGATCTCAGTACATCCTGCAGAGCTGGGTTTGATTCCCACAGACTCCACTTGTAGACTGTGTCCCTCTGATCAAGTCACCTAATCACTCCACTACTCCTGGGGTGCCATTGGAAATAGGCAATTGTGGCTAGTGGCCTTTACCAGATGAACAAAATAATATAAAAATATCCTCCTCCACTATGCACAGCATGTGTTTTATTCTTTTTTTTGGGCGGGGGGGGCATTCATCCATGTATAAACAAAAAGTAATGGAGTCCTCCGCAAAATTGGATTCTCATACTTGGTGCTTTGCTATTGGCATTGTGGAGGTAAAAAAATATTTTTTTTTCTAATGCCTATTTTTTATTTTTCTAATGCCTATTGATTAACCAACTTTACCTATTATGTGAGGTTTAAAAACACAAATTCATTCACTCATTATTTTCCCTCATTATTGTAAACCTATTTCCTGACTGACAACAATGATCTGTATGTTAATATATGAGAAAAAAATATTTGTGCCTAGGTACTGTGGTTGTTCAAAACCACAAAGCAACACAAGAACTTTCACCAGCAATCACCATTAACTTTCAGCAAAACTTTTAACCTTTAATACAGAATTCAATAGGGAAGTTCTTGCTGAAATGAATTATGTTGTAAATGTGAGAACGTTTTAGTGAAAATAAAGAACGCTCACTGGTTGAAGTACCCCTCTTCCTCTTTTGTCTTCAGGATTGGGGAGGTGAAATTCTATAACCATGAAACACACACTAAGCTGAAGCTTTTTTCTAGGTGCGACCTGGGTGCAAAAGGAAGTTAAGTGACTTGCTCAGGATCACACAGTATGCAAGAGGGGGCTACAGGATTCAAACCCAGATCCACTGTTCAAACTTTTTGGTGGCAATAGAGGTGTACTCTTGGACTGAAGGGAATCCTTATGGATTTTTAATTTAAGAAGTTTAAAGTTGAATGGGTTTAACAATGTTATGGAATGGCAACCAATGCTATGAAAACTGGATTTTTTGCTACCCTGAAAAACTGTTCCTTGTCCCTTAGCATTGATACTCATAGCTATGCATATATTTAAATACATCAATAGCCATGTAGTGCATTATAAAATTTAGTTATAACTTTTTTATTCTGTGTAAATATTTTGTGTGTAACATCAATTAAAACGCAGGTCCAGCTTCTTTATGTATCAGATCTTTGCATTGTTAGCATAGAAGAAGAATTTTTGTCTAGGTCTAATAAAATGAAAATAAAAATAAAAATGAGTGTTTCAAATATAAAATGAATATATCTACAGAGATTTGAACATTAGGTAAACATAAATAACTAATACATATTTTAGGAAACAAATTAGTTATTTTTATAACTTTACTTTGTTCACATGCACCTTATCTAAACTCCTTCACTGTGCTTTCTAATTTTTTCTCACCCGTTTACTTTTTCATCCCAATTTAAATACACTTTTGCTTGTCAGCTGCTATGCTGCCATTGAGTTGCATTATGATTTTTTTAAATGAATCACTTGCACAGCATCTATACGAACATCAATTCACATAAACCACAGGGCTGTCATGTCAAGTAATTTATGCAGCGTCTTCCTGGATCAGATCAAATTGTTCACAACTATATTTTTCTCATGTTGAAAATAATCAGGTGCTTGTAGAGCTTGACATCTGGTGTTAAGGAGAATTACAAAGTTGAAGTTTTGCAACAGATTTACTAATGCTCATTCTGGTACTTCCTATATGTAATCAATACTGTGAATACCTGGTTATCAGTATCAACTTATTATGGCAGTAACTGGATACTACTACTACTACTACTATTTAGATCAACCACATGTACATTAAGCTGTCCATGCTGTTTTATCTTTACCCATCTCAAAGGCATTTGGTAACACCAGTAGTCACAATGACAAGGCACAATCAAATTCAGAATATAAGAAAGGCACTCAGAGCTAAACAAAAATTATTTTTTTGCAAACTCAGGATGACTTTTTAAAAAGGCTACCTTATGTGTACTTTCTTAACAAGTACTACACAGTGCCAAGTATTATAAAAATAACACGATGAGCTGTGTTTTGAGCTATAAATTCTAGAAAAGTGTTGATTTTGAGAAGCACATCTGGCTGCCAAGTACTAAATGCAAACAGCAGACTCAGAACTGTATGAAAAAGATCAGATTTTCTGTGGTAGGACTATGAGACATTAGTTATTGTTGTCTCAAGGAGCCCACACTGACACTTGGAGGAACCTTGTTGTCACTTATTAATTAATCCCCATGCAGGTGGTTTGTAGTATATTGACAGCAAAAGAAAGTTGGTTGCCCCAGTATAAAAGTGCATCTGGGTCAAAAATAACTAAATCCAAGAAAACAAGACTCCGCACTTGTCCATTCAACAATTATGAGATGCGTTCCATTTCTTTGAGTGCAATTCATGTAATAAGGTAAAACAAAAAACACAAAATAGCAACAAAATATCCCCATCCTGCTTCCCTGATGATCTTTTTCCCCAGTTTATTTCATTTTTAACCACACTTCTGTCCAGTCATAGTTCATAACTCTGAGTATATTGCCTAAAGTACAGTAAACTTCTAACTGGCGCCCCATACTAAATTCACAGCTTTCATTTACAGTACACATTTTAACCTGCAGAGTTTCAGTGCTCTCACCCCTTCCACAATGTACACAGACACTGCTAGTTTTTACTGCATAAATGTTTTATTGCAGTTCATGCTGTAAATACGAGCAGCGTGTGTGTTCATTGTGGAAGGGGTGAGTGTATCCAGACTCTGCAGATTAAAGTAAATTTATTCTTCAAGCAGCACCACCGTCCCAGTGTCTGTCCTATTCTGTACGTGTACAGTACACATTTGATGGATCCTTAGTGGTGGCTTTCTTTGTGGAGGCAGCAGAATAAGCAGCAGAATACAGGCTGACAACATTTCAGAAAAATGTACAGTGAGGCACTCCAAAAAGGAGGAATAGTCCAGAACTGGAATAAGATGGGGGAGGGGGAGGCTCAGCATGTTCTCTGGTGGCTAACAGGTATAACTGGACAGCTTGTTAAAAGCCAAAGCACCCAGTAGTAAGATAAAGTTATACAGATTTCAGGAAATAACCAAAGATGGGTCTGACAGCTGGCTAGGCAGCATAATATATTGGGGAAAGGGGCACCTAGTTAGATGGTATAATAAAAAACGTCCTAACACCAGCTCTAAATAAAATCAGCCTTATTGCTAAGTGATTTATTTTTACCATTCCCATCTCCCCAGCCTGTGTTTCCAGTAGCTGCTAGCTTTACCTCCCCTTCCTTCCCCCTTTCCTTTGTCTGCGTAGTGTGCTTAATTAACTTGATCGGTTTTGCTGGCACACCTGAAACATTTCTGAATTAATCATGCCACACATATTAAATTCTGCTTATCCTGCTCTGTATTTTTCAAAGTGCAGCCAAGGATGTCTTTGTAGCTACTGTCTGTAAGCCTTATGATTCACCTGGCTTTGATTTCTGTCTTGTTTTAACTGTCATGAGAAATGCTGTCTGAAAGGAAACTGGTAAATAACTAGGTAATTGGTAGCTAAACAAAACAGCAAAAGTAAAACATGCTTTGCTTCATACATACTCCTTGGGAAAAGTTATAGGCATTTCTGACAGCCTTGGCTGATTATTTTTTTTCTTTCATTTGACTGAAGGGATGATGATAATGCTGCACACCTAGTAATAATACTTAATTCTTTTTTTATTCTTTGTTAACTGGGTAAGTTTATCAAGGCACAGATGCCTGTTTTTAGTGACCCAGGAGCATGGGTGAAATAATGACACTTGCTCAGATCATTCACACAAACTATGCAAGTGGTGGTTTTAGGAATCAAACCCAGCTCTTGCAGAATGTATCAAGCTCATTGAATGACTACTACTCTTAGGTGTCACCACTTCCATATTTTGTAAGTCTTACATGAGAGTCAGAATCCCCTGTATCACCCCACCATGAAGTCACTAAAAACAGAACTGGTAAACTTGTTCAGTCACACATGCAGTCATTCAAAGAACTGTAAACATGCACAAAGCATGCAAGTACAGCTTGTGGGAATCAAATCTATGTTGTACTGTATGTAACAAACTCATTTCACCATTCAACAATATTACCCATCTCTAAAATATTAGAGATAAAATGCAAGTGTTTTTTAATAAGTTCTCTTCTTTTCCAGTTTAGTTGACATCAGTGTGATAAAAATTGCCTTTCGCGATCAGAAAAGTACAGTATATACCTGCAGTGGTAGCCGCTATCAGAGACATGATGCAGAATATCCAAACATTGTGTATCATGACAGATATCATGGGAGAAATCCCCATTCATTCCAATTGTATTGCTGTGATATCTCCCAACATATCCAGATATACAGTACATCTTGTCACTGGCTACTACTGTATTACTATAGGCAAATAAGTAAATATGTCTTGCATGGCTATCTATTATATCTAAGGGATCTGGTGACCTTACAACCCACTCAGACTTTTCTCTTGTGGCTTCTGATATCAGCAGAAAGCCTGAACAGCAGTCTTGATCTGTAACAGTGCATATCAGTAATTGTATTCCTGCCAAAAGAAACCTGTAGCAAAACCACACTCTGCTAGAAATAACTAAGTAACTTCTCACCCCTATTAAATATTTCCAAAATGAAGTTGGAGTACTGTACATAATTGCCTAGAATTAGTAGTCCTGGTCACATTTGCACTAATGTACACTAGATTAACATATGGGGTAACATATGAATAAATAACATTATTTTATCTAGAGATTTAAACTATAACTCCCCATGCTATTTAAAAATGTAAGGCCCAATGTTCAAAGCCGTATGCCAGCAACATGGGTGTGTAAGACTACCATGCACTGATAACACCCCTACCTATATAGCAAATGCCTCAGTGGTATTTACTACATCTGCCCTGTGGCCACCAGGTGACCCTGACCTGATCCCACTTTACCAGCAGAATTATACAGGTGGCTGGGTCGCAGAGCAAGCACAGGCTATACTGCATGGCATGCTTGAAGCCAGATATCTCTGACTTTGTGTGCTGGTAGGGTGCAGATAGTAGGCAGGTAAACCCCAGATGTAATATATTACCCCTCTGCAATCACCATTTGTCTTCAGGGCATGGATCAACCCCCTCCCACAGACATGCACACATACATGCACACACACACACACACACGCCGAACAGCAGAAGCCCTCTGCATTGGCATGGAGGGCGAGAATGGACAACGGTACAGCATTTTGTTTATTTAAAAAAATGCTGTCTATGAAGGATATATGACAGTCCTAGTCAGTCTGTCCAAACCCATAATCCCCTGCTAATGTAGAGCAGGGGAGCACTTGCTGGTTGTCCCAGCTTTCCTGTTGAAAGTCCATGTCTGGTCCATATCCAGCCCTATCGGGATTAGGGAAGCCTACTGTCAAGCTAGGCTCCTGGAAAAGCATAAGGGTGGGGGAGTGGTACAGGGCAACTATGCAAAAATCATGCATACCCCAATCCAAACTATGGATTGGACACTAATGGTTCTATTCAAGATATGGGCCACCACATGGGTGATTTGCATATTGCTGACGTAATGATGACACTCAGGGTATGTAACACACTGGTGATATTTACTGTCCCCATCTACACCTCTGCAAAGCACCTCAAAGGTGGGGAGGCCTGGTGGTGGAGCTCTGCTGTACCAGTCTTCCATTACAAAGCCAAGTCTGGTAAAGTAGTTGGTTCCCTTTCCTTTTGCAGCACAAGATAATGGGTTATAGTAGTCTCAGGGATCTGAACAGACTGGATAAACCTCTAAGTCTTTTATTGCTGACAAATTCTATTTTTCTGTGTTAAGTCCACATGGAAGAATACCATATCCTCAACAGACTCGTCAATGTTTTGTAAAAATACAGACTATCCCAATCACCGTATTCATGATGTACTGTGTTCTAGGGCAAGAAAGTGGGCTAGGTATCAGACAGTTTGGACTATTTGGGGCACTCATGAACCCAGAAAATGCCATGGTGGTGGGTTAGTAGGCATCTTCAACCTTAGATTTAGCACTCCATAACCTTTGACTGCTACACATACAGTGGTAGTTACAAAAAAGTTGACCATTACAACAGTATTTATAATCAACCATGGAAAAATTACAGTGGATGTACCACTACTGCAGAAAAAAACCCTAATGTTATTCAATCTCTTTTTTATTGCATGGTGGTAAATCCGCTGTATTTTTTTCCACGGTTGAAAATAAATACCGCAGTAATGGTCAACTTTTTTGTAACTACCACTGTATATGAAATGGTAAATTAAATGAAAACCTGCCATGCTCCCTACATGCCCCCACCTTTGTGTACTACTGTACATAGTTCTGCAGAAACTGCTTCTCTGTAGTACAGCACCTTTCATTTGACTACATTAAATCTGAGACTGTTGGAGTCAGACTAATTACCCAGTGTATTCACATCCTCCTGAAGTTTGTTCTTTCCTCAAGGGAGTCCACCGCTCTGATCAGCTAAGTTCATTAGGTTAGCAATAATCTACGACAGGGTGTGGGGTTATAGGCATTTAATCAATACCTGGGGTGCATTGTGAGGCATGAGGCCACAGGTTGAGTGTCCTCACAGCACCCCAGATGTGGATTAAATGCCTATAACTCCACACCCTGGAGTGGGTTATTGTACTTATAACATGGGTTCTGCTCAAGAACACATGACATTTCTGCAAGTGCTATGAATGTCATGTTTAAAGCCAGGAAAGGAGATGTGATCTATCACGTGTTAAAGTAGTCCCTAGAAAACTACCCATATAATGCATAGTACTTATGCATCACACACAGGATAATCTCACACAGGCACTCATGAGCACACGTGTCACTGGTGGAACGGACAACACTGTTCTATGCTGTATACAGCCAGCATGACAATAGACATGGTTGGGTGGGGGGTGCAACCATCTGGGAGTTGTAGGTTGGTTACTATGGAGCAGATATTGTCCAATTCTCTGATTTCATCAAGTGCTCCATTACTCTGTTGTGGGGTCTGTTGTACGGGTATACTGATGCATGTGCTGCGCTGTGGTGTTCAAAGCCACTTGATCTGTTGCCTGCACTAGCATACACACACACAGCATGTGTGCAACACATCCTGAACTGCAGTACTGTAGACAGGACAACAGCACTGCAGAGGGTGAAACATGGAGCAGCTGCCGTGATAAGGGCTTCTGCCCCTGTGCACATGTGAACACCACCGTTCTGCCATTTTCCACTTGCGTTCTGTTGTGCCCACAATCCCTGTTTTCATTTGGTCGCACAGTGGAGTAGGAGTTTTGCACCGGTTTGCTTGGCTGTGTGAACAGCCAGCACCATCCAATACATTGCCCAGTGTCCCGACTCCACTATGAGACTGTGTTTTCTCAACTTACAACCCTGGAATTTTTAAAAGAACTACTTGCCCAAGTTCAGCTGTGCTTAACATACCTAAAACTACCTTTGGCTGAACTTGGGTCTGAGGATCCCCTCCACTGTAATATTGTTGACTGCACTCACCACCAGAACCCTCCTCAAAATGCCAGAACTTCTCTTGCAGCACCTGCAGCATTCTAGAGCTATATGCTGTGTGAATGCTGCTCCACAGCATTTCAGATCACTTGGCTGCAACCATCTACTCAGTGGTGATCCAACTTTCTCACCATGTGAACGAGCCTTGTGTCACCAGCAAGAACACACTCAAAACTCTTTCTGCACTGCACACAAAAAAGTAACAGTATGTTGTGCCTCCCACTGTCTCTCAGTGTCTCTGGCTATCTCTCTATGCCGGCTTACTCATGGAAAGTCACTGCTGAGCATCTGAGCATCCTATTGTTGCTGGAGCTTCTACATGGATGAGAGAGATGTGAGAGACAGCTGCAGGATAAATGCTCTAAGACATAACATGTGCTGTCTATCTCACTCTCTCTCCATCAATGGGCTAATGTATGTGATATTTTATTTGTCCTTTTCTCTTTCCATGATATCATGCTGTGAGGGACACATGTGATATAACAGCAAAAAGAAACAATCACTCTCTTACTTTCACTCTGCCATGCAGGGGGCATTCTGCAGCATACAGTTGCATTCTACTGCATTGAATGTGGGACATTGGCCTGGACTGCATGTGGGACTAGGGTACAGCTGGCACTACTGGTGCACTACAGCACTTACACACCAACAGGGGAATTACCTACAGCACTGACAGGTGACCACAGCAGCTCTCTCTCACTTAGCTGCATTTTTCATGGCTGCCTGTCAGTGCTGATGTTTCCCACACATAACAAGTCCCACTCTGCCCAAGGATCCTGCTGGCCAGGCATTTCACCCCCAACTGTTGATTAAATAATGAATTTAATCCATGGTCAGGTGATGCTGTTCTGCCAATTAACATCCCTGCTCTACTGAACCCATGAACATTAGCAGCTTGCTAGATACCCCATCATCCAGAATATTGATAAAAAATATTGAACTGCAGTAGCCCCAGCACTGATCCCCGTGGGATGCTGCTGAGTATTCATTTCCACTCATAGTTAACATTCACCACAGCCCACACTTCCTGCCAAGTCGGTTAACAATCCATCTTTTTTATACTACATACTGTAGTCTTCTTTTCTCAGAAGCCCAGAATATTGTAAAAGGTATACGTACATGCTATGTACAATTAGATATAAGCACAGTAAATAAAGCCCTGTAGATCTTTGTTTCTTATTAAACGATAGATTGGAAAACAAAAATAAACCATGGCCTTGCAATAGTTCAATTGGTACTTCAAGAACTGTTTTGCAAAATATTCTTTAGAATTAAAATCTACCGTGTGTGTGTGTGTGTTTTCTAACATATTATTAAACCTGGATAGCCCAGCTGAAGTGCGACATCTAGTTCTACCCCTAGTGGGATTTAAGGAGTCTCCCGCTGCCCAAGCCTGTGTTATAGCTATTAAAACAGAATGTCTCCCTCAGGTCCTGTTCACTTCACTGGTCATTATTAGTAGCTAAGAAGGCACAGTAAACAAAAAAATGGTATCACTGACAATTGCCAGTGCAATATTAGCACACTGTGCCAGTGTCAGCAAAATCAACCAACTTGCCTACTTGGTATGAAATGGCAATTTACAGGGTTATGTTTAAACCCTACTGCTGGAAAGGACAATGACTGTGTCTGACTATAACAAATGTTTTTATAGTGAAGCTTCTCTGAGATGTTTGGGCTCTTCTTTAGTCAGCTGCAATGTACTTTGGGCCCCAGGACCATTGCCTGGACATGTTATAGTGTCTGTCACCATCATTCCAATTCATTTTCATAGTTATATCCAACTCAGTTGCTAAATAGTCTTATTATTATATCTGAATGACTTTTTGTTGCATGCAGCTACATTGTAACTAAATTGCACAGAGTCAGACTTTCCAGGCTGCCTCTTCCTTGTGGGAATGAGATTACAGTCTTGGTATTGGGGATGCCCTTGCCAAACTATGTCTATGAAAAATGAAAAACAAAAAGGGCTCCCTCCACATACAAAATAGTTTTCACCCTCTTTTGTTTTATTTGAAGCCACATTTTTATACATTGCTTGCATGCATGGAAATGTGGCTAGAAATAAAACAGAAGGGGATGAAAAGTTTTCTGTATGTGGAGCGATCCACTTTTACTTTGCATTTTCCAAGACTATTACTTTAAATCTGTACAGATGTTTATTAAAGGATAGAGCAGACTATATGATAATGTTGACATTCAACATCAAGATACAGTACAGTCTGTAGTTTTTTGACTGCTCCACAAAACTCTTTTAAAAGTCAAATAATTCAGGTCTTACCTTTTTCAGTGCAAGAGATCAGACTCTAGCATCAGTGGGGCTGCTTCAGGAACTGTTATAAATTGCTGTAAAGCTGATGTTAAATGGAACGAGACAGACAGGAACTACTGGTTATCAAATGACTGAAGGGTTCAGTTTCCTGTCTTAATAAAGCTATGCACTAATCTACGCATGCAAAGAAAACGGTGGAGCTTGTTAGCTGTAACACAATGTCATAATATCTGCAATTATTTATGCTACTACTATAATTAAACAAGCAGAGTGTTCAACAGGCAGTGACAAGTGTTGCAAGGTTGTTGTATATTTATGGACTACATCAACAAACCGTATCTGTCTGTAGGCACTCACCCTGTACTCTTTACAGTGGAAACAAAATACACTGCAATGCGGAATCAAAAGTTTGAGGTAAGGAAAGGATTTCAATTTCTGCTTAGAAACTTCAGTAAAGGGTACTTTCCAAAATTTTGCCTGCTAAACTTGGACAGGGCTAGATTAAGGTTCTGTGGGGCCCTAGACCCAAGGACAATCTGGGGCTTCCTTTGTGTGGGTCATGCCCCCTTTGAGCAAGCCATGCCCATTCTGTCAAGCCATGTTCCCTTGCCATTTTTTATTCTTTAAAGTAAATTATTTGGTATTTGGATAAGGCCCACTATGCACAGGTGCCTGTATAGCAGTCCAAGGAAACAGTCACTGCATTTAATCCTTATCTGGCATCCACATAATTAAAACCACACAAATTGTAAAGGTCCCCTGAACACAGAATAACTTGCAGGTCACACCAAAACCATCTATGCTACTGGCAGTTACACATGGTATGCCAGTGGAACATTTTGAGTGTTTGTTTTTTAAAAGTTGCCTCTGAGCCCATTTTATATAAGCAATAAGGCACTTCAGGGATGTTGGTTGTACTAGGTTTACCACCACGGTTAGGGGCTTTACAACTCAGCTTCGCCTCATGCCCTACAATGACACTGACCATTGGGTAAATCTAGTACAACCAATGCCCTGTCATGCGTTACTGCTTAAATAACAATTGCTAGCTTATGAATAATATGCCAGTATGACAATTTAGCAATAAGGCAAGACAGGGCATTTGTGTCACTAAGTTTTCCACATGGTCAGTGGTGCAGTAAGGCAAGAGGTGATGTCATGTTAACATCAGCCCCTTGACCTAGTACCATCATTGTTCCCAGTGTGCTTTATTGCTTATATAAAATTGGCCCATAGGCCCTTCTAAACTTCTAAAAGTTTTAAAAGACACAAAAAAAATAATAAAATGTTGATAAATAATGAAAAATAGTCCCCAGATATGTTTCACCTATCAGTTGTCTTTCTTCCGATTCAATTCATTGTGTGTGTGTGTGTGTGTGTGTGTTTATCATGGGATAGAATAATTCAAAGCTCTTTATTATTCAGTAGTAGAATGCCCCCCCCCCACACACCATGGTAACATGGAATACATGAATTCAAAATTCTTCAGAGCTCCACAGGCATGCATACGCAGACTCAGACATCCAGACATGCACGCGCACACATACACACACACACATACCTCAAATGGAGCCAAAACCTCAGTTTTATCTGTTGTTGAGTAAGGAGCAGGGAGTCCTTTGGCAAAGTGGTGGGGATAGGAGGAGGATTTTTCATGCTCATCAAAGAAACAACAGCTGTCTTGATATGCATCTAGTCCAACTTCTATTACAACCACTATTACAAATTCAATCAGAACAAATGCTTTGTTGGGATGCCCTAAAATACATGCAACAATATATGATTCTTTATAAATCATGCTAGTCCACACCACTAAGAAAATTTTCTTAAGCCAGTGACTGAAAAGGTTGTCATTAAGGAATTAATGCTGCAGGACCTAAATCCAGCACTATATAAGAAAGCAGAGCACAACAGGGACACTGGCAGAAACAAGGGGAAACCTGCCCACCAAGAGGCTATTTTTTTTTTTACTAGCAATAGCAGCCACAATGGGAAAAGAATAGTACAGTATTTAACTCCAGACCAGTACATTTACAGTATGAAATCAGATTGCTACTAGTAACTTAAATGGTGTTCAGATCGTACTGTATATCAACCAGGAATCTCAAACAGACTAACAGTCCTAGATGCTTTACTCAAAAGTCAAACTTGCTTCCCCAATATAGACTGCATGAAATCAAATAGCTGCTGATGGAACTGAAAAAGTGGTCAGATTCAGATATGGCACTGTATCAACAATGAATCTCAAAGAAAACAGTCCTGGTCCTAGATGCTTTACTTCAAAGACAAAGTCAAACTTCTTTCCCATGGCACAAAAATGAAATTTTACAAAAAGAACATTGTGTGGAAGATTATGGAACTCTGACATTTTTTTGACTGGGAGAGAGACTGTCACAGTTTCAGACACAGTACAGTACAACAGGGATGTGAAATTATTACGGAGTGATCTGGGGCAACAAGCAACTCGATGATCGGTCTTATCTTATAGACAACAAAAGGTGAACCCACTGAACTGGGAGGAGCCCTCCTTCAGTTCAGGGTTCAGCCATGACCATCTCATCAGAGTTACTTTTTCTTCTCATCTGGGATCTCTGGGCTCATACGGTATACCTCATCTCCCTCACAAACACTCCTAATCTCCCACACACACATAGACTGCACAGTTTTATTGTCCTCCTGCTGTTGTGCTTTCAGGGGCCTATTCAATTGCTGCCTGGCCCGAGCGAGTGACATGTATGCCCTTTGGCCACTCATTATCCACAAAAGCCATCCAACTAGTTTAGAGCAAGCAACCATGCACCCATCCCCACCCCTGCCCATACTTTGCAAATACAAGGCAAAAAATGTAAAATAAATACATACAGTCCATCTCAGTTGGTTCAGGTTGGTAGTCGGACCCTGAAGCAGACAGGCAGTTGGCTGAGGACTGCACTCGTCATTGATATTCGCTGGCTGAGTCAGGTCAGATTTTCTGGTGGCTAGCTGGCTGGCCTACCAGGGATGATATCCTAGCCACTCCTCCACACAGAGAGATCTGGGACCCACTCGATGATCATCAGATCATCAATCATTCATTCACAGATTGGTGACTATCTACCACAGTGCCACCACACTGAATCGTGGTCCGATTGAAAAGGAAATAAACAATGTTACTACAGAGTATTTAGAATTTCTAGTAGTCAGTGAGGGAGATGCAAACTATGGCGGGAAGGTGTCAGGTGGCATGACTATATAGACAGTTCCCAATCCCCTGCTTCAGAGTAGAACCATGTGACCTATCAAATCACTCTCAATGTGCATGTCCCCATTGCGACGGCAGCTCTGACTCCTCCTCCAAGTTAACTGTCAGGAGTCCACTCGAGTCACTGTCATAATGTCATCAAGGTGGAAACTGGAAAGGAATTAAGGAAATTTAATCTGCGGCGGCTGCAGGTCAGGTTGTCAGCTGGCAGTCAGTTGGGCACTGCAATCTGCACTCCTCCAATGAGCCCCCAGGAAAAAAAACATTTTTGATGGCATAGTCTAGAGTTTTCAACTGTGTGTAAAAAAAAATGGTACAATAAAATAAAATAAAAAAATTGCAAGCATGATGAGGACCCTAGCAGGCGGGCACTAGGCCCAGGCCTATTGTGCCTGTGCCTTAATCCGACCCTGAACTTGGATTGTCTGTGCCCTGAATTTTCTTTTTTGTAAATCTGCTGTGTAATGAGCCACTCCATCACTGCTGACTTTCAATTGCCTTGAACCTGCCTTAACCAGGCAATAATTGTCAGACTGCATGGGCACCTATCTGACTCAGTGAGTGACCACACCACTGTTTATTGCCTATGGCTCATTGGTGCAGCTAATAATTCCAAAAGATGTCACATACTGTACTATAATTGTAAAAACATCAGCTCCTCAGCATTCTTGCAAGATTTCTCATGTATCGACTGGTCCTTTATAGATGCAATACCTGATGCCAGCTACGCACTGGACCTCTTTATTTCAGTTTGTTACAGAACTCGATCATCATATCCCTATCACCAGACTCAGGGTCAAAGATCTTAATTTATTTGTTTATTTTATTTATTTCAGATTATGATTACTACCTTTGAGCCAACAGCACATTTACAAAGGCTTCAAATCAGAGACAGTACAAGACATCACAATGTGGTTTACATTACAGTACAGTTGAAGAACAGATAACAACAGATTAACATCAGCAATTATAAGTGGAGTTACAACATAAACCTTGTATAGGAGGACTGCAAGTGAGTTGTACAGGACATTACACTTGCAGCAAAGGCAATGAGAGGCAACACTACAAGAGTGAGGTATATACTTAGCAGATGACAGGGAGTAACCCACAACAGCGGGCTCCCAGTAGGTTAGGGGGGGAAGACTGGGTGCAACCAGACATGGCTTAGTCCGGGAGTGGTGGTGGTGGTGGAGTTAGTGGAGAACGGGCTAGAGAGGAAAAGGTGGAGGTGGAAAGGTAGGGAGAGGGGAGAGGGTGGGCAATGTTGGGGAGGGGGAGGGGTGTGTGGAGATCAGATTCCTAATGGCTTGCTAAAGCCATATCAAGTTAATGAAGGACAGAGACATTGATTGGGGTACCTTAAGGAAAACAAACTTGCACTTAGATTGGGTTACATACTGTACAGATATTTAAGGAATGAATTCAAATGCAAGTTCAGCATGGCTAAAAGCACATATCTCAAAGTGCAGCAGACAATTTTAGTCAACCCAAAAATTGTGGCACTACATAACCTCCTTGTTCAACCCCAAAACTGCTACCTTCTCTCCCTCCCTTGAAGTGAACAGCCTCAAGCACAGTGATCCCAAATCTGTTGCCAATTTGTTCAGCGAGCACTGCTGCAACCTCAAGAAATACAGACTCTCCTTGTGTTGCACAGCATGTCCCCAGATTCCAGCATGCCTAACTTATGGCCATCCTCTATTTTACTTTAAGAAAGTCACTGTCAAGGAAGTCCACAAACTGTTGTTTCATCTAAAAACTAACAAGTCAGCTGTCTATAATGGTCTAATTCAGTTTCCAAAATGTTTAATCTTTAGTTTGAGTCCAAAAACATTCCTAACATCTGAAAATTGGCCTCTGTTGTACTGTTGCACAAAAAGGGTAAGCAAACTGTCCTAGACATCTACTGGCCTCATTCTATACTATAGGCTATGGCTAAGGTGCAAGAGAGGATAGTATGTAATCAGGTGGGTGCTAATTGTCTGGTCTGGGGCCTCGGCTAGTTGATAATTGACTTCTCACAGCCAATAGCATGCCACCAAGAAGGGAGCAGGTTCTGTATATAGGCAGCCCTGGCCAACATATCCCACATATGCCTCCCAGTCTGCCTCAGTTTGGGTCTCTATGTATTTCCTGAAAGCTGTTTTTATGTTTGCTTGCATGCATGTGCAAGAAACATAGTGCCATCATCCGAGATTTCGGAGGTGTGTCACCTCCTCCTCCAATTCAGTCAGTGTGTTGGCAGGCACGGCCCCTGTAAGCCAATGCATGCTGGAGCTGTCTATGACAAGCTCCAAAATGCAGTGGCATACAGTTGAAAGGGGGAGCTACGCTTCAGTGAGCAGCGATAAGATATCGCCTGCTCATGCGCAGCTCCCCCTACACACACACACACACACACACACACACACACACACACACACACTGCATGCATACTACATGCTGCCCCATGCACTCTATAGCCGGCAGGGGTGCCCAATCCCCATTGGCTGTGCTAAACTCCCCAAAGCCTCCCAAATGCCACGCTGGGTGCCCACCCCAGCATAGCAGCCTCGATAGTATAGCCAACGGGGGTGCCCAATCCCCATCGGCTTTTACTGTCTCTCCCTCCCCCATGCTATCACCGGTGAGTGCCCAATCCCGTCGGCTTCACTCCCAGTACAAGGTGCCATGCTGGGGCCCACCCCAGCATGGCAAGCGATCTTTGGCCAACTGGGGTGCCCAATCCCCGTCGGGTGAACACCCCCAACTCGTTTTGTGCCACGCTGGGAGCCCACCCAGCGTGGCAAACATCCCATGGCCGTCATTGAAAAAAACTGTAAAGAAAAATGGTCCCTGTAGTCTCCTGGCCCCTCCCACAACCCACCCACTGTGCACTCTGCCTCCCACACCCTCTCACCCCATACTTACCTCCGGAGCTCATGACGATCTTCGTGGACCGGGAACATGCCTGCACTCTTCAAAGCCGACCGCAAACTGAGGAAATGTCGGTAAGCTGTATAATGGGCTAGATAGGGTTTTTCAACTTTATTGCATACCTCAGGCATTTTGGAATTTTTGCCAAATTTTCAACATGGGGTTTTGGGACCCTTCTCATGAATGATGTCACTGTCAAGGCATTATTATCGGCCCGACGGGGTGATTTCGCAGTCACTGCGTGAAATCACCCTTCGGCCTGAGTAACACCATGACAGTGACATCATTCATGAGAAGGGGTCCTAAACCCCATGTTGAAAATTTGTGCAAAATTCCAAAAAATGACTGTTTTATGAGCGTACGTTGCACAGTTCCTATGCAGGCTCATAAGTTCGTGAATTTTCAATATTTTCACTCCAGATTTTCAACATTGCCATTTTACCACACCTTTCTATGAGTAGTACAGCTGTCATTTTTTACATCTCACCCAAAATGTGTTTCCGCCTATGTAGCGCACAATGGTGCAGTCAGTGTGCTAAATCAATGTACAGGACAAATTAAGACAATCACAATGACACTGTTCATGAGCAGAGGTCTTAAAATGGCTATGTTGAAAATTTGGTGAAAAAATTCCTAAAAATGACTGTTTTACGAGTGTGCGTTGCGCAGTTCCTACGCACGCTCATAAGTTCGTGAATTTTCAATATTTTCACTCCAGATTTTCAACATTGCCATTTTACCACACCTTCTTATGAGTACTACAGCTGTCATTTTTCACATCTCACCCAAAACGTGTTTCCGCCCATCTAGCGCACAATGGCGCAGTTGGTGTGTGAGATCAATGTATGGTACAAATTAAGAAAATCACAGTGACACTGTTCATGAGCAGAGGCCTTAAAATGGCTATGTTGAAAATTTGGTGAAAAATTCCTTAAAATGACTGTTTTACGAGCATGCGTTGCGCAGTTCCTATGCATGCTCGTAAGTTTGCGAATTTAATATTTTCACTCCAGATTTTCAACATTGCCATTTTATTACACTTCCTTATGAACAGTACACCTGCAATTTTTCATATGTTGCCCAAAATGTGTTTTTGCACATGTAGTGCACAATGGTGCTGTTGGTGTGCCAAAGCAATGTTTAGGACAGATTAAGAAAATCACAGTTACACTGTTCATGAGCAGAGGTCTTAAAATGGCTATGTTGAAAATTTGGTGACAAAGTCCATAAAATGACTGTGTTACGAGTGAGCATTGTGCAGTTTCCATGCACCTCGTAAGTTCATGACTTTGTAATATTTTCGGTCCAGATTTTCACCAGTGGCATTTTCACACTTCCTATGAACAGTACAGCTGTCATTTTTCACAACATGGCTGAAGTGTGTTTTCACACTTCCAGCGCAGAGATGCGTGGTCGCTGTGGGAAATCATTGTTTGGCACAGATAAAGAAAATCACATTGACACTGTTCATGATCGGAGGCACCAAAATGCCTGAGTTGACAATCTGCTGTAAAAATCCCCAACCTAATTATATTAGTGTGCGTGCACAGTTTCTATGACGCCGTGACTTCACCATTTTTTTAAATATTTTTACTGCAGATTTGCAACATTGCCATTTTTTACACCTCCCCATGAACAGTACAGCTGTCATTTTTTACACCATGTTCGGAATGTTTTTGCACCTGTGGTGCTAAATGCCGTAGTCACTGTGCATAGGCAGCTTCACTAACAAACTGATATTCCCCCTGTTCATGAGGTGGGGTCACAAAAAAATCATGTTGAAAATTTGGAGTGAAAATACCAACGAATGCCTGAGGTATTAGGGTTTCCAACCATAACGCCCAACCCTGTAGAGAATGACAGGCATCAGGGTGTGACTTGGGATTCTTGCCTGTGATGCTCATACCATTCACACCCTGCAGCCAGTGAGAGGCATCGAGGTATGCCTTGGACTCTTGGCCCCAAAGTTCACCCCATTCTCCTATATTGCACCCATCTCACCATATTTCCTAATGAAATGGGGTCATATAGACCAAAGACCCCAAAGGATACCATTGACACTTGTCAGTGTCTGCAAGGTGGGGTGTGGTGAAATGGCGGGCCGTTATGCCTGATGACCCAAACGCAACACCCCAATGCCTGTCACTCTCTGCAGGGTGGTGGTGGGGTTGGCTTCAGTTCAATATTTCACTGCCATTCCTATTACGCAGTTCTGTAACTTCTACACTACCATTGCCAATGCCAGCAAGCAAACATTCGGCATTGACAAATGCTTGTTTATGTTGTCGTGCATGCAACATCCTGTGACAGTACCACACTGAGAGGTGTGTCAATGTTGGCGAATGCAGGGCACGCTTTAGTAGGTGCGTCCCTCTTCCCCCAATTAGCGAGCATGCTTGCGCCGACATGGAAATTATGGAAAGTGCCACCAAGTTGAAAGAAATCTGCCACTGTAATCAGAGATGAGCTCCTCATGCAGTGGCAGATGACACACCTCCCCAAAGTGCATTTCCTGGTGAAACTTTTCAATAAACATGGTGCCTCCTGCCATTCGCCACACACAATCCCCATACTGATATTGGGGGTGGCCAATCCCCCATGTTGGTATGTTCTCCCACCCCACACACTTTCTTTGCCAACATGGCCAGTGCCTGTTGGCATCAGTCCCCCCCACACACACACTTTCTTTGCTGATGGGGCCCAATCTCTATCGGCATCAGCCCCCCCAAACTCATGGGGCACACCGAGAGCCCACCCCAGTGTGCCCAACATTCCCCACCAAAAGTCATGAGGCACACTGGGAGCCCACCCCAGTGTGCCCGACATTTTTTTTAGTTCACCTGTAAAGAAAAAAAACATCCTTCGATGTTCATAATTTGTTTTTCCCTGTAAAAAAGAAAACAGTCCCTCACAGTCCTGGCGCCCCCTTCCCCAACCTGCATCTACCTTCTGTGCACCCCACCTCCCTGCATCCCCCCTCACCCCATACTTACCTCCAGATGTCTGGCACTGCAATTGTCTGTGGAGTGGAATGCATCTGGAATCGTCAAAGCCAAACTGCAAAATGAAGGAATGCTGGTAAGCTATATAGTGGCATCAGTGGGGGGGGGGCAGGGTCAACTTAGGTGAATATCTCAGCCATTTTTTTTTTATTTTGGCTCCAAATTTTCAACATGGGGTTCTTGGGACCCCACCTCATGAACACATGCTCTGTCATCTCGTTATTGAGTCCCGAAAGGTGATTTCACGGTCACTGCGCAGAATCATCTTTTGGGGACCGATTAATGAAATGACAATGAGGTGAGGTCCCAAAAGGCCTATTTTGCAAATTTGGTGAAAAATTCCAAAAAACTACTATGTTATGAGTGTGCATTGCGCAGCTTCCACACACATTCATAACTTCAACAATTTTTAACATTTTCACTCCAGATTTTCAACATTGCCATTTTTTCACACCTCCTTATGAACAGTACAGCTGTAAGTTTTCACATCCTGCCCGAAATGTGTTTTCACATATCTGGCACACAATGGCACGATCACTGTGGTAAATAACTTTTTGGACAGGTTAACAAAATCACAGTGTCACTGTTCATGAGCAGAGGTTCCAAAATGCCTATGTTGAAAATTTGGCTAAAAAATCCCACAAATAATGCATTATGGGCATTTGTTGAGCATTTTCTTTGCACGCTCATGACTTCACTAATTTTTAATATTTTCACTCCAGATTTTCAACATTGTCATTTTTTATGCCTCCTCATGAACATTACAGCTGTCATTTTTCATATCCTGCTCAAAATGTGTTTTTACGCCTATTTATTGCCAGATAAGCGCCCGATCGCTGTGCAAATCACCTTTCGGCTAACAAACTGATAGTGCCACTGTTCCTGAGGTGGAATCACAAAAAGCCCATGTTGAAAATTTGAAGTGAAAATACCAATAAATGCCTGGGGCATTAGGGTTTTCCACCATAATGCCCCACCCTGTAGAGACTGTCAGGTGTCAGGGGTGTGACTTACGATCGACGGCTGTAATGCTCACTCCATTCCACTCTTACCCCCCAACCCTGCAGCCAGTGACAGGCATCAAGGTGTGTCTTGGAGTCTTCAGACCCAAAGTTCACCCCATTCTCCTATACTGCACCCATCTCAGTGTACTTCCTTATGGAATGGGGTGAGCATAAGGCTCAAAGACTTCAAGGCACACTGCAACACCTGTCAGTGTTTTCAGGGTAGAGTGAGGTGAAATGGCGTGAGAGTTATGACTGATGACCCAAAGGCACAACCCAGTGCCTGTCAGTCTCTGCAGGGTGGGGGTTGGCATCAGTTCAATGCTTCACTGACATTCCTATTATGCATCTATCTAACTTCTGCACTATCAATGCCAGTGTCAGCAAGATAACATTTAGCATTGACAAATGCCTGTTCTCCTTTACCATCATAGCCACCTCCTTCAAGAACCATAGTGGTCTCTTTCTCCTCTTACCCTGGTTTGTTATTGTTAAACAGCTTGCAGTTGCCCTAGTTATTACCTCCTTTATTCTGTTCCATTGTGCCTCCACTCTACCGTTATTCCCCTTCAAAGTATTTCCTGAGGCAGTCATCTATTTTTTAAAAATCTGTTCTCTTGAACTCCAGGACTGTCTGCCTTGAATGTTTTCTCTCCTGCCCAATCTGTATGATAATCCACACTGTACAATGATCAGTCAGACTGAGGTGGCTACCCACTGTGACATCTGCAATCCTGTCCCAGTTTGTAAGTACGAGATCCAGCATTACCCCATCCCTAGTGGGATCTGTAACCAGCTGCCTGAGAAATGCCCCCTGCAGAGAGTCTAGGATGAGCCTGCTCCTAATTGTAGCTGCAGCCTGAATGTTGCAGTTCACATCCTGTAGATTAAAGTCACTCATAATTATTACTTCCCTTTTGTTTGGCATTTTGCTTATGGTCTCACCCCCAAAACTCTGTCTGGACCTCCCCTGTGCTGGTGACCTGTATATCACACCTATGCATATAAAGGCCCCTCATCCAGTAGCGGCTCTAGCCAAGAAGGGTTACTGGTGCACAGCTGGAGCACAACAGATGGCAACCAGGGCACTGTTATATTATTACTATGGAGGAAGTGCTGCACCATATGGGGCACCAACCGGGGCACAGCATTTTATTACCAGGACACGTGCCCTGGCGGGACGTGGTGTAGAGCTGCCACTGCCCTCATCCCATCTCCAAGTCTACCCAAGAAACCCCAGTCCCTCCTTCTCCCTTCTGTGACCTTGTATTTCTGTGGCCTTACTACTTTCGTTTACATATGAAATCACCCCCCCCTTTTCTCCCTGCCCTATCCTTTCTAAACATATTGTACCGCACAATGGCCACTTCCTAGCTGTGGTTGTCAGTGCACCATGATTCTGTTATGGCCACTAGATCCAGGTCCGTCTTTGCAAAGGTAGCCTCATGGTCAGGAATTTTGTTTCCTAGGCTGCTTGCATTGACACACATGGCTCTTCACTCCCTTTTCCCTCCTGGCCCCTGATCTGCCATCCCTTCCCAAGTCCATTGGTCACCTTTCTTTTCCACTGATATTATCCTTCCCCTTTTTATCCTTTTTCTGTCCACCCTCCCTAGTAATTTCTTCTACCTTAGTTCCACCCCATGACTCTCCTGTCCCTTCCTCCCCCTTGCCTTTACTTCCTACTATTCCTGGGGAATTAATTTCTTCTGGACAATGCATCACTGCTGCTCTATCATCTGGAGGGGGGCATTCACTCATTCCTGCATTACTTATGCCCCCCCTTGGCTTATTTAAATGCCCATCAAAGTAGCATTTAAACCTCCTACCTAGGACCACTGCTCCCTCCTGGATGGATGGAGACCAACCCATTTGTACAGGCCTCCATCCTTCCAGGTAGGACCCCAGTTTCTGAGGTAGCCAGACCCTTTCTCCCTGCACCATGCCTTTAGCAAGTTGTTGAAACATGCAGTAATGTATGCCCTCTCCTGACCCCAAAGTCTTGCATAGGTAGCACCTCAGTGAAGGCCACTGTGCATGTTTCCTGCTTCAGGCCCTTCCCGAGCTCCCTAAACCTATTCTGCATTACCATGGCTGCCTCCTCTGCCAGGTCATTTGTTCCCAGATGGACAATGACATTCATCTCCCCTTGCTGCCCTGGCAATCCTTAGGATCCGCTTTCCATCCCTTCTTGCTGAGGCACCTAGTAGGCCCCTCACCTCCCTCCTTTCCTTCCATGGTATTCCAAAAACTATTCCCCAGATGACTAAAATCCTACCAGAAGTTACTTTCTCTTCTGTTGGGGTCCTCTTCCTCCCACCTTGGGGCTTCCGCTCTGAAGGACCCACACATCCTCCCTTGCCACTACCATGGTGCTTCTTCTTGAAAGTCCTGTCCAACCAGAGCACTGAATAAGTTTTTTTAATAGCACAGGCTGAGGAATGTGTTCCCTTACCCTCACCCTCCTGGAGCCCACCACAGTCCATCCACTCTTCCTTCCAGGCATTCTTTGAGGCAATGGAGATGGGGTTGCTACTCCCTAGGTGGGGGAAGAGGCCTCCCAAATCCTAGCCAACTCAGCCTAAAGTCTAGAGATCTCCCCTCAGCCCTGAGAGGTGCAAAAAAAGGCACCACCTCAGTCTTCAGAAGATCTCCATGAAGACTGCCACTCCATAGCCCCTGCACTTTACCAGTCCTCTCATTTCCAGATCTACTCCCCCATTAACTATAAAAAAATTTATAACCATACCCTAGATAGTGTATCTCTTGATTTCCCTTTTTTGTCCTGAGTCCCCCTGCTACTATACCCCAGATATGTACCAGTCTGCTTCCCCTAGAGATTTTAATTAGACTTCTGCTTGCTTATACCCTTTGTAGCATGAGTTTAAATAGGGAGTATATTTTACTTCCTCCATTCCCCTTAATCTATTTGTATTACTAATAGGTAGGGTGCTGCAACAATTTTCAGTTTTGACCCACCTTGACCGTCTGCTCTTCCCAGCTGTGAATGTAAGAATGGTAGAGAACAGGTACTTTATCTTAGTCAACTGGCAGAGTCCTCTGCTTCCTCCTGTGGATGCCTGCTGATGCCTAAGATTTATTATCTAAGATTTTATGACTTTGATAACCAGGTAGGTGCAATGGTCCAGGGGACTGTTTTCAGGCATGACCTGAGCCAAGAGGCAAGAATACATGATATACATAATGATAATACAACACAGTGCAAGGTACAGATGGGTGGGCAAGTACCCCAGAATGGCAGTAGAACTACGATACAGTAGGGTATATTGAGTACACCAGTTGTTACAAGAAAATAATACACCATAAGTAAGGATAAGTACTGTAACAATATAACATTAAATAAGGAAAATCAACAGAATGGTGGAGCGCAGAATTACACCATTAGGCTGAAACCCAGCTAACCCCCCTCCCAGCCCTTGTGCAATTGACTAGCTACTAAGAGGTGACAGAGATGAAGGGTGGAGAAGAGTAGGATAACTTTAGGGTATTTAAGAAGGTGGGGAGGATAGCCTGTGCACACAGTTACAACAATGTTTGGTAAGTAGTCAGGATTTGAGGTTTTCTCTGAAGGCAGTATGGGTGTTGGAGGATCTAAGGGGCCGGGAAGTCCATTTCAGAAAGTGTTGGCAGCAACCGATAGGGCATTTCCTCCCATTTTGATCATGGTGCACAGTACCTCAAGGGGTGGAGCAGCGCAGGAGCGGAGTGTAAGGAGGTCTAAACCTCACTTTCAGATTCTTGATGATAATGGGAATGCAAGTAATCACAGACACGTTGCATTAGAGTAATAAACAAGTTTATTACTACCAAAGGGATAAATCACAGTTGCCCTAAGCAGTTCTTACCAATATGAACTGGGAGCCAGTGCTAAGCATTCCTTACACCTCGAGGTTTCTCTGTGTCTCTTGGGGTCTCTCAGGTCTCTGAGGTATAAGGCTTGTGCATTACATTATATACCTATGATAATCACTATGGTTATAGTAAGATAGAAACATTTCTAGTTACAGAGATGAGCCCTATTGGCTAAATTAGAGGTGGCTCCATGGTTCAAGATAACATTATACAATTCTGTAAAGTCATCAGTTTGAGAACAAAAGAGTTCTTATATAGAGTCTTACATAACTCAGTGTAGTGGTACAAATCACCAAAAGGTGGCAATGCCGTCTTACGTATTATAATTACTCCAAGGACACAGGTGTCTTGGCATCTTACAAGTAAGAAACACACAGAAAAATACATAGCAGAATATATGTATTAGCAAGCAAAGTGTATTACAACAATATGCATTCATATCCTGACATCTACTCTTATACGGTAGATGGCCTTAGCCCTATATGTTAGTATAACATATACTTAAGTGCTAGCCATCTATGGTGTACCTCTGAGGGTACCAATTAGGGTGCAGGGGCCTCATGTAACATTTCCCCCCTTGTTGCCTCCAAGGGCAACACAGGCACATCTCTAGGGAAAGGGCAGGAGCAGTGGTCATTTACAAACCCGATGCACGAGCTTTGTAAAGGAACTCGAGCTGCTCACGGTGTTGGCGCAGTGTGCGCCATTGGCAGCAGAGCATAATAATCAAAATAAAGATTAAAAATGCTTCTATAATAACAAAACCTTTAAAAGTAATCTCTAACAAGGTGTTAGTTAATGCGGTATTCATATCACCATCATTAATCAGGGCGAGAACAGCTTCATTGGTCTTGGTCATATTATTGCTGATGTGGATGAGTTGTGTGTCTTTCCTGTCTAAAAGTGACTTTAATGTGAGTGTGAGTGGGTCTATGTGTACATTAAAGTATGGTAAGTATTCTGACAGTGTGAGCAGATAATCAGGGTTACCATCAATAATGTCTGCATCAAGGAGGAGGATGGGGGTTATAACAGTATGTCCAATGACAGTCTTCCGGTGGAGGACAAAACAAAAATTGGGCTAATCAATAGCACATGCAAAAGATCCATAGGTGTAAGACTTATAGTTTGCCCACCCATCTGACCACGCAATACTCGCCATCGGAGTTATACTATGAGCGCACAGTAGGGAGGCTCCACTTTTGCAGCTGAACAGGGCAGGTGTAGGTCGTCTTCCAAATCCATGTTGACAGGTGATGAACCTCCTCACGATAGGATTGGTAGAGTTTATCCGGAGCCAGAGTCGAGTCAAAGGAGTCGGTGCCATTCGTTGTGATGTCATCATCCATGGTGAAAGTCCGATCAATGCTGTCTGGAGAGTAACCACAAACAGGTTGAATAACGTCAAATACTTCATATCGGCAAATATATTGCTTTTTCGCACAGTAGTCAGTGTGTGAAGCCACCCAGGCATCCAGGAAAGGATGGTAAACCAGTAGAAGCAGTAGATCCAGGCATTCTCTGTAGATGTCTTCATCCAAGTCCCCAACAGAATGTACCAGTGCACGCTTATCAAACAATGCTGTAGTGGTATCAAAGTATGGTAAAGAGACAGTAAAAGAAACAAACATGGTATCTGTTATGGAACACTTCTTAGCAGAGGAACAAGGACCAGTATTATGGTGTCTGGTCACAAACCTCAAATTCTTAGCTGTAGAAAGAGGTATAGTTAAAGTTTGTTGCATACACATGGAAACACAGCTAGTGGTTTTACATCATGGACAATACCATTTGGAGATGCGTCTGTCATGTACTGTATAATGTCAGGTATTCTTCCAGATTCTAGATCACGGAAGAGGTTGTTGATGGTAACGATAATGTAGGAGCCATAGGCAGAGCAAAGTATTTCTCTAGCAATGTATTGTTTATCTGCTTCATTGTTGTTCTGTTGTATGAGTGCGTTAATCTTATCTTTTGAATCAGTGAATGCCTTAGCAATGTCGTGCATGTTGTATACAGTGTATCTTTCTTCCTGACTAAGGCCATCCACACCATGCAATCATGAGGGTTGTATGTTGTTGACCAAACCAGTGGAGAATTTGGCAGAATGAGTTTTGATAGCAGCAATGTCTGCTTTATTCCAGATAGACATAGCTGTACCAAAAAGGCCTGTGACAGTACCTGTTGCACCTGTAACATCAGAACTGTCAACTTCACGTGTTTTACGTTTACGAGTTAGATCCTGATGATCTAACTCGTAAATGTAAAACACGTGAAGTTGACAGAAAGGGCTTCCTCCTGAAGTTGCCTCTATGTTCAGTAGAATGCACCCCGGCAATAGGGTCTTGTGTACGAATCTGAAATGCAGCTAAACTATCAAGCAATAATGTACTATAAAATGCTGATGTGTTAATATTGTGACACATACCAAATTCTTTCATATTCCAGTAAGTTAGATTAAATAAAACAGGTATATGCATAAACTGTAAGTTATTACTCAAAGAACCTGGGAGAGCAGTGGCTGTTAGACCACTACGGGGACCAAGGGTATGCTTTGGACATTCCAAAAGCTGTTTATCAGTGGGTGGTAATACAGAGAGGTACATGGCTGCAGAAGCCATGTGGTGTATAGCACAAAATTTTCTAGCAGAATCTCTGGACAAAGAATTACAGTATGAAGGATCAATTAAGGCAGTTATGTTGTACAAACCAGAATGTCTTAATGCAGTTTGTAACAAGGACAGTGAATCATTTGGGGATAATTTAGCATTGGGCCAACCTTGGAAAGTTCCTTTGGAGAGTTTGGCCACAGGGAGAATTTGTCCTTGTGATGTGGTTTGCCACTCAATTTGAAGGATAGATTTATCAGCAGATTTACTGTGTGGTGGTGTTTTTATTTTTTACTCACAGGGATTGCTACTGTTTGTTGCTAACATTTCATTGCTTTATTTTTTTCTCTGATTCAAATTGTTGTTGCTGGTATACCTTCTTCTACATTATTACAAGGTGTGCCTACAGGTGTGTGCTAACAGATTACTCCTGTAATCTTCTGATTCAAATTGTCTTTTGCAAGGTATATCTTCTGTTACTGCTTTATTTTTCTCTGAGCAAAGTGTTTCTTACAGCGATATCTTCTGAAATTATTACAGGTGGTACTTTACAGGTTTTACAGTTTTATCTAACATTAGGATAAGCTTTCAGGGTTACTGCATTTGCTGTTGACTGATTGTTTCTGCTCTTACCTCCTTGTCTTCTTTCGTCCGTGGTTCTTCTTTTTAGGCAGGGGAAGGGCCCAGCCACCCACCCCCATCCCCAACCACCCCACGCTACACTCCTTTTATAGGGTACCACAGTTGTGACATTTCCTGTGGCAGAGCAGGAAGGGGCGGATCAGTGGGGCCTCCACAAGGTGATCTCATTTACAGGGGCACTAGTAATTTAACTTGTTATAACAAGTTAAACAAAGCACAATTAAACCATTACTTGCATTTTTTTTCCTTTTTTCTCCTTCTAATTACTCTGACTAGGTTACAAACCCAGCAACTTATTTGGAATGGATTTCATTACTGCAGGTACTGTGGAACAATTTTCAGAAGGACAGTCTTACAGGATTTAGGACACTGTCCTACATGCTGGGCCTTTGAGATCTTAGGGCTCAGCTCCGGGCAGCACGGGGGAGAGATTGCACACCTCAAATTTCATATTGAAGAGGAAATACATTATAAGAACCACCCGCCATTTCCCCAGCATCCAACAGAAGAACCTCGACCGCAGAGGGTAGTTGGTCCAGGAGGTTGGCAGGTGGTTAGGAGGAGCAAATCAGGTGCCCCATCACTCTCTGCTCTCCAGCACATTACCTCCAAAAACCATATAAACACTACAAACAGGTATCTGCCTCTATCTCTGAAATCAAATAAAGAGGCAGAAGACACTGCAGAGCAGGACACTGTGGCACAGGAGCTAGTACAACAAAACTCACCCAAATCAGGAACCAAAACAAAACAAGCACAAAGGAAATCCAAAAACTTGATCATAGGAGACTCCATGATTCGGGAGTTGATACCCATCTCCAGCTAGGGTGATGGTCAGATGTCTCCCAGGTACATCAGCATGGAGAGACACTGACCGCATTACAAAATTGTTCACAAAGCAGGAGAAAACATTGATGTCCTAGTACACATAGGGACTAATGATCTCGCCAGCCGGGTCAGTTGTGGAGACCAAGGAACACCTGACTAGGCTGGGTGACAAACTATCATCTATTTGCTCGGCATCTCCTTCTCTGAGATCCTGCCAGTCTGGAGAGGGAGCAGATGGACGGAAGGTCAGAGAAGGAGATAGGGAGCTAAACACGGGCTCAAGGGCTGGTGCCAGGAAAAGGACACAGATTTGTAGGGAACTGGCAACAGTTCTGGGAGCGAAAGTTCTTTAAATTTGATGGACTGCATCTGATTAAAGAGGAGTCAGTGCATTAGGGCAGAAGTTTGACGCCTTTGCAGAATATTTAAACTAGCAAATGGGAGAGGTGCAGCACCCCATACGTCGAATGGAAGAACACCCTCCCTCAGCTAGTGGTCAAACAGGAATTCAGCATGTTTGCCGCTCATTTGCATCACCAGGTAAGAAAAAGGTTTGTCTCCCCATACGACGACAGAGGTAATGCCAAACTTCACCCAACAACTAACACACCAAAATCTGGCCAATGGAAAATCATGATACACAATGCTCACAGCCTGGGAAATAAGATCCCAGACCTGCAGGCAATAATGTCAGAGGCTAAACTGGACATAGTAGCAATTAGTGAGACGTGGTTTACCAGTAACCACACTTGGGAGACTTCAGTACCTGGCTGTGTATTGTTCAGAAGAGACCGAGGTGCAAAGGGGAGAGGTCCTGTATGTTAATGAAAATATCAAAGCTACAGAAATTCAGAATACACATAAGGAGCCAGAAGAACTGTGGGTCACCCTGGAAACAGGAAATGGGACAGCCATAAGAACTGGGGTTGTCTACAGGCCCCCAGACCAGAGGGAGGACAAAGACACATTACTGTTAGAAGATATACAAAACATGACAGCTAAAGGGGAGGTTCTGATAATGGGAGACTTCAACATGCCGGATACAGATTGGTCAATACCAGCAGGAACATCTGCCAGAACTAGACTCATAGTGGATTCCCTGCAGGGGGAGGGCCTCAAACAACTGGTACAGCAACCTAAAAGAGACAGGGCTATCCTAGATCTAGTACTGACTAACAAAGAAGGGATCACAGTTCTCCAGGTAGAAGGTTACCTGGGGGCCAGTGACCATCACATGGTATGGTTCAATTTGGCTGCTACATCTAAATCATCCCATTCAAGGCAAAAATATGGGACTTCAGAGGAGCTGACTTTGATAAGATGGCCAACAGAGTTAAGCTAGCCCTGGCAAAAAGAAACACAGTTGAGGGGGTACAGGCAAAGTGGGCAAGCATTAAGGATGCAATACTTGAAGCAACATCCCATTGTGTTAGACAGAAAAGGAAGTGCAAAAGAAGAAGGAAACCACTTTGGTTCTCAAATACAGTAGCAGAAAAGGTCAGAGCCAAAAGGCTGGCCTTCAGGAAATATAAGGGAACACAGCGGGATAAAGATAGGGAGGCATACCAAACTGCCCTAAGGGAAGCAGGGAAGGCAATACGGCAGGCAAAGTCCCAAACTGAGGAAACACTAGCACGAACAGTAAAAGAAGGTGACAAGACTTTCTATAGATACATTAGTGAAAGGAGAAAGTCCAGAGGGGTATTGCTAAGCTTAATGGAGAAAAGGGAGCATGTGAGGAGGAGGACCCTGTAAAGGCATCTATCCTAAATAGATACTTTTGCTCAGTATTTACTGAAGAGAAGGTAGGGCAGGGCCCACAGCTCAGCATCATGGACACAGGGGAGGAGGTGAGCACTACTCCTTCACAAAAAGAAAGGGTCCTACAAGAGCTTCAGCTCAGGGTGGATAAGGCAATGGGACCTGATGGCATACATCCCAGGGTACTTAAGGAGCCAAAGGAGGAACTAGCAGAGCCATTAGCAGAACTGTTTAGTGAGTCTCTGAGCACAGGAGAGGTCCCAGAAGACTGGAGAAGGGTTTGATCCCGCTCCACAAGAGTGGTAGCAGGGAGGAGGCAGGGAACTACAGACCAGTCAGTCTTACCTCAGTAGTGGGCAAGATTATGGAGGCACTCCTTAAGGAAAGGATAGTGCAACACCTGGAATTCATAGGGGCACAGGATCCAAGACAGCATGGGTTTACAAAAGGAAGGTCCTGTCAAACTAATCTCATAGATTTCTTTGACTGGGTAACCAGAGTGGTGGACCAAGGGGGAGCAGTTGATGTCGCCTACCTTGACTTCAGCAAAGCTTTTGACACTGTTCCGCATAGAAGATTGATAAATAAGCTGGGTAGGCTCGGGTGGTCTGAAGTTGGTCAACTGGGTGGCAAACTGGTTGACGGGCAGAAAACAGAGAGTGGTGGTAAATGGTATACAGTCAGAAGAGATGCAAGTCACAAGTGGGGCACCTCAGGGTCAGTCCTGGGGCCAGTCCTCTCAACATCTTCATTAGTGACCTTGCAGATGGACTAGAGGGTAAGGCTTGTCTGTTTGCAGATGTCACCAAGATCTGCAACAGAGTAGATGATCCAGATGGGGTGGGCAGAATGAGAAGAGATCTGGATAAACTAGCAGAATGGTCAGAAGAGTGGCAACTGGGATTTAATACAAAGAAGTGCAAAATCATGCACATAGGAATAGAAACCCTGAAGCCACCTATAGGCTGGGAGGAGTTGCTAGCAGTCACAAGGAAGAAAGAGACTTGGGCATCATCATCACTGATGACCTAAAATCATCCAAGCAGACCTCTAAAGCAGTAGGTAAGGCTAGGGGTGTTAGGGTGTATTAGTAGGGGTATCACAAGTCATAAGAGGGAGGTAATAATCCCTCTGTACAAGACACTGTTAGGCCCCATCTGGAGTACTCGTGCAGTATTGGAGGCCACACCTTCACAAGGACATTAACTAAATTGAGGCAGTCCAGAGAAGGGCAACCAAATGGTGCAGGGACTGCATCAGAAGACATATGAGGACAGATTAACGGAGCTCAATATGTATACCCTTGAGCAAAGGAGGAGAGAGGTGATATGATCGAGGCATTCAAACACCTTAAGGGCATAAACAAGGTGAAAGAGTCTAACATGTTTAAATATAAGAAAATAGCAGGACAAGAGGACACAGCATGAGATTAGAGGGAGGCCGATTAAGGGGAATGTGAGGAAATTCTTTTTCACAGAAAGGATGGTGGATGCATGGAATGGCTTACCACAAGAAGTGGTGGCTATGAATACAGTGCAGGGCTTCAAACAGGCATGTGATAGGCATAAGGGAGCAATACAAATGACTATGAATAGATAGGCCACTAACAGAGCAAAGGCCAATGGCACATTTATAAGATAGAAAAAGAAATGGGCAGACTGGATGGGCCTTGCGGTCCTTATCTGCCGTCAACTTCTATGTTTCTATGTTTCTATGTTTCTATGTTTCTACATTTAGGAGCAACAACTGAGGCAGTGAGGTAAGCATCAGAACCTTCCTGGACAGTGATCATTCTATCTGGTATATTGATGGATACTCCCTCTGGAGGAGGTGCTGGAGGATCAAGGTGTCGTAGGAGGTCCAGTACCGTGCCTTGAATGCAGGGGATAACTCTTGAGAGGAGGAGATAATGGAACAAGATAACCATCTTGTCAGTGTATCTGAAAAGGAAGATCAAAGATTAGTATGTTAGTACTATTCTGCCCAATGGGGTGAGAAAAAGTAATTTAACCTCCTTTATACAGTTTTAGCTGGTTTGCATGTAACCATTTGTCAATCAACTTGTTGTTATGCAGGAGTCTAACTTGATAGACTGCCAGACTGAGCTTGTTGACAATGGGGTATGGGCCTTCCCACTTGTTGGAGGAGTGGTGGGTTGGATGTGCAAATTGAAATACCCCTACTTGATCTCCAACTTGCCAATCCACTTCTTGTGCGTGTTTGTCAAACTGTATTTTGGATTGTTGCTGGGCCTTGCCCATGCAGTTGGTAGCATACATGTGTGTGTGTGTATAAGGTCTTTTCTGAGTTTTTCCACATATTGGTCCACAGACACACGGTCTGCAGTGGGGGTGTGCAGGTCAAACAATGGGTGTTCAGGTAATCTCATCTGTCTGCCAGTCATCACCTCAAAGGGTGTAAGCTGGGTGGTGGCTAAGGGTGTACCCCTAATTGCCATAAGGAGTAACGGCAATAGGGAATCCCAAGTTTTGGGATTGTCCTCAATAAATTTGGAAAGCATTTGCTTAATCCGTCTGTTGGCTGTCTCTGCTTGACCTGAGGATTGAGGGTGGTAGGGTATGTGGAACTTCTGCTGAACTCCAAGGAGTTCAAGGGATTCTTTAATCAACTCACCTGTTAAACTGGTTCCTTTGCCAGAGTCGACCTTTAGAGGTAGACCCCACCTGGTGAAAATCTGTTCCACCAGGATTTTGGCAGTAGTTTTCGCAGTGCATGTCTTAGTGGGGAAAGCTTCTACCCACTTAGAGAAGAGATCAGTTACCACAAGAGCATACTCGTTATTTCTGCTGGTGTTGGTCAGAGGACCAATGAAATCAATCTGTATGGCATGCCAAGGGCCAGAATGTCTTTGTGGTAAGAGTTTGGCACTTCGTTTGGTAGCGATGGGGTTGTTTTGTACACAAATGAGACAGTTTTCTATGTATTGTTTGACATCTTTGGTGATACCAGGCCACCAGGCAGTGGTCTTGAGTCTTTGGAGGGTATTTTCTACTCCCTGATGTCCACCAGTGGGGGTGTCATGCACTTGGTGCAAGAATTCAGATCGTAAGTGTCTGGGGACCACCCACAACTTGGTGGTGGAGTCATCTGGTTGGAACCAAGCGTAACTTACCTCCATGCCTCCGTTAGGGTTATGTATGGGACATTTCTCTTCAGTACCTTTGTCAAGGAATCTGAACACCTCTTTAAGTTCAGTGTCAAAATGCTGGGCTGCAGAGAGGTCCAAGGGGGAAAAAGGTTCAGGTTTCCTCCTGAGTGCTGCAATGTGTACAGCTGCATTAGCTTCTGGATGGTCCATCATCCAGACGTCCCCCCCTTGGGTCCCTTCCTTAGCAAGGGTGTCTGCTGTGTCATTGAAGGCATGGTAGGGGTCATGGAGAGAGTGAGCTTTAACTTTGTGTACATAGAGTTTGTGTGCAAATTTCTGTGCCAGTGAATGTATGTATATTACCAATTCCTTGTATTTCACTAGGCTGCCATCAGAGGAGAGGAAGGAATTCTTCTGCCAGAAGGGAAGAAATTCTGTAAGAGAACAACAAACCCAGTTAGAGTCTGTAAAAATGATGGCATCCTCGGTTCCATGCTGGATGAACTTGAGGGCACAGGCCACCGCTGCCATCTCTGTATATTGTGATGATGCTACACTAGAGCGCTTGGATATCTTAACAGTATTCTCATAGGAGTAGACTACTAGAATGCCCACCCCTGCAATTTGTTCTCCTTGATAGTAGGATGCTGAACCATCAGTAAAGACACTGCACAAAGAAGTGTTGTCAAGTATTTGTGGCATGGCAGGGAGGAAAGGACCTGGATCTGGAAGATTAGGTGACTGTAGTGTACAGTCATGGGGTTCTCCCTGGAAAAGGAGGCCATGAGCTAATATAGATGGAACTTTAGTCGGTTGTACCTGAATGTCTCTGTCCTGGAGAAGAAGTAACCAGTGTATCAGTCTGGTGTTAGAGACTGACCCATCCTTCACTCTATCTGAGAGCAGAAAGGTAGTTGGGGTGTGGTTGGTGTTGATGATCAGTGTTGAATACCCAATGATATACAGGAAGTGCTTGACAGCCCAGTAGGTGGCCAGAAGGTTCCTTTCACAAAGGCCGTACTTCTTTTCTACTGAGGTCAAGAGCCGTGAGGCATATGCAATGGGTCTCAAGGTGCCATACACCTTCTGGGCCAGTACTGCTGACATGGCAATGTCAGAAGTGGCACATTCCAGATGGAATGGTAGTGCTGGATTGGGGATGACCAGAGCTGGGGCGGAGGCCAAGGCCTGCTTCAGTGACATCACAGCCTGGGTGTGTGTAGGGCTCCAAGTTCATGGTACATCCTTTTTGAGTAACTCATACAGAGGAGCAGCTTTCTGAGCAAAATCACAAATAAAATCTCTCAAATAATTCACCATACCTAGAAACCTTTAAAGAGTTGCCACACTGGTGGGTAATGGTAAGTCCTGTAATCCCTGTACCTTCTTCCAGGTAGGGCTTCCGCCTTGGTCAGTTATTTTCAGACCCAGAAAGAGTACTTCCTTCTGTCATAATTGTGCTTTTGCTGGATTACATTTCAGGCCTGCTCTGTGAATGAGAGTCAGTAGTTCGCCCAAGAGATCTAAATGTTGTTCCTGTGTGGCTGTTGCCAGCAGCAGGTCATCCACATATTGCAAGAGACATTGGGGAGCAGAGAAACTCTCAAGGGCATCCATCATGTGAAGATGGAACAGGAATGGACTGTTGGAATCCTTGTGGCAAGCAAGTCCACGTGTACTGTCTTCCTTCAAAGGTGAAGGCAAACTTATATTGACTTTTAAGGGCCAATGGCAATGACCAAAGACCATTGGAGATGTCCAGGGCACTGAACCATTTCAAATCAAGGGTCAGAAGTCATAGCACATCTGGTGCTGATGCCACAGTTGGAGAACAACTGGGGGTAACCTGATTCAGTTTCTTGTAGACAATAGTAAGTCTCCAGGTGCCTGTGGGTTTCTTCACAGGCCACACTGGGGAGTTGGCAGTGGAAACACAAGTTCTGATTACTCCTTGCTTGAGGAGTGACTTGATTGTTTCTCTGAGGGAAGGCAAGGCCTCAGTTGGGAAAGGATATTCCCTTTGCCTCTCATGTGCTGGGCCTGGCACTTCAATGACAGTGTGCATTCTACCACAGTCATGCTTGTTGATTGCAAACGCTTCCAAGTGTTGTTGCAAAATAGGGAGGAGCTTTGGGAAAAGTTCACGATTCTTGAACAAATCTACGACATCATACTCTTTGTCATTGGCAGATATTGTTGCCACAACGTGTGAATCAGGAATCAAAATGGTATGATATTGACCCTGAATCTGTATCAGTAGCATGTTAGCTAGGTCCGCCACACAGCCGTGTGGTGCAAGGAAGTCAATCCCTATGATACTAGGATGATCGTGCAGTACCATTAGTTGGAAGGTGTGTGAGGCCTTTAGATGGCCTAGCTCTATTGGTAGGGGTAGAGAACGGTATGCAGGTAACTTAGTACCATAAACTTCTGACATGTTGGTCCTCCATCCAGTGGACCAAGGGGATGTGTCTGGGTGTTCATCATGTAGCATAGATACAGCTGCACCTGTATCTAACAAAACTACTAGCAGGTGGCCCCAGACCTCGGCCTCGGTGCAGGGCCTTCCGTTTGTATCCAAGACTAGCTTGTTTACAATCCGGACTGGAGCCAGTAACTGTCAATCTGTACTTATGGAAGCATGTAGAGGTTGGGCCTGACTAATGTGAATCACTTCACCATGTTGCACTGATGCTATGTAGGGAGGAGCTTCTGGGTTCAGGCCTGAATGGGCCTGAGGGCCTGTACTGCCAGTGTCCCCATGACCGGTTAGGGCCTGGGTTGCCGGTTGTACTGCCGCAAGGACCTGTGCAGGAACAGCATCTGTCACAGAGCGTACTTGTCCCAGGAGCTCTCAGAATTTCCGATTCTCTTCAGCTATCTCCCTATATGAAGGGTCTGTTCTTTGCTGTTGCAGTTTACCTCTACCCTTATGCTTCCTATTCTTATGCCAATTCCGGTTCCCACCCCATTGTTGCTGCTGTTGTGGTTGCTGTTGATAGACCTGTTGGGGGTGTTGATTATCAGCTGGAGGGGCTTGCTGATGTTGGGCCTGTTGGCATTGGGCCTGCCCTTCCACTGTGTAGTGCGTCGTGGCCTCCGGAATGAACTCCAAGGTGGCTACCTTTTTGGAACCGGAGCCCAGATCACCAATATAGAGTTGATACACTCTCTCGGTTTTCTGAAGGATGTCGGCAAACCTATCCATATTGGGGTAGGTGGTTGGCTCTATCTTTTCTCTTACTGCTGGAATCATGTTCCTAAAGAACAAGGTCTTATATTCAGTAAGATCTACATCAGCAGCTTCTTGTGCCAAGTGCTTTCCTGCTTAGTAGGCCATCCAGAGTCTCTGGTGGTAAGCCGCTGGACTTTCCTTTGCATTCTGCTTCACAGGATATGCAAGCATCACTCCTACTACACCTGGGCTGTGAGCAGAAATGAGCTCAGCTGCAACCTCATCAAAGGTAGAGTTCCCATCCTGGCGAGCAGCATCAGGGAGTTTGGCCCACAAACCAGGTTCGATGGTCTGGCATAGTATTTGGACCTGATATTCTGCAGTGAGGCTAAGCATCTCACATTTAGAACGCACCTTTTCCAAATGACAGCTGAGGTTGTCGGACAGGTTCATCCGACCGATGCTGTCAGCAATTTGCTGAACAGAGTAGGCCATTTGTAGGGGATTACTGGGTCGATCAGGCAGAGGTAGATTGTCTCGAGCGCCATCCAGGGCAGCCCAAGCTGCAGCTCCAGCCGCAGTGTGGACAATACCTGCCTGAGTGCCAGCCTCTTGCAGAAGCTGCCTAATCTGGGTTTTAATAGCTCGTTTACTCCTTTCAGGAAGCGGTACATTGCCTATCACAGTTTCAGTCATGGTTTCTATCTCCTGCCTGTCTTCTACATTAATAACGGCTACTAGAGGTGCTGTCAGGACCAGGCTTGGGCCTGCTCCCCATCATGGGGGCCACCATGTTGGCGTCTCCCATGATGAGCGTCATGACATAGACGACGTATGACATGGGGAGTTGGGGGTGGGGACCCTCCATGTTGTGGATGGCTGGGAGGGGTCTCTGGGCCATAGTAGGGGTGTGACTGGGCATTGTACTGTGAAATGGCATCATCAGACAACTCCCCTTCTGATGAAGAATGGAAGGCAGGGGCTACGCCTCCCATTACCTTAACATGTCCAGCCAGAACCTCTCGCTGACGGTGCAGTTTCGCCATCTTAGTTCTACATTCATTGTGACTCACACTTGCAATATCCATATCAACCTCGTCTTGCTTTTGCTTTTGCAACACTCTATACATGGCGTTCAATTCGCGATTGTCCCTAATAAACTCTTCTAAGTCATTACATACCTGGTTTATCTTGTCCTGCAGCACATCCATTTCATCATTCAACTGAGCATTCGCAGCACTCAGCAAATCATTAATTTGCACTGCCTGACTCTTATCCTGTCTCAGACTTTCACACTCCTGCTTCAACATACACAGTTCCTGTTCTCCAGCTTGAGCTGAATGATGCAATAGTGAATCCTTTTCATTTCACAGAGTTTGGAGTTCAGACTCCAAGTTCTGCTGCAGTCTTATACATTCTGTTTCCTGCAAACCCATCTGTTGCTTAGGAGATGAAATCTGCAGCTCAAGGGTTCGAAACCTCGCTTCAGAGGCTTCCAGAGCAGCGTAGAGAGCTGCAACCATCAGCCCTTTAGCTTGATGCTTATTGGCTGATTGTCTCGTCTCCATGTACTGGGTTGAAATCCCCAGTATAGGGTTTTCGGATTGACTTGCATCCTGCGCAAAGTCAGCCCATCCTCCATGGGAGGCAAAGAAGTTCGAGACATCGAGTCTCAGTTCTGCACAGATATTTGATACAGTGGCCATTGTGTGGGAAGGAATGAAAATTCAAACTGTGAAAAGGGCACCATGCTGTGTATCAATCAACAGCACAAGCACTTTATACACAGCTGGGCTACTGTATAAGTTGTAGGCTTCCAATTCAAAACTGCTATGGAGTGGGTCGAGACGGCATCAACCACACCCGAAAAGACAGCCAGATGTTGCAAGTTACTACAAACTGGTTTTAAAATGGGAGAGGTGATATGGGAGTGTACACCTACTGTCCCCATGGGAAAAGGAAAAAGTTTAAGCAACAAGTGAAAACTTACAAACACCAAATATCGCCTGCACACGGTCACCAATTTGTTAGGAAGTCTAAACCTCACTTTCAGATTCTTGACAATATTGGAAATGCAAGTAATTACAGACATGTTGCATTAGAGTAATAAACAAGTTTATTACTACCAAAGGGATAAATCACAGTTGCCCTAAGCAGTTCTTACCAATACGAACCGGGAGCCAGTGCTAAGCATTCCCTACACCTCGAGATTTCTCTGTGTCTCTTGGGGTCTCTCAGGTCTCCGAGGTATAAGGCTTGTGCATTACATTATATACCTATGATAATTACTATGGTTACAGTAAGATAGAAACATTTCTAGTTACAGAGATGAGCCCCTATTGGCTAAATTAGAGGTGTCTCCACGGTCCAAGATAACATTATACAATTCTGTAAAGTCATCAGTTTGAGAACAAAAGAGTTCTTATACAGAGTCTTACATAACTCAGTGTAGTGGTACAAATCACCAAAAGGTGGCAATGCCGTCTTACATATTACAATTACTCCAAGGACACAGGTGTCTTGGCATCTTACAAGGAAGAAATACACAGAAAAATACATAGCAGAATATACTGTATGTATTAGCAAGCAAAGTGTATTACAACAATATGCCTTCATATCCTGACATCTACTCTTATACAGTAGATGGCCTTAGCCCTATATGTTAGTATAACATATACTTAAGTGCTGGCTGTCTACGGTGTACCTCTGAGGGTACCAATCAGGGTGCAGCGGCCTTGTGTAACAGGAGGCACCAGGGTGAGGTACGGAGCTTACAGAGGTTGGAGAGAGGGGAAACATCATTGTGTCGTAAGATGGGGTCCACAAAGCAGCCTAGGGTAAATTTGAAGTGACCCTGAAGGGAGAGCCAGCTGAGGGAGCTGTAAAGGTCACAGTGATGTGTAGAGAAAGGAGTGGACAGCGCACAGCAACAGGCACTGTTGTAGGCTGACATGAGTCTAGTCCTCAGGGTGATAGAGACATGAGAGTAAATGGGGGAACAGTAGTCTAGAATAGGGAGAAGGTTTCTTCTGACTATTGCTAGGCAGGCCTCCTTGGACAGGTATGGCTTTATATGGTAAGCAGCCCCAAGTTTCTGGTTTATCTTGTGAATAACAGTGGTGGTATGGTTTGTGAAGGAAAGAGTGGGCTCAAGAGTGAGCCCCAGATATTTAAAGGAGGAGACATTTTCCAGGGGAGGACGGTCGGGTAATAAGATATGAAGGGATGAATATGGGCAGACTAGATGGGCCTAGCGGTCCTTATCTGCCGTCAAAGTCTATGTTTCTATGTTTCATGAATTGTCCTCAGTGGATTTGATTAGGAATGGCCTGGATGGAAATAGCATGGCCTTGTTTTTTTTGCCGTTAATCAGTAGTCAGTTGGAAGAAAACCTGCTATGGGCAGCACTGCAGTTCTGCGTAAGGACCAAGGATATTCAAGGAGGGGATTTGGCACTATGGAAGATGACTAGGTTGTCCGTGTAAAGGAGAGTGTTGCAGTTGAGGCAGTCGAGTGTTGACTAAGATGGAGAAGAGCAGGGGTCTGAGGATGGACCCTTGGGGAAATCCAGTGGATACAGACATGGCAGGAGAAATGACTGAGCCAAGACAGACTGATTGAGAGCAGTTAGAAAGGTACCACTGAAACCGTTTAGTGGTTTCCTCAGAGCAGACAATAGACAGTAGTTTAGAGAGGAGGAGGGTGTGGTTTACCAGATCGAAGGCTTTTGATAGGTTGACAAAGACTACACCTGTAACATAGCCATGATCCATATTGGTGAGGATGTGATTGGTGAACAGAGCCAGAGCTGTAGCAGTACTATGTAGCTTATGGAAGCCATGCTGCTGGGCACATAGGAGGTTGTGTTCATTGAGATATTCAGATAGCTGGTGATAGATAACATTTTCAAGGAGTTTGCTAAGGTTGGGGAGAATAGATATGGCTTGTACTTATCAGGTGAGTGGGGGTCCCCAGCTTTGAACATAAGGACCACCTTAGCAGACTTCCAAGAGAGAGGTATGGAGGAGGTGGACAAGGTTAAATATAAAGGTGAGTGGCCTGGCAATTACTGGGGAGACTAGCTTTAGAAAAACAGTGATGAGGCCGTCAGCACCAGGGCTGCCACGGTTGGGTAGACTCCGGAGCAGCTTAAAGGTGTCTGTGGGGGAGATAGTTTTAAAATAGAAAGGTGGGTGAGAGGTGGTGGAGAAGGAGAGTGGAGGGAGCTGGGGTCAATGTTAGATCCGGGGTAGGGAGGGAGGTAGAGTAATGGGGTGAGGGGAGGGAGAAGTAGGGGGGCATGGAGGGGAGTAGGGGCTGGAGGGAGATGAGGGGTACTGGGCCTGGGGTAAGGTGGATCACCAGAGGTAATTTGCTGAGAAGGGCTGTAGGTCTGTGAATTGGGAGTTGAGTGCATTGGCCACATTGGAAGGGTCAGTGAGTAGTCCAGAGGGGGTATTTAGGTGAATGATGGGGCTTCTTTTGCCTGGGCACTAGAGTGAGATGATTGCATCCCAGAATTTCCTTGGGTTGCTGAGGCTGTCCATTTGTATCTTGAGGTGATAGTTCGTTTTAGGGATTTGGACATGTATTTAAAATGGTTGCGCAGGTGGCAGGATTCATTCCACAGTGTAGTGGAGAGGCTCAGTTTGTTGGCTGCCCACTTATGGTCCCTCTTCTTCATGAGGCTGAGGAGTTTGGGGGTTAACCAGCATGTGCACCCACCTCTGACTCTCCTGGTGGTGATTGGGAAGTACCATTCCTGCAAACCTGAGAGAGCACTAGTAAAGTAGTCGACTGCAGTGTTAAAATCAGTGTGGGCATAGAAGTCCTGCCAGTTGATGTCATTAACATCCTCATGGAGGAAGGATATGTCAGGTCAGTTAAAGTAGCAAAGGTGGGGGAGTGATCACTCAGGGAATCTGATAGAGTGCCTGCCTGGGTGATTCTGTCCTCTCTGTTGGTAATTACCCAGTCAGTGAGGGAGTGGGAGGAGGTATGAGTGTTGACACGGGTGGGAAGGGTGATCATTTGAACCAGGTTATGCAATTTTAGCATGTTTGCATAGTCTGCTTCATGGGTGTCTTGCCAGTTAAGGTTGAGGTCTCCAAGAATGATGGTATCCCTAGTGGGAGAGAGAGAGAGAGAGACCCATATCCATTTAGCAGGCTTTGGAGTCCAGCTACACCCACCCTGTGGGGGGTTGTAGCAACTTCCCAAGTAGAGTTTCTTAGTAGACCCCAGTGTTAGTTTGGCAATGATCCAGTCGCTAGGAGAGCCGTTGCTGGAGCAAAGGAAGGGGGAAGCGAGGAGAGGTTCTTTGACATATATGGTAGCACCACCTCCCCGTTTTTTGCCTCGCCTGTCTTTGTGCAGGAGTGTGTAACCAGCCAGTTGGAACAAGGACCTGGAGTACCATGGCTTCAGCCAGGTCTTAGTGAGGCAGAGGATGTGTGGGTTGTGGAGGGAGACCCAGGCCTTGAGGTCTGTGAATTTTGCAGAGAAACTGCACACATTGATGCGTGCAATTCTCAGACCCGGTGGGTGGGTCCAGGTGGCACTGGTGGGAGTGAATGGCACTTTTGTGGGACTCAGGTTGGGTTTGATGTCCCTGCCAAGGAGGAGCAGGGAGAGTAGGAGAAGTTGTGGATACTGGCATTCATGGAAGAACTCGGGAATGGAGAGGAAGAATAGGTGGAAGACAAGCAGGCGGTGATCAGAAATGGAGAGAAAGGCCAGAGTGAGTGGGCTGTGCACGTCATATTCCCACCTGGGTGGAGGGGAAATGGAGAAGCATGGATGAAGGTCTTCAGAGAAGTGCAGAAGGTCACATTGATCAAGGGATAGTATTTGGGCACAGTAGTCAGTGATTAGTAGTGTGTCTAGAAGAGTGGCAGTAAGGAAGGGAAGTAATGGGTAATTCATGTTGAGAGCAGGGTGCAGCACAGGGGAGCAAGTGGGGGTTGGTTGTAAGCCTAGGGTCTGAGGCAGCACAGCTGTGTAAAAAGGGAAGGACCATGGAAAGTGGATTAGGATGGGGGCATAAGAGGGTGCCAGTGAAAAGGAGTGTACAGTTACTGGGGGCATGAGAGGGTGGGTGAGTGTTTAATGAATAGTTTCAATTACAGCTAACAGTGCTAGAGAGTGTTGTTGGGGAGCACCTCAAGTGGTAGATGGGTATAAAGTGGAAAGGAGAAATTGGACACTTAGTAATTCACAACTTGAGAGGTCATGTGACTAAACAAGGGCTATAAAGCAAATTAGTCGACTAGGGTGGGAGGGGGAATGCCAGTCTTACTCCTGTTCCACTCTTGTTCTGTTCTACTCACATGCTGGGACACAGCATGTGTGGGACACATTAGGAGTGCTTCCTTTTATCCTCCCCTGTGGCACTTCCCCCCAGTCAGGACTTCCTGTTGAGCTACTGTAGCTACTCCTGTAGGTCCTCAGCCACCATGTGATCTCCCTCTGTCTCTTCTCCAACCCCTGACTTGGAGAAAGAGCATGAGAGAGTTGCTGTGCTAAGATGCCCCTCACCCTTGTCCTCAGCCCCCTCCCCCCTCTCTTCCCACCACCTCCTGCTCTTCTATACTCCTTTCACCTGCTGTTGTAATTCCTGCACCATTCCCCTCACCCTTGTCCTCAGCCCCCCTTCCCACCTATCTCAACCAATCTTCCCCTGCCTCTATCAATGCCCCCTTCCCTCTGCCTTCTCCACCCCTATTAGCACTTACCTCTGATTCTTGCACTTGCTGACAAAGTCTAACCTCAGAACTGCCTCCCTTCCTATTGACCTCCAGATTCTAATCCCTTCTTTACCTTCCTTAAATCTATGTAATACCCTCTGTCTTCAATATCTTGTATTAAGTATGGAAACTGTTTTGATAATTGTCCATTGTATTCTATGTTAAGACCGTTTCTGCATCTTGTCTTATTCCACTATTATTTGTTGTCTCTTTTGTCTCTCTGATGTGGAACCCTTATAAACAAACCTATGGGTCAAAGGTATTTTGTAATCTAAGAATTCAATAAATAAATAAATAAATAAAATAAAATGGAGAAAGAAGACAAAAACAAATGCTCCAACCCCAGCTTAGTTAAGTTTATGGTGGACTGTAGCTTTCCTTCAGTCTTACACCACCCCTATAATTTTAAATGCCTCCTGCAGCACACTAATGCTGATGTTCGTTTGGTCATTACAGGTTCAAATGTTAAAATGTGCAAGGTTTATAAAGTCAAGTCAAGTCCTGTCATTAGTTATCTTAATGCCCTTTTTGCAGCTTGTGAATTGTGAAATGCCTGGTATTTATTTAACACAGCTCCATTTGCAAACCCTTGCCGATCTGACCCTTGTTTGAGATTAGTGCATGTTTTAACTTACTGGCTGTTGTTTGCTTGAGTAATTCATCGATGCAACTTCTGATCAGAGAATAGCCTAGCTTGTGTTTAAAAGAGTTTCATTTGGCAGTCCTCTCCTGATTTAAATTAATGTTGCATTTGTATAATTCAATTTAGTTTGTGCTTCTGCTCCGTTCTAATGAGTTCTGTTTCCCAGATACTATTTCAATCCCTGCCGCTCCAAGAGTCCCTGTCTGCTGCCTTTTAAAAATGGCACTCAGCCACAAGGAGGCCAAGACCTGCTCCACACTTTCTTGATCCCCTGACTGCTTTAGTGCTCGGTATTGTGCCCTACTGCTTTCAGTGCCTATTGAGCCCAATAGTGCATGATCTGAATTGTACTCAGGAACTTTTAAATCACTTCTCGGCTACTCCTATAAATCCTCAGTCACTGTGTGATTTCCCTTTGCCTCTTGTTTGACCCCTGACTTAAGGAGACAGCACAACAGACTGTTACTGTCCTAATATGGCGAAAACAAATAACAAAAAACAAATTCCTTAACCCCAGGTTAGATATGTTTGCATTGGACTGTGGCAGTTCTTTATTATTATACCACCCCTATACTTTAAATCCCTCCTGCTGCTTACTACTGCTCAGATCTAATGGATTCCATTTATCTGATGCCATCTAAATCCCTTCCTGCTGCATTCAGTGGCTAGTGAGCCCACTGCAGGCAAAGAGAAGAGTCTTAACCCACAAGGTTGCCAGACTTGCATCCTTGCAGAGCCCATGGTCCCATCAATGTACCAACTTTGAACAACTTGGTTGACTGCAACCTAAAACCAGAGCCCAGTTAATACAAATGAATTTCATGTACAAAATTCTATATGAAAGTGCTCCCCAATGCCTATCCAAGCTATTCATGTACATGGCAACCCTCTTCTCTTGCTCTACTGCAAGCTATCTGTTGAAAGTTCCATTCAGACGTTTTTCAGATACAGAGCAGAGTCATTCTGGAGCACCATATCTTTCACTATCAGAGCTGTCCCTTCCCCTAAAATCTTCACTGCCAAGCTGAAAGTACTGTACATCCCCAAGAGTCTGTCTGTACCTGCTTTGCAGTACTTACAAAAGACTGTTGACCTAATGTACCCTGTGAATGCCTTACTTTTGCACCTTGTTACTTCATTTTGTATTATGATACTGATGTGCTTGTACCTGTTTCACTGTCTTGTTGTGTACTGTTCTGTACCCAGATCCTGCTTGAAAAAGGCACTTTGGCACCAATGCACTTACCTGGTCATCAAGATAAATAACTAAATTAATTAATATTTCTGCAATACTGTAATGCAGCTAGATATGTCATGTGAAGTATGCACTTAATCTGTAGTTTGTTTATTTCTGTATCATTTGTTCTACTAAGGACATCTTGTAAAATATAATTTCTCAGCAAAGCTTTCTTCTGGTAAAAGAAATAAAATGCTAGTATAAATTAGTAGGGTAATTTTCAGCACCCACATGCATGCATGAAAAACATTCAGTAACAAGAAGAGCAAAGTCTGGTTCTTGCAAGTTTTTTATTTAAACATATAATTTAATAACTTATTTACCAATGACAGTCCAGCTGAAATGCAATATTTCATTTTTATCAGGGGCATGAATCTATAGATTTGTACAGCTGGGTGGACTGGAGCACTAGGTGTCTAAGTGGCTTGGAGCACTAAGAGGCTAAGTGACTTGCTTACTGTCCTAATAAGTCATTAAATGCAGCATGCAATCTATTCAAGACCTAACTGCCAGTGCAACCTGATCAACATGGGACTAATACTGTATCTCTGAAATAACTCATAGCAGCATATTTCCTGCTGTGTCATTGGGCACTAGCTGCAGGCATTGGAAAGATCTCTTGGCAGGCCAACACCCAGCATATTACAATAGTCTAGCTTTGATGTGATGAGAGTATACTCAGGTACCCCTGGTTCTCCAGACAGAAGAACACGGTATAGCCCTTTCAAATTCCTGTGAAGACAAAAAACAGTCTTCCCCTCTGCATAAGCCTAATATTCTGTAAACTGAGGCAAGTAGTCTACAAACTGTAAGTAATCTGAGACAGGGTATTCACAAATTTACAATAGTAGAAATTATATCTTAAGATTTTATATGTGTTAATCTTCTGAATCTTTTTGGTAGCCTGCTAGAATAAAACAAACTGTGGTCAGAGCCGATATGGCCACAAAATGATCGATGGTGGTTGCATCCTTGCAGTTATATCCTTTGAAAACATTCACCTGTCTGTTACTTGTTTCATGGGGTAAATCTAGTTGGACTCACCTTAAGATGGGCTGCTGTCTGCTGTTTTAAATAAATCAGTTGGTGCCTGCTGCATGAATATGTTTTTTCATGTGCAACCACCATCAATAACATCTATAGGCAGCTGTACTAGCTCTGACCAGAGTTTGTTCTATAAGGAATCAGTATGGGTGATATCCAGCTGATACAACTTGAGTAAAATTACTGGTCTCTTACCCAATTTCAGACATCAACTCAGATGATGGACACAGCAGATGTACAGTCAGTAATCACCCTCTCCCCTCTGTATTGCCTCAGCAAAAAGAAGAGTGATCTGGGTTGATGGTTAGGAGGCAGTATAGCTCAGTGGTTTAAGGCTGTGAGCTGCAAATCTGGTGACATCCAGCAGACCAGACCTGGGTTTGAATCCCATAGTTTCCACTTACATACCGTGTGACCCTGAGCAAGTCAGTTAACTTCACTGTGCTCCCAGGTTGCACCTGTAAAAAAAGCTTTCAGCTTAGTGTGCTAGTCCCGGTTAAACAACTAACAAGAACAAAGAAAATGTCAGGGTTGGTGTGGCATATCCTGGCCTGAATGGAGCCAATTGTTTTCAACTGGCTGCACACATTAACTTGCATAAAGCTTAGGTCTTTAAGGCTAGATAGGTCATCAGGTGAACCAATGGCAGATAGCGGTCCAGGACTAAGTTCAACATTCCCTGAGCATAACAATAGAAGGAGCAGTAGCTTCCTGGTTAACCCTAAGAGGAGCTTCATGACTCTGATTTGTTCGCATCTGTGGGGACGTAATACTGACATGGAGGAAGCTTAAGACTGATGCCTAGCAGGTTTAGAGTTATATGCAGTAAGACCTTACCAATGACAGATAATGGAGAGTATGCAGGGTGAAGGGACAGGTGTAAGTCTGCAAGGATGTATCCTGGTAGGGTACCAGTGTGCCAAGTAGGATGTATGTCCAGAACTGGAAGGGGGGAATAGATGGCACAGCTAAGGTATTCAATAGGGCATAGAATGTCCACACAATGCAAGTCCCTGGATGTGTTCTTCGAGGATGGATTTAACTAAAGGGAGCAAGATGTAAGCAGGGACATGTACAGAAGCATCCATTGTGCAGTGCCTACACCCATCTTATATTAGAGCCCAGAAAGAGATGTAGGCTGGGGATCTAGGAATTCAACCCTGGAGAGTGATAAAAAGTCCAGGGGTTCTATCGGGGCATAATATAGTATATGTATACAAGAATAACACCTGGAGGGATTAAAAAAAGTCCAAGGTTTTAGTGGAGTACAATATGACAAGGATATGCCAAGTACAATTTTCCAGAAGGTTTGGTGGAAATAGGGTAAGGCTTGGGGTATGCAAGATATCAGTGGACTGAGGGTTCAAATGCCTGAGCAGAGTAAGATGACTGAGATGATAGTGGAGTACTATATAAGGAGGTTATACAAGAATGGTATTCTTTAGCTTTATTTGTGGAGAGGGATATAGCTTGGGGTACACCTGCGAGGACTGCTATATCAGAATCAAGGAGACTAACAGAGTTGATAAGTGGGATGTCCTGTTGGAGGATGGGTGAAAGCAGAAAAAGGAAAAAAAAAAGAAGCTGGGGTTGGGGCGGGTGATGTGGGAAAGAGGCCAGGGTTGGGGCGGGTGGTGTGGGAAGAAAGTACTTGACAATTTAACTGGCAAAGCCATAAAAGCCAGCAGTACAGTCTAAATCACCCAGCCACAGTATTTCCCTCTAAAGTCACGTCACTGGCAGTTGAAAGAAAATACTTGACAATTTAACTGGGAAAGCCGTAAAAGCTGGCAGGAAAATGCAGAGAGAGAGAGAAGGGTTGAAAGGACTAGTTGCTGATGAGGCCGTAAGGCTGCAGCCAATGAGGCACAGCTTGTGTAGCGGGGTAGCCAGTCGGCAACCAGCAAGGTTCCCCGGTCAGGAAGGCAGGCTTACCCAGGTTCTGGTGCTCATAGGGCAGGCAGATGATGGTGGACAGCTGGCAGCTAAGTCAGCTGCTGCCACCATGGAAAGTGACTGGCCACCTGGTCAAGGGCACCTGGAAACAGAAAGGGAAAGGGTCAGAGTTACAACAAGTTACAACAGATAAGCTTACCTGACACAAAGAAAACTGCTGAGAGCTAAATTGGCAGGCTGGGGGTAGAGAAAGGGGCAGTGCAGAGACTAGGAGCTGATGATGTAGAGCAGGGAATTAGCAGACAGCAAGATTGCAAGCAGGCGCCGCTGATTTGCGCTTTGTTATGCAGAAGCAAAACAGCTACAGAGGCAGCGTTGGGCAAGTTACAGGGTCTGGGGGAGGGAAGGAATAAGAAGCAGCAGGAGGTAGAAAGGGAAGGGGGAGAGTACAGACGGAGCAGAAACAGAGAAATAATAAGGGAGAATCCACAATACTAGATGCATTTACAGTACTTCGGTTTTGAACAGTTGCTGGATTTTTTACAATGCTGACTACTATAAGCACAGTTTAAAATGTACAAATAAAGAATAAAAAATAAAAACTGTGGAGGGGATAACATGGACTGGTGGCACAATTAACTAACAATACAGTCTAAATCACCCAGGCCACAGTATTTCCCTCTAAAGTTATGGCACTGGCAGTTGAAAAAAAGTACTTGACAATTTAACTGGGAAAGCAGTAAAAGCCGTCAGGAAAGCGCAGAGAGAGAAGGGTTGAAAGAACCAATCGCTGATGAGACCGTAAGGCTGCAGCCAATGAGGCACAGGCTGTGTAGCAGTGTTATGCTTGGGTTATGCCCCCTATCGTCCCACATACACCTCACATACACCTCACACTGTTTAATGGTCTATTGTACTGTGATACTGCTATTTTGCACTAACCTATAGTTATGAGCACCAATCATATAAGCATGGGTGCTAGGAATGGGCTTTGCTGCTAAGATATGCTAATATTGTCATGCATGATATGTTATACCTCACTATAATATATTTATCTAGATTAGTTTGTCTTTTACGTATATTCCATATATAATCTATCCAATCACTGATAAGATGACTCAGAGGGATCATCAGTGATTATTGTATACTCATATTCTCATATAATTATATGTAGTGTATTTTATACTCTGATATGCCATGTAATAGGCCTATCAGCAGTTCTTTGTCTCTAAGCAAGCTGATAGAGACAGAAGGCCTTTGTTATGTCTAATATTTTATATTCTACATAAGCAAGAAATGTGGTTTGAACTGTCAGCATTTATTTTGTCCAAGCTATAATGCTAATGGCAGCATATTCTGTCTCACATGATACTCATCAGTTATTCTGTCTCCTAAGTCATTATCCAATTGAGAATGACTTAGGACCAATACATGTTGCTTCTGATATCTGTAACCATGTTTTAATCTCTGTTGCTATACTGTTATCTGTAGTATTTAGCTGTCTGCAACCCATTGTAGCGCTCTTGAGACACTGCTGTAGCTGCTCTAGAAGGGCAGAGAGCTGGTGCGTGGGGAAAGATAGAACCAGATCTTAGAGAACCTAAGATCTACAATTCTGGAGATTATGTACATTCTTCAGGAGTGGTGAGAATCCCATCTCCCTTGTGATTTTCTTTGTCACATGCTTGGCGTAAGTAGTATAATAAACTTTATTAGTACTCCTTGCTTGTTTACAGATGTTTCTTGACAGACTCGAAGACACAAGAATCTGTATCATTATTATTATTTTTATTATTTACTCTACACACCAAGAGTGTTTAGACAACATAATGGCGACCATGAAATGGAGTCTGGATGTTTTTGCCAAGTTTCATTTTTAATTTCCTCTGTAAATTAAACACTGGGTGACAAAATCCCCAGTAAAAACAAGCTGAAAGTGTCTAATGTTTAATTTTTCGTTCAGTTGTGTGTTCTACAGTGCAGACAAAACAATCTCTTGGCAGATATTCAATTTCTGTGCAATGAGTTGTTTTATTTTTTTTTCCTATTCTTTCTCTGTGGGAACTCAGCTATAAAGGATCAGAAACAAACAGTTAAGACAGCTTTCTTGTGGATTCAAATCCTGATGGGTATTTACTCAGCTAGGTGTCCACATACAACAAAGGCTGTTTGTGTGCTTTCATGAATTTTGGTTGCAAACAAAGTTTTTTGATCCACAAACAGGTAAGGGTTTCTTATTTAAAGACATGTCTAAATATATCAGTACTGAGTTGAGGCTTGATGCCTTAACAAGCCAAACTGCTAACAGTAGCTGGCTTGATTTTGCTAAAGTAGCAAAATCCAATGGTAGTCCATTAACGGACATCATTGCCCATTATGGGGAACTGAAAAATGGTACCAATGATCCTGAAGGATTATTAATTGCAACGTTGATTAATTGTTTTGATGCTGTTCTAAATACGATATCTGTTTTGAAAAGTGAGTATGACGCTTGCAAATGGAGAATTCTGCCTACAAGCTGGAGATTAGTCTGAAAAGGGCTTCTCACACAGAAAAAATAGCTGGACTACTGTCTGAGCTACAATCTGTCTGTCTAGAAAATGAGTCTCTATTTAATGAGAGAGGCAGCCACGCCCTGCATGCCTTAAGAGATAATACTCAAAAGGCAAAACTTAGAAAAAATGTTTTTCAAACTAATGGTGTTCTAGCTAGTAACACTAATTCCTTATGTTTTGAAAACAAGGAACTTAGAGATAAGTCTGAAGTAATTACTGAAAAAGTTAACGAGCTGGTATTTCAACACCAGACCTTGACGGTACAGCATGATTCAGTATGTTTTAATTACAGCAGACTTGAAATGAAGGTTTTGAATCTAAATCATGATGCGGTTTCTGTTAATAAAAAGCAAGTTTTACAAGATGAGAATGTCTTGAAATCTGAAAACAAAGCACTTAATAGCATGCTAACTCCTGCATCTGAGCAGTTAGAATGTAGAAGTAAAAAGTCAGATATGGTGAACTTGTGCCAGCAGCCAGAGGTATTGGCAGGGCACACTAACTTAATGCCCAAAGACCTTGCCTCTTCTCATGATGAAGAGTTTGATTTTGAACACTCATGGTATGCTATGGAGTGGACTAGAGCAAAGGCTAGCCACTTGTTTTTCTGTGATTCACAAAATGTAGAATTGTTAGAGTCTCAAAATGGTGGACACACATGTGATCAGGTTGCAACCCAATACCATCCCCAAAATGGCCGCTCATGGTCATGTGATGATGGTCATGACACAGTAACCCATGATGCCCATGAGGTAATCCAAAATGGCTGACCACCATCTCACGGAGGTTCATTCCTGCAGTCACTGGGACCGGTGATTGCTGCCATAACCAAACAAAACAAACTGGAGTTGTTTTGCATGATTAATAATGTTATCAGTAACACTAGTATGTCTGAGGGACAAAAGATTCTCATTAAAAATGATGCTGATGTACTTTTGAATAAGGTTGATACGCAATCTGCCATGAAGTCAGTGTCTGATGCTGAAGAAACAGCTGATGCTGTTAACAATGTTTGCTTATTAGCAATGGTATTCAAGTGTCCTTGGATAAAAAACACATTGAAGTTAATTACATGAAAAATTGTTTTCATTTCCTGTGCAATGTAACATCAGCCGAGAAGACTGAACGTATTGCTTTTCCTATGCAGTGCATTAATACCTTAATCTGCAAAATTAAAAATAATGTTGCTACCATCCAGCAACATTCCGGTGGGGAAACCCACTTTACATTTGATGGGGCAGGGGACAACCCTGATTCTAAAAGGCCCGTGGCTGTGATATTTTCAGCATCACAGGCCACGTTGGGGGGGGAGGGTTACAGGTTTGATTTCTGAACCTAAGCTGACAACTGTCTCAGCACTACTTTCTCCACCCCTGATGGCTACTGAACCACAATCCATAGCTGGAGAATTACGTGCAGCTTGCACACCACTTTTCTCCACTGTGCAGGCACCCTTGATAGTGCCAGCACTGCCAGCACATGATGGAGAACCCCTTCCATCAGTGACACCTGGATTATCCCATACTGTGACTGCAATGGCAGACACTTCAGGTATGAAGGTACAAGGTATCCTAATACTGATATCATTGTCTTTTCTTTTGGGATCACAGACCATGGCCCCAGCATTGGTTAATCCTAACACAGCTTTAGGGCATTATTTTGAAACTGCCACATCAGATAAAGCAATTTCAGCAGTTTTAGCCCAAACATACAATGGATACATCAGACCCATTGCTTATGCATCCCAGATGCTTGCCACAGTGGAGCTGCAATACAACCTTTGTGAAATGAATCTTTTGGCTATGTACTGGGCAGTGAGATACTTTATGTACATCATTGGATATGCACCCATTGTGCTGCATTCCAATCATTTGCTAACTAATGTTCTGTTGTCAGACAGAGTAAAAGATGACTCTGTATCCAATGCCAGACTTACACACAGGTCTCCCATTTTACAGTATCATGAAATCACTGTCCTTCCTATTAAAACTCCATCCTTGTTAGCCCATGGCCTACTATTTGCAGGAGAGACCCATGATTGTTCACTCCAACTCACTGACCTACATGTCCCAGTGCCCTTTCTGACAGAACCTCAGAAGGTGTTAAAAGATACCACTGTGTGTCATGTTTTGACTGATGACTCAGCCACACATACCAACGATGGTCAAATAGCAGGGTTTGGAATTCTTATTGTACATCCTAGTGATGACAGAGTGTGCATGGCTAATAATTGCATCATCATATATGTACGATTCACAGGCAATGTTAAAACACGCCTGGCAAATAAAATGAAAAGCAGAGAGGGAAGGAGTCTCCTAATTACCACAAATATTTGTGAATGGTTTAGAGAGCAGGAACATCCTTGAGAAATACACAGTTTATGTTAAGAAAGGAATAAAGAGATTTTTCCTTACGTAAAATGATACCAGCACTCCATGAAAGGGTTAAGTTTGGCCCGCTTCAAGAAATGTCCTTGAGATAATTACAGAAAGCACTGCAGATATTATGTTTTCATTACAGTTTCTAATTGGGACTGTTTCTCTCTAAACTAAATTTCTTTCGCAGAAAACAAACTTCTGTTCCAGTACTCTATAGTAGCGCTGTGAAATACAGTGACTTGCTTGTGTACGTGACAACACTAACCAGTTTAAATACAGTACATTCAAAAGGTTCAAGCATGTTGTATGTATATTCCTTATGCTCTATAAGAAGGACCCTCATTTGAGGGCAGTGTATAGATTCCTTAATAAAGGAACTGAGGAATAACTTCCAGAAATAGCTCTTATAGAAAGTGAAAATGACATTCCCCTATCCAGTGATGGCCTACTCATTTGGAACATCACTGCTGTAACACTCATGAAAAGTTACGGGTAATTCCTGAACACCTGAGAGTAGATTTTATCTACTGTAAAAAGTACATGATACTCCAACTGGTGGGCACCAGTGAGTCAGTAAAAACCCTAAACAGACTGAAATCCTCTGTCAGATGGCTACACATGAGAAATGATGTAGAACACTACATTAGTAACAGTTTGATCTGTGAACAGAACAATTCTATACCAGCTAGGACAAATGCATTGCTACCCCAGAGGCAAAGGCCCCCTGGAACAATATCCAGTTTGACTACATTGGCCTTATGCCAACCACTAAGACCAACTAGTTTGCGCTAGTGATCACCAACCTATTTTCTAAATAGTTTAAAGCTATCCCAAAACAGAACAACACAGTCAAAGTGACTGCAAATGTCTTGGTAAATCAGTTATTTACCAGGTAGAGCTTTACCCCAAAGGTAAATTCTGATTACAGGATCTGGCTTTATAGTCAAAGTAATGCAGGAAATTCTGGATTTGTTATGGGTAAAACAAAAGTTTTATATCCCTTACCATCCACAGTCATCAGGAAAGGTGGAATGTGCTAACAGGCAGATCAAAGTTATGTTATCCAAACGTGTTCAGAAAACCCAAAAGGACTGGAATTAATTATTGCCTTTACTCCTTTATGGCAATAAGAGGGACATCTTCTGCAGGTGCACAGAATACCCCATGTTTGAAATCATGACCGGATAGTCCATGAGACTCTCAGGACATTTATTTCTGGACCTGTGTACTGCCACTGCTGATGGACCATCAGTATTCAAATATGTTAAATATTTCAAACAAGACATCCAAAAGGTACACTTGTTTGCTTCATAAGATATGGGCAAGCCCCAACAACAGGCCGTATCCCATTGTAAACAAACTCAGTCCAGCAGTCTACCAAGTTAGACTGCCTCACTGTAACAGTCATTGATAAATGGCTAAATGCCAATCAAATGAACCTGTTTAAAGGAGGTTAAATTACTTTTCCATACCCCAATGGACGGAATAGTACTAAACTATGTTTTTCTTTTTCTCTTTTCTTTTAGGTTCCAGAGAGAGAGAGAGATAGAGATGCTTTCTTCTATGCTTATTATTCTTTTTAAAAGCATGGGTCTTCTTACAAGCCCAAACTGCACATTTTATTGCAGATAAAAACCAGTGACCTAATCCTAAACAAATTGTTGAGGCAACATACTTCACAAGACCACATGATTTAATTGCATTCTATGAAATTCACACTAAAGTCCTAAAAGACATGTTCATTGTCCAGAAGGGTAGTGAGGCCCCACGGAATATTATGATCATTGCTTTGGATCAATTCTAAAAGTCTGACTTGATCTGGACTCCTGTTTACATTTTATTGATAATCAGGAATTTTGCATCCAAATTTATATGGCAATAGAAGCCATTAGACCTTAAGGTTTTTAACCCTATGATGCTTCATAATTTGTGACACTTAATACTGAGTGTCCAAAACAGAACCCTGGCCCACCCAGTGGTCTAATAACCACTTCTCAACCAGGTACCCTAGTTAATACTGTGCAGTTCATGCACAACCCAGTGATTTTTAAATTTCACCTTTTAGAACTTGGAATGATTTGTTTTATGTTTCACAACAAACATTTCCCACTTTCTTTTTCATAATGATGTGATTGGATACCCTGGCAGCATACCAGGTACTCATTAATGACTCCCTATAAAGGGATTGATAGCACACACATACACACACGCTTAGGATTTTCACATCCTGACTGCTAGTGGTACAGCCTATGATTGTAAACCTACCCAAATGCACTAGGCATTTTGGTTTTGTATTTATTTATTTATTTATTTATTTTTTTTTAAACAAAACACAGATTTAGACTCAGACCTACTTGATTCTGACATATCTATTTGAAATAAGGCTGATATAGCCATTATTCAAGTACATATGTTAAAGGTTCATGATAGTATGAAATATAATATCATACCCCCCCCCCACTGCATGGTATACATGATTTTGCTCATTAAGAGTGACTGACATTTACAATATTAAGGATATTGTGAAGGGGTTTGACCTGACAAATGTTCATGTTAATGTATTAATTTCTGCTCAGACTAAGGAAGCAGATGAGCATCACATAGCTAGGAAAGCCCTTTGCACTGCCTATAGCTATTATGTTTTTACAACCCTTTGGTTATCTCTTCCAGGATCTGGAATTAGGATATATCCTTAATCTCATACATGACAGACATATGGGTCAGTGGTATTGCCACATTTTGCACTTCTATTGTATGTGTTAACAAATGTTTATTTTAATCTAGTACTAGTCCCTTATCAATGGCTAGGAACCTTGGATATGTCACCACACACACTTGTATTGCTTCATGTTTTGAAACTTATTCCTGCACAATCCAGGAAGCCATGTTTGTGACTCTCATAGTGTCATTGCCACATTTTCATCTGGCAACATCCATCTTTGATCGTCTGGCAACCGTCTATTCTATTGATCATCTTGATGGGAACTTTTATTGTGAAAAGGTTGAAGCTACCTACTTTCCTTGTTTACAATGAGGTCTTGGAATCGTGACTGACTCTAAACTTTGAATGTCGTACCTGAAAGGAACTTCACCTTTTATGCAGATGTGACATCTTCCAACTTGTCTTACCAACTTGTGAATACTGGCCTAGTAACTGAAATTAGGCTTCCACTTGTCAACTTTCAAATAACTGTATTCAGTCCAGCCAATGAAGATTCTACAATCAAGCTCATTGTTATGCATACCATGAAGCTGGTCTGGGGTAAGGGCAATCCCCTAGCTCAGCAAGAAGACTCTTCTTCATTTGATCTACAATCAAGAAATCCATTTTCTTCACTGCTTGTTTTCCAAGCCTGGCTGGTGCCTCATATAGACTGAGAACTGAGTACTGTTATAAACATTTACACTTTGTGCAGCCATGTGATCATCTTCAACTGAACACTGTTGCTATTCCATTGTGAAACTCAATATGCAATCTAATGCACCCCCTGCTGAGGCCTATGAAAATACTGCTGCCTCTTAAACATTTGGATCTACCTTTGGAAAATCTGAATGCATCGAATTTGAACTATGAATCTTCATCTGACATTTAAAGAAACCCTGGATTTATCCCTGGAACTGTTTGTAGTTTAAGCCTTGTGGACATTGACATTTCGTGTCCTGTTCAACTTACTAACTGAAAAATGCCATCCTTCAAGGAGTATATTCTGCTGATGTGGAACATTGTGTGGTGACCAACTATACATTCTTTTGATATGGACTAAAAGTTATGCAAAGTGAACTTTTCTAACTTCTGTTTTACTCCCTAAACAGGTAATAGGTTATACGGTAATCACACCTGTTCCCATCCCGGAACCAGATATCATTAAGTCTAGTCCTAACTATCTTGATACTCTATCTCGATTTTTACTTATTTTTAATATCCGTACAGGCAATTTAAGTTTGTCTCTTCAATTTCTTCCCAATAGAACAGATACACATCTGATACATGTTAGTATTTACTGATTGTTTTGATATTGGAAAACCCCATTGTGAAGTTTTATTCCAAATGTTTATAGTAATACAATGTTTACTAACATTTTCCCTTATAATTACATTTTGTTGTTTAAGGAAAACCCTGAAATACTTGTGTGACCAGTTAATATTCCTCTATCAGGCTCGTGCCTTGGGCCTGTAGATGAATGGTGCCTAACCTCCATCTTTTTTGTTGTGTTGCCACTTTTGCAATTAGGGCAACAAAGAGGGGATTGTTACACTTGGGTTATGCCCCCTATCGTCCCACATACACCTCACACTGTATTCCTGGTCTATTGTACTGTGATACTGCTATTTTGCACTAACCTATAGTTATGAGCACCAATCATATAAGCATGGGTGCTAGGAATGTGCTCTGCTGCTAAGATATGCTAATATTGTCATGAATGATATATTATACCTCACTATAACACATTTATCTAGATTAGTTTGTCTTTTACATATATTCCATATATAATCTATCTAATCACTGATAAGATGAGTCAGAGGGGATCATCAGTGATTATTGTATACTCATATTCTCATATAATTATATGTAGTGAATTTTACACTCTGATATGCCATGTAATAGGCCTATCAGCAGTTCTTTGTCTCTAAGCAAGCTGACAGAGACAGAAGGCCTTTGTTATGTCTAATATTTTATATTCTACATAAGCAAGAAATGTAGTTTGAACTGCCAGCATTTCTTTTGTCCAAGCTATAATGCTAATGGAAGCATATTCTGTCTCACATGATACTCATTAGTTATTCTGTCTCCTAAGTCATTATCCAATTGAGAATGACTTAGGACCAATACATATTGTTTCTGATATATGTAACTATGTTGTAATCTCTGTTGCTATGCTGTTATCTGTAGTATTTAACGGTCTGCAACCCATTGTAGCGCTCTCGAGACACTACTGTAGCTGCTCTAGAAGGGCAAAGAGCTGGTGCTGGGGAGAGATAGAACCAGATCTTAGAGAACCTAAGATCTACAATTCTCGAGATTATGTGCATTCTTCAGGAGTGGTGAGAAACCCATCTCCCTTGTGATTTTCTTTGTCACATATTTGGCGTAAGTAGTACAATAAACTTTATTAGTACTCCTTGCTTGTTTACAAATGTTTCTTGGCAGACTCTGAGACACAAGAATCTGTATTATTATTTTTATTGTTTACCCTACACACCAAGAGTGTTTAGACAACAGCGGGGTAGCCAATCGGTGTCCAGCAAGGTTCCCCAGTCAGGAAGGCAGGCTTACCCAGGTTCTGGTGCTTGTAGGGTAGGCAGACAATGGTGGATGGCTGGCAGTTAAGTCAGCTGCTGCCACTGTGGAAACCGAGCGGCTACCTGGTCAAGGGCACCTGGAGACAGGAAGGGAAAAGGTCAGAGTTACAACAGATAAGCTTACCTGGCACAAAGAAAACTGCTAAGGGCTAAATCAGCGAGCGGGGGTTAGACAAAGGCGCAGTGCAGAGACTAGGAGCTGATGACATGGAGCAGGGAATTAGCAGACAGCAAGATTGCAAGCAGGCGCCACTGATTTGCGCTTTGTTATGCAGAAGCAAAACAGCTACAGAGGCAGCGTTGGGCAAGTTACAGGGTCTGGGGAAGGAAGGAATAAGAAGCAGCAGGCAGTAAAAAGGGAGGGGGGAGTACAGATGGAGCAGAAACAGGGAGATAATAAGGCAGAATCCACAATACTAGATGCACGGACAGTATTTCAGTTCTGAACAGCTGCAGTATTTTTCACAATGCTGATATACAGCCAGCTGCATGTTTTCAAATCTCTCCCCAAGGATCACATACATCTGCTGGAATGGGGAAAGGGGGTGCCACGATGAAAGTGCCATCTGCGTACCAATGTTTAGCATGCTCAAGGAAGCACAACTTGTTTTCAGTGCTGAGCATCAAAATCTTATATTGGCCTGGCCCACTGTCATATAACAGAAAATGAACTGTGATATCACTGGAGTCTGGAGTGTATGTTTTGAAGGAGTCAGGTATTGTGAGCTCTGAAAGATCTTTAGGATTAGGTGGGGCCCCATACACTCTCACATGCTGTATAATGCATTTCAGATTTTTATCAATTAATTTACCTTGCGTTGCCAGTGACACATACTCCCTGGTGTGAATCAGGACTTGTGCTGTAGTGTCCTGTGAGGCAGAAGCCCTCTGTTTTGCCACAGTAATAGCTTCAGATTTTTCCACAGCACTAGGGTCAGAAGCATGTGTGTGTTATGAGAAATGATGAATAATTGTTGATTCTTCCTCACTAACAGTGTGCACTCTAGTGTTACACCCTTTTGGTTTTCTCACAGGACACTCACACTGCAAAATTGCTTTTCCTTCGTGCCCACGCTTATGTAATGTGTGTGTTGTGAGATATGATGAATAATTGTTGGTTCTTCCTCACTAACAGTGTGCACCCGACCCTAGCATTGCACCCTTTTGCAAGCACCCACAGCACGCTCACACTGCCAAATTGCTTTTCCTTCATGCCCATGCTTATGCTGTGTGTATATGTAGTTTCATTCATCAGCAAGCTTCCTCCTGTTCCTTTCTGATAGGATTAACCTCCCGATAAGTTTGCTTACAGTTAGTAACTGTTTGACTGACAGACAGACAAAGGCAACTTCTTGCCCATGCTTATGTAATGCTTATATGTAGTTTGATCCATTAACAAGCTTCCTCTAGTTCCTTTCTGATAGGATGAACCTCCCGGTCATTTTGCTCCCAGTTAGTAACTGTTTGACAGACTAACAGACAGACAGAAAAAGGCAACTAAAGAAACCAGCATTTAAAGCTCGACAGCCCTAAGGTAAATGCTGATTGTGTAAAGCTGCCGATCTGTAATTACAGTGCTGTTAACTGGGCTTTACTTAACTAGTAGAGACGAGTACAGCTTATCACTATACTTCAATCAAGATGACTGTGTAAAGCTGCTGTTCTGTAAATACAGTGCAGCTAATTGGGCACTACCTTAACAAGACTCGACTAGTACTGAGAGCACAGAGTACAGATAACAATCCCAGTTAAACATTGTGACAGCTCATCACTTCACTCTATCCGGCTTCAAGATATTAATGTAAGTTCTGATGTCACTGCGGGAGTGTAATTGCATGGAGCATATTTACAGGAGTGAGTTAGTGAGGGAGCAAGTTGGTAAGGGAGCTTAATGTTGGGAGCAAAACCATTGGGTGTGAATCGGGAGTGAATTGTTGCAGTCCCCAATTTGGGAATGTGGCGGTGACAATTTTGGACTGTGGCATTGAAACACAACTTGGTGGGGATGTGCAATTCTGGAATGTGACAGGGACAAGCAATTTCAGAATAAATGGTGTGCTTTGTCACATTCTGACAACTTGCAGCCCATTATATTCCAAAATTGCCAGTCCCTTGCAAATTCCTCGATGTGTGTTCCTGTTGCATTTCGAGACTGATTGTCACATCACATCCCTGTCACATTCTGAGACTATGTGTCCTCCCCAACATTTGAAAATTGTGCACCGCCTTGACATGCTATGCCTTGGTTCAGTGTTGCATTCCAAAACCACCTTCTGACATGTTCCAAAGCACAGTGCTGTGCATCTGAACATTCTGGAAATGCATGCACTACAGTCAACCCTATGTCATTTTTTTTTCATATAGGTGTTTATTTCACCTTTGGTGAACTGCAGCTACTCATCTGCTAACCCTACTGGACTCTGGGGCAATTCGGGATCTTGATACACTATGCTTGTCCCGGCAGTGCCCCGAAGCCATGGTCCCCAATGTTTCAACATTTTCTCCCCAGTTACCCAGGGCCCAGACAGAGAAGCACATGTGCCCTCTTGATCTGGTAATGGCCCCTTCCTCCCACCTCCTTGACCTAGTGCTCTGGCTCCCACAGCTCACACTGCCCCCTGGCCTCCACTGTGAGGCAGTCAATAGCTAAGGGAACACAGATCCCTCCCTAGAGAGGAGAGCTGCCTGTTGGCAGCTCAGTCCTGCACCACACCCTCACCCCCATGCCAACCTCCAATAGTCCGTGCTCTTTCCCGAACACAGGTTACCGGTGTGGCCAGAGGTAAGGTGACCAGAGCCTCAGCACTCTATGCCACTGGGCCGGCATATCATTTTTTTTTAAAGGATTACTATAGCTACGGTTTCTTAAACTTTAGAGAAGCAGGTCCTATAAGGCTGCTGACAGGTAGGACTACAGCGTGAGTTCAGGAGATGACATGATCAGTAGCTCTTCACTGAAACTGACTTTTTTGAATAGGTAGTGAAATCAGGGTTACAAAATACCTCATAACTTTAAAATGAAGTAATGTACAAACCTAATTTATGGTATGAGATTTATTGGGGGTAGGCTTATTCTAATTCTGCAGTGTAGCACTTTTGTCGGGAGACCCTCTTTAAAAGTTGGAAGAATCATTTACAGTAGAATTTATCTATGGGCTGGCAAGAGGATGCTTTCATGATTCCAGTAGGCTGCTAGAATAAAACAAACTGTGGTCAGAGCCAATATGGCTGCAAAATGATTGATTATTTAGCACACACACACGGCCACCATGCTCAAATTAACAAAATTAAAACCATATTCTGATTGCATGCTTTGGTTAAGCCCCAATAGTTCATATCAGAACTGCTGACCCCTTTGTCACAGTGCAGGATACCTGAGAGAGGCTGGAATGTTCAACTTGCAAAGCGCTTGTTTTACCCCCGCATATGCCCTCCACTTTCTTGACAGCTCTTGGGAGAAGTCTTGAAAAAATTGTATTTTATTGCTCTCCCATGCTACTTCTCTTCTCTTCTCTCTTGTGCAGTTCTCTGATAAAGTTCCTTGACTGGGTAGTGAAGGAATTTGCACAATATTGGCCGGGTGTGCTCATCTGCTTTTGGTTTTGGTGCAAGAGATCTATGGGCTAATTTGATCTCTGGAGGTGCCCCAATTGTTTAGCTTCTGGAGGGTGGGCAACATTGTTTTCAGGAATGCCAGCAGGTCTCTATCCTCCACATCCTCAGGCACGCCAATTATCCTGAGGTTTTTGTGGTGTGCCTTATTCTCCATATCATTGACCTTGTGAAGAAAGTACTGAATTTGTCCATGGTGCTCTCTAAGTTGGCCATGGTGAACATGGACTAGTTCTTCGTGATTAGTAACCACCCAGTTCAAGATAGCAACCCTCACTGTCAGCACTTTTACCTCTTGGCTTGTCCTTGTTGTCATGGCTTTTAGCTCCAGAGTGTCACTCAAAATCTGATTAAGCAGCTTGGTGATATTTGCCAGTTAATTTGCTGCTGGGGGACAATGCGTGTTGTACCATTTTCCTGTGCATGCCCCATACGAACTGGTTTGTCTCCATGGATCCTCCTACCAGCTGTGCTCTGTACTTATACATGAGAGACTCAGGCCTTGTCAGTTACACTTCCCATGAGGCGCGTGCCAGCTGTTTTCCTTCCCTGCCCTCTGCTTTCTCCCGGGATCACATTGACTCCAAAAAGTTATCCTCTGGCAGCTCAGGAACTGAGAATTCAGGTTCTGATCATGGTTCTTTTCCTTATGCAAAACAAACTGTTGGATGGGCATGACTAGGTCCCCAGGGGTCCCCTCTGCTCAAATTATGTTGCCACCATCTAAGTTGTCAAGTTCTTCCTCCCCCCCCACAGAGAACATTGTTAACATCTGTTTGCATGTTAGGCAAATATTAAACTAAGTTTTATAGTGCAAAACTGTGAAAACTAGTACGAAGGCTGGCCTCTGAAAACTGGTGTCTATGGCAATATGCTAATGAGAAGAGTTCAGAGGTCACCGTTTTTTTTTAACTCTTTCTTGCACCTCACCTTGGGGAGCTCTCACCAGCATCCTCTGCCACTGGTCTCTACCTCCTAGCTAAGACTCTTCTCTATCCCTCGCCCGACATATCCCCCAGATCTGAGCCTTCACCGGGGAGGGGCCACCCTATCCACCCAGGGTGCTCTAACTATTTTGAAGAGTGTTGGGCTAAGCAGGATGCTTCAGGAGAAAGAAGAGCACACAGTATTGGGAGTGTGGTCTGGGGCTGAGGTGCCTTCAGCTATCCCTGAGGGAGGGGATTTTCACTTAGTCCCTCCCCCTGAGTGTGGGACATGCAATGCCATCCAACCCACTATGTGAGCGCTCCCGCACATGTCTGGAAGATGGCTGCCCCACGTTCCCCTTTCCAGCATGGTCCCTGCTGCTGCAGTGCACCCGGTCTCCACCGGGTACCACTATCTGGGCGAGACAGTTCCCCCTCCTTCCCTCCCCCCCAGGAGAGTAGAGCAGTCCTATGGATGCTCCATCCTCTCCTCCCCGGCCGACCCCTGGTGTCCTGAGCTCAATCCCGAACCCGGGTTGCCAGCATGGCACAAGGTGTGGCGTCCAGCACCTCAACCCTCCATGCCACCGGGCCAGTGAGGTCACTGCTTTTTATGGGGAAAAGTGAGAGAGATTGTTAGTGGGACTGTAGTTCCAATTTTGTGGGTGCCATACTGAATCTTGTAGTGTACTGAGGTGAGCTTATCTAAGGAGAAAGGAGTTAGATGGGCAAGTTGTCTGCAATTTTCTGACTAATGACTGTGTAGTGTTGTGGGGATTGTTGCACCGCTCAGCAAGCATGAGTCCACTTTTGCTTTCCATAGGGAAAGCTGGTGCATGTTCACCTTTATAACCTGAGGATTATAACAATGAATTATAACTAGCTTTTCCTATGGAGAAAGCAGTTACCAGTTATTATAGTACAGTACTGTACTTTTCCGTTTCAGAAATGATCAACAAGATTACTCAGTCCTCACCTGTTTTATACTGTTACATTGTTTCAAGGGTGAGCATAGCTACATTGTTCTGTGGCAGCAGGCAGCTCCATGCTGCCAGATGGCTTCCCACTCCCAGCTGGAGTGGCACCAGAACCTGCACTCCTGACAAGATGAGGAGCCAGGTACAGGGATGGCCAGGAGAACCAATGGATAAAACTCTCAGCTTCCCCTATTAGTTACACATCACCCCTGCCAGATAATAATAATCATAAATAAACAGCACATACTGTAGTTTAAACCATGGTCCTGTACATTATCTGTTTTGTACCTTCTGCATTACAGGGTGCATCTGGGCCATCTGACCAGGACAGCCAGACACCTCACTCTTCCATTTCTAAGCAAAAAGCTATAGCAGGCACTGTACTGTTTAGGGCAGTAATTTGCACATAATGCAATAACAACTATGTGCTAATGTCTTGCATTTTAACACAGTTTTTATGCCATTTGTGCAACAAGAAATAGATGTGAGAGAGGTCCTTCTGCACATTCAGTGGAGGAGGAGGAGGAGGAAGGCTCGACAGCATTGTCAGCACCCTTGGTGCATCCATGGACAGAAGATCACGAGAACCCAAGGGTAACCACCAATCACATCCTAGTGGGAAGGGATTCAAGTCCTGCTACCATAGAATAAAACAGGAATGGTCAAGAAGGGGGAAGTGTGGTTTAATTTATTGTAACGTTTTTATTTTCACTTTATTTCTACATGAATATATCAATTACAGTTTTCTATTTGTATATTTTGAGGTGGGATTTATCCTTTTTAATCATTCAGGATTCCTTTGTGCTTAGTTTCTGATAAATGTTTTTGTAATATGGAGCATGGGTGGGTGACTGAAAGGTTTTTTGAAAGGCCTGTGTTTGTTAGTTTGTATACTGTTAGGGATGGGAATTTTGAAACATAACTGTTAATGTAAAAAAAATTGGAAAGTTACTGTGACTGAAAGAACAGTAGAGAAACACAATAAAGTTGGAAAAGAATTAACTGCACTTGACAAAAGGATGGAATTTGATGCCACTGAAAAGGAAAACATATTTCCTGACTGATTTCAAAAGTCGGTGGTTGTTGGGGGGGGGGGGGGAGGAACTACCCAGCCTTCAAATGTAGTGAAAAAATGTTAAAAAATGCAAAGTTCTGGCTGATTAAAAAACACCTGAAAAAAAACAGCTGCTGTAATCAAAAAAGACTGAATGATGCATTCACTGAGATTTGATTTGACAGTACCATGAAGTAGCAAACAAACATATTGTGTTAGTGTAATCCAAAACATAATTATGTTGCATATAACAAAAACATCAGAAAAAAAACAGCAAATCTGCATGGAGGAATAGGATGAACAGTAATATGTAAAAGGAGACAGGGTAGCAGGATGGAGACGGGGTGACCACAAGTCCACATTTCCAGGCTGGACAGACTCAGAGTCCACACTTGGTGGATTTTTTCTTATCCATCTTGAAAAAATGTTATGCAGAACAAGCAGGCAACAAGAGGATGTTAGAAGAGAAGGACATGGGGGCGGGGGCAATAATTATGAGTTCAACTGACAGGTAACTGGGGAGAAGCCATCCACATAAGGTAATTTACAGACCCCTAGTCAGTCTGAGGAAGTGGATAAGGCACTGATCAGGTAGATCAGGAGGGTAGTAACTACAGGGGAAGTTGTGCTGTTAGGTAACTTCAAGATGTGTGATGTGGAATGGAACATTCCTAGAGCACTGAGCACCTGTAACCAGATTTTGTTTTAAACAATCCTATTTATTCACCAAGAGGATGCTGGGGATGTATTCCATTTCAGCCAGTCAGACTCCTTTCAGGTTCACCTGTGTGCTGGTGCTGGCTCTAGGACCTACTGGGGGAATCCAGAAGACAGTGGCTTGACCCCCCCCCGGTGGGGCTCCCCCTGACTCAAAGGGGGAGGACCAACATGCTAATCTGGTCCTCCCATCATCCCCCAGAGCAGGCTAAAAATGTTGCTTGAGAGGGCCCTGCCATCACTTTGCAGCTGTTTCAGAGATTTTTCTGAATGAGATTGCCTCTGGAGATGCAGATGCGCACCGGGTGCATATTCCTGCACATGTCCTACAGACATCCACCAACACCTCCTCCCAACAACATGGTCCTGTGCTGGCACTGTACTACCAGCCTTTGCTGGGAGTTGCCCTTACTCTGGCATACACAGCGTTCCCCTCAGAGGAGCACAGTAGTCTTATGCATGCTTAGTCTGACCCCCAGGCCAGCCCCCAGATCCTCACAAGCTCATTCCCAAACCCAGATTGCCAGCATCACAAGTGGTAGTGCTACCACTGTACCGGTGACATGGCTACCTGTAACCATATTTTGCTGGACACCTTTCAGGATGATATCCAGACTAAGCAGGTAGAAGAGCAGACTAGGGTTGGAGCCATACTCAACCTCGTTCTGACCACCTGGGATAGCATTGGCATGTTAACATCACTACTCTAGTGTGTGCACCCTTTTCTTGTTTTCCAGATAGAATGTTTGGAGGGCCACTGGACCACCAGGAAACATTTACAGACAAGAAACATTTGCAGGGCTACTGGTCCCATGGATATAGTAACAAATGAGGACCATTTGGAGGACCACTGGATACTAGGATATGCTCACAGATGAGGACAATTTAGAGACCCACTGGACCAGCAGGGAGGACCGTCCAGAGACAAGAATAATTCTAAGAAGATATGACTAACAAGAAGGCCTAAAAGTATGGATCAGGTAGGGGAAGGGATGACTGAGGAGGCAACATCTCATGCAATGACCTCTGGGTATGTAATTGCAACATGCAACTGGTGTAATGCTATTCCCAGATATCCATGGTGGTTACAGTTTTCATAAAAAGTAAAAAAAGACATTGCAGAAAATTAGAGACATTGGTAGGTGCACATTTATGGTTTCCCCATTGGTACAACAATTATTTTTTCAACATTGATATGGGCTCAGGCAGTACACCACTTGGTTCCACAGCACCAGGCACTGCAGCTCCCTGAAGGCACAGCCCTAAAGCACTGTGCAGCAAATATTCCTGTTTTGTGGGGGGCTTTGCCTCCTGCACCCTCCTGATGGCATGTAACAAACTTTGTGGTGTGCATGCGCCTGAAAAAGAGAGGCAAATACATAACGTACACAAGTCGAACTGAGTGTGGGCTGATCAAAAATCTAGATCACCCCTGTCACTCTTGTCCCTTTCCAGCACCCTAATTGCAGTGCCAAAATTCAGTTGCCATGCTAGCATGCTACCCAGAATTACTAGGCAAGCAGTACAGAGGCTCCTGCACTTTGGGGTAGGCTACCCCCTTCATCAGGGAGCTACGGGCAGAGTGCATTTCAACATACAGGTTTAAATACATAAAGTGATAGCATAACACAGGTGGTAACAATTCTTAATTACTCGGCTCTAATTAAAAGTATATTACATGTGTTTTTATAAAACGCAGATCATTTCTAAAGAATGCATGTCAACTTAAAAGTAAATATAAGCAGACTGAAATAGAATAAACCACAAGAAATACATGATACAACCATAGAGACAGACACCAACAGGAAAAGAAAAATGTAAAGAGTGAAGTTTAACCACAACAAGACAAGTGGAAACACTCAACTTACACACCAAACAGAAGTAGTGGTGAGACCATGGTGAGGGAGGAAAAAGATACAGATACTGTGCATGTAAACTTTGTACTAACAAAGAAGATCATAGCCACAGCTTAACAGATAATAAATAGGACTGCAGTTTTCCAATTTGGGGTTGGAAACTCCCTTTTGTCACTAGTCTCTTTCTCTACTCTTACCTCCACCCATTCCCCCTTCTGCCAGCCTCCACAGCCTTATTACAAGGCTTCTCCCTGAATTACCTGTGTACTCCCGTTTCTCCATAGCTTACCCCTGTAGTGGGGGTAGCTGTACTCCCTAACTACCTCCACAGTCTGGATCTGACTGGAATAGGTGCCTGGGTCACTGGTGCAGGGCCAGAGGGTAACTTAGCATTAAAGAGCAGTAGTCCCGGCAGTGACTCCCTGGACCCCAGCATTCTCCGTCGGGTGCTGGAGCAGGTACTTGCTCCGCTCACCACCATTCTCAACAAATCCCTCTGCCAGGGGCAATTACCATCTGCATGGAAAATGGCCATAGTTAACACCCATACACAAAGGTGGTGACAGTTCCACTGCCGAGAACTACCGACCTATCTCCATCCTCCAACCCCTCTCCAAAGCCCTTGAAAAGCTGGTGGCCACTCAAATCACTGAGTACCTAACCAAATACAACATCCTCTGCCCAGAACAGCATGGCTTCCGTGCAGGGCACAGTACTGGTATGGCACTAATTGAGTTTTCAAACTTCATACACTCCTCTCTGGATGCCGGCTCCCTAACCGAGGCAGCGTCTGTAGATCTCTCAAAGGCCTTCGGCACTGTCTCCCACCCCCTCCTGCTGGATGCCCTCTCCCACACTGGCCTCTCTACTGGGCCAATCTCTTGGTACATTAACTACCTATCTGACCGCTCTCAATGTGTCAAAATCAACGGGACACTTTCCACAAACTTTCCCATCCACTCAGGTGTCCCCCAGGGCTCCATCCTGGGACTGCTACTCTTCTCAATCTACCTTAACACCCTACCCAGTGCATGCACTGGTAGAATTCTGCTGTATGCAGATGATGCCGTCCTCTTTGCCACCCACTGCAACCCCAAAGCTCTTCAGGACACCTTACAACTCTCCTTTAATGATGCTGAAACCTAGTTTAAAGAGCACAGACTTGTCATCAATCTCAAAAAAAAAACTAAAACAATGCTGTTTGCCCACCCCCAAAACAAAGGCAGTAACTTCCCACTCCACATCCTCCCCAGCTACAAACAACCCCTTGAACTAGTCCGCTCGACAAGTATCTTGGGGTTTTTTCAACGCAGCCCTCCTTCCACACCCACATTGATGCACTTGCCTCTCTGCTACTAATGCTAGGGTATCCTCTACCACTATAAAACTGTCTCCCCTGTTGCCCTCCGACTAGCGGTTACATCCTCGATACTGTCCCTGGTGGACTACGGTCACCTTGTATACGGTGCTGCTGACTCGACTGCCCTCAATAAAATCTGCCTTATCCTGAATAAGGCATGTAGGCTTATTACAGGGGCCCCCAGGCTCACTCACACATGCCAGCTATATGACATGGCAAGGCTGCTTAATCTAGATGAACGACTTCAATACCAAACCAGCCTCATAACAAAAAAAAACCTTCTCGGGCTATCCCTTCCTGGGCTTACAGCCTCCATCCGCCAAGCCCAACCATTGGTTTATACCTGAACCTCTTGCAAGGCCACCCTTCTGATCCCAAGAACCAGGACAACCCATGGACAGAGGTCTTTCTGTTACAGAGCCCCATCCTGGTTTAACGTGCTCCCTCCTGCCATCTCAGACACCCCCACAATCTCCACTTTCAAAACTGCACTGCGGAACCAGCTATTTAATACACATAACTGCACCTGTCGCTAGTTGTGACTTAGTCTACCACATACTAACAAAGCTCATATGAGCAGTACCACTGTAACTAGACTGGTTTTCTCACTCTACAAATGTTTGTAAATACATGTGGTTGTCTTTTACTACAATTTGAAACTGCGTGATATAACAATGAGTCTGTAATGTAATGTATTTGTCCTCAATGTGATGAGGTACCTTTGGAAATGAGCCTCTGCCTCTAAGGTTGTAAACTGATGTACAAATAAATAAAAATAAATAAACTGGTGTCATCCTGCCTGCCTGGGGCATGTCCTAATCTTGACCCTGTTCCTCAGGTTGCTGGCAGCTAAGGTGTGCATGTGCATGCATGCAAGCATGCGTAGCCTGGCACCAGCCAGCATCCTTCTTCCCACTGGTTGCCCCAACCCCAGAACAAAATTTAGTGCACACAAAAGGAAGGTAAGAGGTAGTTATTGAAAGTATTTAATAGAATACTGTACAATTACATTTTTTTTCAAACAAAGTTCAGCAGTGCCAAAAACTCAATCATTGCTCTGTGCCAAACCCCATTTTAAGTAGCCCTTATTCTTCAACTGGGTGACCCCCAGTTTAACAGTAATAGCTACTCAAATCATCGGGGTCTAGTATGGAGCAATATTTGAACTTTTTTGCACTGTTGTACTTTATTTTAAAGAAAAATGTATAGTTTTCTATTAAATATTTTCGTGAAATAATTGTTACCTGTCTTTTCTGTGCACGCTTTGTACACGGGTGTGAGATTCAAGAGGCAGCCACCAAGAATTCAGGAACAAAAATATAGCTTTTATTCAGCAGGCAAATCAAAATAATGAAGAAACGAACTGGAAACAACAAAAGAAATAAAAGAAGGCAAAATTCCAAAACAATAAAAAAATAGATTCATCAAACAACTGCCAAAAACTATCACCTGCAGGGTTCTACCCAGTGGTCACCTTCCTCAACTCAAATCCCACCTCCTCCATCAAGACTGGTCCCCTATCTTCAATGCAACAAACGTAAACACTGCCCTTGACCAATTCATAAACATTTTCACTGTGGCCTGTGACACGTATGCTCCTATTAAGAATCGCAAAGTCAAATCACTCAGAAACCCTTGGCTCACAGGTGACCTCCTCAGAATGCTAAAAACAAGAAACCACCTATGGGAGCTGGCCAGAAACTCTGGAAGGCAAAACAACATCCAAAACTACAAATGTGCCCACAATGACTGCATCAAAACCATCTGGCAAATGAAGTCCGCCTACTATAAGCATGCCCTCACAAACTCCTGTGGCAATGGTCGGGAATTCTAGAAGAACATAAAGGAACTCACCGGGAACCCCCCCCCAAAACCCCCCCATCAATACTCAACATCAACGGAACCACAACCCTCAACCCAAAAACCATTGCAGATACCTTTAACAAGGCCTTTACTGACCTCAGCGCTGTCCTACCCCAGGAATACTTCAAAGATGGTGAAGCCCCTCTGTCCACAATGAACACTACTCCCACCAGCTCCCCCCACTTCTACTTCAAAGCAGTCAAGGCTCACCAAGTATGCAAATATGTTACCAAAGCCCTTGGTAAATAAAGATTCAGTAATGACTCCCTCGATCTCAAAATCCTGTCTCTCATACTTGATGAAGTGCTTAGTCCTTTGACCAGAATTTTCAACCTCTCCCTCAGCCTTAGCCAGTTCCTGGACAGATGGAAATCTTCCACTGTCACCCCAAACCATAAAAGTGGTGACAAAACTGCCCACGATAACTACAGACCTATCTCCCTACTACCCCCACTCTCCAAGGCACTAGAACGCATCATCTCGGACCAGAATACCTGGATATGTACAACATCCTGTGCAAGCAACAACCCGGGTTCCACAAAGGTCACAGCACCTCCACAGCCCTACTTGAATTCACCGGCACAATCCACAACACATTTAACTCCGGTGAACTACTAGGCTCAATCTACATTGACTTCATTAAAGCCTTCAACACCATCAATCACCGCCTCCTGCTTGTCCAGCTTCAGAACACTGGGCTGTCAACTGACTCCATTGGCTGGTTTAAGAGCTACCTTGAAGAACGGTCCCAAACAGTAAGAATTGCTGATACACTCTCAGACCCTAGTCCGGCCCACTTGGGAGTCCCCCAGGGCTCCATTCTGAGACCACTCCTCTTCAGCCTATTCTTAAACTCACTACTGGACAGCTGCCCAGAACAAATAATTCTCTACGCCTACGATGCTGTGATCCTCACCTCAGACCCTGATCCAATCCAATTACAAAATAAACTTCAGCGGGCCTTCTCCTCCATCAAATCCTGGTTCCTGAATCATAAACTGCTTCTCAATCAGAAAAAAAAACAAGTCTATGGTCTTCTGTAGCCCCCACAACAAAAACAAACAACTCCACCTCTTCATTGCAACCGAACAAGGAGCCATCCTAGAGCAAACACAATCGTTCAAGTACCTTGACATCACCCTTGATCACCTCCTCTCATATGCTGTCCATATCAGCAATGTTGAAAAGTCTGCCAATGCGAGGTTAGGCATATTATTCTGGCACAGAAAAGACCTAACCCCAGAAGCACTGTCAGTGGCCGTCCAAAGCTCCATCGTCAGCATCATAGACTATGGTCTTATCATATATGGGTCTGCAACTACCACTGCTCTCAAATGTATCGCGATCTTCCTGAAGAAGGCCTGTCGTCTCATCACTGGCTCACATCGCCCTACCCATACATGTGACCTTTATTCCCAATCTTGATGGCTTCAACTGGACAAACGCATAAAATACCAGACCTGCATCACGGCCAAGAAAATTATAATGGGGCTTGCCCCACCAGGTGTCTGTGCCCTCCTTAAGCCTAGACATAGGAACATCACCACAAGGAGATCCAATTCCCATCTACTACATATCCCACAATGTCGCACGACCCAAGGACAAAGATCATTCGCCTATCGGGCATCCAACTGGCTCAACTTTCTTGGTAGCGACATAGCAACCGCTCCAACACTCGGCCTCTTTAAGTACAAGCTGCACCTCTCACTGCTTGTATCCTGCGATTGCCCATCTTAACATTTCCACTGTTCCAGCTGCACATGCCCCAGCACCCAGCACTTACAATCAGTCTTTGCACCCCTTCCACCTTACCTGTCATATTCCCTCGACTAGGCCCCCTGGCTGCACTGTCTCCCACCCTTGCCCACCTCCTCCTCGTATCTCCACCCTGTCCCCACCCCAACCACCTCCTGTACTCCCGCTACCCCTGCACCTCCTTCCCCTCAATCTCCTACCGCCTCCCCCACCCCCTTCCCTTGTCTTGCTCATAGCTCAAGTCTTTGTGCTGGTTATTACATTTCTGTAAGTCAATGACTATATGTTTGTAACTAAAAATGATGACTGTTGCACACGCTGTCTTGGAACCTTTGTAAAAAAGCCTCGGCTCAAAGGTATTGTAATCCTAGATTGAAATAAATAAATAAATACTTTCTTTCCAAAAATTACCACTAGAACAAACTAGGGTCTCGGTTATGCCAGCTCCCTGCTGAGCCCTCCAGCTCACTGAATGACATACAGATAGAAGCTCTTTATATACTGAGAAAATAGTCAGAATGAGGGTAAGCTCCGCACACTTTTGGATAAAACAAAGAAAATGCTTAATTCTGGCTTTAAAATAATTTTTCAAAACATCATTCTAATCTTAATAACACAAGTAAACAGCATAAGGTGTATAACATAATTTTCCTTAAGCCTTTGCAATACTAAAATGTATTCTGGGTGTTGTCTCAGTTACAGGCTCCTCCTACAAGTCCTCTGTCCTACAGTAAGAGCGAGGATTGGGCCGCCCAGCAATATAGGAATAGGTCAGAGACTTGAGGAGAACCTGTCTGTAGAAGAGAGCACCAGACTAGTCCTTAGCAACATAAACCCAAAACAAATGTTTAAGAGCTTTCCAGGTAAGCCCTAATAAAAGTAAACTGCTTCCAAAAAATATAGTTTCCACCCTTAAACTGCATTTATAGTATTTATTTAGGTTCTGAGGCATTTATACTTGTTTTAACTTAGCAGACTGTTATGCCAGAGTGAGGGAGTGGCTTGGAACTGCAGTGCTAAAGAGTTCTGAAGAAAACAATACTACACCAAACTCTAGTATAATTCTTTCTTTCTTTAGAAGTTTGAAGAAGCTACAGGCGCACCTCTAAAAATGCAGCATTAAAATTAGGTATCACATCTGGATGCATGGAAAAATCCCCAGACAACGTTGTGTTTCTTTTCCCCGGTTTTTTTCTCTTTACCTTAGCAACTGTTCTGTTTACAATTTACAGGGACCAAACAGTCCAAAAGATGAAACACTAAAAATACAGTACAACATCTACACCCCAGGCTTTATTTGTGAAAGCACCAGTGCCTTATTTATTTTAGGTGCAGTTTTCCATTTTAGTTAAAGAAGACTCGCCAGTTAACACCCGCACATTTGCAATGGTGAGTGTATGCACGATCATGCAGGAATTTGTGCACATGTTTGAGCAAGATCACTAATTTGCTCACAGAGCAATAGCGGGGTTGGAGCTCACAGAGACCTGAAATGGAAATAAAAAGACTTCTATAGATAAAGGGATAGTCAGAACATGAGGCATGTGGCCTACCTGTCCATGGGGAAAATAAAATACAGTTTAGCCAGATAAAGAAAGTGAAGTGCTGTTGGAACAGACTTTAGAAAAGGGTCTCTGCAATCCTGTACCCTTTTACGTACTCCTCCCCACTCAAGAGGAAACCCAGGGGGTTTTCTACTGTTACAAGAAGCTACTTAATAATCAGGTAGGTAGCAATCAGATCTCTCACAGGGGGAGATGGAACTTCGGTCCGCCCACTCTCCGGAGCGCCACCTTGGGGTCCCTAACAAAAACCAAAATACAAAGAACCAATAATCAGTATTGGAGGCTTGTCTCTGATGCTGTTTTATTCATTAACCCAAAGTCTGATTCTACCTGATTATTTATATGCTTTGGTTCTGCCCCATAACGAGACATAAAGTTGAAATTTTCTTCTCTTTTATGGCCTGGATCCAACATAAAGGATTGTGATCTATCCAGACCTCAAATTCTACTCCCCAAAGATAAAACTTTAGTACAACCACAGCCCATCTGAGAGCCAAGCACTCTTGTTTAATAGTGGAGTATTTGGTTTCCCTAGTATGCAATTTCCTACTAAATAGATGATGGGATGCTCTATCGGTTCAGGGATCTGAGATAAGATGGCACCTATGCCTGTATTAGAGGTGTCGGTCTGAACAATGAATGGAAGGTTAAAATTAGGGCTTTTCAGGATAGGTGAGGCACAAAGATATCCTTTTATTTTACAGAAAGACTCTCAACAAGCCGGGGTCCGTTTTACCTTGGTAGGATTATTCTTTGTGAGATCCATTAGGGGGCTGGCTATCATAGCAAAATCAGGTACAAACCTGTGATAGTATCCAGCTAACCCTAAGAAGGATCTTACATGATGTTTGGTGAGAGGTCGGGGGCTATTGGTGACTGCATCCACTTTCCCTGTATCAGGCATTAATTTTCCATGCCCAATACGGAATCCTAGATACTTGGTTTCCCTCATTGTGAGGGTGCATTTGGAGGGGTTTACTGTCAATCCAGCCTGGGAAATAGCTTCAAGGACTTTGGACAAATGTTGTATATGATCTTCCCAACTTGCACTGAATACCACCATGTCATCCAAGTAAGCAGCACTGTAATCTCTATGGCCTGTAAGAATTTTGACCATAAATCTTTGGAAAGTGGCTGGTGCCCCATGTAACCCGAAGGGCATGGTGGTAAACTGGAACAGTCCCAGAGAGGTACTAAAGGCTGTTTTGTCATGGGCTTGGTCATTTAAGGGGATTTGCAGGTACCCTTTTGTTAAGTCAAGGGTACTGATGAACCGGGCATTCCCAAGACAGATCAATAATGTTGATCCGGGGCATGGGGTATGCATCAAATTTAAAGATGTTATTAAGGTGGCAAAAATCTAGGCATAACCCGATGCCACCCTCTTTCTTCTCTACCATCACCATAAGGAAACCCCATTCACTTGTGGATGGTTCTATGACCTCTAAGGCTTGCATCTTTTCCACCTCTTTAATAACCTAATTTCTCATCTTTTCAGGCAATCGATACAGTGTTTGCCTGATAGGGACTTCCTGATTTCAGTGAATGTGATGTTCCACCCCTTTCGCTTTCCCAAGGAGACAAGTAAAAATCTCTTTGAAAATTTCCAATACCTGGTTTAAATCCCTTTTCCGTTTGCTGTCTGGGTCAGGGTTAACAGTTATGTCTTTATATTCCCCTGTACCTTCCAATCATTGATAGGCTTGTTCCATTTCGCAGTTAGGCTGCTCTGGGTAGATGTATAGGGCTGGAATGGGGTCTTGTTCAGATCGCTCAAACCATTTTTTTAAAAGGTTGGCGTGGTATATCTGTAACTTGTTTCTTCTCTCAGGTATTTCTATTTCATATTTAACTTGGCCTGCCTGCCTGTGTACCACATATGGTCCTTTCCACTTCATGGTGAGCTTGCTCTCTGTAGAGGGCAGTAAGAGTAGAACTTTGTCCCATGGCATCAACGTTTTATTGCCTACTCCCTGGTCATAATAACCCTTTTGAATTTTTTGTTTTTCTTGGTTATACTGATGGGCATATTGGATATACTGAGATAACCTCTCCCTCAGCTTGGTTATGTATTCTAACGTTGGAGTACTTTCCATTCCCTTGTGCCCTTCCCATTGTTCCTTGATTAAGTCTAACGGTCCCTGGGGGGGTTTCCCATACAGAAGCTCAAAGAGAGAAAAGCCGGTGGAGGCTTGAGGTACCTCACTGTAGGCAAATCGTAAGAAAGGTAGATAAATATCCCAGGTTTTCCTTTCTTCCTCCACATATTTCATCATCATTTTCTTTAGGTCTTGTTAAACTTTTCTACCAGCCTATCAGTTTGGGGGTGATAAGGTGAGTTGTATACAGCACCAATGCCCAAAGACTGGTAGAGATGGGTTAACAAAGCTGATCAGAAATTGATGCTTCTATCAGTTAAGATTTCATGGGGGACACCAACACTGTTGAAAATCTTCTGCTATTCTGAGAGCAGTGACTGTTCTTAAGGGAGTTGCTTCTGGATATCGTGTGGTGTAGTCACTGACTACTAAAATGAAATGAGTCCCTTTACTGCTTTTAGGTAGGGGTCCCATGATATCCATGGCAAGCCACTCGAATAGAGTTGTTACTAATGGAAGAGGTTGCATGAGCACATTTTTTTTTTCAATTTAAAGTTTATTCAATTATTTTCTTTCTTACACTCATAGGACAGATATACGTAGACTTGTCATTTGATACATGAGACAACTTATCAGCATGAATCTGTCTCCTCCACCCCAACCCTCCCATTCAGATTCCCACCCCTTTCCATCATACCACTATCCCCTCCCCATAAAGCCACAACCTTTACATGAGTATGCCACATAAGCATATCAGAACCGATATTAGACTGATTAATTCATACAATCCATACATTCCATGTATGTTTTATAGAGAATATAGGGTGTATAAAGAGTACCAAATTTTTTGAAACTTTTCCATTCTATTATTTAGGTTAGTGATAGTTTTTTCTGTTCACAAGTTTGCTAATAACTCTGACAACCATTCATTATAGGAGATTTCGTCCTGGTCAACCCAGTGTCACAATATCAGCTTTTTAACTGACATAGATATGATAGTCATGTGGTATTTGCGAGTAAGGATCCTGATTCTTGAGAAATCACCAAGTAGGCAAACCTCTGGGGTAAACAGGTCTCCAAGCCCTAAAAGGGATCAGATACTTTCTTAATCTTAGTCCAAAGTGGGACCACTTTGGGACATGACCAGAATATGTGATATAATGTCCCTTCTTCCTGAAGGCATCTAGCACATAGTGCTGAAGGTTTTAAGCCCAATTTTTCCAATGTTTGCAGTGAGTAATATGCATTGTGGAGAATGTACATCTGCATGATCCTTAATCTATCTTGTGTTACTAATTTATGGCAATTATGCCAAAGTACCAGCCAATCTATGATGTGATTTGGGAATAATGTCTCCCAATATTGGGTAGGGCCAAAGCAGTCAAGGAATTTCCAGTTATGTAATATACTGTAGATTTTCTGGACTGCTTTTGAACCACCACTTAAGGGAAATAGTTCCTTACTAAAGGGATAACCTTTTGAAAAAGAAGGGATCTTATGAAATGTTTGTATCAGTAGGTGCCACAGTTGGATTATTCTGAAGGAATATTTGTGTGTGGGTACAAACTTATCCTTAAATTCAGCAACCAGGAGCCATAACATTTTGTTATTAATAAAGTTCATGATTTCCACATTTTGTATTCCAGGTATCCAATTTGGCAAGATAGGCCTTCCATCAATTTTTAACTGTAAATTCCCCACTATAGGATGATTCAGATCCTTACCATGGTTGTATTTGAGAAAACAGCATATCTGAGCATGGATCTTCAGGGATACTGCTATTGTAGAGTTTCCAAGCTTGAGATGGAGAAGGCCTTGCATGGGCATTTTCTCTGTCTTGGTAATATTAGCTACCCTTTGGTATTCTGGACATCTCTTACAATAGTTGGCTACCTGCTCATGAATTCCTGGCCAAAAATAGTGGTACAATAAATAACCTTTTTAGGGTTTTATCCCTACCAAGGTGACCGGCCACGGGAATGTCATGGGCTAGGGTAATCAACTGTTGCTGATACTGTGTGGGTATTACCGACTGTTCCACAATGTTACCCATTGTGGGACTCTTACATTCCCTGTATAACAGGTTCCCATCTATCACATATCTGGTGTATGATGCCCCACTGTCAGCTTTTACCACCTGCGAAAAACAAGGTGTTAGTGACACATCAGCATGCTGTTCAGTATGGAGGGTAACATTCTTTTGACACAATTCTTTAATTTCAGGTATGTTCATTTTACAAGTCCATTGTTGTTTTGCTTTCCATCTTTCTTGTTTAGGTTTCCTGTTTTTTCCGGGGCTGCCATAAACCTCATCCTCAAAAGGATATATTTTGGACAATTCTTTCTCTTGTTTACTCTGTGCCCTAGTGGTGATGGCAGTCAACTTGCCTGCTTCTGTTTGAGGCTGAGAAACTTGCTATACTGCAGAGACCAAACTAGAATGCATTTGAGGAACTGGGAACCTGGTAAGACATAATATTGTTGGGGACTTGTTAGGAAGGTAAGCTACGCTTTCTACAGAAAGTTTCATTTTTTCTTATTGGCATTAAGAAGAGAATTACAGGATTCCATTAAAGTGTAGTAATTTTATAACCAGAAGGGGTGAGTTACAAATGAAGTTGCTTGATTCCTATGCTTGAGACCTAAGATTTGGAAGGATATTTGTGCAACATTTTAGAAGTGTCCTGCTGGCTGAGGAATGAGTTCATTTTTATCCCTGGACTCAGTAGAGTGGTTTGTGTAGGAGCAGTGGTCTAATAAATTGTGGTGTTGGTTGAATTACTATAAAGGGCAGTACTCACCTGGGTGGTGGAGCAGTGGTGTATTTGATTGTTTCTAACAGTCACCAGTGGTTGTGGCATTTCCTTTTTAATCAAGGTTCTGACATCACTTCCTCAACAGGTCTTGGGGCAGAACTGTCATATTGTTAATAACCCAGCACAGTGCATAAAGGGTAAGTACACACCAAAAAAAAGAAAAGATATTTTATATATTACTCATTGTATATTATAAGGGAGAGGGACATGTGGGGAGTGGTGCAATGCACTGGCTGTGGGGCAGAAGTTTTCTGGGAGACATTCTGGAACCTACATTGCTGCCCTATTTGCAGGCAACTGTCAGCTCTGAGGGAGGAGGTTGCCCACCTCCAGGCTGAACTGGCAAGGACTAAGGAGGCCACCCCCAACCAAAGAGCACCAGTTCCACAACCACTGCCTCAGAGGTTGCCAAGTGTGAAGAGTAGTTGGACCACAGTGGGTTCTGGGAAGGGTAGGGAGGTGGAACAGAGGCATAGTCCCCTAGTTGTACCTCTACACAAATCATATGTCAGTCTGGCAAATCAAGATTCCTCTATGATGACACCCTCAGTGGAGACCAAGAAGAATGCTGAGGACATCCACAAGGGAGAACCACAAAAGGGTGGCAAGGAACACCACAGGGGAAGGAAACAGCTTCTGATAGGTGACTCAGTTCTTAGGGGTGTAGACCTGGGGAAGGGAGAGGAGAGGGAAGTAAGGTGCCTGTCTGGTGCCATGGCTTGGAGGAACAGGAAGCAAATCCTAAGGATTGCAGAAGCAGCATCAAGGAGAGGGAACTAGATATCATTGTCCACTTTGGGACAAATGACCTAGCTAGGCATGAGATCAGTGCAGTGCAGGATGAATTTGTGGAGTTGGGGAAGGGCCTCAAACAGGTAGTAAGCATGGTAACCTTCTCAGAGGTGCTGCCAGTCTATGGCAGGGGTGAGGCTAGGGTACTGCACACCATGCAGTTTAATGAATAGTTTCAAAACTGGTGCAGAGCACAGAGCTTTGGCTTCATTGGAGACTGGGGGTCCACCTGGAGAGATGAAGGTCTATCTGGCATGATGGTCTGCATCTGTCTAGGAAGGGAAACAAGCTCCTAGGTGACAGGTTTAAATGCTTCCTCTACAAGCTTTTAAACTAGCCAAGGGGGAGGTGCAAATAGGAAGCAGGAAAGTTCAAGCCTCACCCCACAAAACATAGCAGGTATTAGGGTAAACACTGAGGTACAGAGCTTGACAGAGGGCAGGACAGGGGTAAATGGAAAAATAGACAAGGGCAATAAGAGCAGGAATGGGGTAAAAAAGGACAAAGCCAACATTAAATAGAAGGAAATGAGTACTAATGCCCATAGTCTGGGAAACAAGCTTCCTGAGCTAGTAGCCCTGATGGAAGAGGAACACTTGGATATAGTGGCAGTCACAGAAACATGGTACATGGAGAACCATGACTGAGACATCAACATACCAGGGTACACAATCTACAGAAGGGACAGGGAGGGTAAAAGAGGAGGTGGAGTAGTTCTCTACATAAGGAAAGGGATCAAAGCTACAGGGTCATTCTCGATGCCCTACAGGGGGCATGCCTTAGACAGCTAGTGGTGGAACCCACTCAGGAGGGAGCAATATTAGACCTGGCACTCTCAAATGGAGAGAGGATCACAAATTTAGAAGTCAGTAGACATCTGGGAAAAAGCGGCCACTGCACAGTGTGCTTCACAATAAACACAACCATGGAGACAAGCCATACAAAGACAAGGATACTGGACTTTAGAAGGGCTGACTTTGGCATAATGGGTGAATACCTGAGGAATACATTAGCAAATAGCCAGAAAGGAGGGATGGAAGAACAATGGAGAAACATCAAAACTGCCATCATGGAGGCAACAAGCCTTTGTGAGAAACAAATAAAGAAAACAAAGTGGAATAAAAAAACACTATGGTTCTCAAAAGAGGTGTCAGGGAAGGTTAGGGAGAAAAAGGCTGCATTCAAAAAGTATAAGGAATCACAGAAGGAGCATGACAGGAAACTATCAATTAAAGCAGAATGAAGTGAGGAAGGTAGTCAGAAAAGCAAAGGCCCAAACCAAGGAAAAGATAGCCAACTCAGTTAAGAAGGGGGATAAAACCTTTTATAGGTACATTAGGGAGCATAGAAAGGTTAAGGGAGGGATAGTGAAGATTAATAAAGGAAAGGGGAGGTGGGCAGAGGGAGACAGTGAAAAGGCAGAGATACTGAATGAATACTTTTGCTCAGTATTCACAGAAGAAGAAGAGGAGGAGTTACCTAAACCAAACAATAGAAACACTCTGAGTAGTGGGGTTGATGTCAGTCCATTTACAGAAGAAAGAGTCCAGAAAGAACTCCTAAAACTCAAGGTGGACAAAGCAATGGACCCTGACAGGATTCACCCTAGAATCCTAAAATAACTAAGGGAGGACCTAGTGACACCACTGACCACACTTTTTAACAAATCATGGGAGGATGGGGTGGTACCTGAGGACTGGAGGAGGGCAGATATGATTCCTCTTCACAAAGTGGGAGCAAGGCAGAAGCAGGAAACTGAAGACCTGTTAGTTTGACCTCAGTGGTGAGGAAAATGATAGAATCATTTCTGAAAGAAAGAATTGTTGAGTACCTAGAGGCCAGCAGGGAACAGGACCCAAAGCAGCATGGATTCACAGCAGGAAGGTCATGTCAGATGAATCTAATTGATTTCTTTGACTGGCGACCAAAGTAATAGACCAGGAGGGGCTGTGGATTTGGCCTACCTAGACTTTACAAGGCATTTGACACAGTCCTCACATAAAAGATTAATAATCAAGTTAGCTAGCCTGGGAGGGTCCCAGAGTGGTAGCCTGTAGCAAACTGGCTGCACAACAGGACACAGAAGGTAATAGTGAATAGAACACATTCCGAAGAAAGGGGGGTTACTAGTGGAGTATCTCAGGGCTCAGTACTGGGCCCAGTCCTCTTTAACGTCTTTATAGGTGACATTGCAAAGGGTCTAGAAGGAAAGGTATGCCTCTTTGCAGATGACACAAAGATCTGTAACAGAGTTGATACACAAGGGGGGTAGAAAGGATGAGAAGGGACTTGGCAAGGTTGTTGGAATGGTTCTGACATATAGCAACTTAGATTCAATGCAAACAAGTGCAAAGTAATGCACCTGGGAAATAAAAATCCAGGAGAAGAGTACACAATAGCAGGGGAGGTACTAGCAACAACAATAATGGAAAGGGACCTGGGGGTAGTCATATCAGATGACCTAAAGGTGGGTAAGCAATGTGAGAAGTCAGTAAGGAGAGACAGGTGGATACTGGGATGCATAGGGAAGGGCATCACAAGTAAAAAAGGAAGTGGTTATCCCTCTGTACAGACAGCTGGTGAGACCCCATCTGGAGTACTGTGTGAAGTTTTGAGACCTCATCTATGCAAGGACATAGACAGGATGGAAGCAGTCCAGAGGAGGGCAACTAATATGGTGCAGGGTCTACATTAGAAACCATATGAAGAGAGACTGAGAGAGTTTAATATGTATACCCTTGATGAAAGGAGGGACAGAGGGACATGATAGAAACTCAGGGCACCTCAGGAATCAACAAAGTCCAGGAGGTAGCATCTTTCAGAAAAGAGATGTGTAAGAACAAGGGGCACAATTTAAAGATGGGGGACGGCTCAGGGTAATGTGAGGAAATGTTTTTCACGGAGAGAGTGGTGGACTCATGGAACCGCCCTCCTGGAGATGTTGTGGGTTCTAAAACAGTGGGGGGAATTCAAACATGCATGGGACAGACATAAGGCAATTATATTGGGGGGTTGCAGGTAGTAGGCTGTTGATTAACTAGAATCTGCAGCTTATCCAATAGGTAGGGAAATGGGCAGACTGGGTGGGCCAAGTGGTCCTTATCTGCCGTCAAAGTCTATGTTTCTATGTGTGACAGTCATCAATGAATCAAAGTTCAGATAATCATGCCCTATCACCACAGGCACTGGTAATTTAGGCACTAGTCCCACTTCCATGATATGTGTCTGCCCCTGGATACTTAAGGTGGCACTCTGTACTGGATAGTAATGTGTGTCCCCATGAATACAGGTTACTCTGGTGATGCCTTCCTTATTTTCATTGGGGAGTAATGCTGCTTGCACCAACATTTGCCTACTCCCCGAATCTAACAGTGCATTGACTTCTTCCCCCGCCAGTTGAGCTATAGTCATATATTGTTCCCAGTTTGCCAGTGCTAGATGGGACTGCTCTTTTTTACACTTAGGGCAATATCTAGCAATGTGGCCTTTTCCCTGACATTCATGGCAAATTATATCAGAGTTATGTACCCTTCCCACTCTAGCAAACCCTGGGGCTGTTCCTCCAACATTTCCCCCACCAGAAACAGTTGGGCCACCAGGACTACTAGAACTTCCAGAAGAGTCATTAGAAGCAAAAGATCTTACCATGGGTGAGGATCCACATGCTCAAGAGAGGTGTCCTTTACTTCTTGAAGGTCTGGCAGTGAGGTAGTCCTCGGCTATATCAATGGCCTTCTGTGCTGCCTCTGGGCAGCATTCCCTCATCCACATCTGGACATCCTGGGGCAGGATTTTAATGAACTGTTCCAGTACAATTGACTCCATGACTTGGTCCATGGTTCTAGTGGTTGGTTGCAACCACTTGTGGCATAAATCTTACAGTTGGGTGTAGGCTTCTTGTGAAGTCAGATGTATGATATTTAAAAGTCCTGAACCGCTGGTGGTAGGTCTCCACACTTATATCATACCGCTTTAAGATGGCCTGGCGTACATGGTTATAATAATTGGCATACCTACTGTCTACATGATTGTATGCCAGTTGGGCTTTGCCTGACAGGTATGGGGCCAGATGGACCACCCATTGATCTCTGGGTCATCTGCAGGCTTCAGCCACCCTTTCAAATGCAGTGATATAAGCCTCTACATTATCCAAGTCTGACAATTGTGAGATTTTTATGTCCTTTGGTCCATCAATATCTCTAGGGGAAAATGGTCTAGTGTTACCCATTGCCTGGATTGCTTTTAGAGTGTCAGCCCATCAGGCTTCACTTTGTAAATGATCCATCTCCCTCTGCCTTTCCAGGTCCATCTGCTGCATGCACAGCCAGCGTATAAGGTCCTAAATATCCTCAGGGGATGTTCCTCAGGTGATTTCTCCTCCGCAGCAGTGGCACCCTCTGAGGTCTCCTTGCCTTCTCTCTTTGTCATCCTGCATCTTACATCTGGACGTCCAGTTAATCGTGATTCCTGTGACAGCTTTTTCATCTTGAGGGTCTGTACCCCGCTTGCACCTGGCTAACTGCTTATGGTCTGCTCCATTCTGGCATCCACCTGAATACCAGGCTCGGTATTCCACATCAAAGCACCAGATGTCTTGATGAATCCCACCTCTGACACCAGTGTACATGGGTGTGGGATTCAAGAGGCAGACACCAAGGTTTCAGGAACAAAAATGCAGCTTTTATTCAGCAGGCAAATCAAAATAATGAAGAAAGAAACTGGAAACGACGAAAGAAATAAAAGAAGACAAAATTCCAAAACAATACTTTCTTTCCAAAAATTACCACTAGAAGAAACTAGGGTTTGGGTCAGCTCCCTGCTGAGCCTTCCAGCTCACTGAATGACATACAGATAGAAGCTCTTTATATACTGAGAAAACAGTAAGGATGAGGCTAAGCTCCGCCCACTTTGGGATAAACAAAGAAAATGCTTAATTCTGGCTTTAAAATAATTTTTCAAAACATCATTCTAATCTCAATAACACAAGTAAACAGCATAAGGTGTAGAACATAATTTTCCTTAAAGCTTTGCAATACTAAAATATATTCTGGGTATTATCTCAGTTACAGACTCCTCCTACAAGTCCTGTGTCCTATAGTTGGAGCAAGGATTGGGCTGGCCAGCAGTACAGGAATAGGTCAGAGACTTGAGGAGAACCTGCCTGTAGAAGAATGAGTACCAGACTAGTCCTTAGCAACATAAACCCAAGACAACATATAAGAGCTTTCCAGGTAAACCCTAATAAAAGTAAACTGCTTCAAAAAAATTATAGTTTCCACTCTTAAACTGCATTATAAAAAGGGTCTAAGAAATGGAGCTTTCTGATTGGCTGCAAACATTCTAACAGCCTTATGTTAATCTTTTATTAACATACATGTAGAGCTTAGCCATTTGCTGAACAAGGTTTGACACTGTTTAAAAACATTTTTTAGTATATAATACAGCATATAGGGCTCAGGATTATATTAGTGTAGTTAATCACCCTCTAGGCACTCGGCTACACCTCGTGCCACAGTACACCCCTAGAAGGTGATTAACAGACCATTAACATAACCCTTTGTCATGCCTTATTGCTTAATTGATAGTATTTCTTTAAGTTCTGAGGCATTTATACTTGTTTTAACTTAGGAGATTGTTATGCCAGAGTGAGGGAGTGGCTCAGAACTGCAGTGCTAAACAGTTCTGAAGAAAACAACACTACCCCAAGCTCTAGTATAATTCTTTCTTTCTTTAGAAGCTCGAAGAAGCTACAGGAGCACCTCTACAAAATGTAGCATCAAAATTAGGTATCGCATCTGGATGCATGGAAAAATCCCCAGGCAACGTTGTGTTTCTTTTGCCCTGTTTTTTTTTTTCTCTTTACCTTAGCAAATGTTTTGTTTACAATTTACAGGGACCAAACAGTCCAAAAGATGAAACACTAAAAACAGGGTAAAACAACTATACCCCAGGCTTTATTTATAAAAGCGCCAGTGCCTTATTCATTTTAGGTGCAGTTTCCTGTTTTAGTTAAAGAAGACTCACTAGTGAACACCCGCACATCCGCAAAGGCGAGTGTGCACACGATCATGCAGAAATTTGTCCTCATGTTCGAGCAGGATCACTAATTTGCTCACAGAGCAATAGCAAGGGGGGGAGCTCACAGAGACCTGAAAATGGAAATAAAAGAGAATTTTATAGATAAAGGGATAGTCAGAACACGAGACAGGTGGCCTACCTGTCTGTGGGGAAAATGAAATACAGTTTAGGGAGAGAAAGAAAGTGAAGTTCTGTTGCAACAGATTTTAGAAAAGGGTCTCTGCAGTCCTGTACCCTTTTACAAGCTTGAAGTGCAGCTGCACTGAATTTCTTCAAAAAACTCATGAGACTCCTCCTGAAGCCCCTGTTTGCATCCATCACTAGCTACGCCTGACTGCACTTCCAGCTGTGGTCACCCAGGTGGCAGTATTACAGTGGGTCAGCTGCGCTTTCTTCCCGTAAGAGAACATCTTCAGGGGTAATCAGTCCTCCTCCTTCCACAGCCAGCCCCACTTAATCAAGGCTTGTTCCTGAATGGGTGTTTCTGGGGTTACAAGTGGTAGCCCTATCGCTGTGCTGATGGGCTACACAGAAACCCCAGTTTGAATCTGAACATGGAGTAAGAAGAAATGAAGATGTGATCCACAGTTTGACTTATAGTACACTCTAACAGAGATTCTTATTTTGCCTAACAGCAGGGTGTTCACATGTGGTGCAGAGAGCTCCAGTCTCCGTATCAATGCCTGCCGAGCTTCTCCTTAAGTAAAATGGCTCATTGGTGAAATAAGCTTGGAAAGAGGGGTAATAGGCTTGTTGCTCATGGGATACAACCCTTAGGTGGCTCAGGTTCTAAACCATACAATAATAATACTGCAGATGCTGAAAACCCTTACTGGACCAAATCCAAAATCTAACAATTTGTCATGCCAGAGTCAATATGCAAGCAAAAATAGCCAGGAGCGCTTCCTCATTCTGTGCAGAGGTTTTCAGATTACAGCCTCATTTGTTTATACTGAAAGTGTTGCAAGCAGTTACTAAAATTGAAATACAGTAGGTGTGCTACACTGAACTGCATTTCTTTTAAGTGGACACCTTTTCTGGATTTGATCTTCTTTGATGTTTCCCTGTCATATTCATGATTGATCTATTTCTCACATATGCCAGTTTTCTGCATTATTTTTTAAATTTCGTGTGTCATACTCCGTGCAATTTAGTTTAAAATTCTGTACCATTATATGTCCCTATATTAATAGCTAAATTCTATGTTTTTTCACATTAACTATTTTGCTGTTAGGTCACATATTTACATAACAACAAAAATGGGTGATGTGGAACGGTATTGAAGTGCTGAATCTCTCAACAACTTGAGAGCTTTTGGATCCCCTCACTGTATTGTATTTGCAGGGTATAGTTAGGTTTTGCTCTGTGTAGAAATCCTTCTAATAGTTTAAAGGTCATGGAATGTCATTGTTCCCTTTGTTGGTACAGCAACATTTCCAGCTGATTATCACCCCCGTGCCACTTACAGTACTTTTCTTCACAGTGCTCCCACAGGCACATCAGTTCAACTGAAGTACAAAGATGGCAGCGGTGTTTTTTAAAGGTAGCCAATTCCTGCAGATAAAAGGGAAAATCCAGATAATAGAGTTTTCCTCCAACTAAGGTGAGAATTCACTCCAGTTAAGTCAGAAGTGATATGGTGGTGGCAAGACAAGGCAAATTTTATTTAAAAAAATGCCCATCCCGGAGGCTCTTGTCGCCGAACATATTAAAATTTCATACAAAATGCAAAATCATTATAAATACATAAACAACACACTATTAAACATAAATATACAATATTACAGCAATTGAAATAAAATTGTTATGGATACCACCCTCATCAGGAACAGCTAAACTCAAAAATAGCCAAGGGTTAATTTAAACATAACATTCTGGAATCAGGATAGGGCTATAAAGCACAGTCCGGGAAGCAACATGGGGTGGAAGGTGCGAGGGTATCATGAGGGAACATTACGAATATTAGTAGGCAGTGAATTCCAAAATTAGGGACGCAGTGGGAGAAGGAAGCCTGACCAGCTGAAGTGGCCCTGTAGGGCACAATGAGAGTGCACACATTGCTGCTCCTGAGGGAGCGGGTGGGGGGAGTAGAGACAAGAGGTAGGTAGGTAGAACATCTAGCCAGTGCTTCCCTGTGAAATTGGTACAGTGTAACAAATGCCAGTCAGTGAGGGAGGAAAGACAAACCGACTAATATAAGGAGCAGTGGTGAGTGTCTGTGTGTGTGTGTGGGGGGGGAGTTTAGGGCAAAGCAACAAAAGGAGTGGAAGAGAGTGTCCAATCAGGAAAGGGTCTTCTTATGGGCAACACTGTAGACTACATCACCATGATTAAAGAGGGGCTGATGCTAACATTTTGACATCAATAAATTCAGAATTTGGATTGGCATATCCTCAATCAGCCTCATGCCAAAAGTCAGATCTGTAAGTTACTTTGTTTAAAAGTTACAAGTCATTCTGTAACCCTTGATGCACTGCCTGTTCATAAAAAGTTTCAGTGAGGAGCTGTTGCTGATGTCATCTCCAGAACTCACAGTCTAGTCCTCTCTGCAAGCTACCTAAAATGATTTATTTCTCCTATGTTACTTAAAACCACAGGTGTAGTAAACATCTGAAAAAGGAAAACTGACACGGGTGGGGTGAGGTCAACACATTCACTTCCATAATGTGTAGATGCAAGTTACAATACTTCAGAATGTGATGAGGGATGGAATGCAGTGGTAAATATGGCTTTAGAATGACAAAGTTATCTGCAATTGTTAAGCTACTGCAGGTATGAGATTTTGAAATGTCACCAGGTTACAACTGTGTAATAAAACATAGAAACATCGAAACATCGAAACATAGAATTTGATGGCAAATCAGGACCACATTGCTCACCTAGTCTGCCCATTTCCCTACCTAACGGATAAGCTGCAGTTCCTAGTTAACCAACAGCCTACTTCCTCCTACCCCCCACTAGAACTACTTTATGTCTGTCCCATTCATTCTTGAATTCCCCCTCTGTTTTTGACTCTATGACCTCCTCAGGAAGGCTGTTCCATGCATCTACAACCCTCTCTGTGAAGAAATACTTTCTCACATTACCTCTGAGCCATCCCCCCTCTATCTTCAAATTGTGCCCCCTTGTTCTTGCACATCTCTTTTTCTGAAAGATGCTACCCTCTTGGACTTTGTTGATTCCCTTGAGGTATTTGAAAGTTTCTATCATGTCCCCCCTCTCCCTCTTTTCCTCGAGGCTGTACATCTTAAGCTCCTTTAGTCTTTCGTCATATGCCTTCTGGTGCAGACCCTACACCATTTTGGTTGCCCTCCTCTGGACAGCCTCCACCCTGTCTATGTCTTTGCGGAGATGGGGTCTCCTGAACTGTACACAGTACTCCAGATGTGGTCTTACCAACTGTCTGTACAGAGGGCCAACAACTTCCTGTTTTCTACTGGTGATGCCTCTCCTATGCATCCCAGTATCTCCCAGCCCTCCTTACTGCCTTCTCACATTGCTGGCCCGCCTTTAGGTCATCTGATATGGCCACCCCCAGGTCTCTTTCCATTTTTGTTGTTGTCAGTATCTCACCCCCCATTGTGTACTCTTCCCCTGGGTTTTTGTTTCCCAGGTGCATTACTTTGCACTTCTTGGCGTTGAATCTAAGCTACCATACATTTGACCATTCATCCAACCTTTCCAAGTCCCTCTTCATCCTTTCCACCCCACCTTGCGTATCAACCCTGTTGCAGATCTTTGTGTCATCTGCAAAGAGACACACTTTCCCTTCTAGTCCCTCTTTAATGTCACTTATAAAGACATTAAAAAGGACCGGCCCCAGTACTGAACCCTGAGGTACCCCACTAGTAACCCTCCTTTCTTCACTGTGGACCCCATTTACTATTACCCACTGTGTCCTGTTGTCCAGCCAGTGTTTTACCCAGTCTATCACTCTGGGACCCACTCCCAGGCTGGCTAATTTGTTTATTAATCTTTTGTGCTGGACTGTGTCAAATGCCTTGCTAGTCTTGGTAGGCCATGTCCACAGCCCCTCCCTGGTCTACTACTTTGGTCACCCAGTCAAAAAAATTGATTAGATACGTCTGACATGACCTTCCTGCTGTGAATCCATGCTGCTTTGGGTCCTGTGCCCCGCTGGACTCTAGGTACTCAACAATTCTTTCTTTCAGAAGTGATTCTATCATTTTCCCTACCACTGAGGTCAAACTGACAGGTCTGTAGTTTCCTGCCTCTGTCTTGCTCCCACATTTGTGAAGGGTAATCACATCCACCCTCCTCCAGTCCTCAGGTACCACACCATCCTTCCATGATTTATTAAAAAAGGGTAGTCAGTAGTGTTACTAGTTCTTCCCTTAGTTCTTTTAGAATTCTGGGGTGAATCCCATTAGGCCCCTTTGCTTTATCCACCTTCAGTTCTAAGAGTTCTTTCAGAACCCTTTCTTCTGCGAAACGACTAATATCAACCAACCTATCCAGAGTGCTTCTATTGACTGGATTAGTTATCTCCCCCTGCTTTTCCATTACGAATACTGAGCAGAAGTATTCATTCAGTATTCCTACTTTTTCATTGTCGCTCTCTGCCCAACCACCTTCCTCTTTATTCAGCCTCAGTATCCCTGCCTTAGTCTTTCTCTGCTCCCTAATGTACCTATAAAAGGTTTTATTCCCCTTCTTAACCGAGTTGGCTATCTTTTCCTCAGTTTGGGCCTTTGCTATTCTGACTGCCTTCTCCGCTTCCTTCTGCTTTAACTGGTACAGTTCTCTGTCCTGCTTCTTCTGTGTTTCCTTATGCTTCCTGAATGCTATCTATTTCTCCCTTACCTTCCCTGCTACTTCTTTTGAGAACCATAGAGGTTTCTTCTTTCGTTTTGATTTGCTTATTTGCATCACACAAAGGCTTGTTGCCTCTGTGATGGCGGTTTTAATGTTTCCCCACTGTTACTCCACCTCACCTTCTTGCCTGTTTGCTAGTGCTTTTCTGAGGCACTCTCCCATGTTGACAAAATCAGCCCTCCTGAAGTCCAGTACCTTCACTTTTGTGTGGCTTGACTCTACAGCTTAGCTTATCGTGAACCACACTGTTTGGTGGTCGCTTGTTCCCAGATGGCTACCCACTTCAAAATCAGAGATCCTCCCTCTGTCCCCATTTGAGAGTACCAGGTCTAAGATTGCTCCCTCATGAGTGGGTTCCAAAACTAGCTGTCTGAGGCATGCTCCCGTAGGGCATCAAGAATGGCCCTGCTCTTGGATGTGGCTGCAGCAAAGGTGCTCCAGTTAACATCTGGCATATTCAGGTCCCCCATCAGCAATACCTCCCCTTTCTCTGCCATCCCAAGGATGCCTTCTATCATTTTTGTTGTCTATTTCCTTCCCCTGAGATGGGTGTCTGTATACAACCTCTTTGCAGACTGTGGAGCCATTTTCAGTCTCCAGGGTGACCCACAGTGCCTCCTCTCCTCCCTGTTTACCCTTTAGTTCTGTTGCTTTGATCCCTTCCCTTACATAGAGAGCTCCTCCTCCTCCTCTTCTTCCCTCCCTGTCCCTCCTGTAGATTGTGTACCCTGGTATGTTGATATCCCAGTCTTGGTTCTCTGTGTACCATGTTTCTGTGACCGCCACAATATCTAGGCATCCCTCTTCCATCAAGGCCACCATTTCAGGGAGCCTTTTACCTAGACTATGGGCATTGGTACTCATTACCCTCCATTTTTTATGGCTTTATTTCTTTTTGTCCTACCCCTGTCCTTACTGCCTTTGTCTTTTTCTCCATTTACCCCTGCCCATCTCCCTATTGACTGCTCTGTCTTGGTGTTTACCTCACTAACTACCCTGATTTTTAGGGGGGGCTAAGATTTCCCTTCTCCTTTTCAGTGCCCCCCCTTGGCTAGTTTAAATGCTTGCCAATGAAGCATTTAAACCTATCACCTAGGATCCTGGTTCCCCTCCTGGGTAGATGCAGATCATCACACCTGTATAGGCCTGCATCCCTCCAGGTGGAGTCCCAGTCCCCAATGAAGCCAAATCCCTGAGCTCTGCACCAATTTTTCAACCAGTCATTGAATCCCATGGTGCAGAGTACCCTAGCCTCATTCGTGCCATAGACAGGTAGCACTTCTGAGAAAGTGACCATGTGTGCTATTTGTCTAAGGCCCCTCCCCAACTCCACAAACTCCTGTTGCACTGCTCTGGTCCCATTGTCAGCCAGGTCATTTGTCCCTAGGTGGATAATAACATCCAGCTCCCTCTCCCTTGCAGCTGCTCCCATGATCCTGAGGATTCGTTTCCTGTCCCTCTAAGCCATGGCACTGGGTAGGCACCTTACCTCCCTTTCCCCTTCCTCCCTCCCCTCCCCAGTTCTACCCCCTAACAATTGAGTCCCCCACCAGGAGTTCCTTCCTTCCCCTGTGGGGTCCTGCGCCACCCTTCTTTGGGTCTCCATTGTGGAGGTTCCCAGCATCCTCCTTGGTCTCCACTGCAGGTGCCTCCATAGAGGAACCATGCTCTGCCAGAGTGGTGAATTAATTGTGGAGAGGCACAACTGGAGAGATGCACCTCTATTCCACCACCCTCACTCTCCCTGAGCCCACCATGGTCCAACCACTCCTCTTTCTTGGCAACCTCTGAGGTAGTGGTGGTGGTCTTCGTGGTCCCTGGGTGGGGGAGCAGGTTTCCTGAATCCTTGTCAGGTCAGCATGGAGACAAACAACCTCCTCCCTCAGACCAGAGAGGTGTCTGCAAATAGGGCAGCAATGCATTCTCCAGAATGTCTCCCAGAAGATTGCTGCTCCACAGCTAGTGCATTGCACTACTCCCCACATGTCTGTGTCCCTTCCTGTTACAGATGCTTTTGTTTTGTTGTTTTTTGTTCTTGTTTTATTGTGTGCAAGCTTGTGTGTGTCTCTACCCCCTATTCAGTGTGCTGTGCCTTTAAGGATATGAACAGGTGTATGTTGTTAGTAGTTTTGGGGAAGTGATGTCAGAACCCCTGCTATAAAGGAAGTTATGCACTTGGGGCAGGTGGAATGAAGAGAAGGGTGGGAGGGAGTAAACCTATGCTGTCTAGAAACAAACAAGTACAACTCTGACCCTCCACCCCAGGGAGTGCCTTCCTTCCTTTCAGACAAATTATTTTACAGAAGTTAAGCACCAGGTATAGTCACAAATGACTGCAAATAGTTCCCAGCTACAGTTACTCCCTGGCAAATTAAAGTTAAAACTTAGCAAAGTCAACCACAAGAAAACAAAATCAATACTAGTTACTTACACAGCTCCAAAAAGTAATAATTCAGTTCAGTGTAGTCTAGAAAATAACCTCCTTAATTCAAGGAAGCTGTGACTGCTTTCTCCCTCTCTGTTTCTCAGCAATGACAGTCTCAGAAAATAGCTGGAGCACATCATTTCAGAATGTGGCAGTGACACACAGTTTCAGAATGTGGCAGTGATGCACAATTTCAGAATGCGGCAGTGATGCACAGTTTAGGAATGTGGCAGTGATGCACAATTTTGGAATGTGGCAGTGACACGCAATTTCATAATGCATCAGTGATGCACAGGTTTAGAATGCAGTGGTGATATACAGGTTCAGAATACCATGGTGATGTACAGCTTTAGAATGTAGCAGTGATGCACAGTTTGGGAATGCAGCAGTGATGTACAATTTTGGAATGCAGTGGTGACACACAGTTTTGGAATGTGGTGGTGATGTATAGTTTCAGAATGTGGCAGTGATGCATAGTTTCGGAATGTGGCAGTGACACCGTTTCAGAATGTGGTAGTGACACATTTTTTCAGAATGTGGCAGTGACACACAGGTTCAGAATGTGGCAGTGGTGCACAATTTAGGAATGCGGTGGTGACGCACAGTTTAGGAATGTGGCAGTGATGCACAATTTCGGAATGCAGTGGTGATGCTTAATTTTGGAATGTGACAGTGACACATAATTTCAGAATGTAGTGATGATGCACAGGTTCAGAATGCGGCAGTGGTGCACAATTTTGGAATGTGGCAGTGACGAACAATTTTGGAATGTGGTGGTGATGCACAATTTCAGAATGTGGCAGTGACACAATTTCGGAATCTGGCAGTGAGGCAAAGTTTCAGAATGTGGTGGTGATGCACAGTTTCAGAATTTGGTGGTGAAGCTGAATTTGGGGGGAGCATGAGAATTCGCTAGCAATGACTCACTCTGGGACAACTCTCTCCCGACAATACGCTCCAGCCTCTTTATGCTCCTGCGACTACCAGCCCCCAACCAATTCACTACTGCACTACCACAGTTTACTGTACTATATTGTAATTTTACCTGAGGCTCCCATAGTCAGTATTTGTAGTAAAACTGTGGTAAAACTGCCTTGTCTTAATGCATCTGAGTGCTTGTGGGCTTTTGTTACATCCTTGTTACACATTGTGCTTTTTGCCTCACGTTGACTGGTCTGTGTCCATGTTCAGCAAATGCTACAGGCCATCAGAGTGCTTGGGGGCTTGTGCTTTTAACGTTTACCACTTGCTATTGGCCATGAGAGATGTAATGCTTTCTGTCTCACATTGATTGGGTGGTGTCAGTGGTCAGTAATTGCTATTGGCCAGTGCTTGTGGACTTGTTTACCTCATAGGAGCATCTTCTAGGCAACTTTATTCACTTTAATGCACTTTATTAATTCTTAAAAATGTAAGCAAAGTTGGCTAAAAACAGCAATACTCAATAATCAAATGTAAAAGCCACACCATGCAAGATTTCCTCTGTGGTTCATATGGTGCACTTCTGCAGGTTATATGCCAGCCTCTCCACGTTATCATGGTAAGCATGATTGATCCAGCAGGTGTATTACCAGCAATTAATTGCTCAATTGCAGAATCCCATTTTTTCTGAACACCACAAATTCCATCCATAAACTTCCATATTGTGGGGTGCACCATGCAGAGAACTCTCTGCATCCCACAGTGGAACCCCTCCACCACATTATTAGTTTTTGCCCTTCTGTCTTTCCCACTGTTGCAGTGATTCCATAGTGCAATAGGATACTGTGGCTGTCTGTGACCATTCCCCCATCGATTCCTTCTGCCTATCCATGCATCTTTGAAGTAGTCAATTATAGGCTCTAGTTCTGGAGGGAATACATTTTGTGTTTCATTGGTGATGTCCTCAAATCTGGCAACCACCTCTCCTGGTGGATAAAAAACAAGTGTTGGAAGGTATTTGCATTTCGGGGCAAATTCTGGATCCTGCAAGTACTAGACAGACAATCCCTCTGTCTGTATTTTTCTGTACACGCATTGGGTGAAATGAGAAAAAAAAATCCCACTTGATGAGCTTGAGGGAACACTGACTTAAATGCATTTACTACTTTGGGTGCTGGGTGTAGCTTCAAGTGTTTAAGGGCATTCAGCATTCTCTTGACGGTCTCTTTCTTCTTTTGCCTGGCATTAGAGCATATACAGCTGGCTGCATGTTTTGAAACCTCTCCCCAAGGATCACATACATCTGCTGGAATGGGGGAGGGGTGCCAGGATGAAAGTGCCATCTGCATACCAATGTTTGGCATGCTCAAGGAAGCACAGCTTGTTTTCAATGTTGAGCATCAAAATCGTATCTTGGCCTGGCCCACTGTCATATAACAGAAAATGAACTGTGATATCACTGGAGTCTGGAGTGTATGTTTTGAAGGAGTCAGGTATTGTGAGCTCTGAAAGATCTTTAGGATTAGGTGGGGCCCCATACACTCTCACATGCTGTATAGTGCATTTCAGATTTTTATCAATTAATTTACCTTGCATTGCCAGTGACACATACACCCTGGTGTGAATCAGGACTTGTGCTGTAGTGTCCTGTGAGGCAGAAGCCCTCTGTTTTGCCACAGTAATAGCTTCAGATTTTTCCACAGCACTAGGGTCAGGAGCATGTGTGTATTATGAGAAATGATGAATAATTGTTGATTCTTCCTCACTAACAGTGTGCACTCTAGTGTTACACCCTTTTGGTATTCTCACAGGACACTCACACTACAAAATTGGTTTTCCTTCGTGCCCACGCTTATGTAATGTGTGTGTTGTGAGATATGATAAATAATTTTTGGTTCTTCCTCACTAACAGTGTGCACCCGACCCTAGCATTGCACCCTTTTGCAAGCACCCACAGCACGCTCACACTGCCAAATTGCTTTTCCTTCATGCCCGTGCTTATGCTGTGTGTATATGTAGTTTCATTCATCAGCAAGCTTCCTCCTGTTCCTTTCTGATAGGATTAACCTCCCAATAAGTTTGCTTACAGTTAGTAACTGTTTGACTGACAGACAGACAAAGGCAACTTAAGAAACCAGTGTTTGAAAATCAGCAGCCTTATAGTAAATGCTGATTGCGTGAAGCTGCCAATCTGTAATTACAGTGCCGCTGACTGGGCTTTATTAACTGGCACAGATGAGTACAGCTCATCACTGTATTTCAATCAACCAGGCTGACTGTGTAAAGCTGCTGTTCTGAAAATACAGCACAGATAATTGGGCACTACCTTAGCAAGACATGACTAGTACTGAGATCAGAGAGTAGAGATAACAATTCCAGTTAAACATTGTGACAGTTCATTACTTCACTCTACCCAGCTTCAGGATGTTAATGTAAGTTCTATTGCCACTGGAGGAGTGTAATTGCAGAACGCGTATTGCTGGGAGTGAATAAATGAGAGAACAAGTTGGTACGGGAGTGCAGTGTTGGGAGCAAAAACATTAGGTGTGACTCGTTGGGAATGAATTGTCATAGACCCCAATTTTGGAACATGGCTGTGACAATTTTGGAGTGTGGCATTGAAACACAACTTGGAGAGGATGTGCAATTATATAATTTAGTGGGGATGCACCATTTCAGAATGTGGCAGAGATGCAAAATTTGGGAATGGGGATGGGATGTGCAATTTTGGAATATAGCTGGGATGCATAATTTTAGAATGTGTCTGGGATGCATAATATTGGAATGTGGTGGGGATGTGATGCAGAATCTTTTTTTTTTCCTCAAATTTATTAAGAAAGTCCAATTCTGAGTACATTCAGGCCCATGGGCCTTTACACATGTAAATATCTTTTCACAGCCATCAATTTATACAATTCTGGAATGTGGCAGGGACAAGCAATTTCAGAATAAACGGTGTGTTCTGTCACATTCCGACAGCATGCATCCTCACTATATTCTGAAATTGCCAGTCCCCAGCAAATTCCTTGATGTGTGTTTTCTTGTCGCATTTCAAGACTGATTGCCTCACCACATTTTGAGATGGCACATCCTTGTCAGATTCTGAAACTGCGTGTCCTTCCTAACATTTTAAAATTGTGCAGCACCTTGACATTCTATGTCTTGGTTCAGTGCTACATTACAAAACTACTTTCTGACATGTTCTAAAGTACAGTGCCATGCATCCAAACATTCTGGAAATGCAAGCACTGCAGCCAACCCTTTGTTATTTTTTTTTCATATAGGGGTTTATTCCTACTTCGGCAGGCTGCAGCTACTCATCCATCAAGCCTACCAGACTGCGGGGCTGTTCAGGATCTTGATACACTATGCATGCCCCGGTAGAGTCCTGAAGCCAGCCAGGAGGCTTCATTCTGCTGCTGCCCCTGATGTTTCCACATTTTCTCCCCAGTTACCTGGGGCCCCAGACAGAAAGGTGCATGTGCGTGGAGGCATGCATTCACCTTCTTGCTCTGGTGTGGCCCCATCCTCTCACCCTCTTGGCCTAGTGCCCTGCCTTCCAACTGCTCACATTGCCACTGGCCTCCACTGGAGATAGCCAAGAGCCAAGGGAGCACAGATCCCTTCCCAGACAGGAGAGCTGCCTGTCAGAAGCTCAATCCTACACCACTCCCTTGCCCCCCCGTGCCAACCTCCAATGGCCCATGCGCATTTCTGAACCCGGGTTGTCAGCGTGGCAGAGGTAAGGTGACCAGCACCTCAGCCCTCTACACCACTGGGCCAGCATGTCATTTTCTTAAAGGATTACTATAGCTACAGTTTCTTAAACTTTGGAGAAGTAGGTCCTAGGAGGTTGCTGACAGGGAGGACTAGAGTGTGAGTTCAGGAGATGACATCATCAGTAGCTCTTCACTGAAACTAGCTTTTTTGAATAGGTAGTGAAATCTGGTTACAAAATAGCTCATAATTTTAAAACGAAGTAACGTAGAAACCTAACTTTTGGTATGGGATTTATTGGGAGTATGCTTATTCTAATTCTGCAATGTAGCACTTTTGGTGGGAGTCCCTCTTTAAAAGTTGGAAGAATCATTTTCAGTAAAATTTGTCTACAGGTTGGCAGGGGGATGCTTTCCTGATTCCAGTAGGATGCTAGACTAAAACAAATTGTGGTCAGAGCCAAAATGGCTGCAAAATGAATGATTATTTAGCACACACACACACACACACGGCCACCATGCTCAAATCAACAAAATTAAAACTATATCCTGATTGCATGCTTTGGTCAAGCCCCAATGATCCAGAACCAAACTGCTGATCCCGTCGTAGCAATGCAGGATACCTGACAGAGGCTGGAATGTTCAACTTGTAAAGCTCTTGTTTTACCCCCACATATGCCCTCCACTTTCTTGACAGCTCTTGAGAGTAGTCTTGAAAAAATTGTCTTTCGTTGCCATCCCATGTTACTTTTCCCCTCTCTCTTCAATCTCTGGAGATGCTCCATTGTTTAGCTTCAGCACGTTGGCAATGTTGTTTGCAGAAATACTACCAGGTCTCTACCCTCCACACCTTCAGGCATACCAATGATCCTGAGGTTCTTGAGGCATGCGGCGTGCCCTATTCTCCATATTGTTTATCTTGTGAAGTAATTGCTGAATTTGTCCATGGTACTCTCTAAGTTGGACATGATGAACATAGACTAGTTCCTCATCATTATTTACCACCCATTTCATGATAGTAACCCTCACAGTCTGCAGTTTTACCTCTTGGTTGTCCTTGTTGTCAGGGCTTTTAGCCCTGCAGTGTCACTCAAAATCTGATTAAGCAGCTTGGTGATATTTGCCAGTTTGTTTGTTGCTGGGCACAATGCATGTTGTGCCATTTTCCTGTGCATGCCCTGTATGAGCTGATTTGCCTCTGTGGATTCTCCTGCCACCTGTGCTCTGTACTTAGATGTCAGTGTGTCAGGTTTTGTCAGTTAGACTTCTCACAAGCTATGTGCCAGCTATCATCTTTCCCACCCTCTGCTGTGTCCCCGGACTGTATTGACTCCAAAAAGTTGTTCTTTGGCAGCTCAGGAACTGAGAATTCAACTTCTGATTTTGGTTCTTTTTCCTTATGCAAAATGAACTATTGGATGGGCAAGATTAGGTCCCCAGGGGTCCACTTTGCTCAAATTATGCTGCCACCAACTTAGTTGTCAAGTTCTGCCTCCCCCCCACAGAGAACATTGTTAACATCTGTTTACCTGTTAGGCAAATATTAAACTAAGTTTTACAGTGCAAAACTGTGAAAAGTAGTAAGAAGGCTGACTTCTGAAAATTGGTGTCCTTGGCGATATGCTAATGAGAAGGTTTCAGAGATCACTGTTTTTTATGGAGAAAAATGAGAGGGATCGTTAGTGGGATCGCGGTTCCGATTTTGCGGGTGTCGTGCTGAATCTTGCAGTGTGCTGAAATGAGCATATCTAAGGAGAAAGAAATTTGACGGGCATGTTGTCTGCAATTGTTTGCCTAATGATTGTGTAGTGTTGTAGGGATAGTTGCACTGTTCAGAAAGGACGAGTGCTCTTTTACTTTCCATAGTGAAAGCTGGTGCATGTTCACCTCTATAACCTGTGGATTATAACAATGAATTACAAACAGCTTTTCCTGTTGAGAAAGCAGTCACCAATTATTATAGTACAGTTAAAAAATGCATCAAACCACACTGTGCACATACTGCACTGTACTTTTCCGTTTTGGAACTGATCAGCAAGATTACTCAATCCTCACCTGTTTTATACTGTTACATTGTTTCGAGGGTGAGCATAGCTACATTGTTCTGTGGCAGTAGAACAACTCCATGTTGTCACATGGCTTCCACCTCCCTGCTTGGGTGGCACCAGAACCTGCACTCCTGACAAGATGAGGAGCCAGGTACAGGGATGGCCAGGAAAACCAATGGATAAAACTCTCAGCTTCCCCTATTAGTTACACATCACCCCTGCCCGAGAATATAATCATAAATAAATGGCACGTACTGTAGTTTAAACCATAGTCATGCACATTATCTTTTTTGTACCTTCTGTTTTACAGGATGCATCTGGACCATCTGACTAGGGCAGCCAGACACCTCACTCTTCCCCTTATAAGCAAAAAGCTATGGCAGGGTCTGTACTGTATAGGGCAGTAATTTGCACATGCTGTGATAACTACTATATGCTAACGTCTTGTATTTTAACACAGTTTTTATGCAATTTTTGCAACAAGAAATAGATGTGAGAGAGGTCCTTCTGCACCATCAGGGGAGGAGGAGGAGGAGGAGGAGGAAGAAGGCTTATCAGCATTACCAGCACCCCTGCTGCACCCATAGACAGAAGACCAGGGTAACCGCCGATCACATCCAAGTGTGAGGGAATTAGAATAAAAGGGGAATGGTCATGGTGGGAAAAGGGTGGTTTAATTTATTGTAACGTTTTTATTTTCACTTTATTTTTACATGCATATATCATTTATATTTTTATATTTCAATTTTATATTTGTATATTTTGAGGTTGAATTTATCCTTTTTTTATCCTTCAGGATTCTTTTGTGCTTAGTTTCAAATAAATGTTTTTGTAATTAAATCAAACTTGTTTATTGTATATGGAGCACGTGTGGGAGACTGAAAGGTTTTTTAAAGCCCTGTGTTTGTTAGTTTGTATACTGTTAGGGATAGAAATTTAAAACATAACTGTTAATGTAAATAACATTGGAAAGTTACTGTGATTGAAAAAAACACCAGAGAAACCCAAGAAAGTTGAAAAAGAATGAACTGCACCTGACCAAAGGGAGTAATTTGAAGTCACTGAAAAGGAAAACATATTGCCTGACTGATTTCAATATTGGCTGGTTGTTGGGGTGGGAGGGGTTAGACAGCCTTCAAATGTAGTGGAAACATTTTAAAAAGGCAAAGTTATGGCTGTTTGAAAAGCACCTGAAAAAAACAACTACTGCAAGTCAAAAAAGACTGAACGACGCATGCACTGGGATTTGCTTTGACAGTACTGTGAAGTAGCAAACAAACAGATTGTGTTAATCTAATACAAAATATAAATATGTTACATATAACAAAAACATTGGGAAAAAAAACAGCAAATCTATATGGAGGACTAGGATGAACAGTAATGAGTAAAATGAGACAGGGTAACTGGATGGAGATGCAGAGTTCACATGCCCAAATTTCCAGATGGGACAGACTCAGAGCCCACACTTGGTGGACTTTTTTATCCATCTTGGAAAAAATGTTATGCAGAACAAGCAGGCAACATGAGGATGTTAGAAAAGACGTCAATTTAATCTTTATAGGATCGACTGACAGCTTACTGAGGAAAAAACATCCCCAAAAGGTAAACTATAGAGCCCTATTCAGTCTGAGGAAGTGGATAAGGCACTGATCAGGTAGATCAGGAAGGTAGTAGCTACAGGTGAAGTTGTGCTGTTAGGTAACTTCAAGATGCCTGTTGTGGAATGAAGCATTCCTGGGTCACTGAGCACCTGTAACCAGATTTTTTTTTGAACAGTCCTATTTATTCACTTGGAGGAGGTTGGTTGATATATCCCATTTCAGCCAGTCAGACTCCTTTGAGGTTTGCCTCTGTGCTGGAGCTGACACCAGGTATCTACCAGAGAAATCCAGAAGACCGTGGCTTGACCCCCCCCCCAGTGGGGCTTCCCCTGACTCCCGGGGGAGGACCAAGATGCTAATCTGGTCCTCCCAGCATTCCCCAGAGCAGGCTAAAAGCAGTGCTTGGGAGGGCCCTGGTGTCACTTTGTAGCTGCTTCAGGGTTTTTTTCTGCAGGAGGTTGCCCCTGGAGATGCAGATTTGCAATGACTTCAGCATGTTGTGCGTACTCCTGCACGCAACCTAGAGACATCCAGCAATGTCTCCTCCCAACAACATGATCCTGTCCTGGTGCTGTTCTCCCAGGCATTGCTGGGAGTTGCCCTTACACCAGGATACACTGTGGCACAACTGCATTCCGCCAGTCCAAAAGCCCTGGTGGAGGGATGTGTTTCCTATCTTTTTCTTTTCTTACTAAAATCTGTTGCACAACAGTATCCCTCTACCCTATTCTGTTTATTTTAACCCCTGGCGTAGGTTGGCCACCTGCGTCAGTCTCTTATTTTTTCCTATATCTTTTTCCTACTACCTTTATTTCCTAATTCCATATATCCATCCCTCACCAAAATGTCCCCAAACTATGTATCAGGTTAAAGCTGGCAGAAATGAAAATAAGAGGCAAGAACTGGCATTATATATGCCTATAAAGTGTTTAAAGTGCTTTTAAATAAATAAGGTGCTGGTTGCTTTACAAAAGAAAAGTGCATAGGATGCCTTTGAAAAGGTATAAAGTATCTAATGAGTTGTGAAAACACATAGGGCCTGATATTAAAATGTGCGCCTGGCAATGGCGCAAGTGGGTGTGCAACGAAACTGAGGTGCGCTGGAGCCACTAAGGAAAGTAATCAAGAGATGAGCCGTGGCATATCTCTTCTGAATATATCATGTAATGTGCACTCCACAAATACAATGCGTGGAGCATCCCCCCAGACAGGACTGAATACCAGGAATGGGAATTGCACCAGCGCAGCAGAGATATGCTGTGTGCAAATTCCTGATATTCAGCCACCAATATGCAAATTGGGTCATAATGCATGCAAGGCACACATGGGGCCATTAGTATGTCATTATGGCCCCATTTGCATGAGTTGTGCAGGGCTGGCCTGCAAAATGCACCTGGCGACCTGCACAGCATGCAGCAGTACCCCCTCCCTATCCTGTACAGTTGACCACTGCATGAACACCAATAGCAAGTCCCTGGTAGTCTAGTGGTGCCTCCCTCCCCAACCTGAACCTCTGATCACCATAGTAGGCATAACAGACATATCCCTGGTGTTCCAGTGGTTCCCCCCTTCCTGCCTGACTCCCCGATCACTGGCGAATATGTACTGTACAGCTCCCTGGTGGTCTAGCGGTAACCCCCCCCGCCCGTACCCTGATTGCTCATAATGGTGACATAAGCAATGCCCTAGTGGTCCAGTGGCTCCACCATGCCCAACCAGACCCACCGAGCACTGTACAATAGCACAGAAGGATCCCAGGTAGTCAAGTGTAACCTCCCACCCCTCCCTTAGCAGTGATCACCATACCACTATTTGAATGCCTATCGTGGTGGTCCAGTGATGCCCCCACCCCCACCACTAGATCCCCGTCACAGCTCTCCTCCCTGTCATCGGTGGGCAACACGCACCACATACCACCGTGGCTGCCTGCAAGTGACAGCTTTGGTGGGAGCTACAGGCTCATTGATCCACATGTGGACCAATTGGCTTGCAGTGCATCTGTAATACTCACAACTTTGTGAATGAATGACTTCATTCACGGCTGTGAAGTGTTACAGTGATGCACCAATGAGCTTGCAGCTCCTACTGTAAGCTTTCTCATCTGGCAGGCAGCCACAGTGGTATGCGGGTGGGTATGTCGCCCACCCATGATGGGAGGAGCTGGGGTCTGTGTGGGTGGGGCACCACTGAGCACCACACAGATAGGCATTCAATAGTGGCACAAACGATCATTGCTACAGAAGGTGGGGGGTTTACACTGGACTACCTGGGATCTTTTGGTGCTATTATACTACCCTCAGTGGGTCAGGTTGGGTTGGGGAAGACACTGGACCATCAGGACATTGATTACATTGCTGTTACTGGCAAACAGGGTATGGGGGCATGCGGCCAGATCACCAGGGAACTGTACAGTATTAATTCACCGGCGATTGGTGTTACAGGCGGGGAGAGGGGGTACCATTGGGCTACCAGGGACTGCTATGTGTGCTTGGGCATGGTGTTGGGGGGTTGCCACCCATGGCCGGCGGCTGCTGCTTTGCGCACTGCAATACAGCGGGCCACCGGTGAGTGGACTGTTCTTGAGCCTTCTTTTCCAGGCTCAACTTTGAGCTCAGGTATGTGGCACGTCTCAGGGGTGTGCCAGCATATGCGCCACACATCACGGGCTGAATATTGGGATGTGCCGCATATGCATGGGCACGCCCCCTTTAGATGTGCTGCATACATTGTATTTGCGCCCCAGTGCATTGGGAATTGCACTGCGCAATTCCCTCTTCTGAATATCACCCCGGGTGCAGTTCTGGGGTTGCGCTGGTGCAACCCCTTTGAATATCTAGGTCATAACGTGCATATTAAATTCTTAAAAGTGCAGCTGTGCATTTCATAAGCTGCTTTTATGGCATACTATGACTTAGACAGAAAATGTAAATGCAGAAAATCAAGGAAAGTGCTTTATCAGCTTACATAATGTGCTAATGAATAAAATGCAAGATGCTTTATAAATCTGAAGTTAATGTCATCTAAAATACTGCAAGAATGAAGGTACTTACTAGCCAAAATATATAAAGTACTGAATGCACAAAGAAATAATGCCAAGCTGTTTGCAGCAAACAATGTGCTTGCAGTTGAGCAAAGGAAGTTTCTAAATGGGGCCAGTATGTAATTTGGCCCCAGGCAGTGTTTGTTACAAAGAAGGCTCATTTTTGTTATGAGTTAACCCCCCCCTTTTTTTTGTTTAGAGGCTCATTAAAATCCAACTGTGAAGCAAGGGAAGGACTTGAAATAGAACTGCTACAATATTGTAAGTTGTTTATATATACTATACCTGGAAAATAAATGACAGGAAGAATTCTCCGTTTTCCTTTTCTGCACCCTTCTAAGCTTCTAGGCCAGAACTGGGTCTACCCATTGTTGCCCCGAGATGAATGAGTTCTGTCTATAGGGGAGCAGCGGCCCCTAGTGGCTCATACTTATACCAACTTGTCTGGGGAACAGAGGCTGGCCAGAGGGTGGAGCCTAGCCTGAAAAGGTACTCACGAGTTTTGATACTAAAACTCTAACCAGTAAAATAGAATGTGTGTTCTTTCTAGCTATACTAAAACCTCATAACCAAGGCTTCGAAGTAACCTGTTTTTATTATGCATAGGCATGGTTGCGAGCCTTCGAGGGATGTTTTATTGTTAATGAGCCTTTGTGGGTGGGCCTAACATTAAGTGGGAGGATGATATAAACCCTCCCAAATCATGCCTAGACTGATCAGCTCAGCAGCAGCTAGTTTCATTTGCTTGGAGTGAAGGCAAGAGGAAGCATCTATACCTGAACAGGTATTGACAATATCACAGTAGGAAAACTGAGGCACTGAATTGTCTTTTGGAAACCTGAAATAAGATCATTTTTGTTTGAATATAGCATTGGGCTATTTTTGTTTGAATATTTTTTTATTTATTTTCTATTTATTTACTTTTTATGTTGCCTCTGTATAAAATAAAACTACACTGCGGTGTGTTGTACCGAATTACTGGGTCCAGAGTTATCCTTACCTCTGAAGGTATTACATATAGAGTCCTCCCCTCAGAGGACAGCAGTCCTATGGATGCTTATCCTGCCTCCTGTACCCTGACAGCCACCATATCCCCCCCCCCCCACCAGGCTCATTCCCAAACCCAGATTGCCAGCATCTCAAGTGGTATCACTACCTCTGTGCTGGTGGGATGGCTACCTGTAACCAGATTTTGGTGGACACCTTTCACGACAATATCCTGACTAAGTAGGTAGAAGAGCAGACATGGGGTGGATACATACTCAACCTAGTTCTGACCAACTGGGATAGCACTGGCATGTTAACACCACCACTCTGGTGTGTGTGTGCTGTTTTCTTGTTTTCCAGATAGAACATTTGGAGGGCCACTGGACCACCGGGAAACATTTACATACAAGAAGCATTTGCAGGGCCACTGTGCCCATGGATATATTGACAGATGAGGACTGTTAGGAGGACCACTGGATACTAGGGATATGCTCACAGATGAGAACAATTTGGAGGACCACTGGCCCAGCAGGGAGGACTGTCCAGAGAAAAGAAATATTATAAGAAGATATGACCAACAAGCAGGACTAAAAGTATGGATCAGGTAGGGGATGACTGAGGAGGCAGCACCTGATGAAATGAGCTCTGGGCATGTAACTGCAACATACAACTGATGTAATGCTATTCCCAGACATCCATGGTGGTTACGGTTTTCATAAAAAAACCAAAAAGACACTGCACAAAACTAGAGACACAGGCTGGTGCAAATTTATGGTCCTCCCCTATTGGTGTGACAATCATTTTGTTGACACTGATATGGGTGCAGACAATACGTTGCCTGGCTCTGCAGTACCAGGCATCATGGCTCCCTGAAGGCACAGCACCAAAGTACTGTGCAGGAAAGATTCCTGTTTTGTGTGGGGCTTTACACCTCACCCCCCCCCCCGACCACATATAAGAAACTCCGGGATGGGCATGCCCTGAAAAAGAGCAAAAATCCATAGGGTGCAAAAGACAAACTGAGTGCGTGCCAATCAAAAATCAAGATTGCCCCTCCCACTCTCACCCTTGTTGCTGTGCTCTTATTGTGGCGCCAAAATTCAGTCACCACTCTAACATGCTACCCAAATTTATTAGGCAAAGTGGTGCAGAGGAACCAATGCTTTGGGGTAGGCTACCCCCTCCATCAGGGAGCTAATGGCAGAGTGTATTTCAAACATACAAGTTTAAATACAAGAAGTAATCCCATGATAACACAGATGTTAACAATTCTCAATTACACAGCTCTAATTAAAAGTGCATTCCATGTGTTTTTGTAAAAAAAAAACAGTTCATTTCTAAAAAATGCATATAAGCAGACTAAAAAACAATAAACCACAAGAAATACATGATACAACCACATAAACAGACACTAACAGGAAAAGAAAATGTAAAGAATAAAGTTTAACCACAACAAGACAAGTCGAAACACTTAACCTATGCACCAAACAGAAGTAGCGGTAATACCATAGTGGGGGAGGAAACAGATACAGATGTTGTGCATGTAAACCTTGTACTAACAAAGAAGATCATAGCCACAACTGAACAGACAACAAATAGGACTGCAGTTTTCCTGTCTGTGGTTGGAAACTCCATTAGTCTCTTTCTCTCCTCCTCCCATGCCCCCTTCTGCTGACGTCCTTAGCCCTGTTACAAGGCTTCTCCTTGAATTACCTGTTTACTCCCAATTCTCCATAGCTTACTCCCTCCACAGTCTGGATCTGACTGAAGTAGGTGCCTGGGTCACTGGCACAGAACCCACGGGTGACTGGTGTCATCCTACCTGTCTGGGGCATATTCTAATTTTGGCCCTGTTCCCCAGGATGCCAGTGGCTAATGTGTGCATATGCATACATGTATGCAAGCGTACGCAGTGTGGTACCAGTCAGCATCCTGCTTCCCAATAGCTGCTCCCCAAAAAATAAATAAAAATAAAAATTAGCACACACAAAAGGAAGGTAAGAAGTAATTATTGAAAGTATTTATTAAAAAAAATACAATAACATTTTTTTTTCATATGAAGTTCAACAGTGCAAAAAATTCAAACAATGCTCTGTGCAAAACCTTATTTCAAGTAGCCCTTACTCTTCAACTGGGTGACCCCCCAGTTTATCAGTAATGGCTACTCGAAACAGTGGGGTCTGGCATGGAGCAATATTTCAGTGCTTTTGCACTGGTGCACTTCATTTGAAAATCAAAAATGTATGGTTTTCTATTAAATATTTTCATGAAATAATTCTTACCTATCTTTTTTGTGTGCACTATTTTGTTTTTAGATGCGTTAACTGTGTTGGGCTTGAAGTGCGGCTGCACCAAACATTTTGAAAAATCCTGAGACTCCTCCTGAAGCCCCTGTTTGCATCCATCACTAGCTGATCCTGACTACACTACCAGCTGTGGTCATCAGGTGGCAGTACTGCAGTGGAGTCAGCTGCTCTTCCTTTTTGTAAGAGAACAACCTCTGGGACGATTAGTCCCTTCCCCAGCCAGCCCCACATAACCAAGGCTCATTCTTGAACCAGGGTTGTTTGGGTTACAAGTGGTAGCACTATCACCATACTGATGGGCTACACAGAAACCCCATTTCAATCTGAACATGGAGTAAGAAGAAATGAAGAAGTGATCCACAGCTCGACTAACAGCGTGCTGTAACAGAGATTCTTATTTTGCTTAACAGCAGGGTGTTCACGTGCAGTGCAGAGAGCTCCAGTCTCCGACTCAATGCCTGCCGAGCTTCTCCTTAAGGAAAATGACTCCTTGGTGAGCCAAGTTTGGAAAGAGGGCTATAATGGCTTGTTGCCCATGAGATACAACCCTTGGGTGTCTCGGGTTCTAAACCATACAATAATAATACTGCAGAGGTTGAAAACCCTTACTGAACCAAAGCCAAAATCTAACAAATTGTCATGCCGGAGTCAATATGCAAGCAAAAATAAAACCGGAGTGCTTCCTCATCTATGCATAGGTTTTCAGATTACAGCCTCATTTGTTTATACTGAAAGTGTTGCAAGCAGTTACTGAAATTGATATACAGTAGGTATGTAACACTGAACTATATTTCTTTTAAGTGGACAACCTTTTCTGGATTTGATCTTTATTGATGATTCCCTGTCATATTCATGATTGATCTCTTTCTCTCATATGCCAGTTTTCTGCATTATTTTTTAAATTCCATGAATCATACTTTGTGCAATTTAATTTAAAATTCAGCACCATTATATTTCCCTATATTAATAGCTAAATTCTACATTTTTTCAGATTAACTATTTTGTTGTTGGGTCACATATATACATAACAACAAAAATGGGTGATATGGAGTGGTATTGAAGTGCTGTATCTCTCAACAACATGAGAGCCTTTGGATCCCCTCACTGTATTGTATTTGCAGGGTATAGTTAGGTTTTGCTCTGTGTAGAAATCCATCCAACAATTTAAAGGTCATGGAATGTCATTGTTCCCTTTTGTGGTACAACAACTTTTCCAACTGATTATCACCCCTGTGCCACTTACAGTACTTTTCTTCACAGTGCTCCCACAGGCACATCAGTTCAACTGAAGTACAAAGATGGCAGTGGTGTTTTTATAAAGGTAGCCAATTCCTGCAGATAAAAGGGAAAATCCAGATAATTGAGTTTACCTCCAACAAAGGTAAGATTTCACTCCAGTTAAGTCAGAAGTGATACTGTGGTGGCAAGGCAAGGCAAATTTTATTTAAAAGGATGCCCATCCCGGAGGCTCTGGGCATTGAACATATTAAAATTTCATACAAAAGGCAAAATCATTATAAATACATAAACAACACACTATTAAACATAAATATGCAATATTACAGCAATTGAAATAAAATTGTTATGAATACTACCCTCATCAGGAACTGCTAAACTCAAAAAATAGCCAAGGGTTAATTTAAACATAACATTCTGGAATCAGGATAGGGCTATAAAGCGCAGTCCGGGAAGCAACATGGGGCGGAAGGTGTGAGGGTATGATGAGGGAATATTATGAATATTAGTAGGAAGTGAATTCCAAAATTGGGGACGCAGTGGGAGAAGGCAGCCTGACCAGCTGAAGTGGCCCTGTAGGGCACAATGAGAGTGCACACATTGCTGCTCCTGAGGGAGCAGGAGGGGGAAAGTAGGGATAAGAGGTAGGTAGGTAGAACATCTAGCCAGTGCTTCCCTGTGAAATTGGTACAGTGTAACAAATGCCAGTCAGTGAGGGAGGAAAGACAAACCGATTGATATAAGGAGCAGTGGTGAGTGTGTGTGTGTGTGGGGGGGAGTTTAGGGCAAAGCAACAAAAGGAGTGGAAGAGAGTGTCAAGTCTGGAAAGGGTCTTCTTACGGGCAGCACTGTAGACTACATCACCATGATTAAAGAGGGGCTGATGCCAAAATTTTGACATCAATAAATTCAGAATTTGGATCAGCATATCCTCAATCAGCCTCATGCCAAAAATCAGATCTGTAAGTTACTGTGTTTGAAAGTTACAAGTCATTCTGTAACCCTTGATTCACTGACTGTTCAAAAAACAGTTTCAGTGAGGAGCTTTTGATGATGTCATCTCCAGAACTCACAACCTAGTCCTCCCTGCAGGCTACTTAATATGACTTCTTTCTCCTATGTTACTTAAAACCGAAGGTGTAGTAAACATCTGAAAAAAGAAAACTGACAAGGGTGGGGTGGGGTCAACACATTTACTTCCATAATGTGTAGATGCAAGTTACAATACTTCAGAATGTGATGGGGTGGAGGTGGGGGGGGGGAGGTGGAATGCAGTGGTAAACATGGCTTTTGAATGACAAACTTGTGTGCAATTGTTAAGCGACTGCAGGTACGAGATTTCGAAATGTCACCAGGTTACAATTGTGGAATGCAGCAATGACAGTCTCAGAAAGTAGCTGGAACACACAATTTCGGAATGCGGCAGTGACACACAATTTCGGAATGCAGCAGTGACACACAATTTCAGAATGCGGCAGTGACACACAATTTCAGAATGCGCCAGCGATGCACAGGTTCCGAATATAGTGGTAATGTATAGTTTTGGAATACCATGGTGACATACAGGTTTGGAATGCAGTGGTGACACACAGTTTTGGAATGTGCTGGTGACTTACAGTTTCTGAATGTGGCAGTGATGCATAGCTTCAGAATGTGGCAGTGACAGTTTCAGAATGTGGTGTGACACATATTTTTAGAATGGCAGTGACACTCAGTTTCAGAATATGGCAGTGATGCTCAATTTCAGAATGTGGTGGTGACTCATAATTTCAGAATGTGGCAGTGACACACAGGTTCAGAATGTGGCAGTGATGCACAATTTCAGAATGTGGCAGTGATGCACAATTTAAGAATGTGGTGGTGAGGCACAGTTTAGGAATGTGGCAGCGACACACAGTTTCGGAATGCAGTGGTGAAGCATAATTTCAGAATGCAGTGATGACGCACAGGTTCAGAATATGGCAGTGATGAACAAATTTGGAATGTAGTGGTGATGCACAATTTCAGAATGTGGCAGTGACACAATTGTGAAATGTGGCAGTGACAAAGTTTCAGAATTTGGTGGTGACACTGAATTTGTGGGGAGTACGAGAATATGTTCACGACAACTCTCTCTGGGACAACTCTCTCCCGACAATACGCTCCAGTCTCTCTATGCTCCTGAGACTACCTGCCCTCAACCAGTTCACTATTGCACTACCTCAGTTTACTGTACTGTATTGTAATTTTATCTGAGGCTCCCGTAGTCCATGCTTGTAGTAAAACTGTGGTAAAACTGCCTTGACTTGATGCATCTGAGTGCTTGTGAGTTTCTGTTACATCCTTGTTACATATATATAGAATAGTGGATGGGTGAACATCCACAACAAGGCTGTGTTTCCATCGAGGGAGTTGATGACATCACAGAGACCTCGAGAGTGAAGCTCGAGAGGTCTCACTGATGTCATCAACTGCCCGAGATGGGAACGCATCCTTAGTTTTGGATGTTCACCCATCCACTGTTTTGTATAGTATATGGGTTTTTTTTGTTTAAATTTTGTTTTTTACCGTTACTTCATGTAGGCTCTGGTCTCGTTCTGTCTGGTGATTCTGCTCGCGCCCGTTCCGCTTAAGCTGCATACAGTTTCTCCCCTGCACATCACTCGTTTTAAAATCGGTGAGAAAAAAAAAGAAATTGTCTTTTTTGAGAAAGGGAGCCATGTATGGCTCTCCGTTTCCGATTCCTGACTTCTAAGTCGCTGGCTAGGCTGCTGAGGCGCTCGCTAAATCACGCCGCCATGTTTTTTTTTTAGAGAGCCTCGTCTGAGCCAATCAGGTGGCAGGTCAAGGGTAAAAAGTTGTACTATCGATGTGATGTCAGAACGATAGTACAACAACTTTTTTGACCTTTGAACTGTACTACAACAAGATTTCAGCAGTTGCTGAAATCCATTGAGAATAGGCAGCACCCATATACTATAGTGCTTTTTGCCTCACATTGACTGGTCTGTATCTGTGTTCAGCAAATGCTATTGGCCTTCAGAGTGCTTGTGGGCTTGTGCTTTTAGTGTTTAGCACTTGCTATTGGCCATGAGAGATGTAATGCTTTTTACCTCACATTGATTGGGTGGCGTTAGTGGTCAGTAATTGCTACTGGCCAGTGCTTGTGGACTTGTTTACCTCATAGGAGCATTTTCTAGGTAACTTTATTCACTTTAATGCACTTTACTAATTCTTAAAAATGTAAGCAAAGTTGGATAAAAACAGCAATAATCAAATGTATATGCCCCACCACACAATATTTTGTCTGTGGTTTGTTGCTGCACTTCTCCAGGTTATATGCCAACCTCTTCACGTTATCATGGTAAGCACGTTTGATCCAGCAGGTGCATTACCAGCAATTAATTGCTCAATTGCAGAATCCCTTTTTTTCTGAACACCACAAATTCCATCCATAAACTTCCATATTGTGGGGTGCACCATGCAGAGAACACTCTGCATCCCACAGTGGAACCCCTCCACCACATTATTAGTTTTTGCCCTTCTGTCTTTCCCACTGTTGCAGTGATTCCATAGTTCAATAGGATACTGCAGCTGTCTGTGACCATTCCCCCACCGATTACTTCTGCCTATCCATGCATCTTTGAAGTAGTCAATTATAGGCTCTAGTTCTGGAGGGAATAGATAGTGTGTCTCATCGGTGATGTCCTCAAATCTGGCAACCACCTCTCCTGGTGGATAAAAAGCAAGTGTTGGAAGGTATTTGCATTTCAGGGCAAATTCTAGATCCTGCGAGTACTAGACAGACAATCCCTCTGTCTGCATTTTTCTGTACACGCATTATGTGAAATGAGAAAAAAAAATCCCACTTGATGAGCTTGAGGGAACACTGACTTAAATGCATTTACTACTTTGGGTGCTGGGTGTAGCTTCAAGTGTTTAAGGGCATTCAGCATTCTCTTGAAGGTCTCTCTTCTTTTGCCTGGCATTAGAGCATATACAGCTGGCTGCATGTTTTGAAACCTCTCCCCAAGGATCACATACATCTGCTGGAATGGGGGAGGGGGGTGCCAGGATGAAAGTGCCGTCTGCGTACCAATGTTTGGCATGCTCAAGGAAGCACTACTTGTTTTCAATGTTGAGCATCAAAATCGTATCTTGGCCTGGCCCACTGTCATATAACAGAAAATGAACTGTGGTGTCACTGGAGTCAGGAGTGTATGTTTTGAAGGAGTCAGGTATTGTGAGCTCTGAAAGATCTTAGAAACATAGAAACATAGACTTTGACGGCAGATAAGGACCGCTAGACCCATCTAGTCTGCCCATTTCCCTACCTACAGGATAGGCCGCAGATCCTAGTTAACCAACAGCCTTTATCTTCCTGCCCCCCACAAGAATTGCCTTATGTCTGTCCCATGCATTCTTGAATTCTCCCACAGTTTTAGACCCCACAACTTCCTCAGGAAGGCTGTTCCATGCATCCACTACCCTCTCTGTGAAATAATACTTCCTCCATTGCCCTGAACGCCTCCTTCTATCTTTAAATTGTGTCCCTTGTTCTTGCAAGTCTCTTTTTCTGAAAGATGCTACCCTCTTGGACTTTGTTGATTCCCTTGAGGTACTTGAAAGTTTCTATCATGTCCCCTCTCCCTTCTTTCCTCAAGGGTATACATATTAAGCTCCTTTAGTCTCTCCTCATCTGGCTTCTCTTGCAGACCCTGCACCATTTTAGTTGCCCTCCTCTGGACTGCCTCTATCCTGTCTATGTCCTTGCGGAGATGGGGTCTCCAGAACTGGACACAGTATTCCAGATGGGGTCTCACCAACTGTCTGTACAGAGGGATAACAACTTCCTGTTTTCTGCTGATGATGCCTCTCCCTATACATCCCAGTATACCCTCGGCCCTCCCTACTGCCTTCTCACATTGCTTGCTAACCTTAAGGTCATCTGATATGATTACCCCCAGGTCCCTTTCCTGTTTTGTTGTTGTTACTAGCTCTCCACCCATTGTGTATTCTTCCCCTGGGTTCTTGTTTCCCAGATGCATTATTTTGCACTTTTTTGCATTGAATCCTAGCTGCCATACGTCTGACCATTCCTCCAACCTTGCTAAGTCCCTTTTCATCCTTTCCACGCCTCCTTGTGTATCAACCCTGTTGCAGATCTTTGTGTCATCTGCAAAGGCATACTTTCCTTCCAGTCCCTCTGCAATGTCACTGATGAAGACATTAAAAGGACTGGACCCAATACTGAACCCTGCGGTGCCCCACTAGTAACGCCCTTTCTTCAAGTGGACTCCATTTACAATTACCTTCTGTGTCCTGTTGTCCAGCCAATGTTTTACCCAGGCTACCACCCTGGGACCCACTCCCAGGCTGTTAATTTGACTATCAATCTTTTGTGTGGGACTGTGTCAATGCCTTGCTAAAGTCTAGGTAGGCCATGTCCACAGCCCCTCCCTGGTCTACTACTTTGGTCACCCAGTCAAAGAAATCTATTAGATTAGTCTGACATGACCTTCCTGCTGTGAACCCATGCTGCCTTGGATCCTGTGCTCCACTGACCTCTAGGTACTCAACTATTCTTTCCTTCAGAAGTGACTCCATCACTTTCCCTACCACAGAGGTCAGACTGACAGGTCTGCAGTTTCCTGCCTCTGTCTTGGTCCCACTTTTGTGAAGGGAATCACATCGCCTTCCTCCAGTCCTCAGGTACCACACATCCTCCCATGATTTATTAAAAAGAGTAGCCAGTGGTTTCACTAGTTCCTTCCTTAATTCTTTTAGAATTCTGGGGTGAATTCCATCAGGACCCATTGCTTTTTCCACCTTCAGTTTTAGGAGTTCTTGCAGAACCCTTTCTTCTGTGAAAGGACTGGGATTGACCCCCCTATCAAGAGTGCTTCTGTTAATTGAATTAGGCACTTCCCCCTCCTCTTTTGTGACTACTGAGCAGAAATATTCGTTCAGTATTCCTGCTTTTTCACTGTCCCCCTCTGCCCACCCACCGTTCATTCTATTCAGCCTCACTATCCCTCCCTTTGTCTTTCTACGCTCGCTGATGTACCTATAAAAGGTTTTATCCCCTTCTTAACTGAGTTGGCTATCTTTTCCTCAGTTTGGGCCTTTGCTATTCTGACTTCCCTCCTGCTTCTTTCTGCCTTAACTGGTACAGCTCTCTGTCCTGCTCCTTCTGTGTTTCCTTATACCTTCCGGAATGCTATCTTTTTCTTCCTGACTTTCACAGCCACCTCTCTTGAGAACCATAGTGGCTTTTCTTTCATTTGATTTGTTTATTTGCTTCACACAAAGGCTTGTTGCGTCTGTGATGGCAGTTTGATAATTCCCCATTGTTGCTCCACACTCCTTCTAGCCTGTTTGCTAGTGCTTTTCTGAGGCACTCTCCCATCTTGCCAAAGTCAGCCCTCCTAAAGTCCAGTACCCTCACTTTTGTATGGCTTAACTCTGTAGCTGAGTTTAACCTGAACCACACTGTTTGATGGTCACTTGTCCCCAGATGGCAACCTACTTCTAGATCTGAGATCCTCTCACTGCCCCCGTTTGAGTGTACAAGGTCTAAGATTGCTCCCTCACGAGTGGGTTCCGAAACTAGCTGTCTAATGCCTGCCACCTGTAGGGCATCAAGAATGGTCCTGCTCTTGGATGTGGCTGCAGCAAATGTGCTCCAGTTAACATCTGGCATATTCAGGTCTCCCATCAACAGTATCTCCCTTTCTCTGCCATTCTAAGAATGCCTTCCATCATATCCTTGTCCATTCCTTCCCCTGACATGGGGTCTATACACAACCCTGTGCGGATTGTGGTGCCTTTCCAGTCTCCAAGGTGACCCACAGTTCCTCCTCTCCTCCCTGTTTACTCTTTTGTTCAGTTGATTTTATCCCTTCCTTTACATAGAGAGCTACTCCTCCCCCTCTTCTCCCCTGCCTGTCTCTCCTGTAGGTTATGTACCCTGGTATGTTAACATCCCAGTCATGGTTCTCTGTGTACCATGTTTCTGTGACTGCTACGATATACAGGCATCCCTCTTCCATTAAGGCCACGAGCTCAGGGAGCTTGTTGCCCAGACTACGGGCATTGGTACTCATTACCCTCCATTTCCTGATGGCCTTACCCCCTTTTGCCCCATCTCTGTCCTTCTTGCCTTTATGACTTTCTCCATTTACCCCTGCCCTTCTCCCTATCGACACCTCCATGTTGGTGTTTGCCACACTTACTACCGTGATTGTTTGGGGGGCTAGGATTTTCCTGCTCCTTTCCAGTGCCTCCCCCCTTGGCTAGTTTAAAAGCTTGCCAATGAAGCATTTAAACCTATCACCTAGGATCCTGGTTCCCCTCCCGGACAGATGCAGCCCATCATGCCAGTATAGGCTTGCATCACTCCAGGTGGACCCCCAGTCCCCAATGAAGCCAAATCCCTGAGCTCCACACCAGTTTTTCAACCACTGATTGAATCCCACAGTGCAGGAACATCCTAGCCTCTCTATGCCATAGATGGGTAGCACCTCCGAGAAGGTTACCGTGCGTGCTACTTGACTAAGGCCCCTTCCCAATTCCACAAACTCTTCCTGCACTTCTCTAATCCCTTTCTTAGCCAGGTCATTTGTCCCTAGGTGGACAATGACATCCAGATCCCTCCCCTGTGTAGCTGCTCTGGCAATCCTGAGGATTCGCTCCCTGTCCCTCCAAGCCATGGCGCCAGGCAGGCACCTTACCTCCCTCTCCCCTTCCTTGCCCAGTTCTACCTTCCTAACAATGGAGTCCCCCACCAGAGTTGTTTCCTTCCCCTGCAGGGTCCCCTGCCACCCTCCTGTGGGTCTCCTTTGTGGAGGTTCCCAGCATCCTCCTTGGTCTCCACTGTAGGTGCCTCCATAGAGGAACCACACTTTGCCAGAATGGCATAGGAATTGTGGAGAGGTACAGCTGGAGGGATGTGCCTCTGTTCCACCACCCTCACCCTCCCTGAGCTCACTGTGGTCCAACCGCTCCTCTTTCTTGGCAACCTCTGAGGCAACGGCAGTGGCACTGGTGGTCCCTGGATGGAAGAGGAGGTCCCACAAATCCTGGCCAAATCAGCCTGGAGATGAGCAACCTCCTCCCTCAGCCCAGAGAGGTGCCTGCAGATGGGACAACACCGCATCCTCCAGAACATCTCCCGGAAGACTGCTGCTCCACAGCCACTGCACTGCACTGCACCACTCCAATCATGTCTTATTTCTGACCCCTTATCTGTTTGCAATCCTTACTCTTTCGTCTGTTTTTTTTCTCTCTCTCTCCTTACTTTCTGCCTGTGTGCCCTTTTAGCTCCTGATTGTCCTGTTCTGAGACAAGAATATTCTATATTTCTCAGTAGACCACTTACTTGTTCAGAGGCAGACCTCCAGCAGCTAGAGGGGGCCGGAGAGCTACTCTTGCCCTTCTAGGATGGTGGGTCCTTGGTGGTTCTGTGATCACTCACTTCCTGCCCCTAAACAGGAAGTTCTTTAGGATTAGGTGGGGCCCCATACACTGTCACATGCTGTATAGTGCATTTCAGATTTTTATCAATTAATTTACCTTGTGTTGCCAGTGACACATACTCCCTGGTGTGAATCAGGACTTGTGCTGCAGTGTCCTGTGAGGCAGAAGCCCTCTGTTTTGCCACAGTAATAGCTTCAGATTTTTCCACAGCACTAGGGTCAGGAGCATGTGTGTGCTGTGAGAAATGGTGAATAATTGTTCATTCTTCCTCACTAACAGTGTGCACTCTAGTGTTACACCCTTTTGGTTTTCTTACAGCACACACTGCCAAATTGCTTTTCCTTCATGCCCACGCTTATGTAATGTGTGTGTATGTAGTTTCATTCATCAACAAGCTTCCTCCTGTTCCTTTCTGATAAGATTAACCTCCCAATAATTTTGCTCACAGTTAGTAACTGTTTGACAGACAAAAAGACAGAGACCAATAAAAGCAACTTAAGAAACCAGTGTTTGAAAATTGGCAGCCTTATAGTAAATGCTGATTGCATAAAGCTGCCAATCTGTAATTACAGTGCTGCTGACTGGGCTTTATTAACTGGCACAGATGAGTACAGCTCATCACTGTACTTCAATCAACCAGGCTGATTATGTAAAGCTGCCATTCTGAAAATACAGCGCAGATAATTGGGCACTACCTTAACAAGACTTGACTAGTACTGAGACTACAGAGCAGAGATTATCCCAGTTAAATGTTGTGACAGCTCATCACTTCACTCTACCCAGCTTCAATATGTTAATGTAAGTTCTATTGTCACTGGGGGAGTGTAATTGCAGAACGTGTATTGCCAGGAGTGAATAAGTGAGTGAGCAAGTTGGTGAAGGAGCGTAATGTTGGGAGCAAAAACGTCAGGTGTGAATCGTTGGGAACGAATTGTCTCAGACCTCAATTTTGGAACATGGCGGTGACAATTTTGTAATGTGGCACTGAAACACAACTTGGCGGGGATGTGCAATTATGGAATTTGGTGGAGATGCACTATTTCAGAATGTGGCAGAGATGCACAATTTGGGAATGGGGATGGGATGTGCAATTAAGGAATGTAGTTGGGATGCCTCATTTTAGAATGTGTCTGGGATGCATACTATTGGAACGTGGTGGGGATGTGATGCAGAATCTTTTTCTTTTAACTCAGGTTTATTAAGAAAGTCCAATTTGGAGTACATTCAGGCCCATGGACCTTTACACACGTAAATATCTTTTCACAGCCGTCAATTTATACAATTCTGGAATGTGGCAGGGACAAGCAATTTCAGAATAAATGGTGTGTTCTGTTACATTCCGACAGCATGCATCCTCACTATATTCTGAAATTGCCAGTCCCCAGCACATTTCTTGATGTGTGTTCCTGTGGCATTTCAAGACTGATTGTCTCACCGCATTTTGAGATGGCACATCTCTGTCAGATTCTGAGACTGTGTGTCCTCCCTAACATTTTAAAGTTGTGCACCACCTTGACATTCTATGCCTTGGTTTAGTGCTACATTCCAAAACCACCTTCTGACATGTTCTAAAGTACAGTGCCATGCATCTGAACACTCTGAAAATGCAAGCACTGCAGCCAACCTTATGTCATTTTTTTTTCTTCATATAAGTGTTTATTCCTACTTCAACCGGCTGCAGATACTTGCCCATCAAGCCTACCAGACTACAGGGTTGTTCGGGATCTTGATACACTCATGTCCCAGTGCTGTCCCAAAGCCAGCCAGGAGACTTCATTCTGCCGCTGCCCCCACATTTCCACATTTTCTTACCAGTTACCCGGTCCCCCAGACAGAAAGGTGCATGTGCGTGGAGGTGCATATGTGACCTCTTGCTTTGGTGGCCCCACCCTCTACGCCACCAGGCCAGCATGTCATTTTTTTTTTAAAGGATTACTATAGCTACAGCTTCTTTCACTTTGGTGAAGTAGGTTCTAGAAGGTTGCTGATAGAGAGGACTAGAGTGTGAGTTGAGGAGATGACATCAGTAGCTCTTCACCGAAACTGGCTTTTTTTGAATAGATAGTGAAATCAGATTACAAAATAGCTCATAACTTTAAAATGAAGTAATGTAGAAACCTAACTTTTGGTATGGGATTTATTGGGGGTATGCTTGTTCTAATTCTGCAATGTAGCACTTTTGGTGGGAGTCTGTCTTTAAAAGTTGGAAGAATCATTTTCAGTAGAATTTCTCTACAGGCTGGCAAGGGGATGCTTTCACAATTCCAGTAGGCTGCTAGACTAAAACAAATTGTGGTCAGAGCCAATATGGCTGCAAAATAAATGATTATTTAGCACACACTTGGTCACCATGCTCAAATCAACAAAATGAAAACCATATTCTGATTGCATGCTTTGGTCAAGCCCCAAAGATCCAGAACCGAACTGCTGATCCCTTCTTAGCAGTGCAGGATACCTGAGAGAGGCTGGAATGTTCAACTTGTAAAGTTCTTGTTTTACCCCCACATATGCCCTCCACTTTCTTGACAGCTCTTGAGAGTAGTCTTGAAAAAATTATCTTTTGTTGCCATCCCATGTTACTTTTCCCCTCTGTCTTCGATCTCTGGAGATGTTCCATTGTTTAGCTTCAGCAGGGTCAGCAATGTTGTTTGCAGGAATGCTACCAGGTTTCTACCCTCCACACCCTCAGGCATACTAATGATCCTAAGGTTCTTGCGGCGTGCCCTATTCTCCATATTGTTGATCTTGGGAAGTAATTACTGAATTTGTCCATGGTGCTTTCTAAGTTGGACATGGTGAGCATAGACTAGTTCCTCGTGGTTATTTACCACCCATTTCATGACAGTAACCCTCACTGTCTGCACTTTTACCTCTTGGTTGTCCTTGTTGTCATGGCTTTTAGCCCCGCAGTGTCACTCAAAATCTGATTAAGCAGTTTGGTGATATTTGCCAGTTCGTTTGTTGCTGCGGACAATGCGTGTTGTGCCATTTTTCTGTGCATGCCCTGTATGTGCTGATTTGTCTCTGTGGATCCTCCTGCCAACTGTGCTCTGTACTTAGATGTCGGTGTGTCAGGTCTTGTCAGTTAGACTTTCCACAAGCTATGTGCCAGCTGTTTACTTTCCCACCCTCTGCTGTGTCCCCGGACCGTATTGACTCCAAAACGTTATTCTTTGGCAGCTCAGGAGCTGAGAATTCAAACTCTGATTTTGGTTCTTTTTCTTTATGCAAAATGAACTATTGGATGGGCAAGATTAGGTCCCCTGGGGTCCACTCTGCTCAAATTATGCTGCTACCATCTTAGTTGTCAAGTTCCGCCTCCCCCCACAGAGAACATTGTTAACATCTGTTTACCTGTTAGGCAAATATTAAACTAAGCTTTACAGTGTAAAACTGTGAAAAGTAGTAAGAATGCTGACCTCTCAAAACTGATGTCCACAGGAATATGCTAATGAAAAGGGTTCAGGGATCATTGTTTTTCATGGAGAAAAGTGAGAGGGATTGTTAGTGGGATCATGGTTCGGATTTTATGGGTGCCATGCTGAATCTTGCAGTGTGCCTAGATGACCTTATCTAAGGAGAAAGAAGTTCGGGCAAGTTGTCTACAATTGTCTGCCTAATGGTTGTGTAGTGTTGTAGGGATAGTTGCACTGTTCAGAAAGGACGAGTGCTCTTTACTCTCTCATAGTGAAGTTGTGCATGTTCACTTACAACTCATCGGATTATAACAGTGAATTACAACCAGCTTTTCGTATTGAGAAAGCAGTCACAATTATTATAGCACAGTTAAATGCATCAAACCACACTGTGCACATACAGTCAGCACTCGTTTATCCGACTCACATTTTAATGGTGCACGCACGTATCTGTCATTGACCAGTTATTTTTTTCCCCACCCCATTGTGTTAACACCCACTTAACCATCACTCACGTCATCCGTTTCCGTCACTGATCCTGCATGTTCTCTCCTTTGCAGCACACAGTCTCCTCTCAGATAACTGACCTTCTGTGAGACTGTGCTGTTGAAACATCGCATTTGTTTAGCATGACTTCTAGGTGCTCCAAGTGGACCAATCTGAAGAAGCAGGACATCAAGGAGGATCCAGTCATGTTGGGAGAGCTCTATAAAGGTGCCATCATGAACACCATTGTGAAGATTAAAATACCTGTACTCTAGTGTACAGTACTTAAACAAAGAAGAAAAACAGTATGGGTAGTACTGTACAGTATGTGTAAAGTAGTGTAATTTGCACCTCAAACTTTTTGTGCATACAAACTGAAGCAGGCAAAGCAGCCACCAATCAACCAGCTATAAAATAAGTGTTGGAGCACCACTTCTTAAGTGTGTGTGTGTGTGTGGGGGGCGCGGCAGAAGGCAGAGGAGCTGGGTACATCGATTTTTTTTTTTTGCCACCAATCAAGCAGCCATAAAGTAAATGTTGGTGTACCACCTGTTTTGGGGCTGGAGAAGGCAGATGAGGGGGTGTACAGTGACTTTTCTGCCACCAATCAAGCAGCCATAAACTAAGTGTTGGAGCACCACTTGTTTAATGTGGGGGGAGGGACAGAACGCAGAGGAGGGGGGTACAGCTGTGCAGTACAGTAAACAGCAACTTTTTTATACAGTAGATTGAAAGTGGTTACAGTACACTGTAATCTGCACAGCACAGTACGTACAGTACTGTAAAATGGGGCCTGCAAACAAAAGGGCCAGGACAGCCATTGCTGGTAATGTTAAATGCAGCATTTGTGTTTTCCATACCCAAAATCATAAATGCTCAAGGTCTGACACAGTTGCCTATGTTTTAAAGGAGCATAAACTGTCAATAGGAAAATCCACAGTTTCAGATATTTTGTGAGACAAGGACAAGTGGTTAGTCTGTTCGTCCTCTGATGCCTCAAGTAAAGTAAGAAAGCCTCAGCATAAGCAACCAGAGGATGCCCTATTTTTATGGTTCACAGATACCAGGATGCAAAAATTAGCCGTAAGTGATGATGTCCTGTTAACCAAAGCAAAATCACTTGACCAGCATCTGGGTGTGCCAGACTCCTTTTCCTATTCAGTGGGGTGACTGCAAAGATTTAAACAGCGTCACAACATTAGGCATTACAAATTGCATGGTGAGGCTGCAAGTGTGGAGGATGGAATTGTGTCTTATGGGCGTCTGCAGTTGCAACAAGTTTTGAAAGTTTATGACCCTAATGACATTTACAACATGGATGAATCTGGTCTATTCTTTCGGATGGAACCCACTGCTACACTTTCAACAGGGCCAGTGTCTGGAAAAAAGAAAAATAAAGATAGATTGACAGTGGCACTATGTGTCAATTCAAGTGCCACAGACAAACGTAAGCCACTGGTCATCTGGAAATGTAACCACCCTCGGTGCTTTGGATAGGACTTTAATCCTAACATTTTCTGCTACTGGTACACTAACAGAAAAGCCTGGATGACAGCTGCAATTTTCAAAGAATGGCTAAAGGAGTTTGACCGATCTATGCGTCTACAGAGACTTCATGTGATTTTGCTGCTTGACAATGCTTCCTCACACTCCAACACAGTGCGCCACCATAATGTCACCCTTCATTTCCTCCCTCTAAACACTACCTCTATAATCCAGCCATTGGATGCTGGCATAATCCAGAACTTTAAGGCTCTGTAATGATGACAGCAACTGCAGCATTATGTCAACAGTCTTGATGATGGCAGACCAGCAGATGTTATCAAGAAGGCTCTGTATTTCATAAGCGACAGTTGGCATGATATGAGCACAACAATAGTCATCAATTGCTGGAAACATACGGAAATTCTGTACCCTGTTGCCCAACCTTCTACTGACAACATTGCCACCCAAGAACAACCTAACAACTCCACTGACTCTGTGGTGCGATCCATCTCCTCCATTCTTGACCAACTGCCTGACAACATATATGTCAATGTGGTAGACATCTTGCAGGCTGATGAGAATGTTGAAACCTGTGCAGCACTAGATGAAGAGGAAATTGTTCAGATGCTGCAACCATCCAATGCAGCATAAAATTCCGAAGAAGACACTGACAGCATTGATGACACAAACACCTGTCACCCAGACAGCAGTGGATGCCCATCGTGGATTGGAAGTTGCCTTGGTGTAACCCCTGGGTGGCACCACCCCCAGCGTTACACCCCTGCCTACTACCCCGAACATAGGCTAAGGGGGTTGGGTTCACTAACTTATAACATTTTTAAAACCTTTGCGCAGTGCCTCCACTCAGGGTGCTTTACGTGGGTGAGAGGGTACTGGGTGTAGCTCCCTGAGCTGCTACACCACCCACAATGACCAGTTACCTTCCCCAGACATGCCTCAATACACAGTTCCCCACATTTCCACATTTAGAGTTAAAGACTCTCTCTAATAATATGCTCACCCAGGATTTCAAACAACAAAAACAAGATATTTATTTTGGGGGTAATAAAGGAGCTAGGAAAGGGAAACAGGAGGAGTAGAGGTTATCTTACCATATTTACACATGTACAGAGATCATTTCAGAACTTTGCTGGTGAACCCTCCAGCTGGGTGGCTACATATTAAAGGCAGACATAAATCACATTTTACCATTCGACTTAAGACATCCAGAGCCCTGGCTATCTAGCTGCTGATAAATCAGATGTTAAACATAATTATTAATAATACCCACACTGGTACCAGTCCCAGATACAGCAGAAACCCCACAATCTCATACCATACTGGTTAAACAGATACCACAGTCCAAGATGTTGCAGGCCTGATGGAGTTGCAGCTGGTCGAGGTGGCGGGCTAATTTGAGGGAAGGGGCAACTTGGAAACAGATTTTTGTAAAGCAGCAAATTACTATGTACAACCACAGCAGGGATTGCCCTGCACTTTAGCAGACAAAGCAGGGTTTGCCCTGCACTTGCAGACTTCCGGACATTCCAGAATAAACTATGTGGATCTTACATCCAGAACATTTAGCACAATGCTTGAAGGTCCCATCCAATGCAATGAGAGTGATGCTTCTGTCAAGCATCCTATATGCATTTCAACTACGGTCACATCCAGTAATTTATATACCAAAAGGCATCCATCCAGAATAAGTTGGCAATGGCGCTTTTATCAAGCATCCCATACTTTAGTCACAGGCAGTCACATCCAGTACATTCTATATACCAAGAACATTATCCACAAGTGGAGTCCTATCCAGCACATCTAGCCATTTAACACTTATATCAAGCGCTCTTAGACAAAATTCTGTGCAGACACAGGTACATTCTCTTTAAGGTATCTTTGACATTAACATGCCCTAAGGCCTCCTGTCTCATGAGGTGGCAAGCGCGTCTTGGCAGACAGCTCCACGATGGCAGGACTCTAACCCATAGCTACACATTTATATGATTCACTAAGCCCAGCATCTTGCTGCATCTGCAACTTAGCCATTTGGGCAACAGACAAGATGCATCCATTACTTGAACTAGGCAGTCTCTTATGGGGTTAGTAGCCCAGACTGATGACTTCAATACTTCACACTTAACAGCACACATTCCTTAATGGGGCATGGATCCCCCAAGATTATTTGCTTAACTTCTTCCTCGCACCGTGGGTTACGAGGGTACTCACTCAGGTCCTCCATGGGTTTCATCCGCAATCAAAGGCATCCTGAAGACTTCTTCAGCTCCCTCACTGCTGAGGTACTTGGTCAGTGCTCTCACCACTGCATGATATTATCTGATCTGGTCAGCGCTTTCACCACAGCTGGACATCTAATTCTTCGGTCCACATCTTTCCCCGACGTGGGAGGGAAGGCTAGCCTCTAGAGGACAGTACTGGCAACCTCCAGATTAGCTGTTGCAGAAAGCACAATTACTGTAACTAGTTAACTGTTAGCTGAAGAAAATAACAAATGCCCTCTGAAGACTGAAAGGGCTTGAATTAAGTGGCCCAGGCCTGATGGCATGGCTGCAGCCTGAGCCCCTCCCCCATGGGGGGTTCTCAGCAGGCTGGAGCCTGCTCTGCTGCTCTCTCAGCTCTGCATCTCTGAATGAATCTCCCAGACAAACTGGCAACATTGTCTCTTTATAGAGCTCCTAGCTCGACTCCTGATTGGTAGCAGGGATGGGGTGACATGTCTCCAAGTTGCTGAAGAACCTGTCAATCAGAACACTCCAGGCACAATTGGGTTGTGGAATTTGCACCAAAAATAATGTCCCTGTAAGCCCCCATAAGCACTTGGGTGCTTTGCCATGAGATGCAGTGAATGTCCCACAAATACTGGCTTTCTGTTGTTGCAATTCCAATTGGCTGTACTGCTGGCAATGGCTGCTTAACCCACTGTCCCTTATAGCAGATTAGATACAGTCCTGAATAATGTCTTGGTGCAGCCAGAAAGAAGTAATTATTTGCCCCAAATGCCACACAGTTCTATAGCTTAAAGGCTGCACTTGTAGTCGCTGCACAGATAAAGAATGTGGCTCCTTTACTTTTCTGTTGCCTACTGCTTTTGCAAGCTCCCCTGCAGCAGCTGACAGACTGACACATGAGTCCCACAATACTGGAATGTCAAGGAAACAGTATTAGTTTTAACTTTAAGCACTTTTTCCCACATGTACAAATATATTCCCAACAAGCAGCAACAGTTCCATTATTTAAAACATTTTAATTTTTTACTTTTTGGCTGGAGCTGAACATAGCTACCCTGGAGGCAGCCAGAAAAATTAGAAGCCAAGTCAGGAGAAGGACAGAACAAAACGGGCTAAGGTAAACCCAGACTGGCATTTCTAGGAACCCCATTTGCAAGGGGGTTACATTAGGATATGCCGAACAGAATAGGGATTTCTTCAACATAAAGGATATTGACTGCATCCGGGCCCTGATTGCAAAGACTTTTGTGGTGGGTCAGAAAAAGTCACGTCAGACTGTGATCGAGCAATTCTTTAAAAACAATCATGAAGTCAATGAATTATGAGGCACTTCAAACTGTTAGTAAGTGCATTTCATTTTTAATTGTGATGTTATGGCACTATTGGTAATTCCCAGAACATGTGGGAGACTGTTGTCTCTTAAATGAAGAAAAGAATGCCATGCTATGGGTGGGGGTGCCATGGTTTGTAGGTGGGAAGGGGATGCCATGGTTTGTGATGGTGTGGTGGAATGTTTTCTGAAAGTTAAAAGGTGCCATGTTTTACTCTGGGCATGTGGGGCACTGCGGTTTCTTAAGTTATAAAAAGAATGTCATGCTGTGGGGGTTCCATGATTTGTAGGTGTGTGGGGGGAATGCCATGGTTTGTGATGATGTGGTGTTGAAAGTTAAACAAATGCCATGCTTTATTCTGGACTTGTAGGGGACTGTTTTCATTGCAAGTGCCTTGTTTCATGGTGACGTGGAGGACTGTTTTCCATGAGACTGAAAAAAATTGCCATGCTTTTGTACTGTACTGTACAGTATTGGAGGAGGGGGATGCCATGCTTTGTGATGGTGTGGTGAAATGTTTTTCATGAAACTGAAAAATGCCATGATTTCTTGTGATGGGGTACAGGGTACTGTTTTGATTACTGTACTGTAACAAGGTGAATTGTTTTAAAAAGTGGAAAATGTACAGTACTGTAAAATACAGTAGCACTACAGAACTGCACAGTGAAAAACAGTGCTAGAACAAGAAAAAAAATAAGAATTAAAGACCATTTTACATTTTAAGCCATATCTTTTTAGTGTTTTACTTAGTATCTAGAGTCATTAAAGTATTGCAGGCTCACCAGAAACTCTTTTTCCTGCATTTCTAAATGGTTTCCATGAGTTCTGACAATCAGACAGAAAATGATGCATTTAACCGTTTCTCTCACATATCTGTCACCATGCCTGGGAACCAAGGGAGATGGATATCTGAGTGCTGACTGTACTGCACTGTACTTTTCCGTTTTGGAACTGGTCAGCAAGATTACTCAATCCTCACCTGTTTTATACTGTTACAATGTTTTGAAGGTGAGCATACCTACATCGTTCTATGGCAGTAGGACAACTCCATGCTGTCACAAGGCTTCCCCTCCCAGCTTGCATAGCACCAGAACCTGCACTCCTGACAAGATGAGGAGCCAGGTACAGGGATGGCCAGGAGAACCAAAGGATAAAACTCTCAGCTTCCTCTGTGAGTTACACATCACCCCTGCCAGATAATAATAATCATAATGGCACATACTGTAGTTTAAACCATGGTCCTGTACATTATCTGTTTTGTACCTTCTGTATCACAGGGTGCATCTGGGCCATCTGACTAGGGCAGTCAGACACCTCACTCTTCCCCTTATAAGCAAAAAGCTATGGCAGGGTCTGTACTGTATAGGGCAATAATTTGCACATGCTGTAATAACTACTATATGCTAATGTTTTGTATTTTAACACAGTTTTTATGCCATTTTTGCAACAAGAAATAGACATGAGAGCGGTCCTTCTGCACCTTCAGTGGAGGAGGAGGAGGAGGAAGGCTCATCAGCATTGCCAGCACCCCTGCTGCATCCATGGACAGAAGAGCATGAGGACCCTGGGATAACCACCAATCACATCCTAGTGGGAGGGGATTCAAGACCTGCTACCATAGAATAAAAGGGGAATGGTCATGGTGGGAGAAGAGTGGTTTAATTTATTGTAACGTTTTTATTTTCAACTTATTTTTACATGCATATATCATTTATATGTTTATATTTAATTTTTATATTCGTATATTTTGAGTTTGGATTTATCCTTTTTTTTATATCTTTCAGGATTCTTTTGTGCTTAGTTTCTAATAAATGTTTTTGTAATTAAATCAAACTTGTTTATTGCATGCGGAGCACGGGCGAGTGACAGAAATGTTTTTGAAAGCCCAGTGTTTGTTAGTTTGTATACTGTTAGGGATAGAAATTTAAAACATAACTGTTAATGTGTTAAAAAACAAACAACAAAAAAAAACAAAAAACAAAGATACTGTGATTGAAGAAACACCAGAGAAAGTTGAAATAATGAACTTCCCTTGACCAAAGGGTGGAATTTGAAGTCACTGAAAAGGAAAACATATTTCCTGACTGATTTCAATATTGGCTGGTTGTTGGGGGGTGGCTAGATGGCCTTCAAATGTAGTGGAAAAATTTTAAAAAGGCAAAGTTATGGCTGATTGAAAAACACCTGAAAACAACTACTACAAGTCAAAAAAGACTGAACAATGCATGCCCTGGGATTTGATTTGACAGTACTGTGAAGTAGCAAACAAACAAATTGTGTTACTCTAACACAAAATATAAATTTGTTACATATAACAAAAAACATCAGAAAAAAAGCCATCAAATCTGTATGGAGGACTAGGATGAACAGCAATGAGTAAAATGAGACAGGGTAACTGGATGGAGATGGGGAGACCACAGGTCCACATTTCCAGATGGGACAGACTCCAAGCCCACACTTGGTGAACTTTTTTTATCCATCTTGGAAAAAAATGTTATGCAGAACAAGCAGGCAACATGAGGATGTTAGAAGAGAAGGAAATGGGGGAAGGGACAATTTAATATTTATGGGATCAGCTGACAGCTTACTGGGGAATAGCCATCCATATGAGGTAATCAGTAGACCCCTATTCAGTCTGAGGAAGTGGATAAGGCACTGATCAGGTAGATCAGGAGGGTAGTAACTACGGGGGAAGTTGTGTTGTTAGGTAACTTCAAGATGCCTGATGTGGAATGGAGCATTCCTGGAGCACTGAGCATCTGTAACCAGATTTTGTTTTTAAATAATCCTATTTATTCACTCGGAGGAGGTTGGTAGATATATCCCATTTCAGCCAGTCAGACCCCTTTGAGGTTTGCCTCTCTGTTGGTGCTGACACCAGGGATCACCAGGGAAATCCAGAAGACTGTGGCTTGACACCACTCCCCCCAGTGGGGCTTCCCTTGACTCCTAGGGGAGGACCAAGATGCTAATCTGGTCCTCCCAGCATCTCCAAGAGCAGACTAGAAGCAATGCTTGCGAGGGCCCTGGTGTCACTTTGCAGCTGTTTCAGGGTTTTTCCTGTGGGAGGTTGCCCCTGGAGATGTAGATGTGCAATGACTTCAGCACATTGTGCATACTCCTGCACACATCCTAGAGACATCCAGCAACATGATCCTGTTCTGGCGCTGTTCTCCGAGCTGTTGCAGGGAGTTGCCCTTACACTGGGATACACTGTGGCACAACTGCATTCTGCCAGTCCAAAAGCCCTGGTGGAGAGATGTGTTTCCTATCTTTTTCTTTTCTTAAAATCTGTTGCACAACAGTATCCCTCTACTCTATTCTATATATTTTAACCCCTGGCTTAGGTTGGATACCTGTGTCTGTCTTATTTTTCCCCTATATCTTTTTCCTACTACCTTTTATATCCTAATTCCATATATCCATCCCGCACCAAAAACTCCCCAAACTATGTATCAGGTTAAAGCCAGCATGCTAGCTGGCAGGAATGAAAATAAGGTGCAAGAATTGGCATTATATATGCCTATAAAGTGTTTACAGTGCTTTTAAATAAATAAGGTGCTAGTTGCTTTACAAAAGAAAAGTGCATATGATGTCTTTGAAAAGGTATAACATATCTAATGAGTTGTGAAAACACATAGGGCCTGATATTAAAATGTGCGCCTGGCAATGGCGCCAGTGGGTGTGCAACGCAACTAAGATGTGCTGGAGCAACTAAGGAAAGTAATCAAGAGATGAGCCGTGGCATATCTCTTCTGAATATATCATGTAATGTGCACTGCACAAATACAATGTGTGGTGCACCCCCCCCCAGACAGGACTGAATACCAGGAATGGGAATTGCGTCAGCGCATCAGAGATGCTCTGCGCAAATTCCTGATATTCAGCCACTAATATGCAAATGGGGTCATAATGCATGCAAGGCACAAATAGGGCCATTAGCATGTCATTATGGCTCCATTTGCATAAGTTGTGCAGGGCTGGCCTGCAAAATGCACCTGGAGACCTGCACAGCATGCGGCAGTACCCCTCCCTATCCCATACAGTTGACCACCACATGAACAGCAATAGCAAGTCCCTGGTAGGCTAGTGGTGCCTCCCTCCACAACCTGAACCTCCGATCACCATAGTAAGCATGACAGACATATCCCTGGTTGATCCAGTGGTTCCCCCCCCCCGCCTGACTCCCCAATTGCCGGCAAATACATATTGTACTGCTCCCTGGTAGTTTAGTGGTAACCCCCCTGCCCCTACCCTGATTGCCCATAATGGTGACATAAACAATGCCCTGGTGGTCCAGTGACTCCCCCTGACCAACCCGACCTACTGAGCACTGTACAATAGCACAGAAGGATCCCAGGTAGTCAAGTGTAACCTCCCCACCCCTCCCTTAGCAGTGATCACCATACCACTATTCAAATGCCTATCTGTGGTGGTCCAGCGGTGCCCCCCACCCACAGACCCCCAGCTCTCGCTTCCCTGCCATCGGTAGGCAACATACCCATCACTATTGCTGCCTGCCAATGACAGGCTTACGTAGGAGTTTGGTTCTTGTCGACACGGCGATATAGCAGTGCATATCAATACTTCACAACTTTGTTAATGAATGACTTCATTCACAAAGCTGTGAAGTATTACAGCATGCACTGCTAACCCATTGGTCCACAGTGTGGACCAGAGCTTGCAGCTCCTACCGTAAGCTGTCATTTGGCAGGCAGCCAAGGAAGAGAACGTGGGTGGGTGCCCTTTGTATAAAGTAGTCCAAATGTTCCTATTGGGGCTGGTTGAATGGTTGACTTCAATGTAGTGAACAAAAGTTTCTGGAGACCAGCCACTCAGTTCATCATAAGAAATGTAGTTTTATTTTTATATTTTCTTAGAACACCATGATCCCCTAGGTACACCCAACGTTTCATCCAACACTGGGCTTCCTCAGGGGCTTAGGATCTTGTGTTCCTAAATAAATTATTTCATTATTGACTTTAGAACAACTAGGAGTCAGTTTTCTGTTTATTTCTAGCTTCAGAGTATAACTTTTTATGTTGGTGCGCTAGCGCAGCCAACATCTTGTGACAGTGGGGATTTGGAGGTGTGGTCGCTGTTGGGCGAATGCTGGGCACGAATCAGTAGGTGCGTCTCTCATTCCCCAATCAGCCTGCATGCCGGCACCACACCATGCATACTAATGTGGCACACATCTAAGGAAAGGTCTGCTGCAATCCGAACAAAGCTCGTTAGACGCAGCAGACCCTTCCTGCGTGCTCGCCACATTGTCAGCATGGCGGGTGGCCGCCCAACTGCCGACTTTGGGGGTGTCCAGTCCTCCTGCTGGCTTACTCTGGCTGCAAAACTTTGCCAACAGGAGAGCCCACTCCCCATCGGCATAAAAGAAATGGGGGGGACTGCTTTATTCCCCTTGGCTCTTGCCTCCCCCCCGCTTTCTTTGTGTGCCAACGGGGATGCCCAATCCCCGTCTGCATAAATTAACCCCCCCTTTTTGGTGTGTGCTGATGAGGGTGCCCAATCCCCTGTCAGCCGCAGCAGCCCCCCAAAACAATGAGGTGGCACGCTGGGAGCCCACCCCAGCGTGCCAAGTCCCCTGGAAAAAATAACTGTCCCGCGATGTTAGTTTTTTCCCCACTCTAACATAAAAACGTTCCCTCGTAGTCTCCCTAGAGTCCCTACCCACCACCCGCACCCACCCACTGCGCACTCTTCCTCCCCATACACCCTCTCACCACATACTTACCACTGGAGTCAGGCGCAATGATCTTCGGGTGGACTGGGAACATGTCTGCACTCTTCAAAATCGACCGTGAACTGAGGAAATGCCGATAAGCTGTATAATGGGATAGATAGGGGTTCTCAACTTTGATGCATATCTCAGTCATTTTTTGGAATTTTTGCACCAAATTTTCAATATGGGGTTTTTGGGACCGCTCCACATGAATTCTGTTACAGTTATGACGTTAATCGGTCCCAAAAGGTGATTTTGCAGTCACTGCGCAGAATCACCTTTCAGGGCTGACTAATGCAAGGACAGTGGCACTGTTCATGAGGTGGGCTGTCAAAAAGCCCATGTTGCAAATTTGGTGGAAAAATCCAAAAACGGCTGTTTTACGAGCGTGCGTTGCGCAGTTGCTATGCATCCTCATAACTTCATAACTTTGCAATATTTTCATGCCAGATTTTCAACATTGTCATTTTTCTACACCTCCTTGTGAACAGTACAGCTGTCATTTTTCACATCCTGGCCAAAATGAGTTTCCGCACTTCCGGCGCACATTACCGCGGTTGCTGTGGGAAATCAGTGTTCGGGGCAGATTATGAAAATGACAGTTACACTCTTCAAGAGTAGAGGTCCTACAATGCCTATGCTGAACATATGGTGATGATACTCCATAACATGACTGTATTATGAGTGTGTGTTGCATAGTTTGCACGCAAGCTCATAAGTTCGCAAATTTATATTTTCACTCCAGATTTTCAACATTGCCATTGTTCTGCACCTTCTCATGAACAGTACAGCTGTCATTTTTCACATCCTGTACAAAATGTGTTTTCGCAGTTCCGGTGCAGAATAGCGCAGTCGCTGTGGAACGTCCATGCTCCAGACACATTATGGGAATGACAGTGACACTGTTCATTAGCAGAGGTTCTAAAATGCCTATGTTGAAAATTTGGGTCTGGCAGTCCATACAATTAGTGTTTTACGAGCGTGCATTGCGCAGTTTGCACGCACGGGTGTGACTTCGTGCATTTGTAATATTTTCACTCCACATATTCAACATTGGCATTTTTCCACACCTCCTTATGAACAGTACAGCTGTCATTTTACACATCCTGCCTGAAATGTGTTTTTGCATGTCTGGTGCAGAATCACACGGTCGCTGTGCAAAATCAGATTTTGGGGCAGTTTGAGGGAATGACGATGACACTGTTCATGAGCAGTGGTCCTAAAATGCCTATGTTGAAAATTTGGTGCTGAAAGTCCAGAAAATGACTGTGCTGCAAGCGTGCATTGTGCAGTTTCCACGCAGCCTTGTAACTTCATACATTTGTAATACTTTCATGCCACATTTTCACCACTGGCATTTATGCACACCTCCTTATCAACAGTACAGCTGCCATTTTTCACAGCCTGCCCAAAACGCGTTCTCACAACTGTGGTGCACGATGGCATGCTCACTGTGGGAAATCACCTTTTGGGACGCATTAACAAAATCACAGCACCACTGTTCATGAGGGGAGGTCCCAAAATACCTATGTTGAAAATGTGCCTAAAAAACTCCCACAAATAACTGGGTTGCAGACGTCTACTGCGCAGTTTGTATGTATGTTCATTGTTTCAATATTTCATATTGCCACTCCAGATTTTCAACATTGCCATTTTTTACGCCTCCTCATGTACAATACAGTTGTCATTCTCCACATCCTACCCCAAACTGTGTTTTCTTCCCTCTGCCACCAAATGCCACAGTCACTGTGCAAACCCACCTTTCAGGTAACAAAGTGATTGTGCTGCTTTTCATGAGTGGCCTGACAAGCAGCCCATGTTGAACATGTAGAGTGAAACTACCACTACACACCTATGGTGTTAGGGTTTCCAACTGCAGCACCCCAACCGGTACGGACTGACAGGCATCAGGGATGTGACTTGGGATCATCAGATGTAATGCTCATGCCATTCTACCCCCCCCACGCTCACTCTGCAGCCACTGTTAGACATCGTGGCATGTCTTGCACTGTTCGCCACAAACATTGCCCCATGCTCCTATACTGCACCCACACCAGCGTATTTCCTTATGGAATGGGGTAACTATAATGCCCAAAGACCCCAAAGCACACCATGACACTTGTCAGTGTCTACAGGGTAGGGTGAGGTACAATGGCATGAGCATTATGCCTGACAACCCAAAGGCACACCCCACTGCCTGTCGCTCTCTAGAGGGTGGGGGTGGGGTTGGCGCCACTTCAATACTTCACTGCCATTCCTATTATGCACCTCTAGCTCTGCCACTGCCAATGCCAGCACGACAACATTCGGCATTGACAAATGCTTGTTTTATCTGAAACAAGTTACAGCCACTTAGAGGCTGTGCTTAGTTTCATTTCAGACCACCCAGGGGAGCCATTCCAAACTTCCCTTCACTCAGATTTCTAGCATTACAATGCTCATTTTTTGCCTAAGCTAAATAGCACGTGGTGCAGTTCCAATTCGGGTGTGTCTTTCATTAGCAAAGTTGTAAAGTATTACATTATGCACTGATAGCCCATTGGTCCACAGTGTGGACCAGAGCTTGCAGCTCCTACTGTAAACTGTCATTTGGCAGGCAGACACAGTTAAATGTGGGTGGGTATACTGCCCATCAATGATGGGGGGAGCTGGAGGGGCTGGAGGTCTTTGTGGGTGGGGGCACCACTGGACCACCATGAATAGGCATTCGAATAGTGGCACGGTGATCACTGCTACAGGAGGGGTGGAGGGGCTACACTGGACTACCTGGGATCCTTCTGTGCTATTGTACTGCCCTTGGGTCAGGTTGGGTGGGGGGGAGCCACTGGACCACCAGGGCATTGATTACATTGCCATCACGGGCAGTCGGGGTATGGAGGGGTTACCGCTAGATCACCAGGGAACTGTACAGTACTAATTCACCAGCGATTGGTGTTATAGGTGGGGACAGGGGGTACAATTGGGCTACCAGGGACTGCTGTGTGTGCTTGGGCATGGTTTTGGAGGTGGGGGGTTGCCACCCATGGCTGGTGGCTTCTGCGTTGCACACTGCAATACAGCGTGCCACCGGTGAGTGGACTGTATTTGAGCCTTCTTTTCCAGGCTCAGCTTTGAGCTCAAGTATGTGGCTCATCTCGGGTGCGCTGGCATATGCACCACACATCCCAGGCTGAATATCGGGATGTGCCGCATATGCATGGGCATGCCGCCTTGAGATGTGCTGCATACATTATCTTTCTACCCTGGCGCTTTGGGAATTGCGCTGTGCAATTCCCTCTTCTGAATATCACCCCAGGTGCAGTTCTTGGGTTGTGTTGGTGCAACCCTTTTGAATATCTAGGTCATAATGTGCATTTTAAATTGTTATGAAATGCACAACTACACTTTTTAATGTGCTTTCATGGCATACTATGACAAAAAATGTGAATGCAGAAAATCAAGGAAAGTGCTTTATCAGCTTACATAATGTGCTAATGAATAAAGTGCAGACACTTTATAAATCTGAAGTTCATGTCATCTAAAATACTGCCAGAATGAAGGTACTTACTAGCCAAATTATATAAAGTACTAATGCCAAGCTGTTTGCAGTTGAGCAAAGGAAGTCTCTAAATGCAGCCAGTCTGTAATTTGGCCCCAGGCAGTGTTTGTTACAGAGAAGGCTCATTTTTTAATTTTTTTTGTTAAGAGTTAACCCCCCCTTTTTTTATTTTTAAAAGAGGCTTATTAAAATTCATCTGTGAAGCAAGGGAAGGACTTGGAATAGAACTGCTACAATATTGTAAGCTGTTTATATATACTATTCCTGGAAAATAAGTAACAGGAAAAGTTCTCTGTTTTCCTTTTCTGCACTCTTCTAAGCTTCTAGGCCAGAACTGGGCCTACCCGTTGTTGCCCCGAGATGAATGAGTTCTGTCTATAGAGGAGCAGCGGCCCCTAGTGGCTCATACTTATACCAACTTGGTTGGGGAACAGTGGCTGGCCAGAGGGTGGAGACTAGCCTGAAAAAGTAAGAGTTTTGATACATTCTATTTTGCTGGTTAGAGTTTTAGTATGTTCTTTCTAGCTATACTAAAACCTCATAACCAAGGCTTTGAAGTAACCTGTTTTTATTATGCATAGGCATGGTTGCGAGCCTTCGAGGGATGTTTTATTGTTAATGAGCCTTTGTGGGCGGGCCTAACATTAAGTGGGAGGACTATATAAACCCTCCCAAATCATGCCTAGACTGATCAGCTCAGCAGCAGCTAGTTTCACTTGCTTGGAGTGAAGGCAAGAGGAAGCATCTATACCTGAACAGGTATTGACAATATCACAGTAGGAAAACTGAAGCATTGAATTGTCTTTTTGGAAACCTGAAGTAAGATCATTTTTTGTTTGAATATAGCATTGGGCTATTTTTGTTTGAATATTTTTTTATTTATTTTCTATTTATTTACTTTTTATATTGCTTCTGTATAAAATAAAACTACACTGCGGTGTGTTGTACTGAATTACTGTGTCCAGAGTTATTTTTAACCCTGAAGGTATTACAGGGAGGCATACCAAACTTCTCTAAGGGAAGCAGGGAAGGCAGTAAGGTAGGCAAAGGCCCAAACCAAGGAAACACTAGCACAAACTGTAAAAGAAGGTGACAAGACTTTCTATAGATACATTAGTGAAAGGAGAAAGTCCAGAGAGGGTATTGCTAAGATCAAAGGGGATAAGGGGCATGTGAGGACCATGTAAAAGCATCTATCCTAAATAGATACTTTTGCTCAGTATTTACTGAAGAGAAGGTAGGGCAGGGCCCACAGCTCTGCACCATGGACAGAGGGGGGAAGGAAGTGTGCACTAGTCCCTTCACGAAAGAAAGGGTCCTACAACAGCTCTAAGCTCAGGGTGAACAAGGCAATGGGACCTGATGGCATACATCCCAGGGTACTAAAGGAGCTAAGGGTGGAACTAGCAGATCCTTTATCAGAACTGTTTAGTGAGTCTCTGAGCAGAGGAGAGGTCCCAGAAGACTGGAGAAGAGCTCATGTGATCCCGCTCCACAAGAGTGGTAGCAGGGAGGAGGCAGCGAACTACAGACCAGTCAGTCTTACCTCAGTAGTGGACAAGATTATGGTGACACTCCTTAAGGAAAAGATAGTGAAACATCTGGAATCCATAGGAGCACAGGATCCAAGACAGCATGGGTTTACAAAAGAAAGGTTCTGTCAAACTAATCTCCTAGATTTCTTTGACTGGGTAACCAGAGTGGTGGACCAAGGGGGAGCAGTTGATGTTGTCTACCTTGACTTCAGCAAAGCTTTTGATACTGTTCCACATAGAAGATTGATAAATAAGCTGGGTAGGCTTGGGTGGGTCAGATGTTGGTCAACTGGGTGGCAAACTGGTTGACGGGCAGAAAAGAGTGGTGGTAAATGGTATACAGTCAGAAGAGATGCAAGTCACAAGTGGGGTACCTCATGGATCAGTCCTGGGGCCAGTCCTCTTCAATATCTTCATCAGTGACATTGCAGATGGACTGGAGGGTAAGGTTTGTCTGTTTGCAGATGACACAAAGATCTGCAACAGAGTAGATGATCCAGATGGTGTGGGCAGAATGAGAAGAGATCTGGATAAACTAGCAAAATGGTTGGAAGAGTGGCAACTGGGGTTTAATGCAAAGAAGTGCAAGATCATGCACATGGGGAAGAGAAACCCTGAAGCCACCTATAGGTTGGGAGGGGGAGATGCTGGCAGTCACAAGGGAAGAAAGACATGGGCGTCATCACTGATGGCATGAAATCATCCAAGCAGACCTGTAAAGCAGTAGGTAAGGCTAGAGAGATGTTGGGGGTGTATTAGTAGGGGTATCAAGAGTCGGAAAAGGGAGATAATAATCCCTCTTTAAAAGACACTGGTTAGGCCCCATCTGGAGTACTGCTGCGTGCAGTACTGGAGAACACACCTTCACAAGGACATTAACCAAACTGAGACAGTCCAGAGAAGGGCAACCAAAATGGTGCAGGGACTGCATCAGAAAACATATGAGGACAGATTAACTGAGCTCAATATGTATACCCTAGAGCAAAGGAGGGAGAGAGGTGATATGATTGAAACATTCAAACACCTTAAGGACATTAACAAGGTGAAAGAGTCTAACATGTTTCAATATAAGAAAAATAGCAGGACAAGAGGACACAGCATGAGATTAGAGGGAGGGAGGCCGATTAAGGGGTAATTTGAGGAAGTTCTTTTTCACAGAAAGGGTGGTGGATGCATGGAACGGCCTTTCTCAGGAAGTGGTGGATATGAATACAGTGCAGGGCTTCAAACAGGCATGGGATAGGCATAAGGGAGCAATACAGATGAGTATGAATAGATAGGCCATTGACGGAGCAAAGGCCTATGACACATTCATAAGGTAGAAAAAGAAATGGGCAGACCGGATGGGTCTTGCAGTCCTTATCTGCCATAATCTTCTATGTTTCTACATGTTGAGCCCTCCCTTCAGAGGACAGAAGTCCTATGGATGCTTATCCTGCCTTCCCTATCCTGACAGCCACCAGATCCCCCTCAGACTCATTCCCAAACCCAGATTGCCAGCAATCGCAAGTGGTATCACTACCTCTGTGCCACTGGAATGGCTACCTGTAACCAGATTTTGGTGGATGCCTTTCAGGACAATGTCCTGACTAAGCAGGTAGAAGAGGAGACTTGGGCTGGAGACATACTCACCCTAGTTCTGACCAACTGGGATAGCAGTGGCATGTTAGCATCACCACTCTGGTGTGTGTGTTGTTTTCTTGTTTTCCAGATAGAACATTTGAAGGGCTACTGGACCACCAGGAAACATTTACAGACAAGCATTTGCAGGGCCACTGGTCCCATGGATATATTGACAGATGAGAACCATTGGGAGGATCACTGAATACTAGGGATATGCTCACAGATGAGGACAGTTTGGAGATCCACTGGACCAGCAGAGAGGACCGTCCAGAGACAAGAATAATTATAAGAAGATATGACCAACAAGCAGGCCTAAAAGTATGGATCAGGTAGAGGAGGGGATGACTGAGGAGGTAGCACCTGAAGCCATGACCTCTGGGCATGTAACTGCAACATGCAACTAGTGTAATGCTATTCCCAGACATCCATAGTGGTTACAGATTTCATAAAAAGACATTGCACAAAACTAGAGACACAGGTGGGGTGCAAATTTATGGTCCTCCCCTATTGGTGTGGCAATCATTTTGTTGACACTGATATGGGTGCAGGCAATACACCACTTGGCTCTGCAGTACCAGGCATCGTGGCTCCCTGAAGGCAGAGCACCAAAGTACTGTGCAGGAAAGATTCCTGTTTTGTGGGGAGCTTTACACCCTGCACCCCCCCTGACTGCATATAAGAAACTCCAGGATGGGCATGCCCCGAAAGAGGAAAAATCCATAGGGTACAAAAGACAAACTGAGTGCGAGGCAATCAAAAATCAAGATTGCCCCTCTCACTCTTGTTGCGATGCCCTCATTGTGGTGCCAAAATTCAGTCACCACTCTAACATGCTACATGCTACCCCCAATTTTATTTTTTTTTAAATTATGCTTTATTCTCCCCTACTGCTTGCCAACTCTGACTCCTTCAGGGCATCCAAGGGGTCATAGTCTTGCCATCCCCTCACTGGAACTGACCTCCCAGTCCTCCATGGAGCTTCGGTTCCCCCCTGAGCGGGGACGAGGTGGGGTGCAACCCCCATAATCCTTTATTTCATCAGGCCTTGTGTAGATAGCCGGCAAGCTGGAGAAAATCGGAGGCATGCCCCAGGAAGCCTGTCATCCCAGAGCTGGCAGAGGTGTTTCCTGTTTTCTCCCTGATGCAGACACAGACCCCCTGATGTCAAGGTTCTACATGCCGATGTCCACTGTGCTTCTGGCTTCCTGTTCTCTCCAAATGGGGCTTGTGGTCCCCCTGAGCTTCTGCCCGAGGTCACTCACAGGTGGCGTGGGCATCGGCCATCCCCCCACCTCCCTGGAGATGGCGAGCTATCATGGGACTCTCAAGCTGTTCTCCCCTGGCCAGCCCTCCAGTGACCTGGGTCACTGGCGTCGCAAGCAGAAATCCAACTGCTGCACCGATGGGCAAAAATGTTCTTCTTTTTGGGGCCGGGCTCCCTTAGCCCTGCAAACGGGCTCACCTGTCTCTCGGTGACCTGCCCCCTCATACTTGGGGAAGCCTCCCTGAGTAGAGCTGCCATAGGCGGAACTGTCATGGCCAGAGTGGACAGGCACCAGGAGCGACTCATACGCGAGGAGCCAGCATTTTTCTAGAATTGCTCTCTCCGGAGCTAAGTGCATGAAATGACGGACGCCAAGGAGGAACCCTTACACTTCTGTGTGCGCTCCCCTTGATGCATCTGCACTTGGCTCCCCAATGCTCTCACATAGCACCTTGCTCATCAACCTCCACCGGGGGCAACCAGGCACTGGTGCTGCATGTCCCCTTTGCCCAGAGAAGGAGAGCAGTCCTCCAGATGCTCAATCCTTCCCCTTCCCTGCCGACGGCCCGGGTCTGTTCCTGAACACGGGTCGCCAGCGTGGCGTGAGGTGTGGCGTCCAGTGCCTCCACCCTGTGTGCCACCAGGCCAGCCTACCCAAATTTATTAGGCAAAGTGGTGCAGAGGAACCAATGCTTTGGGGTAGGCTACCCCCTTCATCAAGGAGCTAATGGCAGAGTGCATTTCAAACATTCAAGTTTAAATACAAAAAGTAATCCCACGATAACAAGTCTCAGTCACACAGCTCTATTTAAAAGTGTTTTCCATCTGTTTTTATAAAATGCTCATTTCTAAAAAATGCATATAAGCAGACTGAAAAAACAATAAACCACAAGAAGTACATGATACAACCACATAAACAGACATCAATAGGAAAAGAAAAATGTAAAGAGTAAAGTTTAACCACAACAAGACAAGTCGAAACACTTAACCTATACACCAAATAGAAGTACTGGTAAGACCACGGTGGGGGAGGAAACAGAAACAGATGCATGTAAACCTTGTACTAACAAAGATCATAGCCACAACTGAACAGACAACAAATAGGACTGCAGTTTTCCTGTCTGTGGTTGGAAACTCCATTTTTTCATTACTCTCTTTCTCTCCTCCTCCCATGCCCCCTTCTGCCGATGTCCTTAGCCCTGTTACAAGGCTTCTCCTTGAATTACCTGTTTACTCCCAATGCTCCATAGCTTACCCCCTCCACAGTCTGGATCTGACTGAAGTAGGTGCCTGGGTCACTGGCATAGAACCTACGGGTGACTGGTGTCATCCTGCCTGCCTGGGGCACTTTCTAATCTTGGCCCTGTTCCCCAGGATGCCAGTGGCTAAGGTGTGCATGTGTGTGCGTGCATGCATGCAAGTGTGCGTAGTGTGGCACCAGTCAGCATCCTGCTTCCCAATAGCTGCTCCCCAAAAATAAAAATTAGCACACACAAAAGGAAGGTAAGAAGTACTTATTGAAAGTATTTATTAAAAAAACTTATAAAATGGGCAAAAAATGTCAGCAACCTGATTGGCTAAGACCCTCTCAGACACGTGTCCTTATAGTGCCATTCCTGAAACCTGCACTACTTCAAAGAGACCAGCCACTGCACAGGTAGCATATCTTTGTGCCCGCACTATCACTTTCTGACAGGGCGAGCACCTCAGCGGGTTATGAAGGAAAGATCACGCATTCGCACAGTGTCTCCTCACAGTGGCAGCACGTACAGCGCCTGGCATATAACAGGATCAAAAACCTGAAAAATGTATCTTGTCACCTGTACTGCATCACATTTAAAAGACTTTCTGCCATGTCCTTACTCCACGCTACCCCCAACGGCACCGACTCTCTTTTCTTTTATTTCCATGTTGAGCAACCGCAAAGCAAGAAACAAAATGCTATGGAAGCCATGGATGGACACGCTTGCTCCGAGTCAAACACTCCATTACTGTAAAATAAAACAAACTGACTGAAACAGATGCATCTTAAAAACGCAAACATCAAATTTAGATGCCGTCAAGTTCTCCGTTGTTGCGCTCCTATTTAGAGGAAACTACAGGCGGTGGGCCGGAACTTTGGGAAGCAGCATGGAATGCAGAAATGACAGAACCTCTTACTTTGTATGCGGCAGACTTGTGAGTAGCACAGAGAATTAATCTGACACTAGGAGGTGGCCAGTAAGTGAAACAAAATACCTTCAAATAAAATATAACTTTACAGCTTCTTTACCAAAAGAGATTTCTGGTTTATCTGCTTGTAAAGAGCTCCATTACAGCTCAATGACAGGGACTACTTTTTCTATCATTAAAATAATCATATTTTTTACTATTTTTATATACAGTTCCTATGTCCTTTTTTTTAAATTAACTTCTTTACTGTGAAGTCCATTTTATAAGCGCAACAAGACCCTCTGAGGTGTGGGTTATGGCCTGATAAGAGCACTTCCCACGTGTTAATGGCACTCTGCGCAAGCACCTCATGCTTCATAATGCACCTGGGGCGTGCTTTTATCAGGCCATAATCCACACCTCATTGTGTCTTATTGCTGGCATACAATAACATTTTTTTTTTTTGTCAAATAAAGTTCGACAGTGCAAAAAACTCAAACCATGTTCTGTGCAAAAACCTCATTTCAAGTATTCCTTATTCTTCAACTGGGTAACCCCCAGTTTAACAGTAATGGCTATTCGAAACATTAGGGTCTGGCATGGAGCAATATTTGAGCTTTTTTGCACTGGTGCACTTTATTAAAAAAAATGTATGGTTTTCTATTAAATATTTTCATGAAATTCTTACCTGTCTTTTGTGTATACTATTTTGTTTTTAGAGGCTTTAACTGTGTTGAGCTTGAAGTGCGGCTGCACCAAACTTTTTGAAAAACTCCTGCGACTCCTCCTGAAGCCCCTGTTTGCATCCATCACTAGCTGCTCCTGACTACACTACCAGCTGTGGTCACCAGGTGGCAGTACTGCAGTGGGTTCAGCTGCTCTTCCTTCCTGTAAGAGAACAACCTCTGGGACAATCAGTCCCTTCCCTTCCCAGCCAGCCCCACATAACCAAAGCTCGATCTTGAACCAAGGTTGTTTGGGTTACAAGTGGTAGCCCTATCACCATACTGATGGGCTACACTGAAACCCCATTCTGAATCTGAACATGGAGTATGAAGAAATGAAATGATCCACAGCTCGACTAACAGCATGCTCTAACAGAGTTTCTTATTTTACTTAACAGCAGGGTGTTCACATGCGGTGCAGAGAGCTCCAGTCTGTGCCTCAATGCAAGCCAAGCTTCTCCTTAAGGAAAATGACTCATTGGAGAGCCAAGTTTGGAAATAGGTGTATAATGGTTTGTTGCCCTTGGGATACAACCCTTGGTGTCTCAGGTTATAAACCATTCAATAATAATACTGCAGAGTTTGAAAACCCTTACTGAACCAAATCCAAAATCTAACAAATTGTCGTGCCACAGTCAATATGCAAGCAAAAATAAAACAGGAGTGCTTCCTTATTCTGTGCATAGGTTTTCAGATTATAGCTTCATTTGTTTAAACTGAAAATGCTGCAAGCAATTACTGAAATTGATATACAGTAGGTATGTAATGTTGAACTGCATTTCTTTTAAGGGTTCCGGTCAGTAACATCGCAGAACAAAATAAAGTGGACAAAAATAAAGCGGCAAAAAGAGTGTCACCATCAATATTAGCAGCACAAAATGAAGCATGCCAGAACAATGCAGGCCACATGACACGCAGGTAGCAAACAACGTCCACTGCATGGAGACACTGCACTAGAACCATAGGGGCCAGGAGCACAAGCCAGCATGCCATCTCCCCTGTCCTGTGTGTTGCTGGGGACATGCTGGCTTGTGCTCCTGGCCCCTTGCATTATACATGGCCATCCACATGGAGGCCATGGTCCACCTGTCCTCCAGTGGTTACCCCAGTGCAAGTTCTCCATTGCTCAGCATTCTGGGTGGGGGTACCTCACCATGTGGTGCCTGTGCCATTAGATTATCATGGTAGGTGTCCAGTGGCCTGCTTCCCCCAGTGGTGGTTGCACCCTGCCCTGTTCCATCTCCCTGCACCCCTGTGCTGTTCCTGTGCACGGGTGCCTGCTGCTGTGTGTTCCAGTGCAGTGCCTCCATGTGGTGGATGTTGTTTGCTACCTGCATGTTGTGTGGTCTGCATTGTTCTGGCATGTTACATTTTGTGCTGCCAATATTGATGGTGACACTGTTTTTGCCGCTTTATTTTTGTCCACTTTATTTTGTTCCATGATGTTACTAACCGGAACCCTTTTAAGTGGACAACCTTTTCTGGATTTGATCTTTATTGATGTTTAACTGTCATATTCATGATTGATCTATTTCTCACATATGCCAGTTTTCTGCAGCATTTTTTAAATTCCATGCATCATACTCTGTGCAATTTAGTTTAAAATTCTGCATCATTATATTTCCCAATATTAATAATAATAATAATAATAATTTTATTTATATAGCGCCTTTCACTATATCAAAGCGCTTAACAAATTAATGTCAGAAATTCAAGTTTCAATGCATAACATAAAAACACATCATAAATACATAATAACTTACAATAAAATTCCAATTATATTCCAACTAATTTAACTCTCCAAAAAGGCCAGTTGCCATAAATAAGTTTTTAATTCTTTCTTAAATATCTCCACAGAGGTGCACTCCCATAACCGGCCTGGTAGAGAATTCCAAAGAGTCAGTGCAGCATGAGAGAATGCTCTGCTGCCCAAAGATTTTAAACTCACTCTTGGAATCTCCAGCAACCCCATGTCGGCCGAGCGGAGCGATTGGCCAGGGCAACAAGGAACCAGTAGGTCTTTCAGATAGGATGGACCCTGATCGTGAAGGGCTAAAAAATTAAATAAAATGACTTTAAAGGTGATCCGCCCCCATATAGGAAGCCAGTGCAGTTCACGCAGCACCGGGGTAATATGGCAGGACCTACTTGTCCCAGTCAAAACCAGGGTTGCAGCATTCTGCACTAGCTGGAGGTGGTGGATTTCAACCCCAGAAAGCCCAAAGTAAAGGGCGTTGTAGTAGTCTAGGCATGAGGACACAAAGGCGTGGACCAACGTTGGCAGGGAGTCAGACGGAACAAGGTGCCTAACCCTGGCAATATTCCTAAGATGGTAAAAGGAAGTTCTGACGACGGCTGACACCTGAGATTGAAAAGTCAGCCTATCGTCAAGGATCATCCCAAGGTTACGCACCCATTCAGAGGTCGGTAGTGACACGCTGCCAAGAAAAATTCCAGAAGGCGCGCCAGTACACGACCTCTCAATCCGACCACCCGGGTCCACCACCAAAACCTCAGTCTTCTCCGAGTTCAACTTTAACCAACTTGAATCCATCCGGTCTTGGATTTCCCCCAGACAGTTGTCAAACACTGAGAGAGCTCCATCCTGGTTGGGTGCAAAAGACAGGTATAGCTGGGTATCATCTGCATAGCAGTGAAACCTCAGCCCGTACCATCTTATAATGTTTCCAAGGGGCCGCATATACACTGCAAATAACATGGGTGACAGCACAGAACCCTGAGGCACTCCACACAACAAAGAGACTGGGCCAGAGGAAAAAATCCCTGACATAACTCTTTGTGATCTCCCAATAAGGAATGAAGTGAACCATTGCAAAACGGTTCCCGACATTCTGCAGATTTGTCTCAGGCGTGCTAACAACACCACGTGATCCACAGTGTCGAAAACTGAAGAGAGAGATCAAGGAGAACCAAGATGGAACGTCTCTTTTGATCCTTCACCCTCAGAAGATCATTAAGCACCCAAACCAGCGCAGTCTCGGTGCTATGTCTTTTACGGAAACCAGAATGGAAGGATTAGTAGATACTATGGATGGTTAAATGGTCATCCAATTGAGCAGCTACAACCTTTTCAATAACCTTCCCAATAAAGGGAAGGTTAGAGATAGGTCTGCAGCTTGAGAAACAGTCTGGGTCTAAGGAAGCTTTCTTCAAGAGAGGTGTCACCACCGCCTCTTTCAGGGAGCTGGGAAACTCACCTGACTCCAAAGAACACCAGACTATTTGTGCCAGAACTGGACCAATGATATCAACACAACCCAAAATTAGGGTAGTCGGTCCAGGGTCCTAGCTACAGCTTGTGGGGCGCACACTATGGATAAACCTCATAATATCCATGAACTTAGGTCGATAAAAAGAACTCCAGCAGAATCGAGGCACTGTGTTCTTGCACACTTCCACGACATCACCCTTAGAGGTTGTCGGACACAGGTCCACCCTGATGTCAGCCACCTTAGTTGCAAAGTATTGAGCAAGCTCATCGCACTCTATTTGCAAAAAAGCTTTTCGAACTTGCAGACAGGCTGGGCTGCACAGTCTATCTACAGTTCAAAACAGCAAAGCCGGTCGATTTTGAGCAACTGCAATCTCCCTGGACAGGAACTCTGCCTTCTTATGGGTGATTGCAGATTGATAGCTAGCATAATGTTCTATCAATCTAAGGCAGTCGGCTTCAAGGGCGGACCTATGCCAACAATGCTCTAACCTTCAGCCTTGTCTCCGCATCTCCCTCAGAGTCCCGTCAAACCAAGGGGCCCTGGGGTGAAGGGATAGGGGGCGCTCATGAACAGGAGCAATAGAATCCAGGGCAACCGTGATGGCCTCATTATAGGCCAACAACAGTGCCTCTGGGTTACTGCTCACCAACATGGGGATGATAGGTCAAGGATCACCGCTTAGGCCTTGTGGAGGTAACATTCGTGAATGGTTGCACCTGACCATCTCCACAGGGGATGGCCTTCTAAGGGGGGGTGCAAAAATTGAACCTCACGGTGTAGTGGTCAGACCAAACGACTGGTTCCACCCCCACATCGGATGCATCAATCCCTAGAAGGAAGACTAAGTCCAGAGAGTGCCCAGATTTATGCGTAGCAGTGGAAACTACCTGTGTAAGGCCCAAAGAAGACATTAATTGGAGGAAGTAGTTAGCAAATTGTGAGAGTTTGTCATCGACCCAGGCGTTGAAGTCACCCAGCACCATCAATCTGGGCGACTCAAACGACATGTCGACAAGGAAGTCTGCACTTCCTGTAAGAGCGTTTCCATCACTGGGTGGATGGTAGATGAGAACGATTCGAAAGCCTACACCTGCTACAACTGTACACTCAAAGGACTCAGCCTCCCCTACTACTACATTTGTGAGGCCCAATTCAGTCTTAAAACAGACTGCAATCCCCCCTTCCCTGCGGTCCAATCTCGGGTGGTGTATCACTGAGTACCCGGCCGGAATCATGGCCTCTACTATAGGGCCAGAATATATTAATAGCTTAAGTCTACATTTTCTTTTTCACATTAGCTATTTTGTTTTTAGGTCATATATTTACATCACACAAATGAGTGATGTGGAATGGTACTGGAGTGCTGTATCTCTAAACAACATGAGAGCTTTCAGATCCCCTTACTGTATTTCATTTACAGTTAGATTCTGTTCTGCATATAAATCTATCCAAGTTGAAATGTTTTACAACAGTTTAAAGGTCATGGAATCACTGTACCCTTCTGTGGTACAACATTTCCAGCTGATTGTCACCTCAGTGCCACTTACTTTTCTTCATAGTGCTCCCACAGGCACATCAGTTCAACTGAAGTACAAAGATGGCAGCAATGTTTTTTTTTTAAAGGTAGCCAATTCCCACAGCTAAAAGGGAAATCCAGGTAATTGAGTTTTCCTCCAACTAAGGTAAGATTTCACTTCAGTTAAGTCAGAAGTGATATTGTGGTGTCCATAACAAACTCAAAACACTTTCAGTTATTTTCCACAGATCAATATTACTTAAGTTTTCAAACTATACACTATGTATAATAGTGGCTGGGCAACCTTTGGCACAAAAAGCTTGTGTTGCCACCTTGGACTTCTGATTACATCAGACCTCTTGGGCTTCAATCTGTAGGTTAGTTATGTAATCTGAAACTCCCTGTGGCAGCACCAGCTTATTGTGCATGGTTACTCAGCCATGGCACGGGGTCATATTGCCACGGCCAAAAACAGCATGTCTACAAATGCCACAAACAACACAGAGCAGACCACAACAGAGTCAGACAAAACACTGACTCAAACAAAAAGAGCATGCTCATCGCAAACAATAAGACGTTATGTTTTTTTGTGGGGGGGGGCTACATCCCCTGTACCACCTGCATGTCTGTTGCTGCCATTAGTCTTCCCACCGACCCTCCCACTTCACACCCATCACTAACCAAGCTCTTACTTACCTACCAGGGGTCCAACACCATAATCCTCACTGGACTGGAGACACATTTTCACTCTTCAGTGACTGACCGTGAACTGAGGAAATCAGGTATGTGGTTCAATGTATTTCAATGGGTTTTGAACTTGTCGTCATAACTCGGTCATTTTTGAATATTTTGCCTCAGATTTTCAACATGCTCTTTGGGAACCCCGGCTCATGAACAATGACAGTGAAATTAAACAAATCTGTCCTGAGTGGTGATTCTGCAGTTGCTGTGTGAAATCACCTTTCAGGCAGGAGGTGAAAATTTTCTTCACCCTTGTTCATGAGCTGGGGTAATAAGGCTATGTTAATCATTTTGGGAAAAATATTACAAAATAACAGTTAGCCTACATTGAAATTTATGAATGCAGGCTTGTAACTCTGATAATTTTCAATATTTTGACCCCAAAGTTTCAACATAGCCATTTCTTCACAGCACCTCATCCATGTGACAGCTTTCATTTTCTAAATCCTGTACACAATTCACACATGTGGCACAGAATCACCTTTTAGGGCAGTATTTGAACATTTTCTCTGCCCTTGTTCATGAGTTAGGGTCATAAGAAGGTTATGTGGGATCATAAGAAGGCTATGTTGAAAATGTGGTGTAAAAGTATGAGAAAACAACAAAGTTATGAGCCTATGTTATAATTTTTCAATGCATGCTCATAACTGAGTTAATTTTCAATAGTTTGTTCCAAACTTTACAACAAAGCAATTTTTCACACCACCGCATAAGCTGTCATTTTTCCAAATCCTGGCCAAAATGTGTTTTCACACCTGTGGCACAATCACCTTTTCGGAATGATTTGAAAATGTTCTCCACCCTTATTCATGAAGTGGAGTCATAAGAAGGCTATGTTGAAAATTTGGGATAAAAATATTAAAAAAACAACAAAGCTATGGGTGTATGTTGAAAATTTTCAATGCACACTCAACTGTGGTAATTTTCAGTATTTGGAATCTTTTTTTTTTTTTGTCATTTCTTTACATCACCTCATGAATGTGACAGTTAGCCATTTCTCAAACCCTACCCAAAATGCATCTTCACACTTATGGCACAAATGCTGTTTTGATCATTGCTTTATGACACCTGTCATGTTCAGAAGTAGTAGTCATAAAAAGATTATGTTGAAAATTTGGGGTGAAATGTGAAAAACTAAGTTATTAGGAAACATTGAACTGTTCCAATGTTTACTCATAATTTATTTTTGTAGAGTTTGGCCCCTAATGCTCAGCATATTCCATGTGTTACCCCACATCCTGAATGTCAGGTGCCAAATCCCCTCCAAAACTTCTTTCCATGGTCCCACAGTGAAATCACCTTCTGGATGGGATTTTAAAAATTCCACCTGTCTTGATCATGATGTCAGGTTATAAAAAGACTGTTGAACATTTGGGGTCAAAATGTGGAAGTCCACTTAAAAGTAGATATTGCTTCTCATGTGCCCTGCCCTGGGTAATTACAATCTAACAATATGTAAAAGCAAGACACCACTGAAAAGGAGATTACATCTCATCTGCTCTATCCTGGGTAAATACATAGTAAAAATGTGTACAAGCAAGACCCGGTATAACAGCAATACCAGTGGTGAACATTCAGCATTGACAGATGGTTGTTATGTTTTCCTGCATGCATACACAAAGCAAACATATTGGTGGTTCTTGGGCAGTATTGGGGCTGTGGAGGGGTGTATTATATAAGCCAATGGTTGTAGAAATGTGGGACGCTTGATACTCAAAAGCCAGCACTGAGAAGGCTGATGAAGACAGTGTTGAGCTGGCTGATGGGCATAAACTTTGTTTAGTTCAAAGGATGCAGCCTCACTAATCACACTAGTGTTCTGTCCTTTAGCCAGCTAACAGACATGATCATCAGGCTTTGAAGATGAACATCAAGCCTTACAGTCTGAGTGTGTTTTTCCCTACTTATATTTTTTTCCCCTAGTTACAGACAGGGATCTGGAGAGTGTCTCTGTGATAGCACTAAACAGAGTGGGAAAAACACTCGGCATGCAGAATACAAATATAATAGCATCAGCTATATTAACAGCATGTCAAAAATGAAAACACCAGAAATAGAGTTAAATTACGTATTAACATAGAGGTTGTCATTGTTGGCAGATAAGGAACTCTTGGCCCACCTAGTCTGCCATATATTCCCTACCTATTGCACCACCACAGACCCTACTGGCTCTCTGGTCTTCTATCCCCTTGCCTTACTTCTAAGGTCAGCTTTTGTCTATCCCATGCATACTTAAATCCTGTTACTGTTTTAGCACCCACCACCTCTGCTGGGAGGTTGTCCCAGGTGTCCTTCCTCTTTGAGAAGAAGTATTTCCTCACATCTCCTCTGAGCTCCCCCCCAACAGCTTCATAGCATGACCCCTTGTCATGGGACATACTTTTCTATGGAAAATGCTACCTTCTTGTACCTTATTAATACATATGAGGTATTTGAATGTTTCTATCATAGCCCCCTTTTCCCTCCTTTCCTCTAGAAAATATATATTTAGTTCAGTTCTATGTGTTAAGGGTGAATTCAGCAAGCCGAATGCTCTTACAGCAACCCCGCATCACTAAAATTCAATTTCAGCGATGTGGAATCCCGGCACAAGGAAACGTGGTACAAAAAATGTTTTTTTCTTTTATGTGAGGGTCTGCACCCCCTAAATTGGATTCTCAACTCCGGGGGTGCATGTCGGTCGGGGTGCATCTCTTTACAACAAAAAACACTTTCTTGGGCCGGGCACAACAAAATTACTGGCACCCGGTCCTGAACCATGCATCCCCGCTACCCCATGCCAGCACCTAGCCCACCATGCCACGATGCCAGCTCACTGGAAACCCATGGCACGACCCTTCACATACCCTCCTGCCCCATGTTCTGCAGGTTTGCTCCCCCTCACCCCCCCGTACACGACATCCTTTCGCCTTTTTTCATGACCCACCCCATCCGTTCACCAACCCCACACCCCTGTCGTTGGGGCACTAGCTGAAAGTGGGTTGCCATTTCAGCAGGCGCCCACTTGCTAGCACCCCATATCATGGTATACCATTTAGTTCCTTGAGTCTTTCCTCATAGGGCTTTTGATGCAGGCCCTGTACCATTTTGGTAGCCCTCCTATTGTTTATGTTCTCTGTAAAGCTCTATTACACTGCAAGCAAAAACTGAACATTGCCAAATGTTTGTTTCACATGTTAGTACTCTGAAAGCTTGTTTCTGGTAAATTCTACAGTATGCTGCACAATTGAAAAATATGTATTTTCTGCACTTTTTCTGTGCTACTAAGAAAAGTAGAACATTGGAATGAGTGACTATCTGAGATTTGCTCCCAGGCCTAAGACCCCCTGGGATTCAGAATGTCATTTACAAAATGGTTGCAAAGAATAGCAGAAAGCTGGATTGACTGTACAGCAATTATTGCACAATCCATTGAAAATACATATGCTATTCATTACTATTATCATACAAAATATAGTCCAACAGCTCTCTGGCAGGTAGCACAGAACTGAAGTGTTCAGATGACTTAAATGCATGGCTAATGAATAAACTGCTCTTGATCACTATCCACTAATAGGGCAAGCATCCATATGTGTGGGATGGAACTCGGGAAAACAGATTGTCAGATTGTTTTTACTGGATAGTCCTGGATAATGTAAATAATTTATGAGAATATTAACCTAGCTACTTCAGTTTCATTCCTGACAAAAAAAATCTGAGCATACAGTTGACATTTTGGGGGTATCAGGCAGATACCATGGGTTATCAAAGCATCTCTCCAGGGGACTCCATACTGTAGTTAGCAGTTTTAGGGGAACTGTGACATACAGCTGGGCATGAAACTGTAATATAGTATAATATTGGCAGTGATGAGGTGTGCAGTTCAAGTGTTACAATGTACTAGATACTGTAGCATGCAAATACAGCTATGCTTAGCAAAGTGCTTTCTTTCCATGATGTTTGAGGTGATAAGGTATCCAGTAGGTTTGGCGTAAAGTGGCAGTTTCTTCCTATCCATGGTGAAATAATAAAAAAGGTGCTCATTCATGTTTGCACTGACCTCTGGGCCTTGGCAGGTTATGTGGTCCACTGGTCACAAGCTAAAGATGTCTAATGCAGTCATGAATTGGGATGTGATGTGGCAGTAGTTGGGGAATTTGATTGGAACTGCATCTATGGAGTAGACAGCAAGAGTGAAGCAGTCTGCTTGGTTTAGTCAGCCTTTGTGAACCTACAGTTAAAAGTGAAGGGTCCTTCTGGGCACTGCTGAGCAAATCTGCACTTATTGTTTATCTCAACATTACATTGTTCAGATTCAAAGTTTGCATCAGTCAGCTATAGAATCCTGAAAAGTTTTCATTTCCACACATATGCCAACTTGATTCAGGGAAAATTAAGCACATGTTGCAAGCTTCATAAAAAAATATTTCTAGCCGGCCCATCAGCACAGCAGTTGGATTTCCGCTCGCGATGCTGGTGATCTGGGTTCGGGAGTGGACACTGGCTGCTGGAGGGCCAGCCGGGAGAGAAGGCTTGAGTGTCCCAGGACTGCTTGCCTTCTCTGGTAGGGAAGGAGAGGATCAAGGTTCACACCTTGCCTGACCCTGGGCCGAGGCCAGAGGTGCAGCAAGTCCTGCAACTTGCAGGAGGGACTGGGGGGAGCTGCATGGTGGACATTGACACATAGTGCCTTAACATCAAGTGTGCACACCACACAGGAGGAAAAATGAGAAAAATGGCTGGCGGCATCTCCGGTAGACAGAGCACCAGCCCTGATCCCCAATGCCTCCTGCCTGGCCCGGAACTGGCATCCCAATGAAATGAAGGATGCACAGGGTGTTCAGGCCCCACCTTGACCCCACCTGGGGGGCAGAATCAAGGTTCCATGGGGGATGGACTGCTCTGGGAGCAGGTAGGAGAGTGGGGACTGATAAGGCAGATGTTGTCTCCTGAAGAGTGGAGTGCCTGGAGGGAGTAAAAAAATATGTATATTTCTATGTGAATATCAGGGAAAAAAAAAAGAATCCATGAAATAGTCCATGTAGTTACTATAAATGTCCAAGAGACAGAAAGAGTCACTCTCACTTTTTTTTTTTTTTTACTGTGCAATTCATTTCCATTCTAACGGGAAATTGGAGGGGGAGTCAGAGTTTCTTTGCAGAGGCTTACTCATGTGGTAAAGTCTAATGCAACATAGCTCACTTTGTTCCTCAGTGTCTGTTCAGAGACAGCTGTGCTCCTAGACAGAGAGGAAGGGTCTTCATTTGGTGTAGAGTGAGATAAAAACAAGTTGTAAACACTTAATAAAACTTTGTGAAATCACACATTTACAACTAGGGGTACTTAGTATCAGGGACTAATGTTTAGCATAGTATTTTTGACATTTATTTTGTGCTAAGACTTCTTTTATATTTAAAATTTGTATTGAGACAACAGACAATACAAATGTAAGCACACCATTATATCTTAGAGGGAAGATGTGTAGACTGTATCACATGGAAGTGCAGTAAATGCTCACTACAAACAGTTATGGTTTGGGTTAATAGCAGGAAGTACAACCCAATAAACTACCGTAGAGCAGGTGTGGGCTCCACAGCAAGCTGTCCTAAAAAGGGTCACTAACTCCCAGAACACAAACAGGCCTGCTAAAATTATCCAGCTAGATGAAGCTTATGCAGTGTTGGCATTACGCTTTGTGAGCTAATTGGGGCACATAGTAGCACTATCTTTAAATATACCCCCCCTTCCTGTAATAAATCAGCGGCTGTGATGCATTACCTAATGGGACTCACATCAGAGCTAGTGGGGCCGAGCTCTGACAAGCCCCCTGTAGTTTCAACACTGAGCTTATGGCAGTAAGGAAGAATCAACCTCAAGGCTGTAGTGCATCCATCCCTGCCATTTGGTGTGAACTGCTCCCGTCTATCATAGATGGAAGCTGTAAGGCATTACATATTAGAAATATATAAAACTATCATCCACCAATTGGCTATGGTTGGTGTTGAATGCTGCATCCAGAGCCAATTATAGCTTTTTTGGCCATGAGGATATAAACACAGGCCAATGCCCATTTACCTAAGTGGATTCCCATCAGGGGGGATTGACAGAAACATCACGGTGGAGAAGATCAGATTCCAGGGAAGAGTTAGCTCTATTAACTGTGTAGACGTTTCTTGACAAAACAGTTGCAGCATCCAACACAACCAGAATATATGTGATTGGTTGATTTCAGACTGACCACAGAGGTGTCAGCAGACACCAGCATCAGAGGACAGAAACTGTGCTAAGACTGTGAGGGTCTGGAAAATTCTGCAGTGGCATTTCCAGGCAAACTCTCTCCATCTAGTAGATGAGGTCACCTTTACTGCAGGCAATATGTGATGGAGCCACGTATCGTATGACATTTCAATGCCAAGCTCATGACTCCATTTCAGTAGTACTGATCTAGTGGGATTCCCTAAATGATCCTACATTGCTGTATGTAATTTCTCAATCAAGAGACCCCAGTTGTGCCTTGGATCACCCCAATACATATGGTCAGTAGTAATGGGTTTGGGTCCAATAGTAGTCCTCTCAGATGTTTTGTGGAGAAGGCCAGTACATACTTGCAGATTTAAGAAATGTTCCCTCCTCTTAATGCCATATCTGGATTGCAGCAACTTGGGAGACCATAAATTTGAATATGTATGTGAAGCCTAAACATTGCCATTGAACAAAGGCTTGATCTAATTGGGAAGGTAAAAACTCCTCATCTGAAGCCAGCATTCTGCAAAAGTAGAATACTAGTGATAATTGCAAAACAAGCTGCAATGTGAACCAGGTTTTTGCTGTGAAATTACTGTATAGAAGGTTATTTTCGCTATCTTTTTTCGCTGTATTGGCTATTGCTGACAGTTAGTGAAAATAAATGGATAGTGAAAAATAATACACAGCTGATTGTCAGTAGTACCGTATTGAAGAGTAAACTGTCTGCGCCAATTCTACGGGACACAAATATGTACAGAAGGTTGACTCCTGCTAAATATAATGGATGCTAATTTAACCAGCTATGCACTAGTTAACTCAGCCAAGCATGGCCTCCAGGTGGAAGAAGAGGAGGAGGAGAAGAAGCAGAGGAAGAAGAAAAGAGAAAGGTGGAGGAGAGGAAGAGGAAGAAGACAAGAGAAAGATAGCAGCAGCAGAAGAAGAGAAGACCAAGACAAAAAAGAAGTGAAGAAAAGGAAGAATCAGCATTTATATGGCACTTTTCATACATATTGTATCCAGAAGTGTTTTACAAGCAATGCTAGACTGATAGTGAAGTGACTGAACATGTAGTGGCATCCATTTTGCATACCAACACTCACACACAGCCTTGGACAATTGCATGTACAAGTTTTATTGGAAGAAGAATGTTGGCAAGGACACTGGGGAAAATAAAAAGCACTAAAGACTGCCCCATGGCCAGGTGTGCTGCAGAGAACAAATACCAGCAAAATCAGACACTCAAGCACCACCACTGCTAAATCACAACTGATGACCACATCGTAGTGTCAATAATCCCAAATGTATTCAAAGGTACACAATGGCGTGCAAAAAGCCTGTTACCATGGGATTACCAGCAGGACCCCACATTTGTTTGAGAGGGGAGGAGGGATGAAAATTTAACCAAAGAACCTCCATTTTTTGGATATTCAGGTTAAAGTCAGCCAGTGTGCTATATCAATCTAAAATGGACCAGACACCTGGAATAGACTCCTTGGGATTAAGCAAAAATAGAAGAATATCTTCAGCATACAAGTCAAGCTTGTACTCAATGTCTCCTAGGTGGATGCCCCCGATCTGAGGACAACAGTGAAGGAATGTTGCCAATGTTTCATTATAGATGGAAAACAGCAGGATGGAAAATGGGCATCCTTTCCATGTGCTACACTGTAACTGTATTGGGGGGGCGTATGAGCCATTAATTCTGAAAAAGCTTGGGAACTATTACAGACATTTTGCAGGCAAGCAAAAAAAGTGTCTGGAAAGCTAAAGGCTGATAGGGTACCCCAGAGCAAACCCCATGATACCCTGTTAAAGGCCTTCTTGGCCTCAAGGCTTAGAAAAGCTGTAGGGATAGACTGTAAAGTTATGAATTCCATCAAGGAAAGAGTTGTCTGGATATTATCCATGGTTTGTCATTACAGGATAAAGCCAGTCTGGTCTGGGTTTATCAAAGATGGAAGTATCTATTCCAGCCTATGCATCCACATTGCCGTGAATAATTTTTAATCAAGATTTAATATGGATATGGGGTGATAGGAGGAGAGATACTGGAAATCCTTACCTGGTTTAGGGATTGCCCACAAGGTGGCAAAGCTCCATGAAGGGGGAAGTGTCTCATCCTCAGCAGTTGCCAAAACTGCCTAATATAAATAAGGGAAGAGCTGTTCACTAAAGGATTTGTACTATTCGATTGAAAAGCCATCCAGTCTGGGGCTTTTCTGAGTTTTTGCAGCTGCCAAAGCCTACTGTAACTATTTGAATTCGAAAGAAGCTGTCCATGCAGCTGTCTGGGCATCCAAGAGAGTAGCTAATAAGAGTTGAGAAAAGAAAGCAGAGGCACCTCCAGGATTGGGGGGGGGGGCATTCAGTATAGAGTTCTAGATAGTATTTCCGAAGGATGGATTGAATCCCTTGGGAGTCATGTACGCTATTATGAGTGAACAGCTCCCCTTAGGCTAAAAATGCAAGCAGCATGTTTACAAGCTCACAGTCATTGGGCCAGAAGCCAAGTGCCTCTGATACCTTCCTCATAATGAGACTGTTTGAAAATAGACAGCTTGTTGAACTTGTTTATCTGTACAGCTCAGACACAAAGAGCAACCCTAGGAGGCATACGCCAAGTGCGGTCCAGCCCCTAGCCTTAATGTCTACTGAGCTTCACTGATCTTCACCTGAGGGAAGCGCAAGTGGGAGATTTAAATTCTTCCACACTCTTGGCTGCAGGTCTGCCAACTGAAGAGCTACAAATGGAACTCGCAGCAGCAAAGCTGCATCCAGGTTCCATCTCATTGGCAGATTCTACTCCTGTTGGTGGCTTCTGCTGCAGCAGTTCCCTGGGCACTCCAGCATTTGAAACAGGCAGATAATGTCCTGCAGCCAGTGGATCAGGCCCCTCTCCTTCACAGCAGCAGGGAGCCCGGTCGCATGGACCACAGGCAGGGATTTTTACTGCAAGCAGCAGTGACTCCTCGGAGCTGTTCTGAGCCAAAGGGCAGAACAACTGAGCTAGTAAACAGATTCCTTCTTACCTTACAGGAGTATAAGCTAGACCTTGTTTGTTCAACATCTACCTGTTTGTTTTCTACAGCATGCAGGTAACAATCGGATATGCCCATCCTCCCCCTAATCCCACCCTACCCTGAGTGCTCTTGCTTTATAGGCATGTAGTGCCTCTCACAACATCTGATAGGAGGTAGTAAGGTACAAAAAAAAACAAACTCACTGTTCTGTTTTCCTTTTCGTCCACAATTCCTGCCAAGAAACAGGAATCAGCACTATCTCTCAACTAAAACAAAAGAACAAAAAAAAAATGGACCCTGTCAGTTGTGAAAACTTTGGTGCACTGTACAATAGGATCTACAAATGGTGACCAGGATCCTGCCATGCATGATGTGCCATAGCAGATCTTGTAGCCCAAATACAGGATGTTTGGACTGTAATATATGACTTCAAATACAGGGAACTCTATAGCACACCTCTTCAACCCCCCACCACCAGTACCAGCATGTCAGCCAGGGGCCAGGACTCAAGGCAGGGCCCAGAGACTGGCAAGAGTTAAGGAAAAAGAAGCATCACAGGAGGCTCAGGAAGGAAGCCAAAAACCAAGAGCATTTCATGGCCATCCAAACAAAACCGTTTCTCTCCACTGTTACCAACCATAGACAAAGTAATACAAGGTAAAGAAATCAAAAAAAACCAAAAAGGCTAACATGCCAATTAAAACCAATACAAACTACAATAAAAACAAAAATACTAATACTCAAAATATAACCAACAACAATACCAAAACCAAATGCAATAACAACAAAAATACTAAAACTCACAATAAAAATGATACAAATAGAAACAAAAGCAAAATTCTCATCAGGGATTCCATGATCCAAGGGGTGGAACACCACCTAACACAATGTTAAAAGCGACATTGTGGTAAAGTGTCTACCAGGAGCCTCTGCAAGTAAGGACACTAACCATCTCTCCCACTGTACCAAAATGACCTCCAACTTCTGGTTTGGTGAATTACCTACTTACCTGTCTTCCTCTCTTTCTTCCCTTCTCCCCCCATTCTCATTCCCTGCGATCTAACGATATGCACACCTTGTTGGTCCCTCACTGTTCTACCCTTATTTGCCAGTCTGGTTTTTCCCACCACTTCCCTCATACCTGAAATGCTCTACCCCCGCAAATATGACACTCCTCCTCCTCCAGCTCCCTTGCTATTACACTTCATAATTTCTTCTCTTCCAGCTGTACCTGCTTTAATCCTCCTTAATTCCTTTTTACTTATTCCTTCTTGCCAGCTCCTTGCCCCTTGGCATGATTCTTAGCATCCTGGAGAGGAACTAGATTCACTGGCTGCTCTTTCAACCTTCACTTCCAGCTACCCCTGTGTTAATTCCTCCTAATTCCTCTTTACTTGTTCCTACTTGCCTGCACCTTGTCCCCCTTGTAGGGTTCTCAGCATCTTGAAGGGTAATCGGGTCGTTGGCTTCTCTGTGCATCCAAATGTTCCTTTATTCTTCCCTAGAGTGCCAAATCCTCCCCCTCTTGCAGGGTTCTCCACATCTTAAAGGGGACTAGGTTATCTTTTCCCCCATCCCTTCCTCCTCTATCTTTTTCACTTCCTCGCCAGCACTTCTTAGCTAACTCCCTTCCGACTCTGTTCATGGTACTCCCTTCTCCCTCCTGAATCCTACAAAAGCACTTGTAAGCTGCCTATAAACTTAACACTTGGAACATCATTGCACTTTAATTGTATTACCACATACTGTTCTGTCCTCATTATTGCATCATGTTCTTGGACCTAATTTGGCTGTGTCTATTTTACAATCTGTAATGTCTGTGCTGCGTACCAATTGTGATTTTATATTGCCTAAATGCTTCAACCTAAATCTAACTGTTCTTCTTTACATTATCTGTATGCTTTACATTTTTCATTTTTCTTATCCTCTCTGTACCCCTCCCCCCCACACCGGTCACACTGTGAGACAAGCAACTTGTTGTTCAGTGTGCTTTTCTGGTGAAACATTTCAATAAATAAAATAAATAAAGACAATTGTGCAGGAACCAGGGGATGTTAAACATATAACAATACACCTTGATACCAATGACCTGACAAATCACACAGTTCAGGAGGCCATGAAACACTTTGAGGAACTGGCCAACAAACTTTCTTCTCTTCCATCCAAATTAGCCTTCTCAGAAGTGCTGTTAGTGTGGGAAAAACGAAAAAGCAGCAAGCAAGTCAGAGAGACTGAAGTAGGTGAATTCAACTCATGGCTTTGTAATTGGTGTCAAGACAAGGGATACCACTCATAGGGAACTGGCACATTTGGGAAGGAGTTTTTTTAAATATGACTGATTGCACCCAAACAGAGAAGGTGTGCGAGCACTCAGACAAAAATTCAATGTCTATAGAGGTAGTTTAAACTAAATAAAGGGGAGCAGGATGCAGCTGACACCCCTGCCATTGGTGGGTGGTCATCACTCCCCAAAATGCCAGATGTGCGCATACATCCCAGAAAACAAATCTGAGCCAACATCTGCCTGAACCAACAACTTCTATAATCTCTTGGCCGGAAAGAGCAAACTGGAGCGGTCCAGGAAGAGGGTACAACCTCATGCCAAAGAGGATGTACATTCCTGTAAGGTAATGGTTGCAAATACTAGGAGCCAAATCAACAAACTTCCAGAACTACTCACAGCCATCTTAGAAACAAAGATTGGACTGGGTACTTGTAACAGAAACATGGTTCACGGAAAACCACGGATGTGATACGGCCATTCCTGGTTACAATCTGTTCAGGAAAGATAGGCAGGGCAAAAAAAGTGTGGGGGTGTAGCCATTTACATTCAGGAGGAAATAAAAGCCAAAGAAGTAAAAGGGCAACCTGGGGACTTCAAGTCACTGTGGCTAACAGGAGACATGGGCAAGGGAAAAAACTTCAGAATCGATGTCATGCACAGGCCCCAAATCAAAGAGATAAAGGAAACAAAGACCTAATATAGGAAGTCCATAAAATGTCTGATAAAGGTGAAGTATTACTGGTGGAGGACTTCAACCTACCAGAAATTAACTGGAACACACTAACAGCAGCAACAACAAGAAGTAGGGACTTCTTATTGTCACTACAAGGCGCAGGAGTGCCAACTTGTTAAAACCCCAACAAGGAGAGATGCCATTCTTAATCTTGTCCTCACAATCTTGGAAAGGATCAAGGACATCAAGTTGGATGCCATATGGGCAACAGCAACCATCGCATGGTAAGGTTTAAGGTAAACATAAAACAGGACACCAGACACTCAAAGATAAAGGTGCTAGATTTCAGAAAGGCTGACTTCCAAAAAATGAGGAACAACATAAGTAGCCAGTTAATTGAAATAGAGGTTGAGGAGGTGGTGGTCATGTGGGGGAAACTCAAGAGAGCAATAAAGACTGCCACAGACCAATGTGCCAGATGGGTCAGCAAAGCAAAAAGAAAAATAAATCACCTATGGTTTTCCAAGGAAGTGGCTACCACAGTCAGAGAAAAAAAGAAAGCATACAGCATATACCAGGAAACCAAAACTTAGAGACTGGGAGTCATATAAGGAAAAAATGCAGGGTTTTATTTAACTCCAAAAATTGATTAGCATTTTGCTCATAAAAGTGCTAAAACATTGTGAAAATGCATAGCACTTGCCTTACTGTGTTTAACAAACATAACACTTCTAGAAAACCTATATAAATACTTTCTGTACAGTTAGTATTGTCCCAAGGAAAAAACTGCTAATCAATTATTTAAAAACCTGAAATGAGGGAGTCTAACAAACAAATTAGAAAGGCAAAAGCCCAGACAGAGGAAAAGATAGCAGAAGGGGCAAAGAGAGGAGACAAAATTATTTTTCAGATCCATTAGGGAATGTAGGAAGGCAAAAGGGGGGATAGTAAAGATTGCTACTGAAAAAGGGAAATGCACCAAACATGACCCTCAGAAAGCCGAAATCCTCGACAAATACTTCTGCTCGGTGTTTACCAAAGAGGACCCAGGAGATGGCCCAGCCCTGAAAAACACAGCACCCCAGGACCAGGGGTACACACGAGTCCCTTTACAGAAGCCAAATTACAGGAGGCGCTAAATAAACTAAAAGCAGACAAAGCAATGGGACCAGATTAAATGCACCCCAGAATCCTTAAGGAACTGGGGGCAGAATTGGCAGCCCCTCTGGCACTTCCAGTCATGAAATCCTTGAAGATTGATTTGGTACCCAAAGACTGGAAAAAGGCAATAGTGGTTCCACTTCATAAATTAGGCAGTTGCAAAGAGGCTAGTAATTACAGACTAGTAAGCCTCACATCTATAGTAGGGAAACTAATGGAGACATTACTAGCATTCCTTGAAACTAGCGGCCAACAAGACCCTAAACAGCACTGTTTCACAACAGGTAGGTCATGCCAGACAAATCTGCTCAAATTTTTTGACTATGCTACAAAAATAGATGACGATGGTGGGGCAGTAGATGTGGTCTACCTAGACTTTAGTAAGGCCTTTGACTCGGTTCCACACAGAAGGCTGGTAAAGAAGCTTGACCTCACAGTGGCTGGTCCAGAGGTAGTCTGATGGGTACAAAACTGGTTATAAGGCAGAACCCAGAGGGTACAGGTTAATGGAATGCAATCGACAGAAGGCAGGTTGACTAGCAGGGTGCCCCAGGGCTCAGTGCTGGTGCCTCTGTTCTTCAATGTTTTTATAGCAGATATCACAGAAGGACTGGAAGGGAAGGTGTCTGTTCACAGATGAAACCAAGATATATAACAGGGTGGACTCCTTAGAAGGAGTGAGCAAGATGGAAGCTGACCTCAAGAAACTAGAAGAATGGTCTGGAGTGTGGCAGCTGAGATTTGACACTAAAAAGTGCAAGGTCATGCACATAGGAAAGAAAAATCCAAGAAAGGAGTATTACCTAGGAGACGAAAGACTGGCAGCCTCAAACCAGGAATGAGATCTGGGAATCATAATTTCAGATGACTTGAAGACTAGTAAGCAGTGTGAGAAGGCAACATTGAAGGCCAACAGAATGCTGGGCTGCATTGGGAGGGGAATCATGAGCAGGAGGAGAGAGGTGGTACTACCCCTGTATAGCTCACTGGTCAGGCCTCACTTGGAATACAGAGTACACATCTGGAGGCCTCACCTCAGGAAGGACAGTGACCATGTGGAAACAGTACAGAGAAAGGTGACAAAAATGATTCAGGGTCTGCAGTACATGTCCTTCGAGGAAAGACTTACGGAACTGAACATGTATTCCATGGAGCAGAGGAGAGAGAGAGGGGACATGATTGAAACATTCAAGTACATTAAAGACATTAACAAGGTACAGGCACAGGAACTTTTTCCCTTCAAGAAGGGCTCCAGGGCCAGGGGACATGACCTAAGGCTACAAGGAGGGAGGTTCTGTACCAATACCAGGAAGTTTTTCTTCACAGAAAGATTGGTGGACACCTGGAACAGCCTTCCCCAAGAAGTTGTGGGAGTCAACACTGTGGGGGGTTTCAAGAATACATGGGGTAGACAAAAGGGAGCCCTGACTACAAAGGGCAACTAGAATGTCAAAATGTGTCTAAAACAAATGGGCTGACTAGATGGATCTAGTGGTGTCCTTCTTCTGTCAACTTCTATGTTTCTATCTAATAATGCCTGATGCTCTTGTTTTACTTCCTTGATCTGGTCAGATATCACCTGGTCACTCTGGGAATTTACAACATGCAACATGCGTAACTTATCCTGGAGGGAGTCATCTCTCTCCAGTCATCTATGCTGTTTAGTGGAGACAAAAGCAATGATGTCTCCCCCAGACAATTTTTAATGTGTCTCATAGAATACATGCTGAGACTCCAGCTGTAGAGATGTCTGAGATTATTTATTCAATGCAATCCTATATCATTGTATGAAAAAATGCATCATTGAGCAATGATGTGTTTCATCTCTAAAAAACCTTTGTCTCTTTGCCCAGATCTAGTTTAAGTAACAGAGAATAATGATCAGAAAGAATCTGCGGGGAATAGGTTAGGTCTCAAACTGCAGAGAAGTGTTCACAAGAGGTAAATAAATGATCTAGGTGGGTGTAGCTATTATGCTTAGGAGAGGAAAAAAAGAGAGTAAGCTTTCCCCATGAAGAAAAATGTGCACCAAACATCAACAATACCCAGTTGAGAAAAATTTGTTCCTTGATATTTTTGAGCCACAGAGGCTCAATATTTAGTGGGGTTGGCTGTATCCAAGTTTATGAAAATAGTTATGTTTGAATTGTCGGCCAAAATAAGGTGGCCAACTACAAAGTCAAGGAGCTTACCCAGGAATCAATGGATGATCACTGTGGAGGAGTTGGGGAGAAAATTAAAGTTGGCCAGTGTTACCTCAGAATTATACAATTGACCTTGTAGCAGAACAAACTAGCTATGGGGATCAACCACTCCTTCTGTATTAGGAAAGGAATAGTAGTTGGACTAAGAATAGCCATGCCACAGCATTTGCCATTGTGGTAGTAAGAAGAATATACTGTACCTTATATCAACCTCCCTAGAAGAGTTTTTGATGTTCTATGGGAGTTACATGCATTTCCTACAAATGAAGACTATCTACTGCATGTCTGTGCAGGGCATGGAAGAATTTGACATGCTTTACCAGGTTATTGAGACCGTTTATATTCTGGGACTAAACATTTACCGGTGACATTCTGTAGCCATATCATTAAAGCCAGGTGGCCTAATCAAACACTTGTTTCAGTGACCCACCTACCATGTCGGATTGGTATCAGCATCAGCGTTCCCATCCCCCAGGTACCTGTCCTGTTGGACCTTTACAGTTGGGGCACCAAGTGAGGGTGCAAACCCCAGCACCAGAACAAGTTACACAGCTGATACCTCCTGCAATATCCCAAACAAAAATTGAGAATGTCAGCCTGCAGCCCTTTAATAGTCTCAGTTTTTGGTTACAAGTGCTAAATTTGTCCCAGAAAAAAAAAAGATGGCAAACCAGTCCCAGTGATGGTGGTCTCAACAGTAAATGCACTGGGGGTAGGAAACCTCTCAAACACTGGGAGAAAAAAATATATATATACAGTATATATAGTTCGGCAGAATTACCACCCTAGGTGTTGCAGGTGCCCTGCTATCAGTAAGGAGGAGGAGGCACTCATAGCAGAGGAAAAGTTGGGAGGCAAAGTGTCACGGGCCTCCAAGGAAACCATCCAGTTTCCAGAAAAAGGGTAGGGAAGCTGGAGCATAGGAGCCCTAGCAAGGGGAGAAAGTAAGGGAAAAGGTAAGATATTATGCTGGATTGGAGACTCCCAGCAGTGGCAACTTCCAGGAGCAGTAACATCCTGGATTCCTTTCAGGGGGCATTTCTCAGGCAAGTGGTAGTGTATCCCACTTGTGGGGCAGCATTGCTGGAGCTAGTGCTGGCAAACAGGGACAGTGTTTTAACATTGAAACCCAGCTGCCAAACACTTGACCATTCTTCTAACTTCCACAAATCATTCCTAATTTTTCACCCCCCTAGCAGTTTCCATGCTGTTGCAGATTTTTGTGCTGTCCGCAAACAGGCAGACTTTCGCTTTTAGCCCTACTGCACTTTCACTGATAAAGACATTGAAGAGGACTGGGCCTAGTACTGACTCCTGAGGCACCCAGCTGTCACCCTGCCTTCTCCCAAGTGGACTCCATTTAACACCACCCTGCCCAGAAGTGTAGCCAGAAATTTCCATTTTGTACACAATCTCCAACAGTTACACTACTCCAATTAAAAAATGTACACATCCCTTCCAAACAAGTCAGATTGTTGTCAGATGATTCCTCTACTCTCTAAAGAGGTTATACATGTATCGGACCCTCCTCAGTGGCCTACACTAACCCAAATACTGCAGATTAGAATGATAATATTAACAGAGTGGCTTATGGTTTGTGACAGGCACTCAACAAAACTGTACACAAATGTGTACAGTGAGTATGCCTGTCTACACCCTGTCCCTCTGACTCCTGTTGCTCAACCAACTTCTTACCCAGTTTACTACTTTCTGTCCTGCTCCTAAGGAAGGCCAGCTTGTTCACCAGTCTTCTATGTGGAACGGTGTTGAAGGTGTTACTGCTGTCACAGTGGCAGATCACCTGGGGACCAGTGATCATCGGACAGTGTGATTTAGTATAAAAACTGGGTTTGCACCGAATCACACAAGGATGAGGGTCATGGACTTCAGGAGGGCTGATTTCAAGACAATGGGAGAATGCTTCAGGGACGCCCTGGCAGGGATAGGGATGCTAGGAGGAGTTGAAGACCAGTGGGCAAAAATAAAAGAGGGCATTGAAAGAGCTACACATTTCTGTGTCAGGCAGGTCAGCAAGGGCCAAAGTGAAAGAAGACCACTATGGTTCTCTAGAGAGCTAATGGAAACAGTAAGAGCAAAACAATGACTAGCATTTAGAAAGTACAAAAAGACACAGAAGGAGGAGGATAGGATAAAGTACCAAGAGAAACAAAGGGAAGCATGGAAGGCAGTGAGGAGAAAAGGCACAAACAGATGAGAATATTGCCTAGGCACTAATAAATGGGGATAAAACCTTCTTTAGATATATTAGTGAGAAGAAGAAGACCGATGGGGTGGGGTGGGTAACAAGGATAAAAGGAGAAGGGAGAGGGGGTCTGAGAGGAAGGGGACCAAGGGAAGGCAGATATACTGAACAGATCCTTTTGTTCAGTATTTACAATAGAAGGGGTAGGTGATGGGCCAAAGATAAAGAATAGAGGCAGAATTGGTAGGGAGGGGGACACTAGTCCTTTTACAGAGGAGGAAGTCCTCAGGGTACTCGTGAAATCAACAGTTGACAAGGCAATGGAACTGGATGGTGTTCACCTTAGGATACTAAAGAAGCTTAGGGAGGTGCTGGCTGCACCCCTGACAACTTTGTTCAACTTATTGCTGGATACAGGTGGGGAGTGGGTGGTTCCAAGTGATTGGAGAAGGGCAAATGTGGTCCCACTTCACAAAAGTGGGAATAGGAAGGAGGCAGGAAATTACAGACTTGTCAGCCTGACTTCAGTAGTGGGCAAGGTTATGGAATCACTATTGAAGGAAAGGATAGTGGAATACCTTGAAACAACTGGATTGCAGGATCGAAGGCAACATGGTTTCATAGGGGGGAGGTCTTGAGAGACAAACTTGATTGAGTTCTTTGGCTGGGTGACCAAAAAAGTGGATCAAGTGGAGTGGTAGATGTGCCCTATCTGGATTTCAGGAAGGCCTTCGACACCGTTCCACATAGAAGACTGGTGAACAAGCTGGACTTCCTTAGGAGCAGAACAGAAAGTAGTAAATTGGGTAAGAAGTTGGTTGAGCAACAGGAGTCTGAGGGTGGTGGCAAATGGAGTCCACTTGGGAGAAGGCAGAGTGACAGCTGGGTTCCTCAGGAGTCAGTACTAGGCCCAGTCTTCTTCAATGTCTTTATCAGTGAAATTGCAGTAGGACTAGAAGGAAAAGTCTGCCTGTTTGAGGACAGCACAAAAATTTGCAACAGCATGGAAATAGCTGGGGGGGGGGTTAAAAATGAGGAATGATTTGTGGAAGTTAGAAGAATGGTCAAGTGTTTGGCAGCTGGGTTTCAATGTTAAAAAGTGCAAAATCATGCACTTGGGGCACAGAAACCCAGGGGCTACGTACCAGTTGGCATGGGAAGTACTGGCAACCACCAAACAGGAAAGGGAACTTGGGTAATCATTTCTGATTTCCTGAAGGTAGTCAAGCAAAGTGAAAAGGTAGTGGGAAAGGCTAGTAGAATGCTGGGGGCATAGAGAGGGGTGTCACCAGTAGGATGATGAAGGAGGTAATATTACCCTTGTACAGGTCACTGGTAAGATCATACCCTCGAGTCCTGTATTCAGTACTGGAGGCCCCACCTCCAGAAGGACATAAATAGGGTGGAAGCAGTACAGAGGCGGGCAACCAGGATGGTGCAGGAACTGCATCAAAAGCCCTATGAGGAGAGACTAAGAGAACTGAATGTGTACTTTCTGGAGGAAAGAAGGGAAAGGGGGACATAATAGAAACATTCAAGCATATAACAGGTACTGTATTAATAACGTACAGCAAGGTAGCATTTTCCACAGAAAGATGGACTCAACGACAAGGAGTCATGCTATGAAGCTGGAGAGGGGAGGCTCAGAAGGGATGTGAGGAATTATTTTTTTAACAGAGAGGGTGGTGGAGGCCTGGAATGACCTCCCAGAGGAGATGGTGGATGCTAAAATGGTCACAGGATTCAAGCATGTGTGGCACAGATACAAGGAGACCTTGGAAGTAACACAAGGGGTTGGGATGATCCCAGATCATGTAGGGTCTGCGGTGCCATAGTAGACAGTGAAAATGGGCAGACTTGATGAGCCAAAGGGGTCTTTATCTGCTGACAAATTCTATGTTTCTGTTTCTATGGGATACCCAACATACTGTAGTGAAGGGCCCTCACCCCACTCTACCAAATGTCTTTCTACTTGGAACACACAGGTTAAGGGGAAATGTAGAAAGGGCCCACCCTTTTGGCTATACTAGGTTTCCACAAATTTGAAGGGCTAGACCCTCTCTTGGGGCCCAATGCATCACTCAGTGGGGATAAACTGCCCCTGCAGCCAAAGGAGATGAGTCCCCAGAAATAAATAAAACGGGAAGTATGGCAAGCCAGAGCAGAGCATGCCAAGTCAATTAAAAAAAGCAGCCAACAGCCCACCAGAAGGCTAAAGGAAGCAGATAAGGAAACCCCTGGTACCAGATGTATAGCAATATGAATACTCCACATATAGTACAAAGGAAAGATCAGCCTTAAAACCAGAATCATGGAATCTTGCCCGTGATAAACTCAATATCTCATATTAGCAAAGTTCATCCCACTGTCACTGGGGAGGTTTGGAAATTAACAGCCATGAGGAAATGAGCCATCTTAAAGTCCAAAATGGCTCAATATAAACCCACTGTCTAGAATGCAGCCTCACAGCACAGTCCCTGGTTGCAAAAAGTCTGTTTGATGCATAAACTGCAAACTTGAATAAAACAGATAAGAATGGTAAATTGTGGTGAGAATATTTCTCTTACAAAAAATGTAATTAAGCTCCTCAGTACTTCACGGTAATACTCTACAGAATCACTATGGGGTGTGTAAGTATAGCCACTTGGAGCACAGAGAAGGGGTCATCCCTATTGGGGTGAGGGTGGGGGGGGAGGAGGCGTGGTGAGACATAATATGTAGCAGGGTCTTGATTACCTGGATCTCAGGCAGATTCACTTATAATTGCCCTCCAACTGGGCTTATAACTATATAAAGTTAAAAAAAAGAAAGAGGGGTCCAGCAGTGAGGGTGGGGGTGAAGGGACAGTCCCAAGCACACAGTACCACAACTAACAGACAAGGATGTACCTCAACCTGGATATGCCAGAGTAAATGGAGTTGCCAAATAGCTGGAATACTGATAGTGTGGCAAAAGAAAAGTGCCCAGAGAACAGGGCCTATCTGTGTGAGGCATACCTGGTTCATGGAGAGTTACTAATGCTACTGTTAGGCCCAATTGAGACTACACCAACAGGTATGCTTATGCAGCTAGCAGAACATTACAGCTAAAGTTTGGCATCTGGCACCCAGACCCGCTGCCCCAGCATCAACCACCCTGCACCTGCTGTGTCCCATGTGGCCCCTCCAACTCTTAGTCACTTGCCCCAACAGGAAGCAAAACAGTAAAGGATACAGTTAGACAGCAAGTCAACTAGTAGGGGAGTCTTTATGGAGAGCTTTCAAGTGATGGAGTATTTCCACCACTGTGAATTCTGTCTACCTCTGTCATTGTTTAGCCATCTGAGCAATCTGCCTTCTGCGGGGAAGAGGAGTCATTCTCACCATAGCATCAGAATCAGCCCCTTAAATTAAATGACCATGAGCTTGGAGATCTTCACTGGCTGTTGTAGCGGAGGTATACAATTGCATACCATAAGGGTAGGTACTGAACCACTAGTTTTGCAGGGTACAGGGTACAGGCCGTGAACTGCTTTTGGTGGTGCACTGGGAATAAAGGAAGGTATTTTCTGCATTTTATTTATTTATTTATTTTGAAATCTTAGATAGCTCCAGTGAGCAGATGCTCGTTAATTAGTTCCATGTCAGTTAACAAGTACAGCGTGATACATAAATATTCAAATACTGAGTGGTTCAGGAGCAAATATACAAACACATGTTACGATACAACAATACAGCTAAAGTTCATGGTTACACTATACTGAGGCATTGTACAATGTATGCCCGCGTCAAGGAGAGACAAATATCAGTAGAGTAGATGGGGGGAGAAGTTGGAGAGGTAATGGTAAGAAGAAGGGGTGGATGGGGGTAGGAGGTGGAGGGGTAGGGGTAGGGGTAGGGAAGAGAGGTGGGGGGTGTGGCAGCACCATGGGAGAAGATAGTGGGTCAGTGAAGTGCAAGGTCAGGGCCACCAAGTGGAACCATGACAGGGATAAGAAGTGCTAGAGGGTAAGTAGAGGGTAAAGTGCAGACTATGGCAATAGGATTACTGACTTAAGGCGTGATTTAATGGGGGCAGGCATAGGTACCCATGGTGAGAAGGTGTTGGCGCAGTTTGTTTTTAAAAGAGCCAATCATTGCTGCATCACAGATGTCCTGAGGTAGCACATTTTCCCAGAGTGGGGCCTGGTATGAGAAACCCCGCTGAGCCAAGGTAGTGTGGCACCTTGGCACATGGAATACCTGAGAGGCAGTGCTTCTGGTTTGCTTTGTGCTCCAGGAGGGGGTCAGTAGGTTCTGTACTCCTGGTGGTAGAAGGTTTAAGGAGGCTTTTTTGGCAAGGAGGCAGGTTTGGTACCTGATTCTTCCACTGAGCTGTAGCCAGCCAGCCATGGTATAGAGATGACAGGTGTGCGTGAATCTAGCAGCACCTGTGAGGAGACGGCAGGCTTTATTCATTGCGGTTGAGATGCAATGGAGGGCTGTGTCTGTTACAGATCTGTAGCTCATCAGCCCATAATCGATGAGTGGGATGATTGAGCTATTGATGGCAGTGCTCAGGGCTTCATGTGTGAGACAGTGCCTGTGCCGATACAGGATCCTGATTTTGGTATTGACGGCCCTTGCAGTAATGTCGATGTGCTCAGCATGTGATAGGGTGGAATTGATAGTGATGCCTAGGTATTTGAAGTGCCAAACAAGTTTGAGAGTGGCACCCCCAATGTTCATAATTGCAAGTGGGAAGGCTCTGTGTTTGCTTTGTGGGGTGGAGAACATCATGGTCTTGGTCTTTTTATAATTTAAGACCAGTCTATGGTCCTTAAACCACTGCTCCATGGATGCAAACCCACTTTGTAGATCCGCCTCTAGATGTTCAGGGTGTTGACTGCTGGTGCATAAAACCACATTATCTGCATAAGGGAGCATTTGACATGAGCTAGAGGTCAGGAGGTTATTTAAGAATAAGCTGAACAGCAGTGGTCCTTATATGGATCCTTGTGGTACATCAAATCTGACAGGTCAGAGATCATATCCCTGATCCTTATCTACTGATAGCAGTTGCTCAGGTAGCTAGTGAACCAGCACAAAGTTTCAGAGGAGAGCCCAATGTCAGCCAGCTGTTTGAGGAGGAGCCCATGATGCACCGTATCAAATGTCTTTGATAGGTCAATGAATGCGGTTCCTACCAGGAGGCCTTGGTCTAATGCGTGGTGGGTGTAAATTCTGGCAAGGCCGTGATGGTGCTGTGGTCAACCCTGAGTTCATGCTGTTCAGGACACAGTAGTTGATGGTGGTTGAGGTACTCCACAGGTTGATTGGCCATAATCTGCTCTGGGGCCTTGGAGAGTGGGGGGGAGTATTGAGATTGGTTTATAGTTATTGTGCAGAGTCCGATCACCACTTTTGTGCACCAGAGTAACTGTCACAGATTTCCAGCATTGAGGGAATTGTGAGTGACAGAGCGAGAGGTTTCTAAATTTGCGTCAGTGGGCTAAGAACTCCCTCAAGTGCCAGGCTAACAAATTTTAAGTCTGGGGACTCTCCAGTGCATCTTGACTTCCCCAGTACCTTTTCCAGGTATTTTCTGGCATCAGCTTCAGAGACTACTTTGAAGTGAAATAGTGGTTGATCATGGGGAGGCAATTGTTTCCCTTGTTCCCTGCATGCTTTCATCATGGCTGCTGCATAGTCATTATCAAAGAATATTTTGACTGGCTGTAGAATACCGTTTTCTTCTGCCAGGCTTTTTGCAGATTGTGTTATTTAACTGTGTACTGGGAAAAGCGCACAGTTATGGAGGGTGGGAAAGCTTCAGGGAAGTGGGACTAAGAGCTTAAAGCTTTGTGAGTTCTTTCAATTTCAAGCTATAAATCAGAGTCAAGATCCAGTGCAGATTGGAGAAAACTTACCAGGGAAGGGTATGGACTGGGTCTTTTGTTTTAACTTGCGTATGTCATAACCAGTAGTATCCTGATGATCAAGGCAATTTAGAGCTTCTGAAAGTGATTGGGTTGAGCTGCTAATTTTGGATTTGTTCATGCTTGGGAGATGTGTAGCTGTCTCCATTAGCTGGCTCCTCACCAATTATCAATACATCGGTGTGGGACTGCACCTTATTTAAAGTGAGCCAATAAGGCAGTGCACCATATTGCACTGGGTCTTTCCTTTAAACATGAATAGGACAAACAGATTAAGGATATTTGAAAATCCTGTGACAGTTTCATCTGATTTTGTAGGAAATATATGGTGCAGTTTACTGGTGGATTGAAGCTTGGGTGCTCACCACCCCTTTTGATAAGCTGCAACTTGTGACTCTCCTCTCTCTCTCTCTCTCTCTCTCTCTCTCTCTCTCTCCAATTGCTTAACCAGGTGAAACACACTCAGCTGAAAGCTTTTGTACAGGTGCAACCTGGGTGCACAGGAAAGTTAAGTGACTTGCTCAGGGTCTCACAGTATGCAAGTGGGGGCTGTGGGATTCAAACCCAGGTCTCCAGATTTGTAGCTCAGAGCCTTAAACCACTGCGCTATACTGCTTCCCTTACAACTTCTGCCAACAGATTGGATATGTCGGCAAGTGTACGCAGTTTATACTAGTACATACAAACATTTCTGAAAGTGTCTTCCACCATGCTAGTTGAAGCTACTTCTTCATCTGTTTTTTTTTCAGCAGGCGTGATGCAGGAAGAGGGGGAGTGGAGGAGGAGAGGGATTTGACTGGGTCAGTGGTGGCTAGAGCATTATGAACCCTGTCTATCAGCTTGAAGCTGAACAGCCTTTGATTTGTTGTAAGGGGAAAGGTGGATTGGTGGAGTATCTGAAATTATAGCAAACAAAGGCAGGGCGTATAAATGAAAAACTTCTTGTTTTGGTAGAATGGTGGTGCAGCAGTGATAAAGGCATGTAAAAAATAGCACCCATACAGCAATAATCAGAACAACACTAACGAAATTGAAATTCAAAGTTTATATATAGATGCAGATGTGCACAAGTACAAAAAAAGTGATTTATAAACGAACTAACATTTCACCTGGTACACTGCCAGGCTTCATCAGAGTAAGAGCAGTGGCAGCTCGCAGTCAGTAAGAGCAAAAATGTATCCACCAATAAACTGCACTTCTTTGCATCCCAGTGACTTTTCCAGACAGTACTGCCATTTCAATTAAGAACATACGAACATACGAAATTTGCCAGCAGATAAAGGCCTAGAGGTCTATCAAGTCTGCTCGAATGTGCAGCTAGCACCCCTTATTCGACAGCTGCCCCTCCCTTCCACCCTTCCCCTTCATTAACCCTCCCCCTTGTCCTCTCCCACCCTTGTTTGAAGCAGTCCACTGTTCTACTGCATACCACTTCAGCAGGTAACGCATTCCACCCAGCCACCACCCTCTCTGTAAAAAAGTGTCTCCTCATCTCCCTCATGAACCTTCCTCGCTCCAGTCTCATATCATGGCCTTGGTCTCCCTCCTTACTTTGAACAGCTCCTCTGTACCCATCTTGTTTATTCCTTTCATGTATTTAAAGGTTTCAATAATGTCACCCCTGTCTCTCCTCTCCTCCAGTGAGTACATGTTCAACTCCTTCAGCCTCCTCTCGTATGATAAGTCCCCGAGCCTCTTGATCATCTTTGTCGCTCTGCGCTGCACCCCCTCCAGTAACTTAATGTCCCTCTTCAGATACGGACGCCAGTACTGCACGCAGTACTCCAGGTGTGGTCTAACTAATGACCTATACAGTGGCAGAATCACCTCCTCCCTCCTCAATTGATATACCCCTTGCAATACAACCCAGCATTTTGTTGGCCTTTGCAGCTGCCTTCCTACATTGTGCCGAGTTGATCATTGACCCTGTAATGAGCACACCCAGATCCTTCTCCTCCTCTGTCTGGGCTAGCTGCACTCCCCTAGCTGGTAACTCCTCCTTGGATTCTTCATCCCAAAATGCAGCACCTTGCACTTTTTAGCATTAAAACCCAGTTGCCAGGTGTCTGACCAGGTTTCAAGCTTTGCCAGATCGTCCTGCAACCCCTGCCATCCCCCTAGGTCATCTACCACTGCGCCTACCTTGGTATCATCAGCAAACAGACTGATCTTGCTCTTGATGTCCCATGATATGTCTGCAATGAATATCCCAAACAACACTGGTCCCAACACTGAGCCCTGTGGAACACCGCTCGTCACTGCCCTTGTGTGTGAGAGCTCCCCACCCACCACCACCCTCTGTTGCCTTCTCTGCAGCCAGTTTCCTACCCATCTCACCAGCTTTGCACCCACCCCTGTGCCTACTAACTTCCTTCCCAGCCTTCCATGTGGCACTAAGTTGAATACCTCACTGAAGTCCAGATGCAGGACATCCACTGCATGGCCCCTGTCCAGTTGCCTAGTTACCCAGTCATAGAACTCGACCAGGTTGGTTTGACAGGATCTGCCGCATATGAAGCCATGCTGTCTGCTCTCCTGTAGTTCTTTGGCCTCTAGGAGGGCCACCAGCCTCTCCTTCAGGATAGTCTCCATTAGCTTACCCACGATGGATGTGAGGCTCACTGGTCTGTAGTTTCCCGGTTCATCCTTGGGGCCACTCTTGTGGAGGGGCACCACATGAGCCATCCTCCAGTCCTGAGGTACACACCCCGAATGTAGTGAGGTATTAAATAGGTCTGCCAAAGGTCCCACAAGGACCTCTGCCAGCTCCTTCAGTACCCTGGGGTGGATGCCATCTGGGCATGGCACCTTGTCTACCCTCAGTACCTTCAAACCCTCTCGAACTCTGCTCTCCATGATTTCCCCATCTGTCACCACTTCCCCCCCTGCTTCTGCCATTTCTCCCACCTTGGGTGTCACCACCCTCTTCTCTTTAGTAAATACTGAGCAGAAGTACTCATTTCGTGCTTCCGCCTTATCGCACCCTGCTTTCACCCAACCCCCCTCCTTCCTAATCCTTACTATGTGGTCCTTACAGCTCCTTTCCTCCCTGATGTACTTAAAGAAGTCCTTCTCCCCTTTCTTAATGCCTTGTGCCAGCCTGAGTTCCGTAGATGCTTTGGCTCCCCTTACTGCCCTTGTCACCTCCTTCGATTCTGTCAAGTACTCCTCCCTGTCCTCCCCCATCCCTGTTTTCTTGTACTTCCTAAAGGCAGCTCTTTCCTCCTACCTTTCCATGACCTCCTTGCTCAACCAGATCAGTTTCTTAGCCCTAGCCTTCTTGCTCTGGGCTTTGCAGCAGGTTTTGGTTGCTCCACTATCCCCAGCTTATGAGCTCCCACCTCTGGTTAGTGTCCATACTAGATTGAATTCTGCCAGGTACCCTTTTACCACTTCCCCATCCTCCCAAAGTCGGCCCTTTGAAGTCCAGCACTATTGTGCCAGATTCCACTCCTTCCTTGCCCATATCCAATGTGAGCCATACTGAGTGGTGGTCACTCCCGATAGCGGTTCCTCCACTGTAAGTTCTCTCACAAAGTCCCATTTGCCAGCACAAGGTCAAGGGTATTTCCTAACCTGGTTGGTTCACTGACCATTTGCAGCAAAAAGCTATCCTGGAAGGCATCCAGCAGTACCTGCTCCCTTCTGTTCCTGGTTGTTAGGGTGCTCCAGTCCACTCCTGGCATGTTGAAGTCCCCCACAATCACCACGCTACCCTTCTTGCAGGTCCTCCTGATCTGCCCCCCTAGTTCCCTGTCTAACTCCTCCGTCTGAGATGGTGGCCTGTACACCACTCCCATTCTAAGAATCCTATTCTTGGAATCCTGGATTTGCATCCAAAGTAACTCTGTACTACCCTCCTCCCCTTCCTCCCTTACACACTTCAGTCCTTCTTTCACATATAGTGCCACCCCTTCTCCTTTCCCAATCACTCTGTCCCTACGAAATAATCTGTACCCTGGTACAGACAGGTCCCAGTCATTGTATTGGGTGGCCCATGTTTCCGTGATGACTGCAATGTCCACCTCTCCCTCTGCCATGAGAACCTGTAACTCTGCAGTTTTCTCCCAAGGCTCCTAGCATTAAGGGTAACCACCTTCCACCCTCCCCCATCCTGCCCTCCTTTCCTAGCATCACCAACAGTACTTGCCATTTGTCCTTTGTCACTGTTATGGGGGTAGCTCATATGGTTTCCCAACCTGTGGTCTCTGTATATCTCTTCCCCAACTGCCACCCCCACTCCTAGTTTAAATTCCCAACTTCCTCTACGTATCGTCCATCCTCTGTTTCAACACTTTCTTTCCTCCTCACTCAAGTGTAGTCTGTCCTTGGCATAGAGACTACTGTCCTCCCAGGTCCCTCCCCACCCCCAACAGCCCATACCCTTTAGCACAACACCAGGTTCTTAGCCATCCGTCAAATTCTCTATTCTCAGCTTGTTGTGTGGTATGCCTTGGCACAGGAAGTATCTCTGAAAAGTTACTGATCTTCCTGCCCCTCACATAATTGTGCTAGTTCCTCAAACCTCTTCTGAATGTATCTACTGTCTTGTCAGCCAGGTCATTTGTCCCAAGATGTATAATTAAATGAGGCTTGTCCCTACCCTTCTAGCATATTTCAGAAACAGATTGTCCCACCCTTTCCGCTGTCATTCCTGGCATGGCCTCCACCCAATGCGACTATGCCTCTCCCTTGCTACCCCACCTAACCCTCTTAGTATTGAGTCCCCAGCACTAAGATTCCACCCTCTTACTCCCTGCTTGCTTCCATTCATCTCCTCTCTCATTTCCAGCTCCTCTTCTTCCTCCTGCACATTATTTCCCTTACCCTGTTGCAATTCTCCCAGCAGAACTTCCCCTCTCCAGTTTGGTCCAGGCATTTATCAATTACCTCTAATTTCATCATTTCCTCCTCCACCTTCTTCCTGTCTAGCAGTGCACATCTATTTTCTGAAGACCTTCACAAATGCCCGCCTCCCTCTCTCTTCATAGTAACCTGTTCTCTCCTTTCCACTCCATGACTTTTTGCCACTTCTTCGCCTCCCTCACAAGTCCCTATCTCCTCCTTCCATTTGTCTTTTGTCTCTGACCTGGTTTCCCCGGCAATTGTTCTTCCTGGCCTGGGCCCCTTTGTCTCTGCTTCCCTTCTTCTGACCCTCTCCTCACCACTGTTGGCTTAAATCACCCTCCCTCATCTCCCCTTCTTCCTCCCTTCAGTATTGGGCTAAACCCACCCCCAATCTGCCTTTAACCCATTGCTTCCCACATTTGTTTCTTATCTCTGTGCTTTTCGGCAGTTCTCTTAGTGTGGGCAGTAATGGGTTAATTGAAATGGTAGCACTGTCTGGAAAAGTCGCTGAGATGAAAATAAGTGCAGTTTATTGGTGGGGAGCGACTGTAGAAGTCCTGCCCTTTAATTTTTGAAGTCTGTTGTGCTATTTCTTCACCAGGTATCTTTCTGTTTATTTTGGCAGCCTATCAACTGGGAGAGAAACGATGCATTCGGGTGGGGGGGGCACACCAAACTGTTAAATGTGTCTTCCTCTCCACAAGCAGCATGGCTGCTTTGTTGTTTCACCACCAAATGATTCACTTTCTGCACTTCCCTCTTTTCTGTTTGATACTGACAAATCAAAGTTGCTCACGGAGCTGCTTTCCACTTACAAGCCATAACTTCAAGAAACATACGTAGATATAAAGGCAGTTGTTAAATGCACAGGCAAACAGACCATCAGTGTCAATCTCTTTTCTGACTTATGCCTTGTTAAATGAAAAGTATTAGGGTGACTAATTGCTCTGTTTATAAAAAAAAAAAAAGGGGGAGACAGTCTTCTGACAGCTGAAGTGTTTACAGAAAACCTTATTGGCTTACAGAAATAACGAATGTGATCAGTCACTGAGGAGCTCAGAGCTGAGCAAGTTGCTAAAAACAGAACTGTTCCCAGTTCTCCAAACTTCTGAGAAGAGCAAACATAGAAGTATTGACCTACGAAGCTAGTTTTCCTGTAACAGTCAATGAGAAAATATTTGTTTGCTTTTAATCATTTATTGTCAAAGTGATGACTGTGAAATATACATAAAGGTAAATTTTAAGGTGATAGACTTAAAAATATTTCATAGATACATAGATACATAGACAGTGTCGGCAGATAAGGGCCTATGGCCCACCCAGTCTGCCCATTTGAGCTTGTAAGTTCAGTTTATGTTTTCCTAGAAGTCTGTTGCCCTTTACCCCTGACCTCCAGAATTCCTTTATGTCTATCCCATGCATTCTTAAATCCTGTGATTGTTTCAGCCCCCACCACTTCCTCTGGCAGGGTGTTCCACTTGTCCACCACCCATTCTGTGAAGAAATTCTTCCTCATGTTTCCTCTGAATTGTCCTCCCTCCAGCTTCATCCCATGTCCTCTAGTCCTGGAACATCTTTTTCGCTTAAAAATAGTGTATTCCTGCACCCTGTTCCTCCCTGTGAGATACCTGTATGTCTCTATCATATCCCCTCTCTCCCTCCTCTCCTCCAGGGAGTACATGTTCAGTTCCTTCAACCTGTTTTCATAGGACTTGTGATGCAATCTGTGCACCATCTTAGTTGCCCTCCTCTGAACCTTCTACCCTGTCTATGTCCTTACGTAGGTATGGTCTCCAGAACTGTACACTGTACTCCAGGTGGGCCTCACTAGTGTCTTGTACAGAGAATTATGACCTCCCTTTTCCTGCTGGTGTTGCCTGCCTATACATCCCAGCATCCTATTTGCTTTACCTGCTGCCTTGTCGCACTGTTTCCTACCTTGAGGTCATCAGAGATGATAACCCCAAGATCCCTTTCCTGCTTGGTGCATGCTATATCCTCACCCCCCAACTGATATATTGTGCCAGGGTTTTTGTGCCCCATATGCATTATCTTGCACTTCTTGCATTGAATTTCAACTGCCAAACCCCTGACCATTCTTCAAGTTTCTGCAGGTCCCTTCTCATTCTGTCTACACCCTCTGGTGTGTCTACTCTGTTACAGAGCTTTGTGTCATCAGCGAACAGTGAAATTCTGCCTTCTAGGTCCTGCGCAATGTATTTTTTATGTGTTTTGGGTGGGGTTATATCTGAGTGAAGCTTAGATACGCATTCAGTGGTGCTGTCCTGAACTCAACAGTGTGTCCCATTACTGCATAACAAAATGCCATTGAAATTGCCTTGTTTACTGCAGTAACTGTACTACAGTATGTTGCAGTAGTGCAGTGCATCCTAGCTGGCAACAATGTATGTATGTCTTCTTGGGGTGGTGTACAGTGCTGTGCTACGGGGGAGGGGGTAAAGCTGTGTGTCTGGTTGGGGGAGCATATGTGTAGGTATATACAACTGTGAAAAACAGGTCAGTTAGAGGTCATTATATGCCCTGTGCTGAGGTAGGGAAGGTGAATATGTGTCTGATGATTGAGAGTTGAGCATGAGTCCAGGTATCATGGGGGGGAGGAAAAACCAGTGTCTGGTGGTGGTGGTTGGGGGCATATGTAGCTATATACAACTGTGAAAAACAGGTCAGTTAGAGGTCATTATATGCCCTGTGCTGAGGTAGGGAAGGTGAATATGTGTCTGATGCTTGAGAGTTGAGCATGCGCCCAGCTATCGGGGAGCAAAACCAGTGTCTGGTGGTGGTGGTTGGGGGTTGTGTCCAGTGCTTGTAGTTGTGCCTTGGGGGTGTTGAATCTGTGCATCTGGTTTGGATAAGAAGAATTATGTATTTGGTGCCTGGTGGGGGAGTAAATGTGTGTTCGGATTAGGGTTGGGGAACTGTGTGTCCAGTGCTATGGGGTTAAATCTGTGTGTTCGGTTTGTGGGAGGGTAACTATGTGTCCTGTTCATTGCTCATGTATAGGGGTAACTCTGGTTTGGGAAGAGAAACATTTGCTCAGTGCTGGGGTGTAAACCTGTATCTTTGTACAGTGCTGCTAGTGGGGAGGGGTGGGCTCTGGAAAGTATTAGTTAAAAGCAGTGCAGCTGCATCAAAGTCCTCTCCTATGGGTACCATATTAAATAAAACATAAAATATGCACATTGTTTCTCCATCTCCCCTCTGTTGCCATCTGGTACTCAGCTAGTGATCTGTCCACTATACATTCTCACTTCCACAGTGTTGCTTTGGATGTGACCGATCCCTCTTTAGTAGCTATATACTGCTACCATTCTTCTTGTGGGTAAGTTCTGAACTCTGTTGGCTAGCATGTTCAGGAATTGCCAGCTGCATGTGGCTCTGTCCTGATTTGAGGCTTATATACATGTAATTGAGGCATAGTTCAATATCACAGTTGGCCCCACACTAAGCCTTTGTATCTGGTGGCATCACACAAAAAGAAAAAAGATTAATATTGGAGGGGGGCATACTTAACATGTGTATGTTAGGGAAAATGTGTTGACATGAGTCCTCTGAACTGCAGTGTTGTATATTTATATTCCCATGTTAATTCCAGACTTGGATAAAGGAGGCCAAGAGTAATTTTGTAGATTTTCATTAATTAGTTTTGTAAGTGGATTCTTAAATTATTTATCAGAATCTGGAATTAGTATGGCAATAAAAAATATCATTATACATGACCAGCTTTGAATAATTTATAGCTACACTAGCATGCAATTTCTATCTTAACTCTGTCTAGATGTTTAACAGAGGGTACCCTTTCATAATGAGTGTGATGATTTTAAGCCAAAGAAGTAGTCCATGTACAGGAAAGCTAACAATAAAGGATTTTAGTTTGAAATTTTACTTAATCTTTTTTCTTTAAACAGCCACCAACACTCTTCAGGTTCTGAATAGAATGGAAAATATTGGACTCCTTTAGTCTCTTTTTTGCCTGACAGCAGTGCTACCTAGGAAACAAATTAATGGATCAGAAGGCTATAGTAATTTTATGTATTCATGGACTCCCAAAGAAACCAAAGGAATTTGATATGTCTGTACTGAAGGTCATGTGCATCATGTTGAAGAACCTTCAAGGTCTATCACTGTGATACTAGGGATACATAAAGCATTAAGAAATGAGAGGCTAAAGGGGGTGGGTGGAATGTTAAAAATGGTCATGCCTTACCTCCACTCTACTTCTCCAGTGCGGACAATGGGCTGTTCATTCCACAGTTCACAAGCAGAACACTGTCAGACTCTAGGAAACCAGATTGCTAAAAAGAAAACATTTCTTATCAGCAAATACCAAGCAATTGATGCATGGGTCTAATTTATTGTGGAAATCCAGCATATGCAACCACAGAGCAAATCAACTGAAACACTATGCAGCGATTCAACTCTCTCTGAGCCTTTGTCAGGTGGATGAATGTTTAAGCCAAGTTGCCTCACATAAACCTCATTTAATTTGCATATTAAAGTAATTTAAAAAGATATAAAGACCCAGTGAAAATTGTAATTTATAAAAGCAACAGGAATTCTCAAAGCATTTAATAGAAATTCCCCTACAGTTACAAAAGCTGATAAACTTCATTGTCCCCTTTGAGCAAACATTACATAGCATTATCACTTGACCCTTGTAAAACTCTTTATAATGGAGGCATCATGACATCCATTGTCAATATGATAAAGAGAGACAATATTCACTCATTTCAAAAAACTGAATTGCAATTTAAAGTTAGTTTGTCTCTGATTAGCTTCACCAGGGCTATTCAAACAATATAAAAACACGTACTTTTGTGTTTTTGATTGATATGAATTATTTATTTTACTGAATAATGATGAGTAGTATGACAATGATACTATAACATTATGATTGCAAATCAGTAACACAGACCACCATATAATAATCATAATATAATTAAGATAATAATAAATATATATTTTTAACAAATTGATCTATATTATGAAATGATACAAATAACTGCTATGATGAAAATGATAAATGTTAATACTAAAATGAAATATGTGTGAATGATACATTAATTTTATTTATAATGATATTACTGTGGTTCCCCTAGATTCATGGGATTGGCTGTGGTGTGGCCATTGACCAGGTGTCGTGGTGGGGCTGTGATTATTTCTAGCTGTGCTTTTACATGAAGTTGGAGTGGCCCTGGTCTGCTGCTGGCTACTGATCTGAATTTTCAGCTGGCTTTGATTGGCTTGGACTTTCCTGTGGCTTTTCTACTCTATGGTTAAGTAACACCCTGGATTATCCCCTATTTTGGATTTTTTTTCTGTGGCTTCTACACTTTATGGATGACTGACACCTTGGATTACCTTCATTCTGCTCAGGACCTAAGGCTTTTACTTTTCTGTGTGGTCTTCTTGGTGGTGAGAGTACCTGGACGTCCACATATTTTGATTTTATTTATTTTATTTTTTAATGAATGTTTTGTGGTTTTATTTTACTGTGGACATCATCTGAGTAAACTGTGACTTCCTATTTGGGCAGTGAGAGTGCCTGGACTTCCCTGCTTCCCAGGCCATGAGAGGGCTTGGGGGGGGGGGGTAAATTCATAATTCATAACTTTATGTTCTGCATGGCCTGTGAGAGCAGACTGCAGTAGTTCCTGAGCTAAGTGTGGTAGTGACTTATCCAATTAATGTGGGATAGGGTGGAGTTTTATCAGTGTTTTACTATGTGTTGGGTGGGCTAGTTGAGTAATTTTGGGGTATGTTTTAGTTTTATTTTATTTATTAATTTGTTTGGTTTGTTATTTTGATTTTATAGTTTAGGTCTTTTATTTTTAGGATAATTATGCTTTGGTTGGGAGTTGGGTTTGGAGGATATTTATTTGGTTTAAGGAAGACTTTGTTTTGAGTCATGTGGAATGCATTGGATGCCAGCCCCCGCAGTTATGTGCTATGCATCCTCTGCTCTCCGTGCCCTCTGCCCTTTCCTCACTCCTCCTCTTCAGTTTACTACTTACCAGTGCTGTAGAGCACTGGGTATTGTGCATAGGAGATGGAGGGGGTTGGGGGCTATGAACAGTGGAAGGTGAATGAGGGGGGTCATTGTATCACGGTGGTAAGATACAGGAGATGCCTTGGGGTGAAAAGGAACCCAGAACATGGTTCTCCATGTCTAGTTTCCATACCCAAGGGCACTACCGATTGTGGTGGGCAGGTGGTTCGGGCAGTCCGGGAGGTTCGTCCAACTCGGGCGATGTTGTGCAATGCCAGGTCCATCAAGAACAAGACTGCAATTATTGCAGATCTTATTGAAATGGTGGACCTGGCATGCATCACCAAGACCTGGGTGGATGAGAACTCTGGCCCCATTTTGGAGGCTTTAACTCCAGCTGGGTACTCTGTGACACACCGCCTGGGACTGGACCGTGGGGGGGAGGTTGTGGTCTGTTTCAAGACCGAACTTAACCTCACAAGTGTACTAGTTGAGGAGGCTGCGTCATTAGAGTGTGCCATAGTAGCATGTGTAGGTTATCGGATTGCCCGTATTTATCATCTACCTGGTGATGAGAAGCGAATCCTTCAGGAAGTGGCGGACTTCGTCATCGACATGGCATTTGAGTCACCCAGACTGATGGTTCTGGGTGACTTCAATGCCTGGGTCGATGACAAACTCTCGCAATTTGGTCAGCACTTCCTCCAGCTGGTGACATCGCTGAGACTTACACAGGTGGTTACCACTGCCACTCATAAACACGGACACTCCCTTGACTTAGTCTTCCTCCTAGGAATTGAAACATCTGACTTGGGGGTGGAATCAGTTGGGTGGTCAGTTCACTACATAGTGGGGTTTAGTTTTAGCACTCCCCTTGTAGGTCTACCCCTGTGGAGATGGTTAGGTACCGTCCTTTGTGAAATATAAGTTCTCATAGCCTAGCAGCGGTGCTTGACCTCTCATCCCTCTCATCAGCAAGCAATGACCCAGAAACCCTCGTAATGGCCTATAATTCATCCGTCTCAGTGGTTCTAGATTCCATTGCTCCAGTCTGGGTTTGTCCTCTCTCCCTTCGCCTCGATCCCCTTGGTTTGATGGGACTTTGAGAGAGATGCAGAGACTAGGATGAATGTTAGAGCATTGCTGGTGGAAGTCCACCCTTGATACCAACTGCCTTAGACTGATGGCCCATTATCAAGCCTATCAATCTGCAATCACCCGTAAGAAAGCAGAATTCCTGTCTGGGGAGATTGCGGCTGCTCAGAATTGACCAGCTCAGCTTTTCCGAACTGTGGACAGACTGTGCAGCCCAGCTTGTCTACATGTTCAGAAAGCCTTTTCACAATTAGAATGCAATGAACTTGCTTGATTCTTTGCTAATAAGGTAGCTAATATCAGGGTGGTACTCCAACCAGCAGACTCTATGGGCATTGCTTTTGATCAGCACGAGGTCACTGCACCTCGGCCTTCTTGGAGTACCTTCAGCTGACCAGAGTTCATGGATGTCATGCGGATCATCCAGGATGTGTGCTCTATGTGCTATAGTTTGGACCCTGGAACAACTTCCCTAATTTTGGGTTGCACTGATGTCATCGGTCCAGTCCTTGTGCAGATAGTCTGGTGCTCCTTGGAATCTGGAGAGTTTCCTAGCTTTCTGAAAGAAGAGGTAGTGACACCACTCTTGAAGAATGCTACCTTGGACCCAGACTGCCATGCACACTACAGACCTATCTCTAACCTCCCCTTTTAGGGAAGGTGATTGAGAAAGTAGTGGCAGCACAGCTGGAGGACCATTTGACCATCCATGACATCTACGAACCACTCCAGTCCAGTTTTCGAAAGAGACATAGTACCAAGACCGTGCTGGTTTGGGTGCTCAATGATCTCCTGATGGCTAGAGATTGGAAGAGCTGTTCCATCTTGGTCCTTCTGGATCTCTCATCAGCATTTGACACCGTGGACCAGGGGGTGTTACTTGGTCACCTGAGGCACATCTGTGGGCTGTTGAGAACAGCCCTCAGGTGGTTTACATTGTTCCTTATGGGTAGAACACAGAGAGTGGTGTCTGGGGTCTTTTCCTCAGGCCCTATTTCTCTGTCATGTGGGGTTCCTCAAGCTTCAGTGCTGTCACCCATGTTGTTCGTGGTGTACATGCTACCCCTCAGAGACATTATAAGAAGGTATGGGCTGAGGTTTCACTGCTATGCTGATGATACCCAGCTCTACCTTTCTTTTGCACCCGAGCAGGATGGAGCTCTCTCAGTCTTTAATAACTGTCTGAAAGAAATCCAGGAGTGGATGGATTCCAGGTGGCTGAAGTTGAACTTGGAAAAATGTAGGTGCTGGTTGTGGACCCAAGTTGCAGAATAGGGGGGGTTGGTTCGCCCTCTGGACTTTTTCTAGGTGGTGTTTCACTCCCGACCTCTGACTGGGTGCGTAACCTGGGAGTAATTTTTGATGAAGGGCTGACCCTGCATTTGCAGGTGTTGGATGTCATCAACTCTTTTTATCACCTCAGGAATATTGCCAGTATTAAGCATCTGGTTCCATCTGCTGACCTTCTCACTTTGATCTACACCTTTGTGTCCTCACCCTTAGATTATTGCAACTCCCTCTACCTAGGGCTTCCTGGGGTGGAAATCCACCACCTGCAGCTGGTGCAGAATGCAGCAGCCCGGCTTTTGATGGGATCTGCTCGGTCCTGTTATATTTCGCCGGTGCTGCGCGAACTGCACTGGCTGCCAGTACAGTGGCAGATCACCTTCAAAGTCAGTTTGCTGACTTTTAAAGCCGTACACGGACTGGGCCCAGATTACCTGAAAGAGTTCCCGGTTCCTTACTGCTCTGGACAATCACTCCGCTCAGTCGACGAGGGGTTGCTAGAGATTCCAAGGGTGTGCTTGAAATCATCCTGGGCGAGAGAGTTTATGTATGCATCCCCTACCCTTTGAAATTCTCTACCCCATTGGTTATGGGAGTGCAGACCTGTGGAGGAATTCAAGCAAACTTTAAAAACTTTTTCGCAGCACCAGGCATTCAGTGACTGATCTTCCTTTTTGATGAATGGTATACTGTTATTTTAATCTTAATTGTATTGATGTTTGATCTGTTTTTAAAATTGTTAGGCACCTTGGTTATGGATAAGGCACCTTATAAATAAAATGTACTATTATTATTATTAATGACATGATTAAAATATAGTAAATTAGGAATGAGGACTATGGGCAACTAATAATAATAGTAATAAAATATACTGCATTTGTATCAAAAAAAGTATTGTAAAATAATACAAATTACTATTAATAATTACAACTTCTATTTCTAAAATGAAAAGATATGTAAAGGATGACAGTATTAATATTGATCATGATATGATGGTAAATTAATAATGAGAGCTATGGAATAATAATACTACTGATAAAAATAACACAGGAATAATAATACTACTGATCAAAAAAACATGGGGTATCAGCTGCAAGAGAGTGGGACAGTTGTGCTTGGTTATAGAGGCAGATGATGCACAAAGGGATAATGCATTCAGAAGCTTAAATGCTGCATATGTTTATTTAAATTTTCAAGGCGCACTATGCAAAAAAGGAGTGGTAGTACAAGGTCAAACTGAAACCTCTAGAGAACCAGAATGATTGTCCCCCCAACACGTACCACTCCACTAACACTTTCTCCCTTGGGTTTGGGAATAATTGTGGCCAATATCCAGAATAACTCCATGGTCCCCATCCCACAATGGATCCACTCATGCATTCAGATACAGTCATCTGACTGTAACGGTGTGAGCAGGGCCCATGACCGAAAGGGAGGGGTGAAGTGGTCTGCATCATCAATGACACTAGGCAGACTGATCAATCTCCATACTAAAAAAAAGGAAGCTTTGTACCTGAACATGCTGCCTACCATCAGTATAGTAAAGTATTAAACAAAAGAATAAGAGCACCCCTCGGCCAGCCTAACAGAATAAAGTTTATTTGCTTACAAATACATGAGTACCAGCTTCATAATGCTGAGTGAAAAAAAAAAAACATTCATGGCATCAAGGTATAAATATGCTATGCAATAAGAACTGTTCTGAGAGTAAGGGTTGATGGGAAAGCTCCACGTACTCTGGCAGGTTTCACTGTGCGCCTCTTCAAGGAGTGATGTGTTGTTGTCTCTCATTGCCCTCTATTTTCAATGAATTAGAATGACAGTACTCTATTTAAAGTCACACAATGGCAGCTAACAACAAATATAGTGCAATAAATATTCTGTGATGACACTAGTTATTCTGAGTAGTATTTTATAGTATTAATTATTTTGTTGTCAATTAAAACATTATACAACTTGATCAGTTATATGCTGTATCTGTTTGAGTTATATACCATAAATTTACCAACAATCTCTAAATAATTAAAAAAAATCAAGTTACAAAAGAACAATTTAATTGACCATATTAAACATGACACAGTTGGTGATAACTTGGTCCCCAATAATGCTGAAGCCCACACTTTGGGGGTGGGGGTGCAACAGAGTGCCTTTTCTCTTTGTAGTGCCTTCATTACTTTTTAAAAGAAGACCAACAAGTTAGACTTCTCACCTTTTAGTACATAGGAGTACACAATATACAGACAAAATTTGGCTAAAAGCCATTCATGTTTTTTCACTGGTGTTCAGTGGCTGTATCCCTCAATACCCTCAGTATTCATATATTGCTCTAACTTTTCCTTAAAACCCCTGTAATGTATGTCTGTCTACCACATCCTGTGGAATCCTATTCCATGCTGCGACTAACCTCTGTGTGATCCAATGTCTCATTTTCTCCATTTCAAAGTGCTCCCCCCATTAAAGTTGATAATGATGTCCCATTGTGGTTACTTAATAATCTCTGGTGTTTACTTTTAGGCAGCCCCTTAAGCCCTGATACCTGGATGCTTTATATACTAGGATCAAATCTTCCCTCATTGTTCTTGTTTTTAACATGAAAAGCCTCAATTCGGGCAACTTCTCCTCATATTTCTTTTCCTTCAATTATCTGATTAACCCGGTCACATGCCTCTGTACTCTCTTCAGTCTAGCCACAGCTCCCCTAAGGTATAGGGATCAAAACTGGTTGGATTAGTTCACATGTGGCCTCACCAATGTTCTACATGATCACACTTCTGTGTATGCTCACAAGGTTTCATTTTATATGGCCCCAAATCTGGTTACACCAACCAATTCATGTTAAAATCCTTGTTTAAAGGGATTTGAAATGATAACCCAATGGCCTCTCTATCTGCTGCTCACAGTTTTTTTTTTGTTAAGGTTGTAGGAAGCCCCTACATTTCTGTATCCAAAGTGTGTAACTACACACTTGTCCACATTTAAATTTCATTTTCGCCATCTGCCTACACAGCTAACTTAGCCAGTTTGCTCTGCAATCTCTCCATCCCCTTCTTTGTGTGGAGTATGTGCCCAACTTTTGTATCATCTGCAAACTTAGTCATGTAGTTACTACTACTGCATTTCAGCCACTTATAGATTGAAGAACATTGATCTCTGCACCGATCAGTGGGGTACCCCTCTTTATATGCTACTCTATCTGGGCAGAAATCTCTTCACTCATCATTTTAATCCACCTTACTATACCCTGAATAGTGCCTTTACTCCAGACTTTTCTATCAATTCCTTGTAAGGGACTGTAACAATTGCTACTGTCCAGATAGATCACATCCACCAGCTGATTCTCCTGCAATGCCTTGCTCACTGGTTAAAAAAATATCAACAAAATCAAATGAGCTGGCGCGTCTCGGTGTATGTTATGTTATGTTCTTGTCATTTTGATGTTTCTACTCTGTGCTGCCTTACGTGGCCCAGGCCGTGCCTGAAAACGATCCCTGGGATTAGTGCACCTACCCGGTTAGCAAAGTCATAAATAAAAAATAAATAAATAAATGTGTGGAGGTGCTCCCACTGGCCCACAAACACTCATAAAGGCAGGGATGTGATGCATGCTTAAGGAAGTGGAAACACTGCAATGATGTAGTAGCCAGCCTTTAAAATATACCCTAGAAATGGTTCTATGTGATAATGGCGAGTGCCAAAAGGCGACTAGCATTATCGTGACATCAGGGCAGTGAAACAATTTCGCCACCCTGACATCCTCTGGCGAATGGAGGAATGGCGCTGACCAAAATCACTTGCTTAACCCCACACAATCTGCCCCTCACTTAAGGATTCTCAACTCCAGGGGGTGCATGATGGAATTTTGTTATTTTTTAACCAGTGAGCAAGGCATTATAGGAGAATCATGTACACAAATGCTAGCAGTATGGGAAATAAGATCCCAGACCTGCAGGTAATAATGATAGAGGCTAAACTGGACATAGTAGCCATTAGCGAGACATGGTTTACCAGTAACCACACTTGGGAGACTTCAGTACTTGGCTATGTACTGTTCAGAAGAGACCGAGGTGCAAAAAGGTGGGGGGGGGTGGAGTGGCCCTTTATGTCAATGAAATTATCAAAGCTACAGAAATTCAGAATACACATAAGGAGCCAGAGAAACTGTGGGTCACCCTGGAAACAGGAAATGGGACAGCCATATGAACTGGGGTTGTGTACAGGCCTCCAGACCAGGGGGAGGACAGAGATATGTTACTGTTAGAAGATATACAAAGTATGACAGCTAAAGGTGAGGTTCTGATAATGGGATACTTCAACATGCCAGATACAGACTGGTCAATACCAGCAGGGACATTTGCCAGAACTAGACACATGGTGGATTCCCTGCAGGGGGAGGGCCTCAGACAACTGGTACAACAACCCACAAGAGGCAGAGCTATCCTAGATCTAGTACTGACCAACAGGGAAAGGATCACAGATCTCTAGGCAGAAGGTCACGTGGGTGCCAGTGACCATCACATGGTATAGTTTATTTGGCCACTAGAACAAAATCATCCCATTCCAAGGAAAAAAATATGGGACTTCAGAGGAGCTGACTTTGATAAGATGGCCATCAGAGTTAAGCTAGCCCTGGCAAAAAGAAATACAGGTGAGGGGGTACAGGCAAAGTGGGCAAGTATTAAAGATGCAATACTTGAAGCAACATCTCATTGTGTTAGTGAGAAAAGGAAGTGCAAAAGAAGAAAGAAACCACTTTGGTTCTCAAACACAGTAGCAGAAAAGGTCAGAGCCAAAAGGCTGACCTTCAGTAAATAAGGGAACGCAGCAGGATGAAGATAGGGAGGCATACCAAACTTCCCTAAGGGAAGCAGGGAAGGCAGTAAGGCAGGCAAAGGCCCAAACTGAGGAAACACTAGCATGAACAGTAAAAGAAGGTGACAAGACTTTCTATAGATATGTTAGTGAAAGGAGAAAGTCTAGAGGGGGGTATTGCTAAGATCAAGGGAGATAAGGGGGTTTGTGAGGAGGAGGACCATGTAAAATCATCTATCCTAAATAGATACTTCTGCTCAGTATTTACCAAAGAGAAAGTAGGGCAGGGCCCCGAGCTCAGCACCATGGACACAGGGGGGAGGGAGGTGTGAACTAGTCCCTTCACAAAAGAAAGGGTACTACAAGAGCTCAATAAGCTCAGGGTGGACAAGGCAATGGGACCTGATGGCATACATCCCAGAGTACTAAAGGCTCATATGATCCTGCTCCACAAGGGTGGTAGCAGGAAGGAGGCAGGGAACTACAGACCAGCCAGTCTTACCTCAGTAGTGGGCAAGATTATGGAGACACGCCTTAAGGAAAGGATAGTGCAACACCTGGAATCCATAGGTACACAGGATCCAAGACAGCATGGGTTTACAAAAGGAAGGTCCTGTCAAACTAATCTCATAGATTTCTTTGACTGGGTAACCAGAGTGGTGGACCAAGGGGAAGCAGTTGATGTCACCTACCTTTACTTCAGCAAAGCTTTCGATACTGTTCCACATAGAAGATTGATTAATAAGCTGGGTAGGCTTGGGGTGGGTCAGACGTTGGTCAACTATGTGGCAAACTGGTTGACAGGCAGAAAACAGTGAGTGGTGGTAAACTGTATACAGTCAGAAGAGATGTAAGTCACAAGTGGGGTACCTCGGGGATTAGTCCCGGGGCCAGTCTTCTTCAATATCTTCATCAATGACATTGCAGATGGACTGGAGTGTAAGGTTTGTCTGTTTGTAGATGACACCAACATCTGCAACAGAGTAGATGATCCAGATAGGGTAGGCAGAATGGAAGAGATCTGGATAAACTAGCAAAATGGTCGGAAGAGTGGCAACTGGGGTTTAACGCAAAGAAGTGCAAGATCATGCACATAGGGAACAGAAATCCTGAAGCCACCTATAGGCTGGGAGGGGAGTCGCTGGCAGCCACAAGATAAGAAAGAGACTTGGGCATCATCATCACCGATGACCTGAAATTATCCAAGCAGACCACTAAAGCAGTAGGTGAGGCTAGAGGGATGTTGGGGTGTATTGGGTCAATGACAATTTGCTCCCGACAATACGCACCACGACAACTTGCTCCCGACAACTCATATAAAAGACAATTAGCTCCTGTACTTCCCGCTCTGCGTCTTTTCACTCCCCATTACTCAGTGAATATTTACATTGTTATCTCCTCCACTCCCTAATTTGACAGATGCACAGAGGTATGCTATAACTGCTTCTTTGATGAAGAACAAAATCTGTAGAATGATCTCAATGTTAGATACTTGTTCCTGTACAAAACCTTTTCATAGACAAGGTGATAATTTACTCCCAATGTTTGAATGTCTTTTATCACCATCAGTGTCAATCCCATCTTTTGGGTATGTCATTTTTATTTTTTTTCTATAAAAAGGGAGGCCTATCAGCCTCTTAATCTAAACTGCTCTCTGCTCATTTATAGGAGGCTGTAAAGGTTTTGGTTGAGCCTGCACAAGCCTGTTTGATCCCAGAAAGGATCATTCAAGAGAACATGAACTGTACATACTGAAGGATGTTTTCGAACTGGGAAATAGGAAGGTGGTGCATGGTTTGTTAGACCAGGAGCAGTCTTTCAGCAAGGTGACCCACAAGTATTTAAGTCTTGCATTGCTGTTGGATTCTCACATATTTTATAAAGTGAATCAGGAGACCGTATGAGGGAGGAGATGTGATTCCATTTGTCAATGGACAGTTTGAGTAGACATCTACTATTGCTATGAAGTCTGTTACAGATGCCCACTTAGCCCTCTTTTGTACACATTCATAACAGATCCCTTAATTCGACAAATCTTACAGCACAAAAATATAATAGGGATACTGTATCTCTCCTGTGGCTATGGATGCAATTTAAAATATCTAAGTATGTGGATGTGCCTTTTATTTGTCAGAGAGGAGCTACAGTATGTGTAGAAGTTGATATGAATATAGTGTAGTAGTATAGGTTGCTTGCAAGGTTCAAGCTGTTCAGTGTTGGTGCTTGTAAAAATGCAATTTAAAATATCTAAGTATGTGGATGTGCCTTTTATTTGTCAGAGAGGAGCTACAGTATGGGTAGAAGGTGATATGAATATAGTGGAGTAGTATAGGTTGCTTGTAAGGTTCGAGCTGTTCAGTGTTGGTGCTTGTAAGGTTCGAGCTGTTCAGTGTTGGTGCTTAGGGAAACAAGGAGTTTTGGGCTATTTGTTTGGGTTAATTGCTTGTGGGAGCGAAAAGACGAGGAGTGAAATGCAGAAGGGAGTGAGTTGACAGGAGTGTATTGTCGGGAGCCGATTTTCAGGGCGTGAATTGTCGGAAGTGAATTGACGTTCTCCCAGGTGTATTAGTAGGGGTATCACAAGTCAGAAGAGGGAGGTAATAATCCCTCTTTACAAGATACTGGTTAGGCCCCATCTGGAGTACTGTGTGCAGTACTGGAGACCATACCTTCACAAGGACATTAACCAAATTGAGGCAGTCCAGAGAAGGGCAACCAAAATGGTGCAGGGACTGCATCAGAAAACATATGAGGACAGATTAACTGAACTCAATATGTATACCCTAGAGCAAAGGAGGGAGACAGGTGATAAGATTGAAACATTCAAACACCTTAAGGGCATTAACAAAGTGAAAGAGTCTAACATGTTTCAATATAAGAAAAATAACAGGACAAGAGGACACAGCATGAGATTAGAGGGAGGCTGATTAAGGTGTAATGTGAGGAAGCTCTTTTTCACAGAAAGCGTGGGGGATGCATAGAATGGCATACCTCAGGAAGTGGTGGATATGAATACAGTGCAGCACTTCAAACAGGCATGGGATAGGCATAAGGGAGCAATACAGATGAGTATGAATAGATAGACCATTGACAGAGCAAAGGCCAATGGCACATTCATAAGGTACAAAAAGAAATGGGCAGACTGGATGGGCCTTGCGGTCCTTATCTTCTGTTAACATCTATGTTTCTATGAAAGCAAAAAAAAACATGTTTCAGGCTGGGCGCAACAAAACTGCAGTGGTGCCCGGATCCAGACCCGAACCCAGAACCCCACGCACTGCAAGCGGAGGCCAACCCTGCCGCCATGGCGCAGCTCAGCAGCTGACCGCAGCACCACCCCTACATTCCCTCTGCCCCCTCCCAGGCCACGCTCAATGTGCTCGCTCCCCCCTGCATGTGTACATATAGCAACATCCTGTCACTACAGTCACCCCCCCCCACTCATCATTCAGGCTTTCGACCACATCGCATCACCGTTTCGGATGGCGCCTTCATTCAGGCGCCAATGTCACAGGCTACCCTAGAAACTCAGAACCCCCCATCCCTTGATGGAGCTTACATAATGAAGTGCCAGGGCACCTCTGGTGAAGGTGTGTAGTGTATGTACCTGCTTTAGCTTTTTTGCTAAATACATTTCACAGCTGCTGATATTGGTGTCAGTTTCCAGTTCTTAGAGCATGCATTTAAAAAAAATATTAAACTGGTCATAAAAACAATGGCCAATGTGATACATTTCTTTGAAACTGAGCAAGACATTGAAGAAGGGTAGATTGATGCATGTGATCTCTTGTGGACTATAGCAAGGCATGTGGTTAAATATGACCTACGGTACCCTTTGTGAATCCATGCTGAGTTCTGCCCTTAAGTTGTTTGTATGTACAAACACTAAAATATTTTCATCACGGAGGTCAGACACACTTGTTCAGTAGTTTCCAGGATCATTCCTCTTCTACCTTTTTAACACTGGGATCACAGTAACAACCTTCCAGTCCTCTGGAACTACCCTCTCTAGTAGTGATTCATTAAATATTGCAGTTACTGGTGTTGCCAGCTCAATTTCCATTTATCTAATCACCCTAGGATGCATATTGTCTTGCCTTTAGGATTTATTTGGGTTAATTGAAAACAGCTTATTCAGTACACATCTCTTATTGACTGAGAAGAGTTCCATACCTGGCTTATTCTCAAGTGTGTGGACCAACTCAGAATTGTTACATACTGAACAAGAGTATTTACTGTATGTAAGGATTCTGCAATCTCTGGTTCCTTGTTTATTGCCATACTGTATTTGAATCAATCAATGGGCCTACTATTTTTATTACTTCCTTTTTATTTCTTATATATTTATAAACATTTTTGTAACCCCTTGGTGGCGCTATCCCAAGAGCTACTACCCCTGCCTGCGTGGCTAGTAGCAGGTTAAGGGGCCTGAGTTCTGAAATGGGTGCCTCCTCCTGGAGGTCAGGGTTGGTAGTTGTCAAGCTAACCTGGGCACAGCCCTCCGGGGCACTGTAACCCCCCTCTTTCCCTTCTACAGGCCTGAGCAATATACGATGATCACTTTCGCAGTACGCCTTGTACACCGCACCAGTGCCCACACTGTTTGCACTTAACACCAGGGTTGGGTCTTCTGGCTCGACCATGGGGGATCCCCTGTAAAACCAGGTTATGCACTGTAAATAGCAACAGTAAAGTACTCTTGGTACAAACTGGAACCACATCAGCTTAAATGCAGCAAAAAAGTCAGATCTGATTTATTCAGGGGACTTGAACAAGGAAGGGGCGTAATCAGGTTGATTGGCTCAAAGGCTATATTAATCAAACAGTAATGTATGTGCTTTAAGTCCCCACACAGTCACACCTCTGGGTACCCAGGTAGGGAGACTATGGGCTAGACAGGAACGTTGCAGCTGGTCGGGGCCCTGTGATGGAAGAAAGCAACATGCACAGCACACATTATTTATAACCCGGAGCCAGAGGACTCAGTTCGTGAAAGAAAAAGCAACCAATCAGATGACAACATTTTAGATTTTGCAGGGAGCTGTTTTTGCAGGGAGCTACCCTGATGTTTACTCACGATACCCAATACTGGACACAGGCAGGACGAAATCAAAACTGCAGGTTATTGAGCTGGAGTGCCCAGAGAAGCGGGGCCCACACGAATCACCAAGGCGTCATTCCTGTTCAAGTTTTGAGCAGGGGGGTGATCCCCAGGCAGGTCTCTCATCGATGGCTTTCTCTGTGCAGCGGGTAGTCAGGCTGGGCCAGTGTGGCAAGGCCCAGGCCCAATGGAGATGATTTTGGATTCAGCCCATGGGGCTGGATGCAGCTTCCAGCAAGCAGAATACAGTTCAAACCACAGTGGGGAATCAAATTGCGACCCACTAGCAGCACACAGCACATTTATACTTAAGGAAATTCTAATGCATCTTCCAGCAAGCAGAACACAAGTCAAACCACAGTGGGGGACAAAATCACGACCCACTATAAGCACATAATACATTCACATGTAAAGAAATTCCACTGTACCATGCAAAAGGCTCTCTGGTCGCAATTACAGAGTCTCTGCACAATCCAGGAGTTCAGAGGTGGCTGGAAGTCTAGACAGGCCAAACACATTCAGCAAATCTTCGGTCTTCTTCAGGTAGGAGCCTGGTCACAATTCTGTGGCTTACTTCGCTCTCCAAGTTTGGATTCAGTCCAAAAAATGCACAAGTTCCCTCTCAGGGACAGCAGGCAGGCATGCAGGCCAAAACTCAGGCCTTTCCACAGTTCCCCTGCATGAATCTATGCCGGGGCTGCTGCTTGAATCATTCAAGCTGTTATCTCTTCACTTCCCAACTAAGAACTGAAACTAGCTGCAAGCAGCTTGGGAATTTCCCCAAGAACCAAAAGGTTTGGCTGGCTGATCTGACTGTCATTCACAACAAGAGCTCCCCCATCAGGTTATTTTAGGCGCCAAAATGCAAAAACTACAATTCCTTTGACCCCATCAAGCCCCTGTAGGCAGGCTCCATTTTAGAGTCCCAACAGTACTGATTGGCCCATTCTGACAGTCCCGGGCCAAGTTGGTGGAGAGAAACAGAACAGTCCTTGCTGCAAAGAAGGCAAGTTAGAACAAACTGCACTATTATTACTATGCTAACAAATGATCAGCAAACAAGCACATCTTCTAACAGAGCTCCCTTTTACATTAATTAAGACTGCAATCTAGGCAGCTCTTAAAGAGACAGTACACAGAGGCCATACAGGCACTCTCTGGCAATACATTTAACCTACTAAAACGCAGAACACCATCCTGGCAGTGAATATTTGGGCAAGCTCAAGAAAGACTTTTCTGGAACCCCCATTTGTAGGGGAGTTACATTTTTTTACCTTTTTTTTTTGTTATTAAATCAGTTTTATTAAATTTTCAAAAATCAAAACCATACCCAACAATAGTAACAGTACGATGTATCATGACAGTAAACAACAAGACCAAACAACCAAGTCCTTTCCTCCCCCCCTTCCCCCAAGACTACACACGATGAATAATCTTAGCTTACAGCTCCTGTAACAAGTATAGCCTTCAAGGCTTCCAGGCAGTCAGGAGGGCCTCCAAGGGGCCCCACAGTGATGCATATGCCTTGGGCCTACCATGCATGTAGGCAATATGTCTCTCTAGCTGTAGGCCAAGATGTTTTCTTTATACCACTCCATCGGAGGGAAGTTTGTCACCAACCCAGTGTCTCAAAAAATTAATTTGGCTGTTGCAGAGATGAGCGACATGTGGGCCCTCTTAGTTTTGGTGGTACCCAAAGGAAAGAGATTAATTAGACAAACTTCAGAAGTAAACAGGGTTTCTAAGCCAAGGATAGGGTCAAGGATATTAGCGATAGATCGCCAAAAGGCCTGCACATAGGGGCATAGCCAAAGCATGTGATATAGGGTACCGACACCTCTCTTACACTTTACACAAAGTGACGTTGTCGATGCCCCATATTTGCACAACTGAACAGGAGTTATATAGATATTATGCATGATGTTGAAGTGCACTAGTCTCAGTCTGTCTTGCTTTATAAACCTGTACAAAGATAACCAGAGTTTCTTCCAAAGAGTAGGGTCCTCTGGAATTCCCAGTTCCTTTGACCAGTAATAACAAATCCCTGATGGTAGTCTAGAATCCCATTCCTGAAGAGTTTTGTATAGGTTTGAGACTGAACGTGGTTGGGAGGCTTTATGTATAAGCGTGGACAGGTCTCTGTCACTTGGACCTATCGGCGGCACCCCGAGAAGAAGGAGGTTAGGGCATTGCTAACTTGTAAATATTTAAATATCTCCTTTCCGAGGCCCTAGGGACTTTTAGGAAATAGTCAAACGGGAGCGGTTTCCGCTTGACCAACAACTTGAGACTCTGGCATCATTTAATTGGGGCAAAATGCGGGGACAGTGGTGTCCTCCAATCTTAAAATCGGATTACCAATAATGGGCTGGTCAGACGTATTAGTACCACCTTACTGTCAGATACTTCTGTATCTGATGGAAGGCTTTTAATGACCATCCTATTGGATTACTTCAAAGACCTTGGGGATAGCCGATGGAGAAATATATCAGAGGGCCTCAGAGAGCAATTAACCTAGGTCGCCAAATGCTGTCTATGTCTAACCACAGCGGTCTATATTCCTGATGTCCAGTCTCCCTACTCCAATGGGCTAGTTTGCTTATATGCTGCGCGACGTAATAAAGAAAGAAGGAAGGGGCAGCCAAACCTCCTCTTGACTTTTGGGCTGTCAATTTTAAATAAGATCTACAAACTCTTTTTTTGTTCCAAACGAAAATATTGACTGCACTTTGTAGTTTAGAGAACCATCTTTTCGGTAGATAAACCCCTAGCATACCCAGGGGATACATTATCCTCGGCAAAACGCTCATTTTAACTATATTGAGCCTACCCCAGAGAGAAAAGGGAGAATCACACCTCTCCATATCCCCAGTTATTACATTAACTAAATTGCCAATATTATCTCTAGTAATAAGATTCAAAGCTTTACAAACCTTAATTCCCAGGTATGTGACTGATTTTACTTCCCAGGAAGGCCAAGGGAAGAAGTTCGCCTTATAACTCTACTGTTTAAAGGATCTTTGTTTTGGCCAGTTCAATTATAATAGGATACTTTAAAACTCTCAACCTCAGTTAGGGTAGCTGGAATTGAGATATCTGGTTCTCGATATGCAATAGTATGTCATCTGCATATACCGAACAGGCGTACCTGGTATTTCCTACCTGGATTCCCTTTATTGCTGCATTCATTGCTAACCTGCCAATAATGGTTCTAAGTATAAATTAAAAAGCAAGGGACAAGGGCAATCTTGCCTCATGCCCCGACTAGATTGAATGAGGGGACAAAACCAGTTACACACTTGACCCTGGCCGAGAAACAGATATAAAAGATGGACCCATCTTCGAAATTCTGTAGGCAGCCCAAATGACGTTAAGGTAGCTAATAGGAAACCTAGGAAACCCTGTTTAATGCCTTTTTCGGCATCGAGCGATACTAATACTGCTGGTGTTCAGAATCCCTGGCAGATGCCAGAGATGATGCAATTTCTCATGTGATCTTGAGAAGACCTACCCATCATGAATCCCACTTGTTCCCGGCTCACTAGCCTACCCATAACTTTTGAGAGTCTATTTGCCAGGATCTTGGCCAGTATTTTAACATCCGTATTTAGTAAAGAGATGGGCGGTAACTATCAATATATAGAGGATCTTTCCTTGTTTTAAGATTAAAGAGATCGTGGCTTTTGAAACTAGGATCTGAAACCCCATTATCAAACCAATACATAAATACTTCCTTTAGAACAGGGTAATTACCGAATGACAGGCTTTATAAAATTGCTAGGCAAACCGTCTGGCCCGAGTTTATTATCTAAGGGCATCTGCTGCACGGCTTGCTGTATTTCAGTGAGAGAGATTGGAGCACTCAGAGAGCGCCGCTTCTGCATCTGTAATCTTAGGCAGGTTCACCGAGCTAAGATAAGAGCTAATGTCGGCATCAGTGGGCCATTGGGCTGGATCCACAGCATATAATCCTTGGAAATAGGTACCAAGACTTTCGCCATTTCAAAGGGTCGGTACACTTGACCATCCCCTAAGCAGATTCCTGTAATAAATTGTGAAGAGTCTAATTGAGGATACGCATAGCTTAGCAGCTTACTTGTTTTCCCTGTATCTAGGTATTCAAGTTTATCTCGAACGGCTAACTCCGCTTCTTTTGAGATACCAGACCAGCATATTTGGTTTGTAATTATAGACTCTTGGCCCAACTTTCAGCCGTGGAGGCTCGAGACAAGCTATATTCTAAATCCTTAATTGATGCCAAAAGGGAGTCCAATTGAGCTCTTTGAGTCCAAGCCCTCAAGGAGGCCATTTTTATCAGCTCTCCCCTTAGGGAACATTTTAAGGCAGCCCAAATTAAATCATACTTAGTCACTGAACCCTGATTACTGTTGAGAAAAGTAGTAATGAAATCTACTATATGCCCCAGAGAGACCTCATCTTTCAGTATCTGACTGTTTAGCCTCCACTGGGGCGATCGCTTACTCCCTGCTCCCAACCAGAATTCCAGACTCACAGGGGCATGATCAGACAAGACTCTAGCCGATATCTCCATCTGCATCACCCCAGACATGGCACAAGAACTTATAAGAATGTAGTCTATTCGGGAATATGACATATGTGCAGAGGAGTAATTTTGATGTCAGGGTTGGGGGGGACAACCTCAATCTCAACCAGCTTTGGATAATGGGTACTGTGATACATACGAAAATATAAACGTTATATGGAAAAATACTAAATTTCCTATCAACATGCCTTTGAAATGTAATACATATGGAAAACAATGAGGACAATATTTTCACAGGACACGTTTTTATTTTAAATATATTGTTTATTTGCTTTCCTTAATTTTTATTGCAGTTCTCAGTATATCAGAGTACTTTACTTGCTGACAATTAAGCAATGAGGCATGACCAGGGTTATGTTAATGGTCTGTTAATCACCTTCTAGGGGTGTGCGTGGCATGAGGTGTAGCCGAGTGCCACATGCCCCAGAGAGTGATTAACTGACCATTAACATAATCTTTGGGAGTGCCTTTATTGCTATTATAATAAAAACATTTTTAAACAGTGTTAAACCTTGTTCCATATGGCTAAGTTTTCATATGTATGTTAATAAGATTAACATAAGGCTGTTAGAATGTTTGCAGCCAATAAGAAAGCTCCATTTTCAGACCCTTTTATAATACCTAATAAGTATTACAGAAAAGGAATGTGTAAGAAAAGGATCATTTTCTTGTCTCTTTGTTACAACATGTCGGTGGAAACCATACAGAACTATAAAATCCTGCAATATGTACGTATAGAACACATGTGGCAAAAAACACCAAGACCACAAGCCAAGACCCAGAACCATAACTGTAGTAACTTGATAATATCCAGAGTGCTAAAACACTCGAGACTGTGTCCTTTTGGACTGTAATGTAGTTTGTGTCATACCAAGAATAACATGAGTGTCCAGAAAGGCTGGAACATGGCCCTTGAGAACTGCCTTACCTGCTTCCTAATATGGCCACCAATTGTGTTAAGCAATGACATCATTGGAGACAGAGAGCTACATGGCTCTTATAGTGTTAAACTAATTATTTTTCCTCTGTATAGAATTGTTACACCAAATGGTCAAGACCATGTGCACTAAGTTGATCAGTACACATGCAAAGCTATGGTTCTGTTCATTGTGTTTAGTTTAACATGTTAAAATTGTGTTTTAATCGAAATAACTTTATCTTTTGCAAACCACAGTGCAGTACAAATCTTAAATAACCTGATGGTCCAGTGGTCATGGTAGATTCAGGATGTTACAATGGGGGTGCTGGGGTGGGATGCATACTTGATATGCACTTTTACACACTTTTATTAAACCTTTATATTGTCTGCTATTCTTTTTAGCATGTTTTGATAGAACCTACAAATGTGATCAATAGATTTGAATGTAAACATTTGTACAATCAATAAATCAGACTTTAACAAAGTGAAATGCAGCAAGCAAGTACTTACATTGGCGCGGAGGGTGCAACTGCACCCTAACCCAACCCCTTGATCCAACACTTATTTGTAGCAAATGCTTGTGCAGTCCAATGCCAGAGTTAATACTTTCTTAGAAATCAAAATATGGTTGTCTTGACTTTTTCCCGTGGAAATAATAATAATAATAATAATAATAATCAGAAGAATCAACATTTATATAGGTTTACACACATGTATCCAAAGTGCTTTACAGGCATGCTAGACTGGTAGTGAAGTGACTGAATGTATAGTGGCAGTCATTTCACACAATAATATTCACATGTAGCATTGGACAATTGCATGAAATGGTTTTATGGAAGGGAATGTTGGCCAGACAATCGGGTCATAGCGATCATGGTGCTGGCAGCCCCAACTCTTATATCTCACAGTGATCTACTCATATTTTTCTCTATGCTACTTCCCTGAATAAGCCAGTACCTTGCAGGAGTGTCCTTCAGTACCCTCTGGTATTCATTGTTCACTACTTCTCCCACAGCACAAATGGATGAGCTCATCACTTTCTGCATCATGAATACAGGCAGTACAGTTCCCGAGATAAGCAGATCTTTCCAGTAAGTCAGGCTGATAGCAGCAGGGAACAAGGGAAAAATAGGCATCTGTCCTCAAAAGATTTAGGCTACCTTTAATTAGGCACTATTAATGATGGGTGTGCATCATTATGCACATCATTTAAAGGAGAATCGTGGCAATATAAAAGCTCCCCACTCACTAAAAGCTTACCTCATGATTAAACTTTGCCTATAAACCCTCTTTTTTTCCAGCAGGCAATTACTTTATATTTATTTTTAAAATCAGCGAACCGAAGTATGACGGACTGTGTGCAGCTCCATTTACTGTAACAGTGCAGTGCTGCTGCTGTCAGCCTGGCTTATCAGAAGATGATGTTTACTATTAATATGTAAAAATAACATAGAAGACTGTACTAACTACATTCATGATGTAGAAGGGTAGAAAGCTCACCAGTTTTTTGATGTGGGGAGTAGGACAGAAGAATGAATGCCAGAGAGGGACTGAACAGGTCATTCCAGCACAGTATAGCTATATTCAGGTTAGTGAAAGACAGGAAGGGGAACGTTGAGCAGATCATTGTGATATCTGATATGTGGGTCTGCCAGCACTGTGATCACTACCTGATTGTGGATGAGAGCAGCCAGTGACGAAAAATACTCAGAGTGGCAGGTCTGCACGTAAACTGTTACTTTAATTCAGTATAGGGAGATTACCTTGGGTGAGGAATGTTAACATTTATTAGGACATTATTGAGGGGCGTGTAGTAGCTCATTCAAGGTTTGGAATGTTGGTAGCCAGCCAACTCGCACTGTGCAGTAGGGTTCAGAAAAGTACTGCAGAAGATATGTGGGAACTGTCCTGAGGGGTTCTGCAGATCACAGATAAAGGAGTAGACTGACACTGGAAGTCGGGTGGATTTTCTCAAGGCATTAGTATTCTCTCCTGCTAATAATATTGTTATCCATAGTGGTGCAGCCTTATGAGGCCATGAACAGCAGTCGTTCAGGTGTGTACTGATGCTTATTGCTTTGCCTCCAGGAAGACCTAGCTGTTGGCTAATGAGGTGGGAGAAAAACAACAATGGGGGAACTGTACATACTGCCTTCACTGTGCTGACGGCGGAGGATCCACTCAATGTTTACTGTGGGAGCAAGTCAAACATTGAGAAAGAGGATTGACAGTGAACTGGGAGGTATTTTTAACAGTATCAGCTAATGAAGTGAATCGGTATAGGTGTGCACAACTGTCTGAGGTACAAGGTTACAATCTGAGGTGTGATAATTTTCTTCATGAGACCGCAGTTGATATGCAGCCCCATGCAGTACCAAGGAATATGGACGAGTTGCTTGAACACATTTGAATTTTTTGGCATCAACCCATTGCAACATTTTTATTGCTACAGTCCAAATACAGCACAGCGCCTTTCATGAGCATGAACAAATTTATTGCGGTAATGGTGTCCAGACATAGCTCATCAAGTCTGGTTTGGTGAACATGACATACAGCAACTGCATTCAGGCGACACCTGGGTCATTGTTGACCAGCCATGTTTTAGGCGCCTGTCGCACTGAAACTGCGCTTGCTTCACAACTGCTTACTGGTATCACCAACGTAGTCGCAGAAACTTTTCTAACTCTGTAAAAAGGCCACGGACATCTAAGGGTAGTGTTTTAAATATGACTACAGCCTCATTCAAAGAGGTATATGTGTTACTCTGTGCAAACATCTCAAGCTGAACTTTCAGCACTCTGGGATTAAGCTCTGGATATTTTTAATGCAGTCAATCATTTCCTCCAGCTCATGGTCACCTCATCACCCTTATGTACTGCAGCAAGAAGGAACTGTTCTAAAGTCTAATATCAGTCAGCCCTTGCTGATGGAACCTCTCTTCTAGCTGGGCAACTGAGATGTCTACTATCTTAAAGAATTCCATTCTGAAATAATCCTCTACTGTTGCATGATTGTGCTGCTCCCCTGCCAGCAAAACGGACTGGGACCCATCGTCTGCCTTGAGTGGTGCAATGGGATCCAGCTCCAGCTTCTGGACAACTTCATCAGCTTTTCTGATGGCTTGCAGGACAGTATTTTCATTCCTAGTCTTTGAAGCTGATCTTTTATGAGGCTTACTTGGGCAAGCATGCCACCTACTGTGCAGTTCGGATTTTGTAGGTCTTATTCAGACAAGTCAGTGGTTCCATAACTACCTTGACAAGCAGCAGGCTAACTAATGTGTTTGCTGAGTTCTCTAAGAGACCACTTGCCTTGTTGCAGCATCCCATTTTCCAACTCCATTTGTTGGAGACTCTCAAGGATTTGCTCATATTGCTGTGACACAGTTTTCGACTGCTGCTAATCTTACAGTCCATCTAGTTGGACATAAGGGTTCTAGTTTTGAAGGAGGTAGATGCATTATCAGATGTAGCAATTAGAAAAATTGTTCTGTACTTTAGGGATTCACTGAACAGTTTGCCCAGTTCATTTACACAGTGCAAGGAATTTCTTAACACAGGGCTTGCTTCACAGCTCTTCGCCACAAGATTTACACAGTGAGCACCACAATGCACAAATGTGAAAGTGGCTGACTTTCCTTTATGATAGCCTGTGCACCAGACATAGCATCCTGACATGTTTGGTAGCCGCCCATCAAATGCCATACCGGAGGAATTCAATTGGAGAGAAGTCTTGTGAAGACATCCATTATGACTTTTGCTATTGAGGTCTGATAGTATCCTGTGGCTCATAAAACCCAATGAACTCCTCCTGGGGCTGCGTATGTTCCATCAACGTATCTAAGGCAAATGCTTTCTTGTTCTTTACCTTGGCAGTCTTGTGTTCCGTCAACGATAATGGAATAGTATGATGACTTGTTAATATCCTTCACGACAGAACGGATGATCTCATGACTCATGAGTCCGATTAGTTCATTTTGAATTGCTGGGCTTGTATAGTCCTGCTTTCGATTTTAGCCAAGTTGCTAGGGTCTCATCTTCATTGCTGAGTAACTTGAGCAGTTCAGCAAAGTTTCCCTCATCAAGCTGATGACCTCGAATTGCCAATCCCTGTCTTCCCAAGTAACGCAGCAGCTATTAACTTAATCAAGCACTTGCAGACACATCTGTGAGATCTTTTCTGTTCCACCAGAGCAGAATCAACTGCTTTGACCACGGGATACATGAGCCACCTTCCAAAGGGCAGCATGCTGATGTGTTCTGAGCTCTGATGAGCAATAAACTTAGTCCGGGCTTTCCTCCAATTGGTAGCTTATTGTGGCGAATACTACTCGCTTCTTTTTTGACAGCTCAACATCCCCATTTGTTCACACTTTAGCAACAAAAGCAGAGCACTGCTTTCAACTCAGGACCATAGTGCAGCCATGAAAATTTCTGTACCATGATTCCTGGAATCGAGTTTTTGTTTCTCACAGTCCTGCTTTGGTATTTCCTCAGATGGTGGTTGGTACGGTCGATCCATATCATGAGTTGTCATCTCCATTCTAGCACTGTTTCTGCAACAGATGGTGATTGTGGTTGGGGTGGCTGATCCAGAGGCACTGTTTGGATCTCCAGTACAGGAACTGTGCTGTCGACAGTAGGAAGGGATGAACTTGTACTTGTTGCTGTTCTCCTTTGTTAACATTAGCATTGAAGCCCTGATTCAGCTCCTCATACACTGCAGCACATATTTCTTCAGTCGATCCTTCTGTGGATGAAGGCATGGGATTCACATGAGGTTTCTTCTGAAGAACATGGCAATCAGGTTGGTCTCTGACGCTTCATGTTATGAGATCTGTAGTTAACCCTGATCTGTAAAAATGAACAACTGTTACAGATTCTTCTTCATTAAAGGAAAACTCCTGAGTTTGTGGGTTCTCACAACTCAAAAGCTATCCTCCGCTTAGCTTTTAGCAGCACAAGTGGAATTTTCTCGAAGTCTAATACTTGTATATTTTATTTTAAAGTATGAATCTGAAGTCCGATAGGTCTATTTCTGCAAGGTAGTCATGGCACCAACGCTTCAACACTTTGTATTGAAGCATGTGGCATTGCTGCACCTTTGCAGAAAAATGAGCACCCTCTGCATCCTCCAGACTTCCGGATCTGCACTTTTAAAAATTTAAATATACCATTCCCTCTCTCCTAAGCAGGTCTCCAGGCTTCCTACTCCTGGGCTGTACCTCCTGATGCTGATCCACAGGCAGGAATCAAAGCTCTGCAGCAGGGACATCCAGCCCTCCACTTCCTGTTTTCTCAGTTTACTTCCTGCCTCCAGTCTGGCAGGTACTCTGCAAGCAGTGCTCTGCCCTCTTGGCAGAGCTGAAGACAGCAGACTGTAAGTCCATCAGTTTCTTTTATTTCGGCATTGTAGCTGTTTCTCAGCGCTCGCATGGACCCCAGTCTCAGCCTTGCAAGCTGTACAGACTGGACCCATTTCAACACGGTCTCATTTTTCTCGCGATTTCTGGACCGGCCATCCACATCAGGAGCTGGAATCTGGCCAGTAGAGATTTGGAGCTAAAAATCGCCACCAGAATATTTTGGATCAGAAAATCAACACCGGAGGGTTATCCAGGATATTCCCTCACAAGGGCAGCCCCAATGTTTCTGTCGATGACTGGCACATTGAACTCCTCAGCCACTTGTCGACTGTTACTTGCTCCTCGTGCATTCATCGGTTGGCGCTCTGGGATCCCCAGCTGATCATCCACAGGGCCTGCTCCCCTGACACAGCTCAGAGGCTTCTAAAAGAGCAATTCCTCAATGAGGATGGTCTGGTTCCAACTTACAGTCTGACAACATGGGTATACATCGACCACCAGGGTGGCACAATAAGCACAAAAACGCTAAAAGATTCCCTCTTCTTTCAGTGGGACGAGCACTACTGAAAGATGTATATTCCTGGACAGGAAAATGACAGCAGTCTGGCTCAATTCACAAGGTTGTTCTTCCAGGGAATGGGAGCTGGAGGACATTGCCTTCCACACTCCAACAGAACAGGGGTCAATCCTCAGATAGATCTTTTCGCCTGTGGACGGAATTCTGAATACAGCAATTCTGCTCCCTGGCCATGGACAAACCAGCGGTGGCTCAAACGCCTTCTCTCAAACCGGGATCAGTTCAGCCTCTGTTTGCCTTCATCCAATGCCGCTTCTATCAAGACTCCTCCACAAGTGACCTTGGACAGGGCAGTCATGATTCTAGGGGTCCCATGGCCAAGTCCGCACATGGGTTTCTATTCATCTTTCGAGGCGACCACCCTAACTTCAGTTTCAGCCCAGACCTTCTCCTTTAAGGGCTGGTCTGCATCTCAATTTGAACAACTTGTCTCCGGGCCTGAAGATTGAGCAGGAAAACTCCAGTTCTGCACCAGTTTTAACAACTGGCCTCTCTAGACTGGGAAAGTGAGTGGAAAACCTTCAAGGAGCTATGCAGTACAGCTCCTGTTATTGGAATGATGGGAGTTCATATGCCTCTTCTTCCTCCAAAGTGCATTATAGAATCCGGAGGAGATTTTGTTTCTGGCTTCATTCCAGACACATACAGAATGACACAATATAATTGCTTTGTACTACTGCAGTTCCTTTAAGACAGATGGACAAAAGACTCCAACCAGTCACCTTACAAATTAGAGTTTCTGCACTGGGGCACTCTTGATGGGACTAGGAACTGTTGGGCTCATATCCCCAGTCTGGTACTTCTACAGGCAGCAGCATTAAAACATCTTCAATTCACCAAAGCTATCACCTTGGAGTCTTGATATGGTGCTCAGGGCCGTGACCAAGGTCCCCTTAGAGCCTCTCATGCCATCCATCATGCATCTCAAAATAAAGATTGCCTCTTTTTTCTCAAAGCTACTACTTCTGCTAGAGTTTCAGCAAACTAAAGCGCTTGCTGCCTAAGAGCTGTACACTAGTTCATCAGGCTAGAACAGTTCCACTTTTATTTGCCAAAGTTATGTCCTCCTCTATTACAATCAAGGGTTCATGCTTCCTCTTTCTGCCCACTCTAAAAGCAACAAGAATGGAAAGTGGCATACACTAGACATGGGAAGGAGAAATATGGAGATTAGAGAGAGAAGCTATTAGAAACTTCAGCTGTGTTCATGCCAGCTAAAGAGGAAAAAGATGGGGCAGCAAGGATGCAATAGGCTCTATAGCCAAACGGATTCTATCCATCACCTCTACAGCATATGATCAGGCCAGAGTAACTGCCCAACCAGTGAGAGTCCATGGCCCCTTCGTGGGTGTAATTCTGAGAAGCATCGACAGCACACTCACACTGAGTGACATTTTGATGAGATGGGTGCTGTATAGGAGAACAGGATGAACTTTGTGTGAACAGTCCAAGGAAAACCTTGACACCTCTCGCTGGCTACAGGTGTGGGCGGGGTGAAATGGTATCAGCATTACAGGCAACAATCCCAAGTCACACCCTTATGCCTGTCATTCTCTACATCTGAGTGAAAATATAAAAAACTGGTGAAGTCACGAGCATGTGTAGAAACTGTGCAACGCACACCGTAATAGGGGGTGTGGGAGGTGGATGCACATAGGGTGGGCGCAGGTTGGGGGCAAGACAATCAATGAGTGACCAAGTAGCACATCTGCCTCTGGACCAGAAGGTCAGTGGGTCTCATCCCACACCGAGATTGGACTTGCTTGCACATAAAAATTGCTGGCATGCAAGTAGTATTGGGGGTGCTGTACTGCTGGGGTGTGCTGTCCTTCAGATGAGACATTAAACGGAGGTCCCTTCTGCCCATCCTGGTGTTGTCCTGGTGAGTGTCCAGGTGGAAGTAAAAGAACCATGGGCACTCTTCACAAAAGAGTAGGGAACATTCCCGGTGTCCTGGCCAACATTCCCCTTCCCATAAACTAGTTCATGCAATTATCCAGGCTGTGTGTGGGTGATGACGTACGATATGGCTGCCACCACACAGTCAGTCGCTTCACTACCAGTTTAGCATTGCTTGTAAAGCACTTTGGATGTATGAAAAGCGCTATATAAATGCTGAAACAAACATGGCGTGATTTAGCTAGTGCCGGGCAGCGTTGCCACTGGCAGTTGAATTCAGAGCCAGGACACGGTGTGCCATACATGGCTCCATTTTGGAAAAAGAAACAATTTTTTTTTTCTAATTTGAAACATAAGTAGTGCGGAGAAGTTAAAGTTAGAAGTCGGATCGGACAGAGCAGGAGTGGCAGCAGGAGGAATGGAATGTCACCCACAGCAAGTAATTTCAATAAAATAATGAGAAACAAACAAAAAAAAAAACATATACTATATAAACAGTGGATGGCTGAACACCCACAACAAAGGCTACGTTTCCATCTCAAGGTCTCTATGATGTCATCAACTCCCTCGATGGAAACACAGCCTTGTTGTTGGTGTCCATCCATCCACTATTCTATATATAGTGTATAGTGGAATGCTGTTATGCATGAAATTCCATGCCTGGAATATGCCTGTTCTGCTGCAGTAGTGATGTCATTATGTTGTTCTGCTGCAGCAGTGATGTCACTACTGCAGCAGAACCACTAGGAATCCTAGCACATCGTTGCTTTCCTCTATTTAATTATGTGGTGACAGTATTCTAGAACCTCTAGAGACTTTTCAAATCAGTTTCATTATGAAAGGAGAAAAAAAACACACAAAGCACACATTTCACATAGTACTACTATACACTACAACAAATAGATGAGCAACTTCATGCACAACCTGTGTTCTGCTACCTCAGGCTTCAGTTCCATGGACCTCTGAGCTTGGCTCTCAAGGTCAGAGGAATCAGAACCCCTCTGTGGCAGAACACACTGGTTGTGCATAGTTGCTCATCCAGTATTTTTTTCTATTTTTATCATCCTGTGTCCTAACATTTCCAACTGCCTCCCAAGTCTCCTTGATAAATCCCTCTATTACTTTATCTACCACAGATGTCAGACTGATGTGCCCATAATTGCCCATCTACTCCGAGACCCCAACCTTGGCTCATGTCCTCCCCTCCTCCTCCTCCCTTTCCTTTGAAACAGGCTCCATCCTCCATCACTGTCCCCTCTGCCTATTGACCAAATCCTCCTGTCCACTTGCACCTCCCACCATCCTCATCCACTTCATCTCCCGGGTATAGTATGGTGAAATGGTTTGCTGCTTGATGCTCACGCCCATATTGCTCTCTCCTACTTCCTCCCTCATCTGTTCCCTCTGAGCAGCCTCCCTGTGGCATACTTCACGTATGATGCCAACTTTGCCCCACACCTCCAGATACCATATGATCCACCTATCCTCTGGGATATGTCCTTTGCCTTGTCCTGACCTGTTGTCCCTGTGGAATACCATTTTGACATCCTCAAACCTCCATGCCAGTTTAATATTATGGCTGCCCACACTCCTTACACCCAATCACCCCCCCATTTTGGGTGTGAACCCCTACTATCACAATACACAGTCAAACTTACACAGCCCCCCACCAACAATTAATATACCACACACACACACACACACACACACACACTCCAGCAACACAATATACAAATCTTATGCCCTTCCCCCTTGGTCCTACACAAATCTGAGTTTCTTATTGCTTAGTCTCAGCTAGTCACACTGTGCACTCCCTAAAGGATCCACCCTCACAGACCATTTCATAGAGGTCGGAGCTGGGGTAGTTGGTGTGGACACAATTACAGCTCTTCCCCGAGTTTGTGAGGGATGGGCCAGACTTATAGCCCAGATGTAGATTTAAAACTTGGCACCCTCACAGCCGATTGGTCCTCCAGCAGCAGACAGCTCCCTCCAACCCTGGCCCACTGCCGACTGCAGCCACCGGGACGTCCTCTCTGATGCCTTCCTCAATCACTTCTGTCCTGAAAACCCTGGCCCACTGCCGACTGCAGCCGCCGGGACGTCCTCTCTGATGCCTTCCTCAATCACTACTCTCCGAAAACCCTGGCCCTGCCGACTGCAGCCGCGGGACGACCAGAACCCGCCTTGCACCTCAGCTGCCAATGCAGCCCTGAAGCCGTTTTCCTCGATACAGCTGCCGATGCAGCTCAACTTCTCACCACAGCAGCCCTGGTAGGATTCTCACCGCCGATGCAGTTAGCTACCTCTTCTCCCAGCAATTTACAGCTCTTCCTCAAGTTCGTGAGGGCTGGGCCAGAACTATAGCCAGATGTAGATTTAAAACTTGGCACCCTCACAGCCGATTGGTCCTCCTGCTGCAGACAAGCTCCCTCCAACCCTGGCCCACTGCCGACTGCAGCCGCCGGACGACCCTCCAGTGTATCCAGATCCCCTGGACTGTGTCCAAAATTATGTCATTTAGAAGTTATAAACTATAAATTATGGCATTTACAAGTTAGACTTAGCACAGCCCAAGAACCTCTCCACACAACCTGGAGTACAGTAAATATAAATGTTCGGTTTGTACCTCCCTGACATCTAAACTGGGGTTGGCGAGGGGGAGAAGGATCGAGCATCAGAGGACTGCTCTCCTTCTCTGAGTGGGTAGAGGAGATGGGTCTGGTGCTTGCCCACTGAGAGGCACAAAGTCATGCTGTAATATGGGTGGAGCTGGAACAGATGCTTGCTGTCAGCATCACTGCATGTTCCTAGCTCCAGGGGAATATAGCATCAGAAAATCCACTGGCACCTTGTATGAGCCGGGGCTTGGTGGCCTGACCCTCAGACACATTCAGTTCTGCCTCAGTGGGCATTCCCAGGTGAGGGTCCCGAGCCAGGCCGAGCCCATTTGTGGAGCTAGGGTACCGAAAGCAAAATATTAAAAAAATATGGGTTAAAATATTAAAAATTACAAACTTAGCCGACCCAGTGGCGTGGAGGGTTGAGGCGCTGTACGCTACACCTCACGCCATGCTGGGGGTGGGAAGGTGGAAGATTGATTACAGTCACAGAGTCACTGGTTCGATAGGGAGAGTGCATCTAGAACCTGGGTCCTGGCATCATGAATCAGGGGCAAGGCTTAAAAAAAAATAAAAAAATCAGGGACAAACACCCCCAATGGAGGGACATATCTTAAAAATTGATGTTATTCATTCATAAAGCCTATAGAATGAAAACATTTGTTAAGCTGCATTTTATGAAGAACAAGTTGACATTATTTTGTGCTTTTAATCCCTACTTTTCTATCACAAATTTCATGAGTATGCCTAGGGATACATTCTCCAATCCCCACATCTGGACCAGCATTTACTTGCTGAAACTTTACTTATGAAGTAGTACTACTACAGACAGTTAAACACATTTAAAAATTACCTGCTTGAAGTTGTTTTTTCTGATGCAGCAATCAACGTCAGCAACAGCACACAGCACAGCACTCCAGCAGTTGGGTTCCCGCCTCAAGCAGTGCAGTCTGAAGTAGAACTGTTGACAGACCCGGCGTCACAGACAGTCACACACACGGACACAGACTCGCACCGCAAATGCACGGAGAGTAGACCCCCCGAACTAACTCTGTCCAGCTGCACTCCACTGTTCTTTGTCTTTCTCCGGACCCTCTCAGTCTCATTGAATGAGGTGACGCAGCAGGACTTGACTCCGTCTCCCACCAAGTCCCTCCCGAGTGCTAACCCGCGACGATGACGGCTGAAGTTACTCTGTCCTCCTGGCAGTCGTGCAGCAGCAGGCTTTCACTTGAGTCACACTGCCAGCCCACAGCCACAACAGAATTGATGACGAGGTCACCCTCAAAAGTTCGCAAAACCAAAAATGACACCTTAGTCTCCCGAGTCCACTAAGTCGTAGTCCGATCGACTACTCCGCCTCCCGCCTCACGAAGCAGGCACAGCACGCACAGCATGGCGAGCACACCACAGCAGCCAGTATCCCGCCAGCTCCTTCTCAGACCTCAGTCACACACCTCATGATTGGTTAGGCGGAGTCAGAGAGAGAATACATTTTTTTTTTACTGGCCAGGAGGGTGGGCGGTCACATACGCTACTTGGCGGGCACATGAACATGGCTCGGCGGCAGCTGATTTGAATTAAAGAAAGATGTTAGGGGTACAAATGCGATGAAGGGTGACGCCGAGGTTGAGAGGACTTGCCCCGTCCCCCTAATTACGCCCTGCCTATGCGCTGCAGAGAAAAAGTATACTGCCGGGCTGTAGGGTTTAATAATTCGCCAGGCATCAACTAGAGCAGCATCTCTAATGAGATCTTTCAGCCTCTTTGTGCTGAGATAACCCTCGCCTTTCACGGCCGGATCTATCCAGATCTGTTTGGAGCACTAAGTTCCAATCCCCACCCAAAATAGTGAGTTTAGGTGGTGGACACCACAATACTTAGTAACCCAAGACAAAGAAGGTTGGGGAGTCACAGTTTGGGCCGTATACTGAACCAAGAAGAACTGAATGGAATTCTAAAACACCATGCACAACAACATAACGACCCTCTGGATCCCAAATTTCTTGGGCCAATTTAAAAGGAACATTTTTTGTTATGAGGATGACTGCTCCTCCCTTGCTTGAGGACACGCCAGCCCCAAAAACGTGCCCAACCCATGTTCTCTTAAAAAGGAGAATATCCTCTCTCCTTAGGTGCGTTTCTTGTAGAAAGGCAATTTGCGCCTGCAGCTGTTGCAGATGTCTTAATATAATTTGCCTCTTGACCCTATCCTTGGCTCCCTTAACATTCCAACTAATAAAAGTGTAATGACTGCCCATAGTCTATAATAGTGCGAAGTGGACAAAAATACCCAGAATACGCAGACCATCCCCCAGCGGGTAAAGCCGGGTTCTGCTGAGAAAATAGAGCAAGACCTGACTTCAACTGGGATCAACAACCCCAACAGTGTGTAGTCAAGACCCCCACCCCTCACATAATATCCCAACCATTCCCCAAAAACAACAGGCCTATAAGCCCCAACCCTAACAGAACCAACATCCCCCAGTTCAACACAACTGCACTCCCAAACCAGCTATGCCACATGATTAACATCATAGCAGTTCAAGCTCCACAGTCATACTCCCCGGAGCCCCCCCCTGCCATATTGTTTATTTTGAGCAACTGCCCTTTAGGATGCCCAAAGCCCCACTAGGATTATTAACAACTATCAGTTAACTTCAATCCTGTGGAAACAGAATTTCAGTATAAGAAAGAATGGTCAAAGACCCGTCCATCAGTTCCAACATCACACTGTACAGTCCCCCGATATCTTCTAAAACTTTGTGCTGGGATAAATGACTCCATTTCCTTCGACAGTCGTGGAGCATTGAACAAATAGAGAAAAAAAAAGTCTGAGGCTGGATTGACACTTTAACGTGCAGATGTCCCCGTTTATCAACTCAGCATCACATCACAATAGGAAGCATCAGCGTAAAAATCAAGTACAATAACGGAACAGTTCAATAATCTCTTAGGATCCGTTCCAAAAAAAAAAAAATCTCTCCTCGAGCGGGAATCATGGCGATAAGGCACTGTGCCCTCTGAGCTAATAGATGCTTGTGCCCAGGCTTTGACTTCCTCATGGAACAGTTGACTGTGTAGTGTGCTCCACTGAATCAATCCGACGTTCAGGTGGCCTAAAACAAAAGCAAGAAACACAGCATCGACATGCTTATGAGCCAAGGTATACACTCCAGCCCTTCACTTGAAGAGATCAGGGAAGATATTTTTGAGCTCTGGAAGGGCTTGTGCAGGCGATTCAAACGAGAGCCACTTATCTTCTTTTTTAACCATCAGGATGGCAGGGTATTTGACCCTGAATGGCTTCGAGGCAGCAACCAGCTTAGAAACCAGAGGGTGGAATTCCTGTTGCCGTATCCGTACTGAATGTGGAAGGTCCTGGGCAATGCGGATTTTCCTTCTTTCCCAAGTCACTTCACCGATGCTTCTAACTTTATCTAAAATATGTTGTTCATTCAAATAGTTCAAGAGTTTGAAAATAATTGGTCTGGGCGGCTGGCCTTGAGCTGGGGGTGTAGGGCTCTGTGGGCTCGCCTATAATGTATTTCTCCTCCCAGTGAGGGGCCAGCTACTTTATTGCAAAGCTTCTGTAGAAACGTGATTATCCCATTCCTTCCTCCTTTCTGGAATTCTAATATTATTAAATTATTCCGTCTCCGCCCCTCAGATCTTCTAATTTGTCTTCAAGTTTCTTCATCCTATGCTTCATATTAACCAACTCTAGCTCAGCTTTATCTTGCTTCCTTTCAGTGAGACAATTTTAGTTTCAGAATCATTGACCCTTCTTGTTAGCGACTCTACTGAGCCCTTGATTTCTGCAGATCGTCAGAAATAGAGGCTATAGCAGACTGGGCGGCTGCATAATTCTAGAAATCTGCCTTGATGAGGGCCGCTTCCACGGTAGGCATCTTGACTATGCTAGCAGCCTGCTTGCTTAGGCCACTTGCTGCTCTTCTCCTCTGGCGTCATGAGGTGAGAATGCCTTGGGGCGCTTTCATAGCGTACTCTCCATCTGCTGATCAGCCTTGCACACCGGGTGAATTGAATCGTCTTTGGGCAGATCTTACAGGAGGTTTCTGACGTGAAAAGCAGTTACTTAATTGTAAAATGAAAAGATAGGGACCTGAGCTCTGAGGAACCGCTGCCGTAGCCTAAGCTGCCATCACGTGACCCCCAAATTTTTTTACCTTTGTTGGCATTATGTGTTTTCTCCTCCACCCCCCTTTTTACTATTATTTCATATTTATAATTTCTGAAGCTCCTTGGAGATTTCCCAGCTGTGTTCTGATTTATCCACTTTAGCTAATTCATAAGCTCTTAGCCCTTATTTATTTTCTTTTTATACTTGTACTTAAGCCATGCTGTTTTTTCCCTTCATTATACTTGTTAACTGTTCATATACATTTTTCTTCTTGTACCTTGCCCACATGTGTTCCACTCCTTCCCCCTTAAGCTCCTTTCTCAAATGCCACCTCATTAACTCCTTCATTTCTTTAAAGCTGCTACACTTAAAATTTTAGCATATGGTTGCACGTTTTTCATTCACACCCTTTCTTGTAATTTAAACTGCACCTTATTCTGGTCAGTGTAACCGAATGGTTCTCTGATGGTGCATCCTTCAAAAGCTACTGTAAGGTTGCTAAGTAAAAGCTTGCCCTACCTCCTTTTCTGAAACTGATGTGTTAACCTTGATTATCCTTCATAGCCTGCATGTATACCCGCTCAGCGCTCTACAATGCCAGTTTGACAACACTTACATCGACTGGCATCACTGCGATGGGATTTATATAGACCACAAGTTGTAGTTGTCATAAATCCTGATTGTCTCTTGGTCTGTTTTTCTATCAGGGGCTTTGTCTGCAAACTCCTCCATGTGGTGGCTTTGCCCCCTTCCCGTACTAATTATAATCAACTCCAAGTTAGAGTTGATTTGGGGAGGGGGTGCAGGGCTGGGAGACAATGTGCTCTGTCTGAGGTGCACCAACACAGCGACCTGTCGGCAAACTGTTGATTTTGTCAACAGCGGTGTAGGTCGCTATGTTGGTGTCACTGTCAGGGAGATATAGCCCCACTCAGACCTGTTCATCACCACCTTTAATTTCCAGTCAACTTTTGATAAAGTCCCCTTTGAGCTTTATTTATATCCTGATTAGGAGGTTTGTAACATATACCTAATAGTTTTCTGATCTCTCCCTCTAACATTTGGGTTGTACCTGTAAATGGAATTGTATGCCAGTGTACTTACCTGAATAACAAAATAAAAATGAATGAATGAACATTTAACCATAACAAATCAAGTTCTTTATTTTCTTGTAAATTTATTTCCTCTATTGAATGTTTGCAATTTATATAAGCTGAAATACTCTCTCCCCTCTTGCCAACTCTGCAGTCATCAATATTTTTGCTTGTGCAATTATATTCTTCCTGCCAAATCTCAATTATTCTAAAAATATTGATGTTTTCTGTATGCAACAGGGCCTTTAGCTGGCCCATTTTAAAGTCTAAACTTCCAACGTTACATATCATACAGGGCAACATGCTTGTACTCTGGGATGCTTTTGTGGTTTTGATAGCACTTGCAGACTCCACATTTTTCCTATCATCACTCATTTTCTTGGTTGTTGCTGTTGTAGATATGAATGCGTTTGACAAAATAATGTACCGTCTCCATCCCCCTTTTTCTTTAAGTTTAATATACTGGTGATCATGCTTTGTGTCTTACCTTCCAGAATTTTAGCTCCATTCCTATTTAAGTGTAACCTGTCATTTACATTGTACCAGTGTCAGTTATGGAATGTATCCCAATTCTGGAGAAATACACAATTCTTCCTTTTGGCCAAGTTCATCAGCCATGCAATTGTTTACTGAACTGCCCAATTTCTGCTTGCCCCTACCTTAAACATTGGCCATATTTCTGACATAATTACTGGATACCCTATTTTTTAATACTCTGTGTGTATATTTCAAAATTCTTCTCAATCTCCTCCTCCTCAGTACTGCTCATAATATAAATACCAGCATGCAGAGCAACAGTACTATTGGTTGTTGTCCAGATCCCTTTAACAACTTATCTAAATTTTCTTTTATATCAACTTCTTTAGTGCCTAGGAGGTGACATACTGTGCTCATTTCTTAGTAGTTTCAACAGATTATACTGTCCATAAATCTAAAGACAGAGTTTCTTATGAATATTATATTACCAGCCTCCTTATTTTGATTGGCAAGCAAATTTCCATCACAATCTTTAGTTTATTTCAACTCAGGCACATCCCTCAAAACCTCAGATTTGTTTGACTAAGAGATGACTATCTGCAACCCTATCATTTTCCTTCTTTTACCTACCACTACATGCCAGTCATCATCAGCACCCTCCTCATTTTCCTCCATTATTGTGGCCCTTTTCCTTTTCTGGCTCCTCCTGAAATTCTGATGCCTAATGCCTAGCCTGGGGGGTCTGAAATGTGATGATGATGATGATGATGATATAAGTTTGTTTTTAGGTGATTACACATTAGAACCAAAGTTCAATTTAAAGAGTAGGTTAGAATCCAGTTGGTTACTATTAAAAAATATTCAATGTTAAATAAACATTTTAGACTGTAAAGTTACACTTACCCATTAACACACATGCCTGCTAACTTAAATGGATAAAGATTAACAAACATTCATTTAACTTACAGTAAGCAATTTATCTCTAGATTGGGACATCATCAGGGGTCAATTGAAAGCTGTCTTGTCTTCTGCCAAAGCTGACCTCCCTTCCGATCACCGTCCTGCCTGTTTAAACTGCTGCTGTGTTTTCAGTGGTGTTTTCCTGCCCCCTTCAGACCTCCCACCCAATCCAGTGCATGGCCAAAAGAGGCGTGCAGAGTTTAAAACCTGGTGTGCTGCTCTCCTACATCATCAGCAGCTCATCATGGCATCGAGACACTCTTGCACCATCAGGGGTTGAATCGAGAGATGTCCTGCCTTCTGCCAAAGCTCTGCTCTCTTCCGATCACCATCCTGCCTATTTCAACTGCTGCTGTGTTTTCAGTTGTTGCCCTGCCCCCTCCAGAACTCCTAGCTAAACTGGTGTGTGGCCAGAAGAGGTGCATGAAGTTTAAATCTTTGTGAGCTACACTCCTACATCATTGGCAGCTCATCTTTGCATTGGGACATTCTTGCACCATTGGGGGTTGAATTAAGAGCTGGCCTGCCTTCTACCAATGCTATCCCTTTTCCAATTGCCTGTTACTCCTAGTGGTCCCTCCATGTTAAGGACTTAGCACAAAGGATGCCACAGGAGTCTGCCCCCCAGAAGTCAGCCCAAGGAGGCACCTAGCCACTGACCATGCTAACCCCACAATGAACATGCAGCCTTGGTAGTCTCCAGTCACCAGAAACCTCTGCTACTGTTTAGACTATCATGCTACACAAGTACTGCCGATAAGCTACTGCTAGCTCTGTTAATTAGTCATGGAATCTTCTTTACGATATCGGTTACATATTTTACTATTTACTGTATTTGTATGTCTTTGCTTCCTTTGTTGGCTGTATAGTCTTGTTGGCATGTACCCAGTCAGCCTCTGCCTCAGCTACAGCTAGCCATGTATATTAGATAGGGAGCTTCATTTGATATTTTGTTTAAATATTGTAGCATTTAATGCATTTTGTATGTATTTGCCACTGGCTTTGCCTGCATAGTCTCACTGGCATTTTCACTATTGCCCCTGCCTGTAGGCCCCCCCTACTCCAGCAAGTGCTAGCTATTGCTGCTATACCCTATCTGAGTGGTTGCCACTTACTGCATTGTATCCCCAAACAACAGGGGCAATAGATGTTGCTGCACCATACCTGTATGACCCCTTTTGCTGTTCTGCATCCCCTCAAGCAAGGAAAAGTAAATGCTTCTACACCCTATCTGGGTAACCACTATTTATTGCATGGCATCCTTATCTGCAGGACATAGCAAATGGTGCAACACCCTTTCATGGTAGCCCCCATTTATTGCACTGCACCCTTACTTGCAGGCCTTAGCTAGCACTGCTATGCCCACCTGGATGATCCCCTTCTTCAGCATGCCTTAATTCTCCTATACATTATGGCTGTAAAAGGTTTACTGTTGGTCTCACTGTATTGTGCTCTGTTCATACTACTTGGTTGTTTATTGATCTCCCCCTCTGTCATCTTTAATCATAGCTTCTATGGTCATGACTTGAGTCATACTGTCGTTATTTGTCTACATCTGATGAATCAACCACTAGCTGGCCTGCTCATGAACAAAGACGTATGCCTCACTGGCTACCATCTGCACCTACTTATTCTGCCTCACTGTGCCTCCCATGTGTAAAAATTTGTCTCCCTGTCACACTCCATGTCTGGGGATGTTGAGACTAATCCTGGCCCTCCCTGTGCTAATTGCACATTTACCCCCTAGAACAAGTTCTGGTATAGCCCCAAGGGCATCAGAATTTTGCACTTGAGTGTGTGCAGCCTAATTCCAAAACTTGAAGCCCTGACCACAAGGTACAAACTGCATGTGATAGCAATAACATAAAGCTGGGTTAAACCCTCAGTCAAGGATACAAAATTAGCTTTCCTTAACTACGTAGTGTTAAGGAAAGACAGGCTAGTAAAAAGGGGTGGAAAAATCTTATTTTTTGTCCAGTCCATCCTAACTGCCAAATTGCTTTCTACCAATTTCTTGCCTTCAACCAAGTGTGAATGGGCCACTGTTCGACTATCGAATGGCCTACACAATAAATTGTATATCTGTTGTAGTTATAATTCACCAAAAGTGGCCATTGAAAGCTCAAGGATGTGCTTAACATGGCTAGCACCCTAGATCCTCACAAACTGATTATGATGGGGGACTTTAACCTGAATTGGATCAAAAACACAGTACTGCACAGGGATGTTTTATGTAATTGCTACCTTAAACAGCTAATCAGCGCCCAACCAGAACTCACAATAAAACAGGCAACCATTTCCCTCTGGACTAGCTGCTTGTCAGTGATGTTGATAGAATTAAAATGTTTGATCTGTTGCCAGATTCCATCAGTGATCATGCTGTCATCTTTTGTTTATGGCATAATGGTGTCGCTATATCACCCACATCAAAAGGAGCCACTTTCCGAAACTGCTCAAATTTTGTTTTAAATAACTTCCTACATGACATCGACCTAATTGACTAGTCCTTCCTTGATCAGTACCAGATGTTGACAATGCTCTGCATCTTGTCTCACATGAGTTCACTCAAGTGCTAAACCAACATGCCCCTATTACTAAACGGGGGTTAAAAACAAAGTGTCACTTTGGCTTAACAAAGATCTGTTAAAGGAGATGAAGGTCAGGGACTTGCCTAGTCTGAATTAAAAAAAAATCCAGCAAACAAGCTGACTGGCTGGCACACAGACACCTCAAAAACAAATGCAAAAAAAATAATAAACAAGCCTGAAAGCATATACTTCAAATATCAACAAATAGAGAATCTCTATAAGATCCCAAAAAATGTTGGCACAGCTTTAAATTGCTCCTAAACCTCAACACTGACTCTGCCCCCTCAATACAGAATAAGATGATATCAAATACTTGGAACTTGCAGATATTGCAATCAAAGCCTTTAATCTCACAGATCATGATTACCTACTCTGGAGATTGCATACCATAGGACTGGATGACCCCTCAATCTGTTGGTTCAAGGACCACCTAATGAATAGAAGGCAAAGGGTCAAGCTTGGTGCTGTTGTCTCTGAGGCCAGCATCATAAACTGTGGGGAACCACAGGGGTCCATCCATGGACCTTTGCTTTGTTCAGTCATCACTAATAACCTGCCCAAAGTATGCAACTTGGTTAGTACCCTACTGTACTCAGACGATGCTATGCTATGCTTAGATGACAAGGACATCTAAATCATCAACATCACCCTATGCAATACCTTCCATACACTGCAAAATTGGTTTCTAAATAAAAGACTGATCCTCAATGTACCTAAAACACAGGTCATGTTGTTAGGCTCAGCTCCTAAAGTCAGGAAGTACACAAATTACCTATGCTTTGCCACCAATGGCGGTGTCCAGGTAGAGGCAGTGGAAGCCTTCAAGTACCTGGAATCTATATAGACCCCTGCCTCACTTCTGACACTCACTTGCACTACATCACCACCTAAATGTACCAACAACTCATTTCCTTGTACTGAGTCCACAAACACCTCACTGCTGACATGAGGACTGCCATAGCCCAAAGCACCCAACTGCCCCTGGTTGACTATGGGGCTGTAGTAGTTGATGTTGCCCTGAAATCAGTCCTGAAAGTCAGGTGTTGCCTCTGTCTTAAGGCTGACAGATTTGCTGCAGCCCACAAGCTCAGCACCCATGATTGTTATACCCGGGCTGCACTTAACTGGCTCCAACTCTAAGGCAAAGCTCAAGAGGCACCTGCAAAATTTATCCTTGGTCTCCTCCACAAGAAAAGCACTCCTTACCTATATGTCTTTCTCAGTTTGGTTAACCTGTCTTGCTCATATTCCACAACCAACAGCCTGTTGTCCATCCCTCTGTTTCAGACAGTTATGGAGTAACTTTCTTTTGGTTACTATCCAGCAGCACTCTGGAACAACGTGACTTATTCAATCAGGCAGTCTGCATCACTGAATGCTTTCTCAAACAACTTCAAGAAATGTTTGTTCTGTAACCATTCTTGTGCTTGTTATGGCTAGCTGACTATTGTGTAATTTTGTATACTTTCTGTATACTACTTATTTCATTGTACACAACCTAATTTGTATAATTTTACCTGTTCTTGTATTCCGAATCTTATTGGTTCCTGGATCATACCTGAAAGAGGTATTCTATCATCGCCAGTGTACTCACCTAATTAACAAAATGCAAATAATAAAAATAATTGCAAACATGGATAATTTCTTTTATGATTCTTGATTGAAATTCACTCAGACTCTGTGGTGCTGCCTCATTTAAATGTATTATGGGTGCATCTAGAAAGCAATCTGATTTGTAATATTTAATGCATTTTGTATAGTCTAATCTTCAAATCATTGTTCTCATGTGCCTGGCACTTCTGAAGTTGAGATTATGAACAAGAGATGTATGTATGTCTCCCTCCTTCTAAACATTTCACATTGAACACCTTGTACAGTAATCTTTCCCTCCCATCTTATAAGTTTTAATATAGCTATAGGTACTCACAATTCTTTTTGTATGGGGGCTATTGAGTGGAATAATCAGTTCCCCAGGCTTCCCAGGGCTGGCACCAGCCAGACACCATCTCTGCCATGTCAACTCTGCTCAGTGCTCTCCATCATTTGTATGATCAAGTCTTTTATAACACTAAGCCCCCCAAAATTGTAAGTGTGACCATGCACTACTTCTAGTTTAGGTAAGCTTCCAAACTGGTGAGAAATTAAAATTAAAGAGGAACTCACAGCTCCCCTGGAGTAATGCTATGGGATAAAGAGATTCCAATTAAGCAGACTCCATAGAAATACATATTTTTTTTAATTCTAACTTGTGTGCAGTCACAGTTTAGATTTGATAGGTCCTGTGACCCCTGCCCAACGTGTAAACCAACTACTTGTTCCAGTGTCCCCCACAGCCTGCCATCTGATGGTGGGCATGGCGAGCAAAACCAAGGGGGGCATCTAGATGCATTGCAGCTGATTTTAACATTAACTTAAATAATTCACCACATTATCCTGCTTATTCAGCTGGCACCAGTCATGCTTTCCTCAACTATCAGTACCAGATTAATGAAAGTAATAATGTGCTGTATTACTCAGGTAACATTAAAATCAGCTGCAATGCAAGACATCCTCCATGGCTTAGTTTGTCGTGTGCATCATCAGATGGCTGGCTTTGTGAGGACACTGCAATAAGTAATTGACTGGTATGGCAAGTGGTAGTGCCACAGGTTCAGTCTGATAAAACTATAATTGCAAACAAGTAAGTGGCTAGACAATTTTCATGTTTATGCAGTTGCTTAATTGGGACCTCAAGGTCCTATGACATTAATTCAGGGGAGCTGATAGTTACATAGAGGATTGTGTATGAGAAAGCATACACAACAAGGCAGTTGTGATCGAGAGGTTTCCGTGGTAACCAGGAGACCTCGAGAGCATAGCTCGAGAGGTCCGTTACCACGGAAACCTCAAGATCTAACAACTGCCTTGTTCGTGTATGCTTGCTCATAGCACAGTCTTTATAGTGTATGGGCAACCATACTCTGTACTCGTTAACACAGAAACAAGTATTTTTAAGCTTACTTGTTTCTGCACTTTTATCTTACTTCTGCGTTGCATACGGCGGCGCTCAGTCTTGCATGCATGAATGTGTTCGATCTTGTTGTGCTGCACCGGTGACGTACTCGGTGCAGCACAACAAGATCGTGATGCACCGAGTGCAGGAAAACAACGCTGTTCCAGGCATGGATTTCCATGCGGAACAGCGTTCCACCATACACTATATAGAAATAAAGAAACATAGACAATGGCAACAGAAAAAGACCAATGGCCCATCCATCCAAGCCATCCCACTGTAAAATAATCAGTAACCTTTAAAAAGGCACTTGATCTCAACAGTGTCAGAAACAGATTAGAAGAGAACACAATATATTAAGAAAAAAGACTGTTACAGTCAGTCACACCAAAGTATTCAACCACCCCTACCAGGCTCAATATGCCCTAAGGGTCGAGGAAAAGAAAGAAAATCGAACTCAAAGCCTTTTTTGAAAAGTGCACAAAATGTTTTATTATGCAAACGGAATAAAAGATAGCTGACCCTGCCATAAAAACACCTCAACATTTCGTGCAGGTGTGCTTTGTCAAGAAGCAAAGATGCTCACCTTACACCACCTTTTAAATACAGGTAATTTAAAGAGATGGGTGAGAATTCATAAAACAGTACTTAACATGACAGTACATATTAAAACAAATCCAGAAGCAAATAGTTTGATGCCTTTTATTGGACCAACATAGATGTTACAGAAAGAAAACAATGTCCAAACGTCCGGACCAACTGAGTCCTTCCTCGGAAACTTAATGACAGTTGTTAAGTCTCCAAGGAAGGACTTGGTTGGTCCAAAAACCTAGACATTGTTTTCTTTCTGTAATATCCATATTGGTCCAATAAAAGGTATCAAACTATTTGCTTCTGGATCTGTTCTTAAAAGGACCGATATGGCAACTAATCTATTTCTGTGTCATATTAAAACAACTGATTTATCAGACACAACATTTATAACAAGTAATGGATAACATCATGGTGCTGACTGGCTTAGTAGCATACTGCCTAAACAAAAAAGCTCCTGTTACATCACAAAAATCCAAACCTAACAATTAGAGAACAGACATTAAAATATGCACACTTTTAGCAAATCATGAGACTAGATAAACAGTAATGCAGGAGCAGCTAATATACTGTACATGTGATGCTGATTGGCTAAGTAGTGTATAAATTAACACAAACAGATCTTTTGTTGCATCACAAATATACCTGCAAAAGGCAAAAATTACATTCGATATGTGCATAAAGTGAACAGAGACACAACATAATACATAGTACAAATATAAATATAAATACAAAAACCACATTAACACACATAAAGAAGGTTTCCTACATAGAGATGTATGTTCCCAGGGGACTCTGGGTACTCAGGTTCCCCAGTTTTGGTCGTGTTAGGAATGAAAAGTCCAGGCAGGAGGAGTTGCACAATGTATCACTGAGACTAATTAAATTGGTATTGAGGGACTCAGTTAAGGTACAGGAGAGGTTGTTAGCAGAACTAAAAGAGAGGGAGCAGGACCTACTTAATACATTCACAGTCCAGGTGTAAAATGTACAAGTCCCTGGGACTAGTGGTTCCCCCGCTGATCACTGCCTGATGTTAAAACAAATTATTCCCTGGTGTCCAGTGGTCTCTCTCCCCCCATCTGTACCCATGCCCACTGTTACAATAATATTCACTGGTGTCTAGTGGTCCCTCCTCCCCACCCACACCCATGCACGATGTTGCAATAATATTCTCTGGTACCTATTGGTCCCTCACTCCACCCGAACCCATGCCTACTGTTGCAATAATATTCCCTGGTGTCTAGAAGTCCCTTCCTCCACCTGCACCCATGCCTGCTGTTGCAATAATGTTCCCTAGTATCTAGTGGTCCCTCCTCCCATCCGCACCCATTCCCGATGTGTTACTATGTAGTCCCTGGTGTCCAGTGGTCCCTTCACTCACCTGACACAGACACCGTCTCCTTGGTGTCCAGTGTATCCCTGCCCCCCATCCTGATCCCCTGTATACTGTATGACAGAGAAACCATTGCTTGGTGTCTAGCAGACCCCCCTCCCTCTCCCTGATGCTCTGTTCAATTCAGTAATGCTGTTCCCTGGTGTCTAGTAGACCCCTCCACCTCGTTAGGTAGTGCTACACCACCCCACCCCACTCCCCCACAACCTGACCCCAAGCCAGCAACTGGCACAGCCCCATGCTCTCCACCATGGCCAGCCACCATCTGAGCTGTCAATGGGTACATACTATATTACAATACGCACTCGCTGACAACTCAGTCAGCAGCTGGCCGTGGTGGAGAGTGGAGGGCTGTGTCAGTCACCAGCTTGGGGTCGGAATGGGGGTGAGTGGGGTGGTGGGGCTCTACCTGCTGGGGTGGGGGGTCTGCTAGAAATCAGGGAACAGCATTACTGAATTGTACAGGGGATAGGAAGGGGAGTCTGCTAGACACCAGGGAATGGTTTCTCTGTCATATACAGGGAATTGGGATGGGGGCAGGGATACACTGACACCAGGGGGATTGTCTGTGCATCAGAAAGTTGATTGGGTGGGAGGAGGGACCACTGGACACCAGAGACTACATAGTAACCCATCAGGCATGGGTGCGGACGGGGGGAAGGACTGCCAGACACCAGGGAATGCCTTGTTTTAACATCAACTGGCGATCAGTGTTGGGGGCGGGGGACCACTAGCACCAGGAACATTTACAGTCTACATTGGTATGATGATCGGTGGGGGAGACCAGTATCATCCAGGAACATTTACAGTCTACATCTAGATGGTGATCCGCTGGGGAACCACTAGCACCAGGGAACATTTACAGTCTGCATCATAGAAACAGAATTTGATGGCAGATAAGGACCGCATGGCCACCCAGTCTGCCCATTTCCTACCTGATGGATAAGCTGCAGATCCTAGTTAACCAGCAGCCTACTTCTTCCTACCCCCACCCCCTTGAATTGCCTTATGACTGTCCCGTGCATGCTTGAATTCCACCACTGTTTTTGACTCCACAACCTCCTCCGGAAGGCCATTCCATGCATCCACAACCCTCTCTGTGAAAAATACTTCCTTTAATTACCTCTGAACTGCCCCCCATCTTTAAATTGTGCCCCTTGTTCTTGCACACCTCTTTTTTGAAAGATACTACCTTTTGAACTTTGTTGATTCCTTGAGGTACTTGAAAGTTTCTATCATGTCCCCCTCCTCCTTTCCTCGAGGCTATACATATTAAGCTCCTTAAGTCTCTCTTCATATGTCTTCTGGTGCAGACCCTGCACCATTTTAGTCTCCTCGGACAGCTTCCATCCTGTCTATATCTTCTTGATTGGGTCTCGAGAACTGCACGCAGTACTCCAGATGGGGTCTCACCAGCTGTCTGTACAGAGGGATAATAACTTCCTGTTTTCTACTGGTGATGCCTCTCCATATGCATCCCAGTATCCCAGCCCTCCTTGCTGCCCTTTCACATTGCTTGCTCCACCTTTAAGTCATCCGATATGACTACCCCAGGTCCCTTTCCATTTTTGTTGTTGTTAGTAACTCACCCCCATTGTGTACTCTTCCCTGGGTTTTTGTTTCCCAGGTGCATTACCTTGCACTTCTTAGCATTGAATCTAAGCTGCCATACATTTGACCATTCCTCTAACCTTGCCAGTCCTTCTCATCCTTTCCACCCCACCTTGTGCATCAACTCTGTTGCAGATCTTTGTGTCATCTGCAAAGAGACATACTTTTCCTTCCAGTCCTCTGCAATGTCGCTTATAAAGACATTGAAGAGGACCGTCTAATACTGAACCCTGCATGTCCCACTAGTAACTTCCTTTCTTCAGAGTGGAGTCCATTTACTATTACTCTCTGTGTCCTATTCTCCAGCCAATTCTTTACCCAGGCTGTCATCTTGGGACCCACTCCCTGGCTGGCTAACTTGTATATTAATTTTTTGTGTGGGACTGTGTCAAATGCCTTGCTAAAGTCTAGGTAGGCCATGTCCACAGCCCCTCCCCGATCTACTGCTTTTTTCACCCAGTCAAAGAAATCTATCAGATTCATCTGGCATGACCTTCCTGCTGTGAATCCATGCTACCTTGGGTTCTGTGCCCCTCTGGCCTCTAGATACTCGACAATTCTTTCCTTCAGAAGTGATTCCATCATTTTCCCTATCACTGATGTTAAACTAACAGGTCTGTAGTTTCCTGCTTCTGCCTTGCTCCCACTTTTGTGAAGGGGAATCACATCTGCCCTCCTCCAGTCCTTGGGTACCACCACATCCTCCCATGATTTGTTAAAGAGGGTAGTCAGTGGTGTCACTAGTTCTACCTTAGTTCTTTAAGAATTCTGGGATGAATCCCATCAGGCCCCATTGCTTTGACCACCTTCAGTTTTAAGAGTTCTTTCAGAACCCTTTCTTCTGTAAATGGGCTGGTATCAACTTCTGTATCCAGAGTGTTTCTACTGTTTGTTTTAGGTACCTCCCCCTCTTCATTTGTAAATACTGAGCAAAAATATTTGTTTAGTATCTCTGCCTTTTCACAGTCACCCTCTGCCCACCCTCCTCCCTTTATTAAGCCTCACTATCCCTCCCTTGGTCTTCCTTCACTCCCTGATGTACCTATAAAAGGTTTTATCCCCCTTCTTAACTGAGTTGGCTATCTTTTCCTCGGTTTGGGCCTTTGCTGTTCTGACTGCCTTCCCAGCTTCCTTTTGCTTTAACTGATACAGTTCTCTGTCCTGCTCCTTCTGTGATTCCTTGTACTTCCTGAATGCTTTCTTTTTCTCTTGAGCCTTCACTGCCACTTCCTTTGAGAACCACAGTGGTTTCAGGACAGCAATTGTTGGGGCAGGGGACCACTAGCACCAGGGCACCTTACAGTCTACATCAGGATGGCGACTGGTGGTGGGGGGTCCACTAGACACCAGGGACTGCTGTGTTGTGGGGGGGGGTCGGGGAGTGCTATACTTCCTCCACCAACTGCTAGGATTGTGCGGGAGTAAGTCAGCTTTTCGATCAACGGTGTGTTTACCGTGCAAGGGGACTGTGGAAAATGGCCTTGCATGTCACACATACAGTACTCTGAATGTTGGACTACACCAATATTCAAGTCCCCACCCCTTCATTTACAATGCACCCCATCTGAATATTGCCCAGGTGTAAACCCTGTTAGCCCATGCTAAGTGGGATTTTCAATATTGCCCATCCGTGCAAAACCTGGTTTGCATGGGCAAACTCAATTTTGTGCCCTGGTAAAGTTTTGAATATCAGTCCCCTGATCTTAATATATGATCTGAACCATGCTATACCAAAATGTAAAATGAATTTAAAATTGAAGCTTTTTTTTTCCTACCTGTCTGTAACATTTGCAGTGCTACCAGAAATACTGTATGGCCTTCAAGCACTGTGAATGTTTGGAAAGCAAAGTTATCTCAGTTAACAAAACCAGACCAAAGGAAGAAGTAGTAGATAACAATGGGTTGGGCTCCTCAGGTTTTGCTAATGTCTTCTGGACCAGCTCTTCAGTTGGACCTCACAGTCTGGAGGGGTCTGCCTGTAGCTGCAGATTGGCAACTGCCTGTTGCATGGGAAATTCCCTTGTTACCATGAATCTGGCAAGAACATCTGATGAGGCAGCAATGTTGTGATTGATGGGCAGTTGTTCCTGACTGAGCATGAGCATCTGTCAGTCCATCACATTCTGTTTTCTCCCCAGCTCAACACTGTGGCTAACCAACTCTCTTATATGTTGAGTCATGTGTGACATGGTTTGTCATTTCTAGCAAATATGTATTGCCAACCTGCAAGCTAACATTTTACTCTCTAATTACAGACTCCATTTGGCACCTAATAGCCCTGTTTCAGCTGTGACCTCCTGTGCATAGATAAAGTCATCATATAGCAGCTGTTGACTTGGTCCATCACAGCCTCCAGAAATAGTATAGGGCACATGAAATTAAGAAAAAGCATATCTGAAAAGTACTGTTGTAATCTTGAATTATCTACTGTATCACTTTTTACGTGCTGTGTACTGAACAGTATACACTAACTGTTACTTATTACAGGACTGCAGTAGTGTCCCTATAGTTACAGTTGAGTATGATGTTTAATGTTAAACCCTAATTTGCACTATTAATAGCTTAGTTCAATGGAATTGCAAAAGTTTTGCAAGCTTCGGAGGTGGCAAGGTCTCTTGATTTATCAAGTTTTGTTTTGGTCAGATACATGAACTCTGAGATCAAGATAGTGCAAGCAGTGGAAATATTTTTTTTGCTGTTTTTTTGTGTTCTGACCTATAGCCCAGACAGCTTTGAATGTTTTTTTTATCATGAAACTGTTTATTTAATTTTAAAATGAAACACACAATACGAACATCAAAAACCATTAAGAACTTCTAACAACCATCAAAATAAAATGGGAAGAAATAACAGCGATATACATACAGTACATAAACTTACATATGAACATATGAATTTGCCAGCAGATAAGGCCTTATGGTCTATCGAGTCTGCTCGAGTGTGTAGCTAGCAACCCTTATACTGCAGCTGCCCTCCCTCCCCTCCCCTGCCCCTCCCTCTTACCCTATCCCATCCCCTTTTGAAGCAGTTCACTGTTCTACAGGATACCACTTCTGCAAGCAACGCATCCCACCCAGACAGCACTCTCTCCACAAAAAAATGTCTTCTCATTTTTCTCCTGAACCTTCCTCCCCCAATCTAAGATCTTGATATCAAGTGTCCCTACCACCCTCTTAACTTGAATAGTCCCACTGTGCCTGTCTTGTTTATTCCCTTCATGTACTTGAAGGTTTCAATCATATCCCCCCCGTCTCTCCTCTCTTCTCCTCCAGTTAGTACATGTTCAGCTCCCTCAGGCTGCTCATGAAGGGTATGTCCCCTAGTCCCTGGAGCATCTTAGTAGCCCTGCGCTGCACCCCCTCCAGTAACTTAATGTCCCTCTTCAGGTATGGGCACCAATACTGCACGCAGTACTCCAGGTGTGGCCTAACCAGTGACCTATACAATGGCAGGATCACCTCTTCTCTCCCTGAAGATATACCCTTGGCAATACAACCCAGCATTTTGTTGGCCTTTGCAGCTGTCTTCCTGCATTGTGCTGAGTTGTTCATTGAGCCCTTGACGAGGTGCCTCTGTAAATGAGTCTATGACTCAAAGGTCTGTAAACCGATGATCTAATAAATAAATAAAATATAATCACCCCGGCTAGCTGACCCCCCCCCCCACCAAGCTGGTAGCTCCTTCTTGTTTTTTTTTGCCCCAAAATGTAGCACCTTGCACTTTTTGACATTGAACCCCAACTGCCAGGTGTCTGACCAGGTCTCCAATTTTGACAGATCATCCTGTAACCCAGCTGCAGACTTGGACAATAAACCAACGTACTAGAAAAAAGTAAGATACTAAGTACAAACAAAGTGGTTACCAAATCTTCGCAACAGAAATGTGTCATAACCAAGGTACTTACAACAAATAATAATAATCCTATAAAGATATACTACACCCAAATGGATCATTTATAATGTCAATTACATTGTAAGCAGTGCATAAACTTGGAGACTGACTTAAATAGTAAAAAAGCACCAACAAAGGCAGTGTAAAGTATATTCAACTACTTACGGGGTTGGGGGTTACAGAAGAGGAAAGAGGAGCTGAGCAAAGGGAGAGCAGAGAAAGGGGGCCCACTTATTATAAAAATTAGCAATGGTTTTGAGTTTTGTTCTGAAATTTTCATAGTAGACAGAACCTCTAGAATGGTACCTTTCATTAGTTTGGTGAGCAAATATTAATCCATTCCTGAGTTATAAGGATTTGAAATTTCAGTTTTGAGCATGCTCAGTAGGGTCTTTAAGACAAATGTTTGATACAAAAGAAGAATTCCCTACTCATGAAAGAAGAATTTTTTTTGTGAGCTGAAATTCTTCTTTTGTGATGAAAACAATCTCCTCTCTTATGGCAGCCATCTTGTTTCTGTTTATTTTCTAAAGAAAAAAAATGAAAACATGTAAAAATGATACTCTGGGGGAGCAAAAAAAACCATATCCATTTAGCTCAATTCTGGAATCTGTTTTTTGAAACATGGCTCTGCAATATGTTTTTGTGACATCCCCAAAATCCTTACTGAGGCTTCTTTCAAGAGCTGAAAGTCTTATTTCATATGCCTCATGAAAAAAAAAAATTCTGTCTCATGAAAGAAGAATCTCAGCTCAAAAAAGATGGTGGGCTTAGGCTTTTCTTTCATTGCTCTTCCATGAGCCAACCTTCTTCTTCTATTGTGATCACAAAAGAACTCATGAAAGAAGAATCCCAGCTCACAAAACAATTGTGGGGGAAAAAAAGTCCACCATCTTCTTTCGTGAGCTGAGATTCTTATTTTGTAACTTCTTTTGAGCTAACAAAAGAAGAAGCAGGTTGGTTCATGAAAGAACTATGGGGAAACTAGTTCACCATCTTCTTTCGTGATCCAAGATTCTTCTTTCATGACTTTTTTTAAGACTTTTTCTTCCCTGGGCCTCCGGTCAGCCCTACTGTCCTCGCATCCTTACCTCCGGCAGCTGTCTGAGCCGCACTGGTCTCCCACTGAGGGCCATCACCCATTACCCCATGGGGTGCCCCTGGTGGGGTGGCTGGGGGCAACCAACTCCCCTATCAAGTCCAGATCTGTACTGGTGATTCCCTTCTGGAGCCAGTGCGGGTACTTTCAGATGGCCATCAAGCTGCTATGACCAGGGTGCCCCTTTTCCATGTTCCATCTTTGGAAGTGGAGCATGCAATGCTGGCAGGGGGTGTCTGCATGCAGCATGTCCACCAGCTGCCCTGCCTCCGACACAGATCTTTCAGACCAGGCATGTCAACACCTAGCCTCTACTAGTCTCTGTGCCCCATCCCTTCCAAGGAGAGGAGAGGAGAGCTGTCCAGCGGACACTAAATCCTCTCCCACCCCTGCCAACCTCCGGCAACACAAGCTTGCTCCCAAACCTGTGTCGCCAGTGTGGCACGAGGTGTGGCATCCAGCACCTCAACCCTCAGTGACATTGAGCCAGCTAATTCTTTCATGACTTATGAAAGAAGAATGTTAAGTCACAAAAGAAAAAGGGGCACTTAGATGTGTGTTTTTTTTTTTGTTACAGTTCTTTTGTGAGGCCAAATGAAAGAACCATTGCTCTTTCATGCCATCTCATGAAGGAGCTGTCTGTGACTGGGGCAGTTTATCTATTTATCTCTGTCTGTCTGTCTGTCTGTCTGTCTGTCTGTCTGTCTATCTATCTATCTATCTATCTATCTATCTATCTATCTATCTATCTATCCTCTTTTTCTTTCTCCCCCTTCTAATTATACTAAAATAGCAGACTGGGATGCACATTGCTGGTACTGCTTCTTTCCACTTTCCTTCCCTTCAGGTCACTCCCCCCCATAAAAAAGTGGTGGCAGCAGTGTGCCTACTACCGGTGCTGCCAAACACCATCATGACACTGATCTGCCCAATCCACAGTGTCTGTGTCCCTCTACAACAAAAAAAAACATCTCTTATTGATCTTTTTTTTTTGGTGGACCTTAAAAAAAAAGAAAACAATCCATTGGCGATCTGCCCCCCAGCACCCCCACCCATGCCATCCCAACTCAGCACACTCCACTCACAACACCCATACTCACTCTCACACCTTCATTCACCTGATATGTCCCATGACATCTTCACCCATGTTCTCATTATGAAATGTGAAGCTGCAGCTGGAGTCATGTTGCTGGATTCCGTTATAGTAGTGGAGCCACCAATCCCCTGACCTGTCTGTCTGTCCATCCATCTGTCTGTCTGTCTGTCTGTCTGTCTGTCTGTCTGTCTGTCTATCTATCTATCTATCTATCTGTATTCTTTCTTTTTAAGCAAAGCAGAATGCTCACCCCCAGTACTACTTCTGTTGTCCCTTCCTCTCAAAGTCACCCGCTTCCCCTTTTCATTATACTAAAATAGTGGACCAGGGTACCAACCCCAGGTACCACTTCTTTCCACCCCCTTCCCTTCTATGCCATCCCCCCCAAAGTAAATGGCTGCAGCACAAGAGTACCCACCCCTGGTGCTGCTGAACACCATTCCAACACTAGAGGTGCCAATCCACATTGTCCACTTCTGTCCCCCTATCACAAAGAAAAACATCTCTCATGGATCTTATGTTTTTTGTTACAATTAAAAAACAAAATGATCCTTCTGCGATCTCACCCTCCAGCAACCCCCACACAATCCACTCTGAAACCCCACTGAGCACCCCCCCACACCCTCACTCACATGAACATGCCCCATGACGTAGAACCACTCTGCAAATGAAAACACATCTTGCTACTGGAACCAGCATCTGCAATATGGGAACATAAGGTAAATGTGGTTGATGTATTTTAATTGGGTTTGAACTCATGTTCATAACTTCATCATTTTTTAATATTTTTACACCAAATTTTCAACATGACCTTTTTGGGATCCCGCTTCATCATCAGGGTTGGTGAAATTATGGAAATTCATATCAAAAGGTGATTTCATGGTCACTGCGGGAAATCTCCTTTTAGGCAAGATTTGAACATTTTCACCAGCCTTGTTCATGAGGTGGTGTCATAAGAAGGCTGTGTTGAAAATTTGGAGTAAAAATAATAAAAAACAGCAATGTTATGAGCATACATTAAAATGTTTCAACACTTATAACTTTGGTAATTTTCACAATGTTGACCCCAGATTTTCAACATAGCCATTTTTTCACAGCCTCATGAGCCTGACAGCTGTCATTTTTCAGATCCTTGCCAAAACGTGTTTTTGTACCTGTGGTGCAAAATGACATTTTGGACAAGATTTAAAAAGTGTCACCTAACGGATTCATGAGGTGGGTTCCTCAGATGGCAATGTTGAAAATTTGTGGTCAAATTATTAAACAGCAAAAAAATGATGAAGGTACGGTGACATTTTTCTGCATATGTTCATAACTTTTGTAACTTTTTGACATCCCTCGCTGCACAGAACTGCAAGGTCTGCAAGGCTCTGAAGTTGGAAGGTGGACAGAGTCTTCTCTTGATGCAAGTTCCAAAAGGCATACCATGCCTGCATTTTTTCATGCAGGTTCTGAAGGGACCCACATGAATGAGGACATGATTCCACTATCTCAGAAAAATTAATGCACCAGTTAGGATTCAACTTAATGCAACAAAAGTAGGGAAATGTGGCATAGGATTCCTGACTGTAACTCAGCAACCCCAACCCTAAGCAGCAAAGAAAAAAACAATAGGGTTTTGGGTCTTCTGAGTCTTGGTGAATCAGTGGTGGGGTCTTTCTTGGGGTTGTCATCCATAATGCTCATCCCCTCCATTGAGCAAACAAGGTCAGATGTCATCTCTTTTCTTCAGGCAGGCCCTGCATGGAGAAGGCTACAACAGATTTTGCTGGCAACATGTGATGAGATTTAACTTCTCTACCTTTGAAAACTTTACCAGTATGAGGCATAGGCCTGCAGCTGTACCTTGTGCTTTGGACAGAGGCTACAAGCTGGGGAGAGAGTGGGAGGTATTAGGGTTGACAACCCCAAGCAACACCACTTCACTAATTCACTAAGACTTAGGAGACCCAAAACCCTAACGTTTTTTCTTTTTGCTGCTTGGGGGGGGGGGGTAGGAAGTTAGGGCTGGAAACCCTAATGTCACAGTTCCCTACCTTTGTTGTGTTAAGTTGAACTCTAACTGGTGCATTAACATCATTTTTTTCAAAGAATTTCATGATATTCAATATCAAGTAAACAGTTTAATTTGCACACAAAAAAAAAATTAATTTAAAAAAGAGCTGCCCATATGTCTTAGAGTGTATTTCCCTAATACATTTATTATCCTCTTTATCCTCCTGTCGATAATGCAATCCATTATAGCAGCATTGCCAGCACCTTAACATACTGTAGCCAAAAGAGGTGCATGTGAATGATCTGCATTGTGACTGATATCAAGTTATGACACCTGCTGCCTGCTGGCCAAGTTTGGGAGTGCTTACCCGAGGTTCAATGTGGAGAATAGTTCCTCCCACAGCCTCTACATAAGCCCTTCTCTAACACACCTCCCTTGCTTAGAAAGTGTTTTCCTAGACTCCTGCATGGCTCGTGTGGCTGTGTCCATCCTGTCTGCTGCTTGGTTTGTTCAGTTTCCTTCTTTCTCCTTCCCTGCCTCATCTCATGCTCTGTTCTGTTCTGTTTCTTTCTCCTTTGCTCTCCCATTTTTGTGCCCCCCCCCCACCACTCGCCTCCTGTTCTGCTTCTGTTCTTTTTTGGGCTTCTTTCCTCTCCACCACAGTCTTCCTCCATATTACTTTCCTACCTTCCTCACAAGTCCCCCCCAGCCTCCATATTGTGCTCCAGCTCTTTTTCATTTCGTTTGGCTCCTCCATTCACCTCCATTTCTCTCCTCCCCCTTTGTTTTCCTTGTACTGGCTCCGCACCCACCACTTCAACCATCCTTCCTCTTCTGCTTCCTCCACTGCCTGTCTCCTTTCTCCTCTGACTGTAACCCATTAGTAATGTCCAGGATTCCATCCAGGAGGAATTCAGGACTACTACGGAAGTTCTACCTGCTCCCAAACATTGAACTAGTTCTGCAACTCTACCATTTTAGCTCTACGGGACACTGTCAAAACCCCTTTTGCCTCAGACTGTCTATGGACAATAATACAATGTGCACATTCCATGCCACATGGTGTGCATACAGCTGAGTGGTTATTTCACTGCCTATTCTACTGCTTGTAGTTGCCTCTCACATCCTATGCCTTCTACAAGGTGCTTTGGCATTCAGTGCCATTTTCACCTCAGCCAGGTACGTTTCTTGTTACTTGCATTGTAAGTACTTGGGTTCTCACTTTGCTCCTACAGGATACCCGCATTTACATCATTTAAGCTGCCTGCCTCAAATCATTATTGTTAACCCTAACATACTGTTATTTTATTGGGGGGGGGGAATTGCATTCAACTATAAAGACTTGTACATTAGAACTACGGACATTATTTGGGTTTTCAGCTTGGTCAGTTTGGAGCAATCTTGGATCAGTAACTAGTCAGTCCCTGAGACTTCGGTTGCTACCATTTTGCTCAGTATCACAGTGATAATCCAACTTCCTGTGATATCATAGAAACAGACATATTAAACCTGCACCACGGGGAGGATCCATTACAAAAGGAATCATAACCATAGCCGTGGTCATCACATTAGCACTTTCAAGCCATCACCATAGGGACCACTATACCAGCCAGTTCTTAAGTCTCCTTTGGTTCTTCATTCCATCATTCATTTCTGCATGCATCATTCTCTACTCGAACTGGAAAGAGGGATCAATTTTCTGGGAACCATCCTAATTCTGTCAATGCAGCACATACCAATAACTAACACTATCTGTGTGATATCCGACTATGTTTCAGCACTAGTTGTTTAACTGCCTATTTCTTTCATTGCATATTATGCTAAGCATTCACCACTCTCTGTATATGTCCATTCGTGTCTCATCCATATTCTGTTTTTATTATTATATCCTGACTGCATCCATTCCTGTACCTGTTCATTACTTGTCTATCTTATTCTTGCAGCAGTTTAGTGCTTCATCAGCCCATAAAATAAATAAATAAATAAAATAAAATAAATACCAGCAGTACTCTGGTCTCTGTCCCTAACTAGCATTTTCTGTGGTGCTGAGTGAAGTTAGGCATCCCCTGTGTACCGGGGATGGGATTCCATTTCAATCACTACCTCCTAATACTTTCCAGTTTGACATACTCCATCCTTAACTCTGCTTAGCAGTACTGAGTGAAGGTTAGCTCGCCCCGACTACCAGGGACGGGAGCCATGTCTGCTATCTACAAGACTGTTACCTCACCTTCTTTACCTCATATCAGTTGTCACTTTCTTTTGCGGAACAGAACTACCTCCTAATTACCAACTTGACAGCCTCCATCCTTAACTCTGCTTGGCAGCATCGAGTGCAAGCTAGTTTGCCATGACTACCAGGAATGGGAGCTCTGCCTCTACTCTACCAACTTCTACCATACCTCCTCATACCATACCTTCTCAACCTTCTCCAGTTGCCGCTTCCTTTCGAGAACAGAAATATCACACTCTGCATACCCTCACCGTTGTACTTACGGTGCTTCAGGTCACTACCAGTCATCTGTAGTTCCTGCTGGTTGACTGAGTCTCTTGTTTGCTGTTTTATGTTCTCCATCCTCAGTCTGACTCCCAGATGCCACTTCTTCAGGATCAGAACTTTGTTCGGCTTACTTCTCCATCTTTTCTATCTACAGCATAGACTGTTCATTCCCTTTGTGACCTTCCATGGCTGAGAGCCTCCCACCGTTCTGGATTTCTCCTTGGTTTGCATCTACACCAATGCAGATTGCTATTTCCATTTTGGACCGGAACTTTTTTAGCCCCTTTATATCATTGTTTTGCATTCACTAACTGACTCCAGTCTGTATCATCTTTCTCGAATGTCTCATCTGGCTCACTGTCCTTTCATTCAGCTGCTTTGCATGTGTTTTCTCCACCTGCTCCCTGATGCCTCGACTCTTTTTGATCTGGACCTCCTGCTTCTGCCTGTGACTTCGACTGTGGAACCTGAACTTCTTCAACCTGTTTGTCTCCATCCTGCCAGTTTGCCACTTTCCTTTAATATCAGGACCTCTCTGCATTTCACTGCCTCCACTTGCCATCCTGCTCTGCCATAGACCTTCATGCTTTCGCCCCCTTCGGACTCCTTGCCCTCATCATATGGATCCTGCTGACTTGTTCATTCCCTCTCTCACTGCAGGTTGCCTGCCTCTTGGACTGCTTTGCTGCAGGTTGCCAGATCCGCCATTGTACAACCTTGTTTTCTTCACAGGTTTGGACTCTTGTCCTTTGTCACTACAGCACCTTCCACCATTTTCTCTGGTCGCTTCCAGCCTTCGTCAGATGTTGGACTCCTGTTACTCTTACTTATTTATTTAATAATTCTGAAATAACATTTGATTCAAGGCTCTTTTGCAAAGGTGCCACGTCATGTGCACAGAGTACATGATTCAAGCAAGAGGGTTACATAGTTTTAGACATTTGTGACACTATTCAACACAACAGTCAAGAAAGGTTACAGAGAATTTAGATATTTGTGTCACTATACAATACAACAGTCAGGTAAGGTTTCAGAGTTTTTGGACATTTGAAGCAATATACACAACGGTGGGCATTATTTTGAGCTGCTAAAGTACTGATACAGTGCAGGGGTATAGGAGGTTAGGCAGAGGGACAGGCAAACAAGGGTTTGGGGTAAGTGAGGGGAAGGCCTCTAGGAGAGTGGGCATGGAGGCATGAGCTGAGTTTGGTGCTGAGTAGGGCTCATTCTATTGTGTGGGGGGAAGGGTGCAGAGGGAAGGGAGGAAACAGGAGTAGCCCCCTTAAAGTGATTGAGAGGCATTATCAAGGTACATGAGAAGTGAGGCTTCAGTTTTATGCTAAGAATGGTTACTGCCAGCAGAGCCAGGCCTGGGCTTCTGCAGGTTTGGTCAGCCATTGAAGAAGCAGGTGCACACAGAGCTGGAAGTTAGATAGTGCTCAAGGTCTGATTTAAAACTGCACAGGCTATTGGAGTTACAGATGATTTCAGGCACCTCATTAAGCCACAGTGGGGCTCTGTAGATGAAGGCACGCTGTCTGAGAGCTGTGCATCAGAATAGAACCACGAGGGCCCCCTGCATTCTACTTCTGGTTTCATACTCTGAGCCTGGTAAGGAGAAGATGCCAGATACACAGGGTGGGGGGCTTTCCCCATTAATGCTTTTTTGCCTAGAAGGCATGTGAGGAATTTAGTCCTGCACCCAAGGGACAGCAGGTGGGTCTGTTCATAGAGAAGCAGGTGTGGGTCAGTCAATCCCCATTCAGAATGAGCCTGCAGGCCTTATTGAGAGCCTCTTGAGCATGGACTCTGATGCTGTGCTGTAGTTGACCAGGCCATAGTCAATGGTGGAGAGGATAGAGCTTGTGATTGAAAGGCAGATGGCTGCTGCGGTAAGGTATTTTCTGTGCCTGTAGAGCACATCTAGCTTGGTGTTCACTGCCTTGACCACCAGGTCAATGTGTTGAGTGTAGGATAAGGTGTTGTGCAGGGTGACCCCCAGGTATTTGAAGGAGTGAACCTTTTCCAGGGGGACAAGGACATTGTTGGTGATGACTATGGTGGGGAACTTTTTCTTGAGCTGGTGGCTGGATAAGGACATGGTCTTGGTGTTTTTGTAATTGAGCAGAAGCTTGTGCTTACAGAACCAGTCTTCTGTTTTACTGAAGGAGTGCTGAAGTGTAGCCTGCAGTGGTTAAATTTGAGAATTACTGTTGAGGATGACAGCGTCATCTGCATATAGGATTAGCGTGGAGTCACAGGCTTGAGGGAGATTATTCAGGAACAGGCTGAAAAGCAGGGGTCCCAAGATGGATCCCGGGGGAACCCAAGCGTGACTTCTCTAGTGCCTGACACTGTCTGCCCTATTTTTACCTGTTGTGATCTGAGGGACAGGTAGTCTTGGAACCAGAGTGTTGCATTGGCTGCTACCCTCAGCCTTTGTAGCTGGGCCAGTAAGAGGGTGTGGTTAATGGTGTAGAAGGCTTTTGTTAAGTCTATGAACACTGATCCAGCTAGTTTGCCTTCATCCATAGCTTTGTGAGTGTAGTCAGTGAACTCCACTAGGGCAGTCGTAGTACTGTGCCCCTGCCTGAACCCATGCTGGTTGGGGCATTGCAGCTGGTATTTGCTGATGTAGTCTGGCAGTTGATCTGCAACAATCTTCTCTAGGGCCTTGGATAGGGGGCAGAGGATTGCGATCGGCCTATAATTGGACACATTGGTCCTGTCCCCACTTTTGTGGACAGGAGTGACCAGCACTTGTTTCCAGGTGGCCGGGAATTGTGCCAGGGTCAGTGATTTGTTAAACAAATTTGTAATTGGCATGATGAGTACGTCAAGAGTTAGAGATATCCGCTTCATGTCTATTCCATCACTACCCATTCTGGCCTTCCCAAACACTTTTTTTTATACAGAATGCAGCCTCCTTTACCATAACTCTCTTGAGGTAGAAGGTAGGGTGAGATGTACTGGGTGCTTTGCTACCTGAGGGGGCCTTGGAGGTGTGCTGGTAGTCAAGAGGGAGGACTGTACTTAGATCTGTGAAGGCAGAGTTGAAGGCCTCCAGGATGAGGAGTGGGCCCGGAGTAGGACAGCCATTAATGTGGAGCAGCTGTGGGTGTTTCTTTTCTTCCTCCTCCAGGAAAGTTTTTATGTGTCTCCAGAACCTTTTGCTGTCTCCCCTGCTTTTGTGTAGCAGTCCCTTGTGGTGATCAGCTTTTGCCCTCTGTATTAGGTGCATGCAATGGTTTCTGGCAGCCCTGTAGAGCTAGTGGTCATGGTCCTTAGCAGATGTTCTTACTTTTAACCAGAGGTTGACCCTTTCCTTCATCCTGGCTAGGAGCTCACCTGTAATCCATGTGCTTGTGGTCCCATGCACTTTTCTCCTTTTTAGCCGCACATACTGATCGTAAATATAGTTTAAAACTATCGGTGAGGTACTTCAAAGTCTGGTCCAGATCTGGTAGTGTGTCAATGGGTGACCAGTCATGGAGGGATAGGGCATTTTTAAGCAATCCTAGCTAACCTCTCTTCAGGGTAGTGCTCTGAACAGTGATGGGGGGCTGTTTTTGAACCTATTTGACTATCTGAGGGTGACCGGGGAGTGGTCACTCAGCAAGTCAGGAAGCACCCTGAGCTCAGATATTCATGTTGGGGTATTTGTGAGGATCCAGTCAATGAGCATGCTCTTCCCTGTTCTGTGGTTCTTTCTGGTTGATTCTGTGACTGGTTGTGTCAGGTATGAGCTTGTCACGATATCCTTAAGTAGAGTGGAGTCGTTGCATTCCCAGTTTATATTGAAATCCCCTGTGATTAGTAAATCACTGTCCTTAGGTAGTAATGCCACTGTGTCCAGGATCTTAGGTAAACCATCCCATGCTTTTTTGGGGGGCAGATATGCTGATGCAGTGGTCAGTGTCCTACCCAGCTACCCAACCTGTATTTTCACTACTAGGAGCTCGTGGTCAGTGGTCGTCCTGGAGATGGGGAGAATCGAGTAGTGGAGGGAGTCTTTCATGTAGATAAGACAGCCCCCTTCCTTCTTGCCTTGCCTGTCACTCCTGAATATCTGATATCCTGTCAGTGCTATTTCGTTGTTTTTTATTTTGCCCGTCAGCCATATCTCAGTTAGGCAGGCTATTTGTGCTGGGCCATCCAGGCCTGTTGTTGTGTAAACTTTGCTGTGAGGCTGCAAATATTCATTGTGGCTATTTTCAGGCCCTTTGTCTTGAAACCCACAGACCCGGGTGGCAATGGAGCACCAGGATTTGGGTGTATAGTCCCAGATAAGAGGAGGAGCATTAAGATAAGTTTCTTCACTGTGATGCAGAGGGTTACTGAGATTTGTGATTTGCATTTCCTTATTTTACCTTGGAAAGGCTCCTCCACTTTCAGTGGGGGGGTTAGTGCAAGTTGGCAGCCTGCCAGTGCCTTGGTGTGCTGTTGTAGTCCTATGGTAGTAGTTCTGCTGATGGGCCTCCTCTGTGGAGGCTGCTCCTGGTGCTGTTAGCCAGTGACCTGATCTGAGGCTATGATCAGGGTAGATTGATGAGGGGAAGGAGTCCTGGAAGGTGCCTGGGCCCGATAACCCAACTGTGACAGTTATGAGTAGGAGAGTGGTGTACCTCATATTGGCTGGGATGTGTAGCGCACTTGTAGGGTGGTGCTTGTTCTGAGGAGTGTAGCATCACCGAGGTATTGGAGTCCCTTTAGACCTTTGCCTTGGGCTAGGCGTTGGTGGCGCTGGGTGTAGTAGGCATAGTTACTGTGTATTGAATAGAGGTCGGGGCCAGGGAGGGTGGTCTGGGGCCAGGGGGAAGCCACACGCTTTCAGGGTTATAAACATCGGCTACTCTTTGAAGTTTCTAGTGCAGTGAGGAGGACCTCGGACTGTAGATGTCAGGAGCCAAGGGGCATGGAGAGCTTGGGAATAAACTAACTTTGGTAATTAAATCATACTTCGGTGGAGGGTGCTGAGAGTTTAGGCTTATTTATGGTTGTAGATCTAGTGATAGCTGGAGCCTGGAGGTTGTAAATAAGAGTAGTTTGGCAGGTCTATTAAGATACACCCAGGAGATGAGCTAGCAGAGGTTCAACAGTTACAGCCCTGCAAGGAGTGTCAGGCAAACTACTAGGCAATAATTGCCCAATGGTGAGGTCTCCCAATATTTGTGGGCAGGGCCAACGTGTATTTAAGGTGGCCTAGGGAAGGGGTGGGCCAAAAAACCCTCTAGAGAGCAAGAGCCGAAGCAGCAACTGCTGGCTGCCAGGGACCGATCTTTTCAGCTGAAAAAACATACAGAGACAGCCCTGGAGAGCCAGGGAGCTCTGTAGACAATCTGTGCTTGTTTGCCGCTGAGGGCAGCCAATGGGAGTCCTCCTGCACTGAGTGGCAAGCCAATCATTGTTCCAGCTTTGGACCCGGGTTCAGAGTGCCATACCTGGCAGAGAAGTCCTCCAGGGAAGTGGCGCTTGAGGGTGGGCTGACCAGCGGCTTCTTCCCGCCGGCCAGAGGCAGCAGGGCAGACCCTGGAAGGGGCTTCACCTGGGGAAGGAAGACAGGGAAATTACTGTTATACTCTGGAGAATAAAGACTAGTCTGAACGCTTAATCGCTGGGCGTGGACAACAGGGATTAGTTCAGGGTGGTTACTCAGGATGCAGACAGGGGGATAGGGGGCGCTCTGGCTGAACAAAAGGTGACCATTGCTCTTGGCACCAGAAGTGAGGTTAAGCTGAGATATTTATGTTTCAATTTAGATGTTTTAGGTGGTCATTCACCTAAATAGCATAGCATTCAGGAAGTACTGTATAAGGAAACACAGAAGGAGCAGGACAGAGAACTGTACCAGTTAAAGCAGAAGGAAACAGGGAGGGCAGTCAGATTAGTAAAGGCCCAAACTGAGGAAAAGATAGCCAACTCGGTTAAGAAGGGGGATAAAACCTTTTATAGGTACATTAGGGAGCAAAGAAAGACTAAGGCAGGGATACTGAGGCTGAATAAAGAGGAGGGTGGTTGGGCAGAGAGGGGCAGTGAAAAAGCAGGGATACTGAATGAATACTTCTGCTCAGTATTCACAAAGGAAGAGGAGAGGGAGGTACTTAATCCAGTCAATAGAAGCACTCTGGATAGGGGGTTGATATCAGTCCTTTCACAGAAGAAAGGATTCTGAAAGAACTCCTAAAACTGAAGATGGATAAAGCAATGGGGCCTGATGGGTTTCACCCCAGAATTCTAAAAGAACTAAGGGGAAAACTAATAACACCACTGACTAACCTTTTTAACAAATCATAGGAGGATGGTAAGGTACCCGAGGACTGGAGGAGGGTGGATGTGATTCTCCTTCACAAAAGTGGGAGTAAGACAGAGGCAGAAAACTACAGACTTGTCAGTTTTACCTCAGTGACAGGGAAAATGATGGAATCACTTCTGAAGGAAAGAATTGTTGAGTACCTAGAGACCAGTGGAGCACAGGACCCAAGGCAGCATGGATTCACAGCTGGAAGGTCATGTCAGATGAATCTAATCAATTTCTTTGACTGGGCGACCAAAGTAGTAGACCAGGGAGGGGCTGTGGACATGGCCAACCTAGACTTTAGCAAGGCATTTGACACAGTCCCGCACAAAAGATTAATAAACAAATTAGCCAGCCTGGGAGTTGGTCCCAGGGTGGTAGCCTGGGTAACATTGGCTGGACAACATGACACAGAGGGTAAATGTAAACAGAGTCCACAGTGAAGAAAAGGGGGTTACTAGAGGGAAACTGCAGGGTTCAGTACTGGGTCCGGTCCTTTTTAATGTCTTTGTAAGTGACATTGTAGAGCTGCTGGAAGGAAAAGTAAGTCTCTTTGTAGACAACACAAAGATCTGCTACAGGGTTGATACACAAGGTGGGGTGGAAAGGATAAGAAGGGATTTGGCAAGATTTGAGGAATGGTCAAATGTATGGCAGCTTAGATTCAACACAAAGAAGTACAAAGTAATGCACCTGGGAAACAAAAACCCAGGGGAAGAGTACACAATGGGGGGTGAGATACTGACAACAACAAAAATGGAAAGGGACCTGGGGATAGTTATAGCAGATGACCTAAAGGTGGGCAAGAAATGTGAGAAGGCATGAAGGAGGGCTAGGGGGATACTGAGATGCATAGGGAGAGGCATCACCAGTAGAAAACAGGAAGTTGTTATCCCTCTGTACAGACAGTTGGTATGACAACATCTGGAGTACTGCATGCAGTTCTGGAGACCCCATCTCCACAAAGACATAGACAGGATGGAGGCTGTCCAGAGGAGGGCAACCAAAATGGTGCAGGATTTGCACCAGAAGACATATGAAGAAAGACCAAAGAAGCTTACTTAATATGTATAGCCTCAAGGAAAGGGGGGGACATGATACAAACGTTCAAGTACCTCGGGAATCATCAAAGTCCAAGAGGGTAGCATCTTTCAGAAAAAGAGATGTGCAAGAACAAGGAGGCACAATTTGAAGATAGAGGGGGGATGGGTCAGAGGTAATGTGAGGAAGTATTTTTTCACAGAGAGGGTTATAGATGCATGGAACTGCCTTCCTAAGAAGGTGGAGTCAAAAACAGTGGGGGAATTGAAGAATGCATGGGACAGACATAAGGACATTCTGGGGGGTAGGAAAAGTAGGTTGTTGGTTAACTAGGATCTGCAGCTGATCTGTTAGGTAGGGAAATGGGCAGACTAGGTGGGCCAAGTGGTCCTTATCTGCCATCAAATTCTATGTTTCTATGTTCCTATGTTCAGTTTGGCACTCAAAACTAGAAAAGAAAATCAGCTTGTGATCTTTTCAGGTATTTTTCTGATTTATAGATTTATGCCGTAAATAGGTCTTGGTGCAGGGAGAATTTAAATAAAGAGAGATCCCCTGAGATACAGCCTTATTTTTTATTTATTTTTTTAAATAAGTATTTGCATAGGGAGAATTTGAACTAACTGAGAGGGGGAGCCCCCCCGAGACACAGCTTTCAATTAGTTAAAGTCACAAGCTGTGAACTTCCAGCTCTGGTGAGAGATTAAGCAGATTAGCAGAGAGAAGCCTTACTGAATTAAATAGTAAATTAGACAGGCTCTCGTTCGAGTCGGGATAATATCCAGTCTCCTTAGCTAAGGCCATTTTGTTTAGATAGTATCATTGCAAAAGATACAGACAAGCAGTTTTGAGTCCCCGGGTTACCCAGACAAAACAACACAGTTCTGCTAACTGGGAATGTCCCCTCACATTGCAGTAGACACAGTCTAGCTAACTGGGAGAACAGGCTGGCAGATGTACAAAATTTCTAAGCTCTTATTTCATTCCAAATCACCCTGGGAAAACAGGCTGGCAGCTATACAAAATTTTTCAAGTCACCTTAATTTGTTCCAAACCCTCTAGAGAGCAGGGGCTGAAGCAGCTACTTGTACTTGGCTTTGCTCCTCAGCCTTCCGTGGATTGTCATTTGGTGCTTTGCTTCCGCTTTCCTGCAGTTCGCTGCTGTTCACCATGAAGCTGACCTCGTTCTGCTCCTTCCTGCTCTGGATGTCATATGGCTTCGCCTGGCCCTTTGCATCCTCTGCTCATTTCTTCAGTTCCACAGGATCCCCTCTGGACTTCCTTCCAATTTGTCTGGCTCCCTTCTCCTCTTCGCCTTGCTGGCTTGGGGCTTTGTTCTGTTTGCTGTGGCTCTTTTGGGCCTTGAGTCCTATCTCCGACCAATACTCCTGATGAGTCATCTGCTTTTCCATACGATTCATCCCCTACTTCTACTGTAGTCCTTCTGACAGTTCCCTTCCACTACTCATTCGATCATTAAAGCATTACTCTGGAGTACTTCTACTCCCAGCAAACATTCCTTGGCTTACATGCCCCATAGACTCTTACGGTATCATAGAAGGCTCATGCTACCGATTCAGTTCTTCACAATCATTCGCTTGGACAATAGGATGATCTCCTCTGTCTCTATTGGATATCCCCTTCAGTCCCTGTCCATCCAATCACCATGACTTCCCCAGATGCCTCATCTCATTGGCCATCCTCAAACATGGAAAGAACCTAAATCCTTCTGTTATACTCGGACTTCGTATTCAGCATCACCTCTACAGATACCGGGAATCACAAGTTAACCTATTCAACTATGGATATCATCCATTTTACCTTCTGCTGCCTCTTATTTCAACAATGACTCTGATGACCAAGTTACTTGGCTACTACTTCCTAACAGTCTTGCTAGTCTTAGGAATTGCACAGATGTTGTACAGAATATTCATCGTGGGATCCCCACAGCCAGCTGATTATTGACTCCACGCTATCCAACCTTTGATTTCACTCCAGGCCATCACTGTTCCTTATATTTTTCACACCTTTTCACCTAATACCTGCAGTTGAGTCAACCGCTCTCCAGCAGACCTTTCAGCCTCTTCTTCTTGAAGTCCTTCATTAATCTCTACAGCAAAGACCATTGCTGAGAACTGGCTTTCCGAATTCTAACTGGCAATCCATAGCAGCCATGACAAATTCACCAACTCAGCCTTGCATTTTAATCGGTATTAATCAGCAGTAACACTAAAACCTATGGCATCCTGCACTAATTGATCTCACTACTAATCCAGCCGACAGACTCTTCCTCTCATCTGCCCCAAGCTTCTCTCATGTACTTCAGCAGGAGGATTATCCATGAACTTAACCACCTATGCCACCACAGTGCATCTCCTAAATGACCCCACCACAGGAATTCCCACACTTACTTCAGGCAGCACACCAGCAGAGGATTTGAGCATAAAGTCATGAACATCATGACCAAAGAAGCCATATATTCCTTATATCGAATTCTAGTCATTCCTCATATATATTAGGTTACCATCAGGACAGTTCCACAAATCATCTTCTAGTGCTTTAGTAAGCACTTGCGGCATTATTTTCATCAGGCACTCAAACTCTCCTCCACTCAATTTATTCTGGGATGCTTACCTAGTGACTTTTGCTCACTAATTGATTCTTTACCTTCAGACTACCTTGAATATCAAACTTTATATGAATTGGAGCAGTCACTCATAACTTTACTAATCATCACAGCTACCGCAGTGTACTGTCTGGTCTTATATCACTCAAATCTTGCTCTCCTGACTCATAATGCCCATACAATCCTTTGGACATGCATCCTTTATCACTTCGGAAACATGGTCTCCATCAGCCCTTCTTTAACTGGATCTGCTTTACATAGGATTTTAACATCCCTATGGAAAAGATGCACCCTTCATCTTCAGGATTATCACTCAGGCTGTATCATCCTTGGATCAAAAATGAACCATCATCTCCAGGGCACTCAAAGACTCTTCTACAGATTCTACTCTATGGATGTTTCCTTAAGTGAATCCTTGTTCAATACAGTGTTCCTAGCCTTCAGACCATACCCTTACATTCAAGTCTTTCACAAGTTGGATCATTCACCAATGACTTCTTCTACCATTGCATTTCCACCATTCCCAGTTCACTACCTTATCAATCTGGTCATGGTCCCTCTGCCTACTACAAGTCCATTGGACAAGCATCATTTGTCATCTTGGAAACTTTGACTTTCTTCATCCTCCTTGGCTAAGATTTACTTCATACTCAGGATTCTATTGCTCATTCAGAACAGATCCCCTATTCAGCTTCAGGATCATCATGTGATCGGCATCATCCATGGATTGAAGATGGATTATCATCTCTCCAAGCAACTCACCTGCCTCAAATTAGCTATGGTTACTACTTGATTTACTTGGTTTATTAGGACAAGAGAAGGCTGAAGCACATTGGGAATGTCCCCCACTACTGTAGAGGGCAATTATGTGATATACCCATTTATATAACAAAACCATTAGACGGAATCCACAGGTCAAGACCCCTCTTAAAGGAATCTAAGGATATGCAGTCCACTAGATGTTGGGGAAGATTGTTCCATAATCTTGGTGCTCTAACAGTAAAATAATTTAATCTTTTATTAGTCCTGGCCTTTGGTACATCCAATTGTTTATTATGCATTCGAGGTGAGGTCCTTCTATTGGAAAATTTTAGGCCACATTGGTCCATTAATTCAGTGGATGATAAGATTTTATATAAAAATAATAAATCACCTCTGATGCATCTATTTTGCAGTGAGTGAAGCCCAGTTTCATGGAGTCTTTCGTGGTATTCTCTGTGTGCCAATCTGGGAATTAGTTTAGTAGCCCTTCTCTGGATTCTCTCAATTCTTTCAATGTCTTGTTTAAGATATGGACTCCAAAAGGGTGACCCATAATCTGAATATGACATGATATGAGTTCAAAATAGGGGAATAATACATTCTTGTATTCTAGTAACAAAAGATCTTTTAATTCTAGTTAAAAGTGCATTCGATATACTAGCTGTTTTTATACAATGATCAATTGATGTTAATTTATTATTTACAATAACACCAAGGTCCCTCTCAGAAGTAGACACTCAAAGTGGAGTATTGTTAAGTGTATAAGTTTGCCTTGGGTTATTGTTTCCAAAATGAAAGACAGTACACTTGTCAGAATTAAGTGACATACCATTCATAAATGCCCAGTTTTCAATAAGTTTAAGGTTATTAACAAGTCTGGCCCTATTGAATGATGAATAAACTGTACCTCCCAACTTGCTGTCATCCGCAAATTTAATTAACAAACTATTAGAGCTAATCTGCATGTCACTGATATATATGTTGAACAGTGTGGGTCCCAAGACCAAGTCCTGCGGGACTCCACTGGTCACATCCCCAGTTTCAGATAGAGATTCGTTGACCCTTAAACGTTGGGTTCTATTAGACAACCAACTGGCAATCCATCTGATCAAAATATTGGAAAACCCCATTTTCATCCATTTATTCAAGAGTTTATCATGTGGGACTTTATCAAATGCCCTACTAAAATCAAGCAAAATGACGTCCATTGGTTCTCCTCTATCCAGTCCTTGACTAATCTAATTTTAAAAGGAGACCAGGTTAGTAGTATATGAAAACTGCTGCCAAAACCCATGTTGAGTTGGATCTATCAAGTTCTTCAAAATAACTTCTTGTTCCAAGAAGTATTTGATGAATTTTTCCATTAGCTTACTTATAACAGAGGTTAAACTAATGGGACGATAGTTTGTGGGTTCGGAATGATCACCTTTTTAAATATGGGAACCACTATTGCTATAGTCCAATCTTGGGGGATAAGACCTCATTGGAGGGATTTGTTGAATATAATGGTTAATGGTATGGCTATAGTATAAGCTGTTTTTAATAGAAATTTCGGATCAATATTGTCAGGGCCTGGGCTAGATGTTTTTTTTTTTAAGTTTGCAAAAACATGAGGGTTTTATTTACAGAAATATTTTATTTTTAATTTTATTTTATTTTATTGAAATCTAGGATTACAAATACCTTTGAGCAGGAACTGCTCATTTACAAAGGTTCCATGTTGAAGGAATGGGGGGTATACATACATACAAAGGTCAACATAATAATACATAGTTACACAATAACAAGAAGTAAGAGACTGAGGCTTAGGAAATTCCAATAATTCAAAATGTGCCAAATGTTAGGTAGCATGACATAACCAGCCAAGGGCAATCTTGGAAATAAACACTGCAGGTGAGAGGGAAGGGGTATGCAGGCAGGAAGGCCATTGTTGGAGGGTAGAGGGTGAGGGTAAGAGCTCTAAAGGGGAGGGAGAGGAGAGATAGAAGTCAGAAAATGCCCTGGGGGAGGAAAGGGAGAGGGGGGCAAGGTGGGGAGAGATAGCTGTCAAGACTGAAGTGGAGGGCAGTGAATGGTGGGCCCCCAATTAGGTGAGGCAGTCACAACGACTAGGTGAAATGAGATGAAGTTGGAGTTGTCTCTTAAAAGGGCCAAGAGCAGCAGCAGTAAGAGTTTCTTTGTTGAGAGTATTGTACCACTGTGGTGCTCTGTGGGCAAAGGTCCTCTGGCCCATGGTAGTCCGGCATCTGGGGGACAAGGAAGGTTAGTTGTTGTGAACTTCTAGTTCTCTGGGTGCTGTGGTGGTCAATAAGTAACTTTTCAATGCCCAGGGGCATGACCCTGAGGAGGACTTTTTTGGCTAAGAGGCAGGTTTGATACTGTATCCGGCTGATAAGAGGTAGCCATCCTGCCGAGTGTAAAGGTCACAAGTGTGTGTAAGTCAATCAGCCCCAGTTAGCAGCCTGCATGCTTTGTTGAGTGCAACTGTAATTCTGCGGAGGGCAGAGGTGGAGGCAGAGCCATAAATTGCTAGCCCGTAATCAATGATGGAGGTGACAGAGCTGTTGATAGCCAACCGGGAGAGTGTCAGGAGTCATGCAGTGTGTGTGCCTGTAGAGCAGGCCTATACGGATGTTGGTGGTTTTGGCGACAGAATCTATGTGCTGATGGTAGGACAGTGAGCTGTCCAATGTGACACCTAGGTATTTAAAATCAGGAATGTGTTCAAGTAAGGTCCCTGTTTGATTTAGGATGGTGAGGTCATGGGATTTGTACTTGCTCCTGACGTTGTAGAAGGTCATAACCTTTGTTTTGCTGTAGTTCATGACCAGTTTGTGTGACTTGAACCATTCTTCGATGCGCATGAATTCAAGCTGTAATTATTTCTCGAGGAGCTCTGAGTTTTGGTGGTTGGTGAACATGACTGCGTCATTGGCGTAGAGCAGTAATTTCTGGTGGCAGACACTGGGAAGGTCATTGAGGAAGAGGCTGAAGAGTAGTGGCCCCAGGATGGACCCCTGTGAGACCGCTGAAAGGACTGGCTTTTCTTCCGAGGTAACACCAGCAATCCTAACCCACTGGACCCTCTCCCCAAGGTAGCTTGAAAACCAGAGCAGTGCTTCATTGGAGAGCCCAATGTTTGATAATTGCTTGAGTAGGAGTGGGTGGTTCACAGTATCAAAGGCTTTCGTAAGGTTGATGAATACTGCCCCTACACAGTTTCCTTGATAAAGTGTGGTATGGATGAAGCCTGTGAATTCTAATAGTGCAGTGGTGGTACTGTGCCCTTTTTGGATTTCCATTAGCTTACTTATAACAGAGATTAAACTAATGGGACGATAGTTTGCGGGTTTGGAATGATCGCCCTTTTTAAATTTGGGAACCACTATTGCTGTAGTCCAATCTTAGGAGATAAGACCTCGTTGGAGGGATTTGTTGAATATAATTATAATATAATCCCACTCTTACTCAAGCAATATTGTAGGATGATGTTGGATTTACTGAGGGGATGTTATTTATTGGATCATCTTTTTTTGAAAATATTGAATAAAACTGTGTGTTGAAAGTATCAGCTTTCTCCTTGTCGTCATTAATTAAAGCATTATTAACTGAAATTGGGCCGAAGCATTTATTGTCCATTTTTTTATTATTGCGGTATGAATGTAAGGATTTATAACTATCCTTATGATGTGGAAACGAAACTCTAATTTCTTTTTACCCTACTGAATACTAGATTTTACAAGTTTTAAAGCATGTTTATATTTGTGAAGGGCATTAACTTTATTTATTCCCACACTCCTCTTTAGGGCAGTAAATAACCTTTTTTTTTATTTATTAATATCTGAATATTGTTGTTAAACCAGAGTGGAATCTTCCCTTTTCTACTGTGTTTCTTTTTTTCTTTTGGGAACATATAGGGATTCCACATTGTGAATAGATGTTTTTAAATAATCCCATGACTCTTAAACAGAGAGTAGTTCTAAAAGTGTTACCCATGGAGTATTACAGAGATGATCATTTATTGCAATAAAGTCAGCATTATCGTAATTCTTAAATTCAACACCTCTTGGACACTGCCTAGTATTAAGGAATGATTCAAATGAAAGTGAATAATGATCATTTGAGCTCAAGGGGTCCCCGGTACTAACATTTTGTATAGCACCTCCTATATTTGTTATTACTAGAACATAGATCCTTCTCCATTTAGTATGCACAGAAGGATGGGCAGACCTCCGGCCATGGGTCCTCAGAGGTTTTCTCCACCTGTTTTTTTTTTTCTCTCCTGAGTGCCAGGAGTCATACTCTCCGTGAGTTGGAGGAGGTATCTTTTTGGGAAAAGGAAGGGAAAGGGAATGTTGTTTAAACAGGAGAAGCACACTAAGCTGATTCTTGTTTCCAGATGTGACCTGGGAGCTCAAGGAAGTTAAGTGACTTGTTCAGGATCACACAGTATGCACCTAGGTGGCTGTGGGATTCAAACCCAGGTCTCCAGATCTGCAGCTCAGAGCCTTAACCCACTGCACTATACTGTCTCCTATACTTGGGCATTATATTCCCTATAAACCTACTACTCAAGGGTGGTAATAGAGTAAAACCACAAAAAGTACTACAAGTTACACAAGCACTATATACCCAATCTCTCCTTATTGCCGTTCCACAAACATTGAATGAGAGGGCTTGCCCGAGGTTCAATATGAGGAATAGCTCCTCCCACAACCTCTACATAAGCCCTCCTCTTGCTTAGGGAGTGTTTTTCGTTCACCACCATCCCCTCCTCCTCCTCCTCCTCCTCCTTCTCCAGCGTTCTTCTCACCCTTGTTCATGGGCCTTCTGTTTCCTACAAATTACTGCCTACATACCTACTACTCAAGGGTGGGAATAGAGTAAAGCCCCAAAAAGTACTACAAGCTACAAACGCACTATGTACCCCATCTTTCCTTATTGCTATTCCACAAACATTGAACTAATGTCAAAAGGAACTTATATTTCAGAGTGATTTTCCTGGTAACAGAAAGATTTAAGGCATGTTAAGCAGCAGTGCAAAGAAAAATGATTTTTTTCCAAAAAGTAAGATTCAGCTTCAGTTAATAGAAATATTAACACATCTGTCAAATCTACCTTTCTTGGTACCTCTTATGCTGCACACCATGAATTTTTTTTCTTGATACTAACCAAGGTCAGCAATGGTATTTCTAAGCCAAATGTGGTGGCCATATTTTTTCTTGAGAAAAAACAATTAGAACATTACTAATAATATTCAAATTTTGGTAGAACTAGGAAATGTTACTGTACCATCAAATAAAACTGGAAGATGCCTGGATCCTTTTACATTAAAAATAATGTTGGGTAATTTTTTTTAACAATTTAGTTGCACAGCTGCTTTAACAAAAGTTGCTTTTGAGCTGACTACAGGGGGTTTCTGTGGGGATGCATGCCAGGCCTATAGCCTAGAAAATGAATGCACCGCCTCCACGTGTCTGCCTGGGTTGCTAGAAAAGAGGGGTAGCTTGTGAACCTGGATCTCTTATGCAGTAGCACAACTTTGAACAACTAGTTTGGATAGATATAAATGCTTTTCAATGGTGACATTCTGAATATAGGGACAGAAGCTGGTGTGTGTGTGTGTTCTCTACACATGTTGGGTACAGTGCAAGAAGGGATAGTGCGGGTGTGTCAACAGTACATTTCAGTTTTGATCTGGACAATACTTTATGCTCTTTCAGTTTACAGAGTGCTGGTTATGCAGAATCATACAGGAAACTGTGGGCAGCATTTTGCAGTGGCAGGTGTTACAAGTACACAACAAAATAAAACAAGAACAACAAACAATTTACAATTGTGACCTACAGTAAGCCATTCATCAAGTATTTTTTTTTTCTTCAGCAATCTATGACATACATGAATAACCAGGAGAAACAACCAAAGTATTTTTTGACAGTTTGCAGCAGAGCATAATGTAAAATATAAATGAATAAAATGTAGAAAAAAAGGAAATACTTTTACAACGAAAGATTATCAAGATACTGCATTTTAAATTTAGAAAGCTGGTGCCCTGCACAGATATTTGCTAGGTCATCCTGATATTCAAAATGAAGAGCAGGATGTTTGCAAGAAAAGATTAGTGTTCCTGCTAGCCTTTCCTGAGCTGTTATGCTACTGTACACCTACATCTACAAGTTAGATACCTTGAGGAAAGAGAAGCAGCTTAGTATCATCAACTTTACTAGCATGCAAAAATAAATACAGTCCTTTAAAAACATTAAAAGTGGGTGACAAAAATGAGGAAAAAAAACAGTCTATGCCCTGGTTACTGAAAAGAAACATAGGGCGATTCACAAAGCTTTCTGAAGGTGCAAAACCTTCCCTAAGTCCCCAAAAACATCTTTAGCTATGGAAAACAAACATTTGTCAATGCCGAATGTTTGCTTGCTGGCATTGGTAGTGCAGGAGTTAGAGAGCTGCAGAATTGGAATGGCAGTGAAGTATAGAGCTGAAGCCAGCCCCACCACCACCCTTCAGAGACTGACAGGCATTGGGGTGTGCCTTTGGGTCATCAGGCATAACAGACACACCATTTCACCACACCCTACCCTGCAGACATCGACAAGTATCACGGTGTGCCTTGGGGTCTTTGGCCCTTATGCTCACCCCATTCTATCAGGAAATACGGTGAGATGGGTGCTGTATAGGAGAATGGGGTGAACTTTGGGGCCGGAAAGTCCAAGGCACACCTCGATGCCTCTCACTGGCTGCAGGGTGTGGAATGGTATGAGCATTACAGGCAAGAATCCCAAGTCACACCCCGATGCCTGTCAATCTCTACTGGGTGGTGCATTATGGTTGGAAACCCTAATGCCTTAGACGTTCGTTGGCATTTTCACTTCAAATTTTCAACATGTTTTTTTTGTGACCCCCACATTATGAACAGTGGCAGTATCAGTCCATTAGCCGAAAGCTGATTTTACACAGTGACTATGCCATTTGGCACCACAGGTGAGAAAACACATATCGAACAGGATATGAAAAATGACAGCTGTACTGTTCATGGGGAGGTGCAAAAAATGGCAATGTTGAAAATCTGCAGTGAAAATATTTAAAAAAGTTGGTGAAGTCACGAGTGTGCATAGAAACTGCGCAGTGCACACCTGTAATGCAATTAAGTTTGGGGAATTTTTACAGTAGATTGTCAACACAGGCATTTTGGAACCTCCGCTCATGAACAGTGTCACTGGATTTTCTTAATCTGTCCCAAACAGTGATTTCCCACAGCAACCATGCATTTCTGCGCTGTAAGTGCGAAAACACTTTTCGGCCATGGTGTGAAAAATGACAGCTGTACTGTTCATAAGAAAATGTGGAAAAATGCCAGTGGTGAAAATCTGGACTGAAAATATTAGAAATTCATGAACATATGAGGGTGCATGCAATGGTCACTTGTAACACAGTCATTTTATGGACTTTTTTCACCGAATTTTTAACATAACCATTTTAACACCTCTGCTCATGAACAGTGTCACTGTGATTTTCTTAATCTGTCCCGAACATTGATTTCACACACTGACTGTGCCATTGTGTGCTACATGCATGGAAACACATTTTGGGCAAGATGTGAACAGTGACAGCTGTACTGCTCATAAGGAGGTGTGGTAAAATGGCAATGTTGAAAATCTGGAGTGAAAATATTGAAAATATGTGAACTTATGAGCATGCGTCAGAACAGCGCAACACATGCTTGTAAAACAGTCATTTTTGGGAATTTTTTCACCAACTTTTCAACATAGGGTTTTTAGGGGCCTACCTCATGAACTGGAACACTGTCATTTTGTAAATCGGTCCCGAAAGGTGGTTCCATGCAATGACTGTGAAATCACCTTTCAGGGCCAATTAACAAAATGACATTGATAGAATTCATGAGGTGGGGTCCCAAAAACCCCATGTTGAAAATTTGGTGAACAAATTCCCAAAAATGCCTGGGATATGCATCAAAGTTGAAAAAACCCTAAGTATTCCATTGTACAGCATACCAGCATTTCCTCAGTTCACGGTCAGCTTTGAAGAGTGCAGGCGTGTTCCCAGTCACGAAGATCATCACGCCCGGACTCAGAGGTAGAATGGGGTGATGTTGTGTGGGAGGCTGGGTGTGCAGAGGTGGAGTGCAGGTGGGGAGGAGGTCTGGACAGTCAGCGAGGGAAGGTTTTTACTTGTAGGTGTTTTTTTTTTTAGACGACACGGGACTTGTGCCATGCTGGGGTGGGCTCCCAGCATGGCAGCTGGAAGGCTGTTTGGGGGGCAGTGGAGCTGATGGGGGAATGGGCACCCCTGTCAGCCATACGGACTGTTGCCATGCTGAGGTGGGCTCCCAGCAAAGCACCAGGTAGTCTGTTGGGGGGGTACAGTGGAGCCGATGGGGGATTGGGCACCCCCATCGGCCATATGGACTGTTGCCACACTGGGGTAGGCTCACAGCATGGCACCTGGAACTCTGTTGGGTGGAGTGCGGCAGAGCCGATGGGGGATTGGGCACCCCGTCGGCCATACAGTGTGTGCATGGGGGGAAGTGCATGAGCACACAATATGCACGCGTGTGTGTTTGTGGGGGGGAGCACATGCACATGCAGTATCTTATTGCTGCTCACTGAAGCGGAGCTCTCCCTTTCAGCTGTACGGCACTGCATTTTCAACTGCTGTCATAGACAGCTGCAACATTCATTGCTGAACTGTGGCCGTGCCTGCAAACACACTGACTGAATTGGAAGAAGGGGTGCCACACCCTCAAAAACTCGGATGATGGCACTATGTTTCTTGCACATGCGTGCAAGAAAACATAATAAGGGAAATTGCTCTGAGTGCTATTCACAAAAACCTCTGCAGCTGCGGAAAAAATACACTGTGTACTGTGGGCTGGATTCACAAAGAAGAGAGAAGCTGAAAAATTCATGCAAGTACCCAAAATCGCTGCAGCTGCAGAAAAAATGAGGGAGTTGCGTTGTGGCATATACACGGAACTCCCACAGCTGCAGCAAAAAATGCTTGGGGGCTATGGAAAAAATGCAGCTGTGGGAATCCCTCATGGAGCTGAAAAGAACAAAATGCTATACTCAGACATGGAAATCTCACAGCTGAGGAAAAAATGTTGCACAAATGCTACTCCACAGAGACTGAGGAGTAGCACTCCCTGAAGAGAAAAGAAGTGAACCACCAATCAAAGACCAATTAAGCTGTGTGTAGGCAACAGCAGCCATGTGGGGTAAGGCAATATAAGGCCATGTAAGCAGAGCACACCCATAATACCACACAGAACAAACCTAGAAGACAAAAAACAACACCAGGAGCATCCCAGCAAAGAAAGAGGGCCACTGGCAGTGCAGCCACAGGCATAGTGTACCACCTAGCAGTGTGTGACACAGGAGCAGGCCAAAGAAAAATGTACAACAGTGATAACATGCCACTGGGTGCATGGTACCACTACATGTGGATACAAAGGCACAGGCAACAGGAAGGGGAACCCCTGCAATGACATGCAGCAAGGCAGACACGTTAATGTGGGGTACAACGTTGGCAACCTGCCAGACGACATTACTGCCACAGGCTGGCATACAAAGACCTCACAGAGAAGCAGTGCATAGCTAGATACAGGCTAAACAAGGCTGCCATAAATGACCTGTGCAACACAGTGCATGAAGATCTGCAAAGCAAAACACACAGGAGCCATGCACTCACAGTAGAAGCAAAGGTGCCCTGTGTGTGCTGGCAACAGGCACATTCCAGACACCAACAGGGGCACCACAGGCATGAGCCAAGCTGCAGTGTCACGGTGCCTAGAGCAGTTCCTGAATGCCATAATACCAAAGGCATATCAGTACGTCAGGTACCCACTACAGGCACAACAGCAGCAGGAGGTGGTGGAGAAGTTCTACAGCATGGCAGGATTCCCAAGAACATTGGGTGCAATAGACTACACACATGTAGCAATCAAGGCACCCATTGAACATGAGGCAGCATATGTAAATTGGAAGGGGTACCACTCCATCAATGTACAGGTGGTGTGTGACAGTGAATGCCAGATCCTGGATGTGTGTGCACGGTTCCCTGGGTGATTCCATGACTCCTACATCCTTAGGCAGAGTATATTGTTCAATCTCTTTGAACACGGAGACATACAGCATGGATGGCTGATTGGTAAATACACACCTGGCCCATGGTGCCCACAGGAACACAGCACAGGCAAGGAACAGGGACCACAACAACGTGATGTGTGTAGTGATGTAGTAGGACTGACTGAGCAGGGGCGCAAATGCCAGTGCAGAGCATGTCCACAAACACAGTAGACATGTCTGTGATATGGCATGAGACACAAGTTGCCAGTGAGAAACCAGAGTTGGCATCTGGAGCAACCATGGACACAGTAATGTGTATGGCAAACAGTGGTGTTGTGACCAGTGGCAGGATACACACAAAGCAATACACAAGTGCAGAGCCAGGCATGTGTGTGTGACATATGCAGGACACACCGCTAATACTGACAGTCACCCACAGTGTGTCAAGACAGTATCACTGATGGACAGACCCCACAGGTACACAGTAGGAGACAGAGACTGAACCAGTCCAATGTCAGCCTGCCAACAGACAACATGACCAAAGCAGCCATGTAGCACTAGAGGCAGATCATGCTCCAGTGAATCCCAGTAATGGGTGACAAGGGAGGTGGTCAGGGGAGGGCATTGGAAAATGTCTGTCTGGAATACAGAAAGATACAAAACAATGTGCATGATAGACAGCTAGAAAAGGAAAAGGGGAATATGAGGGTGGGCAGGACAGTAATGTGGTGTGTGGGACAGTGTCTGTGTGACAGGATGCAGACAAAGCTTCACAGTGTGTGGCACACCACAGTGGGAAGAGTGACCTGTGTGACTCACAGGAATCAGTGCTGTGACAGCTGCAGTGCAACTTCACCATCAGTGACAGTGTGCAACAGCAAGACTGCAGACCTCAACTGTAGCCACAAAGGCCTGTAACAGTGCGAACATGTCACACGATATAGGTGGAAGGAGCAGGGACATGCCAAACTGGCAGGCGGGGCAGGAATATAGCACTGGTTTATATACTCCAACCAGTGTGGGGGAATGCATGTGGCCGATACACATCATGCAACACCCTAGCAGTAGGGGGATGGGGAAATAAAAGTAGCACAAACCAGGAATGGGACCAGGGAGTCAGGAACAATGCTGAGCAGAAGGTAGTGACACACCATCCAGTCATGTACATAGGATGCTGGGATGCATATGCTGGGGCAACACCAGTGGAAGAATGGTGTGCAACATAGCACTATACAAGACATATGTGAGGACACACATGGACAACACTCCACAGACATGGGGACAATAACCATGCAAGGACATGGACAGCGTAGAGAATGTGCATGGTAGCCTGTCATAGACAGGACAGGGTGTCCAGCACAAGTCCAATAACAACCGGAACATGGACCTGAGTGGAGGGAGATGCAAGATATGATACAGGGTCAAGTACCCAACATGGATGTATGGGGCACACGTACACAGTCCATCACAGTCCATCACACTGAATGACACATACCAGGAGAACAGGGCATGGGATGAGGTGTGAAGGGTGATGTAATAGAGGAAGTGGGAGCATGAATAGCTACACTGAAAGGGATGTGGATTACCATAACACACTGTTAGAGGACATAGTGTGGCTCCAAACGATCACCGGTGACATGACACCATAAGATAGACAGGACGGATGTCATGATATCCAGACCAAGGGCAGACAGATCAGTAGAACGCCAGACATTGTACACAAAATACATCTTGGCCACACTGTGATGGCCCTAGGGCCATAACTGCAGGCAGTGCCCATGTATCATTTAGTACTGCTGTGCATCAGTGTGTAACCACTGTACTGGACAGCAGACTACAACACTGCATGTGCATACCACACAATGGGAAACAGGCAACAGCAGCAATGAAGTACCATCACTGTGAGACACAGAGACATGTGCACACACACCATCCCACATGCACATGTTGCAGACAAACCTGTGAGCTATATGTAAAGGTACAGCCAATGTTGCCCTGATGCACAGGACGCATGGACCACACTAGTAGTGCACAAATACATACCTGTCACAAAGGTATCATATGTCTGAGTTGCAACACATGTCCACATACAGACACAGTTAAACATGAGCAATACTGTGTCAGTGACCCAATACCAACACAAGCAACATACAGCAGTACTCAAAGTCAATCAGACAACAGCACAGGCCTGTCGGTAAACATGTGCACATGCCTGCACTCATGATACCCACGTGGCAATACACATGATCAAATAGCAACACATGTGGTCATGGATCACCTAAGCGTGTCTTTCTAATGGCTGTAATGTGGATATCAGGAATGGAGTACACACCATGTGAAATAACACAGCAACATCACAACATATTGATCAATAGCCATGCCTGTGACTGTAGGTGGCCATGTCAAACATGAACAAGCTAGGCACACATGCAATGATGTCACAGTCATGCTGTGGAGTTCCTTGATGCATGTACCCTGGCAACATGACACAATGCAATCCCACAATGACATGCATAGATCCAGTACCAAGGCACTGCCCCCTCATGCAGTCAGACAGTACCACACCACTGAATACCTGCCATGCTGCAGACCCAGACAGAACATGCAGTGTACTGTGCATGTGGCACAAACAACACAAGACAGAGCACCAGTGGTACATGTGTGTCATGGATGTGGTACCCATGTCACAACGTCACACAGTCCCCTAATGGCACAGGTAAGCAATATGGCACATGACAGTGTGTGCACTGATGGCAGTGCCCATGTCATGTGTGGTGTGACACAGGCACAGCTGAGTGAGGGAGGCACACATATGTTGAAAAGCCACTGAAGAAGCATACCCTGGACTGCCACTGTGTGATAAGGAAATGGTAGCATATGGAAGACACGTGTCAAACTGTGTAGGCATGTGAGCTGGCATGGTGGCACTGAGGGTCAAGGTTGTAGATGCCACATCCTGCACAATGTGGGCAAACCATGTTTGGATGTGGACACAAGTTGCCAGAGGTAGGCAGGGGAGGGTGAGGATAGAGCGACTGCAGACAGCTCGCCAGTCTCAGAGAGAGGGCATTGGGATTGCTTGGCATCCCGGTGGCCCCCAGTGGAGAATGGGGATAGTACAGGAGAAGCCTGAAATATATGGTTGGCGGAGTGTTGCAGCTGCTGCAAAGGCGTCATTGCACGTTGCAACCCCAGGGTGGGGGAGACATTCACGGGACAAAGCCTAAATGCCTGCCATGGCTGTGTGGTCATCAAGGGGGCACCCATAGCAGTCTCACACCCCAAGGCAGGCACAACGCAACAGAGAACGCTCAAGGCAACATTCCAATGTCTAGGTAGTGCCCTGAGTCTGTAGGCATGCCACAGGATGGCAAGACACCCCAGAGTTAACCTGGATGCTGGATGACTGACCTGGCAGGAATACTGGGTGGACAGAATACTGGCAGCGAGTGTTCAGACTAGGAGTGAGAGGCCATGCCGAGAGTTCCCTGGAAGGATGCACAGGACAGTGGAGTGATAAATGTTTTGTTAAAATATACAGTATAAAACTAAAAGGTGTGCAGAGATGTGTGGTGGAAATGCCACATGACAGGTGATTTCATGCCGGAGTGACACACACATGCAATACGACCTGTACATGAAGGGCACAGGATCAGAGGTCACCTATGTCCAATGTACAATGGGTAGGTAAAACACAAGATGATGTTTGCATGGTGACAATATCACACTGAGGGAAATAATGTCAGCCCTGGTGCAGCACAATACACGGCACACCCCTACTGGCTGATCACCTGACAAACAATGGCACACCAGGAATGATACACTGCTGACATACATGTGTGGGCCTGTACACAATCACAGACAATAAGAGCCAGAACAAGGACATGGCACAGACATACATGTACTACATACAACACAAAGCATCACAACAACACTGCAGGAATGACGCACAACATGGTGTTAGTGATAGGTGGATATGTAGAACCTGTGTATGTTGTCTGATGTGGTGCAGAACAGCAATGACACCACACAAGACCTGTGTAAAGGACGTATAACCAACAAAATGGAATGGACTACTTGGTGTACACAATGGACACATGTGGATGGTACATCCAGAATGTGTAATAAACACGTAATAATGGCATTCTGCATCTGTATGGTACTGCAGAATATTAACGCTGTTAAACAAAATGGCATGCACAATGAGGTATCAAGTGTGTGACACACCATAACCCAGAATGGAGTAGGATACACAAATGTAGTGTGATCCAACAGAACAACAGAATGTGTTTATTGCAACATGCATGGACACACAACTAACACAGATGCACAGATGTGATACCACCCCAGTAAGACATAATGGAGTACACCATAGAACAAGCACAGGCACAACATAAGGAATGTATGTTTAATCAATATGAAAAACAATAACAATGAATAACATCAAACACAACACTATACAACAGTAAGAATGGTATAAATTACAAAAAGGAATGCAAAAACAGCCAACACAAGCATTAAAAACAGTATGAAAACACAATTGCTGTAAACTGCACAGCTATACGATACACAAGTAATGTGCACAAAATGTGGACACTAATGATCATGTGTGTCCTGAGGGGCCAGAACATCATATAGGGCATGCAACTGACCGGCAAGCATCTTACAGGTGGCCGTGATTGCCTGCACATGCTGCTACACTGCTGCCCAATGGCATCTGCAGTCACAGCTGCCATTCAATGTCCCATCCCTCTCCACCATGGCACTGCCTGCCAGCACTGGCACCATGGATGCACCATCCTGTGACACCACTGGTCCTAGAACAACAGGGACAGAGTCAATGTCTGCAATGTCCTCCACAATGCTACCGACATCCTCCTCAACAGTGGCTATCTCAGACCCACCCTGTGATGATGATACATGCTGCCATGGCTCCTGTGATGCCACCATATGGCTTGGCACAGTGTCCGCTGCATGGTGTATTGCAGGCACATGTGGACGACGTCAAGTCAGGACATCCCTGACATGCCTCATAGACAGCAGCCTCCTAGCTGCAAGGACATGCCTCAGCTTCTCCCTCTCCTGGCAGGCAATCGTGCATCCTGCAATGTCAAACATTAAACATGATGAGCATGGTCAGCACAACAACAGTCCAAGACACAAGCAGGCATAGCACAGAATGTAGAACACCAACACACAGGCCTTTAATGTCAGGATCATTAACACGGTACATGCAGTGAGATACATGTCCCCTCAAGATCACAGATAATACCATACCTACACACCTGAGGAATCGAACTTACATATGCATCTGTATCTAGTGCATCTGTCGAGTTGGCCCAGTACAACCAACAAATGACAGCCGTGATGCACAGTGCTAACATTGTCCGGCACAGTATGTGGGCCTGCACAATCACAGGACATAGTGAGGCCTACTGGTGCAACAACTGTGTGATACAGGTGCACTGGCAGTCACCCATCATCCCACCCATCCAGTTGGCAATTAGTGTTATCATAAGAGCAAGCATACAGCAGCCAAACACCTAGTACACCCCAGTAATACAGCCAACACATGTTGGTGAGGTATGCCTCATGGTCACAGTCCACCACTGCTAACATACACCATGTGTAATGCAGGCAGCATGGGAGTGCACAGCATGCACCACAGAACAGATGCTGTGTCAATATTATTACTCAACCAGTATGTGCAGATTATGCACAACCAAACACAAAGGCAGTCATGCCAGCAGTGCACAAAGCACAGTCTGTGTGTATGCCCACATGTCATCCAGCACAGTGAGCATCCACTGTGTAAGCACAGAGTGTGGGGTGAAATGTAAGCATACCCAGACAGTACTATGTGCACTGATGGTGTGAATGATGTGGTGTTTGGATGTTACCACACTGCATCCACTGGAACAGTAACAGTCTGGACATTGCATGCTCCAGCTGGAGAGTGCTGTGTGCTCCCACCCTGCCCTCAGTACACAATATATTGATGGAAGGCACCACCAGCCTTGTGCCACACTCTCTGTATAACACATAATGTAGATCATGTATGGCACATGCAGTGCTCAACAAGAGGCACAATGTGACTGGCTATGTGGGCCACATGACAGGGCAGCTGGATGACACCCAATCACAGCCCAGACACATATGTCCACCTACAACAGAGGGGTACAGATGCAACACCACAACACCATGCCACACAATGTTTTGATTGCACAGACTGCAGAACCCTGCCACTGCCACACTCCCATAGTGGACCAGCCATGAACAGTGAACCAACAGATGTACGATACTGTGAGGCCTATCTAGGGGGCACAGGTGACAGATGGAGTAGGATGTACTGCACATGTAACAGTCACCAAGAGGCACACAACCACTGTATGGAGTGCTGTATCACTGAACACAATGCAACATGGCCAGTAAGCTCCTGTAGAAGTAACACAGGAAGGCTAGGTACAAGACAGTGGTGCAGAACGACAAAGATATATGAGGACAAGCATAGTGCACTCTACAAATACACCCTAGAACACAGAGGGGAGCATGAATATGAGTGGGGACAAACTGTACATGAAATGGCTGATGTGGAGGGTCGCCATAGGCTGAGTGCAAACAATGTGATGAAGTGACACACCACTAAGATGGATGGTGTGACGTCCTTTGGGAGGATGGCATGCACATCCCAGAGGGAGGATGCTAGACACTGTGAATGTGATAGTGGAGGGTGTAATGTTGGTGTACACAGTGGACACCGGTCAGAGGCTGGAATACCCATAGAGTGTGGTAGGGAGCATGGTAGGTTGGAATCTGAGGAGTGTGTAGTGAGGGCACAGACAGTGGAACATGTGCAGTGTACAAATACAGAATGGACTGGCACATATGTATGCATGTGTACTGTTAACACATATGTGTGCACCTACAGAGATAGTGACCCACTGTTGAAGAATGTGGACAGGACGCCGGTGCATGTTAGCTGACAAGACGGGGGATTCGCAACTGGTGACAGGATGTTGCAGTATGTACACATGCGCAGTGGCATGTTGCAAGCATGCCTATTGAAGGGTGGGATGTGAGGGACGGTCTGTCAGTGGTGATGTCCCAGAAAGCTGCCAAGCTTGTACCATGGCATGGTGGTTGTGTGCTGGCCTGGGGTGTCTGGGATACTGGGTCATGGCCCGGGTGCATGTGTACATTGTTGCGCCCACAACAAGCTATGTAATCACCATATCCAATGAATATGTCCCCCCCCCGGCAACACCCTGGATCTGGGAATCCTAATGTAGAGGTGTGTGTTGCATGAAGCCCTCTAGGGGGACATCCCCCCAGCATGGATGCATATTGCCAAGGCCATAGCACAGTATTGTGTAGTGTGGGGGAGGGTGTATGTAGACAAAATGCATGTTGGCAATCTACACCCACCATAAGGACGAATGCATTCCTGGAATCACCCTTATGACACTGAACCATGTGACACAGTGCCAAGGCACATTACTCCTCCACCACACAGCACACACCACCATCCTGTCATGCACACCACAGCAACAACTGACAAGTGTCCAAGAGGCATGGACATCCCTATTCAACCATGTATGTAACTGCTGCTGGCATGGTGCATCAGCACTAAGAACACATAACTGTGTATGTGTGGAGCCAAGGTCACACACAGCCATGGTCCGTGTCACCATCAGGGTTACATGCATACATGCACAACCCTGTACACACAACAACAGTCCCCACACAATGCCCAATGTATGTCAACTACCACATCTCGACAGTGGTCAACAGTGCACAATTGTTCATCATATGTATGTGATGGCGTTACCGATATGCATCACAGACCATGGCAAACGCTGGACAATGGTGGAGGTCACTGCACTCTGTGATGTGTTCAACGTGAACCCAAAGCACCCCTGAAGTTGTGTCACATGACATATATCAAATGTGGCAACAGGCCACGGTTGACTCACCACAGGTGTGACCCATGGCCATGCGGAGTACATGTGTAGGGACACCAACAACAACAACATGACAGCCATGTAATGGGAAGATGGGTAAGACAAACAAGTAAAAGCCATGTCACGTCACATGGCTGTGCACACGGCAGTGGTGCAGTGCTATGGAGCACTGTGGCACATGTGTACAAGATAACAAGTCATGCCACAGCAGGCACATGGTACAGGTCTGTGTAGCAAACACACAACAATGTCATCTATTACACAAGACAGGTGTACATGACAGTCAATACAGCCTCGGCAGCTGACACAGCACACAGAACAGGTCCAAGGTCATCCCTCAGCAACCACTATGATGGTGCATGAGCCAGGCCTGTATGCAGTGGTGTGTCATATACAGTGCTGTTGGCTATGCTAGCTAATTCCAGCTGCAGAATATGGACTGGCAAGAGCCATGTGCCCTTGCCTTGAGAGTCACAGACAGAGTGCATGTTGTCCATGGTGACATGTGCTACAGTGTGTGCCCAGCCATGCCTGTGTGATGAACACAATTACAAAGGTCTACACAGTGAAGGTACCAAACAATAATGCCACCAGATACAGCAGCCACAGGCCAATGGCTGTGACTGTGGGCGCAGCCAGCCCCCAACATGCAGCTGAGCCACCATCCTGCACCCATCATAGCCCTCCCCCCACAACCTGACCCACCACACCTGTAAGGAGTGCTATGTTGTGCAGTACACCTGACTGTTGGGGAGAGGGTTCCAGTCCCCCATTGTACATGCAGTGAGGCAATCACCCCAGCTGTACACCCTGGATAGTAATGTAAGACCACCTGTGAGACATACAGTTAACCATCACTATTGTGATACCCATCCATATGAACACACTGCATAACCCACCATATCACCAATATCCATTCTGTAACACATGGCATACATGGTATGCATGTGATGGCATCCCACATAGGATGGACATCCCATACCAGTACCATCAGTCTGTTGGCCACTGTTGAAACCCCTCCACCCTGCATCTGTCCAATGTCATGTATGGTGTCCAGTACTGCACATGATATTCCTAATGCAGCCTGCACATTGACCTGTAAAGGGTACAGATAACACACACCTGTCCAAGGATATATACCATGCCGTGAAGGCCAGCATTATGTCACCCTGTAATGCATAAGTTCTGGACTGAGCAGTGATGTTCATCTGCAGGGAAGGGAGGTTTCAGCAAGGGCTGCATTGTTGGCGGGAGATATTGGCTATATCAGTGGCTGTGGAGCTGGGTGCAGAGACCGCATTGGCGGTAGGGTAGTTAGGCCATATTGTCATCTGTGGAATCTGGAAAAGGGCTGTGCCATGGGCTGCATCGGTGACTGAGGAGCAGGGGAGAGTTATGCAGCAGCAGGGAGCACTGAGGGGCGGGGGAAACAGCTGCAAGCGAAGGTGGATCAATTGGGGCACAGGACGCAATGTCCACACTTGTGGACAGCCTATAAGAAGGCACCAGCCCTGTCACCATTCAGGATATCTGCAGGGAAGAGCTGTAAATGCTTCCAAGCCTCCCGGACAAACCCCGACTGCTATAATGTAGTTGGAGGAGATGGGGTTTGGGGATAAGAGTAGGTTGGTCTTGGGGACGCTTGGGTCTTAAAGTAATTGATGTTCGTGCTGGATAGTGGTTTGTACATTATAGCCTTGGGAAATGGTTTCTTGTATTCTAGTCTTTGGTAACTGGGTAAGGCCCACTAGGCACAAGTGCCTGTTTTCATGGGCAACCTATGAGCACTTTGCGGTTAAGTGACTTGCTCAGAGTCACACAATATGCAAGTGGAGGTTGTGAGAATCAAACCCAGGCCTGATCTGCTGCAAGTACCAAGCTCGTTCACACATACCTCTCAACCGTTTTCCCCCAAATGTGGAACATTGCCTCTCAAAATGTGGAACAAATGAGCAAAATGTGGAACACTTAATCAAATCTTTACCTAGGAGGCTCAGAACACTGTTAAAATGTTTGCATTTATGTTCAGAAAGCCTGTTATTAATTGAATAATATATTTTTTGCATCATTTACTATAGATTTTTTCTTTAACATGTTAATACTGAATGTGGAACAAGTCCTCACTATGTGGAACAGGGAGCTTTTGTGAAGCAAAATAAGGAATGTTCCTCGTAATGTGGTACAGTTAAGAGCTATGCATTCACAGCTCATTGCTTTAACCTCTAGGCTATACTGCCAGCCTAAATGTGACATCAAATAAGCAGGAGGCTGACAAGGACAGAGGTCTGGGGTTATATTCTGTTTTAACTGAAATATTTGAATAGTTTTGTACGTGAAATTAGTTCTATGTGTTAAAAATTACTACGTTGAGCTAGAACTGTTACTTGGGCTGTGATATTGTAACTTTTGAGGCTTGGGAACACTTGTTTGGCAATGATAATTAGAGTGAAATTTAAATGTGATGTTTGCCTGGTGTTGGTAAGAGTCCTCCCACCCACCCTGTTTTGTAGGCTTTCTTAAATACTGAAAAGCCACTGGAGGTTGGGATTGAAGGGCTGTGTATTTCTGTTGGGACTGAAATTCGAAGCAACAGGAACTAGTGGGCCTGTGACATCATACGGTACCTGATGTCTGCATACAAACACTGTTAGTGGGACTGGACACACACTGGACTGTATGTGTTTGTGAGACTTGGGAACTTTATTGGTGGGGTTGAAATTGGGTTTGTAAATAACTGCAGTCAGTATAGAGAGAAACTGTATTCGGGGGAAGGACTGAGAAAAGGGGTGCCATTATAAACAGAGGGGACAAACAGGGTGCCATATTCCACCATGGCAGGCATCTTCAGAAGGGTTGTAGGCTGCACAGGCTGTGGGATGGCAATAATTCTCAATTGGGCCTGGAGAGGAGGCTGCCCACTCTGTAGACAGCTGTCTTATATCAGGAGTGAGGTATATTGGTTAGGAGTAAGATGGGGGTGTCCAAGGATAAGGGGTGTGGATATGGGCAGCAGAGGTGAGGGCTGAGGGAGGCTGGGGCAGCGCTCTGAAATTACAGGGCGTTATGTTACAGCAAGCAGGAGGGGATATGGGACAGAGGACCCTTAGACAGGGATGTTGATGCTAAGGGGAAAGCGTGCGGGGTGAACATTCGAATACAAAGAGAGTGGAGGGAAGAGTCAGGAGGGGCTGTTGTGGGAAGCCTAAAACAGCAGACTGTGGGAAGGAGCTCTAAGGAGAACAGAGCAAGAGGGAAGAAGAGGGGCAGTTTAGAGGTGCAGTCAGGAAACTCGGGTTACTTGATGGAGCTGACACAGTGTCACAATAAATTTGAGCTACTAAGCAACCTAGAAGGGAGGAAGGGGTTGGTGGAAATGAGGAAACTGATACAGATGCCGGGGGGAGGGAGTCAGATACCATAGGGCATCACAGACTGGCAATGGAAAGGATAGAAATAGTCCCAGAGGGAGAAGGGAACATAAATGTTAACCAGATGGGGAGATGCAACATATTGCAGACATGAGGAGAAGAGCATGACTGAGAGAAACTGGGAGACAAGGAGGTGGAGAGGGCCCCTTCAGCAGGGGGGTCAGTACCAAGGATGGGGCCCTAGCTAAAGGGGATCCACACAGAGCCTCTGGAGGAAGGGGTACTATTGCAAGGGGGGGGGATGGTGGTGTGGGGGAAGGGGAAACCATCAGAGCCAGGATAAATGGTTTGAATAAGAGAGGGTTAAAGGGGACACCTATTCAGAGGGGGTCTGAGTTAAGTGGGCGAAATAACGAGGGAGGCAGAAAGGGGAGGGTGACAAGGGGGTCTCTAATAAGGCAGGAAGACTCCCATGGAATTGAGATCACGAATAAATGGGGGATGGGGGCTGAGAGGGCATAGTGGAGGTAACCATAAGGATGATGGCGGTGTTAAGGTTCTGTTATTGGGAGACTCGATGATTAGGGGTATCCAGTGGGAGGGACAGGGGGGTGGATGCCATAGCCAGGTGAAGGTAGTGAGTATCTCTGGGCTGATAGTGCACAGAGCAAAGTTCATGGTGTATGAACTGGTTAGGGATTCTGGAGGGAAACCAGATTTCCTGGTGCATTTGGGAACTAACGATCTAGAGGGAAATAGCATTTTGGAATCCAAGCAAGGTTCCAAGAACTTGCCAGAGTCTGTCGGGATAACGGATGCAACATTTCCTTTTTGGAGATATTGCCAGTACCAAAGGCCTCAGTGGAGAAAAAAAATGAAGATCACAGAGGTTAATGACTGGCTCAGGAAGTGGGGTGAAGAGAGTGGGTTGGGGTGTTAGGGAACTGGAAAGGAGTTTGGGAGGATAAGGGACTGTACACCAAGGACAGGCTTCATCTTGCCCCATTAGGGAAGGAAGTCCTTAAATAGGGGATGGCTGACTACATTCAAGAAAGGTGGGGTTTAAACTTGTGGGGGGGGGAAGGGATAAGGCAGAGGCTGACCAGAAGCCCTCTCCTCCAGATGAGGGAGTAGCCTTCAAACCCAAGGGGGGAGGGGGAACAGACTGAGGGTGGAGGTTTCCAGGAGGAGCAGAGGGAGGATGGAGTATAAGGAACCTGGGTGGGGTTGACAAAGGGGATCAGGGATAAGGGTTGGGGTTGGTGTTAGTAAATGCCAGGAGCTTGGGAAACAAGTTGCCAGAGTTCCAGGCCATGCTGTTTGAAGGGGGTGGATGTGGCGGCGGTCAGGAGACGGGGTCAACAAAACCATGACTGGGACCTAAGCGCGAAGTGCAGCTATGCTTAGGAAGGATAGAAAGGAGGGCAGAGGGGGTGGAGTGGCTATGTTCTTTAGAGATGACATAGAAATTGCTAGGGTAGAAGAGGCAGAGGGAAATGTGGAGGCCTTATGGGTCACCTTACGATCCCCAGCAGCAGATAAGGTCAAGCTGGGTGTAGTATATAGGCCCCCCGGGATGATTGATGTTCTAGAGGATGGTTTGCTGGACAACATCATTGCCCAGTGTGGACCAAAAGGGGAAGGAGTGGTGTTGATGGGGGACCTTAATATGCCAGGTACAAACTGGGGAACCATGTCCTCTAAGGTGGCTAAGGAGCAGAGGCTGCTGGACGTCTTCCAGAATGTGTTCTTAACACAGCATGTGATGGAGCCCACAAGGGAGGGGCATGTCCTGGACGTGGTTCTGGCAGATGGGGATCTGGTAAGAGACCTGGTTGTAGAGGACCCCCTGGCTGGGAGCGACCACAATACTGTCTGGTTTCAAATAAGCATGGGGAGCGGGGGGTGAGATCTAGGACACTGGCAGTGGACTTCAGGGGGGCAGACTTTGTGGGCATGGGAAATATTCTCAAGGATCACTTGAAGGGGATTACATCAATGACAAGTGTGGAAAAGAGATGGGAGGTCATAAAACGGGGACTTCATGAGGCAGTCAGGATCTGAGATAAGTTGAAAAGTAAGGGAGCACGGTCACATAAACCATGCTGGTGGTCCAGTGAGGTACAGGTAGTGGTCAGAGAAAAGAAGGCGGCCTATTAAAAATATAAAACAACAAGAGGGGATAGGGATAAGGAAATGTACCTATGCATCTAGAAAAGTCACCCGGATGGTGAGGGGAGCAAAGTCCAGTAAAGAGCAGAGGCTGGCACAGAGGATACATGGAGGGGAAAAAGGGTTCTTCCGGTACATTGGGGAGCGGAGAAAAACTAAGGGCCATCTCAGCAGATTGAGATCAGAAGGAGGGTGGGTGGGTTGCTTCTGTGTTCACTAGGGAGGGGGATGGGATATCTGGGGATAGTGAGTGGGATCAGGGGAGCAACAGAAATGGATCAAGAGGGAGGGAGAGGTACCCCAGGGGTGTCACATCTGGATAAGGATAAAAAAAACAGTAAGGTGGAGGGGACGGATTATGCTATCTCCGCCAAAAGGGTGTGGTTAGCCCTCAAGGCCCTAAAGAAAGACAAATCTCCTGGGCCGGATGGCATTCATCTGAGAGTACTATGGGAATTGGCGGACATACTGGCTGCACCCCTGGCACAGCTCTTCAACAGGTCACTTGAGACAGGGAGGGTACCTAGGGATTGGCGCGAGGCAAATGTGGTGCCAATCTATAAAGGGGGTCGAGGTATGAGCTATATAGACCCATCAGTTTGACCTTGGTGGTGGGAAAATTATTGGAGAGTATACTAAAGAACAATTGGGGTGTGTACTTGGAGGGGGAGAGGTCTGGATAGTCGGCAACATGGGTTTGTGCCTGGTAGATCATGTCAAACCAATCTTGTGGAGTTCTACGAATGGGTAACATCAGAACTGGACAGGGAAAGCCTGTGGATGTATTATTCTTGGACTTCAGCAAGGCTTTGACTCTGTCCCCACAATGGTCTGGTGGAGAAACTGATGGGGGTTAGGAGTATGCCTTGATGGTCAGATGGATTGAAAACTGGCTAGCTGGACACACCCAGAGAGTAGTGGTCTGCAGGAGCTCTCGAACCCTAGAGAGGTTGGTAGTGGGCATCGCAGGGCTCGGTCCTGGGTCCGACCCTGTTTAATGCATACATATCGAACATCAGGGAGGGTATAGGGTGAAATGAGTCTCTTCGCTGATGACTCCAAGATGGGAGCAGTAGTTGAGGAGAAGAGGGAGGTTGGCCCTGCAAGGGACCTGGACACCCTGGAAGCTGGGCTCACACATGGAAATTAAATTTCAATATCACCAAGTGCAAGGTGTTGTGATCTGGGCGGAAACCCCAAACACAGGTACAACCTGGGAGGAGGCGCTGGAGGCCTCAGTAGGGGAAAAAGACCTAGGGGTCATGGTGGATGCATGTATGAATAACTCTGAGCAATGCAGGAGAGCGGCTAGCAAGGCAAACAGGATGTTGGGATGCATCAAGGGGGATCACCTCTAGGAGCAAGGAAGTGATTCTCGCTGTACAATGGACTGGTTAGACCACACCTTGAGTACTGTGTACAGTACTGGAGACCACACTTGAAAAGGACATACAGCTCCTGGAGAGGGTACAGAGGAGGGCAACTAAGATGATCACGAGGCTAGGGATTTGATCGTGAGGACAGACTTGAGGAGCTCTGCCTGTTTTCATTGGAGAGAGGAGGAGACAGTGGGGACATGATTGAGGTCTTCAAGTACCTCAAGGGAATAAATAGGTAAACATGGAGGGGATCTTTAGACTAAAGCAGGGAGGTATCACCAAAGGGCATGGTTTGAAGTTGGAAGGTGGAAGGGTGAGGGGAGAAAAGAGGAGGAGGTTTTTCACTGAGAGGGTGGTGGACCCTTGGAATGCACTGCCTGGCGAGCTGGTTCAGAGATCCACAGTGGAGGGCTTCAAGAGATGATGGGACAGACTCAGAAAGTGGATGTATCAGATGATGGCCTGTCCCAGGGGGGTGGGTATGGATGATAGGGGTTTCTGGAACACAAGGGAGGGGAAGGCCTCGTCACCCAACTAGGGATCTGAGGTTCGAGCAGACTCGATAGACCGTAAGGCCTAATCTGCTGGCAAATAGTATGTTAGTATGTAACATGCTTGATGGATTGGGGTATTCATGTAGCAGTGGGAAAACAATTAACTCAGATTCTTGCTGGATAAGAGTCTGTTCATGTGACTGTAGGACAGCAGGTTACACTGATATCCTTGTTGGATGTGTGGGGATTATATACATGCACTCTGAGGGCTGGCAGTATTTTGGATAACTATTGACATATGAAGATACTGAGATTGGAGCACATGTGACAATAACAGGCATCATCGGTAGTGTGGTTTGGCATGTAGGGTGTGTGGCGGCATTGGCACTTGACTGTACTTGGACATCCAGAGGATGCCCATTGTGCCATCGGGAGGTGATATGGGGAAGGATAGAGAGGTGGGTGACAAGGAGAGGCATATGTTACTGCACCAGGGACTGATGGTTTGGCCATAGGGAGAGGAGCAAAGGTGGGCACACAAGGGGCAAGGGGCACACAGGGACTCTGGGAGAGGGGGTGGTGATGAACTCCAGCAAACAGACGGGTGTCTGGGGATGGCCGGAGGGAACCATGATGAGGGAAGGAAGAAGGGGGGCCATTAGGCATAATAAACATTTTTACTCTCTATGCCTGGAAGGATATGAGGGGTGAATAGAGGGGGAGGAGGCAGACAGAGGGGGTTTGGATAAGGAGGGGAGGATGGAAGAGGAGGGTATACCTTCTGGGTAGGAGGCTGTGACAGGGGTGCTGCTAGAGGTGATGAACGTGGAAAACCTGGTCCAAGGAAGGAGGTTGATATTGAGTTCCATATCAAATGTGAAACATTTTTTTACGTTTGGAGGTGACGTGGAGAGTGGTGCTGAGGAGGAAAGGGAAAATGGGGGGATGGAGGGCCATGGAAATCCAGGTGAGCCTTGGCTCCTGAAACTAAAATAACCATGCTAGCAGGGGGAAGGGATGCAGTAACTCAAATAAGTGTGCTAGCAGTGTAAGGGCTTCCCAAATGTCGCAAAAGGGGAGGGGGAAGACAAGCAGTAGCAGAGAAAGGGTGTGGGAGCTGATAACTCTCTCAACAAGACAGGTGGTGGCATGGAGTCGAGGAAGGGGTGTAGTTTGAGGGGCAAGGATCATGCCAAGTAAAGGACATTACCTAAGGGCTCCCTGGAGGTGGGCATGGTGGAAAAGAGGATAGGGGATGAGGTAGGAGGGGGTGTTGATGATGGTAGTGCAGAGTTTGGGGGAGGTGATAGTGAGGTAGGGGATGGAAGGTGGGGGGGGAATGCAGATGACGACTGGACTGTGGTAAGGAGTGGGGTAGAGGCTAAGCTGGGGTGAGCCATGGAGCATGGTCATAACAGCCATGGTAAGAGGGGTAGGGCAACAAGTGGTTCTATCCTAGTAGGTACATAGGATGTGCAGGGGGGCAGTGGTCTGGTGGAGGTGGGAGAAGACAGTGGCTGGAGGAAAAGTCAATAAAGATGGTGATAGCAACACCAAGGGGGATACTAATGTACTCCTGCTGGTGGACTCCATGATCAGGGATAGTCATTGGGAGGGGCTGAGGGAGGGGACACCTAGTCAAGATAAGGTATTGGCTATTCCCAGCCTAACTGTGTATAGGGCGAAGTTCATGGTGTATGAGCTGGCGAGGGACTGTGAGAGATCACCAGACCTCATGATGCAACTGGGACAAATGACACTGAGGGGAATAGTGCAACAGAAAGTCAGGCAAGGCTCCGCTAACTGGCCAGGGTCAGTCAGGATAATGGGAGCACAGTCTCCTTCTAGAAAATCCTGCCAGTGCCAAGGGCCACAGTCGAGAACAAACAGAATATTGGGGAGATAAATGACTGGCTTAGGCTGTGGGGTGTAAAAAGTGGAATCTGGGTGATGGGGGACTGGTTACGAGCTTGGGATGACAAGGGACTCTATGCCCGGGATAGGCTTCACCTTAATCTGGTGGGGAAGGACGGTCTCGAAATGGTGTATATCAGTCAGGATAGATGGGGTCTCAACTTGTGAAGAGGGGATGGTTGACAAGTGGGGCTGATCTGGCCATCCACATCACAGGTTTGACTGGCCCTCAACCCCAACATAGGGGAGGGGGGGATGGACTGTACCCTAGGAGAGGGGGGCAGATGGGTGGATGAAGGATCAAGGGAAGATATGGTCAAGGTGGTGGAGACAAGGGTTGGAGAGTGGCTTAATAAATGGCATGAGCCTGGGGAACATGATGCCTGAGTTCCAGGCCACACTGGTGGAGGGTGGATGTAGCAGTAGTCGCTGTAACCTGGTCCACCCCTGGCCATGACTGGGATCGTTATCTGAGTGGGTACCTTACCTTGTGGGAAGGAAGGATCAGAAGAAGGGCGGAGGGGGAGGAGTTGCACTGTACATTAGGCATAACATTGAGGTTAATAGAGTAGAGGCAGCAGAGGGCAGCTTGGAGGCCCTGTGGGCACTATGAGATCCCTCATGGGACGGAGAATTATATTGGGGGTGGCATATAGGCACCAAGGCCTGGCAGAGGACAAAGAGGAATGCATGCTGGCTAACAGTAGGGGTCTTTGTGGACTGGAGGGGGAAGGAGTAGTGCTGATGGGGGACCTTACTATGCTGGCAAATGACTGGGGAACTATGACGTCCATGGTTACCAGGGGGCAGAGGCTGCTGGATGGTTTTCTGGGATTGTTCCTCAACCAGCAGGTGATGAACACAATGAGGGACTGCCGTATCCTGTGTGTAGTCTTAGCAGATGGGGACTATGTGCAGAACCTGGTAGTGACAGAGGCTCTGGCTGCCAGGGACCATGACACAGTTTGGTGTGGCATAATGTGGTGGTGGTGGTGGTGGGGGATTGGCAGGGATGATGGTAGTTGACATTAGGCGGGCCAATATTAGGAGCATGCAGGACATTTCCAAGGGTCACCTGAGAGGGCCTAACTTAGAACTGGATGTAGAAGGCAGGTGGGACATCAATAAGCAGGGGATACAGGATGCCACCAGGCCCTGTCCTAGGTTGTGGCACAAGGGAGGGAGGTCTTGCAAGGCATGCTGGTGGAATAAAGAGGTCCAGGAGGCAGTAAGGGAGCAGTAGGCTGCCTACAGTAGTCACACATACACGAGAGGAGAGAGGGATAGGGGACTCCATCACCGTGCAGCGAGGCAACTCACCAGAGTGGTGTGAGGGGAAAAGGCCTGGAAGGAACAGAGGCAGGTACAGGGGATATGGGGTATGGAACAGGGCCACATAGCTTCCCTATTTTCTCTCCTCCACCCCCCTAGTACCTGCTTCCCCTCAGTCCAGAATCTCTACCAACTCACACACACACACACACACACACACACCCAAGGCACCCTTCCTCTCGATCTCATTCACCTGCCTTGGTAACTACCAATCACTAGGAACTGGCCCTTCTTCCTGAATGGCCATTGGGAACTCCCCCTGTCCATCACTACTGCTGCCACACTATACCCCCGCCTCCACCTTTTTATATACCCTGGGGAATCTTGCTGTCACTGGACCCAAAAGAAAAGGCATCAGGCATGGGTACTTCACATCGGTATTCTAAAACTCATACTTCTTCTCCTGCTACTGTCTGATAACATTCACCCCAATCCTGGCCCAGCCCCCTCCTTAGGAGCTACCTGGAGCAATCAAGAAGGATCCCTCTCAATCATTTCACTTAACATCTGTAGTCTCCTATGCAAACTCGACGCTCTTCAGACTTTTGCCTGCCAGCATAGCCTGTACATACTAGCAGTCATTGAAACCTGGCTGTCACCCTTGATCCCCAACCATGCTATCACCTTCCCTGGGTACAACGTTTTCCAGCTTGATCGAACAACTAAAAGAGGAGGCGGCTGTGCCTTGTACCTCAAGGACACTATCCGGGGGCACCTCATCAGTCACATCCCCCAAAACACCATAGCGCAGATACTTCCTAACAAGGTCCTCCTTGGTGCTCACAACAAAACAATCACAATTGTCATTATCTACACTCCACCAAAGGAACAAGGAAATGGGCTTAACACAGTCCTGGACTTTACCAAATCCCTCTCACATGACTCTGAAACCATCCTCCTCGGCTACTTTAATATTAACTGGACTGCTGCAGATACCGGGGCATATAGGGGCTCTATAGCGGCAGGAAACCTTACCCAGATGGTTAGCTCCCCAACCAGGACAAATTACAAAATGGGTACCAGCACCCTGCTGGACTGGATCCTAACCAGCTACCCCGCCAGGATCACTAACACCACTGTCCTCCCTGACACTGTAAGTGACCACTCCCCTGTCAATTGTTTCTGGTCCAACAAATTCATCAAACCACCCCCTAAAACTATTACAAGAAGAGTCCTACATAGAGGAAAGCTACCCCATCTTAAGACCCTTCTTCGTCAACAGGATTGGTCCCCAATCCTTACAGCAAATAATGTGAACACTGCACTTGATCACTTCATCAGAATCTTTAATAAAGCCTGCAACCTATATGCTCCCCTCAAAAAGCACAAAGCCAAAGCTCTTAGCAACCCCTGGCTCACCGGTGACCTACTAAGGCGATTAAAAGGCCGGGAACTCCTCTGGGAAGTTGTCAGAAGCACTGGGAGACAAATTGATATCACTAACTTCAAACGCACACAAAACGACTGCACCAAACTAATCCAGGACATGAAGGCCACCTACTACAATAATGCCCTCACTAACACATGGGGCAATGGAAGGGACTTCTGGAATAACACAAAAAAAAGTTACCGGGAAACAGTCTAAATCACCCCCATGAGTACTCTGCATAAATGACGTAACCACACTTGACAAGAAACTCATTGCTGATACTTTCAATGTCGCTTTCACAGACCTCAGATCTGTTCTCCCCAAAGGCTTTTTCGATGAGGAGGTTCCCACTGCCTCCCCCGGCCCTCTAGTCACCCTCCCTTCCACTTTAAAGCAGTAAAAATTCATCAGGTCCACAGTTATATTGCCAAAGCCATCAGCAACTCCAGAGCAAGCAACGACTCCCTCGACCTCAAACTGCTATCACTCACCCTTGATGAAGTTCTCTAGCCACTGACCAGGATCTTTAACCTCTCCCTCAACCTCAGCCAGTTCCCGGACATTTGGAAGTCTGCCTCAGTAACCCCAATTCACAAAAGTGGGGACAAAACAGCACATGAGAACTACTGTCCAATTTTCATCCTATCTCCACTCTCTGAGGCCCTGGAAAGGATTGTGTCGGACCAGCTCACTGACTACCTTGACAAGTACAGCATCATGTGCAAGGAGCAGCATGGCTTTAGAAAAGGTCATAGCACCTCCACAGCCTTAATCGAATTTACTGGTGCAATCCATCACTCACTAGCTAACAGTCAAATAACTGGGTCCACCTTCATTGACTTAACTAAAGCCTTTGATACCGTCAACCATCATCTACTTCTTGCCCAGCTTTGGCTAGCAGGGCTCTCACCCAACTCAGTGGATTGGTTCAAGAGCTACTTAAACAACCGGTACCAAAGAGTGAAAATTGAGGACACACTCTCAGACCCAAGACCAGTCCGGTCCGGTGTCCCACAGGACTCAATCCTGGGACCCCTCCTTTTCAGCCTCTTCTTGAACTCACTGCCAGATTCCTGTCCTGAACAACTTCTACTCTATGCGGATGATACTGTCATCTTGACCTCCCACCATGACCCAGTACATCTTTAAGGAAACCTCCAGTGGGCCTTCACAGCAGTCGAAAATTGGTTCACTAAACACAAACTGATCCTTAACCAGAAGAAAACAAATGCCATGATATTTTGCAACACCCACAACAAACTCAAACAAAGTCAACTCTCCATTAAAACCAAACAAGGAATCACCCTTGTGCAAGTCCATACCTTTAAATACCTTGGTCTCACCTTAGACTTGAATCTCGCCTATGTTCCACACATCAATAATGTGGCAAAGGTAGCAAACACCAGGCTGGGCCTTCTGTTCCGACATAGGAAACATCTAACCCCTGAAGCTTTGTCCGTTGCTGTCCAGAGCTCCATCATCAGCATCATCGACTACGGCCTCATTATCTATTGATCTGCCACAACTTCCTCTCTCAAATGAGTCTCAACTTCCCTCAATCAAGCCTGCCGTCTCATTACTGGTTCTCACCGTCTCACCCACACCTGTGACCTCTACTCTAAAACAGGGTGGCTGCAACTTAACAGCCGAATCAAATACCAAACCTGCATCACAGCTAAGAAAATCCTACTTGGTAAAGCACCTCCTAGAGTCAGCACACTCCTTAAACCCAAAATTAACACCATCAACACCAGGAGCACTAAGTCATATATTCTGCAAATCCCCCACTTCCGCACATCACAAGGACAAAGGTCGTTTGCTAACAGGGCCCCAAGTTGGTTTAACAGTCTCTATGGGGACACCTCCTCCGCAGCAACACTAGGTGTCTTCAAAACTAAGCTCCAACTCTCCCTTATAGGCACCAACACCTGTGGGTGCATCACCTAACAAGCTGTGGCCCCTAAACTGCCCATAAACACCCCTGGGTCTGTTCTGTTCTCTACTTGCACTTACCTGTCCTCACCCACTTCCAAAGCACTTATCCCGCATTTGTCCTGACAAAGCCCATCGGCTGACACACTCTGCCCTCTCCCACATATGCCATCCCTTTCCTCAGCCCTTCCCCCAACTGTCTTCTTCCCAGTGCCTGTTTGTCACACCTCACCTATAATACCTAATGTCTTCCTAAGTTACTATATGTTATCTTGTACCATGTAACTAAACTGTAACCATGTAACCAATTTGATGCCAATTGTATGTACTACGGACGTGGAACCTTTGTAAAAGAGCCTTGTCTCAAAGGTATGCTGTATTCCTAGATTTAAATAAATAAAATATTGGGGAGTGGAGGAAGGTCAGGCACCAGCTCAGTAGATGGAGGTCAGCTGGGGTGTGGGCAGAAGAGGCTGCAGTGCAGGTGGAGATAATGAACAAGTATGCTACTTTGGTGTCCACTAGGGAGGAGGCTGGTGAATTCACAGAGAAGGGGTAGAGGATATGAAAGGAACAGCAGAACTGCTCATAGGAGCACCTAATGTAGAGCAGGGTGCTGCAGGTGTTATTACAAATGAGGGATATCAGCCTGTTTTGACTGGGGGGGACAGATGCTGATATCCCTATTGGAATTGTGGGGAACCCTCAAGCCCATAAACAAGGAATACACACGGATGTCTGATGCTATTCATCCCAGGGTGCTGTGGGGATTGGCGGACGGTATGGCTGCACCACTGGTGGATGTCTGTGACATGTCACTGCAGATGGGGAAGGTGCCAAGGGATTGGAGGCAGGCACATGTTGTGCCCATGCATAAAGGGTGATTGAGGGGAACGCCAGATAACTATAGGAACATCATGTAGACGTTGGTGGGGAAAATAATGGAGAGCATACTAAAGGAAAGGATGGAAGGTATAGAGTTCAAGGGGTACCTGGATGATCGACAGCATGGGTTTGTGCAAGGTAGATTGTGTCAAACCAGCCTTGTACAATGTTATGAGTGGGTGACGTCATCTCTCAATGGGGGGACATCCGTGGATGTCCTGTTCCTGGACTGCAGCAAGGTGCATGATTCCTTCCCTCCCAATGGTATGTTGGGGAACCTGGTGAGGATGGGGGCAGGCCTGCTGATGGTTACGTGTAGTTGCCATTGGGTTCCTGGGTGCACTCAAAGAGTAGTAGTAAGGGGGAAGTCATGGCTCCGAGGGAGTTAATAAGTGTGCTCCCACGGGGATCAGTTCTGTGCCCACCCCTATTCAATGCTTCCATCTACAATATCAGAGTAGATATCAGGAGCACAGTGAGTCTCTTTGTGGATGACTCACAGCTAGGGGCAGTAGTAGAAGGGGAGGAGGGAAGACTGGCCCTGCGACCAGAGCTGGATACTCTGGACAGGTGGTCCTGCATTTGTGAATTGAAATGCAACCCCTTCAAGTGCACGGTGCTACATCTAGGGTGTGGAATCCCCAGGCATGTGTACATCCTGGGGGTGAAAGTGTTGCAGGCCACAAAAGAGGAAAGAGACCTGGGAGTCCTGGTGGATGTTGATATCAATAGGTCAGAGCAGAGGGGGAGGGCTGCGATAAGGGACAATAGGATGCTGGGCTGCATTGCTAGGGGTATTACCATTAGGAGCAGGGTGGGAATCTGCCTCTGTACACTAGCCTGGTTAGGCCACATATGGGGTACAGTGTGCAGTTCTGGAGGCTGCACCTATATAGGGACATCCAACTCCTTGCGAGGGTCCAGAGAAGAGCACACCGAATGATCCAGGGCCTGGGGGATCTGACGTACGTGGAGCAACTAGGGGAGGCCATCGTGTTCTCGTTTAAGGGGAGGAGGGACAGGAGAGACATGATAGTGGTACACAAGTACCTCAAGGGAGTGAATACAGTAAGCCGAGATGGGAACCTTCGGCGTAAGGAGGGGAACATCACCAGAGGAGACAGCTGGAAGAGGTTGGGAGGATTAAGAGAGAAGGGAGGAGGAGGAGGAGGAGGTACTTCTCACAGAGAGTGGTGGATCCATGGAATGTGCTGCCCGGGGAGCTGGTATAGACAACTACGGTAGCTGTGTTCAAGTGAGGGAGGGATAGGGATAGACAAGGGGTATGTACGTGGATGGCTACCTGGGGGGTTGGGACTTGGGCTTTGTGGAACAGTGGCAGGAGGCAGGTAGATAGCTTCGGTACCCATTCAGGGTGGTGAAGCATGAGCAGACTTGACAGACCAAGAGGCCTACTCTGCTGGCATACAGTATGTTAGTTGGTTACTATGTTAACACCATTGTGTCATGTCCCACCAGTGTGCTTCACAACCATACATCACCCAACACCTAGCAGATACACTGGGCATGTGCTATGAGCAGTAGCATGATGCACCTACTGACAGTGACACACACTGGGAAAGTTGTAACACATACCAGTGCTCTACATAGTCTATACTGGAGACACATGCAACCTCTTTGTCATCCACCACAACCCACATGGTGTATTCATCTGCAAACTGACTGCAACCACTTTGTTCCCCATGTGGGCCTGCCACATTTAACAGCACAACTGATGCACAGACCATCCACATACCTTGTCGCATCACACACGGATATGCTCATGGGGATGTGCTGTTCCCCACACTGATGGACTATGCTGCATGCCCTTTGGCCCGTCACTGTTTCAATGGACCATCCTAGCAACCAACACTACACATACCGGCAACACACTAGGAACACATATGGCACAGGGTCACAGGGTCCATCAGACACTAAGTACTGGATATGCACTGCATGGCCATCCACCATGTGCCTGTTGTCCACAGCATAGTACACATTCCTGTCTGACCGTGAACATCTGTCATGGACTAACATGTGTTGACACCTGTCCTGTGGCCCACTGACACATATACATTGCAACTGCATCACTGTACAGAGTGGTGTCCATGTGCCATCACAGGTATCATGTGCGGCTCACTGGTCTGTATGTACCTGCATCATCATTCTGCTTCCATTGTGAGTAGTCACTACATGGTACAACAGCACGTACCAGGACACACACTGTGTGCAGAGATGTATTGAATATGGCAGACACTGGTCCTGACAGGCATACTGACATTGACCTGAGTACACAACGGGGACTACTACTGTCTTCCAGACCTGTGTCCACACACAGTGCCCATGTTATGTCAGTGCCTTGTCCTCTGTAGGGCATCCGACCATCTCACCATCACCCCCCCAGGTCATCCCATACAACACACGAGCTATCTATGAGGCCCACACATGCGTAAATACAGAGATGTCGTACACATGAATTGCGTGTTGTGGAACCCCCAGCACTCATACACACACCCCTATGTATAACTGCACACATTTGTGTTCATGTGCATCCATCCCACCCTAACATATGCATACTGTAGATGTCCCAAACACCCCCCACAATGCCCAGTCCCAGCCACAGCTATCTGGATGCCAGTGTGTCTCTGATGGTCCCTGTACCACCATGGTCACTGTCTTGGTCCACCCCATGGCCACCACCACATACTACATCCCCGGAGTCACTGTACACCACACCACCTGCCCAAGTCCCCCATGAACCCCTGGCCTAGATAACTGGCCATATGTAGCTGTCACATCAGACACTGTTCCCAGGTACAGGTCCCAGTGGCACATGTCATCATGGGTGTATTGTTCAGCTACATATGCTGCCATTCCTGGGTGGTCAGATCAACAACAGTGGAACTATCCATCTATCACCCATCATGGTGACGTATGGCCCCCTAGGTAGGCTACCAGGGACATGAGCCAGCAGTGTGAGGTAATCATGGTCAGTGTGACGCATAAAGTATATAATGATGCTCACTCCCAGCAAGTGGCCATTACACAGGCATATCCCTCACATCATCACAGGATGAAGGAATATATACCATTACATCCATACCTAGTTGCCTCACAGCACAGTGGCACCAGGTACTGTACCAACATGTCCCCAACATAGCCTGTTGACAATCCTATGTGTCGATTGCCATGACACAGTCCAACACAGCTAGTTGTACCTTACCCATAGTCACTGTAGCCACATTTCTGCGTACCCTTCCACTGTGATCTGCCACATCTTCACCAAGCCTTTCCTATTGCATCTGTGTCCAATAGATATCCACAGACACTGTACCCTACACCCAGAATTATGGCACTGCATCCATAAGGCCAACATCCTGCCATTCTACATGCGAATGTTAAGCATGCACAACCCTTCAGCACCTGGTTTGCCAGCACCCCACAGTTGCTGCTTACCATGTTTCTGGTGACTGGCCACAATATACAGCACATCACACTTCTGGTGATGTGTGTGCATGGAATGTGTCATGGCCGCAATGTCCACCTGCACACAGGGTCTGTAGCTTGGCTGTACACTGTCCAGTGCCCCCCGTGTGCAGTTGCAACACCATCAATCCTGTCCCATTCCCGTCCACTCCCCACTCATCCCTCACTATTGTTCCTACCCTGGTACACTCACCAACAGGTGTTGGGGGGGGATATTGTGTGGCTACCGACTGTGGAAACCCTGCCTACCAGTTGGACAAGTGCCCTACCATCCTAGGTATACAGACAAGTGTCCCTCTGGAACACACTATCCCATGCAGGAACAACCCTCCCATGTCTGACCTAACATAGCCTGACCCCTGTGTATGGATCATTACCTGACCATTCTGGAATCCAGCACACGAATCTCACATGCCTCTTGTCATGTCACCAGTCCCACAGTCAACCGTTACTCTCCCCTAGCCTTCCCCATCCCAACACACAATACTCTGTGCATCTGTATGCATGCTCTTGAAGTGACCGGTCCCTCAGACAGCCCTCCCAATATCCATATGGTGTCCTGTACCACATGCATGTGATGGTCCCATTAATGAGTTTGCAAGGTAAATGTTACGGCGTTGTTGTGCATGGGTCGCAGCCTGAGGTATCTGTGCAGCTCCTGCAGCCTCCACCCATCTCTGGCTGGAGCATGTCACCCTGCCACCAGACACACCTGTGTGGGGGATGCATAACACTTGCCACAGTATGTCAACAATGGCACATGCTGAACATCATCCCTACACCACAACATTGACTGATGCCGGCATGTAAATGTTATCGATAATATACATAGACGACTTTGCAGAGTGCAGACTGTTGGCAACACAACCCACATGTATGTGCCCAACACATTGCCATGTATCACACCATTGTACCAACACAACCCATGTGGTGGCAGCGCAGGCTACATATGGATAACAGGTGAATGCCACTATGACCCTTGAGTACAATGGGAAGGGTACTGCATGATAATTTCACAGCCAGTACATTCCATAGGTATGTGCACACATGCCACATACAGCTATGCATGCCTCAACTGCTGAACGTTGTCATCTATGACCATGTAGTTGTAACACATGTACTGTACCGTATGAACACTGTGGTCCATTGCACTACACTGTACTGCATCAAAGAATGTTGAGGTGTTTCACTATACAGTAACATACCGTGCATAACATGACAGGCCACAGCCATGAAACAGCAGTATGGGGCCTACTAACCTTGTGTCTGACAATGTGACTATGATAGGTGTTATGCCATACAGTCATGCTATTGGGATTGTCACACTTCACATGTGCCCTTGTGTGATGCACTGTCGGGTGGGATATGTCACAATGACATACTGTACCTGTGCCAGCTGTCCTGCGTGTACAGAGTACTATAGTGTCTGTGAACAATGATGACACGGGCCTGGTAACATAAAAATTTAAGTTTATTGATTTTCAAAAAGACAAAATGAAAAACACAAAAGAAACACTAAAACACAAAACAAGTACAAAACAATCCAAAAATGTAAACAAAGAGGTAATATGTATACAGTACAACCAAAATACCCAATTCCATCCCCTCCTCCCCCCTAGAAAAACCCGTATCCTCCCGAAACCACCCCCCGTCCAATCACCAAAACCCGAATAAAACATATAGCCATCAACACATAAAGTCCCTCAAAACACCCCCATTTCCCAACTGGGTGCACAACAAGGACAAAAACCTATTAAATCTGGATATCACTGTATACCTATAATAAGGTATCCTAACTTTAGCATCTTAAATAGTATAATAACAAAAGATCAAAAATCTACAAATAAACATATGATAGATAAGGGCAAGAAGGATCGAGGTCACCAAGCTACAGTGTTAAAGCAAACATAAGGCCTGGGCTTATCCCATCTTTTCTTGAAACAAATCCATACGATCTTTAAAACAGGCTATCAGCCTCTGATTGAAGATACGACATTATCTCCTTCAACCAATCAGCATATGATAGGACCAACTGCGTCCGACCAATGTCTTAGGACCAGCTTTTTAACCGCCATGGACACCAAGGCCATATGATATCAGCGCTCAACACTATCAACATAGGAAAAATCACCCAAAACACAAACCTCCGGACAAAAACCTACTCAGACCCAGAAGGGATCCAGATTCTCCGGATCAAGGACCACAATGGGGCAACTTTGAGGGCACTCCCAAAATATATGGATTAAATTACCTTCAGCTACGAACACTCAAAACAATCTGAACAGGAGACCATCTTGCGCTGAAAAGTTTAGCGGAGTATAGTAAAGATTATTCACAATATAATATTGTTAACAGCCTATCCTGGGTGTGATATCTGTGCAAATTGTTCCATATATTAGGCCTAGCTGGAACAGTATCAGGAAGAAGATGTGTCCAGACCAAAGGGTCTTCAACACCTCCTGAGAGCTGAAATTCAAAAGATAAGAATAAATCAACGAGATAGAGTGGGACTGAGAGGCAAGACTGATAATATTAGAGAGAGGGGTGCACAGCCGATTCTCTGAAAGTAGTGCAAATTTACTACCCATTAGGTGCGGGCTGATAGACCTTGAAAACCCTTTTGCTTGGTATGTCAAATTTCTCTAGGATATCATCTGGCCTTGAAGCGTAATCTTGGTTGAACAAATGTTCAACTCTGGCATCCTTGAGTTGTGGAGCCAGTTCGGCATGATCCAAGAGTTCCCTAACCTAATGTTAGGATTAAGGACCACCGGCTGTCCCAAGTCAATCCACTGAAATACCGAAAAGAACTAAAGACATTGTGCCCATGACCTAATAGAACCCATCACCGTGTTGTCCGAAACCAACTGTGATAGAGCCCTCGGGAGTGCATAAAATAAGGCAGACATGTCCAGTCTAAGTCAGAGAGAAAGGCCCGTTCAAGCTGAAGCCAGATTGGACAGGGGTCTCCAACCCATGGAAAACCATCTCCTAATTTGGAAAAAATGAGCCGCCCAATAGTACAGCAGGAGATTGGGCAGCCGTGAGCCACCTTGTCATAGGGCGATAGCTTGGTATAGGGACGTACTCCTTCCCCAGCCAGATAAAGCTGGAGACAACCGAGTGAAGCTGTTGGAAAAGGAAAGAGGGATCCGAGATTAGTCAGGTTCAACGGATAGAAAATCCGAGAGAATGTTCATTTTAATAATGTTGATTCGACCCCAAGCGAAATAAGGAGAGCTGACCAACGCTGCAAATCCTGACTAATCAGATCTCTAACTCTGTCCAGATTTAGCTTTTAAAGAGGGAAAGATCAGTAGAAAGAGTGGATTCCCAGATACTTAATTGATCAGAGGACCACCTCATTCCAAAGGAGGGAAGCCCTGTTTATTAGTATACTTGTTTAGAGGAAAATCTACATTTCGAGATATTCAACATTGTAACGGGAAAAGATGCCGAACTGCATAATGATATCAAATGACGCTTTAAAGATGCTGCCGGATCCGTTAGGTGCAACAAGACATCATCTGCATATGCAGAAGAACCAATTCCTGTTGTAACATAACACCTCTCACCTGGGGACGACTCAAGCTTAATCAGCAAGGCTCGAAATAAGTTAAATAATAAAGGAGAAAGGGCATCCTGCCTGGTGCCAGCAAATGACTAAAAGAGAAGATAGGACCCCATTGCAGTAAATCCTAGCAGAGGCGGCTATAGAACGTCTGAATAATATTCAGAAAAGAGAAGTTGGAAAACCCATACCCTCCATTACCGACCAAAGAAAGGACCACCAACCCGATCGAAGCTTTTTGCATCAGAGAGATCAGAGCAACGGACATGTAGCTGTTTGAGCATACTGAGAAATATCGGACAAAGTCCTCAAGTGATCTCGCCGCCCTCCCGGTATAAAACTAACCTGCCCAGGGCTCAGCAGTCTCGACCAGACCCTCTTGATCCTTTCAGCAAATATTTTAGCAAGAATTTTCATGTCATAATTTTGGAGAGAAAAGGTGATGGTGGCGGATCAGTAAGAACTTTGTCAGCTTTAGGGATTAAGACTATAGTAGCTTCAAAACAGCAGGGTCAATCTCAGAGAAACGATAAATAATTGTATAATTTAAGAAGAATGGGCCAGGTCCTTAGCAAAGACCTTATAAAAGTTTGCGGGAAACCGTCTGGCCCCGGCCTTATCACGTACCAAGGAGGCGATAGTACTCCTTATCTCTAAACTGAGATAGGACAAGCAAACTAGCTTGTTGGGCTTCAGATAGACAAAGGATATCTATTTCTTTCAAATAATCACTAACAACCGAAATGGGATGAGATAGTGAGGAATGGCTATAAAGATCCGAATAGTATTCCTTGAAAACAAGAGCGATATCTCTGGAGAGAGACTACTCTGCCAGAAGGGAGGACAAAGAAGGGATGATCCTTGAAGCTCTCCAATGAGCGGACGCAAAGCCAGCAGTTGCCGATTTTTCACCCAGATCCAGATACTTAGCCTGGGTTTTCATCAAACAGTATTCTGTTTTCTCCTTCAAGAGGTCAAGTATTCATTCTTGGTTAGCAAAAGATCATAAGATCCTTTACAGAGGAAGTCGAAGAATATTTAATCTAAATCCCTTAGCTTGCTCATCAGAGCTAAGGACCTAACCAACCGTGTCTTTTAACTGAAGAAGGCCATCTGATGATTTCACCAAAGGTAACACTTCAAGGCACCCCAAACCATGTCGACCACTTAGATAGAGTTCAAGTTGTCAACCAGAAAAGAGAGATCCAAGAACTAATTTCTGAAACACATTGATGATCCTTTAGCAATTGAGTATTAGCACACATAGCATAGGGAATAATCAGGTCTAAAGACAGTCGAATCCAGACTATAGCATGGTCCGATAAAATGATCAGCTCAATACCAGACAGAGATATTCGGGAGAAAGGGACTAACTAAACCATATCCAATTTCGATTTGAGTACCATGCGATTGGGATTGAAAGGAAAGGCATGACAAGAAGGATTTGTGGCAAGCCGCCGAAAGTCGCATAAGCCCAGCATGAACTTAGGTCCCAAAAGCACGCTGAGCCGGAGTGGGTGGGCGTTTATCTTGAGGATCTCTATCAAAGTGGATGAGAAGGCACATTCAATCGCCCCCAGTATGAATTGGGGCGAGAAAGCTAGACAATTTATCCGCCAAAGACATAAAGAACCCAGGATTCCCACCCAACGGACCATACACTGAACCAAGGACAACATTACCACCATTCAGAGTACCTTTCACCAGGACAAATCTCCCTTCTGGGTCTGAGACAGTCAACTCTTTCGTAAACAAAACATGCCTTTTAATAAGAACCGCAACCCCTTTACTAAAGCAGGAATTCCCCGCAAGGTAGGATTGGGATAGCAACTTGGCGTCGTCATGGCATAAATGTGTCTCTTGTAGAAAAAGGATATCAATATGAAGCAATGAACAATGGTTAAAGGCCTGCAGCCACTTGACCCGATCCCTAAGCCCTCGAACATTCCAAGATGCTATTTTGACTGTATTCATAGCCATTTTAGAAACATTATAGTACAACCAGGTATCCAGACAGAACCAGCAAAATATGTAGGAACAAGGAGCACCCCCCATATAATGGCCTGGGACCAAATGTCCACCCAGAGCTGCTCAGGCCTGGGTCTCAACAGCAATAGCCTCGTCCAGCTTATCCAGCCAGAACAGAAACAAGGCCTGTACCGGTGGGGTAGGCTCATCAAACCATGAGACCCCAAACCAAACAAAAATTGATCCCAGGCAGTCACCCATCCATAAAACCCAGAACATATTCAACAAACTATACCCCCAGAACAACAATCTATCACAGCAGACCAAAGATCATATAAATATCTGGGACATCAGTCATTAATCCCCAACCCCCACACCCCTCCCAAAGACCAGAACAAAAAATTAGAAAAACCAAGTCCTAAAGAGAACCAACCCCTCCCAAAACCAAAAATCCCCATAGTCCGAAATACCTTAAACTAGACCCCCAACAACCAGCACCCCTTACAAACCCAAAATAACTATTACAACGGTGGATCGAGCAAAGATAACCCAAAAGTAAACTCAGTGCCCAAGGCTCAACCTCCCAACCCCCCAATGCGAACCCCGACCCCCAGAACTGGGAACCAGTGCCAACATACAAAGAGGACCAGGCACAGTCCAGAGAAAGTGAGAACCCACAATGCAAATCAGATTCCCCAACCTTCCAGCACCGGAAGAGGTTAGCCACCCCAACATATGGCTCATGATTCCACATCCAGCGAGCAAGCGCACTAAGCCCAAGCCCCGACAGCCACCCCCCAGAGGCCCACCTCCCATACAGTAGGCAGACAGAATGAAAAAATAAGATAAGATATAAGATGGGGAGCAGGTTAGGTAGAAAAGCATGAGGATATAGTACAGCATCCCAGCAGCAGAAAACCATCGACCTAATCTGGTCCAGCAATCCCCAAGCGTCCTCACCAGAAAAGGCAATATTAATGGGACACCTACCGAAATCCATGCAGCCCACAGGGAAAGGAAATCAGAAGACCAGCAGAGGCAAGGAAAACATGAAGGCATTAAATCTGGGAGAAATTCATGCAGGCGCTGTTTCGGGGGACCGATAAGGCAGAGGGACCAGATTAGGTCCGCCTACCAGGAAATCCCTCGGAAACAACGACCGTGGAAAGAGTTCCATCAAGGAGTGCATGGGCCGGGAGGCGGGAAGGGGAGAACATTACCTAGACAAAACTTGCCCACGCCACCGAATCAAGCCGAAGTCCAGAAAGGAAGGCCAGAAAGGAGAGACCGAGAGCGACCAGGAAAGCAATGAGAAAAACAAAAAGGAGGCCAGAAAGGGAAGGTAAGAAACAAGAGAGTACCCCTCAGCTAGTGACAGGCGAATTGTCCAGGCATCTCTCAAAATACAAATACAGACATTTTATACCAAGACAAAAAGGAATTTAGTCCAGCAAGATCATTAAGCTCCAAACCCAGGGCAAGGAAATTAGGGTCCTTCAGCCAGGCGCTTTAAATAGCTCTGGTAGCTTATTAGCCAGTTCCTGCGGGCAGCATCGAAATTAAAGCTGATAGTCGCGCCTCTGATAGCACTCTCAAAGATGCATGGGTAAGTCATCTTGAAAGGAATAAGCGGCTATTAATTTCTGCACAACTGGGTGGTATGCTGCCCTTTTCTCTCGGGTTTCTTTAGGTAGGTCCTGTGCAATCCAGATTCTGGATATTCCCCAAAGGATTTCTTTCAGTTCACGCAACTCCGTGTAGACGTGATGCCTCTCCACATAACTGAGAAACTTAATTATAATAGGACGTGGGGGGGATCCAGCCACAGGCCTAGGTCTCAGAGAACGATGTGCCTGCTCTAGATGGTAAGAGGGGCTGATAGGGGATGGGCCCACCACCTTACATAGGAACTTCTGCAAAAAAGCCATGAGGTCTGGGCCCTCTTCCAGCTCGGGTAGGCCCATGATTAGTAAATTGTTTCGGCGATTGCGCCCTTCCAGGTCTTCGGTTTTGGCTTGCAATTTCTTTATTTGCTGCCTGAGTTCAATAATCTCCGTTTCGGCTCTGGATCTCCACTGTTCTGCTGAGGCGACTCTGGTCTCCATATCTGAAACTCTGGTAGAGACAGAGGAAAGATCGCAGCGCAAGGATTTAAGTTCACCAGTCAGCTCCTTCAATATGTCTTTCAAAGGAGTAAGCTCTTGGAGGAACCTATCCTCCGTTAATGGAGTAGCCTGCTGCATCCTGTCCCCACCTCGATCGGTCTTAGTAGGGGCCTGATTTCGCTGTTTCTTGGCGGCCTTCTCCGGGGATGCAGGGGGTGTGTGCTTGACTGAGGCCTGCTTCCCATCCACCTCCATCGTGAACCTGCAAGCACTTATTTCCCCAGCAAAGGTCATTTTGTAGTAACAGGTTACTTCTCCAAACATTTTCTGGGCAGATTTTGTCGAAAAAAGGCCAAGATGGTTTAATAAATGATCAAAAAAGGTGGCCAGAGGGGGGAACTCAGTATCCCAGCTGCTGTCTAGCTAGATGCCATCACGTGACCACGGGCCTGGTAACATGCTCGGACTGTCCATGATTGGCTTAGTGGTTGCATGCCTGCACATCAACTACACCACAGCACTACCCAGGGGTGGGGGCGAACCATACTGTGTGGTACAAGCAAGGCCTGTGTGGGAGACACTGTGGCACACACAGGATGTACTCTGTACCATCCAGGACATCTGATGACATAGCACATTACCACATCATGTAGCACACACCACAGCAATGGCATGAACCTCCCCTGACCATAACACCGGTGTTGTGCAACACCACACATGCAGAACTGTGTCTGTTGTAGGGGGTGTCACAAGACCTGGATGTGACAGTACAGTATCACACAGTGGGTGTGGGGAGGTAAACACTGGCCAGGGGGTCATGCAGACATGTGGTGCTGTACTATCCAGGACATGGCCACACGCACCATGCACAACATCCAGGGACACAGATAGCCAACCTACATAACTGTAGTCTGCAGAATATAATAAAGGAATAATGCCTGTCAGGGTGAGTGTTATGCTGGGATAACATCCCACCTTGGGTGGTTGGGCCTGAGGCCACTGGCCGAGGGCATCCAACACCCGAGAGGGGATGTCATCCCAGCATAACACCCACCCTGTCAAGCATTATTCCTATTATACAATGGCTGATTGTTTTATAGTAAATGAAATTGTTTTAAAGAATGTTTTTGTTAGTGTGTAGAAATATATTTGATTCTTAAGAAAGAAAAGAAGTGCAAGAAGTGCAATTGCAATGCACTCAACTGAGATGTTATGCCAGAATAACATCCCTGCTGTGGTGGGCAGCTGACCAATCTGAAGCCAGGAGTCTGTCTTGCCATTGTATGATACACTGTACTGTTGCCATTAACCTTAACAGGTGTACTTGACACATGCTACCTACTGTACATGCATATATGACAATACACATAACACAGCCATGAACTCACCTGCTGTTGTCCCCTGTGCATCCTGACGTTTGTGTGCCACCAGCTAGCACAAATATGGCTCCTCCGCTCCCACGTCATTCTACTTATGCTTCAATTGTGTCACAGTCCTGTGTACATGACTAGTGAGATGAGGTTCTGGCAATTTCACAGAGCGTGTCCCTCTTCTTTGGAGAATGTAATGCCCTCCCTGGAGGCAGGAGTATATTGGCATGTTTTTTATGAGGTCCAGCAATAATGCTGTCTCAGCATTGCTGAAGTTGGGAGCCCTGACACTGTCTGCCATTATCAGTTGCCTGTACAACTCTAAATTGGATGCTGGTTGTGGCACAGACTGACACACCCTTCTTCCTGCACAGGCTTCACACTACTCAGAGGAACACTGTGCAGCACATGCACATATTCCGCATGTGTGACCGTGACTATCGTTTTCACACACAGGCATGATTTCCGCGCGAAATCATGCACGTGCATGAAGATGGTGCCCGATTACACCACATCGTTAAATCCATGATATTGTCCCGCACGTGCTGTAAATCATTATCTGCTCAATATTGTCATATGCATGTGCAAGCAATGGCCTGTGTTGTGGTACAGGGTCACTGACTAATGTCCTGCAGGCATTCCCATGACAGCTACCCCCATCCACATCCTGTGGCTACCTGTGTTTGTTGTCCGCATGACAGACACAGACATGTGTGCATGCAGTGGTGCACATGTTCATGTTACACCCTGGGTGATGACTGTCACAGCTACTGTGTGACAACTGTGCATGTTTGTCACTGTCACACCATAGTAGACTAGGCTATGTTACTCAAGGCACCCCCCCACTCAGCAGGGTATGACATTGTGCATGTATAACAATGGCAATGAACATTATTCCATCACACCATCTTACATGGGTAGCACATGTGGACATGCCTCGCAGTGGGATGACACCAAGCATTGTAATGTGTCTGACTCATCTTGCTGCTGCAAAACGTACCATGGGATATGTGGCATTATACAATAGCAAGAATGAATCCTGGTGTATGATTGGTCAGTTGGTCATCACAGTAGGGATGTTATCCTGGCATAACACCCACCCTGGAGCGCAATATTCCTGTAGTATCGCATAATGGACAGGTGTGTATTGTGTTCTACTCATATCTGGGCTATGTTGATTGTGGAGTCACTGAGTGATACATGGCATCAGGGACATGTTCTCTGCTGCCATGGCATGTACATATAGCATGGCTATAGTAGTCCACATAGTGTTTGTGATGCACATCTGTGACCACCCAATCAGTGTCACATTGGTGTTGTGGATGTACATACATTACAGCATTGTGTTTGTGCAGGTGTACACAGCCTATTACACATGTACTGTGATATGTGTTCAACTCTTTTGCAGGTGACAGTGGATACCTGCTCAGGCCATGGCTAGTGACATCAGTGACAGCACCACAGACACAGCAGGAGAGGTACAATGCTGCACATGCACGGACACAATCTGTGATCAAACGTACATTTGGTCTACTGAAGATGCGATTCTGTTGTCTGTCGACCTCGGGGGGTGGGGGGGCACTGCAGTATACCCTGGAAAAGGTATGCAGAACTTTTGTAGTCTGTTGCATACTGCACAGTATTGTCCTGTCCCACTGGATGCCACCACCAGAGGTAATGCAACAGGACGACGATGATGCACAAGAGATGCCAGCACCACCACCATCACCAACAAGGGGCCGGTCCAGTCAAGTAGCATTTGCCCAGCAGGCACGTGATAGGCTAATCAGACACTGTTTCTAGTGCAGTAACGTGGATATGACATCAGTGCCTTATCCAGTTGTGTCATTATTATATGCCTCTCATATGCGACAGTGAGCTAAATACATAACTGTCATAGACTAAGTGTGTGTATTGTTGTTTATCACCTGTGATGATTAATTTGTCTTGTTGCTGGGGGGGCTGTCAGTGGATGCTTATATGTGCGTTATGCTGTTGCACACATTAACAACAAAGGCCTAATACTGTGTATTGGACATGGCATGTGGACTGGGGACTGTCCCGCAGCATGGGATCTATGTATGCATTCAGTACATGATTGCCACTGTGTCATGGGTTGTGTTACTGTTAGTGCAATGCATGACATGTCTGCACTCCAATCATATATCCTGTGGACAGGTGCAACTCACAAGGCAACATCTGGAATCTGTATACAGAACAGGATATGATATATAGCAACACATGTACATCACCATGAACACGCACATCTAACTATGCATGTCAGATGGTCCACCAATGCTGTTGTACATGGACAGATGTTCAATATGTCCCATAAGGCAATTAGTCAACTGTTGAAGATGAACAGCAGTGCAGAAGTAGCGGTACTCTGGCCAGTGGCATTTAACATACCGGTGGGTCCAACTACATTACATCCAACCTACTCCTTGGGTAGTTACAGTAACAATAGTATTGACCATGTCCATACAGTTGTAATGGGGCAACATACTTCATGAGCCTACATGAACACCTCTCAACATGTACATTATTCTGTGGATGGAATGTCACACAGCACACAGCATGCACATATACACAATGCTGTGAAGCATGAGGCAACATTGATGCAATATGTACAATAGCTGAAGGCAGGCCCAGTGTCTTTGCCACCACTTACACAGAGGCACTGTCAGTGAGCACAGCAGCATAGTTGACAGTGGCCACGGTCATGTGCACATGCAACATGGGTATGTCACATGCATCCATGCAATCAGGGCACTGTCTGCCCTGTGGGAGGGACAGAGTGCATGCTTGGGTGTGTACAGTACATGAGACACCTTGGTAGTGCTGCATGGTGCACATGGCAGTATTGGAATGCATTGCATGGCACTGCCTTTAGAGTACACAAGCAATGTATATGTGTTGAATACATCAAGGATAGTCCATCGACCATCTTAGGGAACAACATGTGGTGGATTACACTGTACATCATGTGGTGGTTCACAGAGTTGTCACAAGAGCTATGGTGCATCACCATCATGTACTGTATGCATTATGTGCTGCCATGTCCAAATGTATGTGTGGGATGTGGCCCATGCTGTCAACACATTAGGTATGCCAGTGGCACATCTGAATGGTGTTTTGATATCACACAGATCATGGTAGGATACTAGTTTCTCAGGTGGACATTCTCTGCCAACATGTTTCGCTGTTTCTTTCCCTTCCTTTTTCCCTAACACTGTCTGTGTCTGTGTAGTGTCGGCTATGGTTTGTGTTACTGTCGCTGTTGTTGTATGTTCAGCTGCAGTCACACTCTGTATGTCCTGTGTGTCATGTCCGCTGTCTGCATGTGCAGCCCTCTCTGCCTGATGGGCACTTGTCCGTCTCTTCTGGCTCTGCTGTTGTGTGGCCTGTGTCCCATCACTGCCTCCATGCACCTGGCAAATGTGCCTCTTTCTCTTCTGTTTGGTATGTGCACTGCCAGTTGCTATCATGTCTGTTCCCCTGTATTTGCATCTGTCTGTGTGCTGCCACTGTTGCGGTTTGTTGTGACTCTGTCACAGCCTCTGTATGTGTGCTGCCACTGTCCCCTATCTGCAGTGTCTGTGGTATGGCCACTATGGGTGACACAACACTTGCGTGGTGTGTGTCTATGCGGTGGCCTCTTGGGTCTTCCCATGTTGCTTACTTTGTGTGTGGGCATTGTGTTGCACAATCATGTCTGTGTCCCCACCTGCAGCTGTTTCTAGGTGAACTGTTACATTGTGTGACTTCACAGGGTGACCTGCTGTCTGTGGTTGTACATGACTAGGATGACATACATGTTGTGGGCTATATGTAACAACACCAGCAGACACTTGGCCTCTGGCAGTGGAAGTGTCAGGCATGGTTGTGTGCATGACCACTGTGTCAGCCATGCCCATGTGAAGCCCACCCATTGCTGTTATTGTATTGGTCAACCTATCCATTGCACCTGTGTGCCTGTCAAGTGCCACCACATGTTCTATATGCAATGCATGCTGTCCTGACAGCATCTGACATACCTCCTTCATGACGGACATATGTGTGTCATGTATGGCATGCAACAAATCAGTTTGCTGCTGCATGATGATATTCTGCCTGACAGTGGCACCTGAAATGGCGTGTAGATGGCGTGTAGTGCACCCACTATGTCAGGGCTCAGTTGGCACTGTGATTATTATGCTGCACAGCTGTTGCTACAGACTGCACAGCATCAATCAACTGATGTGTGTGCTCTGAGCTACTCTCATGGTGTTGTGAGAGGGTGTCCTGCAGGTTACCAATGGCCACACTAATCTGCTGCTCCACATTGAGTATGGCATTACCATAGCGACTATGGTCACTCTGTGCTTCATCAGCATCACCCTCAGACTGTTGCTGGCTGTGCAGTGATGTGGGTGTGCCCATCCCAAAGTCACCTAATGACAGTCTCGAGATGTGTCCACTCTCAGGGGACCCGTCCAGGGTTGATTGTACAATGTCCTGTGCAATGTTTTCAATGGGCACACTGTCCTCATGCTCCTCTACATGCAGCTGTCTGTCTCATTCCACCAGACCATTGTTGTCAGGCATCTGTGACTGTATTGCATGACCTGCTGCACTCTGTTGGTCGGATGCTGTACTGTGTTGGATGTCCACATGATGCTGGGAGTGCATCTCACCTAGAGTTGTTGAACGTTGATGTTGCATTGGCCTCATGATGTCTCCTGTGGATGTACAACAACATACACATTAAGACTGTTGTCTGCATTGTGTCCATCCCTTAGTAGGGCATACATCTCATGCATTGTGACATTGTACAGTTTAATTTGTTCCATGACAGGATCACCATAGCACACTACTGTGGCACAGGGTACAGTGTATGTCATGCTACACTACGGTGCAGTCACCACTGCTGTTACTCATACACAACTGTTTCTGGGTGCTGTATGTTACCCCATGTACATTTACATCTGTATTCCTGTTTTCACATGTGACGTGATGTGTATGTGAACACGGATGGTGTGCACATCGCTACAACAGTTGCTGACAGGCACACACACACACACACACACACACACACACATGCAGCACTGACAATGCGCATCTGTCTGTACTGAGGACATGCATTGAGTGTGTGTGGCTCTGTGTATGACTCAGTGGAATCCATTCACAGAAGTGTGCCCTACTGCACATTCCATACGTACAGACCATGATGTAGATACAGTGTTATTGCGATGGACATGTACTGAGAGACGTGTGTCCACTACACATCACGACCATTGTGCATCCCAGTTCCAATCCTTTTCTGCAAGATTAACATGTCTGAGGGCATTATGCATGTTTACTCATGACACGTTCATACCCCTCAGGCCAGCATGGTCATAACTAATTACTGGTCTATCTCTGTGTCCCTTACATCTGGGCAGTGCATGTATGTTATGGGTACACGTCAACTGCTATGTGTCAGTTGGTTTGTATTCCAACAGACACAGGTTTATTTCCATTGTGTTACCATTGTATCATTGGCATGTCATGTAACAGACATGTGCCCACAGGTCAGTAGGTGCCACACATTTAGTCATGTTAGTCTGTATGGCCACTTGCACTACAGCCATGTGTGTTATACCTTTGGCAAAACCCATCCATCCTGCAATGTGACATTGTTTCACATGTACATGTTACACAGTGCAATACAGTTGGTCACTGTCTCCAGTTCACAGGTGCTTGTCATGGTGATGTTTACATGGTTCGCAGTACATTCATTACCGTTACCCTACTGTATGTGTAACTTCTGATATGCATGGTATTCCAAGTTTGACATCTGCTGTGTGTTTGCAATACTGACATGATTATTGTCTGACACTGAGCTACTGCAGGCAGTACTATGGCATGAGCCCAGTGATTGGCAACACATGGCTTGTGTACCCCAGCCATGTTGTGTGTGTGCACTGGTTGCTACCACTTGTCTGTACAGATCTGGCTGCACTTTCCATCAGTTGCTGGTGCCTACAGGTGGCTCTTATGCTTTATCATATGCGCACAGTGCATTGTGTAGAATGTGCATTGCAGGCCATGCCCAATCAGTGTCTGTGTTGTCCTTCACACACACACACACACACACACACACACACACACATATATACACACCACAGTGTATTTGGTTCTTGTGTGTTAGCGGTCCCCTTCCAGCTGTACATTGCTGGGGGCAAGGTATCAGGCACATGTGTAGCTGCAGAATTCTCCATGCTGTTGTGTATTGACATGTGTTGCTGTGTGTTGTTTATTATTGTGTTTTGCTGTGTGTTCCAACACCTCATTCTGTTTGGCAATGTCTCAAACAACATACACCCACAGCCTATTACATTGCTATATATATTCTGTTATGTCTGGATGGTATCTACAGTTATCCCCTTATTGCTGGGTTTGCACAGTGGGGCAGCGGATCATGACAGGCGTTTCACTATATGCAACATCCCCTGTGTGCAGGCTGCCATCTATATGCACAGTATTGTCCACATCCCTATGCACGACTGTACACCATGACAGAGCTATATGTCACATCCTCTGCTGTGCACATTGTGGACATTTTGTTCTCATTCCAGTACCAGCTGTCCCTATGGACATGTTGTGCCAGATACTGTGTGCGTTTAGTTGCCCTCCATGTCACCTGCCAATCCTGGAAACATGGAAGTGTCAGGCATGTTGTACTGATGGGTCCAGGTGTCCATCACATCAGGCCTGTACCCATGTCCACAGTACATCCTCACTTGGATTATCATGTTTGCACACCTGTGTGGTTTTGCCTCAGCCATTCCCATGCATGTGTACAGTGAAGACATGCATGTTGTGGCACATTGCTGTACAGTTGTACAGTGCTGTTTGTCCAGCATATACTGCGCTGCACATGTGGGGGTCACAATTGCTGTTCCATTCACATGTACTGCACTGTAGTGTGCATCACAGTTCATTCACTCAACAGCATCATGTGTGGTGTTGACACATGCATCCACAGAATGTGTTTGCACAGGTCATCACATCCCCTCATCACGTAACCCATCACACTGCTGAGCGCTGCACACTTGTGCATGCACCATGTGTGCTGTTCTATGAATGTGCTGTGACAGTGTTGAACAGGTACAGTATTTGCCACTGTACATACACACCTCCTGCATGTACAGTCAACATTGCCATTCCCTGTCCTACACAGTAACATACACCTTGATGGCAGGGAAGGACCTCTTGGACCACCTAGCTCTCCCATTCCCCTACCCAATGGATGTGATGCAGATCCTACTGAACCAACAGCCTAGTTCCTCCTACCACCTCACTATCATTGCCTTATGTCTCTCACATACATTCTTGGCCTCACCCACTGTCTTTGACTCCACGCCCTCCTCAGAACTGCTGTTCCATGTATCCACAACCAACCCCATGAAAATATACTTGCTCACATTACCTCTGTGCGGTCCCCCCTCTATCTTCCAGTTGTGGCCCCTTGTTTGTGCACATCCCTTATTGAAGCAAATGCGACACTCTTGGACATTGTTGTTTCCCTTGCTGTACGTAATGGCTACTATCATGTCCAGCTGCATTGTGTGTGTTTGTGCCCCTGTACTGTTACAGTATATGAATTGTGGACCGCATGCATCGCACTGATGCAGTCTGTCTCTTGTGCAGCCCACAGGGCTGCACACAGTGCTCCATGTTATTGCCAGCCCATGTGTCATTATCGCAACATCCCTAATGTACACCTTGGGCCTGTAGGGTGTCTGTGGTGGTGGTGGTATGGCCTAGGCTGCACATGCCATTGTGATGCATAGTGGTTTACATGGTAATGGTAATTACCTTTGCACAGTGCTGTGTCATTTATGGATCACCTTTTCTGTCTGCCCCCTGTTATCCATTTTCTGGGTGTGTGGTCTTGCCAGCAACTACGTACTGACATGTCCACAGGCATTAGATGGCTAATGTTTGTTGACAGCATTCGTGGCTACCTGTGTTTTGTCTCTCTTGCCACCCCTTGGCCTGTGTGTCCTGCTTCTCAATGTTATCCCTCCTGTTATACCCTACCTTGTCGATATCCACCACCCTGGCACAGCATGTTGTCATCTGTTGCTTGCCCTACATTACTGTGCATCAACGCTGCACTGTGGCTATTGTTGACAATGCAGGGCACAGACCGATGGCCTTCCTCCTGTTGCACCTGGCTGTACACCTGACATTGCTCATGCTGTGGCACATTTGCACAGACACCCTACCTCATTCCCAGTGGCAGATCCCTCTATTGGTGCTACCATTTCTCTCCAGGGGCAGGCCTACAGGTCTTGTTGCCTGGCCTCCCATGCAGGAAAGTATTGCAGAACTTCCTTTACTCAGGCTTTGTACATCCTTGTGATATTCCCTACCTTCTGCATTGTTTACCCTGTCAACTTGTCCAGTCATGTGATCATGACACATCGTAGACAGTGCGACATTGGTTGCCTAGGGTGTTCTGTGTTTTGGTCTAACTGTGTCTGACATTCATCCATGCCTTACCTCCTTGGTGTTTCCAGTACAGGTGTTGGACGTGTATGGCAATGGTTCACCCTCAACACCATGCTACCATATGTGTGTGTGTGTGTGGCACATGTACCCTTCACATGTGCACTGTTTCCACCCATGTGTCTGTTGTCTCTGTGACAATGTCTGGTCATGTGTTTCTGACAGTACAGTTCATATATTCTCTGTTATCTGTTTTGTGGACATATACTTGCAGACACCATCATGGCAGTGATCTCATGCTGGATAGTCTGCTATGTTGCTGCTTTCTGGACCCACTGGTTCCTGTGTTCTGCTGCTGTTCCTGCCCCCCCACATGTTATGTGTGTTACGGTGTGTGTTATATTTGTTTTACTTATCATTGTCACCTTCCAGTCACCATGCTACATTTCTTCTATCTATGTGTTGCGCTGCTGTAGCTTTACTGTGTCATTCTCAGTTCATTTGCTCTTTGTACCAGTCCTTCCCAGGTCCATGATCATGCTCACATTGCTGCCCTCTGCCTTCCTTGTTGAACATTATTTGCAGCATCACATTGTTTCACCTTCTTTTATCTGTATACCTTGCTTTTATCCCACATCATGCATTCAAACTTCGTTATTCACATATGGCATGTGTCATGCTCATGTCAGCATTCTCAAGCCATACATCCGTGTACAGTCCATGTTTGCATCTCCTTGCATATGTACAGTATGCATGGCTTGTACACCTTCCCTCACACACAGCATGGCACATCCCACTCATATGCATGTGCCATCATCCTTATACTGCTCTGCACATCATTTATATGTTGCCAATGTGTGTACATACCTCCCACCTGTAGTTGCATGCTTAGGGTGTCCATCTGGCTGACACCACTGATGTTCTCCTCCTGCAGGTGTGGCACTACCCTCTCTTCAATGTCGGTTAGAGTGGGGACATCACGGGCTCCTCCACCTGTGGAATTAAACACATCTTTAATAACTTGACTTGTGTATTCAGTGCTGGTTCACTGTATTCAGGCAGCACTCATACATATGTGGCACACAATGCCACACTGTGGCAGGGCACATCTCCAGGTACATTCATGTTTGGTTGGGTTATATGGTCATACAGTGTACACACTGCCTGACTCTTCCTGGGTGCATATTGGTGACCACTGCTCTCAGGTTGAGCTCTGTGCAACATACCTTTATCTGTATTGTGCATATCACACAGATGTTATGTACATGACTCGCTGGCCTGTCTTTCTGTGGTGTATGGGACAGTGACATTTCTGTGTACTGCCTTGTCTGTACTCTTGTTAGCAGCCATTATCACTGTGGTGTGTGTCATACATTGCTAGGTGATTCTGGTCATGCTGCAACAGATGTCCTTTACAGTTTGCATTGTTTTGGTATGCACATGCGCCTATGACTGCCAGGTCTGCTTGTCTGTGGCTATGTCCAGCTCTCCCGATCTATACCTGACCATGTGCTGTGTACCTGCTGCTGGCTGCTGTTTGCTTGTGTTGTGCAGTGTGCATGTTTGTATAGGCCAGGGTCACATGCCTTTCCTGCTATTGTGCATCTGATACCGTGTTCTGCACTGCATTCTATGACTGGGTTATTTGGCATGTGTTGATTGTCTGTTCCCAGTTATGGGCCAAATGTACTGGACAGGTTGTTACTTGCATTTTGTGCACATGTTAGTATTGACACATGTTCTGGGTTGTGCAGTGTTACTCACATGTGCATATTGATACACATGTATTTGTAGATGTTACCACTGAGATTTGGTTGAATGTTGTGGACAGTTCAAGTTCATGCAACCTGTATGGGTGGTGCAATGTCATGGTTTGTGCTGCTGCATGTATCCCTTCAGTACATATATGTGGTGTGGATATATTGCATATGTCACCCATTACCTTACACATGTTCAAGATGCAGTGCTGGGTGGGGCATTGTGTGTTGTTCATCTGTACTCTTTGAACACAGTGATGCTCCACCATGGTGGTTGTGCTGTTTCAGATGTCCCACTGCCGTGATGCAGCATTTGCCTTACAGTGGCTTGGGGGGGACACGTTTACTGGGCAGGCCATCTGCACTATCAGTCATGCGGTCTGCTGGCCTGCGGTGCTGCCTGTGGACAGGGGAGGGCTGCATGGACTGTGTTGTCCATTTCTGCAGCCTGTATCCTGCTGTTGTGTATGTGACACGTGTTCTGTTATGTCACTTCTGTTCCCACAGCAGTAGGGCTGACACCTGTCCTTTTTTTCGCAGGACTGGCCTGATTTGGGCAGCTGTGTCCTGATAACCAACATGAAGTATGCTACATGTCCTGATTTTATAGTTGCATATCTATTTCCTACTGTCCTATGCATGTTGCAAGCAACTACAAAATCTTAACTACAATAACTTGCAATGTTTATTTATTTATTTATTTATTTAGAGATTTACCAGGAAGGCATGCTGAGCAGAGTACTGCTCGATTCCAGATGCGCCCTGGGGTTTTGGGGTTACAGTGGGAACATGATACAATCTGAACAAAACAATACAGTGGAACATGATATAGTCAGAAAACAACATACATAAGGAGTAGTAGAACAGCAGTGGGTAACATACATAATATAAAATGGAACAAATTGAGGGTAGGCACATTTATTGTACAGTATACAGTGATTTACTATGAGCAGGTCAGAAACAGTGGAGAGTTGTTAAGACACATGTTAAGACACAATTGGCAGCAACTGAGCAACTACAATATTTAACCTTATTTCTGATTATATAGGGGAACACAGGTCTGTTGCATTAGTCCAGATTATGTACTGTCCTGCAACACAGCTTGTTTCAGTGGGAAATGTATCACTTTTGGCTTCTTAAACTGTGGTCACCCTACACATCAGTGATTCATTTGTGGCTACAGATACTGTTCAAATAAAACTCCAGAAGACATTGTACAGGGGCGCAGCAAAGACCTTTTTATTACTAGATAGGCCAGTGATAACAGCTTACAGACCTTCCACTACAGCCACAGGAAGTACTCACTCACAAAAACTCCCCCTTACTGGAGCACCTGAAACTAAGTCCCCAGGTACCGTAATTACATGTGTAGAAGGCTACTTAAAATAAAGTTAACTTAACAATCTCCCACTTTTCTTTAAAGACTTAAATTTTAGCCCCCCCCTCTTTTATAATAGCAAAGTTTAATGTCCACATGGCTAAGTCTCTTCTTCCTCAAGCTGCCACATCCCTTTACTGAGTGCTTTTAGAGGCACAAGAGCCGATGCTCCCTTTTCTGTCAAGCAGTCAGACAGTTGTTCCTTCGTGGTAGACCAGAGAACACACTGGACCCTCTTGGCCTGGATAAGTTATTTAATGCCACTGATTTCAAGACAAAGCCTTTTCTCTGAAACCGACTTGGTCGACTTGATAGCATCAACTAGTGCATGATTGTCCACAACACATGTCACAGGTAAGACGTGTTTGGTACCACCGGTAGTGAGCTCTGAGTAGAGCATTGCCAGAAAGATGGCATTGTCAATTCCCTCAGCCAAAGCAAGGGTTTCCCCAGCAAGCGTGCTCCAGACTACTCTTCTTATCCTTTTTGACTGCCAGGAAAGTGGTGAAAAGCATCCTACCTCACCCATTAAGATAATCAGGTGACCACCCTGAGTACCCCCATCCAGGTGGTTGCCTAGTGATGCATCACTAAAAACTACCAATTTTAAGGAGGCATCTTTTCCCAAACATTGAAATTTCAAAGTCACTTGTTCTGATTTCAGTTTTTGAACAATTTTGTTTGCCTCATGTATGGTTTGAACAGTGGCTTGTTTCATGTTAGACGCCAAGTTGCAAGCATCAAACATGACATCAGGTCTGTTCTGTCTAGCAACCCAAAGAATTGGGCCTGTCTTTGACCTCAGTTGATCCTTTTCACTTTCAGTGAGAGGATCAACACAGTGTAACGCTCTTGTGGAATCCATGTGGATGGGATGAAGATTTTGTATGTAGTGTTGCTGTTGTAACTGTATGATTTTATCAACTGTATTGAACTCCATGCCCACGTAACAAAAGCTGGCATGCTCCTCACGGCCAGTCTTAAAGATATTTCTTAAGTGTGGTATTACTGTTGTGGCAAAGTTATGTGAGCCACCCCAAATGAAGTCATCAACATGGCAGGCAAGCACTCCAGCTACATAGCTATCTTGATTTAACCAGTAGAAGATGGCAGGATCCACTTGTGACATTTTTCCACCTGTATTCAGCATAGTTTCTTTAACTTTGTTGTACCAGTACAGAGATGCATCTGCCAGACCATAGACACACTTTTTAAGTTTCCACAGTGTTCCTTCACCTTTAGCTTCAGGTGGAGGTTTGATGTAAATATCTCGAGACAACTCTGTTCCTTGTAGGAAAGCAGATTTAATGTCCATGGAATGAAGTCTCCATTGTTTTTGACAAATTACAGTTAGAAGCAATTTTAAGGACTCTGAGGCGCACGTTGGTGAGTCTTTTGGAAGTTCTTTATTGTCAAGTTCCTCAAAACATCTGGCCACCAGACGTGCTTTTGGAACTATTCCATCTGAGGTTTCCTTTAGGGTACAAACCCACCTTGTAGAAATACACTTTTGTCCATTGTCTTTGACTATGTCAGACACTCCACTTCCAGCTACTGAGCTCATCTTGTTTTGCATAATCAAAAGATACTTCCTTTGTAACTAGTACATCATCTTCAGAGTGTTGCACTTGGTTGTCCAAAGGTTCGATGTGAAGATTGTCTACAACGTGACAAGTCAACTGACCCTGCTGTATCTGAAATGGCAGAGGGTTCCAAGTAGTGTAAATTGTACCAGTGTTTGTTTTTCCCCTTAACTTTTCCTGCACGTCCAAGAACTTTTGCTGTGTATGGAATCCCACTTTCACTGTCTGTATATCTAACAATTTGTTCAGGTTTTAGATTGACACAGCCATCTTGTCTTGACACATGGGGTTGTTGAATGTCCACTTCATCAGTATTTCCTGTGTCATTGATGAAGTCCTCTACTTCATCATTGTCTGTGCCACTCATAGTGTCCACGTTATTGTGTTCAGCATCTGGTAAATCTGTCTCACCTTCTGCAACCTTTTGTGTAGCATGCTGATGGTCAGCCACCGCTCCTTCAACTTGCTCGTTATTCACTTTTTCGTAACCTTGAATGATGCACCTGCACATAGGTGCCTCCATGTCTCAAAAATATTACCGCACCATCCTGACCAATGACGACACCAGGTCCTTTCCACTCTGCACAATCCATGCATTTGTAATAGACTTTGTCTCCAGTCTCATATTTTTCATCTGTAGGACGAAGTTGTTTATGCAAAGCCCGGGGTGAATTCTCTCTGAGCATTCTGCTTCAGTGAATGCTTTCCTCGCTGCATGCATTGCTGAAATATGCTGTCCTACCCATTCACTCATAGTCGTCCCTTCCAAAGCAGGTGGCTTATCAACCAGCACAGAGGGAAGATTAGGGTTCTATCCAAACATTAGCTGGTATGAGCTGTAGCCATGGACATTCTACATTGATTTTTTTGCCATAAGTGCCCAATCTAGGGCTGTTTTCCAATCACATTAATTAGTTTTTTTTTTACTTTCAATAGGATTTCAGTGAGTGTTAAATTATGTTGTTCCAAAAGTCCATTGCTCCACGGACTGTACCCAGCAGTTGTCTTTACTTCTATATTAAAATTTTCTGCCATATCACGGATTTCATCATTGTTGAATTCTCCTCCATTGTCGCTGTATAATTTTTTAGGTGGGCCATGCACACTTATCCAGGAATGAATAAACTGCTTCACAATTTCAGTAGGTTTCTTTGTAGTCACAATGCCTCCAGCACTGAAACGTGTGAAGTGATCAATTATGTAAAGATACCACACACTTGGTCCTAGCTCATGAAGGTCCACAGCCACTGTTTCATTGTACTTGGAAGCCATTGGTAGCCCAACAGCAGGCTTGGGCTTGGGTTTGCTGTATCTCAGACATGTCTCACAGCTGTTCACTATCTGTTGTAGAATGGAAACACTGTCTTTATCATTATTACCAGAACTTTGCAGTAATTTCTGAAGCTTATCAACTGAAGCATGTCCAAATTGCTTGTGAAGTTTTAACAAAACTCTGTGCTTTTCATCTGTGGACATGTTCTCTGTCACTGTTACTGTTAAAATCTCATTTTCACATGGACTCTCTGTAATGTCTTTGTCTAGAATGCTGACACAATAATGTCCTGAAGTAGTAAGCTCAAGTATGACTGGTTGTTTAAACATCACCGCTTTGTCATTTTAATGTCTAGCACTGCCCCTCGTTCTTTAAGGGAAGTTTTGCTTAACAACAAAGGAATATCTGCAGGGACAACCTCCGTTTCTATGTAACATTTTGTCTGACCTATTTTTGCTGGGATTTTAACTCTTTTGATAGAATGCACAACTCTTCCATCTCCAAATTTGAAAGCTCTGCAACTTGGTATGTCCACCATCTTGTGCACTACATCTTGTCTAAGTTCACTTACATAGCTATCTAGCCATTTTTCTCCACAGACTGTGCATGTACACGCAGTATCAATGACTGCAGATCCTAAAGACTCTACCATAAATACCTTTGCATCAGTAGCGAACTCCTTTGAAAACAGTGTGATGTTACACTGCTCTACTTCATCTATATTTGTTTTTTCCTCTATTAACTTCACTTGTTCATTTTTGTGCTGGCAGTCTTTGGCCCAATGATAAGTGCTTTGGAAAATGGCACATTTTGATCTTCTCCCATATCTATCCAACGGATTTTTGCCAGGCAATGGCACCCTCGTGTGGTCGTTTTGATAGCGCGCCATGCTATCCTGTTTTTTCTTTTGCTCAGTGAAATACGCTGCATTTTGACCCACGTGAATTCCCTCTATGACTGGCACAATAGATGTCTTATCGCCAAAAATCCTCTTTAATGCTGACTTCATTGATGCAAACATCAGGCTTGTACAGACAGTTAAAGCCAACTGTTTATCCTTCACATCTAAGCATGAAGTATCTAACAACTTGAAAGCTAGCACAGCATCTGGCAGAATCATATTGTGTTTGCGCATGACAGTGTACCTTTGCTCAAAGTCAATAATGTAGTCCGTTATGGACATTGAGCTGCCTCTAGCAATCCGGTCAAAATTAGTATATGAGTCGTAAATCCGATCCTTCTCCTCCTTGAGAAACATCATCAAGTGCTCTGATTAACATCTCCATTCCTGTATCTTTGTTTAAGTCTTCTGCTGAAACTTCCAATCCAATGTCCCTCACTCTACCCTTGAGCGAAAGTACGACTGCTAGTGCTTGTTTTTTTTTCTCCAGTTCGGTAACACGTGGCCATATTCCAACTTCATTTTTCCAGATTTCATACGCCCTTTTCTCATCAAATGCAGGCGGGACTCTGTAATTGCTAACCATCCTCTGCTACCAATGTTCAAAGAAAACTCCAGAAGACACTGTACAGGGGCACAGCAAAGACCTTTTTATTACTAGATAGGCCAGTGATAACAGCTTACTGACCTTCCACTACAGCCACAGGAAGAGCTCACTCACAAAAACTCCCCCTTACTGGAGCACCTGAAACAAAGTCCCCAGGTACCGTAATTACATGTGTAGAAGGATACTTAAAAATAAAGTTAAACTTAATAGATACATGGACATTGCTGTGTATATGGTGTGCAGCTATTTCACTTTTATTTATTTATTTAAGCATTTTACCAGGGATACGTACTGAGCAGAGTACCGCTCGATTCCAGATGCGCCCTGGGGGAGGAGGGGATAGGGAAAAAATACACAGATACAAAGCAGAATTACATAAAAATACAATCAGCAAATACAACTGTACAGCTAGCAAAAGAGGAAAAAGATAGATAAATACAAAAATATGATGGAGTGCAATTTAGAATATGTACACCTACATGTTGTTAGCATTGAGGAGCAAGAACAATAATGCACCAGTAATGGAGGTCCCGTAGGACAGAAAATAGACTCCATAACTACCACTTAAAGGGCCTGAAATGCAAGGCAGTATCTATGTCTGACTGGGTTGTAAGAAAGCAATATTTTGTAGTGGCAGCAATAGGGTCTGTGAATATTGAGTGAGGAGAGAGCTGTGCAGTAGAACAGGCCTGATGCCAGGACCAATCAGAGCTATTTGCATGAGCAAGTAGAGGAGAAGTGCATCTTTAGGAGGGAGTTGAGATGGAGTGGGCTGGGGGGGTGTCTAATGATGGCTGGCAAGGAGTTCCAAATCTTTGGCATACGGTATTTAAAGGCAGCCTGGCCAGAGGTGGTTGATATGTGTGGGATGTGGAGTAGCCGGGAATCAATGTTCTTGAGTGAGTAGGCTGGTGGCAGGAGGGCTGCTAGGATTGCTGCAAGGTAAGAGGGGAAGGTCTGTGCCCAAAATTTGGCTGTTGTCCTAACATAATGTGACAGTCTCCGATCATGGAGGGAATGGAGGTCTAAAGACTGGTAAAAGATGCAGTTATGGGTTGTGGTGGGGCAAACTAGGGCGAAACGACAGAAGGAGTGGAAAAGAGGATTACCAGTTTGTTGGCTTGACCATCTTATTTGTGCCAGCTTCTCCTTGGCCCTTCTTCTGATGTCATCATGCTTCTTTTTTAGGGCCTTTACATCCCTGTTTGCAGTACCCACTGCATTCACTTCTGGTGGATTTTGTCCCATATTTCAGCCTTGGCAGCTTTTGATGTGGACCTGCTATGTAGCACAGCATAGTCTGCATCCATTTCATGTACCAGCACCTCCTCCTACTCCTACTCCTACTGTCATGATGTCCAGTTTGCTGCCCGTATGCTTCTGCTTACTTTACCACTTGATGCTGTTTATTCTTCCTGGCTGCTGGTTGTGCCTGGCTGCTGGACTAGCTGCTGTGGTGCATCTGGCTGTAGCTGTGTACTGTGTTGCTGCTGTATCTGCTGGGGCTGTTGTTGCAGCTGGGGCAGGTTCTGCTGTTGTGGCCCCTGCTGTGCATACAGTGCTGCCAGTTGTGCATAGGCTGGCTGCCGTGTTGGCACATGTTGTTGTGGGATGCATGGCGGTTGGTATTGTGCCTGCTGTATGTGTTGCATGGTGTACACACCTGTATGTTGTTGCTGTGCATGCCTGTACTGCTGCAGCTGCCATATCTGTGCTGTGGGCTGTTTATATTACCCATTCCTGGGTACTGTTGCATGTGCTGCTGTTGTGCTGGTAGTCCATGCTGTTGCATATACTGGTAGGCATGCTGCTGCTGTTCATCTCCTTGCTGTGTAGCTGGTTTCTCTGTGGCTGTTGGTTTGGGTTCATGCTTTTTATTATCCTGCTTGTCCTCCTTTGATCCTCAGGGTGTGAACTGTGTTCTTCCTGAGGCTCTTTTTAATTGCTCCCAGAGCTGTGGATCTGCATGTGTACATTTTCCGCATGTGGTGAATGCCGCAACTGCTGTTTTTTTATGGAATTTAGCATGTGCAGCCACGTTCCTTTGAGAATATCACGCAGCTGCATTTCCATAGTGCAGCAGACCCTTTTCCCTGCAGCTGTGGGATTTTTGGCTTTCTTTGAGAATCCTGCCACATGGAAAAAAGTGCAGCTGTGGAAGTTCCTGAGGAAAAAAGGTAATTAATAAGTATGGCACAGCCCCTCAAAGGCTATTCTCAGCCAGGTTTTTTCTGCAGTTGCGGAAAAAATGTTACACACAATGGAGTGAGACATAACACTCCCTCAGCAAACTGCAGTAGAGCCCCAACAATTGACATACAATTAAACTGGAGGACAGGCACAGGTAATAGCATCCCAGTGGGTATATCAGTGGCTGAAGTTACAGCAACATTAGCACACATTACCACTGAATGGCAACAAACAACAACCACCATACCCAGTGCAGTCCATGAAGGAGCCCCACAGGCAGTAGAGCCCGGACAGTCTGCAGTGAGTGTTACTCCTGCAAGCAACAGGAACATTCCAGGGAAGGATGACCAGCAGTGACAGACAGCCACTGTGGTGCCATGGTATTGCTGGTACCTATGGTGCTGCAGTGGTCCCAGTTGAGGGACTGGTTGCTAGTCTCTCTGTGGGTGCTTTCAGCTTCATGCTATGGCAGAAATGTTAAAGTCTGCTGCACCAGCTAATTAGGTTCACTGTTGCTGTGCCTCCCTAAGCCATTTCCACAGCTGAGGATCTGCAGTTGCTGATTTTCACATTTGCTCAATTTCCGCAGCTGCTGAATTTCTGCAACTGTGGGGATTTTTGTGGAATTCTGCACCTTTGTAAGTTTTCTTTCAGAATGTCGTGCAACTGCATTGCCGCAGTGCTGCATGCTTTTTTCTTCCCGCAGCTGTGGGATTCCTAGCCTTCTTTGTGAATCCTGCCAGTAGAATTTGTCAGTAGAAAAAGACCACTTGGCCCATCCAGTCTGTCAAGATGATCCCTGCCTAGTCTGTCTCCGCAGACCCTAGCTGGCTTCCAGTGACCCTCCCTCCTCCCTGCCTATTACCTAATATTCCCATATGTCTGTCCCATGTACTGAATGCTTGAAGCCCTGTACTATTTTCAACTTTACTACTTCCTCTGGCAGTCTTTTTCAGGCATCTACTGCTCTTTCAGTGAAGTAGTGCTTCCTTACATCTCTACCCCCACCCTCCAGCTTCATCGCATGCCCGCTGGTTCTGGTGCTCTTCCTCATTTAAAACAGACTCCCATCCTGCACCCTATTCACCACAGTTAGGTACATGTAGATGTCTATCATGTCTTCTTTCACTCTCCTTTTTCCAGGGTGTACGTGTTGAGTTCCCTCAGTCTCTCCTCGTAGGGCATTTGGTACAACTCCTGCACCATTTTAGTAGCTCTTCTATGGTCTTCCCCTACCCTGTCTATGACCCTTCTGAGGTGATGACTCCAGAAATGAACACACTACTGCAAGTGGAACCTAATCAGCAAGCAATATAGTGGCAACACCACCTCCTTCTCCTGCTGAAGATACCTCTTCCTATGCATCCCAGCATCCTTCTGGCCCTACCTACTGCTCTTTCACACTGCCCTGCCAGTTTAAGGTCACCAGATATGATAACCTCAAGGTCCTTTTCCTGCTTAGCGACTATCAGTGCGTCCCCCATCCTACACTCAGCTGTTATGTTCCTATGCCCTAGGTGCATGATTTTGCACTTTTTGGCATTGAATCACAACTGCCATGCTCTTGACCATTCTTTGAGTTTCCCAAGATCCCTACACATTCTATCCACATATTCCTTATTGTCTACCCTATTACAGATATGGGTATCCTCTGCTGAAAAAGCATGCCTTCCCTGCCAGTTCATCTTCAGTGTTACTTATTAAGACACAGAAGAGGATTAGTCCTAGTACTGAGTGCTTGCTCCCCACTGGTCACTCTCCCATTATTAGAGTGCCTCTGACCACCACCCTTTGTTATCTATCTGTTAATCAGTTTTTAATCCAGTTCCTCAATTTGGATCTCACCCCTTGGCTGCTCAATTTCTTAATCTGTCTCCTGTGCGGCACAGTGTTGAAAGACTTGCTAAAGTCCAGGTATGCCACATCCATTGTCCCCCCTTCCCAATCTATTTGCCTGGTCACAAAGTCAAGGAACTCAGTCAAATTTATCTGACATGACCCCCCCCCATGATTCCATGCTGCCTTTGGTCTTGCAGCCTACTGGATTCAAGATACTTTACCAGCCTTTCCTGTAACAGTGTTTCCATTAATTTCCCTACTACTGAGGTGAGGCTCACCAGCCTGTAGTTATTAGCCTCTTTCCTGCTGCCACCCTTGTGTAGAAGGAGCACGTCTGTGCTCCTCCAGTCCTCCAGAACCACATAAGATTCCACTGAGCTGTTGAAAAAGGCCAGCAGCAGTGCAGCCATAATCTTCCTGAGTTCATTTGAGGTCTACCCCATCTGGTCCTATAGCCTTGCTCACTTTCAGAGTTGCAAGTCCCTTCAGCACTCTTTCCTTTGAAAATGGACTTGGGTCTGACTCACCACCCCTTTTTTCCTGCTGATCACAGGTGGTCCACTCCCTCCTCTGTGAAGACCTGTCCAGGATGTCTGCTTTTTCTTGGTCCTCTTCTGTGCAATATCTCTCCTCTTGCATTCCTCTTCTCACTTGTGTACCTTAAGAAAGTCTTATCCCCATTTGCTACCCATTGGGATATCCTTTCCTCTGTCTGTGCCTTAGCTATGCTCAATGTCTTACCTACTTTCCTCTGTTTTACCTGGTACACCCCCTCGCTTTCTTCCTCTGAGTTCCACCTCCCAATTGCCACCCTTTTTTCCTTCACCACAGTAGCCACTTCCCTGGAGCACCATAGCGGTCTCTTTTTCCTTTTGCTTTTATCCACCTCCTTCATGCAGAGTCTGGTTGCCTTAATTATGCCCTCTTTTATTTTCCCCCACAGTTCCTCTATCACTACTTGGCATCCCCCCTCCCACTAGGCAGTTTCTGCGGCAGTCACCCATTTCCTTAAAATCTACCCTCCTAATGTTCAGGACCTTCGTACTCATGTGGTTTGTCTCTGTTCACTTCTTAATGTTAAACCACACTGTATGGTACTGAAATATAAGATGAGGATAAATGTGGTACTGTCAGAGATATAAAAGAGAGTGCATAGCGCATAATGGGGTGCATATAGTATAGCCCCTCATGAATATGCATGAGGCTTTCACTAGACATTACACATAGAATATTAAGCACATGGGGCATAGTTCTGTATGTTACTTTGGAAAATGTACATGATAGGATTATAGTTACACAGTTTCTAGTTCACCTTTGCTAATAATAAAAAAAACATGTTGTTACATAGCAAGTGAAGTCCATATTTTTTATCATGTATGAAACGTTAAAATTCAATAAAATTGTTCATGTTAAAAAAATGGATGAGTTGAAGCCGGCCTGTGACGTGGAGGGCTGACCTCATATCATGCCAGTGACCTGGGTTTGGAAATATATTTGGGTTGCTTGGGGCTGGCCAGAGGGAGGACTGAGTGTTCCCCAAGACAGCTCACCTTGTGGGGGGTGACAATATCTGACTGCTTGTGTGCTTCTTGTAAGAATTCAGGCAGTAGCACAACATGATCATGCAAGGAGAGGGACCCCACATGCAGGATGCAGGAAGCATCTCCATGGAGATGTAGTAACCACATTGCATCTGTTGCATGCATGGTTGGCCTAGGGGAGAAGAAATAAAAAAAAAAAAAACTAGAACTATGGATGCTAGATCTGCCACAGGCTCCACACTGATGACTACTGTAGGCACCTCAGAGGAAGCTCTCTGACAGAAGTAAAGTAGCAAACAGCTCACAAAACCATGCTCAGGGTGTGCATGAGTAAAAAAGTGTGCAAAGCCAGGAGTACAAAACTCAGCACAACTCAGGATAATGTCAATAACTTACAGCTTTATTCCATACAAAATAACAAAAATGCCACAGACAATCACAGAACAGGATGCCACAAACCCGCTACTGGTTTCGCTCCTGCATGAGCATCATCAGGAGGTCCTGATTAAGCTCATGCACGAGCAAAATACAAGGATTTACATACCTTAAAAGGGGTCAGGGGTTGCATGTTGTGCTACCGTGCAGAGCACCTGGATTCATGTTGTGAACCTGACCCCCCTCTCTCTGTGTTGAATGGATCCTGGACAATTCTGCAGAGACAGCATTTTCAGGCTCCAGATGAGGGAACAGAGAAGCCCACTGCAGTCCTGCATCCTGTGATGAAGACATCACAGCACTGGCAGTGTTGGCGATCATGTAATGTCAGTCTAGCCTCACCCAGAGGAGTGGCACTGCAGGAGACATAGGCAGGGATTTCAGGAAAAAAATGGAGAAAAGTCTGTCCTAGTATCTCATATGGTAGCCTCCAGCTTCATGTCACAGGGCCTCAAATGCCCAATGCGTAGTCCTTTGAATCATATTGCTTTCCCCCTGGACAACAATACTTACCATGTTGAAATAAAATGCAAGCCTCTGATGGTGGAGGTTCTTCAGTCATCCGAGGAAAGGTTCAGGGACTTGTGAAGTATCAATGCAGGTAGAAGGACATTTTGAGTGTATAAAACAGTGAGGTACAGAGGGCCCCTATGGGAGCAAAAGAAATGGGAGATGCAATATGTAACTCCCCCTACAAATGGGGGTTCCTAAAATGTCTTCCTGGGCTTGCCTAATGTCAGCTTCCAGGATGGTGTTCTGTGTTTGCTGTAGTTGTGTGTCTGCATGTGAGTGCCCTGTTTGGCCTCTGTGCCTGTCTCTTTAAGAGCTATCTATTTTGTAGGAGATAATTAGTCTGGGTTGGGTCCGAGTGGTTTAAGGCTTGTGACCTGCCTGGGGAGTGGTATTTCTGCTCCATTCTGCCATCGCTATATGCACAGAGGGAGCCCTCTTAGGATCTGTGATTGTTTGCTATTTATCTGTTTTAATAATAATAATATAGGAGTTTGTCTAACCTGCTTTCCTTTGCAGCATGGACTTTTTGCTTAGATCCACCATTTTGGTTCTCAACTGCTAGAATTGGATCAATCGGAACCTCGAGGGACCTAAAATGGAGACTTTCCCCAGAGGTCTTGTGGGACTGAATTTCTGTAGGAATTGTAGTTTCTGAGGTTTGGCGCCTAATTGGACCTGGAGGGGAGCCCTTTCTGTGACAGACAGATTCATTAGCCAACCAAACCTTTTGGATTACTGGGAAATCCCAGAGCTGTCTGCATCAGTGTGTCAGTCTAGAGTTAGAGTTTGGAGAGCGAACAGCTCGAGCCATTCAAGCAGCTGCTCCTGCGTGGTAGCGCGGGGAATCGGTGGGAAGACTGTGTTTGGCGTGCCTGCCACCCTCTTCCAGTGTGAAGAAGCTTATGCAAATAGAATCAGACTCATTTTGAACACCTTTATTGGGACCTGAAACCTGAAGTTAAAGTGAGTGAATTTTGCCTGAATGTGGACCAAAGTCTTGCTCCAGAAGTTATCGGCCTGTCAGGTACTGAAGAGAGCCTAAGAATGAAAGGTTTGAGCAGAAACCCTGTAATATTGCAAATGTACTTTATCCAGTCTGTGTCTGATAGCTGCATTACTTTTAAGTGTGCTGAATGTGCTGTGTGGGTCGCGATATGGTTCCCCACCTTCAAGTGTGTTATGCTAGCTGGAAGCTGCTCCAGCACTCGTATGGACTAAATCTGAACTGTTTGCTCTGGTCTGGACCCTGCCATCTTGGCCTAGACTGCCACTCCTACCACAAAGACTTTTCCAATGAAAGACCTGCTTGGGGATTTGGCTCCCTGCTCAACACCATCGAACAGATAGCGACCACCATGATTAGTCATGTGAGCCCTGCTTCCCCTGGCAAGCCAGAACAACATCCTGGGGTCTTCCTCTCGTCAGTCCTGCCTCCTGGTCTGGGTAGCATGAGTACTAAACAGGGTAGCTCCCTGTAACAAAGCTTCAATCATTGTGTGTCATCTGATTTAATTGTTTGGGTTTATCACAATGAACTGAACCATCTGGCTCCGGAATACAAATTCTGGGTTGATGTGCATGCTAATTGTTTTCTTTCCTAAGGGCCCCAACAACAGCTGCAATGATGGCCTACCCCAGGCAATGCTTCAGGCTAGCCTGTGTAACAACTGGGTACCCAGAGTGTGTGACTGTGACAGAGAGACTCTTCATGTATGCATGTTCAGCCTGAACCAATCGGATCTAATAATCAGCTGCTAGATTGCTGCCCCACCCTTGTTCAATCCTCCTGAATAAATCAGATTTTGTTCTGCATTTAACCTGACTAGCGTGTACCTTTTTGGAGGGGATATTATATTGTCATTGAATTGTTACATTGCAGGCCTTATTTTACAGGGGGTCTCCAGGGCCTTTGCAGCTGATCCTGCCCTGGTGGTAAGTGTACAGAATGTAGGTTCAGTATTGCTATCATGTGGTATATGTGATTGTTTATCTGCTGATCTGTTTAGGCCACTAGAAGGGTTGGGGGGGTTATAGTGTCCCGAAGGGCTATACCCATAGCAGTTACGCTACCCCAGAACCATTCCCCTGGGTGGAGGCACCTGTTCACCGAGCTCAGGCCCCTCAACCTTTGTCTAGTCATGCTGGCAGGGTAGTAGCCCTTGGGATAGCATCACCTAGGGGTTACACATATTTTTTAGGGGTTGTCCAGTACTGCTACCTGAAAATCAGAAATAGAATACGCATTTTTTTCATCAAAACTGAAAATACTCACCTGTTTGTAGCCACTGACAAACCTCAGAGAACCATATTCCTAGAGGTCTGTCCTTAAAAAAAATCACATCCTGAAGTGGTCTCTTGGTTGGGTCATCTGTACAGAGTGCAGGACTCTGCTGTCTGTTGTTTCAGTAGTTACTTGGGGAGAACAAATGCAACATATGAGTAGCATGACTTGCTAGAAATGTATTAGTAAACATCATGAAATTACTAAAGGTTATTTGTGAGGTTCCTCCCCCTGCCAGTTGAGAAGGTTTACCCAGAGATTTTGCATTCAGCCATGAGCTTGCCTAATATAGTTAAGGTCCTTAAGTGTTAATGTGCACCTTAATTATGTAGGCCAAATAATTATATTGGGGTGTACTATGTTAAAAGTGCTATTTTCGTGAGAGGTGCACTACTATCACAAGGCAAAACTGAAAAGACTTCATTAATGTACAGTACTCTGGCTGCTCTGCTTCACTGTGTGGTCTTTGAGGTTTTTTTGGGGGGGTGGGGGCATATTTATTTATTTATTGGTAAATTTGTGACCAGAAAAGTCACACTGAACTGTGACAGAGTTTTCTGGGGTGTAGGTTACATACATCATTTTAATTGATGTGGAATGTTGGTGTGGACTTGGGGACAAATCCTCATCTTTAACAGTAAGTACCACTGGAACATTATGTTCTATGAGGACAGCCACACAAGATAGGCAGAAGGAACCTTGGTTTAACACCTCCTCAGAAATATGACACTGCAACAGTACAGCCTCCCCCTAGTATTAGCTAGGATCTTTATAGTGGTGGGATTCAAGAATGCATGGGATAGTCATAAGGGAATTTTAGTGGAAAGTATGGGGTGCGAGTGATGAAGTAAGGTCTGCAGTGACAGTATAGATAGGGGGAAATGGGCAGACTGGGTGGGACAAGCACTCCTTAACTGCCATCAGATTCTGTGTTTCTATGTTAGTGCTGCACTAGTGCTGGTACAGGATAGCATCCCAAGTTTTTGGAGTGAGACAAATGCCCATGATCCTGCGATCTTCTGGCCCCAGAGGTGAGGTGTGACATACTGAGTCACGCTACTTCCCATCTTTTGTCTTCTGACAGAATTAGGCTCCATTCATGAAGCACTTTTTATATACAATAAATATGAAAATGCCAGTACAAGGGAATTGCACTGCAAGGATTGAGAAATGGGTGTTTTTTTAGGAGATAGTGCCAAGTTCTGTAATAAATATTCAAAGCATTACTTGAAAGGTTAATCCTCTGAAGGGCATCAATGATCAGGCTCTCACGCTGGGTAATTTTTTGGCCAGAGCTAAAATAAACTTCATCATTGGAAAACGGATAATAAGACTATTGTACATCACCTGAAAAATCTGGAAGGGTAACCCCTGACCCCAGCAAGGGGCTGCCAGTGAAAGTGATAACACATAAAATGTTTACAGTTATAACTTACAGGGGAATATACACCCAACTCAGGTGGTTGTGTGTGCACTGGATTCTGATTTAAGCTTATGTGTGGACACCAACCAGCAGCCCCCCCCCACCAATAAAGTAACACAGAGAGATTAAGTGACTTCCTCAGTATGCAGGAAGCAGTTGTGGGAGTCAAACTCAGTCTTCTAAGTTTGCAGGTTCACAGTATGGCACTCTAACCTGTAGGCTATACTGCTTTCCTAAAGGATAGAGTAGGACATGGCAAATGGGGTCACCTTGGAATGGTGCCCTGCTTATGAATAGTTTTATTTGATTTTTTAAAATTGTTAAACTGGGTATAAAGAACCAAAGGGCATAGCTGCATATTTTCAATGGTGCAGGAACTGACATACAAACAAGTAGGCAACATATACAGTAAAAGCAAAAGGAATGATTCCATCTCTTAATGGCGATTGCCCAATGGCGATCACCATTTGGGTGAGTGTACATTGCCGAAAATAAATAACGGCGATGCACACTCACGGCATCTACATAACTGGTGATGGGATTACAAGATATGCAGGGGGCTGTGCCCCCCACACCCCTGGGGGCTTCTCCCCCTTGCACCCCCTAATTAAACATTCTCATCTCCAGACGGGTGCATGTCGGGGGGTGTGAAACTTATGAAAAAAAAAAACCGCCCCAAACCTGGCACCCTTCCAACCCCAGCCTGCCACCCTACCCTCTACGCCACACGGCCAGCTACATCCACGCCACACGGCCAGCTACATCGCCGAAAATAAATAATGGTAATGCACACTCGCGGCGACTACAAAACTGGTGATGGGATTACAAGATATTTAGGGGGCTGTGCACCCTGCACCCCCCAAATTAAACATTCTCAACTCCAGGGGGGTGCATGTCGGTAGGGGGTGTAAAACGTATGAGAAAAAAAATGTCCAGAAGCAAAAAGCAATGCCCCCCCAGAACCAAACCCAGCACCCTCCCAACCCCAGCCTGCCAACCTACCCACCATACCACACAGCCAGTTTGGCAGCTGATCACCACACTAACTCCCACATCCCCTCCCTCCCCTATTGCCCATCATGGGGTTTGGTCCCTCCCCCCCTGCACGCGTGTATGTATCCTGTCAATATATTTGCCCACAGTGGTATCCTGTTGCTACCCTGCCAGGTAGCCCAGAACACAGGCACTGTGACTTAGTCACCCTTTTTGCAGTCGCTCAATCGCAGTCGCCATGTTCATAGGATACCAAAGGAATAACATCCACAGTCAGCTAAAGACAATAAATGATGTATGTGCATATTCTTCAAGGAAGAGATGGTGCACACCCCAGTTGTAAGGGTAAAGAATTCTAAATTTTAGGGGCTTTATTAGAATAAGCTCACTGACCAACATTTTTGCATCGAAGTGGTAAGTGCTTGAAGTTAGGCTGTGTCAAGATGTGCCAACAGGTTGTTGCCCATGTACATTGTGAATGGGGTGGCTGTGTTGGAACCTTTTGCTTATGGCCCAAATGAGTGCTAGGAACTCAAACTTGATGGGGGAAGTGTAGTAGTAGTAGTAGCAGTAAAAAATTGTATTCAATTGACAAGCAAAAGAATAGGAAACTCGACTGAGACAAGTTCATTTCCAGCGAGGTCCTTAATACAAACATTCATATTAACATCATAGTAAAAAAAAAGTCAACACAGATTACATACGTAAATACACGTACAATATAAGCTAACACCACAATAATATTTAAGTTACAATTAACTACTTAACATCTATATAAATAAACTACGTAGATGATACAGGACACATTCATTCATATATGTACAGGTGCAAACCTTCATCATGTTTAATACATAATGTTCAAGGTGGATTAACAATAAGCCTTTTGTCTGCTTCAACTCTGAACCATATTTTTATTTCTCCTATATGGGGACTAGAACTTAGTGGTCTAAGATAAGTTGGCAATGAGTTCCATAAATTGGGACCTAAATAAAAAAAATGTGCTCTACCCAAATCTGTCCTTCTTCTGGGCAATTCATATTCCATACCCTCTGCAGAGCGTAGGCCTCCTCTAATTGTCCTAACCTGGAGTTCATTGATAATATATCATTCATCATTTCTTTTGGCACCACACAGTCCTCTGCTAACATAGGTACTCACTTGTTCCTTTCCTTCTTGTTCCTGTGTGAGTGCTGCTCCCAGGCCTCTGTTACTGGTATTGATGTAGAGGGGGGAAAAGCTTTTGGTAGTTAGGATAGACTAATACTAGTACCTTGGTTAGTATTGTCTTGAGGTGATAAAATGCTGTTTTCCATTTTCATGTTCAGTTCACTTTGATGTGCTTTGAGACTTTACCTCTTTTTGAGTGGCGTAACAGTTCACGAAGAGGAGATGACTTTTTGAGAAGTCTTTCACGAAGCTACAGTTAGTAGTCAGCAAATTCCAAGAATTGTTGCATATTCCTAATTGTGATAGGATGAGGTCATTCCTTCTCCACTCTGACCTTCTCAGGGTCTGGAGCTATTTCTGTGGATGATACAACATGTCCAATGTAATTCATACCTTTCTCCAGGAAATGATATTTTGAGGGTTTGCTCTTTAGCCCATTCTTGTTTATATGCTCAAAGACAAGCTCCTTGTGTTTTAGGTGTTCCTCATACATTTTTGAATACACTACTATGCCATCCAGGTACAGCAGTATCGTACCAAAGTTCTCACTGCCCAGGCATTCTTCAACTGGGTGCAGAAATATTCCAGATGCATTACAGAGACCAAAGGACATCTAGAAAAATTCATAACATCCTATTGGGGGTCACAAAGGCAGCCTTTTCTAGATCCTCTAGTGTTATGGGTACTTATCAGTAGCTGCTAGCTAAGTTGATTGTGGAGGAGAAGGCTACTGAGTTTGCAGCTATGAGGGCATCCTTGATATGGGGCAAGGGATAAGCATTCCAGTGTGTGACTCTAAGTTTTCGGTAATATACACAAAATCAGATCTGTCCATTTTTCTTCTGGACTGGAACAATTGATGCTGGCTTGCCATGCATGGACTTTGACTTTCTTTTATGACTTTTGACCCAGAATTTTGTTCAATAGCAGTTTGGCTGGATGACACTGAGCAGGTAGTATAGGTCAGAATTGTTCTTGAATGTGTGTGTGTGTGTGTGGGGGGGGTGTCCTGTTGGAATATGGTGCTTCACATCACACACACATTCAAAATGTAGTGCATGGTACAAGAAGGCATCTGGATGTCACTTGATTAATTCCAGCAGTTTCACTATTTCCTCTTCTATTAACTTAGGGTTTCCTATGTTAATCTCCTGGATCCAGGCATATTGGCTCCCAGTGTCACGTACACCTTTTAGCAGTGCCACTGTGGTACTGATCACACAGGCTTCCTTTTATTCCTTATCCTCTGGGCTTAGAACATCCTCCCAATTGATTCTCATCAGCCATCTAACTGCTTGTCATTTGTACATCATCACTGGTTGAGTGCCATAGTTGAGTAGGCGAATAAGGATGTTTCCATTTTTTACCTTCACCAGGCTCTGAACCCCCATGACTGGATCTTCCTCTCTGACCCACTCTGGTTCAACCAGGGCTGTGCAGTCCTTGCTTCAATGTCCCACCTTGGCCATGCACATCAGGATCATATCTATCCCATGTTCCAACTGAACTGGCTGTTCCTCCATCATCTGGACCATTCTTATTTCTCCCTTTTCATTTGCAAAGCATTGATGGCACTGAAGAAGCTTTACTATCCCTTACCAGGCCCATTTCTCTTTCTGTGGAAGTGAACTAGTCAGTTCCCTTAGAACTTGGATCAGATCATCCTGGCAGTGCTGGAGCAGGGTCATGCCCAGGATCATGGATGGTAAGTTGTCATCATATAGATTGTATGAGATTGTAGATCAAGATCCCCTGGTTCTGACATTCTGAATTTGACAGTTTATATTTTCTTTGTCGTATCCTATGATGAGAATTTTCAGGCTACTGCCAGCAACAAGATTTGTCCATCTCTTAGGGGGTTGTACTAGTTGGTCAGTTCTTCGCTCAATGCTCAAAGAAAGATCTGCCTTGAAGTGTCATTATTTGCGAGTCAGTATTAAGAATTGCAACTAGTTCAATCCCATTGATTATTATGGTCATGATCAGGCAATTTCCAATGAATCTTGAGTCAGATCTCTTGGTGGACCTGTTGTTGGCTGTCTCTAGGTTCAATCTGCCACCCTGGGGACTCCTTGTTTAAGACCACGACTGGCAGTGATAGTGACTCTGCACCTTCAACATATGGGGTTCTCATTCAGGCCAAACTGGTCTGACGGCCTTCTTCCAGCACTCCTGCGTATTGGAAGCTTTGGCAGGCGCCGTCCAGGTTCTCTGGACAGTTAGTCTGTCACCTCTCATCTCGTGTTTGATATTTTGGAGTTCCTTTTCTGCCTTGCCTTATACATGCTGATAGCTCAGTCTCTAAGGGTCTCTGTCCTTCTCACCTGATTTTTTCTCTCCATTGGTGAATGTTGGACCCCTAGGTATTGCTATGTTTTCCCCATATGTGGGTCTCTTCTGGCAACTCTTCTAGAGAGTCCCCTGTAACAGAAGTCGGGCAGTAGACAGGGTATACTGTCCAGCACCTTTCCCTTGCTATCCTGCAATGCTGGTGGGAACTTTATCAGTCATTTAGTTGTTCTAGCCCCTGGAGTTTAATGACTTCCTTCTTTAAGTTCAAGAACTGAATCTTAGGGTCCTGTTTTGATAGCAATCTCAGTTCTCAAAAGAGAGTATTTTTCCTCACCCCCTCTACGAATCAGTCTTTCAACAGCTTGTCAGGATCATGGAGCTCACCGGCCTGTAATTGTTAGCTTCCTCCCTGCTACTGTTGGGTCAAGCATCAGTTTAAACCAATAAAGGGCTTTGTTGACATATTGGCTTTCCTGGTAAAAGCTAAAGGTTTATATCTACTTTGCAATATTCAGGATAAATGATAAACTGCATCTGACCTTTCAAAGTCTCTTGACTGTGGAAAAACCCCTGGAGTCAGGAAACAGGTTTTTGAATGTTTGGAATTTACCAATCCCATCTAATTAAGCAGTTAACATAGACTTTGATGGCAGATACGGACCACTTGGCCCACCCAGTCTGCCCATTTCCCTACCTACTGGATAAGCTGCAGATTCTAGTTAAACAACAGCCTACTTCCTGCCACCCCCACTACAATTGCCTTATGTCTGTCCCATGCATGTTTGAATTCCCCACTGTTTTAGACCCAACAACCTCCCCCGGAAGGTGGTTCCATGCATCCACCACTCTCTTTGTGAAAAAAAATTTCCTCACATTACCCTGAGCCGCCCCCCTTCTATCTTTAAATTGTGCCCTTGTTCTTACACATTCTTTTCTGAAAGATGCTACCCTCCTGGACTTTGTTGATTCCTTGAGGTACTTGAACATTTCTATCATGTCCCCCTGTCCCTCCTTTCATCAAGGGTATACATATTAAGCTCTCTCAGTCTCTCTTCATATGATTTCTGATGCAGACCCTGCACCATTTTAGTTGCCCTCCTCTGGACTGCTTCCATCCTGTCTATGTCCTTGCGTAGATGAGGTCTCCCAAACTGCACACAGTACTCCAGATGGGGTCTCACCAACTGTCTGTACAGAGGGATAACCACTTCCCTTTTTATGTTGCTTGCACGCATGTGCAAGAAACATAGTGCCATCATCCGAGTTTTCGGAGGTGTGGCACCCGGCTTCCAATTCAGTCAGTGAGTTTGCAGGCGCAGCTACAGTTCTCCAATGACTGCTGCAGCTGTCTATGACAGCAGTCAAAATGCAATGGCATACAGTTGAAAGAGGAGAGCTCCGCTTCCAGTGAGCAGAGCTCTCCCCCACACACGCAAGCATGCATATTGCATGCTGATGCGCCTCCTCCCCACGCACTCACTGTATGGGCCGACGTAAGCCTCAACCTCCGCCAGCTCCACACCTCCCCCCACAAAGCTGTACAGGTGCCACGCTGGGAGTCCACCCTAACATGGCAAAAAATGTTATAGCTGATGGGGGTGCCCAATCCCCCGTTGGCTCCACGGCTGCACCCCCCCAAAGCTTTCCAGGTGCCACGCTGGGAGCCCACCCCAGCGTGGCAAATCTTGTTATAGCCGAGGGGGGTGCCCAATCCCCCGTCAGCTCCAGCTCCCCCCAAAAAGCCTTTCCAGCTGCCACACTGGGAGCCCATCCCAGCGTGGCAAATGTCCCGCATCATCTTAATTAAAAAAAAACAACCTGTAAATAAAAAAAGGACCCTTGCAGTCTCCCTGCCCCCACCTGCACCCACCCACTGCTCACCCTGCCTTCCCACACCCCCCTCACCCCATACTTACCTCCGGAGCTTGGTGCGATGATCATCGGTGGACCAGGAACACGTCTGCACTCTTCAAAGCTGACCGCGAACTGAGGAAATGCTGGTAAGCTGTATAATGGAATAAATAGGGTTTTTTCAACTTTGTTGCATATCTCAGGTATTTTTGGGAATTTAGGGCCCAAATTTTCAACGTGGGGTTTTTGGGACCCCTCCTCATGAATTCTTGCACTGTCATGGCGTTACTCGGGCCCAAAGGGTGATTTCGCGGTCACTGTGTGAAATCACCTTTTGGGACTGATTAATGAAATGACACTTCCAGTGTTCATAAGGTGGGCTCTCAAAAAGCCTATGTTGAAAATTTGGTGAAAAAATTCCTAAAAATGACTGTTTTATGAGAGCGCTGTGTAGTTCCTATGCACACTCGTAAGTTCACGAATTTTCAATATTTTCACTCCAGATTTTCAACATTGCCATTTTACCATACCTCCTTATGAGCAGTACAGCTGTCATTTTTCACATCCTGCCCAAAACGTGTTTCCGCCCATGTAGCGCACAATGGCGCAGTCAGTGTGCAAAATCAATGTGTGGGACACATTAGGAAAATCACAGTGACACTTTTCATGAGCAGAGATCTTAAAATGGCTATGTTGAAAATTTGGTGAAAAAATTCCTTAAAATGACTATTATTTTACAAGTGTAAATTCTGCCCAGTTCCATATTCGTAAGTTTGCGAATTTTCAATATTTTCACTCCAGACTTCAAATATTGCCATTTTACCACACCTCCTTATGAGCAGTGTCACTGTCATTTTTCACATCCTGCCCAAAACGTGTTTCCGACCATGTAGCGCACAATGGCGCAGTCGGTGTGCGAAATCCATGTATGGGACACATTAAGAAAATCACAGTGACACTATTCATGAGCAGAGGTCTTAAAATGGCTATGTTGAAAATTTGGTGAAAAAATTCCTAAAAATGACTGTTTTACGAGCGTGTGTTGCGCAGTTCCTATGCACGCTTGTAAGTTCGTGAATTTTCAATATTTGCACTCCAATGACTTCCAAATACCTAAACAGCACATACAAGTAAGCAACATTCGGCATTGACAAATGCTTGTTCTACTTGTGATGCTCGTTCTTATGCATCCCAGTATCCCCCTGGCTCTCCTTACTGACTTCTCACATTGCTTACCAACATTTAGATCATCTGATATGACTACCCCCAGGTCCCGTTCCATTTTTGTTGTTGTTAGTACCTCCCCTTCTGTTGTGTACTCTTCTCCTGGGTTTTTGTTTCCCAGGAGCATTATTTTGCACTTCTTTGCATTGAATCTAAGTTGCCATATGTCTGACCATTCCTCCAACCTTGCCAAGTCCCTTCTCATCCTTTCTACCCCCCTTCTGCATCAACTCTGTTACAGATCTTTGTGTCATCTGCAAAGAGGCATACCTTTCCCTCCAGACCCTCTGCAATGTCACCTATAAAGATGTTAAAGAGGACTGGACCCAGTACTGAGCCCTGAGGTACTCTACTAGTGCCCCCCCTTCGGAATGTGTTCCATTCACTATTACCTTCTGTGCCCTGTTGTGCAGCCAGTTTGTTACCCAGGCTACCACCCTGGGACCCACTCCCAGGCTAGCTAACTTGATTATAAATCTTTTGTGTGGGACTGTGTCAAATGCCTTGCTAAAGTCAGTGGTACTATAAACTGCCTGTTTCCCTATTAAACTCATCTGTAAATGGCTGTTTTCTGATGGGTTACTGGTCCTGTATAATTAACAAGCAGGTGATTCTGTTCATATGTCAAAGGCTATCTTAAATGTAACTTTAATGGCTTCTGTCCCTTTGTCCAAGCCAAGCAAACACTGACTCTGTAATTACCAGGGAGGTTTAGCATTACTTCCAGTAGCATATCTGAGAAACATCTCAGCTGAAACCATGTTTCATTGCCCAACATTCCAATCCTCAGTTTTTGCTGAGTAAGACAATACAGGGTCCACTAGTTTTTTTTAGGCCTGTAAAGGTCATTCAGGGATCCTGTGTTAATAAGACCAACTTATTTCTGCATTTGTGGTGTTTCTCAAATATAATATATAACACTGTTTAAGAACTATAATTGGAAAACCATCATGGACTCTCTCTGTATAAATGTGCTTTTCTTGTGAATAAAATGTATTTTGTTAATATCGTTGTACCCCCTCTTTTTACAAGAGTAAGGGCTTTATCCATTTCTGTTAATAATCTGTTTCACTACAGCTAATTCTAGAGGCTCTGTACAAAAAAGATCAAATGCTCTGAAAAGAAGCCACAGCTCTGGTACTTTAAACACTGTAGATACGTATTCTAAATTGTCTGTTTTAAATTCCACCAAAAAGCCTGTTAATGTCTTGGTTTCTTTCAGTTTACCCAATGTGTAAATGTGTTTTCTTTTAAGTACTGTAAATATGCCTGTATGCTTAGGTATATACATGTGGATTACGTAAGTAAAAATATATGTTAAGCTTAATTGTATAGGATAAGGCTTAATATCAATTTATTGTATTATGTTTCAATCCAAGCCTAACCATAATGTGTCAAGACACTAGTTATTATTGTAAATGGAGCACTGCTGCCATCTAGTGGCCAATGTAATCACTCGCTCACATAGGCAGGCTGTAACCCCCTTTTATGATGTAATTATGCAATAACCAGCTGCAACCAATCAGAACTGACCAACAATTCTTAAATTTTAAAGCATATGACAAATTTGGTAAAAATCTTACCCTACCATTATGATTGGTCCAAGGACCTAGTGGTCATTCAAAGAGTAAGGTCAGCTAAAATATAAAAGCTGCACATTTGAGCTGGGGTTTTAGAGAAGAGAGGAGGGAGAAGGAAAGAAGAAATCTAGAAACCATAACATGTCTGTCATCTGTATCAGCCTGCATATGGTGAGTAATCAACACCTTTGTCAGGTAAAATTAGGACTGCTTTTTAATTATATGCTTGCATTGAAATTCTATACTTGTAGTAGGATTGAAAAATAAACTTGTTCCTTAAACTTTAAATATTTGACTCATAGTTTAATTTAACCTCTAAAAGAACCTACGGAATGAAGTGCTTTGGCCAGGCACCCAGATTCAACACTACCATTTTTGTGAAGTGGGACTACATCTGCCCTCTTATAGTCCTCCGCAACCACTTCTGTTTCCAGTCAGCTGTTAAAAAGGACTTTCAGAGGGGAAGTCAGTACCTTCCTGAGCTCCCTCAATACCATTGGATGCACCCCATTTGGCCCCATTGCTTTGTCCACCTTCAGATTATCGAGTCCCTTCAGAACTCCCTCTTCTGTAAAAAGGACTAATTTCTACATCCCTCCAAAGCTTCTGTTATTCTTTTTATAGCCTGCCCCTTCTCCTTTCTCTGAACAACTGAACAAAAGTATTTGTTCAGGATGTCTACCTTTTCTTGGTCCCCCGATGCACAGTCCTCCACCCCCTTCCCTTTTTAAACTTACAATCCCACCACTAGTCTTCCCCTATTCACTTACATAGAATTTGACTTCATATAAGGACTGCTTGGCCCACCCAGTCTGCCCATTTCCCTACCTAATGGATAAGCTGCAGATGCTAGTTAACCAACAGCCTACTTCTTCCTACCCCCACCCCCTAGAATTGCCTTATGACTGTCCCATGCATTCTTGAATTCCACCACTGTTTTTGACTCCACAACCTCCTCCGGCAGGCCGTTCCATGCATCCACAACCCTCTCTGTGAAAAAATACTTCCTTACATTACCTCTGAGCTGCCCCTCTATCTTCGAATTGTGCCCTCTTGTTCTTGCACACCTCTTTTTCTGAAAGATGCTACCCTTTTGGACTTTGTTGATTCCCTTGAGGTACTTGAAAGTTTCTATCATGTCCCCCCTCTCCCTCCTTTCCTCAAGGCTATACATATTAAGCTCCTTAAGTCTCTCTTCATATGTCTTCTGGTGCAGACCCTGCACCATTTTTGTTGCCCTCCTCTGGACTGCCTCCATCCTGTCTATGCCTTTGCAGAGACTGGGTTTCCAGAACTGCATGCAGTACTCCAGATGTGGCCTCACCAGCTGTCTGTACAATGGGATAACAACTTCCAGTTTTCTACTGGTGATGCCTCTCCCTATGCATCCCAGTATTCCCCCAGCCCTCCTTACTGCCCTCTCACATTGCTTGCTCACCTTTAGGTCATCTGATATGACTACCCCCAGGTCCCTTTCCATTTTTGTTGTTGTTAGTATCTCACCCACCATTGTGTACTCTTCCACTAGGTTTTTGTTTCCCAGGTGCATTACCTTGCACTTCTTAGCAATGTAAAAAATTCCCCCTTTCGTTATGTCCTGGGCTATTCTTTCTTCAGTTTGTGCCTTTGCACTTCTTATTGCTCTCCCTGGTTCCCTCTGCTTCCCTAATCCACCTCCCTATCCTCCTTTCTCTGTGTCTCCCTATATCTGCTGAATGCTATCCTTTTAGCCTTTATGTTTTCAGCCACCTTTATAGAGAACTACATTAAATAGCCATCTCTTTTTCCTCTTGCTATTTTTTACTTTTGTTCACTTATTTGACACAGAGGTTTGTTGCCTTTATTATGCTGCCTTTTATCTTCATGCACTGTTCCTCCACCCCACTCAGGCCACCCCCATCAGGTCATCCCTGAGGCATTCACTCATTTTTATAAAATCTGCCCTCCTGAAGTCCAGGACCCTCGACCATTTGTGGTTCAATTCTGCAGTCATCCTTATATTGAACCACACTGTACGGTGATTACTGTTCCCCAGCTGTTCTCCCATTTTGACATCTGCAACACTGTCCCTGTTAGTGAGAACCAGGTAAAGTATTGATGCATCACAAGTGGGTTCACTAACTTGTAGCCTGAGGAATGCCCCCTGCACAGACTCCAGGACATTCCTGCTTTTACCTTAAGACATTGCTGGGAGGCTCCAATCAACATCTGGCAGGTTGAAGTCCCCCACCAGCAGCACCTCCCCTTTTTCTGCCATCTTGCCAGTCACTTCCACCAGTATCTTAATTAGTCCCTCTTTCTGTGCTGGAAGCCTGTAGGTCACACAAGTACTAACAGTGGCTCCATCCCCCATCTCCAGGGTGACCCACAGTACCTCTGCCTCTGCCTCCCCTTGTATTCCCTGTATCTCCATTGCTTTTTTGCTTTCCCTCACACTAAGCACCACACCCCCTCCTTTCCTTCCCACAGTCCTTCCTGAACAGAGTATAGACTGGTATGGCCACAAAATCTGAAAGGTCATGTGTATGAATGCTAGAAATTTAGGAAATAAAATTCAGGATCTAGAGGCCAGCCTGGATACTGTGGCTATTATAGAATCATGGTGCACTAAGAATCATGATTGGAACATAGCCATACCAGGCCATACTCTGTTCAGGAAGGACCAGGTGGGAAGAAAAGGAAGGTGGGTAGTGCTTTATGTGAGGAAAAGCATAAAAAGCAATGTACCTATATATTTTCCTTCTTCTTTCTCGAACCGTTCTCTCATATTCTGCTTTTCTTACCTTCTTAACTTCCCCCAGCCTCACCTCTGCTAATTTCTGTCTAATTCTTGCTGTCACCTATGCCTCCTCAACCGACAAAGGCCCCCTTGGTTGATACTCCTTGACCAACAAGGCCCTTAGGCTGATACTCCCTCAACTTACTCACTCTGTGACTCTCTTCCTGCTTACCTCCATGTTCTCTGCATTAGCACTTAGTAATCTGATACACACTGTACAATTGCTAATCTATGCCTGCACTTCCTAGTTCCTAATGTTAGCCTTTTATTTGTGTAACCCCTAGGTGGAGCTATCCCAAGGGCTATTACTCTTACCTGCTTGGCTAGTAGTAGGTTAAGGGGCCTGAGTAATGAAACAGGTGCCTCCACCCAGAGGCCAGGGTTGTTAGTGGTCAAGCTAACCTGGGCACAGCCCTCCGGGACACTGTAACCCCCCTTCCCTTCTAGTGGCCTGAACAATATACAATAGTTACTTTCACAATGACCCTTATTCACCAGGCAATTACCCACACTGTTTGCACTTACCACCAGGGCTTGACCCTGGGGACCCCCTGTAAAACAAGGTTAAGCACAGCAAATAGCAACAGTACAATACTTTTGGCACAAACTGGAACCACAGTCAGGTTAACTGCAAATAAAGTTAAATCTGATTTATTCAAGGGACTTGAACAAGGGAGGGGCGTAATCAGGTTGATTTTCTTAAAAGCTATATTACTCAGACAGTTATGCATTCAGTTCAGAGTCCCTACACAGTCACACACTCTGGGTACCCAGGTAGGAAAACGATGGGCTAGCCAGGAACTTTGCAGCTGGTCGAGGCCCTGTGATGGAAGAAAGCAACATGCACAACACACACTATTTGTAATCCGGAGCCAGAGGGCTCAGTTCATGAAAGAAAAGGCAACAAGACAATCAGATGACAACACTATTATATTTAGCTGTTGTTTCAGGGAGCTACCCTGATGTTTAATCACGATACCCAATACTGGACACAGGCAGGATGAAATTGAGACTGCAGGCTGTTGAGCTGGAGTGCCTGGAGAAGCAGGGATCACACGAATCGCCGAGGAGTCATTCCTGTTCAAGGCATTGAGCAGGGGTCTGATCCCCAGGCTGGTCTATCGTCGATGACTTTCTCTGCGTAGCAGGTATTCTGGCTGGGCCAGTGTAGCAGGGCCAAGTCAAATGGAAATGGATATAGATTCAGTCCATGGAGCTGGATATAGCCTCCAGCAAGCAAAACACAGTTCAGACACAGTGGGGAACCAAATCATAACCCACTATAAGCACACAGCACATTCACAAGTAAGGAAATTTCACTGTACCAGGCAAATGGCTCTCCGGTCACAATTACAGAGTCTCTGCACAATCCAGGAGTTCAGAGGTAGCTGTAAGTGGGGACAGGCTGATCGCATTCAGCAAATCTTCGGTCTTCTTCAGGTTAAAGCCTGGTCACAATTATGTGGCTTAAATCACTCTCCAAATTCGGATTCAGTCCGAAAAAAGCACAAGTTCCCTCTCAGGGACAGCAGGCAGGCATGCAGGCCAAACTCAGGCCTTTCCACAGTTCTCCCACGTGAATCCACTATGGATTGCTGCTTGAACTATCTCGAGCTGCTATTTCTTCACTTCCCAACTCAGATCTAACTGAAACTACAAGCAATGTGGGACTTTCCCCAAGATCCAAAAGGTTCGGTTGGCTGCGCTGTCTGTCAGTCACAAGGACTCCCCCTCCAGGATATTTTAGGCACCAAAAGCCCAAAACTACAATTTCTACAAGTTTTGGCCCCACCACGCCCTTGTTGGCAGGCTCCATTTTAGAGTCCCAAATGTACTGATTGGCGCATTTCAGCAGTCCAGGACCAAGGTGATGGAGACAAACAGAACTGTCCATGCTGCAAAGAAGGCAGGTTAGATCAAACTGCAATAATATTACTACTCTAACAAATGATCAGCAAGCAAGTATATCTTCTAACAGAGCACCCTTTTCAATTAATTATGACGGCAATCCAGGCAGTTCTTAAACAGACAGTACACAGAGGCTGCACAGGCACTCTCTGGCAATACATTTAAGCTGCTAAAACGCAGAATACCAGCCTGGCAGTGAGCATTTAGGCAAGCTCAAGGAAGATTTTTTGGGAACCCCCCATTTGTGTGGCGGTTACATTTGTATTTATTGTGTGATATTATTTGTTATGTGTATATTTGTAATTACTGCTGTGACTGCGCTAGCAGTGTTTGATTTCTTTTTTTTTTATTGAATTTTTATTAAAACTTTTTCAGTTAACAACAAATTGTGACAAGGTATACATTACATTCCAGGACATCATACTTGTTCTCACCAACTCAGCTGTACAAATGCGTTCCAACTTAATTGTCTTTCTGTAAGAAAAACATAATAAAATTGTTTTTGTGCAGTCTTGATTCTAGGAAAATAAAGCTTGTCTGAGATAACCATCTTGTGGTCATGTCTTATTTTCTACATTAGTCTGTTATGATTTTCTGCATTCATCCTTAACTAAAGTCAAGCTAAAGAAATCATTTTACTTATTTATTTGTTTATGACTCTGATAACCAGGAGTGCACGATCCCAGGGACCATTTTCAGGTACGACCTGGGCCATAACACATGGCACAGGGTGACAATGAACACAAGGTAACTGTAGTGCACATGATACAGAATAGATATATAAGATATTAAATTATTATATTATAAGATAGATATATATAAGCCTAAAATAAGCCTGATCTTTGTTCATATGCAATGAAAAAATGGAGAGGTTCACAGGAGTTGGGTTAAGTAAGGGTTGAGGTAAAGGTAGTGGGTTAAAGAAAATAGTATGATGAAGATAGTCTGAAAGGACTGCAATAGTGTTTAAATTAAAAATGACTAGGTGAGGATCAGACAGACAGTGCTATAGTTAACATCTGCAAAAGTGCAGAAAGTAAAACATTAATTATGGGACAAAGTCAGAGTAGTGGGTTACCTGATATATTACCCATGCATGCCAAAATGCATTAAAGGATTTAGTACAGGAGTTTATACTAGCTATTATTCTAACCATGTTATATATTTCATATGTCAGGGCTCTCCAACTCTCCTTCGTGGGAACACATCCAGTATGCCATCGCTTCATAATGGTCATCTTGGCTGCTGGGATAAGAATAGTAGATTTCTTGAGTATAGATTTAGAGACTTGTATTCCCTTTGGGGGGGTTGAAGTAAGTATATAGATAGGATTGAAGAGTTCAGGGCAACCAGAAAGATCTTTCAATTCCTCCAGGACATCCATCCAGTATTGTCTCAGCAGGGGGCAATCCCAGAGCATGTGGGTAATATTAGATAGGCTGTTACTACAACCTCTCTAGCATCCCACCAGCTCCAGGCCATAATATTTAGCAACCATAGAGGGGGATCTAAAAAAGTGAATTCTAGATTTCCATGTGAATTCCTGCCAATAGGAGGAATTTCAAACTCTTAAAGATGGGAGGGAACTAGTATTCTATTGATCACAGTTCATATTTTCTTTAATTTCTGTAGCCCATGCCTGCCTAGAATGGTCTGTCAATTTTTTTATATATTCTTTAAGAGCTTTGTATATTTGGTTAGTTAGATGCGGTTGTTCTTGGACTTCCAGACCTGCCTTAAATAAAATTATTAGCTGCCGGGAGAGGGGGTTCTGCTATTTTGGCTAGGTTGTCCCCAAATGGCATTAATATATATTTTTAATTTATGATAGTAGGAGTTGGAGGACTGTGGTAGTTTGAACTTTTTCGGGAGTGTAAAAAAGGGAGAAATACCTGTTGGGCTTACTAATTGTCCCACATAATTAACTTGCGGTGACCATGATTTGACTATTTCAGAGGTTTGTGTAGGCAAAAAAGTATATCTGAGTTCAGAGGCCTCATATAGAGCTTCTCTGAGAATGAAAGTGTTGAGTTTGACACAGTAAGCCAGTGCCTATAAGGTTCAGCTATGAAAGGGGGAAATTGTGACAATGGGAGACATTTAGGTGGGTTTCCAAGTAGTAGGGGGAGTATGCTTGGATTTTTGATTATTGTTTGTTCCAGCTCTTTCCATGGGGCTTGGTAAGTTGGGTTAATGTGATTTAGCAGGATCTGTAATTGGGTTGCTGTTGCATATATGCGTAGATCTGGTAAATGTAAACCTCCTTTAGATTTAGGTAATTGGAGCATTAAGAATTTTATTCTAGGAGACTTTCCCTTCCAAATAAATCCTGAAATTATTTTATTCCAGAATTGGAAATAAGTATTGGTCGAGGTTATGGGGAGGGTTTGTAAAAAGAATAGTAAATGGGGGAGGATGTTTTGTTGTATGATTTCTATCTGACTTATGAAACTCAAAGATAGTTCTGTCCATTCGGCAACATTCCTTGTTATTTGTTGTGTGATGGGTTCAAAGTTAACCATTTCCAGGTGTGTTAAGTTATATGGTAGTTGTATACCCAAATATCTCATGGAAATTTTGTTCCATTTAAAGGGGAAGTGTTTTTTAAAGTTTTGGGAAGGGGAGAAAAGGCATGTCAGTACTTTATTTTCTTTTTTTCTATTTATTTTCTTTATACTCCCACCTACACCCCTGTCGATCACTCCTTCGAGCCCCACATGAACTTTACTCATCTGACAGCCCTCAATCCCACCGCCCCACATTGCAGCCAGTGCAGGCAACTCCGATGTATCCCTACATCAGAAGGGTCCCTTACCTCCATAGCGGAAGAGCCTGCATGTCTGAACCAATAATCCCAGGTGCTGCTGAGGTGGCGATAGGAGTCCAGGAGCTCCAGAGTGAGGGTCCAGGGAGGCCATCATCAGACTGACTGGGATGCCATTTTCACATTTTTCTCCCTGAGGAGTGGCATACTACAGACATCCAGGCTTACTCCGATGAATGCCATGCCTCCTAGACATCTGGAGCCTGATGGCGTGCCATGCCCCCAGACTCTGCTAGGGGCCAGCAAGCACCAGGCTACATCCTCACCCTCCCCCCAGAGAAGGTGAGCTGTCGCTGGATGCTCCAGCCTTCTCCCCCGGCCGGCCCTCCAGTGACCCGAGTCCATTCCCGAGCCCGGGTCGCCGGCATTGCAGGTGGAAATACAACCGCTAAGCCAATGGGCCGGCCATACTTCAGTTTTTGTATTATTAATTTTGGAGCCCACCAGTTTCCCAACTTGCTCCAGAAGTGGCCAGACCACAGGAATTGATGTTTCAGGAGAGGTTAGGATAAGCGATATATCATCAGCATAAAGGTTAATTTTATGCTGATTTTCTCCCAAAGTCAGGCCTGATATGTTAGGCGAATTTCTAATAACAATGGCTAGGGGTTCCAAATAGAGGGGGAAAGATCTGGATATAGCCCAGTCCAATTTTAAATAGGCTTTAGGGGATTCATATGCTTTTTGAATTTGTCGAACAAATGCATCGGGTAATCCAAAATTTTCCAGGGTTGCCCACAGAAAGGCTCAATTAACCCTATCGAAGGCTTTTTCTGCATGTAATCCAAGGAAAGCCATTGGAATATTATGTTTAGTGGCGTATTCAATTATAAGGGAAGTATGTCTTTCTGCATCCCTGGCTTGTCTTTTTTTGATGAATCCCACCTGATCTTCTGCTATTATGGAAGGGAGTAAGGTATCTAATCTATGCGCCAGAATAAATATATAAATGTTATAGTCACAATTCAATTTAGATACAGGGCAATGTGATTCTGGATATTGAGGGTTTTTCCTAGGTTTCAGGATGGCAGCTATCTCTGCATAGTGCCAGGAGGGGGAGGGGGATTTCCTTGTTGAAGTTCTAACATTACCTCTAAGATAGTGGGGAATAATGATTTATTAATGCCTTTATAAAATTCCATGGGGTACCCATCGGGCCTGGGGCTTTCATTGTTTTGGATTTTTTAACTATGAAGATTATCTCCTTCTTGGTTATTTGGGCTGTGAGTATTTGAGATTGCACTTCGGTAAGCTTGGGCATGTTGATTTTACTGAAATAATTTGTAATTTGTGTGATGTGGGGGCTGGTATCCTCGTTATATAAGTTCTCATAGTATCTGGCTAAGGCGTGTCTAATAGATTGGGGGTGATTTGAGAGACGTCCTGATTCAGGATCTATAAGATGCAGAACCCTTGCATATGATCTGGCCCCCTTTAACTTTCTTGCTAGGTTTCTGGCTGCTTTCGGTCCACCCTCGTATGTATTTAGTTTAAGGTATAGAAGTTGCTGCTCCACTTGCAAATCTAATATTTTGTTTTAGAAGTTGCACTTTTGGGGTGACAGTCTCGTCTCCACTGTGTCAGGATTCCAGGAGGATATTATACTCTTTTTGTAATTCAGTAAGGTTTCTTTCTCTCAACTTTTTTTTACTAGGCATATTTTACAATTTCCCCTCTAAGAATTGTTTTTAGGGTGTCCCAGCATATTGCATCCGAAGTAGCTCCCTTTGGATTATCTGCTAACGTCCTGAAGATTGTGTTTTGTATTAAGTCTTTACATTTGGGATCTTTGAGCAGCATGAGGTTCAGCCACCAAAAGGACTGGCCCTGTGAATGGCCTAATAAAAGTTTGACAAATACTGGCCTATGGTCTGAAAGAAGAGTGGCACCGTAATGGATATCTTGTATTGATTCTAAATGTTCTATAGAGCTAAAGATGTAATCAAGCCTAGAGAGGCTATGTGTTTTAGGAGACTGGTAGGAATATATTTGGGTCTTGGGGTATAAACGCCTTCATACATCTGTGAGGCCTAGACTGGAAAGGATTTTAGAGAGATATTTTTGCAAAAGGGAGGATCTATGTTTTAGAGGTGGGCTATCATCTAAGGTAGGATTTAGAGTACTATTTATGTCTCCACCCAAAATCAGCTGACCTTGCTGAATAGATAATAAATCATCCATAAAATTCTGTGCCAGTTTTGCAGTAGAATTCGGGGGGAAAAAGACTGATGCTAAGGTTACTGGTCTCGAGTAAAGTAGTCCCATTGCTATTATGCAGTGTCCCTCCTTGTCTGCTACTTGCAACTGGAGGTTAAAAAGGGTAGTGCGGGGAATTAGAATTGCCACTCCTCTTCTGCAGCCGGAGCAATGGGAGGCAGACAAACCTTTTGGAAGCCAAATATCTCGAGCTTAGTATGTTTATCGGTCGAGAGATGGGTCTCCTGCAGAAATATTAGGTCTGCTTGTTGGGATTTTAAATATTTAATTGGTCTGACTCTCTTGACTGGATTGTGTATGCCATTAACATTTAATGACATTATTAAAGATGTATTAGCCATGGAACTGGGGGTGAATGGCGCATAATAAATGGTCTCTTTGCTCCTCTCCTGCCACACCTTGGGCAGGCAGCATGGGTAGTGGCCAGGCTGACTTTAAGTGTTCCCATGGAAAGTAGGGTTCCAGATAAGTCTCACTTCATGGAAAATTAAATTTTTCAAATGCCTATGCCCTCTTAGTTCACTTGGGGAAGACAGACACAAGTTTTTGCACAACCACAGATTATGCATGACCAACTGGGTCATAACACACAAACTATACAAACAATGTTCTAGTACTATAGAAACTTCTTGGAACATTTCAAACAATATACACAGTAAGGTAACTTTCAAGGTAGGGGTGAGCCTATTTTCTCTCCCTATAAGACCCTGAATGCCAAAAAAAAAAAAAAACAAGGTGGCATTTAGGGAAGGGGTAATGCCAGGAGAAATCCATTCCCGGGCCCCCTTGGGGCTAAGTGGGCCCCAAAATAAAAAAGCTATTAAGACATAGCTAGCTAACCTTGGATAAATCAAAAAAAAAAAGTGAAGGTATAGGAGAATTAACTGTCATCCAAGGGGGTTTCTAGACTCAGGCACAGTTACTGGGAAAAACAGGGGTGAATACAATAATTTGTTAATAATTTCCTGCTTACTTTAACTTTATAAAAAAAAAAAGTAATGAAGCTCAGAACTGGCCGGGAGCTTTAAATTATTGCCCAGCTTCTTAGTATTAAAGTAACTATTTCTGTACCAAATCACTCAGTTCTTATTCCTCATTCAAAGTTTATCAGGCTGCGATACTGTCCAGAGCCGCAGGTTAAGGGGGAATCCCTTTGAACGATTGTGGTGAGAGGGGTAACAGCTTTACCAGACCCAAGTGGCATCTGTTTCCAAGCTCCCAGTTATGGAGGGAGTAAATAGAGAATCCAGAGTGTAGAGGGCCGCCAGAGCCAAGGAAATATATAATAACTTCCCTACCCCCCTGCTCCAAGCTGCAGTCTTACCTGTAGTAAGACTCAAAATGTTAAACAAAGTCCTAATTCTTCTGAATTTCAGGTTGTCTGTGCACTTGATCAGCAGAAGGACTCACATCTCTGCTTTATATCCTGCATGGCTTTCTTGTTGTCTTTCCGGGTTCAGACCGCCTTAATTGGTGTTTGCCATCTGGGGTCCGAGGCTCTCTCTTGCAGCAACAGCATCCGTCCACTCAGGAAAAACCATGCCCTGGGCCGTAAGATCTTCTTCAGCTTCTTGTGCATTGGTATATTCCTTTCTTTCACCTCCAGGGAGATGCACTATTAATTTGGCAGGGTAGGGAGTAGAAAACTTTATGCTCTTTGCCTTTAAAGTAGGGAGGAGAGGGAGATAGGCCCATTGCAGGCAGAGAGTTTTCGGGGCATTGTCTTGATCAATGTAGAATCTTTTCTGACCATAAAAAACCTTTTGCTAATGCCAGGCTGCTGTAATAATTTACTCTTTTGTGGCATATGACTGAAAGCGAGCAATAATGGATCTGGGGGCTGCATTTTCTGAGGTAGGTTTAGGCTCGAGTGCCCTGTGTATCTACTCGAACTGCAAGTCGTAGTCCGGGGGGACTTCTAGGGCTGTTTTTAGGACTGCTGCCAGAAAGTCTTTAATGTCATTGCCTTCTGAGCCCTCGGGTACACAGTACACCCTGATGTTTTTTGGCGGGCACAGTTTTCAGCATCCTCCTGCCTCTCCTCAGTCATTTTCTGCTGTGCTTTAAGCTGCTGGACCAAAATTTCCACATCATTCATGTGGTTCTCGGCAGCTGTTATCTGGTGCTCGGAGTCGTCGGCCCTCTTTTCTAATTGCACAATGTCTTTTCTGATTTCCCCACAGCTCGAAAGCAGCATAGCTCATTATATTTGGTATCAAGCTTGATTTTCTAATTTTGATTTTTGGATGTGTGGCCTATGAACATGGAGGATTTGGAGGCATGCGGGTCTGAGGCATCAGGGTCAGGCTCAAGATCAGATTCTACCGAGCATGAATCCTTGGCCACTTCCATCACAGTTTTAGCAGGTGTGAGCTCTGGATGTTTGTTCCCTCTCAGCATGCTGCAGTAATACTTATTTTAAGTTGTTGCAAGAGTTTGAGAGGATTGTTTTTCCCGGTTTTGCTGGAGCGTGAGTTAGTTAAGCTGCTATCCCCTTGTAGACGAGAACCGGAAGTCCCAGTGTTTGATTTCTGTTATGTAACCCTGTGACATGGAACCTATGTAATAAGCTTCTAGCTCGATGGTGGTAATTCGAGATTAAATAAATAAATAAATAAAGGCGACAGAAATACAAAAAGTACTGGGGGAGCAGAGGTACCGTGGGTCACCCTGGGGATAGGGAACAGAGACACTATTCACACCGGAGTGATCTGCAGACCTCCAGCACAGGGGGAAGAATTAGATAAGGTGCTGGTGGAAGCCCTTGGCAAGATGGCAGAAAAGGGGGAGATGCTGCTGGTGTGGGACTTCAACCTCCCGAATGTCGATTAGAGCCTCCCTGCAGTGGCTCCGGCTAGACATAGTGACATCCTGGACTCTCTGCAGGGGGCATTCCTCAGGCAACTAGTCAGCGAACCCCCTCATGATGGTGAAATACTGGACCTAGTACTCACTATAAGGCACAGTGTTACAGATGTCAAGGTAGGAAGCCACCTGGGGACCGGTGATCACCAGACAGCGTGGTTCAATGCAATGATGACTTCAGAATCGAAACACACAAGGGCAAGGGTCTTGGACCTCACATGGCGGATTTTATAAAGATAGGTGAATGCCTCAGGGATGACCTGGTGGGGGAGGGATAGCTGGGGTGGGTGGAGGAACAGGGGACAAACCTAATAGGGAGCATAGTAATAGCAGCAAACCTCTACATCTAACAAGTGAGCTAAAGCAACAGGAAAAAGAGACCAATATGATTCTCAAAAGAGGTGGCTGAAAAGGTAAAGGCTTAAAGGGCAGCATTCAGAAGATACAAGGACATGCAGAAGGAGGAGGATAGGACGGAGTATCAGTGGAAAGAGAAAGACACAGGGAAAGCAGTAAGGAGCACAAAGGTACAAATTGAAGAGGGAATAGCATAGGGGAAACAAAAGGCACAAAACATTTTTAGTCATGGAAGTGAGAAGAGGAAGACCAAGGGTGAGACTGTATGATTAAAAAGAGAAGGAGGACTGTTCAGAGGGGGACCAAGAAAGACAGACATCCAGAATAAATAGTTTTGCTCAGTGTTCACAGAGGAAGGAGAATGGGAGAGGCTACAAACAGTAACAGAATCTTTGGAGGCAGGGAAGTAGACACTCATCCTATTTTGGAGGTGAGAGTCCTGAAGGGATTCACGAATCTAAGGGTGGATAAAGCAATTGGGCCAGATGGGGAGCATCCAAGGCAAATGAGGGAGCTCAAGGAGGTACTGACTGCACCCCTGACATACCTGTTAAACAGCTCATTGGAAACAGAAGTGGTTCTGGGGGATTGGATGAGGGAAGATGTCCCATTCCGCACCTCTGATGTATCTTTTTAACAGCTCACTGGAAAGAGGAATTGTTCCAGAGGACTGGAGGAGGAAAGATGTAGTTCCATTTCAAAAACATGGTAGCAGGAAGGGTATTAGAATGGCTGAGATACAGGGACTACAGTGGGGGGGTTACTGTGGGTCACCGTTGAGATGGGCAATAGCACAGTTATTTGCACGGGCATGATATACAGACCTTCAGCACAGGGGGAGGAGGTGGACAGGGTTCTAATGGAATCCATCCATATGATGGCAGCTAAAGTGGAGATGCTGCTGGTAGGTGATTTCAGTCTGCCAGATATGGATTGGAGCATCCCAGCTGCTGCCTCAGCCAGGAGCAGAGACATCCTGTACTTCATGCAAGGGGCAGGCCCCAGGCAGCTAGTGCTAGAGCCCACCCAGGAGGGTGAAATTTTGGATCTGGTACTCACTAACAGGGACAGAATTGCACAAGTCAGGATGGGCAGATATCTGGGGTCCAGTGATCATCACGCAGCGTGAAAAGACAAAGAACCTTAGTGTGCAAGCACTGAGGCAAGGGTTACCCCAAAGGACATTGGCTGAGAAGCCAAGTTTTAAAGAAATACAAAATCACACATACCCCCATAATGCAAAGTATCATGGGCTATATATGCAAATCACCACAAAATATTATGTTGGTTCAACTTTAAGCAGAAGTGCATGGTGCCGAAAGGCCTCTCACACAGTCTGCAAAGGGTGCCAACAGATGTCACAGACACGTGTTTCGTCCTAGCAAGACTCATCAGTGTGCCTCATCTGTATAACATCCCAATGGAATGAACCAGCTACTCTAAGTTGGTCTGTCTGGGTTGTGTTGTGTTGAGCCCAATAAAAACAAAAATCAAGCTAAAAGACAAAGGACCTTAGTGCGCAAGCACTGAGGCAAGGGTTATACCAAAGGGCATTGTCCAGAAAGCCAAGTTTCAAAGAAATACAAAATCACACATACCTCCATAATGCAAATCACCACAAAATATTATGCTGGTTCAACTTTAAGCAGAAGTGCATGGTGCCAAAAGGCCTCACACACAGTCTGCAAAGGGTACCAACAGAAGACACAGACATGTGTTTCGTCCTACCAGGACTCATCAGTATGCCTCATCTGTATGACACCCCAGTGGAATGAACCAGCTACTCTAAGCTGGTCTATCTGGGTTGGGTTGTGATGAGCCCAATAAAAACAGGAAAAAAAGCTAAAAGACAAAGAACCTTAGTGCACAAGCACTGAGGCAAGGGTTACCCCAAAGGGCATTGGCCAGAAGCCACGTTTCAAAGAAATACAGAATCACACATACCCCCATAATGCAAAGCATCATGGGCTGTATATGCAAATCACCACAAAATATTATGCTGGTTCAGCTTGAAGCAGAAGTGCATGGTGCCGAAAGGCCTCTCACACAGTCTGCAAAGGGTGCCAACAGAAGACACAGACACGTGTTTCGTCCTACCACGACTCATCAGTGTGCCTCCTCTGTGTGACAACCAAGTGGAATGAACCAGCTACCCTAAGTTGGTCTATCTGGGTTGGGTTGTGATGAGCCCCACTCAACCACAACCCAACCCAGCTAGCCCAATCCAACCACAACCCAACACAGATAGGCTCACCACAACCCAACCCAGATAGACCAACTTAGGGTAGCTGGTTCATTCCACTTGGTTGTCATACAGATGAGGCAAACTGATGAGCCCTGGTAGACAAAACACATGTCTGTGTCTTCTGTTGGCACCCTTTGCAGACTGTGTGAGAGGCCTTTTGGCACCATACACTTCTGCTTAAAGTTGAACCAACATAATATTTTGTGGTGATTTGCATTATGGGAGTATGTGTGATTTTGTATCACACAGTGTGGTTCAGTATGAGTACAGTGGCAGAGTCAACACACACAAAGGAGAGGATCCTGGATTTCAGGAGGGTGGACTTTACTAAGATGAGGATATGTCTCAAGAATACCTGGAAGGGAGGAACGAATGGGGGGGGGGGATTTGAGGAGCAGTGGGCCCATCTGAATGAAGCCATAGTGGAGGCGACAAACCTTTGCATTAGGCAAGTAAACAAGGGCAAGAGAAAGATGTGACCACTATGGTTCTCAAAGGAAGTGGATGGGAAGGTAAGGGTGAAAAAGATGGCTTTCAGGAAATACAAGGAAACACAGAAGGAGGAGGACAGGGTAGTGTACCTGGATAAAAAGAGGGAGGCATGGAAACCAGTCAGGAGCGCAAAGGTGCAAACGGAGGAAAAAATAGCACAGGAGGTAAAAAAAAAAGGGGACAAGACTTTTTATGGGTACATTAGTGAAAGGAGAAAAATCAGGGGAGGGATAGTAAAGCTTAAAGGGGAAGAAGGGGAGTGTATGGAAAGAGATCTGGAAAAAGCATTAATACTGAACAAATATTTTTGTTCTGTATTCACAGAAGAAGGAGAAGGTGAGGGACCACAGTTAGTCAACATGAGCAAATATGGGAGGGAGCTGGACCCCAGTCCTTTTTTATGAAAGAGAGAATCTTAACTCACAAAACTGAAAGTGGACGAGGCAATGGGACCTGATGGGGTACATCCTAGAATATGAAGGGAACTACAGGAGGTGCTGTCAGCACAACTGGCAGCCCAGTTCAATGAATCACTTGCTATGGGAGTGGTTCCAGAAGATGGGAGGAGGGCAGATGTACTTTCTCTTCACAAATGTGGCAGTAAGGAGGAGGCTGGAAATTTTAGACCAGTCATCTTCTCCTCAATAGTGGGGGAAATTATGGAATCACTACTTTAAGAAAGGATTGTGGAACACCTTGAATGCAGTGAAACACAGGACACAAGACAGCATGGATTCACAATGGGAAGGTCACGTCAAACAAATCTAATTGATTTCTTTGACTGAGGACTAGGGAAGTAGATCAGGGAGAGCAGTGGATGTGGCCTACCTGAATTTCAGTAAGGCCTTCAACATTGTTCCACTAAGAAGACTTATGAACAAGCTGGGCAGCCTGGGAGTGGATCATAAGGCGGTAAACTGGGTTAGGAACTGGTTGAGTAATAGACAGAGGATGGTGGCAAATGGAGCTCAACCTGAGGAAAGGAGGGTGATCAGTGGGGTACCACAGAGCTCAGTTCTGGGGCCCGTCCTGTTTAATATCTTCATAAGTGACATTGCAGAAGGGATGGAAGGGAAGGTGTGCCTCTTTGTAAATGGCACTAAGATCGGCAACAGGGCGGACTTTCTGGGAGGTGGAAAAAATGAGGAGGGACCTAGGTAAACTGCAAGCATGGTATAGCATGTGGCAGATAAGATTCAGTGTAAAAAAGTGCAAAATCATGCATTTGGGGTGTACAAACCCAGAGAAGGATTACATGATGGTGGGGGGGGGGGATACTGATGGTCACCAAACAGGAAAGGGATTTGGGAGTAATCATATCTGATGACCTAAAGGTGGCCAAACAATGTGTCAAGGCTGTGGGAAGAAAACCAGTGGGATGCTGGGGTGCATAGGGAGTGGTACAACCAACAGGAGAAAGGAGGTGGTGAAGCCACTGTACAGATCATTGGTGAGACCTCATTTGGAGTACTGTGTCCAGTTCTGGAGGCCACATCTCCATAGGGACATAGAAAGGGTAGAGGCAGTTCAAAGAAGGGCAACAAAGATGGTGCAGGGCCTGCACCAAAAGTCATATGAGGAGAGACTGGGAGACCTCAATATTTATACCCAGGAGAAGAGGAGAGAGATGGGAAGATATGACAGAAACCTACACATATCTAAAGGGCATAAATAGGGTACCAAAGGGTAGCATCTTTTAGAAAAGGAGATGTTCAGAAACGAGTGGGCATGACATGAGGCTGGAAGGGAATAGACTAAGGGGTAACATGAGGAAGTATTTCTACACAGAAAGGATGGTGAATGCATGGAATAGACTCCCAGTGAAGGTGGTGGGGGCAAACACAGTGGGGGAATTCAAAAATGAATAGGACAGGCATAGGGGAACCCTAGTGATAGGAACTAGACAGTAAAGCTGGAGATCAAGTAAGGTCTGTGGCTTTGCAGTAGGTAAAGAAAATGGGCAGACTAGATGGGACTAGCGGTCCATATGTGTCATCAATTTCTGTGTTTCTATGTTAGGGAGGAGGCTGCTGGTATTGGTCAGTCAGCCTGATATCAGTGGTGGGAAAGTTAATGGAATCACTGGTGAAGCAAAGGATTGTGGAATATCTTGAATTCAGTGGGTTACAATATCCGAGGCAGCATGGGTTCACAGGGGAGAAGTCATATCAAATGAATCTGATAGATTTCTTTGAGTGGTTGACAAAAGAATTAGATAAGAGTGGAGAGATGGATGGGGCCGACCTAGATTTTAGTAAGGCTTTTGACACCGTGCCATATAGGAGACTAATAAGTAATCTGGGTAGCTTAGCAATGGGTCTAAAAGTGGTAAACTGGGTAACAAATTTGTTAGGGGATAGGCAACAGAGGTTGGTGGTAAACAGAGTCTACTCTGAGGAAGGGAGGGTGACCAGTGGGGTGCCTCAGGGATCATTGCTGGGACCAGTCCTTTTTTTTTTTTTTTTTTTGTACATTCTACTTTTTGCACTCTACACTCCTAGCAGAGGGCTTCCTCAATCAGGCCCAGCTACGAGGGTACTCAACATCCTTGCCACTTTACCAGCCTATGCCATGAATTGGCTGAAGCAGGGAGGACCATGGCTCACCTCCAACAGAGGGGTCATCCCAGGAGAGGATGGGAGGGAGACTGCATCACAGTTGAGCCCCTGCCCCTTGAGTCAGGCTTTGTTTGGAAGCAGCCAAGGATGGTACCCGTTCGGAGGCATCATGCATGTGGGCAGAGGGTTTTTACCTTCTGTGCCCCCGAGGATGCTAATGTGCAATGATGTCTATGGACATCCACTGCTTCCCCATCCCCTGCTGAGCATTCCTGATGTGCTGCTCTCCCCAGTCTCCAATTGGGGTTGCAAAGTGTTGGGAACCGCAATCCCCCCTCCCCAGGAGAGGAGAGCAGTCCTCCAGACACTCGCTCCTACTCCTCTCCTGCCGACCCCTGATGACCCAAGTCAGTTCCCGAACCCAGGTCACTGGCATGGCGCAAGGTGTGGTGTCCAGTGCCTCAATCCTCAGCACCACCAGGTGGTGGGACTGGTCCTTTATAAGTGACATTGCAGAGAAGCTGGAAGAGGAGGGCTGCTTCTTTGCAGATTACTCCAAAATCTGCAATAGGGTGGACTTTCAGGGTGTGGGTGGAAAGGATGAGGAGAGACCTGAGAAAACTAGAGGAGTGGTCAATGACATGGCAACTGGGTTTCAGTGTGAAACTGTTCAAAATAATGCACTGAGGGCACAGAAACCCAGCAGCAGAGTACAAAATAGCTGGAGTGGTATTGACAACTACCAAGCAGGAAAGAGACCGGGTGGTAATCATATCTGATGACCCAAAGATGGCCAGGCAGTGGGGAGGACTAGTGGGATGCTGGGGTGCATAGGAAAGGGTATCACCACCAGAAAGAGGGAGGTTGTGTTGCCTCTGTATAGATTGTTGATAAGACCCCACCTACAGTACTGTGTCCAGTTCTGAGGCTACCTATCAGGGAGGACATAGACAGAGTGGAGGCAGTCCAGAGGAGAGCAACTAAAATGGTGCAGGGTCTGCATCAAAATCCTTAGGAGGCGAGACTAAAGGAACTCAATATGTATACCCAGGAAGAGAGGAGGGAGAGTGTGAGATGATAGAGACCTTGAAATACATCACAGGGATAAATAAGGTACAGGAAGGCAGCATTTTCAGTAAAAAATGTGCTCAAGAACAAAGGGAAATGCCATGAAGCTGGAGTTGGGTAAATTCAGTAGGGATGTGAAAAAGTACTTCCACACAGAAAGAGTGGTGGATTGCTGGAACAGCCTTGCCACAGAGGTCATGGGAGTGAAAACAGTTGTGGGATTCAATAATGCATGGGACAGGCACAAGGGAATCACAGTGGAAAATAAGTGAGGAAGGAGAAAGAGCTGTAGATCAAGTAGGGTCTGCAATAATAATGTAGGTGGGGAAAAATGGGCAGAATGGGTGGGCCAAACATTCCTTATCTGCTATCAAACTATGTGCCTTTTGACTCTCTGGCCAAGTAAACTTCATGGTGGGATGCCCCCATGAGTTGTCCAATCAGAATCTCTGCTTGCTGTCATTTGAGAATCTCATCAAGTCAGAAGATGGACTGCATTTTGCTTCAGAATCTTCCCATGTTCATGGTAGATGCATCTGTGGGATCTCCTGAGAAGCATGGACACCAGGGTGCTCCAGAGTAGTAAGACATGGTAACTGGATTCATTTGTGCTTCTTTTCCGGCTCCTTCTTCCACATTTCTTAGCCTTCTGGGTTCCATTTTAGTTGGAATGCTTCTTGCTTTGGACTCCAATTAAAGAATCCTGCCAACTATGCCAGGGGAAGTGAGCTGAGAAACGCTTGAACCAAACAAACATACAGGTCTCCAACACAGGTATCGTGTCACTATGCCAGGTGAAGCGTACCAAAAATTCTGAGTGAAATGAATCTTGTCAACCTGTCAGATCTCTGATCAGTGTGTCTGTCTTGGTCAGTTTGTGGGTAAGCTGATTATTTGACTAGCTATAGGATGGAAGCTTCACCAAAATGGAGAGCCAGGAGATACATCTCACAAAAAGGGATCAGTTAATTGAACAACTGGCCACAGAAACTGGAACAAGAAAGAGAGAGGGATAAGCAATAAAACTTCACTTTTAAACCAAAATAATTCAATAAATATCAATGTAGTCTAAAAATCCCTTCTATAATATTACTGTGCTCTAAAATTCCCCTAAAAATATTACTGCGCACTAGAATCACGACTATAACTATTAATGAATTTTAAAATCGCTTTATAACTGTATAACTTTAAAATGTGTACAATGTCACCCCAGTTTACAGGCGCTGTGGATGAAGTGATCAAGAAGAATGCAAACAGAGGAACCACCAAGCATGTGCTCTCTGTTGGTCATCTTGAAGAACAGACTATTGCTAAGAACAAAGGATTTGAACTACTGGACATTGCTAAAACCCAAGAATGAGAGTCATACAAATTTGTATTCCACAGGTAAACCATCCAGGCCATCACAAAACACTCTGGGGAAAAAATGCAACAACTTTAATTCGAAGGAACTATGGCAAAATTAAAGAGCTTTTGGGCTGTCACTGCTGACTCCAGGAAGAAATCCGAAGAACAAGGGGTTGCAAAGTGAAGCAATGGACAAAGCCTTGAAGAACCTCTGGGCCAACACCATGGGCCCCAGGAAAGATTCTAAAGAACTGGACCTACATAAAACTGAAGACCTGGAACACCTCCAGGCTGTTGACCTTGAGGGAATCAATGAAGAACCTGAAACAAAATCCCCAAACCCACTGGGTGTCAGATCCCTATCTGTGAACTGCTCCAGTCACCTGCAGTGTCTAGCTCACTGCTAGGGAGGTGCTGGCCTGAGGAATCTGAAGAAAGCAGGTGACAAGGAGTTCCTTAACTGACTATCCTATTCCTACTCTGATGATTGGCACCAATTTTGTTTCAGGATGCAGTTGGATTTAACTATCTCTGGATCATGAAAGAAGAAAGACATGCAATGGCTAGAATTAAAGTTGAGTCTCCAAAGTGAACTGTCTCTTTATTTGGAGGTTGCTGGTTTCAGCAGTCTTTGGATCATGCAGCCATTACAACTCAATGGAAGAACATGCAGGGCAATTTGAGAATGTGCAGGGTGAATAACAATTCTTGGAGCAAGTCCAACCAATCTGAAAGGGTTCACAGCAAGCAAGGGCAGTATCTCAGTCTTGGAGCATGCATTTGCCATACAGGGCAACTGAAGGCGATTTAAATGGTCTTGCAGCAAAACAAGGCAACTTTAGAAACATAGAATTTTCCAGCAGATAAGGACTGCTTGGCCCACATAGTTTGCCCATTTTTCTCTTCCTATAGTATCATTGCAGATCCTACTTGATCCCCACACCATTCAATCACTCTCCCTTCCCTTTCCTTAAGATTCTCTTATTCCTGTCCCATGCATTCGTGAACCCACCACTGATTTAGCTCCACCACCTCTGCTGGAAGACTATTCTAGGACTATTCTAGGAATCAACCACTCTTTCTGTGAAGAAGTACTTACATGTCTCCTGAATCTGCCCCCTCCAGCTTCTTATCATGCTCCCTTATCCTTGAGCACCTTTTTTCTGAAAAATACTTCCCTCCTGTACCTCATTAACCTCTGGAGATATTTAAAGGTCTCTATCATATTTAGGTCCTAAAGTCTCTTCAGGTAGGGTTTATGATGCAGACCATGCATCATTTTTGAACAGAAAAAAGAGGACAGAAAAAGAGGTTGTTTGTGCACTGGAGGCAGCGGTGCTCATGCAGAGCTGCCAGCTCAAATCACTTCAACAGAAACAAAGAAAGCACGCCACTCGGGCAGTAAAGTTCATTAATAAGTGTTATTTATTAGTCGACAAGAAGCCTGTGTTCAGAACCAGAGTACTGACCTTTTGACCTCCATTAAGGAAAATGATTTCAGCAAATATTCCCTATTAATTATTATGAATTAGTTGACCATCATCCCTATAAACGCTTTGAGATAATTGTCAATGAGGCTGTAAGTTGCAATTTTTTGATTCTGTTCCTCTTCTTTTAAAACATTCTCCTTCCTTAAATAATGCACTTTAAATTACATTGCATCTAAGGATTTGAACTTAATACTAAACAGAAATCTGTAATGATCATACCTTTGTCCTAGCGATGATGCAACATAAAAACTTTTGTATTTTTTTTTTATATTATTGCACTGGGCAGCACTTTCCTTTGCATGTATCCACTTTAAGAAATTTTGTATAAATGGCTCCAATGGTTTGTTTGAATTTTAGATACATCCCCGTTTGAAGACCCACTGAAGGTATGAGGTGCTGGGGCTACTTGTTCTGGACACAGACTCCTTGCTGACTAATAAGTAACACTTGCTGATAAACTTTACCACCTGAGTGCTGTGCTTTCTTTTTCATGCATCATTTTAGTTGCCCTACCCTGGACGGCCTCCACTCTATGTTCTTTAAGAGATGTGGTCTCCCAAACTAAACACAGTCCTCCTATGTGGGATTTGCTAGTGATCTATAGAGAGGCAATACCACCTCCCTCTTTCTGCTGGTGATACCCTCCCTATGCACCCCAGCATCCCACTAGCTCTCCCAACTGTCTTGTTGCACTGCCTGGCCACCTTTAAGTCATCTGATATGATTACCCTCAGGTTTCTTTCTTGCTTAGTGGTCATCAGTACCACTCCTCCCATTTTGTACAATGCCACTGGGTTTCTGTGCCCCCAAGTTCACTACTTTGCATTGTTTTATGTTGAAATCCAGCTGCCATTCCCTTGACCACTGCTTAAGTCTTCTCAGGTCTCTGATCATTACCCCCCCCCCGAAGTGTCAATGTTATTGCAGATGTTGGTGTCATCCACAAATAGCCAGACCTTCCCTTCCAGATCCTCTCTGCAATGTCTCTTATAAAGACAATAAAGAGGATCGGTCCCAGCACTGATCCCTGAGGCATCCCAGTGGTTACCCTTCCTTTCTCTGAGTGAACTCCATTTACCACCACCCTCTATAACCTATCCCCTAACCAATTTCTTGACAACCTTAGGAGGACAAAGAGAGGGACTATATGGTCACTGAGGTGACTGTATGGAGGGGGACCAAGCAAAGGCAAACATCTTAAACAAATATAGTTCTGCTAAGTGTTCACAGTAGAAGGGGAGGGGGAGGGACTGTGAAAAAGCAACAGGTGCTTTAAGGGCAGGGAAGTGAACACCAGTCCCTTTTCTGATGAGAGGGTCAGGAATGCACTCACTAATTTGATGGTGGACAAAGCTATGGGGCCAGATGGAGTACATCCAGGAGTACTGAGGGAACTCAGGAAGTACTGGCTGCATTCCTGGCACACTTATTTACCAGTTCACCAGAGACCAGCTTGGTCCTGGAGGACTGGGAAAGAGCAGACATAGTCACACTTCACAAAAGAGGTAGCAAGGAGGAGAAGGGCTAAGATAGGCCTAGCAGCATGACTTTGGTGGTAGGGAATGTAATGGACACACTATTAGAGGAAAGGATTCCTGAATACCTGGAATCCAATGGACTACAGGAACTGAGGCAGCATGGTTTCACAGAAGGAAGGTCATGCCAAACAAATCTGATAGAGTTTTTTGACTGGGAGATCAAGGTGTTGGATAAGGGATAGGCGGTAAACGTGGCCTATCTACACTTCAACATGGCCTTTGATGCAGTTCCACATAGGAGACTGGTAAACAAGTTGGGTAGTGGGGGGGGGGGCAATGAGTTGGTAACCTGGATAAGAAACTAGTTAGGGGATAGGAGGCAGAGGGTGTTGGTAAATGGAGTTCGCTCCAAGGAGGGGAGAGTGATCAGTGTGGTACCTCAAGAGTCAGTGCTGGGTTTGGTCCTCTTCATTGTCAACATTAATGACATGGTAGAGAAGCAAGAAGGAAAGGTCTGCCTCTTTGTGGGTGACACCAAGATCTGCAACAGAGTGGACACTCTTTGAGGGAGTGGCAGTGAAAATGATGGTATGAGATTTAAAATGGCTACAGGAGTAGTCAAAGGCTTGGCAGCTAAGGATTAATGCAAAGACGTTTAAAATAGTGTAGCTGGGCCAGAAAACCCCCCGGGATGGGATGTAAAATTGGGGGAGAGATATTTTCAATGATCAAGCAGGAAAAGGATCTGGGGGTAATCATATCAGATGACCTAGAGGTGGCCAGACAATGTGACAAGGCAATTGGGAGAGCTACTGGGATGCTAGGGTGCAAAGGTAGGGATATCACCAGCAGGAAGAGGGAAGTGGTATTGCCTTTATATAGGTCTGTGGTAAGGCGCCCCCTGGAGTACTGTGTCCAGTTCTGGAGACTACATCTCAGGAAAGACATAGACAGAGTAGAGGTAGTCCACAGGAGGGCTACCAAGATGGTGCAAGATCTGCGTCAAAAGTAGAAGAGGCTAAAGGAGCTCAATATGTACATCCTGAAGGAGAGTTGGGAGTGGGGGGATATGATTGAGACCTTTAAATACTTCACGGGGATGAATAAGGTATAGGTGGAAGGTATTTTTCAGAGAAAAGGGTGTTCTAGAACAAGGGGTCATGATATGAAGCTTGAGGGGGTTAAGTTCAGGAGATATGTGAAGAAGTACTGTAGGTCTTCACAGAAAGGGTGCTGGGTGCCTGGAACAGCCTTCAGCAAAGGTAGTGGAGGTGAAAACAGTGTTAAGATTCAAAAAAGCCTGGGAAAAGCACTAGGGAGTCATAGAGGAATGGAAGGGAGTGGAAGAGGCAGTGCCAAAGATCAAGGAGGGTCTATAGCATAAGCGATCACAATGAAAATGGGTAGACTGGATGGGCCTAGCGGCCCTTATCTGCCATCAGTTTCTATATTTCTGTTTCTGTGTTTCCCAACTTTGGACCTACTCCTAAGCTACCCAGCTTTGCTTACTGGCCTCCAGTGTGGAACACTTTTGAAAGCCTTACTGAAATCTGGGTAAGCCATTTCCACTGCTCGACATTGATCTAATTTCTTTGTCACCCAGTCAAAGAAATCCATCAGATTCATTTGACATTATCTCCCCCTACGAATCCATGCTGCCTCAGGTCTTGTAACCCATTGGATTCAAGATATTCCACAATCATTTTCTTCAGTAGTGACTCCATTAACTTTCCCACCACTGAAGTCTGGCTGACTGGCCTATAATTGCCAGTCTCTGCCCTGCTACCTCTTTTGTGAAGTGGGACTACATCTGCCCTCTTCCAATCCTCCAGAACCACTTCTATTTCTAATGAGCTGTTAAATGGAACCATCAGAGGTGGAGCCAGTATCTCCCTAAGCTCCCTCAGTACCATTTGATGCTCCCCATCTGGCGTCATTGCTTTGTCCACTTTCAGATTAGCCAATCCCTTCAGGGCAGTTTCCACTGAAAATAGACTAGTGTCCCGCTCCTTCCCTCTAGTGCTCCTTTTACTTTTTTGTGGCCCCTCCCCTTCCCTCCTACTTACTCTGAACACTGAAAAAAGTATTTGTTCTAGTTGTTTACCTTTTCCTGGTCCCCTTCTGCACAGTCCCACTTCTCTTTTTATCTTATAGTCCTAACCCGGTCATCCTTTTGGTTACATACCTAAAAAATGCCTTGCCCCCTTCATCACTGCCTTGGCTATTCTTTCTTCAGTTTGCACCCTCGTGTTCCTTACTGCTCTCCCTGCTTCCTTCTGTTTTCTGTTCCCTTCTCCTTCCCCTTCCTTTGTCCTTTCTCTGTGAACACTGAACAAAGTGTTTGTTCAGGATGTCTGCTTTTTCCAGGTCCCCCTCTGCACAGTCCCCTCTTCCCTATTTAATCTTATGATACCATCCCGGTCTTCCTCTTTTTGCTTACATACCTAAAAAATGTATTGTTCCCCTTTGTCACTGCCTGAGCTATTCTCTGTTCAGTCTGTGCCTTCACACTTCTTAGTGCTCTACCTGTTTCCCCATTTCCCTAATGCACTTCTGTATCTTTCTCCATCTGTGCCTTATGATAAATAGGGCAAATTTGATGCATGCAGGGCAGTTTCACAGTGTCGGAGTATGCTATTACATTGGACGCTGTCCTTTTTAATGAGCAGTCCTGGAATAAAACAGTTCCAGCCCTCTGAATCTGTTCATGTGCAATTCGGAACTGTCACTTTAAACACACTGATACTTTGCACTTTAAAATCTTTGTTTAGTAATTAGGAGCGCCATACCAGTGCAGACGGAACATAAGGGAAACCATGATTAAATTGCTGGGATATACGTTGCTATAGCTATGCCATCTCTCCCACAGGCATACACTTAAGTTTATGTTTCTGCCTACTCTCTTGGCTTAATGCCAAACACTAAATCCTGTGTGCTGGGGGTCCCATACTCACTGTCCCTCCTTTGCTAAATGTGGGGGGTACAGTAAGATGCTTAACATGTTTCTACAACTTTAATTGGCCCTTGGCTGGGACTGTGGTAATTATGCAGCTGGGTAGCTTACCAGGGTCTGTCTGCTCCCTTTCCACTGCTCCTGGTTGGAGCTGGGTGGTACAGTCAATTAAATTATTTAATTAAAGTAGTTAACATTAGCCCTTGGCTTGGGCTACTGGTGTTCCATTTTGAGCTACTGGCCCACTTTGACTTGCCCTTTCCCTGTACTGGGCGACTGCTGCTGGGGCTTGCTCACCCTCTTAGCCTACCCTCCCAGGCTACCCTGATTCAATTAAGGCTTGCCTGCCCTCTCCCTGTCCCTCCTGGGCTTTTTTATAAAGGAGATAGGAAATGATTTTTACATAGTTAACTGCCCTTCCATCTTCATTTCCATGACAGTTATGTATTCTGATATGCTTTGATAATTTTTTGATAAATAAATAATCTAGTTTTGGGGTGCCTTCAGCTCTACATTGAGTTCTGGTCTCTGCACCAGCTACTGCTCTTGATTTTCATAGTTCTAAGACATACTAAGACATCAGAAACTCCCACTGTATGCTGTTCATCTGAATGGCCGGGAAAGGGTGTTTCTGATGTCATAGAATGTTCAGGCAGTATAACAACAGAAAGTAACAACTGCTGAGGGGGGGAGAGAGAGATTCAGGGTAGTTACAAAGGCAACAAAATTAGAAAATGAATTTAACAAAGAAGGTCAAAAAAATATCAGAATAGCAGGTAGTCAATAAAAGAACAACTAGAGGGCATCTAGAGGTCTAAAACTGTTCCCTGTCACCTTTAATTCAGTTAGGGCCTGCCTTCCCTTGCCCACCTGGGCATTCCTTTACCTTAAATGGGGCTTGCCCTGCCCCTGTGCTCCACTCTTCAGGAGTTTGCTGTTTTAAACTAGGGCCTGCCTGCCCTCTTACTCTGCCCTTTGAGTGATTCCTTAATGTTGGGGCACTGAGTTCCCACTCCCCTTGCAGTCTTTGCTGCTGCCTGTTGCACTGTCTGGCACTGGAAATACTTTTATATTATTGTGACCTGGCAGTCTGCACCTGCCAAATGGTTCCGCTGCTGTCTCACCATGCCTACCAGGGGTGAAGTGCTACTGAGGACTGGGAGGCTGGCTGCTGGTGTTACTGGCTTGGCTGGCTGTGGGGATGGTTGCAGTGAAGTCACTGTGGGTGGTATCACTTTTTGGGCCCTACTCTGCCTCTGAAGCTCCCCATCACCACCACGGCTTTGCTCTGGTGGTGCTCCCTCTCTGCCTACTCTCACCACTGTGGCTGCACCTGCTCAGATGGGACTGGACTTATTTTAAAGGAAATGACAAAAACATTTTAAAAAAAGGGGCTAAATAGAGCCCTCACAACAGATGATGCTCCGCTTGACCACCACTGATTTCTCTACCACCAACCAGATGACCACCCTACTGCTACAGCTTTGGGAGGGCTGCTGAAGACATGCCGACTAAAGAGAAGGGACTTAAGAATGACAACCTTGGTTGGGTTCACAAAGGTGATCCAGGAGGCCCTAGATAGTTTTTAGTTTTTTTTTACTACGGCTGGCTTTGTGGACCTGACTAATGCCTTCAACTTGGTAAACCATGGTTTGCTCGTCTGCCCTTTTTAAACTGGGTTTGTCCTCTGAGGTTGTTGATTGGTTTTAGAGCCACCTTTCTGATCACTCCCAACTGACAGAAATTAAGGGAAGCGCTTCAATCTCATCTGTAGCTCCTCTGGATGTTCCTCAGGGTTCCATTTTGGGTCCCCTTTTATTTGGTTTATTTTTGAATACACTACCCTCGGTTTGTTGTAATACTCAAATTTTTCTTTATGCTGATAACATGGTGATCCTCACGAGCAGTCCCAATTTTTGGGAAGTACGAAATGATTTGGCTTGTGATTTTGTTGCTATTTAAAAATGGTTTTGTTTTAATAAATTGGTACTGAATAAAAAAAAATCCATGTTTTTTCATAATCAAAGAAAAAGCTGATAATCTTATTTTCTCATTGTGCACATTAAGGGGTGACAACACTGAACGAGTTAGGACCTTCAAATATGTAGAATTTTTATTGGATGAATCCTTAACTTAAGAACAGCACATTAATGCCATGATAAAATGAACACATCAAAGATTGAGTTCTCTCTACAGACTTAACTTGTTACTCATTCCATCCCCTAAATTGCTGTTCTCTGACAGCTTCCTTTTGCATCTGATAGACTATGGAATATTGTTCTATCATTCAGCATGTTTGACGTTGCTGAATAAGGTAAAGACATTACTGAATCAGATTGCTAAATTAGCTTCACAATTACCATAATCTTACTCACCATTGTAACCTATTTGAGCATTTGGGTTGGCTACAGCTTGATCAGAGGTATCAGCTTCAACTCAGTATTTTGGCCAGGAAAGTAACCCTTGTCATGATACCTAGTATCTATTTCCACAGCTCAAACCAGATCATCCTAATGTACTCGGTTTACAGTCCCAATGATGAAAACTTCTACTGGTCAGAGATCATTGTTACATTCATTGCCCATGGCTTACAATGTTTTACCATCATGTATAACCAGTGTTTGCAATACTTTGCATACTTTCAGGATAGCCTTAAAAATCATCTCTTCTCTAGTAACAGATGTAAATGTTTTACTGTTTAGTTAATTAATTTTGCCTTTGTATACCTTTTCATGTCAACGGTTTTATGTTTATGAAATTTGTTAATGTATACTTTTATTTGCTCTGGTCGCTCATGTAAATGGATCTTTGGCAGCTGGACTTTTCCAGATTTTAAATAAACAGTACAAACAAAACAAGAAGGATTACTGGGATCTCCACTCCGGTGAGTCTGTTTCTTCCCTTTTAGCTAGGTCCCCTGCATCCTCTCTCTCACTCTCTCTCTCTCTCTCTCACAAGCTGTTCTGTTGATCGCTTGCCTGACCACCTCAGAGTGCTTGAAATATTTTTTTTCTCACAATGCTGAACTTTATGTAGCCCCCTAACATTCGGGACACTGAGTCCCTGATAAAGTGGGGGGCAACCAATGGTCCAGCCCAACCTGGACTTTTCAATGCCTGACACAGGGCTCATGCCACTCTAGGGGTGGGAAACTGTACCAGGAAAAGGCTGAAGAAAAAAGATGTAAACTGCTGGGAGGAAGTTTTTTTCTAAGGGGCCCCGTATCACAGTTTGTACCACCTTCCTGCCACTTTATTCCAAGTGGGTTACCTTAACTGGGGCACACTGGGGACTGGGATGAAATGGGTTATGACATGCCTACTCCTTCTGCTACCCCCATCAATGTTGGGGGGGTAACACTGAGTGGTCACCGTGACATCAGGCAAACCCCCACAGTCCACAGACAGTGCTAGCTCAATGAAACCTAGAAATATAGAAATCGTCGGCAGCTAAGGACCGCTAGGCCCATCCAGTATGCCTGCAGGCCCTATATATTGTATGGGGCCACTGATCCTATGTGATCAATGGCTTTCCATCACTCCTTCCCCTCTCAGGCTTCCCTTGTGCCTGTACTAGGCATACTTAAACCCCTGCACTGTGCTTGCCCCCACTACCTCCTGTGGCAGACTATTCCAAGCATCGACTACACTTTCTGTGCAGAACAACTTCCTCACATTACATTTTAATCTACCTCCTTCCAATTTCATATTGTGCCCCCTTGATCTAGTAGTTTTTCTACATTGGGAAAGGTCCTACACCTGCACCTCGTTTATGCCCTTGAGGTACTTGAAAGTTTCAATCATGTCCCCTAGCTGTCTCCTCCACTCCGGTAAGTAGATATTGAGGTCCCTTAGTCTCTCCTCATATGTTTTGTGGTGCAATCCCTGCACCATCTTTGTTGCCCTTCTCTGGATAGTCTCCACCTTATCTATGTCCTTGCACAGGTGTGGCCTCTAGAATTGCATGCAGTACTCCAGGTGAGGCCTTACCAATGTTTTATACAATGGCATCACCACCTCCTCCCACCTCCCACTTCCTGCTAGTGATACCCCTGCCTATGCACCCTAGTATGCCACTGGCCCTCCCTGCTGTCTTTGTACACTGCTTTGATACCTTAAGGTCATCAGAGATGATAACCCCTAGGTCCCTTTCCTCCTTGGTGACAGTCAGCTCTTCCCATCCAACCTGTAGCTCTCCCCAGGGTTTCCTCTACCAAGGTGCATTATTTTGCATGTCTTTGCATTGAACCTCAGTTGCCACATCTCCGACCATCTTTCAAGCTTCTCCAGGTCCCTCTTCATTTTCTGCACCCCTTCTGAAGTATCCACCCTGTTGCAGATCTTGGTATCATCTTCAAACAGGCAGACCTTTCCTTCCAACCCCTCTGCAGTGTCACTGATGAAGACATTGATCAGGACTGGTCCTACTACTGATCCCTGTGGCACCCCACTGGTCATCTCTCCCCCTCCCCAGATTGTACCCCAGTTACCACCACCCTCTGTCTCCTGTCTGTTAATCAGTTCCTAACCCAGTTTGCCACCTTGTCTCCCATGCCCAGACTACCCATCTTGTTAATCAGCTTTCTATCAAATCAAATCAAATTTGATTTTTATAGCTCCTTTTAAAACCAAGGCACTGTATGTAAAATCAGACAAAAACAAATATAAATATAGATTAAAAACAGGAACAATAAAAGCAGATTAGCAATAGTTAGGGAAGGCTAAATTATATAAATAAGTTTTTAATTCAATTTTAAACCTATCAACGGTCAGGCATTCTCTTAACTGACGAGGCAAAGAATTCCACAGGGTTAGAGCTGAAAAAGAAAAAGCACAGGCACCAAATGTCTTCAATCTATGTAGCATGGTGTTGAAGGCTTTGCTAAACTTCAGGTAGGTGATGACTACCAGCCCTCTCTGATTTAGTTCCCTAGTTACTCAATCAAAAAATCTATTAGATTAATTTGATATGACCTTCCTGCTGTGAATCCGTGCTGCCTCAGATCCTGAGCACTGCTGGATTCCATATGCGCCACTGTTCTTTCAGCAGTGTCTCTATGATCTTTTCCACCACTGAGGTGAAGCTGACTGGCCTGTAGTTCCCCACCTCCTCCCTACTGCCACTTTTGTGCAGTGGGACTACATGTGCCCTCCTCCAGTCCACTGGAACAACACCCATGTTGAGTGACTTTGTGAACAGGGCCACCAGAGGTCCTGCTAGTTCTCTTTTCAGCTCCTTTAATATCCTCCGGTGGATGGCGTCTGGCTCCATGGCCTTATCCACCTTCAGCTTTGTGAGTTCTTTCTGAACTCTCTCCACTGTGAATGGCCTGGTGTCTGCCTCTCCTCCTCCATTGCTTCTGCAACCCAACTGTGGTCCTTGACCCTCCCCCTTCCTAGTGAATACTGAACAGAAGTATTTGTTCAGTATTTCTACCTTGTCCAGATCCTCCTCCTTACAGTCTCCTTTCTCCCCTTTGAGCCTCACAACCCCCCTCGGGTTTTCTTCTTTCACCGATGTACCTATAAAATGCCTTATCCCCTTTGTTTACAGACTGTGCTAAGCCCTCTTCTGCATGCACTTTCGCCCTCCTAACAGCCTGCCCTGCTTCCCTTAGACATTCAAGGTACACCTCCCTGTCCTCCTCCCTTTGACTCCCCTTATATTTCCTGAAACTCAGCCTTTAAGCCCTGACTTTGTCGCCCACCTCTTTGGAGAATCATAGTGGTTTCCTTCTTCTTTTCTGTTTGGCCATTATACTAATGCATTGGTTTGTTATATCCACTATGGCTCTTTTCAGTTTCTCCCAATTTTATTCCATTCCCTCTATTACCTCTCCCTTCCCCAGGACTGCTTGTATACATCTACCCATTTCAGTGAAATCCTCCCTCCTGAAATCTAATACTCTTGCCCTTGTGTGGCTTAATTGAGTCCATGTCTCTATGTTGATCCACACCATCTGGTGGTCAGTGGACTCCATTTGCCCTTCCACCTGTATTTCTTTGACTCTGTTCCCATTGGTCCATACCAGGTCCAGAATTGACTTGCCCCTGGTTGGCTCATGCACCAGCTGCCTGAGCCCAACCCCCGCAGAGATTCAAGTAGCGGCTGTGCTTCTGGCTGAAACAGCCATCTGGCTAGCCCAATCCATGTCCAGCTTATTGAAATTCCCCAGTAGTAGGATTTTGCCTTTAGCTGCCATGTTGTGTATGTTCTCGACTAGTTCCTGGTCTACTTCCTCCCTCTGTGCTAGAGGTCTGTAGATCATCACTGTGCATATTGCTGTTCCATTCCCTGGCTCCAGAGTGACCCACATTACCTCATCCTCCCCCGGTCTTCCCTGAACTTCTGCAGCCTTTATACCATCTCTGATGTACTGGGCCACTCCCCCAACCCTTTTACCCTCCCTGTTCCTCCTGAACAGTGTATAGCCTGGTACACTGACTTCCCAGGCATGATTAGCAGAGTACAATGTCTCTGTTATTGCTGCTACGTCAAGGTCTGCATCTTCCAACAAGGCCTCCAGGTCTGGAACCTTATTTCCTAGGCTACAGGCATTCATTAACGTGACATTCCATGTTTTACAGTGTGCCCTCCCTCTGCTCTTTTTCTCCCTCTCCAGCGTCTTCCCCTACCCTGGTTTCCTTTACTATGTGCTCTCCCCCCTCCATTACTCGTTATACATTCTTCACCTGCCTTCCCCTCCCTGCCTGCTTTAGCTGCTCCTGTATTCAACTTATGTTTCTGCATGTTCCCAAAGGGGGGGGTGTTTCTAAGCCTCCTGACCCTCCTTGCTCTCCCCCCCCCGGCCAGTTTAAATGCTCACAGCTAAAACATTTAAACTTCTCACAAAGGACCAAGGTCTCCTTCTCCGACAGATGCAGGCTGTCCTCCTTATATAAGCTGGCATCTGCCCAGGTCATGCCCCAGTCCCCTATGAAGCCAAAATCCTCCCTTTCACACCAATCCTTCAACCAGGAGTTGAAGGTACAGATGTGGAGTGCCCTAGCTTCCCCTGTGCCCTGGACAGGTAGCACCTCTGAGAATGAGATGGAGCATGCTATCTGTTTCAGGTTTCCCCCCAGCTTCCTGAAATCTTCCTGGACTCTGGCTAACTCCACCCTTCTCATGGCCAGGTCATTGGTCCCCAGGTGGACAATGGCATTCAGCTGCTCTCTCCTAGCTATTGCCATAGCGATCCTATGGATCCGTTTCCAATCCCTCCATGCAGTGCTTCCTGAGAAACACTTGACCTCCCTCTCTCCCCTGCTAGGTGACCCTAACTCCACTCCCCGGACAATAGAGTCCCCTACTAAGAGAAGCTTCCCCCTCCTCCTCCAGGGTTCTCTGCCTCCCTTCCCCTATGGCTCCATTCTGGAGAACCCTCCCATCCTCCCAGGTCCCAGCCTCAGGTTCCTGAGTGGTGCTTTTCCATTCCTCCAAAACAGTGTAGGAGTTACTAAGTGGGACCAGTTGTGGGGATGTGCTTTCAACCCCCCTCCCTCACCCTCCCTGAGCCCACTGTAGTCCAATCACTCCTCTTTCCTGGCATCTTTTGAGGTACAGGTTGTGGACCCGGAGGTCTCTGGGTGGGGGTGGATGCCGCCTTCATCTTGGCCAACTCTGCTTGGAGACAGGCAACCTCCTTCCTCGGCCCAGAGAGGTGCCTGCAAATAGGGCAGCATCATAGCCTCCAGAATGTCTCCCTGAAGACAACTGCTCCACAGCCATTGCACTGCACCACTCCCATCGTGTCTGTTTCCCACCTCAATCAACTGTATGCTTAAGATGGCTATTTGTTATCTCCCGAATATTTGTTTTATTTCTGTTGTGTTTTGTTACACTTCCTCTCTTCGCTTCTTCCTGTATGGGCGTTGTTCCCCCCCTTACCCAGAGCTTGACAGCATCACCTCTGCAGCACTCCCATGACTGCACTGGCTCAGGAAAGGTGGGCAGGTTCACCAAGTCAACTGCATGCAGCATAGTTTGATGCAGATCTAGTCTCTTGTTTTGCCAAGTACTGAGAGTTTACCATAGAAAACTATCAATTTCTCATATTTGATCTAATTCAGACTCGCACTAAATTGACATATCTCTATATAAATGCTAATTCTGAGAAGAAATCTGAACTGAAACTGTCATTTAAAAATAGTCACAAAAACAAGTATTTAACAGCAAGAGCCATTAAATGGCCATCCAGGATCCTATGTGAAGAGAAATACAATAATTTTACTGATTAGGAAACAATTGCAGTAGTGAGTTTTTTTACAATTTTTTTTTTTATTGGAGGGCTTTAAGCCCGAGGTTCGATGAGCAGAGCAACAATGTCACTCCCCCATTGAGCTTAAAAGGTCACAACATCCTGGGCCTTGCCAGGATTCATTTTCATTGTTTCCAGAGGTGCTGCTCCTCGTTCCGGTCTCATGGTTTCATCTATTTTCTTCCCTCGAATCTGTGTTAGCTGCGCTGCTGCATTCTATGTTGTATGCCTTCCAGCTCATTCCATCCTATTGCTGGTGGCTTGGTGTCTGTCTCTCTCTCGCTCTCTCGCTCTCATTTCTGCCCCCTTTCCCTTGTCTCATCCAGTGGCCAAGCATTGTCCCACTAGCTGCCCTACCTGTTCTGTCACTCGATTCGCACTGTCCTCATCTTTGTCTGTGTCCCCCCCCCCATCCATCTGGATTTTGTTACCTCATCTAGTGTCCTGCTCACATTTTTGTCCTTGCGGAATCCCTTCTGCTTTCCCTCTGGAGTGTTCTGGTCCTCTTTTGCATTCTGGCTGTCACTCTGCATTCTCCATTTCCGTAGTTGGGCCTCCTGACCACCGTTCCTCCTCACCTTCGACCTGCTGGTGCTACTGTGCCTCCGCCCTCTGTCCTCTGCTGTAGCATTCCCCTGTGCTGGTCAGCTGCTCATTCATCCTGTTTGTATTTTCATTGGCCCTTTCATCGTCTCCGTACCTCGCTCTCTGCAGCTGATGCTGTTTCACATTCAGTTATTTTTTCTAATTTCCTTTTCTGACATGAACCTGGACCTAGTCTGCATGGATCAGGTATTTGAAACACTAGCAGAATTAATCAGCCTTATCGGGGGTTGCCTGTGTTTCTTACTATTCTGGAACTCACTATCTTTAATCTTTGGGTAATTTCTCATTGCTTCACATGTGTCACAGCTTTTTTAGAGCATGGGTTCAGCATTCCATGCATGGCACTTGCCTGTATGTACATGCCAGCAGGACATCAGCTTTTTCAGCATCGGTTAATTCAATATCAAATGCCTTCATGTCATGATGCAATTTCACTCCACCTCTGTGTTGCTCCATGCTAAGTATTCCATTTGAATTTTTTTTTTTATGTCCCACTCCCCGGCATGCTCCTCTTTTCTAATTATCATGCTTTATTATATCTCTGCTCCAATATTACTCTTATCTCTGCTCATTCACCTCATTCCTGGAGCTGACAGCGCCTGGGCACGCATGCCCATTCCAGCCTTCTGGGCTTCCCTCTGTCATCGTTCCTCATCCGTTCCTATTTTACCTTACTCTTGCCAGCCATCAGGGCTTCCTTCCACTGCTGCCCTCCATTCTTCCTTGTTACCGAACCTTTCTCTTTAACGACATACTTCCAGCTGGCTGGCACTCTGAGATGGATATCGTGCCCATGTCTCCCTGCCTACTAGATCTTTCCATGGTTCTTCTTGACTGCACTTGACTTTTAGGGTGTTCTCCATATCATACCATCAGCCTCGGCTGACTTCATCTGGCCTGCACTCGATATTTCTACCTATCATGCCCTCTCATGCATTATATCCCTCCTGTGGTTTTCCTCCCGCACCAGCTGCACTCGATATTTCTTTTTGGGCACAACTATCATTACTCATATGCCCACCTCATCAATCCGAGGCCCTCACATCGCATGCATCAGGTTCCTGATTCCATCCATCATCAGCCGTCAAGGATTCACTCAAGTCATGGCTTCTATATCTCATCATGCCATGGTTTTTCTATTAGCTTGCTCTGCCTTTCACATCATTGGGCGATCTATGGCTGACTCCATCTGGCCTTCCAGCGAATCTGACCTGCATGCCACCTCATCCGGCTCACCCTACTGCCATTCTCATTCTGTATCAGCTGGGTCCTATGCTACCCCGTTGACCTCTCTCCATCCTTTGTCTTTTCATACCTCGCTTTCCTGTACCAGTTTCCATGGCTTCAATCCATCATTGTACCTCATCCATTTACTAATTTTACCTTCCTTGTCCTAGCGCCTTTTCTAGTACCAGCCATCATGTCTTCACTCTACTCTTAGCTTCACTCCTCATCATACATTGTCCAATTTTGCTCACTCCTCATCATACCTTGTCCAGTTTTGTTCCTCAATCACTCAACCTGAGTTGCCTCTGGTTCCAGATCTACCTTCTTGGCCTTGGATTCTACCTCCTTTCAAGGAGCCTACTTGACTTTACTTCCTTCGCACAAGTTCATTTTCAAGTTCATTCCTGTCTCCTCCTCTTCCAATTTTGTTCTGACCATCCAGGATTCACTCCACTTGTGGCTTGCTATTGATATTTCTTTATTTTGGGCATACCTATCATGACTCCTATGCCACCTTATCAACATGCAGCCATTCTGCCACACATATTGAGTTCATAACTCCAGTCATGATTCACTCAGTCTTACCTCAAGGTTCATCTATTTACATCACTTACTCGAACATTCCTATCATTGAATCCTATGTTACCTCATCGACTACAACCTCAGGGTCTAATCATTCAAAGTCTAATTGTTCACATTGCATAATCAAGCATGCCTCTCCAACCTCAATGTCTGCTCACTCGCATCACTCAATCAAGCCAGTCTGAATTGTCTTCAGTCTTCTCATCAGCACATCTGGAATCTCCTTGTGCACACATCTGGATACCCCTTGCTCCTCTGACTTCTACAGGATTTACTCCCTTCCATTGACAAAGAAAGTATTAATTGTTGTCTCATGTTCCCTCTTTGATTTGTGCTCTCTTTTGGGGATTTTCCCTATTCCATCATCATCCTTTCTACTCTTATTCCTCTCCTTACTGAACCCTTCTTTTTAATGACATACATCCTCAAATCAAATGTCATCAGCTGGGAGGGAAGGTGACCTAGGCCTTGGATCCTCAGAGGTTTCCTCCTCAAAGGGGGTTTTTCCTCTTCTCTGTGCCAATGGTCATAATATTAGTTAGAGTTAGTGTTATCTTTGGTTAATTAGTTAGGTTCACTGGTACTTTCTTTGGTTAGTTAGTCAGATTCCACTGCTGGACAGAGGCAGATGGTGGCCCCGGCCTTACCCTCTCTCCTTGGGAAGTCAGCCCTTCTGTTCTCAGAATTCATTCATCATCCTTGCCTCTTCGAAGCTCAGCATCTTTGGGTGTTATTTTTTGGGCTTCTTCCTAACTTACCTTTAGCTAATGCATTCATTCTCAGCACCTGTAGGAGGGGGACTCTCCTCTAGGATTCCTTGCATCATACCCCTTCAGGGTGGTATATCCCACAGATAGAGAGGCGGAAAGGCACAAAGCGAATCAAGTTACACAAGCATCATCTCATATTATCTCATCCAGTTGCATAAGCATATCGAATTGAGGGCTTTAAGCCCGAGGTTCAGTGGGCGGAGCAACAACGTCACTCCCTCATCGAGCTTATAAGGTCACAACATCCTGGGCCTCACCAGGCTTCTTTTTCATTGCCCACCATCCACCCCTCCACCTCCAGAGGTTTGTCTCTCTTACCCATTGGGCTTCTTCCTAAACTACCTTTAGCTGATGCATTAATTCCTGGCATCTGTAAGGGGGGAGCCATCCTCTAGGGTTCCTTGCATTGTACCCTTACAGGGAGGTATATCCCAAGGATAGAGAGGCAGAAAGCCACAAAACAAATCTAGTTATACAAGCATTATCTCATATTATCTCATCCAGTTGCGTAAGCACATCAAACTTAAATTTTATGATAAATGGTCACACATGTGCAGTGCCTTTACATCTGGTGTACACCTCTGTTATGTGAAGTTTAATCAGTGTGTAGGGTTTGAAGAAAACTTGTTTCAAGTGAAGTACTGACAGTCTTGCTCACCCTTTTAAGTGTCTGTGTCATGCATTTATTATCAGCCACCATCAGAAACATCAATTTTTCATGATTCTTTATGACCACTTCCACAGGGTAAAGATTGGCATCAGGTTTTAAGAAGTGTGTAATACAGCAATATTCATGTACACTTTGTATTCCTAATTATGGAGAAGATGGAAGGTTTGATACCTTTTATTGGACCAACAAGTGTCTTGGACAAAGATGGAATTATACACAACTTTCGGGTCCACACAGGTCCCTTCTTCAGGTGAATAGCAAAACAGAGCAACATAAGCAGTATTTATATCCACTGTGGAGCAATTAAAGATCAGGAAGTGAAGTAGGAAGGTGATAAAGGGGACTAGAGATGAAAGTCTAAGATGCAAAATAAATGCATGAGGAGAAATGGGGAGGGGCTAAGTAGGAACAATTCAGTAGGAGATGAAAGGAAGCTAAAGGGAAAAAGCACGCAGATAGGATCTGTGATCAAAGGCTGGCTGTAAGGATAGAACAGACAGGAGATTCCTAAGAGATGAAAGGAAATCAAGAAATTAGGAGAAACAAAAGAACAAAGGCCTAGATAAACAGCTCTCTAGGTAGCCCTATCACAGAAGAGGAGGAAACTCAGAGAACTACAGGACAGGAGCTACAACAACATCTTGACTCATCCAGGGGAAGTAAACCACAGCACTAACTTTGTAGAACAGGATAATACACTGCAACAACTACCAGTGATCAACCTATCTAATGAAGAACTTACACAGGCTGAAACATCTGTACTATCCAAGGGCTTAACTGTCTGCCCCACACAGGAATTTGATAATATTAGATTCTGTGGGGAAACAGAATTTTTTAGACAGCTTCGTCTAAAAGAATATTTCTTCAATAAAAATGACAAACAACACATTATGACAGCACAAAGAAAACATCGGACTGGACCCTTGGAGTGGATGCAACCCCAAGTTAGATGCCTACATCAACTGCTTCCATGGAAGAATAAACTTCCAAATCCTTAGTAAACAGCAGAAACTCCTGTACAATATTACACAACTAGAAAAGAGGACAATACAAACTCTGAATAACAACCATAACACTGTAATAAAACAAGCTGACAAGGGTGGAACTGTGGTTGTGATGAACACAGAGGATTACATTAAAGATGCACACAGATTGCTGTCACATACAGCTTACTATAGAGAACTCACCGAAGACCCTACTTTACAATATACAGAAGAACTTAAACAAATCATCATGTCCCTACCTAACAACATCCAAGAACAGTTAAAAATACTAATTCCAAATAACCTACTCCAGGGACATTCTATATGCTACCCAAGATACACAAACCAGGGAATCCAAGATGACCCATCATCTCTGGCATTGGCATACTCATTGAAAACATTTCAGGACTCATTGAATCCATTTTAAAACCACTAGTAAGAGCTACTAGCAATTTTATTCAGGACACCACCAATTTCCTCAGGAAACTGAAACAAATTGGACAACTGCCACTGAATATAAACCTAGCCACAATGGATGTCACTGCCCTATACACCAACATCCCACATGAAGATGGCATAGCAGCATGTCAGAAATTTTTAAAGGAAAATGCATCCACAGGAGACATTCCAGAAACCACCATCAGCGCCCTAATAAAATTCATTTTGACACACAACAACTTCACCTTTAATGGCAAGCACTTTTTACAGATCATGGGGACAGCCATGGGCACTAAAATGATTGCTGTTTTTAAGGCTTCCTTCACAGTCTCATCTGCTTTCCCATAAAAGACAGTGGTACACTGTCTTTTATGAGAAAGTAGATAGAACTGCGAAGCAATCACATGTGACTCCACAGGAGGCCTTGAAAGCAACACTTTTTATCTAGCTATAAAGGCTGTCATCTAATCTAACAATATTTTATCTTTTTATTTATTTATGTAGGGCTTTGGATCGTACCTTTGAGCTCAGAGCTCTTTTACAAAGGTTCCATGTCAAACAGTGACAATGACAGCAATAACAAACAGTTTAAATACACTACTTGAATAGTAGGTAGCTAGTAAATAATAAGGTTAAAATGTCATTCATAGTACCAATGGTGATAGTACAGCATCAAGAAGCATTCAACTAGGGTAAAGGACAGTGTTTATATGCAGTGAAGGAGATAAAGAGTTATGACACCTAGTGTGAGAGTCCAAGGAGAAGTCAAGGGGAGGGGAGACTGGGGGGGAGAGTGGGCGGCCAAAAGAAGTGGCTTTGTCTAGGAGGTTGGGAGGTATTGGTAGTAGGTCGGTTTTAAGGTTGATCCAGTGGGAGAAAAGGCACAGGGGGGAGAGGAAGACAGAGGGATAGGGCAAGAGGGAAGAGTGAGGGTTAAAGGAAGGGGAAGGAGAATGTGGATGAGTGGGCATTATGGGTGGCAGTCACAAACTGTCCTAGTAAGAAGGTGTTGCCTTAGGCCATTTTTGAATTGCGAGATGCATTGGGAGTTTAGAATGTGCACTGGGATTTCATTGAGCCATTGGGGGGCCCTATAGCTGAAAGCACGCTGTCCCTGCACAGTTCAACAGAAAGGTGTTGATAGGGCTTCCCCTCATCCTGCCTCTGGTAGTATAGCTAGTAGCACTTGGTGTTAGGATGCTAAAAATGCATGGGGTGGTTTTACCCATTAGTGCCTTTTTTCCAAGGAGACATGTTTGGAATATAATCCTGTTCTTTAGTGGCAGCCAATTGGTCTCCTCGTATAAGGAGCAGGTGGGTATTTCAATCTGCAGCCATTGTGAGCCTACATGCCTTGTTGAGGGCAATATGAATCCTTTTTAGTGCAGTGTCTGTTGCTGATTCATAGACCACTAATCCATAGTCGATGGTAAAAAGGATGGAGCTGGAGACTGAGAGACGGAGGGCCTCTGGAGTGAGATACTTTTTTATGCCTATATAGTACAACCAGCTTGGTGTTCACTGCCTTTATCACTGTGTCGATGTGTTGAGTGAAGGTGAGGCAGTCATTAATGGTGACCCCCAGGTACTTGAAGGTCTGAACTTGTTCCAGTGGCTCACTGACTTTATTGGAGATGGTGAGGGGAGGGAGCTTCTTTTTGTGCTGTGGGCTGGCTGTGAGCATCATCTTTTTTTTTTTGTAGTTTAATAGAAGTTTATGGCTACAGAACCAGTCTTCCAGCTTGTAGAAGGATGCCTGCAGCTCAGAGTGGAGGATGACTATTGACGAACTGCTGGTGAGAAGCATAGCATCATCTGCGTAAAGTATCAGTTTAGTGTCACAGGCTTCAGGAAGATTATTTAGGAAGAGGCTGAATAGTAAGGGCCCCAATATTGACCCCTGTGGGACACCTAAAGATACCTCTTTGGAGCCAGATACTGTGTGCCCAATTTTTACACATTGGCTTCTGTGCATTAGGTAGTCCTTGAACCAGCAGACAGCATTGGTTGCACCCCCAGGTTCTGTAGTTGAGTCGGGAGGAGAGAGTGATTGACAGTGTCGAAGGTTTTGGTGAGGTCTATGAAGACTGACCCACCAGCTTTCTTTTGTCTAGTGCCTTGTGCGAGTAGTCAGTGTAGTCCAGCAAAGCTGTGGATATTTAATAGTAGTACGTATATTAGTGTTCCTATATTCTACAATTAATGAGGTTTTATTTATGGTATTGAGGTTATTTATGGTATTTATATTCATGTTTGTTTATATCCACTTGCACTTTGTCTCAGTATTGATGACATCATTACAGAGTGCTTTTATGATGTATATAAGGATGTGGTCCTTGCCTTTTTATATGCCTTTAGATAAAGGAATTGTCTGTTTCTGAAATGTGTCTAGATATGTTAGTCGGAAACACTAATAAATTCATTGCACACCAAATATTTGTAGCAGCCTTTTATATAGTGGTGGTGAGTGTAGGACTTTTTTTTGAGTTTTTTTGAGTTTTAAATGTTATGGTTTGCCCCTGCACCCCTGCCTTGTGCACACTCCTTCTCTGTTTTTGTGTAGAAGTTAGAATGTAACAGAGCAATTGTCTTGCTTAAAGTGAAGTCAAATTTAATTTATAACCTGCCCTATCCCAAAGGCCTAAGGTGCTGTGCAGTGCAGTGTATGGTTATTAAGGCTGCAGGGGCAGAACCTGCAGACATATGGCTTCAGAAAAGCACTCACCGGATCCAGAACTGAGCTAACAACAGTAATAAAGTAGAAGCATGATACCTCTGCCAGCTGAAGCCCTCCACCATATCCCCCCATGTCTATATTTTCCACCACAGCACTGCACTTTTTTCACAGCTGCATGGGTGGAGTACTGCAGACACACAACAATTGCGAGGGCCGCATGCAAATCCCAGTTTGTTGTCTCTCACTGTGTCTTTCTCTGTGCCATTGGCCCCTTATGAAAGCTTGATACACACATGTGAAACAGAGTGACCCCACCACCACCAAAACAGAGCTTGACACAGAAGTCCCTGCAGTCTGTAAATGATGGTCCCTGGGCGGCGGGACAGACAGAGTGATGCAAAAAGATACACAGCAACTGTGAGCCCAGGAAGCAAATCCAAGTTGATTATCTTTTTCCCGGTCTGTCTCTGTGTCATCGGCCCCTGTACTGCTGTTGGTACCGGCTGTCTCGGTGCTCTCATGCATTTTCCTCTGTCTGTGCTCTAGTTGGTGTGTCAGTGCCTTCAAGAAAATTTTAGTCCAGCCTGTTCTCTCCCTACAACTCAATCATTGGATGCACAGCTAGCCAAGCCAATGGAAGCTGAATACCCTGGGACCTGTTCCCTGGCTTTCTAAGCACAGAAAGTTTTATTTTCCCTATCCCTAACTAGATCCCTGAGCCAGTGGTGCAACTCAGACTTTAAAACCATACTGAACATTTCTGTTCAAATGCTGCTGCTCCCCATCCTTCAACTACTTTTCAGACTGAACTGTGGCAGCTGTGAGTTGCCTACATGGGAGAACGAGCTGTCTCTGAATCACATTAGCTAGCCAACTGGGAGGTAAGTCCATCCACTAATACTGTCTGTAGCATTAACTTCCATTGACATCCAACAATGGACACAGAAATAGAGAACAGTATTGCTAATACTAGCCCTGCGTAGTTGGAGACTTACTATTTCCCTTCACATTATGAACTGGTTGTAAAATGTTAGAGTTATTTGTTTGAAAAGGGGGAGGGGGTCTTGTTCCTTTTACAGATCCCAAATGTTGCCCTAGTTGTGCTGGCCTTTATTTTTTCTCTTCTAAGTGCTTAAGACTCCTCACTCTAGCATTCAAAAGAATACTATGTTATTGAGAGGGTTTGGATGTTCTGACACTAGTAACTTCCACCTATTGACTGAATTGCAAGCTGAACAGTAACATCTGTGAATGGACAAGATGATAGTCCACACTGTCATCATGTCACGCTAACTTGAGAACTGGTTGGTAAGTCTAGGCACTACAATGGTCAGTAGGCAGCTGCAAAGCCGGCAACATTTAATGAGATGCACACAAATGAGGAATGCTAGTGCTAGAAATAACCTTGGGTAGACAGAGTTTTCATGTCTATTTCTAACTTATAACGATTTACTAAGATTGTCCAAACTGGAAGTATAAATGAACATTCTTATTCTGTCTACAGCTTCCCACACATTACTTTTACTTAGATGGATCAGGTTTCTCAAACAACATAAAACAATGTCTTTTCACTCTAAGTAAATGTGTTGTGGGTTTCTGAAGAGGGTGGAGGCCTATGTGATAGTGCCATCATAGGAATACAAGCAAAATACTGGCGCCATAAATAATAGACAGCTGAAATGGCGCCCTATCCCAGTTAACTCATGTGTCTTAACTGCGATAAACTATTTTAGTCTCATGTGCAGCCACTCAATATTGAAGTACAAGACAGGCAAGTGTGGGATATTGTGATCCCCCTTCCTCTTTTTCTGTGACCCTAATGACAGAGCCTTCAGCGCGCACTATAACAGGTACATACCCCCCATATTCCTCAGTAAGTCTGTATGTTGAAGGGGAACCCATCCATACTGCTTCTTTAACATCCCCCTCCTTATTACTGTATAGCAGCTTATTTTAGTGCCCTCTTTATTTAGTGTGGAGAGGGGTGCTGTACTATTTAGTGCCCGATTGAATTGGCGTGTCAGCTTCATGTCCAGTTACTGCACTATGCTCCCTGTAATATTGGCGATCCGCTTATTTTAGAGCTTTTGTCAGTTAAGCTAATATTTCCTGCTATACAGTACTTCCTGGTATGCATTGTCATGCCAGACAGTATACTAAAATTAAAGGTATGATAGACCTATGGAGAGAAAGCTCTGTTGCCCCAGGTCTGAGTCTAATAACCCTGTTAGCTGGGCACATAGCCATAAATTAGGCTAGCAGTCTGCAGCTAATCCACACAGGAAGGTGAGCTGCAAGGTGGCAGGGTTTTTTTCCTGACACAAAAAAACTTTCAGGGTACTGTGAGCTGTGACTGTGTGGGTGGGGGGACGGGAACAGAAGACAGGCAGTGAAAAGTAGCTAATAGCAGTCTGCAGACCCAAAAGAAAGCGAGATAGAGAGAGAGAGAGAGAGAGAGAGAGAGAGACAGCAAGCCTTTGTTATAGAATAGGGATTGCGGACCTCAACTCTTGCCTTTAGTTGTGGACCACAATGTCAGCAACTCACGTATTCCTGTACTTGCATATGTACAGTACACTCTTATATGGCTAAATTCAATTTTTTTATTTAATTATTTTTTTGTTTGTTTCAAACTCTTTTTATCACCCCTTACCTCTGAACTCTCTCCAACGACCTCCTGATCCCCAGTCTCTACCTCCCAATGTGTCTCGGTGTTCCACAGGCTCATCTCTGACTTCGGGCATCCCCCGGGTCTACCCTCTGGGGAAGGGCTGCTCCCACCCAGGGCTCGCTTTCTCTTGGTGTAACCCCCCTGCAAATGGGGTTTCCCAAAAGTCTTCCAGGAGGTTGCTTGAATGCTCCAAGTCTGAATGGTGTTCGGCGTCTAAGCCGTTTATCTGTGAGTGCTTTTAGAGCCTCTGGTACTGTCTCTTTAAGAGCAGTCTGCCTGCAGACATAATTAATTTGGATGGGGGTCTGTGTGTTTCCCTGCTTGAGACCAGCTTGAGCTGCTGACAAGTTGCTCTGTTTCTGCAGTTGCTAAGTGGCAGAGTGAGCACTTTTCAAAGATGTAACAGTTTGCCAGAAATCATTTAGCGTATTAGTGGAAATGTGGTTTGTCTAACCTGCCTTTCTTGCAGCTGGGACTCTGTGTGTTTGCCCCTCCATTTTGGATCTGAACTACTGAATAGATCCAAACAGTGCAAGGGGGGGGCTCTAAAATGGAGTTTGTGTGGACCAACCAGAACTTGGACTCTTAATTGGAGCCAGCCATAAGAGGATTGTATGGGCAGTGACTCTGGGAAATGTAGTTTTGATCTTGGCACATTTTTCCACCAACAGGGGGAGTTTATTGTAAGTGACAGCCAGACCAGCCAACAGAATAGTGTGGAGCTAAAGCAAATGCACTGCTCTTGGACTGCAGCGATTAGATCAGTTGTGGCAGTGAAGAGACAAGGAGCTATGTCCTTCTGCGGTGTATAGTTTCGCGCAGGAAGCGTGTGTGAGGCCCTGAGGTTCGGCCTGCAGCCGTTGCAAACACCAAATCAGACTGAACCCGACTTGTGAGGAGAAGAAAGGAGATCTGAAGAGTAGAAACCAGGCTCACCCTGTAGAAGACTTGAGAAATTGCTGAATCGCGTTCGGTCTGTCAGGAACTGAAGCTGCTGAGTGTTCTCCCGGGTATCGTGCAGTAATTGCGGTCGGGATCGAGAAGCAGCCTGCCTGGTATAGTACTTTCATTTTACATATAAATGTGTGTAGTGCTTGTGGGGAATCGCTATTTCAAATCCCCAGTGAACTGAATGCACGAAGCTGGATGTAAACCCCAGCTTAATTCGGACTACATCCGTTTGCTATAAACTGCAGTAGGGTCCAGTCACCAGGACCTTGTCCATGTGTTCTGTTCCTCCTGGAAATCCAGGACAATTTGCCTTCCATCCACTTTTAGCATCGATTCTGTGACTACAAATCAGGGTAGCTCCATGCCATCTGTTTAACAAATTGCAAGTGTGTCATTTAATTGTTGCTGTTTCATTTCTTCACGAACTGAGCCATCCGGCTCCGGATTACAATTGGGTATTGCGAAAGTGTTTTTTCCATCACAGGGCCCCAACCAGCTGCACTGATCCTGGCTAGCCCCCCCATCCTGGGTACCCAGTGGAAGTGACATTTTAGGACTCTGAATATGCACACTGTACTGTGATTATTAATGTGTCTAACCTAATTAACTTGATTTCCCCATTCCTTGTTACAGCTCCTAAAATAAATCAGATCTGTTTGTTTCAGCAAAGTTACACTGTCCGTGGTGTTCATTTATGTTAAAGTATTGTACTGTGGCTATTGTATTGCATCATCTTGTTTTTCAGGGGGTCCCCAGAGTCAAGCGAACAGACCCAGTCCTGGGGGTAAGAGTAACTAGTTAAGATACTCATGGTATATTGTGTGTGCCACCAGTAGGAATAAAAGGGTGTCTCAGTGTCCCAGAGGGCTGTGACCAAGTTAGTTTAATTACTACAAACCCTGATCTCTGGGTGGAGGCACCTGCCATTGGACCTAGACCCCTCAACCTGTTAGTAGCCAAGCAGGCAGGGGTAGTAGCCCTTGGGAAAGCTAGGGGTTACATTAGTGTTGAGTCACCAGGCCGAAGGGGGGGGACAGCCTGAGCTCCGAGACTGTGTATGGGAGTGTGATCTGTGGAGGGAGGCGCCTTCGCCTATTGGCAATGAGGTTTTTTTTTCCTTTATGCGAGAGATCCCTGTGGGACCTGGCTGTCATGGCAACATGCTGCCGCAGCTTCACCTTGGGGGTCCTGTTTTCACTTAGATATCCAGCTACAATGCAACTGGTGGTAAATGGTATTCCTCTCTCCTTCTCAACACCTGAGGAATTGAGAGATTACATGGCTAGAACATGGTGGAGCGCAGAGCTGTCTCCCCTTCAACTGCGAGGACCTCACCCTCAAACCAACTGAGTGAACAGCACCAGCGCGATGGCTCTATCTCACTGCATACTGGAGATATGGACATCATAGACCAGAATCAACCCTTCACTGCATGCCTTCCTCCCCGGAGTCACAAAAGACAGCAGAAGGAACGGCACACCAAATGGGACCATCTGATGGACAAAACAGCAGAAAGGTCTTCGCATACTGAGTTACCCGCACCACAAGAACTGATCACCAGCATATACTTCAAAATCGATTCAAACTGTTAGGTGACCCTGCTGTGGACTGTCTACAAGAAGAGTCTGCACCCTGCACCTCAACATTTGAGAGTGGGATTCCCTCATCTGCATTGGCTGTCAACCAACTGGACAAAGGGATGATGAATACTCAACTGGTGGTGACACCCCAAGACTCTCAGGGCACACGACCTCCATCTGGATCTAGCCTCTTGGAAGCAAGTGATACATGAACAGAGTCAACAGGACAGTGTTCTGACCTGGCCTAAATGGCCAATACAGACTTTTATATGTCAGATAAGTTGTTGTTTCTGCTTTTGAACAGAGTGTGTAAATAGATAAAGTTCATAGCTGGGAGAACTAAGACTCCTATAGGGTGTCCTCCCCCATGGGCTGCGACCATTTTTGTGCTCGGCGTTTGGAGATGTCCCCCTTGCCTGGGGGGGGTGCAGGACTGTCCTAAATAGGATATATTGCTGAATAAGTGTGTTAACTGCCCCTGTATTACTTACTCAAAGGTATATGGAGGGAAGGTAAAATTTGGAGCTATGTGACGTGGAGGACCTGGCTTGTATGCCTCATAGGGTGCGCCGATGTATATAGGTAACTAGTCTCTGGGGCACCTGAAGCAGTAAGGGGCCATTTACTGACCCATAGAATAATGGTGGGTACACTGTCCTGGTTGACATAAGATATAAACAAGCCCTGGTGCATAGGCGAAAGGATCCACTCATATAAAACAGGGTATCGTATCACTCCCCCAACCCTAACTCTATTAGAATTAATCTTATCTTGAGTCTTAGATGGAGCCCTTCCCCAACCAGAACTACTTGGAACTTTAATCTTTTAAAGCGTGATTTATGAGCGCAAACGCTTTCCAACTCACGGGACTGTCTTGAGGCAGCATTTGAACATTGCGCAGGACCTAGAAGGCAGAATTTCCCTGTTCACTGATGACACAAAGCTCTGTAACAGAGTAGACACACCAGAGGGTGCAGACAGAATGAGAAGGAACCTGCAGAAACTTAAAGAATGGTCAGGGGTTTGGCAGTTGAAATTCAATGCAAAGAAGTGCAAGATAATGCATATGGGGCACAAAATCCTGGCACAATATAACAGTTGGGGGGTGAGGATATAGCATGCACCAAGCAGGAAAGGGATCTTGGGGTTGTCATCTCTGATGACCTCAAGGTAGGTAAACAGTGTGACAAGGCAGCAGGTAAAGCAAATATGATGCTGGGATGCATAGGTAGGGGCATCACCAGCAGGAAAAGGGAGGTCATAATTCCACTATACAAGACACTAGTGAGGCCCCATCTGGAGTACAGTGTACAGTTCTGGAGACCTTACTTACATAAGGACATAGACAGGGTAGAGAAGGTTCAGAGGAGGGCAACAAAGACAGTACATGGATTGCATCACAAGTCCTATGAGGACAGGTTGAAGGAATTGAATATGTACTCCCTGGAGGAGAGGAAGGAGAGAAGGGATATGATAGAGATATACAAGTATCTTACAGGGAGGAACAGGGTGCAGGAATACACTATTTTTAAGTGAAAAAGATGTTCTAGGACTAGAGGGCATGGGATGAAGTTGGAGGGAGGACGATTCAGAGGAAACGTGAGGAAGAATTTCTTCACAGAATGGGTAGTGGACAAGTAGAACACCCTGCCAGAGGAAGTGGTGGGGGCTGAAACAATCATGGGATTTAAGAATGCATGGGATAGACATAAAGGAATTCTGGAGGTCAGGGGTAAGGGGCAGCAGACTTCTAGGAAAACATAAAGTAAACTTACAAGCTCAAATGGGTAGACTGGTTGAGCCGTAGGCCCTTATCTGCCGACACTGTCTGTGTATCTATGAACTGTGGACTGTAATGCATGGGGGACCGGAAACTAGGGAGTTTCCGGGTCTTTCAGACACCCCCCCTCACCCTCAGGGATTTTTCCCCAGCCACGAATAACTGTTCTCCCTGATGCACAGCTATGTGCTATTGTATATACTGTAGGTTGATATCTGTGTTTGAATTAAACTGTAGCAATTCTATGTTTTGTCAGCAGAGGGCACCACCTTTCCATAAACAGCCAAAGAACATGTGTGAATGTTTACTGCTCAATACTTTCAGTCACTGCATTTTTGAATTCTGAGCTCACAGCAATATGGGTCACTCTCTGAGATGGGAGGCGGTCTTCTGCTTTCTTCAAATGCCAGAACAGAACAGAGGGTCACAGGCCACATACTTAAAGATGATGGCTGAGATTTCCTGTTGTACATGGAATGTCAGTGGCCTTAATACCCCTATAAAGAAGAAAAAAATCCTGTCATATTTGAAGAGAGCAAAAGCCCAACTGGCCTTTTTACAGGAGACAAAGCTAACAGGTACTGACCATGCTTCCCTAGTTCAGGATTGGGTGGACTCAGAGGTACATGCTTGTGCCCCTACAAAGAAACGTGGAGTGGCAGTACTTATTCACAGATGCCTCCCATGGACAGTCACTAAATGCGAAAGGGACCTCCAGGGCTGATGGGTTATAGCCATAGTCCAAATAGTGGAGGGACCTCTTTTATTAGTTAATGCATATGTACCTAATGAAGATGACTGAAATTCTTCCAAGAACTCTGATAAAATAGGGTCCATGAGGGAAACGGACACCCCTATCTTAATGGGAGGAGATTTGAATTTAACTTTAATTCCAGTTCTGGATAAAAGAGTAGTGGGGAAGGATTTGTATCCCAGGGGCACTATAGCTGTCCATCAGCTCATGCAAGAGCATACATTGGTGGACATCTGGTGGCTCGCTCATCCCCAAGAAAGGGACTATACATTCCAATCCAGGGTGCATAGCACATTTAGTAGGCTAGACTATTGGTTAGTCTCCCCAGGTATTTCCCAGATCTCTATTAGTTCCAATATTCTCACAATAACTACATGCTCCAGTCCAGCTTCTATTTTTTTGGGTCCCTAAATGTAAGCCCTCCCCCACATGGTGTCTGGACCCATTGGTGTTAAAAGACCCAGATTTACTACCCTGGGTCACACAAGAATTGAAGCAATTCTTCATAGATAACCCTATCACTGGTAACACATTGGAGGCCTACAAAGCTATCATAAGGGGGGAAAATCATGGGGTTTGTCTCACATAGGAGGAAGCTGAGGGACCTTAAGTTGATCACCCTGGAGCAACAGCTGACTGAAACTGAACACTGCAGAAGAAGTCCACGGACCCCAGCTTTATTCTTCAGCAAGGGAGAGAGGTGCTTAGGCTTAGTCTGGAAGTTAATGAGCTTCTTTCCAGAAGAGCAGAATTGGCTATGTTACGCATTAGGCATAAGTACTGGGAAAGCGGGGACAAGAATGGGAAGGTGTTGGCCTACCAATTAAGAAAACAGCAAGCTAGTCAACACATAGCTGGTTTATTAGATCCTGGCACACATAAGCTCTGCACCTCCTCCTCTGAGATTAATACTATAATGGCCAATTTTATAAGCAGCTATTTACCACTTCCGTCCCACCCACCCCACCCCACCCAGTGATACAGTGTAATTTCTGGAAAATCTACAACTTTCCACTCTGTTCCATGCACAACAGAGTTGTCTGGACATACCACTTACAGAGGCAGAAATCTGGCAGGCTCTGTTATCCCTCCAAAGAGGTAAAGCCCCCGGGGAGGCTGCTTCTCAGCTGAGTTTTTACAGGCACTTGCTCCAGTGGTAAACCCCATCTTATGCCAGGTCTATCAGGAGGCCGAAGTCAAGGGGCAGTCTCCATCAACCATGTGGCAAAGCAGTAATTACTATCCTTCCCAAAAAGGGGAAAGATCCTACTAGAGCCGGCAACTATAGGCCCATATTTGTCATCTCAGTTGATAGTAAAATATATGCTAAGGCTATTGCCAACCGCCTCAAATCTCTCCTTCCGGACTTAATCCATCCTTCCCAAGTAGGCTTCATATAGGGCAGATTGAGCAGACCATATCCGTTCTCTTGTTAATTTAATGCATACAGTTAAGTCCCTCCCAACACCAGCAGCTGGCATAGCTGTAGACTTAGAAAAAGTGTTTGATTCTGTTGAGTGGGATTATCTCTTTCTAGTACTAATGAGATTTGGATTTGGGCCTAGATTCTGCACCTGGATAAAAGCTATATATACTTTCCCCATGGCCAAAGTTCTTACTAATATCATTATGTCTAAGTCCTTTAGTCTAGGACGGGGTACCAGACAAGGATGCCCCCTCTCCCCCGTTATTCATGCTGGCTGTAGAACCATTGGCTGCAGCTATACACCAGCACAGGGACATTCTTGGAATTCCCATGCAAAATAACTGCTACACTACCCTAATGTATGCAGATGATTTGCTCATCCCCTTGGCAGATCTACAAACAGCAATCATCCCTCTCACAGACCTTCTTCAGAAGTTCACAATGTTCTCTGGTCTTAAGGTTAATTGCACTAAGACAGATATATTCCCCCTTTATAAGCTATGTAGGCATCACAGTATGCCAGCCACAGATCGTAAATGGGCGATGGAAGGTCTGACATACTTGGGGGTTAAAATCTCCCCACAACTTGACATTGTATGGGAAAAAAATCTAGGGCCTTTAATGACTGAATATAAGGAGGAGCTGAACAGATGGGCCTGGCTAAATCTCACTATGGCCAGTAATATCTCAGCAGTTAAGATGACTCTGGGCCCAAAGATCATATATCTTCTTTCCCACATCCCCTTATATCTTCCACCTTCTTGGTAAGCTAGGTGGGATAGGATGGTTGGCACCTTTCTGTGGGGTCAAAAAACACCGTGCTATAGCTGGAGTAAATTGAGAGCACAATGGAAGAGAGGGGGCTGGGGGCTGCCCTGGCTGGAGTGATACAAAGTAGCTTTCCATACAGTCCAGACTTTACATTAGTTTTGGTCTAGCTCCTCTGTAGCCCCACAATGGACAACTATGGAAAGGGACTTAACAGGCACCCTCAATTTGGCATCCCTCTTATGGGGTACCTCACACAAGCCACATCCCATTATTGGTCCGAATATTAAGTACTGGAAGAAACTCCACTGCCAACTTAAAACCTCCCTCGCACCCATCTTATATACCCCACTGTGGCATAACCGTTAGATAACCATTGGCCACACCCCAATATACTGGCACTCATGGGCTGTACATGCGATACAATATACGTCAGACATACTGGGACCTTCTCTCACCTATATAGATATATTCCAAAACCTCCAGAAGAAGTGGGACATTCCACCTGGTGATTTCAGGAAATATTTACAGCTCCGAGATGCTGGAGCACATCTCCTTGCTCAACAACACAAAGGTCATAAGGGAAACATACCCCTGTCCAAATGGTTAGCTCTGCCTAAGGGACAGGCAGGGATCATTTACTCGAGCTTCAGAGATGCACTTCCTACTCAGACAGATAGGTCGAGGCAGAAATGGGAAAATGCCATGGGAATAACTCTTACAGATACGCAGTGGGCCAAAATGCTGGCAGAATGCACACAATCACTACGTAGATGTCCATAGCAGGATGATACAGAACAAACTATTACATTGGTGGTACAGCACACTGGTTATGCTGCATGGCATTAAGTTGCTTAAAGATAATACGTGCTGGAGGTGTCACCAGGCTGGTGGAGGTCTGTTCCACATCATGTGGACGTGTCCTCCAATTCAGTGCTTGTGGTCAAGGGCGAGAGAACTGGGAGACAGAATACTGGGGAAGCATATTCCCCTATCCTCAACCTTAATGATATTGAGAATACAGCCCCTGCCCGCTATACTATCATAAAGGGAGTTCAAGTGATATATATTACTGGCCATGCAAACAAAATGTTTAATTCTTAGCCACTGGCGAACAGCCCAAGTCCCCTCCCTGAGAGATATTCTTACATCTATGAGCCTCATTTATGAGATGGAGAGACAGTCCTCAGTAGCACGAACCCAGAAAGGGGACTTCCATACAGTCCAGGCACCCTTCCTGGTGTATCTGTCACCCAAAGCAGGGACTGGCTAAAGGCATATGAGCTATTAGCTACAGGCTACCGGTTATGAATTCTGCTTGGATGTAAAACTTTCACACTCTGTCATTGTCAGGTTATATGTTGAATGTGTTGCAATTTATGACATGCTACAGTTAAGTAAGGTTTTTTTGTTATTTTGTATATAGTTAAACTAAGAGAAAAATGCTAATCATTATCAATATCATGGTACTCTGCGGTTACTTTTTCTTTCTTATTCAGGCGGGGAGAGCATGAAGCCACATGGAACTAAGAAACCCGGGTCACAAAAGATGCCTTGGCAACAATCAGACTTTATTCCCTTCAGTGTGGTTTGGCTCTTCCTTCTCACAGATATGGTATGTACCTTTTGTTTCATGTGCATTGGTGGGTATATTGAGAAGGTATTGGTTAACATATTGCAGTATACAACTTTTATGTATTAATACATGCAGGCAGTGGGCCTGTCCTGAGGTTTTTGTTTTTCCTTTCTATGTATCCTGGACTCTCTCAATGAATGCATACCTGTACAATGCAAACTCAACAAAATATTGAACTAAAAACAAAGATGATTCAGTGGGAAAAAAATTGGAGAGGAATGTTTTCTTTTTTTCCTTTTTTGTATAATGTTAGAGTTAGACATGGCACTCAAAAATTTGTGTTTTCTTGGTTTGCCAGTAACACTGGATAAAGATTTTGAAAATGTCTGTGATCTGGTGAAATATGTGTTTCTGTCAGTTTTTGACCTACCAGAAGATAATCCTCTATTTCTAACTAAAGTTTTTAAAGTGGAAAATCGCAGACCTGTAACCTCTGATTTAAATATGAACACAGCAACAGATCAAGAATCCAAGGACATATATTTTCTTCCAGATTGATCAAATTAGTTCTTTTTTTAGATGGTCAGTATGAAATGGAAGAGCAGGGCCAGATTAACAAATAAACAGGACAGATTTGGTAGTTGCCCAGGGCCCCTAGTTCAAGTCCCACTCCAAGCCCCACCCAGTTACCTTTCTTTTTCTGTTTTTGTTAATATATAGTTTTCTGCATGTCAGTGTTGGTCACCTGCAGGTTAGAGTGGAAGGGGAGGGTCCTTTGAAGCTGCGGCTGAATTGCTGACACATTCACACTGTGAAGTAGGTAATTATGCTGTAGACAGTCTGATCATCTGTGCACAATAGAAACTACCAGTGATCAGACTGTCTCCACCAAAAACTGCACAGGTAGTGACCCACCACCCAAGGCAGAGATCCAGCTTGCTTGTTTGCTCTGTGTGAGAGGTCCCCACCGGCGCTCCACACCGGCTGCCCCACCACCACTCTTGGTGAGCTTTTACCTATATAGGCTGTCACTCGTGACTGCCTGAACCAATCAGCCCACTTTTTCCTTTGCTCCTTATACTCTTCCAACACTTCAGGCAAATAAAACACACTTTTGTTAATCGTACTGAACAATGCCTTATTCCATTGTATAATGCATACATTAGACCGTGTCTAGACTATGGCTCCCCTTTCTGGAATCCAAATCAAAAAAAAGACATAGCAATTCTTGAACAGGTTCAAAGGAGAGTAACTAGAATGATTCCAAGATTAACAAACTTGGATTATCAGAACAGATTAAAAGCTACTGGTCTCTTCTCTCTTCACACTAGAAGAATAAGAGGTGATATGCTTATGGTTTTTAATTTAATAAATTCACCAGATCTAATGGAAAAATGTGGTCTAACACCCTCCAAAAAGGAGACATGTTCTGAGACTGCATAATAAACAGCTTGAAGTAAAACTTATAAAACCAGCAAAAGGGGAAACTTTTTCCAATAAGAGCATCCATTGTATGGAACACCTTGCCACAAGAATTGGTAGAGGCAACTAATGCCACTGTCTTTAAAAACAAATTAGATGTTTGGTTGAGGGATAATAGATAAATAATGTCCCACATAGTGTGGGGAACAGTCTCGATGGGCTCTGGCCTTCTTCTGTTCTTTCACACCAAGTAATACCCTTGAGCAGCTGCCACTCAACTCACTTTAAAATGCTGCCACTAGCTGTCATCACTGAGATTGCCAAGCAACCTCCCCACTCTCCCTCTGCCCTTGTGCACCACCATCTATACTGCTAGCAGAACTTGGTACTGGGAGCTGCCATCCTCCCTCCCTCCTTTCATATTGGGCTGTCAGCCTTAAATATCTCTTCCACACTCGACCCAATGCCAACCTCGAGTTTTCCTCGCCATCCCCCAATCTGCCACAAGCCACAAAGGGCCATTCTGCTAGTAAAACAACTCTCGTCTCTCCTGCTCCTCATAGCCAGAGACATTGAATGAAACCCTGGTCCAACCCCCCCAACTAATGGACACCCCCCCCCAGAAAACCACCTACCAAGAGGTTTCAAAATAGCACACCTAAACATATGCAGCATTCTGAAAAAACTCACGACCCTACAAACACGCATCCTATCCCTGTGCCCTGATATCTTAATTATTACAGAAACCTGGCTGAAGCCTCACAATCTCGATGCAGAGTGTTCAATACCTGGCTACTCCCTCATTCGGCAGGACCGCCAGGGTAAAAGGAAGGGTGGTGGTACTGCCATGTTCATCTCCTCCAAGCTCCAGTTCACCACAATCCGGCCTTCCACATCCAAGTTGTCAATAGACTCCCTATTAATCAAAATTTCTCTCCATCACTCAATTCCCATGTATGTAACAGGGTCTTACTGCTCCCCGGACACACTGCTGCCTGCCATCCTAGACCACTTGGGCACCCTGAGGTCCCTAGCAGCTGTGAGCGAGCTACATATCCTTGGGGATTTCAACCTGAACTGGCCAGTGCAAGCTCTAAATTACATAGCCAAGTAAATATGCTAAACCTGTCCCAACAAATAACTGAACCCACTTGCCTAAACCACAAATCCAAGAAACATACTCTATTGGACTGGGCCCTAACCTCCCACCCCCATCGTATTATTGACACTGGCCTACTACCGGACTCTCTCAGCTATCACCACATGATTTATATAGTGCAGAAAATATTCAGATCTAAGGCCCCACCCCCTGCATACACTGAACACTAGATCTTACAAATCCCTGGACCGGACCATGCTCCTAAATGACCTAACATTGATTTGTCCTACATCCCTCGGGCTTCCTCCATGGACGAGGCCCTCAATTTCTTCATGTCCAGATTCCTTGCTATCTGGGACTCCCATGTGCCACTCAGAAGATCCAGAATAAGGGGAGCCCACCTACCCTGGGTAACCGCCAAGCTCTTAGAGTAACTTCTAGTCAGGGTCCGAGCCTGGAAAAACCTATAAGGTAACAGGTTCTCAAATGGCTGTGCAACACTACCGCTCACTACGGAATGCCTGCATGAGACTTATCCGGCAGGCCAAATCTAATTATTTCAAGTCTGCCTTCCACAATAACTTTACACAACCAGCCCAATTCTGGAAGTCAATTAAATCCCTCTTCTTCCCTCTGGCCCAACCCCCTAAACCAACCCTCAATATAGCATGTATCACTATCACTGTACCAAGCGCTGTAGCCACAGAGCTTAACTCCTTTTTCACAAACTGTACATCCTGTCTCTTATCCTCTCACCCCAGGCACCCTCCCCCAGATACCCCAGCCTTTTCCCCACCCACCAACTTCTCCTTTCACCTTGTTACTTCAACAGAGGTATTAAAAATACTTTGGTCACTTAATCCCTCCAAAGGTAAATGCCCCTCAGGACTAGACTCCAAAATGCTCCATCTATTTGCCCCAGCCATAGCCAGTCCTCTGGCCGCTCTATTTAACCCATCATTCAGACTTGGTTCTATCCCATCTAAATGGAAACATGCCACAGTCATCCCCCTCCAGAAAGGAGGCGACCCTTCCTCCCCGGGCAACTACCATCCTATCTTGCTGCTCCCTATCCTAGCCAAAATCCAGGAGTGCCTTGTACTCTCCCAGCTCTCCCATTTGCTCAACTCTGCCTCCTTCTTCACTCCATACCAGGCTAGTTTTAGGAAAACTCACTCCACCATCACCTCTCTCCTCCGACTCACCAACACCATCCTCACGGGAATGGATAAAGGGGGAATCACTGCGGCTATCTTCATTGACTTGGCTAAGGCCTTCGACACAGTCTCTCATGCCCTGATACTGTCTAAGCTCGCCCTAGCTGGACTGACTGGGCCTGCCACCAGCTGGTTCCAGACATACTTGGCGGGCAGGTCCTAGTCAGTCTGTATTGGTTCCGACATCTCCACCTCACTTCTTGTTACTGCTGGGGTCCCCCAAGGCTATGTCCTAGGCCTTTGTTGTTTTCCATCTTCCTCAATGATCTGCCTGTGGCCTGTCCTCATATGTCCATTCACATGTATGTAGATGACACAGTGCTGTATGCCTCTGGGCCATCCCCTTCCGCAGTAGCTGCCTGTCTACAGCAGGATTTCGACAATATCCAGCTCTGGTTTTGTTCTCATCAGCTGTTTCTAAACCCCAAGAAAACCGTCTCCCTAACAGTCGGCACTAGGGCAAAACTTTCCCGTCTCCCCACCTCTCTCACTTTCCACACACTAGATGGCTCCACCCCCGGAGGTTTGTACTTCCTTCAGATACCTTGGGGTCTGGATAGACCAGCATCTTGACTTCACTGTGCAAATTGATGCTATACATAAGAAGCTACACCCCATGTCGGGTGCGTTATACCGCAATGAGAGTTGTATTCCCCTGCCTACACACCTGGCAATCGTTCAGAAGATGAGCCTCCCAATACTGAACTATGGGGATGTAGTCTATTGTGTAGCCCCTAAGTCCTTCCTGGCCAGACTAGATCCTCTCTTCCACTCTTTCTGCCGTTTCTCCCTGGACTGCCCTCCCATTACCTATCACTGTGACCTCTACCGTTCCTTAGACCTCCCATCTCTCCACAATCAGAGATTGATACACTGTGCTAGAACCACTGCAAAATTTTGGTCCCAGTCACTCCCCTTCTACCTTGCGGCCACCCTAGCAGTTCTACCCCCGTCGGCTTACTCGCTCAGAGACATTGATTCCTGGCTTCTTCACATCCCCCACATGTCCACCACGTCTGGCCAGGCTGCTTTCAGCTACCGGATGCCAAACTTAAGGAATTCCTTGCCAGTTCACTACTCTGTATATATGAATGCTGTTGTCAACTCTGTTTGAAATATGTATTTCCACTGTATTTCTCCCTCTCCCCCATACCCCTAGGGTGCATCTAGAATCGAGTGGTACCCTGCTCAGTATGCCTTCCTGGTAAAACTCTTATATAAATAAATAAATACATACTTCAGTATGCTTTCCTGGCACCAAAAACCAACTCCCTACCCCTTTAGTCCCTCTTAGGCACTTCACACCTTCCCAGGCCAATTGTTCAGCAGCACTTTGAACTCTGTCGCTATTGCCTTCCTTTTCAGTTGTTAAAATATCTCATTCATGTATCTTTTGCTATAAGTTAAAATAAAAGAGCAGTTATAAGATATAATACAGTCCTCCCACCCTGCTGCCCTAGTCCCATTACCAGTGACCCCCCATCCCTCCTTTTTAGCTGTTAAAAAGGACCACAGAAAATGTATAGCTGTGACAGAAATCATTTATGCCTGCATTTGTCTAGTATTACTTAAAATGTTGTACTCAGCAGTTAGCATTATAGTAAGCCTTGGATATTGTGTATTTATAAATGTATTAATATTTTTTTCTCTTACTGTTTCTTCATTCTAGAATGGGATGTAACATAATGGGCACATGCCAGAGATTGATGTAAGCCATCCTCAGCTACTGAAATGGACTGATAACTGTACTATGGCATTTCAAAGTAGTCTTGTAAAAAAAGCAGAATATCCAATTTTTCAATTTAAATATGTTGCTATGACTTACATGTAGGATAAATGGTTATTACTGTTTTTGTTGTTACAAGGGTAAATAATTGCCATTTTTAACTTGTATTTGTATGTTCATTGCATTGCTGTATTTATTTGGTGAAGGGAGCAGTGTTGCATTATTTTCATTTTAAATGTTTTTTTTTAGTAATTGATGTGTATACCTTTAATAAATAGATTTAAATACGGACACTACCATTGGTCCCACAGTACCTTTGAAAAAACGATGATAAAGCATGGAATATGTCAGGTAATGTGGGCTTGAACTGTGAGGAGGAGGGTGTTGAAAAGGTTATGGCGTTCTGGATTCCTGTTGTGAGTTTGGACTTTGTGCACTTTAAACAAGCATTTGTCAATGCCGAATGTTGTCTTGCTGCCATTGGCAGTGCAGGAGTTAGAGAGATGCAGAATAGGAGTGCCAGTCAAGTATTGAACTGATGCCAACCCACCCCCACCCTACAGAGAGTGAGAGGCATTAGGGTGTCCCTGTGGGTGTCTGGTAGTGCAGTGCGGGAAAACATGCTGGGCAGGATGTGAAAAATGATAGCTGCACAGTTCATAAGGAGGTGTAATTAAATGGCAGTGCTGAAAATGTGGCATACAAATATCACAGAAAGTTCACCGAGTTGCAAGGGTGCATGGCAAATATGCAAGGCACGCCAGTCTGGCAGTGTGTAGGGCTGTTGCAATCAAATTTTCAACATAGGCATTTTAGCACCCCTGCTCATGTACAGTGTCACTGTCATTTCCTCAAAGTGTCCCAAGAAGTGATTTCGCACAGCAACCACGCTATTCTGCGCCGGAAGTGCGGAAACACATTTTGGGCAGGATATGTGAAGTGACAGCTGTACTGTTCATCAAGAGGTGTATAAAAATGGCAATGGTGAAAATCCAGAGTGAAAATATCAGAAATGCACGATGGTACGAGCATGCATGCAATCTGCCAACGCACGCTCGTAACACAGTCATTTTATGGAGTATCAGCTCCAAATTTTCAACATAGGCATTCTAGAGCTCTGCTCATGAACTGTGTCACTGTCATTTTCATAATCTGGCCCAAACACTGATTTCCCACAGCTACTGCGCAATTGTGCGCCGGAAGTGCGGAAACACATTTCGAGCAGGATGTGGGAAATGACAGCTGTACTGTTCACAGGAAGGTGCAGAAAAATGCCAATGCTGAAAATACCGCATTAAAATATTGCGAATACGCAAAGTTACTGGGTAGCAACTGCGCAACGCACGCTCGTAAAACAGGCATTTCTTGGATTTTTTCCACCAAATTTGGAACATAGGCTTTTTGAGAGGCCACCTCATGAACACTGGCACTGTCATTTCATTAATGGGACCCGAAAGGTGATTTCGAGCAGTGACTGCAAAATCACCTTCCGAAGCTGATTAACGCCATGACAGTGACAGAACTCATGAGGAGGGGCCCCAAAAACCCCATGTTGAAAATTTGGTGCCAAAATTCCAAGAAATGCCTGAGACATGCAACAAAGTTGAAAAAACCCTATTCATTGCATTATACAGCTTACCGGCATTTCCTCAGTTCACGGTCGGCTTTGAAGAGTGCAGACGTGTTCCCGGTCCACTGAAGATCGTCGCGCCGGAGTCTGGAGGTAAGTATGGGGAGGAGGTGAGGGAGGCAGGTGCGCAGTGGGTGGGTGGGTGGGGAGGGGATCTAGACTACGAGGGACGGTTTTTGTTTTCTAGGTAAAAAAAAAAAAAACATTGTGGGACAGTTTTCCGATTGCAGGGCATTTGGCATGCTGGGTGAGCTCCTGTGTGCCACCTAAGTGGGTTTTGGGGGGCTGCAGGCCGACGGGATCGGGCACCCGCCGCACACAACACGGGGGTAATGCTGATTGGGCACCTACCGCAACAAAGTCGGGGAGCGCAAGCTGAGGGGGATTGGGCACCCTTCAGCATTCAACAGTTAGGGTGATGCCGACGGGAGTGGCTCTGTCGGCGTGCAATGCAAGAGGGGCGGAGCCGAGGGGATTGGGCACCCCTCGCATTCCACATTTGAGGGGGATGCTGACGGGAGTGGGCTCCCCATCAGCACACAAACATGGGGGTTGCCAACAGAGGTTAGGCACCCCGATGTCGACAGAGGAGCGGTTGCCCACTCGCCACCATGGCTATAATGGCGGCGAAGCACTTGAAGCAAAGGACCGCTGTATATGACAATTGCAGTGGACCTTTGCTTTGATGTGCTCATCCCATTATGTATGCATGGTGTGGCGGTGGCATGCAGGCTGATTGGGGAATGAGGGACGCACCTACTGATGTGTGCCCTGCATTCGCCCAACAGCAGCCGCACCCCCAAGACCCGCACTGTGGCAAGATGTTTCTTGCGCATGCGTGCAAGCCAACATAATAAAATGAAGTACTTTTTTAGGAAAAACCTCAGGTATACTCCCTTTTTTCCTCTATGAGTAACAGAGTGACATAGTGATAGTACTTTCCTATAAAGCAAATGGAGAAGGAAAAGGAACTGCATTTTTCACCACAGTTTAAAAACCAAGGTTACGGTGTATGCTGGTTCTCCATTCCTTATGCCTGGTAGACTTTCCAGTACTAAGTGCCACATATAACCCAGGTGCTTCTCTTTTTGCTTGCCTATGCATATTAATGCTCTTTGGTAAGTCTCATTAATTACCACAGGGACCCAATTTTGCAATTGTCAAATATGAGGTACATAATTTTGTTACATCAGTGCAATATATAACTTACACCTTCTTGCTCATTCTTTAACTACAGAATATTTGCATACTGATGGGTCATTGTTTCCTTATGGTTACCAGATCATGTTGTTTAGCAGTAGCCTTCAACATGTATTTTTACTAATGGTCATATTTGGGTATACCTCTGCCCACATGTGGCTAATTTCTGTTACAGCTGTGACTGCAACAAATAAAGGCATGACACAACTGGGATCCCACGCATTATGTGTCATAACATTTGGTATTAGACTACTAAGGGTTTCAAATCCATAGCTTCAGTATCTGGAAGAAGTTTTACCAAGGATACGTGTTTCTGTTTATGCAAATAAATAGAATGAGTAGGTCCTTTTACAGTTACAGTGCAAAAACTTAAAGTTTTCAAATAAAATAACTATCCTTTTACAGTATACACAGTTACATGTCTCATCTGATTTTGATTTGCTTCCCTAGATACTTTCATTGTAAAGTTTAAATGTGCCCTATTACTCAAGCTGTATTTACCTACATCTGTCTGTCTGTCCATCCGTCTGTCTGTCTGCCTGCCTGCCTGTCTGTCTGTCTATCTATCTATCTATCTATCTATCTATCTATCTATCTATCTATCTATCTATCTATCTATCTCAATGACATAGAATAACAAACTATAGTCTAAGGTAAACATCTGGAATGATAAATGGGTAAGGAATCATTTTACTACAAGGACACTTTATATTGAATTAGATGATAACATTTAACCCTTGCTGTGCCGCGGACTGATATATCAGTCCAGAATTCCTATACGTTCTAATTCTGTCAGCAACCTAAGGATTAATATTGATGTCTGCTTTAAAACTCCACTTTACAAAAGTAAGGGACTTCTCTTCTGCCTGGGATAGAGAAGACTGACATGGAAAGTGGAAGGTTTTGCCTAATAAGAAACAGTTCCTCATGACACAGAAGGATCATATGCCTAAGTATTTCAGGAGGGGAACAAAACTTAATCATGTATGCAATAAGTGGGTCACAAGTAGTTCTGGTCCAATCAGTGGAATTAGTTATTACTATGCATGACATTACCTCAGTTGAATTAATTTGTATCTTGTGTGACCTGTAACCACTTTGGACCATTTTTTTTGTGTGGGGGGGGCAAGACCATATGCATTTGCACTGGTATGTCACAAAGCTACCACATGTCGGGGTTGGGGGGTCACTAGGAGAATCTAATACTGAAAGGGGATCCAGCTCCCCTCTGCATTTACGAGTCTGTAAATATCTCCTCCTGCGCCTCATGCTGAAACTGTGCCCTGGACTACTAAAAGCATCCCCCAGTGGTAAGAAGCTGTTATTGACTATCCCACATACATTACCTCCTATAAAATCTCAGAATTCATGACTGTGTTTGTTAATTTTAGGGTAAGAGTTTCAAAATTATTTTCCAGTTTAGTTTTCGTTTAATGACAAATTGTTCAAATACTTATACTCACTGACCATTTCAATTTTTGATACAGAATACACAAGGAGAAATGATCTGTTCATTTGCAAGAATACAACATCTTTTTCTTAATATTAATTTCTAACTGATTTTTTCCTGCAAAGCTCATCCAATAAGTTTAATTGTCATTGAAGGCCTGTAGCAGATATAGATTGCAGAATCACACTGTCGGCTTAAGCAAACAATTGTACAGTTGTGTTTTGGATTTTTTGAAATGGCTGGTTCATATTAACTAGTTTAAAGTCTTATTAAAGTGGATATTAAACAAAATCATGGGCAAGAATACAACCCTGCTTGGCTCCTTATTAATTTTTCAATGGGTGGTATGCTCACCATCTGTACCATATTTAATTTTTATCAAGTTGGAGTGTACAGTTTGAGTAACATTAAGGAGGTTCTTCTTAGTCTTCACCATCTGCCAATACTGTCTGTAGCATTAATTAGTGGTGGGAGAAGTGGGCTCAATCTGCTCCGCGAAGCGATTCGTGGAGCAAAGGAGGATTCGTGGAGTGCTCCACAATGCGAAGAGGAGTACTTTGCATTATAATGAGGAACACAAAGTCCATTGGGAGCAATGACTTCACGTTACTCCACCTCCCCAGGCCACTACTCTGCCAAATTTTAGGCGAAGTGCATTGAAGGCAGTGCACTTCGCCTCACTTTGCCTTGTTTTTGAGCTCCAAAGGCAAATTTTGCAGTGATTCATGGGATTTCAGGTCACATGGGCTCTATATTGATCTGCACAGCCTCAGTTCGGGGTAGTATGTGTAGGAAGGAGTAGGAGACAATGTACTCTGATAGCTGTCTGTGATAGGAATCTTGTAAAAGCTGTTCAGAAAGCATTTTTTTTGGGGGGGGGATCCAACTTTAGTTCATCGATTGCAGGAAACCTTCCTGTGCTCATATCATCAAGTTTTTTTGTTTTTGTGTGGATTTTGAATGTTAATTTACAACATTGAGTATGTGTGGTGAAAGACAGTGAAAGTGTGCTTTGCGGGAGGGGCATATCTGTGGTGTAGGTAGATATAAGTTGGAGAAATAGTGATTTCTTTGTTTTTTGGTTATATTGTTGTTATATAACTGCTTGTGTTAATGTACACACAGGGGGTCCTGTTGTGAAGTATAACCAATCACTTAAAGATGCAATAACCCCCCCCCATTATTTCTTTTCACTCTATCCTATCCTCAATTATATTTCAATATCTATCCTATACTTTCTTGTCAGGGTGGCCTACTTGGCAATCTTCTATCTATCCTTTACTGTCCCTTTTTTTTTTTTTCTGTCAGTACTTAATTGCATCTTGTTAAAATAAAAACAATACATATATATTGAAAAGCTATGCTCAGCAAACCTTCAGTGGCTACTGGGAGAAGCAGTTCAACAAGTTCAGTGTCCCAAAACAAATGTCAAGAAGGAGCTGTTTCATTTGTAAACAAAAGAGCCTCTAAACAGCAGAGGGCTGAGTTGTGAAACAAGTATCTGCTGCAACTTCAGCTAGTAAGTTAAGAAGCAGTGGCTGTAAAACTAAGGGAAACTGGAACAAAAAAAGGTATTGTACTAAAATAAACTGTTACCTGAGTGCCCATGTTAGTTGCAGAGGTCCTTCTATAGGGCAGGCAACTCATGAAATGGCAGCTTATATGGTCTCAAGGAGGAGTGATGTCAGAAGGGGGGAGGAGCTAAGCTAATGCTCTGACATCATAGTCCTATAATTAAGTCTATATTTTTGTTTTAGGACCTTGTGAGGAAATACATGTTTTTTTGGGTAAACCCTCGGAAGTACTAGAATGATACTAGTTGGTTTAATATATATATATATAAGCTTGAAAATGCCATTGTTCATCTTAATTAAGGTATCACACGATTGATGAGGTCACCCTGTGGCATTATAAAAGGTTCCTCTAGGAGAAACAAAAGAGATAGGTGGTCAGTAAGGTTCTGGCCAAGGAAAGAGAAGGTTCTAAGAAGTAATTGTGCAAGTTTCCACATTGTTTGAGAGAAGGGAAAGAACTCAGGAATTCTGTAGAGTAATTTGTTTTACAAGAATTATCTCCTGATGTTTGAAGAGGTGTGACGGATTAACACCATTTATTTTTCCTTTCTGTATATATTAAATTTAGTATTTTTTATTTATTTTATTTTTTTTCTTCTTCTTGAATAAAATGATAAATGCAGACATATGCATTTTTTATGCATCCTATCTGGTTGTATGATCTGTTTATTGGGACCCACACTACCACAACTGGTGTTAGAAGTGGGATTCCAACCTCTGGGGTGTCAGAAGGTACTCCAGAGGGGGGTGTTGCACTGAAAATACCCTAGCAGATGCAACAACCAGAACAAGTGGAGTTGGATGCATTACATCTGACCAGGTCTGTTAGATTGAAGACTGGTGTCCAGTTATTGCCAGGAATCGAACCTGCTACCAGACAAAGAAAGATGGAAGAAGGAGCCACAGCTGCGGCTGGTAATCCAAAGAAGGAGGAAAGCCAGATGACCCCAGCACTGGAGGATCCAAGTGAACTACTGAAATGGCTTTTTTTATGCCAACTTGAGATGGAGCACCAGAGAGAAGAAGACCAGAGACAGAGAGATGAAGACCGGAGGATACAGGCAGAAGAGAGATGGAGACAAGATGAAAAATGGACGGCAACCTTAAAAGCTATTCAGGACATGACCCAGGGGCAGATGGAGACATCTGTTCCTAGAGACATTAAATTAACTAAGTTGACAGAGGTGGATGATATTGAGGCCTATTTGACAACTTTCAAGAGGGTGGCCCAAACCTGCAACTGGCCCAGAGACCAATGGGTGATTTGTTTGGTCCCATACCTCTCAGGACAGGCACAACTAGTCTACAGCCAGCTAAGTGGAGCTGATAGCTCAAATTATGACAGAGTTAAAGAAGAAATTCTTTGCAGATATCATATCAGCACGGAGACATACAGGCAACGATTTCGGTCTCAGAAAATGGCAAGCTTGGATACCCCAAGAGAAACCTATGCCCGTTTGAAGGACTATTGTGGAAAATGGCTACAACCCACCACCAAAACTGTAGACCAAATCATGGAACTGATAATAATTGAACAATTCATCCAGATATTACCTATGGAAGTGCAATTATGGGTAAAAGAACATAAACCCGAGACAGCCGAAGACACCATTAAGCTGGCAGAAGATTACCTAGCAGCAAGAAGCACCCAAGCCAGAGGTAACCAGGGCAATCCAGGACCATCTAATGCACTGGTAAGACCACCTTTTAATGCTTCTACTAACCAGAAACAGTTCTATTGAAGGGAGAGAGGTGGGAGAGTTCCATATGCAGAAATAATATGCCATGGTTGTCTTGGAAAAGGGCATATTGTAAGGAACTGCCCAAATAAAATATCTGATTTAGCACATCTTGCCCTAGCAAATTTTGGGCATGTGACCTCTGTGGGTATTAGGAACAACAGACTTTGGGTTTGCTGGACTCAGGCAGTATACAAACTTTGATCAGGGCTGATCTAGCACTGAATATGCCCGAGAGTGATTCAAGTACTACTGTGTGGTGTGTACATGGAGACATACACCGATACCCTACAGCATGTCTTTATATAACTGTAAATCAAGAAAGCCATGACATGTTGGTAGGCCTTGTTCCACGACTCCCAGTACCTGTCATTGTTAGGCAAGACTTTCCTCATTTTGACCTTTTAATGCAACAGCAGAAGACTTCTACAGGAACTGTTAATGTGGTTACTAGGTCCAAGGCCAAAACACAAGACTTACTGGAGGTCTTTCCTTTTGATAGTGGTTATTTTGAGACTGTCAGTAAGGACAAAAAGTCCAAGAAGACAAGGCGAAGAGAAAAAAAGACTTGGAATGAAAATCATCAGGCCAAAGGTCAACTTAATATCCCAGAGACTCTAGTGCAAAATATTGTACAGGACCAAAAATGCGATGAATCTTTAACATCTTTATTTTACAGGTGGACAAGGTTGGACATCCTGGACAATCTCGATTTATTATCAAAAACAATATCCTGTATAGAGCTGTTGTAGAGCCTGGTACAAATGAGGAACTTGAACAGTTAGTGGTACCCAGTAAATATAGGGAACAAATAATGCACTTGGCACATGATATTCCCATGGCTGGTCATGAAGGTAGAGACCGGACAGTACAACGTATTCTATCTCAATTCAGTAGGCCAGTGGTCCAAAAGGATGTTGCAGCCTATTGTAGGTCCGGTCCCCAGTGCCAATTGGTTGCCAAGGGAGGGAAAAAAGATACAGTCCCCCTACAACCTATACCATATGTAACTACTCCATTTGACAGGGTGGCAATGGATGTGGTGGGACCCTTATTAAAAAGTTCTAAGGGGAATCAGTATATTTTAGTCATTTGTGACTACACAACCAGGTACCCAGAAGCAATACCAATGAGGATGGTTACTGCCCCTCGTATTGCAGAAGAACTGGCAAAAGTCTTCAGCAGGATGGGAATACCCAAGGTTATCCTGACAGACCATGATAGTAATTTTTCCTCCATCATGCTGCAAGAACTATACAAATTGCTAGGGGTATCTGCTGTTACAAAATCCCCATACCATCCCCAAACTGATGGGTTAGTGGAAAGATTTAACAAGACAATGAAATGTATGCTTCAGAAGTATGTGCAGGAGGAAGGCCGGGACTGGGATAAGTTTTTGCCCTATTTGCTGTTTGCCTATAGAGAGGTGCCTCAGGCTACTACAGGGTTATCCCCTTTACCGTGTTATATGAAGTAACCCTAGGGTCCCATAGATGTGATAAAGGAGCATTGGGAACAGGGTCTAATGTAGCATGCAAAATATACTTGAATACATGACTGCATTGAGGAAAAGGCCAGTGAAATATGTGACTATAGCCCATCAAAATGTTGACCAGAAACAACTCAAACAGAAAGAACATTATGATATGGGCTTAAAGCATAAAGCATTTGAACCTGGGGAAAAAGTGTTGCTATTGTTACCTCCACTGAAAATAAATTGCTCATGCGTTGGCAAGGACCATATGTGATCTTACACCAGGTAGGCATGGTAAACTATGCCATTGAGATGCAGGGCATAGACCGTAAAAGAATTTACCATGCCAACCTGCTGAGAAATGGGTAGAAAAACAGAAACCCCGTGTTGTATATCCAGACTGATCCTGATAGAGCAGAGCTAGATATAGTATATGACAGGATTGATAAATCTGTTACTGACACTAAAGTGCATATCAATCCTGACTTAAACCCTGCACAGAGATTAGAGATTGATCATCTCTTGGAGTATTTCGCACGTACATTCACAAAGAGTCCAGGGAGAGCCAAAGGAGTAGTCCATGAGATCAGAGTTACCCAAACCAAACCAATTCATCAGAAGCCATATAGATTACCAGAAAAGATCAGGCCAGAAGTAGTGGCTGAGACAAAACAAATGGAACAAGCAGGAGTGATAGTTCCTTCACGCAGTCCTTGGTCCTCTCCATTAGTAGTCGTGCATAAAAAGGAAGGGGGCATCAGGTTGTGCTTAGATTTAGGAAAATTAATGAAGTATCTGAGTTTGATGGGTATCCGATGCAACGCATCGATGATCTCCCAGATCAGATTGGGTCTGCAAGATACATAAGCACCTTAGATTTAACAAAAGAGTATTGGCAGATTCCATTGGCCCCAAAAACCCAAGAATTAACTGCCTTCTGTACCCCTCTTGGTCTATATCAGTTCACTACGATGCCGTTCGGCCTACATGGAGCCCCGGCTACTTTTCGGTACATGGATCATGTCTTGAGACCTCACAAGGGCTATAGTGCTGCTTATTTGGATGATGTGGTCATCTATAGCCCCGACTGGGAGACTCATCTATTACAGCTTAGTGCTGTGATACAAAGCATCCAGGATTCTGGAATGACCATTAACCCATCCAAATGTGCTATAGCTAAGACAGAAACACGCTATCTGGGGTTCATTATTGGACATGGGAGGATTAAGCAGAAGTAGATAAAATTGAAGCTGTGGCTAACAGTCCCTACCCATGACAAAGTGCCATGTCAGGTCTTTCCTTGGTCTGCAAGTTATTATAGACGCTTCATCCGGATTTTTCCACCATTGCTACTCCTCTCACAGATCTGACCAAAACCATTTTCCCAATAAAGTAAAGTGGAGTCCCGCCTGTGATGAGGCATTTAACAAAATCAAGGCCATCCTATGCTCAGCTCCGGTGTTATGTAGCCCTGATTTCACTAAACCATTTGAATTACAGACGGATGCCTCTGACACAGGCATAGGGGCAGTATTGACCCAGCATAGCCAGGGAGAGGAACACCCCATCTTATACCTCAGCAGGAAATTACATGAAAGAGAGAGAAGATATTCTACAGTGGAGAAAGAGTGTCTGGCCATCAAGTGGGCAGTAGAAGCCCTGAGATATTATCTTTGGGAAATCAGTTTAGATTATAACAGATCATAATCCCTTATGCTGGCTAAATTTGATGAAAGATAAAATGCTCGCATTTTAAGGTGGTATTTATCAATACAACCTTATAAGTTCACTGTAATGTACAAAGAGCTGGTTCTCAGCATCAGAACTGATTTTTATCATGCTTTGGTGCTGATCCAGCTAGTAACTCTGTTCCAGATACAGATAATGGAATTGTATGTGTATCACAAAGTGCCAAGATGGCACAACCCCAGGAAATATGACTTGTAAACAGTATTGTCTGATTTGGAGTAGTGTTTTGAATACTGTTTATCCTTAAGGGTCCCTGGGGAACTTCTGGAGTGGGTGGAGGAAGTTCCACCTTCACAGGGTGAGGGGTTCAGTCAACACAACAAACATTATGTTGCCTTCTTGTGGTGGGAGGAGTGTAACAGGGGGTCCTGTTGTGAAGTATAACCAATCACTTAAAGATGCAATAACCCCCCCCAATTATTTCTTTTCACTCTATCCTATCCTCAATTATATTTCAATATCTATCCTATACTTTCTTGTCAGGGTGGCCAACCTGGCAATCTTCTATCTATCCTTTACTGTCCCTTTTTTTTTCTTTTTCTGTCAGTACTTAATTGCATCTTGTTAAAATAAAAACAATACATATATATTGAAAAGCTATGCTCAGTAAACCTTCAGTGGCTACTGGGAGAAGCAGTCCAACAAGTTCAGTGTCCCAAAACAAATGTCAAGAAGGAGCTGTTTCATTTGTAAACAAAAGATCCTCCAAACAGCAGAGGGCTGAGTTGTGAAACAAGTATCTCCTGCAACTTCAGCTAGTAAGTTAAGAAACAGTGGCTGTAAAACTAAGGAAACTGGAACAAAAAAAGGTATTGTACTAAAATAAACTGTTACCTGAGTGCCCATGTTAGTTGCAGAGGTCCTTCTATAGGGCAGGCAACTCATGAAATGGCAGCTTATATGGTCTCAAGGAGGAGTGATGTCAGAAGGGGGAGGAGCTAGCTAATACTCTGACATCATAGTCCTATAATTAAGTCTATATTTTGTTTTAGGACCTTGTGAGAAATAAATGTTTTTGGGTAAACCTCAAGTACTAGAATGATACTAGTTGGTTTAATATATATATATATATAAGCTTGAAAATGCCATTGTTCATCTTAATTAAGGTATCACATGATTGATGAGGTCACCCTATGGCATTATAAAAGGTTCCTCTAAGAGAAACAAAAGAGATAGGTGGTCAGTAATGTTCTGGCCAAGGAGAGAGAAGGTTCTAAGAAGTAATTGTGCAAGTTTCCACACTGTTTGAGAGAAGGGAAAGAACTCTGGAATTCTGTAGAGTAATTTTTTTTGCAAGAATTATCTCCTGATGTTTGAAGAGGTGTGACGGATTAACACCATTTATTTTTCCTTTCTGTATATATTAAATTTAGTATTTTTATTTATTTTATTTTTTTTCTTCTTCTTGAATAAAATGATAAATGCAGACATATGCATTTTTTATGCATCCTATCTGGTTGTATGATCTGTTTATTGGGACCCACACTACCACAATATTGTCAGTAATAGTAGATATTTTCTTGTTTGTTGTGTGGATGTAGTGCAGCAGTTCATAAGTTCAGGTTGTTTACATTACAAATTTACAAAGTGTAACGTGGCATAGTACTGAACTTTTGCATTTGAGACGCATTCCTCGTTCAGCATTGTACACAAACTGTTCTGTGTGTGAGTGTGTGTGCAGTGTTGCATGCATCAAATAAAACACCTTTTATTGTGCCACAGACTAGTGTATTTGCAAGCGCAGCAGTGTGAACTTGCTATCCACTGAAGCTGCTGATTTTGTACTGCGATTGTGGTATCTGTTCTTAGTTTTGCTGCTTGTAGTGCTGTAAAAGTCAGCACTGTCTGCATTCAGTGCTCCCCACCACCTCCACATTCAAAAGGTATTTTTTACCAGATTGGATTGTTTTTGTGACCCCATCAGCACCATTGGTTACTGGAGTTGTTTTAATACTGTGACAGTCTCAGAGTAGTCTCTTATCTGTTGCTGAAGCCACAGTTGTTTATTTGGCTTCAAATCCAGCGTCCCTCCAATCAGACAGTGAAAGTATCAAAATCTGAATCTGGTTATAATGTTTGTGGCTGATCCCCCAAAATGCCTGTAAAGAGACATGCAAGTAAAGTTGTTTCTCACTATGGCAATGTTGGCAGTAAGATGGTCTGTGGGCATGGTAGTAGTACGCAGACACAGAAGTGCATTGCTGATGTGAGGAAAGGTATTTCTCTTGCAATGTTTTTTACAGCCCAATCAGTAGCTTCACTCATAGTTGGAGGAAATGATGTTTTCCCAGCCAGTGGTGTTAGTGATACTGGTGTTAATGGTGGATGAGGTAGTATTAGTAATGCTGCATCAAGTTGTAATTCCGACCAGTGTACCTTATCCAAACATATTGAGTGTGAAGCAGTGCAAGTGAGTGGCAGCGTAGATTATGCCATACTTCCCAGTAACATCCCAGTAACTGAACCTGAGGATTCTGATAATCATGTCAACGATGGCATACAATGTGCTATTCCGTCCACCGTGGCACTTAACGTCACGCATTTTCCATGCAGTGATTCACAGTGTGGTGAAAAAATATCAGGTGATGGTGGTGTAGATGCTGATGATGAATGTGATGATGATGATGATGATGATGATGTTGCTGTTGTTGCGACATGCAGTCCACATGCTAGCATCCAAGCAGAAGATGTGGATGTGTGTGATGTTGATGAATATGATGATGATGTAATTGACCCCAGTTGGGGACCGGAGAAAAATAAATTAAAAGTGGCTGTGCCTGAGTCTGTTTGCAGGAATCCCCCTCCTGTAAAAACTTGTGATCTACCGGTTTTAGTTGATGATGACCCAGTAATCAATATGATAGGTAGTCATGGTGGTCAGTTGCAGACCAGGTGTACAGTGCCCGAAACATCACGTGCCCCCCCCTTTAGTTCTTCAAATAATGGACTTAAATAAGTCACATCATGAACATGTTAAAAGCAGAGCATCACAATCCCTTGTTTGGGATTTTTTTGTTCCAGATGCAAATGATGATTCAGTTGCAATCTGACAGGTTTACCATGTGCGTGTGAATCGAGGTAAAAAGGGGAGCCATCTGGGCACAGGAGGACAGCATACTCATCTTAAGAATAGGCACTTGGCACTGTGGACCCAGCACAAGCTGGAAGCTAATACCACAGTGGGGCATTCATCTGCGTCACCAGCAACCATAGCCAGCATGTTATCCCCTTCCATGACTGTTTAGCCCAGTAGGAAATTAAACGTGTGCAGTAGTGTGGAATAAGAGCAGAGGATTACTACAGGCATGATGCGGTGGAGGACCATAATGACTTTGAAATGTTGTCCAGTGCTGGTGAGAGTAGCAGTTTTTGTGGTGGTGGTGAATGCAGTATGTCTAGACAAGTGGTACATCAACCCTGGTTGGCAAATCTGGTAAAACAACAGCATTTCTGGGTGTGTCATCATCACCTTTGCAACCGTCTTCATCAAATGTCCACACTCTACCCCCTGCCAATGCCATTCTTCACAGAGCACAACCATTTGTGATCCATACACCCCATGTAAAATGTTTAAGTCAGCCCAGTTACAGAGTGTGTTTGCGCATAAGCTGTAGTACCCCCCCCCCACAAATCATACAGTGTCACATAAACTCAATGCTGTTGTAGCGGAAATGCTGCCAATTGATCTTTTGCCCTTCTCCTTTGTGGAAAATTCTGGGTTCCGTGGTTTGCTGCACGTACCTGTCCAAAATGGAAAGTCCCATCCAGGACATACTTTTCTACCTGTGCTGTCCCCGAGCTGTTCCACACTGTGTCCGACTCAGTAAGACATGCCTTTCAATATTCCTCCTCTCCATTCATCCATTTAAGTATGGATATGTGGACAAGTGGCAAAAAAGCGGAGAGTTCATATATGTGTATAAATGCACACTGGGTGCAGGTGCCGGGGGGTGTTTGTGATGTTGGTAGTGTGAATAATCAATGCAGTATGGTGGATTGTCATGGTAGCAATCTTCCAGGAATTTGACAGCATGCACCGATTGCTATGCGCAGTGTGACCTGTTCACAAACTGGTGAGAACATGTTGGATGTGGTACTGACTGAAATTGATAGATGGCTAAACCCTCTGTCCCTGAGAGCTGGGTTCATAGCAAGTGACAATGGGTCAAATGTGGTGAAATGCATCACAAATGGTGATCCATGGTGTTCCATGCATGGCCCACTGTTTAAATCTTGTGGTTCAGGAGTTTCTGCAGTACCCTGATATAAAGGAAATGCTGACCATTGCATGACGTATCTACTCTCACTTTTCAAAATCTGGAAAGGCCCGTGACCAACTGCGACAGTTGCAGATACAAAACAGCCTGCCTCAGCACTGCTTGAAGTTGGAAGTTGTCACCTGATGGAACTCCACTTTATGCATGGCAGCGAGGTTGTATGAACAATACAAAGCCATCTCAGAATGTCTTGTTATGCACACTAGCCGTGACAGTTCTGGGGCCTCCATGTCTATGACGACTGAACAGTGGCGCCTCACGGACTCTGTAATAACAATTTTGAAGCCTTTTGAACATGCCACACAGGCAGTGAGTGGTGAGTCTGCCTCCATTAGCAAATAAATTCCACTGCTGCAGATGCTAAGGCAGACATTGGTGAATGTACAGCATATCCTTGATGTTGCCGGAGACGGTGGTAGCAGTATGTTGCTGCAACACATGTTGACAGTATTCGACTGGAATCGTCACGTTGTGAGCTTTCAGCATAGTGACAACTTTGCCATAGCAACAATGCTGGACCCATGATACAAACGTGGAATTGCATCAGTACTGGAGGAAGGGCCTGAACAGGTAAAAAAATCAGTGGTCAACTGGTGCACTTGGTTCATGGGGCATAGAAGTCACGTGCCAAGGTCAGCAAACCTCAGCAGCATAATCCAGCTGAAGGTGTACCTGGAGGACCATCAGGCATATCCTGCAAGGGGAAGGGGACTGCAGATCCAGGTGGTCTGTCAACCTAAAGGGCTAGTGTCAACCCACTTTGGGAGGCTTTGTCCCAAGTGGGTATTTGTGAAATAAATTATTCAGGAGAACAGGATGATGCATCAACAATTGGACTTAGTGCAGCACAGAGAATGGTTGAGTCATATTTGTCTGAAAACAGGCATCTGACAATAACTGAAGATCCTCTTTTGTACTGGAATGGAAAGGTTAGTGAATGGCTAGAGCTGACTACAGTGGCACTGAAGTACCTCACATGCCCACCCTCCAATGTAAGTGTTGAGAGGGTATTCAGCTCAGCAGGTGCAATAGTCAGGGATCGTCGGACAAACCTGTCTCCTGCAAATGTTAGTTTGCTAACATTAATTAAAATGAATGAGAGGCACATACCAGCACAGATTGCAACCACGGTATTCATACCCCGGCCTAGTCATGGTGGTCTTGCTGATGTGGAAATGGAGTCTCCTGGTGGCACTGGCAGTGGCTGTCTGAAACGGCCCACCACTGAAGTAGATAATGACACAATGGAGAAAGAATTTCCCAGTGGTCAGACTTCAGACATCGATGACTGTGAGGGCAGCTTTCTTTATGAGGATGATGATGTGGTTAATGTTGGCAGGTTTTAACTGAAGTTTTTAAAAGGTGGTGTGCCCCCCCTTGACCACCACCACCGGGACTGATGTCAGCCACTGCCACCACGAGTCTGTCTGCCCCCCGGACCACCACCACTGGGACTAGCCACTGCCGCCACCATGAGTCTGTCTGCCCCCCGAACCACCACCACCAGGACTGATGTTAGCCACTGCCACCATGAGTCTGTCTGCCCCCCGGACCACCACCACCACCAGGACTGATGTTAGCCACTGCCACCACTGAGCCATCAGCCAGAGACACAAAGCTTCTTAATATTTAAACCATAAAGTGAGTATGTGTACTAATGTTTATTATGTTGCTTCACTTCCTTTAGCAAAACAAAATGGTTATATTAAATGTATGCTGAAAATAGAAAATAGAGTTAAAAATCTACGTTTCAACCTTAGGTCTTCTTCAGGAAATATCTAAAAGAGAAAAAAAACAAAGTTAGTGTAGTTAGTCCGGGGGGCAGACAGACTCATGGTGGCAGTGGCTAACATCAGTCCCGGTGGTGGTGGTCCGGGGAGGCACACCACCTTTTAAAAACTTCAGTTAAAACCTGCCAACATTAACCACATCATCATCCTCATAAAGAAAGCTGCCCTCACAGTCATCGATGTCTGAAGTCTGACCACTCAGAAATTCTTTCTCCATTTTGTTAGTTCACTTCCTTTAGTTGTATGTTTTGTTTTCTGTTGCTTTTCAGAGTCGCGATGGTAAAACACATACGGTACACTTCTTTTGTTTCTTTCACAGGGTAACAAAAAAGGCTCCATCGCTAAAATTCGTTGGGAATGGTACTGTAGCTGTACCATAGAGAGAGGAAGCGATGTAATATCCGTGTGAAATCCATTCTGGTAAATATAAAGATTTTATTTCATCAGTTTCATTGTTTTGTAAAGACTGTAGCAAATATTGCACACGGGTTGTGTTAGTTGACAAGATGTGAGTTTGAAATGTAACTTGACTTTGGATTGAGATTTGAGAACCAGGGAGGGACACGTAACAATTAAGTTGTAAGAAGTCATTCATTTCTCTTTTTAGGAAACTTCCAGATGCTTGTTGTTCTGTCAAAGTGGTCTTATCCAAAAAAGTTCTTCAACATCAGGCACCCCCCTTCCCTGAGCTTGGGCACACATGCAACACACAGAAGTTGTTTCATTAGATGACCATGACCATCCTAAGACAACCGGACTCCAGAAGGATGCTGTTGAAATCTGTGAAGTAACAAAACAAGAAACCATTAGAGACAAACCTGCAAATATGATTCCCCCCCCCCATAAAATAAAATACTTACCTTCATGTGCTTGAGAGTTATCCGATTCCAATTTCAGCGCAAAAAATTCTCATTGAGCACTGGAATGTGCACACCAACAGTTTCTGTGTGACCTGTGATGCAGAACAATACCATGAGTACATGTCCATGTCAACCCCCCCATCTCACCTGCAAAATACACAACACAACCATATATATATATATTATGGTAACATGGTAGTGCTACCATAGTTAGGGTTGAGGAGCCATTTACATGTTAAACCTAAAATGTTGCACCTTAATAACTTTGCAACTATTCAATGGATTTGCCTGAAAATTGGAATACATGATCAAGTACCATACATCTTGGGATCTGCCAACTTTCGTACTGTTCAGATATATGGCTGCGGAGTTATTAAGCGTGATCTGAGTGCGTAGTTATGCCTTTTTGAAATTCTTTGCCTGTCTCTACAGATTGCACGGTTTGCGCGATCGGTCCAAAATCTTCAGGGAACGTGCGGCTGGGGTCCCCAATGTGTCTTTTGAAGATTTCGTGAAAAAATATTAAACGGTTCAAAAGTTATTCAAAAAACAATTTCCCATTATAAGTCAAAGGGAAAAGTTAACAAAAAGTTTGACACTGTCACAAATGCAGTTTTTACTTTCGCAAATGGCCCTTTTACTGTCGCAAAGTCACCATTTTGTTTTCAGTTGGTCATCAGAAAAATGCTTGGCAATTAAATTTGGGACCATCTAGCAACCTAATTATTTTTCTATTCACCTAGTTGGACCCTGAGGATGCTAGGCATGTCTTTATTTTGGGGTAAAATACCCCAGAAACATATTTTTCAAATTTCTGGGAAAAGTGCTTTCACAAAGTACTTTCGCATTTGCGACACTGTAGCATGAATTTGCAAAAGCTTTTGCAAAGTTCGACAGTACTTTTCCAGGCTGTGGGAAAAGGATAGCAATTCTTTGCCACCTTGTTGCAAAAGAACGGTTTGGACTTTTGGGCTGAAATTTGGAGGGAACGCAGCCAACATCTCACAGATGTGCCTTTCAGTGAAAAAATATTACAGGGCAGCAAAGTCATGGCACTCCAAAGCTGATGCTTTTTCCCATAGGATAACATTACGGGCATCCACCGCATTACAGGAATCCTTTGGCGCCCTGCTGCAAAATAACGGTTTGGTCTTTTGGGCTGATATTTGGAGAGAAGAAAGCCAACATCCCACAGATGTGCCTTTTAGTGGTTTGGTGAAAAAATGTTACAGGAAGCCAAAGTTATGGCACTCCGAACGTCTCTTTTTTCCATTAGGATAACATTATGGCATTTACTGCTCCTTTCAGGGCGTGTATCTTGGAAACGGTACAAGATACGGACTTTTTGTCAGAAAAACGCTTATCCCTCTGACAGGGGCTAAGTACAAAACTAGCCAGGAAAGTCATAAATCATATTACTTTTAAATTATTTTTCTACGTCTTACGGTTCCTGAGATATAAGCAATTTAGTATTCCAACTCCTAATTTTCTGCTCAGAGACCCATTATTATGCATACATTCTTTGTACTCACTGTCTTTCTCTAAGCAGCTTTTGGGGAAAACCAGCCTGTGCACTTACATTACTGTTACCCTTACCGCTTCTGCTTGCAGTTCCGTAACCATTTCAGTTACTGTTCCTGTCTATGGCACGGTGTGCATTACCCTTCGCGTTTTCATTTGCACTTGCGTTTGCGTTATTTTAACTATTTGTGTCTACAGTACTGTTTATCTTTCTGTTTCGCTTTACGTCACCATGCGCATTACCATTTGCGTTTGTGGGCACCGTGTTACTATGTGACAAGACATCACGTGGAGGGGTGTAGGGCGAAGGCCCGGCGCTCGCCGCCGCAATCCCATTCACTATTTCTCATTATCCTTCTCAAAAGAAGGGAAATTAGAGCAAAAACTCCATTTAATGCATTAGTTGGGGCTGTTCACAGCGACAAAGTGAGAAATTCGATTGTTGGGGTTGGCCTCCCTTGGACCCCCACCTCCCCAACCAGCATCGGACACATTGGGGTTGTCGGTCCTAACTCTCTCACCCCATTCTCCTATACCTCTGCTTCTTCACACATCTGATGGGGTGAGAGTTAGGCTGGCAACTCCAACACGCACCCAATGCCAGTTGGGGTGTGGGGGTGGGCGGGGGGTCCAAGGGGGCTTTTAACCCTAATGCCGAATTTCCTTGCTTTTGTCACTGTGGAACAACCCTAACTAATGCATTAAATGGAGTTTTGCCTAATATATATATATATATGTATATCTACTCACCAAGGCTACTATTAGTGTACAGCCAAAGGGCACCCTTCAATCCAGTTGAGATGATCACATTGCATTTGCTGGAATCATCTTGCAGAACACACTGGACCAGCAACACGATGCTCACAGTCATCATTTTATACTGGGAGATGTGCTGAAACACTCTCATTCCACTGTGTAACCACTTGTCAATTTTCTGCACAGAAGCAGGATGCATTTTGGGCCTGTAGAAAAAATCTGGGACTCTATACCACCACTGTGAGCATGACTGAGTGCGCCATTAATTCTGGGGGACTTTGTATGTGCTGAAACAGTCTCATTTTGCTGTGTAACCACTTGTCAATTTTCCGCACACAAGCAGGATGCATTTTGGGCTGGCAGAAAAAATCTGGGGACTCTGTGCCACTTTTGTATGCATGACTGAGTGTGCCATTAATTCTGGAGGACTTTGAATGTGCTGAAGCAGTCTCATTTTGCTGTGTAACTACTTCGCAATTTTCTGCACACAAGCAGGATGCATTTTGGGCCTACAGAAAAAAATTGGGACTCTGTGCCACCACTGCGCACATGACTGAGTGTGCCATTAATTCTGGGGGACTTTGTATGTGCTAAAACACTCTCATTCCACTATGTAACCACTTGTCAATTTTCTACACACAAGCTGAATGCATTTTGGGCAGGCAGAAAAAAATCTGAGGACTCTGTGCCACTTTTGTGTGCATGACTGAGTGCGCCATTAATTCTGGAGGACTTTGTGTGTGCTGAAATAGTCTCATTTCATTGTGTAACCACTTGTCAATTTTCTGCACACAAGCAGGATGCATTTTGGGCCTGCAGAAAAAATCTGGGGACCCTGTGCCACCTTTGTTTGTTCTGTGATTGTTGCTGTGAGCTCATGATGTCATACTGACATTTTTACAATTAAAGCTGCATTGCAAGAATGTTCTCAAAGTTTTGAACTGTACTTTTTATGCTACTTTACATTGCCACATCCACCACTAGTTACTTCTGAGTTGTGACTTGAATGATACTGATTCTTTTCACAATTTATGTCTGCTTTACTTACTTGACTACTTTTTTTCATGTATGAAAAAAAAATGAGCACGCCTTCCAATATTGTTAGGACCAGGTTTGTATTTATTTGCAGCTGCTTTTCAATAACTATTGTTCCGTGGTGTCATAAAACACTGCCTGATGCATAACTGTAAATTAACAACAGAAGTGATATTAGCAACTAATTGATGTGATAGAGAAAAGCAGAGGAAAACAATGACAAAGTCCTTTTCAGCACCAATTTAAAAGAAATGCTCCTTTCATTATTTCATACATGAAAAAAGGTAGTACAGCAGACTCAACTACTGCAAATTCTCATATCATTCCAGTCAGTCAGGATGTAAGTAAAGGAAGTTGTAACATAGCATTAAAACATATAGGTCAGAGTTATCAACAGATTGTTGCACTGCTGCTTTACAGAGATTCACTGCATTGCATAGGTATGGTGATGCACATAAACTAATATGTGGGGGCATTACTCCCACTGGAATATTTCTTGCTCCACAGAGTGCAATATATTTCTGTGAAAACTGACCACAATTTCATTACAGTGAGTCATGTGACGGAGGAATTACCAATCAGAAAAGCCACCCACATTCTGCCACCCTTTCTCAGCAACGTTAGGACGTGATGCCAGGGGGAGCGCAGGTGCATGTTCCACTATAGTGAATGTCAGGCAGCTATCCCAATGTTTCCTTATGTCATAAGGTTGACTTTGTGGTGAAATGTGGGAATGTTTCCACTAACAAGGCTCTTCTTATTGGAAACATGCCCATACGTTTCACCATAAACTGACCATTACAACATAAAGAAACACTTGGAAACCTGCCGGACAATTTGATATTCACTGTAAGGAGCACACACACACACACACACACACACACGCTCTCCCTGCCGTCACATCCTAACATTGCTGAGAAGGGAGGCAGAATGTGGGCAGATTTTTAGAACGGGAATTCCTCCATCACGTAACACACTGTAATGAAATTACGGGCGGTTTTCGCAAAAATGTATTGCACTACATGGTGCAAGAAAGATTCTCCCGGAAGGGAAAATGTGTATGATTAAACAATAACAAAGAAAAAACACACAAAAACAGCACAATACAGTAGTGGGGTGGGGTGAGGTGGGGTGCAGAAAACAATCCCGTCACTTACTATGGCTGTGGGATGCCGTGGTGGTCCAGAAGCAGGTGCAGCATTGAAACTATTTGCTGCTGCTGTGATTCTACTCTGTTCACCTGCTGCTGCAAAGCACTGAACCGCTCTTTATTTTCTTCAAGCACTGCCCACACCAGGCTGATGTCAGACTGTGTTGCAGGGACTGTGGCGGGGTCCGCTGCAGCGGGGAATCGAGGTATTGGGGGTGCCGGTGGCTGTGGTGGCGGTGGTGGTGGGGATGGAGCAGCTGCTGTAGTAGTCCTCCTCCTGCTGCGGCGATGACTGTGAGGCACAACTTCCAAACCAGCAGCACCCTTGGCCACTGCCATGGAAGGGCCAGCAGGTGGATGCCTGGCCCCTTCCATGGCAGCCTGCCACTCTGCCCTGTGGTAGTTTAGTACGTGGGTGCACTGGCCACCAGTCCCCAAATGTGTCCCACGGGGCCATGGCGCACCAGCACACCACACACATGGCACACCACCACTGTGCTGTTTCCCCCCACACAGTTAAAAAACTCCCACACTGGGGAGCTTCATGGGGGACCAGACACAGTCCTCACATGTTGGGCATGAGTTCCACCACCACCTACAATTTCCGGGGCCACCTCCTGTGGCTGTGGAGGTGGTGGAGGGTGTGTTGCTGGAGCCCCAACAGCTGCTGCTACAGGTGGTGGTGGTAGTGAAAGGTGGATGTGCAGCAGCCACCAGTGGCACTGGTGCTGCTGCTGCTCCTGTTGCTTCAATGGGGGAAGCAACACCAGCCAGGAGTCAGGAGCGGTCCAACATAACACAACCGCCCCGCCCCCCACAGGTCCACACTCCCCTCCTACTGCGCCCATGTGTCAGCGACTCACCTTCTCCTAGGTCCATCCTCCTGAAGTCCATGGGCCAACACACACACACACACACACACACAGACAGTGGACACACACACATACACCGTCAGTCAAACACACAAAACAAAACAAAACTTATACAAAAGAATTCACTAACAAAAAACACAAATACAATACAAAAACTAAATAAAGAAATAGCTTTTAAAAAAAGCTGTTTGTTTTCTTCTGGAACTGAAACACAACCAAGTGGCAACAAGGCAATCAAGCACTGTAACTTCTCTCCTCTCACAAATGCTTTCTCCCTCTACAAATGCAAAGGAGAAAGTGAAACTGCTTCTGTGACTCACTTCCTTCCTGCCTGGCTAAAGCATGTGACTTACAGTACTGCAAGCTTTGTGATGTGCCTATTCTCTTCTCACTTCACCTTACTTCGCATTAAGGCATAATGGCAACACGAAGTGGTAATAATAATAATGTGAAGTGAGCACTCTGCAGTACCCACTTCGTGTTGTGCTCCGCAGACTCCACTTCGCAGGTGGATAAAAAATTTGCTGCATCTCTAGCATTAACTTCCCTTGACATCCAACAAAGGACACAGAAACAGAGAGCAGAATTGTTAATATTAGCCCTGTGCAGTCAGAGACTTATTATTTCCCTTCACATTATGTACTGGTTGTAAAATATTAGCATAATTGTTTGAAGGGGGGGGGCGTGTTCCTGTTACACGGTTGTGACAGTTCTTGTCTTTCTCTGTTCTTGTCATAGGTTCCAGAACTGTATACAGTAGCCAAGTAAGTTTGGGCCAGTGACCTGTACAGGGGGACTTATTACTTCCTTTCCTCTACTAGTAAAATGTACAGGGGCATTATCACATCCCTCCCTCTGCTCGTGACCCCCCTACATATCCATCCTAGCATTTTTTAATCTTTTCCATTGCTTTATTGCACTGTACTACTACTGTCTTTAGAGTCTCCATGATCATTACCCCTGGATCTCTTTCCTTTACTGTGCAGTCTGCCACTACCTCCATTCTGTTTTCTCTTTTCATGTTTTTGGTCTCTATGTCCATTACTTTACAAAACACTTTATCTTACTCATGATTATACAATCAGTATTTATGTTCCATGCATTTTAACAAAAAAAAAGTTGAATAATTAAAAGCATAGTAAAAAAGAAAAACAAGACAGCAAATGACTAAAAGTTCATATAGCCTCCCTTTTTCCCTACTGTAATACAAACAGACCACTTCTCTCAGTGAAGTTTGGCCCCTGCAAGACATATTTTAAATCAAGGATGGAAATGCCTTTCTCATTTCCAGCCTTGATTTTTCCCTACTGTGTATTCTTCCAATTTAACTGCCTCCATAAAGCTCTCCCCACCCCCTTCCTCCCTCTCTTTCTTCTGATAACACCATTAATGATGTCCCATTGTGTCTTGAACTCTACTATAGTATACTCCCAACACTGACCACATTGCTGGCCATTTTCTGCCCATTCATTACTCACCCAGTGGAAAAATAAATACTGATACCTTCAGAATGTCTCCACTTCCAGCTTAATGCCATACCCTCTGGTAGATGTATAGCTCATCTTTTTGAACCACATGAAGTATGTGTACTTATGTTTCTGTCACATTCTCCTCTCCCCCTGTCTTAGAGGGAATACATATTGAGCCCTCCAATTTTTCCACATACAGTACAACTTTTCCCTGCTCTGCTTGAATAGTTTTCGTCTCCCTTCCCAATACATTTTCTAACATATATTTGTCCTTCTTCAGATTAAGTTTGCAGATTTGTACACAAAATTCCAGGTGATGTCTAACATATGACCTGAAAAGTGACAATATGTTCTCCATCATCACAGGTGACCACTCCCACACCTGATGAACCCAAACATCCTAGCCATTTCCAAAGTGTTTGCAGTGCAAAGAGGTTTTGAGACTATTGCTAATACTTTCTACAGGTCCATCTTTTAAATTGCTAAATTGATTTGAAGTATAATTCTATCTATTGAGTACAATACTACTTATCAGTTAATTGCTTTATAATGATGTATTTTAGAGGTCAGAATCTCCCCAACTATACCAGACAAAAGCTAATGCTTTACCTATATGAATGGCCTTTATAACAGTTTAAGGGCTTCAAGCTTATAATCAATGAGAAAACCAGTAACAAAATAGTATAGTTTGCCTATACATTGCTTCTTTGCTAAATCAACCTCATAGTTTACAGAGATGTCACCCAGTTAACAAAGTGAACTCCATAACAGCACAAGCCTTAGCCTGCTGCCTTACTATACTGAATGCTGGTAGAAATACAGCTAGTGACGTTGTAGTACATATACAGTATAAAATGGGCATTTTGGGGATTAATCGACAGTGGGAGGCATTTGGAGGCTACTGTTTTTGTACAGGTGGTGATGGGGCTTATTTTTCTTTATTAAAAGGGAGCCAGTATAAGCTATGACTTTGAACTTAAACTTTTTATTGACATTTTCAGGGCTCCAGAAAAGGTGAGTACCATACCACCTATTTTATTCACCCCATTTTAAGAAATACTCTTCAGATATTTTTTAATGAGTGCCAATACTCAGCAAACATCTCTAAATGCACCACACTCCATAGAACAGTGCTTCATAACTGTTGATTAAAAAGTAGCAATTTTTTTTCAGATTTACAGCACTTGTACACATCCTAATTTTGTTTTATTCATTATATTTTAAAATTGGTGAGTAAATCACTCCTATCTGCCAACATTATGTGGTGCACTGTTGGCACCTGATTGGTTCTTATCTAGAAAAAAAATACAATGTTTTTTAAAAAATGTACTTCTTACTCCACTCCTTCCATACACTTGTACGCATCTGAATCTGGTTTTACTCACCTCACTTTCAAAATGAGGAGTACAGTACTCATACCCAAAAATCTTATCTGAAGCCCTGGACACTTTATACCATAATTCATTAGTACAAATGCCAGCATATGGTCCCATTTCCCTATAATGTCAGGTAAATCTGATTTCATGACAGATTTCAAAGAATGCATTAAATTACCTTCAAACATCGGGATGCCAGTTGTAGCCGTATTAACAGCCAATTGCAATAATCTATTTTAATTTCTATAATATTCAAATTGTATATATCCCTCAGATTGAATTACGTTAGCTGTTATCTTTACTGGGAATAATCCAGCATATGTAAATAGGGCACTATGTTGTAAATTTCTGCATAGATTGTCTACTGCATTAAATGCCCATAGGACTAATTTCAGATCTACCTACTTGAAATCCTTGAGTTTTTCTATTGTGTGGAAAGGGCGTACAAAGGCCCTTCCCTGTGGGGGAAATTGTATATTGGGGGGGGGGTCACCCAAAGGCCCTTCCCTCTGAGGAAAATTTTGTGGAAAAATTAGCAGAAGGCAGCTTCTATGGTTAGATGACCACCAAGGTCCAGCCTGACAGAGAAACAGTCAGCACAGAGGATACATCTGGCATTCAGAAACAAAAATCATTCAATAAATGATGAATGATGTGGATGCTGTGCAAAACAAATATTGGCAGTGGCAGTATTACTGGCACAGTGACATCTGTTTGTCTAAAGACTGGGACAAGACTGACCTACTGTCTCTTCTTTGATACTATATATTACTATGTTACAGAAAAAAGGCAACACTTATGAAAGGACTGTTACCTTTCATAATTTGTGGGTGGTGAGACACTATGAGCAACACTTAATTTTATCACATTTTGGCCATAAAATATCAAATGCTTTTTCTGTTTTCACCATTCATGTAAAGTATGATATACCCAGTCTCATTTGACTTTGTAAGGACAGTGAACAGCATATGACATCAGAGGCATGGAGAAATGTAGTAGAAGGATTGATAAGGCTCCTACACACACACACACACACACAATCCTAAGTGAACTGTGAACTACTTTTTTTTATTTACTGTGGCTGGAAACAAAGCAACAGGAAACTATTCTCCCCTCTGTCTGTCTCTCCATCATGTATGTCTAACTCTTTCTCTGTCTAGCTCTTTCTCTAATTTGTTCTCAGTGACAGTATGCAGATTGTTGGAGAGTCATGCCCAAAGTCATGTCCAAGACAATGCAGCCTTTTGTTACTGACTAAGAAAGTAGTCTTAGCCTCCACCTGAACAAGAGTAAGTCTCTTAAAAAAAGTGAATAATCTCATTTTGCCATTCACTAAAGGAATTTCATTGGTGATGACCCCACCCTCCAGAAAGAAGAATTAACCCCCCCAAAAAAACAATGCTTTCACAGCAAAGCAATCTTGTCACAAATGCTATGAAAAAGGGATGTCTTGCGACCTGAGTTCAGGAATGGACTCGGGTTGTCGGGGGCTGGCGGGGCGAGGGAGGATTGAATGTCCCAAAAGATGCTATCCTTCCTCTGGGGAGGGATACCAGGGGTGCCCTAAGCACCCGACGTCCCAAAAAAATTGGTGGAAGCACAGGCTGCAGAGGGCTTGGCATCTTCGTTCGGTGAAGTCGGGGAGGGTGGACACTGTCAGATGCTTGGCAGAAGATGTACATCAGCATGTCTCCTGTCTGGACAAAGATCCTCACACCAGCATTCCAGGGGGATGGGAAAAAATAAGGTGGGAAAATTACAAATACCCTGGCCTCATGAGTAGAATGAAACCTGGTGCAGGATTGCCTTGGGAATTGCCCTGGCGGACAGAGTAGGAGGAGGTATGAGGCCTCCTCTGAAAGCTGTGGGAGCCAGGCAAGTTAAAAAAAAAAAAAAAAAAAAAAAGGGATGTCTTGAACTCACAGGTCACATCTGCACTAATGGAAGATACATTATTATGGCTGCAAGGGGGAGAGTCATGCTGCAGTTTTGGTATCACAGTAGAAGGAAGAAAGAAAGAACAGTGACCAGATTCTGTCCCACTTCTCTTCTACAGTGCAGTGGTTGACTTCTGCACTGCTATGCTCATTGGTGGTGTGTGGTGTTTCCCCTGCCCCTCTCCTCCATGGCTACACTTCCCCTGTGTGGCCACAGTAGCCCCGCCCCCCATTGCTGCAGTATTTTGGCTCACAGTGGAAATGTCCACCATAACCAAGATGGCTGCACTGCTCAGCATGTATGGACAACATTATTTCCACAGTTGTGCATGTGCACTGCACCCCCACTGACCATCTTGGAGACAGCAGACTTTTCTGCCATGAGCTCTGTAAGCTATTTTTTATGGTGCTCTTAAACCGCTGATGCAGCCTTGTCGGCTCTGGTCATAGTTTGTTCTTGTAAATGGTGACTGCCTGGATATAGCATACAAGACCCTGGATGCACTTCAAACTTGTGTCTGTACTATTGTAATTGCTTGACTTATTCTTGCCCATACCTGTATTGTTTAACCTGTATTCTGCTGTTTTCCTGTATGCAACATATTACCACCATGTTAAGCATCTGAACTCAATATCTGTATTATTTATATCTCCTCCACCTCTTCCCCCAGGACGCATCTGGAAGTGAACAGTTCTGCTCAGTATACCGTTCCCGAAATGTTTAAATAAATATATAAAATATAGTATGTCTATGCACTTGCCAGGTAAACAAAAGTTAAATAAATAGTCACATAAATAAATAAATAATAGCAGTAACAAAAGCAACATGTGCTGGAACTCCAGCATCATTACAAGTCAGGGAAAGCCAGTGTAAAAAGATAATAACACAGTATGCTAGGAAGGGAGTGTCACAGCTGGGCAGCCACCACCACAAAAGTCTATCTCCTGATGACTTCAGTTGGGCATTTAGAACTCTCAATAAGTTCTCCTCGGTGGAGGAGATAGCAGTTGGAAGCATAGCAAATCAAGTCTGAGTCTCACTTTCAAGCACACCTACTGTATTGGAGCTCTGCCATATCGCAGGACACTGATGTCCTGGTGGAAAGCTTTTCACTTTAAAAAAAGAGCTGCAGAATGAGCTAGGCAGTGAGTGTTACAGGAGCAGCATGATGTCACAATCTGGGAGGGTTGATGTCTTGCCTTGCCTGGTCTACATCAGCAAAACTAAAGTCTGTTTGCTGGTGTGAGCCAGTAGCACCACAAGGTGGTGCTAGAGAACAGAGTTCTTCTGTGGGAAAGTCTTAACTGTACAATAAAGGACTTTACTCCAAATATAAAGGTAAAGCAAGTGTCATATTAAGAGATGTCACATTTCTTATGTCTCTATATTCCAGACCTCTTCATCTAATGTGCATCTATTTACCTTAAACAATTTTCTAAAGAAACACAAAAAAAGTATGTTGAACTTGCAATACCTTTTATCTGATACCTTATTTGACTAACGTAAGCTTGTTATACATCCATTTGAATAACATGTTCTGTCAAATAAAAGGCATAACAACCTACTTTTTTTTCTTTTTGCATCAATTCTACTCTAGTATGGCATTACAGTTTCTCTGAAGAAACCCAAAACATCAGCCATTAATTCACTGCTGCAATTAATAGAAGGAAAAAAGACTGAGAAAGGAAAACAAGGACACATAGACATTTGGATGGGGGATTGTTGGTAACGAGGACTTGTTCATGTTTTAATACAGAACTGTTTAATGTAAAAACTGTATATACCCATTAGAAAAAGATAAATGAAACATCTCTGACTGAATAGGTTGCTGTTAACTTCCGGAGACGTTACCATGATGAGTAGCAACTAAATTTGTGAGCTCCCATTTACAAGCAGTACAAAACCCTCTAAAACTGTTCTAAATCTCAACAGCACATACCTGCTAAAAGACAACACAGAGTTCCAAATCTCCCAGGAGGGTCCTAACCTGGCGACTACCTTCAACCTGTTGGTCAAACAATACCAAAAGTTGTCTCCTTTTAGTGGCTAATTTGGCCTTGGACCATCTCATTCAGTGCAGCCTTGTGCTGAAACTCTAAATCTGCTATTTCTGTCTCTAAGTTTACACTTAATTGGGCCTTTTTTGTTCACCTTAGAGGAATATTGAATAATTTTCCCCCTGATGGTACTCTTTAATGCATCCCACTGTATACAGGGGTCAGTGTTCAAGAGGGGGTTATCTTGTAGGTACTCCTTTACCTTCCTAATTGCCAATTTCTTAAACTTGTCTTTATTTATAAGACTCACATTCATTGTCCATGCTATTTGTTTGGGTATTGGGACAGTGGACAGCTGCATTACCACCAGGGCACGGTCCAAAGCTGTGACAAACCCTATCTTACAACAGACCACATGGTGTACTCATGGTACTGAAAGGAGGCAGTTATCAATCCTGGAAAAAATGTTGTGTTGGGGAGAATAATACATGTAGTCCGTCCACTCAGATGGACAAAGTTCCATATGTGTACGAGTCCCATTTTGGTGCCCAGGCAAGGAAAAAGCTTTCCTGTTCTGGTCTACAGCTGCCCAGTCTGCTCTGAGATGTCTAGGGAGGGGTTGGACACAGCATTAAAGTCCCCCCCCCAATGACTTGACTCTGCGGGTCCACCAGCTTGTCTCTGACCACCTTTCTGAGAAAGGACAACTGTTGTTCCTCATCATTAGGAGCCTACAGACTTAATAAGAAACATTTTTGGCCTCTTTACTCTCCCTTTATCCTGATAAATCTATCTTCCAAATCTTGGTCCACTGACTGGATGAGGAGCGGGGTATTTATTTTGGATCAGTATTGCCACCCCTCTTCTGTGTCTGTGTGTGTTTCATATTCAGAGGCATACACCTCTCCCAACCAGCTTCTGCACAGCTTCTGGTGCTCTGCTGCAGTTAGGTGAGTCTCCTACAAGAATGCCACCATGGCCCAGTCTTCATGCAGCTCTTGCAGAATCCCTGACCTTTAACTTTGCTGTCCAAATCTCTCTCATTGTAGGACCCCACTATGAAATCCACCATGGAGGATTCAATAAAATAACCTTAATCCAGATGATATAAGGATAGTAAGACATGCATAACTATACCAAAAACAGTGAATAGTTCACAACTAGTGGTTTCAAACCATATACTGGGAGATGCCAGTTCTGACATCAGAGTCGCTTCAAGGTAACTATACCCAATCCACACCCACAAAAGTGTGGTATGGTGGGGAGTGGAGTGGAACCAATCTAAATGGCCCCACTGCCTGAGGACTATAACCTCTGAGGGAGTGTGCCCAAGTGGGTAAAACCAAATACAAGCTCAAGATTACTGTATTTGAGCTGCTGCAGGTGCAAAAGGGTAGAGGAAAACACCACCCCTAAGTTGGAGAAGCATTACTTACCACTATCCCCCCGCTAGACTCCCACCTCTGAACTAAGGAGAGGCTTCATGTAAGAATGTGTTGGAGAAACTCTCTCCTCTCAGTGAAGCTGAGGACCCCTTCCATTGTGGATGGTGGGAGGTGGGCTCCAAGCCAAAAGAGCTGACCAAGCCCCTGTGGCCTTCACAACATTTTCACCAGGGAGTTCTTGATGAAGTCCTTTCTTTAACTTTGACTGCTGTATTGCAAAGTCCCCAGGTTTGTGTGGACAGGGCCCAGCACTCGAGCACCAGATCCCCCCCATACACACACACCCAGAGCAGGCCTCCACTATAACTCCCTATCTTAGATAGTATGGTTGGGAGAGTGGCGGTCTCCAACATTTATCATTATCTTGCCGCTAGTGATGGATCTTCACGGCAGTACCCCCCTTCCCTCAGGGCCAGCCAATGTATTCCTCACTGTCACTAGTGGAGCACTACTACACCTTCATGGGTGATATTATGAAATTTGGAGCTCCTGGGCCACTGGCAGGCCATGGGAGGATTTGACAATGTTGTACAAGGGGACTGCTTTTCCACCAGTGGGGAGGGTTTCTGCTCCCCTCCCCATGGTCACCTAGGCCCTTGCCCTTTAGTGTTTCATCTTACCTCTGTTTCTGGAGCCTGCCAGTTGCTCCCAAATCATCTTGGTTCAATTGCCAGAGGTCTCCACTGAGCTTTAAGAAAAAGTCAGCTCCTAAGGAGCTTTGGCCTGGAGTACAGCACAAGGGATGCCCATTACGCTTCTGTTCACCAAACTGCCACTGATTACAATTTCCTGCTTGCCCTCACTGTGTCTCCCCACCATCAATTCAACCAGTAAAGGCAGCTCTGGGGAACCAGAAGAACCCAATCCCAGGCCTCCACACCCCATCTGCCCTGCAACAGCAGCCCATTAAGAATTTTTATTCTAACTGTTTCTTTGGCTGCCATCTCTGTCCACTCAGGCCCAATGTCCCTGCCCCCTCCAAACATGCAGCCACCCATCCCCTGATTTAGCTAGGCACTTCAAACATTTGTTTTATATCAAGCCTTTAACTTAGCTTGGAATTCTATGAAAATTTACAATCTGAGTCTTGAATCAAAGCAACTTGAGTCTAATATTGTCACTGAGCTAGAAATCGCAAGCTGTTTCAGGCCACCAAGCTGTGCTGAGCAGGACAGCCAGACTCTACTTCTTTCTGCTGTGTTTTGTTCAGCCCCAGGCAGTTGGCTGTGCCTGAGCTGGTGAAAACATGCTGTGCTGCTATGGAGGACTAGATCTTCTTTTGCGCCTTATCTTGATGGGCTGCTGTCTTCGAATTGCATGATTGATTCCAAGCCTTCTGTGCTGCTTCTCAAACCACTGGTGATTGAAGCACATCCTTTAAGTTAATTCCAGCAGTAGAAGATAAGAACTCACTTCTGAGAGTGCCTGAAAAATCTCTTGGTGCTGTCTTCTGTAACAACTTTTAGACGTGATGGGTATTCTAAGTAGGAACAAATGCCCTTTTGCTTGAGCAGCGTTTGAAATAACAGTACCTTTTTTATGCACTGGACTGTTTGGGGGGCATAGTCATGCTCAAAAAATATTCAGATATCTCTAAATAGTAGTACTTTTTTAGCCCAGGCCTCACGTCCTGGAAGGTCATGATGATGGAATGGGGCCTAGCTTTCAGATCTCACAGAGGAGGTATCAGGGATCTATGTGCCTGAATGATATTCAGTGACTTACCTGCTGGAATTTGTAAGAGCTCTCTGAGAAAACTGTCCATGAATACCAGCATGTACCCCTGTTCTGTACTTTCAGGAATGTTGTTAAGCCATATGTTATTATGGCGATTTATATTTTCAAGCTCATATATTCGTTGCTTTTGTTGCAATTGCTATTTGTGTTGCTCCAAAAGGACCATGCTGTGAACATCCGTAGTAGCCATGTACTCTGTTAGGCAGGTTTTCACTGCCCCTGTTTGCTTTTTAAGGATGTTTATGTCTCTTCTGTCCTCTAAAATCTTTCACTTCTAGATGTTACAAAGTGGCATTAATCCAATTAAGAGCCCCACACAGCTTTTTTGAGGTTATTGTACAATTGGCTTCTTTTTTGTCACTGGTTGGGGAGATGCTGTTGGAGTTTAGGCCAGGGTCTTGTTTGTGGCCTAGTGTCCTGGCTCCTTCACGGATTTTGGTCTCTTGTAAGTTGATTCCCACCAGACTTTCTTTCAGTCAATTCCTTTGGTGACATTACGAAGTTAGTAAATTTGCACTTTTGGCTCAGGATTACTATTTGAAATGATGGATTAAGTTAGGATTGTGGAGTGAAAGACAGGAGCTCCCAACTATGTAACCATACAGCTAATGACTTCACCAGATGTCTCTCCCCCAAGCTTATTAATGCACCTTCTTGATACTCAAGCTTGGTTAAAGGCCAAGTGGTAGACCTGGAGGACCACTCCAGGCACAAAAAATATCTGCATCTATGGGTGAAAGGCTTGGAGATGTAGAATATGACAGAATTTGTGGAGATCTTTCTAAAAGAAACTCTAAATTTAACCCTGGACTTTCTACTACAAGTTGAACAAGCACACTGCACTTTAATCCTGAAGCCACTCAGTGCAAATGCCACCCCAAGATCTGTTCTGCTGCAATTTGAAAGCTTCAGAAATAAGCAGGACATTATCAATCAGGCTAGGAATCAGCGTGATATGCAGTTTCGGGGCTGTAAATTTATACTGTACCATGAGTACCTGCAGGAGGTCTTAGAGAAAAGGCAAAGCTACAATGGACTGAAGAGGGCCCTGCGGGAACAAAACCTGAAGTTTCAAACTCCCTACCCAGCTCAGTTGTGGGTACCTACAGGTTCCATGATTCCCTTTTAGAAGCCACTTCAGACTTGAGGAAACCTGGGATTGCCAATTGCTATGGCACAGAAGGAGGCCTCTGGACTGTCTGAAACATCAGCAACCCTGGAAAAGAAGAGTAGATGGCAGCAGGTTAAGAATTTGTTTCTTTTTTTTCATTTAAAAGTTTAATGGTTTACAGGATAAGTTCTATGAGAAACAAGTCTTGTTTACAGAACATCCCAAGTCATAGAACACAACTTACAAAAACTTAAACAAACCAGAACATAGAACAAATACACAAACAAGGTTAGATATACAATATAAATCACAATGCTGTGATGATTTAGAATTAATTAAAATAAGCACAAATAAGTTGTTCTTGTAAAAGTACCTTCTTCAGGTTTTGCTGAAAAACATTCGAAGAGCAAAAGTTCCGCAGCAAACAGGGGAGTTTATTCCAGGAAAGTGGGGCATTTTATGAAAAACTGTCCCTACCAAATGAGTTTTGACTCTAGGCAAACTGAGCCACAGTTTGGAGCAACTCTCAGGTTGTGACTGTGAGTAGAAATGTTAAGTCTGTCTGTTAAATAAGTTGGAGTGTGATGATTTTGTTTTATAAATCAGAGACAACCAGTGAAGGGTGCATCAAGATGTCCTCCTGATCCAAAGCAATCCAGAACAATCTTCCCAGAATCCCTAACTCTGCTCCAGGCATTTATTCATTTTCGCAGCTATAAGACAACAGATATAACAAATGTACTGAAAATAAAGGTGATGGCTCTGATCTTTTCACTCTCGGTAGAACTTAAGGCAAGGTTCCCCCTAAGATTGGACCAACAATCCTTAAGGTATTTAGGGGTACAATTACCCAAACAACTATGGACCCTTTATAAAGCAAATTACTTCCCCCTCATAGAAAAACTGAGACAAGATCTCCTATACATAGAGTACAAACAGTCTGTATGAATTTACTGCCACAGCTATCGTATCTGTTTCAGACTCTACCAGTGGCGGTTCCCCAAGCAGCATTCAGGGAATGGAACAATATGATTTCTCAATTCATATGGAACAGCTCCCATCCCACGATCAGGTACAAGACCCTCATACTCTCAAGGTGGGGGTGGCTGGGCCTCGCTCCTTTGGAAAGGTACTACTGGACAGTGCAGTGCAGATCCACCCTATGATTTATTGGTATGCCCCCAACTATGATGTGAAATGGAAGCAGATAGAAATCTATTCTAACAAAGACCTCTCTATATCTGAGGTTCTGTTCAATGACAAAATCCCCATAGAACACCAACTAGGTAAAGAGCCCTGGTCCAGGGACTTAGAAGTTCTATGGAGGAAACTGGGTAGTATACTTGGCTTTGCCCCCATGCCAGGATTCTCTTGAGAGTGGCCATTTCTTTTATTTTTGTTCTATCTATTTATGCACCACCTCACTGTCACCCTGGGTGGCCACTCCTTTGGAGTGCCAAGGCCCATCCACACCACCACCCGACCTGCACCACCAACTTCTGACCCTGCCTTGTGACCTACTAGACTAACCTGATATTTCCTCACGTCGAGAGGGTCCTTCTCCTTTGAGGGGGAAGCACCGGCAGGTGCAACTATGTATCTCCAGAGGCTACTGACAGATCGGATCGGGCTGTCTGGGGCTTCATGGTGGTGCAGGCCAAACACTCATCATCTGGTCGGCAAGGGGCCATTTTTAATTTTTCTTGGCCTGCCCCACAAAGTAGCCTGCATAAGGACAGTGTCCTGGGTTGGGGACATACAGGAGAGTGTGTCAAGGCTTCACATCCTCCATGATCATCCCCAATCCACCTCCAGGAGCCCAGGCTCAACCCACACCCCCAGGAGGGAAGTGTCCGATGGATGCTTGAGAATCCCCTTCCTGACGGTCTCTGCTCATGGTACCTGGGCTCGGGGTGTGAACCTGGGTCACCAGCATGCCAAGTGAACCCCATCCCTCGGCAACATGAAGCCAGCCCCCACAGACCATTTCTTTATACTCTCCAGACTGGATCTCTGCTTCCAAAGCTGGGAGAGATATGGGCTGGACACTCCCCAGCACTTCTTTTTTTTTAATCTATTTATGCCCCTTCTCACTGGCCCATTAGGACCTCTCTTTAGTGTGGGACACTGGGACCGGCTTTCTCCAGCTGTGCCTGAGATCCTCAGACCAAACCTCTGTCCCAGTGTGCTCTCATACCCTTCGCCAACCTAATCAACCCCCTGGCTCTGAGTCCCCTGATGTGGGACTGCCAACTCCCCTGGTATTCTGTCTAGAATCTAGCAGGCAGCTGGAGTGAGGGTGAGAGACGGAGGTTGGTCAGATGGATCTGGTGACGAGTGTGGGTGCAGTCCACAGCTCCCACCTTCACCTTCCCAGGTGGCAGGGTCTTTTCTGTTTTTCCATGTTCCCAGGGGTCTGGACATGCAGTGATGTCCAGCGTGCAATGGGTGCACTCCCACACCCATGGGAAGGACGTCCACTGACACCCCCGTACCCCACATGCATGTCCCACTAGGTGCACTACTCCTAGTCTCCACTAGAAGATGCTAGAACTACAGGATGCACTACCCTCCCTCCCCAGGAGAGGAGAGCAGTCCATCGGACACTTGATCCTCTTCTCCTGGCAGATCTTCAGACACGGGTCACTGGCATGGCATGAGGTAAGGCTAGTGACTCAACTCTAAGTGTCACCGGGCTGGCCCCAGCAATTCTTAAATGGGCCTATGTTGAAATCATTTGAAGAATTGAAAACAGAATTTGGCCTTTTGAGAACTGATTTTTAAAGATACTTACAGGTCTGTATGTACAGAACTTCTGAGGTAGATTTGGACGGAGGTTCAGCAGAACCCCTTAGCACTTACAGTATTTTACTTTCGGAAGAAGAAAAGTGGAGAAATGAAGGAGAAAGACTCATATAGTATCTAGGCTTTACAAAGCACTAGAAGCACTGGATACCTGGAAAACTAGCTATATAAAACAGAGGTGGGAAAGGGAATGCGGAATGCAGATAAGAGATAAAAACTGAGCCAAGCTCTGCTTGCTACAACATAAAACCACCAGTGCCCCTAGCTGGGGGAAACATTCCTGGCAGTACTTAAATATATATATATTATTGTACTTCATAGGCTATGCCTTCACTTCAATGGGCAGAAGCAACCTGCCATGCCCCTACCTGAGCTATTTAAGCCAGCTCCCTCCAGCCTAATTCAAAAGCATTGTTTCTTTGCTGCAGCCAGAGACTCTGCCATGGCTCTGCTCCCCTCCAACCGGTGTTTGACTCCCGCTTTTCCTTTGTGCTTTTGAGCTTTCTGTTCAGTATGTCCCTCCACTGGCTTTCTAGCTAGAGAGATGTTGGGGTGTATTAGTAGGGGTATCACAAGTCATAAGAGGGAGGTAATAATCTCTTTACAAGACACTGGTTAGGCCCCATCTGGAGTACTGCATGCAGTACTGGAGGCCACACTTGCACAAGGACATTAACAAAATGGAGGCAGTCCAGAGGAAGGGCAATCAAAGTGGTGCAGGGACTGCATCAGAAAACAAATGAGGACAGATTAACAGAGCTCAATATGTATACCCTAGAGCAAAGGAGGAAGTGAGGTTATGTGATAGAAACATTTAAATATCTTAAGGGCATTAACAAGGTGAAAGAGTCTAACATGCTTCAATATAAGAAAAATAGCATCACAAGAGTGCCCAACATGAGATTGGAGGGAGGCTGATTAAGGGGTAATGTGAGGAAATTCTTTATCACAGAAAGGGTGGTTGATGCATAAAACGGCCTACCTCAGGAAGTGGTGGATATGAATACAGTGCAGGGCTTCAAACAGGCATGGGATAGGCATAAGGGAGCAATACAGATGAGTATGAATAATTAGGCCATTGACAGAGTAAAGGCCTTGGCACATTCATAAGGTAGAAAAAATGGGCAGACTGGATGGGCCTTGCAGTCCTTATCTGCCACCAGCATCTATGCTTCTATTTTTCTATGTTTCTATTTTGCTTCCTACCTTTCAGGCTGCAGTTTGTCCTTCTCTCAGTCCACTATGCCTGCAGCACTCCTGTTTTCACGTACCTTTTATCTTATGTTCCCCCCTTGCGTTTGCGCGAAGTAAACATATTGGAATGGTAGTGGATTTTGAGAGGTGTGTCACCAATGGTCCAATGCAGGGCAGTCTGCAAGAGGCTCGTCATTGCCAGAGCAATCATCAGCCAGAATGATCATAACACTTCCATGGTCTTACTGGATGGAAACTTTGTGTAGTTCAAAGAAAAGAGCCACCTGATTCAGGGAGGCTCTTTCCTTTGATCTGCATAACACCGAACAGCAAGCAGAGTGAATCAGCATATGATCAGCCTGCTGTGATTCTCCTTCAACATTAAAAACAATCCCTCCCACCCCATCATTCTTAATTTTCCAACACAGGATTCCCAATTCCCAGTGCTGGCTAGTTCACCCAACCTGTTTTCACTGTGCGACACCAGGGGAGCCCACCACCAGTGCCAACAAACATAACACCAGTAGTGGGGTGCCGAATCCCCAGTGTCAATACCTGAAATAAAGAAAACCATCCCTCAGTCCCTTCTACCCAGTCCTTCTTAATTTTCAGACACTGGGGTGCCCAATCCCCAGTGCCGGATAGTACCCCCCTGCCTGTTTTCACTGTGCGACATCAGGGAGACCATTCCTTGTGCCACCAAACATCTGGTGCACAATTTTCAGTGTAGATACCTGAAATAAAGAAAACCATCCCTCAATTTCTCCTACCCCTCCTTCTTTATTTTCCAACACCAGGGTGCCCAATTCCCTGTGCCAGCTAGTACCCCCCCACCCCACCTGTTTTCACTGTGTGACACTGAGGAGCTCACCCCAGTGCAGCCAAATAGAACACCGACACTGGGGTACCCAATCCCCAGTCTCAGTAACTGAAGTAAAGAAAACCATCCCTCATAGTCTTTTTTTATTTATACACCCTGTAAAAAAGGAAACTGTCCTTTGATGTCTGTTGCCGCCGTCAGCCCACTGCTGTTGTTACCCTCCCCCCACCTGAAACCTCTCATTCAGCAACCACCACCCCACACACCCCTACCCCTTACTTACCTAAGCCATAATCCTCTCTGGACCGGAGACACGACTTCACTTTTCAACGCTGGACCAGGAACTGAGGAAACCAGGTATGTGGGTCAATGTATTTCAATGGGTTTGAACTTGTCCTCATAACTCAGGTATTTTTATATATTTTCCCAAAATGTTCTACATAGCCTTCTTGGAGCCCACCTCATGAACAAGGGCAGTGAAGTTATGCAAATCCATCCTGAAAGGTACTTTCATGGTTGCTGCACAAAATCACTTTTTGGGCAGGATTTGAACATTTTCTCCACCCTTGTTCATGAGGTGGGGTCACAAGAAGGCTATATTGAAAATGTGGGGTAAAAATATTTAAAACAACACAGTAATGAGTGCATGTTGAATTTTTTAATGCATGCTCAAAACTTTGGTATTTTTCAATATTTTAACCCCAATTTTTCAGCGGAGCTATTTTGTCATACCACTTCATGAATGTGACAGCTGTCCCTTTTCAAATCCTGGCCAAAATGTGTTTTTACACTTGCAGTGAGAAATGACAGTTTGGCAACCATTTTATAAACAACACCTGTCATGTTCAGAATAGAGATGCGCGAAATCCATGAATTTTGCACCCACAAAATATTCTGCAAAATTCACACATTTTATGAAATATTTTGCAGGTGCGAAATGTGAAATTCCGCCAGTGAAATTGAAAATTTCACCTGCAAAATACAGAATTTCATCTATGAACAAACAGAATTTCACCACTCTCAGGCAAAATTCCGTCGCTTATGGGCGAAATTTCGTATTTCACAGGTGAAATTCGAAATTTCGCCAGTGCAATTTTACATTTCAGACCCGCAAAATTCATCAGTGTGCTTCTAGTTTTCACAGTATCCTGACTTCATAATTTTTCTTTTGACGTACTATTTCAGGCTCCAATTTTTGCTGTTTCTTCCATACCATCTGCAAACTCTCAGTTCAACTACAGTACAATCCTTAAATGTTTACACATAGCCCCCACCAAGGCAGCCACTCTTTGTATTCTGGTGGTATATTAATTGTTTTGTTCACCAGCATGCTGCTTGCTAGATTTCAGTTCTCATATGCTCCTGTTTTTTTCCCTAGCAGTCATCTGCTGTGCATCAGCAACTAACACTGACCTCCTTTATGGATCTGTTTGCCATTCAGTCCAAGCATGTATCATTCAGTCTCATACACTGTCCTAGTTGTCATTTGATGTTTCAAGTAGTCATTCAGCCTTGTCTAAGTTTTGTTCCTACCTTGTGTTCATGGCCATTAGGCTTCACCATCAGCCTCCCACTACTCCAGCACTCAGACGTATACCAACCACAACCATAGCATGGCTTCCAGGGCTCCCTGCCCTTCATGCCAAAGCTCTTGCTCTGCTCCCTTGAAGTCCATGTCTTGAGGATGGGTCCCTCGAACTGGGCGGGTTCCTTCTTTTTCTGCCCTTCAGGTGGGAATGTCCTACTCTCGGGGGAAGCTTTAGCTTTTCATTTTGACTCGGCAGCACCTCTTGATGGTGGGGTCTCTAAGTCCATTGGGGCTCCTCTCCTTTAGCTGTGCAGACCACATTGGCTGCACATTTGAAAGCTTTTGCCCCTTACAGCTGCTTCCTCCATCCCTCAAGACTGAAGATCATACAGTTATGCTAGTCTTGCCCCCCCCCCCAGGGCCGAACTCCTACACCTTACTCTTCAAGGGTTCGGCTTCCTCTCTAGGCCTTCCCTTGGTGGAGGCCAGGTGAGTGCCTTTCAGAAGTTGTTGCTCCTACTCTTGCCTCAGTGGGTGGGCTTCCCTCAGGAGGAACCTTCTTTAACTGCAGAGATTGGCACATGGCACCCCCACAACATTCCCACTACATGATAAAGTGAGTGCCATTCCTCATAAATATTCCCCTTGAATTGGATCTCTAAATTGCGGTAGCCAAGCCATCACTAATTTTATCCCAAGCCTGGAGGGAGGGTGACCACAGCCTTGGATCCCTAGAGATTTTCTCCTCATATGGGAATTTTCCTCTCCTCCATGTCAAAGGTCACAAAATTTAGGTAGTCTATGTAGGAAGTGGTCCTTAATATAGTACATTTATATTAGTATAGTGTTTACCCTAATAGGTTTCCGCTGTGAGTTGGGGTTGGATGGCGGACATCTTTCCATCTGCCGTTGCCTCTCTCATTCTGTAAGTCATGCCTCTGTCTGCTATCAGTTATCAATTACTGTCAGTCATTATTCTGTTCAGTTTCTGTCTGCTATCAGTCATCACTTAGCAGTGTCAGTGGCTCAGTAGGTAGCACACTCGCCTCTGAGGCCGGGAGATCAGAGGGCTGTGGGTTCAGTTCCCACATCTGGCACTTGGGTTAATATCCCAGTACTGACACTGTAATGCAGCATGAGAGGGGTGCTGCATTTCTGAGGTGCCGTCTTTCGGATGAGACGTTAAACCGAGGTCCCATCTGCCTGGATTGGTGGTAGTTCAGGTGGATGTTAAAGATCCCATGGCACTTATCGAAAAGAGTAGGGGAATTTCCCCGGTGTCCTGGCCAAATTTCCCTCATTCACTAAAAATACCACCAACAGCTTAATCTGGTTCAAGGTCAGTTGGCATTCATCTGTATCCCCCCTCCCCCGGGTCGTGCCTGAAAATAGGCAGGATTTGTCTAGTGCACTTACCCGGTCAACAAAAGCTAAATAAATCACTAGTTGCTGTTAATCTGTCCTCACCCAGGCTCTGTATTCACCACCTGCTGTGCAGTACATTTGAGCTCCTTCCTAAAGTTCTTTTAGCCTAAAGGCATTATGTTCATGCAGCACCTCTAGGTGTGGAACTGTCCTGTAGAGGGTTCCTTTGCTTTCATGGTACCCTGACAGGGAAGTAGTTTCCCATGGGACAGAAAGTGCGAATGGTCATAGTATTGCAGAAACATAGAATCTGATGGAAGATAAGGGATGATTGGCCCATCCAGTCTGCTAATTTATTTTTACCTTCGTTTTTGCTGCAGATTCTATTTGATCTACAGCTCTTTCTCTCCCCCCTTCCTAACCTTTATGATTCCCTTGTACCTGTTCCAGATATTGTTTAATCTCACCACTGTTTTCAGCCGCACCACTTCCTATGGAAGGGTGTTCTAGGAATCCACCATTTTCTCACATTTCTCCTGAATCTACTCGCTTCCAGCTTCAGAGCATTTCCCCTTGTTCTGGAGCACCTTTTTCCTTTCTGAAAAAATATTCCCTTCCTGTACCTTATTTACCCTTTTGAGGAATTTAAAGATCCCTATCATATCCCCACTCTCACTCCTCTCTTCCAGGGTGTACATATTGAGATCCTTTAGCCTCTCCTCATAGGGCTTTTGATACAGACACTGTACCATTTTAGTTGCCCTCCTCTAGACAGCCTTCATTCTGTCTGTGTCCTTCCGGAGAGGTGGTCTCCAGAACTGGGCACAGTACTCAAGGTGGGGTCTTATCAGCGATCTATACAGGGGCAACACCACCTCCCTCCTTCTGCAGGTGATACTTCTCTCTGTGCACTTCAGCATCCCACTAGCCCTCCTGACTGCCTTGTTGCACTGCCTGGCCACCTTCAGGTCATCAGATATATTAACTCCAGGCCTGTTTACTACTTGGCCATTGTCAATAACATTCCTCCCATTTTGTACTGTACCCCTGGATTTCTGTGCCCTAAGTACATTATTTTGCACTTTTTTGCATTAAAACCCAGCTGCCATACCCTTGACCACTCCTCCAGTTTTTTCAGGTCTCTACTCATCCTTTCCACCCCCCCCCCCGTGTCCACCCTGTTGCAGATCTCAGTGTCATCCAAAGAGGCAGACTTTCCCCATAGCTCCTCTTCTGTGTCACTTATAAAGACATTAAAGAGGACCAGTACCAGCACTGAACCCAGATGTACCCTGCTGGTCACTCTCCCCTTCTCAGAGAGAACTCTGTTTACCACTATCCTCTGCCTTCTATCCCCAAATCAATTTCTTACCCAGTTTACCACCTTGTTACTCACCTCTAAGCTTCCTAACTTACTTACTAGTCTCCGATGTAGAACAGTGTTGAAAGCCTTTCTGAACTCTAGGTAGGCCACATCCACCACTTCTCCCATATCTAATTCTTTGGTCACCCAGTCAAAGAAATCAGTCAGATTTGTTTGGCATGATCTCCCCCTGTAAATCCATGTTGCCTTGGGTCTTGTAATCTAGTAGATTCATAATATTTCACTATCATTTTCTTTAGCAGTGTTTCCATTAATTTTCCCATCACTGCTGTCAGGCTGAAAGGCCTGTAATTGCTAGCCACTTCCCTGCTACCACTTTTGTGAAGTGTGACTACATTTGTCCTCCTCCAGTGCTCTGGAACCACTTCTGTTTCCAGTGAGCTGTTAAACAGGGCTGTCAGAGGTGCTTTCAGTACCTGTCTGAGTTCCCTCAACACCCTTGAATGCACCCTGTCTGGCTCTGTGCCTTTGCCCACCTTCAGGATGACGAGTGCCATCAGGACTTTCTCCTCAGAAAAGGGACTGGTGTCCACTTGCCTCCTATCACATCTATTGTCTTGCAGTCCCTCCACTTCCCATTCCACCATGAACACTGAACAAAAGTATTTAAGTTTTCTGCCTTTCTGTGGTCACCCACTTTAGAGACTCCCCTTCCCTTTTTAACCTTACAGTACCTCCTTTTGGCTTCCTCTTGTCCAATTTTGATACATTCTTCAGTTTACACCTTTCTGCCCCTTACTGCTTTTCTTGCTTCCCTGTTACTCCTGATACACCTCCTTATCCTTCTCCCTCTGCGTTTCTTTGTACCTTCTGAATGCAACCCTTTTAGCCTTTACATTTTCTGCCACATATTTCGAGAATCATAGCAGTCTCCTCTTCCTCTTGCTTTTGCTCATCTGCTTGATGCAGAGGTTTGTTGCCTTCACTATTCCATCTTTTAGTTTGACCCACTGTTTCTCCACCTCCACCAGTCATCTCCCCTGCCTGGGCATCCCTGAGGCATTCACCCATCTTGCTAAAATTGCTTGCTGAATTTCACCCTCCACCCTGAACCAGTCAATTCCCCAACAGAGCAGCAGCAAGAGGACAGCTGAGAGTTCCTACCATCTCACCTCCAGCCTCCTCCAGCAGCCAACTGGGTCCCAGGATCCAAATCCGACACCCACTACTTAAGGTTTCACATTCTAGTGGTCCTCCATGCTGTGGTCCTTTATGCAAAGGATCAAGTGCAAAAGATCATGGCCTGCCTTGAGTCTGCTGGAGTCAGCCAGTAGGCAGCCGGTCTGCCCACCACTCTGCTCCACTCTCCTTTGGTCTCTTTCAGTACTGCAACTCATGCATGGACACAAAGCCCAAGTCAAAAGTTAAATGCTTCTGATCGTTTTGTTGCCTTCTTATTGCTAGACAGCTACTGTCTGCTTCAACTAGTCTGCTTATTTGTTTCCTCATTGAATGTAACTCTGCATTGCTTTGTTTGCACTATGGGTCCTAAATAAGTTTGCATCTCCTTAGTTCTCTTCGTGTTGTCTCCCTGATCCCTATTTTGGCTCCCCTACCTTCTCTTTCCCTTTGAGCTTCACTGGCACGACTCTTGCCCACTTAAACATACCCAATCTCTGCTGCTTCCCCTTACTACTTGGCAGCTGCTCTAGCTCCCCATATTGTGTCACTCCATATTTCTCTTCTGGGTTGCTCTAACTCAACCCACCTACTCCTGCACCATCCCAGCTTCTAGCCTGCCTCTCACCCTTCCTCCTCCCCCATACTGCTCTCTCTCTCTTATCTTTCTCCTCTTTCTGATTCTTCCCATTACTCGTTGTCATTTGCTCTAATCTCCCTATATTAGGTCTTTCTCTCTATCTTTATATCACCGTACTCCTCCTTCCCCTGTACTACTTTCACTCTTGCTCTGCTCTTACTTACTGGCAATGGCAATAACTCCCCGTATTGGGTCCCCCTATCTTTCTTTCTCTGTGCTGCTCCTGTCCCGGCCAGTACACCCCTCCTCCCTCTGCCTCTGCCTCTGGCTTCTTTCTATCCTCATTCTTCCCCTACCTATTATCAGTTGCACTAACACTCTATATTGGGTCCCTTACCTTTCCTTCTCTGTACTACACTCACTCAGCCCCATACTACCTACTCTTCTCCTGCTTCTTGCATACCCATCCCTCCCTCCTCTCCACCTTCCCGCTCACTTCTCTCCTCCTTTTTCCCCCTACCTTTCTGGCTAAGCCCTATAGTTGGTCTCTTTGATCCCCTCCCCTTTCAGATAACCGTACTCCCCCTTCTGCTCCACCACTACTCCTCATGTAGTGCGCTTCTCTCTTACTCTTCTTTGTATAAAGCTCTCTTCCCTCTCCTATTTATTATCAAGTTCTGGCCTCTCAGCCTCAATCTTGCTAAATGTTCCTTATCACCCTTTCCCTCCTGTTTTCCCTCATCTCCCTCCCTCCTACTGGCTTTCCCTCTCCTCCTCCCTCCTTCTCCCTCTCTCCCTCTCTTCCTTTCTCCCAACCTCTCCTCCTCCTGCCTTCCCTCCCTCTCCCATTCCCCCTGGCTCACTGGTTGGTCTCTACTCCCCTTCCCTTGCCTTCACCTTGAAATTCTTAGCTTTTTTCCCCCTCCCTTCTCCCCATTGCTCCCTGTCTCCCCCTCAACTGCAGTGTAAATGCACCCCTATCACAGTCAAGCTCCTTATCTCACTTCTGCTGCTAGTGGCAGGTGATACTGAGCCCAATTCCATCCCTGCTCACTTTCCTTCCACTTGTCTCCCCAAAGGGTAGAGAGTGGCTCACATCAATGTCTGCAGCCTCCTCCCAAAGCTAGACCTTCTGCAACCACTCATGGCTAAGCTTCAACCTGATGTGTTAATAATCTCAGAGTCTTGGCTATCCCCCAAGATTCCTGATATCACAGTCGCCATCTCTGGGTACTCTATCTCACCTGGCAGGATGGTATCACTTCATAAGAGCAATCCACAATGAGTGACTAGAAATACAGTGACCCATTTTGGGCACTTTTATTGTGGGCTACCCTGCAGAATAGCGAGTGTATATGGGATAGCAATCAGGAGGAAGGGCGAATGGAAGGGAGAAAGAGGGAGGGGAAGGGGAGGGACAAGAAAGGGGTTTTCAGGCACTGGTGTATCTGCTGCCACCGAGCTAGCTATGTGGTGTGGTAGTGTGGAAGGCTAGCTCTGGCAGAGCAGGTACTGGGCTCAAGACTGGGAGTGGGTTACATTTTGCAGCAGCTGCGAGCTGTGGCACTTAATTTTTTGTGAGATCCGGATTTTGACCCTTCCTCGACATGCACCCCCCTGGAGTTGAAAATCCTAATTCAGGGGGTGAGGGGGGACACAGCCCCCTGCAAAAACACTTTTTTTTACATCCGGAAGTCAGTCGCCTTAAAGTGCATATCGCATATTTGCTTTTCGGCGATATACACTCTCCATAATAGCGATTGCTGTTTTGCAATCGCTATTATGACATGGAACCAGCAGGATCATGCTAAGAGGGGTGGGGGTGTTGCCTTCAATCTCTCCTTTACCATCCAGTCCATTCTTGTACTCTCTACCTCCTTCCCCTCCGCCATATGAACTCCTCCTCCTCAAACTGTCCCTTTCTCTGTCCCTATCTTTGTGGCTGGTGTCTATTGCTGCCCTGGCATATTCTCCTCCTCAGTCACTGTGCTCCTAACCACTATCTCCTCCCATGCCTTGTCTGGTGAATTACTCATCCTTGAGGACTTAATGTTCATTGGCTCTCCCTCTCACAAACTAAACTCAGTCAAAACATTAAGTCCCTTAATCTAACTCAACTGATCTCTGGCCCTACCCAATGCAATCATAAATCCCTCAATCACTCCTTAATGGACTGGGTACTTACCTCTCACCCCCACTGTATCATAGATGCCGGCACCCTCCCTGATGCCCTTAGTGACCACCACATGGTCTATTGTGTATGCAAAATTCACCATCCCAAAGCCCCTCCCAAACTTCTCCAAATCTGATCCTTCCAGTCGCTGGACTTGACCTCCCTCCATGAAGACTTGACAGTAACTGACTGGTCGCCCGTCTCTTCTGTCAGTACCATCAGTTCTGCCCTCGACTATTTTAATCCAGATTCTTACCAATCTGGGATCTGCATCCCCCCTCAGGAAAACTAGGGTCTGTGGTTCCTACCTCCTTTGGATCTCAGCAGAATTACTGGCCTGTCTACGGGCATGTGATCTCACCTGGAAGGCTCATAAGTCCTCTGGCTCTCCAGCTGACTTGCTCAAGTTATACGCTCGTTGTAATGCCTGCACCAGAGCCACTAGGCATGCCAAGGCTGAGTGCTTTGCCTCCACTTTCCAGAACAACATTAATCACCCCTCCAAGTTCTGAAAGGTCATCTACTCCATCTCCCCCCTGACCCAGTCCTCCTTCCCTGTCCTCAAGGTGGGTGAGATCACCATTTCTGACCCCCTCTCTGTTGTCTCAGAGTTCAACTCATTCTTCACCTCCTATGCCTCCTCCATTCTCTCCTCCCTCCCCCTTCCCTGTTCCACCACCCCATCTCACCCCTTCTCCTTCCCCCCTATCGCTCCTGCTGACACCCTTCATGCCCTCTTGACTCTTAACCCTCTCTAGGGCAAGAGTGCTGATGGGCTTGACCCCAAACTCTTCCATCTGTCTGCCCCTACCATTGCTCTGCCAATCACCTCCTTTCTCAACCTCTATTTCTCCCTTGCATCTGTCTCTGATTCTTGGAAGCTGGCTGCTGTCATACCCCTTTCCAAATGAGGGGACCCCTCCTGTCCTGGCAACCACCACCCTATCTCCCTGGTCCCTACCTTAGCTAAACTTCATGAACAACCTCGTGCTGTCTCAGCTTTCCCCATTCCTTGACTCTTCCTCATTCTTCAACCCCTTTCAGTCTAGTTTCCTCAAATCCCACTCCACCTCCTCCTCCTCCCTCCTCTGGCTTACAGATTCCATTCTCTCAGGCATGGATCAGGGCCTTATCACCTCTGCCATCTTTGTTGACTTAGCCAAAGCCTTTTACACCAGATCCCACTCCCTACTCCTTCACAAATCAACAGCTGTGGGGTTCTCTGACTCTGCTACTAACTGCTTCCACTCTGTATCCCGTTAATGTGCTGAATGATTATTGCCACTGTGATGTTGTCAACAGAATAATGTTGTACACTTTTTGTGCTACTTTGATTCTGTGACATCTGGCAATGCTGTCGATCAATGGGTCATCCTTCTTGCCACCAGGGTGTGACCTGGAGTTTATTATTTAAATAAGTGGGGGTGCGGGGGCATATCCCCCTTCATTTCAGCTCACTCCTACTGACAGATGGCAGATAGTCAGAGCACAGTGCCTGGTGTCGTTGTATTTTACTCCAGCAACTTCGTTGTCGCTGTGGCTTGGGTGAACCATTCTGCTCCTACTTTGAAGGTAGGACTCAATCTGTTAGAATTGGAGACACCTTTTCCCCCACTTCAAATCAGCACTGGTGTCTTCCAAGGGTCTGTCCTTGGTCCAATACTCTTTTCAGTCTTCCTGAATGACCTCCTCGCTGTCTGCTCCTCTGTGTCCATCCATTTGTACGCAGATGATACAGTACTATTTGCCTCTGGTTCCTCCCAGTGGCATAGGTGGAGGGGTGTTTAAAGTGTTGAAATAGCCCCCGAAATGACACCCCAAATTTTTGTTCAAACCACGGCTCAGGTGTCTGCCCAGTTTGCGGACCACTGGTCACTGGTTGCAAGTCACTGACTGTAATTGTGTTGTTGTCCATCTGACTCCCAGCATGTTTCCTTATGCTTAGCTTGGCTGTGGCTAGGCAATGGGGGAGAGAGGGCTGCAGACTTTGTCTGTGTGTGTTACAGTGCTGCTGTATATGCATATAACGTCGCTCACTGTCTGACCTCCTCCTACTAGAACTGTGTGACTGACTGACAGCAGCCAGTGTGTGTCTTCTGCATTGCGATCCCCTTCAACCTCCTATCCAACCTTTCCTGATTCTAAGTCTGGTTGCTCCACTCAATTTGCTCCCTTGGCGTGGCCCTTGCCTAAAATAAAAAAATACCTCCTCCCAGCCCCTCCCTGCCTAGTTGCTCTGAGTGACAGCCCCAGCTGGCCAGCAGGCTGCCTGCAGCCCAGAGGCATGCATGCTCGATGCTTCCCATCCTCTCCCACTACAGTCTGCAGACAGAGTCAGTCAGGACAGCAGAGTCAGAATTCGGCAGGCCCCTTTCTCGCTCCTCGATGGTTGGACCTGTGCTCTGTCAGCATCTGGTTTGTTTTGTTCCTGCCCTGAAGTGGCACACATTCTTAAAGGCAAGTTTTCATGATAATAACTTAAAGTTATATAATGAATGATTTTTTTTAATGATTGTTGAATGGCTTCTTACAGGAATGGATTTGTCATGCTGTGAGGGTGGGGGAGGTGACAGTTTATGTCTTGTGTGATGTGACAAGGAAAGAAATGACAATAATGAACTAAGTTTTGTCGCACACATTATTTTAAGCTAACCTAATGCTCAAGACAGGCAGCTCAATCTCAACCTCATAATAAATTATTAATAACTGAACTGTACTATAGAAAGGCAGCTGATGAGCTGTGGCATGATGGGACAGCTCAGGGCAGTGTATGATTTAAACTGTAGTGTTTGTGATGTTGAGACTACCCCTTGTTATAGTGTGGATCAGACACCAGGGTTCGGACATGGGGGCCCAAATTAATACTGTACATCTGTTCTGGGGACTGTGTAGATCTATTTGGCTACTAGGGAGGGATATCTTCACTGTCTTGACTGCCAAAACATTGTTGGATGCCTCCAGGCACCGCACAGGTATAGTTATTGTCCTTGGCCCCCGACCCGCCCATTTGGCCAGGGGCCAGGGCAGTCAGATTCTTCCACACCCATGACTTCAGAGGAAAAATATATTTTTTTCCCCTGGAGTCAGGGGTTGAAAGACATAACAACAGTGTGTTTTTTCTTCAATAAAAGCCCCAAAACTCACCACAGAGCATGTAAACCCCAAGATCCCCCAGCCTTTATATAGAAATATTTCACAGTATATTACAAAAACGTGTATGGGGTGGGTAGTTGATGGCAATGTTGGTCAGCCAGTTGTCCACAACAATTGCAGCTGCAGACTCTAATGCCAGCCAGAGTCTGCCACACCCCTGATTCCATGGGAAAAAAATTTCCCCTGAAATTGAGGGCAGGGAACATGTAACAAAAGTGTGTTTTTGGTTCAAGAAAATCCCCAAAACTCACTACAGAGCATGTGAACTCTCCAGAGCTTCTGGGTGCTTAGCAGCCCCCAGACCCCTGACTTTTATGTGTCCCAAAATATCAAATCCAAACACCCCCTTCCCCAACAAAATCCTGCCTACGCCACTGGTTTCTCCCCTTCTGATCTGATGGCCAGGTTTCAACTGGACTTCAACAATATTCATCAGTGGTTCCAGCCAAATTAGCTATTCTTCAATGCCAAGAAAATGCTTTCCTTGAGCTTTGGCACCAGGCAGAAGCTCATTAGGCTTTCCACCCTCCCCTCCTTCTACACCTTAGATGGGGCCACAGTTGATGATGTTCCCTCATTTAAAGTACCTCAGGGTCTGGCTTGACCGGCTCCTCCACTTTTCAGGGCATGTGGATGCTATCTACAAAAAACTCCACCCTAAACTCGATGCATTACACAGGAATAGGGGTTCCATTCCCCTTCTGGCTCACTGAGCCATTGTCCTGAAAATGATTCTCCACATTTTCAACTATGGGGATATAGTCTACAGTGCTGCTCCTAAGACCATCCTAGCCATACTGGACTCCCTCTTTCACGCCTTCTGTCGCTTTGCCTTGGACTGTCCATCCCGCACCCACGATCTCGCCAGCTGGTCAGTTGTGGAGACCAAGGACCACCTGACCAGGCTGGGAGACAAACTGTCATCCATTTCATCCAGCATCTCCTTCTCTGAGATCCTGCTGGTCTGGGAGAGGGGGGAAGATGGGCGGAAGGTCAGAGAAGGGGAGATAGGGGGCTAAACATGTGGCTGAAGGGCTGGTGCCAGGAAAAAGGACACAAATTTGTAAGTAACTGGCAACAGTTTTGGGAGCAAAAGTTCTTTAAATTTGATGGACTGCATCTGACTAAGGAGGAAGTCAGTGCATTGTGGCAGAAGTTGGAAATCTTTATAGAATATTTAAACTAGCAAATGGGGAGAGGGGTGCAGCATCTGATATATTGAATGGGAAGAGCAACCCACCCCTCAGCTTGTGATTAAACAGGAGTTCAGCAAGTTTGCAGTTCATTTACATCACCAGGTAAGAAAAAGGTCCAGCTCCCCATAGGATGCTCAGGAAAAAAAAAGCTGGACCTCACCTCACAACTAACACACCAAAATATGGCCAATGGGAAATCATGTACACAAATAACCCACAGTCTGGGAAACATGATCCCAGACCTGGAGGCAACAATAAAAGAGGCTAAACTGGACATAGTAGCCATTTGCAAGACATGGTTTACCAACAACCACACTTGGGAGACTTCGGTACCTGGCTATGTACTGTTCAGAAGAGACTGAGGTGACTGTGGGTCACCCTGGAAACAGGAAATGGGACAGCCATACAAAATAAGGTTGTCTACATGCCTCCAGACCAGGGGTAGGACATAGACACATTACTGTTAGAAGATATACAAAACATGACAACTAAAGGGGAGGTTCTGATAATGGGAGACTTCAACATACCACATAGAGACTGGTCAATACCAGCAGGAACATTTACCAGAACTAGGCACATAGTGGAGTCCATGCAGGGGGAGGGCCTCAAACAATTGGTACAACAACCCACAAGAGACAGGGCTATCCTGGATCTAGTACTGATTAATGGGGAAAGGATCAGAGATTTCCAGGTAGAAGGTCACCTGGAGGCCAGTGACCATCACATGGTGTGGTCCAATTTGGCCACTAGAACTAAATCATCCCATTCCAAGGCAAAAATATGGGACTTCAGAGGAGCTGACTTTGATAAGATGGCCAACAGAGTTAAGCTAGTCCTAGCAAGAAGAAATACAGGTGAGGGGGTACAGGCAAAGTGGGCAAGGATTAGGGATGCAATACTTGAAGCAACATTCCACTGTGTTAGGGAGAAAAGCAACAGCAAAAGAAGGAGGAAACCACACAGGTTCTCAAAAACAGTAGCAGAAAAGGTCAGAGCCAAAAGGTTGGCCTTCAGGAAATATAAGGGAACGCAGCAGAACGAAGATAGGGAGGCATACCAAACTTCCCTAAAGGAAGCGGGGAAGGCAGTAAGGCAGGCAAAGGCGCAAACCAAGGAATCACTAGCATGAACAGTAAAAGAAGGGGACAAGACTTTCTGTAGATAGATCAGTGAAAGGAGAAAGTCCAGAGGGGGTATTGCTAAGATTAAAGGGGATGAAGGAGAGTGCAAGGAGGAGGACCAAGGAAAAGCATATATCCTAAATAGATACTTCTGCTCAGTATTTACTGAGCAGAAGGTAGGGCAGGGCCCACAGCTCAGCACCATGGAAAGATGGGTGAGGGAGGTGTGCACAAGTTCCTTCACAAAAGAAAGGGTCCTACAAGAGCTTGCTATGCTCAGGGTGGACAAGGCAATGGGACCTGATGGCATACATCCCAGGGTACTAAAGGAGCTAAGGGTGGAACTAGCAGAGCCATTAGCAGAACTGTTTAGTGAGTCTCTGAGCACAGGAGAGGTCCCAGAAGACTGGAGAAGGGCTCATGTGATCCCGCTCCACAAGAGTGGCAGCAGGGAGGAGGCAGGGAACTACAGACCAGTCAGTCTTACCTCAGTAGTGGGCAAGATTATGGAGGCACTTCTTAAGGAAAGGATAGTGCAACACCTGAAATCCATAGGGGCACAGGATCCAAGACAGCATAGGTTTACAACAGGAAGGTCCTGTCAAATTAATCTCATAGATTACTTAGACTGGGTAACCAGAGTGGTGGACCAAGGGGGTGCAGTTGATGTTGCCTACCTTGAGTTCAGCAAAACTTTCGATACTGTTCCACATAGAAGATTAATTAATAAGCTGGGTAGGCTTAGGGTGGGTCAGAAGATGATCAACTGGGTGTCAAACTGGTTGGCAGGTAGAAAACAGAGAGTGGTGGTAAACAGTATACAGTCAGAAGAGATGCAAGTCACAAGTGGGGTACCTCAGGGATCAGTCCTGGGGCCAGTCCTCTTCAATATCTTCATCAGTGACATTGCAGATGGACTGGAGGGTAAGGTTTACCTGTTTGCAAATGACATCAAACTCTGCAACAGAGCAGATGATCCAGATGGGGTGGGCAGAATGAGAAGAGATCTGGAAAAACTGGCAAAATGGTCTGAAGAGTGACAACTGAGGTTTAATGCAAAGAAGTGCAAGATCATGCACATACGGAAGAGAAACCCTGAAGCTACCTATAGTTTGGGAGGGGAGTTGCTGGCAATCACAAGGGAAGAAAGAGACTTGGGCATCATCATCACAGGTGAACTGAAATCATCCAAACAGACCACTAAAGCAGAAGGTAAGGCTAGAGAGATGTTGGGGTGTATTAGTAGGGGTATCACAAGTCATAAGAGCGAGGTAATAATTCCTCTTACAAGACACTGGCCTCATCTGGAGTACTGCATGCAGTACTGAAGGCTGCACCTGCTCAAGTACGTTAACAAAATGGAGGCAGTCCAGAGAAGGGAAACCAAAATGGTGCAGGGACTGCATCAGAAAACATATGAGGACAGATTATCGGAGCTCAATATGTATACCCTAGAGCAAATGAGGGAGAGAGGTGATATGATCGAAACATTAAAATATCTTAAGGGCATTAACAAGGTGAAAGAGTCTAACATTTTTTTTTTTTACCAGGAGAGACACACTAAGCTGAATGCTTGTTTACTGGGAGTACAAGGAAGCTAAGTGACTTGCTCAGGGTCACACAGTATACAAGTGGGGGCTGTGGGATTCCAACCCAGGTCTCCAGGTTTGCAGCTCAGAGCCTTAAACCACTGTGCTATACTGCCTCCTGTTTCAATATAAGAAAAATAGCAGGACAAGAGGACACAGCAAGAGATTAGAGAGAGGTTGATTAAGGGGTAAAGTGAGTAAGTTCTTTTTCACAGAAAGGGTGGTGGATGCATGAAACAGCCTACCTCAGGAAGTGATGGATATGAATACAGTATAGGGCTTCAAACAGGCATGGGATAGGCATATGGGAGCAATACAGATGTGTATGAATAAACAGGCCATTGACAGAGTAATGGCCTATGGCACATTCATAAGGTAGAAAAAATGAACAGACTGGATGGGCCTTGTGGTCCTTATCTACTGTAAATTTCTGTGTTTCTATGTTTCACCATTGCTCTCTATATTCCTCGCTCTCCCTGCCTTTCTTGATGCCAGATGCCTTGCTCTTGCCTTTTTCATTGCACCTCTTTTATCTCCAGATACTGGCTAGGCTTTCTCCCCCTTACCTAACCTTTGTCTTGCCCCCCCCCAACCTTTCTCTTACACCCTTTGCAACCCTGGCTATCGTATCCTAGCTCTCCTTTCTAGGAAATCCTTAGCTGGCCAGGCTGCTTTCTCCTACCGCTTCCCCAAACAATGGAACTCTTCCCCCCAACCATCCACTCTGCCTCTTCCCACCAATCACTCTCCTCTCTTCTTCATGAGTTCACTTCTCACTGTTGCAACTGTACTTGATCCCTGTCCATGTAATGCTACCCACTACCCCCTCATCCCCTCCTTTCCCACCTCTTCTGATCTACACCTAATTATCCCCTTTCTCTCTCCCCCCAGCATCTAGTCCCAGCTCCTACTGTCAACCCCCGTTCCCCTGCTGTCTGAATTGTATTTTCCTTGAAACCCACTGGATACATAGATACTTAGACAGTGTCAGCAGATAAGGGCCTATGGCCTATCCAGTCTGCCCATTTGAGCTTGTAAGTTCAGTTTATGCTTTCCTGGAAGTCTGTTGCCCCTTACCCCTGACGTTCAGAATTCCTTTATGTCTATCCCATGCATTCTTAAATCCTGTGATTGTTTCAGCCCCCACCACTTCCTCTGGCAGGGTGTTCCACTTGTCCACCACCTGTTCTGTGAAGAAATTCTTCCTCACATTTCCTCTGAATTGTCCTCCCTCAAACTTCATCCCATGCCTTCTAGTCCTTGAACATCTTTTTCACTTAAAAATGTTGTATCCCTGCACCCTGTTCCTCCCTGTAAGATACTTGTATGTCTCTATCATATCCCCTCTCTCCCTCCTCTCCTCCAGGGAGTACATGTTCAGTTCCTTCAACCTGTCCTCATAGGACTTGTGATGCAATCCATGTACTATCTTTGTTGCCCTCCTCTGAACCTTCTCTACTCTGTCTATGTCCTTACATATGTAAGTCTCCAGAACTGTACGCTGTACTCCAGGTGGGGCCTCACTAGTGTCTTGTATAGTGGAATTATGACCTCCCTTTTCCTGCTGGTGATGCCCCTGCCTAAGCATCCTAGCATCCTATTTGCTTTACCTGCTGTCTTGTCACACTGTTTCCCTACCTCGAGGTCATCAGAGATGATAACCCTAAGATCCCTTTCCTGCTTGGTGCATGCTATATCCTCACCCCCCCAACTGATATATTGTGCCAGGGTTTTTGAGCCCCATATGCATTATCTTGCACTTCTTTGCATTGAATTTCAACTGCCAAACCCCTGACCATTCTTCAATTTTCTTCAGGTCCCTTCTCATTCTGTCTACACCCTCTGGTGTGTCTACTCTGTTACAGAGCTTTGTGTCATCAGTGAACAGTGAAATTCTGCCTTCTAGGTCCTGTGCAATGTCACTGATAAAGATGTTGAATAGGACCGGTCCCAGCACTGATCCCTGTGGTACCCCACTGGTCACTCTTCCCTCTGTGGAGTGACAGCCATTTACCACCACCCTCTGTGTCCTGCCGCCCAGCCGGTTACTTACCCACCACACTACTGTCCTGCCCATACCCATATTCCCCAGTTTGTGCAATAGTCTTCTATGTGGCACAGTGTCAAAGGCCTTGCTGAAGTCCAGATAGGCCATGTCCACTGCCCTCCCCTGATCCACCTCCCTAGGCACCCAGTCAAAAAATTCAACGAGGTTGGTCTGACATGACCTCTTCCTGGTGAAACCATGCTGCCTTGGGTCCTGTAGTCCATTGACAACCAGATGTTCCACCAATCTCTCCTTCAGTAGTGCTTCCATGGTCTTCCCCACTACCGAGGTGAGGCTGACTGGTCTGTAGTTCCCCGCTTCCTCTTTGTCCCCACTTTTGTATAAGGGGACTACATCTGCTGTCCTCCAATCTTTGGGTACCTCCCCTGTTTCCAGTGATTGGCTAAACAGGATAGCCAGAAGTTCAGCCACCACCTCTCTTAGTTCTTTAAGGACCCTGGGGTGTACCCCATCTGACCCCATTGCTTTATCAACTTTTATTACTTCCAGTTCCTTCAGGACCCTTTCTCATGTAAAGGGACTTGTGTCCATTTCTGCGCCATTCTCACCCCTTGTACTCCCTTCAGACCCATTACCCTCCTCTTCCTCAGTAAAGACTGAGCAGAAATACCTTTTCAATATGTCAGCTTTACTGTTGTCGTCCTCCACGTGGCCCCATCCTCCCCTTCAGTCTCACTATCCCTCCCTTTGCCTTTCTTTTTCCTTATGTACCTATAAAAGGTTTTGTCCCTCTACCCACTGATTTTGCAATGTGTTTTCTGTCTGAGTTTTGGCTTCCCTTACTGACCTCCCTGCCTCCTTTGCTTCTCCTGGTACTTCTCCCTATCCCTTCTGCCTGTGTTTTTGTATTGCCTGAATGCAATCTTTTGGCTTTCACTTTCTTTGCTACCTCTTTGGAAAACCATAATGGTCTTCTCTTCCTTTTCTCTGCTAACCTGCTTAATGCATAATTCTGTTGCTCTTGTAATCCCCATTTTAAATACTGCCACTGTTCCTCAACCCCTGATTCCTGCCATTCCCTTAATGCCTCTTCCAGTATCTCCCCATTTTCCCAAAGTCTGCCCCCTAAAATCCAGGATCGTGTTTTGTGTGGTTTGGTTCTGCTCTTTCTGTGATTTCAAACCACAATGACTGGTGGTCACTGTTCCCCAGGTGCTCCCCCACTGTTACCCCATCACATTGTCCCTGATTGTGAGCACAAGGTCCAGTATTGCCTTCTGCCGAGTTGGTTCCATGACCAGTTGCTTGAGGAAGACACCCTGAAGGGAGTCCAGGATAAATCTGCTCCTAGTTGATGCTGCTGCTGGGATGCTCCAGTCCACGTCTGGAATATTGTAGTCTCCAACCAGTACTACCTCACCCTTGTCTGCCATCCTTTGGATGGCTAGCACCAGCTCCATATCTGTTTCTTCCTCCTGGGCTGGTGGTCTATAGACCACACCTGTGCGGATGGCTGGCCCCATTTCCCTTTCCAGCTTAACCCACAGTATCTCTCCCCCATTTTGTTCCTCCTGGATCTCTGTGGCCCTTATGTCATTTTTCACATACAGTGCCACTTCTCCTCCCTTCCTACCTGCCCTGTCTCTTCTGAATATGTTGTAGCCAGGTATGGCCATCTCCCAGTCATGGTTATCATTACACAAGGTTTCAGTGATGGCCTCAATGTCCAGGTCTGACTGCACCATGACAGCCTCCAGATCTTCCATCTTGTTGCTAAGGCTCCTGGCATTGGCACACATGGCTTTCCATGATTTGACCTCCCTAGACTGTTTCGCTGTTCTACTCCAGCCCCTTCCTTAGTAGTCCTTTATCCCTGGTTCTCCTTGCTGTCTGCCCTTCTGCTGAATTTTGCCCCTTTTCTGCCTATCCACCTCTTGGGCGCTAATCTCCATCTTTTGCACACTGCTTTGTAGAGATAGCCACTCCTCCAGTTCACTGGTTCCACTGCTAGCTGTGGGGGGTGAGCAAGTAGGTACCCTCCTTGCTGGCCTGCCACCCCCTTTGCTAGTTTAAATGCTTGTCAATGTAGCATTTAAACTTATCATTGCATGCTTAGATTCCCCTCCAGGATGGATGCAGGCTGTCAGGCTTGAACAAACCTCCATCCCTCCAGGTGGGTCTCCAGTCACCAATGAATCCAAACCCTTCCTCACAGCACCAGTTCTTCAACCATGAGTTAAAGTTCCTGATGCATGCACCCCATGCTCTCCCTTGCCTCTTGCAGGTAGTACTTCTGAGAAAGTGACAGAAGTACTAGTTACTTGCTTGAGACCCCTCCCCAATTTCCTAAACTCTTCCTGAACTTCCTTTGGCTCCTCATTTGCCAGGTCATTAGTACCTAGGTGGATAATGACATCCAGCTCACCCTCCCGTCTTGCCTTCCCAGTGATCCCTATCACATTACCTTCCTCCTGCACAAATGGTGCTTCAATTGTATTTCCTTGACTCTCACTGGTTTGCTCTCTCTCTCTCTGCCTTTCCTTGCATAAATTGCATAATTGCATTAAGTGCCTCTTGATTGCAACTTTGTTTGTAACTTATTAAATGGATTCTATGTTTTTTTAAGTTATCTGCTTGTAATTAACTGTTCTAATGTTATTCATTGCCCTCCTATAACCCCCAAAGGCATATTTGTAAATGAACTGTTATTAGCTCAGTATACGTTCCCTGGTGAAACTTTTGAAATAATAAATAAATAAAATCTGCCCTCTTGAAGTTCAGGACTCTTGCTCATGTGTGGTTTGATTCTGCAACCGTGTTCATGATGAACCACCTGTACAGTGATCACTTGTCCCCAGGTGGCTTCCCACTAGGGGTGGGCGGACCGACCCACAGTAAATCAGAACCCCCCCCCCGGGGATCTGGTGCAGTCCAACAGACCCGGACAAATAAGAGACAAGTGGTTATTTGTACCGAGTCCGGGTCCGTCAGCCGCAAGTCCCCTGCAAAAGTTAAATACCTTTTTTTATAGTGTGCTTCTCTTGTGCGCATGGATGGATCCTTGTTTCAGGACTCGGGAGCCTGGCTGGCCAGCTGGCAAATCACATGATCCCCACATCCTGATGTCATGTGCCTGACCCTTGGCATTTCTCCCATTTCTAGCACGCGCATGCAGAATAGTAGTGGGGGGACACTGACTCTCGAGACAGGGCACAGAATGAACTGGCAGGCACAGCATGATTAATTGAGCCAGTCACCAGCTCATGAACAAGCGCGTCGGGATCACCAGAGGGCAGAGAACCCCATTGGCGACATCTAGCCAGACTGACATGGAGGCATCCTTTTGCTGAATGGATGCTGCCTGTGTCAGTCCTGGCTATTGGCAGATGTGGTGGGTGGGCGGAGCTCATCTGCTCTCTTTCTTTACACTGCTGGTCATCAGTTAGAAGAAGCGCCATTTGCCAATTTAATATAGCGGAGATAGCATACATATGTCTGTCTCTCATCTGTGTCTCTCATCTTCTTGAGTCAGTTTACAAAAGAATCGATTTTAAATTTTTAATAATAGCTTGTGTGTGCTACTTGTGCTTACTTTTTAAAAATAAACAAATGAGCATTTGGAGTTTTGGGGGCTAACTGAAAAAGGGAAAGGAGAAAGGTGGGGGAAAGGGAGAGAAGATTGTGGGTAGGGTGGGGGACATCTCTGCAAGGCTCTTGATGGGGGCCAGATGTCTCACTCTTATCTACAGTACAAAGTACAACTAAAGTAAATCACAAAAGCTGAAAAAAAAGATTAAAAAAAGCTGAAAAGAAAAAAATGAATAAATGAAGTTGTACTATTACAACACACGTGGTTAGGTTATCAAGCCTTGTCTGCTCTGCTTTTTCTGTGATTGTCAACTTAAAGCCTACAAAGTAGTGCAAGTGCCAGAATTGTATTAAAAAAACAGCTAACTAGAAAAGAACAAACGGGGAATAGGAGAGAGAAAAAAACAGATCCATTAACCTGGCAGGTTGGAAGGAACTTGAAAGCTTTGAGTGCTCACTGTTGCTCACTCTGTGCCTGAGTCTATCTCTCTTGTGTTTCTTTTCAAATTAGCATTGCTTTTTGCCTGAATTCTGCAGCAGGTACCTTAATTAAAAAAAGAACAGTCTGAAAGACTCAGAATCAATTAATTTTAGTCCCCCCCATTCTCCTGTGTGTCTGAAGTGACTGTAGTGTTATACTTTGTCTTGCCTGGGAGGCATTTATAAAAAAGTGTGAGACCACTACCAGCTGCTGCTGTGAATATATTACATGGTTTACTGCTCATACCATTGCTTTGGGCTCATTGCCAAATAAAAAAAAAACTACATAAAGGAAAAAGCATTTTTGTCTCATTAAAAAATCTAGCTACAGTTGTGAAGGGGGAGTGTGGCTGTGAGGCTGAGCCTGTACTGAGTGCGTAGAGGTACTTGGGAACAACTGAGAGGACTACATACATCTGTGGTATTGCAACAGTTGAGAAATATTTCCTCTAATAAAAAAAAAAAAAATAGGTATTGTGCTGGAAAGGGGCGTGCGGCCGTGAGGCCGACCCTGTACCGAGTGGAAACAACTGAAAGGACTAAATAAAAAGATAATATCTACAGACAAAACAGTTGTGTGTGCCATTTAAAAAAAAATAAACCTAGCTATTGTGGTAGAAGGGGGACACTGGCCATGAGGTTGGGCCTGTATTAGTGGGCTGAGGAACCTGGGAACAACTGAAAGGACTAAAAAGAAAACACGTATTGGAAAAAGCATTTTTGTGTACAATGAAAAAAAATTAAAATGTTCACCAGACAGGGTGAGGCGGCAGCCAAAATGAGGAAAGGTATGGGGAAACGCATGGCACAAACAACATTGCAGAGTCTAACTGGTAAAAGACCAGTTGCTGGGACTTCATCCGGTAGCAGTAGTGGTTCTTCCACAGTGCTGTCCAAACAGACAGGAAAGGCCAAAATGACCTTAATTAAAACTAAAGGAATAGTCGGCTCCACAAGGAGTGGCAAGCCAAGATATGGTACCTATGTGTACCGTAGTACCAGTACAGATTTAAATGAAACAGAGGTGGAGAAATCTGGCTCTGATGAGAGTAATGATTATGAAATGGAGGCTGTAGACAAGGAAGGAGAAAGGCAGAAACAAATGGAAAGCCAGAATGAGGTAGAGATGGCAGTTGCACAGACGCAGGATGAATGTGATGATATGTACTTGGATGACATGGGCAATTTGGGCACAGACAGTGTGGTGCAGGTGCAAGAGAAGGTAACACATGAGGTGGTTACCTGAATCATGGCACCATCCAAAACAGAGAAGCGATATGGGCGAAAGCCCAAAAGGCAAGGGGGTTGGGAGAGTGACTGGATGTGGTGGGGTGGGTGACCCTAGCGACAGGATGTCGCTACATATACATGCACATGGGGGGAGAGCAAGTATGGTGAGTGTGGCCTGGGAGGGGGCAGAGGAGATGTAGGGGGTGGCGCTCTAGTCAGCTGCCAAGCTAAGCCATGGCTTCAGGGGTTTGCCTCCGCTTGTGGTGCTGGGGTTCCAGGTTTGGGTCTGGGTCCAGGTGCTACTGTACTTTTCTTGCGCCTGGACCAAAACTTGTCATTTATTTTGCTTTTGCACCCCAACCCCAACATGCACCCTCCTGGAGTTGAGAATCTTTAAGTAGGGGGGTGTGGGAGGGTGCTGCCCCATCAACAGAAAGCAAGTGTTTTCAGTCCCCGGTGCCGTTTTTCCATGCGCTGAGGATGTCAGGGTGGTGAAATTGATTTCGCCACCCTGATGTCACGATAATGCGAGTTGCTGTTTGGCGCTCGCCATTATCATAAAGAACGCAAGAGAAACAGGATGAGGGGGCAGTGCATTCAGATTTAGGTTCTGCTACTGGCCTGGAGGAGCTGTTGGATGATGATAATGGTGAAATAGAAAAATTCCATGATGAGCAGCATCCCAGTGTTGAGAAAGAACGACACAGTGGAAGTAACAAAGGAGGTCAGTATAGTATGCCTGGTAATAAAACAAAAAAGGTGACATCTTATGTGTGGTCTTACTTTTCTGGGGTTGCCAATAGTGAGTTACGAGCAGTGTGCTCTATATGTAAAAAGACCATCAGCAGAGGGAGCAAAAAAGGTGATTTGGGTACTTCAGCATTAAAAAGACATTTAGAGAGATGTCACCCATTACAGCTCAGGCATGATTTTTTGGTCAGAGAGAAAGAAGACAACATGCAGGCAGAGTTTGGTCAGACTACACCTGCACCGGTTACTGTATATCAAGTGATAGCAGCAGCCCTGCTGCTTCAGTTGTACTGTCAACTCTTTCTCAGTCTTCTTCTAGAAGAAGTACTACAAACAGTCCCCTTTTCCCTTATTATCATCCAGCACTCCTAATGTTGGCCATCTGAAAACTTCAACAGCTAGAAGACAGCTCACGATTTCAGAAACAATTGAATGTAAAGCTAAGTACCAGCATACTCACCCTGAGGCAACTGCTATAACAAAACTAATTTCAGAGATGATAGCCTTACAGAATTGTGGAGCATGTAGGATTCAAAAGGCTTTTGAATCACCTGTCACCACGATACAGTATTCCATCCAGGAAATATTTCTTGAATGTTGCAATACCGCAGATGTATGATTTAGTTAAGTGCTAAACTGAAAAATGCTTTAAAAGATGCAGTTGCTGGGGTTGTCCATCTGACTACTGACATATGGACAAGCTGCCAGCCAGAACCATTTATGTCACTGACTGTGCATTGGGTATCATTTACTCCCTGTAGTGACACTGACATTTCCCCTCTGAAACTGGCTTCCCTTCGCATCCAGTATATCCCACAGGATCACACAGCTTCAAACATCCTGGATGAGCTCAATAGAGAGATACAGTACTGGCTGACATCACAAGGGCTTTCTGTAGGTTTTATTGTGTCTGACAATGGTTCAAACATAAAGAAACCATTGTCTGATGGGGGCTTTGTCCACATTCAGTGTTTTGCACACTGCCTAAATTTGATTGTGCATGCATTTATGGAAGATATAAAGGCTTTCACATATGTGGCAAAATGAATATGCACACATTTCAGCCATTCCTACAAAGCACGCCAATATCTTCGGCCATACAAGAAGAGCATGGACTGCCTCCTGATACGCTCATCCAGGATGTTGCAACGAGGTTGAACTCTACCTATTGCATGTTCCAATGACTGCTGGAGCAAAAAAAGGCTATAAGACAGTGTATACTAGAGAACAGCATAGGGGATGCTGATGTGTACATTAATCCTCAGTAGTGGGCTTTTTTAGAACTTCTCATCAAGATCCTGCAACTGTTTGAGGAAATTACTGGGGAAGTGAGTTCCAAAAGTGCCACACTCAGCCAAATAATACCATTGATCAAGATTCTTAGATTTCAGCTGAATGCAATCAGGGATGAGTTGGAAGGTACAACAAGCCAGTTTCAGATGGGAACCCTCCTTAAGAAGATTCTTTTACCTTCACAGTACCCCAACAGGGTGGTAGTTCTCCATGGGATGGAGAGTGTGAATGGCCAAAGAATCCCCATATAACAGTTAAACAACTACTGTACCTTCAGACTCACAACAAAGTTGCACAAGCATGACTCCTCACTAAGATGTGTACACTCACTGAATCCAGAAATACTGTATAAACCAAATCAATGCCTCAGATCACTGCAGTTTGCTGGAGGGGATGCAACCAGGAACCAGCCACACATACCCATGTTATGTGGGAATGCCCAAGGATCAGAAAATTTTGGATGCAGTGTTTGGAAGAGATACAGACCATTATAGGGCACTCAGTCCCAGCTGAATCCTGTTATGCCTATCTAGGTCTCATCCCTCCCACATTAAAGCAAAAAAAGGAAACAGAAATTGCAGCTGGTATCACTGGCTGCCTGCAGAAAATTTTTAACTAGAAACTGGCTGACTCCACATGTGCCCTCCTTTGCAGAATGGTGGCAACTAGTTGTTGAAATATATGCCATGGAAAGGGATTACCTTTTGTAAAAACCAGCAGATACAAGTGTCTGAAGAAACTTAGACACACTGGGTCCACCACACCTGGAACAAGATTCAGACTTTGTTCTATAACATTGCAGATTGGATGCCAGGAATTTCACCTTAACCTGAATACACCACTCTAACTGATACTGCCCGCCCCAGCACCCAGACTACTGAGGTGGTATCTCTAATAGGTCTTCACCATCATATGTCAATACTGCTGCTGAGATCACACTTACTGTTATAAGAATGGTCTCACATGCATTCTTACTGTTGTGTTGTAATACTTGGTGGCAAAGTTCACAAGGACAGTTGGTGGCCCCCATCCCTTAGATGGAGGCCTAGGGCTACCATGTGTTAAAGAATTACTATACTGGGCTATAACTAAGGTTAGAACCATGCTCCTACCTCCCAACTCCACCAGGGTGTATATGCTGGAAGGGTTGGGTCCTCCCTTCAGGAGTCCCATACCCAGAACCTAGCAATAATCTCAGACCTGGTAACTATGTATATAGACTGCCAAGACAGTTGTATTCTCCTTCATTGTCATAGAAGCTGAATGTCATGAATAACTGAATATTACTGTACCTAGCGAATCTTGTCACATTGGTATGTATGTCTATAACCTGTTCTCACACCATGTTTCTTGTTTAAAAAAATAAGTAAAATCTAATAAACTTAAATTAAAAAAAGAATATGTTGCTGTTTTAGATTTGTGTATGATCCCAAGTCCATTAAGAATACCTTTCGCAAGAGGGAGACTCCAGCACCACCTTGTGGTGCCACTGGCTCATGCCATCACAGAGAGTTCTGCTTTATTGAATCAGACCAGACATTACAAGAAACCACATGTTCTACACGTTATTACATCATAATGTTTTCATGTCATTTGCTGACTGACTCACTCTGCACTTCCTCTTTTTAAGGAGAGAATCTGCATTGGGACCACGGCATTCTTTGATGTGTCAGTTTACATTACAGAGAAAAAACTGGAGCCTACATATGTGTGCTAAACACTAAGACTGTTTTGTTCAAAACAAAGGTATGACTGTATAACACTGCAACTAAACACATTTGTTTTATTGTTTTTTTCTTAATTTTGAGACTAAAATGCTTTATTTGTTGTGTTTATTTAGGATATTACTGTTATGTGTAGTACAGCTTTAAGAAATGTTAGCGACAGTACAGCTTTAAGAGCATGTACTTCCTGTCAGTCTTTCTGTGTCTCTGGGTCTGTTTCCTCTTGTATCTGTGCTGAATGGAAGTAAATAAAGAAGCCTAGATTTCAGTGTGGCACGTTTTTCTTACTACCAATACCTTGATGTGTTTAAGGTACTTATTTTCGGCCACCAAATGCAAAAAATTGGTGACAACAGATGGTGGACATTTTCATAGCTCCAGATTATAGAATTACACCATTTTGTGACTTTCTGCATTGGAGGCAAATAAGCAATTTGGAACTGTGCAATATCATGGCAACTGCAGCCAGCTTTGAAATTTTTATAGGAATGGACTCTGACACATGGTCCAGATGGTTTGATCAGTGGTTATTACTTAATCCTGCCATACAAGCTGCAAATGATCAGCAACAGGGTAGGCTTATTTGAGCTGCTTTTTGTACTTTCTTGGGGAGTGAAACCTTCAAACTTTTATGCAGTCTGTGTGCACAGGACCGCTCAGAGGATTTGTCATATGAAGAGCTAAAGACTAAATTGAATGCACAATACAGTTTAACAACTTTCCCAAGGGCTGAACATTATAAATTCTATAGTTATCACCAGAAACCAGGTCAGTCATTACACTCTTATTTGGCTGAGATCAAATGCTTAGCTCTCATGTGTGAGTGGAGCAGAAAGCATCTTGAATCTAATCTAGCTGATAAGTTTGTTATGGGGTTGAATAATGAACATTGTGTTCAGTATTTTTTTTTTTTTAGGTTTTGTTGACCAGGTAAGTGCACTAGACAAATCCTGCCTATTTTCAGGCACTACCCGGGGAGGGGGATACAGATGAATGCCAACTGACCTTGAACCAGATTAAGCTGTTGGTGGTATTTTTTTAGTGAATTACTAATTCACTAAATTTAGTAATTACTTTCTGTAAGTGTAAAGAAGTCTACTGAGGAACTTTTACAGTTGGCACAAATGCATAAGGCTGCAGAAAATGATGCACATGCTAAGATGAGCACTAAAAATGAGGTACTAGTAGTGGCAGTAAACATCAAATCGAAACAGTTCAAACCTAAGTCTAAGCCACTGTTTTCAGAGAAAAATTCAACCACTCCACTCAAACTGCATGGCCAGTACAAATGTGCATCATGTGGGTCATCTCAACATAGAAGGGACCAGTGAAAATTCAGAAAAGTTCAGTGTCATGCATGTAAAAGTCAGGGGCATATTGTTAAGGTTTGCAGGAGCAGGAGAACCATGGTAGTCAGTTCAGAGAGCCCAAACAATGCGGTGGTTTCTATTGCACCACAAATGCAGACTAAAGATGTTCCTCCTTTCTATGTGTTACTTCAATTGCCACAATTGAGGCATCAGTTGCTTTTAATGGTAGACTGTACTTCCCCAGCTACTTTTATTAACCATCAAACATGGTTTGAGCTGGATAAGCCACCACTGTCTCCTTGTAGTAAGTTGCTGCATGCATTTGAAGGGCAACCAATTCGGCCACTGAGCTCATTTACCATGTTGGTACACAGGACTGATTCTCCTGGTACACCTTTAACTTTTCTAGTTTCAGAAAAGGATGTCAACAATTTGGGCAGAGACGTTCAGGTTCTTCTAAACATCCATGTTGATCCAGCAGATTTTGACCTACTTGCTGCCATCCAGGTACCACAAAGCAGTAATCCGCCCAAGCTTGGGGAGATTTTATATGTGTATCCAGAGCTGTGGAAAGGCCTGGAATGTTGCACAACAGCTAAAGCCAAACTAGTTACAAAGCCTAATGCAGTCCCCAAGTTTTGTAAACCACGGAAACTTCCTTTTGCCTTAAAACTGGTTGTTGAGGCAGAATTGGACAGACTGGAAAAAGCGGGTGTGCTGGAAAAGGTTTCAGGTTCAGATTGGGCCACTCCAATTCTGGTGGTATCTAAACCAGGTGTTAAGGTTTGAATATGTGGAGATTTTAAGGTGACACTTAATCCAGTACTCAGCACAGATGTATTTCCTTTACCCTTACAAGAGGAACTTTTTTATAGACTGAATGGTGGTGTGGAGTTCTCTAAACTGGACCTCGCTGATACATGCCTTCAAGTGGAGTTGGATACAGACTCCCAGAAATTGGTAGTGATTAATGCACACTAAGGACTGTACAAGTACAAATAGTTATTTTTTGGCCTTAGTTCTGCACCTGCTATTTCTCAAAAAGTGATTGAGCAAATGATGGGTGATATACCAGCTGTTGCTTGTTATTTGGATGACATCATTGTCATGGGCAAGACAGAAGAAGAACATTTACTTAACTTACAAAAGACTTTAGAGAAATTGCAACAGAGTGGATTCAGACTCAGGAGAGAAAAATGCCAATTTTGTCAACCAAGTGTCACGAACTTAGGTTACACTATTGACAAAGACGGAATTTGTCCAAATGATGAAAAGGTGGAAGTCATTGTGCACATGCCTGAACCACAGAATGTTTCAGAATTGCGCTCATTCTTGCGTATGGTGTGCTACTATGACCGTTTCATACCTGGTTTAGCCACTAAATGTGCTATCATAAATGAACTGTTACATAAGGGTACTCCGTGGAAGTGGACCAAGAGCCACAGTAAGGCAGTTCAAGCCATCAAGCTCTCGCTAACCGATGTGAATAATTTAACTCATTATGACCCTAACTTATCTATCACATTGACCTGTGATGCTAGTCCTGTGGGTATAGGAGCTGTCCTTTTCCATACAGATCCAGAAGGAGTGGAGAAGCTGATAGCCCGTGTTTCATGCAGTCTCACTGCAGCTGAAAGGAATTATGCCCAGATTCAGAGAAAGGCATTAGCAATTGTGCTAGGAGTCCAGAAATTTCACCAACTTGCTAGGTCACAAGTTTTACCTGAAGACGGATCACAAGCCATTGGTGACCATTTTCAGCCCAGAAAAATGAATTCCAGAGACAGACGCTAGCAGACTTCAATGATGGGCATTAATTATGTCTGCCAATAATTTCGAGGTTACATACCAAACAACAGACCAGCATCGAAATGCAGATGCCTTGTTTAGGTTACCAATATCCAGAGAAATGGAGTTCTATGTGGGACTTAAAGAGGAGTCATTAGCATGCCAGGTGGAGCCAGATAGTTTCCCAGTGCAATTCAGAGATATGGAGGACTCTATTGTTGTGAGCGCAATGGAGCTACAATAGTTAGATCAGCTTCCAGTACTAGCCAAGGACATTGGAAAAGCAACTAGTCAAGATGTAATTTTGAAACAAATGTATCAGTATACGCTTGAGGGTTAGCCGCAAGGCACTGCTGGTTTGGCTGCACTACAACCCTACTATACAAAGAGACAACAGTTGTCCATTGCTGAGTGGTGTCTTCTATGGGGATTGCGTGTCATAGTACCCCAATGTTATCGCTCAAATGTGTTGATTCTTTTGCATGCAGGCCATCGAGGCATTGCTAAAATGAAATCCCTGACCAGACTTCACGTATGGTGGCCTTCCATTGACAGAGACATATGCCAGATTGTGCAAAGATGTGAAGGTTGTGCTGTATCGATGGGAAATCCGGCAAGAGCTCCAGTTCACCATTGGGAACAACCTGACAAACCCTGGCAAAGGTTGCTTATTGATTTCAAGGGACCCTATTTAAATTCCATGTGGTTATTCTTAACTGATGCTTATAGTAAATGGCCAGAAATACATCAAATGTCTTCAACAACTACTGAGAGTACGATCAAAGTGTTGAAATCTATCTTTGCTATCCATGGTTTTCCGCAAGTGATTGTCTCAGATAATGGACCATAGTTCATATTTGTTGAATTCCAAGCATTTTGCCAGCAATGTGGTATCCACCATATTTCTCACCTCCCTACCATGCAAGTTCAAATGGCGAAGTGGAACGCATAGTTCAGACTTTTAAAAAGAGTATGGGCAAAGCTAATCCTACTACACTGATGGCAATACAAATAGCCCTTTTGGACTTTCTTGAGATGTATCGAACAACACCACATTGTGTCATGGGAATATCCCCTGCAGAATTTTTGTTTGGATGTCAGATTCAAACTCAATTGGACCTTCTTCACCCTCTAGGCTATAAGTCAGTAACTGAAATGCTTCCTAAGACCAGATCCTTCAAACCCAATGATCTTGTGTGGGTCAGGATGTATGCAGGCCTGAAGAGATGGCTAGAAGGCGTGGTGGAAAAAAAAAATTGGAAATGTCTATAGTTCGACTGACTAACCAGAGGAGAGTGAAAAAACATGTGGACCAATTATGTACTAGAACTGAGACAGAACAAACAAGGAATACCCAGAGTTGGGGTAGTTTACCAGCATTATTTGTTCCAGAACAAGAACAGGAAGAGATAGATGAACCACAGCGTTTGCGACAAGATGTGGCTGATGCTCATCAGATTTCAATACAACAGCCTCAAGTCCTACTTCGTCGGTCAGGACGTGTAAGACATCCACCAAAGAGAATGGACTTGTAGAGATATAGCCTAATGACATAGACTAACTAAAAGGGACATTGCATTAATAACTATAATAGCTTCATATTATTTTCTGAATTATTGGCTTAAGTACTTTCTAGATAAGTCAGGAGGGATTGTTATGTGTAGTACAGCTTTAAGAAATGTTAGAGACAGTACAGCTTGAAGAGACTGTACTTCCTGTAAGTCTTCATGTGTGCTTGGGTCAGTTTCCTCTTGTATCTGTTCTGAATGGAAGAAAACAGAGAAGGCCTAGATTTCAGTGTGGCATGTTTTTCTTACTACCAAGGCCCTGATGTGTTTAAGGTACTTATTTTCGGCCACTAAATGCAACAATTACAGATGATAAGGGTTTAATAGAAAAACATGTCAGCATAACAGAATCAAAGTTTGAAATGGTCAGTGTGACTACTTTAAACTTAAACAGGGTTTGACACAGGAATTCTGATCCTTATTTCTGTTGTAACCAGCCAAGAGGCTATCTGCAGTGTTCCTCATTCATTGTTTTAGTGTGGTGGGCCACCACCCTATATTTTTTTACTACTATTCTCTATTTTTACAACTACCTTATAATTTTTCCCACCACCTATTTTTTTGCCATCTCCCTATAGTTTTCGCTACCACCTTTTTTTGCCATCACTCTATTTTTTAATGAAATCTTTAAAAATTGTCTTTTATCACCATTCTTTATTGTACAGTACAACTACCACTGCACTGATGGCAGTGCTCTATACATTACTAAAAACACTTATGCACATGCACAGTACATATAGGAGTCCACTGAATAATGCACCCTTGGCTCCAAACACCACCACCACTGCCCTATATTCCCAGATAGTGCGGAACCTTGATCTGTACTACAAGACCCTACAGGAAGGTGCCACCCAGGCTTTAAACTATTAACCAGGAACAAAAGGGCTTGCAGAGGGCAGCGTGGGACACCATTGTAAGCAGTCTTTTACTTAGTCTTTGTCCAGAACCAGCAATAGAGTCAAACAACAACTGGATTTACTGAGGTAGATGGTTCAGCATTTCTGTTCCCTCTTGAGAGCAACTCAGGCACAGCATATAGTTCACTCTTCTCCAATACAGGGCCCAGTGGGGCATGGGGACCACAGCAAACTGATTAAGCTTTCAGTTCATAAGACTGTTTCTTCTATAATCTAGTTCACAACCTGCTATCTTCATCTGGGAACTCACAACCCCTGCATAGTAACAAATATTTGCCCTGATACAGGAGGTTTGACCTTCACTAAAGGGGCAAAACAGAGGCTCCTTTGTCCCACTCCCAAGATTTGTATAAATTCCCTGGCCCCCATATTCAAAAGTCCCCTGCAAAATTGTACAAGTGCCTGTGCCACACATCTGAGTTGCCCCGTCCCAAAATAATGAGATGTTCAGAAGATGTGCCATGAGATGTGATTGTGCATGTCTGGCTGAATATTCCGAAGATGCGCAACCGCACAGTAGGAGCTGCATGGCGCAGCAGGTGACCTGAGCCCTATGTGGAGCATGGGGAAATGCGCAACGTGCAAAGTTGCAAAATTCATCTGGAATATGCAAATGACCTCACTGCACATTCCAAGTCCATCTCCCACATGCACAGCTCATTACTGGAATGTATTCAGGCCATTTGCATACCCCAGGCATGTAAGTTCCAGGTTTGCAGGGCTGCCCAACCACTCCACAAAGGTGAACAGGAGGTACTGCAGCCTATCAGGCAGATGTGATGGACTGCTTCTGTGTTGGTGGGTGGATTGCATTGGCATGGTTACAGTGCTATTACTCATAGCCATGTACAGGGCTAGACTGGGGTACGGGGGGCCACCTGGACAGTGGCCACAGAGGCCCATCGGGACAAGCAACAGGTGAGGGCACAAGGTGACACAGTCTGATTGGCATACACACAGATTCACTGGCTGTGCAATTATTTAAAACAATGTTTAGTCATAAAGAGGCTTTCTGTGGATAATTTAATGAATTTTGGGATCCCTATCACTGAAAAGCCTGTCAATGAAACTGCATGCTACTGAAAGAAAAAACGCCGTCTAAACCCTAGCCATTTTTAATTGTATAGCAAGGCTGCATGTTGCTGAATGTTTGAATTTCTTGCCATTGTAAAAAAAAAAAAAGCATAGCAAAAACATAATTGATGTATTAGCCCCAGATCATTAAATCAGGTCCCCTCTCTAATTTGGATTATCTTATCTTTTGTGGAAATCCACCCCACCCCCTCCCCCTGCTTATGCACTGCACTGCAACTCACCATTCATAGAATCTCTCCTCCGTTTCTCTGCAGTGTGCATTCAAGGCTCCCCTCATGGGTGCAGTTCATGAGGGTTAAGGACACCTTCCCTTGAGCAGCTGGATCCCCCAAGCAGACAACCAGGTAACAAGCATTTGGAACATGATACCCTAGCAGGGGCAGATGCACTTTAGCCACTTGGTCATTGTCTGCCAAACTCTAGTGAGAGAAGGAGGCCTCACCGACGCACCGCGTTGGTTGCCCCACAGCCCCCACCACCACCCTTGGTCGGCTCAGTACTATATAGTACTATCTAGGGATAATCAGGTGACTTCAAACACCAATCAGCTCACTTTTCCATAAGCTGGTTATTGGAACCTGCTTCTAGTGGCCGCTATACATCCACCCTCATTTTTTCTCCACTCCTAGCTAAGTGTAGGAAAAATAAATTACCCCAATTTATGAAATAACAATTAATATATATATATATATATCTATATATAAAGCTAGTACATCCTATATTTCCTTACCTTGCTCTACCAGCAGGCAATCACCTCCAAGTGCAACTGCCTAGCAACATTACAAATAACTCTTGCTGGAAATATCTCTTGCTGGAAATGTTTTCCCAACTTACTTTCCTCTCGGTGGATCTTCTTCTCTGCATGCCCCCCTCCTACCAACCCCCACACCACCCTTCCTCCTATCCTCTCTCCTGCCTCCCTCACACCTCTGACCACCCCTGTGGTTTCTTCTGCTACCATTTCACCATGTCCCACCTCCCCTTGCCCTCCATCCACTCCTGCACACCTGTTTCCTGAAACTACGCTTTGCCCTTCGCTTAATAGTCCAGAACTGTTGTGCTTCACCCATTCTGATATTGCCAAGAAGCTGCCCCGCACTGCATGCCCCCCAGAGAAATCACAAGAAGATCCTAAAATGTGTCCTAACCAGGATCTCTATTATCCTTCTGCTACTTGCTGGTAATATACACCCTAACCCTGGCCCCATTTCCCCCAACCCTTGCAGGCAAGTGCATTCCAAAGACTCTTGCTGGCCACCATCAACATATGCAGTCTCCAAAAGAAATTTGCCCCACTCCAAGCTTGGGTCTGTCTCCACAACCCTGATGCCCTAGCCGTAACTGAAGCATAGCTACCACAGAGCACCCTGGACTCAGCTGTTGCCCTGCCAGGATATATATTGTTCAGATCTGATAGGCTAGGGAAGAGGGGTGGAGGGTGTGCACTCTTTCTCCAGGACCACCTGCAAGGCATCAACATTGACACAATGCACCCTGATGTAGGTGCTCAGACCCTCACCCTAAAGGTTGCTGTTGGCAATTTAGGAAAATCTCTCTACCTAATGTTGGTCTACATACCTCCCTGCAACCAGAAGGATGCTTTCACATCTATCCTAAACATAATCTCCCATTCCCCAAAAACTCAGAAATTATTGCCCTCGGTGATTTCAACACAAACTGGCTTACCCCACAGACATTCTGCAGCTGCAGCCCAAAATTTATCACAGATGGTACTTACCACCACAAGGGTAAACTACAATAGGGACTCCATTTCCCTTATTGTTCTCATCTTCACAAATCACCTGGAGTGGATACAGGATGTACAGGTCCTCCCTGATTCACTCAGTGATCATTCTCCGATCACTTGTCACTGGTCAAACAGCTGGAAGTCCCCCCATCAGGGTCTCCATATTCCACCAGCTAAAGAAAGGATCCCTGGTACATTTCCGCAACCAACTCCTAAACCTAGACTGGTCCTCCCCTCAACCACCAGCCACCGGTGGATGCCGCTCTGTCCTTCTTCATAAGCTCCTTCCAAACAGCCTTTGATATCTTTGCTCCCATTGTAAAGTGGATAGAGAAAAATCAATCTGCTCCTTGGATAAATCGATCCCTGCTTGACTGAATGAAGGCCTATGATAATCTATGGCACCATGCCTTGGAGTCCGGTTGCACTTCTGAACAACAACTGTACCGTGCTGCTCGTAATTCATGCACCTGGGCTTTCCACCAGGCTAAGGTGGCATATTATCAGGCCAAACTCACTGCCACCTGGGGAAATGGAAAAAGGTTCTGGGAGAATATAAAATAACTCAGTGGTAAGGCCGCCTCCCCCCCCCATGTTGATTATTGACGGTGCTCCCATCCAAGACTCTAGCAAGATTGTGAATGCCTTTAATGCATCATTCTCTGACCTCAGTTCTATCCTCCCCCCTGACTTCTTCTCTGTAGCTACTGGTCAGTTCCCAACCCCCGTTGTGCTCCTCCTTTCCACTTAATGATGGTCTCCTTTAGTGTTGCCTGCACCTATCTCTCCAAGTTCCTCGGTAAAACCAGACAGAGTGGTGATTCGCTTGATGTAAAGCTGCTCTCCCTAACGCTTGATGCAGTACTAACACCACCTGCCAAACTACTCAACATGTCTCTGTGTCTAGGGAAGTTCCCTTCACTGTGAAAAAGGGTGGTTATAACTCCAGTACATAAAACTGGAGATCGTACTCCAGTAGCAATTATAGGCCTATCTCCACCCTTCCTCATCTATCAAAAGCGTTGGAAAAAATTGTTGCAGATCAACTTACTGAATACTTTGACTCGCATCACCTGCTGTGCCAACAAGAGCATGGTTTCAGAAAAGGGCATAGCACAACCACAGCCCTCCTGGAATTTACCTCCTTTATCCATGATGCCCTAGACTTTTGATTCAGTTAATCACTTTATGCTCATCAACTCCCTCCTCTCTATTGGCGTATCCCAGGAGGCTGCTGGCTGGTTCTCCAACTATCTCCATGGATGCATCCAGCAAGTGAAGATAAATAACACCCTATCCACATGCCTTCCTGTCCAATTGGATGTCCCCCAAGGATCCATCATTGGCCCACTTCTCTTCTCGCTGTACTTAAACTCCCTTCCTATGGCCTCCACTGGTAATCTCCTCCTTTAGGCAGATGATGCAGTGATCTTTAGTCAGCATCCAGGCCCTACCCAACTCCAAATATCCCTACAGGACTCCTTCACAGGAATAGAATTGTGGTCTACCTCCCACGAACTTATCCTCATCTATAAAAAAAACAAAGGTCATGCTATTCACCCACCCTCAACAAAAACAAAACTTGACCATCCTATCTATACAAAATTCCCAGGGTACCACTCTGGAACCAGTTGCCAGCTTTAAATACCTAGAGGTCACCCTTGACTCGGCCTTTACCTTCCGTGAACACATAGCTTTAACATGCTCTGCAATTAACACCAGAATTGGCCTCCTGTATAACCTCCGACCCTGTCTCCCTCCTGATGCCCTCAGACTGGCCATCTCAAGCTCCATCCTTTCTCTGGTAGACTATGGCATAGTCATCAATGGTGCCGCCTCAGACACTGTCCTATCCACTATCAAACATGTCCTGAATAAGGCCTGCTGGCTGGCCACAGGCAGTGAACAACTCACACATACCTGTGACCTCTACCAATGTTCATCCTGCCTTAACTTCCAGGGGCATCTACTCTACCAGACCTGCCTTCATGCCAAGAAAATTCAGCTGGGTCTATCCCCCTCTGGCTCTCGCTCACTTCTCCAACCGAGCTTACCGAGACAGGCCACAAGACACTCTGACACTACTGCCTTTCACATCCCTTTTGTCAAGACCAGTGCTGGCCAAAGGTCCTTTCCCTATAGGGCCCCACTCTGGATGAACTCAATACCTGGCCTACTCTAACAATCCCCAGACAGAGGCCATTTAAAACTGAGCTACATAACTACATTATGTCCTGCTCCAACTGTGACTGCAGATAACTCCTCGTTCCCTGTAATGACAAGTTTCTATGCTGAATATGTACTTGACTCTAGTGAATGACTGTACTATACTCATTACTGATGCTGCTGTATGTATTTTTATGCACTTTGCCTCTGTATTTTATTCACTGTATGTGTCTTCATTATACTCTGAGTTTTGTTTTCTGTATGACGTGGACCCTTTGTAAATGAGTCCCTGACTCAAAGGATTGTGATTACTAGACTTTTAATAAATAAATATACCACATGCACATGATACACCAGCACCATAAGCAGTGTACAGTCACCAGCAGTGCCCCACACCCCCATATGAGAGGAACATGGTGATGACTGCAAGGATTGGCAGTGTGCAGTGGGTGAACAGGTATCCAAGTGGGTGGGTCCCACTTATACTAACATACTAAAATGCCAGCAGAATAGGCCTAATGGTCTTTCGTGTCTGCTCGTTTGGTCAGCCCCCACCCTGGGTGCTGACCTTGCTGTCCCCCTCGCCTTCTCTGGCTTCTCCCTTCCCAGTTCGGATGTTCTTGCTGCATTGGATTTTGCTTCCTGAACCTTCCCTGTACCTGTCCCACCCCTCTTGAACCCCTCCACTGTCTCTGCCTCCACCAGCCCCTAGGTAGTGCATTCCATGGCTCTACCACCCTCTCAGTGAGTAGCACCTCCTCCTTTCTCCCTGAATCTTCCCCCTCCAGCTTCCACCCATGCCCTCTAGTGGCCCCTCCTCCTTCCTTCAAAGCACCCTCACTGTTCCTCCCCTATTTACCCTCTTCATGTACCTGAAGACCTCTATCATGTCCCCGGTCCTTCTCTCTTCCAAAGTGTACATATTTAGCTCTTGAGCCTCCCTCATAGGTCCTGTCCCCAAGCCCCAAATCATTTTGGTTGCCTCCTCTGGACCCTCTCCAGGAGGTTAATATCCCTCTTTAAGTGCGGCCTCCAAAACTGCATGCAGTACTCCAGGTCGTGCCTCACCAAGCAGTTATACAGAGGAGTATCACTTCCCTCCTTCTGGAGGTGATCCCCTAGCGATGCATCCCAGCATCCTGTTGACCTTGGCTGCTGCCCTCCTACAAGTCTCAGAGTTGTTCATCTTGACATCCACCACCACCCCAGGTCCCTCTCAGCCATTGAGACTTGTAGTATTCCCCCCAGGGTGTACACTTGGCCTGGGTTTCTAGTTAGGTGGAGTACCTTGCATTTCCCTGCATTAAACCTCAGCTTCCACTTTCTAGACCATCTTTCCAGAGCCTCAGGTCCCCTGCAGGCCACCCTCCCCTCCCATCCACCACCGCCCCCAGTTTGAGTCATCTGCAAAGAGACTCATCTCACTCCTGATTCCTGTCCTTATGTCAGATACGTGGCGTTGAACAGAAGGAGCCAGGACTGATCCCTGTGGGACCCACTAATGACCCTCATTGGGAAGAGACTATCCACCAACTCCGACCCTCTGAGGTCCGGTCCTGGAGCAATTGCCTATCCATCGGATCATCTGGTTTCCACCCCATTTCTCCTAGTTTATCCAACAGGCCCACGTGAGGAACAGAGTCAAATGCCTTGCTGAAGTCTAGAAAGAGGACATCCACTGGTTTATCCAGGTCCAAGGCACTTGTCACCCAGTCATAGAACTCCACCAGGTTTGTCTGACATGATTTCCCAGGATGAATCCATGCTGTCTATCGTCCAGGCACCCTGACTTATCCAGGTCCCCCTAGCCTCTCCTTGACAATGCCCTCCATCACCTTGCCCACCACTGATGTCAGGCTGACAGGCCTGTAGTTCCCTGCCACCTCCCTTGATCCCCCCTGTAGATGGGCACTACATGCCACCTTCCAGTCTTGGGGCACCCACCCTGTCCTCAGAGAGATGGTGAAAGCTCTGCCAGGGGTTTCGCCAGGACATCTGCAAGTTCCTTCAGCACTCTAGGATGTAATTTATCCGGCCCCGGTGCTTTCCCGTCTTAAGGGGCTGAGGGCTTCCTCCTCTCTCTGCTGTGATTCCACTTCCAGTACCTCTTCTCCTGCTTAGCCCTCCCCCACCTGCCAGTGATCCCCCCCCCCAGACCTGACGATTGGTAAGGGCCCCCCTCCTCATTATCTCTGTCTCCTCCCATGTATGATGCAGCATCCCCATTTTCCCTGGTGAAAACTGAGATGAAGTACTCATTTAGTACCTCAGCCTGCTCCTCTGGGTCTTGTGCCCATCTCTTCCCTGATTTAATCCTGCTAATCTGCCCCTTCACCCTTCGTCTTTCCCCAATGTATCTAAAGAACCCCTTTTTCCCTCTCCTAATTTCCCTGGACAGGTTCTGCTCCTTCCTTGCCTTAGCCACCCTCACCACTCTAGTGGCCCTTCTAGCCATCAGCTCATACTCCCTCGATCCCTTTCACTCCTTGAGCACTTGAATTTCTTATAGGCTGCTTTCTTTCCCGCACCACCTCCTGGACCTCCTGGTCCACCAACAGAGTTTTGGGCCCTACTGCATTTGTCTTACTCTTGCAAGGTGCTGGTAGCATCCTGCCCCTCTCCTGATGATTCCCACCTACTATCAGCGTCCATGTCTGACCCAATCCATCCAAATGCTCATAAGGATCCTTCCCATTTCCTTAAAATCACCCCCTGAGTCGGTTACTTCGTCTTTTTGCAGCCTTCTACCCTCCTAGGTCCAGGCAGAACCAGACCGTGGCATGGTCACTCCCGCCAATGGGTCCCTTATCTCCAGGCCCCCAATCTGGTCACTGTCTGCCAGGACCACATCCAGTACCGTGCCTCCTGGTGGGTTCCCTCACCTGCTGAGTTAGGGCAGCGTCTTGAAAGACATCCAACAACCTCTGTTCCCTGGTCACAGAGGATGTCATAGTCTCCCAGTCTGTTCCTGGCATGTTTAAGTCCCTAACACCACCACCTTTCCTCTGCCCAGTCTGCAGTGTCTCCTAACATCTGCTACCAGACTGTCCTCCAGCTCCTCTGCCGGGGCAGGGGGTCTATACACCACTCCTATTTTTACTCTCTTGCCCCCCCTTGTTATCAAGGTGACCCAAATCGCCTCCATGGTTCCCTCCGCCTCCTCTACTCCCCCTATGCCAATGCAGTTTTTTACTATCATTGCTACCCCTCCTCCCCTTCCCTCCCCCCTGTCCTTCCTGAACATAGTGTAACCCTCCAGGTTCAGGTCCCAGTCATGTCTTGCAGTGGCCCAAGTCTCAGTGACGCTGCCACATCCACTGCTCCCTCAGTTAACATCGCTGGAGCTCAGGCATTTTGTTGCCAAACTCATGGCATTTAGCAGAACTACCTTCCACCCTTTCCCTATAGTTCCACTTCCCTGCTCGTGTTCCTTGGGGATTCTGTTTTCTCCTGGTCTGCACTTTGCCAGTTGGTCTTTTCCTGCAATCCTCCTGGTCCCCAGGGGGGTGGAGACAGAGTCCCTCCTTTATCGGCATCCCCTTGACTGCCTTTTCTCCCATCCCACACCCCTTCACAAGTTTAAACCCCACTTTTCACCAATGAACTCCTCTATTTTCAACTTAAGGATTCCCCTTCCCTCCAAATTGAGATGTAGTCTATCTCTAGCATACAGCTCCTTATCCTCCCAGGTCTCCCCAATCCCCATCAACCCATACTCTCTGGCCTCACACCACTCCCTGAGCCACTGGTTTATCTCCCTAATTTTCCTTTTGTGTTCCCCACTAGCCCTTGGCACTGGCAGGATTTCTGAGAAGGAAACTGTGCATTCTATGTCATGACAGACCCTGGCGAGCTCCCTGAATCTTGCCTGTATCTCTAGCTCGCTATTTCCCTCAATGTCATTTGTGCCCAGGTGGACCAGTATGTCTGGGGAACCCCCACAGTCCTTTGCCAGCTGATATACCTCGTGCTTAGCCCTGTGCACCGTTAGTCCAGGGAAGCATCTTGTTCTAACTGGCCAGGCTTCTCCCTCCCTATCCCATTTGATACCCCTGATCATAGAATCCCCCAGCAGGAGCACTCTGACCACTCCTTTTCCTCCATTCCCCCTTCCATGTCCCTCATCCTTTCTACCGGCCCTTCCACCCAGCTGGCTCCTTGTTCCTCCCCCTATCTGTGTGCCACATGCCACCCGCTCCTTATTTACCATGGCCACTCCCTCCCCTCCAATCCTATGCCTCTCCTCCTCCTGAGTATCCTTCTGTACCTTGTTAATTCCCCCCTCACTGCTCACAACTGGTCCTTCTCCCCCATCTGCTAAACTAGCCTGGCTCATCCTCCCTTCCTTCCTGTCTCCATTTAGTTCCTCCTTGCTCGTCGTGCTCCCCTGGCCTACCCCCTCAGCTCTCTTTACTGAATCCTCCTTGTACTTCTGGTCCTTCTTTACCTTTCCTCCCAACTGGTCCTTCTCCTTGCGCTTTCCTCCCTCTTCCCCCTGCCCCTCCTGCTCCGATTCACTGCTCCCCCCATTCTCCTGCATTCCAGGTCCCCCCCTGTTCTTCCTGCTATCTGGCCCCTGCCTCCTGCCCCCCACTCCCACACCCTTTCCGTCTCTAACCACCTCTGTCGTGGCTCCATCCCCCCATCCTTGAGCAGTAGAGGAGGTGAAGTGGTTACTAAGTATAAGGTCTGATCCACCTCCCTGCCTTGCTTCCTTCTGTCCAGCACTGGCTATCCGCCTACTTCCCTGAGAATGTTGTCCCTCCGTCCCCCCTTTGTGAGGGTCCCCAGTTACCTGCCTGCTTCCTTGGTAGTGTCCTTTTGGGCCCCCTCTGCCAGGGTCCCTATGTGACCCCTGAGTATTCTCCTGCACTCCTTTCCCTATACCCCCGCCCCCAGTGCTTGGTGCAACCCTGTGGGAGATTTCCAGCCCCCTTCCCCAACCATACCACCCCCCTTCCCCCAGCTTTCTCCTCATCCCCGCAACCTCCTCCCTAAGCTGTGCTAGCTGGTAGCACACTGGGCAACCACCAAACTTCCAAGCCCAGTCCAGTATCATGGCTGCTCCACACCCTGTGCACCCCACCACCCTCCCAAAGATGCCGGCCCTAATGATGTGTGGTTCCATCCCCTTTCAAATAGGTTTCCTTGGGTGAGCCACCAGGTTCCCCTATTCCAAGATACCCTACTGCCTAATCAGGTCACCCACTAATCCTAGAGACAGTCCCACTGTACACCAGTAACTCTGTTACTAGGTGCAGTACAACACATTAAACATGTAAGGAAAATGAACAACTCCCTAGCTCCTCTCCCGGCCTTTAAATTCAACCCCAGTGGCTAGAACTACATGAGCTGCACCAGCAGCCTTTTCCTCAATTGCAGGGCAGGTCTTCCCTATAAATTTGCAGACTTCTGGGAGGGTGGGTCTTGGGCAGACACCTGACAGAGAGAGTGTATCGGCCTGTGTCTCCCTCCAAGCCCTGCAGCTAAAGAACCAGGCCCAAGCAAATCCCACCAAACAGGTTTAAATCAGAAGAAATAGGCCTCTACCAGCGCAGCCTGTTACAAAGTGAAACATCCACAGAAAGAGCCCCACTTACAGCCACTAAATCAGTTTACAAACATCCAGGATCCCCCAGAACAATACCCTGCTAGCCCCTTAGAAGCAAGAAAGAAAAGAACTAACCTACCAAGTAAAATCCACAAGAACCCTGTGAAAACAGCAGCAGCTACTGTCCTGGAACACAACTGATCCTGCCCCCTTCCAGTTCTTTCTTATGTGCATCTATGGTGTACCACCATGGGTGTGTGTCACAGATCAGTCTCTGGCCTGTGCCAGGCTGCCACCCATTCCACCAAACTACCTGGGCACTGTTGCCACAGACGGCACTCTGGGTGCATGCCACCACCAGGTGTCACCCTGCAGGCCTCATGGGTGCAGGCCATGGCCCCTGGTACATGTGCTGCATTGTAGCTGTCCACTCTGCTGGTGCATCTGAGGGGTACCTGATAGCATTGGCACATGGCTGCTGGGTGTCTATGTTCAGGGTGCGGTGTGAGGGATTGCTCCCTAGATGATGTCAGTGGTGACATGGCACCTGTGGCTCAGGGTACATCCATCGTGGCATGACAGCTGTGCATGGGTGTCTGGAGCATGCACCGGTGCACCTCCGAGAGCTGTCTCCAGATGGTCCACCTGCAGTTCTGCAGCCTGCCTATGGGTGGCTGGCCAATTTAGGTATACATTTTCCATGCCTAACTTTGGGCAGTGCATTTTCGAGATGTGCAGCACATGCGCCACACATTTTGGCTGAATATAGGAATGCACATCATATTCATGGGAATACCCCCTTTATTTGCACCGCATACATTATCTCTGTGCGATGGCACATCTGGAGATGCGCGACACATCTCCACCTTTCGAATATCGTGCTTTGGTGCATTATTTGAGATGGGAAGAACATCTCTACTTTGCTCCATGCACCTCCTTTGAAAATGTTTGTCCTCTTTTTCCTTTTTTTGTTTATGACCAGGTGGTGATCCATAATGCACTTCAGAACCTTAATTTCCTGGAGATATCACTCCCTGTGTCTGGAACAGCAGCCATATCCCAGTTCTGTAATACACCCATGCTGGGATATTTCAGGGGTAACCCAGACCCCCAGAGGGGTAATTTCTTAGATGGTCAGTACCACATCATTTGAACATATGTATGAAAAATGCCAGCAGAAAAAGGTCAAAAGGTCTATCTTGCTACTGTAATTTGTAATGCAGATCTCCCAGTGATTACTGAGGGGTCTGCATCCTCTTCATTAGGAGTATCCCCCTCTCTGATAGGAGTCCCCCCATATTTCAAGTTTTAATTGTAACTTTCCTCTTTACTTTGTCACAACCCCTCATAAAGCTGTCCACTGCCTTTAGGGATCTCACCTCCTCTGGTAACTCATTCCACTTAGCCACCACCCTCTTGGTGGAGAAAGTGCCTCCTTATTTCCCTCTTGAATCATCTTCCTGCCAGCTTGAGGCAGTGGCCGCTAGTGGGTTTGTTACTGCTAAGGCCGAAGACACCCTCAGACTTCACCTTGTTTATACCACTGAGGCATTTAAGTGTTTCAGTTGTGTCTCCCCTCTTCTTCCTGTCCTCCAGGGAGTACATGTTGAAGTGTCTGAGTCTGTCTTTGTACATCCTACCCTGCTGGCACTGGGTTATTTTAGTTGCCCTCCTCTGGACTGTTTCCAGAAGATTGATATTTTTTCTTAGTTACTGGCACCAGTATTGCACACTATACTCCATGTGTGGATGCACCAGAGAGCTGTACAGCAGCTGAATGACCTCCGCCTTCCTGCTAGTTATTCCTCTGGCTGTGCAGCCCAACATTCTATTTGCTTTGGCTGCTGCCATCCTGCAATTTGCAGAATGTTTCAGGTCACTTATGATGATCACCCAAAATCTTTTTCCTTTTCTGAGTTGGCAACCTGCATATCACTGGACAATATTCGGTCTTTGGGTTCTTAGCTCCCAAGTGCATAACTCTATACTTCTTAGTATTGAACCCCAGTTGCCCAATACCTGACCATCCCTCAAGCCTGACTAGATCTTCCATGAGATCCTGTATTCTCTCCTCTGTGTCCACCCTCCCTTAGAGTTTGATGTCATCTGCAAACAGACAGATCTTTCCCTTAACTCCATCTGCTATGTCACTAACAGATATATTAAACAGTGTCTTTAGGAATTCCAGTGATGTCAAAAAGAAGAATGACAGCTTATAAATCATCTCCTTGCCTCCTTTTTTAAAACTGTTGGCCATCCCACACTAACCCATCACTTGACAACTTAAAAACAGTGCAGAATTACAGCTCTGACGGGGTAACCCAAGAAAAGTAAACATTTGCCAAGCAGCAGTCAAAAACAAAGGTTGCAGAGGAGCTCCCAAAGATAGCAGAGTCCTAGCAACTCACCTTCATGGGCCTTGGACAGTACAGCAGGGTCAGGAGGTGAGGATGAAGACATGCAGCGAAACCCAGCCCTCGATAACTCCAGCTCAGCAGCAATACCAATGACACTGCAATGTACTGACAGTGATGTTTCTGAAATTAAAAGGGACTTTAGGAAGCTGGAGCAATGGACCACACAAGTGGAGGAAGTGGTAGTGGAGGTATGGGAACAGACGAGGTGCCTGGGGCAAATGGTACTGTATCTGTATAAAAGAGAGTGAGCGCTCACTGACCAGCCAGAAGATGCTGAAGCCTGGGGAAGAAGAAAAAAGCTTCACTTCTTTGGGTTCCCAGTAGAGGCTGAGCAACCTGACTTGAACTCTTTTAATTTTTATTAGCTTGGCTACAGACTGAACTAGGACTGTCTGATACCTCCCAGATCGAGATTGAGCAAACCCATAGGACTTTAGGTCTCAAAACCAAAACCAGGGGTATAGATAACAAAAGAACAAATCTTGCAGAAAGCCTGGGCAAAGAAAAACTTCAACTTCAATGACACTATCCTCCAGCCCTGCAGAAGAAGCGGAAGCAAGTGCATTCAGTTATTAAGGCACAGAGGGAAACAGGAGAAAGCTCCAACTTAGGTATCCTGCTATGTTATTGGTACACAGTGACAAAGGCCCAGTTCTGTATGAAACTTTGGCACAGGTAACTCACAGCCTGGTGATGCAAGGCATCAGTACCATGGAGTTACCAAGGGACCAGCATGAAAAACAATTGCAGCAGCTTGTATGGATGGTGGCAGGAATAAATGTCAGGGCTGAAGGGAAAGGAGGCACCAATGTCAGTAGATGCTTTGAGAGCAGATTTGAAGAAATGGGTCTGAGGTCTAGCACAGCCTCAAAACAGCCTGCCCAAGAAATGAAAAACAAAACAGCTTAATGGGCTGTATTTATAACTCATCTTTAATCGAGTCTCCCATCCACTACCTTCAACAGTGATGACACCCTAATGTGAGTAGTTCCCCAGATTTTCTGCCCACTCCAACGTCTAAACTTGCAATGATGAAGACAAGATTGTGGAAACCCTCCTTGAAGAGACAAGACCACAATAACAAAGAACAGTGAACACCCAACCTGATATGCAATGTCTTCTCCACCTTCCTCTGGTTCTGAAGAGCTCAAGAAGTGTAGCAGCCTACTTAACAGCAGCTACTCGAAGTAGGATAAATCTCAAACAACCACAGAGCTTCCACTGATGCCCCATTCCAGCCAATACAGGCAAGCATCTGGATTCCCTCTCGACCCCTGCAATGGTGGCCCCCTCCCTTCTAATAAATAATCTCAGGTATAGACTCCTATTGGGCAGTAGCATGAAGTAAAGTAATGGCTTTAAAATGTGCAACTTGTATAAAGGGGAAGGGGAGCCACAGGAATGGGGACAGCAGGGTGGGGGGTGCTATCGACTGCAGGATGCAGTGAAGAGCCATTCATAGAGTCAGACCCCAGCATTTACCTGATTAGAATACTGTAAAGGGGAGAATGCATCAGCAGGGAATTAATTTTGCTTCAATTAAAAGAAATCCATGTTTAGAGAGATTAATGTCAACACAGGAGGGAGCCTTGCATAGCAGAGAAGGAACTGTCTGTGTGATCTAAACTCAGGGATATGATGCTTAGGCTACCCTCTGCAGTACAAAGGGATGATTTACTTACTCTGTGTTGTTAAGCAGTCTTTAGAAGGAAGTGGCAAGGTTGAGATGGGTAGTGGGTTTGATCCCTAGTCGAGAGATAAATGGGATTATTGAAAGGTGCATCTTGTGAGGGATCTGCCATGAAGCTGCAGCAAAGGGAGGGATAATTATCAAATTACATGCTGGCTGGATGGGATTTGAGCTTAAGAATGTGGTACTAGGGAGATGCACACTCTTTATTGAATGAAAGGAATACTATACACCAACACAAGTTATGATGTTAAGAATATGTACAGTAGTTAATAAGATGTTGGTGTCTGGACAGTGGCACCTATTACCTACATGGTACAGAGAGGGCTTAGCACTGACCTGGTGCACCAGAGGTACCTCAATCAAGTGTAACAGGCCCTAGACTCACCGTGGCTGTTTCCAGGGCCATCGGTCTGTACTGCACACACCTCGAAGGGGGCCGGCTCAGTTCTGAAGTGGAGAGACGTGGCATAGTGCTTCCACCTGGGGGCAGGGAATACCTGTGAACAAATTGCAGGTTACCACCCCCCATGAAATATACAACAGCTGACCGAAAGGCACTTTCCCACATAATGCTAATCCCCCCTTTTGCAATAATTCACAGTACCAGAATATATCATTAACAATTAACAGTATTTATTTTGGGGGAAAGGGGAGAAAAGGGAGGAAAATAGCATACAACATTAACATCTGGCTGAAACAATTTCCCCCACACAATCTCCACTTCCCACCTGTGTGTGCATCTGGTTTCCCAATGGCAGCTGCCCAAAATGTCTCAAAAGTCCCTTTGGTGGGTACCATGCCATGGTGTAGGCATTGCTGGGGAATTTTTGCTGAGGTCCAAATAACTGTAAACAGCAGAAACAACAAAACTTCAGCTCTTGGGCTCAGTTTCTGGCAGATTCCCAACCAGGACCTAACCCTCCTAATTCACCTACTTAGCTAGCTAAATAACAACTCCCCAAAGCCACAGCTTGAGGTACTTACAGTTCCAGCAGTTCAGGGGGAGGGGGGGGTCCATCAAACTGGCTTTGACTGTACTGTGGAGGTACTGGGTTGGTGGTGCACCGCTGCACCAAAGAGCAGGTTAAAGAGTTGAAGGATTCTGGTCTTCACCTGCCTGGCCTTGCCATCTTCACCTCTGAGGCCTTTGTGGACAGTGTTCACCAGGCAGGCCTCTCGTCATCTTCCTCCACTGGTCTTCTTCACCACTGGTCTCTTTGGTGGTCTGGGGGACAAAGCAAGCTCGCTTTCCCCAACCTTGCAACTCGGCATGCTTTCTCAACAGCACTTGTAGCTGGGCTATGTAGTGCCTCAGAGAAATTGGGAGCACCACAGAAAATAGGGGATCCTCAGAGATATGAGGGGTCAGACTGTTATGGGGACCCTGGCAGCTTAATGGGGAACCCTTGAAAAGCATTGGTGACCCTCTGAAACACAGAACAGGCCCAACTCCAGCAGACAGTCCTAGTAGTCTAAATTCAGGGTTTTTAAAAAAAACATTTTTTCTTTCCTCCCCCTTCCCTCTGCTCAAGACCGACACCTAGCCAGCCAAACTAGTTGGGCAATATTCCTGTCCCCAGTGGAGAAGGAAGTCAGGCCGAGCCCTCTCAGCCAATCCCTGTGGCTAGGGTAGATTCAAATCTGGAGATTTTTTTTTAAGCCACTGACTCAGCTTCAGGAGGCTGACCTCTGGATGGAGGAGTCAATCCCCTGGTAGGTAGTCAGGACCGCCCCAGCCTATGGTAGGCTCTGCCAGGCTGGAGGGAGGGGAAAAAGAATTTGACCAGGGAGGGTGAAGGACAGCAAAGCAATGGATGTCAGCTTCCCTGTTAGGAGGTTGAAGTGAATCCCCTGGGTCCCTTTGGTGGAACTCCCTCCAGAAGATCCCCAGTAGCAGCCTCGGTCGGTTTTTGCAGAAATCTGCCATTTAGTCGGGTCCTCCAATGTGTCGAGTCAGTTCATTTGGCTGGGAAACAGACTCAGTTCACCTTTCATGCAGCAGTCTCCAGGAGAAGATGCCTTATCACTCCTTTCTGGTTGTGCACTCCCCAGAGTACAGAAGTCTTGGTTGAACTCCATGGTTGAGTAGGCTGTTGGCCAGCATTTCCTTTAATAATTAGTCCTAGCTAGACTTGCTCCAGTCAGGGGAAGGATTGTTTGTTTAGCAATTGTATTGTTACACTGTGTAATTATTGTTTAGAAATCTTAAATTGCTTCCATTGTACTCCCCCAGGGTGGAGGAAGGCTGCTACCTTGTCCAATTGTATACAGACAGAGAGAGAAATAAGAACCAAAAAGGCAGAAGCTAGAGGGGTTCAAACCAAATAATTGTTGGACCAAGATTAAAGGTGTTTGTGAACTCCTATCTTGAAAGAATTTCTGCTAGTTTAACTTATTCTGGGCAGTCTGTGCTCCATATAAAGAGACTTGGGCACTCCCTCTTAACCAAGAATCAAAGAAGTGCTAGATAAAGCCAGGTCAAAGTATTATTGGTGAGAATGTGCATTTTCTGCTGAATTTCTAATTGTTTAGCTGTAAGAAGCTAATTACTAAAAGCCTGGCAGAGCCTTATTGCATGCTTTGCTCAGAGTTCTAGGGTAATCTAAGCACAAGTACTGGAAAAACTTAGTCCTTTGTCCATGTAGTAGAAGGGCATGGTAGCCCATAGCTGGGACAGAGACACTAGGTACCCTGGCCTCCATATTCAGAAGGGGGGTGGGTCATCAAACTGTCTCAATGCTCATGAAGCAAACTGTATTTTCTTTATCTGCCTTCAATTTCCTGTTGCTTGCCTACCCCTCAACTGTTCCTGATTTTCAGTGATGTCCCTGAATTTGCCTCAGAAATCTCTTCTGTCCTCTTAAGTCTGGCATTTCTGGCACTAAAGAGTAGGGATTGGGATCACAGAATAATTCCAGCCATTGATGTTACAGTCTCATTCTCATTAAGAAAATGCTATTCACACTAAGAAACATGTGGTATACAGCTTCTGGGGCTAATATTACTGTTTTATCTGATGTGTTCCTGATTTTGGTCATTTGTCCCTGCCCTGTGATGAGGGAGGTTAAGAGGTATGGTTGCCTGGACCCACTGCTTGCTGTGTCTGAATGCTGTATTCAATCAAACTGTTTTAAATTGTTGAACTGCTTGCTATGACTGAACTGATATATTCAATTGAGGAGTTTAAATGACTGCACTGCCTTATTTTCTCAATTGTCCTGTATGACTGCACTGTCCTGAGGAATTGATTAATGCACTTGCCTACTGCTACTCCCTCTGAATACATTTGGGTCCACCCCATCCCAAATGGCAGGGCTCTCAGTCATACAAGGGGGGGAATTGCCTTTCAGGTTTTTAATTTTTGTTCTGTTCCAGGCTCCTGCACACACCTCACACCTGACCCAAAAGTCCTCCTATGTCTCTTCTTTGACCCAGAGAAGGTCTCTGGGAAGCCCAGTATCTCCTGCACCCACTTCCAATGACCTCCAAGAACTCCAAGTGTTCACCACGACACCCCAGGTTCGAGTTGTGGGTCGTAAGTGGTAGCCAGCTGGCAGCTAGGGTCCACCAAAGTGAGTCAGATTAGGGGCCGCCCCAGCTCTAGCTTGAGGGACTTAAGTCATCCGCTGAACTTGGAGTCATGTTGCCCATTCTCCCGAATAGATATTGTCCTAAGGTGGCAACAGTACCGGTGGCCTATACCAATGCCTTGCCGAGGATTGCCAGGCTCTGTGCCCCATTCCCTGAGGTGGCATAAGTGCCAGTGGCCCATGCAAGAGGCCACACCAAGGGTTGCCACACTCTTGACTGTACTGCCCATAGGCAGCTCATGTTCCAGTGATGCATCAAGAGGTCACACCAAAGATTTTCAGATTCTAAAGCTGCAGGGGTGAGGTGGTAAGGTTCTGAGGACCTGTCCAGAGGTCGTCTAGTGGATCATCACACCCAGCATCCTTTCCTCGACTGGAGATCACCTGCCCAGGGTCACTGCAGCCAACATCCCAGAGGAGGTTCTCTTCCCCTAACCTGGCATCAACACCCATCCTAAACCAGGTGCTGCCCTGTTGACATTGCCTCAGTGACACCAGGAGTCACCTTCTTCCCAGGGCCAGGAGGCCTACAGTGTTTTACTTCGCTTTTTGTTCACTGGGGGATGCCCCATTTTATGGCCTGTGTAGGAAGTGCTTTCTTAGGTTCACCCTCAGCAGTCGGCCTACCAAAGTACTAGAAACCCAAGCTTGGTGCATCGGATCACTACACCTTTAAGACTTGAATAACCTGGACTTTTGTAGGACATTAGTGGGGCCAGTTTGTGGTCCCGGTAACCTTATTCACTCTTTCTCATGTGTATAGTGTTGGTGAATGCTAAGTCTTTTCTTGTGCTCCAACTGTGGCTAATAAACCTTGCATCTTGGCTCTAGAGTACGTCTCCAGCCTCTCCTTCCAGATTTATCTGGCATCACCCTAAACTATAGGGATACGAACCACCATAGCTCATCCACCACAAAAACTTGACGTAGTCGACAGGATTAGAGTCAACAAGGAGCCCAAAGTCAGAGCAACTCCAACCCAAGATGCCTTCAGATACTGAAGGAGCCACAACATCATTCTCACCTTCAGTTCAACCACCCCCAATAATTATGTCTTATTACTTCGGGGCACCATGGCTACCAAGGTACATGGGGGACTGAAGCTCAGACATCTACAGCCTCACCGACTTCTGTACTAAGCTGCAGGCTATGTTCCATCTCTACCAAGTGACAGAGCAACAGAGAGTGGAAATCCTCATTGGGCAGCTGGGAGGAGTAGCCAAACAGGAAGTTGAAAGCTGGTCAGATGGACAAAAGGACACTGCTGAATGGATCCTGACCCAGCTAAGTGACATCTTCAACCAGCGGAGTGTCTCAGACCTCAAAATGAAATTCATCTGTCACACACAGGTCCCCCAGGAGACACTGCGAGACTTTGTCTTGAGCCTGCAAGAGACAAACCGGGCCCTGTGAAAATGAGAACCGAGTGAGGACCATGACTCAGACCAAGTATTGATAGAGCAGTTCATCGAGGGGGCCTGGGGAGAGCCTCTACGTCAGATGCTGCGGATGTTGCACTGCCAAAACCCAGATACAAAGTTTGCAGACTTCAAAGAGGAAACCACAAAAGTCCTAGGCTCTGGACGACTTGAGGAAGAGATGGTGGCCTTCCAGCAGATGGCTGGTGTTGCTGGAGCCATGGCCACTGGGGGTCCAATGTCTGAACCCTGCTTGTCTTGCAATACCTTCACCAGATGGAGGGCAGAGAAAGATTTCAGCCAGGAAAAAGAGTATCTACCAGATTGGCTAGAACATGACTCCTACCCCAGAGGGGTAGAGAAAAAGTGTACTACCAGGTCACTCAAGCCCAGGACCGGCCTAATGACCAAGCAAGAGACAGTACCAGAGAGATGTCCCACCAGCTGGAGGCTATGTCACAAAGACTAGCAGAAGTTTGCCGAGTCGTACAAGACCTCCAGGGGAGCTGGGGCCTAGGGTATTCTGTGGACCATTCCCAACGTCCAGCAAGACTGAACTGAAGGAGTATGGGCTGGTGACCCACTGACTGGTTCGACAATCATGGACGACCTATCTGCAGATGCTGTGGCATCAGTGGCCATGTGGAACGACAGTGTATCCAGGAAGGAGAAGTTGCTGTGTCATTAAACAGGGTGTCCCCAAGGCAGTGGACCATCCCTTGGGATGAAAGCTCCTAGGTCCAAACCCAATCGTGGAACAGTCAAAGTGCATAGGAAGGTTCCCGACTGTTCCCATCAAACTCAATGGTATCACCTTTACAGCACTTCTGGACACTGGCTCCCAAGTCACCACTATTCAAGGCTGCCATTTCCTCAAGCACTGTTCCTAAGACCAACTAAGATGCCCTCCAAAGACTTGGCTCAACCTGATTGCAGGCAACAGAATGAGTATCCCTTACTTGGGCTACCAGGAAATGGACATTCAATTAGGAGATAAGGTTTACTCACAACAAGGGGTCATCATTAGCAACACTGATGATGACAACCTCCCTCCAGTGATCTTGGGGATGAATGTACTGGACAACTGTCATGAAGAATTACTGGATGCTCTCTGGAAGCAAGCAGCACAGCTCCCAAAAGCCAGCAAGAAGGCCTGGCAGCACACAATCAATATATTGCAGTGTCACCAGCGGTTCGCCAATGCTGAGAGAGAAATTGGGAAGATCCAGATTCTTGATGTCAAGCCAGTCAGACTGGACCCAGGTACAGAGACCATACTGCTGTGCAAAGCCAAGGTGGGACTGCAAGGCAAGGACTATGTGGCTGTAGTTGAACCACTTAGTGCCAATGGGGAAAAGCCAGTGATTGTTGCATGGAGTCTCACAACAGTTACTAAGGGGCAGGTCCCCATCCGCATCTTGAACCATGGCACAGCTCCTGTTAAGCTATACCAGAATCAGCCTGTGGCCAGATTGATAAAGATCCGAAGTGAGGACATAATTGAGCCCTCAGCAGACCATGGAGAGAATGTCTTTCAATTAAATGGAGCTGTAGGCCCTGAAGGAACAGATGCCAAGAGCTGGCTTGAGGAAATTGACTTGGGCACAAAAGAACCCCCTGAAGAAGACAAACAGGGGTTGCTGTTGATGCTAGAGAGACTAGAGAGAGTCTTTTCCAAGCACCCCCTTGACTTTGGGTGTACCAAGAATGTGCAGCACTGCATAGTCACAGGACAGCACCCACCCATCAGGGAACAATTCCGCCCTATTCCACCTGCACTGTACCAACCAGTGAAAACCGTGCTCCAGGAGATGGATACCAATGGCATCACCGAGAGTCACAGTCCATGGGCTGCTCCAATAGTACTGGTCAAGAAAAAGGATGGGAAAATTTGCTTCTGTGTTGACTATTGGAAGCTGAACCAAGTGACACACAAGGATGCTTACCCATTACCATGGATAGAGGATTCCCTGGCAGCACTGAAATCAGCATCCCTGGTTTCAACCCTAGACTTAGCTAGCGGCTACTGGCAAGTTCCCCTTACACCAGAGGACAGGGAGAAGTCTGTGTTTGTGACCCCCATGGGCCTCTATGAATTTACTCAAATGACATTTGGATTGTGTAGTACCCCGGGGACCTTTCAGCAACTAGTGAAACACTGCTTGGGGAACTATAATTTTGACATGGTCCTCCTTTACTTGGATGACATCATCATTTACTTTAAAACCTATTCTGAGCACCTGCAGCACCTCAAAACTGTTCTTACTCACCTAGCTGACTATGGGCTCAAGGTCAAGCCATCAAAGTGTCACCTGCTCAAAGAAGAAGTTCACTACCTGGGGCATGTTGTATCTAAGCACGGGGTGTCGCCAGACCCAGACAAGATTCAAGCAGTGCATGAGTGGCCAACTCCAGTCACAGTCCGGGATGTAAGGAGATTCCTGGGGTTTGTAGGGTACTACTGGTCGTTTGTCCCTAAATTTGCCCAGGTAGCTGCCCCATTGCATGAATTGCTCAGGGGAACAAAGCAACTGTGCAAATGCTGCCCAGTGCAGTGGCATTCAGCCCAGCAGGAGTCCTTCAACAGCCTAAAAGCAATGTTGATCCAACTCCAGTACTTGCCTATCCGGATGATCAACTTCCCTTCAAATTATATACTGATGCCAGCCATTGAGGGCTAGGGGCTGTCCTCTCCCAGGACTGGGATGGAGTTGAGAGAGTCATCGCTTATACAAGCTGTGGGCTGCATGAAGCTGAATGGAATGATGATCGCTACAGCTCCGTCAAGCTGGAATTCCTTGCTCTAATGTGGGCCATCACTGAGAAATTCAAAGCTTACCTAGCCACCACACCCTTCACAGTCTACACTGACAACAACCCCTTTGCTCATCTGTACACTGCATGACTGGAAGCACTCGAGCAGAGGTGGACCTCAAGACTTGCCAACTATAATTTTACAATCAAGTACCGTGCGGTAAATCCAATGCAAATGCTGATGCCCTGTCGAGGTTACCCAGCCAAGATGAGATGGAGGAGAATGACAACCACAGTGGAGCTTTAGAGATACCTCCCTTTCTCCAGATCCCTGCAGAGGTGGTACAAGTGTGCTGCTATAGCATCCCCACAGCTGTCTGCCCTGCTGTAACTGCAGAAGCACTGGAAGATGACATGCCCAAGACATTAAAGGAAACCCCTGACTTATGGCAGCAGATCCAAGATCACCATCCAGTGACCCGACAGCTAAAGGCCTTCATTAGTAACCAGCAGACCCTACCTCTGGAGGACAGAAAACATTCTGACCCAGAACTTGTGAAACTGTGGCGACATGTGGCTCGTATGACAGCTGTGGATGGAAGGCTTATCTGCACCATCACTGACCCAAAGACACATGACCAAGTTCGACAAGTCGTACTCCCTCATGAAGCTGCAGATGTTGCCCTAGAGGCATATCATGACAAATCTGGACACTTTGGCTGCAAAAAGACAGAGACTCATATGAGAACCAGATTCTATTGGGTTGGGATACGTGAGAACATCCAAGAGTGGTGTGACAAATGCCCAACATGTACCCTCAAGCGAGCACCGGGGCAAGATCAAAGAGCCCCATTACATCCAATCACTGTTCATGCACCCCTTGAGCTGGTGGCCCTGGACCATCTTAAAGTAGACCCCAGTGGGGATGGCCTAAACTACATTCTCACCATGACAGACCACTATTCAAAGTTTGTCATTGCTGTGCCTGTCCGAGATCTTTCAGCCTGAACCACTGCTGAAAAGTTCTGGAGGCAGTTTCTTCAACCCTATGGTCACCCTACCAAAATTCTGACTGATCAAGGTTCAGCATTTGAGTCTCATATGTTTAAAGAACTGTGTTTGCTCACAGAGGTTCTTTGTCTTTTAAATAGTTTTTTATTTTAATGGGTTCACCACAACATATCCAAGACACACTGTCTTAGGGTAGCTGGTCCATTCCACTGGGGTGTCAAACAGATGAGGCATACTGATGAGTCCTGGTAGGACGAAACACATGTCTATGTCTTCTGTTAGCACCCTTTGCAAACTGTGTGAGAGGCCTTTCGGCACCATGCAATTCTGCTTAAAGTTGGACCAGCATAACATTCTGTGGTGATTTGCATATGCAGCCCATGATGCTTTGCATTGTGTGGGCATGTGTGATTTTGTATTTTCTTGAAACTTGGCTTCCCAGCCAAATGCCCTTTGGGGTAACCCCTGCCTCAGTGTTTGCTCACAGAGGTAGTTTGTCTTTTAAATAGTTTTTTATTTTAATGGGTTCACCACAACATATCCAAGACCCACTGTCTTAGGGTAGCTGATCCATTCCACTGGGGTGTCAAACAGACGAGGCATACTGATGAGTCCTGGTAGGACAAAACACGTGTCTGTGTCTTCTGTTAGCACCCTTTGCAAACTGTGTGAGAGGCCTTTCCGCACCATGCAATTCTGCTTAAAGTTGGACCAGCATAACATTCTGTGGTGATTTGCATATGCAGCCCATGATGCTTTGCATTGTGTGGGCATGTGTGATTTTGTATTTTCTATAAACTTGGCTTCCCAGCCAAATGCCCTTTGGGGTAACCCTTGCCTCAGTGTTTGCTCACAGAGGTTCTTTGTCTTCTAAAGAACTGTGTGCCTTGTATGGAGGGCAAAAGATCCACACCACTGCCTATTGCCCTCAGGGCAATGGCCTCTGTGAGAGGGTCAATCGGACTATCCTTGACATGCTCAGAACCCTACCAGAGTCTCAGTGACTGCACTGGCCAAGACTTCTCCTAGAGCTAGTGTACCTCTACAATAGCACAACTCACAGCAGCACTGGGTACTCACCATACTATTTGATGTTTGATCATCATGGGAGACTCCCCATGGACTTGGTTCTAGATGTAAAACCAAACCCAATGAAACCCCTCCATAACACTACCGAGTGGGTGACTGTGCACCATCAATGATTACGAGATGCTGGAAAAATAGTGGAACAAAAATGGAGAAAGTGCGGGAAAGACAGAAAGCAAAATATGATGTCCAAGCCCATGCAATGCCTCTGGCCATCAGTGAAAGGGTACTATTAAGAAAGACTCGCTGCCACAAGCTGGATGTCAAATGGGAATCAGAACCATATTTGATTGTTCAGATCCCGTTCCTGGACTTACATGTTTACAAGATCCAAGAGGAGTCTGGCAGGAAGCAGCCACAGACTGTTCATCACAACAGACTTAAACCCTGCACCTTCAGAGCTGCTCCACCATCTGGAAGTCACCTCCTGGACAGTAATCTGGAGGAGAGGAGGGAACTACTCCCAACTGAGGAAAACACCCCAGAGTCATTTCCCACACTGCTACTAATCCCATAGCTGTATCCAATGGTACCACACCCTCCTGTAGCCACTGCTGCAGAGCCCCCACAATGTAGATCCCAGAGGTCAAACTTTGCTGTACCCCCTCAGAGGTATGTGACTGAAGTGGTACAAAGGGTGTCCACATACAAGTAGAAAAAAGAAAGAAGAGCCAAGACAACTGCCCAGTTGTAAATATGGTTTATTGAAATGTTCTAAGATGTAAATCAGAGCTTTAAAGATGCAAGGAGTCATAAATGTTTTCTCATACACTGACAAAACCACTACCATAATGTTTATAGTGTTAGGAAAACATGGCATTAAGGAATTAAAGTTTATAATATGTAGGCTGTTATGAATGTTTTGTTACCATAACATGGGTGAGGAATATGTCATGGTTTATGGATGGAAATGTCAAAGAGTTTAAGATTCAGAAGGTAAAAATTTGGAAAATACATGAGAACATGTGTAGTTAGGAGGGCCTGAATCTGTAGTACCCCAGGGAAATTAGGAGCACCACAGAAAATAGGGGATCCTCAGAGATATGAGGGGTCGGACAGTTATGGGGACCCTGATGGCTTAATGGGGAACCCTTGAAAAGCTTTGGTGACCCTCTGAAACAGAGAACAAGCCCAACTCTAGCAGACAGTCCTAGTAGTCTAAATTCAGGGTTTTAAAAGAAAACCATTTTTTCTCCTTTCCTCCCCCTTCCCCCTGGTCAAGACTGACACCTAGCCAGCCAAACCAGTTGGGCAACATTCCTGTCCCCAGTGGAGAAGCAAGCCAGGCTGAACCCTCTCAGCCAATCCCTGTGGCTCGGGTAGATTCAAATCTGGAGATTTTTTTTAAGCCACTGACTCAGCTTAAGGAGCTGACCTCTGGATGGAGGAGCCAATCCTCGGGCAGGTAGCCAGGACCGCCCCAGCCTAGGGTAGGTTCTGCCAGGCTGGAGGGAGGGGAGAAAGAGTTTGACCAGGGAGGGTGAAGGACAGCAAGGCAATGGATGTCGGCTTCCCTGTTAGGAGGTTGAAGTGAATCCCCTGGGTCCCTTTGGTGTAACTCCCTCCAGAAGATCCCCAGTAGCAACCTTGGTCAGTTTTTGCAGAAATCTGCCATCTAGTCGGGTCTCCCAGTATGTCAAGTCAGTTCATTTGGCCGGGAAACAGACCCAGTGTACCTTTCATGCAGCAGCCTCCTGGAGAAGATGCCTTATCACTCTTTTCTGGTTGTGCACTCCCCAGAGTACAGAAGTCTTGGTTGAACTCCAGGGGTGTGTAGGCTGTTGGCCAGCATTTCCTTTAATAATTAGTCCTAGCTAGACCTGCTCCAGCCAGGGGAAGGGTTGTTTGTTTAGCAATTGTATTGTTGCACTGTGTAATTATTGTTTAGAATTGTTAAATTGCTTCCATTGTACCCCCCCCCCCAGGGTGGAGGAAAGCTGCTACCTTATCCAATTGTATAGAGAAAGAGAGAGAGAGAAATAAGAACCAAAAAGACAGAAGCTAGAGGGGTTCAAACCAAATAATTGTTGGACCAAGATTAAAGGTGTATGTGAACTCCTACCATGAAAGAATATCTGCTAATTTAACTTATTCTAGGCAGTCTGTGCTCCATATAAAGAGACTTGGGCACTCCCTCTTAGCCAAGAATCAAAGAAGTGCTAGATAAAGCCAGGTCAAAGTATTATTGGTGAAAATGTGCATTTTCTGCTGAATTTCTAATTGTTTAGCTGTAAGAAGCTAATTACTAAAAGCCTGGCAGAGCCTTATTGCATGCTTTGCTCAGAGTTCTAGGGTAATCTAAGCCCAAATAATGGAAAAACTTAGTCTTTTGTCCATGTAGTAGAAGGGCGTGGCAGCCCATAGCTGGGACAGAGACACTAGGTACCCTGGCATCCTTATTCAGAAGGGGGGGTGGGTCATCAAACTGTCTCAATGCCCATGAAGCAAACTGTATTTTCTTTATCTGCATGCAATTTCCTATTGCTTGCCTACCCCTCAGCTGTTCCTGATTTTCAGGGATGTCCCTGATTTTGCCTCAGAAATTTCTTCTGTCCCTCCTAAGTCTGGCATTTCTGGCACTAAAGAGTAGGGATTGGGATCACAGAATAATTCCAGCCATTAATGTTATAGTCTCATTCTCATTAAGAAAATGCTATTCACACTAAGAAACATGTGGCATACAGATTCTGGGACTAATATTACTGTTTTATCTGATGTGTTCCTGATTTTGGCAATTTGTCCCTGCCCTGTGATGAGGGAGGTTAAGAGGTGTGGTTGCCTGGACCCACTGCTTGCTGTGTCTGAACTGCTGTATTCAATCAAACTGTTTTAAATTGTTGAACTGCTTGCTATGACTGAACTGATATATTCAATTGAGGAGTTTAAATGACTGCACTGCCTTATTTTCTCAATTGTCCTGTGTGACTGCACTGCCCTGAGGAATTGATTACTGCACTTGCCTACTGCTACTCTCTCTGAAGACATTTGGGTCCACCCCATCCCAAATGGCAGGGCTCTCAGTCATACAAGGGGGGGGGAACTGCCTTTCAGGTTTTTAATTTTTGTTCTGTTCCAGGCTCTTGCACACACCTCACACCTCATCCAGAAGTCCTCCGGTGTCTCTTCTTCGACCCAGGGAAGGTCCCCGGGAATCCCAGTATCACCTGCACCCATTTCCAATGACCTCCAACAACTCCAAGTGTTCGCCACGACACCCCAGGGTCGAGTTGCCAGTCGTAAGTGGTAGCCAGCTGGAAGCTAGGGCCCACCAAAGTGAGTCCGATTAGGGGCCGCCCCCAGCTCTAGCTCGAGGGACTTAAGTCGTCCGTCGAACTCGGAGTCACATTGTCCATTTTCCCAAATAGACATTGTCCTAAGGTGGCAACAGTACCGGTGGCCTATGCCAAGGACTTGCTGAGGATTGCCAGGCTCTGTGCCCCATTCCCTGAGGTGGCATAAGTACTGGTGGCCCACACGAGAGGCCACACCAAGGGTCGCCGCACTCTTGATTGTACTGCCCATAGCTGGCTCATGTTCCAGTGATACATCAGGAGGTCACACCGAAGATTGTCAGATTCTGAAGCTGCTGGGGTGAGGTCATAAGGGTTCCGGGGACCTGCCCTTAGGTCATCCAGTGGATCATCGCACCCAGCATCCTTTCCTTGACTGGAGATCACCTGCCCAAGGTCACTGCAGCCAACATCCCCAGAGGAGGTTCTCTTCCCCTACGACCTGGCATCAACACCCATCCTCGACCAGGTGCTGCCCTGTCGACGTTGCCTCAGCGATGCCAGGAGTCACCTTCTTCCCAGGGCCAGGAGGCCTACAGTATTTTACTTGGTTTTTGGTTCACTGGGGATGCCCCATTTTATGGCCTGTGTAGGAAGTGCTTTCTTAGGTTCACCCTCAGCAGTCGGCCGACCAAAATACAAGAAACCCAAGCTTGGTGCATCGGATCGCTACACCTTTAAGACTTGAATAACCTGGACTTTGGTAGGACATTAGTGGGGCCAGTTTGTGGTCCTGGTAACCTTATTCACTCTTTCTCATGTGTATAGTGTTAGTGAATGCTAAGTCTTTTCTGTGTGCTCCAACTGTGGCTAATGAACCTTGCATCTTGGCTCTAGAGTACGTCTCCAGCCTCTCCTTCCAGATTTATCTGGCATTACCCTAAACTATAGGGATACGAACCTCCACAGCTCATCCACTACAGCTACAACTCAGTCTGTGGCTTTAGCACATGCACAGCCTCTTAGCTTACAGCACAAACAAAAGTCTCAAATAACACTTACCCCAAGGGGGGGAGGCAGCTGCTCAAGCTCCCTAAACTACTGCAGCATGTTTCAGTTCTAACTGTCCGCTTGCTTCTCCACTCTCACTCTGCAGCACTCCCTTTCTCACTTTCAGGCTGCAAGGCTTCCACTTCCACAATTCCTTCTCACTGGCAGCACAATAGCAAATGCCCTCTCTCCCTATCAGGCTGAATCTCTCTTCCCCTTGTGGCAGTTGGATTTTTCAGGTGCTAATGCCTTCTGCAGAACTCTGGGGCTGAATTACCATTCAAGCTGGTAGCAACCTTGGGCTAAATAGCCCCACTGCAGTCTCTCCTGCACTCTTTACCCTCTCGGGTCCCCAAAACAAATACCTGTTTGGTGGGCTTGCGGTCAAGTTTATACTTTTCCAAGAGCCCCACTCCCACTGGCTGTCATTCTGGTGGGCTCACAGCATGCCCTTTATCCTTTTCCCAGTGGCCCCCACTGTGCCCACATCCCATGAGGGCTGCCATGTTTATCTATGTTTTCCCCCAATACAGTGCAGCCCTTTATTTTTATTTATTTGTCCTTTCTAGGGCAAAGAATCCAAACAACCATTCCCTCCATGCCTGGAGAAATTCCAATATTGATCCCTGGCTCCACTGCCTGCCCTTGAGTCAGGGATATATTATTTTGTGGCTGCATGTCCAAGACACAGTTGGAGCTGCGGTACCTTTAAATTTTACTCTTGACAGCCACACATACTCTGATGGGCACGGGCTGCCGTCTTTTTTATTTACTTTGAGCCAGTCCCATCTCTGTAGCTTCTGAGACTGGCTAAATACTTTCTGTTGTGCCTGTAGGCACAAGAACAGGACTGGAGCTTGGCCACCTTCCGAACATAGGGCCGAGACACCAGCAGCCATGGTCGCAGCTGCGGGAGTGCCCACAGAGAGCTCTGGTCCAAGTCCCACAAGGGATCACTTCAGGATGCTGGAGATGCAGTATGGGGCTGGGGCCCAAACAGGTAAGTCTAATTGTGGGACTTACAGTAGCTTCTCCAGATAGTTCACACTGACCTGCCTCACGGTAAGGGAAGAGGGCAACCAAAAGGTATAGCCAGGGTGGAGGGATTCCTTCCAAGGTTCTTAGGAACTAGCAATGTTTACACACCATGGGCTAGACCCCTTGGATGGGGGAAAAGCTGCCACTGTCCACCCAACTGGGTGAGTTTTTGTGTTTTATTGTTCATGATGTCCTGGTTATATGTATTCTTTCTGGTTATTTTGTTGTTTGACAAGAGGATGCACTATGAAGGACAAACTGATACAATTCAAGGTATTCATAATGTGACCCCCCACTGGCAAAGTGGACAGATTCACACCTCTGCCTGGTGAATGTACAGGGCACATTGGGTTCAAGGAATTGGGTTCATTATTTTTCCTGCAATAGGGGGGGTTTGTCCCAAAACAGATAGTAAATAGTGCAGTGTTTCCACCCAGAGACAATAAGTGGGCCAGATGTCATGTGCAGTACTACCCTCTGGGATGCAGAACCTACCCACCTCCCTACACTGGACAAGACCACCCTCAGGAAATCACCAACAGTTATCACCTTTACCAATAAACTACTCAAATTGCACAAAATGAGGGCACACACAAAGGAGAGATTCAGACAATTAACAGTGCTTTTATTATTTGACACCAGCCTGGGAGAATGAGAAGAAAAATGAGCTAAGCCATTGTAAGCCACCATGAATATCTCCCCCATAAATCAGTACACCATAAGCCCCTCTTTAAGAAGTAAGACCCCACACAGTTGAAAATGCACCCACCCAAGCAAGGGGCACAGGCAGAGGACTAGTTACACAAGGTGCATTATATTCTTTAATTGGTACCAGTGGTAGAACTATAAATTCAAGTATAACACAAGTATCAAATGACTCTGGGTACCCAAGATTTACATTAGAGTTCCGGTGCAGGACTAGTTGTAACATTGCCCTGGTTCTGTCGGTGCACTTAGAGAAGTTAGCAGTCTTGCAATTTAACCCCAATAGGCCGTGGTGTGCTATCACAAAATTAGTGAACTTGTAGCTCCAACAAATGGCTTGAAAACCCAGCAGTTGTAATCCAAACAAGAAGAAGTATAAGATCCAGCCAGCAATGCCAGCACTCATGCGGCCCACAGATGTAGCAATTCAGGTGAAGCAGAGAGCAGCACACAGGAGTAGGATAAACGTAGCAAGGAGCTTTGGATTCTTTCGAACAGGCAACAACAGTGCAACCCTTCTGTCCACACCTGTTGGGGGAAAAAGCTCTTGCAGAACAACTCTCAACCCCAGGAGCACTACGCAGCAGATTCCTGGTTCCCAAAAAGTCCAGACCCAGGAGCAACCCCATGGTACAACTCACCTATGGATCAAGAGTACAACTGCACTCAGGCACACACCCGTAGCTCCCTATTCTCTGATCCACCATACTACTGTAGATAAGGGCTAGCAGGCCCTTTACTTGGTTCTGGAGCAGTCTGGGCAGGATGCAAGTCTGTGTACACATTTAGATCACACTTTCAACAATTTCTCCCACACAGGGCTCATCTGTAACAGTCTCGCAATTTGAAGAACCCAGGGGAAGGTTCACAAGTGATTTTCTGACTGATCCTGGAGAGGGCTCACAGAAATGATTGGCCTGGCTAGGCCTCTTGCTCTCTGTCTCTCTCTCTCTCTCTCTCACCAGCAGCAGATCTGCAGCCTTCCTAATCTGTCAGCTCCTCAATAGCCTAGCAACCTATTTCCCTCCATTCAGGGTCCCATTCAACATGTAGGGATGTCTATCAGTCTTTTTGCCCTGTTCTGCCCTCTGATTGGCTCCTCGTAGCCCACCAGTCCATTTAGGAGGATCCTACTACATTAATCCCCCACAATCCTCTGTGGGGCTAGCTCCCAAGATTCCTGACCTCTGGTTGGCTACCAGCAAGGTCAGGAGTCAGCAAAATGGTGGCTGCATTTCTGCTCACACAGTGCTTTTGCCTAAAGGTTTATTTTGAGGGCAACCACCATGTTTTTTCCATTTAAACTATCCCCTGTCTGACAGACACACCTGTGCCTAACTATCTGCTGGTGGAGTGGGTTGGGGCTTTGTGCTCCCTATTGGGAGCTCCATTATCTGCTCCCCCTTGCTATATAGGCAGTCTATGTGGCTAGCAGTCCATTATTCTCTTAAAGGCACAGCGCATCAAATCACACTGTCCAGCTATTTTTCTTCCTCCCCCTCTTAGTGTCTCCATGCCCCCTGATACCCACTGGTGTCCCTGGGGTCAAAGCACACTAGAGGAGGTGCCATAGCTGGCTGCCAACGCAGTCCTTATTGCTGCAGTGGGTGCTCCCAGCACCAGAAAATGGTCGAGCTGCAAAGTCTGCTTGCACGTTCTAGCAAGCAGCTGCTCAAATGTGTGAATATTCTTTGCATGAATGTGTGGCGGATCCTCCAGTCCCCTTCAAAATGGCAGTCCTGGGGTCAGAGTGAGCAGGAAGTCAGGAGACTGGACTCAAGGGGCAGCACACCAGCTGTCCAGGTAAGCCCCCTCGCAAGACAGAGGTTACAATAAAAAGTCTGCTCTGAAAGTTCTAAGGTTAATTTCTGAGCCATTTGCTGAAAAGGATGGCCAGCTACAGATGCAGCTCATTAGGGAATGACAAATTCAAACCCCCACTGCTCAAAACCCTCAGAGGAGTGTAGAATCTTCCAGTGACCCCAAATGCTTATGGTATACCGGTCATAACTATTCCCGTTGAGTGACCTCAGGTTAGTTACTTATAATGTTAAGGGACTGGGCTCCGCAGCTAAGTGGGCTTGAATACTAAGGGAATTAAAGAGTGATGGTTGTGATGTGGGACTCCTTCAAGAAACCAGACTCACACCACAAGAACATGACCATGTAAATGGGTCTTTGGTCCATGGACTTTCCAGTTTAAACAAATAAAACAAACAAACAAAGTTGTGACGCAGCTGCGTGGGACATGTAATAGCTTCCTCACACCCCAAGAATAAAAAAGCTGGTGTGGCCATCCTATTGAAGAGGGATCTCCCATGGCAGATTCAATCATCCATGGTAGATAAAGTGCGCTAAACTGTGATAGCCACTCTAACATAAGACTTAAAGTCAGTACACATTGTTAATTTATACAGACCCACACCAGTAGAGCCAACGTTTTACAAGACTCTATTCTAAAAACTGGCAGCCTACCGGCAGGTGACATGCTGATGAGCAGAGACTGGATCTCTGTGGAGCTGTCAAATTTGGACAGGTCTACAGGGGCCCAAAATTCCAACAGGGCCACAGCAAAAATATTAAAGGTACTCAGGATGGAAATGGGCCTGATAAACCCACGGAGAGCTTATCATCCGAAAGCCCAAGACTTTACTGTTTTCTCAAGCCCCAATAATAGCTACTCTAGGCTTAACAGATTTTACATATCCAATACCTTTCAGGGGAGCGTCAAAAAGTGTGAGGTAGGACCGGCCACTTTTTCGGACCATTCTGCGGTCAACATGGTGGTTACATTGAGAACAGAGAAAGACAGGTGTATTTGAAAATGTAATGTCGGTTTCCTTAATGACAAGCTCGTTTGCTCCACTATCCAAAGAGAAATCCCCACATCTCTTGAATTTAATACAGAGAAAGACTCTACCCTCAAGATGTTGTGGGATGGACTCAAGGTGGTCCTAAGATGGCAAACAATAGCTTATGGGACACATACAAAAAAAATAACAGACAGCAAGAGAAACTAATGCATAAATTATTAGATTTACAAACACAACACAAGCAATCAGGGTGTAGGGATAGTCTCACTTAGATTAGGCAGGTTAAAGAGGAGTTGAAAAAGATTCACTATGGGAAGTAGAGACTCAACTATGCTACACGAAGCAGAAATACTATGAGTGGGGAGAGAGGGACCTAGCCATCTGCTAGCAATCCACCTCAGGAATGCCCAAGCAGATAAATATATACACAGAATCAGGAAAGGGAAAGAGAACACTGGTTTTGAATCCAACCCCAGAGCCATTGCTACACAGTTTGAAAAATACTACACGACTCTCTACTCTCAAGAGAGAGCAGAGGGACATGAAAAAACAAAAGATGAATTTTTGGAACAAATTCCACTACCACAACTGGGGGAAGATCATAGAGCCTTACTGGATGCTCCCATGACAGCAGCAGGAATTGCTGGCATAGTGAAACAACTCCCCGCAAATAAATTGCCTGGTACTAATAGTTTTACAGGGGACTTTTACAAAAAAAAATGATTCCTGATCTCCTGCCCCCGATGCAAAGAATCTTTGCTACAGTTCAGTACCAAGGGAACACTCCACCATCCTGGCAAGAAGCGTTGATATCTATACTCCTCAAAGCAGGAAAAGACGCAGTGATCTGCAACTCATACTTCCCCTTTTCTTTGCTTAACCAAGATGCAAAAATATTTATGAAAATGCTGGCCAACAGGCAGCAAGACATCATTGGCACATTAATCCATCCAGACCAAACAGAATTTATTCCTGGTAGGCACATTGAGGACAATGTTAGAAAAATACTTAATGCAATTTCCACAGTGGAGACCAGTAAAGAAACCACAGTGGTCATCACCATCGATGCAGAAAAACCCTTTGACTGCCTAGATTGGTGGTTCCTAAACCAAACCTTAGCTGCTTTTGGCATAGGGGAACAATTCCGGAAATGGGTGGGAGCATTGTATGATGCACCCATGGCTAGAATAGTGATTAATGGGGTATTTTCTAACCAAATCAAGATCAAATCAAATCATAGTTTATTTCTTTTGCGCTTTTCAATTATCAAAGCGCAACACATAAGAACGTACATCAATAATAAATAAGAATTAAGAATTAAAATAAAAACACAATTTAAAAAGACACAATAAAAGACAGCAAGGGGCTAGTCAAAGGCTAAAGCAAACAAAAAACTCTTAAGAGATGCCTTAAAAGATTCTGTAAATGGGCACTCCCTAATCCGAAGAGGGTAAAGATCTCTCCCTCCCCTTCAGTTACAGGCCAGAGGGAAATCCATGAGTCAACTTCTCTGCATGATGACCAGGGTCCACCACCAACACCTCGGTCTTATCCGTATTTAACCTCAGCCAGTTGGCACTCATCCAGTCCTGGATCTCAGCGAGGCAGTTGTTAAAGACTGTGAGGGCGTCATTCTGTTTGGGTACAAAGGACATAGAGAGCTGAGTATCATCTGTATAGCAGTGAAAACTCAGTCCATAATGCCTTATAATGTCTCCCAACGGTAACATGTACACCGTGAACAACATGGGAGAGAGCACAGAACCCTGCGGCACCCCACAAGGCAGTACAAAGGGAGCAGAGGAAAAATTCCCTGATACTACCCTCAGAGATCTGCTCGTGAGGAAAGAATGAAACCATCTAAGGACTGTCCCCGACAGTCCGCAGATCAGCCGTAGGTGTTCCAACAGTATCCCATGGTCCACGGTGTCAAACGCAGCAGAGAGGTCAAGGAGAACCAAGATTGAATGACTCCTGCAAACTCTCGCAGTTAGGAGATCATTAAGTACCCAAACCAACGCAATCTCGGTACTATGCCTCTTTCTGAAACCAGACTGGAGAGAATCATAGATGCCATGGGTGGTAAGAAAGTCATCGAGTTGCAGGCAACTACTTTCTCAATAACCTTACCCAAAAAGGGTAGGTTAGAGATCGGTCTGTAATTTGCGAGACAGTCTGGGTCAAGGGAAGATTTCTTCAAAAGGTATGTCAGGACTCCGGAAACACCCCTTGGTCCAATGAGCACCAGACAATCTCTGCAAGGACTGGTCCGATCACATCCTCGCAACCCATAAGGAGGCGGGTAGGACCAGGATCCAAATTACAGCAAGCTGGCCACAAACTCTGGACGGTCTTCATGAGATCCATGATTGCCAGCTGCTCGAAGTCCGTACAGATAGACTGAGGGCTTGTAACCACACATCGATCTCCGCCGTGCTCGTTCTGCGGATATCAGATCTGATCGTTGAGACCTTATCATCAAAGAACCGAGCAAACTCCTCACACTTAAGTTGTGACAAAGCTCTCTGGCCCTGCAGACAGGCTGGATTGCACAGTCTATCGACAGTCCGGAAGAGCAGAGCTGGTCGATTCCTTGATGCAGCAGTCTCCCTGGACAGGAACTCTGCCTTCTTACGGGAGATTTCTGATTGATATCTCGAATAATGAGTGATCAATCTAAGCCTGTCACTCTCAAGACCAGACTTCCGCCAGCAGTGTTCCAATCTTCACCCCGCTCTCTTCAACTCCCTCAATGTCCCATCAAACTAGGGGGACCGAGGGTGAAGAGAGAGAGAGGGGGCGAACTCGGACAGGAGCTATGGAATCCAAAGCTTCAAGCATCACACTATTATAGTGCACTACTAAGGTATTTGGATCCAAGCACCCCATAGGCCAACTTGATAGGTCCAATACCGCCATGAAACCCTCAGAGGTAACACCCCTTAAAGGGCGGTACTGGACCATCTCCAAAGGGGCTGGTCTCATCTGGGGGGGGGCCATAAAATTGAACCTTATGGAGTGATGGTCAGACCATCCGACTGGTTCCACCACCAATCTGGTGATCTCCTTCCCCAGGGTGAACACCAGATCCAATGAGTGACCCTGAATATGGGTAGCAGTGGTAACAACCTGTGTGAAGCCCAACAAATTCATTAGTTGGAGGAAGTTTTGACCAAAAAAGAAGAGTTCATCATCGATCTGAGCATTGAAGTCCCCCAGAACCAACCACCTGGAGGGCTCCAACACCAGGTTGACAATGAAGTCTGCTACTTCCTGCAGAAAAACTTTCTCATCACTGGGGGATGGTAGATGAGAAGAATTCTGCAGTCCACACTTGATCCCAGGATACATTCAAAGGATCTGGGGAACACCACTGGAATCTCCACAAGGTCCAATTCTGATCTTAAACAGATAGCAACCCCCCCTTCGATCCAATCTCGGGCGATGTATCACCGAGTACCCAGCTGGAACAGCTGATGCCAAAATGGGGCCAGAATTCTCATCCAGTCAGATCTTGGTGATGCAAGCCAGGTCGGATGACTCAACAAGATCATCAATAATTGCTGTCTTGTTTTTTATAGACCTGGCATTGCATAACACTACCCGAGTTGGATGAGAGGCCTTGGGGCAGCGGGCCACTTGCCCACCATTGGTGGAGCCCTTGGGTATGAGAACCAAGCAACGGGAACCCTTATCCTGGACCCATTTCACCCCAGGGCGTCTCCCGAGCCTCACCACCCCAATCCACCCACAACGCTCCCCCCCCGGCCAGGGGACCCTCCTCCCCCTCTGTCTCCTCCGAGCAATCCCCAGGGCCCGGCAACACTGATAGACCTCAGGCCACAGCGGGGGGCTAATGAAGGGGTGCAGGTCCCTCAACCTGGAAGGGGAGTAGTGCCTGCCCACAGAAACTTGGCCCCAACACATGCTGTCAAAAAATTCCAATACTCAGTATAACTTAGATAAAACCCCCCTCCAAAACCCCCAAATACTAATCAAGTTACAAAATCACACCATACGTACAATAAACAATAATAGGTATTAAAGAAATGAGGAAACAAGGCATCCGAAAAGGGAGTCCATTTAAAAGGATACACCGGCTACAGTCATTGCAGAAGTACTGGAAGGAAATGTATGTCTCTTTGCAGATGACACAAAGATCTGCAACAGAGTTGATGCACAGGGTGGGGTGGAAAGGATGAGAAGGGACTTGGCAAGGTTAAAGGAATGGTCAAATGTATGGCAGCTTAGATTCAATGCTAAGAAGTGCAAGGTAATGCACCTAGAAAACAAAAACCAAGGGGAAGAATACACAATGTGGGGTGAGATACTAACAACAACAAAAATGGAATTCTGGTAGGACGAACATGTGTCTGTGTCTTCTGCTGGCATCCTTTGCAGACTGTGTTAGAGGCCTTTCGGCACCATGCATTTCTGCTTATTTTGAGAAGGGTTCTTGGAGAAGTATTCAGAGTATGTGTTTGAGCCATCAAGATCTGCACCATGGAAGGTAGCCTGTAACAATGGCGACCGCAACTGAGTGTTTTCAAAAAGGGTGACTCAATCACGGTGCCTGTGCACAGGGCTACCAGGCAGGGAGGGTGACCAGATTGGGGGGGTCCGCAAATATAGAGACAGGATGTCGCTATATGTACATGCATGGGGGGGAGGCAAGCACGCTGTGCGACGGACGGAAGGAGAGGGAGGGTTTGTGGGGTGTAGTGCAACAGTCAGCTGCCAAGCTGGCTGTGTGACGTGGTGGGTTGGTGGCAGGCTAGGGTTGGGATGGTACCGGGTTCAGTCCTAGGCACAAACTTTTTTGTTCGCCGGTCCGGAATTTTATTTTTTTTGTTTTGCATCCAACCCGATATACACCCCCCTGGAGTTGAGAATCCTTAAGTGGGGGGGTGCAGCCCCCACATAAATAAAAAAAAAATGTAAGTCTCTGGCACCCTTTTGCTGTGCGCTGGTAGTGTACATTGCCGAAATTGATTTTAGGCAATGTACACTCGCCCTAATGGTGATCATCTTTCTACGATCGGTGTTATGACATGGAACCCCATGGTTGGGGTGCCGAAAGATCATAGGGTAACCATCCCTATGTTCCTTCTAGCCTGGACTTGGGATATGATGGAAAAAAGTACCACTACAGATTGTGCATGATGCTGCACTCTATTGAAGAAAGATTATTCCGATTGCCAATCTGTATTGGATGTTCCAACCGAGTGGTGCCGCACCCAAGCAAATCCCTTTTGCCCTATATGGAGGGATGGGACTGGCATGGGGCCCCCCACTCATGTGGACAGGTCAGAGACATTATCCAGTGCAGATACCTAGGGGGAATGGAGCGTGCTTAGGGGAGACTGCTGGTAAAACTGTGGGGGAAAGGCGATAGACATCTGCCAAGCTTTTCCCTACATATGATTCCACCAATCCCAATGGCAGCGGAGAGGCCTTGGAAAGGAGCAGCTACTGGTAAGTCCTGGGTTAGCTTGCCCTGGCATCCCTTCCTCAGCAGTGGAGCCAGAGGCGATGGATTTGGAGGCATTCGTGACTACTACCCCACTCCAGGACCCCTCTTTTTCAGAGGTGGCAGATTCATTATTGGTGTGCACTTCTGGTTCGGAAGAGGAAGCAGTGGCCTCAGCCCCCAGGATCTAGCCTCAAAGCACTGGAGTTTGTTGACCACTGTATTGAGGGGGAATCCCAAAGCTGTGCCACCTATCACTTGGCAGCTTGAAAGTGGCCCCTTTGCATCTGTCTGAACTTTGCAAAATGGGAGCCCTTGACCCCTCGGACCTGTGGGTGGTACGCTATGCCTCAGGTAGCTGCCTGCAGAAAGGTACCACTGCAGAAACCAACATGTCCAGCCTATTGAAGTGGTCTAGCACAGAGAGAGAGAGTTGGATAACAGAGCACATTCAGAAGGAGTTACCTGGCATCGAGTACTCCTATCTATCAGATAAGATCTGGGATATTATCGAGGAGAATTGGGAAGCTTGAATATTTCATAGGGCTTTGGACCGCATTATGGCCTACACAGATCTCAGCTTTGACATTCCACTGGCTGTGCGCAGTAGAGCTATCCCCCAAGTGAAGAGGATGTGTGCTTTTTCGATTTGGACTGGAGTCACCCTGTTTAAGACTTTTTCCCTGGTGCAAGAAGAGGATGGGTGATGGATCAAGTACTACATCTTATCCAAACACTCTCCTGGTGAGGAGATCACTAAGCTGGACCCTAGATTTTATTAGCCTGAGGTGATTTCCAGAGATATAATGTGCCCTAGACTGAAACCACCTGTTCTGCAAGCTGGTCTGGGCTTCCTAGGGTGAGACAGATGCCACAGACCCCCACCACTGGATGCTACTCCCCAGTAAGTTAGACAAATGTTATTTTCCTGCATAACTTTCTGATGACTGATGTTTATTGTTTGAAAAAATGTTTACAAGGAAGGGGCTGGACTGGAATATGTCCCTCTAGCTGTACTGTTGTAATAACATATGCATCATTGGTGTGGTTGGAGTGAAAGGTGTTTTTGGGATTCCATGTGGGAATAAGTGTGTGACTGGGGGATACTTAGTAAAATGTTTCTATTTGCTTTATTTGGGGACATAGACGCCTAAAGTGTCCTGGGTTTAAAAATGAGAAAATACATGTTGTGCAGTTTACTGTAACAATGTTTCTTGCTATGCATTTAAAAAGGGGGGCATGTTGATTGCTTCCTATTCCTGGCAGCAACACTTGTTGTATTAGTATAGAAACTAAGATTGTGTAGGAAGAGGTATACTGTTAGTGGGGGAGGGATGCCCCTGCTACAGTACCTGTCCATTTGACCATTGAAACCAACAGCTGGGTCACCATTAGGCCCCATGAGGGCGTAAAGTGTAACTTAAGGTAAGGTCTTGGGTAAAGTATCTAAATTTCCAACGTCTCAGCGGTGTAACCAGTATGGTGCTCTGACCCTTGGGGGGAAGGAGAGATGGCCATATCTCTCCTCTGGGGGGGGTCGGTAGTGCAGCTTAGTTTGCATTCCCCAGGAGGTAAACATTTTGTGTGGCGGGAAAGAGTAAGCAACCTCTGGTAGCTTACTACTTAAATTTTCGTAGCTATGCAGTGAGAGCAATGGTGCCAGTAAGTCTGGGATGTGGGCCTGCCTGTTTCCGGTAGAGGGGCCCCATCTTAGGGGTATAAAAGGGAGTTTTGGCACCATTAAGAGAGAGTCTGGAGGGGAGCCAGAGAAGAAGAGAGAAGTAGGGGGTTTGGGCCCGCTAGTTTGGCTGGAGGGCAGTGGCAGGGCTAGGGTGGGCCACTTGTGACCCTGGCCCTAATCCCTTGAAGAACCACATATGAAACTGCAGCAGTTTGGACTGTAAGAATGCAGTGAATGCAGTGAATGTGGTGGAGATCAAGTCTGGGTCCTGTCAGTGTGGTTTGAGAGCCGGAGCCCGGAGAAGCAGAAGTATGGAGGCCCGCCAAGTGATCTCTGGCACCTTGGTAGGGTAAGCACCGATGGGGGCCCTGTTTCCTAAGTAATCTGGCCCATGGGTGAGTGCACCCTGTGAGCTGGTGAGTGTTTCTGTGGGTGGGCCTGCTCTAGCAGATGGGGCCTTGGGCACAGTCCAGAGGTGGCAGCCTGGATCGTTGTAGGGCACTGTGGTGGCAGTCTACCCCTTTTCCTCCAGCTGGTGACCATTACAGTGTTTGGGCTGTCAGGGGGTGCAGCCTGTGGACGCGGGAAAAGATCCATGTGGGGAGTGGTTGGTTGGGATCTGACAGGGTGGCAGCCATCTGTTTGCTCCATGCGACACAGCAAGCAGTCCCCTGGGTGAAGGCAGTCCAGAAATTGAAATCACTGCATGAGCAGACAGTGACTAGGGTCTTCGGGATTGGCAGGGACAAAATAATTCTCTGGGATGCTCGGAGCAGGTGCATGGCATCAGCAATTGGGTAGCTGGAAGGTCTTTGGTGGTTCTGTTCATGCTAAGCTGAACACCTTTCTAAGACCTCTCAGTAAGAAGATGGCTCCCTGTGTTTGAAATTAACCCCCTGTTTGTAACAAGGTACAGTCAGAAAGGGATTGGGAATGTAGAAACATTTTGTGCTGTCACAATTGCTACTTCAGTTTAAGTGTTGATGAGACTCAGAGAAGAGAAAGTAAGCAAGTGCTTGTGTTAAGGAAGAATATGAAGGGAAGGAATATGACTTGAAAGTCTGCAAGTGTGGAATACCTCTAAGTGTGGCCTGTTCCGGCCCACATCTAATGCTGCTGTCAGGATTGTAGCCTTTTCGGTTTGCATGAATATCTGCAAAGCCATAAATCAATCTGTTGGAAAAAGAGATTGCTGCATAAGTGATTGTCAGGTTTATATCTGTGAAGTGCCCCCACCGTACTTGTTACCCTCACACTCCATGAAGTGGTTTATCAAATTTCTCATTCCATATTAAATCAATTTTGCAATTTTGATTCTGGAGTGGACATTAAATTTAATTGATTCAGACTGTACAATGTTGCCTGTTAACAAATATTGCCCCCTGCAGTTAGCCCACTGAAGCAAAGAAATGTACCTGGTCCTCATCCTGCAAAGCCATCTCCCAAAAACAGAAGAACCAGGTAACGATCATATTCTATTTTCTTGGACTGTGTTTTCTTGGTTGTACAGTGCCCCCCCCACCAAGTTACCACCTGGATACCCCTAGACACCAGGAGTGGGGGGGATGCATAGAAAATATACCAAATCCCTGGACTAGGAGAACCATAGTGGCATGGTGGCAGTTACTCAGACAAGGAGGAACAAACCCAACTATATGCAGCCTAACACCAATTAAGGCAGCAAACGGCTTTGTCTTGGGGAGGGTGGACCCAACCTATATAAGATGGGAGAGAGCAGGCTAAATAGTCTAGGTGATTATCTGAAAGATGGGGTAGTGAGGCCCTTTATAGACATTAACAAAGAATTTTGGCTACCCATTTGAGATTTTAACGGCTACCTACAGATCAGGTGCTGTCTCACAAAGAAAACAGTTAAATCAGTGATGCAGTTTCAGTTGAGCCCTCACAGCTAATTAGTGGGAAGTTTCCAGAGGCACACGCAGGCACAACACTTAGTTTTGACATTGTATGAAACCTGCCCATCAGTGTCCAATACACAAAAGAAAATAGTGCAGTGAAAATGGGTGGTCATGGAGGAGAAAGAGTGGGACATATACTGACGCATTGCACAGAAGGCTATTGCCTCCAACAGGTAGCAGGAACACCGTTGGAAGGTGTGTGGCAGATTTTCAAAACCTCAGTACTATCCATTTTGATGCATCCTACTCTGATAAATGCTGGAAAGAGTGTAAGCAATGAGCCAATCATTAACATGTATTTTGGAAGAGCCCAAAATTAACGTGATACTGGACAGAACAGAGTTGCCCAAGGGGTGGAAGAAATTCTAGAAATAGATCCCCTGAAAGGTATTCAACACTTGGTGTGGGGCCTCCCACCCATAAGGATAAAAACCAAGAACAACAGATATCTATACTCCATCCTGGTGGAAGCTACCGCAAAGGCCATAACTCAGAAGTGACTTCATCCTGTCCCCCCCACCAAAGCAGGATGGCTAGATAATGGTAAGCAAATATTGTTAATGGAATGGATGATAGCCACACTGAAACATACCACAGAAAAAAGTGAAAGCAAGCTGGCTCTCATAGCTTTCCTATATCGAAAAAACATCTAATAACACAGTACTAGACCAATTTAACTGAGTTGCCATGATGTTCATTGCCTACTGTATCAATTAACATTTCTGCTTTCTTTCTCTGGCTCTTTCACAGCTTTCAATAAACCCAGCTGCCCATGAAGATTGGTTTACAACACCGCATGAAGGCTGTTACCAGTGTGGGGAGGGGGGCAGCTCTTTTTCCATCTCCTCCATGAGGCAAATTGTTTCCCCTTTTTTTTTTCACTTTCTCTTGTTCTTCTTGAGGTACCTGCTGCCAATGCTTTTTAGTGCTCTGCAACATAATGATAGTGAGGTGAAGAGTTAACATTTCTTTATCTTTTTATAATTTAATTTGTCTCACGGACAAAGTTCTAAGACAACAACACAATTCTCCATTATTTTCAATGTTTCAGTTTAATAATGAAAGTAGAGACTTCACTCCAATGAAACAAGAACCTTTGTCATCCTGAAGACAAAAACTAATATGCGTGACCATGCCATCTTAATTAAGTCAGCCAAGTCCTGGAATGAACTTCCTGTGGCCATCCAGCGTGGCTGCAGTCATGCTATTTTTAAAAAGCTCTTAAGGAAGCACCTTCTTAATCAATTAGAATGTAAATGTTTTTCTTAAAATGTATGCTTTAATTTGTTTATTTATTGATTGTTGTATGTTGTGTTGTGTTTTGTTTTGTTTAATTATGTAACATCTTGACTGACTTCAAGGTCCTGGGTCGCACAAGCAAAAGGGCCTTTGGCTCATTGTGTTTACCCGGTAAACAAATTTTTAAAATGAAAAAAAAAAAATTACATATCTATTGGAGGAATAGTGGAAAGGAAACAGAACAAAGTAAAATGAAGTAATGGAAGTGAGTTGTGATATTATTTATGAACCAGGAACAACAGCAGTGGCAATGAAGTGTGCACCACGTGAAATTAGACAGGTTTAAAGCTAAAATATTGTAATGTAACTTTTTGGTTTTGTATATGGCTCTTAAGATTTTGTACCCCATTCCTTTTTGTAAGACTGTCTTATTGTAGTACTGTGTATATGTATTGTAACTATGAAAATGTTCAGCAAAGTTCATTTGAAAAAAATACATATTAAATAGCACCAGACTGAACACCGAAGCCTGTGGCACCCCACTACTACTGATTTGCTCTAGCCCCTGAGAACCCCCCCAAACCACTGCCCTCTGACTCCTGTCCTGCAACCAGTTTTTTACCTAAGTCATTAGATTTACTCCTACCCCCAGATTCCCCAGTTTCATGATTAATCTCCTTTGGGGAAGAGTCAAGGGCCTTGCTAAAATCCAGATACAGGATGTCCATAGACTAGCCCTTATCCCCTGTTTTGATCACCCAACCAAAGAAATCAGTCAGATTTGTTCAGCAGTATCATCCCACCTTAAACCCATGCTGCCTCTCATCTTGGAGCCCAAAATCCTCATGAAAGCAAACGAGTCGTTCCTTTAGTTCCAGACTGCTTGTTGGAGCTCAAGATACAGGAGACAGTGCAGGCCATGACACTTCCAGACAACTGCAGAACCAACTAAGCCTCCATGTAAAGCAGGCTCCTCTTCTCCCTCTTTCTAGAACATTGCTCCACCACTCTGATATCTAGAGGCAATACCATCTGCCTGGGTCAACATGGGAACCAGGACCAAACCAAGTAATCCACTCTGTGCCAGGGGTTACATTCTCTCTGTCTGGAAAGACTTGCTGTACTTACCTCAGGCAGGACATTTTCCAAAAGAAACCTCCAGGTACCCCAATTGAGGGAGGGGTGCTTATATCCACTCTCTGGTCTCTGTCTCACAGAGACAAAAGAATACACCAGGAGGTCTAAGACTAATTAGCTTGGTCCTATTTAGGTGGTGAGTAGGCCAAGGAAGGGAATTGTGGGTATCAATGTAACCAAAGAATGTTTCACTTGGGGGCATATTGGTAGCCATGATATGTTCAGTAACTCAGCCTGGCAGATGCTGTACAACTTATAAGGCCTGGTCTCCTTAGTCAACTGCACCTGAAAAGGAAAACGTGCAAACCCAACATTTTACTGTTTTCTTTTACATGGACACAGCTCCATCTTCTGGGCCTGAAAAAGAAAATGCACAAACCCACAGTAACAAGATGATATTTGACTTTTTGTTAATAAACACTGAGCAATAAGAACAAGGGAAATTCACTTCAATTCAATTCAGTTTTTATTTTACCAGGAAAAACACCATCGAGCATACTCATTTACAAAGTGGTCCTGAGAACACGCAACATAAGCAATAATACAAGAACAGTATGTCATACAGAACAAGGACAATGCATTTTTACAATTGCGGAGGTAATGCAGAAATAGTTTTACATGTACATAACTAACAATATAATTCTTTATTCACAACGAAGGAGCAGATTCGGGTATGATATAAAAGGCCACAAGGGTTCAGGAAGGCAGTTTGTGAAAACATAAGGGAGGGTGAAGAAAGGATGTTCATGGGGATTAGTGATCTGGGTAAAGAAGGGGTGTTCAGAAGGATTTCAAATAAGGAAGAGGATTTAAGTAAATAATATCATTCTTGGTTCACAAGGAGGGAGCAGGACAGATACAATAAGATAGGCTGCTAGAGTTAAGGAAGGCAATTTGTGAAAACAGCAGGGAGGGCGATTAGGATTAGGATGAGGATTAGTGATCTGGGTAAAGAGGGGGAGCACATGGTGATTGTAGAAACTAGGAGGGAACACAATTGATAGTGACAGCTACAATAGTGTCAACACAGCTAAAACAGGACAAGTGCTAATAAAACAATACAAATAGGGTTAAATTAAATTTAGCGTTAATTAAGTGTTGAAAGTTTAAATTTGGGGATCATGATCAGGATAGTTTAAAAGTCCATGTAAAAGACTATACAAGGAATGTAAAAGGTCCTTGCTGCCATGCAGACAGGATTAAAGGCAGCAGTTCTGATGATGATCATCCTCCCTCAGGCTGTCCAGAGAAACAGCTGGCTCCACAACGTGGCTGAAACCGCTAGACACTGGAATAAACTCTGAAAGTAGGAATGGGAACCCTACAATAAAAGCAAATGAAAATAACACAAAGAAAATGATCACATTACTGGAAACACCTTTCCTTGTACAACCAGTTGGCTCACTATATCCCCACAACTTCATTTTTAGAAGAAGAATCAAAGTGTTACCACTTTCTGAGGACAAGATTTTAGGAACAGCAGAATCAAGCAAGATCCAGACAAAAGCTACTAGATGCAAAGCAAACAGAAACTTGATGATGTTCCAGGAGCTGGCTTGAGCTCCTAGGTAATCTGGGCTCTCAGAGAATCCCCTAAGTTGGTCTTTGTCCTTGCAGCAGGTACACTGCCTCTCCATCTTGAATAATGATCTGAATGGGGCTTCTCAGCCTGGACCCTGCCTGGTCTGGGCACTCACACACTATGGACTCACTGTATTCTATCAGTGTCAGTGTAGACTATGGCATGCTGGTGGATGCAATACCAAACCTCTTAGTCCTTCACCAGGGACACCCTGCCTTAAAATCTCTCACCCATAGTTCTCCAAATTCCATTTGACCTCATGGGACAATAACTGCAAAACATCTGTGATTAAACATTTGTCTCAGCTGTCCTCTTGTCCACAGCAGTCCATGCAGATATAGTATCTCTACCATTAGGTATTTTCCACTCACTTCCTGGTCAACCTGCCAGCCTTGCCAATGGTTACCGCCGCAGCCTGGCAGTAGCCAGATAGCAGTATCCCAATCCTTTATTTCCTTTTTCAGCATATTATGTTAGTAAACCCATGCCATATGATATCTCATGGGGTTCCATGCCTTTATTTTTTTATCAGGGATATCAAGACCCAGCACCAACTCCACAACTGGGTGCTGAGCACTTCTCTGACCCCAGTCACTGGGGGAAGGGAAGGGGCCACTCTTGGGTGGCTCTCTTTCTTACCATTTATAACTGGGTTGTGTGTCTCTCTTAGGTGATTTGCTGGCACAAGACTCAAGGTCAAATGGCTATGGTGCAGCACAAATACTGATCGGGGTACCAGGAGATAAACAGCCATCTTTGGATAAACAGGACCCACAGCAACATTGGCAGCCACACTCTCTATGGACAATGACAAATATCACAGATTCGGGCCACATTTCTAAGGCCATCTCCAAGGGGGACAATGGATACAGTCATGGCTTCTTCTCCTCCAACAGACACTAAGTACCACTGCTCCTCTGGGGATACAACTGCAACAGGCCTCCAATCCAGGCTGGTAGTAAAAGTGGGTTTCTGGGTGGGCAACTATTTATTTAAATACTGTCTGATCCCTATTACCAGCTATCTTCTTCTGTGACCATTGGGGCTCAAACACCATATTCATGATGTACAGGGTCTAGGGTTTCTTAGATCATCAGCTACCAGGAGTGGACAAGACCTTCCAGCAGCCATCTAGGTAAATTACTGTCACATCCTTCCCTACCATCAACACCATAAATATGCTGGTGACTAACTCTTTCTTAGGGCAAGGGGACCCCTAATGCTTTGTGTCACTTTGTCTGCTAGGCAGCTTGGGCATCACTCTCCCAACCCCACTCTCTGACCCTTGCATAGTGCAGGGCAGTGGCTTTCCTCATTTCTGCATCATATGCCATGATTTAAATTGCAGAAGTTAAAAAAGTTATTGTTCAGGTCCAATGTTTTCAAGCAAATACAGGATTCATGACACTCAGGAAATCATCAGGCTGCTGGGGGTTAATCTGCAGTGCTTTCTCTCCTTTCAGGTGCTGCTGTTGTGGGGAGGTCTGTGGTATTTGTGATTGTTCAGGCTTGCTGGCAATGTACTTGGCATCAGTGTTGGCTGTAACAGGCTGTGGTCACAACTGAGAGTAAGGAGCAGCCACTGCAGATCCCATAGCACTGGATGCAAATGGCAAGGGGGGGTTTCTAAATCTTCTTTTTTGTTTGCTTGGACACAAGCAGAAGGGACTACCTGCTGCTACCTGCTGTGTTACTTACTCTCACGCTGGACACACACTCCTGGGTCTTCCTTTTGTGCTGCACACTCTACAGCTGAGCTATACTTCCCCAGCTCCGTATTCTTCTGGACAGCTCTGATTATACTTAGGGGACAAACCAGAGCTCACTGATGTAAATTATCTTCAGAGGGGACCCTCTCCCTATCAGACTCCACACATGTCATGGGGCAGTCTGTGTATACCAATGGAATTTTCACAGTGTAGTGTGACACCGTGATTTCCTCCAGCTTTCACATGAGTTTCATATACAGATTTAAATTTGTATATTTTTCCCCTGTTGGGGTGCCATTTTGTAACCAACCATTGGTTTTATGGCACTACGTACTGCTCAGATACAGTACCTGAGACAGCTGGCTAGGATCTTCCTGTTTACGTGGGACAGAACATACAAGGACAGTGGGGGCACAATTTTCAGACCCTGGATTGGGATTTCTGGTCAGGTTTTAGATTTTCTGACTGCATGACACAGTCTGGTTGATTTGGATTTCATGCTATCCAACCAGCAATGCTTGGAACCCACACAAAACTTGCACTTCATTAGAGCAGAACTGGCACAAAGTTCAAGCAATGGCCTTCCTCCCACAGAAAAAGGCTTAAGCAGAGGTTCAGTTTGCAGCCTCCTTCTAATCAAGGACAAAGAAGACTGCATAGGAGTTTCTCAAATTGGAAGGTCTTATATCGTCCACAACTTCAGTGGTACCATAGGGTACATCCACACATGAGGGCAATTTAATGTTATCTGAAAGAATACTAGTCTTAAGTCATTCAGCCAGTATTGCTATGGTACCAGTGCAGTCAAGCATTGGTCACACCCACCAGTGTTTCCTTGCATGATTTTACGATGTAAAAGGAGTGTGAACAAAGACAAGGCGAACATTACATAGTGACAAGTGTTTAGGTATCATGGAATCTATATATTTGTTACTGTCTTATGCTCAGGTCCCTCTCAAAAATGGGCATCTCTTGTCAGGTTAGCAAAATTTTAAATAAATAAATAAATAAATAACCAATCAAACAAATACACAAACAAACAAAAAATATATCAAGGAAATGTTTAGACAGTTTACGAAATGTCCAGGAATGCCCTGTTTCTGAAAGAAACTTTGTAAATACTTCACCTGTGACAGTCATCCAATTACTCAAAGATGCAAGACATAAGAACAGAATGAGACACTGGGATGGATTTTCAAAGGTCAGATGCAAGCCGAGACAATGGCAGCTTGCGCCAACTTGGCCTGCATCAGGGACTCTGAGTCTGATTCGATATTGGACAAGGTTCTGGAGTCTGCATCCTTCGGCATCAGTAATGGAGTAATAGTGTGCCTAACAGGTGGGGCATCCACTATGTATGCTGCAAGCTGTGGGGTGGTTGAGCAGCAGCTGCACCCCCAGAAGGGAGCATGGTAGTGGGTCATGCCACCCCAAGGCCTGATCTGCCCGTACATTGTATTATTAAAAAATACATTTAAACCATGGAGATCTAGTGTCACCCTCCCCACCCTGATCCACTGGTGAAATGTAACAACAAAGTATGTTAAAACCTGAGTATCCAGTGTCCCCACCCCCATCCCGTCCAATCCGGCAGTAAATTGTATTAATAAAGGAGAGTAAATCCCTGGTGATTCAGTAGTCCCTAACCCCCACCACGGTGGTAGTGCCCCCACTCTGCCCCATCCCAACCCAGATTTGGTGACTGTCACAGCCCTCCTCCACATCACCATGGCCAGAAGCTGAATGATTGTCAGGAGCACATACTGTATACAGTATGTGCTCTGACAGTGCATTCAGCTGCTGGCCATGTTTGTGTGAGGAGGGCTGTGCTGGTCACCGGATCTGATGTCGAGATGAGGGGGGCGTGATGGTGGGCACTACCTGTCGAGGTGGTGGGGGACACTGGATCACCAGAGATTTACTGTCCTTCCCTGTTCTTTATTAATACAATTTACTGGCAGATCAGGGTGGGGTTGGGGGGACAATGGCTACTCATTAATGTAATTTATTATTACATTCTACTGGCAGATCAGGGCAAGGGGGCACTAGATCACCAAGGTTTAAATGTTTTTTTTAATAATACAATGTACTGGCAGATCTGGGTGGGGAAGGGGCACTAGATCACCAGGGTTTAAATGTTTTTTTAATAATATAATGTACGGGCAGATTGGGGTGGGGAGGGAGGCACTAGATTACCAGGGTTTAAATGTTTTTTTAATAATACAATGTATGGGCAGATTGGGGTGGGGAGGAGGGCACTAGATCACCAGGGATGTGGGGTTTGATATATATTACACTGGGGGGGGCAACAATGTGGCGAATGGTTGACAACCCTCCCAGATGGTGTCTAAGTATCATTATGCCTGCTTTTGGCTGGTCTAATGTTACTTAGAACATTGTTTTCTGGGAGGGTTCTCTGAATACAGTTTAATGGTCTATGGCAGCCCACATCTGCTGCAAACCTCCTAGCACCATGCCACAGCCTATTTTGTGGTGCAAGGCTGGTGCAAATCCCTTTTGCTGCAAGCAGCCTGTGTTTGACCCAGGCTGCTTTCCTGACTAGCTCTCGGACACATTTTTTGATGCAAGGTGCCAGTTGCGGCACAACTGTTTGTTGCAAGCACCTTGCATCCAATGTAGGGCTTTGAAAATCTGGCCCATTATTTCAGTGTTGAAAAGTCCTTTTATCCAATATTAAACCGGTGAAGTTGAGGTTTTGCTGTTCCAACATAATTATCGCTGATTCTCTAAGTTGTAAGATACTGTTTCACACAATGTTTTCCTCCCTTTCCTGACTGCCAATTTTCTAAGTGCTCTGTGGTGTCTGGTTTGCTTACACTGTGGTTTGCTTGCTGTCAGAGAGGCCTCTCCATTAAACTAGGCTGAAAAAAAACCTGGTTCCATCTTCATGATAGCCAAGAACCACTTGGCTGATCTGGATATATCCCTGTGAACAGGGTACATCCCTGTAAAGACAAGTTGCAGGCCTGTAGAAAAATCTCCTTAAAAAAAAATCAATAAATTTCCTTTTTGAATAATACAGAATTATAGGCAATGTGTGCCAAGATTAAAAAAGGTAATCGCTGTATGTCTGGTGTGTATCGTTTAAGGTTATTGGGTCACTGTTGTTGTTTTGTTCCTTTTCTTTAACCTTCTATGGGTGCCATAACTTCCTGTAGCAATCAGAGGTAAGCTATCTGTCCTAGCCCAAGGAGACCCTCAGTTGTTTTGTTTTTTTATACAGTCTGTTAACGCAGTATATCATAGTTGAGTTGCAACATCTCCTGAAGTCTATAGCACAATCTGCAATCCCTGTAATTTAGCACTGACACACTGACTACCAGTACTTTCCAATCACAAAGGAGCATTGTGGAATGGGTGATCAAAAATACTGACTGCAAAAACATACATGATAGTTGCACTCATGGAGATTCGGATGCCAGTCTTGATAAGAATCAAACTGCATACTCATGGCAAAAAGGTCAAGATCATCAAAATGGTTTATTTTCCACACAGGAAATATTTAGTATTAAGTATTTAGAATAGGTTATGTCACTAGCACCATGTTTTCCCCTAAAATGTATTTGTTCACATTTCTAATAGGGGTTATGCTTCAAATCCCACCAGAGCCACTGAAATTCATATATTATGCGGCTTCCCCTTATCCCCAGTTTTAATCACATTTCTAGTTTCATACTAGTTCTGATTTGAGTAATGGTCCCTTTTGGTATGTAAAAATTATATATTTTGGCCTTGAGAGCCTTTGTAAATTGAAGGGGGATCAACACAGTTCTCGTTGTTGATTTCCGTAGTGACTGGGTTGCTAAGCATGTCACTGATGTGACATCATCACGTACCTTTCAGGTAATGTGATTATAAGCAACCCAGCCCCTTCTTTACTATATCCTCTGACCAAGGAGGTTTGGCGTTCCAGACAATGGTGGCAGTTTCAATGAGTAAAAGCACATGTTAACTAAGTATTTTACAGTCAGTCCGTTATTACGAGTCCACTGTAAACTACAAATTGAAACCATTTTTTCTGAGCCATGCATCACCATATAGATTTTTCAGTTTGGGCATACTGGATTTAGATTGTTTAGATTTGAGATACATCTCTTAACTGATTTATTTACAATATATGTATTGAAGGTTTAAACCCATTTAAAAAATATATGTATTTTTCAGACTGTTGCTGAGAGAGTAATTTAATTTTAACTCAACCGAAATAATAACGCCATTTCCACTGACCCAGGTAGTTTAAAATTCATTTACCATGGGCAATAGTATTTGTGAGGTTTGTTCACTTACTGTATATATCAGAAACAAGCAACTAAAGAATCATTATTCCTTAAATTTCTTTGTTTTAGCCTGAGCCTACCTGGAACTTTATTAATACAATACTAAGGTTTTGAGAATATAAGAGACTAATCAGGTGTGTTCCCCCGTTAGATGACATTTACTGTATTATTCATTTTGAGTACACCTTAATTTTTCTTATAGTAATTTTGTGTGTTTTGTTTGCATTTAGCACTTGATTTTGTGGTCTGAGGAAAGAACACGTTGGTTCCGAAAACGTTTACCCAATTCAAGCATATGAAATTGTACAAGTGCTTCTTCAGAGTTGTATTAAGTGCTTCTTCAGAATTGTATTTCAACATCTGGCTTTTATAAGATGAATTACATCAAGCAAACATTATTTGAAACAGCCAATTTGGGTAGCGAGTCTGTGTTCTTTAAATATCTGCATTATTTTCCACACAGGACATACAAAGTAGAGCATAACACTGTACCCCAGCATTTCAGTCAATTCGTGACTCCTTATTAGGGGGCCTTTAATTTAGCCCTGACAAACTAACCACCTAGGGTTACCACCTGTCCTGAGTTTCACAGGACAGTCCTGATTTGGGCAGCTGTGTCCTGCAAAAAAACATAAAAAATAGTACATGTTCTGACTTTAGAGTGGAAAAAATATTTTCTAACTTTCCACTAAATGTTGCTGAAAACCATAATACCTTAACAAAAATTCATTAAAATGATATGAAACCATAGAAGCAACCAAGAAACTACAATACTTAGCCTTAATTCTGATTATATAGAGAAAACAAGTCTGTCACACTAGTCAAGGTTAGGTACTGTCCTGCAAAAAATAATGTTTCAGTAAGAAATGTCCCACTTTGGGCTTCTTAAAGGATGGTAACCCTATAACCACCAGTACTTTCCAATCACCAAGGAAAATTATGAAATAGGTATAAAAAAATCTCAAACCCGGATTGAGTAAGGAACTCAAACCGAATGCTGATATCCCAGTACAACAGCACTGGAAAAAGATCTGTGACCTTGTTTACATTAATAATGCACAGTTCTATCAATAAATATTAATAAATGAAGGGTCAACTCCAGATGCCTTGACTGTCAATGGGAAAATGACTGGTCCCTAAATACTATAGCTACTCTACATGAAGCACAAGTGTGCAGGATAGTGAATACATTAGTTGCCCAGGAGGTCAAGTAAGCTGTTTTACTATAAGAGTCATTAGTCAGGATCTTCCTGTGAATTATAGAAAGATAAAGTTATAGATCACCAACCTGAGGAAGTGGCATAGCCATGAAATGTCGTGCTAGGTTAGAAGATAAACAACAGCAAAGTGATCAGGCACCTGGAGACGAACTTTTATTTATCAACATTTATTGGACTTTCTCTTGCACAGAAAAGTTCCTCCATTATCACTTTTTATTCAAGCATATAAAGCCATGGGTGTACAAGTCTCTGTCTGTATGGAACAGTTCTACCAATACACTTCACTTACCTCTAAAAAAACAAGCATGTGTCAATGCCGAATGTTTGCTTGCTGGCATTGGCATTGGTAGTGTAGGAGTTACAGAGCTGCATAATAGAAATGGCAGTGAAGTATTGAACTGAAGCCAACCCCACCACCACCCTGCAGAGACTGACAGGCATTGGGGTGTGCCTTTGGGTTGTCAGGCATAATGGCCACGTCATTTCACTACACCCTACCCTGCAGACACCGACAAGTGTCACGGTGTGCCTTGGGGTCGACTCTTATGAGCACCCCATTCCATCAGGAAATACGGTGAGATGGGTGCAGTATAGAAGAATGGGGTGAACTTTGGGGCCAATTAGTCCATGACACAACTTGATGCCTCTCACTGGCTGCAGGGTGTGGAATGGTATGAGCATTACAGGCGAGAATCCCAAGTCACACCCCTGATGCCTGTCATTCTCTACTGGGTGGGGCGTTATAGTCGGAAACCCTAACGCCTCAGGCATTCATTGGTATTTTCACTCCAAATTTTCAACATGTTTTTTTGTGACCCCCACCTTATGAACAGTTGCATTATCAGTTTGTTAGCCAAAAGCTGCTTTTGCACAGCGACTACAGCATTTAGCACCACAGGTGCAAAAAACACATTCCTAACAGGATGTGAAAAATGACAGCTGTACTGTTCATGGGGAGGTGTAAAAAATTGCAATGTTGAGAATCTGCAGTGAAAATATTTAATAAACTGGTGAAGTCATGAGCGTGCATAGAAACTGTGCAATGCACACCCGTAATGTAATTAGTTTGGGGATTTTTTACAGCAGATTGTCAACACAGGCATTTTGGGACCTCTGATCATGAACAGTGTCACAATGATTTTCTTTATCTGTCCCGAACAATGATTTCCCACAGCGACCACACATTTCTGCGCTGAAAGTGTGAAAACACATTTTGGCCATGTTGTGAAAAATGACAGCTGTACTGTTCATAAGGAAGTGTGGAAAAATGCCACTGGTGAAAATCTGGACTGAAAATATTACAAATTCATGAACTTACGAGGGTGCGTGGAAACTGGGCAATGCTCATTTATAACACAGTCATTTTATGAACTTTTTGTCACCAAATTTTCAACATAGCCATTTTAAGACCTCTGCTCATGAACAGTGTCACTGTGATTTTCTTAATCTGTCCCAAACATTGCTTTTGCACACCGACTGCACTATTATGTGTTACGTGTGTGGAAATGCATTTTGGGCAAGATATGAAAAATGGCAGCTGGTTCTGCTCATAAGGAAGTGTAATAAAATGGCAATGTTGAAAATCTGGTGTGCAAATATTAAAAATTTGCAAACTTGCAAGTGTGCATAGGAACTGCGCAATGTGCGCTCCTAAAATAGTCATTTTTGGGAATTTTTTCACTAAATTTTCAACATAGCCATTTTAAGTCCTCTGCTCATGAACAGTGCCACTGTGATTTTCTTAATGTGTCCCATACATTGATTTTGCACACCAACTGCCATTGTGATGCCATTAACGCAGGGGAAACACATTTGGGGCTTAGATGTGAAAATGACAGCTGTACTTGCTCATAAGGAGGCATGGTAAATGGCGATGTTGAAAATCTGGAGTGCAAATATTACAAATTTGCGAACTCATAAGCATGTAGGAACTGTGCAATGCACGCTGTAAACAGTCATTTTAGTATTTTTTCACTAAATTTGTAACATAGGCTTTTTGAGAGCCCACCTTATGAACACTGGCACTGTTATTTCATTAATTGGTCCCAAAAGGTGATTTCACGCAGTGACTTCGAAATCGCCCTTCGGGCCTGATTAACGCCATGACAGTTCAAGAATTCATGAGGAGAGGTCCCAAAAACTCCATGTTGAAAATTTGGTGCCAAAATTCCAAAAAATGCCTGAGATTTGCTTTAAAGTTGAAAATACCTTATTTATTGCATTATACAGCTTACCGGCATTTGTTCAGTTCGTGGCAGCTGTGAAGAGTGCAGACGTGTGCCCGGTCCACCGAAGATTGTCTCGCCGAGCTATGGAGGTAAGTATGGGGTGAGGAGGGGTGTGAGGAGACAGGGTGTGCAGTGGGTGGTCGTGGGTGGGCAGGGAGACCACCAAGGGAACTTTTTTTGTTTACAGGTTTTTTTTTAGGAAGATGACATGGGACGTTTGCCTTGCTGGGGTGGGCTCCCAGCATGGCAGCTGGAAGGCTGTTTGGGGGGGCCTGGAGCCGACGGGGGATTGGGCACCCCTGTCTGCCATAACAATTTTTGCCATGGTGGGGTGGCTCCCAGCATGGCACCTGGAAAGCTTTTTTGGAGTGGGGGGTGTGGAGCCGACGGGAGATTGGGCACCCCCATCGGCCACACAGTATGTACGTGGGGGGGGCACATGAGCATGCAATGTGCGTGCGTGCATGTGGAGGGGGAGCACTGCTCACTGAAGCATAGCTCTCCCTTTCAACTGTATGGCACTGCATTTTCAACTGCTGTCATAGAGAGCTGCAGCGTTCATTGGGGAACTGCGGCCACGTCTGCAAACACACTCACTGAATCGGAAGATGGGTGCCACACCTCTGAAAACTCGGATGATGGCACTATGTTTCTTGCACCTGAGTGCAAGCAAACATAAAATCTGCAATCTACTGGATGAACAGCACAACTGCAATGGGTCAGAAGACTACTTTTTCTCTTTTTTCTAATTTTTACTTATTTAAACTTAAAAATATATTTCCTTACTACTCCAAATGGACCTATTTTATAATTGCAATAAGGGACTGCAGAGTGTGCTCTGTGCTGGAATAATGGCACTTTGGTTGTGGAAGCACTTTGCTTTGGCTACTTGCTTTAATCCAACCGAGGTGTGCCATTATTTCAGCACAAAGCACATCCAGTCTTACCTTACTGCTTAAATAAATCAGTTATTGCAAGGTATTTGCTATCCAGGAAAAGATGGCTACGAAATACTTACGGCTTGGACTGGCATACTAGGATTTTCAACAACTTGCTTTGAGTTGCACAGTGAATATTTGGCTATAGTGAGGTTGATCTTGCCATCTTCTGGTTCCCAAAAGTGCTGTACCCATTAGACTACATTGCATCCATTGCCTGTGGGGGGAAGCAGACCAGAAAAGGATGATGCCAACCAGCAATATTGCTTTTTTTAAACAATGTATTCCCCCATGGTAGCCCAACTGAGATGCAACATCTTGTTTACTGTGGGGGTCCTGCATTTATTCACTTTTTCATGTATTTACCCAGGACTGCCAAGCTGAGATGCAACATTGCATTTCCACTGTGAGCCTGCTTCTACCCTTTTCCACAGCTAAGTGGACTAGAGTACTGGTAGGGTAAGCTGAGTATTTGGCTCTAGCAGGGTTTGAACCTGTAATGTCCCAGTTTCCATAATTATCTACTCACTAGAACACACTTCCTTCACTCCATATGGTGAAGGGTGGACCCTCAATAGACAGTTACTGAGGTCAGCCCGCTGGCACAGTGGTTGGACTTCTACTTGCGATGCCAACAACCTGGGATCAGAAATGGACCTGTGAGTCAGATGGCCAGCCGGTGGGGGGGGAGAAGAATTGAATGTCCTCTGGACTGCTTTCCTTCTCTGGAGAGAGGGGGAAAGTGTGTCTGGCACTTAGTCAGCTGTTGGCAGATGCTGGGGGTCCTGTGCGGCTGGCGCCACAGCATTTGGGGTGGGGCAGAAGCTGGTCATCATTGTATGTCCCCACCCCGGGGCATCAGCATGGGAAAAACAGCCAGACCCTGGCATAAAGCCCCTGCCTGGCTGTGCTCCTCCCTGTCTTAGATGTCCACAAAGAGGGTCCCTCTCCCACGGTCCTGACCCCTGGGGGTAAGCCGGGGAACTGCCTACAATGACTGTGGGGGAGAACTCCCCCAGTGGCTGCACCCAGGGGGATAAGCCTGGGCATGGGGAAGCACAGACACGGTAAAGGCCAACCTCTGGAAGAAAGATTAGGGGGTCCAGCACACACACAAAAAAAATAGCCAGTTACTGCAGGAAATATTTCTTTCAACAGTTTATTTTCCCTGTATTGACCAGCTGAGAGATGACATCTCATTTCTTGCAGAATCCTACGTCTACCCAATTCTGTAGCTGGATGGACTGGAGCATTGTGAAATTAATTCCTCCAGCTGATGCAATCACTGGCTCTCACACAAGTGGTTGCCTCTGCAAACTATGAAAACAGCCACATCTCGGACCTCCTTTTCTCTTTGGGGCCGATCATCTGGACTGTCAGGATGGATCCAGTCAGGTTGTCAGATCATCACACTGTAGAGGTTCTGGTAGGGGTCAATTTAATTTTCCCCCTATGGATATGATTCAGTATCACCTCAAAAAGCCTGATAAGCTTACAGTGCTGCTTGATGTCTCAGGCATGATGTCAGTATGTGAGGGTAGTTCAGTGGCTGCCACAGATGGTTATAATTTAGCCATCTGACCAGAACTGGATGCTTTTGCACCAGTCAGAGTATCCACTGCCTTCCATTACTGCTCACCATGGTATAACAATGAGCTACAGCAGAGTTGAAGGTGATAGAGTGGAGTAGTTTCAAGAGAAGGACCAGCTCAGTGGATGACAGACTGGCTCTGAGATCCCATGATAAGGACTATCAGAGAGCAATATCAATGAAAAAGGCAGAATTCCTGTCATGGGTTATTGCCTTGGAAAAAAATAGGCCATCTCATCTCCTCTGACCTGTAGACAGACTAATAAATACTTCCTGTCTGTGGTATAGAGGAGTTTTATCTCACACATGGTGTCAGGAGTTTGGCAATTTTGCTTTTGGACAAGGTGTCCTCCATTAGGGCTGGGGTCTCTCCAGGTAGCCTGTCGTGGGCCCACAGTGATGGAGTTGAGGATTACTGGGGCACTCCCAAGGTTTATGATGGATTTAAGCCACACCCGAGGTGCTCAAAGTGATCTATGGGTTGTGCCCCCCTGCTATGACTCAGACAGGATTTGTACAACTATTGGTGAACTACCAGAGGCTTTGTGCACAATTTTTGCCAGGACTATCCAGTGTTCCCCAATGTTGCGGTGTTTGCCTTTGGTCAGTAAATAGACCGTGATTAAGCCACTCCTGAAAAAATGCCATATTTGGACCCCGATGGGCTGTCAAGTTTCAGATCTATCTCAAGCCTGCCTTTTTGGAGCAAGGTTTTTGAGAAGGTGGTGGTGGTATAGCTGGAGGCTCAACTCAAGAAATTTTACATCTATGAACTTTCCCAGTCAGATTATTGGGCCTAACCAAAGCAGACTGTGCTCATCAAAGTGTTTAATGATCTGCTTCATGCGAGGGATGGGGGAATGCTCTACTGCTGTTCTTCTTCATCTCTCATTGAGTTCTAACACTGTGAATAAAGGAATTTTGATGGAATGCCATAATGAATACAGGGGACTTACCAGAACAGCCTTGAAATGGTTTAAGTCATACCTGTCCAAAAGGACACAGCGAGTTGTGATGGGATCTTTCTCATCACAGTTTGCTGTTGTTAACTGAGTGGTTACTTAGGGGTCAATTCTTTCCCCATACTTTTCATGATGTAAGTAGTAGTTATCTATAAGTTGACTACCACTGTGGTAAGGTTGTTGTAATGTTGTGGCACTTAAGTTACAATCTACATTAGCTGTAATGTGGTTCTGCCTCAGCATTACCGCAGCATTACCACAGTGGTAATCGACTGTTATGCAACTACATATTGCCTTTGAGACAAGTCAATAGATAGTATGACATACGTTTTCACTTACATGCAAATTATGCTCCACTGTAACTGTCTTTTACTCCTGGTAGGCATACAGCTGTCTCTGTGCTGTTGCAATTTTTTAAGAAATCACAAAACATAGGGCCTCCACTTGGCTGAGGCACAATCCTACCAAGACTGAGCTGTTGCTGGAAGAACCAGGCCCTTGCATGTCAGTTGATATGGATTATTATGCCTGAGGGCTTCCTTCTTTAAACTATGTGGCACTGGCAGCTATGGATAGGGTCAAAAAGCTCAGCATCACTGTGGACTCTTGACTGAGGCTTGAACAAAATGTATTTCCCATAGTTTGCAGTGGATTTTTCCATCTTTGGAACATCTTCAGGATTAAGCCCTATCTGATTCAAGAGGATCTGGTGACTCTGGTACACTCTGGCCTTTGTAACCTCAAGATGTGATCACTGCAATGCTCTCTACCTGGGGAAATCAAGAGAGTTGTTGTACCAACTACAGTACAACTGGTGCACAATACTATTACCAGGTTTAGTTTCTGGGCATTTTAAACCAAGCACAGTATGCCTGTGCTGTGAAGTTTTCCCCTGGCTATCTATTAGGCAGTGTACAACCTTCAGGAACTCACTGTTAAGCTACAAAGCCCTGCATACTTTCATTCCTCGCTACATCAGTACCTATTGGCATGGTATGCTCCTGGTCACTCACTCTACTCCACCAAGTCTACGCTGTTGGCTGCTCCAAGATCCCAATTAAAACAGTCTAGAGAATGGGCTTTCTTGGTGCTGGCCCATGCTATTTGTAACTCCCTGCCATTCCACCCTAGAAGTTTTCCCCTCAATGGAGGGATTTAAGGGGTTGAAATGTTATCTTTTCATTCAGGCATTCGGCACTAGTTTATTTATTTATCAGTGAGTATATATGATTTATTATTATGCCTTCTGACCTTTTTCTGTATTATGTTTTGTTTTGGAATAGGGTGTTGAAAAATAAAACTGTCTTGCCTTCCTTTAATGATTTGCTTATAGTCACATGGTGAATATTTGACTCTAACAGGGTTTCAATCTCCAATCTCACATTTGACCTCCAGATCACACCATCTGTGCCTATGTGTGTGGAGGGGATCAGAAAAGACCAGGAGCTGCAGGTAATGGTTTTTGTTTGTTTGTTTTTACAGTTTATTTTCCCATGATAGTTCTGCTGAGGTGCAACAGCTTATTTCCAGTACAAACTTGCTTCTGTGCATTTCCAAAGCTGGGTGAACTGGAGCACTGGGAGGTTAAGAGACTTGTTCAGGAGAACATAGTATTTGAATAACAGGATTTTAATCTGTGATCTCCCAATTAACAAGCTTTGGTCAGAGCCCAAACAACTGCTAATGCATTAATGTGATAAGGTATACAAAATTAATGTAGCCGAAAAAAATAGTAATTTCTTATAGTGTTAAGTAAATGCAAAGAAAACTTTGAAGCTAATTTAGATAAGATACCTTTAGAACAGGTTAAATCACCACTGAACAGTGGGGAAGGGGCAGTTAAAAGGAGCACTGCAGTTTTCTTCTGCTCTATGAAACCATGGTAACCAGCAAGAATCAAGAAACTCAGCAGCAAGCATAGCCTTCAAGATAGGACACCAGGAGCCTCATTTAGGTACATACCTCTCAACTTTTGTCACAGAAGTGAGTGACAAGATGTGTGACATATGGAAAAATGTGTGACACATCATCAACCATGGCTCTGTAAGCTCTGAACATCAGGGCTATCAGTGCACTAATGTTAATAATGTTTGCTGATAACCGAGTATAATAGATTATTATGAATGTCTGCTTTAAAGTCTCAGTGGGAGTATCACCTTCCCCATGTGAGGCAATGGATTTCTGAAAGGTAAAATGAGTAGGGTACCTCCTAATGTGTGACATTTGAGAGGTATGCTTAGTTGTTATGGAACACAGGGGATACCCCTGTGATTTCTTTGCAACCCCTATGATGTTGATTGCACCCCCATCCCTCTGGATTAACTAATAACAGTGTCCCAAGGATTTGTTAATAACAGCTTTGGTTGGTACAGGAGCTTTACAATTTGTGATTCTGGTGAAATGACACCATTACATTGCTGCAAATCAATAGATCTGTGATTAGGAATCTCTGTTCCTCTAATTTTAATTTAGCAAGCCTCATAGTTCACTGGGGGTGGTGTGAAATTAAGCAGGAAGTGATGCCACTGATTCTACATGTGGGTCAGGGTCCAGAGACCACTGCACATGTGCCCTTGCTGGAAATAAGAAGTGTGTGTCAACAGTTCCTCTCCAGGCCAGTACAGCAAGAGTCCTACAGGAGCAGTCCTGAGAAATAAGAGTCGTATCCTTGAGAGAGCAGAACCCCCACCAACTTTGCCATCGCACCTGTTAATAACCCTTCTGGTTTATGATCAGCAACTTGGAAGGTAACCAGTGAGCTCAAGGACTCTGTTCATGAAGGTGAGTTCAATCACAGCCAGCAGAGCAAATTCTAAATGTGACCATCCTACCATTGGGAAGGATAATAGAACTCAAGACCAGGATGGGGCTCTGTGAGTGGCTGGCTGCCCAGAGTACCAAAGATCCAGGAGTATTAGAACAAGAATTTGCACTGAATGCAGTGTATTGGTTTATATATATATATATATATATATATATATATATATATGTGGAGGTGGAAAATTATAAAAACAAAAGTTAAGTGGAGAGACTTCAGTAGAACAAATCGTCAAAAGGTTTTGAAATTTAAATGGCAACCAAGACAAAGTGAAAACAAAATCCTATTAGCTGCCAGGACTGTTTTTGTAGTTCACGCTAGATAAACAAAATTTGGTACATAGGGTGGCTTATCATTGTAAGTGGGAAAGAACAGCAGCTTAGACAAAACAAAATCCTATTCGCTGCCTGGACTGTTCTACTACTTCACATTAGATAAACAAGATTTGAGGTGTAGGGTGGACTATTACTGTAAAAAGGAAAGCTCTGTTCTATGCTCAGCTGAGCATAGAATGGAGCTTTCCTGTTTACAGTGATATTAGGTCAAAGCAGGCAGTGAGGTCAGGAGCAAGAAAATAGTGCGATGGAGGGAGGAAGCAACCTCACTATACTGACTGGAGAGGAGGCAGAGAGGTGAGCTTTAACTTCATTCAATGGAAGGAGACAGCTGTGATGTATTTGCAGTCACATGCTTCTAGATCCCCCTTCTCAGTGTAATAGCACTACATTATGCATAGCTCTCACTATGTAGCTGTAAAACACTTAAGAAAAGTTTAGAAAACCTTTTCTACTTTTAACACATAAAAATGGATCCATTGCATAATAGCAATAAAGCACTGTGGTTGTCCTGGGATATAATTTTTTTGGGAGCCTGAGACACTCTTCACAATGCACCCCAGGCTTGACAGTATCCCATGATTTACTAAACCCTGTCTTGTATTATTGCTTAAATGTTTCCTTGCTAGAAAGTAGATATCTTATTAACTACATAAATGAACGTATTCACCACAAATACACCAACATACTTGACATAATGCATTGACAACTGCAGTGAAGTTTGAATCAACAGGAGTATATTACCTGCTTAAAATGGTACTGAAAATGTCATATTCTGGCTTCAGCTTTCCTTGCCTTTGCCTGTTCTTTACCTTGTCTTAGGGTTCATAGCAAACTGCATCTTGAAAAGGCATGATGGTATTCTGTTTAATGGAGATATGCAGTACAATTCGAACTCCACACCACCTTGGATTGTGAAGCTTGCAGAAGCAGTGGGGCTAGAGGAGTTTCCAGAGACACTTCTGCAAATCTGCAGTTTGGACTCCAGTAGTCACTGGTTTATTGCACATCCTTGAGTATGCCCCTTGTCCTGTGGCTGCTCGTGTTTCAGCTATCTGAGCTGTAAAACTGGGCAGAAGCAAGGCCCCACTGAAAAAGAGATGTTATATCTAGGAGGAACTATTCAGGGAAAATGAATTGTGAAATAAAAGGAAACTTATTGAACATACTATAACTGGCACAAAGACACACAGTCAGAGCCCTATATGCACTGTCTGCATCTTTTTCTTTGGAGAATAAGAGGGATCAAGTCATATAAAGCACTATTGGATGCTGGTGGATAGGGGTATCAGAATCTGTAGTTACATACAAAGTTCAACTCTCTGTATGACGTTTTCATCAGATGTGATATATGAATGGACCTTCATATTTTTCTCTAAAAATGACAAATAAGAGGGAGAAGAAATATAATCATATTTTGTTAACATTGTACCCATTTTCATATTTTTGAGACTTGAATTTTGTAATGCCCAAGCTACAGTTTTACTTACTTACTGTATTTCTGTATTGAGAATTAGTGGCAGAGAGAAATAGATTTTAAAAGCTAAAGACTGTCAGATCAAAACACGCCACAAAGAGGAGCTGTTCACTTATTTCTATGTTTCATTGCCTAGAGTTTTGGAAATGTTTGCTTGTCTTCAAATGCAGCTTATTTTAGAAATTGTTCAGGGACAAAAGGAGTAATATTTTTTAAGAACCTGACAGGTAAGTGTTTGGCACCAGTCTAAGTGTGTGCAAATCTGGTCATTATAGTATAAGCAATAAACAAGCCCTTCTATTTACATAAAGGAAACTGTTTCAGAGTGAGTTGGTTAGTTGATTGTGAAGTAAACTTTTTTTTATGAATCACATTCTAATTAATTGTTTAAAGGAAACATTAAGTTTGATGCTTCTTTCAGGTGACAGTTAATGCATTTTCTGCAAAAAATGTAAGTTCTCGTGACTGCACTTAGAGGGAATATATCATGCCTGCCCACATAAAGCAGGGCAACCATTCAGGTTTTACTTTTAAGCAGGAAGGGGCAGTAAGTCAAGAGTTAGATATGACATGCCAAATAGTTTAAGCTGCTTAGCAGTTTCCTTGAATTAGAAATTTTTGTTATTGATAAAATGCCAATACCTTTAGCACATGCTTATCCTCACACACTTTAGAACTAGAAAATAACTATTGATACTGTCCATCACATATATGGTATGTGGATTTCTTTTTATAGAGATTTTTATCAGCTTTTTCTCCCCATTCCTGTGCCCCAGGTGTGCACGCATGTGTGGAGGCATGTGCACATCATGCCTCGGGGCACCCTCCCGCTACACTGCTCTCCCCTCCCAACTATGCTATCCACTGGGCCTCCACCCAGTGGGAGTGGAACAATGGGGGGGGCTGCTCAATCCTGCTCCCTCCCCCTGTGCTGGCTCTCCGATGACCTGAAGTCATTCCCGAACCCGGGTCACTGGCATGGCACTAGGTAAGGTGTCCAGCCCCTGAATCCTCAGCGCCACCATGCCAGCCACATATATGTGGATTTGTGAGGATGACTGTATAAATTCCACCTTTAGTTCAGAGTGGAACAGTATGATGTTCCAAATATTTAGGCACTGGATATTTTTTCCGTGATCTTCATCATATTTAAGGGGAAGCTTCGCCAATAGCAAATTGAATGATAATACTGGGGGACTTCTGTGCTCCCAGTTAAGATATCCCCTCAAGGTTTCACCAACACATGAGCTTAATTCCTATGCACCATCTGAGAGATACCTTTTACTTTCTCAACATTGTGGTAATAATGTAAAGCACACCATGGGCATTCCATAGAATTGTATGTTATGTATACCAGTCCCTGACACAAAGTGTCTTTGAGTGCAGTGCATCAGAAAGCAGAACTTATTATTTCATCGTAAATTTGGTAGGAACACATTTAGAGGAATTCTTCTTCATTCTGTTGCAGAGGGGGCTGCTACAGTGATATGAAACTAGCTGATAGCACCTTAGAATACATCTAGAATGTTTAAAATATTAGTGATTGCTAGGATGAAAAATCTGCTGTACATCATGACAGATTATAGTCTGCATCAACTGCTTTTAGAAGTAATGTCATTGGAGCAAAATATGATCCTATAAAAATGTGTTTGAACACAGTAAATGTAAGGAACTTAAATGTATCAGTCTCTTTCTTTCTTTCTTTCTTACATAACTGGGTGAGTGCACTGATCCCAGGGACTGTTTTCAGGCATGACCCAGGCCACAACACATGATGCAGGGTGACAGTGAAGTACAAGGTAACAGTAATACACATGAAAGAGATTTGATACAAGCAACAATAGTAAGCACAATATACAGGCTTGATGCATAGTTCCATTGAGAACAGTGAATACAAGATTTCAATATCGGACTTGAGGAGATTTGGTACAAAACAAACAAATTGTAGGCACAGTGTACAATGTATGACTGCATCATCCAGTGAGCAATTAATACACAGAATACTCAGTAAAGAGGATATATACAGCAGGTGGGATATTCAAAGGGGTTGCACATGGCTCAACAGTGTTGTGCCATGCGCGACCCACTGATGCGCCCTGGCACGATATTCAAAAGGGGAATTTGTGCCACACAAATTCTGATGCACTTGGGTGCACCAGTAATGATGTGCCCAAAGAAAATAGGAGCAAGGACTGGCCACCCACAGGCCAGCCACTGTATTGCTGGGTGCAACACGGCAGTCACCTGCTGTGGGTGGCCACCCGACCTCCGAAGTCACAGGCCGGGCGTCGCCCCCCCCGGTCCTAATCGCGGGCTTAGTAAATAGAATAGAATCCCTGGTGGTGCAGTGGACCTGCCCCCCCAGCCTGATCATGGGCTTAAATAAAGTAATCTATTCCCTGGTGGTCCAGTGGACCTGCCCCCCAGCCCGACTGCAGGCTTTACAATGAAAAATAAACCCTGGTGGTCCAGTGGACCTGTGCCACAGCCTGATCGTGGGCATAAGTAAAATAAAAGAATCCCTAGTGGTCCAGTGGACCTGAACCCCAGCCCAATCACAGGCTTTAGAAAATGGAACATCCCTGGTGGTCCAGCAGTACCCCCCCCTTCCGCCCACTCAGACCTGCCAACCCGCCCCCCCGGTCAGCAGCAGGCAGCAGCTCCCCACCCGCCAACCTCCTGGCCGCCCACCGACTGACAGCGTACAGTACCGCTGTACGCCCATGGACGTGCAGACCATACTGTACTAGACAGTCCCAAAATGTGAATGAACCATGTTCGGGCTGAGGCACAGGTCCACTGGACCACCAGGGATTGGTGTATTTTACTTTAGCCCATGATTGGAGGTTGGGGTGCATTGCCCACCGAGGGGCATGGGGTGTTGGTCCCTGATGGCTGCAGCCTGGCAGGGCGCCAGGCGTAAGTCGACAGGGATCAGAGCACCTGCATGCAAATGGAGCCATAATGACATGCAAATGGCTCCATTTGCAACTTGCATTCATAATGGCCTCATTTGCATGCTCACGTCTGAATATCATTCTTGCTGCGCCTAGCACAGCTGCACTTGTGCTGGCGCAGCCCCCTGCTCCTCAACTGCCACTTACGCTGGCTCAGTGCCACTGCGCTGTGTGCAGTGCAGATGGCCCCAGTGCCATATTCAATGGTGCTGAGCCATGGCATGGTACCTTTGAGTATCACCCAGACTATACCCTGGTTCATCCCAGTTGTGCTGCGCCCAGCTTGAGCCCCTTCGTGGTGCATTTCTGAATATCCCACTCAATATGTCCATGCAAGGAGGTAAAATATTACTGTGAATATACAATATAACAGTTGTAGGCAGGGGAGTTGACTAGTGTGGGTAGGTGGGTAACCCCTGGGCTAAGGAGTTGAGTAGTGTGGGTAGGCGTATGAGCCCTGGGAGCAGCAGCAGGATGAGTTTGCCAGGAAACAGACTTTAAGGTGGGACTTGAAACTGGAGTAAGTGTCAGTGGAATGGAGTTCAGCCAGTAGTTTGTTCCACTGCAAGGGGGCAGCTGCAGACCAAGCTCTGCTAACCATGTTGGTGGATACCCCAGGAACAGCTAGAGGGGGAGTACCATTAGAGTGTAGGTTGCGTTGGAGCATTCAGGTTTTCAGAAAGGCAGTTAGGTGGGATTCCGAAGCCATGTGCATGACATTGTCTACCATGCAGCAGAGGGCTAGGTCAAAGTGACCTTGCAGTGGTAGCCATCCAAGGGTATTATAGAGGGTACAGTGGTGGGTGGAGAAAGGGGCCAATAAAGCAAAGCTACAGGCACTGTTGTAGGCAGTGGAGAGTTTAGTCATGGCAGTAGCTGAGGTCATGGCTTAAACAGTAGAACAGTAGTCAATGATAGGGAGAAGATTACCCTGGACAATGGCTAGTTTGGCTTCAGGGGTAAGGTATTGCCTGAATCTATAGGTGGCACCTAACTTTTGATGGAACCTTCTGATAAGGGAATTTTCATGCTCAGTGAAGGTGAGAGAGAGGTCCAGTACTCCTAAGTATTTGTAGGTGTTGACATCATCCAGGGCTGGGCTGTCTGGGGTGAGAATGCGTAAGGGGGCATGGTTTTTAGTTTTGGCCAGGAAGGGCTTAGATACGAACAGCATGGATTTAGTTTTTTGGGCATTTACTAAGAGGATTTTTTTCCAGAACCAGCTGTAGGCCGCAGCATTGTTGTGCAAGAGAACTGAGGAGATTACGGCCGTGGATTTGTCACTGTGGAAGAGGACAAGGTCATCAGCAAACAGGAGAGAGTGGCAGTTGAGGCAGTCGAAGGGAAGTGCATTAACAAATAAGGAGAAAAGGAGGGGACCCAGGATTGAGCTTTGAGGGACCCCCACAGAGACAGGCAGGGTGGGGGAGCAGGTTTGACCAATACACACGAATTGTGAGTGATCAATAAGGTAGTTAGTGAACCAGTTTGTGACTTTCTGAGAACAACCAAGGAGGCTAAGCTTGGAGGTAAGGAGAGCATGGTTAACCATGTCAAAAGCCTTTGAGAGGTCGATGAAGACATTTACCATTATTCATGTTAGAGAGGATGTGGTCAGTCAGAAGGGTGAGGGCAGTGGTGGTGGAATGATTCTTGTGAAAGCCATGCTGTTGGTTGCATAGGAGGGTGTATTTGCCTATGTACTCAGTGAGCTGATTGTGGACTGCTCTCCCGAGTAGTTTACTGAGATAAGAGAGGATGGACATTGAACGGTAATTGTCGGAGGATTTGGGGTCACCAGATTTAAGAATGGGGATAACTTTAGCAATCTTCCATGGGTCAGGCATGGAGGAGGAGGAGGAGGTGGAAAGGGCAACGTTAAAGACAAAGGTGAGTGGTTTGGCAATCGCCGGAGAGATCAGCTTAAGGAAGACTGGAGATAGACCATTAGATCCGAAGGAGCCGTGGTTAGGTAGACTTTTGAGTAGCTTCACTGTGTCATGTATGGAGAGGGCTTTAAAATAGAATGGGGGTATTTATGGTTGAATGGCAGAGCTGGAGGGGGAAGGCAGTGTGTTAGGTATTAGGACTGGGCTTTGAGGTTGGGCAGTTGGCCACTTATTTAGGTACATGGATAAGCTGGTAAACTTACAGTTGAAGACACTGACCACATCATGAGGGTCGGTCAGCAGCCCATCCTGGGAGTTGAGATGTGGTGCAGCGTAGCTGGAGCGGGGATTTAGGAGGGAAATGATTGAGTCCCAGTATTTTCTAGGGTCTCCAAGGTTGGCCTTTTGCAGATTGAGGAAGTGGGTCTATTTCAAAGATTTGGCCTGTTGTTTACATTTGTTCCTCATGCGCCTGTAAGCATCCCAGAGGCCAGGAGAGGGGGTTGCTTTGAAAGTGGACCAGGCAAGGTTTCTGGCCTTTATAAGGGTTAGGAGGTCTTTAGAGACCCAGCAAGAGAACCTGCCTCTGTCCCGTCTGGTAGTGACAGGGAAAAAGCAGTCCTGGAGTATTAGTAGAGTCCGGGTAAATGTGGAAATGGCCGTGGCTGCATTGGAAAGGGAAAAAAGCATGGACCGGTCCAAGGACTGGGACTCCTCGAGGAAATTCATGCAGACTGGGCAGCTGAAATTTCTGAGAGATAGGTATTTGGGTGGGGGGGGCACTTTAGTTTGGAAGACCAGAGGAGATAGGTCAGTGGGCGATTGCTTATAGAGTTAGCTATGGTGCCAGCATGTAATGCTTGGTCCTCCCTGTTTATGAGGATCCAGTCTAGTAGAGTCTGGATGGCTGAGCGTGGATTAAGTCTGGTGGGGAGATTGATCAGCTGCACAGGTTGTGCTGCTTTAACAAGGATACATAGTCAGACTGGTGGCAGCTCAGTCAGTTTAGATTAAAGTCACCGAGAAGGATAGATTCCATTTGGGGAGTTAGAGAGCTCAGGCCTTGGGGGGGGGGGGTTGTAGCAGAAGCCAATATAGAGTTTCTTGCAGGATCCCAGGGTCAATTTGGAGAGTAGCCATTTACTAGGTGAGGAAGGTCAGAGCGTAGGACAATGCTAGCTGAGAGGGGTTCCCTTAAAGCAGTGCCACACCGCCACCTTTTTTGCTGTCTGGCCTGCCGAGGCATAGGTAGGAGTAGCCAGGAAGTTTGAAGGTGTTTTCGGTCTGGTGTGGCTTTAGCCGTGTTTCTGTAAGTCCCAGAATATGGGGCTTGTGCAGCTCAATCCAAGCCTCAAGGTCAGTGAATTTGGATGGAAGGCTGCAGACATTGATATGTGCGCTTTTAAGAACAGGGACGTTTGTCCAGATGCTGGAGGAGGGGGTGATATGGGAGTTTGTTGGACCAGGGTTGCACTCAATGTCCCCTGCAAGGTAGAGTAGTGATAGCAGAAGAATGTATGGGCAGGAGGGAATAGTAGGAGACCAGGAGAGGTTAGTCAGGTAATGGCCAAGGAGGAGGCAGCACAATGCAAGTTTCAATCTTGGAGGCATCCGTTAAATGTGTTTCACTGTCTGTAGGGTCTGGGACTCAATCTTTGCAGTTCCACTTTCTGTAGACAGCTCAGTTCCCCCAGCAATCCTTCCTGCAGGTTCTGCTCAATGTATCTTCTATATAAAATGTGCATCTTTGTGAACATATCAGAGAAATCAAAAGCAAAACCCATGAACACCTATAGAATTTTAACATACTCCTTCTCTTTGTCTTCCTGGTGACAGTCAACATCTATATTACCTTGTTTAATCAGCATTGCTTTTTTTCCTGAACAGTTTTACTAATGGGAAGCCCTAACACTCTAATACCAGGCACAGAACTGAAATTATTGCAGGCATACAGGTAAAGTGGCAGGAAATGTGATAATTAGACAAATCACAAAGTGTAATTTGGCATGGGCTGTTTGCAAGATTATGACTCAGGCTAGATCATATATGAGAAAGAAAGAGTGATAGTGTGGGAGGAATTTATTTGGTGATTTCCTTCTGATACGTGACTTATTCTGTAAAAGGCAAGTTGCTTGATTCATGAATAAAAATCTGGGTACGACAGTATCGGGAACAATAGTTCATATTTACAGATAATATGTAGACAAATGTTTACTGGTAAAGCAGTGTTTGTGAAGATTTATGCTAATTGCATACATACAGCAGTGTGGAGGGCTGGTCAAGTGTCAAGCACAGAGGAAGGCACAAGCAGTGACGCCTCACTGAAGAAATGCACCGTGAAAGAGCTGATCTTAATCTCATCATCTCAACCTAAACCAGATCACATCCAGCACAACTCTGAATCAGCACTGTAATAGGTATCTGACAATCATACAACTGTGGAGAAAGATCTGCCAGTACACCAGTGCTTTTGTACAAAAGAGTGAGATAAGATTTACAATGGTATACATGGTCTAACATTCTGTGGACACCAGGAAGTGAGATTTCTTTTTTTTAATTAATATACTCTGTGGTGCTGAGGCTTAAGAGTTTTATGGTAAAAATAAGAATTTTACATCTGCGGAATAACCAAATGCATATTTTGCTACGAGAACTTATTTCAATACCAAACCAGGTTCAATAAATAAAGTGGTGTGGAGTGAGTCTAGAAGTTGTATGTGTCTGAAACAGCAGTGCTCTTTTATGAATTAATTCAATTTTTAGTATTTTCAGAAAAAAATTACTATACCAACAGACTACAGCTTTGGTTTCTTAACTGAAATATAATTTTGACGATTGTTTTCCTGTAGAAAAGCAACATCCAGCAAAACAACCGCGGCATTACTTGAAACAGGAAAGAAATGTAAATGGTAACCAAGACAAAGTAAAAACCAAATCCTATTTGCTGCAAGGATAGATCTTGTAGTTCATGCTAGATAAAAAAAGATTTGGGGCATCGAGTGGCTTATCACTGTAAATGGGAAAGCTCTGCCCCATGCTCAGCTGAGCATGGAATGTGGCTTTCCTGTTCACAATAATATTAGATCAAAGGAGGCAGCTGGCTTATCACTGTAAATGTGAAAGCTCCATTCCATGCTCAGCTGAACATGGAACAGATCTTTTCAATTTACAGTGATATTAGATCAAAGCAGGCAGATGAGTCAGGAGCAAGAAAATAGTGTGCTGGGGGGAGGAAGAAGAAACCTCACTGTACTGTATGAAAAGGAGGCGCAGAGATGTGCTTTGACTCCTCTTGGTGAAAGGAACCAGCTGTGGTGCATTCACAGTCATGTGCTCCCAGAGCCCCCTTTTTAATGTAATAGCATTATATCATGCATAGCACTCACTATACAGCCATAGAAAATGTGCTCCAACTAGGCCACACTGCCAGTGGAGGGAGGGGCTACCAGGATAGGCAGGTGGATGCTGGCAAGTTTTTTTTTTGTTAATTTACAATTTATTTACCCAGGATATTGCAGCTGAGATGCAGCATCTGCTTTGTACTGAAGTCCTGCTTTTACTCATTTTTACATTTGCTTGCGCGCATGCACAAGGAACGTTTTGGGAGAGTAGCACACTTTGGAGGTGTGCCTCTCCCGTTCAGTCCACTACTCAGTTGAGCAGGCGTGGCGGTCCTGCACCAATGGGTGCGGGAGCTTTGTATGACAGCGGTGGTCTTTGCTTCAAAGAAAGCCACCGCTGTCATACAGAGCACCACGCCACGCTGCTCCCGCATCACGCCGCCCCGCCACGCCGGCCCCTCAACCTTTGCTGCCATGCTGGGAGCCCACTCCCAGCATGGCAAACTTCCCGCGTTGTTTGCCGATGGGGTGCCCAATCTCCCGCCGGCTCCACGGCCCCTGCCATCCTTCTGCCACGCTGGGAGCCCACCCCAGCATGGCAAACATCCTGCATTGTTTGCCAACGGGTGCCCAATCCCCCGTTGGCTCCTCGGCCCTCCCAGCCATCCTTGTGCCACGCTGGGAGCCCACCCTGGCAAATGTCCCATATAGTCTTTTTTTTTCCACCTGTAAAGCAAAAACGGTCCCACGGCACTTCTCCCAGTCCCCCCTCCCACAACCCGCACCCACCCACTGTGCACCCAGCCTCCCACACCCCTCACCCCATACTTACCTCCGGAACTCGGCGCGATGATCTTCAGTGGACCGGGAACACGTCTGCACTCTTCAAAGCCGACCGTGAACTGAGGAAATGCTGGTAAGCTGTATAATGGGCTAGATAGGGGGTTTTCAACTTTATTGCATATCTCAGGCATTTTTTGGAATTTTTGCACCAAATTTTCAACAAAGGGTTTTTGGGACCCCTTCTCATGAATGATGTCACTGTCATGGCATTATTCGGGCCTGAAGGGTGATTTCACAGTCACTGCGTGAAACCACCCTTCAGGCCCAAATAACGCCATGACAGTGACATCATTCATGAGAAGGGGTCCTACAAACCCCATGTTGAAAACGTGGTACAAAAATTCCAAAAAATGACTGTTTTACAAGCATGCATTGCGCAGTTCCTATGCAGGCTTGTAAGTTCGCGAATTTTCAATATTTTCACTCCAGATATTCAACATTGCCATTTTACCACACCTCCTTATGAGCAGTACAGCTGTCATTTTTTACATCCTGCCCAAAACATGTTTCGACCATGTAGTGCACAATGGTGCAGTCGGTTTATGAAATCAATGTATGGGACACATTAAGAAAATCACAGTGACACTGTTCATGAGCAGAGGTCTTAAAATGGCTATGTTGAAAATTTGGTGAAAAAATTCCTAAAAATGACTGTTTTACGAGCGTGCGTTGCGCAGTTCCTATACACGCTTGTACGTTTGCGAATTTTCAATATTTGCACTCCAGATTTTCAACATTGCCATTTTACCACACCTCCTCATGAGCAGTACAGCTGTCATTTTTCACATCCTGTCCAAAACGTGTTTCCGCCCATGTAGCACACAATGGCGCAGTCGGTGTGCGAACTCAATGTATGGGACATATTAAGAAAATCACAGTGACACTGATCATGAGCAGAGGTCTTAAAATGGCTATGTTGAAAATTTGGTGAAAAAATCCCTAAAAATGACTGTTTTACGAGTCTGTGTTGCGCAGTTCCTACGCACGCAAGTAAGTTTGCAAATTTTCAATATTTTCACTCCAGATTTTCAACATTGGCATTTTACCACACCTCCTCATGAGCAGTACAGCTGTCATTTTTCACATCCTGCCCAAAACATGTTTCCGCTCATGTAACGCACAACGGCGCAGTCGGTGTGCAAACTCAATGTATGGGACACATTAAGGAAATCACAGTGACACTGTTCATGAGCAGAGGTCTTAAAATGGCTGTGTTGAAAATTTGGTGAAAAATTCCTACAAAAACTGTTTTACGAAAGCGCATAGGCAGTTCCTACGCACGCCGTAAGTTTGTGAATTTTCAATATTTTACCCAGATTTTCAAAATTGCCATTTTACCACACCTCCTATGAGCAGTATAGCTGTCATTTTTCATATCCTGCCCAAAACGTGTTTCCGCCCATGTAGTGAACAATGGCGTAGTCGGTGTGCAAAATCAATGTATGGGACACAGTAAGAAAATCACAGTGACACTGTTCATTAGCAGAGGTTTTAAAATGGCTATGTTGAAAATTTGGTGAAAAAATTCCTAAAAATGACTGTTTTTCAAGTGTGCGTTGCACAGTTCCCACGCACGCTCGTAGGTTTGCGAATTTTCAATATTTCCACTCCAGATTTTCAGCATTGGCATTTTACCACACCTCCTCATGAGCAGTACAGCTGTCATTTTTCACATCCTGCCCAAAACGTGTTTCCGCCCATGTAGCGCACAATGGCACAGTCAGTGTGCAAACTCAATGTATGGGACACATTAAGAAAATCACAGTGACACTGTTCATGAGCAGAGGTCTTAAAATGGCTGTGTTGAAAATTTGGTGACAAAGTTCCTAAAAATGACTGTTTTAGGAGTGTTCATTGCGCAGTTCTTATGCACGCTCATAAGTTTGCGAATTTTCAATATTTTCACTCCCAATTTTCAACATTGCCATTTTACCACACCTCCTTATGAGCAGTGCAGCTGTCATTTTTCACATCTTGCCCAAAACGTGTTTCCACCCATGTAGCGCACAATGGCACAGTCGGTGTGTGAACTCAGTGTATGGGACACATTAAGAAAATCACAGTGTCACTGTTCATGAGCAGAGATCTTAAAATGGCTATGTTGAAAATTTGGTGAACAAATTCTAAAATAACTGTTTTATGAGCGGTATGCTGCAGTTCCTACACGACGTCAGAAGTTTGCAAATTTTCAATATTTTCACTCCAGATTTTCAACATTGCCATTTTACCACACCTCCTTATGAGCAGTACAGCTGTCATTTTTCACATCCTGTCCAAAACGTGTTTCCACCCATGTAGTGCACAATGGCGCAGTCGGTGTGCGAAATCAATGTATGGGACACAGTAAGAAAATCACAGTGACACTGTTTATTAGCAGAGGTTTTAAAATGCCAATGTTGAAAATTTGGTGAAAAAATTCCTAACAATGACTGTTTTACGAGCGTGCATTGCACAGTTCCCACACAAGCTCATAGGTTTGCGAATTTTCAATATTTCCACTCCAGATTTTCAACATTGCCATTTTACCACACTTTCTTATGAACAGTACAGCTGTCATTTTTCACATCCTGCCCAAAACGTGTTTCCGCCTATGTAGCGCACAATGGGGGTAACAAAAAGGTCATGCTGAAAATTTATTGTGCAAATACCAGTAATCGCACAGGGCATTAGGGTCAAGCACCATACGTGCCAAACACCACTGCAAATACCTGCAAGTGAACGTTCGGCATTGACAAATGCTTGTTATGTTTACTTGCGTGTGCTCAAGAAACATTTTGTTACAATGAATGGCATTTCAGAGGTGTGGCAGTGTCATGTCCTATGCAAATCAAGCTGCATTGGGCTCATCACTGACAGACCAATTACCTCACAAGCTGAGTGTGACAGTGGTTACAGTTTGATGGGCAGAAACTTTGTGTAATTGAAAGGACTGAAGCACACCAATGAGAGAGCATTTAGTCCTTTCATCTGCATAAAGCTGGCCAGCAAGTGGTTGAGTGACTTTACAACTTTGTGATCTCATAGTAGTGTGGTTCAGAGGAGCTTGTGTGCTGGCTTCTTGATTAGCAGTTACAGCAAGATTTTAAACATTTCCAAATTTAGAACACCTTTTTAAGAAGAACCTCTAGACTAAGAATTTTAATGTTTATTAAAACTTTTTAAAATTGATCATACTTTTTGAATCCTCAAAATCTCTGGGTTTTCATGTTCGAGATACTGACTTCTGACACTGTATGCTGACATCACATCAAGCACTAAGAATGCACTAGAATGTAAGGAAAGAGCAGCTTTTGCTCTTTGATTTTATAAATTTATTTACCTGGAAAAGACATTTGGGTTTGGTCTGCACCCGGAGTTTCTTCACACTGATTACTCTCACTCTGTGCCTCTCTAGTTGTGAATTGACTTGTTTTTTGACACTCTTAGTATGAGCAGCCTTTTGGTCCATGTTTCTTTGAATCCAGAGACTTTGTGACCCATATGGAAGTGGAACATCTAGCAGGAAAAATTAATGAGAGGAGAGAGGGGAAAAATAAACACATTTTATTTACTTCTGATCCCTGTTTAAACTCATAAAAGTAATGGCACTTGAGACATTTAAAACTTAGTAAAAAAAAATACAGTGCTTTCTTTTTATTGCATTTTATAAACCCTAGCAGAATAGGCACATTCAATGTTTGTGTTTTTTTCTGTTAATTAATGTAAACGTTTAAAAAAAAATATCTGAATTGCCCAGTGAGGGCTTTGAGTTAGTCTCTAAACTCTGAACGCTACTGGCATATACAAAATATCACTCACCACACTCTACAACACCATTTTCAACTGCCATCAGAGCCCAATACAGTTGAACAAGTGAAACTCTTCTTTTATGCTGGACCTTTGCTGTTCTGAGTGAAAGGGCCCTTTTTAATTTACATAGAAGTGCTATAAAAATAATATCGTAAGACAGATGAAACATTCTCCATGAAAAAACTGCCGTGGAGATTGTAGTACACTGCTGCTGGTATATCTGGAATCCTAGAGGGAATGTTTGTTTAAAATAACTGATCATGCCACTTGTTCTAAAATGGAGATATGTATTGTGTGTTTTCATTTTAATTTTTACAGAAGCTTTGAACTTGTATATATTATACCATGTTTCTGCAGTTGTAAAGTAATGAGGTTTTGTGCATATCATATGCACCAAAATTTTAAATAAGATCTGAAGACACATTACTTTTTAATACACCATGGGTGGGATATTCAAAAGGGTTGTGCCATGCGCAACCCACCAATGCACCCTGGCATGATATTCAAAGGGACATGTTGCGCTGCGCAACCTCTGATGTGCATCGGTAATCTATGCAGCGCAAGTGTGGGGGGCGTGCCTATGCATATGCGGCACATCCCGATATTCAGCCTAGGATGTGCGGCACATATGCTGGCACAACACCATCTTGTGCCGCTCAGGGGGGTGCAAAGTTGTGCCTGGTAAATCCAGGAGCAAGTCCTGGTCACTCACACGTAAGCTGCCACATTGCAGGGTGCAACACAGCAGCCGCCAGCAGTGGGTGGCCACCTGCCCACCCAGAACATTGTCAACAAGCTCCCTGCCCTGGGAGCGATGTGCCCCCCCATTGCCTGATCACAGGCATATGTAATAACAATCCCTGGTTGTCCAGTGGACTGCTCCCCATCGCCCAATCATGGGCATAAGTAATGAATAACCCTGGTGGTCCAGTGGACCACTCTCCATCTCCCGATCACAGGCATCCATAATGAATAACCCTGCTGATCCAGTGGACCACTCTCCATCACTTGATCATGAGCATATGTAAATTAAAGCCCTGGTGGTCCAGTGGACACCCCCCCAATGCCTGATCGAGGGCAGATATAGCAAAAACCAAACCCCGTGGTCTAGTTGTATCTCCCTCCCTACCAGCCCACTGAGGTCCCCCACCACCCAGCACCCCCTCAATCAGTGGTGGGTGGCGCCACCCCTCCTGCATGCCACCTGGCCACCTGCTGACTGACAGCATACAGTACTGTCTGTCATTGGTCCACTCTGTGGGCCAGTGGGTGTTCATTCACATATCGGGCCTGTAGTACAGTGTGGTCTGTACGCCCACTGGCCCACACAGTGTACCAATAGGCGTACAGACAGAACTGTATGCTATCAGTCGGTGGGTGGCTAGGTGGCATGCAGGTGGGGTGGTGCCACCCACCACTGACTGGGGGTGCTGGGTGGTGGGGGACCTCAGTGGATGGATGGGGAAGGGGTACCACTGGACCACCAGGATTGGTTTCACTATATCCGCTCATGATCAGATGCTGTGGGGGTGTCCACTGGACCACCAGGGCTTTAATTTACATATGTCCATGATCGGGCAATGTAGAGTGGTCCACTGGACCACCAGGGAAGTATTGAACATGAAAAACACCAAAGTAGAGCACACACACACCTCATTAATACAAGGGCACAGGTCTATTAAATATAAATTTTATTAGCAAATGCCACCAACCTGACGCATTTCGGATGCTAAACACATCCTTTCTCAAAGGTAAAACACCAACAATAAAATGTCTCTTAAATACTCTCACAAGTGAGATTCAAGCAGTGTCATTAATTAAAACTCCACAGTAATTGGTTAAAACCACACTCATACAACCCACTTTAATTAATATGGATACATACTATACATCTTAAATACAGCTAAAAAACATATCTATACATTTCTAATAGCAACCAAACCATTTACATGTCTACATTTATGGCTAATATAACCTACTGTAAATCAAAAGAAAAGAAAAGAAAATGGGGGGGGGAGAGGGGGGAAGGCAGAAAGATTCTTTAAATAAAAATTCTCAAACTTATAAGAGACGTTTTTGAAAAACGAGAATAATTGCTGACAAGAGAATAACAAACACTCAATCCCCCATCTTTTTAGTTAGAATATAACAAACAATTATCACAGAACACATTTAATCAATCTGACTAAATATAAAGTAACTTACTAATTCATACCTACAAGACCTTATATAAAATATATTACTCTAAAAAATTGTTTTTATCACATTCATTACGAGAGGTGCTGAAGCTACAACTGAAATGACTTGCCGCACTTTCATTACACAGACTAAATATCTTAATAGTTGTTCTAGCCAAGTACTGTCATTTTAACTTATGTACAGTAAATATTAACCATAACCACATTGCTAGATTATGCCTCCTCCTTGTACAATAAGAAAGGAACCTTGTCACGGGGCACATTTAGTACACATAATTGAATATGAATACATGTCTGTGAAAAGATTTTTTTATATAAAAAGACTGAGTCTCATCACATTCTCTTCAAGAGATACAGAAAACACAGCAAGAATAGCTTAACACATTTTCACACATTGACTAACTAACCATCTGAATCGCTGTCATAATTAAATGCTACCATATTAACACACATAACAATAATTGTTTTACTAAATTATGTCCCCTTCTCATACACTAGATGAGGAGCCATTACATAGAATGCTTTTAATTAAATCAAAAAGCTGACTCATCCTGCTCATGTCTACGGAACAATAAACAGATTTTTCAAAAGCCCCGTTCTATCACATTCCCCTCGAGAAAAGCAAAAAAAAATTGCTTAACACTTTTCATAAATACACAGACTGTCTTCATAACTATCATAATTAAATGCTATCGTTATAGTTTGTATAAACTCAAACCTAGATATACTGTTGGTGCAACACTCTAACATTATGTCACTTATCTCCTCATTCTAAAGTATAGCTCAAGGCAAAAATCATATATACCATTGAAGCAATTTATTTATTTTTTCTTTTTTTCTTCTTTAGAAATGGTTTTATTTCAAAACCTGCATTAAGGCCTCTATTTTTTGTTGCATTCAAATTTATAAGCCAAAATGCTTCCCGCGTTAATAGGAGATCATTAAAGTCTCCCCCTCTTGGTTTATGCTGCACTTTGCACTTTGTCTATTCCAATAAAATAAAAAATGTGTTATTCCTTATTCTGTGCTGTAGCCACATGTGCTGCAGTAGCATATGTTAGATCTGCTTTTTCAATTGCTTTTAAATGTTCTTTTTACACATGTTTTAAAATTGTGTTTCATTTTTCCCAGATAAAATGCTTCACAGCTACAAATGGCCATATAAACTATCTCTTCAGTGTTGCAAGTTATCAATTGTCTAATTTCAAAGGTTCGTTCTATGTCTATGCATGTAAATTCTTTACATTGTTTTATCACTGATACATAGATACATAGACAGTGTTGGCAGATAAGGGCCTATGGCCCACCCAGTCTGCCCAGTTGAGCTTGTAGGTTCACTTTATGTTTTCCTAGAAGTATGTTGCCCCTTACCCCTGACCTCCAGAATTCCTTTATGTCTATCCCATGCATTCTTAAATCCTGTGATTGTTTCAGCCCCCACCACTTCCTCTGGCAGGGTGTTCCACTTGTCCAGCACCCGTTCTGTGAAGAAATTCTTCCTCATGTTTCCTCTGAATCGTCCTCCCTCCAACTTCATCCCATGCCCTCTAGTCCTGGAACATCTTTTTTGCTTAAAAATAGTGTATTCCTGCACCCTGTTCCTCCCTGTAAGATACTTGTATGTCTCTATCATATCCCCTCTCTCCCTCCTCTCCTCCAGGGAGTACATGTTCAGTTCCTTCAACCTGTCCTCATAGGACTTGTGATGCAATCCATATACCATCTTTGTTGCCCTCCTCTGAACCTTCTCTACCCTGTCTATGTCCTTACGTAGGTAAGGTCTCCAGAACTGTACACTGTACTCCAGGTGGGGCCTCACTAGTGTCTTGTATAGTGGAATTATGACCTCCCTTTTCCTGTTGGTGATGCCCCTGCCTATGCATCCCAGCATCCTGTTTGCTTTACCTGCTGCCTTGTCACACTGTTTCCCTACCTTGAGGTCATCAGAGATGATAACCCCATGATCCCTTTCCTGCTTGGTGCATGCTATATCCTCACCCCCCCAACTGATATATTGTGCCAGGGTTCTTGTGCCCCATATGCATTATCTTGCACTTTTTTGCATTGAATTTCAACTGCCAAATCCCTTACCATTCTTCAAGTTTCTGCAGGTCCCTTCTCATTCTGCCTACACCCTCTGGTGTGTATACTCTGTTACAGAGCTTTGTGTCATCAGCAAACAGTGAAATTCTGCCTTCTAGGTCCTGCGCAATGTCACTGAGAAGATGTTGAATAGGACCGTTCCCAGCACTGATCCCTGTAGTACCCCACTGGTCACTCTTCCCTCTGTGGAGTGACAGCCATTTACCACCACCCTCTGTGTCCTGCTGCCCAGCCAGTTACCTACCCACCACACTACTGTCCTACCCACACCCATATTCCCCAGTTTGTGTAATAGTCTTCTATGTGGCACAGTGTCAAAGACCTTGCTGAAGTCCAGATAGGCCATGTCCACTGCTCTTCCCTGATCCACCTCCCTAGTCACCCAGTCAAAAAATTCAATGAGGTTGGTCTGACATGACCTCCCCCTGGTGAAACCATGCTGCCTTGGGTCCTGTAGTCCATTGACAACCAGATGTTCCACCAATCTCTCCTTCAGTAGTGCTTTCGTGATCTTCCCCACTACTGAGGTGAGGCTGACTGGTCTGTAGTTCTCTGCTTCCTCTTTGTTCCCACTTCCCACTGGACAAATTTTACATCTTTTACATAGATAACAGCCTGTAATGTTATTATGTAGCCATATTTCCTTTACTTTACATGTTTCAACAAAATGGCTATGAACTAGTTTATCTACTAGTGTATTTGCCCTTTTATATGCCATTCTTGGTGGTGCTGCTGCAATTTCTCTTAAACTTATATCACTCGATAATACATTCCAGTGTTTATTAATGATTTTATCTATGTCCTTTGTTTGTGTAGAATAAGCAGTCACATAATTAAACCTTTCTTTTTGTTTCCTGGATTTCTCCATGTCTTCCCATTAACACTTCTTCTCTGTTTCTCCCTTCAGCATGTTCTCTTCCTTCTCTAATACAGGTATTACTATAGCCTCTATTTACTAAACGTCTTGTCAGTTCTTCAGCTCTCTTTTCAAATCCCTCCACTTCACTACAATTCCTACGTGTCCTTAAAAATTGACCTTTCGGTATATTAGTTGTTATATGTCTCGGATGGCAACTTTCTGCTCGCAACAAAGTATTGCCATCTGTTGGCTTCCTATACATCTCAGTTTTAATCCCCATATTATTTTGCTTATGAATCTTGAGATTCAAGAAGCAAATACTGTCCTGTGAAGCTTGATAAGTAAATTTTAGATTAGTGTTCGTACTCTCCAAAAAATTAACAAATTGTACAAGTTCTTCTAAAGTGTCCCCCAAACAAAAAATAAATCGTTGATATATCACTTCCATACATTGATTTTATCCAAAAATGCATTCTTTGCTGGATTCAACACAATTTCATTTTCCCATGCCCCCATATACAGATTAACAATAGTAGGGCACACGTGGCCCCCATAGCGGTCCCCTTTATCTGTAAAAATAAATCTTTATTAAACAAAAACACATTGTCTTTCAAAACAAATTCCAATAATTTCAAAACAAATGTGGTACTAGGCATGTCTGTTTCTTGTCTTTGATTCAGAAAAATCACAGCTGTGTCAAGAGCGCCCTCATGAGGTATATTCAAATATAGCACCTCAACATCCATAGTAACTAAATAGTCACTGTCCTTTAAATATAAATCTTGCAAAAGCTTTAAAACATCCGTCGTGTCCTTAAGATATGATGGTAAAGTACTTACATATGAATTCAAATGAAAATCTATAAATTGTGAAAGGCTTTCTGTTAATGAGCCTATTCCATTCACGATTGGTCTTCCTGGGGGATTCATTAGTGTCTTGTGTATTTTTGGTAAAAGATAAAGTTGCTCTCACTGGTGATTCTGTAATCAGAAATTCCATTTCTTTTTGGTTAATCTCTCCTTGTCTAGCAGCTTTTTTTATAGCTTCATCAATACTACTTTTAAACTCATGTGTTGGATCATTACTTAATTTCTTATAAAAATTACAGTCACCCAGTTGTCTCTCTGCTTCCCGGACATAAACCTCTTTATTCATTACTACCACACAGCCACCTTTATCTGCTTTTTTAATTTCAATAGAGGCATTATTTTGTAACGTGAGGATAACAGCTTTTTCATCTTTACTTAAATTATTGAAATGACACACAGGGAGATTTGCAAAATGTTTTTCTAAGTCATTTTCCACAAGTTGTTTGAACACTTTCACCACCAAACAAGGTGGTGGATTAAATGTAGAAATTGGTCTAAATGTATTGCTCTCATTTATTTCAATATTTTCAGTTAGTGTCTCTTTAGTGGAAAAGAAAGATTTTAAATTTAAGTTTCTGCATGCTATATTCAAGTCCACCATTACATGAAATTTACTAGCTGGTGTAGTGGGTGCATATCCCAGGCCTTTACTTAACACTTTCATCTCTGTGTCAGTCAACCTATAATCAGAAAGGTTAATTACCTGTTTTTCTGATTCATTCACCATTATCTACCCCTATTGTGTCTGTTCCGTGTAAAGTGCCATCCTCGACATCCTCCTCGTCCTCTTTCCTCTCTGTGTTCTCTGTATCTTTCTAGCTGCTCGCCATAACCCTTTTCTCTTCCGGCTTGAATTCTTGGACTTCTCCATGGTATGTAGGGAGGTGCTGGTTTCTGTCTCTCCCATTGAAAATGCTACTGATTGGTTTCTTCTTCAACCTTAGACTCACTCACACTACTAAAATCAAATGAAAAATGCCTCTTTTTGGTTTTTAAAATACTGCAGGGATTATTCTTCCAATTGAAGACTATCGTGAGCGTAATCATTTTTATCATGAATAAATTTAATCTGCTTGGCTGCTTTAAGTTCATTGTCCAATCTATTTATAGAATCTTTTAATTTCTTGTTTAAACTTTCAAAATCCACATTTTCTTTATATTGTAAGACCTCTGTCTCTTTCTTTTTTATTTCTTCTTTTAATTTTTCTTCATGTTCTTTGCTGTACTTTATAATTAATGTAACCAGTTTAAAACTTGTCTCTATTAAAATATTCTCCCAAGCCTTCATGAATTCTTCACTTTCTTGTCCACAGGCAGGATTTTTCACTAGCCTCAGGCCCCTTAGTTGTGCCTGGTAAATTCAGGAGCAAGTCCTGGCCACCCACAGGTGAGCTGTCACATTGCAGGGCGCAACACGTCAGCTGTCAGCAGTGGGTGGCCACCAGCCCACCCAGAACACTGTCCACAAGCTCCCTGCTCTGGGAGTGATGTGTCCTCCCCATTGCCTGATCACGGGCATATGTAATAACAATCTCTGGTTGTCCAGTGGATTGCTCCCCATCGCCCAATCATGGGCATAAGTAATGAATATCCCTGGTAGTCCAATGGCCCACTTCCCATCGCTCGATCACAGGCATACATAATGAATAACCCTGGTGATCCAGTGGACCACTTTCTGTCACCTGATCATGGGCATACGTAAGTTAAAGCCCTGTTGGTCCAGCAGACACCCCCTAATGCCTGATCAAGGGCAGATATAGCAAAAACCAAACCCAGTGGTCCATTGGTATCCCCCTCCCCACCAGTCCTCTGAGGTTCCCCGCCACCCAGCACCCCCCCAGTCAGTGGTGGATGGCGCCACCCCTCCTGTATGCCACCCGGCCACCTGCTGACTGACAGCATATAGTACTGTCCATTATTGGTCCACCGTGTGGGCCAATGGGTGTTCATTCACATATCAGTCCTGTAGTACAGTATAGTTTGTATATCCATTGGCCCACGCAGTGGACCAATAGGTGTACAGACAGTACTGTATGCTGTCAGTCGGCGGTGGCTAGGGCGGCATGCGGGTGGGGTGGTTTCGCCCACCGCTGACTGGGGGGGGTGCTGAGTGGCGGGACCCCAGTGGGAGGGTGAGGGGGTGGTTTCAATATATCTGCCCATGATTGGATGCTGGGGGGTGTCCACTGGACCACCAGGGCTTTAATTTATGTATGCCCGTGATCGGGTGATACAGAGCGGTCCACTGGACCACCAGGGATGTATTGAACATATGCCTCTGATTGGGTATACAGGTGCGGGGTCCACCAAGGGACTACAGGGAGTCGGTCCCTGACGGCTGCAGCCTGGCAGGGCGCCAGGTGCAAGTCACTTGGGATCAGCGCACCGCATGCAAATGGGGCCATAAAACATGCATAATGGCCTCATTTGCATGCCCAGTGCTGGATATCGTGGTTGATGCGTCTAGCGCAACCGCACTTGTGCTGGTGCATCCCCCGACTCCCCTCCTGCCACTTGCACTGGCATAGTGCCACTGCACCATGTGCAGTATGTGCACCCTCAGTGCCATATTCAATGGTGCTGAGCCATGGTGCAGCACCATTAAATATTGCCTGGTCCATGCCCTGGTGCAGCCCAGTTGTGTTGCGCCCAGGCTTGCGCCCCTGCCTGACACAGTCTGAATACCTCACTGTATGTCTTTGCCCACCTTTTTATGTCTGCTTGCACGTGCACAAGGAACACTTTGTTGCTAGAGATGGGCAAGTACTAAAATACCCAACCACTAAGACAATCCACTGGTACCACAAAAGTACCTGGAAAAAACCCAGATGAAAACCAAGTAGTTGAGTCAAAATCAATAGTCACTATCCGACCCATTCCACTACTTGATTCCCTGACTCTGACCATAACAAAAATCTTGTAAAAACTGTTTTTTAAGACTATTACGCTGTCTTTTAGGTGCTCCAATCCATTATACCCATGGGGGCATTGCTGAGGCAGGTACGAAAGGCATAGGGTCTCTTAGCAGGCCTACTGCTGTTTCCAAAAAATATACCTATAGTGGGCATTGCCGAGATAGGTACAAGAGGCACAGCTAAGAGTGATCCTGCTACTGTTTCATAACCCATGGCGGGAATTGCTGAGGTAGGTATGAGAGACACAGACGCTCTGAGTAAGCCTGCTGCTGTTTTAAAAAAATTATACCCATGGTGGGCATCAATCAAATTTACAGAATATAAACTGACGACTGACAAATGAAATCGAAGAGTAGTACTAGTGTCACACATGTGACTGGCATGGTGGCAGTGGGGATGATTCCATTTGTTTCGTACGCAACCTAGTCATCATATTCAGTATCACTGTTAATTTGTTCATTTTCAAGGTCAGACTTGCATAAATCAGTGTTTGTGACAATTAGGAAATTGTCAGTGTTCATTTTGAGAAATGTAAGTCGTTCCACATTTTCAGGACTTAGCAGTGATCTGTGGTCAGTGACTATTCCTCCGGCAGCACTACATATGCATTCTGAATATACGCTTAAAGGTGGACAACTAATGTACATTATTGGAAGATTTTCTAGATCTGGCCATATTGTTCTCTTTTGTTTCCAGTACAGGAATGGCTCTTCCTTGAAACCAATCATCACAGTATGGTCTGCAAAGTACTCCAGGATCATTGTGCTGCGTGAGATAGTTACCAGTCTGGCAGATTAACCTGTTGCACTTTCTTTGCATGATACCAGTCCATGTTGTTGCTGGTGACTCAGAAGTGATTTGCCTTTCTGACCCTGAACATAGGATGCCCAAGAAGTAGCTGTAGATGTCTTTTCCCTCACTGATGACACTGCTGACTGTGAAAAATTGATAGATGTACTATTGTCTGGGCCAGAGGTGCACTGTGATGGTTTGGCAGGGTTTGACTGATGTACATCAGCTAATGGTGTTTGTAGGGCAATGTCACATTTGTTTAGCAGAAGATCTCTCCAATACTCAATGTCTTCCCCTGCAGGAAGGATGGCTTCAATGTTTCACTTGAAGTGGGTATCTAGTAATGTAGCCAGCATATACTGTAGGTGTCATTCTTAAACATGTCATTTATTCTGTGATCAGTCAACAGTTTTTGACTCAAGTTACCTGCCAGCATAACAACAGTGGTGACATCTTTTGTGTCATACGAACATACAAATATATGAAGAAGCCAGCAGAAAAAGGCTATTTGGTCTACCAAGTCTGCTCGTATTGCAGGGTCCACAGTTTGAGCTAATGTCCCTGCCCTCCCTTCCCAATCCTCCCATCCTCCCTACCCATGATACTTAACCTCCCCCCATGCCTATCCCAGCCTCTCTTAAAGCTGCCCACTGTCTTCAATGAGATCACCTCTTTCGGCAGTGCATTCCAAGTGTTCACCACCCTCTCTGTGAAGAAGTGCTTCCTGACCTCCCTCATAAATCTCTCACACTCTTGCTTAAGACTGTGCCCCTCATGTTATGGTTGCCACTCAGCTTAAAGAGACTCTCCTTATCAACCTTATCTATCCCTTTCAAGTACAAGAGGAAGATTAGGGAGATAAACCAGAGGCTCAATGAGTGGTATGGGCCAGAGGGTATGGGTTGATGGGGGATTGGGGGGAGACCTGGGAGGATAAGGGGCTATATGCTAGAGATAGGCTCCATCTCAATTTGGAGGGGAAGGAAATCCTTAAGTTGAAAATAGAGGGGTTCGTTGGTGAAAGGTGGGGTTTAAACTTGTGAAGGGGGAGGGATGGGAGAGAAGGCTGTTGAGGGGGGTCTGATAAAGGAGGGACTCAGTCTCCACCCCACTGGAGAGCTGGAGGAATGCGGGAAAAGGCCGACTGGTAAGGTGCTGACCGGGGGAAGATGGAATCCCCATGGGAACGCGAGCGGGGGAAATGGAAGTATACGGAAAGGGTGGAAGGTAGTCCTGCTAAATGCCAGGAGCTTGGGCAATAAAATACCTGAGCTCCAGGAGATGCTAACTGAGGGAGAGGTGAATGTGGCAGTGGTCACTGAGACCTGGGCCACCACCAGGCACAACTGGGACCTGAACCCGGAGGGTTACACCATGTTCAGGAAGGACAGGGGGGAGGGAAGGGGAGGAGGAGTAGCAATAATAGTCAAAAACTGCATTGGCATAGGAGGAGTGGAGGAGGTGGAGGGAACTGTGGAGGTGATTTGGGTCACCTTGATAACAAAGGGGGGCAAGAGAGTAAAAATAGGAGTGGTGTATAGACCCCCTGCACTGGCGAAGGAGCTGGAGGAGAGTCTGGTGGCAGATGTTGGGCGACACTGCAAATTGGGCAGGGGAAGGGTGGTGGTGGTGTTGGGGGACTTAAACATGCCAGGAATGGACAAGGAGACTATGACATCCTTGCTGGACAGGGAACAGAGGTTGTTGGATGTCTTTCAGGATGCATTCCTAACTCAGCAGTTGGAGGAACTGACCAGGGAGGTGCAGATACTTGATGTGGTCCTAGCAGACAGTGGCCAGATTGGGGTCCTGGAGGTAAGGGACCAATTGGCAGGGAGCGCCCATGCCCCGGTCTGGTTCTGCCTGGACCTAGGAGGGGTAGAAGGCTGCACAAAGATGGAGGTAACTGACTTCAGGGAGGTGGATTTCAAGGAGATGGGAAGGATCCTTAAGAAGCATTTGGATGGGATTGGGCCAGACATGGATGCTGACAGTAGGTGAGAAATCATCAGGAGGGGATGCAGGATGCTACCAGCACTGGTGAAAGAGTAAGACAAAAATGTGGTAGGGCCAGTAAACCCTGCTGGTGGACCAGGGAGGCTCAGGAGGTGGTGAGGGAAAAGAAAATGGCTTATAGGCACTTCAAGTGCTCAAGGAGTGAAAGGGATAAAGGGGAGTATGAGCTGATGGCCAGAAGGGCTGCTAGTGTGGTGAGGGTGGCTAAGGCAAGGAAGGAGTAGAACCTGGACAGGGAAATTAGGAGAGTGAATAAGGGGTTCTTTAGATACACTGGGGAAGAACGAAGGGCGAAGGGGCAGATTAGCAGAATTAAAACAAGGGAGGGATGGACACAAGATCTGGGGGAGCAGGCTGAGGTACTAAATGAGTACTTTGTCTCAGTTTTCACCAAGGAAAATGGGGGGGCTGCATTATACATGAGAGGAGAAGGTGAAACTGAGGGGGGGGGACCCTTGCCGATTGTTGGGTCTGGGAAAAGGATGGGCCATCACTGGCAGGTGGGGGGAAGGCAAGGCAGGAGGACGAGGTAGCGGAGGTGGAAATCATGGCAGAGAGAGTGAGGGAAGCCCTCAGGTTTCTTAAGATGCAGAAGGCACTGAGGCCAGATAAATTACATCCCAGAGTGCTGAAGGAATTGTCGGATGTCCTGGCGAAACCCCTGGCGGAGCTTTTCAGCATCTTTCTGAGGACAGGGTGGGTGTCCCAGGACTGGAAGGTGGCGCATATAGTGCCTATCCATAAGGGAGGATCAAGGGAGGTGGCAGGAAACTACAGGCCCGTCAGCCTGACATCAGTGGTGGGCAAGGTGATGGAGGGCATTGTCAAGGAGAGGCTGGAGGGGACCTGTAAAAGTCAGGGTGCCTGGATGATAGACAGCATGGATTCATCCCTGGGAAATTGTGCCAGACAAACCTTGTGGAGTTCTATGACTGGGTGACGAGAGCCTTGGACCTGGGTAGACCGGTGGAAGTCCTCTATCTTGACTTCAGCAAGGTGTTTGACTCTGTTCCTCACAGGGGCCTGTTGAATAAGCTGGGAGAAATGGGGGTTGGGAACCAGATGATCAGATGGATAGGCAATTGTCTCCAGGACTGGACCCAGAGGATCATGGTTGGCAGGATAGTCTCATTCCCAAGGAGGGTCATTAGTGGGGTCCCTCAGGGATCAGTCCTTGGGCCCCTCCTGTTCAACGCCTATGTCTCTGACATAAGGAAGGGTATCAGGAGTGAGATGAGTCTCTTTGCGGATGACTCAAAACTGGGGGCTATGGTGGATGGGGAGTAGGAGAGAGTGGCCCTACAGGGGAACCTGAAGGCTCTGGAAAGGTGGTGTAGAAAGTGGAAGCTGAGGTTTAATGCAGGGATATGCAAAATACTGCATCTGGGAGCCAGAAATCCGGGCCAAGAGTACACCCTGGCAGGGGAAATGCTACAAGTCTCAATGGCTGAGAGGGACCTGAGGGTGGTGGTGGATGTCAAGATGAACAACTCTGAGACTTGTAGGAGGGTAGCGGCCAAGACCAACAGAATTCTGGGATGCATCACTAGGGGGATCACCTCCAGAAGGAGGGAAGTGATACCCTCCCTGTATAACTGCTTGGTGAAGCCGCTCCTCAAGTACTGCGTGCAGTTTTGGAGGCCACACTTAAAGAGGGACATTGAACTCCTGGAGAGGGTCCAGAGGAGGTCAACCAAAATGATCTGGGGCTTGGGGGACAGGACCTATGGGGGAGAGGCTCAAAGAGCTAAATATGTACACATTGGAAGACAGAAGGGACTGGGGGGACATGATAGAGGTCTTCAAGTACATGAAGGGGTTAAATAGGGGAGAAGCAGTCAAGGTGCTTCGAAGGAAGGGGGCAACTAGAGATCATGGGTGGAAGCTAGAGGGGCGGAGATTCAGGAGAGAAAGGAGGAGTTGCTACTTCACTGAGAGGGTGGTGGAGCCTTGGAATGCATTGCCCAGGTGACTGGTGGAGGCAGAGACGGTGCAGGGGTTCAAGAGGGTGTGGAACAGGTACAGGGGAAGGGTTGTGGATGCAAAGTTCTGTGCAGTGGGAATATCTGGAGCTGGGAAGGGAGAAGCCAGAGAGGATGAGGGGGGCAGCAAGGTCAGGTCCCAGGGTGGGGGCTGACCAAATGAGCAGACACAAAAGACTGTTAGGTCTATTCTGCTGGCATTTTAGTATGTTAGTACTTGAAGATCCCAATCATGTCCTCTCTCTCTCTCGTCTGTCTTCCAGGGAGTACATGTTCAGTGCCCTCAACCTCTCCTCATATGCCTTACCCTGCTGACCTGCTATCATCTTTGTAGCCCTCCTCTGGACCTTCTCCAGCAGGTTAATGTCCTTTTTGAAGTGTGGGCACCAGTAGTGAATTCCATACTCTAGATGCGGCCGTACTAGTGACCTGCACAAGGGCTGTATAACCTCCTCTCTCTCCTACTACTGATCCACTAGATATGCATCCCAGCATCTTGTTTGCCTTTGCTGCTGCTTTCTTGCACTGCATAGAGTGCTTCAGGTCACTAGTGATCATCACTCCCAGATCCTTCTCCTCCTCTGATGCAGATACTTGGACTCCACCCAGGTAGTACTCTGTCCTGGGATTTTTGACATTGAAGCCAAGCTGCCAGATCCCGGACCACTGCCCCAGCTTTTCCAGATCTTCCTGTAGGTCCTGTATCCCTTCAGTTGTATCCACTCTCTCGCAGAGCTTGGTGTCATCTGTGAATAGGAACATTAATCATGTTGTCAAGGAAAATGTGAAGAAATCTAATTTGAGGAAGAATTTACACAGAAACATAGAAAGTGATGGCAGATGGGGACCACAGATCCATCTCATCTGCCCTGAGTGCTACTCCCCTTAGAATTTCTTAGAGACAGTCCCCTTATGCCTATCCCAAGCAAATTTGAATTGCCCTACTGTTTTGGAGTCAATGACTTCTGCATGTAGGCTATTCCATGGAGCCACCACTCTTTCTGTAAAGAAGAACTTATGCATGTTACCCTGGAACCTCCCTCCTCTTAATTTCATTTCATGACCCTTGTACTTGTGGAGCTATTGATCAGAAAGATTTCCTGAGTAGAGACTCTGTTTATTCCCTTCAGGAACTTGAATGTCTCTATCATGTCACCCCTATCTCTGCACTGCTCCAGTAAGAACATATTGAGTTGCCGTAATCTGCTTTCATATGGCAATTCATGGAGCCCTTGTACCATTTTTGTTGCCCTCCTCTGTACTGTCTCTAGTCTATCCATGTCCTTCCTGAGATAAGGCCTTCAGAACTGTATGCAGTACTCAAGGTGGGGCCTTACAAGGGACTTGTACAGTGGCATGATCACTTCCCTCTTTCTACTTGTGATGCCCCTTTCTATGCATCAATCTTTTTGCTGGCTTTTTGCGCCACTTTTTCACATTGTCTTCTCACTTTTAAGTCATCGGAGATGATGACCCCAAACTCCTGCTCCTGTTTGGTGGCTGTTAGCTGCTCCCTTCCCAGATTGTAGACCATCCCTGGGTTGCTCCTTGCCAGATGCATCACTTTGCATTTTTTTGCATTCAGTTTTAACTGCCACATGTTGGACCTTTTTTCTAGTTTGAGCAGGTCACTTTTCATTTGTTCCACTCCCTGAGCAGTGTCCACTCTGTTGCACATCTTTGTGTCATCTGCAAACAGACTCACCATCCTGTCCAGCCCCTCACTGATGTCACTTATGAAAATATTGAAGAGTAAAGGACCTAGGATGGACCCCTATGGCACCCCACTGGTCCCCCCATCCCCTGATGCTGCCCGCTGACCATCACCAACTGGTTCCTCTGACTAAGCCAGATCCTAACCATTTCCTGATCCCACTCCTATATGCTCAAGCTTATTTAGTAGCCTTCTGTGTGGGACCGAGTTGAAGGTTTTGCTCAAGTTGATGTAGATAACATCCATGGCTCCCCCCGGTCCACTATCTTAGTAACTGAGTCGAAAAACTCGATCAGATAAGTCTGGCAGGACCTTCCTGCCATGAAGCCATGTTGCCTGTTGTCCAACTTTCCAGTCTCTTCCAGGAAAGTTAAAATTCTTTCCTTTAACAGGGTTTCCATCATCTTGCCTACCACCGAGGTGAGACTGACAAGGCGGTAATTATTCGCCACCTCCCTGCTCCCTTCTTTATGAATGGGAACCACTATTGCCTTTTTCCAGTCTTGTGGAAGAAGTCCCTCTCTCAGGGATCTGTTAAAAAGATCTGCTAGAGGTGCTGCCAATTCATCCTTAAGTTCTCTCAGTATGTGTGGGTGGACACTGTCCAGCCTCATTGCTTGATCTAGCTTTAGTTTATTGAGTTCAGTCCTTACCCTCTCTATGATAAAAGGGCTTGTGTCTACCCCCTTTTGCAATTGTTAACTCCTTTAGGGGTGTGTCTATTTCCAGGCTTCTGTTTTGTAAAGACAGAGCAAAAGTACTCATTTAAGACCTCTGCCTTCTTTCTGTCTTCTTCTACCTTCTTCCCATCACTGCTTATTAGTATAACAATAACCCCTCTGTTTTTCTTTTTGTCACTTGTGTACCTAAAGAAGGTTTTTTACCTCCTTTCACCTCATGTGCAATTTCCACCTCAGTTTATGTCTTTGCCACTCTAATCACCCTAGAAGCCTCCCTCAAGCTGCTTTTCTAAGCGTCCCTATCCTTGTTGCTATTTGAGCCCTTGTATTTTTTGAATGCGAGCCTCTTTGCTTTTACCGCAGCTGCCACTGCTCTTGTGAACCAGAGAGGATTTTCCCTCTTCCTTGTCTTACTGACCAGTCTGAGATGTCACATGCAGTGTTGCTAAGACAGAGCTCAGGGCATCTCACAGGCTTACATATAGTATAATTCAGCCTAAATGTCTTTTGCTATGCTGCAGAGAGACACAGTAGCTATGTCAGACAGGGCTTGGGGCACCTAACAGACAGTGTATGATACAGCCTAAATGGCTTTCACTATACTGCAGAGAGACACAGAGTAGCTATGTCACAGACAGGGCTAAGGGCACCTAACAGACAATGTACAATAGAGCCTAAATGGCTTTCACTATACTGCAGAGACACACAGAGTAGCTATGTCACAAACAGGGCTCAGGGCACCAACAACAGACAATATGTAACACAGTCTAAATGGCTTCACTATACTGCAGAGAGACACAGACAGGGCTTAGGGCACCTACAGACAGTGTGTGTGTGTGTGTGTGTGCTCGCGCGAGTGTGTGCGCATGTGTGTGTGTATATAACCTAAATGGATTGCACTATACTGCAGAGACACACGGAGTAGCTCTGTCACAAACAAGGCTCAGGGCACCAACAGCAGACAGTGTGTAATACAGTCTAAATGGCTTCACTGTACTGCAGAAAGACACAGCATATCTGTCACAGACAGGGCTCAAGGCACCTACAGACTATGTGTGTGGGGGTGTGTGTGTGTGTGTGTGTATAATGCCTAATTGACTTTCAATATAATGCAGAGATAAACAGAGTTGGCTTTCAGGAAATATAAGGGAATGCAGCAGAACGAAGATAGAGAGGCTACCAAACTTCCCTAAGGGAAGCAGGGGAGGTAGTAAGGCAGTGAAAGGCCCAAACTGAGGAAACACTAGCACGAACAGTAAAAGAAGGGGACAAGACTTTCTATAGATACATTAGTGAAAGGAGAAAGTCCAGAGGGGAATTGCAAAGATCAAAGGGGATAAGGGGGAGGAGGACCAAGGAAAGGCATCTATCTTAAATAGATACTTCTGCTCAGTGTTTGCTGAGGAGAAAGTAGGGCAGGGCCCACAGCTCTGCACCATGGACACAGGGGGGAGGGAGGTGTGCACAAGTCCCTTCACAAAAGAAAGGGTCCTACAAGAGCTCACTAAGCTCAGGGTGGACAAGGCAATAGGACCTGATGGCATACATACCAGGGTACTAAAGAAGCTAAGGGTAAAACTAGCAGAGCCATTATCAGAACTGTTTAGTGAGTCTCTAAGCACAGGAGAGGTCCCAGAAAACTGGAGAATGGCTCACATGATCCCGCTCCACAAGAGTGGTAGCAAGGAGGAGGCAGGGAACTACAGACCAGTCAGTTTTACCTCAGTAGTGGGCAAGTTTATTGAGGCACTCCTTAAGGAAAGGGTAGTGCAACACCTGGAATCCATAGGAGCACAGGATCCAAGACATCATGTGTTTACAACAGGAAGGTCCTGTCAAACTAATCTAATAGATTTCTTTGACTGGGTAACCAGAGTGGTGGACCACGAGGGTGCAATTGATATCACCTACCTTGACTTCAGCAAAACTTTTGATACTGTTCCACATAGAAAATTGATTAATAAGCTGGGTAGGGTTGGGGTGGGTCAGAAGTTGGTCAACTGGATGGCAAACTGGTTGGCAGGCAGAAAACAGAGAGTGGAGGTAAATGGTATACAATCAGAAAAGATGCAAGTCATGAGTGGGGTACCTCAGGGATCAGTCCCGGGGCCAGTCCTCTTCAATATCTTCATCAGTGACACTGCAGATGGACTGGAAGGTAAGGTTTGTCTATTTGCAGATGACACAAAGATCTGCAACAGAGTAGATGATCCAGATGGGGTGGTTAGAATTAGAAGAGATTTGGATAAACTGGCAAAATGGTTGGAAGAGTGGCAACTGGGGTTTAACGCAAAGAAGTGCAAGCTCATGCACATAGGGAAGAGAAACCCTGAAGCCACCTATAGGATGGGAGGGAAGCTGCTGGCAATCACAAGGGAAGAAAGAGACTTGGGCATCATCATCACAGATAACCTGAAATCATCCAAACAGACCACTAAAGCAGTAGGTAAGGCTACAGGAATGTTGGAGTGTATTAGTAGGGGTATCACAAGTCATAAAAGGGAGGTAACAATCCCTCTTTACAAGACAATGGTTAGGCCCCACCTGGAGTGCTGCGTGCAGTACTGGAGGCTGCACCTGCATAAAGAGATTAAAAAAATGGAGGCAGTCCAGAGAAGGGCAACCAAAATGGTGCAGGGACTGCATCAGAAAACATATGAGGACAGATTAATGGGGCTCAGTATGCATACCCTAGAGCAAAGAAGGGAGAGAGGTGATATGATCGAAACATTCAAACATCATAAGGGCATTTACAAGGTGAAAGAGGCTAACATGTTTGAATATGAGAAAAATAGCAGGTCAAGAGGACACAGCATGAGATTAGAGGGAGGCTGATTAAGGGGTAATGTGAGGAAGTTCTTTTTCACATATAGGGTGATGGATGCATGGAACGGCCTACCTCAGGAAGTGGTGGATATGAATACAGTGCAGGGCTTCAAACAGGCATAGGATAGGCATAAGGGAGCAATACAGATGAGTATGAATAGATAGGCCATTGACATAGTAAAGATCTATGGCACATTCATAGGGTAGAAAAAAATGAGCATACTGGATGGGCCTTGTGGTCCTTATCTGCTGTCAACTTCTATGTTTCGATGTTTCAATGTAAGTAGCTATATCACAGACAGGGTTCAGGGCACCAGCAACAGACAGTGTGTAATACAGCCTAAATGGCTTTCACTATAATGCAGAGACCACAGAGTACTAGTGTAATGCCCCAAAGTTGTGGCAATACAGAAAAATGAGAAGCAATAAAAGAAATAAAGGTTTACAGGTGCCCAGGGTGCCCTGTTGTTGTGTGGGGCTAGCAGGAAACAATAAAAAGGGGCCCCTATGAGTAAATTTCCCCTCATTGTAGGGGAAAACACTGGTAAAAAAGATAGAAAAGATGCCCAGTGCACATTACACTGTAGTAAAATAGATTTTATATGCTGCAACAAGTAACAATGGTCTGGATGGAATGTTGTGCTGAGCTGCTCATGCACAGCATTCCACTCCAGCCATTCTGGAATGAGACGTTTTAGTTTTAAAATTATTCAGTCAGTTGGTGTAGTTCCTGGGCAGCTGTAGAGGAGAGAGGATGCAACAAGTTAAGGGGACAAGGGAAAAGGGCTTACCGGTGGTTGAAGCTGTCCCCAAGGATTTGAATGCATGCCTGCTCTGCCTCCAGTGTCTGAAGATCTGTGGTAGTTGTGTGGCACGGTCAGTGGTGCCATCAAGGCACCATGAAGAAAGAAAAACCCTGATTCGGCCATTTTGGCTAAGTGCCCTATACCATTTATTTATTTAGAAGCTTCCCTGGTCCCACGTCGATGGCTAGCAAAGGACACATCGCCGGCCTTCCAGAGGCCCCCTGACATCCACTGCATTCCCTGTGTGTGCCCTCCCACTGCCAGATTACCTCCTGCCTCCTGATTCCCAATCCAGAGCCCAGAGGAATGGTGAGTCGGATGCAGCACTTGCTTTGTGCTGTCCGCCCACCATAAAGAAAGGACTGTGTTTATTTAAATGAGCAGCTGCGCAAGGCACAAGCAGAAGTGGCAGCATGCCATGGAAGGGTCAGGTCAGAAGGACCCTTAATTTAATATTCAGGAGTGGGTGGGGTGTAACAACGCCCATGGGAGGAGCCGGCAGGCAAGGCCAAGTGGAAGGCCTTTTTAATTATTCATAAGGGGGCTGAGACTAAGGAGGGGAAAAAGGAATAGAGAGGCAGCAGGCTGAGACAAAGCCTGAAAGTTTTAAAGGGGCCCAGCCGTAGCCAGGCAGCAGACCTTAAAAGGGCTCATTCAGACGGGGCTTAGTAAGTGAAGGAGCTCAGTCAATGGGCCCAGTGACTTAAAGGGGCCAGGGCTATAAGGTGCCCAGTATAGTTAAAGAAGCTCTGCTCTAAAAGGCCCACAGTTATAAAGAGGCCCTGTCCAAAGGGTTCAGTGTGGTTAAAGGGGCACAAATAAAGGAGCTCAGTATAAGAGAGGGCACTCCAGGCCCAAAGTGCAGTTAGGGCAGCCAGACCCCATGCAATCAGGGCAGGCAGGCCCAGTAGTAATTAGGGCAGTTAGGCCCAGTGCAATTAGGGCCAGTAGTAGTTAGGGCAACCAAGCCCAGTAGTAGTTAAGGCTACCAGGCCCAGTGCAGTAGGGCAGCCGGGCCCAGTAGTAGTTAGGGCAGCCAGGCCCAGTAGTAATAGGGCATCCAGGCCCAGTGTATTTAGGCATCCAGGTCCAGTGTAATTAGGACAGCAGGCCTGGGGTAATTAGTGCATCCAGGCTCAATAACTGGGGCATTCACATTCAAGTGCTCAGGGGTAGCCAGATCCTAATAAAGACAGACCCCAAGAGGGAAAAGGATCCAACCAAGGGGTGTTTAGCACACAACATATTATAAAGTGACTGTCAGCTAATGTACTGTTTCTACAAAATGTTTATTCTTCAAGCATCTAAAGTGTTGTGTTGATTGCAAAAAGCACCAGGACTTTATTGTGATACATTAGGATTGTGATTATTTACCCCTGCAAGTGAACAATTGCCCCAGATTCTTGCAATTTGCCCCTGCTCCAGGCAGATTGCTCCTGCAAGTGAACAACTGCCCCGGATTGTTGCAGTTTGCCACTGCTCCAGGCAGATGGTCACTGCAATTGAATAATTGCCCCGGATTGTTGCAATTTGCCCCTGCTCCAGGCAAATTGCCCCTGCAAGTGAACAAATGCCCCTACAAGTGAACAATTGCCCCGGATTGTTGTAGTTTGCACCTGCTCCAGGCAAATTGCCCCTGCAAGTGAACAAGTGCCCCTGCAAGAGAAATTCCAGTGTACAGTGCTAATAGAAGTACCAGTGTTCAATATAAAGTCTGTGGACTCAATCTTCAGCCTCCACCAACTCTTCACCTCATAAGTCTTCAGCCAGCAGAGAACTTCAGCATCTTCTTGCTATATCGTCTGCCGTAAGCCAAAATCGACATCCCTTGGAGAGTCACAGCCGCCAGTTCCTGGTCAGCTTGGAAGTGAGATGACTAGAAGAAACCTCGCCCATCACTACCAGATGCCCACTGAAAGTCGAGTCCATCATGTCCCAGGTGTGTTTGCAGCCACTGATTTCTTATTTTGTTCTAAACCTTGTGGAATCCAGATCTTCATCTTCTAGTTTTTCTTCCTGCTTGGTTCATCCTGCATAACCGTTGCAATCTTCTGGGATCCAGCTCCAGTTTGGTGGTCCTCCAAGTGGATCCATCACTGAAGCAGCTCAGCAGTTGGTGTCTTCAACCTTGGCAATCCTCTGAGTGGATTCTTCGCCAAGTCCCATGTTTTGTCTTTGGCAGCCCTGGTCAAGGGTCAGTGCCAGAAAACCTGCAGCAGTTTGTCTTCTTCATCCTTGTCAGCCCTGGTCGTGGGTTGGTGCCAGGGAGACAGTAGCAAATTCTTCTCTTGTGGCAATCCTGCAGGTGGATTCCTTGCCACATTCCATGTTTTTCATCCTTGGCAGCCCAGGTTAAGGGTATGTGCCAGGGAAGAGCCTAACCCAGTTCAGTGCGTTTGTGATCTGATATTCTGGCAACTCTGGAGAGTGGGTTGGCCAATGATTAAGGTCTGTTTACAAATCTCTCCATTCCCTTGCAACCTCTCATAGGTTCTACTGGTAAGCTTGGCATCAAGCAGGAGTTCCTTTTTCCTTTACTCCTACTTCTCAGCTGTGCACAAAGATGACAGAACATTTGGATTTTATTGACTTTGAGAGTGTTGTACTGTTTGGTGGTTGAACACTGTATGCTTGTTGTATATTATGATAAAGTAACAAGTTTATACCCCTTGGTGCGTAGGCCTTATAGCAACATATCATAGGGGCATAGAGTATCATAGAGTGGCCTTAAAACAAAGGTGCACCTATAGAGTTGTAAGAAAAGCAGAGTGAGTAAAGTGTTAGTTGCTGCTTATAAGAGTTGTTCCTCTTCCTTCCCTTGTGACCGTGTCTACTTCTCATGTATAAGAATAAAAGCCAGCTGGACATCAAACTTCCAGATTGTCTCCTGCCTCTCCTTAAAGGGTGTTTCCTTTCACCCAGCCTTATTCAGATCACAGCATTGTCTCACTAGTCCACCTGCTTGAGGCAATGCTGGGTGTGCAGCTGGGACAGGCGATCTTCGTGGTCAGCACCCAGTTGATAAGATCACCACACTAGCTTTGTCACAGACAGGGCTCAGGGCACCTACAGACAGTGTTGTGTGTACGTGTGTGTGTGTGTGTGTGTGTGTGTGTGTGTGTGTATATATATATATATATATACACACACACACATATATATATATATATATATATATATTTATACAATACATGTTTTGGGATAAATGAGTGTATAAAAAGTAATATCTCTCCTCCCCCCGTGAAGATAACATTATTATCTCAATGTTCCTATACGTTATAAATATATCTTCACATTCCTATACGTCATTGCTACTGCAATCACTATAATTAGAACACCTTCCACCGTAACTCTAAATACCCATTTCAGCACTTTCACTTTCACAGAACACTCATACCCAGCTTGTACATACATGCTGAAATACCTCTGTCATACACTTCCCGAACGAAACTGCATCTATTTTCCTTCTTATCACCACACAAAGAAACAAAGATTAGCAGGCACACGTCAGTTTTACTTATGGAACGTTAACTCATCTGCTAAAATATCGCAACATTTTATCCCTAACCATTTCACAAATCATTCGACGATATAACATTAATAACAGTGCTTTTTGCAACGCCACATTACCTTCCACCCCAATCCCCGAATTCTTCTCCCATTTAAAAGACTTTCAGTCACACTTCAAACATCCTACATTAATTTCCCACTTCAACAACACATCTTTTTTCTCCATTCATGATCAAAAGATCCCTATTCCCTCTCGAGCATTCGCAGAGCCTCACTTCACAACTGTGCGCACATCCTCCCACAGCAACAGTTGCTAACCAACCAAATACCTTCTTCCTCCATTCATAAAATTTGCAACCACTGACTTCAAGCACACAAATTCACTACCAAATTGAACAACCCTACACTTCTCACTGTAATACATACTGCACAGCATTCCCTCTCGATCATTCACACTGGTTGACCTCACGATCGTGCGCACATCGCAACATAGCAGCAGTTACGAGGTCAAAACATACCTCCGTCTTCTTCCCATAACTGACTCAATGTACAGCAAAACATTACCAATACTATCCCAAACCACATATAATAGTTACACCAAATACAGCAGCTCCAACAACGATCACTTCTACCACTTCAACCTTATAAATCCATACCATGTTACGTTCTCCAGCACCGCACTTCAACTCCTACAACCCCACTTCTTCAGCACATATGCTCATCAGTCTCACTACTCTCACTGCTCAACATAAAATGCTACATAATACACAATCTTTCACTTACATTTCCCTCTACACACTCTCCAGTTTAACCTTACCGCTGCAGCTACAGACATCTCTCATTAAACGGCACCGTAGCAACTAAACTGAAACCAAAAGTAAGAATTACTCTGACAGCACGAGACACAACCCACCTCCTTCACCATAGCTACCACACATTTCTCAGCTGTACCAACCAACACAATGCCACAAGGACACTTAATCTGTCTATTCACCACATAAACAAGAACCGCGCAAACAAAACGCTACCGACTGTCGCTACACTAACAGTCTTATCCATAGTAAAACGGTTGGAACTTCACAAGAAACCCGTCGGAAAGTGCGCTCACTCTAATTAACTAATAAACATCAAAAAATAAATACTGCAGAACAACGGACATCTCATTTGAACTTGACCAGAACACAGTCCCAATCATACAAACTCAGTCAGAACATACAACTGCTTCAACAGAAATGAATAACATCATACAGCTCAAGCAAACTATGGACCCTGATAAGGAACCTTCAGCGTCTTCTTCAAAAACAACAGATAAGTCAAATAATTATCCTACAATAGATGACTCAGTATTAAACTTCATCGAGGACAAGAAAACAAAATACCTCTCGAAACAAATTATGACATCTTAACCATGCAAAAGCATATTGCTGACACTTACTCAGACAACAGAAACTTAGAAAACATAGAACCAATTACATTAAATACCTACTTATCAAAGTTTTTCATTAATGCTAAGAAAAAAAATGGACAGCCTTATGAGCCAATAAGCCTAAGAACAATGTACCAAAGCATAGAAAGGTACGTCAAAACCAAAAACTACAGTCATTCTCTAGGAAAAGACAAAGAATTCGAGATAACTAGACAAGCACTGGCAGCAAAACAAAAACACCTCAAATCTCAAGGGAAAGGATGTAAACCAAATGCATCTGATCACCTCTCAGATGCCATGATTGATAAACTCTATTCTGAAAAACAACTAGGACCTCATTCTGCTGCATCACTTATAAACACACTATGGCTCATCTGCTGCACATAGTTTGGCATAAGAGGATCAGCAGAAATAAAGCAGCTAAAATGGGGAGATATTACAAAAAATATGGATGAAAATGGAACCCAATACATTCAATATTCCACTGAACGCCAAACAAAAACTTGCTCTGGACTCAACATAAGAGACACCAGAAAAATTAAACCAAGGGCATATGAGAACAAAGAAAATCCCACCAGATGCCCTGTGGCAACATACATCTTATATGCCAGCCAGTGGCCTGACTCCTGCATGAACCCTGATGACCCCTTCTTCTTAGCAGTAAACAACAACACAGAACTCTACACAGAACTAGGAGCAGTCAAGTGGTTCAAAAATCAGCCAATAGGAATAAACAAAATATCTACTATAGTAAAAACAATGATTGCCAATGCCAGTATAACAACAGACCAAAAATTAACTAACCATAGTGCACGTAAGCATGTCGTACAAAAACTAAATGACAGTGGAATACAGGCCACCGAAATAATGCAAATTACTGGACACAAATGTGTATGAAGCATTGACTACTCCCATATAAATGAAAATCAACAAAAACGTATTTCAGATATACTAAGTGGAGCTAATATTGACACTCTCCACAAAGAACACCACCAAGAACAAGTACAAATGACACAACACTCATCCAATGTATGCAATGCATGGGACGGATACTTCTTCCAACCAGCTTTCCATGCAACAAATATCAACTTCCACTTCCACAATGGTAAACATATATTTTCTTTCTGTACTAAAATACCACAAATACATAAAATATATAACATTAACTCACCACACCACAACAACCAACACACAGCACAAACAACAAAATCACACTCTAATCATTACCTCACAAATAACAAAAAAACATTCACAGTATGCCTACTGTTTTCATTTTCTGTTCCCCCAACAGAAACAATCAACAAACACCCCACGAAAAGACGTCTACAAGTTATATCAAGTGACTCAGACTCAGACTAGGTCTGTATACAAATTGCACACTCAATTTCCACTACACTTATATACAGCATATGTTATTTACAAGCAATTTATAACATACACCACAATCAATCTACCACAACTAACAATGTATTTTCTTTCTTTCTTTTTCAGAAATAAATACCAGCATTCCAGAAGATATCTAACACCACAAGACCAGAACAACCAGCAAACAACATCACCAAATGAAGAAGAAGAACCAGCAACTACTGCCACCAATAGACCAAAACAGGAACTACATAAAAACAACACAGACTTTCCATCTTTTTGACATTTGTCAGATAATAACAGTTTGAGACTCTGAACTAAAGACTGCAGCCATCACTACAGAGTTAATAGACAACAAATACGTAAAGTAACATCGACACCATATTTCCAGACATGAATAAAGTCAAATATTTCATTATTAAAAGACTTCATATTATTTTCAATTTAAACTTCTAGAAATGTTACTTTGCATGAAGTTCACAGCTTGCAACAAATAAATGGAAATGCATTTCTTTATTAAAAGTTAAACAACTGTTATGCTTATTGACTTACAAAGAAATCTTTTTCTATGTTACAAAACAGTAATAAAAGTTTATACAGTTACTAAACAACCACTTAGAAAACTAAAACCTATGTTTTTCAAATACTAACTATATACACTGTCAATCACCTGGACATGAAATGGTTAAAATACTGTCACCATTACTAACTTGCTATTTTCTGTATTGTCAAATAGTTAACAAATCTCACACACTTTTATGTCCACCAATTTTCTGCAATAAAAACCACTTTTACAAAACAAATACTATCTCGTTCTATATTTCTTTACAGTACTCTCACTACAACTATAATAATTACAGTTCTAACATACAAATAAACCCAAAATACATATTGTATAAACAGAACATGACATAGCCTGACTGAAGATATCATATTTATCTTCACTCGAGGCCAGTGACATCAAGATATCTCACTCGTGGCTTCGCCACTCGTGAGATATCATGATATCACTGGCCTGTCGTGAAGATAAATATGATATCTTCAGTCAGGCCATGTCATATCCCATATATATACTGCATAACCTAAATGGCTTTCACTATACTGCACTGACACACAGAGTAGCTATGTCACAAACAGGGCTCATGGCACCAACAGACAGTATGTAATACAGCCTAAATGGCTTCACTATACTGCACAGAAAAACAGAGTATATGTCACAGACAGGGCTAGGGCACCAGAACCCCCACAGGCTGTCTGAAAATTCCTTTTTTTTTAAATTACCTGTTATTCACCCCATTGTCCATGTCCAGAGTACCCAACCTGCGAAGTACACTGTTAGTTCGGGTAGGGTAGTAAATTACCCAAAGTACCCTACCCGACCAAAGAAACACTGATACCCAACCTACCTGCTCCAGCTACCTGATGGGTAGCCCATCCCTGTTTGTTACAATGAAATGAGGACACTGGCATGCACATGATACAACCAAGTGATCACAAGAGGTTCAGCCAAACCAGTTGTCCTGAAAGCTTAGCTGTTAGAGCACTGCAAAGGCATTTTGTGGACCTGAGTTCAATTCCCAAATGGGTCATTTTATTTTATTATTGTCCCTAAATCCATTCATAAACTGGGTAGACTAAATCCAGGATGTTGATTGGCTTAGGCAAGCTGTCACCCACACCCTAACGTATATGGTGCCACGTTCTCTTTTATATTCTGCATGCTAGAATTTACAGGGGACAATACCTGTCTACCTATCCCACAAGTACTGTGTGTGGCCCAGTTCCCATGACACAGAGGTTCAGAGTCTCACCAGCAGTTTTTTCCAACACCCTGGTCCCATAAAGAAGGTGCTGGGTGGTAGCTCCCTTTGTTCCTTCCCACACTCCTCCATGTAATATTAAATGTTACACAACAAAGCCGCTCGGTGACAGTTGTTTGACTGAGTCCCAAACACAGTCTGTTTGAAGGGGACAGGAAATAAGTGGTAATTAGCAGCTGTTAGTAATGTTACTGCTAACAGAAATGAAAGACCTGCCTCCAATTGAGCCATATTGAATTGTACCTGAATAAACACTGATGTGAAAAATTGTGTTTTCAGTTTCCTTTTCATGAAAAATATTCGGCACAGTTCCCTTCATGGAACCAGTAATTTTGAGTTTTTATTATTTCATGGTTTGGGTACAGAATGCTAAACATCAGCTCTTGTCCTATCAGAACCATGGTTTGAGTTCTGTGCTCAAACTGTGACATAGTTAAAATTCCAGATCACTAGTTCCATGAAGAGAACCGTAACAGCATGCTACCCATAAAAACAAAACAATGCAAAATGCAGTTTTTCACATCACTTCTTATTCAGATAGTTACATACGGATCATTTAAGCTTACGGATATAATTTCAAATAACGAGAACATTATAAACAGCTGCAGATTAGAAATAATTTCCTGTCCTCTTTAAGCAAGCAAACATTCAGCATTTATAGATACTTGTTATTGTGTGTTTACCCGAGACAGCCCAGTTGAGATGCAACATCTCATTTCCAGTGCTACCTTGCATCCAGCCATTTTCACAGCTTGGTGGACTGGAGCACTGGAACATTAAATTACTTGCACTGGAGCACACAGTGAATACTTTGACTAATAGGATTGGGACCTTTGGACTCCCAGTTCCAAACAGTGCGCCAACTAGACCACACTGCTGGGAGTAACCAGTATGGACAGGTAGAAGCCAGCCAAGTTTCTTGTCTGGGGGAGGTACCTAAATCAAAGTATGGAAGCACTCTGGATAGGGAGGTCGATACCAGTCCATTCACAGAAGAAAGGGTCCTGAAAGAACTCTTAAAACTGAAGATGGACAATTCAATGGGGCCTGACGGGATTCACCCCCAAATTCTAAAAGAAATAAGAGTAGAATTAGTGACACCACTGACCTTCCTTTTTAACAAATCATGGGAGGGTGGTGTAGTACCAGAGGACTGGAGGAGGGCGGACATGATTGCCCTTCACAAAAGTGGGAGCAAGACAGAGGCGGGAAACTATAGACCTGTTAGTTTGACCTCAGTGGTAGGGAAAATGATGGAATCACTTCTAAAGAAAAGAATTGTTGAGTTCCTAGAGGCCAGTGGGGCACAGGACCCAAGGCAGCATGGATTTGCAGCAGGAAGTTCATGTCAGATGAATCTAATAGATTTCTTTGACTGGGTGACCAATGTGGTAGACCAGAGAGGGACAGTGGACATGGCCTACTTAGACTTTAGCAAGGCATTTGACACAGTCCCACACAAAAGATTAATATACAATTTAGCCAGCCTTGGAGTGGGTCTCAAGGTGGTAGCCTGAGTTAAACATTGGTTGGACAACAGGATACAGAGGGTAATAGTAAACAGAGTTTACTCTGAAGAAAGGAGGGTAACTAGAGGGGTATTGCAGGGTTCTGTACTAGGGACAGTCCTCTTTAGTATCTTTATAAGTGACATTGCAGAAGGACTGGAAGGAAAAGTATGTCTCTTTGCAGATGACACAAAGATCTGCAACAGAGTTGATACAGAAGGTGGGGTGGAGAGGATGCAAAGGGACTTGGCAAGGTTGGAGGAATGGTCAAATATATGGCAGCTTAGATTCAATGCAAAGAAGTGCAAAGTAATGCACCTGGGAAACAAAAATCCAGGGGAAGAGTACACAGTGGGGGGTGGGATAATAACAACTACAGAAATGGAAAGGGACCTGGAGGTAGTCATATCAGATGACTTTAAGGTGGGCAAGCAATGTGAGAAGGCAGTAAGAAGAGCTGGTGGGATACTGGGATGTATAAGGAGAGGCATCACTAGCAGAAAACAAGAAGTTGTTATCCCTTTATAGAGACAGTTGGTGAGACCCCATCTGGACTTCTGCATCCAGTTCTGGAGACCCCATCTCCGCAATGACATAGACATGATGGAGGCTGTCCAGAGGAGGGCAACTAAAATGGTGCAGGGTCTGCACCAGAAGACATACGAAGAGAGATTAAAGAAGCTTAATATGTATACACTCGAGGAGAGGAGGGAGAGAGGGGACATGATAGAAACTTTCAAGTACATCAAGGGAATCAACAGAGTCCAAGATGGTAGCATCTTTCAGAAAAGAGATGTGCAAGGACAAGGGGGCACAATTTGAAGATATGGAGGGGGACGGTTCAAAGGTAATGTGAGGAAGTATTTTTTTCACAGAGAGGGTTGTGGATACATGGAACAGCCTTCCTGAGGAGGTAGTGGACTCAAAAACAGTGGAGGAATTCAAGAATGCATGGGACAGACATAAGGTAATTCTAGTGGAAGGTAGGAGGAAGTAGGCTGCTGGTTAACTAGGATCTGTAGCCTATACATTAGGTAGGGAAATGGGCAGACTAGGTGGACCAAGCGGTCCTTATCTACTGTCAAATTTTATGTTTCTAGGTCTGTTAATTTTAATTTCTTTCCCCAGAATAGTACAGCTTAGATGCAACATAGAAGACAATGTATAAGCAGCCACACATGACAGCCTGTGTCTGCTCTGAGAGGTTTCTATGGCAATCAGGAACCCTTGAGAGCAAAGCTCAAAAGGTTATCTGGTTGCCATAGAAAATTCAAGATGAAGACATGAGCTTGTCCGTATCTGGAATTTCTCATGTTATCATTTACACTGTATGGGCATCCATACCCATTACAAACACTCTGCTTCCCTTCAGTGAACTGGAGGTTTAGGCAGGCAACTGGAGGTTGCTGGCAGGCTCAAATTATTGATTCATAATGCAGCTAGTGACTGCAGCTGTTTCTGTAAGTTCAAGTTAAAACAACAAAAACAGTTTCCAGCTCAACTGGTTAAAGAAAAGCAGTTTGTGTGGCAGTATTCTAAGTTGTGCTGCAATACTGACACCACCGCTGCAGCAAAACAACATACTAAAGTCACTACTGCAGCACAACAACCTTATTCAAGGCATGGATTTCCATGCAGAACATTCCTCCATATACTATATCTCATTTCCACTGGGGCCTCTGCTTGTGCTCATTTTTCTCACATGTGAACCCAGGACAGAGTGGCTCAAATGCAACATCTCATTTTAAGTGACTGCCTCCTTCTACCCATTACCTCCACTGCCAGCGGGGACAGGGGAGGGGGACAATAAAAGGGCAACTTCTGGTAATCTATATATCCTACTATTTATTTACCTAGAAGAGCCTAGCTGAGATGCCACATGTCATTTCCAGATCAAGTCTGCTTCGGACCACTTCTACATCTGAGTGGATTGGAACACTGGGAGGTTAACTGACTTGCTCAGGGTCACTGAATAAATATTTGGCTATAGCAGGGTTTGAACTTGCGATCCTGTGGTTAACAACAATGCTCTAACCACTAGACCACACTATATCTACTGTTGTGGAGGATGAGAGAGATGGAGACAGGGAAGAGTTGGAGACTGCTTTCAATGTAATGTTTTTTTTCTTTTTTTTTTTTTTACAGTTTATTTTCCTATAGTTCAGCTGAGTTGCAACATCTCATTTCCACCAGGTCCTGTTTTTACTCATTTTTACAGCAGCATGGACTGGTGCACTGGGGGTTAACTGACTTACTCAGGCTTACACAGTGTGTCTTTGGGTCTAGTGGGGCTTGAACTTGCGATCTCCTGGTTCCCCACAGTACTGTAACCACTAAAACACACTGCCTTATCTAACGTCATGGGGGGTAGACCTGAAAAGGCCAGCAATTGCCAGCAGTTTTTTATACAGATTATTTACCATGGGAAGCCCAGCTGAGTAGCAACATCTAATTTCCAGTTGAGTTCACATTGTACCTGCAGGTTTCCATACAGCAGCCCCCAATGCAGAACGTCAGGGCACAATCTGCAATCCCTTCATTTTAGCACAGACCAGAGATACCGTCCAACTACAAAACAAAAGTAAATAAATTACTGCAAAATTCAAACTTCCCTTTTTTAATTTGGGTAAATCATCAATTCAACAGCAAAGTGAATGTGAACACTGGTGATGGGCTTTTGAAGTTGGCATTAAAATAGTGAAAGCTGACACCCAGGGTGGGCTCCTGGGGTTAGCATTTTTTTAACACAGTGAAAACCAGCACTGAGCATAAGCTCCAAGGTGTTGGCATTTAAAAAAACTGAAAGTTGACAGCATGTAATGGGTGCAGCTGCATGATTGCAACCTGACAACTTATCTACTTAGCATAGAAGCTAAGTAGAGAATCTCTTTATTGGGTCCTGTGGAGACTGGGGTGGAGATCTCACTGAACTGTCTAGTTGTACTTGCAAAATAAGAATAGCAATTAGGTCAAAAAAGGTTCTTTAGGGAGAATATAAAACAGCTGTGGAAGGTTAAACAAAAAACAATGCTTAGCTGATAGGTAGGTGTCAGCATTCTGTCAAACCACTAGAAATAAAGTAAACAAGCATTTGTCAATGCCAGATATTCACCGCTGCTATTGTGTTGTACTAGGTCTATGAGCAGATCCCTGTACCAGAAGATTAATATGGGATGGGCTGGGCATGGGGGGGTACAATTATGGTGGGGCAGCAACAGACTGTAATTTAAATCAGAAATGACATGCATAAGGCTGAAACTGATCTAGATAACGATGGGAAGATGTAGGCTAGAAATTTTTGCACTAACCACTGAGTCACTTAACTTCACTTTCTAATTGTGTGATACACACATGCTGACTAATACATATACTTTACGTGCATATACAGTATAGTCCAGTGAGTATAACATAGCAGTGCACTATCTACACTCATGTTTACAGATTAAAAGAAAAGACATCAAGGGACTGTTTTCTCCTTTTCAGGCTCTGAGGGGCATCATAGGGTAGGGTGTTGCCACTAGAGACTTCAGTTAAATAAGCAATGACATGCAGAAGGCTGAAACTGATCTAGATAGTTGGGAAATGTAGACTAACACTTTTTACACTCAACAAAGAGCCACCTAACTGCACTTTCTAATTGTTGTGATACACACACACGCTGACTAATATAAATACACATATATGCATATATATTACAGTATAACATAGCAGTGCACTGTCTGCACGCATAGAGCATTGCCACACACACACTGCCTTATATGGGGTATACCGTTCAAACATCGAAGTTTCGATATCGACTCCCTGACATGGAAACTCTGACATCGATGGACTTTGCTTTCATGGGGAGATTTGTCATTAATGGGGGGGTAAGCCCTAGGTGTGAGGAGTTGGCTCTATTCTTTGCCAACAAGGTGTCCTTTATTAGGGCTGAGGTCTTTTCGAGTATCTCTCAAAAGGGATGTGGTGTCCATCCTGAGTTGTGCTAAAACACTCCTCCTGTCTGGGATGTGTTTGAGCTGGTTGGGGTGGAGAAGGTGATGGGGATAATCTCAAAACTGCAGCCTACACATTGTGATCTGGATCCAGCCCCAACCTGCCTTTTGGTTGGATGTTTGGACCTGATTGGACCGTGGCTGCTGAGGTTGTCTGGAGTTCACTGAGGAGTGGGGTATTCCTGTTGTCCTTGAAAGAGTCTCTGGTTAGACCCCTTTTAAATAAGCCCTCTTTGGACACAGACTGCCTTGGCAACTATAGGCCAGTTAGAAGACTTGGTTTGCTGGCCAAGGCACCTAGCTTCACCTGAGCTCTTTCCTTCTAAGACTGCTTGAAAGGCAGAGTAGAGAAACTTACAAGAGCAAGGGAAAAGGATTAAGACTTAGTTTGGCTAAGCAGATTTACTGTGTGGTGGTGCTTTTATTTTTACTCACAGGGATTGCTACTGTTTGTTGCTAACATTTCATTGCTTTTATTTTTCTCTGATTCAAATTGTTGTTGCTGGTATACCTTCTTCTGCATTATTACAAGGTGTGCCTACAGGTGTGTGCTAACAGATTACTCCTGTAATCTTCTGATTCAAATTGTCTTTGCAAGGTATATCTTCCGTTACTGCTTTATTTTTCTCTGGAGCAAAGTGTTTCTTACAGCGTATATCTTTCTGAAATTATTACAGGTGGTGCTTTACAGGTTTTACAGTTTTAACTAACATTAGGATAAGCTTCAGGGTTACTGCATTTGTTGTTGACTGATTGTTTCTGCTCTTACCTCCTTGTTCTTTCGTCCGTGGTTGTTCTTTTTAGGCAGGGGAAGGGCCCAGCCACCCACCCCCATCCCCAACCACCCCACGCTACACTCCTTTTATAGGGTACCACAGTTGTGACATTTCCTGTGGCAGAGCAGGAAGGGGCAGATCAGTGGGGCCTCCACAAGGTGAGCTCATGTACAGGGGCACTAGTAATTTAACTTGTTATAACAAGTTAAACAAAGCACAATTAAACCATTACTTGAATTTTTTTTTTTCCTTTTTTTTCTCCTTCTAATTACTCTGACTAGGTTACAAACCCAGCAACTTATTTGGAATGGATTTCATTAACTGCAGGTACTGTGGAACAATTTTCAGAAGGGCAGTCTTACAGGATTTAGGACACTGTCCTCATGCTGGGCCTTTGAGATCTTAGGCTCAGCCCGGGCAGCATGGGCAGAGATTGCACACCTCAAATTTCATATTGAAGAGGAAATACATTATAAGAACCACCCGCCATTTCCCCAGCATCCAACAGAAAAACCTCGACCGCAGAGGGTAGTTGGTCCAGGAGGTTGGCAGGTGGTTAGGAGGAGCAAATCAGGTGCCCCATCACTCTCTGCTCTCCAACACATTACCTCCAAAAACCATATAAACACTACAAACAGGTATCTGCCTCTATCTCTGAAATCAAATAAAAGGCAGACACTGCAGAGCAGGACACGCGGCACAGGAGCTAGCACAACAAAACTCACCCAAATCAGGAACCAAAACAAAACAAGCACAAAGGAAATCCAACAAACTTCTGATCATAGGAGACTCCATGATTTGGTGAGTTGATACCCATCTCCAGCCAGGGGTGATGGTCAGATGTCTCCCAGGTACATCAGCATGGAGAGACACTGACTGCATTGCTAAAATTGTTCACAAAGCAGGAGAAAACATTGATGTCCTAGTACACATAGGGACTAATGATCTCGCCAGCCGGTCAGTTGTGGAGACCAAGAACACCTGACTAGGCTGGGTGACAAACTATCATCTATTTCGTCCGGCATCTCCTTCTCTGAGATCCTGCCAGTCTGGGAGAGGGGAGCAGATGGACGGAAGGTCAGAGAAGGGGAGATAGGGGAGCTAAACACGTGGCTCAAGGGCTGGTGCCAGGAAAAAGGACACAGATTTGTAGGGAACTGGCAACAGTTCTGGGAGCGAAAGTTCTTTAAATCTGATGGACTGCATCTGACTAAAGAGGGAGTCAGTGCATTGGGGCAGAAGTTTGACGTCTTTGCAGAATATTTAAACTAGCAAATGGGGAGAGGGGTGCAGCACCCCATACATCGAATGGGAAGAACACCCCTCCCCCCTCAGCTAGTGGTCAAACAGGAATTCAACATGTTTGCCGTTCATTTGCATCACCAGGTAAGAAAAAAGGTTTGTCTCCCCATACGATGCACAGGGGTAATGCCAAACTTCACCCAACAACTAACACACCAAAATCTGGCCAATGGAAAATCATGTACACAATGCTCACAGCCTGGGAAATAAGATCCCAGACCTGCAGGCAATAATGTCAGAGGCTAAACTGGACATAGTAGCAATTAGTGAGACGTGGTTTACCAGTAACCACACTTGGGAGACTTCAGTACCTGGCTATGTATTGTCAGAAGAGACCGAGGTGCAAAAGGGGGAGGAGTGGCCCTGTATGTTAATGAAAATATCAAAGCTACAGAAATTCAGAATACACATAAGGAGCCAGAAGAACTGTGGGTCACCCTGGAAACAGGAAATGGGACAGCCATAAGAACTGGGTTGTCTACAGGCCCCAGACCAGAGGGAGGACATAGGCACATTACTGTTAGAAGATATACAAAACATGACAGCTAAAGGGAGGTTCTGATAATGTGAGACTTCAACATGCCGGATACAGATTGGTCAATACCAGCAGGAACATCTGCCAGAACTAGACTCATAGTGGATTCCCTGCAGGGGGAGGGCCTCAAACAACTGGTACAGCAACCCACAAGAGACAGGGCTATCCTAGATCTAGTACTGACTAACAAAGAAGGGATCACAGATCTCCAGGTAGAAGGTCACCTGGGGGCCAGTGACCATCACATGGTATGGTTCAGTTTGGCTACTACATCTAAATCATCCCATTCCAAGGCAAAATATGGGACTTCAGAGGAGCTGACTTTGATAAGATGGCCAACAGAGTTAAGCTAGCCCTGGCAAAAAAGAAACACAGGTGAGGGGGTACAGGCAAAGTGGGCAAGCATTAAGGATGCAATACTTGAAGCAACATCCCATTGTGTTAGACAGAAAAGGAAGTACAAAGAAGAAGGAAACCACTTTGGTTCTCAAATACAGTAGCAGAAAAGGTCAGAGCCAAAAGGCTGGCCTTCAGGAAATATAAGGAACACAGCGGGATGAAGATAGGGAGGCATACCAAACTGCCCTAAGGGAAGCAGGTAAGGCAGTAAGGCAGGCAAAGTCCCAAACTGAGGAAACACTAGCACGAACAGTAAAAGAAGGTGACAAGACTTTCTATAGATACATTAGTGAAAGGAGAAAGTCCAGAGGGGTATTGCTAAGCTTAATGGAGAAAAGCGAGCATGTGAGGAGGAGGACCAGGTAAAGGCATCTATCCTAAATAGATACTTTTGCTCAGTATTTACTGAAGAGAAGGTAGGGCAGGGCCCACAGCTCAGCATCATGGACACAGGGGGGAGGGAGGTGAGCACTACTCCCTTCACAAAAGAAAGGGTCCTACAAGAGCTTGCAAGTCTCAGGGTAGATAAGGCAATGGGACCTGATGGCATACATCCCAGGGTACTTAAGGATCTAAAGGAGGAACTAGCAGAGCCATTAGCAGAATTGTTTAGTGAGCCTCTGAGCACAGGAGAGGTCCCAGAAGACTGGAGAAGGGCTCATGTGATCCCGCTCCACAAGAGTGGTAGCAGGGAGGAGGCGGGAACTACAGACCGGCCAGTCTTACCTCAGTAGTGGGCAGATTATGGAGGCACTCCTAAGGAAAGGATAGTGCAACACCTGGAATCCATGGGGCACAGGATCCAAGACAGCATGGGTTTACAAAGGAAGGTCCTGTCAAACTAATCTCATAGATTTCTTTGACTGGGTAACCAGAGTGGTGGACCAAGGGGAGCAGTTGATGTCGCCACCTTGACTTCAGCAAAGCTTTTGACACTGTTCCACATAGAAGATTGATAAATAAGCTGGGTAGGCTCGGGTGTCAGAAGTTGGTCAACTGGGTGGCAAACTGGTTGACGGGCAGAAAACAGAGAGTGGTGGTAAGTGGTATACAGTCAGAAGAGATGCAAGTCACAAGTGGGGTACCTCAGGATCAGTCCTGGGGCCAGTCCTCTTCAACATCTTCATTAGTGACCTTGCAGATGGACTAGAGGGTAAGGCTTGTTTGTTTGCAGATGACACCAAGATCTGCAACAGAGTAGATGATCCAGATGGGTGGGCAGAATGAGAAGAGATCTGGATAAACTAGCAGAATGGTCAGAAGAGTGGCAACTGGGATTTAATGCAAAGAAGTGCAAAATCATGCACATAGGGAAGAGAAACCCTGAAGCCACCTATAGGCTGGGAGGGGAGTTGCTAGCAGACACAAAGGAAGAAAGAGACTTGGGCATCATCATCACTGATGACCTAAAATCATCCAAGCAGACCTCTAAAGCAGTAGGTAAGGCTAGGGGGGTGTTAGGGTGTATTAGTAGGGGTATCACAAGTCGTAAGAGGGAGGTAATAATCCCTTTGTACAAAACACTGGTTAGGCCCCATCTGGAGTACTGCGTGCAGTATTGGAGGCCACACCTTCACAAGGACATTAACCAAATTGAGGCAGTCCAGAGAAGGGCAACCAAAATGGTGCAGGGACTGCATCAGAAGACATATGAGGACAGATTAACAGATCTCAATATGTATACCCTTGAGCAAAGGAGGGAGAGAGGTGATATGATCGAGGCATTTAAACGCCTTAATGGCATAAACAAGGTGAAAGAGTCTAACATGTTTAAATATAAGAAAAATAGCAGGACAAGAGGACACAGCATGAGATTAGAGGGAGGCCAATTAAGGGGGAATGTGAGGAAATTCTTTTTCACAGAAAGGTGGTGGATGCATGGAATGGCTTACCACAAGAAGTGGTGGCTATGAATACAGTGCAGGGCTTCAAACAGGCATGGGATAGGCATAAGGGAGCAATACAAATGACTATGAATAGATAGGCCACTGACAGAGCAAAGGCCGATGGCACATTTATAAGGTAGAAAAAGAAATGGGCAGACTGGATGGGCCTTGAGGTCCTTATCTGCCGTCAACTTCTATGTTTCTATGTTTCTATGTTTCAATCCTCCTGTGTTTAGGGAAGGTTGTAGAGAAAGTGGTGGCTGTTCAGCTTGAGAGACATACTGCATCTTCTTCTACCTATGAGCCTTTCTAGTTTGGGTTCTGGGCGGGACATAGTATGGAGGCTGCCCTGGTAAGGGTGCTTAATGATCTCCTGATGGCGAGGGACAGGAGAGCCCATACCATCTTGGTTCTCCTGGGCCTCTCTGCAGCATTTGACAACGTGAACCATGAGGCGCTGCTTGACCGCCTGTGGTTCTGGTGTGGCCTGTCTGGTAATGTCATCAGTTGGTTCAGGTCATACCTGACATACAGAGTGCAGAGGGTAAAAATGGGACATGTCTCATCTAGCCTGAAGCCTCAAAGCTGTGGGGGTGCCACAGGGGTCAGTCTTGTTGCCCTTATTGTTCACAGTGTACATGCTGCCATTGGGGGACATTATCAGGCGGTACGGGTTGGGTTTTCACTGCTATGCAGATGATACCCAACTGTACCTGTCCTGTGCACCCAATGTCCAGGTGTCATACTCCATATTTAACAGCTTCCTTGAGGAAATCCATTCATGTATGACTCGCAGCTGGCTTAGGCTGAACCCAGACAAGACTGAGGTATTGGTGGTGGAGCCAGGTCATTGTGGAGGGGGGGAATGGGGGGTTGTCCCCAATCTAGTGTTGTGGGTGTTCCCCTTGTCCCTTCTAGACAGGTGAAGGATTTGGGTGTGATCCTTGATGATGGCCTGACACTTGATGCTCAGTTATTGTCCATGGTCAAAAGTGTTTTTTATCATCTTAGGAACATCCCCCAAATCCGAACCCTGATCCCTCCTGAGGATCTGCCCACACTGGTACATGCTTTTATAACTTCTAGGCTGGATTACTGTAATGCCCTGTACCTTGGGTTATCCATAGGCTGCAACTGGTGTAGAAAGTGGTGATGAGACTTTTGACTGGTGCAAGGAGATGTGAGAATATTACCCTGGACCTCCATGGACTGCACTGGCTCCCAGTCAGGTGGAGGACTGTCAACAAGATAGGTCTCCTTACCTACAAAACACTGCATGAAGGGGGTCCTGCCTATCCGCAAAATCTCCTTGTTCCTTACCATCTGGCCTGGATTCTCAGTTCTGCTGAGAGAGAGGCCTCCTTGGGGTTCCCAGGGTTAGGCTGCAGCATTCGGGAGACAGAGCATTTGTGGTGGCTGCGCCAACCCTGTGGAACTCCTTACCTGATTATTTGGGGGTGGGGGCTCCCTCTGTGGAAGCCTTTAAATGGATACTAAAAATGTACCTGTTCCAACTAGCTTTTATTGATTGATGCTGCTTTGAATAGATAGATTGGAGTCTGTATTTAAAATGATTTTATTATATGTGTGCTTTTTGTTGTTTTTTAAAAAAATAGTTTTTTGTATCATGGTTTTTATTGTACAGCATCCAGAGTCCCAGGAATTGGGCATCTTATACATAAAATATCTATCTATCTATCTATCTATCTATCTATCTATCTATCTATCTATCTATCTATCTATCTGTCTATCTGTCTGTCTATCCACCTAGCTCCATTGTTTGTGTGATGTAGAGTTAAATATTTAAAGCGGGGGGGGTGTGAGGGCACAGCCCCTCACATGGAGGTGCAGGGGGGTGCAGCCCCCCTGCATTCATACATTTAAGTGTGGTGGACAGTGTTGGCGTGTTGTGGACCATTGTTGGGACACATCAGCGATGTCAGCCTGATTGTGTCTATGTGAAGGACTGTGGCGAAATTTCCATCACTTTGGCTTGGTGCAGCCATTATATGGCATTTATTTACTTATACATCTAAGTCTAACTTTTACTGTATTTTGGATAAGCAGTGTATTTTGCACTAACTCATTGTGCTAATCTACTGCATGACTGTGTAATAAAGGTATGACCAGGGAGGTGCAGTGGCTGTGGCCTATCTGGACCGCAGAAAGGCCTTTGACACAGTCCCCCGCAGAAGGCTGATTAACAAACTGCACTGCCTAGGGGTGGATCCTAAAACAGATCTGTGGGTGGAGAACTGGCTGAATGGCAGGAGTGAGAGGGTTGTGGTAAACAGGGAGTACTCTGGAGAGGGAGAGGTGATGAACAGGGTGCTGCGGGGGTTGGTGTTGGAGCTGGGCCTCTTCAATGTCTTTGTTGGGGACATTGCAGAGGGACTGGAGGGAAAAGCATTTCTCTTCACAGAGGATACAAAGGTATGCAGTAGGGTGGACATGCCAGGAGGTGTTGAAAGAACGATGGAATACCTTAAAAAACTGGAGAACCAGCCTGGTGACACTGAGGGTTGAGCCAATGGATGCCACACCTCACCTATGCCGGTGACCTGGGTTCGGAAGCGAGCCTAGGTCATTGAAGGTCAGCTGGGGGGAGGAAGGGAGGGAGAGAGCAGGATTGAGCAGGCACAATGCAGCTCTCTTCTCCTCTCCTGGGGAGGGACCTTGTGACCCCCCACAGTCCAACTGCCTGCAGGTGGAGGCCTAAGGGTAGCCCAGGCAGGCAGGTGGCAAGCAGAGGGAGGGTGCTATGGAACCACAGCGTGCACATGCCTCCACAGATGCACGCATGTCCATGGCACTGGGAGTGGGGCATAAATGGGGAAACAAACAAGGGCATAAACACAATAAAAAAACTGGAGAAATGGTCTGAAGAATGGCAGCTGGGATTTAATGCAAAGAAGTGCAGGATCATGCAGATAGGGCACAAGAACCCAGGGGCAAAGTACAAACAATGTGGGTAGGTACTGACAGTCACAAAGCAGGAAAAGGACTTGGGAATTATCATCTTGCAGGACCTTAGAGAAACTAGGTGGTGTCATAAGGTGTCTGTAAAGGCTAGCCAGATGTCTGGATGCACAACTAGGGGTATCAGGAGTATAAAGACAAAGGTCATCTTGCCCCTGTATAAGACACTCATTATATTGTACCTGGAATACTGCATCTAGTTCTGGAGGCCCTATTTAAGAAAAAAACATAGATGAGGTGGAGGTGGTGCAGTGTAGGGAACTACAATGGCACAGGTCATATGGGATAAGACCTATAAGGAAAGACTAGCCAAGTCATTATTTAACATATTTATTTCATTTGGGTAAACATTTAAACCATTTTAAATACCTGTATTGAATATTTACAGGATATGCCATTTGAGATTCTTTATACGATATATCGAATCTCAACTGGTGTATCCTGTAACATATCACTTACAATGTGGTCATGCTTTTACCCATTATTTCTAATGAATTTGCACAGTGTAGATCTGCTGAGAGGCAGTTTCAATGTGGTCTTCCATTTACACATTTTTTTTTATCATGACGTATTTTTTAACCCCCTTTTTGCAGCAACTGACCTGCCATCAATCCAGCCACTGCTCAGCTCCACCTCCTACCCTGACGTGGCATGCCCAGCTGGCATATGCAGCTCTGTCTTCGAGACGGGCACCCCCTACTGCCCCCACGTCAGACGAGGAACCATTTCCGGCACGCACATCAGGCATCGTCAGCTGGCAGAGTGCAGCCATCAAATTGCCGTGGCATGTGCTGCTCCATTTTTTTGTTTTTTCTATCCCTGGGAGTGCAAACATGCAATAACGTCTGGGCATAGATGTGCTGATGTCTGCCGCACTCCATCCTGCTGTGCCAGCTCTAGCAGTGTCCCCAATCGTCCCCAGGGCCTGCTGCTGAGCGACGGCTCCCTGGATCCCTCCCTGGGGAAAGGAGTGCAGTCCACCAGATGCTCAATCTTTATCCTTCCCCCACGATCCCTGATGGCTTGGGCTCGTGTCCGAACCCAGGTCGCCAGTGTGGCGCGAGGTGTGGCGTCCAGTGCCTCAACCCTCAGCGCCACCGGGCCGGCTACTTACACATTTTTACAATGTGTTTTCCTAGAATATTCCTGGTGATTGCTATATATTTAGCCTGGATAGTTCACAGAAGATGTGGCATCTTATTTTCAGTGGGGCTCTATATCTACACAGTATTATGCTGCATTGCTTAAAATCAGAACACGCTGAAAACAATATTTTAAATCTGGACTAGGCTACCCTGAATAAATACATTATAAAAATGGTAAAATCATGATCCCACTTAAAACAAGATATTGCATCTAATCTGGGACATCCTGAGTAAATACTGTGCAAAAAATTGTAAAATGAAGATCCCTATGAGAATGAGATATAGCATCTCCCCTGTGCTAGCCAGGATACAAAATACAGGATAAGAAATATTTAAAGGAAATCTACTGTAAACTGAACTTCACTGTGTTCCACATAACCAAGACTGACACAAACAGTCTCTTTATTGTTTTATAACATATTAAATTGCAGTATTTATTTTGAATGTTGTGGCCATAAGGATGGTGTGTACAGTATGTGTGTACATGTGTTTGCTGTAGCGCAATATAAATATTTTTTACCAAAAGCATAGTAAAAAAATGCCTGCTGATTGCTATATATTTAGCCTGGATAGTTCACAGAAGACGTGGCATATGTCTGAGACAGTACTTATCAGATAGTGTCTTAAGAGGTTTAAAAAAAAACTGTAAATGTTTTTAGGAGATTCCTTGCTGGGAAAGCGTGACATTTATGAGGTATGAATCTTTCTTGAAAGAGAATACCTGCCCAGCTGAAACTAGCAGCAATAAAATGTTTAACATAGAAACATAACATAGAAACATAGACTTTGTCAGCAGATAAGGACTGCTTTGCCCACCTAGTCTGCCCATTTCCCTACCTATTGGATAAGCTACAGATTCTAGTTAACTAATAGTCTACTTCCTCCTACCCCCCACTATAATTCCCTTATGTCTGTCCCATGCATTCTTGAATTGCCCCCCTGTTTTTGACCCCACAACCTCCTCAGGAAGGAGTTTCCATGCGTCCACCACCCTCTCCATTAAAAAATACTTCCTCACGTTGTCCCTGAGCCATCCCCCTCTATCTTCAAATTGTGTCCCCTTGTTCTTGCACATCTCTTTTTCTGAAAGATGTTCCCCTCTTGGACTTTGTTTATTCTCTTGAAGTACTTGAATGTTTCTATCATGCCCCCCTCTCCCCGCCTTTCCTCAATGGAATACATATTAAGCTCTTTTAGTCTGTCTTCATATGGCTTTTGTTGCAGACTCTCCACCATTTTAGTTGCCCTCCTCTGGACTGCCTCAATCCTGTCTATATCCATGCAGAGATGGGGTCTCCAGAACTTCACGAAGTACTCCAGATGGGATCTCACCAACTTGTCTGCACAGAGGGATAACAACTTCCTGTTTTCTACCGGTGATGCCTTTCCCTATGCATCCTAGTCTCCCCCCAGCCCTCCTTACTGCCTTCTGTCATTGCTTGGCTACATTAAGATCATCTGATATGACTACCCCAGGTCCCTTTCCAATTTTTTTGTTGTTAATGCCTCCCTCCTCAGATTGTGTACACTTCCCCTGGGTTTTTGTTTCCCAGGTGGATTACTTTGCACTTCTTTGCATTGATCTAAGCTGTCATACTTTTGACCATTCCTCCAACCTTGCCAAGTCCCTTCTCATCCTTTCTACACCCACCTTGTGTATCAACCCTGTTGCAGATCTTTGTGTCATCTGCAAAGAAGCACACTTTTCCTTCCAGTCCCTCTGCAATGTCTCCTATAAAGACATTAAAGATGACTGGTCCTAGTACTGAATACTCATGCCCCAGTGCATTTACTCTGAGGTTCTTTTGTAGATCTCTTCTCTCTCTACTTTGGGCCACCCAAGACCCAAACAAATAAGACCACCTATAGCATGGCTGGCTACCTCTCCCTGGGCTGAGATACAGATATGGCACACTGATGAGTCTAAATGAGGATGAAACATGTGTCTGTGTTTGCTGTTCTCAGCCTTTGCTGATTGCATTGTGAGGCCTTCTGGCACCATGCACTTCTGCTTTCTGTTGAACCAGTCCAAATTAATTCATGTGCATTTGCATATGCTTCCCTTGATGCTTTACATTATTGGGATATGTGCAATTTGTGTTTTCTTTAAAATTTGGCTGTATGGCCAATATGCTATGGGACAACCCATGCCCCAGTGCATTTGCTCTGGGGTTCTTTTGTAGTTCTTTTCTCTCTCTACTTTGGGCTGCCCATGACCCAAACAAATAAGATCCCCATAGGGTGGCTGGCTACCTTTCTCTGGGCTGAGATACAGATATAGCACACTGATGAGTCCAAATGAGGACAAAACATGTGTCTGTGTCTGCTGTTCTCTGCCTTTGCTGATTGTATTGTGAGGCTTCTGGCCTTCTGACGATGAACTATCTCATTTTAGTCAAAATCTCCTCCAGTTGATGAACACACTGGGCCTGACACAGGTTGTTACCTCCTCTACCCATATAGGGGGTCATTCACTTGATCTAGTCTTTCTCTTGGGTATGGAGATCACTGATCTGGGGGTGGAACCAGTCAGTTGGTCGGACCATTACACCATAAGGTTCAGTTTCAGGGCCCCCCTCTAATAGGTCTGCCCCTACGGAGATGGTCCAGTACCACCCTTTAAGGGGTATTAGCCCCAATGACCTAATGGCAGTGCTGGATCTATCGAGCTTGTCGGGTGAATACATGAGTCCAGACGGTCTTATATTGGCCTATAATAAGGCTGTGGGAGATGCTCTGGACAAAATTGCACTGTTAACAGTGTCCGGCTCACTATCCGGCCCAAGGAGTCCATGGTTTGATGGCTCCTTGAAGGAATTAAGGCGTGTAGGCCGAAGGCTGGAGAGAGCCTGGAGGAAATCGGGCCTTGATGCTGACAAGCTTAGATTGTTGGCTCATTATGATAGCTACCAATCAGAAATCACTTGTAAGAAGGCAGAATTCCTGTCCAGAGAGATTTCTGCTGCACAAAATCGACCGGCTCAGCTTTTCCAGAATGTGGACAGACTGTGCAATCCAGTCTGCTTTCAGCCTAGAGAAGCCTTTTCTCAGCTTAGATGCGAGGAGTTCGCTCGCTTTTTTGCAGATAAGGTTGCCAGCATCAGGTCTGGCATTGGTCTGACCTCTCCTGTGGGGGATTGTGGTGAACGACTGGTGGTGTCTTGCCCTCGGTCTGTATGGTTAGATTTTCACCACCCGGAATTTGTGGACATTGTGAAGATCATCCAAACAATGCGACCAACTAGTTGTAGTTTGGATCCGGGTCCTACACCGCTGTTAGTAGGTTGTGTAGAAGCTATCTACCCAATCCTTGCTGACATTATCTGTAAATCCTTGGAGAGGGGTTTTCCTGACCCCTTAAGGAGGCGAGTAGTTCACCACTCCTAAAAATCCTCCTTGGACCCAGACTGTCTAGCTAACTACCGGCCTATCTCTAACCTGCCATTTGTTGGTAAGGTTATTGAAAACGCAGTTGCATTGCAATTGGATGATCATCTTACATCTCATAATGTCTATGATACTTTCCAGTCTGGTTTCAGGAAAAGGCATAGTACTGAGACTGCCCTTGTTCGGGTATTGAGCGATCTCCTAATGGCCAGAGATGGAAAGGCTTGTACCATTCTGGTCCCTCTCAATCTGTCTGCTGCATTTGACACTGTAGACCATTGGGTGCTACTGGAGCGACTGCAGGTCTTTTGTGGGCTGTCTGGTACAGTCCTCAATTGGTTTCATTCTTTCCTCACTGGCAGGTTTCAGAGAGTTGTCACTGGAATTTATTCCTCTGACGCTTACTCCCTGCCTTGTGGGGTACCACAGGGCTCCATCTTAGCTCCCATATTGTTTGCAGTGTATATGCTGCCATTGGGATAAATCATCAGGCGATATAGTCTGAGTTTTCACTGCTATGCAGATGATACTCAGCTGTATTTGTCTTTTCTCCCCGACCAGGGTGATGCACTCTATGTACTTAATACCTGCCTAGATGAGATCAGACTTTGGATGAGCTCGAGCCGGTTGAGACTCAATCCGGATAAGACTGAGGTACTGGTTGTGGATCCAGGTCATCCTGGGGTGGGTTTGGGTGCTGGACAGCCATCAGGTTTATTACTTGGTGGTGTACCGCTCTCTACCTCTGGACAAGTGTGAAATCTGGGCGTTATTTTTGATGATGGTCTGACCCTGAAATCTCAGGTGTCAGCTGTTGTCAAATCCTCTTTTTACCATCTGAGGAATATCGCCCGGGTGAAACATCTGATTCCCCAGGAGGACCTTCCAACTTTGGTCCACGCCTTTGTCACTACCCATCTGGACTACTGCAACTCCCTCTACTTAGGGCTACCAGGGGTTGATATCCGCCACCTTCAGCTGATGCAGAACGCTGCAGCCAGGCTTTTGACTGGGACTCTTAGAACCAGTCATATTACGCCTGTGCTTTGCTAACCGGACTGGCTGCCTGTTCGGTGGCGGATCACCTTTAAGGTTGGTTTACTAACCTTAAAAGCCCTACACGACCAGGGACCCAGTTACCTGAAAGATCTTCTGATTCCCTATCGCCCCCTCTATCCTCTCCGTTCCGCCAGCGATGGATTGCTAGAGATTCCCAGGGTTCGATTGAAGTTATCGGGATTTCGTGCCTTTGCCTTTTCGGCACCAACCCTGTGGAATTCTCTACCTCACTGGTTGACAGAATGCCCAACCATTGATAATTTTAAAACTGCTTTAAAGACATATCTTTTTACTTTGGCTTTTTCTTCTTAGTTATGGTTGTTTTAAATGTTTGGTTTTTATTATTCTATCTATTCTTGTACAGCGCCTTGGTTTTGAAAGGGACTTTATAAATAAACTTGACTTGACTTGACCATGTAATTCTGCTTACAGTTGAGCCAGTACAAATTAATTAATGGGCATTTGCATATGCTTCCCATGATGCTTTGGATTATTGGGGTATGTGCAAGTTGTGTTTTCTTTCAAGAAAATGTTTAAATGGTTAGTATTTAAATGTGAAAGTTGTTGCATTTTGAAGGGGATAAACTAGTCTCCAGTTTAATAGGCAAGCAATTTTTAACAAGCTGTTTCAGTTTCCATTGCTGTAATGTTGAAGAGAAAGGGAGCAGGCAGGCTAAGAGCACATGATGAGATCAGATGTGCTTCCTGAAAGAGCTGATTTATGAATGTGTCTGTCGGCACATTGTTTTGATGTCCATGCACTTGCATGACTGAATAGTGTCATGATCTGGCTTGCTGATTATTGGTCAAGCCCCTTGTAGACTCTCCTGCATAGGACCACTGTGACACACCTCTCAAAACCCTGTATATAGCAAAATGTTTAACTTGCACTAGTGTGCACAGTGAAAATAAAAATGGGCTAGCATGGGGAAAATATTAGCGAGAGTACAGACAAGGTAGAGGAGAGGTACAAGAGATACAGAAATAGTACATAAATGAAAGGTATTTTAGAGATAACATATACAGTAATTTAAGGTAAACTGGACAATAGAGAACTACAAGCTGCGGAAAGGAATAAGGAATTAGAGAAAGAGACTGAGAAATAAAGAGCCAGGTGCATTGAGGGTTCCAGGTTTACCCCTCAGCACCCAGGGCTGCCTGTATTTAAATATAATATAGCCCTGGTTGTCTAGTGGGTTAGTGTGGGCCTCTTTAGAAATATGGGCTCATTTATTCATAGAGTATCTGTTGTGTCTAGTAGGCCCAGGAAGGGATTCCTCCTACATGTACTGCTGAGCACTTCAGTCCACCTCCTTCCACCTCAATGTCGGGGGCATTCAAGAAAGCCCACTCAGTAGGCGGAGAAAGAGCTGCCAATGGTAACTTTTTTGTAAACCTGCTCAGTGGGCAGAGAAGGAGCTACCAATGGCAGTGTTTGTTACAACTCCTTTCCTCGAGGCTATACATATTAAGCTCCTTCTGTCTCTTCATATGTCTTGGTGCAGACCCTGCACTATTTGTTGCTCCTCCTTCTGACAGCTTATCCTGTCTATGTCTTTTAGAAGATTGGTCTCCAGAACTGCATGTAAGTACTCAGATGAGGTCTGACTAGTTGTTGTACAGAGGGACACATCTTCTGTTTTCTACTGGGAGAGGCATCACCAGTAGAAAACAAGAAGTTATATCCCTCTGTACAGAAAGCTGGTCAGACCCCATCTGGAGTACTGTGTGCAGTTCTGGAGACCCAGTCTTTGCAAAGACATAGACAGGATGGAAGCTGTCCAGAGGAGGGCAATTAAATGGTGCAGGGTCTGCACCGAAGACATATGAAGAGAGACTTAAGGAGCTAATATGTATAGCCTCGAGGAAAGGAGGGAGGGGGGACATGATAGAAACTTTCAAGTACCTCAAGGGAATCAACAAAGTCCAAGAGGGTAGCATCTTTCAAAAAAGAGGTGCAAGAACAAGGGGCACAATTTGAAGATGGGGAGCGTTCAGAGGTAATTTAAGGAAGTATTTTTCACAGAGGGGTTGTGGATGCATGGAACGGCCTTCCGGAGGAGGTTGTGGAGTCAAAAACAGTGGTGGAATTCAAGCATGCATGGGACAGTCATAAGGCAATTCTAGGGGGTTGGGGTAGGAAGAAGTAGGCTGCTGGGTAACTAGGATCTGCAGCTTACCCATTAGGTAGGGAAATGGGCAGACTGGGTGGGCCAAGCGGTCCTTATCTGCCATCAAATTCTATGTTTCTATGTAATGCCACTAATAAAGACATTAAAGAGGAATGGTCCCAGCACTCATCCCTGAGTCACCCCACTGGTCACCCTGCCTTCCTTGGAGTGAACTCCATTTACTACCACACTTTCTGTCACCTATACCCTAAACAATTTTACCCAGTTTACCACCTTTGAATCCACTCCTAAGATACCAAGTTTGCTTACTAGTCTACTATTTGGAATGGTGTCGAAAGCCTTACTGAAACCTTGGTAGGCCACATCCACTGTACAACCCTGATCTAATTCCTTTGTCACCCAGTCAAAGAAATCTATCAGATTCATTTGACATGACCTCCTCTCCCCATGTATCCATGCCGTCTTGTTTCTTGTAACTCATTTGATTCAACATATTCCATAATCCTTTCCTTCAGCAGTGATTCCATTATCTTTCCCACCACCAGTGGCATGTGTCAATGGGTGTGAGTAAAGGATAAACTAGCAAACCAAGAAGTAGGTGTGTACAAAACACAAACGTGGGTTTATAATTTTATTTATTCAGAAAATTTCAAAATAAAAAAGTATATACAGAAAGCAAAATGAGGTTAGTCATACTCAACAAACTGTGGCTTAGCTTCAGCCTGAAATCAGTCAATCTGCCAGTGCTTGTTCAAGCTCACTCATGAGGTCTTTCTGCTACGATGGTCAGTGTTCAATTGACCTCCCTATCTGAATCTCTAGCCCCTAGTGGTGGGCTTTTATACAGAAAGGTTTGGTCACCTGATCTGACCCTTATCTAATACAGTGAAATAACTATTTCTCAGACAAATATGTCAGGATGACTCATCATAATAACCAGCTTTTATTATTGCATAGGGCCACATAAGCACATTTACTACAATCTTGAAAGTACGATAGTTATAGACCCATGGATGTGTAACAATCACTTAACAAGTACTTAATCCTTCCTATTTCCACAATGAGTGGCAGGTTTACTATTATAAATAGGGTCTGAAGAGGGCACTGCTCCCCTATAGTGAGAGCTCATTCACCTCCAGGCAACAGGTAGGCCCAGTTCTGGTCTAGAAGGGTGGATGAAAGGGAACAGGAAAACAAAACAGAGAACCCTTCCTGTTGCCTTTTTCCCAGATATTTAAACAACTTACAAATTTGCAGTAGTTTTATTTCAAGTCTTTCCCTTTGTTACAGTTTGCTTTTAATGAGCCTGTTTTTTTCAAATGGGGGGTAACTTATAACAAAAATGGGCCTTCTCTGGGACAAACACTGCTAGGTTTCTTCTTTTTGTGTTAAAAGTAACAGAGGAGTAAACATGCTCCTTTTTCATTTATTTAACAAGTCTCTCTCTTTTTTGATTTCTGTCACTATTTAGGCAAATGGGGCTCTCAAGCATATAAACTTCAGGCAGTATTTAATTTTAACGGAAAGTAAAAGGACTAGGATAGTTATTTCTATAGCCAGGCACCTTTGGCTATTTCTCAGTGTCTTTTCATTATATCAAATACATATACATTGCTAGCAGCATGAATTCCTTTTTAGATAAGCACCTTACACTTTATAATATCTTAAAGCACTAGAAGCCCTTTAACTTGTGTTTGTGAAGGCACTGCAAGCACCTTATGTAGCAGGCATTTTAAATATTCTTTAAATATTCCAATAGCACCTTTGCTGTTGTGAGCACATTAGTTTTAATCTACTGCTTTTCATGTGATATAAGGCTCAGAAAACACTTTAAACATAGCTTAAGCATTTATTTTATTTAACGTGCCAGCCAGCAATCAAGTAGGATGCTATTGCTATTCTTTCTTTGGGGCTGTTATTTTCTTAAATGTACAGTACTTTTTGTCAGAGTTCCATGAATACTCATATTAAAGCACTGCCCATGGCTTCTTCAGCAAATGCACACATGAGACTAGAAGGGAAAAAAAAAACACAGAATATAGAGAAAAGTAAGTACCTTGGTGGGTAGCCAACCCACCTCAGCAGAAAACTTGAAAAGAGTATAGGATAGAAAAAGAATGCTGCTGCAACAGTCTTCAGGGGGTGAAAATGTTCCTAAGTCCTAACATACACACTTGATGGTGAACAATTAACAGAAACAGAACTTAAATGGGACCTCAGAGTGCTTATTTCCCATGATTTAAAGGTGGGTAGACAATGTTAAAGGGCGACACAGAAAGCTAGTAGCATCCTCAGATGTATTGACAGGGGCATTACATGTAGGAAGTGAAAGGTCATACTCCCTCTGTATAGATCCTTGGTGAGGCCACATCTCGAGTACTGCGTACAGCTTTGGAAGCCACACCTAGAAAAGGACATAGACTACTTGGAGGCTGTACAAAGGAGAGCTACTAAAATGGTACAGGAACTGCACTAGGAGCAATATGACTCTAGACTACAGCAACTGCAAATGTACTCCCTCGAGCAAAGGAGAAATGGGGAATATGACAGAAACCTTCAAATACATAAAAGGCATAAATAAGGTACAAGCAACAAACCTCTTTCACAGAAACAAGACCATGTGAATGAGGGGGCACAGTTTGAGACTAACAGGGGTAAGTTTAAAACCAGCATTCGTATGTTCTATTTCACAGAGAGGGTGGTGGACCTTTGGAATAGCTTACCACCAGAGGTTGTGGAGGCCAAAACAGTCACTGCTTTCAAGATACCATTGGACAAGTACTGCTGTATCCTCAGAAGAAGAACAGAATGGGGGGTATGCAATCTGGGCAGACTAGATGGATCATATGGTTCCCTTCTGCAACATGTTCTTATGTTCTTAAGTTCTGGGGTAGAGCACAGCTCTACCACATACCCCATGGTTTAGAGGAAACCAGGGGTCCTCAAATAACTGGTTTTCTGTAGTGAAATAACCCTATACAACCAGCTACAGGCCTGTGTGGAGATTCCACCCACCCTCCAAGGAAGCTCCACCCTGGGTCCCTTAAACAATTCAAACATAAGTATTGCCTATATGCTATAAAATAGCCTCTTCATTAGCAATAATCTTTATACAAATACCCTGGGGCTTATACTAAAAATTATCATAATACCCATATGTACAGATTTTGCTGTTTCAATGCTGTACCTCAGCACAATGACATGGGAAAAAAATTATCTGCATTTTTATGCTGTCTGTTTCTTAACTGAAAAATAAAATCTGGACAGCTATAAAGTACAGTATCTTAGACAGAATATCTCTGGGGGGAGTAATCATCTGCTCCAACCCCACCAGACATGTCGGTTCTAAGCAGGGGCCCAGTCCTAGGTTCAACCCCATATCTGAATCCATCATACATAGACACTTTTGGGTTACCCTAATGCAGGGTTCAGTCCATTTCCCATCTACTTTATCCTCTGTAGGTTTTCTATATAAATAAATAAAAAACTCATGTACAACCTCAGACTCCTTGTCTATCCTTGGGTACATTTTTCTTCACCATCAGGCCCACCCACTGACCAAACATGCTACACTTTGGCCTACAGGAAGGGACCACTGCACAGCCACCTCTGGCCTTGAGTCTGCAATTAACTTGGCCCCTCTGTCTTACACAAAGTGTCTGTGGGAACATGGAAGGAGCAGTAGTAGCTTCTACTCTCTCTGCAGGAACATGGAAAGAGCAGTAGTAGTTTCTACTCTCTTTCACTATGCTGTGCTCTACCCCACCATGCTGGCTGGCCTATAATTGCCAGCCTCCTCCAAGCTACCACTTTCATGAAGTGGGACTATATCTGCCCTTTTCCAGTCTTTAGAACCACTCCTGTTTCCACTGAATTATTAAATACGTCTCTAATAGGTGCAGCCAGTACCTCCCTGAGCTTCCAAATTATACCCCTGGATGTACCTGTCTGGCACCATTGCTTTGTCCACATTCAGATTAGTGAGTTCCTTCAAGACTCTCTCCTCTGAAAAAGGACTAGTGTCCGCCTCCCTTCCTTCAAAGCTCCTGATACTGTTTTGTACCATTTCCTCTTCTCCTTCCTACATAAACACTACACAAAAGTGTTTGTTCAGGATGTTTACCTTATCCCGGTCCTCCTCTGCATGGCTCCCCCTTCCCTGGTCTCTGTCTGCACAGTCTAGCCCATTCCATTTTTAAACTTACAATCCCTACCCTGGTCTTCCTCTTTTCACTTACATACCTAAAAATTGTCTTGACCCCTTTCATTACAGCTTGGGCTATTCTCTCTTCAGTTTGTGCCTTTGTGCTCCTTGCTACTTTCCCTGCCTTACTCTGTTTCCTCGCATACACTTCCCTATCCTCCTCCCTCTGTGTCTCCGTATACCTTCTGAATGTTACACTTTTAGCCTTTACCTTTTCAGCCACCTCCTTCGAGAACCACAGTCATCTCTTTTTCCTCTGCTTCTGCTCACTTGCTTAGCACAAAGGTTTGTTGCCTTCACTATGCCCCCTTTTGGAATTGCCCGCTGTTCCTCTACCCCACCCAGGTCATTCCCCCCCCCCCTTGCCAGAGCATCCCTGAGGAATTCACCAATCTTTATGAAATCTGGCCTCCTGAAGTCCTGGACCCTCGCTCTTGTGTGGCTCAATTTTGCAGCCATCTGTACAGTGATCACTGAAGACTGCATAAAACAAAAAAAAGCATGGTTGAGCTGCTGACAAGGGTGTAAGCATGCATGCTCACTGTACACATTTGCATAGTTTTTTACGAAACTGTCCCATACCATATGTTTTATTTTAAGTATTATCATCAGGAGTATTGCTGTAGTGTAGGCCACTGAGTTGTGTCTGTTCAAACTTCAGTAATTTACATGTAGGTCATAGATAAAAGTGTGCAACCTATTTAGAAATAGTATGAGACACCAAGACTAGTAACGATCTGATTTTTGTGTAACAGGTACAGATTGGGAGCAGCTGGAGAGACTGTGCACAAAACTGTAATTTCTGGCTACACTCCTGGCAGCTGAGAAACACCTACATAATGAGACCTCCCTGTTCAGAGGGGAACTACCAAAAGTGCTGCTGAGTGGTACAGAAAGCACAAGAAACATCCCCACTAGGAATATCAAAGCAGTACACACACACACAGGAGTTTCCTGTTTGTATTTTCCAGCACTTTCACTGGCTGTGTGCTGTACTCTTTTCAGACTTAAAAAGGAGGTGAAGAATGGGTAGGAATAAGACAGAGATTGATGATTCTAGGCCTGTGATAGAATGAGGATGGTCAAGCCTCCAAAACTCCTCTCTTGTGTGACACCAATATGTTTGCAATGCCTTTGGCAAGCCAATATAAAAAAGGATCAGAGCAGCAAAGCAATCTGATTGGATGAGACAGTTCTAGGAGCCCTGCATTAATGTTACACAGTGCATGTAAAGACATACATGTTCAACTTGACCACTTGACAGCCGGTGCATGACTTTCTTAAAACAGGATCTTTTTTCAGAGTCTTTTTTTTTCTTGCTCCCACACTCAAATTGCTGGCCACCCCAATAGTGTTATGCTGTACATCACAATCATGAATAACTTGAAAGTTTTAAAAATTCTAACAGCATATCAGTTTCAATACAGCACCTTTCAAACAAAGTTCAAGGTGTAGAGCAGTGCAACCCTGCCAGTAATTCCACCAGTAACTGAGATTCCCTCAAATCCCTTCTTGTGACTCTTCCAACCCCTCCTGCAACTGCTCCTGCTCCTGCTCCCTGACCTTTTATTCCCTCCTTCCATGTTGTTGATGTCCCCCTGTTCCCCTCTCCCCTGGTTGTGAGCAACTGCTACCCCCTCCAACAACTGCACTTAAACCAGTTAATCTTATCTGGTAATATTCTGCTCCTGGTACTACCTCCTGCACTGGCTTTGTTAGCTCGCACCTTAGCAGTATGGGTGGTGGTAATCTGCTATGGTCAGACATTGCTTCCTTTACTGTATAGCACTTGCATCTTAATTTGCATTTTCTGAAATGGACTTGTTTTTTAGCCTTGTAATTGTTTGATAGCCATGTACTAGAAGTGTCTAACACTTGGCTACAACTAGTCCAGGCAAACAGGATACAGTACCCATTTTTAAATCCTCATGCCTGTACTATGATTCAGTTAGTTAGCTAAGATCTTCATTTTTAATATAAAGTTAAAACTCCCAATACTCATCACATACTGCGCTCCAAATGTACTGGCAGCTGAAATGAACAAAGCCTACACATCAAAGGATTGATTTTTTTTAATAACTATTGACTTCTGTCCAAGCTACCATTATAGTTTTTTAGCTAGTGTCTCCTCTGCTGACCTGCCTGCTCACTGACCTGCTCACTTGCTCTCTCTGTCACTGGCTTACAGACAGAAATCACAGATACCACACCCTGTATAAATCCACCCCCCCACCTCAGACTCATTTTAAATAATGAACAATTAAAAGCAAATACCGGCATCTCCAGAAGTTAAACTATTCAACACCTTCATTAGTTTTGTGGTTTCTAGCCTGCTTTGTCCTAAGAGCAGCTGCTCAGTCCATGACAGCTGCTGCCATGCCGCTGCATTTAGGCTGTGACAGTTGCTGCCTCACTGCTCTGTACGCTCACTCACTCTTTTCTCTCATTCCTATATTGATATCAAATAATGGAAATGTGTGTGTGTGTGAAAGCCATGACAACCAAAAAAAAACCTACAACTATGGGGCTGCAGTAGGCACAAAGTCCTAAAGTAAAAAAAAAAAAAACACATCCAGGAGGAGGAACTATTTCATTTAAAATAAAGACAAAAATGTAGCTTTTTTATTTCACAATCCTAATAATTTTAATTTTTACATGCATCTACAATTTAGATGCTCATTTCATAAACATAATAAGACACTCTGGGGTGTGCATTAGACAGTTCTAATGCATGGCTAGGGGGGCTGGATGTACTCGGAAAAACAAACCAGTCATGCTCAGGAGAATCGAGGGGAATGCAATGAAGCGTGGCCAGCCTGGCAGTGAACACATAGACGAGTAGATTGCATTCCAAAGCAGATTCCAAGGCAGTTTATAATAAAAACTTCTTTACTGTGGCCGCAGCTTCAAGGTAGCCAACTAGAGTCCTAGCACCAGCTCTTCAACCCTATCCAGGTCTTCATCAGGGGGCTGCCTGCAACCTTGTGCCTCACAATGCCCCCTAGCCATGCATTAGAACTCTCTAATGTACAACATGTTGTGTCTTGTTGCTTACAAATTTCATCTTTATTTTGTGTAGCCTTGAATATTCTGCTTGCAGACTGTGACTGTGCACTATTTATTTTTACTCTATTTTATTTTATGCCTTTTTATTGCACTTTATTTTTTTGTTATTACTACTGTACCTTAACATGCACCTTACATTATAGATCTTCACTTGTACTGCATGCTACCCTTCCTCCATCTCCCCAGGATGCCTCTGGAAATATGCTGTTACGAGCTCAGTAAGTCTTTCCTGGTGAAACTTTTGAAATAAAGCAATTAAATATGTATTTATTTATTTATTTAACATTTGGTGACTGGGTAGGCCCACTGAGCCCCGAAGGTCCCTTTTTCAGGGGCGACCTGGGATAATAATACATATTTTCATACAGAGAAATACTTGGGTTACAGAGTAGTTTCAGGTGTGTGAGCAGGTTACAGCCATGGTTATCATCATGCATCAGTCCTTACAACTATGTTGAGAGTAGAATTAACAAAAGGTGCCGAAGAAATGTAATTTTACATGATAAGCTCATTGTTTACTACTGGCATGGTTCAGTGGAAAGTTAGCTGTGGTACTGTGCCTAGAGGGAAGCACCGTGGAACCTGATAAGGTGCTTGGAGGATCTGGATATTAGGAGGATAGAAGCAAGTGTTGGGGGGGGAGTCATGAGTCGTGGCAATGACAAGTGCTAGTATCAGACATATAGGCTTTGAGTCTGGTGTGGAAGTTCATCAGTGAGGAGGCTTCCTGCACTAGGGGTGGGAGTTTGTTCCACAGGTAGGGGGCTGAGTAGGAGAACGACCTGCTGCCAGTGTTAGTCCTGACTCTGGGAACTTCAAGCAGTGTACATCCAGATGTCCGTAGGCTCCTGGGGTTATGTTTGAGTGTGATAGTTCAAGCGATGCTGAGTTTAGCTGAAGGTCTGAGTAGCTTAAAGGTCAAGCAGAGCAGGGGGTAGTGGAGACAAGAGGTCAGCGAGGGCCAGCGTAGCTGGGCAAGTGTGTCACAATGGTGCCTTCGTGAGTGGTCCTGGTTAGCAAACCGGGCTACCTTGTTATACAGGATTTGCATCTTGGTGACCTCCTGCTTGGCCATGCCCTGTAAGATCAGGGCAGCGTAAGTCAGGGTGGGGAGGAGGACACTTGTGGCAATTGAGGTCCTGGCCTCAGGGATGAGCTGGTCTTTTAGCCAGTACAGAGTATCAAGTTTGCGGTGTTTGGTCTTGGTGACCTGATCCATGTGGTACTTGAAGGTAAGGCAATGGTCCAATGTTAGACCTAAGTATTTTAAGAAGGGCACAACCTCGATGTCGTTTCCCGAGAGAGCAGTGAGTTGCAGAGATTTAGACCTTTCATGTCCAAGGACGTTGCATCCAAATAGCATCACCTTAGTTTTGCCTGCATTTAGAACCATTCTATTTGCTCTCAGCCAGGCTTCGAGAGATGCTAGGTTGGCTTGGAGAAGGGGACCTAGAGATGCAATGTTATCCAGGGATCGGTAGATGACTGTGTCATCCGCGTACTGAACGACCGAGCTTCCCCCACAGTGGAGGCTTAGGTCATTAGTAAATATGGAGAAAAGGAGTGGGCCAAGGATCTAGTCCTGTGGTACTAGCTCCGTAAGGGATAGAGGACCCGAGGCAGCACCCTTCCAGATGACCTTCTGGGATCGGCCCAATAGGTAACTCCCAAACCATTTGAGGGTGAGGGGGTCTAGGCCAATTTTATCCAGCTTTAGTAGCAGGAGTTTGTGATCCACAAGGTCAAAAGCCTTGGACAGGTCTATAAAGATGGTGCCAGTGGGTGTCCCATCATCCATTGCTCTGAGCAAGTCATTCAAGAGATGGATGAGTGCTGTGTCAGTCCCATGGTTAGTTCTAAAACCATGCTGTGAATGTGCAATTAGCTGATGGTACTCCAGGTAGTCACGGAGTTGGCCATAGATTAACCTTTCCTGTAGCTTTGCAAGTGTGCTGAGCAGGGAAATAGGCCTGTAATTGCTTATGTTTTTCCTGGAGCCACCCTTGTGAATAGGGACAATACAAGCAATGCATAGCCTACCCTTGAGACCCAGTCTTACACATGGGTACATTTACTGACTTTCAAAGCCCTACATGGACTGGGCCCAGACTATGTGAAAGAGCTTCTGGTTCCTTACTTGCCTGGTTGATCACTCCGCTCGGCCGATGAGGGGTTGCTAGAGATTCCAAGGGTGAATTTGAAATCATCGGGTTCCAGAGCTTTTGCTTTTGCAGCTCCCACCTTTTGGAATTCTCTACCCCATCGGTTATGGGAGTGCACATCTGTGGAGGAATTTAAGAATGGCTTAAAAACCTTTCTGTGGAATAAAGCATTTTTAGTTACTTGAAGTATTTATCTGATTGTTCATGATTTTTAGGTGTATTGTTCTGTTACTGGATTTTATATTAAATGTTCTTAAATTGTTAGGCACCTTATAATTGGAAAGGCGCCTTATAAATAAAATTATTATTATTATTATTACATAGTGACGGAATTTGAAAATAATAAAGTAAAAGTACCTCATGATGAGCAGTTTAAAATCTATACTTTGTTCAGGACCCTGGGTTTGTAATTGCATTTTTACATACATATGAAGAGGTGATGACTGATCCTCAAGTGAAGCATTTTTTTATTGAAGTACTGCCCACCCCAAAAAGAAAGATGCAACAGTCACACATTCTTATTATTGAAGTACTAAATTGAACTATTTAAACAATACAACTATTAAATAGAACAGACCTTTTCCACATGATATACTGTATGCTGACACAAATGAAACATACTATAGTGTACAGTGGGGGTTTGTTCTGTAGGATTTCCATGCCAGCTGATATCTTGTTGTACCACAGTTCAAAGGCCAAGGAATGTGGATGTACCCTTCAGTGGTAAAACAAGTTTTCAGCAGACTGCAAATCCTCAAGGCAGCTGGTGTTTTGACAGCGCTGCTGCATGCACAGCAATCAGTTCAAGTTCTGAACTGAAACAGCCTGCCTGCCGCAGGAGCACTGTGAAAACACTTAATAAAAACTGAAACAAAAAAACCTATACACTACTAAAAATACTGGTTGGGCAACCACATGCCCAACCAGCCTGAGCTACAACATCAGGCTTCTGATTACATTGGACTTTTTGAGTTTCGCTCTGAAGGTATGACGTAATCAGAAGCCCTCTGTGACAGCTCAGGGTGGTTGTGTGGGGTTGCCTGTCCAATATTCTCTATGTTGTCATCACACCCCACATCCTGGCTCCACTCACATGGATAGTGCACACTGAAGCAACAACATAAAAACACAAAATAACATGCATACATTAATGATAATGCACAGATAACTAATGCAGAATGCTATGATTTTAACATTAATGAAGCTGTCTGATCAGTGTAGTGGTAGTGTTACTATTTGGGATGCTGACAACCAGAGTTTGGGAATGAGCTTGAGTCACTGGGGGCTGGCAGGGAAAAGAAGGATGGAGTGTTCGACAGACTGCTCACCTCCTTTGGAGAGCAGACTCACATGACCCATCATCTGACTACCACTTAGCGAAGGCTGGGTGGCAGCATGGCCGGGTTGGAAAACTGAGAGGGTTGGGCTGTGGCAGATACTGGCATGGACTGTGCATGTGCAGGAGCATGCCTTGTGCATCTTTCCATGCCCACATGCCAGAGAACAAAACATGGGTAAAAATGGCCACTGGCTGGGCAGATGATGACTGCCTGCCCCTCCACATCCATTTTCAGGCATCCTTTCTTGGCTCCTGGGCCACTTCTGTGCTTCATCTTCACTGTGGGAAGTTGAATATAGAGTGACAGCCAACCTGATCTTCTGCTTTGCCACACAACAGTTTATCACATTAAGGTACTGTATAACAGCACTCTCCCCTTAAGATACCACAGTACCTGAAGTGCTGCTTTATTGTTTTTATTAAGTACAATAAGGCAACACTTCAGCTAATGGAATACAATACTTTGTGCATACAGCAGTATAGGAAAAGTGCTGTTAAGCAGTACTTTAATGTGGTACACTGTTCTGTGGCAAAGTGTAAGATTAAGATGGCTGCCACTGTAGGGTGGTGAAGCTGCCACAGGAGCTGAAAGGAAAGCCCCACCTTGGGGGTTCAATACAAGAGGGCAACACAGGTGAGTGTTGTGGTTGCCCCAAGGAGTCCCAGGATGTCCAGGAGAGGTGCCTCGACAGATGGGAGGTGGCACTGGCAGAGGTTGATGGAGGAGCCGGCCAGATGGGCCCAGATGCAAACAGGGAATTGAACAAGAAAACCAACACTGATGAAACTCAATCATCATGCTGCATTCACTGATGAAGTCAACAGGAGCTAACGGACCTTAATGAGCAGTGGAGGGAATACTTCATATCCAGAACAAGATGAAAACCCTCATGAAGAACAATATTTGATTTTATAAGCAAAAACAGGAACCCATTATAAAACTCTGTAATAATAGTAATAAGGCACAACCAAGAGTTATGTCAATGTTCAGTTAATCACCCTCTGGTGATATGTGACACTTGGTTATACCTTTCAGTCATAGCTCCCATTCCCCAGTTGGAATTAGGGGGTGGAAAGATATAAAGCATTTGTGGCATATGATAGGAGAGCTTTTCTAATCAGCTTAACACTTAAAAACTTATTATGCATCTGTTGGTGTCATCAAATTATTCTTTTTTTTACCTTTAATTTGCTTTTGATTCTTTTCTTTATAAATCTACCTTTGTTAATGCTTTGTATGCCCAAGACAAATGTGATGGTTGCAACTTGCATATGAATTCTTCTGTGGGCGGGTTTCAGGGGAAGGAATCAGGGGCAGGAGTATTGGATTGCTAAAGGTACTTCAAGGTTTTTGTAATTCTCTTTTCTAGGAGGAATATCTGTGAATAGGTATGCACACTCATATAATATGATTAAGATGGTTCTTGTAACAAAGGAGGGTCAAATAACCTAGGAGACTCATATAGTATGTTACTTAGCATTGTATCTTATTTATCATGTTCTGAAATACAATAAAAACATTTGATTAGAAAAAAAGTAAAAACCTACTGAACATAATACAATGCTTCAGAAATAAAGTCTCAAGTGGTTATGTTATTAACATTTCCTGCCTGCTAGCTTTGACAGTACAAGCTCTTAATGGGCATGAAAAGGACTACAGAAAGTGTTCCCTACTTGTCTCTGCCTGCACACACCCTATTCGCTTTCTGTCTGTGTACAGTATGTATCTTCTTTGGTTTTATCTTGCTAAACTAGGCGCACTTTATAGGTTGCAGAGTAGTCACTTGATGTTCACCCAAAATGCATGATTAAACATATGAACTTATTTGCCCTGGATTATGGGTATGTATGCAGCTGCTTCTAAACAGTCTCTCTTTCCACACAGAATACCCAATTCCATGCTCTATGCATAGTCACACTTAACTTAGAGGCAGTATAGCATAGTGGTTTAAGGCTCTGAGCTGCAAATCTGGAGACCTGGGTTTGAAGCCCACAGCCCCCACTTGCATACTGAGTGACCTTGAGCAAGTCACTTTACTTCTCTGTGCTCCCAGGTCGCACCTGTAAACAAGCTTTCAGCTTAGTGTGCCACTCCTGGTTAAACAATTGAAAAAAAAAAATATCCACCTTGTTCCAATTACTGCCAAATATACCCTACTGTAGGCTGATCCAATCTGGACTTTAGGCATCCTTGCCACACTGCCTTGTGGGGAGCCAAATCCTGGTACAGCAAGCTCTTTTCCTGCTGTACCTTATTGGCCTAGTCTCTCAAGCTACAAACCCTGTCTACATGTTGCATTCAGAGATAGATAAAAGGCTGCATATCTCCCCATCCCATGAAAAAGAAAGCTGACTAAGCAGCAATTAGCTTACGTTTGCCTAAAGTATGATATACGTTGCCCTCTGACAGAACCTGCTCCCATCAGTCTTCACTACCAAATCAAACTTACAACACTCTATGTCCACTTGTGAAGTTGTGAGTGCCCCACCTGATTGCCATGTGTCTTTGTTATGAAACTATCATCTGCCTTGTATGATGTACCAACTGCTGCTGAATCTATGCATGCACTGTACACTATGGTAACAAATATTGTATTTTACATGTGTGTCATTAGCTTTTTATTTTTATCTTATTGCTAGTCCTGTGACGCACCCTCCTCTCTTGCCTTCTCCTTCCCTCCTACCATGTCTAATCTGTAAACAAGATTTTGTTCTTTACATTGTTTACCTGGTAAAAAGTTTTTAATTAAATAAAATATATGGGCAACCACACAGACAGGGGATTGAGAAAGTAGTACCCCACCTTGGAGGGCAGTCCAAGGGAGTTAGCTAGCATAGGCTGGCAGTGTCTGCCTCAGGTGGGGTTCTGTACCAGTAGTGGAGATGCCAGGTGGGTAGCTGAGCTAAGACATCAGACCAAAGGAAACAGCCAATTAGGGAAGGGTAAAAAAAAAAATTATATCTAAAGCAGGAATCTATGGAAAAACTAAAGCTCTGCCAGTGACACACTGTGAAGGAGGAGAACAGCCTGTGGGTATACATGCCTCCAGAAACCAAGTAGATGTCCCGAGGGGCAGCAGAATGTTCTCTTAGAGTGATTTTCCAGTTTCCTGCAAGAAAATTACAATTGCCATCAACAGGACTCAATTCAATCAATCAATAAATCAATCAGTCAGTCAATCAATCAATTTTTATTTCATACTGGAGGGTATGTGAGCAAAAATGGTTGTTTTCACAAAAAGCCAGTTGTACAGATATTTTAACAAAACAATTGGACACAAAAGTACAGAACAAACACATTAAAAACATCATACAGTGAGGTGAGGAACAATACAGTATATACACTTAATACACCTGTTTACAGCAGGTTTACATACAGGGAAAACATTTCATACAGAGGCAAATAGTCACAGGGAACAAGCTTGGGAAAAACACCCAGGCAGGGTGTATTTGAGGCAGGTGGTGGGGTCTGGGGAAGACATTGGGGCAGAAATGGGGGAGGAGAGTGGGAGTAGAGGAAGGAGAGAGTTTGAAAGGAGGGAAAATAACACAAAATGTTAGATGAGAGGGACAATAACAGAATATTTTGGTATATTCAAAGGAAAGGATGTCCAGGGCACAAACAGGCAGTAGATTTGAGGGGGTGGTCATTGAGGGTGCAGCTGAAGGAACTGATTGAGCTACAGGCAAGAATTTCAGGGGACAAATTGTTGTAAGACTTGGGGTCCTTATAGGTAATTGAATTCTGTGCATGAGAGGTACGATAGAATGGAATGTTGAAGATGAGATGGCAGACTCTCTTGTACTGTGCTTGGGACTCAAATCTTCTTACTAAAAAAAACTGAATTACAGGACATTACATTCTTTGATACTAAAGAGTTGCATGAAAACAGGCTCCATGAACCTTAGACTTCATTTGCCCCTGCTGCTTTTCCTGCCCTGAATGCGTAATCTTCTGTTTGTGACCACAGGACCATTACCGTGGCAACAGGTAGTGATGTCACAAGCAGAGGGTTATGCCTTTTTGACAAGAAAAAACAAGAAAAGATGTAATCTAAGGGGAAAATATCTTATTTTAATAAAAATGTCTTTAGTAGTAAAAAATGGAAGGTCCTATAATTTTAATTTAGGGGCAGTTTGTGTAATGGATTTCTGTTGATGCCAACTGTGAATTATTTTGTTTGTTTCCATGGAAACTGATAAATCTATCCAAGAAGCATAGTAGGTCTGGTTCACTAGCTGTTACCTGTATTATCAAGATCCTGGAGCACAGCAGAAATCTTCTTGCCAGACTCCACAGACTTAGATCAGTTTAATTATGCACACCTGCAGGCTGCCCAAATGCCCGGAAGCAGTGCATACCACTGCTGCTCCAATGATCTGGGTTCAGGCAGATGGTCAGGGATAGGACACAATGCTGCTGATGACAATGTTCCCCAGATGGGGGGGGGGGAGAAGTGGTGCGCCTTCTTGGCACCACAGCAACTCCTGTGGTTGACCAGGGAAATTGCCCCCGAGGTAGGCTGTGCATTTGTGATCACCACCTACATCACATTAGGGGTGCTGACTACTCTAGTAAGTTGTTGGTGGAATACTGGGGGAAAATGGAGCAAAAACATAACTGGCATCAGAATAATGGCAACCAGTACCCTCAAGGCCCTGTGCCATGGATACACAATGGGGTGACTGGTAGAGGTAGGGGAGGATTGAGGTGAAGGTGCCACCACTGGGGTACACCCCAGGCCTGGGGACTGGGCAGGTGGCAACAGTGAAGAAAAAGCTTGATTTGTTAAAAATGATGCAGAGCTGCTTTACCTGCTCAACAATTTCCCACATACAGTAGTCATGAGACAGTGAAATTGAAACCCTGCTCGGCATTAAATAAACAATAGGAAATATTTCAGAAATGTAAGTGGGAGAACATCATAATTATTCCTGCTGCATTACTGAGAGATTATTACAGGTAGGTAAAGCTGTGCTGACAGGCACTTCCTTGGATGCATTTGCCAACTGTTCTGACAACTACAGGTCAGCTCTAGGGCAAGAAAAATCATTTTCTGAAGAATTTTCCTTCTCTTGACAGGTTTTATGCATGCTACATTTCTTCTCTTTCCCTCTATTATATTTACAAGTTGTCAAAATAAATCTCCAGAATTTCTCTTTTGCTATGACTTGCTTACTTGTGCCTGCAAGCACTGCTCTTATTAATGAGTGAGAATCAATACTTTACAAGCACTAGCCTGCTGAGCAGCCAAGAGAGGAACCATCATGGGCAGAACAGCAACCCACGCAGTGGGCATGACAGACACCACCACCACTGACAGAAACAGAGGCTAGCTCAGAGGGCAAGAGTACACATGACTGATTTTGACAGACACAAAAGTTCTGAGAATGAGTGGTAGGTGTGGAAATCAGCTTTATTTGCATGCAGTGAATCTGAGCCAAGATTCTTTGGGAGGGAATGACTGGATACTTGAGATGCTGTGATCGGTTGTGAAAGTATTTGGTCCGCACGTAAAGCTGTGAGTGCGAGGCATGTGTGCCCAGTCTGTGTATATGCAGAAAAGGTTGCCATTTTGAGATGCTTCTAAGAGATGGTTCACCCACAGTGTTGAGACATGAATCTGGTTGCCGTAAATTAGGGCACCATAAACATGTCGCCCGCAGTGAGCATGTCCCCACATTCTACCGCATCACAGCTAAGGCGACAATGGACAGCAGGGGGCAAGAGTTGGTTTTTGTGGGGGTGCATCGTCCCCCACAACCCCCATCACTGAATATAATCTCTCTCCAGTCCGGGCATGAGTCGACCAGAGGAGAACAGTGTTGACTGCGAAAATGCTGTGAGTGCCCGGGCACTGTGAAATCCAGCATGCCCTTGTCACTCATGACCTTTTCCTATCACCCTAATTGTGGCACCCTAATTGTGCTGCCCACATAATGGTATACCCCAAGAGACTGTACACTTAGCCTCTCAATGGAGTAACATGATTAATGTGGTTGGACAGAAGTAATCTATAATCACAAGTCACAACCAAAGCATTGAGACAGTAGAAATGGACTCCAGTATTAGATGTAAAGCCCCAGTGTGTGCATGGAGGTCAAGGTGCAAATGATGCCAGAGTCAAGAGGAGGCCCAGGAAGGAGGACTGTGAATATTTTTTTTAAATCAAGGTTTTTATCTTCTATCCCTCTTGCATCATTCTGCCCCAGACCATCCAGCCACATCACCCGCCTTCCCCAGGACTTGCTGGCATTATAATCCCCCCATGGATTTCCCTGCATGTTTAGGCCAGTGGGAGTAGGGCCATCATTCTCCCTCCCCCGTGTCTTCATCCAGATGGGTGCCTTGCCTGATTTGTGGTGTGGAGCCTGCAGCAAGTGGGAGTGTCCTACTGCCAGTGCAGATTTTTTCATCCTCTATTTTCACCATTCTGATAGGGCCATCCAGTGCAATGCCACAGGTGCATGTGTGTGCCTCCACATGCACAAGTACCCAAGCGACTTGAGTGCCATGTGCTGAGTCACCCTGCTGTGCTATTACCTGGCTTTCACCATGTGTCAGACAGTAAGCAAGATGTCTAGACACCCCCACCCAATGGAGGAGCAGTCTTCTAGTTGCCCAAGCCTCCTTTCCTTGCGGACCCCTGGCAACCAGACTGCACTCAAATCCCAGTCATTGGCATGGCAGGTGATAGCACTACTACTGAGTCACTGGGCTGGCAAGTAGAACTGTGAGACTTTTATAGCTTGCAGAGGGTTAATCTTTATGTACAGTGGCAAGTGGCAGGGTAATACCTGGTACTCAGGGCAGGGCAAATGATATGATACATTTTCAACATTTACTTGTGACAGGCATGCAGTTGCAAAGTGTCTACATTTTAAACAGCTAAGGTTGCTTTTTGGGGTATGATTTTTGGAGGTAGCACATACTCCCTTTATAGTATTCATGGCATGTGCTCCATGTCAGTCCATACAGTGGCCAGCTGAGATGTTGAGAGAAGGGCTGTGCTGGTCTCCATATCAGTTCTGCGTGGCACCAGCTAGTGTGCTATGGATGGGGACGGTTGGTGTGCTTGCTATGGGTGGGGAGCACAAGCTGCTGGGGTGCAGTGAGCCACATGGACAGGGCCTTGGCAGGTGGCGGGGGCCACTGGACACCTGGACATCACACTAACATATGGGGCTGGGCAATTGAAGGGTGGGGGTGCCACTGGACACCAGAGAATAAATAAATACATATGGGGCTGTGTAATTGCAGAATGGGGTACCACTGGTCCCTAGGGACTACATAAAAATATACAGAGCTGGGCGATCAGAGGTGGGGGGTGCCATTGGACACCAGGGACTACATTTTCAACTATGGGGATAGTGATTGGAGGGTTGGGGATGCTACTAGACAGCACAGACCACATAAATACATACAAGGCTGGGTGATCAGAGTTTGAGGGGCGCCACTGGGAATCAGGGACTACATCTTCAACTATGGGGATGATGACCGGAAGGCAGGGGTGCCACTGGACACCAGGAAATGATTAGCCATGTTCGTGGATGGTCAACTGAGGTGGAGGGATGGTCACAGAGGTGCAAACCTGCTGCTGCTTCCCATGCAAATGAGCCCATAATGGGCACGCATATGGCCCAATAGCGCCTTGCGTTCCCAGTAGGCTCAATTGCATGGTGCTAGCTGAATATCATGCTGGGGGTTCCCAATGTTATAGAGTCTGGGGATGCTGCTCTCTACACATTCCAGATCCATGTCAAGGCAGCGCTACTCAACTTAATGCTGTGCTGAAATGCCCCTCTATTCAGTCATATAGCATCGGTGTGCTGCCAACAGAATATAGCATCCTTGGGGTCGTGGGAAGGGCAAGCACAGCACAAACCTTTGTGCTCCGCTTTTGCCCATATTCCAGTATCAGGAGCCAGATCACTTGATAGCTAGTCCCCTGGGAGCTTCCAGAGACAGGCTCAAGATGACAGCAGTCTAGGTCCAGAGAAAGGGCTCTTGGGATGTCCTATATTTAATGTACATTACTAGTAAATTTGGAGACCATGTGAGGGAATACACCAGGAGGATGTGGGGATCCTGAGGAGCTACCCCCTAATATGAGTTCCTGGTAACTTTGTAGTGGGGGAGTGGTCTCCCAGAAGAAAGGTTGTCACCTTTGGGGGGCATTTGCAGACCTGTGGCTGAGCGATGCTGCCAGCAAAGCTGCTGATGGAGAGAGATCTGGTGAGAAAAACAAGACTGCTGACTAAGGTAAGAGATATACCTACATTTGGACACAGAAGCAGCTGCTGGCAGAGGTGCTGAGGAGATTGCCAGCCACAGCCAGTTGTCAAACCGGAGTACGCACTAACACACTGTGTTTAGCACATCATCCAATTAGTAACAGTGCTGTGAACAAAGGTGCCTGTTTCAGGGGTGACCTTCTGGCTCTAGAAAGGAGACTGACCTGACACAGAGCAACAGCCCTTGGTAACAGAGAACCTGCAGGTGCTGCCATAGCAAGTAAAATAAAGTTCAAGGCTGAGAGAGCCTAACAAATGTTCCCTTCAGTAGTGGATGCTTCCTGTATCACTCACTGACCAGGCACCAAGATGCCAGAGGGATAAAACCAGTCAACAGTACTATAACTGAAATATAGTGGGAGCACTAAGGAATTAATGCAGATTAGACTGTGCTGTGACCAGATGTACAGCATCACCCTCTGGTGTATGTGGATCCAAGTGAAAAAAGGAAGAGGGGTTATGTGGCTCCAGTTGCATGTGTGGGGTACAGTCTTCAGCAAGGGGCCCTGAAGGTCCTGACTCATGTTGGGGGTCAGGACTGAACCTGTGGTGCATACAAGTGCCAAGAGAGTGGAAGGATACATCTTGTTGGCCCATTGTATAGTAAATGCCAGAGCACCAGGCACATAAAAGGGGTTAAAAGCAAATAAGCTAAAATCATGAGAATACATTTTTTTAGAGCATAGATATAAATTTCAACTTGGGATTCTAGCAAAAACGACAACTTTAAATAAAGTTCCTACCATTAGAAACATAGAAACATAGAAAATGACAGCAGAAGGGGACCTGTGGTCCATCGAGTCTGCCCAAGCGAGGTATCCCAGGACCTATTGTACACCGGTGTTCTGTCCTCCTAGACACTAAGCCTAGCCCTTGACAGTGCCATGTGTTTGTTCCCAATCCTTGTCTCACCCATGTTTAAAGCTTAATACTGACTTTGCAGTCACCACCTTGGGAGGTAATCTATTCCAAGGTTCCACCATCCTCTCTGAAAAGTAATACTTTCTGATGTCCCTCTTGAACACACCACACTTCAAATTTTCACCTGTGCCCTCTTGTAGTAGAATTGATGTTCCTGGTAAAAAGCTGTGCTTCTGGCACCTTGTTGATGCCTTTAAAGAACTTGATGATCTCAATCATATCTCTCCCCCGCTTAGTCTCTAGCTAGTACAATTTCAGAACCCCAAGCCTCTCTTCATAGGTGATTTCCTGAAGGCCATGTATCATTTTTGTTGCCCTTCTCCGGACCACTTCCAGTCTATCAATGTCCTTTCTTAGGTGAGGCCTCCAGAATTGTACACAGTACTCCAGATGAGGCCTCACTAATGACCGGTAAAGTGGTAATATCACCTTCCTGTCCCTGCTGTCTGTCCACCTGCCAATGCATCCTAACACCCTGCTAGCCCTGCTGTAAGCCTTGCTGCACTGACTTTGCTGCTTGAGATCATCCCTAATGATGACTCCCAGATCACATTCCTCAGCAGAGGAGCTCAGCTGGACTCTGTTTAGCCAGTATTCTTCCTTGGGGTTGGCCCTACCCAGGTGCATCACCTTACACTTCTTAGCATTGAAATTTAATTGCCATATTTGTGACCTCCATTCCAACTTCTTAGGGTCCTCCTGAATTTGTCTGACTCCCTCCGTACTTTCCACTCTTCTGCTGCGTTTCGTTTCATCCACAAACAGGGCGATGTTGCCATTTATGCCTTCACTGATGCCACTAATGAATACACTGAAGAGGACTGGCCCCAGGACTGACCCCTGAGGAGCCCCACTAGTGACCTGCCTCTCATTAGATTTCACCCCATTTACTACCACCCTTTGTTTTCTGTCCCTCAGCCAACTCCGTACCCACTTTACTATCTGTTCTGCTACCCCAAGGTCTTCTAGCTTTTTTAAGAGGCATCTATGCAGGACTGTGTCAAATGCCTTACTGAAGTCAAAGTAAGGCAAGTCCACTGCATGACCCCGTCCAACTCCTTGGTCACTTCGTCAAAGAATGTAATACGGTTCGTTTTACATGACCTGCCCATCACAAACCCATGTTGTTTGTAGTTCTGGAGGTGATTTACTTCAAGGTATTCCACTAGATCTTGCTTGATATGGGCCTCCATAAGTTTACCCACACTGATGTGAGTCTGACTGGCCTATAATTACCTGTATCTTTCCTGTCTCCACTGTTGTGCAGTGGCATCACGTTAAGTCAAATCAGGTTTTCTTCATAAAAAGCACTTTTCCAAAACCAAAGCGCCTGTACAATATAATAACAACATTTCAAAATTAAAATACCTAGTATTAGAATTACAGTTCAAATTTAAAATCAGTCCATGTCAGAAAATGCTTGTTGAAATAAATGTTTTTTTAACGCAGCCTTAAATGATTCAGTGGACAGGCACTCTCACCCAATGAGGTAGAGAGTTCTTAGGGTTGAGGTCATATATATAAATGCTCTGACCCCTGAGGTCTTCAAACAGATCCTGGGAACCTCCAGCAATCCCTCATCGGTGGAACAGAGTGGGCTGTAGGGACAGAGAAGATCTTGCAGATAATGTGGTCCCTGTTCATGTAGGGCCTTATAAGTCAGTGACGTGATCTTGAAGGTGATTCTCCACAGAGTATCCCATGATAATCGCGACTGAAAATACCGTGACTAAAAAATAGCGAGCACATGAAGGGCGACAAGACATAACGGTGGATAAGCCATTATAGCAAATAAAACTGCCATCCCCATTACAAGTATCGCGACTTCCAAATTAGCGATCAGGAGAACAGGACCAGTCAGACCTCCAACTTGAAACCCAACAGTAAACTTAAGGAGTAATGTAATAAAAACAACAGACCTCTAAGACCTCTCAGATGATTACAGCACCACAACATTTCACTCGCTGCCACCCGAGCACAACCATGGCAACCTGACCACCATGACAACCACAGCACAACCATGGCAACCAGAGCACAGCCATGACAACCAGAGTGACTTTTTGCTTTGCTGATAGCCAGCTGAGTGATGAAAGTAGATCCTCAGCCCAAATTGGGACCCAGAATAACACTGGCTCTGCTTGTAAAGCAAGCCGAGCATGTGGAACAACCTGTACTGCTGCAGTCTGCATTGATGGATACAATTTAAAGTGGATACGGTTGCAATTTAAAATAGAACTGATTGCTGCCTATGGCTTTTGGTCCTCTCCCCCCTTGGCCCATTAGGTGAGAGGACACTGTCCTGTGGATGGATTCAAGGTTATGGATTGGAACAGCAGAGGGTAGAACCAGTAGATTGGTACCTACCATTTGAGGGATCACTGAATCAGGACTATGCTGGTACTGTATTTAAATGCTCAGACTGTACTGAGAGCTGTGAAACTGTTGATGAAGGTGCTCCCCTCCCTCCGACTGAGCCTCTGGCAGACTGCTTTTATTCAATCGTCAGTGTGTTAGTGAGTCAGCACACATGGTTACTATCATCGCGATCATTACGTGGTTGCTATACATGTAGTTGCTACATAGTACATTCGTTATTCCATATGTTGCCATTTAATACTCACAAAACTTACAGTTGCTACTTTTTCGGTGCAGATATTACATGGACCCCTCCACAGTACTGGCAGCCAATGCAGTTCACGGAGCACAGGCGTAATATGACTGGCTCTAGATAAGCCAGTCAACAGCCTGGCTTCCACATTCTGCACCAGTTGCAGACAGCCACCACCCTCCAGTCACCTGGAACTACCCCGGACTCCAGTGACCTGTTGAACAGGTGCTCAAGAGGTGCTGCCAGCTCTTCTGCAAGCTCCCTGAGCACTCTAGGGTGTAAACCATCAGGGCCAGGGGCCTCGCTGGATCTGATGTGTGAAAGACCCCTCCTGACCCTGTCTGTGGTGAGCTCCTGGGTGCACATTCTCTGAACCCTTCTGGTCTCGGCTCTGATTCTACTGTCTAGCAGTGGGCCCTGATTCTCCCTCATGAATACCAAGCAAAAGTATTCATTTAGGGCCTCTGCTTTTTGTCTACTGTCCTCCAGAGCCTCATTATCCCCACTTTTAACCTTACAGTTCCTCCTCCTCCTTTCTTCCTTTTTCTCATTGATATAGCAGAAAATGGTTTTCTCCCCTGATTTGACTCCACGAGCAATTTGCAGCTCATTTTCTGCCTTGGCCTCCCTCATTATTTTCCTGTTCTCCTTACTTTTCTGAGTGTAATTCTCCCATCCCTGTCCCCTTTATGTTTCCTGAACCATTTGTATGCATTCCGTTTGGCCTTGATTGCCTCTCTTACTGGAGGGAGAACCACAATGGTCTTTTAAACCTATTTTTCTTTGTTGTAGTCCTGATGCAGAGTTCTGTTGCCTCAGGAACGGTATCCATAACACCTTTCCATATTTCCTCCACAACTGCTTGTCTCTGATATTTGTTAACCTATCCCTCACTATCTGCCTCAATCTACCAAAATCAGCCTTCTGAAAGCACAGCACCTATGTGCTTGAGGTGGTTTTAGTAGCGCCCGTGTTTTTTTCAAACCAGACTGTATTGTGATCGCATTCTTCAAACGATTTTTAAAAAACACATCAACTCTACAGTTATACGTTTATCTGCTTACCATTATTTTATCATCCCAAGAATGAAAACATCAGTTGGTCAGAAAACTCTGCTTTACAATCTACCAATATTTTTTAATGCACTTTCGACAAAGCTAGAATGCTTTGAAGTTACTATGTCCAGTTTTAGACAGGCTTTGAGAAACTATCTGTTCTTAGAGAGTGAATGCAAATGCTATGTAAACTAGCCTTCTTAATACAGTCAGCACTTGTTTATCTGGCTCTCACTTATCCGTTTCTCTCATGTATCCATCTTTGACTGCATTTTTTTTATTTCCCATTTTGTTTACACTCATTTATCCGTCCCTCTCATTATTCGTTTCCATCGCCCATCCTGCCTGTTGTCTCCTATGTGGATCTCAATGTTTACTCTCAGATAACTGACCCTTTTCATCCCCAGTAAAGTACTGTACAGCAAACCATAGACCAAAAGCAGGCACGGCAGTCACAAACCAAAGCAGCCACAGACTTAAGCAGCCACAGCAGCCGTAGATCAAACTGCAGACCGCAGCATCCAGTTTCCACTTAACCGTTACTCTCAGATATCCGTCACCTGACCTGAGAACGGAAGGCAACTGATATCTGAGTGCTGACTGTATGCCTGTGCTTGTCACATCAATTTGCTTGTATTTGTAATTATTTTGTATAGATATATGCCTTGTGTTATCTATTGGTATTATGTATTATGTATTTGTATGTTTTTATGTACTCTTGTAGCCCATGAAAATGAGTCTTTGGCCCATGGCCCTACCAGATGAAATAAACAAAACAAATAGAAAACTGGCATATATGTTGCCAACATTTACTGGAAACAATTTATATAATTTACCAGTGAAACGCTAAGAAATGGAGAATTAAGATACAGCAAACAGCAAAGGGAAAGTATATTGCCAAAGCAGAAGCAGTACAGCATTGGTGGACCTTTACAATCAACTTTGGCCATGCAACCGGATGGAAATTAACTAACCACTAACATGGTACTGCAGGCACTTTGTGACCTATATAAGAAGGTCAAAAGTTTCAATACCAGGCTAAACACTTTTGAGAAAAAGATCAAGCTGATAGTGGTGGACTCTTAAGGAAGTGGCAACCAAGGCCTCCTGAACAGAGACTGCAATGGCTGGAATTACAAAAGAATATATTTGTTTCTCGGGCTTCAAAATGTAAAGAACAATGAAGAGTGATGGGCGTAGTTTTCTGTGGATTCCAGAGGAGGCCGAGAGTGATTCTCTCCACGAGTTTGTTATGGTAGTGTTGCTAACAAAATTGGTCTTGTCTCCAGCTCCTGGTATTTTTGGACAAACAGAAGATTTCTAGTATTTAAAACTGGACCACTTAAATTATTTATTAAAGAAATATTGTTGTAACCTTTGTGTTACTTCAAGCAGGACACCACTGAAAATGAGCATTGGCTCAACAGTTATTTCCTGAAGAAATAAAAACCTTTACTATTGTTTTGCTATACCAGTGAAACCTGCTTGCAATTGTAGCGTTTGGGAATTTGGATATCCTTTCATTTCCAGTTTCTTTCAAGTATTTTGCTGTTTCTTTATACTGTTCCCACATGCTGCAGATGCTGGTAATTTTACGTTCGGCCAGGTGATGGCACAAAAGGGCTTTAAACATTTTCTTGACAAAGAAGAAAGAGGATACTGCCTTCTGGGCTGGAGTTAAACTAAAAAACAAAGGGAAAAGAGTGAAGTAAAGTCACAATCTGAAACAGAAGGAATGTGTTAGACGTATAATTTCAAGGATAAAGGCTTTGTCGCATATTACATGCAGTGTGAAAGCATCACATTTGAAATAATCGCAATTGGTATTCCAGTAGATGAGAGAAAAAAGCTAATTATTAAAGAGACACATGTAAGGCACAATTCCACTTGAATATTTTTGAACTGAAGCCATGTTTACATATTCATTTTAAGTTCTACCCTTCAGGAATGGGATTGAACAAGTTAAATTAATAAAATCATCTACTTGATATGTTTCTTGTCTCAGGTGAAGGATGTATTTCCCCACCTTAGCCTGGTCACTTTGTTGTAAGGGTAATTTTTTTTTTTTTTTGCAACTGTAATGTAAACTCAATAACCAATGGAAAAAAAATCAATTAATACAACAAAATTAAAACAGGGAGCTCAATTTTTAAAGCCCCACTTTTGACACAAGGTGCCTGCTTCAAAGGGCATTGACGCAAGTGGCATCTTGTGTTAAAAGTTGCGGCACTCCTGACTTTCGAATCCAGGCTGCATCAAAAACTGGAGGCTGTGCACCAAACTCCCCTATGCCACCCTTGTGCCAAAAGTGGTGGTGAGCCTAGGGCAAGGGGGCTTGCACCACAGTGGGGATGCAGCATCCTCTCATTTGAGATTTTGGAAGCCCCACTATAGCCGCACATTGAGACTGTGGTTAGACCAACCAGGAGTTAGTCTAACAGCCCTGTGCCATAGATCAGAAGTGTGTCAAGTGTGGGGGAGACAAAGCCTGTGAGGTTGGGGGACACTGAACACAGACCTGGGGGTGTGCCATAGTGGATGGCTTGGGCATGATGGGTGTGGCAAGGTACACAGTTGGCACTGGATAGATGTGCCTTGGACAGCTGTACAGACACGTGGACCTGGTACTCCCTGGCATCCATGCACAGACTCTGTCCCAGCCCTGGCAGCTGTCCTGGAGCTTGCACAGTTCCTGACCTGCAGAGATATGCCATGGCTGCAGGGTACTAGGTGCAGCTGGTGGACAGAGACATACCCCAGGCAGTGCAACATTCCTCTACTGCACATCCCATGGAGTGGTGATGTACTGCAGGTACAGGTGCCAATGTAACTATTGCATGGTGTGAGGGCACCCTAAGAGGCAGGTGCCAGACAGGAATGTGGCAGATGGAGGGACAAAGGACCGGCACAACATATACTGGAATGGGAAAACTCTGTCCTTGCCACCATCTGTACAACTGTCCAGGCCCCATCTGCCCAGTTCCACCTGTGTACCCTGCCACACCTTTCTGTGCCCACGCCACTGACAATGGCCCCCCCCAAGGTCCATATTCAGTGTCCCCCTATGTTGCAGTCTTTCTCCCCACCCAACGTCATGGTTCTGGGCCAGCATTGCACTGTGCGGGGGGGGGGCTTGATGAGACTCTCCATCGAACCCCTCTGGTATGTCAACTCTTTGGTGCAACACTCCACCTATGGCAACTTGGGGGACTTTGTCACAGGGACCCCTGTTCTAAAAAATACAGTGCAGGGTTCCTGGTGCACCTGGAGTTTGCCATAGGCAGTGACTGGCACAACTTGTGCCGATTCAGTGACTCTTTTAAAATCGAGCCCAGGATTACAAAAGTGCCACATTTCAAACTTTCTGTTAATGTGACATCACTAATGCCAGCCCGATGGTGCAACAATAGTACTACCACTCACGAAACTGGCCATTCATGTATAGGAATGAGCCCGCGGTGTTGGAGGGCTAGCTGGGGGGGGGGTTGACTGTCTGACAGACCACTTTCCTTCTCCGGTGAAGGGTGGGCAAGAGTTCAGTGCTCGGCTAACCCCTGGTGGAGGCCAAGTGGTACCACAGCCTGAGCTACACAAACGAGGTAGACGAGGCAGACGTCAGTGTATGTACCTTGACGTCAGTGCATGTCACGTCTCCTGAGGGAGAAAAAGGGAAAACTACGGCTGAGCTGGATGAACACCGTACTCCGCAGACCCTGCACCCAGCAACTCAGGTGCCACCCAAGGCTGGATTCTGGTACTGGTGGGTTGTGGGACTCCCCACCCCCTGCCATGGAGGGGAGAACCATGGGATACTATGGGGAACGGCAGGTAAGACCTGAGGGAAGCCAGAGTGATGGTGCAGGGAGGATCGGTGGGAATGGGGGCTGTCCGGGACAGTGAGAAAAATTAAAACGTGACATCACCAGCTTACAACATAGATTTAAGAGCAAACATTCTAACATTGAGGTATTATTTACAAATTCCATAATAAAGTATCAAAACTCATAAATGCCACTCAAAAATGTTCTGGTTGGTATCTTCTCATGACTGAACTGTAGCAGTATTTGTGCAGATTGTCTAACACATGGTTTAGTGGGAATGGTAACCAATGCACCACTGTTTGGTTTCTTAAGTCATGGGCCAAGTCCCTGAGGCACATCCAAGGTTAGAACCCAATCCTGGAGGGGTGTCCTCTAGTCATATGGTCAAGTTCTGAGGCATCTTCACGAAGGTGGTAACCTCCGCTACGAGACAGAGTGAGTGAATGACCAAACTTCAAGTTGTGCAAGCATATTACTGTCTGAAAATGTTGAGTTCAATTCCCCCCACCCCCTCCTAGAAACACAGAAACAAAGAAATTGATGGTAGATAAGGATCTCTAGGCCCATCTAGTCTGCACATTTTCCCTGCCTACTGTAAAAGTCACAGACCCTACTTGATTTCCGGCTTTACCTCCTCATTCCTATTGCTAGGGTTCCCCGATGCCTGTCCCATGCATGCTTGAATCCCCCCACTGCGTTTGCCCCACCACTTCTGCTGGGAGTCTATTCCATGCATCCACCACCCTTTCTGTGAAGAAATACTTCCTCATGCTACCCCTTAGTCTACCCCTTCCAACCTCATGTCTTGCCCCCTCGTTCCTGGACATCTCCTTTTCTGAAAAATGCTACCCTCTGGTACCCTATTTATGCCTTTTAGGTATTTGTAGGTTTCTGTCATATTTCCCCAGTCTCTCCTCTCCTCTCCTCTAGGGTATACATATTGAGGTCTCCCAGTCTCTCCTCATATGACTTTTGGTGGAGGCCCTGCACCATCTTTGTTGCCCTTCTCTGAACTGCCTCCAGCCTGTCTACGTCCTTACAGAGATGCAACCTCCATAACTGGACACCGTATTCTAAATGAGGCCTCACTAATGATCTGTACAGTGGCATCAACACCTCCTTCCTTCTTCTGGTGATAGCTCTCCCTATACATCCTAGCATCCCACTGGCTCTTCCCACAGCCTTGGCACATTGTTTGGCCACCTTTAGGTCATCTGATATGATTACAGTACCCTCAGATCCATTTCATGTTTGGTGACCATCAGTTTCTCTCCCTTCATCATGTCATCCTCCTCTGGATTCTTGTGCCCCAAAAGCATGGTTTTGCACTGTCGGGAATTAAATCTCATCTGCCACACTCTGGACCATTCCTGTAGTTAGCCTAGGTCCCTCCTCATTTTTTCCACCCCTCCTGGAGTGTCCACCCTGTTGCAGATCTTAGTGTCATCCACAAAAATGCACACCTTCTCCTCCAGCCCTTCCGCAATGTCACTTATGAAGACATTAAACAGGACTGGGCCCAGGACTGATCCCTATGGCACCTCGCTGGTCACTGTCCTTTCCTTTCCTTATACTGAGCACCATTTACTATGACCCTCTGTCTTCTATCACTCAACCAGTTCCTAACCAGGTTCACCACCTTGTGACCCACTCCCAGACTGTTCACAAGTCTTCTATGTGGAACAGTATCGAAGGCCTTACTGAAATCCAGGTAGGCCACATCCACCGCTCTTCCCTTATCCATGACCTTTGTCACCCAGTCAAAGAAATCAATTAAATTTGTTTCACATGACCTTCCCGCTGTGAATTCAAGCTGTCTCAGATCCTGCATGCTCCGCTGGATTCAAGGTGTTCCACGATCATTTGTTTAAGTAGTGATTCCATAATCTTCCCCACTATTGAGGTGAGACTGACTAGTCTATAGATTCCAACCTCCTGCCTACTGCCACTTTTGTGAAGAGGGACCTCTGCCCTCCTCCAGTCCTCCGGAACCACTCCTGTATCGAATTACTCATTGAACAGGGCTGCCAGTGGTGCCACCAGCGCCTCCTGTAGTTCCCTTAATATTGTAGGATATATCCCATCTGGTCCCATTGCCTTGTCCACTTTCAGTTTTGCGAGTTCTTTTAGAACTCTCTTTTCTGTAAATGGACTGGTGTCCATCCCCCCCCCCATATTTGTTCATGTTGCCTAACTGAGGTCTCTCACCTTCTTCTTCTGTGAATACAGAACAAAAATATTTGTTCAGTATTGATATTTTTTACAGGTCCCCTGCCACACACTCTCCTTCTTCCCCTTTAAGCCTTACTATCCCACTCCTGTCTCCCTAAAGTCCTTAGCATGTTTCATCTCAATGCTTGGAGTTTACTCCCTAAGATTGGACCAACTTAGGCTTTGAGTTTTACAGTTCCTCCCATATGTCCTAGTCATTACAAAGACCAGGCTCTCTGCTAGGATCAGTGATTTAGACATTTATATTGTATTATTTTTTGGTAACTGGGTAAGGTCCACAGGCCCTGTTTTCAAGGGTGACACGGGAACACTGGGGAGGTTAAGTGATTTGTTCTGGGGAGGTTAAGTGATTTACTCAAGGTCACACAATATGCAAATGGAAGCTGTGGGAATTAAACCAAGGTCTACTAGATGCACCAAGCTCATTTACAGTTCATTACTATACTCTCTAAGATGTACGGCCAGACCAATCTAAGGTTTGTATCCCATGATACTATATGCTGTTTACAGACAAGTTTGTGGCAAGAGGGAGAGTGGTGTGCTGTTGTTCTTCCATCACAGTCTCTCCTGTAAGGTTGTTCAGTGACTGCCCATCCCATCTCCCTTTGACTGTACTTGTGCAAACTTTTATTTCCCTCTTCCATCTTAATCTATGTTGGTGGCATCTATGTTCCCCCATCTAAACCTGACATCATCCCTAACCTCTCTACCCTCCTTACCTATTATTCACAAGTGGAACTCATTGACTTGGATGTCTTTAATTTCAGTTGGCTCACCTTCTCCCACAAGTGCCTCATCCAGGCAGTTGAGTTGCTCAATCTCTCTCAGCTCATCTCAGAACCTACCCAGTTTTATCCATACTCTTTCAATCACTCCATCCTTGACTTAGTTCTTGCCTCTCACCCACACCATATTCAAGATGCTGGTACTCTTCCAAACTCCTTCAGTGACCGCCACATGGTTTACTGCATCCAAAAAAAACATTGGCCCCAAATTCCCCCTACATATATTTGGTTCAGATCATCCAAAGCACTCAGCCTAGCATTCATCTTTGATACTCTCCATGTTTCTGACTGAGCCCCATTTGACATATCCTGTGATACTGATGAAGTCCTGTCCTTCTTGTAGTCCAGCTACACTTTAGTCTGGTATAAACATGCCCCCTCAAGAGGTGCAGGGTTTGTGGTAACCACAGCCCTTGGATTAGTGCAGCCCTCATTTCCCTTCTCAGGGCTTGTGACTCAGTGTGGTCTTGCCACATGACTACGGGTGACCATGAGGACTTGCGGAGTTACAGATGACTTCAAAACTCCACCATAAAGCCCATCTGAGTGACGATGGACACCTACTTTGCCTCCAACCTCCATGCCAGTCTCAAATCTCCTGCTGCATTCTGACAGGTTGTCCACTACCATTCTAACCTCACTGCCAAGTTAGCCTCCCCAATTATAAATCTTATGGTTTCCCTACTCCACCCCTACTCCTTCCCCATTTTCTTTCTCCCTCTCCCCATAATTCCAGGTGCTATTCTGTCTGCTCTGTTCTCACTCAACCCCAACAAAGGCCACATCCCTGACAGTCCCAGACTCTTTCATCTCTCTGCCCCAGGTATTCCTGCCCCCTCTCTGTACATGCAGCTCATCCTCTTCTGGTAACTACTGCCCTATCTCCCTCCTCCCAACTCTGGCTAAACTCCAGAAGAAACATGCTTTATCCCAACTATCTGCCTTCCTTGACTTTTCTTCCTTCCTCTCCCCTATACAGTCTGTCTTTCTTAAAGAACACACCACCATCTCCACTCTCCTCCATGTCACTCATGATATTCTCAGGGGTATGGACTTGGGCCACATTACTGCTGCAATAGCAATTGGTCTGCCGTATATAAAGCCTTTGATACTGTGGCTCACCATACCCTCCTGGAGAAACTTGGTGCCACTGGTCTGTCCTACCTCACAGCTAAGTGATTCCATTCCTGTCTAATCAAATGGCACCAGGCACTGCAGGTGAGTAACACTGTATCCCTTCTCTGATGTGACCTAAGGCTCCATACTGGGTCCCACTGTTTTTTTGTCTGTTTCACAATGACCTCCCAACTACATGTGTCTCCTGCAACAACACATGTATTGGATGACACAGTCCTCTATGCCACAGTTGCCTCTATCCCAGAAATGTAAACATCACTTCAGTGTCACTTTGACAGCATCCAACACTGGCTCTGTTCAAACTACTTCACTTTAAACTCTAAAAAGACAGTTTGCATGTCTTTTGAAACCATACAATGTCTTGCCAAGGTCTGTCACTTCCCCCCAGCCTTTTAAGCCCTGAATGGCATCCCACTTGAAGATGTCTCCCAGTTCAAGTACCTTGCTGTGTGACTGGACAGGAATTTAGACTTTGCTTCCCATGTCAACACCATACAGTACATAAAAAGCTCTTTGCAAAGCTTGGCATCTTATACAGGAATTGGACCTGCCTGCTCCTCCCAGTCTGCCATGAGATTATCCTAAAGATTATCTAATCAATGCTGAACAATGCAGATGTGGTCTACAGGTTACCCCTAAATCCATATCAGGCCAGGCTATGCCCGCCCCTCCATTCGTTCTGTCTCTTTATTTCTGATTCCCAATCACATACTGTACTCACCATTGCTCCCTCTACCAGAACCTTTGCTTCTCTCAAATCACATCATCGCTGTCACAGTGCTGCCTTTCTTTCATAATACTGGCTAGCCTCTCAACTCCCTATTACTTCATTGTACTACTTTCACATTAAATTCCCAATTCTTACTTTATCTGCTCCTTGGACCTGTGTTCTTTTTGTATTCCTCATTGTAACACCTCTGGTGGTCAGTCTACCTCGTTGGTGCATTTGACCTCCCTCTAGAAGTCCCTTTTCTACAGAATCTACCACTGCCCCTCCTATCCCCCTCTCAAACTACTGCTCAGTTTTCACTACTCTGCAGTTTACTCCTTTGTTTAGCCTCTACTTTAGCCTACCGTTTGTCTATAGCACAGTTACAAACGCGATCCTCTCAGGTTTATTGTTATTTTTGCTTTTATTTGCTGTTAATATATTGAGTCAGGCATGTACCACCTCTATATAAAAGGACTCAGGCTCCAGAGTCAAAAGGCGAAGTTGTACTTTATGAGACAATCATTTTAAATACATTTAAGAGGACACCAGCATACACAAAATGCTTTCCTGATGCATTTTGGAAAATACCATTCTTTCATCAAACTTTTTATGTTTCATAGTTTTGAACTCTGTCATAGAAACGTAGAAACATAGACTTTGACTGCAGATAAGGACCACTTGGCCCACCCAGTCTGCCCATTTCCCTACCTACTGGATAAGCTGCAGATTCTAGTTAACCAACAGCCTACTTCCTGCCACCTCCCACTACAATTGCCTTGTGTCTGTCCCATGCATGTTTGAATTCCCCCACTGTTTTAGCCCCAACAACCTCCCCAGGAAGGCAGTTCCACACATCCACCACTCTCTCCGTGAAAAAAAATGTCCTCACATTACCCTTGAGCCGTCCCCCCTCTATCTTTAAATTGTGTCCCTTGTTCTTACACATCTCTTTTTCTGAAAGATGCTACCCTCCTGGACTTTGTTGATTCCCTTGAGGTACTTGAACATTTCTATCATGTCCCCCTGTCCCTCCTTTCATCAAGAGTATACATATTAAGCTCTCTCAGTCTCTCTTCATATGGTTTCTGATGCAGACCCTGCACCATTTTAGTTGTCCTCCTCTGGACTGCTTCCATCCTGTCTATGTCCTTGCATAGATGAGTTCTCCAAAACTGCACACAGTACTCCAGATGGTGTCTCACCTACTGTCTGTACAGAGGGATAACCACTTCCCTTTTTCTACTGGTGATGCCCCTTCCTATGCATCCCGGTATCCCCCTGGCTCTCCTCACTGACTTCTCACATTGCTTACCAACCTTTAGATCATCTGATATGACTACCCCCAAGTCCCGTTCCATTTTTGTTGTTGTTAGTACCTCCCCTGCTATTGTGTACTCTTCTACTGGGTTTTTGTTTCCCAGATGCATTACTTTGCACTTATTTGCACTGAATCTAAGTTGCCATAAGTCTGACCATTCCTCCAACCTTGCCAAGTCCCTTCTCATCCTTTCTACCCCCCCCTTGTGTAACAACTCTGTTACAGATCTTTGTATCATCTGCAAAGAGGCATACCTTTCCCTCCAGACCCTCTGCAATGTCACCTATAAAGATGTTAAAGAGGACTGGACCCAGTACTGAGCACTGAGATACTCCACTAGTGACCCCCCTTTCTTTGGAATGTGTTCCACTCACTATTACCTTCTGTGTCCTATTGTGCAGCCAGTTTGCAACCCAGGCTACCACCCTGGGACCCACTTCCAGGCTGACTAACTTGATTATTAATCTTTTGTGTGGGACTGTGTCAAATGCCTTGCTAAAGTCTAGGTAGGCCATATCCACAGCCCCTCCCTGGTCTATTACTTTGGTCACCCAGTCAAAGAAATCTATTAGATTCGTCTGACATGACCTTCCTGCCATAAATCCATGCTGCTTTGGATTCTGTGCCCCGCTGGCCTCTAGGTACTCAACAATTCTTTCTTTCTGAAGTGACTCCATCATTTTCCCTACCACTGAGATCAAACTTACAGGTCTGTAGTTTCCTGCTTCTGCCTTGCTCCCACTTTTGTGAAGGGGAATCACATCTGCCCTCCTCCAGTCCTCAGGTACCACCCCATCCTCCCATGATTTGTTAAAAAGAGTGGTCAGTGGTGTCACTAGGTCCTCCCTTAGTTCTTTTAGGATTCTGGGGTGAATCCCATCAGGCCCCATTGCTTTGTCCACCTTGAGTTTTAGAAGTTTTTTCAGGACTCATTAAGCATGCATCCCCAACGCTGTGTGACCTTTTTAAATTGGAGTAATATATTAAGTCAGATCCTTGGCCTTTCACTACTGCTGCTTCTGCTTACAGCCACTAAATAATTTTACACACACACTCCATTATTGTTGTAAGGGCTTTGCAAGTGTTGTTTTAAATGTGGGGAACAGTAGACAGACACACTCATGACTGCCAAAATCACGTGCTACCCAGGGTGGCCTGCCCAAATCCAACAGCAACAAATGTAAAACAGGTGCACTCCAGACAATAAGCAATTGGATTACTTTGATGCATGCAAAACACAGTAGTCTGATAAAAACATGATGAAACAAGATTTTTCATCTTGTAACTGCAGACCTGCTCCATAACACCCCATGTTATGAGAGGGATCAGCATGTACTTTTGTTGCATCATATTTCTTTTTTTTTAACTCAATATACTTTATTTAATTCAATATTATACATATGGCTTATATGGCAATTGGAATAATACACAAACAATAAAACAAATCACTGTAGCCTTGGGGTTACATCGGCTCAAATATGTTTATTACTATAACTATAACTACCCCTTTTATTATCCCCCAAACTTATTATACACCCTCCCATTATTACCATCCACCCCATTTAACTCTTCCATCCCTCCACCCTATCCCAAGAGGCAGGATCATCAGAAAATGCTTGACACTGTGCACCTATTGATATCTAAGAGTAGATATCAGAGGGTCACCTTACAGATCTGGTTGGTAAAAGCCTTCTCAGTTTATTGATGCAATAAAGGGCACCAGTAGGCAGCTAGTAGTGTTATCCCTATTCCTTACCTACTAATTGAGGTCAGTGTGTAATGTTTGCCCCATTTCGTATCAAAACTGGTGGGGTTATGTCTTAAACTTGTGATCATCTTTTCTATTTTCAGGTTAAATAAAAATGCATTTAACCGTTCTGAGTAGGGAATAAGAATAGAACCTTTCCAGTGTTTCAACTTCCAGTTTTTTGACTGAATATGAAATTAGTGACATAGCATATCTCCTTTCTCAGACTGGGACAAAGCAGTAGTCACCCAGGATACAAATCTCAGGGGTGAAAAGCAGCTCTAGCCCTAATAGGAGATCAAGCTTGTTCTTAACTGTCTTCCATAGTGGTCTGATTGACGGACAGTCCAAAAGAACATGAAGTATAGTGCCTTCCATTTTACCACACCTATTGCATTTTGGATCTTGAAATTTGACCATGTCTGCCAGCTTAGCTGGAGTAAAATAGATGTTATGCAGTATATGAAATTGCATAAAATGAAGTTTGTCATTGGATGTATACTGCTTGCCAGATTTTATCCCAACTAAGCCCTCTATTTGAAAATTGGGCCACCCAATATGGGGATGCCCCTTGGATGTTGGGGAAAATCGCTGGGTACAATGTTGCTGTGACTTGGGAAACTGCGTGTGGATCCAAAGCCAGGGTATGGAACATGTTAAGGAGGTCTGTCTGATCAATATTCCATGCACATGCCCCCAGTTTACTAATCAATAGATGTCTAATTTGGAAACCTCTGAAGATCTGGTTGGGAGATAGTTGCAGGGAGGGCAGAAGTGCCAGAGTGAGTATTGTAAAGAGATACATTTTGGTAAGCAGAATAAATGGACTGAGATAAAAGGATTGTGTTTTGGGGGTAAGAAGGTAGAAGTAGTGAGAAAAGTGAAATATTTGGGATTTATTTTTCAGAATGATTTTTCCTGTGCAGAACAGGTTTTAAGCATGGTAAATAAAGCAAATAATAGGTTATACTTTTTAACTGTTATGAGATGTGCAGGTTTGAATGAATCAGATTTGGTTTATTATTTTACTACAGTGGTTTGACTAGTGGTTGAATATGAAGTTGCTGTGTAGCACAGTGGCCTCACAAAAGTGAATCTGAAGATTTGGAAAGAGTACAAAAAAGGGCACAAAGAGTAATTGTTGGGTGGGATGCGAGTTATATGGAAGCCTTGATTAAATGTGGGCTTGATAGGTTAGATACTAGAAGAGAAAAAAATGACTAAAGAGGTTTTTAAAAAAAATTGTGAGCCTGACCATAAATTGCATTGTTTACTTGTATTGAGGAATATGTCTGGATGTAATTTGCGAAGTAAGGAGATGTGGGAAAAACCTGGAGTGAGAACTCATACTTACAGTAAATCTTTGTTTGTGCAATATTTGAATGTGGTGAAATGAATGTTAATTTTTTTGTATTCCTATCTTGTTTTAAAATTGTATAATTTTATGTTTTGGATCTGCTATATGTACATGTTTCTCTTTGTATGCTGTACAGAGCTTCAACTTATACTTTTGTGCCTGCTTGCAATATTAAGTAATAAAGCATTAACTAACTAAAAACTAACAGTTGCCAAACGCCAACCCTCCCTGACTAAAGAACACTGCTGAGTGGCAGCTTTTACAGCTTGGTGTACCTCCCGATGTGGCTTCCTGAGTTTACTTCTGAACTCAGCCACCTGCACAGTAGAAGGCTGTGCTGCTGCTGGGCTATCAGGGTGGCCCTGATGCACAGATTTTAAAGATTACTGTAATGTTTAGTGAGTGAGTTGACTGTTGTGAGGTCTGAGTAGTGACATGGCCAGCAGAATGTAGTGCCAGTTAACAAGTTTCCTATACAATGCCCTCCCAGACACACAAGGATTGGCATAATCATGATGCCTTGCACTGGGTTTCAAACTTTAGAAAGCAAGCATATGACTTGGAGTGATCTATAAAATGGTTATGTGATACTTCCACTTCTGTTTACACCCCCCCCCAAGGATTTACATATTTGTTATGCTTTGCACTGGATTTTAGGCTTCAGAATGCTTGCATATGCCTTAGAGAGATTTACAAAAAACAAATTAGAAATGTCTTCTTCTATTGTTTATAGCAGGAGCAATAAAGCACCCACCAAAGAAAGGGAGAGCTGCATGAAAACAGTTAAAACTCTAGCCATTTTATTCATCTCCAAGTTCACAAACTTGAACCCACACCATTCCATGATGCAAACATCAGAGCAAGTAGATGTGAAAAGTAATCATTTGGTGGGTGCTTTATTGCTACTTCTGTTCTATTGATTATTGCAGCACTACCAAATGTTTCCTGGTGCTGATTATTTTCTTGATTGTATTGCTTATGCATTTCACATACTTCCCTTGTTGTAAACTGCCTTTGTGTTAGGTTGCATCACATGCACATCATGCTGATTGAAATGGGTGTCACCTACATCAGTCTGGAAGTTTTATAGCAGGATTATGTGCATTGTAAAATAAAATGTCTTGGTCCTTTGTGGCTGATAGTAATTACACAAGCCAGTTGCTCACTGTTGTCCTCTGTTGCTGAGCAAGCAAACTGGCACCCAGTATGGTCCCACAATCCAGAAGATGTTATGGAGGGAAACTTTGAAGAAAAGTACTGAGGAGATTTAAGAATACCAAATCAACCCTAAGCAAACTAACCATTCTCTACAACAAGCATGCTTGCTTTGTGCTAAATGCACACCACGATAGTCACCATAGCACACTATATAATTGATGGAATCTAGATGGCTGCAGACTTCATCTGCTACACCAAATGTACAAATGTACTGCTGGTAATGTGCCTAACTACTGACTGGCCTTGGTGCAGCCCAGACCAGTCAGGATGTTTCTAGTTCCTAGAAATCCTAGTTTAACTTACCTTCTGCCCTGCTTCTCTGTCCCCACCTGCCTACTCTACCTTACCTCCTGCTTTCCCCCAACCCTACTCTCCCCCCTCCTTCCAACCTACTCACCCAATCCCTCTCATCCCTACCCTCCCCTTCTGCTACCCCGACAAAGTTTAGCTTTCTGACTGCCTTAGTGTGTACTTGTTAAAGATGTATTTACCTGTATGTAAATTTACATACTGTAACCCTACACTTATTTTGTTCCATTTGCTACTTGTTTGTTATTGATTATGTTGATGGGGAACCTTTGTAAACAAGCTTCCAGCTCAAAGGTGTTATTCCAAGAAAGAAAGAAAGAAAGAAAGAAAGAAAGAAAGAAAGAAAGAAAGAAAGAAAGAAAGAAAGAAAAAAAATCTGCAGCAGGACTGGAATATATTGTCCTCACATTAACACCAGAGCGGGCTTCAGTTGCTTTTTCCATGCTGACCCTCTGGCTTGGAACAACTTGCCTACTGGCCTCCCCCACTGTGCCACTTTCACTTCCAAATTCTGATTTGTCTCTCCCTTCACCTTACTGCCCTATCTTCCCTCCTCCTAACCCCTCTGTAACTTTGCTTCTCACTCAAGAAAACTTCTACTGCCTTCTTATATAATTTCCCTAAGCTCAGGCTCTCCTTTCCCTGTCCTTCTGCTCAGCCTTGTCTTTCTCCTCCCTCAGGTCCCTTCTCTGTGACTTTACTACTCCCTACTACAACTGTGCCTGATCCCAACCTTTGTGTGACCTCCCCCCACTGTTGGTCTTCCCCATGTCTTCTCTCCGGATGTTGAGCTGTTTTCTCCCCCCATCTGCCCCATGCATCAAGTCTGTGAGGACTTGTACTGGTCTTTTTATTGACTCAGTTTGGTAATGTTTAGTTCCTGTACCTTCCTTAATGCACTGACACTGCTAACTCAAGCTGTTTCACAGGCTGGGTGGTATTCTACTGCTCCTTTCTGGATTTGCTCCCAGTACTAATTTTGCACGTGTACATAATACATTGTTTTATATTATTATTTGTGTTTGCACTATCACCTGTACATTGTGATTGCATAACTGTTACATATGTTCTGCTATTTTAATATTTTTATTAACATGTAGTATACTGAATTGTATTTAATTTCATTCAGTATTATTCCTATAGTATTGCTATTGTCACCTTGCCATTCTTGGGTTGTGTATTCCCTGTCCCACTTCCTGTCTGGACAAGACTGGAAATGAGCTGTTATCAGCTCAATATGTCTTTCTGGGAAATCGTTTAAAATAAATAAATAATTGGCCAGCACCCAGCCTATGCCCCCCTTCCCCCGTTTGGCCCAGTATGAGGACACATTCTACACAGCACACAGCCTAGGTCCTGCTGCACCTTAGCAAGCCAGAGACCCCATGGTATGGGTGACTATATACCTATGCCATACTCTTAATATGACTGGGTTTCATCCATCCATGTGAGACATTCATGGAAGGTAACTGCAATCTGGTGCTGATGGGCACTAAGTGCTTTTCCAAATGTGAGGGATAAGTGAAACATTGAACAGCTGTCAATACCTCCATGAGAACCTTGAAAAACAAAATATTTAACAAAAAGCATCTTATATTTCTCATTAGCTCTGTATCACTTGTCACCTTTATTTATTACTGAGGTCATATGTATAAAAACAGGATATTTGTTCTTTGGAAGTTCAACAGTGCCTACTGCTTCTTCCTGACCTGTCATAATACTCTACTTGTAACAACAAATTTATTCCCATGGCAATCGACTGTGATGTTACAATAAAGCATTATCATTTTAAGTAGAGTATAAGCTTTTTTTTTTGTTTAATTCTTTGGTAACTGGGTAAGGCCCACTGGGCACAAGTGCCTGTTTTCAGGGGCAACACGGGAGTACTGGGGAGGTTATATGACCACAGTATCAATGTGGGAATCAAGCCCAGGTCTACTGGATGCACCACGCTCATTAATAGCTCCTTACTCTAATCTCTAGGCTATACTGCCAGCCCCATAGAGGCTATAGAGACAGATTAACTCTACGGGATAAAGATTTTGTTTTGTGATAATTTCTTCAGTGATATAGAATGCAGAGGAGAAATCTAAAAAAGACATATGAAATCCAAGTGGCACCTGTGTTAAAATATTATGTTTTGCAAAGAGTTTCTAAAGATATCAGTAGCTTCTAAAATATTGCTGTAATTGTGCTAAGAATCTACTTTGTGTACTCAGGCCATAATGTATAAACTGTGCCTTCTGCAAGTTGTAACCAGATCCTGCTGCAATTAAAAAACATTTTATGAGTCTCTGACTCAATGGTGCATCCATTTCTCGTGAATAAAATTATTTCTTAGTATGATTATTAAAAGAATTAAAGCAGCAATGCATGGATTTTTTTTTCCAAAAAGGTATTTTTAGCTACAAATATTTGAATTTCTGTCAAATCTATTTTTCTAGGTGCCTCCTATGCTGCAGACCATGCACATTCTGGAGGATGCGGTGTTGTTCCATCTGCAGGCACCTCTCTGGGCTGAGGGAGGAGGTTGCTCATCTCCAGGCTGAGTTGGCCAGGATTTGTGGGACCTCCTCTTCCATCCAGGGACCACCAGTGCCACTGCCGTTGCCTCAGAGGTTGCCAAGAAAGAGGAGCAGTTGGACCACAGTGAGCTCAAGGAGGGTGAGAGTGGTGGAACAGAGGCGAATCCCTCCAGCTGTACTTCTCCACCATTCCTATGCCATTCTGGCAAAATGCAGTTCCTATGGAGGCACCCGCAGTGGAGACCAAGGAGGATGCTGGGAACCTCCACAAAGGAGACCCACAGGAGGGTGGCAGGGGACCCCGCAGGGGAAGGAAACAACTCCTGGTGGGGGACTCCATTGTTAGGAAGGTAGAACTGGGGGAGGAAGGGGAGAGGGAGGTAAGGTGCCTGCCTGGCGCCATGGCTTGAGGGACAGGGAGCGAATCCTCAGGATTGCCAGAACAGCTACACAGGGAGGGAGCTGGATGTCATTGTCCACCTAGGGACAAATGACCTGGCTAAGAAAGGGATTAGAGAAGTGCAGAAAGAGTTTGTGGAGTTGGGGAAGGGCCTTAGACAAGTAGCACGCACGGTAACCTTCTCAGAAGTGCTGCCCATCTATGGCATAGGAGAGGCTAGGGTGTTCTGCACCATGGAATTCAATCAGTGGTTGAAAAACTGGCATGGAGCTCAGGGATTTGGCTTCACTGGGGACTGGGGGTCCACCTGGAGTGATGCAAGCCTATACTGGCATGATGGGTTGCATCTGTCCAGAAGGGGAACCAGGATCCTAGGTGATAGGTTTAAATGCTTCATTGGCAAGCATTTAAACTAGCCAAGGGGGGAGGCACTGGAAAGGAGCATGGAAATTCTAGCCCCGCCAAAAAATCATGGTAGTAAGTGCGGTAAACACCAACATAGAGGTGTCAATAGGGAGAAGGGCAGGGGTAAATGGAGAATGTGACAAAGGCAAAAAGGACATGGATGGGGCAAAAAGGAGTAAGGCCATCAGGAAATGAAGGGTAATGAGTACCAATGCCCGTAGTCTGGGCAACAAGCTCCCTGAGCTGGTGGCCTTGATGGAAAAGGGATGCCTAGATATCATAGCAGTCACAGAAACATGGTACACAAAGAACCATGACTGGGATGTTAACATACCAGGGTACATAACCTACAGGAGAGACAGGCAGGGGAGAAGAGGGGGAGGAGTAGCTCTCTATGTTAAGGAAGGGATAAAAGCAACTGAACAAAAGAGTAAACAGGGAGGAGAGGAGGCACTGTGGGTCACCTTGGAGACTGGAAAGGTCACCACAATCCGCACAAGGGTTGTGTACAGACCCCCATGTCAGGGGGAGGGAATGGACAAGGATATGATAGAAGGCATTTTTAGAATGGCAGAGAAAGGGGAGATACTGTCGATGGGAGACCTGAATATGCCAGATGTTAACTGGAGCACATTTGCTGCAGTCACATCCAAGAATAGGGCCATTCTTGATGCCCTACAGGTGGCAGGCCTCAGACAGCTAGTTTTGGAACCCACTCATGAGGGAGCAGTCTTAGACCTCATACTCTCAAACGGGGACAGTGAGAGGATCTCAGATCTAGAAGTGGGTTGCCATCTGGGAACAAGTGACCATCAAACAGTGTGGTTCATGTTAAACTCAGCTACAGAGTCAAGCCATACAAAAGTGAGGGTACTGGACTTCAGGAGGGCTGACTTTGGCAAGATGGGAGAGTGCCTCAGAAAAGCACTAGCAAGCAGGCTAGAAGGAGGTGTGGAGCAACAAGGGGAATCATCAAACTGCCATCACAGAGGCAACAAGCCTTTGTGTGAAGCAAATAAACAAATCAAATGAAAGAAAAGCCACTATGGTTCTCAAAAGAGGTGGCTGTGAAAGTCAGGAAGAAAAGATAGCATTCAGGAAGTATAAGGAAACACAGAAGGAGCAGGACAGAGAGCTGTCCCAGTTAAGGCAGAAGGAAGCAGGGGGGAAGTCAGAATAGCAAAGGCCCAAACTGAGGAAAAGATAGCCAACTCGGTTAAGAAGGGAGATAAAACCTTTTATAGGTAAATCACTGAGCGCAGAAAGACAAAGAGAGGGATAGTGAGGCTGAATAGAATGAACGGTGGGTGGGCAGAGGGAGACAGTGAAAAAGCAGGGATACTGAATAAACATTTCTGCTCGGTATTCACAAAAGAGGAGGGGAAAGTGCCTAATCCAATTAACAGAAGCACTCTTGATAGGGGGGTCGATCCCAGTCCTTTCACAGAAGAAAGGGTTCTGAAAGAACTCCTAAAACTGAAGGTGGACAAAGCAATGAGGCCTGATGGAATTCACCCCAATTCTAAAAGAAGTTAAGGGGGAAACTAGTGAAACCACTGGCAACTCTTTTAATAAATCATTGAGGATGGTGTGGTACCCAAGGACTGGAGGAAGGCGGATGTGATTCCCTTCACAAAAGTGGGACCAAGACAGAGGCAGAAACTACAGACCTGTCAGTCTGACCCCTGTGGTGAGGAAGTGATGGAGTCACTTCTGAAGGAAAGAATAGTTGAGTACCATGTGAGGCCAGTGGGGCTGGGACCCAAGGCAGCATGGGTTCACAGCGGGAAGGTCATGTCAGATGAATCTAATAGATTTCTTTGACTGGGTGACCAAAGTAGTAGACCAGGAGGGCTGTGGACATGGCCTACCTAGACTTTAGCAAGACATTTGACACAGTCCCACACAAAAGATTAATAGTCAAATTAACCAGCCTGGGAGTGGGTCCCAGGGTGGTAGCCTAGGTAAAACATTGGCTGGACAACAGGACACAGAAGGTAATTGTAAATGGAGTCCACTCTGAAGAAAGAGGGGTTACTAGTGGGGTACCGCAGGGTTCAGTATTGGGTTAAGTTCTTTTTAATGTCTTCATAAGTGACATTGCAGAGGGACTGGAAGGAAAAGTATGCCTCTTTGCAGATGACACAAAGATCTGCAACAGGGTTGATACACAAGGAGGCGTGGAAAGGATGAGAAGGGACTTGGCAAGGTTGGATGAATGGTCAGAAGTATGGCAGCTAGGATTCAATGCAAAAAGTGCAAATAATGCACCTGGAAACAAGAACCCAGGGAAGAATACACAATGGGGAGGTAGTAACAACAACAAAAAGGAAATGGACCTGGGGGTAATCATATCAGATGACCTTAAGGTTAGCAAGCAATGTGAGAAGGCAGTAGGAGGGCTGGGGTATACTGGGATGCACAGAGAGGCATCAGCAGCAGAAAACAGGAAGTTGTTATCCTCTGTACAGACAGTTGGTGAGACCCCATCTGGAGTACTGTGTCCAGTTCTGGAGACCCCATCTCCACAAGGACATAGACAGGATAGAGGCAGTCCAGAGGAGGGCAACTAAAATGGTGCAGGGTCTGCAAGAGAAGCCGTATAGGGAGAGACTACAGGAGCTTAATATGTATACCCTTGAGGAAAGAAGGGAGAGGGGGGACATGATAGAAACTTTTAAGTACCTCAGTGGAATCAACAAAGTCCAAAAGGGTAGCATCTTTCAGAAAAGAGACATGCAAGAACAAGGGACACAATTTAAAGATGGGGGCAGTTCAGGGCAATGTGAGGAAGTATTATTACAGAGAGGGTAGTGGATGCATGGAACAGCCTTCCTGAGGAGGTTGTGGGGTCTAAAACTGTGGGGGAATTCAAGAATGCATGGGACAGACATAAGGCAATTCTTGTGGGGGTAGGAAGAAATAGGCTGTTGGTTAACTAGGATCTGCGGCCTATCCTGTAAGTAGGGAAATGGGCAGACTAGATGGGCCAAGTGGTCCTTATCTGCCGTCAAAGTCTATGTTTCTATGTTATGCTCAGTTGTAGCTCTTGTTGGATCCACTATGCTATTTCTATACCAAATGTGGTGGACAACTTTTTTTGAGGAAAAAAATTAAAACATTTATAAAATGCACATATTTTGGAGTAACTGGAAACTTTCACCACCAAATAAAACTGAAACATGTCTGGAATATTTTATATTGAAAAAAAAAGTAGAGTAAATTTTTGCCAATTTCATTACACTGGTGCGTTAAAAGAAAGTGAGGGTGGCTTAGCACCTCTCAATAGACTTGGTACTTCAAATACTATATTGTACCCGTGTAAAGTGTAGAATAGTATAAACAGTACAGTGCTTTTCATAATTTATTAACAGGATAGTCTGATGTTGCATCTCATTTTCTGTTGGGTTCTGCTTCTGCTTGGGACAGCATGTCACCTCTTAGTACCATTTATACTTTGATTCATATTTGTCAAAATATGCTTTTAAAAACAGCTCTGGTTTAAAGAGATTAAAAACTTGCCTAGTTCAAGCTGCAGTCTGGATCTACCATTTCAAAAAAACAATAATAGCAATAAGAAATGAAAATGTACAGATTCTACCCGCTAGGGGGACCGACTCCTCTGAAAACATTAAGGATTCAGCTTGACCTGAAACTGATAAATTCTTTGCGCTAAACTTTCATTAATAAAAGTGTGTCCTGTAGGTGGCGTTCCAGGTCTTCTTGGGCAACTGTTTATATTCCCAGTTCCCCGCGATCCTACATCGCTGGCTACTTACTGCTGCCACCTGCCACCGAGACAGACACAGTTGAGGTGAGAGCAGCCCTGCCTCGCAGCTGTTTCGTCGATACTGTACCTGCAAAGTTCTCACAGATTTACTAAGCGCGGTGCACGCATTCCTTTCGATTTCCAAATACCACAGCCATTTATTGTACCTACAACTGAGTGAACTGTTGTTTGCATGGGAATTAAATGGGTTTACCGTGCGGCTTCTTTGAGATGTAGCTTCCACAAAATCGTACCAATTTTTTCAGTTCACGTGAGCCATAACCTCGCAACTGACCCTGATTATGAGAGACGTTCCGCATTTTACCCCTTAAAATTGCTCTGTCTCTCATAGAAAAGGTGCTGTAAATTCTGAATGTCAAGCAGGAATTCATAATATTCTGAGATGCTAACTAAAAAAAATAAACGTGCTGGTGAACAAAATCGTTTTCACAATGTTCTGAGCTTGCATCTACTTGTTTGAGGATGTGTCCAGTCCCTCATTCTAAAGGTCTGTGTCCCTCATTTTGAGTGTCCATGACCCTCATTTCAGTGACAAAAGGTTGAGAAGTATGCATGTGACGTGCGCGACTCCGTTCACTGCACATTTTCACTCAGAGACTTCTGCACATACGTCTCAACCTCCTGTCTCATAAATTAGGGACAAGGCTTAAATAATCGGGGACGCATCTTCAAAATGGGTGATATCCACTCAGGAAGCTGGTAGAATAAGGGGTTTAGTGTAAAATGCATTTTCTAAAGAAGAACAAGTCTGCAACTTTAATGTTTGACATTATTTTGTGCCTACAACTTCCACTGTTTGGTCACAGGAACACAATTTTAGGAGGGACAGAGTAAAATTTTAAGGCAAAATCAGGGACAGTTGAGAGGTATGCTTCTGCACTAAAAGTCACCGGTCTGTGACCTTGTGCAGTTAAGAAATAGAAACATAGAATTTGACGGCAGATAAGGACCGCTTGGCCCACCCAGTCTGCCCATTTCCCTACCTACTGGATAAGCTGCAGATCCTAGTTAACCAGCAGCCTACTTCTTCTTACCCCCACCCCCCCCCCAGAATTGCCTTATAACTGTCCCATGCATGCTTGAATTCCACCACTGATTTTGACTCCACAACCTCCTCCAGAAGGCCCTTCCATGCATCCACAACCCTCTCTGTGTAAAAATACTTCCTTAAATTACCTCTGAGCCGCCCCCATCTTCAAATTGTGCCCTCTTGTTCTTGCACACCTTTTTTGAAAGATGCTACCCTCTTGGACTTTGTTGATTCCTTGAGGTACTTGAAGGTTTCTATCATGTCCCCCTCTCCCTCCTTTCCTCGAGGCTATACATATTAAGCTCCTTAAGTCTCTTCTCATATGTCTTCCGGTGCAGACCCTGCACCATTTTAGTTGTCTCCTCCTCTGGACAGCTTCCATCTTGTCTATGTCTTTGTGGAGATTGGGTCTCCAGAACTGCACACAGTACTCCAGATGGGGTCTCACCAGCAGTCTGTACAGAGGGATAATAACTTCCTGTTTTCTACTGGTGATGCCTCTCCCTATGCATCCCAGTAACCCCCAGCCCTCCTTGCTGCCCTCTCACATTGCTTGCCCACCTTTAGGTCATCTGATATGACTACCCCCAGGTCCCTTTCCGTTGTTGTTAGTATCTCACCCCCCATTGTGTACTCTTCCCCTTGGTTTTTGTTTCCCAGGTGCATTACCTTGCACTTCTTAGCATTTAATCTAAGCTGCCATACATTTGACCATACCTCTAACCTTGCCAAGTCCCTTCTCATCCTTTCCACCCTGTGCATCAACTCTGTTGCAGATCTTAGTGTCATCTGCAAAGAGACATACTTTTCCTTCCGCGATAAATAAGCGATTTATATACACAGCACCTTCTGAATGGTCCCCTTACACTGGTAACTATTTGTAAGCATACCTCTCAATCTCTTGTCACTGAAATGAGGGACATGGGAATTTGTTGACACCTAAAATAGGGGACAATGAAGGTCACATCCTCAAACATGGAGATATAAGCTCAGAACACTGTGAAAACCTTATTGTTTACTTGTACAAAGTTTATTTTGGATTATTTTAGAATACTAAGAGTTTCTGCTTTAAAGTCTGAATTTACAGCAGTACCTTTGTGTGGGCAGCACATTTTTCATGAGGGAACGATGAGGGACAGAGCAATTTTAAAGGCAAAATGAGGGATACTTGAGAGGTACGTTTGTAAGACCAAGGGATATTCAAACCAAAGGAAACCTAGAACGTTTTTAACTACTGGAAATTCTAGAATATTTCCTCGTCGCAACCGGTACCAGTTATCTGCTTGCAATCCTGAGCAGTTCACAGCAGGCTCATTAACATTCAACTGAGCTCCTCTTGCCGGATGGATTGGGTGAGGGAGAGAACATAGATGATTTGCAGACGTTACTGTTCCTCACAGTGCCCGGATTACGTGCCTGTCGTGACGCAACCACCGGCGGAGATGAGTGGGACATGATTCCTCAACCTTTTGCCCAGGTCGAAAAATATAAACACACACCGGGTCATTAAGAATGAAACATCGGTGCCATACCCCTCAACTGTCCCTGCTCACAAGGGATATCCCACATTTAATCCCTCAAAATTGCTTCGTCCCTCTTCCTCACGGAAAGGTGCTGCCCACACAGAGAATGTGCTGCAAATTCGGACTTTATAATATTCTAAGATGCTAAATCAAAAAAAAAAATAATAAATAAAAAATAAACTATATGCAAGTAAACACAGTGGTGGTCGTGGTGTTAGTTTGCTTCTCTTTGCTTAAGGCTGTGTGCCACAGGGGCAGTGCCCTTAATTTCAGTGAGTTTGAGAGGTATAGTCGATGTTGATAACACAAGCCTAATGTACGGCGAAGGGGCGCTACAGGCTCGTTCCTACCCACAAAGGACAAGAACTAAACAAAATATACGCAGACCGCGGTCGCAGCTTCACTCCTTTCCAACTGCTTGCATTCTATGTATCCCGCCCCATCCCTTAGTCTGCAGCTGCAGCGTTTCATTGACTGCGAGGTCACATAACACACACCTGGCGAGGGGCGGCGCGAGCGTCCGGAGGGAGTAAGACAGACCAATCAGCAGTAGAGGTGGGCGGCATTGAGGATTGCTCTTCGCAGATCTAACATTAGTGATTTGTCGGGGGGCTCCAGTGGGCGGCGCGTGAGGTTATATAATAGACTGACTGCGCTTAGCGGCAGTTCTGATGGTCGATATTGTTAAGAGGATTGCAGGATATGGAGTTACTGAAAACGATCGCATACCAGCCTGTTAGCAGTAACAAAATGTGCGAGCAAGGACGTAGCAAGTCGTGCGAGTTTAGATGGAAAAAACCAGACGACCAGACACACACCGCAGTGCCCGAAATGTCTCGGATTATTTCTGACCCCACAACTGGGAAATGCTACTGCAGGGGAAAAGTGCTGGGCAAGGTAAATATGATAATTTCCGGGTTGGAATGCGAGTTAACTGGTGTTGGAAAGCGTACAGACCTGAACAAATCGCAGTTTATTGCAAGGAATCCGTTAGAGCCCCCACCCGATTTGAGTTGCTTTTGGAATTTAGCAGTCCTTTGCACTGATCTTCCCTGATCCCGATGCAGAGTGGACCACTGTCTAGTTTATATTTGTGTCCATATACTGGTATACTTTATAAAACTCGGGGGGAAAGCCAGTATAATCTAAGGTCAAATTTGGCAGACTGGGAGCTAATCGTCTAGAGCAGATCTCCCCTTGTAAATTTAGAGGAATGGGATCGTTTACCCACGGCTTAATCATTTGTTTCAATTCTCTTGTATTTCAGGGTGGTTTCGCCAAATGTTACGAGATGACTGATCTAGAAACCAATAAAGTTTATGCTGCAAAAATCATTCCTCATACCCGAGTGGCAAAAGCTCATCAAAGGGAAAAGGTGCGTGCTGAATTGATTTCGCTGTAGTTTTTCTATTTTGTCTCCGGCTAGCCGGTAAAAATGTGGCGGTGATGGTATTAAACGGGTCGACCATACCTTCTAATGTTTGTATTCCTATTTTATTTTTCCCCAGATTGACAGAGAAATCGAGCTGCACAAAACGCTTCATCACAAGCACGTTGTCCACTTTTATCATCATTTTGAAGATAAGGAAAATATTTACATCCTTCTCGAGTTCTGTTGTAGAAGGGTGAGTGTCCGTACGGCTACAATATAATTTTTTTTTGGGGGGGGGGGGGTGTATAATCGAAAACCAATTCTTGTAGAATTGGTGATTTTGCAAAATCTGCCACATAAGATAACCAAAGGGTGCTTCTATGCTACCTTAATACCTAACATGTAATTTACAGCTAGTAAATTCTATTGTGTTCATTTGTGTAACATAAAAATATTACGTTATATAAAAATATAGTTGGTTGTTTGGGAACTTCAGTAAAAGTGGGGAAATTATTGGTGCTGCATATTACAAATTTTCCTAAGAGTGCAAGTTGCAGTGATTTTTTTTTTAGTGGGGTCGGTTCCAAACCTTCACACATGATGTACCACACTTCATATTCACAGTGCATTTTTTTCTCTTCTAGTCAATGGCTCACATCTTGAAAGTGAGGAAGGTCTTGACAGAACCAGAGGTGCGATACTACCTCAGGCAGATAGTGTCAGCATTGAAATATCTTCATGAACAAGAAATTCTACACAGAGACCTCAAACTAGGTAAGCCATGGCTTATGGGCGGGTGATCAAGGGAATATCTGAAGTGGGAAGGAGGGACTTCTGCACTATAAACATAGATAAGGTGGATTGTAATTGCATTAATGTTTTCTGACAGCTGCCAATGATGTGCCTGGTATCTGAACTTTAGTCTGAGTCTCCCCCATCACCACCATACTTTCCCAATGCTGGTACAGTTGACAACCTAGTAAACATGCCAGGACATGTTCAGTGCCCTCATCCAGCTAATAAAAGGAATAATTACCTTAATTTGTCAAGCAATTGTAACTTTAGTTCAGTTTACAAGTACACTTGCATATGTATTATCACTGGCTTTACCATTTTGCTTCTCCCTAAAATTGCAACAGTATATCCATGATGGCTTGTATATACTAGAAGTCTGTCAACTGAAACCAGAGCTATTGCTCCAGGAGGTATTCCCTCCCAGTGTCCATGGTGGATTGGGGGGGAGCTGTGCTTGGAAGAAACTTTCTTGGGGAGGTGTTTAGAGATGGTCCCCATAGTATGTTGCTTTTTAATTCTTTGCAGTTCTCTCTTTCCAGTTATATTATGCGGTAGCTAGTTGTCCCTTTGGGAATGGACTTATTTCACTGCTGGCATAGAGCTCTATAGGTTCCTTCCTGTGTCCACTACTGTCAAGCATGTAGAATTTTAAGTGCATAAGGCTGTTTACATTGAGGGGATTCTGATATCATATGGACTGAGTGAAGCTAGACACTCCTGATGTCACTGGAACCTCAAGATGGAAGCATAGCAGAGTGTTGCAAGGTTGCTGATGTGTTGGTTTAGTACAGTATATGGTTTGAAGTATAAACCTACAAATGCTGCTTTTAGTCTTTCCATCAAATATCTGGATAGATTTTGCATTTAACAAGTGTTAACAGGTGAATTATTTAAATGATGGAGAGGTGTGTGTGTGTGTTTGTTTGTGTGTGTTTGTTTGTGTGTGTTTGTTTGTGTGTGTTTGTTTGTGTGTGTTTGTTTGTGTGTGTTTGTGTGTGTGTTTGTGTGTGTGTTTGTGTGTGTGTTTGTGTGTGTGTTTGTGTGTGTTTGTGTGTGTGTGTGTGTGCTAGCAGGTGTCATGAGTTTCAGTTGGGTACAAGGGCATTCTATGGCATGTCCATGCACAAGGGATAACCACGTACTATTGTATTACAATTCTGTTTTTTTTTTTTTTGTTTTTTTTTCTTCCCAGGAAACTTTTTTATCAATGAGGCAATGGAACTTAAAGTTGGAGATTTTGGTTTAGCGGCAAAGTTGGAGCCTTTGGAACACAGAAGAAGGTAAAACATTTCAAACATAACTTTTTTTATGTAGAAATCAACAAGCATACTTCAGCACTTGTGTTTTTTGGGGGGGTGGTGGTGGGCTGCAGCATAGGATTTGGCAGGTATACCCGGTGTGCTTAAAGTACAGTAAAATCTGGAAAATAGAGGCAACACAAGCCTCGGGCCAGAGCAATAGTCGCAAACAGCAAGAGTAAAACTAAGTTGGCTTTTTCTATTCTTGTGCCTGGGGGCTGGCAAAGGCGCTAGCAAGTGCTGAAGTGAACTTGAGTGATCAGTGCGTGGAGGTGAGGTGGGGGGGGGAGGCTAAATGCTGTGAGTTGCAACACCATGCAGACACAGCAGCTAGAGTGAACTTTGAGTGATTTAGTGAGTAGAGGGGTGAGGCTATATGCTGTGAGTCTGACACCAGGCAGTTTTTCCTCTGTCTCTAAGGTTGGCTACATTAGTGTGGTACAGAGGCTACATTGGTGTGGTAGTGTCAGTGTACCCTAAACATTGTAACTAAAAAGCCAGCCTGTGCGGTTTGTTTCCTAAAAACAAAACTGCTGTGAATCTATTGGGATCATCAACTTACTACCCATTTAACTGAAATGGGAGGGGCAATGTTGGATTTGGGCAGCTTTTATGGGGTTGGGCACTGTCCCATTAACTTAATTCCTGGCTACATACCTGCTGTGGTTGAGGCTGACATTCATAACTGCATTTGTACTGTAAGTTGCAACCCTTAACTTCTCCAACCATTCCTCAAGTCTCTACTATGAACCTAGATATGTATTTAGGGCCAATTTATTAAGTTCTGATAATAAAGGAACCAGGGGAGCTGCAGTTTTGGTGGAAGAGCACTGCTGATGGTGCCAAGCTTCACTAATGGTGTTCCTTTGTCTTCCTTTTCAGAACAATATGTGGTACACCAAATTACTTGTCCCCTGAGGTTCTTAACAAACAAGGGCATGGCTGTGAATCTGATGTCTGGGCCTTGGGCTGTGTAATGTAAGTATATGCCATGAGAGGACTGAGCTTTTGGATGGATGGTTAAATAGAATACATATGACCTTGAGGTCAACAAGATTGTGCATTGCCAGGTCATTTCCAGGCTTGATTACTGCATCAGTGGCTAGTTGTCTGGTCCCAACTATTCCACTCCAGTGAACTTAAAATGTGATTGATCACAGCATCACTACTGCATGATGCTTTGTACTTGGGATTCCCATCAAACTTTGGTTAAACTTCAACACTGTAGTCCTGACTTTTCAGCCCTGATTGGTTGACCCATCTTGCCTAGAGGACTGTCTTCACTGGCACGTTCCTTCACACCATTTCCATTCAGTGAGGCAAGTCCTTTTTTTGGTCCAAAATTCCTTGCATCACTTAAAGAAACATGGGTCCTTTTTTCATCAATATTGAGTCCACTGATGTGCAGAGTTCTGTTCAGCACTCTGAAATGTGATTTATGCTATAAATCAAGTGTATAGAAACTTTTAGTATCAGATTCTGGTTTAACATAGGAATATCAGTTATGGTACAGCAACTTTCAAAAGCTGTTCCATAGTTCTGGCATCACTGCTATGGTTTAACTTTCTGACATTAAAAACCTTTGTGCCAGCTTTGCTCACACTGACTTTTCAATCTTGGCTCAAATGAAAATCATAGCAGCAGTGTTGAATGTGCTCAGAGAAACTTATTCAAGAGCAGGAAACTAAACAGACTGTACAAAAATGGGTTAAATTGGTTTCCTTCTATAGCAATAAGTGAGGATGGATCTGATTTGTAATACATGTTCACTACCACTGCCCTCTACTGGTGACTCTTTTTTTGCAAGTGTACTCATGCTGCCTAGCAAAAAAATGTAATTGCTCCTATTTGTTTCAATTTCTGGGGTGACCATACACAATACCAGTGGAAATGCAGCCTTGTTGTGTGTGGCTGTTATACTAATTTTTGTAATATATGGATAAACATCAATAATACTAAAGTTATACAAAAATTTCCCAGTAATACATCACTACTCTCAATAATACTATCCTGAAAAGTGATAATATGCTACAGTTGGAGATTACCTTTGAACTGTAGTAATATCAATGGATCCATATATTACAAAAAATAACTTTTACAAGGCAGTAATATCTTGAGGTTTTTGGGGACTTGGGACCTCTCAAGCTTGGCTCTCGAGGGGCCATGTCCCCAAAACCTCTCAATGGCATTACTGCCTTGTAATACACACTTATCTCTTCTATTAGATACTGAATTTTTTTGTACAGACATGTATATGTATTGTGTAATGTCTGGAGCTACACTGAGGGTTAGAACTCATGGAGGAGGGTGGTATATTGTGTAAGCTACAGAAAATAATTTTCTGAAACTTAAGCCACAGATATAAAGTTGTAATTGGCATTAATGGTTTGGCCATTTGATCTTAAAGGGGAATTGGCAGCTTTTGGGGCACACACATGACCTATATTTCCCAATTGGCTGAAATGCAACATGTGTATCATGTACTCCGCTACAAACATGTTGCGCTTTAGCTAATCTGGACTTGTACGTCTTCCGCTTTAGTGCCTGAACAGCTGATGGTTCCCTTTAAGGAATAATGCAGATGTGGGTGGCTGGGTAGAGTTGACCATTAGGTCATCCATTAGTGAGTTGGATGGTAATTTTAACATATGTGATGTATTCTTTTAGGTATACAATGTTATTGGGGAGACCTCCATTTGAAACAACAAACCTTAAAGAAACCTACAGGTGCATAAGGGAAGCCAGATACACAATGCCTTCTTCATTATCATCCTCATCTAAACACTTAATAGCATGCATGCTGTCAAAGAACCCACAGGACCGGCCCACCTTGGATGAACTAATGCTACATGACTTCTTCACACAGGTATGCTATTTGAAATGTTTTTTTAAAGCAGTAGTCTTGGTCACCAAAAGTCATTGAAGTTCTATGTTGCATTAATTTGACATTGCATTATTGCATCTCTCTCAGAAGTTTCTAAAACTTTCTTTATTGAAGATGGCCACCACCAGTTTTAAACTATTTCCTTGAGGGTTCTTCTCTCTTCCCCACTGTGGATGTAATAGGGAGCTGGCACACTTTCCTAAGAGCAGAGCACACCACAATTTTAATATATGCTTTAGGTTGTGGCCAAACAGGGACTTTTGAAAACTTCAAAACCTCCCATCATTTTGGCAAAAGAAAAATGGATGTATTGATGTCAGAAATGCATGTTGCTGCTTTAAGTGGGATTCTGGTCTGTCCTTAGCTGGCATTGGCAGATCTCAATTACCCAACATACCAATCTGTTGCTATATGACTGACTACACAATCTGAGAATTGTGATCTCTGCTTTTGAACTGAATCGGGGACAGAATAACTCCAGAGCAAGGCTGATTTGATATGCATATACTAAATTCAGTTTTATTCTGGAGTGTTATTTAATTGGTGCAGCTGATGCCAGCTTAGTGACCATAGTTCATTTTTTTTTTCTTTAAGCAGAATGTTTACCCTTTTAAAGTGCACCCTGCAGTTACTGAAACCTGTCAATATCCTGTTTTCACAGGGTTTCACACCAGACCGGCTACCTCCAAATTGTTGTCATACGGCACCAGATTTCCATCTGTCCAGTCCAGCTAAGAACTTTTTCAAAAAAGCTGCTGCAGCACTCTTTGGTGGGAAGAAGGAAAAAGTCAAATACTTGGACAGTCATAGTAAGTAGTTTCATTATTTGATTTGGACTGCCATGCTTAGATTTCAGATATCTACAATGAGAAACTAAATGCATGGATGTCAAATTTTGCTGTCTAGGTTGCCAGATATAGACCTACCAATATACCCTTATTGAATGCAGTTTCGTCCATTAGTTAAGGCACATACTTTAAACCAGGACTTCACTGTGCTTGACTACACCTAGCTTTAAAATACATGAAAAATATTGGGGTAGGTGGACCCCACTGGAATTCAGGTTTCCAAAAAAGTCTTATTTCCCATTGCAGTCAGGTACCAGGCAAGGTTGCCCCTATCCCCACTGCTTTTTAATTTTATATTTGGAACTCCTCCTCTGACTGGCTTGTGAGGATCCAAGGAATAACTATTTTGGATCTGGAAATTAAGGTCTGTGCTTACATGGATGACCTCCTTTTACAACTGTCCCATCCAACTGTATCTATCCGTCCTATGTTAATTATTGAAAAATATAGCCAATTGTCCAACTGCAAGTTAAATATCGGTAAAACTGTAGTATTCCCCTCAGTCATAAGGTACTTAAAGGCTCCATCACTGACCTAGGACTTTCTTGGAAACAAGACTCGTTAAGATACTTGGGGAATTGAACTATCAAGGAACTCAAGTTACCCAGAAATTGAACTTGGATTCTCTAGTGAAAATTCTCTGAATTATCAGTCTAGACCAAGATAGATGGTCCAAACTTCAGATTTCCCTTTGGGGCAAAATTAAAGATGAACGTTTTCCCCTAGACATTTCTATCCTATCAACTTAACATTTGGCTACCTCTCTCCTGGTTCAGAAAAGTATATGATCTCATTACAAAATTTATTTGCTCTAATAAGCAGCCTAGATTAGCGTATCATAAACTAGCAGCCCCCAAAGCTAAATGGGGTTTATGCCTCCCTCATTTAACCTCTTATTACTGGGCTAGTCACTCCACCAAATACCTTTGGTCTCCACTTGACTAAGTATCCTCCTCTCCCTCTTCACCACACTGGCTTAAAATTGAATTGGCTTTTGAGAGCTAGTGGATTAACCCCAACTAATCTTTTACATATCAAAGCTAGTGCTCTTTCTTCCAGATTAAAAACATCCCCATAGCAATTTATGTCAAAGTCCACACACAGTTGTGTACTTTCCTTAAGCAAAATCACTTTCATGATTTGGCACAACCCATATAAGGAACTCCTAATGCCCACTGGTTGCCTCTCCTGGGAGATGGGCACCTCTCCCTCTTCGTGAAAGAGGGCTCCTGGCTTTACACTACATAAATTTTAAACAGATTTAATATCCCTACCCATAATGTCTTCAAGATTTTTCAATTAAGAAATTTAATTCTGAAAGTGTTGGGTGCAGTTCCTCCCCAACTGGCTACACTATCTTTCTCAAATTAATTGGATCCATTGGCAGGTTCTCAACAGTGTCAGACATATGAGACCTTGTATAATTGGGCCTACCCAGACTGCTTTGGTCCCATGGCCTATTGGACTCTTCCTTTCCCCACTCTAGATTTAGACTGGCCAATCCTGTGGCATAACTGCCACAAATACATTACCCAGGATAGGCTGAGTCTTACCCAATTTCATATTGCGCAACTTGTACTATTCCCCACAGTTATTTAAATTTGGTCTCCTCGTCACCTACTTGTGTTGATTGTCAACAAGAGGGTTCCCTGTATCTCATTTTATGGACCTGTTCCAGAGTACCATCACTCTGGACCAACATTTAACAGTAGACCCTCTACTGGGTCTGAATGCCCGGTTTACCCCAGAAATTTGTGTATTGTGACTATTCTGAGGTATCTGCTCAATCATAGGTACTATATGGCTCTTATTTCTAGTCTTAAAGTGGTACTGTGCCATTGGAAGGACAGTGAAGACATTTCATATTACCAGTGGCTTAATGAGCTATTTGCAAACCTCAGAACAGAAAAGGCAATAGCAAGTCTCAATAGGAAAAAGTATATGAAAATCTGGGACCCCTTACACACCCTTTATTCTCTAACTTCATCATACTGGTACCAAATTCTTGCATTTACCAGATTTCAAGTATCTGAGTAGGGAGGGGGTGGAGGGTGGAGAACAGTTCCAATATATTGTCTAATACTTTGTGAATGTACATTGTTTCTCCTGGACCGGTTCTCTGTAATGTTAACTCCAACTTTGAATTGAATAAAAAAGAGCTCTTGTAGATTTACCTAATATAAATAACTAAATTACAGTGTTGCACAAGAAACTAATTTAATGTGTACAGCAGCTCGAGGCCCCCCAACAGTTTAAATATAATTTTTCTTTCTATTTGCAGATAAATTGTCAAAAGATGATGATGAAATCTTTAGACTTGGGCATGATCTGAAGAAGATATCCATAAGCCAGCAAGCCCTCCGTCAGAGAACAGACGAAGTAAGTGATAGCCTGCCTAGCTGTGCAGTTTGCTATTTGATTGTAGACAATCGTTGGGGCACTGCAGGGTGGTATTACTGGAGATTATTTCCTCAGTATTTTGCAGTTAGTGGTGAAATGAATAATTGGTACCATTGTACAGAGGGGCACATCATACAGTACTGTGAAGCAAAAAACTTAAATGAACAATGAAAAGCAAAACAAGTAACTCTTCATGTGAGGTGCTACAGCAGATATTGATAAGATAAAGAACTGCTTAAGTATCTTTTGAAGTTTGTACATTGTGCAGTGTCATAATAGTATTTCAATCCACTGTACATGGGTGGAGAAGACTAACATTGTTAGTAATATAATCTTGGGAGTTTTGAGGACTGGATATGGACATATTGTTTCCCCTCTCCAGACATTAATGCTGTCTTCCTTCTGTCTTCTAGGACTGCAAAGTACCAAGCAAGCCCCCAGTTGTAACAGTTGGGAAACGTGACAATCAGCAAATCAAAGACACAATCCGCATGATAGTGAGGGGCACTCTAGGAAGCTGTAGCAGTAGTAGTGAATGTAAGTGCTGAAATCTTGTATAAAAGTTTAAATTTATTAGTATCTGACTAACATGGTTATAAAATTCCACCACAAATTGACCTGCATTCATAAATGTTGTGGAGCATATTTTCATGAAAATAAACCTTTTGCCTCAGACATAACTGCTCTGCCTATAATGTGAAGTAAATTTCATTTTATGACATCACCTACTTTTATCCATCTGCTGTGTATGTGATAATGTGGATGGAAAAACAAGAGAAGCCAATGTTGTAGGTAATAAGGATCTGGTTTTATGCAAATGTGCTTCATAACAATGATCACTGTCCAAAGTGCTTTTCCAAAGACTGAAATCTCTTTAAACAAGCTGCAACAGGAGATTTTTGCTTCTATCATTTCAGCCATGGGAAGCGTTAGGGTAGGCGATGGGTGGAGAAAATCTGCCATTTATCTTGAGTGAGATGTCAGTACTGTTAGCATGAATGAGTTACAAATGTCCTGACATATAATCATGAACAGAATTTTTTTTTGAAGTCCTGACAATCCACTATTACTACTCTGATTCGAATATTGCATACCTCCACTATATTCTCTAGCACTCTTATCTTGTTTGTAAGAGATGCAATCAACATAGCATGTTTTGATAGTGTTATTTTAATATACCTACTATCTGGCAATATAGAATGTATAGGACTCTCTCCTTAGAGTGGTATAAAACATATTTGGAAACCACATATTATTGTATAGAGGCTTAAGTGAACCAAATGTTGCCACTTCAGTTAGCAAGGAAGAGCAGATTTGTCTGCTGTTGGGATAACTGCATGTGTTAAGAACAGGAGCTAACCTGTCAGATTAAAGCTCCTGTTCTAACTAGTAGGATTAAAGTTCCTGTCCCTGCTGTTTTGCATTGTTTTTGCATTGGTTATCAAATAAGTTGAAAAGGATTGTTTTTTTGTTCGTATTAAAGTCACATATTTAATACTGTCAAGTGAGAAGGCAGGCGTATGGAGCTTAAGTTTTGTTCCTAAAATCCTCTTTATGCTCTTTCAGGTCTTGAAGATAGCACAATGGGAAGTGTTGCAGATACAGTTGCAAGAGTGCTTAGAGGCTGTCTGGAAAATATGCCAGAAGTGGACAGCATCCCAAAAGAACAGTTAAATGGCTCTTTCCAGTGGGTTACAAAGTGGGTGGATTACTCCAATAAATATGGCTTTGGTTATCAGCTGTCGGACCACACAGTTGGTGTACTTTTCAACAATGGAACACACATGAGCCTGCTGCCAGACAAAAAGTAAGTTAAACTTAAGTCTGATTTGTGTGTTCAAAACTGTACTTGTTTGCTGCTAATATCTGCAACATTGGTTTTAAAACAAAAAAAAATCTTCTTCTGCAGAACTGTGCATTACTATGCTGAACTTGGTCAGTGTTCCATTTATTCAACAACAGAAGCTCCAGAGCAGTTAATCAGTCAAGTGACCATTTTGAAGTACTTTGCACACTACATGGAAGAGAACTTGATGGATGTGAGTATTTTTTTTAGAACTGTAGCAGCTTTTCTAGTTCTAAGATTTCTTGCATACAAAAGTACTGGATTGGGTATGTAAGCTGCAAATAAAACAAGGGTCAGACTAAGAATGAAGATATTATAGATTAGAGGACAGTGCAGAAAGGTCTTGCAGCCGATAGTGTAGACAAGTTACCAGGTTATGACCATTTACATCGGAGGGTACAGAAGGAACTAGAGCCAGAATTGACCAGCACCCCTGAAAGGTCTGAGATGCTCCTGAGAATAATGGTGGGGGTGGGAGGTTCTGGGAATTGGAGGTCTGCAGATAATGGTATTACTGCACAAAGGAGGAGATGAGGACCTGGGTAACGAGTCTGGTTAGCTTAATTTTGATTAACTTCTAGAGACCATTCCTTTAACAGACTTCAGGACAGTAAGCAGCATGGGTTTGTGGCTCTTATTCCAGAAAAGAAGTGGTGTTTGGGTCACGAGGGTGCTGGACAGGAGGTAGGTGGCCAATGTGCTTTTGACTTTAGCAATGCCTGATTTGGATCACCATAAAAGGCTATTAAAAGCTGGAGGACTTGGCAGGGAATGGTTAAGGTGGAAAGGGAAGTAGTTGGGTGGGGCAGAAACAGTGAGTGGTTGTAAATGGGATTACATTCTAGGCCATGGAGGTCACTACGTGGTGTGCCATAGGGGCAAATCCTGGGTCCTGGCTTGTGGCAACTTTGGAAAGGGTGTCCAGGGCAAGATGAATCACTTTGCAGATCACACAACTCTGCAGCAGGGTGAACAGTGAAGAGGGTGTTTTTTTTGTTTTGGGGAGGGGGGGATTGAGGGAGAAGCAGTTTAAAAGGACCTGAAAAGGTGGTCCAAACTATGGCAGTTAGAATATTCAGTACCAAAAAGTGCAGTGTGATGCAAATTTAAGCCATGCATGGCATGCTGGATGAGTTGGGTACAGTTGGCAGCAGCAGAACAGAGGAATCTAATGGGGAATTTAAAGTGGAACTTAAACATCTTGTTCTCAAAGATGGTGGTAAAACAGTGGAAGATAATGCCAAGTGGTGGTGAAGGCATGGACAATAAATGGACTCAAAACAGGATGAGACAGATTCAAGGACTTCATAGCATTGAAAGGTGAGGTAAGAGGGTATGAGGTGGTAGTGGGGACAGCTGGGGAAAGTGAAGGATTGATCAAAACATTTAAGCCCTATTCTGCAGTAGGTCATGGGGTATGGGATAGGAATTCTGGGCAGACTGAGTGGACTCTTTCTTTCTGCCATCACTGTCTGTTTCTATATTAATTTGCATGCTGGACATAGACAAATTGACTGTTAAACAATTGGTCATGAGTTGTCTTTTGCATAAAATTGCCAGTGGATAATTCTCTCAACCATCTTTTCTCTATTAGGGAGGGGATTTGCCCAGTGTAATGGATACTTGCAAACCCAGACTATACCTTCTTCAGTGGCTCAAATCTGATCAGGCACTAATGATGCTCTTCAATGATGGCACATTCCAGGTAAATACGAACTTTAGAACAGCCTTTTTCTCTACTTAAACAAAAAAAGTGGTGAACTTGCTAAGGTCAGATTAATGGGCAGGCATCATTGGTACATGCCTGGGGTACCAGAAGGATGATGTACCAAAGGAATAAGAGAATACTAGGTATGCCACCCTGGCTTTGGACTAATGGACTCCATTTTAAGAGGGCTCAATGGACAAAGTTGTGTTGCATTCTGGCACAAGCCACATTCAGAATGCCCCCTCACCAAGCCCTGTACCCAGTCTTGTATGCCAGCTGACTGACAACACTGCTCACATCTGACCCTGTCTGGGTCAGTCTCTGTTCACATCAACCCCTCCTTTCCTAACTGTGTGCCACAATAGAAATGCCATGTTGGGTGGGGGAGGGCACCAGCTGCTCAGCATCACTATTTTTAAGAAGCAGTGTAGCACTTGGCATTCAATAAAATGGAGCCTCATTTAAGACAATCATAAGTGAGGCTTGTTCACTCAGCTGTGTCTCACTGGCATCCTTATCCATGCATCATGCCAAAACCGAATATCTTGCTCCTCTGCTGTGTTACCAGTGCACCAACAAATCTAAAACCATCTATGAACCTGAACATCTGTTGTGCAGTTTAGAGTCAAATTGGGTGGGTGTTTGTGAGATGGATATGGATATCTAAGGTACATGGACATACACTCATCTCTTCCATGAAGGAAGATTTTGTGGATGCAGCAAGACTAAAAAAAAAAAAAAAAAAGGGGGAAGGTAATGAGTCTGTCACTAGTTTGACCCAATTGGAAGATTCGCCCATAAAGTGAGCTTGCAAAACTAGAGCACAGAACTGAGCTCAAGGTGGGTGCATGCTACTGCTGTTGTGGATGTGCATAGGGCATAGCAGATTTTTGTTTCCGATCAGTCCTTGCATTTAGTGTTTGTATTGGCATGTCTGCTTAGGGAATGTCACTTAATTTTGAAAAATCTGGGTGGGAGAGTCTGGGATGGCCCTTAATCTGCCCAGGTTACATTAAATAACATTAGAATTATTCCATAGCAGCACTAGGCTAAACAGTAAAGTCAACACAATGTTATCTAATTAAATCAGATGCTAGTGTTAAATGACCAACCCATTATACGGGGGGTTGGTTATGGATGGATCAGTATTTTTGGTGAGGTGGAATATGGCCTGCCAACCACTGGAATGTGCAGCTTATTTAAAGTAAAATGTAAAAATGGATAACCCTGTAGTGGCCAACAAATGATGCATAAAGCATGTACCGTTTCAAATTTCCTCAAATTTACTATGGCATGTGGGGTACATTGCAAATGCTGTAGCTACAGTATATTAATGTCCATAATACTAAACTGTCTTCTTTTTTATAGGTAAACTTTTACCATGATCACACAAAGATAATCATCTGTAATCAAAATGAAGAGTATCTCCTGACTTACATAAACGAGGACCGAATTTCAACAACTTTCCGCCTGACTACACTGCTGATGTCTGGGTGCTCGATGGAGCTTAAGAACAGAATGGAATATGCATTGAACATGCTACTGCAGAGATGCAACTGAAATTGTAAGGACGGAGGGACTTTTTACCAAATGGATGGACATGTTTTCACTGTGAGAACCATAGCAAAAAAGGTAGTGGGAACCGAACGTCGACATTGGGAGGAGAGGAGGTGGTACGACTGGTTCATCTGACATTCCTTTGTGGTGTGCTGGGCTGGCACCAGACAGAAGTTTATTAAATCCTGCTTTGTTGGACTGACTTGGAAGTGTCTGGGATAAAGGGGAGTACCATGACTGTGGAACTGCAGTCTTCTAGCATTGATGGACCTTTAACCAAGACTGTTAAATGGGACTCAACAAAGTGGGGTGTTGTGCTGTAGCTCTGTAGAGAGCGTAATGTGGACTCTGAACTGTGAATACCTTTCCTAAAGGGGAAGTGCAGACTGGGCTAGGAAGAACTGTAAATGCCGCAGCTTCATGTAGCTTAAACTGTGAACTGTGGCCATTTCTCCAAATGGCCAAACCAATAATACTACCACATTCGTGGCTGGACTATGTGCATTCTTTGAGACTAATTTATTACAGCCAGAAGTGCAGTATTTATTATTTATTAAAGTGGTTATTTTAAACTGAAATTGTGTTTGTTCTTATGATCAAGATAATTGAAGTTTGTTAGTAAATAGTATGCCGCATGGCAGTCTGGAGTTTTCAAGACTCATTTGAGTTGAGCTAGTTATTTTTTTTTTTTTCTGATGCCCACCTTGATCTGCTTAGATATACCTCTCAACCTTGTCACTGAAATGAGGGACACTGACTGTCATGAGGGACATCCTCAAACATGGAGATAACAAGCTCAGAACACTATGGAACCATTGCCTTTACCTGTAAAGAGATTTTATTTAGCATCTTAGAATACTGTGTCTGCTTTAAAGTCTGAATTTACAGCACATTCTCTGTGTGCAGCACCTTCTCCATGAGGGACAGGACAATTTTGAGGAGTAAAATGAGGGGTGTCCTTCATAATGAGGGACAAGGGACACTTGAGAGGTATGATTAAAGAATTTTGTGGGCATTAGTTGAACATTTCAAGAGCATTTAAACACTTGGGGCTGGATATTCAAACTGCGCCATTCAAAGGCACAAGCCCTTGTGCTGTGCAAAATAGTTGTGCAGGGGTGTGGCCCAGGCAATATTCAAAGGAGTTGCGCTATTGAGCAACTCCTTTGAATATCACTCCCCAGCCATAGCCACTGTGCATGGCTTGTGAACTTGCACAAGTGCAAGTTGACAGAGTGAGGCCAGTCAACTTCATGGCGTTAGAAAATTAGTGCGCCCATGCTAAATCCACGATATTCAAAAGGTGACATACAAATGGGGCTATAATACATGCAAGGTGCAGGAGGGGCCATTTGCATGTCATTATAGCCCCATTTGCATGCCATTAGCATGTAGGTGCACCGATCCCCAAGGACTTGCACCTGGCGCCCTGCCAGGCAGCAGCCGTCGGGGACCGACGCACCCTGCAGCCCGATCACAGGCATGAATGTGGCTCCCCCCTCCCATTCACATCCCTGGTGGTCCAGTGGACCGTAATGCCCAATTGCAGGCAGAATGTAATAAGAACCCCCTAATGCCCAATCGCGGGCAGAATGTAATAAGAACCCCCAATACCCGATCGTGGGCAGTAAGTAAAGTGCCCCCTCCCCAACCCGAATATATCCCTGGTGGTCCAGTGGACCATAATGCTGTCAGCGGGCAGACTGTATATTGACAAACATCTCCCTGGTGTCTGAGTGTCCCCACCACCCCTCCCCGGCAGCGGCGGGCGCAGCATCCCACCAGCCAGCCAGCGGCGGCAGCATCCCACCGCCTGCCGCCCGCCGACTGACGCTGCTGGTAGGGCTGCACACCATTGGTGCAGAGCTAGAGCCAATGGGCGTGCAGCCCATACTGTACATGACAGTCAGATTTGTGAATGACATTCATTCACAAATCTGAACTATCATCTACAATATGAGCTGCATACCCGCTCTAGCTCTGCAAATAGGCATGCAGTCACCAGCCAGTCAGTCGGCGGGCGGCAGGCGGTGATGCTGCTGCCCGCTGGCTGCCAGGGGAGTGGGGTGGGGCTTGGTGGGTGGGAGGGACACTAGACACCAGGAGATGTTTGATGGGGGGGGTAATATATCTGCCCGCGATCGGGCATTACGTCCACTGGACCACCAGGGAGATATTCGGGTTGGGGAGGGGGCACTTTACTTACTGCCTGCAATCAGGCATTGGGGGTTCTTATTACATTCTGCCCAGATCGGCATTACGGTCCACTGGACCACCAGGGATGTGAACGGGAGGAGGGAGCCACATGATGCCCGTGGGGGCACAGGGACTGAGTTGGGGGCCAGCCACGGATGGCAGCTGCTATGTTGTGCCCTGCAATACAGCAGCTCACCTGTGGGTGGCCCTCAACTTAAGCCTTTTTTTTTTTTTGGCTCAAAGTTGTGCAGGCACAGGTTGGGGGTTGCGCCTGCACAACTCTGCACAGCCCGACTGAATATCGGGCTGTGCAGTTTATGCATAGTTCCTCCCCCTCCTGTTGAGCATGCATTCATTTGCATTGCACTGTTGCTCAGCCTGTTTTCAGTTGCGCAACTGCCTCCTGCTGAATATCGCAGAATGGCGCAATGTAGGACTTGAGCATGTGCAACCCTTTTGAATATCTGGCCCTTGGTGTCAGAACCTGAAAGGGGGGTGAGGGGGGCAAATCATGTAGCCAGGTAGTCCGTGGCAAGCAAAATAAGTTTGGTTTCTAGATTTTCAAAACTGGTGGTCAGAGTGACAACTTGATCTTAAACTGGATTTATCCCACCCTGTGCAGGACTGGGGTAAAAGGATATGCACTCAGAATGTCTTTACTGGGAGGATTTGGGATATATGGAACCAGCTACTGGAGGAGATGGTGAATATGGACACCGATGGTACTGGGATAGAAGCCTACAGTAACATGGTGATTCCCAGTGTGCTGAAATTCAGTAGGAGCAGGTAGAAATGTATTACAGGACCGATCCAAAACCATGTCTGCTCTACACCAGGACACGTGCCCTGGCTCCACAAAAAATGTAGTGTATAGCAACCCCCAGAGGACAAATATAAGCACTCTGTGGTGCCGATCTGGCTGCCAACTGTGCCCACCCATATCCTAATAGCGAAGTGTCTGCAGGCACTACTGGCTGAAAATATTCATGTTCAGCAGCGGCAGAGGGTGTTTGCTTTAAGCAGTTATTTGTAAGGTTGATGCAGATGCAGTGTACCTGCTATTTTAACAGCAGAATATACTGTAGTACAGAGACCCCTAGGGGCTACATGCAGCAGCATCATGTGCCTATTACAGTATTAAGGAAATGGACATGTGAAGCGATGCTTCATAATGTTCTTGCATTCCAGTCACTATTTTTGAGCAATGTACAATACATATTTGAAAAGCAGTAAGTCACATGTGCTGTCTGGTGCAAAAGTTATTCAAAACTGCCCACATTTTGGAGCAGATCTCTACCAAAATAAAACCAACATGTATAGTCTATTGAATTATGCTAATGTGTTTTTTTCTATATTTTGGCTATCAGTCTTGTAAATATTTTACATAACTAGTATTTATTCCAGTTAACTCTACCAGCTGAGTGACCTCACTAAGGCTGTGTTTGTTCATGGTACTTTGTGTCCTAATAAGTGCAATATGAAGTTGGAGAATACTTAAAGGCTTCCTGTACACTTCATAGATCAGTGGTGGAAAGCTTGCTGCAAAATCTTGGAAAAACTAAAAGCTGTGCACATCTGAATAGCTGAAGATTATTCCAAATTAACTTGGAAGCAAAGTACCTGCTCACTAACTTTCTGGAAGAGCATCTCTCCAGCTGTTTCATCCAGTGATATATTCAAGTAACACAGGAAAGGGTGTGTTGACAGCATACAGTATTTGCTTACCTGTAGTGTTGGAGACAGGAGATGAGATGGAAGTGCCTTCAAGCATCCTGAAGTTTGCTGATCTGTTAACAGCACTCTTGGATTGATTTACCATGATTTTTTTTTTTACAAATTATAAAACTTGTGTGTGTGGTTTAAAAAAAAAAAAAAAAAAAAAAAAGCTTTTTGCTAGATCTACTCATTGCAGGCAAAGTGCTACACACCTGCTTTGTGCTGTGGATGGGGTAGCTGCTATGACTCATGGCAACCCACATTCATACATCAGTGGCTACATAAAGGTCCACACAGTTGAGCCAACAAACATAATTTTACATATAGATGCTGCCATGTTTGAACTGTTTGGCTGGAGATGGTTATGTAATGTCTTATAAATACAGGTTAAATAGTTTCACAGATGCTAAGAATTGGGCTTTAGATACAGATAACCATTTAAAATCGAACTACATTTTAAATAAATCCATTTGTAGTTAGGCTTCTCCAAAGCAGTCATGCTTTGAATTTGATGTCCCTAATTGAAAACTGCTCAGCTATGCTTGATAGTTTTGAAAGCACAGAGAACTGCTCACACAAGAAGAAACTTGCTTCAATTATCCATGTGATCACTCTGCTGAAGGATGGGTGTGGGAGTGCCATAAACAGGTGCTTGTGTTGCTGCATTTGTTTACCTTTTAGTTGTGAGCAAACCAAGCTTAAGTTTAAAATGGTTTGGTTCTGCTCATAATTTCTTAAATCTCAAAGTTTAATGCCTCAGTCTTGGAGGATGTGAGCAGTCAATGGCTAAAGGGCTCACTGGACCAGATTGTCAGCACAAATGCAATATGTATTACCAACTAGCCCTAAATTGGTATCTGGAGTGCCTGAGGGGGACACAGCATCCCAGATAGTGGCATCTTATGAGGGAGGAGCAATGCTTGCAGTGCTGCAACCTAGATAAAAGGTGCAGCTGAGGCATTGCAGGAGGAAGAAGCTTGATCTTGCTTCACATTGGCATACTTGTGTGCACACATGGAACCACTTGCAATCTGTATCTTGTTGGTTGGGGTCCAACAAAGGAACTCCATATGAGCAGCTGATGCTAACCATTCTAGGGCCTGTTGCTTACTAGCTTTCTGGATGGGTCTCATGAGGATGCTGACCCAAGAGGGCTGTGTGTTTCTCCTTTAGCTGAATGGTTAGAGCTGCAGCCTCTATCAGGGATTAAGGAGTGATCCCAGGGTCTGGCAGTTAGAGGGTGATGCATCCCCAGCTGTATTGTATGGTCTCTCTGCAGCTTCTGGGGTATCTGTGGTAGTGTGTATGCTTTGCATGTACGAGGCCCTGGGTTCAATCCCAGCATCTTCACACATTTCTGTATGTGAATGCTAGAAGTCTAGCAAATAAGATTCTGGACCTAGAAGCCATCCTGGCGGAGGCAGATCTGGATACTGTGGCCATTAGAGTCTGGGTGCACTGAAAACCATGACTGGGACATGCCTATCTTGGGCTATGCTCCTTTCAGGAAGGAAAGGATGGGTGTGGTGCTTATGTGAAGGCAAAGCATAAAGGCCACTGAGATGCAGGGAATTTGGAGGGGGAGGCAGAGATACTGTAAGTCACCCTGGAGATGGGAATGGAGCCACTATTTTCACTGGAGTGATCTACAGACCTCCAGTACAGGGAGGAATTAAGGCATTGGTGGAAACCATTTTAAGATGGTAAAAAAGGAAAGGTGCTGCTGATGGGGGACTTCAACCTGCCAGATATGGATTGGAGCCTCCCAGCAGCTTGAAGTGAGGACATCCTGGATTTTCTGCAGGGGTCATTCCTCAGGCAACTAGTCGGTGAATGCACCTCGATGGGGCAATACTGGACCTGGTATGGGAACAATGTTGCAGACGTCTGGGTGGGAGGCCAGTTGGGGATCAGTGATCACTGTATAGTGTTAAATACAAGGATGGCTGTGGAATCTAATCACATGAGGGTCCTGTACTTCAAGAGGGCAGATTTTTAAAAAGGTGAGTAGAAACAAGTGAGCAAAAGCAAGAGGATAGGGATCGCTATGGTTCTCAAAAGAGGTGGCTGGAAAGAGTAGTGTTAAGAAGGTGTAGGGAGATGCATAGGGAGGTGTATTGTGGGGGGGGAGAGAAGTGGGGAAAGCCATACGGAACACAAAGGTGCAAACTGAAGAAAGCCCAGGAGGTAATGAAAGGGGGCAGCAGAAGACGAGGGGTGGGATTGTAAGGTTAAAAAGGGAGACTGCAGAGGGACCAGGAAAAAGCAAGTTTATACAGCACCCAATGCCTGAGGCTCTGGCTTCCCTGCATAATATGGGTAGGGTAATAACATATATACACACATGTACTGTAGATGTGTAGGCAGACATACTGAATAAATACTTTTGTTCAGTTTTCACAGAGGGAGAAGGCCCACAAAAACTAAACCTTGAAGTGGACACTAGTCCTTTCTAGAGGGAGTTGCTAATCTCAAGGTGGACAAAACAATGGAGCCAGATAGGGTGCATCCAGAGGTATTGAGGGAGCTCATGGAAACACTGGCTAACCTCTGACGGTTGTATATTTTTTTCCTGTTTTCTTCCCCACCTCACATCCTTGGCAGAGGTGTGTGGAGACACATGCATGTCACGCACTGTGGGTCTCCTCACCCCTATTAGTTGCCCATATTGGGGCTGTGCCACCCCATGTGATGGTGGGACTGTGTATGAGCAACCTTCTCTCCTGGGAGAGGAGAGCAGCTCTGAGGCTGCTTATTCCAGCTCCTACCTCCCCATACCAGCACCCAGAGCAGAGGTCATTCCTGAACTCGGGTCACCAGCATAGTGACATAAGGCATCCAGTGCCTTAACCCCTCAGTGCCACTGGGCTGGCATCTGACTTCTATTTTCCAGCTCACTGAAACAAGTAATCCCAGAGGACTGCAGGAGGTGGATGCAGTCTCTCTTTACACAAGTGGTAGCAGGTTGGCAAATATAAGTAAGTCAGCCTGACATTGGTTGTAGGAAAGTTGATGGAATCACTGCTGAAGGAAAGGATTGTGGAATATTTAGATTTTCAGTGGTTACATCATCTAAGGCAGCATGATTTCATGGGGGGTCATGTCAAATGAATATGATAAATCTCTTTGGGTGTCCCAAGGAACTAGATGAGGATGGAGAGGAGAATGTGGCCCATCTAGATTTCAGGTGTTCAACACTTCAACATAGGTGACTAGAGCAAGCTTGCTTATGAGTTGGTCAGAAGGTGGAAAACTGGCTAAGAAATTGATTAGGGAATGGGTAACAGAGGGTGGTGGTAAATGGAGTTCATTCAAGAAGTGACAGACCAGCGAGGGCCCTCGGATCAGTGCTTGGACTGGCCCTTTTTAATGTCTTTAAAAGTGACATTGCAGACGAGCTGGAAGGGAAGGTCTGCCTCTGAGAATTACACTAAAATTTGCAGTAGGGTGGACATCTTTTGGGTGGGGGGGTGGAGGGGATGAGCAGAGAATTGTGCAAAATACACTTGGGGCTGGATATTCAAAGGGGCTGCAACTGGTGCAATCCTGCATTGTGCCCTGGTGAGATATTGAGAAGGTGACCTGGTGCAGTGCAAATCCCAATGCACTGGAGCACAATGATGTATGTGGAGCAGATGCAGGGGGCATGCCCATGCATATGTAACACATCCTAGAATGTGCGGTGCACCTCTGCACTACGCCACATAGGGTCTCAAAGTTGAGCCCCTGGAGAGTAGCAGCGACTCCCAGCCACCCGCAGATGGGCTGCTGAATGGAATGGTGCAACACAGCAGCCGCCAGCCATGGGTGGTCACCCGCCCACCCAGCACACAATCACATAGCACCCACAGAACCCTGGTGGTCTAGTGGCACCCCTTCCCTTCCATGTTCCCGATCGTGGGTATCTGATGAACATCTCTGGTAATCCAGTGGACCCCACCCCAGAGCTGCAAGCACTGTAAATGAAAAATGCCCTGGCAGTCTAGTGGTACCCCTTCCTGCCCCATCCCCGGTATTGGATATTCAGATAAATCCCTGGTAGTCTAGTGGTACTTCCCCTTCCTGTTGCTGCAATTGCAGTACATCACCATATTATAAATCCATGGTGATCCAGTGACACCTCCCACCACACACATAACCCCTTGCCCACCCTGCTCCCCAATCAGTGGGCATCTGCAACCCACCTGCCAAATGACTTCAGTATGGGCTTTGGGGTGTACTGTACTACAGTCACAAATATGTGAATGAAGTCATTCACAAATTTGGGACTATCTAGTATTATGCCCTGCAATCCCATTGGTCTGCACCAGGAACCAATGGGCTTACAGCCCATACTGTACCTGTCATTTACAGGCAGTATGCAGGTGGTTGCAGTCGCCCACCAATGATGGGGGTGGGGGGTAAGGGTTCTGTGGGTGGCAGGTGCCACTGGATCACCAGGATTTATAATACTAAGATGTAACTCGTGATTGTGGCAAATGAGTGGGTTCCACTAGACTGCCAGGGATTTATCTGAACATCTGATATTAGCTATTGGGGATGGGGGCGGAGGGGCTACCACTAGACTGCCACGGCATGTTCTATTTTACATTTACCATGATCACAGCTATGAGGTGGGGGTACCCCCAGGACCCCCCACTGTACACAGGTAATTCTGTGCAGGGCGCCATGTGCAATCCGCCGGGCTGCCCTGTGCAAGGCATGCAAATGGCCCCAGTTGTACCTTGCATATATTATGGCCTCATTTGCATGCCCCCTGCTGAATATTACGGGTGATGTACCTAGCGCAACTGCACTTGTGCTGGCGCATCCCCTGCTCCTTGTCTGTGGCTTGTGATGTGTTAATGATTTGGCAAGGAAGTGAATCCTCACTTAATTGATTTTAGAATATATTAACACGTGATCAAAATTTAATATTTACAGCTACATACAGCCCAGAAGCAATTAACTAGCTTGACATAACCATTTTTAGATAGCAAAATGGGCTAGAATCTAAGCTTTATCGAAAAGAAACTGATCGAACACAATGTTACACCATAAAAGTTTTCATCCAGAAGGTTTAAAGAACAGTTATACCGTACTCCACAACTGTTGAGAGTTAAATAAAACTGTAGACTACCTAAGGAATTTGAGCAAGAGGTCAAAAAGACGGTTTCTAGATTCAGGTTCAGAGGATGTCCTAACAAAAGTTCTAGATGACGCACGTAAGAACTACACAAGTTACTAGAGAGGCTCTTTTGCAGCCTAAACATGTGGAAGCAGCACAAGGCAATAGTATTAGTAGGATTACATTTAGTATGAGACATTGTACTGAAATATCACTATATCAGGAAGATTATCTTGAAACATTTGAAAATTTTGCAAAATGATCCACATATCCAACAGATTTTTAAGGAGTTACCCTTTGTGGTATCAAAGAAATCTCCAACCATTACAGACAGAGTAATTAAAGCAAAACACAGAGTCCCAAATAAGCAAGGACAATTATTGCTGGCCCTTTAAAACCAGGAATGTTTCCATGTAACAGATGTGTGGCCTGTGGAAACACTTTAAAAAGACATTTTTAAACATCCGTACACTGGCAAAGAATATAAGATTAAACAACATATAGAATGTAATACTAAAGGAGTGATTTGTTTATTGCAATGCCCTTGTGATCATCTTTATGTTGAACAGATGATAAGGGAACTTAAGACCTAATTTCTGAACATGAAAGTAAGATTCGTACTAAAGATGAGCAGTCATCCATTGCCGTCACTCTAATGAAAGAGGCCACACTCGATACAATTAAGATTTGGGGGCTAGAACATGTACAGTTCCCATCTAGAGGCAGGAACTATCAACATTTAATAGAAAGTAATGAATCGTGGTGGATCTTTGAACTAGGAACTTGCCATAACCAATGGGGTCTTAATGAAGAAATTAATTGGCTAACATGTTGAAGATTTCACTCACATATTTACTATAGGCCATTTCCTCCTAGCTTTGTGTAATATAACAAGAGTCTCGAATAAGTTTCCTGTTTGTGCTCCACTGTTTTCCTTTCTTCCCACCTTCATCTCCCCCAAATATCCCTCCCTCTGTTATAATATGATTCTGTATCCAGGTGACCAGCAAAATAAAATGCAGATTTTGTATTGAAACATAGTGTTTCCCTGTAGGTTCTCTCCCCTACCCGTTATTCCTAAATATGTTTTGGTATATCGTCAATAATGGCCTAAGAGAACTTATACACCTTGTAGAAATGTTTCAGTTTAAATGTATTTGTAGCTGGCCCAATGCTTTTCACTCTGGGACAGTAGCTAATTCACGGTCTTTATCTGGCTAATGTCCGTGCAGGAGAACTGTTGCTAGCAGCCCACGCTACCCAGCGATAAGCAAATCATCTCACGACTCTGATATCAACGACTCCCCATACCGGCACGAGAGGATGGACTGCAGCTCAGAATCTTGCTGCCACTCTGAATACACCCAAGAGAGAACCTCGTGTGAGTATCTCTGCTGTGTCTCTTTTAAACTCACCAAGTTAGGGTTTGTTACCAGTGAGAAAAATGTTTTACTTCATGTGCAGTTCGGAAAAGGCTAGTACCATACAAGTTTATGCATAGACAACAGTAATATGAAATGTTTAATTTTGTGCTTTACTTTTCTCTAAGTAATATTAAGCTTTTTACAGTTTTTTCTGACTAGCCATGAGCACAGTTGCATGGTTCTCACACATTGGTTTCTTATTTACATTGTCTTTGATATTGGAATTTTGCCTTTTAGGTATATTATAGAATGGAAAACTTTTTCTACACTAGAGCTGGTTTAGTCTGTTTATATACAGGTAAATTACAATTTATATAATTTTAGTTTAACCTTATATATCCCAATATGGGTATACATGTTCAAATTGATAAAAATCATTAGTTTGCAGTATTTGAGTAAGAGAGTATCTTATCTCATTATACGGAGAATTTTCAGTGTTGATTTTGTGATTTGTGATTAAACTATTTTAAGACTTTACTAGAGATCAGGTTTCTAAGTAGAAATTTTGTAAATCCAATTTATCAGAAATCAAGTGATCATTATACTGGTGGTGATATTATGTATGAACAAGCAGATTAAATTTGACCAATTAGGAACAACAGTGATTTTTTTCATGTCATATTGATTTTATTACAGAATTGATTTTATATTTGATGTAACTGTTTTTCAGTTTATTTTGGAAATCAGTGAAAGATTTAGGAGGACAGTGGAATGAGAGCAGCAGCTCAGTTAAAAGAGAAGTAGCCGACAATCTTATTTGGCACCATTCATATTTGTATGGCCTTGTCTAACACTACACTGTTGATTGTGTGCACTATGGAGTGGAGGTTGAAAACTTTAAAACATTTTTATGATGTTATAAACAGATTCTGGAGACTTTTGTATATATTTGAAATAATTGTTTATATATATTTCTTACAGTCCCCCAGAAGAAGCCATATTCTGGTGAAACACTGGGCATCTGAATTCATATCAAGAAATAAAAGAATTCAACTTTAATAACACAATAGTGTATGTGTATGACTTTGTACCAGAGCCAGTGCAAATAACTGTTTTTCATGACTTTATTGTGCTGGCACAGTTCACCGCGCCATGCACAGTATAGTGCGCTTATCCATGCCATATTCGATGGTGCTGCACCATAGTGCATCCTCATTGAATATCACCTGACCTCGCCCCGTGCATCGTGAGTTGCACTGTGCCCAGGCTTGCACCACTGCCTGGTGCAGTCTGAATATCCCGGCCTTGGGATACAGAAGCCCTGGGGCAGAGTACAAAATGGGTGGAGTGGTATTGGTGGCCACAAAGCAGGAAAGAGACCTGGGGGTAAAAAAATCAGATTATCTGGTGTCAGCATGGCTCAGTTGGTAGCACATCCGCCTCTGGACCAGAAGTTCATGGGTTCTCGTCCCCACCGGGATTGGACTTGCACCTAAAAATCACATGGCATCCAAGTGCAGTATTGGGGGTGCTGTACTGCTGGGTGTGCCATCCTTCGGATGAGACGTTTTGGGGCTTGGGGACAGGACCCATGAGGAGAGGCTTGAAGAGCTAAATATGTACACATTGGAAGAGAGAAGGGACCTGGGGACATGATAGAGGTCTTCAGGTACATGAAGAGGGTAAATAGGGAGGAACAGTCCGGGTGCTTCAAGGAAGGAGGAGGGGCCACTAGAGGCATGGGTGGAAGCTGGAGGGGAAGATTCAGGGGAGAAAGGAGGAGGTACTACTTCACTGAGAGGGTGGTGGAGCCATGGAATGCTGCCTAGGGGCTGGTGGAGGCAGAGACAGTGGAGGGGTTTAAGAGGGGTGGGACAGGTACAGGGAAGGGTTCTGGAAGCAAAATCCAATGCAGCAAGAATATCCAGAACTGGGAAGGAGAAGCCAGAGAAGGCGAGGGGGGCAAGGTCAGCACCCAGGGTGGGGGCTGACCAAACGAGAAGACACGAAAGACCGTTAGGCCTATTCTGCTGGCATTTTAGTATGTTAGTATCTAAAGCAGGCCAGGCAGTGTGACAAGGCAGTAGCTAGGGTGAGTGGGATGGTGGGGTCCATAGGTAGAGCTATTTCCAGCAGAAAGAGAGAGATGGTGTTGCCTCTGTATAGATCACTGGCAAGACCCTACCTAGAGTATTGTGTCCAGTTCTGGAGATCAAATCTCTGGAAAGACAGAGTGGTGACACCAGAGGGCAACTAAAATGTTGCAGGATCTGCATCAAAAGCCTTATGAGGAGAGACTAAAGGACCCCAATATGTGCACCCTGCACCAGAGGAGGGAGTGGGGAGATGTATAGATCTTTAAATACCTCACAGGGGTAAATAAAGTACAAGAAGGGAGTATTTTTTCAGAAAAGGTGCTCAAGAACAAGGAGATGAGCTATAAAGCTGGAGGGGGGTAGATTCAGGAGAGATGTGAGGAAGCAGTACCTCATAAAGAGTAGCCAATTTCTGGAAAAGCTTTCCAACGGAGGTGGTGGGGACAAAAATAAGCACAAGGGAATTATAGTGGAAAGGAAGGGGGAGGGAGAAAGAGCTGTAGATCGGTCACGGTGTGTGGTAATAGTGTAGGAAGGGAAAACTGGGCAGACTGGATGGGCCAAGTGGTTCTTAATAAGGGTTGTGCCAACAACTGTAAGGGCCCCCCTATGAAATATTTTGTGGGGCCCACTTCCCCACCAATAAATGTAAAATAACCATTAGCGCATACAACATTTTTATAGTGTAAGTTTATTTCTATCAGTCCTGCTGAACATATATAGTTTGTTCATGCTGCCCCATCCTCTTTGCTGGCACCATGAACAATATAATTTGTTCCTGCTCCACCTGGGGACATCAGCACCAAGATTAGATGTTTTGATTAATGGGCCCTATTGCTTCTTTGCTCTGTACTCACTGCTCCCCAACCATGTGAAACTGGAGTTGGAATCTTCTGACACTATTGCTTATAAACCCAGTTTCAAATGGATAAGCAATTTCCAAAAAGAAACTTGCAAGTTTGCCTGTGAGTAAAGGTTTTCTTAAGTGACCTTTAAAGCAGTGGGCCCCCTAACAGTGCGGGCCCTACTGCAACCGCAGCTCTTGCACCCCCATGGTCACTGCCCAGGACTCCTTATCTGCCATCAAATTCTATGTTTTTATGTATGGTATGTGGGCAATGTGGTAAGATCGTGTTGGGGCCAGACTGACTTGGGGGGCATAGACAAATAGTGCATAGATTGAACGATATAAGCAGAGTTACAAAATCTCTATGTAATCTGGAGTTAGAGAAACACAGTTGAATATACAGTATGTGACTGTAACTCAGGAACAAATGAATGCCACTTGACAATTTCTAGCAAGGTCTCTACTAAAGCCATCATGCCCAGTACAGTGGGCATTATTGCTAGATACTTAACCATGTCTGCTGCTAAAAGCAGGCTCAGCAGTGGTTCGGTAAACTGAAGATGATTTCTGTCCTGTATTACATACAGTAACTGCTAGGAACTGCAGGCATTTGTGTAAAAGGTGGGACAAGGGATTGTTTGCTTCCTATGCTGGTATTCAATGTGGTGGATTTGTCATTTAACAGGGTCTTTGAAAAGTAAGTGTAATCCCCATTTGCCTTGACTTTTACGCTCACTTGCACAAGGAATGTTTTACTACAATGGCATTTTAGAGGTGTATGACTACTGAGCCAATTACAGCTGAAACTGCAATAGGCATGGCAGTGTAGACCAATGACCAGGCACTCTGGTCATGACACTAGTACTGCTTGCTGACATGGCACTTTGTGTAGTTGAAAGAACTGAACTGCTCCACTGAGAGCACTTCAGTGCTTTCATTTGCATGCAGGCCGATTCCTTCTTCTCCCTTTGTGCCACCTGTGACCCATCTGCTGCACAGAATGCATGCAGACTAGCAGCAATGGCATTTTACCACTTGACCCACTGTCTGAATTAAAGCTATTGGGTAGAAGAGATCGGCATTTGTGCATGAGACTACCGGACAAGTCTTCAGACTAAACAATGCACCCATTCATACCTCCCTGACCTACCCATAAGTTGTCAACTTGTGATCCTTGAAGAAATTTACTATCGATCTGTGGATTAAACCCTGACCCCCTGTCACTGAGTGTTTTACCATGGAACATGGGATCTTAGGTTTGAATCCTACTGCAGAAAATACCTCATTCCTCATTGAATACAGCTACCGCAACTGCTATGAATTTCAGACCCACTTTCAGAGCTGTGTATAGTGTTTCCATTCTTGACCCTGTGCAGAGTATGTGGAGCCCCCCGCTTTATTTTTTCAGCATGAGTGACTGACCTTTGTGCTCTCTTTAGTCTGCACAGCTGATCAGTGCAATTGTGCTGTGCCAGCACTGATGCCAAATGTAAACAGAAGTCATCTTTCAGAGCTGAAAAAAGTAGAAACAGCCGTGATAAAGCATATGGTGAGACTGTGACTCTGACAGAAGCTGACACTCCAGGGGGATCCTCATCCAGCCAAGCTGAAAGCACTCCTGTCCACTCATGTGGGAAGGGGTGGGGGGAGCTTTGCCTGGTAAATCTACAGTCCATCAAACCACAATAAACCTTTAAAATATCGCTATCTGCACTGCTCATCAGGAGCCCGCAAGCAAGAAGTGAGGGGGGAACTCGTGCTGGAGATGGGTCTGACATATGTGGACAAGAACAGGGATAATAGAATAATTAAGCATAGCTCCTGATAGATGTCTAAGAAGGGAGGGGGGATATGTATCTTGGGCTTCCTTTGTCAGCCACACCACTGACTGCACAGTGCACAGGCCACTGGGGTAGGGGGTCATTGTAGGTGCAATATTACTTACTGAAAGACTTCCAGCTACTGGCATTGATGGTAGACGCTACAAGGGTGGGGAGGGGTGGTAATGCAAGTTTGAACTCTGTGTCCCTGTGCAGCACTTTAGACACCAGTACAAAATGTTGGCCAAATTGTCCTTGGAAGCAGAGGTTAAAGAAAAATAGTCAATTGGGATGGCTCATTTCTGGCCATTAGAGAAGTTGCCCTTTTTAACTGGAAAGTGGGTTTCTGGAACAGAACTGTTTCAGAGCATGATAAAAAGTCCTGCAATCAGTGGTCTACTTATTTCCCTTTTCTGCTTTTGATAGACTGTCCATCTGTTCAGATCATCAAGAACACTGCTGCCTGCCTTTTGGACCAAGTTGAGTGCTTACTGTACTGCTGCCTATACCCTTCTTTATCTTGCCTTGCTCCATCTTCCAGTTCTAGTCTACTAGGCTACCAGATATCTCCCCACTGAGTTTAACTATATCTGACTGAGTGTTTTTTCTTTTAAGAAGGTAAGTTGCCTTTTTTCTTTTAAGAAGGTAAGTTAACTGTTCTTTTGGTATTTATATTTTACCAGTTTTCCCCAATTTTCTCCCTACTGTCCGGGACTACAGCACATGGCAATGCATGAGTGTGGAGGTGCACACGCTCTATGATGCTGGTTCCTGCCCCCTTCTGTCCCTCCTCAGGCAATCGCCAGGCTCCCCATAGCCTGACACTACCATATGTCCTCCACTGGGTGGCAGCCAAGGGCCATCTCTCCCCAGGAGAGGAGAGCTGCCTCATGGCTGCTCAATCCTGCCTCCACCTGCCGACCCCAAACAACCCAGGCTCATCCCGAACCGGGTCACCAGTGTGGCTACATTGTGGTGTCCAGTGCCTCAACCATCTGTGCCACCGGGCCGGCCGGTAAGTTAACTTTAACTTAAGTGTTCTTTTGGATCCCTAGTGCCTAGTTGTTTCTAATTTTTTAAAATTCTAATACACTACAGATATACAGTGTAGCTTAACTACAGATAGGGATCTGTTCTGGATATACTAATAGTGACTGAATGAAAAATCATTTTTGTGAGAGAAAAACTGCTCACTCTCAACAGTCTGGGTTGTTTTATCTGGTCATAGTAGGGCCTAGGCAGGCAACAGTTATAGAACTTGGGGTGCGGAGAGACTGGAACTTTGGAGGGATATGGACCTGTGAAGCATCAGATAGAGGACGGATACACTATGCTAGTAATGCTGGCTGCTTACAGTTCATTGGTATGTTTTTTTTGGCTGTAACAAAACTCAAAATGATAAAACACTACACGACCAAACCAACTATAACCCTAAGTAGTGCTTGTTGCATTGCATACTACTGATGCCAACAAGATAGACAGATACAGTAGATACATATATAGATAGATAGATCCATGTGTCATTGAGACATTTGCCTTTGAAAATACATGCAAGCAAACATTCAGCATTGACAAATGTTTGCTTTGTTTACTGGAAGCCACTGCGTCCCCAGCCATGGAGAGCGTACAGCTCCAACCTCTGACAGGAAAGAATCACACTGCAGTGTTTTTATCGCTGCAGACATCTTGATATCACTTGGGGGGGGGGCACTTCAGACTCCCACCAAAGCACAATTTTGGAGTTGCAGTACTGTCCTTCTGCTATCTGAAATCACTGTCAGGGGGGTGGGGAGAGAAGATGAAGAACCAAATAAATATCAGATTGTATTTTTATTCTGTTTGCAGTTCCGTTTGCTAGAACATTTTTCTCCTCAGTTCATAGTTTTAATCCACACTACTGATGCTGAAAGAAATAATATATATAGACCCCATAACTGAACATTGGAGGACCATTGGCCAGGGTCACGGAGTCCCAGTAAGGGCAATCCTGAAGAATTTAGCTCTGATGTGACTGTTTTTCCAGGTTGCTCAGTTTCATTATTACAATCAGCATTTTTGTTTTACTTAAGCCTGTATGTTCTATAAACAGCTCCAGTGATACTGGTTTGTAGCCACATGTAACTTGATGTACTCAAACAATGACGGAGGTATGTTCCCCAGCTCACAATTACTTTCATACCCATGCTTTATCTTTGAGCCCTGCTTATCCTTACTAATTGAATGTCTGCACACTGTGTTCTAAATTTCATATTTTCTTAGTGCATTTCTTACTGATGTTACAGGCTTGAGCTGTATAGCAATAAGCTGAGCATAACTGAGTGAAAGGGAGGTACATCCCTCTCCCTCCCCAAACAAAACAGCAATGGTGTAAAACCACACTGTTATTTAACTACACCAAGACTTATATTTATAGTGGTGCGCTTGATTTTTGGTGCTGTTGTTCTTTTTTTAATTACGTAAGCTTTATTGAAGTTTTATAACACAATGCAAACACAATACAACTACAATTTGTGCAATGAACATGTGAAAGGGAGTCATAAATTGTAATGACCCTGAGACCATTGCAAACTTTTTAAATCACAAATTCTCTGACCTTACAGCATTTACTTCCTCCTTCCTGGTACTGCAAATTCCTAATACTCCTCCTGCTAGGTCAGTCCCCCTTTTCTACTTCAGGTCAATTACACGTGAAGAAGTCCTTATCCTCCTCAAGAAAGTCTCGAGACAATGGCTACATGCTCTGATACCCTGGAACCCAAGTTGCTAAAACTGGCTGCCCCTTTTATAGCTGCTCCCCTAGCTAAGATCTTCACTGTCTCTCTAAGCCAAAGCTAAGTACCTGATATCTGGAAGTCAACAAGGGTTACCTCTGTTTTTAAAAAAGGTGATCCCAAAGACCCTGCAAACTAAAGACCCATTGCCATCCTGTCTGTCCTCATTAAAATCCTCGAAAAGCTTGTAGCAACCCAAACTATTGAATTCCTACAGAAATATGACCTAACTGCTACACAGCATGGATTCCGTAAGGGTCACAGCACAACTACTGCTCTCCTCAAATTTACATCCGACACCCTATCTGCTATGGATGCTGGCCTTCTCACAGGGGCAATTTTCATTGACATGACAAAGGCCTTCAACCTGGTTGATCATCCTATCCTCCTTTCTACCCTGCATTCACTGAACTTTGCACCTAATGTTGTAAAGTGGTTTGATAGCTACCTATCAAATAGGACTCAAATGGTCAAATACAACTCTGCCTTTTCATGCAAGACAGAACTGAATAGTGCCACAAGGGTCCATCCTCGGGCCACTCTGCTTCTCCAGTTTTATAAATGACATCACGTCAACCCTATCTGAGACTTCCTCCCTTCTATATGCTGATGATATCGTCCTTTACACCAGTGCCAAAAATATGAAGGACATAAATCAGTGGCTCTCGGCTGACTTTCAAATTACACAGTCATGATTAGCTAACCACAAGCTGATATTAAATGAGTCCAAGACCAATGTTATCCTTTTTGGTACAAACTCAAAATCAAACACCCCTAAGCAATCTCAAAGTCTAGAGCTTTGGATGGCCCAACTATTGGATCTGTTACCTCTTTAAATACTTTGGTGTTACCTCGACCAATCATTAAGCTTTGATCGCCATATACAAAGTGCATGCAAGTCTGTGAACATAAAGCTGGGTATTGCCCATCGTACTAACTATGTGCTAACCCCTTCTGCCAAGCTGGCAATAGCTCATGGTATTCTCCTCCCCTCATTTTCCTATGGTGTTGCCACCTATACTGCTGCACCAAAGTCTAGTCTACACAAGTGGGACATCACCTACAACAGCATCTGTCGCTATGCTTCCTCTGCCCACTGACTTAAATACCACTGTCTCCTCTACTCAGACCTGAGTTGGCTACCTCCAAAAGAGACAAGGCTCTACTGTCTTGGCTGTATCATCAATAGGATCATCAGTTCACAAACTCCTACATCTCTTGCTGAGTACTTTCTCAGACAGCCCTCTTACTATGGGTTGTGCTCTCTGGACAAGTCCTTGTCTATATCCCTAGGCACAGTTTTTCCAAGGGGACAAGTGCCTTTGCTGTTCTAGCTCCCCAATACTGGAACTCCATCCTTCCTGTGTGCCTTGCTCCTCTCACAATGCCTTTATGTTTGAGCTTCATAAGTACCTTATCTCAACAAACAAATACTCCTGTTCCAAGTCCCTTAGCCCCTCCTCAACACCAGCACTCTCCTGCACTTACACTCAGTTTCGTTTCTATCTCTTTTAATTTTCTTTCTTTCTTTTCTCAATCTCGTTATGTTCTATTCTGTTTAACCACCTTTCAGCATTGGTAATTTCCTTCCTGTATCTCTATTGCTTATCAATTAATGTAAGCCTTTTGTTATGATTTACTGCTGTAATGTTTTGATGTTATTACCTATCTCTCCAGACCTACTTTGTGTTACTGTTGATATTGTTATCCCCAAAGATATTTATGTAAATTGTCATGTTTTGTTGTTGTATTATACGGTATCCTCCAGGTCATGCCTGAAAATAGTCATGGTTATGGCTAGTGCACCTACCCGTAAACAAAAAACTAAATAAATAAATATATACATAGGCACTGACCACCCACCCCCCAATCCAAACCTACCTACCCCAAATGTAAAGAGAAGGGGAATTCCAAAAGACAACGAATAAGGGTGAGAAAGCAATGAAGAGGAAAAGAGGCTATACAAGGTTTAAATAGAGTGGACAGCCAGACTTCTATGGGACCCTAGTGCTATGAGTAAACAGATAAGGTATTATGAAAGCAAGCCAGCATTCACTCCATATGCAGGAGTTGAAGCATTTCCATATACCATTCTGAAAAGAAAGGAGCTTGCTGGTCCAACCAATGCCACAAAATAATTTTTAGTAACCATAATAATCAATGTAAAGTAAAGCCACCAGGGCTCCACAGATTCTGTACATCCATCCCTAAAATAGAGTTTTGCTTAGTAAAAGCTCTCTGTTATATCAAAATTAGAATCCAAAACATTCTGTAATTTTTGCCATAAGGGTTGGACCTTGCAGTAGTCCCAAAGAATATGCTCTGAGGAGCCATCAACCTGGTGACGAGTACATAGGGGGGGAATCCAGATGTCTCCATTTAAAGAACTTTGGAGGGAGGGTATGGTACATTGCCAGCATAATTTTAAACTGGACATACCTGTATCCATCAAACTTAATGTAATGATAAATGTTGTGCCACATCTCTGTTAATTGGGCATTCTCAGGAGACTAACTAAAAGTTCGGAACCAATATTTTGAGAGTGAACCGTATCTATAAACCCATACCTGAGATAATTTCTGATGAAGCCAAGATATAGTGTGGTGTTCTAGAGCTATCTCCACAAGGGTTACTAGCATTAGAGATCTGCTACTGGCACAGGCATACCTAGCTTAGAGGAAAGCAAGTGGCACATTTTTGTAATAGAAAACAATTCTTTATTGTTCAGGGCATAAGTGTTTAGCAGTGTGACAAATGAGGTTCACTGGGACTCGTTGACCAATTGTGAAGGAGCTACTATACCCATAGCTTGCGAATGCAGATTGATAAGTGGATTACCCACTAGCTAGAAATTGGGGTTAGACTAAAGAGGTTAGTTCCAGGGGTTTGTAAGGGGTGTTCTTAGGTGGTGAATTAACTGACTGTAGTTCATTAAAGAGACACATACGGGGGTGTCCTTCAGAGCTTTAGGTAGCAATGACAGTTTCAAATAAGGGAGGGCTTGTAATGTAAGCCAATATTGTGAACACAAGTCACACCCTATTTGCCACCAAAGAGGAACATAAGAAACATAGAAACATAGACTTTGACGGCAGATAAGGACCACTTGGCCCACCCAGTCTGCCCATTTCCCTGCCTACTAGATAAGCTGCAGATCCTAGTTAACCAGCAACCTACTTCTTTCTACCCCCACCCCCTAGAATTGCCTTATGACTGTCCCATGCATGCTTGAATTCCACCACTGTTTTTGACTCCATGACCTCCTCCGGAAGGCCGTTCCATGCATCCACAACCCTCTCTGTGAAAAAATACTTCCTTAAATTACCTCTGAGCCGCCCCAGCTTCAAATTGTGCCCCTTGTTCTTGCACACCTCTTTTTTGAAAGATGATACCCTCTTGGACTTTGTTGATTCCTTGAGGTATTTGAAAGTTTCTATCAAGAAGGGGAATGCCCCATTCCCCTAGTATCCAGTGAAAATATTTCACCCCCTGGGCAGTGCAGAAATAGTCAAAGAAATCAGGGTCATTAAGGCCCCCCAACTGCTTGGGTGCTGCCAGTCTGAGATAACGAAGCCTCGGTCTTTGACCCTTCCAGATTAAAATAGCCAGCATTGCATGGAGATCTTGAAACCAACAATAGGGAAGTTTAACCATTAACATATTCATGGGGTAAAGGATCTTGGGAAGGATGGTCATCTTTAAAAAATTGACCTGACCCCAGAGGGAAATGGGAAGCCGTGACCACCTGTCAAGATCAGCTTTAATGGTCCGGAGGGGTTCCGTAAAGTTACTGCAGAGCAACTTGGCTGTAGAAGTGGTGAGGTGATGCCTAAGTAAGTTAGGGTTGAGGATGTCCAACGTAGGACCATTCCCTCAAATTCGAACTTTCTAGTATGAATACTCAATGGTAGGATCTGGGTTTTCTCAATATTAAGTTTATAAAAAGAAACCAAGCCAAAGGTATGTACTTCATCTAGAGCATGTGAAAGGAAGTGGCAGGGTTGGTTATGCAAAACAATATCATCTGTGTACTGGATATTTTATATTGCCAGGGCCCAATATGCACACCTAGATCGGGGTTCCGTTTATGATCAATAGCTTGAGATATAAGTTAAACAAAAAGGGAAAGTAGGCAACCTTGACGTGTGCCATTTCGAAGAGGAAAGGGAGACAAAGGGACTCGGTTACAGCAAACCTGTGCCATGGGATGAGAGTATGACAGTTCACCCAGCGAAGAAAGGTCTTTGGCATACCAAAATGCTCAAAGGTCTGGAATAGGTATGGCCAAGACACCATATTGAATGTTTTTTCTGCATCCAGTGAGGCCTGTGCCACTGGGACCTTGGCATCCCAGGATGAAGAAAGGAGGTGTTGAGATTCCATAAATGATCTGGGAAAATTTCCCAGTCATGAATCCGACTTGCTTAGGGCTGATCAAGTCAGACCAAACCTGTTGCAGTCAAAGGGCTAAAGCTTTTGCCAGAATTTTCAGGTCAACTTTCAACAAAGAAATAGGTCTGTAGTTAGACACCTTAGATGGGTCCTTGTCAGGTTTAGGCAGAACTGAAATAAAGGCTTCTTGAATGGAAGCATCCAAATCCTCACTAACATGGGCTTCTTGGTAAACCTCTAACAAGTGCGGCAGTAACTCTGCTGAAAAGATTTTGTAAAAAGAGACGGAAAATCCGTCAGGGCCTGGTGCTTTCTCAGAAGCCATTGATTGTAAGGCTCACTGTAATTCAGAGAGCATGAGGGTCTGTGCTAAGGGTTCTGTTCCTCTGACTGTGGTGGGGTAAATAACTTTGAGTTAGATAAATATATATAGTTCATGGATCGGATCCTGACCACCCAAGCCATAAAGCGCACTGTAATAAGCCTGAAATTCTTTTCCTATCCGCATGGTCCCAGACATGGTCAGGGGTTTAATCATTTGAGAGGCCAATTGATGTTTAAGACATGTGGCCAAGAACTTGCCTGCACTTTCACTCATAGAAACATAGGGAGTTTTAGGTTTGAATAATGTAAATTCTGCTTGGGCTCTGTTGAGCTCATGGTAGTGCTCTGTGATGGTATGCAGTTGTAAGGCCACCGGATCAGAGTAGCCAGAAGTCAGCTGAAGCTCTAAAGACTGGATCTGTTGTAAAGATCCTGCAAGTGGGCCAGGCCTTGTTTCTTGGTGTTAGTAGCTAGGCGAATGATCTCACCTTGTTCTGTGACCTGCTGGGTTACTGTGCCAGTTTTCTTAAAAAATACATTGTGTAAAAGTTTTTAAATGTGCAACTATTTGTGTGTCTATTAAGTAAAAAATAATTCCCATGCCATATCTTTTCCATCTTCCCCAGGCATGGAGAAATGGACACTGAGAAAAGATGACGGCCACACTGGGCTGCGCATCGGGAGTTTGCTAGGAATTTGTTAGGAGTCTGTGTTTTAAGTTTCTCTTACTTTTATTTCATACTTTACCTCTTATTTGTTACATTTATGTATTTGTTTCTGGCATTTTAGGTTTTATTTGTTTAAATTGCATCAGTGTTAGCTAGTGGTGAGGCTTTGGTGCAGTGTCAGTGAGGGACAGTGAGTTAGAAGTAGGAATCAGTTTTATTTTTTTAATTAGGACTCAGTCTGCAAGGAGTGGTGACCTGGTGCTTCCCTACCTGAATGGTGAGGAGTAGGAACAGAGCAGAAAATGTATTCTAGAAGTGCGGCGGCACTGCCATTGTTGGAATCTGACCAGAGATCTGCAGAGCTCAGGTTGGCAAAAGTAGCCACTTCTGATGCTGACCACTGAGGAACAGGCAGAGGTTTAAGTGAGTGGGACGCTCCGTGGACTGCCTTTGATTACCACGCTCCAGGAGGTTTCCTGGGGAAAGGAGAGAACTCAATTAGCTGTGGCTTGTGGTGGCACTGGATTTGGAGTGGGGGTCACAGAGGAGGATTATTGTATCTTGTTAGCCTGCAAGACAGAGGAGCTGCTTTTGATCCATGGAGTAAGCCGAGAGGTGAACACAAGTCCAGGAGAGGGCCGTGGTTGTAATCCAGAACTGGGACTTGGGCCAATTTGAGCCGCACTCTTATTTCATCTCCTGCCGGGGCTCAGCTGGTGGAGCAGTTTTGGAGATTCCGGGGTTGGCCTGAAGCTAGAGGTGAGCACGGAGCCATGAGAGGGCCGGTTGTGTGACAGAGATCAGGACTGCTACAGTTTCTGCAGTTTGGAGGTACTGTTGTATTTGGAACTGTGCCCTGGGTACTGATTTTCTTCCCCTGTGGCCGACACCTTAAAGTCTGTGTGGGGCCTTTACTGCCCAGTGACTGGATTCCTGATTGCATTGTCCTTTTATGGTACCTGAATCAGTAAACTAACTTTGGTTGCTGCTCCTTGGACTTTGTACTTCCTATAATAAATTGTTATGAATTTTGCTGGATATGACATTAGATATAGTTTTAAGGGGTTGGGGGAGGGAGGATTGTAGATTTAAGGGGTGAAGTTGGAGTGAGTGGGGGAGTGTGAGTGGTGGAGTGAGTGGTGTGCTGTGGTAGGGTTATTGGAGTGGATTGGGGGGTTTAAATTTAGTGTATTATTGGGTGAGTAGTAGATTTATTGAAGAGAGTTAGTAATGTTTTTTTTAGTTCAGACCCCTGGGCTTTGTTATTCCCCCTCTCTTCTGAACACCTTGCACCTCTTCCATGACCTACCTCTTTTGGCCACAGTCCATCAGCGGTGTAGGTAGTTTGGAATTGTGAGGAGGGGAAGAAGGGTGAGAGGATTTAAAGGGGGATTGGATCAGAGGGAGACCGATTCAGGTGGTGGGGACCAGGACACACCCTGGTACGGGGAGGCAGATGGAACGGGGACCCTGTGCCTTGTCTTTCTGACCAGGGAACCTTCCGGACCGAGGAGTCAGGCAGCTGAGGGTCCACCCTCTGCCTTTTTTGTTCCTTGGGCGGTGTTGTGCAATGCCAGGTTGATGCCAAGCAAGACTCGTACTAAGGTTTTAGGACAGTAGTAGGCATAAGCCCATGACGACTGTCCCCACTGCTCAGTGGTGGCAACTGCTAGTGTTATCTTCCTCGAGAAAATTGTCTAGCCTACATTTAAAAGTGAAGAAGTTCGGTGCATGTATAATTTCACCTGGTGACTGATTCCACAATCTGGTTGCTCTAGGTAAAAAGGCATACTTTGTGAGATCAGTTTTAGGTATTCTGTCCAAGAGTTGACATTTATGGCCTCTCAAATCATGATTATAATCTTTAAACTCAAGACCCAATTTGTTTGTTAGTTCGCTATCATCCAATATCTTGTACAAGAACAACAGGTCTCTTCTTAATCTTCTCTTACTTAAAGAACATATCCCCAAATCTACAAGCCTGTCCTCATAAAATTTTGACCTACACTCTAAAGATTAGCTTAGTAAATATGTGCTGTGTTCTTTCCAATAAATCAACATCCTTCCAAAGATAAGGACTCCAGAACTGCGAACAGTAATCGAGGTGCAGTCTAATATATGATTTGTATAAAGGTGTTAGAACTGATTCAGATTTAGTGAAAAAGCCTCCTGACACAGATGATTAAGTGATTACATCTATTGGCCACCTGTCTACACTGGTCACTATTTTCAAGTTATTGCTAACTACCACACTTAAATCCTTTTCCTTGTCTACTACCCAAAGCTTGGTTCCATGTATGCAGTATTCTTGCAAAATGTTATTTTTCCCAAACTGCATGACTGGGCTGGCAGTATATCCCAGAGGTTAGAGTAACAAGCTGTGAATGAGCTTGGTATATCCTACAGACCAGACCTGGGTTTAAGTCTCACAACCTCCACTTGCATACTGTGTGACTCTGAGCAAGTCACTTAACTGCCAGTGCTCCCAGGTCACCCCTGAAAATGGGCACTTGTACCTAGTGGGCCTTACCCGGTTACCAAAGACTAAAATAAAAATAAAGAAATAAAATAAATGATGACACATTTTTTTTCATCTTGAACTGCATCTGATCTATATCTGCCCAACTGACAATCTTTTTCAGGGCCTTGATCATACTATTCCTGCCAGAATTATAGTTTACCAATTCACCTAACTTGGTGTCATCAGCAAACTTTATCAGCTTGTTGCTGCTAGGTAGTTGGAGATCCTGGATGAAGATGCTAAACAGTAGTGGCCCAACACTGAGTCCTGAGGCACTCCACTAGTCGCCCCACCTTCAGTGGAAAGCAGTCCATTTATTCTCCCCATCTGTTTCCTGTCAGTGAGCCAACTTTGAATCCATCTAACAATTGACGATCTATCCCAGTTCAAAAGTTTGGATACCAAGCCACTGTGTGGTAGTGTATCGAATGCCTTTTTGAAATCTAAGAAAGATCACATCCACCTCTACTTTCCAGTTGGTGTTCTGACTTACAAATTCATATAAACTGATTAGATTGGTGGTGCATGATCTGTATTTAGGAAGCCAAGTTGTGTACAATCCAATAGCCTTTATCAACTAAATATTTGTTCAGCTCGTCCCTTATAGTGCTCTCAATTATTTTCCCAATAGTGGATGTTAAACTTACTGGTCTATAATTTCCCAGAATGGATTTGCTCTCTTTCTTATAAATGGGCACCACCACTGCCTTTCGTTAATCTATTGGAACACATCCTTCGTTTAGTGATTTGTTACCTATATCTGGTATAACAGGTGCCAAATCTCTGGATAACTCCTTCAAGAGCCTTGGATGTAGTCCATCAGAACTTACTGATTTATTGCCATCTAATGCCAACAGTTTCTCATATATAGCTTCACATTTGATAGTTTCCCTACGATTATTAACATCTATGTCAGGTGTTGTAAAGGCATCTGTCTCATCGGTGGGATTGTACACAAAGCAAAAATATTCATTGAACACCCTTTCCATATTCTCCGAGCTGCTATAAGTCATATCACCCTCAATTAGTGGTCCAATTACTCTTCAATTGCCCCTTGTCCTATTAATCTATGAGTAAACAGTCTTCTGGTCATGCTTGGTATGCACTAATCTAAACTCTGTACACATCCTCTCTTTCTTTACTGTGCTGTTAAGCTACCTCAGAGTTGATTTATATTTTCTTATATTATTTGCCGATGGATTCTTCTTCATAGTGCAATTGTGATGTTTCATGAGTGAAATTAGCTTTTTGATCTTAGTGTTAAACCACAGTGGCTTCTTACCTCTGTTGTTATACCCTTGTCTTTTTGGGACATATTTATCTTTTAGTAATGGTGTGATTGTATTGGCAAGGAGTTTCCATGAACCCTCATCATTCATCATATCCCTCTAATCTATTGTGACCAGTTCCTCTCACATACCCTCAAAATTTGTCCTATTGCAATTTTTGAAAACAGGTATTCCCTTAGTGAATCTTTTCTTCCTGTATCGAGCCATATAGTATTATGATTACTGTTCCCCAAAGGCGCATCAATAATGATATTTTGAATATCTAAAAATACTTTGGTTAGTATCACATCCAAAGTACTCCCTCCCTTAGTAGGTTCACATACAAGCTGCTTTAAGGTGAGTGAGGAAAGTAGGGCAAGGAGTCTTGATTCCTGCAAACCAGTAGCCTTCCCATTGATCCAGTGAATATCAGACATATTTAAGTCTCCTATAACTAATATTTCACTAAACCCGTTAAGTTAGCAATTTGGTTAAACAGTATATCACTGTTTAGAATGGTACTAATCAGGCAACCTATAAAAGAATCCTTGCTTAAATTTCCTCCCATGTAATCCAGTTGTATTCAACCAAATTGACTCGACGCCTCAACATGTTCCTCAATATCTATTTGGTAGCACTCAATAATATCCTTTATGTAAATAGCTGCCCACCACCACTGCATCCTATCCTTTTCCTGCTAAATGTTTGGTAACTTTCTATAAATCTATTCCATGCATTGTCCATGCCCACTAAGTTTCAGTTACACCAATTATGTCAGGATCATTTTCCTTTGTAATAAATTCCAGTTCAGATAGCTTTTTCTTATTCAGACTTCTAGCATTAAGGTACAATCCTTCAGCTTTCCTGCATACCTTATGTCTGGTAGTGCTACTGGTTGATGGTGGGGGCTGCAAGACTATTCCCTTCACTCCCAGATTTTTCAGTTTAAATTCATCGAGATTGCTGGGTTCACGTTTGGAAGGGATAATCTACTGCCTTTGTAATTAAGGTGGAGGCCATCTTTGCAATACAGATCTAGCTTATTCTAAAAGGTATCCATGTATCCAATTAACTGAAAATGTATTTCCTAGTCCAGGTCCTAAGCCAGCAGTTAATTTAACACATTTTCTGTTGTTTTTGATTTAATGCCCTAGGTACCAATAGTAACTCAGATTGATAAGATTACTTACATCCTCTGTTTTCCAATTTGTCAGCAAGTCTGGTAAAATCCTTTTATCTCAGCCTCAGATTTTTCCCCAATTTCATTAATATCCATATGTAGTAGTGTCAATGGTCTATCACCTGCTCCTTTTAAGATATTATCGGTCATTGTAAACAAATGTTGAATCCCTACCCTGAAAACTGCTGACCATTATATTTTCCTTATCAGTCTTACAAATATACCTGTCCATATATTTTATAGTTGAGTTGCCCAGAATGATAGCTTGTCTAGGACAAGACACCATTAAACGTGCTGATTCCTCAATATTACTAGCTGAGTATTTGCTACTTTGCACAGGGTCATTATTTTCCTGAGCAACATCTTTTGCCAAGGCCTAGCATCTATTTATTAATGGGATATCCCCTCCCATGGTCCTTTTCCCCCCTCATGTCCCTCCAGGCAGAATCAACTAAACACCTGTTCTGTTGTTCTTCCTTATCATAAAGATCTGTAACCTCATGGCCATTTAATAATGGGATACTGCTAATACTGTTTAAGACAACATGGGGCTCAGGTGGATTTCTTCCTTGCTTCTTCATCTTAACTGATGGCATTTGATTGTAATGCTGATAAACTGTGTGACAGATTCAAATGTAGGGGTTATAGGGCACAGATTTTCAGTCAGCCAGAAAAGAGCAGAGTAAACTGATAGGGCCACTGTTTTGATACCATGACAAAACAGCAACACTCCAGCAATATACTTAAGTATGTGACAGCCTTCAGTAGGGCAGTGGCCAGATTGAGCATCTGATTGATAAAACTGGTACATATGTACAAAGCCTAAATTAAGTGACTTTGTTTAAGAGCACCCTAGGATGGTTTTCCACTATGCTTGTAATATTTGTGACACTGTCACTAGGAGTCTTCAACTAGTCCCTAAAGCAAGGGTAATTGGCTACCAGCAGTGTCCCTAGCTGCTATCATTGTTTAAGATGCAAATATTGTGAGGTGATCAATGATACAACTTCCTTTATCAATCCAGTTAGTGGTGAATGGCAAACAGAATTGTACACGTTGCTGCTGTAATCAAAGAACTGTGTGTATTGTATTCAATGAACTGTGTTTTGTCCTAATAATACTGTAAATGTGACGTGGAACCTTTGTAAATGAGTTCTGCTCAAAGGTGTTTCCTAAATTACAAATAAATAAATAAATTTGGAAATCTGTGAATTGCAGTTCTACCTATTTTATCTATTTAGCCTCCTGCGCTTGTGATTTGTACTGTATTATGTAGGTAGAACTAAGCATAAATTAAAAGAAAGGGTAGGAGATCATACAAGAGTCACAAAAAAACAAGATTTGGACTATGTTACTGTTTCTCATGTGCTTCATCCAGCTTTGTCTGGTACACCTAGGTAGACTTTTACTGGCATAGAGAAGGTGTCAGTGGGTCCACCTGGGGGACATTGATCTTAAACTAGCATACAGAGAGGCCTTTTGGATTTTTAAACTTGCCACTTCCGGTCCACCAGGTCTAAATGATATGCTAGAAATAGACCTTTTCTTATGAAAACTCACTTCCTAAACTGAATTACATATGTAGCTTTTGCTATAGCATGTCACAAATATGTTTGTTAATATATGATCATAGTAAGTAATGTCTTCAGTGGCAGTTTATTTTGCATCGAAATACAATTAGTGTCTTACATTTTGATCCCTGTGTTTCTTGTATGAACATAGTTATGTTGCAGTCAAAGCATGTTCTAAAAATAATAGTCAGAGTTGTGTGTTTTTAAGCTGTTTATCTATCTGAGCACTAACACACTCAATACATAGATGATTGCACTGTTCCTTTAAGACACTTGTTTAAAGGGTTGCTACAGTAACCATGTCAGTTCCATGACAAAGCTGGGGGTTTCCTACTGTTTGTGGAATTGTTTTTGCAGAATGCTGCTTTCTCAATAGATTTGTGTACCACTGAATGCAAGTTGGAATTGCTTTAGTATTTTTTGGGGAGGCCGTTGTTACTGTGTCGTGCAGCTCAGTACTTGCTGCAGTTTTCAATACTGTTTGCACCCCAGTCCAGTAAAGCTGCCCTTTTGTTTCTTCCTAAAGAAATATTTATCTAAAGTACAAATACACGAATGCTGGGGAATTGAATGATACAGGTAGGAGGAAGATTGAGGGGGGATGTCTGCAAGCACTATTTCAATGAAAAAGTGGTGGACAAGTGGAACAGGCTTTCAGAGGAAATGGGGATGACCAAAGCAGTGGGTAGTTTCAAAATAGTGTGGGGCAGGCCCATGGCCATAATAAAAGGATACAGGGCAGAGGTAAGAAAGAGGGATGACCACAAAGGCCTGCATAGGGCAGTTAGGTCAGGTAGGCAGACTGGATGAGCCATTGGGCCTTTTTTGATGTCATTTTCTATGTTTTTTTGCATAAAACCATGTTCTCTCAGCCTATGTAAAGTCACTTCCTGCATAACTCCAGACACACAGCCACTAGCCTGCTGTGCAACGGTGACACACATAAGACGTTGTCACACTTACCCAGAGCACAGTATATGCACTATGGTTATGTGGTGCTTAGCTCACTTACAACATATAAGTATAGGGTCCTGGGACTGCCATTGTTTGTGGCTTTTCATGCCACAGCATTTAGAGTTATTTAGAGGTAGAACCTCACAGGAAACATTGGCTAGGCCTTCCTCTACTGTCAGATTTCTGTGTTTCTCACAGCTGACCACTATCTTTCCAGTTTGTGCTGAAATGCCCTAAATCATACAATGATCTTGCAGCCTAAATAATTTAGTGGCCTAGTCAGCAGGGCTAAATTTGTGATAGTGGTAAATTCAAAAACAATATCCAGCGTTATTTACTGTGATGTGCCACCGTAAACTGTTAGAATACTGGGAAAATGTGTCAGCACAGGGGAAGCATTTTTCCCCCCTACACTGGCCAGGCTGTCCTTCAACTGGATCCTCCAGCCCCAACACCTGGCTTCTTGTGGGCCTACCTTCCAACTCCATCCTCCACTTGTCTCACCCTTTCAGCAGGGGGTAGCAAGCAAGGCCTTGTGACACACAGACCAGCACCTAGATCGTAGGAAAGTCTCATCACTGGTGCAGGGTGCCGATATTCATCCTGTTCTTGCCAAGGCTTTTTGCTTTTCCCAGTCCCATCCCATGGGCCACAGGCAGCTTGGGCATGCATGTGCACCCACACGACCATGCTTAGTGCAGCACCAGCCTGCATCCCCCCTCCTCTATGCCACTCCAACTGCTCTGCCCTCTGTGGTCACCCAGGGACAGTAGAGCAGTGGAGATGGCAGCCTTACTCTCTGGAGGAGGATACCATCCTCTGAGATGCTCAAGCCTCTTCTCCCAGCTGGCTCCCAATGGACTGTGCTCAATCCTGAATGTGGTTACGGCATTACCTACCTCTACCCGATGGTCTGGCCTAAGTGAAGCATTTTGTGAGATTAGTATTGTATAGATATTTGCTCTGTTTTGTTCAGCTTAATTTCTATCATCAGTGAAAACAAAACTCAATAGATGTTGCTGTGCCATTATTTCATGTTGTATTGTGAGCCTGTCATGAATTAAAGGGAATTATTTTCCTAACTGTACAAGATGTGTGCTGGTGAATGTCCTGCACAGTGCCTAGTATGTACAAATGCAATATGAATGCAAAGCAATATTCTTGGTCAACCAGTGCACTGTGAGGGAAGTGGTGGAAGGGTGGTGTACTACACTGGGCTAACCCTCAGGGGGCGAGTAATTTTCAACTGAAGCTCATTTGTTTATTAACTTGTGCTACTGCTTTTTAAATTTATTTTGGTTTGGTAAACTGTAATTATGTCTGGCTGTCAGTAGGGCACATCTACGGACCAAGGAGCAGGTTGGGTTAGGGGGTCACATGAGCTGCAAACAAATAATCGTGGGTGTGGTGTTGCTGCAATGTGAAAGAAGAGAAACTGTGGGCAGGCCAGCACTGTCCACTAGTATAAAAGGTATAGGTGAACGTAGCATGGAGAGGCAGTTAAACTTGGAGTCGGAGACAATGTTATTGTTGAGAGTAGAGCCTAGAAGTAGAGTGACTAGCAGGCAGCAAAAAAAGTGATAGAGTGTATCTAGAGAGAGAAGACTGGGAGAGATGATGGACAGAGAAGACAATGAAATCCATCTTGAAGATTTTTAAGCAAAGCAATGTAGCGCAACACTGTAGTAGTCCGTCTACAGTATGTACAAGTCCGTCCTGGCTGTCTCCCATGTATCTGTGTGATTCTGTATTCCATATTGTTTTAAAATGAAAATTAATTCTTCAAATTTGTTTACTGTTTAGTTTGTTGTGTCTGTGTGACAGTGTCAATGAATGAGGTGTGTTTGTGTTGTATGTGGCGTGTGGCAGTGGCAGTGGCGGCACCGAGGAGATTCTTGATTGGAATTTGAAAAAGCACTGCACTTCAGTGATCGGGAGGAAGGATTGGATCTGATTTTAATCTGGTTGTGGGACTGGGCTGAGGGACCCACGCCCAGGCCTGACTCAAGGTGTGACAAGACAACTTAGTAGTTCACGGGACTGGGATGGGAGTGAAGATGTTTGTGCCCTCCAGTCTGCTGCTTGTGTGTTGACTGATTGCCGTGGTGTGGGTGGGCCACAGGCACCCTCACTCCAGCCCACCACATTGTTTTCTCTCATCCTGACCCGTGTTCCTCCTGCACTCCAGTTCCACACCAGGAGTCTCCCCAGTCCCACCCCATGCTGTTTCCTTCTACTCCATGCAGGCGGGTGTTGAGAGATGGCAAAGACAGTCCCAGTCAGAGCAGAGCCTGCAGTCAGACAAAAGTCATACTGCGACTCCATTGCACTGCACTGACTAGTCTCCCTCAAGTTGGTTGGTACATGCTTTTTTTCTTTATTGTACATCCATTGGGACTGGGTGCCAGGTTACAGACACTGTGCAGACTGTGGTCCCTGAATGGCTGGTCGCATGACCCCTGGAGATGGAGACAGGTCAGAAATCATCTCTAGCAACAGTCACATACAGAAGTAGCTGTGTTGTAATATTCAGTTTTCAGAGAATTCCTCAGTAAGTGCACGTGTATTTCCTTATGTCTCAATTTTGAATATATAGGAAATTCCTGTATCTTCAAAACTGAGACATAAGAAAATACATGTACTGTGTTTTCCTAGGGCCAATTATCCCATTCAAATGTTTAGTATGCAGAAAAATAGTTTGTCACTCATACCCATGAATGCTACAAGAATCATGCATCTGCAGTGCATTGCTTTTAATGAAGAATCAGACTACCCTCCCCAATAGACAGACACATTTCCAGGGACCATGCCCCAGCCTAGACCTCAAAAACACAGCTGCAATGCCCCCTACTTAAAGTAAACTGTAAAGAAAATAACAAAATACTGCCTGTCTAAATGTGCTTCTAGCCAGCCAGAGTCTCCTGGCTCAGTTGGTAGCACATCCACCTATGGACCAGAAGGTTGTGGATTCTCTGCCCACACCAGGATTGGACTTGCACCTAAAATGCTGGCATCAGAGTGCAGTAGTATGGGGTGCTGAACTGCTGGGGTGTGCCGTCCTTTGGATGAGACATTAAACCGAGGTCCCTTCTACCCATCCTGGTGTTGTCCTGGTGGGTGTCCAGGTGGAAGTGAAAGAACTGAGGGGCACTCTTCGCAAGAGTAGGGGACACATTCCTGGTGTCCTGGCCAACATTCTCTTTCCCATAAACTGGTTCATGCAATTGTCCAGGCTGTGTGTGGGTGATGATGTGCGATATGGCATCCACTACACATTCAGTTACTTCACTACCAGTCTAGCATTACGTGTAAAGCACTTTGGGATACACTGTATATGAAAAGTGCTATATAAATGCTGAATCTTCTTCCCACACCTCAGATTCATGGCAGCAAAAGTTTCCCTTAAATAAAGGGTAGGGACCGACCATGTAGCAAAAGTGTTTTTTTTTTCTTCTAGAAAAGCATCAAACCTCCTACAGAGCTGGAGCATGTAAACCCTCCAGAGCTGGCTCTTTTTGGGCGGTGTCCTCTCTGCCCAGGGCACCTAGCCTTCCTATGGCTCTGTGGTCAACAACGTTCACCAGAGCTCTTACTCATGACATGCCACTGAGCAAGTTATTTGACCTTCCTGTGTTTCAGCCCTCCCAGCTGTAACATTGTGTAGTATGACCCCACAGAAAATGAGATATTGCATCTTAGACTATCTAGGTAATGAAACTGAAAAAAGAAAAATCAAAAAAAGTACACATGGCTGGATCACAGCAAGTGCCAGCTGTACAAAACAAATGTCATGCTATGTGCCTATGACAGCAAGTAAACATGAGGTAAGCTAACAGCCAAGAAAATACACATGCAGCTATTGTCAATTCATCATAAATGGTCATGTATTGCAGCAGTTAACTACAAATACAGCAAAATAAAATCATTCTTCAGATACGCTAGGGCTATGCAAATCTCCCGTTTTTAATTGTGGTATATAAAAGCAAGGGAATTTGCATCCTTATGATCTGGCAACAGATCAGCCCAGAACTTCGGGTCAAACTGAATAAAAAAGCTTGATTTCCATAGGAGTTTAAGTGAGCAGTTGGAATGCAAAGCAAACCTGCTTCAGAAAATCTTAGCACAAGTGGCAGATTGATATCTGTTAATCACTATAATATTGGGGGAGCTAGAGCATGTACAGAAGTTGAAGTAAATCCATTTGTATATCACAGGAGCCAGTGACAAGATTTTAAAACCAGGTGCTAAGTGGACTATTATATTTAATACTGGTAGATCCCTGCTACTGGGTTTCGCACCAGCAGAAGCTCACAAAGAGCAGAAGCCTGACTGTTAGACAAAGCCATGCAGTAATCCTGTCTCAGAGACATGAAAGCATGGATTAGGATTCTGTCTGTAAAAGAGAAGGTGGGAGTCCAGCAGTTTATTCCCCAGATGGGAAAATGAAATCTTTGCTTCATTTGCAGTTTTTTAAATAATTAATTCCCCCAAAGAGTTTAACTGAGATGCAACGTATTAGTTACACCAGGGCTCCTGTGTCCTCTAGTTTGATAAAGTTAATAGGGTCTTTGCGGGATGACTTTTATGGTATAAGAGCCTCCAAAAGTGAAGTTTGGGGAGAGGACTGCGATCTGAAGCTGAGCAGTTTGTCTGCCCAAGCGTCATGAGGAGTCTCTTATACTACAAGAACTTCCTTGAAGGCCCCATTATCTCATTATATCCTGGAGCTTAGCTCAAGTGATTTATAATAAGTTTAAAGTTTTTATTGTGCTGCCCTTCCCCAGCCTAGAAGTGGAGAATTCCTTGCTAACGCTCCTGCACAAGAGAGAGCACACTGTACACAGAATAAGAGGAAGAGTGGCTCACCATGCTGATTGACTGAAATCACATTAGTGATTCTTAATATAGTTAGGAGAAATTAAAACACAGTGAGGTCACTGGACTTGCACAACTTCGCAAAGTGAGTGACTGCCACTTGAACCTGGGATCTTTAAGCACACAGCACAGATGTTCTTTTTGGAGTACCACCCTGCTTTCCTAATGTACAATATGTGCCTCAAATGATTAATTTGACAATAGCTTGCACTAGTACCCTCACTGCAATTCACATACTGCACTGAACTGAAACTTGCAGTCTTAACCTCAGAAATTAGTTTTAAATATTCCCAGAGCTGCTTGTCAAATTATAACCTTGGCTCCAAGAACACAAGGGAATTTGTTAGAGCCCAAAAGTGGGTCAATGGCTCCAGTGTGCTCACCACAGAATATTTGTCATTAAAAAAACACATTTATTTGCATAATATAGTAAAATAGAACATAATTTGGATTTTGCATACTACAGTCCAACGTTGTTCCTTCCTGTGCTGTCATCATCCCTGCTCTTCCTGTCCCTGGCACTTATTCCCTCTCATCACATGCAGTCATTCCCTTTCATTCTTTGCTTCCTGCAGCACCCTCAGTCAATTTTCATGTGATGCCACTGCACCCTAAGTAAGCTGTTCTTTGCATCATAACTTACATGTAAGTTACATTTCTGTTTTGGTTAACATTTTTGTCTTTGTATAGTATTTGTCTGTACATCCAATTTCTTGCAATTACTCAAAAATTGTAATTAGTTTTTGCTTTTTGTCAATTACTTAACTTTTGACTGTACTGTTTAATTGTTCCCCATTCTTCTCTGTACCCCCTCCCCAGTCACACCTGGGAATAAGTTGCAGCTTAACATGCCTTTCTGGGTCACTAGTTACAAATAAACAAAACAAACGTTATACACAGAAACAACAAACATTAACTTAACTCCAGAATGGCTAAGTGTAGAAGAAAATCTGCTGAAGGACAGAAATATTGATCTTAATGCTTTAATATTTTATAGTTCCAAACTTAACATAAAGAACATAATAATATCTAATTCAGTTTGTCAAAGAAAACAATGAACCAACTCCCTTAAACTGAAGCTGAGTAAATCATCTTACCAGTCGTTATTGAGAAACCCTACAGTAATACAGAAATCTCAGGAAAACCAATATCCAATGCCATCTGGGAACAAAAGAACATTCCAACCATAAGCAATATTAAAACAGGAAACAATTCTAAAGACTTTGAAACACTCAGAGTTGAGTTTATCCTACTTGATAAAGATGAAGAATTCTTTGAAAATATTAAAGAAGCATTTCTAGATTAAATGGTAGAGGTGGAAGCTTTCTAAAAACTAATTGCATCACTAGGTTCTGTTTGCAGGCTTAACCCTAAAGTGTCCTTTTTCATATTCACTTTATAAACTTTATTCACAAGGGATATAATGACATTTGTGATAACTTAGGAATGGAACAGGATTTTTATGTGAACCCATAACACCTTCTCTGCATCTGACAACAGTATTATACTCCTGTTCATTTATTGAGAATGGGTCAGTTAGATTCTGATAAATGCCTCAAATGTGGGGAACCCTATGCAGATTTAATACAAATGTTCAGGAAACGCAAACGTGTCACAGAATTATAGGAACATATGATGGCAGAAAAGGATCACCTGGCCCATCCAGTCTGCTCATTTTTCCCTGCCTAATATAAAACTGCAGATTCTATGTGATCTCCAGGCTCTACCCTCCTGCCCCTTCCCTACCAATGATGTCCCAGTCCCTGTAGGACTCTGGGTTACCTGCCCTTCTTCCTTCCTTCCCTCCCACCTACCCTCCCTGTTCCCACCTTCCAAATTTCCCCTTCCCTGCTGTCTGCTGTCCTCCCCCTCCCCCCCCACCCTGAACCCTTATCCCTTATATGGATGTTTCCATGCTCCACTTCAAGTCACCCCCAGATGCTCACACACTTAACTCTTTTCTTTTCTACTTCTCTCTTTCCTCTCTTCCTCCTGTCCTCATTTATACTCCCATGAATCCCTAGTATACAGCCCCAGAATCAGCCACTCCTACAAACCTAGGCCTATAGTATGTACATACCCCACTTTTTGCTCTCCCTGCCTCTGGCTTATCCTGATACTTACCTCTCCTCTTCACTCTTCTTCCCTCTGAGCCAGCCACCTTCAACTCTATGCCTTATGCTGCACAAGGGGTTCTAGTATCCATCCTCCAGCTATTGCTTAAGTCTTCATTGTTTGCACTTCTTTTCCTTACCCACTCTATATTTAGTCAATACTTTATCATGCACTTTATTTCTGTACTGTATGATTATTATATATGTTCCTGTTTCTGCTGTGCATTGCACCTTATTTAATTTTTACTGCTATCATGCAATTGCTCAGCATTTTGTGAAACCTGTAATACTCTCAAATTATGCTCTTATGTATTGCACCTACCCTTGTTGTCTTTATGTATATGCTTCTTATATTGTCTTTATATATATGCTTGTTATATGTAATCAGGACCTCCTTGTGAATGAGCCTGCTCAATGGAGCATTTCCTGCAATAAACTTGAACTACCAGTTTTTGTGATACCCATATGTCTTTCCCATGTTTTCTTAAATCCTGTAATCGCTTTAGCCCCCAACACATCCACTGGGAGGTTGTGCCAGGGTCTACTACCCTTTCTGTGAAAATACTTTATCCTGTCCCTCTGATCCTTCCTCCCTCCAACTTCATATTGTGCCTCTAGTCTTTGGACATTGTTTTCTTAGAAAGATGTTCCCTTCCTGTACCTTGTTTATTCCTTTTCGTATTTGAATGTCTCAGATGTCTCCTCTCTCTCTCTCATGATCTCTAGGGAGTACAGATCTAGATCCCTTAGCTTTTCCACATAGGGCTTCTGATGCAGGCCTTGCACCATTTTGGTCACTGTCCTTTGTACACTCTCCATCCTGTCTATATCATTACTTAGATGAGGCCTCCAGGACTCTATACCGTACTTGAGGTGGGGTCTCACCAGTGCTTTATATGGGGGCAGTATCACCTCCCTCATTCTACTGGTTATACCCCTCTCTATACAGCCCAACATATAATTTGCCTTTCCCGCTGCCTTATCACATTGTTTCACCATCTTTTGGGTCCCCTGATAAGATAACCCCCAGGTTCCTCTCCTGCCCTGTTACTGTGACTACTTCCCCCCAAGTTCATACATTGCCTGTGGGGTTTTATGCCCTAAGTACATGATTCTGCACTTCTTTGCACTGAATCTCAATTGCCAAGTTCTTGACCACTCCTCCAACTTCCCAGTTCCTCCTTCATCCTTTCCACCCCCCTGGTGTGTCCACCTTATTGCAGATTTTTGTATCATCTGCAAATAGGCATACCTTCCCTTCCAATCCTACTGCAATGCCACCAATGTGGATATTAAAGAGGAACAGGCTCAATACAGACCCCTGTGGCACCCTACTTTCCACCCTGCCCTCCCCTGAGTAAACTCCATTTACTACCACCCTCTGGCTTCTACCACTAAGCCAACTTTCCACCCATCTTACTGTTTTAGGACCCACTTCCAGACTACTCAGTTTGTTCTCCAGCCTTCTGTGAGCGACGGTGTTGAAAGCCATGCTGAAGTCCAGATAGGTCATGTCCACTGCCCCTCCCTGGTCCACCACCCTAGTCACACAATTGAAAAACTCAAATAGGTTTGTCTGGCATGTCCTCCCTTCTGTGAATCTATGTTGCCTCTGGTCCTGGAGACTGCTGGCTGCAAGGTATTCACCAGTCCTCTCTTTAAGGAGTGACTCCACTACCTTTCCCACCACCAAGGTCAAGCTGACTGGTTGGTAATTACTTCTCTCTTCTCTACTACCACTCTTATGGGGTGGCACCAGATCTGCCCTCCTCCAGTCCCCCAGAACCTTCCCAGTATCCAATGACAGTCTGAACTGTGATGCCAAAGGTGTCACCAGCACCTCCCTGAGCCAGGGTTGTAGCCAGGGATTTCAGATCTGCACAAGTGGACTCACTGCTACCCCCACCCCTATGTAGCCAGACAATATACAAATGTACAACAGGACTGTGTTTTTTGCCTCATTTGGCACAATAAATACAACCTTTGTATCTCATGACAGTGGTTGTTGCCATGCATGGGTAAATACAAATGCCATGCATTGTTCCCTAAGGCACCCACGTACCAGCCCAGAGCCTGCAAAGTTGTATTGTCCTTGGGATGCAAAGAGAGTATTAGTGACCAGTCCTTCTTGTTTCGACTCCTACAAATAAAATTACAGAAAGGTTCAGTATTTTCTTTGCTAGTTTTCATGGAAAAAGGAAGCAGTTCAGAGTCTAATTGCTACCCCCTTCAATAAAATTGCACACCATGGAGTGCATGGAGTATGCCTGCCTACACCCATGCCCTGAGCTCCCTTAGCACCCTAGGGTGAACTACATCTGGACCCATTGCCTTTTCTATCCTTGATCTGGACAGTTCTTTAAGGACACTTTCCTCTGTGAACAGACTAGTGTCCACCTCCCAACCCTTTGTGCCCTTTATGTGTGACACCAGACCATTCCCTTCCCCTCCTCCATGAAAACTGAACAGAAGTAATTATTGTTCAGTACTTCTGCCCATAGCGATCCCCACCACTGTGGCCTCTAAGTCTGCTATTTTGTTGCTCAGACTCCTGGCATTTGAACATAACACCCTCCACCAGTTCCTCCCTTCCTTACTGCTTCCCCTTTCTTTAACCCCTGCCCTGTTTGTGGGGCAGTGGCAGCTAGGTAACTTCCCCTGTTTACATCCTCCTTTCCTCCCCTAGCCTCATACTCCACCCATCTTAGTTTAAATTCATAGCCTTGACTCTGTAAACCTGCAGTGTTTCCCTCAATACCCTGGATCCTGCCTTGTTTAGATGCAGCCTATCGTTCAAATAAAACCTTTCATCCTTCCACAGTTCTCCACTCCCAGTACAGATAACCCCCTCCTCCATGCACTATTCCCTTAGCCAACTGTTGATTCTTCTAGCCTCTCTTTCCTTCCAGTACTGGCACTAAGTACCGGAAGGACCTCTTAGAAAGCCAATGAGCTCACTCTCTCCCTGCAGCAGCCCCTTGCCAAATCCCTAAACATTTGCTGTACCTTATCAAGCTTGTTTTGTGCCAAATCATTTGACCAGAATTTCTGTTCTCTTATTCCCTTTAACTACTGTTGCAAACAACATAATGTTGTGATATGTTTCGGGCCACTTCTCTATAGGTAGCAGTCTTTCAATTGGTGATATCTACTCCAATAACATTTTAGCTATGGTGACAAAGAATCTTATACTCAAATACTGGACTGATGATACCTGACCACCTTTCCTAGTGGATACATAACCATTTATGTGTTTAAGCTGGAAACACTCACTCACTGTTTTTATTCTAAAGCTGCATTCTTTGAAAAAGTGTGATATCTTATTAAACTTTCTTACTACATAGAATAGGCAAGACCCAGATGGATAGCAAGTGAGGATAACAAATAATAAGGCAAGTATCACCCTTTTCTTACTCCTTAAACTCATTCAAATTATTGCTCTATCATAGTTGCTTAAGCTTCCTTTACTTTCTTTCCTCCTTCGCTCTCTACTTTATCTGCCTTTGTTTTCTAAGACAGTTATTTACAGATGATGTCAGTGATCGATAGTTTCATTACCTATTAATGTATTCAGTTTTTAAAGGTTGCTAGCAATAGTTGTTTTCCTCTGTAATTTCTGAGAAATATTTAAAATTCATTAAGCTATATAGTCCATGGACTTTGAATTTAGTTCTCTTTATATTAATAATTATTTGTTCTTATGCTATTTTTTAAGCTTTATGTGTTATGCTTCTATTGCTGACTTGGCACCTAAGCTTCACCTGAGCTCTTTCCTTCTAAGACTGCTTGAAAGGCAGAGTAGAAACTTACCAGAGCAAGGGAGAAGGATTAAGACTTAGTTTGGCTAAGCAGATTTACTGTGTGGTGGTGTTTTATTTTTACTCACAGGGATTCTACTGTTTGTTGCTAACATTTCATTGCTTTATTTTTCTCTGATTCAAATTGTTGTTGCTGGTATACCTTCTTCTGCATTATTACAAGGTGTGCCTACAGGTGTGCTAACAGATTACTGCTGTAATCTTCTAGTTCAAGTGTCTTTTGCAAGGTATATCTTCTGTTACTGCTTTATTTTTCTCTGGAGCAAAGTGTTTCTTACAGGGTATATCTTCTCTGAAATTATTACAGGTGGTGCTTTACAGGTTTTACAGTTTTATCTAACATTAGGATAAGCTTTCAGGGTTACTGCATTTGTTGTTGACTGATTGTTTCTGCTCTTACCTCCTTGTTCTTTCATCCGTGGTTCTTCTTTTTGGCAGGGAAGGGCCCAGCCATCACCCCATCCCCAACCACCCACACTACACTCCTTTTATAGGGTACCACAGTTGTAACATTTCCTGTGGCAGAACAGGAAGGAGGCGGATCAGTGGGGCCTCCACAGGTGATCTCATTTACAGGGCACTAGTAATTTAACTTGTTATAACAAGTTAAACAAAGCACAATTAAACCATTACTTGCATTTTTTTTCCTTCTAATTACTCTGACTAGGTTACAAACCCAGCAACTTATTTGGAATGGATTTCATTAACTGCAGGTACTGTGGAACAATTTTCAGAAGGACAGTCTTACAGGATTTAGGACACTGTCCTACATGCTGGAGCCTTTGGAGATCTTAGGTCTCAGCTCCGGGCAGCATGGGCAGAGATTGCACGCCTCAAATTTCATATTGAAGAGGAAATACATTATAAGAACCACCGCCATTTCCCCAGCATCCAACAGAAAAACCTGGGCACGAGAGGGTAGTTGGTCCAGGAGGTTGGCAGGTGGTTAGGAGGAAACAAATCAGGTGCCCATCACTCTCTGCTCTCCAACACATTACCTCCAAAACCATATAAACACTACAAACAGGTATCTGCCTCTATCTCTGAAATCAAATAAAGAGGCAGAAGACACTGAGAGCAGGACACTGCGGCACAGGAGCTACACAACAATACTCACCCAAATCAGGAACCAAAACTAAACAAGCACAAAGGAAATCCAAAAACTTCTGATCATAGGAGACTCCATGATTCGGGAGTTGATACCCATCTCCAGCCAGGGGTGATGGTCAGATGTCTCCAGGTACATCAGCATGGAGAGACACTGACCGCATTGCTAAATTGTTCACAAAGCAGGAGAAAACACTGATGTCCTAGTACACATAGGGACTAATGATCTCGCCAACCGGTCAGTTGAGGAGACCAAGGAACACCTGACTAGGCTGGGTGACAAACTCATCTATTTCGTCTGGCATCTCCTTCTCTGAGATCCTGCCAGTCTGGGAGAAGGGAGCAGATGGACGGAAGGTCAGAGAAGGGGAAGAGGGAGCTAAACCGTGGCTCAAGGACTGGTGCCAGGAAAAAGGACACAGATTTGTAGGAACTGGCAACAGTTCTGGGAGCAAAGTTCTTTAAATTTGATGGACTGCATCTGACTAAAGAGGAGTCAGTGCATTGGGGCAGAAGTTTGGCGTCTTTGCAGAATATTTAAACTAGCAAATGGGAGAGGGTGCAGCACCCCATACGTCGAATGGGAAGAACACCCCCCCTCAGCTAGTGGTCAAACAGGAATTCAGCGTGTTTGCCATTCATTTGCATCACCAGGTAAGAAAAAGGTTTGTCTCCACACGATGCACAGGGTAATGCCAAACTTCACCCAACAACTAACACACCAAAATCTGGCCAATGGAAAATCATGTACACAAATGCTCACAGCCTGGGAAATAAGATCCCAGACCTGCAGGCAATAATGTCAGAGGCTAAACTGGACATAGTAGCAATTAGTGAGGCGTGGTTTACCAGTAACCACACTTAGGAGACTTCAGTACCTGGATATGTATTGTTCAGAAGAGACCGAGGTGCAAAAAGGGGGTAGGGTGGCCCTGTATGTTAATGAAAATATCAAAGCTACAGAAATTCAGAATACACATAAGGAGCCAGAAGAACTGTGGGTCACCCTGGAAACAGGTAATGGGACAGCCATAAGAACTGGGGTTGTCTACAGGCCCCCAGACCAGAGGGAGGACATAGACACATTACTGTTAGAAGATATACAAAACATGACAGCTAAAGGGGAGGTTCTGATAATGGGAGACTTCAACATGCCAGATACAGATTGGTCAATACCAGCAGGAACATCTGCCAGAACTAGACTCATAGTGGATTCCCTGCAGGAGAGGGCCTCAAACAACTGGTACAGCAACCCACAAGAGACAGGGCTATCCTAGATCTAGTACTGACTAACAAAGAAGGGATCACAGATCTCCAGGTAGAAGGTCAACGGGGGCCAGTGACCATCACATGGTATGGTTCAATTTGGCTACTACATCTAAATCATCCCATTCCAAGGCAAAAATATGGGACTTCAGAGGAGCTGACTTTGATAAGATGGCCAACAGAGTTAAGCTAGCCCTGGCAAAAGAAACACAGGTGAGGAGGTACAGGCAAAGTGGGCAAGCATTAAGGATACAATACTTGAAGCAACATCCCATTGTGTTAGACAGAAAAGGAAGTGCAAAAGAAGAAGGAAACCACTTTGGTTCTCAAATATAGTAGCAGAAAAGGTCAGAGCCAAAAGGCTGGCCTTCAGAAAATATAAGGAACACAGCGGGATGAAGATAGGAGGCATACCAAACTGCCCTAAGGGAAGCAGGTAAGGCAGTAAGCAGGCAAAGTCCCAAACTGAGGAAACACTAGCACGAACAGTAAAAGAAGGTGACAAGACTTTCTATAGATACATTAGTGAAAGGAGAAAGTCCAGAGGGGTATTGCTAAGCTTAATGGAGAAAAGGGGTGAGGGAGGAGGACCCTGTAAAGGCATCTATCCTAAATAGATACTTTTGCTCAGTATTTACTGAAGAGAAGGTAGGCAGGGCCCACAGCTCAGCATCATGGACACAGGGGAGGGAGGTGAGCACTACTCCTTCACAAAGAAAGGGTCCTACAAGAGCTTGCTAAGCTCAGGGTGGATAAGGCAATGGGACCTGATAGCATACATCCCAGGGTACTAAGGCTAAAGGAGGAACTAGCAGAGCCATTAGCAGAATTGTTTAGTGAGTCTCTGAGCACAGGAGAGGTCCCAGAAGACTGGAGAAAGGCTCATGTGATCCCCTCCACAAGAGTGGTAGCAGGGAGGAGGCGGGGAACTACAGACGGTCAGTCTTACCTCAGTAGTGGGCAAGATTATGGAGCACTCCTTAAGGAAAGGATAGTGCAACACCTGGAATCCATAGGGGCACAGGTTCCAAGACAGCATGGGTTTACAAAGGAAGGTCCTGTCAAACTAATCGCATAGATTTCTTTGACTGGGTAACCAAGTGGTGGACCAAGGGAGCAGTTGATGTCGCCTACCTTGACTTCAGCAAAGCTTTTGACACTGTTCCACATAGAAGATTGATAAATAAGCTAGGTAGGCTCGGGTGGGTCAGAAGTTGGTCAACTGGGTGGCAAACTGGTTGACTGGCAGAAAACAGAGAGTGGTGGTAAATGGTATACAGTCAGAAGAGATGCAAGTCACAAGTGGGGTACCTCAGGGATCAGTCCTGGGGCCAGTCCTATTCAACATCTTCATTAGTGACCTCATGAGATGGACTAGAGGGTAAGGCTTGTCTGTTTGCAGATGACACCAAGATCTGCAACAGAGTAGATGATCCAGATGGGGTGGGCAGAATGAGAAGAGATCTGGATAAACTAGCAGAATGGTCAGAAGAGTGGCAACTGGGATTTAATGCAAGAAGTGCAAAATCATGCACATAGGGAAGAGAAACCCTGAAGCCACTTATAGGCTGGGAGGAGTTGCTAGCAGTCACAAAGGAAGAAAAGAGACTTGGCATCATCATCACTGATGACCTAAAATCATCAAGCAGACCTCTAAAGCAGTAGGTAAGGCTAGGGGGTGTTAGGGTGTATTAGTAGGGTATCACAAGTCGTAAGAGGAGGAGTAATAATCCCTCTGGCCAAGACATTGGTTAGGCCCCTCTGGAGTACTCAAGTGCAGTATTGAGGCCACACCTTCACAAGGACATTAACCAATTGAGGCAGTCCAGAAGGGCAACCAAAATGGTGCAGGGACTGCATCAGAAGACATATAAGGACAGATTAACGGAGCTCAATATGTATACCCTTGAGCAAAGGAGGGAGAGGTGATATGATCGAGACATTTAAACACCTTAAGGGCATAAACAAGGTGAAAGAGTCTAACATGTTTAAATATAAGAAAAATAGCAGGACAAGAGGACACAGCATGAGATTAGAGGGAGGCCGATTAAGGGGAATGTGAGGAAATTCTTTTTCACAGAAAGGGTGGTAGATGCATGGAATGGCTACCACAAGAAGTGGATATGAATACAGTGCAGGGCTTCAAACAGGCATGGGATAGGCATAAGGGAGCAATACAAATGACTATGAATAGATAGGTCACTGACAGAGCAAAGGCCGATGGCACATTTATAAGGTAGAAAAGAAATGGGCAGACTGGATGGGCCTTGCGGTCCTTATCTGCTCATCAACTTCTATGTTTCTATGTTTCTATGACTTTATTGTTAATTGCATGTTGTTATAATAAAAATGTTAATGAGAAAATATAAAGGAATGCCTAGCATACTATAATCGATGAGTTAGGTACTGGCAGTGCAGGGACTGTGTGCAGGCAAAGAAAGCAGTTGTTACATGTCAGTAACATCCTGTACACAACCATGGAAACTGCAGAATCTGGTGAAGGATGGAATGATGAGAACACCAGAGTTTTCTCCTAACTCTACTCGAAACCTGTCATGGCCTAGGGATCTTTTGCTTATATTCTCTTTTCTTGTGCATTTCTACTTTTCCTCAATGCTTTTTACCACACTGACAGACCCATTCTATTGTGCTTTATCATTTTCCTGGGAGATCTGACCCTCCATGGGCCTTCCTCCGATATCTTCAGATTTGCCCTGTTTTTGTCCACCATTTCAGCAGGCCTCCCAACATAGTGCATGAAGGGATCCAGCTGCTGGCTATAGGAGTGGAGGGAAGCTGCTCAGTGGTGCACATCAGTATGATGTCTACTTGGATGTGGTAGTCTGCCTCCACAACTATGCCTGAAGTCTCTCCATGTGTATTGTGTGAGGGAGACATGGAAGGGCTTTCCAACTGTATAACTCTCTCCTCAAACTAGTGGGATAAGTTATACTGCAGAAGTGCTGCTACCCTCTCACCAGAGTTCAAATCCAGTGGTGACATATCTCCCTACCTAACTGACTGGGATCTCATATTCTGGTTATGAACCCAGGTTCCCATATGTGGCAATCAAGTATGTATATCAGTATTCTGTTGGGCAGCCATCATGGATTCTTGACTTTTACCTAGGCAGTTACCATGGGCAGGCAGGATGGATCTTAGAGTAATGTCTCACTTTCTGAAGAATAGCACCTCTTGCAGTGCTGAGCACATCCCAGTTAGGTTGCTTTCTACTGAACTACAGTGACAGCTAGGGGTAGGTGAATGCTTTGCATAGTCTTTGCAGCAAAGTAAAAAAAACATGATGCTTTGTCAAGTACTGTAGTCTTTGCCACTTAGCATATGAAGTGCAACTTTGTGTCATCTCATGATGGCAAACCTTCACTGGTGAAGTGCAGAATACTTCATAAATTGCATGCAGGGGAGCAGGTCACATGAAGGATTTCTATCCAGAACAACAGTCACATTCTTTGCACTGATGTAGAATTTTCCCAGACAGTGCACTTGCTTGTATAGTCAGAGAGTGAGAGCAAAAGGAATCAGATGTATCTCTTTAGACCAGTTTACACCACTGCATTTTACACTGTAACAACCTGAGTTGCTCTTGGTGCAAATGTGGCCCTGTGGACACTTACTCAATCATGTTAAGTTGATCCTCTGTCATCTAACTGAGATGCTGCAGAGCTGGCGATGTGTTCAGGAATGGGGTGTCAGTAGCCATGTGGACAGGCTGAACTGCTCACTCTGATGCACAAGAGGTGCTTTGTCACCCTCCCAGCTGACACTGCCATGCAAGCGACCATCCCCAGACTCAGGGCCGGGCTCCAACACGTCTTGCATCAGCACTGAAAGGGGCCATATATGTACGCAACAACAGATTGGCGTGGGAGGTTGGGGCAGTGCCAAAGTGACTTGGAGCTTGTGTCAGAGTGGCTGTGTAAGCAGGCCTTCTGATAGTTGAACAAAGTGACCCAGTCATGGCTTAAAGAGCACCTCTTCGGGTATTCCCCCCAAATCACATAAGCACCTTTACCTAGCTGCAAGTCCACTGCTGCCTAATTCTTATTTTTCTGATGCAGCTATTTTGGGTGGGAAGGGATCATGTTTTGGCTTAGTGGTGCCGAGAGCCCAATCCCTTCCACTTCTTGGTTCTGAACCAAGGGCCTTGTTAGTTGAGTGGTGACCTTGATTTGTCCAGATCAGAACCGTAAAACATTAGAAAAAGAACTCTGAAACCTAGCCCTATAGTACTGTATGGGCGTGCCCTCATGCTCGCCATATTATTGCATCACATAATGTGCTAGCTTGGGGTGGCATTCAGGACCAGGAAGTGGAAAGGAGCCACACAGCCAAAATACGATCCCTTCCCAATCAGAACAGCTGCATCAGAAAATTAAGAATTAAGCAGCAGGGACTTGGTGCCAGGCAAGGTGCTTTATATGGTTTGGGGAGGTTGAGAAAAGAGCAGGAAAGGTGCTCTTTCAAAAGGTTATAGTTACTGCAGAAATATTTGCTGAGTTTCAGTGCTGAGACTTTGTCTAAGGGATCTGAGTAGGTTTTAATTAGAAACATAACATATTTAGGACATATTTTCAGAGGTTTTACATTACTTATTCTGATCTGGTCTGTCTAATCTGAGTGCAGCTGAACTGAATCCAGTGTGAGGGGGGGTCTGGGTGAGGGGGAGAGTGGAGTCAACTCCCAGTTTCAGTTTTGTTTGACTAAATGTTTTAAAATTCAATGTTTTTCCAGTGCACCTTTTTCTTTTATGGACAGTGTTGCTGACCACTGATTGTAAGTGACCATTGGCCACCCTATCTGCCATTTTTAAGTGCGGCATTTTTTTATTATAAAAAAATAAAATCTTGCAGGGCTGTGCCAAACATTAGTCCAAATGATTTGTGTAGGTCTGTGAAGCAATAGTTTGGGGGCTTGGCACTGGTGGACCAATGGAAGCATAGTGTGCTGATGACACTGGCTTCAAAAGTGCCACCAACTTGTAATGTTGTCACTGACTGCAGCAATCAGGGCCGCCTCATCATTGCAGTGTCAGGCATTCTGCTGCAATGAGGGGTGACCTATCATTGCAGGGCGGAACATTGCCTAGTGTAATATTTTTGTGACGCAGCAGCAAGCCACTGCCATGTTCATGAACAACACTGCACAACCCCAATGTCAGGGGTGCTGAATACCTTGGCATCATGCACCCACAAAACTGCTTTTGTTTGCCGGCGGGGCCCAATCCCCCATCAGCTACAGCCTCCACCATTGGGGACCTTCAGTCCCCTCCCTGCCCAGTTTAATTTGCCAACAGGGGAGCCCACTCCTCATCAGCACAATGCCCCCCCAAAAAACAGTTACTTTCTGCCAAGGCGGGTGCCCAATCACCCTGAGCTCTTGAGCCCTCCCCTCAGTATGTGCCAATGGCAGTGCCTTATCCCCCATTGGCTACAGATCCCCCCAAAAAAGTTGTGTTGCACACTGGGAGCCCACCCCAGTGTGCCAAATGCCCCTATGGAAACAAAAAAATTCCCACGATTTTTATATATTTTGTTTTAACCTGCAAACCAGAAAACGGTCCCTTGTGAGTCCGGTGGCCCCACCCCCATACTCATGCCCACCCTCTGCACACCCTGCCTCCAGTACCCTCATCACCCCATACCTACATCCGGAGCATGGCATGATGATCTTCGGGGACCGGGAACATGTCTGCACTCTTCAAAGCTGACCGCGAACTGAAGAAATGCCAGTAAGCTGTTTAATGGCATAAATAGGGTTTTCAACTTTGGTGCATATCTCAGGTATTTTGGGAATTTTGCCACCACATTTTTAACATGGGGTTATTGGGACCCCCCTCATGAATTCAGGCACTGTCATGGCATTATTCAGTCCCAAAAGGTGATTTTGCGGTCACTGTGCGGAATCACAGTTTGGGACTGATTACTGAAATGACAGTGCCAGTGATGAGGTGGGCTCTCAAAAATCTATGTTGCAAATTTGCGGAAAAAAATCTAAGAAATTACTGTTTTATGAGCGTATGTGAAAGCACAGTTAAGGTGCAAGCTCAGAACTTTGTGAATTTGCAGCAGTTTCACTCCAGATTTTCAACATTGCCATTTTGTTGTGCATCCTTATGAACAGCACAGCTGTCATTTTCACATCCTGGCTGAAATGTGTTTTCACACTTCGGTGCAGAATAAGCGCTGTCGCTGTGGGAAATCAGTGTTCAGGACACATTAAGAAAATCTCAGTGACACTGTTCATGAGCAGAGGTCCTAAAATGCCTATGTTGAAAATTTTTGTGACAAGAGTCCATAAAATGGCTTGTGTTACTGATGGTTGCACAGTTTCCATGCATGCTTGTAACTTCACAAATATGTAATATTTTCACTCCAGATTTTCAACATTGCCATTTTCCATACCTGCTTATGAACAGTATAGCTGTCATTTTTCACATTCTGGCGAAATGTGTTTTGCACTTCGGCGAGTAGTGTGGTCATTGTGGAAATCACTGTTCGGGACACATTAATAAAATTACAGTGACACTGTTCATGAGCAGAGGTTCTAAAATGACTATGTTGAAAATTTGGTGGCGTAAGTCCATAAAATGCATGTTTTACGCGCATATGCTGCGCAATTTCCGCATAATAACAAGAAAGTGCGAGCATTTTTAATATTCCCACTACAGATTTTCAACATTGCCATCTCTTCACACCTTCCTATGGATGGTACAACTGTCATTCTTCACATCCTGCCGTTCTGTGTTTTCATACATGTGGCGCAGAATGGCATGGTCGCTGTTGGAACTCAAAGTTTGGGACACATTGACAAAATCACACTGCCACTTTTCATGAGAAGAAGTCCCAAATGCTTTCATGAGGTGGGGTCAGAAAAATCCATGTTAAAAATTTGTAGTGCAAATACCAACAAATGCCCGGGGCATTAGGGTTCCTAACCATAACGTCCCACCCTGTACAGACTGACAGGCATCAGGGTGTGCCTTTGGATTGCTGAGTGTACTGCTCATGCCATCCCACCCCCCCAGCCACTAACAGGCATCAAGGTGTACCTTGGACTCTTGACCCCAGACTTCACTCTATTCTCCTATGGTGCACCCATTTCAGTGTATGTCCTTATGGAATGGGGTGACTGTAAAGCCAAACACCCAAGACACACCTCAACATGTGTCGGTGTCTGCAGAATAGGGTGAGGTGACATAGCATGACCGTCATGGGAGACAACCCAAATACTTACCCCAATGCCTGTCCATCTCTACAGGATGGAGGTGGGGTTGGCGTGAAGTTCAATACTTCACTGCCATTTCTATGCTGCATCTGTCTAACGTCTGCATTTCCAGTGCTAATACCAGCAAGCAAACATTTGGCATTGACAAATGCTTGTTTTAATACTGGTTCTGATTCTGTTAGTGCTTCATCTATACAGGCCTGTTAGTAACCTCGGTGTGAGTCTCTCATTTACACTCTGGTGGTAAGTGCCATTTTAAAACTGTGTGATGTAGTTTATGCCCCTCCCAACCACAGAGTTCTATAGTAGAACATGGATGCCTTTTGCCAACAATAGAAGAGCTAAGCAAGGACATAAACTACATCATGCAGTTCTGAAATGGTACTTACTACTTGTGCCTAAATTTAGAAACACCAATGAGTATATAAAAATCAAGTCAAAGTGGAACAGCAACGGAACTGGAGCCATTTATTTAAAAATCAGCTTCTACTGGGGAGAATTACCTATAGGTTCAGTGCAGTTCTCCTTTATACACAGTCATCTGTCAATCTGGGCAAAACATCAAAGCAGCCTGGTGAGGTTCCGGAGCACCTGATTTTCATCATCATAAATAACAATGGAGAGTATAGAAGGAAGAACAGAAGTAGAAGGGGGGATTTGATAAGGGAGGCAGCAATAGTGCTACTAGCTTTTCAGAGAAATTAAAGGGACACTCAAACTTTTTGACATGTTATCTCTAGGTACTGTAAAAGCTCACATTTTGTTATTGCTTAAGTTCTCTAAATTTCATTGATGTTGCTAGCTGTGTTATTTGTTTCTTTTCTTGGTAGAACAGAAATGCATGCTAATGGCATAATTATACCTATCCTGCATAGTTTGAAATCCTTGATCTGATCTTATTGCATACTTCCAGAACATTAGGAAAATCCCCAAACAGTGCAGTCAGTCATGATTCAATAATCTCCCCATGCATCATGAGTGGCTAGATTGTGTTGTGGGTGTTCCCAAGTCCAGGAAAGATGTAGTGGGAGTTGATCAAGGAATGTAAACAAATATATTTTTTGTGGTAACATCAGTATGGTGGTCAGTCTGTTTGTCAATTTTTGAAAGAGAAAAGGAAGCAGAATCAAGATACCATTTACATAAGCAATCTCCACAGAATGTGACCAATTATAAATGTGTTTTTTTAAACTTGAGACAGTTTGAGGTCTAAGAAGGTCAATAGTGTCTCTTTAAAGGAAAATCAAATCAGCTCCTTTTTGCCATCACAAAAAGTCACCTTTGGATGGAGATGGCCATTCTCAGTCACATACCTCTGGTGGTAAAGTGGTGAAACACTGCTTTCTGGACAGAAAAAGTCATTTTATCATGTCTTGAGAAAGTGCTGATAATGCGCAAAAACATTTGGAAAGGGAAGGGGTGTTTGTGTCATGTTGTTGGCATTTGCAGAAATAAAATGTTTTGCCTTTTAACCTTACACATCTAAAGCATGGATCTTTTACTGAAGCAGCAATGGGAGCTGAGTTCTGGACTGTCTGCCATTGTGAGTTCTTTATTTTGCTCCGTCTTTATCGCTTTAGCCGCATGTTTTGACTATGTATCTGAGAATTGTCCAGTAGCTCCTCATTCCCCCTTTCCCAAATAGACACACACATGGATCTTGGAGGAAATGGCCACAGCCATGTATTCATTATCTATAATATTGACATTACTATTGATCATAATGCATCAATTAAAACTGAGCAGTGAGTGCTGTTGGGAGGATGTGCCATACCTCAGGCATCCACACCATCCACCAACCTGAGCTCCCTTTAGGTGTGTGCGAAGTATCTCCAGTGGTTACAGGTCATATGGCCAAGGCTCCTGTGGCCACCACCCATCTGGCACCACTGACCTTGCAGTATAGTACTCTGTACTGCTCCCAAGCTACCTCGCCTGGCTGTAACAGTTTCAATTGTATGTGCTACCATCCTATTATTATATACTTTCTTTATGTGTTTTTATTTATTTAGTTACGTTTTATTTATTTTTATTTTTAACTTCCTATTTTTTTGCCTTGTGCCTTTCTCATAACATGCATTTGGAGGGGCTGAAAAACCAGAAAAACCCCTATGAGGGGAAAAACTGGGACAAGCCACTCCCCAACCCGTACTGTGGGTACCCAGAGTGGGTCAAAGGGGGCCCTTTCTCCCTTGACCCCCTGTCCTGCCTACTGAGGGTGGGCATCCAGTGATAGGAGGACAAAGAGGGGGAGATATTGTATACTTTTTAACCCTCTAACTCCTTTCCACCCAACCCCCCCTTATGGGGACCTGGTTATACCTCCCCCAGAGGTGTGTCCAGAGGCAGCTGTCCACTCCAAGGGGAGGTATCCTATCCCTTAAGCTTGAGTCGGAGGGGCCTGGACAAATGCTGCAATGCTTGAGCAGCCTTCTTATTGTCCAGTAGCTCCTCATTTCCCCCCTTTCCCAAATAATGACACCCACATGGATCTCGGAGGAAACGGCTTCAGCCAAGTATTTATTACCTATAATATTGACATTACTGTTGCTCTTCATGCGTCAATTAAAATTGTACAGTGTTTGCTGCTGGGAGGATGCGCCATACCTCAGGCAAATGCATTGCCCACCAACCTGGGCCCCTTTAGGTGCATGCAGAGTATCTCCAGTGGTTACAGGGTAAGTCATATGGCCAAGGCTCCTGCAGCCACCCCTATCTTGTGCCATTGACCTTGCAGTATATACTGGTGGGATTGGACCATGATCTCCATGTAGACCCAGATCTAGCAGTCCACCATCCTCACGCCAACCGGGTTGATGAGTTCTTCTAGACAATTGGCCTCATTCCCTTAGCCCCACTACCTTCACTCTGCGCTCCTTCCTAGCAGGACAGACCACATCCAACCCCCAAGCCGTTTGCTCAATTTCTTCCTCCCAGACCCTCCTAAAATCCTCCAGTAAGCTATCCAAATCCTCTACCTGCTCTTCCTTCCCCACTGCCAGACCTCGGCGGGTGGTGTAAATCCTATCTTGCCCCACTATGGTGCCACCCAAGGACTCCATAAAAACTCTCGTCTCTCTGTTAATCCTCATGCAGGACCTGCTTAATGAAAATTCCTGCCTTGCGTGCAGCCAGTGCTCCCTCATCAACATATGTGACCAGACAAGAATCGTATGGGGCCACCAAGCCTTAATGGTATGCAAATCTTCCTTCATAGCCAGCAACAGATTCACTATCTTCCTGTGTCCCAGATCTTCCCATCCTAAGTGAATCAATAAGATGTCTGGCATCTGCTGCCTACCAGCCTCCACTTGAAACATCAGGTGCAAACTCTCTCAGTGCATGCCCTTGATCCTCAGCCATGAAATCTGTGTAACTCACTGTGGGATCACTAGGTTGCTCCCCCAGGCTGGCTGACTGTTCTCTTAGCTGGCCACCAGATGGAGTGTCTGCATAGCCATATGTTTCTGGGGCTTTCCTTAGAGCCTGCAAGAGACAAAAATATGTTACTGCAATTGCGGCTGGACATAGCGAAGAATGCCTGGGACTTCCAGTGGCCCATGGCCTGTATCTCACTATCAGACAGCCCCATGCTTCTGGCATTCATTACTGCTCCTATCTGGAAGGAATGTGCGCCAAAATCCCTGTCATTCAGCCCAGCTTCCTGAATCGCCTTTTTCAAGATGAACCTCATTTGATATGCCATCACCAGCCTACCATTTTAATGATGAAAAAAGGCTTCTCTCAGCTCAGGGCAGGACACCCTGTATGCACTGATCATGTGCACCACTGGCCAGCCTGCCCAAGCTGGTACCCGCACCTCATACCAGTGTCCAACCCCCGCTGCTCTGTATACCCCCCCGAGGCATATCCAGGGCCTGCTGTCCACTCCAAGGGGAGGTATCCTATCCCTTTGGTTTGAGTCTGGGGGAGGGGGCCCCTGGACAAATGTTCATCTGCTGCAATGTTTGGGCAGCCTTCTTATTATTTTGTACTTTACTTACTAGGAAAGCTATAGCCTGGTACATAGCTTAATAGTCACATATCATTAAGAGGCCCTTTCAGAATCCCAGTGTTCTGGTTAAATAACTGCCTGTGAAAGTACACAGTTTTACAAAGTGGAAATGCCTCTGGGAGCAACTATCTTCCTCTATGTCAGAGCATTCCCCACTCATCCCTGAATCTCATCAGCAAGCAACTTTATTCATGACATTTGTGCCACACGCTGCGCTGTGGCTTACTTTAATCAGATTGATACTTGCAGCACCCATTATCCCTAAAAGGTGGCTTCCTAGATAGTGAAATGTGGTTAAAGCAAAAGTAGGGATGAGATGGTCAGCTCGACCCGGTTCTGATTCCGACTCTGATTAATGATTCTGATTTACCCTGATGAATTTTAGACCTGTTTTTAGTCCATGAGAGTGTTATTATTTTAGATTCCACTGTAAAAAAACACACAAAATTAATTTTTAACATACTTTTGTCTGTATTTTTGTGTCATTTCCTTCACTGAATCTGGCATGCTTTGAGGGAGGCAGCCAGCATGAACAGGAGAAGTGATGAGGCCCCAGCCATCAATCCTACCTTTTGACTTGAGATGTTATGACCTAGTAGTAATTCAGGCACAAATAGGAACACAGAGTCTGAGACATGATATCCCTGTCAAAACAAGTGAAACACTATCTATGACCTAGGTAGTAGTTCACGCGCAAAGACAGGGAATACAGAATCTGAGATGTGACATCCTCCCTTCAAAATCTACACAGCACTATAACCTAGTAGTATTTCAGGCACAGAGATGGGGAATACAGAGTCTGAGACATGCCACCACCTCACCTCCAAATAAATGATGCCCTATCACGAGTAGTAGTTCAGGTGCAGAAATGGGAAAACAGAGTCTGATATGTGACACCCCCTCTCAAAATAAGTGAGGCACTGTCTATGACCTAGTAATAGTTCAGAAGCAGAGATGGGGATCACATAATCTGAGACCCTCCCTCCTTTTATTTATTTATTTCAAAAGTTTCACCAGGAAAGACATACTGAGCTGAGAACAGCTCATTTCCAGATGCATCCTGGGAGAAAGGGTAGTGGGGAAATATATGCATATACATAAATATACATATGTTTACAGAGTAGTTCATAATTAGTTAAATTATACAAATACATAAACATAAATAAACATTTATTAACAGAGTAATGCAAAATCACTAAATTATACAATGAAATGAAAGGTACAGAACATGAACACGTGATAATAAACAGTTTGTAGGCAACAGCGGTAATACAACAAATTCATCTTGTCAAGGGAGACATAACCAAGGAGGGGAATATAGTCGATCAGGAAATCTAAGAGGGTAAGGAAAAGGTTCAAGAGGAGGAGAGAGGTGGAGAAGGTGCCTGAGTAGGCCATTAGGTAATGGTTAAGGTAGAAGGTGGGGAAGAGGCGGGGAGGTGGAAGAGTAGCCAGTGGCAGGCAGAAAGTGGTGTTAATGGTAGGAGGCAGGGAAGGAGGGGTAAAGGGAGAAGAGGAAGGGAGAGACAGAGGGATGGGAGAAGGTAGAGCAGAGGAGGGGAAGCACTCAGGAACAATTTCAGGAGAGGGCGGTGAAGTCATGAAGCAGGCTGGAGAGGAATCAGATGGAGGTAGCAGAGCAGATGAGAAGAGGAAGTTGTTCCAGAGTTTGGGAAGGTAGAAGGAGATTGCAGCCTGGTCAGCAGAGATCCACCTAGACAGAAGAACTAGGGTGCAGTGACCTGAGCTATGAAGGGAGTAGGAAGAGCGTGGAGGAGAGTAGAGCAGTGAAGTGAGGTGGAGAGAGGGCTCAGCCAGTTGTTTTGCAATGAGGGAGGAGCCATGGGCAAGTCATCTGGCTTCGAGAGAAGGATGGGATAGTGAGGTGTAGAGGTGGCAGTGGTGGGTCAGCAGGGGCATTCCAGCGTGAACCTACAGAAGGAGTGGAAGAGAGAGGTCAGTCTGGCCAGGTACCAGGGTAGACTTAGGATCACTTCCATAGATAGTGTCATCGTAGTCGAAGAGGGAGGATCATTCTCTGCACAATTGCTCTATGAGCTGGTAGTGGATCGCACCCACAGTTTCTATACAGTGCACCTAGCTTTGGTGGAGCTTTTGTGGATGGAATCACATATATGGAGAAATCTAGGTGACAGTCAAGCCACACACCAAGGTATTTGAAGGAGGGATGTTTTTCTGGGGACCCATTTAGGTGTGATAGGAGGGAAGGGTGGGGAGTCTGGAGAGTTTCTGCCTGGTTTTGAAGGTCAAAAGACTATTTTCTTTGCATTTAAGGAAAGCTGGTTAGAACAGAACCAGAGTTGGATGTTGTCGAAATCTAGTTGAAGTCAGTTTGTCAGTTTGGCAGGGAGGAGTTAGAGGCAAATATAACAGTATAATCTGCATACATGTGGATAGATGCGATAAACATGCTTAGGAGGCTATTTAGAAAGATGGAGAAGAGTAGAGTCCAAGCACCAATTCTTGGGGGACACCAGTGTGGACAGGGAGGGGTGATGACATGGATCTGCCAATTCTAACAGACTGAGTTCTGCCCATGAGGTAAGACTGGAACCAATCAGTGACTTGGGAAGAAAGTCCTGGAGCAGAGAGCTTTGCTAGAAGGAGGAGGTGCGCTACTGTGTCAAGGCTTTAGCCAGGTCAGCAAAATTGCAGAGGTGATCAGACCTAATCCATACCTGTTAGAATGGCATCAAACAGCGTGAGGGAGGGAGGTGGAGTGGAATTTAGAAAGCCAGACTGGTAGTGGGTGAGATATGAGGATGAGTCAAGAAAAGTGGATAGCTGAGAGAGAACCACATGTTCCTGAAGTTTATCAAGGGTAGGAAGTAGACAGGTTGGGCAGTAGTTTTCTGGTGCAGAGGTCACTCAACCTTACGGAGGGAACTAGTGTGGCAAGCTTCCATAGAAATAGGTACAGAGCCTAGGGAGAATGAGAGGTTGAGAAGGAAGCAAGAGGAAGCAGATGGCAGTGCAGAGATGAAGGAGTTTGGGTCCAACCCATTAGGACTAGTACCTTGAGGGGTTTAGAGCAAGGTGGGCTTTGGGAATAGTAGCTGGAGAAACTGAGGAGAAGGAGAAGGTGGGAGGGGAGGATGGGGGTGTAGCAGGGGGGAAGGGAGGGGTTAAGGAGGAGAGAAGGGAAGAGGTGAAGGAAGTGAAGAAGTCATTAAATTCAGCAGCAACATCAGAGGGTTCAGAGATGGTTGTCCCGTCATCTTGAGGACTGGGGCAGTGGACTTGGTAGGGGAAGAGAAAAGGGAGTAGATGACCTTACAAAACTTGGAAAGGTGGTTGATATTGTTTTGGATGGTGGAGGAAAAGTATTCTGCCTTAGCCAGTTTTATTGCTCTGTGCAGGCATTGCATAGAGCTTGATATCTTTGAAATTGGCTGGGGAGCCTGAGGTTTTGTGTGCCTTCCAGGCCTGATTCATGCATGCAGGCAGGCTAGAAGTTCAGCAGAGATCCAGGGAGGTGAGAACCTTAGACCCTAGTTTTCTAAGGGGGCATGGTGATCCCAAATGGACAGGAAGTGAGTTGAGAAGAAATTTAGAGCCAAGTCAATGGAGCTGGCAGATGAGATGCATGACCAGTCAGTGGCAGCTAGGTTCTCAAGAAATGAGGCTCACGTCAAGGGCCAGAATGATTGACTCTGAATGAATTGGGTGAGGCTCTGGGGCAGTGGACCTTGTAGACACAGTAAAGCATGTGGTGGTCACTAGGGGCATCTGGGAGGGTGCCTGCTGCAATAATTCTATGTGGGTGGGAGGTGAGGCCCAGTCCAAAAGGTATAATTTTAAGATTTGAGGTTTAGGTGGGTAGGGTCAGTGATTAGTTGTGTACAATTTAAGGATTTTATATTGTTGCAGAATTCGCAGACTGAGGGGAAGAGCCAATTTTTGTTAAAGTTCCCAAGTATGAAGAGTTCACTGGAAGAAGTATGAGTGGAGATAGTGGAGAGGAGATCAGCGATAGCGGAGGAAGGCAGACAGGGGCCACAGTAGACACCAGCAACAAAGATGGGGAGTGAGAAAGGAAGTGAGAGAGTTTGATAAGAAGTTCATAGGCTGAGGGAGGAGATAGAAAGAACAGGGGCATACTGGATGGTAGAGGAGAGGTACATGGCAACACCACCATCCTAGTGGCCTGATCCTAGTGGGTCAATGAGTAGCCAGGATGGCCACCACTGAGTTGGGTATCTTATGGGACAGCCAGGATTCAGAGATGACCAATATGTCAGGAGTAAGGATGACCATGAGAGGTTGCAATAGGTCAATTTTGGGGAGAAGACTGCGGTTGTTTACATGTGCAACACTCAGTACTTTGTGGAAGATAGAATTGAGTTGGGGAACAGGGCCAGAATTGGACTCAAGGTCACCGGCAAGCAGTAGCAATATGAAAGTAATTAGCTTAGTGGGGGTAGAGGGGGGCTTGCACAATTACTGAGTGAGGGAGCAGTGACATGGGTGAGGATTGGGGAGAGATGTGAGTAGGAAGCATAGAGTGGGAAGATGATGGTTAGGGGTCGGGAAAAGAGAGCAGTGTAGACGTTGGGGGAGTGAGAGAGAGTTGCAGAGTATGTGTAAGGGAGTATGGGGGTGTGGGGGATAACATAGGTTAGAGAAGTGGAAGGAGAGTCAGAGAGAGGGAGAGAGGTAAGGTTAAATAAGAGGGGGGAGGAGGGAAAGTGAGATTGCTAGCATGATGAGTCAGCAGAGACAGGAGGGGTGTTAGACATAAAATTGAAGGTGGGCAGCAGTAGGAGAGCTGAAGGGGTGGGGTAAACTCTGAATAGGGGGAAAATACAAGGAGGGAACTGATTAGTCGGACACTGAAGCAAGGCATGAAGTAGTAGCAGGATGGATAAGCCATCCAGGAGCAGAGCAGTGTTTATGAGTCAGCAGTGGTGGCAATAGACAGGAATTATAGGAGCTCAACTTGAAAGTCTAGCACTTTCATACAAAGTGCAAACCTAGTGCCATTATAAAAGCTGAAAATGCAGATATAGTGTAACAGATATAAATAAGGCAGCTCTACTAGCACCTAGTGTCTTAAAACAGTTTCAGGCTTAGTACAGGATAAACGAGCAACAGCAAAAGTACAGCACAAGTGAAAGTGCAAGCCAAGTTACTCACGAAACAATCTTCAGTTAGATTGAGTACCAGATCAGGGGGAATGTTTGAAGTATATAGGAGTGATTGCTGGTAAGTGTGTGGGGGGATGCAGCGTGCTATAGAAATAACAGTTCTGACTGTCTGTGGGTGGAGCTGGGAGCAGAATGAATGGGAGCAACCAGCTGAGCACATATATGGGGAACATTGGAGCAAACCACTTTAAGGTAGACATAGAAGAGCAAAACCTAGATGTATGCTGCTTTCGGTCACTATAAAATTACAACAAACTTAGGATGGGGGTGTGGCTGGGGAGGGAGGCAGCATTAGTGCTTCCAAGTTCAGAGTGTGCAGAGTCTGGTGAAGGGGTAATGGCTCAGACACCAAACCCCTTGGCCTTTTGCTGAAATTACTTGATAGTCTTGTGGGGTCTTAGGGATGGGAAAGGTGCTAAGGATGTCCCTCATGACCCATGAGCAGGACCAAACTGAGGAAGGAGAACCGCTGCGGAGGAGAGAAAAACACAGGTACTGGGAGTTCTCTGGGGGAAGTGCTATGAGGGTGGAGGGGGGAAGTGAGGTGGGAATGGTAGATGGAGGCAGGGAAGGAGGGCCTAGCTTACTGCGAGCAGCACTAAGTGGGAAACAAAATGGGGGCGGGCAGAAATGCTGTTGTAGAAAGCCCTTTACAGGGGACACTGGGAGCACTCTAGGGGGCTGAAAGCCCAGCATCTGCTATTCTGGAAGCCAAAAAGTGCTGTGGACTGTGGCAGTTGAGCCCTAAGACAAACAGTGCACAAACAGCACAACAATGCTGCAGAGCAGAAGAATGCCTGCAGTACTAATTCTCTGATTCACAACCTGTGGAAAGCGAGCCTTAAGGAACACAACGGGAGCAAGTACACAGAGACTGATAACAGGCAGAACACTTTAACAGTAGCACTTTAGCAGAGACAGTAAATTCCTCAGGCACACTAGGAGAGCGGGCACAAACACTAATAACAGGAAGTTCATTTCAATGTAAAAGATCACAGAAACAGTCTAAAAGCACACCGATAAAATTGAACATAAACACATAAAATCAGCAGACTCCTCTTCATGCAATATTCTATCAGTTGAAGTCAGCTAAGCCCTTAAAGGTGCTACATAGTTCAAGTGTGCAGAGTCTGGTGAAGGGGTAATGGTGCGGACACCAAACCCCATGTCACCTCTTTGCTGGAATTACCTGATGGTGCCGTTGGGGTCTTAGGAGTGGGGATGGTGCTGTGGACAGCCCTCACAACCAATGAAGCAGGACCGAAGTGAGGAAGAGGGACCATTGATAGCTCTGGTGGCATCTTAGGAGTGGGATGGTGTTATGGACACTCTCATGACCCATGAGCAGGACCAAAGTGAGGAAGAGGAACTGCTGATGGGGCTGGTCACATATTAGGAGCAGGAAGGGTGCTATGGATGCCCCTCATGACCCATGAGCAGGACCAAAATGAGGAAGATGAACTGCTGATGGCACTGGTGGCATCTTAGGAGCAGGGAGGGTGCTACGGGTGCCCCTCATGACCAATAAGTAGGACCAATGTGAGGAAGGGGAACTGCTAATGGCACGGTGGTGTCTTAGGAGTAGGAAAAGGTGCTATGGATGCCCTTCATGACCCTTGAGCAGGACCAAAATGAGGAAGATGAACCACTGATGGTGCTGCTGACATCTTAGGAGCAGGGAGGGTGTTATGGATGCCCCTCATGACCCATGAGCAGGACCAAAGTGAGGAAAGGGAACCATTGGTGGTGCTGGTGGTGCTTTAGGAGTGGGGAGGGTGCTATAGATGCCCCTCATGACCCATGAGCAAGACCAAAGTGAGGAAGGGGGGTCTGTCCATGGCTCTGGTAGCATTTTAGGAGCAGGGAGGGTGCTATGCACACCCCTCATGACCCATGAGCAGGACCAAAGTGAGGAAGGGGAACTGTTGATAGTGCTGGTGGCATCTTAGGAGTGGGGAGGGTGCTATAAATGCCCCTCATGACCCATGAGCAGGACTATAATAAGAATGTCACTGAGTAGGCAATTTCATAGTTATCTGTGTGCAGTGATGCTTTAAAATGTTTTTCTTTATCCTGTCCCCTCAGTTTAAATGCATATCCTCTGTTTATTCTTGTGCTCACCAGTACAACCATCTGAGTATACTTCATTCTTCTCTTGGCCTCTGCGCTCCATATTTGGAGAGTAAAGATTGCTAGTGTACTCCAGCATGTTATGGTGACACACATCAAAGATCCGAGGTGGAAAATTAAGGAGAAAAGTTAGGATATTCTTTTACTCCCGGATGTTGGTTCATTGTAAAGTAGCCTGCCAGAGATGAGGGGATACAAAAAAGAACAGACATTTAAGGTGAGCCTGGATACATTTATGCTTACAAGAGAATCACAGTGTACCCTGGGCAGTAGAGTGAATGAAACCCTTATAAATCAATATGTTTACACAACACACTTTTTAATCCTGCTTATTGAACCTGATGGTTTTTGAGTTCCTTCTGACCTGAAAGGACTATTTATGTGCCACTGTCATTACACTTGAGAAGGCACTCACTGTACAGACAATACCAACACTTATGGTAACATACTGTGTACCTTGACCATGTCTAGACATTCCAGCATGCAATTTTGAAAGCACTCATCCTGGGCTGGGATCTCTGGACTTTCCAGTTCTGGAAAAATTTGGTTCAGTGGTTTTCATGCTAAGGAATGGAAAAAAGTGTTAAAAGTATGAAAAAGTTAATTTTTTTAATTTTTTTACTCCTCATAACAGCTGAGATTTGAAGCATGAAACCTGCAGGTTCACTTGATCTTACCCAAAATTAATGTTTTGGTATTTTGGAAAAGAAAACATTTAAAATAAAGAAGTTATACAAAGCTAGAAAATACATAATTTGTGCATGCACATTTAAAAATATCTGCTGTAAGTCAGTTACAGCAAATACAAGCACCACAGATGGAGCCACAATTGCACCTGTGACACTGTGGAAACCCTGCTTTTGCACCTGCAAAACTGTGTAAACCCCACTTTCACACCTGTGAAGTCATGCTAGGGTTGAGAAGAAACTTAATTCATAAAAGCCTATCATACCTTTTCCACCCCAGTCAGAGTGCTACTCTAGCAACCTTCTAGCATTGACAACCACTAATCGCAGAGGGGATCCACATGACAGTAAAGGGGTTTTCTTATTTTTCTCCTACAGTACTGTGCATGATCCATGGTCCTCTCTTTTATGTATGAGAGCAGCATACTGATCCTGTCCTGCTTGTGCTCACACTTTGTGTCTTCTAATGGAAAAGTAAGCTCTTTGACCAACTCATGGGGGCTGATGTTGCAGCAGAAGGCACCACCAACCCCCCTGGAGCAGGGAAGAGTATGCTGTAATGCATTGACTTGGACAGCATTCCTCACAGCTTCTTGATTGCTGAGATATTAGGTCTACTATTAATCTAAGGTCACTATCATGATCTCTTGACATGTGGCCACTAGGCCATTAGGTGGCCCTAACAAATACACATTTTTTTTACATAGTGACAACCAGGAAGGGTCAAATAAACATTCACTCAAGGTGGGGTCAGGTGCAATAGCCCACACTGAGTAGGCTGTCAGTGACTAAAAAATGCTCATTACATGCAATGAAGGTACAAGGGACAGGCAGCCAAAACATAAATATCATCATCATCCTTGTCCTCCGCTCTGTAGACAGGAATAGCCGGGATACAAGGAAGGCATTTGACAGGTAGGAAGAGAGAGCCATGACATCAGAGATTGGGGAAGGATTTACTGACAGACAGCAGTAGAGTTCTGCCACCAAGCATGCCAAACTTGAAAACCTGAGCATGAGAGAGAATAATTAGAAAGTCAAACTTTAAAAGATAATATGATTGCCATAAACAATATTTGCCCTGTTGCTGAGACACAGGACTGTGAACTGAAAAGTAAAGAGATTGCATTTGCTAATGGAAGGGAAAAATGGCTGAGCTGCAAAATCACCTGAAACAAATTAAAAGCAAGTAGGAATGCAATTAAGGATCCTGGGCCTTGATGAAAGGACATGGAATTAAACCTATCAGATGTTTCTGGTGGACCCACTCCATTTTGTGAAACATCTGCAGTCCAGTCTTTGTTACAAATCTCAAAGTGTGAGAATGGGACAACACTCTTTCTTATACTGTAGGAAGAAAGACATGTTTAACTTTTGGAGGCATATGTGTACTTGGTTAGAGGACTTCAGCTGAGCCATATGGCAGAAGCATCTGGCTTGTGAGCTAGTCGAAAAATTCAACAAATTGCATGTATCCCTGAATCATGTAGGTGTATAATTTTTTTGTAAAAGAAGTTCTTATAATGTGCAGTTGTTCAGTGGTATTATTTCAATGACAAATGTATCAAGCCAAAAGGTAGAATGTGAAAATGTATGAAAAGGGATGCTTATAAGTCTGAAACTGTTTGACTGTTTTCCAAGATTAAAGTATCAATTCTGAAACACAATAATTTCTGTGTTGTGTTCTAACTGCAAGGTGATAAGGGTTCACAGGCTAGGAAAGGATGATCTCTGAAACATAGTCTTCTGATACTCCTGGGGAGGCATATTGGTTTGATCAGCACAGGACAAGGGTTTATGTCATGTGTCAAATCAAATAACCTCTCAGAGGAAGTGGCAGTTTGCCATGAAACACTGATGCAAGTAAATTTGTGTCTCTGTTAATCTTCTCATTGATGAAAATAATTTGGACCTTTTTAATCTGTGAAATTTAGTTATCATTCTTTAAGAGGAACAGTGAGCACCAAGGGCCACATACTCAAGTGTGTGGCGGTCCCAATGTGCACTTTGTATGCAGAACCATTTTGGTTTACTTACTGTTTACTGTAGTCTAGTAGATTTTATCAGACTAATTTTGTTTAGTTCTAGGCTGACATCTTCTTTTACTACAAGTCCCAGAGTCCCCTGCAGCTGACTTCAGAGCAGTAGGCAACAGGTGGAGATTCAGTAGCTTGCAGTGCATGTTGGAGTTTACATAAACTCTTTTTTTAGTTGCTGGTCTTGCTGTCTGCCCTGGGCTAAGTATGGTCACAGAGCCCCTGGAGAAAGCAGACCCAGAAAACATCTGATCCAAGATTATAAATGCATTAACATGCACTTACTCTCTCACACCAAGGCAGCTGACCTGCACTATCTAATACTTAATCCAGGGAAGGATAAACAAGACCACACTCCTCCTGAGGTTTAGGCAGGCAGCCCCAGTGTGATCCATGGGGACTGGTGATTTGGCTGATACTCTATGTCCAGGTGCCTGAGGTGTGCCAACTACTGTAGATGAAGGGATGAGTGTGGTTGCTGGCCACAGAACAGGGAATCAGGGTGGAGGTCTGTGACAAGCAAGTGGATCAGGCATGGCTGCTGATGTGTGATTTGTGATAACCCTTTTTCCATAGAACATTTGCAGTCATGGACATATCCAGAGGATTCCTAAAATTTCTGTAATATCTCATGAGAAACCTTCTTCCTAACTGCAAACCCACTATAGGGTAACTAGAAACATTTCCTACAGAAATATCACAAAATATCTGGAAATATCCAGACAACTTGATAGCCACAATTGTATGTGCTGTCCAATGTGACACCAAAGAAATTCAAAGGAGAAACTTTAAAAGGTATACTAAAGAATTCATTTTAAATAAGCTAGTTAAGGAAAATTTGTCACTTCTATTTCTTATTCCATCACTAGAGGTGGCTGTGATTGAATTTACTAAATCATTTGTTAAGGTTTCTAAAGAAGTGGCACCAGTTAAGAAAATTAAAGGATAAACCATGCCCTGTGGATATTGGAAACAATTTAAAAAGATATAAGAATTAAAAATAGACTATGGAAAAAAGCAAACAAGGCATTTAATACTCATGATTGAGAAAACTTTTAAATTGCCCAAAATAACTTTGCTCAAGGGATAAAGAAAGAAAAAGAAAATAATACAATATAAAAGTCAAGGAATGTACAGAACTAAAACAATATCAGGGTCTTATAAAATCTTTTGAAAAGCCAGTGAGAAATTCTCCACTTATTCAAATGAAACAAAATGGAGTCCTTCAAAATCCTTACCTTTCAACAAACAAATTACATGACTGCATTACGTATCTGAGAGATGTTATAGTTTCAGACATAGCAGAGAGGGAAAAAAATGGGAATATATCTTTACTTGTGAAACTACAAATGTGATACTGAAATTTAGGTTTAAAATCATAACTGATAAAGATGTAACAAAGATATTGGGAAACATAAAATCCCCAATATCAGGTGGCATAGATGGGGTTGAGACAAGGGGCCTGATTCTCAAAGGCGCCTTAGATTGATGCAAGCTGTGGTAAGTGGCAGCTTGTGTCAATGCTAGTTGCTCCAAGGACTTTGCGCCTGATTTTCTATCGAGCAGGATCCCTGCAGAAAAGTTCCTCAGTTTGTGGCAACCCTGGCCATGGACTCAACATGTAGCACATCCAGAGGGTTGCTACAAGCTGTGGAGTGGCCATGCACCAATCTAGGACAGCCCCCCCCAAGCCCCAATCCCATGTTAATAAAAGTGAAGATGCCCCAGGTGGTCTACTGGATAGCCCCAGCCTTTATCTCCCTTTAATATAGTATGAAAACAATAAGACATGGTGTACATTATGGTGAAATAACTGTACACCTCAGAAGTGTTGTTAGGCACAAGGTGCAGCCAAGTGCCATTAAATGCACCTGAGAAATGCTATTATTTCACCATAATAGCACCTCCTGGAGTGTCTTATTGCTCTTATAAAATGGCAATTAAATATATGACTTAAAATGAATGAAAATAAGAAAAAAGTATTTTAAATTGAAACAAATGGATGCTATATTGAAATATGCTTCCATTATAACTCTGAATACAAAAAAATAGTCCCTATTCTGGTAACTGTGGGGTTAGTTAAAAACATAATAAAAACTGTGTTACGTTGCATTTTAAGTCAATTCAAGTACTGTTTCTTAATATAAATGTATTCAAAACTTAAAACCTGTCAGGTTGCCTTTTTTTCGATGTGTGTGTGTGTGTGTGGGGGGGGTGATAGATTTTACTTGAAAATACCCATGTATGATTCAAATGTATGTGCTTTTATAAACATTTGTAATGCATTTCAATAGTTTAGATCTGCCTCTGGCTATGTAACTGTGTTTTTCCACCTTTTCTCTTTGTTTATGAAGTATTATTGCATACTTTCTTCATTCTGTTTTTTTTTCTCTGTGTTTCCCATATTCAAGATATGGAATATTTTTCCATGGAATACAGGGATTCAAAATTCTGTTCAGTTCCATTGGCAGAATGTTTCTCTCCTAACCTACTGTACACTAACATAACAGAGGTCTTTTGTAGAGCCACATACTCAACTACCTCACTGTCAGGAAAAGCAGAAGAGATTTTCCTGATGAGCAGTTAAAGACAGAAGGAGGATTTTTCATTGTCAGCAAAGATACAGTTGTAATGAAAACTATGAACAATAATATTTTATGTATCTAATTTGTTTATCTGTGCAAGTAGTGTGTGATGATCAGGGAAATAACATTTAATTAATTTGTTCTATTGTTAATTTAAGACAGTTTTATTTTTATGGCCCAGTTGACATTTTTTACAGTGTAAAGGTAGCAGCCATGTTTGTGATGGAAGATCAAGTCTGGTTGTAGGGGACTAAAGGAAGATAGTTCTGGTTGTAGGAGGAATGATTTGCTCATTGTGTGATGTGGTTTAGGACCAGGATGACTATGCAATATGCTCTAATATTGAACAGTCACCTGACTGGTTTTAACCAGTTAAAGTTCTTTGATTCAAAGACCCATTTTATAAATTTAAATATTCTCTGGTGGTCTAGTGGACCCCTCTCCCAAGCCTCGATCCCCCATTGTTTAAATATATCCCTGATGGTCTAGCGGACTGCCCCAGCTTCGATCCCTCAATAATATGTTTAATTATTCCCTAGTGGTCTATTGGACCCACCCCAAGCCCCTGATCCCTCATTTTTTAAAAATATCCCTGTTGGTCTAGCAATTCCCTGTCCCAAGCCCCAATCTCTCATTGTTTAAATATATACCTCATATATACCTGGTGGTCTAGTGCACTGTTCAGAAGAGACCGAGCTGCAAAAAGGGGGGGGGGGTGGAGTGGCCCTGTATGTCAATGAAAATATCAAAGCTACAGAAATTCAGAATACACATAAAGAGTCAGAAGAACTGTGGGCCACCCTGGAAACAGGAAATGGGACAGCCATAAGAACTGGGATTATCTACAGGCCCCCAGACCAGGGCGAGAACATAGACACATTACTGTTAGAAGATATACAAAACATGACAGCTAAAGGGGAGGTTCTGATAATGGGAGAATTCAACATGCCGGATACAAATTGGTCAATACCAGGAGGAACATCTGCCAGAACTAAACACATGGTGGATTCCCTGCAGGGGGAGGGCCTCAAACAACTGGTACAACAACCCACAAGAGACAGGGCTATCCCAGATCTAGTACTGAATAACATGGAAGGGATCACAGATCTCCAGGTAAAAGGTCACCTGGGGACCAGTGACCATCACATGGTATGATTCAATTTGGCCACTACAACTAAATCATCCCATTCCAAGGCAAAATATGAGACTTCAGAGGAGTGGACTTTGATAAGATGGCCAACAGAGTTAAGCTAGCCCTGGCAAAAAGAAACACAGGTGAGGGGGTACAGGCAAAGTGGGCAAGCATTAAGGATGCAGTACTTGAAGCAACATCCCATTGTGTTAGACAGAAAAGGAAGTGCAAAAGAAGAAGGAAACCACTTTGGTTCTCAAATACAGTAGCAGAAAAGGTCAGAGCCAAAAGGCAGGCCTTCAGGAAATATAAGGGAACACAGCAGGATGAAGATAGGGAGGCATACCAAACTGCCCTAAGGGAAGCAGGGAAGGCAGTAAGGCAGGCAAAGTCTCCAACTGAGGAAACACTAGCACGAACAGTAAAAGAAGGTGACAAGACTTTCTATAGATACATTAGTGAAAGGAGAAAGTCCAGAGAGGGTATTGCTAAGCTCAAAGCTGAAAAGGGGGCATGTGAGGAGGAGGACCCTGTAAAAGCATCTATCCTAAATAGATACTTTTGCTCAGTATTTACTGAAGAGAAGGTAGGGCAGGGCCCACAGCTCAGCACCATGGACACGGGGGGGGGGGAGGTGAGCACTACTCCCTTCACAAAAGAAAGGGTCCACCAAGAGCTCACTAAGCTCAGGGTGGACAAGGCAATGGGACCTGATGGCATACATCCCAGGGTACTTAAAAAGCTAAGGATGGAACTAGCAAAGCCATTAGCAGAACTGTTTAGTGAGTCTCAGAGCACAGGAGAAGTCCCAGAAGACTGGAGAAGGGGTCATGTGATCCCGCTCCACAAGAGTGGTAGCGGAGGAGGCAGAGAACTACAGACCAGTCAGTCTTACCTCAGTAGTGGGCAAGATCAGGAGGCACTCCTTAAGGAAAGGATACTGCAACACCTGGAATCCATAGGGGCACAGGATCCAAGGCAGCATGGGTTTACAAAAGGAAGGTCCTGTCAAACTAATCTCATATATTTCTTTGACTGTGTAATCAGAGTGGTGGACCAAGGGGAGTAGTTGTTGTCACCTACCTTGACTTCCAGCAAAGCTTTCGACACTGTTCCACATAGAAGATTGATAAATAAGCTGGGTAGGCTCGGGGTGGGTCAGAAGTTGGTCAGCTGGGTGGCAAACTGGTTGACAGGCAGAAAACAGAGAGTGGTGGTAAACAGTATACAGTCAGAAGAGATACAAGTCATAAGTGGGGTACCTCAGGGATCAGTCCTGGGGCCAGTCCTCTTCAGTATCTTCATTAGTGACATTGCAGATGGACTAGAGGGTAAGGCTTGTCTGTTTGCAGATGACACCAAGATCTGCAACAGAGTAGATGATCCAGATGGGGTGGGCAGAATGAGAAGAGATCTGGATAAACTAGCAAAATGGTCAGAAGAGTGGCAACTGGGATTTAATGCAAAGAAATGCAAGATCATGCACATAGGAAGAAAACACTGAACCCACCTATAGGCTGGGAGGGAGTTGGTGGCAGTCACAAAGGAAGAAAGAGGCTTGGGCATCATCATCACCGATGACCTGAAATCATCTAAGCAGACCTCTAAAGGAGTAGGTAAGGCTAGGGGATGTTAAGGGTGTATTAGTAGGGGTCTCACAAGTCATAAGAGGTAATAATCCTCTTTACAAGACACTAGTTAGGCCCCATCTGATACTGCGTGCAGTACTGGAGCCACACCTTCACAGGACATTAACCAAATTGAGGCAGTCAGAGAAGGGCAACAAAATGGTGCAGGGACTGCATCAGTAGACATATGAGGACAGATTAACAGAGCTCAATATGTATACCCTTGAGCAAAGGAGGGAGAGAGGTGATATGATTGAAACATTCAAACGCCCTAAGGGCATTAACAAGGTGAAAGAGTCTAACATGTTTAAATATAAGAAAAATAGCAGGCCAAGAGGACACAGCATGAGACTAGAAGGAGGCCGATTAAGGGGGAATGTGAGGAAATTCTTTTTCACAGAAAGGGTGGTGGATGCATGGAACGGCCTACCTCAGGAAGTGGTGGCTATGAATACAATGCAGGGCTTCAAACAGGCATGAGATAGGCATAAGGGAGCAGTACAGATGAGTATGAATAGATAGGCCACTGACAGAGCAAAGGCTGATGGCACATTTATAAGGTAGAAAAAGAAATGGGCAGACTGGTTGCACCTTACAGTCCTTATCTGCCTTCAACTTCTATAACAACTTCTATGGACCACCCCAGCCCCAATCCCCAATTAATCTATTTAATTATTCCTAGTCATCTAGTGGACCCTCCTCCCCAATCCCTGATGTGCCCAATAAATTGTTTTATTTTAATTTCCTGATGGTCTAGCAGACCCCCATCCCTGATCCCTGTATCATTAATATATTCTCTGGTGGTCTATGGACCTCAACCATCCCAACGCTGAGAGGCAGTGTCACACCACCCAACTCCCAGTCCAAAACAGAGCCAGTGACTGGCACAGGCCTCCTCACACCACCACTTCTGGCCACTAACTGAGCTGTCAATAAGGAGCTTGTACTGTATACAGTACCTGTTCCTTATTAATAGCTCACTCTGCAGCCTGATGCAGTGATGTGAGGAGGGCTGTGCTGGTCACTGGCTCGAGTTAGGGCTTGGGGGGCTGTGGTGGTGGGCCACTGCCTGCCAAGGTGGGAGGCGGTGGTCCACTAGACCACCAGGGAATATATCAATGATACTGGGATCGAGGTGGGGTCTGCTAGACCTCCAGGGAATTAAAAATAAAACAATTTATTGAGCACATCAGGGATAGGGGAGGGGGGTCCGGTAGACCACCAGGGAATAAATAAATGTATTAATTGAGGGATCACAGCTGGGGCTGTCTGCTAGACCACCATATTTAAACAATGTGGGATTGGAGCTTGGGAGGAGGGACAGCTAGATCACCAGGAATATAGTTTAAACAACAGGGTATCAGGGCTTGGGAGCGCATATATATTGCACATTTATCCTGTTTGGATATCTGTGATTTTAAGCTTTGATCCATTACATAAAGCATCAATTATTCTCAGAAAGATACTTGGGGGATGCATTTTTTGCATTGTTAGGTAGCGGTATGTAACAGTTCATTTTCTGATGCACATGCTTTGAATACACAGTTAAGTTCTGTGCTTGATTGTTTATAACCACTTTCTTGATTTAAGATAATTACTGTTTTGTTTTGTCTTTTTAAAGTTTTCCATATTTGGATCACAAATGCACATTGTTTTATTCACTATCATTATGCATGATGTGCATATCATTTTAATGGTGATGTATAAAATTGCGTAGGTATCACTGAAATGCTTTCCCTGAGGAAGCCCAGTAGTTCACTATGCAAAACCTCAGTGTTTCTTGTCTGTGACATCATCAGTCCTCTACCAGCATGGTACATTTGCTTTATCCTGTGGTCTTACTTCTCAAGCTTTTGCTCATTGATTTTGTACTTAATAAAACTGGTAAGCTTGCTTTTTCAGGACATATTTGATGCTGGGTAGCTTTCTCCGTATACATGATCAAATTCTTGTTTGATTTTGTACTTGTATGATTTACCTTAGCATGCCAGAGCTTCCCGGTGCTTGCCCACAGTTTCTGATTTAATCCCTGATTCAGGCATCCATACATTAGACTACCTAAATGGTAATCTAACCTCCATGCACATTTGCCATGAAATTGTGATCCCAATAATGATGCTTCTACCAATATTTAATGCATGCATCATTATTGTACTGTAAAACAATGTCAAGTCCCATAAATGTAGCATAATATTTGAAAATAGCATTCAAACATATTGCTGCATTTAAGATGCCACTGGTACAGTCCAAAACTGGGTGTTACACCTGAGGCATTATAACTAAAAATCCAGTGTCCAGTTTGTGTGAACTAAACTGATTACTTCACTTTAAAAAATATATAGACTTACTTTAGAATAAGACTGAGGGAACCATGTTTGTTTTTCATTTTGTTTCTAAGTGTAACAGGCACTTTTTATAACAATTAATGATAACTGCATATGGCACAATTCTAAGGTGTGAAGTGGTTTTGCTTACTGTGTTAAATGTACTCCTAAAATAGTTACAGCATACAGGGACTTAAGGAGCATATCATTTCCTTGAGCACACTTTTCTTAAAAGCTCATTTCATATTTCTGAACTTTCTTGCATATAAATATATGCAAATTGTTTTTTTTGTTTTGCCACAATAGATATCAAGGGCTTTTTCTCCCCCTTTATCTAGCTGCTTACTAAACCACTACATTTGTTGCATATGTAACTCTTATATAGAAAATTAAATCCTGCATGGTATTAAATTTGTTGACAAATATCAAACATGCATGCAAACCATTGAGCTTTTTTTGCAAGAGAAAAATGTTACCATATGATACTCTATAGGTATTTAGTTACAGTAGAAATAAATCTAATTATTTATATGAAGGTACCAAAGGCCAAGAGTAGTACCACAACAAATTCTCTGCCATTCTCATGAGGAGAGTAGCTTGTGGTTAGTCATGCTTCCTCTACAGGTTCAAATATGATCAAATACAGTCCTCAACCTCACTTTCAGCCTTAGGCAATGTTCAGCTGTGCTTCTGGCTATGCTTTTGACTATACATGACTGTTAAAGAGAAATAGTACTAGTTAAACAGTAAGTACCTACCTACAGCTGTTATCCTGGTTGCCATAAGTCCATAGTCACCAGATGCCAAACTATGGCTACATTAAAAATGCTGTGGCAGGGGCATCCACATAACAGAGGTATCCCACAGTGCTGCCATGTGCATGAGCCAAGTTTGCATTTGCAAAAGCATTGGTCCATGCACTCAGGAAGACAGGGTGGAAGTTCAAGCATCATCACCCTCTACGCATGCTACCATTTAAGAGATGCCTGACACATTACATGATACCACCTCTAGCAACAGGGAATGAGGATGACTGTGAAAGAATAGTATGGGGGTTGAGGTGGGATACAGTGCATGCATACATGTCAATGACAAGAACTGTGCACATCCCCATCACAGAAAGTTGTGGAAGCAAGAAAAGAGAAAACAGTTCCTCCTTCATGAGCAACTCTTCACCCTCATGCTGCTTCTACCCCCTCCCTCCCTTCCTCTCTCTCTCTCTCTCTCTCTCTCTCTCTCGCTTTCTTTCTTTCTTGTTTTACCATGACAGTCATACTGAGAATATCCTACCAAAGGCAAATTTGTTGACCCTACGATCGGGTGGGGTGGGATGAGGGGGCTTAGAAGTACACAAGATCAGCATTGAGACAGGGATCAAGATTAGCACATTAGCTGGGGTCAGTCCTGGAAGGGGAGAGGGGAAGGTGGAGGGGAAATAAAACACTGGAGAGAAAATATATTCTTATTCTGTAAATATGTAATTGATCTCCTCAACAGTCCTTTGCTAATATCTAAATTTGTTTTTGCACCAGTAAATTTTTATCTGAAACACACATACTGTAGATTTCTACTTTTTTCCAGTTAATCTTCTAATTAGAAACAAACAAATTGCAAGCAATGATATAATGCATGACATGTATGTAACATCACAGTCACCACATCACAAAATACATAAACTCATAGGGGGAGCAAACAATACAGATGTGCATAAATTATAAAATAAGTGGGTAATAGGGACATAGTAACAGGCCCAGAGAACAAAAGTTCCACTGCATTCAGAGTTTAAAACACCAGGTTTTTCAATCATAGGGGGTTAACAATAACAGGAGATGCTAGGGACTGGGGGAGGGGTACAAAAAGACTCATGGTGGATGGAGATAACCTGCCGGAGGGGGTACTAAAACTGATTGCATGTTAGCAGGTTCTCCCACTGTAGTTGATGATATTCTATTCTGCTGTGTATTGTGACAGTGTGGAGAATTCACATATAGTTGTCAAATAGCTTGGTAGGGTGGGCATGGTATCTGCATTGCTATGAATAGAGCCTTTCCAAGGCTGCCAATTGTCCTACTGCATCATGCCTTTCAGCCATTTTGGGTATGAGCATGGTTCTCCATTTACAGAGTAGTAGTCTTTGGCAACCACTCCCACTGCCACCAGCCACTGAACCAATGGAGACTGCTTGGGCATTACTTCTGTGGTAAGGCCCTGTAGCATCAATGGTGCATTTAGGCAGAGGTGTTGTCTTAACATGTCCTTACACATTGCTAGGATATTATCCCAATAGTTCCTTAGGGCTTGACATTCCCACAAGATGGGGAGGACTTTAGCTCCCAGTTGGTGGCATCCCTAACACTCCAACACCTATCCTCAGGGGGGAGGTAAGCTTTTTGAGTACCGCTGGAACATGATATCAATGGAAGACTATTTTATTTTGAGTCAACCTACTTCTGCCATCCTTGCATACCCTGTGCGCTCTGAAGAGATAGACTGCCCAAACAGTATCTAATATTTGGATTTGTAAATTTGTCTCCAGTCCACTTTTGGCTGACAGTGAGGAATTGGTTGGTCATCCTATCAAGTGCTAGTACAAAAAACTGGCTTTACCCCATGGTAGTCTGTGACAGGCATGTATGAGGGAGGCAGCCTTAACTGCTGCTTCCTGCTGCATTCCAGGAATTTTTGAAGTAAGGGCATTGCAGTGTTTCAGTTATTGCCAACAGTTTTGCTTGGGAATGACATATTTCTCCTGTATCATACAGAAGGCTTCCACATGTTTGTTGGTGGTGGTGAGCACACACCTTACTAAGTGAGCACCTTTCCATATCCATCCCTTACAATTGGATGGGATCCACCAATCTGGATTATCTGCTAGCCCCACAAGGGGGTAAATTGTTGGGCAATCAGATCTGAGAACATAAGATTGTGAAATCTGTACCAATCTGTCCTTGGCACCATTATTGTGGGTTGGTCTTTTAAGTATACAGAGACCTTGTTATACAGCATTGTGGCTTGCAGTGAGGTACATTATACACAGTGTCCCTTTCAATGTGTAACCATGGAGAGGACCCATACTGGGCAGCAAAGAACCATTGCATATATTGGATAGCAAAGTAGGCCATGTTGTAGCCTTTTGTTAGTAGAAAATGTACGGGTAACAAGGGACACCCCTAGCATGTTCCCTTTTGTTATGGGAAGTTGGAAGACTGGAGACCATTTGTAAGTATACCGGCCATAGGCAGGTTGTACAGCATTCTAATCCATGCTAGGCATTCCAGACCAAACTCCATGCTCTCCACAGTTCATTGCAGATAACCCAACTCCACAGAATCAAAGGCTTTTCAAAATGTAGCTTTCTACATTTGACATGTAAACTTCACTTTTGTTGCATTAACTTTTGATCTTTGCCATCAGTACACATTATTTTTCTTGTACTATCTTTACATCCTTGTCATCTTTGGACATGGATTTGTAGTTATAGGGTTCTTTACATAAAATTGATTCAATATGTGGTACATAGCACAGTGCTTGTATATCTTTATGAGCTGAATGGTATATGCTTGATGTTTATAACTTGAACTTTGGCATTTCTCTATGTCCCACCCTCTGTGGAATACTGGGTATGTAAAAGATTTAAGCCCCAAAAAAGAGTTAGCATAGTGATTATCTCCTCCAACTTTTGACAGTGTCTCCAGCAGCATACAGGAGAGGAAAAAAACCCTTTTGTGGCAAACCTTTGAGGACCCATGGCTACTGACATGCCTGTCCTCTAGGCATACTAAGAGGAGAATAATCCTAAATGTGGGCTGAGTTTTAGTTATGGTTATGTCCAAGGATTCAGACAACTTTGCTGGTCACAGAGTCCTGTTTCCAAGGTTGATGATGAGCAGGAGGTCAACGCTGAAGTTGAAGGTTCCTGCAGAAGAAGAGATCTGTCTTGGAATGATATCTGGATGAGCGACAATGGTTAATCCATGACCAAGGCAGCTGTGAGTGAAGCAGATGTAAAGTGTACATATACAGACAGCATGGTTGAGAAATGAGTGCCAACATTGCAAAGTTTGAGGGACATAGAATTCATAGATGATGAAATGGTTGTGAGTGTTGCCCAATGATTATGTAGAAGTCTTTTCAATTTGGAAGGCTTGCTAGGAGCTGTTGTAAATCCATTCAAACAGTAGGGTATGACAGAGTACCTTGCTAGAAGGAAAACTGTCCTAAGATGTCCAAGGAATTTAGGTATGCCCTATGAAGATGTCTGGCATACAAAAACTGGAATGAAACAGAGGTAGATTGCAGTAGAGAAGTGAATGAATTGATGAAGTAGGGTAGGTCCATATGTGGGCTAGCTGGAGCATGGACCCCATGAAGGCTGGAGTATGCAGTGTTTGAATACTTGAGCAATTGGGTAGGTCTCTGTTGGTCAATAAGGAAGGTGAGATCCACAAGTGGGTCTGCTTTAATGAAGATGGAAATCCATCTGAGTAATAAGAAATGCCTTGAGGGCATGATGGAATCCATGTGGTAAGACCCCATGCAGGTTTGCCATCGCCACAGACACAGTATGATATGCCCCAAGGTAAGGATGAAACCCTCTGAGTCCACCTGTAGATAATAGAGGAATACATTTCAGCAAAAGTAATGCCCCATTGTGGCATGTTGTATTGGAATAGCAGACTCTCCCTCAGGTCTGCCATTGCTGTATTTATGACATGATCCAAGATAAGAAAGATGAGACCCACGTTTGGATGGAGAGACCCCACACAGTCCACCATTGCCATAGTACTGAATAGTCCAGGTAAGGAGGACGAGACTCTCACATGAGTCTGTATGTAATGACATGGAAATATGAGTAAGGCTCATTCTTGGGGCATGTGTGATTGGGATGGCAGGACCCCACGTGGTCTGCCATTGCAATACTATGGAATAGTTCAACTTAAGGAGGGTGAGACCCCCACATGAGTCTGCCTGTAATGACTTGAAAATTACATTTGAGCAATGAGTAGGGCCCCCTCGTGGGGTGTGTATGTTTGGGATGGCTGTACCCCCCTTCCATGGTCCACCATCACAGTAGTAGCACATAGTTTTAATGTAAGGAGGATGAGACCCCAAGTGAGTCCACCTGTAATAATTGGAAAGAAGATGTGAGCAATGAGGAGATGCCCTCTCATGGGCACAATTAGTTGGAATGGTAGACCCCGTGGTTCTGCCATCACTAAAGTAAGTGTGGACAACATGTGAGCTTTCCGAGGTTCCCACAGAGGTCAAGCTGAACTGGAGAATCCTGTGCAGGATGACTTGATGAGTTGAATGCAATTGCCAGGAGGCCATTGATATAGACAGGCTGAATGCTGAAACCCTAATGAGGAGTAGCAAGGCAGATGTAAAATGTACAGTGCAGTCTGCTCTGTGATGATGGGATCCCCACGATAGCTGCAGGATTGCATGATTTGAGGTTGAACATAACCTGTTACGTTTAGGAAGTTCTCAGGTCAGTATACCAGTGGGATTCCATGGAGATCTGCTAGAAGACAGCATGTAAAGTGAATCAGTAGTGAACTAGGCCCCATGTGGTCTAGCTGTAGTGACAATACCCCCACCTAGGTCTACCTGTGGAGGGTAGAAGTGAGTGAGTCAAGCTAGGCCTCACATGGGCTAGCTGAACTGGAAGGACCCCACATAGGCCTGCCAGAGGGCAGAAGTGAGTGAGTTGATCTAGGCCTCCATGTGAGGCAAATTGGACCAGCAGGAGCTCCAAGTAGATCTGCCTGGGGAGACTAGAAGTGAGTGTGTCAAGCCAGACCTCCACATAGGTTGGCTTGACCAGCAAAACCTCCATGTAGGTCTGCCCAAGGAAGGAGTAGAAGTGAGGGAGTCAAGCAAGGCCTGCAGTTAGGACCCCAATGTAGGCCCATCTCAGAAAGAGCTGAAGTGGATGAGTCAAGGTAGGCCTATGTATAGGTTAGCTGGACCGGTAGAAGCCAGGATGGAAATATAGAGGCCCTCATCAAGGCTGGGCAGTGGAAGAAGGCAGCAGGAGTGGGGTATTATTTCTGCTATAAGTTGGCAAGTCTGTCATTGAATAATAGGAATTTAAGATTAATATCCATCCCATCGATTACATCCTTGCATAGATGACAGGGAACTGCACAGGGGAGGGAGCTGGATGTCATTGTCCACCTAAGGACAAATGACCTGGCTAAGAAAGGATCAGAGCAGTGCAAGAAGCATGTAGAAATGGGGAGGGCCTTGCACAAATAGCACACATGGTAACCTTCTTGGAGGTGCTGCCTGTCTATGGCATGGATGAGGATAGGGTGCTCCACACCATGGGATTCAATCAGTGGTTGAAAAACTGGTGCAGAGCTCAGGATTTTGCTTCATTGAAGACTGAGGGGTCCATCTGGAGGATGCAGGCCTATACTGGCGTGATGGTCTGCATCTGTTCAGGAGGAACCAGGATCCTAAGGCGATAGATTTAAATACTTCATTGGTAAGCATTTAAACTAGCCAAGGATGGAGGCACTGGAAAGGGCAGGAAATCCTAGACCCCCAAAAATTAGTGTACTAAGTGAGGTAGGACACCAATATAGAGATGTCAATAGGAAAAGCGCATGGGTAAATGGAGAAAGTGACAAATGCAATAAAGGACAGGGATGGGGCAAAAGGGTAAAGCCATCAAGAAATCGAGGGTAATGAGTACCAATACCTGTAGTCTGGGCAACAAGCTCCCTGACTTGGTGGCCTTGATGAAGAAGGATGCCTGGATATTGTAGCAGTCACAGAAACATGGTACACAGTGAACCATGACTGGGATGTTAACATACCAGGTTACACAACCTCACTGAGAGACTTGGAGGCAGAAGGGGAGTAGCTCTCATGTAAGAGAAGGATAAAAGCAACTGAACGAAAGAGTAAACATGGAGGAGAGGAGGCACTGTGGGTCATCTAAGATACTGAAAATGGCACCACAATCCACAGGGGTTGTATACAGACCCCATGTCAGGGGAGGAATGGACAAGGATATGATAGAAGGCATACTTAGGATGGCAGAAAGGGGATACTGTTGATGGGGAACCTTGTATGCCAGATGTTAACTGGAGCACTTTGCTGCAGCCACATCCAAAGCAGGCCATTCTTGATGCCTTCAGGTGGCATGCCTCAGACAACTAGTTTTGGAACCTACTTGTGAGGGAGCAATTTTAGACCTCATACTCTCAAATGGGGACAGTGAGAGGATCTCAGATCTAGAAGTGGGTAGCATTTGGGAACAAGTGACCACCAAACAGTGTGGTTCATGATAAACTCAGCTACAGAGTCAAGCCATACAAAAGTGAGAGTTCTGGACTTCACGAGGGCTGACTTTGGCAAGATGGGAGAGTGCCTTAGAAAAGCACTAGCAAACAGACTAGAAGGAGGAGTGGAGCAACAATGGGGAAATATCAAAACTGCCATCACAATGACAGCAAGCCCATGTGTAAAGCAAATAAACAAATCAAAATGAAAGAAAAAGCCACTATGGTTCTCAAAAGAAGTGGTGGTGAAGGTTAAGGAGAAAACTATAGCATTTAGGAAGTATAAGGAAACACAGAAGGAACAGGACAGAGAACTGTACCAGTTAAGGCAGAAGGAAGCAGGGAGGGTAGTCAGAATAGCAAAGGCACAAACTGTGAAAAAGATAGCCAACTCAGTTAAGAAGGGGGATAAAACCTTTTATAGGTATATCAGGGAGCGTAGAAAGACAAAGGGAGGATAGTGAGGCTGAAGAGAATGGATGGTGGGTGGCCGAGACTGACAGTGAAAAAGCAGGGATACTGAATGAATACTTCTGTTCAGTATTCACAAAAAGGAAGTGCAGGAGGTGCATAATACAATTAACAGAATCACTCTGAGAGGGGGTCAATCCCAGTCCTTTCTAAGAAGAAAGGGTTCTGAAAGAACTCCTAAAACTGAAGGTGGACCAAGGAAATGATAGCCAACACAGGAAGGGGATAAAACCTTTATAGGTACATTAGGGAGCAAAGAAAACTAAGGCAGGGATACTGAGGCTGAATAAAGAGGAAGGTGGTTGGGCAGAGAGTGACAGTGAAAAAGCAGAGATACTGAATGAATACTTCTGCTCAGCATTCACAAAGGAGAGCAGGGGGAGATACCTAATACAGTCAATAGAAGCACTCTGGATAGGAGGGTCGATATTAGTCCTTTCACAGAAGAAAAGGTTCTGAAAGAACTCCAAAAACTGAAGGTGGATAAAGAAATGGGGCCAGATGGAATTCACCCCAGAATTCTAAAAGAATTAAGGGGGAGAACTAGTGACATCACTGACTACTTTTTTAACAAATCATGGGAGGATGGTGTGGTACCTGAGGACTGGAAGAAGGCTGATATGATTCCCTTTCACAAAATTGGGAGCAAGACAGAGGCAGAAAACTACAGACCTGTCAGTTTGACCTCTGTGGTAGGGAAAGTGATGGAATCACTTCTGAAGGAAAGAATTGTTGAGTACCTAGAGGCCAGTGGGGCACAGGACCCAAGACAACATGGGTTCACAGCGGGAAGGTCATGTCAGATGAATCTAATTGATTTCTTTGACTGGGTGACCAAAGTAGTAGACCAGAATGGGATGTGGACATGGCTTACCTAGACTTTTAGCAAGGCATTTGACACAGCCCACACAAAAGATTAGTACTGAATTAATCAGCCTTGGGTGGGTCCCAGCATGATAGCCTGGGTAAAACATTGGCTGAACAACATGACACAGAAGGTAATTGTAAATGGAATCCACTCTGAAGAAAGAGGGGTGACTAGTGGGGTACCGCGGGGTTCAGTACTGGGTCCAGTCCTTTTTAATGCCTTTATAAGTGACATTGCAGAGGGACTGAAAGGAAAAGTATGCCTCTTTGCAGATGACACAAAGATCTGCAACAGGGTTGATACACAAGGAGGCTTGGAAGGATGAGAAGGGACTTGGCAAGATTGGAGGAATGGTCAGAAGTATGGCAGCCTGGATTCAATGCAAAGAAGTGCAAAGTAATGCACCTGGGAAACAAAAACCCAGGGGAAGATTACACAATGTGGAGGAGGTAGTAACAACAACAAAAATGGAAAGGGACCTGGGGGTAATCATATCAGATGACCTTAAGATTGGCAAGCAATGTGAGAAGGTGGTAGGGAGGGCTGGGGGGATACTGGGATGTATAGGGAGAGGCATCACCAGCAGAAAACAGGAAGTTGTTATCCCCCTGTACAGACAGTTGATGAGACCCCATCTGGAGTACTGCGTCCAGTTCTGGAGACCCCATCTCCACAAGGACATAGACCAGGATGGAGGCAGTTCAGAGGAGGGCAACTAAAATGGTGCAGGGTCTGCAAGAGGAGCCATTCGAGGAGGGGCTAAAGGAGCTTAATATATATATATATATATACCCTTAAGGAAAGGAGAGAGGGAGGGGACATGATAGAAATTTTTAAGTACCTCAGTGGAATCAACAAAGTCCAAGAGGGTAGCATCTTTCAGAAAAAGAAAGGTGCAAGAACAAGTGGGCACAATCTAAAGATAGAGGGGAAAACGACTCAGGGGCAATGTGAGGAAGTATTTTTTCACAGAGAGGATGGTGGATGCATGTAACAGCCTTCCTGAGGAGGTTGTGGGGTCTAAAACTGTAGGAGAATTCAAGAATGCATGGGACAGACATAAGGCAATTTTTGTGAGGGTTAGGGAGAAATAGGCTGTTGGTTAAATAGGATCTGCAGCTTATCCTCTAGGTAGGGAAATGGGCAGACTAGGTGGGCCAAGAGGTCCTTATCTGCTGTCAAAGTCTATGTTTCTATGTTTCTATGAACTAGATGGATAGGTGATATGGCAGGCAAGGCTGTACTCTGTGATTGCATACTTGAATTGGAAGAAGGAACTGGTGGAGACAGAGCAGCCGGAGCAGTCAGGGATGCAAGATCCTGGTTGTTGTAGATAGAGGAACTTGAGGTACAGTTAGTAGAACAGGCTATGACATGGGGACAGCTGGTTGCTCATTGGGAAGGGCAGGCCATCTGTTCTCCTGGACAGTAAGATGACTGTATGTCAAACACAAAAGTTGTGAGCTGGGTGATGATCCTTGATTTCGGGGAGAGCTCCAGGTTCTGCGCGTGAAGGTGGAGTCAGCGAAACAGGAACACTTTGGGATTGTGCCTCCTGAGTAAATGGTATAGTTGTTGCTTCCTGGCATTAGAAGGGTAGACGATTCTAAGCTTCTGCAACTCTCCTATCAATCAGGGAACAGTCCAGTCCTTAAAAGAGTGTTTTGACTTGGAAGTGTGTTTTCTAAGAGCAGTGGCAGCAGGTGCAGGCCCCTCTGAGGGATCAGGAGAGGCCATCATGCAAGGTGCTAGGCAAGCATCCAGGTATCTATTTGAGTTGAGGTGGAGGTGGAGCAAAAGATCATGAGGCAAGAGGGCTCTGCAGATAGGGTGCAGGCTCACACCAGGAGGACGTTGCTGGCATCGGTAACTGATGTGCCAGCTGTGCACAGGATGAGAGGGTGTTGGAAGATCCTGACCTCCATGTAGTATAGGATGACACTGAAGAAGAGGAAGATGAGGGGGCCTAGTGACCTCCATGTAGGTGTTGGAAGATATGAAGAGCAGGCAGTCTGGTGGCCCCCACGTAGGCACCAGATGATTAGGTAAGTAAGAGGTGAGCAGATGGTCCGGTGGCCCCCACATAGGCACTGGACAGCAGTTGAGTGAGGAGCTGGAACCTCCATATAGGTGCAGCTCAAAAGGCCAGCACAGCAGTGGTTAGGAAAGAGCTGCAACCTCCATGTAAGTGCAGTGCAGTTGCTTTAGTGCAGAGCTGATTAGATGGAGAATATCCTGAAGCTGTATTCCAAGCTGTGAGAGCTGACCATGGAAGCTGATCCAAAAGAAGAAAGCAGCTGCTTGAGTACTATGCTGCCGAGGGTCCAAGCAGCAGTATGCTGTGTCATTGGTAGGAGCTTAAATGTGAAGAATACAGCCCTATCTAATATCACTTGGGGTATGGGAAACTGAACGTAACACTCTTTCACAGCCTCTCATCTCCCGTGTATGGGGATGGAATGGGGCTCTTGCTCAGCCCATCTGCCCACCACCACAGAGGGTCATATGATATTATTTATGCAGTCAGTTTGGATATTTGTACACTGATTTAAAGTTAATGTTGCATCCTTTAAAAAAATTCCTCTCCCCGTGCTGTCCCTTAGGGGCTGGGGTATGATACTGATAGTTGGTATTGTTCAACTGGAAAGTGAATTATAATAATGACTCAGGACCACACTGAATATATACATTTACAGCTTTATTTTGCACACTATACAATGAATTTAAGTCAGTAACTATATGATGATGCAGACATGAGTATTTTTTTTCAATAAAAATTTTATTTAAAAAAAAAAATAGGGAGAATAAGGCAAATACATGTTTAGTGCGTGTTAGGTATAATTGCTTTATTTGAGCTACATTGGTTGTGGTAACTCAAAACTGTCTAAATTATCATTATTTTGATTACAAAAATAAAAGTACAGATGCCAGTGTTGTTACATCTGTATATCTGCTATACAGTTATAGGCATGGATGAGATGGTTAATCATGATAAAGCAAACCAATACTGTATTTTGCAGTCATGAAAGAAGGTAATTTTGAACAGGGAGTTTCAACACAACTATATGCAACAATTGTTTCTTGCATGCAAATGAGGATATTAATTACGAGATTGCCAGACCACAGAGTGTACTGATTGGTACATCCTCTACTAGCCAGTGTGTGGAGTTTACAGTGCCAGCTGTGTGTTGTAGAGACTTGTGTCAAGATGGCATAGTAATAGTAGTGTACAGGTGTGCCTTTGGGGCACATATGCCTCAGATCTTTGCCAGGTCACCTGAGGAGACAAAAACCTCACAGCAACTAAGTAAATATACAGAGTATAATAAACAGAGTTTGTTGTCCAGCCAGCTGGTAGCCTTTAGTAATGGGACACATGATAGCACTGTTATATTGTGTAGATCGCCATTCTGGAATATGTAAGGAAGATACCAAGGGGTGCAGGTACTCAAAGGCTGCCTCTCAAAGGAAGTTTATGATGCCTTTGCAGTGCACAGAGGGTCCAATGGAGGATGGTTGGATGGCCATTTGAAGGTGATTAAGGTCCTGTGTCCAAGAGATGCTGTCGGCTATGTTAAAAAGATGAGAGCTCTGGTGAGAGAAATCAAGCAGATGAGCAAGGAAGCAGATGTACCTGTCCTTTGTAAAGAATCCCACACTGGGAAGAACATTGGAATGCTGCCTCAGGCAGATAAGTTGAGCATTGCCAGCTGTTGCCAGATGGCAAGCTGGAATATGCACTGCCACATTGTGTCCCACAAACAATCTGATGAGAGGAGAATGGTTGAAGCAAGGTGCCCAGCACAGGTGTGGCCTTCAGGTACCATAGGGAGACCAGATTAAGTGGAGCTACAGTTTGCTGGTTTGGGGCCCCTGGTGGCAATCTACAAGGACTGCCTGAGTAAAAGTCCCTGCAGCAGTGCTTCTAGCTGCACACCAGCTGATCATACACTGTGGTGCACAGTAGGAAAGACTCTGTCTTGAGGTATAACCTCACCAACTGGTGAATACAAGGATTACATTAAGTGGGATCATGTGGTCCTGGATATGATGTGAGGGGGTACAGCCCCATACATGGGGACCCTGTAGGTTTTGACACAAGTCCACAGTCAAGATCAAACCCGTCTGCACAGAGACAACCATGGCAGAATTTAGGGACCAGGTTCCCAACGTACAATAACTATGAAACAGTGACTGTTCAGTAAAGAGTTATGACTGCCTATGCACTTTGTAGTGTGGTCATCTCTGTTTTGAAAAAAAGGGTAAATCAGAATGCAAATCAGAGTCAGAAAGTGAAGTGTGGTTTCTTGTATTATATGGGACCCTCTGTTGAGCAGACCATCTTACCTCTAGACATGGATGGTGTCCTGGGTCTCATTTGACCCTCACTGATGCCAAGAGAGGGTTATTATATTGTGTCACTCTCAGCTACCGACAGCAGCAAAGCTGAGTGGGTTGCAGATCCTTACAACATCTGATCCAAGGGTTGCATAGATATTCCATTTCATAGTCAAAATGAGGCTAACATTGACATATGGTCACTCATGGATCCACTAAGGTCATAAGGGATTAGCATCAATCAATATTTTCAAAATACTCTGGAAATAGTTGTCATGTTCTGTTGTTAAACATGTGTATTTTTATTGTAATGCACTGTATGGTTCCCCAGGTGTTAATTTATACAGAGTTCAGCTGCATACAGAATATGTATATGAACAACATGTTTATTATGTTGCACATTATTATTTTGGTACAATCCAAAGTTCTTTATGTTTGACTTGATGACACTTTCTCTTAGAAGAAAATCCGGCTCAGAGTTTGAGTAAAACCACCGGGTTCAAAATGGACTACTTGCCTTCCTGATGAGTGAGCAGAACGGAGTACATCTTTCAAAAATAACTTTCCTTTACCCTATCCATGTCTTGGTGCAGGGGCTAACATATTAACAATCTCTGGTCTTGACTTTTCATATCAAATATAACCTTGTATACACTCACCATGAAGTATCAAATGGTGACGTCTAGTATCCTAAAGTAACTGATGTGTATTCTAAAGTAACTATCTGATGTAAAACCTACGATAGCTTGCTGTCAAATATATGCTTTATTTGAAAGTGTTTACTTGAAAATGTATAAAGATTTAAAAAGTGCCAAACTATGATTTACCCTTTTCAGCCATTGGCAACCCTGACACAAAGCTTCAAAGGACTGGCACAGCTAAAGAATTTGCCACTGTGTTTATTGAGGACTTTTTCTATAGCCAACAACCTTTGGGCTTAAAGCAGTTCTAGATTCTGAGCTATGATTTTTGCAAGCAAAATGCAAGGCAAAAAATGCAAAACTCTATGCTCTATACAATACTGTAGCAACCTTAGAATTAGGCATCTACAGTACATCATTTATATTTGAGTTGTACACTTTCATTGAAAATTGTAATGTGAAACCTTGACAACTGGCTGCCCCTAAAAAATGTACAATAAAGGTCATTGTTACTTGGTGTCATATAAGAAACCTGGGCCAGATTCTCAGGTACTATTGAAGGTGGCACAAAATGGATTCTATCACCCGAATCACTGTACTACTACCAGTCAGTGCCATACACAAATATCAGTGCATGGTACAGGGTAGAAGTCTCTCCTGTAACAGAGGCAAAATTCGAATGATTGACACAGATGTTGTCAAGTGAAAATGGGTTACTGTTGCACCTGCTATCACCCTTGTGTATACCTGTGACAAGGTCACAGTACGGCGTTTCCAAAGGTACATAACACAATGCCATGCTGCAGTCTGTTCACAGCACCTACCAAATGGGCTCACTATATAGAAGTGCTGCCTTTCTTGGCCATCCCATATGTACAGTACAGCTGAGGGGAATGTAAAATTATGTCTGTGGAATTTTGTGCGCATAGGAATTCTGCTTCTGAAATGCTTTTTGGAATTTCTTTTTTAATTCTGCAGAATTCTGAAATGCAGTTCTATGCAAACCTATGCAATCAATGGAATATTATTTTGTTGTTTTTGAATAATGAATCTGCAGTTTTAAACAATTACACTTTTGGAATTGCAGAACTCTAATACAGTGCATACATGTATAGCTGGGGAGTGCAGTCAGAACAGGAAGTAGTCTGGGAGCTGTAGTTCCAGCATTAGCCCAAAGACTACATGTTCCTGAAACATCAGTAATCTGTGTGTAACTACTGTTGGTGACTACTTGTAGACCCTTACTGAGGGTTACAGTGTTGTGTTCAGTTGCTCAGCACCCCTTTTAGTGAGTTTTTAAGTGTTTAAACTTGGGGGGCCAGATATTCAAACTGCGCTCTTCTTAGGCGCAAGCCCTTGCGCTGCGCAAAATAGTTGCACAGGGGTGTGGCCCTGGCGATATTCAAAGGATTTGCGCTATTGAGCAACTCCTTTGAATATCACCCCCGACCACAGCCACTGTGCATGGTACAGTGGAACTTGCGCCACCGCAAGTTGTCAGAGTGGAGCATTCAACTTGCGGTGGTGCAAGTACCATTGCGCCATGCGCAAAATCCCGATATTCAAAAGGTGACATGCAAATGGGGCCATAATTCATGCAAGGCACAGGGGGGACATTTGCATCTGATTATGGCCCCATTTGCATCCGTCACGCCAGGTGCACCGATACCCGAGGACTTGCGCCTGGCACCCTGCCAGGCAGCAGCTGTCGGGGACCGACGCCCCTGCAGCCCGATCACGGGCAAAGAGTGAAAATCCCACCACCCCCACTGGCCCGATCGCCCGGCAACAGCAGAAATGTCCCCCACCAGCCCTACCGCAGGCTCATTAGTTATAAACAACCCCCGCAGCCCGATCGCGGGCATAGTTTAACCCCCACCAGCCCGATCCGTGAGTCTCGGTAGGGCTGCACACCGTGGCTCTTGCTCTGCACCAATGGGCGTGCAGCCACCCATTTCAATCAATCGGTGGGTAGCGGGCGGCAGGCGGTGGGATGCTGCCGCCCGACCGCCGCCGGGGAGCGGGGTTGGGGCTTCATGGGTGGGTGGGTGGGGGGGACACTAGACACCAGGGATGTGTTGGGGTGTTTAATGATTACATCTCAGCGATCGATCTACGATCCACTGGACCACCAGGGCTATGTTTGGGGTGTAATGATTACATCCCGCGATCGGATCTACGGTCCACTGGACCACCAGGGCTATGTTTGGGGGTTGTGTGTTGATTACATCCCGCGATCGGATCTACGGTCCACTGGATGACCAGGGCTATGTCTGAGGGTGTGTGTATGATTACATCCCACGATCGGACTCACGGTCCACTGGACCACCGGGATGTGTCTGGGGGGGAGACACATTGCTGCCTGCAATCGGGCTGGTGGGGGTGGGCTTAAACTATGCCCGCGATTGGGCTGCAGGGGGCATACCTCTCAACCTCTTGTCTCATAAATCAGGGACAAGACATTAAAATATCAGGGACACAGATCCCATATCAGGGACACATCTTAAGATTTGGTAGTATACACTCAGAAAGCTGATAGAATTAGGGGATTTATGTAAGATGCATTTTCTGATTAGGAAGGAATCTGTAACTTTAATATTTAACATTATTTTATGCTTACAATCCCCAGTGTTCTGTCACAAAAATACAATTGTTATGAGGACAGAGACAAATTCTGAGGCATAATCAGGGATGTCCCTGAAAATCAGGGACAGTTGAGAGAGGTATGGGGCACAGGGAGTGGGTTGGGGGCCAGCCACAGGTGGCAGCTGCTGTGCTGCGCTGCAATGCAACAGCTCACCTGTGGGTGGTCTCAACAAAGCCTTTATTTTTTGGCTCAAAGTTGTGCAGGCGCAGGTTGGGCTTCGCCTGCACACTCTGCACAGCCCGGCTGAATATCGGGCTGTGCAGGTTTTGCATGGTTCCTCCCCCACCAGTTCAGCATGCATTCATTTGCATTGCGCTGTTGCTCAGCCTGTTTTCAGTGGTGCAACTGCCTCCTGCTGAATATCGCAGAATGGAGCAAGTTCGGACTTGCGCAGGCACAACCCTATTGCGCATGGCTCAACCCTTTTGAATATCTGGCCCGGGGTGTAAATGGGGCTTTCTGTCATGTGACCCATGTGATTTCTGGGTCCCAGCACTGTTTTAGTGCATGCTCCATGAACGGAGAGTGCGTGCACGAAGACGCATGCTAAGACACTGCAGCGCGTCTAGAGTGTGTCTGCGGTGTCCATGGGGGAAGCAGGGGATACAGGCACAAAACAAGGTAAACCCATGAACATGCTCATATAGTATTGAATAAGCATTGTAGCTGTCCTTGAAGTTAGTGACCTTGTGAGTTTTTACCCAGCCTGTATTCAAGCAAACTAGTGTAACCCCTTGCAAATGGGGGTTCCTAGAAATGCCAGTCTGGGTTTACCTTAGTCCGTTTTGTTCTGTCCTTCTCCCACTGTCTCTCGGGCTTCTCCTGACTTGGCCTCTAACTTTTCTGGCTTCCCAGGTCCTGTTTGCCCTCGTGTGTGCCCCAGCTTGCAGTCAAATGAAAATCCAGCCCCTCAGGGCTTAAACTGCTGGCCGCGGGCTCCCGCTGCACAACCACTGCCTCCAGGGCAGCGGGAGTCGCGTTGGCATGCAAAGTGCCTTTGATGTGGAGCCACTTGTTTTGCGGTCGCCTCAGGGACTGTGCCATGGGTCCCAGCATCCGTTCCACATATTTGGGACCCGGTGACCACGGACAGCCTGCTGAGGGACCACTCAGATGGGAATTAAAGGAGTTCTGACTGGGGCTCATTTGAGTATGCCTGTGCAGGGCCCCGGTCATCTGAATAATGCATAACAGTGTATCTGGCTGCCTCCAGGGTAGCTATGTTCAGCTCCAGCTGAAAAGTAAAGAATTAAAATGTTTTAAATAATGAAACTGTTGCTTCTTGTTGGGAATATTCTGTGCATGTGGGGAAAAGTGCTTAAAGTTAAAACGAGTACTGTTTCCCCTGGCAATTCCAGTATCCGGGACTCTGTGCATCAGCCTGTCAGCTGCCACAAGGGGAGCTTGCATAAGTGCAGTAGCAACAGGAAAAGTAAAAGAGGCATGTTTTTCATCTGTGCAGCAACTGCCAGTACAGCCTTTAAGCTATAGAACTGTGGGGCATGTGGGGCAATGAATTACTTCTTTCTGGCTGCACCAGGACATTATTCAGGACTGTATCTAATCTGCTATAAGGGAAGTGGGTTATGCAGCCATTGCCAGCAGTACAGCCAATTGGAATTGCAGCAACAGATAGCCAGGACTTCTGGGACATTCACTGCATCTCATGGGTAAGCACCCAAGTGCTTATGGGGGCTTACAGGGACATTATTTTAGGCGCACATTCCACAACCCAATTGTGCCTCCAGTTTTCTGATGGACAGGTCCTTCAGCAACTTGCAGATATGTCACCCCATCTCTGCTACCAATCAGGAGTTGAGCTAGGAGCTCTATAAAGAGACAATGTTGCCAGTTTGTCTGGAGATTCAGAGAGAGAGAGAGAGAGCAGCAGAACAGGCTCCAGCCTGCTGGGAGTCCCCCATAGGGGAGGGGCTCAGACTCCAGCCATGCCATCAGGCTTGGGACACTTAATTCAAGCCCTTTCAGTCTTCAGAGGGCATTTGTTATTTTCTTCAGTTAACAGTTAACTAGTTATAGTAATTGTGCTTTCTGCAACAGCTAGTCTGGAGGTTGCCAGTACTGTCCTCCAGAGGCTAGCCTTCCCTCCCACGTCAGGGAAAGATGTGGACTGAAGAATCAGATGTCCAGCAGCAGTGAGAGCGCTGACCAGACCAGATGACATCATGCAGTGGTGAGAACACTGACCAAGTTCCTCAGTGGTGAGAGAGCTGAAGAAGTCTTCAGGATGCCTTTGATTGCGGATGAGACCCGTGGAGGACCTGGGTGGTACCCTCATACCCCCAGGTGGAGGAGAAGCTAAGCAAGTAATCTGAGGGGCTCCATGCCCCATTAAGAAATGTGTGCTGTTATGTGAAGTATTGAAGTCATCAGTCTGGTTACTAACCCCATAAGAGACTGCCTAGTTCAAGTAATGGATACATCTTGTCTGTGGCCAAAATGGCTAATTTGCAGGTGCAGCAAGATGCTGGGCTAGTGAATCATATAAATGTGTAGATATGGGTTAGAGTCCTGCCATTGTGGAGCTGTCTGCCAAGGCGTGCTTGCCACTTCTCATGAGGCACGGAGGCCCTAGAGCATATTAATGTCTAAGATACCTTAAAGAGAATGTACCGGTGTTTGAACAGAATTTCATCTAAGAGCGCTTGGTATACAGTAAGTGTTAAATGGCTAGATGTGCTGGATAGGATTCTGCTTTTGGATAATGTTCTTGGTATATAGAATGTACTGGATGTGACTGTCTGTGACTAAAGTATGGGATGCTTGATAAAAGTGGCATTGCCAACTTACTCTGGATGGATGCCTTTTGGTATATAAAGTACTGGATGTGACTGTGTTTAAATTGCGTTTAGGATGCTTGACAGAAGCATCACTCTCATTGCATTGTATGGGGATTTCAAATATTGTACTGAATGTTCTGGATGTAAGATCCACATAGTTTGTTCTGGAATGTTCAGAAGTCTGCAAGTGTAGGGCAATCCCTGATTTGTCTGCTAGTGCAGAGCAATCCCTGCTTTGTCTGCTAAAGTGCAGGGCAATCCCTGCTGTGGTTGTAAATAGTAATATGCTGCTTTACAAAAATCTGTTTCCAAGTTGTCCCCACCCTTAAATTAATAGCCGGCCAGCTCGACCAGCTGCAACTCCATCAGGCCTGAAACATCTTGGACTATGGTATCTGTTTAACCAGTATGGTATGAGATTGTGGGGTTTCTGCTGTATCTGGGACTGGTACCAGTGTGGGTATTATTAATAATTATATTTAACATCCGATTTATCAGCAGCTAGATAGCCAGGGCTCTGGATGTCTTAAGTCGAATGGTAAAATGTGATTTATGTCTGCCTGTTAATATGTAGCCACCCAGCTGGAGGGTTCACCAGCAAAATGCAAAATGATCTCTGTACATGTGTAAATATGGTAAGATATCCTCTACTCCTCCTGTTTCCCTTTCCTAGCTCCTTTATTACCCCTGAAATAAACATCTTGTTGTTGAAATCCTGTGTGAGCATATTATTAGAGAGAGCCTTTAATTCAGAATGTGGAAATATGGGGAACTGTGTATAGGGGCATGTCTGGGGAAGGTAACTGGTCATCGTGGGTGGTGTAGTAGCTCAGGGGGCTACACCCAGCACCATCTCACCCACGTAAAGCACCCTGAGTGGAGGCACTGCGCAAAGGTTTTAAAAAATGTTATTAGCTAACGAACCCAAACCCCTTAGCCTGTGTCCAGGGTAGTAGGCAGTGGTGTAACACTGGGGGGTGGCGCCACCATGGGTTACACTAGTACTACTTATACATATTGAAATAAACATACTTACATTACCACAGTAGTCAAACTTTCAAAATGGACAGTAGAATTAGAACATCAGATGGAGACTGGGCTGACAAATGCCAGTCATTTCTTATGTATACTATATTAGAAATAGATACAACCATTTTGATGGTCACATGATGGCTGCTTGACTGTAGGTCGCACCTCTCCTCGCTCCCGATAGAACCTGCAATTTTGTCTTTTATCTAAAGTTCCAGCCAGAAATCTTGAAAACATTGCGAAGAAGAAGTACCCGAAGGTGATAGGAGGAGGATACAAATGGATGCAGAGATCAAGAGCTCCTCCATGGCACCGCCTCCACCTTCCCTGAGAAAGATAAGGCGCAAAGAGGCCTAAAGCACAGACTGCCACAGCTGCACTACCCACCACAGTTCCTCGGCGTTATCAGAAGACAAGTTTATGGAGATAATGATGCCTTTGAAGGAGTCCATCATGGCAATTTCTAGCGATGTGCCGCAAATCTGGGCTAACCATGATTCACTCACCACTCGAATCGGGGATGTTGATGCCGTTTGGTGTCAGTAGAGAAGTGGAGGGACAAGTCAAATTGGACTCCTCCACATTACGACAGAAATTACGGAAAGTGGAAGACAAGTTGGAGGATCTCGAGGCACGATCAGTGCAATAATTTAATTATCTTCAGTCTTCCAGAAAAGAGGAAGCGCCAACCCTGTGTTGTTCGTAAAAATTTGTGAAAAATAGCTGGTCCCTCCCGAATAATGGTTTCTAGGTTTCTATATAGTCAAGAAAGCACACGCTCCTGCACCCCGTTACCAGGAGCACCACCTAGGCCGCTTGTTTTTAAATTACTGAACTATTTGGATAAGGCACACATCATGAATAAAGTCAAGGAAGCGCAAGAAATTCAATGAGAAGGGAGTAAATTAAGAGTGTCCCAAGACCTACCCCGTTCAGTGCAGCTTAAAAGGCAGGACTTCAATCCTCTGGTATCTCGCTTGATTGCTCCTGGAGTACCCTTTCGGATGAAGTACCCCGCAACCCTGCAAGTTAAATATAAAGATAAGTGGGTGGCATTTGACACATTCAAACAAGCCACAGAGGAGCTTCGTACACTCTTCCCAGACCTTTTCAAGTGAAGCAAGCTTCGTCGATTGAAGGAGGATCGAATTGATCTGCACCATCCGACGTATGAGAAGTTTTAGATGCCGATTCCTTGGGGGACACCCTGTCAATTTGCCGACTGCAAAGAAGGGCATTCTGGTTTAGTTGAGTAAATCGCCTGGAATGTGGAGGGACGAGGCCTGATGGCTTGAGAACTCATTTGCCCCTATTATTATAATAATTAAGGATGTCAAAATTGATTGGACAAAGTGTTTTGAAGTTGGAAATCCTTTTCCACACAGTTGGAACATGTGTTGCTTGTTGTTGTTTCTTTCCTTAATGTCATGTACTTCTTCTATTTAATAGCCTGATGCTCCTTGTCTGATGAAGGGAAGTGTTTATTAAGGGTTCTTTGCAGGGCATGAAGGGCATTAGGTGAACTGTTAGGGAGTATCTTAAATAAATACGTGGGTTTAGTTTTCCTCCACCAGAGGTATAGGTATTGTGGGTCAGGGGAGGGATGAGGAGAGTTACTTGGGGTTAGAGTAGCGAGACTTTATAATTGCGTGCTGCATTGTATAATAGGAGGTTGGCTTTGTTAGAGCCGGGGTAGTTACCACTATGTTCATTTGTGGGGGGTTGTTTTCATTTTTTTTGAAGGAAGGCAATGTCTTCCTTTTCACTGTAACATAAATATGGCAATGGGGTGGGGGATTAAGGAAATTCTGCATACTAAGACCAGTAGGGAGGTATTTCGTAGTAAATCATTTAAATTTTGGACTTCCTCAGTTTATCCACTGTCTAGTAGAAGATAATGGGGGGGCTTTACAAATTCGTGAGTTGGAATATAAAAGGGGCTCAGAGTAAACAAAAGAGGGGTATGATTATCAAGCATCTCGCTCATTTAGGAGTGGAAATTGTCTGCTTGCAAGAGACGCACATGCCCAAAGATGATATCTCACTTTTCAAACTAGGATGGGTAGGCCAAGTGTATGGCTCTGGCAATTCCACCAAGCGGGCTGGTACTACTATCCTGATAGCCAAGCATGTGCCATTTAGTAAATCACAAGAATGGTATGATCCAGAGGGGTTCTACAGCATTATACAGGGTACGTTGACATCAACCCCAGTGCTAATAGGTTTAATCTACGGACCGAACATAGACTCGCCTTCTTTTTTCACTCAGTTGTTAACAAGGGTGGTATCTAACCCACCTATCCTGACTTTTCTGGGTGGAGACTGGAATCTGGTTCTGAGAGCGGACATTGACTGCTCAGACAATAGAAACTGTGGGCTCTCACCAGCACAGCGTGCTTTTAGAGATCTCCTGTTGGGAGCGGGGGTAGTGGATGTATGGCGAGTTCTGAACCCAGATGAAAAACAATTCACTTATTACTCCCCACCGCATGGCACCTTTTCTAGAATAGATTATTGGTTGATAAGCTCTATTTCCCTGTCTAGTATTATTGACGCATCTGTTTACCCTAGGGTACTTTCTGACCACTCCCCAGTTGGTATATCCTTTATTTTAGGGCCTAGAACAAGGAGGTGCCCCCTTTGGTGCCTTAACACACAATTGTTCAAGCATTCTGAGACTCTAACCTCCACACAGGTCTTTATCAAGGAGTTTCTGGATGCGAATCTGGGATCGGTGGAGAGGATCGATGTAGTGTGGGCTGCCCTCAAGTGTGCCATTAGGGGTAACTTTATACGAATAGCATCTGCATGAGTTCAGAAAAATAGATTGAAGCTTGACTCCATATTAAAGGGAATACAGCAGCTGGAACATAACATCAGTAAGACATCACCACCAGAAGAATGGGCCAGGTTACATCATCTTTCAAGCATCCTATTATGATATGATGGCACAGAAGGCAGAATTGGACATTCATAATACTAAACTGAGATATTTGAGTCAGGGAATGAGCAGGGAAATGTCTGGCATGGAACTAAGGCAAATTGAAATGGCTAAATTCATCTGAGTTTGAGATCCCCGATGGTCATATCATTTCCCACCCCCAAGAGATTGTATCAGTATTTGGGAATTTCTGTAAAGATCTCTACTCAGCCGATGACTCCCTGCAAGTAGCCAATAAAGAAATCACTGACTATCTCCACTTAGCCAACCTTCCCTCTTTATCGCCAGCAATGGCAGACCAGCTTGCTGCTTTAGCCACACCAACAGAGGTAAAACTGCCATTGCCCAGCTTCCCCAGGATAAAGCCCCTAGCCCAGATGGTCTGTCTAATAATTTGTACAAGACCTGTCTCCCGCAACTTTCCACGTTGCTTAGAGATGTGTATAATTTGTGGTTTCATCAAGGAGTAAAAGATCCTAGCTTCCTAGAGGCAATAATTACAGTCATTCATAAACCAAACAAAGATCCATTGTGCCCTGGGAGCTATAGACCGATTTCGTTATTAAATTTGTATGTTAAAATGCTGGCAAAAATCCTTGCCAACCATCTAGCCCCTATGTTAGGGAGTATTATTGGTAATGACCAAGTTGGATTTATGGCGGGGCGCTTAGCTGGAGATCACGTGCGTAAACTCATGCACCTGATGGAGTAGTCCAAAGAGTCAGGGATCCCATTGATACTTGTTTCTCTTGATGCTGAAAAAGCATTCAAAATGGTCTCCTGGTGCTTTCTGTTTGCCACTCTTAAACAGTTCGGTATGCCCACCTCCTTTCTCACCTGGGTTAATATCCTATATACTGCCCCCACAGCGCAGGTGTGGTGTACGAGACACCTATCCCAAGCTTTTCCACTCGGAAAGGTACTCAGCAAGGATGCCTTATATCCTCTTTTGTTTAACTGCTACCTGGAGCCACTAATTCGGATGCTCGTATCATCTACAGCATTAAAAGGAATCCAATTATATGGTGAGATTTGTTTTATCATCGGCATATGCAGATGATATTTTACTACATTTGAAGGAACCAGAAACCTCACTGCCGGCTCTTTTAGGGAAATCCATAGATTCTCTAAAGTCTCCAGCTTACAAGCTTAATTTATCTAGAACCAAGGTGTTTCCATTAAATTATAGGGTCATTAAAACCAGTATCAAGGATTTGGGCCTCTCCTGGGAGTATTGAACCCTCACCTATTTGGGGATAAAATTTCACAAGGGATCCCTCTATGTTTAAGGATAACTTGGCTGCACTAGTACAAACTCTGCAAGCAGACCTGAATAGGTGGGTGTGCTCCCAATGACGTAGTGGGGATGTATCAATATTTTGAAAATGAATGTTCTGCCAAGGCTTTTATATCTACTAGGGATGATGGGTCTTTATATTCCCAGGGAATGGTTTGTGAAACTACAGAGAATGTTTAGCAACTTTCTGTGGAAGAATAAACCTCCCAGGTGTGCGTTTCACAAATTAACTGCCCCTAAGTTACAGGGAGGACTAGCTCTTCCTTCTCTGTTCACTTATTATGGGGCACAACACCTCAGTAAAATAGCTCTGTGGTGCAAAGCAGACTCATTGATCTATAGTGGCAGGTATTCCCCGGTATGGTTAAATATTGAAAATAAGGCAGCGCAGAGTGTTAATAGTTCTCTGGACGCTCTTGTGTATGTTAAATTTTCCAAGCTTGATAGGTCACTTAGGTCCACTCCCATAGCCTGGTCACTTAAGGTATTGCATCAAGTTCTGTGGTATTATTCAATAAATTGGCATGTGTCCCCCGACCAACCTCTAGTTTGTAATCCACAGGTTCTAATTGATAGGTGCCCCATCCCACCCTCTTTCCTTCCACAGCTCAAACACTGTACATTGGCTAATCTTCTGCAAAATAATGTGGTGGCTTCCTTTCAAACTTGGCAGACTCATATCCACTTAAGTTCCAGGGACTTTTTTAAGTATCTGCAAGTCAAAAATGCGTTAGCAGTTTTCAATAATAAGGAAAGCTGGTCTGATCAATCGACTCAGGGGCTTCAATAAATTGTTCAATGTACAGAAACTGCTCACGCAGTCTCAAGGATATACAAACAACTCCAGGCCTTGGATCATAATCCTCCAACTGGAGTCTGTTACTACTGAGTGCATGAGCTATCTTTGCCGACTGAGGTAGAATTTTGGAGAAAATATGGTGCTGAAATTATAAACATATCAAACAAGACAGATTGCATCTTGTGCAATTTCAAATTATGTATGACATGTACTTTCGCACTAAAATTATATATAATGCAGGTCTTGCAGTCTCCCTGACTGTTTCAGATGCAAGTTAACTCAGGGCTCCTTTATCATATGTTATGGGAATGTCCCGTATGCAGACTTTTGAAATCTACCCATTTCAGGCTTGGATACCGTATTCCTCCCGAATCCTGTATACTGGTGATATTTCTGCTGGGAACTCGGTGATCACCAGGCCATATAACACTAATTGCAGCCATAGCTAAATTAACAATGTTGAGGCACTGGAAGGAGGACACTCTTCCTACAATGTTGGAGAAAGCACCGTGAGGTCCTCCTTATATTCAGTAGAAAAACACATCACCACCGTAGAAGACAGAGAGTACAATATTACTAGACTACCTGGGAGCCCCTCATGACCTTACTTTCCTATGGAAATCATGATGGATTTTCATAATATCCCATTACACTTCTGTGGTGCATGGGAATTAGGCAGTGTCCGCGTTATTTTGTACTAAATCTTCTTTGAGTCTTACCCTCCCTTTCCTCCCCACAGTTACTTTCCATATGTAGTTGTTTCCTACTGTGCAGAATGGGGTCTGGGGGTGGGGGTAGGGAGTATAGAAGGGATGGTGGGGGATTTGTTAGAGGAGAATGGGTTTATGTTGGACCATTTAATAATGGATACGGCTGGAATGCTGGATAGGTTTTGTTTGGTTTTCTCTTCTTGTATTCTTTTATTGTTGTTATCATTATGTTATATGATGGAAAACAATAACGCATATTGAATTTAAAAAAAAATAGATACAACTGAGTCAGGGGCAATCTTTTCTAAATGTCAATACATAATCAGCTTAGAGAAAGAAGTATGTATGCTTTGTAACAAGATTAAGATAGTTGCAGAAAACCATAATGAACAAGATATAACTGAGAGAGATACTCCTCCTGTAGGCAAATTGTCAGAATCATGGAATATAGATGTACTTTGGCTTAAAACTCCCAATTAACTGACACACAATCTAAAACATCCACGGGTAATGGTGGTCAGAAGAGGCGTGCTGGGGAAAGTGGAATGTACAGATACTAATAATGATGAGTGGTCCCACACAAGTGGTAATTGTATAAAAAGGGGTAGAAGAGTGAAGTATTTTTGTCTCCCCCTCTCTAATCATTTTAGTCCACTAACTGATGACTTAGATAGTGATAGTAATAACAATGGCACTCAGTCTCCTGTGGATATACACAATGATCCAAAGGAAACCAGAAAAACTACCCAGAAACCTAGTATAGCTCCAGAGATGGATATTTTCTCAAGTAATCCTATTGAATCTGAGGAAAATAGACATCACTATGTGGCTGATAACTCTGCAGTAGAGAGAGCTGCTACCCCACCACATGTCCAGTCAGGAGATGATATCCATAGGGAAACCAATATGCCCTTACAAACCAGTTATGTGAGTATCCTTGATGCAGAGTCTGCCTCAGATGCAATAACCACCGGATTTGGCACAGCAGAATGACCATTAGGATGCCAGATCTACATCTTGGGTGACTCCTTTATAAAGCACATAGACTGTATCATCTGCAACCCTGACAAAATTAACAGAACATGCTGTACCTATAGAGGAACGATGATATCAGATATCTCTATGATGATTAACTCAGTCTTAAAGAATTCTGGGAATAAACTACTCGTTATAATTCATGTGGGAACTCATAATGTCAATAAGCATAGCATCCAAGATATAAAGAAAGATTATCAAATCTTGGGTGAACTATTTGCAGCAAGGAACTATGAAGTATGTTTTTCTGAGATATTACCTGTTCCCAGAGCTCCTGAATCTATGACAACTAAAATAAAATTATTAAACAATTGGCTTCATTTTTTGTATCTGAATAAATGATTCCACAGTATTACACATTGGGAAGATTTCCAGGATAGACCTTATCTTTTCTCTTGGGATAGATTGCAATTAAGCAAGAGAGGCAGTAATCGTCTATGGAATAGAACTGCAAAAGTTATTCACAAGTGTTTAAACTAGTAATGGGGGGAAGGGACCTTACTGAATAGTAACAATTACAATGTAATAAATACTCAGTCGTCTAATGTAATACATACATCAGGATACAACATCTTAACAACTAATGTCAGACACTTAAACAAGCACAAAAAACTTGAATCAGAAGCAATACTATTATTAAATAATATGCATATGACAGCTATTACAGAGACCTGGTGGGACAATATATCTGATTGGAGGACAGAGATTCAGGGATACAAACTTTACAAATGTGACTGGGTGGACAAACTTAGAGGTGGGGTATGTCTATACATTCACAACAGTATTACATCATATACAGTTCAGACCACTGAAGTTGATATAAAATTAGAAGCAATCTGGGTTAAACTAGCAATTCCAGGCAGTTCAACGGGGAAATTGTTATAGACCACCTTCTACATCTAAAGAATACAATATAGGACTTAATAACCAAATAGCAGCAATGGCATGCTTGGGTGATACTTTCATTTTGGGTGATTTTAACCACTCAGGCATAGATTGGACTAATCTTACTTGTAAAACAGAGTCTGAAAAATCCTTCTTGGAAACATGTGTAATAAATGGGCTGGATCAGCTGATCAAGGGACCAATGAAGAATGGCAATATTTTAGATTTGATTTCACAAATAGGTGAGGGTGAAATCTCTAATATAGCTGCCAAGGGTACACTAGGTAATAGTGACCATAACATTATTCACTGTAAATTGTTATATGAGCAGTTTAAACCACCACAGAATACTAAAAAAAATTATAGCAAGACAGATTTTGATAGCATTAAACAATGTCTCTATAACATCAACTGGGATACCCTCCTTGCAAATAAAACAACAGACGGTGTTTGGACAATTTTTAAAAATATTGTATATGACAATGAGGAACATTATGCTCCAGTTAAAAAATATGTACAATAATAATAAAGGTAGAGAATCTCTTTGGTTGAATCAGACAGTCAAGAAGAAGATTCAAGTAAAACATAGGGCCTATGCAAAATTTAAGAAAGACAAGACCACATTAAACAAACACAATTACCTAAAGGCACAAAAAGACTTAAAATATACTATTAAGACATCCAGATACCAGTTAGAATGAATTTAAAATTGCACATTGCAAAAATGATAAATTATTATTTTCATATATAAATTTGAATTGTAGAACTACTACTAAAACAGTGGGACCTATACTGGAAAATAATAAGGTAATTCATAATGAAAAGATAGTAGCGGCCAATTCAACAATTACTTTTTTTCAGTCTATGTACCCATAGGGGCAAATGAATGTGTAGAACATGGGTTAAATGGGTCATTGGAACCTTCCATCCCATGTGAAGGAGTTGTTTTGGTTCTTTCCCTAATCAATCCTACTTCTAGTTTAGGTCTGGATGGTTTAAATCCTGTTTTTCTGAAGATATTGGCCACTAAATGTGCATATCCACTCTCTATTTTATTCAATATTTCATTGAAAGAAGCTGCTATAGCAGATGATTGGAAATGTGCAATAGTTGTACCCATATTTAAAAAATGAAATAAGGGGTGCATTGAGAATTATAAGCCCATTAGCCTAACTTCTCACTGTTGTAAAGTAATGGAACATATAATCAAAATCAGAATAAAACAGCATCTGGAACTTTCCAATTATCTGGATAAGAAGCAACATGGTTTCCAAAAGGGAAGGTCATGTACAACAAATCTGATCACTTTCTATAATCATATTAGTGAAAGTTTGTATAAACGTACCCCATCTGATGTAATACTACTTGACTTTTCAACAGCTTTTGATAAAGTCTAACATTCAAACCTAATTAATAAATTGTCAGCCTTAGGTTTTAAACAAGAACTTATTAGACGGATAAAGAATTGGATCAAAAATAGAGTACAATATGTACAAATAAATAACACTCTTTTGAGTGTAGGAATGATAAGCAGTGGTGTCCCTCTGGGGTCTGTTCTGAGACTGGTCCTCTTTAACATCTACAATATGTTCAGGACATTGATAAAGACATAAATAACTTGATTACAAAATCTGCAGATGACATCAAGTTGGGAGGGGAAGTTGATACCTTTAACAAACACTTGTCCTCAGAACCCCGCCAATAAATACATTGACCATATAATGTGTGGTTGCTCGGTCTTGGCAATAATTTTACTGATTTGTCACAGTTATGATAATTCACAATAACACATTCACAATGGTACATTTCCATATGTCCATGTGTAGTCACTTTATCATCATATTTACATACATTATTTACAAACATTATGATTTGCATCATGTGCATACATTATCTCCTTCACAATCTTGTTGGCATCATAATTACTAAAAGATCTCTTCTTCTTCTCTGCCCCCCAGACGTACATCATGAGGGGGCCTGGCCTCTTTCGTGCCACTGCCTCTTATTTGTCACACCTTTGTCCTTTTTTATTTTCTTTCCTTCCTTCATTTTTCCTTGTCTTCCCTCCCCCTTTTCCCCTTTCCCCTCTTTCTTTTTCCATCTTTCTGCCATTCACCTTCGGCAGAAACCATGCCACCTGCCACTGTGTTCCACCTACCACAGTGGGTGCACTGTGCTCCACCTACTGCAGTGCCCTTCAGTCCTGTCTTCTGGGTGGGAGGGTGGGATATTCACTTTAGAGCAGGTTTGTGAGCTCTTCACCTGCAGTCCTTTTTGCTGCCTCTCTTTGCCCTTCCCTTGGCTCACCCTATCCATTCAGCTGTTGTCACCTCATTGCTCCATTGTCTCTGCTCCCGCCCCCTCTGTGACCTCACTCAGACCTCCCTTCTTCCGACTCCAGTCCCTAGTCCCGCCCTTCCCGTCCCCATCTGAGTTTGCCACTTTCTTGGCCTGGGCCTGTGGGACAATGGGGCTTCCCTTAGCTGGGCAACCCTTCTATCTCTAATTAATGACCAAGGTAAACTGGAAAACTGGACAAGTAAGAATGGTATGGTGCTAAACACAGATAAATGTCTAGTGTTACATATGGGAAAATAATCCAAACTACTCTTACATACTTAATCAAACAATATTTCACAGTTCTGATACTGTAAAAGACTCAGGGATCACAATTAATGCCTCTATGACACCTGATGATCACTGTATGATAGTTACTAGATTCAGCTAGACATACTGTATGGTCACCAGAATTAAATGCTCTTTCATTAATAGATCTGAACATCTTATCATCCCATTTAATAATTATGTCCACCCTTTTTTGGACTATGGATCACAGGTTTGGTCACCTTACCTGACTAAAGATATCAAACTTATAGAAAGTGTTCAAAGAACCATGACCAAATATATACCCAGACTTAAGGATTATACTTAGAAAAACAGACTGCTAAAAACAGAACTCTTCTTATTAGAAGCAAGAAGACAAAGGGAAGGCTTACTACTCTGTTTAAATTATCTACAATCAGGAACTTATGGACGAGTGTAACATCAAATATAGTAACATCAGAAATAGTCTGAGATCCCATAATAAAAAACTATGTTTACCTAGAGTGTCTACTATAAAAAGAGACAATTTTTATAGAGTGAGAGCAGTTAGGGCATGGAACAAGCTACCACAATCAGTTGTAGACAATACTAGTTTAGTGTCCTTTAAGAAAATCTTTGGATAGTATATACTACAAGAAACAATTACAGTATTGGTCTAGTTACCCACCTGTGTGGGAGACATTCCAGATGGGCCTTGTGCCCCCTTATGTCTAAATCACTCTAGTAATCAGAATTAGTCATAATGTCTGAAGTTCCAAGGAATTCTGACAGAAGAGAAATTAGAAAAATCCATAGAGCTCTAATATAGAGTGGTATCTGGATATATTGGGAAATACTGTGTTACAAGAAATCCAGTTCCCCTTGAAATGAATGGGGATTCCCTAAATACATATTTAAAATGTAGATTGTTATTTATTTTTTTTATAAAAAAATTATAAAAAAAACCTACAGAAAACACATACATTCTTCAGGTTGCATTCCTGGCCAGAGTGAGAACCTTTTCACTCCTAGGAGACACAGGGCTATTGTGCATTAGATGGTGGTGATATAGAATATCATTCACAATGCACAAGTGGTATTTAGCACTCTTTCTATTCATCTGGCAAATTATATCAAGTACTAATACTGTGATTCATTGTATTTTCTCAGATGAAATATCACATTTCTAAAAACATATATTAAGGGAGGAGTAAACTTGGAGCTTAACTTCGGGTAACTTAAATTCCTGAATATATCATGATATAGCTAAATTATCTACATCCTTTCTCTTTCTACCACTGCATGAGTTCCTGGAAGTCCATTGGTACTGCTTCCACCCATGGCCAAATGTATGTAAAAACCTTTATTTTTATACAACATTAAATTTTTAGGACAGAAGCCTAATTACAGAGTTGTCCTGCAGTAAGACATACAGTATTGGTATCTGATTATAAAAGTAAAGGTATGTATCCCAGGTAGACCAGTGGACTCTCCAACCTCTCCTCCCAACTTTGCCCTGGTGGACCAGTAATTCCGTTCATCTAGTCCCAGATTTAACCTCAGCATGATGGTCTAGTGATCCTTTGCATGCACTCAGAAAGGAGTCACAACTCCAGCTGAGCATGTCTCATCAGGATCACAATGGCAGTGCTGGCATCTAGTGGTTGCAGCAACCACTTAGCATTAACTTTTGTGACTGAGAATGGTTCTCCAGAGTTGTTAGCATTTAGAGTGCAGAAGCTATTTTAAGTGCACCTTCAAGCTGAACAAACAAGAGTTTGCAAGTACAAGCAGATGCTTGTCTACTATTTGAACCACGGCTGACTATTGCTGGGTAAAATTTTTATTATGCTTGCTAATATTGCACAAAATTGACACTATCAGTTTTGTGTGATTTTGTCAAATTGTGCCAATGTCTGGCATAATTTCACCAACACTTTTTTATTCAGATAGGACCATTCTTTCCCAAAATTGCATGAGTTCTGTAATGTGAGTTCTTAACAATGTTCGGTTCCAGCAAAGAGTGCAATTTTTTCAAACTATGTACTGTATTTTTAAAAATTTGACTGTTTTTAAAAGTTACAATGTCAAACAAAAGTGCCCAATTTAAACAAATCAAAAGCAGCCAAGCACTTGGTTATATAGGTGTCTCTAGAAGCACTATGACTCTGAGATTAAGTGACAAACTACATTCTTATTGCACAATGCCAGGTCTCTGGAAACAACAGACAGTGTGAAGTGCTTCCACACCCAGAACGCTCCATTATTTCACTCATTAGGTACGTCAGGCCAATTTTAAACACACTGATCTAGTCAACAAAATTGTGTGAAATGACATGAAGCTGGCACAATTTCATAAAACTGCATGAAACAGATCTTTCAAATTTTTTCCCAGCACTACAGTTACAGTACCTGACCCCGAAATCTGACCAGACAATTCATTTAGATGGCAGACATGAGCTAACTACTTCTAATGATTCCAGACTAAAGCAAGATACATATTTATTTTCCTCAGATCTCCTCCTCTACTTTCAAAACAGGAATGGGGTCACATATACATAATGAGAAGAATTTGCTAAGGCATCCCATTTAGAGACTACAGTACTGGTGTTTATTTATGTTTTTCTTTTTATTCTTTTTACTTGGATTATTTTTCCTGAAACAGCAAGTTTGCAAAGAAAATTCTCACAAAAAGAGTTGTTTTAGTAGCCCAATAAGTTAATAACATTCCCCTTTATTCTGAGCAAATATGGATGATAATCCCACAATCCTCTTGCTGAAGATATCCTCATAACATAGAAACAGAATGTGTCAGCAGATTTCTTATCAGATAAGTCTTCCAATTTTTCCCTAACTACAGTACCACCACAGACCCTACTGGATCTCTGACTCTTTCTCCCTCCCACCATTCCTTTCCATTAGCATTCTCTTATGTCTATCCCATGCATTCTTGAACCACATCACTGTTTTCACCCACAGCACCTTGGTTGGTAGGCTGTTCCAGGAATCCATTACTCTTTCGTGAAGAAGTGCTTCCAAATCCTCACATCTCTCCTGAATTTACCCGCCCCTTCCAGCTTAATAGTATGTTTCCTTGTTATTGAACATCTTTTTTTTCTGAAACATACTTTCATCCTGTACTTTATTTATCCCTGTGAGGTATTTAAAGATCTCTTTCATTTTCCCCCCTCCCTTCTCTCTTCCAGGGTGTACATATTAAGCTCCTTTAGACTCTTCGCATAGGGCTTTTGCTGTGGATCCCACACCATTTTATTTGCCATCCTCTGGACCAGCTGTACTCTGTCCTTGTCCTCCCGGAGATGTGGCCTCCTGAACTGTACACAGTATTCTAGGTGAGGTATTATCAATGACCTATACAGAGGTTGCACCACCTCCTTATTTCTACTAGTGATACTTCTCCCTATGTACCCCATTATCCAAATAGCCCTCCCAACTGCCTTGCCACACTGCCTGGCAACCTTTTAAGTTATCAGAGATGATTACCTCAGGTTTCTTTCCTGCTTGGTGGTCATCAGTAACACTCCTTCCATTTTGTATTCTGCCCCTGGGTTTCTGTGCCCCAAGTGCATCATTTTGCACTTTTTCACTTTGAAACCCAGCTGCCAAACCCTTGACCACTCCTTGAGTTTCCTCAGGTCTCTGCTCATACTTTCCAGCTCCCTTTGATTGTTCACCATATTGCAGATTTTGGCATTATCTGCAGAAAGTCAGAAATTCACCTCCAGCTCCTCTGTAATGTCACCTATAAAGACATTATAGAGGACTCATTCTAGCAATGATCCCTGAGGCACCCCTATGATCATCGTCCCCTCCTTAGAGTGAACTCTGTTTACCACCACCCTCTGTCACCTATCCTCCAATCAATTTCATACCCGGATTACTACCTTTGGACCCAGGCCTAAGCTCCCCAGCTTGCTTAATAGTCTCATATGTGGAACTGTATTAAAGGCTCATTAAAGTTTAGGTAGGCTACATTTACCACTCCACCCATATCTAATTCCTTGGTGATATAATCAAAGAAATCTGTCAGATTCATTTGACATGGCCTTCTTCCCATTAATCCACACTGGCTTGGGTCTTCTAACCAATTAGATTCAAGATACTTCACTTTCCTCTCTTTCAGCAGTGATTACATTAACTTTCCCACCACCAATGTCAGCCTAACTGGCCTGTAGTTGCCAGCCTCCTTCCTGCTACCACTTCTGTGAAGTGGGACTACATCTGCCCTGCCCCCCAGTCCTCGGGAACCACCCCTGTTTCCAGTGAGCTGTACAACAGAAATGTCGGAGGTGCAGCTAGTACCTCCCTGAGCTTCCTCAATAGACTAGGATGTATACCATCTGACCCATTGCTTTGTCCACTTTCAGATTAGTGAGTCCTTATGACTCTCTCCTCTGAAAATAGACTAGTGTCCACTCCTCTCCAAGAGGAATGCATAAAGTGCTACTTCAAAACTGTGCCAAAGGTGTGTTTGTGTCATCGTTAAAAATTGAAAATATAGTACGGTATTATTATTATGATGAAGAAAACAGTATGCCATGAAAATGTTACCAGTGACCATTCTACAAAGTTTGACAATCACAGTGACTTGGTTTCATAATATTTTGTATGGAATCATATGCCAACAATCATGACCGATTCGCCTTCTGCCACTATTTATTTCACTGGGCACGTGTAGGTGCAACTTTGTGTTTCATGCTATTTTCACTGTACTGTGTGAATGCTGCCTGCATTGCAGGGATTAGTGGCAGAACGAAAATCCATCATGACCAGCATAGCAATCAGTATGTATGATGGTTGTTGACCTTTCTATCTATGTCACTGATCACAGTCAACTGGCTTTACACTAGTGTGAGATAAACTATGAAATGATGTGGAGTGTTTTTATACACCTTTCTAAGGGCAGACTGGAAAATATTTTTAAAAAGTGTGCATGTACAGTTTACACTTTCATCTTTCAGTTTTTCAACATCTCAACCTTAGAATATCTATAGATTTACAGAAATTCACAGGGGCAAATAAAAAGACTTTTATTGGAACAATCCCATTTCAGAAACCTTTTCTGTTTGCCAAACAAGTCATAGTCCCCTGTGAACAACCTCAAATGTCTTGGCTATATAAACTGTGTGCTGAAATAATGATTGTTGATCTAGCCAGTGTTCACAATCTCTCAGGCCTATGGTGTGTTTTATTATTAGTAAGGTTTATGAAAAATCTATTTATTCATTACTCATGTACATGAAAGTATAGTTAAAGAAAAACATTACATGTGCTTCAGGACTGCACTGCAGCATAAGGCCCCAGTTAGTGTTCTGAGCATATCATTATTTTTTTAAATATCTTGAAGTAACTATTGTCCTGTTTATGTACTCTGACAATAGCTTCCAGTCCAAAAGGCTGCCAGCCACCATCTTGTGGGCAGCTGCGCACATCCTTAACTCTCTGTATGCTAATGTGCCCTGCTTATTAGTGGCTGAGCCAGCAGGGCACATTAGCATATAGAGAGAGAGCAAAGGCTGAACACGGCTATCTGCAAGAAGGTGATGGGCAGCATGTTAGACTAGAAGTTACAGTCAGAGTAACTTAACATAAAAAAATATATTTTAAGGTATAAAACATGTTTTACTTACTGTATGTGCTGAAAATGCTAATTAAGGCTTTATTATGCTGCAGTTGAAGCCTGAAATATTTTTCGTGTTTTCCTTTAAAAGGGAATTATTGACCACTCTACAGCAGCTTTAAGTTATTACAATTAGAGTGTCCCACAATGGGTGACACATCTAGTACACAGTGTATTACCTAATGAGAGGCAAACAGGAGCATAAAAGCAATAATTGGCATCAGAAGACCCCCGTTACCCAACATTCCAAAATAAAATCGAATTTCAAGCTATTATGTCCTTTTTCAACAAAGATATATTTATGAGAACTTGGCAATTGTCTGTTAAAGTTCAGTTTTTGTTGATGATATTGAGGTGATTTCGTAACCGTCTGTGACATTTGGTTGGTTATTTATTTAACATTTGCTGTTTAGTGAAGCTACACTGAACTGTAGCTCAATTCTGGGTGCAGCCTAGAGGAGAAAGGGCTTACAAGAGGAAGACAGCAAATGTACAAGCTCATTTCTGGGTGCAACTTCAAGGAGGAGAGGGGTTTATAAGAGGAGGAAGCAAATGAATAACATTTAAAGTAACATATCATAATTATTAACTGATTGGGATGCTAGAAGCAGAGGCTTGTAACTTCAGTTCCTGTAATGCCTCAGGACAAGCTGAACTGCTAATGGTCAAGGATTGTGGCTTTATATGTAGCAGTTATTAGTGTCTGTATTTATTTAAAGCTTGACTAGGAAGCAATGCAGAGCTGTGAAACAGCTAATTTACATATGTGGCGTATAGTATATATTTGATTGAATAACTCTTTCAATGTCAAAGACACCCAAGTTAGAAAAAAGACAGCCTTAAAAAGACATGATATCTAACGAGGAAAAGGCAAAGAAATGTGAACATGTTCTTTACAGGAACATGGAAAGCATTTGCAATGGGAGAAGTTTTGATAGCACACAAAGGGCCTCCTCATTTGCAAATTCAATGCCAGTATCCATTTTTTCTGCACAACTGAGAGAAATGGCTGTCAGTCCCCTCCAGCTCTTGAAAATATTCAAGTTACAAATGAAACATTTAGTAGGCTATGTTAAACAAGATACAACTGGTGACTGCTTAACCATCCCAAAGTGTGGAATTAAGTCTTAATGGTACCAAGTAATTGCCAGTTGTGACTTGTTTATTTATTTAGAAATTAGTTACCATGTCAGGCACGCTGAACCAAGGCTTATTTCTAGCTGTGGCCAGGGTGGGGTAAAAAGTGGGAAAGAATGTACAAAGGCACAGTGTAACACAGCTGTAGCAAGGAAGTGATACAACTGAGGATTTTCAGTAATAGAAACATAGACTTTGATGGCAGATAAGGACCACTTGGCCCACCCAGTCTGCCAATTTCCTACCTATTGGATAAGCCGCAGATTCTAGTTCACCAACAGCCTACTTCCTGCAACCCCCACTATAATTGCCTACGTCTGTCCATGCATGTTTGAATTTCCCCACTGTTTTAGACCCCACAACCTCTCCAGGAAGGCGTGTTCCATGCATCCACCACTCTTCGTGAAAATAATTTCCTCACATTACCCCTGAGCCGCCCCCTCTAACTTTAAATTGTGCCCCTTGTTCTACACATCTCTTTTCTGAAAGATGCTACCCTCCTGGACATTGTTGATTCCCATGAGGTACTTAAAAGTTTCTATCATGTCCCCCCATCCCTCTGTTCATCAAGGGTATACATATTAAGCTCTCTCAGTCTCTCTTCATATGATTTCTGATGCAGACCCTGTACCATTTTAGTTGCCCTCCTCTGGACTGCTTCCATCCTGTCTATGTCCTTGCATAGATGAGGTCTCCAAAACTGCACGCAGTACCCCACATGGGGTCTCACCAACTGTCTGTAGAGAGGAATAACCACTTCCCTTTTTCTTCTTGTGATGCCCCTCCCTATGCATCCCAGTATCCCCCTGGCTCTCCTTACTGACTTCTCAGATTGCTTTCCCACCTTTAGATCATCTGATATGACTAGACCCAGATCTCTTTCCATTTTTGTTGTCATTAGTACCTCCCCTGCTATTGTGTACTCTTCTCCTGGATTTTTATTTCCCTGGTGCATTACTTTGCACTTCTTTGCATTGAATCTAAGTTGCCATATGTCTGACCATTCCTCCAACCTTGCCAAGTCCCTTCTCATCCTTTCTACCCCTTGTGTATCAACTCTGTTACAGATCTTTGTGTCATCTGCAAAGAGGCATACCTTTCCTTCCAGACCCTCTGCAATGTCACCTATAAAGACGTTAAAGAGGACTGGACCCAGTACTGAGCCCTGAGGTACTCCACTAGTAACCCCTTTCAGAATGTGTTCCATTCACTATTACCTTGTGTGTCCTGTTGTGTATGATTTGCACTGCCCAGGCTACCACCCTGGACCCACTCCTAGGCTGAATAATCTTGATTATTAATCTTTGTGCGGACTCGTCAAATGCCTGCTAGTCTAGGTAGGCCATATCCACAGCCCCTCCCTGGTCTATTACTTTGGTCACCCAGTCAAAGAAATCAATTAGATTCGTCTGACATGACCTTCCTGCTGTGAATCCATGCTGCTTTGGGTCCTGTGCCCCGCTGGCCTCTAGGTATTGAACAACTCTTTCTTTCAGAAGTGATTCCATCATTTTCCCCACCACTGAGGTCAAACTAACAGGTCTGTAGTTTCCTGCTTCTGCCTTGCTCCCACTTTTGTGAAGGGGAATCACATCTGCCCTTCTCCAGTCCTCAGGTACCACCCCATCTTCCCATGATTTGTTAAAAGTGTGGTTAGTGGTGTCACTAGGTCCTCCCTTAGCTCTTTTAGGATTCTAGGTGAATCCTGGCCAGGCCCCATTGCTTTGCCCACCTTGAGTTTTAAGAGTTCTTTTCAGTACTCTTCTTCTTTAAATGGACTGGTGTCAACCCCACTACCCAGAGTGTTTCTACTGTTTGATTTAGGTAACTTCTCCTCTCTTCTTTTGTGAATACTGAGCAAAGTATTCATTCAGTATCTCTGCCTTTCACTGTCTCCCTCTGCCCACCTCCCCTCTCCTTTATTAATCGTCACTATCCATCCCTTAACCTTTCTATGCTCCCTAATGTACCTATAAAAGGTTGTATCCCCCTTCTTAACTGAGTTGGCTATCTTTTCCTCAGTTTGGGCCTTTGCTTTTCTGACTGCTTTCCCCACTTCTTTCTGCTTTAATTGACACACTTCCCTGTCGTGCTCCATCTGTGATTCCTTATACTTTCTGAATGCAGCCTTTTTCTCCTTAACCTTCCTTGACACCTCCTTTAAGAACCATAGTGGATTTTTATTCCGCTTTGTTTTCTTTATTTGTTTCACACAAAGGCTTGTTGCCTCCATGATGGCAGTTTTGATTTTTCTCCATTGTTCTTCCACCCCTCCTTTCTGGCCATTTGCTAATGCATTCCTCAGGTATTCACCCATTATGCCAAAGTCAGCCCTTCTAAAGTCCAGTATCCTTGTCTTTGTATGGTTGTCTCCATGGTTGTGTTTATTGTGAACACACTGTGCAGTGGTCGCTGTCTCAGATGTCTACTGACTTAAATTTGTATCTCTCTCCATTTGAGAGCACCAGGTCTGATATTGCTGCCTCCCGAGTGGGTTCCACCACTAGCTGTCTAAGGCATGCCCCTGAGGCATCGAATGACCCCTGTATTGGATGTGGCTGCAGTCCATGTCACCCAGTTAATAAATAAGCAATACAGAGTGGCATCATCCCAGAAGAAGCAGCTGTGAGAAACCAAGGATCAGAACCATCAATGACTCAACAAACTGTAGTTTAGCAGTCACTTCAATTTTACGTTTCAATGCATTACCCTGAAGCAAAACAATAGCATATTTATGAATCTATGGGATTGATAGAGGGGTTATGACCTCTTCAAGGAATCTGCAAAACCTCCTAATGAACAGGGGAGTTTCTTGGATTTTTTCCTAGAAAAATACTGGTGCAGAAAGATCTAAATGAAGATCTGACTGTGTTCTTGTAAGGAGGAATTGCATGCTACGTTATTCTCTGCAAAGCTAGTTAGCATTAGACTTAGAGGGAGGCATTTTCAAAGCCACGCATCCCTTTTTCTGATGTGGGGTGCTTAAATTCACCTAGCAAGTTAGACAAAGAAAAGAGGGTCTAACTTTCCAGATGGAATCCCACACTTGTGTCCAAAAAATGGACACAAATCCCATAGTTGTGGCAAAAATTGCTGTAAACTGCAAGAAATGCTGCAAATGCATCCAGATGTCTGTGAATGTGATGTAGATATATAAACAGATCTACATGGATGCAGCATGCATCAGACATATGGACATAAGTGCTGTGTCCACAGTTCTGAAAATCCCACCCATATATAGGACTGGTGCCCTGTGAATGATACATAGCATTTCTCTATGACTGCATTTGTATATTTAGCATATCAGATGCATGTTTATAGTTTTGAATGGTGCATTCTTAGTTTAAAATAGCTTGCACCATGTTACATTCACTCTGTCACTTTAAGATGGATTGCACTGTAAACAGATGCTATTTCTTGTGCATTCATTGCTACTGTATGATTATGACAATGTTGCATCAAAATGTGAGTACCTCAGCAATGACATCTTTATCTTGTAATGGGATGTCACAATTGTTTGTTGCAGTTAAGAAACTGTGTTAGACTCCATGAGATAAAATTAGTGAAATATATTTAAGCTGCTGCTGAAAATTAAAGTTGTCCTATGTAATCCAATTACACTGCTGATTCTGCTTGGCAACAAACTTACATTATTTGTACTTTAGTGCCCCAAAGGTAAATTACCATTTCTCTGCATATTCAAAGAATTGTCCATCTAAATCAAGCAACTTCATACTTTGTTAGGTATGTTTTCACATCTTTCATGGAAAGCTTTCACATAACTTTTTTCAGTTCATTGAAAAGTGTAGATTGTATTTATGCTCTTGTTATGTTACTCCATCCCTGCGTTGTTTTATCTTCTTATCCTCTCCTTCTGCCTGATCCAGCCTCCTCTATTCTTCCTTCTCATCCTCCTCTCCTCCCCAAAGCCCACATGTTCCATCTTCTCCCTCTTCTTACTCCAGCCTCATTTTCTGCAACCTCCTGTATACTCCACTTCTCAATCATGAATTTTATGTTGTCCTGTCTCCTGCTCTGCTTTCCTCTTACTTCCCAACATATAAAGCCCCACTCTCCTAAGTTGATCATTGTTCTGCTTCTGCTGTTGGGAGATATGGGCTTGATATTCATTATCCTCCCAGTACCTCTAAGGGTCTGAACATCATCAAAATCAATGCTTAGTGATTAGTTGCCTATGTTTGATTAACATAGGCTGTAGCACCATCCTCTCCAGCCTGACTTCCTTGTCATGTCTGAGTCTTCAAGGCCCTCAGCTAGGATAAGAGAAGTGGATGTCTTTTTCCCTGGCTATGTAGTCCACAGACAGGACAATGGTACGCAGAGTGTTGTGTGGCCATGTGTAGTGGTAACCAGTGACAATATGCATTGTATATCTGGATATATCATGAAATACCACAGAAATTCAATGGATATACTTGGAAACTTCCTGTAATATTTAATAATATATCTGTATATTCTGTATTATATCACTGGTAACCACTGCAAGACTCTCTCTCAACTACAATATCATAGATTAGTCTTCCCTCCTCACATGCTGTCAACAGCTGTCTACTATACATGTGGTTGTCCTGATACCTGTTTCCAAGGCTCAAGTGCAGGACTTTGCATTAATCTACAGTATATTGAATCTCATTTATAGCGTGCCAGTCCATTTGCCTAGAATCTCCAAATTTCTGTACATAATACTCCCTTCACGCTTAGATGATCACCCTCATCTGTGAACTTGACCACTCTGCTCAATACATCATCTTCAAGGTTATGAAAGAAGACATTAAACAGAATAAGCTAAAATACAGACCACTGTGGAACCCCAGTAATGACCGTTTTGTATGGTTAGGGCAAAAACAGTACTATAATGCTGTGTGCCCTATTCTCCAGCCATCGCTCTACCCAGTTACAATAAATATATTTCCATTCTTCCCATAGTTTCTTAACTTTCACCAAAGGTTCCCATGTGGGGCTATGTTGAACACCTTACAGAAATCCATATACAACACATTGTTTTCATTTCATTTTTTCATTTTTTAATTTTTATTCTTGTAAGCAGGATGAGCAAAACTGCCCGTTTTCACCAGCGACAAGTTACAAACAGATTTAACATAATAAGTAAACAAACATTTAAGAACAATTCAAAATACAAAAAACATTTAACAATCAGTTAACATGTACATGTGCGAATATCATTATCCATCAACCAATATTTTAGTCCAGTTTTAAAAGACCACAGTGTCATACTACCATCATGTGGTCTAGTGCCCTCAAGACTTCCAGAAACAATATGAACACATTCAACTGGCACAGTCTCCCCTTGATAAACCCATACTGGCTTCTCTGATCAGCTGTAACTTGTAAAGGTGTTCTGTGATATTATACTTTATAATAGCCTCTACCACATTTCTCACTATAGAGCCCAAACTTACCAGCAAATAATTTCTGGGTCAGTTTAGATTATTTTTTTTAAGAATGTAACCACATTAGCCTTCCTTCAATCCTTGAACACTACCATACTCTTTAATGACTCAAATGACCTTCAAAAGATTGATGCTAGGTAATCTGCATTTTTCAGTTTGTTTAGCACCCTTTGATGCATCTCACCTGGTCACTGATGTTTACTCACATTAAGCCTCCATAGGTGCTTTAAAACTAGCTTTTCAATGATGTAGGCAAGGAAGGCAAAGTGTACTTCTAGACTGTCTTTTCTCAATGGCTCATGGAACTTCAAAATCAGAATAACATACAGTACATCACCTAAAAAAATAAAATACATACAGTAGACTTAAAATTATTAGAAAATTGTCCAGGAATGCCTTACTAAATAGGTAAATTTTCAAGGATTTCTCAAAGGCCTTCACAGTGCAAGCTGATCGAACATTTGCAGACAGGGCATCCCATAGTAGAGGAGCTGCCACTTTAAAAGCCCTGTCCCCATGTAAATTGTGTTGCAGCCTTCACTGCTCCCCCTGAATGCAGCCCCCATGTTTGGGAGGTCTCCCAATATCGCTTCTGTAAAGACAAAGGAGAAGCAGTCGTTGAGCCTGTGTGGAATCAACTCATCATCTGAACATTATTTTCCTCCCTTCAGTGTTCTGTAATCTCACATTCTTCTTAAAAGATATCTTACTTTGGATATAAAGTTAGAATTGCTTATTGCTGTGTTTTGTGTTTTTCCATTTTACATTTATAACACTCTTAATCAAGTTAGATGCCCATTTTGCAGTTCATAACTGACTAGTACCTCTTTATATCTTGGCTTATTTTACTCTTTGCTGCTCCTCTTCATCTCCAGAACTGTCTTTCTCTTATCACTGACAAGCATTTGAACAACCTTGTCCATCCAGGTGAGGTTCTTTTTGTTTTTCTGCACTTCTCATCATGGGTACAATTTCTGATCCAATTTCTTCAACTGTACCCTTTAAGGAGATCCATAACTCAAACAAGCAAGGCAAAATGAGTGCACCCACCTCTTGGTTATATTGTTAAGTCCTGTGTACCAACATAAGTACTGTATCAGTAAGGAAAGCTGTGTTTTGGCTTTATTTTGAGGCAGCATAGTGCAGTGGGTTAAGGCTCTGAGCTGCAGATCTGGAAACTTGGGTTTGAATCCCATAGCCTCCTAGGTGCATACTGTGTGTTCCTGAGCAAGTTGCTTAACTTCCTTGTGCTCCCAGGTTGCATCCGGAAACAAGCTTTGGCTTAGTGCACTACTCCTGGTTAAACAATGTTCCCTTCTGTTTATTCAATCCATAAGTATATCACTCTATGATAAAATGCTGTACAGAAATGCCAAAATCAAAAGTTCAGCAAATTAGTACAAGGCAGCTAAATCAGTGATGACTTCTGCCATGAAGGCAGATGACCAAAATTTCATTCCCACTAGGGAAGCTTTATCAGGGTAACTTGTGCACAGAGATTAACCCATGTTCACCAGTAATGTAAAGGGCCATACCCCAAACAAGTAATCTGCAAAGGTGCATAATATACACCAATAAGTCAATAAAACAAGTCCATGCAATCTACACCCCTCCCCCCCAAAAAAAAACACCTGGAATCAAGCTTTAATATCTTAATGTGCCTTTCCTGGTCAAAAATTGCATATATATATATATATATATATATATATATATATATATATATATATATACATATTTTATGTATGTATATATGCTACCAAGGAAAAACTCCACTGAGCAATGTTCATTTACAAGGAGGTCCTGTTAGGACAGGTAATAATACAGAAGATGAAATGACAGTATACAACATATGGTACACATAATACAGAGTTAAATTTAGTTCATAACACAGATCAGCAGGTATGTTCTAACATAGAGACTAGCACAACAGGAACAATTAGATATAGGTTTTGCAGCAGAGAAAATAGAACAAAATCCAATGTTTCATAAATACTAAAACATAGTTTATTTAACATTCTAAGAGTAAACACATTTGTCAACACAAATTTGACTAAGGAGTGCCTTAAAATAACTGTGGCTAACTAATAATAAAATAACAAATAAATAAACATTAGAAAGCATCACTTGTCACAGATGATTATCATGTATCCTTCTGCCTGTGGATGTGGAAGTTACTGTAGCACAATTCAGTCATTCAAAGCAGTACTAACCAGATCCCAGAGGGAGCGTGACACCAATGGTTACACAGCATGATTAGGGATCATAGTCTGGCAGTTAAGCTTGGTGGAGTGTCAATACTCAGATTTGGAACAGTCACTTCTGAAAGGCAGGGAATGCACACAAGATGAGCCCTATGTCCTGCATACCACAGCAATACTACTTTATGTTATAAGTTAATAAGGCCTCCAATGGATGTCTATTACTGTACAAAAGAGTTATCTCATGAGATTTGTGTGAGAGGACAGCAAAATGAAATAGAACAATTTTGGCTGGCCAAATCTCATGAGATAACTCTCCTATTAAATGAGAAATTCATTAAAGGCTGTGGGGGTTGGGAATTCAGAAGCATTGTTAGGGACAGTTCTTCACGCTGAGAGGGAGGTGGAGGCATGGAACAGGCTTTCAGAGGGTGTGGTGGGGCTGGAACAATGTCGGAGTTCAAGATAGCATGGGACAGACACATGGGGTTGTGTGGGATCAGGAAGGGGCTCTCCAGAAAGGGGGGGGGGGATACATAAAGGAGTGGAAGAAGGCAGACTACATGGACCTGAGAGTCCTTTTCTGCTGTCAAGATTCTATGATTCTAACTTACTACATAAACACCTTTTAAATGGCACAAATGAAAAAAGCTTGCCAATTCTTCCTCACTGAAAAATGGTCAAGAGCTATCATTGGCAACTGTATTGCTATGACAACATCCATGCCATTGTAAGAGTTTCAACATACTGCACACTTGAGCTGTCTGATAGTCACAGGGGAGACATGTACAACATGGACCTCACAGTGGCAAAACCATAGGACATGCCTTTTTTGCTTTTCTTTGAACACACAAACATCTAGGATGAAATCCAACAGGCTCTACAAACCAGAATGAGCCCCAGGAGTGTGGGGCAGCCCTGGAACATGCAGTGCAACAAACGCTTTAAAAGGCATGTGAGGCAAAGAAAAATGCCTGTGTACCCGTATCCCCCTTAGACCACTGCTACCTTTAACAGAAGCATTTTACACTTCTAATTTAACATGCTGGCTAGATAATGGAAGTAACAGACTCAGTGTGTTAGAAATAGTCCTGGTACAAGCCAACACAGCAATAGATTTTAAGACAGGAACCTGATGAGTGACCGCTGATATTGAAGCTCTTCTTTTATCAATTTTTAGCATTGTCAAGTAGGAAATAATAAAGGCACATGCCACCTTTTTGGCTGATATTTTATTTCACTGCAGGCTGGAGTCGAACCCCCCACCCCACACCCTCACACACAAACAGAGCATGACTTTTGGAATAACATTGTTTTATTTCACTTTTTTTATCTCTTGTCATTGACGTCATTCAGTTAATTTCTCTCTGTGCATTCCTGGCTGGGACAGCATCAGCAGTGTGGGGCAGGGTGCTTATCACCTCTTTTTTCAAGTTGTGGCTTTTTCTACTGCACATTTTTTTAAATATAAGGTCATGCTGACTCAGTGGTTCTGGATCCAGACTGAATATTTTTGCCTGAATTGGCTCCTATTCACCCCTCCTCCCAACCGCCAGCTCTTCGGGTTTAAAGTAGCTGTCAGTGTCTGGTCCCAGTGTCTTTTCTTTACGGAAACATCATCCCAAGAAGCAACTTGGGGAAGCATTTTTCCTTAGCACCACCAGAACATGCTAAATAATTGAATTGTTCTGACAACACACACAAAGGCTGAATGACTGCTATAGACAGTGTCACTTCATAATTTGCAACAATAAAAGTGTTGTTTCTCTGAGCAAATGATGAAAAAACAATTTGAATAACAACAGCATTTCCTCTACCTTCATAAAATGTGATGCAAGCACTTTGTTTTATCAGAGCCCATCAAGAGTGTCAAGAACCTATTTTTTAAACTGTTTGGCACGTAAAAAGCATTGTTTAGATGACTAAATTACATTAGACTGGTACACAACAGAAGTCATACTCATCCTCTTGTGGGGATAACACATTTGCATTGATAACTGCTGTCATTAGTTACAGTATCTGACGAAGTTGTGGATCCATCTGAAGGGTTTTCATTCATTTGAAAAGCCTCTGATGCCACAGTATAACAAACTCAAGACAGTATCTATCATGCACTATATTTTGTTGGACATTAATATTTCCCTTATTATAAGCTTCAAAGAAGTGAATGTGTTCTATAAGCTATTGTGCCAATTTTAATCTTGGGCACTTTTCTTGTTTGGTTTCACCAATATTTCTTCACATCCCCCCAACACAGATTTTACTAACCCATTTACATTTACAGAATACCCAGCATGTTGTATGTATTTATTTGTTATTCGTTGTTAACTGGGAAAAGACCACTAGGAACAATGCCTGTTGTCAGAGGTGACCCAGGAGCCCTGGGGAGGTTAAGTGACTTGCTTAGAGTCACACAATAGGCATGTGGAGGTTGTGGGAATTAAACCCAAGCCTGCTGGATGTACTAAGTTCATTCATAGCTTATTATTCTAATCTCTAGGCTATACTGCCAGCCCTGATACATATGATACATTAAGGAAAATCCCAGTACACCAGCTGGGTGTATTTTTTTTTTTTTTTTTACTTTTTAAGTCCTTCATGAAATCCTTGTGAAACTAGTGAAATGTGCATATAGCAGGGAAATAATGAATCAAAACATCAGCATGACGGAGCAATGTGCCTTAGAACTGCATTTTACAGAAATCTGCATGGGGGATTAGTGCACCTCAAAGTGGTGTTTACCTCTGCCACATGAAGAAGGTGGCTTTGTGTGTTTCTACAGTAAAAGACATCAAAAAATAATTGTTGCTAATTACCCACATTCAAGAATGCAAACAGTTGATTAGTCTCCTAAGACTGTAAAACACAGCTCAGACTATTTATTTGACTGAGCTGTAACTTAAAGTGAGTACAAGGTTATAACTAGGCCATGCTAAAGAAAGGAGTCTTACATGTACATTCTAGGTTCATCCAGTTCTAGACATGACCTCCCCCATTCTGTTTCACTGCCTATGGAAAGATGGATGCATTTTGCAAAGAATGTTTTTGAGTCTAACTTCCCTGCTGCCCAGTTCAACACAGTTCCCTGAAGTACAGGAACTCACTACTAAGGTCATCTACTAACTCCCCACTCCTGCCCCCTCATCTGACCTAAACCACCCCCCCCACACTCCTAGTGTTCTAGCCCACTCCTCCTCACCCCCATCTTCGCTCTCCAACTCCAACTCCTACTGTTAACTTGGTGCAGCTTGCTTCAGCTCAAGTTCTGTTACTGGCACTCAAGTTCTGTTACTGGCACCTATGTAACCATGTGTTACCCTCGATGTGTACCATGATATGTATACCCTGTCCTTGATGTGTACCATGATATGTATACCCTGTCCTTGAAGACCATGTTCTGTTCTGTTCTCCTTATGTAACAAGTTCAAATGTAGTCCCTCCCAATTATGTACATTATCTGTATTGCTCTACTTCTGTATTTAACTATTGTATGTATACCTGCCTACACTGTAACCCCTCCCCCCCAGATCGCACCGTGAGACGAGTATCTTCTTGCTCAGTGTGCCTTTCCTGGTGAAACATTTTCAGTAAATAAATAAATAAATTGTACAGTAACTGCAGGTATGACTGTAGTGATACTGTACACTGCTGTGTTACTGTGCTCACCCACACTGTTTCCCAGACTGCTATGGCTGCCCAGTGGTGTTTTTGTGACCCTCTCTGTACATGGGGAGGGGCAATAGGATGGGGTATAGAAATCACATTGATGCAGAAGTAACAATGTGTTATGATTTTTATTTGTAGTGTACTATGAAATGCACATTAACCACAATAAAAAAAGACTACCATCAATGCCATGAATATAATATATTGAAATCTAGTGTTGTGACATTTTTACTCACAGTGCTGAATTCCACACATTGAGGGGTGTAAACTCATGGTTAGCATTACTCTAAACATTTTGTCACCTCAATATGGGGGCAATCATCATATCGTGGTCCTAGAGGTGCACAGCACTAGAACAAAATGCTAACAGGTTCATAAAGCTTGTTTTTGATAGATCAATAACCAAAAAAATGAATATGTGCTTTACAATTGGGCAGCAGACCATCTTGTGGAAAATAAGGGTTCTCAGTGGTAAAAGAATGGATGCTTCTTTTAGTATGGGCCAGTTGAGAAGCAAGAGGATGGATACAGCAGCAAGAATGCCTGTCTCTACGCTAACATACTAGTACAGTCAGCCACCTCCTGGCCATTTGTCTATCTCTGTATTTTACCTGATAATTTACCCTCATCCAAGTTAATAATTTCTGCTTCTGAGACATCTTGTCAGATATGCCTTAGATCATAATTTGAATTGCTTATTTCTTCTGCACTAAAGATGTTCATTTAAGTATTCTACAAAGCCATGACAGATCCTGCCAGAGGGTCTCAATGGAGGTCAGCTGTGGCCCTACTAGTAAAAAAGATACATAATTTTCTTTTCACCCCTAAAGATAATGATTCACATCCCAGCAAAAGTCGTATGTCAGACAGTTTTGTTAGTAATAGAAACAAAATGCTGTTTACCATGAAATACTAAGTTTATTGAGCTACAGTTTTGCTATATGAAAGCAGCTGGTCAATGCACTATTTATGTCACAAATAGATTTTGGTGATTGTATCTACATACGGGCATCTGAAATGACACTCAGTGTACAGAATCCACTGTATCACAGTGCCTTAAGATTAATCTCTGGCTTGCCATGGAGAACCCACCACTATAGTTTGTATACTGCAGTAGGGTGGTGGTCCCTGGCAGCCCGAAGACAGAAACACTGGCTAAACTGTGTCTACAGATTTGTAGTAAAAGCACTTCCTTTTTATTTTCTTGAATTAATACATTTTAAACCTCAAACCAAGTACGGGCTTAGATCTACTAAGTTACCTCAGTTTAAGATCCTCAGATACAGAACAAGATACTGAGAAAGCACTTTTGCAGTCACTGTTGCTAGGTCATGAGATGTGGTCCTAAAGACATTAAAACTGGGCTCACCTCTGTCAATCTTTCACTTTAAAATGTGTGTTAATGCCCTATTGAATTATAAGTGTGATTGTTTTGGAAGAATTTGTGTGCTTTACATATGCCATGATGCATTTATATAATATGTTTGTATATTTTGTATATGAAGTATTTTTACTGTTTTATGTTATATGTTGGACACAATTAGAAAAGAGTATACTCTCAATTTGCCCTCCAATAAATGATTGATTGATTGATTATTACATCTGAGAGGGAACATATAATTTACAAGTGACTGTGTATTTTGAGTCAGGCAATTGCTTATTTGGTTTATACGACCTCTGTTTCCTAGTCATCAGTTAACTTTCAAATCAACAGTTTGTATGAAGATTTAAAGGGTTCTCACAGATTAAAATCTTGAACTCACTAACTTAATAAAGAGCAGAGTACATACTGTACAGTAACCCAAAGGAGAAACACACCTCCCAAAATCTAGTTCTAAGTGGTCCCAAATTCTAAGTTAAATAAGTAGGTTTTTTTTAACAAACACTAAAACATTCCAATGATGGAACCCTCTAATGAGAGCAGGAAGTAGGTTCCACAAGATAGGTACAGAAATGCAAAGGGCTTTATCTCATGGGGATTTCAAATGGGAATGTGGAATGATGAGGAGCCCTGCCTCAGAGGAACAAAGGGGCAACAGGTGTGTGTTCAGTTGGAAGGTCTTTCAAGTAGCCAGGGTTTAAATTTTGCAGGGCTTTGTAGGTTAACAAACTTACCTTGAAACAGATGCACCAGCTTACTGGCAGCCAATGCAGTTCCTTCAAAACTGGCATTATATGCACAGACTGTCAGGTCCCTGAAATCAGCCATGCTGCTGAGTTCTGCAACAGCTACAAATAACACCCCACTTTCTCATGTGCTCCTTATACCCTTCAGCCACTAGAAGTCACTGTTGATCACTTTTTCTTCTATCTTCACCACCTGTATCCTCCTCCTCCTTCTCTAGGATCCACCTTATTTAAAACACCCCCAACCCCTGCTGTTTAAATCCTGAAACCTACCCCTAAGGTTTTCCTTTTCTCTCCAGTGAGGATTCAAACCCTGCACCTTGTGGACCAAATGCAGTGACTCTAACCAAATCAAATCAGACTTTATTTGTAAAAGATGCCTTTTCCAAAACCAAGACGCCTCTACCAAACATAATAAAAATCAATAAATAATTAAACAATGTTAAAAATTTATCCAAAATGGCAACATTAAAAATCATTATACGCATGGCTAAAAATAAATGTTTTTAACGCCCCCTTAAAACTTTGGACAGTAGGGCAAGCTCGCACCTGATGAGGTAGAGAATTCCACAGGGTTGGGGCCATAAAACTAAAAGATCTGGCCCCAGATGTCTTTAAACGAACCCTGGGAATCTCCAACAATCCCTCATCAGTGGATCAGAGAGAGCGGGAGGAACAGTAGGGACAAAGGAGATCTTTCACATAACAAGGTCCCTGATCATGTAGGGCCTTATAGGTCAGCAAACTGACCTTGAAGGTGATTCAACAGCGTACTGGCAGCCAGTGCAGTCCGAGGAGCACAGGCGTTATATGACTGGCCCTAGAAGAACCAGTCAATAACCTGGCTGATGCATTCTGCACTAGCTGCAGGCAGTGAATATCAACCCCTGGTAGCCCAAGATAAAGGGCATTGTAGTAGTCAAGGTGGGAGGTAACGAAGGCGTGGACCAAAGCAGGAAGCTTGTCAGGAGGAACCAGGTGCTTCACCTGGGTGATGTTCCTCAGATAGTAAAAAGAGGCTTTGACAACTGCCGACTCCTGAGATTTAAGTGTCAAACAGTCATCAAACACAATGCCCAGGTTCCGCACCGGTCTGATGTGAGTTAAGCTGAACAACCCCAAGCCATAAATCCGAGGTGATCAACCCAACAAACCCACCTCCTGGCGACTGGGTCCTAACCAACACCTCAGTTTCTCTGGATTCAACACTCAGCCAACTCACATTCATCCAGTCCTGGATTTCGCTAGACAGTTGTTAAAGCCTGAAATGGCAGCATCTTGGCCGGACACAAAGGACATGTACAGTTGAGTATCATCTGCATAGCAGTGAAAACTCAAACTGTACCACCTAATAATCTCTCCCAACAGCAGCATATACACTGAAAACAACATGGGCGCCAAAATGCAGCCCTGCGGCACCCCACAGGATAGGGGGAATGATGTTGAGGAAAAAATCCCAGACACCACCCTCTGAGTCCTACCCTCGAGGAAAGAATGAAACCAACTGAGGACTGTACCAGACAGCCCACAGATAAACTGCAAGAGCTCCAATAGCACACCATGGTCCACGGTGTCAAATGCTGCAGAGAGATCAAGAAGGACCAAGATGGAATGGGTCTTTTGATCTCTCGCTATTAGGAGGTCATTTAGTACCTGGACAAGAACTGTCTCGGTACTATGTCTCTTCCTAAATCCGGACTGGAGAGAATCATCGACATTGTGGCTGGACAAATGATCATCCAGCTGCGACGTGACCACCTTCTCAATAACTTTACCCATGAAGGGCAGGTTAGAGACAGGCCTGTAGTTGGCCAGACAATCCGGGTCCAAGAAGGACTTTTTAAGAAGGGGCTGAACCACAGCCTCCTTCAGAGGATTTGGAAAAAACCCTCCAAAGACCTCCAGACTATCTCAGCAAGGACCAGACCGATTTTATCCACACAGCCCACTAAGAGACGTGTGGGGCCCGGGTCCAAACCACAGTTCGTAGGACGCAATGATTGGATGACCATCACAATGTCACTGATTGTGGGAAGGCTGAAGTCAGACCACACAAATTCGGTGTCTGACATCTCCTGCCAACCATCACAGCTCCCATTAGGGAGGGTCAAGTGGACATCAGTCCTAATTGTGGCAACCTTATCTGAAAAGAATTGAGCAAACTCCTCACACCATTCTTGAGAAAAGGCTCTTCTGGGCTGAAGACAGATTGGATTGCACAATCTGTCCACAGTCCGGAAAAGCTGAGCTGGTCGATTCTGTGCAGCAGTAATTTCTCTGAACAGGAATTCTGCCTTCTTACAAGAGATTGCTGATTGATAGACCACATAATGGTCCACCAAACTAAGTTTGTCACAATCCAGGCCCGATTTCTGCCAGCACCTCTCTAACCTTTGTCCAACTCTCCTCAACTCCCTCAGAGTCTCATCAAACCAAGGAGACCTGTGGCGAAGAGTGAGGGGATGAACACGAACAGGAGCAATGGAATCCAGGGCCCCTACTACCACCTTATAATAGGCGAGTACCAAGTCCCCTGGATCCATACAGTCACTCGGAAAACCCGATAGGTCCAGTACCGCCATCAGGCAATCTGGGGAGACAACCCTCAAAGGGCGGTACTGGACCATCTCCATAGGGGCTGGCCTACTAGGGGTGGCCTCAAAACTGAACCCAATTGTATGATGGTCAGACCACCTGGCTAGTTCCACCACCAAATTGGATATCTTCATCCCCAGTAGGAATACCAAGTCCAATGAATGACAACCAATATGGGTCAAGGAGGAAACAACCTGAGTGAAGCCCGGTGAAATCATTAACTGGTGGAAGTCCTGACCAAACTGCGAGAGTTCATTGTCAACCCAGGCATTGAAATCCCCCAGAATCAACCATCTGGGGGATCCCAATGTCAGGCCGACAATGAAGTCTGCGACTTCCCACAGGAAAACATTCACATCACCTGGTGGATGGTAAATGAGAAGTATCCTGTACCCCACACCCTCGCCCATGATATATTCAAAGGACTTGGTAGTTCCCACTGGTAGCTCCACTAGGCCTAGTTCCGGTGTAAAACAGATAGCAACACTTCCACCCCTACGATCCATCCTAGGGTGGTGTATCAGCAAGTACCCAGCCGGCATTGCTGATGCCAAAACTGGGTCAGCATTCTCATCCAGCCAGGTCTCGGTGATGCACGCCAGGTCAGATGATCCAACAAAATCTGCTATAGTAGCAGTTTTGTTTTTAATAGACCTGGCGTTGCATAACACCACCTGAGAAGGATGAGAATCTGAGGATGACCGTGCTACCTGCCGACTACAAGCAGAACCCTCGGGTATGGGAACCAGACAGAGTGGACCCCTTTCCTGGACCCATTTCTCCCCAGGGTGTCTCCTTGTCCCCACTATCCTATCCACTCACTCCTTTCCATTCCCTCTCCAGGCCCAACCCTCATCCTTCTCCTCCTCTTTCTAGCAATCCCCAGAGTCCTACACCATCTGTACACCTCTGGCAATAAGGGAGGACAAAAAAAAGGACAGAGGTTCCTGAGCCTGGAGGGGGAATAATACCCGACTGTCCTTATACCTTCCCAACACATATTTACCACACTAAACAAATACCAGTAAATAAACAACCCCAAAATACAGATTTAACCCACACCCAAACAAACAATACTCAAATACTCTAAAATGCCCACAAAAAATTAAACAAATACAACACCCTATATAACAATTTAACAGCAGGATATAACAGAGAATCTTTCATAGATCCAAGTCCAATGCACAGAAAGGGCCCAAGAACTGCCAGTTCCCAATGAGAAATACAGAGCAAAAAACTGAGAGTCACAGGTTAATCGAAGTGCAGGGTCGACCAAAAGGTAATTCACCCCTCTCACAGGTGAAAAACCAAATCAACAGATAGTAAATGACAGGCCTCTTTACTAGTCATGGAATATACCCTGGAGCTCTCACCTCCAGAGAATGGTAGCACTGTTCAAACTCCCTCATGGGATCTCACTTCCACTTGAGAGTCAACCAAGCCTCAAATAATGATCTTAAATCCTGGGAAAAGTACATATAGTTTGCAGCTGAAAACAAAAACTCACTGTGAGATCCGGTCAGAGAGCAGGGAAAATTAATAAGGGCGCCCAGGAATCACGATCCAATTTTACCACTCCACCGGATTCGTTACGTCAGATGATAGCAAGGCTGAAACAGCGCTTTAGGTGTAAAAGATGTCAGGATTCCAGCCCATTCTGTGACTACCACTACATCAACTGGTAGTCACAACTACAGATCACCCCATTACCCCTTTAGCCCTCCATCTGACTACCCTGTTATCTCTCTACTACTCCCTTTCCTGAGACTTAGATCACACCACAACTCCCTTGCTGGTGACCTTATTCACTCCGTTTGATATCTACTTCCTCACCAACCATGTCTCTCCTCCCCTCACTCCTTCTCTTTTAGTTCTTCCCCCTCCTGTCCTCTCCACCTTGCTCCTACCCTTCCAGTCCCCCGGACCCACCCCCACCATCCTCCCTACCACTCCATTCCACAAGAACACTGTCTTTCTCACTCTTCACCTCCCTCGCTCCCTCCCATCCCTCCCTGCACTACCCCGTCCTCCCCACCCTACCCTTCTCCCCTCTACCCCTCTATTCTCCTTAAGCACACTAACATAACCTTACCAGATGTTATAGTCCTAGAATATACAAATCTGGGCCCTTCCTCTCTACCCTTTCTAGGGCCCTCATTCTCCTTCTTCTCTTCTCAGGCACCATACAACCGAACCCCAGCCCAGGTCACCCCCTCCCCTCCACCCTGGAACCCATTTTTAAGAAAGAGAAAAATATCAGCTTTATCCATCTCAACATCCAGAGCCTCAATGCTAAATTAGATGCCTTTCAAGTCTTGATTGCCGGAAATGATTTTCATGTGATCGCACTGTTAAAAACCTGGCTCTCCTCTAAGATTTCTGATGGAGAGATTGAACTTAGTGGTTACACCCCAGTCAAGAAAGATAGACTGAAAAGAAAAAAGGAAGGGATGCATGTTCTATATCTCCAACAAATTCCCCTTTACCGAACACATTCATAGATCAGAGTTTTCCCTTCTGGAAACTCTCTCAATCCACCTCCTCCTAGGCCCGAACAAAACTCACACCCTTACTTCTGCCTGCCTCCCCCAGGGCACCCTTCCCTCTGACCTCAAGTCACTCCTAGCCATCAAACACACCCTTCCACTCAATAGGGAGTGGATCTTCCTTGAGGATTTTAACATAAACTGGGACTCCAGCTTAGCTGCCACTGCCAAATCTTCTATCACTAATCTCGACCTTCACCAGCTGGTCACCTCTCATACCAGATCTAACTATAAAACAGGTTCCCAAACACTTATTGACTGGATTATCATCTCTCATCCCACCCACATCACTGACTCCAGAGTGTTGCCTGACTCCATCAGTGATCACTGTGCGATCTTCTGCCTTTGGTTGGCATGACTACCCAAGCTCCCCCCTACCTTTATATTTACCAGGAGACTATCTGAATGGAGCACTGAATACAAAAACCATGATCTCTGCCTTGTTGACTGGTCCTTTGCCGAGGGGCCTGAAGACTTTGACTCTGCCCTACAGAAATTCTCTAGCATCTTTGTCTGTATATGCGATAAGCATGCTCCACTCAAAAAAAAACAGAACAAGGGATAAAATAAATGAATGGATCACCTCTGATCTTATTAAGCTTATGAGATCAATGAAAAAAGCTTGGGCCCGCTATTCGAAGCTCAAAGATCCGTCCCAGCTGTCCTTCTTCAGAGCTCTCTGCAATAAGTGCAAATCTGCCATCAGAAAGGATAAAATTGACCAACTGCATAATAAGCAACTTGAGGATGCCTTGAACCCTCATCAGCTCTGGGGCACCCTAAACTCGCTCCTTGGTAAAACTAGGAATTCCAATCCCATCACCCTTCTCCACAATGGATCCCATATTAACAATCAAATGAAAGTTGAGAACATCTTCAAATCCTTCTTTGGGGACCTTGAAAAATGCAAACCATCCTCCCACACCCCTTTGCCCCCATCCCTTCCACCCCACCCCATCAACCCCAAAATGTCAGTGCTGGCATCTCCCAATTTTTACATTAAGGCCCTGTGCCCTGGTGACACCAGAAAGCTCATTCTGAAGAACAACCAAAAACCCTTCAAAGGGGCCAATGGTATCAGTTTTAAAATCCTGAAACTTTTCATCTCGGCTGTTGCAGTTTCACTTACCAATCTTCTCAATTGTTCCCTGTCTTCAGGCTCTTTCCCCAGCACCTGGAAAACTGCCACCATCAAACCACTTTTCAAAGGTGGGTCAAGAAACAATGTTGGCAACTACCGCCCGACTTCTCTCCTCTCCCAGCTCTCACAAATCATAGAGAAGGTCATACACTCCCTAATCACAGCCTACCTAAATACCTACAGCCTACTCTCCAGTGCCCAGCATGGCTTTAGATCCAGCCACAGTACTGAAATAGCTTTGGGAAGGTTCACCAGTGACATTCTCAAGGTGAAAGACAAAGGGCAGTACACTGGATCTGTCTTTGTTGACCTCACCAAGGTGTTCGACCTTGTTGATCACAACCTTCTCCTTAACACCCTTCGAGGTCTATACTTCTCCAGCAATGCTCTAAAATGGTTGGTAGTTACCTCTCTGGGAGATCCCATCATACATCCATTAAAGGCCATCTCTCCTCAGCATGTCCAATCAAAAATGGTGTCTGCCAGGGCTCCATCCTTGGCCCTCTTCTTTTTTCACTTTTCATTAATAACCTCCCCTCCATCTGCCAGAACTCTCAACTTGTCCTCTAAGCAGACGATGCAGCCCTTTTATGTAGCCACAAAAATACACCCTCCGTGCTTCACTTCCTTTAGTCCAGTTTTTCAAAACTTCACTCCTGGTTCTCCAGTAATGGATGGTCCTGATCACCAAGAGACAAATTTTATGATCTTCTCCAGACCAAGAGGAGCATCTGTTTCTGGACTGACCCTGCTTGACAACTCTGGCAACCTTATCGAACAGGTGAACACATTTAAATACCTTGGTCTCTGCCTGGACCCTCACCTATCAAACAGCCTTCATATTAATAACCTCATTAAAAAGATTCATGTCAGGCTTGGTCTTCTGTAGAGGATCAGGAAGTTTCTGCTTCCACCTTCTAGGCTACTCCTGGCTACCTCTCTACTCATCCCCCTAATCGACTATGGCTCCATCATCTACTCTCCATCTTCATCTTCACTATTTTACTTCAAACTCAGAGTCACCTACAGCAGTGTAGCTCACTTCATCACCAGTCTCCCCTGAAAAACCCACCACTGCACCCTTTACTCTTCCCTCAGTTGAAGGGAGGTTCCACCTTAAAATGCTCACCTTTCTTCATAAAATCCACTGTGATCTTCTGCCTCCCAGTGTAAACTCCCTCTTCCCACACTCAGCACCTAGGCAATTGACCAGAGGTGCCACCAGCATGGACTTTGACAACCCATTTTTTCTGACCAAACTGTCTCTAAACCCCCATCTTCTTTTCTGTCACAAAGCTGAACAATAAACTCCCCCCTGAAATACAGGCCTGCAAGTCTATCAACTCCTTCAGCTCCTTCCTCAAGGCCCACCTCCTTAGTTCGTCCACCTGTAGCTGTCCAAGGCTGTCTCCCTGCTAAACCCTTTCAATCATTGCCCTCCTCTCTTTTCCAACTCACCATCCTAACTCGCTCCCCCTCAGTCCCTGTTCTTTCCTCTCCTCTCACCACCACCTCCCCTGTGACCTCCAATCCCTCCAATTCCTGTATTCTAGCACTTTCACCTTATACAGCACTTTATTCTGGATCCCTTAGTGTTTTAGTTCAGCCTTCATATCATAGGATTTTGTAACCCTTTGTATTATGTTGATCTGTTTTGTTTTTACTTGTTATGTTTAATCCATCTTATGCTGTAACATGTTGATCTGTATTTGTTCAACTGTTACTTCTATTGTTCTATGCTACCAGTATTTTGTATCCCATACTGAACTTTTGTGAAAATGGGCATTTTTGCTCACATACTTTCCAGTATATAGAAAAAAAATGATTGACTGATTGACTGACACTACAGCTGCATAGATAGCCTCAGGTAGAGATCACTGTAGTAATCCAGTTGATTGGTGACAAATGCGTCTGCAAGTGTTTCCAAGTCAGGCGGCACCAGATATGCTCAAATGCGGACAATATTATACAGGTGGTAAAAGTCACTGCAGGCAGCAGACGAAACCTGGGGTCACATATTCAAGCGTTAATGCAGGCACTAAGGGGTGTTTGCCCATGCTGTATTTTGTGCCCAATTTCTGTATGGGCTTTATATTCAGAGACCCCCACAGCATGAGCAAAACCCATTACCACCCAAGCACTAACATACTGCTTTGCCCATGCAAATGAGAGGGTCCCCCTTGCATATGGGAGCAGTGGCACATTCAGAGGTTTGCACAGGCAGTAAATGACACCCAAATAGGCACTAGTTACCACCTTTGCAAACCTCAACTTAATGGGGAGCAAGGCCCTGATGACAGGACGGGGAACTGCAGCCGCCTGTCCCCCCACCCCCAAACCCCATCCCAGTGAAACAATGAATGGCCATGTATCTAGTGGCACCCACCCTCTGATGACCTGTCTCTATCATGCTTGTGGTCTCCCTGTTGTCTAGTGGCAACCCCTGCCTCCCTGAACACCCATCCATATGGTGTTTATGGTCTTCTTGGTGTCTGGCAGCATCTCCTATCCCTGATCATCTGCCCCAGTTGTAAACAATTCCTCCCTAGTGTGGTGTGTCAGGCAGGCCCTCCCCAACCTTCAATCACTTGCCCTGGTTGTAAACACTTCCTCACTGGTGTCTAGTGGCACCCCCAACCTTCAGTCACCCAACTTGGTTGTAGACACTTCCTTGCTTGTGACTAGTGGCACCCCCTTCCCTGAACATCCATCCACAATGGTATCCTGTGATAATAGTGACCGAATATGGGAGACCATCAAGATGGTGACTCATATTTGGTGCTATTATCATGGGTCACCATTTGCGTTCACTATTATGACATAGAACTGTCCCCAACATGCTTGGCAGTCCTTGGTGTCCAGTGGGTCCCCCCTTGACTGCCAGTCATCAAGTCATCAAGAAGACTGGGAAATGATGGTGGTTCTGTTCCTCCCTGCATGGCCTGTACCCCGCACACCACTCAGCAAAACCCCCATATCTGTGAAGGCAGTGCCATCCAGGGAGCCCAGTATGATGACAGGCACAGCTCTCCTCTCACCTCCTCAGCTGGCTGGGATGACAGGGAACATGCTTACAATATACTGTATGACTACCAAGCATGTTGGGGACAATGTTCAGGGGGGTGGGGAAGTACCACTAGACATGAGGGACTAAATATGAATTACAGGGCTGGAGGATCAGGGGGTGGGGATGGCCCCTAGACACCAGGGCACCATGTCACCAGACCAGGGTGGGAGATCGGGGAGGGTGCCACTATGCATGAGACAGTATATTTACTTAGCAGGGACTGGCATTTGGGGTGTTTGGGGGTGCAGTCACCATGATGTCTGACATGGCAAGTGACCACAGGATAGTTGCAAACCTGCTGCTACTTCCAAGCAAATGAGCCCATAATGAGCATGCTAATGGTGCCTTAGTGCCTTGCATGCCCAATGGACTCATTTGCATTTTTTTGGCTTAATTTCACCCCATGGATCCCAGTGCTGATTGATCAGGGTCACAGTTTCATATGGGCTACATGTGGCCCAGGTCCATGTCACTGCAGCACTGCTAGCCTTAGTGCTGCACTGACATGGCCCTATATTCAGTTGGATAGTGATAAGTGCACCATCCGATTGAATATGGCAACCTCTGGGTTGGGTGCAAGTGCAAGACCACACAAACCTTTACACTCCATTTTTCCAAATATTTGAATATTTATCTCCTGATATTTTAGAATCCATCTGCTATCCACAGCAATGCCCCAGGTTTTTACCTCATCAGCCACTCATAGCATAGTGTAATGCCACTTAATGAAGGCAACAGGGCACTATCACTCTTCATTGCTGTCCCCACATGACCTGGTTTCACCAGTAACACCTCTGTCTTTTATGAGTTTAGTCTGAGCCAGCTTGAGGTCATCCAGTCTTGGATTTCAGCTAGACACTTGTCCAACACAGCCATTGCTTTGACCCCATCAGGTGTACATGACACATAGATCTGGGTATCATCTGTGTAGCAGGGAAAACCCATACCATTCCACCTGATGATCTCCCACAATGGCAACATATACACAATGAATAGCATGGGAGCTAGGATTGACCTCTGGGGCACCCCCCACAATAGAAAGCAGCGGCAGCATTTGAGATGTTACCACTTAATACAAACTGCTGCACTCTGCTGGACAAGTGGGACTCAAATCACCACTCCACCATACCAGTGAGTCCTAGTGCCTCAAATGGGTCAACAACAACCCCATGATTCACTGTGTCAAATGCCAAGGGCTGATCCTGCAGTACCAAGATGGAACACTGACCACTGTCTCTCACCAAAAGATTACTGACCACTGTCTCTCACCAAAAGATCACTGAGCACCATGACTAGTGTGGTTTCCATGATGTACTATGGTCTAAACCCACAGTGAACTGGCTCAAAGATCTTATAGCATTCCAAGCAGTCCAGCAACTGTGCCTCAGTTATGCTCTGAATTACCTTTCCTAAAAATGGGAGGCTTAAGACAGGCCTGTAATTTGCCACATCCTGTGGGTTCAAAAATGTCCTTTTCAGAAGGGGCTTTACCACTGCCCTTTTCAGTTCGGTGGTGAAAACACCATCCCAAAATGAACACCCGATAATCTCAAGAATAATTGGAACCAGAGTCTGCCAGCAACTTGAGAAAAAACTGGTAGGCCCTGGATACAACATATAATACGTAAGGCACAACCCCAATACCAGTCTGGAGACCTCTTCCATCAGGACTTGCCAAAACTCCACCCATGGCAAGAAAGTGCTGAAGTTCCTCACCTCATCAATACTGCTGACCTATGACAGACCACCTGAGGAGATACTAGTTTTGATGAATAACTCCTTTTAAAGAAAAAAATAATCGAATCTATGCATTTTTCTCTTGTAAAAACTGTTCCTGACGGAAGACAGCAAGTCCTTAACAGTCTGTCAATGGTGTTGCACAGTTGAGCTTATCAATTTTTCCCTTCAGTGATCACACATGATAGAAACACTGTCTTTTCAGAGTGATCACCTGCTGCTAGTCACTGTAGTGGGCATTCAGTATATTTATCACCCTTTAACCTGGATCTCCACCAGGAATGCTCCATCCTCTACCCACTAGTCTTCAGTCACCTAAGGCATACCTCTCAACCTCCTGCCTCATAAATCAGGGACAAGGCTTAAAAAAATCAGGGACAAAGGACCAAAATCAGGGACACATCTTCAAAATTGGAGATATCCACTCAGGAAGCTGGTAGAATAAGGGGCTTAGTGTAAAATATATTTTCTAAGGAAGAACAAGTCTGTAACTTCAATGTTTAACATTATTTTGTGCTTACAACCCCCAATGATTGGTCACGGAAACACAATTTTTAGGAGGGACAGAGTAAAATTTTGAGGCAAAATCAGGGACGTCCCTGAAAATCAGGGACAGTTGAGAGGTATGACCTAAGGTCATCATCAAACCATGGGGACCTAGGGTGGGAAATCATGGGGTAAACATGATAGGGAGCCAGAGTTTGAAGGCCACTGTAAGGGATTTGTTATAGACCAACATGGCATGCTCCATGCCCCTGACACATGCTGATACCTTGCCCAAGATGTCCACAATTGCCTGGAGATTTATTTGGCTCCAGATTTCTAATGATGATATCTGACCACCTGTAGCAGATGGGTTTGAAAATGGGGAGTCCCACAAAAGAGCTTTATGGCATGCTGATCTGACCACCTGACCAAATCAACCTTGCCATTACTAATGTCAAGATCCAATGTGATGACCAAATCAAAGGTATGGCCTTTTGTGTGAGTCCCAGTGACAGTTGCCTGAACTAGGCTTGTTGAAGACATAAAATGGAGGAACTGTTGCCCAAACAGAGTCTTCATTGTTGACCCAGAAGTTGAAATTGCCTAGCACTAACAACTAGACAGGACCACCACCAGGTTAGCCAGGAAGCTGTGCAGTTCCAGCAACAATTTACTACTGTGCCCTGCAAAAATTTGCTGCAGTGCTTTCCAGTGCCACTGCTGCTTCAAGACAAGCTGGGATTTTCCTGTTTTAAGCTTTTTTACTCCCCAAAATATTTTTACTCATCTACGTTTAAAAAATTACTTTGCTTGTCATAGTTATCTGTATTACTGCCAACCTGCTGACTATCTACCCCACCATCTCCCAAACACATATAGTTAAATATGCTGTATTGTATAGCGCACACTGTGCAATTATATGTAGAGGAGGAGGACAGTCACGAAATTGAACCATTCAGAATTTTTGACTAAACTGAAGCTTGAAAATTACACTGTTTTATAGTCCTGGGCCAGAGCATTATTCCATCTCTTTAACATATTTTATAAAAAAAATTGTAAAATCCCCCTGAAGGATCCCAAGTATAGTGAAATGCTGGGGTCTGTAAAAACTTTACAATAAACAATGAATTCAGAGTAATACTTTATATTTTGACTGGTTCACCAGCACCACAGTGTACCCCCCCGTCTTGCCCCCATCCCCTGTTGGCACTTACTCCTGTTTGCATTAACCGTACCAGTTATGTATTATGCTGCTCACTGCTGTGCTCTCCCTGTATGTTCCACAGCTGTATTTATAATGTGTTAATTGTTTCTAATGCTGTTTTGCTTCCAATTCATTACCGGTTATGTCTGTTATTTTCTTGTATGTTAAATTTGACTTATACTGTCAGCCACCTACCCAGTCCCTGTTAAGCCTGTTATCTCACTGTATGTAACTTGACTCCTTCACTGTTCTTGTATGCTTCTACCTATGTAACCCTCCCGGGTCACACCTGAAAATAGGCACTTGGCTGTCTAGTGTGCCTTACCCGGTTAACAAAAGCAAATAAATAAATAAATATAGAGTGGCTCAACACTGTTATTTTTCATGGAGTTGCTGCATTTGAATGAGGAGTCAGCTCTGGCTTATTTAACTATTGAGACCTTAAGAGTGTTGACCTGCAGCAAAATCATTTCTGTTGTACCTCATTAACAAATCCTTTGGACTAGAGCATTGGGAGACTGGCTCCTGGAATTGGAGGGAGGAATGACTATCTGCCTTGTTGTGACTGTCTTGGATTATGCATCTTGACTGGTGCCACTCTATGTGCTGTATTACATATTAAACACATTTTCAGTCTTGCTGCTGAAGGCATTTCAGTTTTGAAAGAAACATAAAGCTGCCTTTCCCATTTTGGCTAACACTGCTTGTAGTTAGCTTGTGTACACTAACATACTGTATTTGAACAATATATGGATATACATGTCCAACAAAATGTATCTACATATCCTGTGGCTATTTATAACACTTGTACCTGTAATTTAAACACATCTGTACTATGTGTAATGTCCCTAATGGCCTGCCTCTTGTGTTCATTGTTTAACTAATCTTAGTGTTTTTCTTATTTTTGTTTCCATTGTAGTTACTGTGTTTGTCTTTCCAGATATTAATTTTTGAGTTCCTAATCAGTTTCAGAATCCTGTGACATAATTTAAGTGGAAGACTGGAGTGAAATCTGAACTGCAGTATTACGGTCATCCATTGGCAGTGTATTCTTGAACCAGTTATTACAGTACTGGACATCAGCACTGCCTGTGCACCTTGTCCATTATACTTCCAGGCCCAGATATTCAAAGCTTAGTGCTGGGCACAAAGCCGTTGCATTGGACTAGCACCGACTTTGCACCTGACTGCAATATTCAAAGGGACAGTTAGAGCCAGCACTAGGTGTTAGTGCTGATGCTAAACCATAATGTATGAAGGGGAGGGACAGAGGAGAGAGGCACTAAATGCCAGTGCACCGGCATATTCGAAAGTATAGTGCCACGCTACAGGCATTAGCACAACCTGTAGCATGGCTCTAGATACCGCCAACAAAATGCTGCTAGTAATGCAGTGATAATGGAGTGGTGGTGCCCCCCCATCATGAACCCCAGCCCCCGGTATCCGCACTACGATGTCTCTCCCTGGTAGTCTAGTGGTTCCCCACCCCCAACCACGATCCCAGACCCCTGTTCCCCAGAGTAAACCTGAAATTACCCTGGTAATCTAGTGGTTCCCCACCCCCAGCATGATACCTGACCCCTGTTCCCCGTGGAAAATAAGACATTACCCTGATAGTCTAGTGGTTCCCCACCCAGCAGTGACCCCATGCATCCCAAGTAACATTCATGAATTCGCCATTTTGGCTTGCTCTGGAGGAGTATGAAGGGAGACCAGCAAATGTTCTATTTCTTTGGTGGCCAGTAGTTTGTTCAGGAGCTGTTACAGCCTGTGGATGGTCAGTTGACAAAGAATATACATTAGGCAGTGGCAAAACTCCTTCACCACTGCAGGCTCTGGTATACTACCATCTCCTTCCCAGCAGAGAGACTGTAGAGTCCTCAAACTGCAACAAATCAGAGGAGTCTCTCTTCAAAGTAGGAGATGAAGGGCCTTTCTCCAGAGTGACTCCCATAGCAGAATTATGCTCCTTATTGTTACCAAAAGAGTCCAGGACCTGTGCTGCATACCCACCAGCCTGCCAGACAGGATTCTGTGTCAACTGTAGTCCCGAGGGAAGTTCTAATGGGTCAGAAATGTCAAGCAAGTCTCCCTGAGGCTCAGAGCTAGGCCGAGCCGGAGAGGCCCAAATGTCATCTAGAGGAGATTTCTCCCAGCCCGCTCCCCTTAGCGCTTCAGCGATCATGATACCAGTAGCAGAAAGGTTATTATCAAAAGCTGCCCCAGGCTGACTTAAATCAGAAGCCAGCATAGACTTATGACCCTGTACATCTTGTTTCAGAATATTTGTTAGAGGGCAAATGTTAGTAAAGTCAGAGGTAGCAGACAAGTTCATGCGGAGGTGTTTTGAAGAAAAATCAGTACCTGCATCCAAAGCCGCCATCCAGGTAGAAGGTGCACCCTCAATCAGCTGAGCGGGAGACACTGACTATGCACCTGGTCTGCACTACAAACTTGTACAACTCCAGCCTTTGGTTGAAACGCAGACGAACATACAAATAACCAGGAGAACAGATCCGAGACTCTAGGCACTCACCCCAGGCGATGTAGAACTGCCAGTCTCATTCACGATATTTTCTTCAGATGCTGCAGCAACCTGCAAGAACAGCCAGCAGACAACTCCACAGCCTGAACTCCATTTGCAGCTGTGCCCTGTCAGCAGATGTCAACTCCATAATGACAGGTCCACTGAAAGCTGGAGTCATCTGTAAAACAACTGTGTTTCGAGTAGATACTGCATGCATGCAAACCTTTTTCCCAGAAGCAAGGCAGGGGCTCTCATTTGCACCTCCAGATTCCCCTGCAACCTCGATATCTCATACCACTTTGCCGCTCATAGACACAGAAGCGATACCTTCAGAATCCATTACACCAAAATCCTTGTCGGTCTCTAGAAGAGGGGAGATAGAGAAGAAGACCAACTCCCCTACTTCCAACACATCTGCTCCATCCAACACTGGACTCCAAGTGACCATCTCGGTGAAACAGCCAGGCTCCCCACCATCAGAGTAGGGGAATTTCCCCAGTGCCCTGGCCAAGTTTCCCCCATTCTCTAAAAATATCACCAACAGCTTAATCTGGTTCAAGGTCAATTGGCATTCGTCTGTATCCCCCTGCCCGGGTCGTGCCTGAAAATAGGCAAGAAATTGTCTAGTGCACTTACCCGGTCAACAAAAACTAAATAAATTAAATAAATAAACACACTGGATTTCCATAGGAGGAACTTGTGGTAGGTAAAAAAAAAAGTGTCAACATTCCTTTCCTGACCACATGTTCCCTGTGTTCCTGCAGCTGAAGCAACATAAAATCCCTTTAAGTTCCACTAAGACAACTGAGGTACTGCCACCCACCACAGGCTGAAATTTCCCTTTATTTGGGCCATGATACCTCCATGAACCTCATGCTAAGATTCCCCTTTGATTTGGCCATGTTGCAGCAGCTGGATCTGCTGATATACATAGAGATGAGCTTATCGGTGAGCTCCATTGGCCACCTGTAGAAGAAGACTTGCAGTGTATACAACCTCCAGCTGCCATTTCTTTCTTCTCTCAAACCTTCTAGGAGTTTCCATAGCTGAAGTCACCTTTGGAATCCTAGTGGGTTTTGTTGAGTCAGCTGAGGCTCCCCACCATCTCAAGCTAAATTACCCTTTGTTTCAGGGACACAAGGTAGCATCCAGTTACAAGTCAAGTCTGCCTGTGGACTCCATTGGATTTCCATGGGAGGACATGCAGTGGATAGAATCATTGGTCTGTGTTCCTTTCCTCATCCTCCCAACATTTCCCAGTTTGTTCAGCAGAAGCCGCATATGGAGTCCTTATGGGGTCCCGTTTAGCCAGTCAGTGTTACATCACAAACCCCATGCTAAGACTGCCCTTTGTATCAGGCCATGAGACAGAAACATGAACCGCTACCACTCACAGAGTTGAGGCCAGTCAGTGAGCTCCATTAGACTTCCATAGGAAGGACTGGCAGTGGGTCAAACACTGGTCTGTGTTCCTTTCCTAACTGACATCTCCCTTGTTTCTTCAGCTGCAACCACCTCTGTAGTTCTTGTGGGGACCTACTGAGCCAGCCAAGAGCCCTGCCAACCCCACTGAGATTTCCCTTTGTTTGGACCACTGCGTACTGCAGCATCTGGGGCTGCTGTCACTCACAGAGTTGAGCCCACTCTTAAGATTGCCTTTGTTTCAGACCATGAGACACCAGCTGGAGATGCTGCCATTCACAGAGTTCAGCCTGACAAGGGCAGTGTCAGTGGCTCAGCAGGTAGCACTCACCTCTGAGGTCAGGAGTTCAAAAGCTGTGGGTTCTATCCCACAACAGGCACTTGGGTTAATATCCCAATACTGACACTGTAGAGCAGCATGAGGGGGGTGCTGCACTCCTGAGGTGCCATCTTTTGGATGAGACATTAAACCGAGGCCCCATCTGCCTGTTCTGATGGTAGTTCAGGTGGATGTTAAAGATCCCATGGCACTTCTCTTAAAGAGTAGGGGAATTCTTTTATTATACAACATCAAAAACAAAATCTCATACAAACAGTGTTAAATCACACTAAGGGTTAACATAAAAAAGAACTGAAGGATCTCGTGATCATCAAAAACAGGAAGAAGGAAAAAAAAATTACTCAAAACTGCATGAAATAAGATAATAAATCTCATAAAGAAAACTTGAAGAAAAAGGAGAACAAATAATAGCGGTGTTATTGTAACAACCCACCTCTCCCTTCTGGGCTGAAACAGCTTTTAGAGAGGTGTCTGTCCTCGGGTATTTGCTGCCGCCAGCTGAACTGTCTCCAGCACCACCTTCAAGTCTACAAACCTGAATAATTAAACGTGCAATTGCACAAGTTAAAGTCTGATAGTGTGTCTCTCAGGTGGTGGATGCTACACAGAGTTTACCTCAGCCAGTGGAAACCAAATATTAAATTAGAAAAATGACATCACAGTCACAACTGTTGAGCAAATAAATAGCTTGTTTACTTAACAGAAAGTGCACTGAGCATTTACAGGATATATTTTGCAACACAAGAGAATAACACTCATACAGGAAAAGTAAAGAAATGTTTTAAATAACAGATGGCAAAGAAGGCTATTACTGAAATATGCTAGTACTAAACTTACCCTTCCCTGTCCTTTCAAGAGACCACTGTGCCCTGTGCTAACTGCCAGCTCCCACGGACCTAGCTAGAAAGGTAGGCTCTAATCTTAGATTCTTCCTCCAGCTTCAAAGTAAGAAGAACCCTCTTAATTGTCTTTTAGCCTCTTATATATTCTCCTGGGAACAGGTAATGCCTATTCCCACCTTTGAATGCACTAACCATCTAACATGTATGTATTTAATTGTTCCAATCGGACTGAACACCTATTAGTGACCAATTATATTCCCTTTTAATCTTAAGTTTATATTTGAATGAACCAATCCATTCAAACTGGCCTGTGTGTGTGGACAGGTCTGTGTATATGGAGATGTCCACTCAAGATTTATGACCCAGCTCTTATCTAGCAGCTAGGAAGGACTGAGAATTCCATAAGCTGGATGCTGCTGGACAGTGGATTTTAGCCTCTGTGTGTTTTTCAAACTGCTAAAAACACCAGCTAGAGAATCAAACCATTAGTTCTTTCCTTCCCATTTCTGTCACAGTTATCATCACACTAAATGAAACCTTTAAAACAAATAATGCCCTCCCTCCCCAAAAAGAACCAAAACCATATACAATCTGTTTAAAGTTCAATACCAAACATTCATTTATATTTAACCAACATTAAGAATCCCTTCCACCAATTATTGACCTTCCTAGTGGTGTGTACCTCTGAATCCTTAACATAAGCCCTTTCCATGGCCCCATGAATCATTAGTCTCACTGTCTCACAGGGCATTAATTTCTGATATAAAACCCATTGGCATCTAGTTTGCCATAAATAATATTGAGGCAGCAACAAAAATCAGTAACGTATCAAATGATAATGTTTCCCAATATTATGAAAGTACCCCAAGACTAAAATGTCATAATTTAACCTCGACAACCACCCCATCTGCCATTTGGAGGCTAGGAATTTCCAGAGTGAACTGGCATAAGAGCAGTGGAACAAAAAATGATCCATTTACTCTTCTTGATTAACACATCCTACAAAGGGACAATTTCTTTCTTCTCTGGCTTTATGTTTTGCATTACCCCGAACCCCAGTCTTCCCATATACTGCCAGCCACAAAAATTCCCACATATATCCGGGTAATCTGGCATTAAGTTGATGTAGAACCCCCGGGATGTAAGAAGGACAATTTTTAAAAGCAGGCTTCAAGGGATAAAGTATTGACATGACCTTATCATAAAGCTTTGGCCCCTTAGTATCTTTCAAAAACTGTTTAGTCAATCCCCATTTAAAAAGTTTTTGGACTGCAGGTTGGAAGAACTGTGGGACATGCAGGTGCTTCTAAAGTTTAGAGGGAGTTATATGCCAAGCTGAATAATATCTAGCTAAAGTTAGTTTTATTAAGGAGTTATGAAGAGAACTGGATACCAGTAATCCTTCTTTAACATTTTGTGAAACGAAAAGAGTTTAAAAATATAGAACGGGATCTACCATTCCCAAACCACCTTTATCCTTTGCTAAGTAAGTATATTGCCTCTTGATGGGGTTAAGTCTATTCCCCACAACATCTGAAAAAAAGACTATATAATTTGGTTTCCAAATGGGCTGGAAGGAAATATCATAGCCTACATATAAAAGCAGGGAATAGAAACTGCCTAATGACCACCCATTTTAACTAACAGATTCCAATGTTTCCACCTTTGCACTTTGTGTTCTACAGCGTCAGAATGGTTTCCCAGTTCAAAGTGGGAAGATTTTGAGGTCAAATATAATCCCCAAAGTTGTTAAAGGTTCAGAGGAGATTTGTAAATCTTGTACTGTAACCTCATTAGGATTTCCACACCCACAAAAAGGCCTTTACTCTTTCAGGCATTTATTTTGAATTGGAGACGAAAGGATAAGTGTACATAAATTCAAAAAGAAGGCAATTAGTGTGTTCAAAAAAAACAAACAAACATCATCCGCATAGGCCTGTAAGTACAGCACCTCTGCTGCAGGTGATCCCAACACCCCCTTCCAGCGGGGAAACTCTGACAGGGACTGAATCAATGGATCAATGGAAAAAATATATAATAGTGGACTCAACAGGCAACCCTGTCATACCCCAGTTGAAATGTGAAACCCATCTGTAACCTCACTGTTAATAACGGGATGAACTATAGCCGTTTCATAAAGGGATCTTATCCAATCAATTAGGGTGGTGGGAACCCCATATGTTTTTAGGGTAAAAAACAAGAAGGGGAGGTAGACCCTATCAAAGGCCTTCATTTGATCTACTGAAGTAATGCTCCCGTAAGTCCCATGTAATGAGAAATGTTCAATCAGATCTCTAATAATCATTAAAGCATGTTGTATTTTTTTCCAGGAAGACCACAGTATTGTAAAGGGAGATGACTGTACGTGCATAGGTTTTAAGTCTGGAATTTAAAATACTAGTTAACAGTTTATAATCTGAGTTCAAGATAGTAATTGGACACCAATTTTCCAGAGTTGATTTTTCCCCTGATTTAAATAGTAAAATTAACAATCCTTCCATAAGCCAAATAGGGAAACAAACTTGTGATAGAAATTAAAAACCAACTCTAGACATAAAGAACGTTCTTGGGGAAAAGTCTTGTATAAATCAGTAGTAAGACAATCAACCCCTGGGGATGTCCCACACTTCAGGGACTTAATAGCTCCCTCTATTTCTGCCACGATAAGTTCCGTCAATCCAGAGGCATCCTCCTGGTTTTAGAAACTCTATAGTTTGTAAGAATTGAATAATATCCCTATCACTAGGGGGAACCACTGGGGAATGGGATAACATAAATTCCTTAATGGCTATGTGAAGACCCTCAGTATTTTGAATGACATGACCTTCCTGATTTAGAAGAGAACCCAAAGAGGTCATATTTTTATATGTTTTAAAAGCCTCGTAGGGATCCCCATGAGGGTTTTTTTTGGTACCATATTGAAATATTGCTTTCATAGTATTGGCCCTATCATATTGAAATTCTTGCATTTGTTTTTTAAGGTGGCTATCTGGGATGTATAAGCAAATCTTGAAGTGTTAGCCATTGAAAATAAATAATATAATTGCTGACGTAATTTGAGATAGTGAAGAAACTTCACATTTCCCCCCATCCTACCCCGATTCATCAGCATAGTTTTTAGATCAACTTTTGAGTCCCTCCACCAATCTGCTAAGTCATCATATAAAAAGGAGACTGAAAGCCTAGCAAGTAGTACTGTCCTAATTTTAAAAAGTACCAAAGAATTTTTCAAGATAGGTGCACTTAATTTCCATCTGGACCTCTGTGGTGACTGTAAAGGAACCGAGGTAAAATTGCACTGCAAAAATAAATGTTCTGAAAAAGCCATCAGAATAGTTTGAAACCTAAAGGGGAAGATTATGTGATAGAGACATATAATCTACTGTAAAATGTATGCATTACATTTATAAGTGAAGTGAAAGGCCACTATGTTGGTGAGCGTCTGCTATCTAAGAGCCCTGATGAGTCCACTAGTTGCGATAAAGCATTTGAATCACAATAAATATTATTTTCTTGCCCCATTGAACCCCTTTTAGTCTTTAATTCACAATTAAAATCTCCACATAAGAAGATTTTAAAGGAAGATAACAAAAAAGGCCATAGAGCTGCAAACAGTGCAACCCTTTCAGCTTTCACCTGGGAACAATATACATTAATGAATCTACAAGTCATGTGATTCCATAAGCCATCCAGAATCATCAATCTCCCGGTATTAAATCTATCAATTTGATCAAAGAAAAGTCATAAGAGTTAAAATTGAACCCCACCATGACTGTCTCCATTCCGAAAGACCAATAGGAAGGGCCCCAAATCCACTCCTTCTGGAAAAACTTGTGATCACTTGTGAACATCCAGGTTTCTTGGAGTAAACATACATCAGTAGCATTCCTATGTATATATTCAAACACCACCTGTCATCTCCTAGGGTTCAATATACTGTGAACACTCAAGGATCCTACACTAAAAGAAGCCAGAATTTAGTTAATCATTCAATTACCTTTTGTCCTTTTCTTTTCCCCTTATAATCCTCCTGGGGTGGGATGGGGTTTGTGGGTCTACTCTGAAGGCTGGAGTCAGAATCCACATTCCATCTCGAATCTCCACTGTGTGGACAATACTGCAAAAGAATTGCTAGACTCAATGTCAGCAGGAGGAGGGACTACAATAGGTTTAATGTTCCTAGTAGACCTCCAAACCTGCACTACAGGAGGTCCAGGTAGAGGTCCAGGTTCACTGTCTCTTGATGTTCAGTATAGCACACTGGTGAGAGAAGAGGAGAAACACTGGATGAGGAGGAGCCTCAAGTTTCCTTGAAGTATCTTGTAGTGAAACCGAAGGTGGAGCAAGAACCTCTGGACGGGGGAGGCTCAGGCCAATCATGTTCAGGACAAGAGGCCAAATCTTGGGCTTGTTGAATCAATCAATCAGGGCTGATACAAGAAGCCTTATTCTTTGCTGCCCAGGAGCATTCGGTAAAGAGATGCCCAGTATCCTCGATGAGGTCACATTTGGTATGGTTTGCATGCTGAAGAGCTATGTGGCCTATTTCCCCACAATTGTCACATCTAGGTTTGTCACAGGAATTGGATAGATGTGTTCGAGATCCACACTTATAACAGACCCGGGGTTGCCCAGCATAAAAACACCCCCCCCCCCGTCACGTCCCAGCTGAAAAGAATTAGGGATATGGTCAATTCCTGTTTCAGTCTGCCCAAGCTTACCTTATCTTAAAACTGAAGGTGGACAAAGCAATGGGGCCTGATGGGATTCATCCCAGAATTCTAAAAGAACTAAGGGTAGAACAGTGACACCACTGACTACCCTTTAACAAATCATGGGAGGATGGGGTGGTACCCGAGGACTGGAGGAGGGCAGATGTGATTCCCTTCACAAAAGTGGGAGCAAGGCAGAAGCAGGAAACTATAGACCTGTTAGTTTAATCTCAGTGATAGGAAAATGATGGAATCACTTCTAAAGGAAAGAATTGCTCGAGTATCTAGAGGCCAGAGGGGCACAGGACCCTAGGCAGCATGGATTCTGGCAGGAAGGTCATGCCAGACGAATCTGATAAATTTCTTTGACTGGGTGACCAAAGTAGTAGATCAGGGAGGGGCTGTGGACATGGCCTACCTAGACTTTAGCAAGGCATTTGACACAGTCCCACACAAGATTAATATACAAGTTAGCCAGCCTGGGAGTGGGTCCCAGATGACAGCCTGGGTAAAGAATTGGCTGGAGAATATGACACAGAGAGTAATAGTAAATGGAGTCCACTCAGAAGAAAGGAGGGTTACTAGTGGGGTACCGCGAGGGTTCAGTAGTAGGACGGTCCTCTTCAATGTCTTTATAAGCGACATTGCAGAAGGACTGGAAGGAAAGTATGTCTCTTTGCAGATGACACTAAGATCTGCAACAGAGTTGATGCACAGGGTGGGGTGGAAAGGATGAGAAGGGACTTGGCAAGGTTAGAGGAATGGTCAAATGTATGGCAGCTTAGATTCAATGCTAAGAAGTGCAGGTAATGCACCTGGAAACAAAACCCAGGGAAGAGTACACAATGGGGGTGAGATACTAACAACAACAAAATGGAAAGGGACCTGGGGGTAGTCATATCAGATGACCTAAAGACGGGCAAGCAATGTGAGAGGGCAGCAAGGAGGGCTGGGGGATACTGGGATGCATAGGAGAGGCAACACCAGTAGAAAACAGAAGTTATTATCCCTCTGTACAGACAGCTGGTGAGACCCCATCTGGAGTACTGTGTGCAGTTCTGGAGACCCAGTCTCCCATAGAACATAGACAGGATGGAAGCTGTCCAGAGGAGGGCAACTAAAATGGTGCAGGGTCTGCACGGAGGACATATGAAGAGAGAGACTTAAGGAGCTTAATATGTATAGCCTCAAGGAAAGAAGGGAGAGGGGACATGATAGAAACTTTCAAGTACCTCAAGGGAATCAACAAAGTCCAAGAGGGTAGCATCTTTCAAAAAAAGAGGTGTGCAAGAACAAGAGGGCACAATTTGAAGATAGAGGGGGCGGCTCAGAGGTAATTTAAGGAAGTATTTTTTCACAGAGAGGGTTGTGGATGCATGGAACGGCCTTCCGGAGGAGGTTGTGGAGTCAAAATCAGTGGTGGAGTTCAAGCATGCATGGGATAGTCATAAGGCAGTTCTGGGGGTGGGGTAGGAAGAAGTAGGCTGCTGGTTAACTAGGATCTGCAGCTTATCCAGTAGGTAGGGAAATGGGCAGACTGGGTGGGCCAAGCGGTCCTTATCTGCCATCAAATTCTATATGTTTTATAATGCCAGCCCCCGGTCCAGAACTGTTCAGTATCAAGTATAGCTTCTGGTGGACTCATTACATCACATTTAAGGGACAAAGAATAAGTAATGTCATCCACATGACCCCCCCATTCCGAAACATAACAGCAACATATTTAATCAAGGGCTTAGATAACGGAATTACCAAAAAGGGGGTCCATGTGGGTGAGAACTTAACCTGATTGTACCTCTCCCAGAATAGATCCAAAGCATAAGCAGAATGAAAACTTACGTCACAATTATCTTTACCTGAAATATTTATAAAAGCAAAAACTTTTCGTGGAGAGAAGTACAAGGAATCCTTTAATAAACATTTGCCTACATGATGCCTATCGGGCCTAACATCTAGCCCACCCTTATAGCGGATCCTGACCGCATTTCTCAGTGGTACAGCTTCTTTTTTAATTTTAGAAAACAGTTCCGGTAACAGAGGTTTATTTGTCTCTGGATTCTCCTGTATTAAAGTACAGTATTAAAAAGTTCAATCTCCTTTCCAGGAGAAAGATCAGAAATGACCGTAACAGGGGGAACTGTTATCTGCAAGGCCTTCTCGAGGGGCTGGACTCCGTGTTGTACCCCAGTAGGATTCTCTCCTACTAACTGGAGGGGCGTATAGATGATAGAGGTGCTACAGATAAATTGGGTCACCATTCAGGTGTGTTTGTGAAAAATTCTACTAGGGTCCCACTCTGGGGTGGGAAGCCATGTCCTTGTTTATTAAGTGTCCATCCTGCCTCGCTCAAAGCTTTCTGTGGAGACCAGGGTTCTTCAGAGAAGGGGACAGGGTGAGGAACAGAAGATACAACCTGTGAGTCCATGCCAGCTTTAGGTACAGCTGGAGCTTGTCTAGGATCTGTAGCATTTATAGGGACATCCATTTTCCCCAAATGTCTTTTAGCCAAAGTAATGGCAGTCCATTTTTCCTTGCCCTCATTTCCTAACCCCACTCGAATTGTCTGGCCCCGGTTTGCAAAGTTAAACTCTGTGACTCCGTCTTGAGTAGAGAAGGAGGTCTGGAAACCATAGTCCACTTCAGGGACCCTCACCCAGTCAGCGATTTCAATATAGGACCTTGAAAAACAAAACCTGTAGATTTAAACAGGGTAGAGGTGTCTGGAAAAGAACCTGCATGAACTAAGTCGCAGAGTTCAACGACATCGGGCCTTTTAGATCGCTTTTTCTATCATTGGCTACACAGGCAAACCAGGTATTGAGAGTCAGTTTTTCCATTGACTGTAGGCACTGAACCTTGCTAGGTTCTGAACTGCCAGCCTTTAATGAACCTTCTGTTTCCATAGCAGTAGTATTAATCTCAGGAAAATGTGCATCAACTCACCCGATCGCTCGGTTGTTCCAGGAGCTGCCATGTCATCTGAAGGATCAGACCTTGTGACAGCGGCTCTTGAGGTTTGACAGTCGGTTTCTCAGCCCGCAATAATGCTAGCTGCTTCTGTAAGCGCTCTTGTTCTTGCACATGAAATTCCAACTGACGTAGACTATTTGAATGTAGTGCATCCTCTGAAGTAAGGGTTATAGCTTCCAGAGGTAACTCCACTCGGTTTGCTTCTATCTGGGATAAATCCTCAGTAGACGCATAAACTTCACTTTCCTCTGGTTCTTGCATTTCTGTGGCTGGCTTTAGAGATACAATGGTTTCCACAGATTGTAAGGCAGAACGCCGAATCCGCTCTCCCTCCTCAGGGACATTCTTCTCCTCTAGGGCCTCACTCAAAGTGACCAGAGCTCCCAGTCAACGGATCCCCCTACTGACGAGTAGGGGACTTTTTATTGAAATCATAACAAATCAAAACAAATCATATATAAGTCAGTATTACATCATACAAAATCATAAAAGGGCAGAAAACAAGAACATAAATAGGTATTATTTCATACAGTAACCTCAAACGTAAAAAACCCCATTAGAACCACCCCTCCCACCCACCCCTCTAAAGCAGTATGGAATTTCCCAGTGTGCTGGCCAGATTTTCCCTAGTCACTAAAAATAACACCAACAACTTAATCTGGTTCAAGGTCAGTTGGCATTCACCTGTATCCCCTCTCCCAGGTCGTGCCTGAAAATAGGCAAGAAATTGTCTTGTGCACTTACCCGGTCAACAAAAACTAAATAAAATAAATAAATTCTCTGGATTTCCACAGGAGGAACTTGTGATAGGCAAAACAAGTGTCAGCATTCCTTTCCTGACCACATGTTCCCTGTGTTCCTGCAGCTGAGAGCAGCCACTGAAATCCTTTGGGGTTCCACTAAGACAACTGAGGGTACTCCCACCCACCACGGGCTGAAATTTCCCTTGGTTTTTGGGCCATGATACAGCAGCTAGAGCTGCTGCCACTCACAGAGTTGAGCCTGTCAGTTGGTTCCATTGAATTTCTGTAAGAAGGTCTTGTGACTTTACTTGCCAGCAAATTTCCAGTGATCCCCCATGTGAGCCTTTTCCCAGCACGATTTCTACACATAAGGAAGGCATCGTCTCCTATGGGCATCTTACAGGTAGCATCTGCAAGCCACTATTCCTGAATTTTTCCTGACCACCAGCTGCTAAGTTCTGTAAGTCTGTTTTCTTCCCTTCCAAACTAATGCACTGTTCTTAGCTCCCCTGCACTATTTCCTCCTATCCTTGATGACTTTATTAATACTGCTAGGCTGTACTATATACTTTCAAGGCCCTACTGTATCTTCACTTCCCTATGTCCCTTTGGCCCCCTGACTTACTGTAATTCTGTTCTGTCTTATCTGCAGTAACCTTCCATACATCATTCCCCCCTTTTTGTTATTTGCTTCCCCTTCCCTTCCATTGCCCTCTCCCTTTCTAGCGAACATCTTTTTCCCTCCCTCTAATTAATCTTGCTTTAATCAGGCAGACTGGATGTACGTTGATCTTTTTCTGCCATCATTGGCTATGTTTCTATGCTGGTTTTCTGAATCTTACCAGCAGTCAACTCATGGTTAATTGTTCTTCTCAGGGTTCTCTCTAGCCATAACCCCGCCATGTTCATGTACTTACACTAAGTTTCTCTCACAGTTACCTACTTCAGCCTACTGCTGCACCAATTAGAGTTGCTCCTTTTGCCCCCATTTACACATAGTGCCTGCTTATTTGCCCATATCTTAAAATTTTACACAAGGGGTAGGTTGCTGGTACTTGGCTCCAGAGAGTTATTTGAACTCTCTTGTGGTGGGATAGCTCCAGCATTAGGGTTAAGGTCAGGTCCTGGAATAAAAAACAAGGGTAGAACTAGTAACACCACTGACTACTCTTTTTAACAAATCATGGGAGGATGGGGTGGTACCTGAGGACTGGAGGAGGGTGGATGTGATTCCTCTTCACAAAAGTGGGAGCAGGACAGAGGCAGGCAACTACAGACCAGTTAGTTTGATCTCAGTGGTAGGGAAAATGATGGAATCACTTCTGAAGGAAAGAATTGTTGAGTACCTAGAGGCCAGTGGGGCACAGGACCCAAGGCAGCATGGATTCACGATGGGAAGGTCGTGTCAGACAGATCTAATAGATTTCTTTGACTGGGTGACCAAGTAGTAGACCAGGGAGGGCTGTGGACATGGCCTACCTAGATTTTAGCAAGGCATTTGATACAGTCCCACACAAAAGATTAATACACAAGTTAGCCAGCCTTGGAGTGGGTCCCAAGGTGTAGCCTGGATATAAAATTGGCTAGACAACAGAACGCAAAGGGTAGTAGTAAATGGAGTCCACAATGAAAAGGAGGGTTACTAGTGGGGTACTGCAGAGTTCAGTACTAGGACTGGTCCTTTTTAATGTCTTTGTAAGTGACATTGCAGAGGAACTGGAAGGAAAAGTATGTCTCTTTGCAGACGACACAAAGATCTGCAACAGGGTTGATACACAAGATGGAGTGGAAAGGATGAGAAGGGACTTGGCAAGGTTGGAGAAATGGTCAGATGTATGGCAGCTCAGATTCAATGCAAAGAAGTGCAAGGTAATGCACTTGGGAAACAAAAATCCAGGGGAAGAGTACACAATGAGGGGTGAGATACTGACAACAGTAAAAATGGAAAGGGACCTGGGGGTAATTATATCAGATGACCTAAAGGTGGGCAAGCAATGTGAGAAGGCAGTAAGGAAGGCTGGGGGGATACTGGGATGCATAGGGAGAGGCATCAGTAGTAGAAAACAGGATGTTGTTCTCCCTCTGTACAGACAGTTGGTGAGACCCCATCTGGAGTACTGTGTGCAGTTCTGGAGACCCCATCTCCGCAAAGACATAGACAGAGTGGAGGCTGTCCAGGGGAAGGCAACCAAAATGGTGCAGAGTCTGCACCAGAAGACATATGAAGAAAGACTAAAGGAGCTTAATATGTGTACCCTTGAGGAAAGAAGGGAGAGAGGGGACATGATAGAAACTTTCAAGTACCTCAAGGGAATCAACAAAGTCCAAGAGGGTAGCATCTTTCAGAAAAAGAGATGTGCAAGAACAAGGGGCACAATTTGAAGATAGAGGGGGAACGGCTCAGAGGTAATGTGAGGAAGTATTTTTTCACAGAGAGGGTTGTGGATGCATGGAACAGCCTCCCTGAGGAGGTTGTGGAGTCAAGAACAGTGAGGGAATTCAAGAATACATGGGACAGACATAAGGCAGTCCTAGTGGGGGGTAGGAGGAAGTAAGCTGTTGGTTAACTAGGATCTGCAGCTTATCTGTTAGGTAGGAAAATGGGCAGACTAGGTGGGCCAGGCGGTCCTTATCTGCTGTCACATTCTATGTTTCTAAGGTGGGAGGAGCCAAGGAGGTGCAAAAGGGGCAGATTTGGCACCAAAAGAGGACAAGTGAGAGAAAGAGAGAGGGCGAGGGTAGGAGATGCTCTGTGATGGTGGGCTAAGGCCCAGAAGGAGCTAGGGGGAAGAAGATCCTGCTGGTCTCCCCCAAAGCAGGGCTACCTGATAGTGTTCAGGACTGGGTTAGGACCTTAAAAAGCTTTAAGGACCATGGACAGATCATTGAGAGAGAGCTCTGAGTGTTTTTTCAAGAGCAAGGAAATGGAACAAGGAAAGGGAGATCCCACTCAGTGAGAGGAAATGAGACCTATATAAGGGCTCCATAGTCATCAGTGGCAGACACCCCTGGAAGTTAGGGGGTGGGTCATACCCCTGTACAAAGCAGTTCAAGGGCATGGCGGGGTGCTGGAGGATGTGGATACAGCAGAACACCTGAGAGCTGTAAACATAAATTATTTGTACCCTGAGAGACTCTAGTAAAAAAACATTTCATCTACTCAACATCTGCATTGTGTTTGATGGGTTGAGACAAGAATGAAAAAAGTAAGCATCTGGGCTGTGGCTGGGCTGGCATGGTATGTTCTGAGACCCCCAATCACCAAACTACAGATTCCTAGGGGGTAGCATCCTGCCTACACCCATGTATCTTAAGGGACCACCCCAGGCAAAGGCACCATTTTAAACTCATCACCAGTATTTACAACACCAAGAACACCAAGAACCCTGGTCAGCTCCTTCCCAGAGTTAGGGACATGACCCACCAAGGACACAGGGAGGCTGTTTATGCACAAGCATTACAGATGGTTCAAGATTATTAAATCACAACATGGTGTTGATCCATATTTATTAAAGTTAACTCAACCAGCTGACAGAAGGTTGGCGATAAGATTAATATTGGAAATATATAAGGTCAATTATATATATTACAAACAAAAAAGAGGCAGAGTCACAAACCCTTTTTGCAAATGTGTTTCAAAAACAGAAGAAGATTTGGAACATGTACTATTATATTGCCCGATATGAGAGACAAAGGAAGTACTGGCTTGGCCCTATTTTGAAGTTTTATTGCATGCCACACAGAAAAATACAGAGTATTAGGGACTTTTTTAACACAAATGATATGAATGTACTTCAGCGTTTGGTGAACTCCTTAAAAAGAGCAAAATTATGAAAACTATTATAGAGCCATCTGATATTTAAGACCATATGCAGCCCTGATTTTATTATTTTATTGTCTAGCTAAAGGCAGCGGAATTGCTATGTATTATATATGCAATTTTAATTATTATTGCAAATGTGAATTTTTGTAAAGGCATATATGTCGAACAATAAAACCTTTTGCACCCACCTTGTACATGCATACACTATTTTACTAGTGTATGGTATTGTAGTTTCCCACTTGTGTACTACCACTTATCTAATTAGTTTTACTTCTGTGGCCTCTATCACTGTATTTGCTAAATCTCTGCCAACTCCCAACTTTTTGGTTTATACGGTACTTGGCATACTTATTTTGTGTTACTTTGTACTTTATATCTTTGATTATAGCATTTCACCTGTAACTGCCTAATTATATTTATTTATTTATTTATTTATTTATTTGAATTTTGTTCCCCGGATAAACCCACTGAGACGAGCATCCCTTTTTCAGAGGTGACCCGGGATTAGTTACATAAAAGACAACATTCAATTACAATTACATAGCAGTGGTACAGAGATATAGCAGGGGATACATACAGTATGTAGAACAACACAATTTTAGTTAATTACAATGTGGTAGTTTGCAGGACAACATGAAAGAATTGTATCAAGTATACATAGATATAATGTGGAATTTTACAAGTCAATATGAGCCTAATCTTACCTACTACTCACAGGGCTTAAATATTTCACTCCTTTGGTATCCTGGACACACCTTTAACACTCATGGGGATTTTGACAATGTATTGCTGCTGCTACTCCATTTTGATTACTGGGGGCTTACACTTACTTGTTTTTCACACTGTAAGCAAAGGGCTACAAATCAGCATTTTAATCTTTCACAGAGGAGTGGACACAACTCCAAATTAGATGCCTGTATTGACTGCTTCTGTTAAAGAGTAAATTCCCAGATCCTAAGCAAACAGAAGAAACATAGAAACATAGACTTTGGCAAGCATAAGGACCACTTGGCCCACCCAGTCTGCCCATTTCCCTACCTACTGGATAAGCTGCAGATTCTAGTTAACCAACAGCCTGCTTCCTGCAACCCCCCACTATAATTGCTTTGTGTCTGTCCCATGCATGTTTGAATTCCCCCACTGTTTTAGACCCAACGACCTCCTCAGGAAGGCTGTTCCATGTATCCACCACTCTCCATGAAAAATTTCCTCCACATTACCCTGAGCCGTCCCCTCTATCTTTAAACTGTACCCTTGTTTTCTTACACATCTCTTTTCTGAAAGATGCTACCCTCCTGACTTTGTTGATTCCCTTGAGGTACTTGAACGTTTCTATCATGTCCCCCTGTCCCTCCTTCCATCAAGGGTATACATATTAAGCTCTCCAGTCTCTCTTCATATGGTTTCTGATGTAGACCCTGCACCATTTTAGTTGCCCTCCTCTGGACTGCTTCCATCCTGTCTATGTCCTTGCGTAGATAAGGTCTCAAAACTGCACACAGTACTCCAGATGGGGTCTCACCAACTGTCTGTATAGAGGATAACCATTTCCTTTTTCTACTTGTGATGCCTTCCTATGCATCCCAGTATCCCCTGGCTCTCCTTACTGACTTTTCACATTGCTTACCCACCTTTAGGTCATCTGATGACCACTCCCAGGTCTCTTTCCATTTTGTTGTTGTTAGTACCTCCCTGCTATTGTGTACTCTTCTCCTGGGTTTTTGTTCCCAGGTACATTACTTTGCACTTCTTTGCATTGAATCTAAGTTGCCATATGTCTGACCATTCCTCCAACCTTGCCAAGTCCCTTCTCATCTTTTCTACCCCTCTTGTGTATCAACTTTGTTACAGATCTTTGTGTCATCTGCAAAGAGGCATACCTTTTCCTCCAGACCCTCTGCAATGTCACTTATAAAGATGTTAAAGAGGATTGGACCCAGTACTGAGCCATGAGGTACTCCACTAGTAACCCCCCTTTCTTCAGAATGTGTTCCATTCACTATTACCTTCTGTGTCCTGTTGTGCAACCAGTTCGCTACCCAGGCTACTACCCTGGGACCCACTCCCAGGCTGGTTAACTTGATTATTAATCTTTTGTGTGGGACTGTGTCAAATGCCTTGCTAAAGTCTAGGTAGGCCATATCCACAGCCCCTACCTGGTCTATTACTTTGGTCACCCAGTCAAAGAAATCAATTAGATTAGTCTGACATGAACTTCCTGCTGTAAATCCATGTTGCTTTGGGTCCTGTGCCCCGCTGGCCTCTAGGTACTCAACAATTCTTTCTTTCAGAAGTGATTCCCTCATTTTACCTACCACTGAGGTCAAACTTACAGGTCTGTAGTTTCCTGCTTCTGCCTTGCTCCCACTTTTGTAAAGGGGAATCACATCTGCCCTCAAGCCAGTCCTCAAGTACCACCCCATCCTGCCGTGATTTGTTAAAAAGTGTGGTCAGTGGTGTCACTAGGTCCCCCCTAGTTCTTTTAGGATTCTGGGGTGAATGCATCAGGCCCCATTGCTTTTTCCACCTTGAGTTTTAGGAGTTCTTTCAGGACTCTTTCTTCTGTGAATGGACTGGTATCAACCCCCCTACCCAGAGTGCTTCTATTGTCTGGTTTAGGTAACTGCTCCTTATCTTCTTTTGTGAATACTGAGCAAAAGTATTCATTCAGTATCTTTGCCTTTTCACTGTCTCCCTCTGCCCTCACCTCTCCTTTATTAATCTTCACTATCCCTCCCTTAACCTTTCTATGCTCCCTAATGTACCTATAAAAAGTTTTATCCCCTTTTTTGACTGAGTTGGCTTTTTTTTTCCTCGGTTTGTGCTTTTGCTATTCTGACTGCCTTTCCTACTTCTTTCTGCTTTAATTGATACAGTTCCCTGTCATGCTCCCTCTGTGATTCCTTATACTTTTTGAATGCAGCCTTTTTCTCCTTAACCTTCCCTGCCACCTCTTTTTGAGAACCATAGTGGTTTTTTACTCTACTTTGTTTTCTTTATTTGTTTTACACAAAAACTTGTTGCCTCTATGATTGCAGTTTTGATTTTTATACATTGTTCTTCCACCCCTCCTATTTGGCCATTTGCTAGTGCATTCATCAGGTGTTCACCCATTTTGCCAAAGTCAGCCCTTCTAAAGTCCAGTATCCTTGTTTTTGTATGGCTTATCTCCATGGTTGTGCTCATTGTGAAGCACACTGTGCAGTGGTTGCTTGTTCCCAGATGTCTACCGACTTCTAGATTTGTGATCCTCTCTCCATTTGAGAGTACCAGGTCTAGTATTGCTCCCTCCCGAGTGGGTTCCAGCACTAGCTGTCTAAGGTCTGCCCCCTGCAGGGCATCGAGAATGACCCTGCTCTTGGATGTGGCTGCAGTACATGTCCTCCAGTTAACATCTGGCATATTCAGGTCCCCCATCAACAGTATCTCCCCTTTTTCAGCCATTTTGAGAATGTCCTCTATCATTTTCTTGTCCATTTCCTCCCCTTGAGATGGGGGTCTGTATACAACCCCTGTGCGGATTGCAATGCCATTCCCCATCTCCAAGGTAACCCAGAGTGCCTCTTGTCCTCCCCCTTTACTTTTTAGTTCTGTAGCTTTGATTCCTTCCCTTATGTATAGAGCTACTCCACCTCTTCTTTCACCTTCCCTGTCCCTTCTGTAGATTGTGTACCCTGGTATGTTGACATCCCATTCATGGTTCTCGGTGTACCATGTTTCTGTGACTGCCACAATATCCAATTGTTCATCTTCCATCAAAGCTACTAGCTCAGAAAGTTTGTTTCCCAGACTACGGGCATTAGTAGTCATTGCCCTCCATTTAATGTTGGCTTGATCCTTTTTTCCCCCATCCCTGCTCTTATTGCTCTTATCTATTTTACCATTTACCCCCGTCCTGCCCTGTGTTGAGCTCTGTACCTCAGTGTTTACCCTACTACCTGCCATGTTTTGTGGGGGGAGGCTTGACTTTTCCTGCCTTTTATCAGTACCTCTCCCCTTATCTAGTTTAAAAGCTTGTCAAGGAAGCATTTAAACCTGTCACCTAAAAGCTTGGTCCCCTTTGTGGACAAATGCAGACCGTCATACCAGTATAGACCTTTATCTCTCCAGGTGGACCCCCAGTCCCCAATGAAGCCAAAGCCTTGTGCTCTGCACCAGTTTTGCAACCATTCATTAAACTGCATGGTGTGCAGTACCCTAGCCTCACTCCTGCCATGGACTGGTAGCACCTCTGAGAAGGTTACTGTGCTTGCTACCCATCTGAGGCCCCTCCCCAACTCCACAAATTCATTCTGCACTGCACTGATCCCATGCCTAGCTAGGTCATTTGTCCCAAGGAGGACAATGATATCTAGTTCTCTCTCCTGTGATGTTGCTTCTACAATTGTGAGGATTCACTTCTTGTCCCTCCAAGCCATGGCACCAGGCAGGCAGCTTACTTCCTTCTCTCCCTTCCCCAGTTCTACCCCCCCTAACAATTGAGTCCCCTATCAGTAGCTGTTTCCTTCCCCTGTGGTGTCCCTTGCCACCCTTTTGTGGGTCTCCCTTGTGGATGTCCTCAGCATTCTTCTGGGTCTCCACTGAGGGTGCCATCATAGAGGAACCTTGCTCTGCCAGAATGGCATCTGATTTGTGTAGAGGTACAACTGGGGGGCTTCGTCTCTGGTCCACCACCCGCACCCTCCCAGAACCCACTGTGGTCCTACTGCTCTTCATACTCTGAAACCTCTGACTCAGTGGTTGTGGCAGTGGTGCTCTTTGGGAGGGGGAGGCCTCCTTAGTCCTTGCTAGTTCAGCCTGGAGGTGGGCAACCTCCTCTCTCAAAGCTGACAGTTGCCTACAAATAGGACAACAACGCAGTTTCCAGAATGTTTCCTGGAAAACTGCTGCCCCACAGCCAGTGCATTGCACCACTCCCCACATGTCCCGCTCCCTTATTATATACAATGTGTAAATATGTAAATATATATGTATTATTTGTTTTGTGTACCTACTCTTTATGCACGTTGCAGGGTTATTAGGAATATGACAGTTCTGCCCCAAGACCTGTTGAGGAAGTGATGTCAGAACTGTGGCTATAAAGGAAATGCCACGCGGGGGTAGTGCACAGCCACTGGTGACTGTTAGAAACAATCAAATACACAACTGCTCCACCACCCTGGTGAGTACTGTCCTTTATAGTAATAAAACTAACACCACAATTTACTAGACCATGGCTCCAACACAAACCACTCTACTGAGTCCAGGGATAAACATGAACTCACTCCTTAGCCAGCAGGACACTTAAAATGTTACAAAAATATCCTTCCAAATTCTAGGTCTCAACCCCCGCACTCAAGCAAATTCAGTTGTATCTCACTCACTCTCTCTGGTTATAAAATTGCTACTCTTTTAAAGGAATCCTGCAATTCTCTGCTTAATGCCAATAAGGAAAAATAAAAATAAAACTTTTTTGTAGAAGGTGTAGCTCCCCTTCTTATCCAGTGCTCTGCAGTATTATGCCTTAATCAGGTTTCCAGGTCCCAAATGGAGTTGCAGTTTATTCTTTGCAGTAAGTTTCTGAGCTTTCAACAGACACTTTAAAGTCAGTGTAACTGGCTTCTAACTGTGAAGGATGTCTAAGATAAGCACGGTGATGAAACCCCACCCAGAGCCAATTGATTGACTAGTGACACCTGTGATGTAAGCAGGCCTTTCAATGTAGGCAGACTGCTATGTCTGATTCCAATACACAAAACCTTTCAGTGAAACCAGGGATAAAAACTTAACTTCTCAGCCAGCAGGACACTTAAAATATTACAAAAATATCCTTCCAAATTCTAGGTCTCAACCCCCGCACTCAAGCAAATTCAGTTGTATCTCACTCACTCTGGTTATAAAATGACTACCCTTTTAAAGGAATCCTGCAATTCTCTGCTTAATGCCAATAAGGAAAAATAAAAATAAAACTTTTTTGTAGAAAGTGTAGCTCCCCTTCTTACCCAGTGCTCTGCAGTATTATGCCTTAATCAGGTTTCCATGTCCTAAATGGAGTTGCAGTTTGTTCTTTGCAGTAAGTTTCTGAGCTTCCAACAGACACTTTAAAGTCTGTTTTAAACTCTTGTATAGCATCACATCACTGGAGAAGACAGCAATACAAACTCTGCAACACAACCATAGCATCATAATAAAGCAAGCTGATAAAGGAAAAGCCAAAGCTAGGATAATTACAAATGACTAAATCAAAGAAGCACACAGACAGCTGTCAGTTACAACTTATTACAAAGAACACACAGAGGACCCCAGCATAGCACTTACAAAGGAACTTCAAATAATCATTGAATCACTACTTAACAACATCCAAGCCCAGGTAAATAAACTGATTCTGAGCAAACCAACTCCAAGAACATTTTACATTCTGCCATAGATACACAACCCTGGGACCTCAGGCTCAATATCTCTGGAATTGACACACTGGCTAATACCATTTCGGCACTTAAAGAATCCACTTGAAAAGCTCTAGTGGCAGCTACTAGCAGTTTAAATTTAAGATACTACAGTTTTTTCTCAAGAAACTGAAGCAAAGTGAACAACTACAACACAACACTATCACAAGGCATCTTTACATTTACCGCACTGGTGTGCTGCTGTTTGCATTGCTCAGCCACCGCTCCAACCAAAATGTTGCAGGGCTGTGTTTATACACTGACTGTGTGCATCTTTGCAAGAAGACTTCCTGCATTCATTCTGCTTTTCCACTGGGGTTGGGGTCCATTCTGTACCTGCTTGCCACCCTACACCTTGCCCCTGCTGCTAAAACATGTATATGAATGTTTGATTAAAAAAGATCCATTAACTGTTTGCCATTGATGCTGTTTTCAGTTTGCCAAACTGTACTAATGCTGACCACACAGTCAGTATACAAGTAAATGTGTGAGCAATGGGCAGGCGGCGGTATAGAGACAACATAACAGCACTTATAAATTGGATCCTACTGTACAGTGAATTGTGAGTACCTGTTTTGTACTGTGTACTAAGAGTGTGGAGACATGGGGGGGGGCTGTGCACTGGTGCAGGCGAAGCAGCATGTTTACATGCTTGCCAAAACACCTGCATTGGTGCACGTTCCCACTAAAACAAGGAACACTCTGTGGTGCAGTGGAGTGGCTTGTAATGCTCTGACAGCTGTTTACACTTCTGGATTTGCACTGGTGCAACTCATCTGCACCCCTTGCAGAGGTGCAGATCTGGTAGTGTAAACATACCTATAGACTTAGTGAGTGTGAGTGTCTTCTACATAGCTATCATTTTGTCAGAGATTTTTACAGGACAGCACATCCACAAGGGACATTTCAGAATCCATTATTAGCACCTAAAAAAATCACTGGATGAAAATTGTCATTGAATGTGTTAGGATGGTAATAATGTATACTCTCCCTTGCTGGTTCTTTACCCTTTATTGTGAAAATGCAAAATGATGTACAGTACATATATCATTTATTTGTATTCCATTTGACTGTTATATTCCCACCTTATTCCCCTTCGCAGTCCCATATTTAAACAAAACGTGATCAATCTCTGTATGTTTATCTGTTAACACAATTTCAGCAAATAACTGAATAAAAAGAAATACAGTTTTGATACACAACTTCAAATTTAACATCAGCCACTTTTTTACACATTGTGAAACAGCAATAGGCATGAAAATGGCACTGCAATATGCCAGCCTTTTCATGGATAATCTATAAGATTTTCTGAAGCACCGCTCTCATAAACCATTAGCCTACCTCTGATACATTCATGCCATAGTCCTCTATTGGATACAAGGTGAAAAGTCCTTTAAATAATTCTTCAGGTTTACTGCATTATTTATTATAGTCATACTTCTGTGATACTGGTTTTTGAATTACTATTGTAAGGTGCCCAGAGCCTTTGGGATTAGAAACATAGATAGTGATGGCAGATAAGACCCATGGTCCATCCAGTTTGCCTGAGTTCCCTATTTAGCCCTGTGACCTACTGTTTCTCCAGGGCCATAGCCCTCTCCAACCCTGCCCATTCTCCTCCCAGTTTCTGCTGCCCCGAGTAACCACTGTACCCTTCATTCTGTCCCAGCTATGCTTGAAACCACCAATGTTTTTTGCGCTCACTTCTTTGGCTGGTAGACTGTTCCTGGCTCCAACACCCATTCTGTAAAATAATGTTTCTACTTGTCCCTCCTGAGCCTCCTTCCTGTTAGTTTCTACTCATGTCCATGTGACCGCAAGATAGCATTCAAACTGAATAGTTCCCCCCAGTTCATTTTGTTAATTCCGTTTAGGACCTTGAAGGTCTATCTCATCTCAGCTCTCCCTTCTGGTCTCCAGCGAGTACATGTTCAGTGCCTTGAGGTGCTCCTCATGGGACCTGCCCTGTTGGCCCTGAATCATTTTGCCATCCTGCACTGCATGGTCTCTGACCTATTCCTGTCTACCTTGAGTGAAGACTCCAGAACTGGGTGCAGTACTTCAGGTGTGGTCTGACTAAGGATCTATATAGGGAAATTATTACCTCTTCCCTTCTGCTGTCAATGCCCCCTCCTGATAAAATCCTGCATCCTACTCACTTTGCTATATGTCTTGTTGCACTGACTCAATTGTGTGAGGGAGTCACTGATGATAAATGCAAGGTACCCTTCCTCAGCCATAGTGTTGAGTCTCACACCATCCATCCAGTACTCTGTCCTAGGATTCTTGTTCCCTAGGTGCATTACCTTGCACTCTTGGCATTGAATTTCAGCTGCCAAACCTTAGACTACTTCTCTAGCTTTTGTAAGTCCTTATGCATTTCCACGACTCCCTTGTTGCCATCCACCCTCTCAATTACCTTAATGTCATCTGTGAAGAGACACAACCTTCCACGGATTCCCTCATCAGTGTCGCTGATGAACATATTGAAGAGGCCCAGACCCATAATGGATCCCTGTGATACCCCAGTTGTAACCTCCCTCCTCTCTTCTGACTTGACCTAATAAATAAAAATTGCTGCTACTACTACTATGCACTGTGCTTATATCTTTGACTACATCATTGCACCTGTAACTGCCTAATGTTGCCTACTACTCATGTGTAGTATAAATAATATATTGTCCAAGGTAGCAAAATAATAAATCACAGGGCTAGAAGGAAATAAAAAATCAACAGTATGATATAAATGGGAGCAACTAAGCATTGGACTTAGGTTAACAATAAGGTGACACAAAGCTCTTGGCGAAGCAAGTGAAGGTACATATCCACTTAAGGGAGAAGTGCCAGAATGGTCTAGGCAGGATCTGAGCAAGAACAGGATGGAGCACAGTGAAGTTTAAGTGGTTCCATGTCACAATGGCAATCGCAGAAAGGTGATCGCTGTTACGGCAAGTTTACATTGCCGAAAATCTATTTTGGCGATATACACTCATGGTGCAGAACTAATGGGCATCGGAGACATAGATTATTTTGTTTATGTGGGGGCTGTGCCCCCTGCATCCCCCACTAAAGAATTCTCAACTCCAGGGGAGTGCATGTTGGGGGGGGGGTGTGCAACAAAAAAAAAAGAAAATCCTGGACTAGCGTAAAAAAATGAACATGCCCAGAATCGAACCCAGCACCCTCCCAACCCTAACCTGCTACCAACCCACCATGCCACATGGCCAACTCAGCAGCCTACCACCTTGCTACACCTCACAAACCCTTTCTCCCCTTCTACCTGTCGCACGGCGTGCTTGCTCCCCCCGTGCGAGTGTATATATAGTGACAGGATGTTGCTATATTCGCTGACCCCCCCATCCAGTTGCCCTCCCTGTCCAGTAGCCCTGTGAACAGGTGCCATAATTGAGTCACCCTTTTTGAAAGCACTCAATAGCAGTCACCCTCATCACAGGGTACCATTTAAGTAGATGTTTGAGGGAAAAGTAGTAACAGAAATATTGAATGGACACAAAAGACTGACAAAATAAGTGCTGCAGTAAGAATGATGAAAACTAGCTTAGGTTCAAGGCAATAAAGTATGCCTCACAGGTCACAAACTACCAGTGTAAAGGTAAGATGATTTCAACAGTACTACTGTACAGCAGATTAATAGTATTCAATTGTGAATACCTAACACTAGGAAAAGGCTGTGTTGAAGCAGTAATACTCTAGTACAAAGAAAGAAAGAGTCAGTGGGTTCAGTACTTAGCAGCTAACTAACATACAATACACTGTATCGTGTATCAGTGGATGGGTCACAGACTGAGAGGCCTTCAAGTGTAATTGTTACTTGCCCACTGGGGTGGGGGAGGGCAGAGTCTCCTGGCATCCTGGCACCTCCCTTCTAGTGACTCCCCTTGAGGATTTCTCACTCCTGCTGTGTCACTCCCCCTGAAACTGCATGAAGCATGCAGGAAGATTGAAGAGCAGAGTTTGCCCTGCACTGAGCACTCCTGCTGCCAGATGAAGGAAGTCTCTAGCTAAATGCAGCTCCTGCTGCAGGAGTGGAGGGCTGGCAAGCTGACTAGTGACCTGGTTGGGGGATGCTCCAATACTTAAGAGGAAGAATTATGACCCCCAGGCACATAGATGGTGACAAATTAAGTTTGCAGCCTGAATTAGGCTACTAATGACGTTAATAGTCCTTAGTGGCTGTTGTGTTTGGAAACTGCCATGTTAGTAGAAAAAAAACTCACAAGAATCTGTTAGGCAGAGAGAACTTTACACCTCTCTGCCTAATTATTTTTTGTATTGTGGCTGGGCGTATACTACTACTGAATGCTTGCTGGCCAACTGTTCTATGAGTATAGGCTTGAAAGAATGAAGATCATCTGTGTTATGCCCCTGATGCTGGTGGGATAGAATCTCCCTGTTAAACTGTGGTACACATCTTTTAGATTTATAGGAATAGGGATGTGCATATTGTTTTTGCCAGCAGCTCAGACTAAGCAGTTTCTGCAAGGCTAGATCAACAGTCTATTGTTTAATTTTTCTTTATTAAAAGTTTACAAACATGTAAGTTCCATGAGAGACAAGCCTCAATTATCAGACCGTCCCAAGACCAACATAAGCTGCAAGTAATACCCACATTTTGGGACCTATATATTATAGTTTACATTTACTGATACTGAATTTAGTTTGCCAAGTAGCAGCTGTAAATCTTTTTAATTTCATTTTCTGCATGCTATGCTATGCTGACCACCCATCTAATTTTGTGTCAACTCAGCACTTTACTTTTGGCCTCTTAATCCCGGTCATTTATAGTGGTATCAACCAGGATGCAACACAGACATCATGCAGTATATCACAAAATGCTACAGTATGCTGCTGGGAACAGTGTAATTCAACAGAAATTAAGCCCTTTTTAGGGCTGTAGGCAGAGCCTACAGCCCTTCTGTCATCGATCAGACTATAGCTCTAAAACTGCTTTTCGTGGAACTCAATTTTTAGACATTTGAAAGTATTTCTCCACAACTGCAAAGTAGTGCACCCCCCCTCTGATTTTTTGCTAGTTGCTGCTCTATGTTAAAAGCATCTGAAGGGAATGGAGATGCTAATGTATTGTGCCTCAGAACTTCTCAGGCTATTAACAAAAAAAACCCCAAAACTTTTTTAACTACTGTTTCTATCATCTGTCCAGCTCAGTCTAATAGATGTGTTCTATTCATTTTAGCAACATAGAGGTTAACTCTTTATATGATGTCTGTAAAACACTGAGTATCTACAGTGTCAGATTACAGACAGTGGTCTGTGAACTAGTTAATTCCTATGAGCACACATATGAACTGCGGGGGTTGTAGCCCCATCACTGTTTTTGGCCTGAAGAATCTTGCCCTTTAAACGAACAAAAAAAGTAAGCATAAACTAGCGTGACAGAGTTAAAGACCAGCTGCCCAGGCACACATAGAAAATAGCTTGTTTGCTGTTTCTGGAGTCAGAAGTGTCAAGTGGAAAGTGCTTTTAAGTGTGTGTGTGTGTGTGTATACAATCCTGCTTTGAGATGGGCCATGTTATGCAGACTGCTCATCTCTTATCAAGGATTTATGGTCTGAGGCTCAGCTACACTGTTTGAGCCCTTTTTGAGCAGAAGGTCAGTGTAAAACTGTTGTTTCCATCCTCCAGACAGACAGTTTCAAAAGTAAACTAAAAGGAAAAAAAATAATGTAATTTTATAAGTATACATATATAATTTTTCCTTTGGTAACCAGGTAAGGCCAGCTAGGCATAGGCAATTGTTTCTATGGACAACCCAAGAATACTGGGGGGATTAAGTGACTTAATCAGAGCCACACAGTAGAAATGGAGGGTGTGGGAATCAAACCCACATCTGAATGCTGGATGTACAAAGTTCATTACTCTAACCTCTAGGCTATACTGCCGGCCCAATAAATAGTGAACAATTTAGACTGGGCTGTTAATATCTCAAAGGAGATCTGCCTTGAACCAGCAAGCATGCATTTTTATAAAAATAGATGTTATTTTTTAAAACACCAGTTCTCATTTTGTTACTGCTTAATCTGAACTGGCCCTTTGGTAAATTCAGTGAGTGTTTCTGATTCACACACTGCTGGCATTGACCATTTCAGAACAGTATGATCTTGTCAAGAACTTACATTGTTGGTACAATGCATCTGTGTTCTAATTTAGAATTCTTAGGTTCATGAGGACATAAACAACATCGTACAATTCTTAGATGGCACTTTGCAGCAATATGTAACCCATAAATATCCAATAGATTAACTAAAAGGCCAGAAAAAGTGGGGCAGAAACAGAAGGGGGCCCACTATATGAAAAATAGCTTCTACAGGAAACATTACTCACAGGTTCAGTGCAGTTCTCCTTTAACTAAGCTTGTATGAAATGTCAGAAATTTTATCTAAATGGTAAGAACTCTGTTTACAGGGATTTGGAGCCATCTGCAGGGAAATTCTTCCCATAGACTTGCATTAGTTATACAGGAAAACAGGGGACTTTGGCTTCCATTGGAAACAATGTAATCTACAGGAAAATATAGGAATATTGCCCCGCAGTTACAGGAAAAAGACAAACTTAATCTGGGAGCAGTCACACACACACACACACCCCCCAGTAGTATTTACTCTGACTAAATAAATTCAAGAAGACTGATTTAGCAGCATGGCAGTTTTTGATGATTGTGACTAAACGGCACTATATGACACCAACAAGAAAATAACTTTGGTCATTTGGTAGCGCTTCACAGCCCTATCAACTCTGGCTAGAGTTTGTTATTATAGCTGCATAATGAGAGTTCTGCTGATGTAGTGCTATTTCATAGAGAAGGGGGCTCTAGCAATCAATCAATCAATCAAATCTTTATTTAATCAGGTGAAACATAATTGAGAAATAACTCATTTTCAAGGTGGGCCTGAACAACATACATATTCAATACACATAATAAAGATATATAAACAGTATATACACATTCATGTTCTGTACATAGAGTAGATTGAACACCCATTAAACATAGGAAATATACTAAATAAGTACACATTATATACATTATTAAAGGACAAAATAATGCTCACAACGGTATGCAGAAGAATAAGAACATTTCAGTAATTATACAGACGACAATATAATTCCAAAAAACACATGCAGGTACCTAAAGTAACATAGCATTTACATGTAGTTTAATGAAAACCTTGGGTGTGGGGCACAGAGAGCAAGAAAAGTGAAGATAATGTGAGGTAGTCTTGAAGCATAAAAACAAGAGAAGCGAATGTATAGCTAAGCTTGAAACATAGATAAGTGGATGTAGGAGGACAAAAACAAAAGTTTTGAAAAGAAGGGGACCAGTGAAGTGAACCAGTGAAGGTAAAGGACAATTGGTGACATCTGAAGGATATTTACTGACTCCACTACAGAGCAACTGTTCAACAATATGGGAACTTATAGAGAAGGAGAGGAAGGGGGAGTGGTAGATAGTTCAATGATATGGGAACCTATAGAGAGGGATGAGAAAAGGGGTGTGGTAGATAACAAGTTCCAGGAGGACACGATGCTAATCAGGGGAAACGGTTACAGGACTCCTTGATAGAGCATACATAAAGCATTTTGAATGCTGAGAAATTGATAGGGCAGACCAATTTCAAGTATTTTTGTACATTGTTCAATAGCATGGGAAGCGCATAGCTTATAGATGAGATGCCGAAGTGTGATGTGATGTTGGGTACAGTAAGTGAGATATAGGAGGCACTTCTCAAGGCATATTTACCTACCACACTTAGTGGAAGACAATTTGATATGTGTAGAGGTAGTTTTAGTGATTACTCTGTATGTCCAGAAGGTGGTGTTTTTTTGTCTTCTATATGCAAGTGATGTCCATCCTACTGCAGCATATAGGGAGCAGTGATGTGTAGAATACAGAGCACCAGTGATAAATCTTATGGCTCTATGGTATAGAGTATCTAGTTTTGTTAGTGCAGTACCAGGGCCATGGCAGTACATGAAGTCAGCATAGTCCAGTATTGATAGGAATGTGGTGAGTACTAGTCTCTTCTTTGCATCCTGGTTGAGCAGATTTTTTATTCTGTAAAAGAGGCCAAGCCTCTGATTGAGCTTTTTTATCAGTTCCTCAATATGCACAAGGAAGGAAAGCTTGTGATCAATCCACACCCCTTAGTATTTGAATTTAGTTACAAATTCTAGTGGTTCGCCAAGGAGTGTAATCTGGGGAATGGATCCTTGCGTAATAAGGTTAGCATTTGTAAAGGGTGAGAAGAGCGTTGCCTTCATTTTTTTGGCATTCAAGAGTAGTTTCTGGTTCAGTAATTGTAATTGCAACTGATTAAACTCCTGCTGGCGATCCATGCAAGCTGCTTCCCGAGTAGGTCTGTCAATATAAAGTACCATGTCATCAGCGAATAGATGAAGGTTTGCAGATTTGATTCCTATGTCAATTCCATTAATATAGATTGTAAAAAGAAGCGGTCCCAGAACAGAGCCTTGTGGTACTTCCCTCAAAAGTGGTTTCAGTGGTGAGAAATCACCTTCCACTTTTACCTGCTGATGTGGACCTATGAGATAGTTTGAGAACACTCTCAGGGAGGGGGACTCTATGCCAACATTCTGTAGGGTTGCCAAGAGCAGTTCATGGTCAACACTATCAAACACCTTGCTTAGGTCCAGAAATACTGCACACACACAGTTCCTGGTATCGAAGGCTTCCTGCTAGTCACTGGTAACCTTTGCAAGGGCTGAAGTAGTACTATGACATGGCTAGATGCCTGGTTGTAGAAGATTTAACAGATTTGTGTTTTCTGGGTAGTTTCTAAGCTGCGTACTTACTATCTTCTCTAACATTTTGGATATGATAGGGAGTAAAGAGACTGGTCTGTAGTTATTGAGGTTGCTAGGATCACCAGATTTGAATAAGGGAGTTACATGTGCGGTTTTCCATATGGGAGGAATTTCACCATGCAGGTTAGATAGGTTAAAGAGATGCGTGATTGGCACCGCCAGGGCTTGGAGACTGATTTTAGGAAATATGGCTCTATGTAGTCTGTACTAGAGCTCTTCCTGGTATCCAGGTGAAGGAGTAATTCTTCATCCCCTAGAAGAATGTGATCAAATACCGAATGCACCCCAGCCTGTCTCCTTTCACAGAGTGGAGTTGAAGCACATTTCTCCACTGACTACAGTGTGCTTGCTTCCTTTCCCCCCGACGCTTTATTTTTTTGCTTCTCACCTGCTGCCCATACTTCTCTAGTGCTTGCTGACAGCAAGTGAGTTCATAAAGTCAAGAGTACCTTGTGCAGCTGCATCTCCAATCAGTTTCCCTTCTTTCACACCCAGCCACCCACCCAGCACTGCTCCTACTGCTGCTGCACTGCTGCCATCTCTGGAGAAATGCCTGGCTGCCCAACCCCAGTGTCTGCTGCCGTAGCCTGAGCCTGTCCCTTCTGCTCTTTCCCCTGCCCCCCTGCATTAACTGAAAAGCCATCTTCCTCCTACTCACTTCTCTGTCTTTGTTTCCTGGATCATGGTCCCCACTCTCTCCGGAGACTTTTCTCCTTGGCTTCTTTAGGGCTGGTTCCCTGACCCTATTGCCAAAGGGCTCACCACAGACACCACTAGGAATGATGTTCTTCCTGTCCGCCATCTTACTCAGTTACACAGGCAGTGGGCTACTTCAGTTGAATTAAGCAGTATTTACTGTTAGTGTGTGTATGAGCTGTGATTTTGCTGTGGTCATTAAGATTTTAAACTGCAGGTTTTTTCCTTCTACGTGAAAGCCAGGTTGACCTTTCATATGAGTTGTCAGACATATTGGGTTACATCGGGATATCGTCACAACATGGTGCAAAGAGGCAACAAGTGATTTTAGGGCTGAAAATTAATAGAAATGCTCATTAATAGTAAAGCTTCACTGAGTGGTATCACTGATAGCGCTATTAGGAAAAAAATGGACCTTATGTGTATAAACCATTGCAGAGATTTGGTTAGTGTGCTGGTTTTCCTGATGCATGGGATTGTATATCTGACATATTCCGATTCAGCGATAAATGTCAAGAGTTCCAGATGACTTTGCAACATAGTGACTAACAGAAACTATAGGACTATCTTTCAAATATATTTTATCGGTGTCCCATCTTAATAAACCTGACCACAATCCATGTTAATTTCTTATTGAATTTCACTGTGATGAGAAGCCTCCAGCTACTGATTTCCTCAGATACAGTCTGGGTGTCTGGCTGCTTGTGTTTTACTTTCTCCTAGTTCACTTCTCCTAACTGATCAAGAATCAGCATAACTCAACTATCCCACATTAGGAAGGGCTGTGTCTGACATTTCTCCACATACCAAGTGTCAGCACAGCACAGTTCAGTGATGATAAGCTGTGGTAGAAGTATCAGAGAAAAGTGAACAAGGAGAATGTAAAACACAGCCAGACTATCTGAGGAAACCAGTAGCTGCAGGCTTCTCGTCATGGTGAAATTCAGCAAGAAATTAACATAGCTATTTAGATCATGGTCAGTTTTATTAAGATGGGATACCAGTAAGCTACATTTGGAAGATAGAAAACTAGAAAACTATCTGTTAGTCACTTTCTTGCAAAGTTGTCTGGACCTCTGTAACTTTATCCCTGAACTCGAGTAAGTCAGATTTACAAGCTCATGCATCAATAAAACCAACACACTAACCAGACCCCCACGGTTGCTTTCTATACACAAGTTCCATTTTTCACAGCTGCTTAGTATGAGCTATGCTAATGTAGTGCTATTGCATAGAGAAGGGAGCTCTGGAAGCATGTGACTGGGTACTGAATGCACCACAGCTTGTCTCCATTCTTGTAAAAAAGAGTAAAACCAGGTGCCCACTGAAAGAAAACCACATACTGCATTTTAGCTTGGCTGTCCTGGCTAAATACATTGAAAAATGGGTAAAAGCAGGACCCCACTGAAAATGAGATACTATATCTATTTGAGTTATCCATGGTAAATAAGCTGTTAAAAAATGGGTAAAAACAGGACCCAACTGCAAATGATGTTCTGCATCTTAGCTACTCCATCCAGAGCAAATACATTGCAAAAATCTGTAAAAGCAGGACCCCACTGAAAACAAGGTATTGCATCTTAGTTGTGCTAACCTGGGTAGAGTTATTATAAAACTGTATAAATGCAGGACCCAACTGAAAACAACACATTACATCTCTCATCTCCTGTCCTGCTAGTTGCACCAGGCCCTTTATGTGGACACAACTGTTGCAATGGCTACGTGTGTGTGTGTGTATGTGTGTGTGTGTATATATATACACATATGTGCATTTGTGTTTCTTGTGTGCATTTTCAAATGTGTGACTTTGTGTATGTCTGTATGCAAATATGGGGTTTTTACATCACAATAACACAAGCTTAATTCACTTGGTTTGCATCTGTATCCCTCCCCAAATCTAGCTATGACTTAAGACAAACAGTATTGTCTAGCCCTCTTTTCCTGCTGGATAAAATTGAAATAAATAAAGTCATACATTAATTCTATATCCCTTGTTAGATTACTGCATTAGGAGCCATTTTGGCTCTGTCCAGAATTTGTTTACTGCAGTATTTTGTGACATGCCATTTACTGCAAGTCACTGGGTTGCATTATGGCTGGTTCCGTTGTCTAGTGACTAAATCAATAAGGGTTTAGTACTGACCTTTATTTGTTTAGTTAGCTTTTGTTTACCAGGTAGGTGCACTAGACAAGAGCATTGCCTATCTTCAGGTACGACCTGGGAGAGTTACAGACAACATGAGCAGCAAAAACAGGTGATACAACACTATAAAACATCAACAATGGTCTAACATAATACAGAGGCACCCTAAAACATTTTGGGATCCCATTCATCATAGTCCCCAGTCTTTCCAAAGTTCTTGTAAGGACTTCTTGTTTCTTGTGTTGATCCCTTTCTTGTCGACTTCTGTGTTCTGTCCTTGCTTTTAGCTTAAAATGGAGCTCTGTTCCACCAGCAACTGAATATTTCTTGTAATGGATGGTTGGTAAATACTGAGTCTCATTTGTAATGGTAGTATCATTGCTGGATTGTATAGTGAACTACTTGAATGCCTCTGATTTGATCTTGATTATAAATATCATTGTGGAGCCTCATGGCATCATAAGTGATGCAGTGTATGACTCTCAAGAAGGTTCAGTGATTTGAGAGGGACACAAACAATACCACAGCTGATGTGACAACAAGCTTCCAAAACGATCCTAATTGCTATCAGGACCAACTCAGTGACAATCAGTTAAATATAAAGGCAAGTAATGGTTGAACAAAATGGGAATCTGTATTTACAAACCATCTTCTACAGAAAATTACAGGTTAACAGGAAAATGCCATTCCCCTTTAATTGGTAGTTATAGCTGATGCAGAAATTTACCAAAGGCCTTGGAACATATAGCTTAATTACATCATTGATACTGGTTGTTCCACTTATTTGAAATTTCCTAAAACAGTCAAGAAGTTTAGCTAGGCATGATCTTCCGCTTGTGAACACATTAGGCTGCCCCAATAAAGATGTCATCATGCAAGCATTTTCTAAACTGTCCTTAGTAGACAGTAGGGACTATCATTTTTATGGTGTGGCTATTGAAGTGCTAGTGATAGTAACTTAGCGAACACTTTAGAAAGTAGACTATTCAGATAACATTCATCAGGTATATCTTTCAATTGCTGTACATCCTGCTCCCCCCTTTTTATGTTTGCTTGCATGCATGTGCAAGAAACATAGTGCCACCATACGAGAATTTGTAGGTGTGCCTCCCCCACTTCCAATGCCCTGCTGCCTTTTGCAGGCATGGCCGCACCCCGCCAATGAATGTCGGCGCTGCCTATGAGAGCCCTTCAGATGTAGTGGCATACAGTTGAAGGCAAACAACTGCTGCAATCAGCGGTGGTAACATGTAGACAATTTGCATACTGCCACGTCGGCAATATGAAAAGTGTCTACACGTCAGAACTGCACTGAATCAGCTGTCATAGACAGCTCCATCCCCCATAACAAGTAGCATGCTGGGAGACCACCCCAGCAAGCTCATGTGCTCCCCCCACCCACACACTGTATGGCTGACTGGGGGTGCCCAATCCCCCGTCAGCTACACCTCGCCCCCCAACAGAGTTCCAGGTGCCAAGCTGGGAGCCCACCACAGCATGGCAACAGTTCGTGAAGGATGACGGGGTGCCCAATCCCTGTTGGCTCCACTGTATCCCCCAACAGACTTCCAGGTGCCACACTGGGAACCCACCCCAGCATGGCAAAAGTCCCGCATCGTCTTTAAAAAAAACAAAAAAAAAACATGCCCTGATGAAACAATGGTCCCTCGCTGACTGTCTTGACCCCCACCGTTACCCACCCTCTGCGCACCCTGCCTCTCCACACCCCCACCTAACCCTATACATACCTCCGGAGGCTGGCATAATGATCTTCGGTGGACCAGGAACATGTCTGCACTCTTCAAAGCCGACTGCGAACTGAGGAAGTGCCGGTAAGCTGTATAATGGAATAAATAGTTTTTTTTCAACTTTGATGCATATCTCAGGCATTTTTTTCACCAAATTTTCAACATGGGGTTCTTGGGACTCCACCTCATGAATTCTGGCACTGTCATTTTGTTATTTGGTCCTGAAACGTGATTCGGTCACTGCATGGAACCACCTTTTAGGACGGATTTATGAAACGAAAGTGTCACAGTTCATGAGGTAGGCCTCACAAAACCCTATGTTGAAAATTAAAAAATTCCAAAATGACATGTTAATGAGTGTCATTGTGCAGTTCCAACGCGCTCACTATAAGTTCGAATTTTTAATATTTTCACTCCAGATTTTCAACATTGCCATTTTACCACACCTCCTTATGAGCAGTACAGCTGTCATTTTTCACATCTTGCCCAAAATGTGTTTCCGAGCATGTAGTGCACAATGGTGCATTCGGTGTGCGAAATCAATGTTCGGGACAGATTAAGAAAATCACAGTGACACTGTTCATGAGCAGATGTCTTAAAATGGCTGTTAAAAAATTTAGTGACAAAAATCCATAAAGAGTGTGTTACGAACATTGCGCAGTTTCCACGCACCCTCATAAGTTCATGAATTTGTAATATTTTCAGTCCAGATTTTCACCACTGGCATTTTTCCACACTTCATTATGAACAGTACAGGTGTCATTTTTCACACCATGACCAAAATGTGTTTTCGCGCTTCCAGTGCAGAAATGCATGGTCACTGTGGGAAATCACTGTTCGGGACAGATTAAGATAATCACAGTTGCACTGTTCATGAGTTGAGGTCCCAAAATGCCTGTGTTGACAATCTGCTGTAAAAAAATCCCCAAACTAATTACATTACGAGTGTGCATTGAGCAGTTTCTATGCACGTTCGTGACTTCATCAGTTTTTTAAGATTTTCACTGCAGATTTTCAACTTTGCTATTTTTACACCTCCCCATGAAGAGTACAACTGTCATTATTCACATCTTGTTCAAAATGTGTTTTCGCAACTGTGGTGCCAAATGGCGTAGTCACTGTGCAAAATCAGCTTTCGGCTACCAAACTGATATTGCCACTGTTCATAAGGTGGGATCACAAAAAACCCAAGTTGAAAATTTGGAGTGAAAATACCAATGAACGCCTGAGGCATTAGGGTTTCTCACCATAATGCCCCACCCTGTACAGACTGACAGGCATCAGGGGTGTTACTTGGGATTGTCACCTGTAATGCTCATACCATTCCACCCCACCCACACCCTGCAGCCAGTGAGAGGCATCGAGGTGTGCCTTGGACTCTTCGGCCCCAAAGTTCACCCCATTCTCCTATACTGCACCCATCTCATCATATTTCCTGATGGAATGGGGTGATCATAAGGACCAAAGACCCCAAGGCACACCATGACACTTGTCAGTGTCTGCAGGGTAGGGTGTGGTGAAATGGCGTGGCCGTTATGCCCGACAACCTAAAGGCACACCCCAATGCCTGTCAGTATCTGCAGGATGGTGGTGGAGTTGGCTTCAGTTCAATACTTCACTGCCATTCCTATTATGCAGCTCTGTAACTCCTACACTACCAATGCCAATGCCAGCAAGAAAACATTTGGCATTGACAAATGCTTGTTTTTTATTACAGGGATATTTACATGAAAACAGGATGTTTCCTCCCCTTATTTATGGCTCTTAAGGTTTGCTGCTTTCAATCCCTCAAGCTTGTTCTCTGATTTACTGACTTATAGACTAGTGTGTGCACTTTAGTTATTTGTTGACATTTTGTTAACACAGTGTTCTTCATAGTGAAAACAGTTACTGTGCAAAATATTTGGTCTCAACTCCCAGAATGAACATAACAGTGTTTCTCTACAAAAAGTATACTGCAAGTGAAATTTCTTTTTCTTTCTTTCTCTCTCTCTCTCTCTCCTTCCTTCCTTCCTTCCTTCCTTCCTTCCTTCTTCCATTGTCCAGGGTGACCTGGAATAAGTTACATAAAGGAAACACACAAAGGATCATACTGTACATCAGTAGGAGCAAAAAGAGCAAGACAAAAAATAAACAGGTCAAGCAGATTGATTATGCATACTGTAGGTAAAACAGGAGGAGAAACCTTGCAAACATTAAAACAGATTACATGATCTGCAACAATAATACAGATTACAGAATACAGATCATTTATGCTTGGTGTACTGGCGAAGTATCAAAAAACCTACAATGAAAACCATTACTGCGACAACTTTGAGATTATCAATGGAATGGTTCCACTGTACACTGGCACCACTTTCACCCCTATCTAATCCACTCCGCCTCAGAGTACATTATAAAAAAATCAGGGGGTGCTGGGTGTGGAGCCCTCCCTATAAAAACAGTGATTTTCCAATGTGTGAAACTTTGATGATCGAAGTTTCGCCTGTCAATGTAGGGAGTTTCAACAACTTCGTTGTGAAAGCAACGTGGTGCTTCTGCTAGCTACTAACGCTTTAGGATGCCTCGGTGATTAACATGCCTGTTGTTACAATAAAGTGGACAATATCTCTTACCATTTTATAATTAATAGGGATGCCTGGGAGTGATGAGCTAGAGGATAGATCAGACGCACTCAAATTATTTAGGCTACAGAAGAGAAGGATGAAGGAGACAAAAGCATGGTGTTGTGAATACTTTAAACATTTTAAATAATTATTACTGGAAAATTCCTGCTTCTGTGTCTGAACATACCTATGACCTGGTCTATTGGTCATGTGCAAATTGTTTCCTGGACCTAAAACTATGCATTCTGGGTATATCCATCATTTTATTGCTGCCTTACTTGTAATTATTTAAATCTATATGTAGCTATTTCTCCTATGTATTAGTTTTTTGTAACTTTGCCATTTTGAGACACTTCTCTTCTCAACATGCTTGTTTATACTTTTGTTTATGCTGTAACATATCCATTCCTTTTACAGTACTGTAACCTTCATGACCATGCCTGAAAATAGACAATTTTGTATCTAGAGTACTTATTTGGTCAATAAATAGATAAATAGAAGCTGTCCCAGTGGTGCTGGGTGTTGAGGCGCTGGATGCCACACCTCATGCCACACCACTGACCCGGGTTTGATAACAGACTTGGCCCACCAGGGGTTGGCAGGGGAGGGAGAGGATCGAGCATCCGGAGGACTGCTCTCCTCTCCCAGGGTGGGTAGTGGGCTTGCGCTGCTCGTCAGTGGCCACTGGTGGAGATCGGGGGACACTGCAGTTATCATTGCCGTATATGGAGAAAGACTGGCAGCGGGCATCAGCACACATGGTGAACAGACACCATTGCACACCCACGCTCCAGGGTCAATGCACATATGGGGGGAAAAAATCCTGCTCCCTGGGTAGGTGACGTCGCTCTCCCATGCCCCACTGCCACATGCCCAGTGCCGGGCTCAACTCACTGGCTCTCCTGAACACCCTGTCCTACCTTGGTCCAGCGATGGTGGGCTTGGTTGACAGAACAGGTAGGTGGGGGGAGTGTCTGTCCCTGATTTCTCAGAGGGGCAGGCTTCAGGGGGGCAGTAGTACAGTGGCAGTGAGTGAGGGTCACCAGAAAGAGTTCCAGGGGTGGCAGGAGATAAAAATAATTCAAATAAATAAATAGATAAATAAAAGGGATAGATAGGGTGGAGTATACATAGCTGTTTGAACTTCTAAATGTAAGCCTAACATGTGGGACTGTACACAAATGGGAATAGGAATGGTGTGGTCAAGGAAAATAGGAGAAACATCAAAAAACATTACTGCATGCAGACATAAAGAGGGAGGTCAGCATGTGAAGCAACTCACCTGGTAAGGTAGTGTGTGTGGTAGCTAGTTACAATTATTCAGGTATTTAAAACATGGCCAGATTTTTATTTGGGGGGGGGTAGAGGTAGATATGCCCCCAAGACATTAGGTCTGGGTATAAGTAGGACACTCTTTTTACTGGACAGACTGAATGGACCCTCTGTCTTTATCTGCCAGCAGCACCTATGTTTCTGTGATGTCTACAGAGAATAGCTTTAGAGTTATACAGCATGGGTATGGGTAATATTCTGACTTGGATAAGTATGTCAATACTCAGATTGCAATATTTTTAGTGCTGTGAAGTAAGAAATGGCAAACAAAATGGACCCCAAGTTTTTTCTGTCACCACAATAAAATGTAAGCCATGTTACTATAACCAGCATTTATAATTTCTTGCAAACTAACTGCTGAGGATTGGGGAAGAACCCGGAAGAAACAAATTGGAGAACATCTGAGGTTTGGAGAGATTATAAAACTTTAAAATCAATGGGTCAGTTATGAGGAAAAATGTGGAGCACTGAAGAAAAGAAAACAAGCTAAGCCTACATAAACTCTAGCATGTATAAATAGATCAATTAGGATGGGATCAAATAAAATAACAGAATGCATACGGTGTATAAGGAAACAGGAAATAAAAATCAATAGAAGAACAGGGACTTCTGAAAGCACACAAATGAGGAAATCTTTCTCTCTCTCTCTTTCTCTCTCTCTCTCTCTCTCTCATATAGAGATGCTCCTCTCAATGTGTCTCACTTAACTCTTCCTTGGAGCTCTTCCAAGTACCTCAACTCTTTCTTATCCTGTCCTCTACCCTCCTTCTATTACCTTAGAAACTCTGATCCCTGCTTTTCCTCTCTGCCCTGGGATAAGACTGCTGGGGGATAGACTATCTTTTCCTACAGGCTTTCTTGGTTTTGGTCTAGTCATCCCTCTCTGTCCATGCCTCTTGCTCCAGCAGTGCTCTGAAATCCTTACTTCATAATCTTACTTCTCATGTCCATTCCTGAATCTGACATCCTCATAAGTTCTCCCCTCTGTGTATCACATGCCCCTCATGCTCTCTTTCCTTGTATTGTTTTGCAGTCTCCATACTCTACTCTGCTACCGCTAACCTGTCCCCCTTTTCATATTTATTGTTTGCAGTAATGCTGCCTTTATTACATTAATTTGCTTACTCATTAGGCTCCATCTAATTATATTCAGTTTTTCTCCCGTACAAATGACTCTGGTTTGCCACTGTGCCTTTTTGCACTGCCTCTCGGCACAGATATTCTAATTGTTGTACTGTTTTTAATGAACGAGTGTTTTGCAAAGCTTCCTCAGATATGTATTACCCGATGACTCTTTCATTTTTTGCACATAATCTCCATATTTTACTGTATAAATCCATCCTTTAAAAGGTGGTATGTGTTGTGTTTGCCATCTACATGTGCTCATAGGGTTAAGTGCATGGGTTAGCCAGCTTTTGGTCATATGATGAAGGTTGAACTATAAGAAGTCCTTGCTAGCTCGTACTCAGGAAAGATGGCAGAGGAAGCAATGAAGATGAAAAGGAGTGGAAGACTGAGGAAGATTCCCCTGCAAAGGGACCATCTGGAAGCCCTTTGGGCCTGGTCAGTCCTGATAGTGGTGGAGGTCAATGACCATATCAGGCAGGAACCTGGTGTGGATCAGTAAAGTTTCTCTGGATGGAGTAAGGGTCTTCATATAGACATCAGCTCAGGTGGATGAGAGTAGGTTTGTCTGGAGGCTTCTGTGGCCACTTGAAATCAGCTACTAGGTGTTTTAGCCCCAGGCATGCTAATTCATTCAGGTCTGCAGAGCCCAAAGAAAGCCCTCCTGTCACAAAGAGCTGGGGAAAGACAGTGTGTCCATCATGCTGGGTAACAGCACACCTAATGGTGAGGGCAGGGGATGTGGTAGAAGGCATGGTGATGTTTTTTGCCTCTAGGAGGGAGAGGAGAGAAGAAGAGTGTACGGTCTGGCTTCCATCTATGCTCTCTTTGTCTGGGGCCTAGGGGTAAATGTGTGTCATGTACCTGTATCAGGGATTCCTGTTTGATTGCGCTGCTCTGATATTACATCCCGTCATCAACTCACAAGCATGGGACAGAATAAAAATGTGTTCTGTTATACTGATACTTTGTATCTGGTGCCCTACACAGTCAGCTATCCCAATGAAACTTCTGTAATGTCACTTGATAACCAGGGTCCTGCAACTGCACTGCCATGTTTTTCTACCATTGTATATCTGTTTTATCTACATTACTGTAGTTATTGCGGGGGACTTTAATCTCCTAGGCATAGACTGACTTCTTAGAAGGCTAACAACAGGGCTGAAGCTTACTTTCTGTCCACCTTCCTATTCATATTCATTATAGTATTCCTGTAAGTAAGACTGGAGTGGCAGCAGGGTGGGGTTTTATCTAGTTGTAGGGACTATGGAGCAATCATTCCTTGGACTACACTTTGGAGGCTTAATCATTACCCCATATGACGGTAGTTTGAGAAACTCCATGACCAGCTGCTGGCAGCAAGGGAAGTTTCTCTTGACTGTTGTCAGCTTAGCATTTTGCATGCCATGTATTGCAACCCCTTATTTTTTGCACTTGAACAGACATTTCATATGGAGCTGTTTACCACACTGCATTCTCTATACCAACTTATTTTTGTACCAAAGTACAGTATTTGCCAATGTTGCTCAATTGTCTTGTTGTTGTGTATTGCACTTCTGTTTTTCTCTTCTCTTCCTCCAGGTCACACCTGTAAACAAGTCTTGGCTCATTGTGCCTCTCTCAGTTTCCAATTTTCAAATAAATAAATAATTAAATAAATAACTAAAATACTCTTGCTGCATAGGGCCTGAGTTGGGTTCCTGTCCACTACCCACTCCCTCCCTCCCTCCCTCCCACAGAGATCCACTGGCACAGGAGATGGAGGTTGGTGGAGGGAAAGGTGGGTTAGGAGGCAGTCTAAGTGTGTAAAGCAGTGTCCTCCAGTACTACATAGATACATAGACGGTGTCAGCAGATAAGGGCCTATGGTCCACCCAGTCTGCCCATTTGAGCTTGTAAGTTCACTTTATGTTTTCCTAGAAGTCTGTTGCCCCTTACCCCTGACCTCCAGAATTCCTTTATGTCTATCCGATGCATTCTTAAATCCCGTGATTGTTTCAGCCCCCACCACTTCCTCTGGCAGGGTGTTCCACTTGTCCACCACCCGTTCTGTGAAGAAATTCTTCCTCATGTTTCCTCTGAATCGTCCTCCCTCCAACTTCATCCCATGCCCTCTAGTCCTGGAACATCTTTTTCGCTTAAAAATAGTGTATTCCTGCACCCTGTTCCTCCCGGTAAGATACTTGTATGTCTCTATCATATCCCCTCTCTCCCTCCTCTCCTCCAGGGAGTACATGTTCAGTTTCTTCATCCTGTCTTCATAGGACTTGTGATGCAATCCATGCACCATCTTTGTTGCCCTCCTCTGAACCTTCTCTACCCTGTCTATGTCCTTATGTAGGTATGGTCTCCAGAACTGTACCCTGTACTCCGGGTGGAGCCTCACTAGTGTCTTGTATAGCGGAATTATGACCTCCCTTTTCCTGCTGGTGATGCCCCTGCCTATACATCCCAGCATCCTATTTGCTTTACCTGCTGCCTTGTCACACTGTTTCCTTACCTTGAGGAAATCAGAGATGATAACCCCAAGATCCCTTTCCTGCTTGGTGCATGTTATATCCTCACCCCCCAACTGATATATTGTGCCAGGGTTTTTGTGCTCCATATGCATTATCTTGCACTTCCTTGCATTGAATTTCAACTGCCAAACCCCTGACCATTCTTCAAGTTTCTGCAGGTCCCTTCTCATTCTGTCTACACCCTCTGGTGTCTACTCTGTTACAGAGCTTTGTGTCATCAGCAAACAGTGAAACTCTGCCTTCTAGGTCCTGCACAATGTCACTGATGAAGATGTTGAATAGGACCGGTCCCAGCACTGATCCCTGTGGTACCCCACTGGTCACTCTTCCCTCTGTGGAGTGACAGCCATTTACCACCACCCTCTGTGTCCTGCCACCCAGCCAGTTACATATCACCACACTACTGTCCTGCCCACACCCATATTCCCCAGTCTCTGTAATAGTTTTCTATGTGGCACAGTGTCAAAGGCCTTGCTGAAGTCCAGATAGGCCATGTCCACTGCCCTCCCCTGATCCACCTCCCTAGTCACCCAGTCAAAAAATTCAACGAGGTTGGTCTGACATGACCTCCCCCTGGTGAAACCATGCTGCCTTGAGTCCTGTAGTCCATTGACAACCAGATGTTCCACCAATCTCTCCTTCCGTAGTGCTTCCATGATCTTCCCCACTACTGAGGCTGACTGGTCTGTAGTTCCCTGCTTCCTCTTTGTTCCCACTTTTGTATAAGGGGACTACATCTGCTGTCCTCCAGTCTTTGGGTACCTCCCTGTTTCCAGTGATCGGCTAAACAGGATAGCCAGAGGTTCAGCCACCACCTCTTAATTCTTAAGGACCCTGGGGTGCACCCCATCTGGCCCCATTGCTTTATCAACTCTTATTACTTCCAGTTCCTTCAGGACCCTTTCTCGTGTAAAGGGACTTGAGTCCATTTCTGCACCATTCTCACCCCTTGTACTCCCTTCAGACTCATTACCCTCCTCTTCCTCAGTAAAGACTGAGCAGACATACCTGTTCAATATGTCAGCTTTACTGTTGTCATCCTCCACGTAGCCCCCATCCTCCTCCTTCAGTCTCACTATCCCTCCCTTTGTCTTTCTTTTTTCACTTATGTACCTGTAAAAGGTTTTGTCCTCTCTATAAATCAATTTGCATGCCCTGGAGGAGATGCATTTATCTGACTCAACCAGGGGAGGCTGTGAGCCAGTCCCTAAGGAAGACAGTGCAAGGTGTGAGACATCCATTAGGGTAGAGGAGAAGAGAAGGCGGAAAGAAAGGAACTGGGAGTAAGAAAGGTGTTCAGTTGGATATTTATAGTACAGAATTCTATGCTGAGGGGAGTCGAGAGGGTGGTGTATGGAGATGGGACAACAAAGGGTGAGGTTAGATGTTTACCAGGAACATTGGCTGTAAAAGGTAAAGGCAGGACAGAGGTATGATTGATAGGATGGGGAAGGTACCTCATTTCCTAGTCTACTTGGGTTAAAATGATATGGCAAACCAAAGTGTAGAGGAAGTTAAATCCAACTTCTGAAGTCTGGGTGGGTGGGGGAGTGGGACTGCAAGGAAAGACATCATCACTTGTCTTTTCCATGGTGCTACAAATATGAGGCAAGGAAGAAAGTGGGGTGAGAAGCTGAGATAAGAGGACACTGAGGCATTCAATGTCTAGGTAAAGGTATCGTTTCAGGAACAGGGTTATGGATATCTGGGTGACTGAGCGAGCTTCTGGGACAGAAGCCTACTTAAGTGGGATTAAACAAATACAAAATTAAGAGCTCAAACCTTACTGAGTCACAGACTTTATATGGCTTTTTTATTAGGGGTGCTACCGCTTTCTGGCATAGATCAGTTAAAACATAATTTAGTGCACACCCTCCACCTCTGCATGGTAAATTTTATAAATATAACATTCTTCTTGCCTGAATTGGCCACTTACTTATTTTATTTCCAGTAGGAGTGGGGGTCTTCTTGTGTTCACATAAGAGCCTGTTGTGAAGTTGCCCAGTTACCAATTGTCAAGGTAGACCACTAGTCAGTTGAGTCCCTATTCTAAAAAACTAGATTCTCACTAGTTACTTGCCCACTGGTTGGAGATTGCACCTTAATTAAAGGAAGACAATTCAGGCAGTGTACCTTATATAAAAGAAGCCATATCAGGCAGTTACATTTTAGAATATGGGCCCCACTGATGGGTGGCCTACATTGATGGTTGATAGCTGAGCAACTTCACAACAGAGCACTGATGTGAACACCAAAAGACCCCCACTCCTATTGGAGGCATTGTAAATAAGTGGCCAATTCAGGCAGAAAGAATATATTTTTTAATAGAGTGTACTTTATTGAATACAAAAAACAAAAAAAAACAACAACCAACATATGAACAACAAACCCTCCCACCCCCACCATCCCAGAACCCAGAACACTTTTATCCTGAAAACATTAAAAAATGCCAATAGTCAGTAATGCAACAATTAAAGCTAAAAGAAAAACAATGCTAGCAATGGAAGACCCCTCAAAAATTGTAATAAGACTACAAGAGGAGTATAAAGTTATTACTAGTACACTCCTTTACGATGATGCCACAATAGACAATCAAGTAAAGAGCGTCTCCCACCTTGAACAAAACCACTCTCTTGCCTTGTGAGAAGGCAATTTGCTTTCCGACCATTAGGGCCTGAAGGATTTCTTGATGACATTGTTTATAAATGGGAACAGCATCATCCAACCAGTGTCATAAGATTATTAACTTAACTGTAACTGCTATCAAAGCCATTATATGCATTCCATGGGCCAAAAAGAGCAACTGGATAAAAACAAACTAAGCATACCTCCAGTGCAAAATATTCTTCAAGCTCCAAGGAAAGGATCCAAGGATGCCTGTATAGAGTTTTAAAAAGAGGCTACCTTAACACAATCCCATAGCAACTGTTTAAGATGACCCTCTGCCATTCGACATCTAGTGAAAATCTGCGAAGGGAACCATTCCCATTCAATACAATTGTAAAGGGGTGTAGTATAAATTCTGCAAGACCTGAAATTGAGTCAACCGATACCTGTCCTGCTTTACAAATTTATATAAGCACCGCCACAGAGTCTGCCACAACCGAGACTCTGTAGGTAGATTCAAGGCTTGTTGCCAGAAATAACAGATGGCCATTGGGCTGCTAGGATCATTTGTTTGAAAAAGCGCATGCAGTTTTGACACTGAGTGGGGTTGCTCCACTAAGGAAGCGAGGGAGAGACTATTCAAAGAATCATGAAAGGACCCGGGGGTAGGGCCCAAAAAAGAGCAATCATCTGTTTTAGCTGGAGATATTTAAAATCAGTGGTTCAGGTTAATGAGAAATGATCCCTGAGACCAGCAATCAGCAAGGCAGAAAGAATATTATATTTATACCATTTTCCGTGTGTGTGTGTGTGTGTGTGTGTGTGTGTGTGTGTGTGTCGGGGGGGTGATGGTGTGCACTGTATTCTGTTTTTACTTAAGTAGGATTGCTTTCATCGCACAAGAGAAGAGATAGGTGTACCTGGACAGAAGTTTGATGACTATGTGGATAATATAAACTGAATGTAGGGGAGTTAGAAGCTAGGAGTTTCCTAGAAAGAGGGTAGTGTGCAGAACCTAGAAGAGACTCCTTCAAAAATAAATAAAATCTAAATAGTGCTATATATGACAAAGGCAGGGAACAGAGAAAAAATGAAAAGAAATAGAGGGAAGTTTGGGGGTCGTGGCCAACCGGGCAAGATGGTGGACATTCTCTAGTACAGCACTGCATAGGTCAATCTATTAAAAAGCAGAAAATAGTGTAAAACAGTGACTTGTATCCTGAAAAAGTATCTATGGCTACCAAATCTCAAGCAGCACCTACTAAAGTTAATATGAGACAATCAAAACTTCAGTTTCAATCGCGGAAGAGCCAAGAAGCTGCAGCGCTGCACTACAAGGCAGCATGGGGCCCTCAACTCAGGACTTCACTATGAGGTACCATGACAGAGCTCAAGATATCACTTGCTGGTGTACCAGCTATGTTGTTTAAAATGCAAACAGAAATGAAGGTGGGCTTTGAAAACATTACGGCCCAGATCACCCACCTCCAATCTGTGGTTACCAGTCTCTCAGAGTCTTCTGCTGCATAGTCCTCGCAGCTTGACAAAGTCGAGAAACATCTCAGCAAGGCAGAAGATCTATCGACTGACTTAGCCAGGGGAAGAAATGACCTCAAAAAACAGCTACCTGATATCCAGCAAAAGACTGATGACCTTGTGAACAGGTCTCATCACTCCAACATCGGGATAATTGGTTTATCACAGGGTTTGGAGAAGCAGAATCCAGGAACATAGATCCATTGTTGGCTGGTGCATCATTTGAAACTAGGCAATCCTGCAATCAACTATTAGGTCGAGTGAGCATATCGTACAGGGCCTAAGCTGCACCCGAGTGAATAACCATGACACTTCTTAATTAAATATCCCCATTACACCAACAAGGATTGGGTGCTCTGTGTGATTAAGTCAAATGGTCCAGTGACTTTGGACGATGGCGGAAAAGTGTTTATGGTGCAGGACTGCAGCAGGGATCTACAAGTATGTCATCAGAAATTCAACGGAGTGAAATCCACCCTGCATCTCCATGGCTGGTAGTTTGCACATCTCTACCTGTCTTGGCTCAGAATCTACCATCCAGGTAAAGCTTCTCATTTTCTTGACACCTTGCAAGAAGCAGAGCATTTTGTTCAGGAAGAGGAGGCCACTACAGAGGGTTGGTTGCAGACCTGCTCCTCAGCACCTGCTTGAAATTTGCAACTTTAACTGCCATCCATAAGTTAATCAGTGCGTCTTCCTAGACTCCCAGGCCATGGCTGTGTGGCTGGGATGCCTTGCTGCTTTGCCCACCTTGCACTGCTTGCATGATCATGCTTCGTGGGGCTCCCTTAGGCTGCTGTTTCGATGATACAGTACAGGTATGTGACTCTTGAGTAGGGTTAAGAAGGTTTGCTTTTGGAGTCATGGAGCATGTAGTGTAGTTTAGTTATATTAAACCCTTTGAACTGGTCAGTGGTGATGAAATTATGGGGCACGGTTGAGCTCTGGGATCAGATGGTCGATGTCATGGGAGCATGTTTCTTAAACCAGTCTGTTTGCTTTCCTAAGTTCTATGGCAGATAGCTACATGTTCAGTGTGCTTGGAGATACTTAGGGCTTCCTACTGCAGCATAGTGTATTAAAAAGTGATCTATTCTGGGGCAGAGGGGATTATCTGCAGTGGCCCATGTTTCACCAGTGCAACCACAGCAGCATTTTGCCGCTGTACAAGCCACTTTAATGTATCACTCTTCTGGAGGGTCTCCTGAACCCTCAGTCATGGGTCGTCTTCAGCTTACCTCCAAATGCTCCAAATGTTGGTCCAGGGATTAGGAGGCATGTGAGCCCTTCTCTGTATCGGGGGTCATATGATCACAGAAAGAAAATGTCTTCTCATTTAGTATGCTCGGCATTCCTTGGGATGCTGGCTCCATTAAAATGCTCCAAAATGTGTTCTGTTCTGGAGCAGTGGGGATTATCAGCAGTGGCCCTCCTCACATTACATCAGTGCAGCTTCAGAGGCATACCACTGTTGTGCAAGCCACCTCAGCACGTCACTCTTTCAGAGGGACTGTGGAACCTTCAGTCATTGTACATTTTCTGATTGCCTCTAGATACTGGTCCAGTGCAATGGGGGTATGTGAGATTTTTTAGGAATCTGAGTCAGTTCTTACGCAGATTCTGAATAAATATAAAGACTTTCTGGAATATGTACATCCTGTCTTAAAATGCAGAAACTGCTGCACTCTGGTGCCTTCTGAGTCTGGAGGTTCTGAGCTGTAGGAAGCAGTATAATGTAGTGATTAAGAGTACTGAGCTGCAAACCTGAAGACCTAGGTTTGAATCCTACAGCCCACACTTGCATACAGTGTGACCCTGAGCAAGTCACTTAACTTCCTTGTGCTCCCAGGTTGCACCTGGAAATACACTTCGGCTTAGTCTTTAGGGAGCAAAGAAAGACTAAGGCAGGGATACTGAGGCTGAACAAAGAGGAAGGTGGTTGGGCAGAGAGCGACAGTGAAAAAACAGGGATACTGAATGAATACTTCTGCTTAGTATTCACAGTGGAAAAGCAGGGGAAAATACCTAATCCAGTCAATAGAAGCACTCTGGAAAGGGGGGTTGATATTAGTCCTTTCACAGAAGAAAGGGTTCTGAAAGAACTCATAAAACTGAAGGTGGATAAAGCAATGGGGCCTGATGTGATTCACCCAGGAATTCTAAAAGAATTAAGGGAAGAACTAGTAACACCACTGACTACCCTTTTTAATAAATCATGGGAGGATGGTGTGGTACCTGAGGACTGGAGGAGGGTGGATGTGATTCCCCTTCACAAAAGCGGGAGCAAGACAGAGGCAGGAAACTACAGACATGTCAGTTTGACCTCTGTGGTAGGGAAAATGATGGAATCACTTCTGAAGGAAAGAATTGTTGAGTACCTAGAGGCCAGTGGGGCACAGGACCCAAGGCAGCATGAATTCACAGTGGGAGGATCATGTCAGACAAATCTAATTGATTTCTTTGACTGAGTGACCAAAGCAGTAGACCAGGGAAGGGCTGTGGACATGGCCTGCCTAGACTTTAGCAAGGCATTTGACACAGTCCTGCACTAAAGATTAATAAACAAATTAGCCAGCCTGGGAGTGGGTCCCAGGGTGGTAGCCTGGGTAAAACACTGGTTGGACAACAGGTCACAGCGGGTGATAGTAAATGAAGTCCACAGTGAAGAAAGGAGGGTTACTAGTGGGGTACCGTAGGGTTCAGTACTGGGGTCGGTCATTTTTAATGTCTTTATAACTGACATTGCAGAGGGACTGGAAGGGAAAGTATGTCTCTTTGCAGATGACACAAAGATCTGCAACAGGGTTGATACACAAGGTGGGGTGGAAAGGATGAAAAGGGACTTGGCAAGATTGGAGGAATGGTCATATGTATGGAAGCTTAGATTCAGTATTAAGAAGTGCAAAGCAATGCACCTGGGAAACAAAAACCCAGGAGAAGAGTACACAATGGGGGGGGGGTGAGATACTGACAACAACAAAAATGGAAAGGGACCTGGGGGTAGTCATAGCAGATGACCTAAAGGTGGGCCAGCAATGTGAGAAGACAGTAAGGAGGGCTGGTGGGGGATACTGGGATGCATAGGGAGAGGCATCACCAGTAGAAAACAGGAGGTTGTTGGCTCTCTGTACAGACAGTTGGTAAGACCACATCTGGAGTACTGTGTACAATTCTGGAGACCCCATCTCCGCAAAGACATAGACAGGTTGGAGGCTGTCCAGAGGAGGGCAACCAAAATGATGCAGGGTCTGCATCATCAGACATATGAAGAAAGACTAAAGAAACTAAAGATGTATAGCCTCGAGGAAAGGAGGGAGAGGGGCGACATGATAGAAACTTTCAAATACCTCAAGGGAATCAACAAAGTCCAAGAGGGTAGCATCTTTCAGAAAAAGAGATGTGCAAAAACAAGCGGGCACAATTTGAAGATAGAGGGAGGATGGCTCAAAGGTAACGTGAGGAAGTATTTCTTCACAGAGAGGGTTGTGGATACATGGAACAGACTACCTGAGGAGGTCATAGAGTCAAAAACAGTGAGGGAATTCAAGAATGCATGGGACAGACATAAAGCAATTCTAGTGGGAGGTAGGAGGAAGTAGGCTGTTGGTTAACTAGGATCTGCAGTTCATCTGTTAGGTAGGTAAATGGGCAGACTAGGTGGGCCAAGTGGTCCTTATCTGCCATCAAATTCTATGTTTCTATTCTTCTATGTTTCTTAGTCTGCCTTCCCTGGTTAAACAGTTTCCCTCTTCCCCTTTCCCCTTCTTCCTGAATCATACCCTCACTCCTGACTGTACCTTGGGGGCACAGGTAATTGGGGGGAGTAGGAGTGGCTGTATCGCAGAAACATATAAAAAACCACTTCGGGAGTAATCTAACTGAAATGTACAAGCTGATCACTGGTCTATGCAGTCAGTAGTGGGCTGGCAGTATAGCCTAGAGGTTAGAGTAACAAGCTGTGAACGAGCTTGGTACATCCAGCAGACCAGACCCTGGTTTGATTCTCACAACCTCCACTTGCATACTGTGTGACTCTAAGCAAGTCACTTAACTGCCCAGTGCTCCCAGGTCACCCCTGAAAACAGGCGCTTGTGCCTAGTGGGCCTTACCCGGTTATGAAAGACTAAAATAAAAAAAAAAAGTAATTATAACTGTATTCCCTAAACCAGGTAAGGACCCTGCATTGTACTCCTCCTACTGCCAATTTCTCTGATTATTACTGCTGCCAGGCTTCAGCTTCTTTTACCAACCATCATCCATACTGACCAAGGTGGATTTGTTCAGGGGAGACAGAAGAAACATAATATTCAAAAAACTTTCATTTAATCTACTAATGGGCCTTATTGCAGAAACCCCATAGAGTGGCGATACTTGATCTGGACATGGAGAAGGCTTTCAACCACATGGATTGGTGGTATGTTTGCCGCTCTACAGGCTTATGGAATTGGGCCATATATGTTAGCCTGGATACAAACCCTCTATACCCAACCAACTTCTCAGGTACTAACTAATAGGTCTCTATCTCCAGGATTTGAATTGCAGCCTGGAACACATTAGGGCTGCCCCCTCTCTCCCCTACTATATGCACTAGCATTGAACTAGCATTGAAACCCTTGGCAGCATCTATTCATAATCATCCAGGTGTGGTGGGCTTCAGTGGACGGGGAGCACATAAAATTGTCGTCTTCATGGGTGATCTGCTATTATACCTCAAAAATCCAGCAGAGAGCCTCCCAAATATTCAGGCCTTGTTGCAGGAGTATGCCTCTATGTGGGGCCACAAAATAAACTAGTCCAAGAGTGAGATACTACCCATCAGGGACAAAAACAGACATGACTTGAATGGCAAATCATCTGGTGTCCAAGTTGTTATCCCTCTGTACAGACAGTTGGTGAAACCCCATCTGGGAGTACTGCATCCAGTTCTGGAGAATCCATCTCCGCAAGGACATAGACAGGATGGAGGCAGTCCAGAAGAAGGCAACTAAGATGGTGCAGGGTCTGCAAGAGAAGCCATAAAAGGAGAGACTAAAGGAGCTTATTATGTATCAGTTGAGGAAAGGAGGGAGGGGGGGACATGATAAAAACGTTTAAGTACCTCGATGGAATCAACAAAATACAGGAGGGTAGCATCTTTCAGAAAAAGAGATGTGCAAGAACAAGGGGACACAATTTAAAGGGGGGGGACAGCTCAGGGGCAATGTGAGGAAGTATTTTTTGACAGAGGGTGGTGGATGCATTGAACCACCTTCCTGAGGACATTGTGGGGACTAAAACTGTGGGAGAATTCAAGAAAGCATGGGACAGACTTAAGGCAATTCTTGTGGGGGGGGTAGGAAGAAATAGGCTGTTGGTTAACTAGGATCTGCAGCTTATCCAGTAAGTTGGGAAATGGGCAGACTAGGTGGGCCAAGCAGTCCTTATCTGCCATCAAAGTCTATGTTTCTATGTTTCTATGAAGCCCTCCTCATCAAGGCTGCACAGGAATGTGATAGATGGATGGATGAATCTTCCCCTACTCTTCAGGGGAGAAATGCTACAGTCAAAATGAGCATTCTGCTGCAATGATTATACTTATTCCAGTCTTTACTGATACATGTCCCAGACAGGTACTTTAAGCACCTAGACAGCATCATACATACATTTTTATGTTGAAAGAAAATTGCCAGAATCCATCAGAAAGTTCTACAGCAGATGGTCTCGCTTTGAGGTGTTGGCCTACCAAATTTTAAATTGTATTACTGGGCAGCTCAAATGGCATTCCTCCTAGTGGGGCACTTCCCAGTGTCCCCAACTTGGCTAGTTCTGGATGGAGAATGGGAAGGTGGGGACCTTGGGAGAGACCTGCTCTCTGCCACATTGACTTCCACACTACCTAAGAAGTAAGCTAACCCATTTAACAGGACGCTCTTGAAAGCATGGAAAGCAGTACTTGAGTACACTAACATCCCAGCTGTCCCATCCCAATATGCATAATTCAGTCCACATTAAAGTGTACTCCTCATTACAATGTGTTTCTTCATAGTGGACTTCTCTACTGGCAAAAGAAGGGGTTGAATTCTGTCATGCAGCTTTATGTGGGTGGGAGACTGCTCTCTTTTAGCTAGCTTCAGAAAGAGTGGTCACTCTCACTGGAGGAACTCTTCATATACTTGCAGGTACGCCACAGACTATTTAATTTATTTGCATCCTACCCGGTGGGACTAGCTACTGACCCATTTGAAGAAGAACTGTATTGACCACAACACTTATCTAGGCCACTCTCTGTGTATTATGGCATCATCTTGAAAGGAGGAGTGGATCCCACACTCTGAATGCAGAAATTATGGGAGACTGATCTGGGTACATGTCTCACACTTAAATTTGGTCTGATGCCATTCAGCATTTTAATAACTATTCATGAAGCAATAGGTTAAAGCAGACCCAACTTAACATTCTATGTATTACTTATATCTATCCCTCAAAAATGCACACCATTGATTTGGCAAAAATGCCCAAACATCTCAAGTGTAAGGTGGGGGAAGATACCTTTCTCCACGTGACTCTTATGTGTCCTAAGATGTTAGCTTTTTGGAATAAAATACATACAGTTTTCACAGGGGTGCTAGGGGTTGCACCTCCCAAATTGCCATTGGAATTCTTATTGGGTGCTGACCCAGTTCAGCAACAGCTCAAACAGGACCTACCACTTTGGTCCCTTGATCTCATAAATGCCCTTAGCACCCTAGCCCAATGCTGGCTTTTCGGCAGTTCACCAACAATACAGCAATGGGCTAATAACTTATTAAATTTCCTTAAAATTGAAGTGTAGTATCGGGTAATGGCCAGCATTCTAACTGAGTCTGGCACAACTTGAAAAGGGCTCTGGGGGAAGGTCTTTTCCTTTGGTATATTCCTGCAGCTTACACTCTACTACCATGATATCAGCATTCTCTGTTAACTGTAATCTTAAACCTGTGAGAAATTATCTGGTTGCCTCGAGAAAGTGCTGCTCTATATTACCTGAAATCATTTGTTTACCTAATAATTTGTGTACCTAACAATATCACATGCTTATATATCCATGTGTTGTTTGGACATTGACTCAATGCCCACTGTTATTGTTACCTTCCTTTTTTATTACCAATAAAATTATTTTACAAAAAAAAATTGAGGGAAGTTTGGGGAAGTGAGAGTGTCATGAATAAGAGTGGGTTGAGCTTCAGGGCCAGGATTGCATTCGCTGTCTCCTGATAACAGAATTAAAGGAAAACTCCAGACATCCTGGTCTCCCTCACTCGAAAAGCTAACCCTCCAGTTTAGCTTTTAACAGCAAAAGCAGCATTTTCTCGTGCTGCAACTTGCTGTATTTTAATTTTAAAAAGTATGAAATCCGGAAGTATGGAGGATGCAGGGGGCGCTCCATTTGCTGAAAAGGTGAGATGACACACCACTTGCTTCAATATATAAGTATTGAAGTGAGTGGTGCATCACACCTTTTCGGCAAATGAATGCTTCATCACTCTCGGTCTCTTCTCAAGTTAAAATACAGCAAGTTTGCACGAAAATGCTCACTCTTGCTGTTAAAAGCTAAACGGGAGGGTTAGCTTTTTGGGTGCTGGAGCCCAGGATGTCTGGAATTTTCCTTTAATAACATTAATAACTTAGCTAGGGACAAATATTTCCTAATAGAATGAGCGGACCTCAATGAATAAAAAACATCATGTGTTGCTTTTTGCAGATCAAACCTATGGTGGCAATGTTCACAATCTTTAAGTCTACAATGGGCCTGAAAACAGAGGAGGCATTATAAGGTCAGGCATTCAAATTACAGAAACTGATAGAACCAAAAATGTCCGCCAGTGTAAGAATAAAAGCGCATACAATGAATGCCTAAAAGGCATCCTCTTAATACCATTATGAAAAGAATGAAATAGCACAAAATTACGCTTAAACTTTATGATACAGCACTAAATTAATATTTAAAGATGTATTTGAAAAAGCAAAAATGAGTAAAACAATATTTACCATAGTCATCCCAGTAACGAATTACTATGCCTCACTGGTTATGATCTAGTCCATGCAGCCACTTAAAGCATCACAGCCAACTAAATCAATCTAAACAATTTGGGACAATTAAGGTTATGTCACAAATTAATTAGTTATCAGCATATAAATTAAAACTTCAAATGGAAAAAAAAGGGAGGCTTAGTTGTAGCTTGATAAAATAAATCGGCTGACAATTATCGAAGCTCCCCTCAGTGCTTATGATTGATTTCAAAAAAGCATTACACAGTAATCCACATAATAGTTTGGGCGGTGGGGGGAGGGGGCTGATGTCTACTAGCTACGAAACCATAAACAGTAAAATTAACATGTTAACAAGTGTTCACTAAGCATAGGTAAATAACCATTAAGAAGGCAACTGATATTGATTAGCTCTGAAACTGTATATGGTAAAATTAACATAGTAACAGAAATTCACTATGCGTAGATAAGTAAACATTAAATAAAAACACTAGTCAATAAACATTTAAATAAAAATAAAATAAAAAGGTAGTTGAAATTAAACCTTTACAAATTTATAACCTAAGTCAGAAATGTTGAGTAGCAAAGTTTCTTGCCCAGGTCCCAGTGTCCCCGGCAGAGACACATCTCTGCCGTGCCTCTCCGCCCACTGCTGTTCCAAACGCTGCCGCTTATTGGGTGGGTGCTGGTTTTTAAACCTGTTACCCCCCCCCAGCTTGAAAGTTACTTACAGTTCAGGTGTACTTCAGGATGGCGTGATTGATTGGAGTCACAAGCTGACACAGGACTGAAGATATTGCATATAGAGGAGGCAGAGGTGGCTACTGTAGTTGGTAGAAAACAGATGGGCTTATTTTACTCACCACCTCTACCATGCCTCTCCACCCACTGCTGCTCCAAATACTGCCACTTATTGGGTGGGTGCTGGGTTTTAAAACTGCTGGCTGCTCCCCAGCTTGCAAATGATTGACAGTTCAGGTGCACTTCAGGATGCTCAGGTACAGTTTAGGCACTTCAGGATAGCATGATTGATTGAAGTCACAAGCTGACACAGGACTGAAGATACTGCATATTAAGGAGGCAGAGGTGGTTATTGTAGCCAGTGGAAAACAAATAGAATTGTTTTACTCACCACCTGTGCCATGCCTCTCTGCCTGCTGTCGCTCCAAACTTATCGATGTCCCTGTATGCTGTCATTGAAAGAACCTTTGTTTACATTTTGTACCTCTGGTTACAAGATCTACAAAAATGATGTTCACACTGTGTGTTTCCTGTTTAAGCTTGTCCCACAATATGAGGGCCTGAAAAATCTGCCAGGGATTTAACCAGGCCACAAGTAAATGCCATAAGAAGGCTCTGGAAACCTTTATTACTGTCCCAACCGTGGAATTTCAGGCCAAGACCACTGGCTCCAAGTCAGCATGTCCCTCACACCTGGCTGCCAGGAAAGATACTACTAGGTGATCAGCGATGCTGTCATTATCACAATTAGTGAAACTATTGGAGAAAAGTAATAAAAAGGACAAGGACAGATCATTGTTGAAGCCCTCCTCCTCTAGCCATCTCCATAAGCATCGGGAGAAAAATGCTGCACCAGTGAGGTCGAGGTCTCCATTGAAGAATGGGAGGTCCTCATCATTGGTTGCTCTGGCACTGTTGACTACAGCTCCTGATCATCATTGAGACACCAAGGTCAGGACTTGGCTTTCGCGCAGCTGTACCTACTAAGGACAGTGTGTCGCCTCTGTTGTTGGGTTATGTTCCCGCTACAATGGCAGTCATGAACCCTCCAATGGGTGTTATAGACTACCAGGCTATGCTAGTGTCCTTTTTCAGAAATGTTGCTTCATCTGTTCCCATCACTGCAAACCACAGCACCTATAGTCCCGTCGACAGGGCCTACCTTGCTGATATCACTGTCATTGATGGGTTATGAAAGCATGCCTACTGTTCCTCCATCACAGCCACTGCCTCCATTGCGGGATCCACTGATTACCTCATTGTCATTTGAAAGGAGGAGGAAAAATATAATTCTGATCTCCTAAACATGGAGGAGGATTTGATGGGTGAGGATAGGGAGGAAGAGCCTTATGAAGGAGTGCTCCTCTCTATCTCTACCCTAGCCACTTGCATTGAGGATTCTGTGGTCTACTACTCAAGGTCTCCTCTTGAAGGCCCCTAATTTCAGCTTTTGCTTAGACAAATCCAAAATGTTATAGAAACATAGAAACATAGACTTTGACAGCAGATAAGGACCGCTTGGCCTACCTAGTCTGCCCATTTCCCTACAACCAGGATAGGCCGCAGATCCTAGTTAACCAACAGCCTATTTCTTCCTACCCCCCCCACAAGAATTGCCTTATGTCTGTCCCATGCGTTCTTGAATTCTCCAACAGTTTCAGACCCCACAACCTCCTCAGAAAGGCTGTTCCATGCATCCACTACCCTCTCTGTGAAAAAATACTTCCTCACATTGCCCCGGAACCGCCCCCCCCTCTATCTTTAAATTGTGTCCCCTTGTTCTTGCATGTCTCTTTTTCTGAAAGATGCTACCCTCTTGGACTTTGTTGATTCCACTGAGGTACTTAAAAGTTTCTATCATGTCCCATCTCTCCCTTCTTTCCTCAAGGGTATACATATTAAGCTCCTTTAGTCTCTCCTCATACGGCTTCTCTTGCAGACCCTGCACCATTTTAGTTACCCTCCTCTGAACTGCCTCTATCCTGTCTATGTCCTTGTGGAGAAGGGGTCTCCAGAACTGGATGCAGTACTCCAGATGAGGTCTCACCAACTGTCTGTACAGAGGGATAACAACTTCCTGTTTTCTGCTGGTGATGCCTCTCCCTATGCATTCCATTATACCCCCAGCCATCCTTACTGCCTTCTCACATTGCTTGCTAACCTTAAGGTCATCTGAAATGATTACCCCCAGGTCCCTTTCCTTTTTGTTGTTGTTACTACCCCCATTGTGTAATCTTCCCTGGGTTCTTATTTCCCAGGTGCATTATTTTGCACTTCTTTGCATTGAATCCTAGCTGCCATATTTCTGACCATTCCTCCAACCTTGCAAGTCCCTTCTCATCCTTTCCACACCTCCTTGTGTATCAACCCTGTTACAGATCTTTGTGTCATCTGCAAAGAGGCATACTTTTCCTTCCAGTCCTCTGCAATGTCACTTATAAAGACATTAAAAAGGACTGGACCCAGTACTGAACCCTGCGGTACCCCACTAGTAACCCCTCTTTCTTCAGAGTGGACTCCATTTACAATTACCTTCTGTGTCCTGTTGTCCAACCAATGTTTTACTCAGGCTACCACCCTGGGACCCACTCCCAGGCTGATTAATTTGACTATTAATCTTTTGTGTGGGACTGTGTCAAATGCCTTGCTAAAGTCTAGGTAGGCCATGTCCACAGCCCCTCCCTGGTCTACTACTTTGGTCACCCAGTCAAAGAAATCTATTAGATTCATCTGACATGACCTTTCTGCTGTGAACCCATGCTGCCTTGGGTCCTGTTCCCCACTGGCCTCTAGGTACTCAACAGTTCTTTCCTTCAGAAGTGACTCCATCACTTTCCCTACCACAGAGGTCAAACTGACATGTCTGTAGTTTCCTGCCTCTGTCTTGGTCCCACTTTTGTGAAGGGGAATCACATCCGCCTTCCTCCAGTCCTCTCGGTACCACACCATCCTCCCATGATTTATTAAAAAGAGTAGTCGGTGGTTTCACTAGTTCCCCCCTTAATTCTTTTAGAATTATGGGGTGAATTCCATCAGGCCCCATTGCTTTGTCCACCTTCAGTTTTAGGAGTTCTTACAGAACCCTTTCTTCTGAGAAAGGGCTGGGATCGACCCCCCATCAAGAGTGCTTCTGTTAATTGGATTAGGCACTTCCCCCTCCTCTTTTGTGAATACTGAGCAGAAATATTCATTCAGTATCCCTGCTTTTTCACTGTCCCCCTCTGCCCACCCACCATTCATTCTATTCAGCCTCACTATCCCTCCCTTTGTCTTTCTATGCTCTCTGATGTACCTATAAAAGGTTTTATCCCCTTTCTTAACCGAGTTGGCTATCTTTTCCTCAGTTTGGGCCTTAGCTATTCTGACTTCCCTCCCTGCTTCATTCTGCCTTAACTGGTACAGCTCTCTGTCCTGCTCCTTCTGTGTTTCATTATACTTCCTGAATGCTATCTTTTCTCCCTGACTTTCCCAGCCACCTCTTTTGAGAACCATAGTGGCTTTTTCTTTCATTTTTATTTGTTTATTTGCTTCATACAAAGGCTTGTTGCCTCTGTGATGGCAGTTTTGATGATTCCCCATTGTTGCTTATGTCAGGAAACAAAGGTAGCATCTTATGGGCTTTGAGGGTGCAGAGGAAAGCTCCAGTAGGAATTAATGACATTTTCAGAGATTGTAGGTGCACATTTATTTTTATTTATTTTATTGAACATTTCAGAATTACAAACCTTTGAGTCAGAGACTCATTTACAAAGGTTCCACATGAAAAGGCAGTTTACACAGCAAATGAGGATAACACAAAGTTTTGCTAGATAGCTGAGTTTCAGGAGAACAGACAACTGATGGATTAAAACAATAGGTTACATAACAAAGGTTCAAGGACAAGCAGTGACGTTCTACTGTCCGCCAGTGGGAGGAATAGTGGCGATACTACTGTGGTTCCTCCTATATACCCTAAATTCAAGGATGCTACCTTTGTTTCCTGACATAAGTTTAACACCTTGCCTGCAGTCTCTAGAAAAGTTGACAAGCAGTACCCTGCACTGTTTAAGTCTTATTGTGCTTCCTGCTAGAAATTGATTCTGTGATAAATATGGCTGTACATAAATGGTCTAGATACCATAAAGTCATGAGTACTTTGTCTACTGACAAGGAATCTAGGAGGCTGGATGTTATGGGAAATTGAACTTGTGCCTCTGTATCCTTGGGCCTCCATACAGCAAATGATCATGCATATATGATAAAATATCAGAACAGCCTGTGTAACTCTGCCATGACTACTATTTAGGCTTTGTCTGATAATCCTGCCAAGACTGAACTGCTTAAAGCTGCTTCGGCTGGAATTGATACTGGAAAGCATCTGTTATGCTCAGCGTATGATGCCTCTGATGCATCTGCCAGGGCGTCTGCCTCTGGCATCTTCCTCAGAAGACATTGCTTTTTCAGGATGGTTGGCTTTGTTGCTGATGTACAAAAAGCCTTGCTCAATGCCACTTTTAGGGGCTCAAAGCTGCTTGGACTGGATATTGATAATGCCCTTGGGGAGCTTCAAATCATCCAAAATTACATTGAGGACTGTTAAATCCCTGAACCCGCAACCTGCTAGAGGATGTGGTAAAAGTTGTTTTAGTAGACCCACAAACCGTGGCAGCCTTTGCTGTCTTCAGAAGTCCCAAGGCCATTGTGATGGTGCCCTTCTGGGTCCTCCAGTGTGTGGTGCCCATACTAACGCAACCAAAGGCATCAGTAGAGGTGGCCCTTCACCTCCAGTACCTTCTGACTCCCCAGTTCCTCCCCGTCCACTGTGGCCTACAGGTGTGAAAGTTTTGGGGGGCGAGGATCTCCCATCATCTGTTAAAACAGAGGGAGACTACCACAGATGAGTGGGTCCTGGAAATAATAGAGAAGAGGCATGCTCTAGAGTTGCTGTCCAACCCTCCAGTTCATGCCCCACTTATTCATTTTCCTCCAGGTTACTTGTCCTATCCGAGAGAAGTGCAGTCACTAATTCAAAAGAATGCAATTGAATCTGTCCCTCCTGGGGAAAAGAAAAGGGGGTTCTATGCAAGATTCTTCCTTGTTCCAACAGGAGACCAGTGCTCTGTACTGGACCTCAGAGACCTGAACAAATTGATCAAATATGAGAAGTTTAGAATGGTGTTTCTTCAGGCTCACATCCCACTACTACAAAAGTGGGATTGGCTCTGCACCATGGACATTCAGAAGGTTTACCTTCATGGAATAATCAGAAAATGACACAAGCAGAACCCCTGCTTTATGCTGTAGGGCAGACATTATCAGTTCCGAGTCATGCACTTTGGTTTATCCTCAGCATCAAGAATATTTACCAAATGCTATGCAGTTGTAACAGCAGTTCTCTGGAAAGAAAGGCTTTACATCTTCTCCTGTCTGGATGACTGGCTTCTGAAGGGCCAGTCCAGGGAAGTAGTTCAGCACACATTGTCCAGAACATAACAATTTTTCAAGGACCTGGGTGTTATGATCAATATACTGATTTGGTGGATGGAACCCCTGCACTTATTGAAAGGCATCCAGTTCTTTTCCCCAACTCCAGTGCAGATCCTCACAACAGATAACTCTGCATCAGGATGGGGTGCCCATCTGGGGCATTTTCAGACCCAGGAGCTGTGGACCAAGCTAGACTTGAATCTCCACATCAGTGTTCTGGAGATGAGGGCTCTTCTACTTGGTCTTCAAGCCTTCACAGAACACCTCAGTCTAGGTCACTTGTTGATAAGGACAATGTCAGTGTAATGCACTTCACCAACAAACAAGGAGACACTCAATCTTACATCCTATACAGGGAAGCAATGAGAATATGATACTGGGGGACATCTCACAACCTTCAACTGTTGGTGTTTCTCTAAGGTGTTCACTGTGTCTTAGAAAAAAGACTAATTCAGTTCCAGTCATGAGTACACAAGAGGAAACTGCTTACTTCCATGGTAAATGACTTCTTTGCAAGATGGGGACACCCAAGATTGGACCTGTCTGCATTCCCACACAATGCAAAACTTCTATATTTCTGCTCACTCATTCCAGGGCCTGGAGTATTTTTAAGAGACGCATTGTCCCTCTTCTAGAAAGGGAAGTCATTTTATGTGTTCCCTTCAATCCATCTCATGTAGAGAGAGATCTATTCAAGCTGCAGGCAGAGAGGGCCACCCTAATAATAATAGCCCCCTTCTGGCTTTGTCAGATAGAGTTTCTCTTGCTACAGCATCTTGCAGTAGAGCCTTCTATTCAACTATCCCTGTATTGGGGTCTATAGTCATAGGACAAGGAGTCCATGGTCTGTCTTCTAGCCCTGCAATCCCTACATGTGAATGCATGGCTCATAAAGACATAGCCATTGCCTGCTTCAGGGTTTCTCCCCATGTAGCTGATGTCTTACAAGCAGCTAGGAAGTCTTCCATGTGAAACACCTCTTTGCTAAAGTAGAAGGGTTTCTCCATATGGTGTGCTACCTGACCTGAGGACCGATTTACATGTGTAAATACTGTACTGACCTACCTGCTGTCTCCATCTTTATTTGTTTATTTTTTGTTTACCTGGTAAGGTGTCGTAGCCACAAAATAGGACTATTTCCGGACACAACCGAGACAAAACAAATAACAGGTACTGTATAGTTCAGAGGTAATCAACCATACAAGGAAAATCTTCACGATGTTCTGTGATGTAAACAGTATTGCTAATATGGCAGAGACAATGGCAGGAAAACACACAATAGTAAAAAACATAGTAAGCATACAATTATAGTGCAATAGAGTTTTAACACATAATCCATGGTAAGTGCTACATATAACAGTAACAAAGGGTCAGAACAAAATTGAACATTTTGAGAACTGAGGAAGGGGATGTCAAGCACCCTATGGGGGATTAAAACAGGAACACAGGGCATGTTTGATGAGGAGAGGGTGATGCATCTTTTTAAAAGACTCCAGTCTTCATTACTTGTCTATTTAGGTGCACTTGGCTGCCACTTTGGCTTTCTGTGGCCCTACTTATGGGAGTATGGTGGCAGAGCTAGAAATGTCCTGTACATTCCTTAAGGATTTTCTGCATATGCATCCCCAATTAATAAACTAGTTTCAGTTTGGGACCTTAATTTCATACTTGAAAAATTACTCTGGCTCCATTTAAGTCTGCCACGAGTTGTAGAATGCACTTCCTTTCATGGAAGACTCTATTTTTGGTTGCTATAACTTCTACTCAGAGGATTTCCAAGTCAGGCTCTTATGCATGAGCCTCCTTACCTGATTTTTCATAAGGACAAAGTAACCTTGCATACCAGTCCATGCTTTCTACCCAAGATGGTCTCTGATCACATTGAATCTGACCATAAACCTTCCTGTTTATTATCCTGAGATTGCTAACAAAAGTGAGGCATTGCTCCTTGCATTTGATGTATACAGAACACTACGTTTCTGTCTTGACTGCATGAAGGGCTGCAGAAAGCCTCTTAGCTTTTTATCTCGTTCATCTCTTGGAAAGAGGATGCACCTGTTACTAAACAATGCCTGTCCAAATGGCTGGCTTGCTGCATTGAGTTTTGTTATGGTAAGTACAGAAAGGAATTTCCTGGTGTGCGTGTTGCCACTCTACACTTGATGCAGCCATCTCTGTTGCCTGCTTTTAGAATGTTTCTACAGCTGACATGTGTAGCTGCCACATGGAGCACTGTGCATACTTTCACTAAGCACTGCAGTTTAGACATTGTCTCATGCAGATGTGCTGGATTTGGTCTTGCTGTTCTGTATGGCCTTCTGTCCTGATTGCATATCAGACATTACCATCCTCCCTTAGTACCTTGTGTACTGCTTAGGAATTGTTCCAAAAGGGTAGCCCAAAGGAAGAGATATCCTCAATGAAGATAGAACAGTTATTCACCATGACAGTAGCTCTTTGAGAGAATCTCCCTCATTGGTCCACAGTGCATCCACCCTCATTCCTCCTTTCTGAGGTATAAGCTGGCAGGTTTGTCCACTGCCTTGCCAAGAGGTGTATATATGTGTGTGTGTGTGTGTGTGTTTGTGTGTGTGTGTGTGTGTGTGTATATATGTATGTGTGTGTGTATGTATGTATGTGTATATATATATATATATATATATATATATATATATATATATATATATATATATTTATAAAATGGGTAAAAGAACAATATCCAAATCAATGTCCTGATTGTATAGAACACATCAAACAGTACAAAGAATAGGTCCTTGCATTCCTACACCAATACTTCCACTAGCCAAAGAACATAGAAACATAGAAGTTGACGGCAGATAAGGAACGAAAGGCCCATCCAGTCTGCCCATTTCTTTTTCTACCTTATAAATGTGCCATCGGCCTTTGCTCTGTCAGTGGCCTATCTATTCATAGTCATTTGTATTGCTCCCTTATGCCTATCCCATGCCTGTTTGAAGCCCTGCACTGTATTCATAGCCACCACTTCTTGTGGTAAGCCATTCCATGCATCCACCACCCTTTCTGTGAAAAAGAATTTCCCACATTCCCCTTAATCGACCCTCTAATCTCATGCTGTGTCCTCTTGTCCTGCTATTTTTCTTATATTTAAACATGTTAGACTCTTTCACCTTGTTAATGCCCTTAAGGTGTTTGAATGCCTCGATCATATCACCTCTCTCCCTCCTTTGCTCAAGGGTATACATATTGAGCTCTGTTAATCTGTCTTCATATGTCTTCTGATGCAGTCCCTGCACCATTTTGGTTGCCCTTCTCTGGACTGCCTCAATTTGGTTAATGTCCTTGTGAAGGTGTGGCCTCCAATACTGCATGCAGTACTCCAGATGGGGCCTAACCAGTGTCTTGTAAAGAGGGATTGCCACTCCTCTACGACTTCAGATACCCTACTAATACACCCTAACACCCTCCAGCTCTTACCTCTACTGCTTTTAGGAGGTCTGCTTGACGATTTCAGGTCATCAGTGATGATGATGCCCAAGTCTCTTTCTTCCTTTGTGACTGCTAGCAACTCCCATCCCAGCCTATAGGTGGCTTCAGGGTTTCTCTTCCCTATGTGCATGATTTTGCACTTCTTTGCATTAAATCCCAGTTGCCACTCTTCTGACCATTTTGCTAGTTTATCCAGATCTCTTCTCATTCTGCCCACCCCATCTGGATCATCTACTCTGTTGCAGATCTTGATATCATCTGCAAACAGACAAGCCTTACCCTCTAGTCCATCTGCAAGGTCACTAATGAAGATGTTAAAGAGGAATGGCCCCAGAACTGATCCCTGAGGTACCCCACTTGTGACTTGCATCTCTTCTGACTGTATACCATTTACCACCACTCTCTGTTTTCTGCCCATCAACCAGTTTGCCACCCAGTTGACCAACTTCTGACCCACCCCGAGCCTACCAAGCTTATTTATCAATCTTCTATGTGGAAGAGTGTCAAAAGCTTTGCTGAAGTCAAGGTAGGCAACATCAACTGCTTCCCCTTGGTCCACCACTCTGGTTACCCAGTCAAAGAAATCTATGATATTAGTTTGACAGGACCTTCCTTTTGTAAACCCATGCTGTCTTGGATCCTGTGCCCCTATGGATTCCAGGTGTTGCACTATCCTTTCCTTAAGGAGTGCCTCCATAATCTTGCCCACTACTGAGGTAAGACTGACTGGTCTGTAGTTCCCTGCCTCCTCCCTGCTACCACTCTTGTGGAGCGGGATCACATGAGCCCTTCTCCAGTCTTCTGGACCTCTTCTGTGCTCAGAGACTCACTAAACAGTACTGCTAATGGCTCTGCTAGTTCCACCTTTAGCTCCTTAGTACCCTGGGATGTATGCCATCAGGTCCCATTACCTTATCCACCCTGAGCTTAACAAGCTCTTGTAGGACCCTTTCTTTTGTGAAGGGAGTAGTGCTCACCTCCCTCCCCCCTGTGTCCATGATGCTAAGCTGTGGGCCCTGCCCTACTTTCTCTTCAGTAAATACTTAGCAAAAGTATCTATTTAGGATAGATGCCTTTACATGGTCCTCCTCCTCACATGCTCCCTTTTCTCCATTAAGCTTAGCAATACCCTCTCTGGACTTTCTCCTTTCACTAATGTATCTATAGAAAGTCTTGTCACCTTCTTTTACTGTTCGTGCTAGTGTTTCCTCAGTTTGGGACTTTGCCTGCCTTACTGCCTTCCCTGCTTCCCTTAGGGCAGTTTGGTATGCCTCCCTGTCTTCATCCCGCTGTGTTCCCTTATATTTCCTGAAGGCCAGCCTTTTGGCTCTGACCTTTTCTGCTACTGTATTTGAGAACCAAAGTGGTTTCCTTCTTCTTTTGCACTTCCTTTTCTGTCTAACACAATGGGATGTTGCTTCAAGTATTGCATCCTTAATGCTTGCCCACTTTGCCTGTACCCCTCACCTGTATTTCTTTTTGCCAGGGCTAGCTTAACTCTGTTGGCCGTCTTATCAAAGTCAGCTCCTCTGAAGTCCCATATTTTGCCTTGGAATGGGATGATTTAGATGTAGTAGCCAAATTGAACCATACCATGTGATGGTCACTGGCCCCAGGTGACCTTCTACCTGAGATCTGTGATCCCTTCCTTGTTAGTCAGTACTAGATCTAGGATAGCCCTGTCTCTTGTGGGTTGCTGTACCAGTTGTTTGAGGCCCTCCTCCTGCAGGAAATCCACTATGTGTCTAGTTCTGGCAGATGTTCCTGCTGGTATTGACCAGTCTGTATCCGGCATGTTGAAGTCTCCCATTATCAGAACCTCCCCTTTAGCTGTCCTGTTTTGTATATCTTCTAACAGTAATGTGTCTATGTTCTCCCCCTGGTCTGGGGCCTGTAGACAACCCCAGTTCTTATGGCTGTCCCATTTCCTGTTTCCAGGGTGACCCACAGTTCTTCTGGCTCCTTATGTGTATTCTGAATTTCTGTAGCTTTGATATTTTCATTGACATACAGGGCCACTCCCCCCTTTTTGTACCTTGGTCTCTTTTGAACAATGCATAGCCAGGTACTGAAGTCTCCCAAGTGTGGTTACTGGTAAACCACGTCTCACTAATTGCTACTATGTCCAGTTTAGCCTCTGACATTATTGCCTGCAGGTCTGGGATCTTATTTCCCAGGCTGTGAGCATTTGTGTACATGATTTTCCATTGGCCAGATTTTGGTGTGTTAGTTGTTGGGTGAGGTTTGGCATTACCCCTGTGCGTCATATGGGGAGACAAACCTTTTTTCTTACCTGGTGATGCAAATGAACTGCAAACATGCTGAATCCCTGTTTGACCACTAGCTGAGGGGGGAGGGGTGTTCTTCCCATTCGATGTATGGGGTGCTGCACCCCTCTCCCCATTTGTTAGTTTAAATATTCTGTAAAAACATCAAATTTCTGCCCCAATGCACTGACTCCCTCCTTAGTCAGATGCAGTCCATCAAATTTAAAGAACTTTCACTCCCAGAACTGTTGCCAGTTCCTTACAAATCTGTGTCCTTTTTCCTGGCACCAGCCCTCCAGCCACGTGTTTAGCTCCCCTATCTCCCCTTCTCTGACCTACCGTCCATCTGCTCCCCTCTCCCAGACTGGCAGCATCTCAGAGAAGGAGATGCCGGACGAAATAGATGATAGTTTGTCACCCAGCCTGGTTAGGTGTTCCTTGGTCTCCACAACTGACCGGCTTGGCAAGATCATTAGTCCCTATGTGTACTAGGACATCAATGTTTTCTCCTGCTTTGTGAACAATTTTAGCAATGCGGTCAGTGCTCTCCATGCTGATGTACCTGGGAGACATCTGACCATTACCCCTGGCTGGAGATGGGTATCAACTCCCCGAATCATGGAGTCTCCTATGATCAGAAGTTTTTTGGATTTCCTTTTTGCTTTTTTTGTTTTGGTTCCTGATTTGGGTGAGTTTTGTTGTGCTAGCTCCTGTGCTGCTGTGTCCTACTCTGCAGTGTCTTCTGCCTCTTTGTTTGATTTCAGAGATAGAGGCAGATACCTGTTTGTAGTGTTTATATGGTTTTTGGGGGTAATATGTTGGGAGAGCAGAGAGTGATGGGGCACCCGATTTGCCCCTCCTAACCACTTGCCAACCTCCTGGACCAACTACCCTCTGCGGTCGAGGTTTTTCTGTTGGATGCTGGGGAAGTAGCAGGTGGTTCTTATAATGTATTTCCTCTTGAATATGAAATTTGAGGCGTGTAATCTCTGCCCATGCTGCCCGGAGCTGAGCCCTAAGATCTCCAAAGGCCCAGCATGTAGGACAGTGTCCTAAATCCTGTAAGACTGTCCTTCTGAAAATTGTTCCACAGTACCTGCAGTTAATGATATCCATTCCAGATAAGTTGCTGGGTTTATAACCTAGTCGGAGTAATTAGAAGGAAAAAGAAAAAAGGAAAAAAAAATGCAAGTAATGGTTTGATTGTGTTTTGTTTAATTTGTTCTAACAAGTTAAATTACTAGTGCCCCTATAAATGAGCTCACCTTGTGGAGGCCCCACTGATCCACCCCTTCCTGCTCTGCCACAGGAAATGTCACAACTGTGGTACTGTATAAAAGGAGTGTAGTGTAGGGTGGTTGGGGATGGGGGTGGGTGGCTGGGCCCTTCCCCTGCTGAAAAAGAAGAATCACGGACGAAAGAACAAGGAGGTAAGAGCAGAAACAATCAGTCAACAACAAATGCAGTAACCCTGAAAGCTTATCCTTATGTTAGATAAAATTGTAAAACCTGTAAAGCACCACCTGTAATAATTTCAGAGAAGATATACGCTGTAAGAAACACTTTGCTACAGAGAAAAATAAAGCTATGAAATGTTAGCAACAAACAGTAGAAATCCCTGTGAGTGAAAAATAAAAACAACACCACACAGTAAATCTGCTTAGCCAAAAGAAGTCTTAATCCTTTTCCCTTGCTCTGGTAAGTTTCTCTACTCTGCCTTTCAAGCAGTCTTAGAAGGAAAGAGCTCAGGTGAAGCTAGGTGCCTTGGCCAGCAAACCAAGAAGGTTTAGTTCTTCCAATTTACCACTTGTTGCCCTGAGGAAAGTTGTATTCCTCCTCTTGCTATGCTCAGGTAATGTTAAACTTAACCCTGGTCCTATACAAGCAATTCCTTCACCGTCCAAAGTCACGAAGTATAAAGGTATCAGCTTTATGCATGTTAATGTGTGTAGCCTCTTAAAGAAACTCATCTCAATGCAGGCTTGGGCTATCCACATGGAGCCGGATGTACTTGTCATATCTGAATCCTGGCTTCATCCATCCACGCCAGACAAAGAGGTCAATATCCCCAACTATCTGTTATTCAGAGCCGATAGACTAACCAGAGGCGGTGGTGTAGCCATCTATGTTAAGGACAAGTTTACGGTCACTACCCTCAACACTACATCAATTGCCAATGCCTGTCCTTAAAAATCGAAATATCTACATCAATGGCCCTCCGTGTCATAGGATGTTATAGACTCCCGTCCTCGGGGTCGCAGCTCCTGTCCCACTTATTGTCTACTATGAGTACCGACACAATGGAAACAGTTATACTAGGGGACCTTAACTACGACTGGCTCTCAAGCACATCTCTTCCACTTAAATCCTCCTGTGACTCTGGGCTCACTCTACTTATTAATGATGAACCTACTTGTATCAATAAGAAAAACCCTATGAAAAGTACACTATTAGATGTACTTCTAGTAAGCAAACCCCATTTCTTCTCCCATGCTGGGATCTTTTCTGCTGATGTTAGTGACCGTTGCTTTATTGCTGGCATAAGAGCAGTTCCTAAACCAACAGCCTCAGCAAAGTTCTCTACCAAAAGATCAAAATGGAATTTTGACCCCGCTTGCATATATCAATGGCCTGAAAGCCTCCCTGCTTTGGCAGACCTTTTATTTAGCCAAATCAGTAGAAACAGCATATGCTATTTTCCATGAAATTGTATCCAGCGCTCTTAACACCCACACACCCTTAGTCAAAACCTGCATAAAGGCTAGAAAGTGCCATTGGTTTACAGCAGACATCAAGGCAGCACTATTAAAAAGAGACAAGCTCTGGAAGCTAGCATGCAAATCCCACAAAGCCGAAGACTGGCATATTTTCAGAATAGCCAGAAACCACTGTACAAAGCTAATTCAGGAAACCAAGTCCAACTTCTATCACTCTGAACTCGACACTGCCTCCAACTGCCCTACCAAGTTCTGGTCCACAATAAAAGAACTTTCTGGTAATACCACAGGAAACACTCTCCCCTCAAAAAATTATTACTGACAATGTAACTATCAACAACAATAAACAGATACTACAAGCCTTCAACAATCACTTTGCTACTGCAGGGCTAGCTTTTGATAACTCAACTGCACGCAATCTATGCTCCCAGCTTACCACACAACCTTCAGAATCTAGTTCCTCAGATGCAGTCTTTTTATTCTCTCCTGCCTCACTAAAAGAGGTTGAAGATCTCCTTCTTCAGTTGGACACCAGAAAAAGTGCTGGCGCTGACACCTTCAATCCATACTACCTAAGGATTGCCTATCATGTCTTTGCCGTACCTATTACGCATCTATTTATCTTGTCCCTTTCTCAAAGGACCCTCCCCAAACTGTGGAAGACCGAGCATGTTATTCCGTTGTTTAAATCTGGAGACCTCTGTGATCTAAACAACTACAGGCCCATCTCCCTTCTCTCAGTACTATCAAAACTTCTGGAAAAAAATCATGAATGCCCAGCTGAAATCTTTCATTGATGATACTAACCTGCTAAACCCAATGCAATCTGGTTTCAGAAATGAACATAGTACAATCACAGCCCTGGCCAAGGTGACAAATGACTGGCAGCACGAGTTAGAGAACAAATAATTTGTCTGCGCCATTTTTGTAGACCTAAGTAAGGCCTTCAACACTGTCGACCACAGCCTCCTTCTTTCTTCATTAAAAGCTATTGGTTTAGATTCTACCTCCTTGCGTTGGTTCCACAACTACCTTTCTGATAGGCACCAACAGGTCAAAGCTGAAGGTGAACTTTCCTCCTCAAATCTGTTAAAAAGAGTTGTCCTGCAGGGATCCATCCTGGGGCCACTCCTGTTTGCCATCTACATCAACGATATAGACTCAGGCATCAATGAGGCGAAAATTCATCTGTTTGCAGGTGATACAGTGATCTACCTAAGCCATACAACTCCTGAAACTGCCTGTAGCGACCTGCAAGCTGACTTCAACATACTTCAATACCAGCTACTTAGTAAAGAATTGCTACTTAATGCCAGAAAGACAAAGGCAATGCCATTTTCACCTATTAACCATGCAGCCTACCCTGCTCTACCCACCATCACCACCCTCCTAGGAGAAACCCTGGAATTTGTGCTGAAATTCAAATACCTGGGGGTCTGGCTAGACTTCAAACTCTCCTTTGAGACCACCTGGAGGATTTGTAAAAAAAGTGAGGCAGAGACTAGGTCTCTTCTTCAGGTTAAACCGCCTACTAACTACAGAGGCCAAGAGACAGCTAGTTCAGTCTACGTTCCTTTCATTAATTGATTACGCCGACTTTATATACAGCCAATGTGCTACTTCATACCTCAGTAAATTGGACATACTTTACCACAGAGCCCTGTGCTTCATCACTGGTCTCCCCTTCTCCACCCATCACTGCTCTTTCTATGCGGCCATAGGTTGGACCTCCCTAAACTACAGATGAAATAAAAATGCACCTCTCTGAACATACAGAGCTATCACTGGCAAATTTCCACAGCACATTGTTGATTGCCTGACTCTCAATATGCCTAAGAAGCTGTTCTCTGATTTCTCTGAAAGTGCCCAAAGTCCTAACGCTTTTTGGGAGAGCTGCCATAGGATTCGCTCTACCATCACTCTGGAATGTGCTACAGAAATCACTGAAACTGGGGACTCCTGTTAGTATTATGGTGTTTAAGTCCTTATACTCAAAATACATTACAGAAGCCTGCAACCGCTTCCAACTATCCTAGCTCTGGAATGTGCTAAAGAAATCACTGAAACTGAGGACTCCTGTTAGTCTCACTGTGTTTAAGATCTTATACTCAAAATACATTACAGAAGCCTGCAACTGCTTCCAATGATCCTAGCTTACTTACACCCCCTTCTACATCCTCCCTGCTTTTCCCATCCTTCTTCCTTCTTCCTTCTTGTATCAGTGCATAACTTGTCCCTGAGCCACTTACTTATCTACCGCCCTAAATCTCACCCTCCCTCACCCACCTATTCCTTGTATACCCACAACATCCCATTCCTTCACTCATAGTATTATCCCAGTTCCAGACCCCCCCATTGGCTGCCCACTTCTCCCAACACATGTCTCCCCCTTGATATGCCTGGGTCTTTTTAAACTGACTATGTATGTCTCTTCACTTGTAGCATCCACTTCAACTAATCTCTTCACTGGACTATAATGCCTTTACCTTACAGGAATACTAAACTATGTATGTTGTTGTATCTGGTAGAATCCCCCTACAGGGGGGATAGACAACTTAGACAACTAGTATTGGAACCCACTCAAGAGGGAGCAGTCTTAGACCTGGTCCTCTCAAATGTAGATGAGAGAGGATCACAGATGTAGAAGTGGGTAGCCATCTGGGAACTAGTGACCATCGAACAGTATGGTTCACAATAAACACAGCAATAGAGTCAAGCCATACTAAGGCAAAAGTACTGGACTTCAGGAGGGCTGACTTTGCCAAAATGGGTGAGTGCCTAAGGAATGCACTAGCAAATGGGCAGGAAGGAGGGGTGGAAGAACAATGGGGAATAATGAAAACTGCCATCACAGAGGTAACAAGCCTTTGTGTGAAGCAAATAAACAAAACAAAACGATGTAAGAAACCACTATGGTTCTCAAAGGAGGTGGCAGTGAAGGTTCAAGAGAAAAAGGAAGCATTCAGAAAGTACAAGGAATCCAGAAGGGGCAAGACAGAGAATTGTATCAGTTAAAACAAAAGGAAGCTGGGAAGGCAGTCAGAACAGCGAAGGCCCAAACTGAGGAATAGATAGCCAACTCAGTTAAGAAGGGGGATAAAACCTTTTTTAGGTACATCAGGGAGTGAAGGAAGACTAAGGGAGGGATAGTGAGGCTTAATAAAGGGGATGGGGGTGGGCAGACGGTGATTGTGAAAAGCAGAGATACTAAACAAATATTTTTGCTCAGTAGTTACAAATGAAGAGGGGAGGTACCTAAAACAAACAATAGAAACACTCTGGATACAGAAGTTGCTACCAGTCCATTTATAGAAGAAAGGGTTCTGAGAGAACTCTTAAAACTGAAGGTGGACAAAGCAATGGGGTCTGATGGGATTCATCCCAGAATTCTAAAAGAACTAAGGGCAGAACTAGTGACACCACTGACTACCATCTTTAACAAATCATGGGAGGATGGGGTGGTATCTAAGGACTGGAGGAGGGCAGATGTGAGTCCCCTTCACAAAAGTGGGAGCAGGGCAGAAGCGGGAAACTGCAGACCAGTTAGTTTAACCTCAGTGATAGGGAAAATGATGGAATCACTTCTGAAGGAAAGAATTGTCGAGTACCTAGAGGCCAGAGGGGCACAGGACCCAAGGCAGCATGGATTCACAGCAGGAAGGTCATGCCAGATGAATCTAATAGATTTCTTTGACTGGGTGACAAATGTAGTAGATCCGGGAGGGGCTATGGACATTTCCTACCAAGACTTTAGCAAGGCATTTGACTCAGTCCCACACAAAAGATTAATATACAAGTTAGCCAGCCTGGGAGTGGGTCCCAAGATAATAGACTGGGTAAAGAATTGGCTGGAGAATTAGACACAGAGGGTAATAGTAAATGGAGTCCACTCTGAAGAAAGGGGGATTACTAGTGGGGTGCCGCAGGGTTCAGTATTAGGACCAGTCCTCTTCAATGTCTTTGTAAGTGACATTGCAGAGGGACTGGAAGGAAAAGTATGTCTCTTTGCAGATGACACAAAGATCTGCAACAGAGCTGATGTACAAGGTGGGGTGGAAAGGATGAGAAGGGAATTGGCAAGGTTAGAGGAATGGTCAAATGTATGGCAGCCTAGATTTAATGCTAAGAAGTGGAAGGTAATGCACCTGGGAAACATAAACCCAGGGGAAGAGTACACAATGGGGGGTGAGATACTAACAACAACAAAAATGGAAAGGTACCTGGGGGTAGTCATATCAGATGACTTAAAGGTGGGCAAGCAATGTGAGAGGGCAGTAAGGAGGGCTGGGGGATACTGGCATGCATAGGGAGAGGCATCACCAGTAGAAAACAGGAAGTTGTAATCCCTCTGTACAGACAGCTGGTGAGACCCCATCTGGAGTACTGTGTGCAGTTCTGGAGACCCAGTCTCTGCAAGGACGTAGACAAGATGGAAGCTGTCCAGAGGAGGGCAACTAAAATGGTGCAGGGTCTGCACCGGAAGACATATGAAGAGAGACTAAAGGAGCTTAATATGTATAGCTTTGAGGAAATGAGGGAGAGGGGGGACATGATAGAAACGTTCAAGTACCTCAAGGAAATCAACAAAGTCCAAGAGGGTAGCATCTTTCAAAAAAAGAGGTGTGCAAGAACAAGGGGGCACAATTTGAAGATAGAGGAGGGGAGGCTCAGAGGTAATGTAAGGAAGTATTTTTTCACAGAGAGGGTTGTGGATTCATGGAATGGCCTTCCGGAGGAGGTTGTGGAGTCAAAAACAGTGGTTGAATTTAAGCATGCATGGGACAGCCATAAGGCAATTCTGGGAGGGGTAGAAAGAAGTAGGCTGCTGGTTAACTAGGATCTGCAGCTTATCCATTAGGTAGGGAAATGGGCAGACTGGGTGGGCCAAGCAGTCCTTATCTGCTGTCAAATTCTATGTTACTATGTTTCTATAAATTTTTACTGACTTGCTACCCTATTGTTATGTATACCCTTACCGACTGTCTTTTACCTGAACCCAAATGTATTTTTACTTACCTTGTCTATTGCAGGCCTACCTGTACTGTTGTACTCTTGCATCTACTGTCTATTTGTCTGTATATAAATGCATTGTTACTTGACTTGTGTAATGCAGGTCCACCTTGTAAATGAGCTTGCTCAATGGTGTTCGCCTAGATAAAGAATTTGATTGATTGATTGACATCACATGAATGTGAGTATATCAGAGTGCGACTTCACACTTACACTTTTACTCCTCTCCAAAACAATTTTGGCATTTTATAAGATAGATAACCCACTCTATGGTGTACTGTCATGCTCTAATATACGTACACCTTGGGTGGTTGACTCACACCAAGGCGTGCGTGTATCAGAGTGAGACTGCACACCTAAGAGTGGGTTATTGAATATATATATATACCATATATATACATATATATTATATTTCCAGTCCCATGCCTCTCCTTGTGTGCCTGGTACTAGTTTGATCTCCTTGCTCCTCATTGTGAGAGGCCCTGTGAGCTCATCTCCAGTGGGGAGCTAAGGAGCATGGGGGCCACCCTAGTTTTAATTGGTGTTGATGTTGCATGTCATTGTGGGTGGCCCCCAGATGCATAAGGTTTCCGAGTGGTCCTCGATAACCTAGGGGCAATCATTTGAGATACCCTAAAACAGCCAAGCCAATGTAATAAGGCATAGAGTAAAGCAAGTAGGACGTTAGGGTGTATGGGGAGAGGAACCAATAATAGGAGCAGAGAGGTGATCCTCCCCTTTTATAGATCCCTGGTGAGAACTCATCTAGAGTACTGTGTCCAGTTCTGGAATCCTCACCTTAGAAAGGACAGGGATAGGCTGAAGGCCGTTCAGAGAATAGCAACAAAAATGATTCAGGGCCTCCAGGGACACTCCTACGAGGAGTGTCTAAGAACACTGAACATGTACTCACCTGAGACAAGGTGGGGGGGGGGGATATGATTTTGAGACATTTGTATTTCTGAAAGGCATAAATAGTGTCCTATACAGAATAATTCAATATGAATGCCAGCTCAATGACAAGAAGGCACAAGTGGAAGCTAAGGGGAAGGAGCTTCAGGAAGGAGCTGAGGAAATGCTATTTTACTGAAAGAGTGATGGATCCATGGAACAGTTTTCCTACCAAAGTGGTAGGTGCAAGGATTGTGATGGGATTTAAGCATGGGTGGGACAGAGAAAAGGCTAAAACAACAAATACAGTGGGGGAATAGGTCCCTGGATTGACACTAGGTCATAGGTATCATAGGTTCACTCAGAGTTAGAAGACTTTGTCTGTATTGCTCGCCTAAATGCTAGCCATATGCAAAAAGTCCCTTTCGCTTGCAAAAATTATGAAGCTTTATTTTGAACTCATTCATAGTTGAATTTCCCACCACTTCCTCTGATAGTGAATTCCATAAGGGTACCACTCTTTGACTGTACTGTTTCTGCTGTTTTATGGAATGACAGTTTTTACCCTTTAGTTATAAGGTATGGGCACACGTATTATAAGTTTGATCCCTGGAATCCAGACCCAAGCTTGCCCATAACACATCATCTGTTAATGCTTTGTACAGTAAACACATGTCCCCTCATAACCTTCTGTACTCCAGTGAGCACATATCCAAGCCTCTCAGTCTGCCCTTATATGCCTTTCTGATCTTTTGTCATTCGTGATGCTCTCCTCTGAACTATCTCAATCATCTGAATTTCTGTTTTCTTTTATGGTGACTAAACTTGGGCACAATACTCCAAGTTAGGTCTAACCGGTGACACATACAGTGGCACAATAGCTCCCTTTTACCTACTGGAATTATAGAAACATAGACTTTGACAGCAGATAACGACAGCTTGGCCCACCTAATCTGCCCATTTCCCTACCTACAGGATAAGCTGCAGATCCTAGTTAACCAACAGCGTATTTCTTCTTACCCCCCACAAGAATTGTCTTATGTCTGTCTCATGCATTCATTCTTGAATTCTCCAACAGTTTTAGACCCCACAACCTCCTCAGGAAGACTGTTCCATGCGTCCACCACCCTCTCTGTGAAAAAAATACTTCCTCACATTGCCCCTGAACCGCTCCCCCTCTATCTTTAAATTGTGTCCCCTTGTTCTTGCACATCTCTGTTTCCGAAAGATGCTACTCTCTTGGACTTGATTCCACTGAGGTACTTAAAAGCTTCTATCATGTCCCTCCTCTCCCTCCTTTCTCCAAGGGTACACATATTAAGCTCCTTTAGTCTCTCCTCGTATGGCTTCTCTTATGCCTAATTATACTATTTAACATGCTGTTAGCCTTTTTGACAATGTTTTGACAGTGTGACATAAACTGAAGATCATTTGATATGGTTATACTGAGGTCTCTTTCCTCCATGATGCTCTTTAGAGGACAGCCATTAAGTATATAACACACATTTGGATTACTTTTACTCAAATACATTACTGTGCACTTTTCTGTGTTGAAATTTAATTTATACTTAATAGACCATGTCTGAAGAAATTCCAATGCATCCTTAAGTTTTAGAGCATCTTCTTTGGTATCTATTACTGCCCCAATTGAGGTCTGGGTATCCATGGGCAGACTAGATGGATCCTTGGTCTCCTTCTGTTGTCACCTTCTATGGTCCTGATGCTGATGGTGTACAGTTCCAAATATGTGGCCCAATGGTGTAGATTCTCTCAAAGATCTATTGTTATGTTGAGTAACTGTTCTTTTTTTATTACCTCCCCTTATGACCAAGACAGGTGGAATTTTTTAAATCCTGTCAAAAAGTGGATTTGAAAATGTACACCCACCTTGTTCATGAAGTGGGGTAAAAAACAAATACCTTTGACCTTTGCTTCATGACTTATTTCCTGATCTCCCAATTGGCTGCTATGGGTCGTGTGATGTTGGTTCTGTGGAAAAGGTGACTGGGTCCTTGTCAGACCCTCACAGCCTCATTGCCAGTCCAATCAGAAAGTACATAGGAATACACTACAAAATTCACAGTTCAATCCCTGTTTTTGCTGATCCCAATCTCCCATCCCCTGTTGCTCCCACCAGAAGCTACAAATCACTCCACCCATGGTGTGAGGCAACCCCCACTTTTAGTGAACAGAAACACTTTGAGTCATCTGATTGGTCCTGCTGGCTTTCCCGATGGGACATCTTAAGATAGCAGCTATCTGGGTGGCATCCTGGATTCCCCCAGCTGATGACCAAAGGCTCTTCCCCAGAGCATTGCTCACAGAGGTAGTCTCCATAGATATCAGGGCCACAGCTTTTGCACTGCTCGTATTTAGGGGCTCATACACATGCTGAAAGCCTCACTTTTTGTCCTATAGCCTGCATCGCCCTCACATACAATACTGCACGGAACATGTATTACTTCAGTTACTGACTCTGCACCCAAGAAAGCCCTGGCTATGTCCCCCTTGTATAAAGTTTTTTTTTTATTATTATTATTTATTACTTGGAAATTAATACCTATGAGCTAGAAGCTCATTTACATAGGTTCCACATCAGAAACATATACAGACATGGTAGATTTACAGACAGCATGCAACAATGGCATAAATAAACAATAATGTACATTTAGGTAAACATTTACATTCGGTTGTTATGCTTTTTTTTTTTAATTGCATATACAGTCAATGATAACTTTAGAGTTGCATGGGATAAACAGTAAGGAAAACAGACAACTGGGTATATGCAGGTAGCGGTGACCTTGATGAGGACATAGTGGTGAGTAGGGATGGGGTGGGGGGAGAGAAATAATATTAGGTGAGCCTGGTCAGGGGTGAAGTTTGGAGAGGGTGGGGTGGAGGGTAGTGAGGCAGAAAGTAGGAGGAGGAGATATGGTTGAGGGGAAGATAGCAGTGCAGAGGCCTTGTCAGGGATGAAGGTAGGGTAGGGTGTGTGGCAGAGGATGGGAGGGGGGAAGCAGCACCAGGCCGTGTCAGGGGTAAAGTTGGGAGGGGTGGAGAAAGTGGGTAAGGGAAGCAGGTGCGGGGGGGGGGCTAAGTGCTAGAAGTAACTTGCAGGATTTAGCTGGCGAGTTCATTGGAGCCCCAGGGAGATGAGGGGAGGAAGCAGGTGTGGGGGGGCTAAGTACTAGGAGTCACTTACAGGATTTTGCTAGCATGTTCATGGTTGGTTCTCGCTCTACCTATTGCTTATAATCCCAATAACCATCACTTATAGGGCTTCTATACTCACCGCATGGTTACTGCCATTTGCAACTGGCTCTGAGGCAACCCCAACTCCCTTACTCTCTGTCCTTCTCCAGATGACATTACAGTAGTCCAGTGTCCTCCACTATGGTGGGACTTGCCAGGCCTGAGGGAGGTACCCTCCTTCTGTTCTGCAGCTCCAGACCCTGGAGGAAGGAAATTGCAGGCCAGTCAGCCTGACTCCAGTAGTGGGCAAGGTAATGGAATCACTGCTGAAGGAAAGAATAGTTGAATACCTTGATACAGGTGGCCTGCTGGACCTGGGACAACATGGATTCACCAGAAAGAGAGAGAGGTCCTGCTAGACAAACCCAATACAGTTTTTCAACTGGGTGACTAAGGTGGTGGACCAGGGTGGGGTGGTGGATGTGGCCAATCTGGACTTCAGAAAGGCCTTCAACACTGTCCCTCATAGAAGACTGACAAACAAACTATGTAGTCTAAGGGTGGGTCCTAAAATAGTATTATGGGTGGAGAACTGACTTACTGGAAGGATCCAAAGGGTGATGGTAAATGGGGAACACGCAGGAGAGGGGAAATGGGATGAGCAGGGTGCCACAGGATTCCGTGTCGGGGCCGGTCCTCTTCGATGTCTTTATTTGTGACACTGCAGAGGGGCTGGGTTGGACAGTATGCCTGTGTGTGGATGACACAAAAGTATGCAATAGGGTTGACATGCTGGGAGGGGGGTTGAAAAGATGAGGGAGGACCATAAAAAACTGGAAGAATGGTCTGGAGCATGGCAGCTGGTATTCAATGCAAAAAAGTGCAGGATCATGCACATAGGGCACAAGAACCCAGGGACAACATACAAACTAAGAGGGAAGGAACTGACATTCATGAAGCAGGAAAGATACCTGGGAGTTGTCATGTCAGATGACCTTAAAGAGGCTAGGCAGTGTGACAAGGTGGTGGGAAAGGCTAGCTGAATACTTGAATGTGTAGGGAGAGGTATCACCAGTAGAAAGAAGGAGGACATTTTGCCCCTGTATGGGACACTGGCTAGACCTCACCTTGAGTACTGTGTCCAGTTCTGGAGGCCCCATTTGAGAAAGGGCATAGACAAGGTGGAGGAGGTACAGAGGAAAGCAACAAAAATGGTGCAGGGCCTGCACAAGAAAACCTATGAGGAAAGACTAAATGAATTAAATATGCATTCACTGGAGGCAAGGAGGGAAAGGGGGGACGTAATAGAGACATTCAAATACCTCACGGGAACAGAGTACAGAAAGGGAACATCTTCCAAAGTAAGAGATGCTTAAAGACAAGTAGGCACAGTGTGAAGTTGGAGGGGGAGACGGCTCAGGGTAACACGAGAAACCTTTTTTTCATGGAGAGGGTGGTGGACACTTGGAATGCCCTCCCAGAGGAGGTGGTGGGGCTAAAACAGTCACGGTATTTGAGAGGGAGTGGGACAGACACAAGGGTATCCTGGAAGAGATGCTCCAGAGTTCAGTTTGGGCATTGGGCCTCATAACAGGTAGGGATTTATAGGGCAGACTGGGTGGGCCAAGAGGTCCTTATCTGCCGGCCACTTCTATGTATCTATGTACTTATGTATCTACATTTCCGGATCTAACTCAGTTTTTCCTGGCCCACTAGTCACACCCCCTCTAGGCCATATAGTTGCAATAATATCCTGCCTACGGTCCCTAGTTAACCTGCTAGAGAGCAAATAACATCCTGTATCTGAATGACTGGATCAAAATAACTAAGATGAAAACTTCTAGGTTACCCTTTCAATGTTTGTTAGGAAAAAACAAATGGTGCAATATTGGCTGTGTACAATCATGATGGCTCTTTGGAATTAATAAGATTTGTTATGATTATGATTTACAGATGCTGAAACATTATGCTGTGAATGATTTTACAATAAGTGTGAAATATAAGTCATATTGCTTTAAAAGAATAAGTACTTATAGCACCGATAAAGACATAACTATTATAAGAGGTTTAAAAATTGCACCATGGCTGGTACAGAATGATAATGTACACACATTTAGATATTATTTGGATGTTTAAACCGATCCTATTTTAAGGAAACTTTACACTACGTATAGATGGGAGCTTTTTAAAAGCAATATTCTTAAAGCTAGATATGAGAAAAGTAGTGACATTGAAGCTGTGCTTGTAATTTTAAACAGAGAAGATCTATATCATGTAATCTTTTCCTGTTGTTGGTACAAAGCTCCTAGAGTTAGATGGCTGTTCCCACTCTGGGCAGTAATTGCTACATCTGTTGAACTGTTGCTGCTTACTATCATGTTTATGACTGAGGATATACAAATTAACGTGGTTGCACAGTATCTCAGAGATATTGCACTAATCCACATGAAATATGATTAATATTTTTTTCTGTAAGTTGCTGCAAGGAGAGACAATTTTATCCGACATATGTTTTTATCTCTATAGTATATTGTATTGTGATTTGTATTTATTGTCTGTCTGCATTTTGTAAAGGTCTATGACTGAACAAATAAACTATTCTTTCATTAACATCCTGTACTCAGGAGAACTGGGCTTATGAAAACATTAAGCCCACCTGCATGCATGGATGGGTACATGATAGGTACTGCAGATAAAAGTAATCTTTCTTTTAGTGATATTTTGTTCTATAAGTAGGGAATCTTTTCACCTTGCTTTTTCTTCACAGTTTTGCCAGTTGGAATTAATTGAGTTCAGAACTTCATTTACAAGAATATCTGGATTTAAATATCATTATACCCATCAGAGGTGACTATTACTTCTAAAATTATACCTATATAGAAGAGGGCTTGTCTGTTTCTCGCTAGCCTACTTTAGTATTTATTTTATTTAGCTTTTGTTAACTGGGTAGGTACACTAGACAAGACATTTGCCTATTTTCAGGTATGACCCGGGAGAGTACAAGAAATACAAGTTCAAATACATTGGACAACACAGGTACAGATACAGTCAGTATACAGAGTCAGAGCATACATTACATGACCAAGTGGTTACTCACAGTAGGACTTATGCTTTAAGAAACGAGCAGTGCAGTACATAAAATTAGGGGTACAATAAATACTATTATATATACAACTATAGGACCCCGGGAAGGAAGGCACCCCAGTACTGATTATGTACAACTGCTGGACCTCAGAAAAGTGGAGCCATAGACAGGGACATGCCCATAGCAGAGTCCAGGGAGGAGGCAACACATACCAAGCCACACCCCAGAGCTGGGGGCCAGGTGAAATCATGGGGGCCTGGGACAATCACACACAGAAGAAAGCTTCAGGTGATTCCATAGGGAGGATCTAAGGCAACCATGTGATGGAGAGGAGCAGATCAGGACAGGAAGCGAGTTCCACAGCCTGGGTGCACTGGAGGCAAAATCTCTGTCTCCCATTTGAATGTGAGTGGCCTGTATCTTAAGGACAACAGAGCCCAGGGGCCTGACAGAATAGTAAGAGGAGACAACCAGTACAAGGAGCTCTGCCAGCCTGGGGGGGAGTGCCAGTCCGAAGAACCTTACCCATAAAGCACCCCAGGACAAAGTCTAACTAATGAGATGGAGAGAGCCAATTCAGCTTGCTGTACAAGTCGCAGTGATGGGTGAGATGAGGGGCAGCAAGAGCAAAGCAGCAAATATTATTATATGAGACGGTCCATCTAGAAAGGTGCACTTTGGCAGTGTGAGCAAACAGAAGGATTCCATAGGAGAGAGAGGGGGGAGGAACACACCACGAGTCAGTGCAAGTCATGCAGCAGGGGTGAGGTTGCTCTTTGCTCTTTAAGCCATGCCCAGTTTACAATTGACAGCTTTGCATACATTCTGGATATGACGCCCAAGGTTAAGCTGTGGGTCAAGTGTTACTCCAAGGTATTTTAAGGTATTAGTGATGAGGACCAGAGCGCTATCAAGTCCAGTGATGCACAATGGGGCAGGGGAGGCCTTAGTCTTGGCCGGGGACCCAAAAAGCATGACCTGAGTTTTTTTAAGGTTGAGAACCAGCTTATGGGATGTGATCCAGGATTGGAAGCTCCTGAAATCCTCACTCAATTGACGGTTAATGTCCCCAATATCCTGAGAATGAGTGAGGATGACCAGATCATTTGCATACAGGGTGGATCTGCAGTGGGCAGTGGCAGAGGGTAGGGCATTGACAAAGATGAAGAAGAGCAGGAGATCCAGGACTGTACCCTGGGGAACTCCTGTGGATATGGTAGTAGTCCCCGAGAGCACCTTGCTGAATTTGACCAGCTGCTGTCTACCTTGTAGGTAATTGGAGAACCACCGAAGGACCGGAGAGGACAAGCCAAGGGTCCTGAGCTGAGAGCAAAGCAGGGTATGGTCAACAAGGTCAAAGGCCTTGGAGAAGGTCTATGAAGACAGCACCAGAGAGTTTACCCTGATCCATAGCTGTTCTTATTCCAGAGGAGACAGAGACTAGGGCAGAGGATGTACTATGCCCTTTCCTAAAGCCATGCTGCACTGGAGACAGAAGCTCGTGACACTGGATATACTCCAAAAGTTGTGCAGCTACTATTTTCAAGTAGTTTACTGACCCCAGATAATATGGCTATTGGATGGTAGTTGTCTAAAATTTTAGGGTTGCCCTGCTTAAGGACAGGGACCACTCTGGATACCTTCCATATATCAGGGATAATCCCGGAAGTGAGGGACAAGTTGAAAAAATGAGCCAACGGGGTAGCTATATAAAAGGCACCAAGACAAAGGAGCTTGGGCTCCAAACCATTGTGACCTGCACTGGAGTGGGGAGAGAGACCAGAGAGCAATCTGTGCAACTCATGTGCCATCACTGCCTTAAAATAGAGGAGCAGCCGGGAGACCGGAGCCAAAGATGGTGCAGTGTCCAGGCCACGATTGCCACCACCACTAGGGGAGAATGGAGAGGTGATTGCAGACAGGTCAGAAAAATGCATGTTAAATGCATTAACGATAGTAAGCGGATTGTTACAGCTAGAACCATATCAGAGACCTCGCAAGAGGAGGAGCCTCTTACAATGTTCTTGATGCACCTCCAAAAGCTCCTGGGGTCCTTTGCTGAATTCAGCAGAGCAGCTTTGCAGAATTCACTTTTGGCCACATGTATTGATTTTTTACACTCATTTCTGAGTCGCCTGTACTGCTGAAATAAGGTCTGGTCCATCATGATCTTAAAGTTGGCCCAGCATTTTTCCTTGGTCCTCATGAGATCAAGGAGGCTCTCATGCAGCCGTTTGGTAGCAGACACCCTAACCCTCCTCCTGATGAGAGAGGCATGCTTATCCTGCAGTGTCCCAAAGGTGTTGGGAAATTGGTCAGCAGCTGAGGAGGAGTTCTGTGCATTCCACACTTCTGTCCAGTCAGTATTCAGGAGATCCTCATGAAATGATCCTAGGTCAAACCTGGAGAAGTCCCTAACCTGAATGACTTTATGAGGAATTTTTGGGGAGGAGATCTTCCACACACAGTACACCGGAGAGTGACCAGAAATGGAGTCAGGAAGGATACCCGGCTAGCTAATCCTCTCAGGCCTATTGGACAATATCCAATCTAAGTTGGTTCCTTGATGAGTTGTGACAACAAGAGGCCAGCAAGCAAAGGCTTATACGACTTGGTATTCCCACCAAGCCAGTTTAAGTTAAGGTCACCCAATGTCAACAACTCATTATGCCCAGTCTTTGATCCCACAGTATCAAGTAGGGAGGACAACCTCGATAAACCCCTGTAGGAGGATTATACGTACATACCATATGTAATTTATTTGTGTCCCCCAGCAACAGCACTGTGTGTAGTAGCTCACAGGGAGACTGCAATGGTTGTTGGCAGGGTAGGACCGATAGGTTGAGGTGACACCTGAAGTGTGCCAGAATGCCACCTCACCTCTTTTTTCCCTGCTGGTCCAACATAACAAGATCATATCCAGGAAGCACTCAGGCCGAGTCCAGAATGGATGGTTTCAGCCAGGTTTTAGTTACTCCAAGGATGTCAGACCTATGATGAGTTACCCAAGTAAGGAGTTTGGCCATGTTGGGCAGGAGGCTGCATATATTTAGGTGCACTATTTTTAGCCCCTTGCCCGACTTCCAGCTGTCTGGTGCAGAAAAAAGTCAAAAAAAAAATGAGATCACAGCTTTCTTTACTTAGTCCAAAAAAATGAACACTCAGCAGCCCCTGCACGAAAGCAGGGGGAGGGATTCACACATTGATTATTAAGTCCTGGTCATGGTCGAGCTCCTGCTGGAGAGCAGTGATAGAAACGTTTTAGCGATTGCAGGGGAGACTCAATCAGTTGGCTTACATTGGAACCATGTCTCAACCTCACTCAATGATACGGACACAACGGTTGTGGGGATGGGTATCCACTCGCATAGGGAACTCCCTCACTCCCCTGTATAGCAGCAATGTACATTCTAGAAATTGGGGGATTGTAGCTGTGACCATAGAGGAAAGAAAGAAATCTTTTTTTTTTTGTTGTATTGTTCATGTCTTTGAACTGCAGACTCAAAGGAAGGATCTGTTAAAATGCCCCACTACTTAAGGCCCAATCCACAAACAAGCTCAGATATGCACCAAGTGTGCACAACCATTTGGCGGAGCTCTGGGGGTTATGAAGTGGTGCACCTGTGATGCAATCCATGGCCCAATACCCACCCACAGTGTATGCAGAAAGAAACACATACTGTTGTAGCTAGGGTGTGTGTCAGAGGCAGAACTGGGCCAGATGGCAGGCATAGTATTAGGTACCCAACCAGGGGTTCTGGTTGATCCCCTCCTCCATGTGGAGCAGGAGATTAAGGGATACTGCAGTCATCTAAGGATTGCAACATCACTAACAAAGAAATCTACAGAAAAACATGCATTAATTACACTACCAGTCCCCAGCCCTGCATGTCAGCTAGGAGGGCTGGGGAGCCAGACATGGGGCTGCTCATGGTCTGGATATTGCTGAGAAGGACCAGGGAGAACTTTGTTCCCCTAGACGACGTTATGCTGTGAACTTTGCATTTCATGGTATGTGGTTACTACCATAAATTGAACTGCAACTGCATTATACCCAGTTTCCTCTGACTATACATATTTTTGATTTCTGAACAGAGTGTAGTTACTTGTACTGTTTTGGTATATCCGTGTCTGGGACTAGCCGTCTCTGTTACTGGACCGCCTCATTTATTTGGGTGTGATCTCACTAAGAGACTGTGTGTGATCTTTAACTGCTACCTAGAACCTGCCCCCCCCGCAAGAAATAGGCAAGGAAAGGGTGCTTGGTTTGTTTCATCTGATAGGCAGCTCCTCTAACAGTGCAACAGCCACACTGAAGTACTAGCATATGGAGTGGGCTTGAGTCCTGGTGTGTGATTGGAACCAGCAGCCTTCTTGTTCAGAGACATATGTATTAGCTAAAATAACACTAGACAGTGCTGTACAGATTTTTGAAGATACGGTATGGGTGTACAGCTTGGTAACAGATAAAATAAGGAGCACAAACTGTCACTTAGTGCAAAGGTTTTCTCCTGTGCTAAGTAACAAAGACTTAAATAGCCCCAAACATAATAGGGAAAAGTGTTAAATATGTATAGTTAAGATTGAATATAATTAACTTTTAGTGCATTACCAACTTATTGACAGTCCAAAGAGACAATCTGTTTCAACCTGGTTTATTAACATGTTAAGTTTTTATTGTGAATGCATTGATAATGCAGTGCCTGAAATTAACTGGCTACAAAAAATACAGGCTCACTGAGAACACTCATACAACCTATTTATTTTATTTTATTTAGTTTTTGTTGACTGCTGTTACTGCTATTAGTGGATCTGCAGTTCAAATCCCAGCTCATTACTGGCCAGATATAAAATGGCTTAAATGCAGTCTGTACTGTAATATACTGACACAATTCTTGGATTTCACATATATAACTTTTTCATGTTACAGTTTTTTCCCTGGGTTCTCCTGTCCTCCAGTGCCATGTTTTTGGTCACCTTGACACACTCTTCTTCCAGTGAGGAGTGTGTATAAGAGGCTGTATTAACTGCTGACACCAGCGGTGCTCCATGACTGACTGGTAGGTGGTGTGAACTGGGCAACCAATTCAGTCTCACTGGTGCAGTGCAACTGCCCCCCCCACCTCAGCCATCATCATCAGCATGGGTTCTGAGGATCCTGCACAAACCCTGGTCTCACAGGTGGCAGCGCAATATGCTGCCACTTCACCACAGGCCAGCCCATAATTTTAGTAGTTCACCCCACTTCACTGTTAAGAACATTTGCATATAAACACAACATTTGTCATATAGAAGTAGTGGTGCTCAGATAGTGCCTTTTGGGATATGTGTGACCTCTGATGGACAGTCTCTAAATCCGAACTTCAGCTAACCAAGCTAGGATTTTGGATCCCCAGTCAGATTTTGGGAATCTGAGGTTGGAAGTTGGGATCTGAAGGGTGGATTTTGGATCTGAGGGTCAGTTTGGGATTTGTTCCTCACATAAAGTACTTGGGATCCAAGCATCAAATCCCTTGAACTGAACAGGATCTTATGGATCGGAATAGGTCATTACATGGGACCAGATGTGAGCAGTTCCATGGTAAGATGCCATGAATATCCAGCGGCATCCAAAATCTGATAAAAGGGATGGAATCTGGTGGCAGATACCATCTGAGCACCACTACTTAGATGTCATCTGGTCACTTCTGTTTGAGACATCATGATCTTTTCTACAGCAACTTGCTGTAATGTGATGAACTGAATATTAAAGTATCAGGTGTCAGCGTGGCTCAGTTGGTAGCACATCCGCCTCTGGACCAGAAGGTCATGGGTTCTCGTCCCACACCGGGATTGGACTTGCACCAAAAAAAATCGCTGGCATCCGAGTGCAGCATGGGGGGTGCTGTACTGCTGGGGTGTGCCATCCTTTGGATGAGACGTTAAACCGAGGTCCCTTCTGCCCATCCTGGTGTTGTCCTGGTGGGTGTCCAGATGGAAGTAAAAGAACCCTGGGCACTCTTCGCAAAGAGTAGGGAACATTCCCAGTGTCTTGGCCAACATTCCCCTTCCCATAAAACCGGTTCATGCAATTATCCAGGCTGTGTGTGGGTGATGATGTGCAATATGGTTGCCACCACACATTCAGTCACTTCACTACCAGTCTAGCATTGCTTGTAAAGCGCTTTGGATGTATGAAAAGTGCTATATAAATGCTGATTCTTCTTCTTCTTAAGCCTTCAGGAATGGACAGCCAGAAGGGAAGATGAAATCTAAGGGACAAAGAGCCTACAATTTTTTTTTTCGTTACAAATGTTATTACCACTATCCTCACTGGGACCTGATGTGCTGCATTCCTGGGTGTTCATGAGGTAGGGCAGGCACTGCCTTCACCTGTAGCAGACCTGCTCTGCAGATCATTAGTGAAAATGTATGGTTCCCATGGACTGGGATGTGGGCTGATGTGCCTCTGCAAAAGAGTGGGGACAGGGGAGAGTCTGGCAACTAGAGACCAGAGAGCCTGATCTCGACTGAATAGTAGAGAAACTGTTGGACACAATTATGAAAGAGCAGTTGGTAGACTTCCTGGAGGATCACGATCTTCAGGACAGTAAGCAGCATGGCTCTGTGAAAGGGAGGTCCTGCCAAATGAACCTCCTAGAATTCAACATATAATCTCGGGTGGTGGAAAAGGGCGAGGTGGTTAATAACCTGTATCTGGACTTCAGGAAAGGCCCTAGCCTCAGTACCCCCATAGATGTTTTGCAAAGAAGTCTGGTGGTTTGGGAGTGGGGAAGATGTAACAAGGTAGGCAGAGAACTGGTTAAGGGAAGAACCCAGTGAGAAGTGCTGGATAGAAAGCACTCTGAGGTTAGGAGGGTGACTTGTAGGGTGCTCATGGGCAGTCCTGGATCCTGTGGTCTACAGTCTGTGACACTGGAGAGGGGGTCTAAGGCAGCATGTGTCTTACTGTGGATGGCACTAAGACATGTGACAAGGTGAACAGTAAGGAAGGCATTAGGGACATGAGAGAGAGCCTAGAGAAACTGGAAAAGTGGTCCAATATTTCCCAATTCAAATTTCATGCCAAAAAGTACAAGGTCAAGTACATGATTAAAGGAACTCAAAAACTCAGTGGGGGGGGGGGGCTTAAGTTAGGCCAGACCTCAGAGGAAAGGGACCTGGGGTTTACCATGAGTGACAGCCTCCAGAACACTGCTCAATGCAATGTGCCATAAGGGAAAGTCAGCAGGATGCTAGGGAGCATAGGTAGGACCTTTTGTAACAGAAGGAAATAAGTGGCTCTGCCCTGCCCTGCTATCAATCCTTGGTGAAAGCACACCTGGCGTACTGTGTGCAGCACGAGAACCCACACCTGAAAAAGGAAAAGGATGGCTTAGAATCACTCCAGGAAGGGCAACCAATATGATACATGGGCAGCAGGGGAAGACCTATGAGGACCTATAAGGAATTAAGTCCAAAAGATGAAGCTGCGATCAGCAATACCAAACCAGTGCTCACTGCTGCAGGCTGCTAGCTCGGCTGAGTTAAAGACAAAAAAAAAACAAGGGATTACAGTGTTACTTGAGACCTTAACAATGATTGTCATACTATGAAAATGTTATTTGTCCAAGTATTTCAACATTTATTGCTCAATAGCAAACATGGAAGGTCTGAAGAAGACTCGTAAGGAGTCAAAGCACTGGGTGGTCAGGAAGGAGTACTATTGCTGTAAGATCTTCCATGTTTGCTATTAAGCAATAAATCTTGAAATGCTTGGAGAAATAACATTTTTGTTGTATGACAATCGTTGTTAAGGTCTTGAGAGTCACTGCAATACCTTGGTTTTCTGAAAACCTATGAGGAAAGACTGGCTGCTTTGACTATGTACTTCCCGGAGGCGAGAAGGGAAAGTGGAGGGCATGACTGAAACTTTCAAATATCTGAAAGGAATGAACAAAGTGATCAGTAAGCAACAGTTCAGGGAATGTGTGTAATCTATGAAATGAGGACAAAATTATAAGCCAGTGTTGGGAGTAATTCAGGAGGGATTTGTGGAAATACTTTTTCATGGAGAGGGTGGTGGGCAGGTGGAACCATCTACCTGGGGAGGTAGTTAACATTAAGATGGTTACAGTTTTCATGAGATGATGGGATAGACACATGGGTATGGTGAAAATGTTGGGGGGGGGGTCGAGTGATTAACACCCAACTAACAAAGCACAGCTGCATGTTGGGAGCACTGCATAGGTCTTATCAGCAATAGACTGGTGGGACTAAGACAGTGACTGGACAGTCTCAATGGTCTGAGGGTTTTTCCAGTCTGTAAAGCTCTGTGTTTCTAGTAATAAATAAATAAAGGGAGGTGGCAGAAGGGGAGAAAAGAAAAGAACTAAAAGTGGAACTGCTTTCTGATTATTATATTTCTTCAAAACATTTCCCTGTGACATCAGCAGCTCTTTAAAAGTAGCTTTTTGCCAGGTAATACTCCTTACTATACAAAGAACACTTGTCTTTATTCTTTAGTCCTGATTAAAGGGTGCCTGTATACTCATCCTTGGAGACAATGTCAGCCTACTAACTAACACAATTGCTGGCTGGTATTACCACGTACTTGTGCTGTAAACTCTCCTAGATATACACCTGCTCCAAGGTCACTGAGGATGTGGTGAGTTACACTTGGAATGCTTTGAAAGGACAACTCATGCATATTTGCTTTCGTTCTTCTCTCACTATTAAAACCTGTCATTGAGGAAACTGAACACCAATTATCTTCTTCAGAGCACCCTTCCAGCCCCAGACAATAGATTATAAGCCACATGTTGATGGAGAAGAAACCAGAGGGATCTCTACTTAATACTTTCCTCTTCAAAGTGTGCTTTAATATCAAGGACCTGAGAAATACATTAAACAATGCACCAATCATCCAGCTCTGGATCACTGAAATCAATCCCAATTCGGAACACTGATAAAAAGAGTTTAGTGATTTTTTTTTTAAAACTTTCAATGTATCCTTGCTTTTTCCTCCCTCCCTCCTTTGCTGTTGTCTGCTACATCATCCTCCCTTATCCTGATCTCCTAGCACTCTTTCTGGTTAGATACACCTTTGCCAATTGAGGACACCCAACCCGTGCTAGTCCCTGCTCAGGAGAAATGTAGAAACATGGAAACTGTAGGCAGAAAAGGACTGCTTGACCCACCCAGTCTGTCCAAGAATTTCCTACCTATCGTACCTCTGTGGACCCTAACTTGTCACCAGAGTCCCTCCCCCTCCCTGTTTCTGTATTATTACTGTAGTATTATTATTATTATGATGCCCTTCTCAGGATGCCCTTGATAAGGGGTGCACTGTTGCAGCTGCATTTGTGGACCTCACCAAGGCCTTTGATTTGGTAGACCACACTTTGCTACACACTGTCTTATTAAATCTACATTTTTCTACAGATGCCATAAGCTGGTTTGTTAATTATTTAAGTTCAAGTTTATTCAAGTTCAAGTTTATTGCAGGAAAACTCAATTGAGCAAGCTCATTCACAAGGAGGTCCTGTGACATAAACACTTAAAGTACAAACACAGATAGGTAATAACAGTATATACATGAAATGCACATTACATGATACAGGCTGGACATACATACAAGGGTACCACATAGGGTGACCACAGGTGGTAAACATTGATATGAGGCAGGGAAGCGACTTACAGGTTGCATACTGATAAATGAAACATTATGACTGGTGTGTGCAATACATATACAGTATTTTGGCAGCTAGAACCAAACAGTGATATGGGGGGGAGGAGTGATTTGATAGAGTAGCAGTGGAGCGTAAGCAAAGATAAAGCCAGGAGTAGAAGGGGAAGGGAAAGCAGTTAATATGACAAATCAATTATACCTTACCAGTGGATAAATATGGCACACATGGGGAAGGAAGAGACTTAATGACAGTTACAGGTGTCTTTTATTTTGGCTGAACTTAGCGATTTGTAGAAGTTTATTGAAACTGTGCTATTAGTTTCAGCACGGTTTGTAATTGGTTCCAAATGGAGGGAAGGGCATATGCAATAGCACGTTTACCAAAGGAAGTCCGTGTCCTTGGTATGTCAAGCATAATAAAGTCAGATTATTTTAATGAGTATTCACTATGTGAGATACTAATAAGGGAAGAGAGATAGCTTGGCAATTTCTGCAGAAGCAGTTTGAGTCCATAGCCCAGCATGGAGCAGGCGTCTAGTAGTAAGGGATGTCCAACCAACAGCTGCATATAAGTCACAGTGGTGCGAACGGTAAGGGGAGTTGGTAATGAACCATAACGCACGGTGATAAAGGATGTCCAGTTTACTTAGATTTGCAAGAGTGGTGGAGGAATAGATTACATCGCCATAGTCGAGTAGTGGGAGAAAAGTGGCCTGTACAAGCTTGTTTCGAGTTTCAAGGGGGAAAAGGGGCCTATTTCTGTAGAAGAAACCTAACCTTGCTTTTAACCTTCTAGAGACATCTTCGACGTGGTCACTGAAAGATAATTTATTGTCGATCCAGATACCTAGATATTTAAATTTGGTTACAACTTCCAGAGGCTCGTTTAGTGTGGTGACAATGAAAGCTAAGTAATAGATCTCATACTACCCTTACTGATGTGTTTTTTTTTCACAATCAGAATCGATTACTTGTGGGGTGCCCCAGGGATCTATACTGGGGCCTTTAATATTCTCCCTTTATATGAACTCTGTCTCAAGTATCTGTACACAGACATAATTGATTATGTATGCTGATGATGCAGTTTTGTTTAGTAGTGGCCCAAGTCCAAATGATGCGATAAAAGAAGTTCAGGTGGATTTTGATTCCTTACAAGACTGGCTACTTCAAAACCATATGGTTTTAAATGTAAAAAACCTAAAACCATGATTTTTTTCTAATAGAAAAAGTGAAGAATTTTCTCCATTTATAATTGATCGAAAAGGGAATACTTTAGAACTGGTTAACCATTTTAAGTATTTAGGGTTAACCCTTGACTCCACATTATCCTTAGAGTGGCATATTAATTTCATTAGGAAAACAATACATGAAATAATAGGTGCTCTCTATCAAATAAAGTCATGTCTTAATAAAGAATCTAGGTTTTTGCTAGCCAACAGTTTTTTGCTTAGTACATTAGACTATGGTCTGATTATATATGCTTCTGCCATTAAGTATCTGCTGAATTGTCTCTGGGTCACATACTGTACAATACAATACTAAGATTTGTTTTATTAGCTCCATTTCGTACTCACCATTGTTAGCTTTTACAGTATTCAGATTGTTTATTCTTTGATCATAGGATTCATTTAAAATATTCTCTATTCATCTTCAAAATTGTCCTGTGCTTAATACCTTCTGTTGTATCTAGCCTTTTTTCCAGGGTTGTTAATACTTTTGGTACAGGATCCCAAGATAAACTTACCTTCAAGCTTCCTTTATTCCGGAAAGCAGTAGGTCAAAGATCAATTTTGTTTAAGGCTCCAAAATTCTTTAATACTCTGCCTCCGGTATTCCTGAGATGCCCCTCAATTACTAGTTTTAAGAGGGGACTTGCCCGGTATTTGAAAGAGCAACAACACTGTGCTTGTTTATACAAGTACTTTTTGTCAATATTTAGACCACTGTATGTTTTAGTACTAATGTAATTTAATGTTATTATAATGTATTATGTATGTATGTACCTGTGTTTGTACTTTGTGTATTTATGTATATTGTTTGTTTATACTTGTTGCCTATGTAAATGGGCATTTTGCTCATTAGGCCTACAAGAATAAAAAATAAAATGAAAAAAAAAAAAATGATGCTGAAAAAAACATAGACACCAATCTGATAATCCCCTAAGGCTCCCAGCAGCCCTCTGGTTTAACTGACAGACTTATTTTCAACTAACATCTTTCAGTCACCTTATGACTTACCACCCTCTCATAGTCTGTCTTTTTTACCCCACCCCATTATATCTTTGCTTGCATGTGTGCATGGTACATCTGCATGTGTGGGTATGCCTGCACACACTTCTATCCAGAGTGTGTGTGTGTGTGTGTGTGTGTGTGTTTGTGTGTGTGTGTGGGGGGGCATACTCACGTGGGCATTCTAGCCATGTGTGCCCATCCACTTTCATTTTCTACAGATGCCTCTATCTCTGTCTCCTTCCCCCACATTTGTCACCTTTCAGCCTTCTTACTAGATCCTGTCAGTTAGTCCCCACTTGAGCACTCCTCAGCTCATTCACTCCTACTATGCCTTTTCATACCCATCATCACCTTTTTGTTTTCCATTTGTTTTCCAGGTTCTTTTCTTACCTTGCTTATTATCACTTTTTCTCCTAGGGCCTCTCCCATTTTCTTTCTCCCCTTATACATCCCTTATTTCCTCTTATGCTTCCACTACCTTTACTTTCTTTTTCTTTTAGATGATTTCTAAAGAAGACCTATGGTCAAAACGTCGATTCTATCTCTGTTTTCAGCATGCATTTAATATTACTTACATATTATTAATTTTAATTAATATTATTTTAGGAGTCAGTATGGCACAGTGGTTTAAGGCTTTGAGATGTATACCTGGAGACCTAAGTTTGAATCCCACAGCCCCCACTTGCATACTGTGTGACCCTGAGCAAGTCACTTAACTTCCTTGTGCTCCCAGGTTGTACCTTTAAACAAACTTCAGCTAGCTCAGGGAGGAGCCTTTCCCCCACATAATCCCAGGCTACTCCCTGCAATTATGTGTGGTTCATAGCTCAGTGCTTATGTAACATATATAGTGGAATGATGTAGATGGTTGTTGGATACAGAGGCCAGCATTAAGAGGACACTGTTTATTAGGTAGTAGTATAGAATGTTTTGTGCTTAGGTACTTGGATGCTTGAATTGAGTTGCTTGATAATATTTGATGGTTTTGGCCTTTCTCTGTATCCCACCTATAGGAAGGAAGCTTGGTTTAGAATTATGAAAGCCCCCAAAAGAATGAAATATCAACGATTGTTCTTTAACTGAATGCTGAAGAAGTCATGCATGACAACACCTAATGATAGGAATAGACGATCACCTCCTCCAACTCTGGAGAGTGTGACCAGTAGCACTCAGGAGAGGAAAAACCCCCTTGGGGGAAACCTCTGAGGACCCATGGCTACTGACCTGCCCGTCCTTCTGGGCATACTAAAGGAAAGAGATCCTAATTAAATAAATAAATCAGCTAATCTGATTTCTAATTTGTAGAATTTTTAATCCAGATAAATGGAGCTGAAGCAACAATGAATTGTAAATGTCCAATGAAGTAATTTCCTCCTAATAAAGTCCAAGCCAGAGAATCCATGTACAATTGAAATGATGGACAGTGAATATATGAAGAACTTCTTCCAGACTTCAATTGATAGAGGGCATAATCCAGGAAATGTATGATGGTGGAGATGAAGTTGATGACTGAATTCAATACAGGAGACCAGACACAGATAGTAGCATACAAACTTGATGTCAGTAAGGCAGGATGAATAGAAATAGTATGACTTCCTGATTTCTAATAGAGGGCTTGTATAATACGTGTAATGAGAGAGGGCTTGTAGCCAGGCTACCAACTGATGCATCCAGTTCTGATAAGTGAAGTATAGTCTTAGGAACTGATATGAAGGCAATGGCTGTAGAGCTGAGTTGGAATAATGGCAAGCTGTAGAGGATAATCGGAGACACTGGTGCGAGGTATGAAGCATCCAAGTAGTAGAACATGGTGAGCCCAAAAAGGAAGCAAGTCAGTTGGACTGCTAATCCAAATTGAGAGGTAATAGGAGCAGAGATTGCACCCACGAAGGCAGATGAGAAGGAACAGGATGTAGCAATCAGCCCCTGAAGAAAGTGCTGCTTAACTGACAGCTGGTGAGGTGGGAGAGAGAGGCAGCTGATTCCAGGTATTAGAAGCATAGTCAGACCCATGGAAGACTGCTGGTAGAATAGCACGTGGCAGTTAGTCCCTCCACTAGAAGCGCAGCTTTCCATCAGCTGGAGAGGTAAGGAGAGAGGCGACTAGCTCCAGATAACAGGAAATGCAGCCAGACCTATGGAGGTCAGTCAGAATAGTGCGTGGTATACAGCCTCCAGGAGACCTGTCTTGAGTTAGTTTAGAGCAGAGTGGGACTGCATTTGTAAGGCAGACGTAGAGAATGGAATGGTGCTGAGGACTGATGTATCCAGAAGATCAAGGATGGCAGGGATTGCATAGAAGAGACCGTGGCATAGAGATGGGAACCTGACGAGGAATAGCATTCGAAACTGTAGGTATGCAGTGTTTGAGGCAGCAATAACGTGACGAGACCCAAATAGTCAAGCATAAGAGTCCTGGATGGAGATAACTGAAGAAGCAGAGTCAATTGGAGTAGCGTTGTCCCAGGGTCCAAAAAGCGGTAGAGCACAATCAGGATAAGGTCTGCATGAGAGACGCAACTAAGTGTCCTGGAAAGGGTGAAGCAGCAGCAGCAGTTCCACATAGCTGAAGCAGCAGGGCACAGCATCCAAGAATAGAGGAGGAACAAAGAAACGGCCAGATGCAAATCCATAAGAAAAGAGCTTCCGGCTGGCTGACACGGCAGCAGGTAAGCAACTAGTAGAAGCGGTAATCTCCAGGCCATGAGCCAGACGAGGCAGACGAGGCAGAAGTAGAGCAAAAGCAGGTAAATTTCCCAGCCCGAAGGGCGAAGGCAAGTCGTAGAAGCAGGCAATTAGAAGGCAAACCTCCCAGCCCGATGAGTGAAGGCGGGTCGTAGAAGCAGGCAAGTAGTAGGTAATGCTCCCAGCCCGATGGGCGAAAGCAGGTCGTAGAAGCAGGCAAATAAGATGCAGCAGAATATAGGAACAAAGGACTTCTGGGCCTGTAGGGGCACAGGTCTGACGAAAGCGATGGCTAACCTCCGGCCCTTTGGGGCGAGGCAGGTTGCAGAGCAGTTGTACATAATGCAATGGAAACATCGAACTGTAAGCAATGCAGAGGGTCATGCCCTGGTATGAAGAGGTTGCAGGAAATACGTAAACAGAGGTAGATTGATGCCAGTTCAGGAGGAGTGCAGTAGAATGTAATGGCAGGTTAGTCGAGAGGACCCCAAAGTCCTGGGAGGGTGAAGCAAGTAATATGAGCAAGGAAGGTAAGAAAGGGAACCTGCACAAGTTGTAATAGGAAGCATGCTGCATAATGTAGACGTAGCAGCAGGGAAGCAGGGCAAAGCATCCAAAGAATAGATGATGAATGTTGAAATATCAAAATGTGAATCCATAGTGAGGAGCTCCTTGGCTGGCTGCTGTGGCAGCAGGTAGGCGTATAGTAGAATAAGTGAATCTGTAGGCCCCAGCTGACGAGAGGAGTAGAAATAGCCTACCCTTGGCCTGAAGGCTATAGGCAGGTCATAGAAGTAGGCCAATATGGTGCAGCTGAACCCCATGAAAGTCAGCCGGTAAATGTGAGCAAGGGGTCTAAAACTGGGAGAATTCAAGAATGCATGGGACAGACATAAGGCAATTCTTGTAGGAGGTAGGAAGAAACAGGCTGTTGGTTAACTAGGATCTGCGGCCTATCCTGTAGATAGGGAACTGGGCAGACTAGGTGGGCCAAGCGGTCCTTATCTGCTGTCAAAGTCTATGTTTTTATATTCTATGTTTCTAAGGTGACAGACCCATGTAAGCTAGCATGCGCAGCTGAACCCTTCATAGGTCAGCTGTAAGATAAGTAGTGTGATAGTAAGCCCTATGTAGGTTAGCGTGTGCAGCCAGCCCCATTTAGGTCGGCTGGTAGGTAAGTGGAATGTGGAGTGGATTAGGCAAGGCATCCAGTGGAGAGCAAAAAGGGACTAAAAGGCATGTAACTGGAACTGAGGTCAGAAGATCAATGCATAGAAGTGTTGTAGGCAAGCACAGTTCACAATATCCATGGAAGTAATAACCGATGAAGGCTAAGGCAGGGAAGCAGCATTGTAGGAATCAAGGATGGAGCAAACAAAATTAATTGCATTTCATTAAGCCTTGTCCCCGAGTTATGAGGCAGGAGGTCGGGAGGTGTGAATGACAGTCAGTGGACATCGGAGGACTGGCTGGAGTCGTAGACGGAAAAGGCATCTGTAGGGCTAGAGTGCCGAGAGCTGCAGAGGTATGCTAAGGAGGGCTGCCTAAGGCAGATGAGTTGCAGAGGCAAGTGCACAGGAAGGGGACTAGAACGTATGTAGCAGACAACAGTAAGAAGCTGAGATAAACAGTGGGTTCAGGAATGCTATACAGACAGTGGAAATGGTAATGAGAAGTGTCATATGAGGCTAGTACCTGTAGAATCCCCAAAGTAGTCACAAGCTGGCAATTGGAGTGGAAAGCAGGAGCTGCTACAATGTCATCACACAGTAGATGTATGAGTCGGTAAAATTAATAAAGCTCGAGCACAAGGAAACAGTACGTATCGTGCAGTAGGCAGAGCCAGCAGCTTCACGGTGCGAAGTCCCTCACTCGAACCGAGTCCACAGTGCTTCCCATTACGAGCAACCAACTGGCATATCCATAGAGTAGAGGCAAGGGCTAAGATGTAGGAGCAGAATGAGCTGAGGAAAAGTGCCCCGCAGGAGTGTGCAGGTTGCACAGATGGAGTGGGATCTGAAGGAGAGCTGAGCAACATAAGCTTAGCAGGAAGGTGCAAATTAGGATAAGCGAGGAGCTTCTTAGATATCCAAACAGGGGGCTAGTTAGGCAGGCAGCATCCAAAGGGAAAGCAGCATCAGAGAAGCAGCAACTGAATGAAGTAAGCCCAGCACTGCGGTGGCAGCATTTGGCCACAGTGGAGATCCAGAGGAGCGATGCAGTGTAGGCAGGTGCAAAGCGCTGGAGCAGGTAGTCGGTGCGGCGGCGAGGTAAAGAAACCCCCAAACCAACCAGAGGCAAAAAACGAAGCAGTGACGGACTAGACTTGGAGCCGGGCTGCCCAATAGGAGACAATGAAATGAGGACGGAACAGGAGAAGTGGGAAGCAGGTAGAAACAAACAGCAGAGTCAGAATGGAGCCAAACCATAGAACAAACGGAACAAAACAAATGGACGGGGGGAGGACAAGGAAACATAGTAGAAATGGGGGCAGGTAGAAATAAACAGGCAGCAGGAAGAAGAAGCTAGATCCAACAACAAACAGAATAGGGAAGAGAACGAACGGGGGAGTGGGGAACCAGAAAAGAAACAAACAACAGGACTGGCAGGGAAAGACAAGGCAGCCACAGACCAGCGATGACACAACTGCGAGTGCAACTTGCTCTAAGCAGAGCAGGAGTCAGCTTCTTCAGCTTAATAGGCTGTGGGGGAGGAGCTTTTCCCCCACATAATCCCAGGCTACTCCCTGCAATTATGAAAATGGAGCAAAAGTGCCTGTTCAAGATATCTGCTTTTTCCTGGTCTTTCTCTGCCAGTCTTCTCTCTCTGCTCTTTTGATCATCACTGTTCCACCTCTGACTTTTCTCTTGTCCCTGGCATGGCAGAAAAAAGTTGTATCTGTTTTAGTCACTACCCTTACTATCCTTTCCTCTGCCTGCACCTTAGCCCTCTTAACAACCCTTTATGTTTCTTTCTGCCTGACCAGGTATACCTCCCTGTCTTCTTCCCTCTGAGTGTCCTTGTACCTTTTGAACACTATCATTTTTTCCTTTACTGCCACCTCCCTAGAGAACCATAATGGCCTTTTCTTCCTTCTGTCTTTGCTAACTTCCTTTACATAGAGGATAGTTGCCCTAAAAATACCCTCCCATATTCCCTTCCAGTGTGGCTCCACCCTTCCCGGCTATCCTCCTTATTGAGCCATTAAGTCACTGAGGGCTTGTGGCAATTGCAAGTTCTTTGAAAACTGGGCCCATTATATTTACCTCACAGGTGTATGTATTCGGTCAGCTTGAGGTTAATTGGAAATAATATATAAGGATGCACTTTGTGTTAGCTAGCCACCTCTGGTGAAACATGGCAGCTTGTCTCGTGAAATGTAAAAGTTTTACCTGCCTGTTACCATAATGTTTTTTTTTTTTACAGTTAAACTTTTTTATTCATTTTTCATAAGATATACAGACAAACCTCTTACAGTACAGTACAATGTGAGTTTTTTTTTTAAAGAAATTGAGGCAGCATATAATAAGAACATTGCTACAATAATACAAAGAGCTTTTGGTTTAAAATATAATGAACAGTACAGGTCATGTAATTAGCATATACTTGACATTTGTAGTGAACTTAAAGCAGATAGTATAATTAGGTACGGTTTATATTAAAATGTTACATAATTATATATGATGCTGCAAAAGGGGCAAAAGTACATTCGTAAAAGGATTGTGGAGTAATAAAGAATGATTGAGAACAGAGTATAGGAAAGAAAAGATATATAAGAAGTTAAGAAGAGAGAGAGGAACTATAAAAAAAGGGGGAAAAAGCGAGACTACAATGATGTATCAGTAAAAGGGGAAAATCCATATATATTAAGTCCATACATTGGTGCTGAAAGATTTAGTTGATTCCAAAAAATTAAAAAAGCCCTGCCAACAATTGTTATATAACATGAGTCGGTCAGACAAGATATATGTCATACGGTCCAGAGAGGCGTTTTGCAATAGTTGGTTAATGATACTGGGAAGGGTAGGGATTATGTTGGAACCAATGCATGAGGATTGTGTGTTTAACTTGAAGGAAGAGTATATTTAACCATCTGCTCTACGAATATGACATTTTATAAGAACGGTGATTAAAAATACCAAGAATGCAATGTTTAGGGTCCAGTGTAAAAGGCTGACCTACCTCTTTCATTGCAAATCTGTGAGTACAGTGCCAAATCTTTTGTATGAGGGGACAGTGCCATAAAATATGCAATAAATCCCCATTGGGGGAATTGCAGTGCCAGCAATTGTTATTGTTCAATAAACCCATTTTTTATAATACAACAGGAGTTCTGTACCACAAATGAAGGATCTTGGTTTGAATTAGGGAATTGCATTTATCATTAAAAGATTTGTGACAGGAGAGCCAACATCTGGACCATTGTGCATTGATGATATTATATTGTAGCAAAGTACTACATCTGTTTTTAGCATTGACAGAGTAGTCAGGAAGGATATCACAAATGTCTTTGTAAACAGTGCTATTTAAATTGGATGTTGTTTTTATCCATTTAGAGATGTGCTTATCATACATAGAATTGATAGAGAAGGGTGTGAGGTAAGAGTTGCATGAGGTACGAAGCTGTAGATATTTCCAAAAATCCTGGTGGGGAAGATTCCATATGCTTTGTAGGTCAGTGTAAGATTTTAACTTTACTGACTTGGGTTCAAGTATATCCTGCAAAAAGGGAATACCCTCATTTTTCCAGGTACGACAAAAAATTGGGTGATTATCAAGAGATATATGGCAGTTACCCCAGATGATGGTGTAAGCTAAGGGTTTGGGGTTAGATTTAATATGCTTGTGAATGATTTTCCAATAGAATATAGAAGCAGCTATGGTAGGGTGAGACTTTAAAGAAGAGGTAAGGGTGTGATAAAGGAAAGAAGATGCCACATTACCAGGACATAAGGATGTTTCCATATTGACCCATAAAGGAGACTGGATGTTGGGTTTGTTAAACCATTTAATTGTTTGAGATGTACAGAAAGCCCATAAGTAGGCTTGGAACCAAGAAAGGCCAAAGCCACCTTTTGACCAATGGGATCTAAGTTTATTACGACTAAATCTAGGTATTTTGCCTTCCCAAATGAAGCTGCTGATAATTTTGTCTATTTTGGTAAGGAAATTAGAGGGAAGTATCAAAGGGATATTGGAAAATAGGTATAATAGGAGTTATAGACATTTTAATGGAGGAAATTTTACCATTAAAAGAAAGTTTAAGTAGCTTCCATCTATCAAGTGTTGTTTGGATACTGGTTAATGGAGGGGAAAGATTAGCATCCCATAATTTATTCAATGTCGGGGTGATCCGAATGCCAAGAAAAGATATACCTTGGGGCGCCCAACGAAAGCCTAATGAGTTGTTCATGAGGGGACTACAAAGGGTATTCAATTGTAGCGTTTCAGATTTGTTAAGGTTTAGAGCTAGTCCGGAGTGGGAGGTGAAGTCATTCAGTAGTTTAACTAAAGGTTGCCCGGAACTTTCAAGGTTTTCAAGTAAAATAAGGAGATCTGCATATGAGAGTGAAGTATAGTGAGAGTTACCAATAGTAATGCCTTTAATTGTACCGGATTGACGTAGGGACGCAGGAAGAGGTTCCATGGCAAGTATAAACAATGAAGGCGATAAGGGGCATCCTTGTCTGGTGCCTCTGCTAGTAAAGGAGGGGACAAAATAGAGTTTGTGAGAACTCGAGCTGAAGGGGAGGTATACAATAATTGAATCCAAGCACAAAAATTATTTGTAAAGCTAAATGAGATAGCACCTGATATAGATATTCCCAATTGAGAGTCAAATGCTTTCTCAAAGTCAACGGCTATTGCAGCTGCAGGGTTTTAAGAGTTTTGCTTTGTGAATTAAATTGAGTAATGAGCCAAGATGATCGGAACTGTTTCTATTTTGATAAATCCTGATTGAGAAGTATGGATGAGTTTAGTCATTAAAGATTCTAAGTGGAGAGTTAATAATTTGGCAAAGATTTTTCCTCAGTATTAAGAAGTGAGATCGGTCTATAGTTTGAAGGAAGAAAAGGGTCTTTGTCTTTTTTCGGTAAGACTGTTATAATGGCTTCGGTCATTGTGCATGGGAGTTTTTTTATTAAGGTTGCTTCTTGGAACACATTGACTAATACAGGACAAAGAGTGTCAGATAGGGTTTTATAAAAATCAGTAGGAAATCCATCACTGCCAGGTGCTTTACTGTTTTATAATTACTGGCAACCCCCTTTATCAAACTGTTTTCAAGCATCTTAAAAATGCCGTAATAACTCAAAAACGAGTTATTACGGCATTTGCAAAACCACCTGTCTCCTTTGTGTGTCACTCATCTGTATTCTTCCTTTTCATTGGTTCGCGCTCTGTGAGTGGGCGGGCTGAATAGCTTTAAAAAAATGGCAGCTCGTTTTCTCGCTTGCCGAAAAGCCGTTTTTATTTACCACCTTCCCCATCTCTATTTGATTTTTTAAATGTTTTATCTGGTTGATCCCACCTTCCAAATAGAAAAGGACTATCTGGTTGATCCCGCCGTGTCTCCGGATCGGGAGATGCCATTGCCGAAAAAAAGGTCAGTCTGAAAGAGAAACGGAGAAAGAGAAAGTGTGTGTGTGAGAGAAAGACAGTGTGTGTGTGTGTGTGTGTGAGCGAGACAGACAGTGTGTGTGTGTGTGTGTGTGTGTGTGTATGTGTGTGAAAGACAGTGTGTGTGTATGAGAGAGAGTGTGTGTGTTTGTAAATAGCAGATACTGAGACAGCATAAACTCTGCATTTTTAAGATGCTTGAAAACAGTTTGATAAAGGGGGTTGCCAGTAATTATAAAAAATAAAAAATAAGCAACTGTGTGTATGTGGATTTTTTTTAACACACCCTCGGTGTGTGATTACCTCATAAACCTCTCGAGCTTCGCTCTCGAGGTTTGAGTTATCACACACCTTGGGTGTGTAAAAAAAATCCATAACAGACAGTTGCCTATCTATTATTCTCTATTTAATGATGATAAAACTGTTTGGATTTCCTGTAAAGTGATTGGTTTATCAAGCATAGCTTTGTCCTGAGGGGATAGGTGGGGTAGATTCAATTTTTCCAGAAAATGTTGTATTAGGTTGGGATTTGTAGTATTAGGTTGCGAGTATAGTTGATGGTAAAAGGATTACATAATACGATTGATTGAAAGGTTGTCTGTGTGTGTCTGACCTGATGAATCTTTTAGACCTGCTATATGTCTCTGCATCTGTTGAGTTTTTAGCTGGTACGAGAGAAACTTTCTGCATTTATCCCCTTGTTCCCAATAACCGTGTTTAATCCTAAAAAGGGCAAGCTCAGCTTTCCTGGATATCAACTCGCTAATTTTAATTCTTAATTGTAGAATTTCCAGATGAAGCTGTGAATTATGATTGGGTTTATTTAATTAATAGTATTGGGTTCTTTTTCTTTAAGGGATTTTTCTAAATTAGCTAATTGTTGTTCTCTTAATTTCTTTCTATGCGCTGCATAACAAATAATTTTACCTGTAATAGTGGCTTTTAATGCTTCCTAGATAGTACCTTGAGACATATCTGGAGTATCGTTAATAGAAAGAAAATCTTGAATCTGGGTTTTAATCCAAGGAGTGCATTCAGGATCTTTGAGTAAAAGTGAGTCTAAATGCCAAGATGGGGATTTAGAAGAAGGTGGATCCCAGAGTAAATGCAAACTGATAGGGGAATGATCAGATATAACAATAGGGAGAATCGATGTATCAATAATTTTTTCAGTAATGAGGGGAGAAGAGAACCAATAATCAATCCTACTATATGATTTATGGAAAGAGCAATAAAAGGTGTAATCTCATTGTCTGGGATGATGTAATCTCCAAATGTCAGAGAGACCTAAATCCTTCATAAGCATTGATAGAGCATTAATACTACGGGGGGTGGGGGGTGGGCATCATGTGATGAGTTACTTCTGCCTAAATATGCTTGTAGTGCTAAGTTAAAGTCACCACCAATAAGAATAAGTGAATTAGTTTTATTATTAATCATAATTTGTTGGGATAGATTATGGAAGAAAATGGGTGAATCAAAGTTGGGTGCATATACATTCACAAACATAAGCGGACCTGCTGTGGTGTTTAATAGGGTTATAATCCACCTATCATCCGGGTCTCTAATGATTTTTATGGGGGGCCAATTAAGAGATTTATGTATTAAGATAGCAACCCCATGTTTTTTGGATAGAGAAGATGACGCATATACTTGACTGACCCAGTCCCTTTTAAGTCTGTCGACATCCTCTGATAAAAGTTTAGTTTCTTGTAAGAAAGCAATATGCTTTATGCTTTTTAAGATAGGTAAGTACTTGCTTACATTTACAAGGCGAGTTGAGTCCCTGACATTCCATGAATGTAAGATTAGATCACTCATGGTACTAGGATATAAGGTAATTAGTTACAAATAGGAATAAGGGACTCAATACCATTAATTTGGAGGATGTCACAGATTCAAAAGGTAAATATATATAATAAACAAACGTATGCAGGGCCCTTAACTTGTATGGGTTTGAGATGATTGAGTATTTGTATTCATTTAATCTCGCAGAGGGAGAGTATAGAGATAGGAATATCAAGTAATTAAACATTAGAACCAACAAACGTTAGTATAAACTCAGTAACAAGAATAATAATTTGAAACTTTTATGAAATGCAGAGCAATAAGAGTCGGTAAATATACCAGGACTCTCACTCTGCACTACTAGGCGTGTAGAGTAATTAGTGAATCTCAAGATACGGTTTACCCTATAATCTTAAGATACTAAACTTTATATAACAGTATATTAAAGAAGTGTATTTGAGATTTGTGCTGAGGTAATTAAAGCATTACCCTGGAAAAGACCAAAACATCATGCTACCAATAAACAAGGATAATTATGTAATTGTATTAAATTCCAAACGTAATGAATTAGCTTGGACCTAGCAATAAGTCCAATATTAAATAAAGTATACCAACATGGTGGCAGATAATGCTGGAACAGTGTGAGTCAGATAAAAGGATGCCCGATGTGTATTAATCCACATAAGCTAGGTTAGGGAATGCAGTATATACTATAGGTTCATAGTGTATCAGTGTATTGTGGAATCATTTTTATAAGTTCCAATGATTTGGAAGAAAATGGGATGAAGAATAATGTGAAAAGGCAGAAAAACTCAATGTATAAAAATACAATTGGAAGCATACTTTGGTGCAAAATCTGTGAGATATAATGGGAATGCACCTGATGCACTACATACCAGATGTGATGCAAAATAAATATTAAATAAGTAAATGATTTTAGAGTATTTGTCTAATCATCCTCCACATTCCAAATGATAGGATTTATGTGGAAAAATGCTATAATAGTAGGGGTTAAGGGCACACTGATATGAAATACAGAACTCTATATATGTATGTATGCACCTGACCACACAGTGGCGCTGAAGCTTATGAAAACTTAGAATGTAAATAGTAATTATATATACTAATGTCTGGCACCACATGAGGATTAATTATAAGAGATCTTACAAACATTGTAATATTTATTCTTTCTCTTATTTTTTTTTCTATTGAATACATTGAGAGTAACTCCCACATAGATTAAATACCACCAGTGTCCATTGGCTCACCTCCCACATACAGATACAGGCTTCTCAACAGCAATAGCGATTTACTGCATTTAAGTGCTCCAAACCTGTTGGTTACGATAGAGACTGCGCTTTTCGGTAAATGTACCGAGGGAATCGAATGAGGTGGTATGAAGAGGAGGGATTCTGGTGAGAAACTGCTATGCCACATCTAATTATGGGCCATAGTATTTATTACAATTTTTTTTTTTTTAGTGGGAAAAGCCTCAGGTAGCCTTGCTCTTCGATTTTCTTCTCCTTTTCTTTTTGGGTGGTTCACATGATTTAAAGGGAGAGCTGGACACAAGATCAGCCCAGGAAGAGTCAGGAGAGTCATTACCCATTGAGAGCTTCTTCGGGTCTTGAGTAAACGTGTCGGATACAGTCTGTCTCAGATCCTCTGTAGATGAGTGTAGATCAGTCAGAGGACCTGCCTGTTCCTTTTGGAAGCTGAGAAATTGGCTATACTGCAGAGAACAAACTAGAACGCATTTGAGGAACTAGTAACTTGGTAAAACATAATATTGTAGGGGACTAGGAAGGTAAGCTACACTTTCTACAGAAAGTTTCATTATTTTCTTATTGGCATTAAGAATTGCAGGATTCCATTAAAGTGTAGTAATTTTATAACCAGAGAGGTTGTAATACAACTGAAGTTGCTTGATTTCTGTGCTAGACACATAGGATTTGGAAGGATATTTGTACAATATTTTGGAAGTGTCCTGTTGGCTAAGCAGCGAGTTTATCCCTGGTTTCAGATAAAGGGTTTGTGTGTGTATTAGAAGCAGACATAGCAAATTGTCTTCACTGAAAGGCCTGCTTACATCACAGGTGTCACTAGTCAATCAATTGATTCTGGATGGGGCTTGTATCACTGTTCTGTTTAGGCATACTACACAGAGTAAAGTCAGTCAGAGGACCTGCCTGTTCCTTTTGGAAGCTGAGAAATTGGCTATACTGCAGAGAACAAACTAAAACGCATTTGAGGAACTGGTAACTTGGTAAAACATAATATTGTAGGGGACTAGGAAGGTAAGTTACACTTTCTACAGAAAGTTTCATTATTTTCTTATTGGCATTAAGAATTACAGGATTCCATTAAAGTGTAGTAATTTTATAACCAGAGGGGTTGTAATACAACTGAAGTTGCTTGAATTCTGTGCTAGACACATAGGATTTGGAAGGATATTTGTGCAATATTTTGGAAGTGTCCTGCTGGCTGAACAGTGAGTTTGTTTTTATCCCTGGACTCAGTAGAGTGGTTTGTGTAGGAGCAGTGGTCTAGTACATTGTGGTGTTGGTTGACTTACTATAAAGGGCAGTACTCACCTGGGTGGTGGAGCAGTGGTGTAATTGATTGTTTCTAACAGTCACCAGTGGTTGTGGCCTACCCACCCACCCCAGGCGTGGCATTTCCTTTATAGCCAAGGTTCTGACATCACTTCCTCAACAGGTCTTGGAGAACTGTCATATTCTTAATTACCCAGCACAGTGCATAAAGTGTAAGTATACACACACCCAAAAAAAAAAAAAAAAAATTTGTATATTACTCATTGTATATTATAAGGAAGAGGGACATGTGGGGAGTGGTGCAATGCACTGGCTGTGGGGCAGCAATTTTCCAGGAAACATTCTGGAACCTGCATTGCTGCCCTATTTGCAGGCAACTGTCAGCTCTGAGGAGGAGGTTGCCCACCTCCAGGCTGAACTGGCAAGGACTAAGGAGGACTCCCCACCCAAGAGCACCAGTTCCACAACCACTGCCTCAGAGGTTGCCATGTGTGAAGAGCAGATGGACCACAGTAGGTTCTGGGAGGGTGAGGGTGGTGGAACAGAGGCGTAGCCCCCGAGTTGCACCTCTACACAAATCATATTGTCGGTCTGGCAAATCAAGGTTCCTCTATGATGACACCCTCATTGGAGACCAAGAAGAATGCTGGGGACATCCACAAGGGAGACCCACAAAAGAGTGGCAAGGGACAACACAAGGGAAAGAAACAGCTTCTGATAGGGGACTCAGTTGTTAGGGGTGTAGACCTGGGGAAGGGAGATGAGAGGGAAGTAAGGTGCCTGCCTGGTGCCATGGCTTGGAGGGACAGGAAGCGAATCCTCAGGATTGCAGAAGCAGCATTACAGGAGAGGAAACTAGATATCATTGTCCACCTCAGGACAAATGACCTAGCTAGGCATGAGATCAGTGCAGTGCAGGATGAATTTGTGGAGTTGGGGAGGGGCCTCAGACAGGTAGCAAGCACGGTAACCTTCTCAGAGGTGCTGCCAGTCCATGGCAGGGGTGAGGCTAGGGCACTACACACCATGCAGTTTAATGAATGGTTGCAAAACTGGTGCAGAGCACAGGGCTTTGGCTTCACTGGGGACTGGGGGTCCACCTGGAGAGATGAAGGTCTATATTGGCATGATGGTCTGCATCTGTCCAGGAAGGGAAACACGCTCCTAGGTGACAGGTTTAAAGGCTTCCTTGGCAAGCTTTTAAACTAGCCAAGGGGGGAGGTGCTGATAGGAAACAGGAAAGTTCAAGCCTCCCCGCAAAGCATGGCAGGTAGTAGGGTAAACACTGAGGTACAGAGCTTGACAGAGGGCAGGACAGGAGTAAATGGAAAAATGGACAAGGGCAATAAGAGCAGGGATGGGGTAAAAAAGGATAAAGCCAACATTAAATGGAGGGCAATGAGTACCAATGCCCATAGTCTGGGAAACAAGCTTCAAGAGCTAGTAGCCCTGATGGAAGTGGAACACTTGGATATTGTGGCAGTCACAGAAACATGGTACACGGAGAACCATGACTGGGATGCCAACATACCAGGGTACACAATCTACAGAAGGGATGGGGAGGGTAAAAGAGGAGGTGGAGTAGCTCTCTACATAAGGGAAGGGATCAAAGTAACAGAACTAAAAGGTAAAGGGGGAGGACAAGAGGAACTCTGGGTCACATTGGAGACAGGGAATGGCATCACAATCCGCACAAGGGTTGTATACAGACCCCCGTCTCAAGGGGAGGAAATGGACAAGAAAATGATAGAGGGCATTCTCAAAATGGCTGAAAAAGGGGAGATACTGTTGATGGGGGACCTGAATATGCCAGATGTTAACTGGGCAACATGGACTGCAGCCACATCCAAGAGCAGGGTCATTCTCGATGCCTACAGGAGCATGCCTTAGACAGCTAGTGGTGGAACCCACTGGAGAGAGCAATATTAGACCTGGTACTCTCAAATGGAGAGAGGATCACAAACTTAGAAGTCAGTAGACACCTGGGAACAAGCGACCACTGCACAGTGTGCTTCACAATAAATACAACCATGGAGACGAGCCATACAAATACAAAGATACTGGACTTTAGAAGGGCTGACTTTGGCAAAATGGGTGAATACCTGAGGAATGCATTAGCAAATGACCAGAAAGGAGGGGTGGAAGAACAATGGAGAAAAATCAAAACTGCCATCATGGAGGCAACAAGCCTTTGTGTGAAACAAGTAAAGAAAACAAAGTGGAATAAAAAACCACTATGGCTCTCAAAAGAAGTGTCAGGGAATGTTAAGGAGAAAAAGGCTGCATTCAAAAAGTATAAAGAATCACAGACAGAGCACGACAGGGAACTGTATCAATTAAAGCAGAAAGAAGTGGGGAAGGCAGTCAGAAAAGCAAAGACCCAAACCGAGGAAAGGATAGCCAACTCAGTTAAGAAGGGGGATAAAACCTTTTATAGGTACATGAGGGAACATAGAAAGGTTAAGGGAGGGATAGGGAAGATTAATAAAGGAGAGGGGAGGTGGGCAGAGGAGACAGTGAAAAGGCAGAGATAATGAATGAATACTTTTGCTCAGTATTCACAAAAGAAGAAGAGGAGGAGTTACCTAAACCAAACAGTAGAAGCACTCTGGATAGTGGGGTTGATACCAGTCCATTTAAAGAAGAAAGAGTACTGAAAGAACTTCTAAAACTCAAGGTGGACAAAGCAATGAGGCCTGACGGGATTCACCCTAGAATCCTAAAAGAGCTAAGGGAGGACCTAGTGACACCACTAACCACACTTTTAACAAATCATGGGAAGATGGGGTGGTACCTGAGGACTGGAGGAGGCAGATGTGATTCCCTCACAAACGTTGGAGCAAGGCAGAAGCAGGAAACTACAGACCTGTTAGTTTGACCTCAGTGGTGGGGAAAATGATGGAATCACTTCTGAAAGAAAGAATTGTTGAGTACCTAGAGGCCAGCGGGGCACTGGACCCAAAGCAGCATGGATTCACAGCAGGAAGGTCATGTCAGACAAATCTAATTGATTTCTTTGACTGGGTGACCAAAATAATAGACCAGGGAGGGACTGTGGATATGGCCTACCTAGACTTTAGCAAGGCATTTGACACAGTCTCGCACAAAAGATTAATAATCAAGTTAGCCAGCCTGGGAGTGGGTCCCAGGGTGGTAGCCTGGGTAGAAAACTAGCTGCACAACAGGACACAGAAGGTAATAGTGAATGGAACACATTCTGAAGAAAGAGGTTACTAGTGGAGTACCTCAGGGCTCAGTACTGGGTCCAGTCCTCTTTAACGTCTTTATAGGTGACATTGCAGAGGGTCTGGAAGGAAAGGTATGCCTCTTTGTGGATGACACAAAGATCTGTAACAGAGTTGATACACAAGGGGGTAGAAAGGATGAGAAGGGACTTGGCAAGGTTGGAGGAATGGTCAGACATATGGCAACTTAGATTCAATGCAAAGAAGTGCAAAGTAATGCACCTGGGAAATAAAAATCCAGAAGAAGAGTACACAGTAGCAGGGGAGGTACTAACAACAACAATAATGGAAAGGGATCTGGGTGTAGTCATATCAGACGACCTAAAGGTGGGTATGCAATGTGAGAAGTCAGTAGGGAAAGCCAGGGGGATACTGGGATGCACAGGGAGGGGCATCACAAGTAGAAAAAGGGAAGTGGTTATCCCTCTATACAGACAGTTGGTGAGACCCCATCTGAGTACTGCTGCAGTTTGGAGACCCCATCTATGCAAGGACATAGACAGGATGGAAGCAGTCCAGAGGAGGGCAACTAAAATGGTGCAGGGTCTACATCAGAAACCGTGATGAAGAGAGACTGAGAGAGCTTAATTTGTATACCCTTGATGAAAGGAGGACGGGGGACATGATAGAAACTTTTAAGTACCTCAAGGGAATCAACAAAGTCCAGGAGGGTAGCATCTTTCAGAAAAAGAGATGTGTAAGAACAAGGGGGCACAATTTAAAGTTAGAGGGGGGACGGCTCAGGGGTAATGTGAGGAAATTCTTTTTCACGGACAGAGTGGTGGACGCATGGAACCGCCTTCCTGGAGAGGTTGTGGGGTCTAAAACAGTGGAGGATTCAAACATGCATGGGACAGACATAAGGCAATTATAGTGGGGGGTTGCAGGAAATAGGCTGTTGGTTAACTAGAATCTGCAGCTTATCCAGTAGGTAGGGAAATGGGCAGACTGGGTGGGCCAAGTGGTCCTTATCTGCCGTCAAAGTCTATGTTTCTATGTTTCTTGGAGCAGATCTTCTTGGAGTGGGGAGAATTTGTTAGACAAGGTAAGAGGAGTTGAAAAACTGATGTGACGTTCCACATGGGAAGCTGGAGAGGTGGAAATATTATTTAAACAGCAAGTATTATTATTTAGAGAAGAACCAGATGCTTTTTTTCTTGTATGCGTACGGAGCTTCTGGCAGGAGCTACAGTGGCAGATATGATGGCTGCAGATTTCTCAGGGACCTGAAGGACAGTTTCAGTAGGAAGGGCAAGACATTGTAATTGCAAAGTGCTTGTGCTGGAGCAGGAACGAGCTGCATTAGCATCGCAAGGCAATGTAAGTGCGGGCTGTGTCCAATTCAGAAATTCAGAGAGAGATTTTGGGGTACTGAAATCTCTGGTAGAATCTTTCAAAAAAAGACGCAATGTTGCAGGGTAACGCAGTGCAAACTTATTTCCTCACTGATGAAGGATCGTTTTAATGGGGTTGTAAGCTTTTCGTTTGTTAGATAATTCTTTAGAATAGTCTCTGAAAATTAGGATTCTGTTTTCTTGCCAAGCAAGTGCACCCAATTGCCTCACTTTTTGAAGAATCAGTTCAGTATGTGCGTGGTTTAGAAATCTGGCAATGATGGGCCTGGGTTTCTGGTCGGGTCCAGGCCTCAGATTTAAGGTGTGGTGAGATATCTCGATGGTTAGGTCTTGGCCGGCTGGTAATTTAAGCAAAGAAGGAAGTACATGAGTTAGAAGAGCACTGGTATCTCCTAGTTCAACACCTTCAGGAAATCCGAGAAATCTAAGGTTGTTACGTCTGTTTCCATTTTCAATATCATCTATTTTGTCCTGAAGGTTACTAATAACTCTGTCCTGCTCCCTGATGGTAGCCTGTAATGTGTTAAAGGAATCTTCATTTTGAGATGCTTTAACATTAGTAGCGCTGATTTTTTGATCAAGTGCCTGTATATTATTGATATTTTGTTGAGATGCAATTTTTAATACATTGATTTCACTTATTAGTTGCTGGAACATTGCCTCCACTCTATTAAGAGAACTGTTATGTGGAGATTGGTCCACCATTATTGCAGGCCTTAATAGAGAAATTGAAAAGCTGTAGATAACTCGTTCAGTAATTATGAGGCAATAAAAATACTGTACCAGAGCTGTTCTGCGATGTACATATAGTAAGATCTCAGATGTTGGTGAAGGTAGGAAGTCTGGAATCTGTAGGATGGATGATGATATTTAGTGAATCCAGGGAGATGAAGAATCAAGCAGCCATCTTCAGCACAGCAGGCCACACCCCCTGTCACCATAATGGTTTTGAGCCAGTAGTGGAGCACTAGCACTTTATTTAATAAAGCATTTTTTAGATTGGTCCTTGGTTTGGATTCTCACTTCTTTTCTTTGTTTCAGTTTTGTTATGTGATAGCACCAAACCATAATCTCAGTGTGGCTGTCCTGCTTTTTACATAAATAATTTATAATCAAAATTCAAAACAGAGATCGGATGATATGAAGCTAATAAGGTGGGATCCTTACCCAGTTTAGGAAGGACGGTTATGATGGCATATTGCCATGAAGGTGGTGGTGTATCCCCTTCCTAGAGAGAAAAATAGAGGCAAAGAAGCAGAGGGTTAAGAAGGTTGCAAATAGGGGATGCTTTGTAAAATTCCAAAGGGAAGCCATCTATACCTGGACCTTTTCCCATTTTATCTGACTGAATGGCACAGAGAATCTTGTCTAAGGTAATAGAGAAAGCGAGTGCCCAAGCCTGCTCTGTCGAAAGTGTAGGGAGATGGTCCTGTTGAAGAACTGTATGGATCTGCTACTCTGAGGGCAGAGGCTCCTCTGGCATATATAAAGTTGAGTAGTAAGTTTTAAATATGTACAAGACATCAGTTTCATGATGGGTGATTAAGCCTATAGTTACAGTAGCCTCTACCTTGTGTGTTCTGAGATGCCTAGCCAAAATGTGAGCCACTTGAGCTTGACCCTCCTAATATCTAAGTCTGAGATAGAAAAGGCTCCACCTTCTAATCAAGATGATTCTGAAGCTGTGCCTTAACACCTAAAAGCTGTGCATGCAGTGATGTATCCCCTTGCATAAGGAACATTTGCAAAGTGTGTAAAGCATGTTGAAGTTCTTTCAATTTACATTCTCATGCCTTGTGTAAGGCTGTAGTACGTACCATGATAGTGCCACAAAGAACAGATTTAAGGTGTCCCATAGGACACTAGGGGTAGTGTCCCCATTATCATTATCAAGAAGGAACTAAGAAACGTGACTCTCTAATTTTGCAAGCAGCTCTTGATCATGTAAAAGGCCAAGGTGGAGATGTCAAGTAGTTTGGTGTCTGGGTTTCCCTAAAGGAAAAAAAAATGCAAAGTGGAGTATGATCAGATAAATGCAACATGTAATGCTGGACTTCATGAAGGCTATCCACATGCTCTTTTGTGAAAATATAGTCCAGCCTGGTATAGCTACCATGGCAAGGTGAATAATGTACAGCATATAATCCCTTTGTGAGGGATGAAGGTGATGCCAAGTGTCGAGGATACCTAGTTGTCCAAGGATGTTTCATAAATATTTCTGCACTACAGAAAAGCGGCAGGACTTCAGGTTGGAAACATCTAAATCAGGATGTAATGTGAAGTTCAGATCTCCTCCCCAAATGAGTTGCTCATGCATCCATTTGAGTAAAAGAAGACAGGACTCTACCATCCATACCTGGGGGGAAGTAAGTATTCACTAACATAAAGGAGCACCCATATAAATTGCCTGTTGTGATAACGTTTCATCCTGCTGCCTCCACCTCATAATTATGAATTTCAGATGAAAGTCCATGCCAAAGGAACATCAAAACCCCTCTTCTGCACCCTGATTTATGGGAAAAAAAAAACCTGACTGAATTCCAACTTTAAACATGTTTTATAGCCAGCCAGTGCTGAGGGTTGAGGCGCTGGACACGCAACATGTCCTAATGCTACGCCGGTGACCTGGGTTTGGGAGCGAGCTCGGGCACTGGCAGGGGAAGGTTGAGGATTAAGTGCCCTTGTGGTGCTCTCCTCACCGGGCGAGAGGGGTGGGACGGCCTGGCGTGCCAGTGGCCTCCGTGGAGACCGGGACACTGCAGCATGCAGGTCAGCATGAGACCAGCATGGGCGATGCAGACAGGGTTGCCATGCGCCAGTGCATCAGGGTGTGCACCACACATGGGAGGGGGGAGACTGCAGAACAAAGAAAAAACCCAGACCTTGGGGTAGGCAACGGCACCAGCCCCCATGACCACAGCCGGGCCCGTCCTGTCTGGCCTTTCAAGGTTCCTTTGCTTGGGCCCTCACCTGCAGCTGGAGTCTATGTTTGTAAGTGCATCCAAGAGGAGGGGCAACCCCACCCTGGAGGGGTTAAGCTGAGGGTGCCAACTGCAAGGTGAGGGGGAGGAGAGAGGAGACTCAGACAGGCAGACTTCGGACGGGGCAGAAATGGCTTGATGCCTGAGAGGGGCTCCTCGGTCCATGAACAGGAGGGAAAAAGAATAAACCCCCCCCCAACATGTTTTATATTCATCTGAAGACAGATATGTCTCTTGGAAAAAAATTATTTCCTTTCGTTGTTGCTGAAAGTAGTGAAGGAGGTGATATCTTTTAACAAGGTTATGTACCCCATTGACATTGGATGACAGCACTGTAGTAAAAGAGTCCATAAAGAAAAATTAATACAACAGACTTCAACTGATTGCTCCCAATCTGAAACAAGGACCCTCTGAAATGAACTCCCCCAAGTGAAATAGTACACATGCCTTGTGGCGTAATCTAATGCACTGACATCCAAGATATGCCTGTACTATTTGTTCATCCCAAGCAAAAACATAGTGAACAATATACAAGCCTAAAAATGATCTGCCAATAGGGCAGCTTCTGAGTTCCAAAACAAGCAGAACCACAATAAAAAACAAGATTAATCACAGTGAGCTTCCAAGGTAGGGAGCAGGGTATGTCACCCTAGTTCTAAGTAACATCTGTAGATGGAAAGATGTTACAGGGGGTATATTCAGGTCTAGCCCGGGCCCCCTAGGTTCAATCTGAACTGGATCCAAACTCGAGCAGACAGCCATATACATGACTATCAGAGCAGCCATCCCCAATCCGCCACTGGTAAGCCAACAATGGGTTGAGGGGCAGCAGAACAGAAATGTTAAGGGCCAAAGGACAACAGGCGACAATTTTCCACTGGGTAGTTCCTCCAAGAAAGATGGTGTCAGTGCACCAATATTACTAAAAGGGGATCGAACAAAACTGTCAAAGAGTTAAAGAACATAACAATACTCAGTCAGGACAGTGACAGCGCCTGTGTCAGTTCCAGCAAAGTATATTCTTTGTCCTCCTGCCTCCGCTACCTTGCCACAAACTCAACACTTGTGCCTCTACAGCACTTTGTGCCTGCTCTCTGTTTTTTGCTATCACTCTTGTTCCCCTCCTTGTATTTTTCTTCTGTATGTGTCTTTCCCCTTACACAATTCAGTAGTTGAACTTTTCTGTATTTAATTGTCACAGATGAAATACTGTTTACCCAACTCAATTTACTGTGCACCACTGTACATTTATATGATTCTGTTGAACAAGTTGCTGACTGTTCTGTACATTCATATGATTGACATATGACCCATTGTTATTTGTGTCTGTGTTCTTAACTGTTTTCCTATTTGCAATGCTGATATATTTCCCTTTTGGGATTTTTCTGTATGTCATTACTCCAATCATGCATGGTTGCAGCCCGGGTCATGCCTGAAAACGGTCCCCAGGATCAGTGCACCTACCTGATGAGCAAAGACTTAAACAGATAAATACAATTTGTAGATACTCCAGTAAATAACTGCAAGGGGTGGGGTAATAGAATAGCTTATACATGTATGATGAAAGGAAAGACGTTCCTCCTGTACTCCATTGCAGGTTTTCCCCCCTCTCCTCATCCCCAACACCTGTGTTTGTATATAGAAATCCAAGAGGAAAAAAGATCAATAAACACATGATCCCCCGGATGACACCAGACATAAGTATTATACAAGGAAGTGCCTTTAACAGTAAAAAGTTCCCCAGTTACCACAGTCCACAAAGTAAAAATATTATCATCCAAAAAGCACCTCTCCCCCCAAGGTATGCCAAACTAAAAAAGGTAAAGTCTAATATAAATAGTTATATAAAGAGAGCAGGTGAGTAAATAATATCAGTTTTCCCATAACCATTAGTTGTATAGGTAAAGCCAAAGAAAAATAAATCTCTGGTCAATGCTGCTTGTTCAGTCTAAATGCTATAAATTCAAGTATGTCTCATTCAATGTTCAGGTTCAAACTTGAGTCTTGGTAGGGGAACAGGCAAAATACAGCAGAACAGTATACTAGTAGACTTTGCACAAAACAAATGGAAAAAAAGAAAAACACGGGGGTGTGATGGGGAAGTCTTTCAAACACAAAAGATGCCACTAAAAATGCCCTAGGTTTCAGTATCCTGTTTCTTGTCTGGGTTTCCACTTAAACAAAACTCATATTAAATTCTATATCATACCAAGTAGTTATTCTATTGACAAAAAAAACAAACAAAAAAAACCAGGTCAGAGTATTAGAATAAGCTTCAACTGGCAGTAAATAAAAAAAGTGCAAACTATTGAACAATATGCTGACAGGCACTGCCCGTGCTAAGTAAAGGCAAGGCACATTTTATTTAAAAAGATCCCAGATTCCCAACAGAATAGGAAGCAGGCTGTAATAAGTTGTTAGTTTGGAGGGAGTGAGGATGGAGAGCCCAGGATGTGAATACTGAGGTCAACACCTAATGATGTTCAAGTAGCAAAAAAACATATAAGCACATGCTACCTGGGCTCAACAGACCATCCCATGACTACCTCAAAAACAGTCACCAGTCCATCTGATAGTTTATAATATTAAATTATAGCCCTCCCCAAAATATAGCAGTTTAGTACAAAAGATAAATTTGATGAAAGATAAGCCAACTACTGTCCAAGACAAATCCATGACCACAAACATTCTAATACGGAGAACAGGTCCATAGTGGCAGGTATCATGAGTTTTCTTCATGGTGGAAAGATTGGAGCAGGACTTTTATTTCATTTAGAGCCTGTTCTATGTGTTTTTTTTTTTTTGCTCTGTGGGAAAAATTTAGTCCATTAATTCCTCTGCAGGGCCTGTTTTTCATGAGAGTCCGATTGGTCCACGGGTTCCTCAGAGATGTCATATTTTCTCGAATGGAGCTCCTGTGCTGTTGCTTCAGGGTCATCGAATATTCTGGAACCGTCTGGAAAAAAGATGCATAAACAGGCTGGGTAGGGAGTTGCAAACTTAATTTTATGGGCTTTTAAGAGATGTAGGACTAGAGCGAAGGCTTTGCGCTTTGCTAATAAAGTGGGAGAATAATCATTGTCAAAATATAAGCAGTGGCCCTTATAAGTAATGACCCCCTTGTGCCAAGCTCGGGACGTACAGTAAAAGTATAGAAGCTCAGAACTATGGAATGGGGGTGTGAGACAGATTCGGAAGGTTTAGTAGACAGGGCTCAATGTACAAATTTGAGAGGTAATGGGCAGGGATCATCCACCTTGAGAACTGATGAGATAAAATCCTGTAAAAAAGAGAGCATATTGCCCCCTTCTTCTCCCTCTGGTACACCATAGATACATATACTGATCCTCCTTGAGCAATTTTCCAAGTCTTCACAGTGCTCTGCCATGCTCTGCTGCTCCTGCATTAATTTAAGAAGACTTGCTCCAAAGGGGTCTACTCAAGTGTCAGTATCTGTTGTATGCTCTTCCAAATTGCTCACTTTGCTTTCTAGTGCCACCACTCTTTCCTTGAACTCCATTTGCAGCAAGCATATTTCTACATGAAAGTCATGCAGCTCCTCTAATATGGCTGTGTCTGTAGGCTGCACTGCCACCACTGAGTCATTAACCACCCTGGTAAAAAAATGCTGTGCCCCAGTTGGTGCCCCTTATGGTGCAGAGCTTCCCCCATAGTAATAATATCAGTGTCCTGGCTGCCATCTGTTGTTCCCCAGCTGTGCCCTGGTAACCATTTGTGGCTAGAGTTGCTGCTGCCTGTATCCCTTTTCTACAGAGACCCAGCAAAGATGAAGAACAGGGAGAAGCCATGGAGGAGCTACCACTTTTAGGTTTCCTGCCACCACTCATCCATTATTGATAGCTTCAGACACTAGATGTACTGTAGCTCAAATAAAGTCAATTTAAACACTTAAAGAGCTAGTGTACTGCCTGGAAACTGCCTGCAATTAATTGTAACCTTCAGATGCAGTCAGCTATTATTTCTTATATCTCAAGTATTTATTCTTTTCCGTTTGCTAATTAGAAGATTCTCTACCTGGTACTTTTGGGGTGATGTGTGCAGTAGTACTCTGTCTGGAGGGAAAAAAAAGCCAAAAATCTGCTGCTGCACTTTCAATACTCAATAAAGGTCCAGAATCATGACACATTTATTTGAACTGTGACTTTTTTGTGCTGGAGGTTTGAGTGCTAGGTTCGCCATGGGGCGCTTTTAAACTGATAAAGATTTACATGGCCAGAACCCCAACTGCAACCCTGCCAAAGGCCCAGGCAACAACAGTATTTACAAATCCCGAGCCCAAATATAGCAGGTATCACTTGTAGCAACATCTTAATCTATTAAACATGTATACCAGAGCTGAGCAGACTGTTCTGCTGCAAATCATAACCCCCTCCCAGGATCCACGATTCAGTCATGGACTTGAATAAATATTGACTTACGCAGCTGAGTGTAGTTCAGAGTCTTTGACTGAGTGACTTACTTTCTGTTTCCACTAGGAAGAGAGAGAGATAGAGAGAGAGAGAGAGAGAGAAAGAGATTGCACACTACTGGGGTATCACAACGTGTTTGACTTCCTGGTTCTTTTCTGCACTTACTGTGCAATGTGGAGAAGAGAGCATGTGTGCAATGGTGCAGTGACTAAACACATCTGCTGTTGTTGGTGCTGGTGGTGTGGATTACAAGATTTGCGAGCTTCATCAGCCAATCCCCACCACTGCAAAGAATGAAGTCTCATGACATGGATGGAGGCATATATCTGCAGTGCACAGGGTTAGAGTAGGAGTGAAATGCGTCAGACTGGGTGTCGCAAGAAGAGCAAGAGGGCGAGACAGGAAGGATGAAATGAAACATGAGGGGATTGCCCTTGGGGTAAATGTACAAAAAGAGAGAGAAAAATGCATTAGACTAACTGACACAATGAGAGGGAGAGAGCAAGACAGGGATGAATGAAGTGTGAGGCCTGCCCTCAAGCTAAATGTACAAAAAGTGAGAGCGACAGACTCAATCAGGGCAGAGGGGAATGTAAGCTGCTTTGTTGGGCCTTGGTTGCCTGTCCTTCTGTTTTATTCCTGCAAAAAACAACTGCAGAACAAAATAAGCACAGAAGCAGCTGAGAGATAGACTTTAAAATAAAACAAGCATTTGTCAATGCCGAACGTTCGCTTGCAGGCATTTGCAGTAGTGTTTGGTATGTATGGTGCTTTACCCTAATGCCCTGTGCGATTGCTGGTATTTGGACAATAAATTGTCAGCATGACCGTTTTGTTACCCCCATTGTGCGCTACATAGGCGGAAACACGTTTTGGGCAGGATGTGAAAAATGACAGCTGTACTGCTCATAAGGACGTGTGGTAAAATGGCAATGTTGAAAATCTGGAGTGGAAATATTGAAAATTCGCAAACCTAGGAGCATGCGTGGGAACTGTGCAATGCACACTCATAAAACAGTCATTGTTAGGGATTTTTTCACCAAATTGTCAACACTGGCATTTTAAAACCTCTGCTAATGAACAGTGTCACTGTGATTGTCTTACTGTGTCCCATACATTGATTTTGCAGACCGACTGCGCCATTGTGCACTACATGGGCGGAAACACGTTTTGGGCAGGATGTGAAAAATGACAGCTGTACTGCTCATAAGGAGGTGTGGTAAAATGGCAATGTTGAAAATGTGGAGTGAAAATATTGAAAATTCGCAAACTTACAAGCGTGCATAGGAACTGCGCAACACACACCGTAAAACAGTCATTTTAGGAATTTTTTACCAAATTTTCAACACAGCCATTTTAAGACCTCTGCTCATGATCAGTGTCACTGTGATTTTCTTAATATTACATTACATTGATTTCAAGACACCTGACTGCGCCCATTGTGCCATACATGGGCTGGAAACACATTTTGGGCAGGATGTGAAAAATGACAGCTATACTGCTCATGAGGAGGTGTGGTATAATGCCAATGTTGAAAATCTGGAGTGGAAATATTGAAAATTCGCAAGCCTACGAGCGTGCGTGGGAACTGTGCAACGCACGCTTGTAAAACAGTCATTTTTAGGAATTTTTTCACCAAATTTTCAACATTGCCATTTTAAAACCTCTGCTAACGAACAGTGACACTGTGATTTTCTTACTGTGTCCCATACATTGATTTCGCACACCGACTGTGCCATCGTGCGCTACATGGGCGGAAACACGTTTTGGGCAAGATGTGAAAAATGACAGCTGCACTGCTCATAAGGAGGTGTGGTAAAATGGCAATGTTGAAAATATGGAGTGAAAATATTGAAAATTTGCAAACTTACGAGCGTGAGTAGGAACTGCGCAAGGCAGACTCGTAAAACAGTCATTTTTAGGAATGTTTTCACCAAATTTTCAGCACAGCCATTTTAAGACCTCTGCTCATGATCAGTGTCACTGTGATTTTCTTGATGTGTCCCATACATTGAGTTCGCACACCGACTGCGCCATTGTGTGCTACATGGGCAGAAACACATTTTGGGCAGGATGTGAAAAATGACAGCTGTACTGCTCTTGAGGAGGTGTGGTAAATGGCGATGTTGAAAATCTGGAGTGCAAATATTGAAAATTGCAAGTAATGACTGAAGTGAGGAACTGCACAACGACGCCGAAACAGTCATTTTTAGAACGCTTGCCACGCTGGGTGGGCTCCAGCATGGCAGCAGGATGGCTTGGGAGCTGTGGAGCCGACGGGGATTGGGCACCCCGCCGGCAAACAACATTTGCCATGCTGGGGTGGGCTCCCAGCGTGGCACCAAAGCTTTGGGGGGGGGCGACGTGACGCGTGCGGGGGGAGCACGTGACGCGAGAGGGGGACGGCGTGACGTGGTGCTCCGTATGGCAGCGGTGTTTTGCTTTGAAGCAGAGGAACAACGCTGTCATACAGTGCTCCTGCACCCATTGGTGCAGGACTGCCACACCTGCTCAAGGGAGCAGTGCTTTGGATGGGAGAGGCACACCTCCAAAGTGTGCTACTCTCCCAAAACGTTCCTTGTGCATGCACGCAAGCGAACGTAAAAAAAACTAAATAAAATGGAGATTTTAGACAGAGATTAAAATAGAGAAAGTTCAGACAGTGAGTGTGTGGTGGCTGCCACTGATTGTGCCTACCTGCACCTACATTTACAAAAGCAAATATGTACTGGCAGCAAAAGGGATTAAAAAAGAGACAACTCAGATACTTGATGGTGCTGTCACCTGCTACCTGTGTTTGTAGGACTTCCAAAGAAATACAGAAGCACAAAAAAAATTATTGTAGCAAAAGGGATTAAAATGTAAGATTAAAGAAACAGATTAGACAAAGATTGTGTGAGAGTGAGAAAAAGAGAGATCAGAAGGTACTGTGCTGGCTGCCTGTATGCAAAAAACAAAATAACTACAGACTTGAAAGTGAGTGAGTATGTGAGAAAAAGAGATTGGATGGTGCTGTTTGTAAAAGGACGACTTAAGACTATTCCGAATAGACAAAGTGAGCTATCTTTCTTTCTCCCAGCACTCACAAAGGCCCAAGAAGGTGGATCTGAGGGAGGCTACTGTAGGCTGCTGACTGAGTGTGTTAATAATAATAACATTTTTATTTTTAAGGCGCCTTTCAAAAACCAAGGCGCCGTACAGATTAAAATCAAACAGATCAGAATAAAACAGTTTTAAAATCAAACAGACACCAAAATACCATGACAACAAACTAATCACTACCATAAGCCTGGTGCCACAGATAGGTCTTTAAGGCTGATTTAAAGTCCTCCACAGTCGTGCACTCCCGCAACTGATGAGGAAGAGAATTCCATAGTGTGGGAGCCATGAACATAAAGATCTGGCCCCCGAAGATTTCAAATGTACCTTAGGAATCTCTAGCAACCCCTCGCTGGCTGAGCGGAGCGATCGCCCAGGGCAATAGGAAACCAGGAGCTCTTTCAGATAGTCCGGGCCCAGTCCGTGTAGGGCTTTAAAAGTCAGCAAGCCAACTTTAAAGGTGATCCGCCACTGAACTGGCAGCCAGTGCAATTTGCGCAACACCAGCGTAATATGACAGGACTGAGAAGATCCTGTCAAAAGCTAGGCCGCCACGTTCTGCACCAGCTGTAGGCGGCTGATTTCCACCCCAGAAAGCCCTAGGTATAGGGAGTTGCAGTAATCTAAGCGTGAGGACACAAAGGCGTGAACCAGAACAGGAAGGTCGCTGGATGGAACCAGATGCTTAATCCTGGAGATATTCCTTAGATGGTAAAAGGAGAATCTGACAACAGCTGACACCTGCCAATGTAGGGTCACCCCTTCGTCAAAAATTACCCCCAGGTTTCGCACCTGGTTAGAAGTCAGGAGGGAGACACCCCAGAGAACAAGCCCAGAGGGCGACCCACCTCCCAAACCTCCTGTCCAGTGACCAGGTTCCACAACCATCACCTCAGTCTTACCAGAGTTCAACTTCAGCCAGCTCAAATCCATCCACTCCTGGATTTCTTTGAGACAGCTATTAACGACCGAGAGAGCTCTACCCTGGTCAGGTGCAAAAGAAAGGTAGAGCTGGGTATTATTGGCATAACAATGAAATCTCAGCCCATACCTTCTTACAATGTCTCTGAGGGGTAGCATATACACCGCGAACAACATGGGTGACAAAACCGAACCCTGAGGAACCCCACAAGACAGAGAAACTAGATCTGATGAAAACACACCAGATACCACTCTCTGAGTTCTTCTAGTGAGGAACGATGTAAACCACCTGATGACAGATCTCATTATTCCACAGATGTACCTCAGATGGCTAAGTAACAATCCATGGTCCACGGTGTCAAACACTGATGATAGATCCAGAAGAACCAAGATGGAATGGCTCTTCCGATCTCTAGCCATGAGGAGATCATTGAGCAACCGAACCAGCACTGTCTCGGTACTATGTCTCTTTCGTAAACCGGACTGGAGGGGCTCATAGATGTCATGGATGGTTAAATGGTCTTCCAGTTGTGTTGCCACTACTTTCTCAATCACCTTCCCTAAAAAAGGGAGGTTAAAGATTGGCCTGTAGTTAGCATGGCAGTTTGGGTCCAAAGTAACTTTCTTCAAGAATGGTATCACTACTGCCTCTTTCAGAGAGTTAGGAAACTCTCCAGATTCCAAGGAGCACCAAACTATCTGCGCTAAGACTGGACCGATAACATCAAGACAACCCAAAATCAGGGAAGTTGGTCCAGGGTCCAAACTACAGCAAGTAGGGCGCACACCCTGGATGATCCGCATGACATCCATCAAGTCAGGACGGCTGAAGGTACTCCAGGAAAACCGAGGTGCAGTGACCTCATGCTGATCACAAGCAATACCCAGAGAGTGCACTGGTTAGAGCCCTGCCCTAATGTCGGCCACCTTATCAGCAAAGAAACGAGCAAGGTCATTGCACTCTATTTGCGAAAATGCTTTCTGGACCTGGAGATAGGCTGGGTTGCACAGTCTGTCCGCAATTTGAAACAGCTGAGCTGGTCGGTTCTGAGCTGCCACAATCTCTCTGGACAGGACCTCTGCCTTCTTACAGGAGATTGTAGATTGATAGACTTGATAATGGTCCATCAATCTAAGGTGATCGGCATCAAGGGCAGATTTCCGCCAGCAACGCTCCAGCCTTTGTCCTAGCCGCCACATCTCCTTCAAAACCCCATCAAACCATGGGGATCGAGGGTGAAGGGAAAGAGGATGAACTTGGGCTGGAGCAATAACATCCAGGGCCCCCGAGATGGCCATATTATAGACCAACATGAGGGTCTCTGGATCACTGCTTGCCACAGAGAGGGACGATAGGTCAAGTACCGCAGATAGGCTCTGAGAACTTATATCTCGTAAAGGGCGGTACCTGACCATCTCCACAGGGGAAGACCTACAGGGGGGGTGCTAAAACTAAACCCCATGGTGTAGTGATCAGACCACGCAACTGGTTCCACCTCCAAGTTGGAGACTTTGATCCCTAGGAGGAAGACCAGGTTGCGGGAGTGTCTGTGTTTATGAGTAGCAGTGGTAACCACCTGTGTAAGGCCCAGAGTTGTCATTAGCTGGAGGAAGAGCTGTCCAAATTGTGAGGGTTTGTCATTGATCCAGGCGTTAAAGTCGCTCAGAACCATCAGTCTGGGTGACTCAAATGTCATGTCGACAATGAAGTCTGCCACTTCCTGAAGGAATCGCTTCTCATCGCCGGGTAGACAGTAGATGACTGTAATCCGACAACCTACACCTGCTACAACGGTACACTCAAATGACTCTGCTTCCTCAACTAGTACACTCATGAAGTTCAGTTCGGTCTTGAAACAGACCGCACTCTCCGCGATCCAATCTCGAGCGGTGTATCACGAGTTTCCAGCTGGAGTTAATGCCCGAAATTAGGCCAGAATTTTCAACCAACCAGGTCTCGGTGATGCAAGCCAGGTCCACCATTTCAACAAGATCAGCAATAATTGCAGTCTTGTTTTTAATGGACCTGGCATTGCATAACACCACCCGAGTTGGATGAACCTCTTGGGCCGCCCGAACCATCTGCCTACTATAATCGGTAGTGCCCTTGGGTATGGGAACCAAGCACAGAGCCCCACGCTCTGGGTTCCATTTCACCCCAGGGCGTCTCTTGGATCCTACTACCCCAATGTGATGGCACCCCTCATTCACCCTCCACTGTTCGCACGCCTCCCCCTCCTCCAACTCCTACGCATGATACCCAAAGCCCTACACCGTTGGTAGGTGGCAAACTGGAGAGGAGGAGGATAAAAGGAGCAGAGGGCATGAAGAGCAGAGGGCGAATAGTGCATGACTGTGGGGGCCAATATCCCAGGCACTCAATAACCCAAAAACTCACAATTAAATAAATATCATAAATAATCCAAACAATTAGTTATCATACAAAGAATCCCAATACCAACTTATCTAAATAATAAAACAATTAACAATAAATATTGCACACCCCAAAGCCCAACAAATAACAATTAAAATGAAAACCTAAACTTTGAGTCATTCAGTCCAAAAATAATCTAAATAACCAGGTCTCACTAACAGACAACAGTTAAAACAAAAATCATTCAGCTCCCAAGATTCTCTCACTACCCAGGGAGCTAAAGGAAAAAATATATACTCAAAGTCAATTTATACAAATGAGCCAGCAAACTTTGAATAAAGCAAGCTTCAGGTGCAGAGTAGAAGTGATTTGAAGATATCCAAGCCCTCTCACTGCTTGGAGAACAGAGAAAAGTATAAGCACTCTCACTGCTTACAGAGTCAATAACATAATCCAAGTCACCAGAAATAGGTAGGAATAAAAACGTCTGACCGTATTTGCAGTTTATAGAGCATAGGTAGCCGACAACTGAATGACTCCTTCCACGCCAACATCCATTACAGGCAGGCACAAAGAGAAACCTATGTGCTGGGGCCCAAGTTGAAAATATTCACCATGACAAAAGGAACCACCACCAGGATCCACTTATCAGTAGACCCCCTGGGGAACCAAAGAGGACCCTGAGCCGACCGGCCAACTCCCTGACTGGTCCACAACTCAGATCCCCCAAGCCACAGAGAAATTCGACCCCCCGACTCCCAGCACAAATTAAGGAAATGCCTGTACCACAGTAATTTGGGTTATGGTTCAGCACAGTCCCTTAGCTACAGCTTCAATTCCTCCACGGTGTTCAGAAATCCCCACACAACACAGGTCAGAGTTCCAATTCCAGTTCCTCGTCCAAGTTTCTCCTCCAGAAGGGCAAAAAGTAACACCTCTGGCCAGAAAAGGAAGCGCAAAGTCCTCCCCGCTACTCCCTGACTCCACAGTCTGCCACACTGCGGTCAGGTAAACGCCAAAACTCCCCTGGGGGGGTAGCACTATCAAATTAAATGTGGAGTTCTCTCACGCAATTTCGAGGTACTCCAACACAACTACAAAACAAGCAAAAATCCTTCCCGCAACTCCCTAACTCCACAGTCCTGTCACACTGTGGCCGGAAAGGAGCCAGGCACGCTAACAAGAACCCAAAAATCTGGTAGTCGGTACTCAGCAAACCACAAAAACGTCTCTCACCCTAATTTAACTCACTTCTTCAGCCCTAACTAGTCTGTTAACAAATGAAATAAAACGAGCAAACAAATAACCGTAAAATAAAATTAAACAGACAAGATAAAACAAGATTAAAACTGACAAAATAAAAACTAGTGCTCAGGCTGGCTCAGCTCAGCCGCCATCTTGGCCACGTTACATCATGTGTCTCAGTTGCTCCCCTCCCAGTTCACAGCCTCACTCCCACATTAGAAATTTTGCTCTATTTTTCACACAAATAATGTTTTAAAGTATTCCCTTTGCCCTTCAGAGATGAATATTACATAATTTGGCCACTTTTATGTATAGTAACACATTTATTTAAATATTCATAAGATAATAAGAACTAATCAGAACCCCTCCCCGAACTTCTGCGAGTCCTAATATATACATTTCATACCTATCCCCTCACACTCATGCCCCACTTTTTAAGGGATGCACAGTGATGCGCCCTCTCTCACTACAGGGTGCGGGGTATACTCTCCAATCCAGTATAATGTAACACCCAGGCATGGACACTAAACTAATGAGGCAGGATGATGGTGTGCTGCTTCTTTTCCCTGCATTGGGTTTCAACATCATAGTGCCCAGCCTTGAATCTTAACAGGCTCACTAAATCTTACCCCTTCCATGGATCTTAATTTCATGGTGCCACCTCTTCTGATCTTCTGTAGATTATCCGATGTATTCAGTTCAGATTCTGCTCCTCCACATAGCAGCCAAGATGACAGGGAAGCTGCAGGTTACCTTCTGACACTGGGGACATACTGTATGGGTGCAGAAATCATCAGGCAGCCCTTCCATCCAACAGACCCAGACCCTGGCCAGGATCTGAGCCTTCAGAGAGCAAACTGGGGGGAGCCACTGTCACAGTGGACCCAGAGCCCTGCCACCATTCAGGACTGCAGGCCCTATAGAGACTTGCTTTATGTGCTGCACAGCTGCTACTCAGCTCTGACATCAGCTTTGGAGCAGCCATGTATGTACTGCTAGTGGCGCTATTTATAAAATTCTGGTGGGAGTTTCATCATCAGCAAGTTTTATTGGTAAGCAATTGAAAGAGGACTCTCTTTTACAATTGTGATCAAAATAACACACCATAATACAAAATACAAACTAAGTAATACAAACAATACATAAAATACATATATATGAATCACATCACATAAAAATTCTTATTGCATCCATTATGCAATTATAAAACTGGGGACTAGCTATCACATACACATGGTTTATAGAGGTAATCCTTAATAAATAATTTAAAACATGAGCCAGACATTAATATACCTATTTTAAACTTATTCTTCAGTATTTCCTATGTCCGGGCAATGGAAACGGATAAGGTAAAATCTCCTACTTTCAGTCATTTTCTTGGTATTAAAAAATTTGGAAATGCAATGGATCTTAAGCTGTACTTACTTTTTATGTTGATTGCATGCAGCACAAGAAATGTATTGGGACAGCTTGCTCAGAAGCAGGCTGTGGAGGTACGGCAGTCTTGTGACCAATGCCCCCACAGCCTGCAAAGGCTTGTCCTGCTTCCCCCAATGCTGTGGCATGCTGCTGGTGACAGTAGTTTGGAACCTTGCCACCAACTTGAGACAAATCAGCCACTGCAATCAGGGGCTGCCTCATCAGTGCAGCATAAGCCATCCGCTGAAATGAAGGAGCCACCCGTCATTGCAGGGTGGATCTTCACATACTGATATTGTTTGTGAACAAGGCAGCAGTTTGCCACCATGTTCACAAACAATATTAACCCCACCACAGTGTTTACTTGCCGATGGGGGCCCCAGTCCCCGTCGACTTCAGTGCCCCTGTGTTTCTGTTGCCGACTTGGGAGCCCACTCCCCATCAGCATTAGGTAAACCCCCCTGCTTTTATTGTCTGCCGACGGGGTGTCGAATCCCCGTCAGCATAATGATAACCCCCCTTTTGTTGTTTGCTGATGGGAGTGCCCAGTTCCCCATCGGCTACTGCTGCCCCCCCAAAAAGGAAGCCTCTGGTGACACACTGGGAGCCCACCCCAGCTTGCCACATGCCCCTGTAAAGTTAAAAACGGTCCTGTGACGTCTTTTTTTTTTTTCCCCTGTAAAAAGGAAACTGTCCCTCAGTGCTCTCCTTGCCCCCCACCCGCAACCGTGCTCCACCCATTGCATACCCTGCCTCCCCACCCTCCATCACCCCATACTTACCTCCAGAGTCCGTGCGACGATCTTCGGTGGACTGGGAACACGTCTGCACTCTTCAAAGCCGACCGCAAACTGAGGAAATGCCGGTAAGCTGTATAATGGTAGAAATAGTTTTTTTTCAACTTTAATGCATATGTCAGTCATTTTTTGGAATTTTGGCACCACATTTTCAACATGGGGTTTTTGGGACCCCTCCTCATGAATTCTCAGTCATGGCATTAATCGGCTCCGAAAGGTGATTTCACGGTCACTGTGCGGAATCACCTTTCGGTGCCAATTAATGAAACGACAGTGCCAGTGTTCATGAGGTGGGCTCTCTAAAAGCCTATGTTGCAAATTTGGTGGAAAAAATCCAAAAAATGACCGTTTTACGAGTGTGCGTTGCTCAGTTGCTACGCACGCTTGTAAATTCGCGAATTTGGAATATTTTCATGCCAGATTTTCAACTTTGACACTTTTTCTCACCTTCTTGTGAACAGTACGCTGTCATTGTTCACATCCTGGCCGAAATGTGTTTTCGCAGTTCCGGTGCAGAATATCGCAGTCACTGTGGGAAATCCTTGTTCTGGACAGATTAAGAAAATGACAGTGACAATGTTCATGAGTAGATGTCTCAAAATGCTTATGTTTAAAATTTGGTAATGATACCCCATAAAATGACTGTGTTACGAGTGTGTGTTGCGCAGTTTGCACGCACGCTCGGAACTTCGCAAATTTGTAATATTTTCACTCCAGATTTTCAACATTATCATTTTCCCCACACGTACTTATGAGCAGTACAGCTGTCATTTTTCCCATCCTGGTTGAAATGTGTTTTTGTACTTCTGGCACTAAATACGGCAGTCGCTGTGGGAAATTACTGTTTGGGACAGATTAAGAAAATGACAGTGATACCGTTCATGAGCAGAGGTCCTAAAATGCCTATGTTGAAAATTTGGTGGTGATAGCCCATCAAATGACTGTGTTACAAGTGTGCATTGCGCACTTTCCACGCACCCTTGTAACTTCGCAGATTTGTAATGTTGTCACAACAGATTTTCAACAGTGGCATTTTTTCACACCTCCTTATGAGCAGTACAGCTGTCATTTTTCACAACCTGACCGAAATGTGTTTTCACAGTTCTGGTGCAGAGTAATGCGATCGCTGTGGGAAATCAGTGTTCGGGACACATTAAGACATTGACAATGACAGTGGCAGTGTTCATGAGCAGAGGTTCTAAAATCCCTATGTTGAAAATTTGGTGACGAAACTCCATAATATGACTGTGTTACAAGCGTCTGTTGAACTGTTTCCACACACCCTTGTAACTTCGCAAATTTGTAATATTTTCATGCCACATTTTCAACAGTGGCATTTTTTCACACCTCCTTATGAACAGTACAGCTGTCATTTTCCACATCCTGCCTAAAATATGTTTTTGCACTCCTGCTGGAGAATTGCACGGTCACTGTGGGAAATCAGAGTTTGGGACAGATTAAGATTGAGTGAGTGAGAGGGGGCAGTGACCGAGCTCAACTGAGCTCTGTCGGGACTGCTGTGGATTTGTTTGTGGGCACAAAAAGGCCCCAATGCAAGAGGCCAGTACAAAAGGGCAGCCTGCAGCACTAGGAGAAAGAGAACAAGAGAGCGAGTGAGGAAGGGGGGTGAGCGAAGTAAGCGGAGTGCTGTCAGGATTGCTGCAGATTTCTTTCTGGGCAGAAAAATGCGTAAGTGCAGGCAGGGGCCTAGTACAAAAGGGCAGTCTGCAGCGGTGGGAGAAAAAGTACAAGCGAGTGAGACAGGGGGACTGAGTGAGCTCAACAGAGCTCTATCAGGACTGCTGCAGATGTCTTTGTGGGCAGAAAAAGGCGGCAATGCAGGCAGGAGCCCCGTACAAGAGGGCAGCTTGCAGTGCCAGGACAACAGAATGAGCACATGAAAGAGAGAGACTGAGTGACCTCAATGGAGCTCTGTTGGGACAGCTGCGGATTTCTTTGTGGACAGACAAAGGTGCCAACACAGCCAGGGGCCCTGTACAAAAGCGCAGCCTGCAGCACCAAGAAAAACAGAACGAGCCAGTGACAGAGCGGTAGTGAGCGACCTTAACGGAGCTCTAGTGTGACTGCTGTGAATTTCTCTGTTGGCAGAAAAAGGCAGCAACACAGGCAGGAGCCCAGTACAAAAGGGCAGCCTGCAGTGGCAGGAGACACAGAATGAGCGAGCGAGGGAGGGGGAGTGAGTGAGCTCAACAGAGCTCTGTTGGGGGCTGCTACAGATTTGTTTGTGGGCAGAAAAAGGCAGCAATGCATGCAGGGGCCCAGTACAAAATGGCAGCCTGCAGTGCTGGGAAAACCAGAATGAGCGAGTGAGAGAGAGTGAGTGAGTGAACTCAACGGAGCTGTATTGTAATTGCTGCAGATTTCTTTGTGGGCCGAAGAAGATGGCAATGCAGGCAGAAGCCCAATAGAAAAGGGCAGCCTGCAGCGCCAGCAGAAACGGAATGAATGAGTGAGAGAAGGGGAGTGAATGAGCTCAGCAGAGCTTTGTTGGGACTGCTGCAGATTTCTTTGTGGGCAGAAAAAGGTGCCAACAGAGGCAGGAGCCCAGTACAAAAGGGCAGGCAGCAGTGCCAGGAGAAACAGAATGAGTGAATGACATGGGGGAGTGAGCGACCTCAACGGAGCTTTGTCGGGACAGCTGTGGATTTCTTTGTGGGCAGAAAAAGGTGCCAACGCAGGCAGGAACCCAGTACAAAAGGGCAGCCTGCAGCGGCAGGAGACACAGAATGCGCGAGTGAGGGAGGGGGAGTGAGTGAGCTCAACAGAGCTCTGTTGGGACTGTTGCAGATTTGTTTGTGGGCAGAAAAAGGCAGCAATGCATGCAGGGGCCCAGTACAAAATGGCAGCCTGCAGTGGTGGGAAAACCAGAGTGAGCAAGTGAGAGAAGGGGAGTGGGCGAACTCAACGGAGCTGTATTGTAATTGCTGCAAATTTCTTTGTGGGCAGAAGAAGGCAGCAACGCAGGCAGGAGCCCAATGGAAAAGGGCAGCCTGCAGCACCGGCAGAAATGGAATGAGTGAGTGAGAGACGGGGAGTGAGCGAGCTCAACGGAGCTTTGTCGGGACTGCTGCAGATTTCTTTGTGGGCAGAAAAAGGTGCCGACAGAGGCAGTAGCCCAGTAGGAAAGCGCAGACAGCAGCGCCAGGAGAAGCAGAATGAATGAATGACACAGGGGGAGTGAGTGACCTCAATGGAGCTCTGTTGGGACAGCTGTGGATTTCTTTGTTGGCAGAAAAAGGTGGCAATGCAGGCAGAAGCCCAGTACAAACGGCCAGCCTGAAGTGTTGGTAGAAACGGAACAAGTGAGTGAGAGAGGGTGAGTCAGCAGGCTCAACAGACCTGTGTCAGGACTGCTGCAGATTTCTTTGTGGGCCGAAAAAGCCATGAACACAGGCAGGAGCCCAGTACAAAAGGGCAGCCTGCAGTGGCAGGAGAAACAGAATGAGCGAGTGAGAGACGGGGAGTGAGCCAATTCAATGCAGCTCTGTCGGGACAGCTGCAGATTTCTTAGTGGGCAGAACAAGGTACCAATGCAGGCAGGAGCCCAGTACAACAGCGCAGCCTGCAGCACTGGGAGAAACAGACTGAGCAAGTGACAGAGGGGCAGTGAGCGAGCTCAACACACCAACGCAATCAACATTCAGCACTGACAAATGTTTGTTTGTTTAGCTTCTACTAAATTCAAGAGAAATTTAGGAAGTTTACCAATCACAAATTTATAGTAAATAAGTACCAGTGTTGTAGCCTCCTAGCTTGTAAAAAAAAAACCCCACCAAACAGTAGAATATAAAACACAGTGATGAGTTAACCATGAGAGATCAGTTATAAATCTTAATACAGAGTGGTAAAGCGGATCAAGAGTGCCCAGAATGGTTTTAGTGTTATTTTTATACATACAATCTCCATAGTCTGTAACTGAAAGAAACAGTGAATGCACAAGTAATTTCCTTAGTGAAAAACTAAAGTGGGATTTATTTTTGTAAAAAAAGAAAAAGAATAAGGGCAGAATTCACAGAAGGGATGCGCCCAGTGCATCTGAGATGTGCCAGCGCATCCCCGGAATATGCCCGAGGGTGATTCAGACAGGGCAACCATGAGCCAGCATAACCCCGATGTACTGCAAACCACCTGTAATGATATGTGGCGCATCCATAGGGGCCATGGGGGGGGGTGTGCCCGTGAATGCTGGGCGCAGTCCCATTCACAGTCCACTTCTGTGGTGCAACTCTGGGGCAAGTCCCAGGTTGCACCACAGAAAGAAATGTACAAAAAAAGTGGTGTAAGTCAGGGGCCACCTACAGGCTGGATGCCGCACTGCGAGCAGCAGCACAGGTGTCCGACCACCCTGGCAACCCAGTGAGCCCCTCCAAGCCCCATGCCCGGTATACTGCTACCCCTGGCAGCTTTACTGGACACATCCCCCCCAATCCCTGTACAAAGCCACTCACGGTGGTGGTAGAAGTTGAAATGACCCCCCAATCCCTGTACGAAGCTGCTCATGGCAGCAGTAGAGGTTCAGATGCCCCCCCGAGTGCCCATATGATGCCGCTCGTGGTGGCGCTAGACTGCAGGCAACACCTCCCAGCCACAAGCACCGGTACAGCCACCACCATGGCAGATGTGCGGACAGCCCCCATGTACACCCAACCCACCCTGCACCCACACCCCAGCAAGGACCCGCTGTTGGCAGGCGGCTCAGCCCACCTGCATACCACTATGGCCACCCGCCAACTGAGTTGTCTGCAAGTGACAGCTATCGCTCAGCCTGCAGTGCTTTGGGCTGTGCGATCTCTATCAGTTGCAGACTGCTCAGTCGGTGGGCGGCTGTGGTGGTATGTGGGTGGGTTGTGCCGCCCGCCAACAGTGGGTTCTTGCTGGGGAGAGGGGTGGGTTGGGTTACATGGGGGGGCTGTCCGCACATCTGCCACGGGTGATGGCTGTACCACGTGCTTGGGGCTGGGGGAGGGGTGTTGCCTGCAGTCTAGCTCATGCAAATGAGGCCATTAGACATGCATGGTGCAATGGGGCCAAGCATGTTGGATCTAAGATTAAGTGTTTTTACATAGTTCATTCAGGATGATATGTATGATTGGAACCAACATAATGCTGCAAAACCTAACTCTGTTTACTTAAGTGTATTAAATAAAATGATATGATGAACTGTATCAAATGCTTTTGACAAATCTAAATAAACAGCTGGAGTACATTGATTGTTATTGAAGGCGTTAAAAGTATCATCTGTTATTTTGGAAATTACATAAGTAGTATTATGCCCCTTACGTAAGCCTGATTGACAGTCTGAAAGAACATTATACCTTAACAGATACAGATTTAATTGCTTAGCTATGATCTTTTAAAATAACTTTATTATAGGTGTTGTTATCAAAATGAGTCTATAACAGCCAGGGTCAGCGATATCACCTCCCCCCTTGTAGATAGGTACTATGCAGGAGGTCTTTCAATCAACAGGTATTTGTGACTCCAATAGAGACAGATTATGCAAATATGCAATGTGTGGGGCCAAAGTTATGGCTAAAATATTATAAAAAAATTGGAGCTATGTTATCATATCCTCCTTCTCCTCTTAAAAATCAGTGTCAAGATTAACTGGTGGCATATTTGGGTATTCTTTATCGAATGATTGGCTGGCTTCATAAAAAACATTATTAAACGTAATCACCTGCTCTTTTGGATCTTGTATTATCTTTCCTCCATATGTTACTATATCGGTAAAGTATGTGTGATATTTGGCCTTGTAGTGATTTTATTCCATCCCATGTTTTTCTTGGATTCTTTGAAAATGTTAAAAAATGTTTCTTATAGTACTCTGACTTAACTTTTTTATCTCTCTTGTACATTAGTTTCTAATCACCCTATAAGCTGTTTTTTGAAATAATAATTTTAATTATATTTCTCATATAACAGTACAAAAAGAAAAATAAATCACATACATACATCCTCTCCACCAGTGGCACTGATGTGTGTCTGAGAAAATTACAATAGTTGGTTAGCTATTCCATCTAGGAGTTTATACATAAGCCAAACGGTCACCAAACTTATTTCTGTTCGCATACCCATCAGGTCAGATCACACTTCTCATAACTCTATTAGCGACTAACAAAACAACACTAAATATTACATAAAAAACAGGGGGGTGAGAGCTTATATTACCCTTACAACGAGTTACCTGACTCAAAAAAAGGCTAAGCATTGGAAATATTAAAAATGCATTAATTAAAGGGAAATACATTAGCATCACTAATATTATCTTAGGAGATAACAGGTGTACCTGTGACCTCTATTCACTTTGATGGGGAGTCAATAAACCATTATTATTTGCTTTCAATTACAAGTATATTTGGCCAGGATGTCTAACACACTGATTTGTTTTTTCTGTGCTTGAAAGTTAAAAAAAGGCATCCACCTTGACTTAAATTTATCTTTTAGTAGCCTTACTCTGGCCATTAGATATTCCATATCTAGAATAGTTAAGCAGTTTTTATACCAAGCATTCAATGTGGGACTGGTTTTAGACATCCAAACTTGGGTAATTGCCTTGAGAGCCGAAGCTACCATTATATTATATAGATATTGTTGCGATTTTTGTTTGATCTGATCCGGTAAGTATCCCAGAACCCAGTATATGGGATCATCTGGCATACGTGTCCCGAAAACCATACCCACTTGATCCACAATTTGCACCCAAAAACTACTGATACTGGGGCATGACCAAAATACATGTAGGTGTGTCCCCCTTTCTCCACATTCCCTCCAACAGCCATCTGAGAAATGCTGCCCAAAATGCTTAGTGATTGTTGGGTTATGAAAATATCTAATGGCCACTTTCCATCGAAATTCCCACCAGTTATTAGAAGCAGTGGTCGAGTGGATGGACCATCATATTGCAACCCATGTTGAATCATCAATGACTCTCAGACTCCATAGACCAACTTATTTTAATGGATTCCAGGGAATCTGACTCCAGGCCAGAGAACTGGTTAACTAATTGAGAGACAAACCCCCTGGACTCCAGCTTACTGGCCTCAGCTCTCAGGAAATCCACCAGAAAGTTAATACCCGAGCCATTAGTACCTTCCCTTCCAAGATTCTTCGCCTTCAGAAAGTGTCTAAATTGTAAATATCTGAAAAAATTAGAGGTGGGGAGAGAAAATTATTGTGAAAGCTGGTGAAAAGACTTAAGATCTTCCCCTGAATACAACTATCCTATTGTAGACAAACCTTTTAGATCCCACTGAAGGAATCCCCTATCCCATCTAAAAGGTTGGAAGTCCAGACAGGCTTTAATCGGGGAATTCATTCTCAGGGATATCTCGCATCCCAATTTTTTATTAATCTCCTGCCAGGAGGAGACCACCAATCCAGTCCAAGGATTATTACAATACAAACAATGTATTCTCTCTTTATTCATATATATTAGATCCCTAATATCTCCTCTAGAGGACTCCGGTCTCTCGATCTCTACCCACAACGGAGGGTCTACATTTCCCATAAGGGAAATCAGTGGTTAACACTGAGCAGCCCAATAATATTTTTTGAAATCTGGCAAACCTGCCCCTCCATTCCTTTTTTCTTTAAGGAGCAACTTCCACTTCACTCTGGGTGACTTGCCAGCCCAGATAAACTGGGAAAGGGAAGATCTCAATGCTTTCCAAAAACAGGCTGGCAGTCTGAGCGGCAGAGACTGAAATAGAAACAAGAAACGGGGGAGTGTATTCATTTTTACACATTCAATTCTACTAAACAAAGCAAGGGGTAACTCTTCCCACCTGAGCAAATCCTCTTGGACAGATTGTAACAGTCGACCATGATTAAAAGCATATAATTTGGAAATGTCCCTAGTTATTCTAACCCCAAGGTATCTAATATCTTCTTTTGCCCATTTATATTTACCAGTTAGTGGAAGCACCCTGTCTTGTGGACATCCAATGGGCAGGAGTTCTGATTTAGCATCATTAATTTTAAACCTGGAAACTACACTAAATGTCTGGATCAGAGAGTCGACCAAAGGCATCTGCCTCACAGGATCAGTAATATATAGCAGAGTGTCATCTGCGTATAAAGACACCCTAACCTCCACTCCCTGTATCTGGATGCCCCTAAAATGATTCGACTGTCTCACAAGGGCTGCCAGGGGCTCAATACATAGTGCGAATAGCAAAGGCGAAAGCAGGCAACCTTGTCTGGTCCCCCTCCTGATCAGTATCTTATCTGAGGTTACCCCATTCACCTTCACCCTCGCCCAGGGGTTTCTATACAAGTTTGCTATCCACTTCCTGAACTTTCCCCGATACCAAACTTTCCCAGGATCTGGTCCAGGAAAGCCAATCTATACGATCAAATGCTTTCTCTGCATCCAATGCCAATACCACCCTTAGAACATCCAGGGGGAATGACCTGGAGGCAGACAAAGCACTGAGTAATAATCTGATATTATCTTGGCTATGGCGACCTGGAAAGAACCCTGTCTGGTCTTTATGTACCAACTCTGGGATAAATTCTTGTAAGCTGGAACTCAGGATCTTAGCGAATAATTTCTAATCCTGATTGATTAGAGATATAGGGCGATAGCTCCCACAGTCTGTCAGATCTTTACCTGGTTTTGGCAGGAGGGTAATCAATGCTTCTTCCCAGGAAGCTGGGGCCTCTCCCTGTTCCTGAGCTATATTACAAACTCTGGTGAACAAGGGGGTCAACTCGTCGACAAATGCCTGATAGAATTCCCCCACAAACCCATCCGGGCCCGGCACCCCCCCCCCCTTAAATTCCTGATAGCCTTATTAACTTCTTGTTCAGTTATTGTCCTATCTAGATTTTTCTGGGATTCATCAATCCTAGGTAAGTCAGTAGTACTCAAAAAATAGTTTAGCTGGGTAGTGTGGTTCTCTACTCTTTCTTGGGAGTATAACTCTCGGTAATAATTACAAAAACTATCTGCAATTTGTACTGGGTCCGAGGACAGGATCTGGGTTCCATACTTCTTGAGACAAGGAATATATCTTTCCGCCTCTTGTTTTCTAAGCCTGAGGGCCAGCAACTGATGTGCTTTACCCCGTTTCATAATATTTTTGTCTAGTGTATCTTAGGGAATTTTCAGTTCTATTATTCATTTCTCTATTATACTTTTCTCTAGCTTCTTGTAATTTCTCTTGAATGGAAATATCCTTGTTATTCTTTTTATGTTCCTTTTCCAAGGAGCTTATAGTTTTTAACAAATTATCCAATTTGACCTGGGTACTTTTATATTTATAGGTAGAGTAGCTAATGATCTGGCCCCGTGTGACCGCTTTCAGCCCATCCCATGTAAAACGTATATGGGTATCATTTTCTTTATTCTCTGAGATATATAATTTAATTTAATCCTTCATTTGGGCTACAAAATCTGCATCATTCAAGAGACCCGGGTCAAATCTCCAGTTCCCTTTAGTTTTTACCCTGGGCCACTTTAATCTAGCACTAATCAAAGCATGATCTGAAAAAGTGACCAGGTGTATTAATAAGTCTGCCATGTCACTAACATTCCTTGTTTGTGTGTAAAATCTATTAAGCCTAGAATACCATTTGGCTACCTCCAAATAGAATGTGAAGTCTTTGACCAGCGGATTTTGCTGTCTCCAAGGATCCATCCAGACCCCCTCTGATAGCAGGGTTCTAAGAAGTTTAGAACACACTGTCCTCCCTCCCTTCCCCTCAGGGCTCCTATCCAGTAGACTATTCTCAACACAATTCCAATCCCCAACCATTACCACTCTACCTGGGGAAAGAGAGTCCACTGTAGCAAAGAACCACCTAAAAAAGCTACCAGAAGGAGGCGTGGGGGCATACACTGCTGCCAAATTGAGTGAGTGTCCCATATATTCACAAGAGACTACCACGTAATGTCCTGTCCCCTCCGTCTGAACCCTATGAACCTTAAAGGGGAGACCTCTTTGGATCAGTATAGCCACTCCCCCCCCAGGAGCATCGGGGCAAGAGTCTGAATAGACCCCACCTACCCACATTCTTCGAAGTTTAAGATGTTCACTATCCGACAATTTGGTCTCCTGTAGGCATGCCAGATCACACTTTAAGTGTCCCAACTCTTCTAAAATTCTTGCTCGTTTGACAACCCCATTTATCCCTTTAACATTAACCGATACTATCTTAAGTGATGTCATGATAACATTTTTTGCTAAGAAGAAAATCATCCTTAAGTACCAGTTTTACCCCCACATCTTTGAAAGTTTCATGTACACACTCATGCTTGCTTCCAGCAATGAGATAGAGTAAACACAAAAAAAAAACCTAAAATATAAAAAAATACATAACCACAACAGTCAAGAATTACCCCGAACATCCCACTCAGTCAACTAAACTTTGGGTGGAATAACACCCCAAGACCCCAACGAGGGTCAAGAACAAAAACCAAAAAGAGGTGATAAAAGTCAGAACAAGAACCCAGGTACCTGCTTTTCACTAGGTACATATTAGCTCAATCCGAGCTAAAAAAACTGGGAGTAGTGGTTTAATCCCCCAGGTACTAGGGGCATATAGCTCCTAGTGTGATAGGAGAAAAAGCATACCCAAACGCTAAGGGGTAGGTTCCTCGAGATCAGGAGCCAAGCCTCTCTCCTAGTTGATTTGGATCCGGTTAGGCAAGCCAACCAAGCCAGGTACCCCGGGCACAGCCAAGATTCCTGCAGCTTAGCAATTGAGACTGGGAGAGGCAGATAAGAATACCCAATACTACCGATTTAAACTAATTCTCCTTATTTACTGATTAATCGGAGGTTGGGGGTGCAGCAGGACAACCACCCGCACCAAACGTAAATTATTTACTTATGGCTGTTCTACTATCAGTTACCCCCCCAACCCTCTGACAATCAAAAACCCAAATCATGGCTCTCCCCCAGCTCTTTCCTCATGAGATTACTTTTCTACTTTAACTATTCATTATAACCATCTAACTTTTAACTGATTTCATGCTTATACTTCTATTTCTAGAAAGAACTTTGTTAATACCCCATATCTCCACCCTTCAGATGTAGTGCGTTACCCAGTGGAGACATTATCTTCGCTACACCAGCTATGGGTCCCTCTCAAAAACCCTCCCCTATATAACTTGAACCCAACACTAATAAGTTCCTCCAAGTATTTTTAAGGGAGCATCTAAAAACTCCCCAAGATATCGTGTGACCGAATAAAGACTTAATATAGGGACCTCATGTCAAAAAGAAAAAACACAAAGAGAGCGTATCTATTCCAAATGGAACAGTAAAGTAAGTCCCTTATGTATACTGCAGTCTCAGCTATTCATTCCAGAGGGTGTTGTTGCCTATTGCAAGGCATTTCTTCAGAACGAGTCACCATGCAAGCTCCATTGATGCGCTCTTCAGGTTTTCCTAGCTTGCAGCCACTTTGCCATATCTGCATGCAGTGGAAGCAAGGCCTCTTCTCATCTCTTTGTACGTTTTCTTGAGCCTGGAGCAATGGACCATAGCAAATCTTCTGTCTCCTTCTCTACCTGTTCTTCCTTTATATCTGGAATGGGTATCACCTGAGACGTAAGAAAGGGGGCAGCAGCTGAGAGGGTGTCGAAAATCTTAACCCCATCCCCATCTTGCACCCAGAGCTTTGCAGGATACCTAAGGTAGGCTTTCAAACCTTTGTCCCTCAGAGCTTTTACCACCTGTAGCACTTTTTTGCGTTGAGCGAGCTTTAGAGGCGGGAAGTCCTGATCTATGCACAGCCTATGTCCATCCAGGTTAAGATTTTTCTTTGCCCACGCTAACTTTATAATCTTCTCTTTCGTTGTATACAGAAGAAATTTTACAATTACTGATCTGGGATGTGCACTTTCTTTCGGTTTAGGGGCGATAGAACAGTGAGCCCTTCTCATTTCTGTATTGAAGCCCTCCTCCAAATTCAGCTCCGTTTTTAGCCAGGAATCTATAAAGTCCTCCATGCTTGGGGGATCCACCCCCTCTGAGATACCAAATATACGAATGCTGTTACAGCGAGCTCTTGCCTCTGCATCTTCCGCTCTCATGGTTAATTCTTTTTCCCTTCTATGAAGGTAAGCCAGTGATCTACCAAAGGCCATGTGTTCCATTTGCAGAGTTTCAGCCTGCGTTTCCCAGAAGTCATATGTGTTTCTAACTTCTTAAGATCACTCTGTATCCCTAAAATCCTGGCATCGATGCGATGTAGTATTTTCAACATTCTGTGCCCATCTGCTTTTATAAAAGTAGATGTATCTTCAAAACCAGAGCCATCAGAGTCATCTTCCAAAGCTGTAATTAAAGAAGAACGGGACCCAGATGGGCTTACAGGCCTCAGCTCCATCCGACCTCTCGAGCAGCTGCGTTCCTCTTCATTAAGCTTTTTTTTAGTTCTGCCCATTGTGGAAACACCTGTGGAGATTGAGTGTATCCCAAATAAAGCATTTTAGTCACTGGTGATGGCAGATTCCCTTAAAAAGTGTACCCAAGGTACCAGAGCCCCGCTTTAAGCTGCCATTGAAAGAATGATGTTTTATCACAGTCTTGTTTTGTATAACTACCTTTTCACCAAGCTCGTTCCTTATGTTTTATTAGTTTTTTCGATGACTGGTTATCCATGGGGAAACTTTATTTTGTATTCTTCTATTTTTCATAGGTGCATGTTTATTTATAATCCCTAAAAGCGATGATTTAAAAAGTTCCCAAGCTGTGTCTGTCAGGGCAACTATACATCAATGACCAAGTTATATCAAAAACATCATGCAAAAATACTTGTTCACAAAATAAGTTAAAGTTATGTGTAATAGAAATTTGAGTGGATAATTTTTGTTTAACATTACATCTTATGCAAGCTATGTAACAATGGCCACTAATGTCTGGATCAAATACTGCAGAAATATATTTATAAGAGATGTCAGGAACAACTTATAAACTTTAACGTACACAAAACTGGGTAGGTAAAAAATTTTTTATCTTTTTGTGAAATGGCTAATTGGGGGCTGCCCCACACTGACCTGTTGGGGGCACTTAGAGTTGGACATTTCCCTTTAAAAACTCATTTACTAAATAAAGTACAGTCTTCAATTTTTTTGTTGTTATTTAGCACAAAGACACAGAGCAGCTGCAACTGACAAATGTTCCAACTCATTTAGCCAATAGTGAACATGATTTAGCCCCTAAAATACCAAACATAGAATTATTGTTGAAACCTCTGAAAGCATAACACTTCCCATTAGGAAACTGAGTGACCCGAGTTTGATGATGTTAACGTTGTTACCAGTGACCAGTAGCCTGCATCACACATTATGCAGTTTAGCATAATGTGGTACTCGCTCAACTGTGGGTTAGAGTTTATCTACCTCTGGTAACCTAGCTGAGATGCAACATCTCATTCTCTGTGGGGTCTTGCTTCCAGACAGTGTTACAGCTGGCAGTACTGGAGCTCAGGCAGTGAAATGTCTGTCTGAAGGTCACATAGCATGCACAGTAAGTGACCTTGTTGGAATTTCTGCCTGGCTATTCATGTTCACAGACCTCTGCACTAACACTGGACTAGGCCTCTAGTCTGTTCTCAAAATGGACTGAATTTTGCCAGTGGCTAATAAAAGCATTTTTGTTACTAGTTCTCTTAATCCCAGATCAGTCACATGTACTAAACTTGGTCACACAGATTAAGAAAAAGCAATATTTAGGATTGGTACTTGTTAGTTTGACACGTTCTCTGTTTTACATGTCAAGCTTTTCCCCTCATTCTGGTTGCTGGGAGACACCTGAGCTGTGAATTTTAAAGTACAGTAATTGTCTTCAGTAATTTCTGACTAGAAAGTTATAATGAACTTAACACGGAACGGTATTGTCATAATTGGGAATCTGTAAATTAGGTTGCTGCCTAATTAGAATTAACAATCAAAAGGATTGCCACCTGCTGCCATGCTTAGCATGATTCATTTGTCATTCCTAGGCATCTTAAATATTCTAGGTCTTCCTGTAGTTTTTAATTTAAAGCCAAACTTGGCTTTGAAGTAGGAGCGTGCAACTTTGAAGATCTTCAACAAATGTTAATTACACTGAAACCAAGAATGCATTGACAAGTTAAGCCTGCCTTTTACAGCACTTAACAATCCTTTGGTCAGCAGTTAGAGGCAGATTTGTGATGCATAAATTGCATTCTGAATAGCTTGAGAAGCAGAGATTAGAAGAGCTCTTTCTGGGTGTTAGACATATTTAGACATGTTGTTAAGTGACTCAGCTGTACTGAAAATCAGTATAATACCCAACACACTTTAGCAAAATTTCTTGTACAAATGGAACAAAAACATAGGGCTATACAAGCAAATACCCTCCAAGTTTATAGGAATTTATATTCTAGCAAGAAAAAAATCCAGAAACTTGAAATGTTGCTTGACTGGGCATTAAAAAGCCATTGATACACGGTCAGGTGGCTGAACTAATGTTCATGCTAAAATAAAACTCATTGCTAGAACCTCTCGGTACTGCACACACAAAAATAAAAACTGGGAAACAAAATGGAGGACACCATATTGCAATTCCTATTCTTTATTACTCTGATATTAAAAATAGAGGTGTGTGAAACCAGGGAGGTTCTGGTTTTGGTTTTAGCAGATCACCCCTAGTTTTGGTTCTGTTTTTGGTTTTAGATTAATGACCAGTTTTTCATGCAGAGTCAGTCGGCTAATGTATAGGACTGGCATGTGGAACTCATCCCCCCCACACTCACCTCTTGGTTGGGGGTGTGTGTGTGTTTTATTGTTACGGTAACTGGGTAAGGCCCACTAGGCACAAGTGCCTGTTTTCAAGGGCAACCCAGGAGCACTGGGGTGGTTAAGTGACTTGTTCAGAGTCACATAGTATGCAAATGGAGGTTGTGGGAATCAAACCCTGGTCTGCTAGATGTACTTAGCTCCTTACTCTAATCTCTCAGCTATACTGCCATTAAATGACTTGCTCATAGTCACACAGTATACCAGTGGAGGTTGTGGAACTCAAACCTGGGTCTGCTGGATGTACCAAGCTCCTACGCAGCTCATTACCCTAACCTCTAAGCTATACTACCAGCCCTTTTTTCCTAAATCAGTTTATCTGCCATTTTTAATAATTTACTATTAGTTTAAAGACAACTCTTTAGTTTTTGTGCAGACTGCAGAGTCTGTCTCTGTTAGCTACAGTAATGTCTGGCATGTACTCCCCCAACACACACACATACACACACAGTCTTCAACACCGTCGTCTCAGTCAAGTGCTTTTTTCCTTAATTTTCTAACTCTGTAATTTTTTTCCCCTCCTGTTTTTCTCTTCCTGTTCTCCTCCCTCTCCCTGATTTAGCGGAGAAGCACAGCTGAAAATGGAGCAGCAAGGTTCCTACTCCTACAAGGCAAAGCACTAGCAAAGATCCCCACCACTGTCTGAGATGAAATTGATGTGAAGATCAGAACCACGTTGCTATATTGACTCCATTTTGCACATGTGCAATCGGGAGTATCTATGCTGCGCACGGACTCCCCTTGGCACCCTTTGACCTCTACTAACTTGTCTTAAGCCTGTCATATGACAGGCATGCAAGCTGGGAGGCTGGGGAAATAAAAAAAAAAGAACAACACAGACACAGCCGCGATTCATGCCGAGCCAGCAAGGTTCAACTTGAGTCTCCTGAAAACCGAGCTGCATGGGCTCGGGATGGTTCAGTTTCTATGGAAAAGGTTTGGCACATTGCTAATTAAATATATGTAGTTCCTCCATAATTTACCTCCTCAGCATATAACACTGATCACTCCTAGTGCCCCACCACATTTCACTATGTTTCTAACTATTAAATCGGCTACCTACACAGCTCCTGTATTTAATCCCCATGGCCTAGATAACATTTTTTGGCAAAAAAACTGTGTTAAGGGTTCACCTTAATGTCACAAAAGTAGGGAAATGTGGCATTAGGGTTTCTAACCCTAACTCCGTACTGCCACCCCTGAAGCATCAGAAGGACAAGACCACATATTAATGTGCAGAGACCCTTTTTTCATAAGTGCCCAGTGAGTAACAGTGGAAACAAAATAAATAACAGTAGATATGTACAGAGGATATGTTAATTAATAACAGTTGCAGGTAGACTAAGATGATAAATATTGTGCACAGGCCATTTTAAAACAGTCAATAGATTTCTGAGCAGTTATAGATATATTCAACTTCTTGTACAGTACCAACTTGCGACTCTGTAGACCAGATATTTCTGAACCAGGTTACTATTCATTCTTGGGGTGTGAAAGGCCTACTATTTACTGGTTCTGGCAACATTTCCTGGATGCTTTGGGGAGCTAAACCTAGAACAACTTTCTGTAGGAAAACCAGTACCATGAGTTTTATGTGGTTGTCCAGCAAGAGGTGCTGGCATAGTAGAGGAACGTGCAATGATGTGTGTAGCTCTGGAGGTTGGTATGAAATCTGCAGATTGAGTTGTAGAGGACTCTAACCTTGGATTACACAGACTCACTGGATGAGGAATATATTAACACTCCATATTCAATCAAGGGGGAAAGCAGGCCGGTGGATAGGATTTTTCTGGACTTGGCTGTTAAGCAATTTTTGACACTGTATGGTACTCCCATGTGTTGATGGAGTTTATTCATGACATATGACACATGGGGTTCAAAGGAAAGAGAGTTGTCAAGATAACACCTAGGTAATGCAATTCATTAACTATTTTGATTTGCTCGCCCATTGAGTCAGACACATTTAGTGAGTAATGAAATGGTTTGCAGGGACCAGAGAATAGTATAGCCTTTGTTTCTATGTGCTCAGGACCAATTTTTTGTTGACTGAACCATTGTTCCATGAAAGAAAAGTTTTACTACGGTGTCTGGATTTTGTGGCTTATATCGTTGCCCTCATCGAAACTGACATCGTTGGCGGTGTAAAGGAGCATGCCAGAGAGGGGGCATGCAGCTGGGACTGAGTTGATGAAGAATAAAAACAGGAGAGGCCCAAGGATTGTGCTTTGGGGCACTCCACAGGCAATTGTTACTGGGTTGGATAGAGTGTTATGGATTTTGGCTCTCTGTACCCTGTTACTTTGGTAACTTTGGAACCAGGCTATAGTCTGAGGAGAAAAATTCAAATATGTTAAAGTGCCAAGCAGGAGGGTATGGTCCACCAAGTCAAATGCCTTGGTGAGGTCCACAAATATGCATCCAAGATAGTTTCCAGCATCCAATGCTTTATATATTATTTGTGGACCTTACCAAGGCTGTTTCTGTGTTGTGAGACTTGCGGAATCCATATTGTGCAGGTGGGATGAGGTCGTGTTGTGTTAGAAATTCAAGTGTTTGGTCAAATACCATGCATTCCAACAATTTAAAGAGGGGGTTGAATAGTGAGATTGGTCAATAGTTTGCTGATACGGTCTTCGGGCCAGATTTGTGGATGGGTATCATGACTGCATGCTTCCAAATATCTGGAAATATGCCAAATCTTAATGGAAGTTGAAGAGCTTCATGATTTGTTCTGCTAATACTTCCTACCTAATTTTATTAAATGGTTCATGAGGTGAGGTCCCAGAAAGGCCATGCTGTAGATTTTTTTTTAATTTATGTTTATTGGAATTTCCAAAATTACATTAAGGAAACAGGTTACACTGACTTAGCACTCAAGAAGGTAAAATAACAAATATGATGAGGTTGCCACTCCTCTTAATACATGCAGTAGCTAACAAACGTGCCATGTCAATAAGATACTGTATGTCTTATGAGGGATGTGACATAGACAGCCAGTTCTAAAGTGCTGTATCATATTTTTTTTATATAAAATGTATTAATGACTATCTCTGCTGAAAAATCTAATGCTCTTGGAGTGACCTCACCCCCCCAGTTTTTCAGCTTACAGATGCAAGCTAAGAGAAATGTTGACAACATGTTTATCACACACACTCAGTTTTTAGACGCAATGTGTTACATGGAAGACTTTAATCAAGGATCCTATTTCTCTGAGTTAATTACAGACTTGTTAAAGTTAATTTTGTTAAGAGAGAAATCATAAACAAGGTTTATGATATTAGAAGGGGAAGCTAGGATGTTACATAGGGTTGTAAGGTTGTAAATGACCCTGCGAAGTCTGTGTGAGGGAGGGTACAGCACGAGATCAAAGAGGTGTCATTTGAAATTGAGTTATGCTAAGGTTGCAGAATTAATACTTTGAAATTACATCTTGTGGTTGTATAGAAATATATATTACTTAGATATTTTGACAGGGAGGAGCTAGGTGACCTCATGCAAAAGAGGTGGGCAACACCAGCTTTTAAAGATTATTCTGTTTCACTACAGACACTTTTTATCTGCCACTGACTAAGAAAACATCTGAGCACTGAAAACAGGTATTTAGAAAGCTAGACAAATCTAAATATTGTCGTAGGAATTGCACTGTTTTAAACTTTGTGTTGTTTAAAGATATGCATGTCTTGTGATATAAGAGTTCTGTATTGTATGTTTGACATATTATTATATATTTTAGTAAAAACTCTAATTTTAGAGCATACCTGATCTGTCTTTGAATTGCTTTCTTTTGCTAAGAAATATTTATGGTTATAGCAGACAGCAGACATAAGCTTGTATAGTGGTACCAAACCGGAAAGAGAAGCATTTTAAATCTGAAGTCTTTATTAAAGTTTTAAGGGTTCATCTCTGAATACCTGATTAGGTGCCCATAGGCAAAGATATCTGGCCCCCTGAAGACAGATATATCTAAGCCCGTGCATTGGGTATGATAGCAAGAGGTTAACAATTTGTATCTCTCCAGAACTTGAGTCCAAAGGTTGATCCGAACTCACAAAAACAGACAAGAGGGTTACCTTATCTGTTACACTGTTCACAAGACTACGCTCAGAGGTTGGCACTTTGGGAGTAGAGGGCTGACCTGCTGAGTGGGTTTGTGACAAGGAGTAACAATTTACTTTATAAAATTTGTAATTAAACATTCTATAACCAAAATGCCATGCAAATGAGTCCAGGAGCGGCATGTAACAACCATTAAGATTTAATTGGCAATTACCATCTTTTCTCTGATTTCTACTTAAAGAGAAAATGAGATACGTGCTTTTAACAAAGTGAATGGCCCTACAGCCAAAAACTGTGTAGATTGTGTAGCTCTGTTTATTAATCACTGTGTACATTCAGTGAAATGTCTTTGAAAAGCAGTATAATGTTAACCTAAAATGAAGACGTCTTGCTGAGAGACAAATTGGCAATACAAATCAACATTTCCAGCAGCTGCCATACCATCCTGTATCAAAATCTAGTCCTGTGTCACCAATTAATGGGGCTGCAAACAATTCTGCTCCCATAAAAATGGATTAGTAGATGTAAGGGAGGGCAGGCTTGACTTCTACTTAAATTGAGCACTGCTGTCCCAATGGACAGCATAGACATTTAGGAACTAAGTAAAACAACATTAGCATTAGCAATATAAAGTTAGGAAAACCTCTTTTGTTTTGGATTATCCGGCAAACCTGAGAAGTGGCAGATCATATTCCTCCAGTGGCCCATTCTTCATTATCCGAGTCAGAAGCAACCACTTTCCGGGATTGTGTAGAGCATTCTGGTGTGCCCACTTTAGAACCTCTGCAGGATCCGAAAAAATATATGTTTTGCCCTGGTGGGCGATGTGCAAGTAGGCTGGAAAGAGCATTCCATGCAGGATCTCTGCTTCTCTAAGGATTGCCCGTATTCCATTGAACCACTTTTTTTTCCATCCTGGTTGCATAACTGAGATCAGGATATAGGTTGACACACTGACCAGTGCACAGTAGTGGTTTCTTTTGGCATGCCAAAACCAATAGGGAATCTCTTGAGCCCATTCCATCGACAACTAAAACAATTATCCTAGGTACCTCTGGATTCACAGGTCTCCCTCACTGTGCCACTCTGTATGCTTTCTGTAAATAGATCGGTCTTGTGGCAAGGGATTCTCCAAACTGCTGCTCCAACCATTCTTTTAAGAATAAGATGAGGTTATCCCCTTCACTTCTTTCCGGGATACCCACTGCTAGAACGTTAGATGCACGGGCCTGGTTTTCTAGACTCAATGCGGGCTTGCAAGTGCATGTTTTCCTTCACAAGATTTGCCATCGCACCAAGCACTATCTCTGAGCATTTTTTACTGTCCACCATTTCAGTTTTGAGGGACTCTATATCTACTGTAGCTCCAAGGAGCTGACTCTGTTTGTCATAGAGTCAAATTTTTCTGATAGTCCTCACACTGTCTGAATGAGACGAGTGATTTTTAGTCCCAGTCTTTGAAGGGTCTCCTCCTGTTCAACAAACATGCCAGCACTGGTGGTTGTAGAGGTTGACCGCGTGGTCAGTGGATCCTGGATGGTTATTAGTTTTATCTCCCTGTTGCTACTGCTTATCTTTCCACGGATTGCCCATGTTGTAGTAGGGATGTTCTGGTTTTGATTGCTACCAAAATATAGTTCAAGTATGTCCAAAGTCAGAGTTATAAAACTGCTTTTCTGTGTCTAAATCTTAGAGCATAGTTCTCAAGCCACCACACTGCTTGGGCTCCACAGTGCTCCCCTCGCCATGCTGTAGATTTGGTGTAAACATAATGAAAAATGGCAAAATTATAAGTAAAAAAATCAAAACCATTGAAATAAATTCAGCAGCAATACATCATTTTGATCCAAGATGCCATGGGACATTTTAGGTGAGCGAGGGCATGTTGGGGGGAGTGTAGGGTGGTGGTTGCTGAGTTTTGGGTCAGGGTGTAGGGTGCGTGTGTGGGAGATCATATCATGGATGGACCATTTTCTTATTTACAGGGTAAAAAAAAGAGATGACATTGGATAGTTTTCTTTTTTTTTCAGGAAATATGTAAGTACATTTCTGGATCCAATACAGAGGATTGGACATCCCAGTGTTGACTTTTACTAAAAACGTACACTAGGGACTTAAAAATTAGGGGGCAAATAAATACAGGTCATGAATATTGGGGACCTCACAATGTAAGGCATATATATATATATATATATATATATATATATTGGAGAACTCACAATTAAATCTTGTGTATACTGTGGGCTTTATAATACTAATGAGGAACTTATAACTGGATGGACATGTATGCTGGGGTCCTCAAAACTGAAAGAACATGTAATTGGGGACCAGTTACAGGGCCACGTATATGGGGACCTTGCACTTAGATGGACAAATTGCTGGATCTTTCAAATAGAAGAGCACATATATAGATAAACAACAATTCTAATTATTAGATGGTCCTGCATTTAGGGGAGCTTGCAGTTATTTGATGTATGTATACTGGGGACCTCACAATTAGAGGGACATGTATAATGAGTATTAATAACACATATTAAGAGCATGTTTTAAGGATACTGCAATTCAGTGACGTGTGCAAGCATATGAGTGTAAATTGTGACATAAGATTTATAAACCAGTAGACAGTAACAGCCGCAGAATTGGCAGTAGGGATTTGCAGAACTTGCTATGGAAGTGTAATGAAACTGCCAGAGGCTTGTAGCTTGCTAAAACATATGTTGACAAGAATAGTTTTTGTTTTCATATTTATAAAGGTGATTATCTCTGCCCTGTCTTAAAACTCTCTCTTTCTCTCACAGTCAATGTCTAACTGAAATCATAAATTTACCTTACAATAGAGTTACAGGTTGTGAGACTGAAACACTTTCCACTGATTGAAATCCCCTTTAATTTCTGCTGACATTCACCTAGCGACTAGGTACTAATCCTTCTTTCATTAAAGTGTGTAAATCCTCTGTAATTGAGAACATTCCTTATTGTGCATCAGACTTCACTCTGCCTTTCATGCACTCAAAAAATCATTGTTGCCGATAAATATCTATCTGATCTTTTTCCTTTTTTTTAAATTCTATTTCTAACACCGGTGGCCCAGGGCATCTCTCGGGAGTACTCTCTCGACTGACGCCTCTGCTCCTGGCCTGAGACCACCCTCACTGGATCCCCTGCCCAGGACCCATGGATCTGCTCAGCCCCCTGAATCACCCCCTTGGGGAGGGCCTGCCCCACCTACCTGGTGGCCTATCTGGAATTAGAGGAGCAGTCTTGGGTCAGGACAGGTGAGGGTCGGTCCAGCGGTGGGATGTGGGTGCAGTCACTAGGGTCTCTATTGCCTTCCTGGTCTGCTGGGTAGTTTACTTGTTTTTGATTCCCCCTCTGAGCGTGGATGTGCAATGATGTCAGTGCACCCTACGTGCAGACATCCACTACCGCACCACCTTCAACACTGCCATAGCTTCACTCTCTACAGGGTCCTTGATTTCCACCAGAGGCTGCTGGGGAGTGAGGCATGCCCTGATACCCACCCCAGGAGGAGAGAGCAATCCTCCGGGTGCTTGATCCCCACTCTCCACTGCCAACCCCTGACAACCCGAGTCCATTCCTGAACCCGGGTCACCAGCATGGCATGAGGTGTGGCATCCACTGCCACAACCCTCAGCGCCACTGAGCCAGCTGATAAATATCTGGTCTTAACTAACGGGATAGAATATTAGGATAAATAATGTTTCTGAAAGGTTCTAATGCATTTTCAACAAGGGATCCAGCAATAGAATGTACTTGGAAACTACATACTGTACATGCTTTCCTCTTGGAAAAACAGACATTGGGTGGCTTATGTAAATTCAGAAGTTTAATTAATTACATCATTCTGGAAGGAGGATGGCCCAACCCCTTACCTCTTTCCTCCTGCCCAGTGAAAGAAAGACTCCCGCTGTCACCTGCTTATTTGCACAGGAACAAACACAAAACTTGATCATTAGTCTTTGTGAACATACAGGTCAGATAATATATACAGTCTGACAAAAAATGTCTTCCAGTATGATTGAGCTCCTGGAAGAAGTGAAGACAGACCCTACAGTGCTAATTGCATCTCTCCTCTCCTGCCTTCTCCAACTCCCAACCTGGAATATCTCTCTCTCTCTCTCTCTCTCCCCCCCACCCACTCCCTCTCCCTCTCCTCTCCCCCTCACTCTGTTAAAGGGGAACAGTCATCAGGGTGCAACACTCAAGTGTGGGGTTGGACCCAATGTGCACTTTGTGTGCAAAAACATTTTTGTTTACTCTCTGTATACTGTGGTATAGTAGATTGTATCAGACTAATTTTACTTACTTCTGGGCTGCCATGTTCTTTTACTACAAATCTCAGAATCCCCTGTAGCTGACATCACAGCAGTAGGTAGCAGAGGGAGATTCAGTAGCCCGCAGTGCACATTAGAGTCTATATAAGCTCTGATATTTTGTTTGCAGGTCCTGCTGTTCCTCCCTGGGCTAAGTACAGTCACATAGTACTGTGCTTAGCCCCTGGAGAAAAGTAGAACTGGAAAATACCTGACTGGAGATTATAAAAGCTCTAACATACACTGCAGACTATTGAATTTTCCATGGCTGCCTACTGCCTGTGATATCAACTGCAGGTTATTCTTGGATTTGTAGTAACAGAGGATATTAGTCTACAAGTAAACAAAATTAATCTGATACAATCTACTATATCACAGTAACTAGAAAGTAAACCAAAAATGTTTTTGCACACAAAGTGCACATTGGAACCAGCTGCACACTTGAATGTGGGTCCCTTTGTGATGACTGTTCCCCTTTAATTTTGGGATGTTATATTTTGCATAAGTAACACAGTTACTGCAGTACTAAATTTCTGTGGACATGTTTTCAAGTTTGTCATGAACTTGAACAGGACAATAGCATTCCTTTACATAAATCCCATACACGTTTAAGCCTTTGTAATGTTGATTGTGATACATGTTCCATGACCGCAGTGATACACTTAAAATGGAACTACTGTTTCTGAAACAAAAACAATTTCAAAGGATTACCCTCGATTTTTCTTAGAAACATAATGCTGTGAATTTACCCGAGGCGTGTTTTTCCTGAGTTGTATGGAATGCATGCATTTATTTCCTGTATGTAAGTATGACCAGTCCTCCTTACACAGTGTGTTTACTATCAGATATAGAGTAAATGTGTGACACACACACACACACACACACACACACACACACACTGACTACATAAGCACATATAACATGCAGTAGGCATACTGTATATATCATTGAAAATATGCATCTTTCTTTGGAAGCATATGTGCGGTAACCATATTATTTGTGCAAAACAGAAATGCACAGTAAATATAGATTATAATCATGTCTGTAAATATTGATTTCAGAAATGCAGAACAGCAGAAGCTCCTAGCTTAGCAGACTTAATTGTCCGTAGTCCTTAAATATCATCACTGAGCTTCTTTAAAAAACCAAAATTATGATACAATAAAGTGAAGGTATTACAGGAAATTTTACAAAATGTTGTCAAGTCATGCTTAACACTAGGCAGAATATGTTTAAAGCAACTATGTAACAATATTGTAATGATACGCTTCAAGACATCATCCTGTAATATGAATGTCTCCTTCCAGGCAAAGCAGCTACATAAGTCTTCTGGTAGTTAATTTGTAAAAAGTTTGTTATAAATTAATGTTTTGCTATATATTGCCTTCCATCCATTTAATGAATAAACATCAAAGTTATAAACAAAACTTGTCTTCGGTTTTAATTATTTTGAATTAAATGCTTATAGAAAAGTAAATTAAACCTGGGAAGTGTTGAGGTGATGTTCCAAAAAGTGGGTGGGAAAGAAGAGAGAAATATAAAGTTTAAAGCAAAAGAGAGAGGAACAAGCATTTGTCAATGCTGAATGTTGTCTTGCTGGCATTGGCATTGGTAGTACAAGAGTTAGAGAGATGCATAACAGGAATAGCAGTGAAGTATGGAACTGACGCCCACCCACCCGCCCGCAGAGACTGACAGGCATTGAGGTGTACCTTTGGATCATTGGCTATAATGCTCATGCCATTTCACCATCTTACTCTACAGACTCGCAAGTGTCACGTCTCAGCCTTGGAGTCATTGGGCCTTACACTCACCCCATTCCATAAGGAAATATGTTGAGATGTGTGCAGTATAGGAGAATGGGGTGAACTTTGGGGCTGAAGAGTCCAAGGCACACCTTGATGCCTGTCACTGGCTGCAGGGTGGGGGTGGGGGTGAAATGGCATGAGCATTACAGCCGACAATCGAAAGTCACACCCCTGACGCCTGTCAGTCTCTGCAGGGTAGGCCATTATGGTTAGAATCCCTAACACCCTGGGTGTTTGTTGGTATTTGCACTCCAATTTTCAACATGGGCTTTTTGTGACCTCACCTCATGAAAGCATTTGGGACCTCCACTCATGAACAGTGGCACTGTGATTTTGTTAACCTGTCCTGAACGTTGATTTCCCACACCGACCATGCCATTCTGTGCCAGATGTGCGAAAACACATTTTGGGCAGGCTGTGAAAAATGACAGCTGTACCATTCATAAGGAGTTGTGAAGACATGGCAATGTTGAAAATCTGGAGTGAAAATATTAAACATGCTCAAAGTTATGTGCGCGAGTGGAAACTGTGCAATGCATGCTCGTAACACAGTCATTTTTTGGAATTTTTTCACCAAATGCTCAACATAGGAATTTTAGGACCTCCACTCATGAACAGTGTCACTGTGATTATCTTAATCTGTCCCAAATGTTGATTTCCCTCAGCGACTGTGCCATTGTGTGCCAGATGTGCAAAAACACATTTTGGGCAGGAAGTGAAAAATAACAGCTGTACTGTTCATAAGGAGGTGTGAAAAATGGCAATATTGAAAATCTGGAGTGAAAATATTAAAAATTCTTGAAGTTATGAGCATGTGTGGAAACTCATGAACACACTCTCATAACACAGTCATTTTTGGAATTTTTCACCAAAATTGCAAAATAAGCTTTTTGAGCTCACCTCATGAACAGTGGCACTATCATTTCATTAATCAGTCTTGAAAGGTGATTCCATGCAGTGACCGCAAAATCACCTTTCAGGACAGAATAATGAAATGACAGTGACTGATTCCATGAGGTGAGGTACCAAGAATCCCACATTGAAAATTTGGAGCCAAAAGTCAAAGAAATGGCTGAGATATCCACCTATGTTAAACCACCCCCCATTGATGCCATTATACAGCTTACCAGCATTTCTTCAGTTTGCAGTTGGCTTTGAAGACTGCAGATGTGTTCCTGCTCCAGAAAAGATCATGGTGCTGGACCTCCAGAGGTAAGTATGGAGTGAGGGGAGTGCGGGAGGTGGGTTGCGCAGAGGGTGGGTGCGGGTTGGGGGAAGGTGATGCTTCAGACTCAACGACAGACCGTTTTCTTTTTTTTCAGGAACGGACATCGCAGGAAGGTTTTCTTTATATACAGGTGAAATAGAACAACTGTTGGGCACACTGGGGTGGGCTCCCAGTGTGCCTCATGACTTTGGGGGGTTATATTAGCCACACTGGAGTGGGCTCCCAGTGTGGCACACAATGGGGGTGGGGCAGGGGCAGGAACATGCCGATGAGGTCGACTTCAGAACACACGAAGCACACTGGGGTGGGCTCCCAGTGTGCCACACAATCATGAGGGGGGGGGTTATAAACATGCTGACAGGTGGATTGGGCACCCCCATAGTTGACTTTCTAAGGATTGTGAGAGTTGGATGATGACAGCCGCACCATGTTTATTAAAAAGTCTCAGCAGGCAAGGCATGCCCTGCAATGATGGGGTGCTCCCTCATTGCGGCAGTGAATTTCTTTCAAGTTGATGGCACGCTTCTCAACTGCTGTCATAGACAGCATGCTCATTCATTGGTGCCACAGAGACAAGCCCAAAAAAGCAGTGGTGGCAGTGGCCACAACACTGCCGCACCTCCACAACCTGCTACTCCAGCAAGCTGCCTCAAAATGTTGCTTGCACTGCGTGTGCAAGACAACATAAGAAGGGGAAAAAGGGGAAGATGAAAGGGTCACCCATAAGGCTCTAAGTCAGGGTTTACATGTATTTGATCTTCTCATCTTCTCCATCTTTCTTCAAATTTTGAAAGTCCACCATGTACAGAGAAGGTTAGTCTTTCTAAAGCATAGATTTCATCAACTATTTTTTGCCAGTCCTTCAAGGATGAAATAGTTGGAGTGAAGCAGACCAGCGTTATTGCCTTCTTCACTGCTAAAATTATGGTTGAGTAATTTTAAGTATTTGACCTTGAAAAAGGACCTCTGGTTGGTGGACCCACCAATAAAATAAGGGATGGAGTGATATGTATCTCCTGGACTATTAAAAATATTTTCTAATTCAGAGGTTACACCCTGCCAGTATGGTTTAAGCGGGGGGCAGTCCCCAAAAATATTTATGTGATCTACAGGGTGAAGCCACACCACCAGCAACATGCAGCCCTATGAGCCCCAGCATACTTGGCAACAGTGTCTATAAAAATCGGGTGCTGAAATTTCCTGGAAAATTCTCTCCACCCCTTAGAGGCCGTTCATCAGTAAGCTGGAAGGGTGTATTCGTGCCAGAGTTTGGCAAGGTCAGCTGTTACTTGCTGAGTTAAGGGCTTATAATTAATACAGTAGTTCTAGATGGTCTAGGATTTTGGTTAGTTTAATCCCTAGGTATCTGATGGCCTCTTTGTTCCATTTAAAGGGAAAGGTACACTTCAAAGTTACATATGGAACATGGTGGTATAGAAGGACATCAGTTTTCTGCACATTTAATTTATAGCTGGCTCTGACTCCAAATCATTGCAGAGCCTCTCAAAGCACAGAAATCGAGTCTTCAGGGACTGTCAAGGTTAATAAGATGTCTTCTGCGAATAAAGATAATTTACGGTCTTTACCTCTGACAGGTATCCCTGATATTTGGGGATCAGCACATATAGCTGCCATGAGGGGCTCTAGACAGAGTGCAAATAATAAGCCCAATTGAGGCAACCCTGCTGGGTGCTTCAACCCAAAGGAAAGGGGGGGGGGGAGAGTCATTTACACATACAGTACATAAGCCTTGGAAGAGGCATAGATGCCTAGTACCATTTGTATCACCTTGCCTGGGAAGCCAAAGTTCAACAGGGTGGATTAGAAGATGGTCTAGTCCACCCTGTCAAATGCCTTTTATGCATCCAGACTGAGTAGTGTCACCAGAATGCGCTGAGTTGTAGCATGGTCTATTAACAATAGGGTGCGACGAACACTGGTGTGTGCCGGATGCCTATGAATGAAGCCTACCTGGTGTTTATTGATCAGGGCTGATAAAAGGTTCTCTAGGCAGTGGGCCCAGACTGTCATAAAAGTGTTGTAATTCACATTCAATATGGAGGTAGAGTGATATGAAGCCGCATGTCTAGGGTCCTTGCCTGGTTTTGGGACTGCAGAAATAACTACAAAGTTCCACGTCCGAGGGGGGCGGGGATGCCTTCTTTTTGAAGTAACCAGAAGGTTTCCAGTAGATTGGAGAGTAATAAATCCCAAAACTATTGATAGAATTCTGTTGGGTACCCATCTGTGTTTGGGTATTTTTGGGACTGTTCTTCTTTAAGGAGTGTGTGAATCTCTTCTTCCGAGATAGGGAGCAATGGATGCTGGGCCATTGCTGATTGTAAAGTAGGGAGTATAAGGGACCATAGGTAGTGATGAATGTGGTCTGGAGATGACTGTCCTTCAGGAGTGTAATGTGTGTTAGTAGGTTACAAGAATATCATGAATCACCCCTGGGTACCCTGTATAGGTGGCAAAGTCAGGATCAAAAAGCTGTAAGATACATGTCTGTGTCTGACTTGCCCGGAGGCTTTGCACTACTTTCTGGGCTCCTCATGCCCCACCTTCATAATTAGATTGTTTTAAGTAGAACAAGCTTGTTCTATATGGGCACCTACTATTTGTTGCAGGTCTTACTTAACTATGGCTAGTTGAGATTTGACCAAAGTGTCCAGTTGTTGCAAAAAGACCTGTAATGTTCGCATTGTTTGTTGAAGTCCTAGATATATGACGTCTTTCACTTTTTTTGCCAAGCCAAGTATGCAATATGTTTCCCTTGTATAACCGGTTTGAGGGTGTCCCAAAGTATAGGCGTTGCAATGCCTGAATTTGAAATGTCACTGATAATCTGGGGTATATGGTCTTTTAAGCCCTGGACACACTACAGAACTGTTTTTGAAAACTGTTTTTAAAACCAGTTTAGCTAAACCATTTCAGTGCATCCACACTACTCGGTAGCCATTTTTGATAACAGTTTAGTGTGGCCACACTGCTAGTGTTAAACCTGTTCTCCTTGCAACTGTTTTGTGTTATGTCCATCACACAGAACCGTGTCGGCCTGTACACACTGCAGCTAGAACTGTTTTCGTTAAACCATTACAGCTTAAAATGTTTTTACTCCTGGACAGACCTGTGAGTAAAACCATGCTAACTCCAAAACTTTTTAAAAATGGTTTTAAGGCCCTGGACACACTGGGAAACTTAAAATGGTTTAAGTGCCTTAAAACAGTTTAAATCCCCCTAGCACTGTTTACAGACAGACTACAAGCCCCTTAAAACGTTTTAACAAAAGTGTTTTTAAACCCTGCTAGATACCTAGTCTTAAAACCATTTTTAAAAATGTTTTGGAGCTAGCATGGTTTTACTTACAGGTTTGTTCAGGAGTAAAAGTGTTTTAAGCTGTAATGGTTTAACTAAAACAGTTCTAGCTGCAGTGTCTAGGCAAGCACAGTTCTGTGTGTTGGACTTAACACGCAATAGTTACAAGGAGAACAGGTTTAACACTAGCAGTGTGGCCACACTAAACCATTATCAAAAATGGTTCCTGAGTAGTGTGGTGCTCTGAAATAGTTTAGCTAAACTGGTTTTAAAAATGGTTTTCAAAAACAGTTCTGTAGTGTGTCCAGGGCCTAAAACTAGGTATCTAGTAGGGTTTAAAAATACTTTTGTTAAAACATTTTAAGGGTCTTGTAGTCTGTCTGCAAATAGTGCTAGGGGGATTTAAAATATTTTAAGGCACTTAAACTGTTTTACGTTCCCCAGTGTGTCCAGGGCCTTAGACTGTTCAGCAAGGCAGGGTCCTTGAGGAGGGCCAAACTCAGTCTTCAACATATAGTGCAGGATGGTTTACCTAGGGACATCTTGGCATAGACCTGGTTATTGTCCAAGAGCAGAGTAGCTCCATAATACACATTATGTACAGTGTCTAGGTTCTTCCACCATTGTAAGAAGATAATCTAACCGAGCCGGTATTTGCATTTGGGGTGTGTTGTGTGTGTATATTCCTTAACTATGGAATAGGTATGTTGCCATATGTCAGTTAGGCCTAGATGGGAGAACATATGGCAGAGATACTTTTGTATTGATGTAGCTCTATATGTATGTGGGCCAGTTGTGTTTAGGGTTAGGTTGAGGATAACATTGAGGGTCCCCCTCTTTATGAGTTGGCCTGGAGAATCAAAAGTAATTTGTTGATAAAGGCCTGGACTACTGACTTTTCAGAGCCCAGGGGAAGATAGGCACTGGCAATAGTTAAGGGAGTTTTGTAGAAGGTGTCTGTGAGAATGACATATATCCCTGCCAGGTCCACCACCTGATCTCAGATTTGAAAGTGACCCCCCACAGGAGTAAGGATCGTACACCCTTCTGATGACCTGATTTGTGGAATGATTCTACAGCTATAGGGAACCCCATGCAATGAAATCTGTCATGCTCACTCATGGGAAGATGGGTTTGCTGGAGCATTATGATATCTAGGCATTCTCACTTTAAATATTGTAAGATGCAATATCTGTTTATAGGGCTTGTTATGCCATTAAAATTGAATGAAATGACTTTAGTCATGTTACCCATGGTAATTCAGACAGGGAAAGGAGTCAGAAACTGGCTGACAGGGTGACCCCCCTCCCTCCTGGACATACTGTAGAAGTACCAGTTAGAGGAGGAGGAAATGTGAAAGGAAAAGTGTGACTCCTACTAAGACTTGAATCCAGGCCCCTGGTGTACCAGGCCAGTGCTCTAACCCATAAGCTATGGGAGGCTCAGTGATTAGCAGGCTTCTGGACTTCCCTTGAGGCACACACATTCCTTTTTAAGTGTTGCGTAACCAGCAACTTAGGCATATGTCAGAAACATCAAACAACTTTTCTCAGTGCAGTCAAGCCACTGTGAGGCAATTTTAAATCAAGGAAGATATGTGAAGGGAAAAGTGTGACTCCCACTGGGACTTGAACCCTGGCCCCTGGCGTACTGTGCCAGTGCTCTATTTGCCTCACAGTGGCTTGACTGTAGTGAGAAAAGTTGTTTGGTGTTTCTGATATATGCCTAAATTGCTGGTTTCACAACACTTAGAAAGGAATGTGTGTGCTTCAAGGGAAGCCCAGAAGCCTGCTAATCATTGAGCCTCCCTTAGCTTAGGGGTTAGGGCACTAGCACAGTACGCCAAGGGCCTGGGTTCAAATCCCAATCGGGGTCACACTTTTCCTTTCACATTTCCTCCTTGATTTAAAATTGCCTCACAGTGGCTTGACTGAACTGAGAAAAGTTGTTTGCAGTTAGAGGAGGAAAGAGAGAAAAAGGATGATAAGGTAGGAAGTGAAAGGTAAAAGGAGGAAATCATAGGCAATACATGAAACAATTACATACAATAGTTTAAACATTGCTGCCTAAACTGACAGCACAAACACAAGCCAGAACTGGGTTCTGTTTATAAACCTTTGAGGGGCCAACTGAGCCACTCCTACTTAATAGAAAACAACAAAGGAGCTGGGTTCTTGCAGAACTTCCAGGACAGGGAGAGTGCTTTTATTCTCGTAGGAGCTGACAGTGTGTTTTAGAGGAAAATGTGTGCACTGGTGTGTCACAAGCCCTCTTGACAGAATATCTGTCTGTTTGAAATGAGGTGGCGACTGCAAGTTGTAATAGCAACACCACAGGGATGGTACGTCAATGACGGTCAGGGTTGCACTCAAATACTTCTTGCTCCCTAAGCCTTTACAGAACATTAATAGTACAAGGTGGGGTTCACTAGTGATAGTGTTAGGATAAGAGAGCCCCGGTAGGCATAACTGTTTAGGCCCAGATGGATTTACCAATCAGTTAGTAAATTTTTAGTTGTAAAACTATATTAGGGGATGGGAATATATCTCCCTACTGCCAGAGGAGAGCCACTGCAAACCAGCCAGTCCCTCTTCACTGCCTGGGTGTCCCCTACGGAGTGTGGCTTCTCCAGAGTCACCCCTTCTGATGGCCGGGAGATGGGCCCAATGCTCCCTCAAGCAGTCACCCCCCCCATGTGAAGTGCTTTTCTGTTCAGCCCCCCAGTCCCCCCAGCAGCCCATCCATTTTCATAAAGTGTCTCCCTTATATTGTCCACCAGAATCTCCCCTGGGCTTCAGCATAGCTTCCACTGCTCCTGCACATCAGGTTGTTACCTGGTGAGGAAATTATCCTTTCAGCTCTAATGCTCAGCATTATGGAAAGGGTGCATTGAGTCCCCATCCCCCCACCTCGGTAGGGAGTTGGGACTGGAGGCTATCCGCTCCACCAGAAAGTTATTGCTTGGTGTTTAGGTGATTTGGGATGATGGACCATGCTAATCAGAGGTGCCTTAAGCTGTGATTTTATAACAGGGCAACATTTCCAAAAGCATATCCGGCTAGGTAAGGACCTCTTATGGCTGTCAGTTCACGGCTGGATTATTACAATGGTCATGGGGAGATTCGGGGAAAAGGAATAGACTACCAGTCTGGTGTATGGTGCCTGAGGGAGACTGAGTAGCAACCTCCATGGGAACTCTCCCTAGAGCAGGAGAACATCATCCAGTGGGCGTACACTAAGGCCCATCCCCCTGACCCTGAAAACATTCCAATAAGAGTCACCATCTGCAGCTTCCATGGCCAAACACTGCAAGAGGAGTGGGAGGGTAGAGAGTCCCAGTGGTTGGCTAGGTGGGGGAAAATAGTCCTGTTTGAGGTTCAGTAAAAGCAGTCTATATGCTACAGTGCCTTGAGGGCAAGCCAGATCCTGTGAAGCAGTTACATCCAACAGGAGCATGGTGAACAAGTAGAAAGAAAGAGGATTTACAATATAGCACACATCATATGTCTGTCAGTATAACAATTAGTGTAACCCAGTTCATTCTGCTATATCTTTATGCTGTCTACTCTCTAGACCCCCCCCAAAAACATATGTCTTCTATTTTTAATGCAGTTCACGCTAGATCACAGATGTGAGCCAAAGAGCCTAACAGTATCTCCAGAATGGGATTCTCTCTCTGTAGACGGAATCTGTTCCTTAGATAATTTTATGGAGCTACGTGTAGAGAGATGAAATAATACTGTTACCTGCAGGACAGGGTACAGTAGGAGGGAAAAGTTAAGAGGCATCAGTACAGTCTCCATCAGCTGGCCAGTTTTACACTGTGGTTAGCATCTCCACCCCCCAATTCCTGCACATACCTCTGTGGACCAAAGTCATCTGCAAGGCAATAGGGAACTCTCAGGTTTGTTCCGGATGTTGAAAAGTTTTTAGAAGCTGCTTGATGCCTTGGAGGGCTTCCTGTGACTGGCTTTTCCTCTGAGCTGTGGAAGGAATCTTTTTCCACATCATCTACTGCATGGTCTGTTGGTCTGCTGGGGATGTGGGGGGAGAGGGACATTGATATTCCTAGTCTTCAGTCCCTGTATGGCTTTTTCTGGCTTCACAGTGTAAGAGGTCCATCAGGGAACATGATCACCAATTTAGATAGGTAATACTTCTGGAACTTCAGTTGTTGCACCTGCAGCACATGGAGTAGCAGCGAGTAGGCCTGTCTATTGGCAGTAAGTGTTGGGGGGTAATCACTGTCAAAAAAGATGCACTTCCCTGTATGCATGTAGTATATGCATGGATATGTATGGTAGTATATACATGGGTATCTATGGTAGGAATTTGATTAGAGTTGTAGTTTATACATATGGGTATTGCAGTCCATTATATATATATATATATATATAAGTTCCTGTCGTGCACAGTAAGCTTTTCTTTGTGTAGAAACATAGAAACATAGAAGTTGACGGCAGATAAGGACCGCAAGGCCCATCCAGTCTGCCCATTTCTTTTTCTACCTTATAAATGTGCCATCGGCCTTTGCTCTGTCAGTGACCTATCTATTCATAGTCATTTGTATTGCTCCCTTATGCCTATCCCATGCCTGTTTGAAGCCCTGCACTGTATTCATAGCCACCACTTCTTGTGGTAAGCCATTCCATGCATCTACCACCCTTTCTGTGAAAAAGAATTTCCTCACATTCCCCTTAATCGGCCTCCTCTAATCTCATGCTGTGTCCTCTTGTCCTGCTATTTTTCTTATATTTAAACATGTTAGACTCTTTCACCTTGTTTATGCCTTAAGGTGTTTAAATGTCTCGATCATATTACCTCTCCCTCCTTTGCTCAAGGGTATACATATTGAGCTCCGTTAATCTGTCCTCATATGTCTTCTGATGCAGTCCCTGCACCATTTTGGTTGCCCTTCTCTGGACTGCCTCAATTTGGTTAATGTCCTTGTGAAGGTGTGGCCTCCAATACTGCACGCAGTACTCCAGATGGGGCCTAACCAATGTCTTGTACAGAGGGATTATTACCTCCCTCTTACGACTTGTGATACCCCTACTAATACACCCTAACACCCCCTAGCCTTACCTACTGCTTTAGAGGTCTGCTTTGATGATTTTAGGTCTCAGTGATGATGATGCCCAAGTCTCTTTCTTCCTTTGTGACTGCTAGCAACTCCCTCCCAGCCTATAAGTGGCTTCAGGGTTTCTCTTCCCTATGTGCATGATTTTGCACTTCTTTGCATTAAATCCAGTTGCCACTCTTCTGACCATTCTGCTAGTTTATCCAGATCTCTTCTCATTCTGCCCACCCCATCTGGATCATCTACTCTGTTGCAGATCTTGGTGTCATCTGCAAACAGACAAGCCTTACCTCTAGTCCATCTGCGAGGTCACTAATGAAGATGTTGAATAGGACTGGCCCCAGGACTGATCCTGAGGTACCCCACTTGTGACTTGCATCTCTTCTGACTGTATACCATTTACCACCACTCTCTGTTTTCTGCCAGTCAACCAGTTTGCCACCCAGTTGACCAACTTCGACCCACCCGAGCCTACCTAGCTTATTTATCAATCTTCTATGTGAACAGTGTCAAAAGCTTTGCTGAAGTCAAGGTAGGCTACATCAACTGCTCCCCTTGGTCCACCACTCTGGTTACCCAGTCAAAGAAACTATGAGATTAGTTTGACAGGACCTTCCTTTGTAAACCCATGCTGTCTTGGATCCTGTGCCCTATGGATTCCAGGTGTTGCACTATCCTTTCCTTAAGGAGTGCCTCCATAATCTTGCCCACTACTGAGGTAAGACTGACGGTCTGTAGTTCCCCCCGCCTCTCCTGCTTACCACTCTTGTGGAGGATCACATGAGCCCTTCTCCAGTCTTCTGGGACCTCTCCTGTGCTCAGAGACTCACTAAACAATTCTGCTAATGGCTCTGCTAGTTCCTCCTTTAGCTCCTTAAGTACCCTGGGATGTATGCCATCAGGTCCCATTGCCTTATCCACCCTGAGCTTAGCAAGCTCTTGTAGGACCCTTTCTTTTGTGGAGAGGGGTAGTGCTCACCTCCCTCCCCTGTGTCCATGATGCTTAGCTGTGGGCCCTGCCCTACCTTCTCTTCAGTAAATACTGAGCAAAAGTATCTATTTAGGATAGATGCCTTTACAGGGTCCTCCTCCTCACATGCTCCTTTTCTCCATTAAGCTTAGCAATACCCCCTCTGGACTTTCTCCTTTCACTAATGTATCTATAGAAAGTCTTGTCACCTTCTTTTACTGTTCGTGCTAGTGTTTCCTCAGTTTGGGACTTTGCCTGCCTTACTGCCTTACCTGCTTCCCTTGAGGCAGTTTGGTATGCCTCCTATCTTCATCCCGCTGTGTTCCCTTATATTTTCTGAAGGCCAGCCTTTTGGCTCTGACCTTTCTGCTACTGTATTTGAGAACCAAAGTGGTTTCTTCTTCTTTTGCACTTCCTTTCTGTCTAACACAATGGGATGTTGCTTCAAGTATTGTATCTAATGCTTGCCCACTTTGCCTGTACCTCCTCACCTGTGTTTCTTTTGCCAGGGCTAGCTTAACTCTGTTGGCCATCTTATCAAAGTCAGCTCCTCTGAAGTCCCATATTTTGCTTTGGAATGGGATGATTTAGATGTAGTAGCCAAATTGAACCATACCATGTGATGGTCACTGGCCCCAGGTGACCTTCTACCTGGAGATCTGTGATCCTTCTTTGTTAGTCAGTACTAGATCTAGGATAGCCCTGTCTCTTGTGGGTTGCTGTACCAGTTGTTTGAGGCCCTCCCTGCAGGGAATCCACTATGAGTCTAGTTCTGGCAGATGTTCCTGCTGGTATTGACCAATCTGTATCTGGCATGTTGAAGTCTCCCATTATCAGAACCTCCCCTTTAGCTGTCGTGTTTTGTATATCTTCTAACAGTAATGTGTCTATGTCCTCCCTCTGGTCTGGGGGCCTGTAGACAACCCCAGTTCTTATGGCTGTCCCATTTCCTGTTTCCAGGGTGACCCACAGTTCTTCTGGCTCCTTATGTGTATTCTGAATTTCTGTAGCTTTGATATTTTCATTAACATACAGGGCCACCCCTCCCCTTTTTGCACCTCGTCGTCTTCTGAACAATACATAGCCAGGTACTGAAGTCTCCCAAGTGTGGTTACTGGTAAACCACGTCTCACTAATTGCTACTATGTCCAGTTTAGCCTCTGACATAATTGCCTGCAGGTCTGGGATCTTATTTCCCAGGCTGTGAGCATTTGTGTACATGATTTTCCATTGGCCAGATTTTGGTGTGTTAGTTGTTGGGTGAAGTTTGGCATTACCCCTGTGCATCGTATGGGGAGACAAACCTTTTTTCTTACCTGGTGATGCAAATGAACGGCAAACACGCTGAATTCCTGTTTGACCACTAGCTGTGTCTGTCCAGTGATGCAAGACCACTATCTCTGAGTAGAATAAAAGATGGCCACTGAACCGTCACACTGTGTATGAGTCTCTCCTGCACTGACCCACAATATATCTCAATGCAGAACCTGTTTCCTGTGCCATGCCCTACAGAACAATTTTTGTTTGGTAGTGTAATTTAAGAATCTGAGCACCTCAGATCGGGGACACTCCTCAGTTACCCTGAGGAGTGTCCCCAATCTGTTTAGGCTGGTTTAGGCATAAGCACTCTATGCCCCTCCTCAATGTCAAGTGGGAGATTGGGGTCATGTTGAAGGGTTTCCTGGAGGAAAGAGTCCATGAATGCCACCATATTTCTGCCTCACTCGTCCTTCTATATGCCATTGATTCAAGTATTATTTCATCTCAAACAATTTTCAAGGTCATTGTGCTTAGCTGTTAGATGTTGATGTTCCTCTAGAACATGTATAAAGACTCGCTTGAGGCAATCTGCCTGACTCTTGGTCATGCTGGCTTGAGCTTCAAGGTCAGTTACTCTGCTTTCTGCTTTGTTTAAACTTGCTTTTAGTTCTGTATATATAGTGTGTATTTCAGATTGAAAGTCTCATAGTTTGGTTACTATAGCTGCACTGGTGGGCTGCATAAGGGAAGACATTGCAGAGGTAGGCCTCTCGGCCATGGCAGACAGTGTCTCTGTGCACTCCACTGCAGATTCTGGCAATCCAGTGGAATCCTCTGGTGTGGTGGTGCCTTTTTTCTTTTCTGCTACCACCCACCTGAGCTGTAAGACTCCCATAACCTGAGATTAAAGGTTTTTGGGTGATTAAGCTGCAATTTTGGAGCTGATTAGGCATCTTGGGTCTGGAGCCGATCGCCGAGTTTCTGATTCCTATTTTGAGTGGCAATTGTTTTCTTAGATGCCCCGTTTGAATGCCATGAATGTCCTGTTTTGTTTGTGCCAAGTAATAACATCACAGTGACAAAGAAAGCTGTTTTACTGCATTTGTTCCATATCACAAAAACACAAGAAAGCATATGCGTGGCACTGTGATAGAGGGTGTCACAGTCTCCTAAACTGGTTTATTTTACCACCTCATTAATGCTGGCTTCAAAATGTTGATAAAGAAAACCACAGAATAATTATTCCTATAGAAGGTGAAATCACACTGACCTGTTGAGTCAGTTGGCACACTGTTTTAGTTGTATCAGATTGATTCTTTTTTGATTGGTGCTGATAAATACACATTGTAGTATGTTATGCAATTACCAGGCATTTAAATTAACAACAGCCTTACTATCCTTTTAAATCACTGCAAGCATTGATCAGAAGCATAACTGGCAACATTTGCATAATGCACTGTACTGCACTTTCTATAGTGAGCTGCTCAAAGTTGTACAATATCAACCCCTGCCTAAAGACGGGACTGCTATGTGGGCTTGCATTCTCCCGCTGTATTTATCCCATGATGAGATATTTATTTTGTCTGCAAATATTAGAACCATTTTCAGAGTTCTGCTATGGTGTCAATATGAACACAAAAAAGCTGGGACCTCAGTTTCAGATAGGTGCACATGCACTTTTGCAATTATTTGTTAAATTTCACAAAAGACAGTAATTTGAGAAACAGTGAGCCATAGAATAGTTTCCCGCAGCAGACCCTTTATGTGCCTGAAGGAATACAAAATGAAACACCAGAACAGAACAACTTGTCATGTAACAGCAGACCTAAAGAAACAAGCATTTGTCAATGCCAAATGTTTGCTTGCTGATATTAGCATTGGACGTGCAGGAGTTAGACAGATGCAGAATAGGAATGGCAGTGAAGTACTGAACTCACACCAATCCCACCTCCACCCTGCAGAGATGGACAGGCATTGGGGTGTGCCTGTGGGTTGTTACCCATAATGCTCATGGCATTTCACCTCACCCTATCCTGTAGACACCGACAAGTGTTGAGGTGTACCTTGGGGTGTTCGGCTTCGTAGTGACCCCATTCCATAAGGACATACACTAAAATGGGTGCAGTACAGGAGAATGGGGTGAAGTCTGGGGCTGATGAGTGCAAGGCACACCTCGAGGCCCTGTCTCTGGCTTCAGGGTGGGGGTGGGATGGCTTGAGCATTGCAGCCGGTGATCCAAAATGACACCTCTGATGCCTGTCAGTCTGTACAGGGTGGGACGTTATGGTTAGCAATCCTAACACCCCAGGCTTGTGTTGGTATTTGCACTACAAATTTTCAACATGGCCTTTTTGTGATCCCCACCTCATGAAAGCATTTGGGACCTCTTCTCAAGAACAGTGGCAGTGTAATTTTGTTAATGTGTCCCGAACTTCGAGTTCCCACAGCGACTGTGCCATTCTGCACCAGATGTGCGAAAACACAGATCAGGAAGGATGTGAAGAATGACAGCTGTACCATCCGTAGGGAGGTGTGAAGAGATGGCAATGTTGAAATTCTGTAGTGAAAATATTAAAAATGCTTGAAGTTCTGAGCGTATGTGGAAACTGTGCAACACATGCTTGTACCACAGTCATTTAGTGGAATTATTTCACCAGATTTTTTACATACAGTGGTGTGAAAAAGTATTTGCCCCCTTCCTGATTTTCTCTATTATTGCATATTTTTGCATATTTGTCACACTGGATCTTTTCAGGTCTTTAGACAAAATGTAATATTAGATAAAGGGAACTTGAGTGAACAAATAACACTTGTTTTTTTACTTATTTCATTTATTTAATGAAAACAGTTAACCAACACCAACTGGCACTGTGTGAAAAAGTAATTGCCCCCTTACACTTAATAACTGGTTACGCCACCTTTAGCTGCAATGACTGCAACCAAACACTTCCTATAATTCAATATCAGTCTTTCACATCGCTGTGGAGGAATTTTAGCCCACTCTTCCTCACAGAACTGCTTTAATTCAGTAACATTGGTAGGTTTTCGAGCGTGAACTGCTCGTTTCAGGTCCTGCCACAGCATCTCTATTGGGTTTAGGTCTGGACTTTGACTAGGCCACTCCAAAACTTTAATTTTACTTCTTTTCAGCCATTCTGATGTGAACTTGCTTTTGTGTTTTCGATCATTGTCTTGCTGCATGACCCAACTACGCTTCAGCTTCAGCTGATGGACGGATGACCGGACATTCTCCTTAAGAATTTTCTGGTACAGAGCAGAATTCATGGTTCCTTCAATTATGGCAAGTCGTCCAGGTCCTGAGGCAGCAAAGCATCCCCACACCATCACACTACCACCACCATGTTTGACTGTTGGTATGGTGTTCTTACTGTGGAATGCTGTGTTTGCTTTATGCCAGACATAATGGGATCCATGTCGTCCAAAAAGTTCCACTTTGGACTCATCTGTCCATAAAACATTTTCCCAAAAGGCTTGTGGATCATCCAGGTGCTTCTTGGCAAATGAGAGACGAGCATTTATGTTCTTCTTGGTTAGCAGTGGTTTCCATCTTGCTACTCTCCCATGAAGCCCATGTTTGCCCAGTCTCTTTCTGATTGTGGAGTCATGAACACTGACCTTAACTGAGGCAAGAGAAGCCTGCAGTTCTTTGGATGTTGTTTTAGGATCCTTTGAGACATCCTGGATGATTTTACGCTGCGCCCTTGGAGTAATTTTGGCAGGCCACCTACTCCTGGGAAGATTCACTACTGTTCCAAGTGTTCTCCATTTGGAGATTATGGCTCTCACTGTGGTTCGATGGAGTCCCAGAGCCTTAGAAATAGCTTTGTAACCCTTTCCAGACTGATAGATAGCAACAACTTTTTTTCTGATCTTTTCAGGAACTTCCTTTGATCGTGGCATAATGTGCTTGTTGAATCTTTGTGCTGGCAACGTGACTCTGATGGTAAGGGTCAAAATAAGTGAGGTTTATATTGAGCAGGGCTGGCTGTAATCAAGCCTGGCTGTGTTCAATCAGCTGACTCTAATTATCCCTTTAATTGGGTTGATTTAACTAGGGGCAATTACTTTTTCACACAGTGCCAGTTGATGTTGGTTAACTGTTTTCATTAAATAAATGAAATAAGTAAAATAAAACAAGTGTTATTTGTTCACTCAGGTTCCCTTTATCTAATATTACATTTTGTCTAAAGACCTGAAAACATCCAGTGTGACAAATATGCAATAATAGAGAAAATCAGGAAGGGGGCAAATACTTTTTCACGCCACTGTAGGTATTTTTTAACCTCTGCTCATGAACACTGTCACTATGATTTTCTTAATCCGTCCGAAACATTAATTTTCCACAGCGACTGCGCCATTGTGCGCCAGATGTGCAAGTACATATTTCGGGCAGGATATGAAAAATGACAGCTGTACTGTTCATAAGGAGGTGTGTCAAATGCCAATGTTGAAAATCTGGAGTGAAAATATTACAAATGTGTGCACTTCTGAGCATACGTAGAAGTTGCGCAACACACGCTTGTAACAGTCATTTTATGGACTTTTGCCACCAAATGTTCAACATAGGCATTTTAGCTCCTCTGCTCATGAACAGTGTCACTATGATTTTCTTAATGTGTCTTGAACACTGATTTCCCACAGCGACCGCGTTATTCTGTGCTGGAGGTGCAAAAACACATTTCGGCCAAGATGTGAAAAATGACAGCTGTACTGTTCATAAAGAGGTGTGGAAAAATACAAATGTTGAAAATCTGGAGTGAAAATATTACAAATTCGCGAGGTTATGAGCATGCGTGGAAACTGCACAATGCATGCTCGTAACACAGCCATTTTATGGACTTTCATCACCAAATCTTCAAAATAGGCATTTTCGGACCTCTGCTCATGAACAGTGTAACTGTGGTTTTCTTAATGTGTCCCAAACACTGATTTCCCACAGTGACTGTGCTATTCTGTGCCGGAAGTGCAAAAACACATTTTGGTCATGATGTGAAAAATGACAGTTGTACTGTTCATAAGGAGGTGTGGAGAAATGCCAATGCTGAAAATCTGGAGTGAAAATACTGCAAATTCGCGAAGGTACGAGTATGCATGGAAACTGCGCAATGCAAGCTCATAAAACAGTCATTTTTTTGATTTTTTCCACTAAATTTGCAACATAGGCTTTTTGAGAGCCCACCTCATGAACACTAGCACTGTCACTTCATTAATCGGTCCCGAAAGGTGATTCCATGCAGTGACCGAAAAAAAATCACCTTTTGGGACCGAATAATGCCATGACAGTGGCTGAATTCATGAGGAGGGTCCCAAAAACCCCATGTTAAAAAGTTGGTGCCAAAATTCCCCAAAATGCCTGAGATATGCGCCAAAGTTGAAAAAACCCTATTTATCCCATTATATAGCTTACCGGCATTTCTTCAGTTCGAGGTCAACTTTGAAGAATGCAGACATGTTCCAGATCCAGGATCCAGGATTCCAAGAATAGGATTCTTAGAATGGGAGTGGTGTACAGGCCACCATCTCAGATGGAGGAGTCAGACAGGGAACTAGCGGGACAGATCGGGAGGACCTGTGAAAAGGGTAGTGTGGTGATTGTGGGGGACTTCAACATGCCAGGAGTGGACTGGAGCACCCCAACAACCAGGAACAGAAGGGAGCAGGTACTGCAGGATGCCTTCCAGGACAGCTTCCTGCTGCAAATGGTCAGTGAACCAACCAGGTTAGGGAATACCTTGACCTTGTGCTGGCAAATGGGGACTTTATGAGAGAACTTATAGTGGAGGAACCGCTGTCAGGGAGTGACCACCACTCAGTATGGCTCACATTGAATATGGGCAAGGAAGGAGGAATCTGGCACAATAGTGCTGGACTTTAGGAGGGCCGACTTTGGGAGGATGGGGGAAGTGGTAAAAGGGTACCTGGCCAGAATTCAATCTAGTATGGACACTAACCAGAGGTGGGAGCTCATAAAGCTGGGGATAGTGGAGGCAACCAAAACCTGCTGCAAAGCCCAGAGCAAGAAGGCTAGGGCTAAGAAACTGATCTGGCTGAGCAAGGAGGTCATGGAAAAGGTAAGGAGGAAAAGAGCTGCCTTTAGGAAGTACAAGAAAACAGGGAGGGGGAGGACAGGGAGGAGTACTTGACAGAATCGAAGGAGGTGACAAGGGCAGTAAGGGGAGCCAAAGCATCTACTGAACTCAGGCTGGCACAAGGCATTAAGAAGGGGAGAAGGACTCTTTAAGTACATCAGGGAGAAAAGGAGCTGTAAGGACCATATAGTAAGGATTAGGAAGGAGGGGCTGGGTGGAAGCAGGGCAATAAGGCGGAAGCACTAAATGAGTACTTCTGCTCAGTATTTACTAAAGAGAAGAGGGGGTGACACCCAAGGTGGGAGAAATGGCAGAAGCAGGGTGGGAAGTGGTGACAGATGGGGAAATCATAGAGAGCAGAGTTCGAGAGGGTTTGAAGGCACTGAGGGTGGACAAGGCACCAGGCCCAGATGGCATCCACCCCAGGGTACTGAAGGAGCTGGCAGAGGTCCTTGCTGGACCTTTGGCAGACCTATTTAATGCCTCACTACATTCGGGGTGTGTACCTCAGGACTGGAGGATGGCTCATGTGGTGCACCTCCACAAGAGTGGCCCCAAGGATGAACCGGGAAACTACAGACCAGTGAGCCTCACATCCATCATGGGTAAGCTAATGGAGACCATCCTGAAGGAGAGGCTGGTGGCCCTCCTAGAGGCCAAGGACTACAGGACAGCAGACAGCATGGCTTCATATGTGGCAGATCCTGCCAAACCAACCTGGTCGAGTTCTATGACTGGGTAACTAGGCAACTGGACAGGGGCCATGCAGTGGATGTCCTGTATCTGGACTTCAGTAAAGCATTGACTCAGTGCCACATGGAAGGCTGGGAAGGAAGTTAGTAGGCACAGGGTGGGTGCAAAGCTGGTGAGATGGGTAGGAAACTGGCTGCAGGAAGGCAACAGAGGGTGGTGGTGGGTGGGAGCCTCACACCCAAGGGCAGTGACGAGTGGTGTTCCACAGGGCTCGTGTTGGGACCAGTGTTGTTTGGGATATTCATTGCAGACATATCATGGGACATCAAGAGCAAGATCAGTCTGTTTTCTGATGATACCAAGGTAGGCGCAGTGGTGGATGACCTAGGGGATGGCAGGGGTTGCAGGATGATCTGGCAAAGCTTGAAACCTGGTCAGACACTTGGCAACTGGGCTTTAATGCCAAAAAGTGCAAGGTGCTGCATTTTGGGATGAAGAACCCAAGGAGGAGTTACCAGCTAAGGGGAGCAGCTAGCCCAGACAGAGGAGAAGGATCTGGGTGTGCCATTCACAGGGTCAATGAACAACTCAAGCAATGTAGGAAGGCAGCTGCAAAGGCCAACAAAATGCTGGTTTGTATTGCAAGGGGTATATCCTCGAGGAGGGAGGAGGTGATTCTGCCACTGTATAGGTTATTAGTTAGACCACACCTGGAGTACTGCATGCAGTACTGGCGTCCGTATCTGAAGAGGGACATTAAGTTACTGGAGAGGGTGCAGCGCAGAGCAACAAAGATGATCAAGGGGTTGGGGGACTTATCATACGAGAGGAGGTTGAAGGAGTTGAACATGTACTTACTGGAGGAGAGGAGAAATGGGGTGACATGATTGAAACCTTTAAATACATGAAAGGAATAAACAAGACAAGTACAGAGGGGCTGTTCAAAGTAAGGGAGGGGAGGGACACCAGGGGCCATGATATGAGACTGGAGCGAGGAAGGTTCAGGAGGGAGACGGGGAGACACTTTTTTACAGAGAGGGTGGTGGCTGGGTGGAATGCGTTACCTCCTGAAGTGGTATGCAGTAGAACAGTGGACTGCTTCAAACAAGGATGGGACAACACAAGGGGGAGGGTTAATGAAGGGGAAGGGTGGAAGGGAGGGGCAGCTGCAGAATAAGGGGTGCTAGCTGCACATTTGAGCAGACTTGATAGACCTCTAGGCCTTTATCTGCTGGCAAATTTTGTATGTTCGTATGTTCGTAGATCCACCGAAGATGATCACGCAGGGCTCCAGAGGTAAGTATGGGGTGAAGGGTGTGTGTGTGTGTGGGGAGGAAGGGTGTGCAGAAAGTGGGCGTGGGCTTGGAGGGGCCACCAAGCTCAACAAAGGACCATTTTCTGTTTTACAGGTTTAAGAAAAAAAAAAAAAATGAAAAACATTGTGGGACTTTTTTTTTTTTTCAGGGACATTTGGCACACTGGGGTGAGCTCCCAGCATGCCACCTGAGTGTTTTTTTCCGGTGCTATAGCCAACGGTGGATTGGGGACCCCCATTGGCACATACTGGGGGTGGAGAGCTGAGGGGGATTGAGCACTCCCCTTGGCACACAACAAATTGGGGGGGACATTATGGTGATGGGGAGTGGGCTCCCTTGTTGGCAAATTGAACTGGGAGGGGGGACTGAAGCCGATGGGGATTGGGGCCCCTGTCAGCAAAGAAAGACTGTTGGGGGCACATGATGCCGAGGGGGATTGGGCACCCCCTCAGCACACAACAAATGGGGCAGGGGGTTACAGTATACTGATGGAGAGTGGGCTCCCCCATAGGCAAATTAACTGGGTCGGAGGCATGTGGATGGCAAAGTGCCACCCTACAATGATGGGTGGCTCCCTCATTGCAATGGTGGATTATTTTCAAGGTGGTGGCACGCAGGCTGAACTAGTGTCAGCAGCAGCATGCCACTGCATTGGGTAAAGTTTACCAAGCCTCAAAAGGCACTGGGGGCATTGGCCCCCACAGTGCTGCACCTCCAAAACCCTGATTCTCTCCTAAGCTGTGATGAAATGTTTCTTGCGCATGCGTGCAAGCAAACATCACAAATTAATTGGTAAAATAAGTAATAAAAACAACGACTTGCTTGAGTGGAGATGTCCCTGCTACATGTAGGCTACCTGATATGCTACTTCAAAGCTTCAGTGGGCTCTGAGGGGAAAGCATAACTTTTTGACTCCTTTTCAGTGGAGCAAATATTTCTCCTGTCAGGTGCCCAACACATTAGGAAGAACAGATGCATTGTCAGTTTTACACCAAGAAATACTTTTTAGCAGCAACAATTTTTCCTTTTATTGTAAAGAGCCCCACCAGCACCATGGTAGGGTGTAGTGTTCTTCTCCATGGAGCCTACACCAGTGCCCAACTCCCTTGGTCCCCTCTGGCCACATGGGCTGGGACTGTAGTGAATGCCAGAGGAGGAGGAGAAAAAAGAGAGAGCCCCAGGATTTATACAGCACTCTGACCATTCTTCTTCAAATCTATGGCACCTTGTGTGCTATTTCAGCGCATGACTCCAGCCACACATCAAAGGCAACTGCCAGAGGAGCACATTGTCAATTGACTCGAGACTCCCCGATAGTCTCCCTGACAATGGCATGCACAGCACTGAGCCCAAGCACAGCCCCATTAAATACTACAGGGGTACAAATGTTTTAAGTGCAGGAGTCCTTCAGATAAAGTCTTTGGGGCCAATGCCGCTAAATGCTAGCAGTGCAGCGACCATTTTTGTCCACCTTGACCCCAAGAATTCTGCAGCTTTCTTTTTGCATGTTAGGTGCCTGGAATTTTGGACTGATAGATGCCTACCAGTACCCTATAAATGTGCAGCATATGGGACATTTCATATCATTGGAATAATAATAAACCCAATGTTCTTAAATCAGATTTGAGTTATTTATTTACTGTATGTCACTGCAGCTCTACAATAAGAATATCAGTACATAAAGAATTCTTCACAGATGAAATATATTTAAAATGCCTTTTGTTTCTAGCATTTCAGGGAAAATCCATGTAGACAAAGTTGTAGCAAGAATTTTGCATTCTCAGGGAATATGGGCAGACTAGGTGGGCCTAGCAGTCCTCATCTGCTGTCCACTACTATGCTACTATGTTTATGTTTCCATATCTGTTTGAATAGCCCAATGGAGGCCTCTTATGATCCATTTTTGACAATCCCACCAGCAATCACTGACAAAGTACATCCATGCAGAGATAACCACTCTCATCCTTACATTGTTTGATCTCCTCCACTGACCACTGGCGAACAGTGAGGAAAACATATGCATGCGCTTTATAATTCTCACTGTTCCTCCCGCTCAGTAAATAATTTATTGAAATTATATTACTGCCTATAATGAGTCTTTTACTTTAGAAGACTGTGTAATTTATTTAGAGAAAACAAATCACATTTTGTGACAAGATCCATTTAGTAAATGCTAGAACATTTTTCTGTTGTGGAAATTAAGGCATGGTTCAACTTTTTTAAAAGAAGATTGAACATGTGCAAGTGCATAGCTATATTTATAACCTGTGGATCTTATTTCATTGTATTCTTACACCAGTTTAGTCACTGTACAGGCTTTTGTTATTCCTGAAATTTGGAAAAACATATCTTTGCAAGCAACCATGTGACACATTAGCCAAAATAAATCATAATTTATTTAACACCTCACATTGTGACTGCCTCCCCTAAGCCATGGTCATCACCCTCTACCCTAGTTGGAACTTTTATCAGCCATCACAGCCTTGCATTTGTGGCACCAGCCCTCCCAGTCTCCCCTTGCCCCCCACCCACCCATCCCTCTATGGACTCACTCATACCTCGGCCACTGGCCCCCCCAAAAAAGTCTGTCTCCCTCACTCTTTTCATCCCTGTCTGACAATGGCACCTTCCAGCCGGCTTCCTCCTGACTTCTTCCTACCAAGTTTACCATTTCACCATGAATTCTGATAGAAGCAAGCTAGTGTTGTTCTACTTCAACATATTGACTGAACTATTTATGTACAAGTAATCTGTATGTTATGACTGTTACCATTGTTTACCATTGTTGTATGTTACCCCCCCCATTCTCCGATGTGGAACCTTTGTAAATGAGCAGTTCCTGCTCAAAGATACTAGTAATCCTAGAGTTTAATAATAAAAAAAAATAAAATAATAGCAAAAGTGGTTCAAGGTATGAGTAAAAAATGACAATGATTCACAGTTAAACACTGACAAATGTATCATTTTACCAAGGACTGGTTCGAGTATCATGTGGGCAAACCTTTGAAATATATTTATTTATGAATTTAAAACAGTATATATTTTATAAACATTTTGAGTCAAACAGAATAGGGATTAACAAAGGACTCAACAGTTTGTACTACGCAACTGTGCTATAGTAGTACAAATAATTCAAAGGGTAAAATCACCTATAGTGAATGCTACCAGGAGTACCTATAACACCAGTATTGTTACTTGGTCTCTTTGCAGAATTTCCAATTTATGATGTTACAGTCTATTTTGTCTGTGCTACTACTGTGATTTGATAACAAAAGTGCATATAGCATAACTGTGTAGTACAGTTTATTATCTGTGTTGAGAGTATTACTGATCCCTAACAGTGCAGGACAGCTTGCAATGACAGTGTGTGTAAAATCATAATTAGTATTAAGTAGGTATGTTAAGATCCCTGTACTGTCAGTTGCACCCATGCAATGCCCATTAAGAAAGTATCAGTGGTAGCTTGGGCTTTTGTATTTTAGACCAGAAATGATTCCAAGTTTCCTTTGAGGATGGCTGTGACTCTTCCTCCCAGGTGTCAAGATTTTTCTTAATTTTGTGTTTTTAGTCAGACTGAACTGGTTCCCATTACATACTACTGGGTGCTGTTAGCAGCTACTGCTTGCTGCTCGCTGTCAATGGCTACCCTTCAGGTCCACTGCTGCTTAAAAAACCTTAATCAGTGCTAATAGGTATTTAGGAAGATTGGCAAGGGACACTGAAAAACACTGACATGGGTTAGTAGGCAGCAGCAGTGATGTTGAGGAGGCCAGGTTGAATGCTAGTGAGTGTGTAAGAGAGGGTTTCTATTCTACCAAGTGACCAGTGATTAGTTCCACCCACCCAAGTTCTTCCTTTGGGACTGGGTACAGGCATCGAATGCTTCAGGACTGGTTTGGGGACTGTTCATTGAACGCTTTTTGTTAATGATATGACCATAATTTCACAGAGCCAAAAAGATTTCTCTTTTTTACCTATCGGTATACATTTCCTTGTATCTATACCATGATGATACTATGGCCATGAATTACCATATAGCATTAGATCCGAGAATCATGTAATACATAATCAATAGTGTTATCTTTTCTGATACACACAACATGTATCCATAAGATAGAATAATATTCCATTATTAACTCTTAATCTGATGTATCTTTTTTTGGGGGGGGGTGCGTGGATGTTGATGATTGAACTAAAAAAATTTGTAATGTGAATTTTCAAAATAACTATAAAGGACAACTGGACTGAGCACGGGATCCTGTGACACAAGAATTTGCAAAAAGTTATGAAGACTGAGTACATCAGATGAAATGGAAACTTCTAATATCAGAATCAGTACCTCACATGCTTGCTTGAGAGATGATTAAAAGGCATATGTATAATGCAAACTCATGCCACTCAGCCATGCAACTTTAGCACATTGAAAGTAAAAAAACTGTAAAAAGCCATATGAACATACGAAGAAGCCAGCAGAAGAAGGCCATTTGGTCTATCAAGTCTGCTCATTTTGCAGGGTACAGCTTGAGCTAATGTCCCTGCCCTTCCTCCCCACTCCTCCCATCCTCCCTACCCATGATCCTTACCTTCCCCCTATGCCTATCCCAGCCTCTCTTAAAACTGCCCATTGTCTTCAACGAGATGACATATTTGGTCAAGTCCACAGTAAACAAAACACTCTAAGCCAAACTTTTAAAAGCAATTGCATTCATTAGTGTAATAGACACAGATGAAATAACAGTTAGTCCTGGAACTTAGAGTCTATTTGACCGGGGGGGTGGGGTAACTGTGTAAAGCATTCTCACTTAAGCAGACATCATGTTTTTGTTTGGCTACTTTGGAAAAACTGTGTGAAGTGATATGCTTTATTAGCTTCATCCATTAATTACAGTTATTATGTTTGATGTTACTCACAAAGGGTCTAGCTAGAATAGTCCATATATAGTGACAGGAAGGAAGGTGTAGTATAAATAAATTCATAACATATGATTCAACCATTAAAGCAATTACAAATTCATTATGTTTTGTTTTATCAGTTACTGAATATAACTGTTTGATATTCCCGAAGTGTCTAATTAAGCAATGAGGTATGACAGGGTGTGTGTTATGTATAATAACATCACAGCTTGGGTGGTTGAAGTACGATGCTGCATACTGAGTGCATTCAACACCTGCGAAGTGATGTTATTACACAAAAACCTGTACCCTGGAGTGCCTTATTGCTATTATACAATGGCTGAATATATTTAGAATGATAAAATACAATAAATACACTTTTAAAATTTGTTTACTGATTTATTAGTGTGGAAGATTATTTAAAAAAAAAAAGAAGTACCTTGTTGTGCTTCTCCAGCAGGTGGCACTGTTTTCTTTGTGCTGTCTATATCTCTGTGTTTCTCTGTCGCCCCAGCTCCCCCGCTGTCTCCCATTGTTGGTCTCGATTTAGTGTTTTTCTTGTCTCTTCTCACTTCCTTTACTGTAAGTTCTGTTGCTATAGTTTTTCTTCTTCATGAAAAGGAGAATTAGCCAGTAGTTTTGACTTCAACATGGCCACAAAGACAAGAGTGTGGCACTTTAGAACCACGCATGGGCTAACATCCAAGCTGCCGATCATGTTTACTATTTTCTTTTTCTGGTTTCTGTGGTACAGTTTGTAGGATTTCTGATTTGTACTAGAAGAAGAACACTGGACTGCGGTGAAGATGCTGAGAGGCACCAGTGAACTGAAAAAGGTCAGGGAGCTGAGACGGGTGGGGGAGTGGAGGATGTGAGGACACAAGCCTTACAATGATGAGAAGCTGCTCGGTGTGGCAGTTGCTTTAAATGTAAAATAGAAATGTTGGTGTGGTTTGTTTAGGGGAGGGAGGGTGAACTTCTGATGACTTCACTTAAATCGTGATGACTTCTTTTTTTTTTTTTCAAGCATCTCCTCTCCCAGGGAGGGGTGAGACTAGAGCTGGTGCTTGCCTGGCCCCTATGCGGTGGCTGTAGGCTGGCACATGGCTCTACAAAGAATGGAAAGAATGGGGGTGGGAGGCAGAGCAGACACCCAGCATGCCATGTGTGGAATTGTGCATGGCTCAGCCATTGGCATCATTGCACACTATACCTTCACACTCTTGGTTGGGAGAAACACAGAGGCTAAAAATGCCACTGACTGGCGGAAGATACTGGCTCCTCAAAGGTGCTGCACCCGGCCAGCTCGCACCTCTAAAGCCAAGAAGTAAGAGTCAGTAGACGCTGGGGCGATGGGGCTGGGGGGGGGGCCGGTGGAAGGGGGCTGGTCAGTGGGAGGGATAAAGAAAGCAGCAAAAAAAAAAAATAATAATTGGCTCTGCAGATACAGACCACTAACAATATTACCAAATGGTGGTGAAACAACTGACATGATGTGTTTAACTCTAACTCCTGGACCCTACCCCTAAGTAACCCGATCCCGATTAGCTAGCTTACCCCAAGGTGGGGCTGCTGAGATGACCCCATGCTATAGAGACAGGTCCAGGTTACCAGCCGCATCACCGTGACCAGAAGGGTTCCCTAGGTTTAACCCCCCCCCCCGAATGGGGCTGCAGGGGTTGGCTATCCCGCAGAACATGGTCTCGTTCGTTCTGGATTGGGTACTTTGGGGGGCAGCAGTACCAGGAGGTGGCATCATTCTTTGGACAGGCAGCATTTTTTTGTGGATGCTAATCCCCTCATGAGGAGATGTGCAATGATGTCAGTGAGAGGAACCCAATGTCCATCCAGCCTCTTCACGCATCAGGCACCGGTTGCATCAGAACCCCCAGCCTCTGCCAAGGGTCCACATTTTTGCACCAGATGCACGCTCACACCCCCCTTCCCACCGGAGGAGGAGGAGAACAGTCCATGGGGTGCTCAGTCCTCCCTCCCTCCCCGGCCCACCTTCTGACAGCCCAAGTCCAGATTTGAATGCAGGTTGCTGGTGTCGCAGGCGGAAATCCTACCCATGCGCCAGTGGGCCAGCCCAGTGATAGTTAGTTCTCATTTATTTATAAATGCCACCCCCCAGAAAATCTCAGAAAGGAAGCAGCACATTACACAGACCCCTCCCAAGAAAAAGATGCTGCTTGAGGATTTGTGATGTACAGTACTGTATAAATTCTATTAATTTAAGTTTTACTTTGGAATAAATAACTACTTGTGAAACCACAATCAGCCTTACCTCAGCGCCCATAATACCCAATACCAACTACTACTAATTACCCAGTTCACTGCATATCAAAACATACTAAACAGCAATGCTACAGGGAAGGAGCTTCAGTGGCTACAACACAGCTATGAAGCCCACTATTGCCACTCATGCATCCTGAGACCCTATGCAAGCTATTTAGCTGTGGTGCAATATGTCTCATCTTTGAGCTCCTGAAAATTTGTATTGAAGATATATGGGCTTCTGCTACAGAAAGAACATCTCTATTAAGTTGCCCGGGATGTAAAATATGGGTCTTGCACTAAATCAAAGATGGCTGACAACCTATGAATGATAATAAGCTGTGAAACAATAAGTACTTGAAGTCCCTGACTCCTTAGTGCTGAATTGAATGACCACATTTTTGCTGTCTTTCCTCTGACTCTCATGAAAACGAGATGTTGCAATTCATCAGGTTCTTCCAGCTTGAGCGGTGGCTCACTGGGCAGCAAAGTGGTGACAAACTGGCAGGGAGTCTGTGGGAGCGTGGCAGACTCCTGCAGGCAACCCAGATGACTTTAGCATCCTTACAGTTAGTTGCCAGCCCTGTCTGTGTGTGAAACTGTGGAACAGAGAAACATCCTGCCTGGTGAACTCTGGTAACTCTGTGCCATGATTGGAGTTCTGTTGTGAAAGACTAAACTATGCTGCTAAAACGTTTTATTCATTCTGCAGGGTGACTGCTGGTACTTTTTTTTCCCCCCATCCCCCTTGTCCTCAGATCCATTTTGCCTGCTGCCCCCATGTCCAGGCTTGCCCCCCTGGGTGGGGCCACTGAGATTGCTCCCCCTCCCAACAGACACCATAGACAAGCCCGGGATTACCCCCTGGGTTGAGGCCACGGGAGCGGTACCCCCCCGGTGCATGTCGGGGGCAGTGGACGGTGGAGCAGAGTGGGTCTTCATGCCAAGGGCTGGCTTTTTTGCTGCTTGCCGCTCCTGGGGCAGAGATGTGCAATGACATCCAGCATCTGTCCCGCCCCCCCCCCAATGTACTGGTGCCAGTCACAGTCGTATCCCCAGCCTTCACTCGGAGTCCATAAAGTGCTGGACACTCTTCCCCTCCCTCCCCCTGGAGAAGGAGAGCAGTCCCCAGGATGCTCTATTTTTCTCCCCCAGCTGGCCCTCTGACTCCTGGGTTTGTTTCCTAACGGTCATTGGTGTCACAAGCAGAAATCCAACCGATGTGCCAGCAGGCCAGCGACTGCTGGTACTTTAAATGAATGCAGCCCCCACGGCTGTTGCATCTTCTGGTTTATGTGCTTGCCTGCCCCCCACAGAGTGCAGTAACAAGCCATTAGTTTCATCTTTCCTGCTTGTTCTGAAGCCCCACTCCTATTGGTAGTGGCAGTGCTGATAGGAGGGGATACTCTGATTAAATTCCAATAAGCCCATACATAGTGGTATCTATAGTAGTGGCTCAGTGGGTAGCAAAGTGGCACTAAAATGGCAGGGAGTCTGTGGGAGCCATGGGGCCTGGGCCAAAACACTCTGTTGGACTTTATCATGCTATCTTTAGTTAACCTGTTGATTATCCCTTGCAACCTTTCTAGTCCCAGGAAGTCTTAAATGGGTAATCCTCCATCCATCCATCCTATTGGCTGATGCACAATTATAAATTTTGGATGCACAGAGGCCAAGCCCCCGGCCATGATAGCATTGCCTAGTTTACTTTGTGCATCCCTAGAGGCTAGTCACGATTTCTGATTGCTCCCAAACATTCTGGTAATTATGTGAACCAAAATGACTTTTCTCACTTTACTATTCTTATCTAGCACATGTTGACAGTTAAAGTGCATGCTAACCTTGGGATTTTCTCTTAACTCTTCTGCATTCCTCTACTATCTAAAAAAATAAATAAAACAAGGAAAGCCTTCCCAGTGCATTTTTTTTTTAGTTTTTGTTGACCAGGAAAAGAGGACATTGGTCAGGGGCACAAGTCAGGCTGGACCTTCCAGTAGCATCCTAGATTGTAGCCCCCATATGCAGGTTGGGACCCACGTGTGGCATCCCCATCTGCTCACTTCATGAGGACTGGACTCTCCTGTTGTGTCCACTCCACGCCAGGCAGCACTTAAAAAGCAGAGTATCACCACTATGTGAAGGGCACAACAGGCACTAGGACCCTGGGGAGCAGTACATTATATAGGTGCCTAGGGGTTACAGAGTTGGGCACATTTAGCAGATCGGGATCTGATTCCCACAGTACAGATTAGCATACCACAGGCATGTCATGAGGCAGCTGTGAGTCCCTTTGTTTAGTTTTGGATACTGACAGTGCCACAACGTGATGTTCCTGAGACTGTCTGCAGCCCCTGCCTTGATCTCACATGCTGGCTCCGTTCCCTGCAGATTGGTAATGTCTCACATCCTGTGAGGAATGGGGGTCTGAGTGCCCATAAAAATTGCTTCCCATGCTACAAGCACTCCTGTACCATACTGGGGATACCTTTCCCTGTCTCAGCTTCACTGTCATGCAGCCTGGTATGTGGGAGCTCTGTGCCATTAAAAGCATCCAAAATCTAGTGGCTACCATATTGAAAATGGCAATTCTCACAAGATGAGCTCTTGACCTTTCCTGTCACTCAGCGGCACTGTGAGATTGGGGTCCGGGGGGTCAATTTAACAGCTGGACTTCCCCGCTAGCTTTAGCATTACCCCGGTTTTGCACCCGACAGCTGTTCCAGTGACCATCCAGCACTAGCAACAGACTGGTCTTGTGAGCATCTAAATCTTGGAAGATTGTGCCCATTTGTTCCCTGAGTGGGTTACCACACAATCTCGTGGGAATGATGGCCATCTTGGTACAGTTGCAGGATGGTGGCCGTCGCGAGGCAGGTACCTATGTTCTAAATACGCGAGAGTCGGGAATACAGTTTAAGGACTGAATGGAACTAGCTAGTGGCCATTTTGTGTGTGTCTTTAGGTCCTCTTTTCAGACTGCACTGCCACACTTCAGCTCTATATGGCTGCTCTTAAACAGAACATGTTTTTGACTCAATTTGTTTCTATCTGCTACCTATAGATCACTGAGTGACCATCGGTTCCCTGCCATGCCTGTCTGCCTGCAATGTGGAAACAAGCTACATGAGTCTCATGTGAGGGAGGCACCCTGTGCGGTCTGCATGTTTCAGACTGTTACTGGGTCCTCCTTGTCTGGAATACTCGGGTCGCAAGAGTCTTTTTCTTCCTTTTATCCCTCTGGTCTGATTGTGTACAAGTCTGTTGCAACAACAGTGTTTGAATGATGTACCCCTTGTTGTGCATATTAATATTGTTTGTTTTTCTCTCAGGCTGGCCACCCGCTTCTTTCTCTTGCCTCTGAGAGCCTGAATGTCCTGGTGTTCTTGACTGGAACCCCACCCCCTTTTCCCTATGTTTTCAGGAAAAGGAAGCTGTGTTTAGGATTAGACATTAATCGTATTACTGTATGGCACATTACTAAAATAAACGAGGCAGTATAGCGCAGTGGTCTAAGGCTCTGAGCTGCAAATTTGGTGACATCCAGCAGACTAGACCTGGGTTTGAATCCCACAGCTTCCACTTGCATACTGTGTGACCCTGAGCAAGTCACTTAACCTCCTTGTGCTCCCAGGTCGCTCCTGTAAAAAAGCTTTCAGCTTAGTGTGCTATACCTGGTTAAACAACTAAATAAAAAAAAATGTAATTAGTGCCTCCTGTTTGAGTTTGGACACACATAATAATGCTGTGTCTTAATTTTATTTTTACTCCTGAGCGGTGTTGCTAAGCGCCATAGCCTTGCACGCATGAGTAAAGAAAAATTCTCCTGCAGGGATCTGCAGTTAGGACAGGTCCAGTCAGGTAGGATAAGATTGTTAGAAATCCCTGAATTGTTTTAGTGACAAGCCATCACCTGGAGAAGACAAGCAGTTTAAAAGCTTCTCAGTGGTGTAGCTTCTTGGACTGGGTTCCCCTACTTCTCCTCTGTGAACATGCGCACTGCAGCAGAGGAAATTTTCTTTCCAAAAGCACTCCTGGCATTACCGCAAGTTGTTGGTTGCTGGTAAAATGAATAAAAAGAAGGAAATGAAAAGGGAACCAGATGACTCAATAAAGGAGAACACTTACAGCTGTTTTTTGTTGAAGTTCTGGAATGCTGCAGCCTGTAATTAATTTCTTGCTGTTTCTCGAGTGTTCGTCTGTGAACCACCTCCTCAGAAGCCCGTTGCTATTCAGCCGGACGGCCTCTCCTATGCCATTTTTATGCAGGTAACTTCTCAGGGTGGAGCTTACTGATGAACCTCAGAATTAAACTCTGGATCCAGACACATCTTTTTTTAAATAAAAGTAGCATACACATAATGATGGGGATTTAAGACTGTCAGGATATTGAAATATTTATAATTGCGCTTATAAATGTTGTTTGATTCCTAAAGTTTTCTGATGGGTGGAGTTAACCCACCACATGACTGTTCCAAGCTATATATCTAGAGCCTACTGTTAGTCAGGTCAGTGTGGAGAAGGGTGTTGAAGTTTCAAGACCCTGGGCAGTCCTAGCGTTTTTCTAGGCTGAATTTCCAAGCCACTGCTACATGCTGAAATTTTGTTTCATTATTTGCTTCTCTTTTATTTTGCCATTGAAGTTCGCTTTTATTTTGTTCTGCCAAATAAATATTGACTTTATTTTAACTGCCAACACTGCCTCGTTGCCCATCTGTTCTCCCACAAGCCTTTCACACAGACACTGGAGCATCCCAAGCCACTGGCTTAGACTTAGTCACGGCCCAGGAGGACCCAGCGCCCTCCATGTCACCGGTTATGTTAAATGCGACACAGGCTGGTCTCTTGTTCCAGCTGCTGGAAAAGCTGCAAACCCAGCAGCCACAGGGTTTCCTACCAACTTTCACAGATGAACACCCGGAGGAAACCCAGTCATCACACCCACTGAAGAGAAAGAGCAGGCAGGCTGAAGAGGAACTTGAATCATCAGAAGACGATGGGTTGGAACAGGATCCGGTGCTCTCCTCCATGAGGTTATGCCCCAGGGAGGAGGTAGCTGAGCTGGTTCAGATGATAAGAGAAGTTCTCCAGACCCCAGAGGAGTCGGAGAAGCCCCAAACATCAACAAATCCTCTCCTCTCATTGCACCTGAGCCCAAAGAGGCACTATTTTCCTACATGCCCAACCTTCAACACAATTCTTAACAAACAGCATGAGGCGGCAGAGCCCACCAGGCTCCTGGAGAAGTGGGCCATGGGAAGGATGTACCCACTGTCAGACTGTCATAAGATAGCCTGGTCCACAGCCCCTAAAGTGGACACCCTGGTTTTTACCCTTGCGAGACTCACAGTAATTTCCAGTCAAGAGCTCAGTGTCCCTGAAGGACCGCATGCACAAAAAGGTACAGGAGTCCTAGAAAAGGCTTTATGAGGTGGTGGGGATGGTACTTTCCATGGACATGGACATGTGGTACACCAGCAGGGTCCTATTGTGGTGGGTAGAGTTTGTTGTTGCTACCATTCCGGACTCCTCCCCACTTATAGGACATGCCGACTGTGCTATGCAGGCTATATGCTACATAGTGGATGCCTCCTCAGACATCATGAAATTCAGCACCAGAGCCACAGTCCTTGCCAACCATGCCAGATAAGCCCTATACCTGAAGTTGTGGAAAGCAGATAGCAAATCCAAGTCCATGCCGCTTAAGCTCCCATTTAAAGGGGGCCACCTGTTCGGAGGTACACTCACGTTTTTCCTTTGAGACTGGGCAGGGGCCAAACAGATGGTGGAAACAAAGGACCTCTATCTCCCTTCTGGATGGGCATTTCATCCTAAATTCAAGAATTCATGAGGCCACACAAAACAGTCCAGCAGCCAAGCACCATGAGGTGGGGCCTCATGACACAGGTTCCTGTCTCACATGGCACAGTTCAAAAACAGAGGCAATTTAAGCAGAAAGGTCAGCACTGATAGCAACAAGTCCACTGGGGGCTTCATCAGCATGATCCAATGAAAGCAGGTGACCCTGGGTGGACAACCTTCCAGTGGGGGGGCCATCTCCAACTGTTTGCCGAACAGTGGACCCAGACCACAATGGACAGGTGGTTCTGGGAACTCATGACCCACGGTTATACTATAGAGCTGATGCAAAAGACAATTCCATACAGACTGATTATGAACCCCATGCCCCTGGACCATGACAAAGCAGAGGCAGTTCAGCAAGCTCTGCTCAACTTCTTCAGGAACCAAGACATTGTGCCAGTGCTGCAACACGAGTGGTACATGGGGGTATATTCTTTGTTCTTCATGGTTCCCAAGAAAACAGGTGGACTCTGCCTGGTGCTGGACCTCAAACTCCTCAACAAATTTGTGGCCTACAAGAAATTCAAAATGGAGACACTCAAATTCACCTTGATGACTATTCAAGCAGGTGATTTGCTTATATCAATCGACCTAAAAGATGCCTATCTCTACATACCAATTCGACCCAGTCAACAAAGGCTCTTCAGGTTAAATGTTAGGGGCCAGCATTATCAATACACATGTCTCATGTTTGGGCTGGCTTCTGCCCTGATGGTATTCACAAAGCCACTGGTAGTGATAGCTGCAACCCACTGCAAGGCATGGGTGCATGTCATTCCATATCTGGATGATTGCCTCGTATGTACCAGGTCTCCTATTCAGGTGCAGAAGAACACAGACTTAGTGATTTATTGCTTACAATAACACAGGTGCATCATAAACTGGGACAAAAGCCAGCTAAGCCCCACTCACGACAACATGCACCTCAGCGCAAGAATCAACACTAGCTTGGGACTTGTAACCTCAATGGAAAAGAAGATCTCCAACATATCCTGGCTCATCAGGTCAATACAAACCCATCCCAACAGGCCACTGCATATGTATGTGCAGCTGTGGGGACTCATGGCGTCAATGATAGCCATGGTGCCATGGGCTTGGCTCCACATGCACCCAATCTGGAGATATTTGCTGGACACATGGTACTAGTCAACCCAGAACTTAGAGTACAGAATCAATCCAGGCCCAGATATTCTACATAGTCTAAGATGGTGGGCAACCAGACAAAACCTGATGAGGGGCATGCGATGGTCAATGATGCCAGTGGTAATAATGATTACAACAGATGCAAGTCTCCTTGGCTGGGGAGCCATGCTGGGCCATCATGTCACTCAAAGCACATGGTCTCTATCAGAGGCTCTGCTGCCCATAAACATGCTGAAGATGAGAGCAGTGTATGGGGCCCTGCTATTCTTTGCTCCTCAGCTCACAGGTCAGGCAGTACTGATCAGGACTGAACCAGGTCACTGTGGCATACATAAGCAACAGGAAACTCGCAACAGCAATGCTCAGGGAGGAATTAAAAACATTGAGATGGGCAGAAAATAACCTGTTGTTGATCTTGGCAACATACCTGCCTGGCAAGCTGAATTCACAAGCAGATTGACTCGGTTGAGTGAAACTCGGCCAGGCGGAATGCCATTTGCATCCTCAGGTGTTTCAGTCCCTCAATGAGAAATGGGGCCTTTTCAAGTGGAACTGATGGTGTCCCGCTACAATACTCAACTGACTTATTTCCACTCCCCCTTCCCCGACAATCAGACCTAAGAAGTTGACACACTAGCGGTGCCCTGGGAGTTCAATAAAGCTTATATTATTCCACCAACTCCAATTATTGTGCAAGTGCTCCTACAGATCAGGTCCATGAAAGTCAGAGTATTGATGATTTCCCCAGACTGGCCATGGAGATCATGGCATTCTCTACTCCAGGCAATGTTGATCGTCACCCCTTGGCATCTTCCACACCACCCAAATCTCCTTAGCCAAGGATCAATTCTTCACCACAACCCCAAAGTCCTCGGCCTGACAGCATGGATGCTGAAAGGCAAAGACTGTTGAAAGAGGGGTATCCCCATCAGAGTGGTTGACCAACTCTTGCAATCCAGAAGACAATCCACAAATAAGACTTGTGAAAGACATTGGCAGGTCTGTAAGTGGTGTACAGCAAAAGGCCTATCCCCTTCGGTGGTGGGGCTTCCTCAAATCCTAGATTTTCTCAATAATGGGGCAGACAAAGTCCTCGCCTACTCCTCCTTGAGTGTACAGGCTTCAACTATCTTGGCAATACAAGGCTCTCTTCCCAGGTTGGGGTAGATAGATTCAAATTCAGATGTTGCCCACCTGCTCAGGGCAGTGCAGGATGCATCACCCTGTACTAGACCTGTCTGCCTGCCATGGCAGCTCAGTCTGTTTCTAGATGGTCTCCAGAAGCCTCCATTCATACCTGACTCCCCTTAATGGGTGACTTTTAGAATGTTTTTTCTTATGGCTATGTGTTCAGGAAGACAGGTGAGTGAGTTGCAGGCACTGTCATATCTCAAACCATTCCTTACCTTCCATAATGACAGGGTGTCAATCAGAGCTGTGCTATCCTTCAACCCAAAGGTGATAACGCCATTCCATATGAAACAAAAAATTCACCTACTGGCTATGCTTGTGAACCGAGGTGACCCAGAGGCAGCTCTATATCAACTCGACATGGTCTCCCTGATAAGGAAGTATCTGACTATGCCCAAAGGGTTCTGTAAGTCAGATAGACTGCTTGTTTTCTTCTCAGGAATGAAGGTGGGGAAGACTGTCTCTAAAAAAGCAATAGCTAGGTGGATATGGGCAGCCATAATGGCTGCCTACTATGGGTAGGCCTGGACCCCCGATGGGCATTAGGGTGCATTCCACCAGGGCGAAATCTGCATCCTGGGCAGAGGGAGGTGGAGCCTCAATGCAGCATATCTGTGCTGCTGCTACCTGGTCCTCTGTGCATACTTTTGTCCACCATTACAGGTTGGATGTAGCATCAGCAGGCAGAGCTACGTTTGGTAGAGCTGTGATTCAGGGTGCTTTGGGTTCTGTGTAATGTGATGTTTATCTTCCCACCTGGGGGTTTTCCTGGTACTGTTACAAAAGTCTCACTTGTGAGGAATACCTGAGCCCTAGAAAGGTTGCAAGGGATAATGGTATTTACTCACCTGGTAAAGGTGACTATCCCTGCAAACATTCTAGTGCTCAGAGTCCCTCCCTCTTGCAGACAAACAGGGAACCTGTGCAGCCAGAATCATGTGGGGATTGCACCTAGTCTATTTAGGCAGAATTATAGCATGTATTTACATTATGTTACCTGTAATTTATATTCTGCAAAGTCTGCTTCTAAATGTAATCAATGTTATGCATATTATTCTACATGGAAGATTTTTAATATGGCTTATATCTGATGTGTTCTGCTGTCTCCCCGTGAATGACTGTGCAATGCAGTTGACGTTGCTGGCTGGCATTTGTTTGTCTTCCTGCTCTTGCCCCTTTTTTTCCTTTTGGTGTTTATCATTTTCTCTGCTAGGGAAGTTTCTAACTGGACAATGTTATCATAGCCGGGAACTTGACCTCTGACAGTCCAACATTTACGATCGTGCATCAGCCAGTAGGATGGATGGAGGAGTACCCAATGGTTAGGAATATCTGAGCACTAGAAAGGTTACAGGGATGATCACCTTTACCAGGTGAGGAAATGCTATTTTATCTGCATTGTATTTTTTTATATTATTTGCTGAAAATGGGAAAGTGTGCTGTTATTGGGGACTGGGTGTTTGTTTTACTGAGTTGCTTCATTTGCTGTAGTTAATTTCCACTGTGACAATTTCTGGCTCATTGAATGATGTTTGCAACAAATCTGATTATTCTATGACATAGAAACATAGAATTTGACGGCAGATAAGGACCGCTTGGCCCACCCAGTCTGCCCATTTCCCTACCTAATGGATAAGCTGCAGATTCTAGTTAACCAGCAGCCTACTACTTCCTACCCCCAACCCCTAGAATTGCCTTATGACTGTCCCATGCATGCTTGAATTCCACCACTGTTTTTGACTCCACAACCTCCTCTGGAAGGCCGTTCCATGCATCCACAACCCTCTCTGTGAAAAAATACTTCCTTAAATTACCTCTGAGCCACCACCCCATCTTCAAATTGTGCCCCTTGTTCTTGCACACCTCTTTTTTTGAAAGATGCTACCCTCTTGGACTTTGTTGATTCCCTTGAGGTACTTGAAAGTTTCTATCATGTCCCCCCTCTCCCTCCTTTCCTCGAGGCTGTACATATTAAGCTCCTTAAGTCTCTCTTTATATGTCTTCCGGTGCAGACCCTGCACCATTTTAGTTGCCCTCCTCTGGACAGCTTCCATCCTGTCTATATCTTTGTGGAGATTGGGTCTCCAGAACTGCATGCAGTACTCCAGATGGGGTCGCACCAGCTGTCTGTACAGAGGGATAACAACTTCCTGTTTTCTACTGGTGATGCCTCTCCCTATGCATCCCAGTATCCCCCCAGCCCTCCTTGCTGCCCTCTCACATTGCTTGCCCACCTTTAGGTCATCTGATATGACTACCCCCAGGTCCCTTTCCATTTTTGTTGTTGTTAGTATCTCACCCCCCCATTGTGTACTCTTCCCCTGGGTTTTTGTTTCCCAGGTGCATTACGTTGCACTTCTTAGCATTGAATCTAAGCTGCCATACATTTGACCATTTCTCTAACCTTGCCAAGTCCCTTCTCATCCTTTCCACTCCACCTTGTGCATCAACTCTGTTGCAGATCTTTGTGTCATCTGCAAAGAGACATACTTTTCCTTCCAGTCCCTCTGCAATGTCGCTTAGAAAGACATTGAAGAGGACCGGTCTTAATACTGAACCCTGCGGTACCCCACTAGTAACCCCTTTCTTCAGAGTGGACTCCATTTACTATTACTCTCTGTGTCCTATTCTCCAGCCAATTCTTTACCCAGGCTGTCATCTTGGGACCCACTCCCAGGCTGGCTAACTTGTATATTAATCTTTTGTGTGGGACTGTGTCAAATGCCTTGCTAAAGTCTAGGTAGGCCATGTCCACAGCCCCTCCCTGATCTACTACTTTGGTCACCCAGTCAAAGAAATCTATCAGATTTGTCTGGCATGACCTTGCCACTGTGAATCCATGCTGCCTTGGGTCCTGATGACAGATTGTTTAATCAGGTCATATTGTTTTGAGGTTAGATGGTGTTATCATTTGCTGTTGTTAAGTAGACTGAGTTTGCATGCTTGTTTTTTTATAAAGAAATGGATGTTTGGTGACTGTAAATCTTTTATTAGGAAAATGAGTTTAATTTTGTGCTTCAGTTTGTGTTTATTGTTATTATTGGGTAATGTTGAAACCAACCCTGGATCTCCTCCCTCTGCTGACTCTGTCCCTTGGTATCATGCTCATGCTTTAAAAATTCTTCATGTGAATGCTCAAAAGCTTAATCCCTAAGAGCACTGAACTGGAAAGTATTGTTGATGCTTACTATCTGGATATTTTGGGAGTTACTGAATTTGTGTAAAGTCTTCATTTCTGGATAGCCTGTGTACCTTGCTGAGGTACAGAGTCAACAGACAGGACAAAATGGGTAGGATAAAAGGGGTGATGTTGTGTATTTTAGGGAGCATTTGCAGGTTACTTTGGTCACAAATGGTGAGCTTTCCAATTCTTTAAACGAATGGCTTCTTCATTTGGTATTATAGGGATATGAGTAAATTATTCTGGATTGTTTATATCCTCCTCAAAATGATATGTCTGGTTTGGTTGATTACCTGAAGGCCAACAAGCCCTGTAATGAGTTACATGATTTTTGGGGTTTGGTGACATTAATTTAAATCAAATCAATCAATTGATATCAATAAGAAAGCACATTTATATTGACCAAAACACTTGTACACAGATAATAAAATTGGCTAAAATTAAATAAAACTGAATTGTCTTAGTGACCATGCTTCTCAATACGAGTCTTTATTACGATCTTATCATTTGATTCAGTTACTTAGTACTCCTACCAGGGTGAATCCTGGAAGCTTGAACCACTCATTACTGGATTGGGCTTTTACTAACAGGGAAAACAAGGTGTTATCAGTCAGCATCTTAGATGATGCAATTAGTGACAACTTGGCAACTTTCTGTGCTTTGACATTTAAAATCCCTCATATTCCTCCGTTCGGTCTCATAATTAAAAAAAATAATAATCATGATGATTTACTGTTGGAAATGTCCCTTATTGATTGATACTATTTAGATTTGATTCCTGATTTTGATCTTGCTTTAGATTTTTTTCATAAACAGCTGATTCCAACTTGAGAGTTTTTTTTTAAAGAGAACAGTTAAAATGTGTGGTGTTCTTTATTTTATGGTTTTCTCATGATTTAAAGTACTGGATTAAACAAAGAAAATTGGTTTGGGCTGAATATAAATCTTGTCTCACTGTTAGCTCTTTGTCCAATTACAGTCATCTTAGAAATAAGGTTACTTATTTGATTATCTTTGCTAAATTCGAATTTCTCAGAAAATAATTAGATTCAAATTGATCTGATTCTCAATACTTTTGGGATAATTTGCATTCTCTCACTAAAGGCAGAGACAAGGGTTTGATAACGTCAATTGATAGTGACAAGGAGCTCAGTGATCCTTTTGATATTGCTAGTGTTCTGAATTTTAATTTCACTGATTTATCTGTTTTGATTTGCTTTGACTGCTGGTGGTTCTTCTAAGATCTCCAAGAATTCAGTTTCTTCAGATCTTCCTGAGTTTTATTTCAGGCAGGTGACTGAATTTGAAGTGGCCAGTTACAGTCATCTTGGAAATAAGGTTACTTATTTGATTTAGGTTACTTATTTGATTAGGGTTGCTAAATCTGAATTTCTCAGAAAATAATTAGATTCAAATTGATCTGATTCTCAACACTTCTGGAATAATTTGCATTCTCTCACTAGGGGCAGAGACAAGGGTTTGATAACAATGTTAATTGATAGTGACAAGGAGCTCAGTGATCCTTTTTGTATTGCTAGTGTTTTGAATTTTAATTTCACTGATTTATCTGTTTTGATTTGCTTTGACTGCTGGTGGTTCTTCTAAGATTTCTGAGAATTCAGTTTCTTCAGATCTTCCTGAGTTTTATTTCAAGCAGGTGACTGAATTTGAAGTGGTCTATTTCATATCTTTACTTCTGGACAAACAGAGAGATTGCGGGGTAGGATTGGAGGGCCACTTTTTAAAACATATTTCTCCTTTTTTAGTGTTGCCCTTCTGTGTAATTTTTAATCTATCTTTAATTTCACAGTAATTTCCCTTGAGTTAAAAGTGTGTTAGGGTCATACCTGTACCCCCCCCCACAAAAATGAACAAAAACAAAACAAACAAACAAAAAAAAAAAAAACACAACGCATGCTGCTGTGCCTGAAGATTTTCAGAAAACCTTACTTTTAAATCCCGTCAGTAAATTGCTGGAAAAAATAGTTGCTGATGAGATCCACTGTTATTTAGAAAAACATAGGTTATTGTGTTCACAGCAGCATGGAATTTGCAAGGGTTTTGGCACTGGTACAGCCTTGGTCAGGTTCACAGCGCAGTCCTTAATGCCATGGACTTAGGTCATGCGGTTGGGGCTGTGTTTGTGGACCTGACCAATGCATTTGATCTTATCTGAGTAGTGCACAGTTTCCATACCTATGTGTACCCACAGGCAGTTTTGGAAGCCAAACATTTTCTTTTCTGTCTATAGGCTGTACACTGCTAACCATTTTGTCCCACAGATTGCTAGTCCATCTGTATGCTATTCTTGGGAATCACTAATGTATTTGCAGAGGGTGGGATCTGTTTGAAAACATGACAATTACATTTGATAATGTCTGCAACATTTTTGGATTGTACTGTGGAAGTTATTACAAAAGTTGGCCTGTTATCAATAGGGCTATCCTTCCTCTTACTAGGCCTGCTATCAACAGGGTGATTCTTCCTCTTAGCCTGTAACAATTGCTCCCTGCTTTTTGACTGTTTTTACAGCAGCACTCTCCAGTAAATCATTCGAGTATCCATGAGCTTTAAAGCTCTCCTTCATCTCCACTGCTCTCTTCGCAGTCACTACCATCTGAGCAGTTTCTTGTAACTCTATAACATTGGCTTAGTGGTATATTACTTACTACCTGCCACAGATGACAGCTACTACTGTGTAGTAGGGAATTAAGGCCTGTATTTTTTTCTGTACAGATCCATTGCCAATGTATCATTTTCCTGTACCCTGATTACCAAATCTAGATACTCATTGTTCACAGAACTATGTTTAATAGTAAACATCAAGCTGGTATTACTATTTTCAAGTACTTTTTGAAACCATACAGTTCTGGTAATGAGCCTTACCAGATAAATATCAAGTCATCAACCTGTATGTACTTATGGTACATTCTAATTTTACTGAAGAAGAGGTTGGCAACTGGGTCCAGTATAATATGGCACATACCCAGATATAGGTTGGCGAAATTTGGTGCCAGGGCTGCCATCTTGCCATTCCCCTGTTTTGTAAAAGATGTTGTCCTGAAAAGTTAAACCATTACACATTAACAGCAGTTTGGCAGGCTTAAGAATGAACAAAACCAGTTCTGGAGAGTATAGGTCACATTACTGAAGTGCCTGTTGCAGGACGTGGTGTCCCTTCTCATATTTTTCTGTAGAGGGACTCCATGTCCATAGTGACCAATAGGGAGTTTTTTGGTAACACAGCATCTTTTAGTAGGTTGAGCACATCTGTAGTATTTTTTATGAAGCATGGAAGTCCAAAGACCAGTCCATTAATATGGGCATATGCAAATTTAGTGGGTCAGTCAAACTATCCATATCCAACACTATAGGCCAGGGGTCTGGGGTCACCATGCAAGTGGCCAACAGGGTCATCCACAAAGCATAGCATCTCTCTCAAAAGCAGTAGCTGAATTTAGTGACACTGCCTACCTATTGAATTTGTATAGGTAGGCAATGGGGGTGTTTCAACTCTGTGACTGTGTCAGTCCGAGTTGATGGAGGATTGAGAAAATCATAAGACTGCATGAAATACAGGGGTATGCAGGGGAACAGAGGTAGGCAAAGTGACTGAAGAAATACCAGGGAGATTTTCAAAGATGTGGCATGGGTAAGGATGGCCAGGGACACGGAGGTGAGAGAAAATAGAGATGCACTGGTCTGGAATGGACCAGTGGGGTCTGGATTTAGTAAAGGGGGAGGATTACAGCATGGCACAGCATCATGTGATTGGCACAACCTGTGACTCTGCTGGTGTTGTTAATCAGCAAGTTAGGCAGTACATGCCCCCTTTGCACCCATTGACCTCTGGTAGAATAATTTGCATTGCTACCTAATCACAGGAGGAAACTGCCACAGCCTTCCACTAACAGTCATTTCTGATTATGGCTCAGAAATGTAGCACCACAATGGGGCAGCTGTATGGGACACTTTGCAACTGAGAATCTGGCCTGCTACTTAAAAGTCTGTGGTTCAAACAAATGTAAGCCCTGTCTCACCTCATAACCTGACATTTTGTCCTCTGAAAAAGCAGGGCACACATTATTAAATACGCTTGCTCCTCCTATTTCTGTTAGGACATTGAAAAAACAATGTGTGTATATAGTCACTGTATGCTGAAGGGCTATAATCTATTACCAGTGTAACCAGGCAATCATTTATTGCATTTGATTACACTTGCTGGGCCAAACGTTGCTTTGTTCTACTTCTGAATGGAAACAAAATCTGACAGTGAGCCCCAACAAAATCACAGCCCTGAAGCTGAGGTTGTATTATGTCAGCTGTAAAGGAAATTGTATTTTGTTTTTGTGGAAGCAAAAACTGATTATTTTAAATAAATCTTACATAGCTGCAGCTTCGAAGGCCTGCATCTGCGTCACAGTGCCAACAAATCTTATGACATATTGTAGCGATTTCATCAACATCGATCTGACAACATAAACACTTTTATCTTAACAGCACTGGTCTGGAAATTTGCTGACATTTGCGTGCTTTCACTCTCCACAGTGTTTCTCAGTATGGAATATATGTCAGTGAAACATAAACAGGAAACTATCATTTCAACAGAATTATGGGTTAAAAACTATAAATAAACAATTTAGTTGTTGGAATTTGGGAGTAACAAAAATATCTCTATCAACACATCAAGGTCAAGAGAGATGTAGGTGGAATAACTTTGTTAAACACGGAATATAAAGCCACTCATTTCCTGTTTCACAAGCCAAGGAATCACGCCAGAAATGACAGTTGTTACTTTACTTGCAGCACTCAAACTCAAATTGTAAAGTTGCAAAACTGTTACTGTGTGCTTTAAGTGCTATTTCTGAGGACACTTCCAACTTTAATTTTATTGAACTATGACTAACATTCAACAAAAGGAATTAGCTGTCATACATCCTATTGATTACTAGCAGAATAACCGAGCCTGGACCACTGTTACTTATAACACAGTAAGGCTTCTAGTGCAGGAAGCCTTGAAGTCTTGCTTTACCATACAGTGCCAGCAGAACCATATTGCTAAAGAGGCACAGGGTGGAGGATGGGATGCACATGCCCCCCCCCCCCATGAAGTATAAAATAATTGAATTAAATCAGTTAAGGCAGCAATGCATGTTTAAGCATAATGCATAACAAGGTGTGAGTTAATTGGGGATTTGCCCAGGCCTTGTGTGGTGTGTCACGAGGCACAGCTGTGTGACTCAACCACAGGAAAAGTGGATAATTCCCATTACCCACATCCAGGGATACCTTATTGCAATTATACAATGGACCCATCTGTGAATAAATTTGAAATGTGTGTAATTATGATTATTATTTTTTTTAATAAATGCCCTTCCCCAACCACAGGTTACTGCAGAATATACCTATGGGTAAAGACCTTAACTGACCAATCAGATTACAGGATTTTTTTTATGTCCATTGTATAATATGGTTTATTACATTTAAGCAACTGGGTTCTAAAAATCCTGCAGTCTGACTGGTTGAGGACCATTGTTTAATCCAGCATAACCACACACTTTTTTTAGGATTCCTTGATAATTTCAGGGAACACCAACTGAAGTACACTAAAGCTTTTTACCTGTGCCACTGTTTCAGCTCCCTACCCCCACACCATCAACAGGGAAAAGTTTCACTTTCATGTTTCAAACAGTAGTCTGTAGTCTTTTTCCTTGTGTCACTTTGTCTTACATCTTACTTGTAAACAGAAATTTCTGTTTTATAAGCCCAGCAACACACCCTAGAGTTTGTGGGCTGAGCTGTAATAAACCACTGCTTTTCTGTGTGAACGAAGTAATCGGCTTCACCTTTGAGCACAACTTAAACACTGTTACGTGTTGTCACTTACTTAGATCAGCCTTTTTTCATGACTTGTAAGAATGCCTTTTTACCATTCTGAGTGGTCCTTAGAATTTTCTTCAGATTCAAAGAAATTAAAGAACTAGCTAGTCCCCAAGTTTCTTCAGTATTCTCAGTGGTATTTGAACACTCATTGTTCTGTATGATGAGGGAGCAGCATCTGTTATATGGGTGATCAGAAACAGCTGAGACTACTTAAGTAAGAAAATTATAAGGCTGCTTCAAATGTGGTTAAAAGGCATCTTACAAGAGAGGAGAAAAAAGAGCGTTCTAAAATAAAATAAGATGGTATAGGTTCAAAACTGTCACTGTAACATGGGCTACTGCTTTACGATCATACTTTGATTGCAACAATTATATGCATGACTAGAAAGTGGTTAGAAAAATTACTTCTAACCAAGGAAGAATGGTGAGGCTCAGAGAATGAGACTTAGTCAGATATAAAGCTGTTGCAGATTGGGAGGTTTGTTACTTCAGACAATGACCGGATAGATATTAGAGGCTGCTTTATCATCCCACAGATAATTTGTTTTGGTTTTCAAGGAAATACTGTTCTCTGGTATGCAGAAGAAGCCTAAGAGCTACTGTATGCAGAGCTGGAGAAGTCACTGGTATAGAAAGAGCTAAACTAAAGTCTAATGATCTGGACAGAGGCAGTCAGCAAAGGGATTTGCTTCTTAGAAACCAATATACAGAGTAAGTGAACAATAACACTCAACAATGTATTGGTTCCTAGTCTTGAGCCACGTGCCCAGGTGCATTGTGAGGCACAGGGCTTGTGCTGAGTGCCTTGAACCACCCAGCAATGCTGTTCAGGAATAGGAACCAACAGCCTGGAGAGTTTTATTAAACTTATAACATGTTGTTTTTAAGGCAAATATTAAAAATGAATAGGAACTGGTTTCAAAATAAAAGTATTAACTTAGTTATAGTAATAAAATAGTATTGAAGATGTAAAGTAGTCCCATTGCTGTCACTAAGAGGCACTAATCAGACCTGTACTTTGAATTATTGTAATTTTATTACACAATTGGCTTTTGCCTTTTCACCATAAAAGCACTTTTAAAATACAAGTATTGAAAATACTTAAAACTAGCAGTCATTATATTGTAGCATACTCCAGATAAAACTTAAGAAAAAAACCTGGCAAAGCTATACTTAGTTCAGTTTGTATAGTTACATAACTTACTCTGTTAATACTATAGGTTATATACAAACACTTCATGCTAATAATTATTGCCCAGATTATATTTTTAAATTGTAAAGTGCCATTCTTTGGGACCACAATCTATGTGATTACTTATCACATATTATATATAACAGGTAACACACCAAGTCCTCCACCACCACTAATCACAAAATGTGGGGTTGATGCTGTCAGTGGCCCCAAACCTCAAGGTGAAGTCCCCAGAGTAATTCAGCAATCTTATGGGACAGATACCCTATCAGCAGATTTATAGATTTTACTTGTGTACTCTACACAGAATATTAATTTCATTTCAGTTCTTATGCCCTGAAAATGGTTAGCCCTAATTAACACTTAAAGAGCTACTGACTCATCAAAGAAAACTTTGAAAAACAGAATATTTGGGTATAATTTGGCTTGCATTCCATATATATTCTTTATATTTCTCCTCCCTTTATTTATTACTGAGGAAATGCACATGAATACATGATCTTTATCCCTCTTAGTTCCCTTTAAGTTCATCTGCCTCTATAGCTTACTCCCTACTTCAAGTCATAGTCATCTATTGTGATATCAAAGTTTGTTGCCATAAAAGTAACTGTGATGTCACAAGCAGAGCATTATGACCTCAGGTAGGGAGAAAGCAACAGCCGAAGATGAACTCTTCAGGAGCAAAGATCCTGTTTTTATGCAAACGACCTCAGCAATAAATAAGTAATGGGGAGGAGGAGGAGGAGGAATACAGAACTAATGTGAAATACAAGGTCAACTGTGTCTAAATCTGGTAGGGTGGGTAAGTGAGGGGGCGGCTGCACTCTCTATCTTAAGGACTTGCTATCAGGCCAACTGCTCCCTCTGCCACAACTAACATCGAGGGCACAGGCTCTCATGCTAAAATTAACACTAGGCAGATCTATTTCCCCTCTCCTACTCACCATTGTCTACATTCCTCCCAAGGAGCACAGAATAGCCTTCCAGGCCATTCTGACCTATCTTTCTACTCTACCCCCACATCATGAAAAAATAGTTATGGGTGATTTCAACATAAATTGGCTGGCAAACACAGCCACCCCATACGTAGATGATACCTGAGTGCTTGATCTCACTCAGGTAGTCACCTTCCCCACCTGGATTAACACCTGAACAGGGACATCCTCCCTCCTGGATCTTGTCTTCACAAACCGTCCCCATAGAATAACCAACACCCTGGTACTCCCCAATGCACTAAGCGATCATTCTCCAGTACTCTGCACTTGGTCCTGCAGTGTCCCCAAAACCGCCCCCAAAATTACCTTATAACACAAACTTCACCCTGGCAAACTCTCTCAACCCAAGGCCCACCTCAGGCACTGGGACTGGACACCCCTTGTAAACACTCTCAACCCTGATCGTGCGCTTGATCTATTTATCTCCACCTTCAACGGTATCTGTGATAAGACTGCCCCCCTTACAAAGTGAATGTCCAAAGATAACCAGGTCCCCTGGTTCTCTGACCACCTCCTGGACCTAATGCGACAGAGTGACTCCCTTTGGCACCATGCTAATGAGACCCAGTTGCCAGCAGACAGGAAACTGTATAGGGAGGCCCACAACAAATGCACATGGGCCCTACACACTGCCAAAGCTGATTACTACAAAGCGTCCTTAACATCCACATGGGGTGATGGGTGCAAATTCTGGAACAATATTAAGGAACGCTGCAGTACAGTCTCAAACCCGCCCCCGGACCAAATGGAAATTGATGGTAACATCTCCACAGATCCCCTCAGTATACCTCAGCCCTTAAATCCACTTTCACTAATCGCAACCATGTCCTCCCCCAAATTTCTTTGACCCACCTGCCCGTCCGGGCCCACCCCCCTCCTCTCTATGCTCCTCCCTTACATCTATGCATTATCACCCCTGAGACTGCTAAACCTGACCTAATCAGAACTCTAAGCCACTCACACTACTGTAGCGACTCCCTAGACCTGAGACTCCTTTGCCTCACTCTCCTGGAAGTCCTATGCCCGCTCACTCATATTCTAAATCACTCCCTCTGCCAAGGGAAATTCCCTACCATTGCAAACAGGCCTCCATTACCCCCATCTATAACAGTGGGGGCCGCACCGCCATGAACAACTACCAGCCTATCTCCATTCTCCCCCCTCTGTCTAAAGCCTTAGAGTGTATTGTAGCTGACCAAATCACTGACCAACTCACTAAATATAACCTTCTCTGCAACCAACAACATGGCTTCTGTAAGGGGCATAGCACCACCACCGCCCTCCTCGATTTCACCTTGCGTGTCCACTCTGCCTTGGATCATGGCCACATCACAGGCGCTATCTTCGTGGACCTGTCTAAAGCTTTTGATACAGTCAATTATGCCCTCTTACTGAACGCACTCTCCTCCAGTGGCTTTTCCAATGATGCTTTAAATTGATTCACCAGCTATCTGACAGATAGAACACAACAGGTCAAGGTAGGCACCGTCCTGTCCCCCAGCCTCCCTGTCAGCTCTGGTGTTCCACAGGGGTCAATTCTTGGCCCCCTGCTGTTCAGCCTATATCTAAACTCCCTCCTGTCGGCCATCTCTGGGAGCCTGCTCCTCTACGCGAATGATGCTGTCCTGTTTGCCTCTGATCCTGACCCCCTTAAACTTCACAAAACTCTCCAACTCTCTTTCCATGAGGCAGAACAATGGTTCACCACCTAGTGCCTAATAATCAATTACAAAAAACAAACTATGATCTTCTCCCATCCACAAAACCCCCTGAAGAAACTCTGCCTCCCTTTTCTCACCGCTAACCAAACCCCTCTCGATCAAGTAAACACCTTTAAATACCTAGGGGTCGCACTAGACCCAGCCCTCAACTATAAGCAACATATTCTTCACCTAGCCACTGCCCTTAACTTGAGATTAGGTGTTCTTTATCGGTACAAACACTGCTTCACTCCTGAGACCCTACGGCTTACCGTCAATTCCTCTGTCATCTCCCTTCTGGACTACGGTATTCTCATTTATAGTGCTGCCCTCACCTCTGCACTAAACAGACTCTGCCTTGTACTCAAAGCCTGCTGTCTCATCCTCAGATGTGACCATTCCACACACACCTGCTCACTCTACAGCTCCACCAACTGGTTAAACCTTGACAACAGAATCAGGTACCACACCTGCCTAATGACGAAAAAAATAGTTCTTGGTCTCACCGCTACCACACTCTCCTCAATTATCCACCCAGCATCACCAGTCAGAGCCACCCGTGACTCTAACAAACTGTTGTTATGGTTACCCTGCTGTTGGACCTCCCAATCTCAAAGAACTTTCAGGTACTGAGACCCTTACTGGACGAACTCACTCCCAAACCAAATAACTAATGAAATAAGACTTGGCCCTTTTAAATCTAGACTAAGGGAGCACCTCCAGGACTCTAACACATGTGATTGCCACCGACCCCTTCCAACAGCATGTTGTCTTACATCTATCTGGACAGATGGCTTCAGATCCCCGTGACTACATTGCACCTATTTTACTCTACGACTATCAGCCTGTTACAGAACCAACTGCAACTATATGGCTGTGCTAAAGTACTGAGTCCCTTTGCTATCCTTGACTGAAAGCATCCAACTGAACAACAGTGTATTCAATTGCCTATTATGTAATGAAATGCACTGTAACATGTAATGTAATGTACTGTACTGTTATCACTGCAACAAATGCTGTCCCTGTACCTTAATGTACGATGTAGAACATTTGAAAATGAGTCTTTGACTCAAAGGTATTTCTGAATATCTCAATCAATAAATAAATAAATATTATGTTTTGTTAAAGTTCTCCTGAAGGTGTCAGCTGCTCTTTAAAGGAGAACTTGATTTATGTATGTAGTCAAAGGGGCTACATTCTCAAAGGGCAGCGCAAGCTGCGCCAATGGCAGATTGCACTACTTGCCGGTGCACCAGGGACCCTGTGCTCAATTCTGTATTGAGAAAGGTCCCAATGGCAAAGTCCCACAGCTTACAACAACTGTGCCCATGTGCATCTGGAAGGTTTGCTGCAAGCAGCAGGAATGGTTAGGTGGCACTCCTGTAAGGGCAGAAACACTACCTAGGAGAGAAAGCCAATATGCCGTGTGTACAGCAAATGTACCCATCAGCATACTGGCATTGTAACTGACCTGCAGGATGACAATGAAAGGCTTAACAGAGGAGTTGGACATTGCTTCAGTGTACCTGACTATATAACATATATATATATATATATATATATATATATATATACACACATATATTATGGTAGCACGTAGTGCTACCAAATAATTAGGGTTGAGGAGCCATTTATATGTTAAACCCAAAATGTTGCACCTTAATAACTTTGCAACTGTTTGATAGATTTGTCTGAAATTTGGAATACACAATCAAGAACCATATGCCTTGGGATCTGCCAAGTTTCATACTGGTTGGATATACGACTGCGGAGTTATTAAGCATGATCTGCATGTGCATTTACACTTTTTCTGGAATTGTACGATCGCGCCTACAGGTTGCATGGTTTGCGCGACTGTCCCAAAATCTTCAGGGAATGTGCGGCCGGAGTCCCTGATGTGCCTTTCAAAGATTTCATGAAAAAATATTAAACAGTTCAAAAGTTATTCAAAAAACAATTTCCCATTATAAGTCAATGGAAAAAGTTAACAAAAGTTCGACAGTGTCGCAAATGCATTTTTACTTTCGCAAATGGCCCTCTTACTTTCTTAAATCCGCCATCTTGTTTTCAGTTAGTGATCAGAAAAATGCTTACCATTTAAATTTGGGACCCTCTAGCAACCTAATTCTTTTTGTATTCACCTAGTCGGACGCTGAGGATGCTAGCCATGTCTTTATTTTGGGGTAAAACACCCCAGAAATATGTTTTTCAAATTTCTGGAGAAAGTACTTTCGCAAAGTACTTCGTGCTCATAAAAGTGTTGCAAATTTTTGCGACAGCTTTCGCAAATTGTGACAGGACTTTTCTAGGCTGTGGGGAAATTACAGCAATTCTTTGGCACCACGCTGCAAAAGAACGGTTGGGAGTTTTGGGCTGAAAATTGGAGGGAAAGCAGCTGACATCTCACAGATGTGCCTTTCAGTGTTGTGTTGAAAAATTATTACATGGCGGCAAAGTTATGGCACTCCAAAGTTGATGGTTTTTTCTATAGGCTAACATTACGGCGCCTAACACATTACAGGAATCCTTTGGCACCCTGCTGCAAAATAACGGTTTGGTCTTTTTTCCTGAAATTTGGAGGAAAGACAGCCAACAGCCCACAGATGTGTCTTTCAGTGGTTCGGTGAAAAAATATTACAGGGAGGCAAAGTTATGGCACTCCAAACTTCTCTTTTTTTCCCATAGGATAACATTAAGGCATTCGCTGTGCCTTTCAGGGCCCGTATCTCGGAAATGGTGCGAGATACAGACTTTTCATTGGAAAAATGCTTAGCCCTACATTGAAGGCTAAGTACAAAACTGGCTAGGACAGTTGTAAATCATATGAATTTTAAATTTTTTTTCTACATCATACGGTTCCTGAGATATAACCTATTTAGTATTCCAAGTCCTCATTTTCTGCTCCGATACTCATTATTATGCATACATTCTTTGTACTCACTATCTTTCTCTATGCAGCTTTTGGGGAAAACCAGCCTGTGCGCTTACATTACTGTTACCGTTGCCCTTTCTGCTTGCGGTTCCGTACCCGTTTCACTTACCGTTGACATCTACACCACCATGTGTGTTATCCTTTGCGTTTTCATTTGAGCTTGTGTTTCTGTTATTTTTTGCCATTTGTGTCTACAGTACTGTTTCTCTTTCTGTTTCACTTTGTGTCACCATGCCCATTGACATTTCCGTTTCCAGACACCATGTTACTATGTGACAACACATCACGTGGCAGACTGTTCCCGTCTACGCCACCATGTGCATTACCCTTTCTGTTCTCATTCATGCTTGCATTACCATGTGCACCACTGTTAGCGCTTCTGTTTGCGTTGCTGTTCCTGTTACTATGCCACAAGACATCACATGGCGGGAGCGCGGGACCCTCGCTGCTGCATTACATTCACTATTTCTGGTTATCATTCTCAAAAGGAAGGGAAATTAGAGGCAAAAAACTCCGCTTAATGCATTAGTTAGGGTTGTTCCACAGCGACAAGTGAGGAAATTCAGTGTTAGGGTTGAAAACCCCCTTGGACCCCTCACCCACCCAACCAGCATTGGGTGTGCATTGGGTCGTCGGTCCTAACTCTCACCCCATTCTCCTATACTTTTGCTGCTTTACACATGTGATGGGGGTGGAGTTAGGGCTGACGACCCCAATGCGCACCCCAGTGCAGGTTGGGGTGGGCGGGGTCCAAGGGGTTCAACCCCAACAATCAATTCCTCACTTTTGTCACTGTGGAACAACCCTAACTAATGCATTAAATGGAGTTTTTGCCTCTAATATATATATACACACACACACACTAAGTAGAGGCAAATTGTCATAAATGCCCAACTATTTCTGTCAGATGTTTTCAACTGTATTGTAATTGTATGTATATATGTCAGGACCTGGACTACCCTTGTCCTCTTCCTCACTGTACCCCTCCCCCCAGGTCACACCGGGAGACAAGCAGTTCTTGCTCAGTGTGCTTTTTCTGATGAAACTATGTATATATGTATATATGTATATATGTGTATATATAGTATTTATTTAAAATCTTCAGAAACAATCTTTGAGCAAGGTGCTCATTTACAAAGGTTCCTTGTCAGTAACATAATACAGCTTCATAGATACAAATCACATAGACTTAGTAAATAATAATACATAGGCAATACATACAGAGCAAACAAAGACACTTGGGATGGTACAAATGAAAACATGTGTTTGTCAGCACTGACCACTTTCAAGAATACCAGATATGGGGATGTTGCAGCATTGCCCTAGTGCAAGGCCCCCTTGGCACATGCAGCCTGCTTTAGATGCAGGCTGCATTTGAGAATTGCTTCCAGCACATGTTTTGGTGCAGGCCACACCTTGTGCCATTTCTTGTGGTGCATGCCCCCTGCATCAGTTGGAGACACTTTGAGAATCAGGCCCCTAGTGTGCTTGTTCCTTTATTTGCTGTTAGCAATTTTTTTCCCAAATTTGCCTACTTGTTTAGTGGCCCCTGGGGATCTCTGTCTGTATGTTTTATTGCCTTTCCTTTTTTTTTTTTTTTACAATGCCTCTTGTGCCTTGTGACAGTGATACATCTAAGACCATTGATCAGTGAGGGCATGCTTACTGTTGACTCTGCAGCAGTATTAAACTGGTTATTCTGGCCCCAAATAAGTAACTGTTTCTAATCCAATCTTTTTATTTTCAAGGTGTATACCCAGGTTTAGACAGCAGGAGTGAATGTTTTGTTTTTAAAGCTTTTCTTTTTACACATAACCATAAAAGCACACAAATTAGCTCAGCTAATCAATTCTATAATTAGTGAAGACTGTAGCTTTTTTAAGAATAGCTAACTCAGTTATCCTGCAGGTGTTTGCCAAACTGTGACTCTAGCCTTTATTGATGCTTATTTGGATAAGGAGATGCTCTTGATTTAAAGCAGTAAACCAGTCCTTACTGAATTAATGGTCTCAGACACATCACTGTCACATGGGACAGGATGTATTGCAGGAAAAGGAATAGCAAACAAAACAAAACAAAAAAAGACAGAAACACAGAAGCATAGAAACATAGATTTTGATGGCAGATAGGGACCGTTTGGCTCACCTAGTCTGCCCATTTCCCCTACCTACAGGATAAGCTTCAGATCCTAATTAACCAAGAGCATATTTCTTCCTACCCTCCTCAAGAATTGCCTTATGTCTTTCCCATGCATTCTTGAATTCTCCCACAGTTTTAGACCCCACAACCTCCTTAGGAAGGCTGTTCCATGCGTCCACCACCCTCTTCCTGGGCTCCATAAAACAAGAAGGCAAACTTTAGAAATAAATCCCAACAGCACACACAGAAAAGATTACCCTAGGACTACACACAAATTAAAAAACTCTGTACAAAATATCTTTTTCGTAAATTTTGACAGTAGTTCTCTTTCAAAACATTTCTTGTGATTACTCATTTCCTTCCTTTCTTTTCTATTATATTTTTTGCTGCTAAATATGAAAAGGTTGCCATGTTTTTTATAACCATTTCACTTGTCCCACACTTTAAGGAAAATAACTTTCTCTTTGACACTCAGGTGTGCGTGTTGTTAGTTAGCAACACACTATCTAACTAGACCTAATAGTCAAAAATGGGTGACTGCAATATATGATGAATATATCTTTAATAATATGGAAGAACACACTTTGCTGATAGAGATGAGTGAAATCATCTAGCATGATCTTACATTTATATTGATATTTATTAATAATTTTCCTCATGCTGAAACTAGCATGGTAAGTGTGGAGAAAAAGTGATCTGTAGTCAGTTTTTGGGGTACTTTTGCAACTTGTGTTTAAAATTGTAACAGGTGGTGTGGGGGAAACTAGCTCAAGAGATTAATATTGTGCTGAGTAGATCCAGGAAGCCCTGTGAATCAGGTGTGCAGCTAGGGGGCAGAGCTGACAGAGGCTTAGTACCTTCTTACTAGGTCACTATAAAAGTGCTACCACTCTAATGTGTCCAGCATGTTCATCTCCCAGCGAGAGAGTGGAATAGCAAAGGAGTGAAACAGGTGAGTGAAATCTGAGGCCTTGGCAGGCATCAGCAGGAGGAAGCAGGGTAGCAAGGCACTCTGCCAGTCGACTATGGTAAGGCACCTGTTCACTACTGTATAACAGTCACTTCTGGGAAGGGTAGAAGGTCACAGGTATGCCAGAACTGGGAGCTGGAGCAACACCCTGTCTAGGATAGGAGTATAAAGAGATTTAAGCATGGCACGGGGAACATAAACAGAAACAAACAAACAAAAGGGGAAAACTAGAAACACCCTGTCAGGGGTATGGGCATATAAGTAATTCCTAGTAACACAGGGAGAATAGAAGTTGGGAATGCTGGGAGTGGTGCAGTGCAATGGTTGTGGTGTGGCAATCTTCAGAGAGATCTGGAGAATGTAACACTGCTCCAACTGTGCACACCTCTCTGGGTTGAGGGACAATGTTGCTAGACTCCATGCTGAGTTGGCTGGGATTTGAGCAACCTTTTCCTCCACCCAGGAGCCACCAAGTCTGCCACTGTTGCATCAAAGGATGCCAGGGAGGAGCAATATCTGGACTGTGATGGACTTAGAAAGGATGGGGTGGTGGGTCAAATGCACATTCCTCAACCAGTGCCTCTACGCAATTTCTATGCTGCTCAGGTAAGGCAGAACTGCCAGGAACAGTCACCCATGGTAGAGGCCAGGGAGGATGTGGGGGTCCTCCGTAGCAGAGACCTCAAGGAGGGTGAAAGAGGACCCCAGATGAGGAGGAAGTAACTTCTGGTGGGGGACTTGATTATGAGGGGGATAGATTTGAGAATAGGGAAGGGAGATGGAGGTTAGGTGCCTACATAGTACCACAGCCCAGAGGAAGGGGGAGCAGATCCTAAGAATTGCTATGGCAGCAGGACAAGAAGAAGAGCTGGATGTCATGGTCCACCTGGTGACTAATGACCTGGTTAGGGATGAGGCTGGGATAGTGCAGGGGGAGTTTAGGGAGCTGGGGAGGGGTCTTAGAGAAGTAGTACACTAAGTGGCTCTCACTGAGGTGCTGCCTGTCTATGACAGAGGGAAGGAGAGGGATCTCTGCACAAGGAGCTTCAACATATGACTGAAGGAATGATGCAGAGAGGAGGGGTTTAGCTATACTTGGGCTGGGGACTCACTTCAGAGGATAAGGGCTTATACAGGTGTGATAGCCTATGTCCATCAGGGAGGGGAACCATAGTCCTCAGTAGATGGTGTAGATGTTACTCTGAAGAACATTTAAATCAGCCAATGTTGGTGGCAGAAGAGATTGGGGAGGTGAAACTGCTCCCCCCACAGGCTTAAGCACAGAGTAGGGAGAACCTGAGAGGAATGGAATCCCCTGGGATAAAAAATTACTACAGGAAGCAGGGTGGAAGAAATGAAGGGGGTGGGAGTGGGTGCATTAAAAAGAGAGGGGAAGGAGGGAAAACAAAAAGGAAAAAAAGGGGAGTTAATAAATGGAATGGTAACAAAACCTTGAAAGCCATGTGTGCAAATGCTAGAAGTCCAGGAAATAAGATTCCAGACCTATAGGCCACAATGGCAGAGGCTGACCTGGATACTATGGCCATTACCAAGTCATGGTGTTCTGAACACCATGACTGAGACATGGCTATAGGCTATATTCTCTTTGGGAAGGACATGGTGGGAAGGAAAGGAGGGGGTGTGGTACTTTATGTAAAGGTGGGCATTAAAGTGATGGAAATGCAGGGAATTCAGAGGGGGCAGAGTTACTGTGAGTCACATAGAGATGGAGAATGGAGCCTCTGCCCGCACTGGTGTGATCCACAGACCTCCAGCATAGGGGAAGGAGTTTGATAATTTACTGATGGAAACCACTAGCAAGATGGCAGAAAATGGGGAGGTACTGCTGGTGGGGGACTCCAGTCTGCTAGAAAGAGACTGGAGCCTCCCAGCTGAAGCTTCAGCTGGAAGCAGGGAATTCTTGGACTCTCTGCAGGGGGCATTCCTCAGACACTAGTAAGTGAATCCACTCATGATGGGGCAATACTGGACTTTGTACTCACAAACAGGGACACTGGTGCAGAAGTCAAGGTAGGGGGCCATCTGGGGACCAGTGATCACCTTACAGTGTGCTTCAGTATAAGGATGGCTGCAAAATCAAACCACACAAAGGCAAGAGTCCTGGACATCAGGAGGGCAGAGTTGGAGGAACAGTGAGGGAAACTAAAAAGGGCCATAGTGAAGGAAATAAATCTTTGTGTCAAGCAAAGGCACAAAAGAAATAAGAAAAGAGACCACCATGGTTTTTGAAGAGGTGGCAGAAAAGGTAAAAGCTAAGAGATACCATTTAGAAGGTACAAGGAGACACAAGAGGGAGGAGGTGAGGGAAGCAGGGAAAGCAGTAAGGAGTGCAAAGTGCAAAATGAAGAAAGAATACTCAAGGCAGTAACAAAAGGGGACAAGATATTTTTTACTACAAAAGAATCCCAGAGCAAATGCTCTGAGGCATGGGTTATCCCGGAGGATATTGGCTGTACAGCCACATTTTAAAGAAAACACAATTGCCCCATGGGGATTTGCATGTGTTTACCATGCTGCTTTGCCTTATTGGGGTATGTGCAATTGTATTTTCTTTAAAATTTGGTTGCATGGCCAATATCCTCCGGGATAACCCATGCATTTGCTCTGGGATTCTTTTGTAATTCTTTTCCTTCTCTATTTTGGGTTCCTCATGATCCAAACAAATAACATTCCCCTTAAGGGGTGGCTGGCTCCCTCTCTTTGGGCTAAGACACAGATATGGCACACTGAGTCCAAATGAGCACAAAACACGTGTATGTGTCTGCTGTTCTTAGCCTTTGCTGATTGCACAGTGAGGCTTTCTGGCACCGTGCAATTCTGCTTAAAGTTGAGGCAGTCCAAATTCTTTCATGGGGATTTGCATATGTTTCTCATGATGCTTGCATTATTGGGGTATGTGCAATTGTGTTTTCTTTAAGATAGTTTTTAAGTATGTAAGAGAAAAAAGGAAGACCAGGGGTGGGATTGTAAGGTTTCCAAGGAAGGGAGAACAGGAAAAGGCAGCCATCCTGAAGAAATACTTTTCTTCAGTGTTCAGAGAGGAAAGAGATGGGGAAGGGCCACAAAAATCTAACAGGAGCATTGGAGGGAGGGACATTGTCACTAGTCTGTTTTTGGAAGAGAGATTCCTGAAGGGGCTCGCAGATCTGAAAGTGGCCAAGGCAATGGGGCCAGATGAGTTCCACTCATGGGTATTGAGTGAGCTCAGAAAAGTACTGGCTACACCTCTGATGGTTCTATTTAACAGCTTATTGGAAACAGGAGTGGTTCTAGAGGACTGGAGGAGGGCAGATGTAGTCCTACTTCACAAAAGTGGTAGCAGGGAAGAGGCTGGCCATTCTAGGATAGTCAGCCTGACTTTGGTGGTGAAAAGGTTAATGGAATCACTGCTCAAAGAAAGGATTGTGGAGTATCTTGAATCCAATGCGATACAAGACCCGAGGCAGCATTGGGTCACAAGGGGGAGGTCATGTGAAACAAATCTGATAACATTTTTAGACTGGGTGACCAAGGGACTAGATCATGGTGGAGTGGTGGATGTTGCCCACCTATATTTCAGTAAGTCGTTCAACACTGTTCCACAAAGGAGACTAGTAAGCAAGCTGGGTTGCTTAGGACCCACTATCTAAAAGTGGTAAACTGGGTAAGAGATTGGTTAATGGATAGGTGGCAGAGGGTGATGGTAAATGGAGTTCACTCGGAGGAAGGGAGAGTGACCAGTGGGGAGCCTCAGGGATCAGTACTGAGACAAGGGGTAAATGGAGAAAAAGACAAAGGCAGCAGGGACATGGATGGGGCCAAAAGAAATAAAGCCATAAAAAAAGGGAGGGTAATGAGTACCAATGCCCGTAGTCTAGGTAAAAAGCTTCCTGAAATGGTGGCCTTGATGGAAGAGGGATGCCTGGATATTGTGGCAGTCACAGAAACATGGTACACAGAGAACCATGACTGGGATGACAACATACCAGGGTATACAATCTGCAGGAGGGACAGGGAGGGAAGAAGAGGAGGAGTAGTAGCTCTCTATGTAAGGGAAGGGATCAAAGCAACAGAACTAAAGGGTAAACAGGGAGGAGAGGAGGCACTGTGGGCCACCCCAGAGACTTGAAATGGGTCCACAATCCACACAGGGATTGTATACAGACCCCCGTCTCAGGGGGAGGAGCTGGACAAGGAAATGATAGAAGGCATCCTTGGGATGGCAGAGAAAGGGGAGATATTGCTGGTGGGAGACCTAAATATGCCAGATGTTGACTGGAGCACCTTTGCTGCAGCCACATCCAAGAGCAGAGCCATTCTCGATGCCCTACAGGGGGCATGCCTCAGACAGATAGTTTTGGAACCCGCTCAGGAGAGCGCAATCTTAGACCTGGTACTCTCAAATGGGGACAGAGAGAGGATCTCTGATCTTGAAGTGGGTCGCCATCTGGGAACAAGTGACCACCAAACAGTGTGGTTCATGATAAACTTTGCTGTTGAGTGAAGCCACACAAAAGTGTAGGTACTGAGCTTCAGGAGGGCTGATTTTTGTCAAAATGGGAGAGTGCCTCAGAAAAGCACTGGCAAACAGGCAAGAAGGTGGGGTGGAGCAACAATGGGCAAACATCAAAACCGCCATCACAGAGGCAACAAGCCTTTGTGTGAAGCAAATAAATAAAAATCAAAACGTAAGAAAAAAATACTATGGTTCTCAAAAGAAGTGGCGGGGAAGGTAAGGGAGAAAAAAAAATAGCATTCAGGAAGTATAAGGAAACACAGAAAGAGCAGGACAGAGAACTGTACCAGATAAAGCAGAAGGAAGCGGGTAGGAGGCAGTATATCGCAGTGGTCTAAGGCTCTGAGCTGCAAATTTGGTGACATCCAGCAGACCAGACCTGGGTTTGAATCCCACAGCTTCCACTTGCATACTGTGTAACCCTGAGCAAGTCGCTTAACCTCCTTGTGCTCCCAGGTCACTCCTATAAAAAAGCTTTCAGCTTAGTGTGCTATACCTGGTTAAACAACTAAATAATAATAAAAAAAAAAAAAGCGGGTAATGCAGTCAGAATAGCAAAGGCCCAAACCGAGGAAAAGATAGCCAACTCAGTTAAGAAGGGGGATACAACCTTTTATAGGTACATTAGGGAGCAAAGAAAGACTAAGGCAGGGATACTGAGGCTGTACAAAGAGGAAGGTGGTTGGGCAGACAGCGACAGTGAAAAAGCAGGGATACTGAATGAATACTTCTGCTTGGTATTCACAATGGAAAAGCAGAAGGAAATACCTAATCCAGTCAATAGAAGCACTCTGGATAGGGGGTTTAATATTAGTCCTTTCACAGAAGAAAGAGTTCTGAAAGACTTAGAACTGAAGGTGAATAAAGCAATGGGGCCTGATGGGATTCATCCCAGAATTCTAAAAGAACTAAGGGAAGAACTAATAACACCACGGACTACCCTTTTTAATAAATCATGGGAGGATGGTGTGGTACCTGAGGACTGGAGGAGGGCGGATGTCATTTCCCTTCACAAACGTGGGAGCAAGACAGAGGCAGGAAACTACAGACCTGTCAGTTTGACCTTAGTGGTAGGGAAAATTATGGAATCACTTCTGAAGGAAAGAATTGTTGAGTACCTAGAGGCCAGTGGGGCACGGGACCCAAGGCAGCATGGATTCACAGCGGGAAGGTCATGTCAGACAAATCTAATTGATTTCTTTGACTGGGTGACCAAGCAGTAGACCAGGAAGGGGCTGTGGACATGGCCTACCTAGACTTTAGCAAGGCATTTGACACAGTCCCGCACAAAAGATTAATAAACAAATTAGCCAGCCTGGGAGTGGGTCCCCGGGTGGTAGCCTGGGTAAAACACTGGTTGGACAACAGGACACAGCGGGTAATAGTAAATGGTGTCCACGGTGAAGAAAGGAAGGTTACTAGTGGGGTACCGCAGGGTTCATTCCTGGGGCCGGTCCTTTTTAATGGCTTTATAAGTGACATTGCAGAGGGACTGGAAGGGAAAGTATGTCTCTTTGGAGATGACACAAAGATCTGCAACAGGGTTGATACACAAGGTGGGGTGGAAAGGATGAAAAGGGACTTGGCAAGGTTGGAGGAATGGTCAGAAGTATGACAGCTTGGATTCAATGCAAAGAAGTGCAAAGTAATGCAACTGGGAAACAAAAACCCAGGGGATGAGTACACAATGGGGGGGTGAGATACTGACAACAACAAAAATGGAAACAGACCTGGGGGTAGTCATATCAGACGACCTAAAGGTGGGCCAGTAATGTGAGAAGGCAGTAAGGAGGGCTGGGGGGATACTGGGATGCACAGGGAGAGGCATCACCAGTAGAAAACAGGAAGTTGTTGGCCCTCTGTACAGACAGTTGGTAAGACCACATCTGGAGTACTGTGTACAGTTCTGGAGACCCCATCTCCGCAAGGACATAGACAGAGTGGAGGCTGTCCAGAGGAAGGCAACCAAAATGATGCAGGGTCTGCATCAGAAGACATATGAAGAAAAACTAAAGGAACTAAAGATGTATAGCCTCAAGGAAAGGAGGGAGAGGGGACATGATAGAAACTTTCAAATACCTCAAGGGAATCAACAAAGTCCAAGAGGGTAGCATCTTTCAGAAAAAGAGATGTGCAAAAACAAGGGGGCACAATTTGAAGATAGAGGGATGGCTCAGAGGTAATGTGAGGAAGTATTTCTTCACAGAGAGGGTTGTGGATACATGGAACAGCCTTCCTGAGGAGGTTGTAGAGTCCAAAACAGTGGGGGAATTCAAGAATGCATGGGACAGACATAAGGCAATTCTAGTGGGGGGTAGGAAAAAGTAGGCTGTTGGTTAACTAGGATCTGCAGCTTGTCCGTTAGGAAGGGAAGGAAAGGCCTGCCTCTTTGTGGATGATCCCAAACTCTGTAATAGGGCAGACACTCCAGAGGTGGTGGTGGAATGGATGAGAAGTGATCTGAGAAAACCTGAGGTGTAGTTAAGGGTATGGCTGCTGGATTTCAATGTGAAAAGTGCAAAATAATGCACCTGGGGCACAGAATAGACTTTGACTTTGACGGCAGATAAGGATCGCTTGGCCCACCTAGTCTGCCCACTTCCCTACCTACAGGATAAGCCACAGATCCTACTTAACCAACAGCATACTTCTTCCTCCCCCCCACAAGAATTGCCTTATGTCTGTCCTATGCATTCTTGAATTCCCCCACTGTTTTAGACCCCACAACCTCCTCAGGAAGGCTGTTCTATACATCCACTACCCTTTCTGTGAAAAAATACTTCCTCACATTGCCCCTGAACCGGCCCCCCATCTTTAAATTGTGTCCCCTTGTTCTTGCATCTCTCTTTTTCTGAAAGATGCTACCCTCTTGGACTTTGTTGATTCCAAGGTTGGAGTACAAAATGGGGGGTGGGGAGGGAGGATACTAACAACCAAGCAGGAAATAGATCTGGGGCGATCATGTCAGACTACCTAAATATGGCCAGACAGTGTGACAAGGCAGTTGGGAGGGCAAGTGGGATGCTGGGGTGCTTAGGAAGGGATATCATAAGCAGAAAGAGGGAGATAATGTTGCCTGTGTATAAATTGCTAGTAAGACCCCACCTAGAGTACTGTGTCCAGTTGTGGCGACCACAGGCTGGATTTTCAAAAGGAGGTGCAGGGTTTGTGTTAAGCCCTGCGCCACAGCACTTAGAATCTGGTAGTGCACCGAATGCTTTTGCCACAACCGTGTCTGATTTAAGTAGGTTGGATGCAGTTGTGACAGCTTACTACATTTACAGCAGCCTGCACCAAATTTCTGGAGCAAGCACCATAAAAAAGGGTCTCTGTGACCAAAGCAAGTTAGACTACAAAAAGCTGGTTTAACTTGTGGCAATTGCATCACGAGGTAGAAAATCCCATTAGATTGCAGCAAGCTCCATCTCTATGGGGCACCTGGGGATTGTGGCAATCCAGCCCCTTTGAAAATCTGGCACCACATCTCAGAAAGAACATAGACAGAGTGGAAGCAGTCCATAGGAGGGCATCCAAAATGGTGCAGGGTCTGCATCAGAAGCCCTACAAAGAGACATTAAAGAACCTAAATACAGTATGTACACCCTGGAAGGGGGGGGGGGTACGATAGAGACCTTTAAATATCTCATGGAGGTAAACAAGGCTCAAGGGAGAAGTATTTTTCAGTAAAAATGTGCTCAATGACAAGGGGGCATGATATGAAGCTGGGGGGGAGGTTGAGTCAGGACAGACATGAGGAAGTACTTCTTCACAGAAGGAGTGATGGATTTCTGGAACAATCTTGCAGCGAAGGGTGGTGGGGTGAAAACAGTGGTGGGGTTCAAGAATGCATGGGATAGGAAAAAGGGAATCTTAGGGAAAGGGAAGGGTGAGTGAATGGGCCAAAGATCAAGTAGGATCTGCAGTGAGGCGAAGGGAGTGGGGCCAGAACCTGGAGGAAGCAGGAGGAGCAGGGTGGCCAGATTAGGGTAGTGGGGACTTGGAGATGCCCTAAGGCAAAATGGATACCAGAACACGGACATCCTTACCTGGTACCCATACTCTAGGGCTCCACAGTTAGGTGGCTCGGCTGGTTCTGGTTTCTCATCCTAATCGGGGGGTGTTGTGCAATGCCAGGTCCATTAAAAGCAAGATGGCTATTATTGCCGATCTTGTTGGGTCAACAGACCTGGCTTGCATCACCGAGACCTGGCTGGATGAAAATTCTGGCCCCATCTTGAAGTCAGCTGTTTCAGCTGGGTTCTCAGAGTTACAATGCCTGAGGCAGGATTGCAAGGGTGGGAAACCAGCAGTCTGTTTTAGATTAGAATTGGACCTTGTAGCTGTACCTGTAGGGGAGGCCAGATCCTTTTAGTGTACAGTGGCTGTTGGTGTGGGATGCAGGATTCTTCTCATATACCGTCCACCCGGGGGGGGGGGGGTGAGAAGCAATTCCTGCAGGAAATCGTGGACTTCATTGCCATATGGTGTTGGAGTCACCCAGATTGATGGTTCTGGGTGACTTCAATGCCAGGGTTGATGATGAACTCTCACAGTTTGGACAGGATTTCCTCCAACTTATGAGTTTGTTGGGTCTCACACAGATGCTTACCTCTGTGACTCACAATCATGGTCATTCATTGGACCTGGTCTTCCTGCAGGGGATGGAAATATCCAACTTGGTGGTGAACTGGTTGGGTGGTCTGACCATTACACTATAAGGTTCAATTTCCAGGCTCCCCCTAATAGGCCTGGTCCTGTGGAGATGGTTTGTTACTGCCCTTTAAGGGATGTGACCCCAGATGGTCTAATGGTGGTACTTGATCCATTGGGATTCCCGAGTGCAAGCGTGGGTCTAGAGAAATGGTGCAAGCCTATAATAAGGCTTTGACAGAGACTCTAGATGCCATTACTCCTGTCCGTGTTTGTCCCCTCACCTTTTGCCCTTGGTCTCCATGGTTTGATGAGACCTTGAGGGAGCTGAGGTGAGAGGGCCAAAAGATAGAGCATGGCTGGTGGAAATTAGGCCTTGATCCCAACAGGCTTAGAGTGATGGACCATTATAGAGTTTACCAATCGTCTGTCTCGTGTAAGAAGGCAGTGCTCCCGTCCAGCGAGATTGCCGCAGTATCGAATCGACCAGCTTAGCTCTTTTGAACTCTGGACAGACTGTGCAATCCAATCTATCTCCAGATTCAGAGAGTGTTTTCACAGGTTAGATGTGATGAGTTTGCTCAATTCTTTGCTGATAAGATTGCTGACATCAGATCTGAGATCCATGCAGCTCATTCGAATGGGGGTGGTGGTGGTCGGTGGGAGGTGACTACGCCTTGGTCTGGTTGGTGCGACTTTGACCGTCTGAAACTCATAGATGTCATGCAGATTGTCCAGAATATGTGGCCGACCTGCTGTAGTTTGGATCCAGGTACAACACACCTCCTAGTGGGGTATGTTGATGTTATCTGCCCAGTCCTTTCAGAGATAGTCTGGTGTTTGTTGCAATCAGGTGAGTTCATGGACTCCCTGAATGAGGTGATGGTTACACCCCTCCTTAAACAAGCTTCAGTCGACCCAGACTGTCTTGCTAACTACAGACCAGTCTCTAACCTTCCTTTTGTGGGGCAAGTTATTGAGAAAGTGGTCACACAGCAGCTGGAGAATCATTTAACCAGCTATGATATCTTTGGTCCGCTCCAGTCGGGATCTCAGAAGAGGCATTGCATGGAGACAGCCCTTGTTTGGGTGCTCAATGATAATCTGAGAGTGAGGGATCAGAAGATCTGGTCCATTTATGTTCTTCTTGATCTCTCTGCAGTGTTTGACACCGTTGACCATGGGGAGCTGCTTGAACATCTGCAGTTCATCTGTGGCCTGTCTGGTACGGTCTTCAGATGGTTCCATTCTTTTCTCACTGGCAGATCTCAGAGGGCGGTATCGGGGGGTTTATTCCTCGGGATTGTTCTCTCTGCCATGTGGGTGCCACAGGGCTTGGTGCTGTCCCCCATGTTGTTCACGGTGTACATGCTGCTGTTGGGGAACATTGTAAGATGGTATGGGCTGGGTTTTCACTGCTATGCAGATGATACCCAGCTCTACTTGTCTTTTGTGCCCAAACAGGATAGTGCAGTTTCTGTGTTTAACAACTGCCTTGCTGAGATCCAGGACTGGATGACTTCCAGCTGGTTGAGTTGAATTCTAACAAGACTGAGGGTGTTGGCTGTGGATCCAAGTCACTGGGTAAAGGGGCCGAGGTGGGTCGGTCCTCCGGACTTTGGCTCGGGGGCCGACAGCTGCTGACTTCCGAGCAGGCACAGAATCTGGGCATTATTTTTTATGACAGGCTTACGCTATGTTCCCAGGTGTTGGCCATCGTCAAATCCTCTTTCTACCATCTGAAGAATGTCACCCGGATTAAGCACCTTGTTCCACCCAGTGACCTTCCAACCTTGGTCTATGACTTTGCGACCTCCCATCTCAATTACTTTAACTCCCTGTACCTAGGGTTACTGGGGGTTGATATCCGCTACTTGAAGCTAGTGCAGAACGCTGCAGCAAGGTTGTGACTGGGTTGTCCCAATCCAGTCATATTGCTCCTGTGCTGCGTGAACTGCACTGTCTGCCAGTTCGGTGCTGGCTCACCTTCAAGGTCAGTTTGCTGACCTATAAAGCCCTACATGAACAGGGTCCAAGCTACCTGCAAGAGCTCCTTCTTCCCTACTACCCTCTCTGACCACTGATGAGGGATTGCTAGAGGTTTCCAGGGTTCGACTGAAGACATCGGGGGCCCGTACATTTGAATTTGCATCTCCTACCCTGTGAAATTCTCTACCTCATCAGTTACAAGAATGCCAGACTGTGGAGAACTTTAATACCACTTTAAAAATATTTTTGTTTGACCTTGCCTTTTCAGATTGTAGTGTTTGACTGAGTTTATTTTGTGGATTTTATGGTTGTTTATTTATTTATCGATTTTATGTACAGGCGCAATGATCATTCGAAATAGTGCTTTTTTACAAATAAAGTGAATCAAAAAAATTGAATTGTGATACTATAGGAAGGGAAAAATGTGCAGACTAGGTGGGCCAAGCAGTTCTTTTTCAGCTGGCTAATTCTATGTTTCTGTTTTGTTAGAATTGAAAATGCTTTTTTGTGGTCTTCTACTTGTGCCTCTGTTTGTATTTTTTGGAAGTTCAGCCACGTAAATGCTATTCACAATTGTGGATATTCAAAAACTGTTTATATAAGGTTCCTAATCGGATAGTTTTTTTGATACATGAATGTCATGGGCAGTTTCTTGCTACCTCAGTTTTTGCATAATCTTCCTGAATTTTGTATCTTTTACTCTAGATCTGACCATGCCTTTTAAAGGGAAGGTCCCCGCAGCCTTTTTATTCTGTTTGCCTGTATAGTTTGCAGGCATGGGCAATGATTGCCTGTACTGCACCCTCCTAATTTCATCAGGATTTACATATCAATGAAGGTACTTAAATCTGGTGTAAAAACCTGCTTGACTTCACTGCAAAGGTCATGACCCGACTCATGTAATGCATCCTGGAATTTTATGTTGTTTTAGTGCTAAAGCATGCACAGTTATGCTGTATTAGTCAGTGCTGTTGCTGTCCTTTGCAGTCCCTATGTTCTTGTCTTATGCTGGCTATGACATTTTTCAAGACATAGTAAGTGCTATGCTGTTTACTATAGTTTAAAGTGTATCTCAGTTAGAAAAAAAATGCTTTTAGAGAATACAGGGACTTTACCCCAGACATCCTAACCCTCTCTGAAACCTGGCTATCAAATAAAATTCCCAATGATGCTGTTTCCCTAAGCAACTATAACCTCCTTAGGGCGGATAGATCCGGTAAGCGAGGTGGAGGCTGCGCAATATTCATTAAATCAACACTCTGCGCCACCATCGTTGATACCCCTCCCCCCAAACATGAGGCCCAGACTCTCGCAGTCAAAATTAGATTGGGCTCTAAAACAATCATCATCATCTCAGCCTATATCCCCGAAACCAGAAACCCGCATTTGAATCCATCCTCCACGCTGTCTCACACCTCCCAAATACTAATGAAACCATATTAATGGGTGACTTCAACATCGACTGGGCATCCCATCCTCCTCCGTCTTCAGAGATGCTGCCCAGGCTATCGGTCTCTCCCAAATTATCACATCCCCAGCGGTGACGCACACAAGAACCGGACATCCTCACTACTTGATCTCATCTTTACCAACAGGCCAAAAAATATTACCCAGGCTTCAGTGCTCCCTGACTCTATCAGTGACCACTCCCCGGTTATCTGCTGGTGGTCGGGCAAACTGCCCACTGCACCACCCAAAACCACATGGCACCGAAAAATCAAAAAAGGAGGCATAAATAACCTCAAAGAATACCTAGCCAATAGTTACTGGCTTCCCTTATATAACGCACAATCAGTTGATGCCGCTCTTGCCCACTTTATAGCTACCTTTAACAAAGCCTGCGATATATATGCTCCCCTCACTAGGCAGGTCGTGAAAACCAGGTCTACACCATGGATGACATCCTCCCTCCTAAAACTCATGCAACACAGGGACAACCTCTGGCACAGGGCCATAGACTCCCAACGCTCCCAGGACAGACAACTCTACAGGGAGGCTCGAAATAAATGCACCTGGGCCACACGGCAGGCCAAGGCTGATTACTATCAGCACACCCTCTCCTCCTCCTGGGGAGATGGGAGAAAGTTCTGGAGTAACATACAAGAAATTAGCGCAAATCACGCCCCACCCCTACCCAACTAAGTCTGAACGGGACGCTACCAAGATCCTGCTAAAATCACTGAAGCCCTCAGTGAAACTTTCTCAGACCTCTCACATATCCTCCCGCCTAACTTCTTCCACCCCCAAACCCCCTCTACTCCACTTATGTGCGAGAACAGCCTCCCCTCCCTTCCGGTCTGCACATCCCCTGCTCCTTAGCCAAGTGTTACATCTCCAAAGCAATCGCTAACACTCGCCTAGCAACGACTCCCTGGACCTAAAACTCATAAGGCTTACCCTTGATATCACCATAACCCATCTCACACATATCCTAAACCTCTGCTTTCCTCGGCCAATTCCCCACTACCTGGAAAAAGCCGTGATCACCCCTATCTTAAAGAGCGGTGATCCCACCTCCCCAGAATTATAGACCAATCTCTACTCCCTCCTCTCTCCAAAGCCCTGGAAAAAATAGTCTCAGACCAACTTACTGAGCATCTAACAAAACACAACCTGCTCAGCAAGGAACAGCATGGGTTCAGAGCTGGCCACAGCACCATCACAGCTCTCGCTGAGCTCACAACATTCATCCATGAGGCGCTCGACCAAGGGTCACTAGCAGGGGCTATCTTTATAGACCTAACTAAGGCCTTCGACACGGTCAGCCACGAATTACTCCTTCAAGTCCTGCCGCAACTAAATGTAGTCTCCGAGGCCGCTGCCTGGCTAAAGGACTACCTCACAGAACGCTCGCAGCAAGTAAGAATAAACTCCACCATCTCCACTCCCAAGCCTGTTCGCTCCGGTGTTCCGCAGGGGTCAATCTTAGGCCCACTGCTTTTCACTCTCTTCCTTAATTCTCTCCCCAAAGCCTGCAGTGGTCATCTCTTACTCTATGCCGATGACGCGGTTCTCTACTGGAAACACCCCCAACCGTACATACTCCAGCACACCCTCCAGGAATACTTCCAGGAGCTGGAAAATTGGTTCGCTGACCACCAGCTGATCATTAATTATTCCAAAACCAAGGCCATGACCTTTGCTCACCACCAAAGCCCGCACAGCCAGATGGCTCTTCACATTTCCAACGTGGATGGTTCCCTGCTGGAGCGTCAAATCACTTCAAATACCTGGGGTCACCCTGATACCTCCTCCTACCACAGACATGTACGCCCTCTCGCAGCAATCAACTCGAGTGGGTACCTCTACAGAATCAAAACAGTCTGCCCGCACATGCCATGCAGATAGCTGTCACATCCTCCATCCTCTCCCTAATCGATTACGGGATTGTAATCTACGGCACTGCTGATAACTCCACCCTAAGTTGCATAACCACTGTGCTAAACAAAGCATGTCGCCTTGTCTCGGGTTGTGACAGACTCACTCACACCTGCGACCTATACAAACTGACTGGCTGGCTTAATTTCCACCAAAGGCTCAAGTACCACACCTGCATTCTAGCAAAAAAGATCCACCTCCAGCTAGCGCCAACCACCCTTCACCACATCATCAAACCGCCCTCTCAGGCGTGACACCAGACTCACGTGCTCCACATCCTTTGCGGTTCCCTATGTCGAACGCCCTGCGCAGAGATCCCTCCGCTACCGTGCCTCCCAATTGGCTAAACACTCTTCCGCCTCCCTCTCCCAATCCGCAGCATCCATCTCTTCAAAGCAGGCCTAAAACCTTCCTACTGGGTAGCTCAAAATGTGAATGCTACGTTGGCCTACCTGTCTCCTCTCTCCTCCCCACACACCCACACAGGGCCCTTCTGACCTTTCTAAACCCCCATGCTCAACCAGGGTCGAGGTATGGCTCCTACCTGCCCAAACCAGAGGGAAAAAAAAAGTCTCTCTGCCATGATACCGACAATTACTTCAGTAATACCACTTGTTTATTATGTATTGAAAGTTGCCTTCCATTGCCTTTACTGTCATATGTCTCTCCACCCTCTGTAACCACCGGAGAGCTAATGTTACTAAAATGTGATTGTACATAAATCTATAAATAATTTGTGCTTGTGTATAACTTGCCTGGCCTGTTCCGTCTGTCTTTCCCCAACTCGTGTTCCCCCCTCCACCCTTTGTAACCGACGTGGAGCCTTTGCAAAAGAGTCTTTGACTCAAAGGTTTGTAATTCCGAATTTCAGTAAATAAAATAAAATAAAAAAAGACATGTAACAGGACTTAATGAGTGTGATTTCTGCTGGCCTGTGCAGGTACACATAATTATCTCCCGCAATGCTTTGCATGAGTGGAATCATGACCTTTGCAATGGAGAACAACAGGCAGTCACACCAGGGCAAAACACAATGAAGTAACCTCATTTATATTTAAATTAGGATGAAATTAGTGGGATGCAAAGAGGGAATCACTGTTCATGCCTACAAACTAGAGGTATACAGAAATAGGTTGAGGGGACTTTCCCTTTCATTTTTCTCCATCCCTGTTACCTTGATTACCCAACTTGTACCCAGTCCTATTTCATTTAGTTATGTTTTGATTTTTGATGCAGAATTCAGCTTTCATATTTAATTTCGACAGGTCTGTATATTACTATCCAGTGTTCTTCCTTTTTCACCACTTCAAACCACTATGAAATTATCCTATTATCTTGTGATTCAATTGAACTTTGGCCTGATTCTAGCCTTAAGCATGCTCCTGGTATTGAGCTTGGTAAACCTACGATTTTCTTCATGAATATGTTTTGACTAGTTTTTAATTTTTATTGTGCTTCAATCCCCAAATTCTGCCCCAGAGAGTAATGGACTATTTACTTTTGCCTGACCTTGTATTGCTAGTGTATACTGGGGGGTCTACTAGTAATTCCAGTAATCACTCTGGCTGACTCTCCCTATTCCAATGCCGGGTGCCCAAAACACGGGTGCCTGACATTGGGATTTTCCCTGTGGTGGAGTTTATTTTTATGTTTTGGGGTACTGTGCCACCCGCAACCCCCCACTTTAGGATTCTAACTCTGCCATGGGCAAATCACAAAAATACCACCAACAGCTTAATCTGGCTCAATGTCAGTTGGCATTCATCTGTATCCCCCTCCCCCGGGTTGTGCCTGAAAATAGGCAGAATTTGTCTAGTGCACTTAGCCGTTCAACAAAAATGAAATAAAAATTAAAAAAATCCCAATGTCGGGCACCCATGTTTTGGGCACCTGGTGTTGGAATAGTGAGCGTCAGGCAGAGCGATCACGGGAAGTTAAATGGATACCATGCTGGGTACTTTTGTGGGGATAGGGGTTTCTGTTGCAGGAGATATTTTTGTTTTTTGTCTGGCTTCAACTCTCGCTCTCTTGCTCTCTTTCTCTCGCTGCCTTATGGCTTGAAATGCCCCATTGATTTAAAACAAACAGGGCTTCTGGCTTTACTGATGGAGGAGTTTATAGGAATTTGCTGTATAAGTTGGAGATAATAGGCATTTTTATGTTAGTTTGCAAATTGCAAAGCATACGCATTGGGACAGTGTTTAAGATCTATAAGTGTGTTAGGTTGTTTGATAGTGAGGGATGGAGTAAGAAGTCATTCCTACTTGCCAGCCAGTGGTGTTGTGAGGCTCTGTGTCATTTGAATACCATCATGTGGCCATTTCGGTAGGAAGCTGTAGCCTTCCAGAGGCATCCACATCACCATCTGTTGACATTTTCCTGTTGAAAATCATTAGTGATTTGTGAGTTGAGGCGTCAATCTGCATGGGAAGCTGTGATTTATTATTGAATGACATGACATATCAGTCTACCAGTGAGGCAGATATGTGGCCAATATCTAGCTGATATGGAGAGCCGTAACAGAAGCTACTCTGTGACAGTAATTTATAACCTTCCCTGTCCCCTGCTGTCTTATACCGGCACCTTCAGTTTTGATTTAAAGCCGTGTCACAGCTGTAATTTGTAACCTCCCCCTGCTTGGTTATACTAGTGCTGCCAGTTTCAATTTCAAGCTGCACCATGGTTGTAACTTATAACATCCCCACTCCCCAGCTGGTTATATAGAAAACAGCAACAACATTTAATTCAGTTTAATACCCACCCGACTGCCACATCCATAATAAATATATCATTGCTAGTAGTCTTGTAGCCCTCCCCATCCCCATGCCATTTTTAGATATCTTTGGTAATCTAGAGGCACCCTTCCTGCTGATTGCCATGCCCATCATAAATTACGATTCCTTGTAGTCTAGCGGACCCTCTCTCCATGATACCTATACCCAGTAGAAAGTATCATCTCTGGTAATCTAGTGGACCCCACTCCCCTGATCCTATACCCATTATAAAAAACAATATCCCTGGTAGTCTAGTGACTCCCTACCATGGCATCAATTGAAGGCCAGGACCTACCCTCCACTCACTGCCATGACTGTCTGTCTTCTGCAGCACAAAGGTACTGTAAAAATAAAACTCAGTCTGAGAAAAGTCATATTGCCATGCACATGTGCTTAATTTTACTTTCATGTACAAATTTGTTTTAGCAAGAACTGCATTATTTTAAACACTAATCTAACCAAATTGGAAGAGGGTCTTAGTTACTATCCCACATGATGACCACATATGTGATTACTTGTGAATCAACCCCAAAATGTGTTAGAGGATTGGGGGGGGGGGTCTATTAGACTACCATGGATGATGTTTTCATGATAGGAGTGGGAATCAGTAGAAGCAGGACCCTACTGTAAATTTTATCTTCGATGGACTACCCAGAGTAAATACAGTACATTGTTAAAACTGGGGCTGGCAGTATAGTCTAGAAGTTAGAGTAATTAGCTGTGAATGAGCTTGGTACATCCAGTCAATCTGGGTTTTATATCCACTTCCATATACCGTGTGACTTTGAGTAAGTCACTTAAGCTCCCTAGTACTCCAGGATCACCCCTAAAACAGGCAATTGTGCCTAGTGGGCCTTACTCAGTTACCAAAAGAAGTGGTAGTGGTAAAACTTTTATTCATTTTCAAGAAATGGATATGAGAACCAACTGAGCCAAGGCAAATTTTCAGTGAGATCGCTTGTACAACTTTCAAAGTTACTTACACACAATTACATAATTAGCATAATAATGTAAATAAAAGAAAATATACAATCCAATACAGTTTCATAATAACAAAATATAAACAAACAAAAATAACTATTCAAATAGCTATGTAAAATATAAATTTTATATTAATCTTGAAATTTTCCTCAACAACATCTTAAAGCAAAATAGGTATGGAGGGACTCGCATAAAAAGTATGTCTCTTTGCAGATGACTGAAAGCTCTGCAACAGAGTTGACACTCTGGGGGGTGGAGCAAATGAAGACGGACTTAGGCAAGTTGGAAGAGTGGGCAAGACTGTGGCAGCTCAGATTCAATGCCAGTAAGTGCAAAATCATGCACTTGAGTAGCAAAAACCCAGGGGAGGAATATACAATGGGGGGGGGGTACTAACAACAACTAAGATGGAAAGGGACCTGGGGGTAGTCATATCAGATGATCTGAAAGTAGCCAAAAAATGTGAGAGGGAGGTGAGGAAAGTCAGTGGGATGCTGGGATGCATAGGGTGAGATACCACTAGTAGAAAACATGAGGTGGTTATGCCACTTAAAGGCAGTTGGTGAGGCCTCATCTAGAGTACTGCATGCAGTTCTGGAGACCTCATCTCTGAAAGGACATTGACAGGGTGTAGGCAGTTCAGAGAAGGGCAATGAAAATGGTGCAGGGGCTACACCAGAAACCATATGAAGAGAGATTGTGAGAACTCAATATGTATACTCTGGGAGACAGGAGGGAGAGTGGGGATATGATAGAGACATTCAAATAGCACAATGGGATCAACAGAGTTAAAGAGGGCAGTATTTTTCAGAAAAGGAGATGGACACGAACAAGGGGTCACTATATGAGGCTGGAGGGGGGGAAGACTCAGGGGCAACGCGAGGAAATATTTTTTCACAGAAAGGGTGGTGGATGTATGGAACAGCCTCCCCAAGGAGGTTGTGGGGGCAAAAATGGATGGCAAATTCAAGAATGCATAGGGCAGGCAGAAGGCAACACTAGCAGTAGGAAGGAGGAGGTAGGCTGCAGATCAATAGGATCTGGAGTTTATATAGTAGGTAGGAAAACAGGCGGACTAGGCGGACCAGGCAGTCCTTATCTGCGGTCAAATGCTATGTTTCTATGTTTAAGTATTACTCTGGACAGCAATTTCAATTGTTTTGTGCTTTTGTTAAAAAAAAAACAAAAAAAAAAACAGTTTCACAACCCCTAGATGACTATTTATCTGTGATGATCTGAGTGAGGCAGGCACAAAATTCCATAATTGTGGACTCAAGTTAGTGAAATGAGATCTACCTATTTCAAACATATAATTTGGCTGGATATAGTCTATACCACCTGCAGATCTAAGTCCCTCTTTAATATCCCTTACTTGGATCTTACCCAGTATATAGTCTGTAACCTTGCAATTATAACATTTAAACATGTAGACCAAGACATGATATGATCGTCTATCTTTGAGATATAGCCAGTTTAAAGCTTTGTATAGTGAACATCTATGTGTCTTTTGGGGAACTTCCAAAATATACCTAGCCATTTTATTATAGATTACGTCTAATCTGGACAATTCCTGAACAGTTGTACCAGCAAACATTAAGTCACCATACTCCAATAGTGGTAACACAAGTGCATTTACTATGTGTATCCTGTATTCCCGTGTCATACAATATCTAAATATATACAATGTTCTTAAATGCATTCCAATCTTTTTGGTCAAGAAATCAATATGCTTGTCCCACTTAAACCTATCATCCAGCCATAACCCAAGATATCTGTAATTATGCACCTTTTCAAGAACTGTCTGATCAATGGTCTTAATGTTCAGCATTTGTTTCTCTTGATTATTAATTTTTGCTCTAGAAAATAACATAACTTGTGATTTTCTTCACATTGAGAACAAGTTTAGACTGTAAAACACTTTTTGCGAACTGGATCCAGTGTCAAAGCGTTTCTTGATGAGATGCATCGACACCATTGGCCCAGTGTTTGCTCTGATTGTCCGGTGTTCCCTATCTGAGGGGGTCTTCTCTGATACCTTAAAGGAGGCATTGGTGAGACCACTACTTAAGAAACCATCTTTGGACCTAGAGGTTAGGGCAAATTACCGACTTATCTCCAACCTTCCCTTTTTGGCGAAGATTGTGGAGAAGGTAGTGACGCTTCCAGTTGGAGGAGCACCTTGAGACCCATGAGTTGTATGAACACTTCCAGTCATGTTTTTGGGTGAGGCATAGCACAGAAACCACACTTGTTTGGGTGCAGAATGATGTCCTCAGGGCTAGAGATTGAGGAGAAAAGACCGTTCTTGTTCTTCTTGATCTCTCTTCAGCATTCAACACTGTGAACCATTGTGTGCTGTTTGACCATCTCGGGGGACTCTGTGGACTCAATGGCACTGTCATCTGCTGGTTTGAGTCTTTTTTAACCAACAGGAGGCAATGGGTTGTGATGAGGAATTTCTCCTCCACCCCTAGCCCCCTATCTTGCGGAGTACCTCAGGGATCGGTATTAGCCCCAATGTTGTTTGCAGTGTACGATACCACTGGGATGGATCATTAGGATGTATGGCTTGGGTTTTCATTGCTATGCTGATGATACCCAGCTATACTTATCCTTTGCCCCAGGAATATCCAACGTGGTAGATGTGCTAAACAGCTGCCTTGCGGAGATCAATGACTGGATGGCCTCTAGCTGGTTGCAACTGAACCCCAATAAGACAGAGGTGTTGGTGGTGGAGTCAAACAGAGTGCATGATAGGATGGCCTCTGGATCAGAGACTGGAATTGTTCTGAGATCTGTTCCATTGAAGGCCTCCTCTAGGGTGCAAAATCTTCGTGTCATTCTGGATAGGAGTTTGACGATGGAGGCGCAGATATCTTCCACCGTCCGCTCCTGTTTTTTCCATCTCAGAAATGTTGCCAGGCTAAAGCCCCTTGTTCTGCCTCTGGACCTCCCCACTTTGATGCATGCCTTAGTTACATCAAGGCTTGACTACTGTAATGCGCTCTACCTCAGGGTTAGGGGAGGATCTCTCAGCAGACTGCAGCTAGTGCAGAATGCAGCTGCCCAGTTACTTACTGGGCAGCCAAAATTTAGCCATATTACACCAGTGTTGCATGAGCTGCACTGGCTGCCAGTCAGGTGGAGGATCCTCTTTAAGGTGGGTCTTCTCACCTATAAGGCCCTACATGGTCTGGGCCCTAGTTATCTGTTAGACCTTCTTGCACCTGCTCTCTTGGTTCACCCCCTCCATTCCTCCTGTGGAGCCCCCGGCGATTCCCAGGATGAGGTTAAAATCAGCTGGCGACAGGGCTTTTAGTGTCATTGCCCCCATCCTGTGGAATTTGCTGCCCCTCGGGGTTAAGGAGGCCCCCACTTTGGAGGTATTCAAGGCCCACCTTAAGGTCATCCTATTCACCCAGGCCTTCAGTCTATAACTCTGATTACAATAGTGGTAATCTGATGTTTAGTTTACTATTTATGGGAACAGTTTTTATGAGGATTTAAGTGTTTATATGTTTACAGTATACTTATTCTTCTTGTTTATTTGATTGGTTTTGTTATACGTGTTTTACCTGTTTGTATGGTGCCCAGAGCCTCCTGGATTGGGTGTCTCTTAAATAAAAGTTGCCTTGCCTTGTTGTAACACAACAAAAGTAGATTGTAATTTTTGTTCTACACATACAGTGGATGGCCCTCCTACATATATAATGGTGTCATTGGCACATAGGTGATAATCTATAGATGAATCATCTAAAGCCAGATTATACAAGTAAATGTTAAACACTAATGGACCTAAAATTGATCCTTGTGGCACCCCAGAAATTATGTTAGCTAAATCTGAATTTGTGCCACTCATGGATACCACTTGTCTCCCTGACAAATAAGATCTAAACCAACTGACCGCTTTATCTGACATACCATTTATTTTGAGTCTGGAAAGGTGGATGTCATGGTCGAGCATATCAAATGCCTTAGATAAATCCACAAAAACAGCCACCACCAACACCCCTCCCCGTCCAGCATCTCCTGAATGTCACTGGTTACTGTCAACAAAGCTGAAGTGGTGCCGTGCAGTGGCCTATAGCCAGATTGACAATTGTTAAGTATTTTTCTGTTCTAGAAACTCTCAGTTGTTCACTTATCAGTTTTTCAAAAACCTTAGATACTGTAGATAGCAACGAGATTGGTCAATAAATCTCAATGCTATCTTTTTGACCTGATTTAAAGATTGGAACCACTTTTGCAATTTTCTACACTGATGGATATTCTGCAGATATTAATGACAAATTAAATAGATTGTCCAAGGGATAGGATATAACTGGGGCAGCATACTTAAATAAAGTTACAGGGATGTCATCTAAACCATTGGATTTGCTAGACTCAAGTTTCAAAAGGATCTTTTGAACTTTATTTGCAGAGATTGTATCAAAGAAAAAATTCTGATTTTGTAATAGCGCAAACGAATTTTCACTATTAGGACAAACAGGAGATTTCTCTAAAGCTTTCTTCCCCATAGATACAAAATGTTCATTAAACTTATTGACAGCACATTTACTCATGGGGACTATCCCCTTCAACTTCAAAGGAATCTGAAAAAAAACCCTAGGCCTTCTTTAAGTGATTTAACCTCCTTCACTCATTCAGCTTGAGGTGGCCATTTTGAATAAAGTTAAGCATAGAACATTTCGAATCCCATGAATGCTCCAGGAGTGAATAAGTTTTAACTAACTACGCAAAACACTTTCACTATAAAACTTGAAAGTAAACACTGAGGCATTGATGAATGCTTGTTTTGCCTCTGTGTTTTTATTTGGTGATTGGTAGTGGTTAAGATTTGCCTCTGCAAAAAAGAAGGTGAAATATGCTGGTATGCCTATGTCTCTTGTGACTGAGATGCACACGTGGAGAACAGACATTTGGTTCACCTAGTATAGCCTGTGAGAATTTAAGCTGCCAGTCAGTAGGGACATGCAGACAGTTGTGCGTGTGCAGGCACTATTTTCATTTACAACCCTCCCACCCCCTTCCCTTTATTGTGTTCCAGGCAGCTAGGGTGACTGAGAGTTGTACATGGGCAGATACTGTTCTCCTCCCCCTGTTTTTGCTGTTCACCAGTGTATGAGAGTGGATTGGGATCATGCAGAGGTGTTATTGGTGCCAGGAGTAGGAGATTATTTCCGCTGCTATGTGTAAATAGCAAATCAGAGCTGGGAGGAGAAAATGCCAAGTGGTACAATTTTTGTACACTGATCTGTTGAGCTGAGATTATTACTTCCCACCGCAATAACAGATGTATTTGGAAATGAAAGTAGGAATGTAAAATCACGGTAATGGGTTTAATTCTGATTGGAGCAGTACACTTTGATGTAATTCAGCTAGAAGAAGGGACCACCCATGACCACACATGTAGGCCTATTTGGCTCCCAGAGTAAAAAACACTGTCCACAGCAATCTATCTGAGCCCAATCCAGCAGAAAGCTTTCATGTTTAGAGTTGTAAATCGAAGGACAGGTTTCTTGAAAGCTGGGGTGGTGGGACTGTTGAGCAGTAACACTAGATGGCCTTTAGTTCTAGAGCAGCAGACAGAGTTGGAGATTGTCACTGGAGGTTCACAGGCCTTGTCCAGGAGGTAAGAAAAGGGAAAAAAATGTACTTGAGCAACTGTATGGATGGTCAGGGCAGGGTCAGGGCAGGGTGTGGGAACTGGGTTTGTTGGAGATGGTTTGATAGAGCATGGTATTCAGGGTGCCATTTGTTCTCTGTCAGCTCTGTGTCAGGGGAGAGGGGGAGTTTGTTAGGCCAGCCAGATGGCTGTCATGACAGGTGGATTCTGCATAGCAAGTGTCCAGGGGACTTGTTAGTGCCCTGCTGCCTTGGATCTCAGACATCTGCCATGCCTAAGAAGGCTGATTTGAGAATCATGGCTGCAGGGCACAGATGCAGTACCATACAGTTACTGTAGCAGTGCCTCTAGGATACGGCAGTCCTTAAATGGATTTCTGTATCCCCTGAACCCCTGCTTCCATGGATCAGTGGATCTACTGTGGGACCACCTTGGGCTTCTAATTAGAAGATCACAGTCAGGCCCTGGTCCAACCCACGTGCTTTCCCCTTTCCTTAGACAAATCTATGTATCTGAGTATCTGGCCAGCTGGCATTTGTGCATACTGGCCCTGTATTTTAGTTTAGTGGTTGGGTAAAAGCCTTTCCAGTACCATTCTATCTCATGCACGGGGCCTACTGACTATACTCTCAGTTCAGAGAATAACTGAATTGACAGTCAGCTAAGATGGAGGGAATCTAAATTTAGTGTCATCCACCCCTAATAGATATTCGTGTTCCAACTGTAATATCAGGCAGTTATACATATCTCCCCAAACTAAAGAAGATCACCTTGAAAAGCATGCAATGGGTGTGTTTTGGCATTTCCAGATCTTTAGCTTATGGGATCATGCAGCTATTCTTTTTGAGGTTTGATCTAAATATTTATGAAGGCAAAAAAACACAGCTGCAGTATCTCATTCCTGAGGACAATTGACATCATAATACTAGTGTTAATAGATGACTGTCTGATTTTTAGTCATCAAAAGACAAGGAAAAATGAATAAATTATTGTGCGTGGTTATACTTAATCCTTTTTGAGCTGACTGTCTGCAAATATGTGGAAGGAGTTGATAAATGTTATTTATATGGTATGTGTGGGAATGAAAAACATGATTTGCTACCTTTACAAAATTCTTTTGATCTGACTTGGTTGTCATTAAGTTCATGCCTACTGCAGTGTGGATAAATGTGTAAGTAAGTTACTGCGCATTAACAGCTCAATCACCGTTTTAGATCTTGTGTATGACTGCACATCGCAGTACTATATAATACAAAAAGTCACAGATCCAGACCCATATAAATACCCAACACTTTATAGTAACTGCACTGGGCAAAGGGCAAGTTATTCTTAAGATAATCAGAAAACAACAATGTCCATTTATATCTTTTAGGAGAAGTGCCCATGTACATTCTCTCATCCCATTCACGTGTGCTTAGGTTAGAACTGCATGTGTACTTCTACTCAAGAATCAAATAACTCATACATCAAGGCCCAGATATTCAAAAGGGTTGCTCCATGCGCAACAGGGTTGCACATGCGCAAGTCCTACATTGCGCCATTCTGCGATATTCAGCAGGAGGCAGTTGTGCCACTGACAACAGGTTGCGCAAAAGAGCAATGCAAATGAATGCATGCTCAACAGGAGGGGGAGGAACCATGCATAAACTGCACAACCCGATATTCAGTCGGGTTGTGCAGAGTTGTGCAGGCGCAACCCCCAACCTGTGCCTGCACAACTTTGAGCCAAAAAGGATCAAGTTGAGGGCCACCCACAGGTGAGCTGCTGTATTGCAGGGCGCAACACAGCAGCTGCCACCCCTGGCTGGCCCCCAACTCAGTCCCTGTGCCCCCCCACCAGCCTGATCGCGGGCAATACAGTTACATGAACCCCCGCCCACATATCTCCCACAGCCCGATCGCGGCAATACAGTTACATGAACCCCCTGCCCACACATCTCCCACAGCCCGATCGCAGGCAATACAGTTACATGAACCCCCACCCACATTATCTCCCACAGCCCGATCAAGGGCAATACAGTTACATGACCCCCACCACACATCTCCCACAGCCCAATCGCGGGCAGAACGTGTATCAACCCCCAGTGCCCGATCACGGGCAGAATGTAACCCCCAACCCGAATATCTCCTGGTGGTCCAGTGGACTCGTGAAGCCCGATCATGGGCAGAATGTCAAGTTACAACCCTCCCCAAACATCTTCCTGGTGTCTAGTGTCCCCCACCCACCCACGAAGCCCCTCCACCCCGCTCCCCGCTGCCGCCGGCAGGCGGCAGCATCCCACCCACCTGCCGCCCCGCCGCCCGCTGACTGACTGTCCGGTAGGGCTGCACGCCCATTGGTGCAGAGCTACAGCCAATGGGCGTGCAGCCCATACCATACATGACAGTCCATCTATTGTGCCCCATCTGTGCCCTGGTAACCATTTGTGGTTATAGACACTACTGGTGCTGGGCCCCAAACCATCAGTGGTTTCAAACATGGCTGGGGCAGAGTGAAGGGCTTAATGGTTGCTCAGGGTGGTAGAGGTAGGGCGGGGAGCATGGGGGTGGATAATGTGGATTAGAACCCTGTAATGACAATAGATCCCAAGTTTGTTCAGATTTTATGGGCAGACTGGATGGACCAACTGTCTTTTTCTGCCATCATTGTCTATGTTTCTATCTGGGGTATGTTTTCAACTTACTGATGTTTTGCTCATCACTATTCTGGCAGGTAGTTTATTTTGTGCCTTTACCACACTGTGAATAAAAAAAATCCTCTTGTATTAGTTTTAAATAGTTTTCCTCTTTTTTTTAATGCCATATTTTCTTGCCCTGCTGTAGTGCGATCGGCGGGGGCATTCAGCCGCTGGCTCGACCCGCCTGGAGGGCAGCAGTCTCACTCACATGATGAGGGGTCAGTACAGCCATTCCCTGACCTGCTGGGAGGCCCCCCATGCCTTCCCATGCCGAACCGAGACCAATCCCCTCCAGTGCGATTCCATGACAGACCTCCAGGCAGGCCGAGCATGACCATTAAGCTCCTTGCTCGAACCCAGCCTTTTTCCCTCTGTGATTTTTGACCCCTCTGGAGTGCTGACATGCAATGATGTCTGGGCACTGCATGCCAACATCTACCGTACTCCACCCACATACACCAGTGCTAGTAGTGCCCCCAGTCATCACCAGGGGCCGCTACAGCACGGTGGAGTCCCTCAGCCCTCCCCAGGGATAGGAGAGCAGTCTCTGGATGCTCAATCCTAACCCTTCCCTGCCGACCCCTGATGACCCAGGCTCGTTCCCGAACCTGGGTCGCCAGCGGGGTGCGAGCTGTGGTGTCCAGCACCTCAAACCTCAGTGCCACCAGGCTGGTTTTAATAGTTTTCCTCTTAGTTGGACATTATACTCTCTTGATTCATGTTTGTTGACCTTTTTAATTTTAAGTTCATTAAAAATGTCAGCCGTGTCTGTGTACTGACAAGTTTAATCTATAGACAGCCACCACAGTCAGCCCTGTCATCCAAGCTCATGTCTAAGCTTATTCCTCTACATTTGTTTCTTTGTCAGATTATTGTGTGCTCCTCTTCTCTTATTACTTTGGCAGCATATTGTGAGCTCCTCTCATCAAGCTGCTCAGAAATACTGAAAGTTGTTATACCTTCCCATGCTTTTACCTATGCTAATCTCTCTGCTCCTCCCTTTGCTCCTACCTACCATCTCTCCTTTCATCTTTCCCAGTTCCTACTACAATGAAATTTTTTCAGAATACCTCAATGTAATAAACACCTGCATCCACAGCTATGCTATAACCTCTGCTCCTTTTCTCCATCACTGGAACCATTTCCACCTCCTTACTGCTGCGTCTCTGCATACCTTACGTACCTCAGCTGCTTTTATCAACTTGATACTTAAAGTCATTATGCCCCATAACCCCCCAACATGTACTCTAAAATACTTTAAGTCCCAGTCAGTCTACAAAAATCATAAGCTGAACCACCTTGTTATTGTGCTCCTGTGCCTCACATAAGGTAACATTCACCCAAATACAGGAACACCTGTTGCTAAACAACGTTCCCTACTTTTCCTACCGGCCTCAAATTACTCCACCTTAATATTCGTAGTTTACTACTAAAACTAGACCTTCTCCAAACCCTAGTTGTCTCACTAACCCTTGACATTTTAGTCCTGTCTGAGACCTGGCTCAACAACAAGGTACCTAACCATACTGTCTATATCCCCGGTTACTCCCTAGTTAGACAAGACAGGACTGGGAAAGGTGGGGGAGTGGCTTTGTACATCTCCTCCTCCCTGCAATACACTGTCACCCTCTCCACCTCCTCCCCAGCAAACTATGAGGCTCTTGTTATTCATCTATCCCCGCCCTTCTCTATTCCAATTTTTTGTTGAGGGCATCTACTGTTGCTCCAAACTTCCTTCCACTGTGGCCACTGAACTTATTACCTCTATCACTTCCTACACTCAAAAAGGTGAGCTGTATATTGTGGGAGATTTCAATATAAACTGGCTATCTCCCTCACAAGTTAAGGCTCAGAAATACATAAGCTCCCAGAATTTAACCCAGCTCATTAAAGAACCCACCCGACTGAACAATAAAACCCAAAACCACACCTTGATTGACTGGGCCCTCACATCTCACCCGCATTGTATCATTGATGCTGGTATTCTACCTGATGCTCTAAGTGATCATCACTTGATTTTCCTAATCAGAAAGGTCCACAGGCCTAAATCGCCTCCCAAAATAATTAAGACCCACTCCTATAAATCCCTTGACATCACCCCCCTTCTCCAAGACCTAGCAAACACTGACTGGTCCCTGACAACCACGGCTCCCCATGTTGATGCGGCCCTAGCCTACTTTAAAGAGACAAATTTCTCTCCACTTGGAATCATTATGCCCCTCTACGATGTACCAGAATACGTGGTAATCATATACCATGGATCAGTACAGAACTCCTGGCCTGCCTTTGAGCATGTGATCAGGCATGGGAAAAGCATAAGACTGCCAAATTATCTAGTGATTTTACAACTTACCACAAACTTTGCAATGCCTGCACCAAAGCGATTAGGTTAGCTAAAGCAGAGTACTTCAACTCTACCTTCAGCAACAATCTAAATTCCCCATCTAAATTTTGGAAAGTGGTTCATGTCCTCTTCTCTCCCCCCTCCTCTCCAGTCCTCAAATAAACTCCTTCATTGCAGACCATGCATTAGTGGCCGAGGAATTTAACTCCTACTTTACTTCATGTGCCTCCACCCTATTAGCCTCCCTCCGGCCCTGCTCAGTACCCTCGAATAAAAGTACTAACCCTAACCAAATTAATTCACCAGATTCCCCTACTTTCTCATTTTTCTTGGTCTCACCTGAGGACGCTCTCACTGCTCTGCTGTCTATCAACCTGTCCAAAGGCAGCTCTCCTGATGAACTTGACCCGAAGCTCCTTTACACCTTTGCCCCTGCGATCGCCCACCCAATTGTCAAAATTCTAAACCTCTCCTTCTTGCTAGCTGAGGTCCCTATGCCTTGGAAGCACACGGTGGTTCTCCCCCTCCCTAAGGTTGGTGACTTCACTTCACCAGGAAATTATTGTCCCATCTCCCTGCTCCCTACCCTTGCTAAACTCCAGAAACATCTTGTCCTCTCTCAAATCACCTCCTTTCTGTCTGACTCCAACTTCTTCACCCCGTTCCAATCTGGATTTAGGAAACACCACTCTACCACCACCTCCCTACTCAGGCTCACTGATACCATTCTTGCTGTAATGGACAATGGCTTGATCACCTCCGCCATCTTCGTCAACCTTGTCAAGGCCTTCGACATGGTCTCCCACACCCTGCTACTCCAATCCCTCTCTGCAGCTGGCCTCTCACAATCTGCTACCAACTGGTTCAAGGCCTTCCTTACTGGAAGGACACAATCGGTTAGAATTGCTAACTCCAACTCTCTCACATGTCATATACATACCAGAGTGCCTCAGGGTTCTGTACTGGGCCCCCTCTTGTTCTCTATATTCCTAAATGACTTACCATCAGCTTGTTCCTCCTCACACATCCATATGTATGTGGATGATACCATCTTGTTTACCACTGGAAAATCTCCTGCTGATGTGGAAGCCACACTCCAGCTTGACTTTGACAATATCCAGCACTGGCTTGCCTCACATCAACTTTTCCTGAATGCCTAGAAAACAGTCTTCATGTCCTTCGGCACTAGGCAGAGACTTGCTCAGCTCCCCGCTCTGCCCATTTTCCACACCCTGGATGGGGCTCAACTTGAGGATTCCTCCTCATTCAGATACCTTGGGGTTTGGCTGGACCAACACCTCAGCTTCTCTGGTCACATCGATGCCACCCTGAAAAAACTGCTCCCCAAACTCTGCGCCCTTTACATAGAAACATAGAATTTGATGGCAGATAAGGATCGCTTGGCCCACCCAGTTTGTCCATTTCCATACTTAATGGATAAGCTGCAGATCCTAGCTAACCAACAGCCTACTTCTTCCCACCTCCACCCCCTAGAATTGCCTTATGTCTGTCCCATGAATTCTTGAATTCCTCCACTGTTTTTGACTCCACAACCTCCTCAGGAAAGCTGTTCCATGCAGGAACCGTAATTGCACCCCTCTTATGCCCCAATTGTCCAAAAGATGATTCTCCCAATTTTCAAGTACTGCAATGTAGTCTATAGTGCTGCTCCCAAATCCACTTTATCTAGATTGGACCCCCTTTTCAACTCGTTCTGCCGCTTCACCCTTGATTCTCCTGAGCGCACTCATCAATGTGTCCTCTATCACTCTCTCTCTCTCCTTCCCTTCACTCACTAACTGGCATCTCTCTCACTGCGCCAAACTCATTTCTAAATTCTGGCTTGGTTCTCTACCTCTGTATCTATCCTCCTCCCTCACTTCCTCTCCACCTCCTATGCATTCTTTAAGGTCTGCTGAGTCATGGACCCTTACCATCTCAATGCTCAATGTTGGCAAGTCAGTCTGCCTTCAAACACCACTTCCCCAAAATCTGGAACACCCTCCCTCCTCAAATTTGGCACTCATCTTCCCTCCATTCCCTCTCCACCACCATCCAAAACATCCTCTCCTCAAACTGTACCTGTTTCCCTCAAACCTAATGCTGTCCTATACCTCTCCCATGCTTCTCCTTGCCTGTCAAGCATTTAACTTCTTTAATGCTGCACTTATGGTTGTATTATCCTACATAAATAACTTGACCAATTATTGTTTATGGAATATTACTTCTAAACACTGGCTTGCTACTATGTTCTATTGCCTGTAAGTTTTCAATATTGTTCCTACTGTACTACACTGTTTTGTATTTGTTTATCTTTGTATTTTCTATATGTAGACTCCCATTACCCTTCCCCCCAGGTCACACCGGGAGACGAGCAACTTGTTGTTCAGTGTGCCTTACTGGTGAAACATTTCAATAAATAAAAACATAAAATAAAAATGTATTCACTGCTGAGAAGACAGTCATGCAGAAAGTAATGGTTGTAAGTTCTGGAACTCCCACCTGGTGTGGTTACATAGTACTCCTTCCTAACCCCTTTTCAGAAGTGCCTTGAGAAAACACTGACAGTCCTCCTCTGCTTGTAACTGTATCTGAGCTACAAGCCACCACTTGTATTGTAATTATGTTCTCATGCATGGCAATCTGTAATTGTATTATTGCCTATTATTGGCTGTCAATTGTTGCATTTGTTTTTATTCTAGGCTGGCATGTTGCTATTTCTGACTACCTGAAAAAAAGGCATTATTGTGCCTGTGTCCCTACCTGGTTAAAATAACTAAATAGTATAAAATAAGTCTGCAACTAACATCACTTCCTGTCTGACATCCCATCTCTGCAAGACTTGAAGGATGTGGGTGAGACTGTACAAAAATAACATTTGAAGTAACAAAACAAACCTAACAAAAAAACAATATTCGAAATATGCCCAGTAGTAATTACATAACAAGTGACACTCAGTTTGAAAAGTGAACATATAAGTAGATACTTGCTCTTAGAAGCCAGCTTTCTCACAGGAATAAAAGCCCCCAAAAAAAAATCAAGTGACTGTCTGTTTGATTCAAGGACCTTCTGGGTGTGCTGAAGCACCTTGTGTGAGCCCAGATTGTGAAACAACAAATAGTTAAAAAAAAAAAAAAATATATAGTACAATGCATTACACACAAACCTTGGAAAGGACTTTCCAGTCCAGTGAGTTACTGCAGATATTGGTAGTGTAGGGACTGTATGTAGACAATCCTGGTAGCCATTAAAGAAGAGCTGTTTTGAACAGCAAGTCATTTTTATGTTTGCTTGCACGCATGTGCAAGAAACATAGTGCCATCATCGGAGATTTCGGAGGTGTGTCACCTCCTCCTCCAATTCAGTCAGTGTGCTGGCAGGCGCAGCCCCTGTAAAACAATGCATTTTGGAGCTGTCTATGACACGCTCCAAAATGCAGTGGCATACAGTTGAAAGGGGGAGCTATGCTTCAGTGAGCAGCAATCAGATATCGCCTGCTCATGCGCAGCTCCCCCACACATACACACGCGCGCCCCCCCACGCACTGTATAGCCGACGGGGTGCCCAATCCCTGTCAGCTGTGCTATGCTCCCACCGCCTCCCCCAAAGGCTTGCAAATGCCACGCTGGGTGAGTAATCATATAGCCGACGGGGTGCCCAATCCCATCGGCTGCACTGTCCTCCCACCCCCCAGTAGTGAGTGCACGCTGGGAGCCCACTCCAGCATGGCAATGTATTCCTTAGGCGACGGGGTGCCCAACCTCGCCGGCTGAACGGCCCCCAACATTCTTGTGCCACGCTGGGAGCCCACCCCAGCGCAAAACGCCCCACGCCATCCGCTTTTTTGTTTTTACCTGTAAAGAAAAACGGTCCCACGGCCAGTCTCCCCCCTCCCACAACCCGCACTCCACCCTCTGCACTCCAGCCTCCCACCCCCCCTCAACCCATACTTATCTCGGCGTGACGATCTTCGGTGGACAGGGAACACGTCTGCACTCTTCAAAGGCGACTGCGAACTGAGGAAATACCGGTAAGCTGTATAATGGGCTAGATAGGGGGGTTCAACTTTGTTGCATATCTCAGGCATTTTTTTGAATTTTTGCACCAAATTTTCAACATGGGGTTTTTGGGACCCCTTCTCATGATTGATGTCACTATCATGGCGTTATTTCAGGCTCGAGGGGTAATTTCATGCAGTGACTGTGAAATCACCCTTCGGCCTGAATAATGCCACGACAGTGACATCAATCATGAGAAGGGTCTCAAAACCCCATGTTGAAAATTTGGTGCCAGAATTCCCAAAAATGACTGTTTTACAAGCGTGCGCTGTGAAGTTCCTACGCAGGCTCATAAGTTCGCGAATTTTCAATATTTTCACTCCAGATTTTCAACATCGCCATTTTACCACACCTTCTTATGAGCAGTATAGCTGTTATTTTTCACATCTCACCCAAAATGTGTTTCCGCCCATGTAGTGCACAATGGCGCAGTCGGTGTGTGAAATCAATGTACGAGAAAAATTAAGAAAATCACAGTGACACTGTTCATGAGCAGACATCTTAAAATGGCTATGTTGAAAATTTGGTGAAAAAAGTCCTAAAAATGACTGTTTTATGAGCGTGAATTGTACAGTTCCTACGCACGCTCGTAAGGTCGTGAATTTTCAATATTTTTACTCCAGATTTTCAACATTGCCATTTTACCACACCTTCTTATGAGTAGTACAGCTGCCATTTTTCACATCTCACCAAAACGAGTTTCACTCATGTAGCGCGACAATGGCGCAGTCGGTGTGCTAAATCAGTGTACAGGACAATTAAGAAAATCACAGTGACACTGTTCATGAGCAGAGGTCTTAAAATGGCTATGTTGAAAATGTGGTGAAAAAATTCCTAAAAATGACTTTTTATGAGTGCATGTGCACAGTTCCTATGCATGCTCGTAGAGTTTGCAAATTTAATATTTTTACTCAGATTTTCAACATGTCCATTTTATTAACTTCCTTATGAACAGTACAGCTGCAATTTTTCATATGTCGCCCAAAATGTGTTTTCAGACATGTAGCATCAATGGTGCTGTTGGTGTGCAAAGCAATGTTTAGGACAGATTAAGAAAATCACAGTTACACTGTTCATGAGCAGAGGTCTTAAAATGGCTATGTTGAAAATTTGGTGACAAAAGTCCATAAAATGACTGTGTTATGAGTGAGCATTGCGCAGTTTCCACGCACCCTCGTTAGTTCATGACTTTGTAATATTTTCAGTCCAGATTTTCACCAGTGGCATTTTTCCACACTTTCTTATGAACAGTACAGCTGTCATTTTTCACAACATGGCCGAAGTGTGTTTTCACACTTTCAGTGCAGAGATGCGTGGTCACTGTGGGAAATCATTATTCGGCACAGATAAAGAAAATCATAGTGACACTGTTCATGATCGGAGGCACCAAAATGCCTGAGTTGACAATCTGCTGTGAGAAATCCCCAACCTAATTAGATTACGGGTTTGCGTTGCACAGTTTCTATGTACGCTCGTGATTTCACCATTTTTTTAAATATTTTTATTACACATTTGCAACATAGCCATTTTTTACACCTCCCCATGAAAGAGTACAGCTGTCATTTTTTACATCCTGTTCGGAATATTTTTGCACCTGTGGTGCTAAATGCCGTAGTCACTGTGCATAAGCAGCTTTCCGCTAACAAACTGATATTCCCCCTGTTCATGAGGTGGGGTCACAAAACAAACATGTTGAAAATTTGGAGTGAAAATACCAACGAATGCCTGAGGTATTAGGCTTTTCAACTATAACGCCCAACCCTATAGAGAATGACAGGAATCAGGGGTGTGACTTGGGATTCTTGCCTGTGATGCTCATACCATTCCACACCCTGCAGTCACTGAGAGGCATCGAGGTATGCCTTGGACTCTTCGGCCCCAAAGTTCACCCCATTCTCCTATATCGCACCCATCTCACCATATTTCCTAATGAAATGGGGTGCGCATAAGGGCCAAAGACCACAAGGAACACCGTGGCACTTGTCAGTGTCTGCAGGGTGGGGTGTGGTGAAATGGCGTGGCCGTTATGCCTGATGACCCAAACGCACACCTCAATGCCTGTCACTCTCTGCAGGGTGGTGGTGGGGTTGGCTTCAGTTCAATACTTCACTGCCATTCCTATTACGCAGCTCTGTAACTTCTACACTACCACTGCCAATGCCAGCAAGCAAACATTCGGTATTGACAAATGCTTGTTTTCCCTGTAGAGATTTTATTTTAAATACAGATTCCTCTTCTGTTACTGCTCCATCTTCTTTGGCCTTTTAGTAAACACAGCTGTGTTGTAACTTACACACTCATGGTGAGGACCATGTTAGAGTTGTATGACTGCTTATGTGTCACAGAGCTCTAGTGTAGAGCATGGATGCAGTGTGGCAACAATGCAAAAGCTGAGAAAGGACATAAACTACATATATACTGTGTATGTATACACACACACACACACACACACACACACACACACATACACATATATATATATATATATATATATATATATATATATATATACAGTATATGGGACACAATGGCCAGACTCAGAATGTGACGTTCATCATCATGACTGAGGGGACAAGACCATAACTCAAAAGTGGCAGAGCTATGAGTGAGTTATGAAAGTCCTGCCCTCTCATAAGTGATGATAAATGCAATACCCTGAGTGAGACCATTGTGAGTCCAATTTATACAATGTATTTTAAAGTGCAAAGCTTTCGGGTTAGTTCTTTTAATGAAGAATAAACTGTTTCTGTTTGTTGCACACCTCTGTTTTGAATGCAACAGAGGTCATTGTGATGTCATCAGACATTGATGATAAATAGTGATGACCCATTTCTAGTGATGATGCATGATTTATCATCACTTCTGGTCCTACTGCCATGTAAATATTTCATTTACCTGTACATTTTTGTCTCACCCCCATTATATAAAGTATGCTCCTGGCACTTCAGATTTAATGTAACCAAAGGCAAGGTGTTTCACTTGGGGAGGAAGATTATGCAATATAATAATAATACTGAAAAGAATAATTACAAAGTTATGTTAAAATGCACTAATATGTAAATGCATGAGAATGTTTAGTTATGCCCAGGATTCAAACCATTGTCTCTAACACTGCAGTCTTTGGTCCTTCCATAGCACCACTGATCTGCTTACCTGGTAAGAGAAGCTTCAGTTTCCAGACATTTGTTCATTAATATGTATTTTTTTGCCATTTTTGGCCAGGAAAGACACACTAAGCTGAGGCGTGTTTCCAGTTGTGTCCTGAGAGCACTGTGAAGCTAAATGACTTGCTTATGGTCACACAACATGCAAGTGGTGGCCATGGGATTCAAACCCAGTTCTCCAGGTTTGCAGCTCAGTCCTCTTAATGACTGTGCTATACTGCTTCAAATAAATTTGTAATGAAGTAACCTGGGGGACTTCTTGGGCAACATTTCCACATAGTGCCAGCAGCACACAATGACACACAGTTAAGGTCAGGGGTGGTAAATTCAGGGGTAGTGGTAGGAGGCACTTCCCCGTTAGAGGGCAGTCAACCTGTGGAGCAGTCTACCAGCCTACACAATGGACATGAATGCAGTATAGGCCTTTTGGATAAGGCCAGACAAATTTCTGTTTCCCAAAGGAATCAGTGGGTACTCTAGGTAGTTGGGTGGGTAGGGAACCCCTAAAAGTTGGTGTGTGTTTTTACAACATACATATTTCATCCCTGATTAAAACGCAGGAGGACAGATATGGTGGACAGGGAGTCCCTTTTGACCTTAACTATGTTGCTATGTTACTACTGCAGTGGAGTCCTGTTATAAGCACATCCTAAATGCCAAGCAAAAATGTTCATGCAACCGGAATGTTCTTATAAGAGGGCTACATTGAAAACAATGGAAATCTATGTGAAATCTATGGTTAACATAATGAAACTGGCCTCAAACTACATCTTAGACAACTACATATTAAAAGTAGTATAATATATCTTTTTAAAAGAACTATTGCTCAAATAGAGTGTTGTAAAATTCATATATAGAGTGTCTCATTTAGGTATGAAGGAACATGTGCTGCCTTCTTCATACAGCATCTTTCATAATTCATTCACTACTTAAGTAATTGTTAATGAGGAAACTAGATGATGATTCAGTCCAGACTTAGCACACACAGAGGTGATAATGAACATCTACCACTGCCTCTGGGGAAAAAAACTGTTCTTATAAATGGACTGACTATTCTTATAAATGGGCTTTACTGCCATTGAAATCAGTGGGCAAAAACTGGGACATTCAACAAATGTTCTTTTTTTTTTTAGTGATTATTTGCCCCCATCAGCCTGACTGGCCTCCCCAGCCCTGACATCCTGGAATTACCGGTGCTTACCTTAAGCCTGGCCCAGGAGCGGAGCCTACAGAGGGCTGGGCATCATTCTGCCTGCGCCGTGATCAGAGGCATTGCCAGCATGAGTAAACATTGGGGGCCTGGGCCCCAAACAGAAGGCCGTGGGTCCAAGGGCTGCCTAGGCCCCCAGAAGCTGTAGAACTTTTGGTGCTCTTGCGTGCTAAATAACACATTTTCTGCTACTTCAGCTTTGTTTTCCCCCCATTCCTTTTCCATTATTTTGTGTCCTTTTTTTTTGGTTGGCTTGTCACTTGTCACTTGAGAGGCAAAAACTACATGTTGCAGATTAAAAGTTATAGAATCAATAGCATATTTTGTAAATATCAGTAGATCTGGGCTAAATCTACTGATATTTAAGAAGTATGCTGGGCACGGAGGAGGGCTGGGCAATGGCATCAGATTTCATAAGGGTCACACTCAGGGAGGCCACAGGTGGCCTCCGTGAGTGTGACCCTTATGAAATTATTTTTCACACAGTCACACAGGTCCATGATCTGACTGAGTAAAATATGATACTTGAGGCACTAAGGGAACTTAGGGAGGTACAAGAAAATGGAATTTAAAGAAGTAAAGAACCACTGACATCTTGAGAATAACTTAAAATAATATTTGTACACAAAGCAGCTACTGTATATATTACTTATTCATTCTGTATTTCTTATCCTTATTGGCTATTATTGAGGTTATATGCATGGAAACTGAAACAGGATATCTGCTGGCACTGCTCTCTAAGTGTTTATTGGCTCCTATTGTTTCTTCCCAACTTGATGTTATAATATTGTGCTTGTCACATTACAGTTATTCTCAAGGCTATCAAAGGTCATGTCACAACAGAGCATATGCAGTTCAAGTAGGGAACAAGCTACAGAGGCACTCAGTAATAAGTAATGTAGAGAAGAAATCTACAGAAGATAGATAAAAAAATGCAAGGTGAATGGTGTCCAAATTGAAAATGTTTTTTAAAGTTTTTCAAAGTGTTCCCAAAGGAAATGTGTCAGCTGCTCTTTAATGTTTATATGCAGCAACACTGTATCCTAACTATGTCACCTAACCATGGTGCTACCCAACATTGGAAAATGTGAAGCACAGGCATATGAAGGTGGCGCATGACATTATTTTTATACTGACATCACAAGGGCCCTTTAATAAAATATTTTGTTTAAATTTTTCTGCTCAGACTGGAAAGTCCAGACTCAAAAATACAGCAGTGAGATACACAATAACAACAAGGAACATTAAATATTACCGCCTAATCATTTTTATTTTTGTGCTTTCTGTTGTTCTCCTCCATGCTGTTCTCTCTCTTTCTCTGGTAATAACAACTGATGCCGTCTGTTGCTTTTCTTTGCAAATCGTGTAATTACCTGATCTGATGATAACACAGAACACATTTCCTTTTCAATTGCTAGAATTGCAAGATCATGTAATCTGTTTTCAGTCATGGTGCCTCTGAGCCATGTATGTACCCTTCGCAGTGCACTAAAGGAGCGCTCACAGCTACAGCTTGTCTCTGGAATAGTGAGTGCTACCTGGACCAACTGCTTGAGTTTTGGAAACATAAGAGTGTCTAGTAGCCTATAAACTTCATTTGCATTAGTTTTTCTCCCATTTTTCATTTCAGGTAAATGTTTGCAACAAACAATTCCTCCTTTGGCAGTTCAATCCTATAGTGATGAGCTAGAGGGGCCAGAGATACAGAGCAAAGGGATGTTGCAGACGATGGGTTGTATGCACTGATGCCATTTATAATCTCAACTGCAACACTAGAAAATCTTTGCTTTAGTTCAACAGACATTCTGTCAAGGCATGGATAATAAAGCTTGTTTTGAAAGTCCACTTGAGAAGAAATTTGGTCATGCACTCCCACTGATGCCTCAACAATAAAATCATCCATCTGTTTTCTGTTTTTTTTCACTGTTTGTGTCATGTATTTCCATATTATTCTTGTTACAGAAATCCACAGCTTCCTTAAATAGTTCATTGCTACTGTCCTCACTCTGCATCCCTTCAAGAGCGTGATGAACCGAGTTAACAAAATCTACTGCAGTGGATAGATCTAGATCTTCTCTTTGTAAAACTTTGTGGATGCCTTCTGTTACCTTTAGAAGAGAATGAAAGATGACAAGGCAGTAAATTGTGGTTGACTTTTGCAAGGATGCTAACAGTCCAATGGTTTTTGGAGTGTGAATAGTAGCAAGGCACTGAAGTACAGTTACATAGCAGTTCATCAAGGCCTTGATTGATCAGATCTGGCAAGACCAGCAAGTATCTAACAACTGGACTAGCTCTGATGGACTCGAGCCTAACTGACACTGTATACTGACAAACTCATGATGATGAACAAGAGAAGTGCTAAAAAATGCATACACACTTTCCATAGTGCAGAAAAATTACTTTGCTTCAGTAATACATTTGCATGTATGGCAAAGTAAAAGATTCAGCTCATGTGCATAGCAGTGCACATACACAGCCTCTGGATGATGCTGGCAGAACTTAGCTTGAACTCCCCCTACTGCCCCATTCATAAGAGGCACCATCATATGCCTGTGCCACATATTTTGCACCTGTAATTCCACAGTCTTGGAGACATTTTAGCAGTGATTCCGCAATGGAGTCAGCATTAAAAGATTTAACTTCTGTGAATCCTATAAAACACTCTGTAATGCTTCCAGTTCCAGGTACAACATACCTCACACAGACTGCCAGCTGCTCTTTGTTTGTCTCTTGCTTCATCTGCCATAACAGAGAACATTCCTGAGCTGTTAAGTTCAGCAAATATCTTTGAAATGACCTCTTCTGAGCAACATGCAATCACCTCATTTTGAGTTTGGGGAGAAATATAACTGGCATTTGAAAGTGCCTTATACATTTGTAGAAAAGGATCAAATTGTTTTAATAGATCCAAGCATTCCAGAAAATGTCCTTTATTTAAACTACCATGCGTTTCATCATGACACCTGAAAGAAAGTCCTTGCCTACCCAGAAATAATGTGACAGCAGTGATGCGCTCAAGATAGCATCACCTGTCATTTACTTCTTTGATGTTTGCACCTTGTAATTTGTGAACAATATCATCAGTACTCTTTGTGTGTTTAAATCCAGCCCATAAGGTGTTTGCCTTTGCATAATAAGAAGTCTTTTCATGCTCTTTAAATGAGTCAAGTGCCCTTTTCCAATTAACAAATCCTGTGCTTAACAAAGAATCTTTATTAGGGCAAGTGGCTCCATATTTCATTCCAAAGCATCTACAAGGATAGCAAAAAGCAGCATCCAGAGTAACAGAATATTCTAGCCAGTTGTAATTTTCAAACCAGTGAAACTGGAATGACCTTTTTTCCCTCCAAATGTGCGCTGTGGGTAACAAGGTAACTTACTCTGAATATACCCTGTCTCAAGTGTTTCCAAGTCTGTGATATTTTGAGTATTTACTAGTTCACTGTTCATTTTATTTATGCCTTCTGTGTCAGTATCAATATAACAGTGACTGTTCTGGTCACTTGTGCTTGGTTCAGCGTTCCCCTCATGCACAGTGGTACATGATGCAGTAGAATGAGGGAGTGCAACATTGTCATTACTTTCTGAATTGACGATTACTCGCACTTCATGTGCTTTTTTTCCTTTGGACTTAAAGAAATGTCGGATATCCATTTTTATGAAACAGTGGAAACCAACAGGTTCTGATATACAGTACTTCTTTGCAATACAACTGACTCTGAGCCACACACTGCCACCTCAGGGCTCACAGCAAGGCAATGGCAATGGCACAGACACACTGAGGTTTATTGTCACTCAGAGGCTGCTGTGATTTAAACTGCAACTACAATTTTTTTTAACAGAGTACGGCGATACACACTGCTGCCCTCAGCCCTCCCACAAGCCCGGTACTACTGGCAAAAAAATATCTCAGGTACGCTGGGTGCCTGGTGAGGTGGATCAGAGGCTGCTGTGATTTAAACTGCAATTACAATTTTTTCTTTTATTAGTAGAGTACAGCGACACTGCTGCCCTCTCAGCCCTACCATGACCAGCCCAGTACTGGTAAAAAACAAATCTCAGCCTCAGGTACTCTGGGTCACTGATGCGGTGGATCAGATTTAAACTGTAACTACAACAATTTTTTTTTTTTTTTTTTTACAACAACATTTCCCCCTGCCCTCCCAGCCAGGCCACCTAGATTGTGCTGACTTGAATTGAGGACTGTAGAGGCTGATTCAGTTCTCAGTCACAAAAGATACAGACTAGACTAGAAAGTTATGTTCCTTTGTGACCTTCTGGCCTAGTAGGTCTAGAGTGAAAAACGGGCCTTCCTTGCCTTACAGAAGTAGTGGCAAAAAAAGACCAAGAACTACAAAGTTAGCAGCAGCAATTGCTGAAATACAGAAAATGACTGTTTTTATGCCAAAATATAGAAGTCGTATTCTCTTTTTTTTTTTTCAAACTCCACAAACACAGAGGAGATGAACTGTGCACTGACTGAATATGCAGTGCTTTTGCTTTCACTCTCTGTCTCTGTCTCTCTGTCTCTCTCTTGTCTGTCTGTCTCTGACTGAATAAAGGCCACACCCTACATGATACTCACTGGCCACTCACAAGGCTCTATTGCTGTGATGACACTCTGTAGTTTATGCTACTTGATAGTCACATGACTATCAAGTAACATAAACTACAAAATAGGTATCCCACAATGCATATGGGTGGTCCAGAAGAGTGACTGTCATGTGACTCAGTCAGTGACAGCAGCTGGCTGCTGCTCGTTGCTGCATGAACCTAAATGTGTTTGTATACCATAACCTAAACATATTGCCAGCTCAGTGTGACTTTCCTGGTGAAACTTTTGAAATAAATAAAATTGACTTCACTCACTCGTACTCATTATTTCAATGTGTTGCATAACAATAACATTGTTTGATACTATAGCTAGCACTTACATTTTGTGGATACCATAGCTGACTTCCAGGTTCTATAAAGAAGCATACTGGGCGGGCCATACACACTTATGGAAGCAGGCGAGAGCGTCCTTTGATCGGGGCAGCTGCGTGCTGTTTCCACGCCATATTTTTGTTTACTGCTAAACAGAAAGCAGTCGACAAAAGGACAGACTCTTCTTACTGCAAAGCATTCAACTCTACTTAAAAGGGCAAAAAAAAAGAAGAGTGTATGCGGTGTTTGCATTTGCTGGAGTCTGCTCTACAGTCACTGACAGTCTGATGATACATGTGTTAGAAAACACGGGGAGTGTGTTATTAATTATGGGAGGGGAGGAGAGGGAGGACAGTGTTTGGGTTTTCATTCCTGGTTGCAGCCCTGAGTTCATGGAGAGGGCAAGAGCAGCGAACAGCTGTGAGACAAAAGTTTCTGGGGACGACAAACGGTCAGCAGACTTCTCATTCCTGAAGGAAAGCCACTCACTTTATCTTTCTTTTCAGATGGCAGTATGTCACCCCACGTAGGGTTACCCTGCTCCCGAGTCCCAAACAGTACTTGCTCGCTCCCGCTCCCCCTTTGAGTCTGCCATCAGTGACATCTCATGCGGCATGCACCATCTCTAGGGCAACCACACAGACTCCTCCAATCAGAAAACAGTCTGAACTAGGAGCTGTGATGGTTGCCATACATAGATACATAGACAGTGTCGGCAGATAAGGGCCTACGGCCCACTCAGTCTGCCCATTTGAGCTTGTAAGTTTACTTTATGTTTTCCTAGAAGTCTGTTGCCCCTTAACCCTGAACTCCAGAATTCCTTTATGTCTATCCCATGCATTCTTAAATCCCGTGATTGTTTCAGCCCCCACCACTTCCTCTGGCAGGGTGTTCCACTTGTCCACCACCTGTTCTGTGAAGAAATTCTTCCTCACGTTTCCTCTGAATCATACTCCCTCCAACTTCATCCCATGCCCTCTAGTCCTAAAACATCTTTTTCGCTTAAAAATAGTGTATTCCTGTACCCTGTTCCTCCCTGTAAGATACTTGTATGTCTCTATCATATCCCCTCTCTCCCTCCTCTCCTACAGGGAGTACATATTCAGTTCCTTCAACCTGTCCTCATAGGACTTGTGATGCAATCCATGTACCATCTTTGTTGCCTCCTCTGAACCTTCTCTACCCTGTCTATGTCCTTATGTAAGTAAGGTCTCCAGAACTGTACACTGTACTCCAGGTGGGGCCTCACTAGTGTCTTGTATAGTGGAATTATGACCTCCCTTTTCCTGCTGGTGATGCCCTTGCCTATGCATCCCAGCATCCTATTTGCTTTACCTGCTGCCTTGTCACACTGTTTCCCTACCTTAAGGTCATCAGAGGTGATAACCTCAAGATCCCTTTCCTGCTTGGCGCATGCTATATCCTCATCCCCCAACTGATATATTGTGCCAGGGATTTTGTGCCCCATATGCATTATCTTGCACTTCTTTGCATTGAATTTCAACTGCCAAACCCCTGACCATTTTTCAAGTTTCTGCAGGTCCCTTCTCATTCTGTCTACACCCTCTGGTGTATTTACTCTGTTACAGAGCCATGGCGATGATGGAGCTGAAATGAGTGAGGCTCAGTGAGCATTTCATTCTGTGTGCTGCAAGTAAGCAAGCAATTATTCAGGTATGAGGTTGGGCGCTGGCAGGTGGGCTGGGCTGCAATCTGCAATGTTTTTTTTTTTAAACGGGAACACCACCAACAAAAAACATTTGGGGCCCCAGACAAAACATTCGGGGCTCCAGCCCCGGAGGCCCAGCCATGATTTTCCATTTTTCTGAGGTTTCATTTTAACCTGGGGCCCCAGAGTAGAGATGTATGCATGTGGAGGTGTGCATGCATGCTACAGCCCCGGTGACAGCCCCATCCATCCATTGGCCTAGCAGCTGGTGCTCCTTCTGGCCTGCGCTGCCCCCTGGGCCTCCACCATGGAGTAGTCAAGAGCTGAGGGATACCACCTACCCTTCCCGGAGCAGCTCCATCCAGCTATGTGTCCCCCCCACTGACCTCCGATGGTCTGTGCTCATTCCTGAACACGGGTCATTGGCATGGCGTGAGGTAAGGCATCCAGTTCTTTAGCCCTCAGTGCCACCGGGCTGGCCAACAAATGTTCTTATAAATGGGATGTTCTTATATACAATGTTCTTATAAGTGGTCGCCACTGTACTATAAAACTTGCAATTTTCACTGCCAATAATGTTTCGCTATATTCGTGGACCAGCAGTGATCCATGAAAATTAATGGGAAGGGACAATTCTTTGTCTTCCATGTTGAACTTTATTAATGAAAAAAGACATAATTAAAAAACTGTAGTTCTGTGGCACAGTAATCATACAGTAGGTTGGGCCAACAGACAAACACAGAAACAAATAGTAGGTACTGTAAACTGAGTCAATGACTAACGGCTTCTTCATGTGGTTGGTGTAGACCACTGCACTCACAGTTTATAAAAAAAAAAAAAAAAAAGCCAGCAGTAAAGCCACCATTAGAAAAAAACCAAATACTATTGTATTACTGTACTTCCAAACACAGAAACAAACATTTAGACAAGCAAGTGTTTCATTTGGCTGCAGACGATAAATTGACTCGGCTTCTACCGGCATCTCCACTCCATGTGGTCGGGTGGAATGCTGCACTTACAGTTTGCAAATAGTTCTTAGTTTTCCCCGATAGGTCAGCTGAGGCAGAAACATGTTCCTGGCCAGGGTGCAGGATAGAACTAGGGATACTTGCCACTGGTCTCCAAATCCAGTGACCTCAACTTGTTTCTACCCATTCTCTGCCATGATCCACCTAGAACATAGCACAAGGTGAACCCCTGTTTCATCCTCACTAGTTCAGATGGGATGAACTCATGCCTGGAGGCAGTTGCCACTGTACTTAGGAATTCAGAATGGAGTGACTCAAGGTTACTGGGGTTTTCTGGCTGCCATTGTGCCTTTTCTCCTTGTAACCCCCGTTCTGTTTAAAAACAGCCATGCTCATTGCCTGGGGAATGAGAGGTTACCACCATATTCAACTAGTGCCACTGTGTTGTGTGCTTTTACTACCACTCTCACTATGGCTATCACAACTCTTACATTCACTACAGCTCTTTCAGCTCCGACATTGCAGTTGATCTTTCTTATTTTATCCTTGACCTCCAATAACACATGTGTAAGTCTCCCCCTGAGGTTGATTTGTGGGCAAGGTGTGTAGCAATTTACTGGGGTCAGAGGTTTGTCTTAGCTGCTCAAGATAATCCTTTCTAAAATTTCTGTCAGTGGGCTCAGATTTCAGATTTTCAGATTCAGATTAATTTATTATTTAAAGGATTGTATATAACACACGTTTGTTACATCCACAAGGAGTCACATTTTAAACACAAAATGCAAAAATACATGACCATACACATTATTTGATTAACGAATAATACTTACAATATAAATCTTATTACAACTAGATCAACATTTAGAATAAAAAAAATGTTGCTAACCCATACATATACTTAATTTCATTCATAGAAACATAGAATTTGACGGCAGATAAGGACCGCTTGGCCCACCCAGTCTGCCCATTTCCCTACCTACTGGATAAGCTGCAGATCCTAGTTAACCAGCAGCCTACTTCCTCCTACCCCACCCCTAGAATGGCCTTATGACTGTCCCATGCATGCTTGAATTCAACCACTGTTTTTGACTCCACAACCTCCTCTGGAAGGCTGCCCATGCATCCACAACCCCTCTGTGAAAAATACTTCCTTAAATTACCTCTGAGCCACCCTCCTCTATCTTCAAATTGTGCCCCTTGTTCTTGCACACCTCTTTTGAAAGATGCTACCTCTTGGACTTTTGTTGATTCCTTGAGGTACTTGAAAGTTTCTATCATGTCCCCCCTTTCCTCGAGGCTATACATATTAAGCTCCTTTAGTCTCTCTTCATATGTCTTCCGTGCAGACCCTGCACCATTTTAGTTGCCCTCCTCTGGACAGCTTCCATCCTGTCTATGTCTCTGCAGAGATTGGGTCTCCAGAACTGCATGGAGTACTCCAGATGGGGTCTGACCAGCTGTCTGTACAGAGGGATAATAACTTCCTGTTTTCTACTGGTGATGCCTCTCCCTATGCATCTCAGTATCCCCCCAGCCCTCCTTGCTGCCCTCTCACATTGCTTGTCCACCTTTAGGTCACCTGATATGATTACCCCCAGGTCCCTTTTTATTTTTGTTGTTGTTAGTATCTCACCCCCCATTGTGTACTCTTCCCCCAAGTTTTTGTTTCCCAGGTGCATTACCTTGCACTTCTTAGCATTGAATCTAAGCTGCCATACATTTGACCATTCCTCTAACCTTACCAAGTCCCTTCTCATACTTTCCACCCCACCTTGTGCATCAACTCTGTTGCAGATCTTTGTGTCATCTCCAAAGAGACATACTTTTCCTTCCAGTCCTTCTGCAATGTCACTTATAAAGATATTGAAGAGGACCGGTCCTAATACTGAACCCTGTGGTACCCCACTAGTAACCCCCCTTTCTTCAGAGTGGACTCCATTTACTATTACTCTCTGTGTCCTATTCAGCCAATTCTTTACCCAGGCTATCATCTTGGGACCCACTCCCAGGCTGGCTAACTTGTATATTAATCTTTTGTGTGGGTCTGTGTCAAATGCCTTGCTAAAGTCTAGGCAGGCCATGTCCACAGCCCCTCCCTGATCTACTACTTTGGTCACCCAGTCAAAGAAATCTATCAGATAAATTCATTCTTAACAGTGTCTTAACATCATCACCCTGCATCCCAGATACTGGATTAAGCCATTTCCTTCTTTTGTCTTACCATATTTCACATTTAGTTAATATACGCACAATTCCAGCATCCTTTTTAGCATCACAATTACAGTTTTTCATACTCATTCCATAAAGTTTGTTATGTAGGTTGAAGAAAGTGTCACCTAAAGTAGCCAGCCTTATCATGCATAACAGATGTTTATAGAGTTCGCATTTGACCAAATACATCTCTAAGCTCCAATTTATTTTAATGCTAGAATATAACCCCAATGAATTAATCTCATGTATCCTTCCCAGATTTTCTTGCATTGCAATATCTTTTACCCTTACACTTACTTCATTCACAAATAAGTCAGAACTATTAACCACTTTTCCATTCCAAATATCCACAAAGCCAGCCTTATTACACATTATTCAACCTTTCAAACCAGCCATTATTTAGCCCATTTACAAGTTTATTTATAAAATCACTCCAGCACATCTTTGGGAGTCTATTCTTCATTTTCAATATTTTCTCTAACCATTTTATAGCAAGAATCAAGATATTCATTTTTATGGGTAATGACCCTGTTTATAATCTCATGACCCTAACAGGACAATCTCTGGGTAGATTCAGTGTTGATCTCAGGAAAGAATTCTGAATTACTTCTATAGTATACTTCTCCATATAAAGCCCCATATTTCACTTCCATAGAGCAGCTGACATATACATTTGGTATCAAATGTTTTCTTTAGGGCTACAAATGAATTATCTGCAAATTTATAAGCAAAACTTTTAATTGCACTAGAAGTTTTCAATGCATTAGACTTAATCTCAGCAACATACTGTATCCAAGATACTTTTTTATCGATACTTACTCCCAAGTATTTATATTCTGAAACTTCCTCAATTTTGCAGTGCCCAAATTCCCATTCTTTACTACCTTTCTTATTTTTTTGTCCAAATGCCATAATTTTCGATTTATTTGCATTCAATTCCAGATCTAAATCACTCAATGACTCCATATTATTTAACATTGCTTTTCGTAGATCAATTGCCATTTGGGAAATCACTATCACTTCATCTGTGTATAAAAGTATTTGATTTAAAACATTGTTTATCTTAGGTGCAAAAGTATGAATTAACTTGATGTTTCTTACCAATGTTTCTATGTATAGATTAAATAACACTGGTGCCAACAGGCAAGCCTGTTTCACACCTCGGGCAATTTTAATTTCCTTGAACAGCACCCCATCTCAGTCATATCTGATATTTGCTATGGTATCTACTGTATATGTAACCTTTTTAAAATAGCTAACAAATGTTGGTCAATTCTTAGACTATCCAAAACATCCTGTAGCTTATTTCTATTTACTTGATCAAATGCTGATTTAATATCTATGAAACCAACATACAGAGCTCCTTTCTTATTCCTTACATAATTATCAAGCAAGTAATTAAACGTTAAAAAACGATCCATGGTCCCACACTCTTTTCTAAAACCTCATTGAAATTTTGAAGTACCTTCATTTTCTTCTACCCAGATAAACAACCTCTCTAAAATCAATCTAGAATAAACTTTCTGTGATACAGGCAACAAGGTTATAGGGCGATAGCATTTTGGGGCCTGTTTATCTCCTTTTTCATAAAGAGGAACAATTATTCCCTTGTTCCAAGCCTGAGGCAGCCGTAAAGTAGTATTTATATCATTAAATAGTTGTGTAAAAATATTTGCTCATAATTCCAAATTATTATGTAATAGCTCCGCAGGGACACCGTCACCTCCAGCAGCCTTATTCCTTTTTTGTGCACTAATTGCATTTTTTACTTCCTCAATACCAAAAATAAGAGCAGGATTGTTGCATATAATCTTTGTACTTTCTTTAACTATCTTATTCTCATCACAATCTTCCCTATCACAATTATAAATACTATTATAATGTTTAATCCAACTATCCTCGGGAATCATACTTACAATATTATATTGCACATTATCTTCACTACACCCATGAGTAACTAAGGTCCAAAATGACTTTGTATCTTGATTCACAGTATTAACTTGTAAATGTCCCCACAAACTTTTTCTTTAATTTGCTTTTTTCCCTTCATTACACATCTATATTCTGTTTTCGACAACTTAAAAGCCCTTAAGATGTCTACCATTGGTTGTTTCAGTCTTATTTTTCCTACTTTTTTTATTTCATTCCTTAGTATGAAACAATCTTTATCATACCATTGATATTCTGCACCAACATTCCATAATTTTCCTAGACTTCTCTGTTTGCTTAGGGTATCAACAATAATAGATATTAGCTCATCATACAACTCAATCCTTTCATCCCATCTCTCTTATATAATTAGATGTAAATTTGTTTATTATACTTTCTACTTGTCCACTACTAACTAAATTATCGTATGTTTATTTTGTAAAACCATTCCACTTAATCCTTTTACCATACGTAATACACATATGCTTATCTGTATAATGTTCAACTCTCATATCTTTTTTCTAGATCAATATAAATTTTACATATAAAAGGGAAATGATCACTATCCCGGAGTCTCATTACTTTGAGCTGTTCTACCAAATTATAATCAAAAACTTCAACCAAACATAAGTTCAAGACACTCCCACCATTTTTTGCCAAAAATGTAAATTCTCCATTCCTAGCACCCTTAGCTCTCCCATTTAACACTCTCAAGCTGTATTTTTCACAAAACTGTATGACACTCTTACCATTTTTAGACACGCTTTTTTCTTTGGAAGCTCTTATTGGTATATTCAGGGTATCATCAATGCATCAGTCCCCAGGTTGCTCTTCTATCATATTCCCCACATGGGCATTAAAATCTCCAGCTATAATTATCATCAGCCCTACAAATCTTCCTTTAACTGACTCTACCCTAATTCCTGTCAGATTCAAAACTGAATCATATTCCTGTAGTCCTAAATTTGGAGGAATATAAATATTGAAAAATGCCCACATACACACATCATTTGCTATAATAATATACATAAAGTAATTAGAGGCCACACTAACCTCCATTACATAGAAACATAGAATTTGACGGCAGATAAGGACTGCTTGGCCCACCTAGTCTGCCCATTTTCCTACCTAACAGATAAGCTGCAGATCTTAGTTAACCAACAGCTTACTTCCTCCTACCCCCTACTAGGACTGCCTTATGTCTGTCCCATGCATTCTTGAATTCCCCCACTGTACTTGACTCCACGACCTCCTCAGGGAGGTTGTTTCATGTATCCACAACCCTCTCCATGAAAAAATACTTCCTCACATTACCTCTGAGCCGTCCCCCCCTCTATCTTCAAATTGTACCCCCTTGTTCTTGCACATCTCTTTTCTGAAAGATGCTACCTTCTGACTTTGTTGATTCCCTTGAGGTACTTGAAAGTTTTATCATGTCCCTTTCTCCCTTCTTTTCCTCAAGGGTATACATATTAAGCTCCTTTAGTCTTTCTTCAGATGTCTTCTGGTGCAGACCCTGCACCATTTTGGTTGCCCTCCTCTGGACAGCCTCCACTCTGTCTATGTCTTTGCGGAGATGGGGCCTCCAGAACTGCACACATTATTCCAGATGGGGCCTCACCAACTGTCTGTACAGAGGGATAACAACTTCCAGTTTTCTGCTACTGATGCCTCTCCCTATGCATCCCAGTATCCCCCCAGCCTTTCTTACTGCCTTCTCACATTGCTTCCCCCCTTTAGGTCATCTGATATAATTACCCCCAGGTCCCTTTCCAATTTTACTGTTGTCAGTATCTCACCTCCCCCACTGTGTACTCTTCCCTGGGTTTTTGTTCCCAGGTGCATTACCTGCACTTCTTTGCATTGAATCTGAGCTGCCACATTTTGACCATTCCTCCAACCTTGACAAGTCCCTTCTCATCCTTTCCACTCCATCTGTGTATCAACTCTGTTGCAGATCTTTGTGTTGTCTGCAAAGAGACATACTTTCCCTTCCAGTTCCTCTGCAATGTCACTTATAAAGACATTAAAAAGGACTGGTCCCAGTACTGAACCCTGCGGTACCCCACTAGTAACACTCCTTTCTTCACTGTGGACTCCGTTTACTACTACCCTTTGTGTCCTGTTGTCTAGCCAATTTTTCATCCAGGCTACCACCTTGGGACCCACTCCAAGGCTGGCTAACTTGTGTATTAATCTTTTGTGTGGGACTGTATCAAATGCCTTGATAAAATCTAGGTAGGCCATGTCCACAGCCCCTCCCTGGTCTACTACTTTGGTCACACAGTAAAAGAAATCTATTAGATTTGTCTGACATGCCCTTCCCTTCGTGAATCCATGCTACCTTGGGTCCTGAGCCCCACTGGCCTCTAGGTACTCAACAATTATTTCTTTCAGAAGTGATTCCATTATTTTCCCTACCACTGAGGTCAAACTAACTGGTCTGTAGTTTCCTGCCTCTGTTCTGCTCCCACTTTTGTGAAGAGGAATCACATCCACCCTCCTCCAGTCCTCAGGTACCACCCTATCTTTCCGTGATTTGTTAAAGAGAGTAGTCAGTGGTGTCACTAGTTATACCCTTAGTTCTTTTAGAATTCTTGGGTGAATCCCATCAGGCCCCATTGCTTTGTCCACCTTCAATTTTATTAGTTCTTTCAGAACCCTTTCTTCTGTAAATGGACTGGTATCGACCCCCATCTTCAGAGTGTTTCTCTTGTTTGGTTGATACCTCCCCTTCCTCTTCCTTTGTGAATACTGAGCAGAAATATTCATTCAGTATCCCTGCTTTTTCACTGTCACCCCCTGCCCACATTCCCTTCCCTTTATTAAGCCTCAGTATCCCTCCTTTGGTCTTTCTTCACTCCCTAATGTACCTATAAAAGGTCTTATCCCCCTTCTTAACTGAGCTGGCTATCCTTTCCTCAGTTTGGGCCTTTGCTATTCTGACTGCCTTCCCTGACTCTTTCTGCTTTAACTGATAAAGTTCTCTGTCCTGCTCCTTCTGTGTTTCCTTATTTCTTGAATGCTATCTTTTTCTCCTTAACCTTCACTGCCACCTCTTTTGAGAACCATAGTGATTTTTTCCTTTGTTGTGTTTTGTTGATTTGCTTTACACAAAAGCTTGTTGCCTCTGTGATGGCTGTTTTGATTACTCCCCATTGTTCCTCCACCCCTCCTTCTTGCCTGCTTGCTAGTGCTTTTCCGAGGCACTCTTTTATTTTCCCAAAGTCAGCCCTCCTAAAGTCCAATAGTCTTGCTTTTGTATGACTTGATTATATGGCTGTGTTTATCGTCAACCACACTGTTTGGTGGTCGCTTATTCCCAGATGGCTACCCACTTCTAAATCTGAGATTCTTTCTCTGTCCCCATTTGAAAGTATGAGGTCTAAGATTGCTCCCTCCCGAGTGGGTTCCAATACTAGCTGTCTGAGGCATGCCCCTTGTAGGGCATCAAGAATGACCCTGTTCTTGGATGTGCCTGCAGCAAAGGTGCTCCAGTTAACATCTGGCATATTCAGGTCCCCCATCAACAATATATCCCCTGTTTCTGCCATTCTAAGGATGCCATCTATCATTTCCTTGTCCATTCCCTCCCCCTGAGATGGGGGTCTGTATACAGCCCCATGTAGGTTGTGGTGCCATTTTCTGTCTCCAGGGTGACCCAGAGTGCCTCATCTGCTCCCTGTTTACTCTTTAGTTCTGTTGCTCTGATCCTTTCCTTTACATAGAGAGCTACTCCTCCTCCTCTTTTAACCTCCCTGTCCCTCCTGTAGATTGTGTATCCTGGTATGTTGACATCCCAGTCATGGTTCTCTGTGTACCATGTTTCTATGACTGCCACAATATCCAAGCAACCCTCTTCCATCAAGGCCACTAGTTCTGGGAGCTTGTTCCACAGACTACAGGCATTGGTATTCATCACCCTCCACTTTTTGATGGCCTTCCCCCTTTTAGCCCCATCCCTGTCCTTACTGCCTTTGCCTTTTTTTACATTTATCTCTGTCCTGCTCCCTAATGACTTCTCTACCTTGGTGTTTACCTCACTAATTTCCATGTTTTACCATGTAATTACTCTATATTTCAGGGCAATATTCAATAAAATCATTAAACCACCTTTAGGGCGACCACATTTTTAATCTCTATTAGCATCTACTGACCAAGAAGTATAGTCAGTAAATGTTGTAGTTCCCACCCCTTTTTAACCAGGTTTCCTGTAAAAACAATATAGGGAATTTTTTTAACCATGCTTGACAATCTTTATCTAATAATTTCTCTTTCAGACCCGCCACATTCCAGCTAAGTAAATCTGTAGGACATATGTCTACAATATCCAGCTCTGGTCAATTTGTCATTTTCTGTAGGCTCAACATACTTTCACTACTGATAGTGCTTACTGAATCTACTATTTCCAATATATCACTTACATCTGGTTGTCCATCTATCTCTAGAACAACTGAACTATTAATCCTACTCCTAGTTGTCTTCTACCTCTTTTATTAAACACTTCTTTCTCTTTTCCTAAATTATACACTGTCTCAATTGATGTCATATATGCTGTTATCCTTGGTTGTCTATAGCTATTTGCCTCCTCACTTTTCCTTTCATCCTCGCACCTTATCCCTTTATCCCTCTTTTCATCCTGTCTTATCTGTAATTCCTGCATTTCCCTTATGGTAATATCAAGCAGAATCCCCATTTCAGAAAATTTTTCTTTATTTGTCAAAATCTTCCTCCTTTTATCCCTGTTCACAGATCCAGTCTTTTGCTGGACTGGCTTTATATCGATAAGCTGATTTCAAATCTTGCCAATTCACTTTATGCCCCAATATACCTTTAAGCAAATTATAGACTGCCAGTTTTAGAGTATAATTGTTCTTATTTATGATTTCGGAAGCCCATGCACAAATATTGTTGGCAATAAATCACCTTTAGGTATTCTCTCATTTTTCAGTTTTTCTAGTGATTCATCACTTTTAGCCTGTTTTCTCTTTTCAAACCTAACTCTTTTCTCTGATGTTAATTCCCCCTTACTTACCCTAATCAGATTTTCCTTGGCTTCCTTTTTTTCTTTCTCATTTCATCCTGTCTTACTACTTTCCCCTTTATTTGCACATTCTTGTCAGTTATAGATTTTACCCTTTCTTCTTCAATCCGACTTTTCCTTCTATTTAGATCTTGCACTAAAAGATCAATTTCTTTTATTTCTTTTTCTGAAATTTCCTTCGTTATGGTTTTTATTGACTTGAATAACTCTATCTTTTACATTATCTGTGACTTCTACTTTGCTTAGTATACTATATCCATTATTGTTATTATCTTCAACCATCTCATCTCTATCTAAACACTCATTCTCAGTTTCTTGCTTTCTACCCTTACCCCCACATTCACATTTATTATTATTGTTATTATTAACATATACATTCATAAATACATGAAAAAGGGTAACCAGTTCCAAGAGCTGAATGTTACTAAAATGTTATTCTTTCTTAAGTCCAATAAAGTTTTAAGTACTAAGTCATTCCCTTCTCCACCTTCTACCTCAGTTTTACCCAGATGATATGTACTTCTGCCCATTTCTTCATCAAAACATATTTTCTCCACTACCAAGGTATCTCTATCTTGCGTCTCTTTCTACAATACTTGCTTTCCTATTTCATGATTTATTGACACACTGATATTATAATCTTTAACGTATGGAGTCAAAAAAGATTCATACTTTTCTAAATAAGTTCCTCTTTTACCATCTTGATTTTCCAGTCTATTAATTGGACTTAACACGCAGATTGACTCATTAACTATACATTCATCCCTTGGGCTTAGCGTTCCCTTATCATTTAACAAATGATCACAAGATATCAAATCAATAATCACCTCAGCATCTCTTTTGTTATTATGTCCAACATCTTTCCCCACACTCCCTTCCACATTAATCAAATCAGAGACATGTAATTCAGGGCCAATACCACTTAATGTATTTTCACATTTAGACATTTCAACCGTTTGTACCTTATCCTCTAAATTCCTAATATATTTCATCAGAGGATGGGTACATGAATAAACCACCTCTTTCTGTTTTATTGCAGGAGATGATGTCATTTTTGGATCAAACCTTTTCCTTATTACCTTGTATTTCCTCTTAACTCAGTATGTTCTTCTGGATAGTTTAAAAGGTGTGTAATTTTATTCAAATCCCCTTTTTTCTTTGTTTTTTTTGTAGTAATTCTTTCTTTTTATTTTCCATTTTCTTTGTTTCCTTTTTCTGCATTTTTTTATTTGCAGTATTCATTCTTAAACAGCTATTTACCATTCACTATAACTTTCTATAGCCTACTCTTCACAATAGCTCAGACTACAAAAAAAAAGTGCAAAAACTGGAGGCTGCACGGGCTGCTCAGGCAACCAGATGCCACTTTACACACACTCGGATAATTCTATAACAATTAAGACACTTTTCAAGCTACTCACTTACATAAATATAACAAGAGTGCACAAGAGCAAGTTCAATTAAAAGTCCAATTAAAAGTCCAATGATTTAATATCCACAGTCAGTTGACTTGACTTCTTATGCAGTATTCTTTTAAATAGTACACACTGTATAACCCTTATTTCTTGCTTCTCAATTCTTGTCATGGTTCAAATTCCTGATTTAAACCTCCCAACATCAAGAGGGTCAAACAGCACTCAATCTTCCTCTTCCTCCACTAAAAGAACAGAAAAAAAAGAGAGGTTTAAAAAAACTGTAATAAAATTCCAATACCATATTCCTAAAATTAACTATATAATTCCAATATAAAATACTACACTGAAAGAAGCTACTTTAGATGCAACAAGAATACACACCACAGTAACTTCTCAGTAACTTCTTATCCACTTACTTATATAGATTACATTCTTTCCAGCATGCAAGCCACGAGCAAGCAGCCCCTGGCAAACGCTCTGCACAGCTCTTCTGCTTGCTTTTCCCATTTCCCATTTCCCATTTATTTGGCCTAATAGCAGACTAACAGAAACCGCTGACTGCAAGAGAGCCATAAAACGCCAAGTAGCACAAATATGCTACAAGACGTAGTTTGCTTTTAGGCTTTTGAGCTTTTTTAGGCTGCCCAAATAAAAAACCTGCTTTCATGTGTTTTTTTTCTCCAGCCGTGCTTCAGTATATCAACACCTACTCGCGGCTTAAACTAAACACTAACTGCCAGCAGTTAGAAAACACTATCCTAACACAGCTCACACAAGCACCCTATTTAACTTCAATGAACTCATGGTCTCTAGTTGTAACAATTAAATCAATTAAGTGAATTAAATCAGTCTCAACCTCAACCTTTTCATACTTTTCTTATAGTTCTAATGTATCACAGGTATGTGTATGATTTAATCATTAATTGCCAAGCCTGATTCAGGCTAAATGGTAAGTTTTCCTTCTAACTAAGATCTTCCAACTGAATTAAAAGCTAAATTAAAAGTTATGACCTTCTCCTTCAATTACACCTGAAATTACACCTAAAACTAGCATAGAACATATGGAAAAGATGGCAAAAAAATAAAACAAAAACAACAAAACTAGCTGTGTTAACAGGGATAGCAAGAGCATACACAATTTTATTTTATTTAACAACCCTCCTCTCATATACAGAAAAATCTACATATAACTAAAATAACTAAAAAACTAAAATAGCCCTATACAGGCAATGCTCAATACATATATATATATATATATATATATATATATACACATATATATATATATATATATATATAACCAATAGTAATACTGGTTAATATCCACAGAGAGACATTACACAAAACAAAAACAAAAAACAAACACCGCGGCTCTCCAGTCTGTTATTATCCACCGATCCAAACAGCTTCTGTGCTTTACCAATTCTTCTTGCAGACCACTGGCTTTTTAGAGGAATTTCTTATGAAAAAAGTGAACAACAGCTTGGCTCTGTGTGCACCTATATGCACCCACTGCCCTCCAACCTGCCCACTCAGGCCACCTCCAGGGGATCCTTCTCCTTCGAATCACCCCTCAGTCGGTAATTCAGTGTAGTTCAATTCAGTAATTCAATGGCCCAAGTGCAGGTACAGCTGATATTCCAAGTGAGCAGAGTGCAATATAAAATGTTAGCAGCCAGTCACCAGTCGCCACAGCTTTTTCAGTGTTCGGTTCGGTTCTTCTCCTCACCTCCTTCCACTGAAGCCCACCATCAAATCTACACTGCAAGACACAGAAAACAACAGACAGACCACACAGAAACAGAAGACCACAATAAGCTCTACTAGGAAGGGAATAAATACACAGGTAACAGTGGTATACCTGTTCTAAATCAAAAGAAAGCTTTTTATCTCCCTGCTTCCAAATCTTCCTCCACACGAATATGGAGCATGTAATGGTCATCTGTCTCTCTCCTGTCTCCCCTGTATAGGCCTTTATATCAGTGGACTCATTGATCTCCCATTGTACTAGCTATACCACACTCATGGCATCACACTCTGCTGCATTTTTACCAATATCAAATCTGACATCAGCATTGTATTTGGCATATTCAGCACCTCTTTTTTTCGGTGCTGGGCTTGCACACTGAAGCTCATGGACAACATTCTCTGCCACTCATAGTGGGACATCAGCTTTTTCTGCAAGTGTTCTGGGGTCGTCCAGCTGAAAAACGTTCCGCTTGATGGACTTGCTGCATTGCAACCATCTTATGAGAGACATGTCAAAATGGCAAATGATAAAGCTGAATGCTGAGCTGCTAAATCTCCTTAAAACAGCTGGTGTGGATCAGCCGATCTGTCAGTCAATGAAAGGACGAGTCAAGTGTCTGTAAACCATGAAATTAAATTACTGCTAAAAACCGGGAAAGCGGGAACTGCAAAATTAAACACAGAAATTACTAGTTTTAGAGTAAATGTTACTATGTATTTGAAGTAACATGTCACAATTTGAACATCAGTCTCTACAGAAAATAGAGGCTTACAGATTACATGCAGTTTTCCTAAGCATTCCACAACATCTATACACAGCATCGACTGCAAATGTTGACTAATTGTGAGAGGGAATGTTGTCCAGGACACTTGTAAAATCCTCTACTGTTTTCCAAAAAGTCCCACTGGATCCTTAAGGTGATTTTACAGCATTCAGGAAAACTTTGAAAATTATGGTATTTAGCCACAGTTCCATTTTTATTGAATTGTCAGTATTTATTGTCCCTTGTTCTTTATTGCTGAGGACATTTACATAAAAACTATCTTTTACCCCCAGACTTTACCTGCTGCTCCTATTTTAACCTCTGTGAATGTAATTTTCAGTTTGTGGGATCATAGCTATTTGCACAGCAAATGATTGTGATGCCGCAGGCAGATAATAACAACTTCATCTGCTTCTCCTGTTTTTCTCTGTGCTGAATTATGACTTGGGAGAGGAGTTGATGAAATCTGAAAAGAAAGACTTGGTTTTCATGTAACTGTCTTCCACTATAATGAGACAAGATATATATATATATATATATATATATATATATATATATATATATATAAAATTATAAAATGGATGAGAGAAATATTGTACTGTGATTGGTGGAATCCAGTCAAATAACCTTGCTGATATCCCTGAACAACAGCACAAGTCAGAAATGCTTAATTTTCTGAACCTCATTACTTGGTCCTAAAATAAAAAAAATTAGGGAAGCCATTTTATTATCACAATAAAGCATTCCATGGTGTGTGTAATTGTGGGATAATGGCATTTCTCAGGTGCGTAAGGCCCTCCTCTTTGCATTGGGCTTCAATTCCCAAGGTGTACCATTATCCCACATTAGAATATGGGCTTAACAAAAGCTGCTCTCCCATTGGTTTAAACTCCACACAAGCGGGCCATTATTTTTCAACAACGCCCGCTCAGACACACACTGTACCTATTAACACAATCACCCACCTGTTTGCAATCTATCCACGCTATGCCCACGTTATGCCCATGTTTAGTCCAGCACGCATATTCAACTTCATACAGTCAGTAAACGCACATCACAGCACTTCAATGACCGCAACAGTCAATTTCAACTTGCTGAATAAGCGCGGTTCCCGAAACATGTTTGAAAACCCTAACGAAATGCCAGATGACACCGACACAGCTCCACACAACAAAAACCTCGCAAAGTAAGTCAGCATTTCCTTTCCTTAACCACGACTGACTTAAACAAAGTAGAAGCTGAATGGCAAGAGCCTGCCACAAAATGTCAGACACAGTGGGCACTCCAAGTATTTCAGCAGTGGGCAGAAACAAAACAATATACCTATAATTTAAAAACTGACTCCAGTACCACACTAAATAACCTGTTCAGGCAATTTTACGCTGAAGCCTGAACTGAAACAGGACAACAGTACTCTGTGAGTGGCTACTGCTCCCTCCGTGCTGGTCTAACAAGACACCTGAACTCTCCTGACTTTGGTTGCAACATCTCCCTCATAACAGATCCTGCATTCAAAACTTCCAACAATGTATTTGCTGCAATCCTAAAGCAACTTAGGAAAAATCAAGACACAGCTACTCATCAACCAGCCATTACATTACAAGACCTGGAGAAACTTTAAAGCTTCCTCAGCTCTATCACCAAACACTGCACCAGGATTAGTAAAGAAAGACTGGTTCGATATTCAAATTCATATGGCTAGATGAGGACGAGAGGGCTTGAGGCAACTCACACCACATTCATTTCAAGTGAAAATCAGTGACAAGGGACACAAATATATAACTTTAACTCACAATCCTGAAACTAAAAATCATAAAAAAACCCTGGAACCCAACACAGAATCACAAAGGGGGTTTATTTTTGAGAGACCAGATGACCCACTGTGTCCTGTCAGGTCATTCCTGAAATACCTCAGCAAAATACCACAAGATGCACAATGTTTCTGCCTGCACCCTAGAAGGCTCTCACAAGAATCTCTAAAAGTGCAAAAATATGGTATACCCATGAACCCATGGGAAAAAACTATTTAGGTTCATTAATGGCAAAGTTAAGTACTGAAGCTCAGTTAAGCCAAAAGTATACTAACCACAGTATTCAAGCAACAGCAGTACAGCTATTATCCAATGCAGGACTAGCTCCATGAGAGATTGTCTCTGTCACAGGACATTGTTCTGAAGCAAGCTTAGCAAGCTACTGGACAGCTTCCTCGGAAGATAGAGAACACTGGAGCAGTATCCTGGGAGGACATCACACCACAATACCAAAGGAAGACAAACCACAGCAGCCTAGCACATCACTACAAAGATCCACACTGCCACCTGCAGGAACCAGCATACAAAACCACCTTCAGCAACAGCAACAAGTACAGCCACTAGTAAACTTTCTTTTTGTACCTTTTATACTGTAATTTAACCTGCAGCATTCACTATAATAACCCATATTTTTTTTTTCAGCACTACAACAAAATCCATTCAACTTGATGCACTGCAGTTTCACAGGACCAGTGAACTTCATCAACTACCAGAAATAGAAGACAATCTTTCTATCATAGCTCATTAAACAAAAAGTGCAACCCGCGATTTAACTGCATTTCAGTTTATTTCTCCTTTCCATTCCCCAAACAACTTTTTTCTCCCCATTTAAACACATTGCAATTTAAATAAATTTACTGTTATAATTCTGCAAACTTCTTTGTCTACTACTTTTTTGTTTCAAACTACAAACCCATATTCTAACTGTAATAATACCCTCCAGGGTGGGCGTTATGGGATACAACGGACCTTCCAGGGGCTATAAGGCCCTCCGCCTGTGGCGTTGGGCCTCATTACACCCCGGGGTGGTCCGTTATATCCCAATAACGCCCACCCTGTCAGGTATTATTACTTGCATAGTGCACACCCTGTTGTGCCTTATTGTTTAATTAACAACATAGCTGAACTGAATCTGCCTGTTATATTTTGAAACTTTTCCTGGATCCTGGAAAATTCCATTAAGTCTACATTGTCATCGGCCCAAGATCAGCAGAAGGGATTTTATTTTTTATTCATTTATTTAACATTTTCAGTAACAACCTTTGAGCAAGATGCTCATTTACAAAGGTTCCACATCTGGTATACCAGACAGGTACAGAGTTACAAATCACAGAGAACATATTAATGACAAATTACACAGGCAGGTAGACCCAGTCATACCAATTAGAGTAGCAAAACCTAAAACGGTAGTAATGCGTAAGGGGTTTAGACCAGCAATCATGATAATGAGCAGCCCAGAGGCTGGGCATTTGTCAGCACAAAATCTACAACCTGCATGTAAAACAGTCACAGGACAGGTGAGGTCAGGAGTGTAGGGAGACAGAGAGAGGAATGGGATGGGGTGAGGTGTTGGTAAGAGTTATAGATTTTTATTGGGCAGAAACCATGCAGGAGGACTAGAGTACAGTACTGACTTTAGGAGATGGGGAGTGCAGAGGGTCATAAAAGATGGTAAGTGAGAAAGGAATAGGGGTAGTGGGCATTGGGAAAGTTGGCGGTAGGGTGTTGGGGTGTAAAGCGCTATTCATGGGGTAGGAGAAGTACAGGTGGGAAGCAGCCTCAGGAATAAGCTAGAAGTAAAGCATGGATAAAATAGGTGGAAGGGGGGATGTAAAGAGTAAGGGGGGAGGTCACGTGTCTTTCCAACAAATACAAGCATCTACATTGGCAAGATGCTGCTTCATTGCAGACTTGAAAGTTGGGAGAATCACAATATTAAGAGTCTCAACCGGGACCTCTTTCAGCCATAGAGAGGCTCTATAAGAGAACAAGCATTGTCTTAAGGTTATTCTCCTGATGGGGGCACCGACTGTGATCCAGTCTTTACCATGTGTGGTGTAGTAGAAGTGAGCCAGTTGTTGCATATCAGTAATGCAAGGGGGTGTCAAGCCTAACAAAGCTTTTTTCCCCCGAGAAGGCAAGTTTGGAACTTTATTCTGTTATTAAGGGTTAGCCATTTAGTTTGCTCATACAAGTCACAGGTACATGTGAGGTTAGCTGCCCCAAGGATAAGTCTGCAAGCCTTATTAAGAGCAGTAGCTACCCATTTAAGTGCAGTGTCAGAGGCAGCCCCATAGACCACCAGTCCATAGTCAATAATTGAGAGGATAGAACTAGAGATGGAAAAGCATAGAGCAGCAGGCATTGGGTATTGTCTATGCCTAAAAAGAACTCCAAGTTTGACACTAACTGCCTTCATTACCTGGTCAATGTGCTGTGTAAAAGAGAAGGTGTCACCTATCGTAACTGCAAGAAACTTGAAGGAGTGCGACTGCTCAAGGGGGTCAGCCCTGTTGTTGGATATAGTCAGCAGTAGGTTATTATTCTTGAGCAGCTGACTAGAGAGGAGCATAGTTTTAGTTTTTTTCTAAGTGAGTAGAAGTTTATGTAGCTAAACCAATACTCAAGTAGGTGGAAAGTGGACTGCAGATTTCTCTGAAGTGAATCGATATGGGAGTTGCTGCTTAGGAGGGCTGCATCATCCGTGTACAGAATTATTTTGCTCATACAGGCCTCTGGGAGAGTGTTCAGGAACAGGCAGAAGAGCAGAGGACCCAGGATTGAGCCCTAGGGGAACCGAGTAAGATTTCCTTGGAGCTGGATACAGCCAAACAGATTCTGACACTTTGAGATCTGTGTGACAGATAGTCCTGAAACCAGAGGACAGTGTTAGTAGCCATACCCAAGGTTATTAATTGATCTAGCAAGAGGGCGTGGTTGACAGTATCAAAGGCCCTTGTGAGATCAATAAAGATTGATCCCACCAGTTTACCACCATCCAAGGCCTTATGAACGTAATCAGAAACCTCAACCAATGCAGTGGCAGTGCTATGGCTCTTCCAAAAGCCATGTTGCTGTGTACACTGTAGATTGTATTCCTGGAGGTAATCAGTGATCTGATCAGCCACAATCCTCTCTAGTACTTTAGATAAAGAGGAGATGATGGATATGGGCCTGTAGTTGACAATGCTTGATCTGTCACCACTTTTGAGAACAGGGGTCACCAGGACCTGCTTCCAGACTGAGGGGAATTTGGCCAGGATGAGTGATTTATTGACGATTTTCCTGATAGGGACTATAGGTTCATTGAAGGTAAGAGCAGTCAGTTTCATATCAATGCTATCACTTCTGAGCCTTGTTTTACCAAGGACCCTTCTGACATATGTCCTTGCCTCCTTGACAGAACACATTTAAATTAGAAGTTTGGATGTTTGAGAGCTGTTCTGTGGGAGCTCAGAGTGGATCCAGTAGCTTTGAGAAAGTCTGAGGGGAGTACGGAGCTAAGGTCAGTAAGGGTCTCACTGAATGCCTCAGCAATGGAGTAAGGGTCCAAAGAAGGTGTACCATTGATATTAAGCATCGTGGGGTGTTTATTGTCATTTTCTTTATGTTCTCCCAGAATCTCCTGTGATCACCCCAATTCCTTTCCATCTGCTTCTTAAAGAATTTAGCTTTAGCCAGCCTAATAAGATACATGCATCTTAGGCTTTGCCAGCAGACTAGGTTTGCTGGCAAAGGCACTTAGCTTCCTGACCTTTTTTCTTCTAGGTTTGCTTGTAAGGTCAGAGCAAGGAACAACATTATCAGAGCAAGGAAAAAAATTAAGACTTCTTTTGGCTAGGCAGATTTACTGTGTGTTACTATTTTTTTTGTGCTTACAGGTTTTGTTACTGTTTTTTGCTTACATATTACTGCTTTATTGTTCTCTGATTCAAATTGCTTTTGCAGGGTATACTTTCTGCTACATTGTTACAGGGTGTGCCTACAGGTTTGTTGCTGTTTTGTGCTTACAGATTACTGCGTTATCTTCTCTGATTCAAATTGTTTCTTTGCAGGGTATATTTTCTGAGGAATTGTTCAAGATTTTGCCTACAGGTTTTTGTTACTGTGTTGTGCCTACAGGTGTTACAGTTTACTACTTTATTTTTTCTCTTATTGAAATAGTTTTTTTGCAGGGTATATTTTCTGCTAAATAGTTACAGGGTGTGCTTACAGGCTGATACTGTGTAGTGCCTACAGATTACTGCTTTATTTTTCTCTGATTCAAAGTATTTTTTGCAAGATATAGCTTCTGTTAAATTGTTCTGCAGGTTGTGCTTACAGATTTCTGCTTTATTTTGTCTCTGTGGCAAAGTGTTTTTTACAGGGCATATCTTCTGTTAAATTGTTACAGATGGTGCTTACATGTTTTATTACTTTTTGTGCTTACAGTTTTTACAGTTTTATCTATCGTTGGGTTTAGCTTTCAGGACTAATTACAGGAGCACATATGAGATACAGACTGAGGGATAGCATCTGCATTTGTTGTTGGCTGACTGTTTCTGCTCTTACCTCCTTGTTTCTTTCATCCGTGGTTCTTTTTAAGCATTGCCATCCATGGGGGTACAGGTGCAGGCTGCAGGATTCTCCTTATTTACTGCCTCCCTGGGGTAGGGGGAGATTTCCAGTAGGAGGTAGAGGACTTCATCATCGACCAGGTATTGGAGTTCCCCAGATGTTTAATTCTGGGGGACTTCAATGCTTGGATTGATGATGAATCCTCACATTTCAGTTACAACCTCCTCCAGTTGATGCAGTCTCTGGGCCTGTCACAAGCAGTTGCTTCTGCTATCCACCAGTTTGGCCACACACTCGATATGGTGTTCCAGGTGGGTCTTGAGGTTGATAATCTCAAGATTGATCAGGTCATTTGGTCTGATCATTACACCATGGAGTTCACATTTGGGACCCTGCTGAAAGTCCCTCCCCTGCAGAAATGATCAGCTATCGCCCTTTGAGGGGCTTGCACCCAGCGGGACTGTTGACGGTAGCTGATTTATTTAGGGTTGATGTGGCATGTGTGATTGGCACTGGAGAGGTGGTTGCCTCCTATAATAGGGTGGTTTCTGAATCTCTGGATGCCATTGCACCAGTTCGTTTATGACCCAGGTCTTCTCATGGGAGATCCCCATGGTTTGATGGGGATCTCAGAATGATGATCAGGGGTCAGAAGTTGGAGCATTGCTGGCAGAGGACCCAGCTGGAGTCTGACAAGCTGGCCCTGCATGCCCACTATGGTGAGTACCAGCGGCAATCTCCCATAAGAAGGCAGAATTCCTGTCCAGGGAGATTGCTGCAGGGAGGAACAGGCCTTCTCAGCTGTCAAACTGTAGATAGGCTTTTACATCCTGCCTGTCTGCAGCCAAAAAAGCTTTATCATCCACTTTATGTGAAGAGTTTGCTCTGTTCTTCTCTGTCAGTGTTGGCTATCTGGTCGGGGATTCTGCCAGTTAGGCTTTTGCCTAGCAGTTGCCAGGCTTGGGGGAATAGAGGCACTCCACCTGTCTGGGAAGAATTTAAGTCAGTTGAGGTGTTCTATTTGACTAAGGTGATCGCAGAGATGAAGCACACGTTTTGTGAACTGGACCCAGCCCCGACAGTTCTTAGTGGGATGTGTTGAGGCTGCTGGCCCAGTGTTCACCAGGACTGTCAGGTGCTTGATGGCGGTGGGGGTTCTCCTGGCTGCCTTTAAAGAGGCACTGGTGAGGCCCCCTCCTTAAGAAATCTTCCCTCAACCCTGATGTCCTGGTGAATTACCATCCTATCCCCAACCTGCCTTTTTTGAGCAAGGTTGTTGAGAAGTTAGTGGCACAACAGTGCAAGGATCACCTGGTATTCTCAGACATTTATGAGCCATTCCAGTCGGGTTTTTGGGCTAGACACAGCACTGAAACAGCTCTAGTGAGGGTGCATAATGATCTGCTCAGGGCTAGAGATAGAGGAGACACATCAGTTCTTGTACTCCTCAATATCTCCTCAGCTTTTGACACTGTGGATCACATCGTGTTATTGGATCAGCTCTGTGAGTTTTGTGGATTTGCCGGGCACTGTCATCAGGTGGTTTGAGTCCAAACTCTCAGACAGGGTGCAGCAGGTGTTGATGAGGAATTTCTCTTCCTCCCCAATGCCTCTGTCTTGTGGAGTTACACAAGGCTCAATCCTGTCACTGATGTTTTTTGCAGTGTATATGCTGCCCCTGTGTGAGATCATTTGACAATACAGTGTGGAGTTTCAATGCTATGCAAATGATACCCAACTGTTTTTGTCATTTGCTCTGAGAACATCAGGAGCTGTGGATGTACTTAACATCTGTCTGGCTAAAATCAGTGACTGGATGGCTTCCAGCTGGCTGAGACTCAACCCGGCTAAGACAGAGGTGCTGGTGATTGAGCCTGGTCACAGGCGTGGTGGGTTGTTATCCGGGGATGATTCTGGTCTTGTTCTGGGTTCTACTCCATTGACAGCTTACCCGAGGGTATAAAATCTGGGTGTGATCCTTGACAGCTGGCTGACTTTTGAAGATCAGGTGTCATCTGTACTCAGTAGTGGATTTTACCATCTATGGAACATTGCCCGGATTAAGCCCCTTGTTCTGCCTGAGGACCTGTCAATGCTAGTGCATGCCTTTGTTTCCTCCAGGCTCAACTACTGTAATGTTCTTTACTTCAGGGTCACGGGAGGGACCCTCCGCAGACTGCAGCTAGTGCAGAATGCAACAGCTCGGCTACTGACTGGTCTTTCTAGGTTTAATCATGTGACCCTTGTACTGCATGCTCTGCACAGGCTGCCGGTCAGGTGGAGGGTCTTTTTCAAGGTGGAGCTTCTCACCTACAAGGTCCTAAATCGACTGGGACCTGGCTATCTGTTAGAGCTCCTGAAGCCGGTGACCTCTGCCCGCTCCCTCCGTGCCTCTTCGAGGGGCCTCCTGGTTGTGCCCAGGGTATGGCTCAAGACTTCTGGAGATCGTGCTTTTAGCATTCCTGGGCCGTCCCAGTGGAATGCATTACCATCTGCAGTCTGGGAGGCCCCCTCGATAGAAGTGTTTAAGCTGAGGTTGAAGGCACACCTTTTTGGCCTAGCCTTTAATGAATACTGAATTTTAACATATTCTCTAGTCCCTGTTTATGATATTTTATCAGTTTTTGTCTTATATTTTAGTTATTTTAAACCGCATTAATGAAATGTTATAATTATGCATTGTATGTTTATTGTATTCTTCTGTGAGGTGCCCAGAGCCTTTGGGAATTGGTGCCATACAAATAAAACTTGCCTTGCCACACAGTGACTTCACTTAAAGGGGCACAATTAATTTAACTTGTTATAAAAAGTTATACAAAACAATCAAACAAACTATATATATATATATATATATATATATATATATATATATATATACACATACATAATTAAGCTTTTGTTTTCATTTCTTCTAATCACTTGGACCAGGTTATGAACTTGGCAACTCAACTGAAATGGATATTATTAACTGCAGGTACTATGGGACACTTTTCAAAAGGGCAGTTATACAGGATTTAGGACACTGTCCTACATGTTGGATCATTGGAGATCTAAGAGCTCAGCTCTGGGCAGCATGGGCAGAGACTGCATGCCTCAAATTGCATATTCAGGAGGACATGTATTACAAGAACCGCTTGCCATTTCCCCAACATCCAACTGAAGCACTTCAATTGCAGAGGGTAGTTGGTCCTGGAGGTTGGCAGGTGGTTAGGAGGGGCAAATCAGATGCCCCATCACTCAATGCTCACTAGCATATCACTTCCACATACCATATAAAAACTGCAAACAGGTATCTGCCTCTGTTTCTGAAATCAAACAAAAGGGCAGAGGACAGTGCAGAGCAGGACACTGTAGAACGGGAGCTAGCACTACAAAACTCACCCATAATAGGGATCAAAACAAAAACTGCAAAAAGGAAATCCAAAACACTTCTGATTATAGGAGACTCCATGATTCGGGGAGTTGATACCTACCTCCAGCTGGGGGTAATAATCAGATGTCTCCCAGGTACATCAGCATGGAGAGACATTGAGTACATTACTAAAATCATGCAGGAAGGAGGAGAAAACATTGATGTCCTGGTACACATAAGGACTAATGATCTCGCCAGCCGGTCAGTCATGGAAACAAATGAACACCTGACCAGGCAAACTGTCATCCATTTCATCTGGCATCTCCTTCTCTGAGGTCCTGCTGGTCTGGGAGAGGGGGCAGATGGGGTGGAAGGTCAGAGAAGGGGAGACAGGGGAGCTAAACATGTGGCTCAAGGGCTGGTGCCAGAAAAAAGAACACAAATGTGTAGGTAACTGGCAACAGTCTTGGGAGTGAAAGTTCTTTAAATTCAATGGACTGCATCTGACTAAAAAGAAGGTCAGTGCATTGGGGCAGAAGTTTGATGTCTTTGCAGAATATTTAAACTAGGAAATGGGCAGAGAGGGGTGCAGTACCCAATACATCGAATGGGAAGAGCACCCCTCCCCCCCTCAGCTAGTGATCAAACAGGAGTTCAGCATGTTTGCAGTTCATTTGCATCAACGGTAAGGAAAAAGGTCCGACTCTACATACGATGCACAAAGGAAGGGCCGGACCTCACCCCACAACTAGTGCACTGAAATCTGGCCAAAGGAAAATCATGTACACAAATGCCCACAGTCTGGAAAAGAAGATCCCAGACCTGGAGGCAACAATGACAGAGGTTAAACTGCGAGACATGGTTCTCCAATAACCACACTTGGGAGACTTCAGTACCCGGCTGTGTACTGTTCAGAAGAGGCTGAGGTGAAAAAAAGTGGGAGGGTGGGGGAGGAGTGGCCCTTTATGTCAATGAAAATATCAAAGCTACAGAAATTCAGAATACACATAAGGAGCTAGAAGAACTGTAGGTCACCCTGGAAACAGAAAATGGGACAGCCATACAAACTGGGGTTGTCTACAGGCCTCCAGACCAGGGGGAGGACATAGACACATTACTGTTAGAAGATATACAAAACATGACAGCTAAAGGGGAGGTTCTGATAATGGGAGACTTCAACATGCCAGATACAGATTGGTCAATACCAGCAGGAACATCTGCCAGAACTAGGCACATAGTGGATTCCCTGCAGGGAGAGGGCCTCAAAAAATTTGTACAGCAACCCACAAGAGACAGGGGTATCCTGTATCTAGTACTGACTAAAGGGAAAAGGATCACAGATCTCCAGGTAGAAGGTCACCTGGGGGCTGGTAACCATCACATGGTATGGTTCAATTTGGCCATTAGTACTAAATCGTCCAATTCCAAGGCAAAAATATGGAAATTTAGAGGAGTTGACTTTGATAAGATGGCCAACAGAGTTAAGCTAGTCCTGGCAAGAAGAAATACAGGTGAGCGGGTACAGGCAAAATGGGCAAGCATTAAGGATACAATACTTGAAGCAGCATCCCATTGTGGTAGGGAGAAATGCAAGAGCAAAACAAGGAGGAAACCACTTTGGTTTTCAAAAACAGAAGCAGAAAAGGTCAGAGCAAAAAGGTTGACCTTCAGGAAATATAAGGGAATGCAGCGGGACAAAGATAGGGAGGCATACCAAACTTCCCTAAGGGAAGCAGGGAAGGCAGTAAGACAGAAAAAGGCCCAAACTGATGAAACACTATCACAAGCAGTAAAAGAAGGGGACAAGACATTCTATAGATGCATTAGTGAAAGAAGAAAGTCCAGAGGGGGTGTTGCTGAGATCAAAGGGGATAAGAGGGAGTGTGTGGAGGAGGACTAAGGGAAAGCATCCTAAATAGATACTTCTGCTTGGTATTTACTGAGGAGAAGGTAGAGCAGGGCCCACAGCTCAGCACCATGGATACAGGGGGGAGGGAGGTATGCATAAGTCTCTTCAGAAAAGAAAGGGTCCTACAAGAGCTTTCTAAGCTCAGGGTGGACAAGGTAATGGGACCTATGGCATACATCCCAGGGTACTAAAGGAGCTAAGGGTGGAATTAGCAGAGCCATTAGCAGAACTGTTTAGTGAGTCTCTGAGCATAGGAGCAGTCCCAGAAGACTGGAGAAGGGCTCATGTGATCCTGCTTCTCAAGAGTGGCAGCAGGGAGAAGGCAGGGAACTACAGACCAGTCAGTCTTACCTCAGTAGTGGGCAAGATTATGGAGGCACTCCTTAAGGAAAGGATAGTGCAACACCTGGAATCCATAGGAGCACAGGATCCAAGACAGCATTGGTTTACAACAGGAAGGTCCTGTCTAACTAATCTCATAGATTTCTTTGACTGGGCAACCAGAGTGGTGGACCAAGGGGGTGCAGTTGATGTTGCCTACCTTGACTTCAGCAAAGCTTTCGATATTGTTCCACATAGAAGATTGATTAATAAGCTGGGTAGGCTCGGGGTGGGTCAGAAATTGGTCAACTGGGTGACAAACTGGTTGGCGGGCAGAAAACAGAGTGGTGGTAAACAGTATACAGTCAGAAGAGATGCAAGTCACAAGTGGGGTACCTCAGGGATCAGTCCTGGGGCCAGTCCTCTTCAATATCTTCATCAGTGACATTGCAGATGGACTGGCGGGTAAGTCTTGCCAGTTTGCAGATGACACCAAGATCTGCAACAGAGTAGAAGATCCATATGGGGTGGACAGAATGAGGAGAGATCTGGAAAAACTGGCAAAATGGTCTGAAGAGTAGCAACTGAGGTTTAATTCAAAGAAGTGCAAGATCATGAACATAGGGAAGAGAAATCCTGGCTACCTGTAGGTTGGGAGGGGGAGTTGCTGGCAATCACAAGGGAAGAAAGAGACTAAGGCATCATCTTCACAGATTACCTGAAATCATCCAAGCAGACTGCTAAAGCAGTAGGTAAGGCTTGCAGGATGTTGGAATGTATTAGTAAGGGTATTAAAAGTCATAAGAGGGAGGTAATAATCCCTGTTTGCAAGACACTGGTTAGGCCCCATCTGAAGTACTGCATGCAGTACTGGAGCGCACACCTGCACAAGGATATTAACAAAATGGAGGCAGTCTGGAGAAGGGCAACCAATATGGTGCAGGGACTGCATCAGAAAACATGAGAACAGATTAACGGAGCTCACTATGTATACCCTAGAGCAAAGGAGGGAGAGAGGTGATATGATCGAAACATTCAAATATCTTAAGGGCATTAAGAAGGTGAAAGAGTCTTAACATGTTTTAATATAAGAAAAACAACAGAACAAGAGGACACAGCATGCGATTAGAGGGAGGTCGATTAAGGGGTAATGTAAGGAAGTTCTTTTTCACAGAAAGAGTGGTGGATGCTTGGAATAGCCAACCTCAGGAAGTGGTGGATATGAATGCAGGGCTTCAAACAGGCATGGGATAGGCATAAGCGAGCAATACAGATGAGTATGAATAAATAGACCATTGACAGAGTAAAGGCCTATGGCACGTTCATAATATAGAACAAAATGGGCAGACTGGATGGGCTTTGCGGTCCTTATCTGCCATCAGTTTCTATGTTTCTATGTTTTATTTGTTTCTGGCAGCCCTATAATTCTGATAATCAGATGTGCAACCTGTGGTTCTGGCCCTACACCAAAGATTCAAGTAGGTCCTGAGTAACCCACCCGTTTGGGGATCCACAAGCTCTCCTTTTCTTGATTGGCACATCTGTGACAAACAGCATTAAATTTGTCAGTAAGGCATTGCAGCACAAGATCGATGTCATACAGCTCAACAAGAGGGGTCCAATCTATTTGACACAGAGCTGCTTTAAAAGAGCCTAAAAGACCTCTCTTTAAGACTCTGCTTTCTAAGATAGTGGGTGGGGGAGGCACCTTTTAATTCTATTAGACCATCTGCAAAAGATGTGAGTGATCACTCAGGGAATTGGGGAGAATCATAATCTCCATGACCCTTTCATGGCAGCTGGATAGGAGCCAGTCGAGCAGTGTGCTGTTACCAGATTTATAGTTGGTTCTGGTGGGTTCGGTTATTAGTTGTGTGAGGTGCGATCTTGCCACAAGTTCCTTCTGGGGGTCAGACTCCTTACTGAGCCAATTTATGTTGAAATCACTAGGAACGATAATGTTGCTATTCTTTTTAATATTGGTGATAGCTTCCATAACAATATTCAGTCCTGCTTTAGCCTTTCTTGGGGGGGGGGGTGGACAGATGAAATAGTGATTTGTTGCGACAGCAGCAAAGGCATTCATAGTCCTCGTAAGCACCAGTTATGGGCAGCATGCTCCCACAAAATGATTCCCTGACATAAATAATACAGTCCCAACCCCTTTTACCCACTCTGTCTAGTCTGAAGGTTTCAAGTGCAATAGTATTGTCCTTTGTCTTGGCAGTGAGCCACGTCTCGGTGAGTTTAATATCTCATTGACAGAATACATGTCCTGCCATGCAGCACTTCCGAGGAACTGCAGCACATAGACAGAACTGAGCATGAACACTCAGCCAGAAGTGTGGGACTTGAACCTACAGTATGGCCTAACTGGCAAAAGGTGAGAGCACACTACTAAACACCCCTGACGCCAAAGGCTGTATACCCTCTTAGGTTTTGATGATGAGCATACCATCCCCCTCCTCTCTCTGCACAACATGTTTACTAATACTGGGTAGTATAGGCAAGAATTTAGATACTGGTATGTGTCTGTTTACCCCCACACATGCCCGTTTATCATCTGATCACTTTTGTTAACTTTTACAAATCTTCGAATTCCATGGGAATGAATATCCAAGAATAGTCTCCCCCCCAGTGTTTTTTGGAAGATTACCACGTTCACGTTGTCTTTGTTAAGCATGTGAGATTTCGAATCTGGCCTCAAATTCCATATGTCTTGGATATTTCTTCACATAGAGGCATACAATATTTCAGCAGCTACAAATGTGCCAAGGAATATGTTTTAAAGATACCAAGTTCGGTTTAGAAATGAGATTACACAGTGTTTCCACAAGCTCAGAGGATCTAAACCATATTTCAACAGATAAAGCTGCCTGAACAGATTGAGCTGTTTCTTCCTGGAAATAAAAAGCTTAAAATGCCTGCTTAAAGAAACACTTTAGATTCCTCTTGTAAGATACTTACCCTGTGACATTTTATTGCTTCATCCTGTGTTTTTCTGTCATATGTGGAAATGGTCAATCTGTTGTTAAATAGACTTCTCTTCACAGCTGAAACTAATTATGATGTTACTTACTCATTCTTGACTAACATAAACTCCTCATAGTATTTGTTTTATTAAGCCGAAAAGCAGTAAAGAAAAATGTAACCAAACCACGTCTTTTTAATGGTGACTCACCTTTTCAATCATAGCTAATGACTCTGCATTTAGCAACTGAATGGGTGGTAGAATCATCACGTACATTTTACAGTTTAAGCAATAACACACGACAGAGAGTAAATTCATACCATAGTACATGAATACCTCCGGTGCATTTTGAGGTAACCAGAGAAGTCCCTATGTTGTATTATATTATAAACATACACCCTGGAGTGTGTTAGTGTGCTTATTCACAGTAATGAACATCATATAGTTGAAATACTTGCTATATCATGCTATGTTGGTAGTGCTCTGAATGTTGACTGCACAATGGAATGGCTTAGCCAGCATATCTGCAATGTTCAAGCTGTCATATGGGATCTATTATAAATCTAGAACCAGTGTTGGGTAAGTTACTTTTTCTATTACTTTCTATTACTTTTGAAACCTTATTCCAGAAAGCTTTGTGCTATCACTAGCAAGAATGGAGAAGTACTGGAAGTTGTAATACACTTGACAGTTACATTTATTTATGACTTTTTATACAAAAGAAATACATAACTGTAACTGATTACATTTAATTGAAAGTAACTAGTAACTAACCTATTACTTTCAAAAAATGTAATCTGTTATAGTTATTATTTTTGTATAGTTTTTCTGTAAAAAGAAGTAACTATAATTGTAAGGTGTATTACATTTTCTAGTACTTCTCCATCCTTGCTAGTGACTGCACAGAGCTTCCTGGAACAAGTTTCCAAACATAATAGAAAGTAATAGAAAAAGTAACTTACCCCACATTGTCTGGAACAGAGCTAATCTATGCCGCCTAACCACAATAGCTTGCCTTCTGTGTCATGTGGCTGTTTAAAACCTGACAGATCCACAGTAGTAGCAGTACAACCCATGATGCCGGTGACCTGGGTTCAGGAATGAGCCTGGGTCATGGGGGCCAGCCGGTGGGGAGAGGAGGGTTGTCACACCACCCCATTACCACTGCCTGTGGATGTACCGGCAGTGGCACCGGACTCACAGTGTAGGGATGGGAGGCTGCAATTAGACACTTGGCTGAGATGTGCACTAGCACATCTACAGCTTGGACTTTTGTCCTTTGTGCCGGCCTCCTCAGGGGTGGGCTTTCGGAGACCACAAAGCAACAAGTAAAAATATAAAAATCCAGCCCCTACTGCCACAGAGCATGATTCCCAACAAAGCAGGATGGTGATGGAGTGGGGATGGTCAATACTACTGCCACTGAACCCTGCCAGCAGTGGGAGATAAAATGTGATATAAACCCTGACAGATCTGTATGTGGAAAAACCTGCGATGGCTTTTTGATAATATATGTAGTCAGTAGCATAAACATGTTGATTTATGGATACAAATGTTTAATTAGCTGATTTAAAATTACTCTAAATTTATTTATTTGAAATTACTCTAAATGGGACAACCCTGTGTGATGCAGTATCTCATTGTCATGGGGAATCCCAGGGAGTACAGCAGCAGTCAACAGGTTTACAAAGTCCTGCAGGAATAGTTACATACTATACAGGCTAACATACAAGGCAAACAACAAACTGTCAAGGTAAGTACAGCCAAACAGTAATCAAAGCAAGCTGCAGAGTTGCCATGCACCATGCCTGGGATATTAAGATGCCTTACAGAGCATTAATGGGATGAGTTTATCTCTTTGAATAGTAAAAAAAATGTAGTGTCATTCCATCAAATACACCAGTTCATGAACCGTGGGTCACTACCTTCTTTACTGTTTGCAGTGAGGCAAGATATCCAAAGATTTGATTGACGTCTTTTGCTGGGATCCTCCTGTAACACTTTCTCTCTGCGTCACTAGTCTTCTTCCTGCCTCCACACAGGCAGCACATCACAGCAGAATGCTCCTTGCTTCTTTTCTTTAGACCTGTCTTTTGGGCTCTTTTTTCAGGACAACTTGATTTGATGCTCCCTGTCTCTGACTGCAAATTCCCAATTTTAGTGGCTGAAGTCATGCTGGCCAAGTAGACATGCAGGGAGATCCTTACTAGTGAGCTATCCCACGTGAAAGCACTCCACCACTGATTCAGGAACACGTGGCAGGCCAGGCATTCACCAATCACATGCCAGCTACAGGAGAGAGCAATTGCAGCACTTTGGGGTACCACGGAGGTGCATTATTATCAGCTGATTGCTATAGAAAATCAGAGAGACCTCTCTGGTACCAGACCAGCACCATGCTAAAATTGCAATAAGCCTTTTTATCATGGTTCAATGAGTGGGACATAATTGTGGTAGGCTGCCCAGATCCCCGTAGTAGTCACTGAGATATATTATGAGTTTTCATTAAGCAACATTGCATAAGGATTTGATCGATTTTACAGCCAAAGATTTGGTTTAGTTTTAGATAGGGAAAATTCCATATTACGGAAATATCTCAAACTGGTAGAGAAAATATCTTTAGTACAATATCCTTGCTATACCCTTTTAACAGTGGCAGATCCAGCATTACTAGAGATTCTGCTGCAGCAGGGCTCTTCTTTGTCATTTACATGGCACAGAATCTATCCAACAGAAAATAATGCATTTCCGACTTAACAAAAACGTATTTTATCATGGCCCACTATGAAGTGCTACAGTGTTCAGTGCAAGATGATAGATGCAGAAGTTTTCTGCCTGCTTGCTGACAGCCCAAACCCTGTTAGTCAGACCCAGTTGATTTTTGCCACAGGACGCTTTTTAAAATCCTGGATCTGACACTGTCTTTTAGTACCCACTTTTGTTGGGTCCCTGTGCATGAATTGTGGGATCAGCAGCAGATACCATAGACAGATAGTTTCAGGCAAGAAACACCACACTGAGATCCTAAAACATCCAGAAATGCATATCAGGAAGTGGGTCACAGAACCCTCCCACACCAGTGCTGGCAGCCATCTTTCACACAGACTATAGACTCAGATCTGATTAGAAAGCTCAACAGAGGATTTAATCTGGAGCCACAGTGCTTCACTTTTGCTAAACTAGAGACGTCATGGGAATCTGCATGAGACGGTGGAGAGAAACAGAGCCAAGCACACTGACTACTACAGGATCACACAGGCTGCCACAAACAGCCAGGGAGAAGCAACCCCATCCATGCTGTCCTTGGAGGATGACTGTGAGGGAACCATTGACCCAAGACCAAGGAGAAATGCAACAAGCATTTGCCAATGCCAAATGTTTGCTTGCTGGCATTAGCAGTGGAAGTGCAGGAGTTAGACAGATGCAGTATAGGAATGGCAGTGAAGTATTGAACTGAGGCCAACTCCACCACTACCCTGCAGAGATGGACAGGCATTGGGGTGTGCCTTTGGGTCATTACCCATAATGGTCACAACATTTCACCTCACTCTATCCTGCAGACATTGACAAGTGTTGAAGTATGCCTTGGGGTGTTTGGGCTTTACACTCACTTCATTCCATAAGGAAATACATTGAAATGGGTGCAGTATAGGAGAATGGGGTGAACTCTGGGGCCAAAGAGTCCAAGGTGCACTGCAATGCCTGTCACTGGCTGCAGGGTGGGGGTGGAATGGCATGAGCATTATTGCCAACAATCCCAAGTCACACCCCTGACGCCTGTCAGTCCCTACAGGGTAGGGCTTTATGGTCGGAAACCCTAATGCCCTGGGCATTTTTGGTATTTTATCCTGAAAGCAACATATTTTTTTAGACCCACCGAGCAAATAGTGACATTACTAGTTCATTAACTGAAAGGTGATTTTGCACAGTGACTACACCATTTGGTGCCAACAGGTGTGAAAACACATTTCAAACAGGATGTGAACAATGACAGCTGTACTATTCATGAGGAGGTGTAAAAAAATGGCAATGTTGAAAATCTGGAGTAAAAATATAAAACAACTGGTGAAGTCATGAGCGTGCATAGAAAATGCGCAATGCACACCTGTAATATAATTATTTTGAGGATTTTTTACACCAGATTTTCAACATAGACATTTTTAATCTGTCCCGAACACTGATTTCCCACAGTGACTGCTCTATTCTGTGCCAGAAGTGTGAAAACACATTTACGCCAGGATGTGAAAAATGACAGCTGTACTGTTCATAAGGAGGTGTGGAAAAATGACAATGTTGAAAATCTGGAGTGAAAATATTACAAATTCGTGAAATTATGAGGGTGCATGGAAACTGCACAATGCAGGCTCGTAACACAATCATTTTATGGACTTTTGTCACTAAATTTTCAACATAGGCATTTTAAGACCTCTGCTCATGAACAGTGTCACTGTGATTTTCCTAATCTGTCCCAGACATTGATTTTGCACACCGACCGTGCCATTGTGTGCTACATGTGTGAAAACACATTTTGGGCAAGATGTGAAAACTGACAGCTATACTGTTCATAAGAAGGTGTGGTAAAATGGCAATGTTGAAAATATGGAGTGAAAATATTAAAATTCTCAAGTTACGAGCGCATGTAGGAACTGCGCAATGCATGCTCATAAAACAGTCATTTTTGGAATGTTTTACTAAATTTTCAACATAGGGTTTTGAGGACCTACCTCATGAATTGGTGACACTGTCATTTCATTATTGGTTCTGAAAGGTGGTTCCATGCAGTGACTGCGAAATCACCTTTCAGGACTGAATAACAAAATGACAGTAACTGAGTTCATGAGGTGGGGTCCCAAGAACCTCATGTTGAAAATTTGGTGGCAAAATTCCCATAAATACCCGAGATATGCACCAAAGTAAAAAAAAAACCAAAAACTATTTATGCCATTATACAGTTTACCGACATTTCTTCAGTTCGCGGTCGACTTTGAAGAGTGCAGACGTGTTCCTGGTGGGTCTGGTACGAATACTGACTTTCATATTACCATCAGGGTCGATTTGCAGACACACGAAATCTCGACAATAAAACCTGTAGAAAGGCAGAGTAGTCAGCAAAAAATAACAGACTTCCTCATATGCCTGACGTGACATGCGAGAATGTTAAGTCAAACACTGCATATAACAGATGAAATAGGATTTAGCAGCTACGTCCATAATAAGTGGTGCTGTCTGTATTTATTCATTTGAACAGGAAAAACAAAACACGGCTTAGGACTATAAGGAGGAGCAGAAATACAAACAACGAACTGGTGCAAGAAACGGAACTCCCGGCTGCAAGCGTACGATAAAAAATATGTTTTATTTAAAGAGAACAGTAGCATCCCCCTCACACCAAGCATTCTCTTTAATATTTTTTATCATACGCTAGCTTACAGCATGTCTTGCTATTTTTGAGTTGCAGCCAGGAGTTCCATTTCTTGCACCTGTATTTATTCATTTAAAGATGCAAGTCTCGTTTAACAGAATGTCCTATACCCAATATAAACATAAAAGAAAATAAAGTTTAAAATTCAGTCAAAACAAGTACTAACAGATTGCAGTTTCAATAAATGAGGCGCTATAGCAGATGGCAAAAGAGCTTCAAATATTTTATTATACAGCCTCAATAGGCATGTTTGCAGGTTGCTGGGATCATGTTGGGATTTTGTGCATCTTCCAGTAATGTGACGGGATCACGTACCTGACGGGAAACCAGAGTCTGGCTTTTCCATATCGGGCATCCCAGAGTCAGGATTTCATACGAATTCCTTCCTGGTACACTGAAGATCATTGTGCCATGCTCCAGAGGTAAGTACGGGGTGAGGGGGGCATATGGGGAGGTAGGGTGTGCATAGGGTGGGCGTGGTTGGGGAGGGGGGCATGAGAGACTGCGAGGGACCTGCTTTTCTGTTTTTGCAGGTTTAAAGCAATGTGAGGCACTGTTTTGCATGCTGGGGTGGGCTCCTACATGCTGGCATACCTGGGTATTTCTTTTTGGGGCTGGAGCAGACAGGATTAGGCACCCCTTCAGTCATAAGTTATGTGGGGGGAGTGCATAAGATGTTGGTGGACTCCCAGGGTGGTACCTGGGTGTGAAATAGCCTGCTAAGACTGAGCCGTGTGGTGGTTTGACATTATTGCCTCACTTTGACTTAAAAAGCTGCTTAAAATATGCCAGAAAGGCATAAGTAAACGCTATTGTAACATCTTGGGTGTCATTTTGGAGATTGCTGAAGAAGTTACGCTGCAGAAGAATGTGTTAATACTTGCAGCCAAGTTGCTGTTACATTACGTCATCTTATATGGTAGCCTATACTAGGCCCCACACCATGTTAAAAAGCTGGATAAAAGAACAGGGCATTTGCACAATCTGACTGGGTTTGTCTCGCAGCATCAGATATGCTCATGTGCACAGCTCGGGCTGGTACTGTACGTGCATCTCAGTCTATGCCCGCTTTCAGAATCAACTCAGCTGTAATGGGAGTAGTCAGGACTGAAGCTACTGAACTCGCATCATCTTTCTCTGACAGCTGATCCTCGCACACACCTACTGTCATGCAATGCAGTCGGCTGTAATTGGCTGCTGCAGTCAGGGACTGCCTGCAAGCACAGCTGATTGTGACAGGGTGCTCCCTGATGGCAGTGGTCAATTTCTTTGTGCATAGTGGCATGCTTATTAACTGCCGCCTATTGAAGCAAGGTGTTTCTTGTGCACGTGCAAGCAAACACAAAATACTGCAAATAAACTTTCCAGCTCCTCCAACAATTTTCACTCTGTTATGAATCTGAACTACACAGGTGTATAATTTGCACTTGAAGACCTGGGGCTAGATTCACAAAAAATTGCAAAGCACAGTGCAAATGTTTGCATTGTGCTTTGCATTTGACTAGGTGTCCAAAATTGCTGTTCACAGTTGGGTAGCGCATCACGCTATCCAACCGTGAATAGGGCTAGGTCAAGGCAGCGATAACCCAAGTATCACTAGCACTACCCCACTAGCGCCTCCCTGACGTGCATCCCAGAGAATGGCCCTGCAATGAATAGGACAGGTGCGCTATTTGGAATTTACAAAAGCAGCCATGTAAATGAGTCCATTGGGCATGCAAGGCACTTTGTGGTTATTTGTATGCCCATTATGGACCCATTGACATGGGTCGCAATGGAGTTTAGCACCTCCCACCCCCCCCACCAATTGCCATCCTGAGAAAAAAAGAACCAGTGGTGCCAGTGGACCCCCTCCCATGATTGCCGATTATTGCCGATTGCCAGCCCAATAAAAAAAGAATAGTCCCTGGTAGCTAGTGATCCTCCCCCTCCGTGATCACCAGCCTGGAGTAAAATGACTAGTCCCTGGTATCTAGTGGTGCCTCCTCCCATCAGTCACTGGTCTGATTAAAAGAACACAAGTGTCCCTGGTGTTCAGTGGTCTCTCCCCCACCCTCTCCCTTGCTTGACTGATAAAGATTTTTTTTCTGGCTCCTAGTGTCCCCCCACCAGTCACCAGCCTGATGTTACAATACATGTTTCCCTGGTGTCCAATGGTCCCACCCCACCCACACCCATGCCGAGCTTTATGTCATATTCCCTGGGGTCTAGTGGTCCCTACCCCCACCTGTACCCATGCCTAATCTTTTTTTTAATATTCCCTGGTGTCTAGTGGTCCCTCCCCCTCCCCTGATCCCTTGCCCGATCTTTAGGGAAAGGGGAAATTATTTACCAGGAAAGGCACACTAAGCTGAAGCTTGTTTCTAGGTGTGACCTGGGAGCAAAAGGAAGTTAAGTGACTTGCTCAGAGTCACACAGTATGCAAGTGGGGTCTATGAGATAATTCAAACTCAGGTCTTCAGGTTTGCAGCTTAGTACCCTAAACCTCAGCCTTTATGTACTGTTCTCTGGTGACTAGTGGTGCCCCCCATCCTGATCACCCAAATGAGAAATTGATAGCATGCTCTGTTATCTATCAGACCTTCCACCCCCATCCTGGCTGATAGTGCCCCCTCCACCCCACTCCCTCCCAGTTCAACTCGAGCCAGTGACCAGCACAGCCCTCCTCTCTCCACCATGGCTGGCTGCTGACTGAACAGTTAAAATGAGCAAGTACTATATACAGTACGTGCTCAATGAATGACAGCAGCATCAGTGATCATCGGGGGGGAAGGGGAGGGACACTAGACACCAGGGAAAAAATTATCTTTATCACTTGGTAAGGGATTGGATAGGATGAGAATCACTGGAAACCAGGGCCACTAATTTTGTTTTAGTTGGGCCGGTGATCGTTGGGAGGAGGGACCACTAGCCACCAGGGGCTGTCATTTTCTCTGGGCGGTGATTGGTGATCATGGGGGAGGATGGATCACTAGGGACTATTCTTTTTCATCAGGCTGGCAAACAACAATCACATAGGGAGGGGGAGCACTGGCATCAGGGACTGTTCTTCTTTTCTCAGGCCAGTGATGGGTGGGGGACACTAGACGCCACAGAAAAATAATCTTTTTCACTTCGGTGGGTAAATTGGAGGGAGGAGACAACTGGACACTAGGGACTTGCATTTCTTGATGATCAGGCCAGCGATCATGGGGAGAGGGACCAGTGGACACCAGGGACACTTCCTTCTTCATGATCAGACCGGCGATTGTGAGGGGGGCCACTGGACACTAGGAACACTTCTTTCTTCATGATTGGGCCGGTGATCGGTGGGGGAACCACTGGCCACCAGGGAAACAGTGATATTTCACTACCAGCTGGCAAATGTGTGTGTGTGTGTGTGTGTGTGTGTGTGTGTGTGTGTGGTGGTGGTGGTGGGGTGCCACAGTACCTATGCTAATCACTAGGGTTGCCGGGATTAAAGCAAGGTCTTGATTGGCAGTATTTGCTCCATGCAAGGGAACCCCTGCAAAAAGACTTGCACAGAGCAAATGCTTTGTGTAACAGACTGTGCTGATATGCTAGTCCCCTCACCATCATTTGCATTGCGTCCCCCACCACACTTTGACCGGGCGCAATCCTGGTTTACACCCACAAACCAGGCTTTTGTGAATACAAGCTTGACGCAAAACTGGGTTTGCACCAGGGCAAAGTTTTGTGAATCTGGTTCCTGAAGTGCTAAATCAGAAAGGTGTTGGCCTACATAATACTGGACTCTGCACACCCCCATTCCAGGTCTAAAAATTCAATTTTCATGCCTCCCATTATAAAAGGAGAGGTCCAGCTTTTTCTGTTTCCCAATCTGTCAAGGAACTCCTTAAAACAGAGTGGCAGATCCTGGAGAAGATATATACTTATCCAGGTGATGGACATAGTAACATAGCAAGAATGTAATTTAAGGCTAGAAGGCACTGTCTGTTCATCATGTCTGCCCCTGCTTTATAAGCTGGCATGAATAAATATGCTGTGCAAATGTACCATTTTATAAGGGTTTCCTCACCCATTATATTATCCATAGTATACTGTGATTCCTTGGTTAGCCGAAATTTGTTCAGGTTTACCTTCAAGACCTGTACTATCTTCATGACCATGCTCTCTATGGGTTGCACCTGGAAATGAGCCTTGGCTCAGTGTGTCTTTACTGGTCATCAAATTTTAAATAAAATAAATAGGTAGGCTATTCCATAACTTTACCTTATCACTCTCTGGTAGAAGAAGTGCCTCTTAACATTACTCATTTATTTCCCACCTTATGTTAAATGCCCCTACAGAGCTGTGGCCAGCTAGCATCTACTGCAGCTGTACCCCCCTGCCCTCTGGAGGCAGGATACATATACTATGCAGCCCTGCCTGTGCTCCAGCTATGCTACCATACTTCCTGGTAACAGACTTATTAGAAACAACACTTAGCCTCCTGGCCCATTCATATTAAACCAACTCAGTTTGAAGGGGGACTGTTCCTCCTTGTTAATGTCCCCCAAACTCAGACAGCATTATCTGTCTGTGGATTCCTTTGAAAAAGTGTGGGTGGCCTCCCAGGAAACCCAGTCCTTTTGGCTAGCCTGGCTTGCTTGGCTAACTGGCCCAGGAGGCTATCTGGACACTCCTACCAATCTACCAGTCACACAGATTGCCACACTCCCAACCTGCTACTCACATGAGTGAAGCTAGAATGTTGAAATCAAACAGTCTTTACTCAGAGCCCCATCTCAGCCCTCTCCCAAGATCATCTGGACCCAGACCTCAGGTCAAGACAGATTTCGTTTAGCTCCTGATATCAGGGCAAGACACAGCTCTGTATTATTGTTCCCTAACTGTAGGCAGATCTGGCACATCCCAATTATTCTTCAGACCCTATATTTTTAGATTCATTCCCACTTTTTTACCTTCTTGACTTCTTGTCCTCAGTTTAAAGGGGAACAGTAGGTATCAACCCCACACTCAAGTGTGGGCTGGTCCTAGTATTTTTAATTTTATTTTATTGAAATTTTGGAATTACAATCCTTTGAGTCGAAGACTCCTTTGCAAAGGCTCCACGTCAATACAACCAGAAACAACACATAGGGACAAATTGTATATTGCTAACTAGGCAAACAATACATTAAGACAAATATAATATGGTTGAATCAGTCCAGAGTAATTAGCTTGCTAGGTTAGTTTCTCACGATTTCACTAGGGTTGTATAGGGACCCAGGGTCATTGCGGTAAGGGGGGATTGGTTGCTAGTTTCGGATGCTAGCATTTGGCCAAGGGGTTGTGCTTAAGGTACCGAGAACTATGATGGCCTGGTAGGGAGTTGAGGGAGGCATTGGTTTTCTGACTTCAGCCTAGTGTGGGAGGACAGGTTGAAGCAGCCACAAGTCTCAGAGTCCAGGAGAAATTGCTTGAGGCCTTTTTTAAATAGGATAAGGCTGGGGGCTTGGGAGATGGAGGAAGGGAGTTGATTAAGCCAGAGTGGTGCTCGAAACCTGAAAGACCTTTGCCCTAGTGAAGTCCTACAGTGGGGGATAAGGAGTGTGGGGTTAGCCAGATGTCGAGGGGTGCTCCTATGTGGGGTTGGTTGGATGAGGAGGTGAAGACCCGAAGGTGAAAGTTTCATCAGGATCTTTTTTGCTTGGAGGCAGATGTGGTACATTTGTTTCCCTTGTTGTGCATTTTGTGTGCAAAAACATTCTGGTTAACTTACTGTTTACTCTAAATAACAGATTGTGTTCAGTTAGACTAATTGTGTTTACTTTTAAACAGGCATCTTCTTTTACTACAAATCCCAGAATCCTCTGCAGCTGACATCAGAGCAGTAGGCAGCAGAGAGAGATTCAGTGACCTGCAATGTATCTTATAGTTTACATAAGCTCTGATCCTACTATCCTCCCTGGGCAAAGTACGGTAACAGAGTGCTGTACTTAGCCCCTGGAGAAAACAGGACTGGAAAACATCTGATTGGAGATTATAAAAGACCTCCCTGCCACATACTCCTTTTGTTTACCAACTTGGAGTCCACTGCTTTCCTGGTACAGTAGTCCATGTGGTCCTCTTTGACCAGTGACTCCATCAGTTTACCCACTATTGAGGTAAGACTGACAGGTCTGTAGTTCCCTAATTGCTCCTTTTCTTGTGATGACGGAACAAAAATAATCATTAAGAATGGCTGCCTTTTGCACATCTTCCTCTATTACACCCCCAACAGCCTAACAATTCCTCCACCTTTCTTTCTTTTTCGTCTAATCTACAGTACCTGAATCACTTCTTTTCCCCACCCTTGACCTCTCTGAAATACACAGCTCAGTGCCTGCTCTTGTCTCCCTAGCACCCTCTTTGCTTCTTAAATTCTCAGTTGGTATGCTCCCCATTCTTCCTCCCACTGTATTTCCTTGTACTGGGTGAAGGCTTTTCTTTTGGCCCTCACTACTTCCTGGCCCTTTCTGAGAACCCTATTGATCTCTTGTACCTGTTTCTTTTGGTTACTGTTCTCATGCATTACTTAGATGCTTTGAGAATGGCCCCCTTAATTGCCCCCATCTTTCTTCCACACCTCCGATGCTGTGTACCCTTACTGACTTATCCTGGACCAACTCTCTCATCCCATAAAGCCCACCCTTCTGAAATCAAGTACCTCAGCCCTCAGTTGGGACTTTCCAGTTCCAAGGGTCAGCATAAACCAAACAAAGTTATGAACTCTGGACCCTGGGGGCTCCCATACCCATACACCTCTTGCCACTTCTGAGTTGGTGAGCACCACATTGAGAATGGAAACCTGTCTGGTGGGTTCCTTAACCATTCCTGAAGATAGCCTCAAGGTCAGTCAGAATCTCATTTTTATGTTTATTGTGCATACAGTTGAAACTGGAAGGGGCTCGGCAGTCTAGACGAATGACCACACACTGTGGCTGTGACACCACTTGCTGCTTGCCGGGTGGAAACTTCCTATACTTCAAAGGACCAAGCCGTTCCAATCAGAGAGGGCTTTGGTCCTTTGATTTGCATGAAGCCGGTCAGTAAACAGCTGATTGTCTGTTAACACCAGCAGTCTTTGTCTATGTTAAACAGCCTATGACAAGTACTAACCTTCGTTTGAGTTTTCGGGTCCTGATGTCCTCCAGAACTGGACTGCAAGCCATGGTCTGTGAATAAAAAGTCTAATACATAAAATGTAAGGTTTTTCTGTACCGTGTCTGTGCGCTCGCTCCTGCCATTTAGTTCAAGCTGTGCACCAGCGCAACTGCGGGATGACGCAAACTGAGGAATATCAGGAATGTAACACTTTCATCCCATAGAGTGGCAATGTATGTGTTTTCAAGGTGAAATGTAATCTATTTGGAGTTAACTCCACCAGTGTTAAGTGTTCGTTTTTGTTTTGTGCTGATATGAATGAGATTGTTTCATTATGTGCTGTGTTAATCTGCCAGGTCTGAGCCCATTAGAAAACAGCTGCCTCAGTGGATGGTCTGGTCAGTGGCTCTTCACTTGAATACTGAGCCGTGAGATCCCTCACACATCATAGCCCCCAAGTAAGCCAAGCTGTCAGAATCGGTCAGCTATTACAAGGGAGCTTACTGTGGTGGGAAACAAGGTCGTGAGTGTCTCCTCAAACCGGACTTGACAAAATGTAATAGTTGATGTCATCTTTTGTCTAATGAACCCCTTTCCTTTCATAATTTGTTGCAAAGCATGGTTCTCATCTTTTGTCCCTCTATGTCTCTTGTCACTGTTTATGTTTCCGTGCTTTGGCTCCACTCCCGGCTGTTGTCAAGGACTGCTATTGCAGTGAAGCTATATATTATGTGGGCTGCTGTTTTCTGGCAATGTTACTGTTTTTCTCTGGTAGATGGAGGGCTTTTCTTGTTCTTGCTATTGGCTTGACTCATTAAGGGTAGGTTAACTGCAATTACAGTTGACTCCCCTATATTTGTCAGCCAGCAGTCACCAGTCAGTGTATTAGCCAGCAAATTTTTAGGAGTGTTCTATATAATCATCGGACGGAGGGCTTATATTGGGATCCATATGGATCCTAATCTGTGAAAATCCACATTTCTTTTTAAAAGGAACATATCGTCCTATGATTTTGTTTTTGTACTTAGTGAAACGTGAACTTCCTTGGAGACAGATACTACCATTCTAATATTAGCCCTCTGTTTGATGACTATTAGTGATTGCTCCTAAAAATGTGTTGGTTATTTCTTGACACATAATTAAAAATACTGACTGCTAAGCATTCTACTATTGCCAATATGAGTGCACTGGAAATGAAAAAAAAACTCCACTACCATCTCGCAGTTGTTTTTACAATCGTTGAGCGATTGCTCCTAAAGACTGGCATATGTTTACTATTCGCAAATAAAACTCCACTGACATATAGGGAGTCAGTTGTAATTGCAGCCAACTTATCCCTAATGAGTTAAGCCAATGGCAAGAATGGGAGGGCTTAGCATGAGGTTCAATGTGGGGGTATAACTCCTCCAACATATGTAATAAAAAACAACCTCTCCCAGGACCCCTTGCTCTAGTGTTTGGAAAAGTTACCTGCCTAGAGTTCCTGCATGGCATGTGTGCTGGCTTGCTTTTCCACTCCATTTTGTGTTTCCTTTGCTTCTTCCCTTGTTGTTTTTTCCTGCTTGTATCCACCTCCTGCTTGCTTGTGCGCGCTGGCCTCTGCTTGGTTTCTGCTGGATTTTGTTCATGTGTTTCTCCTGCTTGGTTAGTATTGTTTGGCCTCCAGCCACTGTGTGCTTCCTCCTGTGCTTGTTTTTCTGTTTTTGCGTGTTTGTCTTTTGGTTTTGTCTTTTTTTTTTGGGGGTGTTAGTTTCCCTTGAGCATGCTGTGGTAATTCATGTCTGCTGTTGTTACCATTCCTTTCCGCACTCTTAAGTTCTTAATTGACTACACCTGGCTAGTTCTTCTCAGCCTCTTACTGTGTGTTCTGTTGTGTTTCAGCAGCTTGCTTTGGGTCTCTCGGCTGCCTGCTTCCTGGATTTTTGTCCTCCAATCCTCACTGCTGCTACTCTTTACTCATTTGCTTCATCTGAATCTACTCATTTGTAGCCTACCGGTGACCAAACATGCTAGACTGTGTGCAAGCCCTATTTAATTCAGCAGCCTTGCATTACACTATGGTTTCTTTACTCCTTACTTAACTCAGCCTTTCATTTGTTTAGTATGCAATTCCTTTTGTAAGCCATCAGTTTTCCTACAGCCCTTTTGGGGATTTAAATCCATTCACAAATGTTTATTTGCACTCAGTGGAAATCAAACCAGAGTTTACTGCAATTCTATATTATTTTCTCCTTGGGATTCCAATCTGCTTAACTGCAATTATAGCAAGCAATTATTGCTGTTGTTTTTGTGTGCACTATAGTCTTTGCCTGCAGTTCCTATGCTTGTTCATTTGTTCAGCTTAGCTATTGCTGGAAGCTATAACTAATTACTGCTGGAAGCTGTTAAACTGCTTTTGTACAATGCTTCATTTCGCTCTGGAGGTTGGCTAAGCTACAGCTGTCACCATACACTAGTTTTCAATCCACTTGTGGGTCATGGCGCTTTACCATGGCTTCTTGTTTTTCCTATGGTGGAGGACACGGGGATTACAGTGGAGAGTTGTGGCCCTGTGTGGTTCATATACCTCATGTTGGAATACTGCCATCGCTGCTAAAATCCTCAGAGTATTTATGTCACCTGTATTGGCATTCGTTGCTGGCCTGGTTTGCTTGTGTTCCTTCCTCTTTACTTGCATAGCTTGTCTTATAGCCTCGCCAGATGTGCGCCTCACACTGGATGAGGGTCCAGATTAGCCTGAGCTGTTTGCTCCCTACCTACTGCTTAGCATACCTCTGCATACTATTTGTTTACCATGCTGCACACTGCCTTTTGTGCCCTGCATTACCATGTACTGCCTGCTCTTTTACTAAAAGCCCCCATTTCCTCTCCCAGCTTCTTCTCCTGCCCTCTCTCCTGCCTCCTCTTTTCTCTTTCATCTCCTTTACTTTCACCCAGCACACTCCAGCAGTTCTACAGTTCCTGTTCCTAACTCTGCCTTGGGGCATTGAGTGAAGGTAGGCTTCTGTCTGCTCGGAATGGGAGTCCAGTTAATGCCTTACTCATTCATTTAGTCTCCGTCCTCCAGCTGCAGTCTCATCTGCGGCAGTGGATTAGCCTTGGCTGGGAGTCTTTGCTGTCTCTGTGTTTATCTCATAACCTCTGCCTGGCATTGCCTCACTTTGGATTTAAGATAATCTTGCCTATTATGCCTTGCTGCCTTTGTGTTTATCTCATACCCTCTGCCTGACATAGCCTCGTCTTGGAAAAGGGGTCATCGTGCCTGTTATGCCTTGTGTTCTGTTTCATTTTGGTCTCCATCCATGCACATCTCTGACTGCCTGTGCCTTTGGTTCTGCACCGTGGGTGGGAAATGCCATGCTTTCCTTGCTGCTTTGTATTGCCTGTGTTTTGCTGCTTGTCATTCCAACTCCCGCTGCTGCCTACTTGCTGCTGCTACTGTATATTGTCTGCATTAATCAAGTCTCCCCCTGCTTCTGCCTACCTCTGCTGCTTCTGTATGCTGTCTGCATTAATCAGGTCTTCCACTGCTGCTGCTCCCACTACTGTTACTGTATGTTGTCTGCATTGCTCAGGTCTCCCACTACTGCTGCCTGCCCCTGCTGCAACTATGTACTGTCTGCATTACTCAGGTCTTCCATTGCTGTTGCCTGCCTCTGCTGCTTCTGTATACTGTCTGCATTGCTCAGGTCTCCCACTGCTGTCGCCTGCCCCTGCTGCTACTATATACTCTCTGCTTTACTCAAGGTTCTCCCTGCTGCTGCCTGCCTCTGCTGCTTCTGTTTGCTGTCTGCACTAATCAGGTCTTCCACTGCTGCTGCCTGCCACTGCTGCTACTGTATATTGTCTGCATTGCTCAGGTCTCCCACTGCTGCCGCCTGCCTCTGCTGCTACTGTATGCTGTCTACATTACTCAGGTCTCACACTGCTGTTGCCTGCCTCTGCTGCTACTGTATACTGTCTGCATAAATCAGATCTTGCACTACTGCTACCTGCCCCTGCTGCTACCCTAGATTGTCTGAATGATCAGGTCTCACCCTGCTACTGCCTGCCACTGCTGCTTATCATCCAGGCTTGGGCCTCTGTGGTGCCCTGTTTTTGATCTCTTTCTCATGTATTTCTGCCTTATTACTGGGACCTGCTTTCTTCTGGCTTCCTCCTCCTTCTTGGATGCTCCTTTGCTGGACTGTGATATTGCTTCTTCTACTGCTCCTGCAGATGCACCTATGCCGCCATTTGGTAGGGAGTGCATTTCCAAGATTCAGCTTTTTGTTTAGCATAGAATTGTTCCTCGCCTGACTGCAGAGCTTTGCGGATGTGGCATTACTTACTCTGTTTCTGCTCACCTGCTGGACCTCGTTGACCTCTATATCTCCAGTTTCTAGGCTATACCAGCTTTAATGCCTGCTTCTGTAGCTCCTCCACTTGCCTCTCCCTTTTCAGAGATCTGTGTGCAGTTGGATTTCCTCATACCATTGTTACCGCTTAGGCTTATTCCAATGCTTTAATTGTCCTGTCCGGCTATTTGGCAGCTGTCCCATCAGCAATGCTTTCCCTGCCCGGGGATGTCCTAGTTCTGTCTGTACCTTTCTATGTGACTGCAACTATTGGTGCCGTCTGCATTCTCTGTGTTTGTCCTGAGGCTCTCCAGTCTTCTGAATATTTCCCATCCATCACCTCCCCATCCTTTTCTTGGTGTTGGTACTTGCTTCGGTCTCTCCTCCTTTTCATACTACTGTTGCTCACCTCCTTCTGGGGTTTCAGCATGGATTCATACTGGTCTAGTTGTCAAGTTAATAAGTTGGGATTGTACAAGTATTTAGTGACATGGATATACAATTGACTGTCTAACAGAACTCAGAAGGTTGCAATCAGTGGTTATCTGTCTGCAGAAGGGGGAGTCATAAGTGGGGTTCCACAGGGCTCCGTGTTGGGCCCTGTAATATTTCACTTATTTATCGCAGACTTGGGTGATAACAGTAAGAACAAAATAAAATATACAGATGACACCAAGCTGGGGGGCTCAAGTGATACTATGGAGGACATCGAATCTATACAAGATGACTTGGATTGCATAACTGACTGGGCATTCAGATGGGGAATGAATCTTAACACTAACAAATGTTATGTATTGCACTTGGGATGTAATACCAAGTTATGCCAGTATATTTTAAGCAATTCAACCTTAAAAAACTGCTATTTTGAAACAGAGCTGGGTGTACTAATTGACAAAAGTTGGACTTTGGAGAGCCATGTACAAATGTTGTGTCCAGTGCTAATAGAGTAGCTGGTGTTATAAAGAGGAAAATAAAATCCTGCAAAAGTGAAGAGATATTACCCTTATATAGATCTTACATTAGGCTGCACCTTGATGTCTGTAGTTAACTCTGGAACCATACATAAAAGTTGATATAAACAGGGCAGAAAGGGTGCAGAGAAGTATGACTAAAATATTATCTGAGGTTGGGGAACTTCCATAAGCAGGAAGAATAAATCATCTAAAATTGTATATACTGGAAGAAAGAGAGGTGATCTGTTACTGTTTTCTGATATCGTTAATGACCCATCATTAATTGATTATCCGAATATTATATTTAAGGATTCTAATTCCAGAAGCCAAGGTTGTTCAATCCAACTGCAAGGGGGTCATTTTAGGGGCAACATACAAAAGTACTTCTTCACCGAGAGGGTGGTAAATTTATGGAATAGGCTACCAGAAAGTATTGTTGTCAGTAGGATCAAGGAGACATTCAAGAAACAATTGGATAGGTTCCAGACAGAGGGAGGAAAATTTTGCATACTACTATTAAAAATGCTCTCATTAACACTTGGGGGAATGGTCAAGCTTTCTGGGAAAACATCAAGGAAATCACGGGGAAGCCAAAAACCTCCCCGGCTATGTTATCTGTTGACGGATCAATCACTCTTGACCCTGCTGTCATAGCTAACTCCTTTAAATTGGCTTTTACAGACCTCAGTGCTGTCCTCCCCTCTGATTATTTTGAAGTTAAAGCCACCACCACTGGCCCCCCTCGGCCCAAATCAGATCACACCCTGTTCTACTTTAGGGAGGTCAGCCTGAAGGATTGCCACTGCTATCTCTAAATCCAGAAATAGTGGTGACACCCTGGATCTCAAGCTTCTGTCACTTGCCCTAGATCAGGTTCTTCATCCCCTTACAAAAATACTGAACCTTTTTCTCAGCAGCGGGAATTTCCCTGATAAATGGAAAACCACAATTGTGACCCCAATCCACAAAGGTGGCGACCACAGCATCCACTCAAACTACCGCCCAATATCAATATTGCCCCCCGCTCTCTAAGGCACTTGAGCGTATTGTGGCAGACCAACTCACCAACCATCTGTACAAATACAATATTCTATGTGACAAGCAACATGGCTTCCAGAAAGGCCACAGTACCATCACTGCTCTCCTAGAGTTCACCAGGGCTGTTCATAATTCTCTGGACCACGGCAAACTAACAGGTGCGGTCTTTATTGATCTCTCCAAAAAGCTTTAGACACAGTCCACCATAGGCTGCTTATTGACCAGCTGCTAAATACTGGACTGTCACCTGACTCTGTCCTATGGTTTAGTAGCTACCTTGAAAACCGGATGCAAAGAGTAAAAATTGCAAACACTCTTTCTGACATTTTGCCGGTTTGCTCAGGTGCTCCCCAAGGTTCCATACTGGGGCCTCTCCTGTTTAGTCTTTTCCTAAACTCCTTACTGCAATCATGCCCTGAAAACATCATTCTGTACGGAGATGTTGCAGTAGTAGTCTCCTCTCATAAAGACCCCACGGCATTACAGGATAACCTCCAGCATGGTTTCAGCGCCACTGAGTCTTGGTTCCACAATCACAAACTAGTACTAAATCACAAAAAAACCAAAAACCATGTTATTTCGTAGCTCTTACAATCTGCACAAGCAACACCACTTGGCGATCTCCACTGCACAGGGAAAAACCTTGGAGCAGGTGCAATCTTTCAAATATCTTGGGATTCTGCTTGACCCTAGCCTCACCTACGGGGCACACACTGACTATGTTGCAAAAACTGCAAACATTCGACTTGGTCTTCTATACAAACACAGACAAAGTTTTACTCCGGATGCACTAAAGATTGCCATACAGAGTTCCGTGGTCTCAATCATTGACTATGGTCTCATCATTTACAGCCCTGCCATGATGACAACCCTCAGACGGGTGCAAACTACCTTAAATAAGGCCTGTCGACTTATTACAGGTGCCCACCAGCTCACCCACACCTGTGACTTATATGCACAGTCTGGATAGCTTCACCTATCAAATCACATAAAGTATCTCACTTGTACCTTGGCAAAGCAAATCTGTCTGGGGTTTGCGCCCCCAGGTGTCTCTACCCTTCTACAGATAAGCCCAAACTGTTGGAGCTCTAGGAGATTGAATCAGCAGCTCCTAAATATCTCCCTCTGTCGCACTTCCCAGGCACAGCGATCCTTTGCCTACAGAGCACCACTTTGGCTAAATAACCTTAACCCCACAGTCTCCTCAGCAAACTCGCTTGGTGCGTTCAAAGCTGGTCTCTGGAATCATCTTGCTGCCACTAGCTCCTGCGATTGTTACATCTAATTCCCTGTTTTCACTATTTCTTCCTGCCACCGTGATATGACACCTATTGCATCTTCCAACCCCCCCGACAAATCTCTTTTGATACCCCTTGATTTTCCACCTGTCCTAAATCATCTACTTCCCCCTTTCTGTACTCCATCTGTACCGGGCTCTCCCATCTGTACTCAAGCCAACTCCTCAGGATCTCTCCTTCTCATTCCTCAACTACATTCACTTACTAGTTAATCTGTCTCATGACAAATGCCTCTGGCTGCCTACGCCCCTCCCCTATTGGTCAGTTGCCATTTGTTGTTATGTTGTAACCACTTTATGTTGGTTTTCCTCGCCTTCTTTTTTTTTTTCTTTGTCTTGAAATGTTGTCTTTGATGTGGAACCTTTGTAAAAGAGCCTTGGCTCAAAGGTATTATAATCCTAGACCTTATAAATAAATAAAAACAATGACCTATAGGAGCTTCTCTTGGGCTATGCCTTTTTTGCTCCTTAAAGAGCACCTTTCATGATGGTCAAAAAGTTATAGCTTTTAGTCATTGCATGCAGTACTAGACCTGAAAGGGTGTGTGCATTTATTATTTTTGATCAAGGTTTACTTTGCCTTCCACAATTTGGATTTGTTTTTGAGCCCTGCTACGCTTGCCTTTGCTGTTCAGCTGCTGGGCTGCTGGCTCCTGATGACATTGCTATAGGGTAGAGGAGTGACTCACACTGTGCAGTACAATGCAGTTGTAACAACGTTACAAGGGAAGCCTACCAGTACTCAGTGTACATACTGTGTTCCCCCTTTCCCAAGACACCCTGTTAGCAATGCATTATGCCAAAATCCAAATGTCTGGTCAGTATGTTTTTTTTTTTGTGAAATTGACTCTGCCCCACAGTGATGTCAGCAGTACAACCCTGGGCCCACAGCAACACCAGGCTTGCTATAGAAGCTGTGGTACACCCTACAGTTTTTGGCAGCTCAGAATGCAAAAACTAACTGCAGCAGACAGTAATGAAATACAATTCCAGAATCAATGCAAGAAGGGGTAACTTATGCATGAAAGGCAAAAGGACTGGTGAAGGTCCTCTTTAAGCAATAGTGACAATAGTGACATTCCTTCTGAAGCATATACTTGCCACAATTTGCAATCTGCATTTCAAAAATCAGACCTTGTTAAGCAGCTAATTCACAAGAAATTCCAAAAGTACCTCATCACTGGTCCATTTTGGCCCCGTTTCCTACCTTTCATTACGTCTGCAGCAAAATTGGAATTGGCTATGTGGTCTTTATTCCTGGCTCACCGGAACAGATGGTTTATGTTCTGTAAAGACCCTTCACCAGACTTCTACCCCAGAATTTTAATAAGTGCCTCACCAACATACAGATTGCGTACATGAAGGAGTTTTCATGCCCATATTTCCACCTAAGGACAAATGGTGCGCGTTCATTCAATTGGACAAATTTATTCATTTTCATTCTGGATCAAATCATTCTCATCCTTTACTATTTTCAATCTGTAACTCTCCAATGACTACAAAATGGTTCATAGGCCATATTAGATTTTTGCTTCATCAGCTGGACTTGATCCTTATTCATACTCTAGGCACTCTTACAGATTTAGAGCAGCATCATTAGATTCAAGAAATAACACCCCCAATCAGATAATAAAGAAGTCTGAAATATGTAAGTCATCAACTTATGAAACCTACATGCTGAATCAAAATTCTGAAATTAGAGTAGCATTTTTGATCATTTCGTCTTAGTATGACCAGAGGATAGGCAGTCCAGTAACCATGGGTTCTCGGAGGTTTTCCCACAAGGGTTTTTTTCCTTTCCTGCACATTACAGATCATACTCTCTATGAGTTGGAGGAGGCTATCTAACATCATTTTTTTGGGCTCTCTATTCCTAGAGCTATCCAGTCTAAAGTTCCTAAACCTACCTAGCTTAAAGTAATAATACAAAGGATGGGAATAGAGTTAAGCCACAACAGAGTATGCACAAGCATAAACATTTTATTCCACAAACAATGAATGAGAGGGCTTAGCCCTAGGTTCAATGTGGGGGAATAACTCCTCCCATATATGTAATAAAAATCAGCCTCCCCAGGACCCCTTGCTCTAGAGTTTGGAAAAGTAACCCACCATCCACCACTTCCTCCTCCTCCAGTGCTCTACTCATCCTTGTTGCTGGGCTCTCTATTACTACAGCTATCCAGTTTAAAGTTCCTACACCTACCTAGCTTAAAGTAATAATACCAAGGATGGGAAAAGAATTAAGCCACAACAGAGTATGCACAAGCATAAACATATTTTATTCCACAAACATTGAACAAAAAAAAAGCCCACCAGTTGCCAGATAAAAACAATAGCACTGTTGGAAAACAGCAGCTCACTTAAGACATAGCTTCACTACCAATGGCAATCTCTGAAAACCACTGGGAGTGGTGCTGAAGTGCTGAAACAACAACAGTGACAGAAGACATTGACGGAAAAAAGATGAGAACCATGTTTTGCAACAAATAGTGAAACAAAAGAGGTTCATTACACAAAATATACCATCAACTATTACAGTTTTTTTAAGTCTGGTTTAAGGAGACACTCACAAATGTGTTTCCCACCACAGTAAGCTCCCATCTGATAGCTTTCTGCTTCTGACAGCTTGGCTTACTTGGGAGGCTATGACATTTGAGAAGTCTCGTAGCTCAGTATTCAAGTGAGGAGCCACCAACCAGGCCATCTAGTGAGGCAACTGTTTTCTAATGGGCTCCGACCTGCTTAAAGCAGGCTGAAAAAAAAGGCAGATTAACACAGCACATAATGAAATTATCTCATTCATACCAGCATGATACAAAAAAACCCACTAAACACTGGTGGAATTTATCTCCGCATACATTACATTTCAGTGCAGTTTGTATTCAGAAGGTGAGTAACCTTGAGGGAATGGGGAGAAAGAAGCGGTAGCGGGCGTGGGCACCCCCTACCGCTTCTTTCTTCCTTCCCATCCCCTCCAGATCTCTCACCTGTCTACCTGCCCTTTCCATCTTTATAAATATGTATTTTTTAACATGAGCAGAGTGAGGTGCCACCCCCTCTATTGCTTCTTTCTCCCCATCCCCTCCAGGTCACTTGCCTGCCCGCCCTGCCCATCTTTATAATATTTATATTTTTTTTAATGAAAGAGGTCTGAGGTGCCCACACCCTGGTATCAGTTCTCCTGAGCTCCCTCCCCTCCAGGTTGCCCACCTCCATTTCTCAACAAGCCTGACACTGGGATGCCCGATCCCAGTGTTGGAATGTATGTATCTGAAATAAAGAAACCTGTCTTTTGATGCTTTAAAAAAAAATAAAAAATAAAACCATTCATCAATGTTTGTTGCACTGTTAGTCCCCGCACCCAACCCTTCTGCTCAGCATCCACCACCCCACACACACCCAAGTCCTTACTTACCCATCGGGAGTCCAATGCCATAATCCTGTCTGGACCACAGACACATCTTCCCTCTTCAGAGCTATTCAATTTCAATTCAATTTCAACTTTATTTTTAAAAGGCGCTTTTCTTAAATCAAAGCGCCTGTACAAATAAATATGACAATAAATATAATAAATCAAATCAACAGAAATCCTTAAAAGCTATAATAAAAAGGTGGGTCTTCAACTCCCTTTTAAAACTAAGGACGGTCAGGCAATCTCGCACCTGACAAGGTAGAGAGTTCCACAGGGTAGGTGCATAAAACTAAATGATCTAGCACCAGATGTTTTCAGATGTACCCTGGGAATCTCTAGCAATCCCTTGTCAGTGGATCGGAGGGGGCGAGAGGGACTATAGGGGCACAGGAGCTCTTTCAGGTAGGCAGGTCCCAGATCATGTAGGGGCTTTATAGGTCAGCAAACCGACTTGAGGTAATTCGCCAAAACACTGGCAGCCAGTGCAGTCCGTGGAGCACAGGCGTTATATGACTGGATCTAGAGACTCCAGTCAACAGCCTGGCTGCCGCATTCTGCACCAGCTGCAGACGGCGAAGTTCAACCCCCGATAGCCCTAGGTATAGGGAGTTACAGTAGTCAAGCCGGGAGGTAACAAAGGCGTGGATTAATGTTGGAGGTCCTCTGGAGGAACCAAGTGCTTCACCCTGGCAATATTCCTCAGATGAAAAAAGGAAGTCTTTATAACCGCTGACACCTGGGATTTGAGTGTCAAGCGGTCATCAAGTACTATGCCAAGATTTCCCACCTGGTCTGGAGAGGTCGTCAGCTGGACACCTCAAGCCATAGGCCTGAGGGTGATCCTCTTGCAGACCCGCCTCACAGCCGACCTAAATCCACAACCAACACCTCAGTTTTCTCCAGATTTAACCTCAGCCAACTCCCATTCATCCATTCTTGGATTTCTTCAAGGCAGTTATTAAATACCGACAAGGCAGCGTCCTGACCGGGCACAAAAGACATATACAGCTGGGTATCATCAGCATAGCAGTGAAAACCCAAACCGTACCATCTAATAATCGCCCCAATGGTAGCATATACACCGAAAACAACATGGGTGCTAAAATGGAGCCCTGCGGTACCCCACAGGGCAGGGAGAATGATGTTGAGGAAAAAATTCCCGACACCACTCTCTGAGTCCTACCCTCAAGGTAAGATTGAAACCATCTGAGGACCGTACCAGACAGTCCACAGACTAACCGAGCGCTCCAATAACACACCATGGTCAACGGTGTCAAACGCTGCCGAGAGATCAAGTAGTACCAAGATGGATCGGGTCCTATGATCTCTTGCCATTAGGAGGTCATTTAGTACCTGTACGAGCGCTGTCTCGGTACTATGCCTTTTCCTAAATCCAGACTGGAGCAAATCGTAGATATTGTTGTTGGTCAGATGATCCTCCAACTGCACTGCGACCACTTTCTCAATAACTTTACCCACAAAGGGTAAGTTAGAGACTGGCCTGTAATTTGCTAGACAGTATGGGTCTAAGGGGGATTTCTTTAAAGGGCTTAATTATAGCCTCTTTGAGGGATCTGGAAAAATTTCCCTCTCCAAAGAGTTCCATACGATCAAAGCTAGGACTAGGCCAATCTTATCCACGCAACCCACTAAGAGGCACGTGGGACCAGGGTCCAAATCACAGCAGGTCGGTCGCAGTGCTCGAATGATCATCACAACATCCTCGATTATGGGAAGGCTGAAGTCAGACCATTCCAACTGGGTGTTTGACATCTCCTGATGACCACCGCTGCTCCCATTAGGAGGGGAAGAGCGAATGTCCGATCTGATTTTGGCAACCTTATCTGCAAAGAAGAGAGCAAGCTCCTCACACCATTCTTGAGATAAAGGCTCTTCTGGGCTGAAGACAGACTGGATTGCACAGTCTGTTCACAGTCTGAAAGAGCTGAGACGGTCTATTCTGTGCAGCCGCTATCTCTCTGGACAGGAATTCTGCCTTCTTACGAGAGATTGCGGATTGATAGACCAAATAATGGTCCATCAAACTAAGCTTGTCATCATCACGACCGGACTTTCGCTAACGCCTCTCCAGCCTTCGCCCAACTCTCCTCAATTCCCTCATGGTCTCATCAAACCAAGGAGACCTGGGGTGAGGAGTAAGAGGACGAACATGAAATGGTGCAATAGAATCCAGGGCCCCTGTTACTGCCTCATTATAGGCATGTAGCAGAACACCTGGATCCATGCAATCTATTGGTAGGCTCGATAGGTCCAACACCGCCATCAGGTCCTCTGGGGATACACCCCTCAAAGGGTGGTATCTAACCATCTCCGTAGGGGCAGACCTAACGGGGTGGCCTCAAAACTGAATCTGATGGAGTGATGGTCTGACCATCCAACCGGTTCCACCACCAAGTCAGATATCCCCATCCCCAGAAGGAACACCAGGTCCAATGAGTGTCCACCCACATGGGTCGAGGAGGAAACCACCTGTGTGAAGCCAGTGATATCATCAACTGGAGGAAATCTTGACCAAACCGAGAGAATTCATCGTCGATCCAGGCATTGAAGTCCCCCAGTACCAACCATCTGGGGGACCCCAATGTTAGGTCGACAATGAAGTCTGCAATTTCCTGCAGAAAAACTTTCTCATCACCTGGTGGACGGTATACGAGAAGTATCCTGCACCCTACACCCTCGCCCACAATGTACTCAAAGGATCTGGTGACTCCCGCTGGCACCTCCACCAGACCCAGTTCTGACTTAAAACACATGGCAACACCCCCGCCCCTACGATTCTGCCTCGGGCGGTGTATCACTGAGTACCCAGCCGGAATTGCTGCGGCTAATACAGGCCCAGCATTTTCATCCAGCCAGGTCTCGGTGATGCATGCCAGGTCAGATGACTCGACAAGATCAGCTATAATAGCCGTCTTGTTTTTAATAGACCTGGCATTGCATAACACCGCTTGAGTAGGACAAACCTCCGATAGTGACCGGCCTACCTGCTGGTCCGATCCAGGACCCTTGGGTATGGGCACAAGACAGGAAGGCCCTCTCTCCCGTGCCCATTTCGCCCCAGGGCATCTCCTTGACCCTACAATCCCAATCCGCCCACTCCTTTCCATTCCCCCTCCAGCATGGGACCTCCGTCTCCTTCTCACAATCCCCAAAGCCCTACACCTCCTATAAACTTCAGCTGGCAACGGGGGACAGGAGAAAGGACGGAGGTCCCTAAGCATAGAGGGGGAATAATACCCGACTGCCTTACAATCACTCCAGCACATCTCTGCACTACAATAAAACACTCACAATGAAATAAGATCTAACAAATTCTAGTGCTGTAAAATCATCTATTATAATTCTAGTTCTACCCCCCCCCCACAGTACTCTCACCACTGCAGGAAGAGGAGCACCCCACCTAAAACTACTAAAAAGTATTATTGAATGGCTTTAATATTTATCCAATAGCCAACACCACAGTTTCTTTTGAAAGTTCAAGAGAGTTCCCAGGTCTTTTTTTGTCCACAGCCGTGTGCTCTCACCACTTTAGACTGTGAAATTTTTAAAAGTATGCCAGTCTCCCCTCTCACACATGCAACAACCCCATCGAACCCAGTTCTGATCTTTACAAAAGATATTACAAACGCTGGCCCAAACAAAATTCAGAGTACTTCACCAAACAAATGGTCCAGGGAGTCCCACTTTTCTTCCCACGTTGTGGTTTTCTTCCTTAGGAATCCTTCACGATGGCAAATAGGCAGGCAGGCAGCATATAAATTTCACCTTCGGGTTAGGCTCAACCCGATCCTTCACCACGGTGGGGCAAGCAAGATCACCCTTCGGTGGTCCCCCTACTCCCCCTAAGGAACTGGGTTCGCACCAACACCCTCCAGTGTCAGTGATCACCGTCCCTCCGTTCGGACCGAGGAGCCCAACAGCTAGACCATGTACTGATGAAATCAGATATGCGGTTCAAGGTATTTCAATGGGGGTTAGAACTCAGTGGCATAACTTTGTCAATTTTGAATAATTTTGCCCCAGATTTTCAACATGTCTTTTTTGGACCCCACCTCATGAACAGTGGCAGTGAAATTAGACATATCTGTCCCAAAAGGTGATTTCATGGCCACTTCAAGAAATCACCTTTTGGGCAGAAGTTGAAAATTTTCTCCTCCCTTGTTCATGAGGTGTGGTCATAAGAAGGCTATATTGAAAAGTTGGCTTAATAATATTAAGAAACAACAAAGTTATGGGTCTTCATTGAAATTTGTGAACACAGGCTTGTAAGTTTGGTAACTTTCAATATTTTGGCCCAAAATTTTCAACATATCCATTTCTTCACAGCACCTAATAAATGTGATAGTTGTCATTTTTCAAATCCTGGCCAAAATGTGTTTTCATACTTGTGATGTGGAATGATGTTTCAATGGCACGGAATGATGTTTTGGCAGAGATTTGAACATTTTTACTTACTGGGTTCATTAGGTGGGGTAGTACGAAGACTGCTGAAAATGTCTTGTACAAATATGATAAAATGCCCAGGTTATGACTGAATGTTACATTATTTCAGTGTTCATTCATAACTTTGCTAATTTTCAATATTTTGACTGCAAACTTTCAACATAGCCAATTTCCACATCACCTCATAAACGTGACGTGTCATATTTAAAATACTGGACGTTATGTGTTTTTGCACCTCTGGTGTGAAAGGACATTTTGGCCAATATACTATAAATGGTATGTGTCATATCTATAAGGCGAATCCTAAAACAAATATCTTCAAAAGTTGGGGTCAAAATTAAAAAAAAAAAAAATTGTTTAACAACCGGCAACCATTCAGCATTGACAATGCTTGTTACAGTTAGTTTCTGGTTTCAACGTACATTCCAGATAACCCTTTCATTCTGTTTGCACCTCACATGCTTTGGTAGTGCTCCTTTCTTTCATTCTGTCATCATGATTTTTTGTTTAATTTAGTAGGAATTGTAAAAGTTGAAAAATCTTGCCCAGAAGCAAAGATAAATGCATGTTGCTTTGATTCCATCCAGGAATGCATTGACTGGAGCAGTGTTTGGCTGTCTAGGAGGAGTGGTGCTGATTTACCTGTCTTATTCCTTGTACAAAAAGTGGAGAAGAAACGAAAGACTAAGAATGCTACTAAGGTAATGTACAGTACATGCCAAATTAACTGCAAATGTATTTATTAGTATTTCAAAATAACTGGGCCACAGCCTCAAGTTAAGTTTTAGTTTATTTGATGAATAATTATGTTATACAAAGCAAAAAAGACATATGTAATACAAAAAAGTGCAATATCTGTACAAATGACAAAGCATTGTTAGAACAACTCAGCTTAAATTACAGTCAGAAAAAGTGCATGACAGGACAACCATCAATACATGATCTCTCATACCAGGAAAAGTACATTTCTAATTTTATAAAGCTATGTTATATATATATCCCATTTGACATCATGTAAATACAACCAAGATACATTTTAAGAGTTTACACTTAGACTGTGATACACCAAGGCCTGGGGACCACAATCATTTTATTGGGACAAGGGAACCTGGGAAAATCGGGGAAGGGGTAGAGATGCTACATTTGGAATGCTGGGTTTGAGGTTTAATTTCCATCTAGGGTGTTTATGTGCTGTGTCTGAAAACATGAACCACTGTGAGACTGGCCAATGGCTGGGTAAGACAACACTGCTGTCTTGGAGAAATACCAAAGATAAATCTTTTGAGCAGAGCTGAAACAAGAGGTTTTGTAAATGACAACTTCTTTGAACATCATGGGTTCAATACTTGTGGATTGATATGGATAACTTAGTTTTTATTTGGTGACGGGAAAAGTGATCAAAGTAAGATTTTTTTCCTACTCTTTCATACTTATTACACCTATTTGAACACTTTAACTTATGTCCCTTACCAAGCCCCTCCTCCAGGTCTCCTTTCTAAACCCTGTCTACCACCCAACCAATATTGCATACCCTAAAACACATCATAAGATAAAAGCCCACCATGCAGCTACTTTTACTAGCCTGTCATGCACATTCAAAGCTGACTGACCAGCCCCATCTGGTTAATGTCAGTTATCCTACATTTATTTATTTATTTAGCTTTTGTTAACCAGGTACGTATACTAGACAAAACGATTGCCTATTTTCAGGTATGACCCAGGAGGGTACAGGAATAATAGATTTAGGTACATACAACGACATTGTACAAATTAGACATGCTACAGTTCATGTGAGGATACAGATTCAACACAGCATACGAAACATGGTAAGGCATAGATTATACAGTATTAACATAACAAGAGATAAACACCTTGTGGGAGATAAGAGCAGTAATGTTACAGATTCAACACAGTGTACGAGCATGGTAAGGCATAGATTATACAGTATTAATATAACAACATAAACACCTTATGTTGCACACACTGAGGTTAAGATAACCACCATTCAGCTGCTGTCATCTATTTCACATGCAGCAACAACTATACAGTTGCTGACACATATCTTACATGCACACCATGAGACTACTGACCAAAAGCATACATCTGTAGTCACCTATCTTCCACGCTTATCCTGAGGTTACCTCAAGTGCCATAAAGCTGCTGGTACCTGCCTCTATTACATACCCCGAGGTTACTGACCAGACCGTTCGAGTTGCTGTAACCTATCACACATTCACACCCTGAGGTAACTTGACAACCACTATTCAGATGCTGTAACAAATCCCTCATGCACACCTCTACAACATGGCTTCAGGGCCAAGTACAGCATTGCATGATGCATCAGCACTGGTCAAGCTAACTGATGACTTGCTGACTACATTAGATCAGACATCTCGCTGAACTGGCACTTCACCTAGATCTAAATAAGGTATTCAATACTGTGAGAAAAAATGTTCTTCTCTGCAAATTAATTAAAATAGTGATTAGCCCTCACACCCTAACATGGTTCGCCAGCTATATAACTGGCAGACACCAACAGATTAAGATCAATGCTATTGTCTCCTTATGCTCTCTAATCCATAAGGGAGTGCATTAAGGCTCAGCACTAGGTCCATTACACTTCATGTGGTATATAAATGATCTTGGGGATGGCTTTACAGATGCTGCACTACTCTTCTATGCACATGATACCATACTGTATGTAAATAGCCCCAACTGCCTCCCAAGAATCTACAAACCTGCCTTTAATTTCCTCCAGGGGCACTTGATGCCTCCAGAACAGAAACAATACTGTTCACTCAAACAGACATGAAATACTGCAAGCCATCCAAACTCTCTGTCTTTGCCTTACCATTGATATATTGGAGGTGGTATGCACCTACAAGTGCAGCACTTGGCCTTTGGATTGACAATAAGCTGTCCTTCTCCACACAAATTAACAAACTCTGTGAAAAATCTAGGGTTAGTCTGAGGCTTTTTTTCAGGTGTAACAATTGTTTGTCCTCCAAGCACTGAAGGCTAGTAGTGCAGGCTACGTTCTTACCATAAATGGGTTATGGTGACTTTATAGCACCCATTGTTGCCTATCTAGATTGCATATGCTGAATCATGGAACCATACATTTTATAACTGGAGAACACAACCGAATGCACCACTGCTCCCTGTATGCCACCCTAAATTGAACCTCCTTGGCCAGTAGGATGCTAAAGAACTTATACCTTTGAATCTTCAAACTCTAAAAGATAATCTGATTGTATATACCATGAATCTATTCAGGAAAGTGGGCTCTGTTTGTGCTCATAGAAGCACCTCCCTGTGGGGCGTGGCCTGGCTTTGCTGAAGATGGCAGCCTAATCCTTACTCTCCTTGGATATTCCAGTAATCATCATTAATCTTTAACAATCCAGGTACAATTCAAGTGCCAACAACTGGGATCTAACTCTATAGACATCACAGAGTAACTTTGGTAAAGTATTAATTGCTTCTATCTATCTACTCTCTGGATTTCTTAACTTGATAAGACCTATACTCTCTGAGGCCTAGGAAAATGGCTTCCCAAACTACAAGTGCAGGCTCTCTTACAAACATTGAATCTATGTTCCACCAATTAATATCTTAAATCAATGACTTGAAGGTGGCGACACATCAAAATATATCTAATACACAATCGTTGGACATCTGACTTACATCTAATGAAACTAAGACAATGCAGAATGAAATGTCGATTCAAGATTTACATGCCACTATAAGAGAACAAGACAGAGTAATTAAGAATTTACAAGCCAAAATGGATGATATTGAAAACAGGAACTGCAGGAATAATCTCTTATTCCTCGGTTTCCCTGAGGGCACCGAATTGGAGACACCAGTGCCTTATTACAGCTTGTTCTGCTAGCCTTACTTAAGCTTCCTCCTGAACAATTTTTCATCATTGAATGGTCTCATAGATCCTTAGGCCCCCGACCATGCCCTTCACAAAGACTGTGACCCATAATTACCAGATTCTTAAATTACTCACATACTGAACTTATACTTAAGAGAGCCAGAGAACTTGGGGAGATCAAGCGGCAAGAGCACAAAATTATGATTTTCAGAGACTTTTCTAAAGAACTCACCTTAAAAAGGAAAGCTTTCAACCTGATTAAACCCTTGCTCCATCAGAAAGGAATTAAATTTGCCCTGAGGTACCCAGTGATAATGCGCTTGTTTGTTAACAATTCATTTAAAGATTTCAACACACCCAAAGCTCTGTCTGATTATCTCAGTATTAACATCGCAGAATCTTCCCTCCCAAACAACAACATGGTAGCTCAACCAAGTGTCAACCCCGAATTTACTCAATCTGTGTTGCAAGAGGCTCACCTTGGTAGTGATAAAGCCAAGTTTAAGAGATCTTCCTCTGGGGATACTGATGCTGTCCTCCCTTCCAGAATTTCAGCCCGAATACAGGCTAGAAACTCCCGTGGTCCCTGTGCTGCCCAGAACACTTGTTGCTCAGGTGAGGATTCTGGAGTGTCCCTGTGCACCATAGAGCATCACACTAACTTTTCCTTCCCATCCCCCTCTCCAACAAATTTGCTCTGCTCGAAGACTTGCAATCATCGCAGGAAGAAATCGATAAGGAAGAACCCGAGCCTGTGCTGACTATCTCCGGCAATGCTCCCCCAGACTCAGTTTTGGCAGACTTATCATGGGAGGAAATTGTGGCTAATTCCCCTATGAAACCCTTCGAGCCACCTGTGAAAAAATATAGAGGGAAGCTCAACCATAAAGCAATCGCTGTTTCACAAGAAGCCAACAAAAACAATTCCACCCGCATCTTTTAATAGATATACTCCTTTTTGTAACTTAGAACCACTGAACTTTCTCCTCGTTTGGTTTAAAGTGAGCTACATTTATCCCTCGCTGTAGCCGCGATGTTCACTTTTTCTCCAGCCTAACTATTTTCAGTCCCAGCAGGTCTGTAAATGGAAGGCTGTACATCGCGACATTAACATCATGCGAAGGGCTCATAACAAAATTTTACTTAAAACTGAATGCATATATGCTTGAAATTAGCTGCATTTACCCCTCACTTTAGTCTCCTCTCCAGACCAACTACTTGTACTCCAAACTGGTTTCGAAATTAAAGGCTATACATCGTGGCATTTACATTATGTGAAGGGCTCACTCTAGGATTCGATTTAAAGTTGAATGCATACAGGTTTAAAATAAGCTGCATTTACCCTTTGCTTTAGCTGCAGTGTTCACCTACTCTCCAGATTAACTACTTGCACTGCCAAGAGGTTTTGAAATGAAGTCTGTACATCACAGCATTAATACTATGCAAAGGGCTCAATATAAGATTCCAAACAAAGTTACATTTAAAATCCCTTGATTATTATCACACATGAGCAAATAAATAAATATGTTACTATTCATTATGCTAGTTACTTGGATCTGATAATATGGGAAGCTTTTAATAGCTGTCCTACTGTTAAACCATTAGGCATTAACAAGACCCCTGTTCTATTGGAATCAAAGTGAGCCATTTTTACCATCTGGTGCAATAATGTTGTGTTGCCCCTCTCCATAATATTATTTCTTATTTCAATTAAAGGAGAGTGGGTATAGAGGTGTATATAAAGTTTGGTGTTACCTCTCGAGCCTTTACTGTCCTAGCAGAATTGGAATGCAAGTACTGTGTTAATTTTTTATTGTCTATGATGGCGGACACCTTATGAGGTACCATTGGTATTCAAATGTACCTAATTCCTCTACTCCTTTTTCACAATGTCAATCTACCCACCTCCCTTCCTATATTTCTACCTAGCAATTGTTTGGCTAAATTTATTCCATTCCTCATCATATTCCTTCATTATATTCCATTCTTTTATTACCACCCATTCAGACAAGGGTACAGATAAGGGAGTCATCAGTGCTCAAATCTCATAAGTTACTCCCATATCTAGCACATTGCAGGCCATGTTCGAGACTGAGGGAACACGACTGTCACTCTTAGCATCTAACATATAGTTCTGAGGTGTGGACTCTAGGCTTGAAGACCACAATGAAATTTCTAATATTGTGATGAATCATATATAGTTGGATGTTATTAGAGCTACAAAAAGCCCTAATTTCTCCACTATGCATTTACACCTATAATAAGGCAATGTTAATGCATAGTTACTACACCTATTCCTCCTTTTTAGATGCTTGAAAAGATGGCACCCCGAACCTGGAAACCTGACTTACCATGAATTACACTAAATATTTAAATACATTGCTGGGTACAATATATACTCTATCTCACTCACTAATTAGTATCATATATGCAACACTGTATTCTACTATTGGACTATAACTGATATGGTTCTTCATTAAGTTTTAAATTAACCAATCAAGATACGTTGTCTCTCCTATTTGATCCATATATATATATATATATATATTAGAGGCAAAACAATCCGTTTAATGCATTAGTTAGGGTTGTTCCACAGTGACAAAAGTGAGGAAATTTGCTGTTAGGGTTGAAAACCCTAACTCCGAATCCACCCCCCCAGCACCACACACACACACACACACACATGCAAGTATGGGGGAGGACCAAGTCAACACAACCAATGACAGACATCCAGCAGTAGGTGACAGAAATAACAAACAATTGTCTAAATGTACTACGAGACATCCCCACCCACCTGACCAGGTACTGCATGCTCAGTGGAGATCAACAGCAAAACTGAGGCCATGTACACCAAACGCATATCCCTGATTGCAGCTGCACAACGTAGTACACTTAGTAGTTGCATGGCCTTACCTACCGATGCCCCACACCACACCACAACTGGTACTGTGCCGTTAGTCAATATAAATGCTGGAGGTGCATGATGACAGTTGTAGAAAGGTTTTAACACTAGTGAGTATACATTAATTAAAAGAAGTACATAAATTAACTACAAGACACTAGCATGCTCAAGATAAAAGTAGTGTTACATTTAGTATGTGATTTACAAAGTAGTACATTTACTGCAACTGTTTACTCAAGATAGAGAGGCTGATGTAAACGTATATATTTATTTTTTAATTTTTTATTTAGTTTTTGTTAACCGGGTAGGTGCACTAGCCAACAGGTGACTATTTTCAGGCACGACCCGGGAGACACAATTACAGTACAAAATAGGTCAGTTTAGTTAACATAATACAGGCAAAGGTACAGTGGTACAAGTACAGACATACAATTTCCAAAGGCAGGCATACGGTTTCAAATAGACAGAGGGTACTGGTGGGAGATCACATTTAGGGGGAGAGAGAGAGGAAAGGGAAGGTAAGGGGGATTTTAGGACAAACAAGGGAGGGTGTGAAACTGATGAGAGGTGGAGGGTAATGAATGAAAGGACGGAAGATAGCATCTAACGGCCTTGTGGTGCTGGGCAAGGGATGGCAGAGCAGGGGAGGGATGAACGGCAAGTAGGAGGAAGAGTGTTGCTAAGCAGAGGATGAAACCAGATGGTAAGGGCAAGGAGGAGTCGAGGGACACAGTTTCAAAGTCAGCATTTAGTGGAAGGCACAAAGGATCCAATAGCAAATGGAGCTGATCAGAAGAGGTGGCTAGGCTGGAAGTAACGCACGGCAAGGGCAGCGACTATGGCTTTAGCAGAAAAAGGCACTAGGAAGACCCGGGGCTGTGGAACTAAAACCCCGGCTGGGCTCAGGGACTCATGCGACGACTATGGCTAGTTGCGGCTTTTGCGAGAAAAGGCGCTAAAAGGACCCGGGGCTCTGGAGCTAGAACTCGGCTGGGCACAGAGATGCATACGGCAAAGTATGGCTAGATGATGTCAGGTAGGGGGGAAGAGTGTTGCAGAAAGCAAGAGGATGATGCCAGAGGGTAAGGGGCAAGGAGAAGCTGAGGAACACAATTTCAAGGTGCAGCATTTAATGGGAAGGCACAAAGGGATCCAATAGCAATGGAGCTGGATCAGGAGAGATGGCTAGCTGGAGAGGCTGCGTGCAGCGAGGCGGGCGCGATTCAGCTTTAGTGGGAAAAGGCACTAAGAAGACCGGGCTGTGGAACTAAAACTCGGCTGGGCTCAGGGACTTGTGCGGCAAAGTACGGCTAATTCACGGCTTTGCGGAAAAGGGCGCTAAAAGACCCGCTATGGAACTGAACCGGGCTATGTAGAGACGACACGGTAAAGTGCGTTAGACACGGGTTGAAGGGAAAGGCTAAAGGGGTTTTAAACTGAGACCAGGTAGGACTGAGGGGAGAGGAGTGGGAGGAGGGGAGGAAAGCAAGAGGGACCAGTACCCATTAACAATAAGATACATCTTATGGTTCAGTACTACACAGTAGAACTGACGAAGGATAAAACAAAAGGATTATGTCATAATTATACACAAAGTCAGAAGAGAATAAACAATGTTGGATATGCAGTAAAAAAGGTCAGAATAATATACATATTACAACGTTAAGGCAATTAGGCAGCAAACATGATTGGAATAGAGTGTCCATATGAGAGGTTTGTAAACATTACATTGTAAGTGCAGGCAGTCTTATAGACAGTTCATTAAAGTGCAATCAGACAAACCAGGTGACAGAGCAATTGAGGGGAGGTAGGCTATTGAGTATATGGCAAGGGAGGATTGATTTAGACAGGTTACAAAGCTTAAGTGGGATCAAAACAAGTGCAATGGTCCTTAGAGTAGAAGTACGAGCGAAGTCTCCACTTGAAGGCCAGGTGTGATAGAGCACTTCTCAGATCCACAGGCAGTAAGTTCCAGGTTAGAGGGGCAGCACACCTGAAGGCACCAGCACCCTTGGAGGTTCGGCAATGGGGAACTGATAAAAAAGACTTGTCTGACGACCTCAGGTCACACGATGGTACTACAGGTTGGAGTAGTTCAGACAATGTGGCAGGTTTCGACTCTCTGATTATGGAGTCTGATAGGCTGCAAAGGTAGTATAGCCTCGTGGAGGAAGGGGATAGCCAACCTAGCCCTTTGTATAGTTGGCAATGGTGCGTCAGACGTGGTACTTTAGCTGCATGTCTACAGACATTATTGTAGGTGGTGTCCCATTTCTGTAGAACAGTTTGATTTGCCATGGTGAGGGTAGGTGCACAATAAGACAGAGTAGGTAATAGGATACCCCTGGCAATAGCAAGTTTGGTGGTGGGTGTGAGCATAAAGTTCATCCTGTAGGCAGCACCCAGCTTACAGTTGACATTCTTACACGACTCCTGGATATGATACTTCAGATCAAGATTTTGGTCAAGCTGTATCCCAAGATAGTGGAAAGAACTTACAATCTCAAGGGTGGATCCATTGATATCAGGAATTGTCAGTGGAGATGTGCAGGCTCTAAGCTTATGCTTTGATCCAAAGAGCATGGCCTTAGTTTTGCTAGCATTGAGTATAAGGTGATGAGCTTCAAGCCAGTGCTGTGTAAGGTGGAAGGCTGATGACAGTGTGGAATTCAGGTGAGAGATGTTGTCAGAGTGAGCATATATAACAAGATCATCAGCATAGAGTACTGAGTTGCCTGATGTTATTATGGTGGGCAGGTTGTTGATAAATAATGAGAAGAGGAGTGGACCAAGAATAGAGCCCTGTGGTACACCAATATTGATTGTGGTACTGTCAGAGATGGCTGAGTTAAGCTTTACAGTTTGAGACCTGTTGGTGAGGTAGCTACTGAACCAGGACGTTACTGGGGGTGAGAAGCATAGGTTTTTGAGGGTAGCAAGCAGTAGTGGATGAGCAACAAGGTCAAAGGCCTTTGTAAGGTCGATGAACACAGCACCTGTTAGCTGCCCTTTGTCCATATTTCAGAACGTCCGATGTGAATTTAGTCAGAGCAGTTGTAATACTGTGTGCTTCCTGAAGGCCATGCTGCAATTTCCTACAGAGTGCATTAGTGAGCCAATAAATTCAGTGACCTGGGTGGCTATTATCTTTTCGGTATTTTACTCAGTACCCCAGAGTATGGCAATGGGTCTGTAGTTTGACAAGTCACTTTTGCTCCCTTTTTGAAGACTGGCGTGATTCTGGCAGCCTTCCAAATCTTGGGGACAGCACCTGTAGAGAGAGATAAGGTGAAAATCCTGGCAAGTGGGCGGGATATGAGGTGGGCAGCTGTTTTCAGGAGTCGAGGTTCCAGGGTGTCAGAGCCCGGGCTAGTGTTCTCAGATATCCCCAACAGTAGTTTGCAGACTTGATTTCCAGTAACCATTTTAAAGTAAAACAATCTTTTAGAGGCAAGTTGTGGATTGGAGCTTATCATGTTGGAGTATGGTTGAGAGTTATCAGCCAGAGATTTTAAAGAGGACGTGATAGCAGATAGGTCCGAGAATTGCTGGTTGAAGGCATTGGCAATGGTGAGGGAGTCATTGCAGTGGACCCCTTGTAGTAGCATGTCTGAGGGGGTGAAGGATTGAGGGGTTCCGAGGAAGGTTTTTATATGATTCCAAAACCTTCGAGGATCATTAGCAGAGCTGGTTAAAAGGTCTTGGCAGTATCTGCTCTTCGCAAACCTGATATGTTTCTTACATTCGTTTCTATGCTGTTTGTAAGCCTGATGGTCACAGGGCAGCCCGGTGGATTTATAATGTTTCCAGAGTTTGTCCCTGAGTTTGAGCTTGTGGAGAAGATCTTTGCTCAGCCACCTAGTTTGTTGCCCCCTGACCCTTCTTTTTATCTTAGGTACATGCCTCCTTTGTACCTCCCCAAACCTGCTGAGGAACACATCCAGGGCAGCCTCAGCACTTGCTGCACTGTAGATGTCGGACCAGTCAATAATAGATATGTCATTGAGAAATGCTTGTACATCAAGCGCTGCAAAGTTGGCAATGATGATGAGGCGGGACCGAGAGCAGGCGGCTGACAGGAACGCCAGTGACAGACCGTGGGAGAGTGGTCTGTCAGAGAGTCCGCAGTACAGTGGTTTGGATACATGGTCCAGGCCTGTTGGTGAGAACCCAGTCTAATAAGCGTTCCTGTCTCGTGGTAGTCATTCTCGTGCATTCTGTTCAAGTTGGTGAGTTATATTTTGGACCATAGATGCAAGGTTGCCTTGATCTGACCTAGCCAGTTTGGTTGACGTCCCCAACAGGATACACTCATTCAGTTTCACGGATTGAGACACATGTTGTAGTAAGATCTGGCGACTTTCCAAACCTCCAGTGGGTGGGTTGTACAAACACAGGATGTGCAAGTGTTTGGCTCCTAGGGACAGTGTAGCATGTAGCGATTCACAGCACTTGTGGGGGCCAGGATTTGGAACCGCTTTTAATGAGAGGTGATTTTTGTAATAAATGGCAATGCCCCCACCCCTTTTTGAGCCACTTCGATCCTGCCGAATGATGGCATATCCAGGCAGGCGCAGTGGGCATCTAGGATATTGGGTTTGAGCCATGTTTCAGTAAGGCACAGGATGTCAGGGTTAATCAGTTTGCCCAGGCTTCAAGCTCAGCCAGGTGCCCCATAAGACTCCTTATATTCATATGGGCTAGTAATAGGCCTTTATTAGCTTTAGCTGTGGTTGGTGTAGGGATATTATGTGGGGACCTGGGTTCAACTCGATATCACCAGCTATCAGGAGCAGCCTTTGGGCTAGGAACTTGAGCAGATTTCTAGTCAGATTGTCACATTTTTTATGTCTAGCCCTATGCTGTAGGCAGTACAGGAGTGACAGGTAGGTACAGCCTTTCTTCAGGAGTGCATGATGTAGAGCGGAAAGGGGTGACGGGTAGGAAAGGAGAAGATTAGAGAAGAAAAAGTCCTTATAGATTCCGCTCAGGATTAGGTGACAAGCGGCACAGATAGGGGAGACACTACTTAGACCATACAGGAGACACAGGCAGAAAAAAGAAGCCAAGCCAGAGCGATAGATAGTGACATAAGGAGTTATTTTAGAATGGGAAGAGAAGGTAGCAGGGGCACAGGAAAGGAGGAGTATCGGATAGAGCAGTGCTAAGTGCAGCAATGCGATACAGAGAGAAAATACTGGTAGGCCTGGGCAAATACTTTGGAAGGAAAAGAAAATAGGATGCTGTGATGCAGGCCAGAAGGCAGGCTTGGTAAAAGAAATAACAGAGCCATTAGATTGAAAGAATAGTGAGCTGCCCCTAATGGAGGCAGAGTATAAGGAGCCAATGGAAAAGTAGACACTTAATCATATGACCCCCGGTGTCTATAAAGCTAAAGGGGCCACCAGGGTGGGTGGGGAGCCAGCGCAAAGCGCCGGCGGGAAGAGAGCTTCAGGAGCTGTACATTGGCTGCAGTGGCAGCGCCACAGTCCCTGGGGATACAAAATAGTAGTCCAAAACCGAAAAATATAGAGGAGAACAGCCACTTTCTGGGAGAGTGGTACTTGGAAGTCTCTTAAACCCAGCAGGACAGGGCCAGCAGGATGGAGGTCGAGTTAAACGTATTCCCGCGGGCTTTTGCCTTTTGAGTGCACAAGTAATTGTGGGCGCGCCGAGCTTCTGTTCCTTCCCCGGTGGTTTGCGGCCCGTGGGGCCCCTGCAACAGACTTTCTGGGAGGGGTGCTTTTGTCTTCAGTGGGGCCGCTTGTTAAGCGGGACCCCAGAGGCATCTTTTCGGTCCAAGGCTGGTTCCTAGATCCTGGAGGAGGGTGTCCAGAGCCCGGGGGCTTGAGGGATCCTGAGGGTAGCAAGGAGAAGCAGATTAAGAAGGCAGCAGAAACAATGGTAGGGGCGTGGTGATAGAAAGGAGGAGATTAGCAGGTAGAGGAGTAAGGTTACAGGCTTCAGTTAAGGCAGGTGAGTAGGACAGCACTTGAAATAGCTTTTACTAGAACAAAGGGAATTTAGGAGATTCAAACAGAAAAAGGCAGGAAGGCAGTACAGGGCAGCAGAGAAACAGAGAAAATTAGCTACAGCACTATAGGCAGCAGAGAATCAGAAAACTTGGCTACAGTACTACAGAATTTATAAGCTAGGATTACAGGAGATAGTTTGTCTAGGCAGCAAAATTTAGCTTCAGGGAGCTGTATTACTTGGCCGCAGTGGCAGCGCTCACAGTCCCTGGGGGTACAAAATAGTAGTCCAAATCCAAAAAATATAGAGTGAGAACAGCCGCTTTCTGTGGAGAGTGGTACTTGGTAAAGTCCCAAACCCAGCAGGGCCAGCAGGATGGAGGTCGAGTTAAACGTACCTTGTGGGCTTTTGCGCTTTAGCGGCACAAGGTACCAGGGTGCTGCGAGCTCCTGGTTCCCTCCCGGGTGGCTTTAGGGTCGGTGCGCCCCTGGCAACAGACTTCTGGAGGGCTTTTGTCTTCAGTGGGGCCGCTTGTTAGCTGGGACCCCAGAGGCATCTTTGGTCCAAGGCTGGTTCCTAGATCCTGGGAGGAGGGTGTCCAGAGCCCGGTGGGCTTGAGGGATCTCTTGGGCTTTCTGCGCTTCAGCGGCACAAAGGTACCAGGGTGCGGCCGAGCTCCTGGTTCCCTTCCCCGGTGGCTTATGGTCGGTGCGGCCCCTGGCAACAGACTCTTTCAGAGGGCGCTTTGTCTTCAGTGGGGCCGCTTGTTGCCGGGACCCCAGAGGCGCTCTTCGGTCCAAGGCTGGTTCCAGATCCTGGAGGAGGGTGTCCAGAGCCCGGTGGGCTTGAGGATCCTTGCAGGCTTTTGCGCTTTAGCAGCACAAGGTACCAGGGTGCAGCGAGCTCCTGGTTCCCTTCCTGGGTGGCTTACGGTCGGGTGCGCCCTGGCAAACAGACTTTCTGGAGGGCGATTGGTTCAGTGGGGCCGCTTTGCCGGGGACCCCAGAGGCGCCTTTTTCAGTCCAAGGCTGGTCTCTAGATCCTGAAGGAGGGTGTCCAGAGCCCGGTGGCTTTGAGGGATCCTTGCAGGCTTTTTAACCTTAGCAGCACAAGGTACCAGGGTGCGGCCGGGCTCCTGGTTCCCTCCTCGGTGGTTTGATGGTCGTGCCCCTGGCAATAGACTTCTGAGGGGCGCTTTGTCTTCAGTGGGGGCCGCTTGTTAAACGGGGACCCCAGAGGCGTCTTTTCAGTCCAAGGCTGGTTCCTAGATCCTGGAGGAGGGAGCATTGCTTGTTCAATGCTGTGAAATTCGTACTGCTAGTGTCAGATGCATTCTTACTGATGAAGGTGTACTGCTGATATACATACATAGACCTTCAGTGTGTTTTAATGCTAAAGATGCAGTAAGTATTCTTTGTAAGAAACAGTGTAATTGCATGGATCAGACCAAGCAACTTCTAAATATCACAGCACTACTGAGCCAGCAATGACGTACCTGTATCGGAGATGTCTATAGGATAGATTTTCCTGTAGGCACTTACTGAGTATGTTGTACCTGAGAAAGACAATCTCATTGCATCTGTGATGACTAACTTATTCAAACAGTAATACATTTACTATTGTTGCAATGAGTGATCTATGCCACTTATGGACACAGTGTAATTTTTTTAACAGTTGTTTCATACTCAGGCTGTATGCCTAGTGTTTGGGTTTGCCACACTTCTGTCACTGATGCTATCAAAGTGATAACTATGTTAATTGTGATACAACAGGAATCAAGTAGGTATAGTGTAGATATAAACAGAATGTCTTTTAGTATTGATTTAACTCACAATGGGGTAAGTGTACTAGGACAGCAGGGGTTATTCTCTATCACGGACTCTGTCAGTTATAATCACACTAAGGTTTCCATGACTGTAATGATCAAGTTACACTGTTCCTCTTCATGAGTTCATATTCACAGCCATTCTCCAGTAACTAGACAGTGTATGGTGTAACTGGTGGACACTGTGTTGCAAAGCTGCTGCAGTGCCTAGCAGAGGGAAAGTATTTACTCATAAAGACAATTAAGCAATAAGGCATGACCAACAGTTATGTTAAATGGTCTGTTAATCACCCTGTAGGGGTTTAATGTTGAATGAGGTGTAGCCGAGTGCCACATGTCGCTAGACAGTGATAAACTGACCATTAACATAATACCTGAGAGTGGCTTATTTCTATCATAATAAAATTGTTTTTTTAAACAACATTAAACCATGTTCATCATATGGTTAGGCTCTACATGTATCTTAATAAAAACTAAACATAAGGCTGTTACAATGTTTACAGTCAATTAGAAAGCTGCATTTCTCAAACCCTTGTTATAATCAGAGATATTATACCTGTACAGCTCCTTGGTTTTGCTCAACTCTATTGCTCAGGTGGCCCACCACATGTGGTGTGGTTTGTGTGGGGCATCGGTAGGTAAGGCCATGCAACTACTAAGTGTGGTACGTTGTGTGCAGCTGCAATCAGGGATGTGTACGTTTGGTGTACATGGCCTTAGTTTTGCTGTTGATCTCCACTGAGCATGCAGTACCTGGTCAGGTGGGTGGGGATGTCTCGTAGTACATTTAGACAATTGTTTGTTATTTCTGTCACCTGCTGCTGGATGTCTGTCATTGGTTGTGTTGACTTGGTCCTCCCCCATACTTGCATGTGTGTGTGTGTCTGTGTGTGTGTGGTGCTGGGTGAATTCGGAGTTAGGGTTTTCAACCCTAACAGCGAATTTCCTCACTTTTGTCGCTCTGGAACAACCCTAACTAATGCATTAAACATAGTTTTTTGCCTCTAATTTCCCTTCTTTTTGAGAATGATAACGAGAAATAGTGAATGTAATGCAGCGGCGCTCCCGGCACATGATGTCTTGTGGCATAGTAACAGGAACAGCAACGCAAACAGAAGCACTAACAGTGGTGCACATGGTAACGCAAGCGCGAATGAGAACAGAAAGGGTAACGCACACGGTGGCATAGACGGGAACGGTCTGCCACATGAAGTATTGTCACATAGTAACATGGTGCCTGCAAATGGAAATGTCAATGGGTATGGTGACGCAAAGTGAAACAGAAAGAGAAACAGTACTGTAGACAGAAATGGCAAAAAATAACAGAAACACAAGCGCAAATGAAAATGCAAAGGATAATGCACATGGTGGCGTAGACGTCAACGGTAAGTGAAACGAGCACGGAACCGCAAGCGGAAAGGGCAACGGTAACAGTAATGTAAGTGCACAGGCTGGTTTTCCCCAAAAGCTGAATAGAGAAAGACAGTGAGTACAAAGAATGTATGCATAATAAGGGGTATCGGAGCAGAAAATGAGGACTTGGAATACTAAATAGGTTATATCTCAGGAACCGTACGACGTAGAAAAAAAATTTAAAAGTCATATGATTTATGACTGTCCTGGCTAGTTTTGCACTTAGAGGGCTAAGTGTTTTTCCGATGAAAAGTCCGTATCTCACACCGTTTCCGAGATACGGGCCCTGAAAGGCACGGCGAACGCCGTAATGTTATCCTATGGGAAAAAAAGAGAAGTTCAGAGCACCATAACTTTGCCTCCCTGTAATACTTTTTCACCAAACCACTGAAAGGCACATCTGTGAGATGTTGGCTGTGTTCCCTCCAAATTTCAGCCCAAAACTCCCAACTGTTCTTTTGCAGCGCAGTGCCAAAGAATTGCTGTCATTTTCCCACAGACTAGAAAACTACTGTCATGATTTGCCAGCTACTATAAAATTTACCTTACTTTCGTGATTTGATAATTTGTGAAAATACTTTTTCCAGAATTTTGAAAACATATTTCTGGGGTGTTTTACCCCAAAATAAAGACATGGGTAGCATCCTCAGGGTCCAACTAGGTGAATACATAAAGAATTAGGTTGCTAGAGGGTCCCAAATTTAAATGCCAAGCATTTTTCTGATCACCAACTGAAAACAAAATGGTGGATTTGCGAAAGTAACAGGCCCACTTGTGAAAGTAAAAATGCATTTGCGACACTGTCGAACTTTTTGTTAACTTTTCCCATTGACTTATAATGGGAAATTGTTTTTTGAATAACTTTTGAACCGTTTAATATTTTTTCACCAAATCTTCGAAAGGCACATCAGGGACCCCGGCCGCACATTCCCTGAAGATTTCGGGCCAGTCGTGCAAACCATATGACCTGTAGGCACGACCGTAGAATTCCGAAACCTGGCAGACCCCAAGGCCTATGGTTCTTGATCGTGTATTCCAAATTTCAGGTAAATCGGTCAAACGGTTGCAAAGTTATTAAGGTGCAAAGTTTTGGGGTTTAACACAGAAATGGCTCCTCAACCCTAACTATGGTAGCACTACCGTGATACCAATATATATATATATATATATATATATATATATATAACACACATACATAGTGGGCTGGATATTCAAAAGGGTTGCGCCATGCACAATAGGGTTGCACCTGCGCAAGTCCGAAATTGCGCCATTCTGCCATATTCAGCAGGAGGCAGTTGCGCCACCTCAAGGCAAGCTGAGCAACAGCACAATGCAAATGAATGCATGCTGAACTGGAGGGAGGAACCATGTATAAACTGACACTTGATATTCAGCAGGCTGTGCAGAGTTGTCTAGGCGCAACCTGCGCTTGCATGCACAACTTTGAGCCCTCAAAAAGGAGTAAGTCGAGGGCCACCCACAGGTGAGCTGCCACATTGCAGGGCGCAACACAGCAGCTGCCACCTGTGGCTGGCCCTCAACCTACTCCTGTGCCCCCTGCAGCCCAATCGCAGGCATATAGTAACCCCTCCCCGACTGGCCCGGTCGCAGGCAAAGCGTAAAATCCCCTCCACCCGACTGGCCGATCGGCGGCATAAGGTTAATAACCCCCACTAGCCTGATCGTGGGCATAATTGTAATACCCCCACCAGCCCAATCACGGGCAGCACAGAGTCCAACCCCCAAGGACATATCCTGGTGGTCCAGTGGACTGCTAAGCCTGATGCCCGGGCTGCAAACTGTTGCAACACCCCCAAGAACATATCCCTGGTGGTCCAGTGGACCACTAAGCCCAATCGTGGGCTGCAAAATGTTGCAATACCCCCCCCAAAGAACATATCCCTGGTGGTCCAGTGGACCGCTAAGCCCGATCGCGGGCTGCAAAATGTTGCAACACAATGTGTTTTCACATATCCGGACTGCCTTGTACGGTATGGGCTGCATCTAACTGTAGTAGCAGAACTTAAAAGTTTCACACTAGGGGATGCGTTATTAAAGGTTACCATATAAGCTACCACCAGATCATTAAATGGTGCTCAAAATCTAAATAAATTACCATATTTATGTGCAGTTGTGAGACTTATAAATTATACACACAGATGCATCACATACAAACAAGATTAAAAGCACGATGATCATTCTATTATCCTTAATGTTTTTAGATGAACTGATTATACTATTACTAGAATAATGATGATCGCTGAACATGGCAGGCAACTTCTCTTATTTTCTAGAGGTGCTTCAAATGCTGGTTTTAGGAATATAATGATACCATTCAACATTACTTTTTAGAGATTTGAGTTGATCTGCCATAGCCTAGAGGTTACAGTTATGAGCTGTAAATGAGTTTGGTACATCACACACCTGGACTTGATTTCCACAACCTCCTCTTGCATACTGTGTGACCCTGAGCAAGTCACTTTACTTCTCTAGTGCTCCCGGGTCGCTCCTGAAAACAGTCTTGAGCCTAGTGGGTCTCATCCAGGTATGGGAAAAAAAAGTAGCAACAACAATAAAAGGAAAGAAAGACAATAGCTAATCATGAACTGCGTATCATCATCATTTACAAATATTGCTAAGGAGATCAGTACAGGTAAAGAAAACTAGAGGAAAGAAAAAATAAATCAAGTTGCACTGGTATTATTCAAACCGATGACTATTTATTTGTTAGTCTGTCACCTTGCCTCCACACTTCTATGCAGACAGCAATATTTAGATGTTTTTTCCTAATAAGAGGTCCTTAACTGAAAATGTCAGAGCTAGCTAATATGGTAGTAGTAGTAAAATCTTTATTTTTCCAACAGGAACGGGTGACGTACACCATTGGGATGAGTCCCATTTACAAGGTGCTCCTGGATATCAAGTTAATAAACGCTCCAGTTACATAACATGCAAACTTATTATAACACATTAAGAACATCAGAACCACACATATCCATAGGACAAAATATAAAACATTCATGTGTACATAAATATATTCGTAATGATACTCATAACCTCACATATCTTCTCAATAGTGCACACAATATGTTTTATAAAGCTCTATCATTCTGGTACGACATCCTTTATGTCAACTGGCATCTTGCTGACAGGAATCATGTGGACCACAAGTTGCAGTCTACATGATACCTGTGTGTCTCCTGGTCCTGTTTGTTTATCAGGGGGCTTCACCCCCCCCCGAACTCCCGATGCAGGGGGCTCTTCCCTCCACCCCCTCAATCTTTAGGATTCTCAACTCCAGTCGGAGTTAATTTGGGGTGGGGGTGCAGGACCGGGAGACAGCATGCCCCTGTCTCGGGTCCATCAACACAGCGACCTGTCGGCAAAGTGTTGATTTTGTTTACAGGTGTGTATTTCATTGTGTTGGTGTTACCGTAAGGGTAGCATACCATTTTTAAATAGATTTCAAAATGAGTGGTCATAAAACAATATAAATATAAGACAAATGTGAATAAATATATTCCTCGCTGTAATCATGGTGACACTCAAACTACACAAATATTATTCTAAAGACACAATTCAAACCTGCTATCCTGTGCTTTTTGATCAGTCACCATACTGCTGCACCATCGTACATGTGAGGTGCTTTGATTTTTTTTGTATGCATTTTTCTTCAGCACCAACAAACAATTGTATTATAAGAAAGCTGCCAACTATTACTTTTAGCTGTGGGCATTTTCATCAGAACCAATATGTGCCAGTTACAAAAAGTGTTAGGAGTACAAGGATGAATAGACTCATTACCTGCAAAATAGTAGGTGTTTATAAGATTCTCTGTAAATATAGTGCCTTTTATATTGGGTGAACAAAACATAATTAGCAAGCAAGAATGGCAGAGCATGTTATACCAGTGAGAAATAACATAATATATGCATTTGCAAGGCATATTAATAGCTAGGCTGATGAAACAAGGAACTGTTAAAAGTGTATAGGATTGGAAAAGGTTAATAAAAATCCTAGAAAGGGAGACAGGGAATGTACCCTCAGTCAGAGGGAAAACATTAGGATTTACTTTATAAGAGCAAGATACCATCTATAGTTTAATAATAAAAGGAAAACTTTTCTGAGCAACTTGCGGCCTTCGAAGAGGAGGTGGCCCAGCCGTGGCCCATTCCTCCTACACTTCTGTTTTCATGCCGTATCAGCTGGAGTCACCTTTTATGGGCTCCTTCAAGGAATTGTGCCAGTCTCTGCTGACTTTCGGTCAGGACCCACCGGCAAATCTAAATCTAAAAAAGAGTCTAAGAAAGAAAAGACCCATCGTCAATCATGGGATCAGGAGTGCTCTTGGTCAAGGGTCTCCGATTCCTGGGCTTCTCTGGATTTGACTTCAGTTGAATCCTTGGCCTTGACCACTGGCTCCACGGTAACCCCATTGGACCTGTCAGCCGAGATGCTGGACGAAGTCCCAGCCAAGATTTTTCTCAAGCTGACTGACCAGTTGTTAATTGAAGAAGCCAATACTTCCTTGTCTAGAACTCTAGTCCTGATGTAGACCATTGGAGGGATGGATCAGTCAACTGACCCACTGCATCTGGTCCCTGATGTTGACCAGGAGGAGCCTCGGCAATTGCCGACTCCCGTCGAACCCCACCGCTGGCCCTTCCGGCAGTTGAGGTCAAGGTCTTGGTCTTCCTCCCATGGGTCAAGCCAGTCTCACTGACATTGGCACTCCCACTCTCAGCACAACAAAGCCGTGCCAACACTATTCTTTGTCCTCCTTGGATGAGGACAGGCTTTGGTGCAAGTTGCATTGATGCTACGAGGACTAGATGTGGCAAGAGTCAGTGTTTACTGGTGCCAAACCGACCCCAGTTTCTATGCCAGCCATCACCTGGCTGTTGCCTGAAATGCCAATGCCTTCTCCTTCTATGGAGCTGACCAAATTGGTCCCAGCTTGTCCACCTCTGGCATCTCCGCTGATTGTGGTGGCTTCATGCATCAGCTGTCGATCACTGTCACCCCTGACCATCCCTGCAGGGTCAGCGGGGACTCAGGTGGTTGACCTCTCTTTGATGACTCTTTGATGACTCTTATGAGTTGGAGGATTCCTCACTGCACTCCCGTCTGGTCAACGTTGAGTCAGTGGGGACTCTCTCAATGGATGAAGGTCCCACATCCTTTCTGGGCCTTCTCCATCTGATCTCCAAGTCAGTGGGTATAAAGATGGAGTCCATGCAAAAGTGGGCTCATCACCCATTGACCGAGATCCTCAACTGGGGAGACACTCTCTGACTGAGACCTTCCTGGTGGCAGAAGCCATCCTTGGTCTGTCCTGGAGCTCTGGCAGCACTATGCTTCCTGCAAGGTGCCTTCTGCTCGAATGGCTCGCAAATACACGGTGCCTACCAGTTCCCTTTTGTGATTTGCAGAGCACCCCTCAGCTGAGGGCTTGGTGGTTGACTCTGTCTTTAGGCACTTTGGCAACACTGGGGATTTTGACAAGCTGCTCAACAAGGAGTCCAAGAAGTTGGACCATGCATCTAAGAAAGTCTACGCTGCCTCCTCAATTGGTCTCTACTAGGCAAGCTCAGCCTTCATTATGCCCTGCTGGGCTCTTTAGATGAGGTGCTCCCTCATCTGCCTGTGGATCTTTAGATCATGGTCAAACAGGTCCAGGACCAGGGCTTGGCTGCAGCCAAACAGCTCCATACAGCCATGGCCATTGGGGACTCTTGTGCCCGCTCCATGGTGGCCTTAGTGGCCATGCGCCACAGGGCTTGGCTGAGGATCTCCACCTTTAGAGTGGACACTCAGCACAAGCTGGCAAATGTCCCCTTCCTGGGCACTGTACTGTTTGGGCCCAGGGTTGAGGGTCACCTCACCAATATTGAATAGTCCAGTGCCACCTTGGGCATTGTGCCATCTGCCCAGAAAGATCCTAAGGGCTTCAAGCAGCAGCAGAAGAGGAAGCCCTTTCTATCCACCTCCATTCCTGCAGCCAAACCAGCCCAACACCTGGCTGGACAGTAGGCTCAGGCCTGGTAACCTTGTCCCAAGTTGGTGGCCTCAGTCATCCATAAGCCTGGAGGGAGAGGCTCAGGTGGTGCCTCAGCTGGGCCCCCCTCCTCCTCCTCTAAGCCTGTCCAGTGATGAGATGAGTGGTGCCTCCCTCATGCCTATCACACCTCCCCTAGGTCCTCCCATGGGGGTCTGGCTCTGCCACTTCCTTTCTGCCTGGTCCGCTGTCACCACTGACAGGTGGGTTCTAGAAGTGGTTGGTCAGGGTCTGCCTCTGGTATTCGAGCAGTACCCTCCTTGCTGAGCTACGGGATGACTTGGTTTCCCCAGACATGCTGTCAGCTCTCAGAGATGACACAGCCCAGCTCCTCCACAAGTAGGCCATGTTTCCTGTCACAGATCCTCTGGAACACCCAAGGTTTGTCTCCAGGTACTTCCTGGTGCCAAAGCGGATGGAGGGGCTGGTGCCCCATTCTAGATCTGCACAGCCTGAACAAGTCCCTCAGGTTATGCACTTTCAGGATGATAACTCTTTCTCAGATTATACCATCTCTAGAGTAAAACATGTGGTTTTGCTCCCTGGATCTTCAGGACACATTCTTTCACATCCCGATCCATCTGTCTCATTGAAAGTTCCTCTGCTTTCGAGCAGAGGGAGCCCTCTACGAGTTCCAGTCCATGCTGTTTGGCCTCTCCTGGCCCTCAGGGTCTTCAGCAAGTGCATTGCAGTGGTGGCAGCTCACCTGAGGCACCAAGGGGTCTGGGTTTACCCCTACCTGGATGACCGGCTTATCACAGCTCCCTCCAGGCAGGAGGTAGAGTGGTTTAGGGGCCTGGCTCTCCAGACTTGCACCTCCCTTTGCCTTCTGGTCAATGAGGCTGAGTTGGAACTTGTGCCCTCACAGATGATCAACTTCATCTGGGCGGAGCTCGACTCTTGTAGAACCAGAGTCTGGCTCCCAGCGGACAGGGGGGAGGATCTCTCCTCTTATGCTCAATCATTTCAGGTTGGGCAATTGTGCCCTGCCTGGGACTTCCTGTGCTTTCTGGGCTACATGGTGGCTTGCACTAGCATGGTCCATTGGGCCCACTAGAGAATGCGCTCCCTGCAGTGGGAGCTGGCCAGCCAGTGGTCTAAGAGGAAGGGTCACTTCAACTAACTGGTCACTGTGACCCAGAAGATATGGAATGCCATTCAGTGGTGGTTAGTCCCAGCACATCTACAGACAGGGATCCCATTTGTCCACCCAGAGCTTATGGTCATCCTAATGACCGATACCTCTCTCACAGGCTGGGGTGACCACCTGGGGAACACAGAATCCACAGGCTCTGGATCCCTGCAGAGTCCTGATGTCACATCAACCTGCTGGAGCTGTGAGCAGTTTGGCTGGTGCTGACTGCATTCGCTGCATGTGTTTGGGGTCAGATGGTCCAAGTCCAGATGGACAATACCATGACCATGTACTACCTCAAAAAACAGGGTGGGACAGACTTGCTGCCCTTGTGTAGGGAAGCTCTCCATGTTTGGACTCTCATGCGCAGCCTGGGTGTGGATCTCCTAGCCATCCATGTGACAGGAGCCTCCAATCAGCTGGCAGATGCCCTCAACCAGGTGGGTGAGGTGTCTCACAAGTGGTTTCTCCACCCAGAGGTAGTACACAGTCTGTTCTCCCATTGAGGCACCTCTCATGTAGACCTGTTCACCTCCAGGGAGAATGCAAAGCTGTGGCTGTTTTGTGTCCAGCCCCCTCAGCAGGGAATGCTGCAGAGGGATGTCTTCTCAAGTCCTTGGACCCCAGGCCTCTTTTATGCCTTCCCTCTAATTCTCTTAATCCACAAGGTGCTTCTCAAGGCCAGGAGGGATGAGGAATGGATGATCCTGGTGGCTCCAGACTGGCCATGCCAGTTCTGGTACCTCGATCACCTCAGCCTCAGCAGCAGACTCCTGAGGCATCTTCACATATGCCCAGACCTGCTTTCCATCTATCAAGGGAAGGTACTCCACCCAGACCTTCAATCCCTGCACCTGACAGCCTAGTTCCTGAGTGGTAGAGTTCCAGACTTTGGGTCTCTCCAAAGCTGTCTTCACCGTTGTGGAGGCATCTTGGAAGGAGTTGACTAGGAAGTGCTATGCCTTCAAATGGAAGAGGTTCTCCATTTGGTTTCAGGGCAAGGGATTGGACCCTTTGTCCTGTCCAGTGGCTAGCATTCTTGATTATCTATGGTTCCTCTTTCAGTCAGGCCTTCGGTCAATGATCCTTAAGGTGCACCTGGCAGCCATCTCTGCTAACGGGCGTGGGCAGGTCAGCAGTCGGTGGCACAGGAGAAGGTGGTTTGGTGCTTCTTTAAGGGCCTTGACCACATTTATCCTCTGGTGTGTGAACCACCACTGTCATGGGACTTGTTTGCTGGTTTTGGCAAAGCTCATAAGCAAGCCATTCGAACAGATGCAGAGGTGTGATATGTCTCACCTGTTGTGGAAGACAGCCTTCTTGGTGGCTATCATGTCAGCCAGAAGGATCAGTGAACTCCAGGTTATTTTCGGTGGAGTCTCCTTATCTGGTCTTTCACAAGGATAAGGTTATCCTGTGCCACAACCAGAAGTTTCTCCCAAAGGTTGTGTCAGAGTTACTCCTTAACCAGGTGATTAATCTCCCAGTGTACTTCACCAAGCACATCTTGGAGGCCGAGCACAGGCTCCATACTTTGGACATGCGGTGAGCACTCACTTATAAACAGCACATGGCTGGAGTTCGGGGGGAGATTCACCAGTTGCTTGTCACCTACACTGAAGTTGCACCTGGCAGACCTGCAGCCAAGTGGACGATTGGCAGGTGGATCATATTGTGCATTAATCTCTGCTATAGGTTGGTGAGTAGGATGTCTCCCAGAGGGCTAAGGGCTCATTCCACCTGCCATACCTCTGCATCGGTGGCTGCTTCCAGGGACATCCCTATCCAGGAAATCTGCAGGGTTTGCTACCTGGAGGTCAGAAACCACCTTCATTTCTAATTACCACACTGACCTAGAGTCACACCGGGATACTAGTTTTAGGGCCTCAGTTCTCCAATCCTTATTTCCTAAGTAGGGGTGTGCGCCTTGCCTGCCTTCTCCCAGAGAACTGCTAGAAGCCTGCCAGAAGTGTGGCTAAAACATCATATCCACTTCCCTAGAAACAATGGTTACTCATCTGTAACAGTAGTTCTAGGAGTAGTATGTGATGTTCATCCACACAAACCCACCTGATCTCTCCTGGCTTTGCACATACAGCTACTTCCAGCGGACAAGATCTGGCATCATGGAGCAGAGCCAAGGGAGTTACCACCTGGGTGGGTAGGAGGAGCCAGTTTAAAGACTTTCCGGCAAGCTCTTAAAGGGAAAGGACACTGCCAGAAGTATTACTATTACTTGGTATTACTTGGTATGAAAGAACAGAAGCAGGCCAGAGCCCATCGAGACTGTTCCCCACACTATGTGGGACATTATTTATCTATTATCCCTCAACCAAACATCTAATTTGTTTTTAAAGACCGTGACACTAGTTGCCTCTACCAATTCTTGTGACAAGGTGCTCCATACAATGGATGCTCTTATTGGAAAAAAGTTTCCCCTTTTGCTGGTTTTATAAGTTTTTACTTCAGGCTGTTTATTATGCAGTCTTGGAACATGTCTCCTTTTGGAGAGTGTTAGACCACATTATTCCATTAGATCTGGTGAATTTATTAAATTAAAAACCATAAGCATATCACCTCTTAATCTTCTAGTTTGAGAGAGAGAAGAGACCAGTAGCTTTTAATCTGTTCTGATAATCCAAGTTTGTTAATCTTGGAATCATTCTAGTTACTCTCCTTTGAACCTGTTCAAGAATTGCTATGTCTTTTTTTTTGGTTTGGATTCCAGAAAGGGGAGCCATAGTCTAGATACGGTCTAATGCATAGGTACATATTTTGCCTTAAGGGGATCGCAGTAAGGCTCAGGAGCAGTGCCAGGCTTCTGAACAGTGCATTGTTTGGCCCCACCCGTGCTGTGCGCCAGCTCCCCACCACCCCCACCACCACCCTTGGTCGACTCTCAGTTTTATACTGTTAGTCATGTGTGGTGCAGAACCAATCAGCCCACTTTTCCACCTGCAGGTTATATTTCCTCAACACTAGGGGGATCCTCCATATAAACTCTATCTCCCTTCCTACACTCCCATACACAAACATGCCTCCAATAGTACTCTGGACAATTGCTTCACTCCTCATGATACTATCCCCACCCACTGCAGAGAATCGCTAGAGTTCATCTATAAATGGACACCTGCCAGAATCCCAGCCTCATCAGGCAGATCACCCCATTACTCATAGCTCGACCATCTTATTACCATTCCCCACTAACATACCTCGCATGCTGGACCACTCCACTGCCCCCCTCACCCACGCAAACGCCCACCCCCCTATCCCCTGCACACTGTAGTAGGTGGTCCCTCTCTGCCATAGCCATACCTGCCCTCAACTCACTTCCCATCCCCTGCACTACCCCCCTGAGATCCTGGCATCTGCGTAAGCGACATTACCACAACCACCGCAGTCTTTCCCTATGTCTTATTGCCCTATCCCTCATGCTCTCTGGGAATGTCCACCCTAACCCTGGTCCGGGATCCGCTACAATACCACCACCCCCCACTGGACATGGCCTCTGGATTGCCTCTATGAATACCTGCAGTCTCCCAAGGAAAACTGCAGTGCTCCAATGCTGGGTAGCACAGTACACACCTGACATTCTTGTGATAGTAGAAACTTGGCTCTCCCAATTTACTCCAGACTCAGTTGTCTCCCTTCCCGGCTTCAATCTTTTCAGAGAAGATCGGATGGGTAACCGTGGCAGCGGGTGTGCCATCTACCTACGTGACTCCCTCCTGGGTCATGCACTACTGACCCCTGAGCTTGGCCACGGGGAACAAGCCATCACCCTGAAAATCACCCCGCACCCTGGTCATGGTCCACTTTACCTCACAACCACCTACATACCCCATGGGCACAAAGTCTAGCTGTCCACTCTCTCACAGATTATCTCTCCACCCAGCCACACAAGGCTGAACAGCTCATTCTAGGAGACCTCAATATCAACTGGCTCAGCCCCACTTCAGGACACATTAAGGACAACTTCACAGCCCCTTGATCTATCCCAACTGGTCACTTGGCCCACCAGATTTAACCAAACTAGGGGGACCAGCTCCCTCCTAGACATAGTACTCTCTAACTGACCACACAAAATCAAGTCTGTTAACATCCTAGCAGACTCCCTTAGTGACCATTCACCAATTCTCGGTTTCTCATCCTCCCCCACACTCAGTCCTGCATACAATACCACCCCCTGTCACCATTTCCACCCCAGGGGCCTTAATAAGCTAAAGCGGCACCTTGCCCAGCTCGACTGGTCCCCAATCACCCTCGCAACAGATATAGATACTGCCCTAGCCTTCCTCACCAGTGCCTTCTGTAAGGCCTGTGACATCTTTGCCCCATCACCAAATCTCGCTCCAAGAGGCAGAATGTTGCCTGGATTTCTCCCCCTTTGATCCAGCAACTGAAGCAAAGGGATAACCTATGGCACATTGTGGTTGAGTCCGGCAGGATAGCGGATAGGCAAACCTATAAAGCTGCTCATAACTAATGCACCTGGGCCATTAGACAAGCAAATGCCAGCTATTACCACACCGCCTTGACCTCATCCTGGGGCTCTGCCAGAGCTTTCTGGGATAACATAAAAGAGCTTATTGGTAATACCCGCCTCCCCCTCAGATGGTTATTAATGGCACTGTTAATACTGACCAACCATGTATTGCAGACTGTCTCAACACAACATTTTCTGACCTAAGTGCGGTTCTTCCTGCCCATTTCTTTGACCCCATCCAACCAAAATACTACCTCCCGGACCCCTTTCCTCTTCAGGACAATCTCCCCCCATGACACCAAACCTCTCCTCCTAAAAGTTCTCTCCTCCCACAACCCGAGCGGAGACCCCCCTTGACTCCAGGATACTCCACCTCACACTGGATGTCATGTTAGCCCCCCTCATGGATCTCCTCAACCGATCCCTATGCCTTGGCCAATTCCCAAGTGCATGGAAACTGGCTGAAATTACCCCTATCCATAAAACTGGAGACCAAACTTTACCAAACAACTACAGACCCATCTCCATCCTCCTCACCTCTCCAAAGCCCTGGAGAAGATAATATCCACCCAACTCATGGATTACCTATCTAAATACAACATACTATGCCCAGAGCAACATGGTTTCCACCCTGGTCACAGCACCTCCACAGCCCTTTTGGAGTTTTCCCACCAAATACACTCTGCATTTGATACTGGGGAGATCGCCGGGGCAGTGTTCATCGACCTATCTAAGGCCTTTGATACTGTGTGTCACCCACTAATGCTTGACTCCCTTCATCTGCTGGGATTCTCATCAGGCTCCCTGAACTGGTTCTCCAGCTACCTCCAGAATAGAACCCAATGGGTCAAATTAAATGGTATCCTATCGACAACCCTACCAGTATGCTCTGGGGTCCCTCAAGGCTCCATCCTTGGCCCTACCCTATTTAGTCTCTTTCTAAACACCCTCCCTAGTTCCTGCACAGGCAAAATGCTTCTATACTCCGATGACACAGTCCTCGTCACCTCACACCCCGACCCACTCACACTCCAGAGCTCCCTGCAACTCACCTTCAGCCAAGCTGAAAAATGGTTCCTCGATCACCGTCTGGTTCTGAACCTTAAAAAAACAAAATCTATGATTTTTGGACACCGCCATAGTAACTCCAGAAATGCTCCCCTTCACATCACCCCCAGCACACTCCACCTCTTGAACAGGTATCAACTTACAAATATCTGGGCATCAGATTTGACTCGGCATTCACCTTCCACACCCATCTTAACGCTTTGTCATTGGCCATGAATGCCCAGATTGGTCTTCTCTACTGCCACAAAGACTGCCTTCTTGAGTTCACCCTTAGACTTGCTATAACTTCGTCTATTCTGTCCTTGGTGGACTATGGACTCCCTACCTATGCAGCTGCCGACCCCACTGCCCTCACCAAAGTTCAGACCTCTATCATCAAAGCCTGTAGGCTCCTAACAGGTGCCCACAGCAGAACTCACACATGCCTACTCTACTCTGCCTCTAACATACTCACCTTTGATGAACAGCTACAATACCACACCTGTATATTGGCAAAAAAGGCTCTACTTGGGCTTTGCCCCCCAGGTGTCACTACGTCCCTGCAACAGGCGTCCCACTCAGCACTCACCCGTAATGCCACCTTCCAGGTGCCTAGAGCTAGGACCTCACTCAGCCAAAGGTCCTTTCACCACAGAGCACCCGCTTGGTATAACTTCCTCCCCACGCACATCACAAACATCCCCAAAATTGGCCCCTTCAAAATAGCACTACGCAAATATCTCACTGACAATCGGAGCTGTACTTGTCCATAATAATACTTCCTAGAGCACCCCCTGAACATCCTAGCTTACTTAGAACTGGTCTCTGTTATCTGCACACCATGTACAGTACCCTGCGGGTGCCACAGGGTATGAATCAGTCTTGTATAGTTATTTTTTCTTGTTTTTGCTTTATTGTTTTGTATTATTATTACTTTTGTTCTCCCTTCTGCTGTATCTCACCTGTTTTTGTCACTGCAGTTGCCTTGTTATATACACCTTGTATTTCACCTGTATTGTTAACCAATGTCTTGCCTCACAAATGTTTGTCCTCCCTCGCTGCGACGAGGTACCTTTGTAAATGAGTCTCTGACTCAAAGGTTTGTAAATCCAATTTATTAAATAAAAAATTAAAAAATTAATAATGTATGCCCTATACAATGGAATAAGGCATTGTTCAGTGCGATTAACAAAAGTGCGTTTTATTTGCCTCAAAAGTCTGTTGGTCATGCAAGCAGTTCTAACACAATGATCATTTGATGTAAGTTTATTATTAACATATATCCCTAAATCTTTTTCACAATTTGATGAGTGAAGTGGTAGTCCGTTTATATAATATATCGTTTTTGGATTATTTACACAGAAATGCACTACTAAACATTTGTCTTGATTAAACTGCATATGATTTTCATTTGCCCAAAGTGTTAATTTTTCCAAATCCTTCTTTAATGCAGAAATATTTTCTTGATTATTAACCTTGCCCTCCAATTTAGTATTGTCTGCAAATTTAACCATAAAGTTATTTGTCCCTGTTTGTAAATCACTGATAAAGAGATTAAACAATGTTGGTCCCAAGACCGACCCCTGTGGTACACCACTTGTCACACTACCCGAATTAGACAAGATATCATTAATTCTGACTCTCTGAGAATGATTTGTCAACCAGTTTAAAGTCCAGTTGACAATATCAGGTGACAAACCTAGATTGTGCATTTTAGTAATGAGTTTTTCATGTGAGACTTTATCAAAAGCTCTACTGAAGTCCAAAAGAATTACATCAGTAGGGATACCCACATCTAGTAGAGTACTTATATTATTGTAAAAAGATATCAGATTGGTGGTGCAGGAATACTTGGGAGTAAACCCATGCTGATTTGAATCATAAATCCCTAATTTTTTACAATCTTGATCTATTAGAGACTTCATTACTCATTCCAGTAATTTACCAGCTACTGAGGTCAGGCTAATTGGACGATAATTTTGCACAGAACCTCTATTGCCTTTTTTAAATATGGGAGTAACTATTGCTGAATGCCAATCATTTGGTACAATGCTTTCTTGTAAGGATTTGTTGAAGATAATTGTCAAAGGTATAAAAATATTTATAGAGGTTTCGATCAGAAACCATGGATGAATACCATCTGGGGACTAGTATTTTTTTTCAGTTTTTTGATAGCCTGTATAATGTCAGTTGGATAGAACCTATGATAATCTACGTGGTGAACTTTAAATGTACTAATAGATGATTTTTGAGAGAAGACAGAATGAAAGTACTTATTAAAGAGATTCGAGGTTTCTATATCAGATAGAGAAGAGCCATTGGTTATAATGGGACCAATGGTCCTTGATACATCTTTTTTACTATTTATATAGGAGAAAAGAGATTTGTGACAGTCTTTTGTGTGAGCTAGTTTAAATTCTAGCTTATTTTTTGCCAATTTAATAGAATGGTTTAAGTTTTTCACAGATAGTCTGTATTTATGTAATAGAGTAGTTTTAAATGGAACAGAACTATTCTTAAGTTTCCTAAAAAGTTAATTTTTTATTTTAATCTGATTTTTAATTGTCTTGTTGAACCAAGGGGGAATTTTTCCTTTATTATTAAATTTCCTCTTAGATGGAATAAAGGTATTTTCAAATAATGTACAATGTTTTTAAAAAAGTCCCAAGCTTGTTGTGTTGTACAATTAAGAAGATTAGATTCCCAGTTTATGTTTTGTAAGTATTCATTGATTTTAGAAAAATTTGCTTTATTATAATTTTTTGTACAGTATAACTTCCTTTGTATAGTTTTAAACTGTTGAATTTCAAAAAGAATAGATGAATGATCACTGGTCCCAAGTGGATCCCAGATTTGTAATGTTGCTAATTTGTTGCTCTATGTTAGTAAATAATAGATCCAAAATATTAGGACCTCGAGTGGGCTCAGTAACAAGTTGTTGTAATCCAGTACTAACTACCACATCTATTAGTCCTTTCTCGGCATAGGACTGTCCTGAGAATGAGTCCCAGTTAATATGAGGGAGGTTAAAGTCACCAAATATTACAGTATCTTGAGATTCTGGAAAATGTGTAATTTCTTTAAACATATCAGTTGTGTAATCTGAATTTGCAGATGGAGGTCGATAGCAGTTACCAATAGTTATATAGGACTGCTCCTTCAATAAGATTTTAACCCATATACTTTCCAAAGGAAAGGGAGAACACACTTCAAAAGAAGGAATATCATTTCGTATGTATATACAAACTCCACCGCCTTGCTTATCTAATCTGTTTTTATGATATAACTTATAACCTGGAATTTCTCTGGACCAAATTGAGGATGTGTCCCACCAAGTTTCAGTTACTCCCACCACACCTATATTTAAAGTTTTACATTTGGCTTCGAGTTCTACTAATTTTAGTTGGTTTAAAGATCTTGCATTCAAAGCTAGGAATTTACATTTAGTTGTAATAATATTTTGGTAAGTATTCAGAGACTTGGGAATAGACCCATTCTCCCCCATTGTTTTTAGTTTAAACAATGATTTATGATTTTAGTGATACTTTTCCCCATAAGTGTACTACCCCTATGACTGAGATGTAAACCGTCCCAGCAAAACAAGGAAGAACGATCTGAAAATGATTCCCAGTGGGTAATACAGGGTATATCATGCTTAAAACACCACTTTCTCAGCAATTCATTTAGGGCTTTGATTTTCTGCGTCATGGTAGATGTTGCTCTCAGGACAGGTAGAATTTCAGATATACATACACAGCATCCCCTATCAAGTAACAGGTTACATAACGCCACATAGTCCTGTTGTATTTGATTAAATGGGGTGTTGTTTATATCATTAACACCAGCATTTATGATAACCAGTGGATTTTCCCCCACATTTTGTAAAATTTTAGGCATCATGGAGGTAATGTCAGATACCCTGGCCCCACGGAAGCTGGAACAAGTGCAGTTGCTCTTGTCACTATTGCATACCACCCTGTCAATGTGCTTAATGATTGAATCTTCCAGGACTAACACTTGTTTTGAGACAGTAGGGGTACAAGAATCAGAAACAGGTGATTGTTTAACACACTCTGGAGTGATTAACTTAATAGATATTGATTTGGTAGCTTGAGACTTACTAGGACAAATATTCATGGGCATTAACTCCTGATTGAAAAGTGTTTTTAAACCATTATCAACAGAGGGTGATGCACAGGATAAATCATGTAGCACTTCATTATTTGATACAGTCAGTTGCTCAAACCTATTATGAGTTTCAATAGGGGCACTATTGTGTATTTGACCACCACTCCTTTTTTTTAAGAGGCTTTGTGACAATGGTCCAATCATCATTACCATGAGAAGAGGGTGGATAATCATCCACCTTATAAGAAGGGGGCAGAGGCAACAGGTATACTAGTACCAGTCATTACAATTGTCTCCTCATCAGGAGACATAGAAATGCTACCTAAATGTGAAGAAAATTGTTCATTAGAATGAAGTTGTTCATCCATAAGATCAATGTAACTTTCCAGTTCCCTAATATCAGTAGAAACTGGTTTAATATTAAGCAGAAACACTATCTCTGATTCAAGAGTAGTAATCAGATGGCAATTAGCGTATACATACTCGCTCCCGTACTTTCCCTCACTATACATCAAACATTGTATACACTTACTAAGTTCTTTTTCCATTATTAAAGGTATATATTTACTAAGTAGAGGATATGCTAAAATTATTTTATTCAAGTTTGTCTAATGCCAGCAGCTTCATCGTGCCCAGCGGACACAGCAGACAGGTGCAAACGCGAGTGTCTCTGCACGCGTCTCCACATGCAGCCCCGTGCACGCTTGCCCCACTCGCTAGAGGGGCAGGTTTTAAGTCAAAAACTGGAAGTACATTCATTCACTCCGGTTTCGCCATAAAAATTAACAATATTTACTTAAATTCAGCAAGATTCTGTGAGTTGAAGTTTACAAGCCCTTAAAGGGCAAGAGAACCACCAGGCAACAGTGTTTTTAACAGAGAGATGTTGTTTTGGGGTAGGAGGTATACTAGCCTATTGCTAGTCCTCCAGGTTCTCACAATGCTCTGCTAGTCACTGAAGAGTCAGTTACAAGCAAATGGTACCACACAATACAGCAACAGTTAAAACAAATATATTAATGGTATATCAAAGTATATTGGTGCACTGCACTACTCCACCTCTCACCAGAGATTCACTATATCAGTAGTAATTGCCACTATTAAACACCCCGTTCGCTAGAGGGGAAGGTTTTAAGCCGAAAAACCGGAAGTAAGCATCCGTTCACTTCTGGTTTCGGCACGAAGTAAAAATAACAATATTTACTTAAATTCAGCAAGATTCTGTGAGTTGAAGGTTTACAAGCCCTTAAAAGGGCAAGAGAACCACCAGGCAACAGTGCTTTTAACAGAGAGATATTGTTTTGGGGTAGGATGTATACTAGCCTATCGCTAGTCCTCCAGGTTCCCCACAATGCTCTGCTATTCACTGAAGAGTCAGTTACAAGCAAATGGTACCACACATGGTTGACAAAACCAATGTTTCTCTATGATCCTTCCCTTCCTACTGCCAAACAGGAAGTTCCTGTTGACAGTCAAATCCAGTGGCTATAAAAGTAAAACTGGCTTAGTTTGGTGGGTGGAGGGGTGGGATGGAGGGCAATTAGTAAGAAAAAGGCTAGCAACAGGAAGTTGTAATTTGAGTCACCTGCTTTTATAGTGTCTAAGCCACACCCCCAATTAAGCTCTCTCTCTCTCTCCTCCTACTGGTTTAGCAAAGTAAGTTGATACAGTATCCTTCACAGCACAGAACACACGCTGACTTTCTTTCTTTTCTTAACCCTAAATAAGACCCCTTCTACTTCTAATAAAGTATCTGTCTGCTTAATCTCAACAGACCCTGACTCCTGCTGAGATATAAGTGTTAAATTAATAAGAAAATTTAGCTTCTTTTAGTTAGCTGCTTTCTGCTCTACAAGCAAGGCTAGCAACAGTGTGGATGAACATCGTATATCACTCCTAGAACTACTGTTACAGGTGAGTAACCTGTTTTATCATCTCTCTGGTGGCTGTTTGGTGGTTTATGTGAAATGAAATTGTGGTCTCAGTTCAGTTTCTAGAAAGCTTGTATCCACATCACACAAAAACACCACCCATGCTGCACTAAGGGATGCACTTCGTAGGCAGTCTTCATGAAAGACCGAGCAAAGGTTGTGCCTGGAGTCAGAACTATGCTCTTATCGGTGTGATTCTTACAGTAGGGCTGAGATATAATGTACTAAGTGGAAGGATGTTTGCAGAACAGCTGCCCACGTCGTGCATGTCATGTGTATTTTATACTTCAGTGTTGTTCTTACCAAATTATGTATTTAATGAGTTTAAAAGACATGACAGAAAGTAATAAAATGAAGATGAATGTGTTGTTATTTTGATAAAAATAAACTCATGTGCTTTGCATTTGGACTGTAAATGATTAGCCAGGCATCATTAGTAGGAATGACCTATTCTGTAGAAGTTAAGCAAAGGAAAGGTGTTTCTTTAGTAAACAAAGGAACACATTATCTGCTGCTTCATGATGACAGTAATGCTTTTATAATTGTGTATGTCAAGAAAGTTGGCCCTATGTACAAACACATTTGCTACTAAGTTGAGTAGAGAACGCTGAACAGCTTATGTTTGTGACTTAACAGGCTACAGCTCTGCATGCCAAAACATGTCATGAACTTTATAGTGCCCGCTGTGCTGAGATACACTGGGGGGCTTTAAATGACTTCCCCACCATTGACCTGGCCCTTGACTTCTTCATCTATAACTTCCTGAGTGTACTAAATAAACATGCCCCACTCAGACAGCATAGAGTTAAGAGTTACTGCTTGAAATGATTGGACAGTGACCTACGGAAGGGCATGAAGCAGAGGGGCAAGGTCTGGGGCCAAATTAAGCTCACTGGTCAGTTAGCTGATTGGCACTGTTATAGAAATCTCAGAAACTGCTGTAAATCAAACCACGAAAAATGCTAAGAGGCAGTACATAAAGAGACTACAGATCAAGAAGCTATCTGATCAAAAAAAATTCTGGACACAGGTAAACTATTTTCTTAAAGGTTGCTCTGGAGCCCCTGTTCATTCTGTTGCTGTGGATGGTGAAATTTTCACTGATCCCAGCACATTGACAGAAGTCCTGGCTAGCCTTCTAGCAGACCTGTTTCACACCTCACTAGAGACAGGGCATGTGCCTGAGGACTGGAGAATGGCATATATGGTGCCTCTCCTCAAGAATGGACCCAAGAATGAATCAGGTAATTACAGACCAGTCAGCCTTACCTCCTTTGTAGGCAAATTAATGGAGACCATACTAAAAGAGAGACTAGTGGACTTTATAGGGGTTAATGGCCTCCAAGATGAAAGGGAACATGAGTTTGTCTTGGGAAGATTGTGCCAGACCAATCTAATAGACTTTTTTGATTGGGTCACAGAGTCTGTGGACAAGGGTCAGGTGATTGATGTCCTGTATCTGGACTTCAGCAAGGCTCTTGACTCTGTGCCACATGGGATACTCCTCAGTAATCTGCTGGGCCTGAGAGTTGGGAAGAAGATGGTGGGGTGGGTCAAGAGCTAGCTAAAAGACAGAAACCAGAGGGTGTTAGTAGGATGGGAACTCTTGAAGCCTAGGCCTGTAAACAGTGGGATCTCACAGGGCTCAGGGCTTGGACCAGTGTTGTTTAATAACTTTATTGGTGACATAGCGGATGGGATCAAAGGTAAACTCTGACTATTTGCAGACAACACTAAGGTCTGTGGGAGAGTGGACAGAGAGGAGGGGAGGCAGGAGCTCAGGGAGGACCTGGTTAGGCTCAAGATATGGTTGGGTATCTGGCAGCTGGAGTTCAACACCAAGAAGTGAAAGGTCACGCACCTGGGAGCTAAGAACCCAGGGACCAGTTAAGGAGGGGTACAGGTGTCCAGTTCTGAGGACAGTGAAAAAGCAGGGATACTGAATGAATATTTCTGCTCAGTATTCACAAAAGAGGAAGGGGAAGTGCCTAATCCAATTAACAGAAGAACACTTGATAGGAGGGTCGATCCCAGCCCTTTCACAGAAGAAAGGGTTCTGCAAGAACTCCTAAAACTGAAGGTGGACAAAGCAATGGGGCCTGATGGAATTCACCCCAGAATTCTAAAAGAATTAATGGGGAAACTAGTGAAACCAGTGACTACAGTTTTTAATAAATCATGGGAGGATGGTGTGGTACCCGAGGACTGGAGGAAGGCAGATGTGATTCCTCTTCACAAAAGTGGGACCAAGACAGAGGCAGGAAACTATAGACCTGTCAGTTTGACCTTTGTGGTAGGGAAAGTGATGGAGTCACTCCTGAAGGAAAGAATAGTTGAGTACCTAGATGTCAGTGGGGCACAGGACCCAAGGCAGCATGGGTTCACAGCGGGAAGGTCATGTCAGACAAATCTAATAGATTTCTTTGACTGGGTGACCAAAGTAGTACACCAGGGAGGGGCTGTGGACATGGCCTACCTAGACTTTAGCAAGGCATTTGACATAGTCCCACACAAAAGATCAACAGTCAAATTAACCAGCCTGGGAGTGGGTCCCAGGGTGGTAGCCTGGGTAAAATATTGGCTGGACAACAGGACACAGAAGGTAATTGTAAATGGAGTCCACTCTGAAGAAAGAAGGGTTACTAGTGGGGTACTGCAGGGTTCAGTACTGGGTCCAGTCCTTTTTAATGTCTTTATAAGTGACATTGCAGAGGGACTGAAAGGAAAAGTATGCCTCTTTGCAGATGACACAAAGATCTGCAACAGGGTTGATACACAAGGAGGCATGGAAAGGATAAGAAGGGACTTGGCAAGGTTGGACGAATGGTCAGAAGTATGCCAGCTAGGAGTCAATGCAAAGAAGTGCAAAATAATGCACCTGGGAAACAAGAACCCAGAGGAAGATTACACAGTGGGGGGAGTAGTAACAACAACAGAAAAGGAAAGGGACCTGGGGTAATCATATCAGATGACCTTAAGGTTAGCAAGCAATGTGAGAAGGCAGTAGGGAGGGCTGGGGGTATACTGGGATGCATAGGGAGAGGCATCACCAGCAGAAAACAGGAAGTTGTTATCCCTCTGTACAGACAGTTGGTGAGACCCCATCTGGAGTACTGCGTCCAGTTCTGGAGACCCATGTCCGTAAGGACATAGACAGGATAGAGGCAGTCCAGAGGAGGGCAACTAAAATGGTGCAGGGTCTGCAAGAGAAGTCGTATGAGGAGAGACTAAAGGAGCTTAATATGTATACCCTTGAGGAAAGAAGGGAGAGGGGGGACATGATAGAAACTTTTATGTATCTCAGTGGAATCAATAAAGTCCAAGAGGGTAGCATCTTTCAGAAAAAGAGATGTGCAAGAAAGGGGACACAATTTAAAGATGGGGGTGGCTTGGGCAATGGGAGGGAAGTACCTTTTTCACAGAGAGGGTAGTGGATGCATGGAACAGCCTTCCTGAGGAGGTTGCGGGGTCTAAAACTGTGGCAGAATTCAAGAATGCATGGGACAAACATAAGGCAATTCTTGAGGGGGGTAGGAAGAAATAGGCTGTTGGTTAACTAGGATCTGCGGCCTATCCTGTAGGTAGGGAAATGGGCAGACTAGGTGGGCCAAGCGGTCCTTATCTGCCGTCAAAGTCTATGTTTCTATGAAAAGGGCCTATGGGCAATCATCACAAGGGACCTGGGGCACTCTGCTCATTGCTATAAAGCAGCAGCCAAAGCCAACAGGATGCTGGGATGCATCACCAGACTAAACAGCTCCAGAAAAGGGGAAGTCATTCTGTCATTGTACAGGTCCTTTGTTCACACTTGGAGTAGTGTGTGCAGTTTTGGAACACATACCTGAAAAAGGACATCAAATTACTGGAGGGGGTGCAGCATAGGGCAACTAAGATGATCCAGATCTTGCATGAAAAGCCCTCTGAGGTGAGGCTGCTGGAGCTCAATATGTATTCCCTGGAAGACAGAAGAGAGAGGGGGGATATGATCGAAACCTTCAAGTACTGTACCTTAATGGTAGAAGCAAGGGTAGAATGGATGGCACTTTCAATCTCAGGGGGAATGGGTCCACTAGGGAACACAGTCTAAGATTATTGGGGATACTGTCCAAAAAAAGTACAAACCACGAAATCCACATTAGGGTAGGTGCACTGTGTGGGGGGCCACCTTAAACAAACTCAGAGTCCCAAAAGTTCAGTGCACTCCTGTGAAGAATTCACAACTGCTTACAAAATGCACATTGGACTTTGAATCTTTCTTTTGCTAGTCACTGTTTAGCAAATACATGCATACTTTAAGAGTGTAAGCAGTTGTGACAGGAGTGCACTGAACTTTCGGGAGTCTAAGATTATTGGAGAAAGATTCAAAAGGGAAATGAGAAGGAACTTTTTCTCAGAAAGAGTGGGTCCATGTGGAATGAATTGCCAGAGGGGGTGGTATCATTGAAAACAATGGACGGCTTTAAAAGGGGTTGGGACAGAGTAAAAGGGAGAGTCATAACATGTGGGAAGATGGGTAGGGGGATGACAGAGGTAGGAAGAAGACTCTGTGGAAAAAGGAGGGGGCAGCTTCAGTAATTTAGTCTGTGAGCAGTGCACTCGAGCAGACTAGATAGACAGAAATGGCCTATTTCTGCTGGCATTTGCATATGTTCATACATCTGTTAATGCATTCAATAATTATTTGACTGACCTTGATAGGTATGTGGATACCTGAGGCAGTCTACTGCCTGTTCTCCCTGACGTTGATTATCTCACCTCGCAATTTCACTTCTGGCTTATCACTAGGAAAGAGGTTCTCTCCCAGCTGACGCATATAAGAAGCGATGGTTACGAAGCAATGGTTCCAATGGCTATGACAAACATGAGCCCAAATTCCTTAAAAATGCTGCTATTGTTATAGCCAAGCCTATTGCAACCTTATTGAATAAGTTCCTAAAACTGAGCATCGTCCCTGATAAGTGGAAAACTACCACAGTTGTTTCTACCCGCAAGGGGGATCCAAAGACCAAATTGAGAACTATGAATCAGTTTCTCTCCTATGTTCCCTGGTGAAGATACAGAACAGGCTGGTTTATATCCAACTCCAGAATTACCAAGAATTCCATCACATCCTGTATGATGCCCAGCATAGTTTTAGAAAACACCGCAGGACAAACACTGCACTGGTCCATCTGACCACTGACATTCTGGGGGCAATGGATCAACGGCAAGCTACAGGAGCCATTTTCATGGACTTTACTAAGGCATTTGACCTGGTAAACCATGATCTCCTGATGTTTAAATTCAAACAGACTGGCCTAGATATCGTAGCTTGCAGCTGGTTTAGCCAATACCAACTAGCAACAGGAAACAGCTTGTCAAGTGGCAAGGTAGCTCATCTAGTCTTAAAGACATTCCAGCTGGTGTGCCCCTGGATTCCATACTAGGTCCCATGCTTTTCTCATTATTTATTATTGACCTCCCTGCAAACTGTGGTGGAGCCAAATTTCAACTCTATGTGGATGATGCTGTCTTATACAGTAGCTCCTCGGTCCTAAATCAGATCAACCTTGCCCTGGACGGGGACTTCAAACTCCTTGAAACCTGGCTGCTAAACAACAAACTCATCCTTAAAGAGCTAGTGTACTACTTAGAATTAATAGTACTTTTCAGATGCAGTCAGCTATCACTTCCAATATATGAAGTATTTTTTTACTTTCTGTTTGCTATTTTTGAAATTTTTCATCTGGCAGTACTGGGCTGATTTGTGGAGCAACACTCTTTTTGGAGGCCAAAAAAAGGTCATTTCTGTTCTTATCACTACATCGTCAGAAATGAGACCAAACACCTTGAGGTACCACAGTTCTTGCAGCCTGAGCAGTGACTTTCACAAGCTACCAATCAAAATGCAGGAAACTGGGGCGTGGTCTAGCGCTGGAGCAAGATGGACATTTGAACTCGGAGCTCCACGGCTATCCACTGTTTTACTTTGCCATCCCCTATGCTAAGTTAACAGTTTGGTTAATTATGTGATCCAAGTACTTGCTAAATGCCAGCGCCAGCGAAATCTGTGAGAAAACAGGAGAACCTGCCATTTAAAGCACATCCATCGGTGGAGACAAATAAAGGCCTACAAAGCTCGGGGGTGCCTCTGATGCGGACAGCCTGGGAACATCACAGGCTAAGGGCGGTCCATTGGCCACTACAGTGCTGGATCCAGTGACCCCTTCCACCACCAGCGAGGGTTACCATGCGCTGGAAAGACTGTTAAAAGAATTAAAATGTGACCTGGGGACAAGGATGGAGGCTTGATTTGAGAATGTTACAACACAGATCCAGCACCTCCAGCAGATGGTAAACTCAGTATCAGAAACCGTTGATCAGCATGAGGCCAGACTGGCAGAACTTGAAGCACAGGTTAGCACACAGAAGGACTCTCTACAAAATTCTCATACTGATTACAAAAAGTCCTATGAGAGATTGATTACCTGAAACAAGATATAGATGATCATAAAAATTGGGAGCATAGGTGAAATGTGAGAATCATAGGCCTACCAGAAGGCCTGGAGGGGAGAGACTGTGCTTCATTTATTCGTAAGTGGCTCCGTGACACCCTGGAACTCCCCCCAGAGGTTTCCCTGGAAATTCAATGCACACATTAGTCTCCAGGCCATAAACCAGCCCCAGACCAGAGACCCAGACAAATTATTATAAAATTCTTGCATTTCTTAGACCAGCAGACTGTCTTGGAGAAGGCCAGGCAGAAAGGGAAAATTATGGCACAGCACTCACGCATTAGCCTGTTCCCAGATTACTCATGGCAGCTCCAAATTCAGAGACGGGCATCTGCTGAAGTTAAGAAGTGACTCCACGATTTGGGATGCCAATTTGCTCTTGTCTACCCAGTGCGCCTCATTATAAGGCCACAAGGTAGAAAACCGAAATCCTTTACTAGCCCTGATGCAGCTCTGGAGTGTGTGGCAGATTTGGAAAAGGCTCGAGGGCAACATCAGGAACATTGAGGCCTATTAGAGGACTTCTCTGGTGGCGTTTTTGGGTGGAGAGAAGACCCATGTAAAGGTACTGTGGCTGGGGTGTGTTGTTTGGGAGGTGAGGCGGGGGGGGGGGACGTGTGCTCTAGAGCACTAGGCTGCAACTCCTTCAGGAGGCCTATCAGGGCTGGTTTGGTGGAGGCTCCCCTTCCCACCTCCACCCACGATACCCTGGAGATACATCTGCCTGGGGGACTCACCCTGATCAGCAATGAGACTTCTTTCTGTTTGTCCTCCAGAATGCTGGATGGGCTGACTGGGACAATGAACGTAGGAAGGAAGCTGGACTAAAATGCACATATGAAGATAAAACTTTAAGTTGTATGCCGAGCCAGGACTGAGGATCCTGGCTCAAACGAAGTACTCTTCTGTGATGCCTGATCGAACTGTTTCTGTTTTGACTGTGAATGGAATGCAAATGATTTCACAGGCTTTGGGCCTTCCCATTTATAAAATGAGACAGTACCCTGGCACCCACTCGGGGTTCTCCATTGGGGATCCCTATAAGACAGCATGAGGCCGTCTGTGCAAAGTGGTTTAAAACTGAATTTAGCATTATTTGGAGTGCGGCACCCTATGTTGTGTTCTTTTGGGGGTGACCATTTCTCCAGGAGTTGGGAGCTATGGGCCAGAATTCTACAGGCTTTTTTGAGGGGGTTGCAAGCTAAGCCAGGGAGACCCTGTTCTCTCAAGGCATTATTCGATAGATGGCTCTGAAGCAGCTCCCATTCTTTTTAGTGGGCTCTGTTGGTGGGAGGGGGGTCCATGTTGGTCCCCGCCTCATAATGGTAGCCACTGCATATGGGAGCCTTCCAGACACAATATGATGGCGAATACAATGTAGAGTATTGTCATGGTGTTATATCAGTGGATAGCCCACTTGACCCACGCAAAGTAACGGGTGAACAGTTTATCTAGAGAGAGGTTAGGGAAGGGGGCTTTGTGGGTACATGTTGTTGTTCTGGGGGCTGTTGCATGGGGGAGGGAAGGGGTAAATGGGGGCTTAGTACATTCGATTAGATGTGATGAACCAATTTGGGGTCAGTTGGGGAAATTTTGTTCTGTTCTAAGACTATATTCAAGGGTCAAGGGATTTGTTGGGGATGTTAAAAATCTGAAGATCTGTCTTCCAGGAATGTACATGTGTACAAAGGATATGAAGGTGGGAAATATGACATCATTGCCTCTTTGCTTGGGGTTTGTAACATGAATAAGTTGAAGTTTGTAACTTGGAATGTTAACGGGCTACGACATGTGGTCAAAAGGAAAAAGGTCTAGGTTAACATGAAAAAAATGGGGGGCATAATTTTCCTCCAGGAGATTCACTCCACACCAGAGGAGGATCTGAGGCTGTCAAATGCCTGGGGGGGGGGGGAGTACTCTGTTAACAGGACCCTTTACTCCCAGGGCCAGAGGAGTTGTAATATGGCTGAGGCCTGGCTTGCCACACAAAGTACCGAAAACTCATGCAGACCCTCAGGGAAGATTCCCCATAGCAGTTGTGGATATAGGGGGTACGGTGTATACACTGGTTTCAGTGTACGGCCCTAACTACGATCCTCCTGACTTTTTTACACACCTGGGGGTTACTCTATCCGCTCTATCAGATAATTTAATAATAGGTGGGGACTTTAATACATATTTGGACCCTGCCTAAGTTCACTCGGGTCAGAGATCTTGGCCCCCCCACGCAGCATGGCTGCCCTACGGAGCATGGTAGAGGGCTGAGCATTGATGGAGGTGTGCAGGCAGGGCCACCTGACCGCCAGAGAGTATTCTTTTTTCTCCTCTGCACACCAAGTATATACACAGTTGAATTATATATTTCTTCCAAAGGTTTGGGCGGGGCAGGTGGAGGAAGCCTGCAGTGGCCCTATGGTAGTCTCGGACCATGCTTCCTTGCAGGTAGAGGGTGACCTGAAGCCTAGTTGGCAAATGGACCCCTCCTTACTGGTAGATGAGGGATTTGTTTCTCAAGTAGGGTACAGTATTCGGGAATACTTAGTGTATAATGACTCTCAGGAGACAATGGCGCATAACACTTGGGATGCACTTAAAGCCTATATTTGTGGGGAGGCTATATCTTATTCTTCTTATCTCAAAAAGAAACTGTATAGAGAAGAAAAGGAGCTAGAGAAACAGGTGGGAGAGCTGGAATGTGTTCTGATGGGGAATATCAACCCTCAGAAAGTAAGACAATTAAAAACCTTAACGTGCTCTCTAAACAAAATATCTGACCGTAGAAGAGAAAGAAACCTGATGATCACTAAGGTTGGGACACACTATGATGGGGATAAGGCAGGGAAGTGGCTAGTGGGCCTAGTGAAAAGTAAAAGGGCAGAGAGGACGGTTATGGGGTTGCAGACAAGGAGGACATTACGTATGACCAATCTCATATAAATGATACTTTTAAGGAGCTTTACTCCACCCTTTATGCTTCGGAGTTCCCTCTGCATGGAGACCCTCTGGGCTTTCTTTCAAATATTGAGCTACCCTTGGTGGGAGAGGAGGATAGGGAGATTTTGGACACCCCAATATCTGCTGAGGAACTGAAACAGGCTGCCTGGAGGGAGAATTGTCAGAGAACCCCAGGACAAGGAGCTGCTGTTGTGACTGGACTTCTCTACAGGGACTAAAGAAGCAGAACTTTACTACTGGGACCTTCAATTTACTGGGACTTAAGAAGTAGAACTCTACTACAGGGGCCTTCAATTTAGGCAAAAAAAAAAGTTAGTGTGTTTGTCTGAGTTGGCTGAAGTGAATTATCTGAGCAGCTATCTAGATGTTAATCTCAGGTGGCTGAAGGGGATTGTTATGTGTGCAATTTAACTAAGTGTGGAAAGATATGTTAAGTAGGGGGAGTGGCTTAGCTAGAAGGAAGTCAGGTTAAAGCTCAATTTAAACACTGCCCTAGATAGCTTCTGCAAGAGAATTGTCAGAGAACACCAGGACAAGGAGCTGCTTTTGTGACTGGACTTCTCTACTGGGACTATATTGCCCTCCTTTCCTCCGCTCCACCCAAAGCCAGTTCTACTTTTACAGGCACAGGATTTGACTGACAACAGGAACTTCCTGGGAAGTGAGTGATCACAGAGCCACCAAAGACTCACCATCCTAGAAGGGCAAGAGTAGCTCTCCATCCCCCCCCCCAGCTGCTGGAGGTCTGCCTCTGATCAAGTAAGGAGACTACAGAGAAATATAGGATCTTCTTGTCTCAGAACAGGAAGATCAGATGGTTAAAGGGCACAGAGGCAGTAACTAAGTAGGGAGAAAAAAAATTACAAACAGAAGAAAGAGTAAGTATTCCAAACAACAGTGAAGGGGCCAGAAATAAGACATGATGGGAGTGGTGCAGTGCAGTGGCTGTGGAGCAGCAGTCTTCTGGGAGACGTTCTGGAGGTTGTGGTGGTGTTCCATCTGTAGGCACCTCTCTGGGCTGAGGGAGGAGGTTGCTCATCTCCAGGCTGAGTTGGTCAGGATTTGTGGGAGCTTCTTTCCCATCCAGGGACCACCAGGGCCACTACCGTTGCCTCAGAGGTTGCCAAGAAAGAAGAGCGGTTGGACCACAGTGGGCTCAGGGAGGGTGAGGGTGGTGGAACAGAGGTGCATCCCTCCAGTTGTACCTCTCCACAATTCATGTGCCGTTCTGGCAAAGTGTGGTTACTCTATGGAGGCACCCGCAATGGAGACCAAGGAGGATGTTGGGAACCTCCACAAAGGAGACCCACAGGAGGGTGGCATGGAACCCCCACAGGGGAAGGAAACAACTCCTGGTGGGGGACTCCAATGTTAGGAAGGTAGAACTGGGGGAGGAAGGGGAGAGGGAGGTAAGGTGCCTGCCTGGTGCCATGGCTTGGAGGGACAGGGAGCGAATCCTCAGGATCACCGGAGCAGCTGCACAGGGGAAGGAGCTGGATGTCATTGTCCACCTAGGGACAAATTACCTGGCTAAGAAAGGGATTAGAGCAGTGCATGAAGAGTTTGGTGAGTTGGGGAAGGGCCTTAGACAAGTAGCATGCAGGGTAATCTTCTTGGAGGTGCTGCCTGTCTATGGCGTAGGTGAGGCTAGGGTGCTCCTCACCATGAGATTCAATCAGTGGTTGAAAAACTGGTGCAGAGCTAAGGGATTTGGCTTCATTGGGGACTGGGGGTCCACCTGGAGTGATGCAGGCCTATACTGGATTGATGGTCTGCATCTGTGCAGGAGGTGAACCAGGATCCTAGGTGATAGGTTTAAATGCTTCATTGGCAATCATTTAAACTAGCTAAGGGGGGAGGCACTGGAAAGGAGCAGGGGAATCCTAGCCCCCCCCCAAAAAAAAGTCAGGGTAGTAAGTGAGGTAAACACCAAGTTAGAGATGTCGATAGGGAGAAGGGCAGGGGTAAATGGAGAGAGTGACAAAGGCAATAAGGACAGAGATGGGGTAAAAAGGGGTAAGGCCATCAGGAGATGGAGGGTAATGAGTACCAATGCCTGTAGTCTGGGCAAAAAGCTCCCTGAACTGGTGGCCTTGATGGAAGAGGGATGCCTGGATATTGTAGCAGTCACAGAAACATGGTACACAGAGAACCATGACTGGGATGTTAACATACCAGGGTACACAACCTACAGAAGAGACAGGGAGGGGAGAAGAGGGGGAGGAGTAGCTCTCTATGTAAGGGAAGGGATAAAATCAACGGAACAAAAGAGTAAACAGGGAGGAGAGGAGGCACTGTGGGTCACCTTAGAGACTGGAAATGGCACCACAATCTGCACAGGGGTTGTATACAGACCCCCGTGTCAGGGGGAGGGAATGGACAAGGATATGATAGAAGGCATTCTTAGGATGGCAGAGAAAGGGGAGATACTGTTGATGAGAGACCTGAATATGCCAGATGTTAACTGGAGCACATTTGCTGCAGCCACATCCAAGGACAGGGCCATTCTCGATGCCCTACAGGTGGCATGCCTCAGACAGCTAGTTTTGGAACTAATTTGTGAGGGAGCAATCTTAGACCTCATATTCTCAAATGGGGACAGTGAGAGGATCTCAGATCTAGAAGTGGTTAGCCATCTGGGAACAAGTGACCACCAAACAGTGTGGTTCATGATAAACTCAGCTACAGAGTCAAGCCATACAAAAGTGAGGGTACTGGACTTCAGGAGGGCTGACTTTGGCAAGATGGGAGAGTGTCTTAGAAAAACACTAGCAAATAGGCTAGAAGGAGGAGGGGTGGAGCAACAATGGGGAAACATCAAAACTGCCATCACAGAGGCAGCAAGCCTTTGTGTAAAGCAAATAAACAAGTCAAAATGAAAGAAAAAGCCACTATGGTTCTCAAAAGAGGTGGCGAGGAAGGTCAGGGAGAAAAAGATAGCATTCAGGAAGTATAAGGAAACACAGAAGGAGCAGGACAGAGAGCTGTACCAGTTAAGGCAGAAGGAAGCAGGGAGGGAAGTCAGAATAGCAAAGGCCCAAAGTGAGGAAAAGATAGCCAACTCGGTTAAGAAGGGTGATAAAACCTTTTTATAGGTACAACAGGGAATGTAGAAAGACAAAGGGAGGGATAGTGAGGCTGAATAGAATGGACGGTGGGTGTGCAGAAAGGGACGGTTAAAAAGCAGAGATACTGAACGAATATTTCTGCTCAGTATTCACAAAAGAGGAGGGGGAGGTGCCTAATCCAATTAACAGAAGCACTCTAGATGGGGGGGTCAATCCCAGTCCTTTCACAGAAGAAAGGGTTCTGAAAGAACTAAAACTGAAGGTGGACAAAGCAATGGGGCCTGTTGAAATTCACTCCAGAATTCTAAAAGAATTAAGGGGAGAACTAGTGAAACCGCTGACTACCCTTTTTAACAAATCATGGGAGGAGGGTGTGGTAGCTGAGGACTGGAGGAAAGCAGATGTGATTCCCCTTCACAAAAGTGGGAGCAAGACAGAGGCAGGAAACTACAGACCTGTCAGTTTGACCTCTGTGGTAGGGAAAGTGATGGAATCGCTTCTGAAGGAAAGAATTGTTGAGTACCTAGAAGTCAGTGGGGCACAGGACCCAAGGCAGCATGGGTTCACAGCAGGAAGGTCATGTCAGATGAATCTAATTGATTTCTTTGACTGGGTGACAAAAGTAGTAGACCAGGGAGGGGCTGTGGACATGGCCTACCTAGACTTTAGCAAGGCATTTGACACAGTCCCACACAAAAGATTAATAGTCAAATTAACCAGCCTGGGAGTGGGTCCCAGGGTGGTAGCCGGAGTAAAACATTGGCTGGACAACAAGACACAGAAGGTAATTGTAAATGGAGTCCACTCGGAAGAAAAAGGTGTTACTAGTGGGGTACCGCAGGATTCAGTACTGGGTCCAGTCCTTTTTAATGTCTTTATAAGTGACATTGCAGAGGGACTGGAAGGAAAAGTATGCCTCTTTGCAGATGACACAAAGATATGCAACAGGGTTGATACACAAGGAGGTGTGGAAAGGATGAGAAGGGACTTGGCAAGGTTGGCGGAATGGTCAGAAGTATGCCAGCTTGGATTCAATGTAAAGAACTGCAACATAATGCACCAGGGAAACAAAAACCCAGGGGAAGATTACACAATGGGGGGAGGTAGTAACAACAACAAAAATAGAAAGGGACCTGGGGGTAATCATATCAAATGACCTTAAGGTTAGCAAGCAATGTGAGAAGGCAGTAGGGAGGACTGAAGGGATACTGGGATGTATAGGGAGAGGCATCACCAGCAGAAAACAGGAAGTTGTTATCCCTCTGTACAGACAGTTGGTGAGACCCCATCTGGAGTACTGCGTCTAGTTCTGGAGACACTATCTCGGCAAGGACATAGACAGGACAGAGACTGTCCAGAGGAGGACAACTAAAATGGTGCAGGGTCTGCAAGAGAAGCCATATGAGGAGAGACTAAAGGAGGTTAATATGTATACCCTTGAGAAAAGGAGGGAGAAGGGGAACATGATAGAAACTTTTAAGTACCTCAGTGGAATCAACAAAGTCCAAGAGGGTAGCATCTTTCAGAAAAAGAGACGTGCAAGAACAAGGGGACACAATTTGAAGATGGGAGGTGGTTCAGGGGCAATGTGAGGAAGTATTTTTTTCAGAGAAGGTGGTGGACGCATGGCAGTGTCTTCCTGAGGAGGCTGTGTGGTCTAAAACTGTGGGAGAATTCAAGAATGCATGGGGTAGACATAAGGCAATTTTTGTAGGGGGTAGGAAGAAATAGGCTGTTGGTCAACTAGGATCTGCAGCTTATCCGGTAAGTAGGGAAATGGGCAGACTAGATGGGCCAAGCGGTCCTTATCTGCCACCAGTGTCTGTGTTTCTGTGTTTTCTATGAAAGAAAGGTAAGGCACCAGGTCCAGACGGGATCCCCCTTGAATTTTACAGATTGGTGTGGGAGGTGATAGGACCCTTTATGCTCCAGATGATACACTAAGCATTTCATACTGGTATTCTGCCCCCCTCCATGTATTTGGCCACTATTGTGGTTTTGCCCAAGCCAGGGAAAGACCCACTCAAGTGTGGATCATATAGACTCATATCACTTTTAAATTCTGGTTACAAAATTTTGGCCAAGTTGCTGGCCTTGCGGCTAGATAAGCTTTTGCTGAAGGTAATTAATCCAGATCAGGGAGGCTTTGATGGGGGTAGACAGGCCAAACAAAATATATGCAGAACGGTGAATATAATCCAGGGCTGGAGATGGGGGGAGGGGGGTTACTAACATTAGACACTGAAAAGCTGTTCAACCGAGTGGAGTGGCCCTTTATGTTTGCAGCCCTTAAAAAATATAGTCTGGGAGACACTTTACTCAGGTGGATTCAGATGCTGTATAATTCCCCCCAAGCCCAGATCTTAACTAACTCCACCATTTCTGCCTCTTTCCTGCTCAGGTGAGGCACGAGACAGGGATGCCCACCATCTCCACTTTTATACGTGCTCACCATTGAGGCCTTGGCGGAGACCATTTGTTCCCATGGGGACAACCAGGGCTTTACAGGTGGGGGAAGAGACCACGTCATTTCGCTTTTTGTTGATGACATTTTGTTATTTTTAAGGAACCCAGAGATTGCCCTCCCTGCCTTGACACAAATTTTTGATACTTACGGCCCAATTTCGGGCCATAAGATTAACTGGGGCAAATGTGAATGGATACCTTTGGGTGCCAATATGGTTCCTATCAAACTCAATCAGTGCCTCATCCCTCCATCCCAGGAAATTAAATATTTGGGCATATACCTCCCAGCCAGGCTTTCCAATGTGGCAGAGGTGCGCTAGGTGGTGGCTAAGATTAAAGAAGACTGCTGTAACTGGAGGGCTCTTTCATTGGCCTTGATAGGTAGGATTAATCTTATAAAGATGAGTGTCTTACCCCAGTTCCTTTATCCCTTCCAGACAATACCAGTTTATTTATACCTAATAGATATATAAAGGCCCTAGAAGGTACTATCACCCAGCTGTTATGGAAAGGGGGAGGCCTAAAATTAAAAAAGCTATATTATGGAAACCAGTTGCAAATGGGGGCCTGGGACTACCCAGTGTCAAGTTTTACTATCTGGCATCCCAACTGGCACATATTCAAGATTTAATGGGCAGTGTAGAGATTGAACCAGCATGGGTGGGTCTGGAAATGCAGTCTAAAGTACCTTTATATTATGATGTTTTGGTTGGCGGCCTGGTGGGAAAGCTGGGGAAGATGTGTGGGCACCCATGCACTAGAGCCACTTGGAGAGCATGGCATATGGCCCATCACATCTTACAGCACAGGATGGCATTGTCTCTGGATACCCCCTTGCATCACAAGATGTTGGGGGGGGATACCTCATAGAGTCCTGGACCTATGGAATTGTAAGGGGCTCTATCGTTTAGAGGAAATAGTGAATGATGGTCAGGTCTTGGACTTCAATATTGTCAGATAGAAATATAACCTTTCTCCCTCCTCTTATTTATCTTATATCTCCCCTATGGAAATCCGTAGAAAAGCATTGGTAGGGGTGAGTCCAAGAGGCTATGAGTGATCACCTCTGGAAGAGACCTTCACGGGTAGGCACCATGACCCCATTTTTAAACCCCTCAGGGTATGCTATAGGCTATTGGTGGGGGCTCTTCCAGATCAGCTGGACAGACTTAAAAAAGGCTAGGAAGAAGATATATTCCCTGACTCCCTCACTGGGGGGATTGGGCTTGGATCTTTAAACATTCTCTTAGTCATTTAGTGAACATCACCTACGGGCCATTCAATATAATGTTCTAATGAGAGTATACGTTACTCCAGCTTTGGCTTACAGGATTGACTCTTCTGTACCGGATCTTTGCCCCAAATGTAAAATACACACTGGTACCTTTTTCCACTGGTTTTGGGAATGCCCTAGAGTCTATGCACATTGGAAAGAGATTCTATGGCTCATACAACAAATTCTGGGGCAGTCCTTGGTCATAGACCCAGTGGAGGTCCTTCTGTGCTTGAGAGCGAGGGGCCAGCAGTGGGAAGAAGCTGGGAACAACCCACTATTGCAGTTGGGAATGTTAATAGGCCTTCACCAATTGGCCATGTATTGGAGGGCACCCAATACCCCACCAGTGGCACTTTGAGCCAGGGATCTGGTAGAGTGTATGAAATTAGAAAGACTACAGTATAGGTCTCAATACCAAGAAGAGAAATTTCAGGAAATTTTGGACCCAGTGGAAAAGGCAATACAATCCTCCTGGTTCCCGTTGTTCTAACCCATGTACAGCCTTAAAATCATGCCATGATGCAATACTAAGGTCAAACCTATAGACCAGTACCTGTATAATTGACCAGGTAAATTACAACTGCAGGCCTAGTTGTGGATGCCCAAGTAACAACAATGGGCCCCACTACAGTGTGGACTTAGCTTACTTCATGGAAATGTGTACTTTATAACTATGTCATGTATATATAGTTTCCCTGTGTAGTATGAGTAGAAGTATCCTGTATACTTTTGTATAAGAGAAGTGCCAGCCTTATCCAGGGCTGGCATATATTTGTAATGCCTTGTAATGCCTGGAAGACATTCCCTGCAGCTTCACGAGAAAGTGAAACCTGGCAGTGAGAAATGGTTTTCATTGGTTACTAGTGATATAATAGTCAGGCTGGTCTCAGTGTTCACGATGTAGTGGGGGGAACAGAACTGACTTTTCTTTAGCCTCCAGACAGAGTGCTGCTCTAAACATCTCCCCAGTACTAACAAGTGGAAAATTTTCTAATTAGCGAACAGAAAAGAAAAAATACGTGAGATATAAGAAGTGATAACTGACTACATCTGAAAGTTACACTTAATTGCATGCAGTTCCCAGGCAGTATACTAGCTCTTTAATGTCAAAAAAATGAAAGCTTTATTGTTTAGCCCCTAGACTCCTATGTAATGATAGACAGGCACTACTCAAGCTGTCCACCCTTTCTGATCTTCATATAGATGTGGTTAACGCAATAAAATACCTAGGGGTTCACTTGTGCCAAAAGTTAACCCTGAGATCTCATGTGGCTGCTGCTGTTAAAGCTATTAACCAAAAGGTGGGTCTGCTTTATGGATTTAATATGTATCTTTCCAAAGAGGCATGGCTAGCCTTTGCCAACAGCATGTTGCTACTGATGCTAACATGTGGTGTCCCCTTACTTCCTTAGCTAAGGGATACAGAGCTGGGTAAGCTGAGGGTGCTAGATCATAGAGTTGCATGCATTGTGGCTGGTGCCCATCCTAGGTATCATCAGTGCACAGTTCTATCTGCCCATAACTGGCTCTCCCTCAAAGCAAGACTAGCCTATCTGCTCCTCTGCCTCCCCTTTAAGCACACTCAGCTGAACAGTACCCCTCCTAGCCCAAAGTGGCTCCTCAGTCTTAGATCCCAATGGTGCCTCCTCTGCTCTAGGAACTTTTCTATGCTTGCTGCTCCACTGGTTAAGATGGGTTTGGGTTTGAGGTCCTCTGCTGTCTCAGCCTCTGGAACAAGCTTCAGCCAGAGGCTCAATACTGTTTCTCCCTTACCTTGTTTAAGCTAGCCCTAAAGGCCTGCTTGCTAAGGTTTACTCAATGGTTGTGCAACTGCTGACATGACTTCCCACGCTGCCCACTCTGCTACCTATATTTGCTTGATAACCCTTTGTAAGCATTTTACCCAAATGTCCATGATTGTAATGCCTGTTCATTGAACTTGTCTGAAACCCTGTGACTTATTCCATCTCTGCATATGAAATATCTCTAGTACCTGATGCCTCCTGGAACCTTGTTTGTACCCTGTCCAATATTTGATGGTTTATATCATGTTTTGTTTTTTACTGTTTATCGTCTTCCTGTATTGCATGATACAACACTCCTGTGTATAATTAACATAGAAACATGGATTTTGTTGGCAGAAAAGTGCCTTCAGGCCCATCCAGTCTGCCCCTTGTCCCTGCTTATTCCATCACCACTTACCTAACTGAAGTCCAGATAGGCCTGTCTGCTGCTCTGTCTTGATCCACCTCCCTGGTAACTCAGTCAAAGAAATCTATGAGATTAGTGTGACATGAACTCCACCCTCCTCTGGGGTGTCCCTGAAAAGGGACTTTTGTTTGTACCCTGTGTGATATTTGATGGTTTATCATATATTTTTTAGTCTGTTTATCAACTTCCTGTACTATTGTATGATGCAATATTCTGGTAATTAATTAACTCCGGATCGCACCTGAAAAAGAGACTTCTGGTCTCAGTGCACCTACCTGGTTAACAAGCTAAAAAAATAAAATAATATAACTTCATTCTGGGAAGAACCAATATTCTGCTGCACAATACAGCCCCTTCAATGTTTAAGACAAAACAAATAAACTTTCAAGATGGCAAAATGAAGAATCCTCTCACCAGAACTTAGATCATAATACATCTGCTTTCCCCCAGCCTTCATCTCAGTGTGATTGACATCAGACATTAGAAGTATTATATTTTTGAAAGGACATATTTATACAAAATGGAACTGTGTTAATCATGTTGGATGGATTTGCCACTTTTCTTTTTTAATGTATCATACTTTATTCACCTCACTGCGGAGTGGGTGATGAGCCATTCAGCCGCTGGCACCCGCACCCCCGGACCAGGTCTGGCCAGCGACACACTCTCCCCACAACAGGCTGGCATGCTCAGAGTCTCCCCCTCTGGGACACGGGTCCAGACACCTGGGGGACACACCTCCCTAGTCTGTGAATGCAGGGCAAAGCCATCAGCCATCAGCCACCACAGTCGCCCTGCAATTTTCCGCCATCTTTTTTTCCCTTAGGAGCTGGTCATGCAATGGTGTACTGCCCTAATGTGCTAATACCTGCTGCGCTCCACCCTCAAGTTGTGCTCGCTATCTGCCGAGTGCCTGGCCTCTGCCAGGTGCCACTGCGGAGTATTTCCCCCCCTGTACCCGTCCCAGAAGGAGAGCAGTCGTGGGATGTTCAATCCTTCCTCTCCCCTGCCAACCCCCAGCGACCTGAGTCCATTCCCGAACCCGTGTTGCCTGTGTGGCGCGAGGTGTGGCATCCAGCGTCTCAATCCTCAGTGCCACTGGGCCAATTTTCCACCTTTTAACTAAAATTGAGTATTGTTTCTCACAGAATTTAATTCTGTCCTTGTATTCCTGAAATCCATGTTTCATAAATATTGCATGTTTATTTGTGAATTTGCAAGTTTGTTTGTCTTTACTACTCCTGGACAAACTTCATAATTATCTTTTCCAACAGACTTAATACATTTCTATGGCTACTCATGACCATCCAATAGCAACTAAATTCGCATAGTTAATTTGCATAACAGAATGGCAGTATACTCAGTCACAGTAATAATGATTGTCATCATTGTGTTACTGGAAGTGCAGTTCATGCAGTGTAAATAAGTGGTGGAGCATACCAAAACTGCAAACTGCTTTGGACACATGTAGACATAATAAAAATATTATAATACACAATAGATTTTCAGTTTCTCCTTTTTTTTTAAAGTTATTTAATACCTTTCTGGCTACTCCCATCCCAATCTTTGTCTACAGGGTCAGCACTCTCTGGCCCTTAAGCAAGTCTGTATGGGGGTTCCCCAAGGCTCTGTATAGGGACCACACTTTTTTGATATGCTTGTAAATGACCTCCCCAGGCTGTTAAATCCTGCAATATCCATATGTATGCAGTTGACATGTAAGCATTAAGCCATGATGAAGGTGGCTTCTACTGGGGAATTAATGCATGGTTGGGGGACACGAGGCCGACGTTCAAGTGCCTAGAACCACCCAACCATGAATTAATTCCACAGTAGAAGCCTCCTTTGGAGTGGCTTAATGTGCTTGTAACATGGCAAGTGCTATTTCTGAGTAGTAGAAATAGGTTGAATTTATGAAAAAACATTAAGAAATGCACACAACTAACGGTTTAGCCAGTTCACTGTTTTCAGCATAGGGCGTTAGAACTATGATATTTATTTATACTGTGGTGGAGCAAAACAAAGGCATTACTGTATAACTCTTTGTCACCAGTATAATGCATTGCTGTAGTTTTTTACAGTTTTGAGGTTGTAAATATTTCAGTGCTACACTCGCAATTATATGGTGGATGTTTTAGCTGCGCTACTGATTCATGCTGCCTTGAATGCTGGGATTGATCTATATAGATTCTGGCATATTGATTACTTCTCGGCTACAGGCAGTATGCTGTAGTTCTCAGCATTTGTTTATATATGTAAAAAAAGCTTCGCGGGGACTCCTGCGTGCAACCACCACTTACACAGGCATCCGGAGTTGGCAATGGTTCAATGAAATACACACGAGCTTGCTCTTCACATGCAGCAGTGGGACTATATCTAAATAGGAGCATGACAAGAGTCACAGGACTATAAATCAGGAGAAAAGGTACAATTTAATACTGTGCACAATCTTGATAGACAGTGATGAATTTCACTGCCTCATTAGAAACTCAGATTTTCTTTGGGTGGGTGGTAGAAAACGTCTTTGGGACATGGCAATTAATCTTTCAGTGACATATAACAAACGTTGAGAACAGCATTAATCTTTAGGTTACACACTACCGTTTTACAGTGGTTCATTTAAGTAGTGCAACTCGGAGCAAGCATTACCAAGGATTAATGCCGTCATCAGCTTGCATCACGTGTGCTGGATTGTCCGATCGCTTTCCTGTATTTAACTGTAAGATATATTGCCATGTTACAAAAATGTTGTATACAACTGGTCACAACTTCGTAGCTATCTCCAGTGCCTTACAGTCTGATTTCAACATTCTCTCAGATTGGTTTGCAACAAATGGTCTAGTGCTAAATCATTTTAAAACTGTTTCTGTGATATTTGTCTCAAAAGAAAGACTGTTGGTTTGCCCCAAACCCAGCCAATAAAACCTCTGATGGTACTACTTTGAAATCAGTTACTAAATATGAGAAAATGGACAAAGAAATTCCCGGGCTATGATTGGCTGATAGCCCTGGCAAGGTGGGCATCTATCAGGCAACAGAGCCCAGGTATTAAAAGTGCCAGCTAGCCACAAGCCCAATCACCCAGATCAGCATTCAAATAGAACGTTCATCTTTGAAAGTAGACATTTTTTTTCTTGCTCCTTAGCGGTGTAGTTTGCAGCCTTCCCCCGTCCCCGAATCCAGTACCATGACATGAGGCAGCATAAATAAATGTAAGATGTAAAAAAAGTAAAGTTGGAAGACAACATTTATAGCAATCACCTGCATTCACTATAAAAAGCTCTATAGGCATCAGCATGCACCTGTATACTTGTCGCTGTCCCACCTGAAAAGCCGGTGGCTAAATTTCAATTCCCAAGCCGGCAGGACACATCACCAAATGTGTAGGAGTCGAAGTCGGACCCCAAAGGGATACAGCCCCACAAATGACACTCACCAACTTCTTAATTTGGCAGCGACCACCACCGTGAGCAACAAAGTCCCATAAAATGAAACCGCAGCACAATGCAAGGAAAGGAAATCACTGCTAGGCATCTCTGAATAGATTAGTGTAGCCTACCTAAAGTTCTCTCTACAGGCCACTTTTCATCATCCCCATAGCACACTTGTCCTCTGGAAGCACTGCATAGGTTCGTCTCGCAATACATATAAAGGGGCTATAATACATATAAAGGGGCTGTAAGAAATGAAACAGAAGCCCCAGCTTTCTATGTTTTAGAAAGAAAAAGCAAACCATGCTCCAGTTTCTACAGACTTCTGCATATCAAACTAAGTACTTAATCGTAAGATAATGGCTGCATCTTCCAAAAAGTGTCCTCTACTGGCAGGAACTACTTTACAACAAAAACAACTATTCATGCTTTTAACAGCTCTTTTTAATTTTTTTTTAATTGTTTTCAGAATTTCATAAAAAATGGTACATATAGCCCATTTTCTAAGTGCAATAATACCCTCCAGGGTGGGTAGTATGGGCAATACTGGACCTTCCAGGGGCTATGAGGCCCTCCGCCTGCAGGGTCGGGCCTCATTACGCCCCTGGGTGGTCTGATATTGTCCAATACCGCCCACACTGTCGGGTATTATTGCTTGCTAAATACCTTGGCAGTCTCCTTGATCAGTCCCTGGGATTTTCCTCACATATCCAGTCATTGGTTTCAAAGTTATATGAAAAACATGGTGCCCTCTATAGGGTGGGAAGTGGTCATTTTCTAGGCATGAAAAAGTGCCTTGCCAAATGCATACAATTAGGGGTTATTGACTTTGGTGGCGTAATCTATGACATTGCTCCCAAATCATAACTATCCAAACTAGATGTCCTGCAGAATGTCCTTTGTTGCTTTATCTTTTATTGCCCTATTCAGACTCACTACTGTGCATTATGTGACCACTTGAACAGGCACTTGCTGAAGGGTAGCAGTATATGGTTGACAGTATAGCCTAGGTGTTAGCGTAACAAGCTGTGAATTTGCTTGGAACATCTAGCAGACCTTGGTTTGATTCCCACAACCTCCACTTGCATACTGTGTGACTTTGAACAAGTTACTTAACCCTGCAGTGCACCCAGGTCACCTTTGAAAACAGGTATTTGTGCCTAGTGGACCATACCTGGTTACCAAAAGAATAATAATAATAATAATAATAAAAGGATAAGCATGTACAGTACCTAGCACTCTGTGCATTCAAGTACTGGCTAAATAAACTCTCCAGTTACCCGAACACTTTGATCAACCCTGCTGCTACTTCCATCTATAACCTATGCTCCTATATGGGTCACAGGTTCCTTACTTCCAGGTGCAAGAAGAAATCTGGTTAGCTTGCCTTTGGCTTTAGACTACAGCAGGTTTGGATTAACCCAACCTTGGGTAATAGCCTGCTCAGAAGCGTAGCCTCAGTCAAACAGTTCCTCAATCTTTTAGCTGTTTCCTACTGTATCAGTACCTGACAGTGCTCTACGCAGCATGATTGCACTTGCTACACTTGACCTCTCATTGCTGATGTTGTAAATATGTATCCCTGTACATTTAATGGGCCCTATGCATGAACAAAATAGTTGCCTATGTGCCATGCAACCAAGGTGCACAGGCAACCTTACGTGTGAATGCCACGAGGTGGGGGTCCCATGGACCCCCAGCAGCATTCACCAAGGGCGCACAAGACACTTGTGCACCCACCATCCTAGCCCCTTGAGGAGCACTGCACTGTGAGCATGTTGAGACTGTGCCTGCACTACACAGCATTCACTAAGCCGTGTAGTGGCAGGCACAGGGGGTGATGGGTACGCTATCTGGGAGCAGGCATAATCCGGTATGCTCCCCTATGTTCTATGGTCACCAGGAAAAGCAGACCAACAAAACTGACCTCTTGGCTGCCCCAGCCCACTAGGCTGCAGGGGAGGGCTGGGGCAGCATCCCGGACAAGTGCCAGGCGGAAGTCCATCTGGTGCCACTTTACCTGGCTGGCCCTGATCCTGTACGCCCGCTGCATGGGCTCAAGGGATCCACCAAGGGATCTGGTATGGGCATCCAATTGTATGCCCATCCAAGTCAGTGACTCCACCCCTGACCTTCTGTGCAACCCTGTGTGCTGAGGGGGCATGGCAGTGGACAGGCGCCCTGTGGGTGCTAGCGATATTGCCTACCACTTACCCTGCACCTGTCTGGGGCCGTGTAGCTACACGGGTGGGGTACGTGCCTCAGGCACGTATTACCTGCCCCTTTGTGCATAGGGGCCATTGCAAGCATTATTTGTTGTTTTTCTTCTTTGTAAGATCCCCTACCGCTTCCTTGCTTACCCACAGGTCATAGGTACTCCCTGCTTGTTCCTGATGCCTAGGGCTCCATGTTTAACTAGCAGGCAAGAGATAGGCAGACCAACTGACTCTGTTTCTCTCCTTCGGGTCATGCTTTGCAAAGCAAGGTCAGTTAGTAATAAAACCAAGGTGACAGAAGGCTTCATCACGTACTCCACAGTGCAACTTGTTTGTATGACAGAAACCCGGTTTGGGGAAAATTCTGGCCCTGTGCTGGAGGCATCTATTCTGGCTGGGTAATCTGTTGTACACTGCCCAGGGTAGGAGCAGAGAGTGGGTGGGATGGCCATCTATTTTAGATCCACATAGGGACTCATGGCATGCCACATGGGTATGAGCAGGTCATTTGAATGGGTGACTATTGCAGGGTGGGCTGGGGTGGGCTGGGTAAGGTTGCAGGATCACTCTCATATACCAACCTCCAGGATGCAGGGGTGAGTTACAGTGGATCTGGTGGACTTTGTCACCAACATAATGTTAGAGTCTCTGAGATTGGTGGTTCTTGAGGACTTCAATGCCTGGGTCGATGATGAAGCCTCGTCTTTTGGTCAACAGCTCCTCCAACAGATGAATTATTTGGGCCTAGCACAGGTTGCTGCCACCAGAACTCAGCAGCATGGCCATGCCTTGGTGCTGGTGGTCTTGTTGGTGTTGGATCTTGACATAAGCAAAGTAGAGGTCGATCAGGACATTTGGTGAGATCATCATACCAAGTAGTTTCTTTGTGGGGCCTCCTGTTCAATTCTCTCTCCTCCCGTGGAGATGGTCTGATACCATCTTAAGAATAATCTGGAGCCTCATATACTCTTGACAGTGTTGGAACTATTGATCATGATGTCTGACGTCTGCTTGTGCCAGTGGAGCAAGGAGGCCATAGAGAGTTATAACATGCCTCTTACGACTGCCCGAGATTCCATAACACCCTGCAGTGTCCATCCCTTGATATTCTGCTGCAACTCTCCATGGTACTGTGGGAGCTGAGGTGGCTGAAGACTAAGAGACAGAGGTTAAAGTATTCTTTCCAGAAATTCTGCTCACCAGAGGACAAATTGGTGCCGAAAACTTACTATGTGGAGAATCAGCTTCAAAAAAGACAGTGTTACCATCAAGGGAGATTACTGAGGGAAGGAACCAACCAGCTCAACTCTTTTGCACTGGGACAGAATGCTTAAACCCACTGTCTACAGTCCAGAAGAGTGTTTTCTGCTGGAAAATGCAATCAGTTTAATCAGTTCTTCCCCACCAAGGTGCCCTCTATTTGGATGGGATTGTCTCAAGTAGCCTATCATGCGTCATCACTGCCATTTATGAAATGGGCCCAGGTGACTGCCCATCTTAGGTAGAGTTTTGACCAATGTTTGATGACGAGGTGTTCCAGGTGCTCTCAGGACTGCATCCCACTTATTGTTTATTAGACCTATGACCTACCTGGCAGCTTACTGGCTGTGGGGAGACTCTGGGTCTGATTATCTTGGAAATTGCCTATCATCCCTGAGGAAGGAGATAGTCTTTCTGCTGTAAAAAGGATGGTGGTTAAGTCCCTTCTAAAGAAGCTATCCTTGGACCCAGACATTTTTCTGAGTTACAGGCCTGTCTCAAACCTTCCTTTTTTGGGGATGGTGATTGAGAAGGTGGCGTGCTATTGGGGGCTCTCCTGGAAAGATATAATATCTATGAGCCTCTCCGATCAGAATTCTGACCTTGTTACAATACCGATACTGCGCTCGTCAAGGTCTTCATTGATTTCCTGGCAGGAGATAGAGGACATCATTCCATTCTTGTACTCTTGCCCTCTCATCAGCATGCGACTTGGTTGACAATGGGATCCTTTTGGAATGACTGAAGCACTATGTGGGTCTCCCAAGTACTGTTTTGTTATGGTTTGAGTCATATCTGTCCAGAAGAACACAGCAGGCAGTCTTGGATAATTTCATCTCTGAGATGGCTGCACTTTACTGTGGTGTTCCTCAAAGCTTTCCTCAAAGCTTGATCCTGACCTGATGTTGTTTGCCGTGTACATGTTGCCATCGAGTGAGATCATTAGATGTTGCTGTCTGGAGTTTTGCAGCTATGCAGATGATCCTCAGATATATCTGTCAGGTTTGTCAGCATGTTTGCGTGACATTACTGATGCTAGCTTGGCACTGGGTCAATGTATGAAAGAGATCAATGACTGGTTATCCTCCAACTGGCTAAGCCTTAACCCAAGCAAGACTGAGGTGATGATTGTTGAACCAGGTCCCCATGGTTTGCTATGACAAGGAGCTACATCCAGTTGCCATCTGTAAATGGTACCGCCTTTGAAGTTGTGGACACATTTAGAAATCTGGGAGTCACTTTGGTTTCCAGGCTGACCTAGGAGTACAATAAATGCCGCTTACAATGTACTAGACTGTCATATGACAAATTGTTCATTATAGGTACTGTCTGAGTAAAGCCACAATGCATTAAAACAGTAATGGCAGAAAGCTGGTGCATACTTAGTACTATACAATACATTTAAAGATACCTGTAAAGAGCAACAAGGTTAGAAAGTTGTATTGGCTCTGTGATTTTGTGATTACAGCCCTTCTGGTGAAAATGTTTTGCTGGTGTGCAGTGTAGTACAGTAGTTAAAACTTAGCTTTAATTTTTGTTTTTAAAACATATTGGTAAAATTCATTAGACTTGTGTGCAGCTGTTACTATGAGGGTTTTGCCAGAGAAGCTGTAATCTTCATCTGTGCCTTTGGTTTCTTGGCATACTTTTCCCAGTCTTTCACTATCACTGAGAAAATGTTCCAGTCGTGCTCGATGTCTCTCCTCTGTTTCATGGCTCATCTCAGGGTCATTAGAGTGGCGCGGACATTGTTCATTGATACAGTGACTTTCTCCTCCTCCTTTCTCTGCTGCATCTTCTGTCACCTCCTCTTCTGGTCCATCTCAGAGCCCTCTGCTATCCTCCTCGATGTCATCGGGTTCAACTTGGGGATCTTCATCACCCCCCATTTGGCAGATGTCATCGAACTCTTCCTGTGTCAAACCTCGTGGTGCAGTGTTTTCTTCAAGAGCTTCCAGGTCAGTGCTGTCATCCACTGTCACCTCCTCTTGTTCCTCAGCTGCTTTGCTCCTCACTGAAAAGCCACTTTTCTGAAAGCAGAGGACAATGGTGTCGACAGAGACACAGTGCCGTGTGTGGCTCATCATGCAGACAGCATACGGAAGATTAATTTGTTTTACACAGGCAGCGGTGGTAAGTTCCTGGTCAGAGCTGAGGGGATCAAGCATATGCTGCCTCATGTACCTTACATAGTGTTGCTTGAAGTTGTGATTATCCCCTGGTCTAATGGCTGCAGAATGCAAGTGGTGTTCGGAGGCAGAAAAATGAACTTAATGTTCCAAAGGCTGCAGCTTGCAAGCCCAGTTACAGAGTCAATCCATAAAAATGTCTCCCATCATCCAGACTGTACAATTAGATTGATAAAGCACTGGTAGTCCTCTGAAACACTGTGGCTAGGCAGATTTGCAGATCACTAACAATTCACATTTGTCCATTCCGGACATGTTACAAGTTAAAAGCTATTTTTTCTATTCTTGTCTATGTAATAATACTTGTATCCTCATTTGTATGACCACTCAGGTCCATCTTGTAAATGAGCTTTGCTCAATGATGTTCGCCTGAATAAATAAAGATTTTGATTGATTGATTGATTAAAAGCACAGACAACCTCTCTTTAGCTCTCTTTAACCCTATTGGTGAGTCAGCTTTGAATGACAGGGTTCCATATCCAATACACCAAAAAAAAAAACCCTGTCTCATCTGTGTTGTAAATGTCCATGGGGGAATATTCCCAACAAACAGCAGACAGACATCTTGCAACTTTGTAGTGGCACCTTCACCATCAGCAAATTGTTTTTCCCCATGAATTGTTTTAAACCCGATGCTGTGACTGTGCTGCCATTGGGTGAGCCACCTGTCAGATGGTTTAAAATCGGGTTTATCGAGGGCACTGGCTAGCTGCTGTGCTTTCTGGTGGAGAAGGAGGTTGCTTATCAAGGCTTCTCTATCTTGGCGTTGGAGAACCAATGAAGGAGCACCTCCTCCACATCGCTATCCTTGCCCTCATGTTTTCTTTTTCAGTCAGGACTTTGGTTTGTATGACAGTCATTAATCAGAGCCTGCTTTGCCTTCAGTAAGTCAAATGAAGTGGACTTTGTGATTCCAAAGTGAACTGAAAGATCTCACAAGCTTAACTTGGGTATTGTAGCAATCTCTTCCAAAATTTCTACTTTCCTCGCCAAGATAAGGCCACTACGTTTTGTTCTAGACATGCTGCTGCTGCTAACTACACGCTACTACACATTGCTATTGGCTACTGACTGTGCAATGCCCTTTTCAATTGATTGCAAATGAGTAATCACACCTGGCTTATTGCTAACAGCTGCTGTTAACTGCTGTTAATTGCTGACTGCCTGATCACAGCTAATGAGACGCAAACAGCATACACACCGGCCAGTGTTCATTATACTGTAATATTATAGTATTATGACTATGTAAAAATGTTTTTGGAAATCCGAAAACATCTGTGCAAAGCGGATGTCCATCTTAAGCATTAGTGAATTAAATGGCATATACTGTACCAGGTTTCCATCTGCCAAATATCACCTAGATCAAGCATTTTTTAGTGCCCAGTGACCTTGTGATGATAGTCCATTCCTTCATCACATCTAGATTGTAGTACTGTAATGTTCTCTACCTAAGGTTATCTGGGAGTTTGTTGTGCTGTTGAAACTGGTTCAGAATGCTGTAGCATGTCTGGTCTCCGGGACATGGAGATCATGTTACACCTGTGCTGCACACACTGTACTGGCTGCCTATCCTGTGGCACTTCAACTTCAAGATATGCTTGTTGATATACAGGGCTCTTCATGGTTTGGGTCTTGGTTATCTGAAAGACCTGATCCCTCACACCTCTATCTGTCCTCTCCTTTTCACTGATGCTGGCCTACTATCTGTGCCTCAGTCTAGGCTAATTGTCTGAATATAGATCTTTTAGGATGGCTGGATGTATTTTATGGATTTTTTTCCCCAGCATGCATTAAATGTCAGCACAATGGATGCCTTCAAAGGAGTCCTGAAGTCGCATCTTTTTAAATTAGCCTACTGCCTGGTCTGACCTTACAAATTCTTTACTGGACTGGGGCTATTTGAATTGTGATTTAGCTATCATTGAGCTATCTACTGATTTATTATTCAAATTGTTTTTATTTACTGGGTGTACAGCAGTATTTATATGTACTTTTTGTGTGTTGTGTGGTGGCACCCTGAGCCTCAGGGAAAGGGCACATAAGAAATAATATTGCCTTGCCTTGACTCACCCAGGTCACATCAGTAAAGGAGATTATTTTGTATATGTGTGTGTTTTCTTGGTGAAACAATTCAAATCAATCAATCAATCAGTCAATCAATGATACTTGAAAACAGCTAATGGGAAAAACTTAACATGTGAACTCTGCACATTTTAAAGAATACCTGTTTTACCTTAATATAAGTAGTATTACCTTCACGGAAGGCAGCTAGTATAATCTGCAACATGTTTTAGGACTGATGTTTTGTGAAGGAAGTGAATGTAGTCTTGCTCTCTAGAGTTGCAGCTCCATTCCTTCCACTTTCCAACTTTGAAGCATTGGCCCTCTATTTCAATAGTTTGTGAGGCAACCATTTGTACTGTAGAGTGCTGTAGTTCTTTCCACTGGAGTGAAAATAAGCATCTTTTGACTTGCTACCAAGCATTGCTAGTTGAGTGGTGGCTTTTAAATGAAAAAAAGACAAGTTTAAATATACCAAATGTAAGTCAAAGCTCAAGCAGTCTCCAAATAGTCACATCACAACATATTGGCAGGTACAGGATGCAGCTGCAGAACTGGGAAGTGGAAGAGATCATGCTGCTATCTTTTTGGAGCAAAAATAGATCCCTTCCCTTCCAAAACAGGAGCAATTAAAAATGCTACTAATTATACTGGCTGCCTTCCACAGAGGTACAGTATGACTGTATGTCCATTATTTGTTGCTTGAATTGAACAGCATAATTGGAGCTCCTTAAAGAGTCTAATGTTATGATGATACGCATAGAGGATTGTATATGAGCAATCATACACAACAAGGCAGTGATACAATCAAGAGGTTTCTGTGGTTACCGGAGACCTCAAAAGCGAAGCTCGAGAGGTCCGTTACCACATTAACCTTGAGATTGTTTAACTGTCTTGTTTGTGTATGGTTGCTCACACACAATCTTTTATAGTGTATGGGCAACCACGGGCAGCACTCCTTTATCCCCCAAACAGGTCTCCAATAAAAAAAACACCTTACTTAGGCAGCAGTTCCATCACACTGCTTACTTCCTCACCACCGCAACTGCTCAATTGCGCATGCGTGCCGACGTTCAGTGTAGTCGTGCTGCACTAGTGACATACTCGGTGCAACACAACAACATCCTGATGCACCAAGTGCAGCACAACAATGCTGTTCCAAGCATGGATGTCCATGCGGAACAGCATTCCACCATACACTATAGAGCACTTTAGCTCTTCTATTATTTATAAAGGTAGATTCCATTATAAAGTCCAAGAACAACACCAAAGTTGAAAAGCTAGGTTGTATACCAAAGAAAGTCTGTGAAGATGTTCTTCCTGAAGTTTCCCTAGAATCTGCCTCCTTTCAGTCACACTGAGCGTCCCCTTGTCCTTTTATCCTAGTACATCTGGAAAAGTGACACTGGGTCAGAAGCTGCAGTCCTTTCTAGATATTTGAACACTGTTATCATACACTTTTCCCCCAATCTACTCTTTTCCATGTAGAGCAGTCCCAATTCTGCCAGTTGGCTGCCATAGCTCATATTTTTCAAGCTGCTAACCACCTGGTCTCTTCTCTGTACTTTTTTCAACATGCTAATATTTTTTCTCAGATATGGGGACCAGCATTGCATAATGCTTTATTTATTTTATTTGAGGACAATTGGAATTAAAACCCTCTGAGTCAGACAGTCATTTACAAAGGCTCCACATCATTGAGGAAACACAAAAAATAGGGTAAAACAAAACATTAAGTAGTGTAGACAGGTTATATACAGGTGATACTAAGAGCATATAGGGACTAGGTTACAAAAAGCCTCATGTCAGTGTGCAAGAAGACAATATTACTTGCTATACATTAGGCAAATATAAGCATTATAAACAAGCAGAGTACAGTCAAACCTGGTTAATCCATGATTGCTTAGTCCAGAAACCTGACTATCTGAATTGCTTTTAACAAAAACCGAACTACTGCCACTTTAAATGCCTCTATAATCGGAATGTCTCTGCATCCGACTCCATTTTTCTGTTGTCTATTACAAACAGTTAAGTTCAGTAGTATTTAGCCTCTTTAATCCATTTCAACGAATTGGTGTTAATGAGACTCCCTTGCCATGTGTGAAGCAGTGACACTGTACTTAACAAGTGTCAATTACTTAAAGGAAAACTACACCCAAAACTTGAAAAAATATATGTTGAGCAGAGTGTTTTACTTTGTATGTGAAGTTCTAGTGTTTCCTTCCCTCTGACTGGTATTAGCAGTTTTTCCCAAATTAGCCTGCTAGCTTTATGCTAGTTTTACGACCTCTGGGGATCTTCATACCTGATAGTGTAATTGTATTTCTTGTTTCCACAGTGCATCTTGTCTCATGTGACTGTGATGTAAGAGAGACCCAACATTCAGCACACACATGCCAAACAAACTAAATATCTTGGAAGCTTTACAAGCTGCACAAAATTACCAGCCGCAAAGTTTTTCAGGCCAGTAAAACCTTTAGGATGAGGGTGGTCACCAAGCTGAATTCTACAGATTTTAAAATATAGCCATCTCTATTGTTGTGAACTGATTGTAATGCAATGCTTTCTGCTGGATTTATGGGCTCTGCTACATCACCATCACATGAAACAAGGTGCATTGTAGGACAAAGAAATGCAATAAAGCTATTTGATATGGAGATCTCCAGGGGTCATAAAACTACCATAAAGCTAGCAGGCTAATTTAGGAGAAACTCCTAATACCAGTCAGAGGGAAGAAAACACTAGAACTTCACATACAAATTAAAACACTCTGCACAGCATATATTTTTTCAAGTTTTGGGTATAGTTTTCCTTTAAGCACATTCCACCATGAAGTTGGCAGCTTTCACAATGGGCAGTAAACGAGCTGTCAGAAGTCAATTAAGTGGTCATTTATGATAAAGCTCAGGTGTTACCTGGTTTCGTAGTGTTGCTAAGCCTTCCTGGGTCAACATAATGGCGAGTAAGCGGGGCCCTTCTGATGTCTCTATTTCTCAAAAGAGAGAACTCCATATGCAGAAAGAAGCCTATCCAGAATCCACATATCTGGACATGGTAGCTTATGGATTAAGCTGTTTTGGTCTAAAGCTTGGCTCTTCGACATGCTCAGATATCTGGAGATCAAAAGAAAAATGGCTTGATGCTTCCTCCAACTCCACAGCACTGACAAGGGTGTGACTTGGCAAGCACAAGGAGGTTGAAATGACACTGGACTTATGGGTGTCTGAAATGAATTTGAAGAGAGCCTTTGTGTCCAGTGCCATGGTTATAGAGAAGGCCAAATTTTTTTGTGCCCAAATGGGAGTGGAGGATTTCTTGTGCTCATCAGGGTGGATACAGGGGTTCAAAAAAATACATGCTTTGACCTGTAAAACTCTACATGGGGAGTCTGCCAGTGCTGACATGAATGCTGTGGTGTTTGGGCATTTGCAGTTAAAGGATGTATTAAATGGGTATACCCCCAGAGACATTTATAATTTAGATGAAACGGGTCTTTTTTATAGACTGTGTCCAACAGCAACACTATCATCAGCCCCTGTATCTGTCACTAAGAAATCCAAGGACAGATTAAATGTAGCACTGTGTGCAAACGCAGATGGTTCACACAAAGTCAAACTGTTTGTAAATGGGAAGGCTAAAAAAAACACGCTGCTTTGGGAGTGACTTTGACTTTTGGCTTTATGTATGATATCGTGCCAATAGTAAGGCATGGATTACCAGTGATAAATTTAAGGACTGGCTGGTCGATTTCAATAGATCAATGAAGCTGCAACATAGGCATGTTATTTTGCTGCTCGATAATGCAACCAGTCATTCAATCACAAGAAACCTTTCCAATGTAAAAATTAATTTCCTCCCCCCAACACAACTGCCCACATTCAGCCAATGGACACTGGAATAATAAAGAACTTCAAGTGTTACTATAAAAAAGAACTGTGTAGACGCTTCATTTCATGTGCTGAATCCGGAGAAGAAATGAAAATTTCTGTTCGTCAAGCACTGCTTTTCATACACAGCTCATGGAGGGCGGTCACTGACTTGACAATAAAAAATTGCTGGAGGCATGTTCAGATACTGTCTCACCCTGACTACGAGACACGCGGAAGTATAGCTGAAGGTGACACATCTGATCAACACGCTGACCCTACAGAGACCACAATAGAATTGATGGAACTGCAGGTCCTCATACAGAGGCTTCCTGACAATATGATACAAAGGTTAACAGCACAACAATTTGTGGCAGCTGAAGATACCATTGAAACATGTCCCCTGTTAACAGATGATGACATTTTGGACATTGTGCGCAACAAAGACAGCATTGACCTAGACGAGGACAGTAAGGATGCCCTGTATGATCCCCCTCCACAAATCTCTGCTTCAGAAGCTTGCACTAGCCTGACTAAGGTTCTACTGTACTTGGAGCAGCACAGCACTTCAGATACCAGCAAGCAAATAGATAATTTACTCGATATAAAGAAGTTCATCTTAGCACAATCAGCTGCAAACACGCGACAAGCCCATATCCAGGAATATTTTAAAAAGTAAATTTGCATTTCCTGCACTTGTATGTGTGTGTGAGTGTGTGACTGCCTGCGAGTGACCGAGTGTGTGTGTGTGTGTGTGTGTGTGTGTGTGTGTGTGTGAAACATTGAATAATGCAGTATTAGATATTTATTGGGCAATTTAAACAAATTTCATGATATCAATTAATTTTAAGTGTTGATTCTGTATAAAAATAAATGCGATAGCTCTTAAACTTTGTTTTGAAAATGTTTCCTATAGAAGCCCATTATTACTCATTAGTCCGTTGTTTTACTGTGTGGAAAGAAAAGGCCAGATACAAACAGTTCCAGATTAACCAGGTTTGACTCTACTAGGAAATCAGCCATGACAATTGCAGTGATGCAAGTTGAGGAGGTAGTTCTTGAGGGCCATTTTGAAAGGCATAAGTCTTTTCCCAGTAGTGACTGGCCCAGGGAAGGAATTATACCAAGATGGAGCATGGTAGTGAAAAGATCTCTGTACAAGGGAGGTCTGAACCCGGGGTACATCATGCAGGGAGGAACGGGGTGAGCTACAAGTGGAGAGGGTAGGGTGGACCTGTAGATGATTGATGAAAAACCAGGGGCGCCAGGCCTGTGACAATTTTTGGGCCAGGAGGCATGATTGGTAGATGAGCCTTTCATCAAGATAGAGGAGGTAGAGAGGGAGTATAGGGTGCAGGTGTGGGTAAGACGGCTGGATCCAGTGAGTAGCCAGCATGCCTTGTTGAGGGAGAGTTTGATAATGTGAAGGGCAGAGTTGTCCGCCACTCCATGTATCAGCAGACCATAGTTCACTAAAGATAAGACAGAGGACGAGATGGCCAGGTGTAGGGCTTTGGTGGGGAGACAGTCTTATGGCGATATAGGAGACCTATACGAGAGTTTATGGCAGAGCAGAGGATATGGATATGATCGTGAAATGAGAGTGAGGGATCAAAGAGGATGCCCAAATACCTGAAAGAAGTGGTTTGCTCAAGTGGAAGGAGGTTACTAGAGATAATCTGTAGAGAGGAGTGTCTGTGTTTACTTTGATTGTGGGCAAAGATCATGTTTTTTGTCTTTTTTAGGTTTAGGACTAACCTGTGGTCTGAGAACCAGTATTCAGCTTTTCTGAAAGAACATTGGAGGGAGTTTTCAAGGTGGATGGGGTCAGCATGAGAGGCAATCAGAACAGCATCATCGGCATAGAGGAGGAGGTTTCCCTTGCAGGCTGTGGGGATCATGTTTAAGAAGGGACTAAAGAGCAAGGGCCCCAGGATCGAGCCCTGAGGAACCCCAGAGTGAACCTGATGTGAACTGGAAATGGTAGTGCCGATTTTGACACATTGGGTACAGGAAGAGAGGTATTTGGAGAACCATCTAAGGACCCCCTGAGAGAAGCCAAGGGGCTAGAGTAAGGAGAGAAGCAACACATGGTGGATTGTGTCGAACACCTTCGACAGGTCAATGAAAACTGATCCAGCAATATGCCCCTTGTCTAGTGCTGAGTGGAGGAAGTTGGAGAACTCTGTGAGGGCAGTGGTGGTGCTGTGTTTGTGATGAAAGCCATGCTGTTCCTAGCAGAGGAGATCGTGGGTTGAGATAGTCAGTGAGCTGATCTGCAATAATTTTTTCAAGGACAGTTGCGGGAGGATAGAGATGGGATGATAGTTACCAGGATAGGCGCGATTGCCAGATTTGTGCAGGGGGTAATCACAGTGGTTTTCCAGACAAGTGGGAACTGGATGAGGCAGAGGGAGTGGTTTAGCAGTTTGGTGAGGGGGTTTAGTACAGTGTCCAGGATGCTTTTGAGTAGTTTAATGTCCAGTGAGTCATTGCTATGGCTGGAGGTTTTGAACACTCTGAGGAGGTACGGATGAGGCGCCTGTGGGGAGAGGGCCTTAAAGTGGAAAGTTGATCTAGTAAGCTTACTGTGAGTGGGGGGGGGGACAGGGTGGAAGAAATTTATGGGGAGTACTCAGCTGAGATCTGAGAAGGTTTCGATTAGGCAGTCAGCAATGACCAGTGTGTCAGCTGTGAATGCCCCATTGACATTGAGTTAGGCAGGGAGTGGAGACACCGTTTTGCCATTAAGCTCTTTTATGTTATCCCAGAAATTGCAGGACAAGCTCCAAGAGGATGCAAGGGTAGACCTGTAGTGGTTGGCTTTGGCTTTGCGAATGGCCCAGGTACACCTGTTTTTGGCAGCGTGGTAGGCTTGCCTGTCCGTGGGTTTACCAGAGTCCATGGCTTTATGCTAGAGGTTGTCTCTGTGATGCATAAGGCTGAGCAGTGAAGGGGTGATCCAGGGTGTGCCATGGTCTCTGATGCACACTTTGGTGAAGGGAGTGAAAGTGTGACAAACTGTGTTGTAGAATTGGATGAAGTATTGAAGTGCGACGTCAATGTCAGGGGCATGATCAATTGGAGACCAATCCTAGTGAGTGAGGTAGTCTTTTAGCTGAGTACATTTGCCTTGGTGTAGGTAGCGCCAGGTAGTCAGTTTAGGTGGAGGTTTAGGCCTTTTGCTGGACCATGTGAGTGTGATGGGAGAGTGGTCGCTAAGAACGTCAGGAAGCACAGCGAGGTGGGGCCTGACCAAGGAGCCGTACAAAGGCATTATGAAATCTCTTGACATGCTCACAAAGTTTCTCTTGATGGATTCCATTTTTTTTACCTTACTAGCTGCTGCCTCATGCTGCTGCTCTATTTAAAGTACTCCCCATAAGCCTGCGATCTCTTTGCTCCCCTCTCTGCCATCCGCTCCAAAAGACCTAACCTGCCCTGGATTACCCCTGCACTCTCTATGCTGCTCAAGCACAGGAACAACCTTTGGTACCGTGCCACCGAAACTAGGCACCCAGCTGACAGACTGGCCTACAATGCTCCGCGGAATAAGTGTACTTGGGCAATCAGGAAAACCAAAGCCGACCACTATCAGGCCTCCCTCACTGCCTCCTGGGGGAGCGCCCGTACCTTCTGGGATAAGGTCAAACAACTGAATGGGAACACCCGCTCCCCTCCCCCATCCCAGATTACCACCAACAACACCACCATTACAGACCCCGCCGACATTGCAAACCTCCTCAACACCGCCTTTACAGACCTTAGTCCCATCTTCCCCAGTAACTTCTTTGATCAGCCACCCACCCATCCTACCCCTGCCCTCCATCGCCCTTGCTTCCACCTTCGTAGGGTTACTACAGGAAGCCAGACTCACCTGACCCATGCACTAAAGGCAACAGTTCCAGTGACATCTCCCTGGATCACAAAATTCTCCAGTTAGTCCTGGATCAAGTCCCTCCCACTCACCTGCCTTCTTAACAAATCACTCTGCCTGGGACAATTCCCTCCTAGTGGAAAACTGCAACAGTCACGCCAATCCATAAAGGGGGTGATAGGTCCTTAGCTGGGAACTATCGACCGATCTCCATTCTCCCTCCCCTTTCCAAGGCGCTGGAAAAACTAGTTGCCACACAAATATCTGAATACCTGACCAAATACAACATCCTCTGCCTGGAGCAACACGGCTTCCGCGCAGGACACAGTACTAGCACTGCTCTTATTGAATTTGCCTCCTTCCTTCACTCCTCATTGGATACCGGCTCCCTGGTGGGGGCTGTGTTCCTTGACCTATCAAAGGCCTTTGACATGGTCTCCCACCCCCTACTTCTGGGAGCCCTCTGTCACGCTGGATTTGCCTCTGGACCACTAGCTTGGTGCTCCAGCTACCTGTCCGCCCGCTCCCAACGAGTCAAAATTGGTGGGACTCTTTCTAACCCATGCTCGATCCACTCAGGGGTTCCACAGGGCTCCATCCTGGGGCCCCTCCTCTTCTCGCTTTACCTTAACACCCTGCTCAGTGCGTGCCCTGGGAATATTCTACTGTATGCAGACAATACCGTCCTCTTTGCCACTGACCGTAACCCCACTTCCCTCCAGGTTTCCCTACAAAGGGCCTATGACGGCGCTGAAGCTTGGCTTAAAGAGCATAGATTAGTCATAAATCTTAAAAAATCTAAAACCATGCTCTTCGCCCAACCTCAAAATAAATCATCCAACACCCCTCTCCATATCCTTTCCGGCTCTAAACTACAACTGGAACAAGTCCAATCCTATAAGTACTTAGGGATCCTATTTGACTCAGCCCTCTCCTACCATACCACATCAATACTCACTTCTGTTACCAATATCCGACTTGGTATCCTGTACCGCCACAGAAACTGTCTCCCCCCTGACACACTCCGGCTGGCGGTTACTTCCTCCATACTCTCCCTGGTGGACTATGGGCTACCTATCTATGGGGCTGCCATGACGGCCCTCAACAAAATCTGCCTCCTCCTAAATAAGGCTTGCAGGCTAATCACTGGGGCCCCTAAGCTCACTCATACCTGCCAACTCTATGACCTTGCAGGAATCTTGACCTCGACAAACGCCTATTATACCAAGCGTGCCTCATTTAAAAAAACCTTATTAGGACTTTCTCCCCGGGCTGACTTCGCCCTCCTCCCATGCAGCCCTTGTCAGCAACGGACCTCCTGCAAAGCCACCTTCCTGGTTCCTCATGATAGGACTTCACTTGGACAGAGATCTTTCTGCCACAGAGCCCCGCAGTACAACACTCTTCTCCGGACCATCACTGATACCCCACCATCTCCACCTTCAAAAATGCCCTCAAAGCGGCTATTCATCAAGCGCTGCTGCTCCCGTGCTAACAGATGCTCAAACCACCCTGTACTGCGACTGCCTCAATCCATACTTCCCTGTAATCTGGCACAGTAGACCTGCTTGTCTGTAATCACACCTGTATGAAAATACCGTTATGCTGCTAAACCCTTTATTCTACTGTTGTCAATTATACCATATTTTGCTCTGTATCACACTACCAATGTTGCTGTTACCATGTGCCATTAATGCGTGTCTGTTTATACTCATGCACTGCTCTGTATGTACCCCTCTTTTCTGTATTACCTGTATTATCTGTTTTATTTGTATTAGTCCGAATTTTCTACCATTGTTGATGAGGTACCTTTGGAAATGAGCCCTTGGCTCAAAGGTTGTAAACTGATTGCTTTATAAATAAATAAAAATAAATAAAGCTGCCATAGACCAAAACTCCCTGGTCTAGTTCCATTTTGGTTTCAGTAATCCAATTATAACTTCCTGTTGCTAGCCTTTAGAAGACAGAAATCTTGCTTGTAGAGCAGAAAGAAGCTAACTAAAAGAAGACACCATTTTTCTTACTAATTGCCCTCCATCCCACCCCTCCACCCACCCACCCTAAGCCAGTTCTACTTTTATCACCACTGGATTTGACTGACAACAGAAACTTCCTGTTTGGCAGTAGGAAGGGAAGGATCATAGAGAAGCATTAGTTTTGTCAACCCTAAAGGAAAAAAATAGCTCGCTCTCCCCCCCAGATGCTGGTGGTCTGACACTGAGCAAGGAAGAAGGAGACTACTGAAGAATATAGGAAGTTTCTGTCCCAGTACAGGAAGGGTGAGAGTTGTAAGGAGAGGGGAGAGTAAGCATACAGAGAAACAGGAGAGGGGACACAAAATAAGACATGATAGGAGTTGTGCTGTGCAATGGCTGCAGGATGGCAGTGTTCCAGGAGACATTCTGGAGGCTGCGATGCTGCCCTATTTGCAGGCACCTCTCTGGTCTGATGGAGGAGGTTGCCCATCTCCAGGCTGACCTGGCTAGGATTTGTGAAACCTCCTCCCCCACCCAGGGACCACCAGGGCCAATGTCACTACCTCAGAGGTTGCCAAGAAAGAGGAGCGGCTAGACCAGGGTGGGCTCAGGAAGGGAGAGGATGGTGGAACAGAGTTGTATCCCTCCAGCTGTACCTCTCCACAATTCATACGCTGTTCTGGTGGATAGTGGTTCCTTTATGGAGGCACCTGCAGCGGAGACCAAGGAGGATGCTGGGAACCTTTATAAAGCAGACCCACAGGAGGGTAGCATGGGACCCCACAGGGGAAGAAAACAACTCCTGGTGGTGGACTCAATCATTAGGGGGGTAGAAGAGGGGGAGGAAGGAGAAAGGGAGGTAAGGTCCCTGCCTGGTGCCATGGCTTGGAGGGACAGGAACTGAATTCTCAGGATCGTGCAAGCAGCTGCACAAGGGAAGGAGCTGGATGTCATGGTCCACCTAGGTACAAATGACCTGGCTAGGAATGTGATCAGAGCAGTGCAAGAGGAATTTGTAGAGTTGGGGAGGGGCCTTAGACAAGTAGCGCATATGGTAACCCTCTCGGAGATGCTGCCTGTCTATGGCAAGGGTGATGCTAGGGTATGCCTCACCAGGGAATTCAATGAATGGTTGAAAAACTGGTGTGGAGCTCAGGGTTTGGCTTCATTGGGGACTGCGGAGCCACCTGGAGGGATGCAGGCCTATACTGGCATGATGGTCTGCATCTGTCCGGGGGGAAGCAGGATCCTAGGTGAGAGGTTTAAGTGCTTCATTGGCAAGCATTTAAACTAGCCAAGGGGGGAGGCACTGAAAAGGAGCAGAGAAATCCCAGCCTCCCCCCAAAAAACACGGTAATTAGTGAGGTAAACACCAAGGTAGAGAAGTCATTAGGGAGCAGGACAGAGGTAAATGTAAAAAAAGGCAAAGGCAGTAAGGACAGGGATGGGGCTAAAAGGGGGAAGGCCATCAAAAAGTGGAGGTTGATGAGTACCAATGCCCATAGTCTTTGTAACAAGCCCCCTGAACTAGTGGCCTTGATGGGAGAGGGTTGCCTGGATATTGTGGCAGTCACAGAAACATGGTACAAAGAGAACTATGGCTGGGATGTCAACATACCAGGATACACAATCTACAGGAGGAACAGGAAGGGTAAAAGAGGAGGAGGAGGAGTAGCTCTCTATGTAAAGGAAGGGATCAAAGCAACAGAACTAAAGAGTAAACAGGGAGCAGATGAGGCACTCTGGGTCACCCTGGAGACAGAAAATGGCACCACAATCCGCATGGGGATTGTATACAGACCCCTATCTCAGGGGAAGGGAATGGACAAGGAAACAATAGAAGGCATCCTTAGAATGGTAGAAACAGGGGGAGATATTGTTGATGGGGGACCTGAACGTGCCAGATGTTAACTGGAGCACCTTTGCTGCAGGCACATCCAAGAGCAGGGTCATTCTTGATGCCTACAAGGGGCATGCCTCAGAGAGCTAATATTGGAACCCACTTGGGAGGGAGCAATCTTAGACCTGGTACTTTCAAATGGGGACAGAGAAAGAATCTCAGATTTAGAAGTGGGTAGCCATCTGGGAACAAGCGACCACCAAACAGTATGGTTCACAATAAACACAGTCATACAATCAAGCCATACAAAAGCAAGAGTATTGGACTTTAGGAGGGCTGACTTTGGGAAAATGAGAGAGTGCCTCAGAAAAGCACTAGCAAATAGGCAAGAAGGAGGGGTGGAGGAACAATGGGGGAGTAATCAAAACAGCCATCACAGAGGCAACAAGCCTTTGTGTAAAGGAAATCAACAAAACACAACAAAGGAAAAAACCGCTATGGTTCTCAAAGAGGTGGCAGGGAAGGTTAAGGAGAAAAGGATAGCATTCAGGAAACATAAAGAAAACACAGAAGGAGCAGGACAGAGAACTTTAGCAGTTAAAGCAGAAGGAGGCAGGGAAGGCAGTCAGAATAGCAAAGGCCCAAACCGAGGAAAGGATAGCCAACTCTGTTAAGAAGGGGGATAAGACCTTTTATAGGTACATTAGGGAGTGAAGAAAGACCAAAGGAGGGATACTGAAGCTTAATAAAGGGGAGGGAATGTGGGCAGAGGGTGACAGTGAAAAATAGGGATACTGAATGAATATTTCTGCTCAGTATTCACAAAGGAAGAGGAGGAGGAGGTACCTAAACCAAACAAGAGAAACACTTTGAAGATGGGGGTCGATACCAGTCCATTTACAGAAGAAAGGGTTCTGAAAGAACTAATAAAATTGAAGGTGGACAAAGCAATGGGGCCTGATGGGATTCACCCAAGAATTCTAAAATAACTAAGGGGTAGAACTAGTGACACTGCTGACTACTCTCTTTAACAAATCGTGCGAGGATGGGGTGGTACCTGAGGACTGGAGGAGGGCAGATATGATTCCCTCTTTACAAAAGTGGGAGCAGGACAGAGGCAGGAAACTACAGACCAGTTAGTTTGTCCTTAGTGGTAGGGAAAATGATGGAATCACTTCTGAAGGAAAGAATTGTTGAGTACCTAGAGGCCAGTGGGGCACAGGACCCAAGGTAGCGTGGATTCACAATGGGAAGGTCATGTCAGATGAATCGAATAGATTTCTTTGACTGGGTGACCAAAGTAGTAGACCAGGGAGGGGCTGTGGACATGGCCTACCTAGATTTTAGGAAGGCACTTGATACAGTCCCACACAAAAGATTAATACACAAGTTAGCCAGCCTTGGAGTGGGTCCCAAGGTAGTGGCCTGGAAAAAAAATTGGCTAGACAGGACGCAAAGGGTAGTAGTAAACGGAGTCCACAGTGAAGACAGGAGGGTTACTAGCGGGGTACCGCAGGGTTCAGTACTGGGACCGGTCCTTTTTAATGTCTTTATAAGTGACATTGCAGAGGAACTAGAAGGAAAAGTAAGTCACTTTGTAGATGACACAAAGATCTGCAACAGGGTTGATGCACAAGATGGAGTGGAAAGGATTAGAAGGGACTTGGCAAGGTTGGAAGAATGGTCAAATGTATGGCAGCTCAGATTCAATGCAAAGAAGTGCAAGGTAATGCACCTGAGAAACAAAAACCCAGGGGAAGAGTACACAATAGGGGGTAAGATACTGACAACAGTAAAAATGGAAAGGGACCTGGGAGTAATTATATAAGATGACCTAAAGGTGGGCAAGCAATGTGAGAAGGCATTAAGGAAGGCTGGGGGGATACTGGGATGCATAGGGAAAGGCATCAATAGTAGAAAACAGGAAGTTGTTATCCCTCTGTACAGGCAGTTGGTGAGACCCCATCTGGAGTACTGTGTGCAGTTCTGGAGACCCCATCTCAGCAAAGATATAGACAGAGTGGAGGCTGTCCAGAGAAGGGCAACCAAAATGGTGCAGGGTCTGCATCAGAAGACATACGAAGAAAGACTAAAGGAGCTTAATATGTATATCCTTGAGGAAAGAAGGGAGAGAGGGGACATGATAGAAACTTTCAAGTACCTCAAGGGAATCAACAAAGTCCAAGAGGGTAGTATCTTTCAGAAAAAGAGATGTGGAAGAACAAGGGGGCACAATTTGAAGATAGAGGGGGACGGCTCAGCGGTAATATGAGGAATCATTTTTTCATGGAGAGGGTTGTGGATGCATGGAACAGCCTCCCTGAGGAAGTCGTGGAGTCAAGAACAGTGGGGGAATTCAAGAATGCATGGGACAGACATAAGGCAGTCCTAGTGGGGGGGGTAGGAGGAAGTAAGTTGTTGGTTAGCTAGGATCTGCAGCTTATCTATTAGGTATGAAAATGGGCAGACTAGGTGGGCCAAGTGGTCCTTATTTGCCATCAAATTCTATGTTTCTATGTAGTAATCACTATGATGGTTCGGTACTGTAATATTTTGAATTCATATTTTTATTCTGAATTTCTCAATATTGAAATCCAGTTGCCATTTTGCTGTGAAGTTCCACTCTTGACAGCTTAATCTGGTTCAAAGTCAGTTGGCATTCATCTGTATCCCCCTTCCCTGGGTCGTGCCTGAAAAGAGGCAGGATTTGTCTAGTGCACTTACCACAACAAAAACTAAATAAATAAAATAAATAAAAAAAAAATATCCAGATCCTCCTGCAATTCATTCAGCTCGGATTTTGAGGGACTCCTCATGTCTTAATGTCATTTGCAACCTTGATGTAAGTCCCAGAACAGACCCCTGTGCAGCCTCACTGGCCTTGTATTTCCATGTTGACGGGTTAGTATTTTTATGGCCCTTTGTTTCCTATCCTGCAGTCAGGTTTGAACCATTTTCTTCAGCCCCCGCATTATACCTACAGTAGTGTCCAGTATCATGTTCCATTATATCTAAAGCTATCCTGATAACACTGTCACTATGATCTTAATTATAATTAGTTGTAATGCTTGGTCAGCAGATGGTGTTGTACAGAAACAGTAGTGTGCATGTGTGTGCTTCTAGAAACCTTTTATCCAGGGGCTCTAGTGGTCATCTGGCAAATTGAAAGAAGTAAGGCAAGGTGATGGCCTGGACTATTCTCAATTGTTCTTCACTCAGGATCTTGACTGGCAAGACTAGACATAAGTGGTCCTGATCCAGGGCATGACTGTAGGTTTTCCAGTTCATGAACTAGCCCCTGGTGGGGTACACTATTAAATTATTTATTGAAAAGGTTAACCAGGAAGTACATACTGACCTGACAACAGCTCATTTTCAGATGAGTCCTGTGGAAAGGGGAAGAGGGAGGTAGCTAACAATATAATAACAAGGTAAAAAGCAAAAAAAAAAATAGTAATACAAGGAGAATAATAAATATTAAAGGCAAAATAGCAAATGACAGCAACTAGAAAAAAACACTCTCAAATATATACAGATAGAAAACACCAAATGGAAACAGCAAGAAGAAGACAATAATAAAGAATAAAGATTAAGAGGAAAGGGTCAAAGACAGTTGCAGGCAGGATGATAGAAGTCAGAAAGAAGAGACTTTAAAGAGGAAGTAGAGAAGGCAGAATGCATGGAGAGTAGCAGGGAGGACCAACATTTAGGAAAATGGTAAGAAAAAGCAGATTGGCCAGCAATAGATTTTCTAGGAGGGATATTTAGAGAATGGGAAGCATTGTTACAAAGAAGGTAGGAGGAAGAAGGAAGAGGGGAAAGCAGGATTTTAAGATAGGAGGGAAGGGTGCCCAAACAGAATTTGAACATAAAAGAGACGAAGTGGGAAAGGCGCCTAGCATCAAGAGAAGGGAAAGAAAGAGCTGAGTAGAGAGAGCAGTGGTGAGTACAAGAGGGGCTATCTAAAGCAGAGTGGCGGAAAGAATGAAAATGAGGGTCCAGTCTGACAAGGGAGGTCTTAGGGTCACTACAGTAGACTAAGTCACCGTAGTCAAAGATTGGAAGGATAATTTTTAGTACAATTTCTTGTGAGACAGGGAGCAGTATGCACGTTTTGTTCCTGTACATAGCACCAAGCTTAGGGTGAAGCTTATGGTGAACTGCATCAATGTGAACCGAGAAATCAAGATGCTGGTCAAGGCAGACCCCAAGGTACTGAAAGGAACTTAATGCTTTGCTGAAGTCTAGATATATGACATCATTAGACAACATATCATTCACTGGTTTCAGAGCAGGTGTTTTAAAGGCTCTTGAAATACCGGTTATAACAAGCATTTGTCATTGCCGAATGTTTGCTTGCTGGTATTGGCATTGGTACTGTAGGAGTTTGAGAGATGCATAATAGGAATGGCTGTGAAGTATTGAACTGACACCAACCCCCAACCCCACCCTGCAGAGACTGACAGGCATTGGGATGTGCCTTTGGGTCATCGGCCATAACGCTCACGTCATTCTACCTCACCCCACCATGCAGACACTGACAGGTGTCACGGTGTGCCTTGGGGTCTTCAGCCCTTATGCTTACCCCATTCCATAAGGAAACAAGCTGAGGTGGATGCAGTATAAGAGAACAGGGTGAATGTTAAGGCCAAAGACCCCAAGGCACACCTCAATACTGGCCAGTGGCTGCAGGGTGGGGGTGGAATGGCATTACTATATTTATTTAATTTAAGCCATACCCTGGACGCTTGTCAGTCTGTATAGGGTGGGGCATTATGGATGGAACTATAATGCCTCAGGCATTTGTTGGTATTTTTGCTCTAAATTTTCAACATGGGCTTTTTGGGACCCCACCTCATGAACAGTGGCACTATCATTTCACTACTCAGTCCCGAAAGGTGATTTCACACAGCAAATGCGCCATTCAGTGCAACAGGTGCAAAAAGACATTTTGGGCAGGATGTGAAAAATGACATCTATATTGTTCATGAGGAGGTGTGAAAAAATGGCAATGTTGAAAATTTGGAGCGCAAATACGAACAATTGGCGAAGTTATGAGCATGCGTATAAATTGCATAACGCATGCTCATAACGTAGTCATTTCTTGGAATGTTTTCACTAAATTTTCAACATGGCTCTTTTGGGACCTCCCCTCATGAACAGTGGCACTGTGGTTTTACTAATCTGTCCAAAAAGTTGATTTTGCCCAGTGACCGCGCCATTCTGCACCACAGGTGTGAAAACACTATTGGGCAGGATGCAAAAAATGACAGCTGTACTGTTCATAAGGAGGTGTGCAAAAATGGCAATGTTGGAAATTTGGAGTGAAAATATAAAAAATTGATGAAGTTACAAGCATGCGTACAAACTGCTCAATGCACACTCGAAACGCAGTCATTTTTTGGAGTTTTTTTTAGCAAACATGTAGCATGGGCTTTTTGGGAATCCACCGCATGAACAGTGGCACTGTCATTTAGTTAATTGGTCCCAAAAGGTAATTCCATGCAGCAACCATGAAATCATGTTTTGGGACAGGGAAATGAAATGACAGTGCCAATGTTCATGAGGTGGGGTCCCAAGAACCCCATGTTGAAAATTTTGGACCAAATCTCCCAAAGATGATTGCGATATTAACCTAAGTTGAAACTCCCCATTGATTGCCATTATAGGGCTTACTATGATTTTCTTCAGTTTGCGGTCGACTTTTGAAGAGTACAGACATGTTCCCAGTCCACAGAAGATCGCAGTGCCAGACCTCCGGAGGTATGTATGGGTGAGCAGGATGCAGGGAGGTGGGGTGTGTAGAGGGAGGGCCAGGATAGGAGAGGGGTGGCGAGGACGACGAGGGACCGTTTTCCCTTTTTCTTTAGGTTCTAAAAAAAGGGGCCTCAGGGGACGTTTTTCTTTTTTACAGGTGAAATAGTATGAAAAATAAATTTTGGCAGAATGGGGTGGGCTCCCAGTGTGCCAGACTAGTGGGGGTGGATCAATGCCAACTCAAGAATGGGCATTCTTAGGTCAGCTGAAAAAAAGGGGGCATGGGGAGGCACATCCGACACTGGGAGTGGGCAACCCAGTGTTGGAAAAAGATATGTTCAGGCTTGGGGGGGGGAGTCATCTGACACCGGGAGTGGGCATCCCAGTGTTGAAAATACAATTAGTTTGGCACATGGGTGGACTCCCAGTGTACCACATTAATGGGGGGGGGGGATACATGCTGACCTGGGGATTGGGCACCCCGATGTCGGCTTTGGTGGGGAAGTGTATAGTGGGTGCTAGCAGCCACCAATTCTGCAAAGCCACAGCGGGGCTCAATTATTATATTTGCTTGTTTATTTATTAATATGTTTCACTGGGAAAGGCACACTGAGCAAATTAGTTGCTTGTAACTCCAGCAATGTGCATTTCTATGCACTGTAATGTGCATGGCTGGAATGTGCCTCATTGCTTGGGGGGGGGGATCTGCCGCTGCAATAACAAAACTGTTCCTGATTGGAAAGGCAGATTTATTTCAAGTGCAGCACTCACTCAGAAACTGCCATCATCAGCAGCTTCCCTGTTGATTGATGGCTTAGGGACTCATTGGCCACAATACTGCCACACCTCTGCAATGCTCTACTAACCTCAGTATGTTTCTTGTGTGCTGCACGCGTAAGCAAACATAAAAACGAGCTCCTCCATTATTGGAAACTATTAGAAACCCTTATCAAGGAGAAAAAGCTTGGGTCCATTGCTACATGATTAGGACTTTCTAGGCTGCAGCGGAATGTGTATTGTTTATTGAACTGACATGGGCAGGTGCTAGTAAAAACTTTTAATCATAAATGTCTGAGGCACTTGCTAGACAACTAATTTCCTGTGAATGATTTTAGCTTCCATAGGTCAAGCAGGAGTTATAGGGAACTTGGTCAGACTGGATGGACCTCTGGTCCTTTTCTGCTGTCACTGTCTAAGTTTCTATGAGTGTTAGAAGAAATGTGTTACACGCCCAGCTGCAGTGTAAAAACAACCAGTTTTTGTTTCACTTAAACAGCAAGTGTACTGCCTTAAAATAAAATGAAAGCAGCAATACCAGTTAATAAAAGTGTTCTTTTTATGTCAGGGGTCGGAGCCTGCACCCCAATGAGACGTACACTTCTCCATGACCTCCAACATCATTGTTCACTAAATCAGGTTAATTTACAAAATCAGCCATCCATTTTGTTTTTAAATGGGATAGTTTGATGAGTTGTACTGTGGGTAACAGATCAGTATCAGAATCGAGATTGTGTAACTTAAGAATGTGGCAAAAACTGACTCTTTAGATGTGGGACCATCAACAGCTCTGGGTGCAGCTTAACCACCTGAGAGCAAAGGAGAGGGAGTGCCTGCCATGCTCAACTCCCAGCAAAAGGCCATTCATGATTTTGCCTTATTGGTGAGTCTTCTGGAAATTAAACTTGATCAATATGCTGGAGAGAGGCTTTTATTCAAACAAAAATGGATGACATAGTTAGCATGTCTGATGATGTGGAGTGAGCCACCACCCAAGCCCTTGCAGCTGAGACCATGGCTGCAAAAGAAAACAGTTGTACAGTCATGGCTAGAACAACTAGAAAGTGCAATCTGCTCTGCAGAACGTTTGGATCTTGGGTCTCCCTGAAGGGTCAGAAGGAGATAATCTGTGAGTACCTTGAGTGTTGAATACCTGAAGCCATTGACCTGGGGTATATGGTATCAGTTATAAAGGCTTACTTCATTACTCCTCGGAGGGCCATGGTGGGGTACAACGGACCTCGGACAGTCTTGGTGGTGACAACCTCCTCTGGAGTGAGGGACAAAATCTTATAAGCCTCAAAAAATCAGCAATCTGTGACTCTGGGGGTGTCACTGGATCCTCTTCTGCCAGAATATTCATTTATTGCTTGCCAGTGGAGTAAAGCATTTTAGGGGGTTACCAAGAAACTTTGAGAACTGGGAATGCAATAATGAATGGCATTTCCAGCATGCCAGCAATTTACTGACCGTAACAAACAATAGAGCTTTACTGATCTGAAGGTGGCTAGGACACTGGTGGAAAATTTTGCTGGTGCAGCCTCACAAGTGGAGACTGAGGATCAAGATAGAGGATTCCCTTGAACAGGGACCATAAACTTTTTTCTTGTTGATGAGTTAATACTCTGTCTATGGAATGAGTCTTGTCTGAGATGTAGAACCTTGAACATTTCCCTGTACAAACATCTTGCCATTTAAATGTTGTGATCTAGCAGTGTTTCTTTCTTGAGCAGTGGAATCATATGTGTGTGTGTGTGTGTGTGTGTGTGTGTGTGTGTGTGTGTTCTGAAAAAAAAAGGGCATGCCAACTACACAGCCTATTGGTCAATTGTTCTTGTTAATTGATTTTATTGTCTGTATGTTGTTTCATATCTGCTCAAGGGTATGTATTTGTTGTGTTCAGGTGATTTGGGTCGTGATGAGGGAATTAAGTCTTCCTCATAGGTGCAAGTGCCTCCTTAAACAGGTGTTGTGGTGAGTGAACACTACATGTTTGTAGGTGGGTGGAGAGGCAGAAGTCATATTCAGAGGTCCAATGAAGCAAGCACTTAATTCAGCAGGAAGGATGGTAGTGGTCACAGAGGCAGTTATTCAACAATGACAACAACAATAAAGCTATTGAAGGCAATAAATATCTACGCAATAAACAGATGACTAAATAATCAACAAATAAGCTAAAAAGTGCACCTTGACTAGCGTCAACTATGTAAGCAATAATACCCAACGGTGGGCAGTTATAGGCAATACCGGACTGCCCAGGGGTGTAATGAGGCCCAACACCACAGGTGGAGGGTCTTATAGCCCCTGGAAGGTCTGGTATTGCCCAATACCACCCACCCTGGAGGGTATTACATGCACTTAGAAAATGAGCATCTGTATTCATTTTAATTTAGTAAAGAAATAGCAGAGGTAATGCTTTTGAGAATGAATATAAACTGTAACAAAAAATTTTTTTTTTTGGTAAAGTAGTCCCTGGTTTCTGAGCAGTTCCCTCTGCTGTTGCCCCCCATACACAGAGCCATTCTCTTTTATATATCCTCCCACCACAAATTCTCCTTTATATATCCTAACCCCCCACACACACCATCAGGTGCAGTTGTCAAGAAGAGGTGTTTTTTTTTTCTGTTTTCCAAGCAGTCTCCTGGCATCCTTTTTGTGCTTGAAAAGCTGTTGTGTGGCTGTTGTGTGCCCTTTCTCCAAGACTTTTCATTTTGCGGTTGGGAGATGGGTGGCCAGCTTAAGTGGAGAGAGTGAGATGGCAGAGCTCTCAATTGTTTTCCAGCTATTTGGCAGTGTGCTCCCCCTCACCCTGCGGATTGAGTCTCTTGGCATCCATAGAAACAAAGATTTTGGACCATAGATAAGGACTGCCTAGCCCACCTAGTCAGCTCATTTCCCTACCAGCCTTTTTGTGCTTGAAAAGCTGTTGTGTGCCCTTTCTGGAATACTTTTCTTTTTGTGTTTGGGAGATGGGCATGCAACCTTGTGATTTAAAACCAGGAAGTAGAGAGAGTGAGACAGCAGAGCTGCTCTCAGTTATTTTCCATCTGTTTGCTTTTTTTTTTTTTGGCTGGTGTATTGAGTTGTGCTATATTTTTACAACTAAGTACTTTGGGAGAATAGGGCCAAGGATTCATGACAGCTCTTTCTTACTTGTACTCCCCATAGATGGAAACATGCTGCTGACTTGCGGTAGCTACTAGATTGGTTGGCTTTTTTTTAATGTTGTTGTCAGAGTGGGAGTGTGGAGCAAATGCTGAATCCAGCCAGAAAGTGCAGAGTGGTGGTGGCCCAACGGCTAGTGATTTTTTTTTGTGTGTATGTGTTTTTTTGTTGTTTTAAATTATGTAATTGTTGCTAGGGCATTAGCGGGAGCAAATCCCGAGCTCATCCAGTAACTTTTGTACTGGGTAATATTTTTACTATTCCATTGTTGCAGAATTTATGCCTGTATATTGTAAGTATGAATGCTCTCACCAACTGTCTTGTACCACACTTATATTTATGTTGCTTTTGTACACTTTATCATTTGTAACCCCCACTGGGCGCATCTGGAATCGAGCGGTACTCTGCTCAGTATGCTTTCCTGGTAAAACTCTTAAATAAATAAATAGATAAATAAACTGCAGAGTGGTTGCAGCTAGAGTTCATGAGCAGTCACTGGGAGGACTGGGTGTGGGGAAGAAAAAACACAACTGTATTTGGGGAATCTGCAGGGGTTCCTTCTGTCCTGGGGGGACTGGCACTGAACTAGGGAGCATGTGGGGGTGCCGGTAATACTCGCTAATGGAGAGAAAAAAAATAGCAGCTATTTGAAATTCAGGGGGTGTGTTTTGTCCAATGAGTAAGCAGGGTGTGACACAAGGATAGGTTAGGTGGCATTGGGATCTAGTGACTGGCACTTTTTATTTGCTGGACGTCTATTGAAAGTTAATGTACCCCCCTGGCAGGGGTAATAGCTAATCAGAATCTAGCAAATAAAATGCACATTTCTAATGTTACTCTACTGCAGCTGTGATTACCAACGTTACTCTACTACCTGGTCGACCAGTGCTATCTTTTGCTGTTATGTGTAAATATTTGTTAGTTACAATGCATTCATTCAAAATAATAAGCAAGTCTATGTCAGGATTTGGAGAGGAACTTCGCAGAGAATGGAGACCTGAATGGGTCACCTGGACTAAGAAAGGGGCACTAGTTGCAACAGAGAAGCTGATACTTTGGTGAGGAGCCTCAGTTAGGCCACCAGTACTTATGAGAGGTTTTGTAAACAGAGCATAGATTCATGGACAAAAGCCCCCTTCCATGAGCTGCCAGGACAAGGTTGCAACTGGGGACAAGCTCTTTGGCACAAACCCTCCCATGGACAAGAAGAACAGAAAATATGGAACTTAAAGCAAATTCCTCAGCACAAATCCCTCCCTTGGGTTGCCAGGACAAGAAAAACAGAAGACATAGAAAAGGAGAAAAGGAGAAGAAGGCCTTTGGATGATAGTCCAGATTGTTGATCTTCAGATGATGGTTCTAGATACAGTTCTTTGGATGATGGCACTGGATGTTGGTCCCGAAAGAGAAAACCCCACCCACTGTGCAACAGAGGCCATCTCTAGTGAGCTGGGGTGGCTTCTATGCTTACTTTACTTCTATCCATGGTAGGGACATAGCTTTGGCAGAGTAGCAAATGGGGCCTGACCTGACTGTCACCCTAATGGTAGCTGGGTTGACTGTCCCATGCTGTTGTCCAGAAAGATAGCGTCACAGGTAAGATGCAGAAACAGTCTTTGGTTGAGGCGACACCTTAGGCAGTCTATAGGTAGTTGCACAGAGTATCAGACAGCACAACAGCTGAGGCAGGATTGACAAGTGATGAATTGATTCAGTGCAAGGTAGTGACCAAGGCTAAGCAGCCTCTTGTAAGGGGTACCACAAATTTAAGGCAGTTCTTTCAAAGGTACCACAGGTTTATGGCAGTTTTTAAGGCAAAAAAAATACACCATTTCCAGGGGTTTCTTAGGGCAAATGGGGCACCACACAAAGTCAAAAGGCAGTCTATAAACATTCAGTAAGTATTCCACTGATTGCACCCCCCCAGTGCTACTTTGCGCATGCCCAAACTTGGAGAGCCAGGCGGTACTGTGCATGACCGAACTCGGAGCTCCAACTTTAATAACAAATTTAAGTACCTTACACTGCTCTGTTTTTACCTGGAATTGCTTCTAGAGGTACAGTTAAGAGACCTCTACATGGGACTGTGTTTCTTTTTATTCCATTTTAAATGTGCCTCGTTCGTCATTTTTATGTGCATTCCGGAACAGGACAGGATGCCAGGGTCACACTCCGTCTTCTAGTGTGGCGGCACTTTGGACATGGTGCATCCAGAACCAATATTACAACAAGAAATAACTCATGAAAGGTTAGCTGCAGTCATTTTAAACTATATATGTTGTTTTAATCAGGCATTTTTGCAGCCCTGGTAATTGCCACCGCTGTTTTGGACAGTTTTCCTTTCAATAAAAAAATGAATGAGGTTTGCTCTATAAGGCTATCCCTTCCCTTACTCTGCACTTCGGGAGCTCCCTGATTACAATGAAGTCCACTGCTCCACTCCACCCTCTGGGTGGTTCCTTTATTGGAGCCCTACTACCCTTGTGCCATCTGGTGCTTTTAATATTTTTTTTTAAAGGAACACTGTCATCCCCTTTAGGTCTCAAAGTGCCCCTAGTTTAAGAGACACAAGTTGTAACTTTTCACATTCTGTAGAGACTGCTAATGTAGCTAATTGTTCAATTCTGATTCTTTTTTCTTTTAAAAAGTGTAAAACAAACTGCCCACCATACTGGTGTTACCACACAAAACATGTTTTTTACATTCCTTGATCAGCTCCCACTGCATCTTTCCTGTATTTAGTAGCATCCCCAATGCAGTCTAGCCACTTGTTATGCATGGGAGTAGAAGAGACTATTATATCAGAGGCTGCCCTATTTGGGGGTTTTCTGATGTTCAGGAAGTATGCAGTAAGAACAGACTCAGTATCTGAAACAAAACAAGCATTTCAGTTCTACTAATAAAGGAGGCAGATAAAGCAGCCAGCAGCATCAATGAATTTTAGCAAAGGTGAGCAATCATAAAATGTGTTTTTTTTTTTAACTAGAAATAATATGCAAGAGAGGTTGACTGTGTCCCTTTAATAAACTGTTCTGACAGTCAGTACCTGCCTGGTGGTGCCGCTGCCAGCTTATTGCCCTGGGGTGAGGTTGTGGGGAGGAGGATGCAGAAGGCTGGCTCTGCTACTGGTTGTAGGAAGTCCAGGCTGCCTTTGTGGATGGTCCAAGAAGTGATACTTGCTGCTCCACTGGATACTTCTCTGACTAAGTGCTGCAGCCTTGTTCCAGCAACGCTCACCTACTTGGCTGTTCCTGCTCACCACCATGGCCCGCTGATGCCACCGATGAGGGACAACTTTTACTTTTAAACTGATATACAAAAAAAAGGGGCTATCTGAGCCCACACCGTATGGCTGCTAACTGTGCTGCTGCTTCTGGGGGAGGAACCAATGACACCCAATGGACCATCACAGGGAGAAAAAGAATGCAGGGACTGACGGTTCAGGTAAGCTCCTTTACTATTCTTACAAAGTCCCCTGGGCCCGCTCCGATCCTTTCTTTACTGACCACACCTCAGTGCCTGAGAGTGACTTGGACTTTTTTTTCCCCAGCCACTCCTCTTAATGACCATTGGACTCAATTCGACTCCCCAACCTACTAACGATCAGTTTGGAATGCTCTTGTTTGAACACTCAGGCTTCTAGCACTGAAACCCTGAGCTTGAGCCATCAGCGGGTCCTTTTCTTTTAAAACAAAATTCCCACACACTGAGCAGGGACAACAGTCCCAGTGCTTGGTCTGCCTTTCCTCACACTGCCTTTCCTTTGTGGGGGGGGGGGTGTTTATTGTTAGTGAGCAGGCAGTAAGGACAGAGAAGAAAAAATGTATAAATAGCCCTGACTTGGGCTGTTAAGGAAGGGTTTCTGGCTGCAGTGGTGGAGGACTGCCAGGGGACATATGGTGAATTCAAAAGCTGATGGGGTGATCCACAATGGGCAAGGTGCCCAAAATGAACACTTGTTTGTCCCCTCATACTGTATACCTGGGTATCCTGACATGCAGCTTGAAGCCCCCCAAGCTCCCTGCCAGGCCCTAGATTGATTCTGTAAGACCCCCCATCTCTGAGGCACTGTAATTAGTAAAGGGAATATGGTGGCTGAAGGGTCAGTGCTATATGTGCAGCGAGTGGACACCATGTGGACAAGATGGTGCGGGGGCCGCTGCCATGGGGCCAGCAGGAATCCTGTTAGTTGTGGCAGCAACTTCTGATGCTGCCATAAGCAACCAATGTCTTTGTAGCTCTCAAGCCTCTCTGAGTTTCTTCCACATATCCTGCTGAGCAGGTAAAATGTCTTCTGAAGGGGAATTACTTTGTCTTAATTAGTTAATGTGTGACTTCAAAGGTACATGCATTTATAGATTATGATCCCATACAACAGTATATTGTGCTACCAATTTAGCCATACAACACTACGAGTCACACTACTCATGATTTTACCTATCTTAGATTGCTGGAGCCTTCAAGAAGCCCTATTTTCTGTTTTATTGCCGCTCGTGTGTATCTCAATCATGGGCCAAGTAGGTTGGCTGAACTTGGTGAACTGACATTTTATGTGGACTTGATTAATAGCATTGGCTGCATTACAGCTCCTTTTAGTGTCAAATATCTGTGTATTTTTATTTTAAATGTATTGGTAGTACTCCCATGTGGTATGGCATTCCCCCTACGTGGTACCAAAAGGAAAATATTTCAGCTATACCCATGTAACCCCTAGATGGCGCTATCCCAGGGGCTACTACCCCTGCCTGATTTGCCACTAACAGGTTGAGGGGCCTGGATCCAATGGCGGGTGCCTCCACCCAGAGGTCAGGGTTTGCAATAGTTAAACTTACTTGGTCACAGCCCTCTGGGACACTGCAACCCCCCTTTCTTCCCACTAGTGGCCCACACAATATATCAGAATTACCTTCACAGTATACACTTACCCCAGGACTAGTTCCTGCACTGGGACCTCCTGTGAAATAAGATACAGTGCAACAATCACAGTACAGTACTTTAACATAGACAAATACCTCAGGCAGTATAACTTTGCTGAAACAAGCAGCTCTGATTTATTTAGGGGATATAACAAGGACAGGGGGAAATCAGGTTAATTAGCTTATCACTTTACTATCTACCTATGGCTCTGTGCAAAGCTCCTACCAGTTACTGTCCCTGGGTACCCAAGCCCTAGTGGCTAGTCCAAACTGTGGCAGTTGGTAGGGCCCTCACACAGTGAAAAGAAAAATTAGTTTAAACAGTCAGCAGTACAGTGATTCCATTTGGATTTAATGTGGTAATTCAACAGGGAGCACCCTGAATTAGTACTCATGACCTCCAAACAAGATAGGGTCCTTCAACGTCAGCAGGGCTACTCTTGAGCTCCACGAGACTCTTCACACATTTATATGGTAAAAAGAAAGTACTATACCAGGCAGGCTGCTTCTCTATCCCGATCGCAATTACTGCACAATACCCGGGAGAACACACAGCAGATTCAGTTCCTGACAGACCGAGTACAATTCAACAATTTCTCCAGTCTTCTACAGGGTGAGCCTGGTTTCTACTCTTCAGAGATCCTTTGATTCTTTTCACAGGACAGATTCAGTCCTAACAAGCAGTTACACAAGCTGCAGACCGGAACTCTGGGCCTTACACACGTTTTTTGACTGAAACTGTGCACTGAAGGAGCACAGGGTTTCTTTCCCCTTCACTGCCAGATCTAAACTGAAACTCCAACAGACAAAACTGGGCACTTCCTTTGAATTCCTCCCAGTTCTTGACTGGATTGGCTGTCACTCACAATGGACTGCTGCTGTTGGTCCAAAAAGGCGCCGAAGTCTAAACTACATCTCCCAGAGTCACTGCCCATACAATCCTCTTGTGGCTGGCTCAGATTATGAGTCCAAGTTCTGATTCGTCCAAGGCACCATTTTAGAGCTAGCTTACCCCACACTGATTGGTCCAGTTCAGCAGTTCAAAACTAGAATGGGGAACTAGGCAAACACAGTTCTGACTGCAAAGAAAGCAGGTTAGACAAACTGTATTTTCATTATTACTCTAAATTATTTCTGGCAAACAGTTACATCTTTCAGATAGGTTCCCTTTGCACTCCTAGTGACTGCAAAATTGGAGTGAACTGGCAGCAGTTCGAGTGGTACTCAAACAGAGAAACACACAGTCCCCCCATACAAACTAATTATGTCTGCAAGCAGACAGCTCTTAAAGAGACAGTACCAGAGGCTCTAAAAACACTCACTGATAAATGGCTTAAACGCCAAACACCATTCAGGCTTGGAGCATTCAAGCAAGCTCCTGGAAGTCTTTTGGGAACCCCCATTTGCAGGGGGGTTACACCCAGATTAAGTTACTGTGGGCTACCTCTATTATTGTTTTACTGCAATTTTTAGTGTACTTTTAAAATGCAGTAAAAACAAATTTAAAGATATAAAAACAATCATTATGTCAGAAAGGCCCCTCAACTAACAAAACATTAATCCTTTGCATTCTGTTTTTTTGATTTTCTCTATATTCTTTATTTTTGTGTCAGTTTTGCACAGACACTTAGCAGGCATGACATATTGGATTCTAAGGGAAAAAGAATGGGGTCATTGTCTGGTAGCCCTCCATGTCCCCCTTTCCCGGAAAGAAACACACTGACACATGTCTTGGAGCAAATGGCCACAGCCATGTGTTTATTGAATAATATTTTTAGCATTACTACCAGCGAGCGCACCCGGGAGGATCAACTACCCCTGTGGTCATAAAGGGCCAAGGCTATACGGCCGCCCCCATCAGGCACCATTTTCCTTGCAGTATAGATATACCTGCTGCAGGTGGACGGTGACCCCTTCCCTGGTTCTGGTTGCTTGGTCTGCCTCCATGCCAAACCAAAGGGTGTCACGAGCCCTTCAGAAGAATTCAGCTCATCACATCCCCCTTTCCATTGTGCCATCTCTTAGTGATCCTCCCGAGACACCACCATGACTGCGACATATAGCATTAACTATCCCTAACTATTTATTCTCACCTATTCAGATTCTCCCATTGCTTGCCTTGGTTTATCTCCCTTTTGGAGGAGGTGAAAAACCTGGAAAAACCCTGAGACAGGGAAACTAGGAAAAGCCACTCCCCAACCCCTAGTGCGGTTACCCTTACTGGGTCAAAAGAGGGTCCCTAGCTCCCTGACCCCCACTACCCTGCTTTCATGAGGGTAGGCGGGTTGGTGATCCTTGAAGGGGCAGAGGAGAAAGAGGATGGACAGCTGGTACTGTCCCAATAAATTCCTCCTCTCCCTGCCCCTGCAGGATGTGACCCCCCTTCCCAAGTGGGTGGCCCCTGGTAGTCCCTGACCAATCCTACCTAAACTGAATCCCCCTGGGACCACCTCTATCATCCCTCCTTCGCTCCTCCTTCCTGGTCCAGGGGAGGATGGCCCCAGAAAAACTACGGCTGCTGCCATTTGTCGAAGCCTCTGCATTCTCTGATTGGTTGTTTTGTCTGATGTAATTGGAATGCACAATCCCTTCCTTTGCCTGCTGATTGTTCACAAGTATTGTAGACAAAAGGTGAAAAATGGGCAATGGTATGGGGCTGCCATATTTCCATGGAGCCACACAATATTATAAATATATTAAAAATCAAGGAAAATAATTATCAGAAAATGGTAAAAAACAGCAAAAGTAAAACTGTGATTTATAATCTTCTAGGTAATGCTAAAGTCTAGGAAATGAGAAACACTTTCTGGTTAACTAGTACTGCTGCTTTAACTTTCAAAAGAAGGGAGCTATTACTTCTTATATTTGAAGTATTTTTCTTTACGCTTTTTCTAATGATATGATTTTCTACCTGACAATACTAGCAGTGATGTGTGGAACAGTACTATACCTGGAGGCTGACATAGCTCTATTTCTCTTCCCAGAAAGTCAAGGCGGATGGTCTATTCTCAGCCTCTTTGCCGATTGTCCGAGTCCCCCAAGGCTCCACTCTAGGTCCAGTCCTGTTCTCTCTGTACATTAATGACCTGGATTCTAATGTAACTAGCTCCAACCTGCACTTCTTTGCTGATTACACTGTACTGTATACCTCCGGCTCAACTTTATCTGAAGTCAGGGATGTGCAGCAAGCTGACTTTGCTCAGCTCCAAAATAATCTAATAAAAGCCAAGCTTCTCCTTAATGCCAAGAAAACCAAAGCAATGATTTTCTCTTGCACCTCCCCTGACCTGCCAAAAGACTTTATTGTGACCTCCCTAAGTGAGCCATTGGAAGTCATTACTAAATTTAAATACCTGAGGATCTGGGTAGATAATAAGCTCTCTTTCAATAAACACGCTGAGGACTTATCCAGGAGGCTCAAAGCCAGGTTAGGATTCTTCTTTAGAAATTGGTCTCTTTCCCCCTTGAGACTCGAACCAGGCTCGTCCAGGCCACATTCCTTCCCTTACTTGAATACGGTGATTTAATCTACTCTTCCACCACAATCTCAAGCCTAAGCAAGTTGGACATCCTTTACCACCGTGCGTTATGGTTCATTACCAACTCATTCTACCATAGGTACCATTGTGATCTGTATGCATCTGTTGGCCGGACATCTCTCACCACCAGTCGCCTGCTCCATGCCGGTGTCTGGACCCTTAAGCTGCTTCTGCATAAACTACTGAGTTACCTTACATCTCTTATCTGCATTTCCCACAGTGTGTATTCTCTCAGGAAATCGGAGTTCATCATGCTTTATGTACCTAGGACTCGTACCTCCTTTGGTAAAAGAGCTATCTCGCATACTCTTCCTACTGTATGGAACCAACTCCAATTCTTTCTCAAATTAACTAGCATTGTCCTAGTTAACTTCTTTAAAGTGCTAAGTGCTAATAAAATAAAAGATATTTGTAACTGCTTTTAAGCCCTACTCCTACCCCTATGTGTGCCCCATGCTTATCGTCTTCACTGGTACTATTCCTTTCTGTACTTAAACCTCGTAGCTTGCAAAATGCATTCCATGAATAACACTTCCAAGTTTTTCTTACCTGCTCCCGTACCCTTCCCACCATGGCCACCTATATATATATCTACTTCCCCATAATCTTGCTAACCATCCTCTTCCCCTTAACCCTACCTACCCCGTATAGCCTGTCTTTCCTACCTATGATCATTATATGATGCTTATTTATTGCACATAAGTTTATATACCCTACCTTGTACTGTTTGCATACTATGTACGAAATGTTATACCACAGTACACTTTTTACAATACTGTATCTCTCTTATGTAACACCTCTCCTGAACTATGTGTGCAATTTAAATACTTGTAATCAATGTTTGCCGTATTAAGTAATGTCCCTTTGTCTGTGTAAATACTTCAGAACCTCCTTGTAAATGAACTTGCTCAATGGAGTCTTCCTGCAATAAACTTGAACTTGAACTTTATACATCATCAATCCTATGATCTCACTTTCTATGGCATCGCAACTGACCAAGAAGTAAGCATTAAACCATGACAAGGAGGGCTCTACTAGGGAATTAATGCTGGGGGTTAGGGCTGGGCAGTGCCTCCAACCACCAACCAGGCATTAATTCCCTACTAGAGCCCTATTTTGGAGTGGATTAATTTGCTTGTAACATGGCTAAGGAGCAAAGGTAAGTACAGGTAAAGGTAAGTAATGCCTGTGAATGTTTTACTTCAACTGTGGTACATATTAAAATGAAGAGAAAATTAGTCTTGTTTTAAACTGTAATTTCCGAAGTGATACTCCACTAACTGTGCACGTGCACAATGCACAGTCTAAATTTATTTATATCGTGACTTCTGACAGCAAGCAGGTTTTGCTTTGTACCACAAATTTTAACATTCTGATGGAAAATAACTGTGTAAGTGCTTCTAGAAATCAATATTTCTACTGACATCCAGTTCGTTCACACAGCGCATTCAGTGGTACATGGTGCTGCATTTTGGGTACATTTGCATATATAAAAGACTCAAATAATACCGGTTTCAGTACACTACATAAAAAGCTAGTTTTCACTGTAATTGGCCACGTATATGCAGGAACGGCCACAACCCTGCATTCCAGGAAGAAATGTTTTGGCTTACAAGCAGGGAATGGGGAACACTGGTGGTGGGGACACTGACCGCCCAATTCTGCGAGGTCCATAGGGTGGATTGGTGGGGTGGAACTAAGCTGGGAATGGAGGACAGGAATGCAGGTACCTGATAGACGCACACTGCTGGCGGAGACATTAATCACCCCTTTCTCAGGGAGAACGCACAGATAATAGACAACAGAGAGAGGAAGGGAAGCAGCACAGAGAGCAATTCTGCAGACTTTGACTTCATGTCTCTGTCTCTGTCCCTGCCAAATCCAACTCTCACTAAGCACGCTCCTGACAGGGCGATCTTTGATGATGAATTTTATGTGGATTTCAGCTGTACTACACTGGCGGCAGTACTGTGCACTGCTAATTTTATTGTGGTGTTCAGGGGTACTACAGAAGCAGGCTTTACTAGGGAATTAATCCCTGCTATTTTAGGGTCACATGTTGTGTATACACCAATCAGTTACTGTTATTTTCACTTGTATTTATTGCCACGTTACAGGAGTCAATTATCTGCTGCCACACTGGTCACCTGTGATGTCAGAATAAGTAGGGTAACAGTGCTGATGTGGTATGAAGAGGAACAGATCTAGATACATTATGTCAGTCTCCAGTTAAAGCACTGCTGTTCACATTGCACATAATACAGAAAATGGTTCAATAAGCCAAGGGAAAAAGGAACATACTTCAGAAATAGGGAAGTTGCAACTTACTAACTGTAAGAATGAATAACATTTTCTGCCTGCTATTTTTGGTGCTATTAGCTCTTTAATATTTCACTTTATATTGCCGTGTTAAAATGTATAGGCAAATCAAACATGTGCCTTGAAGTTTTAACAAGAAAATTTCATCTAGGCTATCAAGCAGGCAATTAGAGGCCAGCCCGGTAATGCAAGGGGTAGGGAACTGGTGACTTGGGTTCCTGCACTGAGACTGGGTCAAGGCTGTGGGCTGATAGATGACTGCTAAAACCTCTGCATAAATGGCCACAGCCTTTGAGGAGTGAGGAAAGTGTTGCCTACTGTGACCCTCCCCCATGGTTTTCCTGGAGGGAAGTGCAAGCAGGGAGCACTATTGATAAGTTAGATGGCATTCCTCCTCCCAATGTCGGCAAGCTTCAGCATATGTTCACTTTGGGGCCCAGGTTGAGGCCATTTATGGGGAGAAGCATCATGGTGGAAAAAGAGGTGGTTGCTAGTGTGATAGCACAGGTATGTTTGTGATCAGCATGTGTGACAACATTCTTACACCTAATTGTACTTTGATGTGGACAGGGATGCCAGCCTCTCCACCAGCCCCACTATGGGGGGCTAAACTATGCAGAGTCCCTGTTGTGGTGATGGCAGATGAGCAAGCTGAATAGTCACCAACAATATCTCAAAGGGGGCTTTCAGCATAAGAGCATTAACAAAAGATGGACAAAAAAGAAGACAACTAGAATGCTTTTTTAATACCCCCTAATCTACAGCAGCTTTTTCTTACGGTAGGTTTCCACCCAGCCTCATAATCCCTATTTTCACTGCTTAATCACCTCTTCTTACTTTGTAATTACTTTTGAGGGCTGGATTCAGCATGAAGCCCTGGCATTCAGCTCCCTGCCGGGACCGCATAATTTCGAGAAGTAGAGAGGAGTTGATTCACCAGGACAGAGTGTGCCTCCATCATTCTTGCCTTACTGTCGGGTTTCCTTCATTTTTTTTCTCCCCTCCAACTGGATATTGATACTGAGGACTCAGAGTTACATATGTTCATGTAGGAACATGCCAACATGCATCAGAGCCAGTCTGTCTCCTGACCTACTGTTGGCTATAGCTGCACCCCCATCTGTGGTTGACCAGGGGCAGTAGTGTAGCTGAGACTGCAGTCCCCCTCGGAGAAGGACAGCATCATCTGTGATGGTCAAGCCATCTCTCTCTCTGACACCCTGCCAATGTCCGAGGCCTATTCCCGAACATGTGTTTCCAGTGCTGTGAGTGGCAATCCTGCTACTACACTGACAGACTGGCCTAATCAGAATGTTTTTTTTAACAGTACACTTGGAATCAGTAAAATGCTTTTCACCTAATAGACACATTTAAATAGGAAGAGGAGTAAAACTGGTTGTTTAAATTATACTGGCATTTGCTTTGTTTCTTGAAAAGATCTTTAACAACTTTAAGACGTCATTCAAGCTACAGTGAAAAACAAATAGGAATAAAAAGACAAAGAATGATGGCAGTTATGACTGTCAGAACATACTGTATCATTACTGTATCATTAGCTGCACTCCAGTCTGAATGCACTAAAAAAGGCTCCTATGTGCTAAAAGGTCACACGTAGTGGGACAGGCATATTGCTTGAATTTAATAATAGTTCAAACAGCAAAGGTCACAATCTTAAGAGGAGAAATCTGCTGAAATGATGCCTGTAGCAGGAATCAAATTAGCGACTGGTTTAAACTTCACGAACTGCTTCATAATAAGCTGTCAGACACAGTTGTTCTCTGTCCATCTAGAAATAGATTTCCCAAACAGTAAACCATAATAAAACAAGAAAGATCATAGCACTGCTATCTGAAGATGATGAAAGTCTGGTTGACATCTTCCAGAGAAGTGGTCTATGATGGACAACCAAGCCACAACACTAATTGTACTGTAGCTCTGCAGAAGAGTGTTTGATGGCCTCAAGGTTCAGTGTTTTCATTTTGACCCTAGTCTTGCTAGCAAGCATTTCCAAATGAGCAATGCCTATCAATTTCAGTGAGCAGGTGAGGACACAGATTAGGGACAGGAAGACAACGATAAGATCTTTTTTGGTACATCGGGGGAATAAGGCAGATGAAAGGAAGCTTTAAAAGAATGAGGAAGGATGAATTAGTGTAGAGGATGATATGGGAAAGGCAGAAATTGTGAATGTATATTGAAGTTTGGTGTTGATGGTCAAAGCCTCAGGCCATTTACCTGACAGCCGAATTAAATTCTGGGGGTCCCAAAGAGAAAAGACTGGAAGTAGGGGCAATTTCAGTACATAGGGTGTTAATGGAACTGGGCGCTGAGTTTGCACTAGTTAAAACGTTTTAAGCACCTTAAAATGTTTTAACTAGCCTGATGTGTACAGGGCCTAAGTCTTTTTCTACCCTTGCCTTTCCATGTTTCTACGTTTATAATAAATGGTATGGTCTTTCTATGCTTCCTAAATGCCAAACCACTGAATATAACACCTCATTTAATTCGGGAGGAGAGCAACTAGCAAAATCATCTGAAACCAGTACAGTACCAGGTTAGGAAAAAAAATGCCATGTCCAGAGCACTCCCACCTCCAAGGGTGCTTACATGAACCAGGACCAAATCTGGTACTACTCTAGAAAAACAAAACAGACACAGCACTCACCTGAAGAAGCCCCATGTGTAGGTCACTATGTAAGGATTAGCACTGCATCTGTTCATGCAAGAGATCAGTTGCCAATATAATAACTACACCACAATACTGGTGAGTGCTGGGATTTTGTTTTTTTTTAGTACAGTCTCAGGTTGGAATGAAAAATTGCTTTCTAACCCCTTTGAAGCAAAATGCTTTACCTTGCCTAAAATTCATTTGTGTAATACATTTTGGTGGTTCAGTAGTCTCCCAGATTCAAAAGTTGCTCTGCTTAGCTGTAAAGCACGTAGCATATACTACAGTACTGCCTTTATATAAACTTCTCCCTGGGTACCAGAGATGTGCAAAGTTGGAAGACTTTGCTTCATTAAATAATTTGCAAAACTTGCCTAATTCAAAATCTGCAACGTGGCAACATCATGACATTTTCAGCAGGAAAGGTAGCACTTTTTCAAGCAAAGTCATGCAGATTTGTTGGTGAAGTTGCAGCTTCCCACAGTTTTGCTTGAAAAAGTTTCCCTTCTTTAGGAAAACTCATTGTGAAAAGATGATTTGAAGTGACAAAGTGGGCAATGCAAAAAGTTTTTCATGAAGAAAAATTTTGAAACTTCACTGGAACTTTTCTGGCAAAGTAAAGCTTTGCAACATATCTAGTGGGCACTGTATTATGTGTTTTTATCCATAGTATTCAGCATCATATAATTTACAGCTTGGTTCTGGAAATAAATGTTAACGAATCTGGTAAATTATTTTCCAAACTAAAACTTTTTGTCAAATGTTCAGAGAAGTTTTTCTTGGAGTCAAAAAAAGCTTTGTGACTCCAGTTTACCCAGCTTTCAGTAAGTTGATGCAGCAACCGGATCGCCTCCACGCCGGGAGCCGAACTCCAGGAACAGGACCTCGCTTGGCCTAGAGGCCGCATCCCCCCCCATCGCTCACTGCCTACCGCGGCTGCAACCGGATCGCCTCCACGCTCCCTCTGGGAGCCGAACTCCAGGAACAGGGCCTCACTTGGCCTAGAGGTAAAGACTACCTCTGCTCACCTTCTGGGACACTGGTGTGGGGTGCTAGCCCGCCCCAGCCACCCACCCACCCACCGACCTCCCCGTGACGTCACTTCCTGTTCGACAAGGAATACTAAGTCCCCACTTTCCCTTTTGCAGGTTATACCTGATAGCCACTAGTGGCCACTGTGTATTGCTGCTCTTATACTTCCTGGCCCTGCTAGACCTTTGCTCAATCCCTGTATCTTGCCCCCTTCCCCAACCCACGCCCACCCTCTGTGTACCCCACCTTCCCACACCCTCACCCAGGAGGCCGGCACAATGATCTTCGGTGGATCGGGAACACTTTGCACTCTTCAAAGCTGACTGCGAACTGAAGAAATGCCGATAAGCTGTATAATGGCATAATTAGGTTTTTTTCAACTTTGGTGCATTTCTCATTCATTTTTTTTGGATTTTTGCACCAAATTTTCAACATGGGGTTCTTGGGACCCCACCTCATAAATTCAGTGACTGTCAATTGGTTATTCGGTCCCGAAAGGTGATTTTGTGGTCACTGCACTGAATCATCTTTTGGGACTGATTAATGAAATGACAGTGTCACTGTTCATGAGGTGGGCTCTCAAAGAGCCTATGTTGCAAATTTGGTGAAAAAATTTCCAAAAATGACTGTTGCGAGTGTGCGTTGCACAGTTTCCATGCTCACTCACAAATTCATGAATTTGTAATATTTTCACTCCAGATTTTCAATATTGGAATTTTTTCATACCTCCTTATGAACAGCACAGCTGTCATTTTTCACATCCTGGCCGAAATGTGTTTTTGCACTTCCGTCAGAGAATAGCGTGGTCACTGTGAGAAATCAGTGTTTGGGACAGATTAAGAAAATCACAGTGACACTGTTCATGAGCAGAGGTCTTAAAATCCCTATGTTGAAAATTTGGTCACAAAAGTCCATAAAATGACTGTGTTATGAGCGTGCATTGCGCAGTTTCTACGCACCCTTGTAACTTCACAAATGTGTAATATTTTCACTCCAGATTTTCAACATTGGCATTTTTCCACACATCCTTATAAACAGTACAGCTGTCATTTTTCACATCCTGGCTGAAATGTGTTTTTGCACTTCTGGCGCAGAATAGCGCAGTCGCTGTGGGAAATCAGTGTTCAGACAGATTAAGAAAATCACAGTAACATTGTTCATGAGCAGAGGTCCCAAAATGCCTACATTGAAAATCTGGTGAAAAAATTCCCCAAATAATTGCATTATGTTTGTGCGTTGCGCAGTTTCTATGCATGCTTGTGACTTCTCCATTTTTTTTATATTTTCACTCCAGATTTTCAACGTTATCATTTTTTTACACCTAATCATAAACAGTACAGCTGTCATTTTTCACATCATGTTTGAAATGTGTTTTCGCAACTGTGGTGCCAAATGGCGCAGTCACTGTGCAAAATCACCTTTCAGCTAACAAACTGATAGTGTTACTGTTCATACGGTGGGGTCACAAAAAGCCCATGTTGAAAACTTAGAGTAAAAATACCAAGAAACGCTCAGGGCCTTAGGGTTTCTGACCATAACACCCCACCCTAGTAGGGTCTGACAGGTATCCACCCTACCCTGTAGGGACTGACAGGTGTCAGGAGTGTGACTTGGGATTGTCGACAGTAATGTTCATGGCATTCCACCCACACCCCCACCCTGCAGCCAGTGACAGGCATCGAGGTGCACCTTGGATTCTTTGGTCTTAGAGTTCACACCATTCTCCTATACTGCACCCATGTATTTCCTTATGGAATGAGGTGAGTGTAAAGCCTGAACACCCTAAGGCACACCTCGACACTTGTCAGTGTCTGCAGGGTAGGGTGAGGTGAAATGTTGTGACCTTTATGGGTGATGACACAAAGGCACACCCCAATGCCTATCCATCTCTGCAGGGTGGGGGTGGAGTTGGTGTCAGTTCAGTACATCACTGCCATTCCTATACTGCATCTGTCTAACTCCTGCACTTCCACTGCTAATGCTAGCAAGCAAACATTCGGCATTGACACATGCTTGTTTACATTTAGTTAAATTCAAGGGTACATTCGATGTGAGTAATCTGTCTGCATGATGTCACTGGTGAGTCACTGATTTTAGGTCTTACCATATATTTTTAAACCTACACAAGCTTGGGTTCAATACCCACTGCAGAACATTTTTCTTTCTCCCTACAATTTATGTGACATGAGAAAGAGATTGTTAGATGTTACTGCTGATGTAAGTTACAGTGTTTCAGCAAGGTTTGAAGTTCTATCTTGCTAATAACTTAAAAAGTCCCAGCTGAGACTTTGAAGTTTAAATGCAACTTTTGAAACATTACTTGAAATTGACAGACTGCTTATTATGAAAACCTGCTGCAGCTGTGTGTGTGTTGGGGGGGGGGCGCTGCACTCACTGTTGGATGTCCTTTGCCACTGTATAATCCCCTCTATTAAAATATTGCTACATCTGTAAAGTTATAGGCTACCAAGAAGTAGAGGGTAAGGGGCCTGTGTTTGATCTCCATACTGTAACTTTTTTTTCTTTCTCTCTACAAATTATGTAGTATTAGAGAAATTGGTAAGTGCCATTGCTGATGATAGTAATTTAAAGCAATGTTTGAAGTTTTATACTGCTGATAACCTGAACAATTCCAGCTCAGACTCTGAGGTTTAAATGCAACTTGGGAAACACTACTTCAAAGAGACAACCTGTTAATTATGAACATCCACTGCATGTGTGTGTGTGTGTGTGTGTGTGTGTGTGTGTGTGTGTGTGTGTAGTGGGGGGAAGGGGTCTGCACTCACTGGTGGATGTCCTTTACCACAGCATGCATCTCCTGTATAGGAAGCTTAGTACAGAAGTTAAGTTACATGCTACCCAGCAGTAGACGTTAGGGGGCCAAGGGTCAAACCCCGGTATGTAGCATGCTTTTCTTTCTCACTACAATTTATGTAGTATGACAGTAATTGTTAAATGTCATTGTTGATGTTATTGGTAGACTTTCAGCAAGGTTTGACGTTCTGTATAACTGATAACTTGAAAAGTTCCAGCTCAGACTTTCAGATTTATGCAGCTTGGAAAACATTACTTCAGACAGACTGTTAATTACAAAAATCCACTGCAGGTGTGTGTGTGTGTGTGTGTGTATATATAAACATATGAAAATTGTCAGGAGCAAAAGGCCATCATGGTCTATCTAGGCTGCTCGTGAATGCAGCTAGCTTCCTGTTCAGCAGCTGCCCCAGTGTGTGTGTGTGTGTGTGTGTGTGTGTATGTGCGCATGTGTGCATGCATGTGTGTGGGGGTCTGCACTAACTGCTGGATGTTCTTTGCCACAGCATGTATCTCCTGTCTAGGATGTTTACTTTGGCAGTATAGCTACAGGCTATCAAGCAGTAGAGAGTAGGGGCATGGGTCTGATCCCTAGAGTTTTCTCTTTCTTAGTACAATTTATATGGTATGAGAGAAATGGTGTGAGAAATAGATGTTATTGCTGATGTTGGTGATATACTGTACTTTCAGCAAGGTTTGACATTCTGTATTGCTGATAACTTGAAAAGTTCCAGCTCAGGTTTTGAGGTTTAAATGTAACTTGGGAAATAATACATTAAGTGCCTGTGCCACAGCTTGCATTTCCTGCTTTAGAAGCTTAGAATAGCTACAGGCAACTGAGCAGTGGAGGGCAGGGGCCTGGGTTTGATCCCCAGAATGGAACATTTTTTTCTTTCTTACTGCAATTGATAGATGCTGTGTCTCAGACTCCATACTCCAAGCCATTTCCCTTTTCATTGATAGGAGAAACCTGCCAGCCTTCTTTCTGGCCACATATTTTTTTCAGAACATCACAAAAAGGACTGAGGAGCCCTAACCACAATAGTGTAGCCAAGCCTGTGCATGCAAAAACAGAGAACTGAAGCAAAGGGACAAGTGTAAACTATGATTCCTGACCCTGCAGCACAGACCAAAAGCACTAGGGTTACACAAATAATCCCAAAAAGCAGCTTACCTTACTGGTGACCAAGTGTTATTGAAAGTGCAGTGCACAAAAGGTGCTTTCTAATACATACATCACTGAAGTGCAGAGTGCTGCAGTGGCAGCAGTACTGAGACAGATATTCAAAATAAACCTTGCCAGCACTCCATGACTGCTTCCTGAACTGGTGCTATACAACCTGGCAGGCTGACAGACAATGTGTGTGCACACGTGATGTGCATGCAAATCAGCTGACAATTCAGCTCTCTGTCTTCCTCAGAGCTGATTAACTAATCAGACATACCCTCATAAATAAGCCTAACCAGTGCATATTCATAGAGGGTGTGTGATCTCAGCATCAGTACACTCAGCTTGTCTGTACCAAAGAAGTGAAAGTGTAGAGATAAAAAATGCAGTTTATTAAAAAAGCAATAAATACTATATAAATGTGAACAACTAGGACAAGTAGCATGACAACACACACGAAAATAACATGAGGAATGAATGGACAGGCAGGGGGACTTACAAAGTATTTACTGTTTTTTAAAATATTGTACTTTTCAACTCTGCACTTTCATGTGTTTGGTATAGATAATGAGTAGAGTGTACTGTGAGATCACACACCCCCTCCATGAATATACATTGTTTAGGCTTATTTATGAGGGTATGTCTGAATAGCCAATCGGATCTGAGGAAGGCAAGAGCCAAAACTTCAGCTGATTTGTGTGCATGTCACGTGCATGCACACTGCTTGTCAGCCTGCCAAGTCACATAGCACAGGTTCAGGAAGTACTCATGGAGTGTCGGAGAGGTTTATTTTGAATATCTGTCTCAGTATTGCTGCCATTGTAGTATTCTGCACTTTAGCAATGCATGTATTAGAAAGCACCATTTGCACATTGTACTTTCGATAAAGCTTGGGTACCAGTAAAGTAAGCTGCTTTTTGGTGATTATTTGTATAAACCTAGTGCTTTTGATCTGTGCTGCAGGGACAGAAAACATCATTTCTGCTTGCCCCTTTGCACATAATTATTTCATAGAGATCTTCTTTGGCAGGGGTGCCTGAGTCTTTCTAAAAGTGGGGGCCAAGATCCGAGGGTGAGGGGGTAGCCGTGAAAAAGTTTTGTAAAAAGTCGAGGGCCTGGGGTCCACTAGGCCCCCAGAAGCTCTAGGGTTTTAGGTGCTCTGTGGTGAGTTTGGGGGCTTTTATTGAAGATAAAACACATTTTTGTCACGATTTCCCTACCGCTAACTCCAGGGACATTTTTTTTCCCTGGAGCCAGGGGTGTGGGAGACTCTGGATGACCTTAAAGTCTGCAATCCCAACTGGGGTGGGCAACTGCCTGACCAATGGCGTCGACAACCCACCATGTAGGCACTAGTGTAATGTACTGTGAAAGATTCTTATATAAAGTCCAGGGGTCTGGGGGCTGCTAGGCCCTTGCGGTCCCCGGACCCCCAGCTTTTATATAAAAATCTTTCACTGTACATACTACTTGGAATAACCTCCCTCCCAGCCCAAAAGAAGCTACTAGACACAGTGTCAACACCTTTAAACACATCATGTGTGTGCCCACCTCCGCACCCCCTGCAACTGCATCTGTCCCCAAATCCTTGGTGTTCCAACTGCCTAGTCCAGGTCCCACAGTGCTGTCCCTGGCACCTTTTCCCCTTAATATTAATCCTGTAAATGTGCATCTACTGTAATTATTGTACTAAGCTGCTGCCTATAGTAAATACTAATTTTAGTGGAAACATCAGCCTGCTGTAACAGACCTTCATGGGACCCTTTTGAAAACTGGGTATTCAAAATGCGTCTATTCTGGTGTTCACAGTTGTGATAAAGGACAGCACTGATGAGGGTTATACACAGCATAATTAGGGGGATGATGCATATGCTTAAACTGGGGTGCAGTGAAGTCAGACTGACATTTGACAAGAAGAGTCAGATGAGTGCTTAGCTCAGTAAAGCAGCTAGCAAAGTTAGTACCACTGCCACTTGACTTGAGCCCCCTGACTGATTTGTTTGCCTTTTCAGACCTGACCATAAGACCTGCAATTTCATATTATATTGCATTTAAATAGAATATTATGCTTCAAGGATTTTCAGGTATGGGAAACCCAAGTGCTTGGTACATTTTAAAATGACATAGATCACATCTTACAGGTTGAACTTCAATATATTCCATGTTTTCTTCACCTCCTTTCAGAGCACTCTTTTGAGTTTTAACAGATATTTTTAATCATGATGGTATAAGTGTAACCCCTAGATGGCGCTATCCCAGGGGCTACTACCCCTGCCTGATTTGCCACTAACAGGTTGAGGGGCCTGGATCCAATGGCGGGTGCCTCCACCCAGAGGTCAGGGTTTACAATAGTTAAACTAACTTGGTCACAGCCCTCTGGGACACTGCAACCCCCCTTTCTTCCCACTAGTGGCCCACACAATACATCAGAATTACCTTTACAGTATACACTTACCCCCAGGACTGGTTCCGCACTGGGACCTCCTGTGAAATAAGATACAGTGCAACAATCACAGTACAGTACTTTAACATAGACAAATACCTCAGGCAGTATAACTTTGCTGAAACAAGCAGCTCTGATTTATTTAGGGGATATAACAAGGACAGGGGAAATCAGGTTAATTAGCTTATCACTCTACTCATCTACCTATGGCTCTGTGCACAGGCCTATCCTTATCAGTTACTGTCCCTGGGTACCTAAGCTCCTAGTGGCTAGTCCAAACCGTGGCAGCTGGTAGGGCCCTTTTCACACAGAGAAAAGGAGAATTAAACAGTCAGCAGTACAGTAATTCCATTTGGATTTAATGTGGCACCAACAGGAGCGACCCTGAATTAGTACTCACGACCTCCAAATAAGATAGGGTCCTTCAATGTCAGCAGGGCTATCTTGAGCTCCAAGAGACTCCTCACACATTTATATGGTAAACAGTCACAGGCAAAAGTCACTTAATGGCAGCAGGATTCACTTGAAGTACACAAACCTCTTCACACATTTATATGGTAAAAGAAAGCACTATACCAGGCAGGCTGCATCTGTATCCCGATCGCAATTACTGCACAATACCCAGGAGAACACACAGCAGATTCAGTTCCTGACAGACCGAGTGCAATTTTCAGCATTCCTCCAGTCTTCTACAGGGTGAGTCTGGTTTCTACTCTTCAGATATCCTTGATTCTCTTCACAGGATGGATTCAGTCCTAACAAGCTGCAGACCGAACTCTGGACCTTACATGTTTTTGACTAAAACTGTGCACTGAAGGAGCACAGGGTTCCTTTCCCTTCACTGCCAAAGCTCAACTGAAACTCCCAACAGACAAAACCGGCACTTCCTTTGAGTTCCTCCCAGTTCTTGACTGGATTGGCTGTCACTCACAATAGACTGCTGCTGTTGGTCCAAAAGGCGCCAAGTCTAAACTACATCTCCCAGAGTCACTGCCCATACAATCCTCTTGTGGCTGGCTCAGATTATGAGTCCAAGTTCTGATTCATCCAAGGCACCATTTTAGAGCTAGCTACCCCACACTGATTGGTCCAGTTCAGCAGTTCAAAACCAGAATGGGAACTAGGCAGACACAGTTCTGACTGCAAAGAAAGCAGGTTAGACAAACTGTAATTTCATTATTACTGTAAATGATTTCGGCAAACAGTTACATCTTTCAGATAGGTTCCCTTGCACTCCTAGTGACTGCAAAATGGAGTGAATTGGCAGCAGCTCGAGTGGTACTCAAACAGAGAAGCACACAGTCCCCATACAACTAATTATGTCTGCAAGCAGACAGCTCTTAAAGAGACAGTACCAGAGGTTCTAAAAACACTCACTGATAAATGGCTTAAACGCCAAACACCATTCAGGCTTGGAGCATTCAAGCAAGCTCCTGGAAGTCTTTTGGGAACCCCATTTGCAGGGGTTACACCTTCCTGGCCTGGGAAAGCTTGACGTCCGCATCAAGGCAATTCTATAAGTTTCAACTGCAAACTATATACATTTGCATTAGGCTCACACATGTAATCATCGGTCAATATATCATTTTACCAAGAACACATTTCTGAAACATTGCAGTATGTCACTTTACACAGTATTACACACACATTGTACCATAACTCAAGTTATTACCTCTTGTACATGAAACCTGAAGAGGGGGGCCTTCCTATCAGTTACCTTGGGGCTGGCAGGGGCAGGGCACCATACTTAGAGGGCAACACAAGTAACTTGAGTTAGCACTGACGCCTCAGTTTGGGCAATGAGCCTGGGACACATACACCTTTATGGACAACATTGAGAGGCAACCACAGGCCTCCCAAGGGAATCATAACTGAGGTGCACCACAGGCTTTACAGCTCGACCAGTCTTTCTAGGGGGAACTGTTACAGTCTCTGCACTCTGAGCCTCATTTTCAGCATTGTCCTCACTTGTCAGGGGAGTCTCCATGGGGGTAGAGAGGCTAGAACTTGGGGCACTTTCAGCTCCAGGAGTTGCAGTTTCTGAGTCCACAACATTTGGCTCGCATGGAGAGCTTTCGGACACTGGCAGTGGACTGTCAGGGCACTCAAAATACTCTTCTTGTTCGGGTGTATCACCAGTCTGCCCCAATCTATCATTTTCCTCCCCTGAAAGCTCAAACAGTTCAACCATGCACAATGATTCCATTTCATCTGATCTGATGCTTTGCACTTCACTTTCTGGAGCATTGGCTCCAGGACGAAGCTGGGGGCTTGGACAGTCCAGAAGGCCCAGCTTCATCTCCAGTATTGACTAGGGATTGCTCCAAACAATTGACTCAGTTCGTAAGAAGGATAGTATTCAAAGTCACTCTCACTTTCTTCCGATATGGACTGACAGTCATGCTCAACTGGGACTTGTGGAGGGGAACACTTTAACTTTGCTTCTGTAGGTGCAGACTTTCTTGATCTTTTCTTAGCAGCAGCTCTAGTCACTGGTACAGAGGGAGCATCTTCTAGAGGCTCAGACTCAATTAAGATTTGTCCAATGGGCAGTAAATGATTTCTATGCATTGTTTTTACATCTTTTGAATTATTCTCAGGCCTTACTTTGTACACTGGCAGATCATCTAGTTTGCCCACTACAATGTGAGGGAGATGGTGCCATCTGTCAGCAATCTTGTGCTTGCCATGCAGTCCCAGATTTCTTAGCAATACCCGATCTCCTTCTGGAGTTCCTAAGCTTTCACCTTTATCATACCTTTCTTTGTTGGCCAGATTTCTTTGGCAGCCATGGTTTGAGCCAGTTGGTACGCATGAGTTAGCTGGGCCTTTAACTTTTGCACATACTGTAAATAGTTGTCAGCTTGAACCCCATCAGGAGAGACCCCAAACACACATCTACTGGTAGTCGAGCTTCTTCCAAACATCAGGCGGTAGGGGAGAACCCAGTGGCATCACTTTGGTGCAGTTATAAGCATGTACCAGGGTGCTAATTTGTTGGCTCCATCTAGGCTTGTCCTTTGGGTGCAGGGTGCCTAGCATATCTAGCAAAGTGCGGTTGAAACGCTCAGGCTGTGGGTCCTCGGGGTGGTAAGGAGTGGTTCTGGACTTCTGCACTCCCCACAGAGAAAGCATCTCTTTGATCAGACGACTCTCAAAGTCTCCTTGATCAGAATGGATTCTTTGTGGAGCCCCATAGTGAACAAAAAGTTTTCTACAAATACTTTGGTACAGCGGATGCTTTCTGGTCTTTGGTGGGGAAAGCTTGGGCATATCTCTGAAATGGTCAGTGACCACCAGCACATTACTGATATTTCTTTGATCTGACTCCAAACTTAGAAAATCAATACAGACCAGCTCCATGGGTGCACTGGTGGTTATGTTAACAAGGGGCAGCCTCTGGGGCAAAGCTTTCTCTGTAAGCAGCGACTACAAGTTCGAATGTGTTGCTCACATCAGCCCCCATCTTAGGCCAATAGAATCTGGATCTCACCAAGTCAAGTGTTCTGTCTATACCAAGGTGCCCCATGTGTTGTGCAAGGACCTCAATACTGAGTCTCAAAGGCAGTGGCAGCACTAGTTGTTGTTTTTCTACTTGTCCCCTCTGTCTACTGTTTCTCTGTATAACAGTTTATTGATCAGTTTCAATTTAGGACCTTCTTTGTATAACAGTGCAGTTCTCAAATCAGTGGAGCGTAATTTGGACACATCTTTTCCTGCATAGAGGGCTTCTAAAGCTGCTTTGATCATGGGATCGCGGGATTGAGCCCCGACATACTGTCATTGTCCAGCTGAGGAAGTGCACCAATGTCTATTGCAGAAAAGTGGCAATAAGCAGCAGGTATGCAATTCTCAGAGGGTCCCAAGCAATCCACCATGCAGTCCGCTGCGTCCGTGGACATTTGTTCCTCCCTGTCAAACTTCCGGCAGAGTGCCCGAATGTCAGGTTCTGCCAATCGGACCCAATCATTCTGGGGAACAGGCCTCCTGAAGAGAGCATCAGCATCTATGTGGTTCAGACCTGCTCGGTATTCGAGAGCATAGTCGTATGTAGATAATGCAGAAAGCCACCTATGGCCAGTGGCATCCAACTTAGCTGAGGTCTGCACATAGGTTAAAGGATTATTGCAGTTTTACTAGTATTTTAGCCCCATACAAGTACTCATGGAATTGGTCAACAATAGCCCACTTCAAAGCTAGAAACTCTAACTTATGTACAGGATAGTTCTTTCGGATGGGGTCAGACTTCTACTGGCAAAGGCCACTGGTCTCAGGCCATTCTCGTGCTCTTGGTACAACACAGCCCCCAACCCTTGCAAGCTAGCATCAGTGTGCAGGACATAAGGTTTTCTTGGATCGGCATAGGCCAGCACTGGAGCATGGGTAAGTTGATAAATGATCTCATGAAAAGCAGTCTCATAATCAGGAGTCCAGCGGGCCCCAAATACTTCACTCGGATGAAAATACACTCTTTCAGTCTTGAGGACGCTGACTTTGGTATTTTTTGTGGGTTGGGGGATACCCTTGAGTAAGGTTAAGTAAAGGGCGGATCACTCTTGAATAGTCCTTGATGAAACGCTGATAATAACCACAGAATCCCAGGAATCTTTGCAGTTCTTTTAGATTTTTGGGCTGCGGCCAGGTGGTCAAGGCCTCAACTTTACTTGGGTCGGTCTCTATTCCCTCGGTGGATACTATGTGTCCCACATACTTTACTGATGTTTGAAAGAATTGACACTTATCAATGAACAGTTTAAGGGCAAAGTCCTCCAGTCGGTCCAATACCTTAAATAATCTGCTCTCATGTTCCTCCAGTGAGCTGCCAAACATAATAACATCATCTAGGTATACCAGGCACTCTAGTAAGTTCATGTCCCCACTGCACGCCTCCATCAATCGTTGAAAAGTGGCTGGGGCACCTGAAATCCCTTGAGGCATCCTCATGAATTCATAGCCAAGCGGACAGATAAAGGCTGTCTTTTCACGGTCCTCTGGGGCCATCGGGATCTGGTAGTACCCACTGCGGAGATCCAGCACAGAGAACCACTTGCTCCGCTTTAGGCAGTCCAAAGCATCCTGAATGTGGGGCATTGTGTACTGATCAGGGATAGTCCACTCGTTTAAGTGCGATAATCCACACACATCCTTACTGTTCCATTCTTTTCCTCACTACCACAATGGGGAAGCATAAGGGCTTCTGGATTCTGTATTACACCAGCAGCTAACATCTCTTGCAGATGCCGTCTCACATCATCTATGTCAGCAGGTGCCAGGCGTCGAGACCTCTCACGCGAAATGGTCTTTCGTCATGCAGCCGGATATTGTGCTCAGCTCTGCACGCATCCTACGTCCCATTCCTTTAAAGAAAACACCTGGTCTCTTGGGCAAGCTTTCACTGATCCTCACTTTCCATTCAGCTGGCAGCGGGAGTCATGAATCAAACAAGTCAGGCTGCTACTCTGTCATTCTTCCTTGAACTCTTGCTGCTGGGTAGCACTGCAGTGTCTGCACAATGCACATTAGCCAGGATGCAGCTCTATTTACTCGAATGTCTCTTTCAGACACATTATGAACTTGGACCATTACCTTCTGGCATAAGCATGGGCTCTAGCGGCAAAATACTAGGCTTGACCAGCAGTCCCTCTGGCAATTTTCCATCGCCTGGTGCATCCAACATTAATATTTTATTCTTAACATCCTTTCTGATACAGACCCTCCCTGTAAGGTACACTGGGCATTTGGCGCCAGGATCAGAGACTCAGGATCCTTCTTCCATACAATTCTGACCGGTTCCTCTGGTTCTATTTTTTCAGCATCTCTCTGTGCCTCATAGGCCTTCTTAATTAAAGCCGGAACTCTTAAAGCTCTACTAGTCTTTGACCCCTGTTTTTCATAACACAACTGTGCCAGCCTTCCGAACATATGAGCATTTGTTCCAATCAACAAAGGGACACCATCATACAGTCCAGTGGGGGACACACTAAGGCTAGGGTCTCTACTTGTTCTTGCCACCCAGCCACGGAGGTGGGGAAAGACAGCCAAATTTGATATACCCGGAATAGGGTAGGCTTCTCACTCTAACCCCATACATGCAGTCCTTCTAATGGTTGTAAGGGTACATCTGACAAATGCTTCTGATACCAATCTTGGAACATAATTGTCACTTGGGAGCCACTGTCTAATACAGCTCTTGTAGACACTCCATTCACCTTTACAGTGGTCTCCATGGAGGGACCCACTATTCTGGACCAGTCTGGAGAGGTAGTGGAGGCCTGGGCAACTGACCTGCCACAAAAGGACATGAATTAGCATTTTGGTGCCTCACTGGGATCATGTCGCACCTCTTAACCACTGATTTGTTCTCCAAGCTCTCCTTGTAGCCTATATGCAACTTTGTCAGTGTCTTTGGGGACTGGCATTCCTTTCATGTGCCCATCTTTCCCACAATTATAGCAAAACATACTTTCTGGAGTTTGAGCTGGCCGAGCGCCACACTGGGAGCCAGGGCGGGGTATTACTAACTGAAAACCTGGGTGCCATCTCTGTCTGCGGCGTGATAAGCATTTGGAGACATCTCACAGTTTCTCCACTTCCATGGTCAAGGAATTGAGTTTGGAGTTGTTATCAGCAGGAGATGCATGGTGGGTACCCCCACCCCATAGCAGATGCAGTCGGATATAGGTCAGGGCCCGCATTGCAGGCGTGGCCTTCATAAAGGGACTGTTTTTGAATTCCGGATCTCTCTCAACAGTTCGCCTCATTGTGGCATATCTTTTCCTTGCCAGAGCACTCATTTACTGCCAACCTCTGCCCCTGAACTTCACTTGATGGGTCACCCTCAGTCACTCGGGTCGAGCTACAGCTATTGGTGCAGGTCCCTCCCGAGGTCGCTTTTCTCAACCTCGAATTTCTCTCATTAACTCATCATAGGAGGGTGGGATTCCAGTCGATCTGCCAGGCGTAACTGAAGCAACAGCAGTTCTGAGAAGGGGGAGACTTAAGGATCCTGTCCAGCCTGGTTCGTCCAGTTCAATCGCTGGCAAACTACCTTTTCTGAGGCATTCTTGCAACAATTTTTCCAGCCAAGATACATACACAGACAACAACTCCTTGGTACTGTTGTGCATCTCTACTCTCCACCATAGGTCCTCATCAGAATCTGGGCTCCCATACACATTCTCCAGGGCCTCAAGATAGGCCTGTGCAGTCACTTCAGGGTTACTGGCCCGTTTAGCATGAATGGTAGCCAGGGCAGGACCTCGGAGGCTCTCACTAACCCTCTTTCGCTTTTCCGCTTCCGAGCATTGCCATTCTAGCACTTGGGGGCAACATAGTCTCATCCAGGTCTCCCAGTCATCCTCCCTTGGGGGTGGGAGGTGCCAGAGAAGATCCTCAACCTTCGTAAGAGTCGTGACTAATGGCAGGTGCAGAAATTGGAGTCTGCATTGGTTCAGCTACCATTACGGGCACTGGAGGGAGAAGGTGTTGGGGAGGAACACCCCAGGTGGCAAGAATAGTTTCTTCAAGTCCTCCACAGTTTTCCTCCCAGCAACCATTTAGCAAATTTCTCCTCAAAAGTTTCAGATAGTGGTGGGGCTCATTCCCCGGTCTTTACTGTCCTTAGTTATCACTCCAAGCAGTGAGGGCTCCTCTGGGGTAATGGTCTGTGGCACTTTGGAGCTATCTATGGGATCCTTAAACTCTACTAGGGCCAGGAAAGTGTGGGTGAGCAGATTAGCATGCCGACCCACCACCACAGGGTTTTGTAAACCTTCCACCTTGAAAGTACCCTGCACAGTGTCCGTATTGATACCCAGGGGGATGTCCAGGATAAGCATAGCATTTTGGGGTCGATCTCTCCCAGTACACCACTCCACCAGCCGTGCACAGCCACTTCTGTAGGGTACCCATTTTTTTCTTAACAGTGGTTCGTAAATATGGCCACTAGAGGACACACAATCCCAGCGGTAAGCCTCCAAGATGTAACCCCTAGATGGCGCTATCCCAGGGGCTACTACCCCTGCCTGATTTGTCACTAACAGGTTGAGGGGCCTGGATCCAATGGCGGGTGCCTCCACCCAGAGGACAGGGTTTACAATAGTTAAACTAACTTGGTCACAGCCCTCTGGGACACTGCAACTAGGGTTGTCAGAACCCTCTGAATTTCTGGGTTCTAGTTCTAGCCTAGAACTTTTGAAAAAGTTCTAGTATTCTAATCTTTTTTAGAACTTTTTAGAACTCGAACCCTATTTTTTTATTGTGCTGCCAGTAACAAAGATAGTAATAAAATACATGTAAAGGAAAAACTGTTCAAAATAAGGGGGAGAGAAATTATCTTGTGTGACATTGATAGGAATACAACTAGGTTTATCTATAGTTTCTTCTGTTTGCTAAAGTCAGCAACTTAATACATAACAGGCCCACCCACCCACCCATATGTTAAAAGTTTTCCTGCTGCAGCTGCATCATAGTTCCTTAGTGAAAGAAAGAGGCACATTAGCCATTTATGTACTCAGCAATATATACTCATCGTCATGAATTAGGAGAAAAATAACTGATATTACCTAATTTCAGCTGTTTGCTGCTTTCTGTTTTAAATGAGTGAATCAAAAGTTGCTATGTTTAAAAGAAAGCTTTTATAACAAAGTCAAGCCTAAGTACTACAGCAGCAACATGTGGAACTGTTACAAAACATATTATGTCATAACATATTCAGTCAAGACATTGAATAAAAAATATTTGCAGAAACCACAAGAAGGCTGCTCCAATCCTAAATTGTGCCTGTGTGTGAAAGTTGAGCATCGTTACAAAGATAGCATCATCACTTTCCAAATATATTATTGTTAGGCAGCGACCGATATATCATTAGTATGACGCTATGAATAGCGCAACAGACGTGCTGTCTTTTGTCTGCTTTAAACTGTTTTGTCCTGCATGCATGCTTTCTGTACTGTGATGCTATCAGTTAAACGCATTAATACAGTATATTTTTGAAGTGTTGGTGCTGTGTCTTTTTGTTCTTAATAAAAAATATGCCAGTCATTGTTGCTGGCAAAATGCATGCAATTTTCAAGGTAATGCATACATATACCAACATTTTGTTGGCAAATTGAAGTAATATATACAAAAATTCTAAGATGATGCATTTTGCAGCTGATACTTCAATAAAATCTGTATTTCAGTCACATAAATAAAACAGTGGTTTCCTCACCACATACTAATTTACTAAGGAACATTTATGTAGCTGCAGCAGTTGGCATGTGATGTTTAAGGGACAGCGCCTGTCAACCCCATTATGTATCAAATTATCACTACTTATAAATCAAAAACACTATGATACGTCATATTCTGTGAAAACTGCTGATGCAGATTTTCTTTATTTCTGATTCCTTTATTCTTTTTAAAGGGACAGGACAATTGTGCTAGGTGGCAGCAGTTTGCAATGTATTTAATAAGAATATATATTATGTGTACAGTAGGTTCGGTCTGTCATCATTTTTTCCTCACCATCCCCAGCTGATCACGTAATCTGTAAATGAAAGAACTAAACAACACCCACCTTTCACCCCATCACCCATTCCACTTTTCTTCCACCACCCCTCATCTGTGCAGTAGCACCCATGCCACCCTTACACCCATGTTAAAACCAACCCACAACCCTCACCCATGTACTAGCATCCATTTTTCGTTTATGGCTAACATTTCTGTAATTGAAAAATAATAAACAGCTACCAATTAGAACTCATTGTTTTGTCCTCTTTAAACTTGAAAAATAGACCGCTCTCTGTCCCAGCCCATGCTGATGCACCACAAAGTCACAGAAGGTAAATCCAAAATATATGTTTGCACTTTAACTATAAATAATATGATACAGAAAGGATTGACTGACAGTGTCCCTTTATGCCAAATTTGGACCTGTTCCACTGATGTTAAAATTACCCTGTATATAAAACTTGTTGACTTTAGTTTAGACCCTAGCTACAAAGCAGTTTGCCATGAAATGGTGAAAGTTTTGGGGGTATATAGTCCAAGGTAGTAGATCGAGAAGGAGAGAGACGACAACCAAAGTCATCACAGTCTGTAAAGTTTCCTTTGGTGCAGAGAGACTCCGTCCCACACAGTATTTTTACCAGCCACCACCATCTGAGTTGTCATCATCACCATCAACATCCACAACATCAATCACTTCAGGATCAGTTTGTATACTCTTGTAGGGATACGAAAATCTTGACTTATTAACTTTAATAAAAGTTAACGTGTGTACATTTCTGGCAGCAACCTATTTCTGGTGTCTGTCACAATATTGCCAGCTGTACTAAACATGCGTTCTGAAGAGACACTTGTTGCAGGACAACCAAGATATTTACAGGCTTCATCATACAGCTCTGTCCAAATTGACTTTTTTGATCTCCAGTATTCAAAAGGGCATGCATCAATAGGAATAGGCAGTTCTTGCAGGTAACTGTCTACCATGTTGGACAGAGACCGCTCAGAAGAGGAATCAGCAGAAGCAGCTGGTATGGCAGCAATTTGGAAAGGTTTTGCCACAGATTTAGCTTGCTACTAAGGGTTGAAGAAGTGGCAGTTGTGGAACAACTACTGTTAATGTTTGGTGACTTTTCCAGTTCTGTATCCCTTTGTGAAGATGAACCTGCATGTTGTGGTGATGACAACCTGATGGTACTGTGCGTGTCTGTGTTTGACTCCTGTGAGTGCTGCAGCTCATCTAGCAACATACATTTGTACTGCTCTATATCACCTGTTTTTGGAAGATGTATAGCCTTGAACCTGGGATCTAAGAGAGTTGCAAGGATGTAGTGTCTTGATTACGTCATTGCAACTAATTTGTCATTGGTTTTGAAGGCCGCTCATTCTCTTTACGAGATTCCCATGATATAGGCGACATGTTGTCTGCACTTCAGATCTGTCTTTTCTATTTGTAGATTTAGAACACTAAGATGATGTGAAATGAGCATTATGAGGGATAACCTGACTCACAGATGCACCTTCAGAAGACATGTCCCTAGCTGTCTCAAAAGGAGCTAGGATACAGCACACTGTCTTCATTAATTTCCACTGCAGCACAGACAGCATAATGCCATCTCCAATAATGTAATTGAGCAGTACTCATGTATAGCTTGCTTTTGCTCCAAGAGGCGCTGCAGCATATAAAGCATTGAGTTCCAACGAGTGGAAACATTTTGAATCAGCTTTGCTGGGGCAGCTTGTGTTTTTTGCAGTTCGGACAATGTCCGTGATAGCCTTGGTTGAATGTGAAAAGTGAGTCACAATTTTTTGCAAACAGCAATCATACCATCCACTTGTGTTTCGTTGCTGAGAAATCCCGTGACAATTAAGTGAAGCAATGTGCAAAGCAAGAAGCATGCAGAAATCCTCCATCCTGTATTGCTTTTTAAGATGTTGGCTCCATTGTCACTACTATGAAGCCACATTTTAGACCGTGAGAATAAACCCATTCGCAAGGAGGTCATTTAGTTCCTGCAAGATGTTTGGCAGCAGTATGACTTTGCCCAAACTTTTTATATGCAGCAGCGGTATCTTTGGGGTGTCTTTGTTTTGAAGAAGCACAAGAAAACGTGACCCAATGAGCTGTAGGGACATGTAATCTATGTTTTGAGTGCTGGTCCACATATCTGTTGTGACATGAATAACCCCACCCTCTGCAGTTTTAAGTGCAAGCATCACTGTCGCTTTTAAAGCCTGATAAATGTTTGGTATTTCAACATAGGAAAAGTACCTTCGATGAGGAACATTGTAACGAGGCTCTGCTAATGTCATGAGCTCCTAAAATCCTCATGATCTACCAAAGAGTATGGGAGAAGGGCTCCGCTAACAGTTCACCAATTCGGTGATTAAGATGAAGGGTCTTTGATGATTTCTAGTAAGGTATTCTTCCTTTCAAATGCCTGAGACAGTGTTAGCTGTTTGCAACATGTCCCTGCTGGTTTATTATACACCGTGCTTTGATGGGCAGATGGACGAGAGATGGTGGACTAGGACTCATACATTCAGTGCCATCACTGGATGTGCAACTGGTACTAATGGTGCTGGCATTGGTGGTAACAGTGATCCTAGGGCTGGCAGTGGTTCTGCCTGCATCAAGTTCAGACAATTCAGTATCCATTTCAGATTCCTGATCCTGACCCTTCTCACGTGGCGGTCTGGAAGATGGAGGACATGGGTTTTGGTTTTGGATGATCAAGCAAAACCGAATGCTTTTCAGATGGCGTGTTAAGAGCTGTAGTGCCAAGGCATGACACAACTTTACCACGGCTTACACTCTGTTTACACAGGAACAAATTGCTCTGCATGGATCAGTTTTACTGACTGAGAAATAATTCCACACCTCAGATGTGACAGATTTTGTTCGAGTGCTAGGAAGATAGCTAAAGACTGTTTGTGTCTTTTCACCTGTCCTAACAGAACCTGGGACATGCTCCTTGGTGCTAGAAGAGTGGACAGAAGACTCTGATGGATTTTCATTGCTGGCCAACACAGAAGTGGTGGATTCAATGGATATGTCCTTTCATTGCCAACAGTGCTGGATGTATTTGCAAGTGCACTACCTGATTCATTGTCAGCAGACTTGCTCATTTCACTTTGTTGAGGAAGTAATGATTTGTCACGAGACACAACAGTGTGGGACTGAGACAAAGAGCTACTGTCTGAGTCAGAGAGGACTCACTGTCACTTGCATTATTGCTGCTAGTCACAGGGATCTTAACGGCATGAATGGCATACCTTATGGTGCCTCTCCGTGACCCCAGCAGCTGTACAGGTTTTCTTAAAAGGTCCCCCTTACCACACTTCACTGTTGCTCTTTGCTGTTTGTTGAATTTTATCACGTGAAACATTTTGGTTATTTCTGTTAGCACCAGCAGGATTACCACTACCACCAACACCTGCTCCAACACCAGCACTAAATGCTTCATCTATGTTGGTGTCAGCCATAACAGACAGTAAGTACCAGTACTACCAGTCCAGTATACTGCAGTGAACACACCAACACCCAAACAATTCCTGTGTAACAAAGCAATGTGATCTGTAATCGCTGGCTACAACTCCAAAATTTTATTTTGGTTGTGTGACACTGTGATACGTGGACTGAAAGTAATTGAAGAATATGACAGTTTGCAACTAAAGGATCCCAGGTTCAAGGCTTACAGAATGATTGGGCTGCTGGGCATAGGCATACACATAGCAATCAAAGGGCACACAGCAGCAGGGTGATGGGCTGACTGACCACAGGAGACGGAGTCACATACGCAAACCAGGGAATGAGAATTATATTTCTACGTTTCTGTCATGTAAGGTTAATGCCACCACACAACTGGCCACTGGGCTTCTCTCGGTAACACACACACTGGGTAGGGTACAGTGCAGTCCAAGGCACACAGCAGCAGGGTGATGGGCTGACCGACCACAGGAGACGGAGTCACATACGCAAACCAGGGAATGAGAATTATATTTCTACGTTTCTGTCATGTAAGGTTAATGCCACACACACACACTAGGGTTCAGAAAGATTTATTTGCCTTTTTTTGCCCCCCTACGTTTCTGTCATGTAAGGTTAATGCCACCACACAACTGGCCACTGGGCTTCTCTCTGTAACACACACTGGGTAGGGTACAGTATGCACACACTGGGCTTCTCTCTGTGACACACACACACACTAGGGTTCAGAAAGATTTATTTGCCTTTTTTTGGCCCCCTACGTTTCTGTCATGTAAGGTTAATGCCACCACACAACTGGCCACTGGGCTTCTCTCTGTAACACACACTGGGTAGGGTACAGTACACACACACTGGGCTTCTCTCTGTGACACACACACACACTAGGGTTCAGAAAGATTTATTTGCCTTTTTTTGCGCCCCTTGTATGCTTGTTGCTGGGTGTGCAGTGTGCTGCAGTTTCAAATAATCACACTTCACAAAGGTTCTTTTCTCTGAGTCCTCCTCCAGTCCTCCTCCTGATATTGGTCTCTCATCAATCCCTCCCTATTCCCCCCACTCCCCCAATCTTGATTAATCCCTCCAGAGTCCCGATTTCCTCCTTCTGTCCTGAACCGGCCCCTAGTACTCCCACCCGCCTCCCAGTCCCCCGATTTTAGCTTTTTTCTTGTTCTCGCCGGTCTCACAGGAGAAGAAGTGGCCACGACTGCTGGACAAAAGTAGCGGATGCGCTAACTGCTTTTGCTACAGTTTAGTGGGCTGCTGGTGCTGCCTGCTGCTGCTGCCTCTCTCTGCGATGATCCTCAGTCAAATGGCGCTCCTCCTTGTGGCGCATCTCTTTAATACCCCCACAGATCCCGCAGCTCGCGTTGCTTACTCGACCCCACGTCGTCTCGCGTCTCGCGGTGATTCGAACCCTTTTGCGAACCGTTCAGTGTTCGAGTTCTAAGTTAGAACTCGAACACCAGGGTTCGAGGAGGGTTCGAATCTTTACCGAACTAGTTCTGACAACCCTAACTGCAACCCCCCTTTCTTCCCACTAGTGGCCCACACAATACATCAGAATTACCTTTACAGTATACACTTACCCCCAGGACTGGTTCCGGCACTGGGACCTCCTGTGAAATAAGATACAGTGCAACAATCACAGTACAGTACTTTAACATAGATAACTACCTCAGGCAGTATAACTTTGCTGAAACAAGCAGCTCTGATTTATTTAGGGGGATATAACAAGGACAGGGGGAAATCAGGTTAATTAGCTTATCACTCTACTCATCTACCTATGGCTCTGTGCACAGGCCTATCCCTATCAGTTACTGTCCCTGGGTACCCAAGCCCTAGTGGCTAGTCCAAACTGTGGCAGCTGGTAGGCCCTTTCATACAGAGAAAAGGAGAATTAAACAGTCAGCAGTACAGTAATTCCATTTGGATTTAACGTGGCAATTCAACAGGAGCGACCCTGAATTAGTACTCACGACCTCCAAATAAGATAGGGTCCTTCAATGTCAGCAGGGCTACTCTTGAGCTCCAAGAGACTCCTCACACATTTATATGGTAAACAGTCACAGGCAAAAGTCACTTAATGGCAGCAGGATTCACTTGAGGTACACAAACCTCTTCACACATTTATATGGTAAAAAGAAAGCACTATACCAGGCAGGCTGCATCTGTATCCCGATCGCAATTACTGCACAATACCCAGGAGAACACACAGCAGATTCAGTTCCTGACAGACCGAGTGCAATTTTCAGCAATTCCTCCAGTCTTCTACAGGGTGAGCCTGGTTTCTACTCTTCAGATATCCTTTGATTCTCTTCACAGGACGGATTCAGTCCTAACAAGCTGCAGACTGGAACTCTGGACCTTACATGTTTTTGACTAAAACTGTGCACTGAAGGAGCACAGGTTCCTTTCCTTCACTGCCAAAGCTCAACTGAAACTCCCAACAGACAAAACCGGCACTTCCTTTGAGTTCCTCCCAGTTCTTGACTGGATTGGCTGTCACCACAATAGACTGCTGCTGTTGGTCCAAAAAGGCGCCGAAGTCTAAACTACATCTCCCAGAGTCACTGCCCATACAATCCTCTTGTGGCTGGCTCAGATTATGAGTCCAAGTTCTGATTCGTCCAAGGCACCATTTTAGAGCTAGCTTACCCCACACTGATTGGTCCAGTTCAGCAGTTCAAAACCAGAATGGGGAACTAGGCAGACACAGTTCTGACTGCAAAGAAAGCAGGTTAGACAAACTGTAATTTCATTATTACTGTAAATGATTTCTGGCAAACAGTTACATCTTTCAGATAGGTTCCTTGCACTTCTAGTGACTGCAAAATGGAGTGAATTGGCAGCAGCTCGAGTGGTACTCAAACAGAGAAGCACACAGTCCCCATATAATCTAATTATGTCTGCAAGCAGACAGCTCTTAAAGAGACAGTACCAGAGGTTCTAAAAACACTCACTGATAAATGGCTTAAACGCCAAACACCATTCAGGCTTGGAGCATTCAAGCAAGCTCCTGGAAGTCTTTTGGGAACCCCCATTTGCAGGGGGGTTACATAAGTGTGGCCCAAAAAGTGACATTCACTTGCCTCTAGTCCAGAAAGCTATGGATTCAAGTTCTGTACTAATACTTGGGCTCATGCTAAATTCTAACACTGTAAAGTAGTATAGTTCACATTGATCTGCCAGAGGACCTATGGTTAGAGAGAGAAGCTAAACCAAGATCCCTTCTGCTCACCTCTATTACTTGTCTAGATACAAGTAAACTGTCTCATGATGACAGTAATCACAATGACCAAGAAGTTGCCCCAGCATTCTGACCAGCATTCTCCCTATCTGTAAACTGAGTTTAATGCAAGCATTGATTGCTATGGTATGGATAACATTTTGTTAAGTGTACAGTTGCAGCCATGCTTGCTTGCAGAAAGCACTGTACTCCAAATACAGTATCTAACACCCTGCATTGTAAAAGGCCTTTAGTCACCTGAGCTCTAAAAGCTACTGTATACAAATAAATGCTATTCCAGTCTACTATTTTTGTACCCTAAGTGGTTCTACACAGATCAGTAAGAATCCAAGTGAATTCCTGTGATGGACCAAGCACATCATGAGATCATGTCATTCTGGCTACAAAAGTTAAACTTTCCCAGGGTGGTAGCCTGGGTAAAACATTGGCTGGACAACAGGACACAGAAGGTAATTGTAAGTGAAGTCCACTCTGAAGAAAGAGGGGTTACTAGTGGGGTACCGCAGGGTTCAGAACTGGGTCCAGTCCTTTTTAATGTCTTTATAAGTGACATTGCAGAGGGACTGGAAGAATTATGCCTCTTTGCAGATGACACAAAGATCTGAAACAGGGTTGATACACAAGGAGGCATGGAAAGGATGAGAAGGGACTTGGCAAGGTTGGAGGAATGGTCAGAAGTATGACAGCTTGGATTCAATGCAAAGAAGTGCAAAATAATGCACCTGGGAAACAAAAATCCAGGGGAAGATTACACAATGGGGAGGGGATGTAGTAACAACAACAAAAAAGGAAAGGGACCTGGGGGTAATCATATCAGATGCCTTAAGGTTAGCAGGCAATGTGAGAAGGCAGTAGGGAGGGCTGGGGGGACACTGGGATGTATAGGGAGAGGCATCACCAGCAGAAAACAAGAAGTTATTATCCCTCTGTACAGACAGTTGGTGAGACCCCATCTGGAGTACTGCGTCCAGTTCTGGAGACCCCATCTCCGCAAGGACATAGAAAGGATGGAGGCAGTCCAGAGGAGGGCAACTAAAATGATGCAGGGTCTGCAACAGAAGTCATACGAGGAGAGACTAAAGGAGCTTAATATGTATACCCTTGAGGAAAGGAGGGAGAGGGGGGACATGATAGAAATGTTTAAGTACTTAGTGGAATCAACAAAGTCCAAGAGGGTAGCATCTTTCAGAAAAAGAGATGTGCAAGAACAAGGGGACACAATTTGAAAATAGAGGGGGGATGGCTCAGGGGCAATGTGAGGAAGTATTTTTTCACAGGGAGGGTGGTGGACGCATGGAACAGCCTTCCTGAGGAGGTCGTGGGGTCTAAAACTGTGGGAGAATTCAAGAATGCATGGGACAGACATAAGGCAATTCTTGTAGGGGTTAGGAAGAAATAGGCTGTTGCTTAACTAGGATCTGCAGCTTATCCTGTAGGTAGGGAAATGGGTAAACTAGGTGGGCCAAACAGTTCTTATCTGCCGTCAAAGTCTGTGTTTCTATGTTTCTGGACTTGGACTGACTGACTCACCTTTGTTTCTAGGCTCAGCATGTAGGTTCGTTCAATAGTTCGATGTGCAAAGCGCACTCAGGCCAAAGGCCATTGCTGTGGGTACATGCTGCAGCCACCCCCATTCTCACAGCACATCCCAGCATGACAGTCTGCAAAATGGGCAACAACCTTTTTTTTATCAAAAAAAAACAAAACAGGCTACAGGTGGAGACCGGAGGGCAGAGAAGAGAGCCGGACCCAGAGAGTGATAAGGGAGAGCCTCTTCCATAAAGAATTCTCAGAACAAATAAACTCACTTCTGAAGGGTAAATCCTCATCCTTACCCAACACCATGCATTGTAACGACTCTGAGATCACTGACCCCACAGCTATTGCCTCCAAGTTTAACCAGGCCTTCACAGACTTTCCAAACAAAAGGCCTCCCTCCCAGCCTTTGTACCTTACATAGATACATAGATACATAGACAGTGTCGGCAGATAAGGGCCTATGGCCCACCCAGTCTGCCTATTTGAGCTTGTAAGTTCAGTTTGTTTTCCTACAAGTCTGTTGCCCCTTACCCCTGACCTCCAGAATTCCTTTATGTCTATCCCATGCATTCTTAAATCCCGTGATTGTTTCAGCCCCCACCACTTCCTCTGGCAGGGTGTTCCACTTGTCCACCACCTGTTCTGTGAAGAAATTCTTTCATGTTTCCTCTGAATCGTCCTCCCTCCAACTTCATCCCATGCCCTCTAGTCCTGGAACATCTTTTTTGCTTAAAAATAGTGTTTTCCTGCACCCTGTTCCTCCCTGTAAGATACTGGTATGTCTCTATCATATCCCCTCTCTCCCTCCTCTCCTCCAGGGAGTACATGTTCAGCTCCTTCAACCTGTCTTCATAGGACTTGTGATGCAATCCATGCACCATCTTTATTGCCCTCCTCTGAACCTTCTCTACCCTATGTCCTTACGTAGGTATGGTCTCCAGAACTGTATACTATACTCCAGGTGGGGCCTCACTAGTGTCTTGTATAGCAGAATTATGACCTCCCTTTTCCTGCTGGTGATGCCCCTGCCTATACATCCCAGCATCCTATTTGCTTTACCTGCTGCCTTGTCACACTGTTTCCTACCTTGAGGTCATCAGAGATGATAACCCCAAGATCTCTTTCCTGCTTGGTGCATGCTATATCCTCACCCCCCAACTGATATATTGTGCCAGGGTTTTTGTGCCCCATATGCATTATCTTGCACTTCTTTGCATTGAATTTCAACTGCCAAAGCCCTGACCATTCTTCAAGTCTCTGCAGGTTGCTTCTCATTCTGTCTACACCTTCTGGTGTGTCTACTCTGTTACAGAGCTTTGTGTCATCAGCGAACAGTGAAATTCTGCCTTCTAGGTCCTGCACAATGTCACTGATGAAGATGTTGAATAGGACCGGTCCCAGCACTGATCCCTGTGGTACTCCACTGGTCACTCTTCCCTCTGTGGAGTGACAGCCATTTACCACCACCCTCTGTGTCCTGCCACCCAGCCAGTTACCTACCCACCACACTACTGTCCTGCCCACAACCATATTCCCCAGTTTGTGTAATAGTCTTCTATGTGGCACAGTGTCAAAGGCCTTGCTGAAGTCCAGATAGGCCATGTCTACTGCCCTCCTCTGATCCACCTCCCTAGTCACCCAGTCAAAAAATTCAATGAGGTTGGTCTGACATGACCTCTCCCTGGTGGAACCATGCTGCCTTGGGTCCTGTATCCATTGACAACCAGATGTTCCACCAATCTCTCCTTCAGTAGTGCTTCCATGATCTTCCCACTACCGAGGTGAGGCTGACTGGTCTGTAGTTCCCTGCTTCCCTTTGTTTCCACTTTGTATAAGGGGACTACATCTGCTGTCCTCCAGTCTTTGGGTACCTCCCCTGTTTCCAGTGATCTGCTAAACAGGATAGCCAGAGGTTCAACCACCACCTCTCTTAGTTCTTTAAGGACCCTGGGGTGCACCCCATCTGGCCACATTGCTTTATCAATTCTTATTACTTCCATTTCCTTCAGGACCCTTTCTCGTGTAAAGGGACTTGTGTCCATTTCTGCACCATTCTCACCCCTTGTACTCCCTTCAGACCCATTATCCTCCTCTTCCTCAGTAAAGACTGAACAGAAATACCTGTTGAATATGTCAGCTTTACTGTTGTCATCCTCCACGCAGCCCCCATCCTCCCCCTTCAGTCTCACTATCCCTCCCTTTGTCTTTCTTTTTTCACTTATGTACCTGTAAAAGGTTTTGTCCCCTCTACCCACTGATTTTGCAATGTGCTCTTCTGTCTGAGCTTTGGCTTCCTTACTGACCTCACTGCCTCCCTTTGCTTCTCCTGGTACTTTCCCTATCCCTTCTGCCTGTGTCTTTTTGTATTGCCTGAATGCAATCTTTTTGGCTTTCACTTCTTTGCTACCTCTTTAGAAAACCATAATGGTCTCCTCTTCCTTTTGCTAACCTGCTTAATGCATTATTCTGTTGTTCTTGTAATCCCCATTTTAAATACTGCCCACTGTTCCTCAACCCTGATTCCTGTCCCATTCCTCTTAATGCCTTCTTTTCAAGTATCTCCCCATTTTCCCAAAGTCTGCCCCTAAAATCCAGGATACATGTTTTTGTGTGGTTTGGTTCTGCTCTTTCTGTGATTTCAAACCACAATGACTGGTGGTCACTGTTTTCCAGGTGCTCCCCACTGTTACCCCATCACACTGTCCCTGTTTGTGAGCACAAGGTCCAGTATTGCCTTCTGCCGAGTTGGTTCCATGACCAGTTGCTTGAGGAAGGCACCCTGAAGGAGTCCAGGATAAATCTGCTCCTAGTTGATGCTGCTCCTGGGATACTCCAGTCCACATCTGAATATTGAAGTCTCCAACCAGTACTACTCACCTTTGTCTGCCATCCTTTGGATGGCTAGCATCAACTCCCCTATCTGTTTCTTCCTCCTGGGCTGGTGGTCTATAGACCACACCTGTGTGGATGGCTGTCCCCATTTTCCTTTCCAGCTTAACCCACAGTATCTCTTCCCATTTTGTTCCTCCTGGATCTCTGTGGCCTTATGTCATTTTTCACATACAGTGCCACTCCTCCTCCCTCCCTTCCTGCCTGCTCTGTCTCTTCTGAATATTTTGTAGCCAGGTATGGCCATCTCCCAGTTGTGGTTATCATTACACCAGGTTTCAGTGATGGCCACAATGTCCAGGTCTGACTGCACCATGACAGCCTCCAGATCTTCCATCTTGTTGCTAAGGCTCCTGGCATTTGCACACATGGCTTTCCATGATTTGACCTCCCTAGACTGTTTCACTGTTCTACTCCAGCCCCCTCCTTGGTTGTCATTAATCCCTAGTTCTCCTTGCTGTCTGTCCTTCTGCTGAATTTTGCCCCTTTTCTGCTTATCCACCTCTTGGGCACTAATCTCCATCTTTTTCACACTGCTTTGCAGAGATAGCCACTCCTCTGGTTCACTGGTTCACTGCTAGCTGTGGGGGTGAGCAATGGGTACCCTCCTTGCTGGCCTGCCACCATCCTGTGCTAGTTTAAATGCTTGTCAATGTAGCATTAAACTTATCATTGAGTGCTTGATTCCCTCCAGGATGGATGCAGGCCGTCAGGCTTGAACAAACCTCCATCCTCCAGGTGGGTCCCCAGTCACCAATGAATCCAAACCTCTTCTCACAGCACCAGTTCTTCAACCATGAGTTAAAGTTCCTGGTGCATGCACTCCTATGCTCTCCCTTGCCTCTCACAGGTAGTACTTCTGAGAAAGTGACAGAAGTAGCTACTTGCTTGAGACTCCTCCCCAATTTCCTAAACTCTTCCTGAACTTCCTTTGGCTCCCAATTTGCCAGGTCATTAGTACCTAGGTGGATAATGACATCCAGCTCACCCTCCCATCTTGTCTTCCCAGTGATCCCCAGGATCTTCCTTCCATCCCTCCATGCCGTGGCACCTCACCTCCCTGTCCTCCCCGTCCTGTGTTCCTAGCTGGATCCCTCTTATGATGGAGTCCCCCACCAGGATTCACTTCCTCCTCCTCTGGGGTCCACTGCTTTCCCCGCTGAGGTCACCTCCTTGGCTAACCTCCACATCCTTTCCTTCCACTTCTTTGGGTACCTCTATTTGGTTGTCCTCATTTGCCAGTGTGGCATATGAGTTCTTGAGTGGAATAGGATCTGGGATGTGCCTCTGCCTGACCGCTCTAACCCTCCCTGAGCCTACTGTCATCCAAGTGCTCCTCGTTCTCGGCATCCTTTGAGGCAGTTGCATTGGACTGGGTGGTCCCTGGATAGGGGTGATGGTACTCCTGACCCAGTTTACTTCCGCTCTGAGTCTGGCTGTCTCCTCCCGCAGTCCAGAGAGATGCATGCAGATAGGGCAGCACCTCAGTGTCCAGAAGGTCTGCCTGAATATGGCTGCCCCACAGCCACTGCATTGCACCACTCCCCACATTATACTGCAAATCCACTACTTGTCTGCTACTGAAGCTCTCCTAGTTCCCTTTTTATTAATTTACTGTCCTAAAAATCCTGCCACTGATCCTCAGATAAATTTTTTTTTTTTAAAGAAAAAGAAACCAATAAATAAATAAATGAATCAAAACACTTGTCAGCTGAGGGTGGGCTTCTTCCCCCTTATGCCCCTCCTACTTCTCACCCCTTACTATACCCTGTGTTTAGCTCCTGTCAATCAGATTTACCAGGGCATATAATTAAGAGTTGGGGGAAGGGGGGGCGAAAATTTGCAGCAATTAAAGACAGCATAGAAGTACACCACCACTATGTTTTAAATTTTCAACAGCCCAAAAACAATTATAAGTAAAGACAACAACGAAAGTATAGTGTCACTAAAAGCCCACAATCTAAGTTTAAAAGAAAAATAGCAATTACCAGTTACTCTAAAACACTGAATTGAATATGTTTCCTTCCTTCACCTTCTGGCTTCTTCTGAGAAAATAAACTCTACTTGCTACTTCAACTCTGACTAAGCCCCACCTCCAGTTATCACGTAGCTGAGGTCAGAGACCAGACAATTAACACCCTTCACCCAACTACAGGGCAGTCAGACAAGCCAAGATAAAATTTGCAGCAATTAAAGACAGCACAGAATTACACCACCATGTTTTAAATTTTCAACAGCCCAAAAACAATTGTAAGTAAAGACAACAACGAAAGTATAGTGTCACTAAAAGCCCACAATCTAAGTTTAAAAGAAAAATAGCAATTACCAGTTACTCTAAAGCACTGAATTGAATATGTTTCCTTCCTTCCCCTTCTGGCTTCTTCTGAGAAACCTTCTCCCCCCCCCTTTTACTTGCCGCTCCTTTTATCTTAAACTGGCCACTCAGAAAGAGGTACTGCATCACCTTAGGAGCATCAAGGAAACCTCCTCACCTGGATTTGGCTCCCTTGAACCCCACTTCCTAAAACTCGAGACTAAAGCCACTGCCTCTCCTGTATGTGACCTAATTTACACATCTTTCTGTTCTAGCTCTGCACCTGGCAAGTGTAAGGCCGCCATAGTTGTCCCTATTCATAAGAGTGGCCCAGACTCTGCAATTGAGAATTACTGGCCCATCTCCATACTTTGCCCCCTTGCCAAAATACAAGAAAAAATTCTTCATGCGCAACTTCAGTCCTACCTGGAGATTAACAGTTCACTTTCCATGAACTGACATGAATTCCGTAAATCCCACAGCACCCACACTGCCCTCATTAAGGTTACATCTGGCATCCTCTCCGCTATGGACAAGGGTCTTGTCACTGGTGCTATATTTGTTGATCTTACCAAGGCCTTTGATCTTGTCAACCGTAACCTCCTGCCACACTGCTTCTTTCCCTTAGTATTGATGCTCTGTCATTAAATTGGTTCTCTAGCTCTCTCACCAGCTGAACACAATGAGTGAAACGGGCTGGTCATACTTCCTCATTTAGCATCATAAAGGATGGGGTCCATCAGGCACCTATCCTTGGCACACTTTGTTTCTTTATTTATAAATGAACTCCCACTGCACTGTGGAGGGGCATCGGTCCAGCTGTATGCTAACAATGCCATTCTGTACAGATCCTTTTCTGACCTGACCTTGCTGAACCATGATTTGCTGTAGGGCTTCCTTAAGCTTAAATCGTGGTTTTCCATTAATTTCCTGGTGATCAACACCAAGAAGATGACATTGATGCTCTTCTATAATCAGGCCCCTAAACTAATCTCCCCAACCCCATTGGTGATAAACTCCTCCTGTCATGACCCCTTAGATCAGGTACAGTGCTTCAAATATCTGGGTGTCATATTTTACTCCCATCTCACATTTGACATGCATGTTTCCACTGTGGTTAAGACTATTCACCAAAAGCTAGGGTTGCTCTACCACCTCTTGCCCTGCCTTACACATGCCTTTCAACTGGCCATATCTTCCTCCTCATTTCTCCTGCTTGTCTCCTATGAAGCCCCCATTCTCCACTCCATTTAGGTCACCCCTCTTGACAAACTCAAGCAAACCTACCACAGGGTCGCACGCTTTGCCCTCTGTGCTAACGCTAGGATGCACCACTGTTCAGCCCTGGCCTCCCTAGGCTGGCCTTCCTTTGAAGCGAGACTACAATACCCCACCTTTTGCCTAACCTACAACTTTGTTCATAAATTCACTCCTCCCTGCCTCATAGACATTGTCCAATGTAAACCACGACAAGGTCTCTAAGGTCACCCGACCTTCTTCTTCTCTCCATTCCAAAGCCCCACCTAGCCGTGGGTTGACGTGCATTCGCCTTTTCCAGGCCTCCCTCTGGAACTCCCTACCTACTGCAGCTCTGACAAGCCCTTCTATCCACCCCTTCAAGAGTTCTCTTAAATCCCACCTTGCTTCCCCTCAGACTTGCTCCTGTGCCTAAGTTATCCCACCTTGGCTTCCAGCTTATTCCCTTGTCCCTTCCTATCTCTCTCTCTCTCTCTCTTGCACTACCCTGTTGTGCCATTTCTGCTCTGCTATGTTCTTACTCAGAGCTGTTTCACTCCCACTTCAACTGTGATCCAGTGTTATTGAAATCTCTGCCTCTGTACCAGCATCTACTGTTTTATCTGTAAAACCGACTATATGAACTGTACAAATCTCTGCTCTTGCACCTTGATTATCTATAGTAAATCATTATGCTTATTCTGTATAATTTTGTAAATACTGTACATGCATCTTGTATTTTGTATGTTTATTGTGTTCTACAGACTATTGCAAAAGTGCTATTGTGCACTTATCTGTTGCTGTTACGTATTGTTTCTCTATACCTCCCCTTTTACTCTCCTCGGGGTCGCCCCTGAAAAAGGGAGATTCTGTCTTAGTGGGCCTACCTAGTTACCAAAATTCAAATAAATAAATAAAATAAATAATAAACGGTGATGCTATGCTCCATCACAGCTGGCAGTTTCTAGCCATCCAGTCCCCGGTTATCTGTAATACAGCACTGACTTCTGTGGCTCCAATTTGATTGGACCAAGATGAGAGTATCCGAGCTGCAAACTTTTACCTGGTCCTCTTGTCTGCCATTTGTGGTTAACATAAAGGGCCACAGGCAGGTGCATGGCAGGAATGGTGGCGGAATCATTTAAGGCTGCTGGGGAGTAGCAGAACCAAATGATTTAAATCCCAAGTTTCATAAAAGTGAGGGGGGCAATTCCCCCCCCCACTGTTTTTGAAAGTGGGGGGCCATGGCCCCCCTGGCCTCCCTGGTTCCAGCTCTTATGTTCTTTGGTGCCTTTAGGACCATTAATACTTTGATTATTTCTGTTGGAAATATCTTCTGCCTGGTATATAGCATCATTTACAAAGTCATTGAAACCATTATAGCCCTGATGTATGGGGAAGATTAATGCACAGCAAAAGCTCATACAGTAAATACGGCAAGTGTCATTTTTTTGCTGTTAAAGTGACAGCGACCATACACTGGGACAGATTTTCAAAAGCTTGAAATTGCCGTTATGCCCTAGGTGCACCAAAGCTATAGCACACTGGGCTTGTGGGTGGCAATTGATACTTGCTAGGCCATTTCTTGTGGTTTAGTTTGCATCAATAACAGGGACAATTTTCATGGAGCCTCTGCCCAAGATTTGGCACAGGCTGCCATAAAGCAGCTAAACTGTTGCAGCTGTGCCTGAGATTGCAAAAATTGGGCACAGCTGTGGCAATTAGGAATGCTGCAGCTGTAGCAATGAAAGGGTTTGTCACAGGGATTGAAGCAGGCCCTAGGCCACCCTTTTGCAAATCGGGCCCACTGAGGCAGTGCAGCATCCAAAGGTATGGCTCAGGCTGGAATGGCACTGAATTTCTTTAGTGCTTAATGTGTACTAATCATTAATTCAGCTCTATCATCTGTTACAGTACAAGTCAGTACCTTTACCAGTGAGGCACAAACTACTGTATAGAGTCATCTCTGTTCTCTATAACATTATCAAGAAAGTGTTAATAGGTCATAATCCATTATTAGAAAGGTACTTCATATCTGGTTTTAAAAACAGATCAGCTTAGTGCTTACAACAAGGGCATGCTTACTCTTTACCATTGGGCAGTATTGTTGCAGTACTACCATACACTGGAAATACACAGTTCCAGACACCATTTATACACTAGTCTCTAAGTGCAAAAAAGCTATACCAGTAGAGTAAAAGCTACATAAATTGTTCCCAATCACTGAGAATGTCTTTTTAGCATAACAATAGCATGTACCATAAAATGGGTTTCAAGGTGAAAAAAAATCATCCACTCCAATAGTTGTGTTAAAATTACTAATCCCCCCACTGACATCAGAGAATCATAATGACAGAGCCTTTTAATACAGCACTACTATTTATACAGTACTCACTGGCACCAAAAGAGTTTTGACTTCTAACCTAGTATGTTAATGTAGCAGCAGTTACGGAGCTTGTAGGGTTCCGTGTCAGATGTCACACTGAAATAGTTGTAATTGCATGCCAACCGCCTTAGCTCGGACAAGTTTTAAAAGATAATTTCATTTCACTTTTTAAAGGAAATCCGTACTGTTTCTTATAACAAGTTGTTTTAAAAGGTGCTATGATGATTAACTACACAACAAGGTTTGATATAATAATTGTGCTGCTGAGTAAACATTACAAAGATCCTTTTAAATAGTAATGTGGAAGTGAAACTCTCTGAAGGAATTTATATTTTTAGGCAGGGAGAAAGTCACGGAGATGTCACAGCATTCATTCTTAGCTCTGACAGGCAGGGTTACTGGAACAAATTGCTTATGTTGACATAAATCTTACAGAGCAGTGATAAAATATTTTTTCTTCTTCTGGGCAATAACACCATCACCTTCACTGGATGTGCGGACAGATTGCCGTGGAGACCTAAAGAAATATGAAGAAATGAAAAAAACAATTGAAATGAAAAGCAAAACCACATGACTGTAAAATGTGCCACAGACAATGAATGCTGCCCAGACAAGATAAATGTGTAAATAACCTATACATGTCTTGTACACCTGACAGCATGGGAGAATGAAGATGACCATGGCATTATTTCAAGTCTCTTCCTGTCTAAAGAACAGGAGCCCCGTGCTCAGTCGCAGGGGTGGGTGGCATTTTTCAGGGTGCACAGGACTCTCCATAACAAACCCACCAACACTGTCATACACGAAATAGTTTAGACAATGACTTTGGAGGGGGAAGGGAAGCTTCCCGGCTGGCAGATGTCAGCCAGGATCCAGGCAGGTGTGAGGCAACAGAGACCAATAAATAGCTAGTCCCTATGCTTGCCTGCCTTTTACAGAATGTTGAACTCCGAAATGGCAGCCATGTTTTCTCGTTACTCATCAAGCTGGCATCACTTGTTTGTCACTTCCCACGCTCTAGCAACACAAAAAGGTTTTTTTTTTCCATTTAGTTGTTTAACCCAGTATAGCACACTAAGTTGAAAGCTTTTTTACAGGAGTGACCTGGGAGCACAAGAAGATTAAGTGACTTGCTCAGGGTCACACAGTATGCAAGTGGAAGCTGTGGGATTCAAACCCAGGTCTGGTCTGCTGGATATCACCAGATTTACAGCTCAGAGCCTTAGACCACTGCGCTATACTGCCTCTTTGCACCCAATGTGCTTTCCCCAGCAAAAAGTTAACTAAAGTTGTACATTACCTCCCAATCCATGAAATACTGATTTTCCCAATAGTTCATGTCAGCCATCTTGACTGTGCTCAGTTTTGTCCTCTCACTACATTTCAAATAGCACATTTCAGTCACCTGTTGCTGAAAACATTGAAGGGCTGTCAGAATTATTGCCAGATTTAAAAATTAAATAAACAAAAAAAGAAACTTTTCTAGATTCTGTCCAGTTCTGTGACGCTGTCACTGCTGTGCCCCCCCCCCCAATTCATCCATCCTTGGCCCCTGCTTTCTGTTGTTGGTGTCTCTATAAAGACTGTGTCACCTACCTCTTCGCCATTGGGTCTGACCATGCTGTCACTCCCAATGTCACACAGCCACACTTTTAGCAGAGCTGATTGAAAGACTGTTCCCTGCTAACAGCTCTCTTTATAGAGAAAAAATCTAACGGTACATTCATTTTTTAAAGATAAATAAGAGTCCTTATTCTTGTTATGTACTTTCTATCAGCTGGCAGCAGCAGGGGGTGGTTGATGACACTTTGAAGATGCTAACAAACACACCAGTGCCCTCTACTGGAAGTATAACAGTAGAGGGACCACTTTACAGGAAGAGTGAGTTTTAATGGATTTTTACTAATTAAAAAAAAATCACTTTACATAAAAATGTCACATGTAAAGCCATTTTCTAAGTGCAATAATATTCTCTAGTGTGGGTAGTATGGGTTATTCTGGACCTTCCAGGGATTATATGGCCTGCCGCCTGTGGTGTTGGGCCTCATTACACCCCTGAATGGTCCAGTATAGCCCAGTACTGCCCACTCTGTTGGGTAATATTGTTTACACAGCTCTCTGCAGGGGCAGATTATCCCCTGTACCAGCGACATGCAAGCTGATTATGCAAATCAGCTATCCAGATGTTAATAGTTGCACATGGGCTGCACGATCCCTAACTTTCTGGATTGCGACAGCCACAGGGGTCAGGCCATGGTCCATATCCTGGCCACATGGCATTACTGCAGAAGTCATTTCACCACCTCCACATCTTGTACCTTTTTTCCTACTTCTGAGCATGTTCAATTTAAATTATTTTGTCCTTAATGGTTTAGAAGCCCTGATGTCCATGATCCTCTAGTGTCCAGTAGCTTTCCAAGCCCTGTTCCAATAAGGGCAGATGTTTGGCACTGCTTAACACTTTTCCTTACTGGAAAGGATGTTCCAGCTTTCCTTTAGGAACTGCTTTCAGTAGCTCTACACAACTTGAGTTGTGAGTTGCACCTTGTAACCAGGGGTTATGGCACTGGGAGCCACCGTGCACAGAACACCACCCTTTGTGTATCTCAACACCCCTCATTACTGGGAATTCATTGTCTGTGTGCTGGCATATTGACCTGTGCACTAGTGCAGGGAAAGAGTTGTGGCCCTTTGTGTATAGCACATGGAGGTGCAAGATAGAAATGTGCCATAAAGTAATCCTGGTGGCCACTTTACTGCATCTAATGTTGACTGTATATGGGGCCCCAGATGATTTTGCAGGACTTCTGCATAACTATTTAAAAGGTTTACTCAAGACTTTATTTTATTTTTATTTTATCGCTGTACAGGTACAGTAAGTGTACTGCAACAAGTGCCCATTTCCATAGATATTCATAGTCAAAGTATAGCAAAATGGAACACAAAGCACATTGCCATTAAGCTGCTTACAGTAATAAGTTAAAACCATAAAGACAAAAACGCTTACAAACCAATGACTTCTTGAGAAAATATTTTAAGAGTCAGACTAGTGATTAACTGAAAACACTTACTTCAAAATAATTAGTTGTGACATACCTGGGCTAGCTGCCTCTGGAGCAGCTGGATCATTGCAAGCCAAAACTAGCTAGCCCTATCTGGGCTAGCCGCCACCGAACAGATCAATCATCAGTCAAAAGCTGCTAGCCTACCTGAGCTAGCCACCCTGAGCAGCTGAATCGTCGCAAGCCAAAAGGTATGCTATTTGGGGCACCCGAGGAAGAGACGGCATTTCTCTTTGCCTACTGATTGCTGAATGTGGAATTTGAATCTTGGCACCTTTTTTGTCCTTCAACTGGCGCTGTGGCATGGAGCACTCTCTCTCCTACCTGCCCCTCACCACAAAGCTAAATTTGGATTGCCTAATCTATCTGTATACAGGGCTGGGCACCCTACCACAAGCTTCGACAGCTTGTAAGCTTACATCCTGATCTGCTCCATTTTCCTGAATTTAATCTGAAGCTACCGTAACAGGACCTCCAGGTGAAATACCTTCACTGGACTGGTTATTGTACTCATAGTTCAGTGGCAAAATTTTGTTTTTAAAACATTAATTCGGCTAATCAGCTCACTGTGGGACTTCTGCAGGAGGGAGCGAAGTCGCGGAGCACTTCACAATTCCTGCCGTCCCCGGAGGGCTGTTACTAGCAGCAGCTTGTGTAAGGGGTCGAGCTTCACCCTGCAGCCACTGCGCAGCTGCTCCCCACCCACCCCCAATTCTCTCCCATCACTGGTCTTTAATATCTAGGCAGTTAATCTCACGTGGTGCACTGACGTGATATACTGACGTGGACCATGTAAAGCTGTAAAAAACCTAACTCCCTTGTTCTTCATTTTTAGCTTATATCTGCTGGCCACTAGAGGCTTCCCTTGTCCTATCTCCTATTGCAGTACTTTAGCTGGCTGCAGTAAACAGAGCTGCCTACATTCCTGGTATCTCGGATTACTCTCTACCCTTTACCCTCTCAGCACTTTCTTCCCTCTGCTCCTGTCCTACTCAATCAGCCTAAGGATGTTGCTCCTGGTTAAATGCATCCTTACCTTTCTCTCTTTACTACTATTAAGACTCCTTGCTACTAATTCTTGTGAAGCGCTCCAACTTCTATACTGCCTCTCAAAACGATTTCTCCTTCTCGAATATGCTACTGGAAAAATTCTTGGCTAAAGCGCCTCCTCTGGGCTTCAGTTACAAACCCATCAGTTCTATCATTAGACTACTGATCAGTAAGAAAAACTCTCTCAGAGGTTGTGCCCCTTGCATTGTCTGACACGCCACAATATGGATTGCTATACTATCTCTCACACTTTCTGGCAACATTGAGCTAAACCCTGGTTATAGGGGATTGAACATGCAACTGCACCATGCCATCCCACCTCAAGTGTCAGTGGCTCAGTAGGTAGCACACTCGCCTCTGAGGCCGGGAGATCAGAGGGCTGTGGGTTCAGTTCCCACATCTGGCACTTGGGTTAATATCCCAGTACTGACACTGTAATGCAGCATGAGAGGGGTGCTGCATTTCTGAGGTGCCGTCTTTCGGATGAGACGTTAAACCGAGGTCCCATCTGCCTGGATTGGTGGTAGTTCAGGTGGATGTTAAAGATCCCATGGCACTTATCGAAAAGAGTAGGGGAATTTCCCCGGTGTCCTGGCCAAATTTCCCTCATTCACTAAAAATACCACCAACAGCTTAATCTGGTTCAAGGTCAGTTGGCCTTCATCTGTATCCCCCTTCCCCGGGTTGTGCCTGAAAATAGGCAGGAATTGTCTAGTGCACTTACCCGGTCAACAAAAGCTAAATAAAAAGTGTCCAAACCCCTTGGACTATCCATCTCCCATATCAATATCAGAAGCCTGTCAGTCAATCTCCCTGAGCTAGAAGCATGGGTACATGTTCATAACCCTGATATCCTTGCATTGTCAGAAACCTGGCTTAAATCCTCAGTCCCTAACTCAGCATGTACCTCCCAGGGTACAATATGCTTCACATGGATTGTATAGCTCCCAAGTGGGGAGGTGGTCTGGCATTGTATTTCAAACCACATCTTTTTTTCTATTTATCATTTTTCCCAGGAGGCCTCTGTCCTGTCTCTGCCCTGGTCATGGCCTCTGAGACTTCCACCAACTGCCAAGTGCTGCAACTCCTGGTTGCCCCCTGGAGGGTGGGGCCACAGTGCCGGTTCACTCTAATTCCGGTGCCGTGGAACTAGTATCTGGTTGGGAATGCAGCGGCGGTGGCTAATTGAAGCCCCAAGGAGGGTTTCATGTAGATGGAGGCTCTCCCCTCCATTTTCTTTAGTTTTTCCTCTGAGGCAGGGATGTGCAATAGAGTCCAGCATCTGTCCTGCCTCCATTGAGTGCGAGCGCCAGTGTTGTGGGACCCCTGGCCTCTGCTAGGAGTCCGTCATGAGCCAGACACTTCCCCACCCTCCCCCTGGAGAAGAACAGCTGTCCGGAGGATGCTCAATCCTTCTGCCCCCCGGCTGGCCCTCCAGTGACCCAGGTCCATTCCTGAACCCGGGTCGCCGGTGTCGCAAGCAGAAATCCAACTGCTGTACCAGCGGCTGGCCATTTCAAACCACATCTAAATAGATCTCTAGTACCTGGTACTCCCCTCAGTCACTGTGAACTAATGCACACTGTTCTCCTAATGGGAGGTACAAAGAAACTCCACATCCTGAACATCTATTCCCCTCCACTAAATAGTAAGCTCGTTCTTGAGGAACTCATTGACCAACTATTCTTGGTATCTGCTAAAAGTGACATTGTCTGCCTTGGGGATTTCAACCTTGACTGGCTGGGCCCGAATGCCTCCCACCTAGCATCCACTCTTAGCAAAGCATACTTGACTCAAATTATTGCATCTCCCACCAGAGTCTCTTCCAATGGTTGCAGCAGGATGCTCATTGATTGGATACTCACCAATAGAGTGGACCGTATCAGCTCCTCGGGAGTTCTAGCAGACTCCATCGGTGACCATTGTCCCATACACTGCACATGGAACACATCTTCCCCAATTTATCCTCTGAAAATTCTATCCTTCTCTAATTTTGACCACCTGGATTCAGCAACCTTTCTTCAGGACCTCAGCCTGGCTGACTGGGTCCCTATGTTCATCACCAATGATGTCAACTATGCTACTGAATAATTTACCAATGTCCTAATATCCCTACAGAGGAAACATATCCCCTCCTCAACTCATAGGGTCAAGGGCAAACCTACTAAGTGGCTTAAGCACCCACTACTCCAGCGCCTAAAACTAAGGGATAGATTATGGGTGAAAAGGAAATCCTCTGCCCTACAGTCAGACCACGTGGAATATTGGGCCTTAAGAAATGCCTGCAAGAAGGAAGTAAGGCTTACCAAAAGCAACTACTACTAGTCTTCCTCTACTAATCCTAAACAATACTGGGCGTGAATAAATGAAATCCTTGTGAACAACAGGCCACAAACCCCCAGTGAAATGCAGGTAAATGAGGTCAGCTGCAACCATCCCCTAACTGTTGCAGAAGCCTTTAATTCAATCTTTACAACGCTCCCCACCTTCCCTCAGGCCTCTACTCCTGGCTCTCCTACTTCCCTTCAAGTCAACTCTGATGCCCCAGCACAGCTGAAGCTTGCTCCTGTCACAAGACTTGCGGTACTAAAGCTTCTTAGATCCATCTCTCCTCATGGCAGGGCTGGCACGGATGGACTTGAACATAGGATCCTGCGGCTGGCAGCCTCCCTATTAGCAATACCAGTAACCACACTTTTCAATCTCTCCATCTCCACCTCAGCTGTTCCCCTTATTTGGAAATCAGTCAGGATAATTCCGGTGTTTAAAAAAGGCAACCCCAATAGATTAACTAATTATAGACCCATTGCTATTCTACCTACCCTTAGTAAACTACTTGAAAAATTAGCACATGGCCAGATCGTCTCTCAACTGACTGAACACAATCTTCTGTCCCCTATCCAGCATGGTTTTAGGCCTGGACATAGCACCACCACAGCACTTACTCTGTTCATCAATGATGTCAAGACAAACATGGACAATGGACTACTCACCGGTGCCATATTCATCGACCTTACCAAAGCATTCGACCTGGTCAACCATCCTCTCCTACTTCTCAAATTACAGGGCCTTGGCGCTTCTCACCCCACCTTGTCCTGGTTCAAAAGCTATCTTGACAGTCGTACCCAAGCAACCTCCTTTTGCAAAGTCCAATCCTCTCCCTCTGCCATCTCCTGCGGTGTCCCCCAGGGACCTATACTGGGACCATTGCTGTTCTCCATCTTTGTCAACTCAATACGGACCTCCACCACCCAATGTAAATCTATCATGTATGCTGATGACTTACTTCTTTATACTGCCTCCTCATCTATCAATAACATCAATGCGCACCTGTCATCCTCTTTCAGTCAGATCCAGGACTGGCTCTCCTCAAACCAATTAATCCTCAATCAATCAAAGACTGAGGCCATGCTTTTTGTGTCCCTAAGGAAAGTCAATATCGAATCCCCCTACCTGCTGGTCCGGTGCCACGACGGATCTGTACTAACCAACACAAAAACCTTCAAATACCTAGTGGTGACTCTTGAGCCCCAACTCCATTTCTCCATGCAAATCAGTGAGATCTGTCAGTATGTCAACTCAAAGATCAGAGCTGCATAGAGAGTACACCACTCCCTTACTGCTTCAACCTGGATCTCCGTAGCCCGGGGGTCTTACTCCCAGGACTGAAATATGCTCTCCCAGTCTTCTCTCATGCGAAAGCAGTGGATCTACATAAATGGGACACTACATACAATAACATCTGCAGATTTACCCTGTCAGCCACCCATCTCACCCATCACTGCCTTCTCTACTCTACTCTACACTAAACTAGCTGTCTCCTGAAGGTATTCGCTCCTACACTCTGGGCAACTTTATTGACTCCTTATTCTGTCCACCATCTCTTGATGCTCTATCAGCTATGCTCAAAGAAGTTATCCAAGCCCATCACCTAAGGTCTTCATCTTCACCCCTGCTTGCCTTTCCTCCTTGCTCTACTAAAATGGGTGAACGTGCTTTCTCCCATCTTGCTCCCAAGTTCTGGAACTCCCTTCCTACCGACATAAAGCATTCCCCGTCTCACAACTCCTTCAAAAAAAGCACTTTTTTCCTTCTTGATTTCTCCTGGCATATGCAAGTGCACCTCTCTGGACCCTTCTGCCTACTCCATGTCTTAAGTTTGCTAGGTAGTCATTCTGAGTTCCTGTGAATCCCTGAATTGCTAAGTAGTTATACTAAGCTCCTAAAAAGCTGCCTGGCTGATCTAGTGTTACCTCCTCCTACCCTGGTTGTTTTTTCTCTGTACCCTTGTCAACCCATGATGTGTGGTGGTTCCATTGTTGCTGTGTATTTACTTGTCTTTGTTATATTGTTCCCTCACTGTTGTACACTCCCGGGCCGTGCTTGAAAATAGGCAGGTGTTTTGCCTAACGCACTTACCTGGTTATCAAAAGCTAATAAATAAATACATAAAGGATAATGTATGCTATTTGGTTAATAACTATACTGTAGACACTTCAAGAGGTTGCCATGACATCATTGCCTCGAGAGCATACATTATATTTTATAGTGTCCGGGCTACCAAGATTGTGTAATCACGGATTGAATTACTTTTCTGAATAATTATCACCTTAAGCAGTCATAAATCATTCAGGATGATTCCTCAACAGTGTTTATTGTGTATTCTTTGCAACACTATTCATTGGTACAGCCTGGCACAAATCAATTATTTAATACCAACATTTTAAACATTTTTCTTGAAGCGGAACATTAAATGTTGTAAGCATTCTGTTTTGTTGTACCATTGATATGACATACCCAAGAAGGGTTAACAACAGAGTGATGGCATAACAATGGCATAACAAGGTTGCAATCTGCTTGGTTTCAGTTAGTAATAAGGCCCCGCCCCCATACATTATAGGTTACTTTGAAATCAAGGAAAAAAAATATGGGGATGCAATATGTCCACACTTGTAATTTTGCCTTAACTCTCGCTTCAGCAGCTTCCTGAACTAGTGGCCTTGATGGAGGAGGAACATCTGGATATTGTGACAGTCACAGAAACATGGTACACACAGAACCATGACTGGGATGTAAACATACCAGGATGCACTATCTACAGGAGGGACAGGGAGGGTAAAAGAGGATGAGGAGTAGCTCTCTACATAAGGGAAGGAATCAAAGCAACAGAACAAAAGGGTAAACAGGGAGGAGAAGAAGCACTGTGGGTCAATTTGGAGGCAGGCAATGGCCCCATAATCTGCACAGGGGTTGTATACAGACCCCCCCCTCGGGGGGAGGAAATGGACAAGGAAATGATAGAAAGTATACTTAGAATGGCAGATAAACAGGAGATATTGCTGATGGGTGATCTGAATATGCCAGTTGTTAACGGGAGTGCAGTTGCAGCAGCCACTTCTAAGAGTGGGGTTATTCTAGATGCCCTACAGGGGGCATGCCTTAGACAACTAGTATTGGAACCCACTTGAGAGGGAGCAATCTTAGACCTGGTTCTCTCAAATGGAGATGGAGAGAGGATCACAGATGTAGAAGTGGGTAGCCATCTGGGAACTTGCGACCATCGAACAGTATGGTTCACAATAGGAGTTACCTAAACCAAACAAGAGAAACACTCTGAAGACGGGGGTTAACAGTCCATTTACAGAAGAAAGGGTTCTGAAAGAACTAATAAAATTGAAGGTGGACAAAGCAATGGGGCCTGATGGGGTTCACTCATGAATTCTAAAAGAACTAAGGGTAGAACTAGTGACACCGCTGACTACTCTGTTTAACAAATCGTGGGAGGATGGGGTGGTACCCGAGGACTGGAGGAGGGCAGATGTGATTCCTCTTCACAAAAGTGGGAGCAGGACAGAGGCAGGAAACTACAGACCAGTTAGTTTGACCTCAGTGGTAGGAAAATGATGGAATCACTTCTGAAGGAAAGAATTGTTGAGTACCTAGAGGCCAGTGGGGCACAGGACCCAAGGCAGCATGGATTCATGATGGGAAGGTCGTGTCAGATGAATCTAATAGATTTCTTTGACTGGGTTACCAAAGTAGTAGACCAGGGAGGGGCTGAGGACATGGCCTACCTAGATTTTAGCAAGGCATTTGATACAGTCCCACACAAAAGATTAATACACAAGATAGCCAGCCTTGGAGTGGGTCCCAAGGTGGTAGCCTGGATAAAAAATTGGCTAGAAAACAGGAATCAAAGGGTAGTAGTAAATGGAGTACACAGTGACGAAAGGAGGGTTACTAGCGGAGTACCGCAGGGTTCAGTACTGGGACCGGTCCTTTTTAATGTCTTTATAAGTGACATTGCAGAGGAACTGGAAGGAAAAGCATGTCTCTTTGCAGATGACACAAAGATCTGCAACAGGGTTGATACACAAGATGGAGTGGAAAGGATGAGAAGGGACTTGGCAAGGTTGGATGAATGGTCAAATGTATGGCAGCTCAGATTCAATGCAAAGAAATGCAAGGTAATGCACATGGGGAACAAAAACCCTGGGGAAGCGCACACAATGGGGAGTGAGATACTGACAACAGTAAAAATAGAAAGGGACCTGAGGGTAATTATATCAGATGACCTAAAGGTGGGCAAGCAATGTGAGAAGGCAGTAAGGAAGGCTGGGGGGATACTGGGATGCATAGGAAGAGGCATAAATAGTAGAAAACAGGAAGTTGTTATCCTCTGTACAGACAGTTGGTGAGACCCCATCTGAGTACTGTGTGCAGTTCTGAACCCCATCTCTGCAAAGACATAGACAGAGTGGAGGCTGTCCAGAGGAGGGCATCTAAAACGGTGCAGGGTCTGCACCAGAAGACATACTAAGAAAGACTAAAGGAGCTTAATATGTATACCCTGAGGAAAGAAGGGAGAGGGACATGATAGAAACTTTCAAGTACCTCAAGGGAATTAACAAAGTCCAAGAGGGTAGCATCTTCCAGAAAAGAGATGTGCAAGAACAAGGGGCACAATTTGAAGATAGAAGGGGACAGCTCCAGAGGTAATGTGAGGAAGTATTTTTCACTGAGAGGGTTGTGGATGCATGGAACAGCCTCCCTGAGGAGGTTGTGGGGTCAAGAACAGTGGGGGACTTCAAGAATGCATGGGACACGCATAAGGCAGTCCTAGTGGGGGGTAGGAGGAAGTAAGCTGTTGGTTAACTAGGATCTGCAGCTTATCTGTTAAGTAGAAAAATGGGCAGACTAGGTGGGCCAAGCAGTCCTTATCTGCTGTCAAATTCTATGTTTCTATGTTTCTAAACACAGCAATAGTCAAGCCATTCAAAGGCAAAAGTACTGGACTTCAGGAGGGCTGACTTTGCCAAAATGGGTGAGTGCCTAAGGAATGCACTAGCAAATGGGCAGGAAGGAGGGGTGGAAGAACAATGGGGAATAATAAAAACTGCCATCACAGAGGTAACAAGCCTTTGTGTGAAGCAAATGAACAAAACAAAATGATGTAAGAAACCACTAAGGTTCTCAAAGGAGGTGGCAGTGAAGGTTGAAGAGAAAAATAAAGCATTCAGAAAGTACAAGGAATCACTGAAGGAGCAGGACAGAGAATTGTATCAGTTAAAGCAAAAGGAAGCTGGGAAGGCAGTCGGAACAGCAAAGGCCCGAACCGAGGAAAAGATAATCAACTTGGTTAAGAAGGGGGATAAAACCTTTTTAGGTACTTTAGGGATCAAAGGAAGACTAAGGGAGGGATAGTGAGGCTTAATAAAGGGCAGGGGGCATGGGCAGAGGGTGACGGTGAAAAGGCAGAGATACTAAACAAATATTTTTGCTCAGTATTTACAAATGAAGAGGGGGAGGTACCTAAAACAATAGAAACACTCTCGATACAGAAGTTGATACCAGCCCATTTACAGAACAAAGGGTTCTGAAAGAACTCTTAAAACTGAAGGTGGACAAAGCAATGGAGCCTGATGGGATTCATCCCAGAATTTTAAAAGAACTAAGGGTAGAACTAGTGACACCACTAACTACCCTCTTTAACAAATCATGGGAGGATGGGGTGGTACCTGAGGACTGGAGGAGGGCAGATGTGATTCCACTTCACAAAAGTGGGAGCAGGGCAGAATCAGGAAACTACAGACCTGTTAGTTTAACCTCAGTGATAGGGAAAATGATGGAATCACTTTTGAAGGAAAGAACTGTCGAGTACCTAGAGGCCAGAGGGCAGGACCCAAGGCAGCATGGATTCACAGTGGAAAGGTCATGCCAGACGAATCTAATAGATTTCTTTGACTGGGTGACCAAAGTAGTAGATCAGGGAGGGACTGTGGACATGGCCTACCCAGACTTTAGCAAGGCATTTGACTCAGTCCCACACAAAAGATTTATATACAAGTTAGCCAGCCTGGGAGTGGGTCCCAAGATGATAGCCTGGGTAAAGAATTGGCTGGAGAATAGAACACAGAGGGCAACAGTAAATGGAGTCCACTCTGAAGAAAGGGGTTACTAGGGGTACCGCAGGGTTCAATATTAGATCTGTCCTCTCATGTCTTTATAAGGACATTGCAGAGGGACTGAAGGAAAATTGTCTCTTTGCAGATGACACAAAGATCTGCAACAGAGTTGATGCACAAGGTGGGGTGGAAAGGATGAGAAGGGACTTGGCAAGTTAGAGGAATGGTCAGATGTATGGCAGCTTGGATTCAATGCTAAGAAGTGCAAGGTAATGCACCTGGTAAACAAAAACCCAGGGAAGAGTACACAATGGGGGGTGAGATACTAACAACAACAAAATTGGAAAGGGACCTAGGGGTAGTCATATCAGATGACTTAAAGGTTGGCAAGCAATGTGAGAAGACAGTAAGGAGGGCTGGGAGGATACTGGGATGCATAGGGAGAGGCATCACAGTAGAAAACTGGAAGTTGTTGTCCTTCTGTACAGACAGCTGGTAAGACCCTATCTGGAGTACAGTGTGCAGTTCTGGAGACCCAATCTCCACAAGGACATAGACAAGATGGAAGCTGTCCAGAGGAGGGCAACTAAAATGGTGCAGGGTCTGCACCAGAAGACATATGAAGAGAGACTAAAGGAGCTTAATATGTATAGCCTCGAGGAAAGGAGGGAGAGGGGGGACATGATAGAAACTTTCAAGTACCTCAGGGGAATCAACAAAGTCCAAGAGGGTAGCATCTTTCAAAAAAAGAGGTGTGCAAGAACAAGGGGGCACAATTTGAAGATAGAGGGGGTGCTCAGAGGTAATGTAAGGAAGTATTTTGTCACAGAAAGGGTTGTGGATGCATGGAACAGCCTTCCGGAGGAGGTTGTGGAGTCAAAAACAGTGGTTGAATTCAAGCATGCATGGGACAGTCTTAAGGCAATTCTAGGGGGTGGGGATAGAAAGAAGTAGGCTGCTGGTTAACTAGGATCTTGTAGCTTATCCATTAGGTAGAGAAATGGGCAGACTGAGTGGGCCAAGCAGTCCTTATCTGCCGTCAAATTCTATGTTTCTATGGGATCCTATATAGCATTTACTTCTCCTTAGTCTGAGAACATTTTATTGGGTTAAGAGCAGCGAGTTAGATTTTCAAAACATTTATATTTACAAGTTGGTTGCTGCAATACATTTTAAAACACTTTCTGTATGTTGGCCCAGGGGCGATGGTGGAGAACAACTGACCACTGCTACTTGCGCAAGAAAATGCTTAAGTCAAACAGGTGATGTGCGTGAGACATCTGCGCCTGAATCAAACTCGGCGCTAGTTGATTGAATTCAGTAGCACTTCTAATCTTATAGTTGGGTGAAATGTTGTATTAGTTTATTTGAGTTGGGGGGCTTCACCCCCCACACCCCCTTTCTTTTTTTAAAGGGGTTATGGGGGGGGTGAAGCCCCCCAACTCAAATAAACTAATACTAAAAAGTAACAGAACTGTAGTTCTGTGAGAATAGCGTAACGCTAGCTGTAAGTACACTCTTATGCTACTATTCATATTCTCCAAAAAAAATACATAGTGGTCTGATGTTCTCCACTATTGCGGCCCACGTACAGTGGCAGTGCTAGTGCTCACTATTCCAGCAACTCGGGTTTAAAAATAGACTTGGGTCTCTTAACGGCTGGCTAGGGAAGGGAGGTTTGAGCATTCCATGGACAGTTCTCCTCCCGTGTGGTTGGGAAGACACTGCTTCCTGCTGCTTGCCTGCCACCTAGCAGATGTTGAGTGGCAGCACTGTGGGAATGCACACAGTCAGCAGAGGGCTACCCTCAGATACCAATGGCACATGTGCATGCCTCTGCATGCACACACATGCATCATGACATGCTGGCAGCTCGCAAGGTGAAAACCAGGAGAAGGAAAAAATGTCCACCAGAATGATACTGGTATCACTGCAAGCCCCACACCACTGAGTATGGCAATAACCTACCAAAATCTGGTCCAGTGCAATCCATGATGTAAGTCTCAGAGAAGGTGGGTGACAATGCTAAAGGGTGCCAGCAAATAGGAGAAGGCTAGGTGCAGAAGTAGATAAATACAAAGACAGAGCTGAGGGAAGCTCAGTGCTGAGCTATATAAAGTATGTGAGTGCTGCTTTGGTGCTGATTGCTTTTTCACAGGTCCCAGGCAGTGGAATGCCCAACCTCAAGTTGGCAGCTGCATGGGGCAGAGTGGGGCCTTGGGGGGAAGTGTTCGTGGTTTCAAGCATTTTCTGAGGCTGATATTGAGAGAAGGGGAATTAAGAGCATGGGAACTGCGGGCAGGCAGGAAGTGTGGTAAACAGGGCCAGATCCAATCAGGCAGCCAAAGGTAGGGCTGAGTAATGCTCAGTGTAGAGCAATATTTGTGAGTGCTGCTCCAGTGCTGATTTCTTTTTCCATAGGTTCCATTTGGGATATTGGATCACTGAACCTCAGGTCAGAAGTTGCATGGGGTGAGTGGGGCCTTGGAGGAAGTATTTGTGGTTCTGAGAATTTTCTGAGGCTGATATTGAGAAAATGGGAATCTGGAGGGTGGGAACTGTGAGTGGGCAGGAGGAGTGGTAACTGGCTGGTGAGAGCACATGCCATCTGTGGCAGCAGATATGAAGGCTGCAGGTGCACTCAAAAAGCAGATCACTTCTGGGTCTATATGGCCTAGTGCAACAATCGTCCCTATACAGTATGTGAGCATCCTGGAATATGAGTTCCACAAAGCAGGAGTGCAGTTTCTGACTGGGGATGCCTGCAGGGCATTTGGAGGTTAGTCCTCTGTTCTGCAGGCAACTCTGCTCTGGAGGAAGCAAGTAAGCCTAAAGTAGAGGGTGCTTGTAGCTCATCCAACTAACTCTGTTTAGGTAATGGGCACATCATCTTTCAAGAAAGTGAAACAGATCCACTAGTGAGGGAGATGAGGGATTCAGCAGATAAAAACAGGCTCATTCTTGCCAGGGGATGGAACACCTGATCTAGGATAGGTAAAATAGCAATACAAGAAATGGCTATAAGAAGAGCTAAGGGTAGGAGGACTAGATACTGAAAGTTAGGGGTAGGCACACAAGTTTAGGAGGTGGCAGCAAAAGCAAAGTAAAATGGATATTTCTAACTAGAGGAGGAGGAGGAGGAGGAGCATCCCTTCTAGAGTGGGGTGATATAGCAAGTAGGATAGACGACTTCCAGAATCACTGGTGTTAGAGAGTGTAGTGGTAGGTATTACATTAGTCAAGCTAGCTTAAACTATAATAAAACAATGAGGAGTAGGTATGACAGGGATTTACCCAGGTCCAGGGACTGTGGAGCGATCATTTCTTGGGCTACTCTCTGGAGAGTGAGTCACTGCCTCATATGCAGGAGGTTTGAGGAGCTCCATGCACAGCTGTAGGCAGCATGAGAAGAAATACTCCTTTGGTGCACGCAGCTGTTCTGGACTCCAGAACTACTACCCACACCCCCAGTCCCATGGAGGCCCACTAGCAGAGGTGGTTGGAGGGTGGTAGGAAGGGTGGAAAGAAACAGTTTGTGGATGAGAAGCACTATCTTTCAGTAGTAACCACAAGCCATTTTGTACCCCTTGGGGAGATGCAGTTACTTGACTCTACCAGGGGAGGCTGTGAGCCTGTCATGAAGAAGGGCAATCAGGGAGTGCAAGACCCAGCAGGGTAGTGGGGATAAAGAAGGTAGCCAGAAGAGCACTAATACTTAGGAACTGTATAGTAAGGGGCATGGAGAGGGTGGTGTATGTAGAAGGGAAGGAGAGGGGGTGGACAGATGCCTGCTGGGTGCATTGGCTATAAGAGATAAGTACAGGATAGAAAAGACTATTAACAGTATTGGGAAGTGCCACATGTCCTTGTGTGCTTGCATACAAATAACCTGGCAAACACAGGTCTGAAAGAAGTTAAATCAAATTTCCGGAAGCAGGGGGTTGGGTGGGGCTGAAGAAGAAGGTTGTCTTGCTGAACAGTTTAGAGGTTCTACTACTGTGGGACAGAGGGGGAGAGAAGGGTGAAGCAGGAGGAAACAGATGCATTCAATGTCTGGTTGACATTGTGGTCTCAGGAGGAGTGATATAGATTTGTGGGAGATGGGGAACTTTTGAAATTGAGTCTAAACCAGTACTTGCTGAATCTGCTGTATGGTCCTGGATTCATCACCGTCACATGGGACAGGAGGCATTGTAGGAAAAAGAAGAGCAATAAACCATACTAAGATGAAGATCCCCAGGGGCCATACAACTACTATAAAACTAGTAGGCTAATTTAGAAAAAAATATCCTAACAGCAGACAAAGGGAAGGACACACTAGGACTACACACACAAATGAAAACACCGTTCACATGTTTTTACAAATTCTGACTATAGTACTCCTTTAACTGTATCAAAAACAATTCTGTTTTAAATATGTGGGTCAATCTAAACACTCTACCATTAAAAGAGCCTCCTTTTGAAGATAGTTTTAAGTAACAGTTACAAAAGTATCCATGCTTTCACCCACCACTTCTTCTGGAGGAATGAAAAGAAACAAAAATCAAAGGCAGTTTCAGGTGACTATTATCTAACACGGAACTGGAGTTACTAATACTCTCAACTACCATTTCAATTAAGTGAGTCGGAAGGGAAACAAGAAAAAAGGGGCAACCCTCAGTTAATGGGAGTTTAATAGCTGGCAGCTAAATTACAATCTACCATACAAGGTTTAACAAATAACTAACAAGGAGATAAGTTACTCATAAAATTTAGCAGATAACTGGCAAGATCTACAAACAATAAAAAACTGAGAAAATACTGACTAGAATCCAAATCTTTAAAAGTAAAGATTTCAGCTGAAAATTCAACTTCAGTTGCAGAAATCCATTTTGCTACTACTGTGCTGTATGCCGACTCCACTAGGCTCCACATGCAGATTTAGGTTCAGTTGCAAAAAGCCCATTTTACGAAGTTCCAAGTTGTAGTTACAGCTACAAATTACAATGCTGCTATGATTTAAATTTAACTTGTGTGAGTACTGCATGCATGGGCACAGTGCAGGCGGCATGGGCTTTTCAACTTGGCTAGCCCCACCCACACCTGTGTTGTCTGGCAGTTTGCTCACACCTGAGCTCCCTTGCCTGCCACAAAACGTACACAGAAAGCAAAGATATCACAGAAAGCACAGTCTTAAGTGATATTGCTGCAGTTGTCGTGATGGTCAATAGCAGAGATAGAAATATAGAAACATAGATTTTGTTGGCAGAAAAGGACCTTTAAGTCCATCCAGTCTGCCCCTTGTCCCTGCCTGTTCCATCACTACTGACCCTAGTTGATCATAGATGTCACTACCTCTCCCTGTTCCTCCATGTAATATGGCCATGTGCCTATCCCAAGCATGCTTGAAGCTCCACAGTCTTTATTCCCACCACCTCCTCTGGCAGATTGTTCTAGCCATCCACCACCCTTTCTGTAAAGAAGTATTTCAGCACATCTCTCCTAAACACTCTCCCTCTTAGCTTCATTGCATGCCCCCTTCTTCTAATGTCTTCCTTTCTCAGAAATAGACACCCCACTTCCACCTTGTTCACTCCTGTGAGATACTTGTAGGTTTCAGTCATGTCCCCTCTTGCTCTTCTCCCTTCCAGGGAGTACATGTTGAGTTCCTGTAGCCTTTCCTCATATGGCTTCTCATGTTACACACTCACCATTTTGGTTGCCCTCCTCTGTACTTGCCTCCACCCTTTCAATGTCCTTGCAGAGGTGCAGCCTCCAGAACTGGACACAATACTCCAGGTGGGGCCTCACCAGTGTGCGATATAATAGCAGCACCACCTCCCTCATCCTGCTAGAAATCTCTCTCCCAATGCACCCCAGCATTCTGCTGGCCTTTCCCACTACTTCGTCACACTGCCCAGCTATCTTGAGGTCATCAGATATAGTGACCCCCTAGGTCTCTTTCTTCCTTGGTGACTGTAAGCTCCACTCCCCCACCCCCTTATACACAGCCCCTTGGTTTTGCAGCCCTAAGTTCATAACCTTGTGTAATGCCCCAAAGTAAGGGGTTAAAAGTCAAAGGGGCATCACAGAAAGAGTTTGGGGTTTTGGCTTTACCCCAGGGGTCTCTTGTTGTGCCCATAGAAAAGTGTTAGGCAGGGCTTTAAATAAAACTAAACTAAAGTTTTTTTTTTCTCTTTCCCTTCTGCCTGCCTGCTCCATTCCACCCCCTCCCAGAGCAGGTAGCAGGAGAATGGGCACCCATGCACTTGGACCGCTGTCCCTGGCCAGCGTGTGGTGCAATGTTCCACCCTTGGTGTTGGTGTGGTGCGAGCTCGAGGTTCCAGAATTCAAACCCCGAGCGCTTCTTCAAATGGGGATTTGGCCATTTGGGGAAGTTGTCGTGCTGGGCTATGGAGTGGTAGGACCTGTGGAGTGCAACGGAGACTGGGCTTACCTGAGTTTAGTAGAAGCTGTCCCATTGACTCTGCCTGGTGCCTCCTCCAGCCAGCGAAGATGCCTGCTGCTGTTCCCAGTGCTCCTCCTGTGCTTTGCGGTCGAGTCCAGCGGTTGGCCCCTAGACAAAAAAGATTTCGGTCTCCTGCTGTGGTTTGGGCTCCATTTTGCCCTGTTCTTTTTTTATTTTAATTTAAAAAGTATTCTGGACCCCCATCGGTGGCATAGAAGATCCACATCGTGATCACATTGCCGATGGTCATCGGAAGCCCCCCTGCTGTCCCTCTCGGTGCCTGCCTCCAGCTGTGTCAGATCCCTCCCACTGCCAGAATACCTCCTTCTTCCCGGTTGTCTCCTCAAGCTCCCTTTGGTGTGGTGAGTCAGACGGCAGCACAGAGAAGAGTGCTGGCCATCCACCTATTGAGAAAAGACTCTTTTTTTTCTTATTTAATCTGTTAGCGCTGTAGGCGCTGGGAAAAGTGGACGAGTGCCGCAGGACAGTCAGATTTAAGGACCCAATATTTTAATAATTAGTAAGAGGGGCAGGTGAAGCAACACCCATGAGGAGGGGCTATCAAGCAAGGCCAAGTAAAGGCCTCATGAATATTCAGAATGGGGCTGAGTCGGTGGAGGGGCAGAGATATTCTGAATGACAGCAGGTTCTGCTGAGCCAACTAATTAAAGGGGCCCTGCCACTCCTGAGCACATAAAAAACAGTTAAAGGGGCAATCCAGGCCCAGTGTTAGAAAGGGCACCAGGCCCAATGTAAAGTGGGCTACCAGGCCCAGAATAGAGAGGGAACCAGGCCCATAAGTTTAAAGCAGGGCACCAGGACCATTTCGGAGGGTGCCAGGCCCACAGTATTTAGGGCGCCAGGCCCCCAGTAATAAAGGGCACCAGGCCGGAGGTCAAGGTAGAGCATCAGACCCGAGGTAAATGTAGGGTACCAGGCCCGAGGTAAAGCAAGGTTTCCCGGCCAGAATAAAAGGGGCCACAGCCTAGCCAGGTAGGGCATACCATCCTAGTAGTAGTAAAGGGAGCCCTAGCCTAGTGAGTAAGGGCAAGCCAGTTCAGTAATAGTAAAGGGAGCCCCGGCCTAGTGAGTAAGGGCAAGCCAGCCTAGTAGTAGTAAAGGGAGCCCCAGCCTCTTGAGTTAGGGCTAGCCAGCCTAGTGGTAGTAAGGGTAGCCCAGGCCTAGCCAGCAAAGGCATGCCTGCCTAGTAGTAAATAGGGCATATAGACCCCATAGCCAATAAGGCATTTAGGTCTTTAGTGTTCAGGACAACTAGCATAGGTCAAGTGATACCCCCTAGTATAGTGATTGGGGCATTCATAGCAAAACTTTCAGGGGCAGCCAGATCCTATCCCAGTAGGCCCTACAGTTAGAAAAGGGTCCATTCAAGGGTGCTTAGCTCATGATAGGTTACCAAGTAACTGTGACGACTGTACTATTTATGCCACGGTTTATTGCTCCAACATCTAAACAATTGTGTATTGGCTAGAAGCACCAAGACTGCATTGTAAACATTAAGATTGTGGTTATTTGCCCCTGGTTGGATGAACTTTTGCCCCATGCATCTGAACTATTGCCCTGGCATCTGAACTACTGCCCCATGCATCTGAACTATTGCCCCTGGCATCTGAACTATTGCCCCATGCATTTGAACAATTGCTCCGCCAGTAAACAATTGCCCCCAAATTGATAAGTTGCCCTTCTTCTGACAAATTATCTGGTCAGTATGCAGTTCTCTTGGCATTACAGAAAGGTGTATCTAATTGCTACATTGTTGCCAGCATATGGGGACAGTCTCTATCTTCTACCTTGATGTTCCATGGTGTGGTCTGTTGTTCTGCAAGTCCAGAATCAGTTTTTACCTGGAGGAAGACATTTTCATCATCATTCCTCACCAGAAAAGTGTCCGACCATCAGATCATCTGCTCTGTCCATGTTGTTCGCCGAAGTCGAGTTTGTCACCGTTCGTACAAGTCGCACCTGCCGTTTCTTCTGTTCTGCAATTCGAAGTTACGTTCACCGCAGTTCAAGCGCATCACGACTGCTGTTTTAGTGTCATTTCGTATTGTTCCTGTTCCAGATGTCCTGAAGTTGGTCGCCCTCCACAGAAAAGTGTACACATCCTGGAAGAACCTGGTCTGCGCCCCCTGGTCGTTTGCCGCAAGTTGAGGCCGTCGAAGCCCAGTTTGGGACGTGTCCGCCGTTTCCTTGTTTTGTTCTAGTTCATCGTGATAAGGCTACAGAATCAACCATCTTCACTTGAGATCCTTCTGTTTCCTGATTGCATCGGAGATCCATCTTCACCTTAGATCCTTTGAAGTCTTGGTGGCCCTTGGAGTGCTGCAGCATTATCCAGGTCATGGTTGTCCTGCAGTGAATTCGTTGCCTTGCATCTCCTGGTTTCTCTTCTTCCTTTGCTGCACTTGAAGTGGGTTTTGGCCGAGGGATTCTTTGCATCTAGTGTGGAATCCAACAGCCCGTGAGTGGGTTCATTCCAGGAACCAGCTTCTCTGGTTATTTCTTTCTGGCAGCCTTGAAGAGAGTGGGCTTTTACCAAGAAACCTATGGTCTGTTCACAAATCCTATCACCACCCCAGTGGCTTTAACTAGCTCCTTGCTGGGAATTGGGTTTAGGGTTCTACAGTTATGTTTTACTTCCCTCGTAGCTACCAACGAAGAACGGCGGTGCACACAGAGACAACAGACTTTTGGGGACTTTTTGATAATTCCGTGGTCATTGAAAAACCAGATATTGTGTTGTGGGTAGTGAATAACACCTGCTTTCCATCTAAATATCATTTTTGCTTTCAGGTTACTACTAATGAATTTTAGAAATAGAGTGGCAATAGGCCAAGGTGCATATCAAATTATTGTTTGTAATCAATTTAGGAGTGTTAGATAAAAGTAATTCTGTCCTAACTATCACCCTGTTATTGTTGTGGGGCCTACCTTCTCTTGTGACTGTATCTCCCTACCCACTGGTACTAAATAAATGCCCTGTGGGTACTGAATATCTTGGATGACTCCTGCCTCTCCTTATCTGGGTAACTGTTATCTTATCCACAATAATTCGGACTTTGGTGTTCCATTCACTCATCTCATTCCATCTTCATTTGGGATCACCACACCTTGCACTTTTTGGCACTGAAACCCAGCTGCCACCCCTAGATCATTCCTCTAGTTTTCTCAGACCCCTTTGCATTCTCTCCACACCTTCTTGAATGTCAACCCTGTTGCATATTTTTGTATCATCCAAAAAGAGACACACCTTACCCTCAAGCTCCTCTGCAATGTCACTTATGAAGACACTGAAGAAGATCAGACCCAGCGCTGAACCCTGTGGTACCCCGGTAGTCACTCTCCTATCATCTGAGTGTCTACTGTTTACCACCATCCTTTGCCTTCTATCCCTTAATCAGTTTGTTACTTAGTGTGTCACTTTTTCCTCTACTCCCAGGCTGCCTAGTTTCTTAATCAGCCTCCTGTGTAGCACAGTGTTGAAAGCCTTATTGAAGTCCAGAGAGGCCATGGCCATTGCACTCCCTTGATCCATCTCCCAGGTAACCCAGTCAAAGGAAATCAGTGAGATTAGTTTTACATGGCCTCCCCCCTGTGAAACCATGCTGCTGGTGGTCCTACAGTCCTTTTGCCTCTAGGTACTCCACAAGCCTCTCTTTCAGTAGTGTCTCCAATAACTTACCCACCACTGATGGGAGACAGACTGGTCTGTAGTTGCTAGCATCCTCTGTACTGCTGCTTTTGTGCAGAGGGACGAGGAACACATTGGCCCACCCCCAGTCCTTTGGGACATCCCCCATCTCCATTGAGGTGCTAAAAAGGAATGTCAGGAGGGTGGCCAGCACCATGCTCAGTTCCTTTAGGACCCTTGGATGGATTCCATCTGATCCCATGACCTTATCCTTCTTTAAGGCTTCCAATCCCTTCTGGACCCTCTCCACCACAAAAACACTTGTGTCCATTCCTTCTCCCTGTTGCTTACTGCAGCAGGCAGGTCCCTGCCCTTTCCACCATGAAGGCCAAGCAGCAGTAATCATTTAGTATTTCTGCTTTCTCTTGATCTTCCTCTGTGCAGTCCCCCTGCCATCATGTATCTCAGTATGCCTCCCCTTGTCTTCCTCCTCCCTCACATATCTGAAGAAGGTCTTGTCCCCTTTTTCAAACCTCTTTAGCTATATTCTCCTTTATTAGTACTTTAGCTGCCCTCACCACCTTCCTGACTCCCTTTGTTTTGCCAGATATACCTTTCTGCCTTCATCCTTTTGGGTCTCTTTGTACTTTCTGAATGCTGTTTTCTTCTCCTTCACTGTCTTTGCCACCTCCTAAGAGAACCATAGAAGCCTCTTCCTCCACTTTCCCTGGCTCACTTCCTTCAAACAACATGCCATTACCTGAGCTATACCCTCCTTAATTTTCCTCCAGTGAGCCTCCACTCCTCCTCTGGAGATAGTAAAAGCTACAGAGCTGCAAGACATCCCCTTCATGGAGCAATGCTCGTCTGTGGGCCACCTGGCTAGGAGCCCTCCTTGTGTGGGTGAGGTCTGCTAGCTGTTCCTGGGGAGTGCAGGTGGTGAGGGCTTTTCAGCTTGGCTAGCCCCACCTACTCCTGTGTCATCTGGTCACTGGCTCACCCCTTAGCCCCCCTGCCTGCCAGAAAACACACACAGAAAGAGAAGATATCACAGAAAGCACAGTCTTAAGTGATATCACTGTAGTCTTTATGATGGTCAATTGCAGAGATGGCAAAAGCTGCTGTGCTGCAAGCCATCCCCTTCATGGAGCAGTGTTCGGCCATAAGGCTGCAGCCTTTTCAACTTGGCTAACCCTTCCCACACTTGTGCCGTCTAGCTGCTGGCTTGCTCCCAAGTCCCCTTGCCTGCCAGGAAACACACACACAGAAAGTGAAGATATCAAAGAAAACACAGTTTTAAGTGATATCACTGCAGCCTTTATGATGGTCAACAGCAGAGATGGTAAAAGCTGCAGATCTGTACGCTGTCCCCTTCATGGAGCAATGTTTGGCTGTGGGGCAACTGGCTAGGTGCACTTCTTTGGGGGGGAGGTCTGTTAGCTGATCTGTAAGAAGTACTGAGGAAGCTATGTTGGCTGTAGTCCTTGCCTGCACTGTTGTAGTCTGTTGTAGTTCCTGTCATCCTCATTAGGAGCGCTTGCCAATTGGTTGAGTCTGAGAATAATGATGGTTGCTTAAGTTCGGGTGTGCATGTGAGCATGTCTGTTTCCTTGTTCAGTTTATTACAATATGACCAATAGAAACACTCTGAGCGATATAGGAGTTGTTTCTCATGTTTTCTTCACATGTTAGGACGTTGCAAGCAAAACCACTCTAGTACTTCTGAAACATCTTTCTGTAGGTCATATTAAGACATTAAAAATCCAAGAATTGTTTACATTTTTTTTAAAGAATGTAACACTTTGTTTTTAACATTTAAACAAATAGCAGTAGCCACTTGAGTGCTCTGGTTGCTATGACAACCACACAGTTAATATGGGAGACATGCTTCACCATATAAGAGTGTCTCTCACTCTAACGAAAGAGCACTTCTGAGCATACCTCTCAACTGTCCATGATTATGAGGGATAGCCCTCATTTTACCCCTTAAAGTTGCTTTGTCTCTCATCTGTCCCTTGTAGAATAGGTTCTGCCCACACAGAGAATGTGCTGTAAATTCAGGCTTTAAATTAGAAATTCATAATATTCTAAGATGCTAAATCAAAAATAAATGCTGTACAAGTAAACACATAGACATCTAGACAATGATGGCAGAAAAGACCAATAGTCCAACCTGTGTACCTGTGGCACCCTATCTAACCACGGGACTTATTGTCCATCCGGGGTCTTAGCCTTCCCCACCCATCCCCTATTCCCCTCTCAGTTTCTGCCTTTTTGAGTAATCACTACAACCTTTTTTATCTCCCAGTCATGCTTGAAACTATTAATGGTTTTAGCACCCACCACCTTGGCTGGTAAACTGTTCCATGGTTCCACCACCCTTTCCGTAAAATAATACTTCCTCATGTCCCTCCTGAACCTGCATTCTGACAGTTTTCAGTTATTCCCTTGTGACCTAGAACTGTTACCCATGCTAAATAATTCTCCATAGTCTACCTTGTTTATTCTTTTCAGGAACTTGAAGGTCTCTGTCATATCCTGTTTCTCCCTTATGGTCTCCAGTGAATACATGTTCAGTGCCTTGAGGTGCTCCTTGTAAGACCTGCCCTGTTGGCCCAGAATCATTTTTGTTACCCTTCTCTACATTGTCTCCAGCCTGTCCTTATCTTTCCTGAGGTGAAGACTCCAGAACTGGGCACAGTACTCTAGGTGAGGCCTCACCAATGACCTATAAAGGGGTAGTATTACCTCTTTCCTTCTGCTGTTAATACCCCTCCTGACACAGCCCAGCATCCTGTTTGCCTTACCATTAGCCCAGTTTCACTGGCTTGATTGTTTGAGGGTGTCACTGATGGTAACTTTTAGGTCCTGTTCTTCAACCGTAGTGATACGTTTTATCCTACCCATCCAGTACTCAGTCCTGGGGTTCTTGTTTCCTAGGTGCATTACCTTGCTCTTTTGGCATTGGATTTCAACTGCTAAATCTTAGACCATCTCTCTAGCATTTGCAGGTCACTCTGCATTTCCCCGATTCCATTATCGCTATCCACCCTCCCACAGGGTTTAGTGTCATTTGCAATGAGACACTGTCTGCCCTGGATTCCTTCTCCAGTGTCACTGATGAGCATATTAAAGAAGACTGGACCCAGGACGGATCCCTGTGGTAATCTACTTGTGGCTTCCTTCTCTACTGACCTGACCCACTAACTACAAACCTCTGCTGCCTTCCCATTAACCAGCTACCTATCCATCTTACTATGTTCCTAGCCATGCCCAGATCCCCATCTTCTTCAGTAAGAGTCTGAAAGGTACCAAGTTGAAAGTCTTGATGAAATCAAAGTAGAGTAAATCCATGGCATGGCCCCTATCCAATGCCTTTGTCATCCAGTCAAAGAAGCATATCAGGTTAGTTTAACAAAACCTCCCTACCATGAACCTATGCTGTTTACTATCCTGGAGACCACTGTTCTTTAGGTAGTTGATGAGTTCCTCTTTGACCAGTGATTCCATCACCTTTCCTACAACTGAGGTAAGAATGACAGGTCTGTTGTTCCCTGCATGTTCCTTGTCGGCCCCTCCCATGCTTTATGGAGCAAAACTATGGCTGCCACCCTCCAGTCTTTGATACTACCCCATATGTAATGAGCTATTGACTAACTCTACCAGAGGTTCGGCCAGTTCTACTGACAGTTCCCTGAGTACCCTCAGGTGCATCCCATCAGGTCCTGAGGTCTTATCTATCTTTAGGGCAGCTAGCCCTTTCTGGACCCTTTTACTTATAAATATTGGCTACCTCATCTCTGGAATCCCTTTTGTGGCCACTTCAATGCCATACTCTGGCAAGGGCCTGCCATCCTTCCTAGTGGAGACAATACAAACATAATCATTAGGACAGAAGCTTTTTACCCCTCTTCTCTATCCCACTATCCCCCTCTTATAGCCAACTGATTTCCCTTCCTTTCTTCCTTTTCTCCCTAATATACTGGAAGAAATGTTTTTCTCCACCCTTGATCCCCTCTGCAATATGCAGCTCTGCATCTGTCCCCCTAACTGCCCTCTTTGCTTTCTTACTTCTTAGTTAATGTTCTCCCCATTCTTCCTCCCCTTGCTTTTTGTTCCTGTAGAATGCCTTTTTCTTGGCCCTCACTGCTTCCCTGACCCTTTCCAAGAACCATAATGGTCTCTTGAACTTGTTTCCTTGTGTTACCATTCTCATGCATAACTTAGATGCCTTTAGGAATGGCCCCTTGTATTACCACCATCTCTCGTCCACTCCTTCTATCCTGTCAATCCCAACTAATGTATCCCAGACCAACTTCCTTAACCTGTTGTAGTCCACTCTTTTGAATTCAAGGACCTTAGCCCTTGATTGGGGTTTTCCACTTTCAAGGGCCAGTTCAATCCAACTGGAGTCATGGTCTCTGCTTCCTAGTGGCTCCACAGCTACTACCACCTCTGTATTGGTGAGAAACACATTGAGAATGGTCTCCTGCCTGGTGAGTTCCTTAACTAGCTGTACCAGTAGACAGCCCTGCAATGTATCCTGCACTTCTGGTACTCCTGGCCACTGGAACATCCCAACTGATGTCCAGCAGGTTCATATCCCCCACTACCACTACTTCCCCCTTTGCCACTTCCCTTCCTAGTTTTTCCCTGGGGTATCTGTCCCTCTCTTCCCCTTGCCCTGATTGCTTGTAGATCACCCCAAGCATATTTTCTTGGCTGAGTCTGCCATGAGTTGCACCCACAGTGACTCCATCTCCCTCTTAATACCCCTGATACAGCCATTTTCCACAACCTCAGTGCCATCCTTGACAAAAAGGGCTATGTCGTCCTGTCTACCTTTTCCTCTGTCCTTCCCAAACATTGAGTACCTAGGGACAGTGAGGTCTCAGTCATGATTGTCTAAGGCCCAAGTTTCTGTGTTGGCTACAAGATCTATCTCAGTGTTTGCCATCATTGCCTGGAGCTAGCTAATTTTGTTTCCCGGGTTCCCGGTGTTAAGGCAGATCCCCTTCTGTCTAATACCTGAACCATTTTTCTGTCTACCTGTCTTTCTCCCTGCTCACCCATCTTGGAAGAGCACTTGAGTAGGGCCAGGGGAGCATAATCATTGGAGCACTGGGAGTAGGCATGAATGGCAGGGATTATCATGGAGGCCAGTGAGGCAGGTTTGGATGACCTAAGGATGTGTTGTTGATCATACAGCTTAGGGTATCGAAGGGGGGGACAGATGGTTCCCAGTCAGACTAGCACTACAGGAATAGCACCAGGCAAGAGAGCGCTAGTCCCTATAGCGCTACCACGGACAGCGAGCAGCAGTGTAGCGCACTTGCAATATGTGCTCCCCAGTCGCTGTCCATAGTGCTGCCATAGGACAAGGGTAGCAAAATAGTAGATGCTGGCTGAGCTGCTCCTGTCGTGTGGCGGGCTGGGGCATGGAGCAGCTCCATTGGGAGGCAGTGGAGACCAGGGTTCTAATTCTGGTCTCCAACCATTTTGCAGGAATCGGGACTTCTTTTTTTTTTTTTTTTTTTACAAGGGGCCATGGAAACAATATTTCATGGCCCCCAAAATTTTAACTTTCCCCATGATCCACTCCCCCATGGAGTGGGAATCTTTTAGTAAACAGGTACGGAGGAGAGGGCAGGGGAAATGAGAGAAGGAGCCCGAGCTTGGGCATGGTTGGTTGACACCCCTGTACCTCCATCATCTATCGGGAGGCAGAGGGTTTTCTAGCTTTGTTACACCCTCCCCCACCCCCAGGCAGATCCTGAGTATGCAGTGATGCCAGGGACATCTGTTGTGGCTCTGCATCCCACTACTGATGCCCCGAGGTGGTGCAGTGCCTCTGGTCTCCACCTGGGGCTGCTGCAGTGCTGGACAAGCCCTGGATCTCCCCTGAGAGAGGAGAGCAGTTCACCAGATGCTCTACCCTCTCTCTCCCCTCCTGACCCCCAATGGCCTGGGCTCGTTCCCGAACCTGGGTTGCCGGTGTGGTGCGAGATGTGGCGTCCTGCACCTCAACCCTCAGTGCCACTGGGCCTGCTAAAAATAAACAGTTAAAGCTTCAAAAAGAGTTAACTTAAAACCTTTAAATGATAAAATGTGTGGTGTAAACTGGACATGCAGTAGCCTTGCTCATTATATGTCAATCATCATGACTTGTTTTTTTTTTTTACAAGTTATGTACCTAAATCTAGATCAGTTGAAATGTAATATCTAATTTCCAGTAAGGTGCTGCTTTTACTCTTTTACTTGCGCTATGCGGAATGCATGATTCTGTAGGGGAAATGGTATGACCATTCTGCTGACACAATTTCCACTGGAATATTGCTGGTTCTTCAGCGAAATTCCACCTGCTGTGATCCAAGGAATATCGTTTTTCCACAGAAATACTGAAATTCGCAGAATGATATTCTGCAGAACAGCAGTTTTTCCATGGAAAATTATTTTGCAAGCATTTCTGTGGTAAATAGTGAGATCCATGGGATAGCATTCGCAGAAATGTTGTGGAAAAGCTCATTCCACATTTTCTTGTTGTGGAATTCTGCCATTCTGTTTCTGGCAAAATTCAGTGAAATTTCAAAAATTCCATAAAATGTCATTCCGCTGGAATATGAAAATTCCACAGCACTGTCTTTTACTCATTTTTTTACAGCTGGGTGAATTGAAACACTGGGAGGTTAAGTGACTTACTTGCTTAGGGACACATTGGCCCGGATATTCAAAAGGGTTGCGCCATGCGCAACAGGGTTGTGCATGCTCAAGTCCAAACTTGCTCCATTCTGCGATATTCAGCAGGAGGCAGTTGCACCACAGAAAACAGGCTGAGCAACAGCACAATGCAAATGAATGCATGCTCAACTGGAGGGGGAGGAACCATGCATAAACTGCACAGCCCGATATTCAGTCGGGCTGTGCAGAGTTGTGCAGGCGCAACCCCCAACCTGCGCCTGCACAACTTTGAGCCAAAAAGGCTTGTTGAGGGCCACCATTAGGTGAGCTGCTGTATTGCAGGGCGCAACACAGCAGCTGCCACCCGTGGCTGGCCCCCAACTCAGTCCCTATGCCCCCACCAGCCCGACAGGGCATCAATGTGGCCCCCGCTCCGTTCATCCCTGGTGGTCCAGTGGACCATAATGCTTGATCACTGGAAGAATGTAATAAGAACTCCCGTGCCCAGATCCGGGCAGAATGTAATAAGAACCCCCACATCCCATGTGCCCGATCACGGGCAGAAAGAATACAGAACCCCCCCATTCCCATGTGCCCGATCGCGGGCAGAAAGAATAGAGCTCCCCCACATTTTATGTGTCGATCGCGGGTCAAGACAGGCTTCACTTTCACATCCCATGTGCTGATTGCGGTGTACAGCCCAAACAGCCTCGGGCCCAGGCCTCATTCACGCTGAGTCGCCACCCCGCCTCTTCGCAGTTGGGTGGCGGCAGCATCCTCTTTCTTTCAGCCGCTTTCGCCGAGCCTGCAGTGGGGCTGCACCTATTGGTGCAGAGCTAGAGCCACGGGTGCAGTGCGAGTCGAGAGCATGATAGTCCAGATTTGAGAATGACATTCATTCACAAATCTGGACTGTCATGCAGTATGGGCTGCACGCCCATTGGCTCTAGCTCTGCACCACGGGCGGCAGCCCCCACCGGCCAGTCAGTCGGCGGGAGCGGCGGGCGGCAGGCAGGTGGGATGCCGCCGCCGCCGGGGAGCAGGGTGGTGGGCTTCATGGTGGGGGTGGGGGCCACACTAGACACAAGGGAGATGTTTTGGGGGCATTTACTTACTGCCCACGATCGGGCACATGGGATGTGGGGTTTGTATACTTTCGCCCACGATCGGGCATTTCTCGGTCCACTGGACCACCAGGGAGATGTACGGGAGGAGGTGGGGAGCCACATTGCTGCCCAAGATCGGGCTGTGCGCGTCGTTCTCGACGGGCTGCTGCCTGGCAGGGCACCAGGCGCAAGTCCTCAGGATCGGGCGCACCTACATGTGCGAATGGCATGCAAATGGGGCTATAATGATATGCAATGGCCCCCGTGCCTTTGCATGTATTATGGCACCATTTGCATGTCACCTTTGAATATCGTGATTTTGCGCGATGACGACTGGTATTTCGGCGCCACTGCAAGTTGACTGCTCCACTTCGTCAACTTGCACTTCAAGTCTCCACTGCGCCATGCACAGTGGTTATGAAGTTGGGGAGTTATACCAAAGGAGTTCAATACGCAACCTTGAATATCGCCTGGGCCACACCCCTGAGCATCTATTTTGTGCAGCGCAAGGACTTGCGCCTTTGAATGGCGCAGTTTGAATATCCGGACCATAGTGTACTAATTGACTTTGTCTCAACCTGCTGGAGATAACAGCATATTTTAAGTCAAGCCATAACCTATCCTGTATTTCTCACTCCACCGTACCATCCGCTCTTCTCCTTCCCTTCACTTACTCTTATATCTCCTCCATGACTTCACTCTTCACCCCTGCAGTTGCCCCTATACTGGGCTGTTGACTGCCACTCACCAACTCCTGTTCCCCCGTCACCATGCACATACACTAGTGCAGGTCCCCCTACAGCTTCCCCAGAGTACAACAATTGCTTCCACCCTGAACTCTGTATTGCCTTTTGCAAACTGCAAATTGTTCTCCTTTAGCACTTCATTGCGCTGTAGTGTATTTACTTACACAGAATCATTGCCCTTGCATAGCTGTTAATTCCTGTGATGCATATTTATCCATTATTTATATTTTTAGTAGACCAGTAGTAGCAGTCGTCTTGACTTGTTTATGGCGCCCTTCCCTGGAGGCTCAGGGCACCATCAGAAAGAACTGGAAGGGGACAGGATCAGTTGTGTCCAGGACAGTAGCTGTTGCTTGTTGTTTTCACAGGGTTCTTGTGGATTTTACTTGGTAGAAGGTTAGTTCTTTTCTTTCTTACCTCTAAGGGGCTAGCAAGGTATTGTTTTGGGGGCTGCTGGAAGTTTGAAAACTGATTTGGTGGCTGTAAGTGGGCTCATTTTGTGGATGTTTCACTCTGTAACAGGCTGCATTGGTAGAGACCTATTTCTTCTGATTTAAAACCTATTTGGTGGGATTTGCTTGGAGATGTTTATTTGAATTGAAGACCTATATCTGTTAATTTCAAGCCTATTTTGATGTGTTGTTAGTGAAGCTGATTAAATTGGAGACCTGTTTCCTTTGGCAGCAAACATATTTTGGGGGCTTTGAGTTGAATTTTGATTCCTTTTTGCTGACTCCACTAGCTGCAAAGGTTAGTGCACAGTGGGGGAAGGGTGTTAATGGTCTGGCCAGGTCTCACCAGCCAATTGACTGGATGCAGAGCTGAATCAGGTTTGAGGTGTTAAGTGCTTTGTCTTCTCAGAAAGAACTGGAAGGGGACAGGATCAGTTGTGTCCAGGACAGTAGCTGCTGCTTGTTGTTTTCACAGTTTTCTTGTGGATTTTACTTGGTAGAAGGTTAGTTCTTTTCTTTCTTACTTCTAAGGGGCTAGCAGGGTATTGTTTTGGGGGCTGCTGGAGGTTTGAAAACTGATTTGGTGGCTGTAAGTGGGCTCATTTTGTGGATGTTTCACTGTGTGACAGGCTGCGCTGGTAGAGGCCTATTTCTTCTGATTTAAAACCTATTTGGTGGGATTTGCTTGGGCCTGGTTCTTTGGCTGCTGGGCTTGGAGGGGAGACACAGGGCTGATACACTCTTTCTCAAGTCAGGTGTCTGCCCAATACCCCCTCCCCCACCCTCCCTCCCCAGAAGTCTGCTAATTTATAGGGGAACACCTGCCCTGCAATTGAGGAAAAGGCTGCAGGTGCAGCTCATGTAGTTCTAGCCACTAGGGGTTGGATTTAAGGATGGGAGAGGAGCTTAGGGAGTTGTTTATTTCCCTTATAAGTTTAATGTGTTGTACTGCACATAGTAACAGGGTTACTGGTGTACAGTGGGACTGTCTCTAAGATTAGTGGGTGACCTGATTAGGCAGTAGGGTGTATCTTGGACTAGGGGGAACCTGGTGGCTCACCCAAGGAAACCTATTTGGAAGGGGATGGAACCACACGTCATTAGGGCTGGCATCTTTGGGAGGGTGGTGGGGTGCACAGGGTGTGGAGCAGCCATGATACTGGACTGGGCTTGGAAGTTTGGTGGTTGCCCAGTGTGCTACCAGCTGGCACAGCTTAGGGAGGAGGTTGCGGGGATTAGGAGACAGCTGGGGGAAGGGGGGCGGTATGGTGGGGAAGGGGGCTGGGATCTCCCACGGGTTGCACCAAGCACTGGGGGTGGGGGCATAGGAAAAGGGTGCAGGAGAATACTCAGGGGTCACATAGGGACCCTGGCAGAGGATCCAAAGGACACTACCAAGGAAGCAGGCAGGTAACTGGGGACCCTCACAAAGGAGGGACGGAGGGACAACATTCTCAGGGAAGTAGGCAGATGGCCAGGGCTGGACAGAAGGAAGCAAGCGGGAGGTGGATCAGACCTACACTCAATAACCGCTTCAATTCTCTTCTTCTGCTTGAGGATGAAGGGGTGATGTAGCCACGACAGGGGTGGTTAGAGATGGAAAGGGAGTGGGGGCAGGAGGCAGGGGCCAGATAGCAGGAAGAACAGGGGGACCTGAAATGCAGGAAAATGGGGGGAGCAGTGAATCAGAGCAGGAGGGGCAGGGGGAAGAGGGAGGAAAGCGCAAGGAGAAGGACCAGTTGGGAGGAAAGGTAAAGGAGAAGGACCAGAAGTACAAGGAGGATTCAGTAAAGGGAGCTGAGGGTTTAGGCCAGGGGAGCACGACTGGCAAGGAGGAACTAAATGGAGACAGGAAGGAAGGGAGGATGAGCCAGGCTAGTTTAGCAGATGGGGGAGAAGGACCAGTTGTGAGCAATGAGGGGGGAATTAGCAAGGTACAGAAGGATACTCAGGAGGAGGAGAGGCATAGGATTGGAGGGGAAGGGGTGGCCATGGTAAATAAGGAGGGGGTGGCATGTGGCACCCAGATAGGGGGAGGAACAAGGAGCCGACTGGGTGGAGGGGCCGGTAGAAAGGATGAGGGACATGGAAGGGGGGGAATGGAGGAAAAGGAGCTGTCAGAGTGCTCCTGTTGGGGGATTCTATGATCAGGGGTATCAAATGGGATAGGGAGCGAGAAGCCTGGCCAGTTAGAACAAGATGCTTCCCTGGACTAACGGTGCACAGGGCTAAGCATGAGGTATATCAACTGGCAAAGGATTGTGGGGGTTCCCCAGACATACTGGTCCACCTGGGTACAAATGACATTGAGGGAAATAGCGAGCTAGAGATACAGGCAAGATTCAGGGAGCTTGCCAGGGTCTGTCATGACATAGGATGCACAGTTTCCTTCTCAGAAATCCTGCCGGTGCCAAGGGCTAGTGGGGAACACAAAAGGAAGATTAGGGAGATAAACCAGTGGCTCAGGGAGTGGTGTGAGGTCAGAGGGTATGGGTTGATGGGGGATTGGGGGGAGACCTTGGAGGATAAGGAGCTGTATGCTAGAGATAGACTCCATCTCAATTTGGAGGGGAAGGGAATCCTTAAGTTGAAAATAGAGGGGTTCATTGGTGAAAAGTGGGGTTTAAACTTGTGAAGGGGGTGGGATGGGAGAAAAGGCTGTCAAGGGGGTGCCGATAAAGGAGGGACTCTGTCTCCACCCCCCTGGGGAGCAGGAGGATTGCAGGAAAAGGCCGACTGGCAAAGTGCAGACCAGGGGAAAACAGAATCCCCATGGGAACACGAGCAGGGGAAATGGAACTATAGGGAAAGGGTGGAAGGTAGTCCTGCTAAATGCCAGGAGCTTGGGCAATAAAATGCCTGAGCTCCAGGTGATGCTAACTGAGGGAGCAGTGGATGTGGCAGCGGTCACTGAGACTTGGGCCACTGCAGGACGTGACTGGGACCTGAACCTGGAGGGTTACACTATGTTCAGGAAGGATGGGGAGGAAGGGAGGAGGGTAGCTATGATAGTCAAAAACTGCATTGGCATAGGGGAGTGAGAGGAGGCAGAGGAACCGTGGAGGCGATTTGGTCACCTTGATAACAAGGGGGCAAGAGAGTAAAAATAGGAGTGGTGAGAGACCCCTGCCCTGGCGGAGGAGCTGGAGGACAGTCTGGTGGCAGATGTTGGGAGACACTGCAGACTGGGCAGAGGAATGGTGGTGGTGTTGGGGGACTTAAACATGCCAGGAACAGACTGGGAGATTATGACATCCTCTGTGACCAGGGAACAGAGGTTGTTGGATGTCTTTCAAGACGCTGTTCCTAACTCAGCAGGTGAGGGAACCGACCAGGGAGGCATGGGTACTGGATGTGGTCCTGGCAGACAGTGACCAGATTGGGGGCCTGGAGGTAAGGGACCATTGGCGGGAGTGACCATGCCACTGTCTGGTTCTGCCTGGACCTAGGAGGGGTAGAAGGCTGCACAAAGACGGAAGTAACCGACTTCAGGGGGCAGATTTTAAGGAAATGGGAAGGATCCTTAAGGAGCATTTGGATGGGATTGGGTCAGACATGGACGCTGATAGTAGGTGGGAAATCATCAGGAGAGGGGTGCAGGATGCTACCAGCACCTGTGCAAGAGTAAGACGAAAATGCGGTAGGGCCCAAAAACCCTGCTGGTGGACCAGGGAGGTCCAGGAGGTGGTGCGGGGAAAGAAGGCAGCCTATAAGCAGTTCAAGTGCTCAAGGAGTGAAAGGGATCGAGGGGAGTATGAGCTGATGGCTAGAAGGGCCACTAGGGTGGTGAGGGCGGCTAAGGCAAGGAAGGAGCAGAACCTGAACAGGAAAATTAGGAGAGGGAACAAGGGGTTCTTTAGATACATTGGAGAAAAATGAAGGGTGAAGGGGCAGATTAGCAGGATTAAATCAGGGGAGAGATGGGCACAAGACCCAGGGGAGCAGGCTGAGGTACTAAATGAGTACTTCACCTCAGTTTTCACCAAGGAAAATGGGGGTGCTGCATCATACATGGGAGGAGACAGAGATACTGAGGAGGGGGGACCCTTAGCGATCGGCGGGTCTGGGGAGAGGGGGAGGCATCACTGGCAGGTGAGGGGAGGGCTAAGCAGGGAGAAGAGGTACCAGAAGTGGAAATCACAGCAGAGAGAGTGAGGGAAGCCCTCAGCTCCCTTAAGACAGAGAAAGCACCGGGGCTGGATAAATTACATCCCAGAGTGCTGAAGGAACTTGAGGATGTCCTGGCGAAACCCCTGGCGGAGCTTTTCACCATCTCTCTGAGGACAGGGTGGGTGCCCCAAGACTGGAAGGTGGCGCATATAGTGCCTATCCACAAGGGGGGATCAAGGGAGGTGGCAGAGAACTACAGGCCTGTTAGTCTGACATCAGTAGTGGGCAAGGTGATGGAGGGCATTGTCAAGGAGAGGCTGGGGGGGACCTGGATAAGTCAGGGTGCCTGGATGATAGACAGCATGGATTCATCCTGGGGAAATCGTGTCAGACAAACCTGGTGGAGTTCTATGACTGGGTGACTAGTGCCTTGGACTTGGGTAGACCAGTGGACGTCCTCTTTCTAGACTTCAGCAAGGCATTTGACTCTGTTCCTCATGTGGGCTTGTTGGATAAGCTGGGAAGAATGAGGGTTGGGAACCAGATGATCAGATGGATAGGCAATTGGCTCCAGGACCGGACCCAGAGGGTCGTAGTTGGCGGGATAGTCTCATCCCCAAGGAGGGTCATTAGTGGGGTCCCGCAGGGACCAGTCCTTGGGCCCCTTCTGTTCAACGCCATGTCTCTGACATAAGGACAGGAATCAGGAGTGATGAGTCCCTATGGATGACTCAAACTGGGGGTGGTGGTGGATGGGGAGGAGGGAAGGTGGCCCTACAGGGGGACCTGAGGCTCTGGAAGATGGTCTAGAAAGTGAGCTCAGATTCAATGCAGGGGAAATGCAAGGTACTCCACCTGAAGCTGAAACCCAGGCCAAGTGCACACCCTGGGGAAATGCTACAAGTCTCGATGGCTGAGAGGGACCTGGGGGTGGTGGTGGATGTCAAGATGAACAACTCTGAGACTTGTAGGAGGCAGCAGCCAAGGCCAACAGGATGCTGGGATGCATCGCTAGGGGATCACCTCCAGAAGGAGGGAAGTGATGCTCCCTCTGTATAACTGCTTGGTGAGGCCACACCTTGAGTACTGCGTGCAGTTTTGGAGGCCACACTTAAAGAGGGACATTAACCTTCTGGAGAGGGTCCAGAGGAGGGCAACCAAAATGATTTGGGGCTTGGGGGACAGGACCTATGAGGAGAGGCTTGAAGAGCTAAATATGTACACATTGGAAGAGAGAAGGGACCGGGTGGACATGATAGAGGTCTTCAGGTACATGAAGAGGGTAAATAGGGGAGGAACAGTCAGGGTGCTTCGAAGGAAGGAGGAGGGGGCCACTAGAGGGCATGGGTGGAAGCTGGAGGGGGGAAGATTCAGGGAGAAAGCAGGAGGTGCTACTCACTGAGAGGGTGGTGAGCCATGGAATGCACTGCCTAGGGGCTGGTGGAGGCAGAGACAGTGGAGGGTTCAAGAGGGGTGAACAGGTACAGGGAAGGGTTCTGGAAGCAAAATCCAATGCAGCAAGAATATCCGGAACTGGGAAGGGAGAAGCCAGAGAAGGCGAGGGGGGCAGCAAGGTCAGCACCCAGGGTGGGGGCTGACCAAACGAGCAGACACGAAAGACCATTAGGCCTATTCTGCTGGCATTTTAGTATGTTAGTATGTTAGTAAGGCAATATAACCATTACAAAAATAGCAGAAAATATAAAAGATACCCAACTACCCAGACTATACTCAGTAAATAAACACATATAAAAGAATCATACGATGAATATGTATAGCTAATCAACGTTTTGTACTTACTGTACCTCATTTATTCTGCTTCAATTCTCCTCTACCCCTGGACACATCTGGAAATGAACTGTTAGCAGCTTAGTATGGCTTTCCTGGTAAAAACTTTGGTCTTACATGATTAGCAGGCCTTATGCTTCCCTTAAATCCATACAAATTCTTTTCTCAAGTGTTGCACAAACACTTGCAAAAGGAATGTGTGTGGATTTAAGGAAAGCCTCATTTCATGTCATTTTTATTGGTTATACTGGAAAAGTATGAAAGCATTGCTGCCCGGTTACACAAGTGTCCAGTTACATACAACTATCATGATACATGACATAGGCTTAAACATTTAACTAACAGCGAGGGTTAATAAAATGGTACATAACTTTAGGATAATATATATACTAAAGGGCAAACCATGAACTAGCCTTGATGAATTAACAAATACAAGGTGACATTAAGCATTCAGTGAGGGTTTAACAATAGTATAACATAACAGTGGGAAATAAAAAAAAAAAAAAAAGCAATCTAAAACTAGCCTAGGTGGATTAACAGTACTACAAATGCTAGAAAGAGATGGTAAGTGCCTGAGATGGATAACCAGAGAATGAGAGGAAAAAAGTGCAGAATGGGAGCCTGATTAGGGCTGTGAGCAGGTGCAGGTGGGAGAGAAGTGTCCCCTGATGTTGTGTTTAAAGGCATTTGTGGAGGAACAGAATTTTACAGTAGTTCTGGAGGGAGAGAGTTGAAGAGCTTGGGTTCCATAAAAGAGAGTGTTCTCTAGCCTTGAGTGGTCTGGCAGATAGGAACAGTGAAAGAGAGAGTGGAGGATAGTCTAGTGGTCCTGTTGGTGGTGTCTGTCTGGAAGAGAGAAGTGAGGCAATCAGGGAGCAGTCCATGGGAAAATTTGAAGAAGAAGGTGGTTATCTTGCAGTTGAGGTGGGCCTCAAAGGAGGGCTGACTGGTGAGCTTATAAAGGTCACAATGGTGTGTGAGTTTAGGGAGACCAGAGGCAAAGTGGATAGCATTGTGGTAGGAGCTTCAAAGTCTGGAGAAATTTTTGGTGAAGAGGTGGGGGAGGGAGACAGGTGAACCATAGTCAAAGACAGGGAGAAGGAAGCTGGAGACTAAGAGGGATTTGGATTCCCTGTTAAGGAAATGATTGGTTCTGTGGAGGATACTGAGTTGTTGGTGGGCTATTTTGATTGTGAGGCTAGTGTGAGCATCAAAATTGAGGTGGCTATCCAGGAGTAAGCCAAGGTATTTGAATTCACTGACTCTTTCAATGGAGTTACTGAGGTTGTCATAGAGGGAGAGGTCAAAGCCAAGGGGTTTGCGGGGGCTGGAGAAAACCATGAACTTAGTTTTCTTGGAGCTGAGTACAAGACCTTTAGACGTGAACCAGGTGTGAAGTCTGCTGAAATCAAATTGGAGTTTCTTAATGAGAGTGTTGGGGTTTTTGTCCTGACAGAAAAGGACTGCATCATCAGCATAGAGAATGAGTTCTGAGGTGGCACAAATGTCAAGCAGGGAGTTAACAACCAGAGAGAAGAGAAGAGGGCCCAGGATGGACCCTTGGGGATGCCATATTTGATGGGACAGGATGTGGAGAGGACATCACCAATAATGGTGCAAAGGGATCTGCCCGTTAGGTAATCCTCGAACCAGAGGCAGACCTCAGGTGAGAAATGGAGGCCAGCCAGGGTACAGAGGAGGACTTCATGATCAACGAGGTCGAAGGCTTTGGTGAGGTCTATGAATGCAGCACTGGTGTAGAGGCCTTCATTGTTAGCTTTGTCTATGGAGTGGGAGACCTTTATGAGTGCAGTTCTGGTATTGTGTTGAGTACGGAACCCATGCTGGGCCTCTGTGAGCAGGTTGCATTTGGAGAGGAATTCTGATGTTTGCCTGTGGACCACTTTCTCTAAAATTTTGGAGAGAGGGGCAAGGAGGGAGATGGGATGGTAGTTGGATACTAGATCCTTGGAACCAGATTTGTGAAGAGGTTTAATAATGGTGCACTTCCAAGCTTTTGGGAAGGACCCCATGCAGAAGGACTGGTTGAGGATGTTAGTAAGAGGGATGGCCAGGGAGTCACAGTCAAGATGGAGAACTCTGAAGCCAATGTTGTCGATGCCCTTGGATGGTCTTGGGTCATTTGCTTTGATTAACTTGACAACTTCACTAGGGGTTAGGTACCTGAAATGGAACTTAGGGTGGGAGACTGGGAAGGGTGCAGGGGTAAAGTCTAAGGCCTGCTAAGCATGTGAGCACATAGCTTAATGGTCAGAGCACTGGAACAGTATTACCAAGGGTCTGGGTTCAATTCCTAGTGGGCCACACTTTTCCTTTCTCATTTCCATCCTTGATTTAAAATATGCATGGCAGGGGCTTAGCTGCACTGAGAAGCGGTCTGTTTGTATTTCTGGTAAAACCTTTAAAACAAATAAATCAGTTTACTGGTGGAAGCACATATTACTCTACAGCAGAATACAATATCCTTCTGCACTACATGTGCTGTCAGGAAGAAATTTAAATCAGTGCAGCTGGCTAATAGCTTTGTTTTATTGCTATTTATGATACCCCATATTACACCTGGATGCAAGCACACAGTACATGCATGCCATGCAATACCTTTTTTAAATTACCATGTCTTAAATTTTTTTCTCATAGGTAATTCTACTTTTTGGAATATTTTATTATCTAACTAGTCCGTTTACAAAATTCCCCTTTCACATACAAATAATGAAAGAATTATGATAGCGTCAGACAGTCTTTTAATATGTCGATAATTTATTGTATCTAAATGACAGAATGAAGCTCAAGAAAAATTATAGCTGTATAGACTGGGTAATTGGGTGCAGATGGCAGTGCTAGCCATGTAGACAGGATGGAGGATGCGCTTTATACAACCTGCTGGTGGCCGCTTCCAAAGTTTCCTATCCTGTCACTAATGGCATTGGGACTCAACAGAGGTTAAAACACGTTCACTGTAATTAGTGTTTGTTTTTACCAGCTGTTACAAATTGCAGTTTGGCTCTGGTGAATACATTATTTCAGGAACAGGAAGCATTCACTGTGATCCATCTGCTCATCAGGCACATTAACTTCCCATTTAAAGCTGATGGCTGACTAATGCCTTTGACATTAAGGGCGTTTTCAAACTCCTCCTTTCAAGTACAGTTATGATTTCAATTGTTTCCAGGCTGTGAAATGTGAATGTTGATGATGTAGGACACCAGATGAATGCAATATTTTGAAACAAAAGCAATTTCTCCTCCATGTGCAACTGCCCCCCCCCATGCAATGATTGGTGCTGAATACATACCAGAATATTTAGTTTTTTAACATACGGTAGTCCCTTTTTTAAATGGCATAGCTGAAAGCACCTCACCTTTCTATTGATCAGATAGTAGCATGCAGTGACTGTGTGATGGGAATTGAGACGGACGTTATGCATCAGTAACATCACAAATTTGTGGAACCTATTTTTTTATGGAAAGAGGGTACATTAATCAGGCCACCTCAGTATTCAGCTAATATTTTCGGAAAGTGCCATGGAATATTTAGCTTTTAATTAGACAGACACATAGAAATATACTAAATAAATGATTAGAGATACAGAAAATGTCAAAAGGTCCATCCAGTCTACTCTGGTTTTTGCCTACTTCCACCCCATTATATCCCAAGGAGGGCTTAGCATGAGCCCCCATCAGCAGCTCAGTCCATTTAGTAGGGCCATGCACCTCTTCTGCTACTATTGTTATCAATCCCTTTATCTGTCTCACCAGGTTATTATAAATGCTTGCACCATCTTTTCCTTGACTATTTCCCTTAGCAAGCTATTCCTCTTGTCCACCACTCTTTCCTTAAAGATATACTGTACTTCTTCACATTTTTCTTGAGCTTAGTGTACCCCGGGCATGTTGTATCCATGGCAAGGCAAATCAAGGTATTTTTATATAGTAGCCTATTCACCAAGGCTCAGAGCTCTTTACAAATCAATCATAAAAGAGGACAAAATGAATAATGAATTCAACATAAATACATTTAGTTTATCAATACAATAAATATAATTAAAACACTCTGTGTCCTTCATCTTACAAAAAAATGTTGTTTTCAAAAACAAACAGTGAGAGCGCATGGTGGAAGTAACCATAAGGATGATAGCGAAGTTAAGATTCTGTTATTGGGTGACTCAATCATTAGGGTTATCCAGTGGGAGGGACAGGGGGTGGGATGCCATAGCCAGGTGAAGGTAGTGAGTATCTCTGGGCTGACGGTACACAGAGCAAAGTTCATGGTATGCAAGCTGGTAAGGGATTGTGGAGGGAAACCGGATTTCCTGGTCCATTTGGGGACTAACGATATAGAGGGACACAGTGTTTTGGAAATCCAATCAAGGTTCCAAGAACTTGCTAGAGACTGTCAGTATAATTGATGCAACATTTCTTTTTTGGAAATATTACCGGTACCTAGGGCATCAGTGGAGAATAAAAGGAAGATCATAGAGGTAAATGTCTGGCTCAGGAATTGGGGGGAAGAAAGTGGGCTGGGGGTGTTAGGGAACTGGGAGGGAGTTTTAGGAGGATAAGGGACTGTATGCCAAGGACAGACTTCATCTTACCCCATTAGAGAAGGAAATTGTTAAACAGGGGATGGAGGACTACATTCAAGAAAGGTGGGGTTTAAACTTGTGAGGAGGGGAGGGACAAGGAAGGTCCAGAAGTCCTCTCCTCCAGATGAGAGGAGTTGCCTTCAAACCCAAGAGGTGGAGGGGGGAAACAGACTGGGAAGGAGGTGCCAGGAGGAGCAGAGGGGGGCTGGAGGCACAAGGAACCCAGATGAGTTTCGACAAAGGGGATCAGGGATGAAGGGTGGGGGTGGTGTTAATAAATGCCAGGAGCTTGGGAAACAAGTTACTAGAGTTCCAGGCCATGCTGTTTGGGGGGGGGGCGCAGATGTGGCAGCGGTCACGGAAATGTGGGCCAACAAAAACCATGACTGGGACCTAAACATGGGTGGGTGTACTATGTTTAGGAAGGATAGAAAGGAGGGCAGAGGGGGAGGAGTAGCTATGTACATCAGAGAGGGCATAGAAATTGCTAGGGTAGAAGAGGCAGAGGGAAACGTGGAGGCCTTATGGGTCACCTTACAAACCCCGGCAGGAGGTAAGGTTAAGCTGGGTGTAGTATATAGGCCCCCTGGGATGGGTGATGCCCTGGAGGATGGTTTGCTGGACAACATTATTGCCCAGTGCGGACCAAAAGGGGAGAGAGTGGTGTTGATTGGGGACCTTAATATGCCAGGTACAAACTGGGGAACCATGTACTCTAAGGTGGCCAAGGAGCAGACGCTGTTGGACGGCTTCCAGGATGTGTTCTTTACACAGCATGTGATGGAGCCATGAGGAGGGACATGTCCTGGACGTGGTTCTAGTGGATGGGGATCTGGTAAGGGACCTGGTTGCAGAGGATCCCTGACTGGGAGCCACCACAATACTGTCTGGTTTCAAATTAGCATGGGGGAGAGGGAGAGATCTAGGACACTGGCCATGGATTTCAGGGGAGTAAACTTTATGGGCATGGGAAATATTCTCAAGGATCACTTGAAGGGGATTACAACAATGACAGATGTGGAAAAGAGATGGGAGGTCATAAAACGGGGACTTCATGAGGCAGTCAGGACCTGCGCTAAGGTAAAGCGTAAGGGAGAAAGGTCACATAAACTGTGCTGGTGGACCAGAGAAGTTCAGGTAGTGGTCAGGGAGAAGAAGGCTGCCTACAAAGAATACAAAACATCGAGAGGGGAAAGGGAAATGGAAACGTACCATCTTGCATCTAGAAAAGTCACCCGGATGGTGCGGGGGCAAAGTCCAGTGAAGAGCAATGGCTAGCACAGGGGATACGGGGAGGAGAGACATTTTTTTTTAGTACATTGGAGAGTGGAAAAAAAACTAAGGGCCAATTTGTCAGATTGAGATCAGATGGAGGGTGGGTGAAAGAGGCAAGGGAGCAGGCAGCGGTATTAAACCAGTACTTCATCTCGGTGTTCACTAGGGAGGGGGATGGAATATTTACAAAGCAAGGCATGGGGGGATAGAAGCAGTAGTGTGTGGGATCGGGGAAGCAACAGAAATGGAGCATAAGGGAGGGAGAGGCACCCCTGGAGTTTCCACCAGGACAAGAATAGGAAGGCCATCAAGGTGGGGGTGGGGGTGGATGATGCTATCTCCACCAAATAGGTGTGCAAGCCCTTAAGGCACTGAAGAAAGATAAATCTCCTGGGCCGGATGGCATTCATCTGAGAGTACTATGGGAACTGGCAGATGTACTGGCCCGCACCCTGCCAGGCTGTTCAACAGGCTGCTTAAGGACGGGAGGGGTCCGGAATTGGCATGAGGCGATGTGGTGCCAATCCATAAGGGGGGGTGAGGGAAGTACCAGGTAACTATAGACACATAAGTTTGACCTCAGTGGTGGGAAAATTAATGGAGAATATACTAAAGAAACAACTGAGGGTGTTCTTGGAACAGGAGGGAGGGCTGGATGGCCGACAACATGAGTTTGTGCCAGGTAGATCATGTCAAACCAACCTTGTGGAGTTCTATGAATGGGTAGCATCAGAACTGGACAGGGGGAAGCCTGTGGATGTACTATTCTTGGACTTTAACAAGGTGTTTTACTCGGTTCCCCATAATGGACTGGTGGAGAAACTGACGGGGTTGGGAGTGGGCTCTTTGATGGTCAGATGGATAGGAATTGCTAGCTGGGCACACAGAAAGTAGTGGTAGGTGGGGAGCTCTTGAACCCTAGAGAGGTCGGTAGTAGGGTACCACAGGGCTTGGTCCTGGGTGCAATCCTGTTTAATGCATACATATCTGACATCAGGGATGGTATAGGGTGTGAGATGAGTCTCTTTGCTGCCTACTCTAAGATGGGAAGAGTAGTTGAGGGGAAGAGGGGAGGTTGACCCTGCAAGGGGACCTGGACACCCTGGAAAGGTGGTCTCACACATGGAAATTAAATTTCAATACCATCAAGTGCAAGGTATTACATCTTGGGGGTCAAGGTGGTTGCATGTATCAATAATTCTGAATAGTGTAGGAGAGCGGCTAGCAAAGCAAACAGGATGTTGGGATGCATTGTAAGGGGGATCACCTCTAGGAGCAGGGAAGTGATTCTGCCACTTTACAATGGACTGGTTAGACCACACCTCGAGTACTGTGCACAGTACTGGAGACCACACAGGAGAGGGACATACAGCTCCTGGAGAGGGTACAGAGGAGGGCTACCAGGATGATTCAAGGACTGGGGGAGTTGACTTATGAGGACAGACTTGAGGAGCTCGGCCTGTTCTCATTGGAGGAGAGGAGAGACAGGGGGGACATGATCAAGGTCTTCAAGTACCTCAAGGGACTAAATAGGGTAAACACAGAGGGGATCTTTAGACTAAAGGAGGGGGTTATCACCAGAGGGCATGGGTTGATTTGGAAGGTGGAAAAATGAGGGGGGGAGAGGAGGAGGTCTTTCACTGAGAGGGTGGTGGAACCTTGGAATGTGCTGCCTGGCAAACTGGTCCAGATATCCATGGTGGAGGGCTTCAAGAGAGGGTGGGATAAATACAGAAAGGGGAAGTATTGGAACACAACGGGGGAGGGCCTCAGTTTCCAACTAGAGACCTGAGGTTCGAGCAGACTCGATAGAGTGCAAGGCCGAATCTGCTGACAATTAGTATGTTAGTGTAACCCCTAGATGGCGCTATCCCGGGGGCTACTACCCCTGCCTGATTTGCCACTAACAGGTTGAGGGGCCTGGATCCAATGGCGGGTGCCTCCACCCAGAGGTCAGGGTTTGCAATAGTTAAACTAACTTGGTCACAGCCCTCTGGGACACTGCAACCCCCCTTTCTTCCCACTAGTGGCCCACAATATATCAGAATTACCTTCACAGTATACACTTACCCCCAGGATTGGTTCCGCACTGGGACCTCCTGTGAAATGAGATACAGTGCAACAATCACAGTACAGTACTTTAACATAGACAAATACCTCAGGCAGTATAACTTTGCTGAAACAAGCAGCTCTGATTTATTTAGGGGATATAACAAGGACAGGGAAATCAGGTTAATTAGCTTATCACTCTAATAATCTACCTATGGCTCTGTGCACAGGCCTATCCCTATCAGTTACTGTCCCTGGTACCCAAGCCCTAGTGGCTAGTCCAAACCGTGGCAGCTGGTAGGGGCCCTTTCACAGAGAAAAGGAAAATTAAACAGTCAGCAGTACAGTAATTCCATTTGGATTTAATGTGGCAATTCAACAGGGAGCGACCCTGAATTAGTACTCACGACCTCCAAATAAGATAGGGTCCTTCAATATCAGCAGGGCTACTCTTGAGCTCAAAGAGACTCTTCACACATTATATGGTAAAAAGAGTACTATACCAGGCAGGCTGCTTCTCTATCGATCGCAATTACTGCACAATACCGGGAGAACACAGCAGATTCAGTTCCTGACAGACCAAGTGCAATTCAATAATTTCTCCAGTCTTCTACAGGGTGAGCCTGGTTTCTACTCTTCAGAGATCCTCTGATTCTTTTCTGGGACGGATTCAGTCCTAACAAGCAGTTACACAAGCTGCAGACCAGAACTCTGGGCCTTACACACGTTTTTGACTAAAACTGCACACTGAAAAAGCACAGGGCTCCTTCCTTCTTCACTGCCAAAGCTCAACTGAAACTCCAACCGACAAAACGGCACTTCCTTTGAGTTCCTCCCAGTTCTTGACTGGATTGGCTGTCACCACAATAGACTGCTGCTGTTGGTCCAAAAGGCACTGAAGTCTAAACTACATCTCCCAGAGTCACTGCCCATACAATCCTCTTGTGGCTGGCTCAGATTATGAGTCCAAGTTCTGATTCGGTCCAAGGCACCATTTTAGAGCTAGCTTACCCCACACTGATTGGTCCAGTTCAGCAGTTCAAAACCAGAATGGGGAACTAGGCAGACACTGTTCTGACTGCAAAAGAAAAGCAGGTTAGACAAACTGTAATTTCATTATCACTCTAAATGGTTTCTGGCAAACAGTTACATCTTTCAGATAGGTTCCCTTTGCACTCCTAGTGACTGCAAAAATGGAGTGAATTGGCAGCAGCTTGAGTGGTACTCAATCAAAGAAACACACAGTCCCCCATACAAACTAATTATGTCTGCAAGCAGACAGCTCTTAAAGAGACAGTACCAGAGGCTCTAAAAACACTCACTGATAAATGGCTTAAACACCAAACACCATTCAGGCTTGGAGCATTCAAGCAAGCTCCTGGAAGTCTTTTGGGAACCCCCATTTGCAGGGGGGTTACATTAGTAAAATAACTTGAAGAATCAGCCTTACACTTACACTATCAGCCCCACAAGTTCCTGACTTAACTTTTATTTATTTTATTTGAAAATTGGTAACTGGGGAAGACGCAATGAACCAAAGCTCATTTCCAGGTGTGACCCACTTCCAACATCCAACACATTTTCTTGTTTTTGATGCACAAAGTTTTCCCTTGTTTTTCCCACTGTTTTACACAGTTTTGGAACTACTAAGACTCTAAAAACCATAAATAGCACCCGTCGAAAATGGATTCTGTATCACCAAAGTGATGTACAAAAGTTGTGTAAAAGTTCCTTGATGAAAAATTTGTAAATGAATTAACAGTGCATTCATGAAAACAGAAATGCATTTTCTTAATAATTTAAAATCTACAAATTTCTCAGTAAAAGCCACATAACAAAGAATCTTTCCTTGAGCCAATGTAACTAACCAAAAAGTTCAAAAAGTTCCATAACCAGACCTATATAAATGCTCTAAATGACTTGGCAAAACATAGTGTAGATGAGGTGAAGGAAACTTTTGAGTACAGTATGTTAAAAACTATAGTTTTAAAATAAAAATAACTGGAAAATTCAACCTTATACTTTACACTGTGGGCCACTGAAGTTTCTGACTTTCAACACATTTAGTTGTTTTTGATGCATAAAGTTTTGTCTTGTGTAACTTAGAAACATAGACTTTGACGGCAGATAAGGACCACTTAGCCCACCCAGTCTGCCCATTTCCCTAGCTACTGGATAAGCTGCGGATTCTAGTTAACCAACAGCCTATTTCCTGCAACCCCCCACTATAATTGCCTTATGTCTGTCCCATGCATGTTTGAATTCCTCCACTGTTTTAGACCCCACAACCTCTCCAGGAAGGCGGTTCCATGTGTCCACCACTCTCTGTGTGAAAAAGAATTTCCTCACATTACCCCTGAGCCGTCCCCCCTCTAACTTTAAATTGTGCCCCCTTGTTCTTACACATCTCTTTTTCTGAAAGATGCTACCCTCCTGGACTTTGTTGATTCCCTTGAGGTACTTAAAAGTTTCTATCTGTCCCCTGTCCTCCTTTCATCAAGGGTATATATATTAAGCTCTCTGTCTCTCTTCATATGGTTTCTGATGTAGACCCTGCACCATTTTAGTTGCCGTCCTCTGGACTGCTTCCATCCTGTCTATGTTCTTGCATAGATGAGGTCTCCAAAACTGCACGCAGTACTCCAGATGGGGTCTCACCAACTGTCTGTATAGAGGGATAACCACTTCCCTTTTTCTACTTGTGATACCCCTCTCTGTGCATCCCAGCATCCCCCTGGCTTTCCCTACTGACTTCTCACATTGCATACCCACCTTTAGGTAATCTGATATGACTACACCCAGATCCCTTTCCATTACTGTTGTTGTTAGTACCTCCCCTGCTATTGTGTACTCTTCTCCTGGATTTTTATTTCCCAGGTGCATTACTTTGCACTTCTTTGCATTGAATCTAAGTTGCCATATGTCTGACCATTCCTCCAACCTTGCCAAGTCCCTTCTCATCCTTTCTACCCCCCTTGTGTATCAACTCTGTTACAGATCTTTGTGTCATCTGCAAAGAGGCATACCTTTCCTTCCAGACCCTCTGCAATGTCACCTATAAAGACGTTAAAGAGGACTGGACCCAGTACTGAGCCCTGAGGTACTCCACTAGTAACCCCTTCTTCAGAATGTGTTCCATTCACTATTACCTCTGTGTGTCCTGTTGTGCAGCCAGTTTTCACTCCAGGCTACCACCCCAGACCCACTCCCAGGCTGGCTAACTTGATTATTAATCTTTGTGCGTAGAGACTGTGTCAAATGGCTTGCTAAAGTCTAGGTAGGCCATATCCACAGCCCTCCCTGGTCTATTATTTGGTCACCCAGTCAAAGAAATCGATTAGATTTGTCTGACATGACCTTCCTGCTGTGAATCCATGCTGCTTTGGGTCCAGTGCCCCACTGGCCTCTAGGTACTCAGCAATTCTTTCTTTCAAAGTGATTCCATCATTTTCCCCACCACTGAGGTCAAACTAACAGGTCTGTGAGTTTCCTGCTTCTGCCTTGCTCCCACTTTTGTGAAGGGAATCCATCTGCCCTCCTCCAGTCCTCAAGTACCACCCCATCTTCCCATGATTTGTTAAAAGTGTGGTTAGTGGTGTCACTAGGTCCTCCTAGCTCTTTTAGGATTCTAGGGTGAATCCGTCAGGCCCCATTGCTTTGTCCACCTTGAGTTTTAGAAGTTCTTTCAGTACTCTTTCTTCTTTAAATGGACTGGTATCAACCCCACTATCCAGAGTGCTTCTACTGTTTGGTTTAGGTAACTCCTCCTCTTCTTCTTTTGTGAATACTGAGCAAAAGTATTCATTCATTATCTGCCTTTTCACTGTCTCCCTCTGCCCACCTCCCCTCTCCTTTATTGATCTTCCCTATACCTCCCTTAACCTTTCTATGTTCCCTAATGTACCTATAAAAGGTTTTATCCCCCTTCTTAACTGAGTTGGCTATCCTTTCCTCGGTTTGGGCCTTTGCTTTTCTGACTGCCTTCCCCACTTCTTTCTGCTTTAATTGATACAGTTCCCTGTCGTGCTCTGTCTGTGATTCCTTATACTTTTTGAATGCAGCATTTTCTCCTTAACCTTCCCTGACACTTCTTTTGAGAGCCATAGTGGTTTTTTATTCCGCTTTGTTTTCTTTATTTGTTTCACACAAAGGCTTGTTGCCTCCATGATGGCAGTTTTGATTTTTCTCCATTGTTCTTCCACCCCTCCTTTCTGGCCATTTGCTAATGCATTCCTCAGGTATTCACCCATTTTGCCAAAAGTCAGCCCTTCTAAAGTCCAGTATCCTTGTATTTGTATGGCTTGTCTCCATGGTTGTGTTTATTGTGAAGCACACTGTGCAGTGAGTCGCTTGTTCCCAGTTGTCTACTGACTTCCAAGTTTGTGATCCTCTCTCCATTTGAGAGTACCAGGTCTAATATTGCTCCCTCCTGAGTGGGTTCCACCACTAGCTGTCTAAGGCATGCTCCCTGTAGGGCATCGAGAATGACCCTGCTCTTGGATGTGGCTGCAGTCCATGTTGCCCAGTTAACATCTGGCATATTCAGGTCCCCCATCAACAGTATCTCCCCTTTTTCAGCCATTTTGAGAATGCCCTCTATCAATTTCTTGTCCATTTCCTCCCCTTGAGACAGGGGTCTGTATACAACCACTGTGCGGATTGTGATGCCATTCCCTGTCTCCAATGTGACCCAGAGTTCCTCTTGTCCTCCCCCTTTACCTTTTAGTTGTACTTTTGATCCCTTAACATGTGAGCTACTCCTCCTCTTTTACCCTCCCTGTCCCTTCTGTAGATTGTGTACCTGGTATGTTGACATCCCAGTCATGGTTCTCCGTGTACCATGTTTCTGTGACTGCCACAATATCCAAGTGTTCCACTTCCATCAGGGCTACTAGCTCTGGAAGCTTGTTTCCAAGACTACGGGCATTGGTACTCATGGCCCTCCATTTAATGTTGGCTTTATCCTTTTTTACCCCATCCCTGCTCTTATTGCCCTTGTCCATTTTTCTATTTACTCCTGTCCTGCCCTCTGTCAAGCTCTGTACCTCAGTGATTACCCTGCTACCTGCCATGCTTTGTGGGGGGAGGCTTGAACTTTCCTGTTTCCTATCAGCACCTCCCCCCTTGGCTAGTTTAAAAGCTTGCCAAGGAAGCCTTTAAACCTGTCACCTAGGAGCGTGTTTCCCTTCCTGGACAGATGCAGACCATCATGCCAGTATAGACCTTCATCTCTCCAGGTGGACCCCAGTCCCCAATGAAGCCAAAGCCCTGTGCTCTGCACCAGTTTGCAACCATTCATTAAACTGCATGGTGTGCAGTACCCTAGCCTCACCCTGCCATGGACTGGCAGCACCTCTGAGAAAGGTTACCGTGCTTGCTACCTGTCTGAGGCCCTCCCCAACTCCACAAATTCATTCTGCACTGCACTGATCTCATGCCTAGCTAGGTCATTTGTCCCGAGTTGGACAATGATATCTAGTTTCCTCTCCTGTGATGCTGCTTCTGCAATCCTGATTAAGCTTCCTGTCCTCAAGCCATGGCACCAGGCAGGCACCGCACTTCCTCCTCCTCTCCCTTCCACAGGTCTACACCCAACAATTGAGTCCCCTATCAGAAGCTGTTTCTTTCCCTTGTGTTGTCCCTTGCCACTCTTTTGTGGGTCTCCCTTGTGGATGTCCCCAGCATTCTTCTTGGTCTCCAATGAGGATGTCATCATAGAGGAACCTTGATTTGCCAGACCAACATATGATTTGTGTAGAGGTGCAACTCTGGGGCTACGCCTCTGTTCCACCACCCTCACCCTCCCAGAACCTACTGTGGTCCCTCTGCTCTTCACACATGGCAACCTCTGAGGCAGTGGTTGTGGAACTGGTGCTCTTTGGGTGGGGGAGTCCTCCTTGGTCCTTGCCAGTTCAGCCTGGAGGTGGGCAACCTCCTCCCTCAGAGCTGACAGTTGCCTGCAAATAGGGCAGCAACGCAGGTTCCAGAATGTTTCCCGGAAAATTGCTGCCCCACAGCCACTGCATTGCACCACTCCCCACATGTCCCTCTTCCTTATAATATACAATGAGTAATATACAAATTTTTTTTTTTTTGGGTGTGTGTATACTTACGCTTTATGCACTGCTGGGTAATTAAGAATATAACAGTTCTGCTCCAAGACCTGTTGAGGAAGTGATGTCAGAACCTTGGCTATAAAGGAAATGCCACAACCACAGGTGACTGTTAGAAACAATTACACCACTGCTCCACCACCCTGGTGAGTACTGCCCTTTATAGTAAGTCAACCAACACCACAATGTACTAGACCACTGCTCCTACACAAACCACTCTACTGAGTCCAGGGATAAAACAAACTCACTGTTCAGCCAGCAGGACACTTCAAAATATTGCACAAATATCCTTCCAAATCCTATGTGTCTAGCACAGAAATCAAGCAACTTCAGTTGTGTACAACCCTCTGGTTATAAAATTACTACACTTTAATGGAATCCTGCAATTCTTAATGCCAATAAGGAAATAATGAAACTTTCTGTAGAAAGTGTAGCTTACCTTCCTAGTCCCCTACAATATTATGTTTTACCAAGTTACCAGTTCCTCAAATGCGTTCTAGTTTGTTCTCTGCAGTATAGCCAATTTCTCAGCTTCCAAAAGGAACATGCAGGTCCTCTGACTGGCTTTACTCTGTGTTAACCACCCTTTTACACAGTTTCGTGACTGCTAAGACTCACAAAACAATAAGTATCATCTCTTGAAAATGGATTCTTAGCGAAGTGATGTACATCAGTTTTGTAAAAATTGAGTTATGAAAAATTAGTGAGAAAATTAGTGTGTTCACGAAAACAAAAAATTGTATTTTCTTAATATCTTAAAATCTACAAATGTTTCTGTAAAGCCATATAATGTAGGAAAGAATCATCCTTGAGCCAAAGTAACCAAAATGTTTTATGTCTTAACTCTGTCATTTTTATGTATCAGCAAAAATTGGTCTTGAAACCATATTTTTAAGTAGTTTTAACCTTCTAGAACTTTAATACCACCCGACTGATCAATACCAATTTTACAGGCTCCAGAGATCCTGTGACCCACTATGTGCACACTGAACTTTAAGTTATTCTGTTTAGAGCTGGCCATGATGCTATGGTGCACAAATCAAGGCTTAATATAAAACAGTATTTATAATCTCAACTAGAGAACACTACTGTGCCCTTACAATACAAATAATAACAACAAAGTTAATCGATAATCTACTGCTCAACTTTTTTATTTACTACCAGATTCTGTGCCTGAGCATAATTAAGCAAAGTTACACTGAAACATAAACACATAAAAAAATGACAGCAGAAAAAGACAACATCCATTTAATCTGCTCAGTTTTTCTACCTATTCCCAAGTGACCTACTGATGAATAAGGGTCTTACCCTGAGATCTGGCCATGAACTCTCAAAACTGTCCCCCTCCCCTTTTCCGTCCCTTACTCTGTCCTCCTTTCAGTACTACAAGCCCCCTGTATCTGTCCCATCCAACCTTGACCCCATTTCTAGACCCCTTCTCCACTACATCCTTCAGCAGTCTATTCCATTATTCCACTGCCCTTTCAGTGAAAAACTCCCTAACATCTGTCTTAATTTACCCCTGACTAGTCTCCTACTAGGCCCTTCCATCACTGCATTTCTATTTCTGGTGAACAGGTCTACACTGTCAACCTGTTTATCCTCCTCAGGAACTTGAAAGTCTGATTCACATCTCCTCTCTCTCATTTTCTCTCCTCCTGGCCTCAAGTGTTTATATGTTCAAGTCTGCCATCTGCACCAGTTTGGATCTGCCAGCTGGCCCTGGATCATTTGGTTACCCTGTACTGTAGTGTCTCTAGCCTATCCCTGTCCTTCTGTAGACACTGGCTCCAGAACTGAGCACAGTATTCCAGGTAGACTGACCAGTACAGGAGCAATATCACCTCCCTCCTCCTGCTGTCAAATCCTGTCCCTCTTCATTATAGCATCCTGGTTGCTTTGCTATATGCTTTGTTACACTGGCCAGCGATCTGGTAAGTTAGATTGTATAAATTTACATTATTGTGCTTCAAACAAAAGCCTCCTTCCCATTCAATCTGTCCATAAATATAGTGTATCACATTCTCAGCTTCTGTCATGCTTGTACAAAATAAGGTTGCACGCAGTAGGTTGAGTTTTGAGTTTCAGGTCCCGTGAAAGCAATAGCTAAGCTGCATCATTTGCTAATGTTTGCATTTGTTAGTGTTTTAGCCTAACATGCTTCACATTAATGGAGTCTGGGAGTCTGCATGTTTTAAAATCTTATTGGTCCACATTATAGTTCCTTGAGGACTAGTGGTTCATTCAGTATTGGTAGACTTAAGTCACGTAACATATCCTTATGAAGTTAAATGTCATTAACAAGGCTGTTAAAGAAGAATGGAATGGCAGAGCTATAATTTGAGCAGCACTGAATAGTGGCAGGCTACTATTTCCTGCCCTGCAGATACTAGTGTCGCTCTCTCTATAGTGGTGCAAAACCTATAATTTCCTCTTTCAGTATTGCTGACATTGTATTGGTGTTGGAAAGTAACACACTGACATTGCTTTGGGTCTTCTAGCTGCAGGTGCAGTTAACTGGCTCTCCCAAGTATTAGGAAGGCCTCTTAAAAGGATTGCATGCCACTGTGCCATTAGATGATTTTTCTTGTTAAATAATAAGAGGTTGTAAGAATGCTCAAACACTCCAATTATAGCTGGGCAAGTAAACACAAAGAGGAACTGAACACTGTCCTAGCAGATCATTTCTTTATCATTCCCTTTCTTTCTCAAACAGGCAAACTCCACCTCAGCACTCTCAATGGAGATCACACAAGTTATTCAGATTCCTGGGAGAGGAAATACGCTTCATGATATTTATTTCATCTTAGGTTAAAAGAGACTTTGTCTCCGCTGTGACAACCTTGAATAAATGTCATATTTAGCCTCACTTCATCATATATTTCATAGTTTCTTCTTTAATTTTCACCCTTACTTTTCATAACTAAGGACATTTGCATGAAAACAGAATCTCTGATCGATCTGCTCTGGCTGCTTGTCTATTTGACATCACGCTACTGTTTATGACACAATAATCTGTTGCTGTGGAGATAATTTTAATTACCAGGGAGCATTTTTTCCCATAGGGAAATCCAATTATAATTTGCCCTTATAACCAGCTGGTTACAATGGTAAGCACATGTCGGGTTTCCTTCATTCCGTGTATATGCTGACTAGCCATCTTCCCACTGAAGACTGAATTGCCACCCCAAGTGCCACTCGCTCTTGGCGGTAAGTCTATCAAAAAAAAAACAGAACTGTCATGATGATTATATACAGTTTTTAAACAACCTTACTTGAGCTTAAAAAAAAAATGAAAGGTTTCAGGAACCACAGACCACACTGCACACAGACAGGACTGTGGCTGAATAGGAATGTGTTTTTATTTTATACAATTGCTGTGGCAAAAAAATACTCCCCAACAGTGATATAAAATAAAAGCTGGGTAGGTGTGTAAAACTCTTGGTGTTGGATGCTTTTATAAGCCTCTCAAGCTTCGCTCTCAGGGTTTATATGGCATCCCACATGGGTGTGTGTGTAAAATTCCCATTATAACCCCATACCCAGCCATTATTCTCTATGTCATAAACTGGGGATTTGATGGCAGTTGTAGACAAACAGCCACAGCTGGTGAAGTCTAGGGGACATTGATCTTGTTTCATACTGCTATTTTTGGTAAAAAAAAAAAAAAAGAGAGTTGGGGAAATAATTCCAGGACATACTGCATAGACAACATAAACTGAATTGTGTCTAACTCTTAATTTTTTTTCTATAGAGACTTTTCTCCCAATTGCTGAGGGCAGCTGTTCATCCCCCCCCAAACTGAGATGCCTTACTGGGATGCAACTGGTCTGACAAGTTCCCCCATGACATCCCCCCATGGCTGGGCTGCAGGAGGGAGGCATCCTCTTTGCAAGCCATCTATCTGGTGTGGACTGTGCCAGGGAGATCCTGCCACTTTTGAGGACCGACCATTTCTTAAATCTGTTGCAACAGTTCTTCTATGTCTTAGCCTAATCTATCTTTTACAATTTCTAGTCCATAAAGTTGGCCACTTGTGGGCACCCCCTCCCCTTTCTTGACTATGCTATAGTGTCCTCTTTAATTTTCTTTTTCCCTCTCAGGTTCTCGTACAGGGAGGTAATTGTGGTGACTTCTGAGCTGATGTAAAACAGCAGACTGTGTTCCTCATTGTTAGATTTAGAATGCAATAGCACTGTGTCATAAAATACCTTGATGTATATGCCTTATGTGTATGAAATCTGTAAATGTTGAAGATACCACAGCACTAGATGTTTTCATAAAGGTTAAAAGTTACTTAGGTGACTGTATTATAGAATTAAGTTACCGGCGTAGAGATATCAGAAAACTCCCATTGTTATTGAAAATACATATATATTTCAAACTGTTTGAGAGGCCCTTTGGCATCATGCATTCCAGCTTTAAGCTGAACCAGCCTAAAATGTCAGGGTGATTTGCTCATACATCCCATGATGCTTTGTATTATGAGGGTATGTGTGATGTTGTGTTTCTTTGAAACTTGGCTTTATTGCCATGCCATTTTGGATAACCCTTGCTTCAGTGCTTCTGCACAGAGGTTCTTTGTCTTTAGCTTGTTTTTGAGTGTTTCTTCATTGAGCTCCCCATTACCCAAACACACAAGACAAACATATGGAATAAAATAATTTTCACTAAAGAGATGGCTCAGTAGATCAGTGGGTCCATAGGTGTTAAGTGCAGAGGAAGGACATGCATAATCTGTTGCTGCAAACTGATGTACTGAAGAAGGGATATGCCATTGCTTAAGGTTATCCCCTGTGTTTTAAATAAGCATCCACAGAGATTGTGTGTTGAACCTGAAGTTCTGTGTCTGGTCCATCTGTTATCCCACAACCCATCCACATGGATCAGGGTCCCAAGTGGCATGGCAAATTGGGGTCAGGAAGGCAGAGCTTCACTGAGCTCCTGCTATTGTCTTCCCATTTTTCTTCCCTGCTCTGCCACAGTGCATGTATGTGTGCATGTGGAGGCACATATGCATCACACACTTGTGACTTCTCCCTTCATGCCACCCACAGCTGCACTGTTTCCAGGCATCCACCTGGTGTCAGTCTAAAGTTTGGCTGACAGGCCTCCCGACCAAGGGAGAGGAGAGCAGTCCATCAGAGGCTCGATCCTCTCCCACACTGGTTGATACCTGGCAACCTGCTTGTTCCTGAATCTGGGTCACTGGTGTGGCAGGAGGTAAGATGTCTAGCACCTCAGCCCTCCACACCAAGGGGCCAGCCTCCAAATTCTTACCTTTTTCTTTTTTATCTTCGAATACTTTCTCCTTAGCAGAGTGGGCCCCATGACCTCCTGCCGTCAACACCCGTAGCCCCGGACCTGGTCTGGCATGCGAACACTCCATCGCACAGGGTTGGCCACACCCCGAATAAGGCACCTCTCATGTCCGGGGGCACAGGGCACGGCCATCAGCCACTGAGGTCGCCCCACCCTTTTCCAGTTTTCTGGTCTCCAAGGGAGCTGGACATGCAAAGGCATCTAAGCACATCCGTGCTGATGCCTGCCACACTCCCCTCATTTCTAAGCATGCCACTGCAGTGCAGCTGGCTTCCGCCAGTCGCTGCTGCAGCACGATGCACCATTCCCACCACCCCAGAGAGGAAGGCAGTCATGAGACCTCAATCCTTCCTCTCCCCTGCCAGCGGCGGCCCAAGTCCATTCTCCCGAACCCGGTCACCGGCGAGGCGTGAGGTGTGGCGTCCAGCACCTCAACCCTCAGTGCCGCCGGGCCTGTAAAATTCTTACCTTTTTTAAAGTTTTCCCAATTGTGCCAGAAGCTCTTCTAACTTATCTGGCCAACTATTCATAGCCATCTGTGAGCACTATACAGACAGGAGCACTGCATGGAAGATAGTCATGGCCAGCACTGGGGTTCCATTCAGGCAGTTAGCGTTCACTGACAGAGAAGACTTACTGTCTGAATATGAGGCAGTGTTGGTGCAGCGCATAGTGACTATGTCCTTCTCTAACGCACTCGACTAAATAAGATCAGCAGGAGCTTAATGTGTGCCATAGTCAGCCCAAATATGCTAATGAACCCATTGGGCATGCAAGACACTGTCATGCTTTGTCATTCAGACAGTGGCCACCAAGGTGGTGGGTGGATGGCTGTGCTGGTTGCCATCTCTGCTGCCATATAGCAGCATCAATAAGGGGCAAGAATGGTCAGTGCAGGGTGGAGGGTCCTAATTGAGCAGGATGGGAGGTAGAGTCTGTTGCACATTCAGGGATGGTAATTGGTAGGGTTGTGCGAATCCCTTTTTCTGAATATTCAGCAGAATATTTGGTATTTGGGGCCAGCATGACTGAATATTCAGCTGAATATTCGTATTCAGCAAAAAAATGTAACCCCCCCTTCCCCTCCCACAGATAGCACCCAAAAACCCCTCCCTCCAAGTTCCCCAACCACTATTGCAATATATTAAAAAAAAGGTAGTAAATTCTTTTTGGGGCAGCCGGCACAACCCCACCCACCTCCACGTCCGGCCACCAGTTTTCATTCCTAAATTAAAAGTTAACAGTCCTTCCTGTGGTCCTCCTTCACACTCCCCCCGGTGGCCAGCAGCAGCCCCCGCCTCCCCCTGCACTATGCCTGCACCTAAACAAGATATAGAAATGTAAGAAAAAGGCATCCAGCACAGCCCTCCCTCTTTCACGGCCGGCTATCTTCTTGTGAATGAAACTGCACCTGCTTGCGCTTATGCAGAGAATAAGCTGATCACATGATTGGCTCATTCTCTATATAAGTGAAAGCAGGTGTGGTTTCATTCACAAGAAGGCAGCTTGCTGTGGAGGAGTGTGAGCCATGCCGGCTGCCTTTTTCTTACATTTATATATCTTGTTTTTAAGTGCAGGCAGGGTACAGGGGGAGGTGGGAACTGCTGGTGGCTACCGGGGATGTGTGTTTAGAGGAGGACCTTGGGGAGGACTGTTAACTTTTAATTTAGTAATGAAAACTGGCGGCTGGCCATGGAGGAGGGTTTTGCCGGCTGCCCCAAAAGATTTGCTGCCTTTTTTTCTTTTAAATATTGTAAAAGTGGTTGGGGAATTTGGGGGTTGGGTGCTGAGGGTGGAAGGAAGGGGGTTATATTATTCCCGAATACAGACAAATAATGAGCTATTCATTATTTGGATTCTGAATAACAGATAGCTCATTATTTGTGGTGTTCGGGAAATAATATTCGTTATTCGCACAGCCCTAGTGATTGGGTTTAGGGGCCACTGTCCACATGCCGGGTGGTTGTCTTACATTACTCCAGTATTTGGCGGCAGTCATGGGTGGAGGAACATCTACCAGACAAGGGGTGGTTGTATATATTAACTTATGTGTTTAGTGATGAGGGGGGAGGGCTCCTACCACCTACATGATGGATGTATTTAGTTATTACTGTATTTGGCAATACTGGTATGGGTGATGCCTTGTAGTGACAGCTCCTGCCATCAGTCCACTGCCTGACACCTAGCTGGTGGTGGTGGTGGTAGGGGATTTGTGCACCTCTGTGATAATTGCTAAGGATAGGGTTTTGCCGATGTTAAACAGTGCTGCAGTAAATGCTGTTTAGCACTGCCAAAACATCCAAGTATACCACTGTGCCCTGCATGCAGGGGGGAATCCCTCATCTGCATGGGCACAGTGGTATATTCTGTGCGATAACTCTGTCCAGTCAGTGCTGCATCCTGGAGCCTTGAATATGGATCCAGCAACTGGCTTATGCTATCCTCGGATAGCATTGCACTAACACATTTAGTGCCATGTTAACCTTTTAAATATCATGACCATCATATATTATCCCAAGGATTTCACCTTAACAGCAGAACTTGGCTAACATGCAGCAGCACTTTAATACATTTTTTAACCATTTGTTTTACAGTTTATTAACTCAGGATAATTCAACAAAGATGTATTATCGCCTTCCTTTCTTTTTCTCCCTCTCCCCCCCCCCCCAAGTTCAGTGGTGTTTTATTGGCATGGCTATAATACAAGTATTGCCAAAGCTATTACAGCCAGACACATTAATGCATACTGTGGAAGAACTGTGTGTCACATAGCATCTAATTCACACAACATATATCGAATCTGAAATTACTGAGCAAACAAATAGAATACTATTAGGGGAAGGGTGCTGCCTCATGATGGACATCTGACATAGTAACATTTTGTTAGATACACTGTAGCTAACTTTACTCTTTCTGCATCTTCACCCATAGTAATACATATCTTAGCCTCATCATTCAATTAATTAATGTAGTATCTTTATAAGAGAACTTTGTAAAATACAATCTCTGGTATTGTATATGTGTATTTGGCACAATCTAAAAGAAAATGAATCTCATTTTTAATCTGATCCACAAAGCCCACTTTCTTCTGGTTTCCTTTTCTGTTTGTGTCTAGTACCTTGTTTTATTTCAAGCTTATGGTCACTGACTCCATATGTTATTTGTCTGTATGTTTTTTAGGTATACAGCCGTAGTGACATTTCTGTTGAGTGATCGATAGCATTTCAACTTATTGTGCATTTTGGTCGTGTTTCCCAGTGCATAATATGTTTTTTGAGTCCATTGAGACAGAATTTCAGTTCATTTTGGGAATTACTGTCCATACATAGATACATACATAGATGCTGTCGGCAGTTAAGGACTGCTAGACCCATCCACTCTGCCCATTTAAGCTGCCTAACAAAGCATCCAGCGACCCTGTCTGGTCATTGGCTTTAGCTTTTTCTTTCTCTCTCTATTATTCCTTTGTTTTTGTCCCATGCATGTTTGAAGCCTGCCACTGTACAGGTTGCCACCACCTCCTGGGGCAGGCTATTCCATGCATCAACCCCCATACCGTAAAAAAGAACTTCCTGACATTTCCCCTTATGCGGCCACCACTCAGTTTCATGTCGTGTTCTCTTGTCTTGGCACTAGTATTAATCTGGAATATGTTGTCCCCTTCCACCTTGTTAATGCCCTTGAGGTACTCAAATGTTTCTATCATTCCACCTCTCTCCCTCCTTTGTTCCAGCATGTACCTCACTCTCTCCTCATAAGACTTGCGTGATGTAATCCCTTCACCATTTTGGTCACCCTCCTCTGCACTGCCTGTATTTTGTCGGTGTCCTTTCGAAGGTGTGGTCTCCAGAACTGTACACAGTATTCAAGGTGAGGTCTCACCAGGGTCTTGTACAGTGGAACTATTACCTCCCTCCTTTGGCTTGTGATTCCCCTTCCAATACACCCCAATATCCCACTGCACTTTCCCACTGCCTTTGCCGTCTGCCTAGCGGCCTTCAAGTCATCTGTAATTATGACCTCCAAGTCCCTCTCCTCCTTAATTACTGCCAGCAGCTCCCCCCAACCTGTAGCTTGCCCAGGATTCCTGCTCCCACATGCATGATTTTGCACTTCTTTGCATTAAACCTTAGCTGCCATGCCCCTGACCATCTTGCCAGCAGTTCCAGGTCTTTTCTCATCCTTTCCTCCCCCTCTGGAGTAACCACCCTGTTGCAGATCTTGGTGTCATCCACACACAGGCAAACCTTTCCCTCCATCCCATCTGCAATGTCACTGATGAAGACGTTGAAGAGGACTGGCCCTAGAACTGACCCTTGAGGTACCCCACTGGTCACCTCCCTTTTGTTTGATTGGGTTCCATTCACCACTACCCTCTGTTTTCTGTCCCTTAACCAGTTTCCAATCCAGTTCACCACCTTGTGTCCCAACCCCAGGCTGCCTAGCTTGTTGACCAGTCTCCTATATGGGACCGTATCAAAGGCTTTGATGAAATCGAGGTAGGCGATATCTACTAACCCCCCCAGTCCACTGCATTTGTCACCCAGTCAAAGACATCTGTCAGATTAGTTTGACAGGATCATCCTGCAGAGAACCCAGGTTGCCTGGGATCCACCAGTCCATGTGCTTCCAGGTGTTCCACTATTCTTTCCTTAAGGAGTGCCTCCATTATCTTTCCAACTACGGAGGTTAGACTAACTGGCCTGTAGTTCTCCACTGCTTCTTTACTACTGCTCTTGTGAAGAGGGACAACATTTGCCCTTCTCCAGTCCTCTGGAACCACTCCAGTGTCTAAGGACTCACTGAACAGGTCTGCCAGAGGGGCTGCCAGTTCAGTCCTCAGTTCCTTTAGGACCATAGAATGCATACCATCTGGACCCATGGCTTTTTCCACCTTTAGCTTTGTCAGTTCTTCTAGGACCTGCTCCTTGGTGAATGGACTGGTGTTTACTTCCTTATCCTTAGCTCATTTGAAGTTTAGCTGTTGGCCCTTCCCATCCCTTCTACAGTGAAGACTATAGAAATATTTGTTAAGGATAGCTGCTTTTTCCCCATCTCCCTCCACTATCTCCCCCCAGCCCCTCTAAGCTTTGCTACTCCCCTTTACCTTCCTTCTCTCACTAATCTTTTTTAACCAACTGAGCTATTGTCTCCCCATTTGCATTTTAGCTCTCCTCACTGCCTTCCTCGCTTCTTTGACACTTCCGGTACATTTCCTTGTTCTTATCTCTTTGTGTCTCCTTATACTTCCTGAAGGCTAGCCTCTTGGCCCTTACTTTTCCTGCCCCCCCCGAGAACCAAAGTGGATTTCTTCTCCTTTTACTCTTGTCTATTGACCTAACACAGTGTTTTGTTACCTCTGCTATAGCCTTCTTGATGTGTGCCGATTTCTCCTCAACATCCCCACCTATCTCCCTCTTTTCCAGCATTTATTTTAGTTGTCCCATACTGGTAAAGTCTGCCCTTCTAAAGTCTAAGACTCTTGCCTTCATATGGGTTGACTGGATCCCTGTGTCCACATTGAACCACACCATATTGTAGTCGCTGGACCCTAACTGACCTTCTACCCTAAGATCTCCTACCCTGTCCCCGCTAGCCATAGGTTTCATAGGTAATACAATGCTTATTAGACTTTTGTCCATTATGCTTGCCATGTACATAGATTGATAATATCCTTCCCTTTGTTTTATAATGTTTGCCCAATTCACTTTTAAAAGCTATCATAGTCTGACTACCTACTACTATCAGTGGCGGTGAATTCCAAATAGGGACCACTCGCTGAGCATACCAGTTCTTTCTTTTGAGTAAATTCCATTTGCCTGATTTTAATTGTAATGTATGTGCTCTACTATCATAGGGCTATAGTTTCAATTCCAATCCCAGGTCGTCCCACAATATCTGGTCTGTGAAAGCCAGATAAAGCAAACACATATCCCCTCTTAATCTCCTATACCTGAGAGAATACAGGTCAAGAACTGTCAGTCTGTCTTCATACCTTAAATGCTTTATACCATCAAAAGATCTTGTTGCCCCTTTCTGCACTCCCTCCAACCTATATAGGTTACATACTGTAGGTTACAAAGGTTAATACAGAGTGCAGAAGACATTGCTGTCCATTCCGCTCGCCAACTGTTTTCTAGTGATACCCCTGAATGTTATTTCCAATCATTAATGCATCCAGATTCATTTTAAAAGCGTGCATATTACTGCTGGTTACCACCTCAAGTGGCAATCTGTCCCAGATTGATACTACTCTGACACTAAGCCAGTGTTTCCTCTTAGTAGTCTTGTATTTTTTCCTTTCTAACTGAGTGGATATGCTCTGGTCTGATACTGCTGGTCTTGTGGCTTAAGTCCTAATTTTTCCCATAAACTTAAGTCTGTAAGGGCTTTAAAGACCCTGCACAAATTGCCTTGCAGTCTACGGTACTCTAGTCTGTACATCCCTAGTTCAGTTAACCTATTTTGATAATTCATAACCTGTACCTCTCTAATCAGGCATCAGGAATGTAATGAGGCTGTACAGTGCAGTGGTTTAAGGCTCTGAGCTGCAAATCTGGAGACCTGGGTTTGAATCCCACAGCCCCCACTTGCATACTGTGTGACCCTGAGCAAGTCACTTAACTTCCCTGTGCTCCCAGGTTGCACCTGTAAACAAGCTTTCAGCTTAGTGTGTCTCACCTGGTAAAACAATTGGAAAAAAAAAATCATACAGCTTGCCCTTCTTTGAATCCTCTCCAAAGATATTACCTCCTTCCAAAAACCTAGAGACCAGAACTGGGCACAGTACTCCACATGTGACCCATACAATAGCATCAAAACCTCTCTTTTTCTACTCCTAATGTGACTGTTAATACAGCTCAGTATATTGCCTGTGTTTTTTACAACCCGGCTACAATGCTGATTAAATTTAAGATAATTCCAGATCCTGACACCCAAGTTCCTGTCATCCTTCACTTCTTTGAGTAAATACCCATTTAATTTATAATTAGCAGCCTTATTGTTTCTGCCAAAGTGCATAACTGTGCACTTATCAATGTTGAAATTCAACCTAGACTCTTGTGCCCAGCCTTTCAACTTAGTTAAAGCTTCCTGTAATCTTGCAGCATCCAGATTGTTTACTGTAGTGCCAATTCTTGTGTCATTGGGAAATTTAGATTCCCATAACCCCCTACCTCAGTCATTGAGTGAATATATACATTAAAAAGACAGGGACCCAACATAGACCCCTGCAGAACCTCGCTCGTCACTTCCGACCATCTTTAACTACTTCCCCCGATTATTACTCTCTGTTTCCTATTATGCAACCAGGAACTAATCCAGTGTGTTATATCAACCTGAATACCATGGTCCATCAGGGTGTCCACTAGTTCACCATTGGCACTTTATCGAAGGCCTTGGAGAAGTCAAGAAAGATAACATCCACATAATTTCCTCCATCCAAGGCCTTATTTACATTTTCATAAAATTCAAGGACATTAGTCTGGCATGACTGACCCTGTTTAAATCCATGCTGCACCCTATCGATGTCACCCCTTTGTTGCATATCTTTCTCTATATGGTCCTGTATAACCCCTTCTAGGACTTTACCAAGTACCAAAGTCAGGCTTACCGGTCGATAGTTTCCAACCTCCTGCCTGGTACCCTTCTTAAAAATATATCTTGTTTTCTATACAGGGGCCCATACCTGAGAACAGTACTCCATCTGTGACCTCACCAGTGATCTATACAGTGGCATCAACACCTCTCGACTTCTACTCCCTATGTGTCTAAGAATGTAATTTAATGTACTATTAGCTTTTTTTTATGATCTTTTCACAATGTGTATTAAAAGTTAAATCATTTTTTATTGTTACCCCTAAGTCCCTCTCCTCAACTGTGGTTTCCAAGGAGTAATTATCTAATGTATATGACTAACCCAGGTTTTTTCTCCCCATATGCGTTACTGTGCATTTGCTTTTATTTAGTTGCAATTTACTTCTACATGTCCAATTCTGTATGTAGTCCAATGCCTCCTGAAGAGATCTACAATCTTCCACTGTATCCACCACTGCCCTAAGTCTACAGTCATCAGCAAACTTAATTGTCCATATATTTTCACATTCATATTTCAGAGATGTCGCATATATATTGAAAAGGCAAGGCCCCAGGACAGACCCTGCGGAACCCTGCTGGTCATGGAAGTCCAATCCAAGATCACCCCGTTAACTTAAACCCCCTGTCTTCCCTCCCTCAGCCTGGCCGCTATCCATTTAACTACAGTATGTTAATATTTAGTCCAGTGTCGCTTTATGAACAAACCAGTTCTTTATGGGGTAGTTTATCAAACGCCTTGGAGAAGTCAAGGAAGACAACAGCCACCACTTGTCCTGCATCCAGTGCCCTACTGACTTGTTCATAAAATTTCAGTAAGTTGGCCTGGCATGATCTAGTTTTTGTGAAACCGTGCTGAGATGGATCATGCAAATTATTTGCATCCAGGTGTACTAGAATGAAGTTCTTTAATAGTCCCCCCCCAATAGCTCACCCATAATTGAGGCCAAACTCACTGGCCTATAATTTGCTGGGTCAGTCCTGGCTCCCTTTTTATGTTGGCTTGCACTTGCATGCCAGCCAACATATTGCAGTAGTAGCAGATTTGGCGGTGCAGTCACTGTGGGCGAATGCAGGGCGCGCATCAGTAGGTGCGGCCCTCATTCTCCAATAAGCCAGCGTGCAGGTGCTGACACCAGCTGTACTTAAAGTGGCCACCAGATCAAAGAAAAATGCCGCTGCAATGAGAGGCAAGTTTGTCATGCATTGGCACACTAACATGCCTCTTGATGTGCCTTTACTGGTGAAGCACTTCAATAAACATGGTGGCACTGACTGCCGCCTTTAGAGTGCCAACTTCAAGTGTGCTTAATCCCCTGTCGGCATGCCCATACATTTATTAAGTCGATGGGAAGCCCACTCCCCATCGCAGGCATAATGCCCTCCCATTTCATGTGTGTGCCGAGGAGGTGCCCAATCCCCCTTGGCATCATGCACCCCTCCCAAACAGTCTTATTTTGCCAACGGGGGGCCCGATCCCTGTCAGCTTTAGTCCCTCCTTCCCAGTTTAACTTTCTGACAGGGGAGCCCACTCCCTATCAGTATAATATCCCCCCCATTTGTTGTGTGCCGAGAGGAGTGCCCAATTCCCCCTTGGTTCTTGTCCCCCCTTCTCCTTTGGTATGTGCCTACGGGGGTGCGCAATCCCCCGTCAGCTACAGCACCCCCCAAAACACTCAGGTGGAATGCTGGGAGCCCACCCCAGCATGTCAAATGCCCCTGTTAAAAAAAAAAGTCCCATGATGTTTTTTTTTTTTAAACCTGTAAGTCAGAAAACGGTCCCTCGCAGTCTGTCCTGCTCCCTCCCTCAACCTGCACCCACTCTCTGCGTAACCCACCTCCCCACACCCCCCTCACTCCATACTTGCCTCTGGAGCCCGGCGCAACAATCTTCGGTGGACAGTGAACATGTCTGCACTCTTCAAAGCTGACCATGAACTGAAGAAATGCTGGTAAGCTGTATAATGGCATAAATAGGGTTTTTTCCAACTTTGGTGTGTATCTCAGCCATTTCTGGGAGTTTTGGCATCAAATTTTCAACATGGGGTTATTTATTTATTTGCTTTTGTTTACCAGGTAAGTCACACTAGACATCCATGTGCCTATTTTCAGGTGCGACCGGAGAGTTACAGACATGTATTATACAGGTACAGTGAGTGATACAGTTTATACATACAGTGAAGTGACTGGTGCGTCTTTTCTTACAGAAAGTGGCTTAATATAATTTTCACATACAGAGGTATCAGTAGACATAGCGACATGACAGTCAGTACAGAGCAACACATGAGCCGGGGTGGTTACAGATTGCCCGGGAGTTAAGAGCTAGGCCGCATATAGACAATGTGTGTTAACCCAGTTAATCGTTGCTTGGCCAGGTAGTCAGGAGAGTAAGTGCAGTGGTCCCAGAGGGTGCAGAGGTCCTACGAGCCAGCGTAGTGTGGGAGAAGGCTACACGGTGCAAAGGCAAGTGGAGGGGCCCTTCAGGAAGTTCCAGAGGGAGGTTTTAATTCCGTTGTGGGAGAGGGAGGACCGTGTATGGACTGGGAATGAGTTCCATATTTTTGGGGCGTAGCTGGCGAAGGCCCGGTCACCCGCGAGGGAGCGTGTCCTAGGAACTGGGCGGGAGAGTGATGCCCTTGACCTAAGATGGTAGGTGGAAGCGTCAGAGTTGAGGGGAAGGGCAAGGGCAGCAGGGATGGATGTCCTGACGATGTTGTCGATGAAGTTACCTATTACGAAGATGTGGTGCTTTTCCGGAGGGAGCCATTCGGGGGCGAGTAGAGGTCGCAGTGGTGTGTAAGGGGAGGAGCAGAAAGTGCGAGGCGGCAGATGCTGTTGTAGGCCGTGTCCCATTTCGAGAGGATGGATTTTGGCGCAAAGGCAAAAGTCACGAGTACATAGCAGAGGGAGGGGAGGAGAACACCCTTGGCTAGGGCCATCCGAGCAGGTGGGGTGAGGCAGTTTTTTGCTCTATAGGCAAGACCGAGCTTAGCATTCGTGGCCTTACAGATGTTTCAGACGTGTAGGGAGAGGTCCAGCTGGGGGTCCAACGTGACACCAAGATACTTGATTATGAGAACCGTCTGCAGGGGCAAGCCGTCAGCCCCATGGATTAGAAGGGGGGCGGGGCAGGATTTTGTTCTGCTTAGGGAGCCCAGACCCCTCCTCATGAATTCAGTTACTTTCATGGCATTATTCGGTCCTGAAAGGTGATTTTATGGTCTCTGTGCGAAATCATCTTTCTGGACAGATTAACGAAATGACAGTGCCACTGATCATGATGGGGGCTGTCAAAAAGCCTATGTTGCAAATTTGGTGGCAAAAATCCAAGCAAATGGCTGTTTTACGAGCGTGTATTGCACAGTTTCCATGCATGCTCTTAACTTCATGAATCTGTAATGTTTTCACTCTAGATTTTCAACATTGTCATTTTCCCACACCTCCTTATGAACAGTACAGCTGTCATTTTACATATCATGGCCAAAATGTGTTTTCACATGTCCAGCGCAGAATAGTGCGGTCGCTGGGCGAAATCAGTTTTCGGGACAGTTTGACAAAATGACAGTGACACTGTTCATGAGCAGAGGTCCTAAATTGCCTATGCTGAAAATCTGGTGACAAAAGTCCATAAAATGACTGTATTACAAGTATGTGTTCTGCAGTTTTCACACACCCTTGCAACTTTGCAATATTTTCATGCCAGATTTTCAACACTGGCATTTTTTCCCACCTTCTTATGAACAGTACAGCTGTTATTTTTCACATCCTGCCCGAAATGTGTTTTTGCATCTGTGGTGTATAATGGCGTGGTCGCTGTGGGAAATCAACTTTTGGGACAGATTAACAAAATCACAGTGTCACTGTTCATATTGGGAGGTTCCAAAATGCAGGTGTTGAAAATGTGGTTGAAAAAAATCACAAAAATAATTGGCTTGCGGACGTGCGTTGCGCAGTTTCTATGCATGCTCATGACCACCAATTGTTCATATTTTCACTCCAGATTTTCAGTGTTGCCATTTATTTTACACCTCCTCATGAACAATATAGTTGTCATTTATCACATCCTGCCCAAAATGTGTTTACGTACCTGTGGTGCCAACTGGCCCACTCGCTGTGCAAAATCACCTTTCGTCTAACAAACTGATAGTGCCGCTCTTCATGAGGTGGTGCCACAAAAAGTCCATGTTGATAATTTGGAGTGAAAATACCAACACACGCCTACAGCATTAGGGTTTTCAACTATAACACCCCACCCTGTAGAGACTGACAGGCATCACGGGTGTGACTTGGGATCATCAGCTGTAATGCTTTCACCATTCCACCCCCACCCACACCCTGCAGCCAGTGACAGGCATCGAGGAGTGCCTTGGACTGTTCAGCCCCAAAGTTCACTCCATTCTCGTATACTGCACCCACCTCAGTGTATTTCCTTTCGGAATGGGGTATAAGGCCCAAAGACCCCAAAGCACACCACAACACTTGTCAGTGTCTACAGGGTAGGGTGAGATAAAATGGCATGAGCATTATAGCTGATGATCCAAAGGCACACCCCAATGCCTGTCAGTCTCTGCAGGGTGAGTGTGGGGTTGACGTCAGTTCAAAACTTCACTGCCGCTCCTATTATGCATCTGCAACTCCTGCACTACCAGTGCCAGCGAGAAAACATTTGGCATTGACAAATGCTTGTTATAAATTGGGATAACTGTTGCCTCCCTCCAACCTTTTACCACTTTCCCCTTGTCTAATGAAGCCTGAAAGTTATATGTTAGGGGGGAGCTATTTGGTCTGCTAATTCAGTAATAACTCTAGGGTGTATACAATCCGGTCTAGGGGATTTGTTTTTGTTTAATTTTTTTGGTCTGTCCTTAACATCCTGAAGCTCAATTTGTTTTTGGCTTTGTATAGACTTCTTGTCATATGTGGCATGTGTTGTTACTGGATTGGGGTTAAAAACCGAGCTAAAGAAGTGATTTTGCATGACAGCAGCTCCCTTAGTGTCCACTGTCCTGTCTTCTTTGTCCTTAAAGGGTCCTATTGATTTTTGATTTCCTTTTTTACTATTTCTGTATGGAAAGAAGGCTTTATAATTATCATTAGTATCCTTTGCCCGTTTTAACTCATATTTAACTTTTGCTTGTCTTATTTCTTTTTTTTACTGCTTTTATAGTCTCCCAATACATGTGTTGTTTTTCAGTATCTGTTGCCTGTTTAATTTGTTTGTACAATTTACTTTTGTAATTTGAATGTTTTTTTTTAATTCTGGGGTCATCCATTTTGGAGTAATCCCTTTATTTGAGTATTTTGCTTTATAGGGAATGTGTTCATTTATTTCAGACTGTACTTTGTTTACCAACAACTTCCACATCTTCTCCAGTGAACAGTTGTGAAATTCATAAACCCAATCCTATCTTGCTAGATTTGCTCTCATTGCCGGAAAGTTAGCCCTACCAAAGATTGGTATTTTTGTAACCCTCATCTGTTTTATGATGGGTTCATTAATGGTGAAATATACAATCTGGTGATTGCTGTTACTTAATGGTGCCTCAACTTTGATATTATTTATTAAATCACCATTATTTGTTAAAACAATGTCAAGAATATTTTCACCTCTTGTACTGTCTTTCACCATTTGAATTAGTCCTAGCTGGTCGAACAGGTCTAAATAGACCCTGTCCTTATTTGTTGCCCCAGTATGTGTACTCCAGTTAATCCCTGGTAGATTAAAATCACCTGCAAGTATTGCATTATCTGCTGGGTCCAGTTGATTTATATATTTCTGAATCTCATCATCTTCATCCTGACCAATTGATGGGAGATGGTATAGTAATCCTAAAATAATTTTAGGTAGATTTAATGGAAATATTTTTAACCATAAGTGTTCAAGATTTCCTGAGCTAAGATTGATTTCTTCACAGTGTATCGATTAATGTACATACATTGCTACTCCTCCTACCCTTCTATGTTTTCTTGATTTGCTGAATAAGTTATATCCCCTAATATTTTTATCCCAAGTGTCTCCTTCTTCCCACCATGTTTCAGTCAGTAGTGCTATCTGGATATTTTTTGATTCAAGTAAATACTTAAATTCTTTAAATTTGTTGTCCAAACTTCATATTTTAGACAAAGGCCAGATCAACACGAGATCCAGGATTACCCGGTCCCTGGTAGGTTCCTGAACCAGTTGTGTAAGGCCAGCTCCCTCAAGGGAGTCCACAAAGTCCTGTGTCCTAGCCAAGACCCCTGCTGGGATGGTCCAGTCTATTAAAGTCTCCCATTAGCACTACCTCCCCCCTTTGCTGCCATTTCATGCATGTTTTCTAGCAGCTGCTTGTCAGTTTCCTCGGCCTGAGCCAGGGGTCTGTAAATGACACCTGTGCTAATGGCTGTTCCATTGCCTGGCTCAAGGTTGACCCCAAACTTCCACCGTTTTCTCATGCCTGTTTTGAATTTCAGCCGCCTTTATGCTCTCTTTGATGTAGAGGGCAACCTCTCCCCCCTTTTACCATCCTTATCTTTTCTGAACAGGGCATAACTCTGTACACTCATGTCCCAGCTGTGGTTGCTGGTGTACCAATATTTTGGTTATCACCAGTATGTCCAGATAAGCCTCCATCATTGCAGCCACCAGGTCTGGGATCTTGTTCCCTAGACGGTGGGTATTTGTGTTTATGACCTTCCATGAAATGCTGCATCTTTTTGTTCCCTCCTTGTGTTTTGTCCCATGCTTCATCCTACTTTTCCTAGGGTGTTCTATGTGGTGCTTCCTTTTTATTACCTTACTAGTTGCTTGAGGTCCAGGTCCTTTTCTTAGTGGTGATAACGTTATATCCTGAGTGCAGCCTATCCTGCCCTTTGGTACCTGTGCTTCTGCCCTTGGGTTGATGTCCCTGTCTTGCTTGATGCATGCACTAAACTGTGGGGGTGGGCAGCCTGAATCTCCCTGGTCTTGACAGCCCCCCCAGTGGCTAATTTAAATGCATTCTCAGGAAGCATGTAAACCTCTCATTGAAGAGAGACGTACCCTCCTCAGAAGGATGCAGGCTGTGTTTTTTGTAAAGGTGTGCATCATCCCAGGTTGTGCCCCAGTCGCCAATGTTGTGTTCCCTGCACCAGTCTTTCAACCACTTGTTGAAGGTTTTGATTCACTGGTTTCTTTCCCCCTCCTTCCCCTGACTGGTAGCACCTCTGAGAATGTAACAGAGTTTGCTACCCCCCCCAGCTCCTACCCAAATCCCTAAAATTTTCCTGAACCTTCTCCATACTTGCTCTTTCTTTGGCTAGGTCATTTGTTCCCAGATGGACAATGATGTCCAGCACCCCCCTCCTAGCCACAGCCTTTGCAATCCAGTGGATCTGCTCCTATTCCCTTAGAGCTGTGCCTCATGGCAGACACATAACCTCCCACTTCTTACTGATCTTAATGCCAAATCCCAAGCTATTGAGTCCCCCACTAGGAGAAGCTTCCTTCTTCTCTGGTATTTTTTGGCCCCATCCATCGTGCCCCTCCTGGTGGGTCTTCCATCACTCCTGGTCACAACCTTGCATTCCCTTATCTGGACATTATCAGTTACCAGTTTCAATATTACTTAGATGTGAATGTTTTGTCCCAGTGTTTTTTTACTGATCTGCATTGTTCATGTTGTTGATTTTCATGGCTCTAAACAGGTAGCAGTTTATTTTACTCTAGTTTAGAAGTAACCACAATTTCATGGCCTTTCTCTATAGCTAGAAGTAATGGATATTGCCCTAACTCTGCTCTACAGGCATAATTTAATGTACTTGAATGAACTTTTAGGACATAGAAACACAGAATGTGACAGCAGATAAGTGCTGCTGGATCCACCATGTCTGCCCATTTTTGTTAGCCTTGTATGGGGGGCTGCACTCCTGAGGTGCCGTCTTTTGGATGAGATGTTAAACCGAGGTCTTGTCTGCTTGTTCTGGTAGTAGTTCAGGTGGATGTTAAAGATCCCATGGCACTTCTCGAAAAGAGTAGGGGTATTTTTTATTCAGAAAAACAAAACAAAAACAACACATATCATAAATATTAACCAAAATGGAACTTTAAACAACAAAAAATGAAAAATCAGCAGATTAGTTAAGTACAAGGGAGATATTAGAAACAAACCAAAAATCAACCAGGCTTATCCTTCAAAAACAGAATAGCATTGCATATTTTAAACAGTTCTGGTCTAGTAGTCCTGTGTTGTTCAGACAAACATTGTGCATATAATTCAGTTTCCAATGAGTGAATAACTTGGTGCAGAGTAATTTCTTGTTGTTGAAATAACAATTTACATCTTGTCTGCCACAGTATAAATTTAACACAGGTAAATATGAGTTGTATTGTATCAGAGACAATATTTCAAAAGTGTAATGAAAAACCTCCTACAGCTTCATCATACTGTATGTAGTTAACTTGCCATCTAGCATCATGCCAAGTCTGTGACAATGATTGCCAGAAGGATTTAACAAAATGACAGTTAATAAAAAGTTCCATCGTTTCTTCAATATTTACACATGAAGTCCTAGGACACATACATTCAGCTAGGCTCTTATGTTTAGCATTCCCCTTTACATTAAATCTCCTGTGACAACTTAGCCACAATACATCCCACATTCGGGGAGAGGGAGGGAGATATTGGTATCTGTAAAGTCAATAGTATCTTATGAAAATGTACTGCAGGTATTCCCTTAAAGTCTAGGATTATGTCAAAGGCTAATTCCTGAATAGTATTATATATTATAAGTCCAGGTTAATGCACTACATGAGTAGGTTTTAGCTTCCATTGTCTGATTTTTATCATTACCGGTTTAAAAAAAATACTGGGACTTGGCAATATGCTGTAATAAGGAGAGGATGTGCAGACCAAAATGTAAAAAAGGGTCTGAACCAAGATTTAGCAAATACCATTCAAACAGCTGATGAAGGTATAGTAGGGTCCAACATATTATTAAACAAAAATATACTATAAAAAATACAATGGGATTCAACAAATTCAATCCCCCTTGTTAGATAAATACAAAATTTCTCTTTTTATGGGGTATAAATGACTACCCCAAATGATTTGAAACACCAGACTCAATAGAACTACCTCTAAAGACTGAAGAATGGGGTAAACTACACTTAGGTAAGTAAAGATTGAAAAAAAAAAAATGTTTTCAGCAATATTACCTTTTTTCCTTTGTTTGTTGTCATGTGTTCCAAACGTCAACTTTTCTTTTCCCTATGTCTAATTTATCTTCTCAATTCAATATTGAATTGTCTCCCCTTCCAAACTGTATCCCTAGTATTTTTGGTTCCATGTGATAATGGTGATTGCGCAACAGTGATTGCCGTTTGGGCGAGTCTACATCGCTGAAAATGAATTTTGGCTAAACAGACTCATGGCGCACAGCAAAACGGTGCAGGACATTCGTATTTTTATTTTTATGTCAAGGACTGTACCCCCTCACTTAAAGGATTCTTAACTCCAGGGGGGTGCATGTTTGGGGGGCATGCAAAACGAGGGGGGAAAAAACCAGACCGGCGCAAAAAAACTGAGCGGGAGCCTGGAACCGAACCTGCCACCCTCACAACCATAGCCTGCCACCAACTCATCACACTACATGGCCAGCTCAGTAACCCACTGCTGCACTACACTCCACAAACCCTCCCTCACCTTCTACCTGTCGCGGTCCCTCCTCACCCCCCACGTGCATATATACATAGCAACAGGATGTCGCTATAGTTGACGACCCCCTATCCTGTCGCCCTCCCTGCTGGTAGCCGTGTGAAAAAGTGCTGTGACTGAGTCAACCTTTTTAGAAGTGCTCAATCACAGTCGCTCAATACATGGGTTACCGTATTTTCAGAAGGTTAGTTGAAACTGGGATCCCTTGTAAATTATTTAAAGGGATTTTAGAGTTACTAAGCATATAACCCTTACTTTTGGCCATATTAATAGATGCACCAGCCACTGCTGAGTATTGTTGCACTTGTGACAAAGCCTGAGTCCCTGAAGATGAGTCAGGCATGACTAGACCTATGTCATCAGAATGTACAGCTGTTTGTACTTTTAGGGATCCTGCAGAAGGACAGATAACTCTGACAAAGTCGGTCTGTTGTATCCTCCCAATAGGGGTCAAGATAAAACTTCGATAGCAGAGGGCTCATGGGGCAGTCTGACCAACCCCTCTATGAATAGAAACCTAGGAGCCCAAGTAACCATTAATTAATAGGAGGGCTGTGGCCGCTTTATATAAGGTAGAAATCCAAGCACAAAATAAAGGTGGCACTCTGTATGTTGTTAAGACTTGTATCATAAAGGCAAGAGAAACCTTATCAAAAGTCTTTTTCTGGTCTAAAGAAAAAATATAGCCATTTAGTTGATCCTCCTTTCCTTGCTCCACTAATTCATGGATGAGGAAAATATTGTCTGCTATAGGCCTCCCAGATACGGAGCATGTTTGTGAGGTGGAAATCAGATATGGTGCTACCTTAGCTAATCTTAAAGTTAACATTTTCTTCAGGATTTTTAAATCCGTATTCAAAAGGCTAAGAGGCCTCCAGTTATTTAGGTCAGACCTATACTTTTTTTTTTATATAAAGGAAAATTTGTATTGCAATGCAAACATGAAAGTCCACTTGAGAGGAGGACAAAAGCCAATTAAAAACTACATGTAGTATCTCCACCAGTTCAGTCATGAATTTCTTATAAAAGTCAGTAGTAAGGCTGTCTAATTCAGGGGCTGTATTATTTTTCAAGGTTCTCATGGCAGTTGCAATGTATTTTTAGAAATAGGAACTAACATTCCATCAATGATATCGGGGGTTGAAATTAATTCAAATATACCTGTATGTCAGATTCCGAAGTTTGGGGTGTGGCATACAAAAGCTTCAGATGTGACTGAACATCTTGTAGTATCTCAGGAGTGGTTGAAACCTTCTTACCAGCCCTGGTAGTCAGCATATTCATAGTTCTGTTTTCTGTTCTAGCCCTATAGCTAGCAAAGACTTCCCCAAAACTCGATTTTCCAGGGGTACATATTCTATGCTCCATCAATAAGGAGGTTGCCCTGGAATATTGTAAGGATTCCATTTCCTTCTTAACTTAAGTGATTCGAGAAGAAATCCCAGTGGTCAGCATTAATATGGGAATATCATTTAGCAAAATGGTTTTGTAATGTGAAGTATTTTTATATTGTAATGTATATAAACTCAAAGCTTGCTTCATGAACATATTTTTTAGCTCAGTCTTCATTTCACCCACCACTGGCCAAGGTCGTCCATCAAACCGCTATGGACTGTCAAGCTCTAAGTAACTGTTGAACCGAGTACTTTTTGTTGATTGTCCAATAAGGTGCTGTTTAGCTTCCAGTACCCTTTCCCTATAAGAGTATGTTCCACTAACCCTAATTTAATGGCTACAACAACATGATCTGATGTTTCTAGTGGATACGTTTGGCATCCTGTACATGAATATACTTCAAAGAAAACACAAAATCAGTTCTGCAGGATAGGTGACCTTTATGATATGTATGACCTTTTCGTTGGTGTATAACCCTATAAGTGTCCAGTAATCCTGATGTGTTTAATAGACTTAAGGCAATTTGTATCACAGAAGTCCTTTGAGGTTTTGCCCCTGTCCTGTTTAGATAGGACACAGTTAAAATCACCTGCCCACAGAATGTATTTAGTGGTATGCAAATATGGTTTGATAGAAGTAAAGAGATCCACCCAATCTTTCTTCTTCTGAGGGGCATACACACATATTGCCCTCCATTCAGTCTTATGAATAGTAAAATCAATTAACAATGCACAACCAGGAAAGATATCAAGAATCTGGGAGACAAAAAAGTCTCGGAATAAAATCCCCACCCCATCACAAACATCACTACCAAAAGAAAAATAGGAAGGTCCCCAGCACCATAATTTTTGTGCTGCTGCTATCAGTGAAGTATTGTTTAACCTGGTGTCTTGCAAAAACAGAGATCAAAATTCACATCTTTAAGTGTGGACAAGATCACCAGTCTACATCTTGTGTTTTGTATACTGTTAACATTAACAGTAGCAACTGAAAGTTCAGTGAAAGCAGACATTCAGTGAAAATAGAAGATATGGGGAGTTTCCCTAGTCTGGAACGTTACTGACGTGCCAACCCAAGTTGGTGGTGTCTCCCTCCATGGGGTGCTGGGGGGGGGTCATCCTCTGAATCTAAAGATAACATATGTTGAGAGGAGATGGTGGAAGAAGTTTCAGACTCAGCACCTTGATTAGACTCCACTGGTCCAGAGGTAAGGAGTTCGTATTTATTGGACAGTGAAATCCCTGAGACAAAGCAGCTGATCTGGCAATTTTGGGTTTGGGTCTCATTTGTCATAAGGATCTCTTTTGGACACTACAATCATGTATGGTGGTGGCATATCAGTAGAGTCATTGGTGGGGGTTGTGCAGTGGTAACCCCTGATCAGATGGGTAAGGAACAGAATTCACACTGCCAATTTCCACAAACAAAACAGCAAGGGAGACAGTCCCCACCAAAGGCTGGGCTGTGCTCAAAATATCAGTGAGTGAAACAGAGTCCGGGGGTCACCAGAAACTGAAATCAGTTCTTCAGTTACAGGAGGCTGAGTTTCAGCAGTGGCCTCTGCTGCAGGAGGCTCCTGTGACACTTTGTGTGCTGCAATATCTTTCTTCTGAGCCTCAGTAAGAAAGGAAACCTGATTGGGCTGGTCTGTTCTGTTATGAATAGCCCGCAGACAAGAGGAATAAGAATGCCCTGTATCATCACACAAGTTGCAAGTCATTTCATTTTGACATTCAGAACTGGTATGCCCATATGTGAGACACAAGTTACATTTGATGTGGTCATAGGCTGAACTGAGGTGTAAAAAGGACCTGCATTTAAAACATGTCTTGGGCTGACCAGTGTAAAAGCAATGACCATGGTCCCTACACAGAAACAAACTACTAGGAAGGTGTAGAGGGCCCATGTTAGAATTACCAAGTTTAACTTTATACCTCCAACCCCTGTCCAAATGTGCTCCTCATCAAAAATAGGTTGTGGGGAGCCTAGCAGATCACATTGTTGTTGCAACCAATGGGTAATTTCATGCACTGCCATGCTCTCATTCTGAAATAAAATAGTGACTGTTTTCACAGCAGGTCTAGTAAGGGGAATTACCCTAGAGGGCAATCAGAGGGCAGAATACCTCAATTTCTCATACTTTACCCAGAACCTGTCTAAGCCTTGGGGAGTTTTAAAACTGACCTCCTATAATGAATTACCAGAAGCATGTATTAATGCATAAATTTCATTTGTGAAAAAACCCATAGACTCTTTTATTAGACTTTTTCCAATATATAGTCTATCAGGGACATTATCCAGACCTCCAATGTATTGCAACCTCACTGCATTCCGTCTCTGTGCAGGAGGATTGCTGGAAAAATTGATCTCTCTTTCTAAATAAAGGCCCACATTGTTTAGGCTTGTTCAGCTGCGAAACGGGGAGGGAGGCCAACATCTCAGTAACCATCTTATACCCCCAAGAGTCCTGACGAGTACTGGGCCCTTTATCCCCAGAGTCTGAAGCAGAGTGCATAGTTACAGTTTCAGTGTGTGCAGGTTCTTGGGGTTCATGCCGAACATCGTCTGCATTTAAGTCCAAATCAGAGTCTGTGACAAAAGTGATAGGGGTAGATTCAGCCATAATAACAGTATTAGTGCAAGTCTGTTGTTCATCCCTAGCGGGGGACTCCAGTATTGGACTAGGTTCAGGGTTCGGGAGCCATTGTCTTGCAGATGTTTTTTTCCAACCCACATGTTTCAGGGAATTTTCCAAAGACCAAGGCAACTTTTTTGTATAAACCCAGTAGCACATTGTGAAAGGAAGCCCACCCGGCCTTGACACAGTCTGAGGTTTTTACCAGCATTCACTACATTTTTATGAGTTTCAGAAGTACTTATGCCCTGTTCAGGTACTGTGTGCTGGTTAGCAGTGGTAGAAGCAGCAATAGAAGGAGTTATCGCATCCACTGTTGAAGGTGCAGTAGCCAAGGGCGCTGAGTCATCTCCACCCTTGATGCTACTGCATCACTCACAGCTGGGGGCAGCCTGACAGTGGATTCAGAGTTGTCAGGCCACTGTGTTGTTCTGGCAGTGCGGGACTGGGCAATGTTGACAAACAACGTGCAGGCTGCTCCGTGAGGAATCAAATCAGTGGGTATATCCACGGCAGGCACCTGCATGTTCTTAGGCAGCATAACTGTACTTGGTGGTTCAGCATTTAGTAAGGACAAAATAAACTGTCGTTCTTCATGACAAAGTTGTCTCAACCCATCCTCGCTCTGCCCACTTGCTTACGTAAGGATACCTCGGTTTCCATTTCCACAGTTACTTCATTCTCAGAAACTGCATTTTCAATCTCCACAGCTGGACCTGCAGGAGGAGATCTGCTCACTGCAAGTACACCAGCAGGTGACCACTCTCAGGAGCAGTGACCCATTGGAACAGCAACTTCCCCTACTGACAAAGAGTTGGGAATTTCTCTGGGATGCATAGGAGAGCATCACCAGCAGAAAACAGGAAGTTGTTGTCCCTCTGTACAGACAGTTGGTGAGACCCCATCTGGAGTACTGCGTCCAGTTCTGGAGACCCCATCTCTGCAAGCACATAGACATGATAGAGGCAGTCCAGAGTCCAGAGGAGGGCAACTAAAATGGTGCAGGGTCTGCAAGAGAAGCCGTATGATGAGAGACTAAAGGAGCTTAATATGTATACCCTTGGGGAAAGAAGGGAGAGGGGGGGACATGATAGAAACTTTTAAGTACCTCAGTGGAATCAACAAAGTCCAAGAGGGTAGCATCTTTCAGAAAAAGAGATGTGCAAGAACAAGGGGACACAATTTAAACATAGAAAGGGGCGGTACCAGGCAGTGTGAGGAAGTATTTTTTCACAGAGAGGGTAGTGGATGCATGGAACAGCCTTCCTGAGGAGGTTGTAGGGTCTAAAACTGTGGGAGAGTTCAAGAATGCATGGGACAGACATAAGGCAGTTCTTGTGGGGGGGGTAGAAAGAAATAGGCAGTTGGTTAACTAGGATCTGCGGCCTATCCTGTAGGTAGGAAAATGGGCAGACTAGGTGGGCCAATCGGTCCTTATCTGCCATCAAAGTCTATGTTTCTATGTTTCCCTGGTGCCCTGGCCAAATTTTCCTCCATTCACTGAAAATACCACCAACAGCTTAATCTGATTCAAGGTCAGTTGGCATTCATCTGTATGACTGATTCATGCTGGCATTCATCTAAATGACTAATTCATGCAGAAGAACTGTGGGCCACTCTGAAAACAGGAAATGGGACAGCCATATGAACTGGGGTTGTGTACAGGCCTCCAGACCAGGGGGAGGACATAGACACATTACTGTTAGAAGATATACAAAACATTTATCTATTGATGACTTTGATAACTGGGTGAGTGCACTGATCCCAGGGACCATTTTCAGGCATGACCCGGCCATAACACATGGCGCAGGGTGACAGTGAGTACAAGGTAACAGTAATATACATGAAACAGATTTGATACAAGCAACAATAGTAAGCACAATATACAGGTTTGATGCATAGGTCCATTTGTGAAGAGTGAATACAAGGTTTCAGTATCGGACACGAGGAGATTTGGTACAAAACAAACAAATCGTAGGCACAGTGTACAGTGTGTGACTGCATTGTCCAGTGAGCAAGTAATACACATAATACTCAGTAAAAAAAAACATGACCGCTAAAGGGAAGGTTCTGATAATGAGATACTTCAACATGCCAGATACAAATTGGTCAATACCAGCAGGGACATCTGCCAGAACTAGACACATGGTGGATTCCCTGCAGGGGGAGGACCTCAAACAACTGATATAACAACCCATAAGAGACAGGGCTATCCTAGATCTAGTACTGACTAACAGGGAAAGGATCACAGATCTCTAGGTAGGTCACCTGGGTGCCAGTGACCATTACATGGTATGGTTCAATTTGGCCACTAGAACAAAATCATCCAATTCCAAGGCAAAAATATGGGACTTCAGCTGACTTTGATAAGATGGCCAATAGAGTTAAGCTAATTCTGGCAAAAAGAAATACAGGTGAGGGGGTACAGGCAAAGTGGGCAAGTATTAAAGATGCAATACTTAAAGCAACATCCCATTGTGTTAGTGAGAAAAGGAAGAGCAAAAGAAGAAGGAAACCACTTTGGTTCTCAAACACAGTAGCAGAAAAGGTCAGAGCCAAGAAGCTGGCCTTCAGGAAATATAAGGGAACGCAGCAGGATGAAGATAGGGAGGCATACCAAACTTCCCTAAGGGAAGCAGGGAAGGCAATAAGGCAGGCAAAGGCCCAAACCGAGGAAACACTAGCATGAACAGTAAAAGAATGTGACAAGACTTTCTATAGCTACATTAGTGAAAGACAAAAGTCCAGAGGGGTATTGCTAAGATCAAAGGGGATAAGCAGGTGTGTGAGGAGGAGGACCATGAAAAGCATCTATCCTAAATAGATACTTCTGCTCAGTATTTACTGAAGAGAAGGTAAGACAGGGCCCACAGCACAGCACCATGGACACAGGGGAGGGAGGTGCACTAGTGCCTTGACAAAAGAAAAGGTCCTACAAGAGCTCGATAAGCTCAGGGTGGACAAGGCAATGGGTCCTGATGGCATACATCCCAGAGTACTAAAGGAGCTAAGGTTGGAACTAGCAGAGCCATTATCAGAACTGTTTAGTGAGTCTCTGCGCTGGGGAGGTCCCAGAAGACTGGATAAGGGCTCATGTGATTCCGCTCCACAAGAGTGGTTGCAGGGAGGAGGCAGGAACTACAGACTGTGACACTTGGACAGCTGGTTCTGACTATTCTACGCTTTTTGTAATATAAAAATGTGTTACTGAGTGTCTCTCATGAGACATGCTGAGACAACCTGTGGGATGACCCCCCCCCCCAAGGTATCAGTTCAAAAGACAGGATATGTTAAACAGCAGATCTCTGTAAGGTGATTAACTTGCAAAGACTCACATTGTATAGCCTTATTTAGTATCTGAGTTGTTTGAAGGCCAGGAACTAAAATATCCATTTTATGACGTCCTCAGGAAGGGCAGTTAATTTCAACTGGTGCTAGAAAAACTATGTTACAGCTAGGTGAGAAAACTGTTGAGTTGTAGAAGGTCCTCTGATGTCTGTGAAGGGCACAAAGACACACTAGATCAAAGGGTCACAGGGAAATGAGTTTTTGCTGATTTCACCTTAATTAATTTACCTTCTGAATGATGAGACATCCTGGTTGTATGATTTTTAATAAATAGAGGAGGAGCTGGGTGACATCATGGAGAAGGCAGGTTCTAGACAGTGTCTTAGTTATGCTGTGACTGACCTTTACAGAGACTTACATGTTTGGACTCTGAAGAAGAAACACATACTCTAGCACTGTTAGAAGAGACACTTTAGATAGATAAGTCTAATTGTCCAGTGGAAGGAATTTGCACTTTTAAACCTTGTTCTTTTAAGTGAGTGTATGTTTTGTGATATATTGTTCTGTATTTACATTTTTCATTTTATCTATTTTAAAGTAAACCTCTATTTTAAAGAGATTGCTTGGTGTGCCTTTGAAATTCTTTCTTTGGCAAGTGAAGCATATATGTTTAAAGCTGACACTGTGCAAGAGCTTACTGGTTTACCAAACTGGGAAAAGGTAAGAGTTTATCTGAGGTCTTTAATTGAGTTTTTAAGGGTTCATTTTGTACACCTGGTTAGGTGACCATAGGCAAAAGATTTATAGCACTTCCCCAAAGAGCAGAATTATCTGAGCCTGTACATTGGGTATGCTTGCAAGAGGTTCACAGTTTGAATCCCTCCAGAACTTGAGACCAAAGGTTGATTCAAACCCACAAAACAGACAGTAGGGTTAACCTGTTTCTGTTACCTGTTCACTAGACTGTGCTCGGTGGTTGGAACTGTGGGAGCAGAGGGCCTGACCTGCTGAGTAGGTTTGTGACACAGACCAGTCAGTCTTACCTCAGTAGTGGGCAAGATTATGGAGACACTCCTTAAGGAAAGGATAGGGCAACACCTGGAATCTATAGGAGCACAGGATCCAAGACAGCATGGGTTTACAAAAGGAAGATCCTGTCTAATCTCATAGATTTCTTTGACTGTGTAATGAGAGTGGTGGACCAAGGGGGAGCAGTTGATGTCGCCTACCTGGACTTCAGCAAAGCTTTCAATACTGTTCCACATAGAAGATTGATTAATAAACTGGGTAGGCTCAGGGTGGGTCACACGTTGGTCAACTGGGTGGCAAACTGGTTGACAGGCAGAAAACAGGGAGTGGTTGTAAATGGTATACAGTCAGAAGAGATGCACGTCACAAGTGGTGTACCTCAGGGATCAGTCCTGGGGCCAGTCCTCTTTAATATCTTCATCAGTGACATTGCAGGTGGACTGGAGGGTAAGGTTTGTTTGTTTGCAGATGACACCAAGATCTGCAACAGAGTAGATGATCCAGATGGGGTGAGCAGAATGAGAAGAGATCTGGATTAACTAGCAAAATGGTCGGAAGAGTGGTAACTGGGGTTTAATGCAAAGAAGTGCAATATCATGCACATAGAGAAGAGAAACCCTGAAACCACCTGTAGGCTGGGAGGGGGAGGTGCTGGCAGTCTCAAGGGAAGAAAGAGACTTGGGCATCATCATCACCAATGACCTGAAAACATCCAAGCAGACCACTAAAGCAGTAAGTAAGGCTAGAGGGATGTTGGGGTGTATTAGTAGGGGTATCACAAGTCGGAAGAGGAAGGTAATAATCCCTCTTTACATGACACTGGTTAGGCCCCATCTGGAGTACTACGTGCAGTACTGGAGGACACACCTTCACAAGGACATTAACCAAATTGAGGAAGTCCAGATAAGGGCAAACAAAATGGTGCAGGGACTGCATCAGAAAACATATGAGGATAGATTAACTGAGCTTAATATGTATTCCCTAGAGCAAAGGAGGGGAGAGAGGTGATATTAGTGAAACATTCAAACACCTTAAGGGCACTAACAAGGTGAAAGAGTCTAACATGTTTCAATATAAGAAAAATAGCAGGACAAGAGGACACAACATGAGATTAGAGGGATGCCAATTAAGGGGTAATGTGAGGAAGTTCTTTTTCACAGAAAGGGTGGTGGATGCATGGAATGGCCTATCTCAGGAAGTGGTGGATATGAATACAGTGTAGGGCTTGAAACAGGCATGGGATAGGCAAAAGGGAGCAATACAGATGAGTATGACTAGATAGGCCATTGACAGAGCAAAGGCCAATGGCACATTCATAAGATAGAAAAAGAAATGGCAGACTGGATGGGCCTTGTGGTCCTTATCTGCTGTCAACGTCTATGTTTCTATGTATCTCCCTCCCCCAGGTCATGCCTGAAAATAGGCAGAATTTGTCTAGTGCACTTACCAGTCAACAACAACTAAATTAAATAAATAAAAACCTTCATTTTATGTTGAAAATCCTACTTGATCTGAAGCAGTCTCTCCCCACTTCCTTACCAATATGATTCCCTTTTGCCTGCCCCAGGCATTTTAGAATCCCACCACTGTTTGCACTCCCACCACCTCCACTGGAAGGCTGTTCCAAGTATCCACCACTCTTTCTGTAAAAGAAGTCCTTCCTTAAATCCCTCCTGAAATTGCCCCCCTCAGCTTCATATCATTCCCCCTTATTCTAGAGCACCTTTTTCTCTGAAAAGTACCCCCTGCTGTACCTTATTTGCCCCCGTGAGGTATTTAAAGGTCTCTATCATATCCCCCCTCCTCTCTTCCAGGTTGTATATATTAAGCTCCTTTAGTCTCTCTTCATAGGACTTTTGATGCAGATCCTGTCCCATTTTGGTAACCCTCCTCTGGACAAGTGTACAAAGTAATGAAGGCATAATTTTGGTTGGCATTGTGTCCCATGTATTACATTTCTGGCTCAAAGTTGGACCACAGATTTCACTTCCATGTATACGAATTGGTTGAATGATATAGTCAAATTCATCCAAAGCTTAATAGGTAGCTTCATGTTATAGAATTTAGTGCTTATGACATAAAATGCACGGAGTGAGTTTTCTTGCAGGGGTTTTATTGCCTCTTTAAAACTTACTGATGCTCTAATTACTATAAGTACAGTAGTTATAACTGGTGGTGTGTTTGAGGACCTCATCACTAAAACTGAATTTGCACTCATTGCTATTATTTCTGACTTTCTTCTGGAAGGTCATAATTTTAGTCTTGATTAGTTTTAATTTCAGTGACCATGTATTTCAATATTGTTTTAGTACACTTAGGCTCTCTTGTAGGCTTTGTTCTGTTGGTGATAGAGGCACCGCGTTAACAGCATAAAGGAGGCAGTTTACTTTATCATTTCCCAATGTCAACCTGGAGCCTACAGAGTCTTCTACATTAGTTGCCATTGACGTATAAAATAAAGAGTATCGGGATAAGATAACAGCATTGCCTCACTCCACTTTTTTTTTTTATGCTGTTCTCATGTTACTTAGTTTTACATGGCACTTAATATCAAGAGTAGATTTCCTTAATCATGTCATTCACTTTTCCCCCCATTCCCTTTTGCAGGAGTTTAAAAAAAACCTGGTTGCCAACTTGAATCAAATACGTTTTGGAACTTTACAAATTAGGCAGATATTTCCCTTTGTTGGTATTAACTAGATTGATGGCCACTTTTATAAATTGGTGTAATGAGATTCTCAGACCAATATTTCTGTACAATTACAGGTGACCCTCTTTATCAACCAGATTACAAGTACTGTAAAATGCCATAATAACCCAAAATCCAGTTATTAAGCGTTTTCAAAAGTTTTTGCTTTCAGTAGCATCATCTGGTGTCAGTCACCATGAGTGCGCCACCTCACTGGCTCTTTGGCTGTGCATGGGTGGGCTGAACACTCAGAAAGACATGGTGGCTCCATTTTCTCACTCTGAGAACTCCCACTAAAGAGATTCCCTCTCCTGAGGTAACTGATTCTTTTAGTGTTCACCCTGCCTTTACAACTGAAAAAAATGGAAAAAAAAACCTATCTGATTGATTTTCCTCTTTGAACACGTCGGGCAACTGGCGCTTTGGTAGACAGCGAGTCCGCTTGGAAATGGACCTCATTGACTGCTGTCTACTTTTTGCTCTTCTGTGCTGGCTCCACAGTACATCTTTTTTAAAAAATATAAAAAAGAACACAAGAAAAGAAAAAAAACATCTCTATAAAGAGACAGAGTGTGTGTGTGTGTGTGTCTTTCCTGCTCTTCACAGAACTACTAAATGTGTTGTCTGAAATAAAATCTCCCTGCACCAGTAATTATGAAAAATAAAGTATAGGTAAGTGTGTGTTTATGGATTTTTTTCTCCCCTTGGTGTATGATAACCTTATAAACCTCTCAAGCTTCGCTCTCAAGGTTTAAGTGTCATCATGCACTTCGGGGGTGTAAAATAAATCCATAACACACTTACATATGTATTATTCTCTATAAAATGTCCAGATTAAAAGACTAAATGAAATAATTTTAAACTAGCTTCCTGTAACTTCATATTGCTAGATTTAAGATTTCACTGAGTATCATGTCAGCCCCACAAGCTTTACCCACTTTATCCTTTTTAAATTTTTCTTTAATTTCTTTCAGTGGGAGTCAAGAGAAATATAGTAATCTTTAATATTTGCTTTAAGTGCATGGAGTTTGTCTGTAATTGTTGTTTGTTCTACTGATATCTTCATTTGAAATTTCTCTAAAGACCTGCTGAAAGATTAATAAATCTATATTTGGTTTTGAGCTAGTAAATGTGTTCCATTTATTCCAAAGGAGCTGGTATCTAAGGCATCCTCAGTCTCTGATAACGTGTTGTTTACATAGGTTTCTTTTTTTCTGTTTGGCAAGTGATTTCAGTTTCATCAAAGTGTTATGATACTCATCTCTTAATGTATTATTGCCAAGGCCCCTGCATTTCTGATAAGAAACAGTTCTTAGCCTTTTCATGTAAAAATTGGCACAGGCACACACTGTCTTTCTTTGGTTTCTTTGTGTGTGTGTGTGTGTATTATGTGCATCTGTTTTTGTTAAATATTTATTTGCTGGAAAATTTCAATAATGTCATCAATAGCCAAACTGATTCATTCTAAACTGTATTTAGTATTCCTTAGAGGAGAGAGAGAGAGAGAGAGAAAGAGTTATTGGAGTTTCTATTTCACTACTATATCAAAATATATCACAGTGAATCTTGCTATTTTGGTATCATTTACATTTAGAAGGAAGTTGGTTCAAATTTTGGAAAGATGTGTGGTACTCCATGACTTGTACTGCTTACTGTAAGTATACCACTAGCGTGGCTGTGGTCTGACAGATATGATGGAGTTCTAATTCACTGACCTACACAGCCAGTATAGTGTTATGCTTGTGGAGCTGTTTTAGTTTTGGTTGTGGCTGTTCACACTCTCTATTCCAGAGGGATTAACAACCTGTAGGGGTACGAAGCAAGGAACTCTTGGAGAGGGTTCTGCCCCTAGAGGTGCCACAGGACGGTTCCTGTGGCTAAAGGTATCATAGGAATCCACAAAAGAAATGTAGTATCATCCCCAAAGGAGGCAACATGATGAGTATGAGCAAGCAGTAACAGTGACATAGAAGCAGTAACTGGAACATAGTAGTAGAGAAGAATAGTGATGGCTTGCATTGAGAGAAGGGGATCCCCTAAGGAGGGAAGGAATGGCAGGACATCCTCCACCTCCATCCAACAATGGAACCTACCTAAAGAAACTAGGGGAAAACTATGCTAAGTGTTATGACCTGAGGCAACAGAGGAGAGAAAAAAAACCCTATGAGGAGGAAATCTCTGGGGATCCAAGGCCTAGGTCACCTTCCCTCCAGGCTTGGGAAAATGTATTTAGTAATGGCTCTGCAGCTGCAATTTGGAAAACCCAATTAAAGGGAGGTGGAAAATATTCCAATTTGGAGGAAGGCTGTCACTCAAACCATCTAGCGGGAATGTCTTGGAAGGTTGCAAGAAAACTCTGCAACAATACGAGCATCCAAGGCGCAGGAGGAGAGCAACAACTGCTGAGGCACTCACCTGGCCTACCCACCCTAAATCAAATCAGATGAACCAGAGGCAGTCATGGGGAGCATGCGGTGAAGGTGCCTTGCTAGGGAAACCACTAAAGTCAATGGCCAACCATTATAGTGGAACACTAGAGCCAAAGGAGATCGGCGTAACCACCCTTCACCGCTAGTCTTAAATTCTACACCAGGAGCTGCTGTTACATAGCAGGCAGCTAAAGCCAAGCCCAGGGTGAGGACATTCCCAGCTATGGGCCAGGTGAGAAGGATCCCGCCCCAAGTTGGACACGCTTGATGATGCGGACTAAATGCAGAGCGAGACCGTCGGCTGCAGGAACCTGTGCCAGATTAGAATGGCTGGCATGCCCGAGAATTGATTGAGAGCTGTAAAACTGGTGAGCTGAATGAGCATGGCATGCTGAGATTGTAAGGAGTATTGAGTGCTAAGACCTTGCAAGGTCGGATGCAGATTGAGAGCAGTAGAATCCAGGCAAAGCGAGGGATGGCATTAGGCATAAAGCAATGGTTTTATGAAGGAGACAATGGTTACAAGAAGAAGTGGGACCTGATAGGTCAGTAGCAGTAGTAGTAGTAATAGGTGGACCTGCATAACAACTGTATAGCAAGTAAACAGCACTGAGTTAGGGGCAAGCCAGCCAGACATGAATAGCCAAATCAAGGTGACAAACTCTGAGGATTTTCGGCGGCGAAGACAGTATTTAGAACAAAATTAATTAACCACATAGGCCACAATCCCTCAAACACCTCCCAGTTCCCACCATAGGACAAACAAGGAAGCGATGAAAGGCTGAGAACCACATGCAGATATAAAAGCTATTTTAATAGCCTAAGCAGGAGCTTCAGCTAACCTCAGAGTAAACAAGGTAGAATAGGAATGGATGTAAACAATGCAGCAGCAGGAAGCAAGTGGGCCTGTACAGCAGTAGTTAAATGAGTACAGTGTTAAAACACAGGCACTGGGTACAATAGTAATTAAACAGTCAGCAGCAGTGGCTGACGTTGTAGGTAACCGAAAGCAGTAGCATGAGCTCTGAGTAGATTTGCAGTTGCAGTGTAGTAAATTGAGAGTTGTAACTGAAAGCAAGCAGAATGAGCTCTGTAGTAGCAGTATGCTTTGGCCCAGATATTCAAAAGGGTTGCTCATGGCGCAACAGTGTTGCACCATGCACAACCACTGATGCCCTGGTGTGATGTTCAAAGGGAAAAGTGCGGCGGCACAAATCCCGATGCGGGCGCATCAGTAATGTGTCTGCACGCGACAAGTGCGCGTGCCTCATGCATTCTCTACACAGCCCGATATTCAGCCTGGGATGTGCAGAGCCATGCATGCGCAACCCCTACCTGTGCCAGCACAAAGCTGATCCCAAAAAAAAAAGGAACTGATGGCCACCCACAGGTGAGCTGCCGCATTGCAGGGCGTAACATGGCAGCTGCCACCTGTGGGGTGCCACCCGATCTCCAGCTGCACCTGGCAGCGACCCCCATGCCCGATCACGGGCATTTGTAAAAAAAAAAACATCTGTCCAATATCCCTGGTGGTCCATTGACGCTATCTGCTGTCGTGGGCATTTGTAATTAAAATACACATATTCCTATATCCCTGGTGGTCCAGTGGACGCGCTATCTGCCCGCGACCGCTGCTTTTGTAATTACAGATAGACATAAGTCCAATATCCCTGGTGGTCCAGTGGACCGCTGTATGCCTGATCGTGGGCATTTGTAATATCGAACATGAATTTCCCTCATCGTGGTCCAGTGGACCGCTAATTCTGATCGCGGTATTTGTAATGAACATGAATTCCTCCATATCCTCGATGGTCCAGTGGACTGCTACCTGCCTGATTCAGGGCATTTGTACTTAAAATAGACATAGTCCTTATATCCTGGTGGTCTGGTACCCTCCCCACTTGCCCACTGAGCTCGCCCGCCTCGGTCAGCCGCAGTGGCAGTACCCACCTGCCTGCCGCCTCCCACGCCCGCCGATCTGACACCGCTGGTAGGTTGTACACCCATTGGTTCACAGCTGATTCATTCACATATCTGAAATGTGTAGTACATGGGCTGCACGCCCATTGACCCATGCTGTGAACCAATGGGTGTACAGCCCTACCGATGGTGTCAGTCAAGCGGGCGGCGGTGGCAGGCGGGGGTGCTGCCACGCCAGCTGACCAGGGGATGAGCGGGAGGTGGGGCTCAGTGGGTGGGTGGGGAGGGGGTACACTAGACCACCAGAGATATAGGAAGTCTATTTTTAAGCACAAATGCCTGCGATCGGGCAGATAGCGGTCCACTGGACCACCAGGGATATTAGGGGAATTCATGTTCATTATTTCAAATGCCCACGATTGGGCATACAGCAGTCCACTGGACCACCAGGGATATTGGGGGAATTCATGTTTATTATTACAAATGCCCGCGATTGGGCATACAGTGGTCCACTGGGCTGCCAGGGATATTGGTCTTATGTCTATCTGTAAATACAAATGCCCGCGATTGGGCAGATAGCGGTCCACTAGACCACCAGGAATATAGGAATATGTATACTTTTAATTACAAATGCCCGCGATCGGGTAGATAGCGGTCCACTGGACCACCAGGGATATAGGAATATGTGTACTTTTAATTACAAATGCCCACAATCGGGCAGATAGCGGTCCAGTGGACCACCAGGGATATAGAAATATGTGTACTTTTAATTACAAATGCCCGTGATCGGGCAGTTAGCGGCCCACTGGACCACCAGGGATATAGGACTTATTTCTTTTTTTTTTTTTACAAATGCCCACGATCAGGCTGTGGAGCACATTGCCAGCTGCAGGGGGCATTGGTCCCCGACGGCTGCTACCTGGCAGGGCGCCAGGCACAAGTCGTCGGGGGATTGGTGCACCTGCATGCAAATGGGGCCATAATGACATGCAAATGGCCCCATGTGTGCCTTGCATACATTATGGCCGCATTTGCATGTCAAGTTTTGAATATCACAGTTGCTGTGCATAGCGCAATGGAACTTGTGCTAGCGCATCTCCATGCTCCACTCTGGCCACTTGTGCTGGCACAGTGCCACTGCGCCATGCACACTGGGGGTTGCCAGGGTGCAATATTCAAAGCTGTTGAGCCATGGCGCAGCTCCGTTGAATATCGCCCAGTCCACACCCCTGCGCAGCAAAGTTGAGCTGCACCCAAGCTTATGCCACAGCCTGGCGCAGTTTGAATATCTGGGCCTAGGAGTTTTAAAAATAAAAGCCCCCCCAAAAGAGGAAACCAAAACACAGCAAAATAGAAAACAGGGAAAGGCCCCGCCCCACCCCCCACCAAAAAAAAACAAGAAACAAAACACAGGGAAGCATAGAGCCAGAGGAAAGATACAAACCAGAAGCAGGAAAACAAATACTGAAGTCCAGCAGAGACACAGAAACAGCAGGCTTGGGGGGTGGTGTTAGGCCCCAGCTAGCTCAGAAGACAAACCAACATAGCCTCCAGCTGCAAAGACAAAATGCTTCACAGTGAGGCTTAGAGGAACTGCTTATATAGCTGAGGAAGTGGGAGTGGCTGGCTGCTTGGCCACTGAATTACAGGCAAGCCTTTCAATTATAAAGACATTGACAATAGTCCATGTCAGTAATTGCGTAGTCTAGAAGACTGATATAGTGAGTAACTCTTTCTTTGTCCCTTTAAAATAAAAAGACAAAGTCCTTCACAAAATTAAAGGAAGTTCTTGCCATTTTTATTTACTACATGGCTGTAACTATTTGTCTGAGAACAAAACAGCAATGCAGGTTATTATATCCCAGAGATGTCTACTTCCATCAGTAGGCAGGATATCAGTTTTTCTTGCTGTTCGTACATTTACAGTAGATCACCACACACTAGAATGTTGTTCTTTGCTTGAAATTGGACAATTTCTCATTCATGGCTGTAAAAGATATTTGGATCAAAATAAGCTGAATCAGAAGGGTGTATACACAGTATATAGCACATTAATACACATAATGATTCTTCTGGAGTATCAGCTGGTCTGTGGCACAGTAGTTGAATTTCCACTTGTGACGCTGGTGACCCGGGTTTGGAAACAGACTCGGGGAACCAGAGGGCCAGCCGGGGGAGAAGGATTAAGCATCCTATGGACTGCTCTCCTTCTCCAGGGGGAGGGTACAGAGAGTGCCCAGTGCTCGAGGGACTCCTGGCGCTGCCGGAAGAACCTCAGATGACCAGCGCCTGGACTACGAGGGGTGGGGCAGATGCAGGATGTCATTGCACGTCCCCACCCCTGGGGGTTAAAACAAAGAAAAATCATGCAGATGGTCGCCATTAATGAAGTCTGCCCCTGGCTTTGATTAGCTTCCAGGCCGGCTCCCTGGTTCAGTCACAAGAATTGCGGCTCTATGGGGCCCAGTGCCACAACTCCTCCCCCTGGGGGATAAGCCAGGGGTGTCAGGATAGCGGAGGCTGCTATGGGAGTGGAAGCGCAGGGATCTGTGACTGGACAGATGCATTGGTGGCTGGATGCAACAAAAAAGAGCAAATAAAAAAAAAAAATTATTCTGCTGGAATAATACTCAAACAACTTTAATTCACAGGTGTGTTCCACCTTTTTTTACTGGTGTGATATATTGCCAATTTCAGACTTGTACCAAATAATAATATTCCCTGACTGCCCACCCCCCTTTGCTTCTGCTTTAGACTTTTGATAGATGGAACTTGGAGTTCCTCATATCTACTTGGGTAAATTGTAGTTGTTACTGTGCCATGCATTGACTCACAAAAAATGATAATGCTATGTTTTTCTGCACTTTCAACACAATCTTACTGGATTTTTTTCACCAAAGACTAAGACTGTAATCCCTGAATATAGCAATTACTTATTTTAAAGGACTGGATTAAGATTTTAAAATTGACTAATCTGTGAAATGCCATGGTTTTTAAATAGTAATTACAGATATGTGTTAAAAACTATCCATGAACGTTCCTAAGGAACCTAACATTAGGGGCGATTCACTTATATGAGATTATAATTGAATGCCACCCACTATTCTTCAATGATTTAAGTACGTGAAAATATTTTATACACAGTATTTAACAACTGTTTAATTTCAGTCATTTCACTGTCTTGGTGGCTAGTCCCACTATTCTCAGTACCTACTGTACTGTACGTAGCCTACAGTTTGTTCTTTGCTTGTTCCCATTAGAAGATCCTTTGGATAATGCTGTTGTGATGGGAAACCTGTTGTAGCTTTATGTGGCCATTGTAGATCATGGTATATATGTCTTTTATTATTTGTATAGATAAAAAAGCCCAAACAATGTTCTGAAGAAGGGACAATTTAGTCCTGAAACGTACATCAGCATAAAGATTATTAAATAAAAGGGCGTGGATATATGCATAATGAAGATGCTAATGTGCAGTACTGTGGAAGAAGAAGAAAACTGTGAAATAAATAAGAATATATTGGAAAGAAAATAATTTGTTCTTTTTCTATGTGGAATTTAAGAGGTAGAGAAGTCCTAATACAATATAATGGCCATTGTAATTATGTAATTCTCCTAGTGTATCCTGAGGTACTCCTCCATGTTTGGTTAGTCTCCCTGTTTAAAGATTCAGGTGGGATCCATCCAAAAACTATATCCTTCAGTAGACTGGTGAATATTCGCACTCTGATTTTGTTGAGATGCACACTTGTTCATAAAGACGTTCTTCAGGGGTAATGTTGTCTTAATGTACTGTATTCACATTTCGTACAGAAGCCGGCCAGCGAGCAGCATTTCTGGGACTCAAAAGTAATTTCACCCCCACCAATGCTCCTTTCCTTAGGGGTGTTTCAGAGACTTTAATACTGCCGAGACAGTCTGATAGATTTCTTTCTCCAGCTGGCTACATCCAGAACTTGAGTACGTGATACCGATTTACTTGGAGCTTTAAGAGCAGATTTGGACTATTATTTTGTGCTGTTCCACTTGTTTTACCAGCCGACTTGCATTGATTTCTAGCCTGTCTCTGTACTGCACTCACTCTTATTCCAGAGTCACTCTTGTAGGCCTGCTAATTGTAACCGCTGCAGTTTATTGCTATTTTACAGTTTTACCATCTGCTGTTCCTCTAGTTACATTACTGTTCTTAATTGCTGCTGTTCTACTATGTCATTTATTGTGTTGTTCTGAACAGTACCTGCCACATTGATTGTTGTTGGGACCCCACAGGATCCTGGCCTGCCCTACCATGCCATGGTAGTGTGTAATTCCAGTCCTGCCTGTCGCCATTGTTGCCTTTCCTCTGCGCATGCACAGTGCAGCCCCTGTCTCCTACCCAGTCAGACTGATTACACCATCCCTCTCCCTCTCCCAGCTGCATATTAATGCAACCCCTTTGTTCTTCCCTTACATAGGTTGCCCAGGAGCCCTCTCAGACCCACTCTCAAGCCGGCCAGTGAGCAGTGTTTCAGGGACTCAAAGGTAATTTCACCCCCCTGCTGCTTCTTTCCTTAGGGGTGTTAGCCCGTTGATGCTTCACATCGACTGCCCCACCCAGGGGCATCTCTTAACTTATTGCCTCCCCTGGTCACGTAACCCTAGGCTGCTTAGACTAAGTATCTATTTTCCCATTAGTTCATAATATTTTTGGGCTATTAGGAGTTGCTGCTGCACCCTCTATTCTCCCTGTCTCACCTACTCCTACTCTACACCTACACCTCCCTTTCAGACCACTTCCTTGTCTTTCCCTGCTCTTTCCCACTGTCCCCTGCCAGTTTTGAACCCAGCACCCTCTGCATCAGAGGTGGTGTCACTACCACTGTACTACAGCATCTTCCCCAATTAGGGTAGTGCTCTCTTTTGCCCTTGTTCCTTTCTTCTAATACTGCCTCCACCTCCACCCCTCCTCGCCATGGCCTCCCTCCTCACCCTCACTCCAGCTATATTACTCCTGCTACACCCCTCTCTAGCTCATGACCCCATTGTGGCTCCCTCCTCCCCCCACCCACCACTCCACCCACCGCCATCACCTTGTTCTCCCATGCCACCCCACTCCCCCTCCCTCACACCACAACCCCTCCTCCACCCTTCCTTCTACCCCCACCTCCTCGTGCGCACCGTTCCCCATATACTCTCTCTCTCCCTATCCCTGTCCTTAGCCCTAAAATCTCCAATCGTACATCCACCCCCGGCCACTGCTTTCAAAAGCAACTCCAGCTGTCCTTGCTCCGGCCTCTGCTTCTACTTCTCATACCCATGCCGGGCAATGTTCCCCCCAACCCAGGGCCCCCCTTCTCTTCCACCCCTGTTTACTCCACCACTGATGGCCTGAGACTAGCTTCCCTTAATATCTGCAGTTTGCAGAAAAGGCTTGACTCCCCTCCAAATCTGGATTAACCAGCATCAGCCTTACATCATCTGCTTGGTAGAAACCTGGCTCTCCAAGAATACCTCTGATACTGCCATCTACATCAACAGTTACTCAGTCTACCAGCTGACAGGTGTGGCAAGCAAGTTGGGGGCTGTGCCATCTACCTCTGTGATTCTCTGCAATGCCTCGCACTCCCTCCTGCCTAGCTAGATCATAGCGCCTCATCCTTCACTCTGACAATTACGGTTAGTAAAGCTTCTGTCTCTCTCTTTGTTACAACAGTCTACATCGCTCCTAGAAACCAAAAGTCTGCCTTCCTTGGTATCTTAATTTACCTTTCACAGCTGCCTCCTAAGTCTGAATGTTTAGCTCTTGGCGACTTTAATGTCAACTGGCATTCCCCTGCCACCACCCCCCTCAAGGATGCCATTGCTGCAATGGACCTCACACAAGTTGTCACCAACCCCATAAGGCTTAACCCCAAATCTGGTAATGCCACCCTACTTGACCTGATGCTAACTAACTGACCCTCCAGAATCTCAGGTGTCTCGGTGCTCCCCAATTCCATGAGTGATCACTCTCCTGTGACCTGCACCTGGTCCTGTAAGAGCCCTAAACCACCCCCTAAACTCATCTTTCAATGATGTCTGAAGCCTGACATGCTCTAGCACCTTAAACTGCACCTCAACTCCCTTGACTGGTCACCCATCTACACAGTCCCCGACATCAACCTGGCCTTAGACTTTTTTATCTCCACTTTCTCTGCCACCTGTGAGAAATTTGCCCCATTGGTGAAATGTCATTAAAGGACACTCCACCTCCTGGATCACCCATACCCTTCTGGACTTGATGTGCCAACGTGACTCCCTTTGGCAACTTACACTTGACTCTGAAAAAGTCAGCCAATCGGCAAAATTATCATGCCATGCGTAACAAGTGCACCTGGGAGATCCCTAAGACTAAGGCTGAACACTACATGTCCTCCCTCACCTCTTCCTGGGGCTCAGCAGAAAGTTCTGGGACAATCTGAAAGAACTGAATTGTAAACCCTTGTCCCCCCCATCATCAACAATGGCACAGCTGCCACAGACCCTAAGCACATTTCTGAAATCCTTAATACCTCCTTCTCTGGCCTTAGTCATATACTCCCTTCTCACTTTTTTGATCCCCCCCATGTCTCAACCACCCCTTCCCCCCTCCACCCCCCTTTCATTTCAGGACAGTCTCCCTATGGAAGCCAGACCCTACCTCCTAAAGGCCTTAGGGCATGCCCATTTCAGCACAGACTCACTTGACCTCAAGCTCCTATGCCTTACTCTTGACAATGTCCTCTGCCCCCTCACCGTCATCATCAATCACTTCCTCTGTCTTGGGACCTTTCCTTCTATCTGGAAAGCAGCAGTCATCACACCTATCCACAAGGGTGGTGACTGCACAGTTGCCGGAAACTACTGGTCTATCTCTATTCCCCCCATCCAAAGCCCTCGTAAGAATCATTTCAGACCAAATTACTGAATATCTCACTAAGTACAATCTACTATGCCAGCAATAGCACGGTTTCTGCCAGGACCACAGTACCACCACTGCCTTGCTGGAGTTCACATCCTCTCTTCACCTAGCACTGGACAAGGGCCACCTCACTGGGGCTGCCTTTATGGACTTGTCAAAAGCCTTTGACACTGTTAATCACTCCTTTTTTCTCTCTGCCCTGTTCAACTTAGGTCTCTCCCTTGATGCCTCAAACTGGTTCTCTGACTACCTCTCCGGAAGAATGCAACAAGTCAGGATAGATGATGCTCTTTCCTCCTCCCCCTCCCAGTCAGATCTGGGGTCCCACAGGGTTCCATCATTGGGCCCATCCTCTTCAGCCTTTTCTTGAACACACTCCCACTGGCCTGCTCAGAACAACTGTTACTGTATGCTGATGATGCGATCCTTTTAGCCTCCCAGTCTGACCCCCTACAACTTCAACTATCGCTTCAGAAAACCTTCTCAGAAACTGAGGCTTGGTTCGCAGACCAACGCCTGGTCATATATTACAAAAAGACAAAAGCTATGCTTTTTGCAACCCTTCAGAGCAGGCACAAAGATCACACCCTCTGTATCCTGAACTCTCTGTCACAACCTCTGAACCAGGTCACCTCCTTCAAATACCTCGGTATCAATATTGACCCCACTGTCAACTTCCACAGCCATATTCATCAACTCTGCACTAATGTTAACACCAGGATTGGTTTACTCCATCGTGTCAAACATTGCCTCACCCCTGATGCCCTACATCTAGCTGTCCCCTCCTCCATCCTTGCCCTTGTTGACTACAGGATCCTAATCTATGGTACGGCTGACAACACATCCCTCCAGAGAGTCAGAACTACACTTAACAAAGCCTGCCGCTTTATTCTAGGATATGACTGCGCCTCCCACACATGTTCACTCTACCAACAGTCTGGCTGGCTAAATCTTGACAACCGACTAAAATATCACACCTGCCTCATGGCTAAGAAAATTGCCACTGGGCTTTCCACTCCTGGGCTCTCCCCTCCTCTCACCGGTCCCCCTAATAAAAAATACCCACAGCTCCAATATAACCCCTTTCTTTGTCCCCCATTTCAGAACCTCTCTTGGGCAGCGTACCTTTGCCTACAGAGCCCTGCTCTGGATGAATGCCACTCATTGCTCCATTACCTCTGAACCCAAGCTCGGCTGCTTCAAAACCCACATTAAGGATCACCTTCAAACCTCCAATGGCTGTGACTGCTTATAGACCCATTCTTTTTCTTTCCCTACAATAAATTATCCCGTTTCACCTTCACTAGTTCCAGTCCCGCTAAAGCCCCTTGATACTGCCAGGCTTTGACTTGGTAAAGTGTGCACTCTGATTTCATGTATCTACAAGATGCTACTAGGTTTAGACCTGGTAAAGTATGCATTCTGATTCCTTGTAATTATCTACTGAAACTCTTCTGCCTACTTAATTGTTAAGTTGTCCTGATTGCTGTATATCTGTGAAATTTGACATGAAGCCTTTGGAAATGAGTCTCTGACTCAAAGGTTGTATTTCCGATATGTTCAATAAATAAATAAAAGAAGGGCAGGCCTTCATTATTTTGGAGTTGATATTCTGTAGTGTGCTGCTGTGCACATCCCATCTTGGTTATAAGGTGGATAGTACTATCTTTGTTGACGGGAACTGCTTTGCTGTCAGTGTGACCAGTTCTTTCGCTGCTTTAATGTTGTATCCTTTTGTTTAGTTTAGCTTATTTGTTCCCCTGTAAATGTCCAGTGAAAACAGCATGGGCAAAAACAGCATGAGAATAACAGCGGTGGGTGAAAATAGCAACTGGCACAAAAATGGCATGGGTCATTTGGGTGGCATTTCTAACTTTGCTGCTGTGCCTCTGATTTGTGTGACTTGTAGTCAGTTTATAATCCAGTTGGGTGGTGCGGGGGACAAAGCCCCCCCAAATTACATATGATTACATGTGTAGTTGTTTTTACTTCTCACTCTGATGTACTGGTGCTGTTATTGCATTCGCTGTTTGACCTGCGCTGTTTTTCCTCACGCTGTTTTGCATTTGCTATTATCACCTAGTACCATAATTATCTATTTTGGATTGTTGAACCAGGGTTTTATACAACCTGCCTTGCTCCTTCTGTTTTTGGAATCAATTTTTTTTCTTTTCTCGATAAAGCTTTTTACCTTCCAGCAGTGCAGGTGGCTATCAGCACCCTGATGAAGACCTAACCAGTCGAAGCACTGGGGCACCTTTTTCACTGTGTACTAAATGCACTGCCTTGTCCCTGGTCTGCACTTTTTGGATATGTTATCAACTGCACCTTTGCATAAATAAAGCCTTGGGATACCAAGTACCTTTACTTGGGACTGATTCCTTTAGTGTGCACTTCTATACTGTGTGACTACCAGCCCCATCCCTGCCTTCTCCCAACTGCCCAGCTGTAGCACGTGAGGTTGGCACCTGAAAGATGGTGCCGTCCGAAACAGCAATGTGATGTGGGTGAAAGTCTGAAAGGTGAGGGGGGTAGGGAGGGTGACCGTATGTGGGGTTGTGGATGACCCTAGCAACAGGATGTCACTATACGTACACATGCGCGAGAGGGGAGCAAGCAAGGCGAGAGTGGACTGGAAGAGGGTGAAGGAGATGTAGGGGGTGGCACTGCAGCTGGCTGCTGAGCTGCGCCGTGGCATCGGGGGTTGGCCTCCGCTTGCGGTGAGTGGGGTTCCGGGTTCGGGTCTGGGTCCGGGAGCAACTGCGTTTTTGTTGCACCTGGCCCAAAACTTAACTTTATTTTACTTTTGCACCTACCCCTGACATGCACCCCCCTGGGTTAAGAATCCTTAAGAAGGGGTGTGAAGGCAAAGCCCCACAGAAAAAGATATTGAAATCCCGGTGCCGTTCTTCCATGCGCCGAGGGATGTCAGGGTGGCGAAATTGTTTTCGCTGTTCCTGACATCGCGGATAATGCGAGTCGCCGCTTACGCCGCTATTATCACATAGAACCCTGCCCAGCCATTTCTCTGGATCTATCTGCCACAATCTTCCATGGAGTACCTGCTGTGGTGGGGCCAGGAGGGGGAAGGCCACCCCCTAGAGTACACCATTCCTCATTAAAGTTAAGCAATGGAATCCTCAAACTTTGAAAAGTGCTATTGGAGCCTGTGAGTTAAGTTAATAATGGTGCCATGTTTAAAATAATTTGCGATTTAAGCTAAAAATGTTTCCGTTTAGAGTTATTTAGCTTTGTATTAAATGCATTTGGTGTTTTTTCTTTATTCAAAGTTGGGTGTAAAGTTCATTATTTGTTATTTAATTTAAATTAATTGCATAAGTTTGCAATTTGATGATGTCATCTGTGAGAAGTATAAAAGGCATTGTTTGTTGCTACTCATTGCTCCCTTAGGAAGCCTTGTTGATAGGCAAAGCGCTGGGGTATTTGCCATTCAAGTGACTCAAAAGCTGTACTGTTTATCACTGTCTTTATTAAAAGACTTTACAGGTATATCTAACTTCGTGTGGTGATTTATGGTGGAGTGCAACTTCTTTGGTTTCCATCGATTGTGAGCGGACACTGCCCTCCTACCTGTGATTTTGAAAGTTTGATGATATTTTCAATAATAATATTATAGATGGGCATGTTCGTAAAAAGGTTGCACTGAAGTGTGAAATGAAGGTTCAGTTTTCAAATGCAGAACTGATAATTGTTTTCAGGCATTTCAACATGCTGTGACCCAACAGAGAAATGTGCATGGTGTTAGGTGATATCTCACTTTGAAATGCTTGAGAAAAAACATTGTTAAAGTTCAGAATGTTACTGTGGACACCAAACATGTGTTCTTAATATCATGATGGACACCAAACTTATGTTGTTAATGTCATAAAGATGCCAAACAACAGTGTAAGTTCATAAAACTTTACTAATTGTCATCTATTTTTGTAAACAGCTACTACATACTGTGCCCAATGGTGAAAATGTATGAAATATTTGTAAATATTGTTTTTTTTTTTTTCAACATTGACTAATGTCCAAAAGTTAAAGTCTTCAGATCCAGTGCTGCTGGAGCTTTTCATATATTGTGCTGATAAATTGCTGTACATCGGGTTCAATTTCAAAAATGCTTCATCCATATAGATGTACTGGCCTGTGAAAAAGTCTCTGTTGCCTGACCACATCAATGTCCTGTTGCCGTGGCCATGTATAAGATCCATTCTCATGTAGGTGTAGAAATTTGACAGTAAAAGCACATTTCACGCTGTTGAATTCAAGCACTTGTCCAAAATAAAATGTGTTGGAATAGTACACAGCATAGAATCTCCCCAATTCTATTTTGTCTGGGTTACATATTCTTTTTAAGTTGGTGGATGACTGTGTTCTGAACAGAAGTGGTGGAGGGGTCTGTTGCAGAGCTGCCGGGAGCAGGAGAGGGGTCAGTCATTGGAGTGCTGGGATCAGCCAAGGTATTCATCACTGTAGTGCTGGTAGCAGTGGAGAGGTCTGTTACTGGACTGATGGAAGTAGTGGAGGTGTCCACCACTGAAGTGCTGGGAGCAGTGCAGGTTTCTGTCAGTGGAGTGCCAGAAGCAGTGCAGGTGTCCATCACTGGAGTGCCAGGAGCAGTGGAGGGGTCTGTCACCTAAGTGCCAAAAGCAGCACTGATGTCCATCACTTGAGTGCCAGGAGCAGTGGAGGGGACCCTTACTGGAACTCTTGGTACAGCAGAGTGGTCCATTACTGGAGTGCTGAGTGCAGTGGAGGGGTTTGTATTAGAGTGCCAGGAGCAGTGGATTGGTGAATCATTGTTGTGCCAGTAATACAGTCTGAGTTTATCCTGTGATCATGCAGTTGCGTACTCTGCGATACATAGATTCATCGTAGTTGTACAAATCTGGTGGGCAAATTATGCCCTTGTTGGACTCAGGTGCTTTTCATATAGTTATTTGAAACTATGTGCCTCCTTATTGTCCATGGTTGCACATATTCACCGTTCACACATGAGCCATCATCTTTTTGGCAGTGGATGCAAAAACAAGTCAGATTTCTGCTGGCAAGCACACCAGCCTGCACAGACTTGACACTTTGTATGCGTTGAGTTCCTGGGAGTTTTCACATGTTTTCCATTTGGCCTTCCTATGCATTTCTTAGGCATCCAGAAAAAGTTCTTTGGAAGTGGTTGCAAACCTCATTTGCAGGTTCTCGTGTTAGGTTATCCTGACAGTACACATCAGATCTTCTGCTGTGGAAATGACTGCAAGATGGGACTGCACAGTCCTTGTTGAAATTGATTTAACCACAGTACTCTCTCCATCTGAGGGGCCTTTCACATGCTTTGATCCAAAGTACACCCTTTCAATAAAAAATCCAAATTCTTTGGGAGCCATTGAAATTGCATTGAACGACCACTTTAATTTATAAAAAACCAAAACAACGCACTGCATCAGCATGTGGTCTAAAAGCAAAACAAAATGGTTATATTAAATGCACCCTGAAAATAGAAAATAGAGTTAAAAATCTACGTTTTGACCTTAGGTCTTCTTCAGGAAATATCTAAAAGAGAAAAAAAAACAGTTAGTGTAGAGTGGAGGTAAAATGAGGGATACACTGTATATATGTGGGGAAAGAAGAAAGGGGAGAGTCAGGGAGAAGAAGTGATAAATGGTAGGATTAAGAGAGAATCTGTGAAAGAAAAAGATAATGATAGGAAAGATAAAGCATAATAGGAGTGAAAGAGCTAGGGAAGTTCCCAGGTGGGGACTAATTAACAGGGACTAGTAAGAAGGCTGAAAGGTGATAAATGTGTGGGAAGGAGACAGAGATGGGGACTTATGGTGAAAATGAAAAATAAATTAATTGAGTACAAAAACAAATAGACTTAAGGGAAAAAAAGGGGTGACTGAAAGATGTTAGTGGAAAATAAGTCTATTATTTAAACCAGAGGGCTGCTGGGAGCCAAGGCAGATGATCAGCTTGGCTTCCATGTTTTTTCTATGGTCAGGATCCCAGAAGCCCTGCTGAAGGACACAAACAGAAAGGTCATTGACACTGTGGTCCCTGGAGATAAAGTGGGATACAATGGGTTTAGCAGTGTCACCATTCCTGACTTCTCTGTAATGTTCCCTGAAATGGTCAGCAAGACGCCTACCAGTTTCTCCGATGTAAATAGCTGTACACTTCCTGCAAAGAATACAATACACCACATTACTGGAGGTGCATGAGAACTCCTTGGTGATGTGAAAAACACCTGTAAGCCCCCCAAATTTCAGTCACACTGGAAATAAATGTGCAGGTGTAGCAGCGAGTCCTGTTGCAAGGCTTGGTACCTGGGAGGGAGGAACTGTTAGGAGTAGGTAGGCTACTTTTTACCAGGAGATTCCACAGGTTAGGTGGCCAGCGGTAGGAGGCAATAGGTGGTTCTGTAAAGGAAGCACCAATGTTAGGGTCAGTTTGCAAAATTTAATTTATATTGGCTCCCACAGCCATCTGTAAAATGTATCTCCTTTTCTATGGTTATGTGCCGGGCCATTGTGAGATGTGCGTTGGCTATGTTCACAATATGGCAAACTGCATGGTGGTCATGTGTGAGGCCCTGTGGAATGAATACCAATGATTCTGTGATGGTACCTTCACAATGAGTACCTCTGTAGTATGTAACTATAGGGTACACTGCAGCCTTTTCATGCTGCCAGTGGCAGGATTAGATCTCATCCTGGTACTTGCAGGCACAGTTTTCAGCAAAGTCCAGAACCATGAGGACCCATCCCTGAGGTATTTTCCCCTTGAGTGCACTGAACTGGTGCTGTTGCCATGCAGCCACATGCAGGTGGCGACCCAAAACTAGATATCCTCCTTAAGCATGCCAGCCAGTTGTTGCAGCGTTGTCTTCTTGCTCTTCAGAAGTTTTCTGGATATTTTTTTTTTCCAGCCCTTCTATTGTTTTGGACACAGTGATGTTTTCTCACTAATACCATCTCACCAGTTCGGATCCAAGTTGCCTCAGTTGTTCCTCTGCCTTCTTTTCTATGGCATTTACAGTACATTTGTCACACACCTTCCTCACACAGTCACTTCTGAAGAACCTGTGTGCTCCTTCCATCGAACACATTCTCAGCTCCACAGCTTTGTATATATTCATGACTATCATTGAGGCACGGGTCAGGAAGCATAAGGAAACCAGGAGCAATTTCAAAATTTGCAAATAACGTTTTATTTTTCCTAATAGCAAAACAAAAATTAAAATTATTCAGTGTAACTATTTACAAAGTTAGTACAAACTGGGAAACACAGTCCTTCTTCAGAGTGTTTCTTCTCTTAATTCCAAGTTTCAGTCTCTGACTGTCACTCTTCTTGTCTCTCTAGCAAAAGCATTCCTGCTCTTTTTATACTGTAAGTCTTTGTCTGGGAACTCATTAAGAGCCTGCTTCTCACAGAATGTTCCTGTAAGTTCACAGAATGTTCTTGTCAGTTTTGGTGCAGTTACAGCAAAAAGAACATAGTGACCCACAACTGACCTCTTGTTTATAACTCTGCAAAATGCTTATAAACAGCATCTCTGGTTAACCTCTTGAGTTCCAAATAGCTGTTTGCAATCATTTCAACAGTATAATTATATACATTTTAAAATGATTTTCTGAGGTTTGCCATAACAAATAGGAGAAGTAACCTGTAGGAACTGTGATTCAATCTCCTACCATTCAGACAGCCAAAAAGTGCTGTTTTTCAATTAAAAAATGCTTTTATTTCTGTTCTCTCTTTCATTTGTGTAACCCGCCCCTTGTTTTTTCTCAGTGCTGCAACCCCCAAGAGTGACATCATATAAGGGAAACAAAACTTTTACAGAGCATATGCTTAGTAAAGGTGTATATCATAAATAATGAAGGTTTGTAGCTTTTAGATGCCTCTGCAGTCATTAAGTTTGCTTTTATTTGTTTCTTTACTTACTTTTTCATAATTTTATTAGTCTTTTGTCAACTGCTAGTGAGAAAAGATTCCAATGGATTCCTTGTATTATGATGTCAGGAAGGCTGCCAGTGTATTTCAATGGGAAATTGCAAATCTGTTTCCAGATTTCTGTGGAGAAATAACACTTCCTACCACAAAAATATTATATATTTAATAGAAATATGTCATTTTTGTTAACATGTGATCTTTTGTTATAATTTAACTTGTGATATTTTCTTCATAACCAGATCATAGAATCATAGAAGCTTGGTGGCAGAAAAGGACCATACTGGCCCATCTAGTCTGCCCTTTCCCCCCTATACCTCTTCCTCCCTACCAGCCCCTGCCCTCCCCCCAATATTCAGCCCCATATGCTTGTCCCATGCCCTCTTGAATTATTCCACTGATTTAGCCCCCACCACTCCATCTGGCAATCTGTTCCACTTTATTGAGCCCCTTTACATATTTAAAACTTTCAATCATATCTCCCCTTTTCCTCCTTGTCTCCAGGGTGTACAGATCCAGCTCCTTACACCTCTCCTCGTATGACTTTCCCCGCATACCCTGCACCATCTTGGTTGCCCTTCTCTGAACCCTCTCTATTGCATCTATATCATTGCAGAGATGTGGCTTCCAGAACTGAACCTCAAACTCCAGGTGTGGCCTCGCCATGGCTTTGTAAAGGGGTATAATTACCTCCTTCCTTGTGCTAGTAATGCCCCTGCCTATGCATGCCAACTTTCCATTGGCCTTTCCCACCGCCCTGCTACATTGGATTCCAATCTTAAGATTTTACTTGTAAAGAAGAAAAGAGAAACTAATTATTATTTTTAGAAACATAAAATTATACAGAGTGAGCACAATAGTGCAAACACATAAAAAGCAAGGTTTGTTGATGAAATAACTATCAATTTCTTTTGAAAAGGATAGAAGATTACATTTTGTTTCTCACTGAAATACATTGAACTTTTAAGTAGCTGGCAGTTTCTGGTATCACAATACAAGAATTCTACTGAATTCTTTTTTACTAGCAGTGTGAGAAGCAAATGTGTAAATCCACTTATTTCACTTCACTAACAAATATTTTATCATAAAAGAAGAAAGTAATTACTGACATATCAAAATACAACAAATAAAATAGTCAGTTTTCTACACCTGCTCTTTAAGCACTGTTTTGAAACAGAGACCTATGTTGGTCCATCTTGGTATTGCAGACATCTACACTACTGAAATAGGAGACTGTTATTACTGTACCCACAGTGCCTCATTATGTAAATTAGTATACACAATGCCTTGTTTTAGAAATAAACATATGATAGCTTTTATTGTTGAATCCACTACAGAAATTTGAGACTGCACCTCACAGTAAGGAAATCAGAAAACAACTTCTTATTGTACCCACAATTCCCTGCTATGTACATCTACATATTAGGTGCAGTCACCACCACCAAAATAAGGGACTGCACCTCTGAGTAATGAACATTTAAGTCAACTGTATAATTATAGTCTCGAGGAAAGGAGGGAGGGGAGTACATGATTAAAACTTTCAAATACTTCAGGGGACTCAACAATGTCCAAGAGGGTAGCATCTTTCAGAAAAAGAGATGTGCAAGAACAAGGGGGCACAATTTGAAGATAGAGGGGGGCGGCTCAGAGGTAATGTGAGGAAGTATTTCTTCACAGAGAGGGTTGTGGATGCATGGAACAGCCTTCCTGAGGAGATCGTAGAATCAAAAACAGTGGGGAGTTCAAGAATGCATGGGACAGACATAAGGCAATTCTAGTGGGGGTAGGAGGAAGTAGGCTGTTGGTTAACTAGGATCTGCAGCTTATCCGTTAGGTAGGGAAATGGGCAGACTAGGTGGGCCGAGTGGTCCTTATCTGCCGTCAAATTCTATGTTTCTATGTTTCTGTTTACCCAGAATTCCTTGTTGCTGTACTTTTTTATTTTATTTTATCTTTATCTCCTTCCGAGCCGCCAGTCACCTGGAACCTCTGCCCGGTCATGGACCATGGACTTCCACCCCCCACAATAGCTGCAACCCTCTGATAATCCCCCAGATTACCCCTTGGGGTGGGGCTGTGGCACCCCGGCCAGCATCGCAGATGTTAGGATAGGTCAGAGGGCCAGCCTGAGGGGCTAAATGAAGCCATGGCGAGTGTCATTTAGGGTGGCCGGCAGCTACTCCATTTTCCTGGTTTTCTGGATGGTGAGGATGTGCAATGATGTTCTGCATCCACCCCACCCCCTGGACTATGCTAGGCACCAATAGCTGCGGTGCTCCCAGCCTCAGCCAGGGGTCCGTCGAGTGTCGGATGGACTCCCCACCCTCCTGCCGAAGAAGGAAAGCAGTCCATGGGATGCTCCATCCTTCTCCTCCCAGCCGGCCCTCCAGTGACCCGGGTCAATTCCCGAACCCGGGTTGCCGGTGTCGCAAGCAGAAATCCGAGCGCTGCGCTGATGGGCTGACCGACCCTTGTTGCTATATTTAAAACATCAACAGATCCCTTGCATGACATCATTCTGGGCGTGTGGCCACATACAGAAAACTAGAGGGCGGGCAGAAACAAAGTGCTGATAAAACATAAAAAAATGACTGACAGATTTTTTTACAAAACAAATTGCAGCTTCAACATCTGAAGCATGGGTGACAATGGCATTCTATGTCAAAAAGGCATCTGCAAAATCTAGGAAAATCACTTTAAACAAATGATCCCAGTATCACATACAGTTTTACATAGAGATTTACATGTATTTTTTATAACTGCAGATATGCAAGGGGGAAGAAAAGGCAGAAATAACAAGGGAAGGCAGAGAGATAGTGAGAGGCGAAGAATTGTGAAACAGTAGGAGTGATCAGTTCCTAGGTCTTACAAGAAAAGTTGACAGAGACAGAGAAGAGACAAAAAAGGAGAGGATAAAGCAGACCCTTCCATTTAAACTCTTTCTGCATAACAAATGGGGCAGGGCCTTATTCAAACCTGTCACAATGACTTTGCACTCAATCATTCTGTGAAGGTTGGCCATGCGATTTATTGCATGTAGTTTTAATGAGACATTTGCACAGTACTCACAAAGTCATTCATCCAGTTTCTGTTCTTTGGTGAGTTTAATATGCTTTGGTTGCAGACTGTTAAATTTAGTTGCACCGATGTCGCACTCTGGATTTTCCTTCAGAAATTCTGCATGCAGTGCAGTGACTAGCCTTGAAAGGAAGGCTTTGGCACATTTATTTCTTTTCAAAAGTGCCTTCTTATAAGGCAGAGGTGTGGCTGACTCATCAAAAAAGTTTTTCACTTTGTTGGCAGTTTCCAAAGGCAGTGACAATTTGTGTACATTTTTCACATAGTTCTTTTCCCTGTGTGATGCGTTCATAAGTGTTGTCCAGCTGACCCCAAGGGTTCTGCTTCCCTCTTGTAGCATCTTGTATTTTTTCAAAACCAGAAGTGCTTATACCCATTCATTTTTTGTTTTTGTCCACTCTTGACTTTTTCCTGAATGACCTCCAATAGTTTCTTCTCCAAATTTCCACAGAAGTCCATGTTTTGCCCTCTTTTTGACAGTGCTGCCTTCTTTGCTGGTGAACATGACAATATCAACTTATGGACTGTAGATGCAAAATGGATGGGTGACTATGGTAACACTGATTCTGCCCTTTGAAGTGCCTTCTGGATGGTACTGTCAGATTGTGGGTCCACACCTGCGGCTATATCAGGATTGTCAGGTATGTTTACTCACACTGATAATGTGTTGTTATTCTCCACTCCTAGTTGTTTATGGGCCTCCTTGTATTTTTGTCATCTTTGTTCATTAATTCTCCTCTTTGTCTGTGCTGACATTGCTACACATTGCTGTCTTTTTTGTTCCCTCCATATTTCTCTTCTTTGCTCCTTTTTTTGTCATCTCCTTTTGTGATCAATTTGTTGTGCACTCTACACTCAGCATTCTCACTTTGCTCTAATTCCTTCTAGTTCTGATGTTCTCTGTACTGCTGCATTCGCAGCCTAGACTTTGCTCTGTATTCATGACATTTTCCTCATCCAGGTTATCCCGGTAGGCTTGTGATCAAGCTCTGTAGCTTTCCAGATATGAAGCATAACGTTCAAAGACATTTTTAACTCTATTTCTGAAGTGTTTACTTCTCTCCTTTCCAGACAGTGGAGTGGACAAGTTTCTCATTGCAACTCAGAGCAAGGACGCAGCAGACACTCATGGTCTTCGGCTACATTGCTGTTCCATCATGCAGCAAAAACCTTCAGAAACAAAATGTTTCAGAATTAGTCAATCACTCAATAATTTCCAGTTTCAGAGCTGATATGTAGGCACCAGTTCCTCACTACAGAGAAGATGGAATGAAGAAGAGCACACATCATTTGATTTACCACACAAGGAGCAACAAAACGAAGAAGAGCTCACATCAGTTACTTCCGAAAAGATGCGACAACGGAACTAAGACAGCACACACAAATTGCTTCACAACAGATGAAATGAAGGAATAAAGAAGAGTGCACACGAAGTGATTCAACACAGACGAAAGAACGTAATGAAGTAGCGTGAGTACCATTCGCTTCAGAATAGGCAAAATGATGGAACAAAAGAGAGTGAACATCCAGTGCTTCACTACAGATGAAATGACGTAAGGAAGGAGAGAAAACAGCTGATGATTCTGAACAGATGACACGATGGAATGAAGGAGAAAGCACACAGTTAGTACAGAAGAGATGAAACAATGACAGGAAGGAGAACACACATCAATTGCTTCACAACAGATGACAGAGAGGAGGAATGGGATGAAGAAGAGCAGTGCACTACATCAGCAAGTTAGTTGAGCTCTGGCTGCATCATGTGAAATACGAATAACTGTCAATAAAAGTCGTACAACTGTGTCTACATCTCAACATTCTTTCAATACAAAAAAACACTGTACAACAAGGACAGTCAATGTGGATTTAAAAACTGTTGGTGGTGCAAACAAAATGGAGAGTGTGGAAATAACATGTAGGCAGTGAAAATAAAATGGAGAGGGTGGAAAAAACAAAAGCAATACAGTTCCAGTGAAAGAATAATTAGGAGCACTGCCCCACCACATGGTGTCAAGAAGGTTGAACACTGAGCACCAAACAAAGTGGTGCCTGGCATCCAGCCATGCTAAAACGATGCAGTACTTGCTGGAAGGTCTTTAGCCTGAATAAGGTGAGCCAGCGAAAAACATTTCCATACAACAGAAACTGCTATTCAGAGCCCCTCCCACCAGCACCACCCACCCCATAGTAGCAACGTGGCTGGACATCGAGCACCAAACAAAGTGATGGTTGGCATCCAGCCATGCTAAAACCATGTGGTGCTATATGTAAGGTCCTCAGCCTGAATAAGGTGAGCCACCCAAGAACAACATTTTCAGCACAACACAAACTGCTATTCAGAGTCTCCCCGCCCCACCAGTACCACCCACCACACGGTGGCAACATGGCTGGGCATCAAGCACCAAACAACGGGGTGCTTGGCATCCAGCCATGTTAAAACCTTGTGGTGGTGAATTGAATGTTCTTGGCCAGATTAAAGACCCACAAAAAACAAACATTTTCTGTCCCACATAAACAGCAATGCACTATCCCCTACATCAATGCCCCCACCACACATACACCACTGTTTACAATAATCTCTCTTTCTCTCTCTCCTGCACTCACTCTTCCTTCTGTTCCCCACCCTGCATTTCAGCCCAGCCCCCTGCTTGCCCTTATAAAATACTTCCCAAGTTTAAAATCCCCTCTCTTTCCTACCAGGGTCTGAAGGCAGGTTAATGAACCTTCCTGCCCTCCCCAGCTTCCGACTGAGACAACGGCGAATTGCACAAGTGCAGGTACGATTTCCCAAGCAAGCTACTCGGCCAGATTTTGAACTTGATATGATTCCTGTGTAGCCTGCTCTCAGCTCCCTGTGTATGCTGCTGCTGCTCTTTGAACATTTTTTCACCTGCCCCCCAACCCCTTCTCCCACCTTAATTAAATACTCTAAAACCTCACCTCTGGTAATTTCTAACTGACCCCAGAAGTGTGGAGGTGTATCTAAACTCCAGCAAGCTTAGAGATCCCACCTCTTGCATTTCAAGCCACCCCCTTCTCCCTGAAGGTACACCTAGTGTGCTGTGAGTGTACCCTAGACCCCAAACTTCAACTAATTTCTACATTCTCGCTCCTTGTTTTTGGATACTTAACACTTGGTGCCCTCTCCCCCCCTTGCACTTCCCTTCCATTGGCTGCTCGGTACTTTAGACTTAACTGGGTAACATAATGAGCCCCCTACTCCTATTGTTAGGCTGCACATTGTGCATGCTGCACTTCACCATTGCACCCACGGGGGAATTAGCCTTTTCTGACCCTACGTCCATCCTCTGGGCGCACATTGCATGTCCTGTCTTCCCCCTCATCACTATATTTTATCTTCCCCAAGCTGACCTACCCAACCATGAGCATAGCTCAGCAACCATCTCATACCACACTCCTTGTGATATGCATATCTCCTCCGTCCCCTTCCCATACTTTATTTATATCACATCCATTATGATTTATATTTATTTATCCCTGTGCCCCAGCTACACTTACTTCCCTCCTCCAACGCCCACTTGCCCCAGCCCTCATAAGAGGGTGCATTCTTGTCTGCATAGACTCTTGTTAAGTGCTCTCACAAAACTCCTGTGGCTGACACTAATTTGCACAGGTAACATCAGACTCCATCCTGGCCCCCCCCCACTTCCTATGCAGGCTCCATCTGAGCTGCCCGGCCTTAAGGGGCTAAGCCTGATTCACATTAATGCCTGTAGCTTGTTAAAAAAGTTAGACATTATTCAGTCCCGGTTTAGTATTGCCTCCCCAGATATTGTTGTGGTAACGGAACCTGGCTGAGGCCTTCTACCCTGGGCCATGAGATAAATATCCCCTCCTACACCATTCACAGGACTGACAGGCCAACTAGGGGAAGGGGCGTGGCTATCTATGTCAGGGACAAATTCCTATCCTCCATCGTTAACTCTACTATTGTGCCTCTGGAATTTGAATGTACCACGCTAAAAGTACAGCTTCCCTCTTCAACCACCATTTATATACTAGTTGTTATAGGCCTCCCTCTGCAGGGCACAAGGTGTTACAGCACCTATCCAGCATACTATTCTCCTTATCCTCCAAAGTGATTATTGCAGGAGACCCTAACATCGACTGGTTCTCAATCTCTTCACAATCCTTTAAGAAGTTATGCAACAACTTTGGGCTGTCACAGCTCCTAATGGAGTCCACCTGTCTTAACAAAAAACATCCTAAAAACAGTACCCTACTTGATGTTATTATAGTTAACAAACCTCACCTATACTCCCACTCTTGCATTTTCTTTAATGACCTCAGTGATCATTGTTTTATAGCCTGCGTAAGGACCTACCCTAGGTTTATTGCCTCCTCTAGCTATGCCCTTAAAAGATCAAAATGACATTTTGACCCTTAAGCCTACCTCTTTGACCTGCAATATGCATAATGGCAGGACTTCTACCTGGCCCCTTCGGTTGAAGAAGCCTTCACAGTCTTGCAAAACATTGTTCTCGATTCCATCAATAAATACGCACCTCTTGTAAAAATCCAAACTAATAAGAAAACATGCCCTTGGTTCTCACTGAGCTTGAAAGAAGAGCTGCTCCACAGAGACTCACTTTGGAAGAAAGCCAGGAAGACCAAACAGCCTAACAATTGGTCAGCTTTCAGAGCTGTCAGAAATTGCTGCAAGAGAATGGTTAGGGATGCAAAATCTTGTTACTACCTGTCTGAACTTAACTCTTCCTCTAACAGTACAACTAAATTCTGGAAAACCTTAAAGTAAATCCAAGGCCATGGTTCTGCTAGTCCATTCCCACCAAAAAGCTCTTCAGGCAACTCAGTTGTTACTGATATGCAATAAATCCTTGAACTCTTTAATAATCACTTTGCCACCGCAGGCCTAGCGTTTGATGACTCCCCCACTTCTAGCCTATGTGCACAACTATTTACTCCTAGCTCAACTTGCCCAGGCCCTGCCCCAACCTCACCCCCTCCTCGCATGACATTCTCCTTCTCCCCTGTCACAGTAAAGGAAGTTGAGGATCTTCTGCTCTATCTGGATTGTAGGAAAAGTGCTGGGGCAGACCTGATAGAGCCCTTCTTCCTCAAACATGGCTACCTCGTTCTGTCACCTGCAATCACCCACCTCTTCAACATGTCCCTTACCCAGGGCTCACTCCCAGCCAGCTGGAAAACTGCCCACACTATTCCACTATTTAAAGCTGGCAGCACTAGCGATTTTAATAACTACTGCCCCATCTCCTTACACTCTACCCTCTCTAAGCTTCTGGAAAAAGTGGTTAATACCCAGCTTAGATGGCACATCAATGACTCGGACCTTCTAAATACTGCTCAGTCTGGCTTCCGACCCCACCATAGTACCACCCCAGCGCTTGCTAAGGTCATGAACAACTGGCTGAGAGCCTTGTATGCCAGAAGTTATGTGTGAGCTCTGTTTCTTGACCTTAGCAAAGCCTTCGACATGGTAGACCACTCCTTGCTCATGATTGCTCTATGGAATATTGGCGTCAGTGACACGGCCCTAGAGTGGTTTTCTAACTACCTGTCTGATCGACACCAACAGATCAAGGCTGAGGGGTCTCTGCCCCCTCTAAAAACACTCTCTAGAGGAGTACCACAAGGGTCCATCTTGGGTCCTCTCTTGTTTGCCATTTACTGTACATAAATGAACTAGATACGGGAGTCAAGTCGGCTCACATATACCTCTTTGCGGACAACACTGTGTTGCATGTAAACAGACCTACTCTGGAACTTGCATGTAGTGACCTCCAAATAGAATTTAACCACTTACAGAACGATCTCCTTTACTCTAAACTTCTGTTAAATGCTAAGAAAACAAAGGCCATGATCTTCTCCCTTGTAGTAAACTCCCCCTGCTCTATCACGGTGGGAACAGCCCCTCAAATCCACACCTTGCTGGGTGAATCGCTGGACTATGTAGATTCTTTCAAATATCTGGGTGTGTAGATTGACTCCAATCTTTCCTTCAAAGTCCATATTAAGGAACTCTCCAAAAAGCTTAAACAGAGGGTTGAGATTTTCTTCAGAATCAGGCATCTATTAACGCAGGAGGGGAGAACTAGGTTGGTACAAATAACGTTCTTGCCTCTCATCGACTATGCAGACCTTCTGTATGGGCACTGCTCTAGTGTGACCCTTGCCAAACTAGATACTCTGTACCACTGGGCACTCAGGTTCATTACTGGTGCCCTCTACTCAACACGCCACTGTACCCTCTACAACATTGTAGGTTTGGGCTCACTTATTCTTAGATTACAAAAGAACACCGTGCTCTGCATCTATAGGGCCATCTCTAACAAGCTGCCTCAGTATATTAAGGATTGCCTTCCTTCTTGCATTCCTGGCAGCTATCTACTGAGAAGCCAGACTTGTACCACCCTTTACATACCCAGGGTTAGGATGCGCTTTGGTTGGGTGGCAATTAGTCATGCCTTACTAGTCCTCTGGAATACTGCTCAAAATTCATTGCAGCTCTTTTCACCTGTACCATTAGCTGCCTTCAAAAATCTTATCCAACGAACTTTTATGGAGTCCTGCAACTGCTTCCAGCACTGAATCTCTGATGCTCCCTCCTACCTGTCTGTCACCTCCCCTGCTAATGGCATCTTTTCACCCCCATACTCTCCCCCTTACCCTTAGACCTACTGTGCTGACTTTTGCAGCTATGTCAATCCTGAAGGTATTACAATTGCCCCCTCCCACCCCTCCTAACCACTCCTCCCTCCATTATCCTTAGCGCATCCTGTGCCCTCAGTGCCCTTGCTTTATAGTCTTCTCCTAGGCCACGTAATGCTTTGCTGATCTAGACCTCATCCAATATAATATTCAATTCTACTGTCTATCAGAGACCGGCCTTGCATAGAACTCACACAGAGCTGTATGCTGACTGCCTTTGGGACCATGCCTGTAAATTATGCTGCTTTGTTCTGTTCTCAGTGTCAAGCCTTATGTTGCTATTTGTAAATTATTGTACACCTCTGTGTCAAGCCACGCCTTTCTCACTTGTAATGACTGTGAATAGGCTGCTAATGTTCTACACCTACTCCAAATTGTTGTATTGTGACTTGTTGTTTAGGCTACCAGGTCTGTCTTGTAAATGAGCCCTGCTAAATGGTGTTCTTCCTAGCTAAATAAAAATATTGATTGATTGATTTAAATGGCACTTCCAGCCAAAACACCACCCATACACAAATAAGGTATTAAAGGGGGACAAAACAAGTCAGCATTTCTTTTTTGTACTTATCTGTGTAATAAATTATTTTTAAAATACTATTCCTAGCTCAGAATGTTAGCACTATGCAAAGTTAATCTGGACATGAAGAGGACAGCACATTATGGGAGGAAAAATGGGTAAGAATGCATACCAGTATCATCTGGGGAATAGCTGTGATAACTCAATTTTGATTTCAGGCACTTGGGCAGCTGTATTGAACAAGCAAGATGTGCTGGGGTAGCAAACAGTACTGTACACATAAATTGGTAGACCACCTAAAGAAAACATACCCACAAGCAGTTCTGAATGTACTATGGATGTTACACACCCAACTGTTTTAACGCACCAAGACACAATTGGGTGTGGCGTCTGCAAATAACTGAAAGTCATCTACAAGCATGCCTAGTATGGATACACAAATCACACACAGTTCTAGACTTATAAGCATTTAGATGCTATAGAGGGATTATACAAATGAAATATGCACCTTATCTTTGCTTTTTGAAAGCAGCACAATGGAGGAGGTGACCTGTTCTGAATGTGGCACAAAATAAATATACGGATGCAAGTATTAATTTGGAGGCAGGCCTGGCTCCAACATGGAGTGAGACAATGAACACCAGAGTTTATGTGTTGTCCTGGGACTGGCTTAGTCTGGCAAATGGGAATCAAGATGTCATAATAATTCACTGTGGGGGATGGGCAGCCCTTTCTGACACGATCCCAGAAAATCGGACACCAGTGGATGGGATGGGAGTACTGTACATCACATACTACTACTACAGGAGATGCCTTTAAAAAAGATTACACACACGAAGACAAATGTGACAATGAGGCAAGCAAAGGGAAATTCATGAAAAGCAAACAAATGTGTAATGAATCAGTGAAATTGCAGTGTTCCAAATGTTACAGCATAGAACACCAGCTGTAACATTCAGAACACAAAATAAAGTTACAAGTCAGGAAACAGAGGAGGGACAGGGGAGGAACAAATAGTAAGGAAATAAAGAGAAACAGAGAACCAAAATAACAGGTCACTGTGATAAGGTGCCACAAAATTAAGATGTTGTCAAGCCCCTTCCTCTACATGCCTTACAATGTCACATTTGGATTGCTGAAATTAACCAACTTCAGGGGGTGGACAAGGGGAAACAAGGTTAGAAATGGCAGAGAACTGCAAAATTATCACATGTATCTCTATATCTTAAACTTCTGAACTTCACTTTTTAAAAAATAGGATTATCTTCTGCCTTACAAGCAATTTTAGAAATTAGTTCAGCAGGCCACTGGTACATGTTTTTCATGAACAGACCCATGTACAAACAAGTTCCAGCTCTGCAAGACAGCAAATATTTATTCGAGTAGGACTTTGAAATAATAGTCATGTGTATTTCATTGCTTTGGCAGTACACTTTTTTCAACTAAGAAATATTACAGAACATGTTTTGGCTGTGTAAGATAACAGTCAGTTATTTGTGTAGGGATGTGAAACAACAACCCTGTGTGCACCTCATTGCTTAGGCAGCAAACATGTTTCTTTACTGTAAAATTGTTATGGAAGAAAATTGTTTTGGCTGTCTGAGACAGCAGTTAGTTATTTATGTAAGACTGTGAAGCAACAGCATTGCTGTATACCTCTGTGCTTAAACAACACATATTTTCTTTCAACTAAGAAATATAGAAAAAATATTTTTGGTCTGTGAGGTAACAACCAGTTATTTTTTTGTAGGACTTTGCAACAACAGAATTGTTATGAAGCTCAGGGCTCATGTCACTTGTTTACTGTGGACAGTGGTATATGATTAGAGGGTCTCCAGAAAAGAAAAGATCAGTATGGGGGTGCTTGTCATCAAATTGTGGAAAAGGAGAGTTCATCACCACCAGATGTGGAAAGTACTATCACTCACTGTTCAGAACCACAAGGCATCAGACAGTTGAGAGCAGCTAACATGGCTGTTATGATTCCAGATGAAGAAGAAAGTTAACTGCACCCTACACCCACAGTAGTTCTGACACTCAAGGAGGGAGCAGCAGTCTTGGAAAAGGTTGTCAAGGATAAGGATGGCTGAGGGTGAGTCTGAGGGTACCAGCAAAGAAGAAGTTGAGGAGATTAAGGATGACAATAATGATGTAGTAGATACTCCCTGAGTACCTCAGTCCAAGGAGTGCAACTCCAACAACAAGTATCTGATTCCATTACTCAGCATAGGTCAAAAGTCCAAAAAATGTGACAGGTGACCCTTGCAACAGTATGGTGGGCAAACACAGCCAGTCCAAAAAGTGCAAAGCAAAAGAAAAGCAGACAAAAGACACACAAAGGTAGGAAAAATATCTGTGCAAAACTACTTTTGCTATGTTTTGCACACCATGTGAGCTGCCCATCTATTCTTCCTTCATGAAAGAGAGCTGATTTCATCAGAGTAGAACCTCACATAATTTGTTAAAGTGCACTTTGGTCTTAGCAAAGGGTGAAGTTTGTGAAATAAGTTCTGCATTGAGCACACTAGACAGGCCGCAAGACCTTCTTCTGTTGGCTTTTTCATATGTTCATAGTTTACCACATTTTCATGGGTAAAGGAAAACTTCACATCTATAGTAGTAAACCCTTGTCACTGACAGTATGTATTTATCAACATCCAAAATTGCAGGTTCAGTGCTACATCCAGGTCTGAAATCCAATTAAAGTGTATCAAGGTGACTGTGAAGCTAACCAGAAAACAATTCTGTCAACCCTAGAGTTATGTAGTAGCTGCTGCATAAAAATGATAGAGAAATCATTCCTAATGCACACAGTGATACCTCTCATAGAATAGTGCCAATAGACCCAGACCAATCTGCCTTAGAGAAAACAGAGGAATTATAAAGGAATTTACTGTATAAAACTTCAGAGCATCTGTATACAGTATGAACTAGAAGGGTGCAATTGCAACAGCCACAGCAGTCACTTCAAAAGTAATCAGTGACTAACAGCTCAGCTAAAACTTCCAGGAATGAACATCCCATCTGGTAGCAAAAACATTCTGTTGGTAAAATATTCTTTGTCAAACAGCAAAAGTAAGCACATGGACAAAATGGACTTTTGTATTGTTTACTTGTCAGTTATTTATTTAGGTTTTGTTGACTGGGTAAGTGCACTAGACAAATTCTGCCTATTTTCAGGCATGACCCGGGGGAGGGGGATACAGATGAATGCCAACTGACCTTGAAACAGAATAAGCTGTTAGTGGTATTTTTAGTGAATGGGAGAATTTGACCAGGACACAGGGGAAATTCCCCTACTCTTGCTGCAGGAGGCGTCAAAGCACTGCAGGAGAGCATGGAGGATCTCAGTAGACCTCAGGAAAATGAAGGGTGCTGTTCTCTTTCAGGAGCTCCAGCAGAAGTTCAAGATAATATCATAGAAGAAACCTGTGGTGACTCAATGCAGTTTCAAGAAAACCCTATTGCTCACCCTGAGGCAGACATCTAGTGAAGATTCCCCACAAAATGATGAAGAAGAAGAAAACTTCAGCTAAAAATGGCTGAAAAAAAAGAAACAACTTTTAGAAATGATCACTATGGCAGAACAAGAATTTCTGCTAAGTCAGTCCAAATTGAATGAAGAAAGGAAAAAAAGGAAACACACGGGAGTTAGCTCTCTACAAGGACAAAGTATGCGATTACCAGTAGTACAATTATTGGCCCCGAATGGAGCACCGACAGGTCAGGGAGAGGCTGTATTAGATATAGATATAGAGAATGAACTGAGACCTGTGGATTCGGAGGAATGTTGCCCGGAAGATTCTTTACAGCAAGTAGGTTGGCTCTACGATGGTGTAAAATGGATCCCTGACTCTAATTCACCCTTACCTGGATCTTCAGATGTACCATTTCTTCTACCTCAGGAACAACCAGCCCAGGTTTTGTCCCCTCAGATACTGATGCAGATGCAGGTACAGCAGTCATTGCCAAGGACTGCTGCAGTTGCACGGGACAAGGCAGAGGCTGGAGAACAGAATGTTGTGATAGACGCAGAGGGGCCAGAGTGGCCTGACTTAATATGAATACAGGATGAGGACTTGTTGACTGGACCTACTACGGCTGAAATTCTATAGAATGAAACTCCTGGAAAGATAAGGGGTGACTTTGAAGATATGGGGTCAGGGTTTCCGATAATAGAGCTTAATCCTGCTTTGACTGAGCCTATTTCTCCCTTGACTAAAGACCGTAGGCCTGGAACTTATGCAGGCCTATTCCATAAACCAGCAGAAGAGGCCAAATGACTTTTTTTGGTCCGACTATGATATAAAGGGCTAGCTCCCATTCCCCAGACAGATTATGGGTTGGCAAAGTGTTAATCAAAGATTCTTTGTTTTTTTTACCTTCAGAAGTATATGCCTTAATTCATGCTCCAGGTGATCGAGTGTATGATGTTAGTTTTTGTTCAATGACTCTATTGAACAAATTTTGGAAACTGTATTATGAAGTCAAGAAGAAGGAGGTTTGGACAGACTTTTTGGCAATCCCCATTACAAAACCTACAATTAAGACAATTACTCTGCTCTTTTGCAGTGAGGGTGTGGATGCAACAAGCATTATTTTTTGACTAGAAAAGCATTGCACTATTTTCGACCATCCGATGCCCATTATGGACGATAATGGCTTTTGGACAGGGAGTTGGCATTTTCGAGTTCAATTAAAACAGACTGACAAGGCATTCAACATCTCCCAAGTTATTTTTTTCTGGGCCGAGAGAGAGGCATCCTGTTCTACGCTGGTCAGCCTAAAAGTTGCTACAAGTGTGGATCTCTAACCCACTTAAATAACAACTGTGACAGTATCAAATGTTTTCACTGTGGAATGCTTGGCCATTCGGCTATGCAATGTACAGCTCCCCAGGTCTGCAACCTTTCTGGGGATGATGAACATGCCTTCCAAGAGTGCCCCAGGGCCGCTCACAACTCAGAAGATATTTCTGACCATGACTTAATTCTTTCCCAAGCTAGACATGTAAATAGACAGTCCATTGTTACAGATGAGGCATCCTACTATCCTCCCAGACATAGAGGTAGAGGTAGAGGAAGAGGAGGTACCACAAATAGTAGAATGGGAAGTCATATTATGAGAGAAAGGTCTTCTGAGATATGGACACCTACTTCTCCACCATTACCTGACTGCTCATTAGAGCAGAATAAGGATTCCGTAACAGAGCCTCCCATCCTCTTACAAGATCCCCCACAAGATAAGAATTTAAACTTAGTATTGGTTTCAACCCTCCGCTTTACCAGTTAAAGTTAGTTCACTGGCTGTATCCCTGTCCCCCTTACCTCTCTCAAATTGCTTTTCAGCGTTTTCATTCTGGGGAGACCAGGTTGATATGGAGACACCTCTGGAGGAGGGTTAACTTCCCTCTTCACAGCCGATTCAGCCTCCTTTAGTTTCAGGATTTCAGAAAAAGAAACAAATGGAACCTCAGAAACGGATGACTAGTTCCAGTACAAAGGTGTTAAAACTCCCTTCCTGAGCCCCTACAGTTATAAGTTGCAAGTATAAATGTAAACTGCATCAAATCTGAGTACAAACGTAAAACCACCTTTAGCATTTTACTCTCCCTGGACTTTCAGGTTTCTTTTTTACAGGATACCAGATTACATTCATTAACAGAACTCTCTCAAGCAACAAAATATTGGGTATGGGGTGACTCATTTGGTCAATGGGGGAAGAATTGTGCTGTGGACTTGGTATTTGCTTTCATTCATCAGACTTCACAGTTCTCCACTTTGTTGATATTGTCCTTGAATTGCCTTTTTGTTAGATGTAATGTTACATGCATTTTCATGTAGGCTGATAAATGTTTATGGTCCTCAAAAAGAAAGCTTTACGCATAGCTCTGTTATCAAAAGTACAATCGTATTTGCATACCAGTAGACAACTCTTCTGGGGAGGTAATTTTAATACTAATGAACAGCAAGCCATTGTAGCGGGAAAACAATACTGTGATAAAACTTTTCTTCGATAGGTAGTTCGGTGTGCAGGACTAAGGGATGTTCACAGTGGTGGGAAAAGGACAGCGATCTCCATCTTTTTTAAGTGTTGTCTATCCTTTAGAGTAGACTTCCTATTTATTAAACAATTGCTACAAGTGGCTCACACTTATAATTTACCTATGGAAACATCTGACCACACTTTAATAGGAGTGCATATTGAAGTCCCCCCACAGACAAACAGGTCGGGGGTTTTGGAGGATGAATGTCTTATTATTAAAAGACCCAGAGGTTTTGAAAGCTTTTAAAGCCCTACTTCTAGATAAAGCTTCTACTATGTTTCTTTACGATAACCCAGAAGAATGGTGGGCAGATTTAAAACTGTTGATAACTAATTTTTTTTCAATACCATGGGAAGCATAAAGCAGCAACTTCTTATGAGACTTACTTAAACTTAAGGGGTAAATTGGGGATGCTATTGCCCAGACAATGTGTGGAACAGGTTGGTTTACAAGATGAAATTCACCAGACAAAATCGGAAATGAGTAAAGTCCAATATGACAGGTTTCGCCCACTACAAAGAGAGCAGGCGTATGGGACTCAGGGGGAAGGCGGCGTGTGTAAACCCTTTTATTAGTAGTCAATCAAGGAGGGAAAGGAAGCAGATTTTGGGTTTAAAAACTCCTCAAGGGCAGTTGATCACAGTTAATGTGGGAATTATGACTACTAGAAGATCATGTGGAGGAATTGTTTGGGACCCCTGTAAAAGAGTCTGATTTCACCCAGCATTTATTAGTAGCAGCAGATGTCCCAGAATTGACTAAAGATAAAGTGAACCAAATGGTAAACCCTTTTTCAGGATTGGAAATGACAGAAGCTGTATGAAACCTTCGGAATGGTGTATCGCCAGGCTCAGATGGGCTTCCTGGCGAAATATATAAGCTTCTACGGGATATTATTCCCGTTGAATTATTAGGGATTTACAATTTTTTTTAGAAGAAATTTTTCTGCCAACAGCAATGTATGAAGGGCTTATGTTTTTTCTTTACAAATCAGGGGATTCTTTGGAAATTAATCATTGGTGGCCAATTACGTTGCTTAACACAGACTTTAAGCTATTTTCTAAATTATTGAGGAACAGATTGGGAAGCGTTATGGGCAATTTGATAAGCCCTCAACAATATTCTTCAGTGCCTGGCAGGAAGATTAAGGATGCTTTGCTTTTTCTTAGGGAGGAGGTGGTGGAAGGTGAAGTGGGGAATGATGATTCTGGATTCTTGATAAGCCTGGACAAAGCGAAAGCCTTTGATAAGGTCTTGCATTTATTTTTGTGGCTCAGTTTGGCTGCATATGGAATACTAGACAAGTTTGTTAATTGGTTAAAACTATGTTGTGCGTTGGCTTATGTACAGTCATATGATAATGGTCATACAATTTTCAAATGTCATGTACAGAGAGGGGTCTGCCAGGGTTGCCTCCTTAGCCCCTTGCTTTATGTGTTCATGATAGACCCGACACTAAGATTGTTACAATGCTCACCTATGATTTATGGATTGGCAGGAGGTCTTTTAAATGATTATAAAATTCTTGCTTACGCTGATGATTTCTGTCTCTTGGTGAGGGACAGACAGTCTTATGAGAAGGCAAAAAGCCTATTATAAGGGGCAGGTACGATTACAGGGGCAAGCATTAATGTATTAATGTAGCCAAAACAAAATCTTTACATTTAAAAGGTTGTGAGGATACAATTAAGGATTTGGGAGAGTTTCCAGTGACAGAAACACCAATTAAAATATTGGGCATTTACTATGGAAGTCATGATATATGGCAAGTTATAATTGGGATAAAGCAATTACTATAGGAAAAGAACTAGTGAGTAGCTGGAATTGATGGAAACTGTAAAAAAAAAAGAGTTCATTCAATCAGGATGTTTTTAGTTCCAATATTCTTGTATATTAGTGTTGTATTCTTTGTTCCAAAACATCTGGAGGTATTCTTGATGCGTTGTTTCTTCTCTTGTTTTTGGGGAAGCAGATTGAACCCAATTAAGTGAAATACTCTCTATTTAGACATAAAGGCTGGGGGTGTTAATATGCTGAACCCTATAGTATTTTTTTACTATTTTTCTCTACTCAAATCTGCTCCCCCTCATGCAGGGGTTGGTTTCAGGTTGGGGATATAAGAGTTTGTTGATCATTCAGGGAATAATGACAGAATGGAAAGGGAATTGTTTCCTGCATAAAAATAAACAAAACTCGAGGTTAGTGAAGCGTTGGGAAGGGGTTTTTGATATGTATTATTAAATGGGGTATAGATTATGCAACAGTTCTTAAACTCCCTAGATGACAGTTGTATGATGAGATCTTAACGATATGATTTTTAGAACACTCTTTTTCAGGGTTTTTACAAATTGACCAAGATTTTATTTCACAATATATTTGTGATAAACGGTTACCGGAACATATGTGGGACATGATTTGGCTGGGATTACATTCTAAGATTAATGTAAAAAGTAACCAAAAGCATAAATCTCTCACAGAACGATACTGCCCTAGGCAAGATTGTATTTCCAAAATCGAAACTATAGATCACTTATATTATACCTGTCCCTATATTATCCAGTTTTGGGATATTGTAAAAATCAGATGGGAAGATGGAATCTTTTTATCTCCTGATCTGTCACTACTGTTTTTTGGTATAATTCCAGGAGTGAGGACAAAATTACATGATAGTACCTTGAGGGTGATTTGTGCTTATTTTGTTTATTGGATATGGATTTGTCATTGCTGTCTAGTCTTACAACAGCAACATATATCAAGCCAAGAACGGTTTTATATGATTTGTACGGATTTGAGGAAATGGAAGGAGGCAGAAATGAAACTTTTTGGTAGAGATAAAGGGAATCTTTTGTGGTCCTATACTGAATATATTTGACCCTTTCTTTTGAACCTTTATGTTTACTCAGTTAATCACAAACTAAACCTGAAATTTCTTTTATAGCTATTTATCAGTTACAAATGGGCTTGTAGCCATAGGGGTTGGAATTAGAATTATGACATCAATGCTCGGACTGGAAAGAATTAACTGTTCTGATAATTTATAGATATACTTTTTCTTTATTTCCTTTTACTAAATTTTAATACTTAAGATCATTTTTTTTACCACTTAAGTGGTAGGGAAGTGTTTGAGTTTCTATGATGTTTTTATATTATAGTAAGTTAGATAGTTGTTTCAATAATTTGTCAGGAAAAAAAAATTCCTTTTTCTTTATGTTTAAGATTCTTGTATGGAACAATATTCATTTATGTTTTTTATTCTTTTTTTGTTTTGGTATGGTGTAATTCTAGTTTCGTTATATTTTGGTATGATTTCATTATACTATTTCCCTACCTTTTAAAGGGAAAGGGGAGAGGGTTTGGGCTAGAATGTTTTTCTTCATTTATGGGGTTACAGTATGACTTAAATACTTATTTATGTTTTTGATTTTGTTTTTTTCCTATGATTTTATATGATGTAATACTGAATTGTATATATTTTGTTATGATTTCAATAAAAATTCCCCTACTCTTTTTGAGAAGTGCCATAGAATCTTTAACATCCATCTGAACAGGCAGATGGGACCTTGGTTTAATGTTTCGTATGAAAGATGGCATCTCAGGAGTGCAGCACCCCCCTCATACTGTACTACAGTATCAGTATTGGGATTTAACCAAAGTGCCTGGTGTGGGGATAGAACCCATAACCTTCTGATCTCCCGGCCTCAGAGGTGAGTGTGCTACCTGCTGAGCCACTGACACTGTCACAGTTGTTGCTGCTGACCTGTCTCAATGTACTTTGTACTGTTTTAGCTCTAAGCTTTGTAACCTGACATATGAAAATTGTTAACGAGTAACAATCCTGTCATTTGTGTAATACGTCTCTGTATGTAAACTGATGCCTCTGTATGTATGTAAACTGCTGCCTTCTATTTGAATGTACTTAACTCTGGGTTGCCCCTGAAGAAGGGACGTTATGTCTCAGTGGGCTTACCCGGCTAACAAATTTCAATAAATAAATTGTACACATATTATATTCGTGTTTACAAAATTAACTCATAGCTAAAAATATTTTTTAGTATAAAATACTAAGTTGGAGAAATAAGATAGTGAGCAGAACAAAATGGAAAAAAACTGAATTTGATATTAAAAGTTATTTCTGTGGACACAATTCAGTGCAAAAAGACTTTTGGCAGACTTACCTGTGGTTCTGTGGGCAGTGGGTGTCCTTAATACACACTGAGTGCTATAAGAGTGCTTATGTTCAAACATTCTCTGGATGCTTGTTTCATTGCTCCAGATCACATGGTTACTGGCTTTCTGACTACCCTCCCTTTCTGCTACTACCTGTTGCATGGCTGAGGGGTCAGGCATCCTGTGCTTGCTTTGGTTTGGTGGTGTGGGTGCTAGGACACTTTGGTGTTTCTTCTACTTTGCCCCACTGCTAGGATTCCTGATTCCTTCTAGGTTCCGCTATTCCAAGCCAGCAGCATAGGGGATTGCACCCTTCACCATGCTCAGGTCTGATTGCAAACTGCTTTTTCTTTCTTACAACTCCAACATGGTGGCACAAACTACCTTCTCTGCTTTTTCTGCAGCTGTTTCTGGCTGGTAAAGCACCCTGTGCTCATTGGCTGGCTCCCAGGGCTCTGCCTTTGGTTTATCTTGGTGGGCCCTATGTTGTTTTTGTTTACCTCAGCTGTGCTGGGGGAGGGCTCTGCCACTCCTGCCTTCTGTCTCCTGGCTCTGACGTGTTGCCTACCCCTTGCTGGGTGTCCTGCTGGCTGCTTTCTGCCCTCCCTGCTGTCTTCCTTGCTTTTTACCTGCCTGCTTTTTGTTGAGGTGCTGTGTGCTGGGGATGCTGTCTGTTTGTTGTCTCACTGCTGCCCTCTTCTCACTTCCCTTCCTCTGGGGCTTGCAAGGAACTGGTTTCCTTCCTTGCTATTGCCCTGCTGTCACTCCATGAGATCAGCTGGGCCCTCCACAGCCATTGCTGTAGCTGGGCTCTGCTTTGTCATCTCCTTTGGGTCTTGATCCTTATCTAACTGTCTCCCTTGGGCCTTTCTCCTATGTCTCTACAGGGCTCCTGCCCCATGACTACTGGGCTCCCACCCCCTGACACCAGGCTTACATCCCAACATTTCTGGACTCATGCCTCAGCACAACTGGGCTTATGTCCCATGACCACCAGGATTATGCCCCTTTCCTACTGGGCTTATGCCACTTCAACACATAGGTTTTACCCAGGATTACATCTCAATGACCACTAAACGCCTTTTCCATGCTACCAGTCTCATGCCCCATGACATTCAGTCTTTGCCCTGATGATAACATCAGGATTCAGTACGCATTGCCACTCCTGGCATCATACAGCAACTAACAGAGCCACTCCAGATCCTACTATGCTAACCCACACAGCTCTACACTGACTGACCAACCTACGCCTGACTTGTCTTTGTCTGTACTCTTTCCTTCTAATGCTACCACCTCTCCTCCTGGGATCACTTAGGGCCTAGTTCAACTAAGGTAGCTTGAGGGACTAGTTTGAAAGGACTAGTGGTAGTCAGATTTCTTATCTGTGCGGTAGTTCATAGGTCTATTTCAAACTGTTTTATACTCCAAGTAGTAGTTTAGGTGTCCTGTAGTTTGAGCATATTGTAGTGGTGAACCCCCAGCGAGGGTTCCTTTGGTCATATGACTGCAACTCTGGGACACCCTTGATCTATGAAACCAAGAAAGTGTCTGGGCAACTTGTTTGCTTGGCACTAATTCATCCATTGCTCCTGGTATGTACATGTCTAGTCTCTACCTGTACTCCTTCCCTTAGTGGGACCTTGCTCACAGGGATATTGCTTTGGTCAGAAGGCTGCAACTCTGTGATATCTTCCTAAGTTTAGGCTTCTTGTAGGTACGCAGATTGGGCAATCCTCCATAGCAGAGTTCAGCTCCTCACAGGAGGCTAATCTTTCTTATATTGGGAGCTGAACCTTCTTCCTCCAAGAGTGCAGCCTTCTGTCTGGGTCCCTTCAGTCAAATATCATCAGCTCTGTGACACTTTCAAGTATGATCATCCTGTTAGATGGATGGAGTAGTTCCTGATCATTCAAAGCATGCCAGTCTACTGTCCCTTTCTCAATTACACACAAGCTCAAGCTATTGGAATTGCCCAGTTTTCCTCATCTTCTCTGCAGCTGGTTTTCAATGTTTCTTATCACACATAAATTTAAATGAGAATCATGTGGTCTTGTGGGATGGTGACATAAAGCCTCGGATCCCCAGAGATTTCCTCCACAGGTTTAATGTTTTCTTCTCCTCCATGCCGAAGATGATGAATATTAGATAGCTACTGTAGTTTTCATTTTCAGTTTACTCTACTGGTCAAGTTGGGATTCAGATGGTGGCTCCTTTATTCAATATGGCTGAGGCCTTCCTTTATTCCTTAGCAGAATGATGTCCCAGTGTTTTTTTATGATTTTGGCTTTGAGTCTTGGGCATGTGCCTTAAGCTACCTTCAACTGAGGGACCTCGCTCCTGTGGTACCTCTTGGGGAGGAACCCTCCACAAGAGAGTTCTGTGCCATCATACACCAAATTGGTGATAGTTACTCCTGAACAGAGAGTACCAATGGCCACACATATCCAATCATAAACTTTTTCACCTTAGCACTAGCAGAGCCTTGTTGGACAAGTATCCTACTTAGTCATCCACGAGACCAGTGAATTTATTTAATCCCAAGTCTCAGCAGATAATCATTCTGTGAATAAAATATTATTCTGTAAACAAAATGTGAATTTTATAAATGACACCCTATATAAAAATAATTTGCAGATAAATAATACCATGTTTTTATTTACTCTGTTTTCCCTCCTTACTGCTGAACTCTCCCCATCCGCTCTCAGCTACCTCCAAGTCCCATCACCTGCTACTGACACACCAAAGATTCACCTCACAGCTAATCCCCCATGGTAAAAGATTGGGTCTCCCCAAACCCCACTTACCAACAGATGTTCTTGACTGGTTGGTGGTGTGGGGTAGAAGAGTCCCGTAACATCACTGGTGGGCTGGGCATTTTCTGTTTTTCTCCCACCCCAGGATGCCAGCACCATTAGTTCTATGCACATGCATGCTTGTGACTGTGTAACAGTGCATGGATCCAACCAATGATCTCTCTCTCAGGGTGCTCCTGCCTGTACTTCCACCTACTCAGGTATCAGCACTGTGGTGGTGTGGTCTGCCCACACTCCCCAAAGAGAGAGCACATCCTCTGGGATGCTTGAGCTACCTCTCCCTGCTGATCCTCTGACAACCCAGCCTAGTTCTTTAGCATTGCTAGCAGCAGCACTGTGTGGACATAATGCAGTGCTTTTATACCTCTGAAAACTTTTTCAGGACATATCACACTGTTTAACCATTTGTAGAAAACTGAAACTAGTAATCATATATAGGCATTCTCAGACTCTATAGCTGGTAAACAACTTGCAGTGAAGGTAAGATTTTATGTGTTCTTGTCTTTCTTTTTTTGCTAAATGAATAATGTATGAAACCTCTTTGATTCATTTCTATATTGCTTATAACATTCTGAAATACTGTAGCTATTTAATTTTTACTCAATCTATGTACAGACCATACAGCATTGGCACAACCACCAGTGGGATGAGGGGGTCCAGTCCCTCAACTTTTTAGGCCCTGTAAAATGGCCAGTGACATTGGCAATAATATGGATGCTTAAGTGAATCATGTCCCCTCCAACTTTTTAGCCATGGTTTTACCCATGCCACACAGTTTGTCCCATAAGACATGCTGCTCTTAGAGCATGCAGAAGTAGATAGTCCTGATTTACTCCAACAGGATTATCACTTCCCCAAGAGAATGACAGAAATACATATTATTACTTTTGAAATCTTTCACTGAAATGTAATATATAATAAATGCATTAGGATGCAAGCAATGGCACATTTGGTTTACTTCTTCTCTATTGGCAGTTATTTGTTAGTTGGATACATTTCACAGGGCCCTTGAACCCATTTTATGAACAGCCTTGGTCAAACATATCTGTACATTTACATAGTATCCAACCTCAAACATTTAATATTGATTAATTATGCTTTAAAACATAGACAGTTGTTGTTATTCAGAAAATAACTTTTAATAATGCTTCTTAAATGTTGACTACCTTTGAGCCCCGTCATTACTGATGTGATATTTAGTGACAGAAATACTGAAGAAGTGCCCATGCTGACTTGTGTATACTATGGCTGGCATGGCTGCATGACTAAGAGGTCACACACAGAGAGGGAGAAAACTACAGTAATTGTAATCCCCAAAAGTCAAGCTGAGTGTTTAAAGATTATTTTGAGAACCTGACCATCTAATGAGAACTTTTGCATTTTTCTCCAGGCTGCGACGAAATAATGAAGTGGCCCCCTATTTTATCTTCAGAGGCGATGAAGAAAATGCTGGTGAAAGATGAAACTTGAAATGTGAACTAGAAGAAAAAAACATCCTGCCCTGTATAACGTTATACTGCAATGTTGCACACTTTTTTATTTTATACTGGACAAATGTCTGCATTCCAGTGCCATGTAGAGTGAACTTTAAGAAGAAGATAAACAAATTTACTATACGTTATATTTATACTGACTTTATTACCTGTTATCTGTGTCTTTGGGAAAATCCATGCTTCTTAGAAATGTAGCAGCTGTCAATGAAGGGAGGCAGGGTTCTAATCCATATCCAACATAGAGGCCCTATGCATGAAAGGTAAAGGAGAGATACACACTGTGTAAGGGGTGCATCAATACTTGTGCAAACAAAATTAATAAAACAAAATTAATAAAATGTATACTTCATGCAGTTGGAGCCATTTATATGTCCTGATTTCCTGAAATTGTTATACTGTATCTCTAGAAAAAATTCCCTGCCTGCATGCAGTACTACTGTAGGGCCACCATGGAGAATATTTTTAGAAATGTCATGAAATGTCTGGAAATATCCAACCTGATAGCTAGAGCTGCATGTACAACACCAGTGCATATGTGCCACCATGGTATGCATACATGGTTCCATGTCATAACGGCAACCACTAAACAGTGAGTGTACATAGCCAAAAAGCAAAATGGCGATGTACACACCCCAGCAACTACAAAAACAGCAACTAAATCTTTCAGAATGGGGGAACATATTTAAGCGGGGGGCTGTGCCACCTGTGCCCCCCTCACTGTGGAGGCATATAGGAGCAAAAGGGCTGCCACAGAATAAATGTACAGGTGGTTGTTGATGCATGTAGCATCATCACCAATGTTTGTGCAAAATACTCTGGTTCCACACCTGACTGTTTCACATTCATTAGCCGTGTGGGACAGTCAGTGTGACCCCTAGATGACACCAGTTGCATGTTGTAAGGTGACATACATCTGCAGTATCATTATTAACACCTCTTTACCTCCACAGATGACAATGAACCCCCCTGAAGTCATACCTGCTGACCCTGTTGGCACCTGCTGATGTAGCAGAAGCTGCAATAATGCCTACCATGCTTGCTCACCAGAGGCCAGAACAATTTTTTTTGCCATGTGTGCCAGTACACCAGGCCCACCCCTCCACTCCCATTTCTGAGGAGCCACAGCAGTGAGTCAAGGACACACCACGGGAGTGAGGGATGGACCCAGGTGACTGCCATACATGATGGAAAAAAAATGTTCTGTGCCATTCTGATCACCCGCCCCACCCTGCTCGCTCAGCAGAAGCCAGAACAATTTCTTTCACCATGTGTGCCAGTTGCCAGGCCCAACCCTCCACTCCCATCTCTGAGGAACCACAGCAGTGATCAAGCACACACCACGGGAGCGAGGGATGGACCCAGGTGACTGCCATACATGATGGAAAAAAATTGTTCTGTGCCATTCTGGTCACCCGCCCCACCCTGCTCGCTCACCAGAGGCCAGAACAATTTCTTTCACCATGTGTGCCAGTCGCCAGGCCCTACCTTTCACTCCCATCTCCGAGGAACTACAGCAGCGAGTCAAGAACACACCATGGGAGCTAGGGATGGACACAGGTGACTGCCATACATAATGAAAAAAAATTGTTCTATGCCACTCTGGTTACCCCACCCTCCTCGCCAGAGGCTAGAACAACTTCCACCACATATGCCAGTCAGCCAGGCCCACCTGACCACTCTCCATCTATCTGATAAACATTGTTCACAGAACAGCCACATGCATAGAAAAAAAAATTACAAAAAGAAAATGTTTACAATAGCTGGCCCCTGCTAGACTCCCCACCTCCTCCCTCCAAACATGCCACCCTCATCTGGGGCACATTTGCTCAGAAATAAATTGTATAAAAACCTACAGAACCTGTCTTAGTCTGTCAGCACAGAATTGGCACAAAATAGACAGAGGAGTTGCAGCAAGTGATTCAGCTCTTTTTGGGCTAATTGCAGGAGTGGGTTCTCCAGGTGATCCTTCTCCTCCTCTGCTCCACATCCTCATTCTCTGCAGCTCCCACTCTTGCTCACTCTCACCAGTCAGACACCTCAACATACAGCTCTTGATCTGCAGCAGAGTAGGTTCTCCAGGTGACTCTGCTTCCTCTGCTCAATGTCCTTGTTCTCTGCAGCTCCCACTCACTCTCACTAGACTCACAATCTCTCTTCTTTCTTGTGCTTCTGCCGACATACAGCTCTTGATCTGTAGCCCCCTCACCTCTCCGTGTACATTTAACTTGGTTTGGTGGACCTGAGGGGGTCAGAGCAAATGGAAAAGAGCTGGATTTTAAATAAATACAGACTGGTGTGATGGGCCCCAGTTATTGTGATGTGCTGCACTGATGATGTCACTAGCACGTTACACACTAGGAAAACCAAGCTGTCTTTTGTGGTCTGTGAGAGATCGGGCAGAAGAATATTGAGGAGCATACAGGGACACATATGGCATGGGATGGCTGGGGGCACACCAGGAGGGATATTGAAGTGGGCTTTCAGCACCTTGGTCGTCGAAATATGTAGCAGAATATGACAAGCTACCCGCCTGCAGCACATTTAAGGTACGAGCTGGCTAGGGATGTTGCTGTGAGAGTGGGTGGGCTTGTGTTGGGCACAGAACTGTGGCAGCGAGCGCAGGAAAGCTCCTAAAACTACGAGGAAGTTTAAAACTAGTATGTTTTGTGGAAAGCATGATTTTTTGTGGGGGGGGGACTGAAAATTGCACTTTCCACCAAATAATCACAGCTGCGATTTTCCAGTGGCAGAATGGAAGGCATTTTGGCAGTGTGGACCTAGATGTCACAGTCCTGGAGAAGAACAGACCAGTGAGTCCATCTGGTGTTGGATACTGATCCATCTTTCACTCTGTCTGATAGCAAGAAAGTTGTGGGGGGGTGTTTGGTACTTAAAATGATAGGTGAATACCCAATAATATACAAGAAATGTTTGACAGCCCAGTAGGTAGACAGAAGGTTCCTTTCACAAAGGCTGTATTTCTGTTCCACTGGTGACAACATTTGGAATGCATATGCAATAGGTCTCAAAATACCATTTGCTTTCTGTGCAAGGACTGCAGACAAAACAACGTCTGAGGTGGCTGATTCCAGATGGAAGAGCAATACTGGATTTGGGTTCACTAAGGCTGAAGCAGAGGCCAAGACCTGTTTCAGTGATGTCAAAGTCTGGGTGTGTTGGGACCCCAAGTCCAAGGGATGCCCTTTTTCAGAAGCTCATACAGAGGGTTGGCCGCCTGGGCAAAGTCACAAATGAAGTCCCTGGAGTAGATGACCATTCCCAGAAAACATCCGAGTGTTGCCACGCTTGTTTGTAGAGGCAAATCTTGCAGGCGTTGGATCTTTTTCTTGGCTGGGTTTCTGCCTTTGTCTGTTATGTGTAACCCAAGGAAAGCAACTTCTGTCTGGCAGAGTTGTGCCTTTGCAGGGTTGCATTTGAGGCCTGCCCTCTGCAGGAGGGTCAGTAGTTCATCCAAGAGATCAATGTGTTGTTCTTTGGTGGCAGTTGCCAACAATAGGTCATCCACATACTGCAGAATACACTGTGGGGCAGAGAAACCCTCCAGGGCATCCGTCATGTGTAGACAGAAAACAGAGAGCCTGCTGTGGAACTCCTGAGGTAAACTGGTCCATGTGTACTGCCAACCTTCAAAGGTGAAGGCAATCAGAGATCTACCCAGTTCCTTAAATGGTGTAGGGAAGTGATGTTTGCCCTATGAGCAGAACATCTTATAGTCAATATGATGGGCTAGAGTCATAAATATAAACATATTTGGGAACCCTTGTATGTTTTATTAACAGTTTGAATATGAAACCCTGCCCTTGACAGGGTTCCAAGGCATGACTAGGCAAATCAACATGTTTGGGTTCTTTTCCTTGGGCACTTTGTGTGTATTGGTCAGGCTCACGTCTGGTGGCATGGGGAGGGGGGTTCAATAGGGTGGTTGGGAGGCTGGGGAAGGGAATTTATACAAAGGTGAAGGCAAATTTGTATTGGCTTTTTAGGGCTAGTGGCAGTCACCAGAAACAATTGGAGATGTCAAGAGTGCTGAACCACTTGTGGTCAGGCGTCAGCAATTTGAGCACATCAGGTGCTGAGGCTACTGTAGGTGAGCAGCTAGGAGTGACTTGGTTAAGTCTTCTGTAATCAATTGTGAGTCTGAAAGTTCCCATGGGTTTCTTCACAGGCCAAATAGGTGAACTGGCAGTGGGGACACAAGTCCTGATCATGCCTTGTTTGAGGAGTGACCGAATGGTTTCTCTGAGTGATGGTAGGGCCTCAGCAGGAAAAGGGTATTGCCTTTGCCTTTCATGTGCTGGGCCTGGGATTTTAATGACAGTTTGCATCCTACCACAGTCATGTTTGTTTGTGGTGAATGCATCCAAATGCTTCTGCAGGTTGGGGAGGAGTCTTTTGAAAAACTCAATGGTTTGGAATAGAGCTATGATGTCATATTCTTTGTCATTGTTGGTTATAGCTGCAACCACATGCGAATCAGAAATCATGACAGTATGATATTGTCCTCTGATCTGGATCAATAGCATGTTAACCAGATCCACCACACAGCTGTGTGGCACAAGAAAATCAATCCCCATGATGCTGGGATGATTATGCAAAATCATAAGCTTGAAGTCATGGTGTGCCTTCAGGTTGCCTATGGTCACTGAAAGCACTATTGAGCAGTATGTAGATAGCTTTGTGCCATCCACACCTGATGTATCGGTCCTCCATCCAGCAGACTGAGGAGAGTTTGCCAGATCTTCATCATGTAATACAGACACAGCCGTGCCTGTATCTAATAGCATTGTCAGTTGTCACCCCGACCATGGTCTTGATACATGGCCTTCTGTTTGTGTTCAATGCCAGCTTGTTCACAATATGGGCTAGGGCCTGTAGTTGTCAAGCCATAGTGCCAGCAGCATGGTGCTCCTGGAAGAGTGTCTGGGCCTGTTCTTGTCTGGCCTCATGGTTGCCATGTAGGGATTGGCATCAGGGTTCAGGCCTGTTGTGGCCTAATGCCCTGCTGTTCTGGAATCCCTGTGGCCTGTTGAGGCCTGCTGTGCTGGGTCTATAACTGTGAGGTCTCGTGCCATGACCGCATCCGCTACAGAGCAGACCTGACTGAGGAGGTTCCGGAGATTTCTGTTCTCCTCTGCGATTTCTCTGTATGAGGGGCCTGATCGATTTTCCCAATTGTCCCGATTGGAATCGGAATTCCAATTGCACTTGTTTTTGTTGTGGGTCCAATTTCCACCTCCAGACTGGTGATTCTGTCGGTTGTCCGAAGATGTGGGCTTCTTCTCTTGGGCCTTGCCCTCCACAGTATAGTGGGTTGTGAGCTCATTGGTAGACTGTACTGCAGCCACCTTTTTTAAACCGGGGCCGAGGTCTCACATGCAGAGCTGGTAAACCTACTTCTTTTCTAAAGGACATCTGCAAAATTGTCTGTGTTGAGGAAAATTGTTGGTTCCACCTTTTCACGGCCGGCCGGAAGCATGTTCTGGAGGAACACATTTTTGTATTCTGTGAGGTCGGCATCTGTGGTTTCCCATGCAAGGTGTTTGCCTGCATGGTAGTCCATCCACAGTCTCTGATGGAATGTCACAGGGCGTTCTTTTGCATTTTGTTTTACAGGGTGAGCTAACTTTACCCCAACCACACCTAAGCTATGTGCAGCAATGAGTTCAGCTGCAATTTGATGAAAAGTTGCTTGGGTGTCCCAGCGGGCTACATCTGGGAGTTTCACCCATAGGCCTGGATCGATAGTTTGTTAGAGGACCTGTACTTGGTAGTCCTTCACTAAGCTGAGCATCTTGCATATGGAATGTACTTTCTCCAAATCACAACTGAGATTGTAAGTGGGACTCTTGTGGCCTATGCTGTCAGTGATCTGCTGGACAGACTGGGCTATCTGTAATGGATTATTGGGAATGCATTTGGGGATAAGGGTATCTCATGCACCATGAAGGGTGGCCTCTGCTTTGGCATCGGCCACTGTTCAGACCATAGAATCCTGAGTAGTGGTCTCTCTCAGCATTTGTTTCATCTGGACTTTGAAAGCCCTTTTGCTTTTATCAGGTAAATCTGAATTGTGCAAAGTGCTTTCAATCTTTTTCTCAATCTCCTCTCTGTCGCTCTCTGTCAGAGTGGCAATTGGAGCGGCCATTGGAAGGCCTAGAGAGGGCGGTTATAAGCCTAAGCCGCCTCCCATCATGGTGCTCACCATCTTGGTGTCGTACATGATAATCGTCATTGTGTTGATGACGTAGGGAAGTGCTGTCATAGCATGGGGACCAGCCATCTTGTGAATGGTGGGATGGGATTACTGGATCATAATAAGGGCATGACTGGGCATTGTACTGAGAGATGTCATCATCATACTCATCATCTCCAGATGACGTGAGGTTGAGGGGTGCATATCTACCCATCGCCTTAATGTGACCAGCCAAAACATCTCACTGATGGCGCAGTTTCACCATCTTGTCTTTACAATCATCATGACCAACTTTTGCAGTGTTCTGTTCTACACCTTTCACAACTTCTTTCTGTACCACTCTATATGTGGTGCTCAACTCTCAGTTGTCCCTGTGTTCCCTATCCAACTCATCACGTACCTGTTTCAAGTTGTCTTTGGGTTCATCCATGTCCTCTCACATTTGATCATTAGTTTTACATAATAAATCATTCATTTGTAACACCTGTCTCTTATCCTGTCTCAAACTTTCACATTCATCTCTCAACATACAAATTTCTCTCTGATCACCTTCACCAGAACAGTGCAAAAGTGTCTCTTTCTCATTTCACAATGACTGAATGTCAGTCTCCAGTTATTGCACTTTTCTCAAACTTTCAGATGCCTGCAATCCCATCACTTTTTTTAAGGGACGAGAATTGCAGTTTGAGGGAGTGAAACCTCAATTCAGAGGCTTCTAAAGCAGCATAGAGAGTCGTAACCAACAGCCCTTTAGCCTCACGCTTTTTGGCTGTTTCTCTCATCTCAGAGTACTGAGTTGAAATCCCCAGTACAGGGTTTTCAGATTGAATTGCATCCTGCGTGAAGTCAGTCCATCCTCCATGGGAGGCAAGGAAGTTAGAGACGTCTAGTCTCAAGTCTGCGTATATGTTTCATGTTGTGGACATCGTGGTAAAAGTAATAGTTATTGGAGGAACTTAAAATCAGAACCCATAAGAGATTTCCACATCATGTATCGATCCACAACAGGCAAAACCAGCAGACGGGTGGGCTACTGTGCTCATGTACACTTGCAATTGAAAACTGCCATCAGGCGCTGTGAGTCGGCATCAACCAAGCCCAGTAAGCAGCCAGACTTTACAAGCTGCTGTGGAGGTAAAAGTAACGGAAGCAGTGGTGCAGGAATGCACACCTACTGTACCTGTAGGGAAGTGAAATTTTCTTAAGCAACAAATGAAACTTTGCAGCATCTAAATCGCGTGCACACGGTCATCAGTTTCTTACGGTGTCTAGCCCTGAGCGGGTTCTTGGTGATAATTAGAAATGCAAATGAGTCTCAGACAAATTGCATATCAGTAATAAACTTGTTCATTACACCAAAAGAAATCACAGTTGCCCTAAGCAGTTCTTACCATAAGACATTAGCAGCCAAGCCTAGCATTCCCCAATACCCCAAGGAGTGTAGAAGGTCTCCGAGGGAAATGCGTAATACATTATATTAAATACTGTGATAATCACTATGGTTACCCTTAGTATGAAGCATTATTAGATACATGTGGTAAGCCCTATTGGCCAAAAGTTAGGTGGCTCCACAGCGTTATCTAGTCTTGTACAATATTCACTAAGTCAACCATATCTTAGAACAATGAGAGTATACATGGTACATGGAAAACACAGGATGTGGTGCGATTATACATACATCCAAAAGATGGCAGTGCAGACTCCATAATATCAGAAGATGACAAAGACATGAATGTCTTAGCATACTATGTGCAGTTTTCAAGCATAGAGAAAGTAAAGTATTAGTGTCAGTGGCTCAGCAGGCAGCACACTTGCCTCTGAGGCCAGGAGATCAGAAGACTGCGGGTTGAATCCCAACATCAAGCACTTGGGTTAAATCCCAATACTGACACTGTAGTTCAGCATGAGGGGGGGTGCTGCACTCTTGAGGTGCCATCTTTCAGATGAGATGTTAAACCGAGGTCCCATCTGCCTGTTCTGGTGGTAGTTCAGGTGGATGTTAAAGATTCCATGGCACTTCTCGAAAAGAGTAGAGGAATTTTCCCGGTGCCCTGGCCAAATTTTCCCCTTGCACTAAAAAAATACCACTGACAGCTTCATCTGGTTTAAGGTTAGTAGCATTCATCTGTATTCCCCCCCCCCCCCAGGTTGTGCCTGAAAATAGGCAGAATTTGTCTAGTGCACTTACCCGGTCAACAGAAACCAAATAAGCAAAGTAAATTACAATCATTATATGTCCTGACACTTACACTTATATGGTACAGTAAGTGTCTGTGCCCAATATGTTAGTATAGCATATGCATATTATGTGTAACATAAAGGTTTGTCTGAGGTGTACAGTGGAATATCAATTAGGTTGTAGGGACCTCGCATAACAATATGGCGAGTACAATTTATTGTGACCACAGAGAGATAGGTGGCAGCAGGACTGGGCCATAATGGGTTGAGGGAAATTTGTACTGCGAGTCAGACGGGGGAGAAGCAGGAAGGACATGGCTCTGTTTATGTCCTCCCACAGAGGGTATGGTAAGGCTGTAAAAATGTAAAAAAAAACCCAAAACACCAGTACAGTAACTGAGGGTGAATGACAGGCAGGATATTCTATCAGAGAACTGTACCTAATACCTCAGGGTAAAACTGTGAATGGGTTAAAAAATCACTGGTTTGGTGGGTGAGGGTGTGTGACAGGCAGGATGTCCCAACAGCTGTATAACTGCAAACAGGTAAAAGTTTATGTGCTTCCACAAGATATATCATTGACATCTTATTGGTGTGCTGAATCCTGATTGCTGGAAGAAGTGAATGGTCTTGCGAATGGTGATTGGTGATAGATCTTTTGAGGCCTTTTTTCATATGTTACACAATAAAAACAGAAAAGTAGATGGAAAAGGATTAACTGCCTTGCACAGTTGGTTGAGTGTTGGGGTTGGTGGCAGGGTGTTTGTCGAAAGCTGCAGATATGTACTTTTTTAAAGTGATAGCAAGTCAGAACTGCTGCATGCTACATTTTTTATAACACAAAAATGGTTGCAATTTTTTCTTTTAAACTGATTGTGACAAGTATCATTTTATTGTTCAACAAAATGTCATTACAAATTCATGGCCTGTACATATAAAACTTCATACAAAACTTTAAAACGTTCAACTACTCTAAAAACAATTTGACATTAATATATTCAAGTGCCTTTATCAGAGGACAATTATTCCAACATAACCATGCCATACTGTGATTCCAAAAGGTTAGAAATCTGATAATCCTTCTTATAATGTGTCCTGAAGTGGCATTTATAAATCTTTTCAGTAACTTATTAGGATGTTCATGTGTTCTAGCTAGGAATTCCACAAGATATTATATTGATATTTTAGTGTGCTTAATGCAGTAGCTGCAACAGCTGGCAGCAGCCATATTTTGTCTGGTGCCATCCTCCCCCGGACCTAGGATTAGGTGGAGGATGGAAGGAACAGATGGTGGTCCCTAGGGGGATAGGAACAGCTCAGGGATTGGACCCAGAGACCACCAAGGCTTCCCACAAGAGAACGGGGGCTACATGTTGTGGGGGAGAGGAGAGGTGCATAACTGGAATTGTAGCCTGCAGTTCTACCTCTTTCTCCTCTCTCCCTTGCAGGATCAAGATGTCTCAGACCCTCAGGCAGGACTTGAAGGTGAGGGTCTACTGGGCCTGGGTAGGCTATCCGGGGGACAGAGCTGGAAGGGTAGAGCTTGTGATGGCAGAATGCTTGCTTCTTGAGCAGAAAGTTGTGGGTTACAATCCCACCAAGGACAAATATGTATTTTGGAGAGTTATAGCAACTGTAAATGGGAATGGGATCAGGTTAAAAAAAAAAAAAAAAAAAATTGGCCACATTTGTCCTCCAGGGGCTTCTGCCTTGCTGTCGGAGGATCTGGTCCAGCGCTGACTTAGTCCCTTCTCATCCAGAGCTCCGAGTTAATAGTCACAAGGGGCGGCCTACAGGCCTCTCTGGGAAGCCGCTAGCCTGTGCTCCCACCCGGGGGAGCTGCTTCAGTGGTTTTGTGCTTGAGTCCTAGGTTGAATTCTGGGTCCCTGGCTTTCTCGTGCACACCCTGGGTCTTCAGTTTCCTTCTTCCCCACCCTCTAATCTTAAGGTCTGCGATTGGCTGCTATCCTTACCTGGCTTGCTGCCCCAGGGGTGGTTAGTCAGCGGTTTGGGCTGGCGAAGCTCAGTCCTGGCATTTCGCTCCTTGGACGCATGGGGCAGCAGCAGTGGGAGGCTCTGCTACTGGATTGCAGTGGGGATGAGGTAGGCCCACCTTCTGCACCCGGCTGGGGCCTGCATATTTGCTGAGCCCCCAGGCAGGCACATGGAGCGGGGGGGTATGAGCCAGCGCCTCACTCAGGTGGGCGGCGGGAGGCCTCTGATCACTCCGGACGAGATAATTACCGGACTCCCATGTGGTGGACGACCACAAATGGGCTGGTCCAGTTCCCTTCATACCCTGTTCACTGGTACTGCAGGGGAAGTCTTGTGTAGCTCTTGCAAGATGGGGGGCCTTTGAGGATCGAATAGGCCCAGCCCAAACCTTACAGAGTCTCGCAAGAGCAGGGTGGTCATCTTTCCTGGGGCTGTAGTGCCTAAATGGTGCATTGTTTATGGCTGGTGTCCAGACGTTGGACAGAGGGACACTCGTTTGTGACAAAAACACGCTCGATCTGTTGCTGCAATGTGCTGCAACCCCAGAGGCCCCACGATAATCTGAATATTGTCCTCTTTCACAAGCTTAGCTGCCTTTTCTCCTCCGTCCATCCCCTGATTGCTGTATCAGCTCCAGAGCACCCACACAGCTTAGCCCATCCACATCAGGAGGGAGGGAGTCCCGGGGACAGGGGTTGGTTCCTCATCCCCCCCCTAAAAAAAAAAAAATATATATATATATGTATATAAAAGAAAAAATAAGCAAACAGGCATTTGGGCTGGCAGTATAGCCTAGAGGTTAGAGGAACAAGGTGTGAACGAGCTTGATACATCCAGCAGTCCAGGCCTGAGTTTGATTCTCACAACCTCCACTTGCATACTGTGTGACTCTGAGCAAGTCACTTAACCGCCCAGTGCTCCCAGGTCGCCCCTGAAAACAGGCATTTGTGCCTAGTGGGCCTTACCTTGTTACCAAAGACTAAAATAAAAAAAAAAATAAATAAATACTAACACATTAAAAAAGTATGAATATGCGTAGGGATGGGCATGTTGTTAGCTTTATGCTGCAGTAGCATCGGTTGGTGGTTAGACCACAGGAGGCCTGTTGTGGCAGTGTTTCCTTGCCTCCACCCTCCCCAACATCCCATGGTTCCTATGGTGAGAGAGTCCAGCCTGGCAGGGCCGGGGGGGGTCAAAAGGGTAGGCAGGGCATCCCTCGTAAGGGGCTCCTCTGGGACCACCCCGGTGTTTGTATCCAGTTACACCATTTAGCCACTCTCTTGTGTTGGGGAGGCCTTCGGTGTTTTACAGATCATGGCTACCCGGCAGAGAACCCCATCATAGAAAGCTACAGAGGGCCTGGAAGGGCAGCTGTGGGAGATGTACAAGAAGAAGGGAGCCGCTTGGCTGGAAGCCTGCTTGAAGGGGCTGTAGGACCCATCGACAGCCAGGTGAGGGCCACCACTGCAGAAGTGGCCAGCAAGAGAGAAGGTGGCACCTCTGGCAAAAGTGTCTAGAAGGCCGGGGAGAGGTAAGCAGAATGACAGGGTGTGGGAGCTGACTGATGGGGAGGTGCAGCAAGTCCTTGACATGGAGTTAGGAGTAGGAGAGCAATCCCCACATGGGCAGGAGGTCACAGAGGAGGGGGGAGGGCTCCTTGTGACACAGGAACAAGCAGACAGCATAGGTGGGAGAGGGACGGGGTTACCCCCACCGAGGGGGCGGAAGCCAAGCTGGACAAGCTCCTGGACCTCATGGCAGTGATGGTAGCAAAGATGGGGTTGCAGGATGTGGCCATGGGAGCCACGGCCACGGGGGCTCCCTCTGCTTCAGTGCCCCATCCTCCTTCCCAAGCTCGAATGCTGGCTTGGACAAGCAGCTAGGTTCCCACCTTATGGAGAAGGTCAGGCAGCAAATCAGGAATAGAGAGTACGTGGACATGTTCTTCCTGTTGAACAGACTGGTGGAGCGGGAACACAAGAAGAAGGAAAAGGGGGAAGAGACAGATAAGAAGCTGCCAAAAATTCCCTGCACCTTTGAAAATTGGATAGCGGCCTTCCTTGTATATGCAGACACCATACTGCAGATGGAGAAGGATCAGGGACTGGGTCTTTATACTTATCAGAGCAAGATTGCACTCATGCACCGGAGAAAAGGGGGAAAGGCATGGCTCAAGTACGATGAAGAATTCAGAAGGTGGAGGCAGGAGGACAGGTCCCTGGGTTGGGGGACGGTGGACATGATGCTACTAGTGGATGTCATGCATGGCGGTGGCGTAGTGCACACCTACAGCAGCTTGCCACTCAGGCCACTGTCCCCAGTGAAGCCTGAAGGGGCTCCAGGGTCCAGCCAGGCTTGCTATGCGTACAACCAGGCGAAGTGTACCAGGGCCTCGTGCCGCTTTCATCACTCATGCATGGCTTGTGGGCAGTAGCATCCTTTCACCAGTGCTTGTCACCTCAACCCCTCAGGGGATGGTTCAAAGGAACGGCTAGAAAATCAGGGAGGCAGCCAGGTGGCAGGCCTGCCTACCCTGGTAAGGGTGGACAGGATTAGTCAGTGGTTGGTCCAGTACCCGGACGGGGAGGCCGCCAACCTGCTCAGGGAGGGATTCACAGTGGGTTTCATGTTACAATACATAGGCCCCCGGGGGGTCCAGGAGGTAGAGAACCTGAAATCTGCCAGGGATCACCCACAGGTAGTCCAGGAGAAGCTGGAAAAAGAGAGGTGGCTGGGGAGGATTAGTGGGCCATTTGCGGCCCTGCCGTGTCCGTCCCTGAGGGTATCACCCATTGGTCTCATGCCAAAGAAAACACCAGGGGAATACAGGATGATAACTCACCTGTCATACCCAGAGGGAGACTCTGTGAATGAAATATCGACCCATGCCATACGGCAGTGCAGTATGCATCATTTGATAGGGCAGTTCAGGTGGTGCAAGAGGCTGGGCCTCAGGCACTCCTGGCAAAGGTGGACACCAAATCCACATTCTGGCTGCTTCCCATGCACCCAGATGACAGGTAGCTGCTGGGCATGAAGTTTGATGGGCAATATTATATAGATAACTGCATGCCTATGGGGTGCTCCATAGCTTGTACAGTCTTTGAGACATTCAGTAGGTTTCTTCACTGGGTAATGGAGAATTATACAATTGCAAGAAAAAATCTTGGGCCCCGATTGGTCAGTCTGGGATTGGACCCGTGATGTTATCCCAGTACAACATCACGGGTCTAGTCCCAGCACACAGATGACCACATGAACCATTATAAAGATCAATGCACACAACCGACATCGGTAATCCCCGCTTGTCACCCGCTTGTATAACTGCCGTCTCAAGTTGCCGTTATTTTTAAAACCTCCCTCCCAGAAAATCCCCAACACACAAAGCGCAAACAAGAAATTTTCTCCTCACCATTTCTTCCCTGAACCCAGCTGCTTTACTCAACCGTGGAGACCATAACTACCGGTCTCGTGGTTCACTTGTCGCTCGGTTCATGGGGAAAAGTGTGAAAACGACTGTGCGCAAACCCACTTGCTCACCCAGGCATCTCTGTGTTCCCTGACCATGATTGTAAAAAAAATATTTAAAAGCCATATCACAACAGCGCTGCAGCAGCTTCATTCTCCAATCGGCTTGGTGGCCATGCTGTTTGGCTCACTACAGCACTGTGGTAATATAAATTCATTGACTGATCAGCTAGGTCACCGCAGTCCTTAACTTCCAAACATGGCTACATCCTCAAAATGTAAAAAGCAACAAAAAAGAGAAACGGGGTCAGCATGTGTTGTATGCCACTGTATAACACAAGGACACAGTGAGACTTATACGTGGTCAGAAATGGAAAGCTGTAAGGAGGGAAGCAACAGGCATGTTACACTGGCAGCACCATCTAGTGGTCAAAATAGAAACTGGATTTTTTGTTCAGAGTATATCCTTCCACACACAAAAAATGATAAGAAAAGACAAATAAATACCTTTCTCTCTTTTTTTCCTTTATTTAAAAGCAAGCCATTGTATAATAGCAATAATGCACTCCAGGGTGTGTGTTGTGCTGGGATAACGTCACTTCTGGGGTGATTAGTCGCACTCGGCCTGCGGCCTCGTGTCTAATCACCCCAGGCGTGACGTTTTCCCAGCACAACACACACCCTGTCATGCATTATTGCTTAAGCAATCAGGCAACAAGCTCATGGTCCATTACCTCAATGACTTCCTGTTTGCCTGGGCAGATGGAGAAGACAAGTGTGATAGGACACTGTCCACCTTTATATTGATCTGTATGGATTTTGGTGTCCCCTTAGCACCAGAGAAGGTTGAGGCTCCTGCTAGGGTGCTAGTGTTCTTGGGTATTGAAATCAGCACCATCAATAAGCTCTGCCAACTGTCCTGGGAGAAGGTGGAGGCGCTGAGATGCCAGCTTGAGTCCATGGAAGGGGCCAAGAAGGCAGCCTTGAGGCAGTTACAGCAGCTGGTGGGGCACCTCAACTTTGCTTGTTGGGTCATGCCGATGGGGCTCACATTCTTGTGCTGCATGGCTAAGCTGGGAGGGGGGTTCACCAGTCCACATCTCAGGTTGCAGGTCACGGAGGACTTTTGAGAAGATCTGTGGATATGGAAGGTCTTCTTGGGGCACTTCAATGGTGTGGCTCTTTGGCAGGTGGGCAGCCGAGAGCATGAGCTCCAGCTGTTCACAGATGCGGTGGGATCTTTAGGGTTCATGGCTTACTTTCAAGGGGAGTGGTGTGCTGGGCAATGGCTGCCGGAATGGGAGGTGGCTGGACTGCTTAAAAACATCACCTTGCTGGAATTATGTGCCATAGTAGTAGCCCTGCATTTATGTGGTGCACAGCTTCAGGTCGGACAACATGGGGGTGGTGGACACAATTAATAGGCAGTTAGGGCCTAAGGGCCCGACGAGGGACTTGATGCACATCTTTGTCCTAAAATGCTTAATGTTGAACATCTCCTATAAGGCCATTCACTTACCAGGGGTCAATAATGGGATCGCTGATGCTTTGTCTTGTTCACAGTGGCAAAAGTTCCGGGAGCTGGCTCTAGCAGTGGAGCAGCAACCATGGGTACCCACCTTCTTGTGGAGGGTAGTGACATCTAGACTTGGAAATGGGTAGGTAACTCCATCGCACCAGGGACAAGGGAAGTATAAGGGACGGGAGTCGAACATTTTCTATTGATGAGGGCACAGGCGGCATGGCTGGAGGTTTGGCCCATTCCAGTGGAACAGCTGTGCAGGTATATCATGCAGTCAAAGCAGGTGGGGGCGATGCTGGGGGTGGTGGCGGTGCACCTTGCTGGCTTGTCATGGGTTTCCAGGGTCCTGGAGTTCTCAGACACCACAAAAGCATTCAGGGTGAGGAAGGTCCTCGAGGGATGGGTGAAGTCGGTTGCCCCTCACCAGGATTCGAGGCACCCAATCACCCCGGTGACCCTCTAGAGCAACAGGGGGGTCCTGCTGAAGGTCTGCTGGACCCCCTTTGAGGTGCTGGTGTTCAACACCATGTTTCTGCTGGCCTTCTGTGGGGCATTCCGTGTATCAGAGGTTACCCAGCCATCCTGGGGGACCTAACATATCGGCCCGAAGGAGGGAGACGTGCTTGTGTCTGCATGTAGGGCCTGGGTGAGGCTCCAGAGGAGCAGGGCTGACTGGGAGCAAAAAGGCCTCTGGTGCCTGGTGCAAGCTCCACCAGGAGTGTCCTGGAAGATTCAGGACAGGGTGCAGGCCTACATGGCAGTCGCACCTAGGTTAGGGGGTGCATTTTTTATGCACAGAGATGGGTCTGCAGTCACAGCTTGCCAGTTTCGGGTCATCTTGATTAATGCATTCCAGGAGGCAGGACTGGATCCAAATGAATATGGGACACATTCCTTCAGGATCGGGGCCGCCACATACACTAGGATTCTGGGATGGGCTGACAGCCAGACTCAGGTGCTGGGGCAGTGAAAGTCCAAAGTGTTCTTGGGGTATGTGTGACCCTATTTGCAATAAAAACTTGTTTTCCAGGGTCCCCTATTTGGTTGATTCAAGCTGGTTGGTGGCTAGATCTTCATGCGGCAAGGACATCAGGGCAAGAGGCTGCTCTGATGGAAGGGGTCATCCGAACATTATCATGAGTAAAAGGGTCGCACCTTTAAAAGAAACTAGTTTTCCAGTGTGCTTACCCATTAAGTGAATAAACAAACACGCAAACAAACCAGGAAGGTGGAAGACCATGAACTTGCAGTGCACGGCATGAAGAGCAAACCATGGAGGGGTAGCCATCACACAACCTGCTCTCCTGGCCAAGCTGATCTGGTAGTTAACAGGCCAGAGGGGGAGTGTTGGTCCCTTTCACTCGTGGCCCACTTTAGGGTCAGCTTGGGGGATGAGCAGGGTCGGGTGGGAGCTCGGGGGACCATGGAAAGACATAGTCAGACACAGGCTTTGGGTCAAGGTGTGATAGCCGAGACAGGCCTCAGTCCCAAAGAAGGTGGGGAGCTATGTTAGGTGAGGCAGACGGGGGGTCTCAGAGGAATTAGGTGAGCAGTTGGCTTGGGTGGTCGGACGTTGTCTGTCTTGTGACATCTCGGGAAGATCATGATACATCGAATGGTCAGCGGGGGCTGTAACAAACCATATTCTTCAAAGGGCTCATGGCCCCCCTGCTCTGGTTGGCATGGAGGCGGAAACTGAGTATCCTGACCCATGGGAGGGGTCAAGGTTCACCCCAGCAGGTACAGCTCTCCTGCAAGGCTAACGGTACCTGACAGAGGCAGCTGGTAAGCCTTGGCTCTAAAACCTCAGACCGATGATCTTCCCATGTGCGCACGCTGTTCTCATTCTGGTTTGTAATCAGTAAACACATGGCTGCAGCCATTTCCTCCAGGATCCTTGTCTGTGTTTTCTTTCTGGGAAAGGGGGTTATGAATGAGTACCAGACAATGCAGAGACTGCAACAGCTGGCAGCAGCTGTTTTTTGCCTGGGACCATCCTCCCCTGAACATAAGAGGAGGCAGAGGATGGAAGGAACAGAGGGTGGTCCCTAGGGATTGGATGCAGGGACCACTGAGGCTTCCCACAAGGGAAGGGGGGCTACATCCTGTGGGGGAGAGGAGGGGTGTATAACTGGAATTGTAGCCTGTAGTTCTGCCTCTTTCTCCTCTCTCCTTCGCAGGATCACCCACCCTCCTTAAAGCCAGGTAGTTTGGCCAGGTAACTAGGGCCCCCCTTTTGACCCCCTAAGGGTGACCGCAATAGGGGTTGGGGATTGGCTTTTCCCAGTTTTTCCATGAAAAAGGGTTTCTGGGTTTTTCACCTCCTCCAAAAGGGTGTGAAAACAGAGTTAGAAGTAGAAGAACCAAAATAGGTTAGAGCAAATAGTCAGGGTTTTGGTGCATATCAATCTGTTGCAGTCATGTTGATGTCGTCTCGGGAGGATCACAATTCATTGAATGGTTGGTGGAGGTGGTAACAAGCTGTATACTTCAAAGGGCTCATGGTCTCCCAGCTCTGGTTGGCATGGAGGCAGAAACTGAGTATCCTGACCCAGGGGAGGGGTCGAGGTTCACCTCCAGCAGGTACAGCTATCCTGCAAGGCTAATGGCACCTGACGGGGGCAGCTGGTAAGCCTTGGCCCTACAATTTTGGACCGATGATCCTCCCGTTTGTGCATACCACTGTCATTCTGGTTTGTAATCAATAAACGCATAGCTGCAGCCATTTCCTCCAAGATCATTGTCTGTGTTTTCTTTCTGGGGAAAGGTGGCCATGGATGGGTACCAGACAATTCCAGTTGCTGGAAGAGGTGCAAAGCTGTAGGATTTTATCCCTAAACCACATGGCTTCAGAATCTTCTCAGCCAAGCAGAATGCAGGAAATTCACTAGATCCAGAAGCAAATGGTTTGATACCTTTTATTGGATCAAAAAAGATGTTACAAAAAGAACAAAGTATTTTAGCTTTCAGACCAACCTCATCCTTCCTCAGAAGTTTAACTTCACTATGCATTTTACATTTTTCAATTAAAATCAGAATAGAACTGCAAAATTTGGAAGTCCAGTTAAAAGATGCAGTTAACTCAAACTCTGTCACTATCAACCAATGGCAATAATATTGTGCTGGAGTGAGATATCGATTTTTAAAATAAGAAACGTCTGTTGTGTCAGTGTGGACTGTTTTTCTTTTTTCTACTTTTTTCACTCACTCTTGTTTAGTTTCTACACTGCATATAATAAATCCTTAATTTTTCATCTTTACTACTTTGGCTTCATTATTTCTACAATCTCTTCAGCTTTTTCCTTTATTCTTTATCCTTCCCTCCTCCATCTCCAGGATGTCCAGTCTCTTCTGGTATGCAGTGTTGGTCCAAAGGGGGTGGTGTTGTCAGGAAATCACTGACATGTAGGAACATTTTTCAGTGTGGAGCTGGTCCTTGCATGACTCATCTTGTTGCTACTAGAGGGGGTTGGACTGCTGTGGGCTGAATGATTCCACAACATAAGTTCTAATCTTTAACAGTTCTTCTTTATCCAATTCCAATGTTTTGCCATACAACTAGTGGCTTCTTCAGGGGAATTATGTATAGCTGCATGCGGTGTTGGTCCCCATCAACATACACACACACGTTGAAATTTAAATTCTGCTGATGAAATTACTGCAAAAGTCAGAATTTTGCTTTCAAAAACTTTTGCAAATAATGAAGAAAACTACAAAATTTCAAGTTAATTTATGGGAATTTTATAATAAATTTTGTAAACTGCAGAATTTATTTCCAAAGAAGTAATCACTCTCATCTGTTTAAGTCTCTATGGTAGGTAAAACATGGTCATAACTGGAACTGGGAGTCAGAGGCAATGCTGGTTTAACTTCCAGGAGACACTAGTGTTACTGGGAGAAGCAAGTGGCATAATTGGTGTGGTGAGACACTGGTGTACCTGGAAGGAGAGTGGATGACATTGTCATAAGTTAGAGCAGTCACTGTTACAACTGGAAAGAGACACTGTGGTAACTGGGAAGACACCACCATAACTTGGAAGAGACACTGCCTTAACTGGGGAGATACTGGTACAACTGGTAAGAGTCACTACTGAGACACTGATAACTACTAGTATAACTTGTAAAGGCACTGGTATAACTGGGAGAAGATAATGCCATCATTAGGATGAGACACTACTGTAACTGAGACACTAATATAACTGGGAAGAGATACTGGTATAACTGGTAGGAGATACAACTGAGACACTGGTATAACTTGGAGGGGACACTGACCACTGGGAGGAAATAGTGGTATAACTGGGCAGAAACACTGGCATACCTGAGTAACTAGTATAACTGTGAGGAGACACTGCCATAACGGGATATTCTGCTGTATTTAAAGGGAGGCACTGCTGTAACTTGGACAAGACACTGGAATAACTGAGACACTGGTACCTGTATATCTGGGAGGAAACACTGACATGACCAGGATGAATATAACTGGTAGGGGATACTGCCATAACTGGGGATATCGTGTCATATCTGGATGGTGACACTGCCAGAACTGGCAAGACACTGGTGTAACTAGGACCAGGCAATGGTATAATTGGGGGGAAACACTGTCAAAACTGAGACACTGGTATGCAATAACTGGGAGGAGACACTGGTGTAACTGAGACACTGGTGGAACTAGGAGGAGGCAAGGGTATAACTACTAGGACGAAACACTGGCAAAACTGAGTTACTGGTATGCAATAACTGGGAGGAGACACTTATGAAACTGAGACACTGGTGCAAATTGGAGGAGACACTGGTATAATTGGGGAGATGCTGCCATAACTGGGATTAGAACCTGCTATGACCGGGAGATGCTACCATAACTGTGAAGACACTGGAGTAACTGGGATGTGATATTGCTGTACCTGAGACACTGGTATAACAGGGAAGATACCCTGAGATAACTAGGAGGAGACAATAGTATAACTTTGGAAACACTACCATAACTCACAGACACTGTTGTGACTTAAAGAAGACCATTCCATAATTGATAAGACACTGTTGTGCAGTACTGGGATGCGATGCTAGCATAAGTGGAGAGACGCTGGTGTAAAAAGAGAGGAGACACTGGAATTACTAGGGAGATGCTTCTATAGCTGACTGGAGACACTTGTTTAACTTGAGTGTCTGAAAGGGGCTTCCGGCGAGCTTAACCACCACTTACCCCTAGATATGGGAGTACCATGGGGTGCCCACCTCAATTACAGGCACAGACTTGGTTGGGCAGCACACTAACCAGGGAGAAGGTTGCAATAACTTACTGTTTAGGATAACTGATCCTTGTGGCTGCCCAAGTATTGTACATTGCTGTAAATAGGATTTTGTCTGTAATGTTGTTCTATTATATATTAACTTAAAAATAAAAATCCAGACTGTAACCATCCCCGCTGCTGTTTCTGACCCCCAGGATCAACTTAGAAAATAAATGTTACACCTGAACATGAGGCTATCCCCATATGGGAAACTCTAACTAATACTTAAATGAAATAAGCATTATGATTTCATCCCAACAAAGCCCAGAATATATGGAAAATGGAAATTAGTGTTCAAAGTAAGGATTGAAATACTTCTACTAAGAACCCAAATTGTGGCACAATTTGAGTTTTTTTAAATTAAAGTTCTAAGTTGGAATGTCATCAACCCTTAATATGAATTGTAATTTCAAGTCTCCATTATTTGAAGGGTTTGGCAGCTGTACCTTGTTTATTTATACTCCAGGACCCAGATATTCAAACTGCGCCAGGCTGTGGTGCAAGCCTGGGTGCAGCACAACTTGGCTGTGCAGGGGCGTTGACTGGGTGATATTCAACGGAGCTGCGCCATGGCTCAGCATCATTGAATATCGCACCCTGGCCACCCGCAGTGCACATGGTGCAGTGGCACTGCGCCAGCGCCAGTGGCCAGAGTGGAGCATGTGGATGCGGCTGCGCAAGTTCAATTGCACAGGGTGCAGCAACGCGTTGATATTCAAAAGCTGACATGCAAATGGGGCCATAATGTATGCAAGGCACACATGGGGCCATTTACATGTCATTATATTTCATTGCATACGAGTGCGCGATCCCGGCGACTTGCGCTGGCGTCCTGCCAGGCAACGGCCGTGGGGACCGACACCACGCAGCACGATCACGGCCACTTGTAAGATAAAAAAAGATCCCAATATCCCTGGTGGTCCAGTGGACCGCTGCCCGCCCGATTGCGGGCTTAAGTGTGGAAAACAGATACATTCTGAATCCCTGGTGGTCCAGTGGACCGAAGTCTGCCTGATCGCAGGCTTAGGTGTGAAAAATAGATACATTCTGAATCCCTGGTGGTCCAGTGGACCGGTCTACCCTATCGTGGGCTTAAGTGTGAAAAATAGATACATTCTGAATCCCTGGTGGTCCAGTGGACCGAAGTCTGCCCGATCGTGGGCTTAAGTGTGACAGAATATTACACTTATATCCCTGGTGGTCCAGTGACCCCTACCCCCACTCGCCCACTGATCTTCATCGCTCGCCCTCCAGTCAGCGCAGGTAGCCTCACCACCTTCTCGCCTCGCCGCCGCCGACTGACACCGTCTCGTCGGTGTAGACCATTGGTCCACAGCGTGAACTAATGGGCATGCAGCTCATATCAGTCATTATATTCAAGATATGTGAATGGATCCATTCACATATCTGAATGTAGTAAGGCGGCTGCACGCTTATTAGCTCACATTGTGGACCAATGGGCGAGCCATACCGCCGACGGTGCTGGGCCGGGGGCGGGTGGCAGGTGGTGGGGTTCTGCTGCCCGCCGCTGACTGGGGGAGTGGGGTAGGGGAGGTGGTCCACTGGACCACCAGGGATATAAGTGTAATATTCTGTCACACTTCAGCCCGCGATTGCGCAGACTTCGGTCCACTGGACCACCAGGGATTCAGAATGTATCTATTTTTCACACTTAAGCCCGCAATCAGGCTGGCAGTGGTCCACTGGACCACCAGGGATTCATAATTCATCTTTTTAACACACTTAAGCCCGCGATCGGGTGGGCAGTGGTCCACTGGACCACCAGGGATATAGGATAAACTATTTCTTTACTGAAGCTCGCTATTGGGCAGGCAGCGGTCCACTGGACCACCAGGGATGTGGGGGGGTTTCTTTATTTTACCAATGCCCGCGATCGGGCATGGGGGGGTGCCACCAGGAGGTTCAGCCGGAGCTCGGGTGGCCACCCACAGGTGGCAGCTGCTGTGTTGTGCCCTGCAATGCGGCAGCTCACCTGTGGGTGGCCATCCTTTGTTCCTTTTTTTTGGGGATCAACTTTGTGCTGGCGCAGGTAGGGGTTGCACATGCATGGCTCCACACATCCCAGGCTGAATATTGGGCTGTGCAGAGTATGCATGGGCACACCCCCCCACCTGTGCCTGCATACATTACTGATGCACTCCTGGTGCATGATTTAATGCTGCGCACTTTTCCCTTTTGAATATCGCGCTGGGGCGCATCTGTGGATTGTGCATGGCGCAACACTGTTGTGCCATATGCAACCCTTTTGAATATCTGGGCCCTGATGTACTTGAATATCTCTATCATATCCCCCCTCTCTCTCTCTCTCTCTTCTCCTCCAGGGAATACATACCGAGGTTCACTAGTCTTTTTTCATATGACTTTTGGCACAGTCCTTGCATCATTTTTGTTGCCCTTCTCTGGACTGCCTCTATTTTGTCTATATCATTCTGGAGATGCGGCCTCCAGAACTAGACACATCACTCCAGATGAGGTCTCACTAGTGATCTGTACAGTAGCATAACCACCTCCTTTTTTCTGCTGATGATACCTCTCTCTATGCATCCTAGCATCTCATTGGCTCTCCCCACAGCCTTCTCACATTGTTTGATTACTTTTAGGTCATCAGATATGATTATCCCCAGGTCCCTTTCTTGACTGGTGGCTGTCAGTACCTCCCCCCATCTTGTACTCCTCGCTTGGATTTCTGCACCCCAAGTTCTTGATTTTACATTTCTTTGCATTGAATCCTAGCTGCCACACTCTCAACCATTCCTCAAGCATGTTTAGGTCCTTTCTCATTTTTTTTCCATGCCCCCCAGAGTGTCGACCCTGTTGCAGATCTTAATGTCATCTGCAAAGAGGTATACCTTCCCCTCCAGCCTCTCTGCAGTATATTTAAGACTGAAAGCAAGGGATGCCAGTTAGCGCCAACTGTGATATGACACTGAGCCATCCAAAACTCACTTCTTATGGCATACTGAACAACCATATGAACATAAGAGCTTTAAACTTATCTAGCATGCACTGGAGGTGAAATACTCTGGAGTTCAAAGGCAGTCTGCCACTAGGCCATCCAGTGTTCCACTCCCACCTCATTGTTTTTGTATTTTTTTAACATTCTAAAATCCAACAAAATCCACTTGATGTAAAAATAAATCCTTGAGCACAGCCTGCATTTGAAATAACATACAAGTCTGGACTGAGGCCACACATTAAAGCCAAATCAACCTCAATAGTAGGCGCACCAACATTTCTGCTGCTCAGGCATGTCAGCAATTTCCTGCAGTGGGCAACATTTGTGCCATAAAGAGTCTCAGTCAAACAAAGATCAATAAATTGAAGCATGCTATCTCTTTTAGAGAAAACAAAATCAAGGAAGTATAAAACTGTGATGTGTCTGTTGGCATGTTTCTGGCTCTTGAGTGTTACGGAAACCAAAACCATCTGGCAGTAGGAAGCTTCAGTACTTGCAGTAAATTAGCAGCGTATGATAAATATGAAGTTTATGAATTTGAGAGTGTATGTGTGTATGGGGGAAGGTGGGAAGGGGTTAGTGGCTGATCACTTTGAAAATCCTGGATATAAAGACCTATGACTGCAAATTAATTATAAGAAAACAATTTCTGCTGCTGTTTAAGATATGATTAAGTTAAACAGCCTTATACCATTTCCGGAGTAATTCTCTGAAGCCTTGGAATTCCCTTTTTGATCCCATCAACATGCAGCTAAATATGGTCTCACATGGAAAGCAGACAGCATTCTGTCTACCAATACATAATTAAAACAAATGTGTTTTGTTGTTCCTGCATGTTCCCTAGGTATTTTATTGCTCACTTGTTCCCTCAACCTTATACGGTATAATGAAGCAAAGAAAATTAATTACATTTAATTTTGATTCACAAATTTTAAATTCAAGTTTTTCAAAAGCGAGGAAAGGATTTCTTTTTTAGTAAAGGAAGGAAATACAAAAGAAGAAAAATATTAGAAAGTATAGCCCTCTCAAAGAGTGGGAGCTTTCTTTAGGCTCTGCGGATGTCAGCCACCACCCTGTCACTATTGTCAGTGCTCCCTCCAGCCCCCGAGGACTTGGACTGGTGGAGCAGGGACTGGAGTGGGTGCTGTAGAGAGGAGCTGCAAATCTCCTGTGCCACTGTGACACCAGTTCATAACATACAGCAATGCGCTTCCACTGCTGAAAAAGTGCTGCAAATGTATGAACATATGATTGAGCCTGCAGAAAAAGGCCTTGCAGTCTGTCATGTCTGCTCAAGCTTGCAGACCCCTCTGCCCCCAATATCCACTCCTCCCTCCTTGATGATGTCCTCACTCCCCCTCACACCACCTCCCCTACATACAATTTTCCCTATTGCTCTGTCCCAACTGCTCTTGAAGCTGTCCACTGTCTTTAGGGAGACTACTTCCTCCAGCAATTCATTCCACTTACCGACCACCCTCTCCATAAAAAAGTGCCTCCTCTTTTCTCTCCTGAATTTTCCTCTCACCATCTTGAGGCAGTGCTCCCTAGTGGTTCTTTTCCCACTAAGGCTTAAGAGACACTTGGAGTTCACCTTATTGAAGCCCTTAAGGTGCTTGAAGATTTTGATCATGTCACCCCTCTGTCTTCTCTCTTCCAGGGAGTACTTGTTGAGATCTCTGAGATCTCTTTTTGTATGTTTTGTCTAGCTGTCCTTGGATCATTTTGGTTGCCCTTCTCTTGACTGTTTCCAGTAGGGTGATGTAATTCTTTAGGTAAGGGCATTAATACTGTACACTGTACTCTAGGTATGGCTGAACTAGGGTTCTATACGCTGATAGAATGACCTCCACCTTCCTGTTGATTATACCCCTGGCTATGAAGCCCAGCATCCAATTCACCTTGGCTGTGACTTTCTTGCAGTATGTGTAGTGCTTCAGGTCACTAATGATAATCACTCCCAAGTTCTTCTCTTCCTCTGACCTGGTAACCTGCACACCACCCACTCAGCACTTGGTGTCTGGGTTCTTCACCCCTAAGTTAATTACCTGACATTTTTGGCACTGAATCCCAGTTGCAAATAACTGACCATTTCTTTAGCTTAGTCAAGTCCTCCCTGAGGTCCTGTCTCCCATCTTCCAAGTGTACTCTCCCACAGAGCTTTGTGTCATCCACAAACAAGAATATTTTACCCTTTATACTGTCTGCAGTATTGCTGATGAAGATGTTAAACAACACTGGACTGAATACCATGCCTTGTGGGGGCTCCATTAGGTGCTGGCCTAGCCTCTGAGACCCCCCCCAACTTCCACCCACTGACTTCTGTACTGTAGCCAGTTTCTAAGTCACATAATCAGTTGTCCTCCTATCCTGATGTCCTCTAGCTTCCTAATTGATCTCCTGAGGGGAACAGAGACAAAGGCCTTACTAAAATACAAGGACATGATATTCACTGCTTGGCCCCTGTCCCCTGTCCTGGTTGCCCAGTCAAAGAAATCAATCAGGTTAGTCTGGCAGGACAGTCCTGACACAAACCATGCTGTCTTTCATCCTGGAGTCTATTTTCTTCTAGAAAGCTTACCAGTCTATCTTTCAGTATGGTTACCATGTGTTTCCTTATTATTGAGGTCAGACTGACCAGTGTGTGATTACCAGTGTGATTCCTCAGCCCGGTTTTGTGGAGTGGCACTATATGTACTGTTCTCCAGTCCAGGGGTACTTTTTCTGACTCCAGAGAGGTGTTAAAGAGGTTCACCGGGGGAACCCAGCACATCCACGAACTCCCTCAGCACCTTCAGATGCATGCCATCCGGTCTGGTGGATTTGTTTACCTTCAGAGTCTTTAAACCTTTTCTCACCCTATCAACCTCAGTCTACCTGTCTGTCACCACCCACCCATTGACCCACCCTACTGCACCCCCTCACACATGCACCCCCCTTTCTTCCTTGAAGTACTGGGCCATCTTTCTCTTTAGTGAAGACTAAACAGAAGCACTTATTCAGTACTTCTGCTTTCTCTTCATTTCTTTATGCTCACCTCCCTTCTCAGCCTGATTGTCCCATACTTTATATCCCTCTTCTCCCTGATATATTGGAAGAAAGTCTTATCTGATGTTTTTATCCCCTCTGCCAGCTGCTGCTCTCTCTTGGCCATGGCAAACTGGACTTCTCTGCCCACCTTCCTTGCTTTGGATCATACTCCTCTCTGTCCTCTTTGTGGGTGCACTTGTACTTCATGAAGGCTGACTTTGTACTCTTTACTGCTTGGGCTACTTCCATATCATACTTGTGGGGTCCTGGATGCTCTTGACCTGATAAAATGACTGTCAAAAAGGTATGGTGATGTGGAGAAGTCTTTGCTCAGAATGACATGAGGAAACAATCTTGAATACAAAGGATAAGAGAGGCTCAAACTCCTAAAGTAGTTCAAAGTATGTGGGTTTTTTTTACTCTGTATTTTTGGCCCTTACTACCCCATCTCTCCACTCTCTCAGACTGCCTCATATGCACAAGCCTAATCATTGGTGTCTGCCCCTAGAGTACATCGTTCCACTTCTCCTCTAACCTAGATGCCCGGTTAACTTCCCAGTGTGGGGTGAGGAGGATACCCACTTACCTCCCCAACAACTATGCTACCGAAGTGTACCTGCACAACTGAGTCTGCTCCAATGAGTCACGGATGTGCAGCAAGGAGTCATCGCCTAGGAGAGACAGGGGTTGTTTTCCTTGTTCGTCCCCAGGCGTCGGTGTGCAATGAGGGCCAATAAGTGAGGAGATGCACTGAGACGTGCCTCCTGCGCCACCCCTCTGCCCTGTTCCTATACTGCTACCTCCCTCTACCGGACCTTCCACCCTAGTTCCACCAGGTGGCGGTGTTGCGGTGGGAGCTTGGAGTTTGCCCCGCCCCCCAGAGAAGGAGAGCAGCCATCGGGCGCTCTATCCTTCTCCTCCCCGGATGACCTTCGGCAGTCCGTGCTTGTTCCCGAACATAGGTCTCCGGCATGGTACGAGGTAAGGCGCCCAGCACCTCAGCCCTCAGCGCCACCGGGCTGGCTCAAATTATGTGTTTATTTGGCTAATTATGGAAAGTCACCTCTTGAATGCAAAGGCCAAAGTTTTATGGCCTGGGGCCACATCCTTGGGGCCTGCAGTGATCCTAAAGATGCAATATATAACATTGTTATAATGTCTTATTAAACATTCAGACGACCACCCCTTAGGCTGTCCATTATTTCTAAACTTCTAATTTTTGCAGACAACACTAAGCTCTGTAATTGGGTCGACACAAAGGAGGCAGTAAATCAAATGAGGAAGGACCTCCACAAACTTGGAGAATGGTCTTCCACATGGCAATCGAAATTTAATGCCTAGAAATGTAAGGTCATGCACCTCGGAAAGGGCAACACTGGGGCTGAATACTACTTGGGAGGGGGAAAACCACTGTGAGCCAAGAGTATGATCTAGGGGTCATCATTTCAGAAGACTTGAAGGTTAGTAGCCAGTGTGAGACGGCATCACTAAAAGTAAACTGTATGCTGGGATGCATAGGCAGGGGTATCACTAGCAGAAGGAGGGAGGTGGTCCTTCCTCTGTACAGGTCATTGATAAGGCCCCACATTCAGTACTGGGTCCAGTTCTGGAGATCGTACCTGAGAAGGGATATAGACAGGGTGGAGACGGTTCAGAGGAGGGCAACTAAAATGATACATGGACTCCCGGAAAAGAGCTATGAAGACAGACGGGGGGAGCTCAACATGTATCCTCCGGAGCAATGGAGGGATATGATAGAGACCTTTAAGTACCTGAAGGAGTTAAACAGAGTCCAGACAAATTAGCTATTCCAGTTAAATACATCCACAAGGATGCAAGGTCATGGCCTGAGGTTGGGGGAGAGCAACAAGTGCAAGTTTCTTTTCACAGAGAGAGTGGTGACACCGTGGAATGGGTTACTTGAGGAGCTGGTGGAAGCCAAGACAGAGAATTCAAAAATGCGTAAGATAGATACAAGGAACTGTGACAACAAAGACAGGGAGAACTTGAAGTGTGTGGGTCTGTGTGTGTGTGTGTGTGGAAGGGGGGTAGTCCAAAACATGGGTAGACTAGATGGAACACCGGTCCCCATCTGCTGACACATTCTGTGTATCTATCTGGTAGTTCATTACTATCTAGGACTATATTGCCACTGAGCTCACACTCTGCAAAACAAATCTATGTACACGTTTTTGCATTTGTTTGCAATACTTATTTATGGCATTATTGGACAAGGTGAATTGGGGTTGTATGGAATAAGCATGTACACTTTTTCTGAAATAGGGTTACACTGTTAGTTGTTTTGCTCAGTGGAAGCTCAGTGGCATAATAGCCCTACATAGTAAAGAACTATTAAACATTTAGAAATAATGGACAGCTTAAGGGGGATGTCTGAGTGTTTAATGATACATCATAATAATGTTATATATTGTATCTTTAGGACCACAATGGGGCCTGAGGAAGTGACCCCAAAGCCACAAACATTGGCCTTTGCTTTCAAGAGTTGGCTTTGCATAACTATCCAAATAAACACAGTATTTGAAGTACTTTAGGAATCTGAGTCTCCTTTATCCCTTGTATTCAAGATTACCTCCCTATCATACCAGCTGGGCTTTTTGGCTTTAGAAGTTTTGCTCTTGAGATTGGCATACACATTAATGGCTGCCTACATCCCCTCCTTGAGTGTAGCCTATTTCTGGTTCACCTCCATTTCTTTCCTGATCTCGGTAAGTGCTCTCTCAGAATCTCCCATCCTACTGTAGTCTGCCCTCCTGACGTCTAGAACCCTTGTTTTTGCCTCAGTCTTCTCCCTGCCTATGTCCAGGTGGAATCACACAGTGTGGTCATCACTTCCTGCAAGCAGTGCCTCCATTTTTACTTCTTGGACATGTGCACCATTAGACAGAACCTGGTCCAGTGTGGCCCTCTCCCTGGTGGGCTGCTGGACACATTTCATCAGGAACCCACTCTGGAATGCATCCAGCAGCACCTGAGTGCTGGAACAGGTGGTAGCCTGAATCTTCTAATCTATCTCAGGCATATTGAAGTCCCCCATAGTCACTTTCTCCTCCCTACTGCCATCTCCACAATTTTAGACTCCAGTTTCCTGTTTAACTCCTCTTTTTAGTTTGTTGGCTTGTACACCACCCCTATTCTAAGCTTTCTATCTTTTGTGGCTTGTATGTGTACCACAACACCTCTGTCCTTCCATCCGCCTTCTCTTCCTTAGTATTGGTTACCTCTTCCCTCATGTACAGAGTCACTCCCCTTCCTCTTCCCACCCCTGTCCTTCTTATATACTGTAGCTTATTCAAAGGAAAGGAGAGCACTTGAGCTTATCCAAACCTTCAAGTATCTCGGTGTGTGGTTAGCAGGTTTGACTTCTTGGCTCGTATTGATGCCATCCATACCAGTCTCTGCCCAAAACTTTTTGCCCTGTACCACAACAAGGACTGTCTCTTTATGCTGGTCCACTGGGAGCTGGTCACCAGAATAGTTCTCCTGGTCTTTGACTATGCAGATATGGTCTATGGCACTGTCCCATCCACTTCCTTGGCCAAGCTGGACACCCTCTGCAATGTGTTCTGCTGCTTTTCTGCAAACTCACTCTGTCACACCAATCACTGCTCTCTATACTCCTCCCTATCCATCCTCCCACTCCCCACACATCTCCAGCTCCACTGTGTTTCCCTCATCACTAAATACTGGTTTGGATTCCTCCCCTCCTACTTAGCCGATCTCCTCTCCCACATCCCATGCTCCTACTGCTTGCACTTGAGGGACCTTTGCCATTCTCCCTCCCCCACCCACACTCCTCAGCTGGAAAGTCTTCTTTCTCATACCGTCTGCCCTCCCTCTGGAATCAGCTACCCTCCTCCATCTGTCTCTCTCCCCCTCCATCCCTTCCCTCCCTCAGATGCCAACTAACACTTCTCTCCTTCCCCTTTTTCCCTGCCAACTCTCTTTCTGAACTCTTCCTTACCTTTTCCCTACTTCACTTCTTCGCACCAGTTCAGCATCCCATCACTCAGGCTCCCTGCGCTTTTTGAATTTACCTTATTTGCATGGTTGTTTTTGATTTTATATGCAATTTGTTTGCTAACTAGTTGCAGTGTTTGGCATTACTGTCTGTACTGCACTCAAATTATGCACTTTATGTCATTGTTTTTGTAACTTATTATCAGCACTGATTTCTATTTCCTTGTAACTATGGTCTCCCCTTCCCTTTTCCCCGGGTCGCATCTGGCAGAGATCCTTGTCTCAGTGCATCTCTCCAGGTCACACATTTTTCAACTAACTTTTCATTCATTCATTCATTTTTATTAAATGGGTTACACCATTGAGAAAACTCATTTAAAATGGTGACCTTTGCTTAAATAACAACTAATTACAACGAAAAATAACAAAACACAATACAATACATGGACACATTTCAGGTTACATCTTCAAATATATACAAACAAATACCATTCACAAACAATTAGCCACAACAAGACTTAACTTGAGTTTAAAATGTCTCCAAGAGCCAGGATTTAAAAACATTTTGTGAAGGGCTTTTGCTGTTAAACAAACGAAATTGTAAAGGCAAGTTATTCCAACATTTTGGGACTTGTTGGCTAAAGAAGTACCCAGAGCATTTAGTTTTTGTCATTGGTATTGACAGCTCTCAATAGGCTGCATTCCTTAAAGAGGAATTCACATTCCTAAATTCTAGCCTTTCAGCCAGGTAACCCGGAATTTTTGCTGTAATGCATTTATAAGCCAAACAATATTTATGAAATTGTCTCCTCTCTGACAGAGATATCCATCCTAATTTATGATACATCAAACAATGGTGGGTATCCCTAGGACACTGTAGGATTAATCTTGCCAAGCGATTATAAAGTATATCTAATTTGTGCAGTTTTCCAGAGTTGTAATAATCATATAGTGTATCTCCATAATCAAATTAAGGAAAAATCTGTAGTTCTACAATTTTATTTATCTTATATATCCCCCCCTAGCAATTTTTATTTCGATATAATAAACCCACCCTCTTTCCTACTGATTTAACCAGCTCATCCACATGCGAATTGCCAGTAGCTGAGGAGTCCACCCAGTAACCCAAGTATTTGTAAGTCGTCACTTGATCCAGTTTTATCCCATCTGCACCAACTACTGATAATTTAGGACTAACTTTAAGTTTCGTATTGGAACCAAATATCATACATTTTGTCTTACTTATATTCATTTTAAGTTTCATCGTTGTCAGATATTCATATAGCCTATCAAGACCTAACTGTAATTTTACTTGAATCTCATCCAAAGATGGAGCAGAGGTATATACTATTGTATCATCCGCACACAGTTGGTAAGCCACATTATTCACATGGCATCCAAGTTCCCTCAAATAAATCAAAAAAAGTAAAGGACCAAGTACCGAGCTCTGGGGGAACCCTCAGACTACTGGCAAAGGCTTGTAAACAACCTTATTAACAATAGTTGACTGAATCCTTCCCTCTAAATAAGACGTAAACCATCTTAAAGCACCACCTGATAACCCAATATCCTCAAACTTGAGAGAAGGTTTTGATGATCCACCATGTTGAAGGCCTTGAAGAGGTCAACAAAGATGGCACCAGTCAGATATCCCCTGTCCATAGCTTTGTTGACATTATCCAAGACCCTCGACACGGTGGATATTGTGTCATGTGATTTGCAAAAACCTGACTGGTATTTATCATACAACTTATTTTGGTTCAAAAAATCAGTCAGTTGTTTTACCATAAATATTTCCAATAACTTTGAAACCTGTGACAAAAGTGAAATAGGTCGGTAATTGGTAAACTGGTTCCAGCTCCCCCCTTTAAAGATGGAGACAACCCGTGACATTTTCCAATCTGATGGTTTTACTCCCTCAGAAATAGATCAAGTATACAAATAGGTAGGAGGAGGAGCAGCAATCTGTAAAGCTGAAATTTTTAACAAATAGGGAGTTAAACCATCAGGGCCACCACTTTTAGCTGTCTTTAAATCCAACAAAGCCTCAACAACCTCATATTCTTCCAACTTTTTAAATGAAAACAAATGAGGTAAATCTGTGAGGGGCAAAGGATACTCAGTAGCACTACAAGAATCAGGGTCACCAAAAAAGTTCCCTGAATTCACAAAGTAATCATTAAACCCATCTGCCAAAGACTCCTTCCCCCCAAATCCTGAGATATCAATTTTATTTGTGTCACTCTGTTTATGATGACCATTTATCTCTTTAATTATATTCCAGAAAGACTTAACATTCCCTACAGAACCCTCTAACTTAGTGTTACAGTATGTTCTGTTACTTTCTCTAACGATGGCTACATAGGAATTTCTAAGGCCTCTATAGTGTTCCCAATCCCTTTGTGAATTTGAATTATGTGCCCTCGCCCAAGCCTGCCCTTTTTGTCTCTTCAGATTTCTCAAAGCAGCTGAATACCAGGGAGCAGAAGATTGTTTTATCTTCCTTATTTTCATCAGCATGTGATAATCTATCACCTGCATCAACTCCGTAAGGAAATAATTCCAGGCCAGATCAATGTCAGGGATCAAAGTTATTCTATCCCAGTTTATTCTTGCTAAATCTTCAATAAAAGCAAAATAATCAAATTTCCTAGTAGCTCGATAGGAAATAAACCTAGGATTCTTTGGAAAACTAGATTTTCCTCTAACACAATATATAATATTGTGATCACTATTTAGGTCTTCTAAACCCCCTACTTTTGGATAGTGAAAGAGGGCACTACTCAGAATTAGATCTAACAAAGTTGATTCAGCTGGATTTTTAATATTAACATGAGTAGGATCTTTTATCAGTTGTTCCAAGCCCAGAGAAAGTGCCATACTTTTCATTACTCCAGAATCAGCTGGATGCAGCCAGTTATCATTAAAATCTCCTATGAGTAATATTTCATGGGTATCAATAAAGGGGGAAAGTATATCTGCAAATTCCTGCATCTTGCTTTTTACCTTCTTGGTAGGGAGATAGGCACCTATGAGCAATATTGGTTTTCCCACTGGAAATTTAATTTCTAGTGCTAAGTGTTCACAAGTGTCTAAACTCACGCCCAAATATATTTGGCTCAGAGAATACTTATCCAAAGAGTAAATTAAACCCCTCCTCCCCTTTTATTCCTGTCAGCCCTATGCACATTATACCCATTAATCATTGTATCCCTATCTTCCACTTTATCACTTTGCCATGTTTCAGTATATATCATAAAGTCAGGACGGTTCTCAGTTGCAAATTCCCTAACCAAATCAATCTTTGGCACAAGGCTCCTAATATTAGAATGAGTAAAAAGAACACCCTTACCAAAATGACATCTATTCTCAGCGCCTGGATTAGGGTTAATACCAACACTCTGTAGGAGGCACAAAGTCAAAAAGCCTAACTTTAACATTTTCCTTTTAAACCCAAGTTTCCCAAAATCGGATAACTTTAGAAACAACAAATCTAAGTTTGGGGCATTTTTGAAACATAAACATACCTGTTTTTTAACTAAATCTAAAAGTAGATGTAGAGGCAGGTGGCAAACATCTTCATATCCCCCAGAGAGTGGAGCTGTTTTACAGCCATAGTCCAGGGGATAGGGCCAGGTATCATGACAGCAATTGACTATAGGACAAGACACACAAATATCCTTCCGATCAACCTTCTCAACACCCAAATAATGCTGATTCAAGACACCAAGCAAACTAATAATACAAAACATCTCTAGACTATAAGAACAAATATGTATAAATCTTAAATCAGGCATTATGTCACAGTCTAAAAAGGTCTAACCCTTAACACTAGTATCAAACTATATTAATTACCTATATAATCCTAGTTACTTACAATATTAATCTCCACCAAGCTCTGGTTTGTCTCAGATATATTTCATATCATAAAATTTCAAGCTTAAGCATTTATATATACTTTTTATTTTGTTACTGAGTGGCGCAGCCATTCGAGCTCATGCCACACACTCTCACTGTGTGGCGAACATCTAGATTTAAAGGGAGAGATATCCCCACCTCTTGAGGCAACCCTGCACCTGATTGGCTCGCCGCCAAGCCCCGTTTTACTCGCGGTTCAGTCAAATGCCTCGGGCAGAACACAGTGAGTAGAGCAAGCAGCAGACTCCCAAATTATCAACAAACACTGAAAGATAAGTAAAATGTCCCAAATATATTGCACAGAAGCTGAAACAGTACTTTACAGTTTTTCTTTCAGCCAATCGCCTAGCTGCTCAGCATGTAGATCTTTTACTTTTTGATACAGCTGAAAAAGGACATGCAGTCAGCACACTGATAAGGGCTTGTGAAACACCCAGCATGCCAGTCTCACAATGCAGATGGTAAAAATGCCCTCTTGATTCACCTGTGTGGTGAGCATCCAGATTTAAAGGGAGAGATACCCCCGCCTCTTGAGGCAACCCCGCACCTGATTGGCTCACAGCCAGCCCCTTTTTCTCTTGCGGTTCAGTCAAATGCCTCGGGCACAACACAGTGAGTAGAGCAAGCAGCAGACTCCAAATTATCAACAAACACTGAAAGATAAGTAAAATGTCCCAAATATGTTGCACAGAAGCTCAAACAGTACTTTACAGTTTTTCTTTCAGCCAGTCGTCTAGCCACTCAGCATGTAGATCTTTTACTTTTCAATACAGCTGAATAAGGGCATGCAGTCAACACACTGCTAAGGGCTTGTGAAACACCCAGCATGCCAGTCTCACAATGCAGATGGTAAAAATGCTCTCTTAAATAAATAATAAAATATTGGCCAGATTAAATTGGTAAAAGAAATTATTATCACTTCTATAGCTTGCAACTTGAAAGGTTTGTAATGTTGAAATTTATCAGTGTATCAGTACACAGTACATCTTCAAGGTCCTGTGGTAGGATAGGGAACAACAGGACAGAATGGATGGATCAATGGTCTTTTTTGCTGACATTGTTTTAGGTTGCTGCGTTTCTATCAAAAAATAAATAAAAATACATTTTTCACTACATCATACAGTGGTTTCTATTCTATTGCACTTTTTCTTTATTCTGGCTGCAAAGGTTTTTGTCTACTTAAAAATATTTCACTTGTTTTATCCAATTGTTTTCAGTCAGAGAAAGTACGGGAAACACAGGTGGGAAGGGAGGGGGAAAAGGTAGTAGCAAGAAAGGGAGGAGAGACGGAGGGGAGACAAGACAGGGCAGCAAAGAAGAGGGCAGGGAGGAATAGAAATGGTGACCAAAAAGATGGAAGAACAGGGGGACCAAGATAGAAATGCAAGGAATATAAGAAAAACAAACCAGGGTAGGGGTAATGGGGCATCCTCAGAGATGGAAAATACAGAAATGGTAATGGTTTGTGGGGACTAAATCATAAAAGGGATCCACTGGTTAAGGAAGGGGGTAACACATAAGGGGAGAGCAGTTTTCTGTGACCCAGGTATGGAGGCAAGCAGTGCACTGCCAAGAATCAAAGAATGCACTAGGTTGCTCAGAGGTAAAGCACACCAAGTCTTCCACCTCGGTACAAACAACCTGACGGGAGGATGTGGAAGAGGTACAAAGGGGAATCAGGGAATTAGCCAAGGGAGGTAAGTGGGTAGTCAGTTCTCTGGCATTTTCAGAAGTCCTGCCAGTACACTGTACTAGTATGGTCAGGCAGCTAAGAATCAAAGATTTTAACCCCTGGCTAATGCAGTGGTAAAGAAGGGAGAGATATGCATGCATAGGGGAATGGGGGAACATGTGGGCAGACAAACACCTGTATGCAAGGGACAGGCTGCATATAAATGAGGGTGGAGCTAGACTACTAAGGGAGAAGCTGCAGGGGTATATAGACGAAATCCTGGGGAATGATTTAAACTAAGGAGGTGGGAGTATAAAGCTAGGGGAGGACTAGGAAAAGAGGCTAGTGGAAATCTCCTAACTTGCACCCCCCCACAAAAGGTGGCAGGGGATGCTAGAAATAAGGAGAACAGAAGTGAAGTGGACAGATGGAAGAGTCTGCTGGCAAATGCTAGGAGTCTGGGAAATAAGATGGAGGTTCTGGAGTCAGTGGTAGGGAAGGATGACCTAGACCTCATAGTGGTAACTGAGACATGTTGGACAGAAAACCAGAGTGTGGAAGTGGAAATACCAGGGTATAGTCTCTATAGGAGGGACAGGAGAGGAAAAAAAGAGGGAGGGGTAGCCCTATACATAAGGGATGGGATAAAGGCAATGGCGAGTAGGGAAGGACAGGGCTCAGCAGAGATCCTCTGGGTCATGATAGCTAAGAGGACAGGGGATGCATTATGGATACAAGTGGTGTACAGATCACCAAATCAGGGGGAGGAGATGGATAGGGAGATGGCTAGGGAAATACAAAGGATGGCCAGCAAAGGAGAACTTTGGGCGGTAAGTGATCTTAACCTCTCCAACATGAATGAGGGGATTCCAACAGCAACATCAGAAAGGAGTAGGAAGCTGTTGGAGTCCATGCTGGAGGCACTTCTTCAACAGCTGGTCAGGGAGCCAACTAGGGGAGAAGCCATACTGGACCTAATGATGGCAAACAGGGACAGTGTTGAGGATGTTGAGGTCAGGGAAAATCTGGGGGATAGTGACCACAGAATGGTCAGGTTCAGTCTTCGGACGGGGTCGGAAAAGAACAAGACCATCACTAGGGTAATAGACTTTCAGAAAGCAGATTTTAATAAAATGAAAGAAATTTTCAAAGGGAAACTACAAGGGAAAGAGAACCTAGAGGGTGTTGAGGAGATATGGGTGACAATAAAGAGGGGGACCCTGCTGGCAACAGAACAGTGCATCAGGAGGGTGAGCAAACACAAATGAGGGAGCAAACCAATCTGGTTTACAAAAGAGGTGGCAAGAGCAGTCAGGGGAAAAGAGAAAGCATTCCAGACCTACAAATCTTCATGGGGGATGGAGGAAAGGGAAGCTTACAAGGAGAAGCTACAGGATGCAGGAAAAATAGTCAGGAGGTCTAAGACGACTACGAAGGAGAAAATAGCGAAGGAGGCCAAAAGGGGGGGACAACAATTTTTTTCTGCATATAAGTGAGAGAAGAAAAAGCAGGCAGGTGATTATGAGACTCCGAGGCGAGGGGGGAGCTCTGATAGAGGGCAATAAGGAAAAGGCAAATCTGCTAAATTAATATTTTACCTCAGTCTTCATTGTTGAGGAAGAAGGGTAGGGGCCAGAGCTAAGAAGCAGGGGAAGGGTGGACAGGGAGATGGACACAAGCCCCTTTACAGAAGGTAGGGTATTAGAGGAATTAGGAAAATTGCGGATGGACAACACAATGGGCCCCGATGCAATCCACCCCAGGGAGCTCAAGGAGTTGAGGGAGGAACTTGTGGCACCACTCACAAAGTTATTTAATATGTCCCTAAACAAAGGAAGGCTCCTGGGAGATTGGAAAAGGGCTGATGTGGTGCCATTCCACAAAGGAGGAGGGAAGGAAGAGCCTGGCAACTAGTGTCTGGTCAGTCTTACCTCTGTGGTGGGTAAGCCGATGGAGGCACTTATAAAGGAAAGGCTGGTACAATATCTGGAGGGAGTGGGGCTCATGGGCGACAACCAGAATAGGTTTACAGGTGGAAGGTCATGTCAGACCAACCTGATTGAATTCTCTGGTGGAGTAATGGAGAAATATAATCAAGGAGGGGTGGTGGACGTGGCCTATCTGGACTTTCGAAAGGCCTTCGACACGATCCCTCACAAGAGATTAGTAAGCAAGTTAGGGAGCTTAGGTGTGGGGAGCAAACTAACAAACTGGGTGGAGAATTGGCTGCTAGATAGAACTCAGACGGTAGTGGTAAATGGGGTGCACTCCAGGGAAGGTGGGTGATGAGTGGGGTTCCCCAGGGTCTGTGCTGGGTCCCATATTGTTTAACATACACTGTACGCTGGGGACATTTCAGAGGACCTGCATGGGAAGATGTGTCTATCTGCAGATGATACGAAGATCTGTAACAAGGTGGACACACCAGGAGGGGGTGGAAAAAATGAGGGAGGAACTGCCCAGCCTAGAGGAGTGGTTAGGGAAGTGGTAACTAAACTTTAATGCAAAAAAATGCAAAATTATGCACGTAGGGCGTAAGAACCCATGGGCAAAATGCTGGCTGGGAGGGGAGGAACTTGAGGCAACAGATCAGGAAAGGAACCTGGGGATCATCATTTTGGATAGCCTGAAGGTTGGGAACCAATGCAACAAGGCGGTGGGGAGAGCAAACAAAATGTTGGCATGCATAGGGAGGGGCATTACAAGTAGAAGGAAGGAGGTGATCATGCCACTATACAAGACTATGGTCAGACCACATCTGGAATACAGAGTTCAGTTCTGGAGGCCACACTTACAGGGTGACAAAGACAGAGTGGAGAGAGAGTATAGAGAAGGGCAACCAAAATGGTTCAGGGACTACACAGGAGGTCATAAGAGGAATGACTGGAGGAAGTAAACTTATATACACTGGATACGAGGAGGGAGAGGGGGATATGGTAGAAACATTTAAATATCTGAAGGGAATAAACATGGTGAGGGAAGGACACATATTCAGGATGAGTGAAAAACATATCAACTAAGGGACATGCATTCAAGTTGGAGGGAAGCAGATTTAGAGGAAATATGAGGAGTCAGTTTCTCACTGAGAAAGTGGTGGGTCCTTGGAATAGGCTGCCAGGTGGTGGGTAGATTCGGTGAGCAAATTCAAGAGGGCATGGGACAACTTCATGGGGCTAAATAAAAGTAACAATAGCACGGAATAAAGGGAGTAAGAAACCAGACAGAGAGGGGTAATGGGCAGACTAGATGGGCCAAAAGGTCCTTTTCTGCCAGCAAATTACTATGTTTCTATGTAATTTTCTCTGGTCATGCTTAACAACAACTATCTGCATGTCTAGTACATTTGCCTGGTGAGCAAAGACAAATACATGCACATCCCATTGCAGTCTTTGCATTTGAACATGTAAGTAGCTGACTGTTTTAGGAGGGACCTCTGTCATTAACTGCCTTAGAGGCATGTTCAAGTCTAAAGTCAGCAGGGCCATCCTAAATCCTCAGCTGTTTGAATCAAGATACGTTCAGAATGAAATGTACACAAAGAAAAAACTACCCTTCCACTTGCAAAAATGTTGTTGTTAGTACCCCATTTAAGTGACTAGCCCAGTTTACACCTTTACCTTTATTGTTTCAGTTGCTGACATTTTAGATAGGCTACTTCAACACATGCTTAGCCAGTGGATTTTGAAAACAAACCGGTCTGTGAATGACATGAAAGCAGCATCACATAGAGTCCTTAGAACCCCCCACTTTGTTTTGGCCAAACCAAGTCTGCATATTAAATTATCAGTATATTTGAGAGTTTTTATTTGAAAATTTTAATATTTTGTACACAGTTTGGGAAAAACTCCAAAAACTGCAAGAAATTCCAGAAATATTGCAGATAATGGTGAAAACCGCAGTTTTTTGCAATAAAATTGTGGGTGCAATTTTCCAGTGGCTGTGTGTATCCAGGTACCTTCCTAGACCTTAACATAGAAATACAAAAACAAAGGATTTGCCGGCAGATAAGGACCGCTAGGCCCATCCAGTCTACCTGTTTTCCCCACCTGTATCAGCAGTCGCTGACCCTATTTGGTCCATGGCTTTAGCCTTTCATACCCACCACTAGGGTTCCCTTGTGCCTATCCCATGCATTCTTGAATCCCTCCACTGTTGCTTCCACTACCTCTCGGGAAGACTATTCCATGCATCCACCACCCTTTCTGTGAAGAAAAACATTTGTCACATTCCCCTTTATCCTGCCACCCTCCAACCTTATATTGTGCCCCCTCGTTCTTGTACATCTCCTATACTGAAATATGTCTCCCACTTGCACCTTGTTTATGCCTTTAAGATACTTGTAGGTTTCTATTATATCTCCCCACTCTCTCCTCTCTCCCAATGTATACATATTGAGGTCCTTTAATCTCTCCTCATACTGTATGCCTTCTGGTGCAAGCCCTGCACCATTTTAGTTGCCCTTCTCTGAACTGCCAACACCGTGTATATGTCCTTATGAAGATGCAGCCTCCAGAACTGTACACAGTACTCCACATGAGACCTTACCAGTGTTTTGTACAGCGGCATTACCACCTCCTTTCTTCTGCTAGTGATACCCCTTCCTATACACCCCAGCATACCACTAGCTCTCTCCACGGCCTTGATACATTGTTTGGCCACCTTTAGGTCATCTGAGATGATTATTCCCAAATCCCTTCCTTCCTTGGTGACCGTTAGTACGTCCCCCCCCATCCAGTAACTTTTCCCAGGGTTCTTGTGCCCAAGGTGCATGACTTCACATTGAATCTTATTTGTCACATTTTGGACCATTTCTCCAGCTTTTCTTGGTCCCTCCTCATTTCCTCCACACCAGCTGGAGTGTATACCCTGTTGCAGATCTTGGTGTCATCTGCAAATAGGCAAACCTTTCCCTCTAGCCCTTCTGCAGTGTCATTAATGAAGACATTGAAAAAAAATTGGGCCCAGGACTGATCCTCGTGGTACCCGACTGATCACCTCCCTCTCCTCTGATTGGACCCCGTTTTATTTATTTGTTTAGTTTTTGTTGACCAGGTAAGTGCACTAGACAGATTCTGCCTATTTTCAGGCATGACCCAGGGGAAGGGGATACAGATGCATGCCAACTGACTTTGAACCAGATTAAGTTGTTGGTGGTATTTTTTTAGTGAATGGGGGGAAATTTGGCCAGGGCACTGGGGACATTCCCCTATTTTTTTCTAGAAGTGGCATGGGATCTTTAACATACACCTGAACTACCACCAGAACAGGCAGATGGGATCTCAGTTTAATGTCTCATCTGCAAGGCGGCACCTTAGGAGTGCAGCACCTCCGTCATGGTGCACTACAGTGTCAGTATTGGGATTCAACCCAAGTGCCTTGTGTGGGGACCAGCATCCTCTGCTTTCTGTCCGACCACCAATGTATAACTTGGTTTACCACCTTGTGTTCCCTGGCTCCCCAGGTTCTTTGCTAGTCTTTTATGTTGAATGGTGTCGAAGGCCTTGCTGAATCAAGGTAGGCGACATCCACCACGCCTCACTGATCCACCGCCCTTGTCATCTAGTCAAAGAAATCTATTAGATTTGTTTGACATGACCTTCCTGTTGTGAATCCATGCTGCCTTGCGACCTGTGCTCAGCCAGATTCCAAGTGTTTCACAATCCTTTCTTTAAGCAGCGCTTCCATAATTTTCCCCACTACTGAGGAGAGGCTGTGTGGTCTATAGTTACCAGCCTCCTCCCTGCTTCCTGAAGAGGGACTAAATGTGTCCTCCTCCAGTCTCCTGGAACCACGCCTGTATCAAGCAACTCACTAAACAGGGCTGCCAGCGGCACTGCCAGCACCACTCGTACTTCTTTTAATATCCTAGGATGTATGCCATCTGGCCCCATTGCTTTGTCCACCTTCAGTTTTGTGAGTTCCTCTAGGACTTTCTCTTCTGTAAATGGACTGGTATTAACCTCCCTCCCCACTGTGTTTCTGATGCCTAGTTGTGGTCCCTCTCCCTCCCCCTTCCCTTCTTCTGTGAATACTAAACAGAAGTATTTGTTCAGTATTGCTGCTTTTTCTAGGTCTCACTCCACACACTCACCCTTCCCCTTTGAGCCTTACAATCCCGCCCCTAGTTTTCCTTCTTTCACTGATGTACCTATAGAATGTCTTGTCTCCTTTCTTGACTATCTGTGCTATTCTTTCTTCAGTTTGTGTCTTTGCACTCCTGCTTTCCCTGCTTCCCTCTGACTATTTAGATACACTACCCTGTCTTCTTCCATCTGTGTCCCCTTGTATTTTCTGAAAGCTATTTTTCTGGCTCTTGCTTTCTATGCTACATTCCTTGAGAACCATAGCATTTTTTTTCCTTCTTTTGCCCTTATTTATCTGTTTAATGCACTGGTTTGTCACCTCCTCAATGGCTCCTTTAAGATATGCCCACTATTCCTCAACCCCGCCACTGATTTCCTTCCTTGCCAAGGCTTCTTTGCTACATATACCCATCCTAGCAAAGTCCGCCCTCCCGAAATCCAAGATCCTCGCCTTTGTGTGGCTTGACTGCGACTCTGTACTCTGTACTTTGTGACACTCTACTCATATTAAACCAGACTGTGTGGCAGTCACTGGCTCCTAGATGTCCTTCCACCTGGACTTCTGTGATTCTATCCCTGTTGGTCAGCACTAGATCCAGAATCACCCTCTCTCTGGTGGGTTCTTATTCTCCCAGGCACCCTCCCAGCCTCCAACTAGCCTGTAACCCTACTCCCTGCACCAGACATTAAATTCTTTGATATTTTTCTTTCTTGCAGTGCTAGCTCTTGGTACTGGTAACGTCTCTGAGGAGGCTACCACCTTTTCTACCCCACTACAGAGGTTCCCCAGCTCCCTGAAAGTCTCCTGGACTACCCCACTTCACATTTGGCCAAGTTCTTTGCCCTGAGATGAATGATGATGTCAGCTTCCCTCCCTTTCCAAAGTTCTGGGCTATCACCTCTCTCTGGTCATACCTGGCATACACTGCATGTTCCTGTGGTTTGCCCTAGCCTCGTGTCTCCCTATCTCACTCCCTTAACTATAGCATCTCCCAAGATCACTACTCTCTCCTTTCTATCTGAGTCCTGGGTCCCCCTCCATGCTTACCCAGATCTCCTGCCTTGCCTGTCCCCTGCTTCCAGTCCCGAGATCCCCCTGACCCCTTCCACCTTCCTGTCTGATCCCCATCTTGACCTCCTGACCATCCTCCACAGCCACCTCCCTTTACTCCCCTGGAAGCCCGTTTGTGTTTATCCCAGGTTGCCAGGGCTGGGAGTGCAGTGGCTGGGCTCTCCCAGGAGGGAACTGGTGGCAGAGATTCCCCTCATACTCAGTGTGGCGGGGTGGCCTGGGGGGGGTCAAGGGAGCCAGGGAACCTTTCACCCAGAAACAGGGGGCCTGTTTGGAGGGACAGGTCCTGGGGCACCAGTACATTAAGGTCTGGGCAGGTCGCAGACTGAGAATGGCAGACCTTCGAGGGTAGTCCCCATGTTGGAGCTTAATTCAAGCCTAGGTGATAAAGCAGGGATGTGGGCCTGACAGGGATCCTGAGGAAGTAAGTACCAGCAGAATCCCTGGAGTGATATGGGGCCATGGGGTGCTGAGGCAGAAGTGTCTGTGGCAGGTGTGGCTTCAGCACTGGGAATGGTGCCAGCCAATTGAAGGTGGATTGGGGCCTGGAGTCATTGGGAAAATTCCTGGATGCCCCTGCAGCATGGGCCAGCACCAAGAGGTCCATGTAGGGAAGGCCATTTGCTTTCCCGCACCAGTGTAAGGGATGATGACCAGTTCCATATTGGAGGTGACTCATAGGAAAGAAAAGTAAGGGTTGGCTTACCAGAACCAGTAAAAACCAGGAGATTGCAGGGATCTGTGTTCCAGTAAGTCTCGGGTAGAGCACCTGAGGTAGAGGTAATAGACAGAGGAGGTTCCTTGCTTGTGTCTGCCTGAATCCATTGGTTTCTGCTGATTTATCCTGTCCAGCCAGTATTGTAAAAAAGTTAATAGCCCCATGGAGCTACTTATTTATTGTTAATGAAGTGTAGTGACTCCTGTATCACTGGACTCATTTGCAGTACAGGTGCAGAAGATAAAGTCAGTTTGGAGAGAAATAGTGGTTTGTGCTTTATTTGTCTGTTGGGGGAGGCAAATGAAATGTAATCTTTTATTCCTTCTGTATTTACAGTCAACTTAATTTCCCATGAGTTTCATTCCAGCGGCAAGAAATATCCAATTCATCCTGATTGGGGTCACGAGGGCTTCTACGATGTCCGAAGACTCAGAGGGAGGTCTCGGTCCAGTGGACAGCTCGGGGAGGAGATCAGATGCTGAGAGACAGAGGTAAAGTGCACAGCAATGAAGACTCCGAGCAGGTAGAAGGCAACTGTTTTCCTGCTGTTTGATGTCCAAAATAACTTAAATGTTAGTGCTTAGGAGTGCTCTCCCTTTTCTACCTGGAACATCTGCAAGAGAAAAAGTATGCCCATAGATGGGGCAGAAGGGGGGGATTACACTGTGAGGGCTACTCATCCAGGATGTTTCCCAATCCCCAAAATCATTGCTGGAGCCCAAGCCTTGTGGTCCTTAGCAATGCCAGGCTTCCCGGCCTGATTGGGCCCTTTGGCATAGTACAAAGTTGCTGTGGGGTAGACCTGGAGCAGGCATTAGGCCTTGCCTGCTGGTGTAATGTGTGCGCATGACTGGCTGGTCATGTGATCCTCAGGCAGGGTCCGGATTGGAGGAGGAGTGAGAAGGAGCTATAGCAGCTGCAAGTTGAGATACCATCTTGGGCAATCAGAGTGAGTGGAGCTGAGGGAGTGAAACCAGCAGTAGCAGGAAAGATAATGCCAGAAGGAAATATTGAAAGCAAGAGGAAAGCAAAAAGAAACTATTTCCTAAGCACATTGTTAGAGCAGGCAAGTGATCTGGGCTGCACATATCTGCAGCAAAAGAGCTTTGAGCTCATTTGTGAGTGTGAGAACTGGGAGGGGAAAATTCAAGCTCAGGCATCCACCTTGGATTGGCAGCAAGTAGTAGCAGGGGAGATGCAGAGAGACCTGAAACGATCCTTCAGGAGAAACCCCTGGCTACAGTCCCTGCCTCACTTCTCTCCTGGCTCTAGAAAGCTGGGGGAAAAAGCAAAAGACATGAACACTGTGTGAGGTGTGGATTTCTGGGGGAGGCAGTAACCAGGTTACCTATATGTCCCTGTTATATAGACAGTCCTCTAGTCCCATGTAGGGGGATGTATACTCCCAGTTCCACCACCAGCTTATTTGTCCCATGGTCACCAGTCAGTGGGAACTCAGAGGGGTTTGAGAGGCTGTCCCTGGGAGAGAGCACCTGTGTCCAGGTGGATGAAATGCAAAGTGAATCCCCAGATGTGATAGTGGAAACTGTTGAAGAGGAGGGTGCAGGTGTACCACAGAGCAACATAGGTGATGGGGAGCACAGTTGTCTTCCCAGCTCTCTGACACCAGCTATTGGCTATCCCACTGGCAGAGGGAGGGGGCCAGGGCCTCAGACAACTGGTTGGGGATCCTCCAGGGCCTGGTGGACCCTTACCATGGTCCCTGTCTGGTGGTAGCCCACAGGCTTTATCCAGCAAATTGGAGCCTGTCTAAGGAGCCAAGTGCAAAGTTAAAGCTACAGAGAGTGGCCCGAGCCTGGGCCTGCACCAGTGTCAGCCAAAGGGAGGGTTGGTGACCCAATAGACTTAAGGGAGCTGGATGAGGAAAAGTATGTTGGCAGCCAGTTCCAGTTCCAGCACCATATGGTGGTCATGGCAATCCCTAGGCCTTACCACCATCCTGTTATCATCTTTGGAGATACTACCCCAAAGCTCCTGGTACAGGCTAAGGCTCTCCAGACCCAGAAGGACTGGTTAAACCCAAAAGACCCGCTGAACCTAAAATGTCAACAGGGGATATGGCTACCAGTGGGACAAGCCAGGAGAACCATCATGAGGCACCTGCCTGAGTTGAGTCAGGCCAAAAGGTGGGTTCGCAGGAGGCTGTGTGTAGAATATACCAATTTCAATTATTTATATGTGCCAGAACAAATTTGGGACATTACTGAGGCAATGCGGGAGGACTGGATTTTCAAAGAGCAGTTGGAGAGGTTGAAGAACCATCCAGGAGGAGGAAGTGCCCCATCTCAACAGTTCTTTCAGCAGGCACGGTCGATGTGTCGCACAGGGGTCTGATCTGGGCTAACTATATTCAGGTATTTTGCTATGTTCCAGGACTTGACTGGGACTTGGACCAAACACTACCTTTTGGACCAGGATTCCTTTGGAGAAGTGACCACTAAGCCAGATCCAGTGTATTACTTCCATCCAGGTGGGGGGCCTGCAACCAAGGCCTTTTGGATTGAGACTTATGGACAGCGCCAGGACAATTGCTCCATGGAGCTGATATGATGGCTCCAACTTAGTTATTCCAATTAAGCTCTTAAATTTGAAAAAAAAAGTTTTATACAGTTAATGTTTTAGGATCATGATAAAATATGTTTTGGAATGCCTGATGAGAGGATGTATGTGCATGGTGAGTGAGTTGTCTGAGGTTGTACACAGAAAAACTTATTTTGAAATTTGGTGGGAGGTATTTGTTGGAATGTTTAAACAGTTTCTGCCTCATTATTATTGTCTAGCAAATACTTAAGAAAATGTTTTTGAAATGTTTAATCATTATGAAAATTGATTGCAATTGCTGTTTATAGGAATAATGAAGGTTGTAACTAGCACTTTAGATCTCCTGGTGCAGGTAAGGTTTAGGAGTTAGTTTTAGATGTACTTTGGATTAGGTAGGCAGGTTGGGTGGTGCCTGGTGGCCAGATGTTGTGGTTCCATTACCAGAAGGCTGGGGAGTGTGCATACCCAGTCTAATGGGAGAGGACCATCACTGGACCTTTGCCATCATTCCCAGGAAGGAATGATTTCCTGAGTGGGGGAAGAGTGTTAGCCCCCTGTAAATGTGTGGCTTATATTCCCACTGTTAGGCATCCTTTTCCCCCTCCCCCCAGAGCTAGGGAATGGGTTTAGCACTCTGGAGGATATTGCTCTGGACGCCTCAAGGTAGCAGGGGAGAGTAAGGAAAGGATATAAAAGGGAACTGACAGGAAGTAGCAGGGCCTTTTCCAGCCCAGGCAGTAGGCCTGGGGCTGGAGGGGGAAGCTGGAAGAGTAGCATCAGGAACAGTTAAGTTGGGCATGTGAGGGAACTCAGTGGTTTGGGAGGGCCAGTGGGGAACCCCCCCCCAAAAAGCACAGTCAGGATGGTTTTATGCACCGTGGTCAACGATAAAGTGGGGGAATGGAACTCCATGGGGGCACAGATAGCCAGGTCCTGTGTCATTGGGGGCTAGGGTGGTAGGAGGCTTTAGCAAGCCCAGAGAGAGTAGGAGCCCTTAGGAAGCCTGTTTTTGTTTATCCCAGGTTGCCAGGGCTGGGAGGGAAGTGGCAGGGCCTTCCCAGGAGGGGGAAACCAGTGGCAGAGGTTCCCCTCATACCTGGTGGGGCAGAGCAGTCTGGGGGGGTCAAGGGAGCTGGGTAGCCTTTCACCCAGAAACAGGGAGCCTGTTTGAAGAGATAGATCCTGGGGCACCTGTACATTAAGGTCCGGGCAGGTTGCAGGCCAAGAATGCCAGACCTTGGAGGGTAGTCCCCATGCTGGGGCTTAATTCAAGCCCAGGCAGTGAAGCAGGGATGTGGGCCTGACAGGGACCCCGAGGAAGTAAGTACCAGCAGAATCCCTGGAGTGATTTGGGGCCATGGGTTGCTGAGGCAGAAGTGTATGTGGCAGGTGTGGCTTCAGCACCGTGAATTGTGGCAGCTGTTTGAAGGTGGATCGAGGCCAGGAGTCATCAGGAAAATTCCCGGATGCCCCTGCAGCATGGGCCAGCACCCAGGGGTCCATGTGGAGAAGTCAGCTCACTTTCCCACACCAGTATATGGGAGGATGACCAGTGCCATATTGGAGGTGACCCATATTAAAGAAAAGTAAGGGTTGGCTTACCAGATCCAGTAGAAGCCAAGAAATTGGAGGGATCTGTGTTCCAGTAAATCTTGAGTAGAGCACCTGAGGTAGAGACAGTAGGCAGAGGAGGTTCCTTGCTTGTGTCTGCCTGAATCATTGGTTTCTGCTGAATTATCCTGTCCAGCCAATATTGTTAAAAAGTTAATAGCCCCATGGAGCTGCTTATTTATTGTTAATGAAGCATGGTGACCCCTGTATCTCTGGAATCATTTGCAGTACAGGTGCAAAAAAATAAAGCCAGTTTGGGGAGAAATAGTGGTTTGTGCTTTATTTGACTGTGGGGGGAGGAAAATAAAATGAACTATTTTATTCCCTCTGTATTTGCAGTCTAATTTCCCATGAGTTTCATTCAAGTGTTGAGAAATATCTGATCCAGCCTGGTTGGGGCCATGAGGGCTTCTACAACCTCCGAAGTCTCAGAGGGTGGTCTCGGTCTGGTGGACAGCTCAGGGAGGAGAGCAGATGTTAAGATCAGATACTGAAAGAGAGAGAGGTAAAGTGCACAGCAATGAAGACTCTAAGCAGGTAGGAGACAACTGTTTTCTTGCTGTTTGATGTGTAAAAGGTCTCGAATGTTAGCGATTAGGAGTGTTCTCCCATTTCTGCCTGGAACATCTACGAGAGAAAAGTATGCCCCTAGATGAGGTGGGGGGGTTACATACCAATCGTCTGATACTTTTTTTTTATTTAAAGAAGGAAAACAACAACAAAAAATTAGTCAAAACACTTGTGCTGAGGGTGGGCTTCCTTCCTTTTATGCCCCTTCTACTCCACAACCCCTGTTATTCCCTGTGCTTGGCTCCTGTCAATCAGATTTAACAGGATATTTAATTAAGAGTGGTGGGCGGGAGGGAGGGTGGACGAACATTTGCAGCAAGACAACAAAGGAATAACAGCACCACTAAAAGCACACTAAACTAGGTTTCAGATTTTCAACAGCCCCAAAACAATTCCAAGTAAAGACAGCAAAGGAATAACAGCACCACTAAAAGCACACAAAACTAGGTTTAAAACAAAAACAGCAATGAGCAGTTACTGCACTGAAATTAATCTGGATCCTTCCCTTTCTGGCCCCTTCAGAGAAACCAAAAGTCAGCCTGCTACCTCAAATCTGACTTAGCCCCACCTCCAGTTATCATGTAGCTGAGGCCAGAGGTCAGACAATTAATACTCCTCCCCAAACAACAGGGCAAGACAGACAATACAAGACAAAATTAGCATCAACTAAAGACAGCAAAGGAATAACAGCACCACTAAAAGCACACCAAACTAGGTTTCAAATTTTCAACAGCCCCAAAACAATCCCAAGTAAAGACAGCAAAGGAAAAACAGCACCACTAAAAGCACACCAAACTAAGTTTATCATTTTCAGCAGCCCCAAAACATGTCCAAGTAAAGACAGCAAAGGAATAATAGCACCACTAAAAGCACACCAAGCTAGATTTCAGATTTTCAACAGCTCTAAAATAATTCCAAGTAAAGACAGCAAAAGAATAAAAGCACTACTAAAAGCACACCAAACTAGGTTTCACATTTTCAGAAACCCCAAAACAATTCCAAGTAAAGACGGCAAAGGAATAACAGCACCACTAAAAGCACACAAAACTAGGTTTAAAACAAAAACAGCAAAGAGCAGTTACTGCACTGCACTGAAATTAATCTGGATCCTTCCCCTTCTCAGTGTGAGAGTGGCTTGCTGGACCCCGATTCACCAGGAGGAGGTCCTGCCAGAAAAACGAAAAAGAGTTTTTTGACTAGGTGACTAAGGTGGTGGACCAAGGTGGGGCGGTGGACATGGCCAATCTGGACTTCAGAAAGGCCTTTGACACCATCCCTCATAGAAGACTGATAAACAAACTGTGCAGCCTAGGGGTGGGTCCTAAAATAATAAAATGGGTAGCGAACTGGCTTATTGGCAGGAGCCAAAGAGTGGTAGTAAATGGGGATCACCCTGGTAAGTGAGAGGTGATGACCAGGGTACTGGAGAAGTAGGTGTTGGGGCTGGTCCTCTTCAATGCATTTATTAGTGACACAGCAGAGGGGTTGGGAAGGTATGCCTATTCGAGGATGACACAAAGGTATGCAATACGGTGGATATGCCAGGAGGGTTGAAAAGATGAGGGAGGATTTAAAAAAAACTGGAGGAATGGTCTGGAGCATGGCAGCTGGGATTCAATGCAAAAAAGTGCAGAATCATGCACATAAGGCTCAAGAACCCAGGGACAACATACAAACTGGGAGGGGAAGAACTGACAGTCATGAAGCGGGAAAGAAACCCAGTACTTATCATCTTGGATGACCTAAAAGAGGCTAGACAGTGTGATAAGGTGGTGGAAAAGGCTAGCTGAATGCTTGGATGCTTAGGGATGTGTATCACCAGTAGAAAGAGGGAGGTCATTTTGCCCCTGTATGGGACACTGGTGAGACTTCACCTCAAGTACTGTGTCCAGTTCTGGAGGCCCTATCTAAGAAAGGAGATAGACACGGTGGAGGCGGTGCAGAGGAGGGCAACTAAAATGGTAAAAGGAAGACCTTTGAGGAAAGACTTATGAGGAAAGACTAAAGGAGTTAAATATGTATATTCCCTGGAGGTCAGGAGGGAGAGGGGGGACTTGATGGAGACATTCAAATACCTCACAGGGATAAGCAGAGTACAGGAAGGGAGCATCTTATAAAGTAAGAGATGCTCAAAGACAAGGGAGTGCAGTATGAAGTTGGAAGGGGGAGAGCTCGGGGTAATGTGAGAAATTATTTTTTTATGGAGAGGGTGTTGGGTGCTTGGAATAGCTTCCCAGAGGAGGTGGGGGGGCTAAAACAGTCACAGGATTTAAGAATGAGTGGGTCAGACACAAGGGTATCCTGGAAGCAAGAAGGGGGTGCTCCAGAGTTAAGTCTGGGCATCTTGGGCATCTAGCCTCATAATAGCTAGGGATTATAGGTCAGACTAGGTAGGCCAAGAGATTCTTATTTGCTAACAGCTTTTATGTATCTATATATCTATGTACATGTTTGACAGCAGTTATCCAAAGTACCTCTCGAGTCAGAACTGGGGAGTACTGCATTGGTGAATTTACAATGAGCCAATAACATCAAAGATGCCTTTATCTCACTCAAATGCATTGTTCATAGAGTGTGAAAGGTATTTTGGCAGAGTGTTTGCTGTGCAACATGGGGTCTCCAATTAATGAAGTAGCCAGAGTTCAGCCCGGATTATAAGAGTTTTACTGTGAAGTGGCAGGAGGAGCTACTTGTTTCATCTCCATGTCTGATCAATATTATTTTAGAGGATTCAGTTGAGGTGCAGAACAATTAAAGATCTTAAGGAGAAGCAAGAAATAGTGACTGCCTTTGCCTCTTCTGCGAGTTTTGTATTTCTCAAAAGTCATTAAGAGATGCTGTTGCCAGGCACAACAAATACATATGTTGCATAAAAAGGAGAACTATTTTGAGCATGACAGACTAGAACTATATGCATGGGTGCATTTCTAATTGGAGCAAATATAATGGTGCTGTTACACCTAGACCAATTTTGAAGAACTCTGTTAATGAACTAACACTAGTAGCCCCTATACTGCGAGCACATCATCTCATTTTTTAGAGGACAGTTCCCCCTCACTCCACAGGCAGCTTTCATTGAGATGCAGTAGTGAATTCACATATTTTCAGCCACAAAACAAAGGACAAGGAGTGGAAGGAGGAGAAAAAGGGGAGGCAGGAGGTGACAGGCACCAAAACAGGTACAACTGGGACAGAAATGATCTGAGTCTTGAAGCAGTACCCACAAGCGAGTTACAGGAAGTGAGCCTAAATGTGGTAAATATTTTTATATATGACCCTATTCTGGCTAAGAATTATGTTCTTCAGAAGGGTTTATTTTCTGCTCTGACTACACATGCAAAAGCATTTTAAACTATGGTGAATCTTGATAAATTAACTAGGAAATTTAATTTATGGGCATTTTTTACACTACAGCACTGTAAAAGAAATGGTAAAGGAGTCATTAATCTCCCTTTGTATCAGGAGATTAAGGACACACCATCTTAAGTAACAATGATGAATGTGGGGAAGGACATTAGCAATTTTCAACCAAGGTAGACATTCTGCCCACTGGTATATGCAACAGTTTCTGTATTTGAGATAACTTGTGAACATGAAATGTTTGCACTCTTTGCTCAAGATTATTGTCTCAGCTATGTGAACAGCATCACAGTTGAATAGGAGGCTCTATATAATTTAAATAATAATCAGGCAATCACTGCTAATCCCACAGACTAAGGTGGATCTGTAGTTTTAATGGATTTGAGAAGTATGGAGCTGAGATTGTCCATCAGCTATCTAACAGCAGTTTCTACAGACTATTACAATTATATCCCACTATGAGGTACAGACATGATATTGATCCATGTACAGTATATAGGCTGCCCTTGCAAATCATGTTACATCTCAGACAAGTGATTTTCATACTGTGCATCATCTAGTGAGGGCTAGGCGATATATCCTCCCTAAAATTCATGAATGTTAAAACGCTCTGCCAGGGCATTCAATTGTGACCAGTACAGGTTCACTTACAGTACCAATGGTGCAGTTTTTTGATGTACACATTAAGCATTTGGTGTGGGGCCTTCAGATATATGTGAGGGACTCGACAGACGTCCTCAATACGATGCAGGATTTGTACAGTATATAGAGGATGACTGGTGTTTAGCAACTATGGACATCAAGTCCCTTTATAAGAATATCAAACATGAGGAAGGGTTATTGGCCCTTCAGAAGGAAGTGGAGTTAGCCAAGGACTGTCCAAAGGAATTGAATTTATTCTTCTTCCTGCTGAGAAGGTTTTGTGTAACAACTCCTTGTTCATGGGCACACATTATCATCAAATCTAGGGCATGACTATGAGGACATTATTGGCTCCAATGATGGAAACATATACTGTATATTGGTATGTGGGAGAAGTCTTTTGTTCTTGATTTGGAATGTAATCCTTTTTTCTTCAAGACTGACTTGTGGCATCCATATATCAGCGATGTTTTGATAGTGTGGAGTGGTGATGTGAGAGCTTAAAGAGTTTGCCACTTGTTTGAAGTCTAGCAGTTCAAATCTAAAGTTCACTTGACTGCACCTTAAAGATCAGTGGTGTTGGCAGAGTGAAGCAATGAAGTGGATGTCATAAGAATGCCTGATGGACTGACCTCAGAGGAATGCAGTGCCAAGTGGACTATAGTGACTCATGTGAGTGTGGAACCAAATCTCAATGCCCCTCCAAAGCCAGAAGGGTTCAAGGAAAAGGGGCATTGTACAGAGCTGCTTCTAGCAACATCATTGCATGCAAGTCACCCCATGCAGCTTTTATTTTTATTTATTTATTTATTTCCAATTTGGATTAATACCTTTGAGCCAGGGCTCGTTTACAAAGGTTTCAAGGTAGAGAGAGACAGCACAATACAGTACAATACATTGCAATGCAATGCAATACAACACAATACAATAGATGAGTTACAGATCAAGTAGAAGGAATAATCATCAAATAAGAACATTTGCTGGGATACAGGTGTTGACAAAGAATGATCATATTACACAATTTCAAATGAAAGCAGAGTTACCACTTGAAAGTGCAGCAATAAACACTTATTCAGTGTGGTACAGCCCTTGTGTAAGTGTCAGGTATTAATATAGCATGGGCTTCCAGTTGAAGTGGAAGGGGGAGCAGGAGCAGCCAGATAAGGCATTGTCATGGTACAATCAAATGGGCAGGGCAGAGAAGTGTGGGTGGGAAGGACAGGGAGGGGTAGGAAAGGGGGGAAGGAGGTAAGGGGGAGTAGGGCAGGTGTGGGGGGTGGTAAAGATGGAGTGGGGGTTGGCCAAAGGTAGCTGGTGGCATGTTACTAGTGAGTCTTTAGGCTAGCTAATGTTATGTATTGCAGGAACAAGCATTTTCAAGTGCAAGGTGTGAGCAGAGCCTAGATTTGAATTGGCTGAGTTTTTCACAGTCATGGAGTGCATAGGGGAGGTCATTGAACCATTTGGGTCCTCGATATGAGCTGGATCTCTGAGCAAATCTGGTGTGCTTGTAAGGCACTAGGAGCACACCTTTAGCTGCGCTTCTAGTGTTGACACTGGAATGCCCATATTTGAACAGGGAGGAGTTTGAGTCAATGGTTTGGACAAGTAAGGATTTGTTTTACCAGCAGGCAGGTATGGTACTGGGTTCTGGATTCCAGGGGGAGCCATTACATTTTTTTGTATAGGGTGCAGGTACGGGTGAGATGGTTGGCCCCTAGGACCAGATGGCATGCCTTGCTGAGTAGTGTCGTAACCCTCTTTAATATGGTGTAGGAGCCAATGCCATAGATGATGAGGCTGTAGACTGTGGTGTATAATGCTGAGCAGCGAGTAACTAGCTTTAAGATGTTTGGGGTCATGGACTGTCTGTGTCGAGATAGGGCACCCAGTTTTGTGTTAACTATTTTGACAACGTGGTCGATGTGCTTAGAGAAGGTGAGGGTGTTGTCTAGGTGAACACCTAGATATTTGAAGGTGGCTACTTGTACAAGAGTGTCCCCTTTGGAGCTACGAATCAAGAGCGGGCAGAACTTTTTTTTTGCTCTGAGGGACAGTGGAGAGCATGCTCTTCATCTTTTTATAATTGAGCAGCATTTTATCCTTAGCTAACCATTGCTCAAATCCAAAGACGTTATCTTGCAACTCATCAGTGATTGTGGTCAACTGTTTGCCCAGATACTAAGATTACTGCATCATCAGCATATAGTACTGAGTGTGCTGGGCAGATAGAAGGTAAGTTGTTGATGAATGTGCTAAGGAGGAGTGGCCCAAGGATGGACTCTTGGGGGATTTCAAGGTTCACTTCACTATGTTATGAGATCTGGCTGCTAATTCTCACATGTGTCCTGTGTGAGATGTAACTATGGGACCAGGCAACAGTGTCTGTGGATAGGCCAGCAGATAAGAGGCAGTATAGTAGCAGGTGGTGATTAATGGTATCAAATATCTTTGTGAGGTCTATAAAGATAGACCCACAGCATGACCATTGTCAAGGGCATTATAAATATGAGAGGTGTAATCAATTAGTGCAGTGTCAGTTGAGTGTTTTTTCTGGAACCCATGCTGTTGGTTACAGAGAAGGTTATTTATGTCCAGGTATTCGGTAAGTTGGTCTGCGACCACTCACTCCAGGGCTTTGGAAAGGGAGGGGGGTGGAATGGATATAGGTCTGTAATTGGAGAGGTTTGTTCTAATCCCTGATTTAAAAACTGGGGTAACAAGTGTCACCTTCTACTTGCCAGGGAACACACCAGTTCTAAGTAAGACATTAAAGATTTTCGAGAGAGGGTCAGCAAGCCATATGGGGTCATTAGCATGTCAACCATTGAATGTGGTACCGAGGAGCAAATAAGCTATCCCACTTGGGATGCACTATTCCTCTTTGCTCCTGAGTGTCTGTTTCCAGCAGGGGGCTGTGCTAGTGCCACGCATATATACTTTTTGTAGCACTACCACAGCCAGGTATTCTTTCAGGCAGCATGCACTAGACAGAACACACTGCCTTTATGAATATCGTTGCTGATGGCCACATGCTCTATTTTGCCCGGTGCTATGCTTTGTGCAATACAAATTGTTGCCAATGAATATGGGGGCCCATGGCTCTAAGCATCTGTTCAGACATTTTATGTAGAGTGGATCCTACAAGGGCTCACAACAGGGCGAGTTATTTCTTTGTGGAATTTTACAACCTTTATCCAGTATTTTCAGCTAGTTATAATTCCACTTTCCTTTATGCTACAGAGCAGGAAACTGGCATGCTCAACTTTGACCAATACTCGGAGTACCTGCTATTTCCTGACATTCTGTTATGTGTTTTCGAACTTACAGTGGCAGTTTAGTTCTTTGTGAGATTTCATGAAAAGGGCCAAAATATTTAGTGGCTTATAACTTAGCCACCTTCAGAGCTAGATGCCTGAAATTATGCAAGTGTAATGCTTTAGAGGCCTTCATAGAACCTGCCAAATTTGGAATCATTTGGTTTTGTTGCTTATGTTTTAGGGGATCATATTTTCAGTTTTCTTATTTGATACATTTTGTTAAAAATTCCCAAAATGTGGGTGCTGATAACTCTGTTGACCTTAGAGGTATACAAATTACATTTAGCATGTTTACTCAGCATTGGTAGGTTCAAAACATTTAATGTATTGAGAAGTAAGTTGAATTGTTTTAAAGTTACAGGGGGAATATAGATTGCTTTTTGGGAACATTTCATAAACATTTTAATTTATTTTTTCAAAATTTCATGGAAGTTGAACAGGTGATCCTACCACAATTTTGCTGGTAGCATTTTAATGTCACTGAGCACTAATCACTTTGGAACTGGATTTGGCAGTACTCTTAATTTCGAACCAGCTGGACATTAAGCTCTGTTGCACTGTCTGGAATCCTATAGCTCACCCCTGGGTGACTACTTCCCCCATTTTTCCCTCGGTAGACCCAGATAGACTCTGTAATACTGTGTGTCCCCCTGATATCCTCATTGTGCTCCATGGTAACACCATTTCTTAGAAAAAGTCACTCAGTCTCTTTCCTGTCTGACCTATCCCTTCACAATATCTTGAATCCCTCCTTTTTGGTGTCTCAGTCATTTTCTTCTCCCCACTGTGCCTCTATAAGTGCCACTACGTCTTGTCCTTCCAAGTGTATCTGATCCTTGAGCTTACTAATTTGGCTGCATGTGATTCCCTTCAATGGCCACAGAAGTAACCGCATAAGGGTTCTTTGTGATAACAGTGACCGCCAAAGGGCAATCACTGTTACGGTGAAGTCAGAGTGCCAAAAATTAACTTCGGCACTCTGACTCCCTGGTGAACAACAAAACGGTGCTGGGGACTTGTATTTTTTATATTCATGTGGGGGGCGGGGGCTGTGCCCCACACCTCTCTACTAAAGGATTCTCAACTCCAGGGGGGGTGTATGTAGGGGGGACAAAACATAAAAAAAACCCTTAAATTTGGGCTGGGCAGCAAAAATGAACCCATGCCCGGACCTGAAACCTAGCACCCTAACCACTGAAGCTGCAAGCTGACCCACTACAACATGGGGTTGGCTCGGCAGCCTACTGCAGCACCACCCCTTGTATCCCCTCCCATCCTTTGCTATGAATGCTCGCTCCCACCCCCCCTCACGTGCATGTACATGTAGTGACTTTCTGTCGCTACAGGTCACCCACCCCATCATCTGGTCGCTCTCCCTCATCTGTAGCCCCTGTGATGGGCACCACAACTGAGTCACCCTTTCGTGAGTTGCTCAATTGCAGTAGCCCGCATCACAGGCTATCCTGCATAAGTAGTGCCCCTGCAGAACTTGCTGCCGACCATGGAACTCAGTGCTTATGTGTAAAGAAGCAGTTTTCTAAGTACTGTCTCATTAAATATGGACAAGTGGGACTAGGGTTAGCTTATTAGTATTGAGAACATTCCTCCAACTTGTCAATCTTTTGCACAAAAACTCACACTAGAAAGTTTGTCAATTTTGGTCTAGCATGCATCTCTGGCAGTCCAGGCTGGGACCATGCTGAAAAAAGTGACTTGTATTTTAAAACCCAATTCCATGACTTGGTTTGAAACAAAGGGCTTCAATCTCAAAAAACTCTCTTTTTATTTACATGTTCTCTACATACTCAATTTTTTTTAAAGCTGCATTAGGCACACAGGCACAATGAAATAGAAGTATCACCTTGTGAGTTATCCATTCAAGTCTGAGATAAAAGTGTAATTGCACTGTTCAATAATGGCTTCAGCCTTAGTAGAGTCCAACAGAGTAGGCTTTTAATAAAACCGAAAATCGCAGCTCATTTTTTTCAGTAAAAACTAAATAGCTATGTAAGCTTCAGTAGCCACACATGCATTAAAAAGGATCACCATGATGATAAGTTTACAGTTAAGTTTTACTTAAAAAGCAGACAGAACTGCAGAGTAGTGGAGAACTTGCAATAGATGACAGTACATTGTGATGAGTACGCAATAAGACATGACGGGGTGTGCATTATGCTGATCTAACCACATGGCTAAGGGCATAGTGAGACATGATGCTGAAGGCAGGCTGCCTTCAGCCCCTGGAAGTGCAGTTAGATCATCATAATGCACACTCTGACATGTCTTATTGTGATTTTAAAAATTGGTAAACTGAGAAAATAAAAAAAAAATGCTTTTTTAAAAAAATGAGAAGCAGGTATTTTCTTTTGTTTAAATTGTTTAGAAAAAAAGTACCACAGTCCTGCACAAGCTGTCAAATATCTGTCTACCTACCTATTCAGTAAATGGAATGCATGTTTCCGATGGAATGCAGGAATTTAAAGTTCTGCAGAATTCAACTGGCTGAATGCTCACCTCTCTCCAAACAACACTAACAGAAAGCCACAGTAAAACCAGAGATTCAGTTTTATCTGTGACAGAGCAAGCAGAAATGATTTCCCTGGTAGGCAGGTAAGGAAAGGGGTCTATGGTCAGAAAAGAAGCTTTAAAAAATAAGTAGTAGTAGTACTTTATTTTATACTGCACCCTCTCCTGTGGGTTCAGAGTATTTTACATAGGGATAAAACTTTATGTCCTAACGGGTCATAATATTGCTGATAAAACTGCGCACAGCGAGACTGCACTGCTAGTACTGTGTGTGACTTTACAGCAACAGGGGAATTACAGCAATAGAAAGTATCACTGCCCCCTTAAGCTCACCAGCAACAAGGAAGTGAATGTAGTCACTACCAGTCAGGTGGTTGCTTGAGCCGCTACCATGGTGGCATGGCTAGAGCACCCGACTCAGCAATGGATGGGGTTGGGGGGAAGTGGTTTGATTCCCTTCTAGGGAATCTCTTTTTTTTTCAATTATATTTCTTGACCATTTGTCCACACCCCCTTGGAGTTGATTATAATAGTTCCAGGGAGTGTGGGGTTGCAGGAGGCAAAGCCCACCACAGAACACAAGAAAAACAGTCAGGTGTTGCCACATGCTGTATTGTGCCACGCGGTCTTGATGTGCGCAGTTTTGGACTGCGACATTATGACCCTGTGCCACTTTTCATACATAAACAAAATATAATAATCAGTTCAGTATTTAAAACAGCAACAAATGACTGCAAAAACAGATGGCATAAGCAAATGAAGTACAGAGGCAACTTAGCATTTCCAAAGGCCTAATTCAATAAAGTCTTAAGGCCCCTCTCAAAGACCTCCACAAAGAGGGATGCCCTCAGAGACCTTGGAAGTGAGTTCAACATGGCTGGACTGACAACCTCAAAAGCCCAGTCTTCACTGAAGATTTGAGTCTAGCACTGGGAACTGCAAGGAGGCCCACCTTGGAGAAGTGGAGGGTGCATGAGGGACAATGGGGAGTCAGGAGTTCCAACCACTATCCAATGAAACTATGAGTAGTATTTCATTTTTGCTTAATTTGTGAATGTGGGTAAGGAGGTGAATATAAAGGAAAAGAACACTTAGTCAACTTATTTGTTCGGTATGTAAATACAGTGATGCAATTTTTGTGACATCATATGGGTGACTATTATAGCGCCAATACACTAAGGGCAACTGTCTGGGTTGAGCAAGAAGCAAATGGAGCTATATGACAATGACAGCACCTCTGCCATAAGGGCATTGGTGCTAACAGGGTGAAACAGAGAGGACATATAAAAGGCACAATACCACAAACAGTGATTCAAAAAGTGAAAAAGAACTCACTTGCCTCCATTGACAATAGCTTATCCCCTTGATCCAGGTGTGATGTGGTGTGGTAATCCTTACAATAGGGGGGTTCAGGGGCACAACTAGTAGAAAGTCAGGGGGCTGAGGCTCCCCTGCATGACAGGTACAGGATGGGTGGGGTGGCATACATAAAGGTGTGCCTTAGGGATGGCCGCCTCAGGTGGTGCTGAATAAGTTTGTGGAGTTTATCCAGAGCCAGAGGGGAATGTCCCTAGTGTATGGTGGCTTCGTGTTCTGCAAGGATAAGGAGGTGCAGCAGAAGGTCTATTGGAGGTGTGGCGAATATCACCAGCACTGGTGTCCCACATGGCTCCACACAATAGCTGATGCTGTTGTGTACGAGGGAAGATCCTATAATCATGCTCCCAGCCCCACCTGGAGTATCTACAGTATGTGGTGTCACCTACAACATACATATTAATGTGTAATATGGTATTTAATCGCTCACTGGTATAGTGAGCTGTTCATGACATTGCTGCGATTAACAATATTTGTTATTGCTGGTCGCTGTAATATGTTGTGTTCTGTAATATTTGCCGAAATTGTAATCACTGTGTAAAATGCACTGTATTGACATGGAACCATTTTTTCCTTTTATTTTAAGACAGTTTTATTTTCAGGACCTAGATGATATGATCAGTGAGTAAATGTGGCAGCCATGTTTGTAATGACAATCAGAAATTTTTAAAAAAGGCAGTGATCTTTTTAATGTAATGTGTTCTGATTGCTAGCACTTTTTTGTTACCTGTGCATTGCACTATTCCAGTGCATGGCCTCTGACCAATGTGGATGCAGTACATTATAACTTCATTTATCCGAATGTGCTGGGGGACAATAAAATTATTTGGATAATGGAGTTTTGGATAAGTAAGGGAACTTTAGATTTAAGTCTATTAAGCTGGGAGACACACCACAGTTTTGGATAACTGAGAGTTTCGGATAATTGGGGTTTGTATAACTGTGGTTTTACTGTATACCACATTTTTTAAAATGTGTTTATTTCATATTTGATGCTCCTCTGCCCTGATGTGGCAGATGTGCTCTCCTCTACCTGGATATACCTGCCTTCATGAGGTGCAGGTTGGAGAGGTTTCTTCTTTCAGTTCTCCCTCTTGTGTGCAGCCTAGCCCCATATGGACACTGGTGTGTAGGAACAAAACTTCTGGCAAGGGCATGCTTATGCATGCTCTACCAATATGCAGCACATTGTCCCTCCATCCTTGTGTCCCAAGCTACTCTATCATCTGTACATCTACAGGTGGCAGTAGCACTGTTTGATTCATGGCCTCCCTCCCCAGAGGAGGTTAGTATTCTCTGGGATGCTCAATCCCCCTCTCCACAGCTGGACCCAATGACCTAGGCTGATTCCTTAACCTCGGTCACTGGCGTTGTGAGTTGGAGCCCTAGTGCTGCACTGATGGGCCAGCTTAGTATTCCCCATTTTGAAAAGGATTACTACATTTTTTGAACTGGTGTGTTAGTTGTTTGGTGGTGGTTGTGTGTGTGTTGGGGGGGAGCACTTTTACTTATTGCTATAAAGGCCATAGGTTAAGATTATTAAAAGGAGTGGACACAAGCATACATGCATGTTCTGCCTACATCTACCCAATTGTGCCAAAGATCGGCCACCCTATTTTTGAAGGATCCTGAGCTTTTGTGACAGTTTTAATGACTGTGGGTAGAGCCTACAGCAATTTTGCTTTAGGTTGAAAAGGAGTTTCCATGGAACACATTTTTTGTTAGTTTTTAGTGTATCCTTCTGTAACACTGCAAATCCCTATGGCACTTAAAAAAAATACTCCCTTCCTCCTGTTTAGAATGATGGACATAGAAATCAAAGCTGCTTTTCTCTGAGATCAAATGTGCACACTTTCCAAACAAATCTAAATATCTTTAAAACTACTTAAGGTGTGCAAAAACAACCAGTGTGAAAGTTGTTCAGGGTAAAAAGTCCTTTCACATGAGGGTAGTCACTAATCTGAATTCTTTATATTTAGTAAAATATGGTCTTCCAAACAACCTCATTTGTTTTTCTCTCTGAGTGAACACAGTAGGAGTCATGGCAAACAAATGTAAATATCTCATAAAGTATACAAGTTACCAATAGACAGACAATATGAAAGTTGTTCAGGACAATATGACCTTTCAAAATAAGGTAGTCACTAATCTTAGTTCATTATAGAGTTTTTTAAATGTAGTCATCCAAAAGGTGAAAATTATGAAGAAAAATGAAAATTCAGTTAATCAGATGGCCATAGTTTAAAATATATAATTAGTGCAGCTTAATAAATAAGCTCATCTGAAAGGTCATTTTGTCCTGAACAACTTTCATACTGATGATTTATATGTAATTTGTATACTTTTAGAGATGTTTACATTTGTTTACCATAACTCCTATTAAAATTATAACAGCCTCATTTCTGTAAAGCACTACACCACTTTAAGTGCAGTGAAACCAGACCATCTTGTCATGCCTAATTTAACAGTAGATTATCATGACTCACTAGTACTTCAATCAAATTATTTAGTGCTTACCAGCTTGAAAGAAAATGATCTGCTTACTGGGGTCACATTAGATATTTTCAGGATGGGATCATGTTAAATCTTTCCAGAACAAAAGCAGCAGATTAATTTTAATAATTATTAGCCAGCAATATCCTATGAAATCTATATGTGAAGGTGACACTGAATAGATAGGAAGAAGAAGGAAGACAGAGAAGAAAAACAATGGCTGTCTGTAAAACGTTTAGGCATCTATGCTGCAACACTGATTTTTTCATTTATTATGTCCTCTTCGGCAACTTCTATTATTAAAATGTATTAAATGTATAGTTTACTAAATGTTGACCTCAGGATAACTCTTGAATGACTCCTAAATACGTTTGAACCCATTCCCTTTATGGGAGGTCAGGACCTGTGCAAAAGGTCAAGAGTTATTTTTTCATATTTTTTTTACACATTTCCACAGTAAAAGTGTGGACAATAGAAAAGTATGTACCATTAATCTCCTATGCATTTTCAACTCAGAGAGAAGTTAATATTTACGCAAAATCAAACTCAAAGTTTATGCAGTTTTGTTCAAAAGTTATTTTATTCTAAATCTTATTGGACTGTTGAGTGTTATTTTTTCATATCTTTTTTTTTATTTTACAAATTTCCGAAGTAAAAGTGTAGAAAAATACAAAAGTGTGTACAACTAATCTTCTTTGCATTTGCAGCTCAGAGAGAAGCTAATATTTGCAGAAAATCAAACCCGAAGTTTATACAGTTTTTGTTCTAAAGTAAGTTTATTCTAAATCTTATTGGACTATTGATGAACTGAGCAAAGACATTTTTAAATAAAACAAATTGAAGACTCCAGGATTGGGAGGTCATTAAAAATTGCAAAAGGTCAAATTATGAAGCCTTAAATGAACTCATTAAGACCATTCTTCTTAGTGTGTAATTATAACAGCTACCTCATGAATCGCTCTCAACAAGTTAGGATTGACAGTGTCCTATCTGAAGGTAGACCCGTTCACTCCTGTGTACCCCAGGGCTCCATCCTGGTCCCCAATTTATTCAGTTTGTTTCTAAATAGGCTCCCACTCACAAGTAGCTGTCCAATTCTGCTGTATGCAGATGATGCAGTCCTTTGTACAAGTGACCCCCGATCCCTTTACCTTGGAGCGCAAGTTCCAAGACAGCTTTACCACAGTTGAAAGATAGTTAAAAGAACAAAAACTCATTAGGAACTACAAAAAAAACAAGACCTTGATATTTTCCAATCCCCAGAATAGGCATCATTCACACTTATTCAATATAACAAATGAGTCTGGAACTACATTGGAACTCGTCCAGCATTTCAGATATTTTGGGGTCACTATAGACAGCACTATGTCATATGCCTACCACATTGAAAATGTTGCTGAGGCTGTGAACATCTGTATTGGTTTGCTTCATAGACATAAGCAAAGTCTTACCCTGGAGTCCTTAGTGGGAGAACACTGGAGGGGTCAGGGGATGAGTGCTCACAATGTATGGAAGTGGGGTGGAGGTGGAGCAATGATACCTGTATGTGGAGATGGAATGGAGGGAAGAGTGCTTTCCATGTTCAAGTTCAAGTTTATTGTGAAGGGATAAAATCCATTGAGCAAGCTCATTTGCAAGGAGATCCCATGTACAAGCAATGATAAATATATGGTGTGAAATACAAAAAGTAAGGACACATAATGTAAATTAAAATAAAGCAATTTTCTTTACATTAGTATTTACAATATGTACAATGTAGCATTCAACAAGGATTGAAACCAAATATGATTGCATAAGATGTTATGTCCACCACGTGGAAGAGAGCTGGAGAAGGCAAATTGCTCCCCATATACAAAGGAGGCATGGAGGGGGGGGTGCTGTCTATGTGAAAATGTGTAATGGAGGGGGAAGAGTGCTTCCCATGTATGGTGGTGGAATATGGGGGGGGGAGCAGTCACTTAATGGCCACCATTTTAGACACCACTCCAGCCTGTGTGTGAAAGTTTTTGGAATGGGCACAGTTTATGATGGGGCAGATGTGCAATCCACATCTCTTCTCTGGCTGCTGTAAAGTATTGGATTGATAGGTTGGGGTGCAAGAGGGGAAACCAGTCACTCAGGAGCACCCACTGTATCCTACCCCCCACCCACTCAGCAGAGTGGGGACAGTTGTGGAGGGGGGATACAATATCCATATTTTTATATCTCAGTACCTCAGAGTACTCTCCATGGTTAGAGCATGTTAGGTGGGAGAGCCTCTGGCTGAAGCAGAGTGTTCTGCAAGTGTAGATGTGTGGCATAGGGTGAGGAAGTGTCAGTCACCCAAAATTCCACTCCAACCTTCATACTAGCTCTGGTGGAGCATGGACGGGTATGAAGGGGCAGCTGTGCAACTTGCATCTCTATCCCTGGATGCTGCAGGATGCTAGCCATGTGTGGAGGTGGAATGGGGGGATGGGGCATCATTCTTCCAGAACCTCCTGTCTGGAGCCCACCCAATGCCAGTGCCAGCTTTCATGGAACTCAAATGGGTGAAGATGGAGAGATGTGTGAACCACATCTATCATTGGCTCCTGCAGAGTGCTCCTAATGTGCAGGAGGTGGAATGGAAGGAGAAAATGCATCACATGTACAGAAATGCGGAAAGATGTGTTAGGTGCCAATGACCTCGGGCCATCCAGTGTATCTTTCTGGACTGCAACCCCATTTCCACCCGCCTGGCACCCACCAGGCTAGATAGAAACAGGTGTGATGTGGCAAATGTGCTACTCACATTTCTGTCTCTGGCTGTGGCAGCCAGTGTGCAGTGGTGGGATGGTTGTGGAGGGGGTACCAGTCAACAACTTCTTCAAGGTCACAGTCCACTATTTACCTTGGGCTGCCCACCTGGAGGTCACCTTGTCACTATGCCAACCTGTATAGAGTGGGATGGGAATGGAGGGGAAGATGAGTAACCTACATCAGTCTATGTCTACTGCAGATTGTTCCATATGTGCTGATGTGAGCTGGAGGTGTAAGGAGCAGCAACTACCCAGAGGTGCCCATCCAGTGCCCTCCATACACTGTGATAGTCAATGTGAAGGGGTAGGTATGTGACCCAAATATTTGTCTCTGACTTTGTCTTGGTGCTCCTTTTGTGCAGTGGTGGAACAGAGGCACGAAGTTTGTTTTACATTGTGTCTCTTCTGGTCTCTCACTGTCTCTGTTGAACGTGTGCCTCCTCATGGTGAAAGAAATACTCTGTGGCATGTTCTTTGTCCTGGTCATGGGAGTCTTGCTGCCAATTTCTCTGCTTCTCTGTTTTTGCTGTCTGCTGCCACTGAGCTTCAGAAAGACAAACATAGAGTCAGATCTACAGCAAGGTGACAGAAGAGTGAGCGGAAATAAAAAGGATGGCAACTGAGCTTGGGTGCACACTGTACTCTACTTCTGTGTTTGGGGGTTGACACTGTCTCTGACTACAACAGATTGAACCTGTACATATATGCCACACTGAAAGCAGCTCTCACCGCTGCTGTGTCTCTCTCAGGGGTTGGGGGGGGAAGTAGACACTGCTAGGGATAGGCCGCCCATTTAAATTAATGTTTGTTCAAGTGCAGGTCTGGGAGCCACCAGTCATCGTGGTTATGGTCACTTCATTGCACTGCCCCCAATTTCACACTGCCAAGGCGGTGCTGCAATAGTGACAGCCTGTCACCTGGTGATCACTCTCATTCCTTTTACTCACCACATCTCAGCATGTTGCTGTCACTGTTTGGGGGCTCTCCCTGACACTGGTACCACTCGCCACCTCTTTGGATCCTGCACTCTCTTTTTTGGGGGAGGGGCACTGCTGCCTCTTCTTCTCAGTGTCTGTCCATGCAGCCCATGTCTCCCTCTCCCTACTATCCAGGGTTAAGCTACAGCTCTGTAGGCAATATTGCCTCATTTCTCAGCACTCATGCTCATTGTATTGTGCAGCGGGATGGGGGGCACACTGAGGCAACATAGACACTAGGAGATCTATGTGACAGGTCAGTGGGTACCATCACAGAGAGCAATGCTCAGGCAGAAATCCAGGAGCAGAGTACACATGGGTGGAGTGGTATTGACAACAATAAGAAAGCATACATTCCCCCTTAAAAAAGCTTTTACATACAATTGATCACTGATTAACAATAGTTTGCTTCTATGGCTGCCACTGTGCTTCTGATGCAAACTCATAATGATGTTCCTCACTTAAAGCAAAAAAGGGGGTGGAGGCCATAATTGATTCCTTGTTTTTGTGTTAAATGGGTCAGTTTCTTTACAGCAAAAACAAGGAAAGGCATAATTTCTAAAATGTGCAGACGAGCATGGCAACCACTTTTTCCAGAGCATGCCACCACCGGCAGCTACCACTTCAAGACTGCTACTACCCCCGCTTAATACAATCTGGGGAAAACCAGAAGTAGTCTACCAGCACTGAGATCAATATGGTTAAGGCACATTTACCAGAAATTACTGCTTAGAAAAGAGTGAGAAAGTGACTGTGATGATAAGCAAGTCCCAGACCAGATCTCTAGTTTGTTAATAGACTCCTCCTGAGTCTGATTTGTATGGCTGCATGGGCCAAACTCCTCGGATGTTATGCCATCATCAGATTTTTATAACAGCACTGTGGAAGCACGTAACCAGACCACTGTCTGATGTGCTGCCACAGTGCACTGACATAGTTTCCAGTCATTCTGTTTATGTAGCCCTTCCCCTCTGCAGGCCACATAAACATGCTCACTCCCCAGTGCACTACTTTTCTGTTCTACAACTGCAATATTGATGGCCACCATGAGCAACATGGTGACGTTGACTTAAACTGCGCATGCATGACTATTGTGCATACATAGTTACATCCGCATTGCCATGTTGTGCGGGGCTGACTATAGGGCAAACTTCACATGTTTAAGGATCATGCATGAGCAGTGCTGTAATTGCTGCAGTATTTCTTACGGCTAACTTCAGTGCAGCAAAAGCACTGAGCATTCTTTTCCACGCTCTTGCCACTCCTAAAAGCTCTCCACAGCCATATCGGCTCTGACTGGAGTTTGTTGAGATTTGCAGCAGCTTGCATAAAACACGCATTTGCCATTACTCTATAATGAGGGGGATAGACTTAACAGTTGGGGAGGTGAAGGATAGGGAGGTGATGTGCCTGAGTGCTGCTTCAGTTTGGAGGGATGGAATGTGTATCCAGAGGATTGTTAGGGCGTCAGGAGCTGGTAGGAAGTGGGACATCATAATCCAGCTAGAGACAAATAACCTAGCAAGGGAGAAAGTAGAAGCAGTACAGAGAAATTTCAGAGAGCTGGAGAGAGGCCTCAAGCAGATCGTATGCATAGCGGCATTTTCTGAGATGCTATCTGTAAAGGGTCAGGGACAGGCAAGGGTATTCTACACCAGGACCTTTAATGACTAGTTGAAGGCATGTTGCATAGAGGAAGACTTTAGCTACATCAGGGACTGGGGATCATAGATACATAGAAAAACAGAATTTATTGGCAGAAAACAACCATTTGACACACCTAACCTGTCAATTTTTCCTTGCCTATACTGATACAGCAGATACTACCTGATCTCCGGTTATCTCCCCCAACCCCCTCCAACTTCTCTACCAAGATTCCCTTGTGCTTATCCCATGCATCACCCTTTGCAGCTGCATGGGGAAAGTTACAATGCCATTAGAAGAAAACATTGGTTCGGTACAAGAGTGGTTAAGTTCTGGAATGAGTCACCGGTTGAAGTTGTGGCAAGTAAAAATATGACAGAATTTAAAATCAAACTGGATAGCCACTTGATTTCAAATAATATAACAGGGTACAGCTAATATTAATAGCAAGCAATAATGGACCTATGGTCTTCACAAAGCTTTGTATACTTCCATGTAATATATGTAATCTATGCATGCTTCAAGAATACCACTGTTTCACCCCCCCCCAACCTCCACAGGAAGACTGTTCCAGACATCCACCATTCTTTCAGTAAAGAAGCACTTTTTAACATCTCCCCTAAATTCCCCCCTTCCAGCTTTATTCCATGCCACCTTGTTTTCATGCACCTTCTCCTCTGAAAAATACTCCCCTCCTGTACCTTTCTCATCCCCATGGGGTATTTATAAGTCACTATCATTTCCCCCTTCTCTCTTCAAGGGTGTACATATTGAGATCCCTCAGTCTCTCCTCATAGGGTTTCTGATGCATCCCCTGTACCATTTTAGTTGCCCTCCTCTGGACAGCTTCTACACTATGTTCATTCTGAGATGTGGTCTCCAGAACTGGACAGAAGATTCCAGCTGGGATCCCACCAGTTAGCTATACAGTGGAAACACCAACCTCCTCCCTCTTTCTGCAGGTGATACCCCTCCCTATGCACCCCAGCATCCTGCTCACCCTGTCTTCTGCCTCATCACACTACCTCACTGTCTTAAGGTCAACCAATATGATTACTCCAAAGTCCCTTCCCTGTTTTGTGACCGTCAATACTTCCTCTCCCATTTTATACTTTGCCTCTGGGTTTCTGTGCCCCATTTGCATGATTTTGCTTTTTTTTTTGCACCAAAACCCAGCTGCTGTACTTTAGAATCCCTTCCAGTCATCTGTGTGCTGGCAGCAGTACACCCATCATTAGGGCGCCACATTGATGAATTTTCTGCCCCCTCTCCAAGGTCTCCCCCTGGAGTTAGAATATTTAGAAAGGGAAGTGTAGGGGAATAGCACCTCACATGGGGCATGGGGGACAGACTTCACACAAAAAGAGGGGACAGTGACATCGGGACATGGCGTCCTAATTGCTAGGCACACTGCTGCTGCTACCCTACAGAGGTGGAACCATTTAGAACACTCCTCTACCTTTCTCAGGTTTCTGCTCATTTTCTCCACTCCCCCAGCAGAGTCTACCCTATTGCAGATTTTCATGTCAGCTGTAAAGAGGCTTCCCTTCCTGTCCAGCTTTTCTGCAATGCCACTTACAAAGCCATTAAGAGGACTGGTCCCAGTACTGAGCCCTGAGGTACTCCACTGGTCACCTTTCCTTCTCCCAAGTAAGTCATTTACCTCTGCCCTCTGATGTGTATCCCTCAACCAATTTTGTTCTCAGCTTACCAACTTATGACCCATTCCCAAACTGCCAGTTTATTTTTGAGCCTCCAGTGTGGTATGGTGTTGAAGACCTTGCTGACGTTTAATTAGGTCACATCCACCACCCCATCCTGATGTATTTCCCTGGCTACTCAGTTGAAAAATAGATCAGGTCTGTCTGACATGATCACTCCTAAGTGAAACCGTGCTGCCTCAGGTCTTGCAACCTGAAGGATTTGATATACTCCACAAGCCTTTCTTTTAAAAACATCTGCATTAACTTCCCCACTACTGATGTCAGACTGACTGGCCTATAGTTACCAGCATTCTCAATGCTGCCACTTTGTGATGTAGAACTACATCTGCCCTCCTGGTGTCCTCCAGAACCACTCCTGTTTCCAATGAGTTGTTGACTAGAGCTGTCAGAGTAGCAGCCAGTACCACCCTGCTGTTCCTCAACATGCTTGGGTGCAGTCTGTCCGGTCCCATAGCACTGTCCACTTTCAGATTCACAAGTCCCTCCAGGACTCTATCCTCTGTGAATGGACTGGTGTCTACTCCCCTTCCCCCAGTGTTTCTGCTGCTTTTATGTGGTCCATCCCACTCCACTTCCATTGTGAATACTGAACAGAAGTACCTGTTCAGGATATCTGCTTTTTCCTAATCCTCCTCTGCATGGTGCCCCCCTTCCTTCTTAGCCTCACAGTCCCTCTCTTTGAATTTATCTTTTCACTAATGTACCTAGAAAAGATCTTGTCCCCCATTGTTAGCCCTTTGGCTAGCTGTTCCTCAGTTTGCACCTTTACATCCCTCGCTACTTTCCTTGCTTCCCTCTGTTTCTCTTGGTATGCCTCCCTATCCCCTTCCCTGTTCATTTCTTTGTACCTCCTGACTGCTATTCTTTTAGCCTTAACCTTTGCAACCACTTTCTTTAAGAACCATAGTGGTCTCTTATTTTTTCTGTTTTAGTTCACTTCTTTCATGCAAATGTTTGTTGTCTTCGATATGTTATCCCATAATTTAGCCCACACATCTTCCACTCCACCCAGGCCATCCCCCTCACTAGGCTGCCTCTGAGTTATTCACCCATTTTACCAACCTGGGAAGATATGGGCGACTATGAGGGCGATTGCCTGCATCTTTCTAGGAAGGGGACCACAGTCCTTGGTGGGAGGTTTTGATGCTACTTGGATGAGCATTTAAACTAGCTGTGAGGGAGGGAATCAAAGAATTCAGGGGAGACAAAGTTGTCCCCCAGATGGTAAAATATTTGGTAGAGAGGACCTGAGTGTTGAAAACACCCCTGATGCAGAATCACAGGAAAGGAGGGAACACGACAACAGAAAACAAAAGAGGGAATAAATCAGGTAGGGGAAGATAGTGGATTAAAGGAGACCAGGAAGGGGGGATTTAGGTAACAACATAGGCAAGAAATGGAGGGAGATGCAGGACATCAGGCAGGGGGCAAAGAAGGTGTGGAGGGCCATGACTGCTAATGCAAGGATCCTTGGAAACAAAATGTCATACTTGGAGGTTATCATGGTGGAGGCAAATCTGAATTTAGTGACCACAATGGAATCATGGTGCATAGAGCACCATGACTGGAACAAGGCCATACCAGGCTACTCTATGTTTGGGAAAGACAGGATGGGGAGGAAGGGAGGAAGGGTGTCATTATATGTGAAGGAGGGAACTGAGGCCACAGAAGTACAGAGGCACTATCTGGAGGAGGAGGGGCTGGAACTGCAGGAGTTCACCCTGGAGGCAGGCTCTGGGACCACTATCCATCCAGGGGTAGTGTACAGACTTCCAGCACAAGGGGGGAGTGGAGATGGACAGGGCATTAGGGAAGGCCATCTGCAGGATGGTAAATAAAGGCTTCTGGTTGGAGTCTTCAATCTGTCAGATGTGGAGTGAGACATTTCAGCTGTATCAGGGGCTTTTCTTTGGCAGCTAGTCAAAGACCTCTGCTAGGGATGGGGCACTGTTGGATCTGGTGCTTAAAAACAGGGACAGCACTACAGACATCACAATGGGCAGTCCCATAGATTCCAGTGATAACCAAGCAGTGTGGTTCAACATAAGGACAGAAGCAGAAGTAAGCCAGATGAGGACAAGGGCCCAGAACCTCAAGAGAGCAGATTTTTAATGAAAGGGGAGACTGCCTCAGAAATTGCATCAAAGTCGAGGGGGGATTGCAAGGGAGGAGTAGAGGCACGGGGGGGAGAATAAGGGAGGGAATAATTAGGGCAACAAACCTCTGCATGAAAGAGGTTAGGAAAAGCAGCAGGAAAAGGAGACCATTATGGTTCTCCAAGGAGGAGGCAAAGATAGCAAAAGAAACAAATTCTGGTCAGATCCACCACAGCTGCATAATGAAGTTAATGACATTGTGCGGAATTGTTAAGGAGGTATGGGAGAAACAATACAATGATTTATAAGTAATAAGATTTGTTTTAGTTTCTGTTCTAAGAAAGGCATACACATTATTAGGAAAATATGTGGAGGTGTACATTTTAATGGAAGGAATAGGAAGCAATATAGGTTTACAAAAGAACCTCAGAGCAAATGCCACTGAGTATGTATTGTTCAGGATGATATTGGCCAGACAGTCAAATTTTAAAGAAAATACAATTGCACACACCCCAATAATGCAAAGCATCATGGGAAACATATGCAAATCCTCATGATGGTATGGAAGGTACATGAAAAAGCAATGGCTGGCATATGTTCAGCCTTGGGATTATTTACACAGTTTTTTTGTTTTTTTTTAGAGAAACAGGGTTTTTGTCCATGAGGTGATGTAAGTTTTATTTAAGTAATGTGTTGATGTCAGGAAGTAAGGTGTAATGATGGACTGTTTGTTTGTAAAATTTTGTTCTTATACAGGAAACACATTTGTTGGGACATCAGTCCCGTTTTCAACAAAGTCCTGGTAATAAATAACATACAATTATACAAAACATCACTTCACAATACATTTAAATATTTTACTTAAAACAGGTACATGATAATTGCAAGTATGCCCTTAATTTTTTATTAAATACGGATGAATTTGTAATTACCTTCAATCTATGGGGCAATTTATTCCAATAATAAGCTACTGTATTCTGAGCATTTCGTTTCCATACCTATTCTGAGATCTAGTCATGGGGTTTCTTTACCAAAGGATCTTGTCTGCATAGTTAATATCCTATCATCTTTAAAAATAATGTGATCAACCAAACAATGTCTAGGTTCATCTTTCAAGATTTGATAACACTGTTTATACCAAATATAGACCCTTCTCTGTTTTGGGTCTAATCAATTTAATTTTTTATATAGATCACAATGATGCACACCGTGCCTACTTCTTGTTATAAATTTACTCATTTTATAATAAACCTGATTTACTTTATTTAATACTGTAATGCCAGAATGCATATATAGTATAGACCCATATTCTAAAACTGGGATTAATAGCTGTCCAACCACTTTCTCCCTTACCTTCTTTGTCAGGCTCCCTGCTACTCTTCTTAATACCCCTAATTTTTGAGTTACCTTTCTCACTTGTATACTAACATGTTCTGAATATTGTAAACCACAATCAATCTGTACCACCAGATATCTATAAGTATCAACTACTGTAATCTGTTTATTCCCTGCCAAATTAATATTAAGTTCAAATTTCCCTCTATTTTTCAACCCTCCAAATACCATACTTTGAGTTTTCTTTGAATTTAATAACAGACCATGGTTATTAAACCAGGTCTGTAGTAAGTTTATATCCTGTTGAAGTTTATGTGTTAATTGATCCATATTATCAGCAGATGCAACTATTACAGTATCATCTGCGTACATTCTGACATCACAGTTTTCTATTCGCCTTGGAAGGTTATTCCCATAAACATTAAATAAGAGGGGGCCCAAAATAGAACCTTGTGGGACACCTCGAAAAACTTCACCTTGATCTGAGGCAATTCTCCTAAAACAACACATTGTCTTCAATCAGATAGATATGATTTAATCCAGCTAATGTTTCATCTTGAATACCCAATTCAAACAGATCAAGCAACAATAATTCGTGTTGAACCAAATCAAATGCCTTACTTAGAGTCAACAAACACGGCCCCTGCACATTTACTCCCGATTCAATGATGTTGTTACCAAATCATTAAAATCAAGCAAGGCCGTGCTTGTTGACTTCCCTTTTCGAAATCCATGTTGGTAACTAGTCATTAGTTCATTATCTTCTAGATACTCCGTCAATTGTGTATGAACTAATTTTTCCAGAATTTTAGACAATATGGGCAATATGGCAATTGGTCTATAATTCGATACCAATGTACTTTCCCCTCCTTTAAAGATTGGTATTATTTTACTTATTTTCCATACCAGACTGTTAGCAGAGAAAATATGATAGTAACTTTCAGAGGGGGGCGCTTTTGATAAGGGCAAGGTAGTTATGCTTGTGACAATGGGAATATTAGGAAAGTATGAGGTCTACGCAGAAGTGGAGTACAAATATGCACAGTTTCATAAGTATGTGCTCAGAGTGCAGGCAAATATGATATGCAGGTTTGTTTCAGAAATAGGTAAAAATAGCGATACGTGCAGTTGATAGAAAGATAGACAGTTACATAGACATATATTATGGTAGCACGGTAGTGCTACCATAGTTAGGGGTTGAGGAGCCATTTACATGTTAAACCCAAAATTTTGCACCTTAATAACTTTGCAACCATTTGACGGATTTGCCTGAAATTTGGAATACATGATCAAGACCCATACGCCTTGGGATCTGCCAAGTTTTGTACTGGTCAAACACACAGCTGCGGATTTATTAAGCATGATCAGCGCGTGCATTTACGCTTTTTCTGGAATTCTACGGTCACGCTTACAGGTCACACGGCTTGCATGACTGGCCCAAAACCTTCAGAGAACATGCAGCCAGGGTGCCAGATGTGCCTTTTGAAGATTTCATGAAAAAATATTGAACAGTTCAAAAGTTATTCAAAAAACAATTTCCCATTATAAGTCAATGGGAAAAGTTAACAAAAAGTTCGACAGTGTTGCAAATGCATTTTTACTTTCACAAATGGCCCTTTTACTGTTGCAAATCTGCCATTTTGTTTTCAGTTAGTGATCAGAAAAATGCTTGGCATTTAAAATTGGGACCCTCTAGCAACCTAATTCTTTTTGTATTCACCTAGTCGGGCCCTGAGGATAATAGCCATGTCTTTATTTTGGGGTAAAACACCATAGAAATATGTTTTTTCAAATTTCTGGAAAAAGTACTTTCACAAAGTAGTGTCGCACTCACGAAAGTGTCGCAAATTTTTGTGAAAGCTTTCGCAAATTGCGATAGTACTTTTCTAGGCTGTGGGAAAATGACAGCAATTCTTTGGCACCCTGTTGCAAAAGAACGGTTTGGTGCTTTGGCTTGAAATTTGGAGGGAACGCAGCCGACATCTCACAGATGTGCCTTTCAGTGTTATGTTGCAAAAATATTACATGGCGCAAAAGTTACAGTACTCCAAAGTTGACATTTGTTCCCATAGGATAACATTCCGGCATCCAACACATTGCAGCAATCCTTTGGCACCCTGCTGCAATATAATGGCTCAGTCTTTTGGGCTGAAATTTGGAAGGAAGACAGCCAACATCCCATAGATGTGCCTTTTAGTGGTTTGGTGAAAAAATATTACAGGGAGCCAAAGTTATGACACTCCGAACTTCTCTTTTTTTCCCATAGGATAACATTACGGCATTCGCCGTACCTTTCAGGGCCCGTATCTCGGAAATGGTGCGAGATATGGACTTTTCGTCGAAAAAATGCTTAGCCCCCATAAAACTAGCCAGGAAAGTCATAAATCATATGACTTTTAAATTTTTTTTCTACGTCGTACGGTTCCTGAGATATAAGCTATTTAGTATTCCAACTCCTCATTTTCTGCTCCGACACCCGTAATTATGCATACATTCTTTGTACTCACTGTCTTTCTCTATGTAGCTTTTGGGGAAAACCAGCCTGTGCACTTACATTACTGTTATGTTGCCGTTTTTCCGGCTATGGATTCTGCATTTGTTTCTACTTACTGCTCACGCTTATGCCACCATGTTTATCCTTATGCTTTCATTTCCGGCTATGCTTCTGTTATTTTTGCCATTTGTGTCTACAGTACTGTTTCTCTTTCTGTTTCACTTTGCGTCACCATGCCCGTTGACATTTCCATTTGCAGGCACCATGTTACTATGTGACAAGACATCACGTGGCGGACCATTCCATGCCACCGTGTGCATTACCCCTTTCTGTTCTCATTTGCGCTTGCATTACCATGTGTGCCACTGTTAGCACTTCTGTTTGCGTTGCTGTTCCTGTTACTATGTCACAAGACATCATGTGGTGGGAGAGCGGGGCCCCTGCTGCTGCATTACATTCACTATTTCTCGTTATCATTCTCAAAAAAAAGAGAAATTAGAGGCAAAAAAACACGTTTAATGCATCAGTTAGGGTTGTTCCACAGTGACAAAAGTGAGGAAATTCGGTGTTAGGGTTGAAAACACCCCTTGGATCCCCCAGCCCACCCCTCCAACCGGCATTGGGGTGCACATTGGGGTGTTCGGTCCTAACTCTTACCCCATTCTCCTATACTTCTGCTGCTTTACACATGTGATGGGTTGAGAGTTAGGGGTGACGACCCCAATGCACACCCCAATGCCAGTTGGGGGTGGGCTGAGGGGTCCAAGGGGGTTTTCAACCCTAACACTGAATTTCTCACTTTGTCACTGTGGAGCAACCCTAACTAATGCATTAAATGGAGTTTTTTGCTCTAATATATATATATATATATATATATATATATGTATACACACACACACACACACACACACACAAAGACACACACAGACAGACAGGAAAAACAGGAATGACAGTGAAATATTGAAGTGATGCCAACCCCACCCCACCCCACAGAGATGGACAGGCATTGGGGTGTGCCATTGGGTCATTGCCCATAATGTTCACACCATTTCACCTCACCCTACCCTGAAGACACAGGCAACTGTCGAGGTGTGCCTTGGGGTGTTCAGACTTTACACTCACCCCGTTCTATATGGAAATATGCTGAAATGGGTACAGTATAAGAGGATGGAGTGAACTTTGGGGCTGAAGAGTCAAAGGCACACCTCGATACCTGTCAGTGGCTGAAGGGTGGGGATGGGAGTGGAATGGCATGAGCACTGCTGTTGACAATCCCAAGTCACACTCTTGATGCCTGTTAGTCCCTACAGGGCAGGGTGTAATGTCAGAAACCCTAATGCCCTGGGCATTTCTTGGTATTTTCACTCTAAGTTTTCAGCACAGGCTTTTTGTGACCCCACCACATGAACAAGACACTATCAGTTCATTAGCCCAAAGGTGATTTTGCACAGAGACTGTGCCATTTGGCACCACAGGTGCAAAAACACATTTTAAACAGGATGTATAAAATGACAGCTGTACTGTTTATGAGGAGGTGTAAAAAATTGTAATGTTGAAAATCTGGAGAGAAACTATAAAAAAAATTGGTGAAGTCATGACACTGCTCCTGCTAATGCATACTTTTTTTTTCAAATTCCTATGCATCCCATTGTTTTCATCTCTATTGCTGTTATGTGACTTTTTAACCTAGCAATAACATTTAATGCATTACCTTATAAGGACAAGTAAATGTTTTTAATACATTTACAGACAGTTACATAAACTTAATTTCCTTCATAGAATAATTTAAATTTAGTAACAGTGGCAGTACAAAGCAATTACTCAGACAACTTGAAAACTATAACTACTTTTTATTGTGGATTGACACCCCATAATGACCTCCTTGAAACTGAGATGCAAATATCGCACATTTATCAGTTTTCTAACAGGAATATTGTACTACCCTAAATACATTTCTTGCTTCATTAACTGCTCAGCAAACTATTTCATGACCTACTTATTGACATTTTACACCTGCTATGCAATGTACTGCTACTTTCTACACCAATATCATGAACCATAAAACCGATGACTGCCATAACTAGGGAGGCAGTATAGTGCAGTCATAACTAGGAGGCAGTATAGCATAGTGCTTTAAGGCTCTGAGCTGCAAATCTGGAGATCTGGGTTTGAATCCCACAGCCCCACTTGCATACTGGGTGACCCTGAGCAAGTCACTTAACTTCCATTTGCTCCCAGGTTGCCTCTGTAAACAAGCTTTCAGTTAGTGTGCCACTCCTGGTTAAACAATTGAAAGAAAAAAATGCAATATATTATTTTTCTTGCTTTACTTTGCTACTACAAGCTTTGACTAATACATCCATCCTTAAATGCACTTTTTATAGCTTACGTGTCTGTGACCTAGGCAGAACTACACTTAAAATCTTACACATAAATAAATAAATAAAGAGAATAGCATTTATTTCAGTAGTATCTCCTTCCTTTTCAGGTGCCCATGACACTATGTATATATATTTATATCTTTTAACTTCAAAGCACTAAACCTATTCAAATGCACAAAACACAAGACTTTATTCTCTTCACACATTACTGTTAAACTTCAAGTCCCAGAATGGCCAAGCAACAGTTGTTAGACTTTACTCTTGCATGCCACTGTCATGCCCACTTCTCATGCAAACAACAATCAATTAGGCAAACCCTTTCATTTCTGTGCTATGCACCCTTACATCAGAGAGACATAAATCTTACAGAATTGCTAAAAAAAATTATCAAGACTGGATTTCTGAATTAAAACATATCATTTACAGTATCTAAATAAATAATAGTTTACTGGCAACAAACGATGTTACAGACATGACAATAACAACATTTTTGTTTTACATGGAAAACATCCATATAATGAACTTGTCATAAATTATTTGTGACCTTCTGTATGCATGTATCTGACAAAGGAAAAGGCACCTACTTGATCTTTTTTTTCTGTTTCATTTTTATGCCCATCTTGCCCATACCATTAGAGTCAAATATTGACATGCTTAGAGTTAAAAAAATCATAATGTCTAAGTGTGTGTGTGTGTGTGTGTGTGTGTGTGTGTGGAGGGAGGGACATGCATAGATGCAGTTTCAGGCACTCCTTAATTACTTCCCCAGGCAGCTCTGATAGTCAAAGAACCTCTGTGTGCAAGCACTAAGGCAGTGGTTACCCCAAAGGGCATTTGGCTGGGAAGCCAAGTTTCAAATAAATACAAAATCACACATGCTCCCACAATGCAAAGGATCATGGGCTGCATATGCAAATCATCAAAGAACAATATGCTAGTTCAACTTTAAGCAGAAATGCATGGTGCCGAAAGGCCTCTCACACAATTTGCAAAAGGTGCCAAGAGAAGACATAGACACGTATTTTGTCCTACCAGGACTCATCAGTATGCCTTGTCTGTTTGACACCCCAGTGGAATGAGCACCATCTATGTCTGCTTAAAGTTGAACCAGAATAATATTCTGTGGTGATTTGCATATGCAGCCCATGATGCTTTGCACTGTGGGGGCATGCATGATTTTGTATTTCTTTCAAACTTGGCTTCCCAGCCAAATGTCATTTTGGGTAACCGTTGCCTCAGTGCTTACACACAGAGGTTCTTTGCCTTTTAAACTGTTTTTGTTTTAATTGGGTTCACCACAACATAAACCAGATTGACCATCTTAGGGTAGCTGCTTCATTCCACTGGGGTGTCAAACAGACGAGGCATACTGATGAGTCCTGGTGGGACGAAACACATGTCTATGTCTTCTGTTAGCACCCTTTGCAAACTGTGTGAGAGGCACTTTGGCACCATGCATTTCTGCTTAAAGTTGAACCAGCATAATATTCTGTGGTGATTTGCATATGCAGCCCATGATGCTTTGCATTTGGGGGGCATGTGTGATTTTGTATTTCTTTGAAACTTGGCTTCCCAGCCAAATGCTCTTTGGGGTAACCATTGCATCAGTGCTTGCACACAGAGGTTCTTTGTCTTTTAAACTGTTTTTTGTTTTAATTGGGTTCACCACAACATAACCCAGCTCGTCCATCTTAGGATAGCGTTTCATTCCACTGGGGTGTCCAACAGACGAGGCATATTGATGAGTCCTGGTAGGAAGAAACATGTGTCTATGCCTTCTGTTGGCATGCTTTGCAAACTGTGTGAGAGGCCTTTCAGTACCATGCATTTCTGCTTAAAGTTGAACCAGCATAATATTCTGTGGTGATTTGCATCTGTAGCCCATGATGCTTTGCATTGTGGAGGCATGTGTGATTTTGTATTTCTCTGATAATCAGTTGTTCCAACATGATAGATCCACCTCATGCCCCTCCCACATGAACCAAAAAAAAGAAGATGGGGTGGATCTTTAGGAGCTTCTCAGGTGGAGGTGGGGGTGGATCTTACTCCCACCAAAAAAACTAATGCTGCCTCCCACTACTCAGGTTCCAGTTCTTGTACCTCCCATTTAAGAAAGTAAATAGTGCCCTGCAACCATTGACTAACTTGAAAGCGTATTTATTAGAGGGCAGAAAACATTTCTTGGAGGACGGTAAGGCGGAGGAGACTATTTACACCTTCAGTCAGTTCCATGGACAGAAAACATGACATCAGCCCTTTTGTACATGCAAAACATCTGCAGGCTCTGCCCACTACAGCCATAAAAAGGGTGGCATTCAAAAGGTACAAAGAAACACAGATGGAGGAGGACAGGGAGGTGTACCAGGTAAGGCAGAAGGAAGCTGGCAGGGTTGTAAAGACAGTAAACATTCAGACAGAGGAAAGGGTTGTTAGAGGGGAGGCTAAAGGGGATAAGACTTATTTCAGGTATGTAAGTGAGAATAGAAAAACAAGGGGAGGCATAGCGAGGATCAGAAGGCTGGAAGAGGGAGACTGTGCAGAAGGGGAACAAGAAAAAGAGGGTATCATAAACAAGCAATTCTGCTTCATCTTCACAGTAGAAGGAGGAGGGGATGGACTACCAGAGAGAAGCCGGACTGGGGGGGGGGGTTGTCTCGGTGGATCCAAGTCTATTTTCAAAGAAAACAGTCCTGAGAGAAATGCAGCCCTGAAGGTGGATAATGCTATAGGATCAGATGGGATATGCACCATGGTACTCAAAGAACTCAGGGAGATGCTAGTTGACCCCACAAACTGCCTTACACACAGCTCACTGGAAAAAGGCATGGTTCCAGAGGACTGGTGAAGGACTGACATAGTCCCCCTATATAAGAGTAGTGGCAAGGAGGAGGCTAGCAAATATTGACCAGTCAGTCTAACTAGTCCATCCCTACTTAAAGAAAGACTGGTTGAGCATTTGGAGTCCAGTGGCTTGTAGGACCATAGGCAGCATGGATTCATGGGGTGAAGGTTATACCAAATGAATTGTGTAGATTTCTTTGACTGGGTGACTAGAGAGAGATGGATCAAGAGAGGGCAGTGGATGCGGGCTATCTGAATTTGAGCAAGGCCTTCAAGTTTCAAGTTTATTTTATATTTTACCAGGATAAGACACCAGGCAAGACCTGTTTTTAGGGCTGTCCTATTTTCAAGGTACAATACATTCACAATATATCACTTAACAAATCTTAAGTACATTAACAAACACATTTACAAATACAAGGTTAGTATACATATATACACATAATATAAAATTCATTAGTAACAAGTGAATGATTCAGGGCTGTGTGGGTGCCGGGATGAAGTAGCAGAATACAGGAAACAGAAAATACCGCACTAACCACCTGAAGTGAAAAACTGCTCATGCCATTTGCTAGTGCAGAAAATTCTTCTTTGCAGTGCTGGTGCCAGAAGCACACCTCCACATGCCTTAACATTTTTCGGAATAATACCTTTATCAAATAGCATGTGGTATACAATCAACCTGCATCTTTTATACACAAAATGACGACATCAAATGTGGACAAAAAGGAAAAGTGACAGTGCAAGAAGAATAGCTAGGAAACATTAAATATCAATAAGTTAAAAAAACAGGTCATAGGAATCCCAGTTAGGCAGCATCTATATTCAGCATATTGTATAACATTGCAGAGTTTCAAGTACATTGCTTAGTAATGTATATTAGGAAAGAAGCCTGAGAGTCCATTCCTTGTATTTATAAAAGTCCTTGTGGAGACACAAAGACATGCAAAGGATATGTCGGCTCCCCCGAAGATTTTTGCCAGATGCATACAGATTCATTGCCTGTAAGATACAATACGTGCATGTCAGTTTCAGTATCAGAACAGTTTCTAAGTTTCCTGTAAGCTCTTATGATTCCTATTGCACAAATATTAATTATGTTTATTTATTTTTATTTATTCATTGAATGCTATATTCTATTAAAATACGAAACACTCTCTGTATAGGTAAGATTGTAATTGTGAGACAAACTGATATCTAGTGCACATACATGGATCAGAGCAGTAAACACCCTATCCGTAGCTTTGCCAAAACTAAAATCTATTTGTTGTACTCGACTCTTGTTAGCAATAGCATTTATTAACATTTATTTCTGCAGATATGGGGACAGATCAAAACGATCATTTAAACCCGGGTGCATGAAGGATTTCAGAGTGCATATCCAGAATCCCTCTTTTTGAAGTACCAGGTTATTGAAATCACCACCCTGTGCAGGACAGAATACCTTTTCGATGGCTTTAACAGAGAAAGAATGCTCACTTCTATTTCTTGCCTGTTTCACATGAAGAAAGAGGTATGTGAGAGAAAACTGGAAGATTTATTTCATAATTTACCAACTACCCAGTACAATAATATGACAAACAATGAGACCGACACCCTAGAAAATCTGAAACAAGATAAAGGTATTGTCATCAAGTCCGTAGATAAGGGGAGAGTGATAGCAATTCAAAATGATTAGATCTGTGAAGTCAAAAGACAACTTTCCAACACTTCTTTTTTACACAAAGCTAGATACTGACCTGACTATGCTATTTAGGTACAGGATAGATGAATTCATATGGAAACATTTCAAAATGGTTGGATTGATTCAGATACAAGAAATTTTCTGATGGTAGAGAATCCGATCAGGGCCACCATAGATACACTTCCTAAAATGCATATAAAGATCACGGCCCTCCCTGCTCCCAGGTAGGCCATTAGTGAGTGGGATGGGCTCTCTTACAGAACCCCCCTCTCACAGTTCGTGGACTTCTTTATTAGACCTTTTGTCATGAGTTTGGGTTCTCATATAAAAGACACCACAGACATTCTACTGACTCTGGGGGATATTGAGGTGGACAGGGATTCATATCTTGTGACGATGGGTGTGGAAGCTCTGTACTTGAAAATCCCTCAGGAAGATGCCCTAGATAGCCTTGCCTACTTTCTGAACACTAGAGGCAGCCAAATTGAACCCCAGACAGCATTTACACTTAAGCTTTCTGAGTTTGTTTTCAAATTTATTGTTGTTGTTGTTGTTGTTGTTGTTGATTTATACTCCTCCTGTGCAGCCCCTACCTCCAGAAGTAGCCCCCAGCCCCGTTCCCCCAGCATCCACCATCTGGCGCTGACCCCTATCTCCAGGGCTTGCCCCCCGGTGGGGCTGACTGGGTTCCCCAACCCCCACTGGATCCAGTGTGGCCAGTGTCATGGCTAGCCTGGAGCGGAGCCTGCGAGACACCCTTGATCATTCACTGTGGCAACCATTTCCATTTTCTCCCTTGCAGGAGGTGAGGCATGCAATGACACCTGCGGAGAAAGTGCACATGCATCTGCATTTGCTCCTCCAAGCATCTGCCCATCTCCTCCCCCTTTCTGCCCACTGTCCCCCAGCCTCCATAAGGGACCAGTCAGATGCTGACCACTGGTGACCCCCCTCCCCAGAGAAGGAGAGCAGTCCATTGGACACTTGATCCTTCTCCTCCCCTGCTGATCCCCTGTGACCTGTGCTTGTTCCCGAACATGGGTCACCGACGTGGCACAAGGTAAGGAACCCAGTGCCTTAGCCCTCAGTGCCACTGGGCCATTCTTAAATTTAATGTTTTTACCTTCTTGGGAGAATTATTTTTGCAAACAAAGGGCACAGGTATGGGCGCAACGTTTGCCCCCAGCCTTGCAAACTTACATGTTGGTCTATGGGAAAATGAAGTGGTCAGAAACCTAGAACACACTCTTTTCTTTTCACACATTGATTTGCATCACTGTTTTATAGACAATGTACTCATTGCAGGAAGTTGCGGACTTCATCATGGACATGGTGCTGGGATCCCCCAGATGTTTAATCCTGGGGTATTTCAATGCTTGAGTCAACAATGAACTCTTGCAGTTTGGACAAGACCTCCTCCAACTAATGTCTTCGTGGGCCTCACACAGGTTATTACCTACATGACCCACACTGGTATCACTCACTGGACTTGGTATTCCTCCTGGGGATGGAGATGTCCGACTTGGTGGCGGAACCAGTGGGATGGTCTGACCATTACTCCATGAGGTTCAGTCTCCTGGCACCCCCCCAATAGGCCTGTCCCACTGGAGACTGTCTGGTACCACCCTTTGAGGGATTTGACCTCAGATGACCTAATGGCAGTACTGGACCTATTGGGCATATTAAGTGAATGTATGGATTCAGGGACTCTGGTGCTTGCTAATAATAGGGCGGTGGCAGAGGCCCTGGATTCCATTGCTCCTGTTTGAGTTCATCCCCTCATTTTTTTCCCAATGTTTCCATGGTTTGATGGAACCTTGAATGAGATGAGGAGAGTGGGATGAATGTTAGAGAGACACTGGAGGAAATCAGGCTAGGAAGGGGACAGACTTAGACAGATGGATCATCATTATGTTATCTATCAATTAGCAACTACCCATAAGAAGGCAGATTTCCTGTCCAGGGAGATTGCCACTGCAGCAAACCAACCTACTCAGCTCTTCTGGACTGTTGACAGATTGTGCAATCCAATCTGCCTCCAGCCTAGTTGAGCCTTTTCGAGAGAGAGGTGTGAGGAGTTTGCTTGGTTCTTTGCAGATAAGGTTGTCACCATCAGGTCTCAGATCCATTCAGCACCCTCTATTGGGTATTGCAGAGGTCGGCAGGAGGTGGTTGGTCCTCAGCTGGCCTGGTCTGACTTTGACCGGCCTGAAATCATTGATGTTGTGAGGATCATGCAGACTTTGCTGCCAACCAATTGTTTGGATCCGGGCCCAACATGCCTCTTAGTGGAGTGTGTTGATGAAACTGGACTGGTCCTAACTGAGATAGTCAGGATGTCACTGGAGAGGGGGGTCTTTCCAGACCCCCTAAAGGAGGTGGTTATTCGACCCCTCCTTAAGAAATTCTCCCTTGACCTGGACTGTCTGGCTAACTACAGACTGGTCTCTAACCTGCCCTTTGTGGGTAAGGTTATTGAGAAGGTAGTTGTGCTGCAGCTGGAGGATCATTTGTCCAGCCACAACATCTATGATTCTCTCCAGTCTGGATTTAGGAAAAGGCACAGTACTGAGACTGCCCTTGTCCAGGTGCTAAATGACCTTCTAATAGCAAGAGATTGGAAGACCCATTCCATCCTGGTCCACCTTGATCTCTCTGCAGCATTTGACATTGTGGACCATGGCGTGTTGTTGGAGCACCTGCAGTTCATTTGTGGACTGTTTGGTACAGTCCTCAGATGGTTTCAATATTTCCTTGAGGGTAGAGCTCAGAGAGTGGTGTCCGGGATTTATTCCTCAGCCCCTCTCCCCCTATTCTGTGGAGTACCACAGAGCTCCATGCTATCACCCATGTTGTTCGCGGTGTGCATGCTGCTAGGGGAGATCATTAGGCGGTACAGTCTGAGTTTTCATTGCTATGCAGATGATACTCAGCTGTACATGTCCTTTGCACCTGGGCAGGATGGAGCTCGCTCAGTCCTTAACAACTGCCTTGCCAAGATCCAGGACTAGATGAGTGCCAGCTGGTTGCAGTTAAACCTGGATAAAACTGAAATGCTGGTAGTGGATCTGGATTGTTGGGAGGAGGTTTTGTTGTGGGACAGCACTCCGGGATTTGGCTCGGAGGAGTTCACCTTGCTACCTCAGACCAGGTGCGGAATCTGGGTGTTATTTTTGACAGTGGTCTGACAGGATCTCTTTTCACCATCTGAGGAATATCACCCCGGTGAAGCATCTGGTCCCTTCTGATGATCTTCCAACATTGATCCATGCCTTTTCAACCTCTCGTCTTGATCACTGCAATGCCCTTTACCTAGGGCTACTGGGGGTTGATATCCGCCACCTGCAGCTAGTGCAGAATGCAGCAGCCATGCTTTTAACTGGTACCTCCAGGTCCATTCACATTATGCCTGTGCTCCACGGACTGCACTGGCTGCCAGTTCAGTAGAAGATCACCTTCAAGGTCAGTTTACTGACCTATAAAGCCCTGTATGAACAGGGGCTCATTACCTGCAAGATCTCCTTCGCCCTTACTGCCCTCTCCGCCCACTTCGTTCCACTGATGAGGGATTGCTACAGATTCCCAGAGTATGACTGAAAACATCTGGGGCCCGTGCTTTTGCAGCTCCCACCCTGTGGAATTCTCTACCTTGCTGGGTACGCAACAGCCTGACCGTCCAGAGCTGTAAGACATCTCAGAAAACATATTTATTCAGCCTAGCATTTCCTGACCTAGCCTAACCGAATGGAGTTTTTGATCAGATTTTATGGAATTAATTATGTATTTATTGACTGTGTTTTTAAATTGATGTTTTATCTGTTATATATGTAACATATGTTGTTTTAATTTCTGTACAAGTGCTTTAGTTTTAAGAAAAGCGCTTTTTACAAAGAAAGAAATGAATGAATGAATGAATTGTGTGGAAGGGCACTTTGCAGGAGCTGGATTCCTTCACTGATTACTTACATTGTTCTAACCCAAATCTGCATTTCTCATATACGGCTAGCCAAAAGGAAATAGATTTTTTGGATTTGTGTATAATGAAGGACGTACAAGGTGATTTTATAACTGATACACTCAGAAAGGAATGTGAAAGAAATACCATCTTTCTTTCCTCCAACTGTCACCCTCATCACATTATCAAAAATATTCCAAAGGGGCAGTTTTTAAGACTAAGGAGAAAATGCAGCACAATATATTTGTATGATAAAGCTGAAACTGACCTCACAAACAGATTTACTGAACGGGGGTGTAGGATAGATGCCGTGACAAAAACTTGTCAAGAAGTCAGAAACATAGACAGGTCCTAGACACTTCAACCTAAAGCTCAGAGGGTACATAATGAAATGAGACAACTTAATTTCATAACTACTTATACTATTCATGCATCGAGAGTAACTGACATCATTAAAAGAAATTGGAATATACTGAAGGGACATGTAGGGTGGAAAGATTTTCATTCGAATGTGCTTAGGTTTTCTTACAGGAGAGCTACAAACTTTAGGGATGTCCTGGTTCATAATAGGCAGACCAGACCCGAAAAACAAACATGGCTGTCAAACAAGTATGTTGAGCGTTACAAAGTTACAAGTGCCAAAAATGTGTGAACTGCCAATTTGTGACACAGGAAAAGGAATTTACTAGTATAAATATACAGAGGACGTACACTATTAGGCAACTAATCTCTTGTGAATCCACAGGAGTGATTTATCAGGTGAATTGCTGTTGTGGTGTTTTCTACAACAGGAAGACCACATGATAATTCAAAACCAGGGTGGGAGAACATGTGAGGGCTATTAGAAATGAGGATGAGATTTATGCCACAGCCATTCATGTGAAACAGGCAAGAAATAAAACTGAGCATTCTTTCTCCTTTAAAGCTATCAAAAAGGTATTCTCTCCCACAAGGGGTGGTGATTTCAACAACCTGGTGTTCCAAAGAGAGGGATTCTGGATAGACACTCTGAAATCCTTCAAGCACCCAGATTTATATGATCATTTTGATCTGTCCCTGTATCTGCAGAAATAAATACTAATAAATGCTGCTATTGCTAACAGAGTCGAGTACAACAAATAGAGTCTAGTTTTGGCAAAGCTGCGGATAGGATGTTTACTGCTGTGGTCCATGTATTTGCCCTAGATATCAGTTTGTCTCACAATTATAGTCTAACCTATACAGAGAGTCTCATATATTAATAGAATGTAAGCGCTCAGTGAAAAAATTAAAATAAGTCATATGACTGGAAATAACCAACTGCAAACTTTTTATAACAAAAAGCAACACAGGACCTTACCAGAAAAAGATTGTATTAAATATAAAGATCTATATTTCATACTAATCACACGATATCTAAAGAATAGAAAAACTTAAGTATGTACCACAATGTCAATGAATGTAAAATGTCTCCTAACAGCAAAGAAAATCTTAATAAAAATATATTACAAAAAAAGGAATCATATGACATGTTTTTTAATGTATTGATATTTAATGTTTTGTATTGTTATTGTACTATGTAACTTTTTTTTGGCATGTTTGATGATGTCATTTTCTGTATAAAAGACATAGGTTGATTGTATACTACATGCTTTCTGATAAAGGTATTATTCCGAAATGCCTTAAGGTATGTGAAGGTGTACTTCTGCTATTGGCACTGCAATAAAGAATTTTCAGCACAAGCAAATGATGTGAGCAGTATTTTACTTCAGGTGATGAGTGTGGGATTTTATGCTTCCTAGATTAGTAACAAATGTACTCATAGGAATTCCAGTAAAGCAGATTTATAAGTTTGGTATGTTGGCTTATTTTGTAAAATAAGGGAAAGCAAATTACATCTATTTGCTGCAGCCATATTTAATCTTAGTTTGTGGAACTTTTAGTCCTCGCCCTTCAATATCACATAAAGGGTAACGTGTTACATTTGGTGTCATTTTAACTTTAAGGTAATTAGGGGTTAATCCATTTACACATTTGTGCAAAAAGTTGCCCAGAATTCTGTCCCTTCTCAGTTCCAAAGACACCCATTTTAATTGAAGGAGCATTTCACAGTATTGATGAATAACATATGGACCCTTCAGTCCCAAAAACAAATCTTGCTAGTCAATATTGAAGTGTATCCAATTTTTGTAAATTTTGTTACTTGTAGTTCCACAGACAACACACCCATAGTCGATCAATGGAATTATTACCGAATTTACTAGTGAGTCCCTTGTCACCTGTGTCATACAATCTTTGTGCCTACACGGGGCCCCCAGTTTCTGAGAAACTTGATTTCATTTATTTATTTTTATTTATTTAAAGGCACACTGAGCCGAGGCTCATTTCCAGGTGTGACCAGGGTACAGAGGAGTACATAGAAGTTATCCAGAAAAGAATAAGTACAACAATTTCATAATTACAGACAGATTGCACAGCAGTTCTTGGTTACAGACAGTAGGTACAACATCTAGAGCTGATAATAAAAACATTTGTCTTGCAGTATAGTATAAACAGGTGTGGGAGCTGTATAGTAGAGACGCAGGAATTAGTAGTAGCTTGAGATAAGTGTAGGCAAAATATTTGGCCAACTAAGGCCAACTAGTGTGGGATTCAGTCCCATGTAGGGGTGGGTCCCAAGGCTCATCTTTGGCAAGAAGGGGATGGGAGGAGCCTGAGGAGTTGCTTAACTGCTGGGAGGGAGTAGGCCTGGTGAAAGATGGGTGGGAGGTTGTTCCATAGGAAGGGAAGATGGTATGAAAAGGCGGCTTGACTGAGGCACTGTAAAGGTGAGGGAGGTTGAAAGTACAGGCATCCCTGTGGTGGAGAGAGTAGCCTAGTGAGTTGGCTGGTGCAAGGTGGGAGGTGAGGTAGGAGGGCAGAGAGCTCAACCAGTATTTAACTATGAGGGTGACGCTATGGATGGTTCTTCTATGGGAGAGCGTGACCAGGGAGAGAGTGGTGTAGAGGGGGCAATGATGAGTAAGTGGGGTGGAAGCAGTGACAAAATAGAACGAGTTTAGTAAGATGTAAAGTTTGGAGATGGATGAGGTTTGTGCTGTGCTGTATATGATGTCCGTGTAGTCTAATATAGGTGGGATTGTTTTACGTATGATTTCACTGAGTGTGGAAAGAGGAAGGCTGTCTTTGTGGTGATAGAGGATGGCAAGTTTTAGACAGAATTTGGAGCAAACGGCCTCTATGTGGGTAGAGAAATTGAGGTGGCTGTCTAGCCAGACTCCCAGGTATTTGAAGGTGGGGACCAGGTCAAGGGGAGAGCCATTGAGGGTGGAGATTACTTGGGGGGCAGGAAGGGAGGCAAGCTTTTTTCTAGATGCGAAGACCATGGTGAATGTTTTTTTGTCATTTAGTTTAAGCTGGTTTTTCAGGAACCAGGATTGGACTCTATTGAAGTTGTTTTGGAGATCTGGGAGGACACTGTCATGGGAGGGTCCCGAGGCAAAAATGACTGCATCTTCAGTGTACTGATGCAAGTTAGCAGAGAGGCAGATGGAGGGAATGTCATTTATAAACAAGGAGAAGAGGATGGGGCCGAGGATAGAGTCTTGTGTGACACCTGAGAGGATGGGAAAGAGGGGAGAGGGTGTCCCTTATTTGATTGGATTGCTGCTTGTTCTGGAGATAAGAGTGGAACCAGTTTATGGTAGGTTGGGTGAGGCCAAGGTAGCTGAGTTTGTGGAGCAGCAGGGGAGACTAAGTAAAATGCTTTTGCCAGATCGATAAATATGGCAGAGGTGGTCAGACTCCTGTCCATGGCCGAGAGGATAGAGTCTGTTATGCACAGCAAGGTGGTGATGGTGGAGTGTTGTTTTCTAAAACCTGACTGATAGGAAGAGAGGTAGCTGTTTGAGGAGATAAAATCAGTCAGTTTGGACAGTGTGAGGGATTCTTGTATTTTGGCGAGAGAGGGAAGGAGTGAGATAGGCCTGTAGTTTCCCAGCAAAGAAGGGTCACTGCCTTTGTGTAGGGGGAGGATCTTGGCCAATTTACAAGCCGAAGTGACTGTGGCAGTGGTGTGGTGAGGGAGAGGTTTAGTATGTGTGTTAAGGGTGTTGCTATGGCTGAAGCCGAGATGCAAACAAGTATAGGGTGCAAGCCGTCTGGGCTGGTTTTGGCCTGGTTAAGAGATGCGAATGCACTGAAGACTTCCAGGGGTGTGAATGGAGGAAAGAGGAAGCCAGGGAGAAGTAGTGAAGGGTTCGGTGGGGTCGGGTTGAGATGGGGGGGAGATGGATAGGGCGCATGAGACAAAAAATGAATTGAAAATAGAAGCTACAGAAAACAGGATCAGAAACCGGTCTGCCATCAATGTTAAGGACTGGACAAGTCTGCTTAGAAGGTGGTTTGATCATGGAGTTGATTACCTTCCAGAAGGACGCAGGGGAGTTTTGGTTCTGAGTGAGTTGTACTTGAAAGTAGGAAGATTTAGACTGCCGAATAGTTTTAGTGCATTTATTTCTGAGGTGTTTGTAGGACTGGAGGTCATGAGTGGTATGGGTGGCTTTGTATTGCCTCCATGCCTTGTCCCTAGCTTGACACAATGCGATGAGGTCAGATACGATCCAGGGGTGCTGGTGCCTTTTCACTCTAGCTTTCCTGAGGGGAGCGTGGAGGTCCCAGGTACATTGGTGGATGTCACAGAAGTGGGATAGGGCAGCGTCAATGTCTGGTGTGGAAAATACTGGATACCAGTCTGCGTTTGTTAGGTCCTGCTGCAGGGCAGAATCATTGAGGAGGTGAAGGGGGCGAGACCAGATGAATTTGGGGTGAGAGTGGAGGGAACGGATACTGCGGATGCAGTAAGTGACGCAGTGGTCACTAAAGGCATCAGAGAAGATGCTGGCTGAAGAGATCCTGTGGGGATGGGTGGATAAGATCCAGTCCAGAAGGGTGTGATTTTGGGACCGATGGTTTAGATGGGTAGGTTGCTGGATTAGCTGGGAGACATTTAGGGCATCAATCCTTAGGGCAGTAGGTTTCACGGAGGAGGAGAGCCAGTCGAGATTGAAGTTGCCTAATGATATGAGTTCACCATTTGTAGTGCTTGTGGAAATTTCAGAGATGGCTTTAATAAGGGAGTTGGGTGAAGTCTTTGGCGGTGGCATACAGAGACCTGATGTAGAGGGGGTTGGATGAGGGAAAGGATAGGTGAACGACAATGGATTCATGGGAGGAGGGGCAGGACTCTTTGTATATAATGGAGCATGGAATGGAATCCCTGATGTACAGAGCTACCCCCCTGCCTCACTTGCCCTGGTCCTGGTGGTAAAGGATGTAATTTGGGATGGCCAAAGAAAGGTGGGGGATTTTGGATGATAGCCAGGTTTCCATAATGCAGAGTATATCCGGATTGTACTGGGTGGCCCAGATGGTGAGGTCATCCAGTTTGGGGAGCAGGCTTCTGATGCTGAGGTGAAATATATGGAGACCCTTGGGGATAGTGTCTGAGGGCAGGCTGAAAGAGGGTGGTAGTGCGGATGTGGATTTATTTGGTGCTAAAGGGCCAGGGTTAGGGGTGAATGTCACCTGCCAGGAGCAGTAGAAGAGATATGGTGAGAAAAGGGGATTGTTTGCCTCTTCCAGGGCTGCACTTGGAGGGTGGAGCTCATAGGTTTAGGCACCAGAGGAGAGCCTCCAAATTTAATATGTGTGAGTGGAGCAACGCGGGGTGAATGGTTGGGGATGGTAGGAGGGAATGGATAAGAGGGAGGAAAAGGGATGGGTTTGATGAGGAGAGTGAGGAGGTGATAAGATGGATATGGGCGAAGCAGGGGTAGTTGGGGGTGACTCTTGGGATGTGGTAGGGGAGGAGAGTGAGGGGGGGTGGCGAGGGTTCACCAGTTTGTGGGCTGGAGAGAGGGGGTGGTGGAGGACAGGAGAGTGGAAATTTTAGGAGGAGGTACAGTAGCAGGGGCTGCAGCATAGTGGCTTAAAAAGGCGGGAGTTGAAACAGGTTTAATACTATAGCTGGCCACGAGAACAGAGTTGGTAAGCAGTAGAGGATACTAGTGGCAGGATGAGATAGCTAGCTAATAGGAAAACTGGCTGATTGGTTTTGGCTGTCACCTGGCTGTCACCTGACTGCACTAGCTAGACACTATATATATATATATATATATATATATATATGTTATGTCTTCTGTTAGCACCCTTTGCAAACTGTGTGAGAGGCCTTTGGCACCATGCAATTCTGCTTAAAGTTGGACCAGCATAACATTCTGTGGTGATTTGCATATGTAGCCCATGATGCTTTGCATTGTGGGGCATGTGGATTTTGTATTTTCTTGAAACTCATTTCCTGCAGCCAAATGCCCTTGGGTAACCTTGCCTCAGTGTTTGTGCACAGAGGTTCTTGTCTTTATATATATATATATATATATATATTTGTGTTGACCAAGGGTGGTGGTGGGGCAGTGGGGAACCGATGTAGAGCGTCGGAGGGGTCTGCTCCATTCTGTGGTTTAAAAAATGGTGCCAAAAGTCCTCTCGGAGTGTGGAGAGCCATTTGAATTGTACCTGTGGACTACTGTGGGGGAGGGCTTCTTTCTCTGGCCCTTGCAGCCCTCAGGGGAGCCACTGGATAGTCTGTGAGGATGAGGAAAGAGGAAACAATTTAATAGCAGGTAGACTGTAAGGAGGGGCTAAAAAACAATGGGGAGGGGGGACAAGCCTCAGGTTGCTGGAGACTACACAGGTAGCAAAGAGGGCCCCGATGTCAGGGAGCTATATTTAAAGTGCTCCTTATGCTGAATTAATTGAAGACTGAGATTAAGCCCCTGGTTTCCCAAGTTATTCTCTAGCTAAAAAGGCTGTAAATTATTTAAAGTGCTCCTAATGCTGAATTAATTGCTGACTGAGGTTAAGCCCCTGGTTTCCCTAGCAATTCTCTAGCTAAAAAGGCTGTAAAAGCCTTTAAACACAGTGCAAGCAGGCTGGTTAACAGAATTAATTTGCAGACTTAACAAATATAACTTAAAAGAAACAAAGAGAAAAGTGCTGAGTACTAGCTACTTTATCCTGCATAATTTCAGCACACGCTACCTGTTGCCTTTAAATTCACTACAAATAAGCTGGTTTCCAGGTTAATTTTACAGGCTTAACAATTTAAAACTTGGAAAAATGCTGACTACTGGCTGATGTTTGCCGCTAGAATTCTATTGTCACATGTGTGGCGACTGTAAATAAGATTAGCTGTAGTTTAAAGGCACTAAGTTCTGTGGTTTAAAAAATGGCACCAAGAGTCCTCTCCGAGCATGGAGAGCTGTTTGAATCATACCTGTGGACTGCTGTGGGGGCGGGCTTCATTCTCTTGCCCTCATGACCCTCAGGGGAGCTGCCAGATGATCTGTGGACTGCTGCGGGGGAGGGCTTCATTCTCTGGCCCTCACGACCCTCGGGGGGAGCCACCGGATGGTCTGTGGACTGCTGTGGGGAAGGGCTTTGTTCTCTGGCCCTTGTGACCCTTGGGGGAACCACTGGATGATCTGTGGACTGCTGTGAGGGAGGGCTTCATTCTCTGGCCCTCGTGATCCTTGGCGGAGCCTCTGGATGGTCTTTAGTACAAATGTTGCCAATATGGGTGTCAAAATTTAAATCTGAACCAGTCCATAAGCCCATATATTTATTCAACCTAACTTGAGTAAGTTCCAGATCATTTCCAGTTTTTATAGTTATATTTGTCATCAAATCTCCAGACCCCATGCCTGTTTTATGTTTAAACACCATTGTATTTGTTTTCATTTGTTCATAATTAGTTCATTATCTTCCAACCATTGCTCAAGTCTATAAAATTCTTGCTGTAGGATGGTTTCTACAGCAGCACAATCTTTTGCAGGACAAATCAAAACTGTCATCCGCATACAACTTCACATTTTTTCCAGTATAAATCTTAGGTAATTTATCTATAAATATAATGAACAGAAGTGGCCCCAATATGAAACTTTGAGGCACACCTCTGTTCACGTCTTTGGTTTCTGATATTATTCCATGGGTGCTGACTCATCTTCAACACTGTGCCACCCATGAGGCTGATAAAGAAGCTGACCTGCTTAGGAGTGTGGTCCAAAGTGGTAAATTGGGTTAGAAACTGGATAACGGATGGGAGACAGAGGGTAGTGATTAACAACACTCACTCTAATGATAGGAAAGTGATCAGTGGGGTACCACAAGGTTGAGTTCTGGGACCAGTCCTTTTCAATGACTTCATAGGGGAAATTGCAGAAGAATTAGAGGGGAAGGTATGAGTGTTTACAGATAACATCAAAATTTTTAATACAGTGGACACTCAAGAGGGAGTGGAGACAATGCACAGGGATTTTGGGAAACTCGATGAGTGGTCCAAGACATACTGTAGCAGTTGGGGTTTAGTGCAAAAAGAGCAAAATCATGAACCTAGGGAATAAGAACCCTGGTGCTCAGTATAGGATGGGGGGGGGTACTGACAGTCATTAGACAGGAAAGAGGAGTTATTATATTACAGGACCTCAAGGTGGCAATGCAGTGTGACAAGTCTGTGAGCAGGGCTAGTGGAATACTGAGGTGCATAGGGAGGAGTATCCCCAGCAGTAAAGGAAGGTGGTGCTGCTGTTATATCACTCCCTGGTACACCCTCACATGGTGTACCATGTCCAGTTTTGGAGACCATATCTCAGAAAGTAGATAGACAGCATGGAAGCTGTCCATAGAATGGCAATTAAAATAGTGAAGGATTTGCATGGGAAGTCCTATAAGGAGATGCCATGGGATCTCACTTGTGGAAGGTGGAGTGTGGAGGGTTATGTGTGCTTATCTGTGTCTGTAGGCTAGTTTTTGTTAATTTACATGTTTTTCTGCTTGGAATACCTGTGCCATTCTTGCGTGCAACATTTGTGAAAGTCTTCTGGACTGAATTTCTGCAAAACATCATCATCAGGTACCAGCTTTTTAATTTTAAATCAACTTTACTTTCTTGAAGCCTTCCCAAAGAAGTATATGTTTTGCAACTAGTCTGACAAACGTGGTGATGCTGGGTCCTACAACTGAATCAACATTTTCGTCTAGCCACTCCTAAAGCAGCTGTACTTGTGGACGTTACAGATCAAAGGAAACATGCAGACAAAAGGATTTCACATCTTGCATATGTTCAGGCTGCAATTTATTCACCTTTCAGTAATTTTAACACATTTTGTGACTGAATCAACATTTTGGTCTGACCTGCTACCAAAGGTATTTTACTTGTCTCTGAGGACTTTAAAGATCAAAGGAAACATACAGACAAAAGGATTTCACATCTTGCATATGCCCAGGCCACAGTTTATCACCTTTCAGTAATCTTAACATATTATGTGACCCTGGTCCTCAGCAGTTCATCATTTCCTCTGGATGTAATTGACCGTCAGCATTTTCCTTTTAAATCAACTTTACATGTACTTTGTCATTTTCTCTGCTCTCTAATCCTGCTGCTCCTGCTACTATCAGGGGATATTTCACCCAAACTCTGGACCCCCTCACTCTAAAATGACTAACTTTAAAGGTCAACTTACTGTAGTATCATTGAATATTAACAGTCTCCTCGCCAAGTTTGAACAATTCCAGGCATGGGTACAGGTGATCAACCCAGACATGATAGCACCCACTGAAACCTGGCTTTCCCCCAAGACACCAGATGCATCTATCTCTTACCAGTAATGTCACCCCTGCTCTAATCCAGCTCCAAGACTGTCTCCTCTTCCGCTCCCCATATTTTTCCTTCTCTTTGTAAATAACTTCTTGACTACTAGGTCTCTTTCTTCTTGAAGCTTGTTGCTGACCATCCACTGTTGTTTTGCCAATTACCACCCCTGACCTTCCTTCTGTCAGTCTTTCTTGTTATATTTGAACATTCCTCACATTTCTCTCTATATAACCTTACTATCTTATTAACCCTTTCACTCCACAGGTTGAGTCCATGGTTTCTGCACTTATTATATATCTTACTGCCATTATCTGTATAATGCTTGCCATTACTTTTTGTTGTTTCTACCCATTGTATTTTTGTAGCACTGCTGTACTGTTCCTCTATTTGTACTATTGTACCCATGTTGCTGTTGTTCAACTGTTCTCCTTTTGTTGTACTCTCCTGGGCCGTGCCTGAAAATAGTCATTTTATGGCTAGTGCACCTACCCGGTTAACAAAAACTAAATAAATAAATCTCACTTGATGGCTACAACTCATTCCAACAAGATAGGATTGCTAAACGTGGGGTGGGTGCCTAGTATATGTCTAGAATAAGCATGCAGTCCCTTGATAACAGTCTTAATACAAAAGAGGCCCAAATTCTGAACCTGAAATTAAACATAGGAACACAGAATAAAGTCCTGCTGGTCTCCATAGTATACATACCTCCAGGGCACCAACCTACTGGGCTAAACCATGTCATCGCAAGCCAAGAGCAACTAGGCAACCACTAGGAGAAGATCATTGTAGATGACTGCAGCATTAACTCACACTCACAGAAAGATGCCAAACTCAAGGATTTAATAACCAGCCTTTTCCTAACACAGATGGTCACTACTGACACCAGGATGAACTACAAAACAGGAAGCAGTTCTCTCATAGACTGGCTCCTGAGTGACCACTCACCCAGAGCATGTAACCGACGTTGCTGTCCTACCTGAAAGTCTCAGTGACCACTCCCCTGTGAAGTGTACCTGGTCAAACAACTTCACAAAAAGCCCACCCATGGTATGCAAAACCACTGTTTGAGGCCAGGGCTACTTGTGCACTTTAAACTGTACGTGACACATATGGATTGGTCTCCATTGGCAGGGGATATTGATGGCAATGAGGCTCTGAACTACTTCATAATGGTCTTCAATCGAGCTTGTGATATGTTTGCACTATATAGAATTAAAACAATTAGGCTAACCTCCAATCCTTGGCTTTCCAAAGCCCTAATTGGACTCATACGAACAGAAACAATCTTTGGCTTATAGCAAAGGCAACTGAAACACCTGCTGCAATAAACACCTACAAGGCAGCCAGAAATGCTTGCACCAAACTCATCCAACAGGCCAAAGCCTCCTACTACAAGGATCTACTTGACAAAACATGGGGCGCTGACAAAGACTTTTGGGGGACCTTGAAATCCCTGATAGGCAAGGCCACTAAGGCTCCCTCTGACCTTCTTGTTACCACAAAGGGGCCCTTGTAGGAATGCATCGATATTGCCAATGAGCTCAACAACGCCTTCACAGACCTCTCAAGTGTACTCCCCAGTGACTATTTCTTGGATACGCAAGCACAACAATAACCAATTGCCCCTCATGACCCATTAAGAAAAGAGGTATCATCATTTCACTTTAAATGTGTGACCAAGGCCGAAACAATTAAACACACTAAAGGGGCCCTTGGCAAGACCAGGATGGGAGCAGATATGCTTGACATGAAGCTGGTTGGTCTTCTCCTCAATGAACTCTCTGGTCTTCTTACCATGGATTTCAATGCCGCTCTTAAATTGGGAGTGTTCCCAGATTTATGGAAGTCAGCAAACATCACACCTGTCTTTAAAACAGGAGACAAGACACAAATATCCAACTACAGACCCATCTCCATTCTTCCTCCCCTATCTAAAGTACTTGAAAGAATGGTCTCAAAGTGACTTATGGAATACCTAGATAAACATAATCTACTTACTCTGTGCACAGCAGCATAGCTTCCGAAAAAAGCACTCCACACTCACCGCACTAGTGGACTACTTATCCCACATTTACAATGCATTGGACAATGGGCATGCAGTTGGTTCGGTCTTCATCGACCTTATGAAGGCCTTTGACTCTGTAAATCACAACCTCCTCCTAAGCTGCCTTCTATCCACAGGTCTATCCCCTGAGATGCTAAATTGTTTGGCAGCTACCTCACCAACAGGACACAACAAGTCAAAATAGGTGATACCCTATCTGCAGTTAATGAGGTGACCCTTGGGGTCCTGCAGGGGTCAATCCTTGGTCCTCTATTCCTTGGCATTTTTATCAACTCTGCCCCTACAGCATGCTCAGCAAGCATAGTTCTCTATGTTGATGACTTAGTAATATCAGTGGGTGGTAAAGACCTCCACTCCATCACAACAGATCTCCAAAGCAGCTTCCTTAAACTTGAATTGTGGTTCACAGAAAACAAACTACTGTTAAACATCAAAAAAACTAAGAGTATGCTCTTCACCACCTCTCAAAGCAAAAAGAAATACCTGCCACTGCTGATACATAACAAAAGGGTAAGTTTCTAGACCAAGTCACCAAGTTCAAATATCTCGGCATCACGTTTGATGACACCCTCACCTTCTCAAGCCACATAGACTCAGTTATCAAGACTGCAAATGCAAAGCTGGGCATGCTTTACTGTCATAGACACTTAATGACTCCAGGTGCTCTCAAACTAGCCACTAGTAGTTCAATACTGTCTACCATAGACTATGGATTGCCTATTTATGGGGCGGGCACAAAAACAGCCCTAAACAGGATCAGCACACTCCTCAATAAGCCTGCCACCTCACTCTGGGGGCTGCCATTGACACCCATACCTGCATGCTCTATAAAGACATTGGGTGGCTCCCACTCAGCCTTCAAGGGCAATATCAAACCTCCCTGTTTCTAAAAAAGGTGCTGCTAGGTCTGTCATCTCCCACACTGGGAGGCCACTTTAGGTTGGTTGTCCCTACGAAATTGACCCGAAGTATGGCCACTGACAGGATGGTGATTCCCTTCAAAAGGACGAAACTTACCCAAAACTCCATCCTGTATCAGGGTCCGAAGTGGTACAATGAACTATCCATTGACCTCTCTGAGATACCCAAGATTAATACTTTCAAAACTGGGTTCAGAACCTTCCTTGGCTCAAAAAATAACCTGTACCTGCCGGTGCTAATATGATAACTCAGCCGACAGTCTCTCAGTACCTGCCCCTTTCCTCAATTATCACTCCACTGAATATCACCTTCCCTGGGACTCTCTTACCCTATCCCCTTGTAACTAACAATGTCTCCTCATGGCTGAACACTCATCCCCCCTCCTCTGACAATGCCACCTTTTGCTGACCCCCCCCCCTTCTCTTTCCTTGAATCAAGCTTATGTAATTAACTACTAAACTGATGTGTAAAACCTGAGACTTGTTCTATTACTGGTTGTGTATATGATTCAGTGTTCCTTATACTATTAACCCTCTATTTTTTACTGTTATGTCTGTTTTTAACAATTGATGTGGAACCTTTGAAAACGAGTCCTTGACTCAAAATTATTAATCCCAAACTGAAATAAATAAATGTACACCCTGGAAGAGAGGAGAAAGTGAGAGAGAGAGAGAGAGAGGCAGGTGACATGAAAGAGATCTACAGTACAAGTACATTTATTTATTTATTTAGTTTTTGTTGACTGGGTAAGTGCACTAGACCCATCCTGCCTATTTTCAGGCATGACCCGGGGGAAGGGATACAGATGAATGCCAACTGACCTTGACCCAGATTAAGCTGTTGATGGTATTTTCAGTGAATGAGGGAAATTTGGCCAGGACACCAGGGAAATTTCCCTACTCTTTTCGATAAGTGCCATGGGATCTTTAACATCCACCTGAACTACCACCAATCCAGGCAGATGGGACCTCGGTTTAACGTCTCATCCAAAAGACGGCACCTCAGAAGTGCAGCACCCCTCTCATGCTGCACTACAGTGTCAGTACTGGGATATTAACCCAAGTGCCAGAACAGGACATAGAACATAACAGGAGTGAACAGGGTACAGGTGGGGAGACTCTTTCAAATGAGGATGAGTAGGACCAGCCTGGTGGTGCTGAGGGTTGAAGCACTGGGTGTCACACCTTGTGCCATGCCAGTGACTGGGGTTTGGGGATGGACTCTGGTTGCCTGGGGTCCACAGGGGGAGGAGAGAATTGAGCATCTGGAGGATTGCTCTCCTCTTCTGGGGTGGATTTGTGGGGATGCCTCGTTCTGCGGCGACACCCGGTGGAGACCGGAAGGTACCGCAATGAGCATGTTGTTTCAGGGGGAGGTGCTGGTGGACACCAGTGAGGGCATGTCCCTTGTGCAGACATCATTGCACGTCCGGCATCTTGGAGGCAACACACAATGTGGAAAACCCCAGTTGGTGGGGGGGGGCAATGGCGGACACTCCAGGGTCACTTCCGCACAGTCCAGTGCCATCTCCAACCCTCAACTTCACTCTGTGTGGTCCCCGCCTCCCTGCATGGGGTCCATGGGGGAGGGGGAGACCTAGCACCTGATTTCTCAGTCGGAGGAAGGAGTTCAGACAGGGCAGTAAAGGAGCGGCTGAGCAGTGCCCCACCACTGGCGACTGAAGTGAAAAAGAATGTGCAAAAAAAATAAAAGGATGAGTACCAGGATACAAAAACTTGTAGTGAAGCTGGAGGGGCCCGTGGGAGGTCAGGACATATGTGAGGAAATATTTCTTCTCTGAATGGTGGTCAACTCCTGTAACAGACTGCAAGCAGAAGTGGTAGAGGCTAAAATTGTGGGGGGCTTCCAGCATTCAAGGTTAAAAACTGGGGTATTTTGCAAAAAAATGTCAGGGCAGTAGGGTCACTGGAGACCAGATAGGGTCCATGGAGGTGGAGTAAGTAGGGAACACTCAGGCAGACCGGGTGGGCCAAGCACTCCTTTTCTGCTGACATAGTCTATATTTCCATATTTCAAAGTGCAGAATGTGTCATTTTTTTTATGCAACCTCAGCTTGTTTGGATACAGCCATGTCTGAACATCAGCAGCTGTTAGACTACTTCAGTTCTGAAAATAGTTCTGACCAAAACAGGATAGTGTATTTTGACAATCCTGGCCATATTATATCTAATGAGGTTTACCCTAACTAAACAGAGCAAAAGCCAAAACATAATTCCAGCAGAAATGCCAGAAAATAGATAAAAATTGACTCAGATGATAAAAATTAATCCTGTGTATCAATGGGGAGTGCTGTCCATATACCTGTCCCCAGCAAACCACAACAAACTGCAAACCAGCAACATTTGTTACTCACACCAACTGTTTATCCATACTATGACTGGTCCGGATGTTTTTTGTTTGACATGATCTTATTTTATGTAGATTCAAAAGTTATCATCTGGCACAATAGTAATAAATGACAGATGTTTTTCATTTAACATTGGATAAATATCCTTCTACAGTACTTGCTAGATTAGCTCATCAACCTCAGCTTGGCACTAATTTACTACTAATAGCCTTGACTTTGTTTTGCAATAATAACCACACAGGAAGGTGTTTATCCCCTGGCGAACAGAACACAATTTAACATTGTATTAGATTAGATTAGATTGAAGGAGTCCAGTCTTTTTAAAGCAGCAGTGTATCAATAGTTCTAGCAGATGTCCAACCTAATTTCCCTGTGTTTTCATTCTTTACCTCCTCCTCTTCCCTTTATACCTCCTCCACCTTCCTATCTAGTCTGGTTTCTTTTTATTTTGTTTATCAACTTGGGATTTTTTTATATTAAGTGTCTTAAAAATGTGATATTCAAAATGTATTTTATTTTAGAATTTTCAGCCAGAAGGGACACACAGTGTCTAAGTTCATCTCCAGGTGTGTCCCAGGAGCACAGGGAGTTTATGTAACTTGTCCAGGGTCACACAGCATGCAAGAGGTGACTGTAGGTTTCCGGCCAGGTCTGCTATGCCTCCAACTTCACAGTTTGGTACTCTAACCTCTGGGCTATACTGGCTCCTCTTACTGTTAATGCTGAACTATATATAGTATCAGAAAGTTATTTATATGGAATAGCCTGGAATTCAAGCCAGTTACATGGTATAGTACATCTACTGTAACAGCCAACATTATTTGACGTACATGTTCATTTACTGTCATAAGGGATGGTTGATGTCCATACATAGAAACATAGACAATGACAGTAGAAAAAGACCATTGGTCCATACAGTCTGCCCGTAAAACCCTATCATACCCCAAGACCTGTTGTATAGGCAGGGTTTTGTCAACAGTGTCTGTACCCATGTTCCCTGTCTTACTGCTAACCTCTTGAGTAACTACTAAGCCCTTAACTGTGTCCTAGCTGTGCTTGAAACCATTACTGGTTTTGGCACCCGCTACCTTAGCTGGCTGACTGTTTCATGGCTCACCCATTCTCTCTGTAAACTAAAACTTTCTCACGGCACTCCTAAATCTCCCCCCTCACCAGCTTCCATGCATGTCCCCGTGTTCTAGATTTGCTATGCCTATAGAATAGTTCCTCACAGTTTTCCTTGTTTATTCTTTTCAGGAACATGAAGGTCTCCATCTCCCCTCTCTCATCTGGCCTGCAGTCAGCACATGCTCATTGCCTTAAGCCAGTCCTTGTAGGTCTTCCATGCCGACCCTGAATCATTTTGGTTACCCTACCTTGCACTGTTTCAAGCCTGTTTCTGTCTTTCCTTAGGTGAGGGTTCCCGAACTGGGCACAGTACTCCAGGTATGACCTCACCAGTGATCTATAGAGAAGAAGTTACACATCTTTCCTTCTGCTGTCCAAACACAGACACATAGAAAGATAAAATGTGCTGGCAGATAAAGGTTGCTGGGCCCACCCAGACAGCCCATGTCTGTTAACCTTCATTTTTTGCCACAGACACTACTTGATCTATGGTGCAATCTCTCTCTCTCTCTCTCTCTTCCCCCCTCCCCCTTTCATTACCCCTACAATTCTCTTGTGCCTGTCCCAGACTTTTTTGAATCCCATCACTGTTTTCACTCTGACTACCTCTGCTGGAAGGCTGTTCCAGGTGTCCACCACCCTTTCTGTGAATATCTCTCAATACATCTCAATATCCTGGTTGCTTTACTGTAGACCTTGATACATTGGCTTGATTATTTATGGGAGTTATTTATGAGAAATCCTATAGTTCCTTTCCTCAGAAGTAGTGCCCATCTTAACTCCTTTAATCCAATACTCCATCCTGGAGTTCTTATTCCCTGTGTGCATCACTTTGCACTTTTTGCGGCTGAATTTCAACTACCAAACTTTGGACAACCTATCCAACCTTTGCAGGTCCCTCTGCCACTCTCTCACCCGCTCCACACTGTCTACCCAACCATAGAGCTTAGTGTCATCTGCAAAGAGGCACATCTTGCCCTGAATGCCTTCTTATGTTGCTGTTGAACATATTGAAAAGAACTGGACCCGAGACTGATCCCTGTGGTACCCCATTAGTGACCTCCCTCTTTTCAGATGCAACTCTGTTAACTACTTCCCTCTGCTGTCTCCATTCAAACTAACTTCCCTCCCATCTTAGTACAATAAGTCCTTCACTACACCCAAATCCTCTAACTTCTTCAGCAACCTTCTGTAATACACCGAATCGAATGACTAGCTGAAGTCAAAGTAGAATGAATCCACTGCATGACCCTTATCCTCTGTCTTAGTTGCCCAATCAAAGAATACTATCAGGTTGGTCTGACAAGTCCAAAGAAACACAGAAACCAAGCACTTCTACAGTTCATTGTACTTTATCACTAAAGTGCCATTAGTAGATCAGGTAAGTAGAAAAATAACAAAAGACCAGAATGTTCATGTTAACAAGCCCTGATGCTTCAAGATGTTGATGTCTTCTTCAGGGAACATCCTTTCCTTCCTGCTGCAAACTCATGTTATTTGCCATCCCAGATCACATTTTATCCAGGTAGTCCACTAGCTAGCTCCTCTTTGACTAGTGTCTCCATCAGTTTACCTGCAGTGAAGGTAACATTGACCAGGGCAATCTGCAAAAACGTAATCACATGACCAAAAACATACTCACAAACTGCTGGTGATTTCTATCTTCCCTGCTGGTATTAGCTTAGCCCTAGAACTGCCATGAAACCTCTACTGACAACCAACTACAGAGTCAGCATTACTGGCACATTTCTACTGCTGCTGTGCTACTGGTGTTGATGTTGGACTAGGGGATGGGCTTGTTGACATAAACAGAGAACCGCTACCAGGGCGCCAGATAAGATTTCTTTGGGGTGAATACTGTACTCCTCATTTTGAAAGCGAGGTGAGTAAAACCAAACTTGGATGTGTACAAATGTATAGACGGAATGGAATGAGAAGCACAATTTTTAAAGCAGTATAGTCTTTTTTTTCTGGATAAGAATTGATTAGGTGCCAATGCTACAGATAATGTTAGCAGGTAGGAGTAATTTACTCACCAGTTTTAACATATAATGAGTAAAACAAAATTGGGAAGCATATGAGTACAGTAAATCTGGAAAAAACTGTTTCTTTTGAATCACCAGTTATGTTATGAAGCACTATTCTATGGAGTGTGGAGCACTTACAAATGCTGGGTGAGTACTGGTACTCATTAAAGGAAGAGTATTTCCTAAAATAAGGTAAGCAAAATAGGTTGGTACTCACTTTATCTGAAGCCCTGTCTGCTGCTAACAAGGAAAGCAAACTGCAAAAACAACACATGGACTTCTGGTTATTTCCATCTTCTCTGCTGCTCCCAGTATCAGTTCAGCCCTAGAACTACCATTCCTCCCCTGCTGACTGCCAACTCCTGAGTCAATATTACTAGTAAGTCCCACTGCAGCTGCACTACTTGAGCAGCAATACTAGCAAGAGAAGCAAGCTGCAAAAACTTCATCACACAGACTGCTGGTGATTTTCATCCTCCTTGCTGCTCCTGGTATCAGCTCAGCCCTAGAACTACCATGAACCCCCTACCAAAAACCAACTCCCTAGTGATGTTTTTTTAATTTGCATTTTCTCCTCCCACAACTCCACTGGCCTCCATCAGTCTGATCAACCACCCGGCCCCATCACCCACCATCCCCAGGACTTACCTGTGCCTCATGTACCCCCACAGATAACCCCCGTGGGAAGGGCTACTGGGAGCCCCCCTTCCTATCCCCTGCAGAGTATGGCTATGGCTAGTTGGTCAGCAAGATGGAGATCCCAGTTGGTAGTGCAGAGCCTGCAATGAGCAGTAGATGGCATCCAATACAGTGGAATGTTTTCTGTTTTCTGCCCCAGTAGGAGGGACTAGCAGTGACATCAGTAGGTGCATGCACCAATGTCTGCCCACCTCCAGTAGTGCCTAGCACTGGCTGTCAGACCCCTGACTTCCACCAGGGGTCAGACAAATGCCAAAAACATCCCACCCTCCTCCCTGGAGGAGGAGGAGGAGAGCAGTTCATGGAATGCTCAATCCTCCTGTCCCCAGCCAGCCCTCTGACACCTAGGTTTGCATTTCAACCTGGGTCATCAGTGTCATGAGCAGTAGTGCTACCACTGCACCAGTGGGCTGCCTCAACTCCCAAGTGAGCGTCATTGGTAAGTGCCCCTACTACAGCACTACTGGTGCTGATGTTGGATTAGAGGAGGGGCTTGCTGACATAATTGAAACACTGCTACTAGCAGCATTCCTTGCAGAGGCATTCTGCTGGAGTGGCTCCCACTGGAGTGGCAGGAGTCACCAGTGGGAGTCAGAGGTGGGAGGCTTAGGAGAGACTTCATGCAAAATGTTTGTGAGCCAGTTAAGTCTTAACTCCCTTCTTTTTATTGCATGCTGCTAAAACTGTCAAATCAAATCAACCTTATTTATAAAAAAGTGCAATTCCAGAAATGTCCAAAGTGCTTATACAATATTTCTAAAACATAAATCAAAATAAAATAACCTATTTAAAAACCAAACCCCATAATATCTAAAAATTCATACATTATTTAAAAATAATTTCATAAACTCACAGCTAATAACAATTTTAAATAAACATGCATATTGTGTTTTTTTTCTTTTAACATTGTTTTCATTTTAGTTAAGTATTGCTATTTTAAGCAGATAGTAAGTGCAATGGAGTTATTGTATGTATAATATTGTGTAATAATTACTGGTGACTATAAATATCAACCTGATTACTGTCTTGTTAAAAATGCATATCAATCAGATTTCAGGTTATTATGCTCCAAAGACAATAACAACCTGAAATCTAGTTGATATGACACTTCATAATAACAATCTCCAAAGAAAAGACTAAAACTGTTGCATTCCATTGTTTCACAAAAAGTATTTCAACTGCAGTATTCTCAACTGTTTTACTTATGTACAGTTCAATTTCTTCAAAAATACAACTGCACTCTAGCTAAGAATGTCTTTTTCTTTCAAGCTGCTAAAAATACAGTCTAAATCTCCACACCAGCAATGATAAAAAATAAAGAACAGATAAGTTGGATGTTCTGGATTTTTTTCACACACCCTCAGTGTATGATGACCACATAAACCTGTCGAGCTTCGCTCTCGAGTTTTATGGGTCATCACACACCTTGGGCGTGTGAAAAAAATCCATAACACACATTTACCTATCCATCATTTTCTATTTTATGCTCAGGTTTAATTATTCAGAGAAAATGTGGAAGGGATGGTGGAACAGAGACATTTTAATTACATATTTTAGAAGGAAGATCTAAGACAAAATGATATCATAATTGTTGTTAGAGAAAAGATAGAATGGCATTGGTTACCAGTTGAATGATTGATTGATTAGAACAACTGGAGGTTCCTCAGAGGATTTTCACCTACAGATATTGTCAGGAATGCAGGTTATGGTGATGGCATTTAAGTGATGATTGTTCAATGTGCTTACACAACTGGATAAGATATGTGATAATGCTTGAGTTACTTGATTACATTTGTGGCTTTCCACCTCTCTATCCATGGGACATACCACCCTGTAGGGGTATGACGCAAGGAACCCTAGAGGAGGGTTCCTCCCTTACAGGTGCCGGAAATAAATGTGTCAGATAAAGGTAGGTTAGGAAGAAGCCAATGGGTAAGAGAGACAAGCCACTGGAGGAGGAGGGGTGGATGATGGGCAACAAAAACGAATCCTTGGAGAGTCCAGGATGAGTGACGTATTTGAGATCAATGAAGGAGTGACGTTGTCGCTCCACCCATTGAACCTCGGGCTTAAAGCCCTCCCATTCAATGTGCTTGCACAATTGGATAAGATATGTGATACTGCTTGAGTAACTTGATTACATTTGTGGCTTTCCACCTCTCTATCCATGGGACATACCACTCTGTAGGGGTACGACGCAAGGAACCCTAGAGGAGGGTTCCCCCTACAGGTGCTGGAAATTAATGCATCGGTTAAAGGTAAGTTAGGAAGAATCCCAAAAAGAATAGTAGGAAGTGATAATTAAAACAGGAAGGGGCAACAGGGAGGAGAACTAGAGAGAAAACTGAAGTAGGAAAGAGAGGAGGGGGAAGAGATAAAGGAGAAAGAGAAAGGAAGAAGGGAGAGGAAAAATGGGTGGAGGTATAGAAGAAAAGGGGGATGGGCTAGGGCTAGGAATAACACAATAATAATAAAACTTTTATTTTTTATCAGGATAATAACTTTAGGACCTGAGGCCCTGTTTGTCAAAGTTGTCCTGCTTTAAGCATACGGTTTCAAAAATGAGACATCATGCAATATTACATTACAGGAACAAATCTTATATATTTAAACAAACAATTCCACTACCTATAAAACATACATGTATACTCAAATATCAAAGAAATTCAACAAATTTCATCATTCTTTAAGTATGGACTATCCAGACAAATCAGAAGATTAAATGTCTAATAAGATATAAGGGAAGTTTTCATTTTCAATATTATCATTTAGGAAACAGAGACACAAAAAAAGAGGAGAAAGGGGAATAAAGAAAATGTTGTGTAACCTAGGGAACACCAAAACAAACACATCTGTCTCTCCAAATACTATTCAGGGAATACTTAAATTTATTAACAAAAAAAAATGTAAGTATTCCCTATATTTAAAGGCATGGAGGGGACAAAGTAATGGGGATAAGATAAGGAGGGGAGGAGAGTGGGGAAGGAAGCGGGGAAGAGGAAGCTGGAAAAGTGGGAATAGTGATAAGGTGGTGATGGAGGGGAAAGGAGGGGAGAGAAAGAGAGGGAGAAGGTTGGCAGGAGGATGGTAGTGGAAGGGAGGGCAGTGGAAAAGGGGTAAAAAATGAGGAGGAGAGAATGAGTGTAGAGGTTGGCATACTTAGTAGAGGAAACATTGGAGGTGCAGAAAGGTATAGGAGCTTGGGGACTGGTAGTGATGGAGAAGGAGAACATGAGGGAGGCAGGACATTAGACTATGAGCAATTGCAGGTGGGAGAGGTGTGGACTTGGAGTAGCAGAGAAAGAGAGCATTTGGAGGAGGCAGAGCAAACTGTCAAGGGAAGAGAGTTCCAGATATTAGGAAAGTGGTAAGAGAAGATATTCTGTTCCGCAAAGGATTTATGAGACGGGATCAGAAGGATACAATAGCTTGAGTTATGGAGAGAATAAGAGAAGGAGGCATAGGGAGAGAAGAGAACTGAGATAAGTGGGAGGGGGAGGGGTCAGCCAGAATTTAGAAATGAAGGAGGCGCAGTGGGTAGTCAGCAAATGGAGATCTGTTAAGGGGGGAGGGAGGGAGAGAGCAAAGTATAGAGAAAAGTGATGAGTATGGGGAGGGCAGGCCAAGGCAAAATGGCAAAAGGAGTGGAAGAGGGGATCCAGTCTGGCCAAAGTGGACTTAGGTGTAGCACTGTAAACAATGTCGCCATAATCAAAGCTGGGGAGTATCATCTTGTAAATAATACTTGATCACGCAGACCAGCTGTATGATTACTCCTCAAGGAAAAGGATTCATTGACTGCACATGCTATATAAATTGTCTAGCTTGGCTGATTTAGAGTGTTCAAAAGACACACATCATTGTGTGCTCTATAAACATTAGGAATGGACCTTCCTCCCCAACCGTAGACAGCTGCATATGACATTATGAGTGATAAAAAGTTTCTGTGGACAGGTGGCGATCTAACTGAGAAGTCACCTTTTAGCCCATCCAGTTAAACCCTCCCTGAGAAATCTTTTGAGTTAGTGGCACCGTTACGTAAAACTATCAGATCAACCTATTTTAATAGTCATTGCGTACCGTAATTTTTGAACTCACTTCTATTGAAACTAAGAGTGGTTGCATGTAAGAAAAATGAGCCTACAAGCAATTAAATCATGGTTTACTAATACCATCCCTGAATAATAGTACTTGCTGCCCAGATTATGTAGGCCCTAAATAATTTTGATTGATACGAACATGTAGATGTTATGTTTTGTGGAGATCCTTGTGTACTTGTATTTTTGTACTGTAGGGTGTTTTGAGTGACATGTTTAGTGGTTATATTTGATATATATTAATATGTATTTATTATATGAAATTTTTTTAATTTTTACTAGATTGGTGTGAATGTAAGGGACACTATTGTAAATGAGCTGTGCTCAGTGGTTTTGTATCCCTATAAAAAAACTGAAATTGACAGTTCAGTAGCTATCCAGTTGCTTTTGTCCCCACCCTTGTGGAGTGGAACTAAATCTACTACCCACCAGTCTTTCAGAACCACTCCTGTCTCAACTGAGTTACTGAAGAGCCCAAGCAAGAGTTGAGCTAATTCCCATGATAGTTTACTGAGCAACTTTAGATGAACCCCTTCCATCCCCCTGGGCCTTATCTATCTTCAGGGCTCCAAGCCCTTTTCTGACCCTTTCACTTGTAAAGACCTGCTGCTCCATTTCTGAGATCCCTTTTCAGCAGCCTTTAAGCAGCTCTCCTGCAAATGAATATTGAGAAGCAGTATCATTAAGAATGGTCGCCTTCCACTTGTTCTCTTCTATTACCTTGCCTTCCTCTATTAGCCTAACAAGTCCCCCCCCTTCTATCTTTCTTTTTTTCCTAATACAGTATATCTGAAAAACAGTTTTTTCCACCCTTGAACCCCTCTGCTGTATGCAGCTCAGTGCCTGCTTTTGCATCCCTGATTGCCCTCTCAACCTGCATAGTTTTTGCATCTGAGCTGTTTGTTGAGTAAAAGCAGTGCTATCTCTCAGGTTTGGTTTTGTTCTGTTTTACATTTTTCAACTTTCATTGCTTTTTTTTCGGTAACATTTAGCTTTTTCTGTTCATGGTCTGTGATGCTAGCGGTAGCTGTGAGTGATCAGTGGGCATCAAATTTGTGATTTTGGAAGTGAACCGAGGTGTTTTACAAATACTTATTTTATAGAAAAAAATATAGTGAACCATGCCAGGTAATAGTCAGAGTTATTTGTTGAGGTCTGTGAAACAACACTTCTGGCTCCTGCTGTGCAATTCAGTGCTTAGGCAGTGCACATTTCTGCTTTTAACATAATAAATATTATAAAAATGTTTTTGTGCTGTGCAGAACTACAGTCAGAGTAAATTGTGTAGGGCTGTGAAACAACAGTACACAGTACACATTTCATTCAAGTAAGAAGTGTTAAATAAAAAAATCTTTCTGGGCTGTGTGAGGCAACCATCAGCTATTTTTTTGGGTAGGGCTGTGGAGCAACAGTCCTGTTGTACACTATAGTGCTTGCATCACTTAAGTGTGGATGCCAGTAGTATATGATGGGGGCTTGAGGAAACAATAGAAGTGGGAAAGGAAAGGGTGGGATGATTCATTGTCAGTATAAGAAGGAAAAGCAGAGATAATCTCCACCAGATGTGGTAGGTACCAACACTCACAATTCAGCACAAGGCAAAAGTAGAGCAGCAGCAACTGACTTGGCTGAAATACCCTCTTTAGGATTTCACCATGGTACCTTGCTCAACAATGACTGGAAATGGTGGACCTGTTCTGACAATGCTTTGACTGTGGTTGGTGATTATGGTAGTAAACTATTGTCAGTATAATATATTCAGAACATGGTCAATCATAGTAATTTTTTTTTGTACTTGCCCAGTACCTCAGCCCTTTGGGGCTCATACTCCCTCTGACTCCATCCGCCAGGTCCCACTCAGGATCCCTGGATCCCTGGCTTCACTGTGCTCATATCAGCTGTGGATGGGTTCATTTTTGCCCCATTTTCTCCCTTATCTCCTGAAGGTGCTGGTGCAAAAGTCGTTCATCCAGATGAACAACGTGCTGATGTACACTGCTGTCAAGTGCCCAACAGCATCCTCCCTCCCTTACTCCATAGAACTGTGTGCCCCACTGCCCATGTTTCCATGGCCAGTGGAACTATGGGTGTATAAACATTCACTGGGTGCTCTATCCTCTTCTCCCCATCTGACCCCTGATGACCTGGGTTCATCTCTGAACCCTGGTCACCGGCATAGCGTGAGGTGTGGCTTCCAGCGTCTCAACCCTCAGCACCACCGGGCCAGCAACTGTGGTCATTTTTAACTATGACTGATCATGTCTGACCATGGTCATGCTGCATCCATTGGTTTAACTAACTGAACACAGTCATTTTAATCTTTTACTCTATTTCAAATGAGCTACATTGGTCTATACATTTCTGTTCTGTTTATTTTCTTTATAAGGTAAAATAACATGTCAAACACATTATCTTTAGCAAACAGAAATATTAATTATAAGTCTAAATAAATATTCATGATGTCAGCGACATCCATGATTGATTGCCGCGCTGGTCTGAAATCTCTAAGAAATGACCGGCGAGGCACCTGCTCTGGGCTTCCCGCTTTTGCGCTCCCACTGCCGCCACAGAAGAAGTAAGTGAATGTCTTAAAAAAAGAAGCCATTATTGTGATTAGAGTTATTATCATAATAGTGACCTAATTTCCTAGAGATTAATGACTGGCTGGATGGGGATGGCCCTTGACTGCACCTCTGGTGACCCTCCCCCCCCCAGCTGGTTTTTAATCTTAAGGAAATGACTAGCTCTTCGGTCATTATTGCTTGACTCTTTAAGCAAATAAAAATTGAATCTACATACATCCATAACAGTATGAGTTTGAAATTTCAAAAATTACTACTTTCAGACACTTCTGATGAAGCACATGGAATAATGGGTAGCCTGTGATGATGATGGTGACCACGATTGAGCACTTTCAAAAAGGGATGACTCAATCACAATGCCGGTGCACAGGGCTACTGGGCAGGGAAGGCGACCGGATGGGGTCAGCAGATCTAACGAAAGGTTGTCATTTTATGTACGTGCATGTGGTAGGGGAGGGAGCATGCTTCGCGACAGGTGGAAGGGGAAGGAAGGTTTGTAGGGTGTAGTGCAGTGGTGGGCTGCCAAGCTGGCCGTGTGGTGTGGTGGGTTGGTGGCGGGTTAGGGTTAGGAGAGTGCTGGGTTCAGTTCTGGGTGCATTCTTTTTCTTGCGCCAGTCTGTGATTTTAATTTTTGTTTTGTTTTGCATCCACGGCCATGCACCCCTGGAGTTGAGAATCCTTGGGATGAGGTGGTGTGAGAGCTTCGCCCATAAACAAAAAAAATCTAAGTCCCCGTTGCCTTTTTGCTGTACGCCACCAGTGTACACTGCTGAAATTGATTTTTGGTGATGTACACTCTACCTAATGGTGATCGCCTTTCTGTGATCGCCATTATGACATGGAATCATTCACAATGAGCCAGACTACATGTGGTGTCCTTGTCATCCAGGGACCAAATCTGCCAGTTTACACTGATGTTTGAACTTGAGTTCACTGCACCTTATACTCTGTAATTTAAATGGATGTTCAATAAAGGAATTTTGTGATTGGATTTGGTACTGTGTCATCAAATTGATTAGCTGAGAGTGGTGATAGACTGTGGGAAATGTGAGTGCTGCTTTTTTGTGTGTTCCCCTTTTTGAAGTAATGTTAACTGCTGAGGATCTTAATATACTGTATATAAAACTAACTGATGATGGATCCACGATGCCGGCATGATACCAAACAAAGCAAGGTCCTCCACAGCGATATCAGAACCGTGGTGACCAGCATACCAGAATGAGACTGTAGTGGAAACCCCGACCGTGATGGCGGCAATGGTGAACTGGCCCAAGCAACAAGATGGGAAACCCCCTCCATGGTGACACCCCTGCAGAGTTGCCCTTGACCACTGTCAGCATGGGAAGAGACATGCGCATCCCCCCATGGCACATAGATACCCTGGGCTGATCCACTGCTGCAAACAAGGACCTGCCTCCATTGGAGCATTGCAAGATCCCCCCTGCAGATTGGCACCCCCCCGGTGCCTTGAGTGGGCAGTAGGGCACCCCACCTCCCAAGTGGCCACACCACTGTTACCTGATGGGCATGCCAGGCAGGTGCCCACCCTAGATGTACAGGTCCCCACCCATGTGCTGTACGGCTCTGGCCACCCACACCCATCAGTGTCAGTGGGGACCCCCCACCAAACAGGCACTGCAGACAACACTAGGGGCTAGTACTGAACAGGACTATGTTTATTGTGGCTACACTTATCAAGAATGGTAGACCACTGTAGTGCCCATGTCCCTCACCACCACCCACAACACATAGGTAGGTGCACACTCTGTGGTCAGTCCTCAGTCATGCCTGCACTGGCTTGCCACCTATCAGACCTGCAGTTGAATATTTTGTGCAATGCCCAGTAGGTAATTCCTCAGGGGCCTCATTTCATACTGCTTCACGATCTGCTGCACTCTTTCGCTGGCCTCCCTGGTCCTCCTGCAGGTGGTGGCTATGTCTGTGGGTTGCAACATCTCCTGCATCTTGAACTTGATCAGCCTCTGTTGGCCATGCAGCACATCTATAAATTGCCATATGCTGGGGTGGTCAGCACCCATGAGGGAATTGAATCCCCTTTGCCACCCCTCCAGAGTGTTCATGATCCTGAGCAGCCCCTCATGGGTGGCTGAATACACATTCCAGAAGTCCAACGGGTAAGCTGGTCAGTGCTATACCCCACTACAAACTGGGTGCCCCAGCCAGGTGTCCTCAAAGTAGTCAAGCTACAGCATCAGGGTCTCCTCATAAGGCTCAAAAAAGGGCCAAGCCCACAGCTCATTGTATGCACCAATGATGTCTGGTGGTGGCACTAAGGTGAGCTCTGTGAGCTTGTGGATGTGGAAGGGCAAATTCATCATTGGTAAAATAGAGCTGCACCAGGTCACCATGCTGTTGCAGCTTCCTCCACAGGCACTGTGTGAAGAGGAAGTAGCAGCCATGCAGCTGTGCCAGGGGGAAGACTGCCCACAGAGCATTGTATGCAGCCAGTCAGTCATGATGGACACTGGGATGAGATCCGGGCACAGCTCCAATAGCTTGCAGAGCATTGCAGTATAACAGCCTTCTGTCCTGCTACCCATCAGGGCATAGACTGCCAGCAGGACTGTATCCATCTCCATGCCATGGAGACTGTAGAGCTGTTGGAATAGGCACGTCCCATCAACATATCAGGCACCACAATGTGTCAGATATTCAAGGTTCCTGTGACTACTACAGAGCAGAAATCTGCCTGTGCTTCTCCCAGAGTCATGCAGGAGAAATGGGTCTCCTGCATCTGTGGTTGTGTATTCTGACAGGATCATGAGGGTGGAGAGGGTGTTGGCTCAACAGGAGACCTGTGCATGTTCCTCTGGGCCCTCTGGATGGTCTACTTCAGAGTACCCGCTGGTGGCAGTCGTCCACCCACCGCATTGGTCAGGCCGTTACAACATGCAACTACCACCTGTTTGTTGGTCTTGGTTGCATCGACTGCCAGACACTTCACCTCTGACTGCACATGCCACACCGTGACTGCTGCACCAACTGGCACATGGTTGTGCCAGTTCATCAGTGACACATCGTCCACCCCATTTACAATACGCGCCTGATCACTGCACTGGCCGAGTGATATTGAACACATTTTCAATATGTCAGTGCCCTGCGCATCCATTCCTGCTGGTATGGGAAGCCTCTGAAGGACAGCAGGTTTTTGCCCTGTGTGCTTTTCATGAATTCCAGAGACATCCCTATGGCATTCCCTTGTTTCTGTGTTAGTGCCCCCCCAACCCATCTTCCTTTTATGATATGGTGCTGTATGCACCCGCCCCCACCCGAGAAACATTGGCTGTCTCTGAGCCTCCTCTGTTAACCTCACAGGTGTCGCTTAGATGCACCTGTGCTACGGTGAGGGATCTGTGGCGTTGTGCTGTCTTGCACTGTTGCAGTGCACATTCTCCCTGCCACCCACACCTTCCTCAACTGGTGCTACAGAACCACATAGTGCTGTCTGGGATGGCCACTGGCACTGTGGTCATTGTTGCTTTGGGGGACATCACGCTACTGTACCTCTTGTTGCACCCAACTCATCGAGCATCAGGACATCGCTCTGCTGTTGTCGACCTGTGTGGGTTGGTGTCAGGGTGTTGAAGTTGGGACAGCATACCACTGAGGGCATTCTGAATATCATTTTATCCAGATGAATGCATTTTCTACTTTACACAACACTTGTGAGTATATTAAAGGGCACATATCAGTGATATTTTCCCTTCCCTGGGACCTAGAGTGAGAATATTGAAATACTCTCACTCTAGGTCCCCAGGAGGAAAAATATTTTCACTCTAGGTCCCCATTGGCTGGAGCCAGCAGCACAAGGAACATTTTCAATTTCAGACCACTCCCCCAACAGCTCGATTGCATGCTAGCTCCAGCTCAAACATCCTGACCCTTTACACAACAAATTTCATTACAGCCTTCAGTTGTTTAAAACATTAATTTCCCACATTAAAATAACCCCCCTTCCTCTTACTGGTCAGTGACTGTCTCTGATCAGCATTCCCACTCCTCTGGATCCTGAGCACCTGGACTGCTTTTAAAACAGTTCTTCCAACCGGCACTCCCCTGCTGCGCAAGCCACCACTGATGCTCCATTTACAGGCTGAAGGACATTCCTCACCTCAGTCTCCCATTAGGTCACACTCCAGCACTTTGCCTGCTTGACTTACATGCCTTCTCACAGCTGTTCCTAATTTTCAAATGGATGTACTGACGCATAGCAGCAACAAAACTAAGAGCAACCACTGTGCCATCCTAAAACTGCCACCACATAAAACTAAGGCAAACATGTTTTAAAACTACTAAAAATGCTTAAATAGCATATAAACAGTGTGGGTGTTGCATAAATCAAATGTACTATGGCCCGTATAGGAACATGACAGATATTTCCCCCTCATGCATCTTGACCTTTGACATCAAACATGGACAGTTAGAGAGCATGGGGGCACCATGTTTCTCAGTGATCTGGCCTTTAGGATTTGAGTCATCAAAATGAATGAATAACCAATGTTAGATGGTATTTTTATTTTATTACAACAAAAAAATTAATGGATAGGCAAGGTAGATACTTATCTTTGTGGCTAAAATATACAGTCCTTATACTGTACAAGGGCAAACAAGAAATGCTCCCAAAACATAATAATTCCTATTTAAATTAGTTAAATATTAAGGGATGAATAAGGGATATGCAACAGTATCCCTATGGGAATTTTTCCCCAAGAACAGCTTGAGCTCATGACATCACGAGTGGCAAAGCCACCCAGACCCAAAAACCTAATGCTCACCCCATTCCATGAGTAAACAAGGTAAGATGGGTACAGCATAGGAGAATGGGGTGAGCATTATGGTCCACAACTCCATAACATACCCCTCCTGCCTGTTCCTGCATGCACAGTGGGGGTGGGTTCTTAAACTTGGGAACCCTAAGGTCGTATTCCCTACTTTTGATGCTTCAACCCTAATGGTGCATTAACAAAGCTTTTTGCAATGAATTTCCTTATTTATTCAGAAAGCTTACTTGTATCCTTATTTGCCTGTGGTAGCATAGGGCCCTTTGGGCCCTGCACTCCCATACTCTGTGATTTTCCTTATTTTACTGTGGAAGCACAGGGTCCTTTGGACCCTGCGCTCCCTTCCCTCTATAGATGCATGCCCAGATTATCAGCATAGACATTTTGTTACCCCAGTACATGTACCTGATAGGGAAAGTTTTCACATCCCTGCCAAAACATAGTTCTGCACTAATGCAACGGCATTCCATGCTATAGGTGCAAAAACACATTTTGGCCAGGATCCAAAAAATTACACCTATGACATACATGAGGTCAGGTAATAAGAAGGCTATGTTGAAAATCTGGGGTCAAAATATTTAAAATGTTTGACGTTATGAGCAGGTATACCGAAATTACAACAAATGTTCATAACTTAGGCAGTTTTCATTTTTTGACTCCAAATTTTGAACATAGTCTTCTTATTACCCCACCTCATAACCCGTAGGTGAAAATGTTCAAATCCATGTCAAAACACCATTCCACACCACAGGTGCAAAAACACGTTTTGAGCAGGATGTGAAAAATTACAGCTGAACTGTTCATGAGGTAGTCTGAAAATTTGGAGTCAAAATTTTAAAAATTATCAAAGTTACATCCATGCATAGAAACATTTGAATGAATGTGTGTAACTTGGCCATTTGTAGGAAATTTTTCACCAAATTTTCAACATCGGATTTTTGGGACCCACTTCATGAACACTGGCACTGTCATTTTGTTAATTGGTCTTGAAAGGTGATTTCGCACAGCAACTGTGAAATCACCTTCTGGGCATGATTAACAAAATGACAGTGACAGTGTTCATAAGGTGGGGTCCCAAAAAGCCCAAGTTGAAAATTTGGTGAAAAAATACCTTCAAAATGGCAAAGATATCAACATAAGTTCAAAATGCCATTGAAATACATTATACGGCACTTACCTTGATCCCTCAGTTTGCTGTTCTGCTTTGAAGAGTGCAGATGTGTTCTGGTTCATAGAAGATGACAGTGGATGACCTCCAGTGATAAGTATAAGGTAAGGGAGATGTAGAGATGGGTGCATAGTGGGAGGGTGGGGATGGTGGGGAGACAACGGAGATGATGAGGGACCATTTTCTTTTTTTCAAGTAAAAGAAAATAAAAGAACATTGGGGGATGGCTTTCTTCTTTTCAGCTGTACAATCCATAAGGATTTTGGGACACTGGGAGTAGGCTCCCCAGTGTCTCACAGTGCTGGGAAAGGGGGAGGGACATTTCTAGTGCTGACATGGGAATTGGGTACCCTGACATTGGCAAACCAGAAATCGGAGGGTGGGGGACACTAGGAAAACACATAACAGGGGTTGGGGGTGCCACCACACAGGGGACAGCAAAGGGGGCTGCCACCACACACAGGGCAACAAAGGGGATGCACTGCCTTACACAATGCCAATCATCTCCATGTCCCACCACAAATGGATAGCCCATATTCGAAAATGTGATATGTGCAAAAATAAACTATGCCTATTTTTGTATGTACCACATTTTTGAACATAAATTATGCACTTGAGGTCAAGCATGAAGATGATTGACACACTTCATGGGTAAAGCAAAAAAAAAACAAAAAAAAACTGTGTTTTGTGCCTGTCCTGTGGTCTGGCAGATAGGGTGCATGACTGTGGCATTGAGGCCCCTGGGTTCAAGACCATATTTCCTTTATTCTTTTCAACCCTAACACCCCACCACACCCCACTCCAACCCTATCACCCCACCTCACCCCACCCCATCCCCATGCTCAACACACCCACAGGTGTTGGGGTGTGCCTTGGGGTTGTTGCCTCACGCTCACCACATTCTAAACTTAAATAATGCATCAGTTAGGGTTCATATTAAAGCATCAAAAGTATGAAAATGTGGTGTTACCCTAACACCCTACCTTCCTCCCCACCCAACCCTACCAACCCACACCACCCCCAATCTCCACACACCAACAGGTGATGGGATGTGCCTTGGGGTAGTTGGCCCTAATGCCTACCCAATTCTCCTATACTGTGCCCTCTCAACTTCCTTACACATGGAATGAGGTGAGCATTAGGGCTAACAACCCAAAGGCACACCCAACACCTGTTGGTGTGTAGAGGGTGGGGTGGTAGGGTGTGGGGTTTTTGGGTTGGAAACCTTAACATCACATTTCCATACTTTTGTCACTGTAAGATGAACCCTAACTGATACATTAACAGTATTTTTTTTTGCAATGAATATAATACTGTGCCCTTATATCACGGTTCAAAGGCCAGTTCTATGTTAAACCCAACATTTTTCACTTTAATAACTTTGCAACCATTAGACCGATTCACATAAAAGTTTGCATGCACCATTGGGGAGCAAAGATCTCTGCATTTGGCAACTTTCATTCTGGTCAGATGTGTGGGTGCAGAGATACGGAATGTCACAAAACTGTGTAAATTATCGTTTTTATATCAATTCATTGTCATGCCATTTCTCAAAAATGGCTTGGGGGTTTGGTCTGACATTTTTAGGGTATATGGGGTTTTTGGGTCACAGATGTGCCTTTTGAAGGTTTGGTGAACGAATACTAATATGTTGAAACGTTGTTAAAGTTTAAAGTTTCCTATTATTTCCTTTGGGAAAAGTTAGAAGTGCCATGCAAAAGTACTGTTTTATTGCCGCGAAAGTGGTTTTTGCTTTCACAAATGTGGAATGTAGTGTTGAGATTCCACCATCTTGTTGTCAGTTAGCGACATGGAAAAACTTAAATATCTTCAAAAATACTGCCACTTGGTAAACACCAACACTTGTGTTGTGTTTACCTAATTGGGGCCTAAGGAATCAGATTCTGTGCTTACTTTGCCCCAAAAGTGGCCATAAATATGTATATTTTAATCATGCCATTTTTGCTTTTGCAAATTGTGGCACTATGTGCTGCAATTTGTGAAACCACTTTTATGAAACTACTGCAAATTGTGGCACTGTTTCGTGAAACACCAGGGGTTATGCCACAAATTGTAGCACTGTTTCGATAAACAACTAGAGTATTGCTGCAATTTGCGACACTACTTTTTCATATAGTGTATGTCTGTTTCTTTGTCACTTCATTGCAAAGAAATGCTTTGCACTTATGGGCTGAAATTTTAAGGGTACAAACGGCTTGCCCACAAATATATATTTTGGTGAGACAATTTCTATGTGCTGCATAGTTATAAGAATTAAAAATTTAGTAATTTCCCATAGAATAACATTGTAAAGGTTGGGGTGCAGTTTGGCAGCTATATCTCAAAACTGCTTTAAAATATGGATTCATGTCTTACTACACCTTTCGGTTTAGTAAGCTGATTTGCATGTTTCCAGGCCTTATTTACAGCTGTGGGTGAATTTTAGTGAACGGGGCTAAGGTGACTGTGATACTGTGCCATACACTCAGAATGTGACAACTGTAGTGCTTTGTCTACACGTAAATCAGGGACACTTGCAGTATGCATGCACAGAAGCACATGGCCCAGAGATGCCTGTGCTCCCACATGGACATTTAGCATTATGGACTGATGGCAGCACAGGACCTGAAGGGCCCTGTACTCCCACTGGGAAATGAGGGTTTAATACAATCTCTCTACACTTTTCAAATATATCCTGGGAGGTAGTGCACTAAGAACTGTTAAAGATGAAAAAGATTTGGGGATATGTATCAGTAGTGACCTCAGTTTTAGTATGCAGTGCAGTAAAACTGTCAATAAGGCAAGCAGCATAATGTACTGCATTCAGAAGCACATAAAATGCAGGGATAGAGAGGTTATGATCCCCTTGTACATAGTATTGGTGTGGCCCCGTAATTCTCAGTAATTCAATAAAGCCAACACACTATTTCTTTGCCAAATTAGCTGTACTTTATTATGATAGTATTAATAAGATTTGCCAGAAAATTCTATTGTAACAATAAACACACACCCTGACAGGATGATCCTGTCATGATTAATAATCCTAGTTTACAAAAGGGAATACATGCTAACATTATTATTAAACATCAGGTAGCCCACCATTACCTAGGTGTTCCTGTTACAATTTAGTCGAATGAATGAATGAATGAATGAATACTTTATTTCTAAAAAGCACCTTTCCAAAACCAAGGCGCTTTTACAACAAATCAAAACATAAAACTTAAATTCTCAAAAACAATCCATAAATATATTTTAAAAATCCGGATATGCTAGGTTAAACAGATACGTCTTTAAAGCTAATTTAAAGCTTTGGACAGTCAGGCATTCTCTCACCCAATGAGGTAGAGAATTCCACAGGGTTGGAGCCATAAAACTAAATGATTTTGCCCCTGATGTCTTTAAGCAAACCCTGGGAATCTCTAGCAATCCCTCATTGGTGGATCAGAGCCAACGGGAAGGACAGTAAGGGTGAAGAAGGTCTTGCAGGTAACTAGGTCCCTGATCATGTAGAGCCTTATAGGTCAGCAAACTGACCTTGAAGGTGATTCACCATTGAATTGGCAGCCAGTGCAGTCCATGGAGGACAGGCGTTATATGACTGGTCCTTGACATACCAATCAAAAGCCTGTCCGCCTCATTCTGCACCAGCTGCAAACAGCGAATATCCACCCCCGGTAGCCCTAGGTACAGGGCGTTGCAGTAGTCCAAGCGGGAGGTAATGAAGGTGTGGACCAATGTTGGAAGGTCATCAACGGGAACCAGATGCTTCACTCGGGCTATATTCCTCAGATGGTAAAATGAGGTCTTGACAACAGCTGACACCTGATGTTTGAGGGTCAGACAATCATCAAATATAATGCCCAAGTTCCGCACCCTGTCTGAGGTCGTCAACTGGGTCCCCCCAAGCCAAAGACCTGAGGGTGACCCAGTCAATGAACCTACCCCTCGATGGCCTGGGTCCACAACCAACACCTCAGTTTTTTCAGGGTTTAACCGCAACCAGCTCACAGTCATCCAATCCTGAATTTCGGTAAGACAGTTATTAAAGACTGAGACAGCATCACCCTGGCCAGGCACAAAGGACATGTACAGCTGAGTATCATCTGCATAGCAGTGAAAACTCAAGCCATACCACCTAATGATCACTCCCAATGGCAGCATATATACAGCAAATAACATGGGTGCTAAGATAGAGCCCTGCGGCACCCCAGAGGATAGGGGGAGTGATATCGAGGAACAAATCCCAGACACCACCCTCTGAGTCCTACCCTCAAGGAATGATCGAAACCAACTGAGGACTAAACCAGATAGCCCACAGATAACCCACAGGCACTCCAAAAGAACCCCATGATCAATGGTATCAAATGCCGCAGAGAGATCAAGAAGGACCAAGATGGAACAAGTCTTCTGATCTCTCGCTATTAGGAGGTCATTTAGTACCCTAGCAAGGTCTGTCTCGGTACTATGTCTTTTCCTAAATCCTGACTGGAGAGAATCATAGACATTGTGGCTGGTCAAATGATCGTCCAATTGCAACACAACCACCTTCTCAATAACCTTGCCTACAAAAGGCAGGTTAGAGATAGGCCTGTAGTTGGCTAGACATTCCGGGTCTAAGGAGGTTTTTTTTAGAAGGAGCCTAATCACAGCTTCCTTCAAGGGGTCAGGAAAGAGCCCATTCTCCAATGACAACCAGATTATCTCAGCAAGGATCGGGCCAATTTTATCCACACATCCTACTAAGAGGCGGGTGGGGCCCGGATCCAAACTACAGTTGGTCGGTCGCAGTGATTGGACGATCATCACTATGTCACTGATTGTGGGTCGGTCAAAGTCAGACCACACAAACTGGGTGTCCGACATCTCCTGTCAACCACTAGAATTCCAATTTGAGAGAGTTAGAAGGAGATCGGACCTGATTGTGGCAACCTTATCTGCAAAGAATCGAGCAAACTCCTCACAGCGTTCCTGTGAAAATGATCTCTCAGGCTGAAGACAGAGTGGATTGCACAGTCTGTCCATGGTTCAAAAGAGCTGGGCTGGTCGATTCTGTGCAGCAGCAATTTCCCTGGAAAGAAATTCTGCCTTCTTACAGGTAATTGCTGATTGATAGACATGATAGTGGTCCATCAAATTAAGCCTGTCACACTCCAGATCCAATTTCCGCCAACATCTCTCAAGCCTTCTTCCCACTCTCCTCAACTCCCTCAAAGTCTCATTGAACCAAGGAGACTTTGGGCAAAGGGTGAGGGGTTGAACACGTTCAGGAGCAATGGAATCTAGGGCCCCTACTACCGCCTTATTATAGGCAAGAACCAGGTCCCCAGGATCCATGCATTCATTAGGCAAACTTGATAGATCCAGCACCGCCATCAGGTATTCTGGGGTAACACCCCTCAAAGGGCGGTACCGGACCATCTCCATAGAGACCGACCTACCGGGGTCAGGAAACTGAACCCGATGGTGTGATGGTCAGACCATCCAACTGGCTCCACCACCAAATTGGATATCTCCATCCCCAGGAGGAATACCAAATCCAATGAGTGACCATCTATATGGGTAGAGGAGGAAATAACCTGTGTGAAGCCCAGCGAATTCATTAGCTGGAGGAAGTCAGAGCCAAACTGCGAGAGTTCATCGTCGATCCAGGCATTGAAATCCCCCAGGATCAGCCATCTGGAGGATCCCAATGTCATGTTGATGATGAAGTCTGCGACTTCCCACAGGAAAACATTCCCATTACCTGGTGGACGGTAAATGAGAAGAATCCTGTACTCCACACCCTCACCCAGGATACATTCAAAAGATTTGGTAATTCCCACTGCTACCTCCATCAGACTCAGTTCTGTTCTAAAACAGATTGCCACCCCCCTACCTCTACCATCCAATCTCAGATGGTGTATCACCGAGTACCCGACTGGTATAGCTGAAGCCAAAACAGGGCCAGCATTTTCATCCAGCCAAGTCTCGGTGATGCATGCCAGGTCCAATGATCCGACAAGATCAGCTATTATAGCAGTCTTGTTTTTAATGGACCTGGCATTACATAACACCGTCCGAGTTGGATGAGTTGCCAGTGAAGACCGAGCTACCTGCCTGCTAAAAGCAGAGCCCTTGGGTATGGGAATCAGGCAAGGTAAACCTCTTTCCTGAACCCATTTCACCCCAGGGCGTCTTCTTGTCCTCACTGTCCCAATCCATCCGCTCTTTTCCATTCCCCTCCAGGTCGGGCCCCCACCTTCCTCCTCCTCACAATCCCTAGAGCCCTACAACATTTATATACCTCCAGGGATAATGGGAGGCAATTAAAAGGGTGGAGGTCCCTAAGCCGGGAGGGGGAATAATGCCTGACCGTCTGAGTAACTCCCCAACACATCTTACACAAAAATATACACACCAAAAACCCAAAAAACAAAAAATAAAAATAAAATTAATAAAAACAAACAATTATTACAACAAAATTCTAAGAAAGAATTTGTACAATACTCTCCAAAACAGTTTATAAATTCTGGGAGCTCTCACCTCACCAGAAATACATATCCCCCCACCAAGCTCTCACTTCAGTAGCACAATTCAGGATATAAATAATTTATTTAAAGAAAGTAAGACACTTTCAATGTTCCCAATATCTTATTAAACTGTCCGTGAGAGAAAAACATTCACATTGTCCTCCATGCAGGGAATAAAATAAATCCTTCAAACTGTCTTTAAAGAGAAGAAAAGTCCATCCAGCAAAATAGGAAAACGTTCTTACTAGGCTGTAGAGATCTTATCGACTTACTTTCTAATAATTCTCTCCACAAACTCAGGAGTCAATAGACTTACATATAGAAAAGCTGCTCCATTCAATGTTCTTTACCCTCTCCAGCATCGAACCACAGACCATCCCCCGAGAGGAATACCAGCCGGGATCCGAATAAATCAGATTTGAGTGAGGGGCTAGCTCTTCAGCTCCCCCCCCAAGACCCATGAGGTACTTGCGCCCTCTTTCCATCCTCCAATAACAGAGGGCCCAATCCTCACTTCAAATCCCCAGTGATACCCCCCCAGGTTCAGGTTCAGGTACCAGTCCAAGAGAAGTCAGTAATCAGCATTATATGTCGGGAGCAGATCTTAATCACATACACTAACCGTCTGTGTATTTGACCGAAAAGAGAGGGCAGAGTCACAAACAAAAGCAGCCAGAGAGCCAGAGGGTAATTCAGCAGATTCTTCACCCCACAAAACAGGCCAAATGATTAAATTTCCAGGAAACTTTCAAATCATTTTAAAGAGTCTCACCCAGCCCCAATCCTTCTCCCAGACCCGCTCGGTATCATGGCAGCCCGCCAGCTACCGAACAAACACCAAAAGTACTGCAAAGCAATACACAGCTAGGCTTAGACTGGGATCGGGAAACTCTTCTCCACCAGTTACCTAGAACTGCTACCAGGCAGGATCCTCTCCCCTTCCTTCAGTTCTGAAGCAAAACAAACAGCCGGCTCTTTCAACTCCCAGAGTCTTTTATTCCACCTCCAACTCCAAACTCCAGTTTCAGTCACTACAATTCTGACTACTGCCTGACTCAGAATATTTCAGGTGGCTTCTCGATATTCAGACAGACTTCTGAGCAAATGCCCAACATACATGGAGGGGATCAACAGAGTCACAGCAAATCGCAACAGATCACAGCCGAGTAAAAATCCACAGATTCTAATCAGGATGACAAATGGCAACCGCAGAATAACATTAAAACGATCATAATAATATAAAAGAAATAAATAAATGCAACAAAAGTAACATAAATAACGCAAAACGGGCAAATAGCCAGAATTCAAAACCACAGTGTTTACAGCCAACCCAGCCCGGTGGCCATCTTCCTTGTAAAAAACCTTGTCAGGAGCAGCTTGTAAAACAGCCAAAGGGCAATCCCAATGGGGTGTTTCTAACATGCAATCTAGACAGCTAGTAATATTTGCATTACAGGGCTATAGCATTTCAGAGACACATGAAATCTTATATCTCTGGATCCCCCGAGGAATCTATGGATAGTCTCAGACTACAGATTGTCCGAGACTGCGTCTCCTTGAAGGGATACTGGACATAACCATAGGTCCCATATTTATGTGTAGCAAGCTTAGAAAAAAAATGCAAGGCTGGAATTTCCCAAAAACTACCTCAGCAGATTTAAACACAGACAATATGTCATTCAACAAGTCACAAGACTTGTTTTCGAAAATACATTGGCCATAAGATACCTCGGTCATAAGATACTTTTGACACTTTGCCAGAGACATACAGTCATTCTTAAATGGAAAAACAAGTAATCAGGGTTTTATTATTTATCAAAAATACTTACTTCAGGATACAGAAAACATGCAAGGGGATGTGACTTTTAAAAATACTCGGTTTACAGATAAAAAACCAGACAGTGGCCAAATTGTATCACAAGATGGGGAAGTTCAATTTTCAAGGCCAGCCGTAGTTACTAGCAGCTGCATTCTTATCTTAGCTGTAACCTTTTAAAAAGACATTGAATAAGGCAATTCCAAGTTAGACCCTGCTTGTGCTTCGTGAATGATTTCATTTTCTTCGTTTTATAAAATCCTTAACAATTAACCCTCTTAAAGTCTTACACACATACATATTAAGTGACATGGTGGTATTTAGCCACTTGCAGCCTTTTGCTACTAGATATACCAATTCAAATGTTGGCATCATTTAGTCATCTACTAGCCATCTTCACTTTTTACTAGCCCTTTATCAATCTACACTAGCCATTTTACACCTATCTCCTCAACCTTTTGGTTAGCCAACTATATATTGTTGATAAAAGTTTTGTCATTGGTTACTAAAACCTTGGCCACTGGTCACTTTCAACAGTATTGAGTGCAGTTTTTGGCTCCACATAAAAAAGGGGATATTAGAGCTTTGGAGAGAGTCCAGAGGAGGGTTACCAAAAGGATTAAGGGTACTGCAGGACAGAGCTATGAGCAAAGGCTGCAATTTTTGGATATGTATTCCTTGGAATATCATAGACTGAGAGGGGATATGTGCCTGATTTACAAGGCCTTGACTGACATACATTTGTGGGATCTATTGAAACTGGTGATAAGAGATCAACTGCATAATACCAGAGCACATCCCTTTCAGCTGGTCAAAGATAGATTTAGAACTAATAAAAGGAAATACTGGTTCAATATTAGAGTGACTGAGATCTGGAACACCCTACCCTGCGAGGTTGTGGAAAGTAAGACAATGTTAGAATTTAAGACAAAGCTTGACAAATATCTTATAAGTAGGGACATCCAAAGATATTCTTAATATATAAATGGTGAGCTAATGGACAAATGTCTTTAAATGCTCAGTAATATCTATGTCTATGTCTATGTCTATGTCTATGTCTACACTTATGGATAGATGGAAGCATAGGTCCCAGAGGGTCCTGTGCTTCCATAAGCCACTAAAGCTATGGTTATACTTTCTCAAAAGTAAGGAAATTCTATGCAAAAAGCTTTGTTAATGCACCAGTAGGGTTCCTTATGAGTAAACTTTCTCAAAAAGTAGGGACATTCTATGCAAAAAACTTTGTTAATGGACCATTACGGGCTCCAACGTCAAAAGCAGAGAAATTAGATATAAGGGTTACCAACTTTAAGACCATACCCCTACTCTCGGCTTCCAACCATGATACCCCACCTTACCCTGCATGCAGGAAATGGTGTGCTTTGGGGTTGCAAACCCTAATGTTCATCTCATTCTCTTATTCTGTACCCATCTTAATTTACTCTTGTAATGGTATGAGCATTAGTGTTCACAACCCCAAGGCACACCCCTGACACCTGCTTCTGCATGCGGGGTAGGGTGGGGTGTCATGTTTGGAAACTGAGGGTGGGGTCTTAGGATTGGTAACCCTAAGATCTCAGTCCTCTACTATTGACGCTGGAAACCTAATGGTCCATTAATGAAGTTTTTTGCACAGAATATATATATATATATATATATATATATATATATATATATATATATTATATTGAGTGTTTGAACCAAAATAAAAATAAAGCTCATTCAATATTAACTGACTCCAACCTTTCCCAACATATTTCCAAACCTACTAGATTGAATACCAAGTCAGGTAACCACTCTCTACTGGACTGGGTAGTTTCCAATTGCCCTTATAGGGTACAGGCTGCCAGAGTACTTTCTGATTGTATTAGCAATCATTCTCCAACTCTCTGCTTATGTAGTAACATGTGCCTGAACCCTCCCCCCAAAATCAGCATCAAGAAATATGTTGCTCTTTGACTTTTTCCTGTCATCTCTGTCTACTGCTGACTGGGGCCCTATTAAATCTATGCCGATTGTCGATCAGGCTTTAGACTACTTTATTAATACACTGAATGCTATAATTAATCAACATGGTCCCCTCACAAAAAGGAGGTGCAAAGGTTTAAATGCACCCTGGATAAGCAAGGACCTGAGGCATCTCATGTTCTTTAGAGATTCAGCCTGTAAAAACTTTAAGAAGAGTGGCAACCCCTGAAATTGGCCGACATTTAGGCAACTTTGTAACTCATGTAAGAATAAGCTCTGTAGCACCAAGTGCACGTATCATAGTTCCTTGCGGATCGAATGTCTCGGTAAACCTAAGACATTCTGGAAGCAAGTCAAAGCATTAATTAAAGGTAACTCCCCAGTCTGCCCCAGCACCCTACAACTTAGAGGTACTACTCTATCTGACTCTCAATCTATTATGGATGGCTTAAATTGCATCTTCACTGATCTTGCTAGCTATACCTCACACTTTTCCCCCACTTCAGATTTCGACTCCTGCTCTCTTCCACATACGCAGCTTCCATCTCTCCCAGAGTTTCACCTCAAAGTAGCTACCTGCAATGAAGTGCTGCAGCTACTATTAATGTTAAAGGAAGATAGTTCCCCAGTTTTTGACTCCTTAGAATGTTGTTTTCTCAAACCAGGAGTTTCAGCCCTAGTGTTCCCATTCACGACCTTTTAAACAAGTCTCTTATCACTGGGACAGTGCCAGCTAAATGGAAAGTTGCAGTAGTTGTTCCACTGTAGAAGGGTGGTGTATATGCAGTTGAAAACATCAGACCCATATCAATCCTCTGCCCCCTAGCCAAGATACAAGAATGACTGATTTTCATCCAACTTCAGTCTTACCTGGAATGTCATCATCTCCTAATCAATTGTCAGTGTCATGAGCCCGTGGCCCCCAAACCTCGGGCTGCCCAGCAGGATCTCCCATTTGCAGAGATGATCCCCCTTTTTCAGAACTCATGAGCAGGAGTAAGGGTTCAGGAAGACTTATCCACCTTCCTTTTCCAGGTGGGAGGGTGCATTCTGTAGTTTTGAGTTCCCTTGATGCTGCACTGTTTTCAGTATTTGAATCCCACCATGGCCTCTGGCTACCTCTTGCCTAGGTAGTTTTATATGATAGCCAAGCGGTTCTATCTTGTCAGGCACACAGTCTTTTCAAAACCCTTATGTTTAAAATGCTAAATCACACAACCAGACCCCAGGTAGAGTTGATAAGAAAATCATAAAAGTTTACTTAACATAAAAGCAATACAGAAAAGTCTACAGTTTGGAAGAACTTTGAAATGCAGACACTTTCAAAAGTAAAACTGTATGGTTTACAGAAAGCACTAGATACTGTATTCTAAACTAAATTTTGTTTTGATGCTATAGTTCAGACAAGCTATAAATGTTGTTGTGAAGGTAACAGTCATTAGACAGCAGAGTTGTAGCAAGTTGTGTTCCAGTTCTCTGGATGTACATTTAAAGGGCTCCAGGTACTTTCTTGGTAAAAAGTATTGGTTTCCAAAATTCTAACTTAAAAAATCAGAATTTTCTTTTCAGTATGTGACAAGTCAAACTTTCCACACACTCAGGTCTGGTTTTAGAGATTTTTTCAGGCCTACACATATACTTCTGGTCTTCAAGTGTATGTCAGCTGGACAGGCTATCTGACTTCCAGCTAAACTGTTTTCCAACTGCCCTGAGTTCAAAATGTGTGTCTTATACATACAGGCTGGTCACCTTCAAGCCATATCCACAGTGTGATGGGGTGCAACAGTGTACCTCTCCCTGTAGGTGTCACTGTGGTTCCATGTTAACCCCAGTGACATCTGGTCCATGCACTTGGCTTAACCCCTGACCTCTTCCTGTCATGAAAAGCTAGATACTCAGTTTTCTCTAAGAGTTATGATTACTGGGCTCCATAAAACTGTCTCCCTTATCTAGAAATGTACTAGATCCACCCTAGCCATTAGAACAATTAAGGCTATTTTTGAAATGTTATTCCTAAAGCCTTTTAAAGTGACAGTGTCTTACTTCTAAAGTACATTACAGCATATACAATATGAACCCACATAAATGGATATAGGCCTATCATGCGACAGTCAGTACAGTTTCAGAAAGAATTATAGCACCCCCATAGCCCTTACCAAGGTATCTACAGATATCCTCAGCTCACTTGTCAAAGGGTTATACACCAGGGTCATATTTGTAGCCCTTCTGTTGCACAAACTACACTCTCTGGGTATGGAACGGCAGTCACTCTCTTGGTTCCATAATTACCTCTTTGGCCACTCCCAAGGAGTAAAATGGCCAGGATCCCTCTCTTCATTTAAAACTATAACTCACAGGATACCCCCAGAGATCAATCCTGGGGCTCCTTTTGTTCTCTCTATTTATAAACAACTTACCCTTCCACTGCGGCAGATCTTTGGTGCAAGTTTGTGCTGACAATGCTGTTTTATACTGGTTTTCTGGTAATATCCAATGGCTTAATGATAACTTAGAAACTGACTTCCATACACTTGAGAAATGGTTCTTTAAGAATCACTTAGTCCATAACACCCCCAAAAAATAACTTTTTAACCCCTACATGAAAGCAGCTCCGCACAGTACACTTCATATTCATTCTACTACAGTGGAAACCCTTGAATCTGTTCAATCATTCAAATACTTGGGTATCTTACTAGACCCCTCTCTCTCTTATGAGCAGCATATAATACAAATTACAAAAAAACTCAGTACAAAGCTTGGTTTGCTATACTGTCTTTGCCCCCTCCTCTCATGCCTCCTGTCAGAAGGTTGCCACCTCCTCTCCATACTTTTCAATGGCGCCCCCTACTACTCTCCGCCAAGGCCATCATACTCTCCCACCCAAGAATGTTATACTACAGGGTGGGATGATTTGCTCTCGGAGTCAACTCGCAGCACCACCACCACTGCGAGGTTTTAGTTTCACTAAGCTGGCCTGAGTATGACCAAAGATTGCAATTTTCCTCTCTTTGCTTTATCTACAAACTTACCTTCCTCTTCTCTCCCCCCGTCTGAGTGACTTACTGAAACAAAAACCCTCTCCGCATTTACTCAGATCATCCTCAGCCCCTCTGCTGGATACTCCTTATCCCTGTCTGATGACCGGCAAGTGATCATTTGCCTACTCTGCATCCACCACTTGGAATGCACTCCCCTTATCTACCCTTTCCCTCTCCTGTCTTGCTATGCTTAAGCACTCCCTCTTTGTGCACCGATTGCAGCCTAAGCCCTGTTCCTGCTTTGCCTAATCACTGAAACACAGCTTAGCTAAGTGAATCTGCTTTTGTAGTCTTTTTATTTGTAATTGCTTGCTTTCTTTGATTATCTTTAAGTACCATGTATCCTCCGTGGTAAATTGTTTTGGGTATGTATGTTCAAGTGCTGGTTCTCCTCCTACTTATCAACCAAGATTATGCTTTGATCTTTTCCGATCTACTCTGTACGGAATATTCATTGCATTGTTCGTTGTGGTCATGATGTACTAATTTATATATGTTGTATATATTTTTTCACTTCTACTTTGCACTAATTGTGCATATTTGCTGTATATAATTTTTCTCATTTACTTTGTATGATTTATTGGCACATGCTTTTAATGCTCTGTACCCTTGACCTGGGTTGCCCCTGAAAAGGGATTGTATTGTCTCAGTGGGCCTACCCAGTTACCAAAACTCAAATAAATAAATAAACTTGAAACAGTGAAAAAAAGGGTGCCCACATCAATAATCCTAATGTTTTTCTACTAGTAAATTATATTAATTTAAATCAGAGTGCTGCTTTGTGGACCCCTTTATATGCAGCTTATTCTTGTAAAATTAACACACACTGATATTATCTCTTATTTTTTCTTTACTTTGTTGCTGCCACATGACATAAATGAAATAAATCTGATGCACTGTGAAGTATAAAATAAAGAAAAATGTGTCCTGTATTTAGTGTTTTGTATAAAATGTTTACGATTTAATTTAATTTGATAAAAAAAAGGTTTTTTGAAGTTTTTTTGAACAGTGTAGTCTAGAGGTTAGAGGAACGAGGTGTGAACGAGCTTGGTACATCCAGCAGACCAGACCTGAGTTTGATTCTCACAACCTCCACTTGCATACTGTGTGACTCTGAGCAAGTCACTTAACCATTCAGTGCTCCCAGGTCACCCCTGAAAACAGGCACTTGTGCCTAGTGGGCTTTACCCAGTTACCAAAAGACTGAAAAAAAAATTCTGTATTATGATCTGATTGGTCTTTCTGATGATGGTGTCACTCATTTTGGGATATTTAATAGTTGTATATGAATGTCTTAGCCACACCCCCTGATGAAGGCTAACTGCAAAAGCGCTGTGGTATTGGCACTGTCTGTGACTGAAGCACAAATATTTATTTATTTCGTTTTTGTTAACCAGGTAAGGTGTCATAGCCATAATTATGACTATTTTCAAACATGGCCCAGGAGGTTACAGATATTTTAGGCAGTCAAACAATTTACAGACATTCACATAGAAGATAAGCAACAACATAAAAGAATCTATAAGACATTTCAGGTAATAACAGTGATGACATGATGCTATAAAACAGGTAGGAAAAAAATGTACATAGTTCATACAACCATAGGTACTAGAAATTTTGCATACCATCCATGCTAAGTGCTATATATTACAGTAGTCAGGTTCCAGAGAGAGAGAGAGCGAAAGAGAGAGAGATGACCATTCAGTGATAGGAGGCAGGAAATAAGAGCAGCCTATGGAGGGTTAAAACAGGTGCATTGGGCACTCTTGATCAGGAGAGTGTGATACATTTTTTTAAAGGCAGCATGATATGGGGCAGAGCGAACATCAAGTGGGAAGGAGTTCTAGTACTTTGGGGCCCAGCATGAGAAAGCTGAGGTACTTTTCAGAGTCTTACACCTGGCAGTGCTTAGTAGAGAGAGCTCAGAGGAGCGAAGGCCATAGGCAGTAGTTTGGGGCACTAGCATGGTTGCAAGAGAGTTAGGAAGGCCATTTCTAATGATAGTATCTAGTAGCATACCAAGGGCAATAAGGCAATGGGCAGACAGAGAGGGCCAACTTAGGACTGAATATAGCAGGCAATGGTGTTTCAAGTGTGGGGAAGCTGAGGCAAAGTGACAGATATTGTTGTATGTTGTATCCCATTTACTGAGTGTGGTTTTAGAGGCATTTGTATAGGCAACGGCACCATATGTGAGGGACGGGAGTAGAATGTCCCTGGCAATAGTCAGTCTAGCAGAAGGAGTGAACATCCTACTAGTTCTGTAGGCAATGCCTACTTTAATATTGATTGATTTGCATGTGATCATGATGTGTTGTTTGAAATTGAGTGATTCATCAAGTAGGATGTCTAAATACTTAAAAGAGGTTACTACCATAAGAGATGAGCCATTTGCACAGGAGACATTAAAGAGGCTGCGATTGGCATTAAGTTTGGCAGAGGATCCAAAGAGCATGCCCTGCATTTTACTTATGTTTAAGACAACTCTATTGTTGTGGATTCAGTCTTGGATTTTTAGAAACAGAGAATTTAGATGACTATTTATTTCCTTTATATGTACCAACGAAGTGTAAAGTACAAGATCATCTGCATATAAAATAGTTGAGCAACCTGGGGTTATTGGAGGTATGTTGTTTATAAAAATTGAGGAGAGAATAGGCCCCAAAATAGAGCCTTGAGGAACACCAACACTTTTTTGTGCAGAGCCAGACACCACAGAGTTAAATTTAACACGTTGGCTTCTATTGCTTAAGTAACTGTGGAACAATTTTACAGCTTTTGTAGAGAAGCCAAGGGAGCCAAGATGGGTAAGTAGGAGGGGGTGTGCAACGAGATCGAACATCTTAGAGAGATCGATGAACACTCCACTTGTCTTTTGTGCTTGATCCATCACAGTAAGGGCATCATTAGTGAATTGTTGTAGCGCCGTAGAGCTGCTGTGCCCTTTGTGGAAGCCATACTGAGAAGATGATAGAGGCTGCGTTTGAAGAGGAACTTAGAGACCTGCATAGTCACTATTTTCTTCAGGATTTTGTTAAGTGCTGAAAAAATGTCAATGGGCCTATACTTGGAACTGTCCTTTTTGTCTCCTTTCTTAAAGATTGGAGTAACTTTTGCTACCTTCCAAATGTCCGTTACATGACCATGGCAGAGTGACAAGGTGAAGATTTTAGCCAGTGGGGCTGCAATAAAGGGAGCAGCTAGCTTCAGAAGTTTAGGCTCCAGGCAGTCAGAGCCTACACTAGTGTTGTCAGAGATTTTGTTGAGAAGTGTTAGGACATCAGCATTTGTAATATCCTTAAAACAGAAAAGTGGATGTTTAGGTGCACTAGTTTCAGCAGAGCATGGAGGGATGTGGTTCACTGGAAGAGAGGCGGTGTACTTAGAGAGGTTAGTAAAGTATTTATTGAAGGAATTTGCAATGGTAAGACGGTTGTTGTAGTGCACACTATTTAGGATCATATTATTTGTGTGCTGTGACTGATATGATCCCAGAAAGTATTTTACATGTGCCCAAAATTTCCTAGGGTCCCCAGAAGCTTCAAGTAGGAGACCCTTGCAGTACGAGCTATTAGCAAGCCTTATTTGTTTTTTGCATGTTCCTCTGTACTTCGTAGGTGTCATAGTCTATTTGACTACCAGAAATTTTAAAATGGTTTCGGCTTTTATCACACGTCTGGAGGGAGGCAAGGAGTTTTTTATGCAACCATCTTGTCTGTGTGGTCATAACACACTGTGTACATTTTTGCAAATATATATCATGAAGGGATAGGAATATAGATATAAAATGATTCAGGACAGTATCAATATTATGTGATTGAAAAATTGCCCAGTTTACAGAAGAGACCGCATGTAGAAAGCTTGTATGATCAAAATTAGCAAAACCCCTGAAAGTGATATAGCGTGGTGATAGGGCAGCAGCCCCAGTTGTTCCCCATATGCAAAACACAGGGCAGTGGTCACTTATTGAGTCTGGAAGTAATCCTAAGGCAGTACTCTTGTCCAGCAGGTTAGTAAGTATCTAGTCTATAAGTGTCCCAGCAGCAGACTGCACCAGTCTGGTAGGATCTTCAATCATCTGATGCATATTATGGCCATGAACCAATGATTGTAAAGCATTTTTATATTTCCCCAAACAATTTAGGTTGAGATCACCAAGAATAATTAATTCATTTTGGCCAATGGCAGAGACAGAGTGCCCAAGCCGCTTGGAGCAGCCTAACTGACCTCCTTTAAGGGGATTGTAGGCGCATATTAGGTGAAGCTTTTTATCCCCAAGGAGAAGGAGGACATGTTGATATTCACAAGCAGTGACAGTCGAATGTTTCACTAGGGACACAATCGGTGATTTTTGAAATAGATTGCCACATCCTCCCCCCCCTTGCCAGACATCCTGTCACCTCTAATCAGAATATAGCTTGGCAGGGAGCAAGAAGAGTCTGGAGTGGTGTGCTTAAACTACGTTTATGACAGACAAAGAATGTCAGGATTATATGTAGATATCCAAGTCTCAAGTTCTGCGAAGTTGCAGAGAAGGTTTCTAATGTTTAAATGTGCTATACAAAGGCCTTTTGCATTCAGCCAGTCCATATTCAAAGTAACAGAAGGGGACTGGGGGCCTGGGTTTGTTTTGATGTTCCCAGACAATAATAAGGCCAGTAGCACTAGGTACTAGATTTTCTGTGGGAAAAACGGTGGAGCCAGGAGCATATTTGGCCAGAAATGTTTAGAGGTAAAGTAAACAGCCAGGTATTGGAGAAATCTAGGGAGTAAAAGAAGAGTAGTTTCATGATGCTTCACATGTAATACAAGTAGGTTAGAATAGATAAAATACAACAGTGCATAGGTTGATTTTGCACTGCCAAGTGAGCCCTGACTATCAAGCGAGCCCTGCCTAGCTGTAAGGAGCATTAGTAGAAAGAGAGCAATGCTCAGTATTAATAGGAGCAGAGGCCTTCCTTCCACAGTTAAATAGAGTGATTTAAATGTGGAGTAGTTAAGCAGAGCTGTGTGGGAGACAACCACTTGAGATAGTTTGACAGCCTACTGGCAGATCACTCAAGTGTAAAAATGCCTCCAGTGGTCAAGTTCTATAACTAGCAAATGGTAAAGTAGGCTGTTTGTCATGTGACTAGAATTAACTATATAAGTAAGTGTCTATCTTGGGTGTGTGGGGAGCTGGCATGAAGCATGAACTGCTGCTCAGCGGCTTTGAGTCCCCAGGAGAAATAAAATCTATATGGACTTGTAACCTGAAATTATCATTTGTGCTTCTGTGCAAGTGAGTGCAAGACTTTGGATCTGTTGTTTAAGTGTGAGGCTGGCCACTCTTTTCTTTCACCTGCCCTGCACCACTGAGGCATAGCAATCCATCTTCTGGATCAGCTTTACATCCCACAGGGGCTGAATAATAGGGGTTCAGTTCTCAAAGTCCCTCAGATTGCTGCAAGCTGCTGCAAAATGCAGCTAGCGGCAATGCTCGGTGCACCAGCGACCCTGCTTCTCATTCTCTATGGGGTAGGGTCTTGGCATTTAAGTCCTGCAGTTTGTGGCATAAGTGGCCATGTAGCAAAGAGATGGTGCACCTGAGGATTTGCCGAAAGCCATGGGGCAGCCCTGCGACACTCCAGACAGGTAGCAATGGTATTTGGGCAATCAGAACATTGGAAAGTGGGAGATCACGTGATGAGCTAGCGGCAAGCAGAAGTCTCCGAGACCGCTCCCACGCTTTGGCGAGTTAAATATAATTTTTTACGCGCTCCGAGACCCCACAGTTTAATTCGGTGAAGTGCCTAGAGTCGGTGAGGCATACTACCTTGTAGCGGGCGAAAGAAACCGCATTGGGGAAAAAAGAAAAAAAAAGAAAAAAGATAAACAGCAGCATCCACAGTGAGGCTTGCCTGGGGAATGGCCGAGATGGATAACGGAAGCCCCGAGTCCTTGGCAGCAAGAACGCTGGTGGTGAAGCATTCCAAGCTGCATTCCCCTAACCCTGAGGAGTCCGCTGAACTCAGGGCAGAAGTACCAGGGGGACAATCAACCTCGGAGGACATCAGTGAGATTAAACAGCTTCTGCAGGGGCTGATTGCTGATTTTACCCTACTTAAGCCTGCCCTAAATGCTTTATCACAAAGGGTGGGGGATGTTGAGGTGAGAATGGCCTCGCAGGAAAGGAAGACAGAAACCATGGATCACGAGATAATTGGCCTTAAAAGACAAGTTAAAAAATTAGAAGACCGCCTGGAGGATCAGGAATCACGCAGCAGGAGAAATAACCTAATTATGGCAGGTCTCCCTGAGAAGTCTGAAGGCCCAGACTGTGTAGCATTCATGCAGGACTTTCTCCAGAAGCTATTTGGTCTGACCCCATTTGGGGAATCATACAATATTGAGCGAGCTCACCGATCACTGAGAGAAAACCCCACCTGGTGCCCGCCTAGGTTCTCATTATGAGATTTTTGAATTACAAAGAGAAGACCCATGTTCTGAATAAAGCCAGGGCTATTAGAAACCTCACAATGGAATGGGGCTTCCATTTGGCTCCTCAGGACTTAATACCTTCAGTGAGAGAGAAACAAAAGAGTATGCAGAGATCAAGAAAGCTTGTACCTAGCTGGTCTGAAATTTAGATTGCAGTACCCAGCTACACTGACGGTGAAATTGCCAAAAGGAGACAAAAGGTATCCCACAGCTCGCGATGCCCTGGAGGGCCTCAGGGTGGAGCTACCTGACCTGTTCAAATCGATGACCTGAAGGAGTGAAAAGGCCTACGATGGATGCAGATGGAACTGTGCTGAGTGAGACGAATGTCATCAGGGAAGCGCCTAGATGGATGGCAGAAACCCACCAGATGCTCAGTTTTTTTTTGGTTTCTTGATAGAGATGAAGTTCTGAAAGACTGTGAAAATGAATGCCCTGTTTTTTGTTTCTGTTGTTCATTTTAATGCTATACTTGTCCAGGGCAGAACTGATTTGAAAGTATGGACTTTGCTGATGGTGATCCTTTCTTTCCGCTAGAAGTTCAGAGTTTACCTGCCTTATGTTGAGCCCTAAGGGATAATTGACAAGCCGAAGCAGATTATATTTGGAAAGCTGAGGCAGACCGCTATTTGGCTTCCATGACCCCTCGTCTATGGGGGCACTTATGTAATGGGAAATGGCAGCCCCCCCTTTTTTTTTTTTGTTGTTTGTTTCACCAATCTTGCAGGTGGTGAGGGGCAGATTTAAAGCTATCCTTGAGGTGGGGATTAGGTTGGGGTTTACTTAGTGGATTACATGCTGAGGCATGGGGGAGGGTCAGAGACATGTCGGGGGCTGACTCATACACGTCTCATGAGAACTAAGGAGGACGATCAGAGGATCGGGGGGGGTTAGCGGATTATGGGGGGGAAAGAGAGAGAGACAATCCAAGATATATAAAATAAAGAAAGTAGGACATATGAGAGTGACTATAGGGGTACTGATATAGTAGATGGTTTTAATTAAGTTTCTGTCATGGAATGTGAAAGGCCTCAGGGGGAGGAAGAAGAGAATAGCTATACTGCAGTATATAAACCAGTTAGGAGTACATATTGCAGCACTCCAAGAAACACATTTACTGAGCGAGGAGTTGCACCTACTCAAGAAAGAATGGGTAGGCAAGGTCATAGGAGATGGGAAAGCCAAAGCATTGGGGGGTGTGGCAATATTAATTAGGAAGTCATGCCCATTTGTGGTTGAGCAAACCTTGCCAAGGGAGGACAGTAGGGGGATATACGTGTCGGGTTCAGTCTTGGGAAACTCATTTTCTTATGCTTCAATATATGGCCCTACTCCCCCCAAGCCAGAATTCTTTGCTTCCTTGGAAGCGGACATCGCTACACTTCCTCATAACCCTTTGATCATAGCAGGCGACTGGAACCTCTGCCTGGACAATAAGGTGGACAGAAGCCCTGTAAGTAATAGACCTCCTACTGCCTCTCAGATTGCATTGAGTAGATTTATGGGGATCACAGCTTTAGTAGATCCATATAAAGTGTATAAGAAAGGGGATACAGAGATGACTTTTTATTCTGGGGTTCATAAGTCGCACTCGAGGATTGATTTTTTTCAGGTCAATAGGGACGTGCTTAGTAGGATTAAAAGTCTAAATACCTTTAGTAGGGTACTATCAGACCACTCCCCAATCCAAATGCTATGGGAATTAGATCATATACCTCCGAAACCATATCGATGGAGGCTAGACGAAGGGATCTTAGTGGAAGATAATATGGTAAATAGGCTAGAGGATTCCCTTAAGGAGATTATTCAAACTCAAGTTCCAACTTTAACAGATAAGAAGCTTGCCTGGCCAGTCTGTAAGGTTCTATATGCGGGAATAGTGCAGGAATACTCTGCTAGGAGAAACAAAATAGATAGAGCCTGGGAGGAATTCTTAATGGGGGCCATAGGGTCATTGTTGCCGGTGGAGGGATCCTCCCCAGAAGTAGATAGGGAGCTAAAGGAATTAAGAGAAGAGTATAGGGCGATATGGAATCTTAGGGTAGACTCTTGGGGTGGGAGAGACTAAGCGCTAAATATTTGCTACAAGAGGATGTGCCGGGCCGTGTATTGACGCACAGAATTAGGGAGCGGAAGGCAGAAAGGGTGATTCTGGCTGTAAATTTTGGAGGGGGAATTATTACTGAACCTCAAAGACTGGCTGATGCCTTTTTCTCGGACTACTATGCTAGTATATACCATAGGGGGCCGTTAGCACAGAGGATGAAATTAAGAGCTTTGTTGATAGAATACCACTGCCCAGATTGAGCATGGAGCAGGCCCAAGCACTGTCTGCTCTAATCTCGAAAATGGAGATCAGGGAGACAATTAAAAGCCTGCCTATTGGTAAGGCACTGGGGCCGGATGGCTTGTCGGCCAAATTTTGCAAAACACATTTAGAGACAATAATGCCTTTACTACAAGAATTCTTTTTGAATACTATGGAAGAGGGAGTGCCCCATCTGCCCTTGTATCAAGCTTATATTACTTTGATACCAAAGCCAGATAAACCTAGAGATTTGCCAGGTAATTATAGACCCATTGCTTTAATAAACCAGGACATTAAAGTACTCACTAAGATCTTGGCTAATAGGGTACTTAAGGTTGCTCCTTTATTAATTAGCCGGGATCAAGTTGGATTTATGCCAGGTAGAGGGGCACATGATGCTTTAAGGAAACTACACCACATCCTACATAAGGCCTCTAATTCGAAGTCTGCTATGGCCCTGATAGCACTTGACGCCGAGAAGGTATTTGATCGGGTTTCCCAAGATTTTTTATTTGTTACAATGGAAAAAATGGGTTTCCCAAAGGGACTTCTCCAAGGTATTAAAAACCTGTATAAAGCCCCCACAGCCAGGGTTTTATGTAATGGCTATTTTTCTAAAGAGTTTTCCCTCCGTAATGGAACTAGACAAGGCTGTCCCCTGTCACCAATTCTATTTAATATTTACCTGGAACCCCTGCTAAGAGCACTCTCTATGGAACCCAGGGTTTGAGGGGTCGAGAGTTCAAGGGATGGAGCTTAAATTTGGTTTTGTTGACGATATATCTTGTTGCACTTGAACAATCCAGCTGTCAGCTTCCAACACGCTCTGGAAATTATTGGGATTTTGGTTTCAAATTATAACTAAATTTCTAAGCAAAATCCAAGTTCTCCGCTTACGGTACACACTTAGATCAGATTTTGAACACCTGCAGATCAATTGGGCCTTGGATAAGATTAAATACTTGGGAATTTGAATTAGAGCCAGGTCTGAAGATGGGGTGGAGGACAATCTGGGTAATTTATTGGCTATACTTAAAAACGATGTCTTAAGGTGGAATAAACTCCCTTTAAACTTTACTGCCAGATTAGGAATGATTAAAATGAATCTGTTGCCCAGATTATTGTACTCCATACACCTTCTACCATACAATATCCCGAAGGGCCACTTTATTAGTATCCAAGGGATAATCTCAAGCTTCCTATGGGATTCTAAACCCCCAAGGAGGAAACACACTATCTTGTGCCTTCCTTACCCTAAAGGAGGTATAAAACTCCCTGATCTGTTCCTATATTATGTTGCAGGACAGCTTGGGTTAATGGAGCAATGGGCAAGAACTGGGGAGGTAGGAGGGTATATACCAACTTGGCTGCGAATCGAGCAGAGCATTCTAAAGGATTTAAAAATTTCCCCAGCTGCACTGCTGTATACAGACCCGGTGGCTTTGCCTATTAGGTGGGTGCATACACCAATTGAAAAGTCGATGAAGGCTTGGTGGGAACTGTTAAACCCGGCTCAGAGGAAGGCACAGAGGGGAGCTAAAGACCAACCCATGGTGGGTAATCCTAATTTCCATCTAGGGGGATTGGTAATTAGCCCACAATGGGCACCACATTTGGCTAAGCTAAAACTGATAGATTTTATACTTGATGATAAGGTGAGCCTACCAGCTCATACTAGGGAGTGGGTCTTTTTTAAAAAGGTCCAAATTAAAAATATGGTACAGAAGTTCATACAAGACAATAAAGTAGAAGGACGGACCCCATTCACTTGGGATTATTTGAAGGAGCTAGATCTCCTACAACACCCCCTTTCCAAGGTGTATAAGGTGCTGTTAGAATTTCTGAGCTTAGAGTTTGAGGCCCAGACAGTCTACTGGGATAAAATTCTCTCCCCTGAGGCCTGACTGGAAGGAGATTTGGAAAATGTTAAAATCCTGTCGATTCCGAAGTACAGGACTATGCAATTCTTCATTTGTTCGAATATTTACTATACCCCTGTTAAATTATGTTCTAGAAAACTCAGACAGACAGATCTGTGTTTTAGATGTGAATCAAAACCAGGAGACCTATTTCATGTAATATGGAACTGTCCTAAAATCCATTCGTTATGGATCCAAATTGGCCAGGAAATGGACGCACTGCTAAACTAAACTGAATATATCAAACCGGAGATTTGTCTCCTTGGGGACATGAAACCAATAATGAGGGATTCAGCCAAATACCATGTGTCTCTGATGTCTGCCTTGGTTAAAGCTTTTGTGTTGAGACATTGGAAGAATGGTAATATATACACTTATGATCAATGGGTCAGAGATTTGATGCAAGTCCTGGGCAGACTTAAAAGGCAGATGGCTGTAGAGGGAAAAATGAAGCTATATGCCAGAAGGTGGGGAGCCTTAGTGGCAGTTTACTCGATACAACAGAAAGGCCCCAAACTCAGATCTGTCTGTCTGAGGGGTGTAACATCACAATATTCATGTAATAGAAACGCGATAAGTAGCTAGGATTGTATGGAGAGTGGTACATCTCTTCAGGGGATGTCTTTAATGAATGGAGCATAACACTCTCATGGGATTAAGTTTTATAGGGACGGAAGTTTTTATACATACTTCAGGGTCAAGTAGGGTCCTCTTCTCTCTCAGGGACACAGTTATCAAAGATTGTCCCTGCATAGCCACTGGTATGGCAAAGGTGACGGAATGATATAAATTCCTTGAGGGACAAGAACTGGGTTAGACTATCGCCAACTGTGAAGAAACAGAAATGTTTGTTATTTTGATTTAAGGGGACTCAAGTTTTCATTTTCTTCTTTCTAGTGACTCCATATAACTGTGACTGTAAATAAGTTTGGGGATGTATATAGTTTCCACGTCCAGTTTAGAGATGTGGGCCCAGGCTCCCACCCTGGGATGTATGTATGTATGTCTTACTGCTGAAATTATAAAACTCCAATAAAGAAGTTCAAAAAAAAAAAGAACATTGGAAAGTGGACGTGCATAGCTATGTTGTACCAGCACACATGTGCTGTACATACAAACATATGAAGAAGTCAGCAGAAGAAGGCCATTTGGTCTATCAAGTCTGCTCGTATTGCAGGGTCCACAACTTGAGCTACTGTCCCTGCCCTCTCTCCCCCCATGCCTCCCATCCTTCCTACCCATGATCCTTACTTTCCTCCTATGCTTATCCCAGCCTCTTCTAAAGCTGCCCACTGTCTTCAATGAGCTGACCTCTTCCAGCACTGCATGCCAAGTGCTTCCTGACCTCCCTCCTAAACCTCCCACCCACCAGCTTAAGACTGTGCCCCCTAATGGTATGGTTGCCACTCAGCTTAAAGAGACTTTCCTTATCAGCCATATTTATCCATTTCAAGTACTTAAAGGTCCCAATCATGTCTCCTCTCTCTCACCTGTCTTCTTGTAATGTTCAAAGTCCCTAAAGTCAGAACTCGATATGGCACTGCAGCTATCAATTTTGCCCTTCCAACTCTTTGGAATGCACTCCAGAAGTCTCTAAAGCTCTGCACCATTCCGGGTCTATTTACTCTTAAGACCTTACTATCTTCTGTGCTGAAAGAAAATTGCATATGCAATCACTAATTGCCCAAATCCTACAGTTGACAACTCCCCGCACTTGGACAGTTATCCCATCTCTCTGCACTTCTCTTACAACCCTCCACTATCCCTTCCCTCCCTCCTCCCTCCTCCTGCACTCCCCACCTCCCAACGTATGGTACTACATAGGCATTTTTGGGTTGCTATGTTTATACAGCTGTACTATGAATAACTTTGTATCCATCCTGGGATGTATTATATGTACTCTGTAATAGGCATGGGCATGTTGTCAGGTGCTGCCAAGTGGCACATAAACTGATAAAAATTCTTGACCTCCTTACTTGTTTAGATGCACTATTGTGTTTTTAATATATGGATATGCAATTTAATACTATACTAAAGCATACAAAATAATCCTGGTAATAGTACCGGACAGCAAGTGGTAATACTATCAGTCACCAGTGATAACAGCACAGTTCAGAAGTCATAATAGTATCGTTCAGAGCCCGTAGTACTATCGTATGGTGCTCTGAACGATACTATTACCACTGAAACTGAAAAGTGCCAGCGTAGCAGTCTTCAATGCCTGGCTATGTTGGAAGTGCCACTCAAACAGCATGGTCCATCATTGGACACTTTCCCTCTGTGGGCGGGCAGAACATTTTTTAAAACATGGCCGTGTCTCACTTAGAGTCACTGTACTATGTCCTCGGGTGCCATCAGTATTTCTCCTTTATTCCTCTGCAAAAAGGGAATTATCTGGTTCATCCTGTGGTACCAAAAACAAAAGGTAGGACTGTGTACAATTTTCTGAAAAACGAGTGTACCGAGGGCAGAGACAAAGCACGACAGTGCATCGGGTGGGAGACGGAGTCAGACAGTGCGGCACTCACCCGGAACTGAGAAACTCCTTCACTGAAGTGAGCAACCATCACAGAATGTGTGAAAAAAAAAAAAAATGGATCCATATATTAAAAAAAATAATGGACAGCTTAGTGTCCATTACCGGGGAGTTCTACCATCTCAAGGTTCTGGACACATTGGAACCTCTCGAGTTTTGCTCTCGAGGTTCCTGTGTCCAGAACCTCTCGATGGTATTACTCCCCGGTAATGGATACTAACCTATCCATTATTCTCTTTATGTATCATTTGTATAGTTTCTCAACTGCCATTGTATCTGTATATGTCCTCTATATCTTCTAGGACCATCTTGCAAATGAGCTTGTTCAAAGGTGTATAGCCTGGTTAAATAAAATTTGACTAATTGATTGATAGGGAGTACATGTTCAGTACTCTCAACCTCTCCTCGTATGCCTTACCCTGTTGACCCACTACCATCTTTGTAGCCCTCCTCTGGACCTTCTCCAGCAGGTTAATACCCTTTTTGAGGTGTGGGCACCAGTACTGAACTCCATATTCTAGATGGGGCCTTACCAGTGACCTGTACAAGGGCAGTATAACCTCCTCTCTCCTACTACTGATCCCCCTACATATGCATCCCAACATCTTGTTTGCCTTTGCTGCTGCTTTCTTGCACCGTGTGGAGTGCATCAGGTCATCATTCCCAGGTCCTTCTCCTCCTCTGATGCGGATACTCAGACTCCACCCAGGTAGTACTCTGTCTTGGGATTCTTGGCTCCAATATGCATAACTTTGCATTTCTTGGCATTGAAGCCAAGCTGCCAGATCCTGGACCACATCATTGTCATGGCAACAACATGACAGTAGGTACAGATGCACTGGACAGTGCAGAAGTGTACCAAATGTGCATTGCCCGAAATACTTGTAATTACTGTCAGTTAGTCATTCTGATGATCATGGAAACTATTGTGTGCTGGTATGACATATATATGCATGGCAGTGTGTGGCATATGTGCTGTGGCAACCCTAGGAGGTAACACAGGAGCGTTCACAGACCCTAAAACCAGCTCTGGTTGACCTAAGGGGTGTTTGGTTCTGGCGGCACCTTACTCCTTTGAAAATATGGGAAAAGGGGATGTTGCAGCTTTGCCCTGGCACACAGCTCCTTGCACCATGCCGCACCCCTTTTTGTGCCACAAGGATGGGTCAAGATCCCCATGGCACATGTAGCCTGCAGTTGCCTCAGGCTGCATTTGAGAGTTGCTCCTTGTGCAAGTCCTGGTACAAGCCACGCCTTGTCCCATTCTTTCCAATGCAAACTCCTTGTGTCAGTAAGAAAGCTCTGAGAATTGGGCCCTAGGTGTTATGTAAAAATTTGCATCTTGGCATTTGTGATAGAGAAGTCTTACATAGTGTTCATTTATGTTTAACAGCAGAGAAAATACATTGTGATAGGCTCAAAAATTTAGGCTGCCAGTAGATTTAGAATGTCTCTTAATGTCCTGAACCACTTTTCCTGTATGCACTTTACTCTGTATCTATTGCAGTGTGATATTCCTCACACCACTGTTTTATACCCTGTTATTCTCTAAACCTATGTCTAATTATTGTATTCTCTGACATGGAGCCTTTGTAAAGGTGGCACTGACTCAAAGGTTTTAATTCCAATATGATTCAATAAGTAAAATAAATAAATAAATAAAATGTATTGGAACCGTGACAATGTACTGAAGTCTATAGCACAGTAAGGGTTAAATAGTGTGACATGAAGCAGTTGTCTGTGAAGAACAAAGCCTTGAATATTAAAGGAACTTATGAGTTTGAATTCCCCGGCTCTTCTGTCTATCTGTGATTTAAATATATGTGCATATAGGTTTTATTTTAGCAGATAAATAATATTTTAGTGATATATGCACAGGCAGCTACCTATTTATTTGCAATTGAGGACACAGGGTAAAGTGAACTTTTTAATTTGACAAATCATTGTGCTGTAGATGGTGTAAAAAATTAAACTTTCGCTCATTAGCTAACACTGGTTCAGATCATTTGCCACATTCACATTTAGAGATGACAGCTCAGAAGTCAATATTTTGTGTATGTAAGGTATATTTCTTGGTGAACATATATCAGTGGTCTAATGTTTACTGACAGTTCTTATCTCTGGTGTCCTATCTAAATTAAACAGGAAGGAATGAAGAAAGGAAAGTAATTTGGTTTTATATAGTGTTTTCCATGCACCCTCTATCCCAAAGCACTTTATAATCCATGACGTGTTGGCACCAGCCATTTGGCAAGCATAGAGAGATAAAGGATAGAGGGTTACACACAAAGAAAAGAGAGTTAAGCACTGTAAGATTAAAAGAAAACATGCTTAGTGTCACTCAATGAGTAAGTGGAAACTGTGGGATTCAAATTTGTGTCTCCAAGTTCAGAGCTTAGTGTTGTAACCATCAGGCTATGCTGCCTCCCTATAATAGTATACCTGTTAGACAGGTTCTATCATTGACTATGTCTGAGTGTGAATACTGTTTAGTGGTTAGTGGATATGGTGCTTATCTACATAGTAGCTCTACAGCAACACTATTTAACACATTGGTTTGCAGAGTGCTTTGAGATACAGTGTGCATTAAAGGCACTTATTAAGATTAGATTTCATTCCATTCCATTGCAAAAGTTGCAAGCATTTTCATGGCTGCATGGGCAGAGCTCTGCAGACATTTTGTGATCACTGTAGAAGAACAAAGGGACTGTGAGTGGAACACGTCCCTCTGTTCTCCTACAGTAATGCAGTTGGTTCTGTACAGAGCTGATTCCATTGGGGCTGACCTCCACAGATGGAGCTTTCCTCCGCAGCACGGTCGGACCCCCTACAGGTGCACTACTTAACTGCGGCACTTCCGGCACAACCATGCATGTTGATCACAATTCTGCATATGTGATCTATTGTCACTGCCGTCTTGTGAATGGCATACTGCTGCTCCTATAGCTATACTATGGTGCTCTGAAACTGCAACCACTCTGACAGCCATACGCTACTACAGGTTACCTCAGCTGTATCAGCTCTGACCAGAACTTGTTTGAATAGTACTCAATGGCACATTGATCACATGTTACACTTAGATCAAGTGTGCTCACTTATTTTGTTATTTTATTACAAATGATTTATTTATTTTTAGTTAGGGTGGGATATTCAGACTGCACCAGGCTGTGGTGCAAGCCCGGGCGCAGTGCAACTGGGATGCACCAGGGCATTGACAGGGTGATATTCAACAGTGTTGCACCATGGCTCAGCACCATTGAATATCGCTCCGTGGCCACCTGTGTTGCGCATGGCGCAGTAGCACTGTGCCAGCGCAAGTGGCCAGGGAGGAGCAGGGGGATGCACCAGCACAAGTGGTGGACATGCAAATGGGTCCATAATGCATGCAAGGTACAAATTTGCATGCAGGTGCACTGATCCCCAATGACTTGCACCTGGCACCCTTCCAGGCAGCAGCCGTCTGGTACTGACACTCCCTGCCCCTCACCGGCAACTCACCCCAGCTTGATCGTGGGATGTAATATGTAGTATTCTCCCTGGTGGTCCAGTGGACCCGATCCCACAACCTGATCGCGGGCTTCCACTATGTTAATATCCTTGGTGGTCTAGTGGACCCAATCATACAGCCCAGTCATGGGCTTTCAGTATTCTAATATCCCTGGTGGTCAGGCGGTACCCTACCCGCCCACTCAGTCCCACCACCCGCTGCCCCTCCCCAGTCAGCGGCGGGTGACAGCACCCTGCTGCAAGCTGCCCGGCTGCCCACTGACTGACAGCGTACGGTATGGACATATGCCCATTAGTCCACAGCATGGGCCAATAGGCGTGCAGACTGTACTGTACTACACAGTCCTAATATGTAAATGAATGGATTCATTCACATTTTGAGACTGTGTAGTACAGTACGGTCTGCATTCCCATTGGCCCATGTTGAGGATCAATGGGCGTATGGCCATACTGTACGTTATCAGTCAGCAGGCGGCTTGCAGGTGGGGCGCTGCCATTCATCGCTGACTGGAGGGGAGTGGGGTGGTAGGACTGAGGGAAGTGGTTGGGAAGGGGGTACCGCTGGACCACCAGGGATATTAGAATACTGAAAACCCACAATCGGGCTGTGTGATCAGGTCCACTGGACCACCAGGGATATTAACCTAGTGGAAGCACACGATCGGGCATGGGGAGGTGACCGCTATGGATGGTGCCGTTGGAGCTTGGGTGGCCACCCACAGCTGGCAGCTGCCGTGTTGTGCCTTGCAATATGGCAGCTCACCTATGGGTGGCCAGCTGTTGCTCCCTTTCCTTTTGGCACAACTGTGTGCAGCGCACTTAAGGGTTGTGCCTGCCTATGCTCAGCACATACCGAGCTGAATATTAGGATGTGCGGGGTATGCATGGGCACGCTCCCCCTACTTGTGCCACATACATTACTGATGCACCACGGTGCATCGGGATTTGTGCGGGGCACTCTCCCCATTTGAATATCGTATCGAGGCACATCAGTGGGTTGTGCATGGTGCACCTCTTTTGCGCCATGCGCAACCCTTTTCAATATCCCACCCTTAGAGTTTATTAACTGTAGGTGTGCTAGACAAATAAATGCCTGTTTTTAGTTACAACCCAAGAGGTTACAATGAATACATTACATATAGAATAATGCATGGGGTGGTGTGTTTAATGAGATTTTACACACACCCCAAGGTGCTGGATGCTACATAAACCCAGAGAGCAAAGCTTGAGGAGTTTATTTAAGCGTTGAACACCAAGAGGTGTGAATAAAACCTCAAGTTAAACACACCACCCCATGTTTTATTTTATATAATTGCTGGGGAGCGTTTTCTCACCACAGCAATTATATAAAATGAAACTGCAGCAGTCCAGTGTGAGTGAAGTGCAGTCAGTGGTCTTTTCTCACCACAGCAATTATATAAAATGAAACTGCAGCAGTCCAGTGTGAGTGAAGTGCAGTCGGTGGTCTTTTTTTTAAGTTATTTAACCAGGAGTAGCACACTAAGCTGAAAGCACAGGGAAGTTAAGTGACTTGCTCAGGGTCATACAGTTTGCAAGTGGAAGCTGTGGGATTCGAATCCAGGTCTTGTGTGGTGAAATCACCAGATTTGCAGTTCAAAGCCTTAAACCACTGCACCATACTGTCTCCCTTTTTGGTTGGGCGGCTGACAAAGAAACATTTTCCGTTTTCTTTTTTTTAGGCTACTTCAGCCCATAACAGTAGCCTGGATAGTCAGCAGCTGAGGCAATTTTTTTTCTTTATTTACTTACAGCTGAGACTGTGATGCTGGAGTGGCAGTGTCCCGCCGACTGCAGCCCAAAGTAAGCGGAGAAGTAAGAGCAGAGGCAGGCACATGTGTGGACAGAGGAAACCTGGCGTGTGTAGAAGCAGAATCCAACATGTGTCTAGCCTTCAATGTATATGGAACTAAGTATTATTTTCATGTGCATCCATAAAAATAAATGTTTATTTCCATGTATGTATTGTATGTACTCCATTCACTGAATTTACTCAACCATTTAGGCCATCAAGAGTGGCAGATGATATATGTGTACTGTAGCAGCAACAGAATATTGTGTTGTACAAACCAGTTATGACACCTACCCTGATAGCACAATCTAATTAATTTTCTCGTGTACCTTCAAGCCTAATTACATACTTGCGGCTACATTAAATATGAGAGAACAGGCTTGGAGATCCCTCTGAGGATAAAAATAGGATTATACCATCAGGGTGAGTGTAATAATCTCTATACATACAACATTTTTTGTAACAAGTTCCAGTAGTATGCTTAACAAAAATTACTGCTGACCGGTATTGATATGGAGCGTCTCCATATTTCAAAGTTAGCCCCTGCACAGAGAATTAGTTGGCTTCCTAACATGGAACATCTGTATTATACTTCTGGTATATGATTACTCACATCGAACGTGTTTATATTATGAGGTGCAATATGTGTCATAGCTTTGTTTTTGTTTGTAATTATTATCTGTACTAGAGATAATGGGTTATAATGACAAATTATAACCTGGGTTTCCTATGGGAGAAAATGCTCTTCAGTTATTATATTATATTATAGTAAAAGTTGAATTGCTAGCAGGGCTTTGCATATGGTTCGGACTATATGTATAAACTTATGTTGTTTGTACCTGACAGAGCCTTATATTTAAAAATCCTTGAAATAAACCACACACAGCTACAGCTGTTACTTTATAACTGTTTACATACTGTCAAAGAAATTGTGTGACGACACAGAGCAGTGGACCCATTCTTTCCCAACCACTTGGGATCAGGTAAATATTATTAACAAGAAGTCTAAAATGTCAGTGGTTCACTCTTTGATAAGGAAACATTAAAGAAATGTTAGCTCTTCCCTTCCTCAGCAATTCTACTTCATTCTTCACTTTACACCCACTTACTCTTCTGTACAGCTGCCCCAGAATGCCCTGCATCATGAATAACAGGATATGGCACTTTTAGTCTCTGTAACTTCTCTAGTGCAAATAATAATTAAAAACAAAAAACAAAAACAAAGCCATGACACATATTTCACCTCATAATATAAACACGTTGGATGTGAGAAATCATATACCAGAAGTATAATACAGATGTTCTATGTTAGGAAGCCAACAGATTCTCTGTGCAGAAGCTAGCTTTGAAATATGGAGAAGCTCCATGATATCAATATCAGCAGTAATTTTTGTTACGCATACTACTGGAACTTGTTACAAAAAGTGTTGTATGTATAGAGATTATTACACTCACCCTGATGGTATAATCATATTTGTATGCTCAGGGGGATCTCCAAGCCTGTTTTCTCATATTTAGTGTAGCCGCAAGTATGTAATTAGGCTTGAAGGTACGAGTGAAAATTAATTAGATTGTTCTATCAGGGTAGGTGTAATAACTGGTTTGTACAACACAATATTCTGTTGCTGCTACAGTACACATATATCATCTGCCACTCTTGATGGCCTAAATGGTTGAGTAAATTCAGTGCATGGAGTACCTACAATACATACATGGAAATAAACATTTATTTTTATGGATGCACATGAAAATAATATTTAGTTCCATATACATTGAAGGCTAGACACATGTTGGATTTTGCTGTTTGCTGTCTGAGAGAAAACCTCAGACATTTTCAGCAGCATGTGTAGTTTACTTCCATGAGTGCCATGTTAGTGCCTTGACCTGCTCGCTATTCCAGTCTTCAACAAGAAATGTTGGTCCCTTTTCTGCTACAGTACCTGAGTGCATACTGTACATGGCTGCCTACTGCTTAAGTTGCTCCAAGGAAGGCCCGAATCACAGTGGCTGGGTGAGGCCTACTCTGTAAGTGACTTAATAGTATCAAGTGACTTGCTTGCCATAACTGCACCACACCCACCCAAACACTTCTCAACCCTGTTGTATGCAACTTGTGGCAACATCATTCATTATACAGAATAATTAACCCCAAGCATTAGTGCACACTTGTGCTATAATAAGTGGTTTGATTAACAGCTAAGGTGCTAAAAACACTTAGTGGTCCCAACATTCAAGTCATAACAGCTTGCTGTTAAGTAAAAGTTTTTGAAACCACAGTAAAAAACAGATAGCCATATATTATTTGTATTCACTGCAAAAAACTGCTAATGCACCACTTAATGTTCAACTTAATGCCACAAAAGTAGGGAAATATGGTGTTAGGGTTACCAACCCTTACCACCCCACCAAACAGGAAAAGGAAAAAACCACACAAGCAACCGCAGACAGCTATCATCAGTTAAGACAAAAACAGAACTGTTTTCAGATGACACAAAAAACATCCATCATCAGGGTCCCATAGTTCTGCAGCCACAGATGCACATGCACAGTTTAAAGATATACTTCTGTGTAATTCCTTGTAAGCCATTTTGTAGAATGTTTGTTCAGGATACCCCCATTCTAAATGAACTAAAAACTCCAAAAACTTGGGTCATCCTTGCAGTGACAAACTGAATCGATAATTTCAAGAAAATCAGGACCAACTCCACAAAAAACCTGCTTCAGATTTTGTCTTTTATTTTGAATGTTTCCTACACCCTCCAAGGCTATGTTTCATGGCAAAAGCCACTTCATCAGGCCACAGTGTTTAGATCCTTCTGGGTCATAATGTCGTACACTTAATAGCGTACGACATAGCTAACCTGTAAGAGCGCTGTCTAGGACAGCGAATGGTGCAATACCGCGTATACTGCTGTACGCGGTACTGCACCATTCACACACTCCCAGGCAGAGGATAAGACCTCTGATGGGAGGGGGCACTATCGAGCAACTGCTGTGGCTCACTGGACAGAGCCACAACAGCAAGAACCCAGGCACTGTGCCTGAGACTGGGTTTGATTCCCGGTCCCAGACATTTTATTTGTTTCAACACTTTGTGCATTCCCTGAGTTGGTCCCCCCTGGAGTTGAGAATCTTTAGTAGGGGGGGGCTGGGGGGTGCAGACCCCCTCAACAGGGGGTGTGGGGGGGCAGAGCCCCCACAGAAAAAGAGTTATGCCGCATGGCATAAATCACGCTGTATTGGCAGCGCAATTTAGCCATGCGGCATAATGTCTTATGACATTATGATCCCGTGCCTGTTTAGATAATCTAACAAAAATATACAAGAAAATAGTTTAATAACCATAGATTAGGAATCAAACTTCTGTATAAACTAATACATACCAGTGAACCATACTTGGACTTGCAATAATCATCAAACATCAATAAACTACTCCTTTCTCAATAATTCATATTCACCATGTGATACCTATTTCATGCCATTTTTACGGACTGCTGTCCACTATATACGTGTAATGCTCCAACCCTCTATTTTCTTCCTTTATAATAACAAACTCAGGTCAGAAATGATATGGCTGTGGAAGAGATTTTGGGATGCTTTTACCCATTATTTCTAATGAATTTGCACAATGCAGATCTGTGGAGAGGCAGTTTCGATGTGGTGGTCCTTTTACACATTTTTACAATGTATTTTCCTAGAATATGCCTGCTGATTGCTATATATTTAGCCTGGATAGTTCACAGAAGAAATGGCATCTTATTTTCAGTGGGAATCTACATCTACACAATATTATGCTGCATTGCATAAAATCAGAAAGCACTGAAAACAATATTTTACATCTGGGGGGAAATATTAAGTGCTGGACCGATGCGTGAGCAGAAAGATGTGTTGCACAATGAGGGTGTGCCAGTCGGCACAGATACAATATTCAAAGAGAATGCACCACGGGTACAGGGCGTGCATACAGTGAAGCCCACCAGGATGATGCACAGCACTGCAGAATTCTGCAATAGAGTTACTGCAGACAACAATGCAATTTCTATGGGAGTTAATCCCTTTTGTCATGCAGTAAACCTGTGACACTGCGCTTCATCCTGGCAGGCATCATTGTACCTGTTGAAAATGTGACCCTAGATGGGAGTTGCAGTGCAGGCGGCACCCAAGACTGGTGCATCCAGGGTGCCCCCAACTGAATACCTCCCAGAGGGAATGCATGGCACATACCACTATGTGCCTCAGCCCTCATGGGTGATATTCAACCCAGGAACACAAATAAGCTAATTGAACATGCAGGGTGCAAAGGGGTCTTATGCATGTGCATTACTGGCCCATTTGAATATTGGTATGGGGATAAATGCACTGAAGTAGCTCTTGCCCCCAAGCCCTGACCTGGATTGCTCCCATGTGAGACTTGCCCTGAAGTCTCTGGTGGTAAAGTGGCACACCTCACCTGTTCCACCAGCCCCGATCATACCGGAGTCCAGGCTCTATTGACTCCATACTGTAGGGACCCTGATCTCATCCTTGAGTGCACCTGAATACACCTACAGTCCATGTCCATAGTGTAGTGGCTCCCTGCCCCCCCAACAGTGCACAGACACCCCCCTCCCTGCCCCCAACCCATCTCATTGTGATGACTGGCATTGTAATGGGATCATGCCACTGTATCGGTGGGTGGTGGAGCACTGGCAGTAGGACACTGGAATGTGTCATACATAGGTACAAGCTGTGTGTGGGTGATAATGCCCAGTAGCCATACACCTCATTTGCTTGAATGTGGATCCATCATCCCAGTGCCATTGCACTTCTCAGTGCGGGTGATGACCACTGCTGTACCCACTCACACAGGTCCTGGAAAAGGCATGGCACAGTCAACCTCCCATTCATTTGTACAATCAGGGAACTATGGATGAACTATCCATAGCCTGGAGCGTACACTGTAAATGGCATTGCAGGATACTGCACCCCATGGCACCCAGTATACCTCAGCAGTCCAGAGTGTGGCATGTTACACAGAGGAATAGGGGACAGTATGGACTTGCAGTGGTGTATGATAGCAGGAGGATGCAGCATCGACAAGGCATGTATTGGAGGTATGTCAATTCCCTCTTACGGTCTGCCAGGGACGTTCACATGGCTGCACACACTGGTGGCTCCACAGCTTGCATATTGCACCAATACATGGTACAGTCACTTGGGTTATTCCAGAGTGCAGGTCCTCTCCCCAGCCCAGGTCCAGTGCAGTCGGTGGCTGGCCGTTGCAGGGTGTGGAGGTCAGTGCCAGTCTCTGCAACAGGTCAGGTATGGGGGGGACAAGGGTGTCTGCATACTGGGGTGGTGGATGAGGGTCCTCTACACTATGGATATGGACCATGGTTTCCTCTAGTGCAATCAGGACAGGGGGCCCTACACTATGGAGATCTTCGGGGATGGAGTTGGATCACCTGGGAATGGAAAGGGGATACCTGTATTCCAAAAGGGCTGGCAGGCTGCTATGCACCTGGGTGCACTTCTGCAGCCCACCTGTGGGTGGCTAGTCAGGTTAGGCCAGCTATTCATGGTGTAACTGTGGGCCACAATGCTCTGGACCACGAGGCACACATTCGCACTGAATATGCCGCAGCATGGCATATGCAGGGGAACACCCCCTTGACTTGCATATCATATCATTTGTGTGTGCCCTGGCCTATTCCCTTGTGGATGGTGCATCCCACACATTTGAATATCATGCTGCGGTGCATTGTTAGAGTCGCTCTACACATCTCCCTTTTCCGCCGGGATACACTGTCCATCTCTTTTAAATATGGGGGGCCCTGGACCAGGTACCCTGAATAAATACATTATAAAAATGGCAAAATCATGATCCCCACTGAAAACAAGATATTGCATCTAATCTGGGACAGCCTGAGTAAATACAGTGCAAAAATGTGTAAATGAACATCCCTATGACAATGAGATGTAGCATCTCCTCTGTGTTATCCAGGATACAAAATATAGGATAAGAAATAGTCAGTGCTTCCAGATCCAAATAACCATTTCTCTGTAACAGACCCTCATTTTTCCTGTATTTTCCCTGAAGAGGCAGAATCAAATCCCTGTATAAATCCCGTAGATTTTTCCATAAGATACATGGTGGATTCCCTGCAGGGGGAGGGCCTCAAACAACTGGTACAACAACCCACAAGAGACAGGGCTATCCTAGATCTAGTACTGACTAACAGGAAAAAGATCACAGATCTCCAGGTAGAAGGTCACCTGGGAGCCAGTGACCATCACATGGTATGGTTCAATTTGGCCACTACAAATAAATCATCCCATTCCAAGGCAAACATATGGGACTTCAGAGGAGCTGACTTTGATAAGATGGCCAACAGAGCTAAGCTAGCCCTGGCAAAAAAAAAATACAGGTGAGGGGGTACAGGCAAAGTGGGCAAGCATTAAGGATGCAATACTTGAGGCAACATCCCATTGTGTTAGAGAGAAAAGGAAGTGCAAAAGAAGAAGGAAACCACTTTTGTTCTCAAAAACAGTAGCAGAAAAGGCCAGAGCCAAAAGGCTGGCCTTCAGGAAATATAAGGGAATGCAGTGGGATGAAGATAGGAAGGCATACCAAACTTCCCTAAGGGAAGCAGGGAAGGCATAAGGCAGGCAAAGGCCCAAACCAAGGAAACACTAGTACAAACAGTAAAAGAAGATGACAAGACTTTCTATAGATACATTAGTGAAAGGATAAAAAAGTCCAGAGGGGGCATTGCTAAGATCAAAGGAGATAAGAGTGTGTGTGAGGAGGAGGACCATGTAAAAGCATCTATCCTAAATAGATACTTCTGTTCAGTATTTAATGAAGAGAAGGTAGGGGCAGGGCCCACAGCTCAGCACCATGGACACGGGTGGGGAGGGAGGTGAGCACTAGTCCCCTCACAAAAGAAAGGATCCTACAAGAGCTCGATAAGCTCAGGGTGGACAAGGCAATGGGACCTGATGGCATACATCCCAGAGTACTAAAGGAGCTAAGGGTGGAACTAGCAGAGCCATTATCAAAACTGTTTAGTGAGTCTCTGAGCACAGGAGAGGTCCCAGAAGACTGGAGAAGGGCTCCTGTGATCCCACTGCACAACAGTGGTAGCAGGAAGGAGTCAGGGAACTACAGACCAGTCAATCTTACCTCACTAGTGGGCAAGATTATGGAGGCACTCCTTAAGGAAAGGATAGTGCAACACCTGGAAACCATAGGAGCACAGGATCCAAGACAGCATGGGTTTACAAAAGGAATATCCTGTCAAACTAATCTCATAGATTTCTTTGACTGGGTAACGAGAGTGGTGGACCAAGGGGGAGCAGTTGATGTCACCTACCTTGACTTCAGCAAAGCTTTCGATACTGTTCCACATAGAAGAATGGTTAATAAGCTAGGTAGGCTTGGGGTGGGTCAGAAGTTGGTCAACTGGGTGCAAACTGTTTGACGGGCAGAAAACAGAGAGTGGTGGTAAATGGTATACAGTCAGAAGAGATGCAAGTCACAAGTGGGGTACCTCAGGGATCAGTCCTGGGGCCAGTCCTCTTTGATATCTTCATCAGTGACATTGCAGATGGACTGGAGGATAAGGTTTGTCCGTTTGCAGATGACACCAAGATCGGCAACAGAGTAGATGATCAAGATGGGGTGGGCAGAGTGAGAAGAGATCTGCATAAACTAGCAAAATGGTCAGAAGAGTGGCACCTGGGGTTTAATGCAAAGAAGTGCAAGATCATGCACATAGGGAAGAGAAACCTTGAAGCCACCTATAGGCTGGGAGGGGAGTTGCTGGCAGTCACAAGAGAAGAAAGAGACTTGGGCATCATCATCACCAATGACATGAAATCATCCAAGCAGACCACTAAAGCAGTAGGTAAGGCTAGGGGGATGTTAGGGTGTATTAGTAGGGGTATCATAAGTCAGAAGAGGGGGGTAATCATCCCTCTTTACAAGACACTGGTTAGGCCCCATCTGGAGTGCTGTGTGCAGTACTGGAGGCTACACCTTCACAAGGACATTAACCAAATTGAGGCGGTCCAGACAAGGGCAACCAAAATGGAGCAGGGAATGCATCAGAAAACATATGAGGACAGATTAACGGAGTTCAATATGTATACCTTAGAGCAAAGGAGGGAGAGAGGTGATATGATTGAAACATTCAAACACCTTAAGGGCATTAACAAGATGAAAGAGTCTAACATGTTTCAATATAAGAAAAATAGCAGGACAAGAGGACACAGCATGAGATTAGAGGGAGGCCAATTAAGTGGTAATGTGAGGAAGTTCTTTTTCACAGAAAGGGTGGTGGATGCATGGAATGGCTTACCTCAGGAAGTGGTTGATATAAATAAAGTGCAGGGCTTCACACAGGCATAGGATAGGCATAAGGGGGCAATACAGATGAGTATGAATAGATAGGCCATTGACAGAGCAAAGGCCGATGGCATATTTATAAAGTAGGAAAGAAAAATGGGCAGACTGGATGGGCCTTGCGGTCCTTATCTGCCATCAACTTCTATGTTTCTATTTATGTCTTTGTTCTTTATTTATTATATCAGCAGCCTTTTATCAAGAAAATATCTCTGATTTGCTGTTCTGTATTAATATTATATGTCAAGATGGCCTTGGATGATTTGGATTTACATGGTATGCATTAGGCATAATGGGGGACTATATGAAATAACAAATATCACACTCATTATTTCATGATCTATACTCAAAATTAGTAATCACAAGTTTGCCAATCTTCCAAAAGATACTAGTAATGCCTGTAAACAAATTTATTGCAAATACATTAGAGACTTTTTCCCATATGCATATACACAGATGCTATTTTTTGCATCTTATATTTGTTAATTTTCGGACAAATTCTCATAGACTTTTTTCCTGACTACCTGATAGAATCTTGAATGAGTTAAGTAAATGTTATTATTTTCTTCAAGGCCCTGATCGAGCAACTCAGTAAATACACACTCAGTACATCTTATTATAAAACGACAAAAAACAGTCTTCTGTTTCCAGTTGTTTGATCAGAACCTGTTACAAATGGTATAGTTATATACCAATATCTTTCAAGTTCCCCAGAAATATCTCTGACATTTCAGAAATAATATCAAGCCTACACGGAAACTCCAAAAATATAAAAATAATAATATAGAAAAATATAAAGGGAACTTACAAGCTCAAATGGGCAGACTGGGTGGACCATATGCCCTTATCTGCCAACAGTCTCTGTGTATCTATGTATCTAAACAATAATTTTCCTCCTAATAAATGGTATGATCTCTTTCATTCTCAAAAATAGCACATTATATAAGTCAATATCTTCTCCATCTTGGCATCAAATAACATCTTGGCTTGTAAAAAGTGCTGAAATGCCTAAAGTTTGTTGTAATTAATTGAAAAATATCTACATGTCTGTCACATATTGTGTCTTTTGATACAGGTTGTATGTTGTATTTGCTATGCTTGTGTTTATGTACATATTCTGTGTAACTATTTGCTTTATACATTGGGACCCTATTGAAAATGAGCCTCAGCTCAAATGGGCTATCATTTTCTGAATTTTCAGAATAAAATTTTTACTGCTACTACTACTACATGTTGTGAGAGAACAAAGCAAGTTAACACATACCCTGGCTACATTATTATCAGACCTCAAATTTATTTATAGAAAGTATGCATGATTACATTATTAATAATGTAAATTCAAATATTACTTTTCAGACCTTGTTACTGTTTAGAGTGCTCATTCCAACCACAAACAATGCATTTATGTTCCACAGCCTAGAATTGGAGGTCCAAAACATAAGAACAACTCAACTGTTGTCCCCTACAAATTTCTTTCTCAGTTGTTTTGACTAACTTTTTTTATAACTCTGTATGGGAACATACAGAATCAGATAATTATACAGATGAATTTTTCACTCTTCTGGTTTGTCAGCAGTTAATTCATTAGATGAGGTCTCCCTTGCCGGGAGTTTGACTGTTTCTCTACCACAACACACACACACACACACACACACACACACACACACACACACACACACACACACACACACACCTTTAGTTTTTGGCAGGCTCTTATCTGTTATATTTGGAAAGCAGGCACAGCCCTTGCTGTCATGAAATCTATATATCTAGTCTGGGTATTTCACTGAAGATCTGGCATATGTCTGAGACAGTGCTTATCAGATAGTGTCTTAAAAGGTTAAAAAACAGTGGCAATCATTATACATTTGTTGGGAAAGGGTGAACGTTATGAGGTATGAATCTTTCTTGAAAGACAGTACATACCAACTGAAGTTAGTAGCAAACAACTGTTAAAATGCTAGGTATTTAAATGTGCAAGTTGTGGCATTTCTAAGGGGGTAAACAAATCTTCAGTTTAATAGGCAACCAATAGTTAACAAGCTGTTTCAGTTTCCTAACAGCTATCTGATAAGCAGCTTAGAGTTATGTCTCCAACATTCTAAAGAGAAAGAAGGGAGTGTTTAATTTTAGTTGGCATACTGATTTGTAGATGTGGAAGGATACATTAAAAAGTCCAAAAAATGTGTTCCACTGTACTCCATTTTCAAGCTACAGACAGCAAGATGGCTGTAGGCTCCACCCACAGCCATAAAAAATCAAATGTTCACACCATTTATTTCTAGAATTGACCAGATAACTCTATTAAAGAGATCCTTACCCTTCTGTTTTATAGCTGTTTTCCAGCTCTATTCAAAACCATCAAATCAGTGTTCCATATACACCTGTAACCAAACAGATATTTCTCTCACATAAAAGTGATATTCACATGAATGACATCTGTTCCTCTGTGGCAAGACATTTTAATTCAGTTGGACACTCAGCTATGTCCCTCAGATTCTGGGGCCTGGAAAAGGTGTTTAAACCTGTAACCCCAGGTATTAAATGGTATGATTTACTTCAAAAGAGACAAATGTATTGGATTTTTATTTTGGACACAATGAACCAGTGATATGGACTGAATGAGGAATGCAATTGATCTGTTTATCGTTGAGGTTCCGAAGATATGTTCCACCTATACTTTGGTGTCACCAGAAACATACTATGACACAATGGATAGATTTATTTATTTATTAAATTTTGATAACTAAGTAAGCTCGCTGGGTCCCGAAGGTCCCTTTTTCAGAGGCGACCCAGGGAATTACATGGAATAATACATGGGGTAGCATACAGCACAGGTACATTACACTAGGCAACGAGGAACATAATACATAGTAGTTTTTCAGCAGTTACATTTAAGAGGTAAGACATAGTAGTTTTTTAGCAGTTAACATTTCCTGGGTAAGCTCTACTGATGGGGTGCAGTGCTATATAGATGGGGTGCAGTGATAGTTGCTATTTCCATATGAGGGAGGGGTGGGCTTCCACTTAGGAGCCTCTCACTTTAGCAGTTGCATATGGAGGTGACCATCATATGAGCCTTCAGCCTTGTGCAGAAGGTGTTGTAGAGGTAGCATCCTGAACACCAGGGGGCAGGGAGTTCCATAGGGTGGGCACTGTGATGGTGAATGACTTACCCCCTGCCTTGGTTCTAACCCTTGGCACTGTGAGGAGGGTTCTGTCCATTGTTCTGAGGAGCCTAGGGTTTCTCTTTTGGGCAATGAGACCAGTGAGGCTGGGAGGAGTGGATGGGGTGAGTAGTTTATGAGTGTGGCATAGTAGGGGGTATTGGAGCTGGGCCTCCCAGGAGGGCCAGTTTAGTTGGGACAGAGTGTCACAGTGGTGAGCCTGGGAGCTGGATAGGGTGGTGAAGCAAGCCACCTTGTGATAGAGAACTTGTAATCTGTTCATCTCTTGTTTGGCAGCTCCCTGTATCACTGGGGCTGCATAGGAGAGGGTAGGAAGGAGGACGCTTGTGGCGATGGAGGCCCTGGCCATGGGTATCTACTGGTCTTTCAGCCTATACAAGGTCCCGAGTTTGGCGTGAATATTTTTGGTTACCTGGTCGACATGATCCTTGAGGGAGAAGCACTGATCCAAGTGAGGCCAAGGTATTTTATCGATTCAACCACCTCAAGTCTTTTTCCTGATTTGGTCATCAGCCTGAGATGTGGGCTTCTGTCCTGGCCGAGGGTTCTTGGGCCAAATAGCATAGCTTTGGTCTTGTTAGAGCTAATGATCATTCTGTTGGTGACAAGTCATTGCTCAAGGGAACCCAGGTCTTCTTGTAGCCTGGAGCAGAGATCTCCCAGGTTAGAGGAGGGGCGGTATATGACCATGTCATCCACATACTGTACCACTGAGCTATCCCCACAGTGTTTACTGAGATCGTTTGTGAAAAGAGAGAAGAGAAGGGGGCCAAGGATAGATTCTTGGGTCACCCCATCCATTAGGGGGAGAGGCTCCGACAGGGAGTCTTTCCATTTTACCCTCTGTGTCTTCCCTGTGAGGTAACTGTTGAACCACAATTGGGAGTGGCTGTCTAACCCGACCTGGCTCAGTTCTGTAAGGAGCAGGTTGTGGTTTACAAGGTCAAAAGCCTTGGAAAGGTCAATGAAGACTGCCCCGGTGGGGGATCCCTTGTCCAGTTCTCTGAGAACACCAGTGGAGAACTTTATAAGCGCAGTGTCAGTCCCCTGATTGGTTCTGAAACTGTGCTGGGAGGGGGCAAGTAAATGGTGGCGCTCTAGGTAGTCCTGGAGTTGTCCATAAATTAGTCTCTCTTGAATCTTACCAAGGCTAGATAGGGAGATGGGCCTGTAATTGTTGGTAGTCTCCCTTGAACTACCCTTGTGGATGGGGACTACATGGACCAGTTTCCATTGTTCTGGGATGGCACCTGCAATAAGGGATCGATTGAGGAGCCAGATGAGGGGCCTGGTGAGTGCAGGGGCCCATTACTTTAGTATGCAGGGGGGATGCCATCCGGTCCCATAGCTCCCGACATTTTGAGGGACTTTAGTAATGGGAGGACTTCATTTGGTCTTACAAGCCAGATGTGGAAGGTTGGGTGGTCCAGGCTTTGGAGGATGGGATCATTCAAGACTGGGAGGAGGGGTGGCAAGTCAGCTTTAAGCAGGTCCAGGTTTGTGAACTGGCGGTTGAGAGCCATGGCGATGCTAGGGTCATCGTTAGTTAATTGGTCATTGACCTCTATAGGGCAGTGAGCGGTCTTCCTGCTCCCCTTTATAAGCCCATTTATGTGAGCCCAAAAGGGTCTAGGGTTGCCTAGGTTCTTTTTTTGTAGATCTGTGAGGTAGTTTCATTTGGCCACTTTGATGGCCAGTTTGCATTTATTTCTCAGTGTCTTGTAGCAGTTTAGGTCAGCCGACAGGGAGGAGAGCTTGTATTTGTTCCAAGCAGTGTCCCTAGTTTTCATCAGTGTTTTCACTTGAGGGGTGATTCACTTGTAGCAGCTCCCCTTGGTGCAGAATTTCTTCAAAGGGGCCAAGCAGTCAGCAACCATAATGATGGCTCCCTGGAAGAAGGCCGTAGCCTCTTCCAGTGTGGGGAGTAGTTTGATTGGGCTCCAATCAATCCTGTTTAGGCACCATTTAGGAAGTGTTCAGGTTGATAGTTTGAGTAGTCCCGTGTTGCGAGTATTCGCAGGGGGACTCTGGGGGCCCTGTTTTTTCAGAAGCAGAAGATTGGGGAGTGATCACTCAGGGCATCCGCTAGGGTGCCAGCTGCCTTTATATTGGCGGGTTTGCTAGTAAGCACCCAATCAAGTGTGGAATGGTTACCCATTTTGTAGTTCATTCAGGTGGGCCCTGTGATAACCTGCATAAGGTTAGCTTCCTGAACCAGCCCTAGTATGGAAGGATTGTCTTTCGGGGCCCAATTCAGATTGAAGTCCCCCAAAATGATTAGCTTAGAGGTGACCTCATCGGAGATGTCCCTTAGGACCACCTCCAGAGATGAGCGTGCATTGGTTGGGGGGTTGTATACCCATCCAATGTTGAGATGCTTACATGGGCCAAGGGTGATGCGAATGAAGATTGATTCACCTTCCATACTAGCGGCCTGTAGCAGGTTGACCTGCACTGAGTTAAGGGTGTCTTTGGTGTAAATTAGGATCCCTCCACCCCTTTTCCTCAATCTATCTTGTCTATGGGAGAGGTATCCTAGGGCTGCAACCTCGTGGGAGGGTATGTGAGGCTTGAGCCAGGTTTCCGATATTTATTTATTTATTTTATTTAAAATTGTTGACCGGGAAAGGCACGCTGAGCCGAGGCTCACTTCCAGGTGCGACCCAGGTAATGGCCAGGATGTCTGGGTTGTACTGGTCCAGCCAGGCTTGAAGTTCCTGCATCTTGGGTCTCAGGCTACATATATTCATGTGCGCAATCCTCAGGCCCTTATTGGCCACGCAGTGCAGGTCCACCGGGGAGGAGACCAGAAGATCACAAGGAGGGGGACCAAGATTTGGTTGGATGTCCCCTGCCATGAGCAGGAGGGTAGCAAGGAGGCAAAGAGAAGGAAGCTGACTGAGGGGTAAGGACTTAGTCCAGAGTCTCCTTTTAGCAGTGAGTAGAGTTGGATACAGAATGCCTCTCCTGCTGAATACATGGGCAGTCAGAATCGCCTCCATGTTATTAAGAGGGAGGGTGTAGTGGTCCCAAGAATGTCATGGGGGAATGTCCAGTTTGGGGGGACTTCTCAGGTCCTGTTCTCCTGTGCTTATAGTCCTATCTGCCCAGTGTAGGAAGAGGAGGTACAGGACAGCCAGTAGGAGCCTTCTATTTGGGCAACCAAGAGAGGGGGGTCCAAGCATATAGGGCATCATGCTGGTGAGGAGGCCAGGTGGGGAGGAGGGATGGATGGGTGGTAGGGATGGTTGGTCCCCTGGGAATAAGTTCTCCTGAGCTCACTGTGCTCTACTTAAGAGTAATAACCAGCCTCAGCAGGCACAGAGTCCCTGACAGATCAGGTCAGTGGTGTGGCCAGGAATTACTACAGTGAGCCGCTGGTCAGCAGTACCCAAACTTATAGGGTATCAGATGTCTTACCCCAGGGATAGATGCAACAGCGTATTGGAGAGAGGTGGTCTTGGTAGCACTTGTTACTATAGGATCCTCCTGGGGATGAGTTTGATCGCCGCTGCCCTTTAGGTCAGCAGGCGGTTTGGACGCAGGAGCTGTCTAAGGCCCGTGGCCGGGCATGCTCATGTTAAGCAATAGGGGGAGGCAATCTAGCTGGAGATACAGTGTTAATTAGTTAATCAGGCAGTTAAGGGTGCACCTATATATGTACTGAAAACCATACCCCGAGGTAGAGTTGAAATCACATTTATATGACTCATGGGAAAAATAGAATAACATGCAATTTACAAGACATAACTGGATTACTATAGCACTTAATAATCACTTAGATACTGCAGGTACAACAGCAGCTGTAATTTCTGACTACCTAGTTTATGATACAACTGGCAGTTTTGTGGGTAGCAGGCAATTTGGTAGGAAGAGACAGAGATACTTCCCTGAGTTGCACAGTAATTTGCAGGTGGTGCAAAAAGGTTGGGATTAGAGAAAGCAGGTGCAGTGATGGCTAAATGCCACTACGGGGGTATTGGAGTTTTGTATTGGGCATGGTAGCCAGAAGGTCCTTTTGTTATAGCGGCCACTAGTGGACAGCTGTGATAACCTGCAAATGGAAAACTCACCTGGTTAATTTCAGTCAGGTGCTTTATCCTATAAAAAGGAGTGATGACCAAGGGTGGTGGTGGGGGTGGTGGGGCAGCCGATGCATAGCATAGGCGGGGTCCTTGCTCTGCCATTTGTACTCCTCGCTCATCCTGGTCTCCTTTACCTGTGCAGATTTTTTTGTTTGAATTCCACTCCTTTTGCAGGGGGCGATCAGCGTGGAGCTTGGGAAGAGTCCGTCGGCTGTGGGGGAGGGCTGCTCGGTTGCCCTCTCAACCCAGAAGGCTCCCAAGGAGCAGATTTGTCTCTGTGCAGATTTTTCGGTTTGAATTCCATGCCTTTTGCAGGGGGCAATCAGCATGGGGCTTGGGAAGAGTCTGTCGGCTGTGGGGGAGGGCTGCTCGGTTGCCCTCTCAACCCAGAAGGTGCCCGAGTTGTGTTACCTGGTGCTGTTGCAGCCCAAAAGAAATGTACAGTAATGAATGGTGTATTTGTTTAATGAGATGCATTGTATTGTATGATATATATTTCTTTTGAAGGGAATTCTTTTACAAAAAAATAAGGACCAACATGTTTTACTTAAAATATTTGTATTGTGGAATTCACCACAGGCTTCTGACTTGTGATACCCCTACTAATACACCCAACTGTTGATGGAGCATTCTGCCTACACTTAGGCACGGCACTCTGTGATCTTTCCTTATTACTATTGAGTGGGACCTCTTGCCTTTGGGCCTATCAGCAGCAATGCAGCAGTGGCATTGAAAACATCACTATGTGACATCACTCCCCCTTCACGATGAGACAGTATTTAAACCACACCAACACAGTCGACGGCGGACTCCATTATCCAGGAAGTCTGCTGGGAAGTCTGTGCGCTGGTCCACTGAAATGGATGAGTTACCTTTCCCCATTGTTGAAATCATTCTGATATTATTGATGAACCTTGAAGGGGTTAGACACAAATGGACCTTTTATGTTTATGTCCATTTAGATTTACTATGTGTGTGAGAAACAGCAACAAAAGAAAAGAGTACTAAAGGATCGCTAAGGTAAATCTATGTTCCAATTTGAAGCATAGACCTTTATCTTTAGGAAGTCAAATGACTAATGACTTTATGTTAGATCACTGAAAATAGTTCTCTCATTTCTTTGTTACTCTGAACAGCATGAAGAAGGAGGTGCTGTTAGAACTTTACTACTCTCCTGGGACTAACGAACTAGAACTCTACTATTGGGACCTTCAATTTAGGTTAAAAACAAACAAAAAAAGAATTAGTGTGTTTGTCTGAGTTGCAACTGTTATCTGTGAAGTTAGCTAGGTGAAGAAGAAAACTGTGAATTGGGGGAGTGGCTTAGGCAGCAGGAAGCCAGGTGTTTGGATTTAAAAACTGCCCTAGATAGCTTTTGGCAGAGAAGAGCAAGAGGAAGGAGGTGCTGTTAGAACTTTACTACTCTACTGGGACTAAAGAACTAGAACTCTACTATTGGGACCTTCAATTTATGGTGAAAACAAACAAAAAAAGAGTTAGTGTGTTTGTCTGAGCTGTGTGATGGGAATTGTTATCTGTGCAGTTAGCTAGGCGAAGAAGGAAACCGTGAATTAGGGGGCATGGCTTAGGCAACAGGAAGCCAGGTGTTTGGATTTAAAAACTGCCCTAGATAGCTTTTGACAGAGAACAGCAAGAGGAAGAAGGTGCTGTTAGAACTTTACTACTCTACTGGGACTATATTGCCCTTCCTCCCTCCCTCCCCTCTACCCCCCCTTAGCCAGTTCTACTTTTATAGGCACAGAATTTGACTGACAATAGAAACTTCCTGTCTGGGAGCAGGAAGGAAGTGATCACAGAGACACAAAAGACTGACCATACTAGAAGGAAAAAAGTAGCTCTCCATCCCCCTATCTGCTGAAGGAATGGCTCTGAGCAAGTAAGAAGGAGACTACTGAGGAATATAGGAACTTCCTGTCCCAGAACAGGAAGATCGGAAGCTTTAAGGGCACAGAGGCAGTAGGAAAGTAGGGAGAAATATCTTTATATAAAATCAATAAAAAATAAACAGAGAGAGGAAAGAGTAAGCAAACTAAACAATAGTTAAGGGGCTATAAATAAGACATGATGGGAGTGGTGCAGTGCAGTGCCTGTGGAGCAGTAGTCTTCCAGGAGACATTCTGGAGGATGTGGTGTTGTCCCATCTGCAGACACCTCTCTGGGCTGAGGGAGGAGGTTGCTCATCTCCAGACTGAATTGGTCAGGATTCAGGGGACCTCCTCTCCCACCCAGGGACCACCAGGGCCACCACCACTGCCTCAGAGGTTGCCAAGGAAGAGGAGTGGTTGGACCATAGTGGGCTCTGGAAGGGTGAGGGTGGTGGAACAGAGGTGCATCCCTGTAGCTGTACCTCTCCACAATTCGTATGCCATTCTGGCAGAGTGTGGTTCCTCTATGGAGACACCCACAGTGAAGACCAAGGAGGATGCTGGGAACCTCCACAAAGGAGACCCACAGGGGAAGGAAACAAATCCTGTTGGTGGACTCCATTGCTCAGAGGGTACAACTTGGGGAGGAAGGGGAGAGGGAGGTAAGGTGCCTGCCTGGCACCATGGCTTGTAGGGGCAAGGAGCAAATCCTCTGGATTACAGGAGCAGCTGCACAGGGTAGGGAGTTAGATGTCATTGTCCACCTAGGGAAAAATGACCTGCTTGGGAAAGGGATCAGAGCAGTGCAGGAGGTGTTTGTGGAGTTGGGGAAGGGCCTTAGACAAGTAGCATGCACGGTAACCTTCTTGGAAGTGCTGCCTGTCTATGGCATGGGTGAGGCTAGGGTGCTGCACACCATGGGATTCACTCAATGGTTGAAAAACTGGTGCAGAGCTGAGGGTTTTGGCTTCATTGGGGACTGGAGGTCCACCTGGAAGGATGCAGGCCTATACTGGTGTGATGGTCTACATCATTCCAGGAGGGAAACCAGGATTCTAGGTGACAGGTTTAAATGCTTCATTGGCAAGCATTTAAACTAGCCAGGGAGGGAGGCACTGAAAAGGAGCAGGGAAATCCTAGCCCCCCCCAAAAAAACCAGGGTAGTTAGTGAGGTAAACACCAAGATAGAGAAGTAGATAGGGAGAAAGGCAGGGGTAAACTGAGAAAAAGACAAAGGCAGTGAGGACTGGGATGAGGCAAAAAGAGGTAAGGTAATCAAAAAATGGAGCGTAATGAGTACCAATGCCTGTAGTCTAGATAACAAGCTCCCTGAACTGGTGGCCTTGATGGAAGCGGGATGCCTGGATATCATGGCAGTCACAGAAACATGGTACACAGAGAACCATGACTGGGATGTGAACATACCAGGCTTCACAATCTACAGGAGGGACAGGGAGGGTAGAAGAGGAGGAGGAGTAGCTCTCTATGAAAGGGAAGGGATCAATGCAACAGTACAAAAGGGTAAACAGGGAGGAGAGGAGGCACTGTGGGTCACCCTGGAGACTGGAAATGGCACCACAATCTGCACAGGGGTTGCATACAGACCCCTATCTCAGGGGGAGGAAATGGACAAGGAAATGATAGAAGGCATCCTTAGGATGGCAGAGAAAGGGGAGATATTGTTGATGGGGGACCTGAATATGCCAGATGTTCATTAAAGCACCTTTGCTGCAGCCACTTCCAAGAGCAGGGTCATTCTCGATGCCCTACAGGGGGCATGCCTCAGACAGCTAGTGCTGGAACCCACTCAGAAGGGAGAAATCTTAGACCTGGTACTCTCAAATGGGGACAGAGAGAGGGTCTCAGATCTAGAAGTGGGTAACCATCTGGGAACAAGTGACCAACAAATAGTGTGGTTCATGATAAACCCAGCCACAGAGTCAAGCCATACAAAAGTGAGGGTACTGGACATTAGAAGGGCTAACTTTGTCAAAATGGGAGAGTGCCTCAGAAAAGCACTATCAAACAGGCAAGAAGGAGGGGTGGAGCAACAATGGAGAAACATCAGAAATGCCATCACAGAGGCAACAAGCCTTTGTGTGACACAAATAAACAAATCAAAACAAAAGAAAAAAAACACTATGGCTCTCAAAAGAGGTGTTGGGGAAGGTTAGGGAGAAAATGATAGCATTCAGGAAGTATAAGGAAACACAGAAGAAGCAGGACAGAGAACTGTACCAGTTAAAGCAGAAGGAAGTGGGGAAGGCAGTCAGAATAGCAAAGGCCCAAACCAAGGAAAAGTTAGCCAACTTGGTTAAGAAGGGGATAAAACCTTTTATAGGTACATTAGGGAGTGAAGAAATACAAAGGGAGGGATAGTACGGCTTAATAAAGGGGAGGGTGGATGGGCAGAGAGGGACATTGAAAATGCAGGGATACTGAATGAATACTTCTACTCAGTATTCACAAAAGAAGAGGAGTGGGAGGTACCTAATCCATTCAATAGAAGCACTCTGGATGGGGGGGTCAATACCAGTCCTTTCACAGAAGGAAGGGTTCTGAAAGAACTCCTAAAACTGATGGTGGACAAAGCATTGGGGCCTGATGGGATTCACCCCAGAATTCTAAAAGAACTAAGGGGAGAACTAGTGACACCACTGACTACCCTTTTTAAAAAATCATGGGAGGATGGTGTAGTACCTGAGGACTGGAGGAGGGTGGATGTGATTCTCCTTCACAAAAGTGGGAGCAAGACAGAGGCAGGAAACTACAGACCTGTCAGTTTGACCTCAGTGGTAGGGAAAATGATGGACTCATTTCTAAAGGAAAGAATTGTTGAGTACCTAGAGGCCAGTGGGGCACAGGACCTAAGGCAGCATGGATTCACAGTGGGAGGGTCATGTCAGACAACTCTAATATATTTATTTTACTGGGCGACTAAAGTAGTAGACCAGGGAGGGGCTGTGGACACATCTTATCTAGACATTAACAAGGCATTTGACACAGTCCCACACAAAAGATTAATAAAGAAATTAGCCAGTCTGGGAGTGGGTCCCAGGGTGGTAGCCTGAGTAAAACATTGGTTGGACAACAGGACACAAAGGGTAATACTAAACGGAATCCACTCTGAAGAAAGGGGGGTTACAAGTGGGGTACCGTAGGGTTCAATACTGGGTTGGGTCCTTTTTAATGTCTTCATAAATGATGCTGCAAAGGGACTGGAAGGAAAAGTGTGCCTCTTTGCAGATGACACAAAGATCTGCAACAGGGTTGATACACAAGGGGGGGGGTGGAAAGGATGAGAAGGGACTTGGTAAGGTTGGAGGAATGGTCAGAAGTATGGCAGCTTAGATTCAATGCAAAGAAGTATAAAGTAATGCACCTGGGAAGCAAAAACCCAGGGGAAGAGTATACAATGGGGGGAGTGGGGCGGTGGTAGTAACAACAACAAAAATGGAAAGGGACCTGGGGTAGTCATATCAGATGACCTAAAGGTTAGCAAGCAATGTGAGAAGGCAGTAGGGATGGTTGTGGGGATACTGAGATGTATAGGGAGAGGCATCACCAGTAGAAAACAAGAAGTTGTTATCCCTCTGTACAGACATTGGTGAGACCCCATCTGGAATATCGTGAGCAGTTCTGGAGACCCCATTTCCACAAGTACATAGACAGGATGGAGGCAGTCCAGATGAGGCCAACTAAAATGGTGCAGGGTCTGCAACAGAAGCCATATGAAGAGAGAATAAAGGCACTTAACATGTATACCCTTGAGGAAATGAGGGAGGGGGGATATGATAGAAACTTTTAAGCATCTCAGTGGAATCAACAAAGTCCAAGAGGGTTGCATCATTCAGAAAAAGAGATGTGGAAGAACAAGGGGACACTATACGAAGATAGAAGGGGAGTGGCTTAGGGGCAATGTGAGGAAGTATTTTTTCACAGAGAGGGTTGTGGATGCATGGAACAGCTTTCCTGAGGAGGTTGTGGGGTCAAAAACACTGGGGGAATTCAAGAATGCATGGAAAAGACATCAGACAATTCTTGTGGGGGATAGAAAGAAGTAGGCTGTTGGTTAACTAGGATCTGCAGCTTATCCAATAGGTAGGGAAATGGGCAAACTAGGTGGGCCAAGCAATCCTTATCTTCTGTCAAAGTCTATGTTTCTGTTTTTAGCCAGGACTGAGTTTAAAGAGACTCCTGCTACTCACATAACTGAATGCAAATGCTTCAAAAGATTAATCTTGCAACAGGTATAAAATAAATAATATAGTGAGTAGAAAGTTGTATATTTATAAATAAAAAATAAATTGGTTTTAGGAATGCTGGCATTAGGAACATTTGAGATCTTAAAAAAGTAAAGATGATGAAGAATCATTAATATTGATTGATATAATAATAAATAAAATTAATTATATATATGGACTTTTCTACATTATGAAGGCAGGATGTCCCTATCAGAATAATGTAGGGCAATTTCATCTGAGAGAAATATCTGTTTGGTTACAGGTGTATATGGACTGATTTGATGGTTTTGAGTAGAGATGGAAAACAGCTAAAAAACAGAGAGGTAAGGATCTCGTTAATAGAATTATCTGGTCAATTCTAGAAACAAACAATGTGAATATTTGATTTTTTATTATAAAGGGAGAAAATACTAGAAAATAGAGGGTTGGAACGTTACACGTATTTAGTGGACAGAAGTCTGTAAAAATCAATCAGTCAATCAATCAATCAAAATCTTTATTTAACCAGGCGAACATCATTGAGCAAGCTCATTTTCAAGATGGACCTGGAAAGGAGAGGTTAGCAATACATATAAAGGAATACTCCATTTATTTATTTATTTAAGAGATTTACCAGGAAGGCATGCTGAGCAGAGTACTGCTTGATTCCAGATGCGCCCTGGGGACCGTTACATCATAATTGGGTAAACAATACATACAAAATGAATTCACACTTGCATAGTATTTACATAGAGCAGTAATTATACACAGGAAGTTTATAATACACACAAAATTGAGTATTATGGCATGAAATATGTATCATATGGTGAATATGAATTATTGAGAAAGAACTAAATGGTTTATTGATATTTGATGATTATTACAAGTCCAAGTATTATGGTTCACTGGTATGTACTGGTTTATAAGGAAGTTTGATTCCTAATCTATGGTTATTAAATAGAGAATAATGTGTGGGGTGATGTGTGAAATGAGATTTTACACACACTTGAGTTGTGGGATGCTACATAAACCCCGAGGGCGAAGACCGAAGGGTTTATAAAATGCATCCCACAACGAGGGTGTGTGTAAAAATTGAGTTTTACACACATCACCCCATATTTTATTTTTTATAATTGCTGGGGTCTTGTTTTTTTGCCTGAGCAATTATATAAAATATGGTGAGAGGCAATGACAAGGAGGGGAGGAGCAGTACCTGTAAGGCAGCTCTATGACGATGGCGATCCAGCAGTGAGGGTGCTGAACATCTCATTTTTGAAGTTAAAATTGGTCAGTTTTCGGCAGTAGCCTGCCAAAGAGCTGGAACATAAGGGAGATGGAGCCAAGGAGGAGGTACAGACAGTAGCAGAGTGGCGGCAGTGAATAAAAATGGACAAGAGCGTTAGGCACAACAGAAAGGCTCCTGAATGAGCCCAGCTGCCCTCTAGTATGCCAGCATAAACATACATGCAGTCTGTCTCTCGCCAACCTGTTTAACAAAAAAAAAAAAAAAAAAAAAAAAAGAGAAGTAAATTCATTTACAGGCCCAGACAGTGCGAAAAAGAAAAGCTCAGAAGAAGTGGAGCTGCTGTTGCTTGTGCTTTTACCATAGTAAAAGTAGTGTGTGTTTGCCATTATAACCAGCCCAGATGGTTATAATGGCAAATTATAACCGGCTTTCACTATGGGAAAAAACGTGAGCCAGTAATTGTTATATTTTCTTGTATATTTTTGTTAGATTATCTAAACACTGTGGCCTGATGAAGTGGCTTTTGCCATGAAACGTAGCCTTGGAGGGTGTATGAAACATTCAAAATAAAAGACAAAATCTGAACAAGATCTTTTGTGGAGTTCATCCTGATTTTCTTGAAATTATTAATTCTTTGTAAGCATGAGACAATTATCATGAAAACCCCACTGAGCATGCTCAGAAGCCTAATTGTTAAAACCTTTTAACTTTAGAACAGATTAATATTTTTTCCCCAAATCATGAAAAGGCACCTCCTTGGCCAAGCTGGTTCTACCCAGAAAATGTCACAGCAAAATATTAAACTGTTTTTTCTTTAGACATAAGCAAAAAAATATTTATTTTTTTTCTTTTTACACTCCCTGGATCTTAGAATCTGGACAAGCGGCCATCATGAAACTTGCCAAGTGATAAGAACTTGGCACCCCGAGCACACATGAAAAATTTCATGCAAAGTTACAGTACTAAGGCTCAAACTCATGACTACAGAATTTTTCTCACGAACATAAAACACATTTTCTTGTGAAACAAAAATTGGTCTGTGAACATAAATTCTTTGTTTGCACCAGACAGCTATCCTAAAAACTCTACTGAGCATGCTCAGAAGCCAAATATTAAAACCTTATAACTCAAGAATCAATTAATATTTTTTCATAAAACCTACAAAGGTACATTTTTAGGCCAAGCCCCTTCTACCCTGAACATTTTGTAACAAACTTCAAAGCCATTTTTGCTCTACAGCTGATTTGAAAATGGCAAAAAAAGTGCATTTTAAAGACTTTTTAAATTTCTGGATCTCAGACTCAATAACCACCATCATAAAACTTGTCAAGTCCTAAAAGTTTGCCACCTGGACCACACACACAACGTTGTATGCAATTTTTGTGATTGGCGCCAAAGTTATTAAGGTACACAAATTTGAGTTTACTATTAAACAGCCTCCTCAACCCTAACTATACTGGCGCTACAGTGCCTGTGTAATACCAATTCAGAGTATGCACGGTGTGAGTCCACAGTACTGTATGTTCCATACTTCTATAATCTTACAGCACATTATGGTGTGACCTTTGGCTTGCATGGTGACCCCACACTCACGATTCCATTTAACTCATTTTCTGTGCAGAAAGGGCAGGAGACAGATGTCCTACACCTGCAGCTATGCTTCAGGGAAGCCACTATGCCCATGCATCTGATGCATGGATGTAAAGCTACTGCACACACTCCTGATTTGTGGGTAAAGTAACTAACCCATCTGTGCATTGAGAGTGCTATCAAACTTCAGCATACTACTGCTTTATTACTGTACGTTATTTCCTTTCTGGCTGTTATGGTTACAGACCCTGTTGCCACAACTCACATATCATTATGGGGAGAATTCTAGCTGATTTTGGCCATACATCAGCTGCAAGGGGTTCTTCCTTGATCCCTGTGCTAGCATGCACCATCTGGTGCCTAAGATGGGACTCCACTCTCACTGTGTTTACAGAGGGAACTGCCCTGTCCTCATATCCCTTTTGACTCCTCTCAAATACCTCTTTCACTTCTGCCCCCTCTACATTCAACTTTCTTCTTCACCCTGTCCCAACCTCTCTTGAAGATGTCAAACATTTTTTGAGAATACTATCTTCTTCAGCAACTCATTCCACTTTGCTACCACCCTCTTGGTGAACATTTGCCTCCTCATCACCCTTCTGAGTCATCCCCCCGCCCTCAGATTCAGGCTGCTACCCCTAGTAGTCTTGTTTCCACTAAGGCTGAAGAGGGCCACGGTGCTCCCCCTGTTTATACCTCTAAGGTACTTGAAGGTCTTAGTCATGTCCCCCTTTTCCCTTCAGTCCACCAGAGAGTACATGTTCAGTCCCCTAAGCATCTCCTCTTGGGTGTTGCTTTGCTGGCACTGAATCTTCTTGGCTGCCCTTCTCTGGACTATTTCTGGCAAGTTAATATCCTTCTTAAGATAAGGGCACCAATACTGCACACTGTACTCTAGGTGCAATCTCACTAGAGGTCTGTACAGAGGCAGAATGACCTCAGCTTTCCTGCTGGTAATTCCCCTGTTAAGGCAGTCCTGCATCTGATTTGCTTTGGCTGCAGCTTTCCTGCAGTGTGCTATGTCTTTCAGGTCACTTGTGATAATTACACTCAGGTTCTGTTTTTCCACTGGCCTGTTTTCTTGCACACTGTCCAGCCAGTATTTGGTCCCTGAGTTTTTGTCCCAAGTGCATAACTTTACACTTTTTTGGCATTGCACCCTAGTTGTCAAATGCCTGACCAGTTCTCTAGCCTAGCCAGGTCTTCCTTGAGTTCCTGTCTCCCCACATCTGTGTCCACCCTACCACAGAGCTTTGTGTTGTCTGTGAACAGGCAGATCTTGCCCTTGATTCCATCCACAATGTCACTTATAAATATGTTAAACAATCCCAATCTTCAACAATGGTGACATTGTATAGAGTTCTGCTCCCAAGTACACCTTAGCCAGGACTTGACCCCTCTTTCACTCCTTCTGCCACTTTGCCCTGAACTGTCCTCCCAGAATCCACCACTGTTTACTCTGTTATTCCATCTCCTTTCCTTCCATTGATGCCAGGTGCCTCTCTGATGGAGCCACCTTCATTTCCAAGTTCTGATTTGGTTCCCTCCCCTCATACCTTTCTTCATACCTCAATTCCTCAACCCAATCAAAGCCCACATCTGCTCAAAATGTAACAGTGACTCCAAACAAACATCAGAGAGAGCAACAATAAAAGCTGCATTGATGTGAACAAAAAACTGTCATTGGTGTGAGTAAAATGCAGTGGTTTATTGGTGAGCACTTGTGTGGAGAGTAAAGCAACAAACACCCCAGTGCTTTGAACATGAAATGGTTCTTCTTCAGGGGCAGGGTCTGGTTCAAAGAGTGAATAATTGATATAGCTGTATTAAAAAGCCAGATCCCTAAGGCATTCATAGAGCGTCACTGTTAGACATAGATAACGTAAACAAACTTTTACCAATATTTAACTGTAAAGTGAATAATAGTGCAGAGAAGTGTAAACAAACCCCAATCAAATGAAACCAAATAGTATGAAAATAGTAAGTTATTAAGAACAATTTCCATTTTGAAAAGGGAGCAAGACATGTATTAGGCATGTAACCCCTGTGCCGATTTGGGGGGGGTTACTATTGATGCCTTGTTGGCATCAGGAGCTGTGCATGCATAGTGCCAGGTCTGCCGGGGTAGAACATGGCAGTGCATGGGTTTGTTGAAGTGCCCACTGGTGTGGGAGTTGGGGAGAGTCATCAAGAAGTGTCTGGAGTGTGAGGAACGGGTTGAGGCCTGCTTGTAGGCCATTTGTGGTGGGCTGCCAGTCGGGACCAGGGAGGGAAGACTGTCTCCCAGCCCCAATGAAGCAGTTGCACCCCAAAAAATCACCAGTGGGGAGGGTGCATAATGGTCCACAGCAGCAGAGAACAGAGGCAAGTGAGAAGAACCCAGTCCGGCTCTGTCCAGACAATTAGGTGGTATGGTGGCTGCCATGGAGAAACCAGGCCACAGAGTGACAGAGATGTGGACCCAGAGGATTCAGAGTGGCAAACTGGACCCCCTGCCCATAGCCCATTTCCACCCAGAGGAATTGAAGCTGCTGTGGAGGAATTGGGAGAGTGCTGTGCCCAGAGGTATGGTTTCTGCCACCCTGTATGAACCCTGTCCATGGATCAGCAGGGTGGACAGTTTTCAGGAGGTTGGACTGTGCCCTTTTTAACACCGGCGCCCCCAAGGAGAAGAGTACCTGAGGTAGGATTTTCCCACTCCCGCTGGTGGGGAACAACCAAAAAGAGAGACTGATGTGTTAAGTTTCATGAGCTGGCCAATTGGAGGCCATTATTTATTTAGTTTTTGTTTACCGGGTAGGTACACTAGACATAGAGATGCCTATTTTCAGGTACGGCCCAGGAGAATTACAAAATAAGATTACAGGACAGGCAAACAGTGCCCATGCCAGTGTTAATTCAAGGCATAGGGAAAGACTAGTTTTTCTTTAAGGGGTTTGACCTTTTGGCTCGAAGGCCACCTGCTTTGCCAGGAAGTGAGATTTTCATTCCCAGGTTCCTTTAGTAGAGCTGTGCCAAAAGCCATTTACCTGCCATAAACATGCACTACAAAAGCAGATTGTTTTGATCTCAGGAACTATGATAGGGTGTCACATCTTATGAGGGAACTGGATGTTTGAGCCAGGAATTGGATGGCAGATGACCATTCTAACAGTACTATGTGACAATCTAACATGACACTGTAAATTAACTTACAGCATGTTATATTGATACATCAAAGTTTTAACAATGACTGTCCTGTTACTAGTTAGTTATGGAGGCAGAATTAATGTTGAAGCTGGGTGACATCACCAGGTGGCCAGGAAACTGTGGGTCACTGTTAGGAAAATAAACCTGGTTTCCTTATGACTGAAAATCTAATGACACCGCAGATTTCAGAAGGTAGTTAAGCTCTCAGGTACAAAGCAAGTTCGCCATTCTGGTTTTCGACATCCTCCTGACACAACAGACCAGCTACCAAGCTGCTACACAGAAAAAGGACTTTGAACATTTTCATCTTTAAGGCAGAGACATAGTTAAACAGTTTTAAGGCATTCAAACTGTATACTTTTCAAAATTAGTTTCCATACTATAACCTAATTAATATATGTTCTCTTTTAGTTGTACTGCATTTATCTAAATATTTTGAGTAAAACTTTTGTTTCCTAAAGAACTTCTGCCTGCGTGAGATTCATTATATTGCATGTGTGACTGTAGAAGTTTTATTATAAATCTGTGACAACTGTTTATGCTTAGAAGGGTCACTGAATAGCAAGCACATTGAAAAGGGTCAGAAAGGGATCTGGCAGGATTAGGGAGAGTACCAGAGTCTCATATGAGTCTGCAGGGATTGTGAACTGGGCTATTACATGTCCTGTAGGGTGAAGGCCAAATCAGGTTTTGTACTGCTACCCTGAAGAGGGAGTACTTACTTGGGCCTTCCCTCTATGTGTAATAACCATGAAAAGGGTTCATATTTGACCACAAGACTCGAGACTGGTATTGTGCCCTGATCCAAAGTATAGAGGGATACTCTGGGACCTTGTGGCAAATGTTCTGTTGTAAACCCAGTGAACACTCTCGGTGGACACAAGGAGGGAATCCCTGTTTTCCCCCTTCCTGTCATGGATTGCACTTAGGAGAGGGCACTGCAATCTCAGTAATCTGACCCTCATGAGTGGGTTCATGACAGATCTTGTTAAGCACTCCCAGAGTGTTTGCAAGGGTGAGAAGAAGCCCTTTATGGCTCACCAGCAAGGAGACATTGTGAGAAGGATCCAGGTTTGGGGTGCAGGTCCACCAAGTAGTTTGTGCCACGACCGCTCAACCATAGTGTTCTGTTTGGAAAGAGAATGAACTGTAACTGCCCCAAAGCTCCATGGAACTTTTCTATTAGTGGCTTGAGCCTTTGAAGTTGTTAAAATACTGTAAATGTGCTTGATTGCATCTGATTTCTGCCTGGACTGAATTGTTGCTGTCCAAGTTAAATACTGTTGAATGTTGTTTCTAACCAAGTTTTCCCTCAGAATCCAAAAGCTGAGCCCTAGCCTAACAGTTGTTATGGGAGGAGAGAGACCGAGAAAGCCTGCGTCTCGATGGAGTCCACGCCGTCAAAAGAAGAATCCCTGTTCTGCATGACGAAGGTACTGTGTGTTTTAATTAACCTGCCACACTGCTGTAAACTGCCTAGTCAGAAGCTGGTGCCCCCCTCTTTCTTCGTGAACTTTATTCTATCAAAACTCCTAGACAGAGAAAAGAGGAGGGTAACCAAACTGTTGCTGTCACCTCAGAAACTGAGACTGAGTATACTGCCTGCAAGTTCCTGGACTGTTAAACATCTAAATGAGCACCCAGAGCAGGAGTAGAGTGAAAAAGAAAAAAAAGTGTATACAAGTAAAAGTTACATCAGAAATCAAAGAGGGGAGCAGGGGTTACAAAAATGGAGGCTATCATCCAGGATTTGGAAGAAGTGCAGCCACTTACCTGTCATGGCTGGAGAGCATTGTAGAGGTGATGGAACATTGGTGGTCTGAAGCACTGAGTAGGAGTTTGGAGTTGTAGCCTGAGTGAGAAGTGCTTCATGAAGAGACAAAATGGTGCCTGAAATGCATGTGTGAAAATGTGATGAATGCATAATTCATTAGAGTCCCATGCATTCAGATAGGTGGATGGGACTAATGAGATGTGACCATATGCAGTAATAGTAAGCCCATGAGAGAGACTGTTATTCTGCCTCATGATTTGCATTGGTCAAGACTTTCACTGACCCAATGGAGTTGTTTGCAGTGTGTTTTGTTGCAAAAGTGAAGGAAAATAGAAAACTTTGTGGATTACAAAGTTTGACTGTGTCAGGGGAGTGAGCAGGAAGAAAGTCCAGAGAAATGGTGTCTGCACCAGAACCTTCTGGCAAAACTGTGGCTGTGCCTGAATCATTGCTAACATGGTTGTGGACTGTGGTGGAGAGAGGCAGCATGGGTGAGTCCTGTATCTTTTGTGGAGTTAGTGGAAGTGGGGTTTTGTGACAGACAGTTTGCCTGCAATGTTTTTATGGGCCTATGAATGTGCCTCCTGTGGCATCTATGCCACTGCCTACATGATCCTGAACATGGAGTCGAGTAGGAGGGGTGCCATCTCAAGCTAGGAGTGAGTGTTCTACCATGGGATGATATGGCCACTAAACTACCCAAGACCAAGCCACCTGTGGTGGAAGGGCACAGTCATCTTCCCAGCCCTCCCCCACTTCTGAGTGCCCAAGAACTTCCTCATGGCAGAGAGAGGGGCTGAGGATGGGCTTTCCAAATAAAGTATGCTGGAGCTGGCTTTGTGGGTGACAAACCAGGCCAGCTGAGAAGAAGAAGAAAAATCAGCATTTATATAGTGCTTTTCATACACAGTGTATTCCAAAGTGCTTTACAAGCAATGCTAGACTGGTAGTGAAGTGACTGAATGTGTAGTGGTGGCCATATCACACATCAACATCCACACACAGCCTGGACAATTGCATGAACCAGTTTATGGGAGGGGGAATGTTGGTCATGACAATGGGAATGTCCCCTACTCTTTGCAAAGCATGCCCTGGATTCTTTTACTTCCACGTGGACACCCACCAGGGCAACACCAGGATGGGTAGAAGGGACCTCAGTTTAAAATCTCATCTGAAGGAAGGCACACCCCAACAGTACAGCACCACCCAATACTGCATTCGGATGCCAGCATTTTAGGTACAAGTCCAGTCCCGATGTGGAATGAGAACTCATGACCTCTGGTCCAGAGGCAGATGTGCTACCAACTGAGCCATGCTGAGGCTCCCAAAGGCTGTGGTGCCCAGCTCTGTGTCTACAGCAACTGGACCACTCCCAAAAAAGGTGGAAGAGAAAAAAATTGACTGTGCAATCATCCTCCCCCCAAAGAAGGTGGAGGGTGCAACAGCATCCAAAAAACCTACGCCACTCTCCATGGAGTAGGGAAAACACCCAAGATAGAGATGAACCTGATGTGGTTGTGGAGGTCGTAATGGAGGGCCCAGTCTCAGATGCAGATAGTGATGTAGGCTGCCCTGAGGCGGTGTCGGTATATTCACAACCAAAGGAGGGAGTCACACACATGTTTAAGGACATGGTGGTAGAAAAAACTATCCCAAAATCCTATGCTATGTCAATTTTAGGGCTGCTTGAGACAACCCCCTTGTTCCCTGAAAAGTGCAGATGCCAGATGATTGACATGGAGTCCACACCTCACATGGACTTGAGCTACATAAATTACAGAGATGGATGGCATTTGGTTGCCCAAGGGAATGGCTCACGGTCCAGTGTGTGTTCCATTCCTGTTTGGAACCAAGCTGTGCAATGGGTGAGGAGGTACCTGCGGAAGGAGTGTCCAGGAGAAAATTACTCCTATGTCCACAAGAGGATTTGGAACTTCATTGAAGTGTGCAGATTGAACTGGGTGCTCATTGGTGCAGTGAAAAAAGGCCATTCATGAAACGGTGGATCCCACTGATTCTGTCTATGACAGAAATAAAGTAGTGACCACAGCAAGATCAATGTGTGTTTCATCTGTTTGGGAAGGTACAACCCTGTTCAAGACTTTTGCCATGGTACAAGACAAGATTGAAAACTCAGTCACATATTATGTGGTCAGTCATGACTGTTGTGGATTTCAGTGCACCAAGCCTGATCTTGGTTTCTATTATGCCCTTGGAGATCCACCAAAAGGCTCAAAGGCACAGTCTAATAGGAGGACTTAGAAAGATCAGTGCCCCCTGGTGCTGCTGTGGACTGTTGCCCTATGTTGCCAATAACAGACTACCTGGGTGAGATTGTTTTAGTTATTTAACTGTTTAAAGATAGCAAAGACTGTAGTTAAAGTATGTGGAATGTATATTGGTTTGAAAAAAAAAAATTCACACCAAACTCCTTTTAAATGTGACTTGCATTTATTAGAGATTTGTGTTTTAAGATTTAGTTAGTTAGCCACAGTTAGGGATTAATTGCTGTAGATAAAGAAAAAATGCTAAGTAGGATTGCTAAGTAGAATTGCTAAGTAGGGTTGGTAACGTAGATATAATTACTTATATGTACTTATATGTGCTCAAAGAGAAATGGTGGAGCTGGATATATGGTCTTCAGGTACAAAGACTGCCACCTAATAGACTCCATGGGACTTTGCAATTAGAGCACACTGGAAATGTTTTAGGCCCATAGCATATAATACATACTGTTAAGTAGTCTAGATGGTAGAGTAGTAAGTATGTTAGAACATATTTGGTAGGTTAACATGGATAAGTACTTTGATTCTTAAGTGGGTACTAGATAGTCCTGTGGGAGGAATAGCAGTAGCCATACAGTTTAGTTCTTTTTAAAGCAATGCACACTGTATGTCACCCTGATAGAGAGTATTTAGTGAGTTAGATAGGTAGTCAAATGTTTTGGTTAAAGTGAAATGTTTTGATGTTGTAATGTTTTGGATGCACCAAATATGGCTTCCTGGCATAGTTTGGGTCCTGTTAGAAAAGGGTATAGGTTTAGGGGTCCCCATGGGGGGGTGAGATGGGTGGGATGCCGGCTCTGAAAGTACCAGTGATTCATCTTTGGGAACTCAGAACGGGTAGCCATGCACCCATATTGGTGACTCAGGGTGGTTCGTGAGGTGGATTTACCCACCTAGTATTTGGGTGGCTGGTTTAATATGGCCTGACTGGTGGAGCCTGGTTGGGGTGTCCTGTGGGAGAGTGTGCATTATCTTATCTCACAAGGCCCAACAGCCTGGTTAGCCAGTACCAGAGAGCTTCCCCAGGAGGTGAAGCACTTCTGTGGGGGGGGGGGACCATATAACTTCCATTAGGCCTCGAAATAAGGGGGTGCTGAGCGCTAATTTGCGCTTCTGTTTTGGTAACTGGCGCCTGCCGCTTTAAGAGTCAGCAAGTGAAGGGTGCTTCTAGTAGCTCCATGTGTGTCTGTAGTATGAGGAGAGGCATGTCTGTGCTCTGCAGTAAATAAACAGCACACGGTGCCAAAATGGGACGTAGGCGAGTCGATTCCGATGAACAGAAAAGGAAAGGGGCATGAAATATGTAAACGCACTGCTGGAAAGCCGAAACTCCTAGAGCTGAAACTTCATGAGGATGAATTATCAAGCACAAAATGGAAGGGACGGGAAATATGCAAAAGATGGAGAGCTGAAACTAGATACAGACAGGTCAGTCAGCAGAAAAGGGAAGGGGCATGAATTAAACAAAACGTGCTGGACAGCTGAAATTCATTTTACAACCGAGAGAAAAAAGAAAGATACGACTACGTTTACAGTGAGTGCATGTGAAGAGAGGCAGGGACTGGGGGAGTATGTAAACAGACACCAGAGCACATGAAGGGAGATAGTGTGGGGGAAGTACTCAAACAATGATGAGCAGTTTGGAAACGTTTAATCAGAGGAAGCCATTTTAAGTATGAGCAGTCTAAGTTGAGCAGCATACAGAAGGAGGGGGAAGGATCTAGCTCTGTCTTCAGTGGAACTGTATAGCATGATAGACTCTTATGCCCTTACTGCAGTTTCAGCTTTGCTGGAATAGGTACAGTGTGTGCACACTAATAGCCTGTGAAAGTCAAGTATGTAAGTTTACACTTTTTTTTAGCTCTCTGACATACTGTGACTTTTATCAAGATGTTAGTGTCCACAATAACCTGGCTGCCATGGGGAGGGGGTGTCTACCAACTTCTCTACATCCTCTGCTGTACTAATGCTTCAGTGCTTTTTGGGGGGGAGGGGGGTTGTGGGAGTTGAATATATCCTTCCTGCTCTAGTGTTCAAGGATGTTTGGCAGTGTTCACCTGTACAATACCTCACCTGTAACCTGCCACATTATGATTTTTTTCTCAGAATGTAAATATACATTTATTCATGTATGCACTTTTACATTCTGAGAAAGAAATCATAGTGTGGCAGGTTGCAGGTTTTGTGTAGGAGTTACCACTGCCAAACATCCTCGAACACTAAAGCAGGGAAGGATATATTCAACTCCTGCAACCTGCCCAACCCCAAAAAGCACTGAAGCATTAGTACAGCAGAGGATGCAGTGAAGATGGCAGGCACCCCTCTCCATGACAGCCAGGTTATCATGGAGAATAAAATCTTGATAAAAAGTACAATACTCTGTCGGAGAGCTCAGAAAGTTCTTTATGTTTCATTTTACAGTTTATCCTGGATAGCCCAACTGAGATGCAACATCTTGTTTCGTTGTGGGGTCCTGCTTCTTTCCTGCAGCTTGGATGACTGGGGCACTGAGAAGTTAAATGACTTGTCCAAAGTCAGACAGTCCATATTTGGCTTCAGTGGTGTTTGAAGCTATGGTCTCCTGATTCCCAGGCCAGTGTTCTAATCACTACAACCCACTGACTACCCCCTCAGATACCTACCAGCCTCATAACAGACCATGCCGCTTCCTTTCATGTATTTAAGTCTGCTTCTGGTTTTGATAAAGTAGTTCCTGGTCATCCACAAAGTGCTGATACCCAGAAGCTACTTTTAGCTCTTGTCTGCTAAATCCTTTTTTCAATCCCTGCTCCATGTTGATTTGGGGGGTTATGATTGATGCCCTGTTGGCATTGGGAACTGTGCATGCATAGTGCCAGGTCTGCCAGGGAGCAGAGCCTGGCAGCGTGTGGGTTTGCTCAAGTGCCCACTGGCATGGGAGTTAAGGAGAGTCAAAAAGTATGTGGAGTGTAAGGAATGGCTTGAGGCCTACTCATAGGCTGTTCAGGGCAGGATGCCATTCGGGGCTGGAGAGACCTGGGGCCTGGGTGGGAGATTGCTCTCCAGCCCCAAAGTAGCAGCAGGACCCCAACAAATCACCGGTGGGGAGGGTGGACAGCGGTCCACAGCAGCAGAGAGCAGAGGCAAGCGAGAAGGAGCCCATTCAGCTCCATCAGGTCATTAAAGTGTTAGGAGTGGCTGCCATGGAGGAACTGGGCCACCGAGTGGCACAGAAGCAGACCTGGAGGGTTCAGAGTGGTGAACTGGACCCCCTGCCCATAGCCCATAGTCCATGTCCACCCACAGGAGTTGGAGCTACTGTGGAGGAGTTGGGATAGTGCTGTGCCCAGAGGTATGGTGGCAGCCACCCTATGCAAACCCTGCCTGTGGATTGGCATGGTGGACAGTTTTCAGGAGGTTGAATTGTGCCCCTTTTTACACCAGAGCTCTCGAGGAGGAGAAGAGTGCCTGAGGTAGGATTGCCCCACTCCCACTGGTGGGGAACAACTGAAAAGAGAGACTGATGTGATGTGTTAAGCACTCCCAAAGTGTTGCAAGGGTGAGAAGGAGCCCTTTATGGCTCACCAGCAGGGAAAAATTGTGAGAAGGATCCAGGTTCGGGACCCAGGTCCCTTACATAATTTGTGTGATGGCTGCTCTGTCACAGTGTTCTGTGTGGAAAGAGAATTAACTGTAACTGCCCCAAAGCTCCATGGAAGTTTTCTGTTCATGGCATGAGCCTTTGAAGTTGTTAAAATAAATGTGCTTGAATGCATCTAATTTCTTCCTGGACCAAATCATTGCTGTCCGAGTTAAAGACTGTTGGGTGTTGTTTCTAAGCAAGAGATTCTTCAATAACGAAGTGGTGTTGGGGGTGCAAATAAAAATACTGTAGACAGCTCTAGCGTAGAAAATATTCACAATAGTTTGTTCGAATTCCAAAATGGCATAAAATCTTGACGTTTCATCTACGGTTGTAGGCTTCATCAGGAGATGCCTTTTATTACTCAAAAGGGTGCAATTGAAATTCTGTTGATTTATACAGCACTTATGTTCTCACTTTACTCATTAAACCCTGTTTGTGATTGGTTGGCATCTCATGGCACTCCAGACATTACCTCATGGGTTACAGCCCACCTGATAGGCTAATGATGCACATGACCCAGATCAGATTTCCAGTATATCCAGGTCCCAGGAACCCCTGCTCTCCAGTTGTAATTTGTGCATCTGAAAAGGCAAGAAGCATCCAGTGAACCCCTGTCTGCCCTTCATTTTTAAGGTAGGAAATGTGTTTTCTTAGCACCCTTGTGCTTTTGTTATTTAAGCAAGGAGCCCATGGCTCCCAGGATTCTCTTGACTAAAATTCAGTTTCGTAAGGGTATTTATTGTTACTGTAAATCATGCCTCATGCTGTGGACGGTTTATGTATTAAGGCATTGTTTTGGCTCTGTTAATTGCCTGGTAATCGTTTCTTTGCACTGTTTCCCTCGTTCCTGTGGGCCTCTCAGACTTCTTAACTTCGGTTGAAACCAGCGTGCTGCCTGCTTGTTCGACCATGCGGCGGCCTGCATCTCACTAACAGGCCCTTGCCACCAGGAACGCCCCGCGAGTCGCCTCTGCCCCCGCGACTCCGCGGTCTCACTCGGCCTGCGCTCAGAGGCCTCCTTCCCCCTTACACCACCGCTGCTAGTCGCCTCTCTTTCACGACTCCACGGCACCCTGGCTACCGCGAGTCGCCTCTGCCCCCGCGACTCCGCTGTTCCCTGACCCTCCACCTTAAACCTCCCGGGGGGAAGGGCCCACTGGCCGCCAGCCAGTCGCCTTCTGCTCCCCGCGACTCCAGGATTTTCAGTCCTCCCGACAGGCCCACGCGGCCTATAGAGTGGGACGCCGAGTCGCCTCCGCACCCCGCGACTCCGCAGGTCGTCTACTCCCTCCTGCCACCCCTCAGGCAAGCGGCCTCCCCCCAGGACTGGCCCACCCACGTGGCAACGGCCGTCTGACGGCCTAACTCCTCCCGTGGCTTCGGCCTACTGCCCCCGAGTCGCCTCTGATTCACGCGACTCCGGGAGCTCTCTACCCTTCCACGCCCACCCTAGTCCTTCTAGCACAGTAAAGAGGACGCCTTAGAGACTTCCACTGCTCAGTCGCCCTTCTGCCCCGCTGACTCCATGACCTCACCCAAGGCCCCACTGCACTCCTGAGGTGAGGAGGCCCCGCCCATCGCAATGGCTTCTCCGAGGAACTCAGTGGGGGGTTAGGCGTCAGCGCGACTCCTCAAGGCCACCACAAAGCCTGCCTGCTTGCCTATCTAGCCTCAGGCCTCCAGCACCGAGGCCCAGTAGCGACAGGAATTTGGGTCTCGGAGGTCCTCTCCCCTGGGAGGCGAGAACACGCCCGCACAGGCCGGGGGGAGGGCGCTGATCCAGCCACCCCTCGAGGAGGAGGCCCCATCCTCGCTTCAGCAGCCAGCGGCTCTCTGGCCCAGTGATTCGGGCCCTGAACGCCCCCCCACCCCCCTGGCCTATCACAAGCTAGGGGCCTCGGACTCTGGATCTTTAAAAAAAAAAAAAGGAAGAGACAACCTGGAGACTCCACGATTCCCTCGGGTCTCTCTCATAGCGACCCCAGGAGAACACGAAGAGCCACTGCCCAGGTACCTCTCACAGCGACCCAGGCAGATACTGCGATCCCCATCCCCAGCTCTGGGGGGCTCGTGGCCCCCTCCCACAGCGGGCACGCACCCCTGAGCAGGATGACCTTTCTGGGGATGGACGGAAGAGGTCTTGGAAGAAGTCTCCACCTTGAGGCTGGGGCTAAGGGCCCTCACACAGCGCCCTTGCCATAGCAGCCCTCCGATTGGGTCTGGGGGGGGAAACGCCGAAGTCTTTTTCCTCCGCTCAGATCTCTCTCTCTTGTGTTGCAGATGGTTAAGGCAAAGAAATGCACCCGCGTGCAGCGCCACCCTCCTCCCTCAAACTCCGGGCCCCCTATGCGCAGCCTGCCTCATGGACGAAGAGCTGGCTTCAATGGAGAGAACGCCACCTCTAGCCCCTTCGCTTCCCGGCCCCAGCAACTCGACATGGGTGGACCCGGGCTCCCTACTGCTTCAAAACCAGCAAGCTGTGGTGGCCATGATGGAGACCCAGCAAAACTTCATGCTGAAGATCATGGAGAAGCTGGAAGCGCTTACACAGAACAGACCTAGACCGGCCAACGCGGAACCTTCCCGTCAAGGAGACCCTCAGGAAGAGACACTGGCACCAGAGGACTCGTGTGTTCCCCAGGATGGCAACCCTGAGGAGAGAGAGAAAGAGGACGAGTTTGAAGAGGAGGAGGAGCATGGCCCGGACTCCGACATAGAGGACCTCGATCAACAACCAACCCCCTCTCTGACCTCTAAACTGTGCGCATTCGAGGCAATTCCCGGTCTCACGAAGGTCATCAAGGCCACAATGGGCCTTGCCACAGAGGAACAAGAAGGGGAGAGGACGGAATCCAAGCTAGACCCTATGATCCAGCTAAGGACCACCACTCCAGAGACCTTCCCAGTCTGCCCGGCCATCGAGGAGCTGATTCATACTGAGTGGCAATCCCCTGATCCAGGCAGCATGCCGAACAGAAGAAACCTACTCAAAATGTATCCAGTTCAGAGCGACAAGTCCGACACATGGTACAAGGCCCCCTCCATTGATCACCAAGTGGCAGCCTTGAGTAAGAAAACCGTACTGCCGTGCGGCACCATAGCACTCAAGGACCCTACCGACAAGAAAATTGAGGACATGTTGAAAAAGACATTCGAGATCGAGGGTACCATGGCCAAGGCAATGACAGCGGCAATCTATTCCTCGAGGGCCCAGATCCGCTGGTTGGAGGAACTGCAGGAGCAGGCAATCCCAAAGTCGAGGGAGGCTGAATTATTACTCTACACCCTCGATGCAGCCAAGTACCTCGCCGACATGGCAGTGGACTCTCGCCTCAGAGCCAGGCGCCGCCATCACAAACCAGGCCCGGAGAGCACTATGGCTAAAACTCTGGGATGCCGACGCAGAATCTAAGACTTTGCTTCAAAATTTACCCCTCAAGGGGGATCATGTATTTGGGGAGGGCCTACAGGCTTATCTGAAACAGAGGGAAGAGGGTAGGGACCTCTTAAGGAATAGGTCAAGATCCTCGCATCTACCAGCTGCCAGATGCAGATTTCGGCCTGGAGCCAAGAGCCAAGGCCGCAGGGAACCCTACTCGCAAATCCATTCCTTTCGGAGTAGGGTCCCCACATCCTTCCCACGCACTTCCGTCTTCAACAACTACAAATCCCCCTCCTCCTTCAGACCTCGAGGTCAGAGGTCCGGAGGCCACGGAAGAGGATTCGCGGGAAACAGTGACTCCACTTCCCTGACACCCCCTCAGTACCCCCCGGTCGGCCAACGGTTGGCTCTCTTCGCCCACCGCTGGGAGGCCACCACGTCAGACAGGTGGGTCTGAGATGTGGTCTCCAGGGGATACACCATAGAGCTGACTCACCAGTCCATACCTCAACAGTTCGTCTCATCCCCCATCGCCAGAAGAAGGGCCTCCCCACACCAGGTACAGGGCATCCTGGCAGATCTGATCCAGAACAGGGCCATTCAACCAGTCCCAGTTCAGGAGCAGGGGGAAGGCGTGCACTCCATCTTCTTCCTAGTGCCAAAGAAGTTGGGGGAACTCAGGCCCATCCTGGACCTAAAACAGCTGAACAAGTACGTGATCCAACTTCGGTTCAAGATGGAGACGGTCCGATCCATCCTAAGGGGGATCAGGGTAGGCGACTTCCTAACCTCAATCGACCTAAAGGACGCCTACCTACATATTCCCATAATCAAGAACCACAGAAGGTTTCTTCACTTCCACATCTTGGGCCAGCACTATCAGTACCGGGCACTTCCATTCGGCCTGTCTTCAGCCCTCAGGGTCTTCACCAAGGTCTCCATCACCTTGGTAGCCAGGCTCAGGGAACAAGGGCTGGACATATTTCCGTATCTGGATGACTGGCTCATACGGGCACGGTCCAGGGACCAGTCGCAAGCCCACACAGACTTCGCCGTACGGGCACTCAGGGACCACGGATGGGTGGTGAACGAGGAAAAGAGCCACCTCTGTCCAACCCAGCAGATCGAGCATCTTGGGGCCGCCATCGACTCAGCAGATGGCTGGGCAAAACTGGCCCCAGCGCGGATCCGCAGCCTCCGGCACCTGGCCGGACATCTAAGGTCTCAACCGCACCGCGACAGTAGCAGAGTCAGCGAAACTCCTGGGTTTCATGGCTACCGCATCGACCTCGTCCGTGGGCCAGGTGGCACATGCCCTCTCCAAAACTTCATTCTGGCAAGCGGAGCGCCAAACAAGTTCAACTTGCACTGCCCCGTACAGCTGCCTGCAGGAGTGAGATCATCCCTGATGTGGTGGACCACTCCAGGAAATCTGACAAGAGGGGTTCCACTGGAAGCCCCCCCTCTGATTCCCATCGAGACGGACGCGAGTCTCACCGGCTGGGGAGCCTGCCTGGGGGACGAGTTGGCGCAGGGCACCTGGTCTCCGGCAGAGGCTCTACTCTCTATAAATGTTCTGGAGATGAGAGCGGTGTTCCACGCGCTCCAGTCCTTCCACCACCTCATACAGAAGCAATCGGTTCTGATCAAATCGGACAACCACGTGACGGTGGCATACATAGCGAAACAGGGGGGCACCAGAAGCAGGGCCATGTCACGGGAAACCGCGAATGTAATGAACTGGGCCCAAATTCACCTAACACACCTAGGGGCGGTCCATTTAGCGGGGAAGCTGAACATAAGGGCGGATTGGCTCAGCCGCCAACAGATTCACCCCGGAGAATGGCGTCTGCACCCAGACCTGTTTCGCCTAATGCAGACTACGTGGGGCCCCGTGTCCATAGACCTAATGGCCTCAAGGTACAACACCCAAGTGGACAAGTACCTGTGCAGGTTCAGGGACATGCACTCCCAGGGCACAGACGCACTGTCTCAGGAGTGGCCTCGAAACGGCGTGTACGTGTTTCCCCCTCTACCTCTCATTCCTCAAGTCGTGGAGAAGATCCGGAGATCCCAAATCACTGTCATCCTAGTGGCCCCGTACTGGCCCCGAAGATCATGGTTCGCAGCACTCACAGAGATTGCCCTAGCCAGCTTCCGAATCCCGAACCGACCAGACATGCTATCGCAGGGCCCTGTGCTACACCCGGCCCCTTGAACTCTGAAGCTCATGGCCTGGCTCCTGAGAGGCAGCGGCTGTCAGATCAGGGGTATCACGAGTCGGTCATAGGCACGCTGCTCCAGTCTCGTCGCGCCTCCACCACCTCCACATATGAGAGACAATGGGCCGTCTTCGCACAGTGGTGCCACCACCGAGGATCGGCACTGGAACAGGCGGACCTCCCCACTATCCTGCTGTTCCTGCAGCAAGGGGTGGATAAGGGGTTGGCACCCTCCTCTCTGAGAGTGCAGCTGGCAGCCATAGGGGCAGCCAGAGGCCTGGTCGAGGGGCACCCTCCAGGAGCCCACCCGGACACGATCCGGTTCCTAAGGGCCGTGGACCTCATGCGACCAGAGCCAGACCTGGGGTCGCTCCTGGACACTTACCCCTGGTTTTGGACTCCTTAAGGGCACCACCATACGAACCCCTCGCCGAAGCAGACCTCTTCTGGGTAGGCCTGAAGACCGCCTTTCTCGTGGCCATCGGCTCAGCCAGAAGAATCGGGGAGCTGGGTGCACTGTCCTGCACACCACCCTATACTACCTTCACTCCTCAAGGAGTACGACTTCGGACCATTCCGGCATTCCAACCAAAGATCGCCACGAAGTTCCATAGGGAACAACCAATAGACCTACCCACCCTGAACTGCCCCATCTCTCATGATGGACACAGCTCCCCGGACCCTCTAGACGTCGGATCGGCCCTCTTGGTCTACTTGGCCAAGTCGCAACCCATCCGCAAGACGGAGAGACTTTTCATCATCTCCAAGGGCCAATGTCAGGGGCTAGCAGCATCCAAGACCACCATTGCAGGGTGGATCAAACGGGTCGTTCTCCACGCCTATAGGGAAAGATGTCTGACCCCACCACAGGGGCTCAGAGCACACTCCACTAGGGCGATTTCCACCTCTTGGGCGGAACGAGCACTGGTATCCTCTGAGGACATCTGTAGGGCAGCCACCTAGAGCTCCCTACACACCTTCGCGAGGCACTACAGGCTGGAGCAACTGCAGGACTTCAGACCGGCCTTCGCCTCCCCGTCCTGTGGCCACACATCTCGAACACTCCGACACATCGAATCCCACCGGGGACTGGAACTGCTTCTTAGCTCCCATGAGGTAATGTCTGGAGTGCCATGAGATGCCAACCAATCCAATGGGTGTTTGCTCACCTGGTAAAGGTGATTGTGTTGGTTGGCATCCATGGCACTCCAAGGCCCTCCTCGGTATGTTCGAGCGCTGCTCCACAACAGAAGAAAGGACAGACGCTGGAGGTTCCTACCCTTCAACCTAATTTCTACAAGTAGACTCTAAGTCGAACCTTGGTTCGAGGTAGTGTGTACAGAATAGGCAATAAACTAGGCCTCCGCCCCATTATTGTAACTTGTCGTTGTATGTCTCATTTTTAATAGTCTCTATTGTGAGTCTTGCTTGCTTGTGTTCTGCTTTCTTCCTTTCAGCTATGGAAAATTCAAACTGGAGAGCAGGGGTTCCTGGGACCTGGATATACTGGAAATCTGATCTGGGTCATGTGCATCATTAGCCTATCAGGTGGGCTGTAACCCATGAGGTAATGTCTGGAGTGCCATGGATGCCAACCAACACAATCACCTTTACCAGGTGAGTAAACACCCATTATAAATTCTTCATTCCATTACAAAGCTCTCTTTCAGGGATAATGATTTAACATACAGCCTCATTTATCCTTCAATTGATATCTAGATTATGTTTCTCTGAGACACCCAGCCACAGTCCTTCTTCCTTTTTCATTTTCTGAAAGGCTCATTTCCCATGGGATCATCTGGGGCTTCTCAGAGGCTGGAAATTTGGGATGTTGTCTCTAACCAAGTTTTCCCTCAGAAACCAGAAGCCGAGCCCTATCCTAACAGTCATGATGGAAGGAGAGAGACTGAGCCAGCCTGCATCTTGATGGAGTCCAGGTCATCAAAAGAAGAATCCCTATTCTGCATGACAAAGGTACTGTGTGTTTTAATTACACTGCTGCACTGCTCTAAACTGCCTAGTCAGGAACTGGTGCCCCCCCCCTTCTCTGTGAATTTTATGCCATTAAAGACCCTAGACAGAGAGGGGAGGGGGGTAGCCAAACTGTTGTCACCTCAGAGACTGGGAGTGAGTGTACTGCCTGCAAGTTTGTGGACTGTTAAACATCAAGATGAGTGCTCAGAGTAGGAGCAGAGTGAAACAAGAAGTGTATATAATTAAAAGTTACATCAGGAATCTAAGAGGGGAGCAGGGGTTACAGACAAATCATTTATATATGTATTTATTTTCAGTATTAAAAAAGTAACTAGAAAATTCATGTCTGCATTGTCTTAATGACTTGTAATATTTGAAGAGTCCAGTCAAACTCCAAAAATTGAGGAAGGGTGTATTTGATTCAGAAATCCAGCTTGAAATGGAGAACAAAGTACAAACAACAAGATAGAAAAAGAATCATTAATATTATAATACAGAACTGATTAGCATTATGTGAACATGGAAAAGAGGAAATCACTCCAAATATGGCATAATATTTCAATTATTATTCAGGCCTGAGGAACTCAAAGAGCCACGGGTATAAATTACCAGCATTTACCAGCACCATAAGTACCCAGAGAAAGAACAGGTGGCTGCAGGTGGGAGCTGCTGAAAGCTGTTGAAGGGAATCGGGCAAGCCTGGTATTTCATCATACACACAAACTGGTATTCTTAACATAAAGACTCTGTGTTACTGTGTGTGCTTTTGACAATTGCTTTGAACTGCACTTTACATTGGTCACAGCTGTTGAGGGGGCTCGGCGACGGGCCAAAGCTGTGTAATGCACCAAGAGGGTGGGGCACTGCACCATTTGAAAAGCCTGTGCCACCTGATGGCGCATGTGTCATGGCATGAGAGTGAGTGGTGTGAGCGCCACTTGGGGGAGAAAAATAAACAAGAAGTAATAGACAGAAGCACCTCCGGCTTCTGTGGCAAAAGTGCAAAATTGAGAGATTTAGTTTAAACGTAATAGAACAAGAAAACAACTTAGATAATTAGATGAAAAGAACTGAATTAAACAATTTTAGATATTATTGTACTGTATGTTTTTTTTTAGTTTAGAAATATTACTATGCATAAGAGAACTCCTGGATAATATTTGTTTAGCAAGGTGATAATTACTGAATTTCTCTGTTTACATAAACTGTTGTCTAAACATAGCTACTGATCCTGGCTGTATCGATAGATGTATCGATAGATGTATCGACTTATTTGTATTCAGCAATGATGAAGTTTGGATTAAAAGTTGCACAATTAATAGTAATATTAGCATGGCCAGCAGTCAGTCATAAAATTGATAATATAAATGAAATAACTAATCAGGAACCTATTTATAAGCAACCGATGGTACTGCTGTACTGTTCAACTTCCTCCCTCTATACATGGTCAGGAGTCTGGCTTCGGATCCAGTAACATAGATGGCCTTCACTAATATGGTGAAGGCAACAATAAATATTGTAAAACTGTCTTTTGAAACCAGAAAGCAATTTAAAAATGAACATCAGTACAAAGCCATGTCAAAGGTAAAATTTTATCTAGAGAGATTGACAACAGTTAAGGGCACAATTTTGCTGTGCCTTTCATTGGCAGGGGATGTTCAATTAAATACAGGTCCCTGTTTAACTATGGACGGTACGAACAGTATTTTAAAAAGTAGGGTGGGGGACAGTTTCATACAATTTAACGTTTGTAGTTTAGCACCTAAAATGAGTATTGTGAAAGAATGTATATTGGAATTTAACCTAAGAGTTGTAGTTATTTCAGAAACTTGGTTAAATAGTAAAATAGAGGACTCAGAGCAATCAATACCAGGGCACCAAACTTGGAGTCAGGATCGAATTGGGGGGGGGGTCATAATATATGGGCAGACAGTTTTAAATCTGTCATATATTGACTGTAATTGTGTACCAACACCTGGGATGGAAAAGATTGCCCTTGACATGAGATTGTCTTGTAACAAACTAATTTTAATTATGGGATGTTATTTACCACAAAGAGTCAATGAGGACAATTTTGTAAAAATTCAGGATTTCCTGTGTGTTAGTATAGGAATAGCCATGAAATTCTGATGATGGATGATTTCAGCGTTGCTTGGTCTACCATCCCTTTAAGAGGTAGACTACTTGATTTTACACTTGGGATGGGACTTACTCAACTGAGTCAGCCACCAGACTGAATCCTAGAGATGTAAGTCTCTCCACCATTCTGGATTTCATTCTGACTTCAGACCCAGAAATTTATATAAAGAGCAGAGTTTTGTTGAACATATTTAGTGTCCATCAGGTCACTTTCTGCATTCGAAAGGTAGTAAAACAGATGGATAGATTTCAAATAAAGGAATTCTGATTAATGAAACATTTTGATTACACAAAGTTTGTGACTGATTTGAAAGAGAGAAATTGGGGTAGACTGGGACTTATTCCAGATGTGGTTAGTGCATGGAGCCCCCAAGTTATTCTCAACCTTGCTTCCTACCAATCCCTTGACCTGTCTTCCCTGCACATTGAACTGACTGGTATCGACTGGTCACCCATTACCAATGCCTCCTCAGTCAACTCAGCCCTAAGCTACTTCAGCTCCCAATTCCTGAATGCCTGGAACCGTCATGTCTTGCTTAGGAAGACCAGGGTCTGTGGCAATCACCTCCCCTAGGTCTCTGCCAAACTGCTAGCCTGCCAGTGTGCTTGTGACCAGGCCTGGGTGGCACATAAAGCTTCTGGAGCTCTTAAGGACCTGCTCAATTATTGTTCCCTCTGTAATGTTTGCACCAGGGCTATCTGCCTTGCTAAAGCAGAGTATTTCAATTCCTCCTTTCATGAAAACCTTAACAATCCCACCAAATTCTTGAAGGTTGTTTATGCTTTATTTTCTCCCTCAGTCCAGCCCCCCCACCTGTTCTAAAGGTAGGGGACCTCACTGTCTCTGACCCCCCCATGGCAGCTGAATTCAACAAATTCTTCACCACCTGTGCCTTCTCCCTCCTCACCTCCCTACCCCCCTCTGCCCCCTAACCAGCCTCCTCTGCTCACATTCCCTCTTCATCATGTATTTCCTTCCAACCTGTCTCCTCCTCCAATACCCTGTGGGCCATGCTAGCCCTAAATCCCCAAAAGGCTAAAAGTCCAGATAGCCTTGACCCCAAGCTGCTTCACCTTTCAGCTTACACCATAGCCCATCCTCTAGCAACTATCCTGAACCTATCCTTTTTGGTCGCCAGTGTACCTGCTGTTCAGAAGGTCGCCACTGTTGTCCGTCTTCTGAAGGGTGATGATCCCTCCGATCTTGGACACTTCCACCCTCTATCACTGCTTCCAGCCCTGGCTAAGCTTCAAGAGCACCTGGCTCTGGTACAGCTAACCCATTTCCTTGACTCTTCTTCCTTCTTTACCACCTTTCAGTCTGGATTCCATAAGGCCCATTCCACCACCACTCCCTCCTTCGGCTCACTGACTCCATTCTCTCAGGCATGAATCAGGGAAGCATCACCTCTACCATCTTTATTGATCTGGCCAAATCCTTCAATACTGTTGCCCACCCCCTTCTCATCAGCAAGCTGACCACTGCTGGCCTCTTCAGATCAGCAACTTGCTGGTTCTGGTCCTATCTCATGGACAGGTTCCAGCCTGTCGGGGTTGGCGACTCCCTCTCCTCCCCTCTCCAAATCAACACTGGCATTCCCCAAGGCTCGGTACTTGGTCCCATACTATTTTTTCATATCCCTCTAATCCTGATGCCTGCTCATTTGTAAACATCCATATGTATGCAGATGACACCATTTTATTTACCTCTTCTACTTCTCTTCAGAGGTGGCAAACAGCCTTCAGTTGGACTTCAACAGTGTCCAGGGCTGGTTTCGCACAAACCGACTTTCCTTAAATGCCCCCCAAAAAACTGTCTCTATGACCTTTGGCACCAGACAAAAGCTCACCAGGCTTGATGCCACTCCCTCCTTTCATACCCTCAATGGTTCCTTACTGGAAGATGTCTCCTCTTTCAAATATCTCTGGCTCAATAAGAACCTTGATTTTACAGTGCACATGGATACCATCCACAAAAAGCTTTTTCCCCAAACTTGGTGCTCTGTACAGACACCGCAGCTGCCTTCCACCACAAGCCCAGAGAGCGATAGTCCAAAAGATGATTCTCCCTATCTTTGACTTTGGAGATATAGTCTACAACTCTGCCCCCAAATCCACCCTCTCCAGACTGGACACTCTTTTTAACACCTTCTACCACTTCACTCTTATCTGTCTGCCCTTTACACACCACTGTGACCATTACACCTTACTCTCCTTCCCATCCCTTGGTGCCAGACGCCTTGCCCATAGCTCCTCTTTAACTGGAAAGTACTGGTCTGTCTCTCTGCTACCCTACCTACACTTCCTCATCTCTGATTCAATCCCCCTCTACCCTCTCCATAACTCTGCACACATGGCCCTCACCACCTCCCAGGTGTACTACTTCAAGGTGTGCTGCCTTCTCTTACCACTTCCCAAGTATGTGGAACTCCCTCCCATTAGATATCCACTCCACTCAGTATCCCCGCTCCCTATACCTCCTTCTTAGTCATCACATAGCTCCCTCTTGCAACTGCACCTAACCACCTATTCCCACCTATTTGTACTTCCCTCCACCCTCAACAATGCCCAACCAATTTGACTTAATGCAGTCCCTCATGCCTTTGCCCTGCCTACCCCTTGCAGGGTTTTCAGCATCATGAAGGGGGTGAAGGCTTTTGGCTGACCTGTTGCCCTTCCTCTTGTTCTTCTCCTCTGCCCTCAAAAATACCCAACCAATTTTGGCTTAATCCAAATCTCTCATGCCTATTGTCCTACCTACCCCTTGCAGGGTTTTCTGCATCCCAAAGGGGTGAAGGCCTTTGGATGGCCTATTTCCCCTCCTACCCCTACTCTAACTAATAGATCTCTACTCGTACCCTAGTGACTGTATAGACTACATAATTCTGGTTGGTTCTAGCACTTTTCATGTCAAGTTCCTGTCTTGGAAATGTATAGTAAGCACTATGTGTGTTTTATGCCTTGGTTCCTCTGTAAAATAATGAGTATGTATAGCACAAGTTTTGTTTGTAACTATATATCTGGATATTTTTTTTATTTTAGTTGTTTAACCAGGAATAGCACACTAAGCTGAAAGCTTTTTTACAGGTGCAATCTGGGAGCACAGGGAAGTTAAGAGTGACTTGCTTAGGGTCACACAGTATGCAAGTGGAAGGTGCGGGATTCAAACCCAGGTCTGGTCTGCTGGATGTCACCAGATTTGCAGTACAGAGCCGTAAACCACTGCACTATACTGCCTCCCTATGTATGTATATGGATATGTATACCTCAGGATATGTATACCTCACTTTGTACCTGTTTATGTGATTTGGTTCTATGTAAAATAATTTCATATGTTTCTTCTAGGTATCCCCCTTCCCCCAGGATGCATCTGGAAACAAGCTATTGCAGCTCTGTATGTTCTTCCTGGTGAAACTTTTTCAAATAAATAAAATAAATATCAGTGTGCAACCACCACACACCTGTGTGCAAAAAAGGTAAAGGTTAAAAATGCAGTAAGATATATGAGGACCCTGGGCATGTATTGTAGAAACAGAGATAGAGCATGGAGAAAAGCAAAAAAAAAAATAAATAAATAAATACAAAACCAGCATGGGACAGGTATCACCAACTTAGGAATTTTTACCTCAAAGAAACCAAAAAAACAACAGTTTGAAGCCGAAAACATAAAAATGAACCATAAAAGTTCTGGGATCTATATTCTAAATTAAAAGGGAAAAAATTTTATGAACTTGCAGGCTCTTTCAAAATTGAAGAAAATAATGTTCCCACCTTTAGCTATATAGGAGATGTATTCAATAGATTCTTTATAGACTATGGTACATCTGGGTGGAGACAGAGACAGAGGGCAGGGAAGAAGAAGAAGAAGAAGAAGAAGAAGAAGAAGAAGAAGAAGAAGAAGAAGAAGAAGAATCAGCATTTATATAGCGCTTTTCATACACAGTGTATCCCAAAGCACTTTACAAGCAATGCTAGACTGGTAGTGAAGTGACTGAATGTGTGGTGGCGGCCATATCGCACATCAGAGAGGAGGGACATCTCATGGAAAATACAGAAAGGCCAATATTTTCACTCCATTTGGTTGATACAAAAGAAGTCCTGAAAGAATTATTGAAATTTAATGAAAGGAAGGCCATAGGACTAGACAAAATACCATCATGTTTTCTAAAATTTGCTTCATCTGTTATAGCCCAGACAATAACAGAAATGTTTAATTTGCCCATAACCAGAGGTACATACGCCAAGGCATGGAAAACAGCTAAACTCATACCCATATACAAATCTGGCTCCAAAGAAGATATCCACAATTAGAAACAAATATCCCTTCTTCCTGTAATATCAAACCTTTATGAAAAATTATTGGAAAATGAAAATTTTTTTGGAGATACAAAATACATATAATCCGGAATCCAGTGAACAAGGCGACTGAAATTGGGCACCTATAAAAATGGCTGTGTTCATGGCTACCAAAGCAGTGGGCAACAGGATACTGAGGTGGGCAAAAAGCAAAAGAGAAGTAGGGAGTATACCTGCATGCATGCACTTGCGGGGGGGGCAGGGGAAGGATGCTATGTGGGAGGGGGTGTGGTGAGCAGCTGCTGAGCTGGACCACTGGCATCATGGGGAGAAGGGTCTGCTGGGAGGCGCAGTGTACAGGGTTCAGGTCCGGCACAGTGCATTTTTTTTTCTGGCAGCCAGCATGTTTTTTTTTTTAAGTTTTTCACCCCCCTCAACATGCACCCTCCTGGAGTTGAGAATCCATAAGTAGGGGAGTGCAGGGGGCACAGCCCCTCACATAATCAATGAGACCTGTAGGTCTCAGGCACTGTTTTTGTCTGTGCTGCGAGTGTGCATTGCCGAAATTGATGTTCGGTGATGTACACTTGCCATAACGGTGATCGTCTTTCCGCGATCGCTGTTATAACATGGAACCATATAATCCATATCAATCCGGTTTTCATTCTGGTCACCGCACTTTGACTGCACCGGAGAAGGTGACAGATATCCAGGTATCTTTGGATCCTGGTCGGGGCCATATTTATAAACTTGTCCAAGGCATTTGATATCTTGGATCATGCCACATAATTGGCAAGATGAAAGAGAATGGCCTTGACCAGGTGACCCTGAACTGTTTTTGGGAGTATCTACTTGGAAGTGCACAGTTAGTATCTTTAGGAATCTTTACGTCCCAGCTGGAAGATATTAAATCAGGGGGTCACCCAGAGGTTGGTGCTGGGACCGATATTGTTTAATCTGTACACAAATAGGGCTGGGTCTCTTATTGCTGAGGCCTGGCACCATTTGTACACAGATGATGTGGTCCTAAACTTGGAGGGCACATTGGTTTCTGAAATTCAAAATAAACTCCAGAAGGATTTTGACATGTTACAGGATTATTTTAAATTACACAAACTGGTATTAAATAGTAGGAAATACCAGGTTATTATTTTTGGAAACAAACAAAACCTATTAACCCAAACTCTTCAAATTAAAACTAATACAGATTTTGTCTTAGAACAGATTAACGCCTATAAATATCTCAGAGTATGGTTAGATACAAAACTAAGATGGGATAGACATATAGATGATCTGATAAGAAATTAAACACCAGGATAGGGGCCTTATACAGGTTGGGGAGGTTTATTCCAACTGTAGCCAGACAGCACGTGGTAAATATTATGATAATACCACTTATTGATTATGGGGATGTGGGCTATGGAGCGGGCACCCAGGATGGAACTGGATAGTGTGGATGTGGCCTTGAATAGCTTCACCCGCTTCGTAATGGATGTTCCCTGATTGACGCACCACCGCTCATTATACAAAGCATTGGGCTGGATAAATCCAGCAGAACACAGACACACATTATGCACTTGATACACCAGAACCTGTTGAAAAAGACCCCGCCTTATTCAAACAATCTGTTTCAAACTCGTATTTCATTAGGTGACTTATGAACAGCCCAAAATTTAGAATTTAAAATCCCAATAATGAAAACAGTAAAAGGGAATTCTACCATTATTATGTTATTATTCTACCATTATTAACATTGGCCCTAGAGCCTGGAATGATTTTCCATCTAAACTAAAATCTATGGCAGTGGTACAATGGAGTATAATAAAAGGTTGGATGCTACATGAATTTTCATGACCTAAACATTGCTGCTAATATTGTCCTGTGTATTGATAATGTTTCTGTGTATATGTTTGTGCAATATTTGCTCATTTTTTAGTCAATCTTGTAAGGTGTTCTGATTATTTATGTATTGTATGAATACTGGACCCCATTGTAAATGAGTTTTGCTGAATTGGGCTATCATTTCAAGAATATTTTTTTACAAACAAACAAATTAATTGGCTTTCTTGTTGAAGGAGCCATTTAAGGTTAACTCCTACAGAGGCTGATAGGATGTTGTTGATCCCCATAACATGAATGTTTTTTGGGTCCCCACAATGATGGGTACACAAATGTTCCCCAACTGAGGTGTCACATTTACCAAAGGTTATAGAATGAATGTATTCTTGGCTCCTCTCTTTCATAGGCTGTATCGTCTGCCTATGTATAGCACAGGACACTCACACCAGATGGCATAAATGATGTACTCTGTTCTACGTTATTAGGTGTCTCACCTCATAAACAGAATTGTTAGTTGGGCTAATGAACATCCTACCAGAGTAGGTATATTGGCAGATATTGCAAGTGCCCAATCTGTGTAACCCCAGTGGATGTGGAAAACCTGTAGGTGGTCATTTATTGCTCCTGTCTTTGTAGTGACTTCTAAGAACCGGATCTTCAAGACTGGCAGTTTTTCTGTAGACCACTCTTGGTTGATCACTTACAACCCCTTTAAGGTCTGAACCAGTTTTGAACCAGACCACATCCCCTGAAGAAGAACCGTTCTGGGTTTGAAACTCTGGGGTGTTTGGTGCTTTACTCTCCACACCAGTGCTCACCAATAAATCACTGCATTGTACTCAGAGATGACAGCTTTTTGTGCATTTCAGCATGGTTTTTATTGTTGCTGGTCCTCGATTCCCCCTTATACCACCTACTCCCTCTACAAATCTGACCCTTGCTCACTTGCTGTTCCCCCAGTAAAACCCTATGCTAGCCAAGCTGCTTTCTCCTTCCACTTCTCCATACTTTGGAGCTCCCTTCTCCACACTGTTCATACTGCTCCTTCCTCTCTCACACTAAAATTTATCCTCCATAAATTCCCTACTCACTCCTACAGTTGTCCCTTATTCTGGGTTCAGGTTTTACCTGCTGCCCTCCAAAGTCCTCTCTTCTCCTCATGCCCTAATCACAGTTCCCCCAGCTCCCCTTGGTCTAGGCAACTCTTTCTTGCTGTTCACAGTAGTGCCTTTTCACCAAGCATTTTATTGCTGCTATTTGCACTTTACTGCTTACTTGCTACTAAAATAAATAAATTGCACCAAGTGGCTGGAAACAGTTTCTGGTACAGGTGTCCCCAGAAGGCATTTCTGACCCAAAGGGTCAAGGAGCTTACAAGGGAGGGGTCCATCCTTGACGTAGTCCTTACAAAAAGGGATAAATGTAGGGAACATCACAGTGCAAGATCCATTTAGAACCAGTTACCATCAGTTCATGTGGTTAACTGTCATTCTAGAAGTGGACAGAAATAAGTCAAAAACAAAAGTCCTGGACTTCAGGAAGGTGGACTTTGGAAGGATGTGAAAACTGTTGCAATAGGAGCTGGAAAGGGTGGAGGCAGTAGTGGGGGTACAAAAACAGTGGGACATGACAAAGGAAGCTATATTGAAGGTTATAAATCACTGTATCAGGGTAGTTGGGAAAAACAAGAGGGTAGGAAACCACTGTGGTTCAGATGGAAGGTAGTAGGCGCTAAGAGGGTGAAAGAAGCAGGCCTTCAGAAAGTACATAACAACCAGGGTGAGGGAAATATAGTAGAGACTAAGCAAGATGAAGGTGGCCAGCAAGATTTAGGGGAGGTGAAAGTCTTACATGATGCTGAGAGTAGCAGAAGGGATGAGGAAGGGAGATAAAACAGTCTTTCTTTACATACTGTTCATGAGAAATGAAACACAAAAGAATATCTAGACTAAAGAAGAGGGAAGAATAGGAGGAGGAGAAAAGGAAAGTTGACATACTAAATCCATTTTTCTGTCCTGTATCTACTGCGGTGGATAAAGGGCAATTACCAGACTGTGTAGTCACAGCAAAGGGGGAAGTGGGTGTCAATGTCAGTGAAGTTCCAATCTTAGAGAAAAGGGTGGTAAAGGGACAGAATCCACAGAAGGTGGACAAGCCCATGGACCTGGGTGGGCTGCATCCCAAGGTGCTAAAGGAGATGGGGTGAGTCCTAGCTGCACAATTGACTTGGTTAAGAGACAAAAACCAGACAGGAATACTTAGATGTCGGGAGGTCACCATTGAGGTGCTGCTGGAATCGACCTTGGAACTGACCCGTTTAATGTGGAACAATCACCATCAAGTAACCCACATTCAAGTGTGGGGCTGGCCCAATGTGCACTTTGTGTACAAAACATTTTGATTAACTGTTTACTGTAGTATAGCTGATTGATATCAAACTAATTTTACTTAGTACTAGGCAGGCATCCTATGTTACTACAAATCTCAGAATCCCCTGCAACTGGCATTAGTGCATGTTAGAGTTCATATAATCTGTGACTTTTTTTTTGCCTGGTCCTGTTTTTCTCCATGGGCTGTGTAAAGTCATAGAGGACTATACTTAGCCCCTGGAGAAAAGCAGACCCAGAAAACTTCTGATCGGATATTATAAAAGCTGTAACACACATTGCAGGCTATTGAATCTCCCACTGCTGCCTACTGCTCTGATGTCAGCTGCAATGGATTCTGGGATTCTTTTATACCAGAAAATGTCAACCAAGAACTAAGCAAAATTGGTCTGATACACACTACTATACTACACACAAAATGCACATTGCAAACAGCCTCGCACTTGAGTGTGAAGCTCTCTGTTCTGATTGTTCTCCATTAACATTATTTGTGATATTGGAGTTGTGATCCAAGGGAAGACCTGTTTATTGTCAGACAATCCAAAGATTTGGGGAGGAGTGGACAGTAAGAATGGGGTAAAAGGTATGAAAGAAATTCTACAAGTGTTGGAGAAGTTGCCAAGAGTTAGGCAGTAGAAATTCAGTGCCAAGAAGTGTAAGGTTATGCACATAATAATAATGCACCTTGAGGCAAGAAATGAATTTGGAACTGGGAAGGGGTTGCTGTGGAGAGTATGACAGAGGAAAAGATATGGGGATAATAATTTTTGACAATTTGAAAACAACACAGTGCAACAGGACAGTAGGGAGGACAAATTGGATGCTTGGATGTAGAGGAAGGGAGATTAGCAGCTGGAGGAGTGAAGTGTTTCTGCCACTGTGCAGGTACCTGTTTTTTCCTTTGTACATTTCCATAATCAATGCCATGCCTGAAGAAAAAATAGGGACAGGGTGGAAGCAGTGCAGAGGGGGGTTAACAGAATGATCCAGGGCCAGCAACATAACACATTCATGGGGAGGATATAGAATCTTAGCATGTACATTCTGGGTGCAAAAAGAGAAATGGGGGTACATTATGGAGATATACAGATACCTTCACAGGATTAACAGAGTAGACAGCAAAGAGTTGTTTTCACCGGGCGGGAACACAAGCACAAGGGGGAACTCAAAGGAAATTGTTTTGGGGGGCTTTAAGAAGGGCATCAATAAACCTTTCTTTATGGAAAGGATGATTAAGGGGTAGAATAGAATTCCAAGGGAGGTACTGTCATTTGTGTGAAATCAGGGACAGATTCATCAAGAGCGGTATAGGCATGTGAGGCTGATGAGGACAGTTGCAAAAGGGGAGGGAGGAATGGGGAATAATAGGCCACTAGGGCACGCCCAACATTAACATTAGATAAGTGGGTCTGGGCAGACTTTGATGGGCTGCCGGGCCTTTTTCTGCAAACAATGTCTATGTTTCATGTAAACATAATAGCCCCAAAAAGGTTTTGTTAACTGCAGCTATTATTGACAGGTTGCAAAGGTTTCCTTTAGAAAGTAAAAGATCTACAGTAATTTAAATGAGAACTACAATGGCTCATCTGCTTAAGTTACCATTTCTGGTGTGTTGCTTAAGTAAGCAACAAGGCACAATGAGGTGTGGGTTATGGTACAATGTACTTTTAGGTGCATTATGAGGCATGAGGCACTTGCGCTTGAGTGCCTTTAGTACCTGGGAAGTGCTCTTGTTAGGTCATAACCCACACCTCAGAGTGTCTTATTGCGCTTATAAAATGGGCACAAAATTTCCAACATAGTGTATCAACATTTTCCGTAATAGAACTTTTAATTACCAAGAAATAAAATAACCGAAGTGAAAAACGTATTAAATAGTTCTTGTACTCAGTACTTTTCAATAGAGGTAATGAGAGGTTGTGGTGTAGCTAGTAGAGGACAGTAGTCCTACAGTTAATGTGATGGTTCCTGACCCCCCCACTGAGATTTTTTTCTTTTTTTTTTCCTGGTTTTCTGTTACATTTTCAGCTTTTGTTCTGTATACTCTGCTGCCTGCTTGGTGGAAAGGAGACAAATGATAGCCTCCGAACGTTTACAGAAGACCATTGATTGAGCCGGCTGCTGAAGAGTGACATCCGACACCCTCACTTGAGATTACATTTTTTTTTTCTGGTTTTCTGTTGCATTTTCAGCTTTTGTTGTTCTGTTGTTGTATATACTCAGCTGCCTGCTTGGAAAGGAGATGGATGATAGCCTTGCTCTGAACATTTACAGACCACCATTGACTGAGCCGACTGCTGAAGAGTGACTTTTGGCTTTCCGGTGAACTTTGAAGATCGCGGTCGGCACTGTTGTCACCTTTTCTGATGTCAGTGTGTTTGGTATGCTGTCTAGTCCATTCTTTTCACAGAAAGGGGATGGGTGACAGCTTTTTAATGTTTATATCTGACCGCTGAGTGAGACAACTGCTAAAGACTGATTTCTGTTTTGCGGTTGGCTTCAGAGATCGTAGTCGGCTTTGGAGAGTGTGGTCAGCTTTCTAATGTGAGTTTGCTGACTGGGATTGGGTGGTGCAGTGATACGCATGGTAATGGGGCTTTCCCTGGCATAAGTAGTGCCAGTTGTACAATTATGGCCTCATCAGGACACGTCTGAAATAAGCTATCGGCCAATCAGATTTATAGAAATTGTGTGCCCATTTTATAATGCACAGTAAGCAACCCGCTGCAACCCCTCCCCCATTAAAAAAGAGAAAAAGGAAAGATCTACCCAAATTATTTCATCTGCCTCACACCCATGCTATCAAACTGCACATGCATGGGTAGAGAAATCATTACATCCATCATCCCAAAGACAGCAAAGAATCTGATGCACTCCTAATTGTGTGTGACATGTTCAGAAACAAAAATTAACGTTCTAAGGATAATTATATTTTATTATGGTTTCATATGACAAAATGCTTTTGTGTAGTAAACAAATTTGCTTTCATATGGGTTAGTGATACAAAAGCATAGAAAACCAAAATTTTTGCTTACTGAAAACAGAATATTTAGGTGGAGGGGTATTTGTTGTTTATGTGGTTGACATATTAGCCTTTAAGGAAAAATCCGCGGTCTTTTATATGGGTAGATATTGTCCTTTTTTTTTGCTAGAAATGTACATATTAAAAAAATCATGCGTGATGAAAGGATAAGTATTTTATGGTTTTGTGAGTATGCGTTTGTCACTTGTGTTTATGCTATCATATGCTATTTTTATGTTTGCTTGCGAGCATGCGCAAGAAACATGATGTGACAGCTTAGGAGGGAAGTGGATTGTGGAGGCATGGCAGTGTTACAGCCGAAGGAGGCACTGCATTTGGGGGCTTGGCAGTGGTGGACCAATTGAGGCACAGTGTGCTGATGACAATGGTCTCCAAAAAGTGCACCAAGTTGTAACATTTTTGCCACAGCAATCAGGGGCCGCCTCGTCATTGCAGCATCAGTCATTGTGCTGCAATGAGGGAGTGACCCGTCATTGCAGGGCGGAATGCTACCCAGCCTAATACTGTTTGTGAACGTGGCAGGTGCCTTGCTGCCACCTTCACAAACAATATTAGGCAGCCTCCCATGCCGAGGAGGTGCCCAATCTACCTCGGCAGCATGTGCGCCCGCAAACGGCCTTTCTTGACCAACGGGGGCCCCAATCCTCACCGGCTTCAGTGCCCGTAATGTTTATTTAGCTGATAGGGGAGCCCACTCCCCATCGGCAAGATGTAACCCCCACCACCCGCTTTCATTGTCTGCTGACGGGGGCGCCCAATCCCTGTCGGCATGATGTCCCCCCCTCCCATTTTCTTGTGTGCCGATGGGGATGCCCAATCCCCATTGGCTACAGCTTCCCCCCCAAAAAAGAGTCCCTTGCTATGCTGGGAGCCTACCCCAGCATGCAAATGCCCCTGTAAAATTGGAAACCGTCCCATGTTGTCTTTTTGTTTTTTTTTCCCTGTAAAGAAAAAACGGTCTCTAGCGGTCTGCCAGACCCCCCCTCTCGCAACCTGTGCCCATCCACTGTGCACCCTGCCTCCCCACCCCCCACTCGCCCCATACTTACCTCTGGAGTCTGGCGCGATGATCTTCGGTGGAAAGGGAACATGTCTGCAGTCTTCAAAGCTGACTACGAACTGAGGAAATGCCGGTAAGCTGTATAATGTAATAAATAACGTTTTTTCAACTTTGCTGCACATCTCAGGCATTTTTGGAATTTTGGCACCAAATTTTCAACATGGGGTTTTTGGGACCCCTCCTCATGAATTCTGTCACTGTCATGGCGTTAATCGGGGCCGAAGGGTGATTTCACGGTCACTGTGCGAAATCACCTTTCGGGACCAATTAATGAAATGACAGTGCCAGTGTTCATAAGGTGGGCTCTCAAAAAGCCTATGTTGCAAATTTGGTGAAAAATTCTGAAAAATGACTGTTTTACGAGCATGAGTGGCGCAGTTCCTATGCACGCTCGTAAGTGTGTGAATTTGTAACATTTGCACTCCAGATTTTCAACATTGCCATTTTATCACACCTACTTATGAACAGTGCAGCTATCATTTTTCACATCTCGTTCAAAATGTGTTTCCACGCATGTAGCGCACAATGACACAGTCAGCGTGTGAAATCAATGTTTGGGACAGATTAAGAAAATCACAGTGATGCTGTTCATGAGCAGAGGTCTTAAAATGGCTATGTTGAGAATTTGGTGAATAAATTCCTAACAATGACTGTTTTACGAGCGTGCATTGTGCAGTTCATACGCACGCTTGTAAGTTCGCGAATTTATAATATTTGCACTCCAGATTTTCAACATTGCCATTTTAGCACACCTACTTAAGAGCAGTACAGCTGTCATTTTTCACATCTTGTCCAAAATGTGTTTCCATGCATGTAGCGCACAATGGCGCGCAGTCAGTGTGCGAAATCAAAGTTTGGGACAGATTAAGAAAATCACAGTGACACTGTTCATGAGCAGAGGTCTTAAAATGGCTATGTTGAAAATTTGGTAAAAAAATTCCTAAAAATGACTGCTTTACGAGCGTGCATTGCGCAGTTCATGCGCAAGCTCGTAAGTGCGTGAATTTTTAATATTTGCAGTCCAGAATTTCAACAGTGCCATTTGACCACACCTACTTATGAGCAGTACAGCTTTAATTTTGTGCATCTCATCCAAAATGTGTTCCTGCGCATGTAGCGCACAATGGTGCAGTCGGTGTGCGAAATCAATGTTTGGGACAGATTAAGAAAATCACAGTGACACTGTTCATTAGCAGAGGTCCTGAAATGTCTAAATAGAAAATTTGGTAAAAAAAATTCATAAAATGACTGTGTTATGAGCGTGCGTTGCGCAGTTTCTAGGCACGTGCGTATGTTCGCACATTTGCAATGTTTTCACTCCAGATTGCCAACACTGCCATTTGCCCACACCTCCTTATGGACAGTACAGCTGTCATTTTTCACATCCCAGCCCAGATGTGTTTTTGCACTTCCGGCACAGACAAGCGTGGTCGTTGTGGGAAATCCATGTTCAGGACACATTAGGAAAATCACACTGACACTGTTCATTAGCAGAGGTCCTAAAATGGCTATGTTGAAAATGTGGTGACAAAAGTCCATAAACTAAACTGTGTTATGAGCGTGTACTGTGCAGTTTCCACACACGCTCGTAACTTCGCACATTTGCAATATTTTCACGCCATATTTTCAACATTGCCATTTTTCCGCACCTCCTTATGAACAGTACAGCTGTCATTTTTCACATCCTGACCGAAATGTGTTTTTGCACTTCTGGCACAGAATAGCGTGGTCCCTGTGGAAAATCACTGTTTAGGATACATTACAAAAATCACAGTGACACTGTTCATTAGCAGAGGTCCTAAAATGCCTATGTTGAACATTTGGTGATGAAAGTCCATAAAATGACTGTGTTACAAATGTGCATTGCCAGTTTCCACGCACGCTTATAACTTTGCACATTTGTAATATTTTCATGCCAGATTTTCAACATTGTCATTTTCCCACACCTCCTTATGAACAGTACAACTGTCATTTTTCACATCCTGGTTGAAATGTGTTTTTGCAGTTCCGGCATAGAATACCGTGGTTTCTGTGGGAAATCAGTATTCAGGACACAATGACAAAATCACAGTGACACTGTTCATGACCACAGGTCATTAAATGCCTATGTTGAATATCTGGTGATGAAACTCCATAAAATGACTGTGATATGCGCATGCATTGCATGGTTTCCACGTATGCTCAGAAGTGCAAGCATTTTTTAATATTCCCACTACACATTTTCAACATTGCCATCTCTTCATACCTCCCTATGGATGGTACAGCTGTCATTCTTCACATCCTGCCCGATCTGTGTTTTCGTACATGTGGTGCAGAATTGGCACTGTCACTGCTGGAAGTCAGTTTTCAGGACACATTGACAAAATCACACTGCCACTGTTCATGACAAGAGGTCCCAAATGCTTTGATAAGGTGGGGTCACAAAAAGGCAATGTTCAAAATTTGTACTGTGAATACCAACAAATGCCTGAGGCATTACGGTTTCTAACCATAACGTCCTACCCATTACAAACAGACAGGCATCGGGAGTGCCTTTGGATTGCCGCCTGTACTGCTCATGCCATCCCACCCCCAGTCACTGACAGGCATCGAGGTTTACCTTGGACACTTCGTCCCAAGACTTCACCCCATTCTCCTATGCTGCATCCATTTCAACATATGTCCTTATGGAATGGAGTGACTGTAAAGCCAAACACCCTAAATCACAGCTCAACACGTGTCGGTGTCTGCAGAATAGAGTGAGGTGACATGGCTTGACTGTCATGGGTGATGACCCAAAACCTTACCCCAGATCATGTCCGTCTCTACAGGATGGAGGTGGGGTTCATATGAAGTTCAGTACTTCACTGCCATTCCTATTCTGCATCTGTCTAACTCCTGCATTTCTAATGCTAATACCAGAAAGCAAACTTTCGGCATTGACAAATGCTTGTTACTTTTGTGACAGTTTTAATTGTGGGCAAATGGCTGCATAATACCAATCTGAAAATAAGGTGTACATTACAGATGTAACTTGTGTATTTGACAGTTTAGAAGTTGTTTGTGGAATTCTTTAAGATGTGTTTTGTTGAAACATGGCCCTTATTTTAATGAAAAATGAATATTTCCAGAGCCACCAGTGACAAAAGCAAAACCCGATGTATGTTTTCATGTGACAGGTTTTATGACGAGTAGAAATTATTTTGTGAGGTGTTTTTGCTTTCATTAGGTTTTCTGCAGGAATCTTGGAAAATTTTGGAATTAGAACATTATATCCTTGCATCGCAGTCTTTGGTCTGCCTGTGTTTGGGCCCTGTGTACAATCACATAGACCTTGTCTTGGTGCGGGGCCCTCCTGGCATTCTGGTTTTTGGTGTCTACCTGTGTGCATGGCCCACAAAGTCCTGAGCACAAACAGATGTATCATTTTCTTGGAACAGGGCTTGGAGGGCCCTGCACATCCTAGTATTGTGGATTTTGGTGTATGCCTGTGTGCAAGGCATGAAGAGCCCTGCATGCTGCCTGCCAGACCTTTCAGGGCCTGCTTGGTCTGGCATGGTAATCTTTTGTTTCTGCCTGTGCACAGGGCCCACGGGGCCCTGCATGCAGCTGTATTAACTGTTTTCCTGGTACAGGACCCAGAGGGCCCTGTGCATGCTGTCATGGCAGTCTTTGGTGTCTGCCTATGTGCAACTAGACAGGACTTTGTCTTGCTGCAGAGCACAGAGGCTTGTGTGCCACCTGGATTAGTAGTCTGTGGTATCAACTTGTGCACTGGTCCAGCAAGGCCATGCACCTAGCCAGATGGACCTTTGTCTTGGCATAGGGCCCAGAAGACCCTGTGCATCCTGGTATGAAGGTGGTTGGTGGTGTAAGGCTCAGAATAGGTTAGATATGAGGATAAAATTCCACTATCAGAAAAATAAATTCTTTGCATAAAACCACATTAATGCAGACATTAGGGTTGAAAAATGCAAAGCACACAAAGACAAGGAGTGGAGTGGAGTGTCAGGAGCCTTGTTAAGTTGTTGCTATGGTGTTCTTTGATGTTTTCAACACTAATGCAACCCTCCTTCCCCAGCCTCTATCTTTGTGACCCTAGGACAAGCTAAAGGTCTAGTGCATGCGCTTACTATATGAAGAAAGTCAAAAATGATCTTCTGCTGCACACAGAGTCCACAGGACCGTGTGTGAAGAAAGTTATGAACGATCTTGATCTCCTGCTTCACACAGGGACCTATGCGAAGAAAGTTATACATAACCTCTGGCTGTGTACAGGGTCCGGGGAAAAGTAAGTTATGAATGATCTTAATCTCAGTCTGTGCTGAGGGCCCCCAGGGTTATCTGATGCACTGAAGGTGGCTTTTTGGATTTTGTTAGGTCCCACTACCCAAATGCTATACAATATTTTTTCCAAAGATAATAGGTAAAGGGCCAATCAGGTTCAGGAGACATTCTGGGGCTCCTGTTAAATTACATTTTTTTTCTTCTTTTTTTTTTGCGCCCTCCCAGCTCCTGGTTGGCCTCTCCTTCAGGTCCACCTATGCCCCTCATTTGCCACCCTGCCCTGTCACAACCATCGCCACCCCACATCTGAAAGCCCCTGGGTATCCCAGCATAATCATTCACTGGGCAGGTCCCCCTCCTCCGAGGGGGAAGGGCACCAGTGGGGGAGGCCAGCACACTCTAAGTAGGTCCAGGTGCAGCTGGAGTGGCCATTAGGCTGCTCAGGGTCTTGTGGCAGTGGGAGCTGGCAGCCATCATCTGGTCAACCATGGAGTGCTCTTTTCTGTGTTTCTCCACAGGGCACAGCATGCCACCAACATCAGGCATTCACTGACGTTCACCATGCTCCTTCTTAGCATGAACCAGCATGCGATGCTGTACCCACAGCCTCCACCAGGAGTCAGCAAGAGACAGGTCTGCCCCTCTCCCTCCCCCGGAGAGAGAAGGGAGCAGTCATTGGACACTGGAGCCTTCTCTCCCTGGCCAGCCCTCCAGCGTCCTGGATCTGTTCCTGAACACGGGTTGCTGGCACCGCAAGCAGAAATCCAACTGCTGCACAGAAGGGCCGGCTAATTTTTTTTTTCTGTTCATTGAATTGTGCACTGCCTGCTCCCTCCCCCCAGCTGTCACTCACCCACAGAACTCCATTCTGCTCACCCACTCTGGTTCATGACTTCATCCAACATTTTCTATACCCCCCAAAATACTAATATTAATTCAGATGGTATCTGAAGGCCATTTGGATGCATCCGTCAATAGAGATCTGGAATGAGGTGAGCAAGGGAACAAACCACAGCTTGGGTTTTTCCTAGCTCTGGTTTGCAGTTTGCTCCATTTTTGGTCTCTGTTTTTTTTTATTTCTTTTTTGTTTGTGTTAATACACTTACCAGTCTACCCCTATCAAACTGACAGAAAATACCACAGTGAAGTTTAGATGTTGGAGCCCCTGGAGACTGGAAACAAATCTTTTCTTCTCCTGATTGAGTGCTGATATCAAGCTACATAGAAACATAGAATTTGATGGCAGATAAGGACCGCTTGGCCCACCCAGTCTGCTCATTTCCCTACCTAATGGATAAGCTGCAGATCCTAGTTAACCAGCAGCCTACTTCTTCCACCCCACCCCCTAGAATTGCCTTATGACTGTCCCATGCATGCTTGAATTCCACCACTGTTTTTGACTCCACAACCTCTTCCGGAAGGCCGTTCCATGCATCCACAACCCTGTCTGTGAAAAAATACTTCCTTAAATTACCTGTGAGCCGCCCCCCCATCTTCAAATTGTGCCCCCTTTTTCCTGCACACCTCTTTTTTTGAAAGATGCTACCCTCTTGGACTTTGTTGATTCCCTTGAGGTACTTGAAAGTTTCTATCATGTCCCTCCTCTCCCTCCTTTCCTCGAGGCTATACATATTAAGCTCCTTAAGTTTCTCTTCATATGTCTCTCCGCAGACCCTGCACCATTTTAGTTGCCCTCCTCTGGACAGCTTCCACCCTGTCTCATTCCTTGCAGAGACTGGGTCTCCAGAACTGCGCGCAGTACTCCAGATGGGGTCTCACCAGCTGTCTGTTGAGAGGGATAATAACTTCCTGTTTTCTACTGGTGATGCCTCTCCCTATGCATCCCAGTATCCCCCCAGCCCTCCTTGCTGCCCTCTCACATTGCTTGCCCACCTTTAGGTCATCTGATATGCCTGCCCCCAGGTCCCTTTCCATTTTTGTTGTTGTTAGTATCTCACCCCCCATTGCGTACTCTTCCCCTGGGTTTTTGTTTCCCAGGTGCATTACCTTGCACTTCTTAGCATTGAATCTAAGCTGCCATACATTTGACCATTCCTCTAACCTTGCCAAGTCCCTCCTCATCCTTTCCACCCCACCTTGTGCATCAACTCTGTTGCAGATCTTTGTGTCATCTGCAAAGAGACATACCTTTCCTTCCAGTCCCTCTGCAATGTTGTTTATAAAGACATTGAAGAGGACCGGTCCTAATACTGAACCCTGCGGTACCCCACTAGTAACCCCCCTTTCTTCAGAGTAGACTCCATTTACTATTACTCTCTGTGTCCTATTCTCCAGCCAATTCTTTACCCAGGCTGTCATCTTGGGACCCACTCCCAGGCTGGCTAACTTGTATATTAATCTTTTGTGTGGGACTGTGTCAAATGCCTTGCTAAAGTCTAGGTAGGCCATGTCCGCAGCCCCTCCCTGATCTACTACTTTGGTCACCCAGTCAAAGAAATCTATCAGATTCATCTGGCATGACCTTCCTGCTATGAATCCATGCTGCCTTGGGTCCTGTGCCCCTCTGACCTCTAGATACTCGACAATTCTTTCCTTCAGAAGTGATTCCATCATTTTCCCTATCACTGAGGTTAAACTAACAGGTCTGTAGTTTCCTGCTTCTGCCTTGCTCCCCCTTTTGTGAAGGTGAATCACATCTGCCCTCCTCCAGTTCTCGGGTACCACCCCATCCTCCCATGATTTGTTAAAGAGTATAGTCAATGGTGTCACTAGTTCTACCCTTAGTTCTTTTAGAATTCTGGGATGAATCCCATCAGGCCCCATTGCTTTGTCCACCTTCAGTTTTAAGAGTTCTTTCAGAACCCTTTCTTCTGTAAATGGGCTGGTATCAACTTCTGTATCCAGAGTGTTTCTACTGTTTGTTTAAGGTACTTCCCCCTCTTCATTTGTAAATACTGAGCAAAAATATTTGTTTAGTATCTCTGCCTTTTCATAGTCACCCTCTGCCCACCCTCCCTCCCTCCCTCCCCTTTATTAAGCCTCACTATCCCTCCCTTGGTCTTCCTTCACTCCCTGATGTACCTATAAAAGGTTTTATCTCCCTTCTTAACTGAGTTGGCTATATTTTCCTTGGTTTGGGCCTTTGCTGCTCTGACTGCCTTCCCAGCTTCCTTTTGCTTTAACTGATACAGTTCTCTGTCCTGCTCCTTCTGTGATTCCTTGTACTTCCTGAATGCTTTCTTTTTCTCTTGAACCTTCACTGCCACTTCCTTTGAGAACCATAGTGGTTTCTTACATCATTTTGTTTTGTTTATTTGCTTCACACAAGGCTTGTTACCTCTGTGATGGCAGTTTTATTATTTCCATTGTTCTTTCACCCTCCTTCCTGCCCATTTGCTAGTGCATTCCTTAGGCACTCACCCATTTGGCAAAGTCAGCCCTCCTAAAGTCCAGTACTTTTGCCTTTGTATGACTTGACTCTATTGCTGTGTTTATTGTGAACCATACCGTTCGATGGTCGCTAGTTCCCAGATGGCTACCCACTTCTACATCTGTGATCTTCTCTCCATCTCCATTTGAGAGAACCTGGTCTAAGACTGCTCCCTCTCGAGTGGGCTCCAATACTAGTTGTGTAAGGCATGCCCCCTGTAGGGCATCTAGAATTACCCCACTGTTCGAAGTGGCTGCTGCAACTGCACTCCAGTTAACATCTGGCATATTCAGATCACCCATCAGCAATATCTCCCCTTTTTCTGCCATTCTAAGTATACTTCCTATCATTTTCTTGTCCATTTCCCCCTGAAAAGGGGTCTGTATACAACCCCTGTGTGGATTGTGGTGCCATTGCCGGTCTCCAAATTTACTCACAGTGCTTCTTCTCCTCCCTGTTTACCCTTTTGTTCTGTTGCTTTGATTCCTTCCCTTATGTAAAGAGCTACTCCTCCTCCTCTTTTACCCTCCTTGTCCCTCCTGTAGATAGTGTATCCTGGTATGTTTACATCCCAGTCATGGTTTTGTGTGTACCACGTTTCTGTGACTGTCACGATATCCAGATGTTCCTCCTCCATCAAGGCCACTAATTCAGGAAGCTTGTTACTCAGACTATGGGCATTGGTACTCATTCCTCTCCATTTTTTGATGGCTTTACCTTCTGTTGCAGCATCCCCCACTGACCTTTCTACCTCAGTCTTTTTCTCATTTAGTACCCTATTTTGTAGGGAGAGGCAGGGATTTTTCTGCTGCTTATCAGTGCCTCTCCCCTTGACTAGTTTAAAAGCTTGCCAATGAAGAATTTAAACCTATTGCTCAAAAGACTTGTTCTCTTCCTGGACAGATGCAGACCATCCTGTCAGTATAGGCTGGTGTCCCTCCAGGTGGAACCCCAGTCCCCAATGAAGCCAAACCCCTGTGCTCCACACCATTTTTTCAACCATTCATTAAACTGCATGGTGCAAAGTACCCTCACCTCACCCATGCCATTGACAGGCAGCACCTCTGAGAAGGATACTGTGTGTACTACTTGTCTTAGGCCCCTCCTCAACTCTACAAATTCCTCCTGCACTGCTCTAATCTCATGATAAGCCAAGTCATTTGTCCCTAGGTGAACAATGACATCCAGCTCAGACTCCTGTGCAGCTGTTCTCATGATCCTGAGGATGCGCTTCCTGTCCCTCCAAGCCATGGCACCAGGCAGGCACCTTACTTCAGTTTTCCCTGCTCCCCCAGTTCTATCCCCCTAATAATTGAGTCCCCCACCAGGAGCTGCTTCCTTTCCCTGTGGTGTCCTCTGCCTCCTTCCTGTGGGCCTCCCTTGTGACAGTTGTCCTCAGCCTCCTTAGTCTCCTCTGCAGGTGCATCCATAGGGGAGCTATGCTCCCTCAGGATGGTGTATGGATTGTGGAGTGTAACAACTGACTGGGTGTACCTCTGTTCCACCATCCTCACCCTCCCTGAGCCTACTGTGGTCCAACTACTGTGCTTTCTTCACAACCTCTGAGGTAGTGGTGGTGACTCTGGTGCTCCCTGGATGGGGGAGGTTCCTTTCCTACTGTCCAGTGTGGCCTGGGGGAAGGCTCCCTTACTACTGTCAGGGAGTGACCACCACTCAGTATGGCTCACATTGGATATGGGCAAGGAAGGAGTGGAATCTGGCACAAGAGTGCTGGACTTCAGGAGGGCCAACTTTGGAAGGATGGGGGAAGTAGTAAAAGGGTACTTGGCCAAAATTCAATCTAGTATGAACACTAACCAGAGGTGGGAGCTCATAAAGCTGGGGATAGTGGAGGCAACCAAAACCTGCTGCAAAGCCCAGAGCAAGAAGGCTAGGGCTAAGAAACCGAGCTGGTTGAGCAAGGAGGTCATGGAAAAGGTAAGGAGGAAAAGAGCTGCCTTTGGAAATACAAGAAAACAGGGAGGGGAGGACAGGGAGGCAATTGACAGACTCAAAGGAGGTGACAAGGGCAGTAAGGGGAGCCAAAGCATCTACGGAACTCAGGCTGGCACAACGCATTAAGAAGGGGGAGAAAGACTTCTTTAAGTACATCAGGGAGAAAAGGAGCTGTAAGGACCACATAGTAAGGATTAGGAAGGAGGAGGGTTGGGTGGAAGCAGGGTGCGATAAGGCAGAAGCACTAAATGAGTACTTCTGCTCAGTATTTACTAAAGAGAAGAGGGGTGACACCCAAGGTGGGAGAAATGGCAGAAACATGGGGGGAAATGGTGACAGATGGGGAAATCATGGAGGGCAGAGTTCAAGAGGGTTTGAAGGCACTGAGGGTGGACAAGGCGCCAGGCCTAGATGGCATCCACCCCAGGGTACTGAAGGAGCTAGCAGAGGTCCTTGCAGGACCTTTGGCAGACCTATTTAATGCCTCACTACATTTGGGGTGTGTACCTCAGGACCGGAGGATGGCTCATGTGGTGCCCCTCCACAAGAGTGGCCCCAAGGATGAACCAGAAAACTACAGACCAGTGAGCCTCATATCCATCGTGGGTAAGCTAATGGAGACTATCCTGAAGGAGAGGCTGGTGGCCCTCCTAGAGGCCAAAGGACTACAGGACAGCAGACAGCATGGCTTCATATGTGGCAGATCCTGCCAAACCAACCTGGTGGAGTACTATGACTGGGTAACTAGGCAACTGGACAGGGGCCATGCAGTGGATGTCCTGTATCTGGACTTCAGTAAGGCATTCGACTCGGTGCCGCATGGAAGGCTGGGAAGGAAGTTAGTAGACACAGGGGCGGGTGCAAAGCTGGTGAGATGGGTAGGAAACTGGCTTCAGGGAAGGCAACAGAGGGTGGTGGTGGGTAGGGAGCTCTCACACCCAAGGGCAGTGATGAGCGGTGTTCCACAGGGCTCAGTGTTGGGACCAGTGTTGTTTGGGATATTCATTGCAGACATATCATGGGACATCAAGAGCAAGATCAGTCTGTTTGCTGATGATACCAAGGTAGGCGCAGTGGTGGATGACCTAGGGGATGGCAAGGGTTGCAGGATGATCTGGCAAAGCTTGAAACCTGGTCAGACACCTGGCAACTAAGGATTTAATGCCAAAAGTGCAAGATGCTGCATTTTGGGATGAAGAACCAAGGAGGAGTTACCGGGGTGCAGCTAGCCCAGACAGAGGAGGAGAAGGATCTGGGTGTGCTCATTACAGGGTCAATGAACAACTCGGCACAATGTAGGAAGGCAGCTGCAAAGGCCAACAAAATGCTGGGTTGTATTGCAAGGGGTGTATCCTTGAGGAGGGAGGAGGTGATTCTGCCACTGTATAGGTCATTAGTTAGACCACACCTGGAGTACTGCGTGCAGTACTGGTGCCCGTATCTGAAGAGGGACATTAAGTTACTGGAGGGAGTGCAGCACAGGGTGACAAAGATGATCAAGGGGCTGGGAGACTTATCATATGAGAGGAGGTTGAAGGAGTTGAACATGTACTCACTGGAGGAGAGGAGGGACAGGGGTGACATGATTGAAACCTTTAAATACATGAAAAGAATAAGCAAGATGGGTACAGAGGGGCTGTTAAAAGTAAGGGAAGGGAGGGCCACCAGGGGCCATGATATGAGACTGGAGGGAGGAACTTTTGGCAGGGAGATGAGGAGACACTTTTTTACAGAGAGGGTGGTGGCTGGGTGGAATGCGTTACCTGCAGAAGTGGTATCCAGTAGAACAGTGGACTGCTTCACAAGGGGATGGGACAGGACAGGGGAGGGTTAATGAAGGGGAAGGGTGGAAGGGAGGGGCAGCTGCAGAATAAGGGGTGCTAGCTGCACATTCGAGCAGACTTGATAGACCTCTAGGCCTTTATCTGCTGGCAAATTTCATATGTTCGTACTGTCCAGTGTGGCCTGAAGACGGGCAACTTCCTCTCTCAGGGCAGAGAGTTGTCTGCAAATAGGGCAGCATCTCAGCCTCCAGAAAGACTCCCAGAAGACTGCTGCCCCACAGCCATTACATTGCACTACTCCCCACATGTTTATCTACTTTTTTTTTGTGTGTGTGTGTGTGTGTGTGTGTGTGTGTGTGTGTGTGATTGGTTTGTTATATAGAAATATATATATTATACAATGTGTATGCTTATATTGTCAGTGCAGTGTGCTAGAGAGGATATGACAATGATATGCACCTTGCACTCTTGAGGAAATGATGTCAGAACCCCAGGTATAAAGGAACAATTTCCAGGGTTGGGTGAGGGTTGGGCCTAAACTGTGCCCTCACAAAACAATCAGCTAAAAGCTCTGACCCACCGCTGCGATGAGTGCCTTCCTGTCAGCAAGATGCCCTACACAACAATTTGACAGAGAAAATACCCTGCTAATCAAACAGATAATAATCCAGACATCCAAGTCAGACACAGGTAAACCTCCCCAGCCCCCAAACAGCCTAGTGGTTTGTGCTCTGAAAGCAGTCAGCCCCAAAATAAGTCAGCTGTGCTTTAAACTCTTCCTGCACTGAAAATCTTAAGAATTGTAACAAAAGTAAAGCTAGATCCACCTCCCTCTGTTGCTTGAAAGACTGTCTTTTCCTGAAAATTCTAAGTTCCTTATTTCACCTTTGAGTTAGAAGTAGCCTCCACCTGCAGAATATCTGCTACAAACCAAAGACAATTGTAAGGTTCACCTCCCTCTGTTGTGAGCACAACTCACTTTCTTGCAAATCCTATGTTCGGTATTGCAGCTTCCAGCCAGCCAGGTAGCTTCACCTGAAGAATATTAGCTGTTCTGATGAGTTTGCTATAAAACACTTGCTTATAATACTATTGTTCTCAGGTCTGTAAGACTCTTCCAAAGCTATTGGCTGATAAGTAACTATGATGTAAGCACTTCCTGACACAGTCTGGTCTGGCCTTTTAAGGCACACACAGATAAACACAAAAAACAGTTTCCACCCCCTAGGGCACTGTCTGGGTCAAATACATAGCCTGTACCTGCACTTGCTTCAGGACTTATGACAAATTCTTAGCCCAGGGTTTAAACTCTTCCTGCACTGAAAATCTTAAGAATTGGAACAAAAGTAAAGCTAGATCCACCTCCTTCTGTTGCTTGAAAGACTGTCTTTTCCTGATAATTCTAAGTTCCTTATTTCACCTTTCAGTTAGAAGTAGCCTCCACCTGCAGAATATCTGCTATAAACCAAAGGCAATTGTAAGGTTCACCTCCCTCTGTTGTGAGCACAACTTGCTTTCTTGCTAATCCTATGTTCAGTATTGCAGCTTCCAGCCAGAGGTAGCTTCACCTGAAGAATATTAGCTGTTCTGATGAGCTACCCACTAATTCTCTCACTGATTTCCAGGTCTCATCTGCTACATCACATCATACTTTACATGGCGTTATGGGTAGCACAGGGACTTGTGGTTAAACATAGCACAAACTGTGTTGAATGACAGCATTCTAAATAAAGTTATTTTTTGATGTCTGGGGCCTCAAAAATGTTGGCACTCTCTGTATGCCTTAATCGGGGGTGAAGCAGCAACAGCAGTTACAAGGATATGAGTTCTTCCTTTTAAGTTGTCTGGGGCCAGAGACTTTGGAGTGGCCATACCATCACTCTGGAATTCCTTGCCACATTCATTCAGCTTGTTTGGCAGAGGCCTTTAAGGGAGTATTTTCTTCTATTGAGCAAGCACACTGTTTTCATTAATTTGTGATACTTTTTTAAAATAATTTACTAAGTATTTGCTTTTGTACTGTATTATATTGCTGTACATTTTCCTGTATGGCATCTTGAGCCTTCAAGATAGGGTGCCATATAAATAAATGTTGCCTGGACTTGCCTAATGTTTTCAGGATCTTTTAAAGTCTGAAAACCCACAAAATGTTCTTTCAAATGAATAGAGTGCTTATCTGTAGGTCTAAGCAGTTCTTAGATATTTATATCTAAATTAGCCATAAATTAAAGCAAGGCAGTTGCCATGAAGTGATTTTATGGGTGGAGTAGCTGTGTTTAAAGGGCAAGCATTTACATCTGTCAAACAGACAACTGACAGACAATTATAAAGGAGCCTACAGTACAAGGCAACGCAGGAGGTAGTGCTATGTCTGGGGGCACGTCTTGAATGACACCTGGCTGGGCAGGTAGGGGAAGGTAGCCTCCCACTAGGGGCAGAGGGGGGCAGGTAGGGGGGAGATTACCAAGGGAAGGTGGGTTTAGATCAGGGGAGGAGCATAGCCTATAAGAAAGGCTGCAGAAGAGAGGTTTGCTCTCTATCTCCTGCTTCCAGATTTTGAACCCACCTGAACCACATTCTCATAAATGCAGGGGGATCTGGGGAGGTCTAGGGAACTTGCTGTCCCATTATAGGAGATTGCATTAGGGGTTGAGAAGAAATTTCCCAGCTTTTTCCCACTGGGTTTTCTGGTTTATCACCTTCTCCAGCAAGGGGGGAAGAGGAAAGGTGACAGTTAGGTTAGAATAGGATGTCACAGTTGTGTATGTAAGTGACGTTGGGTGGCTTGGTAGTCTTGGAGGGTCTGTGCAGAGGGGGTAACAGGGGATTATGAGTCTCATGCAGCCAGATTCTCTGAGGCTGACAGGAGGTTGGTACTGGAAGGCTGGAGTCCCCCCCCCCGCTAAAAGGGGGTCAGTCAGGATGGCAGGCCTCTTTGAGCATATGCTTACAGCATGATAGTGTCCTCTGATGGGGGAGGACATGTTCACAGCCAGTTCTGAGAGCCTTCCCTCATGCCCTGGAGCCAGTGCGCTCATGGAATTTGTTGATTCGCAGGAGAGGGGGTTAGCCATTGTTGGAATCAGGTCAAGTTGACTGAGTGACCATCCAAGACTACCTGGCTGTGCACATCACACTGATTGGTAATGCAGTGTTTGCACAATTTGAATAATAAATACATGGCTGCGGTCATTTTCTTCCAAAGCGCATTGCCTGTCCCAGTCTGTCCAGGTGGAACGAAGGTGTGTGCCCTATAAGACAAACTATGTTATATTTTGTGTTTTAATGTGTTACTAAAAGACTTCTGACTTTCATAGTACAGTAATTGCTTTGTAAATACAATAAAACTAGTGAGCTTTTACCTTTATTTTTGATGCTGCTTGTGAAGAGACTTCAATAAAATTCTGGGGTAGTGATACAAGAAAATCTCAACTACTGAGGAACCGAAACTTCTTCAATAAGAATGAGAAACTGTAGGTTTTTGTATTTTGTATTTTTTAAAGGAAATAGAAACTTGATGAAGCCCCGCGATGGGCGGGGGAGAAATGTTAGGTGGAGGTATGCTCCCGCACACCCTCTTGTTGCTTTTGTTGCTTTTGAGAACAAAGAAATAAATTGATTTAAACTGAATCCTTTTTGAGTCATCTGCAAGTGCTGTATCAAGTGGTGTGTGAGGTTCCCTTTGCTTTTTCATGTTATCACGTTTTGAACTGACACCACCTCCTTGTGCTCACCCTCATGTACAAGTGAAATAGAAATTTCTTTCAATAACGCATTGCACCTTTTATATGTTTATAATATTGCTTTCCATCTTTGCACTTTTGCACAAATATCAAACATGTAATCATCTTTGTTGTTTCTTCCCAAGTAAAACTGGTTTGGAAGAAAATGTCACCAGCTAAATCACTAAAAAAGCTTACAGAATATAAAATCACATGCTTCATGGGGTTCTATGTCATAATGGCGACCACTGAAAGGTGATTGCCATTAGGGCAATGTCACATCACCGAAAATCAGTTTTGCCGATGTACCCCCCTCCCAGCACACGGCAAAACGGTGCTGGGGGCTTACAATTTTATATTTTATGTGGGGGAAAGTACCCCTGCACCCTCTACTTTAGGATTCTCAACTCCAAGAGGGGGTGCATTTCGTGGGGGGTGCAAACCATGAGAAAAAAAATTGGGTCTGGGAGCAACAAAAATGTACCTGCGCCCAGACCCAAACCCAGCACCCTGTCCACCTAAGCCCTGAGCCCACTCACCACACCATGAGGCCAGCTCAGCAGCTCACAGCTCACAGTGGCACCACCCTTCAAAAACCCTCCTTCCCTCCTATTCTGCCCCTCACTGAGCGTGCTCACTCCTCCCCCCCCGTGCACATACATGTAGCAACATCCTGTCACTATAAGCACAAACCCACCCCCATCTGGTCACCATACCTTGTCTGTAGCCCCCATGACATGCACTGTGATTGAGTTGTCATTTTTGTTTGTGCTCAATCGCGGTAGCCTCTGTCATGGGCTACCCTTCATGGCTGTCACCATCATACCTCTCAACTTCTCAGCATTACAGTTCATAGCATTGGCCTGCAAAATTCACAGCAAATGGCCAGAATGTGTAGCACTTTCTTATTTTAAAGAATAATATGTCCACAAATAGTGGGCCCCATATATTTAGTGTTAAGAATGTTTCAATCAAGTTACTTCAATTATTTAATAGATTTTGTGTCCAGAAATAGCTCTAACATTATTAAGAACATCAGTAAATCTTTGCTAAACAAGGGTTAATTTCAGTGTAAAAATCATAATGTTATGTGAAATTTATAGCAGTTAAGGGGTATGTCACCACTGCGATGGGCAGTGAAGGACTGCTCTAGCATGCTGGTAAACCAAGAGTTGCACTTGACTAACAATAGAAAAGGCCAGCAGAGAAGATGTTGCACTGTAGCATCCTCATGGACACACAGACAGTCCTGAGGTACAGTTGAATAGCGCTCCTCTTTGGAGTGGTTCTTAGTGGCACACTGATGGTACACTGGGTGAAGTGGGTGATCTCATGCTGTAACACAACCCTCAGTATACTGCAGCATGTGTGTTCTAGTGAGGGAGGGAGATGGACTATGAATATTGTGAAAAATCTGTAGTCTGGTGGAAAGATCCCTCCTGCAGCAAGGCTCAACCTGCCAGGGCAGGGATAATAAATGCCAGAGAGCCTGCAGTGGACATCTGGGGCCCTGATATTCAAAAATGGGTAAATTGGAGTGCAAAGTTTTGTGCTGTGCTTTGCCCTTGCTCAGGAGCCCAATGATGCTATATTCAGTCAAATAGTGCACCTGCACTATCCGATTGAATATAGGGGCGTGTCAGCACAATGCTGGGTCAAGTAGCATTACCCTGACGTGGATCCCTGCTGTGCAGTGAATAGCACCACAAGACCTGGTAGCACTGGAGTGTTAGGTGGGATATTAAGATGAACCCATGCAAATGAGACCATTGGGCATGCAAGGCACTAAGGGAACATTTGCATGCCCATTACGGGATCATTTGCCTGGGAGGCACCAGGGGTTATTCAATCATAAAGTGGCAGGTTTGTGCAGCATCATCCCCACCCCAAATGCACGGTCACCTACAAGTCAAAGAGGTCCCTGCTGCCTAGTGCTCCCCCTCCCACTGATCAATCACCAGCCTGTATAAGGCACACTGAGCTGAGGCTCGTCTCCAAGTGTGACCCTGGTGAGAGGGCAATGGGAGTTACAGTTGGCAAACTTGATAACAAACATGTACATAATAGATAAAATGTTTCAACATAACAGGCCACAGAGTCAAAGAATACAGTTAGAAGTTACTCTTTTACAAAGTTTTCAAAATTTAGAGATACATTTACAAATAAAGTGCAACAGACAGTTCTAAAACTGCATTTGATAGGTGGATATTCATGCCTAGGCCAGTTCAACAAGGCAAGAATTAGGGTTACAGCAGGGTACATCAGATAGAGTGGTGGAGAAAAGAGTGTTTAGGGGGTGTTTGGGAAATGGGAAATGGAAGAGACAAGAGTGAGTAGACAGATATAGAATGTGAAAAGGGTTAGTAGAGGGTAAGGGGTAGGGAAGCATAGTGTAGGGGCTGGAGGTAGACAAGGAGGGATGTAGGCGGGTTAGAGAGGTATTTGGGCTGGGAAAGGAAGAAGAGAGGAAGTAGAACAAAGAGGGTGGTAGTAGTTAGATGTGAAATAGGAGAGATGTACATGGGGGGAGGTGTAAGTGGAGGAGCAAGTCATGAAAGGTAGAGATACAGGTAAGGTTTTTGGGATGAGTTGAAGGTCATGGCTACTTTTTTTTTTTTTGTGTTGCACTTTAGTAAGTTAGCCTTGAACCACTTGAGGATGGAGGTGAAAGTAGTTTGTAAGGATGATTGGATCTCAGTGTTTGAGGGTCTGGAGGTGTAGATGACAGTATCATTGGTGTATATGCGTAGGTGGGTGGGTGAGCAAGAGGAAAGGAAGGTCATTTATGAAGATTGAGAACAGAGTAGGGCCCAGAATGGATATTAATTATTATACAATGGTAAGGAAATTTCCTGTATTCTGATTGGTCAATGGGTGCCTGAGACAGTGATGTTATCACACAATAACATCACTATATGGATTTATTGGACCACTTGGACCTCTAGGACCACTGCATTTAATTGATTTTTTCTCTTCAGAAACACAAAAAATCTACTAAAAACATTTTTAATTTTTTTCTTATTTTGTATAACATCGAGCCATTGTATAATTGCAATAAGGTACGCCAAGGTGTGTGTTATTGTGTAATAACGTCACTCCTGGTGTGGTGGAAGCACTCTGCTTTGCCTCATGCTTCAACCCACCCCAGGAGTGACGTTATTACATGATAACACACACCTTGTCATGCCTTATTGCTTAAATAATCTCTAGTGCCAAGTGGTCCACCCCTCCCTCTGATCACCATCTTGTATAGTAAATTTATAATCCCTGGTGCCTAGTGGCCCCCCTTCCTCCAATCACTAGTCCATGTAGAGGTTGAATAATCTTTGGTGCCTAGTGGTCACGCCTCCTTCTGGTCACTAGCCTGTATACTAAATTAATAATCCCTGGTGCCTAGTGGTCCCGCCTCCGGTTGGTCACCAGCCTGTATAGTAAATTAATAATTCCTGGTGCCTAGTGGTCCTGCCTCCTTCTGATCACTAGCCCATATAGTAAATGAATAATCCCTGGTTCCTAGTGGTCCCCCTTCCTTCTGATCATCAGCCATTATAGTAATTGAAAAGTTCCTGGTGCCTAGTGGCCCCCCCTCTCTCCGATCTCCAGTTCATATAGTACATTAATAGTCCCTAGTGCCTAGCAGTCCCCCCCTCTGGGTACCCAATCACCAGCCCATAAAATGAACCAGCTCTCTGGTTGCCAGTGGGTTCCCCACACCCTCTGATCACTGTCCTGATTAGGGTAAGAGATGAGCTTGCCATCCAGTGGTCCCTCCCAGTCCCTGATCCCCTTCTTCAGTCTCTGATCCCCAGCCCCATAACAAAGGCAACACCATGTCCTGTGTATATGGGAACAGTGAGTAGAATGCAAGTTGCAGTGCTAAAAACAACCCAGCATATTCCCTGGTGACCCTTGGTACCCCCCCCACAACTGCCATTCCCTCCTCATCACATAGGTAATCCCTGGTGTCTAGCACCCCCACACCACCACAGCACTGACCATCCACCCTGTCACACCTCCCTTACTTGAATCTTTGGTGCCATGAGAGCCAATTTGGTGACCAGTACAGCCCTCCTCATACCTTCTTGGCTGGCCACCATATATAAATTCCAAGAGTGCATGCCCTATGTAATGTGCAGGGCATGTATTACATAGGGTGTGCACTCTTTGGATTTGCATTTTGTAGCCAGCCAAGGAGGTGTGAGAAGAGCTGTGCCAGTCACCATATGCGTTCATGTGGCAAAGATGAGTCAGGTAAGGGTGTGTGGAAAGGTGGGTGGTCGGTGCCGGGATAAGGGGGCTACTAGATGCCAGGAATTACCTATGTGACCCATGGGGGACAGTGATTTGTGGGGTACCACGGAACACCAGGGAATATGTTGGGTTGTTTTTTGCACTGCAACTTGCATTTTATTCACAGTTCTGATATACACAGGGCAGGGGGTTTTGTTTTTATTATGGGGCTGGGGATCAGAGACCAGTGGAGAGGGAGAGGGGACCACTGGACAACAGGGAATATGTTGTAAGTGACAGGACCTGAGATCGGGGACCACAAGGGAATGTTGGATGCCAGGGACATCTCTTACCCTAAACTGGACTGCGATTGAACAGTGAGGAGGGTGGGACCACTTGCCACCATGGAGCTGGTTTACTTTACTGGCCCAGGATCAGGTACCAGGGGACCACTATGCACCAGGGATTATTAATTTATTATATGCAACAGCAACAAGAAGGAGGGGGGACCACTATGCACCAGTGATTACTTAATTACCATATGAGCTGATGATGGGTGGGGCCACTAAGCACCAAGAATTATTCAATTATTATACTGGCTGGCAATTGGAAGGAGGGGGAACACTAGGCACCCAAGAGTATTAACTTACTATACAGGCTGGTGATCAGAGGGATGGAGGACCACTAGACACCAGGGAGTATTTAATTACTATACGGGCTAACAACTGAAGGTAGGAGGGCCACTAGACACCAGGGATTATTAACTTACTATATGGGCTGGTGATCGTTGGGTGGGGGGACCAGAAGACACCAGGGCTTTTCTACATCGGTACCAAGATGGCGATCAGAAAGGGGGACCATGGACCACCGGGTGGCAGGTGTGCTCCCCAATCGGGCATCTTGGTTGTTGGCTGCAATAACTCCAGCAACCACTATGGTTGGCTGGAGTAAGCTGGGGTTTTGCTCAGTAGTATTTACACTGCACAAAAGGACCACACTCTTCCCTGTTGAGCAATGCAAATGTGCTGAATATGTGGTTGCATGGATATTCCTGTCCCCTTCCCTCCCTTTGCCCTCTCGCATACTCTATGTTTTTCATGGGTGCAAACCCTATTTGTCCACACAATAGGTCCTTTTGAATATTGCACTCTGGTGAAAAATTCGGTTTGCATGGGCAAACACCCATTTGGCCCATGTAAACATTTGAATAGCAGGCCTCTGGTCTGGTGACATAGTCAAAGAGCGGCAGACATGATGCATATTTTCAGCCAATTTGTCCTCATTTATTGTAGCCCACCTTCCTCCTCCACTATTTCTATCACTCTCCTTGCCAGTCTATGCTCCTACCATCCCTGGCTTGAGGTGGGAACTTGGGTCTAAGAGTGGTACCACACCACTTGGTGCCATGGAGCCAGCCATGAACTTTGTAATTTTTGATCAGCAACTGAGCATTTGTTGTGGTTTAGCAGGAGGAAGAGTCTTAATATAAAGGTTTTGCTTGGGAAGAAAGAAAAAGATAGTAAATTGCAAAAGTACGCAGATGGGCAATATTTCAAACATAAAATGTGCAACTTATTAAAAGAAGTGTCCATTTTTTTAATGATAGAAATAAATATACAGATTCTCCTTAAAATACCATATGTTGTGCTTCTTAGTAGTTGGCATTGGCTGACAACACAATACCAGAATAGTATTGCATTAATTTTTACTAGCTGATTTATTTATTAATTTTTTTTTTCATTGTTTTGGACTGGATCTGTTCACTAGGCTGTCATGGCCTATTTTCAGGCACAATACAGGTACATTACAATTAAGCAATAAACCAAGAGAGGGTGTGGGTTATGAGGGGATTTACCATGGCTGGCATGATTTGGCCACGAGGCCACAGGCCGAGTGGTCAAATCCTCACCAGCCATTGTAAATTCCCCCATAACCCACACCCTCTAGTGGGTTATTGTGATTATACCATGGCCCCTTTTTTTTAAAAGAAAATACAGAAAAAAAATTGTTTTTTTCATTTTAAATTGTTTGTTCTTTACTTTATTGCTGCATGAAACAAAATAGTCCTGAGTTGCGTTTCCGGGTTTTGCAATGGTGGCGATGGTAAGGTTTTCAGTTCGGTAAAGACAGACGCCGGAAACATGTGGTGTACAGCGTCCCTCTACAACATCTTTTTTTTTCAGCTGTCTGTTCAAACGGAGGGATGGGAGAGCAAAGAGGGGCAGTGTTTACTGAGGAATGAATCAGGATGAGATCGCTTGATGTATCGGTGCTGGGGGCCTGAGGATCTCGGCTGGAGCAACAGGTAAGGTTGTTTCCATTGCTATGATGGTTTGGGGCTCCCTTGACTCAAGCAAATGGAAAATTTTATCTAGTTTCCTTGGGTTGATTAATTCAAAACTGATTTCAATGGCTGTTTTGTAGTATTGAAAACAGAGGCGCGGTTTAACTTTCCCTAGCGGGGAGAAAAAAAAATGTCAGTCGTTTCAAGGGCAAAACTGGCTTGGATGGTTTTACAGTTTAGGGTGGATGAGGGTACAGCTGGTTGGCACCTCTTTCATTGGTGATTGTAGGATTTACAACACCTCGTAGGAGCCAACCAGCCAATCAGAGTGCAGGGTTTGGAGCTTTTTTTTTATGTCCAGGGTATAATGTACAATAACAATGTGGTAAATGGACAGGTCATACAGTGATACAACACAGTTTTGCAACAGTATAGCACAATGCACAATAGTAGTAAGATAATAAGCGAGTTGATACAGCAATACAGGACAGCGATACATCAATGCAGTGCAAGTCAAGCACCAGAAGGCACAGTGCAGTTAAATTATGAACTCTCAGTGAGTATCTTTTCAGCCCTCTATTAAATTGCAGATCACTATCAGAATTTTTCAGTGCTACAGGTATTGTGTTCCAGAGTTTAGGCGTACAGTAGGAGAAAGCTTTACTCCTCATGTTAGTGAGTATTCTGGAGTCTTTAAGCAGGCCTTTGCCATTTGGGTCTTACTCCACCAACTTTAACTTTTCTTTGTAGAAGATCTGCAAGAGATGTGGGAGAATTGTTCCTGATTACCTTTTCTACAAAGCAGCTCCATGTACAGTGTAAGTTACTTTAGTGTCAGGGGTTAGCCAATCTGAATCCGAGTAGATAGTAATAGTGATGGGTAGGGATGTAAGTTTGTCATGGATGAGGTTTTAATGACTCATTGTTTGTTCATGAAATCATTAGTAAACAGTAGTAAATGTTGTGGCACTGTCATCATTGCTACATTCTGATGACACTAGTGAAAGACATGGAAGTCCTGAGTAAAGATCAAACGTCATGGAATCAATGACGTGTATGACTGCCATGACAAACTTACATCCCTAGTGATGGGGTCTATGATGTGCAGATAAAGCAAAGCAGCAGACATTATTTTATAACACATTTTAATTTCTGTACGGCAGCTTGTGATAGATAGATAGATATAAACTTTATTTTTATACAGGAAGTCTAGTCATTAGGATTATACAATCCTGTTCTCAAGACAGTCCTGCTGTATTGCATTAAGTTACTCCTAAACATATAACATATGGTCATCAAAAACAATACAAAAATTTACACTAAATGCAGTTTTCAGTTAACTTATAGAAAGGACCCTATTTATCTAAGTACCAGGCGGCCTATACATATCAAAGTACATTTCATCTTTCAATAAGTACAATCTCTAATACTAAAAAAATAAAAAGTGCAAAATAGTTTACAAAAACTCCCTTACCAAACAAAGTCATATACAGCTACATCTTATCTGATAAAGATTCAAGATTTCAGTTTTAAAGGTCACGTGATTATCTAAAGATCTTTTTGGAGGGGATAGAAGGTTCCAGACTTTGGCTGCCTGGTATGAAAGAGTACCATTACCATATTTGTTATTAATTTTAATGGGGCAAATTCTGTGTCTATACACAGATCTTGTTAGTTCACGTTTACCCTTACTATCTTTAAGAAAAAGAGTTTGTGTAATATAATGATCAGAATAAGATGTTAAATATTTATGTATTAATATTAACCAATTCTTTGCTGGCCCGGTAGCGCTGAGGGTTGAGGCACGGGACACCACACCTTGCGCCATGCCGGCGACCTAGGTTCGGGAACGAGCCAGGGCCACCGGGTGTCGGCAGGGGAGGGAAGAGATTGAGCATCCAGAGGACTGCTCTCTCTTCCTGGGGGTTGGTACAGGGTGCGCTCGCTCTTGGAGCAACCTCTGGCAGTGGCTGGAAGATCGCCGATTGGGGCGGTATGGCGTATGCCATGGGGCAGAGCCATAGCAATTAGTTGCCTTGCTGGCTGGGCTCCACAGGGAGAAGGGGGAACTGAAAAGTAGAAAATCCCTGGCTCACTTAGGAGCTGATGAGGGCTCCAAGGATCTCCCTCCCTAATGCCTCACCAGGCCACACTGGGGATCCACGGCTGACCTCCCAGAGGGATAGACCCTCTAATTTCAGAAAGTGCCACTGAGGACAGGCTGGCCCAGTTCCAGGGGGTGATCTGGAGTGCTGGGAAGTCCCTCGGGGGGGGGTAAACCGGTGATGGCTGGCCATGGTAGGGAGTAGAAGGGGCAGGATCGAGTTGGGCACCTCTGAAGGATGCCACGGAGAGTACCGGTGCATAAAATAAGTTAACAAAAAAAACCTTTCTAAAGGCTGCCAGTTTAATTTTATAAACATATTACAATGATGAGCTCTATATGTACACTGTAAAACATATCTAGCTATTCTATGTTGCACCTTATATAAGCTAATCAATAAATGCTTATTCACAGTTCTGTAAATTAAATCCTTATAAGTCAGTGTTGCCATAATCAGCTGTTCGGCCACTTTTTTTCTATCCTTTGTTTGTAAACACTTGGTGATTCATCTTAAGGCTCCCAATTTCCTGCTCACCTTTTTTGTTGTAGTAGTTATGTGAGTATCAAAAGTTAACAAAGAGCCAAAGGTTACCCCCAAATAGCAGTAACTATCCACCTGATCAAGGGGTTCATTTGTATTTGTAAAAATATGAATCTAAGATTTATTTTTCTTGTTTGAAAAATACATTAACTTTGTTTTTTTAACATTCTTCAAAAGCCTCGACCTGGTGAACCACTCCCCCACTTCAGCAAAATCCATTTGGAGCTTTAACTGGAAGTCCAAAACAGAATTGCCGGTGGCAACCATTGCTGTATTGTCCACATACAGCCTCACGGCTGAATGCCTCACCACCTGGGGCAAATCATTATTAAATAAAAGAAATAACAGGGGCCCCAAAATGGACCCTTGTGGACCCCTCTACTTAGATTTCGAGATATAGATGATTTCTGTGAGACCTCCACCCTCTGGGTACATCCTGTTAAATAGGATTTTTTCCAGTTACTGGGCCCATCAACTATGCCCACTCCTTTCAGTTTGTCCAATAAGAGGGAGTGGTTCACCAGGTCGAAGGCCTTAGATAAGTCCATGAAGGCAACAGCAGTCTCCAACCCCAAATTTAATGATGTACAAACCAAAATTTTAAACTCTAATAACGCTGTTGTTGTTGAGTGACCTTTTCTAAACCCTGATTGATAGGGTGTCAACAATTTATATTTATCCAAGTGTTCAGAGATCTGCCTATTTACACATTTTTCCAAACACTTGGACCAAATAAATAATAAGGCTATAGGCCGGTAATTATTCAATTCTGCAGTATCACCCCCTTTATGAATGGGGATGATCTTACTTTCCCTCCAAGATATGGGAAAATAATCAGACTTTAAGCTCCAATTAAAGATGTATGTTATGATTGGAGCAATATAGTCTGCTGCTAGCTTAAGAAATCTGCCCTCGATTTCATCTGGCCCTGTTGACTTATGGGCATTTATGGACCTTAATTCCCTGCAAACTTCTGATATTTTTAAGGCCTTGAATCTAAATGGTGGCAAATTAGGTGGCTTCTGTATTTGTATAGGCAATATGTCGCCAGGCCTGGAACCACACATCCCATTACAACCTGGTAGGTCTACAAAAAAGTTGTTTAAAGGGACACTGTCAACCCCCTTAGGTCTCAAAGTGTCCCTAGTTAAAAAACATATTTTATGATTGCTAAAATTCTGTAAAGACTGTTAATGTAGCTGGTAGTTTGATTCTGACTCTTATTTTCTTTAAAAAAGTAAAAATCAGACTATCCAACATACTGGTGTTATCACACCAAAACAGGTTTGTTTACATTCCTTGACCAACTTCAAATGCATCTTTCCTGGCCTTGGGAACACCCACAAAACAGTCTAGCCCCTCATGATGCAATGGGAGTTCAGGAGGCTACTGCTTTATGAGTGACTGCACTGTTTGGGTGTGTTTCTTATGCTCAGAAAGTATGCTGTAAGAACAGAAACAGTATTGTAAACAAAAACAAGGTGTTTATAAATATACATTGCCATACAATTCAGTTCTACTAAGCAAGGAGACAGACAAAACAAATAGCAACATCAGTGAATTTTAGAGAAGGTAAGTAATCATAAAATGTGGGGTTTCAACTAGAAATAATGTGATGAAAAATAGGTTGACAGTGTACCTTCAAGGCCTCAGAGGTACTCCCGGGTTCATCTATTAAATTTGCCCCAACCCGGAAGATAAAATGATTTTATATTCCTGACTTACCAGGATTCGTTAAATGATTAATAGTATGCCAAAAACGTACATGGGTCAGAATTACAACTCATCTTATTTCTACAATAATGGGCCCTAGCCTTTCTTATAAGGTGTTTACATGCATTTCATTTAATTTTAAACAATTCCCAATCATAGGTTAATTTAGATTTTCTAGCCTTCTTCCACAATCTGTTTTTTACTCTGATATTTTTCAATATCTTATCATTAATCCATGGTAACCGAATTTGCTTATTACATGATTTAGATTTAGGTGCATGGTAATCACAGATCATGCAAAAGTTGGTAGAAAAATATTCTACTGCTTGATCCAATTCTGGCACTAGCCTACATTTTTCCCTCTTTTCGTTTGCCACACTTTGCAGAAATCTCTATTCAGAGAAATTCTGCATATCCCTTTTCTTGTTACTAATCGGGGCATTTTAATGAACACTGGACCTGTTGTTTAGTTACCACAGCCCATATTGGGTTGTGGTCTCCAAGGTACGGTGGTAAAGTCCCTGGGGCCTCAATATTTATTTTAGAATTAGTAAACAAAAGGTCCAGTATAGTTCCTTCAGTTCTAGTATTTGTATACCACGTGGGAGTTTTAATATACTGTGTTAATCCCAAAGTTGACGCCACCTCCTTTAATTTCCTACTGCTACGCTTGTGCCAGTCACAATTCATATCTCTAATTAGGATTAATGACCTATCCCCTATACAACCACAAATCTTATTTAGTACTTCTTCAATAGATACAAGACTTGATTTTGGAAGGGAATATACCACAGCAAAAGCTAATTTAAGTCTATCCACATACACCACCAACTATTCAATGTTATTCTCACTCCCCTTTAAGAGGAGTTCCACATGACCTACCACATTTTTAACATAAAACATTACCCCCCTTCCCTTTTATTTTTTTCAGGTCTAAAAAGCTGATAGTTTGGTAAGGTCAGTTCGCTATCCCCTATCCTATTTGCTAGCCAAGTCTCACTTAGTCCTGAAATGTTTGTGTCATGTTCTGCAACAAATAAGGCTAATTGATCAGTCTTTGGGGCCACACTATGTGCATTATCATGTATTACTTTACAAATATTATTTGCTGGGTCGGGGTTCAACTCTATATCTCCTCCCAGAACCATCAAAATCATAAAGCAAGTCCCCCTACAGTCATACACTGTCCAATTTGATGAAACATAATTGGAAACCTTTGTATTGCTGTAATAAACAAATCTCCCTCAGTTTCTAGTGAAAACATTCCTTCTGGTGGATTTCTGTTGTATCTCCAAAACTGGGGATGACCAATAGGCCCTGTCAGAGCAAAGACTTTTAATTTCACTTTTTATAAGAATTCACTTGGATTTACCTCGGGCCTTACCCAAAATAATTTTATAAATTACAAGAAATAATAAATATTTATATGTGATATTATCCTATGCTCTCTAGATTTAAAAATGACGGTGAAAAACACTGTTGCCACACTTTGGATTATATAAGAGATAAATATATTTTATTCACATATGTACAAGTCCTAAATATTCATAACTAGCATAAATATCAAGTACAATAAAAGTAATGTAAACAAACTGTAAGGTAAGCAAAACAGATTTTAGAAAATCACGTAAATTATATAAAACAAATCTTAGCAAATAAGCAATGTAAATGAGTAAACACTATTCAGCATAATAAATGACAGTTTATATTATTTTTTTAGCTTACTTATAAATAGCATGACCTTTTCTTTTTTTTCCTATGCAAACTTGCAGTTCATTACACCAGTGTTTCAGATTATCTTGGCAGGATACTTGCTTAAACTTTATAGTATGAAAAAGGTATTTTCTTTAGATTTCAATTCAAGCTCAACCATACACCTAAGGTTTAAAGCTAAAATGCACTGTTATCACCCCAGATAGCCAAATAAGTACTAAAAGTAGAATAAAGGAATACTTATGTTTTAGTCATCTGTAGATGTGGTCTTCTACTTTTTAGCTTTCAAAGTCTTGGTGAGAACTTCTGGTTTTGGATGACAAATGTCCTTGGGGGTGAGTTCGGCTTTAGTCTGCTGTCTTTTTCCCTTGAACCTGGAAATGTAGAGTCTTTTGACATCAATGAAGCAATGCAGGCAGGGTCCTTCTTGCTTGATGTCACAAATCATCAAAAGTCACTTCAGGATTTAGTGAGAGAAATTAGACAACAAGATTTCAGCAGTTCAGCACAGTCTGTAGAAAGGTCTCTCCCTGTGGACAGCAATGTTGTTTTGGGTAACTGGACTCTATGACTCTTTTCTGTTTCAGTTCATTTCTGCTTTTGAACCTGCAACTCTGGACTCTCTGCTATTCATCAGCACTGCAGACTTGCTGGCTGGTAAATTCCAAAGTCAGTCTCTTGTTCAGGTTTTTAACAGAAATTCCAAAACATTACTTTTAGTCCAAATTCTCAGTATGCAAAACATAGGCCTTGCTTGATCCAATACTGGAAGAAAGTCCTTTCTGTAACAGTCACTTGTAGCAGCTGGACCTGTGGCAGAGTTGTGCAGGCTTTTAGGCTGGTTTAGTACTCCTTGCGATGGCAATGTTCAAGCCCAAGTAATGTTTCCAGCAGGTGTGACTTCAGGCTTTGGGCATAGTATAAGTCCAAGCTTATCCAAAATTGTGAGCACATTGAACACAGGTCTTCATGCACCAAAGAATTAAACAAATCTGGGCTGGCTTTGCCAGCATCCCATTTATGTCCCCCTTACTGGGCGTCATCACCATTAAGTTATGATTGGTCTGAGCATTCTTTGAGGGTGTTACTGTTAGCCCTTCCTAAGCCATTTTTTTATCAATATGACCTCATCCAGAAAAACTACTTTTGTTATAAAACAAATTTTCTTTCTTGCATCTACGTGCACTTCTGTACATATATAAAATTCACATTTTTAGATACAACTTAAGGAGAGGATTCATTTGAGACCAAACATGATGGTGTCAATCCTAATACAAAATCTGTAATTAATAAAAACATTATAAAATGTTTTTCTTTATAGATATCTAAAAAGTTTTCACAGATTTCAGAAGTACATTTTTTCCTGTTTAAAATGATGTTACTTTGGCATACCTGCTATGATTAGAACTGTGTAAATTTAATAAAACTTCTTTAAGACAGGGATCTCCTTTGTTCAAAATAAGTGAACCATGGCCTCATGTAATTATCCAGAGGCTTATAATACACCTGACTAGTTGTTTGTATTAAATAAACACTTTACTCTCCTTTCATTGGCAAGGTGGCAAGGTTAGCTTACTACAGACCCTAAAATTGTCAATACATTTTAAACATTTTTGAGGATACAGATTTTTGTAAATAGCTCACAATACTCTTTGTTGATGGGTTTAAAACTTACTCATTGGACAGGTAAATGTATTTCCAATAACCTGTATGATTTTGAAATGTATCAGAGTTTTTATATATTTTCTATAAACAAAAATCTTAATTTCTTAAAGCCAGTCTAAATCTATGTTAACCTCTGAGGTGTGCTCTGGCTGGTACTGAAAAACAAGGTTGTAAATTATGTCAAGTTTCAAGCTCTTCAGCTATTAATTGGAAGAGGCCATTCAATTTAAACAGACCATCCTAGGAACATTTTTTTTCTGAAGTTGACCATGTATGCTGTATCCCCTTTTCCTGGCATTATTATTCTATTTTAGTATTCAAGCCTTAAGCAGCATTGCCCTTGTTTTAAAGATTCATTTGGACATTAATTTGATCAGAAGCATGTATAGGACTTAATAATTAAGCCAATATACGGATATAGAATAATAATTAAGAATATAATAATATTATAGTAAAATATTTAACTCAAATTAGTTCTGTTCCTACAGCCCCCAGTTTATTACTATTTGTTCCATTAATAGAAGCAAGCACCAGAAAACAGCAAAATAAGAAACAACTTAATACAAGTGCATCATTTTTTCAATGGGACAACTAAAATTGATGTATACACAAAAACTGTAGTAAAGTAAAGCCTGCCTGCACTTCAAGTGTAAATAAACAAGACTACCTTAGACTAAACCCACTCATCAAACTTTAAAATTTGTTACAATCAAAAACTACAGGGCACACACGGTAAGTCCAAACAAAACCGTATAAATTGCAGTCAAAAGGCAGCGCTGTTTAACACAGTGCAGCCACTCTACTCACAGTAATATAAAATACAGACTTACTGTGCATGTCCCGAACCTCAGTTAATAATATAATATTCCTGCTACAAAATTCACCATAGCTTTCATAAAATATTTCTTAGGAGTGGTGCAGCCACTCACGCTCGCATCACCGATTACGCTCGGCGAGCAGCGTGGGTTTTTGAAGTGCTTAACCCCGCCTCCTCTGCTTGCTGACTGGCTGCTGGCTCTCCCGAACTCCCACACACCAGTACCCTTTTACAGTCACTAAGAACTGGAAGTCCTGCTTCTTGGTGGATATTTATGTAGGCAATGCACAGCAGAATGGAGCCCCAGCAAAGGATGGAACAGCTGGGGCGATGTAAAATTCAGCCGCTGACAGTGATGCATTGGTATGTACTAGCAGGCTGCAGTCAAGAGATGACACACAAGGATCCCTTGTGCTCCAGGTCTTCCTTATCTGATACACCATATACAGTTTAGACTTTAGTTTATTGCTAATTTGGGTCACTAGATTTTGAAGGTCAAGGGAGAGATGTAGTAACACCCCCAATTGCTTGAAGCTATTCACCCTTTCTAGGAGTGCTTTATCATGACTGGCAGTTAGGAGGGGACTGCTGTCTGCACTTTATTTCTGCTTAGGCTTAAATATCATGGCCTTTGATTTTTCCGTGTTTAATATTGTCCTGCTATATGCTAACCACTTTTGAACACTGCTGTACTCTATGTTGAGACTGAAATGAAACATTACTCAACTGTTTGTAGCTCATATTAAGAATTGTAGCCCCCATATTTTAACAGTTAGAGCAGCACAAATTGGGTTAGCACCACACTAACTGTGAATAGTGCCATCTATGGGGGGGCCATATTCAAAGAACCTTTGTGTGCTGCACTGACTCAAAAGCAGGATTGTGCAAAATATGCAGTTGTGCTCATACAAATGAGGGATTCTGCATGCATACTGGATGCAGTGGTATATTCAATAATTTTGGCAGTGTTAACCAGCCTCCATCACAGTGCTGCTGAATGCTGATGAAACCCTGTCCTTACCCCTTACCCCTGGGGCTTTGTCATCCCCCCACCCTGCCTGCCTGTTCTATCATGATAGTTCCTGTCATAGGTGATCTAGAAGTCTTCCACCCTCCAATTTCCCATCGTTGCATGATGTTACCTATTCATGGTTGTCTAGTGGACCCTCCCAACCCCAATTGCCAGTACATGATATTAACTATTTCTGGTGGCTCTCTCCTCTCCTCCCCGAAAGAGAATCTGACCTCCACTGCTCTTGACTCTCCTCCCCACACTTCTCAGCACAGCCCTCCACTCATCAACTTATTAGGCTACCATCTGAGTGTCACTACACAGTCAGTAGTACTGTAGAAACAGCTGTGGGCCACCTTCAGTCTGTGGTGGTATCAATGTAGTTTATGGGCACTATGCACTGTGCCATCATAGCTCCGTATTCAGACTGCGCACTGCATCTGTAGAGCACTAACTGTCTGAATATGATCCCTGAGCTGGCCATGTGCTAATTGTGGTGCAGCACTCCTTTCAGTGCAGTGCAGATTGCTGGCTCTGAATATTTATTTATTTAACATTTCACCAGGAAAAGCACACTGAGCAAAGAATGTTTGTTTCCAGAAGCATCCTGGTGGAGAGGGTATGGGGATACAGAGTAGAACAGCAGCAAGAGATAAAAACAGTGCAATAATGGATAACCGAATAATAGAATATGAAGATATCATAATTGCAATAACCAGCTAGCAACAACAGAAACTGCTAAGAGACTATACAGCAATCAGTCAATTGCAAGAATAACATAGAATATGGTGGCCTAAATCATTTGCATACAGTGAGGTTTTTCAGTGGGTAAGTACAGTAGGTTTCTGTAACTCACTGATAAAGAGAGAGAACAATAGTGGCTCCAGGATGGAGCCCTGAGGGACACCAGTGTTTATGGTTATGGTGTCAGGAACATTGCCACAAATCTTCATGCATTGCTGACATCTGGTAAGGTAGTTGTCGTACCAGTATAGTACAACAGAGGAAAATCCAGTACCTGAGAGCTTATATAGCAGTAGATCATAGCTGACTATATTGAATACCTTAGATAGGTCATCATAGTTTGAAAGCCCATAAAAAGCTCTTTCAAGTAAGATATTGGGCTCTCCTTAGCTGGAAGTGCTAAAGAGATATTGATGACCGAGTCAGTTCAATATATTCTACATTGCAGTCATTTCAAGTTCATTGTGATGTCATCAAGGAACAAACTGTGTCCAACTACATGGAATCAAGCACAGCTTGTTCCTCAGTGACATCACAGTGTTCTACAAATGGCTGCAGTGTAGTATTAATATTGAAACAGAAACATACAAACATAGAATTTGATGGCAGGTAAGGACTGCTTGGCCCAACCAGTCTGCCCATTTCCTGCCTAATGGATAAGCTGCAGATCCTAGTTAACCAATAGCCTACTTCCTCCTACTCCCCATTAGAATTGACTTATGTCTGTCTCATGCATTCTTGAATTCCTCCATTTTTTGACTCCATGACCTCCTCACGAAGGCTGTTCCATGCATCCACAATCCTCTCCATGAAAAAACACTTCATCACATTACCTCTGAGCTGTCCCCCCTCTATCTTCAAATTGTGCCCCCTTGTTCTTGCACATCTCTTGTTCTGAAAGATGCTACCCTCTTGGATTTTGCTGAGTCCCTTGAGGTACTTGAAGGTTTCTATCATGTCCCCATCTCCCTCCTTTCCTTGAGGGTATACATATTAAGCTCCATAAGTCTCTCTTCATATGTCTTCGTGCAGACCCACATCATTTTGTTGCCCTTCTCTGGACAGCCTCACCCTGTCTATGTTCTTTGCAGAGATGGGGTCTCCAGAACTGTATGCAGTACTCCAGATGGGATCTCACCAACTGTCTATACAGAGGGATAACAACTTCCTGTTTTCTACTGGTGATGCCTCTCCCTATGCATCCCAGTATCTCCCCAGCCCTCCTTACTGCCTTCTCACATTGCTTGCCCAACTTTAGGTCATCTGATATAACTACCCCCAGGTCCCTTTCTATTTTTGTTGTTGTCAGTATCTCACCCCCATTGTGTACTCTTCCTCTGGGTTTGTGTTTCCAAGGTGCATTACTTTGCTCTTCTTTGCATTGAATCTAAGCTACCATACATTTGACCATTTCTCCAACCTTGTCAAGTCCCTTCTCATCCTTTCCACCCCACCATGTGTATCAACCCTGTTGCAGATCTTTGCGTCATCTGCAAAGAGACATACTTTTCCTTCCAGTCCCTCTGCAATGTCACTTATAAAGACACTAAAAAGGACCAAACCCTGTGGTACCCCACTAGTAACCCCCCTTTCTTCACTGTGGACTCCATTTACTAATACCCTCTGCATCCTGTTGTATAACCAATTTTTTACCCAGGCTACCACCCTTGGACCCACTCCCAGGCTGGGTAATTTTTATCAATCTTTGGTGTGCGACTGTGTCAAATGCCTTGCTGAAGTCTAGGTAGGCCATGTCCACAGCCTCTCCCTGGTTTACTACTTCGGTTACCCAGTCAAAGAAATTGATTAGATTTGTCTGACATGACCTTACCACTGTAAATCCATGCTGCCTTGGGTCATGTGCCCCACTGGCCCTCTAGGTACTCAACAGTTATTTCCTTCAGAAATGATTCCATCATTTTCCCTAAAACTGAGGTCAAACTGACAGGTCTATAGTTTCCTGCCTCTGTCTTGCTCCCACTTTTGTGAAGGGGAATCACATCCACCCTCCTCCAGTCCTCAGGTACCACACCAACATAGAAACATAGAAACATACAAACATAGACTTTGACAGCAGATAAGGACCACTTGGCCCATCTAGTCTGCCCATTTCCCTACCTACAGGATAGGCCGCAGATCCTAGTTAACCAACAGCCTATTTCTTCCTACCCTCCACAAGAATTGCCTTAAGTCTGTCCCATGCATTCTTGAATTCTCCCACAGTTTTAGACCCCACAACCTCCTCAGGAAGGCTTTTCCATGCATCCACTACCCTCTCTGTGAAATAATACTTCCTCACATTGCCCCTGAACCGCCCTCCTTCTATCTTTAAATTGTGTCCCCTTGTTCTTGCAAGTCTCTTTTTCTGAAAGATGCTACCCTCTTGGACTTTGTTGATTCCACTGAGGTACTTAAAAGTTTCTATCATGTCCCCCCTCTCCCTTCTTTCCTCAAGGGTATACATATTAAGGGTATACATATATCATCCTCCCATGATTTGTTAAAAAGGGTAGTCAGTGGTGTTATAAGTGTTCCCCTTAGTTCTTTTAGAATTCTGGGGTGAATCCCATCAGGCCCCATTGCTTTGTCCACCTTCAGTTTTAGGAGTTCTTTCAGAACTCTTTCTTCTGTGAAATCACTGATATCGACCCCCCCCATCCAGAGTGCTTCACTTCTTCTGTGATACTGAGCAGAAGTATTCATTCAGTATCCCTGCTTTTTCACTGCCCCTCTCTGCCCACCCACCCTCCTCTTTTTTCAGCCTCAGTATCCCTCCCTCCCTTCATCTTTGTGTGCTCCATAATGTACCTATAAAAGGTTTTATCCCCCTTCTTAACTGAGTTAGCTATCTTTTCCTCAGTTTGGGCCTTTGCTATTCTGACTGCCTTCCCCACTTCCTTCTGCTTTAACTGGTACAGTTCTCTGTCCTGCTCCTTCTGTGTTTCCTTATACTTCCTGAATGCTATCTTTTTCTCACTAACCTTCCCTGCCACTTCTTTTGAGAACCATAGTGTTTTTTTCTTTCATTTTGATTTGTTTATTTGCTTCACACAAAGGCTTGTTGCTTCTGTGATAGCAGTTTTGATGGTTCCCCATTGTTGCTACACCCCTCCTTCTTGCCTGTTTGCTAGTGCTTTTCTGAGGCACTTTCCCATTTTGACAAAATCAGCCCTCCTTAAGTCCAGTACCTTCACTTTTGTATGGCTTGGATCTGCAGCTAAGTTTATCATGAATCACACTGTTTGGTGGCCACTTGTTCCCAGATGGCTACCCATTTCTAGATCTGAGATTCTCTCTCCGTCCCATTTGGAAGTACCAGGTCTAAGATTACTCCCTCCTGAGTGGGTTCCAACACTAGCTGTCTGAGGCATGCCCCCTGTAGGGCATCAAGAATGGCCCTGCTCTTGGATGTGGCTGCATCAAAGGTGCTCCAGTTAACATCTGGCATATTTAGGTCCTCCATCAGCAATATCTCCCCTTTCTCTGCCATCCTAAGGATGCCTTCTACCATTTCCTTGTCCATTTCCTCCCTCTGAGATGGGGGTCTGTATACAACCCCTGTGCGGATTGTGGTGCCATTTCCTGTCACCAGGGTGACCCGCAGTGCTTCCTCTCCTCCCTGTTTACCCTTTAGTTCCATTGCTTTGATCCCTTCCCTTACATAGAGAGCTACTCCTCCTCTTCTACCCTCCCTGTCCCTGCTGTAGATTGTGTGCCCTGGAATGTTGACATCCCAGTCATGGTTCTCCGTGTACCATGTTTCTGTGACTGCCATGATATCCAGGCATCCCTCTTCAATCAAGGCCACCAGTTCAGGAAAGTTGTTACCAAGACTATGGGCATTGATACTCATTACCCTCCATTTTTTGATGGCCTTACCAATCTTTGCTCCATCCCTGTCCTTAGTGCCTTTATCTTTTTCTCCATTTGTCCCTGCCCTTCTCCATGTCGACTTCTCTATCTTGGTGTTTACCTCACTAACTACCCTGATCTTTTTTGGGGGGTGCTAAGATTTCCCTTCTCTTTTCAGTGCCTCTCCCCTTGGCAAGTTTAAATGCTTGCCAATGAAGCATTTAAACCTATCACCTAGGATCCTGGTTCCCCTCCTGGACAGATGCAGACCATTGCAGCAGTATATGTCTGCATCCCTCCAGGTGGACCCAGAGTCCCCAACAAAGCCAAAAACCCTGAGCGCTGCACCAGTGTTTCAACCACTGATCGAATCCCATGGTGCAGAGCACCCCAGCCTCACCCATGCCATAGACTGGCAGCACTTCAAAGAAGGTTACCGTGTGTGCTACTTATCTTAGGTCCCTCCCTAACTCCACAAACTCCTCCTGCACTGCTCTGATCCCTTTTCCAGACAGGTCATTTGTCCCTAGGTGGACAATGACATCCAGCTCCCTCCCCTGTACAGCTGCTCCCGCAATCCTGAGGATACGCTCCCTGTCCCTCCAAGCCATGGCACCAGGCAGGCACCTTACCTACCTCCTTCTCCCCTCCCTCCCCTAGTTCTACCCTTCTAAGAATGGAGTCCCCCACCAGGAGTTGTTTCCTTCTGCTGTGGTGTGCTATTCCACCCTCCTGTGGGTCTCCTTTTTGGAGGTCCCCAGCATCCTCCTTGATCTCCACTGCAGGTGCCTCCATAGAGGAACCACACTCTGTCAGAATGGCATATGAATTGTGGAGAGGTACAACTGGAGGGATATGCCTCTGTTCCACCACCCTGTCTGAGCCCACTGTGGTCCAACCGCTCCTCATTCTTGGCAACCTGTAAGGCAGTGGCTGTGGCTGTGGTGATCCCTGGGTGGAAAAGGAGGTCCCCCAAATCCTGCCCAACTCAGCCTGGAGATGAGCAACCTCCTCCCTCAGCCCAGACAGGTACCTGCAGATGGGACAACACCACATGCTCCAGAACGTCTCCCGGAAGACTGTTGCTCCACAGCCACTGCACTGCACCACTCCCACCATGTCTTATTTGTGGTCCCTTAACATTGTTTTGTATACTTACTCTTTCCAATTAAGTGCTATATAAATGTATGAAAATATCACCTGCGTAGAAGTTGATGGGAGCACACTCATGCAGCCTTCGTTTTTGGACATCACAAAACAGGGCTGTGTGGGCTGGAGGCGTGGAGGTGTGGGTTTCGGACCAGGAAGTCTGTCCTTTTTTCAGGGCGATGCCAAAACCAACATTTACGAGGGTAATAACTTTTATTTGAGGATGATTTAATTTGCCACATTGCATCAGCGGACTCTTGTGCAGGTCAGTTATCAACCACCGGGGGGACCTGCTAGGAACTTGCTCTTTAAAGTTGCACATTATACACATTTCCCTGCAGCCAATGCTGGAGGACAAACAGTCAATAAACTCTGCGAAGTCAGTAATTCTACAGCTTGGATGATTATATGCACAGTGCAGGTCAAGTTTCTTAGCATTAATGAGCTTTACCACTGAAGGTAGCTGTTCACGAACACAGACTTATTATACTTGATCTCATAACTTCAAGGTGCTTTTTAAAGTAGAACATAACTCCACCTCCCTTTTGTTATTTTTTTTTTTTATATGTCCTGGTAATTCCATATCTGGTAAGGTTGCAGGCATTGCCAGGGATAGACAGTTTCAGCTATGTTTTCCTGATTCCTAATATATCAAGTTTGTATGGGCTAACCCTGGCTTCAGGTTTTGATTTTTTGCCATTAAACTGCACATGTTTTTCTGCAATACAGGTAGGCCCCTTTTTACTGACCATATTGGAATAATATGGAGGAGAGGGGGGCCAGTAGGGGATCAGGGCTAACTTCTATGTCTCCTGAGAGCAGCAGAAGCATTGGAAGCCCAAACAAGGAAGTGCGCATCCGGGGTAGGTGGCCACAGGAAAATATCATGCAGATAAAAGTTGGCATGAAATTTGGGCTAAGTGCTGTACAATGCCTTTTGATTTTTTTTACATTAAGGGAGGCAACCTCTTTTCAGATCAGTGGATTGTTCTGCCTGATAAAAAGGTTGGAATACATGTATTCAGACTATGAAGCAGGTTTCACTTGCAGCTTGAAAAATAAACATGAAAGCTCACTAATGTCATTGCACAAGTAAAAACATTATTATAAAAGTTGCAAGTCTTTTACTAACACATTAAAATATGTATAACAATGTGGAAAAGTGTCTGTTTAATAGAAGGGATAGTCTGCTCTTGAAATGCAGCTAGTCCTCCTATGACATCACTTCCTGTCTCTACATTAAATGGCAGCAGCCTGTTTTCATTTGTAGCTGATTTATATACTGTATTAATATCTCAGGATTGTAACACCTACAGGTAAGCGCACTATCTGGTTTGAAAGCGCCTTTCATGGGCTGTCAGACTTTAAGAGATCCAGCAAAGTGTGCAGCTTTGAGAGCTGTGTAATCTTCATGAGGTTGACCAATGAACCAGAACCATACTGTCATCTTTTTTTTTTTTTCCATTTTATTCTTTTCTCCACCTGCCCTAGCTGCCGGCAGCCCGTTACTATCAGCCCGGTCACAAACCACTGACTTCCAACCCCCATATCAGCCTCGGGCCCTCCGATACCCGTGGCTTACCCCCCACGGTGGGGCTGCGGCACTCTGGCTGCATGCCGCAGTCATCGGACTAGGTCGGAGGGCTGGCCTGGGGGGCTAATTGAAGCCGTGTCGAGCTTCATTTAGGGCTGCTGGCAGCTTTATCCATTTTCCTTTTTCCGGGGAGGCGGGGTCGTGCAATGACACGGAGCATCCTGCCCTGCCTCCAGTATGTGCCTGTGCCGGCAGCTGCGTGACTCCTGGCCTCCACCAGGGGTCATCCGAGCTCTGGACACCTCCCCTCCCTCCCTCCAGAGAAGGAGAGCAGTCCCTAGGACGCTCCATCCTTCTCCCCCCGGCCGGCCCTCCAGCGACCCGAGTCCGTTCCCAAACCCAGGTCGCCCATACTGTCATCTGGATACAAGGAATCATCCACCTTTCCTTACCATCAAAATAATAACAGATATTCTACTTTAAAAACTCACCGATGGCAGATATGGAGAAGAAAGCTGAATACAGCTGAGGTACTGTACAGTATATTATTAAAAGAAAATTTTATTTACAAATAACAGTCTTGAACCATTGTCATATAGTAAAAGATCACTATCCATTCAAGCCTAGCAGTACAGCACAAATCACCAGTGGGTGTGGAAGACCCCTTTAAACCACACTTCCTGTCAATAAAACTGGCTTTTTCCATGTTATCTAATTGTGGAGGATGTTATTCCATTTTCCATTTGTTAAGCAGCACACCCACTTGTATTCCACAATTTGTTTACCTACTGCAGACCTTGCACTTGGTGATCTTTGAAGCTGCTTGCTAAACTTATCAGATGTTTATGAAAGTGTGACTCATAAGTCATACTGGCCTTTTGGAAGCCATTGCGCAGTCTTTTGAAGATCTGACATAGAGCACAAAGCAATCTGTGCTTGATGTGGTCTGTTAGAAAATACTTATTACTGTAATTTACCATTAATATAGGCATACAGTACATGTAATAGTTATAGTAGGTAGTAGCACTTTAAAGCAAACTCTGTCCAGAGCCGATTGGGCTGCAGGCAAGGATTTGGGGGTATAAATATTGACATTTTTTTTTTTTATATTTTTACACCAAATTTTCAACATAGCCTTGTTATGACCCTGTCTTATGAAACAATATGTGCAAAGCCATCTATGAAAATGGGTACACAAAGAAGAAAGGCACCAAGTGTTATAGTCTGAACATGCATCCGATACTGAACAGGTATATGTAAATGGTTATAGGCAATCTGTTCAGTTTGTCTGCATGGACCCACACCTAGTAATACAAGCATAACCAGCAGTAATGAAGAAAGTACTGACAAGTCTCTCCAATGTGGTGGTGTTTTTTCTTATTTTTGTTTGCATAGTCTGTTTACCCTGGGTAGATTATCTTGTCTTAGTGGTCCCTACTTCTTCATTTTTCAACTGGAAGGAACCTATAAAGTACAAGATTTTTTGGAGCAAGACTTATTATTACATACAGAAGATGAATTGCTATTTTTCATTTGCAAAAGGAATCACACATGGTATTATGAATCAGCTCCTGGACCTTAGCAATACATCAGTGCAGCAACTACTGGTTTAACTAATATAGTTAAACATTGTGAGAATGTGCTAGCAAAAATAAACATTATAAGAGTTGGTGGCTGTGCTTCAGATGTCATTTGCACAATACACCAACACAATCTGTGTTTTGTTTTTTAATTTTGCATCTTAGATTTTGTCATGATATACCCTGGCCCATGATAATCTAACCATAGCATCCTGACTGTTTCATTTGCAAGATGTGATGCACATTCATGTCATTCACATTTGGTAAAATAAACAACAGAAGCTCACATCCAGCTTCCTGAACTGTACAATAGCCTGTGCTGTGTGCTTCCCATTAAGGCAGACAATGAAGAAGCTGCCACCAATAAAGTAAAAGCTTTGTATTACCTACAGTCTCAACTTGTTAATATATGTAACATTAGTACTGTATTTGTTACCAGATGCATATTGAAGGAACTGCTCTGTGTCACTATCTTGGAATATTTAATTGAGTCCTGATTTTGAGAAGCAAATCTCTTATAGAAACATAGAAACATAGACTTTGACAGCAGATAAGGACCACTTGGCCCACCTAGTCTGCCCATTTCCCTGCCTACAGGATAGGCCGGAGATCCTAGTTAACCAACAGCCTATTTCTTCCTACCCCCCACAAGAACTGTCTTATGTCTGTCCCATGCATTCTTGAATTCTCCCACAGTTTTAGACCCCACAACCTCCTCAGGAAGGCTGTTCCATGCATCCACTACCATCTCTGTGAAAAAAATAGTTCCTCACATTGCCCCGGAACCACCCCCCCATTTTTAAATTGTGCCCCCTTGTTCTTGCACACCTCTTTTTCTGAAAGATGCTACCCTCTTGGACTTGGTTGATTCCACTGAGATACTTAAAAGTTTCTATCATGTCCCCCCTCTCCCTTCTTTCCTCAAGGGTATACATATTAAGCTCCTTTAGTCTCTCCTCGTACAGCTTCTCTTGCAGACCCTGCACCATTATTTGCCCTCCTCTGGACTGCCTCTATCCTGTCTATGTCCTTGCGGAGATGGGGTCTCCAGAACTGGACGCAGTAATCCAGATGGGGTCTCACCAACTGTCTGTACAGAGGCATAACAACTTCCTGTTTTCTGCTGGTAATGCCTCTCCCCTATGCATCCCAGTATACTCCCAGCCCTCCCTACTGCCTTCTCACATTGCTTGCTAACCTTAAGGTCATCTGATATGATTACCCCCCAGGTCCCAGGTCCCTTTCCTTTTTTGTTGTTGTTACTACCCCCCCTCCCACATTGTGTAATCTTCCACTGGGTTCTTGTTCCCCAGGTGCATTATTTTGCACTTCTTTGCATTTAATCCTAGTTGCCATACTTCTGACCATTCCTCCAACCTTGCCAAGTCCCTTCTCATCCTTTCCACGCCTCCTTGTGTATCAACCCTGTTGCAGATCTTTGTGTCATCTGCAAAGAGGATACTTTTCCTTCCAGTCCCTCTACAATGTCACTTATAAAGACATTAAAAAGGACTGGACCCAGTACTGAACCCTGCAGTACTCCACTAGTAACCCTCTTTCTTCACTGTGGACTCCATTTACAATTACCTTCTGTGTCCTGTTGTCCAGCCAATGTTTTGCAGGCTACCACCCTGGGACCCACTCCATGCTGGTTAATTTGACTATTAATCTTTTGTGTGGGACTGTGTCAAATGCCTTGCTAAAGTCTAGGTAGGCCATGTCCACAGCCCCTCCCTGGTCTACTACTTTGGTCACCCAGTCAAGAAATCTATTAAATTCATCTGACATGACCTTTCTGTTGTGAACCCATGCTGCCTTGGGTCCTCAGCCCCACTGGCCTCTAGGGTACTTTAACTATTCTTTCCTTCAGAAGTGACTCCATCACTTTCCTACCACAGAGGTCAAACTGACAGGTCTGTAGTTTCCTGCCTTTGTCTTGGTCCCACTTTTGTGAAGGGGAATCACATCTGCCTTCCTCCAGTCCTCGGGTACAACACCATCCTCCCGTGATTTATTTAAAAGAGTAGTCAGTGGTTTCACTAGTTCCCCCCTTAATTCTTTTAGAATTCCGGGATGAATTCCATCAGGCCCCATTGCTTTGTCCACCTTCAGTTTTAGGAGTTCTTACAGAACCCTTTCTTCTGTGAAAGGGTTGGGATCAACCCCCAACCCGTCAAGACTGCTTCTGTTAATTGGATTAGGCACTTCCCCCTCCTCTTTTGTTACATACAGAAGCATTGCTAATTAATAATAAACTCTGGTCACAGCCAATACAGCTCCTCAGAGTGATGCAAGTGTGGCAAGAGTGAATAAAAGAATAGTCAGAGCTCTTGCCTTGCTCTTGCTGCACCAGAGTCTGTCGGGCATGTGTGGAAGTAAATGCAGAAGTACCACATTAAAGTAGTATAGTGCATGCTGGCTATATAAGGGAGCTCACCAATGGTCACAAACATACTGTTATTAGGCAATCTACATAAAGGACAGTCTAAAGTGCATGAGGGAGGAAGAGGAGGAGGGGAGGACGGAAGCAATATGGATGCAGTTCTGGGATGCTAAGAGTAGGACACTGAGGATGGGGGTGGTATACAGGCCACCATCTCAGAAGAGTGGCCTGGATAAGGAATTAGTGGAACAAATCAGGAGGGTCTGCAGGAAGGGGAGAACAGTGGTAGTGGGGGACTTCAACCTAATGGGGGTGGAGTGGGATACACCAACCACTACAAGTGCAAGTGAGAGGGTTCTTTTAGATACACTCCAGGACAGCTTCCTGATACAGCTGGTCCAGGAGCTGACTCTGATAAGAAACACTCTGGACTTGTCCTGGATAACAGGGAAGCAGTAAGGAATCTGAAAGTGGGGGAACCACTGGCTGGGAGTGATCACTATTCGGTATAGTTCACACTCAATATGAGGAAGGAAGCATGGGTCATGGGTACGAGGGTGATAGAGTTTAAGGGGGCAGACTTTAGGAAAATGGAGGAGATATTGGGCAGACACCTATCATGTATACAACCACACATGGATGCTGACCAGAAATGGGGCATTATAAAGGAAGAGCTGGTGGAGGTCACGGATTTGGGCACCAGGAAGATAAAAAAGAAGGGAAAGGCAAAGAAACCCAGATAACTAACTCAGGAGGTTATTGAGGCAGTGAGGGCAAAGAGGGTAGCATTTCATCAGTTCAGGAAATTTGGTAGTGGGGAAGATAAAGATAAGTACATGGAGAAGTCCAGGGAGGTTACCAGACTGGTAAGGGGCAGCAAAGGCAGTCCAGGAGCTAAGGCTGGTGCAGGGAATCAAAAATGGGGAGAAGAACTTCTTCCACTACATCAGAGAGAGAAGGAGGAGCAAGGATCAGTTGTTGAGGATTAAATAAGACAGATGGTGGGTGAAGAAAGGGGCAGAGCAGGCATAGGCACTGAACTAATACTTCTGTTCAGTATTCACACAGGAGAAGGGGGGCTGATTCCCCAGGTGACAGGGTGGGAAGGGGGGAAGAAATGACAGATATAGGGATTACAGACAGCTGGATACTAGATGGGCTGAGGGCATTAAGGGTGTATAAAGCTCCTGGATCTGATGGCATTAACCCTAGGGTACTAAGAGAATTGGCAAGGATCCTGGCTGGGCCACTGGCCAATCTGTTCAATACCCCCTGGACACAGGATGTGTATCACAGGACTGGAGATCAGCCCATGTGGTGCCCATCCATAACAGTGGACCAAAGGATGAACCAGGAAATTATAGGCCAGTGAGACTCACACTGATTATGAGAAAGCTCATGGAGACCATCCTAAATAAAAGGCTAGTGGGCTTTTTGGAAGATAACGGTCTCCAGAATGGTCAACAGCATGGGTTTGTAGAGGGCAGATCATGCCAGACAAACTTCACCGAGTACTATGACTGGGTGAGGCAGGAACTGAACAAGGGTCATGCAGTGGATGACTTGTAGCTAGACTTCAGCAAGACCTTTGACTCAATGCCACATGGAAGGGTGGGGTGAAACTAGAAATTGTGAGGGTAGGACCCAAAATGGTGACATGGATCACTAACTGGCTAAGGGGAAAGCAGCACAGGGTGGTAGTGGGGGATCTTTCATTACCGAGAGTGGTGGTGAGCGGAATACTGTAGGAAACAGGGCTGGGACCAGTACTGTTCAGGATCTTTATTGCAGATATCTCCCATGGGATATGGAGCAAGATCAGTCTGTTCACAAACGATACCAAGATGGGAGCCGTGGTTGATAATGAGGAGGGGTTGAAGAGGTTACAGGAGCACCTGACCAAGCTGCAGGAGTGCGTGAAGATGTGGCAACTGGGGTTCAGTGCCAAGAAGTGCAAGGTCCTGCACTTTGAAGTCAGGAACCAGGAGAGGGGTACAGTTGGAGGAACTCCATGGAGGAGAAGGACTTAGGGGTGATCATTATAGGGAGGATGAACATCTCTGTTCAGTGTATGAGGGTGGCAGCAAAAGTCAACAAAATGCTGAGGTGTATGGCAAGAAGGCTCTCCTTCAGGAGAAGGGAGGTTATCCTGTCCCATATAGGTCTTTGATTAAGCTCCATCTTGAGTACTGCATGCAGTTATAGCACCCATTCCTGCAGAAGGACATGAGATTGTTAGAAGGGGTGCAGTGAAGAGCCACAAAGATGATCCAGGGATTAGACAGCAAGCCTTACGAGGACAGGCTGTGGTAGTTGAATTTGTATTCACTGGAGGAGAGGAGGGATGGGGGCATATGATCAAGACCATTAAGTATCTTAAGGGGACACACAAGATCAACACAGAAGGGATCTTCCAGATGAGGAAAGGGAGGGACATGAGGGGGCATGAGCTGAGACTGGAAGGGGGAAGGTTCAGGAGGGAGATCAGGAGGCACTTTTTCAGTGAGAGAGTGGTGGACAAATGGAACATCTTGCTGGATGAGATAATGTCCTGTAAGACAATTGGCAGCTTCAAGAGGGGGTGGGACAGAGTGAGGGGCAAGGATACTGGGAAGGGGGGCAGGAGGGGCAGCTGCAAGATGAGTTGCTAGCTGCACAATCTAGCAGACTCAATAGACCACATGGCCAGTTTCTGCTGGCATTTTTGTATGCTCGTATGTTCATAGAATATACCAAAAACTAACATTAACCATTCAGTTAATTATGGAACTAAGAAAGAATATGCACATCTGATGCTGAATTATTAATAAGAAAATAATCTATAAAGTATTATTAGAAATAAATATTGGAAACTTTTTAAAATAAATGACTATGTAGAGTCAAACTCAATAATTATAATTCGATGTGCTTATACAACTGAATGAGATAATATGAGATGATACTTGTGTAACTTGATTTACTTTGTGACTTTCCACCTCTCTATCCATGGGATATACCACCCTGTAGGCGTACGATGCAAGGAACCCTAGAGGAGGGTTCCCCCCTACAGGTGCTGGGAATGTATGCATCAGCTAAAGGTAGGGTAGGAAAAAGCCCACGGCTAAGAGAGATGAGCCGCTGGAGGAGAAGGGGTGGATGGTGGACAACGTAAAAGAATCCTGGTGAGGCCCAGGATGTTGTGACCTTTTAAGCCCGATGGGGGAGTGACGTTTCTGCTCCGCCCATCGAACCTTGGGTTTAAAGCCCTCCTATTCGATGTGCTTATGCAACTGGATGAGATAATATGAGATGATGTTTGTGTAACTTGATTTACTTTGTGGCTTTCTGCCTCTCTATCTGTGGGATATACCACCCTGTAGGGGTACTAACAAGGAACCCTATAGGAGGGTTCCCCCCCTACAGGTGCCAGGAATGAATGCATTAGCTAAAGGTAGGGTAAGAAAAAGCCCAAAAAGAATACTCAAAGATGTTCAGCTTTGAAGAGGCGAGGATGGTGAACGAATTCTGAAAAGGGAAGGGCTGACTTCCCAGGAGACAGGGAAAACTGTGGCCACCATCTGCCTCCATCCAATAGCAGAACCTAACTAACTAACTAACTAACTAACTAACTAACTAACTAACTAACCAAAGAAAGCACCAACATACCTAACTAATTAACTGAAGATAGCACTAACACCAACTAATATTATGACCATTGACACAGAGGAGAGGAGAGGAGAGGAAAAACCCCCTTTGAGGGGAAAACCTCTGGGGATCCAAGGCCTAGGTCACCTTCTCTCCAGGCTGATGACATTTGATTTGAGGATGTATGTTGTTAAAAGAAGGGTTCAGTAATGAGAGGAATACAAGTAGGGAGGATGATGATGAAATAGGGAAAAATCCCCAAAAGAGAGCTCAGATTGAAGGCGGAACATGAGGCTGCACGCAGATTGAAGAAGGAATATGAGGCAACAATTAATACTTTCTTTGTTGATGGGAGGGAGTAAATCCATGTAGAAGTCAGGGGAGCAAGGGGTATCCAGATGTGCGCATAAGGAGATTCCAGATGAGGGGATGAGAAGACCGAGGACAATGCAGACTGGCTTGATTGAGTGATGCGAGTGAGCAGACTCTGAGGTTGAAGAGGCATGCTTGATTATGGGATGTGAATGATTAGACTTTGAACGATTAGACCCTTTGGTTGCAGTCTATGAGGTAGCATAGGATTCAATGATAGGAATGTCTGAGTAAGCGATGGAAGTAGACGAACCTTGAGGTAAGGCTGAGTGAACGATGACTGGAGTTATGAACTCGATAGGAGTGGCAGGATGGCCACATGTTGATAAGGTGGCATAGGAGTTATGATAGGTAAGCCCAAAAAGAAATATAGATAGCGGGCCATGAGTGGAGTGAATCCTGGATGGCTGGTATGGAATTGGAAGAGGAGGAGACAGGAAAGAACTTGGAAATTAACTTGAATGAAGGAAGTAAAAGGAAGTAGGCACCACGAAAAGAGGCAGACACCGAGGCCAAGAAGGTAGATCTGGAACCAGAGGCAACTTGGGTTGAGAGATCGAGGGGCAAAACAGGATGAGGTATGATGAGGAGTGAGCAAAACTGGACGGTGTGTGATGAGGAGTGAAGCTAAGAGTGGAGTGACACCATGACAGCTGGTACTAGAAAAGGTGGTAGGACAAGGAAGGTAAAATTAGAAAATGGATGAGGTAATGAGATACAGAAGCCATGACTGGAGTGAATCCTTGACGGCTGATGATGGATGGAATCAGCAACCTGATACATGCGGTGTGAGGGATGCGGATTGATGAGGCAGGCATATGAGTAATGATAGTCATGCCCAAAAAGAAATATCAGATGCAAGCCATGATGGGAATTAGACCCTGATGTTAAAGTTGAGGAGGTAGCACAGGAGTTTATCGAGAGAGACGAGGAGATGGAACAGAATGAGGGCATGTTGAAGCATGAATAGTTGATGTGGTGGAATAGACCTATAGGATGGGTGGAGGAGCAGGTTGAGTTGAGGTAGCAAGGACCACGGAAGGTATGCTTGAGAAAAGAAGTGAATGCTGGAAGGAATGATGGATTGATGCCATGAAGGCAGGTACTGTAAAGCGAGGTATGAAAGAACGAAGGATGGTAGGGAGGTCAATAGGTTAGCATAGGATCCAGCTGATACAGGATGAGACCACAATAGGATGAGTCGGATTAGGTGGCATAAGATTCTGGATAGGTATGCCCAAAAGAAATATCGAGAGCAGGCCAGACGGAGCAAGTGGAAATTCACAGCAGTGGAGAGGAACACAGCATCATTGAAAACACAGGGAACTCAATCAAAAAACATGACCTACCAGGTTTCCAAGAGATAAGGAAGCTAATAGAAAATAAAGCATAACAGAGGACCACCAAATATGTCAAAGATATACCGCACATACGGAAGAAGAACTGAACAAACAGGACATATGGCTGCTTTAATGATATTATGAAACTAGTATGTTTTCACTTTGTAATGTATGTTTCTAGTTAAAATTCAAATTGTACTGCTGTACTTGAGGGTTTCCAGTCAGTATCCCAGCCCTTACAGAAAGCCATCAGCCAAGTATATTGCATGATTTCCAACCACTAATTTATTAATTAAATTGTTTAAAGTGCAGATTCTGTCCAGTTATGCATCCATTTCAAGTAAGTGCAAGCTGAAACTGGCTATTTTTGATAAAACAGGCCAGAGCGAAATACACTTAAAACAGGTATACGGTGGTCTGTTTCAAATCCATTACACTGATATCTAAATGCAATGGTTTAAATCAAAATCCAGTGACCAACTGGTTGAATGCCATTCATTGTACTCATGCAGCACTGCTTTTCAATTTTATTGCCACCTGCACAACACAGCCTGCAAAGATTGCCTTCGTACAATGGCATTTTATCCAGCACTTAAGATTTCTGTTTGAGGAGGGAGTCTAGGCACAGAAAGCTGTGTTCGATGTGCTGAGCCGCGGAACAAGCAGTAGAAGAATGGAGGAGCGAGGAGAAACACAATTTGGCTGCAGCCAGTGGTGAGACGGCATGACGGGTGAGGGGGGGAATGACAGGAAAAGCAGCAGGCAAACATTAGATAGGCGGAAGAGGCCACTGGCAGAGAGAAGGGAAACTGAGGGTGGGCACCTGGGGTAAGAAGACAAAGCCAGAGCGCCAGCCAGGAATGGAGCAACGCCCCACCGAAAGAGGCATCGGAGAAGAGCATGATAAGCGGCAGAAAACACTGCCAAAGAAGTGAGGTCCACAGAGGAGATGAAGGAGCCGTCGATACAAGTGGGAGCAGCTGGAGGCCAAACAAGGAGAGAAGCAAGCAGGAGCCAATGCAGCAAACGTGGCCTCTGGCTGCAACAAAAAAGAATCCTGGCGAGGCCCTGGATGTTGTGACATTTTAAGCTCAATGGGAGAGTGACGTTATTGCTCTGCCCATCAAACCTCAGGCTTAAAGCCCTCCCAATATACTGGCATGGTTTTTTACTCCCCATCAACTGCCATGAAAAGAAATGTGTAGAAGCACAACCTTGTAATATTAAGACCACGGGAGTAAGCTACAGCTACCTATGATGGTACAATTAAGGTGGCTTCTTGGCTGCAAAAAATGTGTATTTGCTTTGCTAGAGAAAAGGGACCATATTGATCTTTTCACCTACTGTCGGCCTGTAAATGTGTGTTGCAGGCTTCCCAATATGAACAACAGCTACCCGTTCTTCCGTCTATCTCCATCAACAATTTGAAGTGAGATCCACAGCCCTAGCACTTGACAGGCAACAAAACAAGCAGTTATCTGGATAACACCTGAACATCTTACAGTCTGTAAATCTAAAAATGGAGTCCCATACCATTAGAACCTGTTACTAGCCTGCACTAGACTCAGGCATCCCAGTGTGGAATCTAAGTCTCTTGGTGCATGACTGCCTAGTTATCAAATTTCTTCCCCTGCCTGTCTTTGCCAGGCTGTAGCAAAGGCACAAACCTTTTGGGGTGGGTGAAAGAAAGAGAAAAAAAGAAACGGTATGAAAGGAAAATAGAGTCTAAGTGCTTTAGCTTATAGCGTATGTAGTTCTTAAAAGCACATGTATTGGAATCAGGTAGACATGAACCTTTTTTGGAGAAATGAAAATCAACTTCTTTGACATAATCTATTTTCAGCAGTGCAAAACAATTGAATTAATGACTATTTGATTGACTAGTGGATTAATCACATCATTATGTATTGATCAATAAAAAACATTTATTAATTTAGTGTTTTAGTGTTTTTTCAGAACTGGGTCTATTTTACTATCACAATAATGCGCTGCATGGCAAGGAATTTTGTGGGATTTACTCATTTCCTGACACACACACACACACACACACACACACACACACACACACTCTTAATGTCTTCAGAGCATGGAATAGCTAAGTCTCTGTGTCTGTCTGGAAGCTGTTTCCCTGTTGGGGCACCATTTAAAGCTCAATGGGCAAGGAGATAAAGAGTTAACCCCTAGGCTGCTGAAAGAACTAGAATGAATCTATTTGAGCTGGACAGACCGCAGCTTCCAACAGTTTTTTTTGTTTGTTTATATCCTAAGTTTGTTTATATACCCTCCCTTCAGATGCCTTTAAGACAGAGAAGCAAATAATAAAAAACAGACGGGGAGTGCAATATTTTGCAGTGGTGGATGGATACACCCAAAAGTCCAAAAAGGAAGTTCCACAATAAGCCATGTTTTAAGAGTGAATGCAGGAGGGCTGCAGGTTCTTACCTGCAGCACTAAAAATGAAGGTTCTTTCTCAACATACTATACTGTACTGTATATCTCTGGCTGCAATCTGAAAAGAAATGTTGGTTGCAGTTATTTCAGTGGACTGGAGTGAACCATACCTTTACAATCTTTTTTTATTCATTTAGGGTTTGTATTGAAATAATACTGTATATATCGCATGTTTGATGTCATTCATTTTTAATTTTTATGTTTTGGGCAATGTTGTCTCTGTGGAATGTGCATGTAGGAAAACATTCATATGGTAGAAAAAAATGGGCAGACTGGCTGGGCCTTGCGGTCCTTATCTGCCATCAACTTCTATATTTCTATGTTTCTAAATAAAACACTGTTTCATGTTGTAAACTGCTCCTGATCTGCTCACTGGTACAAATTTACTTGGCACATTTGGTGTTATAAAAATTCTTGCTGCAGGGTTTGAAATGGACCAAGTCTTTCATCTTTCAGGGTCTCAGATCTGGCAAACATTTTTTGAGGGATCTGAGAGGTCTCAAAGTAAGGCCCTTACTCCAAGTTTGTTTCTTCTTACTATGACTTCAACAGAGCAGTGGGACCGTTTATTTCCTTGTCCCTCAATTTCCTACAATATCTTCATGTTTTGTACCTGTGTTTTGACTTTTTACTGAAAAATTAAATAAAGTGAAAAAGCAGATTTCACACTGTAAACGAAAAAAGGGATTTCCACAGTAGTTGTCCATGTATCTTTTCATAATTATGATCCTTAGAGACCTGAAAGTTTTTTTCTGCACACTTTCTGCACGGCTTATTTGTATGGTGATTATCAGTGGTTGTGCATTACCTGGATGGAGCAATGTCCAGCTCTCAGGATTGGACTGAGTTGTGAACTAAACTTTAGTCCCATCAGTTTTATCAGCCCTCAACTGTGGGATCACATGAAGCAGAAACTTATCAGATATGTGAGTGTGTGTGTGTGTGTGGGGGGGGGATTGCGACTGGGAGAAAGACCGTAAATCTAATACAGTACAAAAAATCTATCTTCATGTTACACTGCAAGGAAATGACTATTAGGGCAGCAGCATATACAGTTTCTTCTGCATGTCATTCTTTGACATGGACAGTCATTCTTGTGGCTACATACTAAATGAAAAGGGTATAGCTGACTCACTGACGAATGTAATTGCTTTTAATGTTAATCAGGTCTATGTTATTTTGATTGTCCACATGTAAAGGCCAGTGACTAATTCTAGAGTTTACATCTGTTCCTCATGTGCTAATTTCTTGTTTGCTACAGGGTAACAATATTGCTTCTGCCTCAGGGCACTCTTGTAAAAGAATGTCCAGAGGAAGCCTGTCACTCAAGGACTGGATAGTAGCCTGAAACAAATCCACAGGATACTCCAGAAGTATATTCAAACCACATTTTTTGTGGCATATAGGGTGCAAATACACAGTGCTACTGAATAAGAAAATGCTAAGCCATAATACACCTGACGCTTTGACCATAGTCTTGACCTGATGAAGATGGTCCAGAGGAGGGCTACAAAGATGACTGTGGGACAGCAACGTAGATCATATGTGGAGAAGCTGGGGACCCAGAACATGTACTTCCAGGAGGACAGAAAGGAAAGGGAAGACATGACTGAGACCTTCAAGTACTTGAAGGGGTTCAATAGGGTAAACAAGGAGGGGCTATTCAGGGAAAGCTGTAACAAAACTACAAGGGGGCACAGCCTTAAGCTGGAGGGGGGGATGTTTAGGAGGGAGGTTAGGAGACACTTCTTCACAGAAAGAGTGGTGACCAAATGGATCACATTGCCAGAAGATGTGGTCTCTACGAGGAGAGTGGGTAGCTTTAAGAGTGGCTGGGATAGATATAGGGGGTGTATAAAGATCATGGTAGGGGGGAGAAAGGGGATGAAATAGTCGGGGGGGGGGAGCGAGGATATCAACCTGAGCTGAAGACTCTGCACAATGAGAAAACTTGATAGACCAGAAGGCCTAGTTCTGCTGGCTAATTCGTATGTTTGTATGTCTTCATCAGGGGGCGATGTCTTTCTGGCTAACTAGTCTGTTTTATACCGCGAAGACATAATGAACAAAGAACTGCCAGCAGGGTGCTCTGTTTGACAATGTATGCTCAAATGTCAGTGGTTGTGGAAGGGCATGATCATGACAGCCAAAGAATAGTACTATCCAATTTTAAACACATACAAAATGGAAAAGACAAAAAAAATATATATTTTTTTTGAACTCTGTTTATTCACCTCCATCCAGTGAACGCTCTCCAATGACCTCCAAGTACCCTGGTTTCTACCTCCCATTGCAACACCTACCTGCTCTGCACCCCCTAGCCCGGCATATCCCTCTGGTCTGAACCCTCCGAGGAAGGGCCACCTTATCCACCCAGAGCATTCTATCTATTCTGCTGAGCTCTGGGATTGGGGGGGGAAGAACGGAGAGGAGCTTCTGACTTTGGGAGTGTGGATCGGAGGAGGAAGTGTCTTCACCTATCACTGGGTGGAAGGGTATTTTCTTTTGTTGGTCCCTCCTCTATTGGCTCAGACATGCAATGCATCCCAACACAGGCACACGCACTTCCATGCATGCATACAGGGTTACTGTTGCAGCCAATCCCCGATAGTTCCAGATCTTGGGCTAGTCATACCCCTAGCCTCTGCCAGGAGTCCCTAGAGCCAGGGATGAAGGTCCCCCTCCCTCCCAGGACAGGAAAGCCATCCTCTGAATGCTCAAACCTGTCCCTCCACTGCCAGTCCCTGACAATCCGAGCTTGCTCCTGAATCTGGGTTGCTGGCATGGTGCTAGGTTTGGCATCCAGTGCCTCAACCCTCAGCACCACTGGGCTGGCAACAAAAAATAATGTTAAGAAAAAAATTACTGTACTGTAATTAGCTCTATATAGCTTTGTGGCACATCTCCAGTTATGCAGAATTAATTATAATTATCCATAGTGCTAGCGAGGGTAGATAGCAAATAATTGAATACCCATTCCAGATAACATATAGTAAGAACACCCTACCAGAAAAAATTATTTAAATACCTAAAGATAGAAAATTAGAGATGGCATCTTGGTAGAGCAGCGATTACTCCTTGCAGGTTCAACATTTCTCTTGTGAAAGAGGTTTTCTGAACTCAGTGGACTGTATTTTCAAAGCCTGAACTTTGCTGCAAGTCCTAGGTGTATCAAAGACATGGTACACTGGGCTTATGACAAAAGTGGGATTTCCTTTCTCAGGTATTGTTTAGATACCCACGAGACCACTTTTCCATGGACTAGCATGTGCCAATGCTAGGGGCCTCTTGCATATACAGCAGCTTCCAGTTAGTCTTTGCCACAAGCTGACATTAAGGAGGCCTGAGTCTCATAACTGCATCTGAAATGAAAACATTGGTTGCAGTTGAGGCATTTGGCTTTGTCATAGCTGTGGCAATGCATGGGGTTGATCAATGATAAATGCAGGTACTGCATCATCCTTTGACAACAGTCCCAATGAATTTGTTGACCTTGGTAAAATAAAATGTAAATAAATGAAAATTAAATAAACTTGATGAATTGTAAAGCTTTGCTAAACTTGTAACCTCAAAAAAAGAACAGCAGCTTCATCATGATTATTGCTTTATTAAACATTCCTTTAAAGAGCTACTGACGCCTCAAAGAAAACTTTAAAAAGTATAATAATTAGGTACAGTTCTGCCTGCATTACATTTACTGCATATTGTATATATTTCTCCTCCCCATTATTTATTACTAAGGGATTTTGTATGAATATATGATCTTTATCCCTTACAGTTCCTTTAGCGTCCATCTGCCTCTATAGCTTACTCGCCACTTCAAGTCATAATCCTCTATTGCGACATCACAGTCTGTTGCCAGGGGAGTAACTGTGATGTCACAAGCGGTGCTCTAAGACTTCAGGTAGGAAGAAAGCAGCAGGAATAGACACACTTTTGAGGAGCAAAGTTCCTGTTTTCATACAAATTACATCAGCAAAAAATAATGGGGTGAAGGTATACAGCACTAATGGGAAATACAAGCTGGACTGAGTCTAAACATTAGGTTTAATTAAAGTTCTCCTGAATGTGTCACCAGCTCCTTAAGGCAAGGCAAATTTTATTTTCAGGGCACCCAATCCCTGAGGCTCTGGGCACCTAACAAAAACATTAGAAATAAAACAGCAATTAAGATAAAAAAATTACAAAAATAAATAAAATTCAAATTCCAGTTTTACAATCACCTATAATAATTAGAACAGTAGGACATAAAATCATTCTATAAGTGCCAGGCTAAAGAGGTGGGCTTTTAGTCTCTGCTTGAAAATATCAATTGAGGGGGCCTCCCGGACTGCAGGTGGAAGCGCATTCCACAGGGTCGGCCCAGAGACACTAAATGCTCGGTCACCAGATGTCCTGAGCCGATCCCTGGGAACGTCCAGGAGGCCCCTTGAAGAGGAGTGGAGGGAGCAAGCAGAGGCTGCAGGTATCAGGAGCTCTGGCAGGTTGCCATGACCCAGCCAATATAGAGTCTTATAAGTAAGCAAGCCAGCCTTGAAAAGGACCCTCCATCTAACCTGCAGCCAGTGCAGAGCTCGCAGGACCGGGGTCACATGACAGGACCTGGGCAGGCCCGTCAGCAACCTGACCACTGTGCTTTGCACCAGCTGCAGCCTGTGGAGGGTCCCTCCTGTGACCCTTAAGTAAAGAATGGTGAGTTTCCTGGAAAATGCAGATTTTACTCACTTAATAGCTCTCTTAACATATCTACAGAAACATTCTTTGAGAGAGCTTCTTTATACTTGTCTTCGGACCCACGTACTGTACTTCTTTGCATTTCCAAATTACTAATTTAACATTTGTGTCCTTTTATCAGGTTAGCATGTTGACTTCACTTTACAGCAGGGTTTGCTGCCCAGTATTTTTCTTATTTGTTAAAGCAACAGTGCATGATAAAGGTGAAAATTTTGACCTATACTTTTTAAATTTTTTTTTTACATTGTCCATTATCTCCTGGCTTGTATGATACCCTTCTTTCTCAGTTTTGAGTCTGCCTTATTACTGCCTTTCACATTTGAGCTAAAAAATGTTTTTCCCCTTTTAATTATAGCTCGGAACAGGTGTTCATCAGTATTCTCAGCTGTTCTTTTACAGTCCCATAAGGCCATGGAGCTCTATCTGCTGTATGACAGTTCATTTCTGTCACAACAGAAGTGGTGTTAAATAATGGTTGATCAAAAGCAACAGATAAAACTGACAAAAACCTGGTCTGAACCATATTAAAAGGAAAGCTCATTTCATTATTTCAAATGTGGAAAATAAAAAGACTAAAGCAGACTACGAATGGAGAAGTGGGGTATCATACAATTCAGGAGACAAGGGATAATTGGAAAAAAAAATGAGTACATACACAGTAGGTCAAAGTTTTCAGTGCTGTCATGCACTACTGCTTTAATCTTACTGCAGTTTTATATTATTTGCAGTTTTAACCTTTTTATAAGAATAAAGCTCAGTACTGTATAATAATGGAAAAATAATCTGGAGCTGTTTACTTTTTATCATCAAATTCCATGTTTCAGCCATTCCACAGGAAGTTCTGTTTATTGATGTTACTTCTGACAAGGGCACGGTGACCACTTTATTATCTTTTAGGAACTTTTTACACCCAATGGAAAATATCTTTATTTTAATTCAGAAAGAAATATTTGGATGTTCTTGTTTGTAAACAAGTCTTTTACTAACAATTATACAATGCATTCATATATACCACATTTAATGGAATCAGGTGGTTTTATTTTTGTGTTTGTACATAAAAATTTAAAGCAGCAGTATTTGTTAGTTGGCAAAATATAATTTTGTAGTTTGTTGTTAATAATCCATTTTCAGTAGAAATATTAATATTCCCATTTTACTTTTCATTGCATTTCATTTCTGAACTGTGATATGTGCTTTTGAAGTTGAGCTCCTGTTCTCTGACTACTTCCACCATTAAAACATTAAACATCTCGGCAAGATGGTACACTGCTTGCTATCAGAAATGCATGCTTGCATCATCCCAGTACATCCTCAGCAGTAATCTAGTATGTGCAGTCAAAACATAGTTTCAATGGAAGACATTGTTAAAACATTGCTAATGAAAATCAATGAAGAAAGGAGACTCTCAACCCAAAAATTATATATAAATATTTTACAGAATTTTTCTTATTTCATTTGTTCCATTCATAAATTCCTTAAGATTCCCATATTTTCCTGTACCATTCATATTTCAAGAAAATCACAAAAGGTGTACACTTGTTTTAATATTTCCCTTTGTTAAACATTTTTAAAACATTGCTAGTGTCAGCTATCTTAATTGACCTGAGTAAGTAGTTTCAGATTTAGTAATAAAATCTGTAAAAAAAAATATCCAGTGGAACTAAACATGTATTGATAATGAATCTATGGATGTCAGAAAAATATTATTGCTAAAACACTGTATGATGGGGGCTGGCTCGGTAGTGCAGCGTTAGTGCTACTGCATGCTACCTCGGTGACCCAGGTTTGAAGGTGGTCTCAGGCTATCAGGAATTACTACAGGAAGGAGGATTAAACACCCCAGAGACAGCTATTCTTCTTTGGGGAGGGAGGGAAGTGTGCACCACAATGAAATCACCACCCACTGGTGACTAGTGGGAGATCTCAGTTGGGCCACCAGAAAGGCAGGTGCTCCATCAGATGCTGGCATGGATGGCTGCATATGGGTGTATGCGGGAGCACGTCAATTCGCTCCCTTCAATTCATCCCCCAAAAATTAGCTTCCGATCGTTCACCCCCATTAATTTCACTCCCTGTCTAACTCACTCCCTGTCAATTCGCTCTTACAGTAACATTAAGAGCACACAGAGTGTTGCCTGCTTTTCTGAACAGGACTCCCCACCCAAAATACAGTGACTACAGCTGCAACACCTGGACATTATCAGGGCACTCAAGGCACAGCAAATGCCAGAGGATGCAGCAGCAGCCTTGACAGCCAATGAAATACCCACGGAACAGCGCAATTGAACTCAACCTCATTCTCAAGCTTGGACCGCGGCAGGAGATTGGCAATATCAGAGCAATGTTTTCAATGATCTGCAACCAGGGATATGACAGACATTTGTGCCTTGCCTTCAGAAAATGGCACAGCTCTCTACTTTTTTGACGGCTTGCAGTACTGCTACATTAAGGAATTGGCTAAGCACTGTAATTAGCCTACATCCATTTTAAGGCTCCTGTGACTGGAGGGTAACTCCACTAATTTCAGTGACACCTTCAGAGTTTAAGCTATGGTCCTCCCCGTTGGAGGAGTCTGCATCTCTAAGTTACCATAATACAGCCCCTTTCTCTTTTAGTCTTACTGTAATTTTTGCCTTCTGAGCGGGTGCTTTGCAATGGTGTGCTAACTTTTCTGCCTGAGTAAGCATTACTTCATGCCTCAGTGTATTGAATAACAGTTCTCATTACTACTGTTCTGAGCAGGGTTTCTGTGTTTGTTGTTTTCTGTGAGGGTGGTTGTCAGCATAGTGGTTTCTACTGAGAGATACAATGGGGAATTTTTTATGCAACATTGAACAGCTGTTCTGTGCTGGGAATGAAATCTACATTGGTACCGGGAGCGAAATGACAGGGAGCGGGAATCACAGGAGCAAATTGACAAGGGAGCTAATCATCGGGAGCGTATTATCGTGGAGCGAGTTGATGGGAGCGAATTGTCATAGACCTGGTGTATGCTAGTGCGGTGCACAACGTTTAAATTCTGGCAGAACTAAATTTCACAGAATTTTCAAAATTCCACCAAGTATTGCCAGAAATGGAATAACAGAATTCCACAGCAGAAAAAATGGGGAATGAGTTTTCCCTCAACATTTCTGTGGAATTTTATTCTACAGATCTCAATATATTCTGCAGAAATGTTGCAGAATGATTTGATTTCCATGGAAAAAATACTATTCTGCAGAATATTATTCTGCAGAGTGCAGCCGGCAGAATTCCACAGAAGAACCAGTGGAATTCTGGCGGAAATTCTGCCAGTGGAATGGTTATTTCACACTAATTTTGCAGGAAACATTTCGCATTCTGCAGAGCACTAATGTATGCACATGTGCATCACTGCCTGATGGCATCTATGGTGAGAAAAAAACAGAGGAGAAAAGTCTTCGTTCTGCTGCAGATGACACCATCACCCCCTATAGGCCCACACACTATCAACATGGCTCTCCGCCCGCTACACAATGGTCCTAGGTAAGCAGGGGTTAAGGCATAAGTTCATTAGAAGTTACATGGCAGGGCTGGAAGTATCATCAGGAGAGGAAGCTAACCGGGGAATGGAGAAAATATCTATCAGGAAAAAAATACTATATCGTATGATGAAACATTTTGTCAACTGACAAATACTGGTGCATTTTGCACTTGGTATATCATAGAAAGAGATGTTACATTTCAAACATGCTCTTTCATTGGATTCAAACTGTCAAACATTTAGAAGAATTGCTGTACACTCACATTGTGTTACTACTGCAATTAAAAAGTCATATACTAATTTCAAAAATGGTACTGTAGGTATTACTCTACTTAAACATTAGTGCCATACTTCTGTCTGATCTCCTTTGTCTCTGACTTCTCATGAATGGCAAACAACAGGCCTATTGTACTTGCTATTAACATAGCAGTGAAAAGAAGTTTAAAGAGTCACACAGCTTCAAGTAGCCAGTGACAATTCATTTACCCAGAACTGCCCAACTGAGTGGCAGTTTTTTATTTTTTTATTTCTTTGATTGTTTATTTAATTTTTTAATATTTGGTGACTGAGAAAGGCACACTGACCTGAGGCTCATTTCCAGGTATGATCCTGGGGAAGGGTACAAAAGGTAAGCTATGAATGCCATAAACAGTGCAGGCAACAATGTGGCGCAAACTGATACAATGTAGCAAACAGTGCAGGACTGATAAAACAAAATACTGTACATATTGCACAGTGTATCATGAATAACATGTCTTCTATTTATTTACATTTTTTTGACTGGGAAAGGAGGCCTCAACAATACTGTCTACTTTCAGCTTCACCCCCCGGGGTGCAGATTAAGCTGTTGGTGGTACTTCTTTTGTGAATGGGGAAACAGAAACACAGACTCCTGTAGGCAGTCACAATGTCTTTATGGTAATATTTAGTGGAGCTTGCCCAAATGAAGTATATGCAGAAATTTAATACCAGGTGGGCACTCTGAGCTAAATCAGGCCACAAAACATTTGTCTGAATACATTTCATTTTTATTGCTTAATAACCCACAACATTTTGTCAGTTATGGTGCTGTCTTTGGACACTGCTAGATTATTTTGCAGTATCCCCAGAAGAAGCCATGGCCCTCTGTGTCAAATGTTGAGGAGAGATGGAGGAGAACAAGAACTGACCATTCACCCCTATCTTTAGCTCTGAGGAGGTAATTGTGTACCCTGACCAACACAATCTCAGTGTTTTGCTAGGTATAAAACCAGAATGCGGGTGGTCATAGATGTCATAAGATTATGAGGTGCAGCTCAAGCTGGAGCATGACAACCTTCTCAAAAACCTTAGATAAAAAAAAAAAAAAAACATAGGTTAGAGACAGGATGGCAATTCGATAGAACACCAGGGTCCAAATATGGTTTCTTCACAAGGGGCTGAACCAGTGCGTTATTTTAATGCCAATGGGAAGACCCTTCCAAAAGGGAGCACTGAACTATTCCAATGAACACCTACTCCAGAAACCCCATGCAACTCATTAGTAGATGCGAGGGGCCTCGGTCTAGTTCACAAAAAGTGGACTGCAACTCTGAGATCACCTTGTAGACCTCTTCCATCATAATTGGCCAAAACCCTGCCCAAGATAGCTGAGTGCATCCATGAGGTAAAGATTCAACACTGCTGAGTCATGACAGCCTGTTTGGAGAGATTCTGGCCCAAATAGAGGACACTCTGTCTGAAAAGAACTGAGGAAACTCTGGGCACATACCTGCTACAAATGCTCTTACCTGCTGAAGACAGGGTGGATTTAACAACCTGTCTACAGAATGTAAGAACCGAGCTGGTCGATTCCTCCCAGCTGCCTTCACCCTGGACAGAAGGACTGCCTTCTTATGAGAGATTGCCCTTTGATATTCTTCATAGTAAATCATCAAGACCAGTTTGTCCTCCTGCACCCCAGACCTCCTCCAATGGCACTCTAACTTCCTACCCCTGGTTTTCAACACCATAAGCTTCCCTTCGAGCTATAATGAACCCAAGTGTGAGACCCAGGGTCATACTCAGTTAGGTGCTAAGGAATCAAAGGCCTTGGTAATCACCATCTTACAGGTCAATACTGCATTATCCGATCCTGTCTCATAAGCTGCTACCATCATAGAGATGTCCAGTACTGCCAGCAGTCCTTCTGACCTAAGTAAGCCCTCTTCATGGGCAGTACTGAACAATCTCTAAAGGGGGAGGACTTAAGGGGACCCTGAAGAAGAACTTCATCGTGCAATGATCTGATCAACTGACTGTGTGAGTCTCAAGATTTCTCACCTTGAACCCCAGGGAGAAAACCAAGTCCAAGGTGTGTCCATGTTGGTGAGTCTCAGAAGTAATAACTTATGCAAGGCCCAGTGATTCCATCAGCTGGAGGAAATCCCTTCCAAATTGCAAGAATTCATCATCAATGTAGGAGATGAAATTACCCAGGATAATCCATCTGTATGACTCTAAGACCCTGTGAGCAATGAAGTTCACAATTTCTCACAGAAAAATCTCCCCTCCATGTCCCAGAAGACATTACTCAAAGAGGATCTTGCAACCTGCACCTGGACCCCCATGCATAGACACACTTTCAAACGATGAAGCTTCCCACAGTGTGTTCACAGCGAAGTTCAGCTCAGACCTAGATGTTGTAAAATCTCTAGTTCAGGAACAGTGGTCAAGGAGGAGGTTGTTGCTGTCCCTGTGACTCTGGTGGTGATGGTGCTGAGTCTGATCTTGATGATAGTTTTCCATTCCCAAATAAGTGTGTGGAGCTTGATCATGAGTCAGAGGCTGAGGAAGGAGATCTGACTGTTGTACAGCCAGAAATGGCTAAATTGAAAAATGTGTATTTGATTAAAGATGGTGAGAGGGAGAGAGAGCCTGGAGAAACACAAGGAGGACAGAGGTCAGGAGCAGGCAGATATCAATGGCAGTAGGATTGATAATTTGGATCCCCTATGAGAACCAGAAAAGAAATAGAGGAAAGGTGATGCAGCTGAACACGCGGAGCTTTGCACATCAGTATCTCATGCAATTACCAAAGTCCACCCACAATACAACAACAGTTGTTTCTCTTATCAGTGTTGAGCCCATTACACTGAGGTACAGTAGTCACCAAGTGTTGGAGTGCACAAAGCATCCTAAAAAACACTAATTTCCTCCCCCCTTCCCTGTTCCACTCCCACCACCATATAAAATCAAATGGTGCAAAATTCTCTAATTTGAAACTTTTATATGCAGGACCATGATGATGAAACAGTTGCTGTCTGTCAGTTGAGTCAAGCATGAGTTAGTAGGGGAAAAAGGGCAAGAACCTAGCACCTGTTATGGTGGACCCAAATAGCCCCGGTGGAGGGAGGGTTGACTGAGGAGGACTACTACAGAGATGAGGAGGAGTCTGTGGGACTGTCTAGTAGTAGGCATAGCAACAGTGGTGGGTTGATACTGCCACCCAGAGGCACCAAACCACAGCAACCTCACAGCAGAAAACACCCCAAATCACTGCTTTCATTCAAGCAGCACCTGTGAATCCCCAATAGTCAAATACTACCCCACCAGCCATGCCACCATGCCAACTACATCTGTTTGACAGCCCAACATCTAGAAGATCCAGCCTACACTGCATAGCATGTTTGAGCATCATGCCGAATACCCACCCAGTCCTGCTATTGACGTGAACTAAATACAGCAACAGCTGAAATGCTAGCTACTAATCTATTGTCATTCTGTTTTGTGGAGAACACAGGATTTAGAGGGCTGATGGTACATGACTGTTGTAAATGGCAGATTATCTGAAGAACTTGCTTCTCCACACATGCCAGTTCTGAACATTATGGGATGGTGTCACACATGGTAATCCATGCCCTGCTGCATTCAGCATCACAATGCATACATCTCCATATGTATATGTGAACCAGTGGCCAAATAGCAGGTAGCTCCTATCTGTGCATTAGAGGACATTTGGTACAGGTACCTGGGGTAGCGTTTGACTCTGACCGGGGGACAAATTTCCTTAGTCCCAACTATGGTAGTAGCAACACTCTGGGTAGCCTTGATAAAGCATTATCAGAATGTGAAACATTGGCTGTTAGGGGAGTTTCACTGCTGGGTGATCTGTTCACCAATAAAAATTATTTTATTTAATGCAACTGATCTCCAGCGTGTTCAGTACCTGTCTATTAGCCGAGCTGTTGAAGAATTACAAGGTTTGTCTATACACGACGGCTCCAGTTCACAGCACCTGAGCTACCTCCTAATTGCTACTTTAAAAAATTCCCACACAAAGTAAGACCTGTGCTGCTTCCTTGAATAGGGCACTAAGGAGCTGGAAGATAAGGAACGGGTATATTGTTTGTCAGAGGGATTAGCCAGTGGTGGTGGTACCACGGGGGGCACAGAGAGTTCAGACTGCTGCTGCATTAGGGGCTGCTGTGGAGCTGGGGAAATTGTGGGCTGCTGTGCAACTGGGATTGCTGCTGATGCTGCACTGGAGGTTGCTATTGCAGTGCTGGGGGGGGGGCTGTTGGAATTCCTCTCCCGCTGCTTCTGTCTCCTATGTCTGGACCTGACACTGTCCGGTGCAGTCATATGGATCCTCCATGAATCAAAACATGACTCACCCTCTACTCCATCTCTAAATAAACAAAAGAGTGAGAGAGAGAGAGAGAGAGAGAGAGAGATAAATAAAGGTCAGATAGAAACAAAGGCAAACAAAAGGGAAAATAGAGATTTACAACTAAGGTGATAACTAAAGAAATATAGGCAAAAGATAGCAGACACAAAAAGTAAGGTATTCCTAAGAACTCAAAGAATTAAATCAGAATGAAAAAAGAATTAGAAAAAAGCTGTTTAAATAATGCAAGTCGTGGATTTAGATAACAAAAGTTGCATTGAAAGGTTGTCTGGCTGTCAACGTGGTTCAGTTGGTAGCACATCTGCCTCTGGATTAGAAGGTCATAGGTCCTTGTCCCACACCAGGATTGGACTTGCACCTAAAATGCTGGCATCTGGGTGCAGTATTGGGGGGGGTGCTGTACTGCTGGAGTGTGCTGTCCTTCAGATAAGACATTAAACTGAGGTCCCTTCTACCCATCCTGGTGCTGTCCCGGTGGGTATCCAGGTGGAAGTAAAAGAACCCAGAGCACTCTTCGCAAAGAGTAGTGGACATTCCCAGTGTCCTGGCCAACATTCCCCTTTCCATAAACTGGTTCAGGTAATTGTCCAGGCTATGTGTGGGTGTTGATATGCAGTATGGCCACCATTACACATTCAGTCACTTCACTGCCAGTCTAGCATTGCTTGTAAAGTGCTTTTAGGATACACTGTGTATGAAAAGCACTATATAAATGCTGAATCTTCTTCTATTTCCTCCACTGACTAACAAACACTACCAAACCGAAAGTGAAGCAGACTCACTATATAGATGTACCATGTGATCTATTGAAGCTCTTCTATGTGAGCTTGAGACACTTGTTTACCAGAGCCTAATTTTGGCAAAACTTTGCCCAAATGTACCCCCAAACTGAAGTTGTCAAAGGCAGATTTCGTACTAAACAGCAAAGATTTGTGAATTGATTCATGAAGGCGAAGTTAGCAAATTCACCTAAACATCACCAGCGAATTAAACTTTGCAATATCACAAGTTTAGATGCACAGATGCCAATGTTTTGACTAAGGTGCTGTTCCGTGTATTGTAAAATAACTGGGTTACACTGGGCCGCCACTTAACATGAACCAGAATGTTTTTTCTACCTTCAAGTGGGCAGTGCTGTTGGGAAAAGTTCTTATGCATGCCACTCATGATGTCTCAGATTTACATTTATCTACCTCTTTACTTTTTTTGTTGCCTAGGGAAGGAGGGCTAGGCAATTCTACTTATGTTCAACCTTATCCCTGGGACGGCGGTTGGGATACAGATGGAAACCAGCTGAAATTAAACCAGATTGAGCTGTTGGTGGTACTTTTAGAGAATGGGGAAATTTGGCCAGGTCACTAGGGAAATTCCCGCTACTTTTCGAAAAAGTGCCATGGGATCTTTAAAGTCCATCCAAACAACCACCAGAACTGGCAGACAGGACCTCAGTTTAACATCTCATCTGAAAGAGGGCACCTCAGGAGCACAGCAGCCCCCGCATACTGCACTACAGTGTCAGTACTGGGTTTTACCCCAAGTTTCTGGTGTGGGGATGGAACCTACAATCTTCCGATCTTCCGGGCTCGGAGGGAAGTATGCAACCTGCTAAGCTGCTGACACTGCTGTGTTTCCCCTGACATTTACTCAATTTAAAAGGCCTTCCATCTGCTATTCAGGGGTGTTGGCAGGCATACACACTGTACTCATCAGAGTACAGTAAAAAAATCAGGCTGGGGCAACAAGTCAGGCAGCGGCAACAAATGAAGCAGGGGCAACAAAAAGAGGAAAGCAAGGGCATTGAGAATCACATTGTGTCTGTGTCATGCTGAGCCCTTTAGTGTCTGTTGTTTGCTATGGGGCACTGATGCCACCAGCCAAATACACAAACAAGAACAACTTACCAGGCAGACAGAAAAACAAAGGAAGGAGGAGTACAGGAAGAAACTGATTACTTGAACTCAGACATGGGAAAAAGAGTTGGGGGAGGCAGGACTATTGGCCTATTGTTGGTGTGGTGTAGCAGTACATATTTTGATTTATTGTTACATGATGGGGGGGCAGCAGTGCATCAGTTTGAATACAAGTTCTAAATTCCTGGCCACATCCCTGCTGCTATTTACCATTACATAAGAACATAAGAATGGTGTCAGCAGATGGGGACCACTTGATCCATCTAGTCTGCCCAAGGTAGCTACCTCCTCCCCTTTAATTGTTCCTGTCAATCTGTCCACACTGTCTGTCCCATGCTAGCTTAAATTCTCTTACTGCTTTAGCTGCCACCGCCTATGTTGGCAGGCTGTTCCAAGGGTCCACTACCTTCTCTGTGAAGAAGTACTTCCTGTGGTTGCTCTTGAACTTGCCTCCCACCAGACGCAAGTTGTGCCCCCTTGTATGATTTCCTTTGTTTTCTTGGAAAAGGTTATCTGTTTTGTTAAATCCCTTGATGTATTTGAACATTTCAATCATGTCTTCCGTTTCTTTTCTGCTCTAGTGAGTACAACCTTAGTTCCTTGAGTTCTATTTTCCTACATCTCATGTGCAGCCCTTGCACCATTTTAGTGGTCTTCGCTGCACTGTCTCCAATCTGCCTATGTCCTTTTTCAGGTGTGGCCTCCTAAACTGGACATAGTACTCCAGGTGTGGCCTCACCAAGGACCTGTACAGTGGCATGAGTACCTCTTGCTTTCTGCTTGTAATACCCCTACCTATACATCCTAGAATGCCACTAGCTCTGTGTTCCACTTTTTCACACTATTTTGTGACTTTTAAGTCATTGGTGATGTGTACACCCAGATCCCTTTCCATCTTTGTCTCTTCTAATTGATGTCCATTGAGTGTGTATTTTATTTCTGAGTTTCGCCTACTGAGATGCATGACCTTGCATTTCTTGGTGTTAAACTTTAACTGCCATTGTTTTGACCATTCCTCCAGTTTCCTAAGGTCAGCCAAATGGCAGAGTTGCATAAATATCTAATATTGTATGCTTAGAGAAAAAGTCTTTTTCATGACTGTTTGGTAATGCTAAGACAAGAAATGTCATGTTAAATTGAATTTTTATATAAAGAAAAGTTCACTCAGGTGTCATCAGGAGAAGAGAAAAAAAGCATTTGCAGCATGCTGAAAATGGAGCCTTAAAGGCTGTGCTGATCACTGCTTTTGACACTCTGTGCAATCATTTGGGAAAGGGGCTAATAAAGTAGAATGCCCATGTAGGTTATAGAGGTGCCCCCAGTTTGCACATTAAAGAGCTAGTGTACTGCCTGGAATTAATAGTACCTTTCAGAAATTGTCAGCTATCGCTTCCTAAAGCTGAAGTACTTTTTCTATTCCTTTTTGCTATTTGGAAGATTTTCTACCTGACAGGACTAGGTGTCATGTGTGGAACAACAGTACTCTCCATGAAGTATGAGATATTCATTTCTGTTCCCCTATGTGCATTATCAGCATTGTGACCTTACTGACTGTGATGTCACTAGTAACCAAGAAGAGCTGGTCTCCTGCTACTTGACTGGTAACTTGTGATACATTACCAATCAGGCAGCAGGGCTTGTGATGTTACATTGAGTGAGGTCATATGCTAATAATATAGTGGAAGGAATAGAACTAGATATGTCTGTTTCCAGGTAAAGCACTACTTTTCATGTCACTCCCACTAATATTAGGCAGAAAACCATCTAATGAGCACACTGAAAAAGGAAAACACTTTAGGAATAAAAGTAATCAGGGACTACTTTAAAAGATGATTAAGATTTTCTGCAACTATTTTTGTTGTAAGCCCCCTGTAAAAAGAGGGTCTCATATTCCCACAATTTAGGCACCTCTTTCCCCACCACCCTCCCCAGAGCTATGAAATGGGTTTAGTGCTCTGGGGGTTAGTCCTCTGGGTGCCTCAAGGTGGCAGCAGAGGGCTGAAGATAGGGTATAAAAGGGAGCATACATGAAGTATCTGGGCTTTTGCAGCCTGGACAGTAGGCCTGGGGCTGGAGGGAGGAGGCTGTAGAGTAGAACCAGGATAGGTGGGCAAGTGAGGGAGCTTGGCAGTACAGGAGGGTCAGTGGGGATCCCCCTTAAAGTAAGTACAGTCAGGATGTTTCTATGCGCCATGGCTGATGAGGAGTGGGGGTATGGAGGTTCTGTGGCATTAGGGCTAGGGTATTAAGGAGGCTATATCAAGCCTTTGGAGATGTAAGAGCCCTTAGGAAGCCCAAAAAGTGTTGTTGTTTTCCCAGGTTGCCAGGGCTGGGAGGGCTGTGGCAGGGCTCTCTCATGAGGGGAACCAGTGGCAGAGGTTCCCCTCACACCCGGTGTGGCAGGGTGGCCTGGGGGAGTCGAGGGAGCCAGGGAGCCTTTCACCCATCTGTAGGGGCCTGTTTGAGGGACAGGTCCTGGGGTGCCGGTCTAGCAACTGGCCAGGTGGGCTGTGGACCCACAAATGTGGTTGTCCTTGAAGGGTGGTCCCTGTGCTGGTGACTTAACACAAGCCCAGGAGTTGTGGAAGGGATGTGGGCCTGGTAGACTCCCCATAGGAGGTGGTGACTGCAGTAAAATCTCGGAGAGAAGGGGGGTCATGGAGGCTGGGGTAGAGGCAAGCAACAGGGTAATGGGGGCCTTAGCCTCGGGACATGTAGAGCCAGCTGCTGGAAAAAGGGGCTCAAGGCCTGGGCCATGAGAAGAAATCCTGGATGCCTTGGGGGCGTGAGCCAATGTCCTGGGGTCCAGGTGGGAAGGGAAGCTCGCTCTTCTATGCCAGTGTTAGGGGGATGACCAGAGCCAGTGCAAAGGGGACCAGAGTGAGACAGAAGTAAAAGGACGGCTTGGCTTACCAGATTTTCATTTGCCAGGAGATCACAGAGGTCTGGGTTCCAGGGTTTGGGTAAATCAGCCGCGACAGAAAGGGTAGCAACAAAAGACTCCTTTTTGTGTCTGCTGATACTGTGGTTCTGCCTTTTGAGGGGTCCAGCCATGTCATGTAAAAGATTTATAACCCCATGGGGCTGATTAAGTATTTGCTAAAAAGGAATGATGACCTCTGTATAGCTGGAATCATTGCCCATGCAAGAGACAACAAAGTCATTCAGGGAGAAAACAGTGATTCGTGCTTCATTTGATTGCAGAGAGAGGGAATTCCAATGAAATGAAATCTTTTGTGTCCCTCTTCATTTTGCAGTCTGATTAATTAGTCATGAGTTTGTATTCCAGGGGACAGAATCTAGCCTCTGTGGTTTTTTGGAACAATGTGAAAATAGTGCGGAGATAATAGCGTGAATCATATAAGCGCATACATAATGTCACAGCTTTTAAGAGTGCGCATACAGTTTAGCATTGAACAATTAAGGTGTGACAGAATAAAAGCATGACAACATATATTTGAATGCCATAATTTATTGTTACAAAAAGCACAGCACAGCACAGCACATGATTTAATTATAAATTAATTAATGATAGTTCACGTATGAAAAAAAGAAACAGTACCACTTCATAATAATAAGTAAAGAAAAACACACCATTAATCAGATTCTAAACAGATTCCTCAGTAATTAACTGTTGTTGCATTTTAATGCTTATGAAAATATACATAATCGAAACACGAAGTCAGCCAATGACAAACTACGCTTGCAACTGGAAATTATATGCAGTTCCCTTTATGTATTCATATGTAGAACTGGCACCATACTGGAGACAATAACTTCAATACGCTTGGCAGTATATTTATACTTTTTCTTTGCACCTGCCATCGAAGAACCAGCAATCAGTTGCTCCAGCAAAGCAGTACCGTACTTGTGCTCTGATTTCACAAATTCAAGTAAACGCCAGATAGACAGGTGATGTGCAGCTACAAAGTGGTTGAATTTGCGATGCCATGCTTCTACCGCATTGATGTTTATCGGTAATTCAGATAGCACTGAATCATAGCAATTCCACAAATCGATGGGAAGGACTGGCATCCGCCTCCCACCTCTGCCAAGCTGTCGACCCAGCGACGTAGTCTCGTAGTAATCCAATTGTTGTGCAAGTATGTCAGCATTGATTGTGAAAATCTCTTGCGTGGGTAAATCATCAAATGCTACCATAACATCAGCTTTAGGAACATAAGCCAATGCAGGCAAGCATCTTATGTGCAGGGCAAACACTGTGTTGTATTTATAGCGGCTACATATTTCAGCGTGCTCCTGCACTTTGCGCCATACTGATTGGCACAAATGAAAGAAACAGCCTCACAACTGTGCCTGGGGGAAAGACTGTCTGAAAGATTTAATAGTGGCATACCTCTCAACCTTTTGTCCCCCAGATGTGGAACATTGCCTGTCAAAATGTGGAACAAATGGGCAAAATGAGGAACACTTAATCAAATCTTTACCTAAGAAGCTAAAAACACTGTTAAAATGTTGCATTTATGTTCAGAAAATCTGTTATTAATTGAATAATATATTTTTTGCATCATTTACCATGGATTTTTGCTTTAAAATGTTGACTTTGAACGTGGAACAAGTCCTCACAATATGGAACAGGGAGCTTTTGTGAAGTAAAATGAGGGACGTTCTTCATAATGTGGTACAGTTGAGAGGTATGAATAGTGGCCTGTTCAAAGTCGATAAGGACTGTTTCAGGAGTGAGTGTGGAGCGAAGATTCTTTATTTCTGCAAGGACCTTATTGTAAGTTGCTGCAGTGCATGTTGTCATTAGCACATACACAAGTGGGATTACAGTGCAAAGTTTAGTAGCATGTATAGTGTATAACTGGCCGAATATTGATGGGCAACTTTTAAATGTGCCATCTGCAAACAGATGACTACTCACCTTCAATGTTTCAAGATCCTTAGCGGTTGCAAATATCAGGAAATGATCACTGACCGGTCCTGAATCAAAACATAGGAACTTCTCCCCAGTATCTGTCACGCACTATTCAGGGGCAAGACCAGAAAAACAGCATCTTCTGGCACAGGCAGAGGCCTTGTGGCAACTTGCCTTGTCCTCCTGACATTTCTTTTCAGCAATGGCACAGCTGGAAGCTGTGCGGATACTTCCGGCGGCAGTTGTGAAAGTCCAGTAACCACTATCAGGTGGCTGGTTTTGGTGGTCGCGGCTGCCTTAGATTTCATTTCTGCCACAGCCTCTTTATGCATCACTGAGGCTGGATCAGGGACATGGTTGTGTTCCCCCATAGATTTTACCACTTGGTCAATGATAATATGGACCCACAGTGTCCTGTGGCACACTACAGGCATTTCCAATAAGATTTCTCCCCGCAAATGTGCTCTCTGCGGTATAGAAATCCATGCCACAGTGTAAGATCTCCACCCTTCTGGCTTTTCAGGTATCATACCTCCATGTTCAGTAAACTACTGTGACACACTACACACTAAACAGGTACTGCTAGTAATATAATTAGAAGAGCATATGTCAGCATGCCACCTGAAGTGAATGAATCAATTGACAATTGAACCGGACATCTTACACGACATTGTGCTTTACCATAATCAAGTGCTCATTTGTCTATGGTGCTATAAATGTATGCACTATTATGGCAACACTATTTTCATCCACTCTATTATTACCGTGCTATTATCACCAGCAACTGTGGTTTTTGGGGCTTCGTGGAACCTCCGAGACAGAAGAGGGAGGTCCTGGTCTGGCTGGTGGGTTCGGTAAGTGGATCCATTGCTGAAAATAGGAGGTAATGCAGCAGCAAAAAGACAGCATCAGGTAGGGACCATCCATTTTCCTTGGTCCAGTGAATGAAATGTCTTGTATGTTAATGCTTTGGGAGTGCTCTTTTCTTTCTGCCCGGACCATCTGCAAGATTTTAAGTATACTCCTAGATAGGGCAGTAAGGGAGGGGTTACACTGGCACAGCTAGCTCATAGATGTGCCATTTTATTATTTTTACTTACTCCACACTGCCATATATGGTGATGCTGTGACCACAGCTCCATCCCATAATGTAAAAAAAAGCAAATTGTATAGCAACCCAGAATCCCCTGTGGCTAATGTCAGTTGTGGGGGATCAACCACAGGAGATTGAATTGTTGAACCATGGATGTGTCTGATCAGACTTGACAGAAATAGTTACAATCCTGAAACTCTCCAATACTCTGATGTAGGGTTGTCAGAACAGGTTCGGTAAAGATTCGAACCCTCCTCGAACCCTGGTGTTCGAGTTCTAACTTAGAACTCGAACACTAAACGGTTCGCAAAAGGGTTCGAATCACTGCGGGACGCGAGACGACGTGGGGGTCAAGTAAGCTACGCGAGCCGCGGGATCTGTGGGGGTATTTAAGGAGATGCGCCATGAGGAGGAGCGCCATTTGCTGAGGATCATCGGAGCAGAGGCAGCAGCAGCAGGCAGCAGCCCACTAAACTGTAGCAATTAGCGGTTAAGCGTGATACCGCTACTTTGTCCAGTGGCCACTTCTTCTTCCCTGTGAGACCGAGAACAAGAGAAAGGCTCAAAAAAGCTGAAAATCGGGGGACTGGGAGTGGGACTAGGGGAGGTTCAGGACAGAAGGAGGGATTAATCAAGATTGGGAAGGGACTGGGGAATAGGGAGGATTGAGACCAATATCAGGACTGGAGGAGGACTCAGAGAAGAATAAAAAAATAAGAAGAAGACTGAAGATTAAGAACCTTTGTGAAATGTGATTATTTGAAACTGCAGCACACTGCACACTCAGCAGCTGCCAGCAACAAGCATACAAGGGGGGCACAAAAAGGCAAATAAATCTTTCTGAACCCTAGTGTGTGTGTCACAGAGAGAAGCCCAGTGTGTGCTCCTTGACTGCACTGTACCCTACCCAGTGTGTGTTACAGAGAGAAGCCCAGTGGCCAGTTGTGTGGTGGCATTAACCTTACATGACAGAAACGTAGAAATATAATTCTCATTCCCTGGGTTGCGTATGTGACTCCGTCTCCTGTGGTCAGCCCATCACCCTGCTGCTGTGTGCCCTTTGACTGCACTGTACCTACCCAGTGTGTGTGTGTTACAGAGAGAAGCCCAGTGGCCAGTTGTGTGGTGGCATTAACCTTACATGACAGAAATGTAGAAATATAATTCTCATTCCCTTGGTTGTGTATGTGACTCCGTCTCCTGTGGTCAGCCCATCACCCTGCTGCTGTGTGCCCTTTGACTGCACTGTACCCAGTGTGTGTGTTACAGAGAGAAGCCCAGTGGCCAGTTGTGTGGTGGCATTAACCTTACATGACAGAAACATAGAAATATAATTCTCATTCCCTGGGTTGTGTATGTGACTCCATCTCCTGTGGTCAGCCCATCACCCTGCTGCTGTGTGCCCCTTGACTGCACTGTACCCTACCCATTGTGTGTGTTACAGAGAGAAGCCCAGTGGCCAGTTGTGTGGTGGCATTAACCTTACATGACAGAAACATAGAAATATAATTCTCATTCCCTGGGTTGTGTATGTGACTCGTCTCCTGTGGTCAGCCCATCACCCTGCTGCTGTGTGCCCTTTGACTGCACTGTACAATACCCAGTGTGTGTTACAGAGAGAAGCCCAGTGGCCAGTTGTGTGGTGGCATTAACCTTACATGACAGAAATGTAGAAATATAATTCTCATTCCCTGGTTGCATATGTGACTCCTCCTGTGGTCAGCCCATCACCCTGCTGCTGTGCACTTTGATTGCTATGTATGCTCATGCCCAGCAGCCCAATCATTCTGTAAGCCTTGAACCTGGGATCCTTTAGTTGCAAACTGTCATATTCTTCAATTACTTTCAGTCCACGTATCACAGTGTCACACAACCAAAATAAAATTTTGGAGTTGTAGCCAGCGATTACAGATCACATTGCTTTGTTACACAGGAATTGTTTGGGTGTTGGTGTGTTCACTGCAGTATACTGGACTGGTAGTACTGGTACTTACTGTCTGTTATGGCTGACACCAACATAGATGAAGCATTTAGTGCTGGTGTTGGAGCAGGTGTTGGTGTAGTGGTAATCCTGGTGCTAACAGAAATAACCAAAATGTTTCATGTGATAAAAATTCAACAAGCAGCAAAAGAGCAACAGTGAAGTGTGGTAAAGGGGGACCTTTTAAGAAAACCTGTACAGCTGCTGGGGTCACACAGAAAGGCACCATAAGGTATGCCATTCATGCCGTTAAGATCCCTGTGACTAGCAGCAATAATGCAAGTGACAGTGAGTCCCTCTCTGACTCAGACAGTAGCTCTTTGTCTCAGTTCCACACTGTTGTGTCTCGACAAATCATTACTTCCTCAACAAAGTGAAATGAGCAAGTCTGCTGACAATGAATCAGGTAGTGCACTTGCAAATACATCCAGCACTGTTGGCAATGAAAAGGACATATCCATTGAATCCACCACTTCTGTGTTGGCCAGCAATGAAAATCCATCAGAGTCTTCTGTCCACTCTTCTAGCACCAAGGAGCATGTCCCAGGTTCTGTTAGGACAGGTGAAAAGACACAAACAGTCTTTAGCTATCTTCCTAGCACTCGAACAAAATCTGTCACATCTGAGTGTGGAATTATTTCTCAGTCAGTAAAACTGATCCATGCAGAGCAATTTGTTCCCTGTGTAAACAGAGTGTAGCTGTGGTAAAGTTGTGTCATGCCTGGCACTACAGCTCTTAAACACCATCTGAAAAAGCATTCGGCTTTGCTTGATCATCCAAACCCATGTCCTCCATCTTCCAGACCGCACGTGAGAGAGGGTCAGGAATCTGAAATGGATACTGAATTGTCTGAACTTGATGCGGGCAGAACCACTGCCAGCCCTAGAATCACTATTACCACCAATGCCAGCACCATTAGTACCAGTTGCACATCCAGTGATGGCACTGAATGTATAAGTCCTAGTCCACCATCTCAGGCCCATCTGCCCATCAAGCACGGTGTATAATAAACCAGCAGGGACATGTTGCAAACAGCTAACACTGTCTCAGGCATTTGAAAGGAAGAATACCTTACTAGAAATCATCCAAAGACCCTTCATCTTAATCACCGAATTGGTGAACTGTTAGCGAACCCTGCTCCATACTCTTTGGTAGATCATGAGGATTTAGGGAGCTCATGACATTAGCAGAGCCTCGTTACAATGTTCCTCATCGAAGGTACTTTTCCTATGTTGAAATACCAAACATTTATCAGGCTTTAAAAGCGACAGTGATGCTTGCACTTAAAACTGCAGAGGATGGGGTTATTCATGTCACAACAGATATGTGGACCAGCACTCAAAACATAGATTACATGTCCCTTACCGCTCATTGGATCACGTTTTCTTGTGCTTCTTCAAAAACAAAGACACCCCAAAAGATGGCGCTGCTACATATAAAGAAGTTTGGGCAAAGTCATACTGCTGCAAACATCTTGCAGGAACTAAATGACCTCCTTGACGAATGGGTTTATTCTCACGGTCTAAAATGTGGCTTCGTAGTAAGTGACAATGGAGCCAACATCTTAAAAGCAGTACAGGATGGAGGATTTCTGCATGCTTCTTGCTTTGCACATTGCTTACACTTAATTGTCATGGGATTTCTCAGCAACGAAACACAAGTGGATGGTATGATTGCTGTTTGCAAAAAAATTGTGTCTCACTTTTCACATTCAACCAAGGCTATCTGGACATTGTCCGAACTGCAAAAACACAGCTGCCCCAGCAAAGCTGATTCAAAATGTTTCCACTCGTTGGAACTCAACGCTTTATATGCTGCAGCGCCTCTTGGAGCAAAAGCAAGCTGTACATGAGTACTGCTCAGTTACATTATTGGAGATGGCATTATGCTGTCTGTGCTGCAGTGGAAATTAATGGAGACAGTGTGCTGTATCTTAGCTCCTTTTGAGACAGCTACAAGGGACATGTCTTCTGAAGGTGCATCTGTGAGTCAGGTTATCCCACTCCATAATGCTCATTTCACATCATCTTAGTGTTCTAAATCTACAAATAGAAAAGACAGATCTGAAGCGCAGACAACATGTCGCCTGTATCATGGGAATCTTGTAAAGAGAATGAGCGAGAGCTTCAAAACCAATGACAAACTAGTTGCAATGACAAAATTAAGACACTACATCCTTGCAACTCTCTTAGATCCCAGGTTCAAGGCTATACATCTTCCAAAAACAGATGATATAGAGCAATACAAATGTATGTTGCTAGATGAGCTGCAGCACTCACAGGAGTCAAACACAGACACGCACAGTACCCTCAGGTTGTCATCACCACAACATGCAGGTTCATCTTCACAAAGGGATACAGAACTGGAAAAGTCACCAAACATTAACAGTAGTTGTTCCACAACTGCCACTTCTTCAGCCCTTAGTAGCAAGCTAAATCTGTGGAAAAACCTTTCCCAAATTGCTGCCATACCAGCTGCTTCTGCTGATTTCTCTTCTGAGCGGTCTCTGTCCAACATGGTAGACAGTTACCTGCAAGAACTGCCTATTCCTATTGATGCATGCCCTTTTGAATACTGGAGATCAAAAAAGTCAATTTGGACAGAGCTGTATGATGAAGCCTGTAAATATCTTGGTTGTCCTGCAACAAGTGTCTCTTCAGAACGCATGTTTAGTACAGCTGGCAATATTGTGACAGACACCAGAAATAGGTTGCTGCCAGAAAATGTACACACGTTAACTTTTATTAAAGTTAATAAGTCCAAGATTTTCGTATCCCTACAAGAGTATACAAACTGATCCTGAAGTGATTGATGTTGTGGATGTTGATGGTGATGACAACTCAGATGGTGGTGGCTGGTAAATACTGTGTGGGACAGAGTCTCTCGCACCAAAAGGAAACTTTGACTGTGATGACTTGGTTGTCGCTCTCTCTCCTTTCTCGATCTACTACCTTGGACTATATACCCCCAAAACTTTCAGCATTTCATGGCAAACTGCTTTGTAGCTAGGGTCTAAACTAAAGTCAACAAGTTTTATATACAGGCAATTTTAACATCAGTGGAACAGGCCCAAATTTGGCATAAAAGGGACACTGTCATGTCAATCCTTTCTGTATCATATTATTTATAGTTAAAGTGCAAACATATATTTTTGGATTTACCTTCTGTGACTTTGTGGTGCATCAGTATGGGCTGGGACAGGAGACGGTCTATTTTTCAATTTTAAAGAGGACAAAACAATGAGTTCTAATTGGTAGCTGTTTATTATTTTTTCAATTACAGAAATGTTAGCCATAAACGAAAAATGGATGCTAGTACATGGGTGAGGGTTGTGGGTTGGTTTTAACATGGGTGTAGGGTGGCATGGGTGCTACTGCACAGATGAGGGTGGTGGAAGAAAAGTGGAATGGGTGATGGGGTGAAAGGTGGGTGTTGTTTTAGTTCTTTCATTTACAGATTCGTGATCAGCTGGGGATGGTGAGGAAAAATGATGACAGACCGAACCTACTGTACACATAATATATATTCTTATTAAATACATTGCAAACTGCTGCCACCTAGCACAATTGTCCTGTCCCCTTTAAAAAGAATAAAGGAATCAGAAATAAAGAAAATCTGCATCAGCAGTTTTCACAGAATGTGACGTATCATAGTGTTTTTGTTTTATAAGTAGTGATAATTTGATACATAATGGGGTTGAGACAACTGTCCCTTAAACATCACATGCCAACTGCTGCAGCTACATTAAATGTTCCTTAGTATGCGGTGAGGAAACCACTTTTTATTTATGTGACTGAAATACAGATTTTATTGAAGTATCAGCTGCAAAATGCATCATCTTAGAATTTTTGTATATTACTTCAATTTGCCAACAAAATGTTGGTATATGTATGCATTACCTTAGAAAATTGATGCATTTTGCAGCAACAATGACTGGCATATTTTTTTATTCCAATGTCTTGACTGAATATGTTATGACATAATATGTTTTGTAACAGTTCCACATGTTGCTGCTGTAGTACTTGGCTTGACTTTGTTATAAAAGCTTTTAAACATAGCAACTTTTGATTCACTCATTTAAAACAGAAAGCAGCAAATAGCCGAAATTAGGTAATATCAGTTATTTTTCTCCTAATTCATGACGATGAGTATATAAAGCTGAATACATAAATGGCTAAGTGCCTCTTTCTTTCACTAAGGAACTATGATGCAGCTGCGGCAGGAAAACTTTTAAACATATGGGTGGGTGGGTGGGCCTGTTACGTATTAAGTTGCTGACTTTAGCAAACAGAAGAAACCATAGATAAACCTAGTTGTATTCCTATCAATGTCACACAAGATAATTTCTCTCCCTTATATTGAACAGTTTTTCCTTTACATGTATTTTATTACTATCTTCGTTACTGGCAGCACAATAAAAAAATAGGGTTCGAGTTCTAAAAAGTTCTAAAAAAGATTAGAACCCTAGAACTTTTTCAAAAGTTCTAGACTAGAACTAGAACCCAGAACTTCAGAGGGTTCTGACAACCCTACTCTGATGCACTATAGTGATCAGTCTTACATTACTTCTTTGGAGGCTAAGTGCAGGCAGCACTAACTGCACTTAGACTGATATTACCAGCTGTAACTGCAAATATATGTTGAGTGGAGGAGGTAAAAACTATAAAATGGCACTTAAAGTGCAAACTTGAAGCCACCCCACACATTAACAAAGAAGGAGAAAGGGTCACAGCAGTAAAAACACACAGGAGAGAGTAATATAGAAACTAGCAGAGAAGGCAATGGACAATACTATATGGAGAAGGGTTTCATGAGGGCTAGATCCATTGTTGAACCATGGATGTGTATGATCAGACTTGACAGAAATAGTTACAAGCATTTAATGCTTCTTACCCTAGCCCTACATCCTCCTCTCTCTCCTTTCCACATACTTCTTTTTCATTTAACATTTTTCTTCAAGATTCACCTACTGTAATTTCCCAGACTCATCTATTTGCATATCTGTATCTTTATAACATCAAGCATATTCGGGTTTCCCTGCCACATATATGAATACTTCTTTCCAAAGCTTTCTTCTAGTAGATAAATGAAATGAAAGGCCAGCCCATTGGCACAGCGGTAGTACTATTACTTGTGATGCTAATGACCGAGGCTTGGGAATGAGCCAGAGTTGTTAGAGGTCAGGCCTGGGGAGGTGGACCGGGAATCCCACAGGATGCTGTCCATTACAGGGTGGGAGTTTCCCTGCTTGAATCGTGTGACCTCCACCTGGGTGACTAGAGGTGGTGGTGCAGGTTAGAATACAAGTCTAGTGGGGAGATGCACTGATTGGCTGGATTGGTGTATGGCCATGCTTAATGTGTACATGCCCTAGGTCAGCTCTGCCTGGTGTTTCTGTGAAGGAAGGGGAGAAATGGAGTAAAAATGGAGCCTGCAACAACATGGGATGAAGTGCCACTGACATTTTTGGGCCTGAATGAAAGAGTGGTAGATTCCTCAAACAATCTTCCAGCAGAGGTGGTGGGGGCAAAGACAGTGGCAGGGTTCAAGAATGCATGAGATAGGCACAAGGGAATCATAGTGGAAAAGAAGGGAGAGGGAGAAAGAGCAGGAGATCAAGTATGCTCTTCAGTAACTTGGTTACTCAGTTACTCAGTTTTGTGAACAAAAGAAGGCCTTGGCCCATTGAGATTGTCCTCCACACATTTGTGGAACATTAAACCCCACACATTTAATTCAGTAGCCATTTATCTAATTGTTTTTTAAAGGTAGTTATTTGATTGCATTCTACAATATCTTGTGGCAGTGTATTCCACATCCTGGGCACCCTAACTGTGAAGAAGTTTTGTCTTTTATTTGTTTTTGTTCTGTTGACTTCAAGCTGTTTATTGTGTCACCTGGCTACGATCTTCCTAATGGAGAATGAAATACCACATAGTTCCATTAGGATGGGGGATTGGACAATTTTAAAAAGCTGGAGGAGGTCGCTTCTTGTTCTTCTGAGTTTAAATGAATATAGTCCTGTTCGTTGAAGTCTTGTATTGTAGTCCAGGTGGGCAAGGTGTGGAACAAGTATTGTTGCCCTAATCTATTATTGTGATATCTAAAATTAAGTAGGGGCTCCAGAATCGTGATCCGTAATCTGTGTATGGCCTAACATGGGATTTATATAAAGTCATGATGCATTCCTCTGTTTCTGAGATAAACGTGTGGTTAATCCTATGAAGAAGTGCATTGGCTTGGTTTGCTGTTTTATTGCAATGATCTAAGGATGACAGTTTGTTATTTACTAGTATTCCTAGGTCCTTTTCTGTATTTGATTCTCTAAGGCTGATGTTATTTAAGAAGTATGTTTGGGATTATTTCTACCCATATGTAGTACTGCACATTTTGATACATTAAAATGTATTTTGTTGATGTGTGCCCAGTGTTCTATGGTAGCGAGGTCTGCCTTTAGGTTGTTTTTATTAGTCTCACTGTCAACTTTTCCCCCAGTTTGGTGTTGTCTGCAAATTTTGAAATTATGTTATTTGATGAAATAGTCATGTCGCAGATGAAAATGTTGAAGAGTTCTGGTCCCAAGACAGAGCCCTGGGGGACGCCACTAGACACCCTTCCTACATCTGATAATTCACCATTCACCTTAACCCTCTGAGATCTATTGTTCAACCAGCTATGAACCCATGAGGCAACGGTGGGTGAAAATCCTAAGTAGATGAGTTTATTCACTAAGATGGTATGTGATACTTTGTTGAACGCTTTGCTGTAATCAAGTAGGTAACAATGTAGGCATGAAAAAATAGGAAGACTGGCTGAGCCAAGCAGTCCTTATCTGCTGTCAGATTTTATGTTTCTACGTTTCCATGAGCTGCTGCCTGCCTGCCTGCCTTCTGGAACTGTGTGTCAATGGGGAGTCTGGGCAGTTCCTCAATATTCCATCTCAGAGTGGTAAGTCTGAGGTAAAAGGGAGCAGAGTAAGTGACATTGAAGATGAAGATGGTTATGTGAGGCTGCCAGGTCAGAATGCAGATGGAGGTAGCTACAGGAGGGGGATAAACAAAAATAACTAACTGAAAAGAAGAAGGTGGAGATGAGGATTGGACCTTTGAACACAGGAGTAGGGGAAAGAACCTGTGAGAGTGAGCCAAAGGCGAGGGCTGTGATGCTTTATGAACACTTCAGTTACTTCAGTATTCACCAAAGAGCACCTGGCGAGGGGTGAAGGGTGAGTGGCAAGGGGCAGAAAAGTGGACAACAGCCAGCTTCTGTTTGACTTTAGCTTGGGGTTTGAAAATGTGATTCAGCATTGCTAACTTGGCTGAACCACTTTGGCTTCCAATGCAGTAACTGGTATACGGTAAAAAAGACAACACAGAGTGGGAAAGCTTTGAGAACAGCGATGAACTGAATTGCTGTTGTCTACTTGTGGCAAATGCTGTTCTTTTTTTGCAATTTAATGCACTTTATTAAAGTTTTCAGAGCAGTACATAATACACAAACATAAGAATAAATGAAAATGAATTCCAATAACATACAATACAGACTTCACATACAATACCTCCCCCTTCCCTCCTACCCTTCCCCCCAGGAGATACCAAATGTAGTATCATAGACCTCTGTATGCATTGAGTTCCTGACACAGGGCATAGAGGCGTCCGAACTACAAATTAGTTGTTAAGCATACAAAGTAATATACCTTTGGGAAACACTCCCTTATAAACACCTTAGAAAAGCTGCTAAGGGGAAGAATGTACTGACAAAAGGGTCTCTAGCTTACAAAATTTCTTATTATAAGCTGGAATACAATTCTGTATGCTACTGTAGCTATCATTTTCTCAACTCATAGGTTGTATAGAGTTTCATTCGGTCATTCAGGGTAGGTAATCTCCTCTTGGTCGAGCTAGTGATGCAAAACCAGGTGCTTTATAGATGGAAATATAAATGATAAAAGTATTTCCTTTCTTTTAATGGGATCTCAGCGACATTTCCAACCACACAGATTTCAGGGGGAAAAACGTTTTCCTAAACCCAATAAATGGTCTAACCTTGATTTAATCTTTTCCCATAGAGGGGCAATTTTAGGACAGTCCCACATGATGTGCAACAGGGACCCTTCTGCCATATTACACTTAGATCACATAGCAGAGGGGAGATTCCCCATCTTACACAAATGGACAGGGTAAAGTAAATGTTGTCTAGTATGTAGAATTGAGTGCAATGTAATTTTTCATTGGACAGGTATCAATACACATTCACCCAAATATGCTCTCAGCTTGTTGTCAGGTTAGGCAGGGAAAATGCCCAGTAACAGGAGTGCCCCGTGACTGTGGGAAATAATTGGGTAAACAACAGGGACTGGACTAGAGAAAGGAAGTTGCTATGGTCAGTAGTCCATGCTGCTGTACCAAACCAACTAATCATCATATGCCGGAGTTGGAAAATTCTAAAAATCTGTGTGGAAGGGAGGTTGAGATAGGTTAAAAGATCCTGACTACTGGGCATCTGTCCATCCCTTAGGAGTTCGGAAACCAGTTTACCAGATAATTCGGGAAATCTCAGGTGAGATATAAGGTTTATATCATTACAAATTGGTTGAGAGAGGTCCTTTAAGTTGTTACACTGCATGGACCTACATAGTTGGGCATGTACTCTTAGTGAGTTATATATAACCGTAGCTTTAAGTTGAGTTGGCAAACTATTGTGGGAGATAAAAAAGAGGCTATCAGAGGAAACACCAGCATCTGCAATTTGATGTCTTTCAATTTGCAGCCATATTGGCACATAGTTGGCCTCTCCTCTCTGATCAGGAGGTACAGACCATCTGGCATATTTGGAAATATGACTAGCCAGATAATAAATATAAAAGTTAGGCAGTCTGAGTCCCCCAAGGTGTTTTGGTGCACCCAGTTTCGCATATGCTCTATGAGGAGTTTTGCCTCTCCATAAAAACTGGGAAATAACTGAGTGAAGGTTCTGAAACCATGTAGCTGGGAGGAATAAATTAAGCATATTAATGGGGTAGAAAATATGGGGGAGTACATTCATTTTAATAATACTGATGTGAGCTTGTAAGGAGAAGGAAAGAGAACTCCATCTGCGAAGGTCTTGTTTGATGGCCTCTACTACCTTGTCTAAATTTAGTGCCTTAATTAGGGAATGTTTCTGGGAGAGGAAGATGCCAAGATATGTCAGTTTGGATGTCCACACCAATCCCAAATGGATGTAGTCTGAGGAAAAAAACCATGGGGTTCAAGGGCGTTATAGTAGTCTTATCAAGATTAAGTTTTTAATTGGAGAACTTCCCAAATGCAGCGATAAGACACAGGGCCTCAAGTATGGAAGTGACCAGATGTGAGAGATGTAACAAAATGTTATCTACATAAGTGGAAAGCTTACGGTCAAAAGACCCTATAGGGATACCTTGAATCATATGGGAAGGTACTGAGCAAACAAATTAAGGGTTCTAAATAGAGATTAAATAGTAGGGGAGATAGGGGGCACCTCTGATGGGTTCCTGAGCAGAGGGTGAAACCACTTGATAACACTCCATTACAATACACTTTAGTGTGTGGCCTGGTATAAAGCACCCATATCCATTGTATGAATGCCGGATGGAACCCAAATTTCTCCAACACCAAGAATAAGGTCCATTGCACTTTGTCGAATGCCTTCTCCGCATGCATGAAGACCAGCGCCATAGGTAGCTCGGCCCCCTGGATGCAGAAAAGACATGTGCCAGTTTCCTTAAGTGGTCCATATAGGACCTACCCTGCATGAAGCCCACTTGCTCAGGCCTGATCAAACCCTCCCAAACTTGCATAATTCTGGTAGAGAGAATTTTCGCAAACAATTTCATGCCATAGTTCATGAGAGAGATAGGATGATAGTGACTTTATCTTTGGGTTTATTGGGTCTGGGCAGAACTATTATGAGAGCTTCCAGAAGGGAGAAGTCTGAAAGACCACTGTTACACATGAGAATAGGGACTAAATTATTTGCCAGAGCTTTACAGAAGTTAGAGGGGAATCTGTCTGGTCCTGGGGCTTTGTCTGAAGGGAGGGACTGAATAGTAGTAAGTATTTCTTGAGTGGAAATAGGGCATGTAAGGAAGGCCTGCTGTGTAGGTGGCAATACAGGAAGTGGGACTGAGCTCTGGTAAGCCTGTGTATCCTCTAACGAGGGAGGATTATTTGGGGGGGGCTGTGCAATGGTCAAATTATTGGGCTATTTCTGCAGGGGATGTTTTAAGGATCCCATCCTCCTGAGAAGAGATAGCATGAACTAGATGGGAGGCCTCTTGCTGCTTCAGGCATAGTCCTAGTAGATGCGTAGCTTTGTCTCCCTGGTCGATATACTTTGAGTGAGTTTTTAAAAAGACATATTCTGCCCATTCTCTCATACATTCTGCATATTGGTGCCTCAGGCTGGTTAAAGTAGCCTGATTTTCCTCTGATGACTCCAGTGTTGGACTCTGCTCTAGAACTTTAATCTGGTCCAACAAGGTGCATAGAGAGGCTTCATTTTTTTGGTGGACACTATAAGAATAAATTCCCCTCGCAACACACATTTAAGGGAGTACCATATTTTGTCTACGTCCGGAATGGAGCCCGTATTCTTCTCCATAAACTATCCAATAAGGGATTGAATTCCAGAGAGAACCTGAGGGTCTTTTAGTAACTGTGTATTCAATTTCCAAATTTTGTCGCTTTTACAATTCGGGAGGAGATTATATTCTAGCCACACTGGGGAATGGTCCAAAAGGACTCTATGGGCTATTCCTCCATCTACAAAAATTAAAATATCTGGGTAATGATTAAGCTTCTTCCAGCTCTATGCTTCAGACTCCAAAAGGTGTGCATCAAAACTTTCAGAAAAAGAAGTAAAATGGAGTCAATTTACAGGATTCCGTTTCTCTTTATTCCTTTGAGCAAAGTACAGGCCCCTACGTTTCGCTATCAATGAGCTTGTTTACAGGGCTTCTATAAATAAGAAAAATAATTATAATTATCTATTCATTAATTTCCATATTTAATAAAACCATAAATTTAAATTTATAATAATATTCTACCTCCTGCCACAGCTCAACATCCAGTTCACTTGTTTCACATCAAACTTGATACTCTTCTTTCTAGTGTAAAAAATAAAAAAATTTTTATTTTATAACACTTTTTTTCCTCATAAATTGCCAATTATTTATATTCATTTATATTAATTGATAATTTTAATTAGTGCCCATTTAGTATGAATGTTCAACATTTATATTTATGAAAAGCAATTCTTCAATCTTTAGTCTAGCTTATCTCGGCTTATGAATTATGCCCTACTCTAAATAAAAATAAAAATAAAGCGAATAGTTAAATAATGCATAGGACTACCATTTTAAATATTTTTATATATTTCTAATCATTTACTGAATCGTCAATGTTCACCCACCTTTTATTTATTCAGAAAGGTCCTAAAACAGATAAACGAAAGCTCAACTGGAACCAAAAGATCAGTAAAATCCAACAACTCGCGCTATCAAGACGTGGAATTTTACTATCACTAGTTACTGCTATACCTTCCGTTATCAGATCATTCATTTATTAGTGGCCCAGATACGCTTATTACTCACTAATATAAAAATCTCAACTGACCCTTCTAAGCGGACAAGCGTTAGAACGCCACTGTCTGGACCCTCAAGTGTTCAAACGGCTCAAAATAAGTGTCATATACACTTTTACAAACATTGGTCAAGATTACCATCCACGCCAAACAAGTATGAAAACTCTATTATTGGTCCGACTCATTGACAGGTGTAACACTGACCTCATCCATCAATGAATATTAATATATTTAAAATAGTCATGACGTTAAGAATCCCTATTAGTCAACGGGTTTTATCGCCTCCCATCTCATAAATATTCATGAGTTCTTATTATTAGTGCTATCCATCCTTTAGGGCAGAAATTATAAAATTTAAGAAATAACTCTTTGAGAACTTAATCACTGCTATACTGACAAGAGGAGGGGATTATAAAAGAATGCTTGATAAAACAGAAATGAAATGGATTTTCAATTTGAACACTTTGGATAAGAGGGTAGGAATGAATGTTGACAGCAATTGATTAGCATGTATGTAACTTGAAACAATATTGGAGTGTTTCATAATTCGAGTAAAATAGTTGGTTATTTTGTCTAAAAGTAATAAGACTCATTATAAAAGTATCTAATAATGCATATATTTATGTATATATAAATCCTTGGAACTCTGTAACTGTAAAATTCAAGATTGAAGTGTTTAATAATATAGTGGGTTACGGATGTGGCAATTTGAAATGGAATATTTGTAAATTAGTATATTTTTGATGTGCATAGAAATATATTATATATACAAAGTGCATGTGATATATACTTGTTGAATGACAATTTATTGAAAACTTTATTCTTTGATGAAGTGGTTAGTTGAAAAGATATTCAAGCAAATGTACCGAATTTAATGCCTGTTGTAAAAATGTATATGTATACAAAAGATATTAGTTTCCAAAATGTGCACCAAAGTCTGGTACCAATTTATGATTTATTACTTTGCTACCTTTATAGTGAGCTTAAGGTGATATATATAAAAAATATGTACCATAGCACATTCATCCACTTCTGGTTTGTTTAAATAAAATATGAAGTTATATAGTGCCCATTTAGCAGGGTCTTAATTTCAATTTTATATCTTGTTGTTTAAGGTGAGGAATAACTTTAAGGTGGAAATATTTATTTGCAAGAGTCTAAAATAGAAGTGCTATGTTTTCATGAAAATTAGATAGAGAGGTCTTTTGAGAATGAGTTTTAATTAATCATGACACAATTGTATGAGCCGTATTGAAATACAAAAAGAATTCGTGTATTGTTAGTTATATCAGTGCATGGGTATTTCAATGAATGTATGTTAGTATAGCAGTGATTAAGTTCTCAGAGTTATTTCTTAAATTTTATAATTTCTGCCCTAAAGGATCGATAGCACTAATAATAAGAACTCATGAATATTTATGAGATGGGAGGCGATAAAACCCGTTGACTAATAGGGATTTAACGCTAGTGACTATTTTAAATATATTAATATTCATTGATGGATGAGGTCAGTGTTACACCTGTCAATGAGTCGGACCAATAGCGTAGTTTTCATACTTGTTTGAAGGCGTGGATGGCGCGAAATTTTGACCAATGTTTTGGCAAAAGAAGTGTATATAGGCACTTCGGCTGAGCCGTTTGGAACACTTAGGATCAGACAGTGGCGTTCTAACGCTTGTCCATTTAGAAGGGTCAGTTGGAGATTTTTTATATTAGTGAGTAATAGCGTATCTGGGCCACTAATAAATGAATGATCTGATAACGGAAGGTATATCGTAACTAGTGATAGTAAAATTCCACGTGCGGTAACGCGAGTTGTTGGATTTTACTGATCTTTTTGGTTCCAGTTGAGCTTTTCGTTTATCTGTTTTTATGGACCTTTCTGAATAAATAAAAAGGTGGGTGAACATTGACGATTCAGTAAATGATTAGAAATATATAAAAATGTTTTAAATGGTAGTCCTATGCATTATTTAACTATTCGTTTATTTTTATTTTTATTTAGAGTGCAGGGCATAATTCATAAGCCCGAGTTAAGCCAGACTAAAGATTGAAGGAATTCATTTTCTGGTAAATATAAATGTTGAACATTCATACTAAATGGGCACTAATTAAAAATTATCAAGTAATATAAATGAATATAAATAATTGGCAATTTATGAGGAAAAAAAGTGTTATAAAATAAAAATTTTTATTTTTTACACTAGAAAGAAGAGTATCAAGTTTGATGTGAAACAAGTGAACTGGATGTTGAGCTGTGGCAGGAGGTAGAATATTATTATAAATTTAAATTTATGGTTTTATTAAATATGGAAATTAATGAATAGATAATTATAATTATTTTTCTTATTTATAGAAGCCCCGTGAACAAGCTCATTGATAGCGAAACGTAGGGGCCTGTACTTTGCTCAAAGGAATAAAGAGAAACGGAATCCTGTAAATTGACTCCATTTTACTTCTTTTTCTGAAACTATTCCTCCATCTACCACACTAGGCAAAGTATTTGCACTGATCATGCAACAATCCAGATGGGAGGAAGACTTGTGTACAGGGAAGTAGAAAGTGTGTATAGTCACTCCAAAGGGTGAAGTACCCTCCACTGGTCACGTAGCTGTCCCATTTCCAATAATTCATGCAGTGCATGCTGGGTAGGGGAGAGACTTTTGGGAGAGTGGTCAGACCTATCCAAGTCAGATGTGGGGAGGCACATTCCAATCTGCAGCTAGGATGATAGGAAGGTGAGCATAGGGAGACAGCAAATTAATCAAGTCAGAGAAAAATTCTGGAGATGATATATTAGGACCATATATGGTCCCCATGAGTATCTCAGTATAGTCCAATACACCATGCAAAAGGAGGAATCTACTTCTAGTATCCTCAGTGCTTTGGATTAGTTGGAAATGAGTACCTTTAAAAAACAATATTGCTACTCCTCTCTGATTGGTAGAGTCTCCGACAGCAAAAACTTGCCCCACCATCAGTCTATGGAAAAGCGTATTCTCCATAGCTAGAAGATGGGTTTCTTGGAGAAAAGTGATTTGACAGTGGAGTACTTGCAAGTGCTTAAGTATTTGGTACCTTTTTCCTCTAGAGCGAGCTCCTTTAATGCTCCACGTCACATACCTCATAAACTAAAATTAGCAATGAACTAGTAGACACTCCCTGTTCTGCAGATACTTCGCATTTAGAAGCCAAACCCAGTATCTCCTCCCCCACCCGACTTGTAAAACCCAGAGAACGTACCCACCATGCCCACACACATTTACCCCCAGAAAGTAAAACAAAAACAATTTCTCTATACCCAGTTCATATGACTGATTCTCCAAAGCTTCTAGAATATTGTGATTCACTTTCACCAAATTGTTGCAGCTCCTCCTGCCCCCACCCGAGAGTTACAACATAGTGAATCTTATTCTACCAACACTGCATAAACAACCTGAGTGTTCAACATGGAAAACATTAGAACTGTCACTATAAAATCGATGTGTTCCCTTGGTATACAGCACAAGAAATGTACACAAGTGCTCAGCATTCAGAAATAGAAATCACAAGGCCCAACTGAAAGTATCTGGGGTACACGTGAGACTATGCTTGGTACCCATCTATACTAGTGCCCCACTTTAAAACTTTACCAAACCCTGTGTACCTGAGGGTTAATTGAGAAAACTATAAAATAAATTCTCTTGGTTATTAATCATATTGAAAGTAAGATGTATGAAAAGGAGCATCCCTTAATTAGTTAGTCAGAGGACCGACTAATAAGGCCTTGTAACTAGGTTAGCCTGCAAAACTACATTTGGTCCCAGCAGAGAGTTATTTCACCAGTGTTCCACTAGATGAGGTTAACAGAAGGGTGACGAAACAAAAATACTTAAATGCAGGATTAAGGGACCAACATATAACCCATTATACCTGAGCAGACAGCTCGTGAAGTGTCACTTCGGAAAAACAGATCCAGCTTCTTACTGAATGAGGGTGCAGAGCCAGGGGAATGTAGTCAATGAGAATGACACACTATGAAGAGAGGTAAAGTCCCTTTTAATACTTTGAAGCAGCAGCCAGAAAACCAGAGACCTGCACTCCATTCACTTAAACAGCTCAGGGTAGAGAGATTTCAGCATAGTGGTAGCTTGTTCTGCGTATTCAAAATTGTGCCAAGGTATCCCTGTGCTAGACTTGAAGCATAACCGGATACTTCATGTGGCATCTTATACCAGACGCTATTAGCTTGGTCACCAGCGGATGCATATCAGTTCTTTTTTGCCTCACAGACTTTGACAAATCCTGAGCTATGCGGACCCTCCAGCCTTCCCATTGTAACTCACTGCTATCATGACTTTTCCCCAGGATATGTTGTTTGTCTAAAAAATTCAGTAGACAGAAAATCAGAGGCCTTGGCAGAGCCCCTGGGGAGGTAGGGAGAAGTGATCTGTGGACTCACTGCACAACATAAGTAGGGCCATTTGGAGAGGGACCTGCGATCTTGTTAGAAAATATTTGTACAAACGATATAGGTGAATGCACCTCTTTGGCCTCTGTTAAGCCCAAAATTACCAGGTTGTTTCTCCGTGACTGCCATTCTAAATCTTCCACTTTACCCTTCATAGATTTAAGCTTCTGATGCAGCTGTGCCATCTCAGGCTCAGCTCTGGCCCTCTAATCATCTAGAGATGAAATGCACACTTCATTATCACCCGTATGCTGAGTTAAAGTTGACAGGCAGGACGTAAGGTCTTACATGTCACTCATGAGGGTATCCAGAGTGGCTTTCAATGGAGACAGGCCCTCCAAAAACTTCTCCTCAGTGAGAGTGGCCTGGGGGTTTGAGTTGGCTGGAGTCTCAGTCGGAAGCACCTTGGAGCACGTCGCGTTCTTGTCCCGGTCAGCATTGGTGGTGGAGTGTGGCAAGGTAAGGCATCTAGCATTTCCGCCTCCATGATGCTGAATTTTTTGTTCAAAGAGGTTTTAGCTTTCCTCAGTGGCAAAGGACATGCCAGGATTGCTGCCCAATATCACAGATTGGTAGAGTTGTAAGGTTTTATTCGGATGTTGGAGTGTGAGCTGTAGAAGATGTGTCTGCTCAGGCAGCCATCATGTGCCCTCAGGCAAATGCTGTTCTGCTGTGGATTACTGTTTGTGGTGTTGTGACAGAATCTGCAAAACCTGCTAAGACCACCACAGCCCAGTGCTAGCTACAGTTATACAGTAGTTACTATTTGTTGCTGACCTCAAGGTGTATACCCCACTGTAGTCTATGATACTCTAACTCATGCCAATTACTATTGTATATTCTTTCTTGCAGTACTGTAGGTTTTACTATGATATTTCTATATAATGATTATATTATCTCTTTTCCATTATTTTTATGCTACGTGTTTTATATATTAGACAATAAAATGTAATATGATGAGGATATTTATTTATTTAGCTTTTGTCACCAGATAAGTGCACTAGATAAAAATTGCTTATTTTTAGAAATGGCAGGATAAAAATCTTACAATTGAACTTGTGAGTTGGGTTTGACTCCCTTGCTTCATGCTGCTTTCAGTGGTTACTGCTCCTTTTTTGCACTTGAAATAGAAACATAGAAACATAGAAGTTGATGACAGATAAGGACAGCAAGGCCCATCCAGTCTGCCCATTTTTTCTACCTTATGAATGTGCCATAGGCCTTTACTCTGTCAGTGGCCTATTTATTAATACTCATCTGTATTGCTCCCTTATGCCTATCCCATGCCTGTTTGAAGCCCTGCACTGTATTCATATCAATCACTTCCTGAGGTAGGCCATTCCATGCATCCACAACCCTTTCTGTGAAAAAGAACTTCCTCACATTACCCTTTAATCAGCCTCCCTCTAATCTCATGCTGTGTGTTCTTGTCCTGCTATTTTTCTTATATTGAAACATGTTAGACTCTTTCACCTTATTAATGCCCTTAAGGTGTTTGAATGTTTCGATCATATCACCTCTCTCCCTCCTTTGCTCTAGGGTATACATATTGAGCTCGGTTAATCTGTCCTCATATGTTTTCTGATGCAGTCCCCACACCATTTTGGTTGCCCTTCTCTGGACTGCCTCCATTTTGTTAATGTCCTTGTGCAGGTGCAGCTTCCAATGCTGCATGCAGCACTCCAGATGGGGCCTAACCAGTGTCTTGTAAAGAGGGATTATTACCTTGCTCTTACAACTTGTGATAACCCCTACTAATACACCCCAATATCCCTCTAGCCTTACCTACAGCTTTAGTGGTCTGTTTGGATGATTTCAGGTCATCTGTGATGATGATGATGCCCAAGTCCCTTTCTTCCCTTGTGATTGCCAGCAATTCCCCTCCCAACCTACAGGTAGCTTCAGGGTTTCTCTTCCCTATGTGCATAATATTGCACTTATTTGCATTAAACCCCATTTGCCACTTTTCAGACCATTTTGCCAATTTTTCCAGATCTCTTCTCATTCTACCCACTGCATCTGGATCATCTGCTCTGTTGCAGATCTCGGTGGCCTCTGCAAACAGGCAAACCTTTCACTCCAGTCCATCTACAATGTCACTGATGAAGATATTGAAGAGGACTGGCCCCAGGACTGATCCCTGAGGTACCCCACTTGTGACTTGCATCTCTTCTGACTGTATACCGTTTACCACCACTCTCTGTTTTCTGCCCGCCAACCAGCTTGCCACCCAGTTGACCAACATCTGACCCACCCCAAGCCTACCCAGCTTATTAATCAATCTTCTCTGTAGAACAGTATCAAAAGCTTTGCTGAAGTCAAGGTAGCTGTCATCAACTGCAACCCCTTAGTCCACCACTTTAGTTATCCAGTCAAAGAAATCTATGAGATTAGTTTGACAGGAACTTCCTGTTGTAAACCCATGCTGTCTTGGATCATGTGCTCCTATGGATTCCAGGTGTTGCACTATCCTTTCCTTAAGGAGTGCCTCCATAATCTTGCACACTACTGAGGTAAGACTGACTGGTCTGTAGTTCCCTGCCTCCTCCATGTTGCTACTCTTGTGGAGCAGGATCACATGAGCCATTCTCCAGTCTTCTGGGACCTCTCCTGTGCTCAGAGACTCACTAAACAGTTCTGCTAATGGCTCTGCTAGTTCCACCCTTAGCTCCTTCAGTACCCTGGGATGTATGCCATCAGGTCCCATTGCCTTGTCCACCCTGAGCTTAGCGACCTCTTGTAAGACCCTTTCTTTTGTGAAGGGACTTGTGTACACCTCCCTCCCCCCTGTGTCCATGGTGCTGAGCTGTGGGCCCTGCCCTACCTTCTCCTCAGTAAATACTGAGCAGAAGTATCTATTTAGTATAGATTCTTTTCCTTGGTCCTCCTCCACACACTCCCTCTTATACCCTTTGATCTTAGCAATACCCGCTCTGGACTTTCTCCTTTCACTAATGTATCTATAGAACGTCTTGTCCCCTTCTTTTACTGTTTGTGCTAGTGTTTCCTCGGTTTGGGCTTTTGCCAGCCTTACCGCCTTCTCTTAGGGAAGTTTGGTATGCCTTCCTATCTTTGTCCCACTGCATTCCCTTATATTTCCTGAAGGCCAACCTTTTGGCTCTGACCTTTTCTGCTACTGTTTTTGAGAACCAAAGTGGTTTCCTCCTTCTTTTGCTCTTGCTTTTCTCCCTAATGCAATGGGATGTTGCTTCAAGTATTGCATCTTTAATGCTTGCCCACTTTGCCTGTACCCCCTCACCTGTATTTCTTCTTGCCAGGGCTAGCTCAACTCTGTTGGCCATCTTATCAAAGTCAGCTCCTCTGAATTCCCATAGTGTTGCCTTGGAATGGGATGATTTAGTTCTAGTGGCCAAATTGAATCATACCATGTGATGTCACTGGCCTCCAGGTGACCTTCTACCTGGAGATCTGTGATCCTTCCCCCATTAGTCAGTACTAGATCCAGGATAGCCCTGTCTCTTGTGTGTTGTTGTATCAATTGTTTGAGGCCCTCCCCCTACAGGGAATCCACTATGTGTCTAGTTCTGGCGGATGTTCCTGGTGGTACTGATCAATCTTTATCTGGCATGTTAAGTCTCCCATTATCAGAACCTCTCCTTTAGCTGTCATGTTTTCTAATTCTTCTAACAGTAATGTGTCTATGTCCTACCCCTGGTCTGGAGGCCTGTAGACAACCCCAGTTCATATGGTTGTCTCATTTTCTATTTCCAGGGTGACCCACAGTTCTTCTGGCTCCTTATGTGTATTCTGAATTTCTGTAGCTTTGATATTTTCATTGACATAAATGTTTATTGTATTTTCAGACAGCATAGATACAGTACAGAGCATAGATACAGTACAGTCAGTGTTAATACAGGCAGTAATACAGTTGCCAGGCATGATTTTTATAATTAAATGTTTTTTTGTTTTTTTTTTAACTTTTTATTTATAGGTTTTATGACAATTCAGTGTACATAAACTTTCTGAGCATAGTCATACATCATATTTCCATTTTACATTGGTGATGTACAGATTCGTGAGGCTGTACTACATTTGGTACAAGATATGGGGGTATAACCTTTCTATATTATACTTTCTTCTTAATGTCTACACTTAGGACAACGCTGCCAATGCTTTAACTTGGACTAGCTCTAAATCAATCATTTAATAAGAATAAATCAGGCCTTAACGGCCGGAATAGGTATGCTCATCAGCAAAACAAAACTCCATTCTCTCAGTATAGCTCCTTCAACATCCTGGAACGTTCTTTGCTTGAGATTAATTTCCAATCTAGGTATGAAGATGTATAAAAGTATTTACTTCCAAACATATATAATATAGAAATATTGGCCCTTTAAAGGCTATTGTTCAGCTTATGAGTTTGTAAGTCCAATATATATTGCCCCACTGGTGTGTCTGTTAAGGATTTAATCAGACTAATAAAAAAAAAAAAAAAAAAAAAAAAGGAGCTTCAAGACAGGAGTTCTCTCCTAAGTCTCAAACAAATGTCTCTCTCTGCGTTTTCCAGGTGGGCAATGAAAGAACAAAAGAAACTTACAGAAATAAAATATTCAAGTGTCCTCAATCTCTAGTTCAGAAGACGAATCGCCCTCTCTTGCAGCTTTCTCTGCCTCTAGTTTGTCCAATAATTTAACCGCTTCCTTCGGATCAGTGTAGATGTAAGCTTTCCTGCCTACTGAAATGTGTAGGCGAGCTGACATCATCATGCTGTTTGGAATATCCAGTTCCCTCAATCTGTGACGAACTGCGTCAAAGGCCTTGCACTTCATGCGAGTTGAATATGATAAGTCCGGGAATAGTAGCACCTTGACCCCATCCATCATTACTCCCCTCTTTCTCCTAGCAGCCTTCAAAATCTTGTCTCTCACAGCCATGGACACTGTTACCATCATGACTGTTCTCAGAGCTTCAGGAGAGCCACTCGCCCTTCTCAGATTGACTCTGTAAGCCCGAGTCACCTGAGGCTGAATGTACAGATCCAAGGTTTCTTGCACCCAAGTAACAATAAAAGAGAGCAAATCCTCCCCTTCTAGACCCTCCGGTAGTCCAATAATTCGAACATTAGTGGATCGAGTGATATTTTCTAAGTGTTCCAGATGAGACTTTAACAAGGCCTGTTCTTTAATACAAGTTGCAGCTGTTGCTTGTGCTCGCTCTGCCGACTTCTCCAGGGTATTTGCCGTTGCCACCACAGCATCTACTTTTTGCTCAACATTTGCCATTCTTTCGTTGTACCCATCCATTTTTTTATCGATTTGTTGTACAGTTTTTGTTAGGGTATTTAGTGACTGCTGAAGGGATTCCAGTGTCGCTGGCCCAGCCGTTTCTGACCCTTGTTCTGGATTCAATGAGGTTGCAGTTGTATTCTGAATTTTACAGGCCCCTCCACGTGGCGCAAAGAAATTTGCTTTTTGTTCCCCTGTTTTTCGTCCCATGACACTGAAATGTGCAAGATTTAGTCTTCACACCATATAGATCCAACGATAGAAGCTGCAATACGCTGAGATAAATTTTAAAGATGATTTTCAAGCATATATTGGATGTCATGTAGGAGCTCACCAAGACTGTGACCGATCAGCTAGGCAGCAAGCCACGCCCCTCCCATAATTAAATGTTTGAGATAAGAGAGCTGTGTCTGGTATTTTCTTTATATACTCACAAACTGCATAAGGGCAGCTAATGTCTGTGGAAAGGTGAAAGTAGAAGAGAAAGAAAGCCGAGTCATCTTTTACAATATAGTTGGGTGCAGCGAGGATGGAGGGGGAGTGGGGGAGGTCCAAGCCTACCAGGTCCACGGGTTGGTCATGGCTTGGTTTTATAGAACAAAAGAAGCATTGTGATCCATGATATAGTATATAGTACTCAGTGTGTTGACTTCTGGTCCTGAACTTTGGTAGCCTCCCCTGTAAGATTCAAGCGAGGTGTTCCGTGGTATATATGGAACTAACAGTGGCCTGCCACTGTGTGAGGGTTGTAGGGGGAGTCTGAGAGAGCCAGAAGCAGGTGATAAATGTTTTAGTTGCCAAACTTTAGGTCAAGAGGAGACTATGGGGGAAATAAGGATATCTTCTACTACAGTAGACAGAAGGACCAGTTGTGGGGTCAGGAGGTGAAGGGTAGTGTACATTTCTGAGAGCACCCTGTCTAGTGCCTCCCAAAAGGTCTGGAGAGTTGAGCATGACCAAAATATAGTTGCACCAGCTAGGATGCACGGTAGTAATGTTGCAGTATATCACAAAATGTATTTATTTGTTCAGAAAATCGGAATTACAACCCTTCGAGTCATAGACTCATTTCCAAAGGCTCCATGTCAGAATAAATCATAGACATTCATGCAGTGCATACATAGAATAAATGTGGGCGAGCAATCATACAGAGTATCAGTACAATGAACACTGGTTAGTGCCTATACATTTGGTAACTAAAACAGGGCAGAGCTATCTACATATTTACCTAATGAGTGGTAAATACCTATACAATTGGTAGCTAAAGCAATGCATGATATTAGCTGGTAGTAAGCCACCTCATGGAGGCCTTGTCTTATACATAATATAATGCATTCAATGCTGCAATGAAAAATGCTGCAGTATACTGCAAGGAACAGTGCAAATCAATGGCATTTAAGCCCTGTCATCCAGTATTTTGTGACCTGTCATTTGCTGCAAGTTAACTGCACTACATCATTGTTGGCTATACTGTATATGAGTATATTTAGCCTTTTGCTCTCCACATAGCCTCCAACATACCCACACTGTCGCTCCATATAATGGGCCTGGACATTCCTGGATATTAGGAGTGTGGAAATAATGATTCTGACATTTCCAGGCAACCATGTTTCAGGAGGGATAGGCCCCTCCAATTCCATAGTCCACTTCAGTAAAATGGGGTTGTTGTTCTATCCAGATGTGCCATCCACCCTCAGAAAAGCACTAGAAAATGGGCAAGAAAGTGGGGTGGAGGAACAATGGAGAAAAATCAAAGCTGCCATCACAGAAGCAACAAGCCTTTGTGTGAAGCAAATAAACAAAACAAAACAAAGGAAAAAAAACACTATGGTTCTCAAAAGAGGTGGCAGGGAAGGTTAGGGAGAAAAAGACAGCATTCAAGAAGCATAAAGAAACACAGAAGGAGCAGGACAGAGGACTGTGCCAGTTAAAGCAGAAGGACGCGTGGAAGGCAGTCTGAACAGCAAAGGCCCAAACCAAGGAAAAGATGGCCAACTCAGTTTAGAAAGGGGATAAAACCTTGTATAGGTACATTAGGGAGCGAAGAATGACCAGGGGAGGGATAGTGAGTCTTAATAAAGGGGAGGGTGGATGGGCCGAGGGTGACAGTGACAAAGCAGAGATGCTAAATGAATACTTCTGCTCAGTATTCACAAAAGAAGAGGAGGGGGAGGTACCTAAACCAAATAACAGAAGCACACTGGATAGGGAGGTTGATACCAGTCCATTCACAGAAGAAAGGGTCCTGAAAGAACTCCTAAAACTGAAGGTGGACAAAGCAATGGGGCCTGATGGGATTCACCCCAGAATTCTAAAAGAACTAAGGGGAGAACTAGTGACGCCACTGACTACCTTTTTTAACAAATCATTGGAGGAGGGTGTGGTACCTGAGGACTGGAGGAGGGTGGATGTGATACCCCTTCACAAATGTGGGAGCAAGGCAGAGGCAGGAAACTACAGACCTGTTAGTTTGACCTCAGTGGTAGGGAAAATGATGGAATCATTTCTGAAAGGAAGAATTGTTGCGTACTTAAAGGCCAGCAGGGCACAGGACCCAAGGCAGCATGGATTCACAATGGGAAGCTCATGTCAGATGAATCTAATAGATTTCTTTGACAGGGTGACCAAAGTAATAGACCAGTGAGGGGCTGTGGACATTGTCTACCAAGACTTTAGCAAGGCATTTGACACAGTCCCACACAAAAAATTAATAAACAAGTTAGCCAGCCTGGTAGTGGATCCCAGGGTGGTAACCTGGGTAAAAAATTGGTTGAACAACAGGACACAGAGGATAATAGTAAATGGAGGCCACTATTAAAAAGGGGGGTTAGTAGTGGGGTACTGCAGGGTTCAGTACGGGGGCAAGTCCTCTTTAATGTCTTTATAGGTAACATTGTGGAGTGACTGGAAGGAACATTATTCCTCTTTGCAGATGACACAAAGACCTGCAACAGGGTTGATACACAAGGGGGGTGGTGGAAAGGATGTGAAGGGACTTGGCAAGGTTGGAGGAATGGTCAAAAGTACGGTAGCTTAGAGTCAATGCAAAGAAGTACAAAGTAATGCACTTGGGAAACAAAAACACAAGGGAAGAGTACACAATGGGGTGAGGGTATTAACGACAACAAAAATGGAAAGGGACCTGGGACCCTTTCCATTTTGCAGATGACACAAAGACCTGCAACAGGGTTGATACACAAGGGGGGTGGTAGAAAGGATGAGAAGGGACTTGGCAAGGTTAGAGGAATGGTCAAATGTATGGCAGCTTAGATTCAATGCTAAGAAGTGCAAGGTAATGCACCTGGGAAACAAAAACCCAGGGGAAGAGTACACAATGGGGGGTGAGATACTAACAACAACAAAATGGAAAGGGACCTGGGGTAGTCATATCAGATGACCTAAAGGTGGGCAAGCAATGTGAGAGGGCAGCAAGGAGGGTTGGGGGGATACTGGGATGCATAGGAGAGGCATCACCAGTAGAAACAGGAAGTTATTATCCTCTGTACAGACAGTTGGTGAGACCCCATCTGAGTACTGCATGTAGTTCTGGAGACCCAATCTCCAGAAGACATAGACAGGATGGAGGCTGTCCAGAGGAGGGTAATAAAATGGTGCAGGGTCTGCACCGGGAGACATATGAAGAGAGACTTAAGGAGCTGAATATGTATAGCCTCGAGGAAAGGAGGGAGAGGGGGACATGATAGAAACTTTCATACCTCAAGGGACTCAACAAAGTCCAAGAGGGTAGCATCTTTCAAAAAAGAGGTGTGCAAGAACAAGGGGCACAATTTGAAGATAGAAGGGAGTGCCCAGAGGTAATTTAAGGAAGTATTTTTCACAGAGAGGGTTGTGGATGCATGGAACGGCCTTCTGGAGGAGGTTGTGGTGTCAAAAACAGTGGTGGAATTCAAGCATGCATGGGACAGTCATAAGGCAATTCTAGGGGGTGGGGGTAGGAAGAAGTAGGCTGCTGGTTAACTAGGATCTGCAGCTTATCCATTAGGTAGGGAAATGGGCAGACTGGGTGGGCCAAGCAGTCCTTATCTGCCATCAAAATTTATGTTTCTATGTTTCTATACAGATGACACCCAGCTCTATTTGTCATTTGCACCCAGAACATCCGGTGCTGTCGAAGTGCTTAACAGCTGTCTGGCTAAAATCAATGGCTTGATGGCTTCCAGCTGGCTGAGATTAAACCCGGTTAAGACGGAGGTGCTAGTGATCGAGCCAGGTCATGGACATGATAGGTTGCCACCTGGAGCTAACACAGGTCTCTTTCTGTGGTATGCTCCAGTGGTGGTTCCCCAAGGGTGTGTAATCTAGGTGTGACCCTAGACCACAGGCTGGCCTTTGAAGATCCGGTATTGTTTGTAGTCAAAAGCAGTTTTTACCACTTGCAGAATATTGCCAGGATCAAGCCCCTTGTTCTGCCAACTCTGGTACACACTTTTGTAACCCCTAGACTCGACTACTGTAACTCTCTATACTTCGGGGTCATGGGAGGGACCCTTCACAGACTGCAGCTGGCGTGGAATGCAGCGGCTCGGTTGCTGATGGGCCTGTTAAGGTTCAGTCATGTAACCCCAGATCTGCGTGCTCTGCAATGGCTGCCAGTCAGGTGGACGGTCTCTTTCAAGGTGGTCTTGCTCACCTATGAGGCCCTATACAGACTGGGTCCTGGCTACTTGTTGGAGCTCCTGGCACCTGTGATCTCTACTCACTCCCTACGTTCCTCTTCGAGGGGCCTCCTAGACATTCCTAGGGTTCGGCCCAAGACATCAGGTGACCGTGCTTTTAGTGTCACTGGGCCGACCCTGTGGAACTCACTTCCACCTGCAGTCTGGGAGGCCCCCTCGATCAGGGGTTTTCAAGCTGACGCTGAAGGCCCACCTCTTTAGCCTGTCTTTTATGGACTGATTCCAGCCAAACCTTCCAAATAATCTGAAGTTTATCTTAAAGCTGCAATTCTGAATCTTATTTATCCTGAAAATGTTACTGTGTTTTATCTGCTGTTTTACCTTTTGATGTGTTTTGTTAGGCACCTAAAGCCCCAGGGAATGGGTACCCTATAATTAAAACTTGGCTTGCCTTGCCTGTATGAGAAATTACACAAAACTACTCACTGGAGCTTTAATCTCTCTCTCCTTCGGGACAACTCCTTTACTGAAACACACTGAAGGGGAAAATTGTCCAGGTAATTGTGGATTATTCTGTTCCTGACATCGCAGCCCCAATATTATGGGATACAATTAAGTCTGTGATCCAGGGTAACATCATCTCCCATACATCCTGGAAAATCTGACAGAGGGAGTTGGAGTATACTTCCCTGTTGAACATATTGCAGTCTTTGCAGGCCCTCTGTGAAGTGGGGGTTCAGGAGGTGGGACTGCATAATTAGGAAGGTGAAACATGACCTGCAGGAAATAGTGGATTACTGGACAAAACAAACCCTGCTCTATCTTAAACTAAGATACCAGGAGGGTGGAGCCCAGGGAAATAGAACCTTGGCTCACCATCCCCGAGTCCTGTGCAAAACTGCCTGCCTCTTGCACTTTGGAACCCTACCACAGGTCTTCTGGAGCACAAGGCAGATCGCCTGCAGGCTATTCTCAGAGACTACTATAAACAGTTATACTCTGATACTGATCCTGTCCCAAATGTGGCGATTCACTTATATCTCTCCAGCCTCACTCTCCCCCACCTCTTGGATGAGATAAGGGATAAACTTATAGAAACCATTACCACTGTAGAAATCTAGCTGGTCCTCTCATGTATGAAAATAGACAGATGCGCTGACCCTGATAGGTTCTCTGCAGAGTTTTACAAGACGTTTGGGAATAGTTTGATCTCCCCTCTGCATAGCACTTTTTTATTCCTCCGGGAAGATGACCCACCACCATCTACCTGACCATATACTTCTATCACAGCCCTTTTAAGCCTGACAAGGACCCCAGTATCACTACCTCCTACCACCCCAAATCTGTTCTGAATGTCAGTCATAAACTGTTCACATCAGTGTGGGCCAGGCAGCTTGACAGAATGCTCCTCACACTCTTGCACAAAACACAGGTGGGCTTTGTGTGCCAATGTCAAACACGCAATGACCTCTGCTGGACTATCTACCTCTTATAGTATATTCATACCAGGCACATTGCTTCTGTTCTATTAAGTCTGGATGCAGTTAAGGCATTTGAAAGAGTGTCCTGGAGTTTTCGATGGGGAACCCTGTCAGCCTTCCACTTCCCTCCACCCTTTCATCATTTACTATGAGCCCTCTACACTTCACCAAAAGAATATGTTCAGATTAATGGCTCCCCCCGATCCCTTAGTCTTGGAGTGGTGCAACAGAATGGGCTGTCCCAACTCCACTATTTTGTCTGCTCTTTATATAGATCTGCTGTTTACTGCAATTCAGAGTAACACTGGTGGAGGGTGTACTGGTAGGGGTATGGCATTCAAAGTGGATCTCTACACAGATGATATTTTATTAACTCTGCTAAATCAAACCCAGTCATTATCTGCAGTCTGGTCCGATTAAGCTCGCTTTAAGGTGGTGGTGGGATACAACCTTCATAGAGGTAAAACGAAAGTCCTACAGTTTTACTACACTCCTCCTTTTTCTGCAAAACTTAATTTCCATTTCAAATGGTATAAAAGTACCTTAAAGTATCTGGATGTTCACATCCCATAGAACCATTTGATGACAAACACCAGCGAGTCCACAAAACTCACAGAGCCGGTCGAGAAGCATGATGTGGTCCACAGTGTCAAATGCTGAAGAAAGATCGAGGAGCACAAGAATTGACTTATCTCCTCTGTCTCTAGCCCTGAGTATATAATTATGAACGCTAATTAGAGCTATGTCTGGCCTGGTGAAAACCCGACTGATGTCAAGGGACACGAGGCGATTTTTGATCTGTTGTGCCACAAGTTTCTCAACAACCTTGCTCAAAAATGGCAGGTTGTAGATTGGATGGTAATTCGGCAGGACTTCTGGGTCAAGGGAAGGTTTCTTAAGGAGGGGTCTCACCAGTGCTTCTTTTAGAGCCACTGGGAACACCCCCCAACCATCGAGCACCTGGCAATCCCGGCAAACACCGGGCCAACAGTCTCAGCTCATCCCATTGGGGCTGGGTCCATTTCACAATATGTGTGTTTCAGCTCTAAGATCACTTCGGACCCCTCCACTGGCCTAAACTCCTCACAGAAAGGCGGAGTACCTCTATTCTTTAGAGTCTGGCCATTGCGAAGTGATAGCCTTCCTGACAGGTTCCCCAACCCAATGGACGACACTGTGTCACAGAAAAACAGAGCAAACTCTTCACATAAAGTGGATGAAAAAATCTTTCTTGGCTGTAGACAGGCAGGATAGAGAGGCCTATCCATAGTCCGAAAAAGCTGAGAAGGTCTGTTTCTCCCTGCAACAATTTCCCTGGACAGGATTTCTGCCTTCTTATGGGAAATTGCCCCTGGTACTCACTGCAGTGAGCACGCAGGGCCAGTTTGCTGGCCTCCAACCAGGTCTTCTGCCAGCAACGCTCCAACCTCCGACCCTTGGTCTTCATCGCCTTGAGATCACAATCAAACCAAGGGGATCTCAAGTGAGAGAATCTGAGTCACATACAAACTGGAGTGATGACATTCATTGCTTCAGATACCACCCTATCATAAGTGGCAACCACCTCACTGGTGCCAGTCGCACATGCTGCATCTACTCTAGATAGGTCAGCTAATGCCAGTAGTCCCTCTGGGTGCAGACCTCTTAAAGGGAGGTAGCTGATCATCTCTGCAGGGGAGGGACTTTCAAGGGGGGCCCCAAACGTGATCCCCATGGTGCAGTGTTTAGGCCATGAGACCTGAACAATCTTGAGGCTATCAGCCCCAAGACCCAGCTGTGACTGTGCAGGTCAGTCGCAGAAGCAACCGTTTGTGCCAGGCCCAGTGATGACATCAACTTTAAGAGGTTATAACTGAAACAAGAGGATTCATTGTTGATCTAGGCATTGAAGTCCCCCAGGATTAAGCACCTGGGGAACTCCAACACCTTGTTGACGGTGAATTCCACTACCTTGTGCAGGAATTCTCCTCCCGAACCCGGCAGATGGTAAACAAGAAGAATCCTGCAACCTGCACCTGGACACCCACACACAGCAAACGCATTCAAAGGATCTAGTATAACCAACTGGATGCACCGTGGAGCCTAGGTTGGATCTAAAAACAATGACCATTCCCCAACCCCTTTGATCCTTCCTCTGGCAGTGCACTATGGAGTACCCAGTGGGTTGGCTGCCTGTAGAACTGGCCAGCATCATCACCAGCCAGGTCTCCATGATGCAAACCAAGTCGACAGAGGAAATCAAGACCACAAAAATGGTGGTCTTGTTCCTTATCAACCCGGGACTGCAAAGTACCACCCAAATAGGATTGGAGGTCATGACCGGCCCTTTAGCTGCCTGCCCACTCCATGCAGTAGGACCCCTGAGTACAGAGGTCAAACACATCTGGCCTCTCCCTAGGCTCTGTTTAAACCCAGTATCTGAAAACCTTGATGTAACTCACCTCCCCTTCCTCAGCTACCTTCTGCCATCATCGACCCACCCACCCCCTCGTAATCCTGACCTCCCTGCAATGCCTGGCTGCTGTGGAAGAGACTGGGAGGTCAGTAAAGGGGTGGAGGTCATGGAGCAGGGAGGCAGCGTAGGTAATTCATACTGGGCAGCGGTCCCAAAACATCTCTGCCTGGCACCACAGCACAAATCAGAGGAGCCCTGTCTAATACTAACTTTAGCTAATAAACACTAGATTTAGCTAAATAAACACTAGATACAAAGCAAACCACAAATCCACCCACATGCCCTCTCACTCTAGTTATACAGACTCTATATTAAACATACACACGTCCCAGTCATACACCCCCACACACCCACTACAAAAGAAAATAATTCACCTCCCACCCAATCACATTAATGAAGTAAAATAAATAATAAAATAAGTAAATAGTCACAGGAGAGGATACAAGCAAATGAGTGTGCTGCAGCAGGTTCAGAGGGAAATAAAAGTGCAAAATATCAAGTGCAAGTAAGAACTAACTGTCCAATCCGTAGTCCAAGCCTTTCTTAGTCTGGTAACAGTCTCTAAATGCAGAAAGAACAAAGGTGCTCACACCACCAATATTCAAAGATCTTAAAGGCTGCACATTGCAAAACAAGAAGAGGTTTCAGTCTCAAGGAGGCCCTCCAAGAAAACAAATTCATACATAAAATACATAGCTAATATTAAAGGGGCATGATCAGATAATAACATTGAGATATGTGTCAAAATTTGAGTCACTTGGTTCCTCTCCGCTGATATATAAAAAAATTATTTAGCCATTCATACATAGCTCCCATGATAATGAGTAAATTAACAGCTCAATGGGTTGATATGATGCCAGACATCCAAAAGGCGCAGCTGATCCAGCTGTGCCTGCAGCTATTTTTGGGAACTAGTGATCCTAAGAACATAAGAACATAACATAAGCACATAAGAATTTGCCGGCAGAAAGAGACCATGTGGTCCATCTAGTCTGTCCGGGTTTCCTACCCCCACTATCAGTTTGTCTTGCTAAGGTGACTATACTGTCTCTCCTATGCTTGTTTGAATTCAGTGACCTTCTTGGTTGCCACTACCTCTGGTGGCAGACTGCTCCAAGGATCCACCACCCTCTCCATGAAAAAGTACTTCCTAACATTTGTTTTGCATTTATCTCCCACCAGACACATGTTGTGACCTCTAGTACGTGCAGCCCTATTTTCCCAGAAGAGGTTCCTGGTTTGTACTGTGTTGATCCCTTTAACAAATTTAAATGTCTCAATCATGTCTCCTCTGTTCCTCCTCTGCTCAAGGGAAAATAAATTTAGCTGGCTGAGCCTAGCTTCATACATTTCGCGATGCAGACCCTGCATCATTCTTGTGGTATTGCTCTGCACAGTTTCTAGATGGTCTATGTCCTTTTTTTAGGTGAGGTTCCAGAACTGCATACAGTACTCCAAGTAAAGTCTCAACGTCTCCTGCACAGCAGGAGGATTATATCACGCTTCCTACTGGCATTATCCCTACCAATACATCCAAGGATTCTGCTTGCCTTTAGTGCCGCTTTTTTGCATTGCTTCCCTACCTTCAAATTGTTTGAGATTATGACACCAAGATCCTATTCTAGCTTTGTTTCTTCTAGTAGCTGCCCCTCCAGTACATACTTCATGCATGGGTTCCTTCTACCCAGGTGCATGACTTTACATTTTTTGGGGCTGAATCTCAACTGCCAGTTCCTGGACCATTCCCCTAACATCCTGAGATCTGTCTCCATTTCTGCAATCCTGTCCTGTGTGTCCACCCTGTTGCAGAGCTTCATATTGTCTGCAAAGAGGCAGACTTTCCCTTTCAGTTCTTCAGCGATGTCGTTGATAAATATGTTGAAAAGGATGGTGTCTAGTACTCATCCCTGCGGCATGCCACTTGACACCTTCCCCTGATGGTGGACTTGATATCCTCAGTTGACCTGGCTTGCATCATGGAGACCTGGTTGGTTGAAAATGCCGCCCCCATTTTGGAGGCGGCAGTGCCGGCTGGGTACTCCGTGATAAACAACCCAAAGGAGGATCACAGGTGCGGGGGCTGTGGCCATTTGTTTTAAATCTACCCTGAACCTCACGGTGCTATCGGTAGGTCAGACACAATCTTTTGAGTGTGTGGCCGCTCGAGGGGGTATGGGGTGGACTTCAGGATCCTTGTGCTATATCGTCCCCCTGGTGGAGATGGGAAATTTACGGGAGAGCGAAGAGCTTGTCGCCGGCCTGGTGTTGGAGTCTCCCAGGAGGTTGATGCTGGGGGACTTCAATGCCTGGGTCAAAGGCGGGCCTCAAGTTCTGGGAACAATCTCCTCTGGAGCATGGGGGCCCTGGGCCTACTACAGAATGTAACAATGGCAATGCACTTGGGTGGCCACACTCTGGATTTGGTCTTTTCTTTAGGATTGGATAAAAATAACCTCAGAGTAGATCAGATGATTTGGTCTGATCATAGCACCATGGGATTCACATTTAGAGGCCCCCCCAATTGGTCCTGCTCCTGTGGAGATGGTCCGGTACCGCCTGTTAAGAGGAGTTTCCTCTAGGGGACTGGTGGCGGTGCTAGATCTGTCAAGTGTCAGGGCAGCTTGTGCGGTTTGGGTGGAGAAAGAGGTGGCAGTCTATAATGGGGCTGTCACTGCGGCCTTTGATTCCATCTCACCCATTCATGTCCACCCCTTGTCTACTCGCCGGAGACCTCCATAGTTTGATGAGGATCTCCAGAGTTTAAAGACTATGGGGCAGAAGTTAGAGAGGCACTGGAGGAGATCTGACCTGCTGGAGGACAAATTGCCCTTGAATTCGCATTATGTCGACTATCAAGGGGCAATCACCCATAAGAAGGCTAATTATTTGTCTAGGGAGATTGCTGCAGTGAGGAACAGGCTGGTTCAGCTCTTCCACATGGTAGATGGGCTTTTACATCCTGCCTGTCTCTGTGTAGGGGGAGTGGGTTCTAGCACTAGGTGCGAGGAGTTGGCTGTGTACTTTGCCAACAAAGTGTCCTCTATTAGGGATGAGGTCTCCTCGAGTGCCTCTCAAAAGAGATGCAGAGCCCGTCCTGAGTTGTGCCAAAATACTTCTCCTATCTGAGATGAGTTTGAGATGGTTGGGGTGGAGGAGGTGATTGAGATAGTCTCAAAGCTGCGACCAACACAATCTGATCTAGACCCGGGTCCGATCCTACTTTTGGTCGGATGTCTGGACCTAATTGGACCTGTGGTTGCTGAGGTCGTCTGAAGTTCCTTGAGGAGTGGGATTTTCCCATTGGCCTTGAAAGAGGCCTTGGTTAGACCCCTATTGAAGAAACCCTCTTTGGACTCTGACTGCCTCAGCAACTACAGACCAGTCTCAAACCTCCCATTATTATGGAAGGTTATCGAGAAGGTGGTTGCCATTCAACTTGAGAGACATCTTGCCTCTTCCTCCACTTGTAAGCTTTTCCAGTCTGGGTTCCATGTGGGGCATATTACGGAGACTGCCTTGGTGAGGGTGCTTAATGATCTCCTGATGGCGAGGGACAGGAGAGACCGTACCATCTTAGTTCTCCTGGATCTCTCCATGGCATTTAACACCATGGACCACGAGGTGCTGCTCGACCGTCTGTGGTTCTGGACTGTCTGGTAATGTCATCAACTGGTTCAGGTCATACCTGACAGACAGAGTGCAAAGGGTGGTGATGATGGGGTTAGTCTTATCTAACCTGAAGCCTCTATGCTGTGGGGTACCGCAGGGATCGTTCTTGTTGCCCTTGTTGTTCATGGTGTACATGCTGCTGTTGGGGGACATTATCAGGCAGTACAGGCTGGGTTTTCACTGTTATGCAGATGATACCCAGCTGTACTTGTCCTATGTACCTGATATCCAGGTGTTGGCCTCTGTATTTAACATCTACATCGAGGAGTTCCAGTCCTGGATGACTCAAAACTGGCTTAAGCTTAACCAGACAAGACATAAGTACTGGTGGTGGATCCAGGTTGCCGAGGCAGAGGAGGGTGTGTGGAGTCTTCCCCTGGCCTAGTGTTGGGGGGCGTTCCCCTTGCCCCATCTAGACAAGTGAAGGATTTGGGCATGATCCTATACGATGGCCTGATGCTTGATATGTAGGTGTCAGCCATGGTCAAGAGTGGATTTTACCATCTGAGGAATATCACCCAATTCTGAACCCTGATCCCTGCTGAGGACCTGACCACACTGGTGCATGCTTTCATTTCTTCCAGGCTGGACTATTGCAATGACCTTTACCTAGGGTTATCTGGAGGCGGCCTCCACAGGCTGTAGCTGGTATAGAATGCGGCGGCAAGGTTATTGTCAGGGGTGAGGAGGTGTGAACATATCATCCCGGTTCTCTGTGGACTGCACTGGCAGCCAGTCAGGTGGAGGATTGTCTTCAAGGTAGGGCTGTTGACCAACAAGACCCTGCATGATCAGGGACCTATGTATCTGCAAGATCTCCTTATCCCCTACCATCCACCCAGGACACTCCGTTCCACCGGGGGTAGCTGCCTTAGAGTTCCCAGGGCGAGGTTGCAGCATTCGGGTGACAAGGCATTTTCAGTGGCCCTGCCTACCCTGTGGAACTTATTTCCTGTTTATGTGAGGGAGGCTCCCTCAGTGGAAGACTTAAAAAAAAGGTTAAAAACCTATTTGTTCCAGCAGGCTTTTATTGAGTGACGAGTGACCTGCTAATGATAGATAGATGAATTTTAATGATGTTCATGGTTGAACTGTTAAGTATATAGTTGTTCACTATTGTATATTGTTATATGGTTGTTTGTTTTATTGTACAGTGCTCAGAGTCCTTAGAAATGGGCACTTTTATAAATAAACTATCTATATATCTTATGGGACAAGGTGCCATTTACCATAATCCTGTGTCCTGCCTTGCAGCTAGCTTGTGATCCATTTAACTACTTTGTGACTGATGCCAGCTTGCTCCAGTTTGTTGGCTAGCCTTCTGTGTGGGACTGTATCAAAGGCTTTACTAAAATCCAGATACACCACATCCACTGCTGCCCACTGGTCTACTTCTCTTATAACCCAGTCAAAGAATTCTATCAAAATGTGTTTGACCTGAGCACCCTGATGTGAAGCCATGCTGCTTTGGGTCAAGTTGACCACTTGCTTTCTGGTAGTTCATTACCCTTTCCTTAAGCAATGTCACCATTATTTTACCCACCACTGAGGTCAGACTTACTGGGCAGTAGTTTCCTGCTACCTCCCTGCTACCACTCTTGTACAATGGCGCAACCATGGCCCTTTTCCAGCCCTGTGGTACTGTCTCCTGTTCCAGTGAACTGTTAAATAGTTCAACAAGTGGGGTGGCAAGTTCATCCCTAAGTTCTTTTAGAACTCTTGGGTGTATTCCCTTATGGTCCATTGACTTGCCCGCCCTTATTTTAGACAACTCTTCAAGGATCCTTTCTTTTATAAAGGGGGATATGTCAGCTCCCCAGCTCTCCTGGTATGGGGAAGTGTCCTGGCTGGTGCTCGACCATTACCAGTGTCTTCCTGTGTGAAGATTGAACAGAAGAATTTGTTGAGAACTTCCGCCTTGTCTTTGTTGTTTTCCACCAGGTCTCCTTCCTTGCTTGCCAGCTGTGTCATTCCTCCTTTGCTCTTTCTTTTTTTGTTGAATGTATTGATAAAATGTTTTGTCCCCCCCTTTTCACTTCTTGAGCCAGTTTTTTTCAGTCTGGGCCTTTGCCACCCTAATAGCATTTCCGGCTTCATTGAGTTTGTCTTTGTAGGCTTTTCTATCCTTTTCAGACTTGGTCTCTTTGTACTTCTGAAAAGCTTTTCTCTTTTCCCTAACTATAGTAACTACTGTACCTCTTTGGAGAACCAGAGTTGGTTTCCTGCCCTTTTGGACTTGCTGATTTACTTAGTGCATAGCGCTGTGACCAATGCTATAGCATCTTTCAGCTTTGTCCATTTGTCCTCCACATTCCATGTGGTATCTGTTGCCAGCAGGGGCTTAATCTTTTCCTTCATTTTCAGGAAATCTGCTTTCCTGAAGTTGAGCATCCTGCTTCTGGAGTGGCAGGGGTCCTCAGTCTTGCTACATTAATGAAGAACCAGATTGACCTGTGGTCACTGGTACCCAGATTGATCCTCACTTGTACATCTGATATCCTGGCACTGTTAGTGAGTATCAGGTCCAGGATAGCTGATTCTCTGGTGGGAGGAACCACCATTTGATTCAGTCCTGCTCCCCTCATGCCATGAGAAAGTCTCTACTCCTCTCTGAGAAGGCTGTGAAGGAGGACCATTCTACATCTGGTAGACTTGAAGTCCCCAACTAGCAACAGCTCACCTTTGTCAGCCATCTTCATTATGTCTTCCAGGAGGACCTTGTCCTTTTCAGTCTCCTGGTTTGGGGGTCTATAGATAACTCTAACCCTGATAGGGTTTCTGTTTCCAGCTTTCAGAGTGATCCATAGGGCTGCTGTCTTGCCTTGTGTTCCCTGGGTCTCAGTAGCATTTATCCCTTCCCTGCTATAAATAGCGATACCCCCTCCTTTCTTACCAATGCAGTCTCTCCTGAAGAGAGTGTAACCAGGGATGGCAATATCCCAGGGATGGTTCTCTGTGAACCAAGTCTTTATGACAGCAACCCAGTCAAGGCTGGCCTTGGCCATCATTGCTGTGAGATCTGTAATTTTGTTTGGAAGGCTACGGGCATTGGCACACATTGCCTTCCAGTCTTGATTTGTCCTGCTTACTGTATGATTTCTCCACATGTGGATTGTGTCCCTAATGTTTTGAATGTCCCAATCATATTTGGAATGCCCATGTGGAGTTGTGATGCACATGGTGCTTGTGATACCTTGTTTTGGTTCCAATTGAGTTTCCTTAGATTGAGAGGGGCATTTGTAAGCTCATATGATGCAACTGTTGCTGATGCCCTTTCCCCTCCCTCTAGTTTAAATGGTTGATGAAGACGTCACATTTTTGGCCGAGAGCACGTGTTCTCTCTTTTATAAGGTGTAGGCCATTGAATCTAAAGAACTCCCTCTCCCAGTAGTTCTGCTAGTTTTCTACACAGCCATAACCTTTTTCCTGACACCAGTTTTTGAACCAGGTATTACGTTCGATGATGTCCCTTTCTCTGATCTTCAGCCCTTTAGTCCCTTGTCCTCACAGGCCGAATTTCTGAGAAGGAGACTTTGGACGAAAGGAAAGTGAGTTTTTCTCCTAGAGTTGTTAGATGATACTTAGTCTCTCCAACTGACCATCTGGCCAGGTCATTTGTACCTATATGGATGAGAATGTGCGTGTCTCACTCAGTGTTATGCACAATTCCCTTAATCCTATTTGTGTCTCTCCATGTCAATATTCCTGGGAGGCATCTAACCTCAATTTCTGTTTGGCCTCTTTGGTGGATGTGCGAGTCTACCTCATGGATTCTAGAGTCACCTATTACTAAGATGTGCTTTTTGTTTTAGCTTGGAGTTTTTTGTTGTGATTTGTTTGTCCATGAGTTGTGTGAGAGTCCTCGACACTGTCATGCCTACCCTGGCAGTAGGCTTGGATGAAAGCAGAGATAACCTATTTGTTAGTTTGATTGATGCTGGAGTTATTTCATGAGAGTTGTTTTGATACGCTTTCTGTTTTCCTACCAACTTCCAGTCCCCCGGTCTTCTAGCTCTCTGGGGGAGTGGCATTGGTGGTTGGTGCCTTAAGTCCAAGTGCTGCACAGCACAGTTGAGTTGCACCCTGAGAAAGTATATTTCAGTACAAGCAGCGTGTAGTTGAGTGCATTGATCATTTAGTGCAGAGCAAGTACAACAAAGCCCCACCTGCCTCACGTAAGCTCCGGTCAGTTAGTTAGATAGTTAGTTTTTGTTAACCGGATAAGTGCACTAGACAAATTCTACCTATTTTCAGGCACGGCCCAGGGGGCATGGGGATACAGATGAATGCCAACTGACCTTGAACCAGATTAAGCTGTTGGTGGTATTTTTAGTGAATGGGGGGAAATTTGGCCAGGACACCAGGGAAATTCCCCTACTCTTCCAGCAGGGGGCTTGACTTCCTGGGAGCAGAATGGAGGAGCCCAGTTTGGTGCCAGACAGATGAGGAGGAAGTGCTGATGTGGCAGCTTTGGAGGAGAAGAAGGTGGATGCTTTGCAAGAGGATGTGGAGGGTTTGCCTTGTTCTTTTGAAAGATGACCTATGGATCTTGAGGAAGATAAGTCTGATAGTTCTTTGGATGATGACAATGATTCCAGATTTACAACTTTTTTGTTGCAGGATGACATAGATAAACTTATGGATTCTACTGATAATTGCAGCTGCTGCTGCACAGTTGGAAAAATACATTGATGAACATTGCACAGTATTATTAACAATGCTTGCAGAAGATGAGGAACGTTATGGGAAATGAAAGACTGCCTTGAATAAAAGGCAACTGGAGGTGCCACAGTGTGTTGAAATCCTGCCTGCTTTAAGGTCTGTACCTGACAATAATATACACAGAGTAAACCTGCAAAATGCACCTTTAACAAAAAGTGCTTCATAATTAGTGGCTGCACAGTTTGATCTACCAAAGACACTTACCTCGGAGGAAGAATGGTCCCCAGATAAAGCACTTGGGGAGGCAGGGTGGTCTCAGGATGATAATGGGACTTGGTCTCCAGATCCTCCTTATGTGGCTTCTAGTGAAACAATACAACCAGTAATAACATCCACGGAGAATACTGATGGGGCATTACATGTAGATCGTCCTTCCGAAGCAGACATGGGTGACGATCTTAATGATTCTATGCAACAGGTGGCTGAGACTGTCTTGGACTCTGAGGTACAACTTCATAAACTTTGCGCTAATCACCTCTTGAAAGAGAGAAGCAGGCCTGAAACACAGGACACATCTAGCACTTGCATCCAGGGCTTGCAGTCAGGTGAAACTGATCGAGATGTCCAGAACCTGAATAATGACTCAGGAGTGCCCCCCCCAGGAGCCTTTGGAGCTCCGACAAGTGGGACTTCACAGACTGTAAGTGGGGATGGGAGAGAACAGAAGGAGACTCTGCCTCAGTATCAGGGGGTTGAACATATTTTGAACCCCACGGTACCAGAATGTAAAATGCGGGAGGTGGAAGAAATTACTGAAGACTCTCAGAGGCGGGAGGAGGCGCCTGATGATAGTGAGCAGGGACCCTGGTTTTCCATTTTTACCGGTAACACTGGTAACAATCATGGAATCCTGCTTGGTTTGCAGATTTTGAATTCATGTACCAGTGCCTCATGGAAATTGCATATCACTGCACAGAATCTCTAAGATTTCAGTATCCTTTTAAATTTTTTTTTATTTTCTCTTTCTATGTCCCCTTCTCACAGCATCGGTATCCCCTAACTTCACCCCAAATTAATGCTCAGGAGCTCCTGTGGGCCTGCCCCTATCCTGCCTGGGTTGTACCCCCCAGGTGGGAAGGGAGGGGACCCTAGGTCACCCCTCCACACTCCCTTAGCATGTGTCGGACAGCCCAGTGGGTTCCTCATGGAGCCTGGTTATGAAGTCTGGGTCACCTGGGTCCCTTCTGCCAGTGGCCAATGTGGGGTGATTGTTCCTGGTTTTCTGGTCTCTGTCCCTGAGGGCACAGGTACTAGAGATCCAAGGAGGCAGGTCACATAGAGACATGCCACTGCTCCAGATCCTGGCTAATGTCCTCCCCTCCTGATCACTCTGCAGCACCATTGCAACACCACCCGTGGTCACATCGGTGGTGGTAAAGAAGCAGGACCTGCAGCCCACCCTCCCTGGAGGAGGAGAGCAGTACCCCAGGTGCTTGATCCTACTCCCCTGGCCAGACCTCCAGCAACCCGAGTTTGCTTCTGACCCTGGGTCACTGGCATTGCAAGCAATAGTGCTACTGCAGTGCCAGTGGGCTGACCCAGATTTCAGCATCTTAAAATGAATGCTGCTGTGCTTTGCATTCTTTCTGCTTTGCTGCATATAGAAACAGTAAGGAAATCACCCGCACCGCTTTGTGTAATCAGCCATTCAGTTGAACCACACACGTTTAGTGGTTAGAGTAACAAATGGTGATTGAACTGGGTACATCCAGCAGACTTGGGTTTGAGTACCACAACCACCACTTGCATCCAAGCAAGTCACTTAACCTCCCAAGTGCTTTTAGGTCACTCCTTAAAACAGACAGTTCTTCCTAGTGGGCCTTACCTGCTTTACAAAGAATATAAAAAAAAATACCAATATATGTTTACTACATCATAGAATAGCAGTCAGGGTACTATGTAATTTACTTGAGTTTTACTTGGGCTGCAATGATTCTGTATAGGTAAAGATAAATATTAAGATACGTTCTATAAGCTTGTTTTTAGGTTTTAGTTAGGTTTTTATTGTATTCTTTGCATATAATCATCTAGGTTGTAGATTGCTAAATGCAGGATCACTGTTACCAACTAACTTATTCAAGTTTATAATCAGTAGGGCCATCCAAAATCCTCAGTTGTTTGAATGAAAACTAGTCTGAATGAAAGCATGTTCACAAAGAAGAAACTGTCTTACTACTTATGAAAAGACTTCACAGTTAGCATCCCATTTAGGTGAATTGAATCATTTGCACCTTTTCTTCCACCTGCTGGTTCTGTCTCTGTGACAACAAAATGTTTTCTGATAGACTGCTTCAACAATTTAAGAGTACTTATATTTGGCCAGTGGATTTTGAAAGCACATTCAATGACATACAGAAGGTAAGACCCCAGGGGCTGTATGATGCTGGTGGGCACAGAAGTGCTCAATTCACATCTGAACAAAGAAATGAAAACTGGGATACACCCTTTTAATGGACACCAAGAAGAAAAAAAAGCATTCACATGTCTGGGAGATTTATGAATCCATTTGAAGGTCCTCCACTAATCACTTGTGTATGTTTTAGGCGAAAACACTTTATTTCAAAGAAGCAAATTCAAGCAGTTTTTTTTTTTTGGCCCTCTTACCCCCTGGCCATCCACTCCTTCAGGCCTTCCAAGGCCCCCTACCACCGCTGCTGAGTCCCAACCACTATCCACTGACCCTTACTGCTGTGTTACCAGGAAACCCAAATAACCCTTCATTGAGTAGGCCCCTACCCTTGTGGGAGGCTACCAGGGGAGCAGAATTTCCGCAAAGAGCTTCCTGTGTATCCTGGGCATGTCAGGGGTCAGAACGGACACATGTCTGGGGCTTCTGGTGTATGGCAGGACCAGCAGCCATCTTTCAGTTGGCCAGTGGGTGTTTTCCCATTTTCTTGGGAGCTTGACAGGCTACATGATGTCAAGGCACAAGTCAACATCCGTCACACTCCTCCCGCAGTGAGGACTGATGTGTTGTGCCTGTGGCCTCCACCATGGGCCACTAAATGCTGAGCCATGAACCCATCCTCCCTCTCAGGAGAAGGGGAGTGGTCATTGGACACTCAAGCCTTTACCCACCAGCTGGCCCTCCAACACCCAAGTCTGTTCCCTAACCCTGGTCAGCAGTGTCACAGGCAGATATCCAATTCAGGCAGTTAAATTTTAGATAGGAAAAAATAAAGGTAGTCCACCTTGGCGGTGATAGTTCAGATTAATTCACATCTGAGTTCTAACAAGCAAAGAGATCAAGTCATTAGTAACTCGTGCATGTGGAGTGTGAGTGTTGAAAGGGGATCATGGTGCTGTCACTACTGCCATCACCCCAAAGGAATGTGTACTGCATTGTTGCTACTGCCATCACACTGAAGGGGTGGGGGAGGTAGTGCTTCTGCCATCACCACTGGTGGATGGGGAACGTAGGCTTGCTGCCATCCCACCTGAGGGATGGGTGATATAGTGCTGATACTGCCATCACACATGAGGAATGATGACCGTAGTACTGCTGCCATCACACCTAAGGGATGGGGGCCATAGTGCTGCTGCTTCTGTCACACCAGAGGGATTGGGCCATAGTGCTGCTTCCATCACATCTTAGGGATGGGCTTGCAGTGTTGCTGCTGCTGCCATCACATCTTGTACTTAAAATAACTTTAAAATGGTACAAGGATGGAAGGATGTGTAATAGAGGAGGTCAAAATTGCTAAAATGCATGTTAGCAGAGTTAAAACTTGTTAAATATAGTACCCAAAACCAAACACTGGTAAAACCGGATTTTGGCTTAGCAGACACCGGTGACAATACCGTCTTTTACAATGTGCAAAATGGAATATGCCCTTTCTCAATCCCGGTAAACCAGTGTCCCTGATTAGTGAGGAGTCTTCTCCTACTGGGTTTAACTCTCCAGAATCACAAAAGCAGCCAAGTCCAGGGGCTTCAGAAACTGGAAGGCAGAGACCTTCACAAGATTGACTTTTTTCTGATGGGGCAACATCTCAACCCCCCTCCCGACCAAGGTTTTCGGATCTGTTCAATAAAGTTGAACCTACTCCTTGTAGAAATGCAGTCCATCTGCGTTATAAAAGGGGCCTGAAGCAACACCCTGATAGACTGTATGTTGGCAAACACTTACTGAAAAATTCCATGGGTTTTACTGCAAAAGATGTCTATGCCCTGATACATATACTGGGTGAAGACAATTGTGATATCAGTTTTCGGACACCGGTTGGACTTGAAAGGTTTTGGATGTTATATAATCAGTGTAAGTTTGCCCCATTGTGGACACCTTTCTATGCAATTCCTCTCTCAAAACCCCTCATCAAAATGGTTACAGTGATGTTTCGTAATGAAAATATACACATTTGTGATATTCATCACTGGTTACAGCAGAGGTGTGAGGTGTTAAGTGCCCTAGAAGCACTTTTAGATTCAGAAGCTATTTGGACTGGTGGTTGGTGTTTTCGCATAAAATTAAGGCAAACTGCAGAGGGCATTTCTCATATCCCGAACAGTTTCTTTTTAGGTAAAGATTGAGGGGTATGCTTCTACTCAGGCCAGCCAAAGGCCTGTCATAAATGTGGGTCTTGCACACACTTGTTTAATGTGTGTGACAAATTGAGATGTGGCATTTGTTGGGAATTCAACCACACAAGTTCCCAATGTGCCAGCTTTGCCAAGTGCAATCTGTGTGATGAACACAGGCATGTGTTTCATGAATGCCCTTGGGAGGACAAAAATAAATCAAGTACTGTGGATCCTGATGATCTCATTTCTAGAGCACAAAAAGAAGCCCCCACTCCTGCCCCAGATCCTCCTGCCCAGGATGTATCTTCACCTGGAAGTCAGAGTACTCCAACTGGTGACCCAGATATGACTTTTCCTGTGGATAGGACAGAGGTCGACATATCACCTCCCTGGTATCACAGCTGGTACCTGAAACTTCAAATATTGAGGAGGAGGAGGAGAGGGCAGGTTGTTCAGGGGTGAATAGTGGAGATCCATCTTTACAGGCTGCATCAGTGCCCCCTCCCCAGGACAATTGGTCTCAGCCTGAACCTAGATGAAGGAGCAGGAGATTGGCTAAAGCTGAGGTCACAGGAGAAGAGATGGATACTGAGAACACCTTTTCCGCACTGACCCCAAAATCTTGGGGAGATGCTGAACAGGAAGATTGCATGTCTGATGGATCCTCTCATTCAGGAACTTTGGACCTGACTGTAGGGGAGAAGAAAAAAGGGAAAAAAGACAAAAAGGAAAAAAATAGGAAAAAACCTGTATGAGGGTTTGTTCGGGAAAGTTTGAGGGGATTTCATAGTACCATATGGCTTCCCTTCTAGTAGGTTCCTGTAATGTTCACAGCATTGGAAATATGAAGAAGCAGTTAGCTGTGTGTTTTCTTTGCTTTGTGAATTAAAATATGAGGTCATTTTTTTACAGGAAACCTGGGTGATGTCCTATACTGGGTTGTTAGGCACCAAAAACAACTGGATTTGGGGCCCCTCCTATTGGTCCTTTGGGCAGGACCAGGCTGATGGAGTGGGTATACTATTCTCCAGTAATAAATTTCAATTACTAAAACTAGTTGATATCGTGCCTGGAAGAGCATTGCTTATAGATGGGATCTGGTTAAATGTTCCATTTAGATTTGTTTCTATATATGCTCCCCAGACAAAGGCTGATAGAGTTGGACTGTTTAACTCATTACAGCCTTTTTTTGCAACCACAAGAGCCATTGTAATGGGAGAGGATTTTAACTGTACCCTAGAGGCAGTTAGTAGAAGACTTTTGGGGAAAAGGTGTATAGTGATTCAATAGCGTTTCACACACTAATACACGTGGCTGAATTATTGGATGTCACAATTTCTGCAACTGCAATAGTGACGCAAACATTTGTAAAAAATAATCTCACATCCAAAATGGATGATATTTTCATATCTAAACAATTAACACATAGAATAACTAGAGTTGTTCCAGTTGAATTTACAGATCATTTTTTATTACATACTATTATTTTAACACAAGGGGCACTTCCAAGAGTCACCACTAGATGGAGGCTTAATATCTCTATTCTAAAGGAGCAGTTAGTTGGGTACCATATCACTGCTATCCTTTTAGCAAGGGTTTCTGTCATGCATTTATATGACAACTTGGGACTTTGGTGGATGGAGACTAAGCAGGATCTGACGGTTTGGTTTCTGAGTTATGGGAAGAACAAGTTAAATAAAAGATTTTATCAGTACCTTAAATTAAGAGCTCAGTTATTACATTTCATGTCTTTAACATACACTTCTAGTTTAGATTATGCAAGTCAAATTACTGTTTTAAAACAACAAATGGGAGAATTGCAATATGGCAGGTCTAAATCTTTACAGGCTGAACTTTCCTATGGAACACAAAAAACTCCTTATGGGGATCCCTGTGAGGCTTGTAAGGAAAAAAGAACTAACTCTAGTATTTTGGAACTTCGGACCTCACAGGGATACATAGTAAAGACTCTGTGGGAAATTAGGCAGGTAGTAGAACACTATTTAGAAAAATCTATATCTCCCTAAGGAACTTGATCATACCAGGATGAATAATTATTTAACTGGTGTGGTGGTACCTGGGTTAGATGTGGAGGAAAAGGAAATGTTAATGGCAAATATATCCTCAAAGGAAATTCAAGAAATTATTTCATCTCTAAAAGAAGATACATCACCAGGGAGGGATGGTATTTCAAATTCCTTTTATAATGCTTTTGGAAATTTGGTGGCTCCCTGTTTTGCCAAAGTCTTACAATACTGGGTGTAACAGAAGACTATACATTCAGAGTTTTCTAAAGGTTTGATTATAATGTACAAAAAAGGGGATAAAAAAATACAGGCAACTGGAGACCAATTTGTCTTTTAAATTCAGATTTTAAAATCTTGACGGGTATATTACAGAAACGACTGCGAAGGGTAGCCACTAAATTAATGCACCCAGTACAGACCTGTTCCATTCCTGGATGAAATATCAAGGAAAACCTTTCCATCATAAGGGATGTGGTTGATTATAGTAATAGAAAAGGATGCCCAGGATATGTGGTTTCACTGGATCAGCACAAAACATTTGACACTGTGAATCATGACTTTATGTTTGCTATACTTAAGTTTTATGGGATTCCAGACTGTTTTCTTGGATATTTGCAATTAGTTTATGATCAAGCTATGGTTATACCACTGATTGCAGGTCAAGAAGGGAAATGGATACTGGTCCAGTCAGGGGTTAGACAAGGGTGCCCCCTGAGCCCGTTATTGTATATGTTTGTGTTAGATCCTTTAATTAGGAAAATATTGTGTAATAAAGCAATACAGGGAATTTTAGGGACATATAGGCCTCAAGAAATTAAACTATTGGCTTATGCTGATGATCTCTGTGCTTTTCTTAGAAATGAAGTGAGTATGGTAGAATTAATACAAGTCACACAGATGTATAGTACCCTTTCTGGAGCTGGTTTAAATTTGCATAAATGTAAAGGACTTCGGGTAGGTAAGACAGTGGAGGGGGTCTGTCAGGTGGGAGGAATCACTGTTTCAAATGACCCTATTAAAATATTAGGGGTTTGATTTTGGGAGGGGGATATGGCAAGTAGAAATTGGGAAAATAGTCTCATGACCTGTGAAAGTAAAGTGAATCGATGGAAGAGTAGGAAATTCTGTAAATCCAAAAGAGTTTTTATTATTAAACAATTTCTGGTACCCTGTGTTTTGTAGATTAGCACTGTTTATCTGTTACCTTTAAAATGGGAAACAAAGTTATTAAGATTATTCTTCCAAATGCTTTGGAGAGTTCCCGATTGAATCCTATTAAAAGGGAAGTGACATATCTTCCAAAAAATAGGGGAGGGTTAAATATGATTAATCCAGTGATATTTTTTCACACAATATTTTGGGACTGGGTCCTTTCAGGTGGTAGTTCTGGATACTGATTCACTAATTAAAACATAATTGCTTAATAACCTGGGACCAGTTTTGGAATTACGGACTGAGTTGCCTGTCTGCTTTAATTATAGATGGCACATTCCTGAATTTTATAAACCCACATTGCAGAAATTGCAGAAATGGAGGGGCTGTAAATCACACTTACACGATAAAACTACAAGGGCTTTGTATAATCAAATTCTGGGTGTAACTGGACCAGATATAGTGGATTTTAAGGGTTGCCCTCTTTTTGATAGGGCTCTTGTGATAAATCAACTCATGAACAAAAGAATACCACCTCGAATATGGGATGTGTTATGGTTGGTAGGGGTTAAAGGGAATAATAAACATAAGACTGCTGATGAAAGAAACTGTCCTTGCCCTGAATGTGTCAACTAAACAGAAACTATGGACCATTGTCTCTTGGTCTGTCCTTATGCTAAAGGTCTTCGGATTTTCCTGGCAAATAGATTGGGTTTACCATGGTTAAAAAACCTTAATTATGATCAACTGGCTTTAGAGAATTATTCATGCATAGTAGCTGGTGGGATGGATACTACTTTGAATGTTTTTTTCACGATTTTGGTATTTTGTTTATGGCAAGCAAGGAATCAATAAATTTTTCAACAAAAGATGTCCTATCTTTCAATATGTAGATTGTGTGAAGCTGCTTTGAGAGAAATTTATAAGACAGATGCATGATTATACCCTAAGAGAAATGAGCAGGTGTGGTGGAAAGGTTTTCTTTTCTTCCAAAAACATGGTTAAATTGTTTTCTAACTGGAAATAAATTGTGGGGAGGGAATAGGGTTTTTTGGATTGTTTACTTTAATAGGGGAATAGAATGTACGTTATTTTTCTTTGGGGGATCTCTGAGTTGAATTTTGTGTTCTTTCCTTAAGTTGTCTTTATTTTGTGTGATGTAACATGATTGTTTATTTAAGATTTGACAGTTGTTCAATAAAAAATTCCCCTACTTGTCTGTAGGGGGAATGTTGAGTGGTGTGGTGTCAGTCTCCATCTGATTGCTGATGGAGCAGGACGGGGAGGTGCTCGAGGAATTGGCTGCTCCGCCGCCAGCAGAAACGAGTGATTTGGATACGTTCTATGATGCTGAAGTGCACTTGGAAGAGGTTCTGTCCAGTACCGAGGGAGCATTACCTAAGAATTCTGATATGGTTGGTCAGGCTCTGAGATCGGGACAGACTATCTTGTTACCTTCTATGGATATACAGTCTGAGGTACTACCTATTGCAGATGATTCTGCTTTACCTTTACCGCCAAAATTTTGTACGGACAGCGATTCACCCTGTGATGTTGTGGCTGCTTTGAGTGCTTCAGATGTTCCGGTGGTGTCTGGTGGGAGTTGTCAAGTAACACCCCAGAATAGTCAGCTCCCAGATGCACCTGGCAACTGGTGACCTGTCTTGCCTCTCTCCCTACAGGTTGTTTTCCAGACTACCGCTACTACTCAGGAAGGAGCTACTGTTTTTCCATTTTCCACTCCTGTTGCCAAGGTTCGTGTTAAGAAGTCTTCTCCTCCTGTGACTGTTTGGGCTGATTCAGAAATGTAATCTACCGAGCCCTGGTCAGTCAAGCAGTCCTTTAAGGCCGCAGGTTGGTTGCAGTTGCCTACTGATGCAAGATGTACTTCAGAGTTTGCCCCAATATGTATTTCGGGAGTACGGGTGGCTGATCAATCTTCTACTACTGTTGGTACTGCTATTTTGTCCTTGAAGGCTGCATCTTGGAGTTCTCCTTCCAATCCTGTTGCTGATATTGATATTGACCCTGAATTGGAACTGACTCAGAAAACCATCCTTAATTTTGGTCATATGGCTGCATTGACTACTTGGGCCTCTAACGCACAGGGTCCTGGGTGCTCCCTTGACTTGGACGGTCATAGTGATGTTGATGGTTTTCCAACCCCATCTGCTTCTCATAACTGGTCTGGGGTGGGGAGCCAAACCTTCTTGTACTTATGCCTCTTTTTTTCATAAGCATATTTCACCTGCTAAACGGCACAATGCTGTCTGTATACTTTATAAGGGGAGGTTAGATGTCTTCCCTGACCGGGTCTATGTGGGTAAAGTTCTGTTAAACGATTGTCTGCAGTTAAATGCTACTGAATTATATTCTCTTATACATGTGTCTGGGGAGAATTCTTTTGAAATGAGCTTTAAGATGCAGAGTGGGTTAGAGAATTTTTAGGTCCGGTACCATAAAGTGCAACATACCCTCCTCTGGTCCCCTTTTGAGGTTATACCCCTTTCTAAGCCTGCCCAGAAAACTGTCATGGTTTTATTTTGTAATGAAGCGTCACAGATTTGGTTTCCTGGTTAAAACTCAGATGTATAGTTCTGGGCCACCCAGAAGTTATTTTTGATACTGAGCACATCTGGACGGGAGGTTGGAAAATTTGGGTTCTCCTCAAAACTGTTGATGGTTTTCTTCAACATCTCCCCAATTATTTTTTTTTGGGGGGGGGCGATGGGGGTTTTGTTCTATCTGGGGTAGCCTAAAGCATGCTATAAATGTGGTGCCCTGGGGCATATTAATAGTGCTTGTGATAAGATTAAATGTTCTTTGTGTGGTAACCTTGGCCATTCTAATCTTCAGTGCACCAATGAACTTCGCTGTACTTTGTGTGATGTTATGGGTCATTCTAATATGATATGTACACAAGCAGTGCATTCTAAGAAAGGTTCAGGAGATCAGGAGGAATAACAATTACTGGTGACTGCTGCTCAAAGAGAGCATGTAAAACTTTCTAGTGATAGGTCTCCAGTTGTTGAGGTAGTATTCCCACAAGTGAGTCTTCCTCCTGCTGAGCCTGCAGATTGTTCCTCCTCCCCTACTGCAATTGAGCCGGTGTTGCCTGTCATTGCTCCTGAGCCTTCCTTGGCTGTAGATTTACCCCCCAGCAATTTGGATGCTTCTGTCATTGTTGAGAAAGGTTCTACTGAGTTGCAGGCTACTGTACGCCCTGAGATGCCCCCTCCCCCCCGATGTTCCTGGTTTGGATAAATGGGTGACCCGCCACTGTAGTTGGAGACAACCTGCATCTAAGGTGCATAAAATCTCTGAGACTCAAACCTCTAACAGGTTTCAGCCCCTTTTCCCTGGCACCGATGCCCCTGAGAATGACTCTGACCATTCTTTAGATGATGTACCCTTTTCTGGCACCTTTTCTGACTCTGGTTCCAGTGAATTGGGGGAAGACTCTCAGGTACATGCAGGACCTAGGAAGAAACGGAATCACACTAAGCCTGCGAGTAAAGGGAAGGTGGTTGGTCTTGGGAAATCTAGGTTGCACAAGCCCCCTTGACTTCTGAATGGTTTTGCGACAACAGCTGAAGTTCTTGACTATCAATGTCAACAGCATTAAGAATACCAAGAAGAGGGGTGGTGTATTTTCTCATTTGCTGTCCTGTGGGGTGGATATTATTTTTTTTACAGAATACCTGGTCGCATTCTTTGTGTGATATAAGAATTGCACAATGAGAATGGTTAAAGGGGATTTCTTACTAGTTGATTGGTTTCGGGGCCTGTACGGGGGTTGTTATTTTGTTCCTCTTGGATGTACATCTGGTTAAGCTTATTGACCTTGTCCCTGGGTGGGTTTTGATTCTTGACATTAAATATGATAATATGTTGTTTCGGTTGATTAATTTGTATGCACCACAAGTTAAATCAGAAAGGATTGTTATTTATTGGCAAATTCACCCTTTTTTGTTTTCTGCTCATAATATTATTTGGGGGGGGGGGAGTTTAACTGTGGTCATTCCTTGGAGGATAGGGGTACGGGTACTTCTACCAAAAAGATTTTTTGTGATATGGCTTTTCTTAAAAATACTGTGTTAATGGCTAATCTGGTTGATGCTTATACTTCGGTCTACAAGACTTCTGTGCCTACATTTCAGAGAGGTCATTTGGCGATGAGACTGGATTTCCTTTTTGTGAATAAAGGTATGGTGGTCTGTACTGCTACAATTGAATCAGTAGCTTACTCCGATCATAAAACGCTGTCTGTGGTTGGTGTGAATTTTTCTCTTCTTAAAGGGCCTGGGGTTTGGAAATTTAATACATTGTTACTTCAGTCTATTGCTATTGCTCATCAGCTGGTATATTTTGCTAAATGTCAGAAGACTTTGTCTGCCATTTTTGATAATCCCTTACTTTGGTGGGAAAGTTTTAAAATGGATTTAAAAACCTTATTGATTGGTCTTAGTGAACATAGAGTTGATTCTGCCAAGATTAAGTATTTACAGTATAGGAAGCAACTGCAGAGTCTCATGAGTTTAGCTCTGTCCACTCAGCACGATTGTGGGGCACAAGTTGCTTCTATTCAACAACATATGCGGGATTTCCATGAGAGGCAAATGTCCACGCTTATGATGCAACAGCAGTTTAGTACACAGGGGAAGTTGGGTAATGTTTGCCCTTTTCTTTGTTGTAAAGACCACATTAAATCCTGATGTATGGAAGCTGTTTGGGATGAACAGCATGTGCTCCAGGCACAAATCTGGGCATACTGCATACTGTCCCCAGCTGTTTGACCTCACAGTTTGCTTCCCAACCCACTGACAAGTCGTCTTTCTCTTCTTTATTTTTGCTTTTGCCTATTCCTGACTGCCCTTTAGCTGACGCTCATGCCCTTTGTGCTGATATTACTCCTCAGGAAGTTCTCGAAGTGGTTAATGCACTCCCTATAGGTAAAGTGCCCGGGAGTGATGGATTGCCTCTCGAGTTGTATCATTTGATTGTACCTTACATTTCAGTTGAATTGGCCAAGCTGTATACTTATCTACTTACTTCTGGGTCTATCCCTTTAGGTATGTCTTTAGAGATTGTGACACTTTTATTTAAGAAAGGTGATAGGGAAATTCTCAATAATTGGTGGCCTATTTGCTTGTTGAATGTTGATTTTAAGATTTTGACTAAGATTATTTGTAATAGGCTCTCCAAAATAGCACAATGGGTTATTTCTTCAGTGCAGTCTTGTGCAATTCCTGGTAAAACTATGACTGATCAACTCCTTTGCTGAGAGAAGTATTTGCAGCTGGGACTTGTCCTGGTACACAGGGTTATGTAGTTTATTTGGACCAGAGAAAAGCTTTTGATTCTGTAAATCATGATTTTTTGTGGTTTATCTTGGCTACTTATGGTATCCCTAGACAGTTTATCTCCTGGTTACTGGCTCTTTATCGGACCGCGGTGGTAAAACCATTGGTTAATGGCTTCCTTGGCTCAATGCTGCCGATTAAACAGGGGGTGAAACAGGGTTTCCCCTTAAATCCCTTACTTTTTGTTTTTAGCTTGGACCCTTTATTGCGACTTTTGAATGATAGGTGATTTTTTACGCTTTTACTTGTCTCAGGAATCCATCTGCCTCTCACAGTAGTGGCCTATGCGGATGATGTCAGTCTTATTCTGAAAGGTTCGGCTGATATTGAGACTGCCATGTAATTTTGTCATCTTTATGGGAAGTCTTCTGGGGTGTGTCTGAATAAAGATAAAAATATGATAAGACGGCTTGGAGGTGTTACTCCGTGCAGCTCTCATATTGCTGGTATTGCCATAGAAGATGGGCCTGTGCACATTTTGGGTGTTGATTTTGATACAGCTCAACAGGATCTCCTTAACTGGGACAAAAAACTCCAATGTAGGAAACAATTGGTGGCCTCCTGGAATACTGTTATACTGTGACTATAAGTAAATTGAAAGGGGTATATTTAGTTAAAACCTATTTATTGCCTCTTTTTCTCTATATTAGTGGGATTTTTCCTCCTTCTAAAGAAAGAGAGACCTTGTTATATAAACTTTTTTTCCAGACCATTTGGGGGAGCAGATTGAATTCCCTGAAATGTAATATTTTGTACTTAAAAGTCAAGGATGGTGGTTTAAATATGGTAAACCCTACTCTTTTTCCTTTTATTAATTTTTTATTTTCTAACTTGCGTTCTTTGTGTTATCAGATTCCACTGTGGTGGACTGCATTGTTTTCTGCTAAGCTTCAGGGCTGGTTTAATGGTTGGGTTTCTGGTTCTCAGAAACTATTTAAAACTGTTTCTTTCTCCCCATGTTATTACAGGGAATTTTTTTGTTCGGCTTCATAAATGGGGTATCACTGCTGCTGATGCCAAGGCATGCTCGAAGAAGCAATTTTATGCCTTGGTACAAGGCAGGCATTTTACTGAAGTTATAACTTTTCCTTTACGTCCTTCTGATAAAATTCCTGGTGTACTGCATTTATTTCATAATGACAGGCTTCCCAGCAAATGTTTTGCTATCTTATGGCTCTGTTGTCATGAGAAGTTGAATATTAAGGCAAATCAAAAACATAAAGCTGTTGCTGATCGAATGTGTGCTAGACCAAATTGTATGCTTCAATTGGAATCTATGCATCATTTATTTTTTTCGTGTTCATTTATCTGGACTTTTTGGGATTTTATGGCTACTTGGTGGGGTATGGATATTGTGTCCCATATTACGTATGATACTTTGATCTATGGGGTTTCTGGGTCTGCTTGGGGTCAGTGGCATAGCAGTACTTTGAATGTTCTTTTTTCCATTGTTAAATGGTATATTTGGAATGCCCGCTGTTTATTTACATTGCAACAAAAGCAACTCACTTTTGATGATTTACGGGGTAGTATTCTAATGGAAGTCAGAGATATTTATTATAAAGAAAAGGGTTTTCAGTCTGCATTGTATGTTCAAAATGTGTGGAGAACTCTTCCCTGGATCACCGATTCTGATGTTTCTATTACTTAAGACTGCTTTTGTGTGTTTGGTTCTGTTAATAATAATAATTTTTATTTTTTAGGTACCTTTCAAAAAAAACCAAGCTGCCGTACATAATAAAATCAACACTTCAAATACATAAACAGTCATTCATAAATAAAATCATACACATATCATAATACAATCAACACCCTCAATTAATAAAAGCCTGAGACCACAAATAAGTCTTTAAAGCCTGTTTGAATGATGCCACAGTTGCACACTCCTGAATCTGATAGGGTAGAGAGTTCCAAAGGGTAGGCGCAGCGAACTCAAATGCTGTTGCACCAGAAGATTTTAAACATACCCTTGGCACCTTTAGCAACCCCTCGCCGGATGAGCGGAGTAATTGACCAGGCTGGTAGGAAATCAGGAGCTCTTTTGGGTAGTCCGGGCCAAGTCCATGTAGGGCTTTAAAAGTCAGCAAGCCGACTTTATAGGTGATCCGTCACTGAACCGGCAGCCAGTGCAGCTCACGCAGCACTGGCAAAATATGACAAGATCGCGAAGACCCCATCAAAAGTTGGGCCGATGCATTCTGCACCAGCTGCAGGCAGCAGATTTCTACCCCAGGAAGCCCTAGGTAAAGGTAGTTGCAATAATCTAAGTGAGAGGAAATAAAGACGTGGATCAATGTCGGAAGGTCATCGGATGGAACAAGGTGCCTAATCATGGTGATATTCCTAAAATGGTAAAAGGAAGTTTTGACGATCACTGACACCTGCGAATGCAAGGTCAGCCCTTCATCAAAAATTACCCCCAGGTTACGCACCCGTTCAGAGGTCGGGAGTGAGGCCCCACCCAGAAAAATTCCTGAAGATGCACCCTCCCCCAAGCCCCCTATCCGACGACCTGGATCCACAACCAACACCTCAGTTTTGTCTGGGTTCAGCCTTAGCCCACTGGAATCCATTCAGTCTTCGATTTCTTTCAGACAGTTGTTAAATACCGATGCAGCTCCATTCTGGTCAGGTGCAAAAGATAGGTAGAGCTGGGTATCATCAGCATAGCAGTGAAACCTCAGCCCATACCGTCTTACAAAGTCTCTGAGGGGCAGCTTATACACTGTGAACAACATGGGTCAGAGGACTGAACCCTGAGGAACTCCACATGACAGAGAGGTAGGGCCCGAGGAATAAACTCCCGACACCACTCTCTGAGATCTACCCATGAGGAAAGATGAAAACCATCTGAGGACTGTTCCATACAGCCCACAGATGAACCTCAGATGACCCAACAGCTCTTCATGGTCCACAGTGTCAAAAGTTGAAGCGAGATCAAGAAGGACCAAGATGGAACAGTTTTTCTGATCTCTAGCCATCAGGAGATCATTGAGCACCCAAACCAGCGCTGTTTTGGTACTATGCCTCTTATGAAAACCAGACTGGAGTGGTTCATAGATGTCATGGATGGTCAAATGGTCCTCCAGTTGTGCAGCCACAACTTTCCAATAACCTTCCCTATAAAAGGAAGGTTAGAGACAGGTCTGTAGTTGGCATGGCAGTCTGAATCCAAGGAAGCTTTCTTCAAGAGAGGTGTCACCACCGCCTCCTTTAGAGAGCTAGGAAACTCTCCAGACTCCAAGGAGCACCAGACAACCCTTTGCTAGGACCGGACCAATAACCTCAATACCTCCCAAAATTAGGGAAGTAGGTCCAGGATCCAATCTACAGCAAGTGGGGTGCACACTCTGGATAATCTGCATGACATCCATGAACTCCAGATGGCCAAAGGTACTCCAAGACACCTGAGGTGCAGTAACCTCACACTGACCAATAGCAACGCCCATATAGTGTGCCGGCTGGAGTCCCGCCCTGATGTCGGCCACCTTATTTGCAAAGAATCAAGCAATTCATCACACTCTAATTGTGAAAAAGCTCTCCGCACTTGAAGACATGCTGAGTTGCACAGTCTGTCCACAGTGTGAAAAAGCAGAACTGGTCAATTATGAGCAACTGCAATCTCCCTGGACAGGAATTCTGCCTTCTTACAGGAGATTGCAGATTGGTAGACTTTATAATGTTCCAGCAATCTAAGGTGGTCAGCATCAAGGGTGGACTTCCACCAGCAATGCTTCAACCTTCGACCTAGTCTCTGTAGCTCCCTCAAAGACCCATAAAACCAGGGAGATTGAGGGTGAAGGGGGAGAGGTCGAACGCAGACAGGGGCAATAGAATCCAAAGCTGTCGAGATGGCCAAATTATAGGCCGTCATGAGAGTCTCCAGATCACTGCTGGCAAATGAACAAGCTGATAGGTCAAGCACCGCCATTAGGCCCTGAGAACTTACATCTCATAAAGGGTGGTACCTAACCATTTCTGTATGGGTAGGCCTACTGGGGGGGGGGTATAAAAACTAAATCCCACAGTACAGTGATCGGACCACCCAACTGGATCCACCTCCAAATCAGAAGTTTCAATCCCTAGGAGGAAGACTAAGTCAAGGGAGTGCCCATGTCCATGAGTAGTGGAGGTAACCGCCTGTGTCAGGCCCAGAGAAGACATCAACTGGAAGAAGTGTTGTCCAAATTGCAGGAGTTCATCGTTGACCCAGGCACTGAAGTCACCAAGAACCATCTGTCTTGGTGACTCCAATGCCATGTCAACAATGAAGTCCGCCAGTTCCTGAAGGAAACGTCTCTATCACTGGGTGGACGATAGACGAGAGCGATCCAACAGCCTACACCTGCTAAGACAGCACACTCGAATGACACAGTCTTCCATACCAATACACTAGTGAGGTTGAGTTGGTCTTGAAACAGACTGCCACCCCCCCCCGCGGTCCAATCTTGGACCGTGTATAACCGAGTACCCGGCCAGAACTAAAGACTCCAAAATGGTGCCAGAATTCTCATCCAGCCAGGTCTCAGTAATGCAAGCCAGGTCAACCATTTCCACAAGATCAGCAATAATTGCTGTCTTGTTTTTGACTGACCTGGCATTGCATAACATCGTCCGAGTTGGATGAATGCCCCGTGCCTCCCGAGCCACCTGCTGACTCAATTTGGTCATTCCCTTGGGTATGGGAACCAAACATGGCTGACCACGTTCTGATTTCCATTTTGTCCCAGGGCATCTCCTGACTCTCACTACCCTGATTTGATGACCCCGCTCACTCACCCTCCACTGTTCGCCACCCCCCATCTTTCTCCCCCTCCTCCATGCTATACCAAGTGCTCTACAGTGCTGGTACACACCAAATTCCAGAGGAGGAGGAAAAAAAGGATGGAGGGCACGAAGAGCAGAGGGTGAGTAGTGCACAACCATGGAGGCAGACAAATAGCACATCCTACACGAATGTAAACAAATATTCTTAAAATATATATAACTTAAGTAACTTAAATAGCCCAGGAAAGCTCTCACCTCCCCTGAGCAATACTAGTGCTTTATTAATCCCAGCTCTGCTCTCACCAGACCATAGGTATTAAATAGCAAAAAAAAAAAGAAACCCTCTTACAACCCAAAATGGAGGAAGGGGTTCAGGCACTCTCACTGCTTAAATTAAAAAATCACAGTCTATAAACTACTATATAACAGAAAAAATAAAAAAATATAATGAGTCAGAAAGAATATGTGGACCCCAGGTCCTCTCACCACCAGGGAGCCACCCACAATGTCCAGATTAGTCCAAACGAAAAAAAGGTACAGTTCATTCTTGTTGTTATCATTCATGCAGTAAATTCCATGGTCCAGCGTAGAAAACAATTACATTCCAACAAAATCCCAGTCATACGATAAAACCCAAACATATGAGTCTCCACCCATTCTGGGCTGCAGCTTGAACTAGGATGGCCCAACAGAGTTCCAGTAACTCAACTTATCTTTGCTGCTCTCCACTCGGCCCAAAAACAACTGTAGAATCGTGTACCCATTCAGACTCAAAGGCCAGATGTAAAACCAGGGGCAGCTTAGAGGAAAGAGAGAACATGACCCCCCAGCCACAATAAGGCCCCGATCACTTTCACCCATGACCTGCAGCTACAAGCACCTCGAAGCTGGGCTGACAGGACCAGCCACAAGGCCCTTTAGGAGAAACCACAGGCAATACCTCCAGCTTCCCGGGGGCACTACCCAACAGCTCCCACTTGGTTGTGAGAACCAGAGACCGGGTATAGCCCTAAGGAAAATAGAGATCCAGGAAATCCACACCCCCACACTGCCCTCAGTCTCTCCTAAGAACTTAGTCTGCCTTCAGAGGTACACCAGCATCGATGACAATAACGGCAACCAATCTTCACGAGCACCAAGACCTCTGCCCTCAATCTCTGCGTGGTAATAGAGGCATTAGTCAAATTCAAACAGTTCTCCTCAAGAAATGGTAAATTTGGGATCAGTCCAAATTCCCAGGCTTCACAGCCTGCCCTCTAACTGCACAGTCTTCCCCTCAAGAGGCAAAGGTAAATCAAAGTTCCCACAGTGTTTCCACAGTGATTCTGCCCAGATCCTCCAGACTCAGGCTCACAACCCCGAGCAGCAAATTCTAGCCCACAACGTCAGGCAGTAGGTTCCAGCCCCACCACGGGATAAAAATGTAAAGTCTACTTCAGTTCTCTAAAATTGAAACCTGACACGATTTCAGTGGTGAACTCACTATAACAAAGTGAGCTGCCAAATAAAACAGCTGTATACTCCAAGATAACTAAACAGGACTTGGAGAGCAACCATCCTGAAAAGCTAAGAGGTGGTTTCACTAAAACAAAGGTGAACCACTGTAACAGCCGATTTAGCTCCTAAGTAGTGAAAAAAATAACCAAAACACTAGCTGTATGCCCGCAGTATGCTAGAACAGTATATAACTCACTTGTCAGCCCTAACTTAATAAAAAAAAAAACAAAAAACTCAAAAATGAAATAAAACAAACTCAGACTCCGGAGCTCAAACCTCAGGGAGCTCACACCGCCACCATCTTGCCATTTATGTTTCTTTTCAGTTTTGGTTTTGTGTAAATTTCTTTATATTGCAATAAACAAACGTCCCCCTACTCTTTTTGAGAAGTGCCATGGGATCTTTAACATCCACCTGAACTACCACCAGAGCAGGCAGATGATGATGTCCATATTGTTGTGTGGGTAATGGACAAAAAACAAAGTTGCTGTAAATCTAAGGATGGATATTACACAAGGTGAACCCCCTTGTGGGATACAGCTATCTGAGCCTTCCTTGCATCAAGTTATCAGGAAGGCAAATTGGAAGTGCGGATGAAAATAAAAAGCATTTGTGCAAATTGGCTGTAGCAGAAATAGGGAGGATGTGTGGATGGAAATATAAATACTGCTTAAAACAGAAAAAAAAAACTATGACGTTTTTTGAAGAAGGTTACTAGAAAGGGAGTAGAGAAGGAGTTTGGATGAAAATAGAAGTGCCTGTGGAAATAGTAATTGAGAGTTTATTTATTTTTTTGTTTTGTTTTATTTATGCCCCTAGGAAGAAAGTTGCTACAAAGGGATTAGAGAAGGAGTTCAGACATCAGCGTGGATGGAAATAGAAGTTCTATCCCAAACAAGAAGTTTTATTTTTATGTAAAGCACCCTCTAATGATGTGTGAGGACTTGTGCTACAAAGAAGTAAAAGTAGTACTGTTTACTTCCTGCTGTAACTCTGTAGGAAGTGAATGGTGCTAGGAGGCTATAAATGCCAATGCCCCGGGGGAGGGTGGGATTTGTGGGAGGGAGGGTGAGTAATACGTGGCCTCCTGGTAGTGGATAGAAACAATCAGTGAATTATGCACGCTAAGTCAAAATTAAAAACCAACTGCCATGCAAAAGTTAAACCTGTAAGGCAAAACAGTGAGGTACAGGCAGATCTGTGAGATGCTGCTCCTTGCTCTGTATTTTCAAGCAAACCTAGAAGACAAAGAGCTCAGGTAAAGCTAGGTGCTTTCTGTCAGCAAACCTAGTCTTCCACTTCAACACACCAAGTAACCTGAGCTTTTAAATCTTCCTTCTGTTGGAAGCTACTAAGCATTTGTCAGCTCCACCCCCTGTCAGTTACACTCCTAATTCCACGGATGAGCTTTGGAAGAAAAACAAATTAGCTCCTTCAATGTGAGAAAGAGCTTGCAAACCCTGTAAGACAAAAATAAAACCTGTAAGCACAAAACAAAATAGCAACAAAACAGTGACTCTGCTTAGCTTAAAGAGAGATTATACTGTAAAACCTATAAGCACAAAAACAAAACAGTAACAAAACATGTAAGCACAACCTGTAAGTACAAACCAGCAACACAACCTGTAAGCACAAATTAAAATAGTAACAAGATAGTAACCCTGCTTAGTCAAAAGAAGCCTTAATGTTTCTCCTTGATCTGTTAATGTTGCGACTTGCTCTGTCTTTTCAAACAAACCTAGAAGACAAAGAGCTCAGGTAAAGCTAGGTGTTTTCTGTCAGCAAATCTAGGCTTCCACCTCTGAATCCAGAAGGACATGAGGAGTCCCAAACAGAGGAGTATGTCAAAGTGAAATCATCCCCCAGAATCTGTCCACATTGTATATCCAAGATTTTATTAAATAGGCTATGGAGGACTGCCTTATCACTACTGGTGGGGGATAAATGTCTATCAGAGTTACCAGCTGGCCATGTAAGTGTCAAAAGAGCAGGACAAAATTGTCTTCAGGGTCTATAATATGCCCAGGGGTTGAAAGGATATAGCAGAGAGAGGTAAAATGGCCATTTCCAAGCATTTGCCTCTAGGGTATGAGGTGGCTACCACCACTGGGTAGCCAAACCTGGTCAGTATATCATGCTCTCCTGCAATCAAATGTGTCCCCTGTACAAAAATAACATCAGGCTACTCCTTATGAAAATACTGCAACATCTCATATTTTTATAACTGGGCTATTTTGGTCTTTGACATTATAAGAGATAAGACTGACTATAATCCCTGTGCATTGTTTAAATGCTCTAACTATTTATGGTTCCAGTATCAACAGAAGCCCTGTCATGTAGGTCAACAGGGAAATTAGCTGGCTCACCTGCTAAGAAGTTATGCTCCTCCTTCAACCCCAGGTTGGTACATGTACATTAGCTTTATGATTCAGTATACAGCATGAAAGAAAACAAATCTAAGAAGATAAAAAGCATCTCAGATAGTATGGCTGTAAGACACATGGGGCATGATTTTCAAAGGTGATCGCTAGGCTTGCATCAAGCCCTGTGTCAACCACAAAGTTTGATGCAACTGCATCAAAGAGTTTGATGCAACTTGTGCCTGATTTTATAATGTTTGGTGCAGTCGCAACAATCTCCACCATTTACTGCAGCTTGCACCAAAGCTTTGGCACAAGTCCTGTTAAAAGGGTCCCCAAATGGTGCAAAGCTAGACCATGGAGAATTGATTTAACTTTGCTGCATTCGATGCAAGGGACTTACATCAGGGATTTGTGGCCACCTCCCTTGCAGAACTGCAATTGTGCCAATGTTTGACGCAAGTCAGCACTTACGTTAAACTCCATGACGCAAGCCCACTGCATCGATCTAACTCCCTTTGAAAATTGTGCCTATGTAGTGAAATGAGAAAGCCAACAGGGCATCCCCATATACAGCATAGTAGAGACAAGCCATCAACTGGGCGGAGGGAAATCAGAAACAAGGAGTTCTCCCATGGTAGAGATCTTAGGACAAATGAGCCAGAGTGCCAGATAGAGGGTAGTTCAAGTGGAGAACACTTGGGCTATCCTTACAGATAAACCTGTTTCCAGTAGTAGGTTGACACCCTTTGAGTTTCCGTGTACATTTACTTGGTACAAGTACAGACTGTCCCAATCTTCTACCAACCAAAATAATACTGAGCTTAACTGCCTGAGCAGCCACCCGAGGCAAGGTTCATTCATTAAGGGCTGCTGTCAGATCAGAAGGCAGGTGTCCCTCCAGCTACCAGTGTGTGAGCCAAGTTCTGTTTATTATTCAGGCCTAGAAACAGCCTGACCCATAGATTTTGAGTTGGTCAGGTTGTATTATGCTGATGAGAAGGTGTGTGTGTGTATGTGGGGGGGGGAGGCTGCTTAACCACAGCACTAAAGGATGAGAGTGAGGAAATAAGTTGATGAGGGCTGCATCAGTCACCATTTGAACTACTGGACCCAATTGCTATGGAGAAGACTTTGTCTCATTGTTTGACAGTAGGCTGTCTTATTCAGTAGTCCAAGGATTTTCCCAAATTTGAGCCACCAAATATGAGGCTGACTACCATATACCAGGTGGAATCATGGGCACTGAGGTGTCAGGCTGTGGCTGAACTACTTAGTGTGCCTCTTGCCCAAGGCTTCCAAACACCCCCATCCAAATGCCACATTAACTCTAGTACAGTGGAGCCCCTGGCCTATGGAGCACTGGTTTTGCTTAGTGTACTAGCGATGTGCAAGGGAGGATGCATTGGTGCTGGTGACCCAAACAAGTCTCAGGCCTGGGCTGGCCGGGGCACATCATCCTTGTCAGTCAGCTGACTGTGCCAATGACCTAAATTATATAATATTGTGATCTCTTTCCTGTTAAAGCAGGGCACTAGTACTGGGAACCCTCACTCCCTCCCTCTTGGTCGAGCTGTTCAGACTGGAGAACCAATATCCTCCTACCTCCATGTACCTGAGATGAGTGTCCACTGCAAGTAAAACTGGACAACGTGCACAGTCTAAGTAAGTCTCTTTTGGTATCCTTGATGCAAATTATTTGATTTGAGAGCATCCATTGCTGAAAATGTTATTAGTGTGGACATCTTTCAAAGTGGCACAAAAGTTCTTTAGTGGTAGCAAGAGAGTCTTGAGCATGCAAAGCTCATGCCAGGGAAAGCTGTAGAGTGAGTGTACTCAAGTCAGTGCTGGAGACAGGATGTTGGTGCTAGTTAAGGCAGGTGGCCCAGGCTGTCTGCTGTGCTCATGCGGGCTGGGTGATGGATGTGCCCCATCACTGAAATCTTGTGTAGTTACCACTACTAGTGTAATGCTAGTGACAATGGGGGGCATATTTGAGGAATGGGGCAGTGACATGCAAGATGATTTTTTGAGGGGAACTAGACTTTACATTTCTTTATGGATCACTTCTATTCTGAGTAGTAGAATTTGAAGCACTTAAAGAAGGAAGGTGGGGGGACAGGTATATTTCTGTCTTGCTCAGGATGGTGTCATCACCAGATGCACTGGATGACCGGCAAGGATTGAAGGTTACTTGCACTGCAGAGGGATTGGAATGTTTGAATTTCTGGAGACTAATGAACCATCATTCCCTTGGCTGTACTATTATGTGCCCAACCATTATTCTTACAGTGACATAACCATAACTACCAGTCCCTGTTTCACCATGACCATCTCCTTCTACACCACCATCACCTGAGGACAAGATGAGCACTGCAGCACTTTGAATAACATGCTTGCTTTCAGAGTTTTAGTGCTTTTCTTTTATCTTCAATCTGATTACTGTTTAAAGTCTTTTTTTGTGTTAGGACTTACCTCACAGAGGTTTTGTATGGTCGCTTGTGAGTCACGAATGATCAAGTACGCTTTTGTGTTAGTGCTTATAGTGTTGGTATAGCTTTTCAGAGTGGACTGTTGGAATGGAAGATCAAGAAGCACAGACAATGAAGATGTGTGACCTCCTTGCACAAGAAGCGTGGATCTGTTCTTAGAGGCAGGTGTGCTGTCAGTTTCATGGTAGACCTGAAAGCTCTCCACAGAAAAGTGAGAAGTTTGGTGGAGAGGGTTTCTAGTGTGAACTCTCTCTCAGTATGAAACATGTGCCTGTTTAGACCAGCAGTTGTGCTGGTGGGTAAGTACTGAACTGTAGAGTTCCCTCATGGGAAAGTGAGAGTTTTGGTGGGGAAGGTGTCTGGATAGTGCTTCTGAAGAGATTGGAGTGAGCTGCCTTTGCCATTGCCAAGTCAGGAGGAGGCAGAGGGGAGTAAGAGTCATTGGGAGTACTGCTGTTTTGGATGTTGTGAGGGGATTGTGGGCTCTCTGCCCCCAGGTACTGTGTTCCATTTTATCTTTCAACTGAATTTGCCAAGAACCTACACAACTGTGTACTGGTCTCTGGCAGGGGATTTGTTAGTCTGGGTTTGGGCTATTTCCACTGTTCCACTGTCACCTGGGAAATTAACCCAGCTGAATTTAAGGGTTGAGCAGCTGAGTTTGTGGATAGCCCCTGCCTTTGGATGCTGAGTGCCACTGTCATTAAAGTACAAGTCAGGAAGCATAGGAAAACCAGGAGCAGTTATAGAATTCAAAAGTAAGGCACCCATTAGGGTTGTCCTCCTTCGACCTTTGTTAATTTTTATTTGGAACCCCTTCTTCTTAAACTTAAATCAGATTCTCTGGTTACAGGTATCACTGTGGGTTCCTCTAATTACTCTGTCTCTGCTTATGTAGATGATATTTTACTGCATGTAACACATCCCCATATCTCAGCTCTGAAGGTCTTATTTTTCATTGAGGAGTTTAGTCACTTTTCTTTTTATGAAATTAATGTTCATAAAACTGCAGTTTTCCCCCTTAATGCTCATGTACCTAAACATGTTAACAACTAGGTTTTAAGTGGGGACCAACATCCTTGACTTATCTGGGTATAAAAGTTGCCTGTGCTACCACAAAGTTATTCTCTCTAATTTTGATCCTTTGTTCAGACTTATTGGGCAAGACTTTACTAGATGGGTAATTCTTCCCTTTTTCCTTTTGGGCTGTCTTACTGTATTTAAAATGAATGTTTTGCCTCATATGCTTTATCCATTGAGTATGCTCAATATGGCCTTCCCCACTTCTTGGTTTGTTAAATTACATAGGTTACTCTTGCAGTTCTAATGGCGTGATAGGAGGACTCACTGTAATTATGTGCAGCTGGTTGCCCCTAAATTATTGGGGGGATTGTGTCTACTCTATTATTTTGCTTCTCACAAAAGCAAATATCTCCATCGGGGTGCCTCCTCTCTCTCAGATCCAGGAGAATATAACCCACAATGGCTGCACATTGAAGATCAGCTTGCCCAAGGTTTCTCAACATATTTTGGGATTCAGTGGATGGAGTCCCGTTAATGCATGTAGAGATGACAGGTCAGAAAGGACTCTGGATAGTACCAGAAATGTTTTTTGTGCTTCTGATAACAAGTGGTGGGCCTGATGGAGTGTACCTAACCTGAAGTAAGGCATTTTGATGTCTACCCTCTCAGCCTTGATTGTATGTCCTTACTAGATAGTGTGGAAAACTTTGTGGGGCTTATCTATCTATTAATCTAGTTGAATATGCTCTTATGGGGAGTATAACATACACCTGTGAATAAAATACAGAGTTCAGTTTATAAAGAATTAAGTATATTTTTATTGTTATTTGAAACTTACTGTTATGATTGTGCAATTTACTGTTTATTGTACATTGCTGAGTCTTTTTATTACGTATTATGTTTGTAATGACCTTAATTTATAGTTGAACAAATAAACTACTAACTACTACCATTCTCTCTCTTGCCTGAAGTTGTGGTGTTCAACTTAGCGTCCTTTTTTATTTCACTGGCTAAGGTCCTGGCTGTGCTCCGATCTACTCCCATAATGTGGTCCCTGAGAGACCATAATCAGCTCTGTCCCTGACTGGGGTTTTAGTTGCACAAAGACAGTTTACAGCCTTTGTTTTTTAATCCCAATGTTATGGATGGTGGTAGGGTTCTCCCACCCAAATATTTGAATAATCTTGATATTCCCTAGATGGGTCATTTTACGGAGCAAGATGGTTTTATTTCCTACCCTGCCTTTATTGCTTGCTGGAATGTCATAGCCCCTTTTACATTTAAATTTGCCAGTTGCGCCATTATATACTTTAACATATGGGTTCTCCTCCCTGGCTGGATTTGGGTGGTTCAGCTTTTCAATGCCTTATTTTACTGGCTGGGCAGTCACATCCTATTTCTGGATTGTATACTGTGTTACAAACTCTGGACCCTTCCACATCCTCTTCTACTTGTTTCTATTGGACTAACGCCCTTGGTCTGACCATTAGTGAGGACCGATGGCATTACCTTTGGGTGGATTTGTACAGGTATAATGTGCCGGACCGCTTTAGATTGCAATGATTTAAACTACTTCATAATCTTTACTATTCCCCACACAGACTTTACCTCATGCATAAACTGGATTCTAATCTTTGTACCAGATGTCGTCATGAGCTGGGCATGCTGTGCCATGCCTTATGGACGTGTAACAAGGTACGCCCTCTGTGGTCAGAGATTCAGTCCAGATTAGATCCCTTATCAGATCTACAAGAAACCTTCACTTCCGAGGTCTGCTTGCTCAGTTTGTATGATGATGCAGTGCTTGGACCCCGGAGATGTTATATTTCCTTGATATCATCAGTTGCCAAACTTATTATCTTTTGGCATTGGACTGATGAAGATCCTTCATCTTATGCAGAGCGGCATTAAGAGTTTTTATTTGCTCTCAATATCGAACATTCTACGCCTGTCTTACGCCATTGATACTCTGCATTTTGCAAAAATAGGGAACTGTTGCTTACCTTGCTGATCATTTCAAGCTAATAGTTGTTTCCTCTTGTGCACATTATGATCTTTAATTTCGCTGTCTCACTGGTGAGCTCTCTCCCTAGTTACTAGGTTTTGAGGCTACAACTATTTTTCTTTTTTTATAGATGATACCATGCTTGGGCGCTTTTCTGGTTTCTTTTTGTAAACTTATATTTCATACACCATGCTTTTTTTTTGTTTAGTATCCTATCTGTTATTTACATATGCTGGTCCTGTGGTGGGAGCAGTCTTCGTTGTCTTGGTTCAGGTTAGACTTGCTGTATTGTTAATCTTTGTTCTTGCTGATTTTATTGTTTTTTTGAGGGTGTTTTACAATTTTGTATTTGTATTTGTTCCTGTTCTCTTTCTTTGTATACCAGTTTGAAAAATGTTTTCAATAAAGAATATTTAATCACAAAAAAGTCACAAGTTGCATTTTAATTATTATCAATAACAGTAAAATAAAAAAAAAATACTGTTGTTCAGGATAGCTATTTACAAAGGCAGTACAATCAAAGAATTCAAAGTCCTTCATCTGAGGGTTTCTTTTAAATTTCAAATCTCAGTCTCTCTCTAACAAAAGATTGCTGTCTTTTTATAAGAAGTCTTTGCCTGGCATTTAACTTCTGCATCTTGATCTTGTTAAGAGGCATCCTGTTTTTACACAAAATGTATCAGAGGTCTTGTCAGTTTCTTTCCTGCAGGTGAACAATATAGAGCATTGTGTCCCAGAACTAATCTCCTGTTGATAACTCTGCAAATGTGCTCTGCTGCATCTCAAGGTTAACCCCATGAGTTCCAAATAGCTTTTTGAAATCATTTCTACACTATAACTACAGTATATACATTTTCAACCAAAGGGATCCCTCTGTCACACAAAGATTCACATACATTTTTACATCCACAGATAAGCAAGGGGGAAGAAAAGATAGAAACAGCAAGAAACAACAAGTGAAGGCAGGGAGATGGGGGGGGGTCATGAAACTGTCAGAGAGATCAGTTCCTAGATCTCACAAGAAAATTTGATCATGCAATCAGACAGACAAGAGACAAAAAAGGAGAGGATAGAACAGATCCTTGCTTTTAACTCTTTCTGCATAATAACTTATTAAACCCTGTCACAGCCATTATAGGGGTTAGTAGCTCCAGGTTTCTCCATGGTACACCACCCAGGGCTGGGATGCAGAGGTGGTGGTGTCACCATCTGTATTAGTGCTGGCTTTAGTTATGTCATATTGCCCATGGAGAGTGCGGGGTCATTTGAATCTGTGGCTATAAAGCATTTGGCTGGCCTGAGAGGCAGGCTAATTTCTGTGTACCACCCATCTGGCTGTGGTGGGGATTTGTTTCAGGAGGTTGCTGATGACTGTCAGAATAAGTTTTGGAGTCCCCAGGTACTTTATTCCTTGGGGATTTCAATGCCAGAGTTGACATCTACATGGATTTATTTCCAAACAAATTCCCCTAACTGACTAGGGAGCCAAGTCTTAGACATGAGATTACCATCACCATGCAGTAAGGTGTGCATACGTGAAACCTGATTTTCTCAGTGTGGTTGGAGATAGAGTACATCTTAGTGGAGCCTGTTGTTTGGTCTGACCACATGACAATATTATTCAATTGTGGGGCCATAAAGAAGCCATCTCTGACTGCAAAAGTGCTAGAATACTATATTAAATGGGATCTGGATCCAAGCAGGTTTCTAGATATTTTGTACACTTTATGTCTGGATGAATTCTGTACCAGAGGGTGCAGTGCTGTGGCTGAGGCCTATAATTGTGCATTGCCCAAGGCACTGAACTTCCTGGCACCAGGCAATTCATGTCTGAAGACCTCTTGCTGAAGTTCTCCCAGGTTTACAACTGAGCTTCGGCAGAAGAAGGCTGCAGGTCATAAGTTAGAGTGCAGGTGGAAGAAATCTCAGGTCAATACAGACAGACTTGTCCTGGTGGAGCACTTGGGGCTTTACTGGGAGGCTATTACATTGGTAAAGAAGGATTTCTTTTCTTCTGTAACTGCAGCTGAGAAGAGGCAACCTCATCGCTTTTCCATGTAGTGGACCATTTACTGCATTTTGACTGTCTATGGCAAAGGGAGCTTGTTTCCATTGTGTGGTATGAATGGTTAAATTAGTTTTTCAAAACCAAAGTAGTCAGCATCTGGGACTGGATATCCATTATTACACAGTTAATAGGCACAAAGGATAGAGAAGAGAGAGAGAAAGAGAGAGAGAGAGAGAGTGGCACTGTGTATGACTGGGGGATGTTTCAGCTTTTTGATGAGGAGGAGGTCCTCAGGGTGGTCATGAGTTTGTGGTGCACCACATGTGTGCCGGACCTAGCACCAACTCAGCTGCTTAAGGCTGGGTGGAAGTCAATGGTTCCAGTATTGACAGGTATAGTCAATGTTTCTCTATGGGAGGGATTTTACCCCATCCCTGAAAGAGCAGTGGTGAGGCCCTTGCTTAAGAAGGCGTAATTAGATACTGCCATACCTGCCAATTATATTCCAGTCTCCAACCTTGCCTTTTTGGAGAAGGTTGTTGAGAAGGTAGTTGCAGCCCAGCTTATGATTCACCTGGAGAGAAATCACCTCTTTGAGCCATTTTAATCTTGTTTTTGAAGCAAACACAGCACAGAGACAGCCTTAATCAGAGCATGCAATGATCATTTCCTGGAGAGGGATTGCAGAAAAATCTCTGTCCTGATCCCTTTAGCTCTCTTTTTGACATTTGACACTGTAAGTCGCAGAGGTTTGATGGCCAGAGTTGGTGCACTTGGAGGGGTGTCTGGGACTGTTTCTCAATGGTTCCAATCTTTTCTCAGCAGAAGAGAACAATCGGTGATGCTCAGTCTTGCTGATCACAGCCAGTGGCTCTGGACTGCATAGTCCTCCAGGGTTCTGTGTTTTTTCCTGTGTTGTTCTCAGTGTACATGCTACTGCTGGGAAGGATCATTCACTGTTTTGCAGATGTCACACAGCTGTATGTATCCTTTGCTCCTGAGAGGACTTCTTCAATATTGAGATTAGAATAGTGTTTGGAGGAAATCAAGGTTTGGATTGCCTCCAATTGGCTGGCCTTGAATCCCACCAAGATGGAGGTGCTAGTCATAGGAACTAAAAAAAAGCTGATATCTAGGTTTGCAGTGGCCTGAGTCTCCCCTCTTTAGGGGGTTTCAACTTCAGGCAGTAGAGGAAGCCTGCAGCCTATGAGTAGTTCTTGCTAGTCAGTTGACATTTGTTTCACAGGTGTCTTCTGTAGTCAAGAACTGCTTTTACAACTTAAGAATATTGCCAGACTGTGACCTCTGCTTGATTCTGCTGATCTGGTCACCCTAGTCAATGCCTTCATTTATCACATTTCAGCTGCCACTATTCACTCTAGAAAGACTTGCCTAGGAGCCAACTGCATTACCTGCACCTGCTTCAAAATGTGGCAGTGAAGTTGGTGACCTCTGTTTGGAGGTCATATTATATTAATTCCTCATTATGGATTTTGGGTCGGCTGCCAGTTAGGCACTGCATTAATTTCCAGGTGTTTTTAGTTGCAAATAAAGTCTTGAACAGACTGGGACCTCAATATCTTAATGAGCTCCTGTCTCCTCACTTGCCATGCAGGGACCTAAGATCCAGGTTTGTTAAGGGTGCTCCCATCACGCTTGAAGTTTGCTGGTGAATAAGCTTTCCTGATGGTTGCCCCGTCCCTCTGGAATATATTACCATGTTCAGTACAGTCTTTTAAAATCACGCTTAAGTGCTACTTACTCCAGCAAGGCTTTGAATAGTCAGATGGTGGTTCCCCATTATTTCTTCTGTGAATTGTGTATACTATAAAATATGGAATTGTAGGGATGACTGTATTTATTTATGAAATTGTGTGTTGTTTTAGTGATGTTCTTTTCATGGCTGATGCTATTTAATCTGTTATGTACAGGTGCTCAGAGCTTGAATGGTGTTCCTTTAATAAGCGGAACAAACAGAATTTGTATTTGGTGTATCTGGCAAGATGGAGCATTTATCTGTTCCTTTCCTCCCCACACCTATATCCCTTTCTCCTCTTGTTCTTTTCTTCATGTTTGCTACATGCATCGGCAATCCATGCTGACCACTGTCGGATGCTAACAATGATGACTCACAATTGTTGTTGATGATTCTTAGATGATGGCATGACATGCATGCCTGACTTATGGACAAGCCAGAGCGCCATATGACTTGTGGTAATAGGGAAGACACACTACCAGACCACCTAACTGTATGACTCGTGAGGTAATAATGAAGGGAGACACCACAAGGCCATCCCCCCACTGATGGGCCACACGTCACCCGACCCCACTGAGAGACTTTATCACCTTGTGTCTCACACAGCTGCCTACATTACTTTTCACTCACTGGCTAGCTGGCAGGCTCACACCCAGGTAAAAGATAAGAATATGGATTTTGTGCCATACTGCACCAATAGTAGTCAGACAAAAATTGTCATGTACATCCTTCAAAATTCCCTCTGCACCTTTCCTAGTCTGCTGTATTCAATCTGCCTTGCTCCTGCTGCAGAGGCAAAAAATAAATACATATGGATTCCTGTGCCCTCTATACCACCAGCCCTCAATAAAAAAAATAAAAATAAATAAATACATATCTGTCAAATAAATCTTTCAAAACTCTTTCTGACCTTTTCCTACACTGCTAAATCCACTCTGTCTTGGTTCAGGACCTGCAGCTGTCAGTGCCGACTCACACTGTACACTTTCTCCTCTCCTCTTTTGCTCAATTTCACTAGTTTGCCTGTCTAAAACTATAGTTAAATATAAGTGAGAATTAACTGACCAGAATGATAATGCATAATTCTAAAGATTCCTAAATATTTCTTATCAAACTCTCCCTCTTTTTTACTAAAATTGGCTCCTTCCTGCAGGGCGTGGAGTTCTCGATCTCCAGCATCACTGATTGCCTTCTGCAGGACATGTAGCTTGCCAGTGTTTAGAAATGCTCAGTGTAAACTCCATGTAAAAAGTGCAGCATCATGATGTTGAAGTGCCAAACTGCTGAAAAGAAACTGTGTTCCTTCAGACCTGCTTTGCTGGTGTCCAAATCATCATATTCTGTCATGTTCACCAAATGCAATCTCAGCACCTGCACAACCTAATGAGGTAAGGTGGCTCACTGGGCAGGCCCATAACATCAGGGGTAGCCACGATTCAGCCATTAGACATCATGCCTGTCCTGATAGTTAACTATCTAGCAAACATCAAGCCTGACAGGCCCCAAGAATCATACAGGATCCACCCCAGGATCATAGCTGAGCTAAAGGAATAATTAGTGGTGCCACTTGCAATAATCTTTCAGGAGTCTGCCTGCTCAGATACAGTGCAGTGCCAGAGGACTTGAAAGTTTCCAGTGTGGAAAGGTCAAACCAGGGAAATTACAGGCTGGTTAGTCTGACATGAGGGTCGAGCAAGGTCCTGGAGGTCATTATCAAGGACAGAAAAATGAAGCCTCTGGTACAGACCAAGGTCCATGCCACCACTCAGCATGGCTTTATGAGGGACAAACACACAGGGAGCTGGTGCTTAATGTTATAGTAAATGGTATACAACCCAGACAGCATGTAGCTACAACAGCCTATGTCTAAGTCTCCAAATGAAAAAATAATTTATATATACTACAGTAGTAGCAAATGAACAAAAATAGCACAGGGACAGTACTGAGTACCCCAGCACTTTTTGGATCCTAAATAATCTTTTGTTCAGGGGACCTTTATAGTTTTATGAGGGGTAAATCATGCTAAACCAACTTGATTCACCTTCTTTAACAGGGGGTGACCAGGGAGGTGGGTGGGGTCCGGGTTATGGAGATAGTCTATCTGGACTTCACTACGGCCTTTGTTACTGTGAACCATCACAATCTTCTGCACACCAACCAAAAGCCATTGCAGTATGCAAGAGACATACAAGGTGGAGTGCTAACTGACAAGGGGGAAGAAAGCAGAGGCAAGATGTCCCAGCTGATTCAGCTTAGAAGTATCTAGGTCAGTAAGGAAAAAGAGAGCAACTTATAGGAAGAGCGAGTGAACTGTTGGAGATGAGGACGAGGACGAGGATGAATTCCACAGACTGGGCAACATGGCCAAAAAGGAGGTCCAGAAGGCAAAGGCGAGGGCAAAGAAAGAGCAACACATAGCACAGGGGATAAAAAAGGGGGAAAAGGCCTTCTTTAACTTTATATGAGAGAAAAAGAACAAAAAAGAAGGCATCGTCAGACTCAAACAGGGCACAGAATGGGTAATGGAGGACATGGCAAAAGCAGAAGTGTTAAATAAATACTTCTGCTCAGTCTTTACAAAGGAAAAAGATGGGCCAATGCCACAGGCAGGGATCAGGAATGAGGGAACAGGGTAGACCTAATAGAGGTTATTGAGATAGACAGGGTGAGAGAGGGGCTGAGGGCACTAAAAGTGAATAAATCCCTAGGGCCTGATGGGATATACCCCATGGTACTCAAGAGAATTGGCAGATGAACTAGTGGAACTGTTGGCAGTTCTATTCAATAGTTCCCTGAACTTGAGGGTAATGCTGGTGGAATGGAGAACAGCTAATATAGTACCACTCCATAAAAGCGGTCCCAGAGAGGACCCAGGGAAGTACAGGCCAGTTAGCCTGACCTCTATAGTGTATAAACTTATGGAGTCTTTACTAAAGGAGGGACTGGTGAAATACTTGGAGCAGAATGGTCTGCATGACTGTAAGCAACACAGGTTTGTGGCTGGGAGATCTTGTCAAATGAATTTAATTTAATTCTTTGACTATGTCATGAAGGTGGTAGACAAGGGTCAGACAATAGACATCAAATACTTGGGCTTTAGCAAAGCCTTCGACTCAGTGCCACACAGGAGGCTGATAACAAAACTGAAGACACTAGGGGTAGGGAAAGATTGGTCAGATGGGTGGAGAACTGGTTGGGGGGCAGGACACAGATGGTGGTAGTGGGGGGGGGTTACCTCCAGTATTATGATAGTCACTAGTGGGGTAACACAAGGATCGGTCTTGGGCCCAGTATTGTTTAATGTGTTTATAAATGACATTGGGGAGGGTATTCAAGGCAAGATGTGCCTCTTCGCCGATGATACCAAAATCTGTGGGGGGGTCGACACTCAGGAGGGGGTTCAGGAACTAAGGGAGGAGATAGCCATACTGGAGAAGTGGTCAGGGATTTGGCAGCTGGGCTTCAATGCCAAGAAGTGCAAGGTGATGCACATAGGGAAAAAAACAAGAACAGAGTATAATATAGGGAACATACAAGTAACCACATCTGGGGAGGAAAAAGACCTAGGGGTAGAAATCACTAGTGACGTGAAGCCATCCACACAATGCAAAAATGCAGTAGCAAAGGCCAACAAGATGCTGGGATGCATCACGAGTGGATTCAGTAGCAGAAGCAGTGAGGTTGTATTACCACTGTATAGGTCACTAGTGAGGCCTCACCTTGAGACCTAGAGTAGGGAGGGAGGTATTGGCACCTGTACCTAAAGAAATACATCCAACTGTTGGAGGGGGTGCAGAGGAGGGCAACTAAGATGATCTGGGGGCAGCATGACAAGGCATATGAAGAGAGGCTGTGGTCCCTGCAGATGCACCCACTGGTGGAGAGAAGGCAGAGGGGGATATGATAGAGATCTTCAAGTACCTAAGGGGTATAAACAAGGTGGCATGGGAGGGGCTCTTCAATATGAGATAAAATATCTCCACCAGAGAACACAGCCTAAGGCTAGTGGGAGGAAAATTTAAGAGAGATGTGAGGAAACACTTCTTCACAGAAAGGGTGGTGATACCTTGGAACATACTGCCTGAGGCAGTCATGGCATCCAAGGCAGTGGGATCTTTTAAACAAGCCTGGGACAAACACTGAGGGAGGAGGTGGGGACAAGGAAATGGAAGGGGGGGAGGGAGAAGAGGTGACACAAACACCAGTGACAGAATAAAATACAAGATCCCGACACAAATCAGGCAGACAAGATAGGCCTAGAGGTTTCCTTCTGCTGGCTATTGCTTTTGTTATTATGAGTTGGGGGCAGAAAGCAGAGAGTTGTGGTGTACAGACACTACTCTGAGTAGAGAGGAATCCTCTTTTCCTGAGCTTGCAGAATTACTGAATTTTATGCCAAACATAGGCAAAGCGTAGCATGGTCCTTAGGTTACATAATAACATGGTACATAGTATTACAGTAATTTAGGGTGATAATAGACTTACAGCATGTAATTGTTAACCAGGCAATCCCCCTTCCAATACCTCCAACACCACTGACTCACTGTATGACCTTGAGAAAAATCACTTGATCTTTCTGAGCTTGGTCCAATCAGCTGTAAATCTTGTGAGAAGCAGAACCCAACTATTAAAAAGATACTGCATCTGAATCAGATTATTCTGTCTGAACTGAGTGTACTAATAAGCAAGTACGTGTCCTTGTTCAATTTTTCTTGGGATCATTGTTAAATCTTGGTGTCATGACGTATTACTGTCTCCAGAATCACTATATAAACAAGGGACATCACTTCATCTATGCGGCATAGTAAAATAGTATTCATAAAGTAAAAATATATAAATTATATTCTGACACCAATCAACACCTTTAGTACAACAGTTAATGGGTGTGCTTGTAAGACTGCATTAATATGGATAATCAACTTGCTCTTCCAGCATTTCTGCATTTCATCTGGAAAGTGTTGGCTGCTTTGACTTATTCCTACTGGTGGTGGTGGTGGGGGGTATTATTACTTGCATATAATAAATGTACCATTTCTCTAGATTTTACATTTTTATTTCATTAAACATCTGAGGTTTGTTACTCATTTGGATGAACACGAAAGTGTTGATGGATACATCCTACCCTGTAACTTTTAGTGTGAACCACTAATTAGGAGGCCGCTATGACTATAAAACCGTGACTTGAAAACTAATAAAGTAGCAGTCCTGATAATGGCTTTGCAGTAAAATAATCATACTCTCTCTCCCTCATATGTCTTTTTCTGACAAAACTCTCGTTAATGTCCTTTCTCAATTTATTTTCCCATTATTTTGAAAGTTTATGAGATAAACCTTTTTGCATTTGCAGTTTGGTTGCGTCTGCAAACCATAAACACAGAGAAGTGACTCTTCAGAGTCTTCAGGGACATCACCATAGCTCATAACTCTTGGAAATGTTGACGTTGTCCCCAGAAAGTCTAGGCGAGCATTGTTCTGCTAATACAAGTGCTTTAAAATGTACAGGCGCGAACAAACTACACAAGCAAATGTTTGCCATACCTGGCCACATAAAAAGTATTTCAGTGTGTGTACAGAGAAGGCAATGCACTCAGGCCTCAGTCAAACTAAATCTGCTTGATTTAAACTTCAGAAAGTGCAGACCAAGTGTAGCAGCAAATGAAGGAATACACACACAGGTACCAAAAGGGAGGTTCATTGGAATGTGAGTGACCAAACTCCCAAACATTTCCTGCCACAGACATTTTGATTGGGGGTTGGGAGTTGTTTGGAAAGTATTCCATTATACAATGAAACTATAATATTCAAAGCAAGCTTTTTACTACTGCAGTGGGCGTAGCCCTGCTGACGTTTTGCTTTGAGAAAAGGACTCCCTGCATAAATTACCTTCCAAACAACATGATAGAGTGTTAAAAAAAGTGTCCTCCACTGAAGCCTCATTACTATGCTGCCTTTGTGTGTATGGGAGCTTGAGAGCACTATTTTTCCTCTGGCTTAAGAAGTTTATTGAGCCCTCCCCAGTACTGCCTTTTTTGCAAGTTGAAACCTCCTCCAAAGTGTTTTATGGGCCTTTTCTTCATTAAGTTTCAGTGCTTAATTTACTACCTTTTGCAAACCGAGAAACTCCTGCTTTGCTGGTATCCCCTTCCCCACTCAGCCAGAGATGTGAATTCCTTTGTTAGCCATTGGATGACCACAGCTGCAAATGATTACATCTGTCTACATGCACTGTCTTCTATGCAAGACACAAGCAACTGAATCAACACACACACACACATACGCACAATACCCTAAGCAGAGCATAGCTGGATAAAGTACCAATATTTAGTAAACTTATTACACTTACCCAAAGACTAGTAGTGTGACTCTGGGCTGTTGTGTTTTCTCTGCTGTGGCTGAGCTGTAATAAAGACCCTGTCACAAGACACTGGCCTCCTGCAGGCGCTGTTAGACATCAGAGCAAAGAGCACTCTGGGAAGACTTCTGGGACAAGATACAATAAAAGAAACCTGAATGGCAGCCCCCAGGGGCCATAAAACAGCCAAGGAAAGTTAGAAAAAAATCCTCTCACAGCCTGAACAGAAACAATATTGGGATGAAGTAAGAACACAAAAAAGGTAATAATACATATATTGTCCTGATTTTAACATGCAGCTTTCCTTTAATAATCCACAACAAGGTGCGGGTTGGGTTGGAATTTACCCACACCTGGCAGTCCCAGTGCACTCCACACTTTGCAGTGGATTACTGTGATTGTACAACTGGTAGGAAGTAAAAAGTAAAAAATAAAAAGTTATTAAAATACTCAATTTCTAGAGTGGAGCATAGGTGCAAAGGGGATGAGGCATTGGACTTACCTTTAGATGTCAGATGTCCAGGCATATCCCTGTCTAAATCAGTCTTATCTTAAATCAAGGCAGCAACCATTTCATAGAGCCATGAGACTGAAACTGATCCTGCAATTCATTAAAGCTGTGCTGGGCAGCACATAGCTAGCTAAACTCTGGCATCAGTTTCCGTCTCAAGGTTTTGTGAAATGTCTTCTGCCTTTCTTGATTGTTTTGTTGCAGAGATGTCAAAATTGATATTTCTGGCAGCTGACAGGTGGGTAGCCCTTCACACCTACATAGGAAATAATTTATAAGACATTACCTCCTGACTTACAGGGTTGTTATTCCTTTGGTTTCTTCCAAAAAACTTTGCTCCTCATCTTAACAAATTTGAATGGAATAGACCAGAATCTTGGTCTAATTTAAAACAATTTTAAATATAGAGAATACTAGATGGGTAACTATGCACAACCAGTGTCTTCTGTCACAGAGGGGTTCTGAGTCCTTCTGACCAGGAGAGCAGAACTCAAGAGGTCCATGGGAATCAGAACCCAGAGGTGACAGAACACATTGGCTGTGCACAAAGTTGCTCACCCTATATTTTTTTATAGTGTATAGTAGTAGTATTATGTGAAATTCCTCCAGTTTACCTAGGTCCCTCCTCATTTTTTCCACCCTTCTTGGAGTGCCCACCCTGTTGCAGATCTTAGTGTCATTTGCAAAGAGGCACACTTTCCACTCCAGCCCCTCTGCAATTTCACTAATGAAGACGTTATACAGGACTGACCCCTGTGGCACCCTGCTGGTCACACCCCTATCCTTACATTGAGAACCATTTATCATGACTCTCTATTTTCTATCATTCAACCAGCTCCTAACCCAGTTTACCACCTTGTGACCCACTCTCAGGCTGCCTAGCTTGTTCGCAAGTCATATGTGGAATGGTATCATAGGCCTTACTAATTGCAATTCATGTTTATGTTTAAGCACATGAAACACCCTGATCTAGTTACTGCATTTGCAGCCGTAGTGGCTCTGCCAGAATTTGTTTTTTTTGTAGCACAAACCACTGTTAGCATGTGCAAATTAGTGCCAGGCCCTTATAAAGGGTATGTTGAATAATTCAGTAAACCAACCAGTGCACACAATCAGCAAGTGCAGGAAATAGTGCATAGTGTAACGTGCTCTTCAAAGTGTATCACAAAACACCAAGTGTGAGTGCAGACTTTACAAAATACCATAGTGAACGTGAGTACCTGAACTGCAGACTAAGGCAGTGCCAGAACAACCCCAAACAATGCTCACAGACACTCATGACAGATGACGTGGACATGCGTGGAAGGAAAAGACACTTTCATGAACACAGCCTGATTGAAATGGAAAAGTATAAAAGACACAGAGTCACAATGGAAAATAAAATATAATGCAAAAAAGGTCAAAGACACAGTGCTACCCCCTTTGTACCTTGCCTCCCACTGCCCTCCTCCTGTTCTGTGTGCGGATGACTTGGCCGATTCAGTTTGTCTCCTCATGGGCTTTTAGGCCTGCTTCTATGTTGCTGGTGCTCCTGCTGCAGCTCTTCAGTTGCTGGGGCTTCTGCCATTTGGGTTTCTTACCATCAGTGCAGCACAATCATTAGAAATTTGGGATGCTGCACCTTTCAGTTGGGCAGCATGCTTTCCCTGAACTCAAGTGCAGAGTCTGGCAGTGTACCTGCCTGCAGCATTGCAATTCCCCAGGTGCTCAAACCACCAAGCAGCACTTTTTTTCTGCAGTTCCTCCTTCCTCATCAGTGCCTGCTACACTCAACTGCTATCCCAGGGCCCTAGTGCCAAACTGCCAAGCAATCTTGCTCAATTGCTAGCTTTGTTTCAATGACGCTTCCTGTTTTCTTTAGCCCAGTATGTGGCAGTTCAGTCACCTAGCTATGCTATCTTCCCCTCAGCAACTACCATGTTAAGTCTCTCTGTTGCAGCCCATTCTGGCCTACAAATGCACCACTAACACATGACCCAGGCAGTTCTCATGTTTCCTACAGCTACTGTCCTGTTTTGAAGTCTGCTTTTCGCTAGCTCCTTTCCTTCAGGAATTGGTTGGCATGTGCCTGCTATTCAGTGTCAGTGGCTCAGTAGGTAGCACACTCTCCTGTGAGGCTGGGAGATCAGAGGGCTGTGGATTCTGTTCCAATATCTGGCACTTGGGTTAATATCCCGGTACTGACACTGTAGTGCAACATGAGAGGGGTGCTGCACTTCTGAGGTGCCGTCTTTCGGATGAGATGTTAAACCGAGGTCCCATCTGCCTGGATTGGTGGTAGTTCAGGTGGATGTTAAAGATCCCATGGCACTTATTGAAAAGAGTAGGGGCATTTCCCCAGTGTCCTGGCCAAATTTCCCTCATTCACTAAAAAATACCACCAACAGCTTAATCTGGTTGAAGGTCAGTTGGCATTTCATCTGTATCCCCCCCCCGGGTTGTGCCTGAAAATAGGCAAGATTTGTCTAGTGCACCTACCCAGTCAACAAAAACTAAATAAATAAATAAATAAATTCAGCCCAAGGCACTAATGAGTCAGCCTTAATCACCATTTCAGTTGACATGCCATGCCTCCAGTTAGTTGTTTGACCTTACCAGTTTTTTTTCTGCAATATAGTCACTAACATTCAGGCTTTGCCATCAGCCTCCCACTACTCTGGTAACAGCTGCTTAGAAACACATAATTTTACAGCAGACAAGGGCAGCTTGGCCCACCCAGAATGTCCAGTTTTTCCCTGCCTATAATTTCACTGCAGACCTACTACATCTCCAACTCCCCCACCCTTGCTTCTCATGAAGATTTCCTTGTGTTTATCCTATGTATGGTTAAAGCCCATCCACTGTTTTCAACCCCACCACCTCCACTGGAAGACTGTTCCAGGCATCAACCACTCTTTCAGTGAAGAAGTACTTCCTCATATCTCTCTAGAATTTACCTCTCCCAGTTACTAATTTTCAAATAAACAAATAAATGAAGAAATAAAATCCTGAGATGTGGTCTCCAGAACTGGACACAGTGCTCCAGGTGGTGTCTTACAAGTGATCTGTGCAGTAACAACACCAGCTCCCTCCTTCTGCTGGTGATACCCCTCCCTATATTCCCTCATGTTCCACTGGCCCTACCCACTGCCTTGTCACACTGCATCACCACCTTGAGATCATTAGATGTGATTGCTGTCTGGTCCTTTTCCTGTTTGGTAACCATCAATACCTCCTCTCCCCTATTGTTCTCTGCTTCGGGGTTTCTGTGCCCTAACTACATGTTTTTGCCCTTTTTCACATTGAAACCTAGCTGCTATGCCCTTTACAACTGTATGAGTTTTCTCAGGTCTCTGCACATTCTTTTCACCCCCTTTGCAGTGTTCACACTATTGCAGATTTTGGTGTCTTCTGCAAGGAGGCAGACCTTCCCTTCCAGCTCCTCTGTGATGCCACATATAGAGACATTAATGAGGACTGGTCCCAGTACTGAACCCTGTGGCACCCTGCTGGTCACTCGCTCTTCCCTGGAGTGAGCTACGTTTATCACCACCCTCTATCATCTATCCCTTAACCAATTTGTTATCCAGTTTACAACATTTAGACCCACCCCTAAGCTGCCCAGTTCCTGATGAGCCTCCTACATGGAATGGTGTCAAAAGCTTCACTTAAATCTAAGTAGGCTGCATTCACTGCTCCACTCTGATCTATTTCCCTGGTCACCTAGTCAAAGAAATCTGTCAGATTTGTCTGAAATGACCTCCTGTGAATCTGTATTGCCTCGGGTTTTGTAGCCTGCTGGATTTAAGATACTCCACAAACCTTGCCTTTAGAAGTGACTTCATTAGCTTTCCCACCACAGATGTCAGACTGATTTGCCTATAGTTGTCAGCCTCTTCCCTGCTACCACTTCTGTGAAGCGGGAAAACACTTGACCTCCTCCAGTCCTTTGGAACCACTTTCTGTTTCCAGTTAGTTGTTTAAAAGGACTGTCAAAGATGCAGCCAGTGCCTACCTGAGCTCCCTCAATATCTGTCCCTAGGGCATACCCTGGCTGGCCCAATAGCTTTGTCTACACTCAGATTTGTGAGTACTTTCAGAACTCTCTCCTCTGTAAAAAGGCTTGTGCCTACCTCCCCCTCTCCAGTACCCCTGTTGTTTTTATGTGGCCCATACCCATCCCCTTCTTCTGTGAAGACTCAACAGAAGTCTTTGTTTAAGATATCTGCATTTTCCTGATCCTCCTCAGCATAGTTCCTGACTGCCCTCCTTTACGTCACAATCCCTCACCTAGTCTTGCTCTTTCAACTAATAAATCTAAAAAAATGTCTTGCCCCCTTTCGTTACTCCTTGGGCTGTTCTTTCCTCAGTTTGTGCCTTTGCACTCCTCACCACTTCCCTGTCTCCTTCTGTTTCTCTGGACACACCTCCCTGTCCTCTTCCCTCTTTGTCTCTTTATACCTCCTGAAAGCTACCCTTTTAGCCTTTACCTTTTTAGCCATGTCCTTTGAGAACCATAATGGTCTCTTTTTCCTCATTTTTGTTCACTTCCTGTATGCAGAGGTTTGTTGCCTTCACTATGCTTTCTCTTAGTTTAGCCCTCAACCTCATTTGGGTCATCCTGTCCTGTTAGGGCATCTCTGAGGCATTCACCCATTTTTCTAAAAATGTGCCATTCTGAAGTCCAGGACCCTCGTCCTTGTATGGTTCACTTTCACTGCCATCCTTATATTGAACCACACTGGATGGTGATCACTGGTTCCCAGGTGGCCCCTCACTTTGATGTCTGAAATACTGTCCCTGTTATTGAGAAACAGGTCCAGTTTTGCCCCATCACAAGTGGGTTTCTTGACTAGCTGCCTCAGAAACACCCCCTGCAGGCAGTTCAGGATGTCCCTGCTTCTAGTTGAAGCTGAATCTGAGAGGCCCCAGTCTATATCTGGCAGATTGAAGTCCCCCACCAGCACCACCTCATCTTTTTTTTACCCTTGTACTATTGGCTTCCACTACTGCCTTATCTACCTTTTCCTCCTGTGCTGGAGGTCTGTAGATTAAGGCACTTTGAATAGTGGTTCTGTTTCCCATCTCCAGGTAGACCCATAGTACCTCCAACACCTCTATTCCCCCTGGATTCCCTGTGTCTCTGTCACTTTGATGCTCTACCTAACATATTGCAGCACCCTCCTCCTTCCTATGCATGTCCTTTTGTTTCAGCCCTCCTGCTAAGAATTTCATATGCTCCAGGGGAAACTTCAGCCATGCAAATTGACTCAGTGACATATTTTATGTCGCATTGAAGACTTCAACTAGCAGAGGGTGGGGCCGCATGCCAGTCTTGACCATACCATGGCTTTCAGGGCTCCCTACTGTAAAGGACAATGGTCTCGCTCTGCTCGCATGAAGTCCACATCCTGAGGGTGGGTCCCATAACTTGAGGGGGTCCTTATATTGCTGCCCTTCCAGTGAGATTGTCCTATGGTCTTGGGGAAATTTTTGCCATGTAGATCAACTCAACAGTACCTTTTGAGGTACTATGTAAGGTTTCAGCTACTGGAGGATGGGGCTTCTACATCCTCAGGTGCTCCTTCAGCTGTGTAGACCATGTCAGTCTACTAACTCTAGTGTTATTCCTCTTGCTTATTTATTTCCAAAGTGCAAACAACTACATTCAGCCAGAAGCGCCAGTGCAGGAGGAACTACAGGAGCCCCAATGGCTTGCACCTTTTGCTCCACAGTATTTTGTCAAGGTGACAAGCGAAGGCATAAAATGTTGGGTAGGAGGAATACCACTACAGTTAGTGTTTTCTTTTTTGTTATAGAACTGAGTACTGAGTCTTGCTCTTTTTTATTCATATGAGAACCCCACTAGGGCTGCATATCAGACAATATGGGCTTCCAAAGGCAGTGCCCATGAGCCAGGCCCCAACCCCCCATTTCATGCACCCTGTATGCTGTCCCATACCTGATATATGCATACCAATACCATGAGCAGTGGACACGTGTTGGGCAGTAGGTGCAGACACAACCCCCAGTGACACTAACATGTATGCTGCTGCATTGCATGTCGGAGAAGACAACCATATGTAAACCACACCAGTGGTGAGACACTCTCCTTATTAAATATTGTTATCCCACTATTACACCTCCAGATCAACAGTTACCTAGCAGTTAGATACGTTACAGTCACTATCCCTGACTATGTCCCAGTGCAGAACCAATCTGTGTGAGCTCTCACAATGCAGTTGGCATCACAGCTGCCAAGTGCATTACTGCCAGCAGCCAGTCATACTCCGAAACAGTGACAATGTCAAACAAACATCAGAATTAAATGCTATAACTAGTACAGCATCATGAAAAAATATCAAATATGCAATGCCATGCCTAACAGGCAGGTATGCAGCAAGTGTGAGGGTGTAGGTCTGGCATGCCAAACCTGTTGCCCTGCCACCTATGAGGTATGGTCCTGCCCTGCCCACTTGAGGATGTAATGAATATGGTGAGGCAGATCCTTGCATATCACAAGGATATACACTGTTTTGGATGCCACAGTCCATTCTTATAATTTGTATAACCCACATCGTTGTGCCTCCCCGCATATATCCCTGAATCAGGCACTGCACACTGCAGCACAGTAACAGTATACAGGCATTCCCCATGTGGCAGCATGCCAGCTCAAATGTGAACGATACACTGTGACATATGTGTGGTGGGTGTTGTGTGACAATACCATTTGCACACTCACAGATACAAAACCCTCTGTGCCACCATGCATGGCCATTGCCTGTCATGGCTGCCTGACCAATGGGCCTGGTTGGTTTTCCTCTATGTCCTGCTACTTGCTGCTCCCCTAAACCACTGGACCTGTTAAGAGACAGACAGACATGGAACACAGACAAACATTACTTAATGTAAATACAGAGCACTGCATGAGCTGACAAACAGGTGCCATTCACACCCACAATAGGACATGACAGGCACTCCTACCATGATGCCAACACAAGCCAGTGCACAGCTGAACATGCATGACCCATGCTGGCATGACACAGCATGTACCATGAACAGTGTACACACATTATCCTCATGATGCAGTACTGTTGGACAGGAGTTATGCTTTGAGGTTATCCAGTCATGAGGTGACAATGGCATGTGCTATCATGTCCTATCATCACCAAGTCCTCAGGCGCAAGATGTAGTCTTATTAGGGCAATATTACAGAGATGGTAAAAGCCACTCAGAACTACTGTACAGCTGACACCTGAGACTTCATGGTCCGCTTGCAGTCCAGAGTGATACTCAGATTCTTTTCCACATCCACAGCTTGAAGTGTGTTGGCATTTACAATTTTTATTGCTAACTGGCATGGAGGGCAGCTTTGATAAGTGTTCCCTCTGCCTTACCTAGGTAAACACTCAGCCAGTTGAAGGCCATCCACTCATTGATTTCACCAAGGCAATGGTCCACCACCAAAACTATGTTATTCCCATCATCAGGTTCACAGGGCAAGCGTAGCTGAGTATCATCTCCACTGTCACCTCCACTTCCTCTGGAATCACCTCCACTCTTCTATTCATCTTACCTCTTCATTCACTGACCTTAAGTGCCTGTTTAGACCCACACCTGGTGGTCCTTGCTGTTGTTCCTCAACCTTCAAAACTCTTCTTCCTCCCTATGATCCTGTACTAGTGAGTCAAGGCTTCTGCTTGACTGTTTATGTCTCTGCTTTATCACTTTTGCAGCATTTGTTTATTTAGGTTAATTTATATTTAAAAAATTATTTTCAAAATTGTATTATGAATATTTCCATTATGCTCATTTTTGTCTTTCTTTCTTTGTATCTGTCTTCCTTCTCCCTGGGTCACACATGGAAAAGAGCCTCGGCTCAGTGTGCCTTTCCCGGTTACCAAATTTTAAATAAATGAATGAATAAATAAATACTGCCTGTTGATCTCACCCAATGGCAACATGTACTCCGAAAACAACAGGGGGGGCAAGGTAGAACCTTGAGGCACTCCACAGTTGGGCACAGCTGTACTAGAGATGACATTACCAAGCACCATCTGCTGTACTCTCCAGATACTTTAGGACTCAGACCAGTGCAAAACTGTGCCAATGAGTCTCACATAGTGCCTCAAGTGTTGCAATAGCACCCCATGGTCCACTGTGTCAAATGTCAATGAGAGATTTAGAAAGACCAAGCTTGATCTATGCCCTCTGTCTCTCGCAATGAGGAGATCATGGAGCACCTTGATGTGAGCAGTTTTGGTCAACTGGAGAGGCTTGTAGATGCAATATTGAACCAAGTGAGCCTTAAGTTGCATGGTCACCATCCTTCTGATCACCTTCCACAAAAAGAGAAGGCTTGGGACAGGTCTGTAATTCACGTGACAGTCTGGGTTCAAATATGTTTTTTTTTCGGAAGAGGTCTCACTACAGCCCTTTTCAGTTCTGTGGGGAAACACCCCTCTGAAAGGGAACAGTCAACAATCTCAAAGAAAATGGGTTCCAGAGATTCCAGACAACCAATCAGCAGCCATGTAGGCCCAGGGTCCCAAATACAGCAGGTCAGGTGCAACCTAGAGATCACTCGGAGCACCTCCTCTTCTACAACTGGATGAAACTCCGTTCAGCAATACAGATTGTCTGAGCCCTTCACTGTCACCTAACTCATAACAGGCCCCTTGAGGACATGGTGGGTCATATGGAGGACACATTGTCAGCAAAGATTTGATTAAACTCCTCACACTTCACCACAGAAAAGGCTCTCTTGGACTGTAGACTGAGAGGATTTATCATTCTATCAGCAGTGCAGAAGAGCTAAGCTGGTCTAATCTTCGCACAATTGCTCTTGACATGAAATCTGTCTTTTTCAGGGTGATTGCCCACTGATGAACATCATGAGATGTCCTCAGTGCCAATTTATCTGCCTCTGAATGGGATCTCCCTCAGTCTTCTACCACCGCAACTCATCAACATACCATGGTGAGTTGTGATGGGATGTCAAGAAGTGACAAAGTAAGGTACCAAGGAGTCTAAGCAGCCAAAACTGCTGTAGTGTAGAAATTGCACTCTAGTCAATCAAGCGTTGTACAATATCAGAGGTGGCTAGTCCCCACAAAACACAGAATTAGTGCTGCACTCCTTTGCAAAGAACCACAACAGGGTTCAGAGAGACAAGTGGAAACTCCAAATATTCAGCTGCTATGAATGTTATTTGTCTAATAAAGACATAAACATCACTGTCTGAACTCAAGGAGGTCACCTAGGAGATGTAGCCCCCAGTGCTTTGCCAGTAAAAGCTTTGTCAGGAGGCGGAGTTCCAGAGACTGCCAATTATTTATATACACCTTAAACAGTGACATCATACATTACATCTTAGTGCATTATTACAATGTCAATGTGAAATAACAAATACATTACATATATATATATATATATATATATATATATATATATATATATATATATTAGAGGCAAAAAACTCCATTTAATGCATCAGTTAGGGATGTGCCACAGTGACAAAAGCGAGGAAATTGGATGTTAGGGTTGAAACCCCCCCTTGCACCCCTCCAGCCCACCCCCTCAACCGGCATCGGGATGCGCATTGAGGTTGTCGGTCCTAACTCTCACCCCATTCTCCTATTCCTCAGCTTCTTTCCACATGTGATGGGGTGAGAATTACGGCCGACGACCCCAACGTGCAACCCTAACTGATGCATTAAATGGAGTTTTTTGCCTCTAATATCTATCTATCTATCTATATATATATATATATATATATATATAGTAGTAATTGCAAATATTTTGTTAATGCATCATATAGGTTAAAGTGACAAGTGTGGGGAAATGAGATGTTAGGGTTGAACCCTTAACCTCAACCCCCTACATCCCCATCCTACACAAACAGACAGATGCCAGGGTGTGCCATGGGGTCATGAGGCCTAACTCTCATCCCATTCTCCTTTACTGTAGCATGTCAACCTGTTTACACATGAAATGGGGTGAGGGTTGGGCCTGATGATCCCATGGCACACCCAAGCATCTGTTGGTCTGTGGAGGATAGGGGGTTGGGGAGTTTAGAGGCTCAGCCCTAACATCTCATTTTCCCACTTTTGTCACTTTAACCCTAACTTGATTCATTAACAGAGTTTTTTGCATGACTACATATATATATATATATATATATATATATATATATATATATATTATTAGAGGAAAACTCCATTTAATGCATTAGTCAGCGAAAGTGAGAAATTTGAGTGTTAAGTTGACGTCCCTTGCCCACACTTCAACTTGCACTGGCGTGCTAGGGGGTCATCGGCCCTAACTCTCACCCCATCAGATGTGTGGAAGAAGCAGAGGTATAGGAGAATGGGGTGAGAGTTAGGACTGACAACCCTAATGCGCACCCTGATGCCAGATGGGGTGTGTGGGGGGGGTCCAAGGGGCTTTCAACACTAACACCAAATTTCCTCGCTTTTGTCGCTGTGGAATAACCATAAATAATGCATTAAATGGAGTTTTTTAACTCTAATTTCCCTTCTTTTTGAGAAGTATAGTGAGAAATAGTGAATGTTATGTGGCGGCAGGCCCCGCGCTCCAGCCACGTGATGTCTTGTCACATAGTAACACGGTGCCCACAAATGCAAATGGTAATGCGCATGGTGACGCAAAGCAAAACAGAAAGATAAACAGTACTGTAGACAGAAATGGTTAAAATAACACAAACACAAGCGCAAATGGAAATGTGAAGGGTAACGCATATGGTGCCGTAGATGGGAACAGTAAGTGAAACGGTTATGGAACCGCAAGCAGAAGTGGTAAGGGTAACAGTAATGTAAGCACACAGGCTAGTTTTCCCCAAAAGCTGCATAGAGAAAGACAGTGAGTACAAAGAATGTATGCATAATAATAGGTGTCGGAGCAGAAAATGAGGAGTTGGAATAGTAAATTGCTTATATCTCTGGAACCGCACGCCGTAGAAAAAAATGTAAAAGTCGTATGATTTATGACTTTCCTGGCTAGTTTTGCACTTAGCTCCCATTAGGGGGCTAAGCATATTTCTGACAAAATGTCCGTATCTCGCACCGTTTCTGCAATATGGGCCCTGATAGGTGCGGTGACCGTCGTAATGTTATCCTACGGGAAAAAAAGAGAAGTTCGGAGTGCCATAACTTTTGCTCCCTGTAATATTTTTTCACTAAGCCAGTAAAAGGCACATCTGTGGGATGTTGGCTTTCTTCTCTCCAAATTTCAGCCCAAAAGACCAAACCGTTATTTTGCAGCAGGGCGGCAAAGGATTCCTGTAATGCAGCTGGCTCTGTAATGTTATCCTATGGGAAAAAGTGTTAAATTTGGAGTGCCGTAACTTTTCCACCCTGTAATATGTTTTCACTGAAATACTGAAAGGTACATATGTGAGATGTTGGCTGCATTCCCTCCAAATTTCAGCCCAAAAGACTGAACCGTTCTTTTGCAGCAGGGTGCCAAAGAATTGCTATCATTTTCACACAGCCTGGAAAAGTACTGTCATACTTTGTGAAAGCTTTTGCAGATTCATTCGATACTGTCACAAGTGCAAAAGTACTTTGGGAAAGTACTTTTTCAAGAAATTTGAAAAACACATTTCTGGGATGTTTTACCGCAAAATAAAGATATGCCTACAATCATCCGGGTCTGACTAGGTGAATACAAAAAGAATTAAGTTGCTAGAGGGTCCCAAATTTAAATGACAAGCATTTTTCTGATGGCCACTGAAAACAAAATGGCAGATTTGCGACATTAAAAGGGCTATTTGCAAAAGTAAAAACTGCATTTGTGACACTGTCAAACATTTTGTTAACTTTTCCCGTTGACTTATAATGGGAACTTGTTTTTTGAATAACTTTTGAACCGTTTAATATTTTTTCACAAAATCTTCAAAAGGCATATCGGGGACCACGGCCGCACTTTACCCCAAGATTTTGGACTGGTCACACAAACCGTGTGACCTCTAGAGACAACCAAATAATTCCAAAAAAGCATAAACACACATGCAAATCACGCTTAATCACTCTGCAGCCATATATCCAAACAGCACGAAAGTTGGCAGATTGCAAGGCCTGTGGTTCTTGATTGAGAATTCCAAATTTCAGGCAAATCTGTTGAACAGTTGCAAAGTTATTAAGGTGCAAAAGTTTAGGTTTAACATGTAAATGGCTTCTCTACCATAATATATATATATATATATATATATATATTTATAAAATGGGTAGGAAAAATTATGTGTGCTGATTGGTTGAAACACATCACATGACCATGTGTGTATCAGAGCACAACCCCACACTTGCATTTTCACCCCCTTTAAAATTATTTTGCCATATATAAGATAGATAACCCACTCTAGGGTGTGCAGTCACGCTCTGATATATGCACACTTTGGGTGGTTGATGCACAAGGCTACAGACATGCGCAAATCAGAGCATGACCGCACACCTTTGAGTGAGTTATCTATTACATATATATATATATATATATATATATATACACATATATACATACATACATACAGATTACACATATGTATACATGTACACTGATCACAGAGTGCTGGGCAAGCAAAATTCTTAGTAAGGCATAGTACAGAAAGTTAAGAGAGCCCTTGTCAGCATAAAATTAGCAGTCACTCATAATTTATGAATTTATGCAGATGGTCCTGGGGATCCACTGTAATGTTATATCCATGATCTGGGTTGAAGCAGAAAAAAAGATAGAGGTGCTAAGGCCAGATTCAGTTCTACCTACAACATACAAAAGAAAAAAAGATAATTAGAATTTTAACACTGTACTGGATTTGAATTATGTCACAAATAATTTCATAAGAATGATTTAAGATCTTATAATTCATTTAGTCCTCAGGGACTTAGTGTATTCAGTTTAAAGATCCAAAAACGTTATCTTTTAAGCACCATTTTAACCCTGTCTCTCCTTCTCTTGTGGGGTTTTCACATTCAATTCCCATTAATTTCAGGAATTTGGGATCTGAATTATGATGTTCTGTGAAGTATCTGCCAAGTTGAGTATCTGTTTTTATTAATAATGGAGCGGACATGCTCCTGGATGCATTCTTTAAGCATTCTCACTATTCTTCCAATGTACGTAAGTCTGTAAGTGCACCATAAGGCATATACCACAAATGCAGTTCTGCAGGACATTAAGGCTCTAATTTCAACTTGTGTAAAATCCTTAGGGTTTTCAAATGTTTTGCTTGGTACCATATAGCCACATATATTACAATTAAGGCATTTGTGACACCCACTAGGTTTGCTTGGCATCCCGGTATGTGGTGTTTTATCATAGCTTGAAAACTAGCTATGTACCAGTTTGTCCTGATATTTTTGCCCCTTCTAAATGTGACTCTGGCCTCCCTGCCTAAAATTTCCTTTAAGGTCACATCACTGAGAAGTACAGGCCATTTTTTCCAGATAATTTTGCCAATCATACCTGCTACATGAACATAACCAGTTACAAAAATGACTTTCTCACAATTTTTACTCTTCTTACCATTTCCTGATCCAGTTTCTAGAAGATCACTTTGTTTTTTGGCCTTAAAATCTGTCTGTGCCTGTATCTAACAAATCCTCACCATAGCCCCATTCTCAAAAACTTGTGTTTGAGTTCCAAAGCTTGACTTTCAAAATCAGCATCATCTGTGCAGTTGCAATGGATTCATAGGAATTGGCTGTAAGACTGATTTTTTTAATGATTCAGGGTGTGCACTTTCGTACCTCAGCAGGGAATTGGTTGCAATTTCCTTCCTAAAATCCTTTGTGGTTATTTTTTGGGTGGTAGACTCCCCCATCAGAGTAATGACAAGGAAAGTCATGCTGCGCTTCCACAACAACATACATGTACACATCTATGGAGAGATGGGATCACAGGGCTGAAAGGGCCCTGCACTCCCACAGGCAAATGAGGATGCAATTTTACTGTCTCAAAAAATAAGGAAATTCTTTGCAAAAAATGAATTAATGCACCATTTAGGGTTAAGCCTAGAGTGACAAAGGTAGGGATATGCATTAAACTGAGGTTTTTTTTTGACATGAATTTCCCTTCTTTTTGAGAATGAGGACTATAAATAGTGAACAAAATGTGGTGGTGGGAGCATGGGCCTTTTGGGCCCTGCGCTCCCACCATGAGATTTTTAGTGAAATAGTAACAGTAACCACAATGGAAACACAAGCGCAAATGGTAACGCACAAGGTGACGGAAACGTAAATGGTAATGCAAATGGTAGCAGAAACGCAAGTGCAAAGTGACACCAAAGCGAACAGTAATGCAAACGGAGACACAATAGCAATTGCATATGGAAACGTAACTAGTAACTTACACGGTCATGGTACCACAATTGGAAGTGTAAATGGTAATGGTAACAGCAAGAATAATGCCAAAGAGAACAGAAACAGAAACGCAAGCGCATACAGAAATGCAAACCGTAACGCACACGGCCAGGGCGCCACAATCTAAAACACAAATGATAATGGTAACAGCAACAATAATGCCAAAGGAATAAGAAATGCAAACCGTAATCCGCATGGGCATCGTAATGCAATTGGAAACACAAACGGTAATGGTAACAGCAACGATGACGCAAAACAAAAGACAAACGCAAATGGTAGGGCAAACTGAAATGCAAACAGAAGCAGTAGTGGAGATGCAAATGCTAACAGTAATGCAAACATAAGCACAAATGAAAATGCAAAGGGTAACACACATGGTGGCGTACACAGGAATGCTAACGTAAAAGGGTACGGAAATGCAAGTGGAAATGCTAAGTGCAACAGTAACTGTAGTGCACACCCTGGTTTTCCCCAACAGCTGCATAGAGAAACACAGTGACTTCAAAGAATGTATGCATAATGGCTCACGGAGCAGAAAATTAGGTCTTGGAATACTAAATTGATTATATCTCAGAAACTGTACGACGTAGAAAGAAAATAAAATGTCACATGATTCATGACTTTCCTGGCTAGGTTTGCACTTAACAATTAGCCTCCTAAGGGGCTAATCATTTTTCTGACAAAAAGTCTGTATCTTGTACCATTTCTGAGATACGGGCCCTGAAAGGTGCAGCGGATGTCACAATGTTAGTCTATGGGAAAAAGAATCAACTTTGGAGTATGTAACTTTGCATCCCTACATTATTTTTTCACCAAGCCACCAAAAGGCACATCTGTGGGATGTTGCTTTCTTCCCTCCTCAAAAGACCAAACCATTCTTTTGCAGCGGGGTGACAAAGAATTCCTGTTATTTTGGACATAGTGTCACAAATCATGACACTTTTGCAAATGAAATCCTGAAAATGTGAGTGCGACACTACTCTGCGACACTGCTTTTTACAAAAATTTCAAAAACATATTTCTGGGTTGTTTAACCCCCCAAAAAAGACATGGCTAGCATCCTCAGGGCTCGACTAGGTAAACGCAAAAAGAATTGTGTCCCTAGAGGGTCCCAAATTTAAATGCCTAGCATTTCTGTGATCAGTAACTGAAAAAAAATGGCTGACTCATGACACTACTGAGGTCGTTTGCGACACTAAAAACAGCATTTGCGACACTGTCAAACTTTTTAACTTTTCCCATTGACTATAATGGGAAACTTGTTTTTTGAATAACTTTTGAACCGTTCAATATTTTTTCACGAAATCTTCAAAAGGCACATAGGGGCCGCACATTCCCTGAAGTTTTTGGACGGTCGCGCAAGCCATGTGACCTGTGAAGCCTGAAACGAGAATGTGCAAACAAGCGTAAATGTGTTCCGAGATGTTGCTTAATGACACCACAACAATATATCTGACTGGTCTGAAGCAGATCTCAAGATCTATGCTTATGCTCCATGTTTATCAAACTTCAGGCAAATCCGATGTGTGGTGGCAAAGTTATTAAGGTGCAAAATTTCACCATTTAACCTTAAATGGGGTACTCAACCCTAACTATACTGGCACGGTATAATATATATATATATATATATATTCTATATAATGTGGTGTCTAGTGGCACTAAAAAGATGGAACAAAAGAAGAAAAACAAAGAAGGAAAGGGTGGTTTCGAGCCTGGGACGCTTGGCCCTTCTGGTGCTGTGCCTTGTGCTGTACACTACTTGGGATGTACAGGTACAGTACAAGTCACATTAAACTGTTCCATAAACTCACTGGTGTAGCATTTTTTTTTTGCAATGCTACTGTAGTGGCAATTCGAACTATTGAAGCTTTCAACTATTTTCCAGTCATCCTTCACTGCCTATTCAACTCACTTGTAACTGTCTCGTGAAGTGGCAATAGCTGCATTTTCATGGCATTGTTTATAAATATCACAGCATTCCTTAAGAGCATTGTTTATAAATATCACAGCCGTCCTTAAGAGTTGTTTAGCCTGCCTTCTGAAATGAAACTCATAAGCACTCAGCTGAAAATAAAGCTTATAGTACAAACCAGCTAGATGCAAATCAATACTAACCTTTTACTTAAAGAGGACAGGAAATTATTTCTAACTGGCAGCTGTTTATAAGGTTCTTATTCTCAGGAATGATATGCATTCCCTAAATTATCCATATTTAACTATATTTGAATACAAAGTGATGTGAAAAACCGTATTTTACATTGTTTTGTTTTTATGGGCAGTATTCTGTTACAGTTCTCATTATGGAACCAGTAATTTGGAATTATTACTATGTCACGGTTTGTGTACAGAATGCTTATTATGAGCTGTTGGCCTATTAGAACCCAGTTTAGAGTTCTGTGTACAAACTGTGACATAGCTAAAACTCAAAATTATTGGTTCCATGATGAGAATTGTAACAGAGTGCTGTCCATAAAAACAAAACAATGTAAAATTCAGTTTTTCATATAACTTTTTATTCAGGTACACTGAAATATGGATAGTTTAGGGAATGCATATCATTTCTGAGAATAAGAAGTTTATAAAGAGTTGCCAGTTGGAATGATTTCCTGTCCTCTTTAATTCATTGAATTAAACACTGCAAAGATTAGGAAACTCATTGAACAATGCTACACCAGTGAGTTGAGGGAACAGCTTAATGTGACTTGTATTGTAGTAGGGTGTTTATTTTTGCACATTTATGAAATGTGGAATGATGTGCATAGCTGGATTGAAAGTGGATGTCCTATGTACAAAAATGTTTCATGTGCAAAAATGGATAAGGCGTGATTAAAAAAAAAAGAAGATAATGGGAGGAAAAACACTGAGTATGAGCTACGTTTTGAGCCTGGGATCCTGGGGTGCTGTACCCCGTCCTCTGCACCACAGAGAAAGTACTGGCAGTAGGGTGTTTTTTTTGCATACTTATGAAATGAGGAATAGAAACATAGAAACATAGGCTTTGATGGCAGGTAAGGACTACTTGGCCCACCCAGTCTGCCCATTTCCTTACCTATTTAATAAGCTGCAGATTCTAGTTAACCAACAGCCTACTTCCTGCAACCCCCCACTACAAATGCCTTATGTCTGTCCTATGCATGTTTGAATTCCTCCACTGTTTTAGACCCAACACCCTTCCCAGGAAGGTGGTTCCATGCATCCACCTCTCTCTCTGTGAAAAAAAAATTTCCTCACATTACCCCTGAGCCGTGCTCCCTCTATCTTTAAATTGTGCCCCCTTGTTCTTCCACATCTCTTTTTCTGAAAGATGCTACCCTCCTGGACTTTGTTGATTCCCTTGAGGTACTTGAACATTTCTATCATGTCCCCACTGTCCCTCCTTTCATCAAGGGTATACATATTAAGCTCTCTCAGTCTCTCTTTATATGGTTTCTGATGCAGACCCTGCACCACTTTAGTTGCCCTCCTCTTGACTGCTTCCATCCTGTTTATGTCCTTGCATAGATGGGGTCTTCAAAACTGCACACAGTATTCCAGATGGGGTCTCACCAACTGTCTGTACAGAGGAATAACCACTTCCCTTTTTGTACTTGTGATGCCCCTTCCTATGGATCCCAGTATCCCCCTGGATCTCCTTACTGACTTCTCACATTGCTTACCCATTTTTAGGTCATCTGATATGACCACCCCAAAGTCCCTTTCCATTTTTGTTGTTGTTAGTACCTCCCCTGCTATTGAGTACTCTTCTTCTGGGTTTTTGTTTCCTAGGTGCATTACTTTGCACTTCTTTGCATTGAATCTAAGTTGCCATATGATTGACCATTCCTCCAACCTTGCCAAGTCTCTTCTCATCCTTTCTACCCCCCTTGTGTATCAACTCTGTTACAGATCTTTGTGTCATTTGCAAAGAGGCATACCATTCCCTCCAGACCCTCTGCAATGTCACCTATAAAGATGTTAAAGAGGACTGGACCCAGTACTGAGCCCTGAGGTACTCCACTAGGAACCCCTCTTTCTTCTAAATGTGTTCCATTCACTATTACCTTCTGTGTCCTGTCGTGCAGCCTGTTTGCTACCCAGGCTAATACCCTGGAACCCACTCCCAGGCTGGCTAACTTGATTATTAATCTTTTGTGTGGGACTGTGTCAAATGCCTTGCCAAAGTCTAGGTAGGCCATATCCACAGCCCCTCCCTGGACTATTACTTTGGTCACCCAGTCAAAGAAATCAATTAGGTTCATCTGACATGACCTTCCTGCTGTGAATCCATGCTGCTTTGGCTCCTGTGCCCCGCTGGCCTCTAGGTACTCAACAATTCTTTCTTTCAGAAGTGATTCCATCATTTTCCCTACCACTGAGGTCAAACTTACAGGTCTATATTTTCCTGCTTCTGCCTTGCTCCCACTTTTGTGAAGGGGAATCACATCTGCCCTCCTCCAGTCCTCTGGTACCACCCCATCCTTCCATGATTTGTTAAAAAGTGGGGTCAGTGGTGTCACTAGGTCCTCCCTTAGTTCTTTTAGGATTCTGGGGTGAATCCCGTCAGGCCCCATTTCTTTGTCTACCTTGAGTTTTAGGAGTTATTTCAAGACTCTTTCTTCTGTAAATGGACTGGTGTCAACCCCCCTATCCAGAGTGCTTCTATTGTCTGGTTTAGTTAACTCCTCCTCATCTTCTTTTGTGAATACTGAGCAAAAGTATCCATTCAGTATCTCTGCCTTTTCACTGTCTCCCTCTGCCCACCTCCCCTCTCCTTTATTAATCTTCACTATTCCTCCCTTAACCTTTCTATGCTCTCTAATGTATCTATAAAAGGTTTTATCCCCCTTCTTAACTGAGTTGGCTATTTTTTACCTCAGTTTGGGCCTTTGCTATTCTGATTGCCTTCCTCACTTCTTTCTGCTTTAATCGATACAGTTCCCTGTTGTGCTCCTTCTGTGATTCCTTATACTTTTTGAATGCAGACTTTTTCTCCTTAACCTTACCTGCCACCTCTTTTGAGAATGTAGAATGATGTGCATTGCTTTTTCAAAAGTGGATGTCCTTCAAGCAAAACTGTTCCATGTGCAAAAATAGATAAAGCCTGATCGGTAAAAAATGATAAGGGTAGAAAAACACTTAGTAAGGGGTAGGTTTAAGCCTGGAACCACTGGGCTTTGGGTCCAGTGCTTTGTCCTCTATACCACAGAGGAAGTAGAGGCAGCATTTTTTTTGTTTTTTGCATACTTATGAAATGTGGAATGATGTGCATAGCTTGAGCAAAAGTGAATGTCCTTTGTGCAAGAATGTTCCGTGGGTAAAAATGAATGAAGAATTACCAAAAAAAAAAAAAAAAGATAAGGGGGAACAGCACTTGGGGGGAGTTAGGTTTGAGGCGAAGATCATTGTCCTTTGGGATCCTGTGCCTTGTCCTCTGTACCACAGAGGAGGCTGGGGCAGCAAGGTGTTTTTTTGCATACTTATATAATGTAGAATGATGTGCAAAGCTGGATCAAAAGTGGATGTCCTATATGCAAAAATGGATAAAACCTGATAAAAAAAAAAAAAATATAAGAGGAGAAAAACACTGGGTAGGGTGTGGGCTCAAGCCTTGGAGCCTTGGGTCCTGTGTCCTGGGCCTTATTGTTTGCACCCCAAAGGAAGTAGGGGCAGCAGGGTGTTTTGTTACATACTTATGAAATGTGGAGTGATAAGCATAGCTTAATCGAAAGCAGATGTCCATTGTGTGAAAATGTTGTCACAGCTGTCATTTTTCAGATCCTGGTCAAAATGTGTTTTTTAACCTGTGGCACAGAATGACGTTATGCATTCGCATCTATAGAGGGATGCGATTGCAGGGCCCTGCACTCCAACAGACAAATAAGGATATGTTTATACTATCTGAAAAAGTAAGGAATGTCATTGAAAAAAAAACTTTGTTAATGCATGAGTTAGGGTTGTTTCTAAAGTGACAAAAGCAGGGAAATGTGATGTTAGGGTTTCCAACCCTAACACCCCACCCTGCAGACACTGACAGGTGTCAGGGGTGTGCCTTGGGGTCATCAGCCCTAATGCTCACCCCATTCTAGTATACTGTACCCATTTCAGCTTATTTACTTATGGAATTGGATGAACATTAGGGCTGACTACCCCAAGGCACACCCCCGATGTCTGTCAGTGTCTACAGCATGGGGGTGGGGTGCTAGGTTTGGAAACTCTAACACCACATTTCCCTGCTTTTGTCTTTTTAGTAACAACCCTAACTGATGGATTAACAAAGTGTTTTGCAGTGAATATATATATATATATATATGCAAAAAACTATGTTGATGCACCACTTAGGGTGTAACTCATTGCCAAAAAAGTCAGGAAATGTGGTGTTAGGGTTTCCAACTCTAACTCCCCAACCCCACCTCACCAAGCAGCAAAAGGAAAAAACATTAGGGTTTGGGGTCTCCGGAATCTTGGTGAATCAGTGGTGGGGTCTTCCTTGTGTTAAGAAAGTACGCCACATCTGACACTGTTTGTTCAGGGAATGGGAGGGTATTAGGTTTGAAAAGCCCAAGGAAGACCCCAGCACTGATTTGCCAAGACTCCAGAGACCCAAAACCTTTATATTTTTTCCATTTGATGCTTGGGGTGTGGGGGTGGGGAGTTAGTGTTGGAAACCCTTAAACTACATTTCCTGACTTTTTTGGCATTAAGTTCCACAATAACTCTGCTGCATTCAACATATTTTTATTTTACAAAAATGTCCTTTCTTTTTGAGATAGTGCAATTGTATCCTAATTCCACTACCTATGTAAGATGAACACAGGTGGGAGACCTGGAGGGGAAGGAGTCAAGAGAAATGGTACCAGGATTGTGCACCCAGCCTGCTTGTATATTTAAAAAATATGTAAAAGATTGGGAACAGCAGGAGGGGGTAGAAGCATTACTGTGGGTGGGCACCTTGGCCTGCTTAAGAAGAAATAAAATTAGCTAGGGAGGTAGTAGATAGATTGATAGACATATGGATAGATAGATGGATGGAGAGAGACAGAGAGAGTTAGACAACAAGACAGATAGATAGATAGATAGATAGATAGATAGATAGATAGATAGATAGATAGGTTCCATAGCAAGTTGCCATAAAAAAGGATGGGTCATTATTAATAAAGTCACCTGATATGGGACTAAAATAATTCTGTGCAACAGTTGTACAGACAACTAGAAAATCGGGAGTTCTGTGACAAATTATAGACTCCACAGAGGGAATGAAAAGCAGAATTGACAGTTTATTAACTGTGGGACTCAAGAGAGGTTATATAAAAGAACAAGAACACAGTTTACTGATAACTAGCTATCCAACTATACCCACCATTTACCTCCTGCAAAAGGTTCATTAAAATGCCCCTTCCCCTCATTCCCAGCCCCCAAAACAGTAAGATGTGACCCTAATCCCTACCTCTATCACTAGTCCAATCCCCCTCCCCATACCACAATTTGTTATAACAGTAAGTACAAAAAACACACACACACACAAACACATTGCAGTCATAACCATTGTCCCTGATCACAGAAACTTACAACTTCAAATGTATCTTGTTAACTCTCAAGGCTGCAGCCTGGTGTAATTCCCCATGGAGCTGTACAGAGGTAGTTAGGTCATCAAAGCCACATGCTGAATAACACTCAGGGTGGAAAAATACTTGAACAAAGTCCCCCTAACAGGACTACTGAAATTATATAAAACAGCCCATTAAAAGTTGTAAATATAACTAAATTTATACTAAGACATCTTCCTAATTACGCAACAATAAAAAAAAAAAGAACTGTATTAGAGGCTCCTGAACAAGTGATATCATTCATTTCACCTTCAAGATATCTTAAAGGGGCACTGTCAGCTTTTCCCTTCTGTCATAATTAATTTTATAGTACTATCTCCCTAGGCACATACCTGAGTAAACGATGATGCAGAATGCCCCTGCATAGAAGAAAGTGCAATCCGTGTACCTGTTTTTTGTAAATTAATAGTTTTTACATTACATTAGGAATGCTGCCAACGAGGAAGCAGATTCAAGGTGAAGCAGCGCTGAGAATAGCGTTTACCGTGGCCTTTATCCCTAAGGGGCCATTTTATCATCATTATCCCAATAACCACTTAATGCAGTGCATCTAATTATTTTAAGGTTTTCCTGGTGTTTCTAACAAAAAAACGAGTGTTCGTTCAGCTGCAAAAGAATGTTGCAATCTGGTGCCGAAATCCCATGCATGCGCAATAGCGCCAGGAGGAAAGATCCTATGTATGTGCAAGAATGTGCCACTATTGGCGCTTGTGCGGGATTTTGGCACCAGATTTCATCTCTCTTTTGCGGCTGAACGAGTGCTCATTTTTGTGTTAGAAATACCAGGAGCACCTTAAAATAACTAGATGCACTACATTATGTGGTTATTGGGATAATGATGTTAAAATGTGCTCCTCGGGGACAGCGCTCATAGTAAACGTGCATTCTCGGTGCGTTCTCGCCTTGAATCTGCTTCCAGTGCAGAGCATTTAAATGCATCCCGTGTGTAATGTAACAATTATTAATTTATAAAAAAACAGGTACATGGATTGCATTTTCATCTATCCAGGGGCATTCTGCATCATCGTTTACCCAGGTAAGTGCCTAGAGATCCACTACTATAAAATTAATTATAACAGAGGGGAAAAGCTGACAGTGCCCCTTTAAGGTATCATATATCTTAACATATGATATATTAAGATTAAAAAAAAGAATGTAAATATATAAGAAACACATCATCACATTCAGAATTACGCGTCCCTTCTCATTATCTCTCAACCTAATGGCTACCAACACAGACACCTGCCTGGTACAGAGTTCTCCAACTAATCAGCCTCATGTTTATTCATCAGCAAATCAATTAATAATCATGAATACAACAGGCTACTGCAAATGGATTCACTGATAAATAAATATATGAATGAAATGTATTTCTTTTTTTACGTATGTCATTATTCATGAGGCTGATTGGTTGGAGAACTTTGTGCTAGGCAGGTGTCTGTTGGCTGCGATTAGAGACACAGCAAAATTTAACTTTATCTGCAAAGTTAACTCGAAGTGGACAACTTCGAATGTGCTTAGCACTATGCGAAATTCCTATTAAAAGGTCAAAATTCACCTTTAGTGGATTTCATGTTGTCCACTTCACGTTAACTTTGAGTTACAGTTTGAGAAGGTGAAGTTGGTAAGGAACAGCCCACAGATCACATGTCTAACTGTCTGAAGGTCACATGATGCAGGCAGGTGGTTAATTAGGCACTGAACTAGCTTCACCTTCTCTTGGAGAAGGAGTTGTTTAGTCTGCAGTGTTGGTGTACTGTGTTCTTTTTTGCTCCAGTAGCTCTCAAAGTCTACCTATTTAGCATTTTTTTTGCGTAACAGTCTTTTGATTGTGTTGTTTGTTTTGCAGCCAGTTTGAGTTGATTTGAAACCTTAGTTTAGTTTAAAAAAGTTTGTTTTTGTTATTTAGTTTTAGTTACTATAATTTGAGTCTTAGTACTTTTACTAGTATTTTTTTGTTTTATTTTTGATCTACGTTTAAATGTTGTTAATATGGAGAGAGGTGGTCAAAATGTTGGGCAGCGGGGGCCCCAAATGTGTGGCGGCCTGGGGCGACCATTTCACCTTAACTGAGGTACTGCTTTGACCTCAACTGCTGAGGCCTCTAAGCAGCAGGACCAGCAGCAGTCTGAACTTCAGCAGCAGCAGGAACCACAACAGAAGCAGCAGCAGCAGCAGCAGCAGGAACCAAAGCAGCAGCAGCTTGTTGCCCCTCCACCAACTGCAGCACAGCAGGCGGCAGTATCTGGTGCTCCCTCACTGCCTGCGCCTGGTCCTCCATGCAGCTCTCCCATGTGGCAATTTTTCATCTCCCTCCCTGGTGACCTGACAGTGGATAAGTGCAAGCTATGCCAAGTGCTTGAACGTCATGGTCACAAGGGCAGCCACTTGGGCAGAGGTGGGCAACAAACTCGCCTTGCACTGCACCACCGTGCCAAGTGGGAGGTGAAGCTGCAGAAGCTACTAGCCAGTCCTGCAGTGGAAGCTGTAGAAGAGGGAGTGCATCTGCCTGTGTGGCATTGCTAAAGAATGGACAGGGCAGCAGAACCAGTGGCAGCCCCTGCAGCTGCCCATGATCGTGACCCATCACAAATGCCTGCCACATAGGCTGACTTGGCTGTGTTATGGAGTGAAGTGGAAGCCATCCATAATGTTGTTGAGGGTGCATGCCAGCAGCTGAATCAGATTGAGGGTTAGAATGCTGAAATAATCAGCATGTTAAGAACACTTACTGGTAGTGGTCAGCCTCAGCCCCCATAGGGCTAGTAAAAAAAAAAATGATTTAACCAAATTTCCTCCAAAAACCTGTCCTCTGCTTTTCCTTGTTTTCTTCATCAACTATTTTTTTCATATAGACTAAGCATGTAATTTATGTTCAATTAATGTTTTCTTCCTGATATTAATTCTGTTAATCCTGTATTTCTTGATGCTCATAATGCTAAATCTGATTCCCCACCTCCACCATATGCCCCCACCCCATTATGCTTTCTACAATAGAAATGGTTTTGTACTTACTCCTTACTTTATTGAATGTAATAAGTCATGTGGTCACCAGCTTTATGGACCCTTCATGCTTTCATTTCATTTCATTTGAACTGGTGACTCCAAAATGCCCTCCTCAATACACTTTTATTGTATTGTGCATTGTGGCACCATAGTTCCACCTGTAATGAAAGCACACAGCATCCACCATTTTGCCGACCCTCAGTCATTTAAAAATAAACTAAATTAAGTAACAACTCCAAAAATACTTGTTTCTTTTCCAAACATTTTTTCAGGGGATTATTCTTCAGATGTGGACACTAATACTGCATGCTGAATGATGTAGCAAGATATCAGTATAATCCGGCCACATTCATAAGATAGTAAATTATGGGGGGAGGGGGTGTTGATTGTCATGGTAGGTGACTTCATGGTATTTCGATTGTAGATTTTGTGGCCCATGGGTATGTATACTATGAAAATGTATGTAACATATTAAACAATAACCAAAAAGTAATACAGCATGACAATTAAAGCATCAGTGCAAAAATACGGTTATAATTTTGACCAATACTTTTTTATTTTATTTTACTTTGTCCCATATCTAATAACTTGTGCATACATACACTGCCCTTCTTTCCAAAATGTATTTTATTCTGTATTACTCCATTTTTTTAAATGAGAAATAATAAAAGTAATGCTCATTGCAATGTTACTGTGACCAGGTTTTTATCAGTATTCCCAGCTGTTTTTGAACAGACACTGTTCCATTATGTCATGCAGCACTGTCTGCTGCATGTGACTTTATTGTAGTAGCGACATAACTGAATTTAAATAGTTGCTGTCCAAAAGCATGTGAGAAGACTGATGCAAACCTGGTGCAAACCGGATTAAAATGAACGCTCCGTTTATTACTTCTGATTCAAAAAAAATGTAGTGCTGCATACTTAAATTGTTGAAAAGGATATTGTTCATATACACAAGTTTATTAGACTAGGTGGCAATGTAAAATAGAATAAAAAAGTATCGGTCAAAATTGTAACCATGTTCTTACACTGATGCTTTCATTGTCAGACTGTATTACTTTTTAGATATTGTTTACTGTGTTAAAGTTTCGTAGCATATATACCCACAATTACAATCAAAATACCCTAAAGTCACCTACCATGGCAATCCCCCCCCATAATTTTCTATCCTCTGAATGTTGCTGGCTTATAGTATACATAATTTAGCATGCGGTATGTGGAATAATAATCCCCTGAAAACATTTTCTGAATATTAACACGGATTTCTTGACACTCATAATTCTAAATCCCCAGCTCCCCCAAATGTTCCACCCCCAAATATGGTTTCTGCACTAGAAACAATTTTGTTCTTATTACTTTCTTTATTTTATTTTTTAAAATTCCCATGGTCACCAACTTTTTGGATGCTGGGTGCTTTCATTTTCTTTGAATTCACGGTGCTGAAACGCATACTGCAATACACTTTTATTGAAGCGGGTGGTGTGTCACCATAGTTTCACCTGCAATGTGCCATTTTGCAGACTCTATGACATTTAGGAAATAAAAGAAAGTAAGAACTCTGAGAAACTTCCTTTCTATTGCGGAAAGTATAATGGTGGTGTGATAGATTTGTGAGAGGTGTGATTTAGATTAGAATTATGACTTTTTTCCTTACATTTGGTTAAAGCAGCAGTGCAATAATCATAATACCATCAAATCACCTACCATGCCCCCCCAATGTTTTATCTTGTGAATGTACTGCTGTTTTAATTTCACGAAAAGTCCAGATGAAGAATAATGGCAGAAATGTGTCACAGTGTCCCAAGCGAGGGCATTGCCTGGTGATGCCAGCTGCTGCTGCTGCTGTTATCCCATTGTTTTAATTTCATAAAAAGTCCAGATGAAGAATCAGGCCCGAAATATATTACAGTGTCCCAAGTGAGAACATTGCCTGGTGACGCCAGTTACTGCTGCTGCTGTTGTCCCACTGTTTTCATTTCATGAAGAGTCCCAATGAAGAATAAGGCCCAGAATGTGTCACAGTCTCCTAAGTGAGAGCATTGCCCGCAGTGACATCTGCTGTATCACTAATATATGCTGCCCTTTGTGTGTGCCTTCATACCACAATGGTGAGTTATTGTTCACCCCACTGTAATTTATTTACATAGAAGCATAGAATATGATGGCAGATAAGGACCACTTGGCCCACCCAGTCTGCGCATGTCCCTACCTAATGGATAAGCTGCAGATCCTAGTTAACCAGCAGTCTACTTATTTTGCATAGACACAGCCATTTAATTTCTATTGAATCTTGTTGTGTGTTGAAAGCAGTCCATCATGTTGTTCTTTTTCAGGGAATCATCATAATACATATGGAATTTTTCGACTTTACCGTGATGGACATGCTGATCACATCCACATGCCAGACATATGCTACCAGTACGACACCTAATGTGATACTATAACATTTAATTTGCATTGGGGGTTGGGGATTACTGTTGTGGGTGACTGAAATATCATCATTTATGATTACTTTTTTTCCTTAGGTCATAGGAACACTTGTGTTCTGCATGTTTCGGATTGTTGATGACTTTGGCTATATGGAGACTGTCAAGCCATGAAAGTTTTTTTTTTGAGGGGGTGGGGGCATAATTTGAAAACAAGTTTCATTAATATTTTTGTCTTCTTTCCAGGTCTTCAGCATATCCTAACTGTTGTCCATTTTCAGATTGGAAGATACCACCGATGGCAGTCCACAGCACCTCAATGTTACCTGAAAACAGATGAAGAAGAAATTATTAGGAGTTCATTGCACTCCTACATTCAATTCCCAGTGTGGCTGTTTCTGTCTTATGTTACATCCAGCTTAAAATACCAAGCTATTAGTAAAACCCCTTTAAAAAAATTAACATGTTTAGTGATTGACACGCAGTGGCCCACTGTCTTAAGTTACATTATATCACGTGTTTTCAGGACCAGTATAACACGTTGTACAACCCTTGCATACTGAAGTACACCTGTTCCATCTGTGAAGAAAAAAAAATACTATCTGGGCTTTATGTCACTGCCATTGAATGCTTTATGCTGGCAGACAAAAATTAAAACAAAAAATGAATGAGGAAATAAGAGTGATATTTACCTGTAGATATTATCCTTTAGGTGGTCAGACTACTGTAATCCTGCAAGTTTACACTGTCTGTAACCTGTGAAAACAAAATGAAAATCAGTTGCCTGTATTTGGTGACAATGGCATCTTTAAAATGGTAAAGGAAGGATTTAAACCACAGTTCAAGTCAAAATCATAGTGCATGATATTAGTGCATACTTACTGTAAATTAGTGATAAGAAACAGGGTGGCTGTGGCTGGCTGAGGGTTCAGAACTTGGGCACAGGTACAATGTCTCTCCCTCACTCTCAAGAGGCAGGGTGGCTATGGCTGGCTGAGGGTTCAGAACTTGGGCAAAGATACAGTGGGCCGGATTCATAAACGTTGGATGCACACTGCGGCAATAGCAGTTTGTGCCAACTGCCACTGCATTGTGAACCCTGTACCACATTCTGAAAGAGCAGGGTCCCTGTGCCAGAAATCCTGGAACTGCCACAACCTCAGGCGTGCACCAAAGCAAATGGCGCACCTGCGGACAATGACACAGAGTTCCAGCTGCCCCCTCATGGCTCAACTAAAGTGGTGGCATGGTGGCCAGGGATGGGGGCACACATACTGCTAGAAAGCAGGGCTCAGGGATGGCATACTGCATGGGGTGGCACTGTTGCAGGTGGGGAATGTGTGGGCAACCATGGCAGTGCAGTTGCACCTGGTGGGGGGGTGCCATGTGTGGCATCATACTTGCACAGACACATAATGGGGTATGGGGGATAGCATCACAAAGCACTATGGCCCCATGATGGCATGGCCCAGGTGGCAATCCCCAGGGATGTGTCAACATGGGACCCTGATTCTGTGTGACACTGTACCCTCCATAAACCAATGCGTATCCGTGCCAGTATGGTGCCATACATGGCATCCCCCATCAGGTGAAACTGCACTGCCATTGTTGCTCACCTGGTTCCCACCTGCAACAGTGCCACCCTGTGCAGTATGCCACCCTGTCACTGCTTGTTAGGGCCCCTTTGCCAAATGTCCCTGAAGTGTCTGTAGTGGCGCAAAGGGCTTAGACCAGCTTTTCAGTGGTCTACCTCCAGCCTCTTGTCATGGCCACAGCAGAGTTTCCTGCATATCAGAAAAGGGGATGTTTTAGCCCTGCCATGACGCAAGCCCCCTTGTGACCTGACACACCAGTTGGTGGTTGCAACTTGTGGTGCAAGGGGGCTTTGACACAGCTGCGTCAGAGGTGGATGCAGGCTGCATTTCTGCATACTGTTTGAAGTAAGTCAGGACACAAGTTGTGACTTGTGGCAAACTTTTTGGATGCAAACCCCTTGCATCCCTCTAAGGGCTTCCTGAGTCTGGCCCAGTGTCTCTCTCACTTTCAAGAAGCAGGGTGGCTGTGGCTGGCTGAGGATTCATAGCTTGAGCACAGGTACAATTCCCAGAATTTCAAGTCCTGAAAAAGGACTTTAATTTTTTTATTTAATGTAAATCATTGGCCTTGATGATAGTTCTTAGTAACCAGAAGTACGTGAATGCAAATTTTGTCATTATACCCTACTAACGACATCCTCATCATCATCATGAAGGAGGAAGCAGCCCTCACGGTCATCAAGACTGGAGTTGTACCCACTTGGAAATTATTTTTCCATGGCTGCATCATCAGCCTCAATGGTACACTGCTTGATGCTGCCACCATGGTCTGCTTCACCCACATCATCAGCACAACCATCGGCGTGACTGGGTACAAACATAGATGTGGTTGCCCTACTTGGTATGTGCCCTTCATTCATTTTGATAAATGTCAGCATGCTGACATTTGAAGGTGATAGGTTAGTACATCGGTCATGTACTATGGCCCATGCAGAACTAATTACCCTCTCCACACTTACACTGGAGGGTGGGCAGGTCAGGTACTTCAGCGCTACTGAAGTCAAGCTGGCCATTCATTCACTTTGCCACTCCAGTACACCAGAGGATCATCAAGTATTGTCAGATGCCTATTTTCTGCCAAAAAGGCCTCTACCATGCTCTGTGATGCACGCATTCCTGATGAGTCATCCACCTGTTCACAAGATTCATCTAGGTCACAAATTCCTACTTGGGACAAGGCACCCCAAAGTGAATTAAAGGCCAGCTATGCAACTGGCACCACCCCTTGCCACTCAGCCACCTTACTGGATGTACTCACCCACAGTGACCTTCAGCCTTGTTATGCTGTGGGTTACAAAACTTTGCATGTGACTTATGTGCCCCATGAACCAATTGCACCAACTATCCAGTCAGAATTTGAACCTGATCATGCCCTCCCTCCAGTATGGATGCAATGCCATGTTTGTAGTTTGGGTCTAGCATTGTGGCTATTCCAAATTCTGGAGATTGCTGAATAGTGGTGATGTGTCAATTGCTGTCTAATATTGTAATCATGTCTTTCAGTAATGCACAGCTTGACCTATCTCTGTCCACATCAAGGCTAGACTGCAGATTCAACAAAATCTTCTTTAGCACCCAGAGCAGTGGAATAGCTTGACTAATGGATGCAGTGTCACCACTGACTGCCTGTGCGGCATGTTCAAACAGCCTCAAAATTAATATTACTGAGTCCATGAGTTGCCATTGTTCAGTTGTCATAGACATTGAGGCCCCTGAACTGTCACGGCTAGTGTGCATAACTAGGTACTTGGAGATGGTTTTGTACTACTCTTTCAACCACTTTGCCATGTAAAGTGTTGAGTTCCATCTCATGACAATTTCAAGCTTGAGGCAGTGCTGAGGGATGCTGTTTTGAATTTGCAGCTGCCTAAGCTGGTCATGGGCCTTTCCAGAGCATGCAAAGTGGGCACAGATGTGGTGTGCAACAGTCAGCATTTGTTTGATTTCAGGGTACTGCAGAAACTTCTGTACCACAAGATTTAAACAGTGGGCCATGCTGGGAACCATCACAAAGCCACCATTGCTGATACATTTAACAATGTTTGATCCATTATCACTGGCTATGAAGCTAGCTTTTAGGGGCAGGGGATGCAGCCACTCATCAATTTCTGTCTGGAGCAAGTCTAGCATGTTTTCACCTGTATGTGACCCTGCTACACTATGCATTGCAAGCACGGCATGCTGTCTAATGCCATGAAGGCTGCTACCACCACAGTCTGACTTATTCCACTGCTTTCCCATCCCGCCATCACAGACAACCCCAGGTAGCTGCACCCAATGTGCAGTAATACACAGATAGGAACTACACACTGTTTTGCCACTTGTCCACATATCCATGCTTAAGTGAATGTAAGGTGATGTGGAATGTTGAAGGGCATGTCTTGAAGACTCCATCACAGTCCTGTATAACTCCGGGACAACACAGGTGGAAGAGTATGTCCTGGATGGGATCTTCCATTTAGGACATTCACATGCCACAAGGCACTGGAATCCCACATTCTCCACAAAGGAGAATGGCAAAAGGTCAATTACCAGCATTTCATCTATGGCAGCATTGAGTTCATGTGCAACCGCATGGTTTGGTGGGTATTTACTGTTCCATGGAAAAAGGCTGTGCAACGTTTGCTGCATTGTTAGGTGTTTTGCACATGGCATGCCAAATGGCTCTCTTCTGTGAACTGCCATGGATGGGGTGACTTTGATGTGTGATGGTGGGTGCACAGGTGGCAAGCCAATAAATGCAGTTGTTTTCCCTGTTTTAAGCACAAGGGCTGATGTAGTAGAATTACTACATGGATCTCCACTGCTACTCTGACCACTACTTGACCATTCAAAATCCTCCTTCTCCTCATGCCTGTAGTAATCCTCCGGTGTTATTTCACAACTGTTACCAACATGGCTACTTACACTCAAGGAAGGGGATATCATGCTTACTAAGGTGGAAGAAGGTGAATGCCCCACTACAGCATTAGCTCCCCTCTGGTGCTGAGTTCACAGTGCCATATGCCTGCTCTTCAGATGAATATGCTGGCTCCCTGTGCCGAGATGGCTACCCTTTTTACCATACTTCCCACATGCTTGACAAAGCTGGCAGATTGCCACTGTTTCATTGCTTCAATCTTGTACAAAAAAAAATCCCAAACTAGGAATTTGGATGCTGTACTCTTCACAGTTGCTGCTGGTGATGCATATGGGACAGCAGTTTTTGTGTCAATGGAATGGGGGGTGTATTGCATGATTTCTGGTGTTGTGCACACTTGGATTTTGACTAAACATCACAATCTATGACTATTACTTCAGGATCATCAACAGACACACCTATATCATAACTTTGAGGAGGGGGTGATTGACTAACAGACTATTGACAAACAACCACCTTAACTTTCTTTCTGTCTGGTTCCCAAATGGGGTTGCTAGCATCATAATCATCATCCACAAATTCGCTTTGGATGTTATCCTATGGAGATATCCCAGCCACAACCTCAATATGATCAGCCACACTTTTATCATCAATATCTGAATGTTTGGATGGCCTAACCTGAGGACCTGTGGAACACAAGACTGTGAGTCATCAGCATGATCAGAATCTTGTTAAACTACTGTGTGGAGTAGGACATTAACTACACTCAAGTCTGCGGACTCAACATTTTTCCCACCCGATAACTTTACCAGGGTTGAACTTGTAGCAATACTCATGCTGTTATCAACCATGCTGTCTCTAACTTTACTACCAGCAGGGAAAACAGCATTACCAATCAGCATTGAAGCAACTGATTTCATTGTGAAAAACAGTCGGAGAAATGCCTTTACTTCCAGCAACTACTACCTTTGCCTTCTGCTGCGTACTAACACGGTCATGGCCATGACGGCCGTGGCCATGACCACTCTCAACATTGCTAAGCTTGCTAGCCCCTGATGAACCTGCCTCATCATCACAACAACTTCCACTGCTAGTAGTCTTCTTGGCAGTAGCCCCATAGCCAGAAACAGCTTTGCATGACTGTATCTTCATGGGCATTTTTTAAGATTACACAGAAAAATAACAGCAACTTTATATTTCTGCAGTTGTTTTGTGGGGGGGCACCAGTAGCTACACTGAAGCAGGGAAAAATATTGCCAACAGGCTGAGAAATTCAGAGTACTGCTATTGCAAGGTTGCAATAAAATGTGTATAAATTGACAGCCCGCAAACAGATTAAAGGCCAGGAGCAGAAACTTTAACTGTTCAGTAAACTACAACACAGTCTTTTAAACCAACTGAAAAAATGCCCAGCAGGCAGCAAAAACATATAAAAAATTAATATAAGTAGTAATATGTGTACCTGAACACACAAATACTAAAATACTAGCCAACAACACTTTGAAAGACTGGCTTTCTTACTGTGGCCTGTGAATCTCCCTTCTACACCATAGATCTGCCCCTCCCCCGGAGCACACTTCTACAGTGTCTGGCAGTACAGAAACTGAATGTACTAAATTAACATTCAATATTCACATAAAATCAATAAATGCTTGATGATATAAACACATAAGGGTTTACTACAATCAGTGTACTAAATGTTAAGACAAAATTTAGTTGCAAAAATGTGTTTTTAAAGCTTTTAAACTGGTTTGATTCTCAGATCTCTGGGACCAAACTGTCTCCAGCTTTCCACTACACACACTATGCTGAACTGAGGCTGTGCAAAACAGTATAGAGCTCATGTGACCTTACATCCCAATAATCACTGCAAAATTTGCCTTAAACACCATAAACAAGGCAAAGTAATCCAAAGTCCATAGGGAACAATGGAAACTTCACGTTACTTTGAGATGAGAAGTTATTTGCTTCACCTTGCTTAGAATTTTGCAGAATGCGGGTTATACCTGAAATACTACACATAGCGAAGTTTATGGACTTTGCCTACCTCTAACTGTGTAAGATAGAGAAAGAATGTGAAGGGAGGCATAATTCTGGATGTGATGATTTTTTTCATATATTTACATTATGTTTTATTAAATTGTGAAGACTGGAGCTGGACAGGTTTCTGTGACAAAAGCAAGCAATGGGCAATGATGCCACATTGCTATGTGGTTTGGATTATTTTGTTCAAATATCTGTGAATTAGTGGCAAGTGGAGTTAGGATGGTGTCCACGGACAAAAGTGGTATAGGGAATTGACACAGACTGCATGGTAGCATGCATGACACAGTTCATTCCGGGTGTTGTACTGTACTAGAATGGAAAGACACATGGAGGACTGGATAAAAGAAAAACAAACTTAAGCACAATTGAATATAACTGTAGTATACTGAAAATGACTTGTTTGCAGTAAGATGAACCTATAAAGCACTGCACCATTGCATCATGGCGTGACAAGAAGAAACAAAAACGATTGACATATGACCATTGTTCCTATTTTGTTTATATGTCAATGCATTTTTTGATATTACATTGCGTCTGTGCTGTCAGGGATGACTATATTGTAAGATCATGTGAAAGAAGGACCACACTACAATGGAACTCTATTAAAAAGGAGATGTTACATCTAGGTTACATTGTCATAGAAAAAACACACATACCAGGCAATACATGACATATGTTTTCTCAGCTTGAATATTCAAGATATTTACATTAAAAAATTCAGGAAAAGTGGGTCCTCACTATTGCACAACCCCAATGGAAAGGAGCTATGCATCTCAGCAGGTATGTTCTTGATTGTGGGAAAACAAACTATAACATCTGGACATTACCGAAAATAAGATATTTCCTCTCAGCTTGGTGGCACTGGGTAAATACATTGTAAAAAGAGGTGCAAAAAGATTAGCATGGAAAGACACATTGCATATCTGATATTCTTTCCTATGTAACCAGAGTGCTAAAAAAATATAACAGCAGGATCCCACTGACAATAAGATGTTTCCTCTCAACTGACCTATCTGAAGTAAATACATTGTTAACAACAGGTAGCAGCAGACACCCTACTGAAATGAAGTATTGCATCTCTACCAAGGCAGCCAGGCTAAATGCGGCATAGACATTTGTAAAGACAGGACCACTACTGAAAATGATATATTGCATCTCATCTATGTTATCGTAAGTAAATGTATAAGTGCACACATTGTAAACTTTTAGTAATATCTTGACTTTCACTGTTTCCTTCTTTTTTTAATGTGATATAAATCTGTACTTTTTATGGCACCAAAATATAACAATTAGTGTAAAATCCAAAACAGAGTTTGTTCATATATCAGTGGCTGGTTCCAGCAGCATGACTTCTCTTAGATTGGAGTAGTGGATTTTCACAATGGTATCAGCTCATGCGAGTTGGGTGTTTTTTTTGGGGGGGGTGAAGTAAGGTTTCAAGCAGTGGGAGGTAAGGGGAGGATGTACAATCAGCAAAGGGCCATTTTCTTTAAGCAGGGATTAAAAACACTGGAGACAGAGCATTTATGAATGAAAGACTCCAACAACCTGGATGGAAAGGGGGGATGGGGGGCAGTGGTGTCCAGAGAAGATGGACTGGGAGTATGTAGATCCATGTTCCCATATTATACATTCTATAAAAATCATAAATAAAAAGAAAAAAAAACAGATTGAGAAATGATGCCATGATACCATGGTAGTGTTGTAAAATGTAACTACAAAGGGAATCACAGGAGATCTCTAACGAACCAATGACTAAAGTAAAGTGCTGACAAACTCACTCCACAGACCCCCATCAGCAATCAACTGTTTTGTTTTAGTAGGAAGAAAAAAACCAAGGAGAATGAGTAGTCAAGAGTGTAATAACCTAGCAACCTTTACGGGAAGGTGGAATGGGGTGTGTGGGTGGGGGGAAGCGGTCCAGATAAGCTATACTGGGGTGAGCAAATCATGGTACACATACATTAGTTAACCAAAAAAGGGAAAGAAAAAGGTAAAGTTTGAGAAAGGCTGGTGAAGTACCAGGAAACTGGTACATTATGTGTCTATAAAGGAAAGAACATGAGTTCAGTTGCACTCCATTAAAGATAAATGATGTGGTGCACATACTACGTAAACCTTCTGACAGACTTGTACTGCCCCCCCACACAACACACACACACACACACACACACAACACTTTTGATCGGTGATGGAACATTTTCTTTCAGTAGGGAATTACAAAAATAATAATAATAATCATCATAATAATGGAGCGGAGTGTGTGTGTGTGTGTGTATATGTGTGTGTGTGTGTATGTATGTGTATGTGCGTGCGTGTGTGTGCGCACGTGCGCGAATCACACATGTGTACAGATTTTATTTCCCATCTCATTTAGGTACAGTTCAACTGCTTTCACTTTCCTGATCTCCATTCAACAGCACAGAAACTTTTCTGCACGTGCGGTACATTATCTCTAAGCTTGATAGTGGAAACGCTAAAAACATGATCTTTCAAATGTAAATATCTTAAAAAATACAAAACTCCCAGACATCAACCACCCTAGGAAATCCTTCCCCACCAAGCTACATAAGTATACAAAATGTAATTATTTAAAGAGTTACAGTTTTTTATCTAGATGAGAGAAAATTTCAGAAAAAAACACCATTAAAGTCAATGGGAAACAACACAGCCTTTTAACACTTTAATATCTCTAAAAATACTGAATGGATTTATAGGAGATTTCAGGGATTGTGGTTTCTGACATGTGCAACAAATCCTTAAAGTTTCATGTAAATCTGTAAAATTGTCTTTCTACAAGAAGCAAACAAAAAATTTAGTTTAACATAGAACTCATCAGCCACCATAACTATAGGGGCGCTACTGTGCCCCTATAATATATTATAGTGGCACGACAGCACCACTATAGTTAGGGTTGAGTAGCCTGTTTAATGCTGAACCTCAAATTTTGTACTTTAATAATTTTGCAACTGATCAGTGGATTTACCCAAAAGTTGGTATGTGCTGTCCTGTAATATAACTGTCTTGACGTGGCAAGTTTCATTCCAGTTGGATGTTTGGATTCTGAGATCCGGATACTGTAAAAAAATTAAAAGTCACCACATTGCAGTTTTTTTGATGATCGCCTTGTGGCCAGACAGTGTGAAATTTTGGTGTGATTTTTTTTTATGGTAGCAAGAACCGGGGTAACTGAACTGCCATCGTTTGTTTGGTGAACAAATTATTAATATGTTGCAAAGTGGTCAGCGTAGCTCAGTTGGTAGCACATCTGCCTCAGGATCAGAAGGTCGTGGGTTCTTGTCCCACACCTGGTTTGGGCTTGCACCAAAAATAAATTGCTGGCATCTGAGTGCAGTATTAGGGGGGTGCTGTACTGCTGGGGTGTGCCATCCTTCGGATGAGATGTTAAACTGAGGTCCCTTCTACCCATCCTGGTGTTGTCCAGGTGGAAATAAAAGAACCCAGGGCACTCTTCGCAAAGAGTAGGAGACATTCCCAGTGTCCTGGCCAACATTCCCCTTCCCATAAACCAGTTCATGCAATTATCCAGGCTGTGTGTGGGTGATGATGTGCAATATGTCTGCCCCTACACATTCAGTCACTTCACTACCAGCCTAGCATTGCTTGTAAAGCACTTTGGGATACACTGTGTATGAAAAGTGCTATATAAATGCTGATTCTTCTTATTCAGTTTTTAAGGCAAGTTTTATTTATAGGGCACACATTCCCTGGGGCTCTAGGCACCTAACAAAATACATCAACAAAAAAACAACAGACAACAACATTTTCAGAATAAATAAAATTCCCATCATTTCCCATGGGAAGATCACTTCAAAATAGAGGTAAAAGGTTCGATAAAGGATTTGATCTCGCAAAAATGGATTAATTCTCATGAGAAACATCCCTTTTTCATGAGGAAAAAATCTTTTGTCGCGAGCCACCATCATATTTTTTTTTCCATGGGCTAAAAAGCATGGAAAATACATAAACATTTTGTCATTTTACAAATCAAACACCAGAATCTGGCTAAATGGGCTCAGTTTAACTAGATTCTAGTGTTCATTTTTCACAATTAGGGTCACTAATGCTTTTACTGGGCACCCAAAATCCTGGGTGCCCAGTTTAGCAAGAGGAACTTTCCACTGCATTCTCTGTATGAGAATTGCAGATTTTCATTACTTCTGCAACTGCAGTTGGACTTGTGCTGCCAGCTGCAGTGTGAGTTGTGAGCCATCATTTCCCTGGTGTCTAGTAGCATCCATCACTCCCCCATCACTGTCCCCCTAAATTAAATATATATTCCCTGGTGTCTAGTGGTACCCCCCACCCTCCGATCACCTCCCCTAGTCCCTGGTTTATTTATGTATTAATACTTATATAATTTGACATCGGGATGCTCACCCCTGATGTTGGACCCCCCCCCATACAGCCTGTTGGTTTATTAAATAGACGACATCGGCTCTGTCATTGCCAGCAGACTCACTCTCACTGGGTTCCTTCAACAGTCCTCCAGGAAACAGCCAAACACCCTTCTCTACAGCTCCTTCCATGGTTGTCCTCTGCTGCTATGCTTACTAACTAGGGAGAGAAGAAAATCCTGTTCAAAGGACCACCAAGGCTAAAGTCGGTCATGGCAGCAGAATTTAACAATCTGCTTTTGGGATGTCTAGACAGGTGCCAGATGGAACCAGTAGATGCCCCATCCAAACCAACTCTTCTTTTCTGACTCCTGGATTCAAAACAGAGTTTGGTGTTAAGCGCAGGCAACTGCTTACTCACTCCAGGTACCACTGTCAACACAGAAACACTAATTTGGCACTGCAATAACAACACCGGATTTCCAGGTATGTGCAATAGAATGCACAAGGGGAACACATATAATGGCTTACACTCATGGCCCACTAAGATGCTAAAAAATAAAAACAGCTGACTCCTCACACTCCTCACTATTTAGCCCTCGCTGCCTCTATATCCCCACCATGGCCACTCTAACAAAAAGTAATAAAATGATAACATTAAAAATTAAGCCATAACTGCGCCTTTAATCTAATACTTAATCAGCACTAGAAGTTGTAAAAGCAGAGAGAGATGGGGAGCTCAAAAAACAGACCCACAGAGCTCCTGCAGACAGCTCACCCAGCATTGCAGCCATCTCGTAGAGAGGAAGAAGGGACTGTGCTCTTAAGCCTACTTAAATATTAGTGATATGGTTTGTTTTGTGTGTTTTACACAGAGACACAACTCAATAAGGAAAATGTAATATTACAACTGAACTTCAGACTTTAAAATTCTGAAGGCACTAGCATGAGGGACACTACTGACAAAATTAGACTTGCTGACATGTTTAGAAACAAGTGGTCATGATTGGCTATAAAAGTCTGATATTTGTTACTGCACCTGGTGTCATAGAACGGTTTACTGTACTTTGTAAAGCACTTCAAGTTTTTTAAAATCACTATATAATTTATATAAAATAAATGTAACACAACCTATCCTTTTAGAGATAGTAAAATACAACTGATAAGTAAAATCAAAAAAGGATTTGAAATGTGCATCAATACATGGCAGGCTTGCCAGTCCAGTGGAGGAGCAGTTGTGATTCCACCCCCCATGTTGATGATTCAAGTTTGAGAATAGATGGGGTCACTCAGTGGGCTGGCAGGGTGAGGGAAAACAATCCCCTGACATTTTTTTTTATACCTGAAAAAAAGAAAATGGTCCCATGTCATCCCCACTGTCCCCCCTCTCCCATCCTGACCCTCCCACCGAGCACCCACCACCCCACACCCACCCTTATCCTATACTTACCACCAGAGGTCATAGACTGTCATCTTCTGTGGACTGAGACACGTCTGCACTCTTCAAAGCCAAAACCGTGAACTGAGGAATCAAGTTAAGTTCAGTATAATGTATTTCAATTGCGTTTTGAACTTATGTTCCTAACTTTACCATTTTTAGGAATTTATTCACCAAATTTTCAACATGGCCTTTTTGGGACCCCTCCTCATGTACACTGGCACTGTCATTTTTGTTAATCAGGCCCAGAAGGTGATTTCATGGTCACTGCACAAAATCACCTTTTGGGACTGAATAACACAGTTTCACCACCAGTATTCATGAGATGGGTCCTAATAAGGCCATATTGAAAATTTGGTGAAAAATTAATAAAAATGGCTGAGTTATGAGCGTTCATTGAAATGTTTCTATGTACGTGCATAACTTTGGTAATTTTCAATATTTTGAGTCCAATTTTTCAGCATCACCATTTTTTCACACCACCTCATGAACAGTAGAGCTGTCATTTTTTGTATCCTGTCTGAAACATGTTTTTACGCCTGTGGCTTAGAATGGCATTTTGGCATGGATTTGAAAATTTACACCTATGGGGTTTATGAGGTGGGGTCATAAGAAGACTATGTTGAAAATTTGGGGTCAAAATATGAAAAAATTACAAAGATTTGACCATTCATTGCAATTTCACTACCCATGCTCGTACCTTCTGAAATTTTTTATATTTTTACCCCAGATTTTCAACATAGCCTTCTTATTACCCCAACTCATGTATGTCACAGCTGTCATTTTTCAAATCCTGCCCATAATTTTTTTTCACACCTGTGACATGGAATGGCATTGCAGTTGTGCAGAATTATATTTTGGTCAGGATTAGAAACTTTTCTGTACCGGGTACATGGGGTGTGCCTTGGGGTCATTGGGCCTAACTCTCACCCCATTCAATGTGCATGAAAGCTGACATGGTAGAGTATAGGAGACTGGAGTAAGAGTTAGGCTGATGACCTCAAGACACAACTTGTTCTGTTGGGCTGTGGAGGGTGTGGGGCGGTGGGTAGGATGGGGGTTAGGGTCTCAACCCTAACACCCCATTTCTCTACTTTTGTCACTTCAACCCTAACTGATGCATTAAAATTGTTTTATTGCAATGAATTTTCTTACTTTTTGAGAAAGTGTAATCTTACCCTTATATAGTTTTGGGCACGCAGGGCCCCATGGTATCAGTGTTTAGGAGCCCAGGGCCCTATGGGCCCTCACTCCCTTTTCTATCTATAAGTGCACAGACATTGTAATGAGCTGTCATCTCTGTGTGGGAACACATTATTGCATAATGAATGGCCCTGCATTCCCACCTACCTTTAATTATAGAGCCATAGCACAGGCCTAGACAAATTCCAAGTAACTCCTGTGCTGCAAATGGTGCAATATCTCAGTAACCATAACAACCTTGGGAAAAATTCCTCTGCAGTTGTAATCATGGACTGATAACCTGCATGTGTGCTTGGTGTACTAAGCTGCGTTTGGCAAAAAATCTATATCTCGAAGCGTTTTTGAGATATAGGCACCGAATGGCACTGTGTTCACCACAATGTTATCCTATGGGACATTTCTCAACTTTGGAATTCCATAGCTATGGAACCGTTGCAAAGTTTTACACCAATTCAGCATAAGTCACATCTGTGGGATAGCCTCTTTGTACCCTGTAAATTTCAATCCAAAAGTCCTGACCATTTCTTAGCAGTAAACTGACAACGTTTTTAAAATCCTTGTTTGTGAGCTGTCAAAATCCCTGTTCACAAGCTGAATCCCCATTCATGAGGTGTCAAAATCCCTGTTTGTGAGATAGGGCCATCTGGTCGTCATCTCATGAATGGGGAATTTGACAGCTCACAAATGTGGATTGGCTCATGAACAGGGAGTTCACAGCTCACGAATGAGGATTTGACAGCTCACTAACAAGGATTTCTTTTTATAATCCTTGTTCATGACCTGTCAAAATCCCTGTTACTGAGTACTAGGTGTTTATTTGTTCAGTTGTTCAAACCATTACAAATTTAACATTACATTTGTCAACTACATACAAAAACATTATTCTTCCAAATACATATATGAGGAAGCATTAACCTTTAAAAAGATAATAAAATGCCCAATAGTCACACATAAAAGTCAAATTCTAATTTGATAATTACAATCATTTATGTCTTTACCTCTTTTTATAAAAAGAACAGGCTTGAGAACTGAAATGCTAAATAAACTCTAAGTAATCCTTGAACAATTACTTTAGACAGACTCGAAAGTCTGGTAGTGTAAAGAAAAGCCTCTGGGAACCTCCTGCCCCAAATAGATCTGCATTTACTGGGAATATTCATCCCTAGCCCCCCACTCCCCAACTTGACATCAAGTCTGGACAGTACTATGAAGCATACTGAGTTTGGTGTCAGACATCTTGTCCATAGGTCCTCCAAAATGTACCATCACTACTGACCGGCTTAAGCTCACTTACTAGCATACTACTTTCTGTAGTTAATACTACTGGTACTGTCTTGCTAAATTTGAGGTGATCCATTCTAGGCCTCACCCATCCTACTAACATTTCGTAACCAAAAATTAAACCACGTACAGGTAACATATTTTCTGCTCGCTGTTGTCGGTCTCTGAGTGATAGTTACCTAGGGCATCCCAAATAGACTTTGCTCCTTAACTCCAAAGACATTGCCTCCATTCCTTCCTATTGATGCCCCATTATGGAGGTTCCTGGGTTCAGAATCAAGCATTTATCAGATCAGCAAGCCTAACTGAGACCGTTAATCAACCAGGACCATCCCTACACCCACATTGAACATTCAAGGAATTGCCTTAAAAAAGAGAGTTTAAAACTGCACAGTTTCTCAAATTCTCCCATCACACATACATTAAACGTATCATGCCAGTACTTAAAAAAAAGCTTTTTCAAACATTCAGAAAGATTTTGTCCTAAAATCTCAATAAGCTATTCTCTATGGCAATAAATGCTTGCTGCAAACTAATAAATCAGCAGTTTTCTGACTTTCGTCTGGTAAAGGGTGGGGGATAGATTCATTGTCATTATTTAGAACTGTAAGTTTACATATTACAACTCCAGAAACAAATTGCACATTACTATTTAATATCCAGGTTTCCTCTTACTGTTAGTGAAGTTTCTTTCATTTTTTTTAAAGAAATATCCCAGTCTCCCTGTTCTGGGAGTCCATGACAAACTTCCATTTTCACTCTGTATTACACTTCCTGCCATCTCCTGCCTTTCTTTCCCATCTTTCCCATAGGTGGCAGCGTGGCTCAGTTGGTAGCACATCCGCCTCTGGACCAGAAGGTCGTGGTTTCTCGTCCCACACCGGGATGGACTTGCACCTAAAAATCGCTGGCATCTGAGTGCAGTATTGGAGGGTGCTGTACTGCTGGGGTGTGCCGTCCTTCGGATGAGACATTAAACTGAGGTCCCTTCTGCCCATCCTGGTGTTGTCCAGGTGGAAGTAAAAGAACCCAGGGTCCTCTTCGTAAAGAGCAGGGAACATTCCCGGTGTCCTGGACAACATTCCACTTCCCATAAATTGGTTCATGCAATTATCCAGGCTGCGTGTGGGTGATGATGTGCAATATGGCCACCACCACACATTCAGTCACTTCACTACCAGTCTAGCATTGCTTGTAAAGCGCTTTGGGATACTGTGTATGAAAAACGCTATACAAATGCTGATTCTTCTTCTTCATCTCTGTCACTGGTGATACTCAACACCTGCTTGTTCAATTTAGGTTTGATCAGGACTTCCAATGCTCTAAACTTTCAAGCATTTACTAACCCCCTGTATCATCTCGAGGGTTGCCTTTATTAAATTTTGTGGGTTAAACATTCTTCCAGATAGCAATCTCCATCCTTTCCAATTTGCTAGGCACCTCTCCAAAACACAGGACATTCCATCAAAATCTTCCTTTCTAGGCTGGCCCGGTGGCACTGAGGGCTGAGGCACCAGTCGCCTTACCTTGCGCCATGCTGGTGACCCATGTTCAGGAATGAGCAGAGGTCGCTGGGGGTCAGCAGGGGAGGAGGAGAAGTACTGAGCATCTGTTGGACTGCTCTCCTTCTCCGGGGAAGGGGGGATCCATGACAGTCAATGCCAGATTGCCCCCTGGCAGAGGTTGGAGGGCAAGGCACTGCACTATACTTCATGGGAGGAGTTGGGAGCAGATGCCAGAAGGGAGCGAGTGTGGACGCGTGTGCGCTTTCCTCCACCGGTGTCATGGCACACCCTCAGCTCCAGGGAGAAAACAAGGATAAAGGTAGACCTCCTGGTTGGGTGGCTTGATAGCTGTCCAATGGAACACTGGCTCTGGGGGAAGTTGCCGAATCTGCATCTGGATAAGGTGGGTGAGATGGGGGATCCCCACCACCCTGTTGCAGGGTGTAAGCTGCAGAAGAAACAGGCAAGGACCCTAAAGGAGCACAGGGGTTGTCAGATGGCAGCTGGAATCCCAAGGAGTTGCCAGGAATAGGAGCAGACCAGAATGATCGAGCAGAAAGAGATAACCCAAAAAATAATCTTCCTTTCCAACTTCAGCTGTCTTTTCAAGGCTTTAACAAGCCTATCTGCACTCACAGTGTCACTGCAATCTTAGGCTTCCTTCTTTCTGTTCGAAAATCCTCCCAGTTTCAATTCAGCACTTCAGGTACACTGACCAAATGCCGAATATCTGAAAACAAGTTTCCGAGATGAACGCGAACTATCAGGAGCAATCTTCCAATTGTAACACTGGAGAACACAAAAAAGTGATACTGCTTCACCCAAAGTGGTCAAAATAAGCATAAGTTTCATTCATTCATAAACTTAAAAGTCAAAATAAAATACAAAGATTAAAACCTAAAACACCACTTCAGATCGTGAGCTGCAGAGAGCGGAGCAGCGTTGCTACTATCTTGCCGCTCCGCCCCCTGGTGGCCGAACCTCCATTTGAGGTGAAGCCCCATTCATGAGGTGTCAAAATCCCTGTTTGTGAGAAATCCTTGTTTGTGAGATTTGGCCATCTAGTCATCGTGTCATGAACAAGGATTTTGACAGCTCATGAACAAGGATTAATCACAAACAAGGATTTTAACACCTCACGAATAGGGATTTTGACAGCTCACGAAAAAGTTGTTTTTTAATAATCTTTGTTTATGAGTCATCAAAATCCCTGTTCGTAAGCCAAATCCCAATTCGTGAGGTGTCAAAATCCCCATTTGCGAGTCAATCCCTGTTCGTGAGATAGGGTCATCTGGTCATCATCTCATGAATGAGTATTTTGACACCTCACAAACAGGGATCGGAAGCGAGTCATGACAAGGATTTTCAAGCTTAAAAATTGCCATTTTTTTACTAAACTAAATGGAACCAAACCCAGGGGCCTGTAGAGGGCATTGCCATGAACAAACCCTATATTTCAATCTCGACAGAAGACATCCCTGTGGAAGTTACAATGTTTTGTTTTTGAAGAAAATTGAAAACAAGATGAACATCTTTCATACGAACATGGATCTCTGTTCATAAGCTGTCAAAATCTCTGTTCGGAAGGCCAAATCCTTGTTTGCCACTGTGCAGCTATCCAAAAGACTGAACTAAGCATGCTCAGAACCCGAAATTTCAAAATTGAATAACTTTGGAACGGATTCATATTTTTCACCAAACCAATGTGACTTGTTCTTTGGGGGTAAGCACTTTCTACCCTGACATTTCAGGCCAAAATTCCAAATGGTGTGCATGCAGCACAATCAGGAAAAATTAAGAAAAATGGGTGAAAAAAGTGAAAAACACACTTTTTTCATAATGCACTGTGCAAAATCTCACATCCGATCGAAACGAAACTTGGCACATCAGAGATCTACCCCGCGGAACAGCACATACCAAATGTCGTTCAAATCCGTTGAATGGTTGCAAAGTTATTAAGGTGCACAATTTGTGGTTTAACATTAAACTACGTACTGGTGCTACCACGCCACTATAACATATATATAAAAATATATATGTATGTATACAGTGTAGATATATATATATATATATAGACACACACATGCACACAAATTTTACTAGCATCAGTAAATTTTATTTGAAAGTCTTACTAATGTAGTAAGGGTATTATAATTAACTTATTGTTTTCATATTTCTTTCTTTTGCTCCTAAACCTCTCCCACCTTTAAATACTTTATCTACACTGTAATTAATTAGAGATTTGGTATTGAATCTATTTGTTTGATTACTCAATGAATATATACAGTACTAACATACTAATTGCCAGCAGATTAGGCCTTACGGTCTATTGAGTCTGCTCGAACCTCAGATCCGTAGTTGTGTGCCGAGACCCTCACCCCACCTTTTGTTCCAGAAACCCCTATCATCCATCCCACCCCCTGGGCCAGGCCATCATCTGGTACATCTGCTTTCTGTGTCTGTCCCACTGTCTCTTGAAGACCTCCACTGTGGATCTCTGAACTAGCTCGCCAGGCAGCGCATTCCAAGGGTCCACCACCCTCTCAGTGAAAAACCTCCTCCTCTTCTTTTTTTCCCCCTCACCCTTCCACCTTCCAACTTCAAACCATGCCCTCTGGTGATACCTCCCTGCTTTAGCCTAAAGATCCCCTCCATGTTTACCCTATTTATTCCCTTGAGGTACTTGAAGACCTCAATCATGTCCCCCCTGTCTCTCCTCTCCTCCAATGAAAACAGGCAGAGCTCCTCAAGTCTGTCTGCATATGTCAAATCCCCTAGTCCTCGTATCATCTTAGTTGCCCTCCTCTGTACCCTGTCCAGGAGCTGTATATCCCTTTTCAAGTGTGGTCTCCAGTACTGTACACAGTACTCAAGGTATGGTCTAACCAGTCCATTGTACAGCTGCAGAATCACTTCCCTGCTCCTAGAGGTGATCCCCCTTACGCTGCATCCCAACATCCTGTTTGCCTTGCTAGCTGCTCTCCTGCACTGCTCAGAGTTATTCATACATGCATCCACCATGACCCCTAGGCCTTTTTCCCCTGTTGAGGCCTCCAGCACCTCCCCTCCCAGGATATAGTGTGGACAATATAAATGTAACCTGTTCAGTACATTAATTGTATTGAAAAATTCCAATAAATAAAAATAAAAAAAGAACAAGGTGACAGTCAGATGCAGGCTATGATGGACTGCAACAATACCAGCTAGTTTAGCTGGTTCAGCTCTTACCTTGTGTGTAGATCTCAATCAGTGAGAACTGGATAGTCCCTATTCCCCCCTCACCATTTTGTACCAGCATCCCTGAAGGCTTCATCCTTGGCCTACTACTTTTTTCCATATTCCTCAATGATCTTTCCTCTGCCTGCTCATCTGAGTCCCTCTGCATGTACGCAGACGACAATGTCCTGTTTGCCTCTGGGTCCTCTCCAGCTGAGTTAACAGCCAGGCTTCAACTTGATTTTGACACTGTTCAGCAATGGTTTGGGTCAAATCAACTATCCCTAAATGCAAAAAAAATGATCTCTGTGTCCTTTGTGTTGTTTGTACGTGGATTGTTTTTGTATATGTATTTTAAATGAAATGTTTGTGTTTTTGTACAGTGCCCAGAGTCTCTGGGACTGGGCCCCAGAAAAAATAAAATTTGCTATTTTGTCATTTGCCTTTGTTATTAGGCAGAGGCTTTCCAGACTCCCATCCCTCCCCTCCCTCCCCTCCCTCCCTCTACACCCTAGATGGGGTCACAATTAATGATGTGGCCTCATTTAAGTACCTTGGGGTCTGTCTTGACCAGCACTTTGACTTTTCACAGCACTTAGATGCCATTCGAAAAAAAACTCCACCCCAAGCTTAACATTCTATATAGGAACAAAAGCTGCATCTCACTACCCACTCATCAAGACATAATCAGTAAAATGCTTCTCCCCATTATTGATTATGGTGACATTGTCTACGGTGCTGCCCCAAAGTCCACCTTGGCCAGACTGGACCCCCTCTTTCACTTCTGCTCCCGTTTTGCTTTGGACAGACGTCCCGCACTCACCACTGTTCTTTGTACTCTACCCTCTCCTTCCCCTTCCTGGATGATCGTCGTCTAACCCACTGCATCTCATTTCTAAATTCTGGCTGGCATCAATCCTCCCTACCTCAGCTATCTCTTCTTCTCTTTGCCTCCCCCCTCATACACCCTCCATAACTCAGGCTATCATTCCCTCATGCTTCCCTCTTGTAAATCCCTTGTTGATCAGGCTGCCTTCTCATTCCTAAACTTTGGAATTCTGTCCCACTAACCATTTGCTCTCCATCTCCTGGCTACAGAATCAGACTGCATCCATGGTCTACGGTACTGTGCCCACAGAGTCACAGGCAGTGTCGCTGGCCTATTGATGGAAGCAGAGGCGAGGCTGTACCAGGTGATTCCTAAGCAGCAGTCACAGCAGGAAAGGGCCTATGGGGGACACCACCATGGCATGCAATCAGGTCTTTATTGTGTTATGGCCCTTCCATGTGGACAATTCTAAGGCCACCCCCCGGCACAGCCACAGGTCCACACAGTAGCAGGTGATCATGGGTGTGGCACAACCCCCATGTTGTGGAGGGGTCCCTGAATGATTTTAGGTATCCCAGCAACAATCCATAGGTTGGAGTATGTCCCTGAAGAATTTGTTTTCCATCAGCACACCACACATGGCAGGGGGGCACATGGGCATTGGAGCAGTGGCAGGTGAATGTATTGCCCATGACCCCTGTACTATACCACCCTAAGCAGCATTGTGTTTAAATTTATCATATTGTCCAGCTGTCCTTTTCTATTTGTTCAACACACTCACCTTCCTGGCTGTGCCTGATTACTGTTTTTATTTTCTGTTATCCCATATCCCTACCCATGTGCCAGGTGCACTTTTGTTTTCTGTTACCCCTGATAACTTTCCCATGTGCTGGGTGCACTTTCTTTTTCTGTTACCCCGATCCCCTGTCCATGTGCCCGGTGCATCTTGTTTTTGTTAGTGGATGCTATATAGTTGTATTTCCATCTTCCATTGTGTGTCTGTCTATACTGGTAAAACCCATAAATACTGTCCACCAATGTGTCGTGTCTTTCTTTGGTTCAGGAAAACTATGGGCAATCTGCCTATCCCTTGCCTCCCTGTAGCCTGTGTCTAGACTGGGGTCGCACCACCCATAGTTCACTGGTGGCTGGTCTTCCAGTTCTACATTGTTTTTTTTGTTTTGTTAGTTGCTTAAACAGGACTCTGGCCTATTGCCCTCCTCATCCAGTGTGTCAGTTTCAGGGATGTGTAGGGATATCCCATATTGGACTGCCAGGCTGTAGAGGATGCAGGAGGCCAGGAAAATCATGTGCACTTTTGCAGGGCTGTACCGCAAAGACCTACTAGATAAGTCTTGGCATCTGAACCTCATTTTGAGAATTCTAAAGACCCGCTCAATGATGTTCTAGGTTCCCTAATGAGATTTATTTTTATGCTCCTGACTCTGAGCTGTGAGGCTCTGGAGGTTCTCACAGAGTATGTCACATAGTTCCTGGATGAATAGTCCAGCCTGTACCAGTCCACTATCTAATGGTCAGACAGCTTCAGGAAGGTGTGCCAGGTCCTGTGGATCCAGTTGGGGGCATAAGCATATGTTCATAGGATACACTAGTGTTGTCAGGCAGCATATGCCTGGGCCTCTTCAAGGTCCCCTGAAAGTTTAAGTAGCTGATGATGAAGGGGTCTGGTGTGTGTGTGTGTGTGTGTGTGTGAGACTGGCCTGGCTGCCTCTTATGGGCCCATGCAACAGGTGTTCCTGCTTTCCTGTGTTGATTCTGGACTGGATAAGACTGTTTTCCACCAGATGTTATATTTGTGATGGCTATGCAGTGCTTTGTGTATGCTTTCTGCTTTGAATATGTGACTGCGCCTGAAATGTATGGCAAGGGACTTTATCTGCATGACGTTTGTGCACGTTGGGTTTAAAGAGCCCCTGACACCATTAGAAAAACTTGGAAATATTGTGAGATTTAGACAGTTCAGTTTACATTTCATGTATTTTCCATAATTATTTACCTTTTTTCTTTATTACCAAAGACAGCTGTATGAAAGAGACTTACTGTCCCTTAGACCTTATCTGCTCTTTCTGCTATCCTACACATGACATCATAATCCGGGTTGCAGCTGGAAATGAGCTTCTGATCATGGTGCTTTTCCAAGTTAACAGCTTTTAAATAAATAAATAAGTAAAATAAATAATCCCCCATTTATGGCATCGTAATTATTCCCACAGCAACAGACTGTGATGTCATAAACAAAATTGTGGTGTCATATGTAGTCAAGCAGCCAGAACAGATAGGGCAGTGATCCTGTTCACATGCAAATGTCCTTAGTAATAAAGAAGAATGAGAAATACAGAAAATAATATTAAAATATAAGCTCACTTGTGCTAAACATTACATTTTCTCAAAGTTGTCACAATGGTGTCGGGGGCTCTTTAATGAGAGTGCAATGTCTGCCCTTTAAATATGGGTCCAGACTCGCTGACCACTCTCTATCTCTGTTAAATGTTCACATTTCTTGGCCTTAGCTATCTACAGTTCTTTTCCGTTCCATTCTATTCACTCATTGGCAAGCTTTGCTTGGTTCCTTTTCTGTTATGTCAGAAATCAATCACTCTGCTACATGATGGGTTGTTGTCATATTTACTAACATATTTAAAGTTACAAACACCATAGAATGTTCTCCAAAATTACTCTCCTTGTCAGGACTGCAAGACAGGCTTGCTTCTTTCCCCAGACATAAGTGAGTTAGAGCATTAGAGTACCCTTTACGCAACCCTTACTGGAGCCCCGTGACTCTTCTTATTCCTTGCAGTTCTCCAGTGGGTGAGGGTATAATTCAGGCAGAGGCTTTCCTACTCTGTTTCCTGAATTTACCAGATCTCCCACCTTGCCAAATGCTTTGGGTTCTCTCATTTCTGACGTACTACCATAACACTGCAGTATCTGTTTACTTGATGTGCAAGCGCCACTGCTTTAAGAATTTTCACTTAGGGAGTCCTGGTGAATGGCCACCCTGGCTCTGGGCACCTCACTTCACCAGGTAGTATATCAGGTTTTATGTCTACTTTCCAGCCCCATAAAAATGGGCATGATACGTTAAGCAATAGGTATAAACACAAATAAAATTGTCTTTGTAAAATGCCTATTTACCACAAGCCTATCTTAAAGTGTGTGGCTGCGTGTGTGTGTGTGTGTGTGTGGAGGGGTGACTGGTGGCTAATGAGAATTTTCTTTTAATCCACAGTGGATACCGCTTAAATGCACACTTGATAAATGCATGTTTCAATTAAATGTAATTTTCAATTTTCTCAGTTTTTTCCTATCTTCTTTGTATTAAATGAGCCTGATAAGTGCAAACTGATCGAATGAAAATTTTGGATAAGTGCCAGGACAACTCTGGTGTTTTTTGTCCATCCATCTGCACATTTACACCTCATAACAGGTTACTGTATACTTCTACCAGTAGTAGTAGACAAGTTCATTGTGTTGTTAGGAGCACAAGGGGGCTGTTCCTGAGTCTTACAGTAATGGGGAAATGAAAAGTTACACTTTCTGTTGGTGATAAGGTGGATCTACAGTGAATGTCAATGCCAGATGTACAAAGTTTGGATGCAGCACTGGAATATGGTATTGGCATACTCACAGTCACCTGAATGTGGGCACCTAAAGAGAAACGGTTGTCTGAATGGGAATTGTGAATACAGTACTGCGCTACTATGAGGTGCTGTGTGTTTCTAAGATGAGCATTGAAAATATAAAGCTGTTTAATGACATTAGTGTTTAGGTGATGTTTTGTACAGACAAAAATGAAAATCTGCTTAAATGCACAACCCGAAGAAATGCAAAAATGTACTTGCAAAATGTGTATGCATTTAGTAGGCCTCCACTGTATTTTTAACCCTAATATACTGCTTTTATAGCTGGGATTGTTATTCATTATGCATATACTTTGGCTTGAAAAGATTTCTAGTAGCCAAATGGACAAATGCATCTTTACATGTTAGCCCAGCTGGAGTGTGTTTGACTACCCTTTTAACTCTACATTTAATTATAAATGAAACTGCATGCATGCTGATTTATATGTTTGCATGTATGATATGTTTTTAAGGCAGCATGCATAGCCATGCTGTTTTATTGCTATGAAGTAAAAGAGGAAGGTGGCTCGGAATGCTATCATGTGTCCCTCCACAGTGCTATGGTCATTTTCCCAGCACTAGCTTTCCACTGGCCTTTCCATCTGCAGACCTGAAAACCCCCTCTCCTCCCCCTCCTGCTGGGGCACTGAAGAAATAGTTCTCTACAGTTTTTAAAAACACAGGATTTGATGAAATGTTTCAAGCATATTCTGCTGTCAGTTTCTTATCAGACTGGCACTAGGACCTTGAGGAATTTGAGTCACACAGGCTAAATGGATTGTAGTTCCTGAGTCAGAGTGCAACAGCCTATGTGGCACTCAGAAGAAAGTAAACAGAACTGCAGGATTTTTAAAAACACATATAGGTAAGCAAAAGCTGCTGCTGGTACACATCACCTGAGAGACTGTAAATGTTTCTTCTTTAACTTGAACAGCTGTGACACTATACATTCCAGAAGCCTGTTTAACAAACAATTTAAGATCAATGGCAAATGGTTTGTAGTGTTTTGGCTGTATTGTGCCTTTTTCCAGTTTTATCCCTGGTATCTAGCAATACTGTAGCTGTTTGGGGAAATTATTTTATTGTGAACACTATTTTCTCCTCCTGGAGTTTCAGCCTCTGAAAAGGAAGTCAGAAGGAAGTCTGGTCTATGTTCAACGTCTTTCTGCCTGGTCAAACAGTGCTGTGAGGACATCATACGGTGCTATTTTGCATAATTGTCTCTATGGAGATCATTTATCAACACAGGAACTCTAAGTAGCATTCCAGCAGGTTAGTTCAGTAAACAACAAAGTATGCCTGCAACTTGCTCAGAGCTGAACAGCACCGTAACTGCCATGTGTCAAGTCAAACACGCCAAAGGTTAAAGTTATCAGCCCCCTCATAAAATACTAGTACACTACTAACATGCAGCAGGACCCTTCTGAGCTGTTCAGCAGATAGATACAGGCTCCCAGAATGATACATCACATGACATCATTAGTACAGTAGCCTTAGTGCAGCACAATTGAGAAGACCATGCACAGTGCTTTGGGTAAACTCACAATAATAGGTGACAAACTATTATTCCAAAACCAGTTTTAATAAAACAGCACAAGTGCCATGTGGAACTATGTGGCTAATGCAGCAGATTCAAAAGCCTGGTTTTTAAATTGCAGACATTTTATGTATGTATTTATTTATTGAATTTTGTTGAATGCCCACTGGGACTAGAAGTCCCTTTTTCAGGGGTGACACGAGGGTGGGGATACAGATAGTAACCAACTGAAACTGAACCAGATTAAGCTGTTGGTGGTATTTCTAGTGAATGGAGGAAATTTGGCAAGGACACCAGGGAAATTTTCCCTACTCTTTTCAAGAAGTGCCATGGGATCGTTAGCGTCCACCTGAACAACCACCAGAACAGGCAGACGTAACCTCGATTTAACATCTCATCCAAAAGATGGCACCTCAGGAGTGCAGCACTCCCCTTCATACCGCACTACAGTGTCAGTATTGGGATATTAACACAAGTACCTGGTGTGGGGATAGAACCCACAGCCTTCTGATCTCCCAGCCTCAGAGGCGAGTGTGCTACCTGCTGAGCCACTGACACTGAGTTAGTGTCAGTGGCTCAGCCACTCAACCTTGGAGTAAGAACTCTTTTACAAAGGGTCTACATCAAGTAAATGTTGCAAAGACAGATATTGTTGAATTCACAGTACAAATAGAGACATAGTTCAGTTAACAGTACATAACTGAATTCACAGAACAAAATACAAACATACTTGAATTATCAGTACAGCGAGTAACAAAAAATTAGAAAACAGCCATGTTTCTTATGAGATTCATTAAGGGCTAATACTAAGTGCTGTATGGCATAAGGAAGTATATGAAAGAGAGAGGAAAATGGCAGATTGGGAGAGAGTGGTGTGGGGATATAGCAGCCCAATGGGAGCCTTGTCACATTACATTACAGCTTTGGAGCTGAGGAACAGGGGAAGGTGCATGTGAGATAGTGTGGTAAGGTGGGAGAAGGTGGTTAGAGAGAGAGAGAGAGAGAGACAGAGAGGGGGCGGAGAGAGGGAAGGAGGTGGAGACTAAGTAGAGGAGGGGTGGTGTCATGAGAGTGGAGATTGATGGAAAAAAGGAGGGGTTGGGGAGGGGGAGAAAGGGGCAATGAGGCATGAGAAAAATGAGAGAGCACAACCACTAGCGGAATAAGAGCTACGGAGCATGAGGTAGCAGATAGTGGTGGGCGAAGTGGCCGAAATTTGCTTTGCAAAGTGATTCGCTGAATAACGTGGAATCCGCGAAGTACTCCGCAACGTGAAGCAGAGTACTTCGTATCATGATGAGGAATGTGAAGTCCATTGAAATCATTGACTTCACATTATTCCGCCTTTCTCAAACCACTTCTCCACCAATTTTAAGGCGAAGTACATTGAAATCAATGAACTTTGCATCACTTCACCTTGTTATTGAGTGCCAAGGCACATTTTGCAGTGCTTCATGGGAATGCAGATCACATGGACTCTAGATTGTTCTGCACAGCCTCAGTTCTGTGTAGTGTGTGTAGTGGAAGATGGAGACAGTTTCCTCTCAGAGCTCTGTGATTCAAATCCTCTAAAAGCTGTTAAAAAAGCCTTTTTGAGCCATTTTTTTGCTCAAAATTTAGTACATCAATTGTAGGAAACCCTCCTGTGCTCATATCATCGAGTGTTTATTGTTTGTGTGTGGCTTTTGAATGTTAATTTAGAACAGTCAGTCTGTGCACTGTGAAGTGTGCTTTGGGGAGGGGCGTATCTGTGGTGTGGGTAGATTAACTGGGAGAAAAAGGCAGTCTTTCTGTTTTGGTTACATTTTTCTTGTATAACCGTGTTAATGTACACACAGTAAAATTTTCAGTAATTCTTGACATTTTTTTGCTGATTGTTGTGGTGCAGCAGTGTCTAATTTCAATTTGTTTAAAACATTTGGTTATATTACTAAAGGTTTTCAGTTTGCTACGCATTACTTGTAGTGTGTGTGATGCGTGCCATTAAATCAGACACCTTTTATTGTGCCACAGAGTAATAGCAGCAGTGTGAACCTGCTATCCACTGCACCTGCATGAATTTTTTATACTGCTTTGCGGTATCTTTACTGGTAGGGGACTGTTAATGCCGTGCACTACCCCTCCCAACTGGCAAAAGGTATTCTTTTCTAGATTTGGATTTGTGACTTGTGAGCACTGGTTAGGTGTTATGCCTTTGCATTTGCATCTCTTAAGTGCACAGCGCAATCTTAATCTGTGCATTTGCAGTACACCACTAATTCTGGGAGACTTTGCATTTCTTGTTACACTCTCATTTCACTTCGTCAGTGCTGGGGAATTTTCTGGACGCATGACAGTAGCATTTTGGGGATGCACATTAATTCTGGTGACTGTGTGTGACCACGGTATGCATGATGGAGTGCACCATTAATTCCGGGAGACTGCATTTTTATTACCTCTCATTTCACTTCTTCAGCACTGGGAATTTTCTGGACACAAGACAGTAGCATTTTGGGGATGCGTATTAATTCTGGTGACTGTGTGTGACCACTGTGTGCATGATGGAGTGCACCATTAATTCCGGGAGACTTTGAATTTTTGTTACCCACTCATTTCACTTCTTCAGCACTGAGAACTTTTCTGGACACAAGACAGTAGCATTTTGGGGATGCAAATTAATTCTGGTGACTGTGTGTGACCACTGCATGCATGACTGAGTGTGCCATTAATTCTGGGAGACTTTGCATTTTTTGTTACCCACTCATTTCACTTCTTCAGCACTGGGGAGTTTTCTGGACACAAGACAGTAGCATTTTGGGGATGCACATTAATTCTGATGACTGTGTGTGTGAGGGGCTGCCAATATTGTTGTCACTTCGCGTTACTTCACGTTAAGCTGGAATGACAATGCGAGTAATAATTACAAGGTGAAGTGAGCCTTTTGTACTGCCCACTCTGAGTAGCAGAGTGACAATGCAAAGTGCCCACTTTGCTGGCACTTCGCCAGTGAAATTTTAGTTTGCTGTATCTCTAGTAGCAGAGTTTGGGGAACAGGGGTAGGGGGTGGGGAGGGGTGGACCGCGTGAGTGAGACCATGAGTAGTTGCTAGAAGGCAGAATTGGTGCAGGCTCTGGAGAAGTGCTCTGAACAGCTGAGCACTCATAGACATTCTTTTGCAGTAGAAACTGCATAAGTTCAGCTTTGATGGTTCCAGGGTTAACAGAATTTAGCATGTTAGCTGGGATCTCATTAAGCCACAGTGGAGTATGGGTAAGAAAAGGATCCTTATCAAATGGAATGGGACACAGAACAGGTGTAATTGTTTATTCCTGCCATTGCCATTGATCTAGAGCTGTACTAGTACTGAAGAGTGGTCTTGTGAGTGGCAGGGGGGGGGCTGGGATGTGGGTTTTCCTACTCCTGGCAGGGTGCTCCGCTGAAGACTTCAAATTCTTACCTTCCAGACACATACCTGAGGAACTATAGCTGTTAGTCTTTTGTGGGTACACAGCACCAGTACTGAGAGAATGCATGTAACCCCCCCTTTGGGGGGCTTACCTGGTAGTCTTCCCATATGTCAGCTGTACCTCTTGGACATCCTCCCAATGAATCCCCCAGGTCACCACCTGGCACAAGTTCTGTGTCACCCCCCCCCCAGGCTCCCGAGGCAGTCTCATTATCTCATTTGAGCCCACCTGGCTCCCGGAGCACATTCTGCGAATGGCCGGCATTTCAGCCATGCAGCCGCTGTTTGCACTTTCAAGAGGCACACTGTTTGCAATTGCTGGTTGTGGTTAAAAGTTGGAAGGTGTTCCCGTTGATCCTGGCATATAGTATTTAGGTAAAAAGACACCGGGGAACTTAGAGCAAAGGCAGGGAAGATGTTTTTAATTAAGTACAAGGCAAGCACCTATAGCGTTGACTCGGGCACCAGTATTAAAGGACACATGAAAGGGCAGTGAAGCCCTAATGAATATTAATGAACTGCTGCGGGATTTAGAGGGGTGCTGTATTTGCAAGGCAGCAACACAAACACTAGTCACATATGGGAGAGATTAATAAATGTGTTTGAAAGAGAAATGCTGGGGATATGTAACTGTAGGGAATTTATGTAAGAATAAGGTTTATTCTGGCTGCACCAGGACAGTTATTTTGGGATTGCAATAAAATGTGTGTTTGGGACTATGCAGCAGTCACCATTTTGCAGCAAAATAACCAGTTGAGAGCCTGGACCCTTGACCAGAGACTTAAGGGAATTAATAAAGACTTGTGAGGGCAAAAAGGAGGACCTTTTCTAGGCACCAAAAAGCAAGCCAATTAAGAGACTGGGACAGTTTGGGATAGTTTTGACGTCAATGAGATTCCTGGACGTAACCCCATATTAAAGGGGTAACTGCTGAAACAGTGGAGATTTGCCAGATCTGCCCGGGAGTTCACAGTGTGAACCTCTGAGGAGCCAGCCATCTCTCAGAGGTTAGACCTGGTGGGTGTAGACTTTTCTCGGTGGTTCAGTCCACGGGGTCCAAGATGCATCAGTTGGTGCAAGCTGCAGCATGCAACAAGTGGGGATTCAGGCAGCAAAAGGCAGTATTGCGGATCAGCCTACAAGCTACTGGAAGAACCAGGGAGGAACCAGCAGCACCCTTACATATCACATAACCCAGACAGACCATTTTGGGGTAGTTGGTTCATTCCACTGAGGTGTTACACAGACGAGGTACATTGATGAGTCCTGGTAGGATGAAACGTGCATATGAGTCTTCTGTTGGCACCGTTTGCAGACTGTATGAGAGGCCTTTTGGCACATTGCATTTTTGCTTAAAGTTGAACCAGCATAATATTCTGTGGTGATTTTCATATACAGCCCACGATGCTTTGCATTATGGAGGTGTGTGTGATTTTGTATTTCTTGTAATCCTTACATATAGATGTGTAAAAGTTGTAGATGTGTTTGTGCAGCCAGTCAGTTCAAGATATCTGGTTTGCTGTTTTTACTCATTAACTCTGCTAAGCCATTCGGCCTTGGGCTACATGAAATTGGCCTCAGTCATTTGCTCCTGTATCAAACATAGAAACACAGAAACATAGACTTTGACAGCAGATAAGGACTGTTTGGCCAACATAGTCTGCTCATTTCTCTACCTACTGGATAAGCTGCAGATCCTAGTTAACCAAAAGCCTATTTCTTCCTACCCTGACAAGAATTGCCTTGTGTCTGTCCCATGCATTCTTGAATTCTCCCACAGTTTTAGACCCCACAACCTCCTCAGGAAGGCTGTTCCATACGTCCACCACCCTCTCTGTGAAAAAATACTCTCACATTGCTCCTGAGGCTGTCTCCCTCTATTATCAAATTGTGTCCTCTTGTTCTTGCACATTGCTTTTTCTGAAAGATGCTACCCTCTTGGACTTTGTTGATTCCACTTAGGTACTTAAAAGTTTCTATCATGTCCCCCCCGCTCCTTTTTTCAAGTGTTTACATATTAAGCTCCTTTAGTCTCTCCTCGTATGGCTTCTCTTGCAGACCCTGCACCATTTTAGTTGCCCTCCTCTGGACTGTCTCCATCCTGTCTATGTCCTTGCGGAGATGGGGTCTCCAGAACTGGACACAGAAGTCCAGATGGGGTCTCACCAACTGTGTGTACAGAGAGATAACAACTTTCTGTTTTCTGCTGGTGATGCCTCTCCCAATACATCCCGGTATCCTCCCCGCCCTCCCTACTGCCTTCTCACATTGCTTGCCAACCTTAAGGTCATCTGATATGCTTATCCCCAGGTCCTTTTCTATTTTATTGTTTTACTAACCCGCATTGTGTACCCTTCCCTGGGGTTTTGTTTCCCAGGTGCATTATTTTGCACTTCTTTGCATTGAATACAAGCTGCCATACTTCTGACCATTCATCCAACCTTGCCAAGTTCCTTCTCATCCTTTCCATGCCTCTTTGTGTATCAACCCTGCTGCAGATCTTTGTGTCATCTGCAAAGAGGCATACTTTTCCTTCCAGTCCCTCTGCAATGTCACTTATAAAGACATTAAAAAGGACTGGACCCAGTACTGAACCCTGTGGTACCCCACTAGTAACCCCCCTTTCTTCAGAATGGATTCCATTTACTATTACCTTCTGTGTCCTGTTGTCCAGCCAATGTTTTACTCAGGCTACCACTCTGGGACCCACTCCCAGGCTGGCTAATTTGTTTATTAATCTTTTGTGTGGGACTGTGTCAAATGCATTGCTAAAGTCTAGGTAGGCCATGTCCACAGCCCTCCCTGGTCTACTACATTGGTCACCCAGTCAAAGAAATCTACTGTCTGTCTTGCTCCACTTTTGTGAAGGGAATTACATCTGCCCTCCTCCAACCCTCATGTACCACACCATCCTCCCATGATTTGTTAAAAAGGGTAGTCAGTGGTGTCACTAGTTCACCCCTTAATTCTTTTAGAATTCTGGGATGAATCCTGTCAGGCCCCATTGCTTTGTCCACCTTCAGTTTTAGGAGTTCTTTCAGAACCCTTTCTTCTGTGAAAGGACTGGGATCTACCCCCCCATGCAGAGTGCTTCTTTTAATTGGATTAGGTACCTCCCTCCCTCCCTCCTCTTTTTTGAATACTGAGCAGAGGTATTCATTCAGTATCCCTGCTTTTCATTGTCTCTCTGCCCACCACTGTCCATTCTATTCAGCCTCACTATCCCTCAATTGTCTTTCCACACTCCCTAATGTACCTATAAAGGTTTATCCCCTTCTTAACCTAGTTGGCCATCTTTTCCTCAGCTGGGGTCTTTGCTATTCTGACTGCCTTCTCTGCTTTCTTCTGCCTTAACTGGTACAGTTCTCTGTCCTGCTTCTTCTGTTTTCTTATACCTCCTAAATGATATCTTTTTCACCCTAACCTTCCCCACCACCTCTTTTGAGAACCATAGTGGCTTTTTCTTTCATTTTGACTTTTTTTTGCTTCACACAAAGACTTGCTGCCTCTGTGATGGCAGTTTTGATGTTTCCCCATTGTTGCTCCACCCCTCCTTCTTGCCTGTTTGCTAGTGCTTTTCTATGGCACTCTCCCATCTTGCCAAAGTCAGCCATCCTGAAGTCCAGTACCCTCACTTTTGTATGGCTTGACTGTGCAGCTGAGTTTATCATGAATCACACTGTTTGGTGGTCACTTGTTCCCAGATGGCTACCCATTTCTAGATTTGAGATCCTCTCACTGTCCCCATTTGAGAGTAAAAGGTCTAAGACTGCTACCTTCTGAGTGGGTTCCAACACTAGCTGTCTGAGGCATGTCCCCTGTAGGGCATCGAGAATGGTCATGCTCTTTGGATGTGGCTGCAGCAAAGGTGCTCCAGTTTACATCTGGCATATTCAGGTCCCCCATCAACAGTATCTCCCCTTTCTCTGCCATCCTAAGGATGTCTTCTATCATATCGTTGTCCATTCTGTCCCCCTGAGATGGGGGTCTGTATACAACCCCTGTGCAGATTGTGGTGCCATTTCTAGTCTCTAAGGTGACCCACAGTGCCTCCTCTTCTCCCTGTTTGCTCTTTTGTTCCATTGCTTTTACCCCTTCCCTTACATAGAGAGCTACTCCTCCCCCTCTTCTACCCTCCCTGTCTCTCCTGTAGGTTGTGTACCCTGGTATGTAACATCCTAGTCATGGTTCTCTGTGTACCATGTTTCTGTGACTGCCATGATATCCAGGCATCCCTCTTCCATCAAGGCCACCAGTTCAGGGAGCTTGTTGCCCAGATTATGGGCATTGGTACTCATTACCCTCCATTTCTTGATGGCCTTACTCCCTTTTTGCCCTGTCCCTGTCCTTATTGCCTTTGTTATTTTCTCCATTTACCCCTGCCCTTCTCCCTATCGACATCTTTATCTTGGTATTTACCTCACTTACTTCCATGATTTTATTGGGGGGGCTAGGATTTCCCTGCTCCTTTCCAGCGCCTTCTCCCCTTGGCTAGTTTAAATGCTTGCCAATGAAGCATTTAAACCTATCACCTAGGATCCTGGTTCCCCTCCTGGACAGATGCAGACCATCATGCCAGTATAGGTCTGCATCACTCCAGGTGGACCCCCAGTCCCCAATGAAGCCAAACCCCTGAGCTCTGACCAGTTTTTCAACCACTGATTGAATCCCATGGTGTGGAGCACCTAACCTCACCCATGCCATAGACAGGCAGCACTTCCAAGAAGATTACCGAGTGTGCTACTTGTCTAAGGCCCCACCCCAACTCCACAAACTCTTTCTGCACTGCTCTGATCCTTCTCAGCCAGAAGTAGGGCAATGTAGTCCAAGTAGAGAAGTATAGTTATAACAGCAGCTCCTTCCTCTTGCTGTTCTCTGCCTGTTCTCTGCCAGAAGCTATCTAGGGCAGTTTTAAATCTAAAACACCTGGCTTCCTTCTAGCTAAGCTACTTCCCTAATTTATAGCTCTTTCTACACCTAGTTAATTGTACCGATAACAATTCTTTTCCGCTAACTCAGACAAACACCTAGATAACTGCATAGATAACAATTCACTTCAGCCAACTCAGACAAACACACTCACTTTCTTTTACCCTAAATTGAAGGTCCCAGTAGTAGAGTTCTAGTTCTTTAGTCCCAGTAGAGAAGTATAGTTATAACAGCAGCTCCTTCCTCTTGCTGTTCTCTGCCTGTTCACCAGACCAGCTGCTGAACGAGGACCATGAGGGAACCCTCCCCCTGATTCAAGAAACATCTCCACAGGTCTTATTTCATTAGCTCATCTCCAGTGTCTGGGTACAGTGAGTAGAAATCAGGGTAGCTCTGAGACAAGCTTTAATAATCATTGTGGTACCACCTAATCTCCATTTTCACTGCTAGTTTAATTGATCAAGAGACTGGCTCATTCAGCCACTGGACACAAATAAAATGCATGCCAGATCATCATGTCTTCTTTCATCAAGGGTCCCAACAATAGCTACAACCCTGGGCACCATTTAGGCTAGCTTGTTTTCCACCTGGGTACCTAGTATATTTATAGAACTGCAAAGTGGAACTAAATGCATACCAGTATCCAGGCTCAAACCAGTAAGGATAAAATCATTTGACCAGATTTGCACCTTCCTTGATATGCTCCCCCTAAATAAACCTGATTGATGTTGCAGTGTTATATTACCTCATGCAAGTTTACTGGTGGTCTGTTACTGTGTTTGGAATATTCCTAAACATGCATGCCTGATAACCATTGTTTGCAGGGGCTCCAGGAGGTAATACTGAAGCCCAGAACATGGTAAGTGGGAAACCTATGAGCATATCATTAATGACTGTTGACAAATGTATTGTGAATGTTGTGAGAGATTACTGTTTGTTCCAAGGTATAGGGCCACTAGGTGGGGTAGTCGGTAGTTATAGCTTCCCAGAGGGCTACAACAAATTTAATAAATACCCACTGAAACCTTACACTGAGTGGAGCTACCAAAACACTGTGTTTACCATGGGTGAGCAAACCCTGGTACTAGCTAGTTACAAACCCAGGCCCTCAACCTGTGGATAGTAATACAGGCAGGGGTTGCAAACCTAGAAGTAGTGCTAAAGCCTGTTTAACAAGCAGTGTAAAGTTTAATATACAGAGTTGCACTGGTACTAGAAGAGTGGTCCTGTTGGGGGACTGGGATGTAGGTTTTCCTTCTCTTAGCAGGGTGCTCAGCTTTAGGGCTGGTCACTGGGCAGAATGTCTAGATGCAAGGCAAATTGTATTTTCAGGTGCCCAATATCGGAGGCTCTGGGAGCAGCACAACGTCAACAAATCTATTATAATCTGACAAAGGAACATAACACAATTTCAATCTATGAATTATCACTTTCATAAATTAAAATCAGTAAAACCAGAAGAGGGTAAAGGGGGAGAGGGCCATCTTGTGGATGGTATGCCTCACTCAGGGCTCTAAGTTAAGCTTTGCAGCCACTTGCCTGCATGTCTAGTGACTGGGAAAATGTACTAGCCCCACAAACTCTTTCACTAGCCCAGCTGAAGTACTGTACTTTTGGTTACATTCTGCAGTACCAACCTACAGTCTAATTAAGGAAAATATTTCTAGCTTAGCACAAAATCCACCAGAATTTGACTAGTAGGCCTGTACAAGTTTCGACCACTGCACTCTCTACAATGGGTTACCAGTACTTAATAACTTATTTTAAAATATAATGACTGAGGTGTGGTCAGTTCTGGGGCTGCCAGTGCCTGGTTGTCAGTGCTGTGACTGTCGGGGCACTGCTGTAAGGGCAGTATTCTGATGACTTTTGAGGGAGGTTCAGAGGGAGTGTTGTGTTAAAGGTGGGAGTCAGTATTGTGATTGTTGTGGTTGGGGGTGTCAGTGCTTTAACAGTTGTGGGTGAGGAGCCAATGCAGTTATTGTCAAGGGGTGGATGGTCAGTGCCGTGACTGTCAGATGGAAGGCAGGACTGCAACTTTTGGCAATGGGTGGGAAATGTTGTGACTGAGGGGGTGGGGATTACTGCTGTGTCTGCCTGTAGAGGGTATCAGCCCTGTGGCTGTCGTGGATGTAAGGAGACAGGGCTTTGACTGTTGTGGTGGGTAGTGCTGTGACTGTTGGGGTTAGAGGTAACTGCTGTCACTGTTGGGGGATGAGGTTCAGCACTGTGACTGTCGGGTAAGTGGCCACTGTGACTGATGGTGGAAGGTGTTAGTTCTGTGACTACTGAAGGGTGGTACAGTTCAGTGACTGTCGGGGGGGTTGGGGTGGCAATCATGTGACTGTTGTGGGTGAGGAGGGTGTGCTGTGGCTGTTGTGGTTGGGGGTCAGTGTGGTGACCATTAGGAGTAGTAGGTCAGTGCTGTCTTTGTCAGGGGATGGGAATTAATGCTATGACTGATGGTAGGGAGCATCAGTTCTGTGACTTTGGGGTGAGGTGGCAGTGTGTGACTGTTGGGTTTGATGATCAGTGCTATAAGATGGGGCTAGGATGAGTACCTTGACTGGTGATGTTACTATGGGAGAATGGGATTTGTGCTGTGGGTGTATGGTCATTGCTGTGACTGCTAGGTTGGGGGTTGGGAAGGAGAGCAGTTCTGTGACTATTGGGAATACTGAGAAAGTGTTGTGACTGTCAGAGATGTGGATCAGTGATGTGACTGCAGAGGTGGCTAGTCATTGTCAAGATTAGTCAGTGGAGGTGTTAGTCCTGTGACTGTCAGTGGGGTGATACAGTCCTGTGATGGGAGGTTCAATCCTATGCTTATGGGGAGGGTGATACAGTACTGTTACTGTTGGGGGGTACAGTCCTGTGACTGTGGAGGTAAAAGTTCTGTGATGGGGAACAGTCCAGTGATTGTGTGTGGGGGTCCAATCCAATGACTGTTGGGGGTGGTTATTGCTGTGACTGATGGTAGATGGTGTTAGCACTACAACTATTAGAGCAATGGTACAGTACAGTCCATTGATTGTCAGAAGGAGGGCCCGTTTTGTTACTGTCAGGGATAGGGTGTCATGTATGTGACTATCAAGGTAAGGGTCATTCCTCTGACTTTTGGAAGGTCTGCTTCTGTGCAGTTCTACAACTTTGAGGGACAGTTAGCATTTGCAGGAAGTTGTACATGTGGCAGGAAGGTTGTATAAGGCACCAAACTAAGTGACTGCTCGAGGGGGGGATATTGTGGTCCTGAATGTGTGGGGTGGTCATCAAAGCTGTGACATAGTGTTGTGACTGGTGAGGGAGGATTACTGCTGTGACTGTCTTTGGAAAGTGTCATCCATGTGACTGTTGGGGATATGGGTATAGTAATGCCATGGTGATGGGTTGTAGGGCTGTGATTGTTGGGAATAGGAATCAGTTCTGTGACTGTCAGGCATGGTTGCCCAGTGCTGTGACTTACAGTGCAGGGTGTCAGTCCTGTGACTGTCTGAGGGGGTACAGTCCTGCGACTGTGAGGGGAGGGATGGTCAGTCCTGTGACAGTCAGGGGTCAGTGCTGTGGCTACTGTGTACATAGTGTACAGTGGTGCACAAGTAAAGAAAAAGGCAGTGTATAAGCAAACAGCCAGCTTGTAATAACAAAAGAAAAGAATGATCAGCACTCCTAGATTCAGTTTTACATGCAAGCGCAAGATTTATTTTCTGGCAACATGCCTGGCATGTACCCACTTGGGCCAGTACCAATACGCAAGTCAAAATGAAAACACAGGAACAGCTTTTCCAGTGGTAACAATCATTTCATTATTCTGTCTTTTTGGTTTTGTTTTCTCACTCATAGTAAACAATTGCTAATGTTAGCATAATACTTAAATTAAGCTTGTCTCTATCTTTTACTTCATAATTTAATTCTCCCTCTACAGCTATATTTTTTACCTCTTACACTGGGCTATGCTCATTTCATCTCTCTCCTCTCTGTTTTTCCCACTACTGTATTTACTCCATATTAACCTTTTTCTCTTTACTTTCACAGGTCTCACAGGATGTGAACTCCTTTCCCATCAGATAAGTATTACAATATATAACCTGTCTTATCCTTCCTAGTAACTCTCTAAGAACTGAGAATCCTTTGTAACCCCTTTCCTCTATTTTATTCTACAGGTTTAAGAAATGGCATCCATTTATGACTCTACCTCTGGCTCTGTGGTACCCTGGTAAGAGACCCTGTACATTATTACCTATACTAGATAGGTTTACTATAACAGTGCATCTGCACCCATTATGGGAGGGTGGTGTATACTGTATGTGTTCAGGTCATACATACTGCAGCATTTTTCCTCCTCCATAAAACTTTTTGCTTTGCCAGTTGACTCAGGCAGGTTGTCAGCCCTATCCCAAACCACAGAGCCCAAAGTCCCCATGGATTGCCTCCCTTCCCCATATTAGGTGGCCAGAAAAGGGAGCGACATCCTTATCCCAACCCAGTTACTTACATCCACAACTGAGACAGTCATCGAGGTGGTCATGTGGGACACAAGTAGCTGGATAGGGCTTTATGGAGCCTGTGCTAGCCATTTCTGCATTTTCCCTTCTTGAGTTTCTGCCTTCACCTGGGGAAGCCAAAGGTCAAATCAGCATGCCTTTTCATGAAGGGACAGGACAGCTATGTGATGAATGTTAAATCTGCTTTCCAACCTGTGGCAATCTGGCTTATTTCTGAACTTGAGTCACTGATGTGGCAGGCAATAAGGCACCTAGCACCTCATCCCTCCATACTACTGGACCTGACAGGCTCTATACTGCAGCAAAATAATTATTTGTTACTACTGGGACAGGCGATTGGACAGCAATGGTGCCGCTGCACAGCAGGAAATAATTTTTTTTTATTAACAGCCAGCAGTATGAGGGTGGTTTGTGCTTGTAGACACCAGAGAATGTGTTCATTTTATCAGGACCAGCAATCACTGTTACTGGCTGCCAGTTTTAAACAAAGTATTGAGCTGCTTGAGGCTATATATATATATATTCATTGCAAAAATCAATTTTACAAAACCAGTTAGAGTTTCCATTACACCTTAAAAGTATGGAAATTCAATGTTAGGAGTTAATCGTGTAACAGAACAACAACACTAATCTCTGCAAACATTAAAAACAAAACAGTTATTTGCTATATCCCTTGGTGTCCTTCCACCTTACTCGTACACCTTACAAATATATTGTTCTATACCACATGATTAACAGCTCAAATGGTGTACAAGTTAGGTGGAAAGACACCAAGGGATATATCTAATAGCACTGTTTTGTTTTATGTTGCAGAGATTATGCTATTGAGCTATTACACATATTAAACAACACCGAATTTCCATACTTTTTAAAGGTGTAATGAAACAACTGTTTATAAACTGATTTTTTGCAATGAACTTCATCTACTTAGAGATAGGTGTGCAACAAAATTGCAACAAATACTCATACGTTTTTCATTTTTTTCACAATGTGACCCCAGGTTTTCAACATAGTCTTCTTATCATCCCACCTCATAACTCTCATACTGTATGTGTAGATTTCTTAATCCATGGCAAAATGTCATTCTGTGCTGCAGCTGTGGAACTACATTTTGGACAGGATGTGAAAATTGACAGCTGTAGTATTCATGAGGTGCTGTTGAAGAAATGGCTATGTTCAAAGTTTGGAGTAAAAATAAAACCGATTGGCAGTTGACATTCATGCGTAGGAAAATTTCATCGATTGCATATAACTCAGGCATTCTTTGTTACTTTTGCTCCAAAATTTCAACATTGCCTTTTTGGGACCCTATGTTATGAACACTGGCACTGTCATTTTGTTACTCAATCCTGAAAGGTGATTTTGCACATTGACCGCACCATTCCGTGCCCAGTTGCAAAAGCACATTTCAGGTAGGATGTAAGAAATGCAGCTGTACTATTCATGAGGTAGTGTGAAAAGTGGCTATGTTGATAACTTGGAGTGAAAAATATAAATTGGAAAAGTTACACACGTATGAAGGAAAATTTCAATGACCATGCATAACTCGGGTGTTTTGGGGTATTTCTGCACCAGATTTTCCCATAGGCTTTTGGGACCCCACCTCATGCACAAAAGTCATTTCCATTTCATTACTCAGTTCAAAAGGTGGTTTTTAGCCACAATGGAAATCATCTTTCAGGACAGAGTAACAAAATGACAGTGCCAGTGTTCGACAAGGTGGGGTCCCAAAAGAACCATATTGAAAGTTCAGTTCATACCAGAGGGGTATGACAGAATGAGGAGGACCTGCGGAAGCTTGACTGATGATCAAGGGTTTGGCAGTTGAAATTCAATGCAAAGAAGTCCAAGATAATGCATATGGGGCACAAAACCCCTGGAACAACATATCATTTGGAGGGTGAGGATATAGCATGCACCAAGCAGGAAAATGACCTTGAGGTTATCATCTCTCGATGACCTCAAGATAGGAAATAGTGTGACAAGGCAGCAGGTAAGGCAAAAGGTTGCTGGGATGCATCGGAAGAGCATCACCAGCAGGAAAAGGAGGTGATAATTTCAATATACAAGACACTAGATGAGGCCTCACCAGCAGAGTACAGTGTGCAGTTCTGGGGATCTTACCTACATAAGGACATAGACAGGGTAGAAAGGTTCAGAGGATGGCAACAAAGATAGTACAGGGATTGCATCCCTGAAGTCTTATGAGGATAGGCTGAAGGACCTGAATATGTACTCCCTGGAGGAGAGGAGGGATAGAGGGGATATGCTAGAGACATACAAGTACCTTACAGGGAGGAACAGGGTGCAGGAATAAACTATTTTCCAGTGAAAAAAGATGTTCCAGAACTAGAGGGCATAGGATGAAGTTGGAGGGAGGGCAGTTTAGATGAAACATGCAGAGAATTTCTTCACAGAAAGGGTAGTGTGGACAAGTCTGGAACACCCTGCCAGAGGAGTAGTGGGGGCTAGAAACAATCATAGGATTTAGAGAATGCATGGGATAGACATAAGGACATTCTCGAGGTCACGGGGTGAGAGCAACAGACATCTAGAAAAACATAAAGTGAACTTACGAGCTCAACTGGGCAGACTGGGTGGGCCATAGACTGTTATCTGCCAACAGTGTCTATGTATCTATGTAAAATATTTACAAATGACTGAGATATTTAACATACAGTATATTCAAAAATGCCGTTGACCACCTCTGTATGACTTACATTTATTCTTCAGTTTGCTGTTCGACTTTGAAGAGTGCAGACATCTTCTGATCCACAAAAAGAATGACACTACTGACCTTGATTAGTAAAAATAGGGCAAGGGGCATGGGGTGGTTAGTTACTTAATGGGAGGTTAGGATGCAAGGAGGGGATGGAAACAATAGAGACCTTTTTACAGGAGTTTTAAAAATATTATGGACAGTTTTCTTTTCACAGAACAGTGGAACCATTTCTCAGGGGCACTAGGGTAGAATTCATTAGTGTCCACACTGCCTCTAGAGGGTACAGCACTTAACTGGTTTACTATGTATACACTGGTCGACTCCTAAGTCACACACTGCTTGCTGATGGGGTAGGTATAGTGCTGACACTTTGGGACTGGAGTGCCCGCTATTGGCAAAACCATTACATACATATTTCAGGACACTGGGGTAGGTTCCCAGTATCCTACAGTGAGGGAGGGTGCGCCCAATCTGGGACACTGGGAGTGGGCTCCATGATGTCCCTATGTGTGTGATGGTGGTAGGGAGGGGGAATAAGATATTGAAATAGCAATAGCACAAAAACAGTAGCTCATTGGCACAAACGCACTAGACTTCAAGCATGAGGTGCACTTACCAAGTGTTAAACTCAGTTAAGAAAAGTACCAAGCTGGAAAACTAGCAAAAAGGTCAACACGCCATTCAGTCTATGGTAAGTTTAAATCTAAGTTCACAGTCTTTTGCAGAAAACAAAGCCTGGCAGATCACCCACGAGTGAAGATTATGTTTAAAAAAAACTCTGACGGGGTTATGCAGCCTGGGGTAGAGGCCTGGGAGCTATAGAATGAGGCAGGGCTGGTTGACTGTTGGTTCTGTCCCCCACTATGTTGGTTCTGTCTGCCAAAGGTTGAGAACTGCAAAACAGCATCCTTGTTCAATGTGGAATCCCTTTCCATAGGGACTCATACAAAGCAGAATCCTAGTTCAATGGAATCCAAAGTTTGAAGCAGAAATCCTCGTTGTTGAGAACATCTATTTTTTCCCCATAGGAAAGAATAGGAAATTCAACATATCATAACTTTTGGAACAAATTCATATTTACCCACAAATCTTCAAAAAAAGCACACATCTGTGTGGCTGGGCTATCTACCCTGAAAATGTCAGCTCAGAAGCTAAAGCTGTTTCGAGATGCAGGTGGACAAAAATGTGACCCCCACCCAAAACCTTTTTAACACTCTGTATCTAAGAATAGCTAAAGCTATTCTCAGAAGAAGCCAGAAGGGAAGGAAGGAAACATATTTCAATTCAGTGCTTTAGAGTAACGTAATTGCTAATTTCTTTAAACTTAGATTGTGGGGCTTTTAAATTATTTTCTCTTTCTTGTCTGTACTTATATAATTGTTTTTAAAACTATGAAAATTTAAAACATAGTAGTAGTGTAATTCTGTAATATCTTTAATTGCTGTAAATTTTATCTTGGCTTGTCTGACTGCCCTGTAGTTAGGTGAAGGGTGTTAATTACTCTGGCCTCTGACTCAGCTGTATGTATAACTGGAGGTGGGCTTAGTCAGAGTTAAAGTAGCAAGCAGGTTTATTTTCTCAGAAGAAGCCAGAAGGAAGGAAGGAAACATATTCAATTCAGTGCTTTAGAGTAACTGGTAATTGACTATTTTCTTTTAAACTTAGATTGTAGGCTTTTAGGGACACTATACTTTCTTTATTATCTTTACTTATAATTGTTTTGGGCTGTTGAAAATTTAAAACATAGTGGTGGTCTAATTCTGTGCTGTCTTTTAATTGCCTGCAATTTTGCCCCCCTCCCTTCCCCAACTCCCGTAATTATATGCCCTGATAATTCTGATTGACAGGAGCTAAAACACGGGGTATAATAAGAGTGCTGAAGTAGGAGGGGCATAAAGAGGAAGAAGCCCACCCTCAGCAACGACAAGTGTTTTGACTCATTTATTTATTTATTGGTTTCTTTTTCTTAAAAAAAAATATCGAGGACCAGTGACAGGATTTTTAGTACAGTAAATTAATAAAAGGAACTAGGAGAGCTTCAGCAGAGAACAAGTAGTGGAATTGCAGTATAATGTAGAGTGGTAGCAATGCAGTGGCTGTGGGGCAGCCAGCTGAGCAGACCTTCTGGACACTGAGGTGCCTATCCAAAGCCATCTCTCTGGACTGTGGATGAGGTAACAGAGCAGAGGCGAGTAAACTGGGTCAGTGCCATCACTATCGAGACCACCAGTCTAATACAACTGCCTCAGGATCCGAGAGCAGGGCACTTGGATGACAGTGGGCTCAGGAGGTTGAGCAGTCAGGCAGGCATCCCAGTCTATTCACTCAAGGCTCTATACCACACTGGAAAGAGGACAACAAATAGAAACCCAGAGAGTGGAAGGAAAGGATGTGGAGTTAGCAAGGTGACCTCAGCGGGAAAACAGTGAACCCCAGAGGAGGAGGCAAATCCTGTGGGGAACTCAATCATAAGGATCAGATAGGAACACAGGAGGGAGGACAGGGGGAGAGGTGCCTACAGGTGCCACGGCGGAGGATGGAAGGAAGATCCTGGGGATCCTGGGAAGGCAAAGGCAGGAGGTGAGCTGGATGTCATTATCCACCTAGGTACTGATACTACAAATGGGAAAAGGAAGTTCAGGAAGGTTTGAAAACTGGGGAGGTCTCAACTGACTACTTCTGTCACTTTCCAAGTACTACCTATGAGAGGAGGCATGGAAGGCAGACACACAAGAACTTAATTCTGGTTCAAGAACTGGTGCTGTGAGAGGGTTTGGATTCATTGGTGATGAGGACCCACTGCAGGAGAGAGGTTGTTAAACTTGACGCCTGCATCATCTGGAGGAATCAAACACTCAATGATAAGTTAAATACACAGTGACAGCTTAAACTAGCAAAGGGTGGGCCAGCCAGGAGGTACCTACTTGCTCACCCCACAGCTAACAGTGGAACAGTGAACGGAGGTAGCTATCTCTGCAAGCAGTGGGCAAAGATGGGTCGTGCCAAGGGTAGATAAAAGCAGAAAGGGCAAAATTCAGCAGAAGGGCAAACAAGAGACCAGGATAAATGACACCAAGGAAGGGGCTGGGTAGAAGTGAGCAGTCTAGGAGGTCAAATACAGAAGCCATGTAAATGCAAGGAGCCTTAGCAACAAGATGGAAGATCTGGAGGCGTCATGGTACAGTCAGACCTGGACATTGTGGCCATCACTGAAACCTGGTGTAATGATAGACGACAGGAGTGGCCATACCTGGCTACATATTCAGAAGAGGCAGGCAGGAGGAGAGGTAACCTTGAAAATGACATAGGGCCACAGAGATCAGGAAGAACAAAATGGGAGATACTGAGGTTAAGCTGGAAAGGAAAAGGGGACAACCATGCACAGGTGTAGTCTAGACCACCAACCAGAGGAAGAAACAGATAGGGGCTGTGCTAGCCATCAGGATGGCAGACAAAATGAGGTAGTACTGGTTGGAACTTCAATATTCAGGCATGACTGGAACATCCAGCAACAGCATCAACTAGGAGAGTTATCCTGGACTCCATTCAGGTGCCTTCCTCAAACATGGTCATGGAACCAACACGGCCCGAAGGCAATACTGGACCTGTGTCTGAACAGGGACAGTGTGATGGGGTAACAGTGGGGAGCACCTGAAACAGTACCACCAGTCATTGTGGTTTGAAATCACAGAAAAGCAGAACCAAACCACACAAAACAGTATCCTGGATTTTGGGGCAGACTTTGGGAAAATGGGAGATACTTGAAAGAAGCATTAAGAATGGGACAGGAATCAGGGTTGAGACAGTAGGCTGTATTTAAAATGAATTAAGACAACAGGTATACATTAGCAGGTTAGCAGAGGAAAGGAAGAGAACCATTATAGGTTTCAGAGGTATAAAAGTAGAAAGCCAAAAAGTGCATTCAGGCAATACAAAAACACACAGGCAGAAGGGGAGGAGAAGTACCGGAGGATTTTAAAAACACATATAGGTAAGCAAAAGCTGCTGCTGGTACACATCACCTGAGAGACTGTAAATGTTTCTTCTTTAACTTGAACAGCTGTGACACTATACATTCCAGAAGCCTGTTTAACAAACAATTTAAGATCAATGGCAAATGGTTTGTAGTGTTTTGGCTGTATTGTGCCTTTTTCCAGTTTTATCCCTGGTATCTAGCAATACTGTAGCTGTTTGGGGAAATTATTTTATTGTGAACACTATTTTCTCCTCCTGGAGTTTCAGCCTCTGAAAAGGAAGTCAGAAGGAAGTCTGGTCTATGTTCAACGTCTTTCTGCCTGGTCAAACAGTGCTGTGAGGACATCATACGGGTGCTATTTTGCATAATTGTCTCTATGGAGATCATTTATCAACACAGGAACTCTAAGTAGCATTCCAGCAGGTTAGTTCAGTAAACAACAAAGTATGCCTGCAACTTGCTCAGAGCTGAACAGCACCGTAACTGCCATGTGTCAAGTCAAACACGCCAAAGGTTAAAGTTATCAGCCCCCTCATAAAATACTAGTACACTACTAACATGCAGCAGGACCCTTCTGAGCTGTTCAGCAGATAGATACAGGCTCCCAGAATGATACATCACATGACATCATTAGTACAGTAGCTTAGTGCAGCACAATTGAGAAGACCATGCACAGTGCTTTGGGTAAACTCACACTAATAGGTGACAAACTATTATTCCAAAACCAGTTTTAATAAAACAGCACAAGTGCCATGTGGAACTATGTGGCTAATGCAGCAGATTCAAAAGCCTGGTTTTTAAATTGCAGACATTTTATGTATGTATTTATTTATTGAATTTTGTTGAATGCCCACTGGGACTGGAAGTCCCTTTTCAGGGGTGACACGGGTGGGGGATACAGATAGTAACCAACTGGAAACTGAACCAGATTAAGCTGTTGGTGGTATTTCTAGTGAATGGAGAAATTTGGCAAGGACACCAGGAAATTTTCCTACTCTTTTCAAGAAGTGCCATGGGATCGTTAGCGTCCACCTGAACAACCACCAGAACAGGCAGGCTAACCTCGATTTAACATCTCATCCAAAGATGGCACCTCAGGTGCAGCACTCCCTTCATACCGCACTACAGTGTCAGTATTGGGATATTAACACAAGTACCTGGTGTGGGATGGAGCCCACAGCCTTCATGATCTCCAGCCTCAGAGGCTAGTGTGCTGCCTGCTGAGCCACTGACACTGAGTTAGTGTCAGTGGCTCAGCCACTCAACCTTGGAGTAAGAACTCTTTACAAAGGGTCTACATCAAGTAAATGTTGCAAAGACAGATATTGTTGAATTCACAGTACAAATAGAGACATAGTTCAGTTAACAGTACATAACTGAATTCACAGAACAAAATACAAACATACTTGAATTATCAGTACAAGGTAACAAAAATTAGAAAACAGCCATGTTTCTTATGAGATTCATTAGGGCTAATACTAAGTGCTGTATGGCATAGGAAGTATATGAAAGAGAGAGGAAAATGGCAGATTGGGAGAGAGTGGTGTGGGGATATAGCAGCCCAATGGGAGCCTTGTCACATTACATTACAGCTTTGGAGCTGAGGAACAGGGAAGGGTGCATGTGAGATAGTGTGGTAAGGTGGGAGAAGGTGGTTAGAGAGAGAGAGAGAGAGAGAGAGACAGAGAGGAGGGAGGCGGAGAGAGGGGAAGGAGGTGGAGACTAAGTAGAGGAGGGGTGGTGTCATGAGAGTGGAGATTGATGGAAAAAAGGAGGGGTTGGGGAGGGGGAGAAAGGGGCAATGAGGCATGAGAAAAATGAGAGAGCACAACCACTAGCGGAATAAGAGCTACGGAGCATGAGGTAGCAGATAGTGGTGGGCGAAGTGGCCGAAATTTGCTTTGCAAAGTGATTCGCTGAATAGCGTGGAATCCGAGAGTACTCCTGGCGATGAAGCAGAGTACTTCAGTATCATGATGAGGAATGTGAAGTCCATTGAAATCATTGACTTCACATTATTCCTTTCTCAAACCACTTCTCCACCAATTTTAAGTAAGTACATTGAAATCAATGAACTTTGCATCACTTCACCTTGTTATTGAGTGCCAAGGCACATTTTGCAGTGCTTCATGGAATGCAGATCACATGGACTCTAGATTGTTCTGCACAGCCTCAGTTCTGTGTAGTGTGTGTAGTGGAAGATGGAGACAGTTTCCTCTCAGAGCTCTGTGATTCAAATCCTCTAAAAGCTGTTAAAAAGCCTTTTGAGCCATTTTTGCTCAAAATTTAGTACATCAATTGTAGGAAACCCTCCTGTGCTCATATCATCGAGTGTTTATTGTTTGTGTGTGGCTTTTGAATGTTAATTTAGAACAGTCAGTCTGTGCACTGTGAAGTGTGCTTTGGGGAGGGGCGTATCTGTGGTGTGGGTAGATTAACTGGGAGAAAAAGGCAGTCTTTCTGTTTTGGTTACATTTTTCTTGTATAACCGTGTTAATGTACACACAGTAAAATTTTCAGTAATTCTTGACATTTTTTGCTGATTGTTGTGGTGCAGCAGTGTCTAATTTCAATTTGTTTAAAACATTTGGTTATATTACTAAAGGTTTTCAGTTTACTCGCATTACTTGTAGTGTGTGTGTGTCGTGCCATTAAATCAGACACCTTTTATTGTGCCACAGAGTAATAGCAGTGTGAACCTGCTATCCACTGCACCTGCATGAATTTTTATACTGCTTTGCGGTATCTTTACTGGTAGGGGACTGTTAATGCTGCACTACCCTCCCAACTGGCAAAAGGTATTCTTTTCTAGATTTGGATTTGTGACTTGTGAGCACTGGTTAGGTGTTATGCCTTTGCATTTGCATCTCTTAAGTGCAGCGCAATCTTAATCTGTGCATTTGCATACACCACTAATTCTGGGAGACTTTGCATTTCTTGTTACACTCTCATTTCACTTCGTCAGTGCTGGGGAATTTTCTGGACGCATGACAGTAGCATTTTGGGGATGCACATTAATTCTGGTGACTGTGTGTGACCACGGTATGCATGATGGAGTGCACCATTAATTCCGGGAGACTGCATTTTTTATTACCCTCTCATTTCACTTCTTCAGCACTGAGGAATTTTCTGGACACAAGACAGTAGCATTTTGGGGATGCGTATTAATTCTGGTGACTGTGTGTGACCACTGTGTGCATGATGGAGTGCACCATTAATTCCGGGAGACTTTGAATTTTTGTTACCCACTCATTTCACTTCTTCAGCACTGAGAACTTTTCTGGACACAAGACAGTAGCATTTTGGGGATGCAAATTAATTCTGGTGACTGTGTGTGACCACTGCATGCATGACTGAGTGTGCCATTAATTCTGGGAGACTTTGCATTTTTTGTTACCCACTCATTTCACTTCTTCAGCACTGGGGAGTTTTCTGGACACAAGACAGTAGCATTTTGGGGATGCACATTAATTCTGATGACTGTGTGTGTGAGGGGCTGCCAATATTGTTGTCACTTCGCGTTACTTCACGTTAAGCTGGAATGACAATGCGAAGTAATAATTACAAGGTGAAGTGAGCCTTTTGTACTGCCCACTCCTGAGTAGCAGGTGACAATGCAAAGTGCCCACTTTGCTGGCACTTCGCTGGTGAAATTTTAGTTTGCTGTATCTCTAGTAGCAGAGTTTGGGGAACAGGGGTAGGGGGTGGGGAGGTGGACGCGTGGAGTGAGACCATGAGTAGTTGCTAGAAGGCAGAATTGGTGCAGGCTCTGGAGAAGTGCTCTGAACAGCTGAGCACTCATAGACATTCTTTTGCAGTAGAAACTGCATAAGTTCAGCTTTGATGGTTCCAGGGTTAACAGAATTTAGCATGTTAGCTGGGATCTCATTAAGCCACAGTGGAGTATGGGTAAGAAAAGGATCCTTATCAAATGGAATGGGACACAGAACAGGTGTAATTGTTTATTCCTGCCATTGCCATTGATCTAGAGCTGTACTAGTACTGAAGAGTGGTCTTGTGAGTGGCAGGGGGGGCTGGGATGTGGGTTTTCCTACTCCTGGCAGGGTGCTCCGCTGAAGACTTCAAATTCTTACCTTCCAGACACATACCTGAGGAACTATAGCTGTTAGTCTTTTGTGGGTACACAGCACCAGTACTGAGAGAATGCATGTAACCCCCTTTGGGGGCTTACCTGGTAGTCTTCCCATATGTCAGCTGTACCTCTTGGACATCCTCCCAATAGATCCCCAGGTCACCACCTGGCACAAGTTCATGTCACCCCCCAGGCTCCGAGGCAGTCTCATTATCTCATTTGAGCCCACCTGGCTCCCGGAGCACATTCTGCGAATGGCCGGCATTTCCAGCTCATGCAGCCGCTGTTTGCACTTTCAAGAGGCACACTGTTTGCAATTGCTGGTTGTGGTTAAAGTTGGAAGGTGTTCCGTTGATCCTGGCATATAGTATTTAGGTAAAAGACACCGGGAACTTAGAGCAAAGGCAGGAAGATGTTTTTAATTAAGTACAAGGCAAGCACCTATAGCGTTGACTCGGGCACCAGTATTAAAGGACACATGAAAGGGCAGTGAAGCCCTAATGAATATTAATGAACTGCTGCGGGATTTAGAGGGGTGCTGTATTTGCAAGGCAGCAACACAAACACTAGTCACATATGGGAGAGATTAATAAATGTGTTTGAAAGAGAAATGCTGGGGATATGTAACTGTAGGGAATTTATGTAAGAATAAGGTTTATTCTGGCTGCACCAGGACAGTTATTTTGGGATTGCAATAAAATGTGTGTTTGGGACTATGCAGCAGTCACCATTTTGCAGCAAAATAACCAGTTGAGAGCCTGGACCCTTGACCAGAGACTTAAGGGAATTAATAAAGACTTGTGAGGGCAAAAAGGAGGACCTTTTCTAGGCACCAAAAAGCAAGCCAATTAAGAGACTGGGACAGTTTGGGATAGTTTTGACGTCAATGAGATTCCTGGACCGTAACCCCATATTAAAGGGGGTAACTGCTGAAACAGTGGAGATTTGCCAGATCTGCCCGGGAGTTCACAGTGTGAACCTCTGAGGAGCCAGCCATCTCTCAGAGGTTAGACCTGGTGGGTGTAGACTTTTCTCGGTGGTTCAGTCCACGGGGTCCAAGATGCATCAGTTGGTGCAAGCTGCAGCATGCAACAAGTGGGGATTCAGGCAGCAAAAGGCAGTATTGCGGATCAGCCTACAAGCTACTGGAAGAACCAGGGAGGAACCAGCAGCACCCTTACATATCACATAACCCAGACAGACCATTTTGGGGTAGTTGGTTCATTCCACTGAGGTGTTACACAGACGAGGTACATTGATGAGTCCTGGTAGGATGAAACGTGCATATGAGTCTTCTGTTGGCACGTTTGCAGACTGTATGAGAGGCCTTTTGGCACATTGCATTTTGCTTAAAGTTGAACCAGCATAATATTCTGTGGTGATTTTCATATACAGCCCACGATGCTTTGCATTATGGAGTGTGTGTGATTTTGTATTTCTTGTAATCCTTACATATAGATGTGTAAAGTTGTAGATGTGTTTGTGCAGCCAGTCAGTTCAAGATATCTGGTTTGCTGTTTTTACTCATTAACTCTGCTAAGCCATTCGGCCTTGGGCTACATGAAATTGGCCTCAGTCATTTGCTCCTGTATCAAACATAGAAACACAGAAACATAGACTTTGACAGCAGATAAGGACTGTTTGGCCAACATAGTCTGCTCATTTCTCTACCTACTGGATAAGCTGCAGATCCTAGTTAACCAAAAGCCTATTTCTTCCTACCCTGACAAGAATTGCCTTGTGTCTGTCCCATGCATTCTTGAATTCTCCCACAGTTTTAGACCCCACAACCTCCTCAGGAAGGCTGTTCCATGCGTCCACCACCCTCTCTGTGAAAAAATACTTCCTCACATTGCTCCTGAGCTGTCTCCCCTCTATTATCAAATTGTGTCCTCTTGTTCTTGCACATTGCTTTTTCTGAAAGATGCTACCCTCTTGGACTTTGTTGATTCCACTTAGGTACTTAAAAGTTTCTATCATGTCCCCCCCGCTCCTTTTTTCAAGTGTTTACATATTAAGCTCCTTTAGTCTCTCCTCGTATGGCTTCTCTTGCAGACCCTGCACCATTTTAGTTGCCCTCCTCTGGACTGTCTCCATCCTGTCTATGTCCTTGCGGAGATGGGGTTCCAGAACTGGACACAGAAGTCCAGATGGGGTCTCACCAACTGTGTGTACAGAGAGATAACAACTTTCTGTTTTCTGCTGGTGATGCCTCTCCCAATACATCCCGGTATCCTCCCCGCCCTCCCTACTGCCTTCTCACATTGCTTGCCAACCTTAAGGTCATCTGATATGCTTATCCCCCAGGTCCTTTTCTATTTTTATTGTTGTTACTAACCCCGCATTGTGTACCCTTCCCCTGGGGTTTTGTTTCCCAGGTGCATTATTTTGCACTTCTTTGCATTGAATACAAGCTGCCATACTTCTGACCATTCATCCAACCTTGCCAAGTTCCTTCTCATCCTTTCCATGCCTCTTTGTGTATCAACCCTGCTGCAGATCTTTGTGTCATCTGCAAAGAGGCATACTTTTCCTTCCAGTCCCTCTGCAATGTCACTTATAAAGACATTAAAAAGGACTGGACCCAGTACTGAACCCTGTGGTACCCCACTAGTAACCCCCCTTTCTTCAGAATGGATTCCATTTACTATTACCTTCTGTGTCCTGTTGTCCAGCCAATGTTTTACTCAGGCTACCACTCTGGGACCCACTCCCAGGCTGGCTAATTTGTTTATTAATCTTTTGTGTGGGACTGTGTCAAATGCATTGCTAAAGTCTAGGTAGGCCATGTCCACAGCCCCTCCCTGGTCTACTACATTGGTCACCCAGTCAAAGAAATCTACTGTCTGTCTTGCTCCCACTTTTGTGAAGGGGAATTACATCTGCCCTCCTCCAACCCTCATGTACCACACCATCCTCCCATGATTTGTTAAAAAGGGTAGTCAGTGGTGTCACTAGTTCACCCCTTAATTCTTTTAGAATTCTGGGATGAATCCTGTCAGGCCCCATTGCTTTGTCCACCTTCAGTTTTAGGAGTTCTTTCAGAACCCTTTCTTCTGTGAAAGGACTGGGATCTACCCCCCCATGCAGAGTGCTTCTTTTAATTGGATTAGGTACCTCCCTCCCTCCCTCCTCTTTTTTGAATACTGAGCAGAGGTATTCATTCAGTATCCCTGCTTTTTCATTGTCTCTCTCTGCCCACCCACTGTCCATTCTATTCAGCCTCACTATCCCTCCAATTGTCTTTCCACACTCCCTAATGTACCTATAAAAGGTTTTATCCCCCTTCTTAACCTAGTTGGCCATCTTTTCCTCAGCTGGGGGTCTTTGCTATTCTGACTGCCTTCTCTGCTTTCTTCTGCCTTAACTGGTACAGTTCTCTGTCCTGCTTCTTCTGTTTTCTTATACCTCCTAAATGATATCTTTTTCACCCTAACCTTCCCCACCACCTCTTTTGAGAACCATAGTGGCTTTTTCTTTCATTTTGACTTTTTTTTGCTTCACACAAAGACTTGCTGCCTCTGTGATGGCAGTTTTGATGTTTCCCCATTGTTGCTCCACCCCTCCTTCTTGCCTGTTTGCTAGTGCTTTTCTATGGCACTCTCCCATCTTGCCAAAGTCAGCCATCCTGAAGTCCAGTACCCTCACTTTTGTATGGCTTGACTGTGCAGCTGAGTTTATCATGAATCACACTGTTTGGTGGTCACTTGTTCCCAGATGGCTACCCATTTCTAGATTTGAGATCCTCTCACTGTCCCCATTTGAGAGTAAAAGGTCTAAGACTGCTACCTTCTGAGTGGGTTCCAACACTAGCTGTCTGAGGCATGTCCCCTGTAGGGCATCGAGAATGGTCATGCTCTTTGGATGTGGCTGCAGCAAAGGTGCTCCAGTTTACATCTGGCATATTCAGGTCCCCCATCAACAGTATCTCCCCTTTCTCTGCCATCCTAAGGATGTCTTCTATCATATCGTTGTCCATTCTGTCCCCCTGAGATGGGGGTCTGTATACAACCCCTGTGCAGATTGTGGTGCCATTTCTAGTCTCTAAGGTGACCCACAGTGCCTCCTCTTCTCCCTGTTTGCTCTTTTGTTCCATTGCTTTTACCCCTTCCCTTACATAGAGAGCTACTCCTCCCCCTCTTCTACCCTCCCTGTCTCTCCTGTAGGTTGTGTACCCTGGTATGTTAATATCCTAATCATGGTTCTCTGTGTACCATGTTTCTGTGACTGCCATGATATCCAGGCATCCCTCTTCCATCAAGGCCACCAGTTCAGGGAGCTTGTTGCCCAGATTATGGGCATTGGTACTCATTACCCTCCATTTCTTGATGGCCTTACTCCCTTTTTGCCCTGTCCCTGTCCTTATTGCCTTTGTTATTTTCTCCATTTACCCCTGCCCTTCTCCCTATCGACATCTTTATCTTGGTATTTACCTCACTTACTTCCATGATTTTATTGGGGGGCTAGGATTTCTGCTCCTTTCCTAGCTGCCTCTCTCCCCTTATTAAGTTTAAATGCTTGCCAATGAAGCATTTAACCTATCACCTAGGATCCTGGTTCCCTCCTGGACAGATGCAGACCATCATGCCAGTATAGGTCTGCATCACTCCAGTGGACCCCAGTCCCCAATGAAGCCAAACCCCTGAGCTCTGCACCAGTTTTTCAACCACTGATTGAATCCCATGGTGTGGAGCACCCTAGCCTCACCCATGCCATAGACAGGCAGCACTTCCAAGAAGATTACCGAGTGTGCTACTTGTCTAAGGCCCCACCCCAACTCCACAAACTCTTTCTGCACTGCTCTGATCCCTTTCCCAGCCAGAAGTAGGGCAATGTAGTCCAAGTAGAGAAGTATAGTTATAACAGCAGCTCCTTCCTCTTGCTGTTCTCTGCCTGTTCTCTGCCAGAAGCTATCTAGGGCAGTTTTTAAATCTAAAACACCTGGCTTCCTTCTAGCTAAGCCACTTCCCCTAATTTATAGCTCTTTCTACACCTAGTTAATTGTACCGATAACAATTCTTTTCCGCCAACTCAGACAAACACCTAGATAACTGCATAGATAACAATTCACTTCAGCCAACTCAGACAAACACACTCACTTTCTTTTACCCTAAATTGAAGGTCCCAGTAGTAGAGTTCTAGTTCTTGTCCCAGTAGAAGTATAGTTATAACAGCAGCTCCTTCCTCTTGCTGTTCTCTGCCTGTTCACCAGACCAGCTGCTGAACGAGGACCATGAGGGAACCCTCCCCCTGATTCAAGAAACATCTCCACAGGTCTTATTTCATTAGCTCATCTCCAGTGTCTGGGTACAGTGAGTAGAAATCAGGGTAGCTCTGAGACAAGCTTTAATAATCATTGTGGTACCACCTAATCTCCATTTCACTGCTAGTTTAATTGATCAAGAGACTGGCTCATTCAGCCACTGGACACAAATAAAAATGCATGCCAGATCATCATGTCTTCTTTCATCAAGGGTCCCAACAATAGCTACAACCCTGGGCACCATTTAGGCTAGCTTGTTTTCCACCTGGGTACCTAGTATATTTATAGAACTGCAAAGTGGAACTAAATGCATACCAGTATCCAGGCTCAAACCAGTAAGGATAAAATCATTTGACCAGATTTGCACCTTCCTTGATATGCTCCCTAAATAAACCTGATTGATGTTGCAGTGTTATATTACCTCATGCAAGTTTACTGGTGGTCTGTTACTGTGTTTGGAATATTCCTAAACATGCATGCCTGATAACCATTGTTTGCAGGGGCTCCAGGAGGAATACTGAAGCCCAGAACATGGTAAGTGGGAAACCTATGAGCATATCATTAATGACTGTTGACAAATGTATTGTGAATGTTGTGAGAGATTACTGTTTGTTCCAAGGTATAGGGCCACTAGGTGGGGTAGTCGGTAGTTATAGCTTCCCAGAGGGCTACAACAAATTTAATAAATACCCACTGAAACCTTACACTGAGTGGAGCTACCAAAACACTGTGTTTACCATGGGTGAGCAAACCCTGGTACTAGCTAGTTACAAACCCAGGCCCCTCAACCTGTGGATAGTAATACAGGCAGGGGTTGCAAACCTAGAAGTAGTGCTACAAGCCTGTTTAACAAGCAGTGTAAAGTTTAATATACAGAGTTGCACTGGTACTAGAAGAGTGGTCCTGTTGGGGGGGACTGGGATGTAGGTTTTCCTTCTCTTAGCAGGGTGCTCAGCTTTAGGGCTGGTCACTGGGCAAGAATGTCTAGATGCAAGGCAAATTGTATTTTTCAGGTGCCCAATATCGGAGGCTCTGGGAGCAGCACAACGTCAACAAATCTATTATAATCTGACAAAGGAACATAACACAATTTCAATCTATGAATTATCACTTTCATAAATTAAAATCAGTAAAACCAGAAGAGGGTAAAGGGGGAGAGGGCCATCTTGTGGATGGTATGCCTCACTCCAGGGCTCTAAGTTAAGCTTTGCAGCCACTTGCCTGCATGTCTAGTGACTGGGAAAATGTACTAGCCCCACAAACTCTTTCACTAGCCCAGCTGAAGTACTGTACTTTTTGGTTACATTCTGCAGTACCAACCTACAGTCTAATTAAAGGAAAATATTTCTAGCTTAGCACAAAATCCACCAGAATTTGACTAGTAGGCCTGTACAAGTTTCGACCACTGCACTCTCTACAATGGGTTACCAGTACTTAAATAACTTATTTTTAAAATATAATGACTGAGGTGTGGTCAGTTCTGGGGCTGCCAGTGCCTGGTTGTCAGTGCTGTGACTGTCGGGGGCACTGCTGTAAGGGGGCCGGTATTTACGATGACTTTTGAGGGAGGTTCAGAGGGAGTGTTGTGTTAAAGGTGGGAGTCAGTATTGTGATTGTTGTGGTTGGGGGTGTCAGTGCTTTAACAGTTGTGGGTGAGGAGCCAATGCAGTTATTGTCAAGGGGTGGATGGTCAGTGCCGTGACTGTCAGATGGAAGGCAGGACTGCAACTTTTGGCAATGGGTGGGAAATGTTGTGACTGAGGGGGTGGGGATTACTGCTGTGTCTGCCTGTAGAGGGTATCAGCCCTGTGGCTGTCGTGGATGTAAGGAGACAGGGCTTTGACTGTTGTGGTGGGTAGTGCTGTGACTGTTGGGGTTAGAGGTAACTGCTGTCACTGTTGGGGGATGAGGTTCAGCACTGTGACTGTCGGGTAAGTGGCCACTGTGACTGATGGTGGAAGGTGTTAGTTCTGTGACTACTGAAGGGTGGTACAGTTCAGTGACTGTCGGGGGGGTTGGGGTGGCAATCATGTGACTGTTGTGGGTGAGGAGGGTGTGCTGTGGCTGTTGTGGTTGGGGGTCAGTGTGGTGACCATTAGGAGTAGTAGGTCAGTGCTGTCTTTGTCAGGGGATGGGAATTAATGCTATGACTGATGGTAGGGAGCATCAGTTCTGTGACTTTTGGGGGTGAGGTGGCAGTGGTGTGACTGTTGGAGTTTGATGATCAGTGCTATAAGATGGGGCTAGGATGAGTACCTTGACTGGTGATGTTACTATGGGAGAATGGGGATTTGTGCTGTGGGTGTATGGTCATTGCTGTGACTGCTAGGTTGGGGGGTTGGGAAGGAGAGCAGTTCTGTGACTATTGGGAATACTGAGAAAGTGTTGTGACTGTCAGAGATGTGGATCAGTGATGTGACTGCCAGAGGTGGCTAGTCATTGTCAAGATTGTCAGTGGAGGGTGTTAGTCCTGTGACTGTCAGTGGGGTGATACAGTCCTGTGATGGGAGGTTCAATCCTATGCTTATGGGGGAGGGGTGATACAGTACTGTTACTGTTGGGGGGGTACAGTCCTGTGACTGTGGAGGGTAAAAGTTCTGTGATGGGGAACAGTCCAGTGATTGTGTGTGGGGGTCCAATCCAATGACTGTTGGGGGTGGTTATTGCTGTGACTGATGGTAGATGGTGTTAGCACTACAACTATTAGAGCAATGGTACAGTACAGTCCATTGATTGTCAGAAGGAGGGCCCGTTTTGTTACTGTCAGGGATAGGGTGTCATGTATGTGACTATCAAGGTAAGGGTCATTCCTCTGACTTTTGGAAGGTCTGCTTCTGTGCAGTTCTACAACTTTGAGGGACAGTTAGCATTTGCAGGAAGTTGTACATGTGGCAGGAAGGTTGTATAAGGCACCAAACTAAGTGACTGCTCGAGGGGGGGATATTGTGGTCCTGAATGTGTGGGGTGGTCATCAAAGCTGTGACATAGTGTTGTGACTGGTGAGGGAGGATTACTGCTGTGACTGTCTTTGGAAAGTGTCATCCATGTGACTGTTGGGGATATGGGTATAGTAATGCCATGGTGATGGGTTGTAGGGCTGTGATTGTTGGGAATAGGAATCAGTTCTGTGACTGTCAGGCATGGTTGCCCAGTGCTGTGACTTACAGTGCAGGGTGTCAGTCCTGTGACTGTCTGAGGGGGTACAGTCCTGCGACTGTGAGGGGAGGGATGGTCAGTCCTGTGACAGTCAGGGGTCAGTGCTGTGGCTACTGTGTACATAGTGTACAGTGGTGCACAAGTAAAGAAAAAGGCAGTGTATAAGCAAACAGCCAGCTTGTAATAACAAAAGAAAAGAATGATCAGCACTCCTAGATTCAGTTTTACATGCAAGCGCAAGATTTATTTTCTGGCAACATGCCTGGCATGTACCCACTTGGGCCAGTACCAATACGCAAGTCAAAATGAAAACACAGGAACAGCTTTTCCAGTGGTAACAATCATTTCATTATTCTGTCTTTTTTGGGTTTTGTTTTTCTCACTCATAGTAAACAATTGCTAATGTTAGCATAATACTTAAATTAAGCTTGTCTCTATCTTTTACTTCACTTAATTTAATTACTCCCTCTACAGCTATATTTTTTTACCTCTTACACTGGGCTATGCTCATTTCATCTCTCTCCTCTCTGTTTTTCCCACTACTGTATTTACTCCATATTAACCTTTTTCTCTTTACTTTCACAGGTCTCACAGGATGTGAACTCCTTTCCCATCAGATAAGTATTACAATATATAACCTGTCTTATCCTTCCTAGTAACTCTCTAAGAACTGAGAATCCTTTAACCCTTTCCTCTATTTTATTCTACAGGTTTAAGAAATGGCATCCATTTATGACTCTACCTCTGGCTCTGTGGTACCCTGGTAAGAACCCTGTACATTATACCTATACTAGATAGTTTACTATAACAGTGCATCTGCACCCATTATGGGAGGGTGGTTGTATACTGTATGTGTTCAGGTCATACATACCGCAGCATTTTTCCTCCTCCATAAAACTTTTTGCTTTGCCAGTTGACTCAGGCAGGTTGTCAGCCCTATCCCAAACCACAGAGCCCAAAGTCCCCATGGATTGCCTCCCTTCCCCATATTAGGTGGCCAGAAAAGGGAGCGACATCCTTATCCCAACCCAGTTACTTACATCCACAACTGAGACAGTCATCGAGGTGGTCATGTGGGACACAAGTAGCTGGATAGGGCTTTATGGAGCCTGTGCTAGCCATTTCTGCATTTTTCCCTTTCTTGAGTTTCTGCCTTCACCTGGGGGAAGCCAAAGGTCAAGTCAGCATGCCTTTTCATGAAGGGACAGGACAGCTATGTGATGAATGTTAAATCTGCTTTCCAACCTGTGGCAATCTGGCTTATTTCTGAACTTGAGTCACTGATGTGGCAGGCAATAAGGCACCTAGCACCTCATCCCTCCATACTACTGGACCTGACAGGCTCTATACTGCAGCAAAATAATTATTTGTTACTACTGGGACAGGCGATTGGACAGCAATGGTGCCGCTGCACACCAGGAAATAATTTTTTTTATTAACAGGCCCAGCAGTATGAGGGTGGTTTGTGCTTGTAGACACCAGAGAATGTGTTCATTTTATCAGGACCAGCAATCACTGTTACTGGCTGCCAGTTTTAAACAAAGTATTGAGCTGCTTGAGGCTATATATATATATATATTCATTGCAAAAAAATCAATTTTACAAAACCAGTTAGAGTTTCCATTACACCTTTAAAAGTATGGAAATTCAATGTTAGGGTTAATACGTGTAACAGAACAACAACACTAATCTCTGCAAACATTAAAAACAAAACAGTTATTTGCTATATCCCTTGGTGTCCTTCCACCTTACTCGTACACCTTACAAATATATTGTTCTATACCACATGATTAACAGCTCAAATGGTGTACAAGTTAGGTGGAAAGACACCAAGGGATATCTAACCACTGTTTTGTTTCTACGTTTACGAGATAGTTGGAAGCAATCACACATAATAGCTCTATAATAATCCACATGCTAAAAAGTGTAATGGAAAACCTAACTATTTTATAAACTGATTTTTTGCAATAATCCACTACTTTGAGATAGGTGTGCAACAAATTGCAACAAATATATCGTTTTTCATTTTTCACAATGTGACCCCAGGTTTTCAACATAGTCTTCTTATCATCCCACCTCATAACTCTCATACTGTATGTGTAGATTTCTTAATCCATGGCAAAATGTCATTCTGTGCTGCAGCTGTGGAACTACATTTTGGACAGGATGAAAATTGACAGCTGTAGTATTCATGAGGTGCTTGTTGAAGAAATGGCTATGTTCAAAGTTTAAATAAAAATAAACCGATTGGCAGTTGACATTCATCGAGGAAAATTTCATCGATTGCATATAACTCAGGCATTCTTTGTTACTTTTGTCCAAAATTTCAACATTGCCTTTTTGGGACCCTATGTTATGAACACTGGCACTGTCATTTTGTTACTCAATCCTGAAAGGTGATTTTGCACATTGACCGCACCATTCCGTGCCCAGTTGCAAAAGCACATTTCAGGTAGGATGTAAGAAATGCAGCTGTACTGTTCATGAGGTAGTGTGAAAAGTGGCTATGTTGATAACTTGGAGTGAAAATATAAATTGGAAAAGTTACATACGTGTGAAGGAAAATTTCAATGACCATGCATAACTCGGGTGTTTTGGGGTATTTCTGCACCAGATTTTCCACATAGGCTTTTTGGGACCCCACCTCATGCACAAAGTCATTTCCATTTCATTACTCAGTTCCAAAAGGTGGTTTCTTTTAGCCACAATGAAATCATCTTTCAGGACAGAGTAACAAAATGACAGTGCCAGTGTTCATAAGGTGGGGTCCCAAAAAGTCCATGTTGAAAGTTCAGTTCATACCAGAGGGTGTAGACAGAATGAGGAGGGACCTGCGGAAGCTTGACAAATGATCAAGGGTTTGGCAGTTGAAATTCAATGCAAAGAAGTCCAAGATAATGCATATGGGGCACAAAACCCCTGGAACAACATATCATTTGGGGGGGGGTGAGGATATAGCATGCACCAAGCAGGAAAGTGACCTTGAGGTTATCATCTCTGATGACCTCAAGATAGGGAAATAGTGTGACAAGGCAGCAGGTAAGGCAAAAAGGTTGCTGGGATGCATAGGAAGGAGCATCACCAGCAGGAAAAGGGAGGTGATAATTTCAATATACAAGACACTAGTGAGGCCTCACCTGGAGTACAGTGTGCAGTTCTGGGGATCTTACCTACATAAGGACATAGACAGGGTAGAGAAGGTTCAGAGGATGGCAACAAAGATAGTACAGGGATTGCATCACAAGTCTTATGAGGATAGGCTGAAGGACCTGAATATGTACTCCCTGGAGGAGAGGAGGGATAGAGGGGATATGCTAGAGACATACAAGTACCTTACAGGGAGGAACAGGGTGCAGGAATAAACTATTTTCCAGTGAAAAAAGATGTTCCAGAACTAGAGGGCATAGGATGAAGTTGGAGGGAGGGCAGTTTAGATGAAACATGAAGAAGAATTTCTTCACAGAAAGGGTGGTGGACAAGTGGAACACCCTGCCAGAGGAAGTGGTGGGGGCTGAAACAATCATGGGATTTAAGAATGCATGGGATAGACATAAGGACATTCTGGAGGTCAGGGGTAAGGAGCAACAGACATCTAGAAAAACATAAAGTGAACTTACGAGCTCAACTGGGCAGACTGGGTGGGCCATAGACTGTTATCTGCCAACAGTGTCTATGTATCTATGTAAAATATTTACAAATGACTGAGATATTAACATACAGTATATTCAAAATGCCGTTGACCACCTCTGTATGGCACTTACATTTATTCTTCAGTTTGCTGTTCGACTTTGAAGAGTGCAGACATGTTCTAGTCCACAAAAGATGACAGCTGCTGACCTTGGTTGGTAAAAATAGGGCAAGGGGGCATGGGGTGGTTGGTTACTTAGTGGGAGGGTTGGGATGCAAGAGGGGGATGGGGAAACAATGAGAGACCTTTTTTTACAGGAGTTTTAAAAATATGTTATGGACTGTTTTCTTTTTTCACAGGAACAGTGGAACCATTTCTCAGGGCACTGGGGTGAATTCCTTAGTGTCCCACACTGCTCTGGGGGGTACAGCATAACTGGTTACACTATGTATACACTGGGAGTGGGCTCCCTAGAGTCACACACTGCTGATGGGGGTGAGTGTAGTGCTGACATGGGGACTGAGTACCCCGCTATTGGCAAAACCATTACATACATATTTCAGGACACTGGGAGTGGGTTCCCCAGTATCCTACAGTGAGGGGAGGGGTGCTTAATCTGGGACACTGGGAGTGGGCTCCGCAGTGTCCTATTGTGTTGGTGGTGGTGGGGGAGGGGGGAATAAGATATTGAAATAGCAATAGCACAAAAGACAGTAGCTCAATGGCACAAAACCTTTAGACTTCAAGCATGAGGTGCACTTACCAGGGTGTTAAACTCAGTTGAAAAGTACCAAGCTGGAAAACTAGCAAAAAGGTCAACACTTCATTCAGTCCTATGGTAAGTTTAAATCTAAGTTCACAGTGTTGCAGAAAACAAAGCCTGGCAGATCACCCACGAGTGAAGATTATGTTTAAAAAAAACTCTAACGGGGTTATGCAGCCTGGGGTGAGGCCCTGGGAGCTGTAGAATGGGCAGGGCTGGTTGACTGTTGGTTCCTGTCCCCCCACTGTGTTGGTTCTGTCTGCCAAAAGGGATTTAGAACTGCAAAACAGCATCCTTGTTCAGTGTGGAATCCCTTTCCATAGGGCTCATACAAAGCAGAATCCTAGTTCAAAGCGGAATCCAAGTTTGAAGCAGAATCCTGCGTTGTGTAGGACATCTATTTTTCCCCATAGGAAAGAATGGGAAATTCAACATGTCATAACTTTGGAACAAATTCATATTTACCCACCAAATCTTCAAAAAAGCACATCTGTGTGGCCAAGGCTTTCTACCCTGAAAATGTCAGCTCAGAAGCTAAAGCTGTTTCCGAGATGCAGGTGGACAAAAAAAGTGTGACCCCCACCCAAAACCTTTTTTTAACACTCTGTATCTCGGGAATGGCTAAAGCTATTCTCAGAAGAAGCCAGAAGGGGAAGGAAGGAAACATATTCAATTCAGTGCTTTAGAGTAACTGGTAATTGCTAATTTTCTTTTAAACTTAGATTGTGGGCTTTTAGTGACACTATACTTTCTTTGTTGTCTTTACTTATAATTGTTTTTGGGCTGTTGAAAATTTAAAACATAGTGGTGGTGTAATTCTGTGCTGTCTTTAATTGCTGCAAATTTTATCTTGGCTTGTCTGACTGCCCTGTAGTTGGGTGAAGGGTGTTAATTGTCTGGCCTCTGACCTCAGCTGTGTGATAACTGGAGGTGGGGCTTAGTCAGAGTTAAAGTAGCAAGCAGAGGTTTATTTTCTCAGAAGAAGCCAGAAGGGGAAGGAAGGAAACATATTCAATTCAGTGCTTTAGAGTAACTGGTAATTGCTATTTTTCTTTTAAACTTAGATTGTGGGCTTTTAGTGACACTATACTTTCTTTGTTGTCTTTACTTATAATTGTTTTTGGGCTGTGAAATTTAAAAACATAGTGGTGGTCTAATTCTGTGCTGTCTTTAATTGCTGCAAATTGCCCCCCTCCCTTCCCCCAACTCTTAATTATATGCCCTGATAATTCTGATTGACAGGAGCTAAACACAGGGTATAATAAGGGGTGTGAAGTAGGAGGGGCATAAGGGGGAAGAAGCCCACCCTCAGCACGACAAGTGTTTTGACTCATTTATTTATTTATTGGTTTCTTTTTCTTTAAAAAAAATATCTGAGGATCAGTGACAGGATTTTTAGTACAGTAAATTAATAAAAAGGGAACTAGGAGAGCTTCAGTAGCAGACAAGTAGTGGAATTGCAGTATAATGTGGGGAGTGGTGCAATGCAGTGGCTGTGGGGCAGCCATATTCAGGCAGACCTTCTGGACACTGAGGTGCTGCCCTATCTGCATGCATCTCTCTGGACTGTGGGATGAGGTAGCCAGACTCAGAGCGGAAGTAAACTGGGTCAGGAGTACCATCACCCCTATCCAGGGACCACCCAGTCTAATGCAACTGCCTCAAAGGATGCCGAGAACGAGGAGCACTTGGATGACAGTGGGCTCAGGGAGGGTTAGAGCAGTCAGGCAGAGGCACATCCCAGATCCTATTCCACTCAAGAACTCATATGCCACACTGGCAAATGAGGACAACCAAATAGAGGTACCCAGAGAAGTGGAAGGAAAGGATGTGGAGGTTAGCCAAGGAGGTGACCTCAGCGGGAAAGCAGTGGACCCCAGAGGAGGAGGAAGCAAATCCTGGTGGGGACTCAATCATAAGAGGATCCAGATAGGAACACAGGAGGGGAGGACAGGGAGGTGAGGTGCCTCACCAGGTGCCAGCCACGGAGGGGATGGAAGGAAGATCCTGGGATCACTGGGAAGGCAAGACGGAGGGTGAGCTGGATGTCATTATCCACCTAGGTACTGATGACCTGGCAAATGGGGAGCCAAAGGAAGTTCAGGAAGAGTTTAGGGAACTGGGAAGGGGTCTCAAGCAAGTAGCTACTTCTGTCACTTTCTCAGAAGTACTACCTGTGAGAGGCAAGGGAGAGCATAGGAATGCATACACCAGGAACTTTAATTCATGGTTGAAGAACTGGTGCTGTGAGGAAGGGTTTGGATTCATTGGTGACTGGGGACCCACCTGGGGGGATGGAGGTTTGTTCAAGCTTGACAGCCTGCATCCATCCTGGAGGGAATCAAGCACTCAATGATAAGTAATACTACATTGACAAGCATTTAAACTAGCAAAGGGGGTGGCAGGCCAGCCAGGAGGGTACCACTTGCTCACCCCCACAGCTAGCAGTGGAACCAGTGAACCGGAGGTGGCTATCTCTGCAAAGCAGTGTGCAAAAGATGGAGATTAGTGCCCAAGAGGTGGATAAGCAGAAAAGGGGCAAAATTCAGCAGAAGGGCAGACAGCAAGGAGAACCAGGGATAAATGACAACCAAGGAAGGGGCTGGAGTAGAACAGTGAAGCAGTCTAGGGAGGTCAAATCATGGAAAGCCATGTGTGCAAATGCCAGGAGCCTTAGCAACAAGATGGAAGATCTGGAGGCCGTCATGGTACAGTCAGACCTGGACATTGTGGCCATCACTGAAACCTGGTGTAATGATAACCATGACTGGGAGATGGCCATACCACCAGCACAACATATTCAGAAGAGACAGAGCAGGCAGGAAGGAAGAGGAGTGGCACTGTATGTGAAAAATGACATAAGGGCCACAGAGATCCAGGAAGAACAAAATGGGAGAGATACTGTAGGTTAAGCTGGAAAGGAAAATGGGACAGCCATCCGCACAGGTGTGGTCTATAGACCACCAGCCCAGGAGGAAGAAACAGATAGGGAGCTGATGCTAGCCATCCAAAGGATGGCAGACAAGTGAGGTAGTACTGGTTGGAGACTTCAATATTCAGACGTGGACTGAGCATCCCAGCAGCAGCATCAACTAGGAAGCAGATTTATCCTGGACTCCATTCAGGTGCCTTCCTCAAGCAACTGGTCATGGAACCAACTCGGCAGAAGGCAATACTGGACCTTGTGCTCTGAAACAGGGACAGTGTGATGGGGTAACAGTGGGGAGCACCTGGAAACAGTGACTACCAGTCATTGTGGTTTGAAATCACAGAAAGAGCAGAACCAAACCACACAAAACACGTATCCTGGATTTTAGGGGGCAGACTTTGGGAAAATGGGAGATACTTGAAAGAGGCATTAAGGGAATGGGACAGGAATCAGGGGTTGAGGAACAGTGGGCTGTATTTAAAATGGGGATTACAAGAACAACAGAATTATGCATTAAGCAGGTTAGCAAGAGGAAAAGGAAGAGAGACCATTATGGTTTTCAGAGAGGTAACAAAAGTGAAAATAAAAGATTGCATTCAGGCAATACAAAAGACACAGGCAGAAGGGGATAGGGAGAAGTACCAGGAGAAGCAAAGGAGGCAGGGAGGTCAGTAAGGAAGCCAAAGCTCAGACAGAAGAGCATTGCAAAATCAGTGGGTAGAGGGACAAAACCTTTACAGGTACATAAGTGAAAAAGAAAGACAAAGGGAGGGATAGTGAGACTGAAGGGAGGATGGGAGCCACGTGGAGGATGACAACAGTAAAGCTGACATATTGAACAGGTATTTCTGCTCAGTCTTTACTGAGGAAGAGGAGGGTAATGGGTCTGAAGGGAGTACAAGGGTGAGAGAATGGTGCAGAAATGGACACAAGTCCCTTTACATGAGAAAGGGTCCTGAAGGAACTGGAAGTAATAAGAGTTGATAAAGCAATGGGGCCAGACAGGGTGCACCCCAGGGTCCTAAAGAACTAAGAGAGGTGGTGGCTGAACCTCTGGCTATCCTGTTTAGCTGATCACTGGAAACAGGAGGTACCCAAAGACTGGAGGACAGCAGATGTAGTCCCTTATACAAAAGTGGGAACAAAGAGGAAGCAGGGAACTACAGACCAGTCAGCCTCACCTCGGTAGTGGGAAAGATCATGGAAGCACTACTGAAGGAGAGATTGGTGGAACATCTGGTTATCAATGGACTACAGGACCCAAGGCAGCATGGTTTCACCAGGGGGAGGTCATGTCAGACCAACCTCATTGAATTTTCTGACTGGGTGACTAGGGAGGTGGATCAGGAGAGGACAGTGGACATGGCCTATCTGGACTTCAGCAAGACCTTTGACACTGTGCCACATAGCAGACTATTACACAAACTGGGGAATATGGGTGTGGGCAGGACAGTAGTGTGGTGGGTAGGTAACTGGCTGGGTGGCAGGACACAGAGGGTGGTGGTAAATGGCTGTCACTCCACAGAGGGAAGAGTGACCAGTGGGGTACCACAGGGATCAGTGCTGGGACTGGTCCTATTCAACATCTTCATCAGTGACATTGCGCTGGGATCTAGAAGGCAGAATTTCACTGTTCGCTGATGACACAAAGCTCTGTAACAGAGTAGACACACCAGAGGGTGTAGACAGAATGAAGGCGACTTGCAGAAACTTGAAGAATGGTCAGGGGTTTGGCAGTTGAAATTCAATGCAAGAAGTGCAAGATAATGCATATAGGGCACAAAACCCTGGCACAATATATCAGTTGGGGGTGAGGATATAGCATGCACCAAGCAGGAAAGAGATCTTGGGGTTGTCATCTCTGATGACCTCAAGGTAGGAAACAGTGTGACAAAGCAGCAGGTAAAGCAAATAGGATGCTGGGATGTATACAGGCAGAGGCATCACCAGCAGAAAAGAGAGTCATAATTCCTCTCTATAAGACACTAGTGAGGCCTCACCTGGGTACAGTGTGTACAGTTCTGGAGACCATACCTCATGAGGACATAGACAGGGTAGAGAAGGTTCAGAGGAGGGCAACAAAGATGGTGCATGGATTGCATCACAAGTCCTATGAAGACAGGTTGAAGGAACTGAACATGTACTCCCTGGAGGAGAGGAGGGAGAGGGATATGATAGAGACATACAAGTATCTTACAGGGAGGAACAGGGTGCAGGAAAACACTATTTTTAAGTGAAAAGATGTTCCAGGACTAGAGGGCATGGGATGAAGTTGGAGGGAGGACGATTCAGAGGAAACATGAGAAGGAATTTCTTTACAGAATGGGTGGTGGACAAGTGGAACACCCTGCCAGAGGAAGTGGTGGGGGCTGAAACAATCATGGGATTTAAGAATGCATGGGATAGACATAAAGGAATTCTAGAGGTCAGGGGTAAGGGGCAACAGCCTTCTAGGAAAACAAACTGAACTTACAAGCTCAACTGGGCAGACTGGGTGGGCCATAGGCCCTTATCTGCCGACACTGTCTATGTATCTATGTATCTATGATAAAATTGATCACTTACAATCACCTCCCCAGGGTAATTATGTGAGCCACATTTAGTAGAAAAAACTTTAACCATTACAAAGTTATTAAGATCCAAACATTGCCCTTTAACATTAAATAACAAAACCTTAAAAAATCTGCTTTTTTCAACACTATGTATCTCAGAAACTAAACAAGAGATTCAAACCAAAGTTGTCAAGTCAAGAGACCTATGACCTAGGCTGTTGCTTGTCGAATTTTCTGCACATCTGTTTGAGAGTTGCAAAGTTATCCTGGTGCAAAGCATGCAAAACTGGATGACAGTGTATGAAAATCACTTTCACTTTGACATCTATTTTCTTCCAAAGGAAATAATGGCAAATTCAAGATTTAATAACTTTGGAATGGATTCCTATTGTTTTACCAAACCTTCAAAAGGCACACCTGTGAGGCCACGCTTTCTACCCTGAACATTTCAGCCCAGCACCTAAAGCTGTTTCTGAGTTACAGGTGGCCGAAAAAAAACCCAGCAAAAAACAGGGAACTCTGTATTTTCAACACTTTATATCTCAAAAATCTTGCAAGGGATTCAAACCAAATCTGGTACATCAACAGTCCTACCCCAGCAGATGATGCATGCCAAAATTCAGGAAAATCTGTGAAAACAATTTAAAGTTATTAACCAGGAAAAATTGTCCTTTAACATTAAACACTCCTACAAACCTTAACTATACTAGCCCTACCGAGCCAATGTAATAAATTCCCGTGTAGATTGCTTCTAACCCCAATAAAATGTATTTATTTACTTGATGAATTCGGTTGACCAGGTAGGACTGCTGAAACTAGAAGTCCCTTGTCAGGGGTGACCAGGGTTCAGTACAGATGGTAACCAACTGCAATTGAACCCGATGAAGCTGTTGGTATTATTTTACTGAATGGGGGAAACTGACCAGGACACCAGGGAAATGCCCCTGCTTGAGCAGTAGGGGGAACCTCTGATTGTCAGGATGGCTAGCTCAGTTGGTGAGCAGGCAGCAATGCAGAAGGTTGTGCTGCAGGCTGAGGGGCCATTTTCTACACTTACTTCTGAACTTGTGGAACCAGAGATCTTCTTTGAGGCACCTGTTGAGAGGAGCACTTTCATTGAATTGGACAAGCTAATTTTGGACAAACGGGACAATCAGGCTACTGTCTTACTTGCTACTTCAGGACAAAAGGAACGGATTTTGAGGGTTACGATTCTTGCACCAGATTCCACGGATCTTTCTGTGGATGGTCTTTCAGCAGATCCTGAAGATTTGAAGCTTCTTCTAGCTTCAGAGGAGGAGATGTTCTTTAAGAGAAAGAACTCTTGGCTGCTTTAGCAGCTGCAGTTTTGAAGCATGACAGTGAGGTTGCCAAGTCTACTTCTGCTCTTTGCCTTCTCGGGATAGTGCTGCTCCTGATGTTGCTCTACAGACTTCTGACTTGGGCGTCCAACCTGCAGGTACTATCTTCTCTACTGGGTTTTCTGATCACCAGCAAGCCACAGTGTTCTCTTTTGCTGCTGCAAAGAACAACACCCTACTGAAAGCATTTTGAAACCCTGTATAAAACAGACTTCTTCCTGGGCTGATCAAGTAGATGAGGCAGATGCCTCCTGGTCGATTGACAGTGCTTTAAAATCAGCTGGATGGGCACAGCTCCCTGATTCTGTTCGATGGATTTCTGGGTTTTTGGCCATTTCTTTCCCTGGGGTTCACATGACTGGTGGGGATGTGTCTGCTCCTTCCCCCCATCCTATTTCTACAAAACCTGCTGTCTCTTTGCCACTAGACCCATCTAGTAGGGCCCGTTCTACTGAGGCCTCACCTTCAGATACTGGTTTCAAAGAATTGCCTCTGGCTCTTCCTTCTGATTTACTTCTTACCCAGAACCCAGTACTTAGGCTAGAGACTGACTCATCTGTTACCTCTCGTCCAGCCAATGACATGACTTCTTCTAGGATGTCACCATTTTTGTCCACTGACCATCTGGAGGACCAAGCGACTGAAGAAGAACCCAAAGGCTCACTACCTAGCTCACCTTCTGATCATCCTTGTACTAACTCTCGTTCTTATGTATCCTTTTTTCAACCCCCTACCTTTTCAGCTAAAAGACATAATGCAGTCTGTTTTATTTATAAAGGGGGTATGGAGACTTTTCCTGATCTTAAGTTTGATGCCAAGTCTTTGCTGAAAGAGAGTTCACATTTTTCTTCTGCCGAAATGTAGGCTTTAATACATGTTTCTGGGGAAAAGACCTTTGACGTTAGTTTTAAGTTAAGTAGTGGTTTAGATAAATTTTGGAATGGTAATCAAAAAGTTCGACAATCCTCATTATGGTCCCCTTTTGAGGTGTTGCCTTTAACTAAACCAGCTCACAAAACAGTTACAGTTCTCTTTAGGAATGAAGGAGTGAGTGTCACTGACCTTATATTTTGGTTGAAGCAAAGGTGTACTCTGTTGAGGCACCCAGAGGCTATCTTTGACACCAAAGATATTTGGATGGGGGGGGGTTGGAGAATCAGGGTAATCCTGCACTCCACTGAGGAAGGATTACAACACCTCCCCAATTGTGTTTTTCTGGGTCGAGATAGGAGTGTTCTTTTTTATGCTGGGCAACCCAAAACGTGTTATAGGTGTGGGAGGTCCAGTCACATTAGTAGTATTTGTGACCGCCTATGCTGCATGCTTTGTAATTCTTTTGGGCACACCAGTGGGCAATGCAAGGATATAGCTGTGTGTTCATTATGTGGGGTTATTGGCCACTCCTATGCTACATGTTCTGAAGCTGCTCATAGGCAGCCTGACCCTCAGGATTCAGAAGAACAAAGATTGATGTTAGCCATTGCGCAGTGGTCCAATTCTGCATGCACAGAGTCAACTTCCTCTGTCCAACCCCCCACCCCCTCCTTTTTGACCCCCCCCATTCTTTCAGTACCTCCTATGTCTTTGTCTACCCCTCCCCATGTCAGAGATTGATATGGCCAGTGTTCCAGAAGTCTCCAGGGAATCCCAGACCTTACCCTCCTCAGCCCTTCCAGATGCCTTATCTATGCCTCCTCTTCAGCTTCGACAGGAGCCATCCTCTCATTCTAGGGTGACCAGATGAAACCTGTATAATACCCAGCCTGCTTCTAAAGTCCCCAAGCTGACCAGTACCCCTACCACAAACCGTTTTCATGCCCTCTTGCTTGCCCAGGACACCTCTGATGCAAAATCAGAGTCCTCCCAAACGGGGGTCGAAGCCTCTGGTGGGCTGTCAGATGTAAACTCTAAGGGGGGAGGGCAGCCCTCTCTTGCCAAACCTTCCACTCCTGGGGCAAGAAAAGGGAAAAAGTGTAAACGAAAGCCTTCTTGATGGATTTTTGGGGTTGCCTAAATGCCTCTATCATTAATGTTTGTTCACGAAATGTGAACAGTGTCAAGAATAGGATCCAGCAAGCTGTTTTGTTTTCCTTTTTAAGGTCTACTTGTTGTAATGTTTTCTTTTTGCAGGACACTCAGTTGCACACGGTAACTAGACTCTCCTGTGCTGTAAAATGGTGGCACACCAGAGTCTCATATTGGTCTTTAGGCCTAGAATCATGTTCTAGAGTGGCCTTTCATTTTCATGACACTGAAATTAAGGTTTTGAAATTGTTTGACCTTGTTCCTGGCTGTCTTTTGATTTTAGATGTGTTATTTCAGGGTGTTTGTTTTAGACTGCTTAAAGTCTATGCACCCCAAACAAAAGCGGCCAGAGTTGATCTGTTCCATGTGATTCAACCTTATCTACATACTTAACATCATGTTGCTTGGGGTGATGATTTTAACTGTGGATTGTCTAGTAAGAATAGGGGTAAGGGTACTAAAACCACAAAGTTATCTTGTGACATGTCCTGTTTAGCTACTGTCATGCACACTGTTAGTCTAACTGATGCATGTGCTCGGTTGCATGGGAACACAATCTTTACTTTCCATAAGGGAACATTGGCTTCCCAGATTCATTTTTTTTTCCATCAGTAAATCATTGCCCTAAGTTTGTCTTCAGAGACCCCGGTGGAATTTTCAGATCATTGTGCTTTATGTATTACTGTAGGCTCTAATGCTGCATTTACTCTTGGGAGAGGCCTTTGGAGACTGAATTCTACTCTTTTAGCTCATCAGGAACTTTTGCAGCATTTGTGCTATTTTTTTTCTCCTCATAAATCTTTATATGACATGTATGAGGACCCCCTGTCTTGGTGGAGTGATACTAAGAAGGATCTTATCAACTTATTGAAATCTATGGGGAAGACATGTTAGGATAAAGCTTATTTCTCTTATCTACAGTATAGACAGCAATTACAGCGGGTAATGTCTTTGGCTCAAACCACCAAGCATGATTTTTTTCTGCCCAAATCAGATCCCTTAAGGATAATATGGTGCCTTTCCACATGAATCAGTCCTCCACTTTGAAATCACAACAAATGTATGGTATGCAGGGGAATTTTGCTATAGTCTGTCCCTTTCTTAGTTGCAGGGACAGGGTGCGGAAGAGAGTTTTTGATGGCATTATGGGACAGGAAGGTCAGTTAAAAGTCTCCCAACATGACATGACGTCTGAAGTGACATCCTACATGATGTCACTTTTTCAGAAACAGTCTGTTGATTTAGCTGCAGCTCAGGCTTATCTACACCGTATTGATATCCCCGATTGTCCACCCTCTACCTTTTTGCATTTGACAGACTCTATTAGTCCCCAGGAATTGACCAGTGCTATCAATTCTTTACAATCACATAAAGCTCCTGGTAGGGACGGATTGATGTTGGAACTTTGCAAACTGTTGAGTGCACAATTTTCCCAAGAACTTGCTGCTGTCTATAAAGACTTGCTACAGTCTTCTGATTTTCCTCTTGACATGGTGGGAGGTATTCTCATTTTTTCTACATAAATAGGGCGATAAGAAAGAACTTTCTAATTGGAGACCAATTAGTCCTCAAAATGTTGATTTGAACATTTTAATGAAGATTCTTAATGTTCGTCTTTTAACAGCAGTTCAGCTTCTCATTTTGCCTGGGCAGTCTTGCGCAATTCCAGGGTGAGCTATTACTGACCAGCTGCTATTTTTATGAGAAATTTTTGATAGGTCACATGCAACAGGGCGCTTTGGGTTTATTTTATCCTTAGATCAAAAGGGAGCCTTTGACTCGGTGAACCATGATTCCTTATGGCTTACCCTTCAGCATTATGGTATACCTCTTGTATTTATCACACGGCTTCACAAAATTTATAGACATGCTACAGTATCCGCTTTGGTTAATGGACATCTTGGACCACTCCTTCCAGTAGAACGGGGGGGTGAAACAGGGTTGTCCAGCTAGCCCGCTGTTGCATGTCTTCAGTATAGATCTCTTATTGCTCTCATTGAATATGACTATACCTCCCATTACTGTCTCAGGTGTTTCACTTCCTTTTTCTGCTTTGGCATATGTGGATGATATCTGCAACTGCACTTCCACAGTCTCTTCTGTTCAGACTACTGTTGCTATGTGTGAATCTTATGGGTTACTTTCCGGCACCTCACTAAATAAACTCAAATGTGTTGGATGAGAATTAGGTGTTGCCCTCCCTACACACGCTTCTACTTCTGGTATCCAGTTCTCAGTAGACCCTGTTGGGTTCTTAGGTATTGTTTTTGGCTTTCTGACCCCTGATATATATAACTGGGACTTTCAACTTGAAAAAGGTAGACTTATGGTCCAAAATTGGAATAAATGGCAGCTTAGTAAATCCAAGAGTATTTATATGATTCAGACTTACTTATTGCCCATTTTTATTTTTTAGCAATATTTTCCCCCCTCCTAAGCAGCATGAAGCTCTCCTTTTCAATGTTTTTTTTTCCAGGCAGTGTGGGGTAGTCGCCTCAACCCAATTAAGCGTAATGTCTTATATTTACTAGTCTCTAGAGGTGGTCTTAATATGGTGAATCCTCTCTTATTTTTTTATTGTCAATTCCGTTTTACTAATTTTCCACCTTTATTGAAACATATGCCAAAACTATGGATGGGTCTTTTCGGTCAGTCTTTTCGGCAATGGTTTCAGGAATGGAAAGGTGGCCTGAATATGTGTCTTAAGTCAAACCCTTTGGTGGGTCCCTATCTCAGTGAGGTTTTGTGAAATTACAGCAGTGGCATATTACTAGTGCTTGGATTCTTTCTAAAAATAAGAAGTTTGTTTATCAAGCAGTGCTTGATTCTCACTTTACAGAACTTGTTACATTCCCAAAATGTCACACTCCACACCTTTCAGCATTGCAGGATCTTATGGTTGATAAAAAAAATTCCCTCTGAACTTCATGACGTTACATGATTATGTTGTCATGAGAAGCTCAATATTAAGGGCAATCAGAATCATAAACAGTTGGAGGAACATAACTGTTCCCGCCCTGGATGTTCGCAAGTGCTTGAATCTATGCATCATTTAAACTTTTCCTGCTCCTGTATTTTCTCATTTTGGCAGTATGTTGTCCGTGTCTGGCATGAAACTTCATTTTTGACTGTTTCTTATTATATGTTAATTTATGGCTCATATCCTTCGTTGTGCAAAAAATGGGACAGCGGTACTTTAAATATACTACTTGCTGTCTTTAAATGGTTTATTTGACACAGTCAGTGCCTTTTTACGCTGCAACAAAAGGTTTTTTCTCATACTGAAATTCTTCAAAAGATTACTGTAGAACTTCACCACATTTATAAGTTTGAATCCACACTATATGATCATAATCTTTTATTATTGAAATGGAGGAACCTACCGTGGGTCACGGATAATGATGTACCTGTTACAAGATTTCTTACTTTATTTTTTCATTTTACAGTTCAGTGATTTTTTTTTTGTTTTGCTGCTGCCTAGTTTGACTTTAATACTTATTTATGTTTCTTTTTTTTGCTTTGCAATTTTGCTTTACCTGTTATTTTTGGGTGTGTGTGATTTAACGCTAATTTTTTCTTTTGTTTTGAAGTATCTGTTAATAAAAATTCCCCTATTCTTCTCAAGGAATGTCATAGGATCTTTAATGCCCACCTCAACAACCACCAGACCATGCAGAAGGGACCTCAGTTTAATACCTCATCGAAAAGATGGCACCTCAGGAGTGAAGCAAACCCCTCATGCTGCAATACAGGGCAAGTCTTGGGATTTAACCCAAGCACCTGATGTGGGTATAAAACCCATAGCTTTCCAATCTTCTGGCCTCAGAGGTGAGTGTGCAACCTGCTGAGCCACTGACACTGAAAATAGCATTATGCTGCCTTGTTGGTTCTGACTAGAACTTGTTTGTATAGTGAGTGCATTTGAGCATTTTTAAATATTATGATTGGTACTCTTAAGGATTTCTTAGCCACACCTACACCTACAACCAGAGGAACTGCTCAACGACGAATTATAAGTTTTGACATGGATGTGGTGCCTGTGTAGTGCACCTCTCTGAGACCCCAAAGAATGGATTTAAGGAATCTCAAAAGAAGTTTCCAAAACCACAGGGCAACAAACTTGCTCACCCCATAAGGGTGGACAGGCTTAAACCCCTGGCTGAAACAGTACCTGGATCAGGAGTCTGCCCACCTGTTGGAGGAAAGTTTTTTGGTCTGCTTTAGGATTCCATATATGGGCCTTCATAGAGGGTATGAGGTGGACAGCCTGAAGTCAGTGAGGGATCGTCCACAGGTGGTCCAGGAAAAACTGGAACAACAGAAGCAGCTAGCAAGCATGAGAGCTTTTATGAATCCCCACTCCTTATGAATCCCCACCCCTGCCAAACCTTAGGGTGTCACTTATTGGGTTAGCACCAAAGAAAACACCAGGGGAATTCCAGATGATTAATTACTTGTCGTACATGGAGGAGGATTCAGTGAATAATTGTTTTCATCCATGGTTCACATTGGTTTAGTATGAATCATTCAACAGGGCCATAGGAGTAGTGCAGGTGGCAGAACCATGTGCCATGATGGTGAAGGCAGACACTGAGTTTGCGTTTCACTTCCTTCTGGTACATCAAGCAGATAGGGATCTGTTGGGAATGAAAATCAAGGGTAAATATTATGTGAATAACTGCATGTCTATGGGCTGTGTGGTGACTCGTGCAGTTTTTGAAGGGTTTAGCACTTTCTTACACTGTACATCATCACAATAGCTTCTACCACTCCCTGGCTTTCTCCTCACTCAAAAACCGGCATCACATCCATTGTGCCAAATTTGTTTCTAAATTCTGGTTTGGTTTGCTTCCCTCTTACCTTGACTCTGCACTTACCATCCTCCCGCCACCTGCCCATGCGCTCAGATCATATGACTCACCTCCACCGGTAATCCCTCGACTGACTACCACCAGAGGCCAATCATCCTTCTTGTATCGATTCCCTAAATTATGGAACATACTCCTTCCCCAGATTCACCACTCTTCCTCTCCTAACTCCATCACCTCTGCCCTTGTTAAGTTCCTGACAATAAACTGTACCTGTACCTAATTCCCACTACTCATCTCCTCTTTAATCTTACCACCCCTTCTGACATTCCTTCCTTCCTTCCTTCCTCCCTTCTCCCATCTCCTGCCTGCTTTTTCCCTTTCTTGTTTCACGTTTCCCCCAGTCCTGACACTGGTTCACTGACTCCTTCTGCTATACCCATACCCACTGCCTCTATCAACCCTTTTCCTCTTATGATTCTAGCCCTTACCAGAAACTAGTTCTCACTCATTCTCCCTTCCCCTACCCTCTCCTACATCTTCCCTAGCACTCACAGCCCCTTTGCAGGGTTCTCAGCATCCTGAAGGGGCGTTACTTGCCTCCCTTGTCCCGTTCCCCCTTCTCCTATCCTAGGCCTTCCTTGTCCCATTGCAGGGTCCCCAGCATCCTGAAGGGTCCCTTGAAACAGCCACCATCCCCACCTAGGTGTTATTTGCATTTAACCCCTCTCTCTTTCCCTATAAATTCCATTCCTCTGGCCCTCCTTGCCCCCTGCAGGGTTCATCTCATCTGGAAGGGTTTTCTTCTTTTATCAGCTAGATTTGAGTCACACTCACACTCTCTATCTCTCTCTCTCTCTCTCTCTCTCTCTTCTTTTGCCTATCTCCTCTGCCTTCCCTCCCTTACCTACAATCCTCTGTCCCCTCATTGGGTTACCTGCATCCTGATGGTGTCTCTCTGGGCCACGAATCTTCCCCACCCTCATTTCTGTCTCTCTCTCCTTCATGCTTCCTTCACGATAGCACTTGTTCACTTATTACTATTGCACTTATATATTGTTCTCATAATTTACACATGTATGTAATGCAGTTTGTAATACCCGCCTTAATTAATGTTATGTTAATGTTGCTGTATGTTACCTGTATGTATAATGTCACATCCCCTTTGTACCCCTCCCCAAGGATGCAATGGGAGACGAGCAACCTGTTGCTCAGTGTGCCTTCCTGGTGAAGCATTTCAATAAATTAATAAATACTGGGCCACTGTACAAGCCTCAGGGAACCAGGGCATAGTCCACTACCTCAATGATTTCCTGTTTGTGGGGCCAGGAGGGTCTTGGGTCTGTGGGGAGACATTGTCCATATTTGCAGAATTATGTGAGGATTTCAGTATTCCACTAGCCCTAGGGGAAAGTAGAATCACCAGGGGCTGTAATGATCTTCTTAGGCATGGAAACTAATGCTGCAGACAGGAGTGTTGCTTGCCTCTGGAGAAATAGGACACCTTGCAGACCCTCTTTACAAAAGTGGAAGGGGCCAAAAAGACCGCATTGCAGGAGCTGCAACAGCTTGTGGGGCACCTTAACTTCATGCCAGGTTATGCCTGCAGGGAAGACCTTCTTGAGGCACATGGTAAAGCTGGGAAAAAGGGCTAAGAAGCCGCATTATTGGATTGGAGTAATGGAAGGGTTCTGTGAGGACCTGCAGGTCTGGAGGATATTTGTAAGTTATTTTAATGGAGTAGCAATATAGCAGGAGACTGGGAACAGTTAGGCCATGGAGTTGTTCACTGATGCAGCCAGAGGGCAGGGGATTGGAGCTTATTTTCAAGGTGAATGGTGTGCATTGGGATGGCCATTTGAGTGGGCAATGGCCAGGCTGCACACTGCTAGAATTCTTCCCTATATAGGTAGTGTTATGTGTTTGGGGCTTCAAGCTTGGGGATTGAAGGTTAATTTCCCATTCAAATAACACAAGAGTGGTTCACACCATTAGTGGCCAACTGAGGCCAAAAGGCCCCCTGGGAGACCTTACAAGAATCTTTGTTTTGAAGTGCATGCTGCTCAATGTTCAATTTAAAGCAGTCCATGTTCCAGGTATTGAAAATGGAATTGTTGATGCTTTACCTCATTCACAGTAGTAGGGATTCAGGAAGATGGCTAATGCAGTGGAACAGCAGCCACTGATGGTTCCACCTATCCTGTGGAAGGTGGAGACCTCAAGACTTGGAGATGCATTAATAATTCCATTGCTCTGAGGACCAGGGTGGCCTATTGCTGAGGGGTACAGCACTACCTTGCAAAGAGGGCAGAAGCAGTGTGGCTTAATACCTGTCTGATCCTGATTGCTCATTCATGTAATTGCATCATTATTTATTTATTTGTTTGTTTGTTTGAATTTTATTGATCAGGAAGGCCCACTGAGACTAGAAGTCCCTTTTTCAGGGGTGCCTCGGGGGGAGGGGGGAGGGAATACAGAGGTAAGCAGCTGAAACTAAACCAGATTTTGCTGTTGGTGGTATTTTTAGTCAATGTGGAAAATTTGGCCACAACACCAGGGAAATTCTCCTACTCACTGGTAGGGGGCACTGTAATGGCTTCCTGAGTAATGGAAGATGCCAGTGTTTCACTGGAGTTGGATAAATCTGGAGGTGGTATGGAGACCACAACAGTGTTACAAAAAGAAGTAGGAACTATGAATCCTTCAATGCCAAGTAATAGTTCTACAGTACAGAATATACCTGCAGATATACAAATGGCAGATGTCTTCTTGGAGCAGGAACGAACCAAGGAAAAAAGAGAGTGCTCTTACGGCAAATGTCAGAGGTGGAAATGGAGTATCAATGATCCAAACAAAAGCTGGATGAGGAAAAAACACTCAAAAGAGAGCTATCACATTCTCCTGGAGGTGCCAGTGAAGCATCTTCTAAAGTTTTTATTTTTGGAGCTGGAAAAGAAGAGGTGGTAGAAGGATAACAAGGAATGTCAGGGAGTGAAGAACAGCAAATGGATAGTGTGTGGTCACCAAAGCAAACTCTCCAAGCAGCTGGCTGGGTTTTACATGGAGGAGGGACCTGTAAGTACCCCTCTGAAAGAGGGAGAAAAGGGACAGGAAACAACAAGGAGGGGGTCTGAGGGGGTGGAAGCAACACAAACTGTTACTACTGCGGTGACAGATCCAAATAATAGACAGATGGGGGAGATTGACTCCATTTCCTTCTCACCAAGAGGAAGTCAGTCTGATGTTTTTTTTGATGCAAAGGCTGGGGATTTGGCCTCTCTGAAAGCAAATGAAGGTACACAGGGTGATGCATCGACCCATACAAATAATAATAGACATATTCCACCACAAGCTGAGACCCCTGAGACTAGTCCAGATAGAGCCTCCTTCACTAGTTTGTTCCACAAACCTGTGGAGCTGGCAAAAAGGAGAAATGCTGTCAGACTGAGGTATGTAGGGGGAGTAGAGATTATCCCTGATTGTTTTATGTTGTAAGATAACTGATTAAGAAATCATTGGGTTTTATACCAGGAGAGGTGTACGCTTTCATCCATACCCCTGGTGAAAGTTCTTTTGATATAAGTTTCAGAACCCTGGAGTTATTAGAGAGATTTTGGGTGAAATATACTACTTTAAAAACAAACCCTTTATGGGTGCCATTCCATGAGATCTGCCTTACAAAGAGTCCTACAAAGTTTATTACAGTATTATTCTGCAGTGAAGTAGTAAATATTACAGACATTTTGTATTGGCTTGAAAAGAGGTGTGAGGTGCTGAGGAATCTAGACCAAAGTTTTGATACTGAAGGGTTCTGGAATGGGGGTTGGCTCTTGAAAGTTAACTTGCAACCAAATGATGCTGGCCTGATACACTTACCAAACTGCTTTTTTTTAGGAAGAGATAAACGTTTCCTATTTTACCCAGGTCAGCCCCAACAATGCTATAAATGTGGATCTCCTTACCACCTTAGTAATCAATGTGAGGTACTGAAATGTGCCCAATGTGGGCAAACTGGACACACAGGCTTTTTTTGCCATCAATACAATAATTGCAACTTACATGAGGATTAGTCCCACACCTTCACTGACTGTCCTTGGGCCTCTCATAATACAGAGAACCAGGACTATGGGGTGCAAGATTTCTATATTAATCGGTTGGCTAGAAATACACCAAGACCAACGGCCCAAACTACAGCTAAAGAAGGCTGTAAGCCTTCAGCAACAACCATGGCTGGTCCTATTTTACTGACTGTTACCTCCAGAGAGCCACCAGAAAATGACCATCCAAGATCTACTGGGCAAGACCCCATAGGCATGCCCCTTCCCCCCAGACCTGCCTACTGAAAGGTACCAACTAGTCAAGAAAAACTATAAAAAGTGTGGTGGAGCAGAAAAAAAGGAACAGACCCTCCTGAAGGTTCAGTTACATATGGGCAGTCTTATGGAGATAAGATTACAGTGCCTGTGGCCACCCAGAATAGATGCACAGTTCTACAATGGGGAGAGGCTGAGGTGAGCAAGGGGTCTGACTCTGTTTCAATGTCCTAATCCCAAAAGGACATGGTTTTGGACAGTGAACATCCAGCTTCAGATGTTCAAGAAAAAGCTAGAAAATTGAAAATAGTACGATGTCAAATGGGTCTTAGGCCATGTAAGAATGCAGTGACCTTATACCACTTCTTCTCATACCCCCCTACAGGAACGATTCTTGACTTCTTTAAACATGAACAGTATTGTGTCTGATAGGAAGAAACTGTCTACTTACTTTATATTTTCTACTAATCATTGTGACATTGTTTTTTTTACAGGATACAAGGCTAAGAAATACGCAGGATGTGCAATTAGCTAGTGAGTCATGGGTATGGGGCCAGTCTTTCTGGCCAGTAGGAGAGGAGAGGATGACTGTAACGGGTTGGAAATTTTCATCAATGTGGGTTATTTAAAAATGATCCATACGGTAGAAATTTGGTCAGGTAGGGTTTTCTTGATAGATGTGGAGATTAAGCACTGTGCATTTAGGTTGATTAATATATATGCACCCAAGACAAGAGCCTTAAGAATTGATCTTCTAAAAAAATCTGACCTTACATGTTTACAGCCCAAAATACCATATTAGGAGGAGATTTTAATATTAGCCACCTATTGTTGGATAGGGTCCTTCGGACAGATAAAATCTTCTGTGATTCAACCTATTTAAATCAGATGTTAACACAAACCGACCTGTATGATGTGTTTAGTACACAAGGGAAGGTGCCACCTCATACTTTTCTAAGGGCCCCTTGTCTACAAGAATAGACTACCTGTTTCTATCCAAATCTATACCAGTAAAAACAGGTTCTAGCCACAGCTGAGAAGGCTGTCAAGCGCTACCAAATGACCAAAGTTTTTTTCTTGTTGGTGCTGTATAGTGCTGTTTAGTCACAATCGTCAAAAATGGGGTTGCTGTTAATTTCAGTGCTCTTGAATTTATTTAGTCAGAGTAAATGCTGGTGTGTGTGTGTGTGTGTGTGTGTGTGTGTGTGTGTGTGTGTGCGCTCATAGGAATGAGATAGATAACACAGGCTGCAAACCGCACTGTCTGTAATCTGACACTGTAGTCTGATTTTCAGAGGTTCAGTAAACTCCAGAAAACATAAAATAAGTTAACCCCAAGGTTGCTGAAAGAAACAGAATAAATATGTAAGACTGAGCTGGACAGATGATAGAAACAGCAGTTTAAAATGAGTTTTTTGTTAATATCCTGAAAGGTTCTGAGGTACATTACAGAAGCATCCCCTTCCCTTCAGATGCCTTTAACATAGAGCAGCAAATAGCAAAAAATCAGAGGAGAATTGCACTGCTTTGCAGCTGTGGAGGAATACCTCTAAATGTCCAAAAGGGAGTTCCACGATCAGCTATTTTAAAGTTATAATCCCAATAGTGCTGTAGCGCCCACAGATCTAAAATGAAGGTCGTACCAGTAGCATCATCAGACCATGTACCTTTAATTATACTGTATATATATGTCAGACATTGAGGAAACCACTAGAGGGAAAGGTTATTGGAAACTGAATAACAGCTTATGAGATATTCTGGAAATAAAGGAGAGTCTCTGTTATATATTAGAAGCCAGACAATCAGTATTATTTCTATAGGATTCCATACAGGAATAGTGGGGACATACCAAAATGAAAATCAGTGATTTGTTTAAAACTGTGGGGAGACTTCAAAGACATCACAATAACAGCAATTGTCTCCAGTTAAGAGCACAATTTCATGATTTTGTTTCTAAACAGAATAATGGTGAGTCAAGAGATCACGGTTTATTAACAGTAATTAAAAAATGAGATGGGGTCCTTACATTATTGCAGGATGAAGTCACTAGAGAGAGAACAGAGATATGGAGTGCAGGATAAGAAAGACAGTATAAATCCCTTTGAGACATGTGCCAAGAGGAGACATACCAAAGTCATCTCAGCAATAGAAATGGTAGATAATAAAGTGTTTACCACACAGCTGGAAATTATGGGGGCAGTGGAACTTTACACAACTTCATTGTTTGGATCTCCTCCTATGCAGCTTGAGGATATAGAAAGCTGGTTAGACACCTGCCCATCACCCAATATTCCAGATTTCATGGTACAACAACTTCAAAAACCCATAACTGAAGAAGAATTAGAAACTGTAATAAAAACCCTGAATTGTGGATCAGCGCCGGGCGGGGGAGGGGACGGTTTATTTTAAGACATTTACAAACAAATAATCCTGGTTCTTAGATCAGAAATGACCAATATGTGCAACTCCTGTTTATACGATGGGGTCTTACCAAACAGCATGTATCATGGTCTCATGATACTATTATATAAATCAGGCAATAGACAGCTGTTAACAAACTGGAGACCCACCACACTACTAAATGCAAATTTTAAAATTCTAACCAAATTGCTAAGTATTAGATTAACTGGAGCCTTGATGGATGTGATACACCCATCACAATCATATGGCACACCTGGCCTTAAAATAGGAGATTCACTAGTTCTCATTAGAGAAATATTGGAAAAAGGTAAGAGTGGGGAAATAACTGGATTTTTAGTCAGTTTAGATAGACCAAAGCCTTTAACAGGGTCTTTCATGAGTTGTTATGGAAAGTTTTATCTAAATATGGATTCACTCCAGTATTTGTAGAATGGATCACACCATGCTATAAGTTTGCACAATGTACCCATACATTAATGGGTGGTTGGGGAAAGAATGCAAAATACTTAGCAAAGTGTTTCTTACAGCGTATATCTTCTCTGAAATTATTACAGGTGGTGCTTTACAGGTTTTACAGTTTTATCTAACATTAGGATAAGCTTTCAGGGTTACTGCATTTGTTGTTGACTGATTGTTTCTGCTCTTACCTCCTTGTTCTTACATCCGTGGTTCTTCTTTTTTGACAGGGGAAGGGCCTAGCCACCAACCCCCATCCCCAACCACCCCACACTACGCTCCTTTTACAGGGTACCACAGTTGTGACATTTCCTGTGGCAGAGCAGGAAGGGGTGGATCAGTGGGGCATCCACAAGGTGAGCTCATGTACAGGGGCACTAGTAATTTAACTTGTTATAACAAGTTAAACAAAAATAAAACACAATCAAACCATTACTTGCATTTTTTTTTCCTTCTAATTACTCTGACTAGGTTATAAACCCAGCAACGCATCTGGAATGGATACCATTAACTGCAGGTACTGTGGAACAATTTTCAGAAGGACATTCTTACAGGATTTAGGACACTGTCCTACGTGCTGGGCCATTTGAGATCTCAGGGCTCAGCTCCGGGCAGCATGGGCAGAGATTGCACGCCTCAAATTTCATATTCAAGAGGAAATACATTATAAGAACCACCCACCATTTCCCCAGCATCCAACAGAAAAACCTTGACCGCAGAGGGTAGTTGGACCAGGAGGTTGGCAGGTGGTTAGGAGGGGCAAATCGGGTGCCCCATCACTTTCTGCTCTCCAACATATTACCTCCAAAAACCATATAAACACTACAAACAGGTATCTGCCTCTATCTCTGAAATCATACAAAGAGGCAGAAGACACTGCAGAGCAGGACACTGTGGCACAGGAGCTAGCACAACAAAACTCACCCAAATCAGGAACCAAAACAAAAAAAGCAAAAAGGAAATCCAAAAAACTTCTGATCATAGGAGACTCCATGATTCGGGGAGTTGATACCCATCTCCAGCCAGAGGTAATGGTCAGAGGTCTCCCAGGTACATCAGCATGGAGAGACACTGACCGCATTGCTAACATTGTTCACAAAGCAGGAGAAAACATTGATGTCCTATTACACATAGGGACTAATGATCTTGACAGCCAGTCAGTTGTGGAGACCAAGGAACACCTGACCAGGCTGGGTGACAAACTATCATCCATTTCATCTGGCATCTCCTTCTCTGAGATCCTGCTAGTCTGGGAGAGGGGGGCAGATGGATGGAAGGTCAGAGAAGGGGAGATTGGGGAGCTAAACACGTGGCTCAAGGGCTGGTGCCAGGAAAAAGGACACAGATTTGTAGGGAACTGGCAACAGTTCTGGGGCAAAGTTCTTTAAATTTGATGGACTGCATCTGACTAAGGAGGAGTCAGTGCATTGAGGCAGAAGTTTGATGTCATTGCAGAATATTTAAACTAGCAAATAGGGAGGGTGCAGCCTTATACGTCGAATGAGAACAACACCCCTCCCCCCTCAGCTAGTGGTCAAACAGGGATTCAGCATGTTTGCAGTTCATTTGCATCACCAGGTAAGAAAAAAGGTTTGTCTCCCCATACGACGCACAGGGGTAATGCCAAACCTCACCCAACAACTAACACACTGAAATCTGGCCAATGGAAAATCATGTACACAAATGCTCACAGCCTGGGAAATAAGATCATGAACCTGCAGGCAATAATGTCAGAGGCTAAACTGGACATGGTAGCAATTAGTGAGATGTGGTTTACCAGTAACCACACTGAGAGACTTCAGTACCTGGCTATGTATTGTTCAGAAGAGACCGGGTGTGGAAAGGGGGAGGTGGCCTGTATGTCAATGAAAATATCAAAGCTACAGCAATTCAGAATACACATAAGGAGCCAGAAGAACTGTGGGTCACCCTGGAAACATGAAATGGGACAGCCATAAGAACTGGGGTTGTCTACAGGCCCCCAGACCAGGGGTGGACATAGACACATTACTGTTAGAAGATATACAAAACAGGACAGCTAAAGGGAGGTTCTGATAATGGGAGACTTCAACATGCGGATACAGATTGGTCAATACCAGCAGGAACATCTGCCAGAACTAGACACATAGTGGATTCCCTGCAGGGGGAGGGCCTCAACCAACTGGTACAACAACCCACAAGAGACAGGGCTATCCTAGATTTAGTACTGACTAACAGGGAAGGGATCACAGATCTCCAGGTAGACGTCACCTGGGGGCCAGTGACCATCACATGGTATGGTTCAATTTGGCTACTACATCTAAAGCATTCCATTCCAAGGCAAAAATATGGGACTTCAGAGGAGCTGACTTTGATAAGATGGTCAACAGAGTTAAGCTAGCCCTGGCAAAAGAAACATAGGTGAGGGGTACAGGCAAAGTGGGCAAGCATTAGGATGCAATACTTGAAGCAACATCCCATTGTGTTAGACAGAAAAGGAAGTGCAAAGAAGAAGGAAACCACTTTGGTTCTCAAATACAGTAGCAGAAAAGGTCAGAGCCAAAAGGCTGACCTTCAGGAAATATAAGGGAACACAGCGGGATGAAGATAGGGAGGCATACCAAACTGCCCTAAGGGAAGCAGGAAAGACAGTAAGGCAGGAAAAGCCCCAAACTGAGGAAATACTAGCACGAACAGTAAAAGAAGGTGACAAGACTTTCTATAGATACATTAGTGAAAGGAGAAAGTCCAGAGGGGGTATTGCTAAGCTTAATGGAGAAAAGGGAGCATGTGAGGAGGAGGACCATGTAAAAGCATCTATCCTAAATAGATAATTTTGCTCAGTATTTACTGAAGAGAAGGTAGGGCAGGGCCCACAGCTCAACACCATGGACAGGGGAGGAGGTGAGCACTACTCCCTTCACAAAGAAGGTCCTACAAGAGCTTGCTAAGCTCAGGGTGGATAAGGCAATGGGACCTGATGGCACACATCCAGGGTACTTAAGGAGCTAAAGGTGGAACTAGCAGAGCCATTAGCAGAACTGTTTAGTGAGTCTCTGAGCACAGAAGAGGTCCCAGAAGACTGGAGAAGGGCTCATGTGATCCCGCTCCACAAGAGTGGTAGCAGGGAGGAGGCAGGGAACTACAGACCAGTCAGTCTTACCTTAGTAGTGGGCAAGATTATGGAGGCACTCCTTAAAGAAAGGATAGTGCAACACCTGGAATCCATAGGGGCACAAGATCCAAGACAGCATGGGTTTACAAAAGGAAGGTCCTGTCAAACTAATCTCATAGATTTCTTTGACTGGGTAACCAGAGTGGTGGACCAGGGGGAGCAGTTGATGTCGCCTACCTTGGCTTCAGCAAAGCTTTTGACACTGTTCCACACAGATGATTGATAAACAAGCTGGGTAGGCTCAGGGTGGGTCAGAAGTTGGTCAACTGGGTGGCAAACTGGTTGACGGGCAGAAAACAGAGAGTGGTGGAAAATGGTATACAGTCAGAAGAGATGCAAGCCACAAGTGGGGTACCTCAAGAATCAGTCCTGGGGCCAGTCCTCTTCAACATCTTCATTAGTGACCTTGCAGATGGACTAGAGGGTAAGGCTTGTCTGTTTGCAGATGACACCAAGATCTGCAACAGAGTAGATGATCCAGATGGGGTGGGCAGAATGAGAAGAGATCTGGATAAACTAGCAAAATGGTCAGAAGGGTGGCAACTGGGATTTAATGCAACGAAGTGTAAGATCATGCACATAGGGAAGAGAAACCCTGAAGCCACCTATAGGCTGGGAGGGGAGTTGCTAGCAGTCACAAAGGAAGAAAGAGACTTGGGCATCATCATCACCACTGATGGCCTGAAATCATCCAAGCAGACCTCTAAAGCAGTAGGTAAGGCTGGGGGGGTTAGGGTGTATTAGTAGGGGTATCACAAGTCGTAAGAGGATGTAATAATCCCTCTTTACAAGACACTAGTTAGGCCCCATCTGAGTACTGCATGCAGTATTGGAGGCCACACCTTCACAAGGACATTAACCAAATTGAGGCAGTCCAGAGAAGGGCAACCAAAATGGTGCAGGGACTGCATCAGAAGACATATGAGGACAGATTAACAGAGCTCAATATGTATACCCTTGAGCAAAGGAGGAGAGAGGTGATATGATCGAGGCATTCAAACACCTTAAGGGCATTAACAAGGTGAAAGAGTCTAACATGTTTAAATATAAAGAAAAACAGCAGGACAAGAGGACACAGCATGAGATTAGAGGGGGCGATTAAGGGGAATGTGAGGAATTCTTTTCACAGAAAGGGTGGTGGATGCATGGAATGGCCTACCTCAAGAAGTGGTGGCTATGAATACAGTACAGGGCTTCAAACAGGCATGGGATAGGCATAAGGGAGCAATACAAATGAGTATGAATAGATAGGCCACTGACAGAGCAAAGGCCAATGGCACATTTATAAGGTAGAAAAAGAAATGGGCAGACTGGATGGGCCTTGCGGTCCTTATCTGCCGTCAACTTCTATGTTTCTATGTTTCTATGTAGGGGTATGACAGGGGTGCTCTTTCAGTCCCCTGCTATACATCCTGTCCATGAATCCTGTCATACAAAAAATAAATATGTTGCATAGCCATTGCCAGGGGGTTCTTATGGTTCAAAAGAACCCCCTCTTTTGAAATTCCCCTTTTTTTTATTATTTGTAACATTTTTTCATTATTTCTGTTTATTTTGTGACTGCCACAGAGTTCTTATGCACACATGATGAACCCCAGCACTTTCTCTCTGCATGCGCCCCCCATCTGCTGTTAATCAGTTTCCTCAGTGCCCCCCCATCTGCTGTTAATCAGTTTCCTCAGTGCCCCCCCATCTGCTGTTAATCAGTTTCCTCAGTGCCAGTAAGATGACCGGAGCTTCTTTTTGAGTCTTTCTCAGCACTGTCCCCCTATGGCTGGCTGGCCAATTGCAGCTCGTGTCAGTATCATGAATGTGACTGGAATGCAGCATGGCTGCTGCCAACAAGTCACACTGTCAGCTGGCACTCAAGGAAGCTGGAGCATGGCGGCAGACTCAGGGATGACATCTCCAGGAGCACAAAAAAAAATAAAGTAGAGGACCTAGACTTATAATATTATCAGTCATCGGCAGATACATTTTGCTGGTTATAAATGCCAAAGATGGGTTCCTTATTAACTGTGCTTTTCAGGTGGGTGGGCTGAAGATTAAGAAATAAATTATTTAAATCCTCCTCTATACAAAATGCAAAGTTTTCATGTTTCATATGCCTGTTTTAACTTTTCATAAATTAAGCAAAAGAGGTACACAGTGGAAAGGCAATGCAAGTGTTTGGAAGGGTCTGGCTGGGATCTACACTGCCACCTTACTTATTGTGCTGTTCAGAGAGGTCTTCACTGAGGTCCCATTTTTATTGACATTCAGTTCCACTTTTGCCTATGCTAGCTGTGCCAGATGGAGCTAAAACAAATAAGTTGTGATAAGCATTTTCTCCAGATGATCTCATGTGTCAATAGAACAACATTTGCTGCTACAGTTCAGTGTTGTGATCATATCCACTATACTTTTGGAAGTATGGTGGGGGGTGGGCATTTAGGAGATGGTAACTTTACACTGGGAATCCCCGCCACTGTCAAATTACCTTTACCCTCACTCCCATTGTCATGCCTACCATACTGGAGAATGGAGTGGGGGCAACAAGTGTAGTACCCAATACTGAACTAAGAATTATGTTAAAGATTTTTTTCAAGCAGGGTGTTTGGTATAGAAATACAGACAATGATGGCAGAAAAAGACAGAGTTCCATCCAGTCTGCCCAAGTTCCCTATAATCCCTGGAACCTACCATTTCTCCAGGTTACTAACCCTCCCCATCCTCTCTCTATTCTCCTTCTTGGTCCTGTTGCCCCTGGTAACCATTATTCCCCTTCATTATGTCCCAACCCTGCTTGAATCCTCTGATTGTTTTTGCACCCACCAATTCAACTGACAGACTCTTCCAAAGCTCCACCACCCTTTCTGTATAGCAGTACTTCCTCACATCACTCCAGAACCTACCTCTTGTTAATTTCCATTTGTTTCCATGTGACCATGGATTGGTACTCAGGCTTAATAGTACCCTGCAGTTCACTTTGTTAATTCCTTTAAGGAACTTGAAGGTCCCTATCACATCTCCCCTCTCCCTTCTGGTCTCCAATGAGTACATATTTAATGCCTTGAGGCGCTCCTCATAGGATCTGTCCTGCTGTCCCTGAATCATTTTAGTTACTCTGTGCTGCACTGGGAAGGGAGAAGCCAGAGAAGGCGAGGGGGACAGCAAGGTCAGCACCCAGGGTGAGGGCTGACCAAATGAGCAGACACGAAAGACCGTTAGGCCTATTCTGCTGGCATTTTAGTATGTTAGTATGTCTCCAATTTAGCCTTATTCTTTCTGAGGTGAGGGCTCTAGAATTGGGCACAGTACTCTAGATGAGACCACACCAGGGATCTGTAGAGGGGAAGTATTATCTCCTTTCTTCTGCTATCAATACTCCTACCGATACATCCCAGCATCCTGCTAGCCTTGCTATAGGCCATGTTGCACTGACTCTATTGCTTAAATGGTATATTGAGTTAGGGAGGGTGGGGGTTACAGCAAGGGGTAGAGGGAGCTCAGATATGAGTTATATAGGTTTAAAATAAGCCACGAAAGTGTACCATAGAGCATACCGTAGCCCATAGTTTCTGGGGGACATACTATATCTGAGACAGTGCCTTAGGTATATTACAGTAGCAGCATCTTGCTGCCCTCTGGTACTGAATACACACATGTATTCACCCTGCAGCCAGCCAGATAATAATTTTACTTAGAGCAACGGGTGTAGGAGGTCTCAGATATGACTTCTTTAGCTTCAAAATAAGCCCAAAATCCACCACATGGCTTCTGGGGGTCCTGGCGGCCCTAAGGCCCACAGTTTTTTTAAAGGTTGCAGACTGCATAAAAAGAACCCCCTTGTGAAAATCCTGGCAACGGCCCTGTGTTGGATCATATTTCTGGGCTCTCTGAGTCCAGTGAAGACCCATAAATCAAAGCAATAATGTATGCAGATTATCTACATTTGATATAAATGGACAAGATTTCAGCAGAACACAGGGATTCTGTTGCAAGATTTTAGTACCCACTCAGGAGCGCAGGTTAATCTGAACAAAAGCACATGTATACCTATAGGGGACATGCAATGTGCCGAGTCTAATAGAATGCAAGGTTTTAGGGTTCTACTTTGGTCAGGATGATCCTGGTTTCTTTAACTGGGACAGAATTTTACAAAAAGCCCAACAAAAAGTTAAACTTTTTGAATTTGTGGCATATGGCCAACTTGAAGAGAATTTTTATGATTAAGAATGTTTTGCTTCCTATATTCTTGCATTTAGCTGTGATATTTCCACCCCCAAACAATTGGAGATAGTCTTGTATAGTTGCTTCTTTTTCTGCCTTTGGGGGAGTCATCTGAACACCATAAAATGGGGCATTCTGTATTTAGAAAAAAAACAGGGGGGGTGGCGATGGTGAACCCGGTTTTATTCTTTAATGTTATGTTCATATATTAGAATATTAGGCCCTTGTTAGGGACTGCTTCTGCTATCTAAATCCTATGGGTAAAAGATAATATAGTGGCATGGTTAGAATCTTGGCCTTGGGATGGCCCCATTGCCAAACAAAAATCTATAGAAGGGCTACCTCATTATTTCCAGGTTTACTGGATTAAATTAAAACTATGGAAGCTTTCCAAACAGTGGATTGGAACACTGAGTAGAAATATGTTACAACATAATACCTGAAGCACCCTTTTTGGAATGCCCCCAGTACCAAAACCAATCTATTTAGGAACAGAATTGCATTGGGAAAATTCTCACGAATAATAGGATTCCAGAAAATATGCAGGATGTGCTTTGGTTGTGTGTCCACAATAAACTGATTGTTAAAAACAACCTGAAACACAAAGGAATAGAGGATAGGTATTGCCCATGGAGCACATGTGTAACAACCCTAGAGATGATGAAACACCTATTTTCCCCTGCAAACCTTACATTGTATTTACGTCTTCAATGCCTGAATGGGTACTAAGCTTATTAAATTGTCTTGTTATTAAATTCTATAGATTCTGGTGAGAGCAAAATCTGAAATTAATTGTTGGATTGGGGAAGTGAGAGGCCTTACCCCATTAACAAGACATTTAACATCGTAATTCGAGCAATATTGCCATTTCAGGATTTTGTGTGATATGGTTTTGGGATAATATGGCTATTTATTTGTGTGGAACTGCTAAATGAATATGGTCTGACTCATGTATTTATAATAATTTATTGAGTTAAGTTCATATATTGTGATTGTTGAGATGTTTGTTTTGATACTCTTTGATAAATTATTGTTTTTGAAACGTGCTGGGAAGGCACTAAGAAGGTCAGGAGCTATTCTCCCACTTTGCTTCGTGACCTCTGCCCTTTTCACTGTCCCCCTTTGGCGGCCAATGTTTATGACAAATGCCAATCACTGGAGATAGTGAGAAGGCGTTTGAGGGTGGATGATCTGGGCAGAGTGGGAGAATGGAAAGGGGTTTATCGATTGAGGTAGTGGGGACTAGAAGATGCCTTGGGGAGAAATGGGTTTAGGAGAGGGGCTTTCCCTGCCTGATTCCCATACCCAAGGGCTCCTCAAATTGTGGGCTAGTACTGCGCTCCTCCTCGAAAACCCATCCAACCTGGGCAGTGTTATATAATGCCAGGTCAATTAAAAAAAAGACCACTATTGTAGCAGATCTTTTTGCAACATCTGACCTGGTATGCATCACTGAGACCTGGTTGGATGAGAATCCAAGCCCTATTTTGGCATCTGCCGCTCCAACCGAGTTCTCAGTGATACATCGCCTGAGGTTGAATCATAGGGTCGGGGGTGTAGCCATCTTTTTTAGAAAGGAGCTGGGTCTTGTGGATGTGCCAGTGGGTTTCACTAGATCCTTTGAGTGTATCCTGCAGGATTTAGGATTCTCCTCATTTACCGACCACCGGGTGAGGGTGGAGAATTCCAGAAGGAGTTTGCGGATTTCATCGTCGACATAGTGCTGGAGTCACCCAGGTGGTTAATACTGGGTGACTTCAGTGCTTGAGTCAACAATGAACTCTCACCTTTTGGGAAAAACCTCCTCCAACTTATGACAATGTTGGGCCTTACACAAGTGGTTACCTCTGCTACCCATGTAGGGGGTCACTCATTGGATCTAGTGTTCCTACTGGAGTTGGAAGTCGCTCATTTGAGGGTGGAACCAAATGTTTAGAAAGACCATCATACCATAAAATTTAGCTTTGGGGCACCCCTAAATAGGCCTGCCCCTACAGAGATAGTACGATATCGCCCTTTAAGAGAGAACTACCCCAGAAGGCCTATTGGCGGCATTGGACCTATCAGGTATTTCAAGTGAGTGCATGGATCCAGGGGATCTTGTACTTGCCTATGACAAGGTTGTTGGTAATGCCCTGGATCAAATTGCACCTTTTCATGTTTGTCCACTAACTCAGTCCCTAAGATCTCCATGGTTTGATGGTTCTTTGAAGGAGTTGAGGAGAGTAGGGGGAAGACTAGAGAGATCTTGGTGAAAATATGGCCTGGATGCTGACAGGCTTAGATTGATGGACCATTACAGAGTCTATCAATCAGCAATCACCCGTAAGAAGGCAGAATTCCTGTCCAGGGAGATTGCTGCTGCATGGAATCAACCAGCTCAACTCTTTCAGACTGTCGACAGATTGTGTAATCCACTCTGTCTGCAGTCTGGAAGAGATTTTTCACAGATGAAGTGTGATGAGCTTGCTCAGTTCTTTACAGATAAGATTACCAGTATCAGATTGGGCATCTGTCCAGCTCTCTCTCTCTAGGGAGTTGCAGTGATCGGCAAGAGGAAGCAAGCCCTTGTGTCACCTGGTCTGACTTTAGTAGGCTGGCATTCATGGATGTTGTGAGGATTATTCAGACTGTACGACCAATCAACTGTAGTTTGGATCCAGGCCCTACACCACTTTTAATAGGTTGCGTAGATGCTATCTGCCCAATCCTTGCTGAAATTGTCTGGAAGTCTTTGGAGCAAGGGGTTTTCCCTGTCCCCTTAAAGGAGGCGGTCGTTCAACCACTCCTTAAAAAACCTTCATTGAACCCAGACATCCCAGCTAACTACAGACCAATCTCTAACCTGCCCTTTGTGGGTAAGGTTATTGAAAAGGTGGTTGCAATACAGTTGGATGATCATCTTATAAATCACAACATCTATGAAGCTCTCCAGTCAGGATTTAGGAAAAGACATAGCACTGAGATTGCTCTTGTCCATGTTTTAAATGATCTCCTAATTGCAAGAGATCGAAAGGCTTGTACTATTCTAGTCCTCCTTAATCTCTCTGCAGCATTTGATACTGTGGACCATGGTATACTGTTGGAGCACCTGTGCTTTCTTTGTGGATTGTCTGGTACAGTTCTACGCTGGTTTTGATCTTTCCTCATCCGGCAGACTCAGAGGATTTCTATGGGGATTTATTCCTCTGATATAATCTGTCTGTCCTGTGGGGTGTCAGAGGGCTCCATTCTGGTGCCCATGTTGTTCACAGTTTATATTCTGCCATTAGGAAATATCATTAGGCGTTATAGTCTGGGTTTTCACTGCTATGCGGATGACACCCAGCTGTATTTGTCCTTTACTCCTGGTCAGGATGATGCAATCCCTCTGTTTAACAGCTGTCTAGCTGAAATCAATGACTGGATGAGTGCCAGCTGGCTGAGGTTAAACCTGGATAAGACTGAGGTGTTGGTTGTGGACCCAGGTCACCTTGAGGTGGGCCATAGGGCTGAAGTACCATCAGGCCTTTAGCTTGGTGGTACCCAGTTCTTGACCTCAGGCCTGGTGCGTAATCTGGGCATTATTGTTGACAGCGGTTTGACTTTGAAATCTCAGGTGTCAGCCATTGTTAAGTCATCTGTTTACCATCTGATGAATATCGCCCAGGTGAAACACCTGGTTCCTCCGACTGACCTTCCCACTCTGGTCCACACTTTTATGACCACTCACCTTGATTACTGCAATTCCCTTTACCTGGGGCTACCGGGGGTTGATATTCATCACCTGCAGCTAGTGCAGAATGCAGCAGCCAGACTTTGACTGGGACATCTAGGCATAGTCATATTACGCCTGTTCTGCGTGGGATGCACTGGCTGCTGGTACAATGGCAAATCACCCTCAAGGTAGGGTTATTGACCTATAAACCCCTACACAAACAGGGGCTGCAGTATCTGAAAGATGTCCTTACTCCCTACTGCCCCTCTCGCTCACTCCGATCTGCCAATGAGGGATTGCTAGAGACTCCCAGGTTTCTTTTGAAAACATCTGGAGCTTGTGCATTTTCATATGCTGCTCCTGCACTGTGGAATTCTCTACCTCGTCAGATATGAAGCTGCCTGACCATCAAGAGTTTTAAAGTGGAGTTAAAAACTTTTTTATTTGCAAAAGCTTATGGCTTATGATTTTATATTGTTAATACTGTATTTGTTTTATTTATTGTTATTTGTGAAGTGCTTTGATCTTTGGAAAAGTGTTTAAAATAAATTTTTACTTACTCACTTACTTTTACTATATTTTTCTTGTTCATTCATTATACAATTTTGGTCAGTCCTAAAAAGAAATTGGGCAGTATTCCCACTTCAGTCTTTAACACTAGAGATTTTACTTCTGTGGTTAATGCCATCTCAATAGCAAAATTTCCACTGTCCAACAATGTAACTCATATTGCTCTGTATTAAGTACCATATTTGGATTACTAGGTGCAAACTAACTCTTCAACAAATAGAAGTCACACCACAACAATTGTTTACTATTATAAGACAGTCAGTGCTGGAGACTAAACAGAAAGAATTTAGGGTGACAGAATTTTCCAGATTTCGCAAGAGATGGCATAATTTGCCATGGAAAATTTAATAAAATTCTATCTTCTCTCCTTGTTGATGAGGTAACAAGTAGAGTGGTAGCATGGGTAAATATTTACTAATACAATTTTTGTTCTTTATTTTATTTTATTTTATTTTATTTTCATTCTAGGGAACAGATGTTAACAATTCTTGTTATACTAGTAAGTAAGATACGAAGGAATATAATTTGAGGAGTATAGTGTAGTCTGCTGATATCCTGACTAAGAGAATTCCAGGTAACCCCCATAGGGTAACACAGAATTTGACGACAGATAAGGACCACTTGGCCCACCTTGTCTGCCCATTTCCCTACCTGATGGATAAGCAGCAGATTCTAGTTACTCAACAGCTTACTTCCTCCAATCCCCCACTAGAATTGCCTTATGTCTGCCCCATGCATTCTTGAATTCTCCCACTGTTCCTGACTCCACAACCTCCTCAGGAAGGCTATTCCATGCATCCACAACCCTCTCTGTGAAAAGATTCTTTCTAACATTACCTCTGAGCCATCCCCCCTCTATCTTCAAATTGTGCCCCCTTGTTCTCACACATCTCTTTTTCTGAAGGATGCTACCCTCTTGTACTTTGTTAATTCCCTTGAGATACTTGAATGTTTTTATCATGAGCCCCCCTCCCTCCTTTCCTCAAGGGTATACATATTAAACTGCTTTGGTCTCTTTTCGTATGCCTTCTGGTGCACACCCTGCACCATTTTGGTTGCCCTCCTCTGAACAACCTCCACTCTGTCTATGTCTTTGCGGAGATGGGGTCTCCAGGATTGCATGCAATACTCCAGATGGGATCTCACCAATTGTCTGCACAGAGGGATAACAACTTCCTCTTTTCTACTGTTGATGCCTCTCCCTGTGCTTCCCAGTATCCTCCCAGCCCTCCTTACTGCCTTCTAATATTACTTGCCCACCTTTAGGTCATATGATATAATTACTCCTAGGTCTCTTTCAATTTTTGTTATTGTTATTATCTCACCCCCCCATAGTGTACTCTTCCCCTGGGTTTTTGATCCCCAGATGCATTACCTTGCACTTCTTGTCACTAAAACTGAGCTGCCATAAAGTTGATCAATCCTCCAACCTTGCCAAGACTATTTTCATCCTTTCCACCCCACCTTGTGTATCAACCCTGTTGCAGATCTTTGTGTCATCTGCAAAGAGACTTACTTTTCCTTCCAGGTGCTCTCCAGTGTCACTTATAAAGACATTAAAGAGGACTGGTACCAGTACCGAACCCTGCAAAACCCCGCTAGTTACCCTCCTTTCTTCACCTGTGGACTCCATTGTCCAGCCTGTTTTCTGTCCAGGCTACTACCTTGGGACCTACTCCAAGGCTGGCTAACTTGCATATTAATCTTTTTTGTAAGACTGTGTCAAATGCCATGCTAAAATCAAGGTAGGCCATATCCACAGCCCCTCTCTGGTCTACTACTTTGGTCACCCAGTCAAAGAAATCTATTAGGTTTATCTGACATGACCTTCCTGCTGTGAAACCATGCTGCCTTGGATCCTGTGCCCCACTGGCCTCTAGGTACTCAACAATTATTTCCTTCAGAAGTCATTCCATCATTTTCCCTACCACTGAGGTCAAACTAACTGGTCTGTAGTTTCCTGCCTCTGCCCTGCTCACACTTTTGTGAAGTGGAATCACAACTGCCCTCCTTCAGTCCTCAGGTACCACCTCATCCTCCCATGATTTGTTAAAGAGAGTAGTCAGTGGTGTTACTAGTTCTACCCTTAGTTCTTTAAGAATTATGCGGTGAATTCCATTAGGACCATTTTGCTTGGTCTACCCTCAGTTTCTAGAGTTCTTTTAAAACCCTTTCTTCTGTGAAAGGACTGGTATCAACCCCCCTATTCAGTGTTTCTCTTGTTTGGTTTAGGTACCTCCCCCTCCTCTTCCGTTGTGAATACTGAGCAGAACTATTCATTCTGTATCTCTGCTTTTTCACTGTCACCCTCTGCTCACATTCCCTCCCCTTTATTAAGTCTCTGTATTGGTCTTTCTTCACTCCCTAATGTACCTATAAAAGGTTTTATCCCCCCTTTTTAACAGAGTTGGCTATCTTTTCCTCAATTTTTGCCTTTGCTATTTTGACTGCCTTCTCTGCCTCCTTCTGCTTTAATTGATAAAGTTATCTGTCCTGCTGCTTCTGTGTTTCCTTATATTTCCTGAATGTATCCTTTTCTCCTTAACCTTCCCTTCCACCTCTTTTGAGAACCTAGTGTTTTTTTCCTTCATTTTGTTTCGTTGATTTGCTTCACACAAAGGCTTTTTGTCTCTGTGATTGCTGTTTTGATTATTTCTCATTGTTTCTGTACCCCTCCTTCTTGCCCATTTGCTAGTGCTTTTCTGAGGCACTCTCTCATTTCCCCAAAGTCAGCCCTCCTAAAGTCCAATACTCTTGTTTTTATATGACTTGACTTTATGGCTGTGTTTATTGTGAACTACATTGTTTGGTGGCCACTTGTTTCCAGATGGCTACCCACTTCAAAATCTGAGATCCTTTCTCTGACCTCATTTGAGAGTACCAGGTCTAAGATTTCTCCCTCTGAAGTGGGTTTAAACACTAGCTGTCTGAGGCATGCCCCCTGTAGGGCATCAAGAATGACCCTGCTCTTGGATGTGCTTGCGGCAAAGGGAGTCCAGTTAACATCTGGAATATTCAGGCCCCCCCATCAACAATATCTCCCCTTTTTCTACCATTTTAAGGATGCCTTCTATCATTTCCTTGTTCATTTCCTCCCCCTGAGATGGGAGTCTATACACAATCCCCATGCGGATTGTATTGCCATTTCCTGTCTCCAGGGTGACCCATAGTGATTCACCAACTTCCTGTTTACTCTTTAGTTCTGTTGCTTAAATCTCTTCCTTTATATAGAGAGCTACTCCTCCTCCTCTTTTACCCACTCTGTCCCTCCTGTAGAGTGTATATCCTGGTATGTTGACATCCCAGTCATGGTTCTCGGTATACCATGTTTCAGTGACTGCCACAATATCCAGGTATCCCTCTTTCATCAAGGCCACTAGTTCAGGGAATTTGTTACACAGACTGCAGGCATTTGATACTCATCACCTTCTGTTTTTTGATAGCCTTACCCCTTTTAGCCTCATCCCTGTCCTTACTATGTTTTTCTGCATTTTCCCCTGTCCTGCTCCTGAGTTCTTTATCTTGGTGTTTACCTCTCTAACTATTGTGTTTTGTGTAGGGGAGGCTGGGATTTCCCTGCTCCTTTTCAGTGCCTTCCCCCTTGGCTACTTTAAATGCTTGCCCATGAAGCATTTAAACCTATCACCTAGGATCCTGGTCCCCCCCCGGACAGATGCAGATCATTGTACCAGTATAGATCTTCATCCTTCCAGGTGGCTTCCCAGGCCCCAATGAAGCCCAAACCCTGAGCTCTACACCAGTTTTTCAACCATTCATTGAATCCCATGGTGTGGAATACTCTAGCATCATCCTTGCCATAGACAGGCAGGGTAACTATAACTGTGGGGTTCTGTCGCCCTTACACACAGCACTGGGGGACCTTGTCAGGGAAGACTTTGTTCACAAACATCTAGGTTTGCAATATATATTTTTTGAAGTAGGACTAGGATTTCAGTTATGAGGTATATTTGAAGAAGAGAGGGGATCCAGGGAGGGGGTGATTCCTATAGGAAGCATGCTCTGACATAAAAAAGGAAATTTGATTCAAGGTATGAGTGTTTTGTTTTCCTGTTGGTTTATGGTTTCAATTTTTAAAGTGTTTAATGGAGGGGAGTTAGTATGAATTATCACTTAGTTTATTTTGAGGTTTATGGGCTCACCTTTTATGTTCTGTGCAGAATCAGAAAGCTGTTTTATTATTTAGTTATAGTTTGAATAATAAATTCCCCTACCCTTTTTGAGTGTGTGTTGTGGGGGATTTGAGATTTAAAGATATGTTATATTCTAGAACATGCATGAGAGTTTCAGGGGATACTGTATACATAAATACTTATTTTCCTTGCTTTGTTATATGATCTTGTTTTATATTTTACACAGACTGTTTGGGTTTAAATATTTTTCTTCATTTAGTGGTGAAACTTATGAACGTATGTCGGACATACTTAATTTTATTTCTTTTCCTTTTTTTGTTTGATTTTTACTTTTTTATTCTGTATGACTCAACACTGCTGATACAATTAATTCTGGGGAAGAAAAACTGTGATGGACAATATTTTCATTAATGGCTGACCTTTTGAATTTTTCTTTGATCTTTTATTTGGAAATGTTGTTTATGATGTACATGATGTATGTGCTGGTAATGATTTTTATTTGTGATTTGTTTTGCATTATTAAAAAAAAAACCTACTCTTATGTAGCGAAAAGGGGAAGGGGATAAAGGTCCTCTTGTACTATACATTAATTTTTGTTTCCCCTTCTGTATGATTTACTAGGATTTTTCTAATATGAAATATATGGAGTGGTATGTTCCTCCTTTCTGTTTTATTTTCTTGCTTTATAATTTTTATTTAGTAACTTTTTGGGGGATAACTACATAGAGCAGAAAGTATGCAGTAATACGTATTTGTTTTTCTACAAATTTCTCTTTTCTACTGCATTTCTAGTTGGCTGTGAAGAAAACATGCTGTATTTATTTACTTTTTAGATTATTTGATTCTGACTACTATTAACTATGTACAGTATTGTGTTTTTTTCTTGAAAGAATGTAGAGAGACAGAGGTATGACTTTATACCTACTTGATTTATTATTATTATTGTTTTGTTTAAACTTATATAATTTTTGGACATGAAGTTGACATTTTTTATATTATGATTTGCTTGTGAAGGTTAGTAAACAATTCCCCTTCTAACCAGCAGAGGGAACCTCTGGCAGTCGGATCTAAGATGGCCACTTTGGTGGAGTCTGGAGGAGGAGAAGGTGCTGTTGTGGCAGGGGAGATAGCCTCCTCTCCTTTCATACTATTGCAAGAGGTTACAACTATGAAAATGGCTATGTCTGATGTCCCAGAATAATTTTTTGATGTGGAAATGGAACATTCTCAGGGAGAGGAAAAATCTGCAGAAAGTATGCTTGGAGATCAAAAACAGCAAAAGGTATTAATTCAGGAATAAGAAACTATGTTAGCTGCCTTAAATGCTGAACAGCTAATGTGTAAACAAAGGAGAGAAAGGTTGCAGGTAGAACTGTCAGCTTTGTCAGTCTCAGCTGACAGCCAGGAAACAAATGAGTCATTGATGCAGGATCAGCTGTGCTCCAACGTGACAACTTCAAAGGAGGCCGCCCAGCTGGAAAACTTGTAAGCAAAAGAGGATCCGAAACACAGAGTGGCTGGTAGCTTTCTGCACCAAAATCTGATTGATTTACTGAAAGGGATGTCTGCATAGAAAAAAACTGTCAGGAAGCTGAGGATTAGACTACCAAGACCCACAGAATACTCAGGTACTGGTAAAGTGGCTAAAAGTAAAAAAAGACTCACTCTCTGTACTTACTGATAAAGAAACAGACAGTGCACCTAGCACATCAACTGCTGTAGCTGGGATGTCTAGTGCTAACTGTACAACTGCTGCTGACTTAGATCTCCACCTAGTTAATGACAGGTCTAGTGTGAGTGAAATGGCTGAATGGTTGCCCAAATGGGTGTTAGCAAATACAGGCCAGCTACAGAATAGGGATGGACAATGGGAGCCTGATGCAGAGGACCAGGACATACAGAGATACAGGGGAGCAGTTTTAAACTCCCATACTGACAATATAACTATCGTTACCGCTGTGCAAGCAGCTGTACAAACACAGACAAATGATCAAGGCGCAACAGAAATGGACCCCAATGAACAAACTATTAGCCTGGTGCACCAGAATAATTCTCCAAGTCTGGCAGCTCCCACAAATGACAATGACCACAGAATGGGGCCTTCTGACACTGTCCTGCAGGACCCAACTAGACATGCATGGCTTAATCCAATTTCAAATTATCAGATTTGTTTAACAATAATGGGAACCTGTCCCCCACAGGAATGAGGTTAGGATAATTTATAAGGGAGGTCTTGAGGAACCTCCGGATAGGGTATATGTGGCAAAAAAATTGTTAAAGAGTACGATTAAATTCTTCTCTTTAGAGATACTTGCACTTATACACTTAGGAAACTCTAATTTTGATATCAGTTTTGAAACTGTTTCAGGCCTAGATAGGTTTTGGGCCCAGTACCAAACACTAAAAAACATCCATATCACAGTCACGTTTAGAAATGAGGCAGTTAATGTCGAAGATATTTAATTTTGGCTCAGGCAGAGATGCGAAATACTGGACAGGCCCACCACGATTCTGGACAGTGAACAGATCTGGAATGGGGGTTGGAGGATCAAAGTTAAATTGTTCACCACCAATACAGGTCCAGTGCATTTACCTAGTAGTTTTTACTTGGTTAAAGACAGAGGGGTATTATTCTATATAGGTCAACCCAAGTCGTGTTTCAAATGTGGGTCTCAAACTCAATTGAGCTCTGCTTGTGACACCCCTAAATGCAATCATTGTTTAGAATATGGACACTCTGCTGCACAATGTTTGAACCTTTTGAAGTGTAATTTGTGTGAAAAGACAGGTCATGGTTCTGGTAAATGTCCCTGGGCATCCCACAATAGGGAGGGTTGTGCATCTCATGAGGGGCTGATTAACCAGGCTCAACAGCAACAGGCTTAGAGGGTGGCAATACAAGATGCAAAAACTCTACAAGAAACTGCCCCTCCCAATAGGACAGAAACCACAGTGGAAGAGGAGAATGACCAAATCTCAGCAGAATGAGCAGAGTTACCCCAAACCCTCAATATTGCCCCAGAGACAGAGCAAACACCTGAGCAAGTTATCAGAGACAAAGGAGATAGCAGTTGTGTTGAAATGCTCCCCTCCCCACCTCCACATCAGCTCCCCTCACCTTTTAAAAAGGTTGCAGCAAAGAAAAGGAGTAGGGTAGGGAAATCTCTTCCACCTAAGAGCCAGGTAGGAACAAAGAGAGTAAAGCTAGGGGAAATGGGAGGAAAGGAATAAATATGCTGCCTTAGTACAAGATGTGCAGGGAGAGGACTCTGAAGATGGGAAATCAGGACTCCTCATCAATGGCCTCAACCACCATGGAGGTCACCTCAGATGTAGATGAATAGGAGGGAGAGAAGAGGATCTTCCACACTACACTAGGTGGAGACGGGGTTCTAAGATGCCATGAATTTGGTCAGAAGGCATTTCATTGTAGCTTCACCTCATGAGGACCTTCACTATTACAACAATCAATGTTACTAGCATAAAAAGCCATAGGAAAATGCTCACTACATTATGCCTGCTACAGGAGGGACATAATGATATTTATTGTATTCAAGATACTAGGTTGAAGTCCCAATTTGAAATACAGCATGCTTTTAGGCTTTGGGCTAAAGGGGCCTATTTTTGGTTAATAGGGGAAGACACATGCAATGGGGTTGGGATATTGTTTACTAATCCTGAGTTAAAAGTATCTTGGTTGGTGGATATTCACCTAGGGAGAACACTTTTACTGCACATTTATTTCCAGAATGAAGACTTTATGCTGATTACTGTTTATGCTCCACAATCTAAAGCACAGAGGGTAAATTTGTTCAAGGAAATACAACCTTAAGATTTTAATTGTGGGCTGGAAAGATCAGAAAGAACTATTTTGTGATACTGCGGCCTTGGAAAACATAATTAACACTGCTAATATGTTAGATGCCTACAAATCAAAATATAGTTCTGGGGGCCACAGATACTTTAAGGGAAACACCTCCACTAGTATTGATTTCATATTTTTATCAGTTACACAAATAGTAGCTAGCGTTATCCTACAGGCTTGGGAATTCATGGACCATAAATCTCTAACTGTGAAGGTCCATTTGGATTAGTCTCCCAGGTGTAAGAAAAACACCTGGAGGTAAAATAACTCAATGTTAGACAAGAAGAGCATAAAAAGGGCTTGGAGAAGGGAATGGTGTGCCAGATTATCAGTCATAGGATTATATGAGGACATAACCAATTGGTGGGAAGACACAAAACAGTCGTGGAAAATATTTTTCCAAAACAAAGCCAAATAAACATTGAACAAAGAATACTTAGAATACTTGCATATAAGGAATCACTTGGAAAAATTAATTGCATTAACAGAAATCAGGAAAGATAGCTACTATGACCAAATTAAGAAAATAAAGAAACAGATGTTTAATATCCAATATACTGTAACAGGGCCAAAACATTGGAGCAAGAGGTGCGGTTTGACACAAATATGAAGAAAGGGACTATGGACCCTTTCAAAGAGTGCAAAAACAGAGTACGGCAAAGAGTAATTACTGAAGTAACCACAACTTCAGGACACACAATTACAACCCCTATAGGTATTTTGATTCAGGTAGAACAATATGTGTTTTCACTCCTGGGGGAAGCATCAGTTAAGGAAGACTCAGATATGAAGATACAAGAACTAGGTCTTCCTCAAATAGAGGTACAGGAAGCAAAAGAGTTGATAAAACCTGTAGTTATAGAGGAAATATAAAGTGCAATATACTTCTTAAAAATGATACTGCACCAGGCACAGACGTCATAGTATCCAAATTCTATAAAACTTTTGCAGAAGAACTGGCTCCTGTCTTAGTAATACTTTTTAATGAAATGTTAGCAGATGGAAAGCTATCTAACACTATGAATAAAGCTCTGTTGGAGGCAATATAGAGCAGGGGGTAAAGTATCTGAGCTGCAGATCTGGAGACCTGGGTTTGAATCCCACAGCTGCCTAGGTGCATACTTTGTGATTCTGAGCAAGTCACTTAACTTCCATGTGCTCCCAGGTCACATCTGGAAATAAGCTTTGGCTTAGTGTGCTACTCCTGGTTAAACAATGTTCCCCTTCCCCTGTTGATCTTATTATTTGAAAAGGGTCCAGAGCAGAGTTAAAAAATTGGAGGCCTTTGAGCCTATTTAATACTGATTTAAAAATAATCTGTAAAATACTGTTAGAAAGATTAACTAAAGTGGCAAGCAAACTAATATGTCCCTATCAGACTGGTACAGACCCAGGCAGATACCAGCATGATAACCTTATTCTTCTTAGAGAAATATTTCAGAAGGCCAATAAGTTAGAATTATAAGGGTACATCTTAAGCATGGACCAGGAGAAAGCATTCGATAGGGCATCACATGAATTTTTATTTGCAGCACTAAAGGCCTATGGGTTTCCCCAGATATTTGTCAGCTATATAGCAAGTATGTACAAGGCAGCAAGTGTTATACCAAATGCTAATGGGTGGTTAGGAAGGGAGATTAAGGTCAAGAGGGGTGTAAGACAAGGGTGCCCCTTAGTCCTTTCCTCTATGCATTTAGCATAGATATATTACTAAGATATATAGCACAGAAAGACCAGCTACATAGGCTACATATCACAGCAGGGACCCCAGAGATCAAAGTGATGGTTTATGCTGATGATCTGGTCTTATGTTTGGCTCCTACCATAGAAGAACAAGTTCCGGTAAAGGCACTAGATGCATATTCAAATAGTCCAGTTCCATGATAAATTATAATAAGAGCTCATGTGTTACCCTAGGGAATGTTCCCTTCCCAGGGGGAGCTAGGTTTGCAAATGTACCTATGACACAAGATAATGTAACAGTTTTAGGGATAGACTTTGGCAGGGTGGATATGGCAAAGGCTAACTGGGACAGGTGGCTGCAAAAAAGCAAATCTATTGGTTGGGTCCTGGAAAGGACAGAAGTTTGCTAAGAAGAAAAGGGTTCCATTGGTTAAAACCTTGTTAATCCCAGTTTTTCCCTACAATGTTATGTCCCTCCCATTGTTCTTTACAGCGTCTTCTTTCAAGCTTTATGGGGGAGTAGATTAAACCCTATTAAGAGGTATATGTAACCAAGACAAATATAACAGGACACTATCGAGCTTTAAGGGAGCCAGAATATCAGACAATACATATATGGTACCAAACATAATAAAAAATGCAGCAGAAAGCCCTTTGGTTATTGTCCATGCTGGTGCCAACAATGTCTTGAATGAACCCATTAAACAAATTCAGGAAGATTATATTGCCTTAACAAACAAGTGTATAGATCTGGGTTGTGAAATGGTACTATCAGAAATTTTACCAATACCAAAAGCAAATTATATTCAAAACAAAAAAATTACATTTCATTAATAACTGGTTAAGAAGATGGTGACTCCAATAAGATATAAAATGTATTACGCATTGGGAAACATTTTTTGAGAAGCAAGAATTATATTGTTGGGATGGTCTGCACCTAAGCAGAAGAGGAAGCAGAGTATTGGGGAAACACTTGCAGGACTACATTAATCACTCTTTAAACTAGTTAATAAGGGGGAGAGAAACCATCCAAGTTACTCTCTAGAATCACATAAATGAAAAGAAAACACAGGCACTAGAAAGGCTAATGACTTAATAAATCAAGTAAAGTACAACAATACTTTGGACTTAAAGTTAATACTATTAAACGCAGGAAGTCTAAGAAACAAGATAGAGGAACTTACTTACATAATGAACACAAATAACATTGATATAGCAGGAGTCACAGAATCCTGGTATAATGGCATGGACTGAAACACAAACATACAAGGGTACACCAAAATGCAGAAAAATAGGAGAGAGAAAAGAGGTGGGGAGTTGTACTATATATAAAAGAAGATCTAAAACCATGTGAGCTACATAATTCCAATAACGACTATGAATTTATCTGGGTTCAAATAAAACTTACGAACCATAACTTAACATTAGGACTAGGCTACAAACCCCCAGGTTTAGATAAAGAAGAAAGTGAACAACTCATAAACTACTTGGAGAAACAAATAATTTCACAAAACACAATAATAATGGGGAACTTTAATTTTCAGAATATAAAATGGGACACTCTGGAAAGTAGTAATCACCTAGAGAACAAATTTATAGATTTCACAATATATAATAACCTAAATCAACTTGTAAACCAACCTGTGAGGGGTACCAACATACTAGACTTGGTACTAACAAATGGAACTAACAAACATCTATGGAATAAACCTAATGCCCCCTCTAGGGAACAATGATCACCTTATCATAGGATTTAACTACCGTTCAAATCATATGGTAACACAAGGGAGATCAGTTTTTTTTTTAATTACAAGAAAGCTAATTATAAGAAGATAAAGGAATTTCTAACAAGCTGGGACTGGCATAAGGATCACCAGACCACAAACGTGAACAACACATGGAGTAAAATACAACAAAAATTAAACTACTGTATAGACATATGGGTCCCAAATATTAAGAAATATAAAAACAATAAAAGACAACCCCCTTGATGGAGCAGAGACATCGTGAAACTCATTAAAAGGAAAAAAATGTAATTTAAAAAGGTCCATAAAAATCAAATTGGTTGTCTAAATTTAAAACTAAATATTTAACAGACAATTAATAAGCATGATCAGAAAATCAAAAAGAAATATGTAACTAAATCGCATAAATAAGACCAAGGACAACAAAACAGTTTTTTAATTATATAGGCTCACTACCTGGAAATCAAAAAGGGGTAGGACCAATAATTACCAACCGTGGTACACTAATCAAAGAAGTAGATATACCAACTTAATTAAATACTTACTTCCTAACTGTACATGAACCTAAAGAGGCAATACAGAAACCAATACTTACTTGTGTGGATAATCACCAATCTATTACAGAAACTGAAGTCCACACAATCATTAAGGGGTTAAAATCCGATGGCTCAGCAGGTCCAGATGGACTAACACCAAGGATTCTATAGGAGTTGTCAAAAGAAATAGGACCACTTACGCACTTTTATAATCTATCATTGCTAAATGGAAAAGCACTTCTGGAATGGAAGCAAGCATTTTAACTCCAATACATAAGTCAGGAAGCAAAATCTGAACCTAAGAATTACAGACCTATAAGCCTAACGTTGGTTATAGGCAAAATACTCAAAAGAGTTATTCAACAGAGAATACCAGTTGACATGACAAAAGAAGGAACAATAGATAGTTCACAACACGGGTTTACTAAGGGGAGATCATGTCTTACTAACCTGATGTCTTTCTTTGAACCAGTAAGTACAGCCTTGGAGAAGGGGGTACCATTGAATGTCATATACCTGGACTTTGCCAAGGCCTTTAACAAAGTATCCTATAAAACATTAATTGAACACCTATATAAGGTTAAATTGGATAATAGCATTGTAAGCGGGATAATATCCTGGTTGGAGAACAGGAGACAGAAAGTCATAATCAAGGGATATCAGTCAGAATGGGGCAAAGTGATTAGTGGGGTACCTCAGGGCTTAGTCCTGGGGCCCACATTATTCAACATCTTGGTTAGTAACTTACAAACAAACTGATAATGCATGGCAAACTAAATATGCCAATGATTGTAAACTAGGAGCCTTGGTACAATCTCCATCTGAAGGACAAAAACGTCAGGATAATCTAGACAAATTAACAGCTTGGACCAAGGCAAACAAAATGCAGTTGAACATCTCTAAGTGCAAAGTGGTGCAACTTCGGTGCTAGCAATCCTTACTTCAGATACAACATAGAAAATCAGGAATTAGAAACCACTACCGAAGAAAGAGATCTGGGAATAGTAAGTACTAATAAATTAACAACTGATGTTCACACCAGAATAACTGTTAAAAAATGTCACAAAATTCTGGGCTGCATATTATCCAATATTAAAAGTAGAAAATCCAAAATCTTGACACCTTTATATACTAGCCTAATCAGACCACATATGGAATATTGTTCCCAGTTTATGGCAGCAAACACAGTTAAAGGTGGGAAATTAAAAGAGGGAGTTCAAATGAAATTAACAAAAAAAATAAGGGGGCTATAGCAACTCCCATACAGTGACAGACTAAAAAACTAGACCTGTACTCAGTTGAGTACAAACAACTAAGAGGTGACTTGTGCCTAATATTCAGGGCGATACATGATGAGTGCTTGATAGAAAGCATAAGTGTTAGTAGGAGCCAGGAACCAAACAAAAAAATAAGGTCCCATGGACTTAGACTTAAAGATGAAAACAATACAACAAAGAAACAATGTGATTTCTTTACGCACAGAATAATACAAAGTTGGAATACACTACCATCACATATTGTTGAGAGTAGTAATATCACAACATTTAAAAATAGATTGGACCAGCATATGGAGGATAAAATATACATGTTCCAACTATCAGACTACTGGTGGTGTGTTTGCAAAGGACACATTGTCCAAAGAACTCGTAATAAGCTATGAAACTATGAATTTGCGTATCGGAAAATACAAGAGGGAGGGTTGGGCATGATAAACCCAGTGGCCTTTTTCAGTAGCGTATTTTTAAACTACAATATAGGACTAGCCTTAAAACCTGGGAACACAGACTTTGATGGCAGATAAGGACCGCTAGGCCCATCTAGTCTGCCCATTTCCCTACCTACAGGATAGGCCGCAGATCCTAGTTAACCAACAGCCTATTTCTTCCTACCCCCCACAAGAATTGCCTTATGTCTGTCCCATGCATTCTTGAATTCTCCCACAGTTTTAGACCCCACAACCTCCTCAGGAAGGCTGTTCCATGCATCCACTACCCTCTCTGTGAAATAATACTTCCTCACATTGCCCCTAGACGCCCTCCTTCTATCTTTAAATTGTGTCCCCTTGTTCTTGCAAGTCTCTTTTTCTGAAAGATGCTACCCTCTTGGACTTTGTTGATTTCACTGAGGTACTTAAAAGTTTCTATCATGTCCCCCCTCTCCCTTCTTTCCTCAAGCGTATACATATTAAGCTCCTTTAGTCTCTCCTCATACGGCTTCTCTTGCAGACCCTGCACCATTTTAGTTGCCCTCCTCTGGACTGCCTCATCCTGTCTATGTCCTTGCAGAGATGGGGTCTCCAGAACTGGACACATTACTCCAGATGGGGTCTCACCAGCGGTCTGTACAGAGGATAACAACTTCCTGTTTTCTGCTGCTGATGCCTCTCCTATACATCCCAGTATACCCCCAGCCCCCCTACTGCCTTCTCCACATTGCTTGCTAACCTTAAGGTCATCTGATAACAGTTACCCCAGGTCTCTTTCCTTTTTGTTGTTGTTACTACCTCCCACCCATTGTGTATTCTTCCCTCGGTTCTTGTTTCCCAGGTGCATTATTTTGCACTTCTTTGCATTGGATCCTAGCTGCCATACTTCGACCATTCCTCCAACCTTGCAAAGTCCCTTTTCATCCTTTCCACGCCTCCTTGTGTATCAACCCTGTTGCAGATCTTTGTGTCATCTGCAAAGGCATACTTTCCTTCCAGTCCCTCTGCAATGTCACTGATGAAGACATTAAAAAGGACTGGACCCAATACTGAACCCTGCGGTACCACACTAGTAACCCCTTTCTTCAAGTGGACTCCATTTACAATTACCTTCTGTGTCCTGTTGTCCAGCCAATGTTTTACCCAGGCTACCACCTGGGTCCCTCTGAGCTGGTTAATTTGACTATTAATCTTTTGTGTGGACTGTGTCAGCGCCTTGCTAAGGTCTAGGTAGGCCATGTCACAGCCCCTCCTGGTCTACTACTTTGGTCACCCGTCAAAAGAAATCTATTAGATTCGTCTGACATGACCTTCCATGAGTGAACCCACACTGCCTTGGGTCCTGTGCTCCACTGGCCTCTAGGTACTCGACTATTCTTTCCTTCAAGTGACTCCATCACTTTCCCTACCACAGAGGTCAGACTGACAGGTCTGTAGTTTCCTGCCTCTGTCTTGGACCCACTTTTGTGAGAATCACATCCACCTTCCTCCAGTCCTCAGGTACCACACCATCCTCCCATGATTTATTAAAAAGAGTAGCCAGTGGTTTCACTAGTTCCTCCTTAATTCTTTTAGAATTCTGGGGTGAATTCCATCAGGACCCATTGCTTTGTCCACCTTCAGTTTTAGGAGTTCTTGCAGAACCCTTTCTTCTGTGAAAGGACTGGGATTGACCCCCCATCAAGAGTGCTTCTGTTAATTGGATTAGGCACTTCCCCCTCCTCTTTTGTGAATACTGAGCAGAAATATTCGTTCAGTATTCCTGCTTTTTCATTGTCCCCCTCTGCCCTCCCACCATTCATTCTATTCAGCCTCACTATCCCTCCCTTTGTCTTTCTACACTCGCTGATGTACCTATAAAAGGTTTTATCCCCCTTCTTAACTGATTTGGCTATCTTTTCCTCAGTTTGTGCCTTTGCTATTCTGACTTCCCTCCTGCTTCCTTCTGCCTTAACTGGTACAGCTCTCTGTCCTGCTCCTTCTGTGTTTCCTTATACTTCCGAATGCTATCTTTTTCTTCCTGACTTTCACAGCCACCTCTTTTGAGAACCATAGTGGCTTTTCTTTCATTTGATTTGTTTATTTGCTTCACACAAAGGCTTTGCCTCTGTGATGCAGTTTGATGATTCCCCATTGTTGCTCCACACCTCCTTCTAGCCTGTTTGCTAGTGCTTTTCTGGCCTCTCCATCTTGCCAAAGTCAGCCCTCTAAAGTCAGTACCCTCACTTTTGTTGGCTTGACTCTGTAGCTGAGTTTAACATGAACCACACTGTTTGATGGTCACTTGTCCCCAGATGGCAACCACTTCCAGATCTGAGATCCTCTCACTGCCCCATTTGAGAGTATGAGGGTCTAAGATTGCTCCCTCACAGTGGGTTCTGAAACTAGCTGTCTAATGCCTGCCACCTGTAGGGCATCAAGAATGCCCTGCTCTTGGATGTGGCTGCAGCAAATGTGCTCCAGTTAACATCTGGCATATTCAGGTCTCCATCAACAGTATCTCCCTTTCTCTGCCATTCTAAAATTCTTTCTATCATATCCTTGTCCTCCTTCCCCTGACATGGGGTCTGTACACAACCCCTGTGCGGATTGTGGTGCCCTTTCCAGTCTCCAAGGTGACCCACAGTGCCTCCTCTCCTCCCTGTTTACTCTTTTGTTCAGTTGCTTTTATCCTCCTTTACATAGAAGCTACTCCTCCCCCTCTTCTCCCCTGCCTGTCTCTCCTGTAGGTTATGTACCCTGGTATATTAACATCCCAGTCATGGTTCTCTGTGTACCATGTTTCTGTGACTGCTACGATATCCAGGCATCCTTCTTCCATTAAGGCCATCAGCTCAGGGAGCTTGTTGCCCAGACTACGGGCATTGGTACTCATTACCCTCCATTTCCTGATGGCCTTACTCCCTTTTGCCCCATCCCTGTCCTTCTTGCCTTTGTCACTTTCTCCATTTACCCCTGCTCTTCTCCCTATCGACACCTCTATGTTGGTGTTTGCCACACTTACTACCATGATTATTTGGGGGGCTAGGATTTTCCTGCTCCTTTCCAGTGCCTCCCCTTGGCTGGTTTAAAGCTTGCCAATGAAGCATTTAAACCTATCACCTAGGATCCTGGTTCCCTCCTGGACAGATGCAGCCCATCATGCCAGTATAGCACATCACTCCAGGTAACCCCAGTCCCCAATAGGCCAAATCCTGAGCTCCACTAGTTTTCAACTACGATTGACTCCCATGATGCGGAACACCTAGCCTCTCCTATGCCATAGATGGGTAGCACCTCCGAGAAGGTTACCGTGCGTGCTACTTGACTAAGGCCCCTCCTCAATTCCACAAACTCTTCCTGCACTTCTCTAATCCCTTTCTTAGCCAGGTAATTTGTCCCTAGGTGGACAATGACTTCCAGCTCCCTCCCCTGCGCAGCTGCTCCGGCAATCCTGAGGATTCGCTCCTTGTCCCTCCAAGCCATGGCGCCAGGCAGGCACCTTACCTCCCTCTCCCCTTCCTCCCCAGTTCTACCTTCATAACAATGGAGTCCCTACCAGGAGTTGTTTCCTTCCCTGCAGGGTCCCTGCCACCCTCCTGTGGGTCTCCTTTGTGGAGGTGCCCAACATCCTCCTTGGTCTCACTGTGGGTGCCTCCATAGAGGAACCACACTTTGCCAGAATGGCATAGGAATTGTGGAGAGGTACAACAGGAGGAATGCACTCTGTTCCACCACCCTCACCCTCCCTGAGCCCACTGTGGTCCAACGCTCCTCTTTCTTGGCAACCTCTGAGGCAGCGGCAGTGGCACTGGTGGTCCCTGGATGGAAGAGGTCCCACAAATCCTGACCAACTCAGCCTGGAGATGAGCAACCTCCTCCCTCAGCCCAGAGTTGCCTGCAGATGGACAACACCGCATCCTCCAGAACATCTCCCAGAAGACTGCTGCTCCACAGCCACTGCACTGCACCACTCCAATCATGTCTTATTTCTGGCCCCTTAACTGTTTGCAATCCTTACTCTTTCTTCTGTTTTTCTCTCCTTACTTTCTGCCTGTGTGCCCTTTAAGCTCCTGATTGTCCTGTTCTGAGACAGAATATCCTATATTTTGCAGTAGACCACTTACTTGCTCAGAGGCAGACCTCCAGCAGCTAAAGGGGGCGGAGAGCTACTCTTGCCCTTCTAGGATGGTGGGTCCTTGGTGGTTCTGTGATCACTCACTTCCTGCCCCTAAACAGGAAGTTCCTGTTGTCAGTCAAATCCTGTGCCTATAAAATAGAACTAGCTTTGGGTGGGGTGGTGGGAGGGAGGAAGGAGGCAATATAGTCCCAGCAAGAAGTTCAGTCACACAGCAGTCCTTTCTCCTGGTGTCTTCTGCCAAGTTATTAGCAGAAACTTTCTAAAGGCAGTCTTTAAATGTAAAAACTATTTAAAGACAAAGAACCCCTGTGCGTAAACACTGAGGCAAGGGTTACCCCAAAGGGCATTTGGCTGGGAAGCCAAGTTTCAAGAAAATACAAAATCACACATGCCCCCACAATGCAAAGCATCATGGGCTGCATATGCAAATCACCACAGAATGTTATGCTGGTCCAACTTTAAGCAGAATTGCATGGTGCCAAAAGGCCTCTCACACTGTTTGCTTCTGTTAGCACCCTTTGCAAGCCTGTGAGAGGCCTTTCAGCTATACAGGTCTGCTTAAAGTTGACCAGCATAACATTCTGTGGTGATTGTATATGCAGCCCATGATGCTTTGCATGTGGGGCATATGTGATTTTGTATTTTCTTTAAATGTACTTCCTTCTAGCTAAGCCACTCCCCCTACTTACCAGATCTTTCTACAAGTAATTTAAACCTCACAGCAGTTAAGTCCTTTCAGTCACCTGAGATTTACACCTAGATAACTCTTCAGATACCCATTCAGTTCAGTTAACCCAAACACACACTTTTTTTTTGTATGTTAGTTTTTTTACCCTTAATTAAAGGTCAAATACAAAAGTTATTCTACTTTAGTCCCAGCAGAGAAGTTCAGTCACACAGCAGTCCTTTCTCCTGGTGTCTTCTGCCAAGTTAGAACAAGGTTTAGAAGCCACATGTACAGGATTTGGTAGATAAATGCATTGGTTATTGGATAAAACAGAGAGTGGGTGTCTTAATAGAATTCCCAGACTACCTCACTATGGGTTAGAACAGATAAAAAGTGCTATTAAATGGAATATCACTGTAACACAAATTTAGACTGCAGATAGGAAATCCTTGTATACACACACATAGTACAATTGGAATTTAAAGAGGTAATATCCTTTCCTGAATGCCCACAGAATAAAATGTATTTTATTTTCAATATTTTATCTGGGAAAGGCTGCCTAAGTTTGTCTGGGACACAGTATGGCTAGGCAGTGATGGACACCGGAGTGTAAGAAACAACAATAAGCATATGCAACTGGATGAATGGTATTGCATAAGAATCGCATGTTCCCACATCTTAGAAACACAGATGCATCTATTTTTAGAATGGGCATATGTAATTGCTTTTTGGCAGATGTTAGCTCAAGAATGGGAGGAACCTTTATTTTCTAAATTAACCTATGCTAGCTTACTGTACGGAGTGTTCACAGGTGGTTGGGGCAAATTTCACCAAGAAACACTGTACATTATTTTTGCTGTTATCAGGTACTATATTTGGCAATCAAGGTGTGTTTGGGTGACACAAGAATAGTGTGTACCTTATGAGGAAATAATTAGAAACATACAAATCTCCTAACAGGCAATATTTACTAAGGACTCTAAGATAAATAAGCCTGAGAAACTTAGAATGTTGTGGTTACACTGTGAGAAATTGATAAATCTTATATAAATGCATACTGTATAGAATGATAAATGTTATAAGGTAAAGGGCTGATGGTGTCAGTAAAATCCAAGTGTATGTTAAATGGTGATGTTATATGTTGTAAATACTTGTGATTACTATTGTAAACATGTTGTATTGTAGCCCGTATATTTCAATAAAAATACCCCTACTCTTTGGTAGTGAGCACTGCAGTGTGTTTGTGGATTGCAGTTTCTAACATGGAGTCAGAGGAGGAGGTTGTGGTGCAGCAGCTGGAGGTTCAATCCCTGACCCCCCGGTCTAGGACGCTCAGGGGACAAAGGTATGGAGGTGCAGGGTGCAGCTGACACTGAAGAAAGACACTTCTCTATGAGTATGGAGGGTAGCCAGTTGCAACAGTCTAAGGGATAACAGGATACAGGACCACAACAACATACAAGTTCTGAAACAACTGTACTGGAGAACATTAAAGCTGTACTGCAGGAGCAGCTGGAGAGTATTGAAACAGAGATCAATGCTGCCAAGGGTTCGGCCAAAGAGGAGAAGAAAAGAAAATGGGCTGTTGACTCATCAGGTGTGTTGTCTTCTGCAGATCCTGCAACGCTGTTAGTTTTTGGTGCTGGAACAGGAAACACGCAGAAATCCAAAGAAATATTCCCAAACTGCACAAAGAACTCAGGCTACACTCCAGGGGGGCTGGTCAACAGAGAAAGCCCTGCAAGTAACATGTCAGATGTGGACTGAGGATGGCCAATGGATTCCAGATCCAAGCATTCCAATTCCCAGATCAAACTTGGATCCTGAAATAATACTGGCTTCAGCCTCACAAGCCAAGGACAATCTGGAGCAAACTGCTGCAGAGGCAGATTCAGGTACTGTCTCCTATTCCCAATAGATGCGGAGGAGGATATTTTTTGTGGTGCTGCCCCTAATAAGGAATCAATGCAGCAGAAAATCAATTCATCCAGCCCTCCGGATGCAGAGGGGTCTACTTCTAATGCCCATATTGAAGCCCTCCCCCCAAAAGCTCTACTCAGCAAACACATGCAAGTTTGTTCCAAAAAAAACAATAGACTTGGCTAAGCATAGGAACGCTATCAGGCTATGTTACCTGGGTGACATGGCCCCCCCAGATTGGTTTTTCATGGGGAAATTTTTAATTAATCAATCACTGGGGTTCACTCCCTCTGATGTCTACGCTCTCATTCATGCCCTGGGGGAGTTCACATTTGATATTAGTTTTAGAACTCCAGAGCTTCTTGAAAAGTTTTGGAGCAAATATGTTTCATTAAAAACTAACCCCTTATGGACCCTGTTCCAGATCATCCAGCTGACAAAACAAGCTTTCTGCATTGTAAGTGTTATTTAGGAATGAGAGGGTTAACATTTCAAACATTATGTAGTGGCTTGAACAAAGATGAAGCATGCAGGGGAACCTTGACCCATTATGGACACGGAAGGCTTTTGGAATGGGGCTGGAAGTTTAAAGGGTACCTAAACAAGCAGTTTTTTAAAACTGCAAACTCCAAAATCTGGCTTCATAGCAAGGTAAAGTAAATGCTGCTCTTTACATTGATGCTAAAACTGCATTTATGTAAATAAAAATAAATGCAGTTTCATAGCTTTTGAAAAATGTAAACATCTGCCTTTCACTTTCAAAAAACAGCCTTGCCTTCTCCCTAAGATGTCTGCCAAGTGTGTTAAGAGATGAGTCATGATGACATCATCTGAGCCAGAGACAGAGATCCACATATATTTCTATAGTGCTAACTAGTTCTTCTTTCCCTCTTCATTTTGAATTGCTGTACCAGAATGATCAACACCATGTATTAACTCGTGGATTATTTTGATCAGTATACATGTTAGGCTATGATTTTGTTCATTTTGTTTATTTTAACTTGCAGAAAATGTTTTGCAATCCAGCTGACTTTGTCTTTGGCAAACTGCATTACAGTACAACACTAAAACTACCTGATGATCTAGTGGTTATATGATGCACTGAATTTTGCTTTTTGTTAACAAGGAGAGACACACTAAGCTGAAAGCTTGTTTACAGGTGTGGCCTAGGAGTGCAATGAAGTTTAATGACTTGCTCAGGGTCACACAGCAAAGTACCGGTCTTGTTCAGTTCCAAAGCTCATGCTGTCTTGTTAATCCACAAATAAGGCTTTCTTTTTCCATGTGAATCCCCTGTACCTAGCCTGCCTTCTGTTGAACACCCAACCATCCATGCCCTGTCCCTAATACTGCCTGGGGCCACATATGAGCCTGCGGTCTCATGAGGAGAATTATCACACCTCAGATTGTAATCTTGTACCTCAGTGAGTTGTACACACCTATTCTGATACGCATCATCAGCTGGCACTGTTAAAAAATGCCTCCCAAATCACTCTCCAGTCCACATTCTCAATGTTTGACTTCTGCTACCACAGTAAACATTAAATGGATCACCACCCTTCTGCACAGTGAAGGTAGTATGTACAGTTCCCTGTTGTGTTTTTTTCCCACCTCATTAACCAACAACTAGGTCTTCCTGGAGGGCCAAGCAATAAGCATCATGACCCACCAGCAAAACTGCTGTTCATGCCCTCATCAGGGCTGCACTTAAAATGGATAACAATATTATTAGCAGAAGAGGCATACTAATACCTTGAGCGAGCCCACCTGACATCCAGTGTCAGTCTACTCCTTTACCTGTGATCTGCAGAACCACGCAGGACAGTTCCCAGTAATTCTTCTCCAGTACTTTTTTGTGCTGTACTCCATACTGTGAGTTGGCTGACTACCATCCTTCCAGATCTTGAATGAGCTATACACAACTCCCTCAATACTGTCCTAACAAACATCAACACCACCCCCCCCCACCTGAGGGTAATCTCCCTACACTGAATTCAAGTAACAGTTTAGGTGCTGCCCTGCCACTCTGAGTATTTGACATTGTTGGCTACTCTCATCCACAGTCAGGTAGTGATCACGATGCTGGCAGCCCCACATTTCAGATCTTACAGTGATCTGCTCAGTGTCCTCCTTCATGTCTTCAACTAACCTGAATATAGATGTACCCTGCTGGAATGGCCTCTTCAGTTCTTCTATGGTATTCATCCTTCTCACCTACTCCCCACACCAAAAACTGGTGCGTTCACTACCCTTCTGCATCATGAATGTGTTTAGTATAGTCTCCCATGTTATATTTACATATTAATAATAAACATGATCTTCTGGTAAGCCAGACTGATAGCAGCATGGCACAAGTGCAAAAATAGGTGTTCCTACCCATATAAGATCTAAGCTACCTATGATCAGGCACTGTTATATGACGTGCATAATGATGTGCACACCCATCATTTAACAGTGCCTAATCAAAGGTAGCCTAGATCTATTAAGGTTAGGAAAGCCCATCATTTCCCTTGTTCCCTGCTGCTATCAGCCTGACTTACTGGAAAGACATGTTTATTTCCGATATGTCAAAATAAAATGGGGACTGTATTACTTGCATTTATGATGCAGAAGGGTGATGAGCTCACCAATTTTTGGTGTGAGGAGGAATAGTGAAGAATGAATACCAGAGGGGGACTGAGATGGCTACTCTTGCAAGGTACTGCTATATTCAGGGAAGGGGGAAGACAGAAGAAGAGAAATATGAGCAGATTACTGTGAGAAATAAAATGTGGAGATGCCAGCACCTTGATCACTACCTGACCCCATTGTCCTGGCCAACATTTCCCTTCCCATAAAACCAGTTCATGCAATTGTCCAAGGCTGTGTCTGGATATTAATGTATGAAATGGCTGCCACTACGTGTTTTTAGTCACTTCACTACCAGTCTATTATTGCTTGCAAAGCACTTTGACATACAGTGTGTACGAAAACCACTATATAAATGCTAATTCTTATTCTTATTATTTTTTCCCATGGAAAAAAAAAGACAAGACAAGCATATATTTGATTTTTGAGAAAGTATGAACTCTAACATTAGACTGCACAAGAACTTTACTACAAAAAAAGTGGTGGCTCTAGGGGGTGGTGAAGGGTGTGGCTGCACCCCCCATATAGTAATGTACTTGCTTACTGTTGCATTTCACTTTGTTGAAGAAGTCTGATTTATTGATTGTACAATTATTTACATTCAAACTATGGATTACATTTGTAGGTTCTGTCAAAAACGTACAAGAAAAGAATAATAGCAGAAAATATAAAGGTTTAATAAAAATGTTAAAAAGTGCATATTAAGCATGCACACTACCCCATTGTAGCATTCTGGATCCACCTTAGCCACTAGACCACCAGGTTATTCAAGATTTGTACTGCACTGTGGTTTGCCACAGAGAAAGTCGGTTGGATTAAAACACAATTTCAGCATGTTAAAGTAAACAAAATGAACAGAACCATAGCCTAACATGTGCATTATACAAAATAATAATAATGCACATGGTTTTGACCATTTAGGTGAAACAATTCTATACAAAGGGAAAAAAGAACTAGCTTGCACTATAGAGAGCCATATAGCTCACTGACTTGAACTCAAATGATGTCATCACATAACGTATTTGGCAGCCATTTTAGGAAGCAGGTAAGACAGTTTTTTTGAAATTGGAAGGCTGATTTTACAATTTTCAAATGCTCTGGAACAACATTTAGGTCAATTATGTAAATGTAGTTTTAGCATTAATGAATACAGCAGCCTTTCCTTTAGTCACTTACAGAGTCAAATTTTTGAATAGTTTGTTATCAAAATGTTGTTTAGGTATCCTTTAAGGTTAAGTTAAAACAAACTACTGTATGAATGATGTAGAACACCTCTCCAACTGTTTCTACCTTGGGAGGGACAAAGGGTTAATTTTTTTATCCTGGCTAATCCAGAAGGTGTTACAAGTACAGCTTACCATGGCACATAAGTACCAATCGTGAAGTTTTAAAAAGCCCCTTTTGTGGGGAACTCGGCCATTCATGGGGCCACAAGGTAACCAAAATGTAATCTCTGTGAAGATGAAGGGCATGTGTTCATGGACTGCCCAAGGATGTCCCACAATACAGAGGATGCAGACTTCAGAGTTCAGGACTTTTATATCCATAAGGCTGCTAAGAAAGTGACGGGTCCTCAGTAACAGTCAACAGACTCAGCAGGTCTGTCCAAGGGATCTGAAAACAGAGATCAGGCCCCACCAGAAACGGAGGCCATAGACCCCCTCCCCAGAGGTGCAGGAGATTGTAGATATCATGGATCAGTCCATACCTCCCCCTTCCCCTGTTGTGGTGGACCCTGATTTTCAGCAGGTTAAATCCAAAGGGGGAAAGTCTAAATAGAAAACTGTTCTCCCCAATTCCACCCATGGAGACAGTACCCACACAAAACACATTTGCTACCCTGCAGTGGGCAGATCCAAAGGTGATGAGAACTCAGACACTGTTTTCACAGGCAGGAGCTCTGAACAAGAAGTTATAAGAGTGACACAATAAAAGGCCTAAAAACATAGAATGGAGACTAGGACAAGTGCAAGGAAAATAACTTGATTGGGGTATTCATGTTGTATATCATTTTTAGAGTGTAAGTTGACTATTGCATCCCTGAATGCTAGTAGCATCCAATCTGAATGAAAGAGGCTGATTACTTATGAACTATTTTCCAGGGGGCAATTTGACATTGTATATTTACAAGACACCAGGCTCCATTCCCCCTATGAGATAGCGGTAGCAAGCAATGCATGGATATGGGGGTCCCAGCTTCTGGTCAATGGGGGAGGACCTGTGCAGTGGGATGGGGATTTGCTTCAGTGACCCTTCAGTGTGACTTATACATACAGTAGACATTTTACCAAGGAGAGTCCTATTATTAGATGTGAATTTCAGAGAATCTGAATTCAGGTTAATTAATGTGTACATCCCTCAATCCAAAGCAGGAAGAGTCCAGATGTTGAAATTCATTCAGACTTATTTATTTACATTCAAGGGTATCCTGTTAGGGGGTGATTTTAATTGTGGATGGGTAATTAGTGATAGAAGGTTAAAAACTAATGAGATATTTTGTGATTTAGCCACACTTAATAACTTACTTTTCCAAATTGGACTAGTGGACATGTTTGAAGCCCAGTTCCCAAAAGCCCAACGTGCATATTTTTGGGGAGTTCTCTCCACCAGGATAGAGTACTGGTTTCTCTCTGTAACTTTCCCTATAAAAGAAGCAAGAGTGGAACTGATTAGTTCCTCAGATTATGGTTTTCTTTGCTGTGTAATATCAGACTTCAAGGACACTCAGAGGGGTCCAGAGTACTGGAGGCTTAACCTTACTTTCCTGGAGATTCCAGAAATAAAGGAAGGACTACGATATATAATAGAAGCTAGAAAATATGTGTTTTTTATATGATTCATTGGAAGATTGGTGGGAGGAAAGTAAAGACTATATAAGGAAATTTTCTTAGCGCCAGTGGGAAAATAAATGGTAACGTAAAAAAAATCAACAATATTTGAGGTTAAAAATGCAGTCGTATAAATTAACAGCTATAACAAAGAGATTCCCAGATAGATCTGGCCGATCAGATTAAACAGCTTAAAGTGGAGATGAATAATATTCAATACAATAGAATGAAATTCTTAGAGAAGGAACAGTGGTTTAGGACACAGGGGATGTAGGCATACACTAATCCATTTGATTGTTGTGCCTCCCACAGGGACAGGAAAAACTTAAATTGGATTAAAAACCAAAAAGGGTCTTTGGTTGATACACAAAAAATAATAATGGCAGAAGTGGAAGAGCACATGATTCAAAGTGGTGCAGGACCCTAAACTACAGGGGGATCTCATGGATAGAGGGACAATAACGTGTAATATCACAAAACTCCCCATAGACGTTAAGAAAGCTCTGAATCAGCCAATAATGTAATGTGAATCAGAGAGTATTATTCATGGGTTAAAATCAGAGGTAACCCCAGGTCAGGATGGGATAACCAATGTGCTTTATGAGATTGTATACACTATCCTATCCTATTAGAGGAATTGGTGGAACTGTATAATTATTTTCTTAACTCTGGAAATTTCCTGGATAGTATGTATAAAGATCTCCTTATTTTATTATATAAAACAGGGGATAGAACACTTTTTAGGAATTGGAGACCAATACTGCTCCTGAACTCAGATTGCAAGATTCTTATGAAACTTCTGAGAAAAGGGTATCCTAGGGTACTAGATTTAATCATCCATCCCTCTCAATTCTGTGGTATTCCAGGTAAGAAACATTTTAGATGGATTAATTTTCTTAAGGGAAATTATAGACAGAGGAAATTCTAATGAAATAATAAGCTTTCTTATTAGCCTCAATCAGAAAAAGCTTTTGATAAAATTTTCCATGAGTATTTGTGGAAGTGTATGGGTACCTATGACTTCCTGGAAAAATGTATTGGGTGGGTGAAAGGCTGTTATAAAAAATCAAGGGTAGTGCCATATATTAAAGGTTGGATAGAAAAACAATGTGAGGTTTATAGAGGGGTCAGACAAGGGTGCCCCCTTAGCCCTCTGCTGTATATTCTTACATTAGATCCCCAATTACATCACATTAATAATTGTAAAGTAATCACAGGTTTATCATTTTCTTGTGAGGACCAAGAAATCAAAACAATAGCCCATGTCGATGACATTTGTTTAGTATTACTGGATGTTGGTTCTTGTAAGGGAGCAGAAAAAGCTCTGGAGCAATTTTCAGTAAGCACAGGTTCGAAATCAAATACACAAAAATAAATGCCTTCCAGTAGGCAATATAGGGCAGGGGGCAATAATAGGATTCAGTTAAGAGGAAGTTTGCAAAATTTTAGAGGTGTACTTTGGTTATGAAGATATGGAAAGTTACAACTGGGGGATTATTTTTAAAAAGGCCCAACATAAGGTCAGTATATGGAATAAATGGAATATGTCTAAAAAGAAATGTTTTTACCATGTAATTCCAATGTTTCTTTACATTAATGTAGTTTTCCCTACCCCAAAGCAGTTGGAGACTTTGATATTTAGCTGTATTTTTAGATGTATCTGGGGTAGTAGGTTAAACCCTATTAAGCAGGGGGTAGCTTATTTAACAATAGCAGAGAGGGGCTTTGCCATGCAAACATAGTGCCTCTTTTAAAAACATCTAAGCAGCTGTGGGTCCCATGGTACTAGACAGAATCTTTCAGCATTTTAGTGGGTGAGAAAGACTGACCCTATCCCTAAGCAAAAACCACTGGGGTGTTGCTGGTGTACTTCCAGGAATGCTTTAGTAAATTAAAGTTCTTGAAAGTTACAAAACAGGCCTTATATAAAGTTAGCAGGACAACATTTTATGGTGACATAGTGGCAGATATATATATATATATATATAGATACCCCTAGATATTATACTTTGGCAACACAGGAGGTGCAACAAACTAACAAAATGTTATCTAACCCGAGACTTCCTGCAAAAATGTGGGATGAACAGAGGCTTTGTGCTCATGGCAAACTCAATGTTAAAGATAATTTAAAACACAAGGATCAAAAGGAGAGAGTATGTCTTAGATAGGATACCTGTAACGGGGTGCCAGAAACTGTGAAGCATTTTTATTTTCACTGTCCATATAGTCTTCCATTTTGGGCTAAGTTACATGGCAAATGGAAACATTCCCTCTTGCTTTTTCGTACCCCACAAATTCCTTTTTTAGGCATTCTCCCTAGGAGTTGACATACTGTATATATGACTCCAGAACTATGCATATGTTTCTAGGCTGTTTGAAATATTATATTTGGCAATATAGATGTCCCTCTTCTTTACAACAAAACATACAACACCTGAACAGTTGCTTTTTGCCATAGAGTCTGCCGTTTTGGCATTAAAAGAAAAGGAGAAAAGGTTACAAAAGAGTGACATGTATGAAAAACTGTGGAGGAGTATGCTATGGTTACCTACCAGATGAATTGTATAATTAGGAATAATTCTCCCTCAGGTTTAATTTTGTGTTTTTTCATTTTAGTAAGGTTTATGAAGGTATGGGTGGAAAATGTTAGGTTTGCATATTTTTCCACATGGTGTTTTTTTTTGAGGGGGTTAAGTTAGTAAAAAAAAGCTACTTTTCTTTGGAGCTGAATTATTTGTGCTTCACACATCAAGGTGATTGTACTGTCCTATATTATGTTTTGTTGTGGAAAGGATTGGTTCCAGATTTTCTTTTATTCGACAATATGAATTTAATATTGATTGATTTTTCTTTTGTTCTTTTTTGTCTCCCTTTTCTCCTTTTTGAGTTCACACATGCACGTCGAACTTCTTGGGATGAGTGAATTTTGAGGGGTGTGACACTGTCTGTCCAGTGCAGAGTGCTCTGCAAGGGGCTCGACAGTATCACACCAATCATCAGCCAGGCTAGTCATGATGCTATTTTACCTGAAGTGGTCTGCACTTGAAAAGAAAAAGCCACACTAATCAAGTGGTTGCCTTTTCCTTCCATTTACAGGTCACTGTACAGCAAATGGCTTTTTGCATAGTGATCAGCCTGGCTGATGTCTCCGCCCCCCCTCGCTACCCCACAAATCCATTTCTGGAAGGTAGGAGGAGGCACTTTCCTCACCTGCCTCCTTTCTTCTGACTCCTTTTGCTTGTTTTCTCCCAACTGTGTGGAGTAGGTCGCAGCCTAGACTCTGTATGGGCTGGGAGTGTACAGTGTCTGAAGGCACTTTCACTCTAAGCATGATCATGCTAACAGACCCCCCCCCACCTGCCAACATCGGAGTGCTCAATCCCCATGTCAGCATGTCTTCTCCCCTAGTACTTTGGCACACTGGAAGCCCACCCCAGTGTGCTGAAATCTGAGTTATGAATAGGTTACCTTTAAAAAAGAAAACAGTCCCTCAACGTATTTTTTTAAAAACCTGAAAAAAAAAGAAAACAGTCCCCTGTCATTCCCGCTGTCTCCTCTCCCCCAACCAGCACCCTCCCTCTGTGCATACTACCTCCCAACACCCCCCCACACATATTTACCTCTGGAGGTTGGGAGCAGCGATCTTCTGTGGACCAGGAACACTTCTGCACTCTTCAAAAGCCAATCGCAAACTGAAGAAAATCACGGTAAGCCCTATAATGGCTATCAATGGGGGGGTTCAACTTAGGTTGATATCTCAGCCACTTTTTGGAGTTTTTGGTCCTAAATTTTCAACATGGGGTTCTTGGGATCCCGCCTCATGAACACAGTCACTGTCATTTTGTTTCTTGGTCCCAAAAGGTGATATTGCGGTTGCTGCATGGAATCACCTTTCAGGACCAATTAATGAAATGACAGTGCCACTGTTCATGAGGTGGGGTCCCAAAAATCCCTTGTTGCAAATCTGGGGAAAAAACTCCCCAAAATGACTGTGTTATGAGCATCCATTGTGCAGTTTCTATGCACACTCATAACATCATCAATTTTTAAGACTTTCACTCTAAATTTCCAACATTGCAATTTTTCACACCCCTTTATGAACAGTATAGCTGTCATTTGTTGCATCCTTCCTGAAATGTGTTTTTGCACTTGTGGCACAGAATGGCACAGTCGCTGTGCAAAATCAACTTTTGGGGCAGATTAACAAAATTCCAGTGCCACTGTTCATGAGGGGTGGTCTCAAAAAGGCCATGTTGAAAATTTGGTGAAAACATTCCAAAAAATTACTACTTTACGAGCATGCATTGCAGAGTTTCTATGCACACTTGTAACTTTGCCACTGTTTCACATTTTCACCCCAGATTTTCAGCATTGCCATTTCTTCACACCTCCACATGAACAGTACAGCTGTCATTTTTCACATCCTGCCTGAAATGTGTTTTGGTACCTGTGGCGCCGAATGGCACACTCACTGTGCAAAATCACCTTTTGGGATTGAGTAACAAAATGATACTGCCACTGTGAGGTGGGGTACCAAAAAACCCGTGTTGAGAATTTGGAGCAAAAATACCAACAAAGCCTAGGGTGTTAGGATTTTCAACTGTAACGCCCACCCTCTATAGACTGACAGGCATCCAATGAAGTAAACCAGTGCTGGAAGAACATAAGAAATTTGTGTTGAGAGTGATGCCTTAAAATGCAAGGCAGAGGAATATACACTGACAAATATGGGAGCCATGTACAACAGCAATACCAACAGCTAACATTCGGCATTGACAAATGCTTGTTTTTCTGTCCTTTCCTTATTTCCATTTTAAACATGAACAGAATGTTTCCTTTTTATGTTTTACTTTGAAGTTGTTATAAAGGGGCATATGAGGAAGATCTTATGCATTTTTCTTTTTTATATGAAATGCTTTTAAATATTATTTGCACATGAAGTTAATGTGTTGTATCTTAGGATTTCATTTGAAGCAACAATAAAACCTTCCCCTACTCTTTCCAGTAGGGGGAACCATAGACTGTTTTGGGTTCCAAGATGGCCACTTTTGCAGTCAGAGAGAAGGAAGCAGTGAAGGTGGGGGAGCATGTCTCCTTCCCTGCCTCGACACCACTAGAGACCGAGGATATGGAAAGCTGTCAACCTGATTCAGAGGCAGAAAGAATGGCGACAGAGGAGACTGTGGATTCAGAGACAACCATTCATTCACCAGGGAAAACTTCAGTAAGCTTACCAGAAGTTATGCAGCAGAGCTCTGCAGCTAAACCAAGGGGAAAATGCCCCAATGAAATGTCAGGATTCACTGCCAGACACTGAAGAAATGGCATGAGAAGGCATTGTATTTGCTGTCAATGAGAGCCATCAGAGCACTGACAGAATTGCTCAGCTGAGAGATGATGATACGGCATCATCAAAAGTGCTGTCGGACAGAGAACCACATATAGAATAGTGGATTGTTGACCATCCACAACAAGGCTGTGTTTCCATTGAGGGAGTTGAAGGTGTCAGAGAAACCTTGAGAGCAAAGCTCGAGAGGTTTCTATGATGCCATTGACTCCCGAGATGGAAACACTGCTTTTGTTGTGGATGGTTAACCATCCATTATTTTATATAGTATATGGTTCCTCAACATTTCCGCATCAAAACTCGGCATTTTGTCATTGTTTGCAGTTCCCTACCTGAAGATTGCAGTCCTCATCAATGCAGTTCTGCCCCAGAAGTTACCAGTTATCCTGACTCCTAGCTGAAAATCCCACTCTGCTTTGGCATCAGTAACTGTGCCAGTAGATTTAAAAAAGGAAAAACACTGAAAACTGACAGTTTGGGTACACGAAGCTGACAATATAGTCTGTATCCAAACTATACTTATGAGCTGCTTGCCTGACTGCCCACTAAGCGCCGCCGCCATTTTTTCCTGTATTTTTTGAATCCCCAGTCTGAATCAGCCAATCAGGTGGTAGGGCAAGTCAGAAAAGTTGTTGTACTATCGATGTGATGTCAGAATGATAGTACAGCAACTTTTTTTTACCTTTGAATTGTCCTACAACAAGATTTTGAAAGCCACTGCTTTCTATTCATAATAAGCCCTAACCATATTATAAGCTGAAAGTAAGCTTACTTTTCATAACTCTGGCCCTTTTCCCAAATGTAGAACTGTTCAAGATACTACCGCAAGGGTTTCTGCCCAAGGAAGCTCATTAGGAATAGCAAATGCAAGCTCTAAACTGCTTGACCTAAAATGAGATCCTGATATAGAAAAATCTCAAGCGGAAGGCCCGACACGGTCTGTGGAGAATGCACTTCTCGCTGCCGGCTGGGAGCGCTCCAGTGAGACAGGACAGTGGGTTTCAGGGCAATCCCCAATTAAAATATGAAACACCAAGGATTTACACAATATTGTGTCACCAAATGGAACTGCAGTCTACCAAAAAAATGATTTTCTGGGGCTGCCTGAAGAACTGCAGCTCACTCAAAATCTTGAGTTCTCCTTATGCAAAAATCCCCTGGAGAAACCTGAGACTGTACCTATAAATGTGCACATTCAGAAAACTGACCCTACTCCTTCTACCAGCACTGCAAACCTAAAACAAACTGAGCTGCCACCTAGAACTCTTACTACACAAAACCAAAGACCATATGCTTCTTTGTTTCATAGCCCGATACTAACAGCAAAATGCCATAATGCAGTGCATCTATTCCACAAAAGTGACATGGAAGAACAGCCGACAGAGTATTTGTAGCCAGGACATTGTTGAAAGACTCCATGACATTTTTTTCATATGAAATCCATGCTTTAATTCATGTATCAGGAGAGTCTACATTTGATATCAGTTTTAAAGCCCCTGCAGGATTAGAAAGATTTTCGGTAAAGTATAATAAGAAAAAGCAGACTTGTCTCTAGGTTCCTTTCGAAGTAATCCCATTAACTAAGCTAGAAGTCAAAAATATCACCATATTATTTAGAAATGAAGGCGTTAGTACATCAGACTTAATCTATTGGTTTAAACAAAAATGTATGGGGCCCTGAGGCTATTTTTGATTCTGAGAATATTTGGAATGGGGGGGTGGAGGGTGCAAGTACAGCTGAAAACTACAGTGACAGGCCTTCTACATCTACCTAAGTTTTTTTATAGGATGTGATAGGGGAGTACTTTTTTACCCAGGGCAACTAAAAGCTTGTTACAAGTGTGGCTCAACGGAACATCTCAGTAGTATATGTGATAAAATTAGATGTAACACTTGTAATGAATTTGACCATACCAGTTTGCACTGTGTTAATGAAATAATATGTAACCTATGTGAAGAGAGAGGACACTCATATCAAAATTGGCCCTGGGCCACCCATAATCACTCTGGGCAAGATGATGGAGCAGGACAATATATTTTAGTTACCCTAGTGCAGAGAGCATGATTGATTGTGTAACCCCCCTGTTACCTGGGGTTACAAGAATCCCAGTTAGACCTAGTGGCAGGCAGGGAATGCAGCTTGTGAAATTTCAGTTAAATGGATTTTACACTGTCTCACTCTGTTCTCAGTCTCAGCTGAAACTGAGGGATGACATAATTTTAGAACTGTCACAGCTGCATATGCCACATTGAAATGTTGTAGCTAGCGAAGTTAGGATAGAATGTTGGGAGGTTTTGAAGTGAGTCTGCAGTAGTTCAGTAGTGGGTTCATTAGAGAGAAGAGGTGTGCTGCAGCTGCAGGCCCTCATAGCCCTTAGCTCTGCCAGAGAGCTATATTTTTTAGTTTAGGTGTGTGTTCTCACCTCAAGAAGAACTCAACAGTGCCTGTTTGAAGTGGTGGAGACCATTTTCCAAAGTTTCAGGGCCCCATCCCTGTGGGGATGGGGGGAAAGGAATCAGCCTGCTTCAAGGGGCAATTCCCCTGGCCTGGCTAGTGGAAAAAGAAGCTGCATGTGAGGATTTGTGCTGAGGCACCTGGAGGTTTCATTATGTTTTGGAAGAGAAAAAGCCTGTGGGGCACCTGTAACCAAGAGCTGAGTTTGCTCTGCTAAAGAGCCAATGTGTTTTCACCTGGGACAAGATGAATTTAAGTGACTGCTACTGTGGAGTCAGGAAAAGACAGCCAAGTAGAGTTTAAAAAGTGATGGGAATTGGACTGCTTAACTCTGTGTGGGTCTGGAGAAATGGACACAACCACTCATTAAGCATGTTTCAAGTTCAGCACAAGTGGGATGAAGAAATAGTAGATTAAATGTGACATACAATTAAAGAGAATTTACAAAGTAAAGTGTTGCTAGAAGAGGGGTTTAAAGTCCAGAGGAATGGCCGGGTAAGATTTATGGGAGGAAGAGGTGGGAGACCCCCTTCTGGTGTGACCAGAATCGCCTCTACAGGTTCATTTGGGACACCTGTTGCTTTCTCTCAGGTACTTGGCCAGTGCCTGAGGAAAGTAACCAGATGTGGGATTGTTGAATGAGATTCCCTGATGGAGCCAGAAGTGCTCATGTGTGGTATAGGGAGCCACAGATAAATCTCCAACCTAGGGGTGAGTTTGCTCTGTTAAAGAGCCAATGTGTTTTCACCTGGGACAATATGAATTTAAGTGACTGCTACTGTGAGGTCAGGAAAAGACAGCCAAGTACAGTTTTAAAAGTTATGGGAATTGGACTGCTTAGCTCTGTGTGGGTCTAGAGAAATGGAAACAGCCACTCATTAAGTATGTTTCAAGTTCAACATAAGTGGGATGAAGAAACAGTAGATTAAATGTGACATACATTTAAAGAGAATTTACAAAGTAGAGTTTTGCTAGAAGAGGGATTTAAAGTCCCGAGGAATGGCTGGGTGTGATTTATGGGAGCAAGAGGTGGGAGATGCCCCATCTGGCATGACCAGAATCACCTCTACGGGTTCGCTTGGGACACCTGCTGCTTTCTCTCAGGTACTTGGCCAGTGCCTGAGGAAAGTACCCAGACATGGGATTGTTGAAGAAGATTCCCTGATGGAGCCAGAAGTGCTCTTGTGTAGTATAGGGAGCCACAAATAAATCTCCATGATAAATGAATAAGAAGTCCAAGGGCTGGCAAGGGAGCCAAGCCAAAGAAAGAAGGTAGTCCAAGGGCTGGCAAGGGAGCCGAGCCAGGGAAACCAGAGAAGAGTCAAGTTCGGGCAGAGTGCCCTGTGTGTTTCTAAACCTGAGGGTTTAAGTGTACAGAAGATGTTTGTCTGCTCTAGAGAAATCTGCATAACCAGGAGAGTAGCCCTGTGGGGGTCTGTCTATGCTTATTGTTCCTTTGTTTTGTGAATAAAAGCCACACTTTAGAATCCTAACTCCTTGTATGGACATTCAGTTATTGCTTCCTGTGTCTGGATTACTTTGAGTACCCCTGTGCAGAGTAGTCAAACCTAGCCAACACACCGAGTGACATTTTTCTCCCCGAGCCCAGGTCCAAGGTAGGGGGTTACATAATGGAGGCACTGCACAGCGCTAATAACACAAAAAATAACACCAATCCGACCCCTGGAGACTCCCATCTGGTAATTGTAGCCACCTTGTGGTTACAATTGCATCCTCTTCTAGGGCAAGGGCCACCCTCCATTTGGTCCCCCTCCACCTCCAAGGACTCCTTCCCCAAATGAAGGCCCCCAAAACAGACAGATAGTGGGTGAACTACCCCACAGGAGTGCTTCCACCTCAAAGGAAAGGCCACTCCCACTGGACCTTTCCCTCAACCTGGCCTCCCCACACCCAAACATAGGCCAAAAAGAGAAGCCAGAGGGTAGTGAGCTCAAGTAGTAGGCAAAGGACAAAAGATAGGGGAATGCTCAGCAAGAACAGGAACGGGAAGAAACACCCCTCATGGAAATTGAAGAACAACAGATAGAACAAGAGTCAGCCCTCCAAGAAGAGGAGTTAGAAGCCACAGAAATGGTAGAAAAGATGCCCCCCCCATGCTTACACCAAGGGAAAAAAGAATGGTAACAAGGAGAAAACAAAACTGGAGTTAACCTACATTTAAAGTTTGCATCAGCATCAGCAGCTCGACTGCACTCACTAGCAACCCCTTGTCCCTTTATCAACTACCATAGCTCTTCTTCTTCTCACTGCAGCCTTATTCCCACTGCACTTACGTCACTCCCCAATCACTAACAAAGCTAGCCTCTGGTTGCTCTATGTCTATCTTCTATTCTGCAAATTACTACTGTACTTCATCAGTATCTAATGTTCCAATGTACTTAACTGCTATTGAATGTCTGTGTCTGATTGTTATGCAAACTGTTATTTATACTTGATATGTACACTGTTGTGTCTACTTCCTGACATGGAACCTTTATGAAAGAGCCTTTGGCACAAATATATTGTACTCTGAGAAATAAATAAAAATAAATAAATAAAAAGTGCAGAAAGTTGACATAGAAACCACAAACAGGTTTGAAACACTGCAAGAGGAGGACAATGAGTCAAACATTTCCTCCATGGGATCCTCCCAAATAACTGACACAGAGGACCCTCCAGAGGAGAAGGAGGATAAACAGAAAAAAAACTAAAGTAAAAAAGAAAAACGTTAAAACAGGGAAAAAAAAGCAGTAGTCCAATCAGGTCAATGACAGCTCAACTAAAAATCTATGACAGGCTCCCTTCATGTTGAAACTATTAATGTTAATAGTGTCAAGAATGAACGTAGAAGGGAGGCAGTTTTTTTCCTGTTTGCAAACAAAAAAATAAACCATTTACCTTCTCCAGGATACAAGACTCCATTCTTTATCTGACCTTTATAAAGCAAAAAAAGCTTGTTATGGAGGACCTTCTTATTGGTCTACAGGAACAGGCATTTGCTCTGGTTTAGGCATTTTACAGTATTTCAAAATATAGATGTTACTGTTATTAAGGTTATAGATCTCATTCCTGGTAGAGCTCTTATACCAGATTCTAAAATTAACAACTCCTTGATCTGGATAATTAATATATATGGGCCGCGGTCAAAGGCAGAAAGAACTGATTTACTTAAAACTGTGCAGCCGTATCTGTTTTCTTCTCACTCCATTATTTTTGGGGGTGATTTTAACTGGGGCCTGCCTCTTAAAGACAGAGGACAAAATACAAATCTAAAGAAATCTTTTGCAATATGAATTTTTTTGCAATCTAATAAAATCCACTAAGTTTATTGATGCTTACCACAAAATTACTGGGAAAATTATCCAACTTTTCATAAAGGCAATTTAGCCTCTCACATAGATTATGTCTTCTTATCTGGAGACTTGCAAATTACTTATGCAAAGTTACAAGTAGCTATGTTTTCAGATCATAGTCTTTTGCAAATAGGAATTAGCAATCCACCTTGGTATCCAGTGAATAAGATGACCGAAATTGAGCGCCTACAAAAATGGCGAATCAGTTACGGCACCCGTGTTCATCATGGCTACCTAACAGGGGAGTTACTGGATGGGGGGTTGGAGAATATAGCAACAGGATGTCACTATATGTACATGTGCGTGGGAGGCAGGACCATGCGACAAGTAGAAGGGAAGGGAAGGTTTGTGGAGTGTAGTGCAGCAGTGGGCTGCCAAGCTGGTCGTGTGGCATGATGGATTGGTGGCAGGTTGGGGTTACAAGGGTGACGGGTTTGGTTCTGGGTGCACACTCCATTTTGGTGCTGATCTGGGAATTTTTCTTTCTATCATGTTTTGCACCCCCCCTGGAGTTGAGAATCCTTTAGTAGGTGGGTGTGGGGAGCACAGCCCACCACATAATGAAATAAATCCAAGTGTCTGGTGCCCTTTTGCTGTGTGCCAGGAATATATATTGCCGAAACTGTTTTTTGGTGATGTACACTCACCATAATGGTGATCACCTTTCTGCGATTGCCATTATGACATGGAACCATTCACCTCATATTATACATGGCACTGGTCTTTGGAAATTCTATTCATTCCTGTTAGACCATCCAATTGTGGTTCAAGAACTGCAATATTTTTTGAAGCTAGAAAATCAGTTTTTATAATTTATGATAGCCCGGTTATTTATTGGAGGCACACCAAAACTGATCTAGTACACCTACTTAAATCACTAAGTAAATTAGACAGACAAAAAAAAAATATGAATTGCTTAAAACATAGTACACATCTTCAAAAGCTAATATCCCTGGCACATGAAACCAAGTTGAGTTATTCACAGCAACTATAAAATGTAAAACAAGATTTGTTACAGTAGCATAAAAAGCAAGCTGAAACCCTCAGACTTCAGCAATCCTTTGGTACTCGGGGAAGCTTGTCATGCATGTATCCTTATGACAACTGTTCATCCAGAATTCAGAAAAAAAGGATGGAAGGAGTGTTAGATGCCCAGAATAAATATTAAACTGAGAATGATACCATACAAGAACTAGCAACACAATATACTAAAGACTTGTTTCAAACTTCTTTTCAACCTAGCAGAGAACCAGAATATTTCATCTCTGATATTCATATCCCCTTTATCCCCAAAGCTGAAAATAAACGTTTAACAGAAGATATGTCCAAGGCAGAGCTTATACATGCAATCTCCTCCCTAAAAACTAAAACCACTCCAGAAAAAGATGGACTTATGATTGAAATCTATAAACTTTTAGGACAGCAGGTACAAGCAGAGCTTACTTCAGTATTTTTAATTTTATTCTCCACTCAGAGGAATTACCCTGGAGTATGAGACAAGGCATTTTAATTCAGCTGCAAAAAAAAGTTGATAAGAAAGATATATAAAATTGGAGACCTATTAGTATACTAAATATCGATTTTAAAATATTTGCAAAAATATTAAATAAAAGACCTCCAAATTTCAAAATATCTTATCAGTCCAACATATGTGTACTCTGTTTTAAGTAATTCATATATTCTTTTTGTCTGTGCAGTACCTGAAAGACAAATCTCAGATCATTTGATCTTGCTAAGGGAGACTGGAAAGAGCGAATATGGATGCTATTCAGAGGGTTTTGATATCACTAGACCAGCACAGAGTATTTGACTCTCTTCACCAGGAAGTTTTAAAGTCCACCTTAAGAAAATATGGAATACCCATTCAGTTCATACAATGGCTGCAAAGTTTCTTTAAGGAAGCTGTTGTTTCACCAGTAACCAATGGATGGTGTGGGCCTATGTTGGTTGTGACAAATGGAGTTAAGCAAGGGTGCCCACTAAGCCTTCTACTATGTGCCTTTTACATAGATCCATTATTATGTAAATTAAACAGTTCTACAGCTATGACACCAGTAATTCAAGAAAAGGGTTTGGTTTTTTGCAGATGACATCTGCTTGCTACTTAAAGACACAGTACCATTGCAAGTGGCATTAGATATATGCTCAGATTTTGGCCAACTTTTGGGAGCCCCCCATAATTTAGAAAAGTGTAAAGGAAAACAGGAAACCCAAACAGCCATATTACACACAAAGCCGGCATTCCCTGTCTGACAGAACCTATACCGATTCTTGGCATTTAATTCCATACTGACCCTTTCGAAATGTTAAACTGGGAGCCTAAAATAGTGCAGGGCAAAGCCTTAGTTACTAAGTGGAATAATTTGACCATGGGGAAAAAAGAGGATTTTTATGGTAAAAAACGTATTTACTCACTTTATTTTTATATGTAAGCCACATTTTCCCCAACCCAAGATAACTTGGTAACTTGGTAAGTTTAGACAAAGTAGGCCGTGGCCCATTTAATTGTCTCCCACTCCTAGTGGGTTTATTTCATGATGTAATTTTTACCATTTAGAAGCAAATGTGTGTCCAACTCGTTTTTAAAGGAGTTAAAGGTAATTGCTTCTGCTACTCGTTTGGGAAGAGCATTCCACATAGGGGAAACTCTAGAAACAAAAAAAATTAAATGTCTACTTGTTTTAGAAATATTTACAAAAACGTGTTTATTGTGAGATCTTGAGTTAAAAGTTTTAAGGGTCCTAACAATCCTGCATTGCTCCATTAATGTTACATCATCCAGGATGTGGTACAAAAATAGTAAATCACCTCTGATTCGCCTAAGCTCCAAAGGATACAGATTCAGCACCACCAATCTGTCCTCAGATGCCATATTTTGTAAGCCTTTTATGGATTTGGTTAAACGTCTCTGGACTCTTTCAACTCTGTGTATGTCTTTCTTTAAATATGGGTTCCATATAGGAGAGCCATAATCCAATATAGGGAGTGCATATGCTTTATAAAGTTTGAGTAAACACTCCTTATTTCTTGAAATTAATCCTTTTTTTATTGAGTAGATGATGCCATTACATTTGCCTATCATTTTGGATATGTGCATGTTAAAAGACAATTTGGGATCAATCCAAACACCTAGATCTTTTTCTAACTTGCTACTTTTCAGCTTCTTGTTATTTATGTAGTATGAGAACCTTGGGTTATTTTTTCCAAAATGAATCACTGAACACTTTTGTTCATTAAATTTCATATCATTTATATTACCCCATTCTTCTACTAAACTCAAGCTATTTTTTAGTTCTTCAAAATCCCCAATAGTTTTTACTACCCCACCTATTTTAGTATCATCAGCAAGATGTTAGTAACAACTATTTTGAGTATTTTTCTCAGATCATATGGGGGAGTTGTCTAAAGCCCATCAGAAGGAACATAACTTACCTGCCTATAAATTAAGGTGGTCTGAATATGGTCCACTCTATAATCTTTTTTTTTATTTTACTGTATATTCCTTACATCAAATTTCAAGCCTCTGTTATACAATAGGAACAGAGGCTTGGAACCTCTTTCCAATGATACACGTCAAATGTGGTGGTAGAAATGGGAATCAGGAAATTTAACAATCATGAAACAAGCTTTGTTAGCCGCAGCATATATTAGAGAATTTTTTTGAATCTGAAAGCTTGGAAATTACACAGTACCCACATACTCACATTACATAGGAAACAACTTTACAGGCAGATTATGGATCTCAACTTCACAGAAACTGATGTTTTCCTAAAGTGCCTCCCAAGTTTTCTACCTTCTCTTCAGCAATTTCTAATAGTATTTAGAATACCTATACACATGTGGGACACACATTGGTTGTGCTGCCATAAGAAGCTGAACATAAAAGGCAAGCAGAAACATAAGCGACAGGATTACAGACTGTGCTCCAGAGCAAGATGTAGAAGTGAAATTGAAACTATGGAACATTTGTTCTTTAAATGCCCACATATCTCTCCATTTTGGAGTTTATTAGCAGATAAATGGGAACAACCTGTGTTTAAATATGTAAATTATGATACATTAGTATATGGTGATTTTGGCCCCATATGGGGTAAATGGGATTCAAGTACTTTAAGAGTTATTTTTACTTTAATTAAGTGGTACATCTGGAACAACAGATGTTTATTTGTACTACAACAAAAACAGGCAATATTAGAACTCTTATGTAAAATAACCGAAGCTATACGGAAGATTTACCAGGTAGAATTCAAAAGTGTACACCAGCCACTTAAAGGGAAACAATAGAGGAATCTACCATGGGTGATGGACACTGATCAGCCTATTACATAAGGCACATGTGGCTGAATGACCTCTCAGTATATTATGATCTATATACCTTGTAATTAAGCAATAAGCCACGAGGGGGCGTGGGCTATCGGGGGATTTACCATGGCAGGAATGGTTTGCCCATGAGGCACAGCTGAGTGGGTAAATCCTCACCAGCCATGGTAAATCCCCCGATAACCCAGATCCCCCAAGTGGCTTATTGCGATTATACCAAGGTTCATATGTTTTTAGTATAATAAAATATAATTCAAGAGTTTGCTTTGTTTTGTTTTGTTTTTTTGTTTGTTTTACTGTATTTTTTGCTATGCTTCAAAAAATGGTTAATTTGCCATTATGCAACTTCCGAGATAGTTACACGGTGGTGGAAATGGAATACCGGAAAGCAGAGCCAAGCGTTGTGATTGAACATTTGAGGATATATGATGAGGCCCACCAAATTCAAGTTTAACGCTACGGGGGATGCTGTGCTGTAGCTGGCTGTGTGCAACAGTAGATGTCCATGGTTTCGGCCGCTGAAGACTGTTGGAGTACTGGAGAATTTGTTTTTTCCTGAAAGTATGCTGCTTTGGGGGATGCTGGAATTTTCACTAAATTGATTTTGTAGAGTGTCGAATATTGCGTCTATTTGTTTGTTATCAATAAGGTCAAAGGAGGTATGCATTTTATTTTTGTTTTGTTGGTGCCGTGGTGTTGAATGTTAGTGGTATACAATATGGTGGCTGTTTGAAGTCGTCTCGGCTATCAAAGGGATTTACTGTTAGGATGACATGCGAGTGTGGCAGGCTGGCACCTTTTGCAGTGATTATCAATGGATTTACAATGCTGGTAAGGTGCCAGCCTGCTACTCTGATTGGCTGTTCTTGGATGTCCATGGTATAATTTGTAGCAGTTATTGTGAAGAATTTATTTGTTTCAGTTTATATTGTGATACGTTGTTTTGATTTCTTGTAAATATTTCCTTTCTAATAAAAAGCCTACTCTTGCAGTAGGTGGCACTGATGTCATCAGATCCATGATGGCAGAATCCAACGAAAATGGAGGTATGGGAGCAAGAGGGGAGTGGAAAATGACTCCTTCCACTAAAATCCCAAATTGGATGACTGCTGAGTCTTTACTAATGAGGAACTTCGTGCAACCAGCTATTCTACTGTGTTCTGCTTCACAGCTGAAGGAAATTGAATCTACACTGCCAGAGCCTCAGTTACGGGAGGCAGCACTGTGTTTAAAAGATGCTCTGAAATCAAAAAAGGATTACCTCCTAGATCTTATTACCAAGGAGGATGCGAATTACCTTGGTTTGAAAGCAGAGCTTTTTGCTCGCTGTGCACCGGAGCCAATACCTTGGAGAGGTACTCTTCTGTCTAAGTCACATGACCAGAGTCTGATGCAGCTGCAGCAGTCTTTTCTGCCGTTTGTACCACAGCTGATCAGGTACAGTACACTCTCTTTCCACTGTTCCTCAGCCAGATAGTGAATTGTTGTTAGACTTGTTGATACAGGAATGGTCTATTGCACCCAGATCTTCCTTCAGTCATCTGGAAGGAATGTTTATACAGTTTTCTGTTGCTGAACTTGGCTGATCCCAGCCTAATGCAGAGCTCAGGTTCATGGAGGGGGTCCCAGATGGTAAACAGCACATCCTGCCCATGGTTGAAGATTCTTCCCAACCACTGAAAGTTTCAGTCACTCCACAGAAAGAAACTCTTACTTCCATCTGGGGTGACCTTACGCACCAAAGAACTGGTCCCCAGTGTGTGCCCTGGAGGTGGCAGGTTACTCCAGGGATTCCATAGGGCAATGGAATTCTGTCCATCTTCAGGAACAAACAGCACCAGTTGTTTAGGCAGATAAACTAGTATTATGTTCTTCCCGGGAGGGAAATCTGCAGATGGATGGGCTGACTTTCCAGCTCCAGATCACCAAGTTTCCTGAATCACCTGCAGTCTTTGGGCCGGTGCCCCCCCAACTCCTCATACACATTGAGAAGTGGCAGAGGCCTGTCCTGCACCACATGGGTCCCTTTATGTTTCAAATGAACAGTCTACTTTGCCGCTAGCATTACCAGTACCTGTTTCTGTGACAGCAGTAAGTTCTCAACTCTCTGCTGGGCTACTTGTTGCAATTTGGGGACAATTCTGTTATGCCATTTGAGGTCAACAAAGGGGGGAAGAAAAATGCTACAACTATGGCTGCACTATCTTGGGTGGATGAAGTGTAAAATGAGACTATGTCCCCCCCCCCCAGCCAGCGTACCCATTCCGTGCAGGACCTTGGGGTCATGACTGCAGCATAGAAGTGGTCACAGTTCCATAAGACAGATGTCTTTGCTAAATTACTCATTCCGGCACAGTGCCGGAATGCCATCAGGCTGCTATACAAAGGGGTACCTGACCCAGACCAGACAGAACATATGTGGGAAGAACTCTCTTGAAGGAATCATGGAATGTTACCCCACATGAATTATATGCCTTCTTATATGCTCTGATAGATGGATTTTTTGATTTAAGTTTCAGTTCTCCAGTATACTCAAATAGATTTTGGACTTCTCTCCAGTATACTTGGATATATTTTGGACTTTGTATAATCAACTGAAGGACAGACTGCTTTGGGACCCTTCTCAAGCAGCACCTTTGACTAAACCTACAATCCAAACATTGACAGTGATGCTTAAAAATGAAGGGGTCAAAGTGCAGGATGTTTGCTACTGACTCTCTCAATGGTGTGACATGCTGGGGGACCCGGAGTCCATCCTTGATTCCAAGCTGTTCTGGACTGGATATTGGTGATTTAAGGTCAAACTGAGACACACAACCACAAGGTTGCAGCATGTACCAAGCATTTTCTATCCTGGCTGAGAAAGGGCACAATGCTTTTACCCGGAGCAGCCTAAAATCTGCTTCTGATGTGGCTCAGACATCCTCTTAAGTAATGCCTGCAATAAGATGTGCTGCAACTTTTGTCTTTCCCTCAGCCATTCCAGTTGCCAGTGTGAGAATGCTTTATGTTGTAATCTCTGTGAGGAATAGGGGCACTAGTTCTGTGCTTGCCCATGGGCGACTCATAATAAGGAAGAGGAAGGCACTCAGGATGTGCTTTTGGAATGGGTGTATCACACTGTGCAGAGAAATCGAAGCTGGGAGCTGGCTGCTTCCATTACACATAGACAGGATTTTGACAAGGACAATCTAACCTTCACAAATGCCTTTGTCTGAACCTTTAGTTTTGCCTGTGTTTCCTTTCTTGCATGTACAGACCTTTGACATTTTCCAGCCTCTGGTGGATGACTTGGTTGAGTCCCCTGGAGCCTCAATACAGGTGACCCCCACCCTTGTGGTGCATGACTCTATGGATGTAGTTGTCATGCCCCCCATCTCAAGTTGACTGTGGTAGGAAGCATTCTCTTTGATCACACAAGGCTGTTTCTAATCCCCCTGAAGAAAGTCCTGGTGGGGAGAGCCATCCACCTCGAAAATAAATACATGGCCTTAATGGATGACCCTGATGAGAAGGACCACAGTGTAGATTCTGAGTACTCTTCCTGTGCATCTTCTCGGAACTTGGTCATCACAGACAAAGAGGACAATGTCTCCAAATTAAAACCTAAGATGAAGCTCTGGGAAAAGCTGAAGATGATCACCCATCTGGCTAAGGGACAGACAATGGATATTACTTGACTCAGCAATTTGTTTTGGTTTTTTCCTTCCTCCTGGGTTTCTCATGGCTCCCACAATATAGCTAGTCACCCTGAATGTGAATAGCATTAAATCCATGACAAGGAGGACTTTATCTTCTGTCCTCAAAGATCTGGATTTTGACATCATTTTTTGCAGGATACCCACTTGCATACCAGCAATGACATTTACCTGGCTTGCCGGCACTGGTGTTGAGGCCCATCATTTTGGTCCACTGGTACTGACCAATGTGACAGAGTGGGGATTCTTTTCCGGGGATGCTCATTTTCAGTCGCAAGATTAGTGGATCTGGATCCAGGGAGAATACTTCCCCTGGATGTTATGTTCCTGGGCACTCATTTCTGATTAATTAATATCTATGCCCCCAATCAAAGAAGGAAAGAATAGATCTTTTTCACCACATACAGCCATATTTACATATTTCAAGGCATGTTTTTTGGTGAGAGGGGACTTTAACTGCAGTCTGTCCAGTATGGATAGGGGTAGGACTACTAAGAAAATGTTTTACAACACCAACGCTCTCAATAAAATTCTGAGGGATGCATTGCTATTAGACACCTAGAGGAGTACGCACAAGATGCAAGTCAGTACATATCATAGGAACTCACTGGTCACCAGGATTGATTTTATTTTTATTTCCTCTCTTTTACTGCCTAGGAGTATGAGACTGGTTCCCATTGAAATTCCTGATCATTTTCTATTGGAGTGTTCCTTTGGGGAGACCACTACTTTCATCCCAGGAATGGGATACTGGAGATTTAATAATTCCCTTAATTTGGATTCCTATGTTAGAAGGACACGTTTGAATTTTTTTAGGGTACACCAAAATGGTTGACTGTATCACTAATGATTTTGGAGCATGGTAGGATGACACGAAACATGACTTGCAGGTATGTGCCCGACTTTCCACATCCTAACTTACCCGCACATCTAAAGAATATTTGCATTGAGAGTCCAATTAACCAGACACCTTATGATATAGTGGGAGAAAGGGGGAAACTTCTCTCAAATCTCTACTATTAAGAGTAGAATGAAGACGTTACAATATGACAGGAGCGCTGCCCTATGTATTGAGCATCAGAGTGGTACACAGGGAATGCACTGTATGGGTGACGCCTTTGACAGCTGCAAGCCCAGGGTGACCCATAGGAACATATCCAAGGTTACCACTCAGATGGAGATTGACGTACAGGTTAAGAATGGTATTATTGCACAAGTTCAGGCACAGCTCATGGGCCTGTTTAGTAGTTCAGAACCCTTCTGGCCATTGGAGGCTTTTTGGGCCCTGATACAGGTCCCACATATTTCAGCTAGGGAGTCATCTGCCCTTACCAGGACAATCACCCTCATGGAGGTTGACCAGGCAATTTCAAGCTTAAGTACGAATAGAGCCCCTGGTAGGGATGGCCTAATGGCAGAATTTTACAAGACCTATTGAGATCCATTTGTGGATATTTTGACGGTTGTTTTTAGCTGGATCCTACAGACTGAGAGGGTTTTTCTGAGGCTATCCAGATTCTACAGTACAAAAAACACTAGACATAGATTTAAATGATTGGAGAGCTCCCGAATACTGATCCAAAGCTCTTAATGAACATCTTTAATAAGAGATTAACAGTTATTGCCAGTTTCGTTATATCCCCTCTCCATACTTGTGCTATACCTACTTGACATACGGTGGACAATCTAATTATGCTGTGAGAACTTTTTCGCCAAGGGGGGGGGACTGAAGGGGGATTAGGCTTCTTACTCTCCCTTGACCAGGAAAAAGCTTTGATAAGGTCTCCCACCATTTTTTGTTTATGGTACTTGATCATTACAGTATCCTGAAGGCTTTTAGGTCTTGGATTCAGACTTTATATGGTTCAGCCTTTATAGTGCTCCTTTTAAATGGCCATAAGGATTTGAGAATAGCTGTCCAGAGGGGCTGGTGAGGCAAGGGTGTCCACTAAGCCTTTTAGTGTACATGTTTTGTATTGATCCTAGTCTCTGAAAAATCCTGATGGAATCACAGATTCGGGATATCACCAGTCCATATAATACCTATGAAGTGAAGACTGCGGCATATGCAGACGATGTCACTTTGTTGGTTAAGGATGTTCCTTCAGGCTATATGGCCTTGGACATCATTCATTCCTTCCTGCTAATTTAAGAAGCAAAATTAAACCTCCAGAAATGTATTAACATGTCTTTGGGCACTGAAATGCCTCCCATAAGTTCTATAGAAGGCATTCAACTTGCCTCTGACCCGGTCAAGATCCTTGGCATTCAGTTTGGGCCAGGGGATTTGGCTCTACTTAACTGGAAGATTAAGACTGAATTTTGCACTTCAAGGATTACCTGCTGGAAATCCTGGAAGCAGACTAAGAAGAAGAGGGTAGCTGTTTTGAAATTTTTTTTGTTGCAACTATTTCTCCACCTTAGTCAGATTTTTCTGCTTCCCAAGTCATTAGAAACAAGGTTTTATAGTATTTTTTTTCAGATGATATGGGGCAGCAGATTTAACCCTATAAAAAGGAATGTGCTTTATCTCCCAGTTAAGAGTGGGGGCCTTAATATGTTCAACCCCTTGATTACTGCTTTTTGTCAGTTTCTGAAATGGAATTTGGGATTTTATCTAGATCACACTGACTGCTGTTGGAAACCCTTGGTGGCACAATGGGTAGGTACCATATTGGCTTAATGGTCCCTTCCATCCTTTCCTCCTGCCTTGTCCAGATGAGCTTTCCACTTTGTTAAGTTGATTTTAGGCAAACTGGGAAGGTGGAAGACAGCATACTCCCTTCAGAAGTTGACCCAGCCAAAACTAGTATAGTAGGACATTATGAATACTTATTTTGTCACACCCTATACTTACCCAGGTTTTGCAGTTCCATGTCATAATAGTGATTGCAAAAAAGTGATTGCTATTATGGTGAGTGTATATCACCGAAAAGCACATCGGCGATATACACATAAAAGCAACCCGACATCTAGATTGTAAAAAAGTGCTTTGCCCCCCACACTCCCCTGATTAATATTATCAACTCCAGGGGGGTGCATGTTGGGGAGGGGGAAAAAATCTGTATGTCAGAAAAAATGAAGTGCCACAGCTTGTAGCTGCAACAAAATGTAGTCACTCACCAGTCCCAAACCCTGTAGCTGCTGTGCCCGAGCTACCCACACAACCACGCCACATGGCTAGCTCGGTGGCAGCATATATGGCAATCCCCCAAAACTCCTTCCCTGTCCCTCCCTCCCTTCCCCTCACTATTCTTTGCTTCTGTTTGCCCTTCCCCATGGTTGCCTTCCCATTCAGAGGATATTGTGCATGGTAGCCCCTAATGAGTCTCTGTTTTTGCAGTCGTTCATTTTGGTTTGCTATTATTACATGATATTGGTATTGTGGATACACAAATTTGATTAGTCCATGACTCTTTGACTGATCACAGGACCCCTCCTAATATGTGGGCCACACTATGGTTGAGTTGCCACAGGAAGCTGAGTGTGAAGGGAAATGCGAAGCATGAAAGTATGGCAGACAGGTACAGCCCAAGGGAGGGATGTGAAGAAGTCCTGAAAACCATGACCTACTGTTTACTGAAGTGTCCCTATGCTGGAACTTTTTGGCAGAGCATGGCAGCCAGATGGCAGGATCCTGGCTGGTCTAGCCTTTTCTATTGTAACATTATATTGGGTTCTTCCCTTTCATTGCACCTGTATGATAAGGGAACTTTGAGATTGGTGGTCACAGTCTCAAAGTATTATTTATGGCATGATAGATGTGTTTTCCTCCTACAGCAACAGGATATTTCCCTGGAAGCCTTGCTAGTTATGGTTGAAGTGAAACTAGTGACCATTTATCGCAAGGAAAGTAATTCTTCTGTGCCCCGTAGTCTTGTTCTTAGATGATCATTTACTCACTCTCCCCCCTTTTACCCACTGGTCCATCCTGTTACTGTTTTGCATTTGATTTCCATTAATATTTGCATTTCTTTTCTTTGAATTTGGATAAGGGCATTATTATTGAAGGATTACAGTACTGAGTTTTCTGTTTTTTCATTTTCTCATATTGTTCTTGAAGAATGCTTGTATTTTTTCCCCATTTCTGACCTTGTACAAGAAGTATTGTATGTATCCCCATTTGTTTGTTTTAATAAAGCTTCCCCTACATTTTTTGAGAAGTGTCATGGGATCATTAACATCCACCTGAACAACCACATGAGACATTGATTTAATGTCTCATCCGAAAGACAGCACCTCAGGAGTGCAGCATCCCCCTTATGATGCACTACAGGGTCAGTATTAGGATTTACCCCAAGTGCTTGGTGTGGGTCTAGAACCCACAACCTTTCAATCTTTCAGCCTTAGAGGTGAGTGTGCAATCTGCTGAGCCACTGACACTGTACCTGCTGAGCCACTGACACTGCAATGATCATGGCAGTCAAAAGGAAGAGGATGGCACCTGAGGTAATTGGGCAACACCTGTCAGGGTTGTCTTGGTATTCCTGGGTGATGGGTTTCATAGACAGTACCCAGGCTTTGGAGGTGGGAGCAAGACCCAGATCAACCAGCCAGATATGCGATGGCTCATTATGTTGGTGATCTTGGTGCAACTAAGGATGGCCTTGCCAGAAGTGTGCTGGAATGTACTTGAGGCAAGGCTGTTTGAGGCAATGTTTTCGGTGGCACTTTGTAGAACATTCCGGTTCTCAGATTTGACCCAAGCCACTGAAAATTGGGGGAGTCCAAGCTTGCTGGATGAGGATGTTGCAGTGATCTCAGAAGGTTTTTTTGTGTGACTGTGCAGGACTAAAATTGATCAAAGGAGCATGGGGCATTGGTGCCTGGTGAAGGCCCAGGTCAGTTCCTCCTGGGATATACCAGCCTGGGTGAGGGATTACACAGCCACCCACCTGAAGGAGGGTGATTCCTTTTTCCAGCATGAGAATGGCAAGTCTGTGACAGCTTATCAGTTTGAAGGGTGACAAGATGAAGGATGGGACTTGATGCTGAAATCTTTTTACAAGGTCTTGGTAGCACAGCTGAAGTAAGATGCCTGGGGGGTCAGACTACATCCATACTGTGGTGGCTTGGGAGTATTGCAGATTGATGGTACAGGGAAAAAAGGGAAATGAGTTGAAATTCTTCCAAGTGGCTCATCACCTCCAGTCAGCATGAGGCAAGGGGACTGCATGACCCAGACCAGGATAGGGGGGTGGGGTCATAGTTTAACCTCATCAAGTTAACCAGCAAGTGCAACAGAGCTTGATGGGGGAAGTCATTTGCCACCGCTTGGCTACATGACCTGCTCAGTGCTGGGGTTGGGTTCTGACCCAGGAGGTACATCTATCAAGTGGCACACCCTATGGTTGGCACATCCAATGATGGCAGGGTGTGGGGCCATTGGAATCTGCTTATCCTCCCAGCTGCATATGTTGCTTCAGCAATGTGAAGTAAAATAAACATATGGCTGTAGCTATTTCCTCCAAGACATTTGTCATTGTCTTTATTATAGGAAGGGTTAGAGGCGACCACCAAGACAATAGAGAAGTCACAAAAGTATTGCAGCAGCTGGCAGTTTGTCTGGGGGCCACCCGAGCTAGGTAGTAGAAGGAATCCTCCTCCATGAGCGGGGAGCAGTCCTGGCACCACCTTAGGAAGAGGAGAAACCACAGGGGCTGCCTGCAGGGCAGTGGCTGTCTGGGGAGGGAGGGAGGAGAAAGAAGGCACAGGGTCATAATATGGCATGGCAGAATACTGTGTGGCAGAATCACGTTGCATGATGTCTTTTTATTTCTTGTTCTGTGGGGGCTCTGCCCCCCCACCTCCTGTTATGGGGGTCTGCACCCATCGGACCCCCCACTAAAGATTCCAACTCCGGGGGGTCCAACTCAGAGTAGCGATACAGGTTCCGGTTTTACATAATGCTCACGCTATTAAGCCGTGATGACATTATGACCCGTGCAGAGAAAGAAAGCTTAAATTATCTGAGGGCCATCAGTTCACCCTCTGTCTCCTCCTCTCTTCAGATTCCCACCAACCCACCCTCAAAAAGCAGGCTCAGGGTCTGCTAGGCCAGACAGGGAACCTGTTGACCCACTAGGGGTGACTGCATAGGGTTTGGGGAGTGACTTGTCCTGTTTTTTTCCCCAGTAAATAGTAGTTTTTTTGGGTTTTTTTGCCTCCTCCATGGGGACAAAAATTAGGTAGCAAGATGAAAGTGATTCTGTTGCAGTCAAGTAAAGGTTGCATGAGAGTTATTGCAGATTCATGGTACAGAGAAGAAGGGAGACAAGTCAAATTCTTCCAAAGGACTCTTTGCCTCTGGACAGCATAAGGCAAGGGGATGCCATGACTCAGACCATGACTTGGGGCTCACGGTTCAACCTAATCAAGTTAACCTGCAGGGCAATTGCGCCAGATGGGGGGGAGTTCACTTGACTCTTGGCAGCATGACCTCCTCACTCTTGGGGTTGTGTTCTGACCCAGGAGGTACATCTCCTAAGTGGCACACCCTAGGGTTGGCACATCCAGCATCCTTCTATCCCCAGGTTTTTATCAGTGTTCTCAGCTGTTTTTATGTACCTGTCATTCCATAAGGTTAGTCAGCTCTGTCTGCTGCATACTAGTTTAGTCATAAGAAAAGTGATGTCAAACAATGGGTGTTCAGAAACAGCAGAGAAAGACATTGACAGGAAGGACTAAAGGACACCAATATGTATACCCTGGAAGAGAGGAAGGGGGGTACGATAGAGGCTTTTACATACCTCACAGGAGTAAATAAGGTACAGGAGGGAAGTATTTTTCAGAAGAAAAGAAACTCAAGAATAAGGGGACATGCTATGAAGTTGGAGAGGTGTAGATTCAGGAGAGATTTTAGGAAGTACTTCTTCACAGAAAGAGTGGTGGATTCTTGGAACAATCTTTCAGCAGAGGTGGTGGGGGTGTTCAAGAATGCATGGGATAAACACAAGAGAATCACAGTGGAAAGGAAGCGGGGATGGAGAAAGAGTGGTACATCAAGTATGGTCTGCGGTAACCTGGTAACAATGTAGGTAGGGAAAAATGGGCAAACTTAGTGAGTCAAGTGGTCCTTATCTGCTGTCAAATTCTATGTTTCTAATACTGATGAAATTATGGGGCTCTCCACATTCAAAGGATTGCCCTATGTGAGAAAGCTAGTTTTAAAAAGTACAGATATACATTGCACAAGCTACATTGATGCATATATTAGTGTTGAAACAAAGCAGAAACAGTAACAAAATGAAAAAATGAAGGTTAGAAGGCCCTTAGACTCTTGGCAGATTTGTGGTGTGATGCTCCTTGGGATCTGAACAATCATTTTATGCAGTGTTAGTGTTAGGTAAAATAAAATCATGACACAGGAATACTTATATGGAGGGTGCCTCTCTAAGGGTAATGACAGCACTGTCACATGATTGTTCAAACCTCAAAGAACCCCACAGCACAGATTCTCCATGGCTTCAGAGACTTTTAACCTTATGTTTTCATTCTCTATGCTTTTTCTTTTCTCTACTTTTTACACCTTGCGTTTCATAGAAACATCAACAATGATGTCCATTCAGTCTGCCCAAATTCCCTATGAGCCCTGGGATCCATTGTTCCTCAAGGGTACTAACCCTCCTTGTCCTCCCCCCTATTCTCCTCCTTGATCTGTTACTGTGAGCAACCACTGTACCCTGCAGTCTGTCCCATCTCTGCTTCAATCCCCGAATTGTTTTCACACCCACCACCTTGACTTACAGATTGTTCCATGGTTCCACCACCCTTTCCATAAAGTAATACTTGCTCAAATCCCCTTGAACCTACCTCATGTTATACTGTTTCAACCATAGTACATGCATTAACTGAGTTTTTTGCTATATAAACTCATGCTAACTAGAACCATAAATCTGTATTGCATGCCAATTAATCCAGTGTGATATCATCAGTTCACTTATCAATTATGACATCACCAACTGTCTTTTTAAAATTTCTTACTTCAACCTCAAAACCATGACTTCATAATAAAAGGTTTTTCAACAGTTTGAGATACCCAAAAGCATATTTTAAAGGCAGTTCATAAAAATTTTTAAGACAAAAACTGTCACGAAAAATGGCTTTAAAACAAAAAGCTGTTGCGAAAAATGACTTTAAAAACAGTGCAGTTTTACTCCAAGAAAAGCATATTTTAAAACAAATAAACAAACGTGCATGAAAAGGGCTTTCAAATACACCAACAAGGATACAAGATGAGGAATGCAGCTGGGGCACACCCACATAACAGAAGCTGATGGTAGTCACATTTCAGTGCCTCACAATCACATGATCTAGAAGTTAGATGACTAACTGTTGATGGCACCTTTCCAGGCAGCTGGAATACGTACATACAAACATAATGAAGGTGCCAGCATAAGAAGGCCAGAAAGTCTATCAAGACTGCCTGACGTGAAGCATCATGTACCTATGTTTACACTGGGCCCTGCCCCCTTCCCTCTGTACTCTTACCTTCCCTTTTACCCTGTCCCACTCACTATTAAAGCCACCTGTCATCTTTTGACTGACAGCCTCCGCTGGAAGCTCATTCCACCCAGTCATTATCCTCTTTGTAAAGAAGTTTCTCCTGACTTCCTGCTTGAATCACCCCCCAAAAGTTTTTGACTGTGCACCCTTGTATTCTTGTTTTCACTTTACCTAAAGAGAATCCCAATATCTACCTTATTTATAACTTTAAGGTACATGAAGGTTCCTATCATGTCCCCTTCTCCCTTGTCTCCACCAGTGAGTACGTATTAAGGTTTCTCAGCCTTTCCTCATACTGGCTATCGTACTAACCCTTGCTGGATCCTCTTTGTAGCCCTTCTTTACACTGCCTTGAGTTGGTTTATATCCTTTCGCAAGTAGGGACTCCAGTACTGCAGTACTGAAATCATTAGCAAGCTTGTTAAAGAGACTCACCACGATGAGCCCCTGCACCTATATATATATATATATATATATGTATATAAATGCCTTGACACTAAAGAATCCCAATATCAAGCATATCCCCAAAAAGTGTTTTGCTGATAAAAAGTTATTTCTCTTGTAAAATTCTGCATACCGGGTCTCAAGGACTTCCTGGTCATAAGTTCTGCCCACACTTCGCCTTGTTAGTCGACCGGTGCCCATGTTTCATTGCCAAGTGGCCATTACATTATTAAAAACAGATCAAAAAATCACCACTTATTGAGTATAATGGAGGAGGTGGAGCGTGGCCAGCAGAAAAATGGGAAGTGCCATTTTAATGAACAGCTCTCTGAATACTTGGGAAGTGGCACTCTATAAATGAAATTACATTGTCTTTCCATTTATATGTATTCAAAATATATTCAAGAGTTAAATATAGCTACAGAATTCAGAACATATCCATACATGATGTAAGGATTAACCCACGACAGAGAGTGGGTCTCTCAGGGATTAATGTATGGCTTGGCGGGGGGGGGGTTGGCCTCATGGTTCCAACCACCCAGACATACATGAATCCCTGAGAGACCCACATTCAGGAGTGGGTTAATTCACTTGTAACATGGGCAAGAAAAAGGGTTCAGCTCCCTGTTGAAAATGTTTTCTTGCCCATGTTATGGATTTTGAAACCGTGCTGTTCTGTCGTTGTGTTGCACCACTAAGACAGATTTTTAAATCTATATTTTAAATCTATATTCTATTATATGTCTCAAACATATCTGTTAGGTATTATTTTTTCCTAGTTTTCCATATCCAGTCTATGGAATATACATGTTGTGTATCCCATTATGTAAGCAAAAACCCATGACAGGGCATGGGTTATAGGCATTTAATCCATGCCTGGGGTGCATTTGTACCGTGGCCTAGAAAACAGGCTACACAGTATTGTGCTGTTGCAATGATTAGGAGTGGATGCCACATTGCAGCATTGAGCACTACATTTTGGGTATGTGCTTTTCTTACCTGTGATCCATGTGCTGATCAATCGCTGTGAGGTGTGCATTGATATTTTTGCTCCTCGAGGTGCTGCCATGGTAGTCCTTGGTTGTTGACTTGTGCAGAATATATGCCCATTGAGAAATGAAGCATTGCACTGTATGCCAATGTGTTCTGCATTTTGTTGGGAACCGGTGCTTTTCTTCTGGAGACCTGTCTATGAAATAGTGATTGTTATCACAGCTGCTGCATAATTTAAAGACGTTTGGCGTGGTATACTTTATAATCGTCGGGTAGTAACTTTTATAAATGTTGTACTTCTGTGTCAGGTGCTTAGAGAGAACCTTGCCATGTCTTGAGGTTCAATTCTAGGGATAGGTTGATATAGTTGCATCACACTGCTAATTAAACTAACAGAGACTGCTTGTAAGCTGTGTGCTTTTCTGTTACACCTTTCTTAGGACACTGCCACGATTCATACTAATCTGCTCCTGGAAATATCTCCTGTGATGGAATCAATGAGGCAAGCTCTGGTTATCTAGTCTGGTAAAGGAGCATGTGCCAGGGTAAAGGTCTGGTGTCCATTTGGGTGGGTGGGTGGGTGGGAACAGCGAGTATGCTGCACAGATTCAGAGATGACAGACATCAGCACATGGCATGGATGTACATTTACAATGCTTTTATTTTACTACTACTTAACAGTTTGTAATATTACTGTGCTATGCGGGTACAATATTTTACTGACTTGCAACTACTGTGCCTATCGTCAGCTACGTTAACTTATTGCTGTTTCCAATTCTGTAGCGTGGCATGACTGTGTGGTGGGCAGTATTGATACTGCACCACACATTAATTGTTGCATGCCTGTACATTAAATGAAATTTAGTGTATGGCCACGGTGACCACACATGATGCTATTTGGCCAATACTGCGTAACCCGTTTTCTGGGCCACGGTACAAATGCACCCCAGGCATGAATTAAATGCCTATAACCCATGCCCTGTCATGGGTTTTTGCTTACATAATGGGATACACAACATGTGTATTACATAGACTGGATATGGAAAACTAGGAAAAAATAATACCTAACAGATATGTTTGAGACATATAATAGAATATAGATTTAAAATATAGATTTAAAAAGTATTTATACAACAACAATGAAGATGAAAATGGCAGGATCAGAAGTTACATCTTATACTCAACTGACAATATAAGCTGGATATGTCGCAGATAATATCTTGCCACATTAGGTACATCACAATGTAAGACCCCATCTCCGCAAAGACATAGACAGAGTGGAGGCTGTCCAGAGGAGGGCAACCAAAATGGTGCAGAGTCTGCACCAGAAGACATATAAAGAAAGAAAGAAAGAAAGAAAGAAAGGAGCTTAATATGTATACCCTTGAGGAAAGAAGGGAGAGAGGGGACATGATAGAAACTTTCAAGTACCTCAAGGGAATCAACAAAGTCCAAGAGGGTAGCATCTTTCAGAAAAAGAGATGTGCAAGAACAAGGGGGCACAATTTGAAGATAGAGGTGGGACGGCTCAGAGGTAATGTGAGGAAGTATATTTTCACAGAGAGGGTTGTGGATGCATGGAACAGCCTCCCTGAGGAGGTCGTGGAGTCAAGAACAGTGGTGGAATTCAAGAATGCATGGGACAGACATAAGGCAGTCCTAGTGGGGAGTAGGAGGAAGTAAGCTGTTGGTTAACTAGGATCTGCAGCTTATCTGTTAGGTAGGAAAATGGGCAGACTAGGTGAGCCAAGCGGTCCTTATCTGCCGTCACATTCTATGTTTCTATGTTTCTTTACTAATTACTGAATCAATCAGTGAGCAGCTTTAACATTGCTGGTGATATCACAATAGCTACTGTATATACAGCACAAAAGCTAGAAGTTAAAATCAAAGAGAAACAGTTACATCTTTATACAAACAGTACATTCAAAAGTTAAAATTAGTAAACTGATGTTGTTTTGTATAAACTAAATAAATCAAATCAAATCAAATCATCTTTATTTTTATAGCGCCTTTCAAAACCAAGGTGCTGTACATAAAAAACATACACATAAAGATAACATTTTGAAACAAACATAAAACAAATCATCCGTAGCTAGGAAAAGCTAAACTAAATAAATAAGTCTAACTCAATTTTGAATCTATCGATGGTTGGGCATTCTCTCAACTAACAAGGTAGAGAATTCCACAGGGTTGGCGCTGAAAAAGTGAAGGCATGAGATCCTGATGTCTTTAATCAAACCCTGGGAATCTCCAGCAATCCCTCATTGGCGGAATGGAGAGGACGGAGGGGGCAATAGTGTACCAGGAGATCTTTCAGGTAACTGGGTCCCTGATCATGTAGGGCTTTAAAGGTTAGTAAACCAACCTTAAAGGTGATCCGCCACCAAACAGGCAGCCAGTGCAGTTCGTGGAGCACAGGCATAATATGACTGGTTCTAGAAGTCCCAGTCAAAGCCTGGCCGCCCCATTCTGCACCAGCTGCAGGTGGCGGATATCAACCCCAGGTAGCCATAGGTAGAGGGAACTGCAATAATCAAGATGGGTAGTGACAAAGGCATGGACCAATGTTGGGAGATCACCCGGAGGAACCAGGTGTTTCACCCGGGCGATATTCCTCAGATGGAAAAAAGAGGATTTGATGACAGCTGATACCTGAGATTTTAAGGTCAAACCATCGTCAAAAATAACACCCAGGTTACGCACCTGATCAGAGGTAGTGAGCGACATACCACTCAGTAATAAGCCTGATGGTTGTCCAGCCCCCAAACCTGCCCATGGATGACCTGGGTCCACTACCAGCACCTCAGTCTTATCCGGATTCAGTCTCAGCCAGCTGGAACTCATCCAAAGTCTGATTTCAGCAAGGCAATTATTTAGCATGGAGAGTGCATCATCTTGCCCGGGCAGAAAGGACAAATACAGCTGAGTATCATCTGCATAGCAGTGAAAACCCAGACTGTATCACCTGATGATATCTCCCAATGGCAGCATATACACTGCAAACAACATGGGAGCTAGAATGGAACCTTGTGGTACCCCACACAAGGCAGGGAGTGAGCGCCAGAGGAATAAATTCCAGTGGCAACTCTCTGAGACCTGTCCATGAGGTAAGAATGGAACCATTTGAGGACTGTACCAGATAGCCCACAAAAGAACCGCAGGCACTCCAACAGCACACCATGGTCTGCAGTGTCAAATGCAGCAGAGAGATCGAGAAGGACCAGAATGGTACATGCCTTTCGATCTCTAGCCATGAGGGAGATCATTCAATACCCAGACAAGGGCAGTCTCCGTGCTATGCTTCTTCCTAAAACCAGACTGGAGAGTATCATAGACATTATGAGTTGTAAGATGATCATCCAATTGCAACGCAACCACCTTTTCAATAACCTTACCAACAAAAGGCAGGTTAGAGATAGGCCAGCAGTTGGCTAGACAGTCTGGGTCCAAGGAGGGTTTGTTAAGGAGTGGTCGAATGACCGCCTCCTTGAGGGGGTCATGAAAGACCCCCCCCTTTCCAAAGACTTCCAGACAATGTCAGCAAGGATCGGGCAGATAACTTCAACACATCCCACTAGAAGGGGTGTAGGACCTGGATCCAAACTACAACTGGTTGGTCACAATGTTTGGATAATCTTCACAATGTCAGTGAACTCCAGCCGGTGAAAATCTGACCAGACAGACTGAGTGCATGCCACTTCCGGTCGACCACTGCAATCCCTCATAGGAGAGGTCAGACCGATGCCAGACCTGATGTTGGCAACCTTATCTGCAGAAAACCGAGCAAACTCCTTGCATCTCAGCTGAGGAAAAGCTTCTCTGGGCTGGAGACAGATTGGATTGCACAATCTGTCAATGGTCCGGAAAAGCTGAGCTGGTCAATTCTGTGCAACAGAAATCTCCCTGGACAGGAATTCTGCCTTCTTATGGGTGATTTCTGATTAATAGCCATCATAATGTGTCATCAACCTAAGCCTGTCAGCATCATGGCCGGACCTCCGCCAGACTCTCTCCAACCTTTGGCTGACTCACCTCAACTCCTTCAAGGAGCCATCAAACCAAGGGCTCCTTGAATGAAGGGTGAGAGGCTGAACATGAACAGGAGCAATCTTGTCCAAAGCATCTCCCACAGCCTTATTATAGGCTAGCACGAGATCATCTGGACTCATGCATTCACCCGACAAGCCCGATAGATCCAGCACCGCCAATAGGTCACTGGGGTTAATATCCCTTAAAGGGTGGTACTGAACCATCTCCATAGGGGCAGACCTATTAGGGGGAGCCCTGAAGCTGAACCTTATGGTGTGATGGTCAGACCAGCTGACTGGTTCCACCCCCAAATCAGCAATCTCCATACCCAGAAGAAAGATCAGATACAATGAATGACTCCTTACATGGGTCGAGGAGGTAACCACCTGTGTTAGACCCAGCAACATCATCAGCTGGAGGAGATTTTGACCAAAGTGTGAGAGTTCATCGTCGACCCTGGCATTGAAGTTCCCCAGAACTATCAATCTGGGGGACCTCAACACCATGTCGACGATGAAGTCTGCTGTCTCCTGCAGGAATTCTCCACCGTCTCCTGGTGGACGGTAGACGAGGAGAATCCCACAACCTACACACTCTCCCAGGATATATTCAAAGGATCTGGTACTTCCCAATGGCACATCCACAAGTCCCAGCTCAGTCTTAAACATAATGGCTACACCCCCGCCCCAACGATCCAACCTTGGATGGTGTATCACCGAGAACCTGGCTGGTGTTGCTGAGGCCAATATAGGGCCTGGATTTTCATCCAGCCAGGTCTCGGTGAAGTAAGCCAGATCAGTTGATCCAACAAGATCAGCTGTAATAGCTGTCTTGTTTTTAATAGATCTGGCATTGCATAACACCGCCAAGGTGGGATGAGCTGTCGTGGAAGACCTCGGCACCTGCCCACTAAAGTTGGAGCCCTTGGGTATGGGTACAAGACAAGAATAGCCTCTATCCTTGCCCCATTTCACCCCAGGGCATCTCCTGGACCCCACAACCCCAATACGCCCTCCCCTTTCCTGTCCCCGCCAGGCCCAGCTCTCCACCTTCTTTTACGCTGCCTAAGAATGCCCAAAGCACAACACCTAAAATAGGTGTCGGATGACAATGGTGGACATTCAAAGGGACATAATTCCCTGAGCCTGGTGGGGGAATAATGCTGAACCATCACTGTACCTCCCAAACACATTTTAATGAAAAACAAATAGTATGGAGAGGAGTAAAAAATAAAATAAACAAAAATAGTAAACAAAACAAAACCTATCACTCTCAAATAACAAAAATAATAATTCATTCATCCACTCTCTCTCATGGAGAGGGGGAAGGTCAAAAACTCAGACACTGTTACACATTAAAAAGAAAAGAAAAAAGCAAGTTATATATAACCAAAAACTTATTCAAAAATATAATAAAGCACTAATTCATTCACCAATAGTCCAGCACTTCCTAGTTACAGGCCACTTAAAAACTGTTGTCCTTTAAAATAAATAATTAAAATAATCCAAAGCTCTGGAAATAAATCTTATAGATCACAAAAAAGAAACCCCATACAGAATCCACTCTAAAGAGAGTTCAAGTCCCGGAAAATTAGATAATAATTAACAAAAAAAAAAAAAAATATGCAATAATCAGGCTCAAAATACACATTTTATCATCACTTGTTAAGGGGCAGGATTGAGATATGGATTAGGGGTCAGGACTGAGATGGTAAACTGCTTATTTTGAGTCCTCTATTTGCATAAACCCCATTTATAACATATTTCTTTTCCATGTCAGAGGCGTACACTGGTTCTAGATCAACCTGTCCAACTCAGTCACAGTAATCTTAGCAAGATAGTAGTATCAAGTGCTGTATAGTGCAGTGGGTTAAGGCTCTGTGCTGCAGTTCTGGAGACTTGGGTTTGAATCCCACAGCTGCCTACATGCATGCTGTATGATCCTGAGCAAGTCACTTAACTTCCTTTTGCTCCCAGGTCACATCGAGAAACAAGCTTTGGCTTAGTGTGCTACTGCTGGTTAAACAATGTTCCCTATTCTTTAAAGAAATAAACGACAACATGTCTTTTTGCTATGGGAGTGAAATAAAATACAGAAAAAAATGTATGCTTATACAGTATTTTTGTTCTGACTGGGGACTGCATTGATATTTTTATCATTATTGTGCTGCTGCTTTAATTGAATTACTACAACTTTCTGGTACCTGGTGTGCCAAAGATAAGAACTTGACTGAATGGATTGAAAAATGCTTGCCCAAGAGAGTACCTTTCAAATTGTTAATTAAAAGAATGTCAGTGAAAGCATGGTTTTATTTTTAAACTAACTCTCACATTTTATCTTTTGTCAGCATGTAGCCAGCAGCCACTTCTTCCTGTGCACAGTAATACCATTTAATTTTCTTCTTTTGTGAGCCTCATTAAGGTGAAAGAGGTTGGGCACAGTGCCGACCTGGAATACAGTGCTGAGTTTTTCCTACTGTGCTGTCATCATGCTTGGCATAATAAGAGTGCCTTCCTTATTGGCACCAGTGAGACAATTGTATTTAAATGTAGCAGTACTGGTTATTAAAATTTTCTTTTTATGCATCCTTTCAACAGATGACTAACAAACCCTTAATTTTCATTTCATTTCAGTTTGAAAGCCTATGGACAATAAATGCCTGTTCATGGGCAACTGAGGTCATGGTACAAATAATAGTCAGTGACATATAACAACATATGTGGACAATAAATACAAAGAATAAAAGATCTTGTTTTTCCATTTTCCCTAATTTGTTTGTAATCTTTATTTTTCTAAAGTTTTGTATATACCCTGGCTTGGGGGTTCACGTTAGATTCAGAGGATGAAGAGGTAGTAGCCGTCATTATTTTGTTTTATTTTGCCTGATGTTACTGGCATACTGTAATGGTATAGCACTGGGGCAACAGAAGAAAGCTGGGGCTTATCTTGCCCACCCTCCTGCTATGTGGTAGAGACTAATGAATACTCAGTTTTGACCATAACTGGACACTTATAAACATATAAACAGACAATGATGGCAGAAAAAAAATCAATGGTTTATCCAGCCTGCCAAGTTCCCTATCTAACCTGGGACCTACTGTACGTCCAGGGTCCTAACCATCCCTCTCCTCCCCCATTCTCCTTTCTGATACTGTCCCTCCAAGTGATCTCTATACCTTTCACTCTGTCCCAGCTGTGGTTGATGCCATCAACTGTTTTAGCACCCACCACTTCAGCTATTAGACTGTTCATCAGTTCCTCCACTCTTCCTATAAAATAATTCCCTCCTCACGTTGCCCTGAACCTCTCTCCCCTCAGTTTCCACTCATGACCTCATGACCTCAAACTAGCATTCAAGCTAAATAGTTCCTTGCAGTTCACCTTGTTTAATCCTTTTAGGAACTTGAAGGTTCCTATGATATCTCCCCTCTCCCTTCTGGTCTCTAGTGAGTATATGCTGAGTACCTTGAAGCACTCCTCATAAGACCTGCCCTGTTGGTCCTGAATCATTTTTGTTACCCTGCGTTGCACTGTCTCCAGCCCATCCCTGACCTTCCTAAGGTGATGACTCCCGAACTGGGTACAGCACTCCAGGTGTGGCCTCACTAATGATCTATAAAGGGGTAGTATTACCTCCTTCCTCCTGCTATCAATACCCCTCCCTATGCACCCCAGCATCTTACTTGCCTTACCATAGACCTTGTTGTACTGGCTCAATTGCTTGAGGGTGTCGCTGATAATACTTCCTAGGTCATGTTCTTCAGCTGTAGTGCTAATTCTCACCCCATCCATCCAGTACTCTGTCTTGGGGTTTTTATACCCTATGTACATCACTTTGCACTTTTTAGCATTTAATTTCAGCTGCCAAAACTTAGACCACCACCTCTTGCTTTTGTAAGTCGCACTGTATTTCTCTGATTCCCTCATCACTATCCACCCTCCCACAGAGCTTAGTGTTATCTGAAAAGAGACACAACCTGCCTCAGATACCTTCTCCATTGTCACTGATGAACAAATTGAAGAGGACCAGGCCCAGGACAGATCTCTGTGTCACCCAGCTTGCGATTTCCCTCTCTTCTCATTTGACCCCATTGACCACAACTCTCTGCTTCCTACCCTTTAGCCAGTTTCCTACCCACAATAGGGGTACAATAGCCACCAGTTAACCATGGCCTTAGCCACACCCAGATTGTTCATCTTCTTCAGCAAGCATCTGTGAGGCATTGAGTCGAAAGCCTTGCTGAAGTCCAAATAGAGAAAATCCATGGCATGGCCCCTATCCAAGTCCCTCATTAGCCAATCAAAGATAACTATCAGGTTTGTCTGAAAGGACCGCCCCACCACAATTCATGCTGTTTACTATCCGGGAAATGAGGTGACCTTTTCAGGGGAGGTGGTAGAACCGCAAGATGGCTGCGCTGCTACTCTGCTCTGCACCATGCTCCAGATTATGCTGTTTGAGACTTTGCTTTCTTTTAACTTAAACTTTTAAGTTTAATAAGTATGCCACCTTGGTTAACTTTATTTTTACTTTGAATCTTAGTTGTAAATATAACTATAGCAAACACTCCATATTTTTACAGTGACATATTGGTTCTGTTTGGTGTTCAGCTTTCAGCCTGTGATATAGCCTGGGTCGTAAACAGACCTATGCATTGTGACTCATCTCTAACCGGAGATTTGTAAGGTGGAACATGTTTGGAAGAGGAGAATTGAGAGACTGTAACTGCCTGGAAAAGGATCATCCATTTGAAAAGAAGGGGTGAAAGAGAATGAAGTGAAGCTGGATTGTATGACAAGCACTGAAAGTGGTGAGATGCCCAGTACGGTATAATACAATTACAGGTATGCCATCCTTGACAGGGGGTCAGGGGGCCAATTGCCTATTTTCAAAAAGCTGCCAGAAATAATATGCTCAGTGGAGAAATTTTGTGTTTTTCTTTACGTGCTAGCCTGGATTTGAATCCTGATCAATGACAGATCAGATTTCTGGATGATTCTTGAATTACGGAGATGGAAGATTTGGAATATTACTTAATCTACTAGTGTGGCTTGAACTTCTTGAACTCTGTGTAAGGGAGAACAAAGTGCCCTAATATTGTCAGGGGTTACCAACCTCTTCAACATAATTTATTAATGACTCTGAGAGAGCTATGAAGTGGTGCAAACTCATCTATCAGGTAATACATTTATCTAACTTAGTCCCAGACGACAAGTACATATATTATTGTAAGAAGGCGGAAAGGTGACAAATGTCTCCTTCCCCAACCACATTTCTCACCTTTCAGCCTTCTTACTAGGCCCTGTTAATTTGTCCCCACCTGGGGACTTCTTTAGCTCATTCACTGCTATTATGCTTTGTCACTCCCATCATCACCTTTTTGTTTTCCAGATTCTGTCTTTATCTTGCCATTTATCACTTTTTCTCACAGAGTCTCCCCTTTTTTCTTTCCCCACATATAGATTCCTTATTTTACCTCTCCTCTACACTAACTTTTTCTTTTTCTCTTTTAGATATTTCCTGAAGAAGACCTATGGCTGAAACGTCGATTTTTAACTCTATTTTCTATTTAATATTCATATTTGTTTGTTCTTTAATCTTGATTTAGGGAATTAATGATTTGTTCATTTTCCTTGTAAATGTTACAGCTGTCTAACTGTGATTTATGTTTATAGTTCATTAAGGAAATATAAAGAGAATTCCCTTGAATGTAGGGGTGTTGTGAGTCACAAGGGCACTGGAGGTGGACCTGGGAATTTACTGGTGAATTCTCCACAGTGTTCCCAGGGGTAGCTTCTCAGATTCTTTACCAAGGCTTGAATAGCTAGCCAAAGTAGAGCTCAGCTAGAGGACTGGTGGGTCTGATAGTGGAGCGAAAAGTGTGAACTTTTGAGAATAGGCTCAGACTGTAGAGACTCATATTTGGTTACAATAGCCACCATATAATTCCCGTCATACCAGGGAACAGTAGATGCATGGAACTGCATGCACAGTAGGATGCTCCTTAGCAGTTCTCCAAAAGTACACGTATTGCTGGCAGCTTAGGATAACCTAGAGTGGGTCAAGTGACTAAACTACCTATAATATTGTTGTGACATAGTACCTCCATGAGTTGACCCGGTACCTATAGCGGGGCCCGAACATATTGGCTCAGTTTCATTCTTGGTCAAGTCTTGAGGATGGCTTATTCCATAGGCACGCCAGTGGACATGGTAGCCAGTTGCTCCATAGGGGACAATAATGGGGTTTTCTGACCCGTAGCTTGTCCCAGTTAAAAGGTGTTTCTAACAACATTTAATAAGCAATCCAATATCTCTCCTAAATGATATATCCTCTGTATCAGAATTTTTACTTTTAATCACCAGCTTTAATTTTTATGTTATCTTGTGCATGCACAACAGAGAAACATAGATTTTGACTGCAGGTAAGGACCGCTTGGCCCATCTAGTCTGCCCGTTTCCCTACCTACAGGATAGGCCACAGATCCTAGTTAACCAACAGCCTAATTCTTCCTACCCCCCACAAGAATTGCCTTATGTCTGTCCCTTGTATTCTTGAATTCTCCCACAGTTTTAGACCCCACAACCTCCTCAGGAAGGCTGTTCCATGCATCCACTACCCTCTCTGTGAAATAATACTTCTCACATTGCCCTGAACCACCCCCCATCTTTAAATTGTGTCCCTTGTTCTTGCACATCTCTTTTTCAGAAAGATGCTACCCTCTTGGACTTTGCTGATTCCACTAAGGTACTTAAAAGTTTCTATCATGTCCCCCCTCTCCATTCTTTCCTCAAGGGTATACAGTACATATTAAGCTCCTTTAGTCTCTCCTCATGGCTTCTCTTGCAGACCCTGCACCATTTTAGTTACCCTCCTCTGGACTGCCTCTATCCTGTCTATGTTCTTAGGAGATGGGGTCTCCAGAACTGGACACAGTACTCAGATGGGTCTCACCAACTGTCTGTACAGAGGGATAACAACTTCCTGTTTTCTGCTGCTGATGCCTCTCCCTATGCATCCCAGTATACCCCATCCTCCCTCTGCCTTCCACATTGCTTGCTAACCTTAAGGTCATCTGATGATTACCCCCAGGTTCTTTCTCTCTTTTTGTTGTTGTTACTACCCCCTCGCCATTGTATATTCTTCCTCTGGGTTCTTGTTTCCCATGTGCATTATTTTGCACTTCTTTGCATTGAATCCTAGCTGCCATACTTCTGACCATTTCTCCACCCTTGCCAAGTCCCTTCTCATCATTTCCATGCCTCCTTGTGTATTAACCCTGTTGCAGATCTTTGTGTCATCTGCAAAGAGGCATACTTTTCCTTTCAGTCCCTCTGCAAAGTCACTTATGAAGAGAATAAAAAGGACTGGACCCAATACTGAACCCTGCAATACCCCACTAGATACCCCTCTTTCTTCAGAGTGGACTCCATTTACAATTACCTTCTGTGTCCTGTTGTCCAGCCAATGTTTTACCCAGGCTACCACCCTGGGTCCCACTCCCAGGCTGGTTAATTTGACTATTAATCTTTTGTGTGGGACTGTGTCAAATGCCTTGATAAGTCTAGGTAGGCCATGTCCACAGCCCCTCCCTGGTCTACTACTTTGGTCACCCAGTCAAAGAAGTCTATTAGATTCATCTGACATGACCTTCCCACTGTGAACCCATGCTGCCTTGGGTCCTGTGCCCCACTGGCCTCTAGGTACTCAACCATTCTTTCCTTCAGAAGTGACTCCATCACTTTCCCTACCACAGAGGTCAGACTGACAGGTCTGTAGTCTCCTGCCTCTGTCTTGGTCCCACTTTAGTGAAGGGGAATCACATCTGCCTTCCTCCAGTCCTCGGGTACCACACCATCCTCCCATGATTTATTAAAACGAGTAGCCAGTGGTTTCACTAGTTCCCCCCCTTAATTCTTTTAGAATTCTGGGGTGAATTCCATCAGGACCCATTGCTTTGTCCACCTTCAGTTTTAGGAGTTCTTGCAGAACCCTTTCTTCTGTGAAAGGACTGGGATCGACCACCTATCAGAGTGCTTCTGTTAATTGGATTAGGCACTTCCCCTCCTCTTTTGTGAATACTGAGCAGAAATATTCATTCAGTATCCTTCTTTCACTGTCCCCTCTGCCCACCACGTTCATTCTATTCAGCCTCACTATCCTCCCTTTGTCTTTCTATGCTCACTGATGTACCTATAAAATGTTTATCCCTTCTAGTGAGTTGGCTATCTTTTCCTCAGTTTGGGCCTTTGCTATTCTGATTTCCTCCTGCTTCCTTCTGCCTTAACTGGTGCAGCTCTCTGTCCTGCTCCTTCTGTGTTTCCTTATACTTCCGGAATGCTATCTTTTTCTTCCTGACTTTCGCAGCCACCTCTTTTGAGAACCATAGTGACTTTTTCTTTCATTTTTATTTGTTTATTAGCTTCACACAAAGGCTTGCTGCCTCTGTGATGGCAGTTTTGATGATTCTCCATTGTTGCTCCACACCTTCTTCTAGCCTGTTTGCTAGTGCTTTTCTGAGGCAGTCTCCCATCTTGCCAAAATCAACCCTCCTGAAGTCCAGTACCCTCACTTTTGTATGGCTTGACTCTGTAGCTGAGTTTAACGTGAACCACACTGTTTGATGGTCACTTGTTCCCAGATGGCAACCCACTTCTAGATCTGAGATCCTCTCACTGCCCCCGTTTGAGACTATGAGGTCTAAGATTGCTCCCTCATGAGTGGGTTCCAAAACTAGCTGTCTGAGGCCTGCCACCTGTAGGGCATCAAGAATGGCCCTGCTCTTGGATGTGGCTGCAGCAAATGTGCTCCAGTTAACATCTGGCATATTCAGGTCTCCCATCAACAGTATCTCCCCTTTCTCTGCCATTCTAAGAATGCCTTCTATCATATCCTTGTCCATTCCCTTCCCCTGACATGGGAGTTTGTACACAATCCCTGTGTGGATTGTGGTGCCCTTTCCAGTCTCCAAGGTGACCCACAGTGCCTCCTCTCCTCCCTATTTACTTTTTTGTTCAGTTGCTTTTATCCCTTCCTTTACATAGAGAGCTACTCCTCCCCCTCTTCTCTCCTGCCTGTCTCTCCTGTAGGTTATATACCCTGGTATGTTAACATCCCAGTCATGGTTCTCTGTGTACCATGTTTCTGTGACTGCTATGATATCCAGGCATCCCTCTTCCATCAAGGCCACCAGCTCAGGGAGCTTGTTGCCCAGACTATGGGCATTGGTACTCATTACCCTCCATTTCCTGATGGCCTTACTTCTTTTTGTCCCATCCCTGTCCTTCTTGCCTTTGTCACTTTCTCCATTTACCCCTGCCCTTCTCCCTATTGACACCTCTGTGTTGGTGTTTACTGAACTTACTTCCGTGATTTTTTGGGGGGGGCTAGGATTTCCCTGCTCCTTTCCAGTGCCTCCCCCCTTGGCTAGTTTAAATGCTTGCCAATGAAGCATTTAAACCTATCACCTAGGATCCTGGTTCCCATCCTGGACAGATGCAGTCCATCATGCCAGTATAGGCTTGCATCACTCCAGGTGGACCCCCAGTCCCCAGCGAAGCCAAATCCCTGAGTTCCACACCAGTTTTTCAACCACTGATTGAATCCCATGGTGTGGAACACCTTATCTTCTCCTACGCCATAGATGGGCAGCACCTCCAAGAAGGATACCGTGTGTGCTACTTGTCTAAGGCCCTTCCCCAAATCCACAAACTCTTCCTGCACTTCTCTAATCCTTTTTTAGCCAGGTCATTTGTCCCTAGGTGGACAATGATATCCAGCTCCCTCCCCTGTGCAGCTGCTACAGCAATCTTGAGGATTTTCTCCCTGTCCCTCCAAGCCATGGTGCCAGGCAGGCACCTTACCTCCCTCTCCCCTTCCTCCTCCAGTTCTACCTTCCTAACAATGGAGTCCCCCCCAGGAGTTGTTTCCTTCCCCTGCAGGGTCCTCTGCCACCCTCCTGTGGGACCTCTTCATGGAGGTTCCCAGCATCCTCCTTGGTCTCCACTGCAGGTGCCTCCATAGAGGAACCACACTTTGCCAGAATGGCATAGGAATTGTGGAGAGGTACCACTGGAGGGATGTGCCTCTGTTCCACCACCCTCATCCTCTCTGAGCCCACTGTGGTCCATCCGCTCCTCTTTCTTGGCAACCTCTGAGGCAAAGGCAGTGGCACTGGTGGTCCCTGGATGGAAGAGGAGGTCCCACAAATCCTGGTCAACTCAGCCTGGAGATGAGCAGCCTCCTCCCTCAGCCCAGAGAGGTGCCTGCAGATTGGACAACACTGCATCCTACAGAACACCTCCAAGAAGACTGCTGCTCCACAGCCACTGCACTGCATCACTCCAATCATGTCTTATATCTGGCCCCTTAACTGTTTGCAATCCTTACTCTTTCATCTGTTTTTTTCTCTCTCTCTCTCTCTCATTACTTTATGCCTGTGTGCCCTTTAAGCTCCTGATTTTCCTGTTCTGAGACAAGAATATCCTATATTTCTCAGTAGACCTCTTACTTGCTCAGAGCAACATCTTGTGGTAGTAGGAGAAATGCAGAGGCGTTTCAGCGTTGGCAAATGCAGGAAATGCTTTAGAAGGTGCATTCACTCATTCCTCAATGAGCCAGTATGCTAGCGCTGACACAAGTATTATGCAAAGTGCCACCAACTTGAGAGAAATGTGCCACAGCAATCAGAGACATGCCTCCTGTATGTGCCTTTCTTGGTGAAACATTTCAATAAACATGGTAGTGACTCCTGCCATCTGCCACACAATCCCCATAAAAGACCAACGTCAGGGGTGCAATTCCCATGTTGGCATATCTGCCACCCCCCCACATTATGTGGCACATTGGGAGCCTACCCCAGTGTGCTGCCACTCAGAGAAAGCCAACCGCATTGGCATGTTCCTGTCCCCACCCTACCCCCATTGTGTGGCACACTGGGAGCTCACCCCAAAAAGGCCAACATCATGCCCCTCAAAAGTCATGAGGCACACATGGGGCACACTGGGAGGCCATCTCAATGTGCCCAACATTTGTTTTATTTCACCTGTAAAGAAAGAAAATGGTCCCATGAGTTCTGGTTTGTTTTTTCTACCTGAAAAAGAGAAAACGGTCCATTGTCTGCAGCGCCTCCCTTCCCCCAACTCACATCCACCATCTGCACACACCCCATCCCACCCACACCCCATACTTACCTCTGGCGGGGTCATGCTGTGATCTTTGGTGGAGCTGGAACATGTCTGGACTCTTCAAAGTAAAACTGCAAAATGAAGAAATGCTGGCAAGCTGTATAATGGCATGAATGGGGGGTCTCAACTTAGGTGGATATTTCAGCCATTTTTTTGAATTTTGACTCCAGATTTTCAACATGGGGTTCTTGGGATCCCACCTCAAGAACACATGCACTGTCATCTCATTATTCAGTACTGAAAGGTAATTTCACAGTCACTGTGCAGAATCACCTTTTGGGACCGATTAATGAAACAACAGTGCCACTGTTCATGATGTGGAGTCCCAAAAAGTCTGGGTTGCAAATTTGGTGAAGATGGAAGATTTGATACATTTTATTGGACCAGACGTGTCTTGTACAAATATGTAATTATACACAAGCGTTCGGGGCCACACAGGTCCCTTTTTCAGGTGAATAGCAAAATTAAGCAACATAAGCAGTATTTATATCCACTGTGGCACAATTAAAGATTAGGAAATGATGTAGGAAGGTGATAAAGGGGACTAGAGATGAAAGTCTAAGATATCAAATAAAAACATGAGAAGAAATGGGAAGGGGGCTAAGCAGGAACAGGTCAGTAGGAGAAGAAAGGAAGCTAAAGGGAAGACAAAAGCACACAGATAGGATCTGAGATCAGAGGCTGGCTGTAAGGGTAGAATAGACAGGAGATGCCTAAGAGATGCAAGGAAATCAAGAAATTAGGAGAAAAAAGAACAAAAGCATAGATAAACAGAGTGTGAGATAGTATAAACAGAGATGTGAAAACAAGAGGGAGTGGGTGGGACTGAGCTAAAGAGTTAGTAGGAGAGGCAGGGAAGATGTGAGGTACAGGTAAAAAGAACAGATCAGGCAGAACTCAGAGAACAAAAATAATAAGATAAATACAGAACCAAAGTGTGATAAATAATGACATGATTTTGTACACAATAAAAAAGAATTGCAGTTTACCATAGTGTGTCATGAAACTGATGTCCTGATTCAGTCCTGAAATGTTAGATTTAAATTGTTTAATATATTTCAATTCCCATGTCCTTCTGTCCTGTGTGTTTCTGAAATTGCCTCTTAGTATCAAGACAGATAAATCCAAGAGAGAGAGTGATCTGTTTGTAAAAAATGGTTTCCTACTGGAGTGCTGATAATCTGGTTTACTATTGTGTGACAGTGGTGATTCATCCTGGTTTTTAATGGTTGGCTAGTTTCCCCAATATAGCAACCATTTGTGCACTTCTTGCATTGAATTAGGTAAACCACATTGCTGGATTGATACGTGTAGGATCCATTAATTTGTATTATGTTGTTCTGGCTTGCCTTATTGGTGACCTGTGTTCATATGTGGGTGCAGGTCTTACATCTTGCCATGTTTCATGGTGTTGTCCCTCTTGGTTTCCGGTTATTTTGATCTGCTGGGAGTTTGTTATGAATTATTATATTTGAGAAGCTGGGGGCTGCTTATAGGCAATGACAGGTGGTTCAGGGAAGATGTCTTTCTGTGTTTCATCTTCTCTCAGCATGGGTTGTAGCTCTTTGACAATTTCTTGACAGGGTTTTAGCATGGAGCTGTAAGTAATCATTGGGTTATGTGGTCAGTTTGATGTCTTTGCCTTTATTCCAGCAGATTGTCTTGTGGTATTTGTATGGCCTGTTCAAACTCTGTGTCAATTTGTCTTGGAGAGTCGTCCAGCTGAATTAGGGAATTCTGAAGTGTGGAGAGCTGTCTTTCTCTTGTTCTCAGAGCAGATTCAATGGTATTGAATCACCTGACTTTAGATTACAGATTTTTATTTTATGATTTGGGTGGAAGCTGGAATTATGCATGTGGCAGTGTCTGTCATTGGGTTTTCTGTAAAGAACAGTTAGTATTTGTCCATTTTTAGTGATACTAACTGTGGTGTCAGGAAAATGTATGCTGGTGTTGGAGTATTCAATAGTGAGATTTATGGAAAGATAAATGTTGTTAAAATCATGACAGAATTTTTTTGAGACAGTATTCAACTTCAGTCCAAATCAGGAATATGTCATCAATAAATCAGAGGTGGATAGATGGATTGTAAGGGTGGTGTTTAAAAATATCCTTCTTTAAGTAGGATATGAAAAGATTGGCATATTGTGGTGCCATTTTAGTGTCCATGGCTGTCTCTATGATCTGTAAAAAGTGCTTGCATTAAAGGTGAAGTTGTGTGTCAGAATAAATTTTATTATGGTGCTGATGGTGGTTTCTGGAATGTCTCCTCTGGATGTGTTTTTCTTTAAAAATTTCTGACATGCTGCTATGCCATCTTCATGTGGGATGTTGGTGTCCAGTACAGTGACATCTATCATGGCTAGGATAGTGTCCGGTGGCAATTGTCCAATTTGTTTCAGTTTCCTGAGGGAATCAGTGGTGTCCTGAATAAAAATGCTAGTAGCTGTTGCTAGTGGTTTTAAAATTGATTCAATGAGTCCTGAAATGTTTTCAATGAGTGTGCCAATGCCAGAGATGATGGGTCATTCTGAATTCCCTGGTTTGTGTATCTTGGGTAGCATATAGAATGTCCCTGGAGTAGGTTTGTTTGGAATTAGTATTTTTAACTGTTCTTGGATGTTGCTAGGTAGAGACATGATGATTTGTATACGTTCTTCTGTGTATTGTATAGCAGGATCTTAGGTGAGTTCTCCACAGTAAGCTATATCTGACAGCAGTCTGTGGGCCTCTTTAATGTAATCTGTGTTCATCACAACCACAGCTCCACTCTTGTCAGCTTGTTTTATTACAATGTTATGGTTGTTATTCAGAATTTGTTTTGCCCTCTCTTCTAGTGGTGTAATATTGTGCAGGAGTTTCTACTGTTTGCTAAGGATTTGGGAGTTTATTCTTCCATGGAATCAGTTGATGTAGGCATCCAATGTGGAGTTGCATCCACTCCAAGGGTCCAGTCTGATGTTTTCTTTGTGCTGTCATAATGTGTTGTTTGAGTGTAATTTTTATCAAAAAAATATTCTTTTGGACGAAGTCATCTAAAAAATTCTGTCTCCCCACAAAATCTAATGTTATCAAATTCATGTGTGGGGCAGAAAGTTAAGCCCTTGGATAGTACAAATGTTTCAGCCCATGTAAGTTCTTTATTAGATAGGTTGATCACTGGTAGTTGTTGCAGTGTATTATCCTATTCCACAATGTTAGTGCTATGGTTTACTTCCCCTGGATGAGACAAGATGTTGTTGTAGCTGCTGTTTTGTAGTTCTCTGACTTTCCTCCTCTTCTGTGATAGGGCTGCCTGGAGAACTCTTTGATAATGTGTTTGGAGACCACAGCTAAATCTTGGTGATACGTTGTTGTTGTTTCCTTGAAGGGTGTGTGAAAGTTCAGAAAATCTATTTTTAAGATGATATTTTCTAGCATATATCTGATGAATAAGGTGATTCCTGAGTTTCTCAGATGTCCTGTGACAAAGTTGTTCTGCATTCCTTGAATTGTAAGCAGTTTGCCGTGGGTTGTAGATCCAAAGTCCTTTAGGTATAATGTTCTGTTTTTTTTGCTTGCAGTTAGGAAGTAGATGTCACTGTCAAATTTGGCTTCCTTTTTCTTCATGTTGCAGAGTTGTCATTTCAGACTATGATTTGCGGTATCTACCATTGTTTTAAGAGAGATTCCGTTATTATCTCTTAGAAAACAGGAAGATGATAGGTTTTATTGACAACAGTGTCTTGTATAAAGATGGAATTATACATAGTTGGGCAACACATGTGTCCTTTCTTCAGTGAATAGAATCCGAGCAACATAAGAGTTTATATCTGTCATGAGCATTAAAAATCAGGTAGTGAAGTAGGTTACAGGGACGAGATGAAATACCAAGATGCAGCTTAGACTTCATCTCACTCCCTTATCACCTTCCCTACTCACTTCCTGATTTTTAATTGCTCCACAGTGGATATAAATACTGCTTATGTTGCTCAGTTTTGCTATTCACCTGAAGAAGCGACCTGTATGGCCCTGAAAGCTTGTGTATAATTCCATCTTTGTACAAGACATGTGTTGGTCCAATAAAAGGTATCAAACCTTCCATCTTCTCCTGTTTTGCAAGGACTAATACAACAGGAATCTCTTTTTAAAATTTGGTGAAAAAATTCCCAAAAATGACTGTGTTACAAGCATGCATTTTGCAGTTTCCATGCACGCTCATAATTCCGACAATTATTAATATTTTTACTCCATATTTTCAACATTGCCATTTTTTACACCTCCTTATGAATAGTACAGCTGTCATTTTTCACATCCAGACCAAAATTTGTTTTTGCTCATGTGGCGCACAATGGCGCGGTCACTGTAGAAAATCAATGTTCGGGACAGATTAACAAACTCACAGTGGCACTGTTCATGAGTGGAAGCCCAAAATGCCTATGCTGAAAATTTGGTTAAAAAAGATCCCCAAATAATTGTGTTATGGGCGTGCATTGCACAATTTCTACACACACTCATGACTTCACCAATTTTTAACATTTTCACTCTAGATTTTCAACACTGCCATTTTTTAAACCTCCTTATGAACAGTACAGCTGCCATTTTTCACTACCTTCCTGAAATGTGTTTTCACACATGTGGTGCCAAATGGCGTGGTCTCTTTGGGAAATCTATGTTCTGGACAGATTAACAAAATCACAGTGACACTCTTCATGAGCAGAGGCCCCAAAATGCCTATGTTGAAAGTTTGGTTAAAAAAATCCCCAATATAATTGCGTTACGGGTGTGTATTGCAGTTTCAACGCACGCTCATGACGTCACTAATTTTTTGTATTTTCACTCTAGATTTTCAACATTGCCATTTTTTTACACCTCCTCATGAACAGTACAACTGTCATTTTTCACATCCTGCCCATAATAATGTTTTCACACCTGTGGTGCCAAATGGTACAGTTACTGTGCAAAATCACCTTCCGGCTAATGAACTGATAGTGCCGCTGTTCATGATGTGGGGGTCACAAATAGCCAATGTTGAAAATTTGGAGTGAAAATACCAAGAAAAGCCCAGGGCATTAGGGTTTCCAAGTGTAATGCTCCACCCTGTAGAGGTGGACACGCATCAGGGGTGTGACTTGGGATTGTTGGCTGTTATGCTCACGCCATTACACCTCACCCCCACTCTGCAGCCAGTGACAGTCATTGAGGTGTGCCTTGGACTCTTCGGCCCCAAAGTTCACCCCATTCTCCTATACTGCACCTGTCTCAGCATATTTCCTTAAGGAATGGGGTGAGTGTAAGGCTCGAAAGCCCCAAGGCACAACATGACACTTGTCAGTATTTGCAGGATAGGGTGAAGTGAAATGGCATGAGCATTATGGCCGATGACCCAAAGGCACACCCCAATGCCTGCCAGTCTCTGCAGGGTGGGGGTGGGGTTGGCATCAGTTCAATACTTCACTGCCATTACTATTATGCATCTCTCTAACTCCTACACTACCAATGCCAATGCCAGCAAGACAACATTCGGCATTGAAAAATGCTTGTTTATGATGCTTGGATACTTGATATAGGAACATTTTAAATATATTTATTAACAGGAAAACATACTTGGCTAAGGATGATCAATTAAATAGTTGTTTTGTTATCATTTGGACAATTCTAAAACAAGGAGACTTTATCCATAAGGAACTGAAGATATGTCCTCACATGACAATGATATTACTTTACTCTGTGTGATGTCTTGTATTTTATATGATATATATATATTTGTTTGCCATTTTTATCCCCTGTTTTGGTAGCATATTGTAATGGCAATAGCTGATCAAAAAACCTTAAACCTAAACCTATCATGAAGACCATTGCTCTCCAGGTAGTCCATGAGGTCTTACCTTCTGTCAGCTGAAATGTCACCCCTGTTCATTCTGTGTAGCCCTTAATGTCATTCTCTATCAGAAGTCTATTTACTGCTTTGAAAGTCTGTACAGTTCCAGATGCCACAACCCCACCCAGTCAGCTATTACATATGTTAACCACTCTTTATGTAAAATAATGTTTCCTAATGTTTTCCCTTCTCCTGCCCTCTCAGTTGGCATGAACAATGTCTAGTTCTACTTGCACTCATCATGTCAAGCATCTGTTTATACTCCATAGAATTAATAGGAGTTGAATGGAAGTCTGGCCCACTCACACAGTCACACCCATGGCTCATGCTGCCCTGGCATGCACAGTTGCAGACTGTGTGTGAGTCCATGAAAGCAGAAATGCATCTGCCAGGTTATTCATACCTCCAGCATATAGACGCGTCAATCTGTTGAAGTAATAGGCTTCCATTCTACTCTCCTATTGATTCTATGGTATACTCCACCTTGTCTGCCCAATTTATTATTTAAAATACCATTTCCACTCTCAACTTTCTGTTCTATAGACTAATTTTAAGCATGCACATTCCTTCCTCTTGGCACTTGCCCACTAAGTCAATAATCAGCTTGATGGCTGTCCATTCCTCCTGTCAGATGCTACTTTATACTGCCATGTGGTGGATGTCCTTTATTTGGATTTCAGCAAGGCCTTTGATTCGGTGCCACATGGGAGGCTGAGGGGAAGCTGGAGGACACCGGGGTGGGAACAAAAATGGTCAAATGGATCACTAATTGGCTGAACGGAAGGCAGCAGAGGGTGGTAGTAGAGGGGAGCTCTCATCATCAAGGGATGTGATGAGCAGAGTGACACAGGGATTTGTACTGGGACTGGTGCTGTCTGGGATAGTCATAGCAGATATCTTACATGGAATCCGGAGTAAGATCAGTCTGTTCGCAGATGTTGCTAAAATGTGATCTGTGGTAGATGATGTAGATGGGTGAAAAGGGCTGCAGGACGACCTGACCAATCTATAGAAGTGGTAAGAAACATGGCAACTGGAGTTCAACACCAAGAAGTGCAAAGTACTACACTTTGAAACTAGGAACCAGTAGAGGAGCTATCAGCTTGGAGGGGTTCAGTTGGAAAGCACCGGGGAGAAGAAAGATCTCGGGGTGATTATAACAGGGTATATGAACAACTCAGCACAGTGCAGGAAGGTGGCAACAAAAGCCAACAAGATGCTGGGGTGTATAGTAAGAGGTATCTCTTCCAGGAATAAGGAGGTGATCCTTTACCTGTACAGGTCACTGGTCAGACTGCACCTGGAATACTGAGTGCAGTACTGGTGCTTATTCCTGAAGAAAGATGTCAGATTATTAGAAGGGGTACAGCGCAGGGCGACAAAGATGATCCAGGGTCTGTCCTATGAGGATAGGCTGGGTGAGCTGAACATGTACTCACTGGAGGAGAGAAGGGATGGGGGGATATGATTGAAACTTTTAAATACTTAAAAGAGATTAATAAAACTGACACAGAGAGGATCCTCCAGATTAGAAGTGGGAGGGATACAAGAGGGCATAAACTGAAATTGGTGGGGGGAAGATTCGGGAGGAAAATCAGGAGACACTTTTTTACTGAATGGGTGGTGGATAAGTGGAAATCCCTGCCTGAGGAAGTGGTAGCCTGTAGTACAGTGGGGGTTTAAGAGGGGTGGGACAGAATGAGGGGATGGGTAATTAAGATGAGGGAGGAGGGTGGGCAGCTGCAAGTTGAGGGCTAGTTCACAGTCGAGCAGACTCGATAGACTGGCCTGTTTCTGCTGGCATTTTCGTATGTTCATATGTTCGTATAATTTAGTATTTGTATTCTTCCAGACCTCCTCCTAACACAAGATGAGCACTTTCTCCTTAGCAAGGGGTCTCTCTTTTGTGCTCACAACTAGACATCTTGATGTACCCCAGGTTCAAGTGGATCTACAACACTTCTATTGCAGGGTATGCTTACAGCTAATTTTTCTAAAGAGACTCCTCTGCCTTCAGATGATGATGACAGCAATCCCAGAATAATCAACAACAATCCACGATGCAGTGCATGGACCCCACCTCCAGGATGTTTTGCTACTGTTGATTATTTTGTTAATCAGTGTATGAAAGACACCACTAACTTTAATTTTCATTATAGGTCCTATCACTCTAACCTGACAGTTGGTGAATTTGCAGTCCTCTGATCTCTGCAATGCAGGAATGCCAGTGTTAATAAACCAGCTTATAATGTGGGAGCTGTTGTGGTCTGGCAAAAGGAGCTATAAATCACTGAAACCACACAGCAGCACTCCAACAGCAGGTTTTACTCTTCTCTTCCACAGGACCCCATTGCTAACTGTCAGACAGAGGTTATGACCGCCATTGACTTCGCTTTGAAAACAAAGAACTCCCTAGCACAGATATTCAAAAGGGCTGCACATGGCGCAACAGTGTTGCGCCATGCGCAACCCACTGATGCACCCCAGCACGATATTAAAAAGGGAAAAGTGCACCGAACAAATCCCGATGCGCCAGAGCGCATCAGTAATGTATGCAGCACAGGTGGGGGGGGGCGTGCCCATGCATAACCTGCACAGCCCGAGATTCAGCCCAGGATGTACAGAGCCATGCATGCGCAACCCCTACTTGTGCCTGCACAAAGTTAAGCCAAAAAAGGAACAAATGATGGCCACCCACAGTTGAGCTGCTGCATTGCAGGGCACAACATGGCAGCTGCCCCAAGTTTCTGCCACACCTGGCGGCGCCCCCCCCATGCCCCATCGCGAGCATCTGTTTAAATAACCCCCCCGTCCAATATCCCTGGTGGTCCAGTGGACTGTTTCCCCCCGATCACGGGCATCTGTTTTAATACAGAGACCCCCCCGTCCTGTGGACCATTTCAGCCCGATCGTGGGCATCTGCTTTAATACAGAGAACCCCCCATCCTATATCCCTGGTGGTCCAGTGGGCCATTTCCACCCGATCGTGGGCATCTGTTTTAATACAGAGAACCCCCCCAGCCAACATCCCTGGTGGTCCAGTGGAACGCACTCTGCCTGATCACGGGCATCGGCACAACGAAAACATCTGATTACCCTGGTGGTCAGGGTACCACCCACCCACCCACTGAGCTCCACTGCCCCTCCCCGGTTATGCCGGGCAGGCAGCACCCTCATTCGCTGTTACCCATCTACTCATCGACGACACCTCGGTAGGGGATGTACTTCATTGACACAGCGTGAGCCAATGGGCATGCATCCATATCAGAGCCACACATTCCAGATATGTGAATGAACCATATCTGAATGTGTGTAGAGATATTGCATGCCCATTGGCTCACTCTGTGAACCAATGGGCGGCAGCGCCCTACCGAGGTGTGTCGGCGGGCAGCGGGCGGCAGGCAGGTGGGTGCTGCCGCCCGCCGGCTGACTGGGGGAGGAGCGGGATGGGGCCTAGTGGTGGTGGGAGGGGGTACCCAGACCACCAGGGTAATCGGACGTTTTGTTGTGCTGATTCCGATTGGGCAGAGTGCAGTCCACTGGACCACCAGGATATTGGCCGGGGTTCTCTGTATTAAAACAGATGCCCGCGATCTGGCACATAGCGTCCACTGACCACCAGGGTATTGGCCAGGAGGGTTCGCTATTGAAACAGATGCCCGCGATATGGACATCGTCCACTGGACCACCAGAATATAGGACTTTTTTTCTTTACAGATGCCTACGATCGGGCTGCAGGGGGCATCGGTCCCCGACAGCTGCTGCCTGGCAGGGCGCCAGGCGCAAGTCATCGGGGATCGGCGCACCTGCATGCAAATGGGATGCAAATGGGGCCATAATGACATGCAAATGGCCCCATGTGTGCCTTGCATAAATTATAGCCCCATTTGCATGTCACCTTTTGAATATCACAGGTGCTGTGAATGGCGCAATGGCATTTGTGCTAGCGCATCTCCATGCTCCACTCTGGCACTTGCACTGGTGCAGTGCCACTGCGCCATACACAGTGGGGGTGGCTAGGGTGCGATATTCAATGCTGATGAGCCATAGCGCAGCTCCGTTGAATATCGTCCAGGCCACACCCCTGCACAGCCAAGTTGAGCTGCACATAGGCTTGCGCCATAGCCTGGTGCAGTTTGAATATCTGGGCCTCTGCCTCCACCAGGAGACTCATCATTTAGCATCCTCAGGAATCCAGGTTTTATCTCCTTCCCAAAATCCACAAAACAGGTAACCCTGGATGTCCTATTGTGTCTGCCTACTCCTTTTCTACATCTCATATCTAAGCATTTCTGGACAGCTTCATGAAACCAGTCATTGAGTCCTTGCCCGCCTACACTAAAGATATTAATCATGCTCTCCAGTTATTTGACAGGTTCAGATTCACTGGCTCCCATCAGCTCATCTTTACCATGGATATCAAATCTTTTTACACAGAGATTCCCCACAATGATTGTCTGACAGATCTGCCACATTTTTTGAATAAGTGGTAAGTCCAGCAGCCACCCACACACACACTCACTAATCCAACTGGCAGAACTTGTTCTTAAAGTTTATGCTTTTTCTTTTCATAACAGTTTTTTTCAGCAGATTAGTGGAGTTGCCATGGGTACCAAGATGGATCCTAGATTTTCCAGTCTGTTTGTTGGTTGGGTTGAGGAACAGTTATTTCTCTCCTTCACAGGGACTGTGTCTGAACTCTGCAAATGCTACATAGATGTATGTGTGGGGGCACTTCCTGCTACAGGGATGCACTCTAAATCCTCTTTGACAAGTTCACCATGTCCCATCTATCCCTTTAGTATACTAATGAAGTATCCTCCTCCACACTGCCTTTTCTATATATCAAATTGTCTGTGCAGATCACTGGTCTGAAGACATCAGTTTATTACAAGCCCACTGACTTATACAGCTTTCCCCTCCACAGTTCCTTCCATCCTAAATATGTTAAGAATGGTTTGCCATATTCACTGTTTTTTAGACTTTGCAGGTCATACAGCAAAGATGTTGATTTTGCTGAGCAGGCTCAAATAATGCATAGTTTATTCATAGGGATACCCTAAAAGCACAGTGGACAGAGCCCTCAGTAATATGCTTCACAACCTTGACCCTCGTAGGAGGGATACTCACACAAAACAACAATTGATTCCATTAGTGTTTCCCTTCCATCACAGTACACATTTTCCCTATTGTGCAAACTGACCCTAATATTGAAGCTTCCTTTACAGAATCACCTATTGCCTCCTCCCACCAACCACCCAACTTGCAGAATCGCCTGGTTCAAAGCATCCTACCTACTTCTGACAATTCCTCCCTACCAGGTACCAAAGCTTGTAACAGAACTCGCTGCTACATCTGCAAATGTATTTCTACTGTCACAGAAATTCAGGGTCCAACATGTGTTTTTCTTACCACCAAGGAGTACTCATGCACTTCCACTAATGTGGTATATTGTATTCTTTGTAGGAACTGTGCAGTTATCTATATCAGAGAAACTGGGCGACCAATTCAGGAAACATTACAGGGCAGTCTGGAATGGAAACACTGATGAACCAGTTGTATCACACTTTACCTCTAGGGACCACAGTGTCAATTACTTTCTGTTTGTGTCCTTCAGCAGGGTTTCCAGGATGCTGGCCAAAGGAAAAAAACATGGAAACCAAGATGGTCATCTGCCTAGGCTTCCAGCAGCCCTCCAGTTTAAATGACTGACTTATTTTCTGCTAACATCTTCCAGCCACATTATGATTTTCCACTGTAGTCTGTCTTTTTTACCCTCACTCTGTCATATCCTTCTTGCATGTGAGCATGGTACATTTGAATTCATCGGTATGCCTGCACACACTTCTATTTGGTGTGTGGGTTGGGGGTGGGCATACTGACATGGGCATACCAGCTGTGTGTGCACATCTATTTTAATTTTACACAGATGCCTTTGTCTCTGTCTCCTTCCCCCACATTTATCACCTTTCAGCCTTCTTACTAGGTCTTGTTAATTAATCCTCACTTGAGAACTTCTCTGCTCATTCACTCCTAGTATGCTTTGACATACCCATCATCACCTTTTTGTTTTCCAGATTCTTTTTTTACCTTGCCTATTATCAGTTTTTCTCCTAAAGCCTCCCCTTCCTTATTTTCCCACTTATATATCCCTTATTTCCCCTTACCTCTACACTAACTTTGCTTTTTTTCTCTTTTAGATAATTCTAAAAGAAGACCTATAGGTGAGACATTGCTTTTAACTCTATTTTCTAGTTTCACAGTGCATTTAATATTACCATTTTGTTTGGTAGCTCTGTGCTATATCCTCTTGATCTCTTTAAAATCCTTTCCATACTCTGGTTGCCAGAACTGGACACAGTAATCCAGATATAGTTTAATCAAGGCCTAATATGATTTGAGGATCACTTTCCTTGTCCTGGACTTCAAATGCACCCCAACATCACATTTTCTGTCTTGCAGTCTTTTGTTTGCTAGTCCTGCTGTCCTCCTTGGGCTATGTACTGTCACAGAGGACTGTTCTTGTCCCTGGGAGAACAGGGGGACTGGCAAACATCTGTTTAGAGCTTACAAAAACTCTAACATGCACTGCAAGCTACTGAATCTCCTACAGCTGCAGCCCTCCTCTAGTGCTAACTGCAGTGTATTCTAGAATGTGTAGTTACAGAACATGGCAGCTTGCAATTCAACAGAATCAGTCTGATACACTCTATTATATATAGGATAAAGTATGGGGTGCAGTGTGTTGTGAATTTATACACACCCAAGTTGATGGATGGCACATAAACCCGAGTGACCCGGTTCACTAACCACCAACAACAGGGTGTGTTAAATTCGATAAAACACACTGCACCCCATATTTTATTTTATATAATTGAAGGGGTTCCATTTTTTCCATTGAGAGGTATGAAAATTAATGAAACACAGAGTTTTGCCTTGTCTCGTGGATTTTCTTCATTTGGTAAAATGTGGAGTTTGTAAGAGTGTTACAGTGGGAATGTAAGTAACTTTAACGGCAAAGAAAAAAAAAAAGTCTGATTCAATCTCCCGGGTTGCTTTTTTTTTTAGGTTGCTATGGGCGTTGCTAGGTGTTGCTTAGCAGTGGAGTCGAGTCTAGTAACCTGCAGAGGGAGGGGAAACGGCGATAAAAAAAGTTGCGAGAAAGCTTCGTTTTCATTTTATTGAGGTAGTAGGGAAGAGAGAAAATATCTTGTGGTTTCACAGCAGCTCAGGAGGTGAGTGTTTGGCTGACTGAATTCATGAGGGACACCATTTGTGACAGTCTCGAGCTGCATTGCGTCTCAAGCATTTCCAATTGAAAAAGGCGTGAGTGCCATGTAACACCTACTCAGGAGTGTTCAGGTATTGCCACACGCTTTTCAACAGGAAAAAACGGAACCCGTTAATTATACTGCAGTAAACAATAAGTGAAAAAAAATGTTTTGAACACCAAGTGCCAGTTGGGACAAGCCCCACACTTGGGAGCTGGGCTTTTAGTGCCGAAGGTTCTCCTTTAACACAAAGTAGTTCTTCAGTGCTTCTGCTATTCCCCCTGCCATACTTAATGATTTCCACCCTCCTAAATGATCATTAATCAGGTATTCCAACCTATCCTTGACTCTTTTTTTGTTTCCTGTATTAAAAAAAAATATATATTACTCCCCTTGATCCCCTGTGCAGTCTTGTGGATCTATAACCGTATGGCAAGAAAAATTCTGTTGACCGATGGTACAGATAAATCTTTATGTTGACTGCATTTGTGGTTGTCATAAAGGTAGTCACTACCTACCATCTTTTCTTCGAACCCCTAGGTGGGGGGCTATGTCCCCACAGCCCTCCAATTAATATAATCAACTCTGATTTGGTGCTGATTAGGGGAGGGGTACAAGACCACCAGAAAACAGTGCCAGGGTCCAGCACTGACACTACAGTGACCTGGTGCTGTTGTCGCTATAGTGTCGGTTGATGTTGATGTGTTGCTGTCAGGGTTGTATACACAGTTGTGTCTTACAGACCTGCCTTGGCCTGCACAATTATAGCTCTGCATTCCTTCTGTAATACCAGATTCTCTACTATTCTCACCATGGTCCCACAATCTTCCACTTTTTATATGCTTTCTTTTTCTTCCTTAACTTCTTCTGGTGCTCCATGGACAACCACGGAGATCACTACCTAGTCCCTTTGCTCTTCTTGTTCATGAGGATGCAGCTGGTGGCAGCATCAATTACTATACAGTACATGCTGCCTTAGGGTCTTCAGCCTAGCATTCCCATTCCCATTCAGCAGCATATTGACCAGTTTAGACACAACCATCTCCCTCAGCTTATAAAAATCAGCTCTGCAAAAGTTTAGTATCCTAGTTTTATTATTGGTCTGGCAGCATTCCTCCCTTTTTATGTTGGCTTGCCGCGCTTGCGCTGAAGTCATCATAATGGAAGTGCAGCTTTGGACAGCTGCTGTTGAGCGATCACAGGGCATGCACTGGGTAGGTGCGTCCCTCATTCCCAATAAGCCAGCATGCTAGCGCCGACACCAACATTATGTAAAGTGGACATAACTTCTAACCAAAGTGCAGCTGCAATCAGAGACAAGCTCATCTTGCAGCGGCACAGATGACACACCTCCCATACGTGCCATCCCCCCCGAGTACAGGGTGCCACGCTGAGAGCCCACCCCAGTGTGGCAACTGATGCCATGGCCGACGGGGGTGCCCAGTCCTCCGTCGGCTCCACTGTCCTCCACCCACCCAAGTACAGGGTGCCACGCTGAGAGCCCACCCCAGTGTGGCAACTGATGCCATGGCTGATGGGGGTGCCCATTCCTCCGTCGGCTCCACTGTCCTCCCCCCGCCCGAGTACAGGGTGCCACGCTGGGAGCCCACCCCAGCGTGGCAACTGATGCCATGTCTGCTCCACGCCCCCCTAGCCATCCTTCTGCCATGCTGGGAGCCCACCCCAGCATGGCAAACATCCCGCATCATCTTTTTTTTTAAACCTGTAAATTAAAACGGTCCCACAGCGCTTTCTCCCTGCCCCTCCCACAACCCGCACTCCACCCACTGTGCACCCTGCCTCTCCCACACCCCCCTCACCCCATACTTACCTCCGGAGTCCGGCGCGATGATCTTCAGTGGACTGGGAACACGTCTGCACTCTTCAAAGCCGACCGCGAACTGAGGAAATGCCGGTAAGCTGTATAATGGGCTAGATAGGGTTTTTTCGACTTTGTTGCATATCTCAGGCATTTTTTGGAATTTTTGCACCAAATTTTCAACATGGGGTTTTTGGGGCCCCTCCTCATGAATTCTGTCACTGTCATGGTGTTTATCGGCCTTTCAGGGCCCATTAATGAAATGACAGTGGCGGTGTTCTTGAGGTGCCCTCTTAAAAAGCCTAAGTTCCAAATTTGGTGGAAAAAATCCAACAAATGCCTGTTTTATGAGCCTGCGTGGTGCAGTTGCTACGCAGGCTTGTAACTTCACGCATTCACAATATTTTACTGCTGGATTTTCAGCATTGTCATTTTTGTACACCTCCTTGTGAACAGTACAGCTGTCATTTTCCACCTCCTGCCTGAAATGTGTTTCCGCACTTCCGGCGCACAATAGCGCAGTCGCTGTGGGAAATCAGTGTTTGAGCCAGATTATGAAAATGACAGTGACACAGTTCATGAGCAGAGGACCTAAAATGCCTATGTTGAAAATTTGGTGATGATACTCCATAAAATAACTGTGTTACGAGCATGCGTTGGCAGATTGCACGCACGCTCGTATCGTCGTGCATTTGTGATATTTTCAGTCTGGATTTTCAACATTGCAATTTTTCCACACCTCTTGATGAACAGTACAGCTCATCATTTGACATATCGTGCCCAAAATGTGTTTTCGCACTTCCGGCGCAGAATAGCGTGGTCCCTGTGCGAAATCACTTCTCGGGACACTTTGAGGAAATAACAGTGACACTGTACATGAGCAGAGGTGCTAAAATGCCTATGCTGAAAATTTGGTGCCGAACGCCCATAAATTGGCAGTGTTGCAAGTGTGCATTCATATTTCCCACACACCCTAGTAGCTTCGCAAATTTGGTATATTTACATGCCACATTATCAACACTGGTATTTTTTTACACCTCCTTATGAACTGTGCAGCTGTCATTTCTCACATCCTGCCCAACATGTTTTCCCGCACTGCACTACCAAACACCCAAAGGGACACCCTAATGCTTGTCACTCTCTGCAGGGTGGGGGTGGGTTGACATCAGTTCAATACTTCACTGCCATTCCTATGATGCATCTGTCTAACTCCTGCACTACCAATCCCAATGCCAGCAAGCCAACATTCGGCATTGACAAATGCTTGTTTTATTTGTTGAATAGGTAGGTGCACAGTAGGGGTATGCAAATAATTTATTTTGAATATTCATCCTCCCTTTCCCCCACACTCTTCTACAATCTGAATCCCACCCCATACCCCACACCCACTATTTAATGTTTAAAAAAACAAAACTCCTACACTGAGCAGCTGGCACAACCTACCCACCTCGATGGCTAGCTGCTGTCTTCAGTGTTCTTCTCATATCAAAATAAGTGTTTTCACCCATCCCCCTACCCTGGCAGCAACCAACTCCCACCCTCCCCCAATTTTTCTTTTAAAAGAAGGCTCCCAATGATAACAAAGATGCCTGACACAGCCGTGTGCCTTAATAAAGTGGTCCCACACTTGCTTGCTCAGTTAAACAGCTGATCATGTGATCAGCTGTTTTACTGAGCAAGCAAGGACGGGAGTGTTTTCATTCTGTAACAGGTGGCTAGTTGTTGAGGAGGATGGGCTGTGTCTGTTGCCTTCATTGTTGTTGAGGGCCTGAAAAATTAGGTGCTTGGGAAAATGTGGGATTTGGGTGTTGTCATGGTGGGGGGGTAGGGAAAATATTGATTTTGATAAGAGAAAAGTACTAACGATGGTGGCTGGCCATGGAAGCAGGCGAGTTGTGCTAGTTGCCTATCATGAGAGTTTTTTGTAATGCAGGAAATTGTGGGTGCTGGGGAGAGGAGGGTGAGATTGGGACTTCAGTAGAAGGTGGAGGATGGGGGTTGTATTGTAAAAGACTTGCAGGGAAGGGGAGAAAGAGGGGTACTTTTTTGTTTTTACAAATAGTATTTCCTGAATAAGAATAGGAAAAAATAGTGCCACTATTCATTTTTGTAACCAAATAATGAATAGTGCATTATACATGGTATTCCAGAAATTACTCGCACACTCCTTGTTCACTGATTCAAGGGCCCTTTTTCAGTTCTATTATTCAGTCCCCCCCCCCCAACTCTCTAACCCTTGTTACTCTGACCATGTATATCACTCTTGCTACACAGCAGCAGGGCAAGAACTGCATCATGTACATATTATAAATCATAATAAAGAGGTCTGTTCTGAAAAAAATGGATCCTGTTTAAAACCAGCATGCTTTACTATGCAGACGATTAGAGAAGCCACTGTGTAAGAAATTGAATATGCCAACTGAAAGTAGAACTTCAGAATTTTAGAACAGTTTTCTTGAGACATCCTCTTATAAGTAAATGATGACTGACAGATGTCTCTTGGCTAATCAAAGGTGTCATCTTGTGACTATTTAGCATTCAAGAACACTTAGTCCTGAGGTTACACTCTTGATAAGTCAAGAGACAGTTCCTCTGTCATCATTTAGTTTTTATTAAGCTCTCCTTTTCCCTACCTGTTTTGATGCTCACATTGGCAAGGCGTCCATCTTCACGTTCCTGTTCACTGTTATATTATTAGTTGTACTGTACTACCCCCTTCCACACACTCACACACGGAACAAACTCTGGCAGTCATGCACATGAAACTCCTCTTCTGATGAGATCAAACATTTGGGGGGATAAACCGTAACACCTCCCCCAGCTGGACCATACTTTTAATTTATTATTTTAAACAACTAGTGTATGAGGCATACCGCACCACAACAATCTACTGAGATGGTACACGGCATAAAGCACTAACTGCATTATGCTTTTACAGTAAGGTGCCCATATTATTAAGAAGAGCAGCATTTTTGTTGAGCTATGATTCCGCCTACACACACACACACACACACACACACACGCACGCACGCATGCACACACAGTCACTGAATATATATTGTATTAAAAGTGAAGGCCTTTTTTATTGATTTGTGAGGCAAAGAATATTTGTTTACATGCAGTATTTTTAAAACATATTACTCTTTTAATTGTATAATTGAAACATATGATCAGTTGCACTGGAGTGTTTATCTAACACAGTATTAATAATTTTAATAATTCTGATATCAGTATAGACAAGGAATGACAATACTTCTGTAGAGGGCCAGTGTGTCTGAGACTAGGGAACTGGGTGCACAGAAAATGGTAATTACTAGAGCAATCATATCTTGATAAAGAGTCTAGGATTAGAAGAGTAAGGCTACAGTACGCACATGTTTACCTGTTTAAATTTAAGACAGTAGCCAGCATTATTGAACCAGTCAAGTGTGAAGGGGGTTGGGGTAGGGCATCAGAGGCATGGTAAATGACTAAAAGTAGTGCAGAATGTCTATATGTGTCCTGATCAGCAGTTAATGCTCACTGTTTAAATTTACTGAAATAGTGTAGAGTTTAGAATAAGATTACTGCATCACTTGGTGGTTACAGCATGTGAAGGAGAAGAAAAAAACATTTAGAAAGTACAAGGAGACCCAGAAGGATGAAGACAGGGAGGTATATCTGACCAAACAAAGAGAGGCAGGAAGGAGGGTGAGGGCAGCTAAACCACTAGCAAAGGAAAAGATAACTAAGGAGGTCATAAAAGGGAACAATACCTTTCTCAGGAATGTAGGGGAAAGAGGGAGACAAGGGAAGGATAATGGGAATCAGTAGGGTGGGGGGACTGCAAAAGAGGAAGATCAAGAGAAAGTGAAAATACTAAATGATTACTGTTGCTTGGTCTTCATGGTGGAGGGTGGGGGTGAACCAGCATGCAGCAGTAAGTACCAGAGAGAGGTGGTAGTGGACACAAGTCCATTCCTGGTGGACAGGGTCCAGAAGGGACTGGAAGTCATAAAGGAGAATAAGGTGATGGGGCTGGATGGGATTCATCCAAGGGTCCTAAAGGAACTCAGTATGGTGCTGACTGTCCCTCTGGCAGTGCTTTTTAGCACCCCATTGGAGATGGGGACATTCCGAAGGACTAGAGGAGGGCTGATGCATTAACTCTGCACAAAAACATCAGTAGGAAGGATGTTGGCAACTACTGGCCAGTGAGTCTCTCACCAGTGGTGGGGATGTTTGGCCCAGTGGCATGGAGGGCTGAGGCATCATGTATTACCTCCTGCCATGCCATTGACCAGTGTTTGTACTGCATGTGGGTTACTGGGGGTCTGCCAGGGAGGAGGAGGATTGAGCATCCCAGGGACAACTTTCCTTCTCTGGGAAGGGGGCGATCAGTGGTTAGTGCTTGCATAGCTGCTATTGGAGGCTGGGGGCTGACACAGTGATGCTGTCCATGGTGGGCAGAAGTAGGGAAGATGCCTGATGGAACACTCATGGGAGTGTGTGAGGCACCATCTTTGACATCATTGCATGCCTTAATTCTAATGGAGTAAACAGAAACAGAGATCTCCTGGGTGGATGAAGGAGTTGCTGACAGGTCCCGCTCCCTGACCAGCTGTGGCACCAACTGAAACTGGATCCAGTCTTCAGTGGGGGCCTGGGGTACCCTCGTTGACCCTGCGGAGGGGGCCAGCCATGGGGGAAGATGGTTGGCGTCGGCCTGTAGTTGTTGGGGAATAGGTCTGGGGCTCCTTCTGGAATGTAGGCTAACAGGAGAGAAAAAAAGAGTATAAAAACAAGCATTTGTCAATGCTGAATGTTGATTGCATTGGTGCGTTGAGCTCACTCACTGCCCCTCTGTCACTTGCTCAGTCTGTGTCTCCCCATGCTGCAGGCTGCTCTTTTGTACTGGGCTCCTGCCTGCATTGGCACCTTGTTCTGCCCAGTAAGAATCTGCAGCTGTCCCGACAGAGCCCCATTGAGGTGGCTCACTCCCCCTCTCTCACTCTATCATTCTGGTTCTCCTGGCACTGCAGGCAGCCCTTTGGCACTGGGCTCCTGTCTCTGTTGGTGGCTTTTTCTGCCCACAAAGAAATCTGCAGCAGTCCCGACACAGGTCTGTTGAGCCTGCTGACTCCCTCTCTCTCACTCACTCATTCCGTTTCTGCCTGCACTGCAGGCTGCCTTTTTCTATTGTGCTCCTGCCCACATTGCCACCTTCGTCTGCCCACAAAGAAATTTGCAGTAGTTACAATAGAGCGCCATTGAGCTCGCTCACTCCCCCCCTCTCTCACTCGCTCCTTCTGGTTATCCTGCAACTGCAGGCTGCCCTTTTGTACAGGGCTCCTGCATGCATTGCTGCCTTTTTCTACCCACAAACAAATCTGCAGCAGTCCCAACAGAGCTCCGTTGAGCTCACTCACTTCCCCTCTCTCACTTGCTCATTCTGTGTCTCCTGCCACTGCAGGCTGCCCTTTTGAACTGGGCTTTTGCCTGCATTGGTGGCTTGTTCTGGCCAGAAAGAAATCTGAAGCAGTCCCGACACAGCTCCATTGAGCTCGCTCACTCCCCCTCTCTCACTCACTCATTTAATTTCTGCTGGTGCTGCAAGCTGGCCTTTTGTATGGGGCTCCTGCCTGCATTGGTACCTTTTTCTGCCCACAAAAAAATCCGCAGCAGTCCTGATACAGCTCCATTGAGCTCACTCAGTCCCCCTGTCTCACTCACTCATACTGCTTCTCTCACTGCTGCAGGTTGGCCTTTTCTACTGGGCCCCTGCCTGCTTTGATGCCTTTTTCTGCCCAAGAAGAAATCTGCAGCAGTCCTGATGGCATTCTGGTGAGTTCGCTCACTCCCCCTCGTTCTCTTGTTCTGTTTCTCCCAGTGCTGCAGGCTGCCCTTTTGTACTAGGCTCTTGCATTGGGGCCTTTTTCTGCCCACAAACAAATCCACAGCAGTCCTGACAGAGCTCAGTTGAGCTCGGTCACTGCCCTCTCTCACTCGTCCGATCTTAATCTGTCCCAAACACTGATTTCCCACAGCGACCGTGCTATTCTCCGGCAGGAGTGCAAAAGCATATTTTAGCCGGGATGTGAAACATTACTGCTGTACTGTTCATAAGGAGGTGTGAAAAACTGCCACTGTTGAAAATGTGGCATGAAAAAATTACAAATTTGTGAAGTTACAAGGGTGCGTGGAAACAGTTCAATACACGCTTGTAACACAGTCATGTTATGGAGTTTCGTCACCACATTTTCAACATAGGGCTTTTAGGACCTCTGCTCATGAACAGTGCCACTGTCAGTTTCTTAATCTGTCCTGAACATTGATTTCCCACAGCGACCGCGTTATTCTGTGCCACAACTGTGAAACCACTTTTCAGTCAGGATATTGAAAAATGACAGCTGTACTTCTTATAAGGAGGTGTGAAAAAATGCCACCGTTGAAAATCTGGCATGACAATATTACAAATCTGTGAAGTTACAAGGGTGTGTGGAAAGTGTGCAACGCACACTTGTAACACAGTCATTTGATGGGCTATCATCACCAGATTTTCAGCATAGGCATTTTAGGACCTCTGCTCATGAGCAGTATCACTGTCATTTTTTTAATCTGTCCTGGACAGTGATTTCCCACAGCGACTGCTCTATTCTGCACCAGAAGTGCAGAACCACATTTCAGCCAGGATGGGAAAAATGACAGCTGCACTGTTCATAAGTAGGTGTGGAAAAATGGCAATATTAAAAATCTGGAGTGAAAATATAAATTCGCGAAGGTATGAGTGTGCATGCATGCTGTGCAATGCACGCTTGTAAGACATTCATTTTATGGAGTAGCATTACCAAATTTTCAACATAGCCATTTCAGGACCTCTACTCATGAACAGTGTCACTGTCATTTTCTTAATCTGTCCTGAACACTGATTTCCCACAGTAACCGCACTATTCTATGCCGCAAGTATGAAAACACATTTCTGCCATGATGTGAACAATGACAGCTGTACTGTTCCCAAGGAGGTGTGAAAAAATGCTAATGTTGAAAATCTGGCCTGAAAATATTGCAAATTCTTGAAGTTATGAGCGTGCATAGCAACAGCGCAGGCTGCGTCAGAAACAGTCATTTGTTTTATTTTTCCACTAATTTGAACATAGGCTTTTTGAGAGCCCACCATGAATAATGGCACTGTCATTTTGTTAATCGTCCCCCAAAGGTGAGTCTGATCAGTGACCTCAAAATCACCTTTTGGGGCCAATTAACACCATGACAGTTCAAGCTTTCATGAGGAGGGGTCCCAAAAACCCCATGTTGAAAATTTGGTGAAAAAATTCCCAAAAATGCCAGAGTTATGCACTAAAGTTGAAAACACCCTATTTATTACATTATACAGCTTACTGGCATTTCCTCAGTTCGCGGTCGGCTTTGAAAAGCGCAGACATGTTCCTGGTCCAGAGAAGATCATTGTACTGAGCTCCAGAGGTAAGTATGGGGTGAGGGGGGTGGTGTGGGGAGGCAGGGTGTGCAGTGGGTGGGTGTTGGTTGTGGGTGGGGCCATGGAGACTATGAGGGACCGTTTTCTTTTTTGCAGGGAAAAAAAAATCAAAAGACATCGTGGGACCGTTTTGCCTTTACAGGGGCATATGACATGCTGGGGTGGGCTCCCAGCATGCCACCTCTTCCCTGGATTATATTGCTCCAGTTCGTGTGCGTCGTCTCTCTCCATCCGACCTCGGACCCCATAGTTTGATGGGGCCTTGAGGGAGTTGCAGCAACTTGGACGCAGGTTAGAACGTTGCTGGTGGAGGTCTGGCCTGGGTGCCGACCACCTTAGACTGCTAGAACATTATCAATTCTATCAGTCAGAAATCTCCCCATACGAAGGCAGAGTTCCTGTCTGGGGAAATTTCTGCCACACAGAACCGACCTGCTCAGCTTTTCAGAACTGTGGACAGATTGTGCAACCCAACCTGACTACAGCTCCGTAGAGCGTTATCACAATTACAGTGTGATAAGATTGCTCGGTTCTTTGCTGATAAGGTGACCAACATTAAGGAAGACATCTGTTTGACACATTCTATGCTAGTAACAGGTGCCCAGGATCGGGTCACTATCCCTTTGTTTTCCTGGAGCACCTTTGACCGCCCGGAAATCGTGGATGTTATGTGGATTGTCCAGGGTCTGTGTCCTCACTACTGTAGTTTAGATCCAGGTCTCACACCCCTAATTTAGGGTGTGGAGATTCTATTCTACTGGCTGTAGCACAGATAGTTTGGTCTTCTCTTGACTTGGGTGAATATCCCCTGTCCTTGAAAGAGGCAGTGGTGACATCCTTGTTGAAGAAATCACCTTTGGACCCAGACTGTCTTGCTAACTACAAACCTATCTCGAACCTCCCCTTTGCAGGGAAGGTGATCGAGAAGGTGGTAGCAGCCCAGTTGGAGAACCACTTGACCATCCATAGCATCTACGAACCTCTCCAATCAGGTTTCCGTAAGAGGCATAGTACCGAGACTGTGCTGGTTCGGGTACTCAATGATCTCCTGATGGTGAGAGACCAGAGAAAATGGTCTATTCTGGTTTTACTGGATCTATCATCAGCATTTGACACCGTCGACCATGGGTTCTCTTGGAGCACCTGAGATGTATTTGTGGACTCTCTGGGGTTGTGCTCAGATGGTTCACATCATACCTAACCGGAAGATCTCAGAGGGTGGTGTCAGAGTTTTTTTCCTCTGATCCTATCTCTCTTTTTTGTGGGGTCCCTCAGGGCTCTATACTGTCCCCAATGTTGTTTGCGGTGTACATGCTTCCCCTCGGAGACATTGTGAGATGGTACGGGTTGGGATTTCACTGTTATGCAGATGATACCCAACTGTACCTGTCCTTTGCACCTGACTAGGAAGGAGCTGTCTCGGTATTTAGTAGCTGTCTGAAGGAAATCCAGGATTGGATGAGGTCCAGTTGGTTAAAGTTGAACTCTGGGAAGACCGAGGTGTTGGTTTGGGATCTGGATTACTGGATAGGGGGACCTGTGGCCGGCTCCCCCTCTGGGGTGTTTTTCGGGGATGTTGAGTTACTGGTCTCTCAATGGGTGTGAGATCTGGGGGTGATCTTAGATGCTGGGCTGACTTTACGATCTCAAGTGTCAGCAGTGGTAAAATCTTCTTTTTATCATCTGAGAAACAGCGCCAGAATCAAGCACCTCGTTCCATCTGACGATCTGCCAACTCTGATCCATGCCTTTGTGACCTCACACCTGGACTATTGCAACTCACTTTACCTTGGGCTTCTGGGGGTTGATATCTGCCACCTCCAGCTGGTGCAGAATTCCGCAGCTCGAGTACTTACAGGTACTCCTAGATCATCTCATATTACTCCGGTGCTTCGGGGTCTGCACTGACTACCAGTTCAGTGGGGGATCACCTCCAAAGTCAGATTACTGATGTTTAAAGCCCTACATGATCTGGGCCCTGATTACCTGAAAGATCTCCTGATTCCTTACCTCCCTAAGAGGTCGCTCTGCTCAGCCGACGGGGGGTTGCTAGAGATTCCTAGGGTTATATTGAAATCAGCTGGGGCCCAGGCTTTTATGTTTGTGTCCCCATCCCTTTGGAATTCTCTACCCCATCGGATAAGGGAGTGTATGACCGTGGGGAGCTTTAAACAGGCTCTCAAATCCTTTTTATGGAATAGGGCTTCCGGTGTCTCTGACTGATGTATGTATTTGTTTTTAACAGTTTTTATATTATTGTTTGTATACTTTGTTTGTACTCAATCTTTTTGGAATGCGCCTTGGTATTTGAAAGGTGCAATATAAATAAATATTATTATTATTTATTTTGGGTGGGCAGCAGTAGCCGATGGGAGATTGGGCACCCCCGTCGGCACACAAAGGGGGGGAGGGGGTAATCATTATGCCGACAGGCACCCCATCGGTAGGAATAAAAGAGGGGGTTTTAAGAATGTTGACGGGGAGTGGGCTCCCCCGTCTGCAACAGAAACATGGGCACTGAGGCCGATGGGGATTGGGGCCCCCGTTGGCAACTAAACATGGTGGGGGGGTTATATGGTTTGTGAACATGGCGGCAACCTGCCGCCATGTTCACAAACAATATTAGGGTTGCTAGATCCCGCCTTGCAATGATGGGTCACTCCCTCATTGCAGCAGATGGCTGATGTTGCAATGATGAGGTGGCCCCTGATTGCAGTGGCTGATTTGTCACAAGTTGGTGCAAATGTTCCAAACTTGTGTCACCAGCAGGGTGCAGAAGCACTGGAGGAATCGGAACAAGCCTTTGCAGGCTGTGGGAGCATTGGCAACAACAGTGCCATGCCTCCACAGCTTGCTTCTGAGAAAGCTGCTCAATATGTTTCTTGCGCTGCGTGCAAGCAACATAAAAAGTGGTGTAGACATTAATGGAGACATTACTGAAGGAGAGGCTTGTGGAGCACCTGGAGGCAAAAGTGCTGCAAGACCATTGGCAGCACAGTTTCACAGAGAGGAGATCATGTACAACTAATAGATTTCTTTGACTGGGTTGCCCGGGAGGTGGCTCAAGAGACAGCAGTGGACATGATCTAGCTGGACTTCAGTATGGCTTTTGACACCATGCTGCATAGGAGGCTAGTTAAGAAACAAAGCCTGGAGGTGGCAGAGAATGTGACAAGCTTGGCATCAAACTGGTTAAGGGATAGGAAACAAAGTGTGGTGGTAACTAGTAGCCACTCAGGTGATAGGAGAGTGACTAGTGGGGTGGTACATGGTTCAGTGTCAGGACCAGTTCTGTTCAATATCTTCATAAGAGACATTGCTGAGAAGCTTGTGGGGGACGTATGTCTCTTTGTGGATGTGACAAAAATCTGCAACAGGCTTGACACTCAGGAATGGGTGGAGATAAAGCAAATGGATCTGAGGAAACAAGAGGTATGGACTAAGTAGTGGCAGATGGGTGTCAATGCCAGAAAGTACAAGGTTAAGCACACTTAGGGCTGCAGAATCCAGAGGCTGTGTATAAGCTGGGGGAGTGGAGCTTACAGTCACCAAGCAAGAAACAGACTTTGTAGTCATCATATCTGATGACCTCAAGATAGCTGAGCAGTGTGAAAAAGCAGTGGGAAAGGCTAACAGTATACTGGGGTGCATTGGGAGAGGGATTTGTAGTAGGAGGAGAGAGGTGGCGCTGCCACTGTATCGCTTGCTGGTGAGGCCCCACCTGGAGTACTGTGTTCATTTCTGGAGGCCACACCTCTGCAAGGGCACTGAAATGGTGGAGGTGGTACAGAGGATGGCAAACAAAATGGTGATGGGGTTGCATGAGAAGCCATATGAGAAAAGACTGCAGGAGCTCAACCTGTACTCCCTGGAAGAGAGGAGAGTGAGATGGATCATGATTGTAACCTACAAGTGAACAAGGTACAAGTGGAGAGTCTATTTCAAAGAAAGGAACACATTAGAACAAGGGGGAATGTAATGAAGCTAAAAGGGGGAAGTTAGGAAGATGTTATAGGAAATACTTCTTCACGGAAAGGGTGATGCATGACTGGAACAGCCTGTCAGAGGAGGTAGTGGGGGCAAAGCCTCTGGCAGCTTCAAGCATGTATGGGATAGGCACAGGGGTATATTAGATAGAGGAATAGGGGGAGGGAGTGACATCAATGGCCAACTAGAGTCAGTGGTGATGGAGTAAGCAGGAACAAGGGCAAATTGGATAGGCCTGAAGATCCTTTTCTGCCAACAAAATATGTTTCTGTAAGGCACTCTTTGCTCTATAAGAGGTGTTTACGTGCTGCAGCCTCTCTCATTCACTGTTATGGAGTAGAAAAAATAAATGCTTTATAATTGTTGTTATAGATTGAGGGAGCATTCCTGACCAATTGGAGCACTCCTGCACATGAGACACTCTTATTCTGTGAAGAGCATCTCATGCACAGATGCCCTGGAAATGGGCATGTACTGGGAACAGTTTTTTAACTATATTATTGATCTCTCACAATCAATAATATATTAATACATCTTCCATTGCCTCTCATTCCTGTATTAGAGTGATTTCACTTGCCTTCAGCTTAAGCCAGATCAGCTCAGCTTTGCTTCGCTGTTCTTGCTCCAGCCAAAGGCGTGTGAAACCATTCTTATACAGCAATGAGTGGCTCTGGGGGGACATATTAACATATATAAGAATAGCTGGAATGCTTAGAAATAAACAGTTCCGACTGATTAAGAATGATGTTGAAATTGTATAATGTAAAATGGTAATATAGCAATTTAAGGCCAGAATGGACTCCAGGTCCATCACGAAGGCTTGTGCTGTCATCATGTCCACTGCCTCTGCTTGCAGGTGGTTCCATAGGTTCACTACTCTCTGGGAGAAGTGCTTCTTAATGTTACTGACAATGGTGCAGTGTACGTATATATATACAAGTCAAACAAACAGAAAAGAGAAACAAAAAGTGCCTTAGCTGGTGTTTGAACCATGGCCGCTTGGAATACCATTCCAGTTGCATTATCATCTGCACCACCAAGGCAACTGGAAACCTGGGACTCCCAGAAGCATCTTACTCTATCTCTAATGCACAACTTGGTGGTACACAGATACATTTTTTTACTCTCATATAAATGGAACCCAAATAAACAGAAGGAGAAAAAATGTAAGTGCCTTAGCTGTAGTACAGTAAGCGTAGAATTGCTCTCTGTCTTTCAGACAGTGGCCAACCAAGGTGGTGAGTGGAGGGGCTGTTCTGGTCTTTATGGAGGGGAGTGCTCAGGCTATTTGGTGGGCCATGCGGGGTGGTGGTGGAAGGTTTGGAGCTGATGGGATGGGGGGGCTTCTTTGCTATTGGGGCACTGGACAGACAATTTGGTGTAGGGAGACCACTGGACACAAGAGACTATTACATTAATGCGTGGGTGGGTATTTTGGGGGTTGGGGGGCCAAGGAATATTGCACAAATACATGGGGGGTGTTAGGGGTTTGAGAACCCCTGTACACCACAGAATATTGCAGGATTACATGATGGGGGTGTTAGAGAGGTGCAGGCCTGGTTTGAGGAGTCAGTAATTAGTGAGACACTAATGGCTAGTAACTGTCTGTCCAAACCTATCAATATACCAGTGCCTCTATATGCACGGCACAGTTAGCTGCTTTGCATTGGCACTGTGGCCTATTTCTGGGCAACTTGCAAATGGGTTTGTGATTCTCCAACATGCTATCCAATATGGCACTTTCCACTCCTACCTCACTTTGAGGGTGCTAGGGGGTGTTAGTGAGTCTCTAATCCATTTTGTGTCCCATCATTACATGCTAAATATTCTGGCCTGATTGTCTTTGTCAATCCAGAAATAGAAATGTGGTTTGTAATTTGCTTTTAGGACTTTGGTTAGTAAAGATCTTGCAAATATAAATTTTATTTACTGTAATACTTGAATAAGTGTTAGAAATGTTGGGAGGGGCACCTCACCTAACCACTGTAGGATGTTTGCAGCATGTAAATCCTATCTTGGGTACACTGTAATAATCACGGTATTTATTTGTTTTGTATTTCTGAAAATAGCTTTGGGCTGAAAGATCCTTTATAAAGGTTCCACGTCAGCATGAATGACATGGAAAATTACAGTGTAAGACAATCAATATAAGAATAACAGCACAAGTAACATTTCAGACAGAGAACTACAGGGAAATACAGGCAGTCTTTGGGTAACATATCAGTCAGGGTAAATAAGGACAAGTTTTAGGTATATATGACAAAGTACAAGCAATAACTCAAACAATTGGATACATTGGTTTAAGAAACAACACAGTTTGCCTGCTGTAACAGTAGAATCCATTGGACAAGGAGGGTATTAGTGCACACTCTAAGAGAGATGAGGGGAAGGGGCTGAGGCAGCCGATGGAGGTCTTGTCTCAGGAAAGGTTTGAGGTTCATTGTGTGAGGTGTGAGGGCTAAAAATGGAGAAAGGTGAGTAGGTAAAGGGGGTGATGGCCACAAGCTGTGCAGTGGGAGAGTGTAGGCAAAAAGGGGGTAGTAGACTTGAGGGAGGGGTTGGCTGGGGGTTAGGAAGGGGACAGGAGAGGAAAAAGTCTAGGATGGAAGCAGAGGGAATAGTGTATTTTTAGAGGTTGCAAGTGCAGCTACTAGCTGACTCTAAGTGATCTCATAGTTTAGACTTAAATCGGCCTAGTTTGGTTTTGGAGAGCAGGTCATCCTTGAGGGAGTTAAGCCAGGGAGGGGCTCGATATGAGCACTGTCCCTAGGAGGTCCATTGAAAGGGGACTTTAAAGGACAGGTTATTAGACCCTGTTGTTGTCCTGGAGTTATCTGTGGGGGTGAGGAGGTTGTGAATCCCAGGGGGTGTTAGTCCCAGAGTGGATTTTTTGGCTATCAGGCAGACTTGGTATTCTGTCCTACTCTTAAGGCTTAACCACCCTGCCTGTGAGTAGAGATTGTATTATATTTATTAGGCATGGAGCATCAAGGCATAGCCGACATGCTTTGTTGAGCACGACCTTCACTCTTTTGAGGGCAGTGTCTGATGCGGCAGGGTACACTGCTAGACCATAGCTGATTGTTGAGAGGACTGAACTGGTTAGTGCTAGCCTTAGCACACATATCGTTAGGCAGTTCTTGTGCCTGCATAACAATCAGATCTTGGCATGCGCCAACTTAGCAACTAGGTCAATGTGACATGTGAAGGATAGTGAGCTGTTCAGGGTAACTCCTAGATATCTGAAGCATGGAAACTGTTCAAGAGGTACATTTTGGTTGTTGAAAATGTGCAAAAGGCGGGCCTCCTTTTGGTTGTATGAGGATGCAAACAACATCGTTTTTGTTTTTTTGTAATTTAATAGTAGTTTGAAGTTGAAGAACCAGGCCTCGGCAGCTGAGAAGTTTTGTTACATCATCTTCTCCAGCATTAACGCATTAGTATGTCTGGAGAAGAGAACTGCAACATCAGTATATTGAAGGATTTTATCCTGGCATGCGAGCAGGACGCGATTGAGGAACAGACTGAAGAGCAGTGATCCCAAGATGGATCCTAGGGGTACCCGAGTTCTCAAGTCTCTTCTCTCTGTGAGGATCCCAGAAATTTTCACCCACTGTGTCCTCCTGGAGAGGTAATTCTGAAACCATGAAACTGATTCAGTTGATAGTCCCATGCAGGCTAACTGACTCAGTAGTAGGTCATGGTTGACCATGTCAAATGCCTTGGTGAGGTCGACGTACAGTATGTTGCCCACACCAACTGGCCATGGTCAAGAGCATCGTGGATAAAGTCTGTCAACTCAAGTAATGCACTGGTAGTACTGTGCAGTTTTTGAAACTGTGCTGCTCTAGGCATAACAATTGGTATTTATCCAGGTGGTCTGTGAGCTGGTCATTGACTATTCGCTCAAGCGCCTTTGAGAGTGGGGAGATAATGGAGATTGGTTGATAGTATGGCTTGCTTTATCGCCACTCTTGAAAATGGGGGTTACCAATGCTGCCTTCCAAGCCTAAGGGAATTTACTATGGTGGGGAGAGAGGTTCAGAATCCTGGTGAGGGGTGCGAGATTTCACTGAAAGTTAAGGCAATGAGTTTAAGGTCAAGTGTGTCATTGCCAACTCAAGTTTTACCAAGGACTCACATGATGTACTTCTTGACATAAGCTTGGTAAATGGTTTCAAAGTAGAAGGGTGAGGAGGTGTTGTTAGGTGGGTCCAAATGAGGGTTAGGATTTGTGTTGTTTGATGTATTAAAAAAGTTTGGGAGAACACCACTTAGATCTGTGAATGCATTGTTAAAGGTGTTGGCTATGGCTATGGGGTCCTGGGTGATTATGTCACCAATATTAAGCAAAGTTGGTGACGATTTATTGGGTTTACCGGTTAGGGTCCTTATGTTTTCCCCAAATTTTGAACTGTCCCTCCAAGAATTAGTTAATTCTTCCTTGAAGTAGCCACATTTAGCAGAGCGAATGGCCGCTGTACATTTGTTATGAACTGCTTTATAGTTCTGGTAGTCAGTGGGGGTGCTAGTACTTCTTGCTTTGTACCATAGATTATCCCTATTCCTCATCATCTCAAGAATGAGTCAGTTAACCCAGGACTTGTGTGTCCCCTTAATTGTAAGCTTCACCACAGGAGCATAGAAGTTGCAGACTCTGGTGTAAACCTTGATGAAGTGGTCAAGGGCTACATCTACATCATTAGTGCCATAGAGGTAGAACCAGTCCAGTAATCTAAAGTGGGCTCTGAATGTGGCCAGCAGCTCTCTCTTGAGTACTCTGGATGTGACTGTAATGGGAGGGATCTTAGGGGATGTGTTCTATGCAGATTGTAACATTTGAAACAAGAGATTTAGCAGTCGGGGTGATGGTTGAGAAGAGATATTAAAACTAAATAAGGAGAGAAACACAACAGAGGAGATGCATTCTGGCCCTTGTGATTTATTTTTTGAGCAGGGAGTTAGTAAACTGAAGGAGCTGTAGTACAGCCATGTTCAGGAGCGTGTTTATGGCAGTCGGATGCTATCTGGTATGTAGAAGACAGGCATTATTCACTACAGAACTAGTTGCAGCTTGGGTGGACATAAAGATTCTGTAGTGTAGATCCAAGTAGGAGCTGGGGGGTACCACATCCACCCCCTCCATCATAGACTCCCCAAGGATCCACTAGGGTGGTTGGAGTGTTGTGGGCAAGGAGGAGGAGGAGGAGAAGGGCAGAAATGTGTCCCTGGGAGGAGGGAGCTGAATTACTGAGACACAGAACTGCTTCACTTCATTGAGTGAGGGTATACACATGGCTTCTTCAGTTATGGAGGCCCCCATTAGTTGCACAGAGTCTCCAAAAGGCTGCAGACAGCTGCAAAGCCTGTCGGTGGGGGAAGCTCCACATGAAGTAGATCAGCAATGTGAACTGTGGTGGTGAAAACTCAGTAGTGAGGAGAAAGAAAAGGTAGTAGGAGTTAATGGGAAGGAGAGGAACACTTCTGTATTACATCTCCTGGACAATTGCTTGGCTCCCAGAAAAAGGAGACTAGTTATTTAGACAGGGTATAGACCCACATACTGTAATTATCCACCACGATACATACAATAGATATGTAGATATAGGGCATGAAGGCAGACAAAGGCCTACTGACCCATCCAGTCTGCCCACCCAGCCTGAGTATTCTGCTCTTGCCCTACTAGCCATCCTGCCACGTAGAGTCTGTCCCCGCTCTGATTAAGCCCATGTACCTGTCCTCACTCTCAAAACTGCTCACTGATTTGGCTTTTACCACTTATTCTGGTAGCTTGTTCCATGTATCCTTTTCTCTTTTAGTGACAAAATGTTTACAGACATCTTTTTAAATCTCCCTCCTGCTAGTTTAACTGAATATCCATCATCTATGTATTTGTGCTCCAGAAAAATATAGCTTTGAAATCAGTTACTTGTGCATTTTGATTATGTCATCCCTTTCCCTTCTCATGTTGAAGGTATACCTGTTAAAATCTGCAGACTCTCCTCATACGTCATGTGCGTGCTCCAAGACTCTGGATAATCTTGGTCACCCTGTGCTGTACTGCTTCCACTTTATCTCAGGGGTGAACTCCAGTACATTTGTGCAATACTCCAGATGTGGTCTCGCCAATGACCTGTACAAGAGGAGGTTTATCACCTAGCTTCTGTCCTTGATCCCCTTCCCTATGCATCCCAACATCCTAGTCACCTTTCACACAGCTCAATTACAGTATGCTGTGGATTTTAGTTTTCTGATATTATGACCTGTAGGTCCTTTTCTTCCATTGTGCATTCCAGTCTGACCCCCACCCCATCATTTCGCTATGCACCCTTGGGGACTTTTTCCTAATGTACATTACTTTGCATTTTTATGCATTGAAACAAAGCTACCCCATCATTGACCAATTCTGCAGCCTGACTAGATTTATTTATTCACTTTGTTAACTGGGTAAGTACACTGAGCCATAGTCCTTTTTAGGAATGGCCTGGAGCCGCAAGACAGGCAGCCAAAATGGTACAAAATGTAACAAACAATATATGTAACATACAATATATGTACAAACATACAACATTAAAGAACATTCACATTTAGTTTGTTGCAGGAAATAAGATTGTATCTGATTTTTAAAATTTAAATGGCTGCATGCAGTAAGGCAAGATAGAGGCAATGAATTCCATAATATTGGTGCTTGCACAGAAAAAGCACGCTTCTCCATGGCAGTTAAGAATTTAGGAATATGTAGATGTAGGCTAGAAGACGATCTTAGCATTCTGTTTTCTTTTTCTGATCTCAATTTGAATAGTGGGGACATATATTTTATTCTTAATATGTAATTAACTGAACATCTGAGATTGTACTGGAAATTTAACCTCGGGGGTAACCAACCTGTTTCTTTATGTAGTACACAATAATGAGTTTTGTACAGCTTAAGTGTAGCAAATCTACAAACAGAATTAAATGTTTTGGTTATTAAATTAAATCAGCACCTGATAACTTTGCAAATAAAAAAGTGTTGTATGGAGTTGGTAAAAGTACACCTGTAGAGCACTGGGAGGAAGGAGCTGCTGGTATAACTAAACTTCTCTACTGGGACTAAGAACTAGAAGTTTTGTACTGGTACCTTCAATTTAGGGTAAAATAAACGTTAGTGTGTTAGAGTTAGTTGAAGTGAATTGTTATCTGTGTATCTGTTATCTGTGTAGATGTCTAGGTGCTTGTTACAGGTGGCTGAAGGAAACTGTTATCTGTGAAATTAACTAAGTGTAGAAAGATTTGCAAAGTAGGGGGAGTTATCTAGGTGCTTGTCACAGGTGGTTGAAGGGAATTATTATCTGTGAAATTAACTAAGTGCAGAAAGATTTGCAAAGTAGGGGGAGTGGCTTAGCTAGAAGGAGTCAGGTTAAAACCTGATTTAAACACTGCCCTGGATAGCTTCTGGCAGAGCACCAGGAGGAAGGAGCTGCTGGTATAACTAAACTTCTCTACTGGGACCATATTGCCCTCTGTCCCTGCCTCCCCTCAACCCCCCACTGAAAGGCAGTTCTACTTTTATAGGCACATGATTTGACTGACAACAGGAACTTCCTGTTTGGGAGCAGGAAGTGAGTGATCACAGAGTCACCAAAGACTTACCATCATAGAATGGCAAGAGTAACTCTCCGTCCCCCTCAGCTGCTGGAGGTCTGACTCTGAGCAAGTAAGGAGACTACTAAGAAAAATAGGAACTTCTTGTCTCAGAACAGGAAGATCAGGAGCTAAAAGGGCACAGAGGCAGTAAGTAAGTAGGGAAAGAAAAAAAATAAACACAGGAAAGAGTAAGTATTCCAAACAACAGTTAGGGAGCCAGAAATAAGACATGATGGGAGTGGTGCAGTGCAGTGGCTGTGGAGCAGCAATCTTCTGGGAGATGTTCTGGAGGATAAGGTATTGTCCCATCTGCAAGCACCTCTCTGGGCTGAGGGAGGAGGTTGCTCATCTCCAGATTCAGTTGGCCAGGATTTGTGGGACCTTTTTCCCACCCAGAGACCACCAGGGTCACTGCCGTTGCCTCAGAGGTTGCCAAGAAAAAGGAGTGGTTGAACCACAGTGGGCTCAGGGAAGGTGAGGGTGGTGGAACAGAGGTGCATACCTCCAGTTGTACCTCTCTGCAATTTCTATGCTGTGCTGGAAAAGTGTGATTCCTCTATGAAGGCACCCACAGTGAAGACCAAGGAGAATGCTGGGAACCTCCACAAAGGAGACCCACAGACAAGGGACCCCACAGGGGAAGGAAACAACTCCTGGTGGGGGACTCCCTTGTTAGGAAGGATGAACTGGGGGAGGAAGGGGAGAGGGAGGTAAGGTGCCTGCCAGGTGCCATGACTTGGAGGAACAGGGAGTGAATCCTCAGGATCGCCAGAGCAGCTGCACAGGGGAGGGAGCTGGATGTCATTGTCCACCTAGGGACAAATGACCTGGCTAAGAAAGGGATCAGAGCAGTGCAAGAAGGATTTGTGGAGATGGGGAGGGGCTAACCTTCTCTGGGGTGCTGCTTGTCTATGGCACAGGTGAGGCTAGGGTGCTCCACATCATGGGATTCAATCAGTGGCTGAAAAACTGGTGCAGAGCTCAGGGATTTGGCTTCATTTGGGACTGGGGGTCCACCCGGAGGGATGCAGGTCTATAGTGGCGTGATGGTCTGCATCTGTCCAGAAGGGGAACCAGGATCCTAGGTGATAGGTTTAAATGCTTCACTGGCAAGCATTTAAACTAGCCAAGGGGGCAGGCACTGGAGACAAGCAGGGAAATCCTAGCCCCTTCCCCCCAAAAAAATCAGGGTACTAAGTGAGGTAGACACCAACATATAGATGTTGATAGGGACAAGTGCAGGGGTAAATGGAGAAAGTGACAAATGCAATAAGGACAGGCATGGGGCAAAAAGGGTAAGGCCATCAAGAAATGGAGGGTAATGAGTACCAACGTCCGTAGTCTGGGTAACAAGCTCCCCGAACTGGTGGCCTTGATGGAAGAGGGATGCCTGGATATTGTAGCAGTCACAGAAACATGGTACACAGCGAACCATGAATGGGATGTTAACATATCAGGGTACACAACCTACAGGAGAGACAGGGAGGGGAAAAGAGGGGGTGGCGTAGCTCTCTATTTAAGGGAAAGGATAAAAGCAACTGAACAAAAGAGTAAACAGGCAGGAGAGGAGGCACTGTGGGTCACCTTAGAGACTGGAAATGGCACCACAATCCACATGGGGGTTATATACAGACCCCCATGTCAGGGGGAGGGAATGGACAAGGATATGATAGAAGGCATACTTAGGATGGCAGAGAAAGGAGAGATACTGCTGATGGGGGACCTTAATTTGCCAGATGTTAACTGCAGCATGTTTGCTGCAGCCACATCCAAAAGCAGGGCTATTCTCAATGCTCTTCTGGTGGCACGTCTCAGAAAGCTAGTTTTGGAACCTACTCGTGAGGCAGCAATCTTTGACCTCATACTCTCAAATGGGGACAGTGAGAGGATCTCAGATCTAGAAGTGGGTAGCTATTTGGGAACAAGTGACCACCAAACAGTGTAGTTCACGATAAACTCAACTACAGAGTCAAGCCATACAAAAGTGAGGGTTCTGGACTTCAGGATGGCAGACTTTGGCAAGATGGGAGAGTGCCTTAGAAAAGCACTAGCAAACAGGCTAGAAGGAGGGGTGGAGCAACAATGGGGAAATATCAAAACTGTCATCACAGAGGCAACAAGCCTTTGTGTGAAGCAAATAAATAAATCAAAATGAAAGCAAAAAACACTGTGGTTCTCAAAAGAGATGGCAGTGAAGGTTAGGGAGAAAAAGATAACATTTAGGAAGTATAAGGAAACACAGAAGGAGCAGAACAGATAACTGTACCAGTTAAGGTGGCATGAAGCAGGAGGGTAGTCAGAATAGCAAAAGCCCAAACTGAGGAAATGATAGTCAACTCTGTTAAGAAGGGGGATAAAACCTTTTATAGGTATATCAGGGAGCGTAGAAAGACAAAGGGAGGGATAGTAAGGCTGAATAGAATGAATGGTGGGTGGGCAGAGGGGGACAGTGAAAAAGCAGGGATACTGAATGAATATTTCTGCTCAGTATTCACAAAAGAGGAGGGGGAAGTGCCTAATCTAATTAACAGATGCACTCTTGATAGGTGGGTCAATCCCAGCCCTTTCACAGAAGAAAGGGTTCTGCAAGAACTCCTAAAACTGAAGGTGGACAAAGCAATGGGGCCTGATGGAATTCACCCCAGAATTCTAAAAGAATTAAGGGGGGGAGCTAGTGAAACCACTGACTACTCTTTTTAATAAATCATGGGAGGATGGTGTGGTACCTGAGGACTATAGGAAGGGAGATGTGATTCCCCTTCACAAAAGTGGGACCAAGACAGAGGTAGGAAACTAGAGACCTGTCAGTTTGACCTCTGTGGTAGGAAAAGTGTTGGAGTCACTTCTGAAGGAAAGAATTGCTGAGTATCTTGAGGCCAGTGGGGCACAGGACCCAAGGCAGCATGGGTTCACAGTGGGAAGGTCATGTCAGGTGAATCTAATAGATTTCTTTGACTGGGTGACCAAAGTAGTAGACCAGGGGAGGGGCTGTGGACATGGCCTACCTAGACTTTAGCAAGGCATTTGACACAGTCCCACACAAAAGATTAATAGTCAAATTAACCAACCTGGGAGTGGGTCCCAGGGTGGTAGCCTGGGTAAAACATTGGCTGGACAACAGGACACAGAAGGCAATTGTAAATGGAGTCCACTCTGAAGAAAGAGGGGTTACTAGTGGGGTACCGCAGGGTTCAGTACTGGGTCCAGTCCTTTTTAATGTCTTTATAAGTGACATTGCAGAGGGACTGGAAGGAAAAGTATGCCTCTTTGCAGGTGACACAAAGATCTGCAACAGGGTTGACACACAAGGAGGTGTGGAAAGGATGAGAAGGGACTTGGCAAGGTTGGAGGAATGGTCAGAAATATGGCAGATAGGATTCAGTGCAAAGAAGTACAAAATAATGCACCTGGGAAGCAAGAACCCAGGGGAAGATTACACAATGGGGGAGGAGGTAGTAACAACAACAAAAAAGGAAAGAGACCTGGGGTAATCATATGAGATGACCTTAAGGTTAGCAAGCAATGCGAGAAGGCAGTAGGAGGCTGGGGGGATACTGGGATGTATAGGGAGAGGCATCACCAGCAGAAAACAGGAAGTTGTTATCCCTCTGTACAGACAGTTGGTGAGACCCCATCTGGAGTACTGCGTCCAGTTCTGGAGACCCCATTTCCTCAAGGACAAAGGATAGATGCAGTCCAGAGGAGGGCAACTAAAATGGTGCAGGGTCTGCAAGAGAAGCTGTATGAGGAGAGACTAAAGGAGCTTAATATGTATACGCTTGAGGAAAAGAAGGGAGAGGGGGGACATGATAGAAACTTTTAAGTACCTAAGTGGATTCAACAAAGTCCAAGAGGGTAGCATCTTTCAGAAAAAGAGACGTGCAAGAACAAGGGGACACTATTTAAAGATAGAGGTGGGGGCGGTTCTGGGGCAATGTGAGGAAGTATTTTTTCACAGAGAGGGTAGTGGATTCATGGAACAGCCTTACTGAGGAGGTTGTGGAGTGTAAAACTGTGGGAGAATTCAAGAATGCAAGGAACAGACATAAGGAAGTTCTTGTGGGAGGTAAGAAGAAATAGGTTGTTGGTTAACTAGGATCTGCAGCCTATCCTGTAGGTAGAGAAATGGGTAGTCTAGGTGGGCCAAGTGATCCTTATCTGCCATCAAAGTCTATGTTTCAATGTTTCTATGGTGTGCGATATGGCTGCCACTACACATTCAGTCACTTCACTATCAGTCAAGCATTGCTTGTGAAGCACTTTGGGATACACTGTGAATGAAAAGCGCTGTATAAATGCTGATTCTTCTTCTTCTTCTACTTATTGTAATACTGCTCACCCTACTTGATCTCTGGCTTTATCCCCCCTTTCCTAACCACTAAGGTTCCCTTATGCCTATCCCATACATTTTTGTATTACAATAGGAAGACCGAGGTAAGACTCGGTGTTGGAGGGAAAAAGGGGGTCCAGGGGAAGATGAAGATTGGTGGGCAAAGAGGTCATGGAAAGCAGTCTGCCTGAACACCAGATGCCTTGGGTTCCTTGATACTGTCACAACCAGTGGTTTGTTACAAAGTAACACCATCAGTCATGCATCTAAGCCCATACCGCCTACTCTGAAGGGTCCTAGTTTTCCTCCTGTTTAATTGCAGATGCTATCCGTTCCCCTCATTGCTCAGATAGCTCTACCTCCAACAGCTCCTTCTCTGCTTTCAGTTTATATAACTCATTGATGGATTTCTGCCAGCCTCCCAGCATTACAACACTACTGAGTCTTAAGCTGGTACTCCTCATATCACAGTTCCTCCAAAGGAACAAACTCTGGTTCCCCTGTTTTGCTAGGAAGTACTTAAAGATATTGGCCCTCTGGGATTCAGTTATCTCCTGGAGTTTAGCAGGTAATATCGAGCTCAACCTTGCTCCTTTGCCCCTCCCCTACTCCATGAACATGCCACAAAAGACTTAAGTTTTCCCAGCTTAACATCTGCAGCTTCCTAGCAAATGAGAATGATTTAGAGGCCTGGCTGATTCATCACTCCTTTGATGTGCTGTGCATTTTGGAGTGTTGACTTAAGCATAACATTCTTGACTCCTACTTTCTCTCTAATTACAACTACATTTGTTCTGACTCCCACTCTTCCAAAAGGTGTGGTGGGTTGATACTGTACTGCAAATCTTATCTCATCATCTCAGTGGTACCTCACATCACTGTTGCTGGGTCCTTATGTGAGTTATTACATGCCATCCTCCTCTTGGGCAGCTAAAATAAATTACACCTTGTTTGTGCATACAGTTCACTAAAGAGCGGTACCACCAACCTTTCTCCCCTACTAGATACTATCATTCCCAAGGATAGAAGGAATGAGATTCTTGTAATGAGGGATCTTAACCTTGACTGGTTAAGCCCCACTCCAAAGCATATGGATCAAGAATCAGTAAAGCAAAGGTAACTCCACCCATCTCTGACTCCACCCTCCCCCTGAACAAATTGAGGATGCTGCTCCTTGCTTGACTAGATGCACTCAAACAGGACCAATAGGGTACTGGCTGATGTCCTACCTGATATGCTTTGCACAACTACTCACCCGCCTTTTGCTTATGAACATCCCAGGTCTTTAAAGCTCTCCCCAACTCTTCTTACATGGGGATTTTGAATGTTTGTACTCCTCAAATCTTCTTCCTTAGTTGGCTCTGATTGACTGGTCCCCTTTTCTTACCACCTCTCATATCAATGTGACCCTAGGCATTTTCTAGGCTAGCACTGCCCCTCTCCAAGATAGACTCATATACTTTACAGAGAGGTGAGTCAGAGGTATAGTCACCCATTGGCTGTACAGTAATCTTTTGTTCCTCTTCAAAGTCAGAAACAAGTGCTGCACTATCTTTAAGATTGTCCAGTTTACAAAACGAGCTCACGAGTAGTATAAGTTCATATATCTCGTCAAATGTTAAATTTCAGCCAATCAGCGCATGCCATGTCATTTGACAGGTGGGCGTGGCCTAAAACGGACCAATCAGAATTGCCCCTTGTTAAACCGGAAGTACCTCCCTAAAATGCGCTTAGCCCTGCCCGCTTTGGTGGAAATGACACGTTCAACCCGTGTCCCACCTCATTACAAGAGAAATGACACGCGCTCAAACCCGTGTCCCGTCCTCAGCAGGAAATGACCTAACACCACCATTTTGTAAGTGTGTTACGCCCCTCATTCTCGTACACTCCTCGAACCCTGCCAGACCAGCCTGGCTCGAACCCCTGTCCCCCACCCCTCCTTCTCGTACACTCCTCGATCCCCTGCCAGACCATCCTGGCTGGAACCTGAGTTCCACCATGCTAGCTTGAACTCCTGCGTCCCTCCTTTCTCCTGCACCCCCACCAGCCTGGCTGAACCCTGTCCCCCTTCTCCTGCACCCCACCATCCTGGCTTGAACCCCTGTCCCTCTTCACCACCGTGCTCCTCCCACCCCAAAAAACAGTTAGTGTTTATGTAGTGGTATGTGCCCCCTGTAGGCCTGGTGTATAACTGCAGGGACATGTGTGTGTTTTTTGATTAGGATATTTTCAGAAAGAAGTATCTAGGAGGGAACCTGATCGTGCAGAGGTTTCACAGATCTGTGTGGAGACCCCCACCCCCGAGGGAAATTCATCTGCCTGTGTGAGTACCCCTTTTTCTGTTTTTGTAACAATATACAAAATTATTTAACATGCATCTGTAGGACTGGGTCAAACTTGCACCAAAAGGATAGCTTTATGTATACGCATGTAACATTTATAAGCTAAAACGGGGGACCTCTGTGTAAATAAGATGGTTCAGCAGTTTTCTCTGGATAGCATTGCAACAATCACAAAAAACTAATTATTTATACTTTTGTCGTGAATTAGAAAGAATAAAAATATATCAGAAAAAAGGAATACACATACCTATAGTTCACCCCCCCCTCAGCTCTGTGTAGTATCAAGGAGAAGGCTGAAATGAAATGTGTGTGTATATTTATAATGTTTTGAAAAATGATATATTACAAAGAAAAGACAGAATGTAAAATGATAATGTTTCTCTTTCAAAAATAATTTTAAAGCACACAGTCTTAAAATGTATCTACAGCATTGCTTAGAGTCGTTGCAAAAAAATACACACTGTGTGTGTGTGTGTGTGTGTGTGTGTGTGTGTCCTCATTAGACATGTAGGAAAAGCAATGTCTTTTATGTATGTTTAAAATATAGATGGACTTTTTGGAGCTCACGGTCCTGTTGGCTGTGTGGTAGGGGTCTTTGTCTGTTAAGACATGACAAAACATCTGTTGTTCATTTACACAGCCATGGCTACAAAGGCCTATTGATTCTCTTTGGAAACATGTGTGTCTCAAGATTTTTGGATTACAGGGGTCTGTAAAAAAGTAGCTTTATGCTTTTGTTGCAAAATGTCTATAGTTACATTATCAAAAAATTAAAAAGTTATGTAGTACTAAATAGAAAAATAAATGATATGTTACAAAGAAAAGATAGAATGTAAAATGATAATGTTTCTCTTTCAGAATAATTTCAAAGCACACAGTCTTCTTAAAATGTATCTACAGTTTTGCTTAGAGTCGGTGCAAAAGAATACACACTTTGTGTGTGTGCTATGTTTTACCGAATTACTAATTTAAAGGACTCAGCTGTTTAAAAAAGACAGAATTTCTGTTTTGACTTTTAAAAACATAACTTAAGCTGGCACTGCACTGCCTCTCTGTGTTTTAAGATTGATAAAAAAACATCTGTTTTTAATTAGACTGTGACCAACCTATTAGCAGAAAGGAATTTCTTAATGCCTTCCAGCTGTCGCAGGAAGTGAGAAACAAAAGCCTACATTGACTAGCATAGGGTCTTATATATCCCCCTTGGAGAATGGGGGGTGGTTGGTCTGATGGACAGTACCAGATGTTTTTTCACTACTTGCCACGTACTTGGGGTGGGAGGGGGTCTGAGTCATTTTATATAAGCATTTCAAGATACTGGAAGCTCAAGTAGTAGTTGTGGTAGTCTCACTCGGTCCTTTGTCTTGAGCTAAAAAATTTTAAAATATTCAACAATTAGCCATGGAATCGTGGACTCCTGACTTAAGAGCTTATACAAACATTCACTCTGCTTGGCTAATACACAGTTGAACACTACAGAAGGTGTGTATTTTTAACTAGAAATAGTAGATGCTGCATGTTTTAGAGTTTAAATTTTGTCTTATAAAAGTTTTAAAAATACTGAAAGTAGTGATAGGGGTGTATTTTTCTGTTTTAAAACAGCCATGCAGAGAAACCCTGGAGGGGAGAGGCTGACTAATCCCCAGATTACCACTACAGAAGGTGTGTATTTTTAACTAGAAATAGTAGATGCTGCAGGTTTTAGAGTTTAAATGTTGTCTTATAAAAGTTTAAAAATACTGAAGCAGTGACAGGGGTTTATTTTCTGTTTTTAAACAGCCCCACAGAGAAACCCTGGAGGGGAGAGGCTGGCTAATCCCCAGATTACCACTACAGAAGGTGTGTATTTTTAACTAGAAATAGTAGATGCTGCAGGTTTTAGAGTTTAAATGTTGTCTTATAAAAGTTTAAAAATACCGAAGTAGTGACAGCGGTTTCTTTTCTGTTTTTAAACAGCCCCACAGACAAACCCTACAGGTGTGAGAGGGAAAAAGAGATCATTACATGAATGTGATGTTTTTCAAAGGCATGCCAGAGTTTCTGCTGGTGTCAGTGACCAGAATACGTATAGCATAACTGAACAAGATATACAGCCATCTACGAGCAGTGGTTCAAGAGTCTCTGCAGTTGTAAATGAACCAAATGTGCCAATAAACATTGTACAGCCATCTAGGAGCAGCGGCTCAAGAGTCTCTGCGGCTATAAATGAACCAAATGTGACAATAAACAATGTACAGCCATTTAGAGCAGCAGCAGCACAAGAGTTTCTGCCCAAAGGTTTCAAGAAAGTGACATTGACATGATCAATATTGGGAAAGCCTATATTTTAAAAACAATTGATAGTTTGTTTAATGCCTTGGTAATTGAGGGCAGATTATCTAGTGAGGATTACGATCATCAGCTGCTTAAATCTGAGCTTTTTAAAAGTTCAGCTACTTTACTGAACAGTGTGCTTGGTTTATTGCATATTTCTAAATTCTCAATCAAGGAAATGAAAATGATGCTTAGTGCCACCCACATGTATGAAAAGTACAGGGGCTTGGAGGAAAAAGTGGCCAAAAACAAAGAACAAATTACAAAGTGAAAGCACAGAAGCTCTCATAAACTGAGTACAAGGGGTTGCATCACTAACAAAATGAAAAAAAATAACAAATGGGGTCAAAAAGGAAAAATCTGGGTAAAAAATAAAACAATCCTAGAAAAGTTGATAAGAAAAGTAAAACATGCTAGGAAAATATTACAACGTAGGTTGTTACAGAATGCTACAAATGGTCTGCAGTCTGAATTAGAAAACCACATGATGATGATCATCAGCTAACAGGCACCTCCCTACAGTGTATTTAGAAGCTGCAGGAATATGAACGCAGTTTAAAAAATGTAATGCTACAGAATTTCATCAAAGATATAAGTTTATAAATCTAGATAAAATAAAATCTTTACAGAGGCTATTGCTGCAATGCACCAGGCTATAGAAAGTTTGTTAGACAGTGTGAAGAGAAAACACAATATGGGGATTTTATACAGGTAAGATTAAATGCTGCTTCTTTGAATCACCCGTTGTTCTCAAGAAAGACAAGACCAAATGAACTAAATGCTGCAACCTTCTTAGATCAGATAGCTGATATGCTACAGAGCAATACTGAAGTAATTTCTGATTCCTCTATACATCTTGTGGTAACGACCATCAGAAACCACCAGGGTTGGGGTGGGGAGACAGACACTGAGCTCCATCTTGTATAGCAGGATTTTACAAAAAAAGAGACGATACCTGATTGATTTAAATAACAGAGACAGTAGTTTGTGTTTCGGTGGCTCCATTCTCGCACTCTTAAATCCACATATGAGTAACAGTCAGTTGTTGAACAAGGCTAAAATATTGTATGCTGAGCTATGTTTGTCAGACCAAAGCCCTGTCACTTTTAGTGATGTGTCACAGTTTGAAAGCTTTTTAGGAGTCAAAATTAAGATTTTATATCATAATGAAGGAAACTGGCAAACATTTTCAACAGGTCCAGAAAGATTTCCTAAAACACTGTTTGTATTATTACATGAAAACCGTTTTTATGGCATCACTAATGTAAAAAAATTCATAGGCGCACGGTACCTCTGCGAATATTGTGATGTAGCCTACAGCTGTAAGGGAAATCATATCTGTGCACAACAGTGCAAAGTTTGTTTCGACCCGTGTTGTCTCGAAAAGGAAATTGGCACAGTATCTTGTCACAAATGTAAGAAGATTTGTAGGTCTTCAGCGTGCCTAGAAAGACATTTAGCTAGAGCTGATGGTGATACAGGGTCTTGTAAATCCATGAAACTGTGTGAACAATGTTTTGTTTTTTACAAGGGATCTCATACATGTAAATTGATTCAGTGTAGCAGATGTGGTTCTTTCATGACAGCAGACAAGCATCTGTGTTACATGTCACCACTCACAGATGTAAAAAGCACTGAGAAATATATAGTGTTTGATTTTGAAGCACACTAAGAAAAGGGGTACATATATCAAATTTTGTATATGCTAAGCAATTAGATGGGAAGAGGTCCTGGGAATTCAAGGTGAAGATTGCATAAAAGATTTTGTAGGACATTTTATTGATGACCCATTTAGACACTACACATTTATAGCACACAATGCCAAAGGCTATGACAGTTACTTTATCATTAGCCAGCTAGTTAAGGAAAGAATTGATATTAAATTGCTCACACAAGGAGGAAAAGTACTCTGTGTCACAGTGAATCCCTACACATCAGATTTATTGACAGCCATTGTTTCTTCCTTTAAACTAGCAAAATCCCTGCAGCCCTTGGATTTGAGACTGAGATTGCTAAAGGTTACTTCCCCATTTTTTTAACACCAAGGCTAATGAAAATTAAGAGGCCCCTGCCCGATGCTCAGTTTTATGGTTCTGAATATATGTTGCCTGCAGAAAAGCAAGAGTTTTTGCAATGGTACCTAGCTAATAGACATAGAGAATTTAATCTGAAAGAGCTTCGCTACTATTGTCAGTTAGATGTTGAAATTCTTCGAAAGCCTGTGTCAGATTTAGAAATAAAGTACTGAGATGACTATGAAAAGTATTTTAAAACAGTCAGACGGTGATACAGTGGAGTATGAAATAGTATCCTTAGACCCTTCCAGTACGCCACCATAGCCTCAATTTCTATGGCTATGTACAGATTTCGTTCTTGAAAGAATGCACTGTTGCTGTTCTCCCCAGACAAATACCACAGACAATTGAAGAGGTACCACACCTGCTATTCAGTGGCTTATGTACATATTCGAGAAAGAAAACATTTCTATTCAGCACGCGCTAAGGGTGGTGATTTAAGGTGGTCCAGATTTTTGATGGCTATTCAGTCATAAATGGAATACCCACAGTATTTGAATTTAATGGTTGTTTTTTTCATGGTTGCAACATCTGTTACTGTGAGAAAGATAGAAACCACATGACAGGGACTAGTTTTGGACAGTTATTCAATAGGACCACGACAAATTTCATTTTCTAAAAGACAGGGTTTTGCAGTTAGAGTATTGTGGAACATGAATGGAAAGCAATGCTGACCACAGATCAGGGTTTGAATAATTTCTGAGGGACAGGCAGCTACCATAGCCACCACCGAACCTAGGCAGTCACTGTTTGGGGAGAACAAATGCCATTTGTCTGTACTATACATACAGCCTGATGAGAAAATACACTATTATGATTTTACCAGCCTCTACCCTTTTGTTAATAAAACCAAATAGTATCCAGTCGGTCATCCTGACATCATTTATGACAATTTTGATGACCTCACTCAGTACTTTGGTTTGGCAAGTAAAAGTCTTACTCTCAGAGGTCTTTCCAGTGCTGCTATCCAGGATTGGTAAAAGCTTGTTTTACATTATGTCATGCATGCGCTGAAAATAGATTCTCAAACAACATCATGCACACATGATGATGAGCAATGGTCACTTACAGGTACCCACTGTACCGTAGAACTAAACCTGGCACTGGAAAGGCTACAAAATCATTAACATTTATGAAGTTTGGCATTTTAAAGAGTCATGCACAGAGCTTTTTGCAGATTACATCAAGCTGCATCTAAAAGGCAAGCAAGAGGCATCTGGTTTCCTTCATGGGTCAAAACTGAAGAGGATAAAGTCAGGTACATACAACAGTATTTTGAAAGGGAAATGTACATTTGAACCCTGCAGCCATAGCTGTTAACCCTGCAAGGAGACAGATATCTAAACTGTTTTTAAATTCTCTTTGGGGCAAATTTGGGCAGAGAGCTAATTTACTGACAACGAGCATAGTAACAGACCCACAGAAATTATTTCAATATGTTTTCGTTCCATATCATGATATCTCATTGTGCTTTTTCATCGATGATGAAACAGCATGCTTAAGCTGGAAATATACCAGTGATCATTACACAAATTCCAATAATATCAACATATTTATAGCTAGTTTTACAACAGCATATGCCAGAGTCGAACTCTCAACCTGCTAGATAGGTTACAGGACAGGTGCCTTTACTCATGACACAGACTCTGTCATTTTTGTGTCCAGACCGGTGACTGGGGCCCACCTCTGGGGATTATTAGAGGAGCTGACCAGTGAAGTTCCTGCTGATGAACACATTACAGAGTTCATTTCTGCAGGCCCAAAACTTACGGTTACAGGCTGTCCAGTGGTGAGGTTGTTCTTAAAGTAAAGGGTTTCATCTTAATGTAGCCAGCAGTAAACACATTAATTTTGAAAAGTCTGAAGGACCTGGTCTTTGACTATATGGGGTCACAGATCTCAAAGAAATTACCGTGAGTCAACCCAGCATTGTTAGGAATAAAAGCAGTGGTCCTTGAAACAAAAACACTGTCCAAGACCCAGAGAGTAGTTTATGACAAGCGTAGTTTTACAAGACAATTTAAAACACTTCCTTACGGATACTGATTGTAGAAAATGGATATCAGGTTGCAGCATCCCTTTACTTGTCTGTTGGCTGGCCCTCTAATAGTGGGAAGAGCTTTATAAAAACAGTTGTTGGAACATGCTGATGCCACTTTATCACACAAGCCTGAAAATATTGTCTGGTTCTACAGCTGTTGGCAACCTTGTATAATGAATTGCTGTTAAAGTTCCTCAGATTAAATTTGTGGAGGGGGCTACCGATGTCACTAGCTGACAATGATCTCTTACCCCTGAAAGGTAAATTTTGTCGTTATAGATGATTTGATGGACTCTACCTGTCAAAATAGTGAAGTGGAATATGGGTTTACCAAGTACAGTCATCATAAACAATTGACAATATTTTAATTGTCCAGAATGTGTTCTGTCAAGGTAAAAAACAGGACCATCACACTAAATGCCAAATACATGATTTTGTTTAAAACCCCAGAGACAGGCTTCAGATCACAACACTAGCTAGACAAATGTATCCTGGTCAGACAAAATTTTCTTAGAAGCTTTTGAAGATGCCACAAGAAAGCCTCATGGCTATTTACTGGTTGATTTAAGATCCATACACTAGACGAATATAGATCATGAGGGGTGTTTCCTGACTGGCCTGTGACATATGTCATGAAAAAACACATTCTGCTTCTAAAAATATTTGATACTGTATTGTCATTATGTCAAAAGACTGCAGAGAAATCTGTCTGTTTTAAAGTTACTAGTAAAAGGGCCTCGAGCTTAAGAAAAGCTATTTTATGTTCAACCTCTGATGATCTGATATCAGCTATAGCTGAGATAGCCTTAAACACTCTCAGAGGAAATATTCCACTGTCAGCAAAGCAGTTAGGTGTACTGAAAAAAACGGAGAGTCATTAAAACTTTAGCCGATAAACAAATAACCTTAAAAGGAAAAGAAAATAGTTAATCAGACCGGTGGTTTTATAGGAATGCTGCTAGGAATTGTCATCCTTTGATCACAGGCCTGCTGGCTAACAGATAATGGATTTTACACAGAAAATGTATTTGGTACCCTCAGCAACAGATGGATCACATTAAAACTAATTACTCCTGATCAGGATATGAGAACAGTTGCAACTAACAGTTTGACACTGAAATGAGAGCTATACTGTCCCGGACTGATTTATCAGACTATGACAAAGCCAAATGTACTCTGCTGTGTTACAGCGCTATCTGACTTTGGTAAGACAAGGAGAATAAGCCTAAAACCAGTTTGACATTGCTCATGCCTGAAAATGAATCAATGGTCTGACCCCCCCGTGGTCATGGCAGAGACAGCTTCTGTACCTAGTACTATGGAAAGACATTTTAAGTAGTGTTTCTCATCAGTCTAAAACCAATGCTGAACTTTTGTTAAAGCATATGGCCAAGAACAAGGATATTGTGTTTTGGAGTGATAAGGGTGAATTAATGTATAAAGGCACTGTTGTTTCTGGGTCTCACATGGTCGCTTTAGTAAGAGCGGCTACAGCCACCACGCAATCCCCTGACCACAGAAAGCCAAAGGGCTGGGATGTTTTGTCAAAGCAATGGCTGAGTCTAACATACCACCTCAGTGTTTGCTCACTCAGCAAACAGGAGCTATGTGGAAAGGCTGAAATCGGTAGCTGGTGCAAAACAGCCACAGCCATCTCCAGTTAGCCAATGGTCAGTGACGCCCAAAAGACAAAAGTCTTTTAAGAAACCTGTGTGGCTCACTATGTAAACTTAAAATGCAATCTTATGTAAATGTTAGATACCTCAGTGACTGTTGTGTACAGCATATGTTGAACATTTTACCTCATATTAAATATGTAATCCTACCTTAGTGACTGCTGTGTACAACCTATGTTAGCCATTTACCTCATACTGAATATGTAATCCTGTTTTACAAAAAGTGTTTATATTGATGCATGTTAGCCTACATCATAGTTAAATATGTTAACATGTTTTTAGAAAGATGTGCTTATAATTCTACCTCAGTGCTATGTAGCATATAGTGCATTTTAACAGGAGATGCTTTTGTTTTATTATATCTTATCTATGATGTCACCACTGATGCTTGTTGTATTTTATTGGCAGTTTTTTACAATAAATGCCTTTGTATTTTATATATTTGTCATTATTGAAGACATTGCATATCTTATCCATGATGTTACCACTGATTTTTGTTGTATTTTATTGGCAGTTTTTTACAATAAATGCCTTTGTATTTTATATATTTGTCATTATTGAAGACATTGCATATCTTATCCATGATGTTACCACTGATGTATGTTGTATTTATTACAGTTTTTTACAATAAACACCTTTATATTTTATATATTTTGTCATTATTGAAGACATTGCATATCTGAAAATCGTTAAACACAGCCCCCACAGTTTAAACTCAGCAAACAGAGACACACAATTATGAGTGTTTATATATGATTTATAAGTGACTGGTTTTGAATAAAATTACAGCTGCTGCATATTTTAAATTCATTACAAGACAAACAAGTCTGAACATGTTGCCACCTCACTGATACATGCCCTGACATGTTTAGATGTCTGGAAAAGTGACGACAAAACTAGTTACCATGGCATCATTTTCAGCAAATCATTAGAGTACATTTTTAAAATCTGATCATAAGAAAGTCCTTTGCATCTGTGGTGTAAGAAAATATGCAGTGAAATCCACAGGTGGTAGAAAAGGTATCTTGTAACTGTGTGTTTTGGTACAAATGTTGTTTGCATTTCTGTTTAAAAAAAACAATAGTTTGGTGCATGATTGTCGTGATGAAAACCGTAGCTGTCAAGAACTCCCCAATCCCATTTTCTGAAATGTATACAGCTAACCAGTGCTGTCCAGGGAGGTCATGGGGGTCAGTATTGATGACTAGTGCTGCGGGAAGGTTTCTCAGTCTCTCCTTGGGTAGCAGATCACAGGGAAACATGCCCAGAAAGCAGTCACGGATGTGGGTGTCACTGGTTACAATTTTTTCCAGCTGCTTTGTGTTCATTTTTATGGTTTATCACATATAATCAAAAATGACATTTCTTCTCTGGTTTATCTCAATGACATTATCAAACACTGCATAGATAATGAGATTAACTGTTTGTGGAAGGGCTTCTGCAAATCTGATCTCAGCTCTGAGGTTCCCAGTTTTAATTAAAGAATAATGATCAGCACATTCTTGGTCCGAGTGAGATCAAAGGCAAAAAGGGTGTACCTTGGTAAATTCTGACGGTTAACTAAAAGCGTCGATCTTTCATAGATTCCCCGCCGCTAGTACTAGATTAAATATTCTCTCACAGCATTCCCATTTCTAAAATCTGGCTGCAGAGGTTTAGTGGAATTTGTTCACCGTCCAGATACAGAGCCACAAAATTAATGTTATAATGCTTAAAGTTAAAGGGGTTTTTAGTGTAGGAACCACTAAAAGCATCATTGTCAACAAATCCCATGACCATCATTTTTGGTAACTGTCCCAAAAACAAATTATCTTGGTTGCAGACCCTGCTGCCTGCAGGGAGGCTGAACACTTTCATACCCACTCTGTCGATAGGGTATTTAGCGCTGGAGGTGAGCAGGGCTTCTGAGTGTCCCAGACGGACTCGGGGTCACTTTAACCCTTTGACAAACAAAGAGGCGGCCATGACTTTAGCTTATAAGGCTCAGCACCTCCACTCATCAGGCAAAAGCTGTCCCTGTTACGTGTCAGTTTAATTTTAATATCCACGCTATTCAGCATCAGTTTCTCTTGAAAAAACAAGTCTGTGTGCAAGTGTCCCAGCAGTTCTACCTCTCTACTGAGATGTGTGAAGGAGCTTCTTTTATTAAAACCTACATTATCACCATCTCTGTCTGTGATTTCATGTTTCCCTGGGGTGTCTTTGTAAAATAACCCTGCGGTAAATTGTGTAGAAAGGGTCTCTTCACTGAAGTTCAGCACAGATTCTATGACAGCCCTGTAGGGGTAACAGTTATTGCTCTGACTGATGAGCCGATCACCGACAGTCACATCCAGCTGACTGAAAATGGTTGCCACTGGGTAGTTTATAAGGACACTTTGGCCGCTGCAGTATATCACTACTATCCGCTTCAGTGGTTTTGCAAACCAGGTAAAGAAGTGTGTTGTTTAGATCCAAATAGTCTTCACCAGTCCCTGCTATATAAAATTCAATCGCGAGTTTTCTGAAAGGGCAGCCAGAGGGGTATCTCTACATAAATGCTTTTTTCAATGCTTGCTCTGTGGGAGAAATGGCAAACAAGTCAAGTTCTGATTTTGTGCATTCTTCAGAACCACAGTGCACAAAAGCCATGTTTTTAGAACAGGTCTCTGCTTTTTATGACCCTCAAGATCCTTTTGCCTTTGGCGTTTTCTTTTACGTTGAAGTTTTGCGTTTTGAAACACCTCTTTTAAAGTAGTGGGGCCGATGAGAAGTGAAGGGTGTACTCTGCGCTTCTCTTTTACCTCTCTTGAATACAATCAGCCCTGAGCCAATTCTGAGTAGGCTTATCACCCCTGACATCTTTTGAGCGACTGCACTTGTCACATGCCCACAACATCCTTTGCAACATTTTTAGCAGCTGTCTGTAGATGTGGTTTTGCACTTCAAACCCCTTCTTAAAATGGAACTGCTTTTCTGAACAGACTATGAAATATCCTCCTATACCAGAACCATACATAGTAGGAAGTCCATGAAAGCCTGGCAGACCGTATCCTGCCTGTGCCTTGTAATAGCTTCTGTACAAGGCAGGGTCCCCATAATGTCAAACAATCACCATCCTTGTTTAAATTTTAGAGCACTCTCTGGGGGCGAAAATGCAACTTCACGATCACCTTTCCAAATCGAAATGGTACAGGTTCATTTTGATCATTCTTTATTTCAATAGTGACTGTATCGATCTTATATTTACTGACTGTTTGATAATGGGGTTTATCGTAGGTCACGGTCACTATCTCATTGTCTTGGCCGCTGACGGGTACGCATCTCAGCAAAGGCACTAGACTGTCACCCACTATTTCATGTGTGATAATGACAGTGTATATATATAATGTGTAAAAGCTCCCATTAATATCTGGAGGGTTCTTTGCTAGATTCTTTCCTACACCTACCTCGAGTCTGCTAAAACCCAAAAGGTTCTGTAACTACCCATGCATAAACAAAATACATTTGATGTCACTGTCAACGCTTATTTCTCTCCCAATGGTTTGTTGTTCCAAAACCACTGGCAGTTCATTTACTTCAAATATGCTTTTATTAATTTGAGCAATAACACCAGCCATGTTAGGATAATAGCCTGATGGGATTTTAAATGCTGCTGACTCAGTAAAGGGTCCAGTTGGTGGTGTTTTACTGTGGGCTATGTTTAGAGGCTGATAGAGCATACTGAACCTGTTTTTCTGTGCAGGCACATTGTCCCAGGTATGAGGGTACTGAATTTCTGCTAAGCCCACTTCCCATTCACCAGGTAGTTCAAGCATTTGTGGTAACTTTACAGTAAAAGTGGATATAGTATTGTTGGGGAAAATGTTAGCGATGCATTGCTGGGCAATGTGATATAAAATCCATTTTTGAGCATATTAAGCCTTATCTGCTTTAATGTCCCTAACCTGTGTTGCCTCAACCCAGCTATTAAATTTATCGGGCCACCTCTCCACTTTACCAGATACCAAGTTTTTCTGCCACGCTTTTTTCTCCTTCAGGATTTTCTGCACCCTGTACACACGGTCCTCATCAGGTTCAATTTTTTGCAGCTCCTCTGCGTAAAAAGTACCTTTAATGTCTTCCCCCAATAGTCTTTTAGCTTATAGGTGGGCTTCTGTGTCTTTAAGACCTTCATCACAATAAATATCTCATCTGTGTACATCTGTTCATATCCCTTTTCAAACACCCCTTTTAGCTTAGATAGTCTCACGTGATCATCTTTCTGAAGGGTACCCTTTTGTTTTTTGCCAAGAACAGAATTACCGTATAGGATCTTCCATACACACAGGGCATTGGAAGGGTTAACATCCACTGGTCTGTGTTTAATGCTTCTGTGATGAGTATGGTTATAGCTGTGCACCAGGTCTGACAAAACATCTGTATATTTCCAAGTATTCTGGTCTGTAAAGTAACGCCACATGCGTGACTTCAGTGTCCTATTAAATCTTTCTACAGTGCTGGCCTTAACTGCTATTCGTCACAAATGGTGTATTTTATTTTGTTTTAATAGGTTCTTTAAGGAAGCATTTAGAAACTCTTTACCCTGATCAGTCTGCAACTTCTGAGGTGTCGCCCACTTTTAAAATAGTTTTAAAGGCTTGCGTCACTGCCTTGCCTGATTTGTCTCTTAAAGTCACTACCAGGCATACTTGGACAGCACATCAATGCACGTCAGTATGTACTTAAACCCATTATTGTACTTTGCATATTGACTCCTATCCACTAAATCAGCTTGCCATTGTCTGTCTATGTCAGAAACAATGACAGGATTTCTTAAATCGGACTCTGGCTGCTTTGTGTAATGAATAGGGCTCCTGCTTCAAGCCATTCTGCAACACCTTTCCTGGTGACCTCTTTATCAAGTTTTTTGCAGCCTTATACAGCTGAGTCACCCCTGTGAAACTACCCACTTTTTTGCATTAAATATATATTCTGGAACAGGTGATCATTCATCTCCTTCGTCAACACCCGACACATCTGCTAGCTAGCAAAACTCTTGTCACCAGTAAAATAAAGTATGTGCTCTTTTTGTTCTTTTAAAAACACTATGACAACCACAAAGTGCAATGCATGATTATATTTTATTTATAAAAACACACGTCATAACAGTATTTGAATATTTACTTTATAATACATAAACTAATGCATATAGGTTCTACATACAAAAGGCATAACACATGGTAAGCATGCAACAGATTATATAATAATTTTGTTTTCTACTCTTCAATTTTACACGCTTCACAATACCCTAAACAGCAACTTTGAGCTGCATGTTTTACAAGCATTGGCATCGCCCACTTCCCCTTAGTGATGAGGTATGCAATACATACACATATGCTATACACCACTCAAAATAACAAGGCTGATTTTGAAGACATTCTGTTACATCTAAAATGACGTTCACCTTGCATACTGCTCTCACGATTACTGTTTTCCATTACGCCAACATAGAGTCTCCATACAAGGGGTGGCAACTCTTTAATCAGAGTCAGTGTGTTTCTGCCAGTGAAGCAGCAGCATCTTCAGAGCAGACATTTAATGCAGGCTGCTTTCCAAAGTATATAGGTTCCTTTAAAATGTCCTTTATCACATGGTACATTGTAGACATCAAGACTGTCTGGAATATTGGAGCATGCCAGTACGTTCCATCTGAAAGTACATTATAATACACTATTTAGAAAAGCATATGCTAAATCTGGTTTATGAAACACAACAAAAGCGTATAAAAAAGCAAAATTTATGATATCAGAATCAGACCCCTGCTCTGCAAACTAAACACAAAAAGTCAACAGTAGCACCGATAAAACCACAAAAGTGTATTACATCATAAGGGTTATGTATAAACTCTATAGCAATTTTAAACATTGCTTCCTCAAGAGTAGCCCCTCATCCTTAAAATAATCCACAGTTTCCTTTGGGTTCCTCTGGGAGACCGTCAAAAGACCTTGGCATGTCTCTAAAAGTACAGACGGTGCTTGTCCTGTAGGTAGATTTAAACCAGGTTGTTTAGCTTTGTGTCTGACTAGTTGGTAAATAAGCCTCTGGATGCACTGACAGGGTGTTTCCATCGTTGTATACTCTGCAAAAAACATACATTTAGCAAGTGGTAAAAGCCAGGGTAACAATATGAACAATATTAAAATGGTAACAAGTAACAGTTTTTGGGGTGGGGGTGTTTTTAACAATGTAAACAGTGTTCCTGAATTTCCTTATATCATTTTTTAAAGGGTCCTTTTTTTGACCAGTGGATCATTTCAGCAAGCAGAGAAGCCAGGTTAACACGCACAATATCACAAGGTTTTTTCTGCTTTGTAGTACACACACACATGGCTATGACGACCATGATATAAAGTCCACAAAGACATTCATCAACTTCCATGAATATATCGGCAATCACTTTAACATTTTCTACAAGTGGTAACACAGATTCATTTATATATTTATCTGTATCCTCCCATACTTCTGGAAGGGCAAACATCATCAGTTCATAGGCTGCATGTATCTCACAAAGGCAAATGTCATATTGAGGTGAACCAAACAGTGATGGATGACAGTAATGGCTTAGGATCAGATACATAAACCTTTGATTCTCTCTGTACTTGCATCCCACATGATTATCTGTAAAAATAAAATATGACACATTTTGGTACTGAAATGTTTCCATGTAGTAATTTGGGGGTGGGGTGGCAGGGGGGGTAATTTTTTACAATATAAACAGTGTTCTGAATTTCTTTTAGAAATTTTTAAAGGAGCCTTTGCTGACCAGACGGCAGGCATCTTTTAATTTCACTGTCTGTCTGCTGTAACATTTGCATAACTAGCCACATGGGGTCATCGGATTTTCTCACATCATTTAAAACATGACTTACAGTTTCCAGGGTACAATTGGTCATATTTAACCCCTGATGCTTCATAGCGATTGCCAAGATCACGGGCATGAGCTGCCCTATATGTATGGCTTCTGAAACATTTCTGTATGCTTCTTTAGACCTTAAGTCATCAAGGACACATGAATGGTTTTTCTGACTCGGATCATCTATCTCACACCCAGGACAGGAATCGACCAATTCACAATGTATTACCCTCTGTATCACTGAAGCAATTGCGCCACGGATGGTATGATACATAACGTACTTACAATACATATCGTTGTCAGTTTTGGGGGGTTTACTACTAAGGCCTGGTTTTTCACGTGAGGTCCCCTGTCTAATCTCAGTAGAAGAAGAGGGTTGTGTAGTGATCACAGCCTGTTCTGTGACATTTTGAAACATTCTATCGCTCTCTGTATTTCTAACATACTGGTTCTCACACATCTCATTAACAACCACATTTGTATCTTTCACACAGCAAAGACAGTCGAGCAGTAGATTTGTGGAAAGTCGAGAATCCATGCTGTCCGAATATGACTGCTGCTCCATCGCAAATCCTTCAGTCTATTAAAGTAAAACAAAAACAGCATTGGTCCTCTGACTCATTATAGGTAAGATTTAGTTCTACTGCTAACTCATCTCCCTCAGTTACACCATGTCACCACTCACATTTTTAAATGTTAAAATGCATTTACCTCATCAAGGCAACTCTTTTCTTCATTTTTCTCATCTTTCTTTCTTAGCCTGGGCCTGACTGCTTGTGGCTGCATTATCATCATCACCTTCTTGGTCAGAGTCCCTCTGGCTCTGTCTTGCATTTCTTTTCACAACTTTCTCTGATGCTTTTTTGGCAGTGTCTCACTGACCATCATCTCTGGTCCCCTTCTTGTTACTCTCTGTTTTTGGTTTCATAGTAACTTCTTTTTCTGCATCAGATTCACACCCCAGCAACTCTTCAAGGTCTTGCAGTGGTGTCTCTTCAGAAGGACAGTCAGGTTTAGTATTTTCTGATTCACCAAACTGTTCAGCGAGTTTCTTTTTTATGTCAGACACTCTTCCACTCAACAAGACTTGTGTGGGGCATTCGTTTTCACACCTCATGTAGTACACATACGTTGGCTTGGGTTGTGGGGCCCCGACAGCTATCTTCTTGCTTGGTTTTTCATCTCCAGACTTTTCATTAGGTGGTATGACAATCTGACCTGTTACAGGGATGTTGAAATGAGAAGCACTTGCCATCTTCTTGCTTGATGTTTTTGATAATCTGCTCCAAGTCTATAAAACAGAATCTGAGAAATCTTTCAAAAGCTGTGCCTTCTGGCTTCAAATGCAGGGTTTATATAACGCTTAGCAAGATGGACTGCCCTTGGTAAAACCATCACCACACCCCATCATACTATACACGTAACGTGTCAGAGGCACATCTGTTGTAGCCCCCAACCCTTTTTCAAAACATTATAAATATCACACACACATTTCATTTCAGCCTTTCCTTGATACTACACAGAGCTGAGGGGTGAACTATAGGTATGTGTATTCCTTTTTCTGATATATTTTTATTCTTTCTAATTCATGACAAAAGTATAAATAATTGCTTTTTTGTGATTGTTGCAATGCTATCCAGAGAAAACTGCTGAACCATCTTATTTACACAGAGGTCCCCATTTTAGCTTATAAATGTTACATGTGTATACATAAAGCTATCCTTTGATGCAAGTTTGACACAGTCCTACAGATGCATGTTAAATAATTTTGTATATTGTTACAAAACAGAAAAGGGTACTCACACAGGCAGATGAATTTCCTGGGGTGGGGGTCTCCACACAGATCTGTGAAACCTCTGCATGATCAGGTTCCCTCCTAGATACTTCTTTCTGAAAATATCCTAATCAAAAACACACACATGTCCCTGCAGTTATACACCAGGCCTACAGGGGCACATACCACTACATAAACACTAACTGATTTTTGGGGTGGGAGGAGCACGGTGGTGAAGAGGGACAGGGTTTGAGCCAGGATGGTGGGGTGCAGGAGAAGGGGACAGGGGTTCAGCCAGGCTGGTGGGGTGCAGGAGAAAGGAGGACGAGGAGTTCAAGCTAGCATGGTGGGATTCAGGTTCCAGCCAGGATGGTCTGCAGGGATCGAGGAGTGTACGAGAAGGAGGGTGGGGACAGGGGTTCGAGCCAGGCTGGTCTGGCAGGGTTCGAGGAGTGTCGAGGAATGAGGGGCGAACACACTTACAAAATGGTGGTGTTAGGTCATTTCCTGCGCATATGGACACGGGTTTGAACGCTGCGGTCATTTCCTGGCATAAGGTGGACACTGGTTCAATCACAGGTCATTTCCGCCAGAAGGGGCGGAGCTAGCACATTTTAGGGAGGTACTTCTGGTTTAACAAGGGGCGATTCTGATTGGTCAGTTTTAGGCCACGCCCACCTGTCAAATGACGTGGCACGCACTGATTGGCTGAAATTTAACATTTGACGAGATATAAGAACTTATACTACTCTCACGTATTAAAATCTGAGGAGACAATGTAAGAAAGGCACACGTGCAGTCAAGAGCCACTTCTGTAAACAAGTGCTGCTAGCCTCTGCTAGGAACCCACAGAGCTTCTGGGGTCACTTCAAAGGTCTCATGGGCCATACCACTAAGAGGACCCAAAATTATAGGATTGTTGATGAATCCCACTGCAATAACCCCACAAACATTGCCAGTGCTTTCAACTTCCTTTTCTCCAACCTATCTGCCTACTCTGCCAGCCACCCAACCCGCTCCCCATCTCTGGATCAGTCCCAGCTCTTATCCCTTCTAAGACCTACACTTCCTGCTAAAAGCTGTTACCATAATGGACGTTTCCAAATTACTCAAGTCCCTTCCTATGGGTGTCAGCCCTGAGCAATACAGTACTGAACCTAGAATACTTCGTCTTGGAGCCTCTGTTCTTTCCAACCCTCTATATCCCATCTTCAACATGCCTATCACCTCTGGAGTGATACCAAATGACTAGAAGATTGCTAAATTATCCTGGTGAAAAAAAGAGACCATGAACTCCTCACCAAGTATTACCCCATTACACTCCTCCCTGTCCACATTAAGCTAATTGAAAACATAGGGGACACCCAAATAAATAAATACCTATAGAAGAATTATCTTTTTATCACCTGTCAGCAGGCTTCCATAAGAAGGACATAGTACCCCCATTGCTCTGGTTCAGCTAACTAGTGACATGAACACTGCTATGGGTAAAGGCTCGGTCACTGGCTCTATGTCTGTTAGCATTTCCAAAGCCTTTAACCTCATTCTAAGGTAACCAAAATTGATCTTTCCACTCATGCCACTGTCTGTTTCTCTAACTACCTGTCAGACCAGCAACAATTTGTTACATTTTGTGATGTCATCTCTGGTTTCATCCCTATTAATTGTGGTGGTCATCCACGGATTCATTCTATGTCCACTTCTCCTTCTGTTTTTATTAATAATTTGCTTCTGTCTCCACATCCTGCTCTACCATCATGTACCACCAACAATACTGCCCTATGTTTCAGCTACCCCCAGACTATCCCCTTAAACATGCTACTCAACAACAACTAAAAACATCTCTGCAATCCACAAAGCTGTTCACTCCCAACTGGGTCTTGCCTACCACCATCTCCACATTCTCATTCCCAAGACAAGACTTGCTGTAGCTACTGGAGTTCTGCTCCCCTGCTTGCGATATGGCTCACTGATTTCTACTCTCTTCATGATGTTCAAAGCCCTCGAGAAAATAGTTTGTGACAGTCAAATACCTTAAAAAATACAGTATCAAGTGTGAACAACAGCATGGCTTCTGAAAGCTCCACAGCACAAACATAGTGCTCTTGAGATACACCAACTATGTTCATGAGACTCTTGACAATGATAACCTTGTTGGAGCTACATGTATCAACCTTACTAAGGTCTTCAGCCTGGTCAACCATAAGATCCTACTTAACAAACTCCTTGGCTTGAATTTGTCACAGAACACTGTTGACTGGTTCCACAGCTGTCTCACCAAATGCTCCCAACATTTGAAGATTGATAAATCTTTGCCTGACACTAGGGGAGTAACTATTGGTGGCCCTCAGGGCTCCATCTTAGGCCCACTTCTATTTGTCCCCTTCATAAATTGCCTGATACCTGTCAGACAGCCAATGTATTCCTCTACGCCAATGATGCAGTCATTTATTCCAAAAACCCTGACCCTGACAACCTTACGACACTCTCCAAAATAATTTTAGGTCTCTAGACAGCTGGTTCTCCAAAAACTGTTCCCCAGTTACAGAAAAACAAAGAGCATGTTCTTCTTTAGCCTACCAAAGAAGAGGAAAATTTCCACCCTTTGTCATCTGAAAGGGACAAGTGCAAAACCTTGCACAGATGAAGACCTTCAAATACCTTGGAGTAACTCTGGATAACACCTTCTCTTTTGCCCCCTCCCCCATTGACAATCTGGTGGCCACAGTTAACAGCAGACTGGATGCTCTGAACTGTAACTAGAACAATCTCATTAGAGATGCTAGGTATCTTATTGTGGCCAGCTCCATTCTGTCACTTACAGTTTGTGGCCTCCCTGTCTATGTAGCTGCCTATAACATAGTGCTACTGTAAATAGAGTAAAGGTGATCTGTAATAAGGTGTGGCACTTTGTATCTGGTCCACCTAACTGTGCTCATAGTTGTACTCTTTAGGCACTCACTAACTGGCTACCTTCACCCAGCAGATAAAGCTCCAGACATGTTTGCTAGTTAAAAAGGCACTACTGGATCTAACACCCCCTGCTTTAACAAACTGCTTCCACACCATCTCTAACCAATACAACACTAGGAACATATCTAGGAATGCACTTAAGCCTTCTTTCTGGCTTACTCAGCTGGTCAAGTGGTCATTTGCTCTCAGTGCTGCTAACTGGTTAAACAAACTAACTACCTGACACACTGCTGAAACTCCCCAACTTTAATCAGTTTAAGAGAGCTCTGTGGTCTGCTTTTGTAGTCCAATGAAGTTTAACCATTAAACCATTTTATTTGGTTTCTCTCTGTATATAACCTATGATTTTTTATATATTGATCTGAATGGATTTTTTTTTCAAAACTGCATGTAATTGTTCTGCCTTAAAGGGGACAAGAAATTACTTTTAATTGGCTGGAGTTAGTAATGTTCTTATTTACAGAAATTAAATGCATGCCTCCAAATAATCTATATTCGACTGAATCTGAATAAACAGTGATTTGAAAAACTGTGTTTTCAATTGTTTTCTTTTTATGGACAACATTTTGCACTGCTCTCTTCATGGAACCAGTAATTTGGAGTGCTTACTATGTCATGATTTGTGTACAGAAGGCTAAGCATGAGCTGTTGCCCTATCAGAATCATGCATGGAGTTCTGTACACAAACCATGACATAGTCAAAACTCCAGATCACTGGTTCCATGAAGAGAACTGTAAGAGAATGCTGCTCATAAAAACAAAACAATGGAAAAATACAGTTGTTCAAATTGTTTTTTTCAGGTACAGTTACATGTGGATCATTCAGGAGTATAAATATAATTTCTGTAAATTTCAACATTATAAATAGCTGCTAATTTGGCGACATTTTCTGTCCTCTTTAATTGCTTTGAGCCTAATTGAACTGCACTTCCTCTGGAACTGCTTATTGTACCGTATTTGTTTTTTGTGACTATGTATTTCATGTGGAACCGTTGTACATGAGCCTTCTTGCTCAAAGGCAATCTCTGACATTTTCAATAAAAAATTAAATAAATTTACTCTCATGCCTCTAAATCTACTATTTACAAATAGGATATAACCTATAAAAATATTAGCCAGTTCTCCTTGTCTTCATCTTGACTGACCCACCACTGTATTTTCCATTCCTCCATGGACTGGCTATTCCCTTCTGCAGTTTGCTGTTACTTGTTTAGTTGCTTCCTATTCAAATCCTTCAGGTCCTCTTCCTCCAGCTCTCCATAATCTCTGCTTCATAGCTCACATCAGTCCTACTCACATAAATCCGCCGATGCTTCCCTCCTCATCATCCTCAAATGCTCCCCTAGAGTAGATGAACCAACTTTTCCCTCTTTCACCTCAAGATTTCGGAACTTCCTACTTCTTTTTGCACTGCTATCATTTAAAGGTGCTCCGAGGAAACACCTTCTTGCCTTCAATACCTGCACCTGAAACTGGAACCAACCCCAAAGATCCTGCAGTAGTCCTCACTGTCTGCCCACTGAAGGGTACCAAGTCTTTCAATTACCCCACTTATGTTTTTGCACTTTGAATTATATAATTACCTGCCCCTTCTTTATACTGCTTAACTATCATTTTTTTGCACTGCTCCTAACTGCTTGGATTCTCTTGATGTGGTACTCTCTAAAGAAAATACTATCAGGGATTTCAGAGTCAAAGTCATTGGAGGTGGCAGCTACCAACGCATACAATGTGTTGTGCATTGTATAAATATTCTCATCAGTCATTTCCTAAATGGAAACAATTCCCATGACCATTAGATGTGGTTGGTGCAGTATTTAGGCACTGCTAAGAAATTTAGGTCACAAATTGTAGTGCGAAATGGGTAATTTGACCAACTGGGAATTGAATCCAGGCCCCCAGAATACCATCCTGGTGCTCTAGATATTAAGCTGTGGGCTCACGTGGTTGGCCTGACTCTTGCCGGACACACTTCCTTTCTTGGTTATTGCAAATCCTGCAACTAGAAACAATTGACATGACTATTAGATGTTTCTAGTGTAGTATTAAGCCACTGCTAAGCAATTTAGATCACAAAGTGTAGTGAAAAATGAATAATGTGACCTCCTAAGGAATTGAACCCAGGCCTCCTGAATACTGTCCTGGTGCTCTAACTGCTGAGCTATGGGCTCACATGGTTGGCCTGACTCTTCCCAGATACAATGCTTTTCTCAGGTAGTGCAAAATCTGCAACTCGAAACAATGTTTTTGGCACGGTATTTAGCCACTGCTAAGCAATTTAGATCACAGACTGTAGGGAGAGAGGAATAATGTGACCCACTGGGAATTTAACTCAGGCCTGCAGAATGCCATCCATGTGCTCTAGCCATTCAGCTATGGGCTCACATGGTTGGTCTGACTCTTCCCAGACACACTGCCTTTCTCAGGTATTGCAAATCCTGCAACAAGAAACTACTGACATGACCATTAGATGATTTTGGTGTCATATTTAGCCATGGTTAAGCAATTTAGATAACACATTGTAGTGAGAAAGGAATAATGTGGCCAACTGGGAATTTAACCCAGGCTTCCAGAACACTGTTCTGGTGTGCTAACCATTGAGCTATGAGCTCTAATGGTTGGCCTGGCTCTTCCCGGATATACTTCAAATGAAAACATTTCACCACTAAATGTAAACAAAAATGTTTTAGGTCTTGCAAAAAACATATGTGATCATTTCAGTCATTTTGTGAAAGCAAAGAAAATCTTGAAGGGGTTGCAGAGGTCAAACAACTTACCACTGCATAAACTGTTGCAGGAAGATCCAACCACTGGTATTCAATATTTTACATGTTAGAAAGGCTTTTTGAAAAGAAAAAGTTGTACACAACCTTGCCATGCAGAATCAAATAGTTAAAGCAGACATAATGGTCTGTTCCAGCAGCTGAAGTCTGTTCAAATCTTTTGCCACCTTACTGGAGCCATTTGAAGCTGCTACACATGATGTAAGTGCAGACAATGCAACTCTTGAGTCAAATGCTTCCTCCAATAAGATTTCTTCAAATTTTCCTGAGTGACATCAAGAAAGACTTCCAGTCAAAAGAAGACAGCACAGCTGTCATTTTGGCAGATGACATGAGTCTCAAACTATCATCTGAACAGAGAATAAACACTATGTTTCAGGATGACAACTATGTGTTGGCTATGTTTCTAAACCCCTGCTTTAAGTTAACCACAGTGGTGGTTGCCCTGTATATGCACTGCTTTTAACTCTGCCACAGCCTCTAGGCAAGGACAACTGTTGGGGGGGGCACAGCATCGCTAGTCGAGTGCACTTCCAGTACCTTTGGCTATCTACTGTAAAGCCTGTTTAACAAAGTTTAGGCTATTGTACCTGCATAGATTGCCTCAGTAGCTCCTTGTGTCTGGTTAGAGCTTGAATCGGGACACACTCACGGTTTACAATCACGATCCCGTCTCCCGCTGCATGCTAATTAGTTCCTTTGTTTCCCCCTGCAATATAGGCCTCGCACACCCTCAGGAACCACCAGTTGCCTTCCCGACCCATCAGAGCTCCCTCCAGGAGCCAAGGACAATTGCGGGTGCCTAGCAGAGGTAATTTAAAGAACCTCTGCCTGCACCTTTGTGAGGGGAGGTTAGCCCATTAACGCGCTGTGTGCATTGACTGCCCCGCCCACCCCAGCCACCCACCCACACACCCAGGGTCATCCCTTCATTTATAGGCCCTATCTAATTACATCACTTCCTGCTGTCTGAATTACTAAGTCCCCATTTTTCCATTTGCAGGTTATACCTGCCTGCCACTAGAGGGACCTTGAGACCCTGCACAAGCTCATCTACTCCCTGAAAGCATCCCCCTGTTTTTTCCTGCCTCCGCCAAAGCTACCCATCCCTCCTCCCCTCTCCTTCAACTACAGGCTACCTTGCCCACACCCAACCCTGAAACTAGTCCACCCTCGGACCTCCTGCCACTCACCCCCAAGCTCACACTGAGTGACCTCCTCCGCTGGTCTCCATCAACTACATCTACCTTACCCACACCTCCTCCCACACCCAACTCTGTAGTTACCCCACGCACAGACCTCCTGCCTTTGCCACTAAGCCTACACTTAGTGTCCACTAGGAGTCACTATTGTGCACTCCTTTTTGGTCCCAAACATGCCTGCTTTCTGGGCCCAGTGCGCAAAGAATGGCCTCACCCAGGCCCCTTTTCCAACTGCCCTGAGTTGGTCTTGAACCTGGTACCCTACCCACCAGAGTCTGTGTCACTACCACTAATCCAAAGTGGCATCCACACTTGATGAAGGAATCAAGACAACTTCAACCTACTACCCTGTTGCTACCGCCAGTAATTATGTTAGCCCACCTCTTTCTAAAATGCCTCCCTCTCATCCTTTCCCTGACACCACTGTCCCCTGTACCTGATACCCTCTCAGGCTCACTGGCACCCACTCCTGCTCTTGTTCCAGAGCTTATACAATCCCACCCTACTCTTATCATCTGCCCCAGTGTACAACACCCTCCCCCTAGCCATCTCCCTACTGCTTCCTCAGGCGCTCTCTGGAGGCTTATTGCCCTCACTTTCTCAGCCTGGAAAACCCTGCCCACCCCCTGTGCTCAGAAGCTCCCCTCCTCCCCACGACATACCTGTCGAAAGCTCACCCTATACCATCCCTGCCAGGCTGTGGTCATTTTACTATTCTTGACTGGCAATATACATCCGAACCCAGGCCCAGCTCACCGTAGCCCACCAGCAGGGTCACCCGGCTTCATGTAGCCTCTATGAATATATGCAGCCTGCTGAAAAATTTGACTTTACAATGTTGGGTCACTTTACACAGACCAGATGTCATTTCACTGGGGAAACCTGGCTATCAAAATCCACTCCAGACTCCTTTGTCTCCATTCCAGGTTACTCCCTTACCAGGAGGATAGTGTAGGTAGACGGGGCCAGCGATCCATGCTAGGGACTCTCTCACTGGACTGACACTCCCTGCCCCTGCTCTCGCATACGGGGTGCAGGCCCTAACCCTTAAACTGACTCCTGACCCCTTCAGGGGTCCCCTATATCTCACCACTGCCTACTTTCCCTCTAAAAACCAAACTCTGGCACTGGTTCCATTAACTGATTATCTCTCAACCCTATCCCATTCAGCGGACCAAATCCTTGTGGGTGACCTGAACGTTAACTGGCTCAGCCCGTCTGCCGCCACCACCCGTGACTCCTTCGCAGCCTTAGACATGTCCCAACTAGTGTCCCAACCCACCAGAGTTAACTCAAAGAAAGGTACCAGCACCTTACTAGACGTTGTCATCACCAACCGCCCTCAACAAATCCATGATACCCAGGTCCTTCCTGACTCCCTTAGCGACCACTCCCCTATCCTTTTCCGCTGGGCAACCACCACTCCAAAACCCATGGTCTTCCCCACTCTACGTCGGCGCTTCAGACCGGGTGGACTAAAAGCCCTTAAGCAACATCTTGCCCAAATTAACTGGTCTCCCATACACTATGCCCCTGATATAGATACTGCCCTTACCTTCTTCTCACAAACCTTCAACAAAGCCTGTGACATCTTTGCACCCCTCACGGCTGTATGAACCAAAGTTCGTAATGCCCCCTGGGTTACCCCGCCCTGCTGCAACTGCTCAAACACAGGGATAACCTTGGCACCTGGCCTCTGAATCAGGTCAGTTGGCAGACAGACAGGCTTACAATGTCAAAGAAACAAATGCACCTGGGCCATCAGTGCGAAAGCCAATCACTATCAGGCCGCTCACCACCTCCTGGGGAATGCTAGAATTTTCTGGGACAACATTAAACAACTAAATGTGAGTGCGATCCCAACCCCCCTCTCAGATCACTATTGAAGGCTCTGTCTCCACTGACCCTGCCCGCATTGCCAAGTTCCTCAACTCATCCTTCACGGACCTTAGTTCTGTCCTCCCTAGTGATTTCTTTGATCCTCCTTCCTCCTTACCTGCCCTAGACACTCACTATCCTAGTTTCCACTTACGCAGGGTCACTGCCCAGGAAGTCAGGCCACACCTGATTAAAGCTCTACAGAGCAATAGTACTGGCAGTGACTCTCTGGACCCCAGCATCCTCCGCCGGGTTCTGGATCAGGTCCTTGCCCCCCTAACTAGCCTGTTCAATAAGTCCCTCTGCCTGGGGCAATTCCCCTCAGCCTGGAAAATTGCCACAGTTACACCCATTCACAAAGGAGGTGACAGGTCCTCTGCCGGGAATTACCAGCCCATCTCCATTCTCCCACCCCTCTCCAAAGCCCTAGAAAAACTGGTGGTGACCCAAATCACGGATTACATAACCAAATGCAACATCCTCTGCCATGAACAACATGGTTTTCAGGCAGGGCACAGTACCGGCACTGCCCTTATTGAGTTTTCAAATTTTCTTCATTCCTCCCTGGACTCTGGCTCCCTCACTGGGGCAGTGTTTATTGACCTCTCTAAGGCTTTTGACACGGTCTCCCACCCCCTCCTGCTGGATGCCCTCAGCCGCACCGGCTTTGCCCCGGTCCAGTCTCCTGGTGCTCCAGCTATTTGTCTGCCCGCTCCCAATGTGTTAAAATGAATGTGACCCTCTCTGATACATGTCCTATCTGCTCAGGTGTCCCCCAGGGCTCCATCCTTGGTCCTCTTCTCGTTATATCTCAACACCCTCCCCAAAGCCTGCACTGGTAAAATCCTGCTGTGTGCAGATGATGCCATCATCTTCACCACCCACCGAAACCCCAACTCCCTACAAGACTCCTTGCAACAAGCCTTTGTTGATGCTGAAGCCTGGTTCAAAGAGCACAGACTTGTACTCAATCTAAAAAAACCCAAAACTATGCTCTTTGCCCATCCCCAAAACAAATCCAGAAATTTCCCACTCCACATCCTACTGGTTCCAAGCATCCTCTCGATCTAGTCCACTTGTACAAATACCTTGGGGTCTCCTTTGACTCAGCCCTCACATTCCACGACCACATAGATAATCTAGCCTCAGCTACAAACACACGGCTAGGAATCCTTTACCGCTACAAGCAATGCCTCCCCCCAATGCCCTCCGACTAGCAGTCACCTCCTCAATACTGTCCCTTGTAGACTATGGCTTGCCTGTCTATGGTGCTGCAGACACGACCACCCTCAATAAAATTCACCTCACTTTGAATAAGGCCTGTAGGTTAATCACGGGAGCCCCTAGGCTCACACATACCTGCGAGCTATATGACATGGCCAGGCTACTTAATCTGGACGAACGGCTCAGATACCAAACCTGCCTCATTACAAAAAAAAAACCCTCCTTGGACTATCCCCACCTGGTCTGACAGCCTCTATCCACCTTGCACAACCCTTAGTCCAAACTCGTAACACCTCTAAGGCCACCCTGCTAGTCCCTAGGTCCAGGACCACACATGGGCAAAGGTCCTTCTGCTACAGAGCTCCCTCCTGGTACAACACTCTCCCCACCTCCATCACTGACACCCGTACAATCTCCCATTTTAAAATCTCACTTCGGAGTCAGCTCTTTAACATGCGTAGCTGTTCCTGCCCCTAGGTGATCTAGTTCGAAATGCCCTGACAAAGCTTTCTGAGTGGCTCCTCTCCTAAACTGACTGACAAAACTCTCTGAGTGGCGCCTCACCCAAACTATTCACAAACCTTGTCCTTTTGCCCCTGAACTCTTTCACCTCTATCAGTCCCTGCTCAAGACTTTTTATCCACATTACCAATGTAGGCTTGTCGCTCAATCTGTACCCATATAACTGTAATAACCTGTGATTACCATTCCTGTAACACTTAAATTGTAACTAAGTTATAACTGCCTGTATCTACCAAAACTGTAACCACAGAGATGTATGCTGTAACCTCAATATTGTAACTAAATGTTGTACTGTATTTGTCCTCTTTGTAACGAGGTACCTTTGGAAATGAGCCTCTGGCTCAAAGGTTGTAAACCGATGTATAAATAAATAAATAAATAAATAAGTTTAACGTTAAAGGAAAACTGCACCCTCATATCTTCTAAATGTTGTTTGTTTCCATGTCAACAGACATAGAGAATAAATGATGGGGACGTGTGTGTTATGAGAATTTAATGCACATCCAAGGTGTGGGATGCTACATAAACCCCAAGGGCGATGTCTGAAGGGTTTATTAAAGCATCCCACACCAAGGGTGCGAATTAAATTCAATTATGAACTGGGGATCTTAAATACGTGAAGCTGATTGGCCGGGATGTTTTTGAAGCCGTGATGATATCGGGCTACATCATCAAGGCTTCAGAAAACCTCCGATCACCAGCCTCCTCACTGATCGCGCAGTGTTCTTAATCTCCCACAGTCCAGAGCGAATCAGACTTGTAGTTGGCTGCTATTTAAAAAAACAAACAAAAACAAACTCTAGTTACACTGAATGAATGATATTGCCTGCTGTCTTCGGGACCCACAACATACAGACGGACATTAAAAACATTGTCGAACACATAAAACCAACTTGCTGCCGCTCGCAGGCTACACTGAGCAGACGACCGTTCCCATATCTCACAGGCACATACAGATTCAAAACGGCATCGCTAGACACACTTGTCCTCTCAATCCCGCTGCTTCCTAATCCAGTGATATTGCTCGTTGGCTTCATTTTCTCTTTAGAATCTCATTACTGCGATCATCTACTGCAGAGGGGGGACAGACAAAGACACTGTTGCAGAAGTCACAGGTCACACCATCACAATACTTTTACCTCTTAGTCAGCTCCAACTACAACAGCACCACTTGCTGTCTTCTAGAACTATTTTTTTAAATGTATTCCTACACTGCCAAAAAAGCTTTTTTTAACAGGTTTAAAGGGTGTATTTTTAATCTTTATTTATAAAACCATTACTCCTAGTTCATAATAGCACAGGCACTGAGGTGGTATATCATGGGATATCGTCACTTCTTGTGTCATTGGATGCATTTGGCCTGTGGCCTTGTGCCCAACCACCCAAGGCATGACAATATCCCATGATATCTCACACCCTGTCGTGTCTTATTGCTTAAGTATGCCACACACTTCCCCATTTTTTATAATATACTGAGCAGCAATCTCACACACACACACACACACACACACACACACACACACACACACACACACACACACACACACAGACTTTCTGCTGCCTTCCCCCTTTTCTTTTCTTTTTTTTAATTTGGCACCTGGTGCTCTTTTTTTTAATTTACTTACAGTTTGTCACACCAAGATCGTGTCTAGGATGACGCTCCCTGGGCATGCTCCAGGGCCAAAACAGTTGGACAGCAGGATCAACCAGATATTTAGCAGGGTACAAGGTTGGATCAAACAGATACATTTTAAAAACTAAAGAAGGGATGATCATGTTCTTTTTGTGGCAGGTTCTGATGAAGTGACAGATGGAGCGCCATCTTTCAAAGACTGTTCAGCCTGCCCACATCCATTCCTTGAGCCAATGCAGGAGTGGCATCAGTTGAGTGGCATGGCACGTGAATGTCATAACAACCAGCTGGTTCTTATGGGAAATATCAACTGGTCTAGTCTATAGGAACAATTGCTGACCAATTATTATAACTTTTTTCATGTAGCTGTTAAAGATGTATGTAACTGCTTCAGTTAGTTTTCACACTTCATACTAGGTCCTGTCACTCTTCTGGGAGGGTCCATTACATTGTTGTTGAAATCTCATTGTCCCTGACAGCTGCATTAGCATATGAGAACACAATGTCTGATCAACCATTTATATCATGTATCTCTATGCTAAAATATCAAATACCCTGCAGAAGCTCTCTGGAAACGTATAAACCAAATGGAATTTAAAGGGGAAAAAAACTGCATTACAACTCAGATAGCTTGTAAAACTCACTGAAGGTAAATGTGGGATTTCACACCTTCTTGCAGCTTGGTTCTTTTAAAACTACCTAAGCAAACAGGCATACTGGGGAGTTTAAAGGTTGATTATGCATCATGTTCTCATATGCTAATGCAGCTGTCAGGGACAATGAGATTTCAACAACCACAAAATGGATCCTCCCAAGGAGGGTGACAGGGCCTAGTATGAAGTGTAAAAATTAACTGAAGCAGCTGCATACATCTTTAACAGCTACATGAAAAGAGTTGTCTGTTGACATGGAAGCAAATGACATTTAGAAGATATGAGGGTGCAGTTTTCCTTTAATGCCATTCTTTCTGCCAGGGAAAATGTTGAGTATTGCAGAGATCCTCTGATAATCAAATTTTACAGTGCCCCACCAACACCATTAACTGATGTACAGGAGTCAAAATGTGACATGCTACGTGTATGCTTCTGGTGCAGACTATATCATATCTATGAATTATTCACAATCACCAGAGTCATCAGCAACAGAAAGGAAAACTGCAGCTACCTTTCAGGCATTCTATGTTCAGGGTCAGAGAGGAAATCCATTTCTGAGTCATTTACAACAACATGGACTAGTAAGTATCCTGTAAGAAGAGTGCATCCAGTTAAAGAACATGTTTGACGAGAAAATCTAAATACTTTTATGCCAAAATTAAAAACAAAGATCTACTGTCTGTTAATCTAGAATGGGTATGCTATGTAAGGATTTGGATAGCATTAAACTGTGGAGATTACAAAATTGTATTGAAAATTGTAAATGTGATATTAAATACATTTTGCCATTAGAACATCATATTTCTGACTGCTGGAGGCTACAAACTGAATAAGAAAAATGTTAGATCCCAACATGGCCTGAGATGGGCACTACAGATAAGAAAATAATAATTAATTGTATGCTTTTTTGCAATTCTGATTCACGTATCTTTGCTATGGCACATTTTGCACATAAAGTAAGCTATGAAATGTGAACTGATGAGTATAGGCAACATCTTGCTATAGAAGAAGCTAAGAAGTTAGTTCCTCTGTTTCAGTTATGCCATTAAAGGAGAAAAGTCAGCACAAAGTGTCCCCACGCTCAAGTGTGGGGCTTGTAGCAATGTGCACTGTGTGTGCAAAAACATTTTAGTTTACTTACTATTTACTGCTGTATAAAATATTGCATTAGACTAATTTTGTTTGGTTCTAGGCTGAAATCTTCTGTTACAACAAATCTCAGAATTTCCTGCAGCTGACATCAGAGCAGTGGGCAGCAATCGGAGATTCAATATCCTGCAGGGCATGTCAGAGCTTTTAAAATCTCCCATCAGATGTTTTATGGGTCTGCTTTTCTCCAGGGGTTAAGTAAAGACCTCTGGGACTGTATTTAGCCCAGAGAGGATAGCAGGACTAGAAATGTTGTGAAGTTTTAATTCACTGGTGATATTTTGCAAAGTCACCAAATTCTCCTCCACAGAGCAATCCACAAATTTTTAATAGTTTAAAAATTTTCCTATCCACGAATTGCGGAATTCCACCCGCGAACAGTGAAATTTCACCTATGAATGGTGGAATTTAGCCCATGAATGGTGGAATTCTGCTCAGGAAAGGTGAAATTACACTATTTGCAGGTAAAATTCAACAGTTCATGGCTCAATCTGCACTCCATGAACTGTGCAAAATTTGCAGATTAATTCATGGAGAGAATTTTCCAGACTACGCCCATCTCTAAGTAGGACCAGAAAACAAAAGATCTGAATTTATATGAGCTGTAACATGCACTGGATGCTATGGAATCTCCAAGTGCTGCATATTACTCTGATGTCAGTTGCTGGGGATTCTGGGATTTATAGTAATAGCAGATGAAAGCCTGGAACTAAGCAAAATTAGTCTGATACAATCTATTATACTACAGCAAACCGTAAGTGAATGGAAATGTTTTTGCATACAAAGTGTACATTGGAGCCAGCCCCACACTTGAGTGTGGTACACTCAGTGCTATCTACTCTCCTTTATTTCTCTGATTTTAAGTTCCTGAATAGATGCATAAATCATATTTTTACTTCACTGTTTAGGAACATGTATTTTTACACTGTATATTATAACTGATATTTTTATATACGAGTCTCAATAATCAAATCTGAATTTGAATATGAAGTTGCCAATACAAAATTAATCTGTACTCTCTCCTTGCAGTATAGGTTAACACTGTGCATTCTCTCCTCCACTCTTTAGCATGATTTCAGCAGCCTGCCGGCATGAAACTACTTCCAACTTTCGAAAATCTGACTTTCGCCAAAATTCCACACACCTCTACTTCACTGTTAAATTTTACTCTGTTTTTACTTTATTCTGTACTGTTAATACTGTGTATGCTTTTATTTTTGTATTTCCTGTCCACTTTCCCCTCAGATTGCACCTAGAAATGAGCCATTGTTCAGGGCATCTTTCCCATTTACCAATTTTCAAATAAACAAATAACATCTTCTCATTCTTGCTCTCTTTAAAAAACATGCCACATGCCAGTTAGATAATAACCAGGTGCAGGAGTTTCCCTTTAGTCAGTTTAAGAGATAAATGTACTGCTTGTGTCTGCCCTGTGAACGTTTTTCATTCAACCCTTACAAGAATCGAATTTTGGGGGGGACTGATCAGGCCAAAATATTACACTTTTGAGAATGTATCAGTGGAGTAGGATAGGTGGGATGGAACAGATGGATGAAAAAATGAAGCCACTGGCTCACGGCAGCCTTTTCATTGCAGCAGATCCAGACCTGCTGTATAACACTACTTCTGTGCACTTACTATTACTTGCACAATTTATTTTACTATACAGTATATTTCATTTTTAGTTTTGGTCAGAACTGTAAAAACCCAACCTGAACATCATTAATCCTTATGCATGAAAATTAATCAGGGACAAAAGAAAAGAATGAATATGAACAGAGCCAACCTTAGAAGCCATAGACACGCTGGTGATCACTTCTCTGTTTGTTTATTTAAACATGATTTATCAGCTAAACATGCAGATCCCAGCACACTCATTTGTAATCTGTGAGTGTGTGGAGGGGGTGTGTGCGAAAAGATAATAGGTACAGGTAACAAAATTACAAAAGATACATGAATACATTCTTCCGCAGGGGTCCTTATAACATAAATGGTATCCAGTCGAATCCTCGCTGACTGAAAGAGCAAAAATGGAACTTTGGACAGTGATTCTACTGGAATTTATATAAAAGTTCTAAAGTTCAACAAAGAATTCCTTTTGGGAGGATGTTCCCTAACAAATTATTTTCAAAACATTAAAAAAAATTTGTCCCCCCTTGGAGTTTTAACAGTTAATTTACATGGAGTCAGGGTTGTATGCAGAAGCCATATTCTGATACCTCTGATTTACTCCACATAAAATAAGAAATAAAAAGACACATGGATGAATTTTATAATGTTTTCAACATAATTTGTTAGGGAAAATCCTCCCCAAATAAATTCTGTATTGATTTTTAAAAAATATTACAGAAATTATGGTACAATTGCTGTCCCAAGCTCCAACTTCGCTCTTTCAGTTGAGCACTGTCAGCAGTTAGAGGAACCATGGGTGACACGACAATGGTGACTGCAGCAGGGCAGAGGCAGCACAGGATGATGGTACAATGGCAATAGGGGAAGGATGACAGGAATGACTAGCTGTGGGCAATGGGAAAGTGGCAAGCCCCACAAGGTTATGACCCCTCAGCGACTGGCACTGTGCCACCACATGGCCAGCTGTGAACACCCTCTGACCCACAGCAGACAGGAAGAACCCCCCACTGGCCCTGAACAGAGAGACAACAGGACCACATCCACCATGGTGTGGCCATCCATGCTGGCCCATCAGCCCCACCATAACTAGAGCAGTGTGCTGTAGGTACAGCAATGGGGCCATGCAGTGCACCCATGGAGTGCATTTCCACAGATGGAGCATGGCTGGAGACCCCCTGGCCACCCACCATGCAAAGTGCAAGCACCAAACAACAGTGGAGGACTGGACACACTCTCCCAATGGCCTGCAGCACCCCCTCAACTCTGTGGGTGTGGACAAGTAGGACACAACACATACTGCCATGGCCACCATGCCCAGGGACATGGGGCAGTCGCCCCACACCTGGTGCACTGCACACTGGCACAGCAGGTGAGGTGTGTGTGGGGCAATGCACAAAGTGTAAGGGACTGGCTCTAGTGTAGTGAGGTGTGGCAGGGAGCCCAGTCCAAGAACTGTGAACACCACATGGCCAGCCCGCCAGATGCATGGGTCAAAAGAGTGACCGCCGGTGATGCAGAAAATGCGCAGGCACCCATGGCAGGGTGGCATCACTACACTGACGGACTGCTAGGCATGCTGCTGTGCACTGGGTGTGTGCCCATGCCACCATGATGTCCTGCACTGGCAATGGGCATGGTCAGCCAGGGTGGGTCCTTCCAGGGCACTGCAATGGGCACAACAGTTGCAGGACATGCCATATGGGCACACCACAGGCCACCATGTGCAAGTTCACACATGGATTGTGAAATTGTGTGCAAGACCACAGAGGCAGTTGTAGTGACTCTGGGTGCTGTACTCAGACATGACTGCAGCAATACAGGTGTTGAGGTCATGGTAGCACCACTGGGCCTGTGTGGTCTCTGCCCTGGAGATCAGCTGTTCAGTCCAAATACCAGTCAGATGCTCCTCCCCCCAAGACACTTGAGGAGACACCATATGCTGGGGTGGTACACCCTGACTCAGGTGTTGAAGGCCGTGTGCCACCCCTCTTCAGCGTTGTTCATCCTGGTCAGTCCTTGGATGTTTGCACCATGGCAGTTCCACTGCTCATCAGGGAAGATGGCCCAATGTTGCCCCAAACATCCTGTGTGGCAACTGATGCAGGTATCCTCCACATAGTCTAGTATAGGCTGGAGGACCTCTTCATTCTCAGTCAAGTACTCCCACTCATGCTCCTCCTTGAACACTGTTGGCACATCCACAGGTGGTATGAAGGTCAGTGCCAGAAACATTTGCCAGTGCAGGGTGAAGTCTGGGTCCCCTGTGTACCTCTCCAGGACCTCTAGACACTGCTGGACATTGTGCCATAGGGTCTGCGAGTAGAAGAAGAAGCATCCTCGGATGTGTGCATCAGGGAACATGGTTGCCACACTGCACCAGCTGGCATGCTTAAATCAAGCAGGACCATGGCAGGAGCCATGTCTAGGTGGTGTATCTTTAATTAACCCAGCAGCTGCACATACGTCTGTGCCCTCCTGGTGCACATGAGGGCATATACAGCAGGCAGAACTGCACCAGAGTGGACCATGTGGATGGTGTATAGCTGGTTGAATAGGCAGGGGCATGTCCTGAATGTTCTATCTATAAACCAGTCTGGGCAGCTCGCCAGCTGCTGCAGGCCATGGTCGGTTGCATAGACCAGGAGGTGATACTGCTCCTTCCTGCTTTCGAATAGCAGAAACCATGCTCCATCACTGGCAATGATGAACTCATCAGGGATGCAGAGGTCAATGACTGTTAGGGGTGTTGTGGGCTAGCCACGTGCCATGTGCTGCATCCGCTGGATGGTCTGATGCATCAGCTGCACTCTGGGCAGTAATCCTGCCATGGCTGCAGGTATCGCAGATGTATTCACCATGATGACCAGCAATGCATTGTCCAGTGTCCATCATGCCCTGTCCCATAGTGTCCCGAGAATGCAATGCACACCCATGTCTGCCATATCAGGGGCATGGTTGTGGTCACAGATGGTGGCCATGGCTGTGTGCTCCACAGTGTGAAGACGGGCAAGGCATCAGTACCTGTGGGCCTTGGCACACCACTAGTACACCTTCTCCAGACCAGCCTTGTCTCTTCTGTAAATGTATCCATTGTGGATAGCCAGAGGCTTGCCTTTTTGGCTTGGTACAAACTGCACCGACATCCTGTGTGCAGTGTGCAGCTGCAGCCACCAGTGCCACTGAAATAGCTGGGTGGACCCACCCTGTGTGTCCTTGCACAAGCCCCCTCCCACTGTGTAGCCAATATGTGCCTGTGCCATTCGGCACCCCTTCCCCCTTGTCTGTGTTGCCAATGGTCCTCCATCCCGGTGTCCATGCCACAGTGCATGACTGCTGAGGACAGCCAGCAGAGTTATGCAATGCCTTGGGTGAGTATGCCTCTGTTTGTCTTTCCATATGTGCCTGGTGCGGGGGGCTCTGCACTTTACTTTATGTCACCACTGTGCCTTTGCATGGGAGGGGTTGTCAGCTGCTTGGCCCTGCCTGCCAGCCTGTGTGCTCCCATCCTGCTCCTGTTCCCCTTACATCTCCCAGGTGCCCGAGGCCTTCGCTGTCCTAGGACCCTTGCAGCCCAGCCTCACCTTTCCTATGGCTGCCTTTCTGCATGCGCTGTTGCAGCAGGTGCCTTTTTGCGGCGGGATGTCAGCAGTTCTCACCTCATGGGTGCACAGCTGCATGGGTTTCACCTGCTGGACTGTAGTCACATAGTGCATCATCCTTACAGGGCTGCAGCTGCAGTCACTCTTGTACTGTTGGTCTGACTTCCTTGCCGGTTGCTCTTTGGGCATCCGCTCTCCATTCATTGTCCACTTTCCCAGTGCTCTTCCTAGCATCTACCATAAGAAATCAATGAACCAAAAATCTTCTGTTTTCTAAAATAAATAGGTTAATTTTTTTCATAAAAGATTCATTTCTTACTTAAAAGCAAATAATTGTTTGTAGCCATATTAATCTTTGAACCAACAGGTGAACCAAGTAGGTGATTTGATACAGATACCTTTTATTGAACTAACAAGAAATGTTCAGATTTTCAGTACAGAAAATTTCAGGCTACACAGAGCCTTTGTTTATGTGATGGCTTTCTACAAAAAGGTACCATGCTTTTCATAGAAGCTGCCATCACTCAAAGAAGGGCTCTGTGTAGCCTGAAAGCTTGTGTACAGAAAAGTTCTTGTTGGTCCAATAAAAGGTTTCGAGTCAGTTACTTTGTTAACTTAAAAGGTCTGCCCCACCATATGATACAGTATTACCTCATGCACATTACCGCTTTAAGTTGGTTACAATTTATAAAAAGGTACTGTAAATCTGGTATAACAGACAACTAATAAATAGACAATACTGTTTCTTTTATAGTCTATGTGACTATCACACCGTCTACATTATGAAGCTCTCCAATAGTCCTGGAGTGTTTGTTAGCAGTTGTAAAGCAGCTTTCCTGAATGCAATGCAATTCTTAATTTACTCTTTATAAAAGGCATTTCAGCTGAAATTGTAACAGATAACTGATAAAGGTCCCCATATTCAGAGCCGGATGTTAGCACTGCAGAGAGAGGGGCACTGCACAGCAAATAGTGCAGGGTCAGTCCTGAGCAATATTCAGATACTTAGGCTGCTCTGATAGGGCATACTAACTGTCTGAAAATGATCTGTGCCAGCACAGTACATAGTAACTATGAGCTGCACTAACACAGCCCAGGGTTCAATATGGCTCACTGGGGCGCGCACTGTAGTTATAGCTACCCAAATGGGATAGCATCACGGCTGTTGTTGGCCATATTTAACCTCAGAAATGCTAATGAGCCCATTAGGCATTAAGTCACTGTGGGGCCATTTGTCAGCTTATTATGGGCTCATTATCGTGCCACACAGCTCCTTAGCACCCATGCTGGGCTTACAAAGCAATGATTCCCCAATATCTAGTGTCCCCCCCGATCACCCATTCTGCTGTGAAATGATATTTTTCCAGGCATCTAATGGTGCTCCTACTCCCGATCACCCATTCTGATATGAAACCTGATTTTCCCTGTTGTCTAATGGCCCCCCCAAACAGATGCCAATCCCCACTTCTGTCTAGAAACACAGACTTTGACAGCAGATAAGGGCCGCTTGGCCCATACAGACTGCCCATTTCCCTACCTATTTGATAAGCTGCAGATCCTAGTTATCCAACAGCCTACTTCCTCCTCCTACCCCCTAGAATTGCTTTATGTCTGTCCCATGCATTCTTGAATTTCCCCACTGTTTTTGACCCCACAACCTCCTCAGGAAGGCCATTCAATGCATCCACCACCCTCTCCATGAAAAATGCTTTCTACGCATTGCCCCGCACCATCCCCCTTTATCTTCAGATTGTGCCCCCTTGTTCTTGCACATCTCTTTTTCTGAAAGAGGCCACACTCTTGGACATTGTTGATTTCCTTGAGGTACTTAAATGTTTCTATCATGTCCCCCCATCCCTCCTCTTTCTCCTCTGATCTGCCTCTATCCTGTCTATGTCCTTACGGAGATGGGGTCTCCAGAACAGCATGCAGTATTCCAGATGGGGTCTCACCAACTGACTGTACAGAGGGATAACAAATGCATATTTTCTACTGGTGATGCCTCTCCCTATGCATCTCAGTGTCCCCCCAGCCCTCCTTACTGCCTTCTCACATTGCTTGCCTACCTTTAGGTCATCTGATATGACTACCCCAGGTCCCTTTCCATTTTTGTTGTTTTTAGTAGCCCCCTCACATTGCGTACTCTTCCCCTGGGTTTTTGTTTCCCAGGTGCTTTATGTTGCACTTCTTTGTATAGAAACTAAGCTGCCATACTTTTGACCATTCCTCCAACCTTGCCAAGTCTCTTCTCATCCTTTCCACCCCCTCTTGTGTATCAACCCTGTTGCAGATCTTTGTATCATCTGCAAAGAGGCATGCTTTTCCTTCTAGTCCCTCTGCAGTGTCATTTATAGAGCCCCAGTACTGAACCCTGTGGTTCCCCACTAACATACTAACATAGTAAAAATTAAATTAGAGTAGGCCTCATGGTCTTCCGAGTCTGCTCGATGGTCAGCACCCATAATGGGCATCATTTCTGCTGTTCCCCCTCCCTCTTGGATCCCTCTACCCCCTGTCCTAGTTATCCGCCATGCGCTGAACTTACTCAGCTTCACCCTCACTCTCTACCTGTCTTAGCCTCTCTTGGACCACTTCACAGAATCCACCTTCACCAGCTCCTCAGGCAGTGCATTCCACAGTTCCAACATCCTCTCAGTGAAGTAACGCCTCCTCTTTTCTCCCCCTGAGTCTCTCCTCCAGCTTCCATCTGTGTCCCCTGGTTGCCCCCTAATTTTTTGCTGGAACACCCCATCTAAGCCTGCCTTATTTATCTCCTTTACATACTTGAAGACCTCTATCTTGTCCCCCTGTCCCTCTTCTCCTCTAGAGAATACATGTTGAGCTCCTCAAGTCTCTCCTCATAGGTCCTCTCCCCATACTCCTAATCATCTTGGTTGCCCTCCTCTGGACACTCTCCAGGAGTGAAATGTCCCTTATTAAGTACGGCCACCAGAACTGCACGCAGTATTCAAGGTGCAGCCTAACCAGACAGTTATACCGAGGGAGAATCACTTCCCTCCTTCTTGAGGTTATCCCCCTAGTGATGCACCCCAGCATCCTAGTGGTCTTGGTCACTACCTTCCTACGGTTCTCAGAGTTGTTCATTTTGACATCCACCACCACCCCCAGGTCCATCTCCCCATTCAAGACTTGTAGTGTATCTCCTCCCAGGGTATACACATGGCCTGGGTTTTTAGCCCCAGATGAAGAACCCTGCACTTCCCTGCATTCAATTTCAGTTTTTAGGTACAAGACCACTTCTTTAGAGCCTCCAGGTCCTCCTGCAGGACTACTCTTCACTCCTCCCATCCACCACTGCCCCAGCTCGAGTTATCTGCAAAGAGACTCATTTCACTCCTGATACCTTTCCTGATGTCAGAGACATAGGCGTTAAACAGGAGTGGCTCCAGGACTAATCCCTGGGGGACCCCACTAGTGACCCTTCTAGGAGATGAGACACCCCCCAACCACCACCACCCTCTGAGTACGCCCTGATAGCAATTTCCTATCCTTCTGATCACCTGCTTTCCCACCCACATTTCCCCCAGCTTAGCCAGCAGCCCACTGTGAGGTACCGAATCAAATGCCTTGCTGAAGTCTAGAAAGAGGACATCCACCAGCCTACCCTGTTCCAGTGCCTTGGTCACCCAGTCGTAGAACTCCACAAGGTTTGTCTGACATGATCTTCCCAGGATGAAGCCATGCTGTCTATCGTTAAGCTAACCCATTTCCTCCAGTGCCCCCCCCCCCAGCATTTCCTTGATAATACCCTCCATGACTTTGCCCACCACCGACATCAGGCTAACAGGCCTGTAATTCCCTGCCTCCTCTTTTGAGCCACCCTTGTGGATAGGTGGAACGTGGGCCACCCTCCAGTCATGGGGTACCCAACCCGTTAGAAGGGAGATGTTAACAAACTCTGCCAGATGGTCTGCCAGGACATCAGTCAATTCCCTCAGCACCCTGGGATGAATTTCATCTGGCTCCAGAGCTTTCCTCTTTCTTAGGGGCTTGGGGCTTCCCTCACTCTACCAACTGGGATTTCAACTTCTTTGGCCCCTGCCTCCTCCTCCTGTTTTCCCTGCCCCCCTCTAGAGGGTGCTGGCCCACTACCCCCACCAGTCCCGGCAGGGATACCAGCACCTATGAGTCCTATCACTTCTGCAGGTCCTCCGCAACTCTCCCCGTGTGGTGCAGCCCCCCCATCCTCCCTGATGGAAGCCGATGCAAAGTACTCATTTAGCACCTAAGCCTGCTTCCCCTCATCCTCTGCCCACCCTCCCTGCCCTAATCCTGCTAATCTGCCCCTCACTTTTCTTTTTTCCCCAATATATCTAAATAACTCTTTTTCCCCCTCTCCTGATTCCCTTAACCAACTTCTGCTCCATCCTCACCCTTAGCCGATCTCACCACCCTAGTGACCTTCCTGGTCATCAATTCATACTCTTCTTTATCCCTCTCTCCCCATGAATGCTTGTATTGCCTATAAGCAGCCTTCTTTTCCTTCACTGCCTCCTGAACCACCCGAGTAAACCAGCACAGTTTTTTGGCCCTACCAAACTTGTGTCTCACCTTTGCACAGGAGTTGGTAGCCTCCTGTACCTCCCTCCTAATGATTCCCCACCTGCTGTCAGCATCCATGCCCGGCCTTCTCTCATCCGACTAACTCTTAAGGATCCTTTCCATTCTCTTGAAATCTGCACCCCTAAAATCAATTACCACCATCTTTGTGGGATTTTCACCCCCCCCAGGTCCAGGAAAAATCAGACCATGGCATGATCACTCCCTGCCAGTGGGTCCCTACCTCCAGGTCCCTAATCCAGTCACTATCCACCAGGACCTCATCCAGTACTTGGGCTTCCCTCGTCAGCTCCCCACCTGCTCCTTGACCAGTGGGGACATCATAGTGTCCCAGTCAGTCCCTGGCATGTTTAGGTACCCCAACACCACTACACTGCCCCCGCTCAGTCTACAGTGGTCCCTAATATTTGCCACCTGTCTCTCTTCCAGATCCTTCACCAGTGTGGGGGTCTGTATACCACCCCTATTTTTACCCTCTCCCCCCCGCATCTGCAGGGTGACCTATATTGCCTCCATGTCCCCCTCTGCCTCCTCCACCCTGCCTATACCTATGCCATTTTTGATGATCAGTGCTACTCTCCACCTTCCCACCGCCCTGTCCTTCCTGAACATAATGTACCCTTCCAGATTTAGTTCCCAATCATGCCCGTGAGTTGCCCAGGTCTCAGTGATAGCTGCTATATCTACTGCCCCTTCTACAAGTATTGCCTGGAGTTTAGGCATCTTATTCCTTAAGCTCCTGGCATTGATCAGGACCACCCTCCGCCCCTTCCCCTCCCTCCTCCTATATCCAACCTATGTGCTCCTGTGTGGCTGCCTGCTCTCCCCTCTGCACGCAGTCTGATGCCTTTGTTTCATATCCCTCAATCCCCGTAGGGGGGTGGAGACCGAGTCTATCTATTTTTGGCCTGCCAGGATCAGCCCCCCTTCCATCCCTCTCCCCTTTACTAGTAACCCTCCTTTCTTCAGAGTGGACTCCATTTACTATTACCCTCTGTGTCCTGTTGTCCAGCCAGTTTTTACCCAGGCTACAATCCTGGGACCCAGTCCCAGGCTGGCTAACTTGTTTATTTGGTTCATCTGCCATGACCGTCCCACTGTGAATCCATGACTGCCCTCTTCCGTACCCTGTCCTACCTCCCCATTCTGAACACTTGTCCATACTCAGGACAGCAATGGCAAATGGCACAGCCTTGTACTCATCCCCTCAACTGCCCATTATCTGACTGTCATTTAATGATTGTGAGTGTTCTGTATTTGCAATCACTCACTGACAGTCAGACAGCAGCCAACTGAGGAGGTGAGTGGAGGGCTATGCTGGTTGTTGTCCTGAGATTGGACCTATGTCCACAGTGAAGGGGGTTGTGGGGTGATGGGTATAGAGTGGGTGAGTTGAAAGTGGAGATTGTCACCTGTTCAGGAGGACCACTAGCCACCAGGTATAACAGGAAGTAATACCGGCTTGAGTGATTAGGGTGTGTGGGGACCACTGGATACAGGGAAAATAATGTTTTACATCAGAATGGGTGATCTGGTGGAGGTGGACAAAAACAAAGCAAACTGGTAAAGCACCAGAAAAAACACTGTGGTGTTAAATATTCAAAAAATCAAATAGTAGCAAGATGAGTAAGCACCCACAGCAAACACTTCACACATAAAATGGTATAAAGTAAATAATCTTCCATTTATTTAGTACAAAACATAGTGCAGTGCAGTCAGGCTTACCAGACTAGGTGCGCGTATAAACCCGCCACAATACAGGCACACGGCAGAGCCATTAATCAAACTAGCATTTTGCTTGGGTGTTCCCAAGTTTCATCAGAGTTGCCCTCCCAGTGCTAATGTGCCCCTTAAATATGTCACCCCAACCAGGTGTACCCCATATATATTAAAACTTGAAAGTTTAAATGCTTTCCACCTGAAGTCAATGCAATATACATATGTTGCATACCTTGAAGTTAAACAAGTGCCCCAGCATCTTAGGATCCTTAAATTGAAAAAAAAAAAAAATATGGAATGGAAGATGAAGAATTCATGAAACTTTGGTGTGACTTGATGAATGAAGCAGTGTTGGAATTAATCCAATTGATTCTGAATAGAGTGGGATCTGTCGGAGAACAAGTATCCAAGGAGATCACAGAGATGAAAAAAAAAAACTCAAAGAGAAGACATCGGTGAATGAGTTTCAAAAATATACTTAAATGCGGCAAGAAAAGGTAACACAATATGATGACCAATTGAAAAAAGCAAAGCAAACAAAATTTGTATGAGATGAGAATGACTACAAAAACAATATGGTGTTTAATTGGCAGGAGAAGTTAATGAGTGAATCGCAAACTATTAAGTCAATACTGAAGACAACTCAAGGGGCTGCAACTGCTAACAATAAAACAATGATTGATATACCACTATATTTTACGTGTGAAGTGTTTGCTTACTCATGTTGCTGCTATTGGAAGGGGACAACTAGACACCTAGAAAATAAGGTGACTCAATTGAATGGATGATCAGGGATGCATGCAGCCTGTGCGCTACACAAACTTTTGAATATACCGTTGTGTTCATTATGTATTAGGGATCCCTTCTTTGCATCAGTGCAGTGGTATATTTTGCATTGTTGTTCTACTGGTTTAGTGCACTGCACTTGGGGGCCTCTGAATATAGCCCAGCCTGGCTGGTGGTGCTATTCATGGTTAGTGTGATGCTAACTTGGTTAGAGCTGTGATAACCGTTTGAATATCAGGGCCAAAGAGACTGCAGAGATCTTGAATGCTGGCATATATAAACCATCCATTAGCCTTATAAAAGGGATCATAATCTCTACCTAATCTATTCTTATGAAAATTAAGAATATATATACCTGTATTCTGTATTTATATGTGTCTATGTCTGCAAGTGTGGATGAGGTATCTATGTCACATGGTAGCTGTACTGGTAGCAGTGACAGGGGCTCAGCAGGTTGCACACTTGACTCTGGGGTCTGAAGATTGGAAAGACACAAGTTCTACTCCCACATCAGGAACTTGAACTACTACCCTTACTGGCCCTGTAATGCAGCACTTGTGGGGTGCTGCACTTTGAAGGGGCTGTCCTTTGGATAAGATTTTAAACAGAGGTCCCTTCTGATCATCTGTAGCTATTCAGGCGGAAACTAAAGGTCTGCTTGATGTGCAATGAGTTGAAATATTATAGTAGAAACAACTGGGGGTATCTATTAAAGCACTATTGCAATGAAACTGGGCAAAGATTTTTACCTTACCTTTTTACTATAAGGGATTCTAGGAATCATCCAGTTAAATATGGTAGCAACATTTTCAGGTTCCTCCTAAATTTCAGTATTTTATTAATATGTTAATTTAGTTTTGTCTCAAGAAAAAAGATGACTATCAGATCTGGCTTATAAATAGCACAGTAGACCTGGTAAGAGTTGGGACTGAGAAAATAATACTTATAGTTTGTAGCATTGGAAGTACCTAAAAAAGTAGATTTGACAGGCATGCTAGTATGTTTACAGCTGCATAGGCTGAGCCTGCAGCCATTTTGTGACAGCTCAGAAAAATGAGCTACCGGTAACAGGCCTTGGAACTCTTCCCATTTGGAGTTTCAGAATGATCCTTCTGAAATTGCAAAATGGTTGGTAGAAGTCCGCCATTGCCGCTCATGCTGCTGCTCCATCAAAATGGCCTATCTCACAACAGCTTCCATTAGATTCTTGGAAGTCTCCTTCAGAAAGCCTAATGGAGCTTAACCCCTCTGCCGCCACAATCGGCATACGGAATAACAGCCATACTATTTCAGCTGTTACTTCCGCATTCTAGTTCTGTGAGTACCACTATGTTATTAATAGCACAATGTCATTCCCTGCAGTACAACCCCCCGCAATTCATGTCACACACTGGCAGACCACCCGTGTGTGAAAATACTGTATGTTATGTATCTGAAAAGTAGAAAACAGTCCCTCATTGTCCCGTTCTATCCATGCTGCACCCCTCCCCATGTTATGCCTGACATCAGGGTGCTGAATCCCCATGTTGGAATACTGTACACCCCCTTCTCTATTCATGTGGCACACTGGGAGCCTACCCCAGTGTGCCAAAATGTGTTGTCTTTGTTTCTGTCCTGTACATTTGAAAACGGTCCCTCATCACTACAGTCCCCCTCGCTCCTCCACACCTTTCCACTGAGCGCCCACCTCCCCACACCCCCCCTTACTCCATACTTACCTTGGGAGGTCAGTGCTGTCATCTTCTCTGGACTGGGACATGTCTGCACTCTTCAAAGCCCAACCGCAAACTGAAGAATTAAATGTAAATGTACTATACAGCCATTCAATGGGATTTTCAACTTATGCTGATATCTCAGCCATTTTTTGGAATTTTTGGCCCAGATTTTCAACATGGGGTTCTTGGGACCCCACCTCATGAAAACTGTCACTGTCATTTTGTTACTCAGTCCCAAAGGTGATTTTGTGGTCACTGCGTGGCATCACTTTTCTGGACCGATTTATGAAATGACACTGCCACTGTTGTTGAGGTAGGGTCCCAAAAAGTTCATAGAAACATAGAAACATAGAAACATAGAATTTGACGTCAGATAAGGACCGCTTGGCCCACCCAGTCTGCCCATTTCCCTACCTGATGGATAAGTTGCAGATCCTAGTTAACCAGCAGCCTACTTCTTCCTACCCCCACCCCCTAGAATTGCCTTATGACTGTCCCACGCATGCTTGAATTCCACCACTGTTTTGACTCCACAACCTCCTCTGGAAGGCCATTCCATACATCCACAACCCTCTCTGTGAAAAAACTTCCTTAAATTACCTCTGAGCTGCCCCCTTCTATCTTCAAATTGTGCCCTTGTTCTTGCACACCTCTTTTTTGAAAGATGCTACCCTCTTGGACTTTGTTGATTCCCTTGAGGTACTTGAAAGTTTCTATCATCCTCCTCTCCCTCCTTTCTCGAGGCTATATAATTAGCTCCTTAGTCTCTCTTCATATGTCTTCCGTGCAGACCCTGCACCATTTTAGTTGCCCTCCTCCGGACAGCTTCCATTCTGTCTATGTCTTTATGGAGATTGGTCTCCCGAACTGCACGCAGTACTCAGATGTGGTCTCACCAGCTGTCTGTACAGAGGGATAATAACTCTTGTTTTCTACTGGTGATGCCTCTCCTATGCATCCCAGTATTCTCCCAGCCCTCCTTGCTGCCCTCTCACATTGCTTGCCCACCTTTAGGTCATCTTGATATGACTACCCCCAGGTCCCTTTCCATTTTTGTTGTTGTTAGTATCTCACCCCATTGTGTACTCTTCCCTGGGTTTTGTTTCAGGTGCATTACCTGCACTTCTAGCATTGGAATCTAAGCTGCCATACATTTGACCATTCCTCTAACCTTGCCAAGTCCCTTCTCATCCTTTCCACCCCACCTTGTGCATCAACTCTGTTGCAGATCTTTGTGTCATCTGCAAAGAGACATACTTTCCTTCCAGTCCCTCTCTGATGTCACTTATAAAGACATTGAAGAGGACCGGTCCTAAAACTGAACCCTGTGGTACCCCACTACTAACCCCTTTTTCAGAGTGGACTCCATTTACTATTACCTCTGTGTCCTATTCTCCAGCCAATCTTTACCCAGGCTGTCATCTTGGGACCCACTCCCAGGCTGGCTAACTTGTATATTAATCTTTTGTGTGGGACTGTGTCAAATGCCTTGCTAAAGTCTAGGTAGGCCATGTCCACAGCCCCTCATGTTGCAAATTTGGTGACAAAATTCCAACAAATGACTGCATTATGAGTGTGCGTTGTGCAGTTTCTAAGCATGCTCCTAACACCGCCATTTTTTGATATTTTCACTCCACATTTGTTCCGATGCCATTTTTACACATCTCCTTCAAACCAGTACAACTGTCATTTTCCACAACTTGCTCGAAACATGTTTTTGCACCTGTGGTGCAGAATAGCATGTTTGCTCTGTGCAATCACCTTTCAGACAGTTGAACAAAATGACACTGACACTGTTCATGAGGAGTGGTCCAAAAAATATGATGTTGAAAATTTTGTGAGAAAATTCTGAGAAATGACTGCATTATGAGTGTGCGTTGCACACTTTCTATGCATACTCCTAACGTAACTAATTTTTAATATTTTCACTTCATATTTTTAACATTGCCATTTCTGCACATGTCCTTCACAACAGTACAGCTGTCATTTTCCACAACCTACCCCGAAATGTGTTTTCGCACCTGTGGCGCAGAATAGCAGTTTGCTCTTCGCAATCACCTTTCGGGACAATTGAACAAAATGACACTGGCACTGTTTATGAGAAGGGGTCCAAAAAAGGCCATGTTGAACATTTGGAGCAACACCTCCAACATATGGCCAAGTTACACCTGGGCGTTGAATGATTTCTACTCACATGTGTAACTTACGTCACTTGGTAGTGCTTCACAGCCTGATCAGCTCTTGCTGCCATTTTGCATATGGCATTCACACGCATTCGGCGGCACTTGTTCCCCTGCAGCAGTGGTGCTCCTACAAGCTCACCACAGCCATACCAGTTCTGGCTAGAGTTTGTTAATTGTAGCTGAAACTAGCAAGTACAGTAATGTTGCTTCCCAGGGTCACCCCTTGGCCCGGTCTTATGCAGTGGCACTACATTCGCAGTTCTCTAGCGCTGTGTTACCACACTCATATCTAGTGAACTGTTAAACAGGTCTGTCAGCAGACTTGCAAGTTCTGCTGCCAATGTGCTCATAAACTTGGGGTGCATGTCATCAGGCCCTGGGAATTTGTCTGTCTTTAGGGTCTTGAGCCCCTTCAGGACTCAGCCCTTTGTAATCCTCTCCTTTACCATAACCATTCACCCTTCCCTCCTTATTCCCATCTTACCCTGCAGCACTAGCCCATCTTTGTCCTTTGTAACAATGGAGCAGATGTATCAGTTCAATACCTTTGCCTTTTTTTACTGCCCTCCACCCACCCAGCCCCCCTTTTCAGTGTGACAATGATTCCTTCATTGAACTTTTTGTCCCGTTCCATGAACCTTTTCATAGTTTGCAATTATTTTTGTGCCTTGGCCTGCCTATCCCACTTACTAGCCTCATGTGCCTTCTCCAAGTAGGCTTCCCTGTCCTCCTCCTTTTTGGACTTCTCACACTTTCTATACAAGGCCCTCTTCTCCTTCACTGTCTTTTCTGCCTCCATTGTAAACCACAGCTGCTTCTTAGGCTTAGATACCTTGCCCCTCTACTGTAGGCAGATTTCTGTAGCTGCTATGATCCCTTCCCTAGTCAAAGTGCATTTTTTGCCTATGCCCATTGTTTCGCTAATACTTGCTAGTCTTAATGAACAAACAGACTTTATCTTCTTCCTGTAATCCTAGTCAGAAATTTTAATTCTAAGGGAAAATTTTAGGAAGGGTCACCCACATTTTATTACAACTTGATACGTTAATTCTCAGATTTTGTGGTATGCTATACAGAACCCTTAAAGGAGAACTGCTCTGAATCTATAAATCATTTTTCTCAGCTGTTTTTTTTAAATATTGGATCAAATGTTGTTATTATTGTAGTTATCCAGGCTTTTTAGTTATCCTTTTGGGTGTTTCTGATTTACATGCTGCTGGTAAGATCCACTTTAGAACTTCATGATGTAATTTATGTCCCTGTTCTATTCTTCTATTGTTGGCACAGTGCATCCATGTTCTACTACAAAACTCTGTGGTTGAGAAGTACATACACTATGTCATACAGGTCTAAAATAATAATTACCACCGGATTGTAAAGCAGAAACATCCCTAGAGGTTAATAAAAGGCCTGTGTAGATGGAACAACAACAGCATTTTAACCCATATTTACAAACAGCTTCTACTGGGAAAAATTATGCTTCCTTCCAGGCTATGGCACCCCAGCCGTGTCTCGTTAGCTACCCACCCGACTGCACCACAAGAAGGTTCCACCCTTGAACCGGGTACCCCATACTTCCTTCCAGGCTACGGCCCCCCCAGCTGTGTCCCACTAGCCCCCCGTCCGACTGCACCTCAAAAAAGTGCCACCCTTGAACTGGGCTCCCCACACTTCCTTCCAGGCTATGGCCCCAAGGCCATGTCTCGCTAACCATCCACTCAACTGCACCACAAGAAGGCACCACCCTTGAACCGTGTGCCCCATGCTTCCTTCCAGGCTACAGCCCCATAGCTGTGCCTCGCTAGCTGCCCACCTGACTGCACCACAAGAAGGTATGCTAACTTATAAGTTCACTTCAAGCAGGGGATCCAAAGTCTGGAATGTCACTGGGCATTCCACGAGTAGCTTAGCTTCTCATTGCTGCCTCAGCGCTATTGCGTGAAGCTACTGGAGACTGCACTACATCCCCTTGCAAATTTAAACTGTCATTTTTGCTAGGAAGCTGTAATACTCTGTAACTGCCATTTTGTTAATTTAGACTTTCCTGTTTTTATTGAATTGTAACTGCCATTTTGCTTAACTTGAGTTTTCTGATTGCATTGAAAGTATTGGGACCGCTTTTATGAAATTATGTGCTGTAAATGCTGGTTGCATAATTTTGTTTTATTTTTCTTTTTCACTGAAGCTACTATACTCTGTAACTGCTGTTTGTTAATCTAGAATTACAACTAGCATTGCAATTAAGTTGTTGTAGCACCCAGAAACTGCTGTTTTTGTTAAACTAAAAATCCTGCTGGTTCTTTGCTCTGTTAGCACCCTTCACTCTCTCTCTCTCTCTCTCTCTCTCTCTTTCATGCTCTCTCTCTCTCTCTCTCTCCCTCCTACCATAGCTTAACCTACCACTACCTTCAGTTTGGTATAAAAAAATAAATAAAATAAAACCTTTTCCTCTAATTCAGAACTTTTCCTCATTTCCAGCAGCCTGCTGAGCAATCAAGCTCTCGTCCTCCGACTCCTTTGATAATCTGTTTTTTTCTCTCCTTTTCTCTGTGGCTCCAAGGCAAGACACACCCTGCCAGGCTAGTTATTTTCATCCCCCTCCCTGTCAATCTGTACCTTTCAGCCAGCCCACTAATCATGCCTTTGTTTCAGCCCTGAATCCACCCACCGCTCATCTACTTAAATGCTAAACCATCTTTCTCCTTTCCTCTACAGGTGCCACCTTTGAATCGGGTGCCCCACACTTCCTTCCAGGTTATGGTCCCCGGCTGTGTCTTGCCAGCCTCCAGCTCGACTGCCCCACAAGAAGGTACACTAATTTACAAGTTCACTCCAAGTGGGGGATCCAAAGCCAAGAATGTCATTGGGCATTCCACTACTAGCCTAGCTTCTCATTGGTACCTCATTGCTATTGCGTTAAGCTATTGGAGACTTCACTACATCCCCTTGCAGATTTAAACTGTATTTTTCTTCCCACCCTCCCGCCCCAACCCGGTCACTATTAAATAGGCTTTGGCTCCTCTCATATCCCCAGCACTCCCATCTCACTGGCCTCTAGCCTATAATTGCTCACTATCATTTCTACATTCTACCCATCTCTCCTGGCTTCTATTTGTGCATTTTATCTGTCTCGCATTTACAGCAAGTTACCACTCTTGCAATACACATCTGCCCTAGTTCTGCAGGTCTATTTCTGAATCTGTTAGGACTATATGTAACCTAGCCTAATAAGCTAGCATAGCTCCCTAGGGCTATTTATAACCTAAATTAATGAGCTAGCATAGCTCATTACTAAACCTAAGCCCTAACTCTGGGTCCTATAAGGTATCACAAAAGTACCACTGTGATACATCACAAACTATACCTCATTAGTTCCTCACTTCCTGGGCTACTTCTCCTATGCTTCCTATTATCTTCCACCCACATGCCTCACCATCCTATCCTGCCCTGAACTCAGAGACCCATCCTCACAGCCCCAGTGTTATTATAATAAAGATGCCATTAGGGTCTCACTTTTGCCCACTCATGAACGTTGGTTACCATACATCATTTAACCCCCTCTGTGATACTCCCACAATTCTAATGGCAAAGCTCTTAACAGCCCCCTACCACCATCCTCTTTGGGTAGCACTGGTATTCCATGCCCTGTATCCCTCCTATCTCTGCTACTCTGGTTCACACATGCCTCATAATTACTCACCGCACAGACAGCCTAATCATACTAAAATGAATTTGTTTTACAGATGGATGAAGTACTTAACTTTTCTGCTGCTAATCTGCGTGGGCAGTGTCGAGCTAAACCCTTGCCCACCTCAGGCACTAGCCTCACCTGCTGAATTCACAGCTATTAAAGGACTGAAATACCTGCATATTAATGTGTGTAGCTTACTGAATAAATTAGACCTTGTACATGCCTGGATCTCCCATACAGATCCTGATATTGTAGTGCTAATTGAAACTTGGCTAAAGAAATCCACCCTAGACTTGGTGTTATTCTTTCCATCCTACAACATCTTTCATAGTGACAGAACAACCAGGGGAGGAGGAGTAGTGATTCTCATCAAAGACAGATTTACTGTTTCTGACATTGCTCATGTAAGCATGCCGAGAAAATTTGAATCCCTGATTTTAAATCTATCCTTATCCCCAATAGAAATCCTGACAATAATAGGTTGTTATAGGCCACCATCCTGGGGACTCATGATGCTAGACCACCTGAGTGATATAACTGACATAAAGCACAATGAGATCATTATACTTGGTGACTTAAACCTTGACTGGCAAAAAACACGTAACAAAAGTGCACAGCTCAAAGAATTCTGTGATGCAGCCTGCTTTACCTAACTAGTATCAAGCATCACTCATCCTAACCCCAAAAACCCTGCAAATGGATCACTGATTGACCTTATTATTACTAACAGACCCCAAAAGATCACCCACATAGAGTTGTTTTGCAATGATATCAGCTATCATTGTGCCATGGCCTATGATAGAGGACAGCTCCCATCTAAAACAGCTAATAGGTTTATGTGGAAAAGAAGTTTCTGTAAGTTCAATCTCTCCCACTTCCTGTATGACCTCAGAAACACTAACTGGAGTGACCTTTACCTGTCTTCTAACTTCAATGATGCGGCCTCCATTTTCAACTTGACCTTAATGGACATCATCAACAGACAGACCCCTATGACAAAATGCAGAGCATGCAAGACTTCATGCCCCTGGTTCACAGCTGAACTCAAGGTTGCGCTAAATGCGAGAGACCATCTATGGGCTCTAGCCCGGTGAACAAAACTTACATCTGACTGGCAGCCTTTAGAGCCTGTCATAATGCCTGCACCAAAAAGATCAGGGACTCAAAGGCGAACTTTTACCTAACCATCTTTGAGTCCGCTAAAGGAAATTCCAGCCAATTCTGGAAAACCGTTAAATCCGCAGAAGGGTATAAACAGGCTTCCCAGTATGGTCTCCTCCAAGGGCAAAACTCTATTCAATAAATCCAATACCATTATCAGCTTTAATGATCATTTCATGACTGCAGGCCTTGATTTTGACACCTCCAAGGCTACCTCTGTCATCTCTAGCCTACCTAACCCCCCCCAAGCACCACCCAGCCCCATCTTCTCCTTCACCCCATTCCAATATAAAGAGGATGAAGATCTTCTGCTCCACCTAAATGTCAACAAGGGTGCTGGTGCAGATGGTATAGGTCTGTATTTCCTCAAAGCTGGCTTTGAGTACCTAACTGCCCCCATCTTTCACTATTTTAACCTTTCCATTGCTTCTGGCACTGTGTCCAGGCTTTGGAAAATAGCTCAGTTACTCCCATTGTTTAAATCGGGTGATCCTATGGACCTGAACAACTTCCACCCTATATCCATCCTACTGTTGCTCTCCAAACTTCTCGAGAAGTTGGTAAATGCACAAATAAGAGATTATCTCAAAAAGGCCGACCGAATAAACCCAGCCCAATCTGGCTTTCGAGTTGCCCATAGCACTACATCAGCATTAGCTTCAGTTACACATGACTGGCTACTTGTCATGGACAAGAAGCTTGTAACAGAGGTGGTTTTCCTGGATCTCAGCAAGGCATTTGATACAGTTGACCACACCCTGCTCCTTGAAATGCTAAATTGGCACAGTGTTTCTTGTTCTGCGCTGACTTGGTTCACCAGTTACCTGTCAGACAGACTCCAACAGCTCAAGGCGGATGGTTCCCTCTCACCACTCCTCCCAGTCAGGAGAGGGGTACCCCAAGGCTCGATCCTGGGTCCTCTACTTTTCATACTATATATCAACAGTATTGGAAATAGCATTAGCAAAGCAAAATTACATCTGTTTGTGGATGACACAGTGATATACATTTCCAGATCCTCGGTAGCAGAAGCACGTATGGAACTCCAGGCTGAATTTGATCTTCTCCAGCACAGTCTTGCACAGTCAAAATTATTACTAAATGCAAAAAAGATGAAAGTTATGTTCTTTTACTCCTAGCACCTGACCTCAGTCCCAAACATGCTCACATCCCTGCCACCCATCAAGACTCTTCTCAATGATGATCTCGAGACAGTCAACAAATTTAAATACCTTGGCTGTGCTCTAGATCAACACCTAACATTTTCAGCCCATATCGACTCACTAGCAAAGAAACTTGATCAAAGAATTGGTTTTCTCTATAGAAATAAATCTTTCTTTAACACTAAGGCCAGGCTACATCTGGTCCAAGCAATCTTTATGCCTTTACTTGATTATGCTGATATACTATATGGTAAAACCTCTGACTCCCTGCTTCACAAGCTGGACACACTCTATCACAGAGTGATTCGATTCATCTCTAATTCACCACATCGTACACATCACTGCAACCTTTATGCCTACTTGGGGTGGACTTCCCTAGCAACCAGACATCTCATCCACTCTGTCACCTGGCTATACAAAGCTATTCTGTCACAGCTTCCCCCTTACTTCTCAAACCTATTTCAGTGGACCAAAAGTGCCTACCCCCTTTGCAGTAGCTGTTATATCATGCTAGACATCTCAGGCTCCTGCTCCCACTTTGGAGCTATGGCCATAAGCCATGCCCTATCTGCTGCCTGGAACAATGCACAATCTAGCTTCAAGCTTCAAAGCTTGATCCCCCTAAATAGCTTCAGAAGATTAGACAGTGCTAACTTACACGAACCCTGCATTTGCTGCTAACTGCAGGTCAGGCGTCTGACCCATTAGACCTGATCTAATTAGCTATCTCTCTTCCCCCGTTTCTTCCCTCCACCTCCACTGACTTCTCCTTTTCCCCTTACCCCCTACACAACCCCCTGTCTGGACCTCTACCTCCCTAGGCACACCTGACTCACTCTCCTCCCCTTCCCCCTACCATACTCCCCCTTCTCTTCTCTCGCTGCATCCATACTATGACTACAACCCCACTGTATCTCTCCAGTAGCACTGCCACCTGAGTTGATACTGCCTAGTACAAATGAAAGGCCCAATTGCAGAGTATTGTTATTAGGTACAATCCCAAAAGATCAGTTGTACCTGTGTTCTCACTGTAAGCAGTGTGTAACTTACCTTGTGTACTTGGACAATTTATTGTATACATTGGGCCAGATATTCAAAAATGCACCAAAGGCAGGCTCAAATCCAAAGTGCCATGGTGCAATGAATGCCATATTCAGAGGTTGCACATGCCTAACTGCGCCAGTGCAACCCGGCTGACTGTGGCAGAGATGCACCATGGCGCAAACAGACTTGTGCCATGGCACAAATGAAAAGAGATGCCCCAGGCAACTGTGGGTGCAGAGCAACAGAGGGGGGCACAGCACAGGAACAGGTCCAGGGTCAGTGACTGGGTAGCACAGTGTCAGGCCACAGGAGGCCACCAGCAGCAGGGTGCACACAGGCACCTACACACCCACACACCCCCACCCTGGAACACAACAGTGGCACAGATAGCAAGCAACAGGTGACACCAATGGCCACCAGTGGAGTCCCCCCATAGGCCGCAGGCTGTGGCCCCACTGTTCCAGACCCTAGCAAACCACACACAGGACCATGCAGCCAAGCACACACATGCCACACACCCCATGTGCACCCCAAGGCACAGCCACTGACCAAGGGGCAGGACACCACCACAGTGGGCCACACCACAGCACACAGCAGTGAACCACAGATGCACAACAACTGCACTGACACGCACACCAGATGGACATACACCGTGCCATTGCAGCATGGTTGCTCACACCACCTGCAAAGCAGACACTGACACAGGCAGGTACATCAAAAAATATATATTTAACAAGGAAACTATTTACATGAACAAGAGAGTGGGAAAGGGTAGGAGAGCAAGGGAATGGGACAGAGAACAGGGACTATACAGTGGGAAGGGGGACAGATGAGGAGGTACAACAGGGGAAACAGGAGAATTCTGAGGCAAAACACTAATGGCAGCCACGCCCTGCCATCCCTTGGCACCCTCTCTGCCTGCAGTCAGCCAGCAACAGTCGGCGCACCTGCAGGACTGCCTCCATGGTGGTGGAGGTAATGAGGATCAGTTGGCGGAGCAGCCTGCAGTACAGTGGCATCCACCTCCTCTGCTGGACACCTATGACAAGGGACAGTATAGGTGATCAGTGCAATGTCCCAAGGTACCATGCCTACCCACTGTGCACAATGGGTAGCAGGAACACACATCCCTGGAGTGGCCACCCTGGCCACCCACAGGAGGGAGGGCCAATGCTTGCCAGAAACCCGGCACACCATGACAGTGCAGAGAGGTGGTCACTGGTGCACAATGGCCACCCGACTGCGCAATGACAGTCACATGGCACAGTGCACTAGCAGCACTACAGCAACACCGGTGTCAGCCAGGCACACACCTGCCCCACCAACAGCTGGCACATGTGTGCAATGGCCACTCCACAGTGGCATGTACCATGCACAGTGTGACACACACCGGCTGCCATGGCACATGGCACAGGTGGCCATGCCCACACCCACTCCCCCGCCAACCCCCCTGTAAAGTGTGCAGGACCAAAACAGTGCCTACCTGCCCTTTGTGGCCCCGCTGGTGCCCTTTCTGCTCCCACACCACCTCCGTTGCCCACTTCAGCCTGCTTCACTGCTCCTGCCACTCTTGCTGCCCTCGCATGGCAGTGATCCTCAGGTCCGGGAAATTGAACAAAGACAGCTACACATCAGAAATCATCCACAGCATGTGCCCACCACCAACACCCCCTGTGCACAGGGTGTGCCCCTGCCCAACACGTCCCGGACGGCTGTATCACAACACAAGCTGTGGCTGGCAATGCCACTCCACAATGTGCATAATAACAGTGGACCCCTATGCAGGGCATGCCAGGCAGGCTAGCCAACACCACAGTACAGCACTAGGGCACACATGCAGAATGGAATAACTTATCTGGCTATGGCACAGTCCCTCGCTGGATGTGTGCCTGCAGCCATCGCAGGCTCTCTGGGTCCTGCTGCCCAAGATCCCCATACCTATGGCAGCACTGATCCCCAGTCCTAGCTACCCCAGTGCATTGCTGCAGTCTGGCAGCTATCCCATGTCAGATCACAACCCTTGGCTGCTGCAGGGGCACCTGGTCAAAGAGCTATGTGATGTGTGGCTGTATGCATGCCACCAGGTTCACAAGCTCCATCTGTGACCAGTTTCTCACCCTCTGGACACCGTACTGCACCATTGTACCAACTGCAATGTGGGAAAGCAAAATGGCATCCGGAGGCGCACGTGTGCACAACACGCGCCGGATGCATGATGCAAGGGTACATGTGCTGTGTCTGCCCATCGTGCAATTCCAGAGATGCACGACATGGGTGTGGCCAGACTGGCATGTGGCAGGGGAATGACAAGGGGTCAGGGGGCCACACCAGGGGTCAGGGGTTGGCCGCAGCACGGTGCACCAGTGCGCAATAGCCAGGCATGGTGCACCATTTGCCATGGTCCCTATTGCGCAGTGGGTGCATATTGTGCATAGGCAGCAGCACACCAACTGGCACATGCTCACTGTGGTCCTGCGCAATGCACATGCATGGGCATTGCACTGCAACTTGCTCCGAAGCAATCTCATTGTGCACAAAGCAAATTTGCGATATTCAGCCACCACATGCAAGTGAGCTCCTCAGCCAATGCATGGTGCACTGGGGAAATTAGCTTGTCATTACCATTGCACCAATGCTTATTTGCATGCATTGCTGTATAAAAGCGCCACGGACCAGCACAGGCCTTGGACCAGTATTGCAGCCATCTGGGGTAAGTTGCGCATACTGCTGGGGCACACTGAGCCCAGCCAGCACAGCAGGAAGGATGGATTAGGGTGCTTATGACACTGACACACTGTGCTGTCCATGTCCACAGGTAGCAACATGTCAGAACGTGAGGAGGGTGAGGAGCATGGGCCTGCTCGCAAACGCAGGCCCAATTTCACACAAAGACAGAGGCAGAGGCCCTGTTTGAGGCCTACCTCAACAGGGAGCCAGTGATGAGTGGTGCCAAAGCACACCACAGGCCAAGGCTGGGGCCTGGGAGGAGGTGGCAGTATGTGTCAACTAGCAGGGCAGCCACCAGCGGTCAGTGCAAGAGTGCCACAAGAAGGTGAGCACCGATAAGCAGCACATCAAAGAGAAGGTGGCAGCCATCCATGCAGTGCAGAAAGCCACCAGAAAGGGGCCTGCTCATACACCACAGCTCATGGCGCAGGAGGAGTTGGCGGTAGCCACCATGCACCACAGCACTGTGGATGGTGTGCCAGGTGGTGGATTCCAGATGGGTGGCAGCCCATCACTGCATGGTACATATGTTGGGCATGAACAGCATGCAGTTGCTGTGTTGGGGGGCACTCGTGGGCCTTTCATCACTGACACACCTGTTTTTCTCTTGCAGTTCCAGCACGCCTGCATGCAGTGAATGGGGCACCAGCAGCAACTGTGGAGGCAGGACCAGCCCAGGTGGACCAGCCATCCACCTCCATGGACATCCGGGGACCTGATCGGCTGCAGCATACCACCACTGTCCAGCTGGATGTCCTGGGCATGGGGTCGGATGAGGCACTGGATGTGTTTCTACAAGATACCAGTCTTGGTGTCCTCTGCATGGTGACACAGTTCAGGGCAGGGTACAACACCAGTGATGACCTGACCATTATCCTGGACAGCACTGGTGGTGTTGTGAGGGAGATGCCCATACCAGGCACCAACACAGGTAGCATGCCCAGCAGCCTGTCAGCAGTGGAACAGCTGCCTGCTGTCACTGTGGGTGCTGCTGTGTGCACTGCCACAGCTGTGTGCCATGTGGTGGTGGTGGTGCAGCTGCGCAGGCGCTGGGCAGTGTTCAGCAGCTGGATGGGCAATGGCAGCAGGCTGCAGGTGCCATAGGGTGGCTGGATGTGGGGTCCGCTACCAGGGCGCCTGCTAGGGACATACCCCATGAAGACCCTCCCTGTGCAGTGCCCACCTGAGTGGGGGCTGTGCAGCGTGGTTGGTCACCACAGGAGAGTCAGCGCTCCACTCTGGGTCCCAGGATGCCAACCAGTTGGCAGAGCATATCCGTTTGCTGTGGGCATCCATGGAGCAACAGGTGCTGCTTACCACTGGGGTGCGTGCACTGCAAACAGAAGTGCACCAGGTGGCCGAGCAGCATGAAAGGGGCACTGCACAGCTCCTGGTGACTATACAGTTCTTGCAGGAGGCCATGACTGCATCCCAGGATCACATTGTCACTGCGATCATGGATATATTGAGCAAAAGTCGGGTGCATAGATGAGTCTGTAATAAGTAGCTTTTACTGTATTGGAACCTGACTGGTACCCAAAGGCCATAGTCACACAAATAGCTGATCCTTATGACTGAACTCAGTGGCTGGCATTTAAAAGTCATCCATTTTTGGTATGACATGCCCATTGCTGGGTCCACACTCCTGATTGGAGCAACTGCCAGAGGGGCTGATACATTGACCAGGTAACCTGCCAACAGAAGGTTACAATGGCAAAGTCACAGAAACAGTCCAGTGGTAATTCAATCCAATATTAATACGCAACCTGCTCCCGATGGCTGCAGTCACAAAAAACAAACAAACTGATTCTTATGACTGAAAATTGTGCCTGGGATTTAAAAGCTGCCAATTCTTAGTATATCATGCTCACTACCAGGACTACACTCCTACACTCCTGAGTAGAGCAACTGCCAGAGGTACTGAGACAGGGACCAGGAAACCTGCTAACAGTAGATTACAATGGCAAAGTCCCAGAAATAGTCCAGAAGTAATTGAATTCAATGTTGAAACCCAACTTGCTCCAGACAGCCATAGACACACAAAACAGCTGGCAGGTGTTCACTGGTATACAGCTGGCTGGGTGTATTTGGTCTAAGATGTCACTTAACAAACTGGTCAATATTTCAACTTATTGAAATTTGGATCAAAATGGAGCCTTTACATTGTCTAAATGCCAATCACGTGATTATATATAGTGTACTTTATTGTCCTCTTGAGTCCATAGATGGGCAATAGCACATGGCCATGGTGAATAGTTTAAAATCAATTGACCACTGTGCAAGCCCAGTAGCAAAGCAATGGTGTTACTGGTCACTTCACCAGGGACCCTTGTTCAGGAATGGATGTGGGTTGCTTGGAGGCTGGCCAGGGGTTTGTGGAATAAGTATCCTAAGGAAAGCTGTCCTCCCTCAGGCAGAGGAACCCTGCATCCTACTGCTGGGCTGCCACCTGGTGTGGTCCAGCTGTCAGCACAGTAGGTGCATGCCACTGGAGAATTGTTGCTGCCTGACACCATGCAGGCATAGGTCCATCAATGCAAGCCAGCATCCTCAGGGACAAAAACAGAGAGAGAGAAAAGATTGGTCCACCCAGGAGATGAGGCCAGCACTGTCTGCAAGCCCATTCATAACTGATATGGCAGGCCAACTATGTTCATTGGTGTCCTGGGCAAGTAGTGGATAACCGGTAAGTATATGAGAAGATCAATGACAGGGCTGGGGGTGCCAGGGTAAAGCAGACCAGGGGCCAAGGAGCAGAAAACATGTTTTGAAACAAAGCAACTATTGACCACTAACATAGTGACAGACCCATAACAACAGCAGAGGCAACATGTCTGGAGTCACCAAAGAAGATGCATCAGGAGGTGCCAACAGAGACACATCAGGAGCTGTTAACATGGACACAACTCCTGCAGTGGTGTAAGAAAGCCTAAGAATGCTTAATTTTACTATATTAAGGCCTCAAGAGCATCTGAAGTTCTTGGTTGGCAGGTAGGGTATGTGGCTGGCATGAGCCACTGATGTGCAAGCCTCTTGTGTGAGGAAGCCCTGAGAGGCTTAGTTTAAAAGATGGCTCCTGGCAAGAAAGAAAGCAAGCAGGCAGCCAATACCTCTGATGAAGTAAACTGCCACACCTGTGACTCAATTTAAAAAGTCTGAGGTGCTTAGTTATAGCTAACTGTTTTATTGGATTTAAGCTTTTTGTATATTGGAGGGCAACATTTAATTAAACAGATATTGACCTGCATTTTTGTGATATGTTGAGAAAACTATTGAACCCTCAGAATGCGTTACTGACTTCAGTTTGTCATATTTCCCTCAGCCTTCAGCTGCAGACAATATAACATTCTCTAATAGCTCATTCATAGGGGTCAATATTTTCTCTCTGCATCTTTCAGTATATGTATAATGCTGCTCTCTTTAACAGGGGAATTCAAGCATGCATGGGATAGTCATAAGGCAATTCTGGGGGTGGGGGTAGGAAGAAGTAGGCTGCTGGTTAACTAGGATCTGCATCTTATCCAGTAGGTAGGGAAATGGGCAGAATGGGTGGGCCAAGCAGTCCTTATCTGCCGTCAAATTCTATGTTTCTATGTTTCTATGTAGGGCTGGAAATGATCCAGAATGTGGTAGAATGCTGGTCTTGGAGTAAATCTGTTGATCTACTGAATGAATACTTCTGCTTAGTATTCACAATGGAAAAGCAGGGGGAGATACCTAATCCAGTCAATAGAAGCACTCTGGATAGGGGGGTTGATATTAGTCCTTTCACAGAAGAAAGGGTTCTGAAAGAACTCTTAAAATTGAAGGTGGATAAAGCAATGGGGCCTGATGGGATTCACCCCAGAATTATAAAAGTACTAAGGGAAGAACTAGTAACACCACTGACTACCCTTTTTAATAAATCATGGGAGGATGGTGCGGTACCTGAGGACTGGAGGAGGGTGGATGTGATTCCCCTTCACAAAAGTGGGAGCAAGACAGAGGCTGGAAACTACAGACCTGTCAGTTTGACCTCAGTGGTAGGGAAAATGATGGAATCACTTCTAAAGGAAAGAACTGTTGAGTACCCAAAGGCCAGAGGGGCACAGGACCCAAGACAGTATGGATTCATGGCAGGAAGGTCATGTCAGACAAATCTAATTGATTTCTTTGACTGGGTGACCAAAGTAGTAGACCAGGGAGGGGCTGTGGTCATGACCTACCTAGACTTTGGCAAGGAATTTGACACAGTCCTGCACAAAAGATTAATAAACAAATTAGCCAGCCTGGGAGTGGGTCCCAGGGTGGTAGCCTGGGTAAAACACTGGCTGGACAACAGGACACAGTGGCTAATAGTAAATGGAGTCCACAGTGAAGAAAGGAGGGTTACTAGTGGGGTACTGCAGGGTTCTGTACTGGGGCTGGTCCTTTTTAATGTCTTTATAAGTGACATTGTAGAGGGACTAGAAGGGAAAGTAAGTATCTTTGCAGATGACACAAATATCTGCAACAGAGTTAATATGCAAGGTGGGGTGGAAAGGATGAAAAGGGACTTGGCAAGGTTGGAGGAATGGTCAAATGTATGGCTGCTTAGGTTCAATGCAAAGAAATGCAAAGTAATGTACCTGGGAAACAAAAGCCCAGGGGACGAGTACACAATGTGAGATGAGATACTGACAACAACAAAAATGGAAAGGGACCTAGGAGTAGTCATATCAGATGACCCAAAGGTGGGCCAGCAATGTGAGAAGGCAGTAAGAAGGGCTGGGGGGATACTGGGATGCATAGGGAGAGGCGTCACTAGTAGAAAACAGGAAGTTGTTGGCCCTCTGTACAGACAGTTGATAAGACCACATCTGGAGTACTGTGTACAGTTCTAGAGACCACATCTCCACAAAGACATAGACAGGGTGGAGGCTGTCCAGAGGATGGCAACCAAAATGGTGCAGGGTCTGCACCCGAAGACATATGAAGAAAGACTAAATGATCTTAATATATATAGCCTCCAGGAAAGGAAGGAGAGAGGGGACATGATAAAAACTTTCAAATACCTCAAGGGAATCAACAAAGTCCAAGAGGGTAGCATCTTTCAGAAAAAGATATGTGCAAGAACAAGGGGGCACAATTTGAAGATAGAGGGGGAATGGCTCAGCGGTAATGTGAGGAAGTATTCTTCACAGAGGGTTGTGGATGCATGGAACAGCCTTCCTGAGGAGGTCATAGAGTCAAAACAGTGAAGGAATTCAAGAATGCATGACAGACACAAGGCAATTCTAGTGGAGGGTAGGAGGAAGTAGGCTGTTGGTTAACTAGGATCTGCAGTTTATCCATTAGGTAGGGAAATGGCCAAACTAGGTGGGCTAAGCTGTCCTTATCTGCCGTCAAATTCTATGTTTCTATCAGATGGTGTTCCACCAGGAGTTCAAGCCAGAGAAACATAATATTTGCTGGCAGATAAGGACCACTTGGTCCACCTAGTCTGCCCATTTTTGCCTGCCTTCAGCATTACCGCAGATCATCAGAGCCACATGCAGCAACAATCAGTAAGTGTGAGATTTCACACAGAAAGAAGCAGGGAGGGAAGTCAGAATAGCAAAGGCCCAAACTGAGGAAAAGATAGCCAACTCAGTTAAGAAGGGGGATAAAACCTTTTATAGGTACATCACCGAGCGTAGAAAGACAAAGGGAGGGATAGTGAGGCTGAATAGAATGAACGGTGGGTGGGCAGAGGGGGACAGTGAAAAGCAGGAATACTGAACGAATATTTCTGCTCAGTATTCACAAAAGAGGAGGGGAAGTGCCTAATCCAATTAAGAGAAGCACTCTTGATAGGGAGTCGATCCCAGTCCTTTCACAGAAGAAAGGGTTCTGCAAGAACTCCTAAAACTGAAGGTGGACAAAGCAATGGGTCCTGATGGAATTCACCTCAGAATTCTAAAAGAATTAAAGGAACTAATGAAACCACTGGCTACTCTTTTAATAAATCATGGGAGGATGGTGTGGTACCGAGGACTGGAGGAAGGTGGATGTGATTCTCTTCACAAAAGTGGGACCAAGACAGAGGCAGGAAACTACAGACCTGTCAGTCTGACCTCTGGTAGGGAAAGTGATGGAGTCACTTGAAGGAAAGAATAGTTGAGTACCTAGAGGTCAGTGGAGCACAGGATCCAAGGCAGCATGGGTTCACAGCGGGAAGGTCATGTCAGACTGATCTAATAGATTTCTTTGACTGGGTGACCAAAGTAGTAGACCAGGGAGGGCTGTGGACATGGCCTACCTAGACTTTAGCAAGGCATTCACAGTCCCACACGAAAGATTATTAGTCAAATTAACCAGCCTGGGAGTGGGTCCCAGGTGGTAGCCTGGGTAAACATTGGCTGGACAACAGGACACAGAAGGTGACTGTAAATGGAGTCCACTTGAAGAAAGGGCGTTACTAGTGGGGCAACGAGGGTTCAGTATTGGGTCCAGTCCTTTTAATGTCTTCATCAGTGACATTGCAGAGGGACTGGAAGGAAAGTCATGCCTTTTGCAGATGACACAAAGATCTGCAACAGGGTTGATACACAAGGAGGCGTGGAAAGGATGAAAAGGGACTTGGCAAGGTTGGAGGAATGGTCAGACGATGGCAGCTAGGATTCAATGCAAAAGTGCAAAATAATGCACCTGGAAAACAAGGACCCAGGGGAAGAATACACAATGGGTGGGGAGGTAGTAACAACAACAAAACAGGAAAGGGACCTGGGGGTAATCATATCAGATGACCTTAAGGTTAGCAAGCAATGTGAGAAGGCAGTAGGAAGGGCCAGGGGTATACTGGGATGTATAGGGAGAGGCATCAGCAGCAGAAAACAGGAAGTTGTTATCCCTCTGCACAGACAGTTGGTGAGACGCCATCTGGAATACTGTGTCCAGTTCTGGAGACCCCATCTCCGCAAGGACATAGACAGGATAGAGGCAGTCCAGAGGAGGGCAACTAAAATGGTGCAGGGTCTGCAAGAGAAGCCGTATGAGGAGAGACTAAAGGAGCTTAATATGTATACCCTTGAGGAAAGAAGAGAGAGGGGGGACATGATAGAAACTTTCAAGCACCTCAAGGGAATCAACAAATTCCAAGAGGGTAGCATTTTTCAGAAAAAGAGACTTGCAAGAACAAGGGGACACAATTTAAAGATAGAAGGAGGGCGGTTCAGGGGCAATGTGAGGAAGTATTATTTCACAGAGAGGGTAGTGGATGCATGGAACAGCCTTCCTGAGGAAGTTGTGGGGTCTAAAACTGTGGGAGAATTCAAGAATGCATGGGACAGACATAAGGCAATTCTTGTGGGGGGCAGGAAGATATAGGCTGTTGGTTAACTAGGATCTCCGGCCTTTCCTGTAGGTAGGGAAATGGGCAGACTAGATGGGCCTAGCGGTCCTTATCTGCCGTCAAAGTCTATGTTTCTATGTTTCTATGTTTCACGCTCCATTCAACGCACTAGCAGAAGCTTTTGTTCAATGAACAATGACAATCCGTCTATCCCTTAGACTAAATGCCTGATCTTTTGGGGCATGGTGGGTCATGACGTGGTGGTGTGCAGATTGCCTACAGTAAATCACGATCAAGAAATGCTGGCAGTAAGTTGTAAAGACTGGACATGGACATGGGCCTGGGCCTGGCCTGTCACTGACACTGTCCCCTCGAAAACTGCTCCAACCGAAGAAGTGTAAGGAAGGCAGGTGGCTGTTGGAAACACACTGACAATCCTTCTATTCATGTTCATTGAATGTTTTTGGTTTTAGTCTTTTGGTTTTTTACTTTGCAGCTGCTCAGCTGCCTATAATCCTGGCCCTTGTTCAGAGGGCACTGGTGTAGAGGGTGTAGTTTTGCATCCAGTGGGAAACAGAGACATATACACAGGCAGCATCAGTTCACTTGTTTGGTTCCTTGGCTTTTTCTGGCTCTATTGGCTCTATATGGCAGTAGAAAGACACAGAGCAGAGTACAGCACCCTTTTTTTTTCAAGTTTGGACTAGACCTGGAGAATGCAGTGCATTCATAGGGGTGGGGCTTGGACAGAGTGGGAGACTGGCACCGGAAGATAGTGGGAAGATGCGGCTGGCCTGGAGACTGTGCAATGCTAGGACTGAAGAGGACTGGATATGTGGTGGCTAGACTGGGACTGAGAGGAACTGGGAATTGGGAAAGATTGTCTGAGAGTGACTGGGGGGGCTAGGAATGACTGGATAGAATCTATCTGGGAGTCTGGAGCTGGGACTGGGTGAAAGTGGGCAACTGGGAGAGTTGGGGGGCTTGTCTGGGGTGTGACCCTGTCATAGATGCGGAGCAGCTCAGGCCTGCTCTCCCTGCCATTACTGGCTTGACTCCCAGCAGTGCTGTGATGAGATAGACCCAAACATGGGGGTCAGGTGACTGCAGGGAACTGAGTTCAGACTGGAGTGCGCAGCGCAGCTGTGGGGGTGGAGCAGGGCTTGGAGAGAGTGGGAGGTTAGTACTGGGAGACAGACAGTGGGAAGCTGGGGCTGAGATATTGTGCCAGGCTAGGACTGGGACTATGGCAGCCAGGTTGGGGCTGGGACAAACTGGGAAAGACTGTTTGGCAGTGACTGAGGAAGACTGCATACAGACTGTCTGGGAGTCCGGAACTGGGACAGGTAGAAAGTGGGAGACTAGAACTGGGGAAGTTGGGGGGGGGCTTCGGCTTGGGCATGACTTCCTCCTGGATGTGAAGCAGCTCAGTTCTGCTCTCACTGCTGTTGCTGGCTCAGCTTCCAGCAGTGCTGGGATGAGTGTGCTGTTGTCATGGATCCACATGTGGGGGTCAGGCTGACTGTAGGGGACTGAGCTCAGAGCCTGAACCTGCACTCTAGATCCCATTTCCCCAAAATGTCCATCTCCTTCAATTCCTGATCTTGCCTCCACCTTTGTCTGTGTTTATGGCTCTGACTCCGTTCTGACCCCTGACAATGTGTGTATCTTGTCTTATGTAAATCAACTTGTTTCCATCCCTGGACCAGTGCTACACTGCTGCCGTCCTTTCCAGTCTGATTCCACTCCTCCTGCTGGTACCTGATGCCATCACCATCGCCATACTAGGACATGAACTCAGCTTCAGTGACTACAGCTACATGGAGCAGGAGAATGAGGAACCCAGTGAGCCCCTCAAATCCAGAGATCCCTGAAAAGCAGGTAAGGAGCATCAACAAGTCTGTCAGGATGAGGAGAAAGTGGGTAGTGCAGGGAGGAACCTGGTTGAGCTGAGCTGAGACAGTATACAGAATGGGCAAACAGTCAGACAGTGTCTAGGTGTCTGAGCCAGGTGTACAGACAGTGTCCATCTGGATACATTGGTCTGCTGGGTGTTCGGTGTCCTGGTGTACAAACTGTACTGGTGTCAAAGTCATTACATTATCCTGGTCCCTTGATTTTTCAGACACTCACCAGCTGCAGTATATACATTACATTCACTGATGGGCTGTGTTGTTGGTGGCAGTCAGAAAGGTACTTCAAACTGGGAGATTGATTTATTTAGACTAGTGCCCCATACAAGCATTTTATTTTCCTTTGAACTTTCTGAGGCTCCTACGCTGTAGTTTGCACAAAGGTAGACCTATGTATGTTTTTTTTTAAAATATGTACTGTAACAGCCTTGTAGGACTGTTCCAACAAGTAGAATAGGAAAAAATAGTTACTTTTAACATATTCAAAAAATAGGTTGCTAAGGATCTACGTTCATGTCCTGGGGTAGGTAGGAGCTGCCAGATAGGTAAAGGATAACCCCTGCAGTAAAATAAAAAGCAGTATCAGAACCTAAAAATAGATTAAATAAATAAATAAGCATTTTAATAGTATAACTGTCAGTATCAGCATGAGCATATCATTAATGGATGTAGTAGGATGCAGCACGGAGGGGGGGGAGTATGGAAATGACTCCAGGCCCTGGCTTCCTTGTACATATGCAGTTTGTATGCTCATTTTTACTGATTGGCAATATTTTTGTACTTAAAGTGATAGTAATCTATGATAAAATGGTAGTTTTAGTCATTGGTGGCCAGTGGGCTAGTAACCAGATTGCCCTGGCTACCATAACATGTCCTGGTGGTCCAGTGGTTTGATTTGGTCTTCCTGGGTTGCCTATAATAACTATACTATTTTTTATATATTTTTAAAGATCATTCCTGTCGTAAAAGAGCTGCTCTGTTTGTAAATACAGAAATGCAGAGTGGCAGCTGCGGGTGTTGTGCATGCCAACAGATGAGGAGAGGGGAGTTTGACTGACCAAGAGTCGGTCCCATAGCAGAGCACACTGTGCTCAGTAAGGAATCACCAGGTCTTCACTATGGCGACTACTCATCAACCATGACACTGGTCGCGAGTCAGGCTTCGGCTGCAGCCTTAAACTGCTGTGCGAATGTATGAGAGGGAGACAGACTAAGGAACTCCTCTCACAGGCAGGATCAACCAGATATGTTCCCTGCTATGTAGCTGTGTGGGTGACAAATGCCAAGGAAAACATTTAGGGACTGGCTCACATAAATAAAATATAAAATGAGATGGGCACAGTCTGGTTGGGGCTTTGTGGAAGTCCCACACACAAAATAGTAGGCATTTTGTATAGAGCTCATAAAGGAGTCATTTTGAAAGTGGAAATGTACAATCTGCTACAGAGGAACCCATGGCTTCAAAACTTGCTTAAACACATTAAAACACATATTGTTATAAAATGAAGCCATGGAGGCGCTGAGAGAGGTCCTGGGCAGTTAATAAAAATACAGTGATTTTGAAAGATGGTTCACAAGTAAAAACAGAGCAATTTTAAGGAGAGGTCTGTGCCAGAAAGGTGCTCATAGTCAAAAGACATTGTTTTCACACAGGTGATTTTCTAATTCATGCTGCCAAGCTGTTTCTTAATAGATTTACTCCAAACCTGGTAGACTGATACAGAAGAGTGTGCTATGTAACAGAAAGATAGCTTTATGAGATTAAACTGTAAAATAAAAGAGATGCTAACCTTTGTAGGAAGGCTGGGTGCTGGTGAAACTTAATCCATGCAGTTACACAGGAGGTGGAGTTAAGTGTCGGAAAAATGAACATTATATTCCCGACTAAAAAAAACTGTTGTGGTCAGTGTAATTAAAGGAGAAACTGCTGTTTTTAAAGAAAAGTGAAGAGAAAAGTGCTAAGACAATGTAATGTTAATGTTTAATAACAAATAAGTTCAGGTCTTAGCGACTTTGCTTTCCTGTGGGTCATTTTGTACAGAAAATATTCAGGAGAGAGCTAGAGATGTCAGTTTTCTAGCCAATATATTAAAAACATGCTTAGATATTAAAAAATTCTTATTTTTTATGACAAAAGAATGTGTACATAAAGGGGGCTCAGAGTTACGAAAAAAAGGAAGCCTTAGAATGTTGAAAGGGGCTGTTGGATTTCAAAATTGTGAATTCCATTGTGGCTTATGTTGCTGCAGAAAGGATTGTGATTGGTGCTGAGCCCCTTGACAGGTCAGTGTCCACTCAGTATTCAGTTATTAGCATATGCATATTAGTTTAAGCATGAAAATAGCTGCACAGCCAGTGTACAAGGAGTCCAGGCAAGAAGAGCGACCAAGAAGGAGGGACCCAAACAAAGTCGGTGTTCTGTCAGAAAAGGCCAACTGCAGTGATAGAGTGCAGTGGACAGCCTTATTTAACTAAAGTGTAGGATTAGGGGATTACCTGTATCCCAGTGTAGGGTCAGATAGGATAGTGAGTGAGAGCAGGGTGAGAATAGAGAGCCTGCGGCTTTAAGTGTCTGATGATCCTGTTGTACCAAGTTTTCCTCACAGAAAAAAGCTACAACCTGAAGACTTCATCACTTCTCCAGATTCCAACAGGAAAACTGCTTGCTTCTGAGGGCCCTCACAAGAATTCTTCAGCATTTCCATCAATTAATTTCTTCAGAAAATCCAAAGAAGTGTGGTATTGTAGAAACTTAATTGCTAAAATTTGGGGACTATGTTAAAAGTCAAGTGACACTAAAGTAACGGAGAATTGATCTAAATCCTTCTGCATTTTAAAGACTTTGTCATGTGAAGGACTGATCAGTTCAAGGACTGAGGGGAAGAATGGCCTAGATTCTAACAGTTCTATGTGATAATGGCAAGCGCTGAATGGCAACTTGCATTTTGGCGATGTCAGGGCATCGCAAACAATTTTGCCACCCTGACATCCTTAGTGCATGGAAGAATGGCACCAGGGACTGAAGACACTTGCTTTCTGTGGGGGGGGGGGCTGCACCCCTCACACCCTCCTACTTAAGGATTCTCAACTCCGGGGGAGGGGGGTGCATGTCAGGGGTGCGAAAGCAAAAAAAAATTACAAGTTTTGGTTGGGACGCAACAAAAGATCAGTAACACCCGGACCCAGACCTGAACCTGGAACCCCAGCACCACAAGTGGAGGCCAACCCCTGATGCCACGGTGCAGCTTGGCAGCTGACTGCAGCACTGCCCTCTACATCCCCTCCGCCCCCTCCCAGGCCACACTGGCTGTGCTTGCTCCACCCCCACGTGTGTGTACATATAGCAACATCCTGTTGCTAGGGTCAACCACCCCACCACATCTGATTACCCTCCCTGCTCCCTTGCCTTTCGATCTTTCACACATATCGCATCGCCATTTCGGACAGCGCTGTGATTCAGGCACCCACCTCACGTGCTCCCGATTCTAATGTACCAATATGTGATATGTTTCATGCCACTGTCATTCCTGAATGCTTAAAGTGAATGTATGTGTAGAAATGTTACGTGATTTTTAATTGTGTAGCATATAGAGTGAATAAGAAAGTAACTGTGTGATAGATATGTACCAGGGTAGGTATTTGGTGAAAGGCATCAGTGGGGGCTGACTAAGGTGGGATAAGGTCTAGTAGTCACTGCTCACCCTTAAGGCTATAGTTTGAACAAGCTCATGGATTAAGGCCAGAGAGAGGGCACTTATCCTGGGACTAACTTGTATGATCTGGAGGGCTGGTGGGTGGTGAATGCCTGCAGTCTCCAGGAGTAAAGTGAATGTGTTGAAGGGCTGGTGAGTGGTGAGTGCCTGCAATCTCCAGGGGTAAAGAGTATGTGCTCAAAGGCTGGTGGGTGGTGGGTGCCTGCAGTCTCCAGGGAAGAGTGTTAGTGGGGGTGGTGTTGCCCTGCTAGGAAAGTACAGAAGAAAAGAAAGTATCTAATCATACTGCAATTTTATGTTTATTTGTTTACAATTTAAACAAAAGGTAAGTTGTGCCATTTGTGGCTGTACAAACTACTGTTTGCACTTTCTCAGTAGAATTGTACCTTCTTTTTCATCAGTCCAAGTGTCAGTGTCCTTGCTTACAGAGTCAGTGTCTCACATTCCTGCAGGTCTCCAGGTCAGTCCGGTGCAGCATCCCCTACCCTTGGCAACTTTCAGCTACACCAGTTGGGGTGGTAAGGTATGGTATTCAGGTAGTACCCAACTGGAGAGGTGTTATCGGGGGGAAGGGACAAAGGATCCTTGATGACACCCACTACTTTGTGGAATGTTCCCATTTGTGGCCAGAGGTTAATGCAATAAGGGTCCCCTGTCATCACAGTATGCCAGACAAAACCAATTATTTTGTTTCCTTTTCCAGGTGGCTATTAGGTCACTGAGTCTGTTTTGATTTAGATTTTAAGATTGTATTGTTTAGGAAAATACCTTTAGGTTACAAGTGACTATTTTCAAAGGTAACCCAATCATACATAACTTACTTAAACTATATAGTATAAATTATACTTTGTCATGCATATAATAAAATATCACTCATCTTTTAAAACAATTGCACATTGCAAGATCTTGAAGATAATTTCTAAGATCTTTTTAAGGTGCTCCAATTGCTGCTTATCTAACACATTCTTCCTTTTGAAGGAATTGAAACAAATTTATTTTGCAGCAGTCATGCTATATTTTTAATCATTTGGCTAGCAAGTAAGGCATGTTTTGCATTCAACAAACCTTCTTGTTTTACTGACTCATGGATGTGTGGCAATGAGTGATTGGTTCCAAAAGAACTGAGAAGATTTTGTTTGTTTGCCACATATACTATATTGAGCTTTTCACTAGAAAATCTTTACTATATTTTAGCATCATTAAAGAAACTATTTGTGTCTCAAAGAAACTGCTCTTTGGTTGCTGTTTCTGTGTGGCCTGTGACCATATGGGCAACTGGTGTTAGGTTCCGGAAGGAGCTGAGAACATTTTATTTATTTGGCATAGATGATGCCTTGATATTGGGCATTTTGGTAGCAAATCTTAACAATCCACAGCTCTAACACAGGAGCCAATCAAAGAGCAGCAAGAAAAAAGGCACCTGGATTTGAACATTGGCAAGCTTAAATTTCATTACTGGACTGCTGCTCCTTATTAAATGCCACAGGAGTTCCAGAGCTCAACAGTGGTCAGAGGGCAGTGGGTGTTAGATTTTTTGCTGCCTCCTCCTGCACCAAACACTTAACTTTTGGCCATTTTTTGTCCACACAAAAATCACTCACATCAGAAGCCACAACAAACCGCAGCTCTAACATTATGTTCTTATATACAACCTACAATAACCAGTGTAACCACCAATCTACAAGCAGAATTCAATTAATTGCAGATTAACCTATTTCAGTCTAAATTATTACTAAATGCTCTGGAACTCCTGCGGCATTTAATAAGGAGCAGCAGTCCAGTAATGAAATGACCTAAAGGTGGGCAAGCAATGTGAGAGGGCAGCAAGGAGGGCTGGGGGGATACTGGGATGCATAGGAAGAGGCATCACCAGTAGAAAACAGGAAGTTATTATGCCTCTGCACAGACAGCTGGTGAGACCCCATCTGGAGTACTGCATGCAGTTCTGGAGACCCAATCTCCTCAAAGACATAGACAGGATGGAAGCTGTCCGGAGGAGGGCAACTAAAATGGTGCAGGGTCTGCACTGGAAGACATATGAAGAGAGACTTAAGGAGCTTAATATGTATAGCCTCGAGGAAAGGAGGGAGAGAGGGGACATGATAGAAACTTTCAAGTACCTCAAGGGAATCAACAAAGTCCAAGAGGTAGCATCTTTCAAAAAAGAGGTGTGCAAGAACAAGGGGGCACAATTTGAAGATTGAGGGAGGCGGCTCAGAGGTAATTTAGAAAGTATTTTTCACAGAGAGGGTGTGGATGCATGGAACGGCCTTCTAGGGGAGGTTGTGCAGTCAAAAACAGTGGTGTAATTCAAGCATGCATGGGACAGTCATAAGGCAATTCTAGGGGGTGGGGGTAGGAAGAAGTAGGCTGCTGGTTAACTAGGATCTGCAGCTTATCCATTAGGTAGGGAAATGGGCAGACTGGGTGGGCCAAGCGGTCCTTATCTGTCATCAAAATCTATGTTTCTATGTTTCTATGACCAAGGTAATGTTCTTCCTGCCATACAACTTATTATCCTGTGCTTTATCTATACCTGCCATCACTGTCCTAGAAGTGGTGGATAACGTAAATTATCCTGGAATTCGGCTAGACAATCACTTATCCTTCAACAAGCATATAGAACAACTCTGAAAAAAACGGAGAATGAGGTTTTTATGTTGCTTGCACACATGTGCAAGAAACATAGTGCCATCATCAGAGATTTCGGAGGTGTGTCACCTCCTCCTCCAATTCAGGCAGTGTGCTGGCAGGCGCGGCCCTTGTAAGCCAATGCATTTTGGAACTGTCTATGACACGCTCCAAAATGCAGTGGCATACAGTTGAAAGGTGGAGCTACGCTTGAGTGAGCAGCGATAAGGAAGCTGCTCACGCGCAGCTCCCACTCGCAGGCGTGTGCTTGCATGCACTGTATGGCAGACAAGGTGCCAATCCCTGTCGGCTGAGCTGCGCTGCCTCCCCCCAGAAGCTGGTGCCACGCTGGGAGCCCACCCCAGCATGGCAATCAGTCCTTTGCCGACAGGGTGCCCAATCCCGTCAGCTGAACACCCCTCAACGCCCTTGCCATGCTGGGAGCCCACCCAGCGAGGCAAATGGTCCCACGACGTCTTTTTTTTTTTTACCTGTAAGACAAAACGGGTTCCTGCTGTGCGCCTCCCGACCCCTCCCACAACCCGCACTCACCACTGCGCACCCAGCCTCCCCACACACCCCCACCCCATACTTACCTCTGACTCTGGCGCCATGATCTTCGTGGACCGGGAACACGTCTGCACTCTTCAAAGCCGACCGCGAACTGAGGAAATGGCGGTAAGCTGTATAATGGGCTAGATAGGGGTTTCAACTTTGTTGCATATCTCAGCCATTTTTGAATTTTGCATCAATTTCAACATGGGTTTTGGGACTTTCTCATGAATGATTTCACTGTCATAGCATTGTTTAAGCCAGAAGGGTGATTTCACGTAGTGACTGCAAATCACCTTCCGGCCCAAATACCACCATGACAGTGACATCATTCATGAGAAGGGGGGCCCAAAACCTATGTTGAAAATTGGGTGCCAAAATTCAAAAATTACTATTTTACGAAAGCTGCGTATGCAGTTCCTACGAGGCTCGTAAGTTCACAAAATTTCAATATTTTCACTCCAGATTTTCAACATTGCCATTTTACCACACCTTCTTGTGAGTAGTACAGCTGTCATTTTCACATCTCACCCAAAATGTGTTTCCACCCATGTAGCGCAGAATGGCGAGTCGAGTGTCTTGAAATCAATGTCTGGGACAAATTAAGAAAATTACAGTGACACTGTTCATGAGCAGAGGTCTTAAAATGGCTATGTTGAAAAATTTGGTGAAAAAATTCCTAAAAATGACTTTATTTAGCCGCATGTTATAGTTCCTACGCACGCCGTAGGTTTGCGAATTTCAATATTTCCACCCAGATTTTCAACATTGCCATTTTCCACACCTTCTTATGAGTAGTACAGCTGTCATTTTTCAAATCTCACCCAAAATGTGTTTCAGTACTATGTAGCGCATACCATGAATACAGCGAACTCAGTGTGTATGGGACACATTAGAAAATCACAGTGTCACTGTTCATGAGCAGAGATCTTTAAAATGGCAATGTTGAAAATTTGGTAATAGAATCCCTAAAATGGCTTTGTTTTCACGAGTATGCGTGTACAGTTCCCACGCTGCGCTTCGTAGGTTTGCGAATTTTCAATATTTCCACTCCAGATTTTCAACATTGCCATTTTACCACACTGCCTTATGAGCAGTACAGCTGTCATTTTTCACATCCTGCCCAAAACGTGTTTCCACCCATGTAGCGTACAATGGCGCAGTCAGTGTGCAAACTCAATCTATGGGACACATTAAGAAAATCACAGTGACACTGTTCATGACCAGAGGTCTTAAAATGGCTATGTTGAAAATTTGGTGAAAAAATCCTAAAAATGACTGTTTTATGAGAGTGCGTTGGGCAGTTCCTACACACGCTCGTAAGTTCGCAAATTTTCAATATTTACACTCCACTGACTTCCAAATACCTAAACAGCACATAGAAGCAAGCAACATTCGGCATTGACAAATGCTTGTTTTTTCTGTAAGCACGAGATCTGTTTTCTGTCAGATATAAGAAAATGACTAGAACAAGTTACCTTCCTCTCTATTAGAGTATGCTGATCTAATATACAATCGCTGTACCCTCACTTCCCTAAATAAACGTGGTGTTCTCTACCATAGAGCCCTTCATTTTATTACAAACTCTGCACCCAGGACTCATCATTGCACTCTATACACAATGGTAGGATGGCAATCTCTAGCTTTGTGGAGGCTTAAAAACCTGTATACATGGATCTGTAAAGCATTAACTAATAATCTCCCCTGCTACATCTCTGATTTCATCATACGATCCTATGGTAATTACACATAAAGGAAAAGTAACAACAGTACATCCTCTTAGACACCCCGAGATATGCCACACAATATGAAAGTCAGCCATTAGTTGTGTCATTCCTATGGCATGGAATGAACTTCAAAATATGATCAGCTTACCAGTCTTGTAAGTATTGATGTATTTTAGGCACTGTTAAAGAGCAGCTGACGCCTTCAGGAGAACTTTAACAAAATATTATATTCAAACAAAGTTCAGTATGTATTTCACAGTAGTCCAGTATTTCTCCTCCCCATGATTTATTACTGTGGTAATTTGTATGGAAACAGTATCTTTGCTCTTGAAGATTTTATCTGTTTGTGTTGATTTCTCTCTACCTGATGTAATAATATACTCCTCATGACATCACAGTTACTCCCATGGCAACAGATTGTGATATCACAACAAAGGATTATGACTTGAAGTAGGGAGTAAGTTGTAGAGGCAGATGAACTCTAAGGGATAAAGATCATGCATTCATGCAAATTTCCTCAGTAATAAACAATGGGAATGAGAAATCTATAGAATATGTAAGGAATGCAAGCTGAATTGTACCTAAATGTAACATTTTTCAAAGATTTATCTGATGTGTCAGCAGCTCTTTAAACCAGATAGGCAAAGTAAATGCCAAATTACATGAATGCAGTTTTAATTCTGAGATTGCATGTGTGATCTGCATTCTGGTTCCAAAATTAGTTATGTATATTTCTATACCAATGTCATCTTGGAACATATTCAGTGTTAGACTTCCATTCTTTATATGTGATCTTGCAGGATATCGATATTAGAATATTGAATTGGGATTGCAATTGGATTTACTACTCTTCCTGATGTGTACTGTGTAAAAACTTGTATATGTCATTTACTGTATTTTTCTACATTGTTTTCAGCTGTGTTATTTTTGTTGTATCGTATGCTGTCCCACCCAGGACCTCCTTGTGAATGAGCTTGCTCAACAGAGTCTTTTCCTGGTAAAATAAATAAACTAAACTAACTAAAGTAAATATTTCAGCAAAATGAATGTCTCTTGTGTGTCAAACAAACACATTTCCTTGGTTGCTTTTTCTATGTGGCCTGTGACCTTGTTCTTGGTTGCTGAGTTTTCTTGTCTTGCCTTTTTTTTTAATTAGACTGTATGATCACGTGAGCTGCTGAGGTTCTAAGAGCCAGGTTAGGGGTATTTATACAATCACAACATGGTTTAAATGTTGCACTTTTTGGGACATTGCTCAAATCAAGTGACAGTTGTGGTGTTACTGACTTGGATGCAAACATTGCAACTGATTCAGATGAGTGGGCTGTAACCTCTAGTTTCAGTATACCCACTAAGACTCTGTAGTCTGTCCTCACCCTGCATCTGTTTCATTGCTTAGCTCTCTAACTTTTATATGTCACATACAAAAGTTAGGGAATCAAGCAGTAAAACAAACATGGGATGATGGGGAGGTTATAGAGTCTTAGCAGACTAAATGGCAGCAAAGGCCCCCACATTTCTTCATGGTACAGAGGCTTATTGATCTATGAGATAGTGCTAACAGTCAACCATTTTCTGCCTGTATAGAAACATAGAATTTGATGGCAGATAAGGACCACTTGGCCCACCCAGTCTGCCTACTTCCCTACCTAATGGATAAGCTGCAGACCCTAGTTAACCAACAGCCTACTTCCTCCTACCCCCACCCCATAGAATTGCCTTACGACTGTCCCATGCATTCTTGAATTCCACCACTGTTTTTGACTCTACAACCTCCTCAGGAAGGCCATTCCATGCATCCACAACCCTCTCTGTGAAAAAATACTTCCTTACATTACCTCTGAGCTGTCCCCCCTCTATCTTCAAATTGTACCTCTTGTTCTTGCACACCTCTTTTTCTGAAAGATGCTACCCTCTTGGACTTTGTTGATTCCCTTGAGGTACTTGAAAGTTTCTATCATGCCCCTTTTCTCCCTCCTTTCCTCAAGGCTATACATATTAATTAATCAAACTTTATTTAACTAGGCATAACACCTTTGAGCAAGCTCATTGTCAAAGTGGTCCTGGACATAGCAATAAGACACAGGTCATCACAAGGTAAGAATTAAAAAACTGTACATTCAAGGGACTGAAACAGGCCTTTACAGAGGGATAACACAAATTACGAGATAAATATAGCACACAAAACAATCATGCAAAATATGCCCGTGTTTCGGATGGTTCAGCCCCAGACAACCAATAGGATAGGTAGTCTGGAGGGATTCCTACAGGTAAGACTTGGAAGGATGGAGAGGTACGTAAGGGGGAGGCACAGGGGAGATTGGGACGGTTAAGGGAATTGGGAGGGGTAAGTAGGAGGGAGGTATGCGGGGTTGGGAGGGATAAAAGTATGGGCAATGGAGGGAGATGAAATTGTGAATTGCAGTAAATTGGAAGGCCCACTACAGAGAATGTGGGATCCATGAAATTCTTGAGATGCATGGAATTCTGGGGGTCACCACGACAATAGGGAGGGACTGGTCACCTGTAGCAATTACAGGATTCCTTTAGTTACCCTGCTATCAGTGCTTTGAAGGTGAAAGGAAAGGGGAGGGTTGAAAGTTTAAGGATCCTTTGCATAGTATTCCATAAGGAAGGAAGGAAGGAAGGAAGGAAGGAAGGAAGGAAGAAAGAAAGAAAGAAAGAAAGAAAGAAAGAAAGAAAGAAAGAAAGAAAGAAAGAAAGAAATTAATTAATTGCAGGCGATCCAAGGAGAGACCTTACTCTAGGTAAGTGGAAGCTGATTAAGGAGAAACATCTCAGGCTGTACGACCCCTTTGTATGCTCAAAAAAGCAAGAGACAAAAGTTGGTAGGTTATCAGTCAAAGCCCTGTAGAACCAGAGGAAGGCATTTATTTTCCTCCTTGTAGTAAGCGATGACCATTCCATCTCTTGGTAAAGTAGGCAGTGGTGGGTGCGGAAAGGTAGGTTAAGGATGAATCTCAGGGCACGGAGATAAAGAGTGTTGAGTTAGCAAAGCACTGAGGAAGGGCAGTGGCTGTAGATAAAGTCAGCATAATCAAGTAGTGGCAGGAAAGTTGTTTGCACTAGTCTCTTTCTAGCTTCCTTGGGTAGTAGATGCTCAATGTGGTAGAATATGCCTAAATGTTGTCTTAATTTTTTTGGAAGTTCATTCAGATGGCACAGAAAGTTAAGCTTATTGTCCAACCAGAATCCTAGGTATTTAAAGGTGTCAACAATTTCCAGGGGTTCACCCAATAGGGTTAGAATCTGAGGGCTGCAACTCGGTCCTGGGGCGGTATTCGGTGAGAGGATCATAGCTTTAGTTTTTTTGGCATTTAGCAAAAGCTAATGTTTCACAAGGTTGTATTGGGGGGAGATAAAGTCTCCCTGTAATTCCTTGTGGGCCATGTCCAGAGAAGAGTTAGAGGTGTAAAGGACCATGTTGTCAGCAAATAAGTGCACATTAGCTGTGCACAAGTGTGAGTCGAGGTTATTGATGTAGATTGTAAATAATATAGGGCCCAAAATAGAGCCTTGAGGAACACCTCATGATAGTGGTTTTAGTTGAGACAAATCTCCCAGAGCTTTGACACATTGCAATCTATTGGTAAGGTAGCTGGCGATCCATTTAATGGCAGTGCTATCGAGGCCGATGTTACTCAGTGCATTAGGCATAATGTTGTGGTCTATGGTGTTGAAAGCTTGCTAAGGTCAAGGAAGAGTGCAGACATGTGCTTCTTGGAGTCCAAGGCAATTTGCCAATCAGTCGTTACTTTAGCAAGGGCAGAAATTGTGCTATATTTGGCTCTAAAGCCTGACTGAGCGGCATTTAGCAGTTTTTGTGAATCCAGGTGCGCCCTGATTTGGGTGCTAATGATTTTTTCCAGAAGTTTTGAAAGGGTGGAGAGTATGGAAATAGACCAATAATTGTTCAGGTCACTAGCATCCCTTGACTTGAACAAAGGGATGATGTGGGCAATTTTCCAAGGCAAGGGTAACACACCCTGTAGCAGGGAGGTATTGAATAAGTGGACAATGGGGGTGATCAAGTGGTAATGGCCTATTTTTAGGAATAAAGATTCAATGAGGTTGGCACCAGCACTCTTTTTGGTATCCAAGGACAGTAGGAGGTCCTCCACTTGCTTGAAGGATACAGGGTGAAGCTGAAAGGGGATGAGTGACTCTAATTGGTGTCAATACTAGGGCTTGTGTCATTGCTGGTATCCCCGTGTGGACTAATCTTACTGGCTGGAGAGACATCAAATGCCAGCCCCGCTGTGGCAAAGTGTTCATTGAGTTGTTCTAGTATATCTGCTCTGTCTGTGAAAATGGTATCACCAGACACTATTTTGGCTGGAAGGGAGGCATCGGTGTTGTGACCCTCGACCTCTTTGAGGATACTCCAGAACTTGGCAGCATTGTTTTTGTTATCATCCAGGGCTGTTTGGAAATATGTGACTTTTTCAGACCTAATTAGTTTGGTACAGGCGTTTCTAGAAACATGGAAGGCAAGCCAAGCATGTGACTTCCTCGCTCTTTTCCACCAGTAGTCTGCCCTGAAAGCTCATCCAACTCGAGTGGTGTTATGCAATGCCAGGTCCGTCAGAAACAAGACTGCAATTATTGCAGATCTTGTAGAAAGAGTGGATCTGGCTTGTATTACCGAGACCTGGCTGGACGAAAATTCTGGCCCTGTTTTGGAAGCTTTGACTCCAGCTGGGTTCTCGGTGTTTAGCTGCCCAAGATTGGATCACGGGGGTTGCAGTCTGTTTTAAGACTGAACTTAGCCTCTCGAGTGTACCAGTTGAGGAAGCTGAGTCATTTGAGTGGATTGTGGTAGCAGGTGTAGGCTATAGGATTGTTCTCATCTACCATCCACGCAGAGATGAGAAAAGACTTCTTCAGGAAGTGGCAGATTTCATCATCGACATGGCATTTGAATCACCGAGACTGATGGTCTCGGTGTTTTTAATGCCTAGATTGATGACGAACTTTCGCAGTTTGGACAGCACTTCCTCTAGTTGATGTAATCTCAGGGTCTTACACAGATACTTACCACTGCTACCCATAAACATGGTCACTCCCTTGACTTAGTTTTTCTCCTGGGGATCGAGGCCTCTGATTTGGGGGTGGAACCAGTTGGATGGTCTGACCACTACACTGTGGGGTTTCATTTTAGTGCCCCCCTTTGTAGGCCTACCCCTGTGGAGATGGTCAGGTATCACCCTTTATGAGATGTTAGCTCTGCAGGCCTGGTGGCAGTACTTGACCTATCATCCTTTCCTGTGGCAAACGATGATCCAGATGCCCTCGTGGTGGCCTATAATAGGGCCATCTTGGCGGCTCTGGATCTTATTGCTCCTGTCCATGTTCACCCTCTCTCCCTTCACCCTCGATCCCCATGGTTTGATGGGACCTTGAGGGAGATGTGGTGACTAGGTTGAAAGTTAGAGTGTTGCTGACGGAGATCCTCCCTTGATGCCGACCACCTTAGATCGATGGAGCATTATCAAGCCTATCAATTCGCAATCACCCATAAGAAGGCAGAGTTCCTGTCTGGGGAGATTGCAGCTGCTCAGAATTGACCAGCTCAGCTTTTTTGCACCATAGACAGGCTGTACAACCCAGCTTGTCTACAGGTCCAAAGGGCTTTTACACAAAAGGAGTGCGATGAACTTGTTTGATTCTTTGCTACTAAGGTGGCTGACATCAGAGAGGTGCTCAACCAGCACACTCTAAGAGTGTTGTTGTGGATCAGCATGAGGCTGCTGCCCCTTGGTTTTCCTGGAGTGCCTTTGACTGACCGGAATTCATGGATATCATGCAGATTGTCCAGGGTGCATGTCCTACGTGCTGTAGTTTGGATCCAGGGCCAACTTTCCTGATTTTGGGTTGTATCGATTCTATTGGTCCGGTCCTAGTATAGATAGTCTTGTGCTCCCTGGAAACAGGTGAGCTTCTGAGCTCCCTTAAGGAAGCTGTGGTAACACCACTCCTGAAGAAAGCTTCTTTGTACCCGGACTGCCATGCTAACTACAGATCAATCTCTAATCTTCCCTTTTTAGGGAAGGTGAATGAGAAGATAGTGGCTGTACAATGGGAGAAGCATTTGCGCATCCATGATCTCTATGAATCCCTCCAGTCTGGTTTTCAAAAAAGGCATAGTACTGAGACAGCACTGGTTCGGGTGCTCAATGATCTCCTGATGGCTAGGAATTGGAGGAACCATTCTATTCTGGTCCTCCTTGATCTCTCATCAGCTTTCGACACTGTGGACCATGGAGTTTTGCTTGAGCATCTGAGGTTCATCTGTGGACTATTGGATGTAGTCCTCAGGTGGTTTACTTCTTACCTCACCGGAAGAACTCAGAGAGCGGTGTCTGGGGTTTATTCCTCCAACCCAGTTTCTCTGTCTTGTGGGATTCCTCAGGGCTCGGTATTGTCCCCCATTTTGTTTGCAGTGTGTATGCTGCCCCTCGGAGACATTGTAAGAAGGTATGGGCTGAGGTTTCACTGCTATGCTGATGATACCCAGCTCTACCTTTCTTTTGCACCCGATCAGGATGGAGCTCTCTCATTCTTTAATAACTGCCTTAGTGAAATCCAGGAGTGGATGGATTTGAGTTGGTTGAAGTTGAATTCGGAAAAGACAGAGGTGTTGGTAGTGGACTCAGTGCGCCCGATTGGGGGTCAGGAGATGGTTCGCCTCAGACTTTATCTTGGGGTGTCTCACTCCGACCTCTGAACTGGGAGATAATGGACTGGTATCAACATTACGTTAGTAGTTTTCTTGTTTGGTTTAGGGAGGTACCTAAACCAAACAAGAGAAACACTCTGAAGATGGGGGTCGATACCAGTCCATTTACAGAAGAAAGGGTTCTGAAAGAACTAATAAAATTGAAGGTGGACAAAGCAATGGGGCCTAATGGGATTCACCCAAGAATTCTAAAAGAACTAAGGGTAGAACTAGTGACACTGCTGACTACTCTCTTTAACAAATCATGAGAGGATGGGGTGGTACCTGAGGACTGGAGGAGGGCAGATGTGATTCCTCTTCACAAAAGTGGGAGCAGGACAGAGGCAGGAAACTACAGACCAGTTAGTTTGACCTCAGTGGTAGGGAAAATGATGGAATCACTTCTGAAAGAAAGAATTGTTAAATACCTAGATTCTAGCGGGGCACAGGACCCAAGGCAGCATGGATTCATGATGGGAAGGTTATGTCAGACAAATCTAATAGATCTCTTTGACTGGGTGACCAAAGTAGTAGACCAGGGAGAGGCTGTGGACATGGCCTACCTAGATTTTAGCAAGGCATTTGATACAGTCCCACACAAATGATTAATACACAAGTTAGCCAGCCTTGGAGTGGGCCCCAAGGTGGTAGCCTGGATACAAAATTGGCTAGACAACAGGACACAAAGGGTAGTAGTAAATGGAGTACACAGTGAAGAAAGGAGGGTTACTAGCGGGGTACCGCAGGGTTCAGTACTGGGACCGGTCCTTTTTAATTCCTTTATAAGTGACATTGCAGAGGAACTGGAAGGAAAAGTATGTCTCTTTGCAGATGACACAAAGATCTGCAACAGGGTTGATACACAAGATGGAGTGGAAAGGATGAGAAGGGACTTGGCAAGGTTGGAAGAATGGTCAAATGTATGGCAGCTCAGATTCAATGCAAAGAAGTGCAAGGCAATGCCAGGGCCGCAGTAATGGGGGAAAGAGGGAAGTTGTCCAGGGCCCCGAGCTCAGGAGGGGCCCACCTGAGGAGCTGGCATTACCGTTGGCATTAGCTGGTTTGGGAAACAGGGGCCCATTTCGACTGACTTGTCCTGGGCCCCAAAATTCATAGCTGCAGCCCTGGGCAATGCACATGGGAAACAAAAACCCAGGGGAAGAGTACACAATGGGGGGTGAGATACTGACAATAGTAAAAATGGAAAGGGACCTGGGGGTAATTATATCAGATGACCTAAAGGTGGGCAAGCAATGTGAGAAGACAGTAAGGAAGGCTGGGGGGATACTGGGATGCATAGGAAGAGGCATCAATAGCAGAAAACAGGAAGTTGTTATCTCTCTGTACAGACAGTTGGTGAGACCCCATCTGGAGTACTGTGTGCAGTTCTGGAGACCCCATCTCCGCAAAGACATAGACAGAGTGGAGACTGTCCAGAGGAGGGCAACCAAAATGGTGCAGGGTCTGCACCAGAAGACATACGAAGAAAGACTAAAGGAGCTTAATATGTATACCCTTGAGGAAAGAAGAGAGAGAGGGGACATGATAGAAACTTTCAAGTACCTCAAGGGAATCAACAAAGTCCAACAAGGTAGCATCTTTCAGAAAAAGAGATGTGCATGTACAAAGGGGCACCGTTTGAAGATGGGGGGACGGCTCAGAGGTAATGTGAGGAAGTTTTTTCACAGAGAGGGCTGTGGATGCATGAACAGCCTCCCTGAGGAGGTTGTGGAGTCAAGAACAGTGGGGGAATTCAAGAATACATGGGACAGACATAAGGCAGTCCTAGTGGGGGGTAGGAGGAAGTAAGCTGTTGGTTAGCTAGGATCTGCAGCTTATCTGTTAAGTAGGGAAATGGGCAGACTAGGTGGGCCATGTGGTCCTTATCTGCCATCAAATTCTATGTTTCTATGTAACCTGGGGGTAATACTTGATGAGGGTTTGACTATGCATGCGAAAGATGTCTGCTGTCATCAAGTCCGCATTTTACCATCTCAGGACTATCTCCAGGATTAGGCACCTTGTTCCATCAGGCGATCTTCCTACGCTGGTCCATGCCTTTGTGTCCTCACATCTGGACTACTGCAACTCCTTTTACCTAGGGCTTTCTGGGGTTTGAAATCCGCCACTTGCAGCAAGTGCAGAATGCAGCGGCCCGGCTTTTGACTGGTACTTCTCGGTCTAGCCATATTTTGCTGGTGTTGTGCAGACTGCACTGGCTGCCAGCACAGTGGCAGATCACCTTTAAAGTCAGTCTTCTGACTTACAAAGCCCTACATGGACTTAGCCCTGACTACCTGAAAGAGCTCCTGGTCCCTTAGTGCCCTGGGCGATTGCTCCACTCAGCTGGCAAAGGGTTGCCAGAGATCCCGAGGGTGTCATTGAAATCTTCTGGGGCTCATACATTTATGTACATGGCCCTGAACCTCTGGAATTCTCTACTTCACCAGATAAGGGAGTGTGTGACCATGGAGGAGTTTAAAAAGGCTCTAAAAACATATTTGTGGACCAAAGTATTTGGAGTCTGATTGTAGTAATTTGATTAATTGTTTTTATTGTAATGACTGGAATTTTATCTATGTATTTTGTACGGCACCTTGATTTTTTGAAAGGCACCTTAAAAATAAAGTTTTACTGTTTATTATTATTATTATTAGTCTCTATCCTTGAGAGATTTCTTTAAAATGGGAGAGAACCAGCCAGGAGATTTTTTCTTGGACTTAATCAGCCTTAGGGGGTCATGTTTGTCTATTAACCCCACTAAATGGCTGTGGAAGATGTTAAATGCCTCATTGAGGGAGGAGGCTAGATAGAAGTCTTGCTCTGTCTGCTCTTGCTCTTCTGGTGCAGACCCTGCACCATTTTAGATGCCTTTTCTAGACTGCCTCCATCCTGTCTATGTCTTTATGGAGACTGGGTCTCCAGAACTGCATGTAGTACTCCAGATGGGGCCTCACCAGCTGTCTGTTCAGTGGGATAACAACTTCTTGTTTTCTACTGGTGATGCCTCTCCCTATGCATCCCAGTATCCACCCAGCCCTCCTTACTGCCCTCTCACATTGCATGCCCATCTTTAGGTCATCTGACATGACTACCCCCAGGTCCCTTTCCATTGTTGTTGTTGTTAGTATCTCACCCCCACTGTGTACTCTTCCCCTGGGTTTTTGTTTCCCAGGTGCATTACTATGCACTTCTTAGCACTGAATCTAAGCTGCCATACATTTGACCATTCCTACAACCTGGCCAAGTCCCTTCTCATCCTTTCTATCCCACTTTGTGTATCAACTAATTTCAGTATTAACATCAACATTCTTAAACCCATTAATAATTTTATTTACAATGACTATAATAATGCAAATTTTGATTTAATTAACAAAAAGATCACCGAAATTAATTGGGAAGAAAAATGTAAGAATAAAACAGTAAATCGCGCTTGGACTGAACTAAAAGACTATATTCAGTATTTGGAAAATAATTTTATCAATACTATAAAAAAAATATAATAAGAAAGGTCAAATCCCTATCTGGTTTAACAAATCCATTAATAAATTAATTAAAAGAAAGGAGAAATGGTTCAAAAAACTTAAAAAGAATTCTAATTCTTATATTAAACTTCAATATAAAACCGTGGTTTGTTCTCTAAAATCAGCTATTAAACATGCTAAACTAAAATTTTTATTTACATTGGCTCATTCTAAGACAAGTCATAAATCTTTTTTCTCATTCATTAATGGTAAGAAAGGTAATAATAACACTGTGAGCCCAATTTTGAACAATGGTAATCCTGTTTCAAATGATGTTGAAACAGCTAACCATTTCAATAATGATTTTTGTTCAGTATTCAATCCACCAGGTGTTTGTTCGGTATTTGTTAATGATATGTCTCAAATTCCCCCCTTCACTTATGACGAGATTCTCCATACATTACTATCGCTCAATAAAACTTCAAGTCTAGGTCCTGATAATATTTACTCAAGGTTTATATTTGAGACTGCTAAATCATTGGCCATCCCATTAGTGTTGTTGTTCTGCAAGTCCTTGCTTGAAAAAGCTGTCCCAGATGACTGGTGCTCAGCTACACTAGTCCCTATTTACAAGAAAGGAAATAAATCCAAAATCCAGAATTATAGACCTATCAGCCTTATACCTATTTTAGGGAAAGTAATGGAGAGGCTAATTAAAGATCGGTTTGAAATAGAGATAGGCAACTTATTTATTAGGGATAAAACCTAGCATGGCTTTAAACAAGGCCATTCATGTTCCACTAATTTAATCTCCCTCTATAACAATATTAGCAAATACCTTGACAATAAAATTCCATCTGATGTCATATTACTAGACTTCAGCAAGGCTTTTGATAAACTATCTTTTTCTATACTAATTAATAAATTACTCAAATTTGGTTTTCCATCATATCTGATAAACTGGACTGCAAGATGGCTGCAAGATAGGATCCAAACAATGAAAATTAATGGTTCTTTTTCACAAACTGGTATGGTCACAAGTGAAGTCCCCCAGGGCTCTGTATTGGGTCCTTTGTTATTTAACATCTTTATAAGTGACATGCCTGTCTCTCCAAATACTTCTTTATCTAAATTTGCTGATGATATGAAATTGGGTGGTTGGGTTGATAGCTTACCTGCCACTAGGTCTCTTGTAAATGATCTTCACTGTATTGAATCTTGGTCAATGAACAACTCTATGACCTTCAACACTGACAAGTGTTCAGTTCTTCATTTTGGAAACAAAAACCCTAAGACTAATTACTATCATAATAACACTTTGTTAAAATCATCCACTAAAGAAAGAGATCTAGGCATCATAACTGACAATAAGTTATCTCTTCATTGTCAATATAACAAGGTGATTAGAACAGCTGATGTCTTAATGAAGCAAATCAGAAGAACTTTTGTCAGTAAGTCTGAGCATTGCTTACTACCTCTTTATAGGACTTATATTAGACCTCAACTGGACTATGGATCATCTTTTTGGAACCCTTACCTTAAAGGTGATACTACTGGTTTGGAGAAAATCCAGAGACGGTTCACCAAAATGGTACCAGGACTAAAATCTTTTTCTGATGAATTTCGACTTAAAGAAACTGGACTCTTTCCCCTAGATATGCGCAGGTATAGGAGGGGATATTCTCTTTGTCTACAAACTTCTCAATTTTCCCACTCTAATGAACCTTTGTGGACTCACTTTTGCTAATAAAAGAATAGTGGGTAGACATCACAATCTACAATTAGCTGTAGAGTGGGCAAATACAAAGAAACGGGATAATTTCTTCTCTATTAGAGTTGCAAAATATTGGAATTCATTACCACAAGACCTGGTTAACTTAGCCAATTTTGATTTATTTAAATCCCACTTAGACCTTTGGATAAATTTTCATTACTGTGGTAACTAATGATCCTCTGCTGAGGGGGACAATCATGATAAGCCTTGTGCCTTCTTTTGTCCAATTCCATCCAGTTAATCCAGTAAACTCTGTTGCAGATCTTTGTGTCATCTGCAAAGAGACATACTTTTCCTTCCAGTCCCTCTGTAATGTCGCTTATAAAGAGATTGAAGAGGACCAGTTCTAGTACTGAACTCCTCGGTACGTCACTAGTAACCCCCCTTTCTTCAGAGTGGACTCCGTTTATTATTACCCTCTGTGTCCTATTCACCAGTCAATTCTTTACCCAGGCTACAATCTTGGGACCCCCTCCAAGGCTGGCTAACTTGTATATTAATCTTTTGTGTGCGACTGTGTCAAATGCCTTGCTAAAGTCTAGGTAGGCCATGTCCACTGCCCTTCCCTGATCTACTACTTTGGTCACACAGTCAAAGAAATCTATTAGATTCGTCTGACATGACCTTCCCACTGTGAATCCATGCTACCTTGAGTCCTGTGCCCCTCTGGCCTCTAGGTATGCACCAATTATTTCCTTCAGAAGTGATTCCATCATTTTTCCTATCACTGAGGTTAAACTAACAGGTCTGTAGTTTCTTGCTTCTGCCTTGCTCCCACTTTTGTGAAATGGAATAACATCTGCCCTCCTCCAGTCCTCAGGTGCCACCCCATCCTCCCATGATTTGTTAAAGAGGGTAGTCAGTGGTGTCACTAGCTCTACCCTTAGTTCATTTAGAATTCTGGGATGAATCCCATCAGGCCCCATTGCTTTGCCCACCTTCAGTTTTAAGAGTTCTTTCAGAATTCTTTCTTCTGTGAGTGGGCTGGTATTAACCCCCATATCCAGAGTGTTTCTATTGTTTGGTTTAAGTTCCTCCCCCTCCTCATTTGTGAATACTGAGCAAAAATATTAGTTTGGTATCTCTGCCTTTTCACAGTCTCCCTCTGACCACCCCCCTCCTGTATTGAGCTTCACTATCCCTCCCTTGGTCTTCCTTCACTTCCTGATGTACCTATAAAAGGTTTTATCCCCCTTCTTAACTGAGTTAGCTATCTTTTCCTTGGTTTAGGCCTTTGCTTTTCTGATAGCCTTCCCTGCTTCCTTTTGCTTTAACTGATACAATTCTCTGTCCTGCGCCTTCTGTGATTCCTTGTACTTCCTGAATGCTTTCTTTTTCTCCCTAGCCTTCCCTGCCACCTCCTTCGAGAACCATCGTGGTTTCTTACATCATTTTATTTGCATCACACAAAGGCTTGTTGTCTCTGTGATGTCAGTTTTGATTATTCCCCATTGTTCTTCCACCCCTCCTTCCTGCCCATTTGCCAGTGCATTCCTTAGGCACTCACCCATTTTGGCAAAGTCAGCCCTCCTAAAGTCCAATACCTTAGCCTTAGTATGGCTTGACTCTACAGCTGTGTTTATCGTGAACATACTGTTTGATGGCCACTAGATACCAGATGGCTACCCACTTCTAAATCTGTGATCCTCTCTCCACCTCCATTGGAGAGCACCAGGTCTAAGATTGCTCCTTCTTGAGTGGGTTCCAATACTAGTCATCTAAGGCATGCCCCCTGTAGGGCATCTAGAATGACCCCACTCTTGGAAGTGGCTGCTGCAAATGCACTCCAGTTAACATTTGGCATATTCAGATCCCCCATCAACAATATCTCCCCTTTTTCTGCCATTCTAAGGATACCTTCTATTATTTCCTTGTCCATTTCCTTCTCCTGAGATGGGGGTCTGTATACAATCCCTGTGCAGATTGGGGTGCCATTGCCTGTCTCCAAATTGACCCACAGTGCTTATTCTCCTCCCTGTTTACCCTTTTGTTCTGTTGCATGGCATGGTGTGTGTACTTATAACACCTATTTGCTCTTCACAATAAAGTGCAAAAAGAAAAGCAATGCTGATTTTTTTAATGCTTCTTTATTGCAAGTATGGAAAGTATAGAAGTCACAAAAATAAACTAGTACAGCAGGGAATAACATTAGTTGCAGTTATAATTTTCTTAGTAACCAATGCTGATTTGTGTATGTTGTGACAGTTGGGCAGAGCTAACATTAGCAGGTGGGTGGGGCTATAAGTGGGAGGAGCACCCTTTGTCTCTGTCCATGCCCCATCCCAGGTATAGAGTCCCACCGGTTTATTTATTTATTTTTTTCATTTCCACCACTGGAAATCAATGGTATCAAGCAAGCCTGATATGAGCTTCATGGCTGTGTAGCAGTAGCCCTTCACTTACGAGTAAAGGACTGCATGTGCAACTGAATGAAGTCCCTCATAGCATGTCTCTGTAAATGCTGAGAACTGTAATTAAATAAAACTGAAAAGAGACTGAAACAGAGGGATGGGGCTTGTAATAAGAGTGAACTCTGTAGGAGTCCTTTCCTGTAGCTATACTTACAGGATTTGTTGTTAGTAACTTCTCCAGCCTGTTATTAGCTGTCTGTAAGTGGCTGACATTTTTACTCATCCCGATCCACAAACTTGTTTACATATATATCGCCTGTTCTTCAAGACCTTCACTGGCTCCCTACTGATTACTGAATGATCATCTTGTATTCAAGGTTCTCCATGGGACAGCTTCTCCTTACCTTTCTGATCATGTTTCTTTTTATTCTCTGCCTTGCCCTTCCTGCTCTTCTTAATTATAATTTATAGCATGGTCCAGTGGCTAAAGTACAGGTTTGGGAACCAGAAGGCCTAAGCTGAAATCCCACCACAGCCATTTACATACTATGTGATACTAAACAAGTCACGCAACTTCTTGATGTGTCAGTCCTTTCAGCTCTAAAAATGGTTAAAAGAAAGACTCCACCAAAAATGACATGCTGCATGACAGACTGTTGGATTATCTTGGATTTATAAATTGTAAAATAAACCAACAAATCCCCCTTTCTAATCATACTACTGGTGCTGATTATCCATTCAGTTTCTAGGCACCCCACTGTCAGGCTTTCTTTTCCACTTTCTATGATTCACTGACTCATCCACAGTTGTTAGTTTTGGTCCACAGTGTTTTCCCTTGCTTACAATGCCCAATCACTTCCCATTATTCCTTCTGTAAACACATCAATCTTAGTTAACTGATACATTTTCAACTTGTGACCTCATGTGTTTCACCAGCTACATACATTTTTTAAGTAGGTACAGAACATTTTGTGACATTGTTTTGTAAGAAAGTTATATAAAATTGTACTGCATTTTATGTTATGCCATTTAAGAGTGCTTAAATCAGCAGTGTTTGTTATGATGAGAACCTTTGAACCAACTGTATTCCATTTTCTTCTATTTTCAATCAATCAATCAGTCAAAGTCTTTATTTAACCAGGTGATCACTTTTAAGCAAGCTCATTTTCGAGGTGGACCTGGATTTGTTAACAAGGAACAAGGGACAATATACATGGGATGCAACACACAAGAAAATAGTAATAATACAAATAAAGTGAGATACAATAATACAGTATATAAAAAGTATCAGCAGGTAGCATTGACAGTAGTATATGTTTGGAACAGAAGATACAGCTAGTTTTAGGTAGGACACAATTTTTCATAAAAGTAAAGAAATATACATATCAGGTGCACCGAACACAAATAAAACTTAATATAAAAAGATATATAGTGATACGGTATGGAGAATTTAGAGCTGGAACCAGGGTCAAAGGAATGTGTAAGGGACAGATATGGGGGTAGAAAAAGGGAGAGGGAAGAGTTGATTATAGATGTGATCAGTCTTTTAACAGTAGTAATTAGAGTGTGCTTGGACCTACAGGAGTCACTGTTTAGGGTAGACAGGTACAGGACTCCTTATTATGATGTAGATATAGAGATTTAAAAGCTGCCAGGCTGATGGGGTGAGTTAATTTCAAAGTTTTTTGCAGCTTGTTCTACAGTTGAGGGAGCACAAAGCTGATGGCTGCTCTGTCAATGCGAGATTTTGCTTTGTAAACATAAAGGTAGATATATGAGGTGCTTCTCAGGGCATACTTTCTCAGAGTGCACAAAGGTAAACAGACAGAGATATACTGGGGCAGTTTATTTGAGATAGCTTTGTATGTCCAAACCGCAGCATTTTTTTGCCATCTGTAGGCAAGGGATGACCATCCCACTGCCGTGTACAATGCACAGTGGTGGGTTGAGTAAGAAAGACCCATGATAAATCTTATGGCTCTGTGATAAAGTGTATCAAGTTTAGCTAGGGTATCTTCAGGTCTCTGACTATATAGAAAGTCTACATAATCCAATAGGGAAAGAAAGGTAGTTTGAACCAGTTTCAGTTTAGCGTCTCTTGTGAGGAGATTATTAATCCTAAAGAACAGACTAAGTCTTTGTCTAAGTTTCTTTGCCAGTTCTTCTAAGTGATCTGTGAAAGTAAGTCTATGGTCTAACCAGACCCACAGGTACTTGAACTTTGGTACATAGTCCAACTGCTCACCTAGAATGGTAGTAATCTGAGGGAGTGTCCCAGCAATTGCAGGATTTAGTGCATTTTGAAGGGGCGAGAGGAACATTGCTTTGGTTTTTTTTGCATTTAAGAGCAGTTTCTGGTTTATAAGATGATGTTGCAGCAGATTAAATTCATTTTGAAGGGCTTTACAGGCCGCTTCAGATGTGGGGCTACTAGCATATAGAGTACTGTATCATCTGCGAATCGGTGTATTTGCTTCTTTGATGGGCATCTACATTGTTAATATAAATGGTGAAGAGCAAGGGACCAAGAATGGAACCTTGTGGTACACCCCTCAATAGGGGTTTTGGTGGAGAAACTTCCCCTTCTGCCTTTTCTTGTTGAAGTCGTCCTGAGAGGCAGTTGGAGAACCACTAAAGGGATAGGGAATCCAAACCAATGTTCTGGAGGGACAACAGAAGCAGTCTGTGATCAACGGTATTGAACACCTTGCTTAGGTCCAAGAAAACTGCGCAGACAAAGTTTTTTTTGTCTAATTCCAGCTGCCAGTCGTTTGTCACCTTGGTTAGAGCAGAGATTGTACTGTGCTGTGCTCTAAAACTGGATTGTAATGGGTTGAGCAATTCTTCTGATTCCAGGTACTTCTGAAGCTGGGAGTTCACTATTTTCTCCAGCATCTTTGATAGGATTGGAAGTAGGGAGATTGGCCTGTAGTTATTGAGGTCACCAGGATTTCCTGACTTAAACAAAGAGACTACAAGTGCATTTTTCCAAATGGGCGGTAGGTCACCCTGGGACAAGGATAAGTTGAAGAGATGAGTAATTAGGACTGCGAGGACATGGTAGCCGACCTTTGAGAAGTATGGATCAATGAGGTCAGCCCAGCACTTTTCCTAGTGTCCAGCTGAAGGAGAAGATCTTTGACTTCTTTCAGGGAGGTAGGCTGCAGAGAGAAGGATAGACTGGGGATGGGTTTTTCTTGTGTATTCAATCTAAGTTGTTGGCGGAGGATATTCGTGGGAGAGGAGTCAAAGGCTAGCCCTGCAGTGGCAAAATGATTATTGAGAGCATTGAGGATAGACGGTCTGTCGGAGGTGACAGTATTGTCGATCAATAATTTAGTAGGTAGGGGAATTTACAGTGATGTGGCCTTCAATGTCTTTGATGGTCTTCCAGAATTTGGAGGCATTTTTTTGAGGAGCTCTCCAGCTGAGAGCGGTAGAAATTAGCTTTGGCTTCTCTGACCATTTTGGTGCAGAGGTTCCTCACCCTCCAGAAAGAATTCCAGTCATTTATTAAATTAGTTTTCCTAGTAGTTCTCCAGAGTACATCCCTACTCCACAAAGCATCTTTCAGGTCTTCTGTAAACCACCGACAGGATTTGTTTCTGGCACAAACTTTTACTATGGGAGCATACTTGTTTAGAGCCCCCAGCACAATTTCTGAGAAAATATCATAAGCCGTAGTCATTGACTTGGCTAGATAGAAGTCCTGCCATCACATGGAGTCTCTTTGGTCTGATATATACCCATGGAGATCAAAGTTGTGTATGCACCTTTTAAAGGAGAATTCTGGTACAGTTGTGGATATAAGAGTGGATCTTACACACACGATGAAGCAATGGTCGCTAATATCAGAGAAAAAAGACATCAGCATGGGAGAATAAATGGGGTTTGTTAACTAAAATGATATCTAAGAGAGTGCTGTTATTAGGGTTGAGCTTGTTAGGATGAGTAGATTCATTTATTAGCTGTGACAACCCAAGGGAATCACAGAACATTTCAAGTGGGGTGGATGCACTGGAGAGCCAGTCTAAGTTGAAGTCCCCTAGTATGATACACCCTTATTCTCCTGTCTTGTAAGAAACCCTTATTTCCACATTTTGAGTCTGTTTTAGCATTTTTGTTAACATTTGAAATAATTAAAATGCACTTTCCTTTTAACACAGCTATCTCCCAGGTTTTCATCATTATTCTCATTTCTTTTTAAACATCCAGCGCAAGATTTTCAGTCAGCTTGACACAGGCACAGCAATTTATTTTTGATGTAGCCTGCATCATACCAACTATGTCTAAATATTTGAATGCTACAGTATTTTCAAAGGTTCAGACGGATTTGTGGCAATTTCTGGGGTTTACCTTAAAAAATGATGCATGCATAATTTTTTGGGTACATTTTGTGCCGAATCTAGATGTAAGTTGACCTTACCTGTAGACCTCTGGAATTTGTTTCTGGAGGAGATTCACATTGCTGATACCCTTGCCTCTTTTAAAGTCACATTCAACTACAATCTGTTGCGGCAGGCATTTGGATAAACATGCATTATATATACCATAATTAATTCAGTGCATATGTATTTTATAGAGGATAATGCATAGTTAACTGTGTGTAATGAGTTTTTTTATTTTTTTATTGTATTTATTTATTTTATTTATTTATTTAGTTTTTGTTGACTGGGTAAGTGCACTAGACAAATCCTGCCTATTTTCAGGCAAGACCCGAAGGAGGGGGATACAGATGAATGCCAACAGACCTTGAATCAGATTAAGCTGTTGGTGGTATTTTTAGTGAATGAGGGAAATTTGGCCAGGACACCGGGGAAATTCCCCTACTCTTTTCGAGAAGTGCCATGGGATCTTTAGCATCCACCTGAACTACCACCAATCCAGGCAGATGGGACCTCGGTTTAATGTCTCATCCAAAAGACGGCACCTCAGAAGTGCAGCACCCCTCTCATGCTGCACTACAGTGTCAGTACTGGGATATTAACCCAAGTGCCAGATGTGGGAACTGAACCCACAGCCATCTGATATCCTGGCCTCAGAGGTGAGTGTGCTACCTGCTGAGCCACTGACACTATAAACTATTTATGTTGCCTATGCTCCCCAAGCCCCTTCTCTGAGGGCTTGCCAGGCTCCAGCATCTGACCCCCTCATTCCTGGGGCCTCTCCCGGGTGGGGCCACTGAGGTGGTACTGTTGAGACCTGAGGGGCTGGAACTGAGGTCAGCTTATTAACAGGGAGCCAGAATTTTTGCTGTGTTTTGTTCCCCAGAGTCGAGTGCATGCAATGACGCCAGGAGGAGAAGCCAACATGCAGCCGTGCATGCTCTCCTCCATGCATCGGCACTCAACTCCTCCCTTGCTCACACATGGCACCAAGCCCCCAGCCTCCACCAGGGGGCAACCAGGCAACAGTGCTGCATTTCCCCCCTCCCTGGAGAATGAGAGCAGTCCTCCAAATGCTCAATCCTTCTCCTCCCCTGCCGACAGGCGGCCCATGCCCGAACATGGGATGCCAGCGTGGTGCTAGGTGTGGTGTCCAGTGCCTCAACCATTAGCACCACCAGGCTGGCCATGAATTTTTTTTGTCCACACTTGAGGTGTGTGATGACCCTTAAATCACAGAGCAAAGCTCAAGAGGTTTATGAAGTTGTCCCACACCAAGGGTGTGCGGAAAAAAAAAACTCAGTCATATCATTACTAATGTTTTATTTTTTATAATATCAGGTACTTGGGTATTTAAAAAAATATTGTTTTTTACCACTTCAAATCACTGACAGTGCTGGTCTCTTATAAAGCCGCTCAGCTGCATTTACCCACTCCTCCTTCAAATCACCAGTTTTCTATAAAACCACTAGGTGACATTTACACTACCCCTGGCTGAAATCACTGGGCATCTCATGAAGCTGATCAGTGGCATGATCAAAGACCCCCTGCTGTGCCAGCAGATCTGTTAGCTACTGATGCCACTGAAAATAGCTGGTCCATTTATTTTGCAGAGGATCTACCCAGACTTGAAACCACTGTGGTGGACATAGATACATAGATACATAGACAGTGTCGGCAGATAAGGGCCTATGGCCCACCCAGTCTGCCCATTTGAGCTTGTAAGTTCAGTTTGTTTTCCTAGAAGTCTGTTTCCCCTTACCCCTGACCTCTAGAATTCCTTTATGTCTATCCCATGCATTCTTAAATCCCGTGATTGTTTCAGCCCCCACCACTTCCTCTGGCAGGGTGTTCCACTTGTCCACCACCCGTTCTGTGAAGAAATTCTTTCTCATGTTTCCTCTGAATCGTCCTCCCTCCAGCTTCATCCCATGCCCTCTAGTCCTGGAACATCTTTTTGCTTAAAAATAGTGTTTTCCTGCACCCTGTTCCTCCCTGTAAGATACTTGTATGTCTCTATCATATCCCTCTCTCCTCCTCTCCTCCAGGAGTACGTGTTCAGTTCCTTCAACCTGTCTTCATAGGACTTGCGATGCAATCCATGCACCATCTTTGTTGCCCTCCTCTGAACCTTCTCTACCCTGTCTATGTCCTTACGTAGGTATGGCCTCCAGAACTGTACACTGTACTCCAGGTGGGGCCTCACTAGTGTCTTGTATAGTGGAATTATGACCTCCCTTTTCCTGCTGGTGATGCCCCTGCCTATACATCCCAGCATCCTATTTGCTTTTCAAAGGCTCAGATTAGTGACTGAAAGACACGGTGGGCCTGATTCTGAAAGCTACTGGCATGGCACAAGGGGTTTGTGCCACAAAGAATGGCACAAAGTGCCACTTGCACCAAAGGATGCACCGGAGCAACTCACAAATGCAACCTGCATCAACCACAGGCTGCATGCACCAAAGGGGTCTTGCGCTGTCCATGTGCCACAAAACCAGCTGCAGCATAGCACCCGGGGGCATGCTGCAGATGCAAGCTGTGACAACCCTTAAACTGGGATTCTCAAAACCCACCCAGAGGACAACATTCTATGTTCCCTTAGACCAGACAGGATTGGTCTAAGGGGACTTAGAATTTTACCCTCTGGGAGGGTTTGACCACTTGTGCCACTCTCGGAGCCCTCTCTCCCATGTGCCATCCCCTCAGCCCTGATGGGCCCATGTCTTAAAAGGTCAAGAGAAATCATTCCCTGGTGGTCTAGTGGACCTCCCCCAAGCCATGATCCCCATAGTATCATAATAACCATTCTCTGGTGATGTAACGGACCTCCCCAAGCCCTGATCCTCATAGCATTATTATAACCATTCCATGCTGGTCTAGCAGACCCCCCCCCAGGCCCTGATCCCCATAGTATTATAATAACCATACTTTGGTGATCCAGTGGACCCTTCAGTCCCAATCTGCCAATAAATTAAATTGTTGATCCAGTCTTTCCCTGGTGGTCCAGTGGACACCCTCCTCCCACTCCGGCAGGTAGTACCCACCATCCCACTCCCCCCATCCCAAACCCCAAGGTGGTGACCAGTACAGCCCTCCTCTCACCACCACAGCTGGCAGCCAACTGAACAGTCACTGAGTGCATACTGTATGCACTACACATTCAGTGTCAGCTCAGTCAGTGGCCAGACAAGGTATTGAGAGGAGAGTTGTGCTGTGGGGGGATGGTTTGGTGGGCACCACATGCTGTGTGGGGGTCCACTGTACCACCAGGGAAAGACCGGATCAACAATATAATTTACCAACAGATTAGGATGGTGGGGAGGAGTCTGCTAGATCACCAAGGTATGGTTATTATAATGCTATGGGGATTGGGGATTAGGGGAGGTCTGCTAGACCACTGGGGAATGATTGTTATAACACTATGGGGATCAGGGTGCGGTGAGGGTCCACTTAACCATCAGGGAATGGTTATTATAATACTCTGGTTATTGGGACTGAGGGGGCTGCTAGACCACCAGGGAATGGTTATTACATTACAATGGTGATTGGGGGGGGCACTAGACCATCAGGGACATCCTAGAGCAGCACATGGCCACTCTGTGGCTTGCAGCAAACCCTCTGGATGTGCCATCTGTTTGGTGCATGGCCATGGTTGCCGCAAGCCATGGGACTTTGCTGCCAGGACCCTGCCTGATGGAGAATTGGGCTCAGGGTCTCCTGGCACACTGGGCTGTGATGCTAGCTGCCTTTTGCCATGGCTTGCATCAATCTAAGGGGACCTTTGAGAATCAAGACCTATGTCTTAAAGATGGCATGCAATTTTGCACTGTAAAGAGTAAGTTTAAAATAGAACAGAAAAAGCCGGACCTGTGGCGCTGAGGGTTGAGGCGCTGGACGCCACACCTAGCGCTGTGCCGGTGACCCGGGTTCAGGAATGGACTCAGGTCGATGAGGGTCGGAGGGGAGAGGGAGGATTGAGCATCCCAGTGGATGCTCTCCTTCCTCAGGGAGGGATACCAGGGGTACCGGGAGGTACCCGACGTCCCGAAGAGAGATGGTGGAAGCATGGGCTCTCAAAGGGCTCTGGCAGCTCCATACAGTGGAGTCAGGGAGGGAGAGATGCTGTTGGGTGCTTTGGAGGTAGACGTGCCTTAGCACGTCACTCTCTGGATGTTAGTCCTCGTGCCGGCACCTCTAGGAGTTGGCGGGGAAAAACAAGAAAACTGGAAAAGAGCCCTCTCGGTCCTAGATGAAGACCGATCAGTGCCTCCCAGGGATCCACCAGACTACGGGCAGACCTTGCTGTGCCAAAATTCTCCTCCAGTAAGGTTGAGGAGGGTTCATCCTCACCCCACCCAGGGGGATTGCTGGGCATCAAGGTAATACAGGGGAGAACTAGAAGAGCACTCTAGGGGCAGATTCGGGGTCAGGTGTTCCCGGAGGGTTGATCAGTGGTCCGAAGGAGTGGACCAAAGGGGTAGTGCAGGTGGATAAAGTAGGTGTGCAAGTACCACAAAGTAAAAAAGAAAATAGAACAGAAAAGTGAGAGCCTTAAAGTGCTGTAATAACTCAGTATGATGTTCTATTTTTCCTTCTGCATTTTATCAGAATGCGTGTTATTTTCTAGCTGCCTCCATTTACTATGTGGCCTATTCTAGTTATATTTCTGCTTGTACAACTATATTATTGTATTTTATCCTGTTATTTCTATAGTTAACTATCTCCTACTACCCTCTCCCTCAGGACTCATCTGGAAATAAGCTGTTTTCAGCTCAGTATGTACTTCCTGGTTAAACTTTTATATAAATAAATAAATAAATAAATGCATTTTGTCATACTCAGCTATTACAACATTTGAAGGCACTCAGAAAACGAGTTGCTATAAGGAATCGCAAGTTATTAAATGTGTTTTATATGAGTTTATTTTGTATCATTTTGTATTATTTTGCTATTTATTGTTGGTTTTATGGTTGGTTGCTTATTTCATATACATTATCTCATGGATTTCATATTGTGAGGGTGTTCTCAGTATTGAAGGGGTGCATTTATTACACATAAGTTAACTAAAAGAAGTTAGTCCACTTTTGGTCTAAAATGCATCAGAATCATTATGCAATGCCTCTGAAGGCCATCAGTAAATCCTGCTCCCACTTTTCTTATAACTGAGGAGAAATAGAGTAGTATGTAGCAGACACTACTCACTAACTCGTTGAGCCGAGTGCTCAAACACAGTTGAAAGTAATAATGAAAATTTGGGATGGCCATATTAAAAGGAGCTCTTCTTTTATTAATTTCAAATGTATAAAGAAGGTACTAAAGCAGTCTCACAACAGGGAAAATGGCATCTTATAACATGATAAAACAAGGGGACTATTAAACAAAACACAAATGTACACTGTAAGTAAAAATCCTGACCATAGTATTCAATATACTACTGCCTTAATTAATATAATAGTTCCAGCTCTACCTCATTAAGAGAATCATATCCTGTGTGCTAAAGCTTTGGTTTGGTAGCCACATAGCAGGTATGACCACTCCAGACTCTGGGGGAGGCAGAGTTATTGACTTGGAATTCAGGAAAAGGTCATGGCTCAATGCTAGGAGCCATTAGGAAGTGGAATCATCCTTTCCTTCGTGTCCCTAATTTAGAAAAGCAATGCTTATGTACTTGTATTGCCTTTGGGACAGAAAAAATGCTAAATATTTTTCAGTCCTCTTAAGAGTACAAAACAAAACAGGATACTTTTATGTTACTTAAACTATTATGAAGTGTCAGGTATGGTTGTTTACTTTGTCCACCAGGTGGCACAACATACTAAATAAAATCACCCTTTCACCAAGTGTTAAGAGCCTGGGAACCTTAGTTGCTAGGCATTTGCGGTCCTAGCCTCATTTTTAGAGGAAACATAATGTAGGTTTACAGCAGAGCACATTTCAAGCTTCACAGTCCATGGCTCTCTTCTTATTGGTATTCCTCTTATTTAGGTACTACTGGCCAGATGTTACAGACATCTGAGGTACTGTGTACTCACACATGGTGGATTTTTCTTTAGTGTATCCCTACAGGTCAGCAGTTGTAAATGGGACTGTTTTTGAAAGTCTGTCTTTTGACCATTCAGGGAAGAAATGATTTAAAGGCATTTTCATTTGCACTTTGTGTAGACAAAAAATTACGTGTGTTTTTTTTTTATGTTTTTACCATGTAATTAAAAATATTTATGTATCTTCTTGTTTCTTTTTCTTACTGTGGACTAGAAAGGAAAAAGTATTTTTAAAAATATTTGTATGAAAACAGACAATTATAGTCATGTGTATCGTATAACTGAGTAGTTTATTTGGGGTGGGAAGCAGGGGGAGGAGAAAGTGTACCGTATACCAATTAGAGACAGAACCAGTGAACAAATAATGGCTGGTTGTAACATTTACAACTGAAATGAAATTGTTTTAAACAGCTTGAGTAGTTTAGAATAAAACTAGTACATAATCTGAGCTGAGAAGAACCAGCTACCTGAGAAATGAGTCATCCCAAACATGGATGACCCTATGTAAAGTGAGCCAAAGCTGAACCTTACCAGCTTAACCTGAATTAGGCTGGATTGGAGGGGGTTCAATGCTTTTGCCACCCCCCAGCTAAAGGTCCAATTTTTAGGCCCAGATTGGGCCTTTTCATTTCCCTATCCAGACACCCAGTTGCTCACACCCAGCACTTGAAAGTACCCATTGTTGGTTTGTTGTCCCTGTAGAAACACAAATTTCATGTTAGTCTTTCAGACTGAGATGTTTGGCTGTCATGCTTTGCTGTCTCCAGCGAAGAAACATCTAGCACAAGTTATGATATGTTTTGCTGAACATTCCAGCAGTAGAAAGTGCAGTGCATGAAAGTGTGGTCAAAGTTTCAAAATCTAACTTCAGTGGAACTCCACAGGATTTTTTTTTAAATTCTGCAGAATAATCCACAATTTATGCATATTCTGTACTTTCAGTGGGCAGAAATGGGTATCCAGTGTTTTATTTTGCTTTCCATATGGTTGAAAGTCAGCAGAATTTCCAACAAGCAGAAAGGTGGGTCATTTGGTGTTCTGCAGAATCTTTTCCTGAAATAACCCTAACAGCGTGGGAGCAAGATGTCTTGATCTGAAAGTGGGGCTTGAAGTTAGCCTTTTCACTGGGATATCAACCAACTAAAGGTAGTTGCAAGAGGGAAGTAGGTGGGTATCAACAGGGAATTTTAATCAATTAGAGGGTGGAGGCCTATGGAATTGTAATAATTTAGGGGGAGGGTATCCCATAATATGGGTGAGTCAAATTGAGTGACTCAATTTGAGCACCTTTGGAAATAGCAACCGTGACAAAATAGCGATCATCACTAAATAGCAAGGGTGACAAAAGAACGAGAGTCACTGAACAGCGAGATGCAGAACCTGCTACCTGGTATAACAGCTTCACACATTGGAAGCATTGTGAGTCTCAGAAGTTGTTATAATAATTTGGGTTTGGTGTGGTGGGTGAAGCTCCCTACAAATGTGCAGTTTCTGTAGTTTCTTGTTGAAGTTCCACATTTTTTTATGCTGCCTCGGATTTCCATGGTTTGCCCATACCATTTGATTTGGTTGCTTGTTTTTTTCCCTCAGAAAGACACTAGTTTGCAGCTCGCTATATTTGGCTTGGGGTGTTTGGGGATTTGGCATTTTGCTTTTGCTTATGTGTTCTTTGCAATTTTATTTTTGCTAATATCACTTAGAACTGGGTGGGAGTGTTAGTAGTAATGTTAGAGTAAGGGGATGGAATCAAACTGGAGAGAGCAGGTGTCAGACACTAAGTAGAGGCAGTAGAAAAATATGTTTGTTGAACAGGAAACAGCCAGTTGAGCAAAGCTAACATTCAGTACCATCCTGTGTGCATAATACAGTGATATAATGCGATAAAAGAGAACAAGGTATAATCAGTAAGTATCTCAGAACTCTACTACAGAATTATCTGCTATAGATATGTTATATATTTATCTATTTTGTTTTTTCTAACCAGGTAAGTGCACAAGGCAAGGTAAACAGATGTCAAGTTCTGGCACAACCTGGAAAAGATACAACATAATATGCAGTGAAATGACAATACTGATAATGTCAACGAGATGCTACAAGCATCAAAAATGAGATCACACATGCTAAACATTAAGTATTACAAATCTACTATATATAATGCACAGTAAACATAGGAGCAGCAGTAGAAAATAACAAGGCCTCTGATGGTCAGTAGATGCAGAAATACAAGCAGTTGTAAAGAGAATGCCACAGCAGTTAAAACAAGGTAACATATGATAAAGTTAACTATCACTGGTCAAACAGTGCACAAGAAACATAGCATCTGTAACAATTCAGGTTGTACACGAGAATCTTAGCATGCATGATTATGATTGAAATCATGAACAGTGAAGATCAGTAGCATACAGGAAGCAGAAAAGTATGTTGTTATGACACAAGGCTGTGGTTTTAAATCAGTATTGGGAGAGGGAGGATATCAGCAATGGGGATAGAGTTCAAGGAATTGAATTAGATTTGGAGAGTGGGTGTCAGCAATTAGATAGCAGATTAGTATTAGTATGGAGAGGGTGGGTATCAGTAGCTGGGGTGGGGGTATGGGAAATAGAATAACAAAGGGGATGGTATGTGTTGGCAGCTTGGTGGAGGTATGAGATTAGAATCACATTGGGGAGGATGGGTGTCAGTAGTCTGGAGGGGGGATGGGGAGTGGAATCACATTGGGGAAGATGGGTATCAGCAGCTGTTGGGGCACAGGGGATTAGAATCTATACAGAAGATGTTGTGTGTCAGTAATTGGGTAAAGGTAGAGGAATGGTATCACATCGGTGATGATGGGTGTCAGCAGCTGGGTGGAGATGTGTGAATTACCAGTGCTTTGAAAATGTTCAACTATTAGAAGGGTGAGTTCACAAGAATTCTGCATGTAGATTTGTTTTCTGCATCAACTGGAACAGCATGGAATCTGAATGTCTTGATCTGAAAGGTTGCCTAGAAGATTATATGTCTACAAGGTAATCAAACCAACTAAAGGTATATATAAGAGGTAAGTATATGGATGTCAACAGCTGGGAAGGCAGGGCAGATTCAAATCACAATGAGGGAGGGTGGGTGTCAACAGCTGTATGGTGGTAAGGGAAAAGAATTCTGTTGGGGTAGGTGGATTTCAGGCGTTAGGTGAGATGCAGGGATCACAGGAACAATGGAGAGGGAGGATGTGAGCTGGGTGAAGAATTGTGAAAGGAATCATATTAGGGAGGGTGTCAGTAGCTGGGTGGGTATTGGATGATTTGAATTGTATTGGCAGGTGTGGGTGTCTACAGCTGAGTGGGGTACTGGACTGGAATCACACTGGGGAAAGTAAATTTCAGGAACTTGGAGGTAGTGGGACTTGGAAACAACTTTGGGTGAGTGTGGGTGTTAGAAGCTGGCTCACAAAATTATTAGGGTTAAAACAAGGTTAAAAAGTAACAACCCCTATAAGCATTTTTAGGACCTAACTAGAGACTCAAAAGGTTCACAGAGACCAATTCCCAGGTAGAAATTGAACACAGCAGACAGTATTTCAAACTTGGGTCTTTAATGATTAAAGTTGTGTTTGCAGTCTTTCGGTGTGTTTTTTTTTTTTGTAGCTCTAAACACAGAAACATAGGAAACTTGATGGAAGGTAAAGATTCAAGGTTCATCCAATCTGTCAGTCACTTCCTACCCTCTATAGGCCTATGGCCAGATAGGGTAGTTAACCCATGTTCCTCTACCCTCTTACCTCTGCCAAATCTCTACCACTACTCTTCTCTCTGCACCCATCTCCTCCCTTCCCCTATGGACTACCACTTCCCTTGAAGTTGACAATAGACACTGCCTCCATCACTCACCATGGAAATCCATTCCATTTTTCCACCACCCTCTTTCAGAAAAAGTACTTCCTAATATCCCTAGTAAATCTACTCCCAACTAGTCTCCATCCATGGCCTCTCAACACTGTGCTGTCTTTCCTTATGAAGAGAACCCTGCTGTTTACCTTGCTTATACCCCTTAGGAATTTGTAGGTTGCAGTTATATACCTCTCTCCCTTTTGTCCACCAGTGTGTACAAGTTCAGAGCCACAGTCTTTCCTTGTTGGGTCTGCTCTGCTGCTCTTCAAACAATTTGGTAACCCTGTGTTGCATCACCTTAAGCCTGTCCCTGTCCTTCCTGAGATGAGAACTCCAGAACTAGGGACAATACTCCAGGTTTGTGGCCTAACCAGAATCCAGTACAGGGGAAATATCACTTCCCTCTTCCTGCTGTTGAATTACCTCTCCATACATCCCAGCATCCTTGTTTCCTTGCCGTTTGCTTTATTGCACTGATTGGTGGTTTTGAGACTGATAATTATGACCCCCAGGTCCCTATCTTACATCATTTTGGCTATCTGGATCCCATCTAATCCAGTAACCTGCACCTTTTTCTGCCAGTGTTCATCACCTTACACTTCTTGGCACTGAACTTCAATTGTCAGATGTTAGACCACCTCTTCAGCATCTCTCCTTCATCATACCCCAGATTCCCTCTGTGTTGTCCACCATGCTGCAAAGCTTTGTGTCATTTGCAAAGTGGTACATTTTCCTAAACATTTCCTCTCCCAAGTTGCTGATGAACATATTGAATAGGACAGGACCCAGAACTGACCTCTGTTGCACCCCACTTCTAACCCCACTGTCTATCAGTTTGATCTTGTTAAGCACTACCCTATGCTTTCCTCCATCTAACCAGCTCCTGAGCCACCTGATGAGCCTTTCTCTACTCTTTAAGTGCTCTAACCTTTTTAACAGCCTTCTGTGTGGCACTGAATTGAAGGCCTTGCTGAAGTCAAGATATAGGGTATCAACCACCTGTCCCTTATCCACTGCCCTCATCACCCAATCAAAGAAAACCAACAGTTTGGTCCAGCATGATCTACCTGCTATGAACCCATGCTGTTTGTTGTCCTACAACCAGTGGAATTTGATGTATTCCACTACCTGTTTTTTGACCATTATTTTCAGGTGCCTACCAATACTTGAGATTAGACTTACTGGCCTATAGTTACTGGGGTCCTCTATGTCTCCCCCTTGTGCAGTTGGACCATGTCCATGAATCTCCAGTTCTCTGGGACTTCTCCTGATTCCAGAGAACATCTGAACAGATCTGCCAGGGGTGATGCCAATGCCATCCCTAGCTTCCTTAACACTCTGGGGTGTAGACCATCGGGACCTGTGGCCTGTCTACCTTAAAGGTTGCAAGCCCTTTGCAGACCCTGTCAACTCTGATCTCTACCCTTCTCATTGTCCCAGTCCCCCATATGGCATCTTCACTCCCCACTCTCTGTCAGCTTCCTGATTGCATTGTTTTCTTTCTGTGCACCAGTGTCACTTTTAAATATTCTTAGTAGTTGTCTAGTACTCCAAATTAGGAAAGGAAAGGGAAAGCAAGAAAGTACTTAGCCATTTGTGATTTTTAACCAGGAAGGGGACACAGAGCTGTAACAGCTCACTTCCAGGTGTGTGCTTGGGGCGGGTTAAGTGGACATGTTTTTTACTGACAAGAGGAACAACAGCTGGGACACTGTGAAACATCACCATCTCTTATGATTAGTGCCGTGGGATCCTTAACTTCTACCTGGTCAGCCACCAGAGATAGGAGATGGGATTTTAGTTTAATGTCTCATCTGTAGGATGGCACCTCAAAAGTGCAGTACCCCCCATAATTCTGCAGCACAGTCAGCACTGGGTTTTCACACAATGTCCTGGTTAAACTTTTGATCTTCTACCCCCAGAATGCAAGGTACTGAGCCACTGATGGCATACATTAGCTGTTCCTGCTGTAGACACATTAAATAGAATGCAGCCATGCCCCAAAAAAAATAGATCCAGCACTTTATTAGCCATTGGAGTTTCAAGGCACAGTTACAGTACTTGAATTTTATATCACTAGAATATTAGTACTCCTGAGATTGTTTTTTTTGTCTTGGCATATCTCTGTGGAAAAAAATCTGTCAATAAAGCTTGTTTTTATTCAATGCAATCCTTCATTTAAAGTCAATGTTCCGGTAGAATAACATAAACCACAAAATGGATTAGAAGGCTCCAGGGAGCTTGCATATTGGACCACACAGAAAGTAGAATTTTTGCTTTCATAATTGACCAAAAAAAAAAGCCCACGGTAGTTTGCACTGCAAAAGGCTTCTCTTTCATAGATTTCAGCTGTGCTGAATTTCTGCATGTTATTGCCAAGGCAACAGAAATTTGCAGACATGAAAAACTGGTTCCATCTGATTGTTCTGTTTATGAGCAAGACAGCAAGATCAGTTATTCATCTGCATCCAAATTGTGTAGCACCTAATTAATTCATTGTGTAAAGTATTCAGGCAGCAGAACACACTACTCCAGAGAGAAGTACTGTAGGAAGTAATCCCAGTAAAAAAAAATTATGCTTCAGGCAGTGGTTACTGGACTCAAAAATTAACAAGCTAGATGAAAACACTTACCAGCCAGATATTACAATGTTTAAATGGTTATTGATTGGTCGCTACTCCTTGGTTAGAAATTTAAAATATTTAGTAGCCCCAAAACAAGTCTGATAAACATAATAATCTGTTTCCAATGCTTATTTCAGTTTTGAATTTACAAAATATCAAGAAAAGCATAAATTGTAGACATGTACAGTATACTGTAACACAGAATAGGAGACACTAAATCTGCAAATAACTGTAACTAAATTTGTTTTTGCCCACTTCACATTGTTTTGCTTCATAACTTTGTACTTTAAATAACTACTGCTACTATTCACACAGTTGTTTGATTAAGGAATACTCATAAAATGGTTCATTTGCACATTGCAATATGATTGGTGAAAAGGGCAATCCCTGGGGTGTCATACTGATGAGGTACACTGATGAGTCCTGGGTAGGACAAAGCACAAGTCTGTGTCTTCTGTTTGCACCCTTTGCAGATTGTGTGAAATCTATTTGGTACCATAAATTCCTGCTTAAAGCTGAATCAGCCTAAAATGTTATGGTGATTTGCATATACAGACCATGATGCTTTGCATTGTGGGGGTATGTGTGATTTTGTATTTCTTTGAAACTTGGCTTTATGGCCCATGCCCTATGGAGTAAGCCTTACCACAGTGCTTTTGCACTGAGATTCTTTGTCTTTTAGCTTGTTATTCATTTTTTGGGGGCTCATCTTGGCTGAAACCTGTAAGATCAACTTAGAAAAACTGGTTCATTTCCTCTGGGATGCCATACAGATGAGACAAACTGATGAGTCCTGGGTAGAGCAAAACACATGTCTGTGTCTTCTGTTTGTATTCTTTGCAGATTGTGCTAGATGTCCTTTGGCAACATGCATTCCTGCTTAAAGCTGAACCAGCCTAAAATTTCATGGTGATGTGCATGTATAGCACATGATGCTTTGCATTATGGGGATATGTGTGATTTTTTGTAGCTTATTAATGGTATTTTCTCACAACACCATACCTGTGATGTTCCAATTCCTTCTGAGAACTGCCTGTTGTAAGAGTATTATTTCCATATAAAAAAGTTAAATATTTTCAGTGTGGCACTGGCCCTTATACAGTGAACCAAGATGGAGACTTTCTTTTTAAATGTAGAAGAAAAAAACAACAAATATATTGCAGGTGACACCTTTCATTGGACTAACAAGACTGTCTTTGAGACTAATTTTTGAGAGTTACAGTTTACTGGCTTCATCAGGTCAGTGGAAGCAGAGTTGAATTACACATCAGATATACAGGTTGGTTGCAGATTCAAATTAGACATACTGTAGTGTTGCATGTTTAAACATCAAAGCAGCCAGACCACCAGTGCAGTGCTTGGATTTCCATTTGTGACGCTGACGACCTGGGTTTGGGAATGGACCCTGGTGTTGGAGGGCTGGCCAGGGGGAAATGACTTGAGCATCCCACGACAACTCACCATCTCCTGGGGGGAGGGTGGGTGCATGATCCAGTGTCTGCAAACCTCTGGCAGAGGCCAGAGGCATGGCAGTATGGGTCCCATTAAGTAGGGAGTGTGATGGATATTGGCTCTTGCCTTGACGTCCTGGACATCGTGCTCCCAAGGGTGAAAACCAGGAAATGGATCCCTGGCCAACCAGATGATGGTTGCTGATCCCCCACTGCCACAAACCCCTGAATGAGCCCGGTCCATCTCAGCTGCACCTGGGCCAATGAGTTGCATTGGCTGGCTTCACCAACACCTTCCCCCTTGGAGGGGCCTATCTGATGAAGTATTATGTCGGGTTACCTGGGAGGATGACATGTGGGGTAGTGGCTGGTGGTGGGGGGGTAGAGTGCCAGTGGAGGGTCCTAGGTGATCCGAAGAAGAGGCCAGCCGGGGAACAAGGGAAGAAGCAAAAAAATAAAAATAAAAATCAAAGCTCTGCAGAGCCAATTCACATTTGTAAAAAGCAGGCAAGAAGAATGATTGGGGTGAGGCAGAACAAAAATGATGATGTTGGTATGCAGAGGTGCCATATTATGCACAGTGATTCCCCATACCATTACACTTGCTCACAAGGTGCCCCAAACCCAACTGTTCTTTTATGGTTCACTACCTTGTGAACCAGAAAGTGATTTCTGGTAGGGGGAAGAGTTAGACATTGCACAGCACTGTTTACTACCAGAATAACCAGAATGTGGCTGGAAAGGGGGATCCCCTGGATATCAGGGACTGTGGTTACCATTTGGTGACATTTTGAGGCCACCGGGCAACCAGAGAAGACTGGCAAGAGTCTTATTGAAAAGTAGTTAAAGCAGCCCTCCAGGTACAGGGTAGGGGGCTGAGGACAACATTGGTGGTAGCACCATGTGCCTGGCATTTCTAGAATTTTAGTGGTCACACAGCCTATGTGCGGCTACTAACATCTGGAAAAGGAATCTGCACAATTGTATGCAGCATTGCTGTTACAGGGAACAATCTTCCTCCAGTGGACAGTAGTTCCTGTTTGCATGGCAGTTTTATTTTGTGTGGTAGTATGGGGTCCCAATGTACCCACAAATATCACCTCCGTTGTTGGACTCTATATGGGGCTCTTGTTCCTTTTTTTTTTTAATTAAGCTTTTTCTTGCTTCTTGACTCATCTGATGATACCTCTGCAGCCCAGTCACTGACCTTTCCATGGACACACCAGTTATCTATCACTTAACCAAGACCACCATAGTGATGAGTGGCTTGCCATGTTTGTTGTGCATGGGCCTGTGGGGGTGGTGGGGAGGTGGTTGCCAACACAATAGGAAGCCTAGACTTTTTCCTTCAGTCCCTATTTTTTTCTCCCCAAAGGTGTCAGCATTTAATGACGTGCATGGATGAGTTCAGAGGTGTGCATGCATGTGGCATCAGGAAGCTGACCTTTCTCTTGCTACTGTTCCACTGTGCTGCCTACTGATCTATTCTGGATGGTGGTGATGTGTACCCTTCCCTGAAGGAGGAGAGCTGTTCTTTGGGTTCTTGATCCTCTCTCTTTCTCCGCCAGTGCCTGAGCCACCCAAGACCACTCATACCTACCTCTGGACCTATTACAGAAGCTGAAAGATGTAACTTGGGATAATAATTATATGTAGTTGGGTGTAGACTTATCTTACCAGTACATTTGCTTATTCCATATCGTAGGCTTAGAAGATCTAGAGTTTTATCTGTGCAATGGTACCTGTACCAGTGCACAACACCATATTTTTTTGTTTCAAGCTGATGCATTTATTTTGTCCCACTGTTTTTTTTGTTTTTGACAATGAATAGTTTTTACAGAAAACTGGGACTGTGGTGGTGCCAACATGGCCCCAACTTACGCTAATTTATTTTTGAAGTTTTGGGAGCACTTTATTTTTTCAGAAGTTTATTTACTTAGTTCTCTTATTGTTCACTGGTACGAGTACATTGATGATATATTAGCCATCCAAAGAGGTACCAGAGCGCATGCTGAACTTTTCATGGAGTACATTAACAGTAACTTTTTTTTATAAATTAGATCTTAAAATAAGATATTTAAATAAGAGGTTTCCTCTTTATTTAATACATTGAATTAAGATTTAATATCTTGCAAAAATATTAAAAACTTTTATTTCATGATTATTGTCTACTTTTTTAACTTAAGATACTCAAATTTGGAAAAGAAGAATTATTTTTATATTAAAAAAACTCTTATTATGATAATTATCCTGCTGCATCCACTGATCATTTGGCTTGTTTTAAAGATGAAATAACTAATTTCTAGATTGTTTATTTTTCATTTTAAAGGGGACTAGTCAGCACCAAGGGCCCCACACTCAAGTGTGGGGATTGTCCCCATGTGCACTTTGGTGTAAACACGTTTTGGTTTACTTACTGTTTACTGTGCCATAGTAGGCTGTATCAGTCTAGTTTTGTTTACTTTTAATCTGACATCTTCTGTTACTACAAATTCCAGAATCCACTGCAGCTGACATCAGAGTAATAGGCAGTGGTGGGAGAATCAATAGCCTGCAGTGCATGTTAGAGTTCATATAAACTCTGTTTGTTTGCTGGTCCAGTGGTCCTCCGTGAGCTATGTTCAGTCACAGAGGACTGTACTTAACCCCAGGAGAAAAGCAGAACTGGAAGACATATGATTGGACATTATAAAAGCTATAACATGCATTGGAGGCTATGGAATCTCCCACTGTTGCCTACTGCTCTGATGTTGGCTGCAGGAGCTTCTGGGATTTGTAGTAACAGAATACATTAGCTCAGAAGTATACAAAATTAGTCTGATACAATCTGCTATTTTACAGTGAACAGTAAGTAAACCAAAACATTTTTGCACACAAGTTGCATATGGGAACCAGCCCCATATTAGAGCATGGGGCCTTTCAGTTTAGTTTATTGATTAGCTTTAAAGCTAGTACATAAAAAAAGTGACATAAAAAAGTTACAGTATATATATAAAACCATATCCAGATATGCAGAATAAATAAATACGCAAATATACATAATGCACACACACACACACACACAGAAAACATGTTTTAATTATTGCAAATAATGTTTCACAATGTCTCTTTAACATAAATTATATTTATAAACAATGCATACAAGCTCAAATGACATTAAAACTGGTGATACATCTGGTGGTTCTAATCTTGGCTATTTCTATCAAATAGAGTGCTAGTTTATTTAGAATATTAACATTTTCTAAGTTGAAGATCAAATCCAAAAGAAATCTGGATGGAATAAAAAGAGCTTCAACTATCTCATTGAAGTATTTAGCTGTACTGTAGGTTTATTATACCATGAACATCTTAGGATTACATGTTCCAAGTCCTCTACTGCTTTCAAAGAGCAGAAACATAATGTCGACTGCAGGCAAGTATTATATCTGGCCGTAAGGACATTACTCAGGAAAACATCAAATCTATATTGAGCGAGTATATAGCTATATTGTGGTACTTGCACAGCCTCCAGAAAAAAATTTCAATGAGTGTTCAGCTGTATTTTTTACCAACCATCTTGGCCCTCTCAGCTATTTAATGTTATCCAACTCGACTTTCTTAACTCTGTTCTGGATAATTTTTTTTAACAAATTTAATGTATGAGATACATTCCTCTGGAATTCTGTGCCACATGAGCTATGGGAGTGCAGAACAGTGGGGAACTTTAAGCAGGCACTGAAGACTTTCTTTTGGAGCAAAGCTTTTCCTGATTTTCTGTGATTTTATCGATATTTATTGAATTTACTGAATTTTGCATGTATCTGTGAAGCGCATTGATATTATGAAAGGCGCTCTATCAAATAAAGTTATTATTATTATTATTAGATAGCTAAAATAATCTTTTGGTAATACCCAAACTTTAAATAATGTAAATTGTAAAATTTTAGTAAATTGTACACAGTGTTGAGCCAGGAATCTTGCATATGTACTGTATATTTTGAGTAATTTTTTCATCAATAAGAAATCATATGGTTCTGAGCTAAATGTCTGAAGCTAATTTGACCTAATTGGGATCTAACCAGTGCAGTGGGAGCATGGGACCATTTCAGCTGACAGTTCCACTTTAAGTGGGTAATTTTTGTGGATCCTTGCTAACTCTCCCTCTCCCTTCCCCCTGTTCCAAGGCTACACAGTATGGTAACAGCCCTTTACTGTATTTGCTTGCATAGCAAGGAAACAAATTGGTAGCATAGTGCAGTCTACAGGTGTGTCCATCTTTTCAGTCAGTGAGTGATGGAAAAAAATAAACACCTTGTTCCACTTTTTAGACAGTGGTGCAGCGTGTGCCCATTTTGATTTGAATACCAACATGTTACCCTTTGTGTATGTTACCACCCACCATTATTTTCCTGTTTGCACATAGAGGATGTGATTTGTCAGTGCAGCTGCCAATTCCTCTCCCACAATATTTTTAGACACACCTCATATGCACGCACAAACACACACATGCGTGCACGCCGCACACACACACACACACACACACACACACACACACACACACACACACAACTTCTTTGAAGATCCCCACACTCCCATTCTCCCCACACTCATTCCGTATCTACACACAGCTGTTAGCAATTTGTAACTATTTACTGTGGGAATGGAGAGAGAAAAAGAAAAAGAGAAAGAGACAGAGACTATAACAGAGGTAGCATGGAGTACTGTTCTCGGTGATAAGAATTTTTTCATATTGCTGATAAGCTGTTTTAGTTACCTGCAGCATGTTTCATTTTAGAACTTTTCATGCCATTGGAATGTAACAAGAGGGATAAAGAGTGTCCAATTTAGTCAGAAGAAATAGCTGAAGTACAACCAGTGGCCGCAACATTACTCCTCATTCTCTTTCTCTCTCTGCAGTCACCTGCCCACCACCATGGCATCCCTTCCTTCACATACACTGCAATACCACTTGTAACATTTTGTCTTTTTTGCCTTCAGTTTTCTTTTTTGGCTCTTGGGCTAGGCATGGATATACCCCATATCAACCCAGGACACCACAACTGCCCCACCAGCCCAGATCACTCCCCCCCCCAGTGTCACCGCTTCACAACAGGTTTTGCACTTTGGTCTGCACTGCATTTTCCCTGTTCGTATGGATGGAGTCTAGGATGACTCTTCCCTTGGAGGCTCTTTAACCCTTTGGGACAGAAATGTTTCATGGAACACCTCTACTAGCACAGGATTCCTGCCATGTGTTGTTAGTGGGCTCGTCCTGTCCACATGTAGCATGTTGAAGTAATTCATTACCAGCACCTCCCACTGCTTTCTGCCATTCTGATTTTATTTAGTTCCCTGTTGGATTCCTCTTTCTGTGGTTGTTGTCTATGTGACACTCCTATCCTGATGTTGCTCCCCCAATTTGGGATGCCTGAACCCACAGTGTCTCTATGGACTTGCTTTCTGCACTGTCTCTGACCTCCACAGTTGTTATACTCTCCCCCATGTATAGTGCCAGTCCCATCCTCTTTTCCTGGTCCCTCTCCCTCCTAAACACTGTAAACCCTGGAAAGGAGATATCCCAGTTACAGTACAGTGTTGCCCATGTCTCTGTGAACACCTCCAGGTCCAGTCATGCTTCTACCACTAGTACCAGCAGGTCATTTGTTTTGTTCCCCAGACTCCTGGTGTTAGTGCAGATAACTCTCAATGTCACTTGCTTTCCTCCCTACAACTCCTTGCCTCCATCATTCCCCCTGCTCCTTTCCTTGTTCTGTCTCCGAACATCCCCACTCCCTCTCCCCTGGATTCTCTGCAGCTCCTGCACTGTAAATTTTTTTTTAAACCTTTGCCTCCACTTTGTTTCTTCTCTGTTGTCTCCCCATCTAGGGTGATTTCATCCTGGTTTCCTGGTTTGGGTAGTCATACCTCTCAGTAACTGACCTGCCTCCCCTTCTACTAGTTTACAATTGTCTCAGTGCGCTCTGCAAATGTGTGCCCTAGCATCCTGCTCCCCTCCTCTGAGGGATGTAAACCATCCCATCTGTAAAGGCTTTTTTCCCATATAGCTTTTTACTTCCCTGGTTGCCACAGATGGGCTCTCATCCAGTATGTTGTCGGTATGGTGACAATTTTACTTCGACCGACAATACAGCAACAACAGTGACAGGTCACTTTACTGTCAGTGTGGGATCACAACACTGCTTTCTGGAGTCTTGCACACCTCCCTGAATCAACTATGGCTCAGAGTTGATTATTTTAGTTATGGGGGTGGGGGCAGAGCCATAAAGGTGTTGCTGTGACATCAGTTGACAACAAATTTGTCGACCATCTGTCATTGATCCCTCTCATCCCTGTCCCTGCCTCCCCTCACCTGACACTCACCTCCAAAGATGACAAAGCCAGAGATCTCCCACTGATTTCCCCCTCATATTGGGGCTGGGAAGTGTTGGGCTGTTCTCCCCCCACCTGGTGATTCTCATCCAGATTGGACTGGTGGCCAGGTGATGATGCGGGAGAGAGGTTGGCAGGCAGGGCTTCATGTAGCCTTCGCTGACCATTTTTTTGTTGTTCTCCCGTGGTACCCTGGCACAGTGGCATGTAAGCATGTCTGTGTGGAGGCACGCATATGCTACGGAATCAGGGTCCACCCTTTGTTTTGCCCGAGCTACCAGCACTAGCCCCAGGCCTCGGCCCTGGAGCAGCAAAGGGCCAAGTTGGCAAGCCTCCCCACCCCAGGAAAGAAGAGCTGTCCACTGGATGCTCAATCATCCCCCCCCATGCTAACCCCTGGTACCCCAAGCTTGTTCCCAAACTCGGGTAGCTGGAGTGATGAGAGGTATGGTCACAATATCTCAGCCCTCTACACCATTCAGCTGACTATCTGTAAATCCTTTTATCCCTCCAGGAGTGCCTTCTGTCTCCCACATACACAAAGTCCTCATTCCTGCACCTTCAGCCAGGAGCTGAAGTGAGTAATCAGGAGAAGCCTTCCCTCTGCTCAAGGCCAAACTGGCAAGACCTCAGAGATGGATACTGAGGTTGCTGCTAGATTGAGTCTCCCTCTTAGTTTCTTAAAGTTATCCTTTACCTCCTCCAAGGGCCTACTAGCTAGGGTATTCTTATTGTTTGTTTATGTAAACTAGATCTACTAGTACCCAAGGTACACAGTTTATTGATATTATTGATTTATTCTCAAATTGATTGCTTCAGCATTATGTGATGCCATGGATATATTGCTAATTTGAATAGAAAAGTACATTATTTAATTAGATACAGTACTTGTAACATACAGTAACAAGGAATATAAAAAGGATTAATTAAAAAAATGATTAAAAAATAAATGGGAGCAATTTGTTTATGCTTCCTAATTACTATTTATCAACTTATCTGATACTAATGTACAAGATTTATTTTTTTAAAATCTCATATTGAAAATTAGTGTTTGGATATATGTCCTATAACATCTAACAATCTGCCTCCGTCTGTCCTGGACCCCTGTATGAATGATATATAATTCTTAGGGGGTTATTTATTTTAAATAAATAGAATTAAATTTGATACAAAATTAGATCTTCTTCCTAATAAGAAGGATGCCAAACAGTTGATGTCTACACCGGTGATATTAGCTCCCAAATTTTGATCTCTTCTGATATTTTAGCAGATTATTTTTATAACTGACAGTTTATTTCCATCATTTCAGTTGTCAATTTTGGGATCGTTATCTATGGGTCCACAACCAACACCACACTCCGCAGGCGAAGTGTTGCTCTGAACAAAGCCTGCTGCCTTGTCACTGGTGTCTACCCTCTCACTCACACCTATGACCTCTACGTCTTGGCGAACTAGTTAAACCTCCAACACAGAATTTCCTATCAAACTTGCCTGTTGGCAAAAGAAAAAAAGTATGGATTTGGCCCCTCCCTCACTACTGCACCTCCTAAATCAGACTCACAATCCTTGCTACACCAGAAGTACATCCAATCCCACCTTCCAAGTCTTTTTCTGTCACACTGTGCAAGCCCAATGAACTTTCATGTTTAGAGCACCCAGCTGGCTTAACAACCTACCACCTGACATGACAGGCTCCAATACTGGGCTCTTTAAAGCCAAACTTTGTGTACACCTAGTGAAACTCAGTAGCTGAGACTGCCCCTCTTACCTTAACCCCAACCCTCCCAAAATGCCCCTCCCATCTCACTCCTCCCCCATCTACCCCCATCAGCCTTCTTCCATGCACCTCTTCTCATTTCTATTTCCCCCCTTTCTCTACTCTTACTGCTACATTGTCACCTCCTACTCTCTCTCATCATCTCTGCTCAGGTACACCCCTCCCTTCCAACTAGCCACCTCACACACTCTCCCAATCCACTGAGTAATAATGTCTGCCATCCCCTTTCCCCCCTCACACTCATCTTGGCCATAACTTTTCTCCTCCCCATCTCTACACCCATTTCCCCCTCCCCCCTGCACTTGATCCCACCTCAGGCTACCTGCACCCTCTCTTTTTGTATGCTTAAAAAACTCTCTTTCCCCCTCTCAGAATTCCATTCAGCTTGTGGTTATTGACAAGGTCCACTATTTGACTTTTATTAAAAATGTTGTGTAATTAAACTGTTACCTGGTAATCTCTTGATACCTGTGCTGCACTTGTGTATTTTTTCTATCCTATGAATTCTGTTTTCTCACTGAGCCTTTGTACTTTGTTTGCTATTTCTGCTTGTTACCTTGTTTCTTCCTTTTTTTGATGTGGAGCCTTTGTAAACGAGCTTTGGCTCAAAGGTGTAGTAAATCCAAGACTTCAATAAATAAATAAATTTGCTTTTCACCATTAGACAAAATAAATAAAGAATGACAATACAGAGCAGTATACAGAGTGAACTATTCATAGCAATTAGCATAGCAGTCGTACAGGGTCGATTCCATTATACCAGAGCAGTGGGATATATACAAGGTGGGAACAGTACAGCAAAACATTAAAAGGGATTGCCACCGGAGGGTTATGCTCACATCATATTAAAAATACTGAGGATCCCATCTACCCAAGGTTACACTCTCCCTGCCATTCATTCATAAGTATGGTTTCTTCTTTACTCATGGGGCAAAGGACAAGTCATGGTTTAACTGGTACTGTATTTCACCCATCTGCACCAAGTCTCCAGAAATAATTGCTCTTTAATTTTCAGTTCATATTTACATTTTTCCAGTCTATAAATTGAGGTGACAATGGTCCTCTCATTGTCTGCTCTGGGGATTTTTGAGCTAAGCCACAGACGGGCCATTACCATTTTTTCCACCAGTACAAGCACCTGGGGTATGTCCATGGGCATTACTGCCCAGAGTAGGGATGGGTATAAGTACTTATTTATTTATTTATTTCTAGGAAGTAGTCCCATCAATATGGAATAAAACCCAAAAAAATACTTAAGCTGGAAATCCCAGTAAGTACCCTTTTGTTCTAAAGGCTTTACCATGATGGCATTATGGAAATTTGTAACTGCTTTATTAGACACTAACTGACCTCCCTCCCTCAAATGGCGGCCCGCAAATGGCGCTCCCCCAGCAGAAATGTGTGTCTCTACCTCTAGCATGCCCACCAACAGATCCACAGGATTTATTGCCAAACTCCCATATCTTATTCTTTGACTCTCTGAACAGCTGCAGCCTGATTCTAGCACAGCTACCGCACTTGGGGATAATTATCGTCTTTCACCCCCAAACATTTTCAGTCCCTCGTCCATCCAACACCTCCCTCTGCCCCAACCTCTAGGACCCTCCCAGTTATGCCTCGGCTACTATATTTCTCCTCTTGCACTTAGTACAATAGCAGCCTTTCTCCTCAATATGTCGCCGCGTTTTGGGGCAAAAATCACTTTGTCGCCTTTCGTACGGTCATCTGCCCTGCCAGTCCCTCACTCTGCTCTAACAATTGGGTCCTGTTTGCTTGTGCCCCTATTCCCCACCTCTCCCTACATTATGTGCTTGATATCTTCTATCTGGTATGCATACCCTCTCCTAACATTTTCCACTATAAAATGCACAGTTTTTGGGCTTGGACCGAGCACAAGTTCATTATCCATGACTCCTTGTAGTTCTATGTTCAATGTATATTACCTGTAAATGTGCATTTTTACTATAATAGCAACTATTTTTACTGTTTGTATTATTGTAACTTGTCTTTCTGTATTATTACTGTAGGACTGCAGGTCCACCTTGTAAATGAGCTTGCTCAATGGTGCCCGCCTGGATAAATAAAGATATTGATTGATTGATTGAGCCAAAGACTCTTTTACAGAGGTTCCACGTCATAGTAATACATGGACATAACATCATTTACAATGGTTACAAGTACATAAGCAGATACAAGGAGGTTCCATGCCTAGAAAGACATGAGCACAACAGGTTACAGAGGTTACATAATTACAATAACAGGGATTACATAAGTAAAAATATACAGACACATAATTTAAAACAGGCTAGGTTGACAGGCTGTTAAGTGAAAGACTTGAGAACCTACAGGATATAGAGCAAATCAGGTAGGGAACAGAGTATGATATAGTCTGTAAAATAATTAACTAATACTATACGCAAAGAGGTGAGAACTTGATGGGCAGCAGTTCTTTTGTCTTAAGTGCTAAAGAGTGTAGTCATAAAGGAGGGATAGACTCATTAAGGGGGAAGTGCCGAGTCGGGGACATGGAGCCTACTAGGAAAGTTCTAGTAAGCAAGAAGAGAGGAGAGGCAAGGGTGCAGGTTAGAATGAGGGTAGCAGGAAAGAGGAGTGAAGAGACAGAGCTATCAGCTGTTGCAATTAAATCATATCTTTTAGCTCTTCTGTAATGGTTTGCCAGTAGTGCCGAATTACTGGGAACATTGAAAAAAAACATGAGCTTAGTCAACCAATAGGGCCACACATTTCCTCCAACATCGTTCCGTCTTTAGGTCTATATATTTGGCCAAAACAACTGGGGTTCTAAAGTATATAGAGTCACATTTCTATGAAAATTCCCTCCAACTCATAACTGACATAACACTATATGCCCATATATTATGTTTTTGCCATACATCTCCAGAGTGCCCTGTTTCTAATTACTTGTTCCAGCTATAAAAGATGGAAACAGTAGACTCCATGGAGAGCTTGAGCAGGCCTATTTATATATTACCCACTAAATATGTCCAAAGTTCTTCCCACATTTATATTCTGGGTAGCAGTCCCACCCTGTCTGGTAGCCAGATTATTTCCTTACCAAACCCCATAGATTTGACCACACCTGTAAATGGTGAAAGTAGTCTGAACATGGCAATTTATATGTAGTCTGAAGGTCCCTAAACAGCTGAATGCCGTTGAAGTCCAGGAACTGAAAAATGTAAGACCCATGTAGTTCCAATGACTCATCACCTGATCTATGGAATTAGGTGAGAAAGTTAAGTTATAGGCCAATGCCCCACAACAAATCATTGTGGCCCTTGAGGGAGCTTGTTTACAAGTAAGCGACCACTGCTTTAAAGTGACTGCATTATGCAAGCAACAACACTCGACGAGGTGTGGTTTATCACCTGAGAAGAGCATGCCCGAGGGTTTACTAAGGCACAAGGTGCTTGCACAGAGTGCCTTATGCCACTGGCCGTGCTCTTATCAGGTGATAAATCACACCTCGGCGTGTGTTATTGCGCTTATAAAATGAGCTCATAAAATGACACTTCAAGGAGAGTTCAGTGTAACAGGTTTTTTATTTGCATTTTTAAAGCAGTGAAAGAACTGTAGTTTTTATTATATTAGACATAAAATAGTCCCATGTTCTTATGTGTTTGTAACACTTTAAATTTGTTTTTTTTAAATAGATTGAAGATACTAACTTTCATAACTTCTGTAAAATATAACTTGAAGAGAAAAATTAACTGGTAAAAGTTGTAAGGTACTGGAACTGTTTTGAAATATTGGAATTGTGCTTTTAGTTTGGTAATCAGTTTACAGTTTAGAGGTCTGTAGTGTTGTATCGTTTCATGGGAGGAATGTTTTTATTTGGCATAGTTTATAAATTCAAAATGGTCCATGTAACACTGTTAAATTATGAAAGGAGAGCTGATATTTGTTTCTTTAAACTGTTGGATGACTGTGGTAGGTGGCTGTTTTTTCAGGCTTTGTGCAGTCTTGGTGGTTGAGTATCTGATGTTTTTTCCGGTTTCCTCCTGATGCACAGACTTGCTGCAGCATGGAGACTGAGATGCAGGACTGTTTTTGACTTGTTTTTGCAAGGTAGTTGCTTGGATTTCTGGATCTCAGGGTTTGAGGCTAAGATATTGCTCCAAACCTGTCTGTCTTTTGCAGTTGCAGCCCAGTAGGATTGCAGGCTGCTTTCTGCTCGACGTCCTGTTACTGCCATTATTTCCCTGGAATTAAGGCTTGCTGCAGAAAGTAATTGTACTGCAGTAGCTCTGACTGAATGGTTCATGTAACGGGTTGTTAACTTTGCCACCAGTGCTGTCTCATTCCGTATATCTTAAAGCGCTACTGCCTTCCTTTACTACTACTCTGCTTTGCTCTCCTAACCTTGTAACCCTTTGTATCCCCACTTTGCTTTACTCTCTGCCTCTTTCTCTGACAGCTTCTCTCCTGCCTATTTCTCTGTGCCCTCTCTCCTCTGACTTCTCCCTATCAATTAAAAATGTATCCCACCCGCACTCTGTACCCCCTTTTCCTCTTCCTACTTCTCCTCTTCCCTTTTCTCCACCCTCCTGGAGCCTGTTTCCCCTCTGCCCCGAACAGCTACCAACTCATTCATACACACCGTCTTCTAGGTACCCTACCTCTGGAACTCATGTACCCATCATGGGCCCTGCCAATCACTAATAAATGGTCCTTTCTCTTCAGTGGCCATTGGGTACTCCCCCAGTCCTCCTTTACTGCATTCACCCTGTACCCTCACCTTCATCCTATAGCACATTCTTGTGAATCACGTTCCCACATGGCACGAAAGGATAAGTGCCTGACATGGGAATTACACACCAGTACCCTGAAACTTATGCTTCTTCTCCTGCTGCTGTCTGGCAGCATTCATCCTAATCTGGGCTCAGCCCCTACTAAAGGAACAAATCATAACAAACACTCAGGATCCCTCTCAATCATCTCACTTAACCTATGTAACCTTCTTCATAAAATTGATACCCTCCAGACTTTTGCCTGCCAGCCTAGATCTGACATTCTAGGAGCTGTAGAAACCTGGCTCTCTCCATTGGTCCCTGACCATGCTATCATCCTTCCTGGGTACAGTGTGTTTCAGCTTGATCAAACAACAGAAAGAGGTGGTGGATGCACCTTATACCTTAAAGATACTATCCTGGGTCATCACGTCAGCTATACTCCCCATACCACTGCAGCACAGATTCTTCCCATCAAAATCCTCCTTGGTACTCACAACAAAGCCCTCACACTTGTGACAATCTACATTCCACCAAAAGAGCAAGGAAGTGGGCTAAATGCAGTTCTGGACTATATCGAATCTCTCTCACCAGACACCGAAACTATCCTCCTCCTCAGTGACTTTAACATAAACTGGCCTGCTGCTGAGGCAGGGGCATATAGGGACTCCATAGTGACAGCAAACCTCACACAGATGGTTAACTCCCCAACCAGGAAAAATTATAGAACTGGTAACAGTACCCTACTGGACTGGATCCTAACCAGCCACCCCGCCAGGATCACAAACACCACTGCCCTCCCTGACTCACTCAGTCACCACTCCCCTGTTAGCTGCTCCTGGTCCAACAAATTCATCAACTCCTCTCCCAAAAAAACATCACCAGCAGAGTTCTACCTCGAGGTCAGTTAACGCATCTCAGAATCTTCCTCCTTCAACAGGATTGGTCACCAATCCTCACAGCAACTAATGTGAACACAGCCCTGGATCATTTCATCAGAATCTTTAATGAAGCCTGCAACAAATTTGCACCCTTAAAAAGGTGAAAATTAAAAGCCCTCTGCAACCCCTGGCTCTTTGGTGACCTTCTAAGGTGACTACAAGATCGGGACCGACTTTGGGAGCTTGCTAGAAACATTGGGAGACAAACTGACATCGCTAACTATAAACATGCACGGAATGACTGCACCAAATCTATCCGGTAAATGAAATCCTCCTATTTCAAGAGCGCTCTTACAGACTCCTGGGGCAGTGGAAGGGGAGAAGTCAAAATTGCCCCCATTAGTGCTCTGCATAAATGGTGTTACTACACTTGACCAGAAACTCATTGCTGATACATTTAATGATGCTTTCATGGACCACAGTTCTGTACTCCCCCCTGATTTTTTCAATGAGGAGGACTTCCCAACCTCCCCTGCCCCCACTACATAGAAATATAGAAACATAAAATTTGACGGCAGATAAGGACCGCTTGGTCCACCCAGTCTGCCCGTTTCCCTACCTAATGTATAAGCTGCAGATCCTAGTTAACCAGCAGCCTACTTCTTTCTACCTCCATCCCCTAGAATTGCCTTATGACTGTCCCATGCATGCTTGAATTCAACCACTGTTTTTGACTCCACAACCTCCTCCGGAAGGCCGTTCCATGCATCCACAACCCTTTCTGTGAAAAAATACTTCCTTACATTACCTCCTAATGTAGTAGCCACCCTCCTTTCTACTTTAAAGTGATCAAGTTGTACCAGGTCTGCAGCTATGTTACCAAAGCCATCAGTAAGTCCAGATCCAGTAATGACTCCCTCGACCTCAAACTTCTGCCACTCACCCTTGAAGAAGTACTCCGGCCACTGACCAAGATCTTTAACTCTCCCTCAACCTTAGCCAGTTCCTGGACATATGGAAATCTGCCACTGTAATCCCCATACATAAAAGTGGTGTCAAAACTACACATGAGAACTTCTGTCCAATCTCCATCCTGCCTCCACTCTCCAAGGCCCTGGAATGGTTTGTGGCAGATCAGCTTATGGACTTCCTGGATAAAGACAGCATCATGTGCAAGCAGCAACATGGCTTTAGAAAAGGTCATAGCACATCCACGGCTCTACTTGAATTTACCGGTGCAATCCACCACTCACTAGATAATGATCAGCTAACTGGGTCTACTTTCATTGACTTGACCAAAGCCTTTGATACCATCAACCACTGTCTCCTACTTGCCCAGCTTCAGCTTGTGGGGCTGTCACCCAATTCTGTGATCTGGTTCAAAAGCTACTTAGACAACTGGTCCCAGAGAGTGCAAATTGCAGATACGCTCTCAGATCCTAGACCAGCCCAGTCCAGTGTCTCACAGGGCTCAATTCTGGGCCCCATCTTCTTCAGCCTTTTCTTGAACACACTGCCAGACTCCTGTCCAGAACAAATCTTAGTCTATGCAGGTGATGCAGTCACCCTGGCCTCCCACCATGATCCAAGTCAGCTACAAGAAAACCTCCAGCGGGCCTTTACAGCAGTCAAAAACTGGTTCTTAAAACATAAACTGATCCTAAACCAGAAAAAAACAAAGACCATGACTTTCAGCAGCTCCCACAATAAAAACAAACATTATCACCTCTCTATGAGTACTAAAGCAAGGAATCACCCTTGAACAAGTCCATACCTTTAAATACCTTGGCCTCACCCTTGACTCTAAACTCACCTATGCTGCCCATATCAATAATGTTGCAAAAGTAGCAAACACCAGGCTGGGCCTACTGTTCTGACATAGGAAACATTTATCCTGTGAAGCCTTAGCTGTTGCCGTCCAGAGCTCCATTGTTAGCATTATAGACTATGGATTCATTATCTATGGCTCTGCCACTGCAACCTCTCTTAAACATATTTCCACCTCCCTCAATAAAGCCTGTTAACTCGTTACAGGAGCCCACCGACTCACACATACTTGTGACCGCTAGTCCCAAACTGGATGGTTGCAGCTGAACAACCGAATAAAGTATCAAAACTGCATCATAGCAAAGAGAATTATATTGGGCAAGGCTCCCCCTGGAGTCCACTCCCTCCTCAAACCAAAAATCAGCAACTGCAACACCAGGAGCGCCAAGCCCCAAATCCTGCAAATCCCCCGCTGTCACACATTTCAGGGCCAAAGGTCATTTGCATATAGGGCTCCTAGCTGGCTGAACAGTCTCACCAGTGACAGCTCTACCTCAGCAATGCTGGGTGCTTTCAAGGCTAAGTTTGCCTCTCCCTAATAGGCACTACCACCTGTGACTGCCACGCTAAAGCAATGTTTCTCTGCACTGTTGCAGACCACCTCTGCTGACTGCTTATGTCCTCTCTACTAGCACTTGTCAGTCCTATGCCCATCAATTGCTCTTACTCCGTGTCTGTCCTGACAAAGCCCTATAGGCTGCTATACTCAGTCCTACTCCGCCCACACCCTCTCCTCCTTTCTGCCCCTTTCCCTATGTTGCCTGCTTCCTCATAGTGTTTATATACTGCCCATATACAATCTTGCACCGCAGGCATCTCCCTTACACTTACATACACTCATATAATCTAATTTCATGGCTTGCTCCCCTCTTCCTCACTTACCGACCTTTTCCTTAATGACACCCCCTGCTCTCAATGGTTATTTCTTCCTTTTGTATTACCTGTTTTTGTTTTTGTGTCCCTTGTTTCTGTTCACATGATGTGCCATCTGAAAATTTATTGTCCAAGGTCCTCTCTATTCATTGCATAGATAGGCACCTATGAACTTACGAATGGTCTACTCTGTATGTCTCTGATATATTGTATCCACTTTAACTCATTGTATGTAAAGCGTTTTACTTTGTATGTTCAGATATATTGTATCCTCTCTAACTCATTGTATGTAAAGCACTTATAATTTGTTATCCTGTTAAGTTTCTGCATGTCTGTACTCTCCCGGGTCATGCCTGAAAATAGTAATTTTATGGCTAGTGCACTTACCCAGTAAACAAAAGTTAAATAAATAAATAAAAATAAATAAATATGTACTGTCGGTATAAATATGATTTATGACAACTGAAGTATTTGTTTTTTTATTCTGTACCTTGAAACCTGTTGATCTATATTGTCTGTATAAACTGACGTGGAACCTGTGTAAAAGAGCCTTGGCTCAAAGGTATTTTGTAATCCTAGACTCAAATAAATAAAAATAAATAAATAAACCTCACTAATTTTGGACATAAGGCTTGCTAAGTAGTTCAGTCCTAAAGGTTCCTGAGTATACCAGATGTTTGAGGCACTGAGCAGTTTTTCTGGTATTTTATGAGGGTGTAGGTAGAAAGCTGGAGGGTCTAAGGGAAGCTTTTCAAGGTATTTTTGAAAGGATGCAACTGGGCACAGAGGGTTATGTGGAAGTTCATATATATAGCCTCTATGTTGCTGTTTTGTGGCATCATTTCTTTTGTGGTTTTTGGTGTACTCATTGACTGTTAACATTATATATTCATAGCTTTGGTCATCTTTTTTTATTTCAAAATGTTCAAGCTTTAATTGCCTGAGACCTTCATGACACCTCCGTGCCATGCATAATTGTACATCCAGCCAAACTTTGTATAATAGTCCTCGAAGGAGTTTCTGGAGAGAGAACTGGGGACAATCTTAAGATTTCTAAGTCATTTACATTTATGGCAGAGTGGTGTTCTACATGAGCTTTGCCCTCTCTTCTGTATTTTTTTAAAACTGCTGAGAACATGTTTGCTGGCTGTACATCAGGATGATTGTGAATATTGACATTGTGGCTCGTTGGGGGGGCATTAATGTAATGGTTCAGACCAACTTCTTTTTTTACCTCTAGAGTCCTAGTTAACCCCCTGGGTGGGGCAGAGGAGGCCCTCCCTCTTACCTTCCTCTGAGCCTCAGGGTAGTATGCAGCTGAAGTTCACCCTGGTACCTCCGTGGTCAATTTTTCAGTGCAGGAGCCCATTGCCTAGACCCAATGTGGGGTCTTTTTCCTTTTTCTGGTCCCACCCCCCTGTGGACATCAGCTCTTGGGGAGGACCAATGAGTTGGAGGCATGCAGAGACGCACTTCCACTCTGGTCCTTGGTCAACGCCCGCCCCTCCCTAGAGTTATGCCTCCTCTTACTGCACTGGCACCACCCGTGGTCACCCAGGTGGTGGCAGTATTGCAGTGAGGAGAGCTGCCAACCCCTCTCAGAGAAGGAGAGTGGCCCGTCAGGTCCTCGATCCTTCTCCCCCGGCTGGCTCTCCGATGACCCTGGCTCACTACCAAACCTGGGTTGCCGGTGTCATGAGTGGTAGCGCTACCGATACGCTATCAGGCCGGCTACTGTTTTCCCTTTTTCAATGGTAAATATGTGTGGTAAACGTCTGCAGGGTCTTTTTGATTTCTGAATGAACTCCCTTAATTCAGAAAGTAAATGTGCATTTGTGACCTCTTCAGACATAATGCAGGAAGCACCACAGGTGGACAATGTAATACTTAATTCCTGGGTGGAGTAGGCAGAGTCCTTCTCCTCTAGCTGCATTAATCGGGAGCCGTTGATGAGTGTTGCTTAGTTTTTTTCATCTTCAAGGAACCTCCCATAGCAAGTTGTCACCCCTCTTGATCACTTGGCAACAAAAAGCAAGTAAACTGATATTTCAAGGCAAATTTTCCAAAAGCTGAAGTGGAGTTCTGAAATCAGGCCACATTCCTTGTGGTGACATTATCGGAAGTCCATCAATATTTGAGCAGTTCAGATACTGTTGCATATTTAAAGCCTGAGCCACAAAAATTCTCTGGATATATGCAAATCTCACACAAGTGGGTGATGAGCTCAGCACCATTATACGTAGAAGCATTTAGCTGAATGTACGGCCCTCAGCCACCGGATGCATCCACATGGAGTACAACATGGGGACTGAGGTGCTGGTCTTGGGAATGCAGATGGCCCTTTCATAGGGCATTCATTTGAATGCCTGAGTCAACACCAGAACGGATCCCCTGTGCTGTACATAACAGGGAACTGTGAGATATCCACCCCTGTACTGGGAAAAATATTTGTAATGGAAAACAAAATTGGTATTTTATGCATTACCCACTCCATATCATATTGGAGAGTGTGGGTAATGTGGTGCGGCCACCCATTCCACAAAACATTACAGCATGTCCATTCTGTAGAGGCATGTAAATGTTACAGTAGGGATCCCCAGGTGTAGTGTATGCACAGTCCTCAGCCCTCTGGGCCACAGAAAATGTGGGGGCTGTGGGGATTGTGACCCAATCCCCTCACCCACCTGAGACTGTCAACACAGGAGAGAGAAAACCCCTTTGTGGATGTAAGATGACTGCTGCAAGTGCAGAGAGGGGCCTCCATGCTCAAGGGGTATCCATACACACTTGTATGTGTGTGGGTTTGGCATTAGAAACCCTTTATGAATTAGGTTCTATTTATTTATATATTCATTTATTGTTGAAGGTTGAAGATTGGTAACCAGGAAAGGCAAACTGAGCCAAGGCTCATTTCCAGGTGTGACACGGGGGGGAGGGGAATACATGCAGCGTAAAAGTTAATCAATATTAACAAAACAGTGACCTGGTAAAAATACAGCAAAAAAAAAAGAGCAGACAAAATTAGCAATTCTTGGCATTATAAAACATGGTAAATTAACAGACAATGTGTGCAATCAGGATATACTGGAAATAAAATCAAGAAAATACATAACAACTGTAGTGGAGTCAGGAAAGAGTAACGAAAGGTTATTTAGGAATTATCCAAACCAGGTAAGCTTTCATGTCACAAGTATAAATTAGGTGACGGTGAACAGCCTCATAAACAGCCCAACAGAAGTGAAATGACAAGGTGATCATATGATGCAGCCCGCTCGATAGCAGCTCTCTCTGTGCGCTCTCGCTACCCCTTCTCCAAGTCTACCAAAAAAGACTGCTTTTACTACATGAAGTCAGGGTTTGAGTGAGGATTCTTGCAGGGGACGTATCTAGGCATCCAGCAGCAGTCGATAATCAAGCCGGAGATCTCATGGGATGGAAGTCAAGATGTGTGCAGCCCCACCCCTCCATACATTGCTGCATATCCTGGAAAAAGTGAGCAAGAAAGCCAAAGCTCAGCCGGGAGCCCCCCAGTCACAGGCCTCAGGTCTCACAGAACAGACTCCTCTGACTTCTTCAGGGAAAATTGCACTCTTTGGCCACAGAATCAAAACTATGTCTGTGGCTCTATAAGATTTAACTCACTGAACGGGCGACAACGAAACCAGGCTCATCTCGATGGAGAAAAAAATTATGGCTGTAGATCCTGTTATTGCTGCCACCAGGAATCGAATAGTAAAACTGGAAGTGAAGGTTGAGGATTTGGAGGGCAGAAGCCGGAGAAACAATGTTGTGCTAATTGGGCTTCCTGAAAAAGAGGAAGGAGGGAACTCAGTGCAATTCACCCAGAAATTACTTGGCTAAACTTGCAGGCACATTCCCCTTCAGGCCATCCTACACGATGGAGCGTGCCCACCGAGCCCTCCAGGCTATGCCTCCCCCCAGGGGCTCCCCCATGTACTTTCATATTTAAATTTTTGAATTTCCAGGAAAAACAACATGTTATGGGAAAAATGACAGAGCTCCAGGAGGTCCATTGGGAAGGAGCAGCGCTACAGCTGGTGCAAGATTTGCCTTTCTCGGTCAGACAGAAGCGGGCCTCTTACCACACCATTGTTACCAAACTTCTGGCAGTCAATATTTGATTTTGTATGGGCTATCCAGCCTGTTTTCAGGTTCTTACTGATGGGAGCTGGATGTCTTTCGAGGATCCAAAGGCAGCAGAGGACAGCCTGAAGGCAACCCTTTCCTGTCCTCTTCAAACACCGCTGAGTCTCCATGCAATTGTCAGTTGCAGTAGGTCAGTGACACTCTATTGCTGGGAAAAGAAATTCTTTTGCGGTCTTCTCTTGCATCGGAATGTGGTCAGATGCATGTTTACCTGTTGGGAAGTGGATTTTGTTTGTAGGACTGTGGCCCAGTGACTACTGCACTCCCACGCAAAGGTCAAGACTCTGCAGTTTGGTCCCTTTTTCTTCTCCCCGGTTGGAAATGTCTGCCTTTGTTTGCCATGACCTCAATCATGTGGAACTTATTGTTGTGTTTAGCTACTGCAGCTGGCAGCAACCCCTTCTTTTTAGGACCTACACTCCGGGGAGTACAACCCATGAGACCTCATCCTTGGTGAGCGGATCTTCGGCTGGCTTAATGGGAATGAGGCTCATAGGTTAGATCTTGGGGTCAATGTCACTGGCACGATTAGTAGATTATTGCTGCCCCCATTGTAATCCTGCAATTTACACCTTATTCCCTTGATCTTATGGGTTCATGTTATTAAAAGAGGACAAGCAGAAATTGGATTAATATTTCACTTCTTTTTTTGTAGTTTCTAATACATTTGGTAATGTGGCTTCTTGCCATGGCTCCCATGGTTACAGAAGGAATTTTCTAGGGGTACCCCCCCAAAATGGAGGGAACATGAGGGGACTTTTTCTTTTTTCCCCTTGTTCACATGAAGGACACCTTCCTGTGGTCTCTACAGTGCTGTTTACTCCTTGCTGGTTGGTTGTTTGGTGGGGTGGGGGGAGGTATGCTGCTAATGGGAAGGTACATCATGTACTGTAAGGTGTTTCAGTTGGGGGAAGGGGGTTATGTGGTGGAATACCCAGTTACAGTTAATGAGAATTGGAAATGAATATTGGGCACCTTTTAGAGAGGGCAGGGATGTTTACTTGGGGGTGCTCGGGGGAGGTGGATGGGCTGGCTTGGCATTGGAAAAGATTAGTTTCATTTTGGTTTAATGCATATTCTTTTTTGTTATGATACCTAATGCTGTTATACTGTGTTGTCTCTAATGGCAGGTTCTAAAAGGATTCTCTCCTAGAATGTACACAGTGCCCACAACAAAGGTAAGCGGTACCAAGTTCTGAAGCATATTCATTTACTTAAAGGGGACATTTCCCCTGCTACAAGAAACCCACCTCTTAGAAAATGAGAGGAACCTATTCTGGAGGCAGTTTGTCGGTCAGGTGTTCAAAGCTGGAGATAGTACCCAGAGTAGAGGGGTGGCCATTTTGGTGGCAAGGGGTACCTCATTGTTATGTGAACAAATCATCCAGGATCAGAATGGGAGATACGTTTTTGTGAAGGGTTTGAGGGGTTGTTGGATAGATCAACAGTAGTATTTGGAAGCATTTACGGTCCCAACGCTGACACCCCCGGTTTCTTCACTGAGTTACTTCAAGTGTTGTCTCCTTTCTCAACCATTCCTATTATAATAGGAGGTGACTGGAACCTCCCTTTCTCCCCTGACCTGGACAAATCAGATCCCAAAAGAAAAGGCCTATCACCTGCACATAGATCCATCAGGGAGCTGGTAGATCATCTGGGGCTATATGACCCTTGACAGATCCATCACCCCACTCTGAGGGAATACACTTTTAGGTCTGGAGTACACAGCTCATTGTCCAGGATAGATTATTTTCTAATTAGCCATGCCCTGTTAAGTGGGGTTCTTGATACTAAAATAGACCCTGGGGTGATCTCAGATCACTCCATCACTTGGTGCTCCCTTTCAATCTCACCAGATACACCTAAAGAGACAATATGGAAGCTAAACAATCAGATTAAAGAGCAAAAAATTGTGGATTGCATTACTCAGGAAATTGATAGTTATATGGCAGTCTATCGGAACACCACCGACAGATCCGTTATAGAGTGGGGGGCCTTAAAATGTGTTTTGTGTGGAGTGTTTATTAGATTAGCCTCTCAGCAGAAATGTGCCAGAGAGCAAAAGGCTCTCTCTCTCTCTTTTGGGGAAGATTCGGAGTCTGGAAGCTTCTTTATCTCCTACCACCCCGGAGCAGGACAAGGCTAGATTACTGGGGCTTTGGGATCAGTATAGTAGTATGTTGTGGGAGAAGGTGGAATATGCAATTTTGAAAACTGTCACAAAGTACATCAACCAAGGTGAGAAAGCCGGTCATCTCCTTGCCTTGCAGCTTAAAAAGGTAGAGTCCTCTAGACTAGTCCAAAGTATCCGATTGCAGTCAGATGGGACTCTCCACCTCACCCCAAGGGAATCAGTGGAGAATTCACTAAGTTTAATGAAGAACTTTATAGTGCAATGCCTATTCTCAGAGGTCACACAGGTACAGGACTACCTCAATTCCATCCCCCTTTCTTCTCTGCACCCTGAGCAACAGGAGAGTCTGATTGCACCCATCCCTGAATCAGAGATCTGGGCCTCCATAACCTCCAATGAATCCGATAAAGCCCCTGGACCAGATGGGTTCTATCTCAACTTTTATAAACTGTTTAGTAAAAAGTGTATTCCTTGGCTAATCTGGCTATATGAATGGATTTTAAATGCCAACCCCTTGGACAGTATGCTTTTGGAAGCCTTAATCATAGTGCTCCATGAGCCAGGTGAAGACCCTGAACATGTAACCAGTTATAGACCCATTTCCCTTTGAAATTGTGATATTAAAATCCTAGCAAAACTCTGCCAACAGACTCAACTCGGTACTACCTCATATCATTCACCCCAACCAAGTTGGTTTTATGACTGGCTGGCAATCCTCCGACCATTTCCGTAAATTGGCTCGCATTGTCTCTGCATTCAGGGACTCCCCCATTCCAGCTGGTCTTCTCTCTCTGGATGCAGAGAAAACATTTGATAGAGTTGATAGGCAGTTTTTATTTTGCATTATGCAAAAATTTGACTTCCCTTCTAAATTCATAAAGTGGGTCTCTTCCTTATATCAAAATCCCCATGCCCATATTTACTGTAACATGGTGTTTTCAGACCTTTTCCCATGTCACTCAGGAACCTGGCAGGGCTGTCCCCTATCCCCCCTTCCTATTTAATATGTACCTTGAGCCCTTGCTGTCCAAATTGGGGGAACATGAGGGTATCCAAGGCATTAAGTTAGGGACTCAACCATTCAAACTCTCAGCATATGCGGATGATGTACTTTAACATCTAGCACACCCCAAACAGTCCCTCCCAGTAGTCTTTTCCATTATCAATGGGTATAGCACTATCTCAAATTATAAAATTATTCTGGGTAAAACCATAGTTTTCCCTCTGAATTGTAGGCTTATCAAGCAAGGTGCAGACCCCTTCGGGTTACAATGGAGTCCAAAAAGTCTCAGATATTCGGGGCTACTCTTGTCTAGAGGTGAAGTTTCAATGAGGAAACTTAACCTAGACCCTTTACTCCGCACCATCAATCAGGACCTTATTAGGTGGCAATCCCTTCCTATTTCGCTTTGGGGATGTATTAATTTAATTAAGAGGAATGTCCTACCTAGACTTTTTTACCCTCTTAGCATGTCAAAATCCTGGATTCCCCTATCATAGTTTAAAAAGGTTAACTCCATCATCTCTTCCTTTATTTGGTTTAGAAAATCCCCCACGCATGCCTATAATTAGCTTGCAGCGTCTAAGTTGCATGGGGGTTTGAGACTTCCACATTCGGTTTATATTTCTGGACAAGTCAGCTGGCCAAATATTTCAGATAGACTACCCCCCCAGGAAGAGATCACCTCCTGCTCTTATGTTCTGGCATGACTGATGTTAGAGAAAGAGTTGATTTAAAGGGCTGGCACATACCCTGCAGCGATGTTACACATCCCTTTTAAGGCCTTGCCATCTAGCTTAGTCAACTCCCCCATCTCTTCCTCTGTCAGGATACATATCCAATTGTGTTCCTTTTTGTGATATAAAAATACTACAGCCCTATTCAGCCAGTGGTTGGAAATCCCAATTTTAAAATAGGGAGTAAGTATATTCCATTAGCCTGGCTCCCTCAGCTCTAAGCTTCCAGGTTAAGGAACTTTTTCCCAGGAGGAAATTGCATGTCAACGGGCACTATTCTGGCTCATTTTAGGATAGACAAAAGTCAAGACTTCAAAATTTACCAGTTATGCTACCCTTTAGTCCAACTCTCAGAGCATGGGAGAGGGGAGGATGCTATGGGTGACTGGTTAGATACCCTGAGTTCTCTCTGTGGCAAATCTCACACCATCTCGTTGGTTTATTCCACACTCTTGTCCACATCATTGGATGCCCAATACAAGGATCCTTGGTTCTGGTCAGAACATTTTCCCAACTCACAGGCTAGATCGGCAACTATTTGGAAGGACTTGCACATCTATGTATCTCAGGATAGATTGAGACTCACCCAGTACCAAATTTTAATGACATGTATTGGACTCCAGTCAAACTACAAAAAGTGGGCAGGGATCCCACTTCCATGTGCACTAGGTGTGGGTAACAGAAGGGTACCCTAAGTCACAGTTTTTGGGACTGCCTCCAATAAGAACTTTGTGGGAGTTGGTCAAGACCAGAGCTGATCCCTTGCTGGGTATTTATGATTTATTCACACCTGAGGTTTGTCTACTTGGAGATCTGTCTCAAACTCCTATACAAACTCACAGGTTCCATATGGCCATGATATCTCTAACCTTGAAAAAAGTAGTCTTACGCCACTGACTGGACAGAGGGAGTATTACATACATGGAATGGCTCCAAGAGCTGCTATTCAATCTCAGTGCAGAACAACTTAAATCCAGTCTATGGGGTTCCCTGTCCCAATATAAGAATATTGGTGAAGGTTTTTACATCTTATACCTGCTCCAGTCAGGAGTCTCCTCTGGGTAATGCTTTCCGACATTATATCTAGAGTTCTCCTGTGGTCCCTTTTCTCTTTTTTTCGCTTTTATAGTTTTTACAGTATTGGGTTTATGCTTGTTAAGAGAAGGTTATGCTGCCTGATGCCAAATAGTGGGAGGGCTGGGTGGGCTGGGGGGAGCTTGATACGTAATCTTGCTGATTTTGTCTTTATTTCCTGCCATGTTACCTTGTCAAGATTTTGTTATAATAAAACTTTAATAAAGTTGGAATTTAAAAAAAAAACAAAAGAAGGGAAATGACATGGGACAGACTAGCCAGAGTAAGAGCAAGAGGGAGCGAAAAGAAGTTTGAGCTGCTGTTTGGGTAAATAGAAGGAGTAAGACAGATGAAGTGTGGGGGAGCAATTGCTCCTGATGAAGGGAGATGGGAAAATAAATCTGATTACCCAGCAGCAGATTTGGAGTAGGGAGTGGAGAAGGTGTGGGAGACCCTAGTGCAAAGGGTATAGGAGGAGGAAGGTACAGAAGAGAGGAGGGGTAAGTTGGGAGAGATGTGAACCAATATTTTGAAAGAAAAGATCACTAACTGGATAACAGTTATCGAAACTGAATTTTCAGAGGCAACTAGATGCCACATGAACACCAGAATGAGCTTTAGCTGCAAACTGGCAGATACAGTAATATTCCAGTTTTCCAAATAATGTTTAGCTACTTTGCCCTGTATCAAGCACATACATAAATATTGCATCAGTAGGGCTGGTCACATTACAAATATATCCAAACCTAGACAATAGGTTCATGTTTGTACTGAATTTCTTGATTGTATATTATCTATTATCTGAATTCTGTTTGCTTTTATGCATTTTTAGATACATTTGTATGAATGATTCTATACAAAATAAAACATACTGCAATATACTCAACCTCACTTCTAATCCCACTGCCATTGGAAACAGAACTTTGCAACCAGATTTTCCCTATTAGCAGGCTTTATCAATGTGCACTGAAGTAACTTAAAATCCAGCTGCATGTTGAAACCCAATGTTTAAAACTTTTGTGTTACCCCAACTTCTGGTACATAGTGCTTCTGGAGAAGTTATTGCATTTGTTGCAATACATCAGAATGAATACTGCATCTTCACCAGAAGCACAGTATATCAACAATGTCATACAGATACAATACTTGTTTTTCACTGAGATATACAGTAAGTGGTTAAAGAGTTTAGACTGCCACTGAAAAGGTGCATTGATAGTTCTGCTCCTAGCTCTTCCAGCAACTGAACTGGACACAAAAGTCTTAGTGTTGGCCTCACATCTGGTTCTGATCAGAAAAACATGCTCTAGCCATATGATACATTCAGCAGGAGTAAAATATACTTGTGTGACTGATTTTATACCCCAGTAGGGTTTAACATAACCTTTCTAAAGATTTAACTGGCACAGATCTGAACATCATCAGAAATTTGACTACCATAGAATGGAAGAATAATTTGTTTTGTCTTTCCCATAATTCACAAATCTCATCACAGACACAACATGCTATAGATGTTTGAACTAGGATTACAGTGATTTGATTAATGAAGATAGAAGGACAGAAATGCAGATAGTCAGGCAGTCAGACAGACAGATAAACAGATGTAAAGAGAGTGTGGGAGAGACAGAGAGAGAGAGAGAGAGAGAGAGAGAGAGAGAGAGAGAGATTCCACTTGTGAGTTGTTTGGTCTCTTTCACTTATGGATATACAAAAATACAGAATGAGAAAATATATGATTTTAGGAATTAAAAACCACTGAGTCCCTCCACCATGAACTAAATGAAAATATCATATTATCTCTTTTTCACAAATTTCCTGTGAAGTCAAAGTTTAAAGGTAGTTCCAGTACCACCTGCTCTGAGATTATGTTCTGAATATCAGTCACTACCATTCTGTGATGTGGCTGTTCTGGGCATTTCTCTTGAGTGTTCTCCTTTTTGTGACATCATTTGCACTCATGCTGTCTCATCCTTGACAAAAAAGTGAAGTGGGGTATTTAACTGGATGGTATTATCACTTTTAAAGTGTTTGAATAATGTGATCATGTCTCCTGACACCATAACCATGTATCCTGATACCCTGAACATGTCTCCCATTACTGTGACCTTTTCTCCAGTAACTGTCACTATTTCTTCAGGTACTGAGATAATCTCTTCTGAAACTGTGACCATGCCATCTGATACTGAGACCATGTATTCTGATAATGTGACCATGTCTCTAGGTACTGTGACCATTTCTTCTGGTACTGTGACTGTGTCTCCCACTGCTATAACCATGTTTCCTGACACTGTAACCATGTCTCCTGGTGCTATAACCTTGTCTCCTGGTACTGTGACCATGTTTCCTGACACTATAACTTTACCTCCTTATACTGTCACTGTCTCTCCTGATACTGTAACCATGTACTGATATAGTGACCAGAATTCCTGGTATAATGGCCATGTCTCTTGGAACTGTGATCATGTCTTCCGATATTGTGACAATTTATCCTAATATTGTGATCATGTCTCCTAATACTGTGATCATGCCTCCTGATACTATAATCATGCCTCCTGATACTGAGACCATGGGCTTGATTTTCAAATGCCCGTTAGTTCAAAGCAAGATGAGCTGAACACCTGCTTGCAGCAAATGCTGGTGCACCAGGGACCCTGTGCAAGATTTTGGTAGAAGTGGGGTCACCAAAGTCCCCATGGCTGCCACAAGCAGTCCCTTGCATCAAGGTGATGGCACATGGGAGGTGTGTGACAAAAGCTGCCATAAATCCCCGACCTGAGAAACTCTGGCCCAAAGTATGAAAAGGTACTGAAGAAATATGACAGACAGCACCTGAAATCATCCTGACATGTACCCATGTGTGTGACACTGCAAACCATCACAGCATGTGGAAGCCTGCCATACCTCAAGGAGTAGCAGTCATCAGCCATCTATGTCCCTCCATGCATATGTGTAATGAGTCACAAACAACTGCAAAAGAACAAGTAATGAAGTGTGCTGCATAGAACATGCTGACCAAATACATGTAAAATAGAAACCAGAAATGCAGAATGAACTGAAAACAGTGACCTCCATGCATACAGTAGATGCACTTATGTGTAGATATATCAGCTGTGGCACAGTCATCAGCTGCTTTAGTTGTCAGGGACTGGGGTGGCAGGTGTAATAGTGAGGCAAACAATGGGAATGGTGAATCCCATGGTGTGTCAAAAAAGCAATGCAAAACATTATGCAAGGTATGGGTGACATGATGTGCTACAAACTAGCAACTGTGTATATGTCGGAATGTGCTCTGAATTTCCCCCACCCCCACCCCAGTAGTTGTCAGCTGGGTTGTACAGACATATTCCAATGTACACTGCAGATATTGAAATAGAAGTGCAGCAGGTGGCACATGCTGGCACCATTATAACAAACTGTGCATCCCATGTCCTTTGCAAGTGGCCTGCAATCTCATTACAATGTCGGTCATACTGTACCTGCATGAGATGGGGAGGAAGGGATGGTGCCTTCCAGGTTCCTGGTCTCCTTTGTGCAATATAGATCAGTGATGCACAACATATGGCCCAGGGACCACAAACAGCCCCCACAGCAGCCTTCTGGGTATGCCGATGGAAGGGCGAAACCCCGTCAGTAAAATCTCCCACAGCAACATTTTCAACAAGAATCGAATATGTTGCTGTGGGGGACCCGGGGACCCTCAAGCGAAATGTTTCACTTTTGCCAACTCCCCCCCCCATGTGTTAACTACAACTGAAGTTAAGAATCCTTAAGTAGAGGGAGCACAGGGGGTGCAGCCCCCCGCATGGGGTGTTCTGGGGAGTAGCCCCCCGATAGAAAAATGGACCGATGTTTGATAGGCAAAATTTCACCTGTCAACATTGGGGATGCCGCTATGCCAAATGTCGACAACATTGTTGTTGGCTCAGCATAGGTAAACCAGCTGTCTGTGGGCCCTGCGGACCTAGCAGCTTCCCCTTGCAGCCACACAAAAGATTAGTAAACAAGTTAGACAGCCTGGGAGTGGGTCCCAGGGTGTAACCTGGGTAAAAATTTGGCTGGACAACAGGTTGCAGTGGGTAATAGTAAACGGAGTCCACTCTGAAGAAATGGGGGGTTACTAGTGGGGTACTGCAGGGTTCAGTACTGGGATTGGTCCTCTTTAATGTCTTATAGGTGACACTGCGGAGGGACTGGAAGGAAAAGTATGCCTCTTTGCAGATGACACAAGGATCTGCAACAGGGTTGATACATGGGGGGGGTTGAAAGGATGAGAAGGGACTTGGCAAGGTTGGAGGAATGGTCAAAAGTACGGTAGCTTAGAGTCAATGCAAAGAAGTACAAAGTAATGCACTTGGGAAACAAAAACACAAGGGAAGAGTACACAATGGGGGGGGGGAGGATAGGTACTAACAGCAACAAAAATGGAAAGAGACCTGGGGGTAGTCATATCAGATGACCTAAAGGTAGGCAAACAATGGGAGAAGGCAGTAAGGAGGGCTGGGGGGATATTGGGATGCATAGGGAGAGGCATAATCAGTAGAAAACAGGAAGTTGTTATCACTCTGTACAGATAGTTGGTGAGGCCCCATCTGGAGTATTACGTGCAGTTCTGGAGACCCCATCTCTGTAAGAACATAGGCAGGATGGAGGGAGTTCAGAGGAGGGCAACTAAAATGGTGCAGGGTCTGTACTAGGAGCCATACGAAGAGAGACTGAAGGAGCTTAATATGTACAACCTCGAGGAAAGGAGGAAGAGGGGGAACATGACAGAAACTTTCAAGTACCTCAGTGGAATCTACAAAGTCCAAGAGGGTAGCATCTTTCAGAGAAAGAGGTGTGTAAGAACAAGGGAGCACAATTTGAGAATAGAGGGGGGACATTTCAGGGGCAATGTGAGGAAGTATTTTTTCATGGAGAGGTGGTGAACACATGGAATAGCCTTCCAGAGGGGGGGTTGTGGGGTCAAAAACAGTGGAGGAATTCAAGAATGTATGGGACAGAAATAAGGCAATTCTAGAGGGGGGATAAGAAGAAGAAGTAGGCTGTTGGTTAACTAGGGTCTGCAGGTTATCCAATAGGTAGGAAATGGGCCTGGTTGGGCCAAGTGGTTCTTATCTGCTGTCAAAGTCTATGTTTCTATGTTTCTATTGTTTATTTGATTTTGTTTTTAGTTTCAGTAACATAGAAACATAGACTTTGATGGCAGATAAGGGCCACTTGGCCCACCTAGTCTGCCCATTTCCTACCTATTGAATAAGCTGCAGATTCCAGTTATCCAACACCCTACTTCCTCCTACCACTCACAAAAATGACCTTATGTCTGTCCCATGCATTCTTGAATTCCCCAACTGTTTTTAACCCCACAACCTCCTCAGGAAGGTGGTTCCATTTGTCTACCATCTTCTCTGTGAAGAAGTACTTCCTCACGTTGCCCCTGAGTCGTCCCCTGCCCGTCTTCAAATTGTGTCTCCTTGTTCTTGTAGTTCTCTTTTTCTTAAAGATGCTCCTGTCTTGGACTTTGTTGATTCCCTTGAGGTACTTGAAAGTTTCTATTATGTCCCCCTTCCCCCTTTCCTCAAAGGTATACATATTAAGCACTTTTAGTCTCTGTTCATATGGCTTCTGTTGCAGACCCTGCACCATTTAGATTGCCCTCCTCTGGACTGCTTCCATCCTGTCTATGTCCCTGTAGAGATAGGGTCTCCAGAACTGTATGCATTACTCCAGATGGGGTCTCACCAACTGCCTGTACAGAGGGATAACAACTTCCTGTTTTCTACTGGTGATGCCTCTCCCTATACATCCTAGTATCCCCCCAACCCTCCTTACTGCCTCCTCATATTGCTTACCTACCTTAAGGTAATCTGATATGACTACCCCCAGGTCCCTTTCCATTTGTGTTGTTTTTAGTACCTCCCCCCCCATTATGTATTCTTCACCTGGGTTTTTGTTTCCCAGGTGCATTACTTTGCACTTTTTTGCATTGAATCTAAGCTTCCATATTTTTGACCATTCCTCCAATCTTGCCAAGTCCCTTCTCATCCTTTCCACCCTTCTTGTGGATAGACAGATAGTATCAGATAGATAAATGTATGTTGTTGTTTGTTTGTTAACCAGTAGAGGCACACTAAGCTGAAGCTTGTTTACAGTAGTGACCTGGGAGCACAAGGAAGTTAAGTGACTTGTTCAGGGTCACATAGTACACAAGTACAGCTGTGGGACTCAAACCCAGGTCTTCAGGTTTGCAGCTCAGAGCCTTAAACCACTGTGCTATACTGCCTCCTTTTGATTTATTTTATGTGTACATTTAATGATGTCTTGCTGGACATTTGTCACATTGGGCCATTTTACAGTGGCCCTTGGCCCTCGGCCTCAAGTTTTCTGTCAGGCCCCCCACAAAAAAAAGTTGTGCACCACTGATATAGATTTTCATGAGATGCTTGGTAGCACTAGGACATGGCTGTTAATTGTGCATCATATGTCTTAGCTAAGGGAAGGACCATAGCCCTGTGCATCTCTGACTGGGGTCAGGTGTTGCGTGCAACTGCTCGCTGGCATATGCTGTGGGGTGTCAGGGTGAACACAAGTCACTGTTTGTAGTATATGACATTGCCATCAGCATACCAAATCAAGTGTTGTCAGGTTCATCAAGGACTAGTACACCAGTCTGATGCACAGCTGTGGTTACAGCACCGCCGCAATCCGTGGAACATACCATTCAGCATCTGTGTCTCCAGAGCCTTGGAAACATTACACATATCGGAATGCAGTGGCTGTTACTTTATGTGGCCACTGTGCACCAGTAGGTATCACACATAACTACGAAGTGTCTCCTGGGGAACAGTTTGGGCAGCAGAATTCTATACCATGCACAACAGCAGCATTCTTCTAGGTACTCTGTCTCACTACATGTAAGATGCACACACCGCACGCATGCACGCACACAGACACACACAGACACACACACACACACACACACACACCAGCTACAACACAATACTTGACATGGGCATTGTCCATCCCAGACTGTGGGTACTGCCTGCGTGACAGACCCCTGCCCCTGTCCCATCACTGTTGATGTGTCAGCTGCTTTGCTGGGCCACAACAGGTGGGACACTAGAAAGGCCAACAGGTGTATAGCACCTTTTGAGTGCCCACCCCATGTGCAGTTGTATGCTGGGCATTCACTGTTACATCTCCCATGGTACCATTTCTACCGCCCACATCCAGCCAGTCTGACACAGTATCCAATACAATGCACTGCATGTTCACCCTCCACTTACCACACACAAGACTCTACTTATCTCATTGTGCACACTTACATTTCATCATGGCCTGTGAGCCATCTGCTCCAAGATATCAAGTGGCATGCCTGTTGTGTGTGCCACCCAAAGCACAGGCTCTCCACTAAGTTTCACAGCCCAACTGAACTGCAGGATCTCTCTGACCATCCAGCAGCTCCACATGGTGGTGGCACATGGTGCCGTTAGACAAATCCTGGCTGTTCTAAAAGCTGGCAAGCCCAGCAGCCTTGCTTTTCTTTTTTGAATATACCAAATGAGAGGATACTGCATCACTGTTGTGGTGCAAGCCCCTTGTCCAACATGGCACAGCCCTACTTCTGTCACAACCACAGCACAAGCCCAACTGGCACAGGGTGCCCCCTTCTGGTGCAGGCTGCATTAGAAAATCAGGAATGATGCACAGTTTGGTGCAAGGTGCCCCTTTCCTCATGTCTGTTTGACACAACACCGTGCACCATTCCCAGCAATTTGAAAATCAATCCCCATGTTTCCTGATACCATGACCACATTTCCTGATACTGTGATCATGTCTCCTGATACAGAGACTATGTCTTCTGGTGCTGTGAACACATCTCCTGATACTGTAACCCTCTGTCCTGATACTGTCACCATGCTCCTGGTACTGAAACTCTGTCTCCTGATATTGCAACCATGTCTCCTGGTACTGTGATTATGTCTTCTGATATTGTGACCATGTGTCCTGGTATTGTTACTATGTTTCCATATACTGAGACCATGTCCGTGACCATGTCTCTTGATACTGTGATCATATCTCCTGACACTGAGACCACGGCCTCAGTACTTGAAGGTTGACACAGGGCTTTCACAAGCCCTGATTCAAACCCTGCATTGCCCTGAACACTTTGTCGTGCAGTGTGCCCGATGCTCTTAGGTCACAAGCCTTTGCAACACTTTACACTTTTTATGGAAGCCTGCACCAAATACTTGGCACAAACCCTGTAAAAAGGTTGGCAAAGTTAGACCAGCAAAAGCTGGTCTAATGCACTGCATGTGGTGTACGGGGAGAGGGGGTTTGGGGATTGAGAATCCCAATTGCCTCCCCGGGAATGCTGCCAAGCCCCATGCTATATCATTTCGTGCACCTGGGGCTTGCGGCATTCAGATCTTTATGAGAATCAATCCCCATGTCTCTTGATACTGTAACCATATCTCCTGATGTTGTGACTATGTTTCTTAATACTGTGGCCACATCTTCTGATACTAGGACCATGTCTCCTGATACTGCAATTATGTCTCCTGATGCCATGACCATGTCTTTGGATACTGAGATCATGTCTTTGATACTGAAACTAGGAGTGTTCCAAATCTTTCCTGCTGAAACTGAGCCACTCTGAACTCACATGGTTCAGCTGTAGCAATTCTCAAACTGAGCACTGCCTGTTCAGTTTGTATTTCCTTTTTTTTTTTATTTTGCTACCACCCTCATCCTGTTTGCCAGGCTAACTAGTCATGTGACTGGTTTTTGGAGGCTGAAGGAGTTGTTTAAAAGGCACCTGTAGCTAGTCCCATTTATACCCAGGTATGACTTGTGCAGGCCTGGGTTTAAAACATGACTCTGCTACAGTTACATGCATTCTGGAGTCAGCTTGCTAAGGAGGCTCTGCTTCTTTGGAAGGAAGTCAGGGACTGTGTCTCAGGTGAGAGTAATGGCATGCTGTGGACCTTGTTTCTGGGGAAGGAAGGTAAAGGAGTCTGGCAGACAATGAAAAGAAAAAAAAAGTTTACAATAAAATACTACTGGAAGGAATGCAGACACCAGACAGACTCAGAGAGAAAGTGAAAGTGGGGAATTGGGGCAGGGGTTGTGGACTTGGAGGGTGATGGGTGACATGGGTATGGGACTGTTTGCTGATTAAAACAAAATGAGGGCACATTAAGAGAAAAAGAAGCAAATACAAGGAATGAAGACCGAAAAAGATAAGAATATAAAAAAGCAAGAAAAAAAAAAAAAGAGTAGGGAAAGAAATTGAAATTGGGGTGGGCTAAAAGGAGGGAGGGTGACAAAAGATTCTGGGGGTAGAGGTGTATGCTGATTAAAACAATATGAGGAGGCCGGCCCATCGGTGCAGCGGTTGGATTTCCGCTTGCGATGCTGGCGACCCGGGTTCGGGAACGGACCAGAGTCGTCAGAGGGCTGGCCGGGGGGAGATGGATTGAGCGTCCGTTGGACTGCTCTCCTTCTCTGGGGGGAGGGCTGGGGCAGCATCCAAGGCGATGGGGACTCCTAGCGGAGGCCAGGAATACCCACGCTGCCGCTACGCCAAAGAGTATAGAAGGCGGGGCGGACGTCAGGCGTCATTGCACGATCCCGCCTTCCCCGGAAAAGAGGAAATGGACGGTTGCCGTCGCTTCTCCATGAAGCCTGCTGCGGCTTCGATTAGTCCCCCAGGCCAGTCCTCCGACCGATTACGGTGTCTGCGAATGTCTCGCCTTCCATCCCGCAGCCCCGCCATGGGGTAAGCCACGGCATCGGAGGACCCGAGGCCGATTTGGGGGTGAAGCCGCCGGCCCGTGACCGGGCTGAAGCATCGGGTAGCCGGCAGCTAGGAAGGCTGTAAAAGGCAAATTTAAAAAAAAAAACAATATGAGGAGACACTAAGAGAAAAATAAAGATATATAGGAAAAGATGAGAATATAAAAAAGCAAAAAAAAAAGAGAAGGGAAGGGAAAAAAATTAAATTGGGTGTTGGGGAGGTAGGCTGAAGAGAGGGAGGATAATATTAAGCAATCATGGGTGTGGCAGTGTGAGCTGAAACTAAGCAAGCATTTGTCAATGCCGAATGTTTGCTTGCTTGTATTGGCATTGGTAGTACAGGAGGTAGAGAGATGCTTCATAAGAGTGGCAGAAAACTTTTGATGTGTATGTGAATAGTTTTGAGATAAAAATATTATGTGCACCCTTACTATTTTGTCTAGATAGTATTGGTGCTGGATTATAAGGTGTAATTTTAAACTGAGCATTGTCTTTATTTAAAAAGATGTCAGTGAAATGGGAAGGTAAGAATTGAACCTGGCTCTCTACAGTGTAACTGAGTGCAGACATGGACTGTCAGTTGTGGAGGGTAAATGTTGAAGTCCCTAGTGTTATAACACATGAAACTCAGGACCAGAGGCAAGTTATAAAATGTTGGTAGCTTGCCTGGTTTCACAAACAATTAATGTATTTCATTAGTGGTGTTCCAACTTTAAGTACCCACGCCACCGGAAGCTAATCAGCACTGAGAACGTGCTTGTGAACGCGATCCTATGGGCAGCACTTCCCTGAGGTGAACATTTTAATATCCCCATGCCACAAACCTCTTAGTCTGCCTGAACATCTTATCCTAAAGCATTACTGGTGACTGCCAAGAAAAACCGAGGGCTAGTTCAGCCGCAAAGTACTTTTTAAATCTGGTGACCAAATCCCGCGCATGCGCACTAGTGCCACATTCTCACACATGCACGGGATCTTCTTCCTGGCCACTAGTGCACATGCACAGGATTTGATCACCAGATTTAAAAAGTACTTTGCCGCTAAACTAACGCTGAGGTTTTTTTGGTGGTCACCAGTAGTGCTTTAGGATAGGAAGCTCAGGCGGACTAAGGGGTTTGTGGCATGGGGATGTTAAAATGTTCACCTCGGGGCAGTGCTGCCCATAGATGCACATTCATGGGAGCGTTCTCAGTGCCGATAAGCTTCCAGTGGTGGGGGGCACTTAACATTGGATGACCACTAATGAAATAGATTCATCATTTGCAAAACCAAGTAAGCTACCAATATTTTGCAACATGCAGATGCATTGTGCATTACGTTTCTTGCAGTTCTGTGCCTGCAAACCAACATGTTTATTTTTAACACTAGTGCTATTAATCCCTCCAACACCTTGCTTACCAGTATGGCCATAATCTTCATCCTTCTGGGTCACTATTTTTTCCACTACATCTCTCACCTTCCGTCAATATTTGTATAATATAATGTACTTTTGTATCTGAACATCAGGCAGTCACATCCGCATTGATACATGGAACAGGACAAAAAGACAGGGGAATCTGTAAAGAGGCACTGAGCCAAGAGCTGTGACTCTGCATACTAATGTGTTACTATAAATTCACCACAACAGCCACTACTTACTCTACTCTGTGACCTTAAACACATTCACTTTAATGTACTTCTCTCACATTGTGATGCTCAGTTAAGCTCCCTGCTTGCTATTTCAGGAAACTGTGCAAGGTGTTTTAATAAACACTTTCCCATATGTTGTGTGTGTATGAAAAGCCCTAATATTTAAAACCAAATTCATTTCCTTCCTTTAAAGTTGAGGTGCCATGCATTCAGTTAGATGAGGTACCTACCATACTACATGGTAGCATGTGGAATACAGAGATCACTCTGAGAACTCATTCATACAGAGTCAAAGAAAGGAACAGTTGTTGACAAAATGCAAAGGTGCAGAGATGCATGCTTGATGGAAGTACTCCCTGGGTTAACAATTTTATCAGCTTTATAAACAAACTGTGGTATCACAGAATTCAGCAGCCAAGGTCACTGCCCCAGTGAACTTCCCAGCTGTCTATTTTTGTGTCAGACTGGAGCATTTACTGCAGGTCAGTCCCACATTCTGACTCTCTCCTCACCGTGGCTGAATGAAGGCTGGTGCAGGGGTGCCCCTAGACACCTTGTGTCTGGATTGGGAATGGAGGGTGCCCGGTGTGGTGTTGCCATGGTGCCTGGAGGTAGGAGAGCATGGGTCACTGGCATGATGCAGAGCACTGGAACAGGCTGGCAGGCATCAGAAGGCACACTGAGAGCCCCAGAGACAACTGCTGGAGCAGACCTAACAGCAGCCGTGGCAGTAGTGGTGGCAGTAGCAGTAGCACCAGCTCTCGGTCTGAGCTCACCTCAGGAACAGCAGAAATGGCCATGGCAGCACAACACCCCCTCCTCCTCCACCGCCCATACCTTTATGGATGTCAAACAAGCTTTCAATGGGATGGCCACCATCAAAGATAGGATCTTATGAATCACAGGCTACTAGGGATACCCTAGATATTCTAGCCAGAAAAATAAGTCTCGGATGCTTTGTTTATTGTTTTTTTCTTGAATTGCAGATATGCCAGTTTGAGAAGGGGTCAATCCTTCCCATAGAATTCAAGGTACGCACGCAGTGACTTGATTTTTGTGGCATGCAGGTTGCTTTTTACAAACATAAAAACATGAGCATAATAAGTGATGCATTTTAATCACTGCTGCAGGATAGAAGTGACCTTAGAAAGAGCAAATTTTCTTTAGAATGTGTCAAAGGTGATGGAATTACTGTAATTGAAGGTATGTTCTGTAATGGTTGCACAGTTTAATTTACAGTCACCTGTGTAGCACTGTGACTTTAAGGCATACCTTACCCTTAGTGGCTTATATCAACAAGCTGTCTATGACAGCAGTTCTGATGAAGTCACGTGTAGGGAATTTGCATACTGCTGACGGCAGTATGTAAATTACCTGCCGATGGCAGTATGCAAATTGCCTACACATTACAACTGTTGATTGGAGCAGTTTTTTGCTTTCAACTGTATGTCACTGCATCTGAACAGCTGTTATAAACAGCTCAGACATTCATTGGTGGGGTGTGGCCATGCCTGCAAAAGGGACCAGGGCATTGGAAGTGGGGGAGGCACACCTACAAAAACTCATAAGGTGGCACTGTTTCTTGCACATGCGTGGAAGCAAACATAAAAAGGGAGGATGAAGTAAGGAATGACTACATGACAAGAAGTTTAAAAAATACAGTTTAATTATCAGGACAGAAAATGAAAAAAATAACAAAGATTAAAGAAGATTAGTATAGGAGAGAGGGGGAGAGAGAGAGAGAGAGTTTGGGCTCTCACAATCTGTTTCACTGTTGCTGGAATCTGGTCAAAGAAAAAAAAAGAAAAAAGCCACTATGCAACATCCTGCAAACCTGAAGCTGCTTAGGTAGAATGACATAAACCTGTTGGGCTAGCTGGTCAGTGGTCACTTTTTAAAAAAATATATATAATTAAAAAAAAATTCTAAATTATCCTGCAGTTTAAAAAAGACATTTTGCTCTCAACCTGACCCTGACTAACCTGCAAAGCAGAAGCCTCTTGGCTACTGTACTATAATCCTGCTGGGCTAGCTGCCCAATTAAAAAAAATGCATTTGAAGACATATTCTTGTGTGTTTTTGAAATGTTCATACTGTTAAAAAAGAATGTGTTCATGACCTGACCATAATGCAAAGCAGAAACCCCTTGGCTACTAGACCAAGCTTACTAGGTTAGATGCCCAATTTAGTCAAAAAGATAATATTTGAAAAATATTCCTGTGTGTTTTCCAATTCATCCTGCTTTGGAAAAAAACAATTTTTCTCAGCCTGACTCCGACCTTTCTACAAAGCAGAAGCCCCATTGGCTAGTGTGCCATAAGCCTCATATACTAGCTGCCGAATTTTGCAAACAAATAGCACTTGAACAATGTTCTTGTATGGTTTCCAAGTCACTTTGCTGTTTAGAAAACATTTTGTTCTTAAAAATACTTAGATAGAGACGGGACTAAAATGAGGAATAATGGTGGCAGGATCCATGACAGGAGTCCAACAGAAATTCTGTCGAACGCCTCGTCAGCAACATCGGCAGGTCGACCGCATTCTGCAGTCAGCTGCCAGTTCACTATTGCTGTCTTTGTTTTCTTTGGGGGTTTAACACCTGCCTTCTGCGGGGCTTTGCTCCCCACCCCATAAGGATTCCCAACTTCAGTCGGAGATGATTTGGGGTGTAGGATCTTTCTGACAGACAGCACCGGTTCCAGTGGGTCTCCCACCATGGCTAGGTGCTGTAGTCGCTGTGGGGGACCTCGCTGGTGAAATGTCACTGCGAGGAGGATAAACGATGATGGCATACAAATCAGCTTGCCAAAGAAAGGCAGAAAAAGGAAACACATTTATTCTGCTATAAGAAACACTATCAGTCACACTCCTAGTGGCATTGCTTAATTGTGTTTGACAGAAAAAATAACAAATAATTCTCAGTCTGTGAGTGATGCCAGAAGTAGATCACCTTTTCTTGCAAGTTATCCATTCCATGACACATCAAGCATAAAAGAAAGGTTCAGGTGATGTGCCTTGTAAGATGAGTAATGGACAAGGTAGTAGAGGCACTGCTATTAAAAACAAACTCTGGCCAGAGCCAATAGGGCTGCAGCCAAGGAATTTGTGGTAAAAATATTGAAAATGTGTTTTTTAATATTTTTACACCAAATTTATTTTCAATATAGCCTTGTTATGACCCTGCCTCATGAAGAAGGGCAGAGAAAATATTCAACTCCTGGCCTAAAGGTGATTTTGTACAGGGACTGCAAATTCAACTTTTGGGACACAAAAACACATTTTGGGCATGAGTTGAAAAATGACAGCTGTCACATTCAAGAGGTGCTGTAAAGAAATGGCTATGTTGAAAATGTGGGGTAAAAATATTGAATTTACCAAAGTTACAAGCCTGTGTTTGCAAAATGTAACATAGTTTCATAGCTTTTTTATATATATTTTGACACCAAATTTAAATCATAGCCTTCTTATGACCCTGTCTCATGAATAAGGTCAGAGAAAATTTTCAACTCCTGTCCAAAAGATGATTTCATGCAGGAAGGGGCAAAAATCACCTTTTGGGATGTTAAAAAAAAAACTCAGTTTTGGCCAGAATTTGAACAAGCATTTGTCAATGCAGAATGTTTCCTTGCATGGTATGTGTGGCAGGGTGGGGTGTATTGTGTTAGTTGAATAACAGCTTAAGGTTAGTAAAGAAATCCTCACCTGCTGCAGTGAAATCCATTCAGAGACCCTCAAATAAGGTGTCTATACCTGAAGGAAACTCCTAAAGTTCTGCGGGGGGCTACTCTTAAGACAAACTAAAAACCAGAAACTGACAGCAGCAATAGCTTGTATTATTCTCCAGATGGCAAAGATTAATAAAGTAAAGGTAACTGTAGATCTTTGATAATGCAACTATATCCTTGTCTTTATTTTATTTTTTTATTTTTTATACTTTCTTTTTTTTCAGAGAAAAGGAAAAAAATAATTTCATAATCATATCTTAATAGATACATCTCGATAACATAGACCCCAATTTACAATGAGAAGCATTAAAAAACCTTTTTTTTTAACATTTTATAGGGGGGGATAAAAAGTTTTAACAAAATGTGCTGTGTCTGCACTCAGCAAACTCCAAGCTTTAATACACCTCACTATAAGAAAAAAACAAAACAATTAGTTATTTTAATGCAGAGGACACTCTTTCCATCAAGTTATTCCCAACAGAATATCCAGGCTAATAAACTTTAAACCCAATATGTTTTTATTTATTGTTCGTTCCCTCAGATAATGGCAAATACTGTGTATTATCTACAAGACCTTCCTCATCTTCCTGTTCTTCATCCAGATCCGATTCCAGCTCTGTGGGCAGTGCTATATTATTCTAGTAGAATTCTTTTGCTTTGTCCACATCATAGAAGAAATAATCCTTATTCTGAAAAGTCACTTTGAGTTTGCAGGAGCTCGGAGTACTGCACACACTCCAACTTTTATAAATGCGGTCTTATTGCCAAAAAGCATTTTCTCCATCATTGAGTAATTAAACAAAAATCTTGGTACAGTTGCATTCTCATCCCTTCAAACATGACTCCTTTTTTAACCCTCGCAAGCTGTAATAGCCTATTTCTTTGTGATACTGTAAGGCACGTACATATCACATGCCTTGCCCTTGTTTCTGAGGTAACAGCCATTTGTTGTTTTGGTCTAAACATGTACTCCAAAAGAACCAGTTGGTTTGGAGAAAGAGACAATGAAAGTACTTTTTCTATTTCTGTTTTTAGGTCCAAGTCGGGAACTACAGCTGAGAGTCCAATTAAACGTAAGTTCTTTAAAAGTAGGGTATTTTCCATTTTCTTGAGCTTTCCCATCGTACTAATCTGTTCATGCAGGGCAGCGTTCATAGCCCTCTCAACAGTCAAAACTCTTGCAGCTAATTGCTCAATATTTTTCTCAGAGGTAACAACCCGCTTTTCAACTGCCAACACCTTCAATTCAATACTCTCACAACCGGATACAATATCTATAAGAGAACCCTTAATTTCAGAAAGTGTATTTTTTGCTTCTGTCTGGAATTCCATTAGGAAAGCTTGTAGTATGGCCAAAGCTGTTTTTTGAGGAGTCTTCACCTTAACGTCTGTGTCCAAATGGGCCACTGCAGCTGGGGAAGCCATTTCTCCCAATGAAAGCTGAATGCTGAAAACACCTTACTTGGGTGAAAAAAAATATTTATCTATCTTCTCCAAGCTCTGTCCTGCTCCTTCTTTAACTTTAGGCTTCTTAGACATCTCTAAAATGCGAGAAAATTAAAGCAGAACCAGAACGACACAGCAGAGCTAAGCCGAGGCAGACACAGCCATATTACCTCTCTAGCACCCCTATATCCTTGTCTTTAAACCTAAATATGAACCTATAATCATATGTTATCCAAGTTACATTAATTAAGTACAAGTACATTTATTGTCTGGAAAGTAAAAATTGAAGCTGTTCAGTTTTTACATAGTACAGGAAAACAACCTACAGGCTTTATTTTTTTAAACACTATTCATTCTCTTACACCATGGACTCAACACTCCTTATCAGAATTGTTTTAAAAATAAATTTATGTGTGTGGAAGGCAGAACAAATCTCAAAATGCCACACAGTATAATGCATTAATTTATATGTAGGGGCAGTAGCTATACAACTGAAATTAAATTAACCTGGCTGCTTTTTCTCAGCACATAGCTTTTTGAACACAAAAGCCAATTCATTTAGATGCAGAAGAGAAGCAATGTAATTTATTTATTTATATTTTGTTAACTGGGTAGGCCCACTGGATCCTGAGGGGACTCTTTTTCAGGGGTAACCCAGAGTTAGTTACATGTGCCATAACAAATGCACGATAACATAGGTAACAGGTGCACATACAGATCAAAGAGTAGCATAAAAGTGCCAATAGTACAGAGCATCGTACAGAACAATTCAATAGTAAATACCAAGTATGAGGTAGTAAACAGTATGATACAAAAGCAGGATGACATTCGAGCTTAACAGAGAGAGAAAGAACATTAAAACAGGTGTAGGCTGACCCGGATAATTAATCTTACACATCACTGTGGCTGTTTACATTCCTATTCCTTCTGCCTGCATTGTACATGTTGATTCATTGTTTTTTATTTCAATATTAGCAAATCAGACTTACCGATACAGTAATTTGTGTTTTTTTTAAACACCATTCATCCTCGTACACCATTGACTCAACACCTCTTATCTGAATTGTTTTAAAAATAAATCTGTGTGTAGAAGGAGAACAAATGTCAAAATGCCACATGGTAAAGTGCATTAATTTATACTTTGGGGCAGTAGCTATAATGCAACAATGAAATAAACCTGACTGCTTTTTCTCAGCACTTACACTTTTTGAAAACAAGAAACAATTCACATAAATGTAGAACAGAACCAGCATTTTTACATTGCTGTGGCCCTTTATATTCATATTCCTTCTGCCTGCATTGTACGTGTTGATTAATTGTTTTTTATTTCAATACTGGCACATCAGACTTCCTGGTACAATAATTTTGGGGAGGGGGTGTATAGAAAGGTGCTGCATGCTAATCTCAGTCGTTTTAGTTAGTATATGATTGGCAGCTTTCACGGTTCAGGATTCAACTGACTGAGGGTAAGATTAGCATGTAGTACATTTGTAAACTCCTCCCCACAGTGCTCCTTCCAGTGATAAATGCAGCACAGCAGTTGTACTTTGCTGGAGTCCACCATGAGCCTGGAGGGAAATCCGTCAATCCCCACTCCTGACACAGATGCCCCATCACTGCAGACAGACACTAATCAGAACAAGATGCCCCTAACTATCCCCAAGCAGAAGCAATGATTGCACACGAAACATATATTTAAAATTACCTTCTACATCCCTGGCACCTTGGCAACCTTACAAACAGTAAAGACTGCAGTTTGCAAATGAAAGGAAAGGGGCTGACAGCAAGCCCAGGTAACGTCTCTCTCTCTCTCTCTCAACATGGAGCTGTGTCAAAGACATGCGCACCTAATGTTTGTTTCCGCAACTATGCACAGTTTTTAAAAAATAATAATGTTACTGAAATTTAAAATGTATTGGCTGATATACTTATGGTTTTTCAGCTCTATGCCCAAGTCGCTGAGCTGCCTAAGAACACCAGGAAATTAAAATAAATGTAGAGAATTTCACCGATACCACTGGAGAGGTTTCAGCAGGATGAACAACAGCAGCCAGGAGGGAGTCTGACTCCGAACATGAGGAAAAAGGAAGGGGGGGGGCATGAAAAGGCAGGTGTGGGAATAGAAAGAAGGGGGAGTACATTGAACCTTGAGCTTTAACTATGCAGTGCCATACATAAGGCCACTCAGCTGCTTGCTAAAAAGCTTTATGCAAATAAAGATAATGAAGGACTCGCTCTCTCATTGAAGCATTTCATTTCTTTCAACTAGAGAATGGCTTCCAGCTGTGAAACTCTGACTAGTGTCACAGTCTGGTTGCTTGTTCATTGGTCTGTCAGGGACAAGCACACTCTAGAGTGTTTTGCATTGGACTCATCCCTGACACATCTCTGAAAGTCATTCTACCACAAGATGTTTCTTGTGCAAGTTCAAAGAAACATAAAAATGATAGCTGTCACATTCATGAGGTACTGCAAATATATGGTTATGTTGTAAATTTGGGGTAAAAATATTGAAAATGTCCAAAGTTACGAGCCTGCATTGGCAAAATTCAATGTAGGCTCAATAACTTTATTATTTTTTGAATAGTTTTACACCAAATTTTCAATATAGCCTTCTTATGACCCCACCTCATGAACAAGGGCAGAGAAATTTTTCAACTCCTGCCCAAAAGTGACTTTGTGCAGGAACCGCAAAATCACCCTTCGGGGTGTAAAAAACATTTTGGCCAGGATTTGAAAAATGATAGCTGTCATACTCATGAGGTGCTGTAAAGATATGGTTATATTATGAATCTGGGGAAAGAATATTGAAAATTACCAAAGTTATGAGCCTGTGTTTACAAAAGTCAACGTATGCTCATAACTTGATTCCTTTTTAATATTTTTTACATAAAATTTTCAACATAGCCTTCTCTTTTTTTTAACTTATAATTTATTGATTGTATGTAATAGTACCTTACATTGAATCCCAAGAGGAAGGTTTACAAGATTTGTACATATGTCTAATAGACAGGCACATTTTAACAGTCACTAATAATTAGCACCCCAGTTCTGTGTTACATCACGTGGCGGGGGGAGGAGTAGGTTGCGTATTATTTAGCAATTAAACACTACAAATTATACATTGGCACATTTAGTGCCAGTAATAATGTCCCAAAAATTATGAACATTCTGAAACTGGCCCTTGCTGCCATGAGCTAGGATGGTAGAAATGTTCAGATAATAATCAGGGACCCTGGTTTTCCATTTTTACCGGTAACACCGGCAACAATCATGGAATCCTGCTTGGTTTGCGGATTTTGAATTCTTGTACTGGTGCCTCACGGAAATTGCATGTCACTGCACAGAATTTCTAAGATTTCAGCAACTTTTTAAATTTTTTTTATTTTCTCTTTCTATGTACCCTTCTCACAGCCTCAGTCTCCACTTTTCAGAGATCCCTAGGTTGGCTATCCCTTAGCTTCACCCCCAGCTAATGCTCAGGCGCTTGTGTGGTCCTGACGCTATCCTGCCTGGATTGTACCTCCCCAGGTGGGAGGGACCCCAGGTCACCCTCCACCTCCTTAGTGTGTGTCGAGCAGCTCAGTGGGTCCCTCATGGAGCCTGGTTATGAAGTCTGGAGCACCTGGGTCCCTTCTGCCGGTGGCCAATGTGGGGTGATTGTTCCTGGTTTTCTGGTCTTTGTTCCTGAGGGCACCAGGACTACAGGAGATCCAAGGAGGTAGGTCACATAGAAACATGCCACTGCTCCAGATCCTGGCTAGCGCTCCCTCCTGATCACTCTGCAGCACCATTGCATCACCACCCATGGTCACACAGGAAGTGGTAAGCAGCAGGACCTGCAGCCCACCCTCACTGGAGGAGGGTGCAGTCCCCCAGGTGCTCGATCCTACTCCCCTGGCCAGACCTCCAGCAACTCGAGTTTGCTTCTGACCTTGGTTCACTGGCATTGCAAGCAATAGTGCTACCGCAGCGCCAGCGGGCCAGCCCAGATTTCAGCATCTTAAAATGAATGCTGCTGTGCTTTGCATTCTTTTTGCTTTGCTGCATATAGAGTCGGTCACAAAATCACCCACACTGCTTTGTTGTAATCAGCCATTCAGTTTAACCACCCATGCCTAGTGGTTAGAGTAACAGACAGCGAATGAACTGGGTACATCCAGGAGACCTGTGTTTGATTCCCACAACCTCCACTTGCATACTGTGTGACTCCAAGCAAGTCACTTAACCTCCCCAGTGCTTCTAGGTCACTCCTGAAAACAGACAGTTCTGTCTAGTGGGCCTTACCTGCTTTACAAAGAATATAAAAAAAATACTAATATATGTTTACTACATCATAGAATAATAGACAGGGTACCATGTAATTTACCTGAGTTTTACTTGGGCTAAAATGACTTTGTATAGGTAAAGATAAATGTTCAGATACATTTTATGTGTTTTATAAGCTTGTTTTTAGATTTTAGTCAGGTTTTTATTGTATTCTTTGCATATAAGCATCTAAGTTGTAGATTGCTAAATGCAGGATCACTGTTACCAACTAGCTTATTCAAGTTTATAATCAGTAGGGCCATCCAAAATCCTCAGTTGTTTGAATGAAAACTAGTCTGAAAAGGTGTTCACAAAGAAGAAACTGCCTTACTACTTATGAAAAGACTTCACAGTTAGCACCCCACTTAGGTGAATTAGATAATTTGCACCTTTTCTCCCACCTGCTGTTTCAGTCTCTGGGACAACAAAAAGTTTTCTGATAGACTGCTTCAACAAAAAGCAAATGTTAAATATTTAAGTGTACTTATGTTTTGCCAGTGGATTTTGAAAGCACAGTCAGTGCTCAATTCACATCTGAACAAAGACATGAAAACTAGGAGACACCCCTTTTCATGGACACCAAGTTAAAAAAAAAAAAAAGCATCCACATTTCTGGGAGATGCATAAATCCATTTGAACGTCCTCCACTAATCACTGATGGATTTTTCAGGTGAAGACACTGTATTTCAAAGAAGCAAATTCAACCGTTTTTTTTTTTTTTGCTCCTCCTACCCCCTGGCCATTCACTCCTTCAGGCCTGCCAAGGCTCCCTACCACTGCTGCTGAGTCCCAACCACCATCCACTGCTCCTTACTGCTGTGCTACCAGGTAACCCAAAGTAACCCTTCATTGAGTGGGCCCCTAACCCTGTGAGAGGCTACCAGGGGAGGAGAATTGCCCTAATGAGCTTCCTGTGTATCCTGAGCATGGCAGGGGTCTGAACAGACACATGTCTGGGGCTTCCGCCTTATGAAGGGACCAACAGCTGTCCTTCGGTTGGTGTTTTCCCATTTTCTTGGGAGCGTGACAGGCCACATGATGTCAAGGCACAAGCCGACGTCCATCATGCTCCCTCCTGCAGTGAGGGCTGACATGTTGTCATACCTCTGGCCTCCATCAGGGGCCAGCAAATGCTGAGCTGTGAACCCACCCTCCCTCCAGGAGAAGGTGAGTGGTCATTGGACACTCAAGCCTTCACCCACCAGCTGGCCCTCCAACACCCAAGTCTGTTACCTAAACCTGGTCAGCAGTGTCACAGGCAGAAATCCAATTCAGGCAGTTAAATTAGAGATAGGAAAAAACAAAGGTAGTCCACCTCAGTGGTGATGGTTCCGATTAATTCACATCTGAGTTCTACAAGCAAAGAGACCAAGTCATTTGTAACTTGTGCATGTCGGGTGTGGGTGTTGAAGAAAGGGGATCATAGTGCTGTCACTACTGCCATCACCACAGAGGGATGTGGACTGCATTGTTGCTACTGCCACTACACCACAGGGGTGGGGGATGTAGTGCTTCTGCCATCACCACTGATGGATGGGGAATGTAGTACTGCTGCCATCACACCTAGGGATGGGGAGCCATAGTGCTGCTGTTTCTGTCACACCTGAGGAGGGAGGTCATAGTGCTGTTGCTGATGCCATCACACCAGTGGGATGTGGGCCGTAGTGCTGTTGGTGCTGCCATCGCACCTGAGGGACAGGGTCATAATGCTGCTTCCATCACACCATAGGGATGGGGGCTGTAGTGTTGCTGCTGCTATCACATCTTGTACCTAAAATAACTTTAAACTGGTACAAGGATGGAAGGATGTGTAATAGTGGAGGTCAAAATTGCTAAAATGCATGTTAGCAGAGTTAAAAATTGTTAAATAAAGTACACAAAACCAAACACCAGTAAAACCGGATTTTGGCTTAACAGACACCGGTGGCAATACCGTTTTTTACAATGTGCAAAACGGAATATGCCCTTTCTCAATCCCGGTAAACCAGTGTCCCTGAAATAATGTACACCCTGTCAAAGGGTTAATCATCCAGTCTACAAAACATTGGGAATACAAACTACTGTACAGAGTTTCCCACACAGATTCAAACAGAGCACAGTGTTAGAGCAACATTTGAACTGCTAGTATTTATGTACATTCATTAAACTTATATGACAGCAAAACTAACTCCATTTTTGCCAGTAGATAAAGGGTGGAAAACAGTGTTCAAGGAGATGGAGGTGAGGAGGTGGGGGGGGAGGAAAGCAGTCTCTTATGCAGCATAGTGCGCCATCTTGGATGTTCCTTCACGGTAACAACAGATAAACAATTTTACTTCTTTAATACTGAAAACCTGAGGAACTCTATAAGGCAAAGAGGCCAAGCATCCCCCCCACATATGCCAACAGTGTCCCCCAAATAGTCTTGCATCTCTCCAAGTCCCTTCCACTCTAAACCACCATGACTTTAATAGATCCAATCAAGCCTCCTAATCCCCATCAGAGTCAGAGGAGTTTTCCTGAGCAATAAATTGTTTCTCAGTTTTATGATGGAAAACTTTTGAAAACTGATATGCCTTAAATCCTTATAGGACCCTTTAGCTGGCAGGCATCAGAAGGACATGATGGTCTCCCAAAGCCCAGAGATGCACCTAAACCCCATGAAATCTTTTCCTTCACATCTGCGTAGCATAGCTTAAATCAGGGAATAAATGCACCTGGTTATCTTGCCAGTTGAGAGGACTAAGACTTTTTGTGTGCTGGAGGAATAAGTCCCATTCTATTGATGTGCTGAGCTCCAGCATGATTGTGCGAGGAACAGGGGCTCCTTTAGCTGCCTTGGGCTGACCACCATGTGGAGTAATCTGGTAAGCTTTCAACAGTACAAAGTCTACCTCAATTTGCAACAGTTCCTTTAGCCAGTCTTTCAAGAATGCCATGGGGTTCTCTCCTTCTGGCTACTCAGGTAAGCCCAGTATACAGATATGGGTGGATTGAACTGTATTTTCTAGGTTTTCCAGGTGCTTCTGAAGTAGACCATTTTCTTTTGTTAGGCCCGAAGCAACCATGAGGGCTTTGTCTGCAGTTTTAGCTGCTCCTTTTGTATCCTCCACCAGTATGCCAACCTTTGTGTGAAACTGCTTCAGTTCTGTACTGAATTCTTCAATTTTGTGATCAAATCCCTGAATAACTTGAAGTAAGGCTGCAAGGGTTAGTTGGGATCCTTCTTGGTCTCGTGCCCTGGACTGGGAGTCTTTGCTGCTGCCTCCTTTGGGCTCCTTTTGGTGGGTTCTCTCCACATTTGCTCCTGCTTTGTTTTCATGGACCAGTTCATCCAATTCAGTTGTTAAACTTTGGCAAATTTTACACCAAATGATAACGTTAGAGTTGCTCTATCCCTTGGTGCCGATTATAATAGTATCTCTAGCAATTAAAATGTACTTTATGGCAATTAACTGCCTCTGCCTGTAGAGCTGCATGAAAAAGCTGTTCAGAGCTCAGCTGCTGGTCATGCCCCCTCAACATAGCCTTCTTATGACCCCACCTCATGAACAAGGGCAGAGAAAATTTTCAACTCCTGCCCGAAAGGTGATTTTGCACAGACCACAAAATCACCTTTTGGGATATAACAAACATTTTGGCCAGGATTTGAAAAATGACAGCTGTCACACTCATGATGTGCTGTTAAGATATGACTATGTTGTGAATTTGGGGGAAAAATATTGAAAATTGCCAAAGTTATGAGCCTGTGTTTGCAAATTCAATGTAGGATCATAACTTTGTTGTTTTTTAATATTTTTACACCAAATGTTCTACATAGCCCTCTCATGACCCCACCCTGTGAACAAGGGCAGAAAAAAGTTTCAACTTCTGCCAGAAAAGTGATTTCACACACTGACCACAGAATCACCTTTCAGGACAGATCTGCCTAATGACAGTGCAATTGTTCATGAAGTGGGGTCCCAGAAAAGGCATGTTGAAAATGTTGGGCACAAATATGAAAAAATGGCCAAGTTATGGCACTAAGTTCAAAACCCCAGTGAAATATATTGAATTGCATACCTGTTTCCTCAGTGCGCCATTTGGCTTTAAAGAGTGAAGATGTGCCGGTGGTCCAGAGAGGATTACAGTATTAGACCCCCCAATGGGTATGTAAAGGCTTGGGGGGTGCGGGGTGGTGGGTGCTTAGTGGGAGGGTCAGGTGGGGGGATGGTAATACCACAAAATACATTAATGGATGTTTTCCTTTTTACAGGGTAAAAACAAGACATTCGTGGATGTTTTTCTTTTTGCAGGGTGAAAAAAAGGACCGAAGGATTGCCATAGTGACACTGGGAGACTGAGAACTCCCAGTGTTGCTGTTATGTTTCTTGGGGGGTGGAGGGTGCTAAGAAGGAGGGTTGGGTGGGAGGAGAAAACACATATTTTTAAAAAAGAAAGGTCACAGAACAGGAATGAGATACTGGGGGTTGGGCACCCCCAGTGTCATTGTATTGTTTCTGGGGTGGGGTGGTGGGTACTGAGAGGGAGAGTCAGGTGGGGGGAGAAAAAATAAATGTAAAAAATGTTATGGAACATGATCGTGACATTGGGGGATTGGGCAGTGTCATTGTTATGTTTCTGGGGTGGGGTGGTGGGTGCTGAGGGGGAGAATCATGTGGGGGAATATGTATAATTAAAAAAAGAAATTGGCAGTCAGAGTGGAACACAGCTCAGTCTGTCATGACCAAGATGGCTGCCACACTGTCCTGTGCATGCGCTAGTAGTTGAGCTTGCGTAATACAGTTTGCCAGCCATCTTTGATATGGCAGAGCGTGCCGTGTTCCACTGTGACCACCGATACAGAAAAAAAAATAGTGCAGTGCAACTTCCACTGGAGACAACGAACGGAGTGCTTCACAGACATGGAGGTGACCGTGCTGCAACTCCAACATGTTGTTCAGTCAGAAGGAATGTGCTAAGTCCTTTTCTGATAGCAAGAAGTGTGCAGAGCTACCCCCACTGCAGCCCTAAAAAAAAAAAAGTTCACTGGGGGCATCACTCGAAGAGGCATTGAAAGGATGACTACAGATGCTTTCAATATTCCACTATCCCAGTCGTCTCATGATGCAGAATCCAGCACAGACAATATCAGCAATGATTGCAACTTTATGTTCAATGGACTTGGGTCTTGAGTCATCTAATTCTTCTTCTCATACTGAAGTGGTGCACAACAGAAGTCCCATCAGAAACCCTGGAAATATGCCATCAAGGGAGGCCAGTGGACATGGAGGTGGCAAGGATGGTCTTGTCTTCCATGCTGACACTTTTATTTTGCACGATGAAGACAATGTCCTTGATGATAATGACATAACAAATGAAAGCACTGTTACTGCTAGCCAACAGCTACCTATGCCAGAAGGTAAAACTAAGAAGATATCTTCTTGAGTACAGAACTACTATTATATTCAATCCCAAAATGCTTGCCATGAAGTATGCACACTCTGTAAAACTGGTCTCAGCAGGGAAAGGCAGGAAAATCACCTTGGAACATCCACTTTAATGAGAAACTTTAAGAGAATGCACTCTTCTCGATCTGGGTCTCCAGTGGGAATCCAAGGCCCTAACATAGTTAGGTATTAAAGTTTCCCAGGATTTAAATTTGTTGACTCCCCTCAATTTCAACCCCTTAATTAAACATATCAAGCAAGATTTATCGTGATGGAGGCATTTGCCCTTGTCCTTATGGGGAAGGGCAAATATACTTAAAAATAACATTTTGCCACACTTACACTATCCACTGAGCATGTGAAATATTGTTCTAAGATTTGGTTCTGTAAATATGATCTATTTGTTTGGATATTCTCTGGGTGGGCAAAATACCACGTAAGGCCTTCATTAAACTTTGTCGACTGCTTCATCTAGGCAGCCTTCAACTTCCCTTTTTGCTAGTTTAATATTTTTCTTTACATAGAGCCAAACATTTTCAATGGGGCAATCCCATCACTGAGTGCTTTTATTTCCATAGCTGGCTAAGTATTGAGAAAAATTTAGTGGAAGCACATCATCTCTCTCGACCCTCATTATTGTACACTCCCATCTAGTTTACTGAAAACTCTCAAATCAACACCCATAGGTTGGCCATTGAAAGCTCATTCTCAACTCTGCGAATTCTTCCAACTATCTTATTTAAAGGATTTAAGATAACCATTTTTCAATAATCAGAATTTCCTCACTAATAAAAAAACGTTTTCTGAGGGCCAGTTAGAAAGGAAAGAATATCAACTCAATTGGGGATTTAATTAATGACAATGTTATCCTTACTTTCCCAGACTCTCTGAAAAAGTGTAACCTCCCTCCACATTCCTTTCTACAATATGCCCAATTTAAACATTCTTTAGGGAAATTTTTGGGAACTCCCCTTCTGGAGTACTTTTGCAGGGGTTTTCTTTTACAAATTGTCTTCTTTCTCTGTGTAACCAAGACCTGTCACACATATTTACCAAGTAATAATCCAGTGGGTATGGGACAACACAGCTCCCACTGCTTTTTATTGGGAATCTGCCCTTCAACTGAGCAGCCCCTTGGAATACTGGTCCTGAATCTGGTCAGACCTCTACAGATTTGTTAAACAGGATAGTTTGAGACTCCTACAATTTAATATCTTACATCATTTTATTATACCCCATCCAAACTGTTTAAGACGGGGAGGCCACCAAATTCCACTTTCGTGCTTTGCAACCAGGAGGAGGGTACCCTTTAGCATATTCTTTGGACATGTCAACAAATGAAACCATTATAGATTTCAATACAGCAGTTCCCCCTCCCCTCCATTTTTTGGGCCATTCTCATTATTTCACTTTGGATATTGCATTTTGGGAGACTACAAGCTTATTGCATCTAATTTTATTTTTATTTATTTTAGTTAAATTTTGTTAACCAGGTTGGGACACTGGATAAGTCATTTTTCAGGTTCGATCCCACACAACTACAAACAGAACAAATAATGTACATAATAAAACATACAAAAACAAATTACAAAAAACACATACAAACAGCCAATGACTGTAAATATTTTTTTTAATTAAAATGTTGCAATAAGGAGGAAGAATGTAAATTATCTGGTAAATTATTCCATAACAGGGGGTCAGCAACCTAAAAAGGGTAAGATCTGGATCTAGAATGACATGAAACAATTTGTAAAAAAAAACAAAAAAACCCTAAAGGATCATAAATTACATACAGTAGACCTAATAGTAACTAAGTCCTATAATGGATATGTAGTTTTTGAAAAAATAGACTTGATTATTTGACAACTGAAAAAATGGGCGAATTTAGATTTAGGATATAACCAACCCATTTCCGAATATAGACAACAATGATGAAAATGAGGAGGAGAGTCCAGGACAAAATGACAAATGTTGTTATATGTAGTGACAAGAATATTAATTTCTTTGATAAATAGTTTAAAATACAGGCTGGCAACATAATCAAGATGCGGGAGCAGTGTTCCATTTACAATGGACCTACAAGTTTTGAAAGAAAAGTATTTCTTGCATCTTTACAGCAAACCACACTTTTGGTTGACCTTTCTAATAACTGCCTTTACCTGAGTATAAAATGTTAGTTCTGGGTCCAACAAAATGCCCAGCTACTTAAACTCTTCAACTTGTTCAATTACTACCCCCCATTATCATGAATCAAGAGAGTTGGTTCATCTTTTAAAGAATAAGATGTTCCTTCTACAGCTCACCACCTTATCCATCCAGTTCTTTTCACTCTTCTCTCCCGCCAATCACCAATTGTCCCTTACCTTCTCCCCTCTTGCCTCCTCTTCTCCTGGCCCACAAACACCAACCACGGCACTCTTCACTCTTCTACTGCTTCTTCTGCAATCCCTCCTCCCCTCACCCATTTTGGGAATTAACACCCTTCCCTTCACACCAGCTTCATCCCTGTGGACCACCCCCCGCCCGGCTGCTTCACCTCATCACTACCTCTCAAACCTTCCACCTGTCTTTGGTTCTCTCTAATACTACCTCAACAGGACCTTAGACTCTTTCTCCTCCTCTCCAACTCCTGGCTCTCTACCAAGTACATATCTATCAGTTGAGTTAAACTCTCAAGTCTCCGCAAACCAAAGTCACTACCCCTCATCACAAGGTCTTCCAGGACCCTTATCCTCCTCCTGCACCTCACAGGAATCATCCATCCAAAGCCTGGTTCCAGTAACTGCTGCCCCTTTCCAGTTTCATCCCACACTAATAAAGGAAAAAACAACATAGTCCACTTGAATGTACAGAGTCTACCAGCTAAAATAGACACTTTCCAGGCCTGGGTAGCTGTGAATGACTTTGACGTTATTGTGCTATCAGAAACCTGGCTCTCTCACATAATTATCGATGGGGAGATCAAACTCAGTGGATTCACCTCTGTCAGGATGTGCAGACAGGGGAAAAAAGGGGGTGGCTACATGTTCTTCATTTCCAACAAGTTCTCTTTCACCAATCACAATGTCAGCTCTGAGTTCATCCTGCTTGAGACGTTTCCATTAACCTATTTCTCAGACAAAATAAAACCATCACCCTAACCACTGCCTATCTCCCCCCAGGAACCCCTCCCTCTGACCTGGAGTCCTTGCTGGCCCTCAAACATTCCTTCCCTCCCTCTTAACAGGGAGTGGGTTCTTCTCAGGGACTTCAACATAAATTGGTTCTCCAGACAAGCCAACACCACCAACTCCTGCATCACTGACCTTGGCCTTCACCAGCATATCTCCACACCCACTAGGACAAATTATAAGATGGGTATTCAATCGCTAATTGACTGGGTCATTGTCTCCAACCCCTCCCTCATTACCGATTCTGGAGTATTGTCAGACTGTATCAGTGATCACTGCGCCACCTACTGTCAATGGTCGGCCCAGTGCCCCCAACCCCCCCCAAGTTCATCTTTTCTACATACTGGACAAATAACTCCATTGAAAATATTACACACAATCTCAGCCTAGTGGACTGGTCATTCACCACTGTACCAGGTAACCTTGACTCTATTCTTGACAGATTCTCTACCATCCTCAACAGTGTAGGTAACAAATATGCCCCTCTCAAAAAAATCAGGGTTAGGGGACATGTTAATGAATGGGTATCATCCAACATCATTAAATTGATAAGGACCAGGGACAAGGCCTGGGCCTGTTACACCAAGCACAGAGACCCTGCACAGCTCTCGCTTGACAAAGCACTCAGAAACATGTGCAAATGAATCATCAGAAAAGTCAAAATGTACTTTTTCCATAATAAACAACTCAGGGAAACATCCAACCCCCATCAACTTTGGGTTACACTAAACTCACTACTCGGGAAACACAAGAATACTGAACCAATCACTCTGATCCATGGTGGGAAGCAGACCAATGACCCCTTAGAAGTAGCAAACATTTTCAACTCATTCTTTGGTGACCTCGATAAATATAAACCCTCCCCTTCCACTCCCCCTCCCCCTCTCATCCACCTCTACCTCCTTCCCCAATTATAAGTCTGAGCCCAGTCCCAGATTCTGTTTTAGGGTCCTAAAACCCTCAAACACCATAAAGCTCATCTGAAGTAACATCCCTAAACCCAGCAAAGGGGCAGATGGAATTGACTTTAAAATCCTCAAACTGGCCATCAATTACTTAGCAGTCCACATCACCAACATACTAAACCACTCACTCTGCTCTGGCTTTTTCCCTAGCACCTGGAAAACTGCCACCATCAAACCATTGTTCAAATTAGGGTCAAGGAATGAAGTATTGAATTACCAACTTATTTCCCTCCTTGCTCCCCTCTCTAAAATCATTGAAAAAGTTGTTCATACCTAGCTCACCCACCTTCCTCAACCATCATTATTTGCTCTCTGTTGATCAGCATGGTTTCAGATCTGGACATAGCACCAAAACCACCCTGGTCAGTTTCACCAGTGATATACTCAAGGGAAGCGATAAGGGCCAGTACACAGGCTCTGTCTTCATGGACCTGACCCAGGCGTTTGACCTGGTTAACCATTGCCTTCTCCTGGACACCCTTAAGGGCTTGCATATATCTGAAAACATAGACACATAGAAACATAGAAACATAGAAGTTGACAGCAGATAAGAACCGCAAGGCCCATCCAGTCTGCCCATTTCTTTTTCTACCTTATGAACGTGCCATTGGCCATTGATCTGTCAATGGCCTATTTATTCATACTCATCTGTATTGCTCCCTTATGGCCTATCCCATGCCTGTCTGAAGCCCTGCACTGTATTCATATCTACCACTTCCGGAGGTAGGCCGTACCATGCATCCACCACCCTTTCTGTGAAAAAGAACTTCCTCACATTACACCTTAATCAGCCTCCCTCTAATCTCATGCTGTGTCCTCTTGTCCTATTTTTCTTATATTGAAACATGTTAGAATCTCTTACCTTGTTAATGCCCTTAAGGTGTTTGAATGTTTCAATCATATCACCTCTCTCCCTCCTTTGCTCTAGGGTATACATATTGAGCTCAGTTAATGTTTCCTCATATGTTTTCTGATGCAGTCCCTGCACCATTTTGTTTGCCCTTCTCTGGACTGCCTCAGTTTGGTTAATGTCCTTCTGAAGGTGTGGCCTCCAGCACTGCATGCAGTACTCCAGATGGGGCCTAACCAGTGTCTTGTAAAGAGGGATTATTACCTCCCTCTTCTAACTCTGTGATACCTTTCATTAATACACCCCAACATCCCTCTAGCCTTACCTACTGCTTTAGTGGTCTGCTTGGATGATTTCAGGTCATTGGTGATGATGATGCCCAAGTCTCTTTCTTCCCTTGTGACTGTCAGCAACTCCCCTCCCAGCCTATAGATGGCTTCTGGGTTTCTCTTCCCTATGTGCATGATCTTGCACTTCTTTGCATTAAACCCCAGTTGCCACTCTTCCAACCATTTTGCTAGTTTATCCATATCTCTCTCATTCTGCCCACCCCATCTGGATCATCTACTATGTTGCAGATCTTGGTGTCATCTGCAAACAGACAAACCTTACACTCCAGTCCCTCTGCAATGTCACTGATGAAGATACTGAAGAGGACTGGCCCCAGGACTGATCCCTGAGGTACCCCACTTGTGACTTGCATCTCTTCAGACTGTATACCGTTTACCACCACCACTCTCTGTTTTCTGCCCATCAACTGGTTTGCCACCCAGCTGACCAACATCTGACCCACCCTGAGCCTACCCAGCTTATTAATCAGTCTTCTATGTGGAACAGGATCAAAAGCTTTGCTGAAGTCAAGGTAGGCAACATCAACTGCTTCCCCTTGGTCCACCACTCTGGTTACCCAGTCAAAGAAATCTATGAGATTAGTTTGACAGGACCTTCCTTTTGTAAATCCATGCTGTCTTGGATCCTGTGCTCCTATGGATTCCAGGTATTGCACTATCCTTTCCTTAAGGAGTGTCTCCATAATCTTGCCCATTACTGAGGTAAGACTGACCGGTCTGTAGTTCTCTGCCTCCTCCCTGCTACCAGTCTTGTGGAGTGGGATCACATGAGTCCTTCTCCAGTCTTCTGGGACCTCTCCTGTGCTCAGAGACTCACTAAACAGTTCTGATAATGGCTTTGCTAGTTCCACCCTTAGCTCCTTTAGTACCCTGGGATGTATGCCATCAGGTCCCATTGCCTTGTCCATCCTGAGCTTATCAAGCTCTTGTAGGACCCTTTCTTTTGTGAAGGGACTAGTGCACACCTCCCTCCCCCTGTGTCCATAAAGCTGAGCTGTGGGGCCTGCTCTACCTTCTCTTCAGTAAATACTGAGCAGAAGTATCTATTTAGGATAGATGTTTTTACATGGTCCTCCTCCTCCTCACATGCTCCCTTATCCCCTCTGATCTTAGCAATACCCCCTCTGCACTTTCTCCTTTTACTAATGTATCTATAGAAAGTCTTGTCACCTGTTTTTACTGTTCGTGCCAATGTTTCCTCGGTTTGGCCCTTTGCCTGCCTTACTGCCTTCCCTGCTCCCCTTAGGGAAGTTTGGTATGCCTCCCTATCTTCATCCTGCTGCGTTCCTTTATATTTCCTGAAGGCCAGCCTTTTGGCTCTGACCTTTTCTGCAACTGTGTCTGAGAACCAAAGTGGTTTCCTTCTTCTTTTGTGCTTCCTTTTCTCACTAACACAATGGGATTTTGCTTCAAGTATTGCATCTTTAATGCTTGCCCATGTTGCATGTACCCCTTCACCTGTATTTATTTTTGCCAGGGCTAGCTTAACTCTGTTGGCCATCTTATCAAAGTCATCTCCTCTGAGGTCCCATATTTTTGCCTTGGAATGGGATGATTTGTTCTAGTGGCCAAATTGAACCATATCATGTGATGGTCACTGGCCCCCAGGTGACCTTCTACCTGGAGATATGTGATCCTTTCCCTGTTAGTCAGTACTATATCTAGGATAGCCCTGTCTCTTGTGGGTTTTTGAGGCCCTCCCTTTGCAGGGAATCCACCATGTGTCTAGTTCTGGCAGATGTCCCAGCTGGCATTGACCAATCTGTATCTGGCATGTTGAAGTCTCCCATTATCAGAACATCACCTTTAGCTGTCATGTTTTGTATATCTTCTAACAGTAACGTGTCTATGTCCTCCCCCCTGGTCTGGAGGCCTGTACACAACCCCAGTTTGTATGGCTGTACAATTTCCTGTTTCCAGGGTGATCCACAGTTCTTCTGGCTCTTATGTGTATTCTGAATTTCTGTAGCTTTGATATTTTCATTGACATAAAGGGCCACTCCACCCCTCCATTTTTGCACCTCGGTCTCTTCTGAACAGTACATAGCCAGGTACTGAAGTGTCCCAAGTGTGGTTACTGGTAAACCATGTCTCACTAATAGCTAGTATGTCCAGTTTAGCCTCTATCATTATTGCCTGCAGGTCTGGGATCTTGTTTCCCAGACTGCGAGTATTTGTGTACATGATTCTCCATTGGCCAGATTTTGGTGTGTTAGTTGTTAGGTGAGGTCTTGCATTTCCCCCTGTGCAACATATAGGGAGTTGGACCATTTTCTTTACCTGGTGATGCAAATGAACTACAAACATGCTGAACTCCTGTTTGACCACTAGCTGTGGGGGGAGGGGTGTTCTTCCCATTCAATGTATGGGGTGCTGCACCCCTCTCCCCATTTGCTAGTTTAAATATTCTGCGAAGATGTCAAACTTCTGCCCAAATGCACTGACTCCTTCCTGAGTCAGATGCAGTCCAACAAATTTAAAGAACTTTCACTCCCAAAACTGTTGCCAGTTCCCTACAAATTTGTATCCTTTTTCCTGGTACCAGCCCTTGAGCCACATGTTTAGCTTCCCTGTCTCCCCTTCTCTGATCTTCTGTCCTTCTGTTCTCCTCTTCCAGACTGGCAGGATCTCAGAGAAGGAGATGTGGAATGAAATGGATGATAGTTTGTCACCCAGCCTGGTCAGGAGTTCCTTGCTCTCCACAACTAACTGGCTGGTGAGATCGTTAGTCCCTATGTGTACCAGGATGTCAATGTTTTCTCCTGCTTCCTGAACAATTTTGGCAATGCAGTCAGTGTATCTCACACTGATGTACCTGGGAGACGCCTGACCGGTTACCCCCCTGACAGCTACATTTCACCAGTGAGGTTCCCCGCAGCAACTACAGTGCCATGCCACTGTGGGAAACCTGCTGGAACCTGGCGCTGTCTGCCGGGGGTCCTGCACCCCTCAATCAGCTCCGACTCAGAGTTGATAATCTTTAAGTGGGGGGTGGGGTTTTGGGGAGCAAAGCCCCTGAAGAAAACAAGGATGGACAGTGTGAGCCAGCAACTAGCTGTAGAATGTTGTCGACCTGCCGGTGTCACCAACGGGATGTTCAACAAAAATTTTGTTGAGTCCCTGTCGTGGATCCACATCTGACCACTACTCCTAGCTGAAGATACATATCAACTCCCTGAATCATGGAGTATCCTATGATCAGAAGTTTCTGGGATTTCCTTTTTGCTTTTTTGTTTTGGTTCCTGTCTTGGGTGAGTTTTGTTGTGCTAGCCCCTGTGCTGCAGTGTCCTGCTCTGCAGTGTCCTCTGCCCCTTTGTTTGATTTCAGAGATAGAGGCAGATACCTGTTTGTAGTTTTTATACAGTTTGTGGAGGTGATATGTTGGAGAGCACCGAGTGATGGGGTACCTGATTTGCCCCTTCTAACCACCCGCCAACCCCCTGGACCAACTACTCTCTGCGGTCGAGGTGCTTCTGTTGGATGTTGGGGAAATGGTGGGTGGTTCTTATAATATATTTCCTCTTGAATATGCAATTTGAGGTGCACAATCTCTACCCATGCTGCCTGGAGCTGAGCCTTAGATCTCCAATGGTCCAGCATGCAGGACAGTGTCCTAAATCCTGTAAAACTGTCCTTCTGAAAAGTTTTCCACAGTACCTGCAGTTAATGATATCCATTCCAGATAAGTTGCTGAGTTTATAACCTGGTCAGAGTAATTAGAAGGAAGAAAATTAAAGCAAAAGTTTGATTTTGTGTTTTGTTTGTTTGTTTTTGTATAACTTGTTATAACAAGTTAAAGTACTAGTGCCCCTGTAAATGAGGTCACTGTGTGGATATCCCTCTGATCCGCCCCTTCCTGCTTTGCTACAGGAAATGTCATGACTGTGTTACCATATAAAAGGAGTGCAGTGTGGGGTGGTTGGGGATGGGGGTGGGTGGCTGGGCATATCCCCTGCTGAAAAAGAAGAACCACGGACAAAAGAAACAAGGAGGTAAGAGCAAAAACAATCAGCCAGCAATAAATGCAGTGTCCCTGAAAGCTTATCCTAATAATATATAAAACTGTAAAACCTGTAAAGCACCACCTGTAATAATTTCACAGAATATATACCCTGTAAGAAACACTTTGCTACAGAGAAAAATAAAGCACTAACAGAAGATATACCTTGCAAAATATAATTTGAATCAGAAGATTACAGCACACACCAGTAGGCACACCCTGTAATAATGCAGCAGAAGGTACACTCAGCAACAACAATTTGAATCAGAGAAAATAAAGCAATAACATTTTATCAACAAACAGTAACTATCCCTGTGAGTACAAAACAAAAATAACAACACACAGTAAATCTGCCTAGCCAAAAGAAGCATTAATCCTTATCCGTGCTCTGGTAAGGTTCTTTGCTGTGTCCTTTCAAGCAACCTAAAAGAAAAGAGCTCAGGTGAAGCTAGCTGCCTTTGCCAGAAAACCTAGTCTTCCACCTCCAAGTAATCAACTAACCTGACCTTTTAACCCTTCACTCTGTCAGAAGTTCCTGACAGTTTGTCAGCTCCACCCCCAGATACACACCTAATCCCCTGGAAGATCTGTGGGAGGAAAGCAATTAGCTCCTTCAATGTGAGAAGGAGACTGCAACACCTGTGAGACAAACAAAAAAACTTTTAGCAAAAAACAAAACTAAATTAAATAGTGGCAAACAGTAATTTTGCTTAGCCTAATGATAAAAAGTCACAAAAATGTAAGCACCACCATAATAATTTCACAGAAGATATACCCTGTAAGAAACACTTTGCTACAGAGAAAAATGAAGTAGTAACAGAAGATATACCTTGCAAAAGAGAATTTGAATCAGAAGATTACAGCAGTAATCTGTAAGCACATACCTGTAGGCATACCCTGTAATAATGCAGCTGAAGGTATAACCAGCAACAACAATTTGAATCACAGAAAATAAAGCAATAAAATGTTAGCAACAAACAGTAACAATCCCTGTGAGTACAAAATAAAAATAACAACACACAGTAAATCTGCCTAGCCAAAAAGAAGCCTTAATCCTTATTCTTGCTCTGGTAAGGTTCTTAGCTCTGTCCTTTCAAGCAACCTAGAAGAAAAGAGCTCAGGTGAAGCTAGGTGCCTTGGCCAGCAAACCTAGTCTTCCACCTCTGTCATCAAATGGGTCAGAAGCTACCTCAGAAGCTACCTCTCCGGCAGATCACAGAAAACTAATATCAACAGTCATTTTTCTGCTGAATGTCCAATTAAGTATGGGGTACCTTAGGGCTCCATCCTACTGTAGGCCCACTCCTGTTCTCGCTCTTCATCAATAACCTCCCTTCCATCTGCCAAGCCACCCAACTAGTCCTTTACGCTGGTGACGCGGCCCTCTACTGCTGCAAAACTAACTTTGATACAATGTTCAGTAACTTGCAGGCTGACTTCAGCAAAATGCACACTTGGTTCTCCGCCAAAGGCATGGTTCTCATGCAAGAAGACCAAGTTAATGATCTTCTCTGGCCCAAGAAAATCCCCAGTCATGGACCGATCCCTCTCAGACAATCTTGGTAACATAATTTGGCTCATTCTGCTTGTTGTGGGGAAATGGACGAGGGTGAGTCCTGCTGTTGATTTGGGATTAGCTTAAATCTCTACTTAACTCTGTAACTGTTTTTTTGTGAGTTTAATGTTGGCTTGGGAGCAGCTTAAAGCTTTCTTTAAACTCTAACTGATTTTCAGGACTGTTGCTGGTTGGAGTAGAAGCCTTCCCACCCATCCTCTCCAGCAGCCTTTCTTAAATACTGGAAAGCCACTGAGGGTTGGCTTGAAGGCTGTGAGGGAGGAGCTTGGGGAGCTGCAACCGGCCCATATGAACTAACTCCTAAAGCAACAGTCAGCTGGTGAAAAGTTCTGTCACACAAGCTTTCACTAGTTGGATTTTAGGGTTGAAGTTTTTTTTTATGTAATGTGCAGGTAGGACTGGCAGAGGTTTAGGGAAGAGAGGTCAGTTCACACATTGATGCTCTGAGCAGCACTGGATATTCAGAGGAAGGCATGGCACATTTTGTGGCTGAGTATAGTGACAGAGATAGGGGGCATGGCATAGGAGGGAAGATGCTGACACCAGGGGGACATAGGAGGAGGAGGAGGAGGGGTTGCAGTCAGCAGAATGGAGGTGGTGAGGTCGAGAGGAAAGGGGGCAGGCTTCAGGTCAGCAGGGGCAGAAGTAGGAGCAGGGGGAACAGGCTAGTAATCTGCAATGGATGTGGGTCAGCAATCTGGATGGGCACATTATGGAGGCTATGGGAGTGTCCTATATGTCGAAGGATAAGAGACCTACAGGCAGAGATCCAGTGGATGGAGGTGAAGATAGAGAGGTTGAGGAATATGGTCAGAGAGAGTGGGTTAGGTAGTCACAAGGTGGAGGGAAAGGATGCCAAGGAAAAATATAGAGCAGGAGGAAGGACACAGCAAGGGATGGGGGATGGGGACTGGGGTCATGCAACAGGTATGAGGTACTGGCAACTGAAGTAGAAGGGGGGAGTGAGATGCTTGGGAGAGGGGAAGAGGGGGGAGGGCCAGAACTACAGAGACATTGTTACATTGGGGAGAGGGGGCAATGCCATGGGAATAGCAGGAGGAAGCACCCAGCAGGAAGGGGATATGGTGTAGAGGGGGATGGGGTGGACCACAGGAGGAGAACGGATGTTTAGGAGAGAGGGTGTAAGTGTGGACAGGAGGCTGGACAGAGGAGAGGAGAAGGAAGGAGTAGGAAACAGCTCTGGAAATTAACAGACAGGGAAGGCATGAAGGCCATGAGGAGGGTGGGGGTGCAGCCAGGAGGAAATGTGGAAGGGGGGAGTTATACTGATAGGAGATTTTATCCTGAAAGGGATCAGGTGGAGGGGTGGGGTGAAAGACGCAGTTGGATTTATTTTATTTGTTTAGTTTTTGTTTACCGGGTAGGTGCGCTAGCCATAGCAATGACTATTTTAAGGCACGACCCATGAAAATACAGAACAAACTTCTGGAGATAGCGGTAACAGTACATTCTTATAAATAGTCAGAGTAATGGGTACCTACAAGCAGGTTTTGGGTGGAACCTGTACCAGGCCTGACAGCAGACAGGGCAGGGCAGACTCTGAGGAATTGTGTTACGGGAGGACTGCAGGAACCTCACATGGTGGTACATGTGGGCACAAATGACCTGGGGAGTTGCATGGTGGAGTTGGTACAGCAGAGGTTTGAGGAACTGGGGAAGCTATGGTTGGAAATAGGAAGGTCCATGGCATTTTCGGGGGTGCAACAGGTCCCATGGGTGAGCAGGGCAAGAATGGAAAGGACAGCATAGTTCAACTCCTGTATGAGAGACTGGTGTGAAGCACAAGGGTATGGGTTGGTAGGAGGATGGGCAGATACATGTGTAACCCCCCTACAAATGGGGGTTCCTGAAAAGTCTTCCTTGAGCTTGCCCAAATGTTCACTGTCAGGCTGGTGTCCTGCGTTTTAGCAGTTTAAATGTATTGCCAGAGAGTGCCTGTATAACCACTGTGTACTGTCTCTTTAAGAGCTGCCTGGATTGCAGTCATAATTAATCTGAGAGGGTGCTCTGTTAGAAGATGTACTTGTTTGCTGATCATTTGTTAGAGTAGTAATAATATTGCAGTTTGTTCTAACCTGCCTTCTTTGCAGCATGAACAGTTCTGTTTGTTCCCATCATCTTGACCCGGGACTGTCAGAATGGGCCAATCAGTACATTTGGGACTCTAAAATGGAGCCTGCCTACAGGGGCTTGGTGGGGCCAACACTTGTAGGAATTGTAGTTTTGAGCTTTTGGTGCCTAAAATAAACTGGAGGGGGATCCCTTGTTGTGACTGACAGACAGATCAGCCAACTGAACCTTTTGGATCTTTGGGAAAGTCCCATGCTGCTTGCGGTTTCAGTTAGATCTGAGTTACGAAGTGAAGAAGTAACAGCTCGAGATAGTTTGAGATGCAGTCCATAGTGGATTTATGTGAGAGAACTGTGGAAAGGCTTGAGTTTGGCCTGCATGCCTGCCTGCCTGCTGTCCTTGAGATGGAACTTGTGCTTTTTTTGGACTGAATCCGAATTTGGAGAGCGAATTAAGCCACTGAATTGTGACCAGGTTTTAACCTGAAGAAGACCGAAGATTTGCTGAATGCAATCGGCCTGTCTAGACTTCCAGCTACCTCTGAACTCCCAGATTGTGCAGAGACTCTGTAATTGTGACCGGAGAGCCATTTGCCTGGTACAGTAGCATTTTCTTACATGTGAATATGTGAATGTGCTGTGTGCTTATAGTGGGTTGTGATTTGGTTCCCCACTGTGTGTCTGAACTGTTTTGCTTGCTGGAGGCTATATCCAGCTCCACAGACTGAATCCGTATCCATTTCTGTCTGCCTGTGCCCTGCTACACTGGCCCAGCCAGAATACCTGCTACGCAGAGAAAGTCATCAACGAGAGACCGACCTGGGGATCAGCCCCCTGCACAATGCCTTGAATAGGAACAACAGAGACACAGAATTTGAAAGCAGATAAGGACTGTTTGGCCCACCCAGTCTGCCCATTTCCCTACCTAATGGATAAGCTGCAGATCCTAGTTAACCAGCAGCCTACTTCTTTCTACCCCCATCCCCTAGAATTGCCTTATGACTGTCCATGCGTGCTTGAATTCAACCACTGTTTTTGACTCCACAACCTCCTCCGGAAGGCAGTTCCATGCATCCACAACCACCTCTGTGAAATTATACTTCCTTACATTACCTCTGAGCCACTTCCCCATCTTCAAATTGTGCTTCCTTGTTCTTGCACACCTCTTTTTTTGAAAGATGCTACCTTCTTGGACTTTGCTGATTCCCTTGAGGTACTTGAAAGTTTCTATCATGTCCCCCCTCTCCCTCCTTTCCTCGAGGCTATACATATTAATCTCCTGTAGTCTGTCTTCATATGTCTTCTAGTGCAGACCCTGCACCATTTTAGTTGCCCTTCTCTGGACAGCTTCCATCCTGTCTATGTCCTTGTGGAGATGGGTTCTCCAGAACTGAACAAAGTACTCCAGATGGGGTCTTACCAGCTGTCTGTACAGAGGCATAACAACTTCCTGTGTTCTACTGGTGATGCCTCTCTCTATGCATCCCAGTATCCACCCAGCCCTCCTTACTGCCCTCTCACATTGCTTACCCACCTTTAAGTCATCTGATATGACTACCCCCAGGTACCTTTCCATTTTTGCTGTTGTTAGTATCTCACCCCCCATTGTGTACTCTTCCCCTGGGTTTTTGTTTCCTAGGTGCATTACCTTGCACTTCTTAACATTGAATCTAAGCTGCCATACATTTGACCATTCCTCTTACTTTGCCAAGTCTCTTCTCATCCTTTCCACTCCACCTTGCGCATCAACTCTGTTGCAGATCTTTGTGGCATCTGCAAAGAGACATACTTTTCCTTCCAGTCTCTCTGCAGTGTCACTTTTAAAGACATTGAAGAGGACCAGTCCTAATAATGAACCCTGCGGTACCCCGCTAATAACCCCCCTTTCTTCAGAGTGAACTCCATTTACTATTACCCTCTGTGTCCTATTCTCCAGCCAATTCTTTACCCAGGCTATCATCTTGGGACCCACCCCCAGGCTGGCTAACTTGTATATTAATCTTTTGTGTGGGACTGTGTCAAATGCCTTGCTAAAGTCTAGGTAGGCCATGTCCACAGCCCTTCCCTGATCTACTACTTTGGTCACCCAGTCAAAGAAATCTATTAGATTCATCTGGCATGACCTTCCTGCTGTGAATCCAAGCTGCCATGGGTCCTGTGCCCCTCTGGCCTCTAGGTACTAGACAATTCTTTCCTTCAGAAGTGATTCCATCACTTTCCCTATCACTGAGGTTAAACTAACAGGTCTGTAGTTTCCTGCTTCTGCCCTGCTCCCCCTTTTGTGAAGGGGAATCATATCTGCCCTCCTCCAGTCCTCAGGTACCACCCCATCCTCCCATGATTTGTTAAAGAGGGTAGTCACTGGTGTCACTAGTTCTACCCTTAGTTCTTTTAGAATTCTGGGATGAATCCCATCAGGCCCTATTGCTTTGTCCACCTTCAGTTTTAAGAGTTTTTTCAGAACCCATTCTTCTGTAAATGGGCTGGTATCAGCTCTGTATCCAGAGTGTTTCTATTCATTGTTTTAGGTACCTCCCCCTCTTCATTTGCAAATACTGAGCAAAAATATTTGTTTAGTATCTCTGCCTTTTCATCGTCACCCTCTGCCCCCCCTCCCCTTTATTAAGCCTCACTATCCCTCCCTTGGTCTTACTTCGCTCCCTGATGTGCCTAAAAAAGGTTTTATCCCCCTTCTTAACTGAGTTGGCTATCTTTTCCTCAGTTTGGGCCTTTGCTGTTCTGACTGCCTTCCCAGCTTCCTTTTGCTTTAACTGATACAATTCTCTGTCCTGCTCCTTCTGTGATTCCTTGTACTTCCTGAATGCTTTCTTTTCTCTTGAACCTTCCTGCCACCTCCTTTGAGAACCATAGTGATTTCTTACATCATTTTGTTTTGTTTATTTGCTTCACACAAAGGCTTGTTACCTCTGTGATGGCAGTTTTATTATTCTCCATTGTTCTTCCACCCTCCTTCCTGCCCATTTGCTAGTGCATTCCTTAGGCACTCACCCATTTAGCAAAGTCAGCCCTCCTGAAGTCCAGTACTTTTGCCTTTGTATGACTTGACTCTATTGCTGTGTTTATTGTTAACCATACTGTTCGATGGTCGCTAGTTCCCAGATGGCTACCCACTTCTACATCTGTGATCCTCTCTCCATCTCCATTTGAGAGAACCAGGTCTAAGATTGCTCCCTCTCGAGTGGGTTCCAATACTTGTTGTCTAAGGCATGCCCCCTGTAGGGCATCTAGAGTAATCCCATTCTTAGAAGTGGCTGCTGCAACTGCACTCCAGTTAACATCTGGCATATTCAGATCACCCATCAGCAATATCTTCCCTATTTCTGCCATTCTTAGTATACTTTCTAACATTTTCTTGTCCATGTCCTATCCCTGAGAGAGGGATCTGTATACAACCCCTGTGCGGATTGTGGTGACATTGCCTGTCTCCAGATTGACCCACAGTGTTTCTTCTCCTCCCTGTTTACCCTTTTGTTCTGTTGCTTTGATTTCTTCCCTTACGTAGAGAGCTACTCCTCCTCCTCTTTTACCCTCCCTGTCCCTCCTATAGATAGTATATCCTGGTATGTTTACATCCCAGTCATGGTTCTGTGTGTACCATGTTTCTGTGACTGCCATGATATCCAGATGTTCCTCCTCCATCAAGGCTACTAATTCAGAAAGCTTGTTACCCAGACTACAGGCATTGGTACTCATTGCTCTCTATTTTTTGATGGCTTTACCTTCTGTAGCAGCATCCCCCACTGACCTTTCTACCTTGGTCTTTTTCTCATTTAGTACCCTGTTTTTGTAGGGGGAGGCTGGTATTTTCCTGCTGCTTATCAGTGCCTCCCCCCTTGACTAGTTTAAAAGCTTGCCAATGAAGCATTTAAATCAATTGCCCAAAAGACTTGTTCCCTTCCTGGACAGATGCAGACCATCTTGCCAGTATAGGCTGGTGTCCCTCCAGGTGGAACCCCAGTCCCCAATGAAGCCAAACCCCTGTGCTCCACACCATTTTTTCAACCATTTGTTAAACTGCGTGGTGCAAAGTACCCTCGCCTCACCCATGTCACTGACAAGCAGCACCTCTGAGAAGGATACTGTGTGTGCTACTTGTCTTAGACTCCTCCCCAACTCTCCAAAGTCCTTCTGCACTGCTCTAATCTCATGATGAGCCAAGTCATTTGTCCTAGGTGGACAATGACGTCCAGCTCAGACTCCCATGCAACTGTTCTCGTGATCCTAAGGATGCGCTTCCTGTCCCTCCAAGCCATGGCACCAGGCAGGCACCTTACTTCAGTTTTCTCTGCTCCCCAGTTCTATCCCCTAATAATTGAGTTCCCCACCAGGAGCTTCTTCCTTTCCCTGTGGTGTCCTCTGCCTCCTTCCTGAGGGCCTTCCTTGTGACAGTTGTCTGTAACCTCGTTAGTTTCCTCTGTGGATGCATCCATAGGGGAACTATGCTCCCCCAGAATGGTGTATGGATTGTGGAGTGGAACAACTGACTGGGTGTGCCTCTGTTCTACCACCCTTAGCCTCCCTGATCCCACTGTGGTCCAACTGTTGTGCTTTCTTCACAACCTCTGAGGTAGTGGTGGTGTCTCTGGTGATCCCTGGATGGGGGAGGTTCCCTAACTACTGTCCAGTGCAACTTGAAGATGGGCAACTTCCTCCCTCAGGGCAGAGAGTTGTCTGCAAACAGGGCAGCATCTCAACCTCCAGAAGGACTCCCGGAAGACTGCTGCCCCACTGCCATTACATTGCACTACTCCCTACATGTCTGTCTACCTTGTTTTTTTTTTATTTTTATTTTTTTTTGTGTGTGTGTGTGTGTGATTGGTTTGTTATATAGAAATATATATATTATATAATGTGTATGCTTATATTGTCAGTGCAGCGTGCTAGAGAGGATATGACAGTGATATGCACCTTGCCTTCTTGAGGAAGTGATGTCAGAACCACAGGTATAAAGGAACTATTTCCAGGGGTGGGTGAGGGGTGGGAAGGGTTTGGGCCTAAACTGTGCCCTCACAAAACAATCAGCTAAAAGCTCTGACCTATCACTGTGAGGAGTGCCTTCCTGTCAGCAAGATGCCCTACACGACAATTTGACAGAGAAAATACCCTGCTAATCAAACAGAGAAAAATCCAAACATCCAAGTCAGACGGAGGTAGACATCCCCAGCCTCAAAACTGGTGACTTGTGCTCTGAAAGCAGTCAGCCCCAAAACACATCAACTGTGCACAAAGACAGACACAGTAAACAGTATTCAGTCTCTGTGGGTTTAAACTCTTCCAGCACTGAAAATCTTATTGTAAATTGTAAGCTTCACCTCCCTCTTATTGTGAGCACAACTCGCTTTCTTGCAAATCCTAAGTCCAGTGTTGCAGCTTCCAGCCAGAGGTAGCTTCACCTGAAGAATATTAGGTTATCTGATGAGCCTGCTAAAAATCCACTTGCTTATTCTACTGTTATCAGGTCTGTAAAACTCTTCCAAAGCTGTTGGCTGATAAGTATCTGTGATGTAAGCACTTCCTGACACAGTCTGGCCTGGCCTTTTAAGGCACACAGAGATAAACAAAAGAAAAACCAGTTTCCACCCTGGGGCACTGTCTAGGTCAAATACACAGTCTGTAACCTGCTCTCAATTCAGGTCTTATGACAAATTCTTAGCCCAGTGAATAACTCACAGTATTATAAATATTGCAATGCAAATAGTCAATCACTAACTCCAATCAAGTCAGCTGTGCACAAGGACAGACACAGTAAATAATATTCAGTCCCTTTGGGTTTAAACTCTTCCTGCACTGAAAATCTTAACAATTGTAACAAAAGTAAAGCAAGGTCCACCTCCCTCTGTTGACTGAAACACTGCCTTTTCTGATAATTCTAAGTTCCTTATTTCACCTTTCAGTTAGAAGTATCCACCACCTGATGAATATTAACTTTCCTATTGAATCTGCTTCAAACCAAAGACAACTGTAAATTGTAAGCTTCACCTCCCTCTGTTGTGAGCACAACTCGCTTTCTTGCAAATCCTAAGTCCAGTGTTGCAGCTTCCAGCCAGAGGTAGAGTCACCTGAAGAATATTAGGTATTGTGAGTAAACATCAGGGTAGCTCCCTGCAACAACAGCTAAATCTGAAAGTGATGCCTCAGTGATTTGTGTGGGCTCTGCTTCTCCGGACACTCCAGCTCAACAGCGTGCAGACTCGATTTCTCCTGCCTGTGTCCAGTATTGGGTATCGTGAGTAAGCATCAGGGTAGCTCCCTGCAACAACAGCTAAATCTAAAAATGTTGTCATCTGATTGTCTTGTTGCCTTTTCTTTCATGAACTGAGCCCTCCGGCTCAAGATTACAAATAGTGTGTGTTGTGCATATTGCTTTCTTCCACCACAGTGCCCCAACCAGCTGCAACATTCCTGGCTAGCCCACCCTTTTCCTACCTGGGTACCCAGACTGTGAGACTGTGCAGGGACTCTGAAATGCATGCATAACTATCTGAATAATATAGATTTTAAGCAAATCAACCTGATTACGCCCCTCCCATGTTCAAGTCCCCTGAATAAATCAGATTTAACTTTGCATTTAATCTGACTGTGGTTCGAGTTTGTGCCAAAAGTATTGTACTGTTGCTATTTGCTGTGCTTAACCTTGTTTTACAGGGGGTCCCCAGGGTCAAGCTAGAGGAACCAGCCCTGGTGGTAAGTGCAAACAGTGTGGGTAATTGCCTGGTGAATAAGTGTCATTGTGAAAATAATTATTGTATATGGTTTAGGCCAGTAGAAGGGAAAGAGGGGGGTTACAGAGTCTGGGAGGTCAGTGCCCAGGTTAGCTTGACCACTAACAACCCTGACCTCCAGGTGGAGGCACCCATTTAATTACCCAGGCTGCCTAACCTGCTACTAGCCAAGCATGCAGGGGTAGTAGCCTTTGGGATAGCACCACCTAGGGGTTACATCTTGGAGGCTCACCCCTGGGATTTTGTGCCTTCTAGTGGCCATAAATTATGAATTATTGTTAAAGATTAATGGCTACCCCAGTAGAAATGGCTGTACCCAAGTCGGTGGGTGGTGTACTGGGCAGGAGATCAACCCCTAAAATGTTCTGCTTATACTGGATATTCCCCTGGGTACCAGTAAGGACACTGTAGAGGGAGCACTCTCCAAAGTTGAATGTTTAGAAAACCCTGTGGTGGTGGTTCGACAGGCTGATTTGATTGCCCAAACTTTCATAGCCTTGGTAGAGTGTAGTGACCTCGGGGACAGCTCTAAAGTGTGACAGACTATTGTCTCAGAAGGGGTCCTAGCCACCTGGAGAGTAATAACAAAAGACAGTAAAGACCCTGGGGAGGATGAGCTCCCACCATTATCTGATGCATTTGAGGAGAAATTTGCTAAGTTGTTGCTGGAGGAAGGGAAAACCATAGAGGACTTTAAGAAACTATTTCTGCCATCTGGGGGTGTTCCTTTGCCAACATCCCCATCCACTCCAGCACCTGTTACTGCCCCACCTTCTGTGCCCATGTCAATGCTGGCCCCTATATCTGTACCCACCATTAGTCATGACTCCTATCAAAGACTTAGAATCTTCTCAGGCACCCTCCCCAGTGGGAGGATGACCAGGAGACCAGGATCGACTATGTTGCTCCCTTGGTACCCGAGTGGCAGTGTGCAGAGGCTGAGAAGTGGAAAAGAATCATAGAAAGTTTGAGGGGCCCTGCCCTTGAAGCCATTACATTTTTAAGGTCCACGAACTCTGATGCATCTGTTCAGAAGCACCTATCTGCCCTTGAAGGCAATTTTGGGAGCATTGAGCCAGGGGAGACTTTGATGTGGAAATTCCAAGGTACCAAACAATGGAAGAGGTAAAGTTTGTCTGTGTATGTTACTCACCTAGAAAAAGCCCTGCAGAAAGCTTACTAGAAAGTTGCGGTAGCCGCCAGCGATTTGAACCGTGTGAGATATGGGGCATATACTGCAACATGCCAAGCATTCTAAACTGCAGATCATCCAGTTAAGGCTCCAGGATAGGAGAGGTAACCCACCTGATTACTGTGACTTGATAAAAGAACTCCGGGAGGTAGAAGGTGAAGAGGAAGATTGTAATTATGGGGTGAGTGCAGTCCAAGTGATCATGGCACTGGAAGGCCCTTCCGAAATGGAGACCACTACGAGTGTCCAGCCATGGGCTAAACGGTGGGGGGAGGAGTTGCTAAAGGAAGTCAGAAAAGTATAACTGGGTGTGTTCGCTGAGGTATCCCCTGCTGACAGAGACCCTGGCCCCTGTCAGGACTTGACTGTTCTGGGGGTAGGGGTGTGCCCACAGACATCCTCTACTGAAGGTGGCTTCTCAGCTGAGCTCAAGGAATTGACTGCCACCCTAAAGGAACTTTTGAGTCATGGTACACTACCAGCAGAATTCAGATCACAATCTCCCATTGATGCTCCAGCATCACCTGCTATGTTTTCCCCAAGGATACCCCGAGATCATGTCATTTGTCACAATTGTGGCAAGGATGACCATATAAAGAGGGAATGCCGGTCTCAGAAGGACTTAGTGAAAGTGGTGAACCAGCTTCAAGGAGAGCTTCAGAAAACAAGTTAGTGGTCAAGGGGTGCACAAAATGTCCACAGTGAAGGTTTTGGCCATCCTAACTCAAATCCCTCTGTGGCTAAATCATTTGTCCAAGTCCCTGCTGTTGTCCCTCCAGAATGGTCCAAAATAGTGGGCCCTTCAATGAAGACTACTGTGGCTGTGAATGGTATTCCTACTCGGGCTGTGCTTGACTGTGGGTCACAAGTGACCATTGTATTTCAGGACTGGTATTATCTGATGTGCCATTACAATCCCTGGAAGGCCAACATGTGTGGGAGCTGAGAGACAAGTCTTATCCCTACCTAGGATATGTCCACCTCTGGTTGTCTTTTCCTGCAACTGTAACCGGTGTAGAGGAGCAAGAGAGACACTGGCCCTAGTGTGTTCCCCCACTGGACTGTATGATGGGGTTCCCCTGTTAATTGGAACAAATGTCCACATGTTTGGGAGACTAGCACAACTCTGCCATGAGAAACAAGGGCAACTGACTGGATGGGCCCTAAGAATTACAGCCTTAGTAAATAGGGCATATGACTTACAACAGAAACCCAATGAAGAGAACCCAGATGAGCCAGTGGGGATAGTGTGGAAAAAGGAACCTGACTCCTTGGTATTGACCCCCAATGCCCAGTGCACAATCCACGGAGAAGTCCGCCTAAAGAGAAATGTAAAGAACAAAATATTAATGTTGGATACACCAGGTGATGGAAAGTTGCCAGAAGGATTATTGGTTAAACCCAGCCTCTTGCCTGCCCATGCCCATGCCTATGCACAATGAGTGATGGTCCAGATTCAAAATGTGTCAGATTGGGAGGTCCAGGTGAACAGAGGGTGCACTCTAGCTATAGTATACTGCACAGACACTGCAGTATTACTCAATAACAAGTACTCTGGCCAGAAGGAGAGAGTGACCCCAGACTTATTTGGCTTTGGTGATTCCCTGCTGCCAGCTGAATGGAAGGCTAGGATTAGCAAGAAACTCACCCAGAGAGACCAAGTGTTTTCATTAAAAGAATGGGACATGAGGTGTGTCCAGGGTGCAGAGCATCATATACGCCTGCATGATGACCGGCCATTTTGAGAGAGATCCCGATGTCTCACCCCAGCAGACATAGATGATATGAGAAGACACCTGCAGGAAATGCTCACTGCTGGTAAGATACAAGAATCGAGGAGCCCATATGCCTCTCCCATTGTGGTTGTGCATAAGAAGAATGGGTCAGTGAGGATGTATTTTGATTATCAAATCCTGAACTGGTGGACCATCTCAGATTAATACACCATGCCCTGTATACAAGATGCCCTGGATTGCTTGAATGGAAGAAAATGGTTCTCAGTATTGGATCTTCAAAGTGGATATTACCAGATTCCGACGGCCCCAGAGGACCCTTAGAAAACAGCCTTCATTCTGTCCTTTGGGGTTCTACAAATTCCTGAGAATGCCACAGGGGATTTTGGGTGCCTCAGCCACTGTTTAGCAACAGATGGAATGTGCGGTGGGAGATATGAACTTGCTGGAATGTCTAGAGTACCTAAATTATGTTATTGTGTTCGGTCACACATTAGAGGAGCATGAGACATGACTGTTTAAAGTGCTGGATCGATTGGAAGACTTCAGCCTCAAGCTGTCCATTGACAAGTGCCAGTTTTTTCAAACCTCCGTGAAGTATGTGGGGCACATAGTATCTGCAGAAGGAATAGAGACCGATCCCATTAAGGTTGAGTCACTGACTACTTGGCCCCAGCCCCATAACTTGAAAGAACTACAATGTTTTCTGGGGCTCTGTGGCTATTACCACAGGTTCATAAAAGACTATTCACCCCTCTGAATCTTACCCAGGGTTACCCCCCTACCAACCATAAATGAAAGAAAGAGGCTGTCAAAGAACCAGGTAAAGTGTACTTCCACACAGGTGAACCTTTTGGGCCCCATTGGACACCCAAATGTGAAGCAGCCTTCCATGAAATCATACCAGCTCACCCGCACTCCCATTCTCACCTATGCTGACCCTACCAAGCCCTATGTGCTGCATACAGATGATAATCTGCAGGGCCTAGGAGCTGTGCTGTATCAAGACCATGAGGATGGTTTGAGACTGGTCGCTTTCACCAGCAGGAGTCTGACCCCATCAGAGCGAAACTATCCTGTGCACAAGCTGGAGTTCCTTGCCCTAAAATGGGCCATCATTGATCAGTTTCATGAGTACCTCTATGGGGCAAAGATATTGGTAAAGATTGACAATAACCCATTGACCTATGTACAGACTTCAGCTAAGTTAGACACCACTGGGCACCGGTGGCTCTCTGCCTTATCAACCTATGATTATGCTGTTGAATAGAGACTGGGACTGAACCATATTGATGCTGATGCCCTGTCACAAAGGCTTGCTTCCAAGAGTGATTGGATCAGGCTGTCTGAACCTGACATCCAAGCATTTTGCCAAACATTTGACAGAGATGAACAGATGTCTGTGGACACAGTGGGCTGTCTAGTAGATTGCTTGGGCGCTCCTGATACCTGCATACCTGCTGCCTATTGCCATTTCTCTGCTCTAGATATTAGTGCATTACCTCAACTTGACAATGACAGTATTCAGTGGGCTCAATCCCAAGATCCTATGATTCAACCCACACTTGATGCCCTGTGTGCAGGGAAAGATGTGTCTAAGTTGTGTTCCCCTGACTTGTGAACTGCCCTATTGTTTAAAGAAGGCCCCAGGTTGAAGTTACTCAATCAGTTGTTATACAGAGAGACAGTGGATCATAGTGGTCAAGTAGACAAGCAACAATTGGTTCTACCTATGGCCTTTAAACGCTTGGTACTGCGGTCCCTCCACAATCACATGAGGCACCTCAGTATTGACAGGACTCTCAACTTGGTATGATCTCGATTCTACTGGCCCAAGATGGGGGGCTGATGTTGAGCACCATGTAAAGATCTGTAGTCATTGCCTCCAAAGAAAAGCCCTGCCTCAGAGGGCTGCCCCCCTGTCAATATTACTACTAGTGCCTCATGGAACTGTTCTGCATAGATATTTTGCATTTAGAACCTGATCAACAGAATATTGGCAATGTGTTAGTGGTTACAGATCATTTCAAATGGTATGCACAAGCTTTTCTAACTAAAGATCAAAAAGCCTCTACCGTGGCCAAAGTGCTAGTGGAAAAATTCTTCGTCCGGTATGGTGCTCTCCAACGGATCCACTCTGACCAAGGCAGAGACTTTGAAAGTAGGCTAATCAAAGAAATGCTTTCTCTGTGGGGGGGTGCAGAAGTCAAGAACCACCCCTTATCACCTGCAGTGGGACCCTCAACCAGAATGTTTTAACCACACCCTTCCAGACATGCTGGGCAAACTCCATCCAAAAGACAAGCATAAGTGGAGCCAGCAGATTAGCACCTTGGTACACGCATACAATTGCACCAAAAATGATGCTACTGGATTCTCCCCCTACCGCCTCATGTTCGGGAGGGAGGCCCGACTGCCAGTTGATGTCTGCTTTGGGGTCTCTCCAGATGGGGTCTGAGCTGAAAACTACCTGAAGTATGTACAGAAACTGAAAGCTCAATTGAACCATGCATATCAACTGGCCCAGACAATGGCCACCAGGAGAAATCTCGCCAACAGAGAGAGGCATGATAAAAAAGTAAATGCTCAAGAGCTACGGCCCGGAGACCGTGTGTTGTTATACAATTTGGGATCAAATGGCAAGCACAAAATTGCTGATAGGTGGCACCATCTTCCCCATGTAGTAGTTGGACAGTTGGATGATCTACCAGTGTACAAGGTACACCCAGAGAATAACTCCAAAGCCTGTTAAGACCATGCACTGTAACCACTTGTTGCCTATTGGCCAAGTTACTATTGAAGCTGAGCCAGCAGACATTGCCTCCCCTGGGCTGGTGACTCATGCTGCTGCAAAAAAGAGACAGAGTCTACCTAACCCAGTAGTTACAGATTTAAGGTTTGCCCTGCAGCAGGCCCAGAATGATAGTGACTGTCAGTCCACCTCTGACGAAAGTGACTACTGTAATGCCTGTTATCCCGCCTATGAACTGAGTCAGTTGTTTCATGGAAATCTTATGCAGAATTGGGGGATGAAGCTGGGCCTTCTGGACTGCATAACCCCCCAGCTTTGTCCTTGGAGCTGATGCTCCCTGAAAGTGAAGTGCAAAGTAGTGCATCTGAAGCTGCAGACTCCCTGTGTTTCATGGAACTGTGTGACTTGCCCGAAGAAGGGGATGATGATCTGAGTCTCTCTGGTGACACACCAGAACTTGAACAACAATATGAGAGTGCTGACAGCCCCCCTTCAGTGCCACAAAGCCTAATTGTGCCAGAACCTTCTCTAAATGAGCCAAGTGTTGTGGAGATAGAGCCTACAGAGCAAGAAGCTGACAGTGCTCCCAGTTTGGACATTCCCATCCATGCAGAGGCACCCTGTATGACTGACGAAAGCTCCAAAGTTAGTGCTGAAAGTACAGCGACTGTGGCTGTTCCCCCCCAGAAAAACTGGCTGAGCTGTCAAGCCAGTATTGAACTTCAGTTATGATTCTCCCAGGAGGCCAGTGGATTTGCCTCTCAATGTGGTTCACAATGGTGTTTATATTTCTCAGAGTTCACTACCCAAATTGAGCATGACGGCCAGTTCCAGGTTGCTTGTTTTTCCCTCTCACCATGGTGCCCCTGCCCCATCTGGCTCCAAGTTAGCTGATAGGGAAGGGCCCCCTCTTACATTGTTTAATGTGCAAGAAGTTATTACCTGAAGCAGTATTGTGATGGTACTAATGTGTCAATCATAGTTGAATCAGCATTACCTGTATGAAACGTGCATAAGTATAGTCAACATGGATGTAGTAATGCAAAGCATATTGAAAGGTATAGTGATGTAACAAGCTAATGATATATATATATATATATATATATTTCATATATATTGCATTTTCTATATCATGATGGTACAGACTTGATGCGGACACCAAGTTTTTTCCAGCAGGGAAGGGTGTAACCCCCCTACAAATGGGAGTTCCTGAAAAGTCTTCCTTGAGGTTGCTAAATGCTCACTGCTAGGCTGGTGTTCTGTGTTTTAGCAGTTTAAATGTATTGCCAGAGAGTGCCTGTATAGCCTCTGTGAACTGTCTCTTTAAGAGCTTCCTGGATTGCAGTCATAATTAATCTGAGAGGGATGTACTTGTTTGTTGATCATTTGTTAGAGTAGTAATAATATTGCAGTTTGTTCTAACCTGCCTTCTTTGCAGCATGGACAGTTCTGTTTGTTTCCATCATCTTGGCCCGGGACTGTCAGAATGGGTCAATCAGTACATTTGGGACTCTAAAATGGAGCCTGCCTACAGGGGCTTGGTGGGGCCAAAACTTGTAGGAATTGTAGTTTTGGGCATTTGGCGCCTAAAATAACGTGGAGGGGGATCCCTTGTTGTGACTGACAGACTGATCAGCCAACCTAACCTTTTGGATCTTGGGGAAAGTCCCACACTGCTTGCAGTTACAGTTAGATCTGAGCTGGGAAGTGAAGAAGTAACAGCTTAAGACAGTTCGAGCAGCAATCCATAGTGAATTCACGTTGGAGAACTGTGGAAAGGCCTTAGTTTGGCCTGCATGCCTGCCTGCTGTCCCTGAGAGGGAATTTGTGCTGTTTTTCAGACTGAATCCAAATTTGGAGAGCAAATTAAGCCACTGAATTGTGACCAGGTTTTAATCTGAAGAAGACTGAAGATTTGCTGAATGTGATCGGCCTGTTTGGACTTCCAGCTACCTCTGAACTCCCGGATTGTGCAGTGACTCTGTAATTGCGACCGAAGAGCCATTTGCCTGGTACAGTGGAATTTCCTTACATGTGAATGTGCTGTATGCTTTTAGTGGGTTGTGATTTGGTTCCTCACTGTGTGTCTGAACTGTGTTTTGTTGCTGGAGGCTGTATCTAGCTCCACAGACTGAATCTGTATCCATTTCCATTTGCCTGGGCCCTGCTACATTGGTCCAGCCAGAATACCTGCTACTCAGAGAAAGTCATCGACGAGAGACCAGCCTGTGGATCAGCTCCCTCTTCAATGCCTTGATCAGGAACGACGCCTCAGTGATTCGTGTGGGACCTGCTTCTCCGGGCACTCCAGCTCAACAGTATGCAGTCTTGATTTTGTCCTGCCTGTATCCAGTATTGGGTATCATGAGTAAACATCAGTATAGCTCCCTGCAACAACAGCTAAATCTAAAATTGTTATCATCTGATTGTCTTGTTGCCTTTTCTTTCATGAACTGAGACCTCCGGTTCCGGATTACAAATAATGTGTGTTGTGCATGCTCAAATCAAATCAAATCGTCTTTATTTATAAAGTGCCTTTCAAAACCAAGGTGCTGTACAATAAATTCACATAAATACATAAGTTAAAATGATCAAAATTAACAGCCATAACTAGGATATGCTAAACTAAATAAATATGTTGCTTTCTTCCATCACAGGGCCCCAACCAGCTGCAATGTTCCTGGCTAGCCCACCGTTTTCCTACCTGGGTACCCAGAGTGTGTGACTGTGTAGGGACTCTGAACTGCATGCAAAACTGTCTGATTAATAAAACTTTTAAGCAAATCAGCCTGATTACGTCCTCCCTTGTTCAAGTCCTCTGAATAAATCAGATTTAACTTTGCTTACATTTAACCTGAGTATGGTTCCAGTTTGTGCCAAAAGTATTATACTGTTGCTATTTGCTGTGCTTAACCTTGTTTTACAGAGGATCCCCAGAGTCAAGCTAGAGGAATCAGCCCTGGTGGTAAGTGCAAGCAGTGTGGGTAATTGCCTGGTGAATTAGGGTCATTGTGAAAGTAATTATTGTATATGGTTCAGGCCACTAGAAGGGAAAGAGGGGGGGTTACAATATCCTGGAGGGCTATGCCCAGGTTAGCTTGACCACTAACAACCCTGACCTCCAGGTGGAGGAACCCGTTTCATTACCCAGGCCCCTTAATCTGCAACTAGCCAAGCAGGCGGGGGTAGTAGCCCTTGGGATAGTGCCACCTAGGGGTTTCACATGGATTAACAGAGAACTGTATGCAAGGGATGGTTTATACCTGAATGGGGCAGATAAAGGGGTGTTAAAGAGCAAATTAGAGGATTATATTGTTTCAAGAGGGTATTTAAACTTGGTGGGGGGAGGCGAGTGCACAGCTAGCATGCAAGGTTGCCAGGTTGGAGTGCAAAATGCACTGTCCTCCCTTGATTATGTTGATGGTAAGGGAAGGGGACCACTGAGAGGAGGGGGGCAGACTAAGGAGCCGAGGGGAGGAGGATGGATGGAAATGGGTGGAAGGTGGTCTCCCTAAATGCAAGGAGCCTGGGTAATAAAACAGCAGAGCTTCTGGTGCTCCTTGTGAAGGAGAGTGTGGATGTCACTGCTGTGACTGAGACTTGGGCCACCCAGTACCACGATTTGGATCTGGCCATCCCGGGGTATAACATTTACAGGAAAGACCGGGGAGTTGGGAGAGGGGTTGGGGTAGCACTCTATGTGAGGGAAGGGATAAGTTGCATGAAGGATGAGGGGGAGGAAGGGAGGACAGAGGCACTATGGGTGCAGCTTCTGGACTCCAAGGGTAGAAAGCTGAGGCTGGGGGTGGTGTACAGACCACCAGCCCAGTCAGTGGAACTGGACAGAGAGTTAGTGGAGCAAATAAGGAGGGTATGTAGAAAGGGGAGTGTGGTGATTGTGAGGGATTTCAATCTGCCGGGAGTAGATTGGAGCACCTCTGACACCTCCAGTGCCAGGGAGCAGGTGCTCCTGGACATGATCCAGGATGATCTCTTGACACAGCTTATCAGTGGGCCAACATGACTAGGTGACATGCTGGACTTGGTGCTGTCAAATGGGGAGTCAGTGAGGGAAATAAGGGTGGAAGACCCACTGGCTGGTAGCGACCACCAAACAATGTGGTTCACTCTCAAGTTGGGTGGGGAGTCTGGAGGCACAGTAGCAAAGTTGGTGGAGTTTAGGAGGGTGGACTTCAGGAGGATGAGAGAAATACTGCAATGTAGACTTCAGGGTATTAGGTCAGAGATGGATGCACAGCAAAAATGGGAAATTATTAAAACTGGGCTAACAGATGCTGCAGAAGCTTGCACCAGGACCAAGAGCAAGAAGTGTAGAGTCAGGAAACTATGCTGGCTGAACAGAGAAGTGTTGGAGGGGGTGAGGGTGAAAAGAACTTCATACCAGAAGTTCAGGAGAATGAGGAAGGAAGAGGACAGGAAGGCTGATGTGAGTTGGTCCAAGGAGGTGACCAAGTGAGTGAGAGTAGCCAAGGCCTCCAGGAGCTAAGGTTAGTGCAGGGCATGCAGGGAGGGGTGAAGGACTTTTTTTTAGATATGTCAGGGAAAAGAGGAAGTGAAAAGACCATGTAGTAAAGATAAAGTGGGAAGGGGAGTGGGTGGAAAAGGGAGAGGAACAAGCGGAAGCACTAAATGAATACTTTTGCTCCATTTTCACAAAGGATGGTGGTCCACTACCACCATGGACTGGGAGGGTGGGGTGGGAGGAGGAGATGATGGACGGCATGATCGAGGAGAGTAGAGTACTAGAGGATCTGTGGTCATTAAGGGTGGACAAGGCACCAGGTCCTGATGGCATTCACCCCAGAGTGCTGAGGGAGATGGCAGAGGTGTTGGCTGAGCTGCTGGCAGACCTGTTCAGCACTTCTCTGGATGCAGGATGGGTGTCTGAGGACTGGAGGGTGGTCCATGTGCTGCCTATACACAAGAGTGGCCCTAGAGATGAGCCAGGAAATTATTCTGACTAAACATATAGAGACGATACTGAAGGAGAGACAGGTGTCGTTCCTTGAGGATAATGACCTTCAGGATGGGAAGCAGCATGGGTTCATCTAAGGGAGGTCTTGTCAGACCAATCTAATGGAGTATTACAACTGGGTAACAAGATAGCTGGATATGCATCATGCTGTAGATGTGCTATACTTGGACTTCAGCAAGACCTTCGATTCAGTGCCTCATGGAAGGCTGGGGGGGAAGCTGACTGCTGCAGGGGTGGGGACAAAGCTGACAAAATGGATAAGGAACTGGCTGCAAGGGAGGTTGCAATGGGTGGTAGTGGGGGGGCTCTCAACACTTAGAATGGTGACGAGCGGTGTACTGCAGGGCTCGGTGCTGGGCCCAGTGCTATGTGGGCTCTTTAACTCAGATATTGCACATGGAGTTGGGAGCAGGGTTAGTCTGTTCGCAGATGATACCAAAATGGGGGCAGTGGTGGACGAAGAGGATGGATAGAAAAAACTACAAGGGGACCTAACCAAACTGGAGATATGGTCAGAGAAGTGGCAGCTGGGATTCAATGTAAAAAAGTGCAAGGTTATGCACTTCTGGGCAAAGAACCCAAGGAGGGATTATTGGTTGGGAGGGGTAAGACTGGAGATCACGGAGGAAGAGAAGGACCTAGGGGTGTTGGTAACAGGGAGCATGAGCAACTCTGCCCAATGCAGGAAAGCAGCAGCTAAGGTTAACAGGATGCTGTGCTGTAACACAAGGGGTTTCTCATCCAGGCATAGGGAGATGATCCTGCCCCTCTACAGATCTTTAGTCAGGACACACTTGAATTACTGTGTGCAGTACTGGTGGCCGTATCTGAAGAGGGATATTAATTTACTGGAAGGTGTACAATGGAGGGCAACAAAAATGTTACAGGGGATGGAGGGCAGGCCTGTCAGGACAGGCTGAATGAGCTGAATATGTACAAGCTGGAGGAGAGGAGAGGAGGGATGGGGGATATGATTGAAATGTTCAAGTATTTGAAGGGGATAAAAAAAGCTAGCACTGAAGGGATGTTTAACCTGAGGAAGGGTAGGGACACGAGGGGGCATGGACTAAGATTGGAGGGCAGAAGATTTAGGAGGGAGATGGGGAGGCACTACTTCATGGAGAGGGTGGTGTCCAAATGGAATGCTCTACCAGAGGGGTGGTATCATAAAAGACAGTAGGAGTTTTAAAAGGGAGCGGGACAGAGCATGAGGGAGGGTCTGGGTGGAGGGGGCTGAGGCCATCATGAGAATGACAGATGGGGAGTGGGTTGGGGCAGCTGTAATCTAGGGGGTTAGTGGCACACTCGGGCAGACATTGACAGACTGGGTGGTCTGTTTCTGCTGGCAGATTCATATGATCATATGTTCGTATAGACAAGTCCATGAATTCAAATACCTTGGACTGCACTTAGACCCTCACCTTAACTACAGTATCCATATTACCATCCTCACCAAAAAAATCCATATGAGCCTAGGTTTCTTATACCAAATCAGAAAGTTCCTTATCCCCATCTCCAGACTACGCCATGCCAGTTCCCTTAACCCATCCCTCCTTAATTATGACTCTATTGTCTACTCCCCCCCAGCATATCCCCCCTTTTCTCCAAACTCAGGACTACATACAATAGATATTGCACAATTCGTGACTGGCCTCCCCTGGATGACCCATTACTGTAACCTCTATGCCTCCCTCAACTGGCTGACCCTTGAAGGGAGGTTCCAACTAAAAATGCTCTCTTTCCTACACAAAGTTCACCGTAACCTGCTGCCAATCAGTGTTAACTCCCTTTTCACCTTATTGGTTCCCAAGCACAGTACTAGAGGGGCCATCTGTCATATATCTGTCACCCCTTTTTACTGCACCAAGCATGCACAGAACTCCATCACAAATATGGGCCCTAGGTTTTGCAATAAACTGCCCCCTGAACATCAGGCCTGTAGTTCAATTGGCTCATTCACCTCCTCCCTCAAGGATCACCTCCTCCAATCCACCACCTGTGTCTGGCCCTGTAGGTAACCCCCCGAATGTCCACCAACCCTTGAGTTACCTTAGAGTTTATAAGTATCTGTATATTGGCTCTGTTGTTGTGTGCTCTGTATTTTTGTTTTCTATTCTAGAGGATCCTATCATATACACTGTTCCTATTGTAAATACTGTAAAATTTTGCAAATATTGGTTTTACCTTTTTCTCTGTATTATCGAATTTTTGTATCACTGAACGTTTGTGAAAATGGCCATTTTTGCTCACATACCTTTCGGTATAAAAATAAAATTGAATTGAAAACAATATTTTTTTAATCAAAATTAAGCAATTATCAGTAAACCAATTGCAAACACTTTGAAATTCATGCTGCAAAAGAAATGTTATCTGAGAAATGGATTTTGCTTGAAAGTATACAGTCAGATCGTCTGTATATAATAAACATTCACATGACTTGCAAATTGTGGATAGCTGAATGATAAACAATGAAAATAATAAAGGGCCCAATATGGACCCTTGAGGAACCCCAAGATCCATTGGCCTTACAGGTGAAACTACAGAGCCTAAACTGTCAAACTGAGAGCTATTATTTAAATAATCACTACATCAAGCCACCACATTCTCTGAAAATCCAGGCTGAATCAGTTTTAAACAAAGTAATGGATGATTAATAAGGTCGAATGCCTTGGTCAGATCCATGAAAACTGCCCCAGTTAAGAGGCCATTTTCAAAGCCCCCGAGGACAGTGTTTGTGAACCTGATCAAGGCAGTCTCAGTTCTGTGATTTTTGTGAAAACCATGTTTTGAACACATCACATTATAGGTATCAAGATTTTCAGTTCTTTGACTTGCAACAACTTTTTCGAGTAGTTTACTTAAAGGATTTAATATTGATATCAGCCTGAAATCATCTAGACATTAGGTTTTTGATTTCTTTGGGATTGGAACCACCCTAGCACATATCCAAGTTGATGCAAACTTGCAAGAGATAAGACACAAATTAAAAATAGAACAAAGGGGACCAACACTATGGGGAGATACTAACCTTAAAAATCAGCCATCAAGTCCTTCACCACAATCACTGAATGTGTTTGGGATTGTCGCCATTAGTTACAATAGTTCAGATTTTGTTACCTTACAGTACAAAAGTAAAAAGTAGGCCTGCGAACTGGAAATTTGTCAACATCCTTACCATCATTCAACATGTTAGTTGAATTATTTCCATAACTTGACAGGTTAGAAAACTTTTCATTTAACAAATCACAATTTCAACAGGGTCAGATACTACACTCTCAGAAGATTTTATCTTTTCTATGACAAACTTTTCTCTCAGGGATAATAAATCATTAACGAAATACCACAATTTCTTTGGATAAACCTAGTTGTCACCAAATTGTTTTTTGTAGAATTCTCTCTTTGTATTACTCACTAAGTTACTCACTTTGCTCCTCAGGAAATGATATCTATCTAATAAGAAGGCTAAGGGAGACTGTTTATAGGCCACCCAAGCAAGGTTCCTTGAATCAATCCATTCTTTTATATCCCTAGAGAACTATTTGTTATAAATACCCTGTACTATAATCTGATGCAAGGGAAAAAACATATTCTGATTATGGATAAAAAATATATGGCATTAGTATTGGCTGTCACTAAATTGTTGATTTTAAGGCATTGAAAAGGTAATTGGGTACCCTCATGTTTGAAGTGGATCTGGGAATTTTTCAATGCACTTAATGCAAAAAGAGCTATTGCTTCAGCACATCATGTGGGGCACATGTTCCATATTTGTTGGTTTCCTTTTCTCTTTATCTTATGTGGGATGAACAGTGAATAGTTGTTGTATACTGTTGACCCCCAGGACTGTGATAAGTTGTGAGATAATAGGGTTATACATTATTTTATTCCTTATATCCTGGATGAACATGATGGCATACTCATCTTTAGAGGCAGTTGTCTTCAAGCATGTGTGGGGTGGCGGTGGTAGCATTGTATTGTTATAGTTATTTTATTTATGTTCCCCATGTAGGTTGATTGTATATTGTGATATTTTTGCATATTTGTAAGTGTATAATTGCATTTGTTTTCTTTTTATTTTGTTGTGTATGGATATTGATTCTAATAAAGTACATTCTATTGGTAGTACTAGTAAAAATATTTATTTTTATACAAGATAAGCTGGAATAAAACATCTTTAGGACATAAGTCCTATATTATAGATGCTCCTGTTTTTTTTTACATTTACAGAAGGACAAATTAAACAAAACATAAAAGCAAATCATCATATGCAACATACAGTACATGGCACTGTTATTCTAATCATTGCACATACATCGCACCCTCGGTTTGTACTTTTAACTCCCTCATAAACTATTTAGCATTGTCCTGGACAACAATAGACAATTTGTTAATTGAATTTCATACTTGATACATAATAGCGGGAAACACATGTTACTATATTTATTTATCAACCTAGGGAGATTAAACCCTTGTAGAAGTGTCTGACATAAATTGTGGTGATGTTGAATTTTTCTAACTTGTCATACAGGTAAGTAAGTTTTTGTGTATGAAGTACTTTACTAATCAGATTTGCCCATTGCAACTTTCTTTTGTGCAAAGGTACTAACCATCCTAGCTCCTCAAATAAAATGCAGTGGTGAGTATTAAAATCCTTACACAAAATAAACCTTTCAAGCCTATTGTGCATCATATCAATTTTAGTCAGACACGTCTTGTGGCGAAGCCATATACATGGCTTCCATAATCGAAGACTGGCAACAGAAGTTGATTTACAGCAAGGGACCTAATTTGCTTATTCAAACAAAAGTTTGAGTGCCGAAAAGCACCTAATCTCTTATTTGCTTTGGTTATGGTGTCATTAATGTGGTAATCAAAGTCTAAATATTCATTGAACCAGATACCTAAGTATCTGTATACTTTATCTTGCATTATTTGTTCACCTTTATTTATTTTTATTTTAATATCAAAGACAATATTTTCCTCCCTTATCGTTTTCTTCCTAAACACCATAGATTTGTTTTTTTTGTTGTTCATTACCAAACCAGATTCCATTATTCATGTACATAAAGCAGAAAAGTCTGTTTGAAGGTTCCTCTCCATTAAGTCCAGATTTCTTCCATTAGCAACTAGGGTGGTATCATTGGCATAAAGCCTAACTTTGGAGGAATTTGCTATTCTGACTAAATTATTTATGCAAATTAGGAATACAGTAGGTTCTAAAATTGATCCTTGTGGTACACCCTTCCGGATAAAAGCCCTCTGCAAGAGGTGTCCATCCACAAGGACTTGTTGGATGCGATCCCGTAAATAGGACCTGAACCACTCATTGTCTTCTGTAGACAATCCTGTCTCTAATAGTCTATAACACAACAGGCCATGGTCGATGGTGTCAAAGGCCTTTGAGAGGTCCATGACCACCGCACCCACTGACCTACCCCCCTCTAATTGGGACACTATCAGGTCCACCACTTCAGCGAGTGCAGTGCCTATGGAATGGCCCTTCCTGAAGCCTGACTGGTACACAGAGAGCAGGGAGTACTGCTCAAGATACTTCCCGAGCTGCTGCTGCACCAGCTGCTCCAGGACCTTTGACACTGTTGACAGTAAAGCAATAGGCCTGTAGTTTGTAGCCTCGGACAATAAACCCTCTTTATGGATCAGAATGATTTTTGCTTTTTTCCATAACTTTGGAAAGATTTCTTCAGTATGACTCCAATTAAACAACTTTGTCAAAACTGGTGCAATTACACTCACTGAGTCCTTTAAGAATCTATTCTCAATGCCATCAATACCAAGTGATTTTTGGGGATTTAATTCCTTAATTTCATCCTTTACTTGCTTACAAGAAACACATTTAAACCTAAACTTGGGGATGTGTTTGGGTAGGGGACTGTAGTAGGAATAAGGGATCTGGCAGAAGTTCCTCAGTTGGTAAATGTTATTCTGGACTAGTGCTGACTCCTGAACCTCAAATGTCAATCTCTCATCCCGAATTACTCACAGATTTTTCACCTTTGTGGTGGCCTAAAGCCCAGAGGAGCTGAGCCAAAGCCCCATCTCCCTCTCGGTAACTGACACTCTTCTCCTTCAACCTGGCTAGATCACCAGCACTTCAGTCTTGTCTGGTTGAGTCTTAACCAGCTCGATGACATCCAGTTTTGGGTCTCAGCCAGGCACTCATGCAGCATATCAACCACAACCAGCATTCCCAGGGGAAGAGGGGCAATACTGGTGGAGGGGGCGAGAGGGTCATTGCAGTGATGGGGGCAGCCCTGGGCAGATGGTGGGGAGGTGGAGGATAGCAAGGGAGCAGTGAAGGGGGTAGGGGATAGGTCAGGGATGGCAAGGGGGGAACTGCTGTAGTGAACGGCAGAGCTTCTAATATGGGGGACTCTTGAAATGGGAACCTGGGTAGAAAGGGTGGGGATGAGAGTGAGAAATGAAGAAGGGGGTGTATTGGTACTGGGGGACTCCATACTTAAGCGTATCAGATGGGACAAGTCACGGCATAGGTGGAGTTCATACTGGAGTTAAAGTCAGACAGGATGCAGCAGTCAATTCTAAAGTGCGCAAGGAGAGGTAGGAGGAAACTGTATATAGTGGTGCATGTGGGGATGAATAGCCTGGTGTGGGAGATGGTGGAGATAGTGAGGGAAAGGTTTGAGGGTGTAGGAAGGCTGTGCATGGTGTTAGAGGAGTTGGTGGCTTTCTCAGAGGTGCTCCTAGTACCCTGTGTGAGTATGGAGAGGAAAGAGAGGATTGGGGAGTTCAACACATGGTTGGGGGAGTGGTGTCAATCCAAGGAGTACGGGGTAGTGGGTGGATGGGGTAGAACCTGGGACAATAACAATCTATATAAAGGGGATAGGCTTCACTTGAGTGGGGAGGGGAAGGGGGTATTAAAGCAGAAGTCAGAGGGGTATATAGCAACAAGGTGGATTTAAACTAGGTGGGAGGGGTGGCTAGTGGACAGCTGGTAGACAGGGATCCCGAAGAGAAAAGCCAATGAGCTAACCCCACAAGCTAGAAGGGAAGGGTTCGGGGAAGTTGCATGGGGGGGTAGGAGGGAGGAGAAGCAAGGACAGGAAAGGAAGGGGACAGGATGGAGGGTGGTCTCACTGAATGCAAGAAGCTTAGGTAACAAATCAGCTGAGTTACAGGTGCTCTTGGCAGTGAGGAGGGTGGATACTGCGGCCATCACAGAAACATGGGCCACTGAGTACTGGGATGGGGATATGATGATTCCAAGGTATAGAATATTCAGGAAGGATAAGGTGGAGGGGGGGGCATGGCAATCTATGTGCGAGAGGGGATAAGGTGCATTAGGGAAGGGGGGAGGAAGGCAGGACAGAGGTCATATGGATGCAGTTCTAGGACTCAAAGAAAAGGACACTGAGGATGGGCGTAGTGTACAGACCACCATCACAAGTGGAGGACCTAGATAGAGAGGTAGCTGATCAGATTAGAAAGGTCTGTAGGAAGGGGAACACAGCGGTGGTGGGGGACTTCAATCTATTGGTGGTGGATTGGAGCACCCCAACCGCCATGAGTGCAAGGGAACAAGTCATATTAGATGCAGTCTGGGACAGCTTCCTGGTGCAGTTGGTCCATGAAAATACTAAGGAAAGAAAAGCTGTGGACCTGGTATTATCAAATGGAGAGGTGGCAAGGGATCTGGAGATAGAGGACCCTTTGGCTGGGTGTGACCACCACACAATGTGGTTCACGCTTAATATGTCAAGGGAAAAAGGGGGTACAGGAACCAGGGTGACTGATTTCAAGGGGGCAGACTTTAAAATAATGGGGGAAATTGTGGGTAGGCACCTGGTGAGTATTCAGCTTAACATGGATGCTTGTCAAAAGTGGGAGATTATTAAAACAGGGCTGGTGGAGGCTACTGGGATGTGTGCAAAGACATGTAGCAAGAAGGGCAGGGCAAAGAAGCCCAGCTGGTTAACCCAGGAGGTGATGGAGGGGTGAGGGCCAAGAGAAAAGTATTTCAGAAACTCAAGAAATCAGGAGGGGAAGGAGACAGGGAGGAGTATATGAAGAGGTCCAGGGAGGTAAGCAGGCTGGTCAGAGTACCAAGGCTTCGATAAAGCTGAGGCTGGCACAAGGTATCAAGAATGATGAAGAGGACTTCTTCAGATACATTAGGGAGAGATGGAAGAACAAGGACCAGATTGTGAGGATTAAGAAGGATGGGGGGTGGATAGAGAAGGAGGGGGATCAAGCCGAGGCACTAAATGAGTACTTCTGTTCTGTGGTCAGGAAAGAGAAAGGGGACCAGATACCTAGGTGGAGGAGAGGAGTGGGCAGGGAAGAGGAGGGGATGACTGATACAGGGATTATGGAGGCCGGGGTTCTGGAGGGGTTAAGGGCACTGAGGGTGGACTAGGCACCAGGTCTGGACAGCATTCACCCTAGGGTGCTAAAATAACTGGCGGCGATCCTGGTGGGACCACTGGCTGACCTGTTCAGTACCTTCCTGGACAGAGAATGTGTACCAGAAGACTGGAGGATGGCCCACTTGGTGCCCATTCACAAAAGTGGCACTAGGGATGAGCTGGGGAGCTATAGACCAGTGAGCCTCACATCGACTGCAGGAAAGCTCATGGAGACAGTCCTGAAGGAGAGTCTGGTGGCATTTTTGGAGGACAATGGACTCAAGGATGTTCAGCAACATGGATTTCTCTTGGGAAGATTATGCCAGACAAACCTAGTTGAGTACTATGACTGGGTGACCAGGGAATTGGATAAGGGCCATACGGAGGATGTCCTGTATTTGGATTTCAGCAAGGCCTTTAATTCAGTGCTGTATGGAAGGCTGGGGGGGGAGCTGGAGGATACTGGGGTGGGAACAAAAATGGTAAAGTGGATCACCAATTGGTGAAGGGAAGGCAGCAGAGGGTGGTATGGGGGGGCTCTCATCACCAAGGGATGTGACGAACGGAGTGCCACAGGGATTGGTACTGGGACTGGTGCTGTTTGGGCTATTGATAGCAGATATCTCACACAGAATCTGGAGTAAGATCAGCCTGTTTGCAGACAATACTAAAATGGGAGCTGTGGTAAATGATGCAGATGAGTGGAAAGGGCTGCAGGACAACCTGACCAAACTACAGGAACGGTCAGAAACATAGCAGCTGGGGTTCAACACCAAGAAGTGCAAAGTACTGCACTTTGTAACTAGGAACCAGAGGAGGAGCTATCAGCTTGGAGGGGTTCAGTTGGAGAGCACCAGGGAGGAGAAAGATCTTGGGGTGATTATAACAGGGAATATGAACAACTCAGCACAGTGCAGGAAGGTGGCAGCAAAAGCCAAAAAGATGCTGGGGTGTATAGTGAGAGATATCTCTTCCAGGAATAGGGAGGTGATCCTTCCCCTGTACAGGACACTGGTCAGACTGCACCTGAAATATTGTGTGCAGTACTGGTGCCCATTCCTGAAGAAATACATCAGATTATTAGAAGGGGTACAGTGCAGGGTGACAAAGATAATCCAGGGTCTGGAGGGTATGTCCTACGAGGATAGGCTGGGTGACCTGAACATGTATTCACTGGAGGAGAGGAGGGATTGGGGGATGTGATTAAAACTTTTAAATACTTAAAGGGGATTAACAAAACTGACACAGAGAGGATCCTCTAGGTTAGAAGTAGGAGGGACACGAGAGGGCATAAACTGAGACTGGTGGGGGGAAGATTCAGGAGGGAAATCAGAAGACACTTTTTCACTGAATGGGTGGTGGATAAGTGGAATGCCCTACCTGAGGAAGTGGTAGCTTGTAGTATGATGGGGGGGTTAAGAGGGGGTGGGACAGAGTGAAGGGAGGGGAAATTAAGAGGAGCGGGATGGAGGGTGGGGCAGTTGCAAGTTGAGGGTCTAGATGCACAATCGAGCAGACTCGATAGACTGTTAGGCCTGTTTCTGCTAGCATTTTCATATGCTGGTAGCTTCGTATCTTGGGTACAAATGACAGACAGAGCTGAGTGTCTTTTGCACAGTAGTGAAACCAAACTCCATAACGCGTAATGATGCTCCTCAGGGGCAGTACGTACACCATGAACAACATGGGTAAAAGGACCAAATATTGGGGTACACCACAGGTAGAACCATCTGGGATGAGAAAAATCTTCCCAACATCACCCTCAGAGTCCTACAACTGAGATAGGAGTCACACCAGCAGATGACTTTGCCAGTGAGCCCTACATATTCCCTAAGCCATGTATGTTGAGGATACTACCCCAGCCTTGTAGGCTCAAACAAGGTTGAGAGGCATGGGTTCTGACTTTCCTGACTGGGGGTTCAAATCCAGATCTTTTAGATTTTGCCTGGTGCCTTGACCCAGAGTAAAATTTAAGCAGGCCTTTTGTCAGAGTGGTACAACCCCCAGGGATGAAGTACTTACCCACTTCCATGCACTGCTGTGTCCCCCAACACATGTAAAATCACTGTACAATCTTAAATTCAATAAAACTATAATTAGTGACTTATACTAATAATATGCTCATGAGGCAAAATGTTATCAACAAAATATTTATTGGGAGATAATCACAAGGAATGGGGGCATACAAAGCAAAACTAATTTTAAACCAATCTCATGAACTCTTGTGGCAGGACTGAAATTAAGTGTCTGACTAGGTTCAGCTAGTAAACACTTCAGAACAGTAACAGTGCCCACTCCCCAACAGGCAAGGCAATGCAGTACCAAATGAACTGTAAAACCCTGTGAATTACCAGCCCACCTGTACTTAGGGCACTGGCCTCTGGTACCACGTTTAACCCTTAGACCTTAAAGGGAGCTCCATGTGCTTCATTAGGTACCCAGCAATAGGAACATTGCAGGCCCATTGACATTACAGCTGACTGGTCAGCGGTGGTGCACTTTAAAATCAGCAGAACAGAGGCTGGCCCACTAGTGCAGTGGTAGAGCTACCATCATGCTCATGATGCTGGTGACTCGGGTTCGAGAACGAGCCTAGGTCATCAGAGGACCGGTTGGGGGGAGGAGGATTGAGCATCTTAGGGGTGCTGTCCTCCTCCAAGGAAGGAGGGTTGCCTTACCAGCTGTGATATTACCACCTGGGTGATCAAGGTAGTAGTGCAGTTAGGGACGCCATGAGGATGGAACGGATATCGTCTGGAGTGGCAGCATATCTTGACATGCACATGTCTCCTTGGGATCTCTTGCCCATCGTCATCCTTGGGGATTACCTAAGCTAGAAACATCACCCTTGCCTCAGGACCTCTTGGATCAGTCTTGACCCCAAGCATGGCCACTGCAGGAGTGCTGTGGTATGGAATCCATCTTTTGGGGTAGCCCCACTGCGAGGGGGTAATCTTGTGGGGTTGACATCCTGCAGTGTGGTATGTGCTCTGGCATCAGGGGAGGAAGGAAGGGGGATCCAGGGCCAAAGCTACTGCTGTGGTGATAAACAATAAATTAAAAACAAAATAAGCAGAACAGTTAAACCCCAAACTTCATAGGTCATGCAATTGCTTAAATGGCAGAACCTCCAAATAAGTTATTTGTAACTACTAGCCCATTGGCCAAATATGTAGCTTTGGTGGCAACTTTGTACAGACTTCGTCAGTTGCAGGGCAAGCTCTGAGAGTACTCATGGTTCTGTTGTACCACTTCCATCTCAGCAGGGCTCCTTCTCTTCCTCCTCTGCAAATGCAGTTCCTGTCAGTTTGATGGTTCAGTTGCTGCAGTTGGTGGGGGCAGCTCAAACATGTTTCAGGTCTCAGGTGCCTCTGGATGGAAATAAGGCTTTCTGCATCTGCAGTCTTCTGGACCTCTCAGGCTTTTTCATCTTCCTCCTATGCAGCACAGACCAGTCCAAGGAGCAGGTGCCACATGCCTCACACCACCTCCAGCCTTCAGAACCCTGGTGTGGAGTGTTAGCTAGTACCTGGCATTAGTGCTAACTCACCTTCTCCCAGTCTGTCTGCTGGATTGGTGCAGGTTTCTTTTCTCAATGCAAGCTTGTTCACAGTCTCTGGTGCCCACAAGCTGGCTGCTGTGACATGTGGTTACCTCCTTTTCTCTCAAGACAGGTCAGTCTCTTCAGAAAATGTTGTCCTGACACTTTCAGAAGGTGCACAGTTCAGTCTCTTTATACACTGGTTGTAGAAACCTCTGAAGTCACTCCCTGATGGTTGTCTGTAGAAGCCCAGGCAGGCTTTCTTAGGTGGCTCTGTCTGGCAACACATTAGCCCTCCTCTCTCTCTGATAGTCAACTGCTGACTCCCCCTCTTCTGGAACTGTCTTTAACCTTTCTGGGGGAAAGGCAGCTTATGATTGGCCAACAGGGCAGTCAATCCACTAAATTAGTATGCAGAACATTCACTTGACACCCTATTGGTTGCCAGAAAGGGCACCAAGAACTCAGCACATCATTCTCCCAGCAGGCTATTGGTGTTCCCCTGCTGAGATTCCTGACTCTTGACTGCTTGACTGAAAGGTCAGGGATTGGCAAGATGGTGTCTGTCTTTCTGTAAAAACTGTTGCTTTAAATCTAGCAGTCTTTTCCAGGGCTCCTGCCCTGCTTTTACTTTCACTAAACCCATGGTTGAATGGGCATACCTGTACTTATTTATCTGGTGGTGGTTTAGTGTCAAACAGGGCTTTCATTGCCCTGTCAGAAGCCTTGTTTCTAGCCCCTCTTTCAGACCACTGTCCCTCTGCTGAATGTAGCTGTGAGCCACTCTGCCTCAGGTGGCAGAGGTGTCAAACACATAGATTTTCTTTTTGCTCTCCATCCTAGTGCCTCTGTGCCCCCTCATGCCCTGTGGGTGTCCCTGGGGCCAGAGTACATTAGAGGAGGCTGTCCTGTGTCGGCCGTGGTTGTGGAAAAGTTTTTGTGGTGAGTTGAGTGCTTGCACCATGCAGCGGCAGAATCCATGAGTGGGCAACTAGCGCATTCAACTAGACTGCTGCTTGAGCATGGGCAAGGAGCTGCATGATTATTGTCATGAGGGAAGCAGATCAGCAGTTGAGCAGCAGTCCCCCACCAGGCTGCATTCCTGGGGGCAGCAGTGAGCACAGGAGGGCATCTGGCAGTCTGTAAGGGCAGTACGTATACCAGGTAAGCCACCACCATGGGGAGGGTTGTACCCATATCCACCATACCACCTCTGTACCTCCTACCAATTTCTACCTCCCTCCATCTCTGATGAGCCATGTTTGGTAAAGGGGAGGTCATGGAGGGGTGCATGTCATGAAGTAGGGGCAGGAAGTAACTGAGCCTAAGGGCCTGTTGCTCTCTGCAAGTCCCATTGACTACTATACTCAACAGCTGGCTTTTCAGCATAAATCCCACCAAAACCACTCAACTCACACACACCACTTATTCCCACTCTGTCAATTACAAATTCTTACAGGTTACTACATATGATTGCCCTAACCTTCACTCATACCGCTGTCAAAACACTCACACACTAAATCACAAACTCCTCAACAAAATAATCAATACAAAATAATAAGGACAATTTAGCAAAGAATAGACTCTTCCAAGATTTTAAAGATTTTAAAATCCAGATGGTATAAGATGTTCAGCACACAAAGCCAAGTGGATGCCAGTCGCTAGAGCTAAACAGCTCTCAATGTCTATGAAAAAATGTTTTTAAAACAAATGAAAAGGCCTAGACCATCCAAATCCAAATTCTTAGTGAAACCAAATTCAAATTCATCCAGGATTTTGCAAATCCAAAACCAAATCTAAATCCACCCCAACTTTCCCCATCCCTAATTTAGACTGTGTCTCCAGATGCTGTGTGTCTCCCGATGCTGTGATCATATCTTGTCTCCAGGTACTGTGACCATGTCTCCTGCTACTTTCACCATGCTCCTGATACTGTAATCAACTCCTGATACTGTGACCAGTTCAGTTCTATTTTATTATATAACAAAATTTAAAATTTGTTTTTACGATTTGTTTTTACACACATTAAAAATATCAGATATACATAAATTTTCATATATCATTATACATGCAATTATCATATAACTTACCATTATTTAATTAAAATTCACATAATCACACATTCTCATTTCTTATATGCTTTAGTTTTCTCAATATTATCCTACAATGTCTAGCCACTTTATTCAAAATAAAGGTGTCCTCTGATTTAAAAAGTGCGTTAAACTGGTATTGAGGATCCATATCTAAATCTTTTAGAACATTTGCCAGGATCTTTTCTCTTTCTTATTTATACAATGGGCATAAAATCAATAAATGGAGAGGGGTATCTTCCCCACCTTCACAAACACACATAGCAGAATTACTGTTTTTATATTGTTTCATTAAGGTTTGCGATTCAAGATATCCGGACCTGAATCTGGTTAATGCCTTTCTGTCATTTATGTTAGAAATTTTATGCAAATAATATTCTCACCCGGCATTTCTTTTTTTTCTTTTCTACCAGCCGCTTACTAATTTTAAATTTTTTTGTCAGATCAACTTCTTGATTATAGTGGATATCTTGAATCCTAACCCTAATTGTTTGTTCTATTAACTTCATTGGGTTCCAACTCGATTCAGTTATACAATCCAAAAGACCATTTGATTTTAATATCATTTCTAAGGTAGAAGTATTTGGACAACTAAATCCCTGTTCTTTATATTTCATTGCTTCCTCTATACATAATCTTGGAAGGCATTTACCCTGATTATTATATGCTTTTATCCAATAGCTACATTGTCTTTGTTCTATACATTGTTGAATGGACTTTTGCCCCAATTCCAACCTCACCAATCCTGAAGGTGCACAATAAGGTAATCCCAATATTCTTTTATATGCTTTATTAAAAGCACTCTCTATCTTATTAATATTTTTCTTTAAAACCCAATATTTCTGTCCCATGAAGTAACTGAAACCTTAATTTTGCATTTAAAACTGCTAAACAACCTTTTACTGATTGGCCACCATACTTGTATGAGAATCTTTGTAGAGCAGGGTAGAATCTCTTTATTTTTCCTTTTACATAATTCTTGTGTTCTTTCCACTTCAAATCATAGCTAAATGTGATTCCCAAATAAAAATATAATCTAACAGTTTCAATTTTATTATTACACTATAACTCTCTTACCCTTCCTTTCTTAACCAATTGTTTACTGCAGATCATATATTTGTTTTTTCCAAAATTAATTTCCAGCACTACTTTCTTATATCCCTCATAAAGTTTTTGTATGCTTCTCTTTATCCCTAAATAACTAGTTGAAATCAACACTATGTCATCAGCATATGCCAGGCATGATCATGGCCTGGAGTCCAACCTGGGCATGTGCAGCTCGGGCTCATACGTATTCTTTAATACTGTACCATATTCAAAAATAAATTGAATACAATCAGGGAGAGAACACAGCCTTGTCTTAGGCCTATATTAGACCCAAATTTCTCTGTACAATCCCCTTTTTTATTATATCTAACTATTGTGTCGTTATCCTTATATAACACTTTTAGTATGTTCAACAATGAATTATCTAGTCCATAATTTCCAAGGGCTTCCCATAGTTTTGATCTTGAAATTTTATCAAAAACTGCCTTTAGGTTTACAAAGACACAAAATAACTTTAGTTTCTTTATAAAAACATATTTCTGAATTAAATGAGTTAATGTAAAACACCGATCTAACGTAGAATGGTTCAGCATAAAGCCAGCCTGGGCCTTGTCTATTAAATCATTTTCTGTCATCCAATCCATTATTTTTTGATGCAATAGTTTAGTAAAATATTTCTGTGCTGTATCCAAAAGATTTATCAGCATATAATTCCCTCGGTCAGATTTATCCCCTTTTTTTATATATTGGGATTATTATATTAGTTTTCCAAGTTTGGGGTATGTTACCTTTTTCCAAAATGTGTTCAAATACTCTATTTAGTATATTGGACCACAGCTCCAGATCATCCTTCATAATATCTTGAGGTACCCCATCTGGGCCTTATGTCACTTTAAAATTTGTATAACCTCTGTAATTTCTATTACCGAGAATTAAAAATGTGTCACAGGTGTCCAATTGATATCTCTCTCCCTTATTTCTTGGCTGAAAAATACATTTTTATAATATGATTCCCATACTTCTGGGGTGATATAATTTTCTATTTCTTTACTATTGTTATCCCATCCATTATTTACCATTTTCCAAAATGTTATATTATTATCATCCTTTACTGCATTTTCAAATTATCTCCATAGATGTACTCTGTAATTTTTCTTCTTTTGATGCATTATCCTTTTATAATCTTTTTATAATTTGTTCAATGTTTTCTTATCCTGATTATCTCGATTTTTTTTGTAAATGTTTCACCAGTTTATTTATTTTACTTTTATAATACTTACACTCTTTATCATGCCAACTACTACCTCTTTTTTGTTTACTGATTGTAACTTTCACCAAATTTCTTGAGATATCACTCATTATGTCCTCAAATATCTTAATACACTGTTCTTCTTTGTTTTATATCAGATTCCACAATGCTTGTCTAACCCCTATATCATATAACATTTGTATAGACATATAATTATCCATTAAATCCCATTTAACACCTTGTTTAACTTTAATTATTTCCAAGTTAACCTTCTTTTTATTTTGAACGGGTGCAGTGGATTCAATAGATAGTTCCAATGGACAATGTTCACGTTCCCCTCTGCATCCAATTTTTAAGTCTTTTATCTGGGATATCATATTCTCTGTACACCAACATAAATCTATAACAGATGATCCCCTTGGTCCTATGTATGCAAATGCCCCCATTGGATCTCCTTTAGTTCTTCCATTAATTAATATGTTTAAATTGTTCATACATGTTATAATCTGTTTTCCTCTTTCACAGATTTTTTTATTTATTGTTTCTCAATATATTTCATATACATATGGTCCCAACTGAGCCTCACAGACCCAGATTAGTTCTTCAGCGGATCCAAGCCATGACCCCCCCCCCAGAATTCATGTCTCCCATTAGAATAATGCCACAATCGGGAGATCACGTGATGCAGAGTGCGGAGTAGCAGCTCCCTTAAGAAGCTCCTGCCTCCCGATTATTAATTCATCTTGAGCTGACATTATAATGTACTATTTTCTCTTGTTTTTGAGATTAAATGCTGTGTAATAGCTGTTGCACTCTGTACTGGCTATATCTCGGATGGATGGAGGCTTACATGAAGAAAGCCCCACAGAAGCATACCCCTCCAGCAACTCCTGAGAAGGCCTCTAAGAAATCCAGGGCCTCGAGTGGCTCTGGGCCTGATCCTCTGAGCAAAATTGGTGAACAGGAGCCCTTAACACTTTCCAGGTTCCTTGAGGAATTTAAATCCTTTTGAGAGGAAATGAAGGATATGGCAATGGATGCAATTCTGCTTAAAGTTGGAACAGCATAACATTCTGTGGTGATTTGCATATGCAGCCCATGATGCTTTGCATTGTGGGGGCATGTGTGATTTTTTATTTTCTTGAAACTTGGCTTCCCAGCCAAATGCCCTTTGGGGTAACTCTTGCCTCAGTGTTTACTGAGAGGTTCTTTGTCTTTAAATGTTTTTTATTTTAATGGGTTCACCACAATATATCTCAGGCACACTGCCTAGGTAGCTGGTCCATTCCACTGGGGTGTTAAACAGACGAGGCATACTGATGAGTCCTGGTAGGACGAAACATGTGTCTATGTCTTCTGTTAGCACCCTTTGCAAACTGTGTGAGAGGCCTTTTGGCACCATGCAATTCTGCTTAAAGTTGGAACAGCATAACATTCTGTGGTGATTTGCATATGCAGCCCATGATGCTTTGCATTGTGGGGGCATGTGTGATTTTGTATTTTATTGAAACTTGGCTTCCCAGCCAAATGCCCTTTGGGGTAACTCTTGCCTCAGTGTTTACGCACAGAGGTTCTTTGTCTCGCTATCTGTGTCTGATAATACAGCTCAAATTGTTTCCATTGAGAAAAAGTTTAGTAATCTCGACCCTGACCTGGTCTCGATGCACCAGAAATTGTCTCATTTTGAAGCTAAGCTCGAGGATCTAGAGGGTCTGAGACATAGAAATAACGTTGTGATCCTCGGATTACCGGAGGGAGAGGAAGGCCAGTATGTTGTGGCATTTGTTCAGAAGCTGGTTGAGCGAGTGGCTGACCCATCTCCATTCAGCCCCAGCTACATCATAGAGCATGCTCACAGGGCTTTATGGCCTAAGCTTTCCCAGGAGGATCCCCCCCGCCCCATTGTGTGCCGGTTTTTGAACTATTTGGAGAGACAATATTTCCTGCAAAAAGTACGAGCTTTGCAAGAGGTTCGCTGGGAAAATACAAAGTTGAGAATCTCACCAGCTTTACCCGCCTTGGTTCACTTGAAATGCAAAGTGTTCCACCCTATTGTTTCTAAGTTAATCGCAGCAGGTTTGAAGTTCAGGATGGGTTACCCGGCCAGACTACAGATCTCAATCAATGGATCCTGGAAAAGCTACGAGGACCCCGAAGTGGCTTTGATGAGTCTTAAGTCCATGTTGCCTGATCTTTTCAAGGACTCTTGAATGAATGTGTCGCAGTATGGAGTACTACACGGAGTCGAGAGCTTGAACTCTAGTTTTTCCTCTTAGGGAAATCTTCTAAGCGTGAAGACCTGGGGAAATTGCATCTGCTGATTTGGACTGGGGGATCATCGCGGGCCTTCCCAATTTTTCTCTTTTTTTCCACCTCACAATGGGCCCACACTGGTCTGAAGCAGTGGACACTTGGGTTTGGGGCCTTCTTAAGGGGGGAATTGCGTGCCAAGTCTTGGCAGTTACATTTGTTGGGGACAGAAAGGGTGTAATTAGATTGGTTGTGGACCCGTTTTTCATTTTTCTCGCTTGGATTGGTACTAGGATGGTTCTGGGCTTTCCCCATTCCTGACTCTCATTTAGCTAGGACAGGAAACCGGCCACTAGAGGGTGTTCCAATCATAGGGGACTCATGAGGAAGCATAACTCGAGGAGGATTTAACAGTGCTTTACCACTTGGTTGGTGTGCAGTACTCTCAATTTTGCAGGGAGGACCTGTGCATTGGATGGCGGATTGTTGTGGGTAGAGGTGTTTGCTATGCCTTCCCCTCCGGTGGAGTGATCACAGTTTCTCTTTTCTCTATTCCCGCTCCCAATATGTGTTGAAGCTATCTCCCCCTTTAGGGGTTTCTGGTCTGGTTTTGGTTATATGTGGCTCACCTTGTGTGGCAAACAGGGTTTCTGTTTCCTTCTCGACTCTGTCTTGGTTACCATGAACATTTGAGTGGTGTATGGGTCTCTCTGTGGTCCCTCTAAAACAAATTCCCTTATGCTTACGTTCTGGTGGGATAGAGGTGAAAGCCCAGGACCGTTCTCTCTCGTTTGGGGTATAAATAGCAGTGTTTGGTTTCTACAGATTGTTATCTGAGTGTAACAGTGTTAACTATCAGGGGTTATTATCAGGGGGCGGGAGTAGAGGGAATAGAACCAGTACTGTGCTGAACGTTGCTTGTGACAGTTTGGTGGGGAGTGTGGGTGGGTTTTGGGGTATGATTCAGGGGTGGGAGGGATAGAGGGGACGGTGGATTCTATCCTTGGGGGTTAGGGAGGAGGGTGCGTGTTACTGCAGTAACCCTGGGGATATGTTTAATGGGGATATATATCCCGTGTGCTGAGTGTAATTGTTTTAATCCACCTACTTTTTCTAGATGGCTAATGAGATAACATTTGCGACTTGGAATGTTAAGGGGATCAGAAAGAAACACAAGCAATATCAGGTTCTCAAACATTTAAGTTTGTTCAGTTTGCAGATAACCTTTTTGCAAGAAACCCATTTATTAGAAGCGGAAGCTTTGCAATTAAGGAGGCAACAGGTGGGATCGATTTACAGTGCCCAGGGCACCACAAATAGTTGCGGAGTCATGCTCATGATTAACAGGAGTATTCCGTTTGTTTCCACACAAGTTATCAATGATACCGAGGGAAGGTTCATCCTTGTTAAAGGTACCCTCTGGTCTGTCCCAATATTATTGGGCTGTATCTACGGCCCTAATCTGGATGATCCTAGATTCTTTATGAGGCTTATATCTATCATTCTCCCAATGCTTCCCATTAAAATTATTTTAGGGGGAGATTTCAATCAAGTTCTTGACACTAATTTAGACAGATTGGGCAGTAGCCTGGGAGGGGCCACCCCCGGGCAGAAGGCATTCAAGGATTTATTAGACCAATGTGGGCTCTGTGACACCTGACATGTTTTATACCCGGATTCTAGAGAGTTTACCTTTAGGTCTATGGCACATGGCTCGCATTCCCACATTAACTACTTACTCATTTCTCGGTGCCTCCTGCCTGGGATGAAGACCTCCTCGATTCAACCCAGCCCTATTTCTGATCACTCATTAGTAGTATGCAATTTGGTACTGCTTAATTTACCCAATAGGGAAACTAGATGGAAACTCAACGACCAACTCCGCAAGGATGTTAAATATTGTAAACTTATAAGGGAACAAATAGAATCCTTTTTTTCATTAAATCCTTTAGATAGTGCAAAGCCTGATATCTTGTGGGGGGGGCTTTAAAGCCTTCATGAGAGGAATACTTATTAGCATGGCGGTTGGTAGGAAAAGAGCGCGGAAGAAGGAACTAAAATCCTTATTAACCCAGATTAGATCCCTGGAAGTTAACCTTCCAGCCAATCCTCTAGACGAGGGTACATAAAAACTCCTGGAGCTAAAGGATAAATACTTGGAGCTTCTTCAAGACAAAGCAGAACTAGCCATTATTTGTACCAGGGCTAGCTACACTGATCAGGGGGAAAAAGCGGGAGGTTTACTGGCATTGCATATTAAACAACAGGAATCAATTAGATTTATCCCTCCCATCAGGTCAATGGCAGATGGATCTTTTAAGGTGTCTCCCACTGAGATAGCTCAAGAATTTGCTACTTATTACACAAATTTGTATAACGACATGGAGCACCCCCATTGTCTTGAAGACATAGAGGGTTATTTAAGGGATTCCCATTTGCCCCCTCTCCCTGGTCAGTGTAGAGACGCTCTGGTTGTCCCTATTTCCCAGGAGGAAAATGCTAAAGGATTCTCATTTGCCCCCTCTCCCTGGTCAGTGTAGAGATGCTCTGGTTGTCCCTATTTCCCAGAAGGAAATTGCTAAGGTTATTAGTGAACTGCCAGCTGACAAGGTCCCTGGTCCAGATGGATTTTCCTCTTTATTTTATAAAGTCTTTCGAGACCTCCTCTTACCGATACTTGGTCATTTATTTCAGCAAATCCTATCTGGGGCAGAGACAGATCCGCATCTCTATGAGGCCCTGATTGTCCTGCTTCCTAAACCTGACAAAGATCTCGAAATGGTTCAAAGTTACAGACCTAGCTCGCTTTTAAACCAGGATATTAAAATCCTCTCTAAAATCCTGGCTAATAGGCTGGCAGTGGTTCTTCCTGGGTTAATAGGTACAAATCAGGTTAGATTTATGAAAGGGCGCTCATCTTCCGATCACTTACACCCCTTGTCGCATGTCTTCTCGGCTACCAGGGATGCGGAGTTCCCTGTGGGCTTGGTTTCCCTGGATGCCAAGAAGGCATTCGACCATGTGAACTGGAATTTCTTGTTCTGCACTCTGGAGGCCTTCCACTTTCCCTCTCTGTTTATCTCCTGGATTGCTGCCTTTTATAAAAATCCCACAGCAAGAATTTCCGTGAATGGGGCCTTTTCCCATCCCTTCTCGCTCCACTCAGGTATGAGGCAGGGGTGCCCCCTTTCTCCTGTATTATTTAACTTATATCTGGAACCTCTTATTCAAAATATTCTCAATAATGATTCCATACAAGGGGTGAGAATTGGGTGGCATGAAATTAAAGTCACTGCATATGCAGATGATTTGTTAATACATCTGTCCCACCTGGTATCCTCCGTCCCGGCCTTGCTAAGGGAAGTAGCAAGGTTTAGTGGTTTGTCCAATTACAAATTGAATGCCAGTAAGTCCCTATTTTTCCCTTTAAACCACAAAGTTTTCAAAAGTGATATCAGCCCTCTTGGTTTATGTTGGACCCCTAGGTCATTCAAATTTCTGGGTATCAAACTTTCCCGTAACCCCCTAGTATGGTTTAAGGACAATCTGGATTCCCTATTGCAGGTGATTACGCATGGCCTTGAGAGGTGGTCTAAACTTCCTATTTCTCTATGGGGCTGGATCAACATAATTAAGATGAATATATTTCCTAGGATCTTCTACCCATTGTCCCTTCTCAACACCTTTATTCCTTTGCTCTGGTTTAAAATGGCACATGGTGTTTTCACTAGATTCATCTTGGCTGATAGGTATGCCCGTTTGGCTTATCATAAACTGGCAGCCCCAAAATTGGAGGGGGGGTTGCGAATTCCCCATCTGGCTATATATCACTGGGCTAGCCACCTAGCAAAATGCTCGAGATGGGTATCTCCCGGCCCAGAAGAAGTGCAACCTACTTGGCTCAAAATAGAATTGGACGCAATCAAGGACAAAAACCTGGACCCTCTTACGTTATTTTTCCTCATGTTATCCCAAGTAAGTGTGACTGTAGAGTGTCCCATGATAAGGACCTCTCTAAAGGTCTACTCCCAGATGTGTTCCTTTTTACAGTATTCCCCCCATCTGGACCTGTCCCAGTCTATCTGGAACTCTCCATCATTTACTATTAACAAGACTCAGATTTCCCATTTTTGGTTGCCTCAACTGGGAGAGGGGAAGCTCCTGGCCTTTACTGATGGTGGGGGGTATTGGTTATCAGTGGAAGAGATGGTTAGGAAATTTCTCATCCCGGCTTCTTCCTACTTTAAAGCCTTGCAACTGAAGCACTTACTTGTAATTACCCTGGGTAGTACTCCTCCTTCCCAGAATATCTCATCTCTGATATCCGAGGTATCCCTACTTTCTGGCTTTCCTGGTGCAATCTCTAAACTATGTCAGGTTTTGTTCCATAAAAAGTTTTGGGGTCCATTTGGGTCATCAAGATTTTGGAGTAATTTTCTCCCTCACCTTCAGCTGGATTGGCACTCTCTCTGGAAGTCATGCCATAAATTCATTTCTCAAGATAGATTGCACCTCATGCAATACCATGTATTGCACAACCTATACAATACCCCGGCCAAACTCCACAGGTGGGGCTACCTACACTCAAACAAGTGCAATAAATGCTTACAGGAAGAGGGCACACTTTTTCACATGCTTTGGTCTTGTCCAAAAATTTCCCCTTTATGGGTTTCAATCCAAACTTCCTTAGACCCCCTGTTGGGCCTCCATGAATATTTTACCCCAGAGGTTTACTTGTTAGGGGACCTGTCTTCTATTAGAGTTAGGGTATGCAAATTCCATATTTCCATGGTTGCCCTATCGGCTAAGAAAATAATTCTTCTTCACTGGAAAGGTAGGTCCTCCCCTTCTCTCCAGGAATGGGTAAGAGAAGTATTATCTAACCTGTGCACAGAAAAAGCAATAGCCAGTCTTCACAATAGTCTGACAGCTTATGCTAGAATTTGGGATTCCCTTCACTCACTAACCTCTCTGGTTCCAAGCTAAACCTATTCTAGGGTTATTATTTCTGCACGGCTTTTGGTTAGGCGCCTGGCATCCATGGGTATTGAGATGGATTACTGCAGTAAGGGGAGGTTTGGGGGAGTGGGCAGCTTCTTTTTTACAATGTATCAATGAGACTCTGTCATTTTTACTGTATGCTGCCTTTGATGGTGGAAAATGTATCAATAAACTTTAAATTATATAAAAAAAAAGAATAATGCCACAATCAGGGTTTTTGTTGACATTGTTCAATTAAACCTGCCATTACCTTTATCTCATCTTTTTCAATATAATTTGACCCCTTAGGGGGAGGTATATGTTCATAATATAAAAAATTCTATCCTTTTGTTTACTTCTAACCACTAAAATATGTTCTGCTTCAGTAATCTCTTTGGAATATTCTATATTCTCCTTTACTTTAGACAACATTATTAATCCTCCCGAGAGTCTACCAAATATCTTAGTGCTTCTTGCATTCTTACTGAATGATTTATAACCATTCACATTAAATTCAGTGTTTACCCAGGTTTTCTGTAAACAAATGTAATCAACTTTTGTTATATATTCTAAAAAGGAAGGATCAGGATGTCTTTCTCTCAAACCTGTTACATTTCATGATAATATTTGAACTTCATTTCCTAACTTTGTTTGCTCATTTAGTCCAGTTTTCCTATCTAGATCATGTCAATCCTCACCATTATCTTGCAGTATCTAATATCTATTTGCCATTTTTACCAAACGTATCCAATTATCACTACAGATAATTTCTTTCTCTTCTTGCTTTTTTAAATCTTCTCCTACCAAGTATATTTCTAACTTGTCCAACTTCTCTCCAAATGACAGAATCCGAAGGTATTGTTCTTCATTTATTACCCAAATTGAGACTTGTCCATCCTTTTCCCATCTCCTAACCTCATTAATCACTTTATTTAAGTTATTAACTTTCAATAGATTTTGTAAAAGATCCAGAATTTTACCTCTAATATTTATCTTTGATTCATTTATAATGCTTCTGATCCCATATAGGAAGATCACACACTCCTTTGACTTTTCCATTTCCATATTTCATTCTTTATGATAATAGTCTGGAAATAAAGCTTTCATGGTTACACTTTCCATCTTAAAACCCAATGCTCTTAAGCCCTCTTTCTTATTTTATATTGCCTTTAATGTAAAGTAATAATCCAATATTAGTAATACAATTTCAACATTTTCAAATGGTCTTACAACACTTAAATTGTGCAATATACAATTACTTCCCTTATTACCATACAACACAGATATCAAAAACTGTTTTAAGTGTACATTCAGTTTTTCTTCAGTCTCTTCTGGTAGCACATTGCTATTATACATTGGAAGTACATAATCTGTCTCCAATGTCATTCTTAACACCTTTCTTAACTCATTTGCTTCTTCTTCCTTCTTCTTCTTATTATTTATAAATATATTTCTTTTCTCCCTTTTTGAATCAAATTAACAATTTTTCCTATGTTGTTTTTATTCTCAATTCCTTTTCCCTTTAAAAATGACATTTCCTTTTTAAACATTAACAATTCTTCATATATCATTGCATTAGCTAATAATGGGTCCATCAAAGCATTTACACATTCTCCAGTCAGAGTATCCAATGGTGGCTTTACCATTTCAATTGGATTCATTATTAATGTATCTTCCTCAGCTTCTCCAGCCCCTTCTCCTCATTGATTATAGATATTATTACCTCTTTCATTTATCTCTTTGCTTGATGCATTCATCTCAAAGGCTGAAAAGAGATTTGTCCTCTCAGCCCTTAGTTCCTTGAACTCTTTGATTTTCTGTTCAATTCTATTGTTTGTGTCAATAGCCACTTTAATGTTATCTATTCTTGGCACCTCTCTATTAACCCTTTCCAATGAGTCCTCATCCAATCCTTTAACTTCATCCTTATTAACTACTTCTTTATCTAAAACAGATGTACTATGTTTCATTAAATCAATTATATCCTTCTGAGTCAAACTTCTATCTTCCTCTTGAATATCCTTCTTATTTTTTTGTTTAGAATTACTATCCAATATTTGCCATATTAAAGGCTGTATCATTTTGGGAGTATATGGCCCTTTTGGCAATAAAATATCATGTTTACTATAATTTACCCCTTCCTCTAGCCTCTTCTTAACCATTCTAGCACTATTTCCTTCTATTAAACTTCCCACAAGCACTTCTAAGTTCTTGTTAGTTTTTTTATTCAGTCTCATTTTTTGTCATTTTTCTCTTATTTCCTAAATCCATATTCCTTCTCCCTGTTTTTTTAATATTAATCAAGCTTTTTCCACTTATTGTTTCAATTGTCATCATATAGTACTTATTCAATTAGCTCAAAGAAAGAGACACACTTGACAATTGCTATTAGATACCAAGAAAACCCATCTCTCTTTTCCTTAATTGGGACTGAATTCACACCACCTTAGCCCCAAATCTATGCTTTACCTTGATTTAACAATACCCTCTAATTAACAAACCCTATTAATCCTTGTAATCCTTATTCTGATATTTGATTTTAGATTTATTAATATTAGGCACTTTAGGTCACTTAGGCCTTCAAGATCGGAAAACAGAACTTTGTTATTAAAATTTCAGCTAACTAACTTGATTATTAAATTATAAACAGTAAGATATCACTTATTATCTATCCTTTAATATGGTTCAGCTCAATTTTTTATCCTTCCCAAATGAGCAGATCAGAACACAATTAGAAAGCATTTTAGAATATAGTATTCTCTATTGTTGTTTACCATATACCTCACCCTCCAAAATACACATAATTTATATTATTCACAAAAAGGAATTGCACTATTCCAATAAATAGCTATAATTTAAGTAACACCTATTATTAAATCTGCCACAGTCCCTAAATAGTGAAATAAAAAATATTTCTAGATCACATTTGATTACTCTGACACCAATAAACTATTTAAGGTAATACTAAAGCAATGCAGTGTCAGTGACTCAGTAGGTAGCACACTTGCCTCTGAGGCTGAGAGATCAGAGGGCTGTGGGTTCAGTTCCCACATCTGGCACTTGGGTTAATATCCCAGTACTGACACTGTAGTGCAGCATGAGAGGGGTGCTGCACTTCTAAGGTGCCATCTTTCGGATGAGACGTTAAACTGAAGTCCCATCTGCTTGTATTGGTGGTAGTTCAGGTGGGTGTTAAAGATCCCATGGCACATATTGAAAAGAGTAGGGGAATTTTCCCGGTGTCCTGGTCAAATTTCCCTCATTCATTAAAAAAAATACCACCAACAGCTTAATCTGGTTCAAGGTCAGTAGGCATTCATCTGTATCCCCCTCCCCCAGGTCGTGCCAGAAAATAGGCCAGATTTGTCTAGTGCACTTACCTGGTCAACAAAAACTAAATAAATAAAAATTAAAAAGGCTAGAGCTATAAATTATTACAATTGTTATATATAACCTTCAATGTCCTTCAATTAAATTGTCTCTTAGCTCTTAGCTTTGCAGTTCCATGGATTGTAAATTTTACCTCTTGATTTCACTTCTGATACACTCTCTTTCCTCTCAATTTAGATGATTAGGTCTGTCTTACATACAGGGTCACAAACCGGCTTCCTGATTTTCCTTAGCAATTGACCACAAAAATAATTTGCCAATAGCAGTCCTTCTCCTTAATCTTACTGAAATGTCCTCATACCAATTTATGTTTTTATTAAAGCTCCAGTTCCAGTTTAAATTCAACGTTGATTGCAGCTGTGCAAAAATTCTGGCCACTAAAAATAAAAATATTCCACACGAATAGCAAAATGGCTAAACCAATAAAAATTTCAAAGATGCAAAGCTGACTCTAAAATAATAAAACTTTTACTAAAAAGCTAGGAAAAGGAACTTACTTTCCCCCCATGGACAGAAAAGACTTAGTAATCTGTGATATGCTGCTCAATCAGCACTTAGGCTCAAACTCAAACAAGGATATAAGCAGTGGGAATAAAACTGCAATAGGGTACAACAGAGTGCAATAATTCTTCATTTCCTACTTGCTTCTGTTACTTCTAGTACAGTATGCACCAAATGAAACAGACGTGCTTAAACCGGTCTTCTGCTTCTAACGGACATTTTCTAGTTGCCATTTGCCAAATTATATTTGTCCAATGCATTTATCTACTGTTTAGCCGTACCTGTAGCTCCACTTGTAGCGGCCGCCAGGGAGATAATTCACAGCATTTAGTCAGCTCTTCACATCGTAAGTACATGCTAACTGCCAGCAATTAAATGCACTCCCAGTCCTGAGTTATCAGTAGTAGCACAGCATTGTTGCATATTGTTTATTTTTACAAATTTTATCCGTGCCGATATCACCCTCTGATGTCAGAAGAGCACTCCTCACTCTACAGGGATGACCTCGTTCCATGATGGGACCAGCTATCAACAACTGAGGAGTACTGGTGGTCATGACCAAACCAAAGAACCTAACCCAATCTGATCAAGAGCAGTAAGAAGTTCACAGTACTGTATAGCGCATAGCGCATAATGCACATAGCACAAGCAACTGATTCACAAAAGAGTTGTAATTCTCATGACAGTAATGACAATCAACTGCTTAATGTTACATGTTGTTTTGCTGGTAGGTTCATTTGTCCATTCATTTGCAGCTAGTTTGTTTTGCTGCTATGTAGCATTTTGTGAATGAAAAAAAAATTTGTGAAATGATGTAACAGACACCATATGTAACGGACGAAATGCACAGGGACAAACTAGTCCTTTACAAGTGGCTCATACTGTACTTCTATAGTCTGTAATTCTTGCACCCAGTTTCCTCTTTTTCCTCTCTCTCCTTCTGCTACTTCGTGAATGGTGATCTGAAGATGTCAGCTAGCGCATGCCCTTTTCAAGCTAGTGTCAGCTGACTGCTATCCACCAATCACAGCTGTATCTGATCGCAACCAAGAAGTGCTAAATCCTTTACTAGAGCTTAACAAAATAAGTATATTTCTTCTAAATAACCTCCATGTTTCCATCTTATGTTCATTTTAAAAGAGCCCCATGTCTCCTCAGCCAGTTTCTTTACCTAGTAACCACTCACACTCACTTATTTCACTAAAAATAAATTCTACACAAATATTATAACTTCTCTCTATCTCCTCTCTAACTCCTAACTATTCCAGCTAAGAGTCGAGTTTGTAGGTATAAGCTGGGAACATAACTAACACTGAGAATATCACTGGTAACAATACTCTGTTTCCTATACCCAGCGTCAGTGTAAAAACAATGCTAATATATAATATTATTCAACAAGACAGGCTGTGTAAAATCATGCCATATACATGCTTAGCAGTGTTTTGCATTAATTCTATGTCAATAGAAAATTCTATGGTGGTAGAAGATATGAAGAAAAAGAACTAAAAATAGTGCCACAGTGCTCAGGCCATTAAACCCCCATGGGCTATACTGGACCTCCACACCCAGGAGCAGGTAGCTAATTCCACCTCTAATTACTCCACTCTGCTTTCCCCGGGGAGTCCAGAGGTCTGACCCTTCTCTCTTTCAACACTTTAGTCTCTCTCTCTCTCTCTCCTAAGGTTAGATAAAACGCCATGTCTCCTAATACTGTGACCATGTCTTTTGATACTCTGACCATGCTACTGATACTGTAATCATCTCCTGATGCTGTGACCATGTCTGCAGTATCGTGACCATGTCTCCTGATACTATGGCCATGTCTCCTGATATTATCACCATGTCTCCTGCTTCTGATATGTGACCATGTCTCCTGACACGTTGGCCATGTCTCCTGTTACTGGTACTGTAACCATGTCTCCTGATACTATCACCATGTCTCTTGCTTCTGATACCGTGACCATGTCTCCTGATACTTTGGCCATGTCTCCTATTACTGATACTGTGGCCATGTCTCCTAATACTGTGGCTATGTCTCCTGATACCGTGGCCATGTCTCCTGATACTGTGACTATGTCTCCTGCTGCTGATACTGTGGCCATGTCTCCTGATACTGTGGCCATATCTTCTGATACTGTGACCATGTCTCCTGATACGTTCACTATGTCTCCTGCTACTCATACTGCGACCATGTCTTTTGATACTCTGATCATGCTACTGATATTGTAATCATCTGATGCTGTGACCATGTCTGCAGTACTGCGGCCATGTCTCCTGATACTTTCACCATGTCTCCTGACACTATCACAATGTCTCCTGCTTCTGATACTGTGACCATGTCTCCCGACACATTGGCCATGTCTCCTGTTACTGATACTGTGACCATGTCTTCTGATACTGTGACCATGTCTCCTGATATTGTGGCCATGTCTCCTGATACTTTCACCATGTCTTCTGATACTGTGGCCATGTCTCCTGATACTGTGACTGTGTATCCTGATACTGTGACCATGTCTCCTGCTACTTTCATCATGTCTCCTTCTGCTGATACTGTGACCATGTCTCCTGATACTGTGACCATGTGATCATGTCTCTTGATACTGATACTGTGGCCATATCTCCTGATACTGTGAACACATCTCCTGATACTGATACTATGACCATGTCTCCTGCTACTGATACTGTGGCCATGTCTCCTGATACTTTCACCATGTCTCCTGATACTGTGGCCATGTCTCATGATACTGTGACTGTGTCTCCTGATACTGTGACTGTGTCTCATGATGCTGTGACCGTGTCTCCTGCTACTTTCATCATGTCTCCTTCTGCTGATACTGTGACCATGACTCCTGATACTATGACCATGTCTCTTGATACTGTGACCATGTCTCTTGATACTGATACTGCGACCATATCTCTTGATACTGTGACTATGTCTCCTGATACTGATACTATGACCATGTCTCCTGCTACTGATACTGTGACCATGTCTCCTGATACTGTGGCCATATCTCCTGATACTGTGACCATGTCTCCTGATACTGTGGCCATATCTCCTGATACTGTGACCATGTCTCCTGATACTTTCACCATGTCTTCTAGTACTAATACTGTGACCATGTCTTCTGACACTGTGGCCATGTCTCCTGATACCATGACCATGTCGTCAGATACTGCGACCATGTCACCTGATACTTTCACCATTTCTCCCGATGCTCTGGCCATGTCTCCTGATACTGTGACCATGTCTCCTGATACTGATACCATGTCTCCTGATACCTTAATCATGTCCCATGATACTGTCATCATGCCATGACTCCTGGTACTGTGACCATGTCTCCTGATACTGTCACCATACTCCTTATACAGTGAATAGCTGCTGACATCATGCCAAGGTTTTCCTTTCTTACATATTTTTCTTCCAAGGGCCATGGTTAGCATGATCATCCTGACTGCCCCCCAGCCCTGCCTCCCAACATCAGACCAACCTCCTCACTCCTCCTCCTCACCCCCCTATGGTGGGGTGGTGAGGAGCTTCCCAGCTCAACCCACTGGAGCAGGATACAGTTGAGGAGGTGCCATTTGGGGCAGGCAGTGGGGGTCAGAAGATCATGCTGCCCAACTGTAGCCCATTTTTCTGCTTTTCTCCCTTTGTGGAGTGCAGGCATGTAGTGATGCCTAGGTACAGCATGCCAATGTCCACTGCACTCCACCCCCTTTGCTACACCACTCTAGTAGTGCCCCCCAGTTGTCACCATGGGCCGCTACAGAGTGGTGGGTCCCTGGATCCTTCCCCAGGATAGGAGAGCAGTCCTCTAGATGCTCCATCCTATCCCTCCCCTGCCAACCCCTGGTGGCCTGGGCTCACATCCAAACCCAGGTCGCCAGCGTGGCACAAGGTGTGGTGTCCAGCGCATCAACCCTCAGCACCACTGGGCCAGCTTGCCCATATTTTCTGATACTTTGACCATGACTCCTTGTACTGTGACCATGTCTCCTGATACTGCAACAATGTCTTCTGGTGTGACCATGTCTTCTGGTACTACGACCATGTCTCTTTTTACTTTGACCATAGCTCCTGAAGTTATGACCATGTCTCCTGATACTGTGACCTTTTCTCCTGAAACTGTCACCATGTCTTAGGTACAGAGACTATCTCTCCTGAAACTGTGACCATGTTTTCTGATATTGTGACCATGTCTTCTAATACTGTGTCCATGTCTCCTGATATTGTGACCATGTCTTCTAGTACAGTGGCCATGTTGACCATGTTTCCTAGTACTGTGACCATGTCTTCAGACACTGTGACCATGTCTCCTGGTACTGTGGCTATGTTTCCTGGTACTGTGACTATGTCTCCAAGTCCTGTGACTGTGGCTCCTAGTACAGTGGCCATATTTCCTGTTACTGTGACCATGTCTCCAGGTACTGTGACCATGTCTCCTGATACTGTAACCATGTATCCTGATACTGTGACCACGTCTCCTGGTACTATGACCATGTCTCCCTGTCTGCTGATACTGTTGCCATGTTTCCTGGTACTATGACCATGTCTTCATGTCTCCATGTCTCCTGGTACTGTGACCATGTCTTCTGGTACTGTGACCCTGTCTCCATATCTTCTGATACTGTAACCATGTCTTCTGGTACCGTGACCATGTCTCCATGTCTGCTAATACTGTGACCATGTTTCCTGAGTCTCTTTTTCTCCAATAAAAAAAGCCCCAGCTTTGTCAACTGGTCCCATGCAGAAACAAATTTGCTTTAAGTCCTCAATAGAGTTGTGCGAAGCTGGAATATTTTACCCAGAGAAACATTTTGTGTAATTTGTGCATTTTGCAAAGTATTTAGCTGGGTGAAAGGTGACATTTTGCCTGTGACTGTAAGCAAAATGTCCTCCCAAGCCAGTGACATTTCACTTGCGGGTGACATTTTGCCACCCGTGGGTGAAGTTTTACTTAATAGATATGTGGTGGGCTGGCTGCCCCTGATGGTGACTGTTGTCCCCCCGTTCGCTCACCGGCCCCAATATAAAATCTTCCCTGGTATCTAGTTGTCCCCTCCAGGCAATCACTGGCCCAAATAAGTAGTAACCAACCCCTCCAACACATTTATCCCTAGCCCCCATTCCCCTGGATCCCCTGATCCTTACTTAATAAAAAACACTGCCTGGTATCTAGTAAACCTCCCACCCTGTTATCGGCACCACCCTGCTCCCATCATACCCTCGGATCAAAGCTGACCTTCCCTCCCTCCATGGCTGGTAGCCTGACTTATTAATGAATCGAGCAGTGCCGTACAAGCACATGCTCATTCATTAAAGCACTACTGTGCTTGCAAGCTTCACGTGAATGAGTGTGTGCTTGTACAAGCATGCGCTCATTCATTTTGGCACTGTCAGGCCACCGGCTGTGGAGGTGAGTGGAGGGCTGTGCCGGTGGCCCAATTGCAGTACAGGGGGAGTGGGGTGGGTGCTGATAACAGGGTGGGGTCCACTAGACACCAGGAAGTGTTTTTTTAAGTAAAGATTGGGAATCTGGAAGGATGGGGGCAGGGAGAAATGTGTTGGAGGGGTTACTACTGTACTAATTCGGCCCGGTGATCAGCAGGGGGGGCACTAGACACCAGGGAGAATATTTTGAACATGTGTGCTGGTGAATGGCTGGGTGGGGGGGTAGCCCACTAGACACCAGGGAGCAGGAAGGGATAAATTTAGCAGGATTTGCAGTGGGTGAAATTGCCAATTTCACCTCATTTTTGCCAACAAAATATTATTTCGCTGCATCCCTAGTCCTCAACCACCTTGATCATTATCCTCTGGAGTTAATAAATCATGTTAACATCTCTTTTCAAATATAGGGACCATGGCTGAACACTATTATTGAGCAAGAGCCTGAGCAAAGATCTGTACAAGGCTTTGATATCTCTCTAATTTATTGCTGTGATCTTAATATCTTGTTTTACGTTGAAAATGGCAGCCACTTCTTCTCCCCTCTCTCTTCTATCCTTTCTTATCTGATTATGTAGTTTCTAAGGACAAAACAGAGTCACCTCTCAGTACGTGGTGCAGACCATGTGGTTGAAGTTGAGAAACAGTTATCAAATATAAAGTTTTATAGACCTCTGAGTGCTGATTAAACTTTGTCATTTAAAAATAAAATTGACAGATGTTTATCAGTGGTATTTCAGTCTGAGGTGATTGATATGGACACATATAGGTTTCTTACAATAGAAAGTCCTTTACATCCATCAATATATTTCCTCCCTAAAGTTCATAAGAGTTTAATTAATCCCCCGGGATGGCCCATAGTGCCCGGTATTAGCCCTATCACTGAACCTCTTAGTCAGTTTGTGGATTATCATTTTAAACTGTTTGTTCCATAGCTGTGATCATATGTTAAGGACACCAAACATGCCCTTAGCATTTTGAGTGAACTCCACATCGAGAAGACTGACCTCTTGGTCATACTCAATGTGGAGTCACTATATACTAACATTCCCCACTAAGGAGGGTTACAGCCCTTTGAATGTTATCTAGGAAAATGGAAAATTGATGTTCCATGCTCTGAGTTCATATTAGAACTGTCATGTTTTGTGTTGGAATGTAATGTTTTCATGTTTAGGGGCCAATATTTAATTCAAACAAATGATACAACAATGGGAGCATCATTTGCTGCGAACGTCACAAATCTATATATGGGTATGTGGGAGGAGCAGTTCATTTATGATTCACAGGTTAACCCATTTTTTCAATATATTTCTATTTACAAGCATTACATAGATGATTGTTTTTATTTTGCCATGGAAGTGAAGCTGAACTCTTAGTTTTGTGAAATATTTGGAAATGAGTAATCCTGACTTACATTTCACTCTAACTGTGGACATTATGCAAATCTCATTTTTGGATATTTGGATTTCAAAAGATTCAGAAATGATGTTAAACACATCCTTACATTGTAAGAGCACTGATAGGAATACAGTCCTTTTGGACACTTCATGTCACCCTAGACATACTGTTAAATCAATTATGAGAAGACAGTTTTTTCAAGCCAGCAGAAATTGTAGCACTGAAAAAGGCTATAATTATTGGGCAAAAGATCATGAAAAGAGATTTATAGAATGGGGTTATGGTAGTAATGGCATAGCACAAGCAAGAGACTATGCTTTAAGTGTGCCCAGATTAGCATTATTAGCTGACAAAAAAATAATAGACAGGATCAGCAGAAAATGAATTTTGTGACAACTTACAGTGTGGAGGTGAAACAAATCGAAAACATTATTCAGAGACATTGGTCTATAATGCAAACTGAGGAAAGGTTGTCTACACATATTGCTAGTTTTTCATGAATGATTTATAAAAGACAGCAAAAGCGGGGCAATAGACTTACATATAGTTACCAGCCAGCAACAATAGTATCGAGACATCCCCCCCCGTCTGCTCCTACAGTCTTCGTAACATCTATGAATTCACAAAAGCTTACTGCTAGTTGGTTACCTGGATTACCCAAATGTTGTTTTAAGTGCTCTAGGTGCAAGTATTATAGCCATATAAATGCAGCTAAACAGTTTTTGAATCTTGTGAATGGGAAAATGTTAAAGATTGCAGATCTTATTAACTGTGATACCTGCTCTGTTATTTACCTGGCAGCCTGTTACTGTGGAGCCTTTTATGTGGGTCATACAAAACAAAAATTTAAAGAACGTGTGGGAGAACATATATTGGCCTTCTTAAATGGTAACCTTGAATATGCTACAGCATGTATTACACATATTATGAAGGGATAGTGCAGCACATAAATGGATGTTCACAGGGATTGAAAGAATTAAACTTAGCCTGAGGGGAGGCGATCAGAATGCAATTCTTGAAGAAGGGAAAACTTTTGGATATTCAAATTGCAAGCAATGAATTATCCAGGGTCAATGATAAAGTGGAGTTACCACCTCATTTGTAAGCTGGTTAGATAAAAAGATTATAAGTACTAAAATTAAGTGTGCTTTGAAAGAAAAAAATGTACAGATTTCATTGCTGATTAAATTATAAAGCTTGTGATTGGTGTATATATATCTATGTCAATTAGTGTCACATTGTGTTTTAATGGTTTGAATAATTGTACATACTATTTAAGTTAATTTATGTGTGTAGTGCAATACTCTTGACAAACAGTAGCACTTTGTGGGGTGGCATGGAGAGGTGATCGCAATGTTATTTGATGCTCCTGATTTTATAATTAATAAAAGGATTTGAACACTACAAAGGACATGGCTTGTGCTTCATATTCCTAGTGAGAGTGTATGCTGCAGTTACTTGAATTTCTTTTATGTAGTTTCTGTTGCTTTTTTTTTGCACCTCCTGGTCCCCCAACCGGCTGCTCCTTTGGGCTGCTATGTATGCCATGATTCTGTTTGCTTTGCTAATTACCGTTCAACAAATGTGGCCCGATTTAAAGTGCTGCCTATTACTACAGCCAGGTACTTTTCCCGATGACTCATGGAAATCTCCATACTTTTTTACTATTTTGACTGAATATCTGCACATTGAAGTCTTTTGCCATTTTCTGTCCACTCGTACAGATTGTCCAGGTCTCTCCCCATACCATTTACTTCTCCCTGTGATGCAACTACTCTTCCCATTTGGGTGTTATGGGAAAACTTGGCAACCCAGTAACTAGTTTCCTCATCCAGATCACTTCTAAATATATTGAACAGTGTCAGTTCCAGGACAGACCAATGTGGGACCTGACTAGCACCTTGTTTCCATGTAGAGAGAGAGAGAGAGAGAGAGAGAGAGAGATTAATTTATTATTACTGTGTAGTTCTCTTATTGTGAATAGATCCAAACCAACAGAAAGTTGTATCACAGATCAAAAGTCAAAAATGGTTGCTGTAGCTACATCACTACCATGGTACAACTTTTATAATTTTGGAAACTTGTGACTGCTGTGTCCTTCATGCCAGTAAAAATAATAAGCACTTCAATATCCACCACACACTCACTGAAGATACTGTATACTGTATATGCTGCCGTGTTTATATCAGCTGTCCCACCACTCCACCCTAAATGGTAAATTCTCTGTTTTGTGTAATGTCAAAAATAAACCTACCCTGCACCCACCTGCTTACTACCCATGCACTAACCCTATGTCACCAACATTGATTTTTATATCATTAGCAAATATCATTAACTTTAGTTTTTTAAATATCTTGTATTGGGTGACAATCTTCACTCTATAAGTGCTTCCAATGAACTGACCAAAATGTTTAATTCAATGGAAGCACTTATAGAGTAAGGATTGTTGCCCAGCATGGGAAATTAAAAAAAATAAATGTATTAGATTTGCTGATAAAATAAAATAAAACCGTTTTTGGCACCTCATTAGTGGGTATGTGGTAGGCATGTGGGTGCATGGTAGGTCACAAATCTGGGAGTTCACAGTTTCAGGGGCAGAATATAGAAGATGTGGGCATATTTAAAAACATATCATACACAGAAACATTGAATTTGATGGCAGATAAGGACCACTTGGCCATCCAGTCTGCTAATTTCTCCTTACCTTCACTATTACATCAGACCATGCCCAATCTACAGCTCATTCATCCTACTGTTTATAAAATAAAATATGGGCAGCCATTCACCAAATCTTACTCCAAATGAATTGTTCCAAATCTTCATCTGGGCAATCCGCTTTCTTCTCTTGTCTTCCCTATATTTGGAATACCTTTCCCCCTCTTTGTCTATCTCCCTCCTAGCTTTTTCTTAAACATCAGCTTAGACTTTTCTTTGCCCCCTCTTGCTCTTGGACTGGCATAGACTAATCTGTCCCATTACTTCCCTTCTTCCTAATTTACTTCCGCAGCCTTCTTCTTTGCCCAGTCTTGCTTTATCTCAACTTCCCTGTCCCCTCTTGTTTTGACACAACCTGTTAGTACTTTTCTTTTACTGTAGCTGCAGCATTTCCCCACACTTTAGCTCTGAACATTTTTTGTAAATATTGTTTACTCTTAGTTGTCTTTTGCTATACTCGGTAAACTGCTGTTTTATTAACCTTGGTATTTCATTGGTACATACTGTATATACTGTTTTATTTACATTGACTGTATTTTTGTCTTTGAATGTACTTGTTCTTCCCATTCCCTTCCACTGGGATGCACCTGGTAAGAAACCATGGCCCAGTGTACCTTTCCTAATTACAGTACCAATTTTCAATCAATCAATTAATCAATTTGTATTTAAAGTTTGAAGTTTGAATTTGAGTTTTATTAATAGGGAAAAAACTTTTAGGTCACAATTATTTTCAAATCAATCAATCAATAATACGCAGCAAGGATGTGTTTCTATCTGAGGGTTATTATGACATCAGGAACATCTTGAGCACTGATCTCAAGGTCAATGATGTCATCACAAACCCTTGATGGAGACACAATCTCATTGTGCTTGGGTGCCTATACAATCTCTATGTATTTCCTGCCCTGCAACAATTTATAACCATTTGTATTTCTCAACCAACTATACCTTGGTTCTCCACTAACATCCTATGTGGGACAATATTAAATGCTGTATTAAAGTCCACGTATATAATATTAATGAGTCTTCTTATATCAAGTTCTTTTTTCACATGTTCAAAAAAAATGCAGTCACATTAGTGCAGCATGATTGCCATATATAGAATCAATATGAGGGCCCACATGTCAAATCAATTTTCTATAGATGTTAAACAATTATATTTATTATGATTGTTTCCTGTAACTTCTTTGATATTGACATCATGCTTATTATCCTATAACTTCCTGGCTCAGTCCTGCAGCACTTTTGGAACAAAGTCATCATAGGTGCCACTTTTTGGTCCTCAGGTATATACTGTATGCAGTTCTTTTTGTCTCTTTAAATATTATTACCAGTGAGAATGGACTGCTTATTTGTTAAATCCCTCTGGATTTGTGGATACATGCTATCTAGGTCCATTGCCTTGCTTGTGTTTCCTATCTTAATACTGCAATTCCTTCAACTGATCAGCACCTTGTCTCTGGATGCAGGAGGACACAGCCTGAAGTCCATGTGTACATTCATGGACATGGGCAACTAGAAAATAAGTCATGTAGACAATTTGATCAATGTTGACTTAATCCCTTCTGGCACATGCATCCAAATCTGGATGCATGCAGTTGGACACCAAGTTAAACTGTTACCAGTTACTTGTGGTTTCAGAAATAACACCCTTTGTGTCCAAGAGAGTGATTGACACAATGGGTGCTGCTTCTTTTCCTTCTACAAATGCAATCAGCTATTCCAAAACCCCTGACCTTGGCAGCCTTACTGCCATTTTTCAAAATAACTTTAGGTTACCAGAAAGTTGGTTTTCCAATAACAAAGTGATCCTCAATTACAAAAAAGACCATGCTCTTCTCTAGCCTACCACAGAAGAGCAAAGTTCTGACCTTTGTCATTTGAAATGGCCAAGGACAAAACCTTAAACAGGTAGAGACCTTCAAATTCTTTGGAGTAGCTCTGGACGACACCTTATCTTTTAAATCCCATGTTGACAATCAGGTGGCCATAATGAACAGATGACTGGGTGCCCTGTACCATAACCAGCACAATCTCACTGAGGATTCTAGATGTTTTATTGTGACCAGCTCCATTTTGCCACTTATACATTATGGGCTCGCTGTCTACACAGCTGCCTGTGACACAGTGCTAAACAGAGTAAAGCTGATCTGTAATAAGGTGTTCCGCTTTGTACTTGGTGCAGAGAACTGCACTCATTGTTGTACCCTTTAGGCACTCACTCACTAACTGGCTACCTTTACCCATTGAAAGAACATCACCCAGCAGAAAAAAGCTCCAGACCAGTTTGCAGCCAAAAAAGTCACTTTTGGGCCTAACACCCCCTGCTTTAACAAATTGCTTCCACTCTGCCTATAACCAATACAACATCAGGAACATAGCCAGGATTGCCCTCAAACCTACTTTCTGGTGTACTCAGCTGGAAAAGCAGTCATTTTCTGTCAGGGCCACTAAGTGGTTAAACAAACTGCCTGAAGCACTGTTGAATCCCCCTACATTTAATCAGTTTAGGAGATCTTTGCAGTCCAATGCAGTTGTAACCATTAAATAGTTGTTTTTTTTTGGGGGGGGGGATTCTCTCTTTACATAACCTGTGACTTTTTATATGACAATCTGTATGTGTTTTTTTTTAAAACTGTATATAATTGTTCTAAGTGCATTGAGCGTGACTTGACTATATTCCCTCTGGGACTGCTTATTGTAGTTGTAATCTTTTTTTTTTATGGCTACATGGTGATGTCACCATGCTGATGTTGTTCTATGAGTAGGAGAATGCACTGGGCAGGATTGTAAGACTGCAGTGTTCCACTGAGTTGTTTGGTTTGGACATGACTCACAGTACTCCACTGTTTTCTTCATTTATTACAGTGGTCTGTTTGTGTCTGCCACTCCCCCACCCCTACCTGAACTACATGCACTATTTCATTGGTGGACTGTAAGTTTCAATTACATACTTCTACTATCACTTTGTTTTAAGCCATTTTTAGAGCCACATTAATAAGAGCTTTGGGAAGTAATTGCTTTGGATCCTATTGAAACACAGCTTTAGGCAGCAATTGCTCTGAATCATTTTGTGAGCCTATAGGATAAATTAGTTTTATGGATACTGCTAACTCCACTGATTTTCACAGTACAAGTGTTTTCTAAAAATGAGGGCTGTTTTATAAAGAAATCTGCTCTTGAAAAAAAGTGTAGCATGAAACAGAATGTGCCCACTACAGAGTTGACTCCATTCCTGTCATCTGTAACTTGAGTTGTCTGTTGCCCTTGTCTGCAATTTACCCTTTGCAGTTCTGATCCCAGCTCTGCTGCTGGCTTGTCAGAGCATCTTAGAAGCAGAGACTATAAGAAGTCCTTTGTTTGTCAGCTGCTGTTGCTGCTTTTGTAGACCTCTTTTTAATGCACACTGAACTATCTTTGAAAAAAAAAAAACAGATACAAGTGCAATAGCCAGAGAAAATGATGCATGACTTCTTAAATGTGAGATTTTCAATCTGCCCCCTCCAACTTATTCTGCATCTTATGAACTGAGTATAATGTTTGCTGATTACAGCACATCATAGATTACTATGAATTTATGCTTTAAAATGTCATTGAGCAATGTGGAATATTGCCTTCTCCATGTGGGACAGAGGGTTTCTGAGAGGTAAAATGAGTGACGTACCTTGTAATGTGTGACAGACAAGAGGTATGCTGAGCTGGGCTATTCGGGGTAATAATGCACCCCAAAACATCCAAAAATAAATCCTATGCATTTAATTAAAAGAGGGCCATTGGTGGTGCTGGGACACCATGCAATATTTAGTGCCAAAAACAGTGAACCTGGAGTCAATGTCTGTGCAGGCTTAGGTTTGAATCCCACCACTACCCCTGGTTAATTGTGCGACTTTCAGCAAGGCACTGAACCTCCCAAGGCTTCCCATGGATTCTGTGAACTTAGCTTCATGACAAGCCATGCCTAACAATCTTCTGTCACTCACTGAAATATGGGGCACATTGGATATCTAAAATGTGAGACTCTGTCCCTCAACATATGGGGAACATGATTAAATGGAGCTATAAGCTCAGATGTGGGAGGTATGGAACAAGCCTCAACTACAGTACCTGGAGAAAGAAAGGAGGGGTAATCAGCATCAACACCAACTGGAGTTAGCCAACTGTCTGCAAGGTAATCTTGTATTCCTGGTCTCAGCTTTGCTACAAAAAAAGTAATAAAGAAACAAAACATAGACCCCTTTGACAGCCACACCCAATCTGCCTTAATCAGCTTGATCCATTGAAGATATTCAACTTGCTACAAGTTAACTCCTTGCAGTTCTGCTCCCACCTCTGCCACTCAGCAGTGCCACCTCTTCCTTTGCAATGTAGCAGCTGACTTGTCAGAGCAACTTCACAATAAGCATTAATAATTCAGGTATCCTGTTCCTTGCCAGACTTTGATGCCTGTGAAACTTCTCAAGTCCTGGGCAAAATGTATTTTTGTACTTGTGGTGCTAAATGATGCTTTGGCTGAGATTTGAATATTTTCACCTACTGGGTTCATGAGGTGTGGCGATAAAAAGACTATATTGAAAATTTGGGGTTAAAATCTCAAAAACAAAAACATGAAAGTTATGAAGCAATGTTGAAATTCTTCAATATTTTCTTAGAAATCTACTACCTGTATTTTTCCAGATTCACACCCCATATTTTCAACATAGCCTTTTTAAATTAAACCCACATCATTAACAAGGCAGGTGTAATTCTTCAAATCCCCTCAAAAACCGTTTTGTTTTGATTACACCAGAGCAGCTCAAAAGTGATTTGATAAGTATGAAATAATTCTGCAATGTTGCTAAACCCAGGACCTCAGGGGCAGCAGTAAAGCACTGTGAATGCAGTACCACATTATTTTTATGTAGACCACTTACATCACATAATAGCAGAAAAATAATGGGGAAAAAAGATCTGAAACATAATCCACAGTGTTTGAGTGCATATAAAGGAATGTTTATGTTTTGCTTTACAGTTAGTGGTGTTGTCATGGAAGCAGACACACCTTCCCCCATCCCCATGTGCTCTACTAGGGCTGTTTTGATCTTGCTGTATAGGTAGGTTCTTCAGCCCCCCCCCCCCATTCTGTGCTAGGGCTGTTTTGATTTGGCTGTATAGATAGGTTCTCCCTTCCCCCTTGTTCTGTGCTACTGATGTTTTGATCTGACTGTGTAGGTAGGTTCTTCACCCCCCCATGTTCTGTGCTAGGGCTGTTTTGATCTGGCCGTATAGTTAATTTTGTGTATTACACTAACGCACCTGACAGTTAATGTGTAAATCTTTCAAATACCACTGAGTTCTACAGACATGCTGGACTCTGCACAGGTATGGTCTTATTAAACTACCTTCAAGCATGTTGTATTTTAAGTATTCATTCATTAGTATTAACTATTATATGTCAGTGAGGTCCAGCTGCTAGCACTCTCACCTAGGAGTCACTCTCATAGTAATCATGTGTCAAAGTCTCACACATAGAACTTGTTTTTTTAAATACAGCCTTTGTTGCGGATTTGCATTTTTGCATTACATTACCCAGTTGAACTGTATAGTCACAGTCTACCCTGAATGCTCTCCACACTTGGATGTTTGTGACTATTTTGAATGTTAGCCAACCTCCAAAGAGCACTGTCCCTGCATCACAGTGCAAAACACTTCTTTGCTTTTTTGGTGGGACATGTCACTATTTATGTGAAAGTACTACAGTATGTTTTAGAACACACACACTGACAAAATCAACCAGAAAAACATCAGTAGAATTAATGTGTGACAGAAAAATATCAGTAGAATGAATGGGTGATTTTTTTAGAAAGAAATCTCCACAGTGACAATTAATGACGCTTTCAGAGGTGTGCCAGGGTGAACATGTTTGTAAAAAAAAAAGGCAGCAGTCCCTATTTTATTTCTTTTATTGTGTATGTTTGTGTTCATGAAACTGAGTACTTTTATATACCGTGCACATGGCTATACAAGGAGAATGGGTGATTCATCTCCTGGAAATTTCAACTAATCTTGGCTGATTTCACTTGTGTTTACCTGACAGTGATATACAAACTTAAGACTTGTTTGATTATATGTGCACCTGGAGTGTGCCTAGCATCTTATTAGAGAATTGGAAGTCTCTATAAAGTTGGTCTTTTGCTGTTTTTGAGGTATTCTAGCAGCCTGTATTGGTGATGCATTTGCATATTTTTCCTATGCATCTATCTTCTGGTCAAATTTCACACTTGGCTAGGTTGTCACCCTGTCATTGATCATCTCCTCCTCCTCATCTGAGAAGAGATAGGTGACCCCGACACAGAGCTCATCTTTCTTCATGCCGGTGGGGTCCCCTGTGGTCAGATTCACTGGGTTCCCCATGGACAGCTCACTATAATTTAGGTGGCTGATCTGATCCAGTAGATCAATAACATGGCACAAGGGAGGTCAGGAGGAGGTAGCCAATCTAAAATCTTAATGTACAAAATGATTCATGCCTGAAACACTGGAGTATTGTGTTTGGTTTATCAACTGCAGCCAGAGCACTTACAACTTCAAAGAGCCACAGCCCCAAGGATTATTACTATAAGGACTATGTGAGGAAGAGCAAGGAGGTCAAATTGCCAATGCATGCACAAAGCAGGGTAACCCTAGGAAACCTGGGCACAGACCTTTGTGACTCCCCCTGCTTATAGAACTGTTACAGACAGGTAATAGGGGTATCTCAGAAGCAGTGACTGAGAACAGAGGAGCTGGCGGGGGTATCAGGACCATTTCTGAATAGTCTGATGCAATACATTTTAGTGGTCCAACCCCAGAGCTATTGTTCCAGTATGTATAGGTTTAGGTGCAACACCACCTGGTTATTGATGTTTTGCAGAACTTGACTTCTGATGGTAAATTGTGCATACATAAACCCATGATGCTTTGCATTGTGGGGGCATGTGTGATTTTGTATTTCTTTGAAACTTGGCTTCCCCGGCCAAATACCCTTTGGGGTAACCATTGCCTCAGTGCTTGCACACAGAGGTTCTTTGTCTTATACATCAATGTATGACTATTGTAATATTATGTATGGAGAATTGAAGGAGGCAGATTTGCAAATGTGTCTGAGGGAGTAGGTTTTTGTTGCTGCTGCTGAAAAGGTGTGGCTATCCCCATATACAAAATAACAGTAACCACACATCGATGCATGCATGATTTACCATCACAGATCAAGCCCTGCAAAACATCGATAACCAGGTGATGTTGTACCTAAACCTATGCATAATGGACAAAATAGCTCTGCAATTGCACCCCTAAAATGTAACACATCACACTTCAACAATAAAACCAGACAGAGTAGACTATAATCAATAAAGCATTACATTTTTAAGGACTTGTGTAACAAAAAAAAAAAACTAAAACTTTGTTTCATGTTAATGCACAGCAGCTGTGTTGGCTCTGACCAGATCTCATTTTTTTTGTGACTATGTATTTCATGTGGAACCTTTGTAAATGAGCACTTGTTTACAAATTATTAGGGGGATAGAACTGGGGGGGGAGCAGAGAAAACTGAAGTAAGGTGCCTGCCTGGTGCCATGGCTTGGAGGAACAGGAAGCGCATCCTCAGGATCACGAGAACAGGTGCACGAGAGTCTGAGCTGGACATCATTGTCCACCTAGGGACAAACGACTTGGCTCATCATAAGATTAGAGTAGTGCAGAAGGACTTTGTAGAATTGGGGAGGGGCCTAAGACAAGTAGCACACATAGTATCCTTCTCAGAGGTGCTGCCTGTCAATGGCATGACTGAGGTGAGGGTACTTTGCACCATGCAGTTTAATGAATGGTTGAAAAAATGGTGTGGAGCACAGGGGTTTGGCTTCATTGTGGACTGGGGTTCCACCTGGAAGGACACCAGCCTATACTGGCAGGATGGTGTGCATCTGTCCAGGAAGGGAACAAGTCTTTTGAGCAATCAGTTTAAATGCTTCATTGTCAAGCTTTTAAACTAGTCAAGGGGGGAGGCACTGATAAGCAGCAGGAACATCCCAGCCTCTCCCTACAAAACAGGGTACTAAATGAGAAAAAGACCGAGGTAGAAAGGTCAGTGGGGGATGCTGCAACAGAAGGTAAAGCCATCAAAAAATGGAGAGCAATGAGTACCAATGCCCATAGTCTGAGTAACAAGCTTCCTGAATTAGTGGCCTTGATGGAGGAGGAACATCTGGATATCGTGGCAGTCACAGAAACATGGTACACACAAAACCATGACTGGGACGTAAACATACCAGGATACACTATCTACAGGAGGGACAGGGATGGTAAAAGAGGAGGAGGAGGAGTAGCTCTTTACATAAGGGAAGGAATCAAAGCAACAGAACAAAAGGGTAAACAGGGAGGAGAAGAAGCACTGTGGATAAATTTGGAGACCGGCAATGGCACCACAATCCGCACAGGGGTTGTATACAGACCCCCTTTTCAGGGGAAGGAAATGGACAAGGAAATGACAGAAAGTATACTTAGAATGGCAGAAAAAGGGGAGATACTGCTGATGGGTGATCTGAATATGCCAGATGTTAACTGGAGTGCAGTTGCAGCAGCCACTTCTAAGAGTGGGGTTATTCTAGATACCCTACAGGGGGCATGCCTTAGACAACTAGTATTGGAGACCACTCAAGAGAGATCAATCTTAGACCTGGTTCTCTCAAATGGAGATGAAGAGAGGATCACAAATGTAGAAGTGGGTAGCCATCTGGGAACTAGCGACCATCGAACAGTATGGTTCACAATAAACACAGCAATAGAGTCAAGCCATACAAAGACAAAGGTACTGGATTTCAGGAGGGCTGACTTGGCCAAAATGGGTGAGTGCCTAAGGAATGCACTAGCAAATGGGCAGGAAGGAGGGTGGAAGAACAATGGGGAATAATAAAAACTGCCATCACAGAGGTAACAAGCCTATGTGTAAAGCAAATAAACAAAATGAAACGAGGTAAGAAACCACTATGGTTCTCAAAGGAAGTGGCAGTGAAGGTTCAAGAGAAAAAGAAAGCATTCAGGAAGTACAAGGAATCACAGAAGGAACAGGACAGAGAACTGTATCAGTTAAAGCAAAAGGAAGCTGGGAAGGCAATCAGAACAGCAAAGGCCCAAACCAAGGAAAAGATAGCCAACTCAGTTAAAAGGGGATAAAACCTTTTATAGGTACATCAGGGAGCGAAGGAAGACCAAGGGAGGGATAGTGAGGCTTAATAAAGGGAGGGAGGGTGGGCAGAGGGTGACTGTGAAAAGGCAGAGATACTAAACAAATATTTTTGCTCAGTATTTACAAAGGAAGAGGGGGAGGTACCTAAAACAACCAGTAGAAACACTCTGGATACAGAAGTTGATACCAGCCCATTTACAGAAGAAAGGGTTCTGAAAGAGCTCTTAAAATTGAAGGTGGACAAAGCAATGGGGCCTGATGGGATTCATCCCAGAATTCTAAAAGAACTAAGGTTAGAACTAGTGACACCACTGACTACCCTGTTTAACAAATCATGGGAGGATGGGGTGGTACCTGAGGACTGGAGGAGGGCAGATATGATTCCTCTTCACAAAAGTGGGAGTAAGGCAGAAGCAGGAAACTACAGACCTGTTAGTTTAACCTCAGTGGTAGGGAAAATCATGGAATCACTTCTGAAGGAAAGAATTGTTGAGTATCTAGAGGCCAGAGGGGCACAGGACCCAAGGCAGCATGGATTCACAGCGGGAAGGTCATGCCAGACAAATCTGATAGATTTCTTTGACTGGGTGACCAAAGTAGTTGATCAGGGAGGGGCTGTGGACATGGCCTACCTAGACTTTAGCAAGGCATTTGACACAGTCCCACACAAAAGATTAACATACAAGTTAGCCAGCCTGGAAGTGGGTCCCAAGATGACAGCCTGGGTAAAGAATTGGCTGGAGAATAGGACACAGAGAGTAATAGTAAATGGAGTCCACTCTGAAAAAAGGGGGGTTAGTAGTGGGGTACCGCAGGGTTCAGTATTAGGACCGGTCCTCTTCAATGTCCTTATAAGCGACGTTGCAGAGGGACTAGAAGGAAAAGTATGTCTCTTTGCAGATGACACAAAGATCTGCAACAGAGTTGATGCACAAGGTGGAGTGGAAAGGATGAGAAGGGACTTGGCAAGGTTAGAGGAATGGTCAAATGTATGGCAGCTTAGATTCAATGCTAAGAAGTGCAAGGTAATGCACCTGGGAAACAAAAACCCAGGGAAGAGTACACAATGGGGGGTGAGATACTAACAACAACAAAAATGGAAAGGGACCTGGGGGTAGTCATATCAGATGACCTAAAGGTGGGCAAGCAATGTGACAGGGCATCAAGGAGGGCTGGGGGGATACTGGGATGCATAGGGAGAGGCATCACCAGTAGAAAACAAGAAGTTATTATCCCTCTGTACAGACAGCTGGTGAGACCCCATCTGGAGTACTGCGTGCTGTTCTGGAGACCCAATCTCTGCAAAGACATAGACAGGATGGAAGCTGTCCAGAGGAGGGCAACTAAAATGGTGCAGGGTCTGCACCGGAAGACATATGAAGAGAGACTTAAGGAGCTTAATATGTATAGCCTCGAGGAAAGGAGGGAGAGGGGGACATGATAGAAACTTTCAAGTACCTCAAGGGAATCAACAAAGTCCAAGAGGGTAGCATCTTTCAAAAAAAGAGGTGTGCAAGAACAAGGGGGCACAATTTGATGATAGAAGGGAGGCTCAGAGGTAATTTAAGGAAGCATTTTTTCACAGAGAGGGTTGTGGATGTATGGAACGGCCTTCCAGAGGAGGTTGTGGAGTCAAAAACAGTGGTGGAATTCAAGCATGCATGGGACAGTCATAAGGCAATTCTAGGGGATGGGGGTAGGAAGAAGTAGGCTGCTGGTTAACTAGGATCTGCAGCTTATCCGTCAGGTAGGGAAATGGGCAGACTGGGTGGGCCAAGCGGTCCTTATCTGCCGTCAAATTCTATGTTTCTATGTTAAGGTAATCTCTGAAGTTTTCAATAAATAAATAACTTTAATAAATCTGTCTCCAAGTGTGTTAGAGTACAATTTCTCAAATATTCAGCATGTACCCATATTTGGGACCCCCAAATACTTTGTATTTATGTTCAACCTTGAAGAGGTTAAAAATGTAAAAAAAAAATCCTTCTTTAGCTCTGCCAAGGTGGCTGGGCTTTAAGTCAGGGACATCCCCTTACCCCAGTTGTCTTGCACCCTGGAGCCCCCATTCTTCCTTACAATTACTATATGGAACTATCATGCTGGCACAGTACCATCCTGACCCCACCTTCCATATTCATATTACTCTTGCCTATGACTTGCACTGCTCTGATTTTTATCCACTTGTATAATCATGTTTGGGTTTATCATTTCTTTGTCCTTTTGTGTACTTTATGTCTGTCATAAATACACTCCGCAGGTCAGGCCCCCTGCTTCCACAGTGCCAACCTCCAAGCACAGTAGTGTGAACAGGTAACAGACAGAGTAACCCTCCTGTCTGCTTTTCGATCTGAATCACCTTTAGTCTCAAGTTCTGGGGGGATTCAAACAGTGAACCTTATGCTAGCACACCCAATGAACAGGCTCAAATACGTTCCCTCTTCAGGGATTGCGGTACAGTCTTTCACCAGAGGCACCCAGCCAGACTTCCAAAATTAAGTCTTTTAACTCTATAAGAGACCTTAGGTATTTTCTTACCTTTTCCCAGTTTAGTAACACCATCAAGACCTTCAAACAGCTGTCAGACTTAACCACGTATACATCACATGCAAAAAGAACTTGGAAGACACATCCAGGCAGTATCTTAAGAAAATGTACTTTACTAAACGATGATAAAAATATGACAAATGTAAACACAGAACAATATATCAAAGAGCTCACAATCACATAAAAGAACATGGGAAAATTACAAAGCAAAACTCCTACCACAATACATTTAGATGTTTGCTATCTAAGGTACTACCTCTGGAAGTGCGTTTTAAAGTTAGATCAGAGAGCTGCGTCTCTCTTGAGTCCCAAGATGATATGACAACATTTCAGACACAAGTATCAGTTTAAACTCAGTGTTTCCACCCCTTCTGTGAGTCATCTATCTTCTCCTTTTAGAATATAAAATTACAAAAAATGAGTTCCTATTAGGAGATATTTCAAATAAGGTGCCATCAGAAGAAAAAAAGACATTTCCTATATATAACTCCTTAATTACACATGTTTTCTTTGAACATAGCAATCCCACACTGGCACCAATGTGTTAAAAAAAACAACAACAATGTGACTCAGTTTAATGATGTCCTGTTTCTGAAGTCATAAAGTCACATTTGATGTCCACTTCAAAAACGTGAGGTCATAAAAAGGCCATAAAATGCAATTTCTCAAGGAAGTTAATTACATTACAGAGATCTCCTGGTCAGTGTAATATGTCCTGTGATTTCAAATGCTGACAACGTGTAATTTAAAAGGGCCAAATCTCACAGACTGACATTTCATACATTGACCATTTATTTATACTACCAGTATCATACAATAATCATAACCAGCTGGCCAAGCATCACAATCCTCCCCACCTAGACTGAATTTGGGGGCTCTATCCCCTGCATGGGATGAGCTCCCTAAGTCAGTTCACTCCTCATATAGACGTGACAAACCATCTGCGTTCTGATTGGTCGCTCCAACCCTATGTAAGATCATCATATCATACTCTTGCAGGGCAAGACTCCATCTTAATAGCCTACCATTAGTTTTTCCCATTTATGTCAGCCAAACCAGGGGGTTGTGGTCAGTTTGTACCTCAAAATGCTGCCCATATAAGTATGGCTCTAACTTCTTTTGGGCCCACACAATGGCAAGACACTGTTTTTTCCACAGTAGAGTAAGCCTGCTCCTTGGGAAGTAACTTTTTACTCAGGTACACTACTGGGTGATCTTTCCCTTGGTTGAATGTCGGACTCAGTACTGCCTCAATACCCACTTCTGAGGCGTCAGTCTGGACTATAAAGGGTCTGCTATGGTCAAGACTTGTCAATACAGGAGTACTGCACAGTGCCTTCTTCAGTCTGGTAAAGGCTTTTTCAAAGTCTGGTTCCCAGGTAACTTTCTTAGGCATCTTTTTCTTTACCAGGTCAGCTAGGGGAGCAGCCAGGGCACTGTACATGTAATTGGGTACACATTTCCTATAGTACCCTGCTGTCCCTAGAAAACTCCTAACCTGCTTCTGCATTTCTGGCTGGGCCATGCCTTGATCACCTGTATTTTTACTTGTTTAGAACGGAGCTGTCCCCAGTCTACAACATACCTGAGGTATGCCACTTCAGCCATGGCCACCTGGCACCTCAACTTTGACAGTGAGCCTGGCCCTCTGTATCCGGCCCAGCACTTCCCTAAGGTGGGACTGGTGTTCCTCCTAACTGTTACTAAAGATGGAAATGTCATCCATATATGCCACAGCATACTCCTCAGCACCATTTAAAACCTGGTTCACCAACCTTTGGAAAGTGGCTGGGGCGTTCTTTATTCCGAAAGACATTATTTTAAATTCAAATAAGCCTAGTGGAGTGATGAAGGCCGACCTCTCCCTAGCTCTGTCAGTTAACTCTACCTGCCAATATCTTTGTCAGGTCAGTAATCGTAAGGTATGTCGCCCCTTCCAACTTGTCCAGGAGCCCATCTGTCTGGGGCATCGGGTGGGCATCTGACTTTGTGACTGCGTTCAGTCCATGATAGTCCACACAGAAATGAGTAGAGCCATCTGGCTTGGGTACAAGGACTACAGGTGAGGCCCAGGGGCTGTGGGATCTCTTGATTATCCCTAAATCCAGCATTTCCTGCACCTCCCTCCTAATGTCCTTTTGGACACCCTCTGACACCTGATATGCTGTCCACCATATGGACGTCTGTGTCCTTGTCTCTACATTGTGCGTTGCTAAGGGGGTTAGTCCAGGCTTGGCATTAAACAGTGGGGCAAGGTCTGCTAAAAAATCCCTTACTTCCTGGATCTTGTCCGGGGCCAGCTGGGGTGACCATTTAACTGCCTCCACAGAGGACTCCCACTTGATTTCTTCCAGCAAGTCCAGAAGAGGGTCTCCTTCATCCGTCCCCTCCCCAGGACTACATACTGAAAACACCATGTCAGCCCTATTAGCATATGGCTTCATCATGTTGACATGGTGTATTCTTTCTGTATGTCTTCTGTCAGGTAACTCTATGATATAGTTCACATCATTTACCTTTCTAACTACTTTGTACAGTCCTACCCACTCAGCCTGCAGCTTGTCTTTCCAGACCGGGATAAGGACCATGACTTCCTGACCCACTGTGTATGAGCGAGCTCTGGCTCTGCGGTCATACTACACTATTTGTTTCTTTTGGGCAGCTGCCAGGTGTCTCTGGGCTATCCCATAAGCTCCTTCAGCCTTTCCCTAAACCTAAGGATGTAATCCACTATGGGAGTACCCAGGGTGGCATGCTTGCCTTCCCAGTCCTCCCAGATCAAGTCTAGGGGCTCACATACTCAACGTCCATATAAGAGCTCGAAGGGGGAAACTTCTGTTGACTCTTGGGGCACCTCCCTGTATGCAAACAACAGGTGGGGAAGGTATTTGTCCCAGTCCCTCCCATGCTGTTCAGCAAATGTTTGGAGCATTGACTTCAGGATACCATTAAATCTTTCCGCAAGCCCATTGACTTGTGGGTGATAAGGTGTCATGCGCCTCTGCACCACCCCACACTTCTCCCACAAACATTTCATCAGGTCCCTCATGAAGAAACCCTCTCAATCAGTGATAACCTCCTGTGGAAACCCAACATGGGAGAAAATCCCAAGTAAGGCATCTGCCACTTTGTCTGTCCTCAGTGAGGATAGAGTGACTGCCTCTGGATACTGGGTGACATAATCCACCACAGTCAGGATGAACCTCTTCCCAGAGGAGCTGGGGGTATTTAAAGGCCTCACAATATCCATTCCCACCCTCTGGAATGGCTCCTCCACTATAGGCAATGGAATTAGGGTGGCTTGGGTTTTATTACCCACCTTCCCTATTTCTTGGCATCGGTGATAAGACCTGCAATACTCCTTCACCTGCTGGATGAAGTTGGGCCACTAGAAATTCTGGGACAACCACTGTGTAGTACATGTGATTCCCTGATGACCAGACAAGGGAATATCATGTGCAATCTTGAGCAACTGCTGTCAATACCCCTGGGGAATGATAAGCTGCCTGCCTAGCAGCCATCCCTCTGTCTTAGTATCCTGAGGATACATCAGTCCATTTTCCCACTAAACCTTATGTCTCTCTTCACCTTCCTGTGCACCATCAGAATCTGCCCAAGCCCTCAGCTTCTCTAGACTAAGGTCACTTTTCTGAGCAGTTGCAAACTCCTTACACATTCCCAAGGCATGGTACAGGTCCCCGTCAGTATCTAAACTAGGGTCCCTAGCACTAGTGTCAGGGCACTCAGGATCACTGTCATCCCTAACCCTCTGAAAATGGGTCACCCCTCCTTATTCAGAATAACTCTCTGTAGCTGTTTGGTTAACTGCTACTGGGAACATTTCTACCCCCTTTTCATTAGTCTCCATATCAGGAGACACAGGCTGGAAACCAGCCTCCCAGTGGTTTCCACAATGGCTTCAATGGGGTCCAGGGAACTACAATTTCCCCTTCCCACTTGGCTATGGATAACTGCATACACCATCCCCTGTTTGAGATTGTTGCCAAGGATGAAAACAACTGCCTAAAGTTTTGGCTACAGCCACCTGTTGCACAGTTCCCCCTGTTTCACCCCAGTCTAGGAGAACACTAGCGAGTGGCAAGGTTGTCTCCTCCCCAGTGAATCCTTGTAGAGTTACAAATCTAGTGGGTATAAGATGACCAGGCTCTTCCAGATCCCCTTTTACCAATGTCAGCTATGCTCCTGTGTCTTTTAACCCTTATGTCTGTACACCATTCACAGTGACTGGGTGCATGTGTACCCTCATGCTCACAGGCATGCTTTCAGGAACACACAAACAACCCACTTCTTTCCTAGCTCCATTTTGTGTATTGTTCATCCTTTTGGGACACTGTCTGGCAATATGCCCAGTTTCTTTACAAACCCAACATTTGTTTCTTTTCTCAGAGAAACCTTTTCTTTGAATCCTGGGGCTAACTGGTTTCAGTGGAGGCAGTGAGGGTTTTAGCTGCTCTGAAGGTGCACTTTTCCCTTTCTGCACTGCCATGACTGCCCTCTCTTGCTTTTAGAGCAGGTCTGCTCTTAGCATAGTGTCCAAGAGTTCAGCAGCCTCATGCTCTGTTTATAAGATCTCGGTCGTCCAGCCAGGTTTTCACCTCTGCTGGACATGCCCCCAGAAAACTGCTCTAACAATATAGCATTTTAAATTTTATCTACAGAGTTTGCTTCAATTCCTTCCCACCATTGTTTTAAAAACTGATGTTGTTTCATGGCTAGCTCCTTGTAGCTCATGTCTGGGCTTCTCCTGAGCTTACGGAATTTAGATCTGTATGCTTCTGCAGTTAAATGAAACTTTTTTAAAAGTGAAGCTTTAAGTTTGCTGTAATCATTACTGTCCTCATTGTCCATTTGACCCAATGCATCCCAAGCTTTTCCGGTAAGTAGCGGGGATAGCTGGAAGCTCCAGGACCCTCTAGGAATGTCTGCCCGAATACAAACTTTTTCAAAGGGATTTAAAAAAGCATCCATATACTTCCCTTCTTTAAATTCAGCTATCAATTTGGAATTTAATTTGTAACCCAGTCCTGTAGTTCCAGTTAAACCCAAGCAGCTTCCCTGCTCTGGTGCTGGTGGTTGGAGTCGTAGCTTCTCCAGTTCTTATTGCCTTTGGTGATCACACTCCTCTTGGTCTGCTTCTTGCTGTTCCCACTCAGCCTCCCGCTGTTCTTGTTCAGCTTCTTGCTGTTCTCACTCCCTCTTCTCCTCTGTGGCTCGTTTCTCTCACTCCGCTTCTCGCCATTCTCACTTCGCCTTTAGCTGTTCTCATTCAGCCTCCCTCTGGAACTCCAGCTCCATTTTGTGCAACTCAATTTGCAGCCTGATTGCTTATGGCTCCAGAATGCTGGTGACCTTCTCCTGTTGCTGTGGCTCTTGGCTTGCACTGGCCCTGCTGTCCTCCTCACTGGATCTGGACACTGCACTGGCCATTGGCCCCTTCACACCCAAGGTTTGGTCATTTACAGTCACAGTCTGTGACTCAATGCTGCCATCAGGCATCTATGAGGTTCTGCTAGTTGGCTTTCCTCTCATACTGGACTCCTCTGTCCTGGCACAACTGCCTCAAGTAGTCTGAAGTGTACCCACTGTAGTTGGAAGCCATCTTCTTCCCTAACTATGGCTACTCTCACTTGCACCATAGAAAAAATAAAGCAGATAGGAACTTTGACTGTAAGCAAAATGATATAGTTCAGTTTCTTTTTAAAAAATAAATCACTGCCTTATTTTGCAAGTGAGCTATACAGTATGAGGCTGACACACAACAGTTAAAGCTTGTGTTACCAAATTTTTTTGCATAGCTGCCAACCAAATCTGTCACAAAACCACTCTGCATGTCAGGCCCTCTGCTACCACAGTGCCAACCTCTGAGCATAATAGTGTGAACAGGTAACAGATAGGGTAACCCTCCTGTCTGCTTTTGGGTCTGAATCATTTTAGTCTCAAGTTCTGGGGGGATTCAAACAGTGAATGTGGGGATTCGAACAGTTATGTTAGCATACCCAATGAACAGGCTTAGATATGTACCCTCTTCGGGGATTGTGGTACAATCTTTCACCAAGGGCACCCAGCCAGGCTTCCAAAATGAACCCTTTTAACTCTATAAGAGACCTTAGATACATATTCTTACCTTTTCCCAGTTTAGTAACACCGTCAAAACCTTCAAACAGCTGTCAGACTTAACCACCTATGCATCACATGCATAAGGAACTTGGAAGACACACCCAGGCAGTATCTAAAAAAATGTACTTTACTAAATGAGGATAAAAATATGAAAAATGTAAACACAGAACAATATATCAAAGAGCTCACAATCACTTAAAAGAACATGGGGAAATTACAAAGCAAAACTCCTACCACAATACATTTAGATGTTTGCTATCTAAGGTATTACCTCCGGAAGTGTGTTTTAAAGTTAGCCAGAGAGCTATGTCTCTCTAGAGTCCCAAGATGATATGACAACATTCCAGACACAAGTATCGGTTTAAACACTGTGTCTCCAGACCCCTTCTGTGAGTCATCTAGCTCCTTCTTTTAAAATATATAATTACAAAAAAATATTTCCTATCAGGAGGTATTTTAAATAAGGTGCCATCAGAAGAAAAAATACATTTCCTATATATAACTCCTTAATTACACATGTTTCCTTTGAACTTAACAATCCCACACTGATACCAATGTGTTAAAAAAAAGGAATCAGACTAATGATGTCCTTTTTCTGAAGTCATAAAGTCACATTTGATTTCCACTTCAAAAACATGACGTCATAAAAAGGCCATAAAATGCAATTTCTCAAGGAAGTTAATTACATTACAGAGATCTCCTGGTCAGTGTAATATATCCTGTGAGTTTAGCTGCTTACACCTTGTAATTTAAAAGGGCCAAATCTCACAGACTGACATTTCGTACACTGACCATTTATTTATACTGCCAATAACATACAATAATCATATCCAGCTGGCCAAGTGTCACAATGTCAAGCAACATCCGCTGCCTCTCTTGATGCTGTTTTGTATTGTTTGTTTCTACTACAGTATGTAATATTTGTTAACCCCTATTGTATTCATTTTATCTTGTATTGCCTTGTTATCATAGGGTACTGCATGTTTTGCCTTGCACACATTTTGTATGCAGCTGCCCGGGTCATGCCTGAAAATTGGCATTTGATTGCCAAGGGCACTTACCTGATTAACAAAAACAAAATAAATAAATAAAACAAATAAATACAACAATAAATGATAATGCTCTTCTCTCCCTAGTGATTGCTCTGTCCCCAAAGGGTCATTTTCATCAAGTAGTCCCTCTCCTGACCACTTCCCTTTTCTCCAATGCTGTCTGCAGGCAATCTACAGCATACTGGGGAGAGGGGGTCTATCATTAAGTGACACTAGGCAGACTGACTGAGCTAGCCATAGGCATATTCCTGATCACATAGGGAGGGTTAGAAGTTTGCTTTTAGCTAAGATCTTGCTCATTCTATATGGCCTATTTAATTTATTATTGTTGCAATTTAACTATTTGTTTTTTATTTTATTAATAGCCTTGTATTTATGTGTACGGTGCCCAGAGTCTCTGGGATTGGGCATCTGGAAAAATAAAACTTGTCTTGCCTAAAATAACTGGTTTAGCCTTTTTTTCTTTCATGAGCATGAATACCATGATTAGTGGAAATTATTTGCTATTTGTTTGCAAAGAATAAATAACCAATTACTCAGGGTACTTTGGAATTAAATATGCATTACTGCCACAGACTTAAGGAACTTCTTTTGTGATAGTAGTTATGTTGGGTATATCTGTGTTTGTGTTCCTTGGTGTTAAATTTTCTTCATTTGTAAGGGTTTACAATGTTTGATGCTTGTAGGCAAATTAATGAAATTTCTGTTTTTGTCTGTCTGGGGAGAGCCACTGATATGTTTTAATGTTTGTATTTTTATTTCCATTTTATTTGGCTTATCAGGAGATAAATAAGTCAAATACCCATTTTCAGCCATGCTTGACAACTGTAGACTATAAATAGAACAGTAAGTTATGCATAGGCATATGTGCATACTCAGGATACATATGGGTTTGCAACACCAAAAGAATCAGCACCCAAGGCAAGAATAGTCCACACTCAAAAGTGAGATAAGTTTTACTCACCAAACTTCTTTTGTTGCATGCAGTAAAAGAAGTTTGGTGAGTACAACTTTATCTCACTTTTAAGTGGACTATTCTTGCATTGGGTGCAAATTATTTTGGTTCAGTGTTATTTGGATATAGTATCACGTCCATGTCCTGGTGCTAGCCCACTATCTTTGCTTTGTTAGGTTTGCAACACTCAGAAAAATTCATTAAGTGTGCTTTGAGGTTAACTTTAAAACAGTATCAGTTCTACTCTACCAGGAAGACTATTTATAATTGTTTGCAAGGAGAAGTGTAGAGGAAGCAAAAGACTGATATTCAAACTTGGTCTTACATCTCTTGTCTTCAAATCATTTTTTGCTATGACTTTCCTTGATGCAGATTATCAGACTCCCAAATTTTAACATCTAGAGAAGGGATGAGTCATTGATATATATTCTAGGAGCAAGTGTATTGTACAAGAAATTAACAGAATTTTATTTTCAGGGTAAACTGTTCAATTCTTTATAAAGGTTGCTGTGATGCACTCAGGGGTGAGCCTTTAAAGTGAGTCAACATATGTTATTTTAGATCACTTGGTATTTATTAATGGTAGAGATTGGGGCCCTGTAAAACAAACTCCAAACTATCGGACATATACAAGATAAGCACCAAGGGAAATTGATGAATTTAAGGGGTGGATAGCCCTAAACCTTACAGTCTTGCACAAAATAAATGCACTCCTTAAATGAGCAAAATATACAGTATCAAAAACACTTTAGGGCAGTCACATATATGCAGTGTAAGTGATTTTAAGCACTCTCCAGAGTAGTGCAAAGTACAAAAGTGAATCCTGGTAATGTCAGAAATAAATACAGAATACTGTCATACAGTAGCAACATTTCAATTTGTTACCTTCAGGGTCACGTTGCTGACCTATAAAGCCCTACATGACCAGGGACCCCAATTCCTGCAAGACCTGCTGTATCCCTGCTCTCCCTCCCGCCCATGCCAATCCTCTGATGAAGAACTGCTAGAGATTCCCAGGGTATGCCTTAAAACATCTGGTGGAAAATATTTTGCCTTTATGGCTCCTACCCTGTGGGATTCTCTGCCTCAAAGGATATGAGATAGCCTGACCATTGAGGGTTTTAAACTGCCTTCAAGATGCACTTGTTCCTCCAGGCCTTTGAATGGAATTGAGACTGTTTAAAGATAAATTGTACAGAATATTCTACAGTTATTTATTTTATTATGTATTTTATTGATGTCTATGTTTGTATACATTGTTAAGGTGCCCTAGGCAATGGAAGGGTGCCTGTTATAAATAAACATACTGAGTGATGATGATGATGAATTTCTAATGTCCACAAATGGCCATAAGTGTCCAAATCAAGAACAGAGATATCCAAAATCTCAGGGGTACACTGACCACAAGAGATGTGGTACTTTGCACAGAGCTGTCCATTCAGTTATTACTGTAGGTTCCCGGTCTCCATTTCATTCATTCAATGATAGCTGGTGAAAGAGGAGGGAAGGCAGAGCAAGTTGTCTGCTGGTGGATAATATATATTTTATTATGGGGGTTGTGGGAGGAGGAGGTGGCGTGGATGCCTAGAAGGTGGGATGGGATGAGAGGGTTCAAGTGATATTTTGGTTTGGGCTGGGGAAGAAGGGAGAATGGGACTTGATGGGATGGGGGAATGCAATTTTGTATAACACTGCTGCACCCACTAATACTATGACTTTGGGTCAATTTGCCTTGGTGGAGGAAGGGGTGAATTTGGATTCCAGAGGATGGGGAGATGATTTTAGCTTGGCAGTGCTAGGGAGAGTAGGGTAGGAAAGGAGGCCATGGGATGGGGGACTATTTTTTTTAATGAAAACTACTTCACACAGTAAACTTCAATGGCTAAGTGCCACTTTGGGAATTCTGCTCCTGGTGAAATGACCATCTAACGGTGTATTAAGTTTTTAGCACCTCATGGTCAAGTGCCATATCTCATCACCAAGGCAAGAACATCCTAATTACTTACAAAATTAGGAACTATTTCATATATATATATTATCATTTAATATGTATTTAAACAAATTATTTTGTTTTTGGTAAGTAAAACTACCTCCAGAGACAAGGTAGCAAGGTAGCATGAGAAGGTAACTATGGCCCCCTCTAATGTGAACCTGTGTCTGGCATATGGGAGGAGCAAGTGTTTTTCAGTAATTGTAACCCACACCGGGGGGGGGGTTGCTAGATGGCACCATTACACTGATTACATATTTTGCATTTAGTCCGGAATGATAGCGGCAGCAAAATATTTTTTTGGAGTGGCTCAGCATAAACACTTTCAACCTGAAGTTTACAGATAAGGATGCCACCACAATTGAGTTCTTAGATAAAACTGTTTCATGTTGACAGGTTTGGTGTAGTACACAGGGACACATTCAGGAAGCTAACAGCAGACAATGCTTTGCTAAGGGCAGAAAGTGTTCATCCACCCAGTCGTATGCAAAATATTACTTTTGGGGCAATTTCTCTGCACACAGTACGATTGCTCAACATCTGAGAACTTTGAGAAACAAACATTGCAACTGAAAAAAGAGGTTGCCAGTAAAGGTTACTCAAACAAAATATTGAGTAGCACTTACAAGCAGAGGAGACATGCAGATAATCTCTGCCAGTACCTAAACTGAGGAGTCAGGAGAGTAAATACAGAATGACATTTGCTGTGCAAAATAAGAGTCTTGCACAGGAAATCCAAAATATTGCTCAAGATAATTGTCATATCTTGGCAGAAGATGGCTCCACTGGCAGTCTAGTAGGAGAGAGAGTGTCAGTTTCAAGGGCTTGAAACCTTGGGGACTAGCTTATATGTAGTCACTATAAGGATACTAAACAGAACTAGCTACAGAGTAAACCACATGGATTTTTTTCCATGCAAATGATATACTTGCAAGTATGCTATGCAAATTAAAAATGGGAGCACCCAAGGGTCTGAAAAACAGATTGAAGTTAAGCAGTTTATCAGCTGCTATACAAATTTCATTATTTATGCTACCTGGTGTTCCTGCCCAAACATTTATGTAGGCAGAACCATCAGACAACTGAGCAAGAGAATTCAGAATCATGCTTGTGCCATCAGGAATGCTGATATAATGAATGCTCCGGGGACTCATTTTTTGTCAGAACATGTGAGGGATTTGAAGGACCTTGAATATATTTCAAGAAACCTGAGGGGTGGTGACAGACTTAGTAAACGTTTGCTAAAAGGAATCCCTGGTGAACTCACTGACTGGGCTCTAAATCTCTTCAGGTCTAAATGAGATACTGGATCTGGCTCCTTTCCAGCAGAGTCTGGCATTTTCATGGTACTTTATAATTTATCCATTTTCTCCCTATACTGTAGATTCACTGGAAACTCAAATCATTTATGCAGCATCTTTATCTTTGGAAATGGATTACAAAGCAATTTTGGACTTTATTTCCTCATCATTTGGACATTTGTGCCAGTATTCATAAATTGCATTTTCTCATCAGAAAAAATTTCAGGTCTGAGTCTGAATTTGAGCATTTCAAAATATGTCAACTTGTGTTATTTTCTGATCCTGAAGCAGAGGCTGATTTACAAATGTTTAGTATCATCTTCAGTGCCAATGTCCTTGCCAAATATCTTTGAGTCTTTTTGCACAAACTGTATATTGCATATCACTACATCACTTCAAACATTTGACTGTTTGCACTGCTGAAAACAGTCTTGCATCTCTAAACTAATAGGCCCAGATATTCAAAAGGGTTGCACATGGCCAACAGTGTTGCACCATGCACAACCCACTGATGCGCCCTGGTGCAGTATTCAAAAGGGAAAAGTGCACGGCTAAAATCCTGATGTGTTAGAGCACATCAGTAATGTATGCAGGCACAGGTAGGGGGACGTGCCCATGCTTAACCTGCACAGCCCGATATTCAGCCTGGGATGTGCAGAACCATGCATGTGCAATCCCTACCTGAGCCAGCACAAAGTTAAGCCCCCAAAAAAGGAACAACTGATGGCCACCCACAGGTGAGATGCCACATTGCAAGGTGCAACACGGCAGCTGCCACCTGTGGGTGACCACCAGAACTCCGGCTGCACCAGGCGGTGCCCCCCCATGCCCTATCACGGGCATCCGTGTGAAATCAGAATTCGCCCTATATCCCTGGTGGTCCAGTGGACTGCTATCTGCCCGATTGCGGGCATTTGTAAAATCAAATTATTCCAATATTCCTGGTGGTCCAGTGGACCTCTATCTGCCCGATCACAGGCATTTGTAAAAGTAATTCATCCAATATCCCTGGTGGTCCAGTGGACCTCTATCTGCCTGATTGCGGGCACTTGTAAAAGTAATTAATCCAATATCCCTCGTGGTCCAGTGGACCGCTATCTGCCCGATCGTGGGCATTTGTAAAATCAAATTCATCCAATATCCCTCGTGGTCCAGTGGACCTCTATCTGCCCGATCGTGGGCATTTGTAAAAGTAATTTGTCCAATATCCCTGGTGGTCCAGTGGACCATTTTCTGCCCAATCGTGGGCATCTGTATTACTGAAAAAAAAACATCCAATATCCCTCGTGGTCCAGTGGACCCTTTCTGCCCAATCATGGACATCTGTATTAATAAAATACCCCATCAAATATCCCTGGTGGTCTAGTGGTACCCCCCCCTACCCGCCCACTGAGCCCCACCACCCCACTCCCCCAGGTCAGCCGGCTGGCAGCAGCCCAACCCGCCTGCCGACCCGCTGCCCACCGACGACACACCTAGTAGGGCTGCATGCCCGTAGGTTCTGGCGTGAGCCAATGGGTGTGCAGACCACAGACTACACATTCCAGATATATGATTCATTCACATATCTGGAATGTAGATGGTATGGTTGCACACCCATTGGCTCACGCCAGAACCAATGGGCATGCAGCCCTACTGAGGTGTCAGCTGGTGGGTGGTGGGTGGCAGGTGGGTGAGGTGCTGCCACCCACCGCTGACCAGGGGAGCAGGGTGGTGGTGCCAGTGGGCGGTGAGGGGGTTACTACCAGACCACCAGGGATATTGGACAGGGTTTTTTAGTAATACAGATGCCCTCAATCGGGCAGACAGCAGTCCACTGAACCACCAGGGATATAGGACAAATCTTTCTATGTTTGGACAGATGCCCAAGATCAGGCTGCAGGGAGATCAGGCTGCAGGGGGTATTGGTCCCTGACGGCTGCTGCCTGGCAGGGCGCCAGGTGCAAGTCATCGGGGATTGGTGCACCTGCATGCAAATGGGGCCATAATGACATGCAAATGGACCCTTGTGCGCCTTGCATACATTATGGCCCCATTTGCATGTTCAGTTTTGAATATCGCAGTTGCTGTACATGGCACAGTGGTACTTGCGCTAGCGCATCTCCATGCTCCACTCTGGCAACTTGCGCTGGCGCAGTGTCACTGTGCCATGCACACTGGGGGGGGGTGGCCAGTGTGCAATATTCAAAACTGCTGAGCCATGGTGCAGCTCCTTTGAATATCGCTTAGTCCACACCCCTGCACAGCCAAGTTGAGCAGCGCACAAGCTTGCGCCACAGCCTAGCGCAGTTTGAATATCTGGGCCACACACTACTAAGTAAGAGATCTGTAATTTCAGTATCTCTCTTATAGTTGTAATAAAAGCTGTGAAAGATGGTTTGGGAGTGGGCCATTTGAATAGATGGACCATATATATGTATAAGTAACTCACCATATGAAGAGGTGCAGGATAAGCCAAGCCTCATACCCTGAGTAAGACATCATGTGATGTTAGATGCTGATATGGAGTGTGTCCTTTTGGTGAGTGGCATCTTTGCTTCTGGTTGATTTTTTTATATGTATTTTGTGGATGTGTTTCATATTATAACAATAATTAAAGCAATTTAAATGGTGTTCTGGTTTGTCTAGCTCCTTTTTCGGTTGTAATGGCCCTGGGTACCATACCTTCATCAAAAGCTGTGGTTCTGGATTTTAAATGAGGAGACTTTGACCAGATGAGAGAATTAGTCAATGGTAACTTGGGTTGGAGTGGTAAAAATCCATGGGGGTGGGAGCGGTGGGGGGTGGAGAAGAGATAAGGAGAATTTAAGGAGGCCATTACCAAAGCAACTAAATCATGTTTGAAAATGGATATCGTGGATAAGAGGCACAAGAGACCAATTTGGTTCTTTAAGAATATCAGTGAGGTAGTAAGAGACAAAATAAGGGCTTTAAATAGCTACAGTATAAGCTGAAACAAGGTGAAGGGGAATGAAGCAAATAATGGGTATAGATGAAAAGCCAGGAAGGCAGTCAAGGAGACAAGACAAGACAGACACAGAGGTGCATATTGAAGAGGGAGTAAAGGGATGGGAAAAGCAGTTCAGGTCTTTCTGAGAAAAATGGAAGACAAGAGGGGGGACAATAAGACTGAATGAGGTGGGGAGGTAGTGGAGGAGGACAAGAAGAAGACAGCCATTTTAAATAACTATTTCTTCATAATATTCACAGTGGAGGATAAAGGGTCTTTTCCAGAAAGTAGCATAAAACAATGGGGATCTCAGAAATGAGGCAGGTGATAATTACAGTAGAAAAGGGTTAGAAAAAGGCTTGCAGCCCTGAAAAATGATAAGGCAACAGGGCTCTATGGGAGTCACCAAAGGGTGCTGAGGGAATGGACATCAGAACTGGCTGAGCACTTTGCAGGGCTATTCAACATTTCAATACAGTTAGAGGTGATTCCAAGAAATTGAAGGATACCAGACATGATTTTGCTTCAAAAGAAAGGGGAAAGGGAACATCCAAGAAATTTCAGGCCTGTTACTTTTACCTCCATTGTGGGTATAATGATGTAAACACTAGTCAGAGGACCTGGTGGCCTACCACGAGAGAAATGGGCACCAGGATAGCAAACAGGGTGGTTTTCTAGCAGGAAGGTCTTTTCAGACCAGCCTGATGGCATTCTTTCACTGGGTATCAAGGATGGTGGATAAGGAAAAAGCAGTAGATTTACTCTATTTCAACTTCAGCAAGCATTAACTCAGTGCCACACAAGATTACTGAGGTTAGAGGATCTGGAAGCAGCAAAGGATCTAGCTGAATGGGTAAGAAGTTGCCTAGAGGAGAAAGACAGCTGAGGTTGTTGGTTAATGGGGTCAAATATGGGGAGAGTTTGGTTGCACGCGAGGTGCCACAAGGGTTAGCCCTAGCACCAGTCAATTTTAATTTGTTCATTAACAACATAGGAGAAGAGTTACAGGGCAAAATGTGTCTCTTTGCAGATGACACTTAGCTCTGTGGCAGGGTAGACAGTGAGGAGTGAGTAACAGAAACATAGAAACATAAAGTCTGTCAGCAGAAAAGAAGTATTTTGCCCACCCAGTCTGCTCACATTTTCCATGCTTATTCTGCCTCTTTAGACCCCATCTGGTCTCTGGCAACCCTTACACCTCCCTGCTTCTTTTCTAATATGCTCATATGTTTATCATATGTATGCTTGAAGTCCCCCACTGTTTTAGCTTCCACCATTTCTGCTGGCAGTCTGTTCCAGGTGTCCGCACCCTTCAGTGAAGAAATGTTTCCTCACATCTCTCTTGAACCTTCCATCCTACAGCTACATTACATTCCCCTGATCCTGGTGTTTGTACTCATTTAAAAGAGACTCCTCTTCTGCACCCTGTTTACCCCTTTGAGGTACTTGTAGGTCTGGTTCATGTCCCCTCTCTCTCCTGTCCTCCAGTGGTGTATATGCTGAGATCCCTTGGTCTCTCCTCATAGGGCTGCTTGTGCCCTGCCACCTTAAGGCCCTCACAGAATCCTAAGGTCCCTTTCGTATCTATGGATTGTCAGTACCCCCCCACCCCATCCTATACTCAGTGCTGGTGTTCCTATGCACTACTTGCATGATTTTACACTTTTTGGCATTGCAACCCAACTGCCACATTCCTCATCACTTATTTAGTTTGCCAAGATCCCTGCTCATTTTTTCCATCCCCTTTGAATGTATACCCTATTGCGGATGTTGGTGTTATCTGTAAAAAGGCATACTATACCTTCCCTTTCAGTTCATCTGCAATGTCTTCTATGAAGCCATTCAAGAGGACAGTAATGTGCCTTGTGGTACCCTGTTAGTCACCCTTCCATCCTTAAAGTGAGTGCCTTTAACCATCACCCTCTGTCTTCTACCATTAACCAGTTCTTAACCAAGTTCACCACTTCGGATCCCACTTCTAGGCTGGTCAATGTGTTTATCAGTCTCCTGTGCAGCACAGTGATAAAAGTTGAGCAGTTTCCAGAGGGGACTGGTGGGATGGGGGTGGGGTGGGGCAGCTGCAATGTAAGGGGGCTAGCTGTGCATTTGAGCAGACCTGATGGACCATGAGGCCTATTTCTGTTGGCAAGTTTTGTATGTTCGTATGTTTGTAAGCCTTGCTATAGTCTAAATAGGCCATGTCCATTGTTCTCCCCTGATCTAATTCTCCTGTCACCCAGTATAAGAAATGTATGAGATTTATTGGGCATGACCTTCCTCCACTGAATTTCTACTGCCTGTGGTCCTGTAGCCCCCTGGATTCAAGATGCTTTACCAGTCTTTCTTTCAGTAAAGTTTCTATTAATTCCCACACCACTGAAATAAGACTGACCGGGCTATTTTTGCTAAGCTCCTCCCTACTGTTGCTCTTATGTAGAGGAACCATGTCAGCCCTTCTCCAGTCCTCTGGAACTATGCCTGTTTTAGTTGAGCTGTTGAACAAGGCAGTCAGTGGGGCAATAAGCACCTCCAAGAGTTATTTCGGAACCCTGGGATGTATCCCAGCTGTTCACATATCCTTCTGTACCTTCAAAGCTGCCAGTCTTTGCAGAACTCTTTCCTCTGAAATTGGGCTTGTGTCCCCCTCTTTTCCCTTGATCCTGCTTTACCCTGGTGATCCATCCCCTCCTCCCTCCACTGTGAAGACTGGACAAAAATAGCTATTTAAGATGACAACTTTTCTTAGTTCACTTCTGCACAGTCTCCCCCATCTGCCCTTCTAATCCTTACTACCCCTCCTCTTGCTTTCCTCTTCTCATTAATGTACCTGAAGAAAGTTTTATTCTCCCCCTTAGAGACCCCTCTGGCAATCATTTCTTCAGTCTGCACCTTTGCTCCCCTAACCATCCTGCCTGCTTCCTTCTTTTTCACTTGGTATACCTCCCTGTCCTCCTCCCTCTCCTCATAACTCCTGAATGCCACCCTTTTTTCTTTCATTGCCCTTGCCACTTCCTTAGAGAACTATAACAATATCTTTTTCCTTCTGCTTTTGCTCACCTCCTTCACTCAGAGATTTATTGCTTTATTATACCCTTTCTTATTGATCCCCACTGCACCTCTACCACTCCCAGGCATTCTCCCCATCTGAGGCAGTTTCTGACACAGTCTACAATTTCTTTAAAAACTGTCCTCAAAAAGTCCAGGACTCTCATCCTCATGTGGTTTGCCTCTGCTGCTGTCCTTATGTTGAACCACACTGTACAGTGATCACTGGTACCTAGGGGACTGCTCACTGTGATGTCTGCTGTGTTGTCTCATTTCCAAGCACCAGGTCCAGCACTAAACTATCTCTTAAGGGTTCTTTGTCTAGTTGCCTGAGAAAAGCCTATTGTAAGAAGTCAAGGTTAGCCCTGTTCCTTGCTGAAGCCACAGTTGGAAGGCTTCACTTCACATCTGGCAGATTGAAATCACCAACTAGCAGCACCCCCCTTACTTGCCATTTTGATGATGGCTTCTCCAAGTGCCTTATTCATCTCCTCGTCCTATGCTGGAGGTCTCTACATCAACCCAGTGCAGATAGTAGTTTCAGAGCCTGTTGCCAGTATGACCCACATAGAAACATAGATTTTGACCGCTTGGCCCACCCAGTCTGCCCATTTCCTTACCTAATGGATAAGCTGCAGATCCTAGTTAACCAGCAGCCTACTTCTTCTTACCACCACCCCCTAGAATTGCCTTATGACTGTCCTGTGCATGCTTGAATTCCACCACTGTTTTTGACTCCACAACCTCCTCTGGAAGGCTGTTCCACGCATAAAATCCAGCCCCTCATTTTCCTCTTGGTGCCCCTGTACTTCAATGGCTTAAATCCTTCTTTCACATATAATATGAGCTCTCTTTCAAGATCTATCTTTCCTGAACAGAGAGTAGTCTGGTATGGGCATATCCCAGTTGAAGTGCTCCAAGCACAATGACTGCATTATGGTTACTGAATACATGTTAGCCTCTGCCATGGTGGCTTCCAGGTCCAGAATTTTGTTTCCAAGGCTCCTTGTATAAGGGAGCTGAAAAAGAAACGTCAAAGGTTAGAGGGATGACCCAAGGTCTGGCAATTGAAATTCAACACCAGAAAGTGCAAGATAATGCACAAAGAGAAGATGAACCTTAGGATAGAATACTGGATGGGAGCTGTTAAGCTGAGTACTCTTTCAGAGGAAAGGGACATGGGAGTCATCATAAGCAACTCCCTAAAACAGACTAGCCAATGCTGTAAAGCTGACAGCAAGGTAACCAGACTAGTCAATGCTGTAAGGCCTATAGCAAGGTAACCAGAATGTTGGAGTGTATTGTGAGGGGATTTGACAGCTGGAGGAAGGAGGTAATACTGCCTTCTGTAGATCTCTGGTGAGACCCCATCTGAAACACTGTGCCCATTTCTGCAGGGAGAGGCTGGAGTCAGAACAATGTTGTGTAACCAAAATGATTTGGGTCTAACAGAGCAGATCCTGTGAGGGTTGGCTCAGGGCAGTGAACGTGTACTCACTGGAAGCCAGAAGGGAGAAGGGTGACATCAGAGAGACCTTCAACCACCTAAAAGGAATAAATGAGGCACACTGTGAGGAAATATGCAGCAGGAACAGTGGGTCACAAACATGCAGGCTTGAGTAGAAGCTGGTGGTGGGTGGGAGGGATTCTGAAGGGACGTTAGAAACTTTTGTGTAACCTAGGTGCCTTCTCCAATGGACTACTACCCCTGCCTGGCAGGCCTAAACCAGGTAGAGGGGCCCGGGCTCTGTTTCTGGTGGAAAAGGGGAGTTCTTTCCCAAGATATAACATAAATAGAGTGGTATCTCCACCTAGTGTAAATATAAAGTGGGCCAGATATCTGTGTAGTTCAACCCCCTGGGATGCTGAACCTCCTCACCTCCTCTTAGAGTCACCCTACACATGGATTACCATAAACCAAAACCATGTTTCAGTACTGTATATTTGCAATTACTGACTTCAGCTAAAAATATGCTCACTAATAATATGCTCATGAGACATTTGTAAAACAGTTAACCAACAATTTATTTACAAGGGGTAGGGTCAGGAAAAGGGAAATGAAATGCAGAGGTTAAACAATTTTCCACCTTTTGATTTTGCAAACACCAGTCAATCACTGTAATCAGAAAACCTTTCTTGTGCCCGCCTCCCACCAGCATATGCATTAGATGGACTTTAGCTCACTTGTTCAAACACATAACTCACTCACCGACTGGTACCAGTTTAGCCCCTAGTGTCTACTTCTCGAACTACCACAGTCTATCTATGTACCTAGCTGGAGCAGTTGCAGGTCTGATGCATCACAGCTGTTTGGCCCATGTTGGTGCTCTTTTAGAAGGAAACAAATTCTAATTCGAACTCTTTGTATTTGTTGCAGCAGCTAGTTGATAAACCTTGAACCTTTAGCTAGCTGATAAACTAAACATTTTACTGGGCAGCTACACTTACACCTTGAGTGACAACTATGCACAGTTTCCTGGAAGCAGGGCAAGCCCTGAAACACAATTTGAAGAACGGTCTCTTGGCTTGTGCGGATGATGACATTTGGATTGCAGATCTGGGGTATTTGGATCATTAAAGATTGAACGGCAGGATAGCTGAGGTGATCTGCAGGCTCTTGCAGCTTGCACCTTCTCTGCACTTTTTTGCAGCTTAGGCATCCTGTCTGACTTTCTTGCAGCTTGGGCCTCCTATGCAGCAGGCTCTTGCAGCTTTAAACAGGCTGGATACCACTCAACTTCTCCTGCAGCTTTCAGCATGTCACCATCTTACTGGGGACTTTGCCAGGCTGGAGGGACCAGTGATGGGGACCAGGAATGGCATGCCTCGAGCTCCACATCTAGGCATGTACCCTCAGGTGGAGATGCATTAGTAATGCCTAGCAGTGACACCACCAGGCTGATTCCCCAGGCTGACCTTGGAAGACGGTCACTGTCTTTCTGGTACTCAGGAACATCTGACCATAAATGGCTTCACCACACTGCCAGCTGGCAGCATTGGCTCTCTCTTGAACTGGAACATAGTCTCTGGTTTCCCACTGGATTTTAGCAGGAAACAGTCCTTCAGCCTCAGTTTTAAATGTTCATGTGTGGCTAGGGAGGGATCACACCCATGGATTCAAAGTCTCAGACTTTAGCAGAAGACAGGGATTACATCTTCTCACCTGAAAGGCTCAGCCTTATACAGAAGAATGAATCTTCTCATTTCAAAAAGTCAGACACAAGCAGAAGAACAGATCTTCTCACCTCTCAGGTTCAGACTTAAACAGAAGAGCAAACCTTCTCATTTCCTTCCCATCCACAGGAATTCAACATACAGGCATCCCTTGGCTCTTAAGCTACAGGAGCCTCCTAGTAGGCCTCCATACTTCTCTCAGCCACCACAGTTTCCTTCTGGAAACTCCCAGATAATTTCCTTGACTCAGGCCTGTCAAATCATACTTTCACTATGTTGACACTTCTTTCAGCCACTGGAAAGCAACACAGGGAAATGCAGAGCATCTTCTGGGCTAGTAACTCCACAAGCTCCACAGGCAGATCTCACTCCTTCCATGAAGTTATCACAGCTCGAAGATATCACAGCAGGCTTCCCATCTCTTGGGAACCTCTCAAACAACTGTCATGCCTCTAAGCAGCAAATCAACACTTTCACTCTGAAGCAGCACCTTCCAGATGTTAGCAGGCAATGTAGACCCCTGGGCTGGTGTTTGTGCAAGCCCCCAGGCCAGTCTTCTTCTCAATTTCTGGAGCAACATCATGGAGCCCCTCCTCCCTCAGATAAACTAATTTGAACTGCCTCTGTTCTCAGTATTTCAGCAGATCAGGGCAGCATTTCATTGGTTAAAGCAGGCAGTCCATCTGAAAAGTAATAGTCATCAGCCTCACTTGATGCCTGATTGGTTCCTTGTTTGGGTACTGAAACATTGTCCTTGCCACTTCCTATAAGTCCCTTTGTTAAGGCCTCCAGGGCACTTGGCTCTTTGATTGGCTGTGGTGGGGTCAAATGCAACAGATATGGCTGCACATAAAGAGTCAATACAGCAGTCCCAACATCAGAGTCCTTTTGCAGCCACACCAAATACTTTTATTAAATAATTGTCCCAGTGCCCATCAGCTGCCTCTCTGCTCTTGCATCTGGTAGCAGAGTGGGCAGAACACAAGGCTTCCCTTGCTTGTTGCATCCTCCATTACACAGTCCTCTCAAGATGTCAGGCAAGGCTATTATTATTCATAAAGCAGCCTTGGCTGCTCCTTAAAGATACAGGTAACTTTAAATCCACAGTGCTTCAGAGCATGTTTAAAATATTTTTTAATATATCCTATTCTTGACAAAGGTAAACTATCTACACAAAACAGTTACTAAAGAACTTGCAGAGTTTAAGTAGCTGTCATAACACTTCCATTAGACCCTTGTCATTAATACTTCCAGAGTGACAGAATGGCACGTTTACTTCTTCCTTGGCATCAGGATTAGGTACTCCCTGCTCATCAGCCAGCGATGAGACACCCTTGGGCAAAGTGGGTGCCCAACCTCCTCTGGTACTTTGGCTATGTTCTATGAGCTCTGCAGGGTAACCAACTGCTTCATGAGCAAGGGGCTCAATGCTGGGTGTAACTGGTAAACAGGTGATCCCAGCAGTGCCTCCATGTTGTAACTCGGGCGCCATGTACTAATTGGCTACTACCCCTACCTGGAAGACCTAAACCAGGCTGTGTGGCCTGGGATCCATTTCTGGTGGAAAAGAGGGATTCTTTCTCAAGATATAACATAAATAGTGTGATGCCTCCACCCAGAGTAACTACAAATTGGGCCAGATATCTGTGAAGTACAACCCCCTGGGATGCTGTACCTACCGACTTCCCCTTACACTCACCCCACACATGGATTACCATAAACCAAAACCATGTTTCAATATATTTGTAATTATTTACTTAAGCTAATAATATGCTCACTAATAATATGTTCATGAGACATTTGTAAAAAGGTTAACCAGCAATTTATTTTCAAGGGGTAGGATCATGAAAAGGGAACTGGAATGCAGAGACTAAACAATTTTTAGCATTTCGATTTTGCAAACACCAATCACTTTAACCACAAAACCGTTTCAGTGCCCACCTCCCAATAGCATATGCATTAGAATGGACTTTAGCTTACTTGTTCTACCCACTCCCTGTCTGGTATCAGTTTAACCCCTAATGTCTACTTAGGAAGCTCCCACAGTCTATCTGGGTACCCAGCTGGGGCAGTCGAAGGCCTGATGCATTGCAACTTGTTGGCTGTTGCACTTTTGGAAAGAAACTAATTTTAATTGAAACAGCATTGTTGTAACAGCTAGTTGATAAACCTTAGACTTTTAACTAGTTGATAAACCTTGAGTATTTAACTGCACGAGTAAACTCAAACCTTGGGTGGAAACTATCTGGGGTATTTGGATCAGTAAAAGTTGGATGGCAGGATAGCTGAGGTAAGCATAGAAACAAAGAAACACGGACTTTGATGGCAGATGCCAGATTTGGGGAGGCAGTATAGCGCAGTGGTTTAAGCCTCTGAGCTACACATTTGGTAATATCCAGCAGGCCAGACCTGGGTTTGAATCCCACAGCTTCCACTTACATACTGTGTGACCCTGAGTAAGTCACTTAACTTCCCTGTGCTCCCAGGATGCTCCTGTAAAAAAAGCTTTCAGCTTAGTGTGCTACTCCTGGTTAAACAACTGAAAAAAAAAAAGATAAGGACTGCTTGGTCTGCCCATTTCCCTATCTATTGAATAAGCTGCAGATCCTAGTTAACCAACAGCCTACTCCCTCCTACCCCCCACTATAATTGCCTTATGTCTGTCCCATGCATTCTTGAATTCCTCCAGTGTTTTTGACCCCACAACCTTCTCAGGGAGGCAGTTCCATGTGTTCACCACCCTTTCTGTGAAAAAAAGTCCTCACATTGCCCCTTAGCCGTCCCCCCTCATCTTCAAATTGAGCCCCTGATTCTTGCACATCTCTTTTTCTGAAAGATGCTACCCTCTTGGACTTTAATTACCCTGAGGTACTTGAAAGTTTCTATCATGTCCCCCTTCTCCCTCCTTTCCTCAAGGGTATACATATTAAGCTTCTTTAGTCTCTCTCTCTCTTTGCATGGTTTCTGGTGCAGACCCTGCACCATTTTAGTTGCCCTCCTCTGGTCTGCCTCCATCCTGTCTATGTTCTTGTGGAGATGGGGTCTCCAGAACTGCTTGCAGTACTCCAGATGGGGTGTCACCAACTGTCTGTACAGATGGATAACAACTTCCTGTTTTCTACTGTTGAGGCCTCTCCCAATGCATCCCAGTATCCCCCCAGCCCTTCTTACTGCCTTCTCACATTGCCTGCCTAGCTTTAGGTCATCTGATATGACTACCTCCAGGTCCCTTTCCATTTCTGTTGTTGTTAGCACCTCCTCATCCATTGTGTACTCTTCCCCTGGGTGTTTGTTTCCCAGGTGCATTGCTTTGCATATCTTTGCTTTGAATCTAAGTTGCCATACTTTTGACAATTCCTCCAACCTTGCCAAGTCCCTTCTCATCCTTTTCACCCCCCTTGTGTATCTACCATGTTGCAGATCTTTGTGTCATCTGCAAAGAGGCATACTTTTCTTTCCAGTCCCTCAGCAATGTCAGTTACAAAAACATTAAAGAGGACCGGACCCAGTACTGAACCCAGCGGTATCCTGCTAGTAACCCCCTTTCTTCAAAGTGTACTCCATTTACTATTACCCTCTGTGTCCTGTTGTCCAGCCAATTTTTTACCCAGGCTATAACCCTGGGACCCACTCACAGTCTGGCTAACTTGTTTATTAATCTTTTGTGTGGGACTGTGTCAAATGCCTTGCTAAAGTCTAGGTAACCAAAACACCTCAAAAAAGACTGAAATCTGTCTCCCAAATGGTAATTCTAAGTACGGGATCAACTCACCCATCACCTGTGACTCACACCATATGGTGTATGTTCTAACATGCTGCTGTTCCAAATATTATGTTGGGAAAACCACACGCCCCCTTAAGAACAGAATAACGGAACACAAGAGCAAAATAAGGATGAAAGCAGAAAATAGTCCAGTAGCAATCCATTTCACTACTGGGAATTACAATGCTGCCTCCTTAAAATTTTGGGGCATAGAAACAGTGGAGAAACCACATGGGGGGAGACTGGAACAAAGCCTAGAAAGGCAGGAAATGTATTGGATATATACTCTAAATGCAACAGAAGACAGACTTGGTATGAATGATGATGAAAATCTGTCAACATGCTGGTAGTGCTATTCTAATCAGCGAACTCTTGACATTGAAAATCACAGAAGATAGTGGCAGTAAGACAGTAGTAAGCTCCAGTCACAATAACTGAAGTTTACCTAAGGAAAAAAGGAAATTGGGGGTTTGACCTCTCGTGACCTCTCATAGTGATCACACTGTGATGATAGTGGAAATCACCAAAGATTGTGGCAGTAATATAGTAGTAAGATGCAGTAACAATAACTGGAGTCAGTCAGTCAAAAGTTTATTGAGTGGTCATAGACCATGACAAAAAGACAAATTATTACAAAAAAATATAATTTACAATATACAAAAAATTACAACATATACTCTTTATAATAAATAAATAAATAAACAGGGAAAGCATCTCTTCCAGCCCTTCAAAGTACTTAATGCAAAAACATGGGTAACAATCAACTATGTGCAATTACCTATAAAGAAAGTGCTTTAGCTTGAAAAGAGTACAAATATTTTACTATTTGACAGTATATAATATAAATGTTAGATCCGTTTTTTTTAATTTTTATGCCAAGACGTATTCTAGAGATGTTTACTAAATATTTAGCTACAGCCTTAATTATAATTTCATCATTAGTAGTAAAGAAAACAACAAGTAAGGTGCTCTGATCTATTGTTTGTATGGTCTGGCATAAAGGCCATATCCATTTTTTTCTTGGTATAGTATACCATTTACATACAAACATAACATGTTCCAAGTTTTCCAATGTGGAGCAGGTACAAGAGCAAAAACCAGCATTAGAAGTAAAATTTTTCATATAAACTGCTTCCAGAATGTTATTTGGAAATACTTCTAGCCTATATCTGGTATATTGTTTTCTATCTTCTGCTTCTGTAAGTATATCTAAGTAATATCTATAATAATGACAGGGATCATTTATCCTCAAAAATGGTAACAATTTAAACTTTTTAATCATATTTAAATCTAGAATCCTATAAGATTCTCTAAATGCTTTTGTTATAAAGGTTCGATATTTTAAACTAATAGTGATTCCTCTTGCCCTATACTGATATAAGTCGGTTAACCTCACTTTTTGTAATAAATTAAATATTAGGGATAACCATTCTGATTTTAGGTTCCTAAAGAGGACCACCAATATTTTTCATGTAAGCATAAAGCCGTTAACCTATTTTGGTCATGGTGAAGTATTCTAACCCAATAATTAATCTTTCTAGCATCAGCCGCTGCCTGCAAAGAGTAATAACCTGTCTCGGCCCTCAATATCGCTGCAGGAACAAAATTTGGTAAACCTAAAGTTTCTCTAAACAGTTTATTAATGGGAATATCTAACATATCCATTTTATTATGATGCCAAATTTCAGCATTAAATAAAGCTTGAGCATAATATTTGGCTTGAACTGCCTTTAAAATAGGCCTAATTGTGTTTCCAAATTTTTATTAAATATGAGTAAGGAATTTGCCATTCTTTTGATTTTACTAAATTGTATCCAGTTGTACATTCCATTTTCCATCCCTAGTCAATTGAAGGCCCAAATATGTATAGCTATCTACAGTCTCTAATTTATCAGAACCTAGCATCCAAAATTTCTTTTTACTGTATTTTTTAGCTTTCGTTGTAAATGGAAGAATCTGGCTTTTTTGAATATTTACTGTCAAGTTAAGCTCATTTGCAGTTATTGCAAGTATATTTAATTTAGCTTGAAGTCCGGATTCAGTAAGAGAGAATAAGACTAAGTCATCAGCGTAGGCCAGTACACCACAACATTTATCCCTAATCTTAGGAGAATCAGAATTACTAAGATTTAAATCATGTAACAATTTGTCAATATATATAGAAAAAAGAAGACGAGCAATTACGCAGCCTTGTCTTACTCCCATATTAGTAGGGAAAGTTGAAGAGAATTGTCCCTGAGTACCTGACCTCACTTGAGCCCATGTTGCAGTATATAATTCTCTTATAATTGCTATCATTTCCATTGTAAATCCTTTTTCCTTCATTATAAGCCAAATAACATTTCTTGATACTAAGTCGAATGCAGTACTGAAATCTATAAAGGCAGCAAAAAAAGACTGTTTTCTAACCATAACATATTTTTCATAAAGATGTCTGATTATGAAACAATTATCAGTTGTGCTGTAACCAGCCCTAAATCCAGCCTGTGCTTCAGAAAGTCCCCCTAAACCTATTAATTCTTCCTTTAATCTATTTAGGACTAACTTAGAAAACAATTTCCCCAGATTATCTAATAATGAAATAGGCCTATACATTTTAGGATCTGTTTTATCACCTTTTTTATATATTGAAAATATTATGGCTCCTTTCCAGGATTTCGGGAAAACCAGTTTCTGGACACAAAAATTAAAATATTTAGTCAAAATTGTAGACCATAAAGCAGGGGCAGTCAGGTAAACTTCAGAAGGAATCATATCTGGGCCTGGTGCTTTTCTTTTTTTTAAAATTGCAATGGCGAAATATACTTCTGTAATTAAAAAAGGTTGAAAATTCTGCATATTTGTGTCCAGAAATATTCCACATCTTCAACACTAGGGAAAAAATTTTAAGAATAGTAAGAAACCCAGGTTTCCATCGTAATATAGGTATCCAATTCATGTTTAATGTTATTAGTTCCCTTAGCAACTAATAACCAATATGTCTGGGGAAATCTTTGTTATAAATAGCTTCAAGCATACAATCCCAATTTCTTTGTTGATATTGTTTTTGTTTTAATAAGAGGAACTTCTTATATTTTTCCCGACATCTATTTAGTTCTATAATATTTTGTGAAGTCTTATTCTGCCTTACCTGCCTGATTTTTTTATTTAATTCTCTTTTTTCTTTACGGCATTCCAGATCAAACCATGTATTTTTGTATTATATTCTTTTTGTAGTCTTTGAAGATTTAAGTAATTTTGTTATCTCCTCTAGGTTTGAAAATAATAAATGGTGAAGACGCCCGTACCCCATATTATCAGTATTTAGCTTATTGAATAAGTCCTGCAGAAGATGTTTAATGAGGGGAGAAAACTTGTCCTGCCATTGAATTTTGTTATTACGAATTATAAATTGTATAGGTTTATTTGGTACATCTGGAACACACTGTATATTTTTTTTGCTTTCAAAACAAGAGGAAGATGATCACTTTCACCCCTAATTGGAATTTCCAAAGATTCCCAATCTGTCATGTTCCCATTCCAGAACACGTAATCTATTATTGAAGGTCCTTTTGCAGAAAAATGAGTGAAACTTCCCAATTTATCACCATATAACCTACCATTTATTGGTGCTAAATTATGTAAAGCTAGCAATTCTATTAGTTTCTGACCCATTTTATTTAATTTCTTATCCTTTGTGCATCTGGGCCAATTAGAGGCTTCTAGATGACACCAGTTGTGGAAATAGCTATCAGAGTAACCATCATATGAGCCAATCCTTGCATTAAAGTCCCCACAAAGTAATATATTCTCACAAGACGTTAGAGCCCAACTCCTATGAATAAAATCCTCCAATTGATCCCAGAGTGCTGGATAATATGAATTCGAATTAGATGGAGGTATATAAGTATTAATTAGGCAAAATGTTTACCTCTATTAGGCTTAATATAAATTACCATGATATTTTTATTAGTGTATAAAATATCTGCAGTAATATCAATATTTATTTTAATTAAAATAATTAAACCCCCTACAGTTCTTCCCATTTTGGCAGCTTTTTCTCCTGGAATCTGAAAGGTTTGATAACCATTCAGTAAGATTTCTTGGTCTTCAGAATGCCAAGTCTCTTGTAGGCAAATAATATTAAACTTAAGTATAAAGTCTAACCATTCTTGATCCATTCATTTAGAAAGGAAACCTGCAATGTTCCAAGAGATTAGAAAAAGGGCATTAGATTTTGTTTCAGTATGTAGTTCTTTATCTTCTACAAGTCAATCTGATTGTGTTTCCAACAGCTCAAATCTATTACAAGTAGAAACATTAAATACCACTTTTTCCTGATTTGTCCCTTTTAGTGATTTACATATAGGACTATTATGGTAAGAAAAATCATTTGTGTTCACTATATATATTCCTAAGGCATCCAGAAGACTCCTATTATCAATGATCTTATTATATAAACTTAAAAGGCCTGTTTTAACAATAATTAAATCACAATCTGGATCACAACCCTGCCTTGAAATATTTAATGCATTAGGATTGTCTATAGAAACATTCAAAAGTTGTTCCAATATATCCACTATAAGATCCTTTAAGTTGTTATTATTCTCATTTTGATTCTTTCCAAACCATAAAATACAATATCTTAGGCACTCTACCAACCATATTTTCCTGATCTGATGCTCTTACTTCCTGTCTATTATTTTACTTCCTTCATTTAGTATTTTCCTTTCCATTATGTGTAATCCTACTTCATCCAATAATGTTGCCTTACTTAATAAACATCTTGCTACCTCTGGGTTTTTAACAAGAATGTCCACCTGTCCCAAACTTGTACCTTTGTTCCAACTGTAAACTTTTTCTATTCAAAATTCTAGGTCTGGGATTTTTAGAACTTGACCGAATATGTTCATCAGGGTATTCCTGAGTTTTCTTGTATTTCTACTAAAAGGTGATTTAAGACCAAAAATACTTAATTGACAAGACTCATGATTTTCTATTTGAAATTTCTTATTCAGGAGTCCCCTGTTAACATATTCTAAACTACAACCAAATTTCCTCAGACCTTCTTCATTAATCCAAATATGATTTGCTATTCGAGGAGCTGTACAAAATATGAATGAACAATTTAAACCCATAATATCTTTATCATTCCATATCTGTAAAATATCAGACACAGTTAGATCAGCACCAGTCGCTGCCCTTATTAGGTTCACAATCTTAGCACTTAAATCTTCATATGACCAGTTGTGTAGGGTCTTAAAGCCATATAATGTCAAAATAGCACAGCTATTAAGATCTATAACCTTTTTCATACATATTTCCTCCAATTCTTTTACTAGCTCCAAATCCTGTTTCAATATTCTACTTGTGTCTTGACCATGCAGCTCTTTACAGACTGGATCTAAAACAATATTCTCCCTAGACACCAAATCATAACCATTTTTAGGAACAGAATCTTTTTTTACATCTGTCTTTAATTTTTGCGTACAATTGTGTTTATCCTGAGCTAACTTCCCTCCTGACTTCCCCCCTTCATCAATGGTTGACCCTTCCATATTTATGTCAGTCACCCTGACATCAAGTCAAGATTATTTTTAAAACAGAATCTTTGTCTACACCTGATTTTATTTTTTAGTATAAATAGATTTATCAAGACATATCCTCTCCAAGATTCCCCTTTTCTTTGCAGGTACTCCTACTGTATTAATAACAAACTCTACCATGCTTATATTATACCTATCTAATGTTCCTGATGTATTATGTCCCTCTTGATAACTACTTATCTTTCCCTTACTCAAACTCTTAGCTTTACCCCTACTCTTGTTTGGTTTCTTTTTACTTTTACTTGTACTAAGATTCTTACTACTCGAAGCATTTTTAATTGTTGGTGGGGATTTAAAGATTCAGGAAGTATGGAAGGCATAGCAGTCTAAAAAAAAATCTGGGGAAACCACATGTTGAGAACAATCTGGTTCAATAACGGATAAGGAGCGTATACTCTCAAAATGAGGTAATTTATCAATTCTGAATAAAATGTCATCTAATCTAGAACCATTTATTGCTATATTCTCTTTCAAAAGATCTAGTTCATGTTTCAGGTCAACTAGATGATCCAGAATCATCAGATGCGCAGTATGTGTATTGGACACAGCTGTACAGTATTCTTTACTCATAGCAGTAGAAAAATGCACTGATCTGCCATTATCAGGTTGTTTATACGAATTCAGACCAGTAATCTGTTTTAATCCGTTTATGGTCTCCTGTAATTCCCCAGCTATATTTTTTAAATCATTTTGCCAATAAGAGCATGGTTCTGGGTTGGATTCCTTAAAGTATTCTGGTGAAAAATCCAAGGTTTCCTCCAGATAATTGGTAGTCTGTGCAGAAAACTCATTTATGCTTTTAGAGGCGTCCAAATTAATATACACTCCTGAATTTAAATCTTCTGTAGACTTATGTATATCATTCCTAGCCCCTATAGATTCCAAAACTTGCAATTCACTGAGCTCGTTTCGGTCGTCATTTAAACTAGCTTTTCCCAGATGTAGCAATTCTTTATGTATATTGCCAGGGCTACATGATTTAACTGTAGTTAAGGGCTATAATGATCTTTTATATTAGATTGTTTTAGGGCCTACCTCTCCTTTTATTTTAGAGGAATACTGTTTAAGCAAAATGTTGTCATTTCATCATTTTATCATCACTTTCATTTCCTTTCCTTAATTTTTTTTTACCTTTAAAGTCTTTTCTTTGCACCTTTGTATTTACTTATGCTCTTTTATTTCTTTCTCAGAATACTCAGAATTTGAACATATTATAACCGGTGTTGATTGCAAATTGGATGACATGTGCAATAAATCAGTCCTGAAACTGTCTTGATTGAGCTCTGTTTCTAAATTACCCTTTTGTGAGCTCAAATCCAAGTTACCACTTTCATTTTGATCCATAACCTTTAAACCCCCATTTTTAAAACTTATTTCCTAGTATGTACCATAATTGCTAATTATATCCAATGCAACAATTAAAAAAAAAAAAATTTTTTTTAAATACACAGACTTTAACACCTGTAATTCACAATATTATGCAATGACTCAAGTTTATCTGCAGTTCAAGAACATCCAACTTAAGAAATAATGTAGTCCAATATCAAAACTCCAAATCTCCAAAGTCTCAGCTTCGGTTAAAACTTCTCCTCCAAACGTGAAATGCTCCTATAAATAAATTAAATAAAGAATAAAAAAAAAACAAATAATAAAACTCAGTATAAAATTAACATTAAATGAAGCAAATAACCTACCCAGACTCACATAAAAATATTCAACTTCCAGTTAGATTAACCCTAAGTTTCTAAGTAAATCTCCAGCAGAAATACTACTCAAATTTGCTCCTATTGTTTACTAATAAAATTTCTAATACCGAGTGCTTTTCGCGCACTCACGCTAAGGCCAAGCCAGTGCTGCAGGCAGCCAAGTTCTTTATATTGTACTGCCCTCCTCTTGATGAAGTGTGCTCTGTTACACCTGGCCCCTCTCACTAGAGCACAGGAATGCAGGGTCAAAGGGAGCAAAGGCACAGAAGAAATGAGGTTATACAAAGTGCTCACAGTTTTAACAGATATCAGGCACAGTTCAATCCCCCAACAGGCAGCAGCACGCTCCTTTAGGTCTCAGTCTCACAGTCCAGCAAAATGAAACAGCAGAAGAAATAACCAGTCTCCCGGATGATATATGCAAATGGCATACCTGTTCTGGGTTTAGGCAGCACAGTTCTTTTATATTGTACTGCCCCTCCTCCTTGATGAAGTGTGCTCTGTTACACCTGGCCCCTCTCACTAGAGCACAGGAATGCAGGGTCAAAGGGGAGCAAAGGCACAGAAGAAATGAGGTTATACAAAGTGCTCACAGTTTTAACAGATATCAGGCACACAGTTCGAATCCCCCAACAGGCAGCAGCATGCTCCTTTAGGTCTCAGTCTCACAGTCCAGCAAAATGAAACAGCAGAAGAAATAACCAGTCTCTCAGATGATAGATGCAAATGGCATACCTCAACTGGAGTCTATCTAAGGGAAAAAGGGAATTGGGGATTTGACCTCTGGTGACCTCCCATAATGATCACACCTCCAGCCCTCCTTGTGACTTTTAACATCCAGCCATGTTTGCACCCTTCCAAAACTTCATCCAACAAGCCCTCTGTAAGTTTTTAAAAGTGTGTGTGCTTGAACTATAATTATAGTAGCTTTAACTTTAGCTACAACAGTAGAGCAAGACACAACTAGATTATGAAATGAATTAAAGTATACACAATGCTTTTGAAATATTATACACATAGCACCAACACTGGCACTGAGTTGCCCATTCAAAAATTATCCTTTTACACCTAAGTGGTAATATTGGAAAGGGGAGCACTCTATTGGGGAAAGGAGGCCCACTGCTTTCCCTTTAACAAGTGCCTTCCTTTTAGCTGCTAAGCAGCTGCCTGCTTGTGGCCATCAGGGCTGTCAATCAGACTGCCTACATCATCAGTGGGGTGGTCTGTGGGTGTGACCACTACAGGCCAATCCCCTCAAACCAGGGCACATAAAAAGAGCATCATAAACGAGTGACCAGCACAAGACACACCTGAACTGAAACTGCAGCACATGCTATTTAGCTTAGGCAAGGTAAGAAAAATAAACTTAAAAATGGTTTGCTAGTATTAAGTAAAATGTTTATGGCATTACTGTGCATAGCAGAAGAGTTCCCAATGTTTAAACAAATAACTATGCATTTAAATATTTTTTTGTGGAAATAAGTATTGTAATGCTAGAAATCTGAGTGAAGGGAAGTTAGGAATGGTACCCCTGGGCAGTCTGAAATGAAACTAAGCACATACTCCAAGTGGTTGTAACTTGTTTCAGATAAAAAGTTATAATCTGAAGCTAGAAGTAAGTGTTGATGCATATTTTGCAATGGTTCTAATGCTTGAATTGTAGAAACTACATTGAGTACTCTGAAGGAAAATACTGTAACTAAGGGACTGGTTTAACTATAGAACAGCATTTACAACTAGGATACTTTACCCTGTGCAAGTTGTATCACAGAAAGAAAGTTTTTTTGTAAAACATGTTTTCACTTTTAAACGAATGGAACAATGACCTGTATCAAACCAATACATCTGAAATGTGGATTTATTTGTTTGTAACTAAGGATTTAGTGCAAGTCTTTACTCAAACAGAACTTCTAAAGCAAAGGCATTAGCTGTTTCAACTAAGGTATGATAGCCAAAAGTAAGGGGGTTAAAAGGCCATGATGGTTAAAAACAGACCATATATATTAAAGAAACATTATGCTACTATGATGGAGTAACCAGATATAACAGGTTACTACTAGACAGTTACCTATGGAATTGGTTTATTTGTAGAACAACATTTACAGCTGGGATAGTTTATCCTGTGCAGGCTGTATTGTACAATGAAAGCTTTTATTTAAACTAATGAAAGAATTACCTTCATTAGACTAGTGAATTCTAAATGTGGATTTGTTTGTTTGTAACTAAGGATTTAGTGTTCATCTTTGTCCAAACAGAACTTGTAAAGAAACAGCATTAGCGGTTTCAACTAAGGTGTGATAGCCATGAGTAAGGGGTCAAAGGTCACAATGGTTAAAAGAACAGTCAGTGAATACTAGAAAATCATCATGTTCCCAGAAAAAATAACCAGAGAGGTTATCTGTTTCAGAAGTGTGTAACCTTCACTATACAAGTCTGCATTTAGGATAATATTCCTAGCTATAATTTGGGATGAGATGATATAGTAATAACCTGAACTTGATTTAATTTAAAATGGACTGACTGACATAAGATTAACTGTATTTGCAGACAAACAGGAAACTGAATCCTAGTTGTTCTAAAGCCAATAATGACATAATTTATTTAGGAACACAAGGTAAAATAATCCATATATTTGTGATAAACGAGTGTAAATTTATGTAATAATATTTTGAAATCTTAGTTTTGTTCTTAATGACAAATAATTCCACGGGTGCGCTTCACATGTTAAGGTATACCATTATACCATTTCACAAAAAAAATTTTTGTTATTAATCTTGGGCACTTAAAATATATAGTGGTCAGTTTTGGTACTGTCACCAATTATAAGAAATGTTTTTTTTTTAATCAAAATTATTTTTGTATGATAGTAATACTCATATTTGTATACTCTTATAGATCCTAAGCCCCTGAGAAAGCCTGGTGTTGGGTGAAACGTTGAGCTTACCTAGGGGATCATGGTGTTCTAAGAAAATATCAAAATAAAACTACATTTCTTATGATGATCTGAGTGGCTGGTCTCCAGAAACTTTTTTTCACTACATTAAAGTCTAGGTAGGCAATGTCCACAGCCCCTCCCTGGTCTACTACTTTGGTCACCCAGTCAAAGAAATCTATTAGATTCATCTGACATGGCCTTCCCACTATGAGTCATGCTGCCTTGGGTCCTGTGCTCCACTTGTCTCTAGGTACTCGACTATTCTTTCTTTCAGAAGTGATTCCATCATTTTCCCTATCACTGAGGTCAAACTAACAGGTCTGTAATTTCCTGCCTCTGCCTTGCTCCCAGTTTTGTGAAGGGGAATCACACCCACCATCCTTCAGTCCTCAGGTACCACACCATCCTCTCATGATTTGTTAAAAAAGGTAGTCAGTGGTGTCACTCATTCTCCCCTTAGTTCTTAGTAAGCAGCAGGCTCTTACAGCTTGCATCTTTTCTCTGCATTTCTCACAGCTTGGGCCTCCTCTCTGGTTTCCTTGCAGCCTGGGCCTCCTACGCAGTAGGCTCTTGCAGCTTTAAACAGGTTGGACACTTCTCAACTTCTTCTGCAGCTTGTCATCTTCTTATTGATGGCTTCACCAGGCTGGAGAGACCAGTAGTGGGGACCAGGACCGGCACGCCTGAACCCCCACATCTAGGTATGAACCATCAGAGGGAGATGCATTGGTAATGCCTAGCAGTGACACTACTAGGCTGATTCCTTAGGCTGAGCTTGGAAGACAGTCACTCTCTTTCTGGTACTCAGGACATCCATCTGTAAATGGCTTCAGCCACACTACCAGCCAACAGTGGTGGCTCTCTTTTGATTGACTCTGGCCAGTCAAATGACACTTTCACTCTGACACTCCTTCCAGCCACTGGAAGGCAACACAGGGTAATGAGGAGCACCTCCTGGGCCAGTAGCTTCAGAAGCCCCACAGGCAGGTCTTGTTCCTCCATTGAAGATCACAGCAGGCTTCACCTCTCTTGGGAACCTCTTTAACAACTGTTGTGCCTCTAATCAGCAAACACTTTTACTCTGATGCAGTACCCTTCAGACGTAAACAGGCAATGCAGGTCCATGGGCTGGTGGTTCTGCAAGCTCCCAGGCCAGCAATCTTCTCACTCTCTGGCAATATCATGGGGCCCCGCCCCCACCAGCTGGGGCTTCAACAAACTGATTTGAACTGACCCTGTCCTCAGGATTTCAGCAGGTCAGGACAGCATTCCACTGGTCAAAACAGGCTGTCCATCAGAAAATTAATATTCATCAGGCTCACTCAATGCATAATTGGTTCCTTGTTTTGGCACCAAAACATTGTCCTTGCCTCTTCCCATAAGTCCTTTTAAGTCTTCTAGGGCTTCTGGCTCTCTTAAAGACTGTGGCAGGGGTCAAAGGCAACAAATATGGCTGCACATAAATATTCAATACAGCAGTCCCCTCATCAGAGTCCTTTTGCTGCCACACCAAATACTTTTATTAAATGATTGTTCCCCTCTGCCTTTGTATCCGGTAGCAGAGTGGGCAGAAAACAAGGATTCCCCACCTGTCACACCCTCTGTTATACAGTCCTCCAGGCAGCAGGCAGGGCTATTAATATTCATAAAGCAGCCTTGGCTGCTCCTTAAAAGTACAGGTGCCCTTTAAATCCACAGCACTTACGAGTGCATTTAAAATACTACTTATTTATTTCCCACAAGTGCCTCCAGGCCCCTCTTCATCAACTTTATGCCCACAAAGGCCTGTGGCACACACACAATGAGAGCCAGAGTTGCTGCTGGAGTGACTTTCACATATCAAGCACTGAAGCACCATTGAAAAACATGAACTGATCCATCAGCTTGCACACTTAAGCAGGATCTGGCTTATAGTGTGCATACTGAGCTGAGTGGAGTTTGGTATGTTACCTAGTGGGCAGTTCCCCACTGGATTCTGACACCCGGGGGCTGGCAAGAGCAGATGGAGCCACAAACCTATCCAAGAACTGACAAAGCAGTCAAGAGGCAGAGCAGTGCCCACGGGGAACAAGGTAAGCCACACCCGTTGGGGGGGTTTACATTTCCTTTATGAGAAAGTGGCCAAGCAATGAAACAGCATATTGACTGAGGTGGTGGGTGCAAAAAAAATTAGTGAGCTCAAGCATGTCTGGGACTGATTATAGGGCTTAATACTTACTCGAAGGGATAACAGTAAGTCAGGTATAAAGAGGGGATGCAAAGGGGTACTCTCTTTCTAGACAATAGATTGCAGAGTAGGTTAAGGTAAAACAGGGCAGACTAGATGCATCAATGGCACATTTATGCCAGCAGCATCTGTTTCTATATTTCCCTGTTGATGATAAAACCCAGCATATACTGTACAGTAGCTGGTTAAAAAAATCTATGCCTTTAATTGGATGACAGGGTCCACACTTACAATGAATCAATGAAGATTTAATGATCCTTGCAAAATGCAATGATGCAAGATTGGATAGAGAAGCAATTAATAATCTTAAAGTTGCAAACATTATTTCCCAAGCAGCCTGCAAGGCATTTACGCAAGTGCAAATGAAAAACATATTCAGGTTTTCCTTTCAATATATACAAAAAGACTAACATTAAAATCAATACTGAATTAATGACTGTGAATGCACAAGTCAGTTCTTAACACTATCATAAGGTAGGAGCACAGGCACTGTGTGGGAGTGAAATATGAACTTGCACATATAATGTGAGAATAACAACTGAAGGACAGGGGAAATGCAGGGAACACAGAGAAAAATTAAAAATCTGTATGAATAAAACCATACCTGAAGTTATGTGCACTAGCTTATCCAGTTGTAAGACTACTACTGTATTTGTGTTTCACAGATCAGTGCATGTATACTGTAAAAATTAATACAGAACAGTAATTGTCCCAGTGTCTCTGTAGTGTACACCCCCATGAACCATCACAGATGCAACATATCTCTACAGCTCACATGGCAAATCTGACCAATTTATATGCATCCAAATGGTTTTCTGATTCCTCTCTAACTTAACTGCATCATGTACAGTAGCTATTGTAATACAATGTAATAGAGGTAGGCGAAATTGTGGAAACACAGAAACAATGACTCCTTCTTCAGAAAAAGGCCACATGGCCTATATAGTCTGCCCAGCTTTGCATATCTGTGTTGATTGTGAGGGCACAAATGGCCGTCACTCATCCTATCCCCCTCCCCTTTTAGCCATTGTCTTAGTCAGTCTCATGTATGTATCCTGTCCATGTCTGAATACTGTATCTTTATAGATTTTGCACATGACTGTTTCCCATGGCAGTCTATTCCATCCCCACCTCTACCCTTTATGTGAAAGAATGATTCTTGATATCCCGCTTAACTTATTCAGACCACAAGAGCTCTTTGAGACTTCCACCACATGTGTCTTGTACACTCTTAGCACTGCACCCTGGGGCTTTCTAAGCAAAATTAAGCCACAATCAACATGCCACAAACAAATGTGAATACCTCTGGAACTGTAAGTGCTACACACAACGTATGAGTGGCAAAGTTGTTCAGCACAAAATTACCATTCCAATGGCGCTAGGCTAGCAATTGTAATCAATTTGGTTTTTATTTTATACTAGCTGAAATACCAAATGACTGTTTTTTTCTGATTTTTTTAAGGTGCTTAGGTGAGGCTTGAGAGATAAATGTCAGACATGCACACCATGCCTTAAACAAATGTAAATAACTCCTAAAGTACACATGATAAACACAAAGTATCAGCAACAAAGCTGTTCAGCACAAAATTGCCTTTCTAACGATGCTATGCAATCAATTCTAAGTAATTCGGTTTGTTTAATATTTAGGTAAAAACTGCTGACTTCTTCAGATGTTTCCAGGTCTGAGTGAAAGTCAGCTGAGATGCCACCCACAGGCATATCTAGGCTTGAATGAGTTAAATCTCCCCCAGCTAGCTTCACTGAGTTTTCTCTAGTGCTTGTGTTTTCACTCACCTGAACAACTCTCTACCACTGTATCTATAGTACTTTATTAATCCTCTGTAGGTATTTTTTTGACTCAGTTATGTCATTCTTTTCTCTCCTCACCTCACCTCACCCCAACTGTGTACAATTTGAGATCTTCCAGGCTCTCCATGTAAGTTCCTTCCTGCTGACCTGGGATCATTTTGGTTACACTCATTTGTGCAATCTCCACCCTGTCCCTGTCTTCCTCCAAGTGTGGGCTCCACTACTGCACACAGTACTCAAGGTGTAGATTCACCAGGGATCTGTATAGTGAGAGAATCATCTAGCTCTACCTACTTCTAATTCCCCTTCCTATACAATCCAACATAATATTTACCGTTTCCACTGCCTTGTTGCACTGCGCTTTGCCATTCTTATTGTCTGATATTATTACTTCTTCTAGGTCCCCGTTCCTCAGTTGTACTTTCTTCTGCAACCCCCACCCTTTCTGTATTCTATTTTTCCAGCACCCACCATCATCTCCATCCCCCTGACAATGGAGTCCACTACCATTAATATCTCCTTGCTCTTTCCATTCCTTGGAACTCTGAGCTCATGTTAGGGGTCTTCTTAAGGATATTCCTGGCATTTTGAGAGGTAACTGGTTCTGGTCTCCTCAATGGGAGAACCGGACCAACTAAAACACTCAAGGGAGCAAACTGGTTTACCCTCACAGGACTCCCGCCCTGTCTACATGAACTTTTCTTCCCCCAACCCTTTGAGAACTACAATTCACCCCTCCTAGTATGGACCTTGGATGTCTTCTGGGGAAGTGGAGTAGTGGCTGCCTGCAATAGCATCCACTTGGACCTGCTCTGGAGGAGGATGCTAAGTTCAGGCTTAACTGTGGCCAGCTCCGCAATGAATGCTGCAAACTTGCTGAACACCAAAAAGCACTGCTGTCTTCATAGTATCCCCCAGAAGAAGGCTGCTCTGCAGGTACTGCATTGTATCAAGCCCCTCACTGCCTTTCTCAATCTACCCCTCATTCTCCACATCCTCTTCCACTTGCTCCCTAGACTCAAAAAAACAAAGGCCTTGCTCTTTGCCCACTGGAAAAGCAAGACCAAGGATGCTGAACTAAAAATCCTCTCCCACGCTCACCTCCCTTTGGAACAAGTACATACCTATAAATATCTTGGCCTTACCTTTGATACCCCCCTATCCTTCCATGCCCACATTAACATCCTATCTTCAGCCATTAATTCCCCTATAGGCCTTCTTTACTGGCACAAGGACTGCCTGACACCAGAAGCACTCAACCTGGCGGTCACCTCCTCAGTCCTCTCTCTCATTGACTATGGGCTCCCCATCTACTCAGCTGCTGACAACACCACCCTAAACAAACTTCACATAGCTTTTAATAAAGTGTGCCAACTTCTCCTAGGAACAGACAAACACTCCCATACTTGCACCCTCTATGCCCTCACCAACATTCTCACCCTAGAGGAAAGACTACAATGCCAAACTTGTCTCCTCACCAAAAAAATCCACCTGGGGTTGACCCCACTGGGGCTTTCTGCCTCCCTACTCTCATGTCTCCCATTGCAGCTACTCATTCTGCCAATAAACACCTGTGGGTCATGCCCAGGGTCAGAACCTCCATAGTGCAGTGATCATTCCCTTATAGAGCCCCTGCTTGGTACAACAAACTCCCCCCAGCTATAACCTCCATTCCCAATTTAGGGCACTGAAGTCCACCCTAAAAAAACACATTCTCTCCTTGTATCATTGCCAATATAATTGCTAATCCCCCTAACTGGCCCTTCACAGAGCTACCCTACACTGGTTCCCTTGGACATGGCTACCAACAGTATAGGCCCTGCTGTATATCTCATCTTTGTTACTGATCACTGTTCCAACTATATGACAACACCCCAGAGGCTGCACTTACACTGTAACTGTACCACCTGTATCAACATCAATACCTTAGCTACTACATGTATAGGTCAACAGCCACCCTGGATATTATCTGTAAATACCTTGTTTAATTTTGTGAAGTCTCATTACTGCTTCTGACTCATTGTATGTATATATGTATGACTATGTTTGACACAGAGCCTTTGTAAAAGAGTCTATGACTCAAAGGGTTGTAATTCCTATGATGTGTTAAATAAAATAAATAAATAAAATTGCAAGGTGCCTTATAGGCCTCCCATTTAGCTATTCAACTAGAGAGGCTAAACCTGCCTCCCCTATGAGGACCCATTTATCAGGTGCTCCAGACAGAATTTTTCCAAGAGTTCTGGAGTAACTATTGACAGCCCTCTACCTGCTTGCTTTACTGGGACCCTCACTTTCTCTTTTACCTATGTAACTACACTGATCCTTGGAGAGTTTTCCATCTATTACCATCTACAAGAAGTCACAATCACTACACAGTCATCAATACTAGTAACCTCCCACAGTACATACAGCAGTTTACCAACGAATGTTCCCAGTGGTAGGAATCTGTGTTTTAACTTACATGATGGACAATTTGATAGGCCTACAGAATTTCCTGCAGAGGCCCTGCAGATACTGTCCTCCTTCTCATGGTTCTGTCTGGATCACTCATGTGAGGTTCTGCAGAGACCTATGGAAGTTAAATAGTGGACTGCTAGGACTGAATTGCAATTTGCCACTAGTATGACCCAGCTGTCTCATCCATGTCCAGAATACCCTTCATTTTAACTTCCTTTATGGCTGATCCCACACAAAGTAAAAACAGGTTGTTTCTGCAGCAGATTAAAAATCTATTAACAGCTCTCTGTCCCCTTTTACTTCAGTTGCAGCTCAGCTTGCCTTGTTCCTTTCAGCTGTAGCTAAAATTTTTAATCTCTGTCTCCTACTGTTGGGCTGATTTGCCTCTAGTAGAGACTGCCTCACACCTGTCGAGTTCCCGCCTTCCCTTTGGTCCCACGTGCAAAAGATGTGGAAATCAAGCTGTTTCTAGAGCAAATTACAGCCAATCAACACTCCCTCCCCTTACCTGAGTTGCAGCTCAGCATGCTCTATTTTGGTATCCAGTGATAGTGACTGCCAAAACAGCAACTCATTTACAGTGCTATCCTTTTGGGCTGCCCTGTAAGGCTAGCAATGGAATGCAATGGTAATAGTAGGGATAAGCGAGGAAGGGCGACCAGAAAAGAAAGGAATGTATAGGGAGTAGAAGGGGGGAGATGGGGAAGAGGGTTTGTGTGGGGCAGTGTACTATGCTGCCACCAAGCTAGCCATGTGGTGTGGTGGTGAGGGTGGCTAGCTTTGGTGCAGCAGGTACTGGGTTTGGGGCTGGGGACTGGGGAAAATTTTACTGCTGCCACTATTTTTTTTTATTTTCAAACTGTCTCCCCTTCCCTGACATGCACCCCCTTGGAGTTGGTTATATTTAGTCAGGGGGTGCAATGAGCAAAGCCCCCTGCATGGGGGGAGTAGGGTGGTGCAGCCCCCCTGTATAAACACTATTCTAACTTTGCAGATGTGATGTCACCCACTAGTGTACAGTACATTGTGAATTTGCTTTTCAGTGTTGTACACTTGTCATAACAGTGATAGCAGTTCTGTGATTGCTGTTATGACATGGAAACCCCTGTTTCTCTGCACTCTGCCAAAATGAGACACAGCACTCAAAGGTTCAGAAGTATCCAATATTGTGAAATTTATTCAGCAAAAGTGCCTAGACATATCCCTCTAGCCCTGGCATGTCAGTCCTTAAGTGGGCCTTCATCAGGTCGTAGGTCTAAGGTACTACAAATGTGCTCTGCCTTTATAGTGCATCATTCAAAGTGCCACATCTGTGATTAATTAATGAAAATAAAAACATTTAATTAATGAACAATGCTGACACAAATGTTTCTCTATGTGATCCACAAGCCATGATTCAAACATTTATTTATTAGAATTTTGGAAGACACCTTTGAGCTGGAGGCTCTTTTGCAAAGGTTCCACGCCAAGTAACAAGGATCATTAATGAAGAGCATAAAGTGCAAAATACAAAAAATAAACATACAGTACATAAACAACCAGTAGCCAAGTGGCATTGTCTAGATTTGAAAAGTGATTTATAAAAGCATCAGAGACAGAAAACCAGGCATTGTACATTGTATGCCTGGGGAACTAGCAAGAGAAGTTAGGGCAGAGTGGGGGGTTCCTGGTTAAGTGAACAATGTAGTTTCCAAAAAAGAAATAGAGGGAGGCAACATAGTAGCTCAGGCATTGTCAAGGAGGGGAGCAGCTCAAGCCTTGTCATGGAGGGGAAAGGGTGAGAAAGGTTCAAAAGGAAATAAAGGGGGAGATGAAATAGCAGCTCAAGGCAATGTCATGGAGGGGAGCAGCTCAAGCGTTGTCATGGAGGGGAGAGGGTGAAAGGAGGGCAATAAGGGGAAGGAAGGGACACAGGGTGGGGAGTAGGAAGACAGATAGAGTGAGAGGGAGAAAGAGTGGATGGGGATAGTGGAGGATTGGAGGGGGATAGGGTAAAAAGGAGGGGAGGGAGAGAAACAGGAGTGGGGTGTACAGAGTAAGGGGTGAGTGAGGTGAACAAGGACTGGAAGAAGGTGAGAGTACTGGGAGAGGTTGGAGAAGTGGTCAGGGAAGGCTAAGATGGTCCTAGAGAGCAGACAGTGTCAAGTGGATGACATGGGTGCAAAGGGGGTAGAGAGAGATGATAGGGTGGCAAGTGTGGGTGGGAGCAACTAGACAGGAGGGGAGCAGGCATATGCAAATTTAAGTGAAACAGCCACAGGATGCACTAGCCACGAGGTGTTGGTGTAGTTTTCACTTAAAAGCCCCAAGTGTGGCAATGTTAGTGACTTCTGGTGGAAGTGAGTTGAACCAATTTGAGGCCCTAACTTTGTAGGAATGCTGACCTTGTTAAGTCCGGCAGCGGGGTATGGAAAATGTTAGATTTTCAGAACTTCTAGTTAGGTGGGGTACACAATGTGTTTCAGTATCTCTTGAACCCCAGGGGGCAAAACTATAAGTTTTCTCTCTTGTTATTTTCTAAATTTGTTCACAAACTGTACATTTAAACAAACAAGTCTAGCCTGTGTTAAAGTAACATCCTTGAGTAGTTTCAAAAATATGTAAGAAACTTTTTATGGGCTCCTAGGCTGAGAAGAAATTAGGGGAACACAAGGCGCAGAAAATGCCAAAGGATACGCAGAAAAAAATGAGAAGGGGAAGGAGAGGTAGGACAGCCATTGGCACAGAGGAGTCTCAGGAACAAGGACAAGGACAGGGAAGTGAGATCCTGGCTCAGATATTCAAACTGCACCAGGCTGTGGCGCAAGCTTGTGCGCAGTGCAGCATGGCTGTGCAGGGGTGTGGACTGGGTGATATTCAATGGAGCTGCACCATGGCACAGCATCATTGAATATTGCACCCAGGCCACCCGCAATGTGCATGGTGCAGTGGCACTGCACCAGTGCAAGTGGCCAGAGTGGGGCAGGGGGATGTGCTAGTGCAAATTCCATTGCGCTATGTGCAGCAACCGCGATATTCAAAAGTGCACATGCAAATGGGGCCATAATGTATGCAAGGCACAAATGGGGCCATTTGCATGTCATTATGGCCCCATTTGCATGCAGGTATGCTGATCCCAGGCGACTTGCACCTGGCACCCTGCCAGGCAGCAGCCACCGGGGACCAACGCCTCCTGCAGCTGGCACTGTGCTTCACAGCCCGATTGTGGGCTGCAGTAAAAAAGGTAAAATCAGAAATCCCTGGTGGTCCAGTGAACCGCTGTCTGCCTGATTGCGGGCAAAGTAAATATATAAAATCCCCAATATCCCTGGTGGTCCAGTGGACCTGCCTGTCTGATCGTGGGCTAAGTAAATAGATAAAATCCTCAATATCCCTGGTGGTCCAGTGGACCTGCCTACCCAATCGCGGGCTAAGTACATAAATAAGAATCATCAATATCCCTAGTGATCCAGTGGACCCCCCCACCCACTAAACCCCACTGCCCCACTCCCCCCCTAGTCAGCAATGGGTGGCAGTACCCCACCCTTCTGCTGCCCCACCACCCACCGACTGACAATCAGTTGGGCTGTACGCCCATTGGTCCACAGCGTGAGCCAATGGGAGTGCAGCCCATACCATACTATACATTCCAGATATGTGAATGGATCCCAGATGTAAGCCCACAAGAGCACATAACAGTTCACCACTACTGTGGACTGTACCAGGAAAATGCCTTTTTTCCTTATTTCATTATTTTTCCAGAATGTTGGAACCTGACTCTCACTGGGAGGCCACTTGTTTAGACTTCTTTTCTTATAATAATTATTAACTGCATGACTCCAACAGTCTCTATAATTAGTACAAAAAAATCCCTAAAATTCCTCTTATGCACTTTCCCGTCATGGTTAAAATCATCCAGTTTTATCCCTGCTTTCTATTGCACTAAAATGCCAAAGCTGTAATTCCTGTACCACCCCAATTACCTTTATGAACTTTAAACTATTTTTGCTGTTTTATTAATATGCAAAAATTGTTTACTTTAGATATAATATGATGGATACAACATTAAACCGAGGTCCCATCTGCCTGGATTGGTGGTAGTTCAGGTGGATGTTAAAGATCCCATGGCACTTCTCAAAAAGAGTAGGGGAAATTTTTATTCAAAAACTGAAAACAAAATACAGAAATGTATTGCTTCATACATAAACCATAAAGAGAAAAAACAAAGAGGAATAAAAGCATACTTGAAACTACAAACAAAAATAAGCTGTTACTGTACACAACTCCTGTCTCATCCCCATTAAAATGTAGGGGAGTTCAATAAGGAAAAGAGAACATACAAGAACAGGTTACATCATGCAATTCATAATAAAGGAAAATCAAAACATAAAGAAGTATTACAGAACACAGTAACCGCAAACAGAAAATATCTACATTAGGAGATAAAAACCATCCATAATTCCCAACTCAGTCCAAATGAAAAGGCAGGGGAACATCACAATACAAAGAAAAATAAACTCAGGAAAAAATACAGGAGCAGAAATCCCAGTCGCGTCAGAAAACTCCAGATGGTAATGAGGCCTGCTCAGAGCTATAGATAATACACAAACCTTGCAAAATTTGGGTTACTATTTGAGTGGGAGTACACGCCTTTTGTTGCAGCAAAAATGCACATCTGGCCTGCCATAAATAGTAGCGACAAAAGGCAAAAATCAAACTCAATGTACTGGGGTGATAGTGACTCAGACCAGAAGGATAGATTCCATAAATTAAAATATCATAGGTGGGAGTAAAAAGGGTCTTGTCTTTCCACTTGTGAAGGAGAAGAGTCCAAATAGGTCACGTAGAGGGGCAATCAATAAAAAATTAACATGGTTTCAGGACTAGAAGGGCACGAGTCATGAGGACAAGTTCTTTCCTCCAGAGATTTGTTTCAGGTAATCCTGAACACCTAGCCTGCCATGACATGAAAGCCAGGTCACATCCCAAACCCGCTGGGGAATGCGGGGATCAGTCAATTGGCGAAAGACACAAGAAGAGTCCAAAACAGAGCCAAGAGGGTTCTGCAACACTGGGAGGTCCAGAAAGGATGATCCCAGAATAGACTGATATAGTTGCTTCCTGGATGAAGAAAGAAGCATCGTAGGAGTCAAAAAACATTGACGAATCTTTAAAAAATTTGGGATAATAAAACTACGGAGATTATATTTCCAAAAATTCTGGGGAATCTCCATTAGCGGAAGACACCATGCTGCACACAATGGAGCAGCACGATGATGGAGAAGGGAAAACGAAAAAACTGCCTGGGCTTGCAATAAGGAAGGAAAAGTGGTCTTGAGAAACAAACAGTGAAAGAACTCCAAAGGGTTCAACATCTGAACACTGCCATGGCTATAATCAAGATACGTGTAATTCCTGTTTACCGGATTCAAGCGACTACCCCAGAAGCCCTGAAGGAAAACATTATACAAATGAGCTTCCAAAGAAAAGGAACCAGAAAAACAGAAGCCAAGTGAAGAAATAGAGGAAGGACAAAAGTTTTCAACAGCAAAACTCGTTTCCGTTTAGAAATAGTATGACCCTTCCAGGAAGCAACGGTGTGAAAATCCTTGTCCAAAACAGTCCAGTTGGTGAGGGCATCGTCCAGTACACCAAAGGACAGCCCTAAAATCTTAATGGGGGTATAACAGACCGGTACCCCAGCAATACGACGAGTAGAAGTAGAACTAGGGAGAGGCAACAATGGGAGGTATACAGCAGAGCTTTTACTGAAGTTCAACCTAGAGCCAGATACTCACTCAAAGTCCAAGAGGAGATGGAGTAAGGCCATCTCTTGAAGTTGTGGTGTGGTCAGAATACATTGGTCATCCGCATAAGCTAACACTGGAGGTACAGGGGGTGCAGAAAAGAGAGATGAGGAATAGAAGGATGATGCAAATCCTGCAAAGTAAGGGATCAATATGAAAAACGTAGAGAAGAGGACTCAATGGGCAACCTTGCCGAACTCCAGTCCTACTCAAGAATGAGGGACAGGGGGTGCCATTCACATAAGGCTGGATCCATGCAGTAGAATAAAGCAATTTGAGCCACTGGATGAAACTAAATGGAATACCATAGTGAGAAAGGACATGGAAAAGATAATCATGGTTCACCCTGTCGAACGCCTTCTCCTGATCTAGACAAAGAAGTGAGGGAGAAGAACTGAAAGCAGAGACATCCCATAGAAGAGAAAGATTCGAAACGATGGAGTGATGTGGAATAGCACAAGCCTGAACTTCAGAGATAACATGTGATACAACAGGAAGAAGTCGATGGAGCAAAACAGAGGCAAAAATCTTGTAGTCTACATTCAAAAGGCTCAGTGGTCTCCAATTCTGAATATCTGCCCTATCTCCCTTCTTATACAAAAGAAACATGATGGCGTCCGAGAAGTGTACGGGGGGAGAATGAGAAATAATAGCATTAAAAAGCATGGTAAGGAAAGGAGAAAGAATCAGTATATGTGTGGTAAAGCTCCGCTGTTAGACCATCTGATCCTGGAGAAGTGCATCATTTTTGCTTTTTGATGGCAGTCTGGACCTCCAAGAAGGATATTGGGGCAATCAACCTGGTACAGAGATCTAGAGGGGGAGAAGGGAGTGGAAAGTCAAGAAAAGAAAAATCCAGAGGTGAAGTCACTGTAGATGTACCAAAGGCACTTTCCAGATGTGAAAAAACCTTACCCTGAAGGGAAGTAATAGTATTGTAAACAGATGCAGAGTCAGGGTCTACAAGACGGTCAATATGTGTGGCCAACACTCTGTCAGAACAATGCTTATAGATGTCAAATGAAGCTTTGGAAGACCCAATAGCACAAGAGGCCTCTAGACGCAAGGAGTGGGCTCTATCATACTGCTACGCTTCCATCTGGGTCTTCAGGGAAGCAATAAGAGGGGAGAGATCAAAACCAGACTCAGATGCTCTCGAGACAGTATCCTGTAAATGTCGTCGTAAAAGTATTGATGATAAGAGTAGGCCGATTTCCTCCTAGCGTGCCGAAGAAAGAAGCGCTTGAGATCCAGTTTTGTGTCTTCCCACCATGGAAGGCGGAAGGTATAAGCATCTAGCACTGAGGCTTGGGCCAACAAAAAATCCTGACAATCCCGAATGAGACTAGCATCAGACAACAAGGAGCTATTCAATTTCCAATGCAATGAAACGATCAGAGGGTGAGAAGCGGTAGGAGAGCAGAGCATGGAAATGGCCATGTGATACGAGGTTTCGCAGGGAACAACTTTCGCCTGGTGAACCTTGACTTTCTGTGGCAGAAAGAAAATATCAATATGAGTGGCCAGAAGTCCTCTGTGATAGACTTTAGTTCCCGTGGGGTGTACCTCACAGTAGCCATCCTTAAGAGAGGCAGTCTGAAGAATGGTATGTAGAGCAGTAGAGTCGTCAAAAAGTTTCTGAGTGGAACCCCCTCTATCTGCCAAGGAAAGACTGCAGTTGAAATCCCCCCCATGTAAAAATGACAGGAGGTATATAAGTAAGGTTGTAAAGATCTGAACAAGTCAGACTGTGCAGCGATACTTTGGGATGCATAACCATGTAAAATCCAGAGCCGTAGGCGATGGAAAGTGCAGTCAAGCATAAGGGCTCTACCAGGAACAAAGTCAACCAGTCGGGTAACGGTGCAATCAAAACCAGAAAATGAGATGCCCAGACCATCACAGGAATCCACTCCCGAGGACCAATAAGAAGGGCCCCTGGTCCAACCTGCAGAAGCCAGAGACAATTTGTAATGGGTCTTTAATCTGGTATCCTGGAGCAAATAAAAATCATGACGGAGATCCAAAAGGTATTGTAAAAAGGTGAGGAGTTTCCTGTGGGATTTCATGCTGCATACTTTAAGCATAAAACAGTGGAGGCTCAAACACCCTGACATTGGAAAAGAACAGAAAATGAAAAACTAGAGAAAAAAAAACCTGCAAGGGCAAACTAGGAAAATCAAGTAACTGCAGATTGCTGTCCAGTGTCTGGTCTGGTGGGGGAGGGATCTCACTGTGAATCAGAGAAGTAATCCATGTGGATAGAAGAAGCTTGAGAGGACTCCGAATCATTTTCTTCTTCTTCCATTATGTCACTCCACTGTTTCTGTTTCGTCAAGGCCTGGTACCCGTTCCTAGTCAGAATGGACTGCCTAGGAGGGGGACCGCGAGCCTTCCGCTTGCCTTTAGACTTGCCCCATTTACCCTGGGAAACCTCCTCGAAGTAAACCTGGTCTGGAGGGGGAGGAGGGGGAATAGGGTCAGACGGGGCAACAATCTGTAGATCCAGGTCCAAACTGGGTGGGACTTGGTCCCGTGGCAAAGGATTGGCCGTACAAACCGCAGGAGGGGAATCTGAGTTAATGACAGCGGGGGGGGGGGCACTTTGTCCCTGTGGTCCTCCGCATGCTGATGAAGGATCTAAGATTGGGTATCAGAAATAAGGGCCACCTGGTCCTGAGGCGTACGATCCAGTCTTGTGGTCTGCCCAAGGGCACAGGAGGTAGGTATGGCTGGATTCATCACAGAGGTTACATTTCTGTGGATCTGGACAACCAAGGCTGACATGACCATAGGCCAGACAGAGCAGTGAGGTTTATCACAGGTTTGGCTGAGGTGTGTAGAAGCCCCACATTTATGGCAGGTACGAGGCTGGCCCGGTTAAAAAAGCAAACCCCTGTCTCGACCAATGTAGAAGCTGCCTGACAAGTGGGTAATACCTCGGTCTGTTTGTCTTAATTGTACTTTAACCTTCCAACCCCCAGTCCAAACGAGGTCCTCATCCAAGATAGGTCGAGGAGTCTCAAGGATATTGCAGTGCTGCTTAAGCCAGTATTGGACATCCTCTTTGCTCACTCCCTCATTACAAAACGGAAGAGTAGTAAGTTTAACAATAGGTTTAGTAAGGGGTATGTGCATAAAGGGGGTCCATAAAGGCTGAGATCTCACCAGTTCATATTTAGTTTAAAATCTCTCTAACGTGTACACATTTTTAAAACTAATGCCATATATAGATTCTCCCTTAACATGTATAAAAGCAAACAATTTGCAAGCAGAGATGCCCAAAGAGTCCCTTAACATTCAGTGCAAGACAGTTTTATGATCAGGAGCATCAGAAAAGTCACCAAAAAATTTCAGGTGAACAGCATTCCTACGCTGAGCTGGGGCACCCAAGTTCTGAAAAAGATCGCTAAGGCAAAAGGAGCGATCTTGCAATGTCTCACCTGCAGGAAGAGGAGGCTGAGCTATGTTGTTCTTGCCAAGTTGGGACTTGTCATCTGAGGTAGAAAGCACAGAAGCAAGGAGCTGAGGAGCAGAACCATGGTCCTGAGCCGGCATAGCAGTCGTTAAAGGAAGAGGTGGCTGGCCAACAATGGAGTCCTGGGTGGGAGTTGAAAAATCCCTGTGTGGTAGCAACTGAGGAGGTGTGGACGGTAGAGAAACAGTCGAAATGGAAGGAATAGGAATCGATGCGCTGTGAATAATGTCCTGTGCACTAACTGCATGAGGTGAAGACCATGGTGCACCAGGAATCAGTTGCATCCAGCCCACAGCCCATAAAGCAGAAGCTGGGGACCAGGCTAAGTCTGAAGAGGCATTAATTCCTTGGATGAGAGCAGGAAAAAAGGAACCTTGATGCATCTCAGCAGAGCAGGTAGGGTTCACAGTGTGAGTAGGTGACAGAAGGTAGAGTAGTAGAGAGCCCGGTCAGAGTGGAAATCAGCAGTGGGGCTGGATGAGAGGCGTCCTCTTCATGCACAAAATGCCTCAGGAGAGAGCAATGCTGTTGGTAGAGAAGGCGTAGATGCACAGGGGACAAGGAAGCAGTACTAGGCTCAGGAATCGGTGCTGTAGAGGGGTTCGCAGGAGACTATGTAACATCCGCGGTAATAGCAGCAGTGGAAGACTGAAGCACCACAGTTAAGGCATCAACAGGCGGCACAGAGTCTAAAAGACCATTTCTGTAATCCATAGGAGGAGAAGTAGGCTGAAGAGCAGGAGCTGGAACCTGGGGACAGAGCAGCATTTCCACCACCTCCACCAGGATCTGGAACAGCAGCCATCTTGGAGTCACCGGCAAAAGGGTCCCCCCTGCTCACAGGAAGCAGAGTAGGGCAATTTCCCAGTGTCCTGGCTAAATTCCCTCCTTCACTAAAAATACCACCAACAGCTTAATCTGGTTCAAGGTCAGTTGGCATTTATCTGTCCCCAGGTTGTCTGAAAATAGGCAGGATTTGTCTAGTGCACTTACCCGGTCAACAAAAATTAATTAAATAAATATAAGAAGTGATGTAATTTAAAGTACTAGTAAAACTAGAGTATTAAAAAGTCTGGTATAGTTTGACCTTTGGCATAGAAATTTGACCTCCCGTCAATAGATGTCTATTTAAGCTGTTTAACTTCATTTTTTGTCTGAGTGTGAAATGTTTACTCAAAAGCTTAAACTTAAATGAAACTGACTGACACTGAATAAAACAATAAAAAAAGGGGGTGGGGAGTTTGAGCCTAGGAGCCCTTACAAAGTTTTTCTTGTATATTTTTGAAACTCCTTGAGGATGTTACTTCAACACAAGCTAGATTTCTTTGTTTAAATGTACAGTTTGTGAACAAATTTAGACAATAAGAATGAGAGAACTTGTACAGTTATGCTTGAATCATGACTTGAGGATCACATAGAGAAACGTGTGCCAGCATTGTTGTTCATTAATTCAGTGTTTTTATTTTCACTATTCACAGATGTGGCAGTTTGATTGAATGATGCACTTTAAAGGCAGAGCACATTTGTAGTACCTTAGACCCGCTCCCTGATGAAGGCCCACTTAAGAGTGAAGCGCCGGGGATAGAGGGATATGTATAGGCACTTTTGCTGAATAAATTTCACATTAGTGGACACTTCTGAACCTTCGAGTGCTGCGTCTCTTCTTTTTGGCATTTATTGAGGTAGCAGGCTGCTACCCAACTACAGCACAGCCAACCTGTGCACACCAAAACCACCTTTTTGTGTTTTTCTGCACTCTGGCAGGAGGTTCTGGTTCTGGTTTTGATAAATCACTTCTAGTTCTGGTTCTGATTTTGGTTTGAATTCAAGCCAGTATGCTGTCCCCTCATACCATTTGCTCTCCCCTCATAAATCCCTCTAACATTTATGGGGCAAAAGTGGCTGACACATCTTTAATCCCACCTCCTCAATTCTAATGGTTGGATGGCAGCATGATGTGCAGTCAGCTAAGTATTCCTTTAGTAAAATCCTTACCAATCATTTCAGTCATTTTATATCCCCCCCCCCTTCTGCTGCAGTACACCATAATCTTAGTAGCTGAGTGGCGTACTGTGAAGTTAAGCTAGCAATAATACCTGAAAGGTTAGGAGGTATTGGGCTATACTGAACTGCTCAGGGGTGTAAAGAGGCCCATTGCTAGAGGCAAAGGGCTTTATAGTCCCTGGAAGATCCAGTGTAGCCTATGCCACCACAATTATGGGATTTGGGTGCCTTTTACAAAAACAAAATACGACGTAAAAAAAAATCCACTGTAAATAATTGCAGAGGGTGTTATGTGTTGTACTATGCCACTGTTTTGAATGCCCTGTCCGCTTTCATTCCTTCTGAAGTATGTCTCTCTCCTGGTTCCTTCTCTTAGTAGCCTCCTATTGTTTGTTTATTAAGTATTCACTTTAGGAGTGAGTGAAGCAGGGCGTGAATGAGACGAGAGGTACTTACTACTGGGTGGTTGAGACAAGAGATAGTTTTGTCATGATGGCTCCCACAGATGGAGATGTGCCACAAGCTTGCAGCACTACAGGAAGCAGGCAGATGGGTGGAGATGGGTGACACAAGTAGTCCTCTGAGCAGGCTCTGTGCTAGCACTAGAAGATATAAACATGCTTTTCTGTATGGTGAGGAGGGTGTAATAGAAAGCGTCAGTTTGTGGTGTCATGTAGTGTGTGTGTGTGTGTGTGTGTGTGTGTGTGACTAAGTGAGAAAACAAGATGGAGGCTAATTTAGTTTTAAAAAATGTTTTGGGAGCAGTGATTTCACTTGGCATACAGGGAGGTCAGCATGACACTCTTTTACCTGGCCTCTGTTGACATAGATGGGGTGCTCTGCAACTCAGAAACCTATATTTTTCTGTCTAGTTTTCAAAAGTGCTTGACAGCATCTTAGTTTTAGAATACATGGTAATAAGTAAGGCAGTACCTTTGTCACAGGAGTCATGGAAGTCTTGGATTCCATGATTTGTTCCCATTGGTATGAAAACCCCATGGTTTGACATTGTTCCTCCATCTACTTCTTCTCTCCTCCCTCCTTTTCCTATCCCATCTCCTAGTCCCCTCCCTACCTCCTGTATTTTTTTGTTTTCACACTTCTCTTTCCCTCCCTCATCTACCCTTCTCCCTTTACAATTCTCACCTGTCATGTTACCCACTACATAGTCTAGTCTTCCTTCTCTTGGCACTGAAATGTCAGGTCTCCCTCCTCTTGGCACTGAAGTGTACTTACACCTCCACTGATGATGCCGGTCATTTGGCTGATGTACTTCATACTAGTGTAGCTCTGTGTTATTCCCTTGAAATCTGTTGTACATTGCCCTGTTTTATTAATGTTTCTCCACAACTTTGATGCAATATCTGTAACTTGAGTTGTTTCTGTCTTGTTCTTGTTTTTTTCTTTGGCATGGAATCTGTGTAATGAGCTTGTTCTCAAAGGTTTACTCCAAGAATTTCAAATAAAAAAATAAATAAAACATAAAGTATCTGGCTTTACAGCACTATCATTTTACTGCCACTCATGGAAAAGGTATTGCCCATGTGAATGCAGATTTCTTGTCACGTTATGGGGCAGGGGTTGAGGACATGGAAAAGAATGAAACATGAAATGTGGAGTATTACCTATGATTATTGCTTTCATTTATATGACAGGTACTAAGTTAATACTAAGAATGATTTTAAGTCCCAAGGTATGTTTAATTATCAGTTATGGTATAAGTATGTATAACACATTGATGATGATATCAACTTATTGTGTTGGTTTTACTAGTTTGCATGGGGCTCTGGAATGGAGCTTCACGGAGAGGGTGGGCTGGAGCTCCAATCCCTCCAAAAGATTTGAGAGGTGATAAACCTATGAAGTACTTATGGTTCATAAATTCATGTATTGGTTAGGTGTAAAGTAAGGAGTAATACTTATCAAGGATTTAGAACTAAATATTATTCTACACAGCATTGAAATAGTGGTGTTGAGAAACACTAGTATGGCCATTTGACCTGTGAGCGAGATTGGTTTTTGTAAGGGACCCTGGGATGAAATTTCTCAGTGGGTGGGCAGAAGCTCCAACCTCTTCTAGGGATTACGATGGGTAATATGTTTTCTCCTGTTCCCCTCCTAAAAAAGGGAGGGGGGGGAGTGTGACAGGGAACATCCCTGCCACTGAAATAGGACCTCTATACTGCTATCTTCTGAGTGGTTGCAACCCTTCTATCTGTCTTGATGTTCTATCCTTTTATTTTCTTGTCCAGAAGGTGGGCCACCTTCAGACTACCACTTCCCTCTTCTCCATCCATAACCCTCTAAAATTTCCTATTTCTATGGGTCCAAAGTAAAGGTCAAGAATCGTGTGACCTGGGAGGTCACGTGATGAGCTAGCCAAGTAGGATGTTTCTCGCGCCGCTCCGAGGCCCGAAATTATTTTTAAAAGTAAATAGTTTCTGGACCAGCTACTCTTAGTTAAATTAACTTTTCCTCAACTGGCGGGACGCTAGTGAAACAGCTCGGCGGTGTTACTGCAGCAAAAAGGGAAAATTTATCGGACCGAAGCTACGGTCCACGAGGGGTTCTTGCGAACAGCGCTCAGCCGCGACTAGAGTTACTATGGAGCCCCTGTCGGCGAGAACTCCAGTCCTTAAACGGCCAAAACCCCACTCACCTACCCCCAATGATTGGGAAGAAGAGACAGAAGAGCGAGGGGGTCGGCTACACCAAATAATGAAGACATACAGGAGATTAAATACTTACTTCAGGGGCTGGTAGTAGATTTTGCAGCCTTTAAACCTGCACTGCAGTCATTAGCACAGAGGATGGGAGATGCTGAAGCCCGAATCTCTTCACAAGAAAGGAAAGTTTCTGCAGTGGAACAGGAGTTGGTGGTGGTCAGAAAACAAGTCAAGAAGTTGGAAGAAAGGCTAGAGGATCAAGAATCAAGGAGTTGACAAAATAATTTGATTCTGGCAGAGCTTCCTGAAAAAGCAGAAGGCTCGGACTGTGTTCTGTTTTTGCAAGACATGCTGCTTAAGCTTTTTGGCCCTTCGCCATATGGGGAGACCTATAATCTAGAGAGAGCACACAGGGCCTTGAGAGAGATGCCACGACTGGGAGCAAGACCCCAAGTAATCATAATGCAGTTCCTCAATTATAAAGGAAAAATGTTTGTATTGGCCTCAGCATGACAAAAGAAAACAACGCAGTGGAATGGCGCCACCTTGTGGATGTTTCAAGACCAAACGCCTTCCGTGAGAACCAAACAGTAGGAGTATGTGGACATTAAAAAGAAGCTATATCTGGCCGGTATCAAATTTTGGCTTCAGTTTCCTGCTACGCTGGTGGTCCGGCTACAAGTGGGGGAGGAGAGATATCTCACAGCCAAGGATGCACTGGAAGGGCTATGAGTGGAGCTCCCAGATTTATTCAGAACACCAACCTGAGCTGCCTGAGATGACTAGAAACATAGAACCATAGAATTTGACGGCAGATAAGGACCGCTTGGCCCACCCAGTCTGCCCATTTCCCTACCTACTGGATAAGCTGCAGATCCTAGTTAACCAGCAGCCTACTTCTTCCTACCCCCACCCCCTGCAATGGCCTTATGACTGTCCCATGCATGCTTGAATTCCACCACTGATTTTGACTCCACAACCTCCTTCCTCCGAAGGCTGTTCCATCCATCCACAACCCTCTCTGTGAAAAAATACTTCCTTAAATTACCTCTGACCGCCTCCCTCTATCTTCAAATTGTGCCCTCTTGTTCTTGCACTCTTTTTGAAAGATGCTACACTCTTGGACTTTGTTGATTCCTTGAGGTACTTAAACGTTTCTATCATGTCCCCCCTCTCCCTCCTTTCCTCGAGGCTATACATATTAAGCTCCTTTCATCTCTCTTCATATGTCTTCCGGTGTAGACCCTGCACCATTTTAGTTGCCCTCCTCTGGACAGCTTCCATCCAGTCTATGTCTTTGTGGAGATTGGGTCTCTAGTACTGCACACAGTACTCCAGAAGGGGTCTGACCAGCTGTCTGTACAGAGGGATAATGACTTCCTGTTTTCTACTGGTGATGCCTCTCCCTATGCATCCCAGTATCCCCCCAGCCCTCCTTGCTGCCCTCTCACATTGCTTGCCCACCTTTAGGTCATCTGATATGACTACCCCCAGGTCCCTTTCCATTTTTTGTTGTTAGTATCTCACCCCCCATTGTGTACTCTTCCCCTGGGTTTTTGTTTCCCAGGTGCATTACCTTGCACTTCTTAGCATTGAATCTAAGCTGCCATACATTTGACCATTCCTCTAACCTTGCCAAGTCCCTTCTCATCCTTTCCACCCCACCCTGTGCATCAACTCTGTTGCAGATCTTTGTGTCATCTGCAAAGAGACATACTTTTCCTTCCAGTCCCTCTGCAATGTCGCTTATAAAGACATTGAAGAGGACTGGTCCTAATACTGAACCCTGCGGTACCCCACTAGTAACCCTCCTTTCTTCTGAGTGGACTCCATTTACTATTACTCTCTGTGTCCTATTCTCCAGCCAATTCTTTACCCAGGATGTCATCTTGGGACCTACTCCCAGGCTGGCTAACTTGTATATTAATCTTTTGTGTGGGACTGTGTCAAATGCCTTGCTAAAGTCTAGGTAGGCCATGTCCACAGCCCCTCCCTGATCTACTACTTTGGTCACCCAGTCAAAGAAATCTATCAGATTCGTCTGGCATGACCTTCCCGCTGTGAATCCATGCTGCCTAGGGTCCTGTGCCCCTCTGGCCTCTAGATACTCGACAATTCTTTCCTTCAGAAGTGATTCCATGATTTTCCCTACCACTGAGGTTAAACTAACAGGTCTGTAGTTTCCTGCTTCTGCCTTGCTCCCACTTTTGTGAAGGGGAATCACATCTGCCCTCCTCCAGTCCTCGGGTAGCACCCCATCCTCCCATGATTTGTTAAAAGGGTAGTCAGTGGTGTCACTAGTTCTACCCTTAGTTCTTGTAGAATTCTGGGATGAATCCCATCAGGCCCCATTGCTTTGTCCACCTTCAGTTTTAAGAGTTCTTTCAGAACCCTTTCTTCTGTAAATGGGCTGGTATCAACTTCTGTATCCAGAGTGTTTCTACTGTTTGTTTTAGGTACCTCCCCTTTTCATTTGTAAATACTGAGCAAAAATATTTGTTTAGTATCTCTGCCATTTCATGAGTCTCCCTCTTCCCACCCTCCCTCCCTCCCTCCCTTTATTAAGCCTCACTATCCCTCCCTTGGTCTTCCTTCACTCCCTGACGTACCTATAAAAAGTTTTATCCCCCTTCTTAACTGAGTTGGCTATCTTTTCCTCGGTTTGGACCTTTGCTGTTCTGACTGTCTTCCCAGCCTCCTTTTGCTTTAACTGATACAGTTCCCTGTCCTGCTCCTTCTGTGATTCCTTGTACTTCCTGAATGCTTTCTTTTTCTCTTGAACCTTCACTGCCACTTCCTTTGAGAACCATAGTGGTTTCTTACATCGTTTTGTTTTGTTTATTTGCTTCACGCAAAGGTTTCGTTACCTTTGTGATGGCAGTTTTTATTATTCCCCATTGTTCTTCCACCCCTCCTTCCTGCCCATTTGCTAGTGCATTCCTTAGGCACTCACCCATTTTGGCAAAGTCAGCCCTCCTAAAGTCCAGTACTTTTGCCTTTGTATGGCTTGACTCTATTGCTGTGTTTATTGTGAACCATACTGTTCGATGGTCGCTAGTTCCCAGATGGCTACCCACTTCTACATCTGATCCTCTTTCCATCTCCATTTGAGAGAACCAGGTCTAAGATTGCTCCCTCTCGAGTGGGCTCCAATACTAGTTGTCTAAGGCATGCCCCCTGTAGGGCATCTAGAATAACCCCACTCTTCGAAGTGGCTGCTGCAACTGCACTCCAGTTAACATCTGGCATATTCAGATCACCCATCAGCAATATCTCCCCTTTTTCTGCCATTCTAAGTATACTTTCTATCATTTCCTTGTCCATTTCCTCCCCCTGAGAAGGGGGTCTGTATACAACCCCTGTGTGGATTGTGGTGCCATTGCCTGTCTCCAAATTTACCCACAGTGCTTCTTCTCCTCCCTGTTTACCCTTTTGTTCTGTTGCTTTTATTCCTTCCCTTATGTAAAGAGCTACTCCTCCTCCTCTTTTACCCTCCCTGTCCCTCCTGTAGATAGTGTATCCTGGTATGTTTATGTCCCAGTCATGGTTTTGTGTGTACCATGTTTCTGTGACTGCCACGATATCCAGATGTTCCTCCTCCATCAAGGTCACTAATTCAGGAAGCTTATTACCAAGACTACAGGCATTGGTACTCATTGCTCTCCATTTTTGGATGACTTTACCTTCTGTTGCAGCATCCCCCACTGACCTTTCTACCTTGGTCTTTTTCTCATTTAGTACCCTGTTTTGTAGGGAGAGGCTGGGATTTTCCTGCTGCTTATCAGTGCCTCCCCCTTTGACTAGTTTAAAAGCTTTCCAATGAAGCATTTAAACCGATTGCTCAAAAGACTTGTTCCCTTCCTGGACAGATGCAGACCATCCTGCCAGTATAGGCTGGTGTCCCTGCAGGTGAACTCCAGTCCCCAATGAAGCCAAACCCCTGTGCTCCACACCATTTTTTCAACCATTCATTAAACTGCATGGTGCTAATTACCCTCGCCTCCCCCATGCCATTGACAGGCAGCACCTCTGAGAAGGATACTGTGTGTGCTACTTGTCTTAGGCCCCTCCCCAACTCTACAATGTCCTCCTGCACTGCTCTAATCTCATGAGCCAAGTCATTTGTCCCTAGGTGGACAATTACGTCCAACTCAGACTCCCTTGCAGCTGTTCTCGTCATCCTGAGGATGCGCTTCCTGTCCCTTCAAGCCATGGCACCAGGCAGGCACCTTACTTCAGTTTTCCAAGCTCCCCCCAGTTCTATCCCCCTAATAATTGAGTCCCCCACCAGGAGCTGCTTCCTTTCCCTGTGGTGTCCTCTGCCTCCTTCCTGTGGGCCTCCCTTGTGACAGTTGTCATCAGTCTTCTCTGCGGGTGCATCCATAGGGGAGCTATGCTCCCCCAGAATGGTGTATGGATTGTGGAGTGGAACAATTGACTGGATGTGCCTCTATTCCACCATCCTCACCCTCCCTGAGCCCACTGTGGTTCAACTGCTGTGATTTCTTCGCAACCTCTGAGGTAGTGGTGGTGGCGCTGGTGCTCCCTGGATCGGGATGTTCCCTTCCTACTGTCCAGTGTGGCCTGGGGTAAGGTTTCCTTACTACTGTCCAGTGCGGCCTGAAGACGGGCAACTTCCTCTCTCAGGGCAGAGAGTTGTCTGCAAATAGGGCAACATCTCAGCCTCCAGAAAGACTCCCAGAAGACTGCTTCCCCACAGCCATTACATTGCACTACTTCCCACATGTTTATCTACTTTTTTTTGTTTGTTTGTGTGTGTGTGTGTGTGCGCATGTGCGTGTGTGATTGGTTTGTTATATAGAAATATATATATTATGCAATGTGTATGCTTATATTGTCAATGCAGTGTGCTAGAGAGGATATGACAGTGAAATGCACCTTGCACTCTTGAGGAAATGATGTCAGAACCTCAGGTATAAAGGAACTATTTCCAGGGGTGGGGTGGGGTGGGAGGGGTTAGGCCTAAACTGTGCCCTCACAAAACAATCAGCTAAGAGCTCTCACCACAGGCTACGGTGGGTGCCTTCCTGTCAGCAAGATGCCCTACACAACAATTTGACTGAGAAAATACCCTGCTAATCAAACAGAGAAAATCCAGACATCCAAGTCAGACACAGGTAAACTCTCCAGCCCCAAACAGCCTGGTGGTTTGTTAGCCACAAAGGAAAATCAAATATGCAGTTATTTCAGCCCTTCTGAAGATGCTGACAAGATAAGCAGTTTTGAAAACCCCCTTCCTGAATTAAAAACTAAAATAATTAAACACAAAGCAATATCAATGTAAAAGTAAGGAAAACTTCTCTCAGATGTAAACAAGAGAGAGATTAGTTACAGATATCTAGTCCAATATAGTATATCCCATGCAGCTTCTCATTTGTTTCAAAGCACACCCAGTACACAACTTGGAAGAAGATGGACTTCTGTCTGAAACAGAATCACACCAGTAGTTTATAGTAATTGATCAATGCTGAAATGGTCAAGATAGAACAATTGGCTGTGATGCAGGCCTCCCTGACTTGTGAAGACAATTTCCCCCACCTCAGGCTATGTCTGGCATCCAATTACAAACTGCAGCCTTTGCTATTTTAAATCACACAACCACCACCAGCAAATATTGCAAAATATATTGATGCAGGAGAGAGATGCCGAGAGTCTCTGTGGGTCTCTGTGTTGTAATTCTAAATTTGTTAATTTTAAACTGGTTAAAATTACTTTTAAGGTGGTGGAACTTAAAGCTTTAACTGGCTGGTTTCAGATACTAGCCTTGAGATAAGGGGCATAAGAATGGTTATGGACGACTATCGGCTTAACAAGAGAAGCCAAGGAGAGGGGTATTTAGGGTAATCTTATGTTGTTGTTTTATGTTATTATATGATGCCGTACCTGAGGGGGGTTAGAATAGTCAGGGTGGCTCTTTTTTGGGAAGTGTTCCCGCCCCTTTTTTTTTTCTTTAAGATATCTTTGTAGGATGGTGTTGGTCCTTTAATCTCTCTGGGGGCCTATGGTACTAGGGGCCAGGATCTGAGCCAGGGCTACATTGCCATAACTGAGTGACATTGGCTCTAGGTTGGGAGGTGGTCATTAACTTTAGAGGTGGTTTACCCATTTTGCTAGGGTAATGACTAGTGGTTGGGGGGGGGGGTGAGGTAGGGAAGAGGAGATGAAGTTCAGAGTTAAGTGGACAGACACTGATGTAAATCTTAACTCGGGAGTACTATAGATGAGAAGATTGTTTAATCAATCATGACTATCAACAGGTTAAGCCAGGGCTGGGATTACTGCGGTTCACAAGGCGCAGAGAACTGGAAAGGTTATCACTGAACGTCCAGCCAGGTGTTACGAGTAGAGGGAAGGTAGGAGACTGACCACCCGAGGGCTCAAAGGGAAGAGGGTCAAGGATAGGTCGAATAGAGTAATGGTTTAGCAATAAGTTTGTGGTGATTCTTAAGAGGTCCCGATGAAGGGAAGGGTATGGAGGGCTGGGGAGTGGCACGTGAGGGAGCTCATCGATGACCCGTGAACAAGGGAATGAGCGATCTAGGGATCGGGGCAGTGGGATTGGGGGAAGGGATTGGGGTTTGGGAAGGAGAGAGAGTCCCTTAAGATAAAGGTAAAAGAGGCAGGCTCAGATAGGGTAGTGAGAGTCAATTGCCCCAAAATATGTCCATGGCACTACCAATGGCGAAGGTTAGACTGATCTCATGGAATGTCAAAGGGCTCAGGGGTAGACATAAAAAACTGGTAATCCTGAGACACTTGGATCAGATAGGTGCTCAGTTGGTGTCCCTGCAAGAAACACACCTGTTAACAGAAGGGCTGAATAGCCTCAAGCGATCATGGGTGGGACAAGTTTTCGAGGTGGGCAAGGAGAGGGCATCAGGACGGGTAGCAATCTTAATTCGGAAATCTTGTATGTTTAGTGTTGAACAGGTGGCTACAAGAGAAGACAGTAGAGGGATTTACATTTCGGGCCTGCTATAGGCAGGGTCACTTCGGTGGCCTCCATATATGGTCAGACACCCCCCAAGGTGGATTTTTTTGCTTCGATAGAGAAGGATATAGCGGGTCTCCTGGAATGTGCCCTTATCTTGGCAGGAGATTAGAATGCTTATGTGGACAATGGTAGGGATAGGATCCCACCGGGGAGAGGACCATTAACTAAGGCTCAACAGGCCCTGGAGAAGTTTATGGAGGCTTCGGTCCTGGTTGACCCGGTACGGACTCATACCGATGGGGGTAGGACCATGACATTTTACTCATCGGTACACAGGACCCAATCTCGTATTGATTTTTTTCTGGTGAATAGGGAGGTGCTTACGGGGATTAGAGGTCTGACTACAGAAGGCAGAATCTTCTCAGATTACTCCCCGGTTTCACTAGTCTGGGAACCGAAAGTGGGCCCACCTAGACCCTTTCATTGGAGGCTGAGTGATTTGTTGCTGACTGAATCTGCGACTAAAGATAAGCTCGAGGGAGCCTTGCTGGATATTGTCCAGGAACAACTACGCACGATGATAGATAGGAAACTGGCCTGGCCAGCCTGCAAAGTACTCTTTGCAGGGGTGGCACAGGAATTGTCAGCTCTGTAAAATAGGCAGAGGAGGGCAAAAGAGGACTTCATCTTAGGAGCTATTAGTTATTTGACACCTCTAGAGGTGTCCTCAGAGGAAGTCGATGGGGAACTTAGAAGTCTGAGGCGTGAGCTGGAAGATATGGTTAACGGTAAAGTGGACTATTGGGTGGAAAAGATTAAAGCTAAATATCTCCTGGAAGGAGATGTTCCGGGTCACCTGCTGGTGGCTAGAGTTAGGGAGTGGGAGGCAAGCAGAACAATGGCATCTATATGATACAAGGGGAAGCTAATTATAGAATCCCAGGAGCTAGCTGACACCTTTGGGTGGTATTTTAAAGATTTATACCAGATGGGGAACTGGGTAAGGAAAGAGGAGATCAAGGCATTTCTGGAGGAAATACCACTGCCCGTGATTGACCCCTCACAGACTAGGGAGCTGATAGCACCCATAAGTGCAACCGAGATTGTGGAGGTTAAGTCCCTACCTGGGGGAAAGACACCGGGGCCGGATGACCTCACGGCGAAGTTCTACCAGACTTTCATTCATGCTGTTACCCATCCTTCAGGAATTCTCCAATACTATAATGCAGGAAAGAGTACCCCACTCCCCCCTCTACGAGGCTTATATCACATTAATACCCAAAGCGGGCAAGCCTAAGGATGAACCAGAGAGCTATAGGCCCATTGCTTTGATGAACCAAGATATTAAGATTCTTACTAAAATATTGGCCAATAGAATTTGGCGGATAGCACCCGATATAATTAGTCAAGAGCAAGTGGGGTTCATGCCAGGGAGGGGGGCTCATGACGCCTTGAGGAAGCTTCATCATATCCTGAGTTATGCAGCGGACTCTCAAATCCCTGTAGCTTTAATATCTCTTGATGCTGAGAAGCATACACTTTTTTATTGCTTCTAATCTATACTTTACCCCTGTGAAACTGTGTGAAAGAGGCCTTAGACAGACAGACCTGTGTTTCAGGTGCGAATCAGAGAAGGGAGACCTTTTACATGTCCTGTGGAATTGTAATAGAATACGGCCCCTATGGGATGAAATAAAAAGTCGAATGGAGCCACTGTTGGACTACTCTGAGCTTATAACCTCGAAGGTATGTATTTTGGGGGACTTCTCACAAATTGCAGGCGTTATTCCTAAATATCATATATCCCTGATGACTATGGTAATTAAAGCGCATGTGGTCCAGCACTGGAAAGAGGACCAAACTTATGGGTATACACACTGGGTGGGTGACCTTATTGGAGCCCTATCTAGGATCAAGAGGCATTTATATCTAGAGGGGAGGAAGGGTCTATATTTCAAAAGATGGGCGGTATTGGAGGCAATCTATTCCCAATAAGGGCCGTTTGGCCGGAAATGGGTCTGTCTGTCGGGCCGTGACTAGTTGTAGGTTGATTGGAATGAGATTATAGGGATGCTAAGGGACCTGAGGACCCTGTAATATTAGAAGGTGGATTGGTAGGATTCTGGGGACTAGCGTAGTAGTAAGAATACTGGGTCTGCTATAAAGATGGGGATAGGGACTCTCTCTCTCTCTTTCCAGGGGGCACAGAGAGGTGTTACCCTTGGAGGTGGAACTAGTCTACAATACCATAAGGCTCAGGAATCCCGGATAGGCCCGGAGTGGCTGTATTAGGGTTAAGGGGAAATGGTCTAATTTGCAATGGCCTGAGGGTGCTGTTTCCATACATAAAGATGTGGCTGGATTTAAAGCTAGATTTGGTGGGGAAGGGGACATCATCTCTGTGCAAGTACATAGTTGTAATGTACATAGTTTTCACAGTCCATTTTGGGCTGTGTGCCTGGAGTTCCAGGTTCTGTTTTATGTTTGTTTTATTCTGTATTAAAAAAAAAAAATCTAATAAAGAAGTGTTTAAAAAAAAAAAAAAAATCGTGTGACCTCTATGTCTCAACCTGTCTGAGATGAGTCTGTAGGAAGAATACACCAAGATTGTATGTTCTAAAAGGCAAATGAATAAGGTTCATCATAAAGCCAGCTCTGTGTCAATTAGTAATGAGTGTTCCCCTTTAAATGACGTGCTAGCAGTGTGAGGCTTGCCTAGGATATGGTCATTTTTATATCATTACAATTTGCATTTACAACATATAAAAAATTGATTATTAGAACAGGAGCAGCACCCCTATTCCCTTCCTGGCTCATCTCTGCCCCATAGAGACAAATGTTGAAAATGTACAAGCCCGTACTGAGTGTTTTGCTGCAGGGACAGAGCTACAGTAAGTAGTGTTTTGCAGCTGCTTTCAGTTACCTCTAGCTGCTCACTATCCTTCCATGTGGTTTGGGTTTATTGTAAGAATAAAAAGAGCCCTCCCCATGGATACAGGTATAAATAAACGAGGAACTGCCACCACAGAACCATGTCTAGGTTTACAGGTGGCTGGGCAACTCCTCGTAAGTAAATAAATGCCCTTTCTCCCTTGGTTCAGCTGGCAGCTTCTGCAGTGTACATTAAAAGGAACTGTACAGGGACCAAGCACACATGAGTAGCTTGTATACCACTGCGACCTGTCTTAGTCCCAGGTGGTCCAGTAGGAGTTCCCATCTGCCAATCATAGAAATGTAATACATAAAAGATGAGGGACAAAAGTGCTTACCTTAAAGAAGCGTTCCCTCTCCCTCCCTTGCTCGGCTCGGAGTAGTGAGCAGCCTGACAGGAAAATTGGAAAAATAAAATAAAATGCCAGGCTGCTCATATTTTCTTACAGGGACTTTCGAGCAAGGAGGGGGTGGTGTTATTCTGCAAGTTCCCTCAGGAAAACAGGATAAAATAAGTAGGAAGCTTACCTGTTATACCCGAGTTTTTATTCATGAGGCCAAAATGAAATTCATAGCCATCAGCTTGACTTTTCAGCTGACTGCAAGACACAAAAAGTGAAATGCTTTTAAACAGCCACATAAAATATAGGATTGCGTTTATTATCAGCAACACTGAATTCCTACACTAAGCATTCTGTTTTTATAGGTGTTTAATAAAGATGTCAACATACTTGCAACAGATCTGTGCTATATATTAGCGAGGGGAAAATGAGTGCCAATACAGGTGCCCTATGGGCAGCAGCAGCCCCTAGTGGTCCTTATTTATACAAAGAACCCATCACTCAAGGTGGAGTGGAAAATGTCCAACCCTTTTCTCCTCATAAGATACATAGATACATAGACAGTGTCGGCAGATAAGGGCCTATGGCCCACCTAGTCTGCCCATTTGAGCTTGTAAGTTCAGTTTATGTTTTCCTAGAAGTCTGTTGCCCCTTACCCCTGATCTCTAGAATTCCTTTATGTCTATCCCATGCATTCTTAAATCCCGTGATTGTTTCAGCCCCCACCACTTCCTCTGGCAGGGTGTTCCACTTGTCCACCACCCGTTCTGTGAAGAAATTCTTTCCCATGTTTCCTCTGAATCGTCCTCCCCTCCAACTTCATCCCATGCCCTCTAGTCCTGAAACATCTTTTTCGCTTAAAAATAGTGTTTTCCTGCACCCTGTTCCTCCCTGTAAGATACTTGTATGTCTCTATCATATCCCCTCTCTCCCTCCTCTCCTCCAGGGAGTACATGTTCAGTTCCTTCAACCTGTCTTCATAGGATTTGTGATGCAACCCATGCACCATCTTTGTTGCCCTCCTCTGAACCTTCTCTACCCTGTCTATGTCCTTACGTAGGTATGGTCTCCAGAACTGTACACTGTACTCCAGGTGGGGCCTCACTAGTGTCTTGTATAGCGGAATTATGACCTCCCCTTTTCCTGCTGGTGATGCCCCTGCCTATATATCCCAGCATCCTATTTGCTTTACCTGATGCCTTGTCACACTGTTTCCCTACCTTGAGGTCATCAGAGATGACAACCCCAAGATCCCTTTCCTGCTTGGTGCATGCTATATCCTCACCCCCCAACTGATATATTGTGCCAGGGTTTTTGTGCCCCATATGCATTCTCTTGCACTTCTTTGCATTGAATTTCAACTGCCAAACCCTTGACCATTCTTCAAGTTTCTGCAGGTCCCTTCTCATTCTGTCTACACCCTCTGGTGTGTCTACTCTGTTACAGAGCTTTGTGTCATCAGCGAACAGTGAAATTCTGCCTTCTATATCCTGTGCAATGTCACTGATGAAGATGTTGAATAGACGGTCCCAGCACTGATCCCTGTGGCACCCCACTGGTCACTCTTCCCTCTGTGGAGTGACAGCCATTTACCACCACCCTCTGTGTCCTGCCACCCAGCCAGTTACCTACCCACCACACTACTGTCCTGCCCACACCCATATTCCCCAGTTTGTGTAATAGTCTTCTATGTGGCACAGTGTCAAAGGCCTTGCTGAAGTCCAGATAGGCCATGTCCACTGCCCTCCCTGATCCACCTCCCTAGTCACCCAGTCAAAATTCAATGAGGTTGGTCTGACATGACCTCCCCTGGTGAAACCATGCTGCCTTGGGTCCTGTAGTCCATTGACAACCAGATGTTCCACCAATCTCTCCTTCAGTAGTGCTTCCATGATCTTTCCCACTACCGGTGAGGCTGACTGGTCTGTAGTTCCTGCTTCCTCTTTGTTCCCACTTTTGTATAAGGGGACTACATCTGCTGTCCTCCAGTCTTTGGGTACCTACCCTGTTTCCAGTGATTGGCTGAACAGGATAGCCAGAGGTTCAGCCACCACCTCTCTTAGTTCTTTAAGGACCCTGGGGTGCACCCCATCTGGCCCCATTGCTGTCAACTCTTATTACTTCCAGTTCCTTCAGGACCCTTTCTCGTGTAAAGGGACTTGTGTCCATTTCTGCACCATTCTCACCCCTTGTACTCCCTTCAGACCCATTACCCCCCTCTTCCTTAGTAAAGACTGAGCAGAAATACCTGTTCAATATGTCAGCTTTACTGTTGTCATCCTCCACGCTGCTCCCATCCTCCCCCTTCAGTCTAACTATCCCTCCCTTTGTCCTTCTTTTTTCACTTATAACAAGAGTTATAAATAAGTTCCTTTCTCCCCTTTTAATGCTTTGTACAAAGTTACATGCATGTTAGTAAGCCTATGTGCTTGTATAAATGAAGAGAAGGGCTAAATAGCAAAGTGATATTTTTTTAGTAATTCTGGAGTCACCTGACCTTTAGGGGTGGGTATATAAAGCCTACTCCAACACATTGAAGACAGATAAGATCAGTAACTCCTAACTAGGTGTAGACATAGGACTGGGACAGTCTGGTGCTACACAAAAAGGAGTGGACACAAAAGATAGTTTGCCATCAGCCTTTATTTTGATTGTTTTATTTCTGATTTTGGTACAAGAATTATTGCAAAGTATGTTTAGACTCTATTTTGCTTTTGAAAAAAAAAAATAAACATCCTGCTAAGTCAACAGTGGGTTGCACCTTAAGATCTTGTGTTGTGTCCATCTGTATTCCCATATCTTCACACCCAGCAGAGCTAAATGCTCACTGTGTGACCCTGGGCAAGTCACTTAAATTTGCTTCTCAAAAAAAAGTATATTAAAAAAAGCATTTTTGTTTACTAATAGCATTAAGCTGCATTGTAAACAAGACTATATCATAATGATAACCATGTAAGCAAACTGCAAAACAATGGCTGTGTAACACTGAAACCATGATTTGCCTGTACTTGAATTGTATTGTTATCCCGGGTCGCCCCTGAAAAAGGGACCCTCGGGGCCCAGTTGGCCTACCCGGTCACCAAAATTAAATAAAATAAAAATTAATGCATGGCCAGGGGTTGGGTTAGAATGAGTTACGCTAACCCTAGGAAGATAAGACACTCAACATTATGGATTATTAATGCCAAAAATGGGAAAGATTAGATCTGGTCAGTGTGCCTAGCATCACTAGTAACACAATTGCTCTGCCCCTTCCTCCAGATCATGAGCACACTCGCTCCATTCACAAAGGTATCCCATGAATACAGTGACTTAATCTGAGTGAGTCAATTTGAATGACGTGAAAATAGCAATGGTAAAATGGATGATGTGCTCTTAATAGCACATTGCAACTTCAGCACTTTTGTTTCCCCTAGGGAGTAGTTACTTTGCAGCATATAGAGTTTTTTTTCATCGGGTCCAAGCTGGCTGGCCGGTCTAGTGGTTGCAGTCACCACCTCTGTGGCTGGAGGACTTGGATTTGGAACTGGCTCTGAGACCTTTTTTTGTTTGTTTCTTTCTTTAATGTTTTCCTTTTTTTGTAGGTTGTTGCACTCCCATTCCTCACCCTCCCAACTTTGTTCCCCCTGCCTGCAGGTTGCCCCCCACATTCTTCCCCTACCAAATTGTGTCCCCCCCCTCAAGTAACCCCCTTCTGAGTTTCCCCTGTCCTCCATGTCATCTCCCCAGTGGTGATTATATTTATTATAGGGAGTGTGCGGGGCACTGGAGGCATAGCCTCCGCATAAAAAGTAAGTAAATATCATCCTCTGGAGATAAAGTAAGAAGACATTGCAGTTTCTCTTTTTCGCTGTGGTACACGTTGCTGTTTTGTTTTCGGTGATTTACACTCATTGTTATTGTCATCACCCTTTTAGAGTCATTCAAATCACATAGAACCATTCACAAAGAGCATTCAGATGGTGCAGGTACATTGTGGGAGAGGGGTGGGTAATTTTGCTTGGTTTATGGTTTACTAGCCCCCTTCCCCAGGAAAAACCATCAAAGATAAGAGTTCAAGAGAGAGGGGTCACCTGCTAATGAGAATGGGGTTGGGGACTGTGGGGTCGGGTTACAGAAGGTAATCTTCTAAAAGAGATGAACTCCTGACACAGTGACAAGAACCAGTATTTTCTTCAACAGTTAAAAAAAAAAAAAAACATGTTGGGGAATGAGAGAGGGTATAAAGAAAAGGAATTGACTGAGGGAAGGGTTGTGGAGAGGTGGCCGTTGTTTTTTTTAATCCTATTAGACTCTCATACCATGGACCTAAAGTGTCTTCTGCTGAAGTGTTAGTCAAATGGAAGATGGAGGTGCTACTTGAAGACAAACCAAATTTTCCAATTGCCTACTTCTTGTACTCCTACTCAGCTATACCGCATGCCTCATGACCATAATAAGACACGTAAAGTTACTGTAGAACAGAATATCATAGTGCTGCAGCAGTTGCCATAATATTAAACTCTTTATCAAAACAAGTTGTACTGGACTGTCCCAATCTGTGCATTCTGCTGGATTTCATGCCTTTGGAATATTTATGACTTGAACGTGTTGGGTTTTGAATAAGAATTGATAGACTGTCCCTGAGGTTCAATGGGGCAGTGGCAACAAGCCTTGCCCCCTCTGAATGCACAATTTCATTCAGTCTTTGCATTTCTTGCTGGCTAGCTCTCATGTGAAATCCTGCTGTGGGAGCTCCTTGCTCCTCCCATTTGCTTCCTGATGGACTCTGCTTTAGTTGCCTGGATTTCTTGTTGCTTTTTGGGGGGAGCTTTCTATGCTATCACTATGGCATTAGCCATTCTGCTTTGGTTTATATTATTTTCCTTTACTCCCCGCAGCCTTCCCTAGCTGTTTGCTGCAGAACACTGCCTCCTTCCTTTGATATGTTTACCTATCTTGCTTGTTTGTTAATTACTTTTGTCACTTACTTACTTTCCTTCCTCTTGGCTGAGCTTCCCTTGCTGTTTGTGCTTTTCATTGATTTACTTCCTTTCTTGCAGCCTCTTTCCTTTGGTTCTGTACTTGCTGCAGTCCTCCGTTCTGGCCTGATTCTGATCTCCTGCTGCATTCACACAACATCTGCAGCATCTCATTTGTAAACAACATCCAGTCTGGATTATCAGGCATTGAGAATGAATTGCTTTCTGGGCCTAGAATGTTATGTCACAAATGGCTCTTGCCATATCCCACACTGGATGTCTTATGTCACTGTTTTTCTTCCATGTAGGCTGCAACTCTCTTCCTCCTGAGCTTATCAAAGGTCTTTGTTCACTGATGTCTATTTTTTTTTATTAATTGTCTTAGAATAATAATGTTTGAGCTGGGAGCTCATTTGCAAAGGTTCCATGTCTGATTACATGAATTAGCATGAATACACAGAGACATGGGCTACGTACAGAGTTCAAGAAGAGCAATATAAAGAAATGGATTGAGGCAACAGCTAAAAAGATACAAGACAATAGAACAACATTTGACCAGAGCATTTTCTGGTTAATTATATTATCAATATATACATGATTACAGTGTTTCAGTGTGCAGCCAGAAACTGACATTTGTCAAGGCAGCGTAAAGATAAAGAAGGCAATCAGGAAGGGAAAAAGAGAGAGGAGGGAAGAGAGTGGGGGGCTGAGGAGTTTATGAGGGAAAAGAGAAAGGGGGTTGAGGTGTTTACGAGGAGGGGGTGGCGATGGGTAGAGGTTTATGGAGGTTAGTCAGAACAGTCTCATTCACTTTGAGCAGACAGGTATAGTTTTAGTTCTCACTGAAAAGGGCCTAGGTTAGGAATGTTTGTGACTTCATTGGGCAGTTCTCTTAATCATAGAGGGGGCTTGTAGGAGAAAGATCATTGGGCAAGAGCAGTATAGCGGAAGGCAATGTGAAGCACCTGCTTAGTCTTGCCTCTTGTCTGGTGACAGTTTGGGACTGGTTTAAAGGAGCAGTTGGATGGAATTGGGGGTTAATCCTAGGAGTTTTTTTTACCAAATAGACAGACATGGTATTTTATCATACCCTGGAGGTTTAGCCAATTTGTCTGCACATACAGATTACAGATGAGAGTATGGCTTCCTGCACCAAGGACCAGCCTACAGGCCTTGTTGAGGGCAGTTTTTAGACTATTCAGTGCAGTTATGGTAGCCAAGCTATACACGATTAACCCATAGTCAATGATGAAGAGTACAGAGCTATTAACCATGAGGGATAGGGCTTCAGTTGTTAAGCAGTGTCTGTGCTTATAGAGAAGGCCAATTCTTGTGCTAACAGCTTTTACTACATGATCTATGTGGTGGGAGTAGGAGAGAGAGAGAGAGCTGTCAAGAGTGATTCCAAGGTACTTGAAAGTAGATACCTGTTCGAGTTGTTCATGTTTGCGGTTAGGTATTATTAGTATACTTGATTTATTTTTTTTGCGAAGGTTGGAGAATATTACTTTAGTCTTTTTATAATTCAAGAGGAGTTTATTTTGGCTGAACCACTCCTCTATGGTGGTGAAACTAGGCTGTAGCTCATTGTTGAGTAGATTGTGGTGGGGACTGAAAGAAAATGGCTGCGTCATCTGCAGAGAGCAAAATTTTAGCTGGGCAGGTACTAGGGAGAGTGAGGAAAAGGCTAAATAAGAGGGGTCACACGATGGAGCCTTGTGGGACTCCAGTGGTCACATTCCTACTATCAGATAGGGTATTAGTTTTACTTGTTGAATTCTATCAGATAGATAGATAGCTCTTGAACCAGCTAATGGTCTCAGTGGATGAATCAAGTGCCGGTAGCTTACTAAGCAGGGCATTGTGGTTGACAGTGTCAAATGCTTTTGTTAGGGTGATGTATATTGACCCAACTATTTGGCTGGTATTAAGTGCCTCATGTATGAAGTCTGCGTATTCCACAAGTGCAGTAGTGGTGCTATGGCCGTTATGAAACTCATGCTGCTGGGGGCACTGGATGTTGTATTTATTCAGATAGTCTACCAGTTGGTCCAAGACAATTCGCTCAAGGGCCTTGGACAGCGGGGGCAGTATGGATATTGGCCTATAATTCGAGTACAGTGCATGGTCTCCACTTTTTTGCACAGGTATCACCACAACGGATTTCCATCTTTTAGGAAATTGGGCTTGATAGAGGGATAGGTTTAGTATTTTGTGGAGGTAAAACTTTGTCAAGGGATAGGGCAATTATTTTTTAAGTCTAGAGAGTCATTTACTGTGTTTGATTTTTCCAAGGGTGCACTGTAGGTATTTTTTAGCTTTGACAGATATTTATTTACAATAAAAGGGAGGATTTCCAGTAGGGTGGGCTATGGGATTAGAAAGAGAAGCTTCTAGGGTACATCCTTTATCGTAAAAGTCCAGGTGGGAGGGATGGAGTTGATTTCAGAGAAAGTGGTGTTAAAAGTGTCTGCAGTGGTTTTTGGGTCCAGAGTAATGTTACCATCTATTACTAGCATGGAAGGGGTTCTTTTTTGCTCTTTCTTGTAAATTCTTCTAGGTTATTCCAGAACTGTTTCCCATCACCCCACATTTTACTCAGAGAGGCTTTGTAGTATTGAGCTTTAGTAAGTCTGATTTCACAGGTGCAGTTGTTCCTGGCAGACCTGTATTTTGGATAGTCAGCCAGATTGCCAGTGGCCTTTGCCTAGTTCAGTAGGTGCTCACTAGTTCCCATGAGGTTTAGAAATGGTGTTGTGATCCAGCAGTTACCAGGATTTTTTTTTGTTTCTGTTTTTTACTGGGGCATATATGTCACATACACATTAAAGGTATTAATGAAGAGGTCTAATGCCTGATCAACATCTTGATGCGTGTCAAGAGGGGACCAATTAAGTTGTGCAAGGTGGGCTTTGAGCAGACCCAGCTTCTCTTTCCTTAGGATCCTATTAGTGGTGTTGGAGGTGGATTTGGTGGCTTTGTTGGACCATAGGCAGGTAACTGAGGAGTGGTCACTACGAGAGTCAGGGTGGACTGTAACATCCACGATCCTGTCATGCTGGTTAGTAACAATCCAATCAATTTGTGTTTTTTGTCCCAGTTTGGTAGTTAATCCTTGCAGGGATGTCAACCATTTGAAAGAGTCAGATACTGGCTAATGCATCTTTATAGGATGCTGCATCCTGAGAGAGTGAGTTGATGAAGTCATCCAGGGTTACAACTTCCCAGGTGCTACGGAGGTCTTTTACTAAGACAACAATCTTGTTGAAGTTGGGGTTCAGATTCCATGGGGGTATATATACCAAGAGCATAGTGATTGATTTGTTGTGGCTATTGAGTATTCTGATGGCTAGGATCTGTGCTTCAGGACAGGAGTTTTTTAGATCTAGCACATGGCCACAAAGCTTGCTCCTTAGGTATAAGACAGCTGCCACCACTCTTGCCTGTTCTATCTAACCTGAAATGGGAGTAACCATTAATGGTAATGGCTGAGTCAGGGATTTTGGGAGAGAGCCATGTTTCTGATATTAAGAGCACATCCTGATTATGGGTACAGATCCATGCTTGGAGTTATCAATTTTGGGGAGGCTACAGATATTAATCTGTATCACTAGTAACACAATTGCTCTGCCTCTTTCTTCCAGATCATGAGCACACTCTCCCAGTGTAAGGGCTACAAATAAATGGTACTGTATGTGAGCCGTTATTACTAACTTCTGCTTATTGCAGTATAGAAGTTTGGATGACAGCCGCAGAAGACTGGGGAACGTGATGAGACAGTAGTGGCTGGTCCGGTACTTACCAGGCAAATAGATGCATAGCACAGCTGTGTTTTAGAAAAAAAGAAGAAATTAAAACCAATCAGCAATACCAAGTTGGAGTCATGGGGGAAGGGAGCTTAACAGAAGGACGAGGAGTTGAAGGTTGAGAGGGAGTTGGTATCAAGGGGACAATAGTAAACCTCTATATAGGTACATGACCAGCGACCTCTGTATAAGTACAGACAGTCAAGGGTGGGTGTGGGGGTGGGCAGGGTAGCTGCTTCTCTAGTGGCAGCGGGACAACTATGAGGACCAGGCTGTGTGTGTTCTGAAGTGCTGCATACCTTGCTGGAGTGCTGCTGCAGAATTACCAGAGCTCTGTGGGTCCCAGAAGAGAGCAAGTTATGCTCAGGGTGGCTCTGTGTGCTGAAAAATAGCAAATGGGAGCCTGGGTTAAATGCAAGCAGGCAGGGGTGGAACAGGAGTAAAAGCAGGTGGGGGTAGGTCTGTTTAGTGATTAAGCTTAAGTATCAGCTGAAGCAATTGTGGAAAAAAAGGAAAAAAACAGCCTAGAGAGTCCTAAATGCCCTGAAAAAAGTTCATTCTAGGGAAATCTTTCAAACAGGGAAGTATTTTAAACAGTACCAATGCCTGGAAAATGTTGCAGGGCTAATACAAATAAGATCCTACAAATCAAAATAACTAAACAGACTATAAATGATCTAAATTCAAAGTATAGAGAAATAAATCTGGGGAAATCTTTTTAAACAGAAACAATTCAGGGAGAGAGATTGCAGGGCTAATAAAAACAAAATAATTAAAAATTCAAGTAACTACAGGTCTCCTAAGCAGTTGGTACAAAAATGGTGCCAAGTTCAAAATCTATGAGGACCAGGCTGTGTGTGGTCTGAAGCACTGCATACATTGCTGGAGTGCTGCTGCAGAATTACCGGAGTTCTGCGGGTCCCAGAAGAGAGCAAGGTATGCTCAGGGATAGGGAGGCTCTGTGTGCTTGCTGGAGTGCTGCTGCAGAATTACTGGCACCCACAGATCTCAGAAGAGACCAAGGATACTCGGGGGAGCTCTGCATGCAGAGCTCCAAGGTTCCTGAAGAGAGCAAGGTATACTGGGGTGGGGTGGGGGAAGAGGGTGTCTCTGCATGCTGTAGATGCAGGGTCTTGCTGTAGTCAGTTCCATCACTGTGCCACGTCTGAGTCTTATCCTGCATGCTAACTGAATGTGCCATATTACCTGAACTCTAGCAGTCATACTAGTCCAGGAGGCATTGTTGAGTTTGTTTAATGTTTGATCCTTGAATTTTCTTGCCATTCGCTTATGGCCCTGCCTGGTCTGTGCCCACTCCCTTCCTTTAGTTAAGTGAGCCTCTTATTCATTTGTGGTAGAACTCTCACAATGCTGGGGGTTTCTTAACCATACTTACTGAAGTCTATGGGACTCATCATAGGTTAAGCCTCCTCATGGGCCTGAGGTAAGTTTCCCAGATATACAGCTACTGTAACGTCTCTTCAGAGTCCAGTTCTTACATGAGCTGGGGCTGGGCTCGCCCACTTCAGGGGGGGGGGCCTCAACAGACCTTGAGCCCCATCAGTCATACTAATGAGCTCTGTTAGCCCTTTGAGGTTGGTCATTCCAATAAAGGGATGGAAAAAGCAAGAATTTCAGCAGTTTCTAATCTGACTTTCTGACACAGCCCTTTGCCGCTACTTCAATTCCAAAGTTCAAGGTTCAAGATTTCTTTATTAGGTACAAGTGTATAATCATATGACAAACAGTTCAACTCAAAATACAAAAAATGCTTCAAATACACATCATACATAAAAACTGATAAAATAATTTATGAAATTGTCACATCAATAAAACACAGCTTCAGCATGTTACATGCCTCGAGATAAAATTTAGTGACAGTGTAAGTCAAAGGTATACGTTTACCACCTAAAACTACTAGAAGTTGCTATTCCAACCTTAAACCACTGACTTTCTTCAAAAAATGTTCAAACCATTTATCCCTTAGTACTCTTAATAGTGGGCACTCAATTAACAAATGTGCACTAGTAATATTTACAGTTTCATTACATTTACATTTTCTCAATTCCATCGGTGTCTCCCATCACACATGTAATTTGTAGTGAAAATATATGTCAAAGCACATCCTAGCAAATACTTTACTATGCAATGTATTCTGATACCATAAAAGATAGTATTGAGACCTATCCAGATTGTAAATTAATTTGTACTGATGAAAGAGAGATGACTGAGTAATTTTAGCAGTATCCAACTCTAAATTAATGTCTGTTCATCTTGTAATTGCGCCTTCTATATGTTTTTACATTGACTAAGTTCTGATTTTCATACAAGTCACACATACTAGTTTTTCTTAATATTACATTAACGTTTGTTAAACCAAGGGAGAGAGAAAGAGAATGGATACCACCTCTTTTACACAATAAGAGTTCTTCCCAGCAAGCAAATCTAAATTTCACCACTGGATTACTCACAACTCTCATCTAGTACTTTATGGATCTTATTTTTGCTATTAGGTCAATAGAATGTATGTGTTTCTCCCCTCACATGGGCACCAGATACTGCCACAGGGAGTCCTAAACCAGTCTCAGACAAATATTTTGAATTGGTTCTAACAGTGTGACTTATTGCTCTACTCTCCAAACTTCTACCCCATATAATAAGGTAGATTTCACCCTAGCACTATACACATCTTTCATAGCTTTAAAAGAATTGTCAGCAAAGACCTTTCTAAATCTACAGATGTCAAGAAAGGCCTGTCTTCCCTTTTGTTTGTGTAATCCCTTGCCAAACCGGAAGTGTTACAAATTTGATGCCCCTCGCGGCATCAGGAGATTGGATGTGTGTGCCACTTGTGTCACGCAACAACTAGGAGAAATGAGCACCAACAGGCATGCGGTGGGGAATCAAAGGGGGTTCAAGTAGGGATTTGAAGAGTGTGGACATGCGGTGGTTGGAGCTGTGAGGCGGGCTGAGTAGTTGGGGCCTGGGAGGCCCGAGCCTGGGTAGCTAGATCACCCTCCAACCCCAAACATATGCAGGGGTACCCCATATTCTACTGATGGGGCATCAGACAAGAAAAGATGCAGCATCAAGATTTGAAAGTTTAAAGAAGCCTGTCTGCCTCCACTGCTGACATAACAAAGGTGGCTGCCATGGAGGGCCTGGTGACCAAGGTGGCATTATGTCTCTGGAGGGGAGGAAGGTGGCATATTTTACCCCAGCACTGCTCTGTGTCCACTGTTCAGGTATGGCTACTAATTTAAGAGGGACTGCTGGTACTGAGATGAAGAGTTTGGCCCTCGGCTGGGGTGAACTCTGCCTGTGGATTGGCAGGTGTGGGTGGACAAGGTGAAAGGACTGCCTGACTTAAGAGCTGGTTAACAGAGCCACATTAAAGTAAAGAAACTGTGCCAAATAAAGTTTTAAACCTGCTCCCACATGTGGGGTATGTACTGTAATGTAGGAACTACCCAGAAATGTATGAGAAGAGAACAGCAGAAAGGGGAAAATGGTCTGAAGCACACAAAGCTGTGGGACATGCCAGATAAATAACCCTGACAGGATAAAGGGGAAAACATAAGAGCCCAGAACAGCTGTGAGAGGCAAATGCATTCAGTTGGTCTGGGGTTCAGTTCCCTGGGTCCCCCATTTTGCAAATTGGTCCCATGGCCAGTGGCTGTTGTTGATGTGGATTACAATTGAATGAACTGTAAATACTGTGCCTCTGGAGGTAAATACTGAGGCCTGAGCCTTTTAAAGTTTTAAAATAATTGTTGCCGTTGCATCCAGTTTGGTTTGGGGCTGAATCATTAAAGTTACAACTGTTTGCCATGCACTGCAATTTCTTTAAAGTATGTTGCAGAACTGATGGCCATCGAGGGGCCCTCCAGCAGTGCTAAGTGTGTGCAGAGAGTTATTAGAGCATGCCTAGGTGGCACTCAGCTACCAACAGGAATCCCAGTTTACTGCTGAATCAAAAGTACTGTAAACAAGTATACCTTGCTTGAAGTTGATACGCTGCTCAACCAGTTCTCTGGAATCCCCCTATCTGAGACTGTTAACACCTAACCCCTAGACATGGGAAGGGAGGGGGATGCTGTCTGATATTGCCACCAGAGGTTGGGAGTCAGAGCAATCAGGCAGCCAGCCAGTAACTGAGATCTGAGAAATATCCCAGGGCAGGAGCTATAAAATTCAAGGTGATCAAATAATTAAAGATCAAAGGCAAAGTAGCGAGTAGGAGGTGACATTTGGTAAATTTTATGTGCAGTACCCAACTAAAAGATGTCAGGTTTATCCCTAAATAATGAAATTCTTTTATAATCTGCACTGGAATATTTTTTATATACCATTTGCATTTCACCTCACAAGCTCTTCTCACTATCGTTACTTTAGATTTCTCTATGCTAACTTCTAGGGATAGGTCATCGAGGGACTCAATTACATTATTCAGAGCTCTTCGGAGACCCACTGCAGATTTTGAAATTACTATTGTCATCTGCATATAATAGATTTATCAGATATTCTAAGATTTTTGGTACAACAGTATTTGTAATATTCAGATTTAGTGCAACATAATCAATTTATATATTGAATGATACTGGGGTTAGAAGTCAGTCCTGTTAGACCCCCCTGTTTATTTTGATCTTATTTGTCACTTTCCCATCCAATGAGTATTGCGTACCTGAGTTTGTTCCTGAATGTAAGACTATCATTAATTTTAATAATTGTGGGTCTATTTCCAAATCTGTCAGAATTTTCCATAAAGTATTTCTGTTGACATTATCAAATGCCTTTTTTAAATCTAAGAAACAGAAATATTACCTCTCTCCTGGTATTTACATATTTATCCACTAGGGCCCGGATATTCAAAGCAGTTGCACATGGCGCAACTGAGTTGTACCAGCGCAAGTGCGGACTTGCGCCAAGGAGTGATATTCAGCGGGAGCCAGTGTGCACCGCAAATCCCATTGTGCCAATGTGCAACGATAATGAATGCAGGTGCAGGTGCAGGGGGCATGCCCATGAATATCCAGTGCAGTGCAGTATTCAACCATGGAACCATGGCGCAAGTGCAGAGTAAATCCGAGATGCGCTGAGCAGACTTGAGCCTATAAATACAGGGTGCAAGTGCACAGACAGCACTTGCACCAGGTGAGAGGGAGGGAGATGGAAAAGAAGAAAGAAAGACAGACAGAAAGATGGACAGAACGAGTGAGAGGCAGACAGACAGAGGCAGCCACAGAGGGAGAGGAACAGAGGTGGCAGTGGAGTGGGAGACAGGGGCAGAGAGAGTGAGAGGGACAGGCAGGCACAGTGCCAGGCAATGCACCTGGGTGGTACACAACCCACAGAAACCAACCACTCAGGGGGGATATTGGACATCGGGGGCCATGGATAGTGCACCCTTCATGATGGAGGCTGTTATGAGGGGTGTGAGGGGGCAGGAGGAACAGCAATGTGGCTGAGGAAAGGCCTATCAGTGGTATGCCCGACACAGGTGGTACCGTACCCACACTACCTTTGAGAACTACTCTGACACAGAGATTGTGTGCTGGTACCACATGAATAGGGCCATTCTGAGGCAGATCTGCAAGCTGCGCAGTGAAAGAGATGAAGGCACCCACAAGACGGAGCCACGCAATGTCTGTGGAGACCAATGTGACAGCTGTCATGTGCCTGCTTGCCACAGACACCTTCCAGAGACCAACAGGGGACACCACGGGCATAACCCAGTTGGCCATATCATGCCTATTCACACAGTTCCTCAATGCTCTGCTGCTACATGCATCAGAATTCATCCATTTCCCCAGCACACAGGAGGAGTGTGCAGCAACCATGCAGGACTTTCACAGGGTAGCATGTATGCCTGGCAGCTTGGGTCCATTTACTGCACCCATGTGGGCCTCCGCATGCCACCTGACCCTGAGGGTGTGGCCTACATCAGTAGGAAGGGGAGCCGAGCGTCAACTGCCAGATGGTGTCCGACGCCATGGGGTACATCATCAATGTCTGTGCCACACACCCTGGTAGTGCACATGATGTGTTCATCTTTCACAGCTCTGCACTGTGCCACAGGTTTGAATGTGGGGACATCCCCACGAGCCACCTAGTGGGTGAGTATGGGATGGGAAAGGGGTGACAGACAGAGCAGGCCATGGGATGGAGGGGGGCAGGGTGGGCATGCTGGTGAGGGTGCCAGGGATGGTCAAGGATCACAGCAAAGGATGGCGAGGCTAACCATGTCATTATCCACACAGGAGACAGTGCTTATCCACTAAGGCCCTGGCTGCTCACCCCATAGCAGTGCCTGTCATCCTCAGTAGAGGAACGCTACAAGGTACACACCAGCAAGCGCACCATCATTGAGCATGTATTCAGCATGCTGAAGGCACATTTCTGTTGTCTAGACAGGTCTGGCGTTGCCTTACAGTACAGTCCCTTGAAAGCCTGTGGCCTATTCCTGGTGTGCTGCATACTGCACAACATGGCCATTGACCAAGGGATAGCTGTCGAGGCTGATGAGAGTGACAGTAGTAGGGATGATGGAGGCAATGGTCCAGAGGGTAGTGGACAGCCCCCCCGGTGGTGGGATCCCCAGCTGCAATGGATGGTGTGCCAACATCAGAAAACCATCACACAGGAGCACTATGGTGCATGGAGGTAGGTGGTACGAAACTCATGCATGAGCCACACAAACAGGTACAGCAAACATGCAGGGGCATGCATGGCAATGGGCATGCACACACACACAGACATGGTGCAGGGGTAGGAGAGTCAGTGGCACACAACCACACAAAACCACACACAGCAACACACACATGCACCCACACACCCAGGCGTTGGCATATGGCAGGGATCAGATGCATTGCACCGCTGCACAGGCACAACCAGTGCTGAACTGCCCTCATCACACCCATGCCACATGGTCCAGTGGCTGCGTAAGCATGCACACAGGCAGCATGCAGCATAACACACAGGCGCCATACCAGTGGCATACAAACACACATGCCACCCATGCATGCACAGGGCAGCAGCTGCAGACTGCGATTAGGGTGACACGCACATCAGGGCTGCCACACGGAACCATGGCCACCAGGGCCACAGGGGCAGCTGTGCCGGGGCCAATCAGCAGCCACAGGCTGCTTATCAGCCATTGGAGGTGTTTGCAACAGTCCCCAGGGGTTGAACCACTGGACCATGACTGAGTCCACCTGAGGGTGTGTAGGTGCCCAAACAGGCCTGCCCCAGGCATGCCTGGGATGCCAACATCAGAGCCCGACCTCAACAATGTGGGTGTTGCCAATGCCGGGATCGTGAGGTGGACAGTGCACTGCATGGGGTCCGTGGTGGCCGGCCATGCCCTATGGCAGCCAACATCGCAAAGCCATCCATGATTGCATTGGCAATGCGATCCAGGGATGCAGTTGTGGCCTCCTGCATGTGCTACATCCCCATCGGGAGTTGCACAGTGCCCCTCTCATGTTGCTCGGCCAACTGGCACACCTCCGCACACAGTGTAAGCACCCCAGTGGCAAGCTGTATCGGTTGTTCTACGGAGGTCCGCAGCAAACGGGTGCGCTCAGCCAGCAGATCGGTGTCCTGGGGATCCCAGGCTGGACGCCGACCATCCTGTGGTGACCGGCCACAATGTGCAGCCCCCCTCTGAGATGGATGCTGCATAATAGAGTCCTCATGGGGTATGTCCCTAGCTGGCACCCCGGCAGCGGACCTGGCGACCAGCTGCCCTGTGGCACCCGCAGCCTGTTGCCATTGCCTGTCCAGCCGCTGAACACTGCCCAGCACCTGCATGACTGCACCTCCACTACCACACAGCATAGCCGTGGCAGTGCACACAGCTGCATCTGCAGTGGCAGCAGGCAGCATTTCACCTGCTGTCAGGTTGCTGGGCGTGCTGCCTCTGTTGGTGTCTGGCATGGTGCGTCTTCCCTACAACATCGCTCCCATGCTGTCCAGGATGATGTCATCATCAGCATTGGACCCTGCCCCAATCTGTGTCTCCATGCAGAGGACATTGAGACTGGCATCCCGCAAGAACACATCCATGGCCTCGTCCGACCCCATGCCCAAGACATCCCCCTGGACTGTGGTGGTGTGCTGCAGCCTATCAGACCTCCGGATGCTTTTGGAGGTGGATGGCTGGTTCTCCTGGGCTGGTCCTGAATCCACAGCCACTGCCAGAATGCCATCCTCTGCACACAGGCATGCTGGTGCTGAAAAAGAATAAATGTGTGTAAGTGGTGGAATGCCCACATGTGCCCCAAAACAGCCACTGCATATGTCCAGCAGCATGGCATGCATGTTGCACACACATACACAGGGCACACATGGTGGCAGCATGCATGCCAGCATGCCCATTTACGCACCCTCTGTGCCACCGGCTGTGCGTGGCTGACATACATTGCAGTGATGGGCTGCCACCCGTCTGAAATCCTCCTCCAGGCACACCCTCCATGGTGCTGCGGTGCATGGTGGCTGCCACCAACTGCTCCTGCACTGTGAGCTGTGGCACATCTGCAGACCCCCCTCCGGTGGCATTCCAGGATGCATGGATGGCTGCCACCTTGTCCTTTATGTACCTCTTGTCCATGCCCACCTTCTTGCGGCACTCCTGCACTGACCGCTGGTGGCTGCCCTGCTGGTTCACACATGCTGCTACCTCTTCCTAGGCCCCAGCCCTGGCCTATGGTGTGCCTGTGGCACCACTCAACAGAGGCTCCCTGTTGAGGTTGGCCTCGAACACAGCCTCTGATTCTGTGTTAGTGAAATTGGGCCTGTGCTTGTGAGCAGCCCCATGCTCCTCTACCTCCTCATGTTCTGACATGTTGCTTCCTATGGACATGGACAGCACAGTGTCAGTGGAAGCAGCACCCTGTTCCGTCCCCCCTGCTGTGCTGGCTGGGCCCAGTGTGCTACAGCAGCAAGCGCAACTTGGCTCAAAAGGATGCAATACCGATCCATGGCCTGTGCTGATCCATGACGCTTTTATAGCGCATCGCATGCAAATGAGCTTTGGCACAACGGTAATGACATGCTAATTCCCCCAGTGTGCCACACATTGGCTGAGGAGCTCATTTGCATGTGGTGGCTGAATATCACTTATTTGGTCCATGCACAATGAGTTTGCTCTGGAGCAAGTCACAGCGCAATGCGCACTTATGCGCGGTGCGCAGGACCACAGTGCACATGTGCCAGATGGTTTAATGTCATCAGTTGTGTACTGTGCACTGACTGCACAATGAGGGCCATGGTGCATGGTGTGTCAGGCCTGCTATTGCGCATGTGCGCACTGTGCGGTGGCTGAATCATGGTCTCTGCTGTGACCTCTGCCCCCGGTGACTCCTGCACCTATGACCCCACCTAGCCACACCCATACCACACATCTCCAAGACTGCGTGATGGGTGGGCACAGCGCATGTCCCCTCGGCCCATGCATCTGGTGCATTCAGTGGCCACGTACACTTACCACCACCATTTTGCACCCCGGGTCACACTTGCAGCATTTCACAACAGAGAGCACCATAGGTGGCCAACTGAACGTAGGTTGAATTGGTCAACCTTGTCACCTGCATCCAGCCTCACACACCACAAATATTTGGGCAGGCACCACTGCAGCAGCCCCGGGTAGCAGTGTGGCAAAGCATTGCTGCCACACTGCTGCAGCACATGGGGGTGGCCAGGACTGGAGACCAGTGTCACCACTGCTATGGTGACCTGACACGGAGGGACCCAGAGTGCCTCAGGAGGCTGGGGGTGCATGTCAGGCATGGGGCTGTGCCACAGCCAGGTGAGTAGGCCCATAATACATGTGTGTCCTGGTGCTTTTCTGTGGTGTTGGCTAGGCTGCTTGGCATGCCCTGCAGGGTGGTGTACTGCCATCGTGTGCATCACAGGGGGGCATCGCCCTCTGCTGCTAGCGTTGTGATGCTACTGTGTGGAATGTGTCGGGCAGGGGCTCACCCTGTGAATGGGGGTGGTGGGCCACTGCTGTGGTTGGTTACTGATGTGTACCTGTCTCTGTTCCATTCCCAGGGCCTGAAAACAGGAGAAGGGCAGCAGCAGCAGTGGCAGGCCGGCAGGCTGCAGTGAGCCAGGGTGGTGGAGGAGGAGTGGCTCTAGCACCAGTGGGGCCACAGAGAGCAGGTAGGCACTGACATAGACCTTCACATCATCCTTGGGGGCGAGGGTGCAGGCATGGCCGCCTGTGCCAAGTGCCATGGCAGCTGCATGTGTCGCACTGTGCATGCTTCCTGCCACTGTGGTGCATCCATTGAACTAGTGTGCCAGCTGTTGGTGGGGGGTGTGTGTGCCCAGCTGCCACTGACATTGCTGTGGTGCTGCTGGAGCACTGTGCCATGTGACTGCCATAGCGAAGTTGGGTGGCCACTGTGTGGCGGGGACCACCGTTGTGCACTGATGTGGTGTGCCGCATTGCTGGCAGGCGGTGGCCCACCCCCTACGGGTGGCCTGTATGGGCCCTCTGTGGGTGTGTGATCCTGCTGCCCCATTATGCACTGTGGATGGGCATGGTTCCTTGGGGCATTGCACTGATCACCTGTCCTGTCCCTTGTCCTAGGTGTCCAGCGGTGGCGCAGGAGTCTCCTCTACTGCCAGCTACTGTGCCAACTGATACTTATTATCTTGATGACCATAGAGGTGGTGCTGCAGGTCTGCAGGATGCTGCTGGTGGACAGGAGGCACAAAGACTGCAAGGGGCATCAGGCCGTGGCCACTGCTAGTCAGGCCCTGAATTCCCCTGTTTCCCCAGCTGTACCTCCCCCTCCAGTACCCCTTCCCACTGTACAGCTTGTTCCCTATCCCCTTCCCTTGCTCTCCTACCTTCCCCCACATCCTTCTATTGTATATAGTTGATTTTTCAATATATCTATCTTTTGATGTGCCTGCCTGTGTCTGCATTGCAGGTGACATAAGCCATGCTGCAGTGGCCCAGTGCCTGTCCATGTGGTGTCGGGGTGCATGTTGTGCTTCTGTGGATCACTGCTGTGTGCTGAGGTGTGTCCCACTGTGGGGGTGTCCCTCCTCTTGGTTGGGGGCTGTGCCTTGGGGTGCCCATGGGGTGGCAGTCAGCGGTGTGGGTGGGTGTGTGTGCTTGGCTGCATGATCCTGGGTGTGACCTGCTCTGGTCTGGGTGTGTGGGGGTGCATGGCCTGCAGCCTGCAGGGGGGTCCCCTTTGGGGACCCTCTGTTCACCATTGGCACCTCCTGTTGCCTACTGTCTGTGCTACTGTTATGTTCTGGGGTGGGGGGTCTGGGTGCCTGTGTGCACCCTGCTGTGCCCAGCTGGTGGTGGCCTCCTGTGGCCTGACACTGTGCTTCTATGGCTCTGTCCCTGGGTCACCTCTCTGTGCCATGTCCCCCTCTATTGCTCTGCTCCCATGGTTGGCCTGGGGCTTATATGACTGCACCATGGCACACCTGTGTTTGCACCATGGTGCACCTCTGGTTGCACTATGGTGCATCCACAGTTATGCCATGGTGCACCTGTGCCATATTCAGCCGGGTTGCATTGGTGCAGTGCGGCCAGCATAACCTCTGAATATGGCTCCTGTTGCACCACAGTGCATCAGATTTGTGCTGTGCCAGACTTGCGCTGGCCTTTGGCTCATTTCTGAATATCTGGGCCTAAATAGTTAAGTATGAAAATATTGTCTGTTGTAGATCTGTTAGTTACAAAACCCAACTGATTGTCAAAGATTATTTGTCTATCCTCTACCCAGCTTACCAGTCTTTCTAGCAAAAGGCAAGAGTAGATTTTGGCTGGTATACAGTACATATCAGGGAGATGGGTCTATAATTTGCTAGATTATTCTTGTCACATTTTTTGTGACTTGGTACTGTTTCCATAGTTAACCAAGAGTCCAGGATCATCGCTGTATTACTGATAAAACTAAAAAGGCTAACTAGCAAATGTGACTGCCAGCCAATGTTCATCTTAAAAATCTCTGCAGTTAAACCATCTATTCTGATGGCTTTATTTTTTTGGCTTAGAATATAATTCTCAATTTCTTTGCTAGGCAATGGAGGGCAATAGCCAACACCTTCTGGACCAGGCTATATTATCTCTATATGTTTTGTACTTTTTCCCCTTCACAAGGAGCTGTGTATACATTTGCATAAAACTTCTCCCAGGAGTTAAAAGAGATCATAGCCTCAACATTATTTGAAATTTTATTTTCACCTAAAGCTATTAGGGACCAAAACTTTTTGGTATATTTGTCTTCTATGGCAGTTTGTATCTCTCCAAGGTTTTTTTTATGAAATGCCTTTTTTTCTGATTAATGACATATTCTTTTTTTTAGTTCTTGGAAGGCTTTGTTGAGCAATAATTTTGGATATGTTATGGTGTATCTTCCAACTTTGTTTATTAAGAATACTGAAACAAGGGGCACTACCATGAACATAGAAATCCTGTTAAATTATTTCCTTATTAGTTAGTTGTTTGTTTAATAGATTAGCCAGCTTATTGTAATTATCCACTACCTCCACACCTAACATGATCTCATCTCTTAAATTAGCAACATATCCCTATTTCTGGATAGCTATTATTTTGTCTGGAAGAGCAGGATTCCATTAATTTTTTTTGATTGTATGTATAAACATTAGAATGCTTGCAAGAATTCTGAGAAGAGCTACTAAAACAAGAATTTGTCAATGCCGAATGTTTGCTTGCTGGTATTGGCATTGGAAATGCAGGAGTTAGTCAGATGCAGAATAGGAATGGCAGTGAAATATTGAAGTGACACCAACCCCAGCTCCACCCTGCAGAGATGGACAGACATTCTGGTGTGCCTTTGGGTTGTTGCCCATAATGCTGATGCCATGTCACATCACCCTACCCTGCAGACACCGACAAATGTTGAGGTGTGCCTTGGGGTGTTTGACTAACAGTCACCCCATTCCATAAGGAAATATAGAAACATAGAAACATAGAAACATAGAAACATAGAAACATAGAAGTTGACGGCAGATAAGGACCGCAAGGCCCATCCAGTCTGCCCATTTCTTTTTCTACCTTATAAATGTGCCATCGGCCTTTGCTCTGTCAGTGACCTATCTATTCAGTCATTTGTATTGCTCCTTTATGCCTATCCCAAGCCTGTTTGAAGCCCTGCACTGTATTCATAGCCACCACTTCTTGTGGTAAGCCATTCCATGCATCTACCACCCTTTCTGTGAAAAGAATTTCCTCACATTCCCCCTTAATCGGCCTCCTCTAATCTCATGCTGTGTCCTCTTGTCCTGCTATTTTTCTTATATTTAAACATATTAGACTCTTTCACCTTGTTTATGCCCTTAAGGTGTTTAAATGTCTCGATCATATCACCTCTCTCCTCCTTTGCTCAAGGGTATACATATTGAGCTCCGTTAATCTGTCCTCATATGTCTTCCGATGCAGTCCCTGCACCATTTGGTTGCCCTTCTCTGGACTGCCTCAATTTGGTTAATGTCCTTGTGAAGGTGTGGCCTCCAATACTGCATGCAGTACTCCAGATGGGGCCCTAACCAATGTCTTGTACAGAGGATTATTACCTCCCTCTTATGACTTGTGATACCCTACTAATACACCCTAACACCCCCTAGCCTTACCTACTGCTTTGAGGTCTGCTTGGATGATTTTAGGTCATCAGTGATGATGATGCCCAAGTCTCTTTCTTCCTTTGTGACTGCTAGCAACTCCCCTCCCAGCCTATAAGTGGCTTCAGGGTTTCTCTTCCCTATGTGCATGATTTTGCACTTCTTTGCATTAAATCCCAGTTGCCACTCTTCTGACCATTCTGCTAGTTTATCCAGATCTCTTCTCATTCTGCCCACCCCATCTGGATCATCTACTCTGTTGCAGATCTTGGTGTCATCTGCAAACAAACAAGCCTTACCCTCTAGTCCATCTGCGAGGTCACTAATGAAGATGTTGAATAGAACTGGCCCCAGGACTGATCCCTGAGGTACCCCACTTGTGACTTGCATCTCTTCTGACTGTATACCATTTACCACCACTCTCTGTTTTCTGCCAGTCAACCAGTTTGCCACCCAGTTGACCAACTCTGACCACCGGCCTACCTAGCTTATTTATCAATCTTCTATGTGGAACAGTGTCAAAAGCTTTGCTGAAGTCAAGGTAGAGCGACATCAACTGCTCCCCTTGGTCCACCACTCTGGTTACCAGTCAAAGAAATCTATGAGATTAGTTTGACAGGACCTTCCTTTGTAAACCCATGCTGTCTTGGATCCTGTGCCCCTATGGATTCCAGGTGTTGCACTATCCTAAGGAGTGCCTCCATAATCTTACCCACTACTGAGGTAAAGACCCGGTCTGTAGTTCCCAGCCTCTCCCTGCTACCACTCTTGTGGAGTGGGATCACATGAGCCCTTCTCCAGTCTTCTGGGACCTCTCCTGTGCTCAGAGACTCACTAAACAATTCTGCTAATGGCTCTGCTAGTTCCTCCTTTAGCTCCTTAAGTACCCTGGGATGTATGCCATCAGGTCCCATTGCCTTATCCACCCTGAGCTTAGCAAACTCTTGTAGGACCCTTTCTTTTGTGAAGGGAGTAGTGCTCACCTCCCTCCCCCTGTGTCCATGATGCTGAGCTGTGGGCCCTGCCCTACCTTCTCTTCAGTAAATTCTGAGCAAAAGTATCTATTTAGGATAGATGCCTTTACAGGGTCCTCCTCCTCACATGCTCCCTTTTCTCCATTAAGCTTAGCAATACCCCTCTGGACTTTCTCCTTTCACTAATGTATCTATAGAAAGTCTTGTCACCTTCTTTTACTGTTCGTGCTAGTGTTTCCTCAGTTTGGGACTTTGCCTGCCTTACTGCCTTACCTGCTTCCTTAGGGCAGTTTGGTATGCCTCCCTATCTTCATCCCTCTGTGTTCCCTTATATTTTCTGAAGGCCAGCCTTTTGGCTATGACCTTTCTGCTACTGTATTTGAGAACCAAAGTGGTTTCCTTCTTCTTTGCACTTCCTTTTCTGTCTAACACAATGGGATGTTGCTTCAAGTATTGTATCCTTAATGCTTGCCCACTTTGCCTTGTACCTCCTCACCTGTGTTTCTTTTGCCAGGGCTAGCTTAACTCTGTTGGCCATCTTATCAAAGTCAGCTCCTCTGAAGTCCCATATTTTTGCCTTGGAATGGGATGATTTAGATGTAGTAGCCAAATTGAACCATACCATATGCTGAAATGGGTGCAGTATAGGAGAATGGGGTGAACTTTGGGACTAAAGAGTCCAAAGCACACCTCGATGCCTGTCACTGGCTGCAGATTGGGGTTGGGGGGTGGAATGCCATGAGCAATACTGTCGACAGTCCCAAGTCATACGCCTGACGCCTGTCAGTCCCTACAGGGCAGGGTGCTATGGTCAAAATCCTAATGCCCTGAGCATTTCTTGGTATTTTCCCTCCAAGTTTTCAACATGGACTTTTTGTAAGCCCACCGCATGAACAGTGACACTATCAGTTCGTTAACCGAAAGGTGATTTTGCACAGCAACTGTGCCATTTGGCGCCACAGGTGCAAAAACGCATTCTGAACAGCATGTAAAAAATGATAGCTGTACTGTTCATGAGGAGGTGTAAAAAAATGTAATGCTGAAAATCTGGAGTGAAAATATAAAAAAATTGGTGACGTAACCAGGGTGTGTATAAACTGCACAACACACACCCGTAATGCAATTATTTGGGGAATTTTTTACACCAGACTTTCAACATAGGCATTTTGGGACCTCTGCTCGTGATCAGGGGCACTGTGATTTTCTTAATCTGTCCTGAACATTGATTTTGCACAGCAACCGTGCCCATTGTGTGCCAGATGAGTGAAACCACATTTCGGGCAGGATGTGAAAAACTAAAGCTGAACTGTTCATAAGGAGGTGTGCAAAAATGGCAATGTTGAAAATCTGGAGTGAAAATATGAAAACATTTAGGAAATTATGAGTGTGCATGGAAACTGCACAATGCACACATATAACATGCTTGTTTTGTGGAATTTTGTCACCAAATTTTCAACATAGGCATTTTAGGACCTCAGCTCACGAACAGTGTCACTGACCGCAAACTCAGGAAATGCCAGTAATGGAGTCTCCAGAATTGCATGAAGTACTCTAGATGGGGTCTCACCAACTGTCTGTAGAGAAGAATAACTACTTCCTGTTTTCTACTGTTGATACCTCTCCCTATGCATCCAGGTATCCCTCCATCCCTCCTTACTGCCTTCTCACATAGCTTGCCCACCTTCAGGTCATCTGATATAATTACTCCCAGGTCCTTTTCCATTTTTGATGTTGTTAAATTAGACAATTATCTGGCAAGTCTTATGCTGAGAGGTTGATAGACTTGAATCTCTACTCTCTGGAGTATAGGAGGCTGAGGGGGATCTATGTCTGGCATACAGGGCATTCCACAATTGGGACCTTTAGGAGTGTGTCGAATTAGAGGGTAAGGAACCTAGAAGAGGAAGTAGTTTCCACTGTAATTAGCTAAAGTGAGTATTCTATGGGGCATCAAGACAGGGTGGATGGTTTAATCAGAGTAATCTGCACATGGAATAGGCTACCTAAGGAGGTGGTACTAACAGCACCCTGTATGCCTTCAAGTCATCACTGGATAAATTCATTGGTAACACGAAGTTTGAATTCTCGAACTTATACAAGATAAGTCAAAAAGACCAAAAGGCTACTGACTTGTAATCACCTATGAACCTATGAACTGGTCCATAGACCTATGCCCAGGAGGGTCCCATGATTTAAGTGTTCCCACTGCTAACATAATTGGTAGGTGATAACTACTAAAGTTTTGCTTCACCTTAAAATAGTTTATCACATGCCATTTAAAACCATACTTGAATTCCAAATTCCAAGCATTACTCAAGACGTCATGTCATTCTTATCATTCATTGGTTCATTGTAGTTCTACCAGAATTTTATGCCATGCCAAACAGTGTTGAATTTAACCAGGTTCTACTAATACCAGAATGCTGTGGTCTGTATTTCTACCTCACCAACTCAGTCACCTCAATAGCCACTACCAACTTAATGCTAGTTCCTACAATCCATATTTATGATCACTAGCAGAGTCAGCTTAGCACCCTCAAGCATCTACTTGCTGCCGTAAAATATAGATAGACACCTGGAGGTAAAGCAACCTTAGGCCTTGGGTCCCTAGAGGTCTCCCCCACTGGGGGATTTCCTCACCTCAATGCCAAAGGTCATAAAACAAATTCCACTGTCAGTTGGGGCCTGAATGTCTTCTAGTCTGAGTATGTCTAAGTCACTTGTCCTGTTCCTACTGTCCTGCCCAAAACTTTGTACATTACATGCTCAGCAATTCCTTTGGCTTTATTCTTTATGGGGATCTTTGACATATCCACATGCTACCTTTAATCAAAGGGGACCTAGTCCAGGTAGCACTAGTAAGGCTGAAACCATCCGCAAGATGGGTTCTTTTGCTACATGAGTGAGCTCAATGGTACCTCAAAAGGGTAGTAGTTAGAGGTGTTGTAAGGTCTGACTTCACCTGCGAAGTTTATGCAAAGTTGTTAATTTCATCCTTTAAGAAGCTCTGAAGTTCCTGAAACAGCGTCACATGGTGAAGTTTTAAAAAACCTTTTTACTGAAATCCCTCAACTGCTTTAGTTGTACCCATCACCTCCCACCACTCAGTGCCTTATAATACCATATCCGCCAAAATCAGTACCCTTTGCAATGAGTCTGACCCCCCCTGGCAAAGTTTGTTGCTGCATACAGTGCCTGCGGGTAATAAAAAGGAACTTGTCCCCTACCCACATACCAAAACCAACTTACCCCATGTCCCCAGCCTAAACCTGACCATGAAGTGCATACCTCCCAATCAACACTCTCTGACCCCCAGCTGCCTCTTCCCTCTGAGCACCCCAAAAACATCACATTAGGGACCTGTAACAAAAGAAAGCTATCCTCTGTTGCAGACACATCCTCTGTTGTTTTTAAGTATCAAAATAAACATCTTTACCTGTCGTAAAACTGGATCAAATTTTACAAAGTCATCATTCATTCATTCATTCTAATACTTGCCACAGAACAGTTAGGACTTTTCTGCAACACAGTATGGTTTTCTTTTCCTTACAGATACCAAATGTAATTGTTGTGGGGTCCTAGGGGTAAAGTGAGAGTGAGGGTCAGAAGGGGGATTGGGGTTGGTGCCAGTGGGGGGTAGTGGGGAATTTAGTTTTAGCATATGTGTGTGGGGGAGAGTTACATTTTACTACCAGCAGACAGTGTGTGCAGAGGCAAACTTCACCAAGTGAGAGTGTTTTTTCACAGAAAAAAGGTGGGGTGGAGGGATATATAATTTTAAGGCACTGGGTGATGGGAGAGGGGTAGGTACAACCAAACCAAGTGGACTGGTGAGATGTGGAAGAAAAAAGCATTTTTTTAAATGAAAACCTTTGCATAGTTCTTCTTGGGTAAAAGTGTTACTTCGCCCAGCTGAAAACTATGCAAAGTTTCACATTACAGGCACTCTGCCAGTTAAGTGCCAGTTTGCATGATTTTGCCTGGTGAACTTAGATACTTCACTAGAAGAACTTCACAAAGCGAAGTTACCCACCTCATACATCTTTAGTGGTAATCAGCATTTACAGTGCATAAGCATTCTATCTGCATTCTTAACAAGACCTATTATATATAGTTGCCACTGGACCAGTAAAGATAAAGGCTATTTCTGTGGCTCTGTGAGGCAGTGGGCAACAAGCCCAGCCTCCTCAGAGTATCATATAAAGAGCATGCTCCAGGTTCCTTCGGACTCCATGCTCCACCATTTTCCACCCCTCCTCTGGTGGCATCTCACTCTTCATGGGTGATCTCAACAATACCTTCCAAAGGTACCTTTAGTCATAAGATACCTTGTCCTTGTGACACCTCTGGGGAGGAACTCTCCTCAAGATAGGTTCTTTTGTCACATTGCCACATTTGGTGGTACCTCAAAAGTGTGGTAGTCCCCACCTGGGACAGAGAGGAATGGCTGAAGGTTACAGTTCATGAGCATTTTACCTACTGTACATCCTTAACCATTCCTATTATATGTAGTTGCCCACTGGACCAGTGAACCTAGGAAATGACAACAAATCTAAGACACTAGAGGATCGCTGTGGTGAGCAACTACAGCATCCCTGATCTTTTTCAGTGCCCTACTCCTAGAATACAGCATTTGTGTCATACACATAAAATGGAAAAGGTTTTGTTGAGAATGGTGGTATAAATTATGTGGTAAAGGGGTTTTAATCATGTAACAGCAACTGCAGGGATTTACACCAAAGTACACAAAGTGAAAGTAGTGGTTTGGGGAAGGTTAGGAGATAAAAACATTCCTTGCATTCAAACTGCTGCAAAAAAAATATATTAACATGAATAGCTTGTATGGTACTGTGCTGTTATTACAGCTGCAACAAATTTTACCAGGGACTTGGACTCATGTATATTTCAATATTTCATCTGGGTTAGATTCAGAGTAAAAACATCTTGTTAACATGAGATGGGTTCACATTGAGTTTGCAAATGTCAAATCAGGTTGGCATAATGAGCTGGGAGTGTAACTTTGCAGAATCCCAATCTAACCACTTCTGATGCTATATTTGGCTTCGTAGTAGATAAGCTAAGAAAAACAGCTTCTTGGCATCCTTAACCTGGACTGGACTGAAATATTTCATGAAAAGGGTGACATTTTTATGAATTTCTTTTATGCATAGTGTAATCTAGTGGTTAGAACACAATGCTGTGCACCTGGAGACACAGGTTTAAACCCCACCAGCGTCATTTTTTTTCTGTCTACTTGAGTACACCCCTTGACCTCCCCACGCTTAAACTCCTATCTCTCTCTCTCTCTTTCTCCTTTCCTCTTTACTTCACAGATCTGTGAGTCCCTTCATAAATTTCACTCCTGCCTGTGCTCACCAAATGGCCTCTGAATATTTTTATATCTTGTATTGCAATATGGGATATGGCATGTATGAAATGGCTGTATGGAATACAATCCAATTCCTTTCCTTTCCTTTCCTTTCCTTTCCTTTCCTTTCCTTTCCTTTCCTTTCCTTTCCTTTCCTTTCCTTTCCTTTCCTTTCCTCTTCTCTTTCCACAATACTTTAAAAATAAGCACTGCTATGATTAATATGTAACACCCCCCACCGGCCCCACTTGTTTAACTAGCAGGGCAGCTCCTCTCACAACATAACATTTGAGGGCAAAAGAGAGGGGTGGGGGTTTACAGAACATTTTATTTACTCATTTTTCGGAGCTTGCTATTTCAGACAGGCAACCCAAGTGTGGCAACTACCTGGCACACACCTGATGGGACCATTTACCATGGCCAGCAACCCAGATCTCTGGGAGAAAATGTTTGCTCCTAATTATGCTAGGTTTGTACTCCTTCTGGCCAGGGGCACCCAAGTAAATCCAGATACAGTGGAAGCAATAACAGTACTGTCCAAACCAGGTTGGGATTCTAGAGTGTGGCTTTTATTCACATACACAGAGAATAATCACAAAGTGAAGATGGACCCCTACAGGGTTATTCATATTGGTAATGCAGATTACTGAGGTGCAGACATTCCTGAACTTCCCATTTAACATAGGCTTACCGAACACACAGCGAACTCTCAGGTTCTGAAATGGAGATTGGCACCCGGCCAGTTACTGGTATATTTCCTCTCGACTAGGCACACATGACCAGTACTAGGACACTTTCCCATATTTTATGAGGACTACTAGTGGCACCCACAACCACCAAAGAGCACATATAGGCTCAAAATCTTCCAGCACCCACTTCACTGAGGAGAACTGAAAACAGAGAAACCAAAACCCACATCTAGATAACTATTTTCATCAGGCACTGGCCAAATGCACTAACTGAAAATTGAAATGGTGCCCAAACTGAACCCGGAGAGGTAATCTGGTTTCTCCAGATGGGTGGTCTCCCAACTTTTGCTTCCAAGTTTATACTCTGCCATTCATCTGGTTAATAACACCCTCACAAAAAACTTGTCGATGCTATCTTGAAATGTTTTTCACACTTAACATACTACATGACTAAAACTTCTGTACGTGGACAGTCTCTCTCAAGACTCCATCATAGGCAGACACTTTTAAAAACAGTCTAGGTGACAGGGTCCCTTTGTCAGAGAAAATTCACCAAAAGGAATGCAGGTGCCCCTCCTGGGCTGACACAAAAGTACTCACAGTTTCTGTCATAGGCAGCTTCACTAGACAGACTGGGTGAGGGGATTGCCCTTGAACCCTGAAGTTTGCCCCCATCCCTCCTGGGATTGGGCAAAGGAAGTCCACTTGGCAAGGTCTCCACCACTTCAATCACTGTCTGTGTTCTTCTTCTAGGGTAAGAACAAACTACCCAAAACACAGTGGTAGCTCTCTGTCAGAGCTGTCTGAGGAGCTGCACAGCAAGCTGCAGCCTCCTCCTGGAAATCCTACTCAGTTCTGACTGAATATTCTAAAGCTGACATCCCTCAGCTGGTAGCTACAAGTGTGGCTTATGCCGCTGCAAGAGTTCTAAGATTACATCACCCTCTAGCTCAGCTGAGACTGACACTAGAGCCTGACAGTGCGAAATCCATTTAACTGGCATTTCACTAGCTGCCTGCCACTGGTTCAAACTGGGATTCTAGGAACCCCTGGGAACAAGGGGGGTTACAAATATGCTGTAATTTTCCATTGTGACTGCACTAAGGACGTGTGGATTTTTAAAATTCTGGCAGAACAGAATTGTGTAGAACTTAAAAAAAAAAAAAATTCTGACAAATTCCATTAGTAGCAGAATTACAGAATTTCACAGCCGTTATCACATTGTGTTCCATAGAATTTGTTGTTCATCCCTAGGCAGAATGTTCAATGGAATGCATTGCACAGGATAACGCATTTGCAGATTGGTGGAATATTTTTCTGCAGATGCATTCTCTGAGCTAGCATGGAACTGTGTGGTCAAATCAAATCAGAAGTGCACCCATTTAGTGTTCTCCTCTTGCTTCAGCCTGTTATGGTCATGATTTCAGTTTGTGATTGCCAATTTTTTTTCTTGTTTTTTGGTAACCAGGTAAGGCCCACTAGGCATAGCAGGCTGTTTTCTGGGGTGACCCAGGAGTACTGGGGAGGTTAAGTGACTTGCTCAGTCATACAGTATGCAAGTGGAGAATGTGGGAATCAAACCGCTGTCTTTCTGCTGGAGTTACCAAGCTCATTGACAGCTTGTTACTCTATCCTCTAGGCTATACTGCCAGCCTGAGTTTCCATGGATCAGGGAATGTTTTCTGGGGATCATACTGATCTGCAGATTTCCACACCTTGGAACTTTCTGAGATCACATAGCTGCACTTTCTGAGATCACGCTGCATTCCACAGGAACATGTACCATGCGATTCCCTCTACTTGCTGCAGAATTTGAGTTCTATTGTGAAGGAAGGATCTTCTCTTGCGCTCCAGTTTCTAAACAGTCTTGAAAACAGTAGAAAAATCTTTATTTTGAAAAACGTTGTACTGCAGGACTGTAGTATAACAATGATAGAGTGGTGTGGGTGTTTTAGTTGCAGTTTGTTTGTGGTTTTACTTAATTCTTAGCTGTAGCAAGTTCTGAAGTGCATTTAAAGTGGGGGGACAGGGGAAAAAGGCCACAGGCTCCAGCTAGTCTGCGAGACAGCTTCTGCTAATGCTATAGTGCTGTGTAGTCTGTTAGAGGTGTTTAATTTCTTATTATAACATGGGTTGCAATAAACAGTAAATCCAATTGGCTAAACAGCATCACATGACCATGGATTAAGTGTGCTACTTAATCCACACCTAGTGTGAATCACCATGAAACAATATCCCAGAGCAGAGCAGCAATCATTATGTGGCAAAAACATTAGAGGAGAAATGCAGCCATTGAAACTCAGTAAAGTGAGCAATAGCTGCAGCGTGGACATTGAGGTACTGAAAGTAGTGTCAGAAGCTTTGTTTGTATTGTGACAATCTCCTGACTTGACAGACAGAGACATTGACAGTGAAATACAGACCGTGACACTGAATTCAGAATTGCTGCAGTCTCATATCTCTCTCTCTCTCTCTCTCTCTCTCTGTCCCTCATAAAAACATAGAAACATAGAACTTAATGGCAGATAAGGACCGCTTGGCCCACCTAGTCTGCCCATTTTCCTACCTAACAGATAAGCTGCAGCTCCTAGTTAACCAACAGCTTACTTCCTCCTACCCCCACTAGGATGGACTTATGTGTGTCCCATGCATTTTTGAATTCCCCCACTGTTCTTGACTCCACAACCTCCTCAGGGAGGCTGTTCCATGCACCCACAACCCTCTCTGTGAAAAAATACTTCCTTACATTATCTCTGAGCCATCCCCCCTCTATCTTCAAATTGTGTCCCCTTGTTCTTGCACATCTCTTTTTCTGAAAGATTCTACCCTCTTGGACTTTGTTGATTCACTTGAGGTACTTGAAAGTTTCTATCATGTTCCCTCTCTCCTTTCTTTCCTCAAGGGTATACATATTAAGCTCCTTTAATCTTTCTTCATATGTCTTCTGTTGCAGACCCTGCACCATTTTGGTTGCCCTCCTCTGGACAGCCTCCTCTCTGTCTGTCTTTGCGGAGATGGGATCTCCAGAACTGCATGCAGTACTCCAGATGGGGTCTCAACAACTGTCTGTACAGAGGGATAACAACTTCCTGTTTTCTACTATTGATGCCTCTCCCTATGCATCCCGGTATCCCCCCAGCCTTTCTTTATGCCTTCTCACATTGCTTGTCCACCTTTAGGTCATCTGATATAATTACCCCCAGGTCCCTTTCCATTTTTACTGTTTTCAGTATCTCACCCCCATTGTGTACTCTTCCCTTGAGTTTTTGTTTCCCAGATGCATTACCTTGCACTTCTTTGCATTGAATCTGATCTGCCATACATTTGACCATTCCTCCAACCTTGCCAAGTCCCTTCTCATCCTTTCCACTCCATCTTGTGTATCAACCCTGTTGCAGATCTTTGTGTCGTCTGCAAAGACATACTTTTCCTTCCAGTTCCTCTGCAGTGTCACTTATAAAGACATTAAAAAGGACCGGTCCCAGTACTGAACCCTGCTGTACCCCGCTAGTAACCCTCCTTTCTTCACTGTGGACTCCGTTTACTACTACCCTTTGCGTCCTGTTGTCTAGCCAATTTTTTATCCAGGCTACCACCTTGGGACCCACTGCAAGGCTGTCTAACTTGTGTATTAATCTTTTGTGTGGGACTGTATCAAATGCCTTGCTAAAATCTAGGTAGGCCATGTCCACAGCCCCTCCCTGGTTTACTACTTTGGTCAGCCAGTCAAAGAAATCTATTAGATTTGTCTGACACGACCTTCCCATTGTGAATCCATGCTGCCATGGGTCCTGTGCCCCACTGGTCTCTAGGTACTCAACAATTCTCTCCTTCAGAAGTGATTCCATCATTTTCCCTACCACTGAGGTCAAACTAACTGGTCTGTAGTTTTCTGCCTCTGTCCTGCTCCCAATTTTGTGAAGAGGAATCACATCTGCCCTCCTCCAGTCCTCAGGTACCACCCTATCCTCCCATGATTTGCTAAACAGAGTAGTCAGTGGTGTCACTAATTCTACCCTTAGTTCTTTTTAGAATTCTAGGGTGAATCCCATCAGGTCCCATTGCTTTGCCCACCTTCAATTTTATTAGTTCTTTCAGAACCCTTTCTTATGTGAATGGACAGGTATCGTTCCCCCCCATTCAGAGTGTTTCTCTTGTTTGGTTTAGGTACCCCCCCCTTTCTCTGTGAATACTGAGCAGAAATATTTGTTCAGTATCCCTGCTTTTTCCCTGTCACCCTTTGCCCACATTCCCTCCCCTTATTAAGCCTCAGTATCCCTCCTTTGGTCTTTCTTCACTCCCTAATATACCTATAAAAAGGTCTTATCGCCCTTCTTAACAGAGTTGGCTAGACTTTCCTTGGTTTGGGCCTTTGCTATTCTTACTGTCTTCCCTACCTCTTTCTGCTTTAACTGATAAAGTTCTCTGTCCTGCTCCTTCTGTGTTTCCTTATTTCCTGAATGATATCCTTTTCTCCTTAACCTTCCCTGCCACCTCTTTTGAGAACCATTGCAGTTTTATCCTTCATTGTGTCTTGTTGATTTGCTTTACACAAAGGCTTGTTGCCTCTGTGATGGCTGTTTTGATTACCCCCATTGTTCCTCTACCCCTCCTTCTTGCCTGTTCGCTAGTGCTTCATGCAGTCAGTGACATGGACTTTTTCCTTTCTCCAGTCCAGTTTGTTGTCTTTCTGGCTATCCCCTGGATCACCTCATGGAGACACAAAGTGAGCAGAACAGTGCGCTACATAAAGAGAGTGAGTGTTTATGTTCCCCCTCCTGTCCCATACCAAACATTAATGCCATGGCCCTTGAGAGTGAGAGGGGGTGAGAGGGGGTGAGAGGGAGAGAGGGGGTGTGTGTGTGTGTGTGTGTGTGTATGTATGAGAACAGCTCACAGCATTCCCGTGACAGCGAGATAGATGTTCATAAAAGTGCATGACACACGCTTAACTTATGGGAACTAACCAAGATGGAGAGATACAGTGACAGCAAGACAGTGAGATCAGGACATATAATTAAAACGTCCTGCAGTGTCCTCTGTCTGTCTTCCATTTTCAGGCATGCAGTCACTGTCCTCTCCATGGTCTGGTTTCTTTTCTGTTTGTGTCTCTCCCCTCCAGCAGCTGTCTGTGTGGTGAAGCGAGAGAGAGACAGAGAAAGGCACACAAATACAGAGCAGCACACTCTGATGCAGACAGGGTGCAAGAGAGAGACAGCAAGAGGGCAGCTGTGTGCCCCACACCCACATTCACTGTCCCCCCCCGATAAGCCACAGTATCTCCTCCTGTCTCCTCGCACATACCAGAGACAGACACAATGTGTGTGTGTGTGTGTGTGTGTGTGTGTGTATATATATATATATATATATGTGTGTATATATATATATATATATATATATATATGCATATTGTATTTATTTGATGAACATGCACGTGCCAGAAATCATTTCACAACTCTATTAGTGACATTTGTATGTTCTAAAATAAATAACACATGAATTACTTATTAGTACTATTTTCCTAGTCAGCAGGATACTCATATTTTCCATATTCTAAGAGCAAAAAAGCACCTTTCCAATTTTATTTTTCTTGACACATAACCCATGTTAAAAGTGCAATAACCCACTCCAGGGTATGGGGCTATTGGGGATTAATCCACACCTCAGGTGCTGTGAGGACTCTCAGCCTGTGGCCTCGTGTCTCTCAATGCACCCGAGGTGTGGATTAACCCCCAGTAACCCCATACCCTGTCACGGACATTTGCTTATTTTTCTATTTCAGGAGACAGTGTGTGTGTGAGTGTCACACTCACACACACACACACACACACACACACACACACACACACTTAAAGCAGCAGTTTTTTACTGGATGGCAAAATAATGTCATATAGTTTTTTTCTATTAGTTTTTGCTTCTGGCTTACATTCAGAGGGTGCCCCCAGTCCCATCTACCGACATCCACCATCTGGCACTGACCCAGCCCCAGGACTTGCCTCCCCTGGAGGGGCCAGCGGGGTTCCCCAACCCCCACTGGAGACCGGATTCAAGGGACCAGTGCCGTGGTTGGCCAGGAGCGGAGCCTGCGAGGAGCCCTCCATCACACTGCTGTGGCAAGTGTTTTTTTTTCTTTTTCCTTCCCCTAGGGGTCGGGGCATGCAATGACGCCTGCAGAGTGGAGTGCGCATGCATGCGCATGCGCTCCCCTCCAAGCGTCTGCCCGACTCCTCCCTTGTCTGCAGCACAGCAGCTGTGTACCCCAGCCTCCATTAGGGGGCAACCAGGCACCAACAGCTGAAACCCCCCCTGGGAGAAGAGCAGTCCATCGGATGATCAATCCTTCCACACCCCTGCCGACCCCCGGCAGTCCATGCTTGTTCCCGAACATGGGTCGCCAGCATTGCGTGAGGTAAGGCAACCAGCACCTCAGCCCTCAGCACCACTGGTCTGGCATCATATAGATTTTTAGCCAAACTATTTTTCACATCCTAAGATTCATGCTCAACATATTTTTAGTTTTCTCAGGTATCATCAAAACAGCTTTTAAAACTAATTTTGTAATTAATGACTTGTCATTAAAGATGTCCACCACTCACAATTTTTTCCCAGCTCTTTTTATCGCCCCTCTGATTCCACTGACCTCACTCCGGTGTGGACTCCCAGCTGTGGCTCTGACCACCAGTCTGAAGCCCTGTCTGCACTTCCTTGGGTGCCGGCTTCCTCCCCTTTCACAGCGCTGCCCTAACTCCCTGGCTCTGAGTCCCCCGGGGAAGGACTGCCACTCCTCCGGTGCTCTATCTAGAATGCTGGCGTGTGATGCTGTTTCTGGGGATGACCCAGGGAGTATTTCCTGGAGGCCCGGCCTTGGGTGTGGGGCCACTGCTCCTGAACCCGCCTTCACCTGTCAGTGGAAAGGTTTTTTTCTACATTGTTTACACCTTCCCCCCATGGAGCTCGGACATGCAGTGACATCCAGTGTCAGCTGAGCTCCGACCCCGGTGCCATACAGCTGAGACGTAGATACCAGATTACCTCTGACAGCCACCAGAAGTTGCACCGGAGTGATGCAAAGCCCTATACCCTCCCCGGTGAGTGAGAGCTGTCCATCAGATGCTCAATCCCTCCCTGCCCCTGCTGACCCCCAATGGCCTGGGTTCATTCCTGAACCCAGGTAGCCAGGGTGGCGCCAGGTGAGGCATCTAGTGCCCTAACCCTCAATGCCACTGGGACAGCCACCACTCACAATGCTTAAAGATCTCATCTACTGAAGTTACCTGTTGAATGTGCATGCTAGAGTTATACTGTATATGTATTAGGATAGTACTACCACATGTTTTGGATGGTAAACAGTACAACCTTGTACCAAGGTTTTCATTTTTTTAAAACAGGCATGCCGCAAGAGTGAGAAATTTTGAAAACTTCTAAATCCTTTATCTTAATTCAGGAATTAAGAGGAAAATAAATATGTCTACTTAATATTTTTGCCAGATTATCATTATTGTTGAAATAAAACAACTATATGGTTAATAACAAATACTGCTGCTATAACAAGGCATGTAGAATGCCAGATTTGTATTATTAAAGCAGTATGTGCTTATTTTTATACTGTATTTGTTTAATTTTTGTTTGCCTTGTTTGTTCAGCTTCACTCAATGCAGTACAGTCATCTAGTCACTGAGTATGCACTGTGTACAATTTGTCAATCAAATCAGTTCAAGGTGTAGGCACACGGGGAAAGATGATTCCAGTGGCCCGCTATTGGCCTTGGCAGATATGGTTCCTCTGTTAAACTAAGGACAGCAGTTCAAGATGTAGGCACACGGGGCAAGATGATTCTAGTCGCCCCCTGCTGGCTTTGGCAGATATGGTTCTTTTGTTGAACCAAGGACAGTAGTTCAAGATGTAGGCACACAGGGCAAGATGATTCTAGTGGTCCCCTGCTGGCCTCAGCAGATGTGGTTCCTCTGTTAAACCAAGGATTCTACCACTTTAGATGGACTAATTGTCCCAAGCTTAGGGCCAGCTAGTCAATACCAGCCTGCACACTCTTCATCTTCAGGTCTGACTCCTGAAGGAATACAAGTGAACATGTTTAAAGTGTTTCAGAGGGTCTCTGAAATATTTTTGGCTGAATGTAAATCTTTCACTAGGAAGGCATACTGTACACAGCCAGGTGTAAATGCTTTCTACCTGGTGGTCCAACCACCATAGACTGTAAGTGTTCACCTGAAAAGGTTTTGGAATACTTATTGGGCCTTTCTGATGCTGGGCTACAGTATTCTGTGCTGTGTGGTAAATGTTTTTAGAATAAGATATAGAGCCCCAACCTGGTTGAATGACCTGCCCCCTGAAGTTCTCTCCAAACCCAAACTAGGCACATTTAAAGCCAAGCTCTAGGGTCACCTCGTAGCACTAAGCAAGTGCAGCTGTCCTCTTTAGTTTCCCTTACCCCACTCTTACTCCCCCTCACCCATCCAGTAGCCATTGCCTTTTCCCCAGCTACCACTTACACGCCACCACTACCCCTACCCTCCTCGGGCATAGGGTCATAACCTCAACTGACAGAACTGTGCAGAAATGCATCGCACTGTAAATTCAATGGATACATTGCTGGTGCACAGAAACGCTGCCAAAAAGCATTTTGGAAAATGGAACATGTGGGTGTTTTTCTCTGCGGGAGGAATCCGTCACCTATGCTCTTCCATTAAAATAATCAACTCGGAGGGGGGGGGAGGGTTCAACATGGAGATGGGGAGAAACACTGGGACAATGTGATTTTCAAAAAGTCTGGTATCAGGATTTGAACCCCAGTCCACAGATGCACAACAACCTCCTGTACTGCCGCAGCTCATTCCACTGAGCCATGGCGGCAGCTGGGCAAACCATCTTCCGAACAAAGGGTCTACTATATATTTTGGACTGCATACTCTTCTCTCTAGTGTACTTTTCCAACAGGGAATAAATTCTGTCGGATTATTCCCTGTTTTATACTTCTTACTGATCATTACTGTATTACCTGTTTTTTTTATCTGAAATCACCTCTGTAATTTTGTTTGCATTTTCTTTTTGCACATTGTTTATCATTGTGTATCTTGTATATTATTCCTTTTTACCTATTATCTTACATTGTTTGCATCGCTTGATGTAGAACCTTTGTAAAAGAACCCCTGATTCAAAGGTAATTGTAATCCTAGTAATGAACAAAGAAAAAATAATTTTGCAGTAATAAAAAAAAATACAATTAAAACTCAAAGAAGATTGATAGTGGTAGATGATGTGGGTTTGGGAGTGGAAAGTCAAAGGGATGTGTGTGGGATGCAGGTACAGATTCTAGTGGCAGGCATGTGAGCATGGAGACCAGTCATCCAGCAAGGAAAACTACAAGATAGAACTGTTTGAACAGTATTAGATATTGACAGACTTCACCATGCTGCAATGTGACTGTGACACATCCACTCTCTCTCTCAATGCTGAGCAGTGGAGGCTGATAAGCACCCTGCCCCAGATACTCTAGCCATTTAAACATGCTACTCAAAAAATAAGTGCACAAAATGCATGTATCAGCCAGACCATTCCACTGATTCATGTCTTGACACACATACATGTTAATATCCTGGAACAGTTTGAAAAGGCTGATGATATAGGAGGTAGTGAACTGATTGAGAGGGTGCTTAATCATCTGTCCTCTGATGAACATTTGTGCAGCATGATGGAGTCTCAAGAGTAGGCAGTGGTGACCTTGTTAGATCCCTGGTATGAACATGGGATTGTCATTTCCAGATAGGGGAAAAGCGGAGGTGGACAGGCACATTTGGGCCCTGCCAGGGCTGGTACACAAAGTCATGGTGGCTCTGCAGAAAGGGAGGAAAAGCACTGGTGACAAGGAATCTGTTGCAAAGACTTAGCTCATGTTGTCCTCACCTGCAAAACATATCACATATCCTCTTCATCCACTCCTACAGGTAATCCTATTAAGTCTGGTACTGCTTGTGTTAACCCTCTTTGGGCTGTTTTGCCTTAAGTGGGAGTATCAAGTAAAAAGATGTCTCTTTCACAGCCAGACAACCAAATACTGTATTTGCATCCTCTGTGGTCCAGGCCTATGTAGATGATCCAGAACACCTCAGGCTAGATGAAAAAAAAACTTTATATTGGCAGAGTAAATCGGAATGTGGCTTTCACTGGCAATAATAGCAGATGGATACCTCTTGTGTCCATTAGCCAATGTCAGTTCTTGAAGAGTGTTTAGCAGAGCAGGGGCAATAGCAACACACCCTTAAACTTGTCTGTCAAGCATGGATGTGGAGATGCTAACATTCATAAGAATACATAATATGCAGATCCCACCTGACTACAAGATACTTTTGAAATCAAGATTCCCTGATGATGATGATGAGGATAACAAACATCATACACATGTGGTGCAGGAGGAGGAGGAGGAGTATAGCACACTGTATTTTGATCACTCTGACAAAGAGACTGCAGAAGGTAATTTTTGAGCATGGCTGATCAGCACATATACAGTACCAAAGTATAGTAAATCCTCATCAGCAGTGCTAAATTGTGTGATTGACTTGTCGCACCAATATTCAGAACACACAACATTTTCCTAAGATCATTTGCCATAAAATTCAGATTTTGATTTTCTTGTAGTTTTTGTTTTCTGGATTGCTATTTAATATTTTTTATTTTGTATGTACTGCAATTTATTTAATTGAGGACATCAGAGATGAATTTGAAAAGAAAATATTGTTTCCAGATCTGGCTGGTAGGGTGGGTGGGGGAGAGAGATAATGTTACAGTGGTAGTATAAATTAAAAAACAGTCAATGGGGCAATAACAAATACAAGATACTTTGAAATCAGAAGACAGAAGTAGTATGACTTCATTTTCAGACAGGTACACACAGCTTAGGCTTGCCACATATCCAGGGGATCAACCCCTGTTCATTTTATTAAACTGCATGCCCATTCCCACCCATCTTGCACAACATGTACAATTGCACTTCTCCCAATATTAGCACAGGGAGCCTTTCTGAATATCTCATTGTTCAGGCCATGTGATTGGTAGACCTTTTCCTGAATATTCTGTATTAAGTAGCCAACTATTACAGTACTCAGGATTTAGCCATGTTTAAAGGTGATAGGAAACAATTCTTAACACCTTTAGATGCCCTCCTATTTTCCTTTTAATGTCTATCCAATATTTAGATATGTCTTGACTTTTTTTGGTTGAAATAATAATCTTTGTTTTTTTTCCCTTTTTTACTGCATTGAGTCCCTCTTTCTTCAGCTGTTGTTGTTCTCTCATTTCATCATGCCTAAACATTCTATTACATCTGTTACTCCTTTCCAGACCATTTAGATCAGTAGCATAGAATGTTGAAACTGATGTCATGGAATGTCTTAGACATGTGAAAAGAAAGCAGCAGCTGCTCTAGAGAGTGAAACACTATGTAGATCTGAAGGAATCCCAAAGCTAGATTATCTGATCAAAAATTGGTGAAAGCATACTGGAATACATAACTGGCATGGAACAGAAAATGGGGGAGCGGGGCAGTTAACTAAGTAAAAAAAATTTCTATCACCTTTAATAATTAAAATAAGCTTCCACCTAGTGATATAGCAAGGTACCAACTTCTCTTTCCCTTCATCAACCTATGAAAAGAACGATTCTATGTCCCCCACCCTAGTGCCATCTAAGATACCCTCCACTCCCACTGGCTATCCCCAGGTGTTCCTATTCAAGTAGCAAAATAAAACTGAAGAAAATTCTCCCTCCCTCTTTGTAACATCTCCATTCACATGCTTCTCCTTCAACCTAACACAGCATGGGAGGATTAAGACACCCTTCACCCTACCCATCGATCCTCTAAACAACCAGATCCCACCCTCCCCTCAACACACAAACTATAGTAAATAAAGGTCCAACACTGGTAGACTGGCAGAACGCATCCTTCTTCTTTGGGTGCCCACCATCTTATAATGGAAAGTGGTTGTGCTCTTGGGCTACATACAGTACATAGAATAATGTATGGTCCTCTATTGGTAACCGGTCTGTTAACTGTTGGGAGGTTGCCAGGGTGACCGTGTAAACCTCAAGAGTGAAGCTCGAGAGATTTACGTCACCATGGCAACCTTGAGACGGTTAACAGTAACCGGTTGCTGATAGAAGGACCATTCATGGTTTTTTATAGTGTATGGTCCCAAGTAAAAGGGAAAACGGCTCCTTACATTTTGAAACGGAGTCACCACCATGGCCGTTCAGTCCTTCCCTTACCGCTGCACATCCATCGGTTCCCTAGTGTAAAAAAAAAGAGGCGCGTCTCGTTGTCAACCTATCGATGTGACGTAGCATCGATAGGTTAACAACATTACCACGTCACGTTGATGATATAACAACCTTAGGAAATGATGATTTTCTAAGGTTAACAGCATTCTACCATACATTATAACAGATTAACAGTCAGCAGCAGGTTTCCATCTTTGGCACAAGTGTGCAGGCACATTCATTTATTAGACAGCAGCTGGTTGAAGAAGGAGGGTGGGGTGTGGCAGTCTCCTATTGGGGTACCTTTATTGACTAGGTTTGTGCAGTGGGGAGGCAGGAGGGATGGATGGGTGCGCTTACAGGGTGGTAGGATGGGTGGCCTGGGGTGTCTTTTCACTAAGCTGAGCTGGGGAAGAAGGGTGTGAATAGGGAAGTTACAAAGGAGGAGGGAGTTTTTTTCAGTTGTAAATTGCTGATTGAAAATGAACATCCAGAGGATGGGATTGGTGGAATGGGGTTGGAGGGCGGTCTGGGTGCTACAAAGTTTGGAGGTAAGGGATACTAATATTCTCTATAATGGTCAGGGATGGGTGGAGTACGGTGTGCTGTTATGAGGGTGGTTGATGTGGTTTCTATATTTTTAAAGGGACACTATCAGCTTTTAGTTGATTTTTTTGATATTCCATATAAAACAATACTTGCAGACATCTGCTTTAGCCGCCTTCCTATATAAACATGCAGCTTGACTTAAAATGAGCATTTTGGGAGTTTTTGGCAATATTTTCTTTATTTACATGACCCAAATAAATTCCGTGTGGACTGCTGTTCCTGCTCATGCACACCTCAGCACTGGTGCAAATAGATAGACATTCAAGTATCTGAGGGGAATCAATAAGGATGGGGAAGATGGGATCTTTAAGCTAAGAAGGGGGAGGGACACCAGGGGGCATGGGCTAAGAATAGAGGGGGGAAGATTTAGGAGGGAAATGAGGAGACACTATTTCACAGAAAGGGTGGCAGCAAAATGGAATGCACTACCACAATGGTTGGTATAATGTAAATATGTGAACAGCTTTAAAAGGGCATGGGACAGGGAACAGGAGAGAGTGAGGGTGGGAGAGTTGGGGGCAGCAGTGGGATGACAAAAGGGATGGGGTGGGGCAGCTGCAAACTAGGGGTGCTAGCTGCACACTCAAGCAGACTTGGATAGACTGGGTGGTCTGTTTCTGCTGGCACATTCATATGTTCATATGCAAATGCACCTACAAACTCATTCATGTATGGGTGTGAATTTTGTAAGACATATCGGGTGATGTCCGTTGTGATATGTGACGACTGTTCTGAGCACTAGATAACTAGTGAAATGTTAAAACCAGCACTCTGAGATGTATATTTTTTGTTTGAACTATAAAGCCTTGATTCTGGGCCTGGGCATTAGCATCTCACATGCCTAGAATCATGGCTTTATTAAGGCTGCAGGATACAGACCTATAGAAATGTGTGTGTGACATTGCTACCGCTTCAAGAGACCCACAAGAAGGACGGGCTGATGCTGAATTTATTATTGTGCATCCAAAACAGAAAGACTGCTTGTAGCTGCAATACAGTATAAAACTTGTGGGTCAGTAGAATGGTGGTATAAAATTGATTCTTCAGGAGTGGTTTCCTTAAACAATAGCTTACAAATATTAAGGAAATTAGGCAGTTAAGTATGACTCAGGTCTCACAGGACCTGTGAAATTCATCGACTTGAATGCCAAAACGCAACCCAGGTTTCATACAAATGTTTTACCATCATGAATAAACACTATACAAGCAATACAGTTAAACCCCATGATGAGCACTACACAAGGCCACAGGATACAGGCCTATAGAAACGTGTGTGTGACACTGCTGTTTCATGAGTGAGCCCCACTAAGGATGGGCTGATGCTGAAGTTGCATTTAGTGAACATGCCATAATGTAGCATTTTTGACAACAATGCAGGTCAGAAGGAACTTGGTTTCTTTTCGTCATTTTGGCACTTTGATATCATGCTTCAGCACTTTGTACAGGGAGCACATACTGAGCATGTCCAGATTACTGACAAGCCACATTACCTGCAGTGACAATCAGCAATGCTGGAGACTGCGAACTCCACACACTGCACACATCATGGTGCCATATCCATCTCGACCCCTCTCTGTCTCTCCTTCTGTCTCTTTGTTTTTCTCAGGTGAATTACCTGTGGCAGGAAGGAGCTCTTTTTCTGTGACATAGAGTGACTTTAGATCAGAAAACTTTACAAATCATCAGAGAATCCTGCATTATCATTCCAGTTAGCTAATTTAGCACAGGACCTCCTTGTGAATGAGCTTGCTCAATGGAGTTTTCCTGCAATAAACTTGAACTTGAACTTGAACTAATTTGAACTATATGTAACTGTAGTTTGGGGCAGGTAGATTAGTGAAATTGTGCTGGTAAGGAGAGGAGAGACCTGGCAATGATGCAAGTGGTTGCTCTGCACAACTGAGCTGCACTGGAGCAACAAAGGAATATATTCAAAAGAGATGAACAATGGTGCATCTCTTCTGAATATATCAAAATATGCAGGCGGCTCAAATACGGTACACTGGAGCATCCCCAGACAGGTCTGAATACCTGGAATGGGACATGCACAGGAACATCTGAGTTACACTGGATGCAAATTCCTGATGTTCAGATCAAAATATGCAAGTGGATCCATAATGCATGCAAGGCACAAATGGGGCCATTTGCATGTCATTATGGCCCCACTTGCATGAGTTGTGCATGGCTGGCCAGCGAAATGCACCTGGAACTCTGCACAGCATGTGGTGCTGTCAGTGGAAGTCCACAGTACCATCCTCCCTACTCCGTACCCCGATCCCCATAAACAGTCACATTCAACCCTGGTAGTCTAGGGAATCCCCCCTCCCTGCCTTATACCCCAATCCCCATAATTAAACAGTTACAGTGGCGTTCCCCAGGATGAAATGCACTTTTAATACACTCTGCAGTGTGCTGCAGCAGACCTACTGAAAAAAGCAATGTAATTTTAATGACAATGAGCCCCCTTTGTCATGTAGGAAACTGTGGCATTCACTTCATCCTGGCAGTATTACATTTTACTGAATGACAAAGGGGACAAATTACCATTGAAATTACATTGCTTTATTCAGTAGCATTCTGCAGAGTGCTGCAAAATGTTGCAGAATTGAGTTTCATCCTGGCGAACACCACTGTATATTCATCCCTGGTATTGTAGTGGATCCCCCCTTCCTGTCCGATACTCCGATCATATCCAGATATGTAAAGTACCCATCCCTGGTAATCTGGTGGCACTCAGGACCCCCAGCCCACCCCGCTGGCCTCTCCGGTCTTCGGCGGCAGCGAATCCACCTGCACACCTCTGTGGCTGCCTACCAAATGACAGCTTACAGTATCTGCTGAAAATACTTGGCTTTCAGTGCATACTGTGATAGTCAGTCACAACTTTTTGACTGACTTAATTCACAAATTTGTGAATGAGAGTTACAGTATGTACTGTAAGTCCATTGGTCCACAATGTGGACACTGAACTTGCAGCAGATACTGTATGCTGTCATTCGGTGGGGAGCCATGGAGGTGTGTGGGTGGGTTCACTGCCCACCGATGACTTGGGGGAGCAGGGTGGACTGGGGTCCCTGTGTGGGTGGAGGGGGGGTGGAGTGCCACTAACTACCAGGGATGGGTAATTGACATATTTGGACATGATTGGGGAATCAGGCGGGAAGGGGGGATCCACTAGACTACCAGGGATGAATATGACCATTGTTTACAGGGATTGGGGAATGGAGCAGAAAGGGAGGCACTAGACTACCAGGGCATATGGTGGGTGCTTGTGCATGGTGTTTGGGGGGGGTAGCCACCCACAGCTGGTGGCTGCTGTGTTGGGCCATGCAATACAGCAGCCCACCTGTGGGTGGCTACCATTTACACCTGTTTTTTAGAGGTGTAACTTTGTGCCCATGTGTGCAGCACATCTCTGAGATGTGCCAGCAGATGCACCGGACATCGCTGCTGAATATCAGGATGTGCCTGATGTGGATGGGCACGCCCCCTGAGGATGCGTTGCATACATTGTTTGCACAGCAGCACATCCGGTATTGATTGTAAAAAGATAATAACAGTGGGTGTTATTCCACATAACACATAATTTTAAGTGAGAGGAATGAAGTTAATAAAAATAAAAAGGTGGAATGGAAGAGAAGGAGCTATAAAATGAAAGGGGGGAGTAAATACAGAGCTATTCCAGTTGCAACAGGTAATGTATTCAATTGCTCTGCATAGCAGGTGGGTGCACAGGCAAAAAAAACCCATTACATATATGGTAATAAAGAAACATTTTTTATTTTAGTATTTGGTAACTGGTTAAGGCCCAGTAGGCACAAGTGCCTGTTTTCTGCGGCGACCTGGGAGCACTGGGTGGTTAAGTGACTTGCTGAGAGTGGTACAGTATACAAGCGGAGGTAGTGAGAATCAAACTCAGGTCTGGTCTGCTGAATGTACCAAGCTCGTTCACACCTTGTTCCTCTAACCTCTAGGCTATATTGCCAGTGGAAAATAAATAAAATACAGCTCACTACACAGCAGATTAACAGCTGCACCAATGTTCATGGCTGAGACATTTCTGAAACAAGCAGAATAAGCAGCCATGCCTCTGGTTGCATGCCCTTCACTTCCCCCGGAAGAGGTTTATTGTATTTCTGGTAATAAAATACAATACAGTTTGTCAACCATTTAGACAGGCACTGTTTTGAAACTTCTGTGCCCTGTCTTTTGGGTGCAAAGGAAATAAACAACTGATCGGACTTACGAACATCTTTAGTCTGGTTAGTGTAGTAACACAGAATTCTGTGCACATCCGTAGTGTGCAGAAGAGCCTCCCCTGATTATACTCAGGGAAGAATACTGGCAGTTGAATTGTCTAATTCAGCTTAAACTCAGAAACCACTTTAGGTAAAAACTTAGGGTTTGTATGCAGAGCCACCCAGTCTCTGTAGAAAATCAAGTAAGGCTCCTTATACACCAGGGCCTGAAGCTCTGAAATACTTCAAGCTGAAGTAATAGCAACTAAGAAAAGTACTTTCCAAGACAAATAGTGCATAGCACAACTTGCTGACAGTTCAAAAGGAGGCAAAGTAAGTTTTTCCAAAACAAAATTCAGGTCCCATGGGGACTGGATTATGAATCAGTGGTTTCAGATGGAAAATTATTTTCAGGAAGGTTTTGGAAATCTCCAACTGAGCTATGGTTTTGCCACCCATGGGGAGGTGGTAGGTCAAAATGACAGACAGATGGACCTTCAAAGAAGAATAGCTGAGGCCGAGATCTGTAAGATGCAAGAGGTACTCCATGACCTGGGGCACCGGGCAAGAGAAAGAGTCCCAACCATTGGAGGCTGCCCAAATGGAGAATATTTTCCATTTCATGGCATAAGTAGTCTGGTAGAAGGCTTTCTGGCCTCTATGAGGACCTTGGCCACTAGGGTGTAAACTCCAAAGCTTGAAGCAGCTATGTCCATAGGTGCCATGCATGCAGGTAGAGGGATCTGAGGTCTGGAAATACCAGTCTGCCCTGCTGCTGATTCAGAAGATCATGGCAGAGAGGCAGAGGTACTGGGAGTTCCATTGATAGCTGTTGAAGCAGAGGGAACCAAATCTGATGAGGCCAAAGAGAGGCTATTAGAATCATGTGAACCCCTTCCACCTGTAGCTTCAGGTGAACCCTCTGAAACACTGGAAAGGGCGGAAAGGCATACAAGAATCTCCCTGTCCAGCAAAGAGATAGTGTGTCTCACCAGAAAACACCACATCAGGGAACGAGTGAGGAAAATTTGGGTAGTTTTGCGTTGGATGGTGAGATGAAGAGGTCTATCTCTGGCCAACCCCACAGATCAAAAAAGCTTTTGTCCACCTTTTGATTAAGCTCCCACTTATGAGCCCTGACAGTGGTGCAGCTGGGACTGTCTGCCAGGACATAGCTGACACCCAGCACATGGACAGCAGTCAGGCAGAGGTCGTGCTGGACTGCTCAGAACCACACTCTCATCATGTCCCGGTATACAGGGTACGAGTGAGTGCCTCCCTGTTTGTTCAGGTACCAGACCTCAGACATTGTCGGTCTGAACCAGAAGTGTTGTTGGACATAGAATAGGATTGAAGGCCTGGAGTGCATACACCACTACTCATTTCTAACACATTGATGTGTAGAAATGCTTCCAGCTGAGACCATGTTCCCTGTGTCTGATGGTCTCCTAGGTGGGCTCCCCAGCCTTGACATGAAGCATCCATTGTCAGGATCATGATAGGAGCAGGGGGCTGAAAGGGAACCCCCGTGGAGAGATTAGAAGACTCCTGCCACAAAAGATGATCCTTCTTCATGTACCCAGAAACTAGAACCCTGTGGTCCAGGTTGTCCAGCCGCTGATCCCACTGGACACAAAAACTCCATTGGGTCACCCTCATATGCAGTCTGGCTAGAGAAACTGTAGGGATCGCAGCTGCCATCAGCCCGAGAAAATGGAGGATCGACCGGGCTGTGGTCCAGCGTGAGTTGGCCATTAATCTGGCCTGTTCCTGCAGGGTCTCTGCTCTGTCCAATGGGAGAAAGGCCCTGCCCTGGACTGTATAAAGCACCACCCCAAATCAACTGTACACTCAAAGGAGAGGTGGGATTTGGGATAGCTGACTATTATTCCAAGTCTCAAAGAGGTCCAGGGTGAAGGAGAGGGACTCCCTCAGACTGCTCTGTGATGGGGCTGACAGAATCCAGTTATCCAGATACAGGCACAATTGGATCCCTCTGCAGCATAGGGCTGTAGCCACCACTGCTAGGTGCAGAGGATAGGCCAAAAGGGAGAGCCACAAACTGGTAATGTTCCCCCGGAAGGCAAACTGAAGAAAGTGGTGGTGGGCCTGGAAGACAGGGATATGCAGGTTGGCATCTTGCATGTCCCGTGCACAAAGCCAATGATCCTTGTGGAGCACGGGTAGATGTCCTTGGATGGTGAGCATGCAGAACCTCTTGACTCGATGTACAAGCTGAGCATGCTGAGGTCCAAGATAGGTCTTGGGTCTTAGGTTGCCCGTTTTTTTGGTCACGAGGAAGAAATGAAAGTAGTACATTCTTCCTTTCTGTGCTGGAGTGACAGGCTCAATGGTTGGCTTTTGCAGAAGAGCCTGGATCTCATCCCGTATCAGAGATAGGTGCCTTGGAGGATAATGGGAGAAGCCTGGGGGCCTGTCTAGGAACTCTATGATGTGACCTCTAGCTATTAACTGAAGGACCCAAGAGTCCGTGGTTATGTCTTGTGTCCCTGGAAAGTGGAGGGCAAATCTCCCCCCCACTGGGTCCCCAGAGGATCTGGAGGAGGTAGAGTGGTCCCCCATGAGTTTAGAAGTCAAGGGGAGGGACCCAGTAGCTCCTCCTGGGGGCTTCTGGGACTTGGCAGGGGGAGTAGGGGTTCCTGATGCTGGATACCAGCATTTGGCCTGGCGTTTGGCAGGGGCTTCTTTGGTCTGGTGTCTCTGTTGCTGATGAAAAGGCTGTTTGCCTTTATAACCCCCTTCGTACATGAAGCAGATATCATGGATGGATTTATATCGGTCCTGCAATTCAGTAATAATATCCTTGGTGTCACCTCTGAATAACATGGATTCCCTGAAAGGGGTATCCAGGATGGAGGTTTGGGCATCTTGTTCCATGCCAACAATCCTCAGCCATGAATACAAACATAGAAACATAGATTTTGATGGCAGTTAAGGACAGTTGGCCCACCTAGTCTGCCCATTTCCCTACCTATTGGATCAGCTGCAGATTCTAGTTAACCAACAGCCTACTTCTTCCTGCCCCCCATCAGAATTGTATTATGACTGTCCCATTCAATTTTGAATTCCCCCACTGTTTTTGACCCCACTACCTCCTCAGGAAGGCTGTTCCATGTGTCCACCACCCTTTCTGTGAAAAAAATACTTCATCACATTGCCCCGAGCCATCCCCACTCTATCTTCAGATTGTGTCCCCTTGTTCTTGCACACCTCTTTTTCTGAAAGATGCTACCCTCTTGGACTTTGTTGATTCCCTTGAGGTACTTGGAGGATTGTCACCTAATGCAGACAGCAGTGGCTGTGGTGCAAGTAACTGAATCTACTGTGTCATAAGTGGCCAGGAGGGCGTGATGACAGGAGATTTTAGCCATTCTCACTGTCTTGGCAATCTCGTCCTTAAGCTCCTGATCCTGGATAACTTCCAACTTGGACTTGATGGAGGCCAGGGAAGAGTTCTGGTAGAAAACCATATGAGCCTCATAATTAAGTGTCCTGAGGGTGCAAGAGGAGGAGGAATGGATCTTGCAACTGAAATTGTCCAGCTGCTTAGACTCCATATCAGGAGACATGCTCAAATGTTTAGGTTTAGAGGACCAGTCCTGGGCAGCTGTGATAACAACTAAGTCTGCATTAGAATGGCCAGTAAGGTGTGTGACCCCATCTGGGAGGTGATGCATCATGTTTGCCTTTTTGAAACAGCCGGAATGGAGGAGGGTTATTGCCGGATAGTGGACATCAGGTCTTCATGGGGCCCAGTCCAAGGCAGTATGGGCATAGGAGCTGTCAGTCATGTCTAGATGCACCGCAAGCCTTTTCTGTTTTGGATCCTCTTCCTGGATAGCCCAGCCACAGGCATTTTGTACAGTTATAAGGATATCTGCAAAGGAAGGGTCCTCGGGAGAGGACTTCAGGGACTCCTTAGGCTGAGGCTCTATAGGTGTATGCATACCAGAGCTGGAAGATGAGTCAGAGTCAGAGTCTGAAGAGTACCTGCTGAGGGTCTGAACCCTTTTTAGAGGAGTGTTCTGGGTTTTATCCCTCACGTGGTGTCTAGAGAAGCCTTCTCCAGAAAGGTGGGTATCCACAGGAGAGGCTGATCTAGGGGTCAGAAAGGAGGTGGAAGTAGAGGCCACCACTGGTTTCTGATGGTCAAGTTCTGAGGCTAGTTGAGTCCTGGCTTACTGAATCAGGGTCTGAAACACTGCTTGGAGGCTTAGGCTGAGGAGGAGGTGGAGGAGGAGGCTGGTATAATGCATAGCCCAGCACTGAATATTGAGGGTATCCATGAGCCTGATAAAAGTAGGAAAAGCCAGAAGGAGCATACCCTTGATTAGACATAGCCCAGAATCTGGTTGATAGTCAGGCGTTGGATACCCTGGCAAAGGATACATTAGGTATTGTGGGGGCGGATAGCCCGGGACACCGCCCAAGGTCCAGCTGGAGGCAGAGCTTAAGGCCCAGCAAGAGGTGGGGCCAAAGGCCTATCAGGAGGTCCAGAAGGACTGGGCATCATCCCTGTAGGGACATTCAAAGGGGCTGGCACTGGATCTTTCACAGGACTGTCTGGTGCCAGAAGATTCGGCACCTGGAGGCCTGACAGAAGGCCATCCAGTATTTGAAGAATGGCTTGAGTGCCAGACATACTCAGACCCGGTGAAGGATCACCTGGCAAAGGGTCACTTGGTGTTGGGGTGTGAGTAGAACCCGACAGATGACCCACTGTTGTCTGGGGAGCTGGAGTCCAAAATGGTGGAACCTGTTTTTTCCAAGGGGGCTTGGGTTGAAGAGATCCTGATGGAAAGTCCCTGGATGGATTAGCAATAGGCCCAGTGGGTGAACCAGGAAGATACTGACCCAGCGAAGGAAGGGGAACCTCCAGATTAGTTCCCACATCCGGCTCTTGATCTTCAGTCAAGCCTGGAAGGTCCAGTTGGGTCAGTGGGAGTGAGGAACCTCCTAAAGACTGTGTATCCAGCAGCTGGCTCCATTCAATTTCAGGAGTATCTTGCAACCTCAATGGGAGAGCCTCAGCAGTGTGGTCCCCAGAGGATCCAGGGAGTGACTTATCAGCCATGGCCATGCAGACATCGGAAGAGCTAGAGTCCAACTTATTGGCCTGGGCCATGAAGCAACAGGGAGCTGGAATCCAGCTTACTGTCTGTGACCGTGCACTCCTCTGTGGGTCCAGGGAGTGACTTACCGACCTGGCTGCTGGTGATAGACCCTGAAGAAGATATGGGCCTAAGGAGAACAATAGCGGTTCCATCGTACAAGAGCCCTGACTGCAGCATGAGTAAAACAGGTAGGGAGGCTGTGGTCTGATCCACGCTGTAGAAGACCTGGAGTAGGGATACTTACCAATGTGGAGGCCCCCTCTGGTGTCAGTAGTGCCTGATGTTCACCGTCAAGTGGATGGAGACCTATCCCAGTCTCTGTGCCTCTCCTTGTCCTATTTCTTCTTTTGGCTTCTGGCATTGGAGAAGATGACTTTTTCCACAGATTCTGCAGCTTATTTTCTATCAAAGCTAGGTGCTCCTCCAGCAAGTGGGCTTCAAGCTTTTTCTGGTGCCTAATCAGTGTGGCGTGGTTGAAAAATTGGCAGGCTGCACAGTCCTTGACCTGGTGTTTGGGGGCTAGGCAGATCACACAGCAGGAATGCTCATTGGCATGCTGGATCTGGGTGCCGCAGGACTTGCAAGTCTTTTTTTTATGCGTCAGCCAGCTGTTCATGTTCCTGAATTGTACCTCCTACTATATCCAATGCTGTAAATTTGTCACTGTTTATTTGCTTCCTCTTTCTTCTGTATAACCCTCAAGATCTTTCTTAGACCTGTTTATACTGTATTTTGCTATGCAATTGTTTGACCTGATGTTCTGTTCTCTTGCTATGCTTAACTGGACATTTGTGTAAATGGGCATTTTTGCTCACATATCTTTCAGTATAAAATAAAGATTGATTGATGAAAAACTGGACTGGCAGACCTGAATCACAGCAATTCTGTAAAAATCCAAACTGGCCATACTGGGTGCAACTTGCACAAATACTGTGTGTCCAACTTATGTATCTGGTCTGCTCCTGGATGTCTGTTTTTTCAACCCTTCCTTGACATGGTTGAAGACGGAACCATCAGGACCAGACCAGATGGGTAAAAGCCAGACCAGATCATCTGGAATGAGTGGATCAGCAATATTTAGACAAGCTGTGTCCAGTCCAGATTTTACAGCTCTGGTCTGGGTCTGGTGATCTGTTTTTAACCCATACTGCACTGCATGTGGCTTTGTGACATACTGTATAGATGGATGCAAAGTCTAAACCATTGAAGGCTGAAGTTTCAGAAAACCACTATGCTAAAAATACTAAGACTCACTCAATTCCTGATGATCCCCCACTCCCAAGTCACACTTAGTCCTCTACCAAAGTCATGCTCAAGTATTGGTACCTCCACATCCATACCATTAAGCTTTTAATGTCATCATGCCTCTTCTGCTGCCATGAGCTCCCCCTCCTTGAAGTCCCATTCTGCTTGTGGCAGCCCCCCCCAACCAGGCACTTTTCCAGGGAAGCAGTTCTTTACATCACATCAACTAAATTATTACCAAACTCCTTATTTTCAAACATTTTGTTGAGAAATTTTTGTTTAAGTATATCCATGGTCAGGAAAAATGAATTTGTAAAAGAAACCAAAGCTACCATTTATCAGCTCATTTAATCACAATACAGCATGTTATAAAATGATCAGATTCTATGTGTAACCTAAGTCAAACAATTAGACACACACATGCCTACCTATTTACAAGTGAAGCAAATGTGGTTATTATCATTCATTTGTAAACACCTATAGTCACAAACTGCAGGTTAAGAACATTCAGTAGAATATAAATAGTAGTCCAGAACTGACTGCCTGAGAAAATGAAACTGGTGTATTATTTGGAAACGGGCATCACTGGGACTATTTGCTATTGAATGTCCTGCCAAGTAGTAGAATGACTGCTCATAGGATGGCGGTGTCAAATTACTTAATGAGGTGTTCCTAGGGGCTGAGGGCACAGCAGAGATTATTTGTTATGAAGAAAGCTCCAGGAAGTGTTTAACCCATTCTACTTCCAATAGCTTTCTATGATGTCTGTACTATCCATTAGTAATCTGACACAGAATGATTGCCAGAAGATAATGAGTTAACTTTCTGTGGGCTCAATTAACTCCTCAATCCAGAGGAAAAATAGTGCTCTACAGCTTCCTATACACACAGGCAATGTAGTAATGAGGCTTCAGTGGATGAATCTGTTTAACTCTGTATCATGTTATTTGGTAGCAGAAATGACATCTGCCCTTTTCTGAATGCAAAACATCTGCTGGGATATGCCCACAGTTGTAAAAATGACATACACTTATTAGTAATTGTTAATATATCCTGGACACAGTCATTTTGACCTTTGTCTGATATAAACAGCCATTCCAAGTGTATAATCCATTTGGATGAAAGCTAAAGCTAGAGGGGTTCTCTATTCAGTAGTTGTGGAGCCAGAGGAAGGGATCGTGGTGCAAAAAAGGCAAGTAAAGGGGGCAAAATGGGGAGAAGTAAATGTGGAGCAGGGAAAACAATATAGATGTTAAATATCATGAACAAAGAGCAAAATGGAGCAGTGGTAAAAGACGAAGAAGAAGAAAAATGAGGAAAGTAAAATAGGGGATTGAAAATGAGGGGGTGGAAAGGGGGTTGGGGAGGGGAGCGAAAGAGACAAATAAACATTGTGTGGAATGTTGAAAAAGGGCAGGATGAGGAAAAAGGATGAATGGGGAAGGGAAAGAAAAGGAAAAAGAAAAGGGGGAGATTTAAAGTGAACAAAAAAAATCAAGGATAGTCAGATTATAATAGTTTCCAAGTAAGAAAAAAAATGGAGAGTAAAAAAGAGAACATGGCTCTTAGAGATGAACAGCAAGGAGCACTAGGGATGGCAAGAGAGAGCTGTCAGTCATTGTAAAAAGCAGGGGTCAAGAACATGGTTACAGGGATCAGTGTCCATGCAAAAAAAGTTGTTGTTCATCACAGAAAGGGTTTTAAATTAAGTTGGTCATTCAGACCCTTGAGCACTAGAACATCCAATGTAGCCTCACAAAAGAAGCAGGGCAAAGTGTATTTAGCATATTGGGAAGGGAGTTGGGGAAAGTGTATTTAGCACACTGGGAAATGAGCAGGGGAAATTATAGAAAGATTTGACAATTTTTTTTCTTTACTAAATGCTGGTGGTATAGAAAGCACAGCCAGCCATCTTTTTATTTTATGCCTGTGTGACCCTGCCAGCCAATCGGTGAGTAAAAAATAAAGAAGCCTGCTGTGTGAGACTTCAGGTCACAAGGCTTCTCCATGTAATAGTGTGTGCTCTATCAGTTGTGGGTGGGGGTGGGGCTGAGATAGCATGGTGGTAGTGCTGTTATTCTGTATCATTTAATAAGATGTGTGACACTGCTGCTTGTCTGTGCACCAGCTGTGCATCTCTTGTGGTCATTTAAGAATCATTGACAACTATCTTGGGTCATCATTGTTAACATTTGGTGGCTATATCATTATCCTCTGCTCTGTATGTTGTTGATGTATGTAGATAACATGAAGAAAATAACAGAACAGGAGGAGAAAGGTATGTGGGAGGAGAAGAGCAGCTAAATGCTCCACCTTGCTGATTCCACCAAGTGCCACTTCTGCAAGTTGCGGTGGTGGGAAAAGAGCTGTTCATGGTGGTATAGTGACTAGGAGACATGATCAATGGGCAGTGTGGACAAAGGTTGGGGGCATGGTAGTACAACCAAAGAAACCAGGGTTCATTAGATCCCATAAATTAACTGTTTCCGCTTCCACTGCAGCACAAGCAACCTTCATTACTTGTTGGTCATCCAGTGCATCTGGTGATAAAACCATCCTGAGCAATCCGGAAGCATACCAGTTTATCCATTTTCCTCCATAAAGTTCTCCCAGTTAACCTAATCCAGATTGAAGTGATCCATCTAGAAATGTAAAGTCTAGTTCATGAACAAAAATCATCTTGCATTCACTGCTCACCATTTCTTCATGTCTCTTCCCCCCCATTGTCACTAGTAGTAAGCCCAAATTACTAGTTCAGTTTTATGATTTATGCTTTCTTGGCACATAAATTAAAATATTGAACAGTAATGATCATAATAAATACATAACAATACAAATGATCATATATAAAATAATATATTGTTATATATCATACCATATTGTTTTAGATTATATTATTGTAATCCTGGTGACATTGTACCAAGGGCAACTACCCCTGCTTGCTGCCCTGACTGCAGATTAAGGGGCCTGGGTTCGAATTATGGTACCTCCATCCAGAGTAATAATGAAATGGTTCGGAACCTGAACTGACACAGCCCTCTGGGAAGCTATACCTGCTCATAGCCTCACCTAGTGGCCCCACACTTGAAAATACAACAACCACCTTGCTTTGCATTCAATTCACAATTAATGGAGAGTGCTAATAATATGCTCACAGTGACCACACATACCAACAGGTCTGGAACTCGGCATGTACCCTGTGCACCTGTAAGAAAATGGCTACCAGCAATAACACAGTACCTTTCAGCTATTTGCATTAAACCAGCACTTAGCAATGATATGCTCATGGACCCGGTTAACATTTAAACAAGCAGATTTGTTGGGGTTAAACAAGGGATGAGGAATGCAAATTAAAACCTGATTAATTGATGCTTTTGATTTTAGCAGTATTTTGGGTTTGTATAAACATTCAGACAAATGCATTAACCTCTCTGAACTGTCCAATTAACCTCACTTGGCACCCAGGATTTGCTACGTTGCAGGCCTGAAGCATTGCTGTGGGTCGGTCAGGATTGCAGCTGGTTGGGGCCCTTAAATAAAGGAATGATTACAGTTTTTAACTTGTAATTGGCTGTATGAATCCTAAAAACATTGTGAAAATCCAGAAATTTGTAATCCCCAGGCCTGATGGCCTACAAAGAACAGTCTAAAACACCACACAAACTTGTAACACAAACCAACTGGAAAAACAGGTTAATTAGTGTTGCAGGGTAGAACCCTATTTTATCCACTGAACCTTGAACCTCAGGATCCAGGATGGCTCTCCTCGAGGCAGGATGTGGCTGCAGGCTGCAGGACTTTGTCTTCTCTGGCAAGGACCAGTATACGGGGACTGGAGCTGACATGACTCACCCCATTGTCAAGGCTTAGCCCCCAAGGCTAGCCACAACCTGAGAAGAACTTCTCTGCAGGAGCTGATTCCCTTCTCTTGTCATCTGGCAGCTTGGCTTTTATAGGCAGCAACAGTCTCTTAGGCATATTACTTGGCATCACCAGTTCAGCTTGGGTACAGTTCAGTAATAGGCTACACAACTTACTCACTTGCAAAATGCAGTCCTGGAAATGTAAGCTGGCACACAGCAGTTCAGGTCTCCCTCTGGCAAACTGGCTGTAGACAATTCCAGTGTCCACAGGCATTAACTTTCGATGCAGTCCTTGAGGCAAAAGCAACTTCTCTCACTGGAATGCAGTTTTAAGGTCCTTTAGCAAGCTGACCCACGTTTAGTCTGGATAGCAGAAGGAGACAAAGGTTGATTGCTATAGGGGGAGAAGAAATGGGGTTGTCAAATGTGTAGTAGGGATAAGTATCAGGCGCAGTTGCAAGTGTGAGAAGTGAAGTCATGGAGAAGAGAGGAGAATGAGCATGGGGAAGATGCAGAGTGGATGTTTAGGGGGAGAGAACTGCATAGTTTGGGAAAGTGGTAGGAGAAAGCTGCTTGGCCAACTAGGGATTTCCTTGGGGGGAGTGCAAGGGAAATCCAGCCAGAGCTGCAAAGGATGTAGAAGGAAATGGGGGGGGGGGGAGTAGAGAGGTAAGGTAGGAAGAGAAAGAGCCTAGCCAGTATTTAGATAAAAAGGAGGTATAGTGAGCAAGTTATCTGGCTTCAAGGGAGCAAAGGGAGAAGGAGGAGTACAGGGAGCAGTGGTGGATGCGGGGCAGACAGTCCAAAACAAAGCAGCAGAAGGAGTGAAAGAGGGGGTCCAGTCTGGTAAGGGTGGACTTAGGAGCAGCACTGCAGACAATGTCTCTAAAGTCTAAGATGGGGAGAATCATTTTCAGGACCATTGCTCATTGAGCAGGATGAGGAATGCAACCTCTATTCCTGTATAATGCACTGAGTTTAGGGTTTCCTTTTTTTGTGGATGGCATCCACATGCCCCTGAAAAGCTGAGGTGCTGGTCGAGTCAGATGTGGAGGTACTTAAATGGTGGAACATCATCAACTGTGGTCCCATCTAGGGTGCTGTAGGAGGAGTAAGTGGTAAACTTAATGAGCTTCTGCCTAGTGCCAAAGGTCATAGAGACAGTTCTTTAAGCATTGAATAGCTGATTTGACTGGACCAGTGCCGAACATTGTTGTAGGCCAGCTGAAGCCTATCCATCAGAACAGAGAAGGAGGAATCAGAGCCAAAAAGTACTGTATCATCTTAGTACCTGTGGACACATGCAGATGACCATGCAGCGGTAAGGTCTCTCAGGAATACTGAGAAGAGTATAGGGTCAAGGACAGATCTGTGGGGGACACCAGTTCTGATTGGGAGTGGGGGGTCTGGGATAGGGAATCACCAAGTTTTACAGACTGAGTCCTACCTTCAAGGTATGAATGGAACCAATTATCTGAGGGGTTGGAGAACCCTGCTGCCTTGAGCTTGTCAAGGAGAAGGGTGGGCAATTCTGTCAAAGGCTTTGGACAGGCAGACAAATATTGTGTAGGTGATAAGGCCCTGATCCATACCTGAGAAAATGGAGTCAAAGAAGCAAGCAGGAGGTTGAGTGGAATTTATGGAAACCAGACTGAAAGGGGGTGAAGACAGGAGAAATCAAGGAAGGGGGAGAGTTGAGCCAACTCAAGGTGTTCTTGTAGTTTATCTAAGGTGGGGAGCAGGGAGAAAGGGCAATAGTTGCCAGGATAGGTGGAGTCACCTCCTTTGGGAAGGGGTATGACAGTGGCCTGTTTCCAAGAGTTGGGGACAAAGTCAATGGAGAAAGAGAGGTTGAATAGTGATTGGTAGAGCAATGGCAAGGGTGGAGAGAGGGAGGATCTTAGAGTTAAGCCCATCTGGGCTCTTGGCCTTGGGAGGATTAAGGGCCAGGAGAGCCTTGAGGGTGTCAGCAGGGGTGACAGGAGAGAAAGAGAAGGGGAGAGATGGGGTGAGGTTGAGTGGGAGGAGGAGGAGTTGGGGGAAGGGATGATAGAAGGGAGTTAGCACAGGAGGTGAAGAAAGGGTTGAACTCGGAGGCAACAGAGAGAGGATCAGAAATGGGGGTGACACCCACCGTGAGGACCGGGAAAGAAGGACTGTGTTGTGGAAGAGAAAAGGGCATGAATGATCTTCTAGAATTCTGAGAGGTGGTTAAGGTTGTCCTGAAAGGTGGAGGCAAAGTAGTCAATCTTGACAACCCTGGTAGCTCTGGTGCAGGCATTGTGAAAGACTTGGCAGTTAAGTAAATCAGCAAGGGAGTCAAAGGCCTTAAGTCTTCCAGACAAGCTCTTGCACACATAGACAGGCTAGTAATTCTGCTGAGATCCAAGGAAGGTGAGAGCCACAGACCCTGCTTTTCTTAAGAGGAGCATGCCGATCCCAGATGGACATGAATTTTGTACTGAAATGATTGAAGGCAGAATTGATGGTAATGGCAGAAGAGATGGGCAACCAGTCACAGTGTCAGTGGCTCAGTAGGTAGCACACTTGCCTCTGAGGCCAGGAGATCAGAGGGCTGTGGGTTCAGTTCCCACATCTGGCACTTTGGTTAATATATTCCAGTACTGACACTTTAGTGCAGCACGAGAGGGGTGCTACATTTCTGAGGTGCCGTCTTTTGGATGAGACGTTAAACCGAGGTCCCATCTGCCTGGATTGGTGGTAGTTAAGGTGGATGTTAAAGATCCCATGGCACTTATCGAAAAGAGTAGGGGAAGTTTTTATTGAACATCAACTGAACAGAAAAGAAAAATGAAAATGATACAGAGAAAAATAAAACACAAAATAATTATGTAACAGGAAAATTAGAATCAGTTATCCAAGGTAATAGTGTCCATAATTCCAACAAAGAGTCAGACGGCAAATGCTCTGCCTCTGAAAAATATATGGCCTTCAAATCATGTTCGATCCTACGAATAATGGTAAGAAGAGGCACATCCTGATTTTGTAAATTAAACAGACAACGAGCATTCCACACATGCCATTTGATTATTACAAAAATCAAATTTAACGTATTAATATTCCAATGAGACCAAGTGAGGGGGAAAAAAACATACATCAAATTGTCATAAGTAGTGACAGTAAACAAGGGTTCATGCCATCTGGCAGCTAATAGAGTCCAAAAAGAAACAATAAATGTACATGAAAAAAAAAGGTGAAATAGTTTCTTCTTGTTGCTGACCTTCAGGTCTGGAACAAAATCTGTCCTGTAGTGATCTGTGTTTATGGTTACATTTGACATTGATATGTTCATGGCAGCTAAGCCAATGTAAGTCCCACATCTTTTGGGGAACCCTAGAATTATGAAGTAAAGTGAGCAAAGCAGGGAGATGTTACGTAGGACATTTGGGAAAAACAATCTCCAAACATACACGGTCTACTAAATACTTATACAATGATTTTCTGGAGACAGTTATTAGCATATGGCCAGTAATCTGCCAGTGTTTCAAATGAAAAAACTATCCCTAATATAAGCAGAAATCTGGGGGGAATGTGTTAAAACCATCAATTTGTTAAGTTCCCATTTATGAAACCAAGGACCGCAGGATTCAAGAAACCAAGGTTCCCAACCTCGATCTTGGTTAATCAGCAGGGGTCTAATATTATGAAACAAGAAAAAAACTAGTATAAAAAAAATAGGTTGGACCATAGCTAGGCCTCCATCCCGAATAAGGAAATAGGTGATCTGACGTTTAATGGGGTTCAGGAGTCTACCCCATAGGGCTTGAAAAAAGAGACTAAGCAATCTGGTTTCAAATTGCCGGGGAGAGGGGAAAATATAAGCCAGAAAGAGAAAATGGGGAAGCAGAAAGGTTTTAATCATGTAAATCCTTTTTTTTCTTACTCATCTGCCATGAATTCCAAAGTGCAACCATAGTTTGAGCATAATCTAATTTGGGAGTCCAGTTAAGGACATCTAAAGGACCATTACCGTATAACATGCCCAAAATCCTAATAGGGTCATCACAAAGTCTAATGTCAACAGAAGACTCATCTACAAAAGGGGAACCTAATCTATGGCTGACACATTTATCAAGAATAAGGGCCATGCCAGAAACAGCCCCAAACTTGGAACAATGCCATAATGCAGAACGCATGGAGGCAACATTAGCCACCATGAGACTCACATCGTCTGCATAGGCCAACACGGAATATGGGGCTGAGGGAAGTGGCATAATTGTTGGGGCCAAATTAATAGAATGAAGTAAGGGATCCAAAAAAAAAAAAACACATATAAAAGTGGACTAAGGGGACAGCCCTGTCTAACCCCTCTGTGTAGAGGAAGCATAGGGCCCTTCCATCCATTGACCAGTGGGACAACAGTTGCAGACTGATATAGCAACCGGAGTCTAGTCAGGGTATAATCAGGTACTTTATAATATCAAAGAGTAGACCATAAAAAATCATGATGTACAGAATCAAAAGCCTGCCGTTGGTCCAGTGAGAATATGAAACCATGTAAAACATTAGAATTTTTGCATTCAATCATTTCTCTAAGTAAAATTAAATAGTCCTGTATACATCTCCCAGGGACACTGCAAGATTGTGTGGTAGAAATCATATATATGGCCAATTTAGAAAGTCTGAAGGCCAAAATTTTAGTCAATATTTTAAAATCAGTATTTAAGAGGTATAAAGGTCTCCAATTGGAGAGCAATCTTCTATCCCCTTTTTTATGTAAGTAAAATAAACAACCCATGTTAAAGTCTAAAGGAAGATGTTCGCACTGTAGAATAGAATTATAAACTGTAGCCAATTCGGAACTCAGGTCAGCAGAAAACAATCTATACCGCTCACTGGAGAGACCATCCAGGCCCAGTGTCACTCTTGGATGTAAAGACTTGATTACTGCTTCAATTTCATGTGCTTGTATCTCAGTATCTAACATATCTACAACAGAAGAAGGTACATCAGGAAGCTGTAAAAAGGAAAAGTAGTCCATTATGGATGCAGATGGGGGGGTGGGATCAAACAGTTTTTGTGTATAACAGGTAACACGGTGCCTGATATCCAAAATATCAGTGAGCTCGGTGAAACTGTCATCAAACAGCGTAGTAAAGGTTTTACTCTCTACTGTTCGCCGAATAGAAGCATATGGACATACTGTGTTACGGATACCAGAGGTCCCAAAACGCTGTTGATGCTGAACAGAAGTAGCCTTCAGAAGGTGATAATCCATCATGCGCTCCCTAAGACTACTTATTTGGGTGGAAGAATCATGGCCAGATTCACGAGATAAAGTAAGTAATTTTTGAAGTCGTCGTCTGTTAGTGTGGTAAAGGAAATACAATGAATAATGATGATGTTTACTAAAATTTTTAAATAAAGTTCGGAGTCCAGATTTCGTATCCCGCCACCAATCCCAGGGGGCACCATATAAAAAAAATAGTATTTCGATTATGAATATACTCAGTTAAGTGACTTAACAAATGTGGATCAAATAACAGGGAAGCATTCAGTTTCCAAATGCCAGGGCCAAAATGAGATGTCAAGGAAGGGCCTAAAGAAATAGATAATAAATTATGATCCGAAAATTCCTCAACTTGAACTACAGCATCAGAAAGTTGGAGGTGGGAAGAAATAAAAAAAAAATCAATATGGGTTGCAAGGGGGCCTTTGTGAAAAGTAGGAGTATGCCGACCCATAAAAGATAAATATGCATCCTGTAAACCTGTAGAATGGAGCAATTGTTTCAGAAAATTTGTGACACAAAACAACTTAGTAGTCTTTGAAGTAGAAGACTTATCTTTAGTGGATAACCCACAATTGAAATCACCCCCAAAAGTCACATGCATTGATGTGTATAAATAGGGTTGAATCAGTTTCAGTAGTTCAGTTCTGTGGGATTTCAATTGAGGTAAAATATTAATAATCCGGAAAGGGACAGAAGAAATCAAAATATCCAACAGAAGGCCGACCCCGTAGACATCCAACAGTTTAACAGCAGTAACAGCAGGTATACTAAATAAAATACCCAAACCAGAACAAGAGTCCTGTCCAAAGGACCAAAAAGAGAGCCCAGAGGTCCAGGCACGAGTGGCCCTGGAAATTTCTGGAAGAGCATGGAAACGTACATCTTGCAAAAAGATGAGACCAGCTGTCAAGCCAGATAAAAGGGAAAAAACTGCATCTCTCTTAGCATGCTTCTTTATACTGTTAACATTAACAGTATGCACTGAGAAAGCAGAAGACATGAAATGGGAAAGTGAAAACAAAAACACAAAAGTCACCTTAGCCTACCTTTCCTAGGGGTACCTTCCCTATGTTTCAGTTTTGCCTTAGTTTTCCTTTTTTGAGAACCAATATTATTAATGGGTACTTCAGTGTCCGTAGTCACATCAGGGTGGGAAGAAAGAACAGAGGACGTATCAGAGTCCGTGTTGTCCTGAGGGTGGCGTAAAATCTCAAATTTATTCATATGAGTCACAGTAGAGGATTTTCGGGCCTTAGAAGGAGAAGTCCCCTTCTTAGATCCTCGTGTAACTCTAACAAAAGGTTGGGGGGGGGATCCATGGAAGACCCAGAAATACTAGGCAAGACAGGAATAGGGACCTCTTCCGAGGTAAAAATAGCAAGATCAGAGGAAGGGGAAGGGAGAGCTGTAGTAAAGGTCTGTGGTTCCAAAACAGGAGCAGACTGTTCGTGTAAAGTTGAAGAGGGGTCAACAGCAGGTACAACAGGGTGAGGGAGGGGTATGCGTGAGGTCTAGAAAGAATGTCAGATAAATGAGAACATTGTGCGACAGTAATAATCAAACATTGTTTTTCCCATCAGCAAGAGTCGAGGAGTTGTGAACTGTCCAAGTACAAGTCTGAAAAGTGTGCTCCAATTCGTCACAAAGGATGCAAAGAGGTTCATCCACACATTGGGAACCTGCATGGCCAACATTACCACAAACAGAGCATTTAATCTTGTCACAGACACTACTTATATGATTCTGAGAACCACATCTTTAGCAAGCTTTAGGCTTGCTGGGTTAAAAAAGAACTCCCCTGTGTTTCCCAAGCATAAAGCTGTTCGGGAGATGCTGTATTCCAACCTCTGAAGTGCGAAGCATAACCCTCGCTCTTCACCCACCTGTCCAGATATTCTCAGAATCAAAGATAGTCTCTGGGTCAGAAAGGACAGTACATCTTTACTTTAACCAGACAATAATATCATTAAGACTGACACCTTCATTACGAAACAATATAGTAACAGTTTTCTGAGTAGGTTTAGTTAAGGGAATGGCATTAAACGGTGACCATAAAGGAGAAGTTTTAAGCTCTGATATTTTCTCCAAAACTTTTCTAAACCAGTGATAGTTTTAAAACTAATATCAAAATGAGACTCTTAAGAAACATGAAATAAGGCATGAATCTCAAAAGCAGCAAATTGCATAGAATCCTTCAAAAGAGTGCGACCTACAAAAAATCGGTCAGGAAAGTCAGGTAAGCCCCCCAAATAATGCAGCTGAACAGTGTTGTGTCTTTTAGCTTGATGTACAGGGGGTCGAAAGCATGCAGCATAAGTTTTAGGGGATGAAGCAGTAGAAGTAGCAGAAACTGGATGAGACTCAGGGTCTCGAAGGGTCCGTTGTTCTTGAGGCGTCGAGGAAGCAGGACCAAATTGCAAAGTCGGGTTCTGAGTCAGAAGGAGTTCAGTTGGCAAAGAAAGATCAAGAGAAGCAGCAGAGTCTTTCAAAACAGGAGAGGCCAGCAGTATGTCAGTGTCAGGTGGCCTAGTACAGATCGGGGAAGAACCAGAATGCCAAGTCTCAATGGTAGGATCCTTCTCCCACCCAGCCGCTTCCAGGGCCGACTCAACAGACCAGTCCGTTGTATGCAAGGCATCAGGGAGAGCAGAAGCAGGCACCTGTACAGAAGAAGTTTCTGGAGAAAGCTGAGCAAGAGATGCAGTCAGTACAGGCGGTAGGGAGTGAGGAGGATCCGTGAAAGCAACAGGCAAGAATGCGGAAGTGTCAGAATAGGTGAAGAGACAGAAAACAATCTTTCTCAGATGGAGAGTCAGTAGCAGCAGGTATAAAGACAGACTGAGAGGCTTATAGCAACAAACTGTCTAGCAGTGAAATAACGCTGTTCCTCGATTTTAAGTAAACACATCTACATCCATAGAAACAGAGAAGACTCACGTATATCCATAGTAGCAGGGCTAGAAGACGTTGTAAGCACAGTATGAGGAATAAATGAAGGATCCACAGGCAAACACTGCACACAAGTATCCACAACAGCAGCAGGAAGTATCCAAAGGCACAGAAGAACCATATTCAGTAGATTGCAGCACAATAGGCATAGAAGATGGCGCTCTCTCAGAACAGAGACAGGGAAGAGACCAGCCCACTGCCTCCAACACCTCCATGTCCTCCACAGCATGTCCAGAGGCAGCCATCTTGTCCCACATGAAAATGGGACCCCCTGCTTACAGGAAGCAGAGTAGGGGAATTTCCCCGGTGTCCTGGCCAAATTTCCCTAATTCACTAAAAATACCACCAACAGCTTAATCTGGTTCAAGGTCAGTTGGCATTCATCTGTATCCCCCTTCCCCTGGTCGTGCCTGAAAATAGGCAAAATTTGTCTAGAGCACTTACCCGGTCAACAAAAACTAAAGTTAAAAAAAAAAAAATCAGTAGCTATCCAGTCTGCATAAAGGGAGGATAAGTCCAACGACTTGAAGGACTGGATCTGGAGGAGTTTTGAAGGGGCTTTGGGACGGTGAGTTTTGAGCACACAATAGAACATATGGTGATCACTGAGGGCATCAGAGAGAGTGATGGTTTCTATGATGCAGTGGGGGTGAGAGATAAGAACCCAGTCCAGTAAAGAGACTGAGTGATTCATGGTTGTAGTGGGTTGCATTGGAGATCAATTGGGTTAGACTAAGGGACTTAATGTTTTGGCAGAAATTAGTTTTAGAAGGGGAGAGAAAATTAATATTGAAGTCTCCAAGGATTAGTAATTCCCCAGATAAGGCTTGAGAGGAAATAAAGGTAAGGAGCTCTGTAACTGGTGAGATGGGTAGGCCAGGGCAGCAATAAACACCAGTTATGAAGACAGGGACAGAGAAAGGGAGAGATAGTTTGAGGAGATGCTCATATGCAGAGGGGAGAAGATGGAGAGTGCAGGGATGAACTAAAGGGTAGAGAAGAGGAGAGGTAAATGGCAACACCACCACCACCACCCCACTTAGCATGTATCCTGCCAGGTGAGAGTGTACCCAAGGATGGCAACTGTGGAATCTGGGATCTTGGGGGTAGCCAAGACTCTGAGATTATGAACACATCTGGATGTAGATTACCATAAGTGATTGGAGTGGGTCAATCTGAGGAGGAGGTTTCAGACATTGATGTGTGCCACTCTCAACCCTTTGGGGAAACAAGTGGGAGGAGGAAGTGCAAAGCCGATATTGGGCTCGATATCCCCTGCTACTAAGAGCAGCAGCTAGATAAGGAGCTTGACTGAGACAGAGATGCATTTGAGTGGCAGGCGAGGGGAAGAGAGAGGGTGCTGGGTGAGGGGGTGGGAGGGAAGAAGAGATCCAAGAGTTTCGAGGTGGACCCAAGAGGAGGAGAGGAGGGAGAAGCTAGGTAGCCTGGGGGAATGGGACAGAGAGAAAGGGAAGGCAGGAGGAGGGAAGGGGAGGGTGGAGGATGGGGTAGAGAGGAGGGTGGAGGAGAAGAAAGGTCTCTAGGAGGGAAGGAAGCTGGGAGAAACAGGAGGGGAAGGAGGGAAAGGGTGATGAGCAACATGGTTAGACAGACAGGAAGTGCACTACAAAAAAGGAGTTGTGAAGGAGCTAGATGGGGAGGGAGTACTGGTTTGACTGACAGGGAAGGGGGTCAAAGAGGTTGGTTATATGGTGGAAGTGTGGGATTTTTTTTTTTTGCATTATACTCTTGTTTTACACCCTCAAGCACCAGGACCTGCTGCTCCTTCAAGCCACCTAGTACCTTCAGCGATCCCCCTGCAACCCCCAGAGCTTCCTACCTCACATTTGCAGCCTTCCTCGGGGTAGTCAGGTGTTTCCCTTTGCCAGGAGGGTCCCTATCTTCTGAGGAGGAAGGCATCAGGAGGCCATTCCGGCACACTCATTCTCTCTTGCCTGGGTGCTGCTGAGGTGGACTTAGCTCTGTTGGGAGTCCTTCAAGGGCATCGTCGGGGTTGGCCACCATCATCTGGCTGATCCCAATGCAGTTTCCACTTTTTTCTGGTGTTCCCGCATTGTTGTCCCTCTTGCAGTGCTCCTGGTTTCCACCGGGGGCCACTGCAGAGTGACATGCATCCCTAATTCACCCCATGAGAGGAGAGTAATTCTGTGGACACTCAATCCTTTCCTTCCCCTGCTGACCCCCGGTGTCCCGAGTTCATTCCCGAACTCGGGTCACTGGCACGGTTTGAGGTAAGGCTCCAGTGCCTCAGCCCTCTATGCCACCAGGTCAGCGGAAGTGTGGGATTTTAACAGGAAGGCAAGGAGAAGCAGTGTTAGGATAAAAGGGGGGGAGGGAGGAGAGGAGCAGGATTAAGTAGCGGGTGGATGGGAGGTGGGACAAGTGGAACAAGGAGAGTGAAGTGTTACAAAGATGGGCAGACCCAATATAGGGAGTGTGTGCAATTGATAGAAGTAAGGGGAAGGGGTGGGGACATACCAAAGCAGTGCAAGTTAAGCTGAAAGTATATGCAGTAAGCTCAGTTGGAACAGGTAAATAATGAACTATGTGCAGGAGAACACAGGTTAATAAGTAGTAAGCTAAGGAAGCAGTATGCACAGTTAAAAGCAAGGCACAAATGAGCTATATTCAAGAGTACATAAATTAATAAGTAGTATTCTATGGAATTGGTAAACACATTTACAAGGTAGGAGAGTGCACAGTTACATACAAGGCACTAAATATATGCAGGAATCTACCAATTAATAGGCAGTAGCCATAACATACGTACACTATTTTCTAGACCATGTTGATGGCAGAACAGTAATAATACAATAGAGCACTTCCCACTAGTAAGTGGTAGGTACCACACAGAGCACAATATGAGGCAAGCAGATATCTGACATAGCAGTGCAAGTACACAGTTTAAATGCTGCCTGATTTTAGCAGAGCAAGATATGTACAAGACAATTGGAGTTACACACTTACAGGCACTTGCAGGATGGGATTTGAACAGAGTCTCTTGGCATCCTGGTGTCTCCCCACTGGTGACTCCCCTGAAGGACTCCCACTCCTGCTGGGACTGCTCACATGGAACCACTAAGGTGGGGGCCGGAAGAGTCACTGAAGTTGCTTGGAACCCCACCCTCGCACACTTGCTGTGGCCATGGATTGGCCAAAAAGTCCTTAGTGGCTCCTGCTGCTAACTGCTGGGTGAGTTGAAGGGGAGCCCCTGGAAGGCAGGCTTGCCACCTCTGTGGTGGCCAAACAGCTTGCTGACCATGTGGCTGCTCGACTCTGACTGAACCAAGCCAATCTGTTCAGGTACACAGGAGGTAATTAGATATCTTTACTGCAAACCAAAAATATTTACACAGAATTCTATCTTTGAACTTTATGTGCTACACAGATATTATAAACATGTACAAAATGCTTTTCTAATGGCATCACATCTGGAAAACACCATTTTTTCAGCAAAGTCCAACACAGTGACGAATCTCGCCAGGTTGCTGTGCTGGATCGCTAAACAGCACAGCTCACACACCAGGTGTTCCACCCCCATCCCCGATACATCTCCAACTCAGAGTTTGTATATTTAGAGATGGAGGTGCCAGGGGGGGCACATCCCCCGCATAGGGGTTGCTGTGTGAAGCCCCTGCAGAAAAAGATTGTTTCCCAATGGAAGCAATGCCGACATTTGGCATTGTTTCCATCATTGTCGGGGATGCTGAGGACATCCCGACGTCAAGTGGTGGAACCTTTTCTAAGTATTCGGGCTGCATAAGTTTTTATAGTCTGCATGCTGCACAATAGTTTTCAATTCATGCTGCATAATGGTTCCAAAATGTATGTACTGGATGATAGTTTTCAAAAGCTATGTGCTACTCAATGGTATTTCACAAAACATTCCCAAAGAAATCCTTCATGCAGGTTTTGAAACTGTACCCACTGTGCATTTTTCAAAATCCACATTCTGCGTTATGGTTTTCAAAGTCTACATGCTGTGTGAAGGTTTCTAATTAGTGTTAAAGTTCCACATGAACAAAAACTTTAAAGTAAGAATAAGAAAACTTATTAAGTACTTAAAACAGCATTGTCAAACCATTTGCATCATGTTATTTCTAGCTGACAGCCCACATTTTTTGAAGGCTTACTTTCTGTAAATTTCATTGCTGTTTTAGATTGTTATATCTGCTTCTTTTCTAAGTAGAAGGAGCACCAGAATGCAGGCATATGCAGTGAAACTGGGGGTGGCAGAGTTTAAGAAAGATGGGAGGAAATACTACTTCACAGAAAGGGCGGTGGGTGCCTGGAACAGCCTGCCAGAAGAGGTGGTGAGCAAAGACATTGGGGAGCTTCAAGCATGTGTGGAACAGGCACATGGGCATAATAAATAGAGGAAACAATGAAGGAAGGGACACAAGCAATCAAATAGGGTCCTGGGTGTAGTAATCAGCAGGGAAAAATAGGACAGACTAGATGGGCCTACCAGTCCTTTTTTGCCAACAAATTCTATGTTTCTAACTGAAATGCATATACATTTTGTAATTCTACCCAACATTGTTTTGTTTAAAATCCTTGATCTTCTCTAATTCATACTTTCAGAATGAACATTAGGAACACATTCAAACAGTGCAGCCATGCATGAGGCAATAGTCCACTCTCCTGCCACTGCATCATGAGTGGCTAGACTGTGCTGGGGTGTTCCAAAGTTCAGACAGTAATGTAAATGAGCACATTTTTGTGTGTTAACACCATTGTGGTGGCCGGTGGGCAGTCTGTTTTACACTTTAAAAAAGACAAAAGAAATTGGAATCAAACTACCTGTTACATCAGCAACCTCTGCAGTCTGAGATCAATCCTTAAATATGTTTTCAAATTAGAGACATGTTGAGGCCAAGAGGGGTTGACAGTCTCTTTAAATGTTAAGGGTATTGCTTTACTGTTTTTTAAGGGAAAGGTTGAATGAAAAACACAATGACCCCCATATTATGAAGGTAAGTACAGTGTTGACAGGCATAGTGGCATCCTGCCTGTTCAGCATCAGTTTATTAATTATGCATTAAAATCAGAACATTTATATTTATCACAATATGCATAAAACATACACATACATAATGCAATATATAAACAGTATAAAAAGTGCTGAGTCCAAAAACAGACATCCTAATAAGATCATGTATAACTGATAGTATACAAGCTGGTATTTCAGAAGTCTACACATGATCTTATTTCCAAACTGAGTGACTGAGTATTTTTTTAATTTAATATTTGATTACGAGGTAGAAAACCCAAGGGCATCAAATGCCGATTTTCATGGGTGACCCGGATACAGCAACAAAAATAAAATACAATACAACCAACAATAAATTAATTATAATAAGAACAAGTTGAATGAGAAAAACAAAGCAGTTTCAAACACTTTTTGAAAACAAAGAATTACAGTTTAAGATATCATTAGGCAAACCATTCCACAATTTCACAATTTGAAAAGTCTAGAACCTTTACTCAACGTTTTGAGTAACAGATACTCAACTTTTTTGATTTCTGATATAAAATATTTCTTGTAAAAAAATTGGAGCAATCCCTTTGTCCCTTTCTACATTAAATGCAGGACAGTACAGTATCACATGTTCCACTGTGATAAAACATTCCTTACAGCAAGCACATTCAACAATGTGATCTCTACAAGAGTTCCTGGCAATATTTGGCACATACCCTAAGAAGACTTCATGTATAACTGGACTTGACATGTCTGGGCTAGGCTGGGGACATATCCAAAGGGTCATCCAGCACTGTGTACAGTGGGTAGTGCACTGCTGCCGCACAGAATACACCAGTGGACCATACTTCTCAACTGTCCCTGATTTTTGAGGGACGTCCCTGATTTTGGCTCAGAATTGTCCTCTGTCTGTCTAAAAATTTGTGTTTTTGTGACTGAGCAGTGGGAATTGCAAGCACAAAATAATGTCAAACATTAAAGTTAGTCTTATTTTTCATCAGAAAATACATCTTATGCTAATCCCCTTATTCTATCAACTTTCTGAGTGAATGTTACACATTTTTAAGATGTGTCCCTGATTTGGGGTCTTTGTCCTTGATTTTTTTAAGCCTTGTCCCTGATTTATGAGGCAAGAGGTTGAGAGGTAGGCACTGGACTGATGTAAATGAGTGCCCCTTACATATAGATACAGAAGCAAATGATTTGGTTTAAAATACTCATTTAAAAAAAAAATCCAGAAGATGGTGACAGAGAAGTTTAACAGTACCATACTGCCTTCAGCCAGGTGGAACACACATACAAAGAATCCTACTGCATATAAATTTAATTGACATAAGATAACACTGCTGAAGCAGATAACTCCTAAATCAAGCTATGAGTGTCACAGTTTGTATAAGGATGTGATTACTGAAAGGCAACCCCCACCCAGATTAGAGACAAACTAAGATTGTTATAGGACATCATCTTCTGTTTTTTTTTTTTTTAAATGAGTATTTTAAACCAATGGGGATTTTTTTTCCTGTTTTTCGCTGCATTATCTAGCTGTTATAAGTATTGTATTTTTTAAACAACTGCCATGAGCTTCTGAAGGACTGGTTGGTCCGAAAGCTAGAGCATTTTGTTCTTGTTGTTACATCTATCTTGGTCCATTAAAGGGTATCAAATCATTTGCTTCTGTATCTATTCTTGCAAGGACCAATACGGCAACTACTAAATCTAGATCCTTACATATAGGACACAGCAGTATATTCACAGGGTTTTGTAAGCTCTAACAATAAATGTTAATACTGCTGCTGAGACCATTCTTGCGGTTACAAGAGTGGCTTCACAGGCATTCTTAGGGTAAGAGAACAGTCTACCAGCAGAGGTGGTAGGAGTGGAAACAGCAGGGGGTGTCAAACATGCATCAAATAAGCATTAGTGAATATTGATAAACAGATGGGGATGGTCGACGGGGACCAGGTAGGATCTGTAGAGACAGAATAGGCAGGGAAAATCCTGGTAGACTGTGTGGGCCAACTAGTCTTTTCTGCTGACAGTTTCTATGTAACAGGCTTCCAAGGCAGCTCTGACATTTACAAAACCCTGCTTTTATCAATTCACTTAATGGTATATGAATCCCACATCCTGGCAGAACAGGTGCAAGTGACACTTGCTTCTACTCACTGCATTGTCATTGGTACAGAGCTACAATATACTGCAGATCCCAACCTTGGCCATCTGATGGTCACCCTGCCCCCAGTGGCTGTCAACAATACGTAATAATTTTATTGTGCAGTATTGACGATCTTGACTCTTGACTCTGACAGTCTAGCAGACACCCTTCCCTCACCAGATCCCATCAGTATTGTTGAATTGAACTTAAAGATCAATAGCAAATATCCCTTTCAGAAATACAAGACTGCTGCATACATGCACGATGCATGCCACACACTAAACTCTGCAATGTTTGCATGTGGTTAGCATACACAAAGTGAACCTAAGCAAACCAGATCTCAATAGCAGATTAGATTCGCATACTGCAATCTTGACATGCATGCAGCAGCTAAGTTGGTATGAACATCGTTTAAAAATCACATCAGGTTCACATGCTGCAAGCTTGATATGCATGTGGCAGGTAAGCTACTGTGAACATTATTTAAAATCACATCAGGTTCACATGGTTCGGCGATGCTATTACTGCGAGTGCATTATCACCAAAAACAAATTTGGTGATAAGCACTTAAAGATGACCAGGATAACTGAGCATGTGAGGGGAGGGGCTGTGCCCCCTGTACCCCCCTCATGAGAGGCTTCAGCCCCTGCACCCCCCTATATAAAGATTCTCAACTCTAGGGGGGTGCATGTCAAGAAGGGGGATACAGCCTGGTTTAAAGAAAAATGAAGTCCCTCAGCCATGGGACGTAGCAAAATATTATCCACCCCAAGTTCTGAACCCAGGACCTGCTCCATTGGAGCCAACCACCTTACCCACCACACCACATGGTTGGCTCGGCAGAGCAGGCACACTAGAGGGTAGCAACCCTCTTCCCTATCCCTCCACTTCCTGTCACTATACATCCCTTCCTGTCGCTCAACCTACCCTCGCTTTCGCAACTGCAGCCATCCCATTGGGGGCACCCACGATGATAGTGCCCTCATATGGGTTGCCGTTTTGATGGTTGCCCATATGCATTCGCTATTATCACAGTATACTATTTCACATATTGCATGCTTGACATGTCTGTATCAGGTAAGGTGGTGCAAATCTCTTCTAAAAACACATCAGTTTATATTTCTAATACTACTGCTAGCAATTAGACTCATTAAAATACCAATTTCATTAATTTCCCACAAAAATTAGGCAAACTCATTAATTCTCACCATTAAACCTTTTGTAAATTGTTTAATGGCTTTTGATTTTTTTCATTAAATTGTGGTTCTTTTATAAAGTATTGTTTGCTTACAGCATTAAATGCCTAAGGTATGACCCCATTAATCTTTGCTTTCAGTAGTTAACCAAATACCCTCCATTCCAGATGTGTGAAGAGGTGCCTCTGTGGTGTGAAGCCTGACATTTTTGTTTTGGCTATGCAAATCTCCTTATGCATATTTAGTGCTCTATATGTGTTTCTCCATGACTATTACAGCTTACTTACTTTCACTTTTTCATTCTGTATAGAGCATCACTATGGCCATGCTCAGCAGTCTCTGTGCTGAGTAACGGCCTTGGAAGCATGTACCATACCTCACTTATTGTCACTAAAATGAGGGACATGGACACTTTAAATGAGAAACAATGAGGGACACTAACCCTCACAATGAGGGACACATCCTGAAACATGGAGATACCTCAGAACACAGTGGAAACCATTATATTTACTTGTATGAATAATAAGCCCTATGCATGAATGGAGTGGAGTGGCTATGCACGTGTATCTGGGGCACGTAGCCACTCTGCACCCATTGTGTCCCCATGCGAGATGCACAAACGGGGTCATGCAGACCCACCACACCCAATCCCTCACATCCATGAACAGCACCATGTTGGAGGCATTCCAGGGGTGTGCCAACACTATGTGGTATTCACTAAACTGCATAGTGCTGGCTGCATGGGTGCAGAGGGTGGTGCAGGGTACACCAGGGTAGACCCTGCCATAACCCTCTGCATGCTCCATGGTCTCCAGCCTCCAGGTGCCAGGGGACCTGGACAGTGCTCTGTGCTGGTTCTGCCCACTAGGCAGCTGGTGAGGGCAGGGGCAGTGGGTCGGGTGAGTGCCCATAATGCCAGATGAGTGGTGGCACTGGGATGTTGCATGGGGAGAGTTGGACCGTGGCACATGTCCTCCCTAGGAGAGCTCTGGGGTATGGGAGTATGGCCAGTGGTGGTGGGGCACAGCTGCTGTTGTGGACAGGAGGCAGGTCCCAATGTTGGGGTCCTACAGTGTGCCAGGAGGGTGACATTCACCAAGGCTGGGCTGGTGAACTGACCAGCCATAGGGGCCATGCCGTGCAGGTCCAGGGGCCTAGGCAGCATGCTCAACCATGGACCTGTGCATTGCAGCATGAGGGATCCACTATTGGACCCACACGACAGGCATCCCACTGAGTGCCTGCCCAGGTCCACGACTGACTCTGCCACTGGCTGCCATGTGAAGTCCTGCATGCCAGGGGGGAGGAGTCATGGACAGGTGGCCAGCATTGGTGAATGCCAGTATGGGCGCTCCTGTCCACGGGGTGTAGGGTCATGGGTGGGGTATGCGACTTTTCTGTGTACCCCTGCCCGCTTTGTGCATAGCACCCATTAGTACCGGAGAATGAATTTCTACAATAAAGTAGGGTCATCATTTAGGTAGGGCAGAGGGGGGCAGTTGTCCCCCTGCTTTTGTGCATAGGTTGTTCTTATGGTGTGGCAACAATGGCATTAAATTTGGATCTTACCTTTTTGCACATTATGTGCTCCTCACCAGCCTGTGTGCATTCACATTGTGGCTGCAGGGTGCTCCTGACTCGACTGTGTCTGTATTTTGTTGTCCACTCTCTCCACCTATTAGAGGTGGCACCATCACACGTCATGGTGCTCCAGCCAAGCAAGAGTATGCAAGTTGTGTGAGTGTGACACTGTCTTTTCCGCTGCAGAGTAGACAGGTTACACATTACAGCTTGGAGGAGTTGGTGAGCACAGAGCTCTTGATAGCAGTGTTGTGGTGGCATATTTTTGCTGGTCTACTCTTAGTGATTCTCCATCTTCCTCAGTAGTTGAATGGGCAGGGGGTGAGCTAGAAGCTAGCTAGATGACTAGGCTACCTACCTACACTACTAGGCTTGCCTCACAATAAAAACAGCTTGGGTCCTCTACTGCAGCAAGCTATGCCATATAGCAGTGGTGACGGTGGTGTGGGTGGCCTTCACAGGCCTTGATCAGCACAATGTGGCAGCAGCCACCATGGCAGCCAAGCAAGAAGCAAGCAACACAGGTTGGGTGGGTTCAGTGGGTGAGGTGACTTAGTCATGGACCATGGTCTGGACCTGGGATGGTCAGTTCTAGCATCAAGCTTCTGGCAGAAAAATGGAGGAGGAGCAGGCTGGAAACTGGGCTGGTGGCACATGGGGCCAGACCGCAGGTTCTGGCTGGATGGCCAGGTAAGTAAAAGTAAATAATTTACATTTCTGCATCTTTGAGTGGCTTCATGACCCATGTGGGATGAGTATTAAATAGAAAGGAGTTAGAGAGAGAGATCAGGGCAAGTTTTTTTTTTTTTTTTTGTTGGGGGGGCAGAACTTCAGCCAGGAAAAAAAAATGGTTAGTAACTGGGTGGGTTTAAGCCCAAATCTGATGCACTATTCCGGGTCACAGGCTTGGAGTCTGTGTGAAAAAGATAAAATGTGCTAAATGACTAAATCAAAAATTCCTAAGTGATGAGAGAGAATTACTGACTGAGTGAAGTAAAAAGATAGCTGAGGGAGCGGTGAGAAAAATTCAAGAGTCGATGCAGTGGTTGAAGCCTGAAAGTCAACTAGTTAAAATGTAACATTTTGTGATATTTATAGCTGAAATGAAGGCTGCAAATATGTGTGTGGTGTACCTAGACCAGATAATATAAGGTTACTGTTGTTGTTTGTAGTGGAACGGGCCTGATGGGCTCTCTGTCTGCAGAGCTGAACATTCGAGCAGGCAGGTGATTGCTGCCTGCTTGAACATGCACACAAATGGTGCTTGTGTGAATGTGTGGAGGTCCTTGATGGGTGGTTACAGTAACAGTCTCAGATTTTGTCCCTCAGTAGACAGATGAATTTTATATATTTGAATTTTTCCTGTTTAGCATACCACTTTTCAATCACAACAAATTAGTTTTACCTTTTAGTCAATCCAGATGCTCCAAGAGCTTGCCTTTTAGGGGCTAACTGGCACCTGGCACCCAGTGGTTATCCCCTCCTCATTGAAATCTGAAGTGGTGCCCATGCTATAAAGTCTAAATTTACATGGCATCCTCTGTGTGAGCAGCATGTTTTCCATGAGGGATGGATGAGGGGCAGAGCAGTTTTCAGGGGTAAAATGACAGATGTCTCTCACAATCAGCAGCAGTCAAGAAGTATGGTATGCACAGACTATTGGAGCCCCGCTATAGTCAGGCATAAGCCCCCCCAGTGAAGCTGATCTTCACACACCCACACTCAGGCACATTATGACATAGGGCAAGGGAGAGTGCAGGGGCGCACCCTATTGAAATGAATGGGGGTATTTTTTTATCACTATTTTATACATTATGGTGGTGAGTTGGAGATTAATGAAGACCACCGCTCGACTAACTAGAGCCTTGTTAGTTGAACAGTGGCCTTCATTAATCTCCAACTCACCATCATAATGTATGAAATAGTAATAAAAATAGCCCATTTCATTTCAAAGCCAGGTCATTTGTCCCTAGGTGGACAATGGCATCTAGTTCCCTCCTCCGTGCAGCTGCTTCCTTGATCCTGAGGATTCACTTCCTCTCCTTCCAAGCTATGGCATTGGGCAGGCACCTTACCTCCCTCTCCCCTCCCTCCCCCAGTTCTACCCCCTATCAAGTGAGTCTCCCACCAGGAGCTGTTTCCTTCCCCTGTGGGGTTCCATGCCACCCTCCTGTGAATCTTCTTTGTGAAGGTTCCCAGCATCCTCCTTGGTCTCCACTGTGGGTGCCTCCATAGATTAACCATGCTCCACCAGAATGGTGAATGAATTGTGGAGAGGCACAACTGGAGGGATGCACTTCTGTTCCATCACTCACCTTCCCTGAGCCCACCATGGTCCAACCACTCTTCTTACTTGGTAGCCTCTGAGGCAGTGGTGGTGGCCTGAGTGGTCCCTGGGTGGGGAAGGAGGTTTTCCGAATCCTCACCAGGTCAGTATGGAGATGAGCAACCTCCTCCCTCAGACCAGAGAGGTGCCTGCAAATAAAGCAGCAACACAGCCTCCAGAATGTCTCCCAGAAGACTGCCGCTCCACAGCCAGTACATTGCATCACTCCCACCATGTCTGTCTCCCTTCCTGTTTAAGATGTTTTTTCTTGTTTTAGTGTGTGCAAGTGTGTGAGTGTCTTTACCTCATTCAGTGTGCCTTTAAGGATATGAATAGGTGTATGTCCTTTGCACTTTTGGGGAAGTGATGTCAGAACCCCTGATATAAAGGAAATGATGCACTTGGGGTGAGGGGCAGGGTGGTGGACTAAGCTTGTGCCCTCCAGAAACAATCAAATACAACTCTGACCCACCACCCCAGCAAAATTGGAGGAATGGTTAAAAGATGGAGATATAGCAAATACTGGAAAGTGGCTCAGTCATTTAATTCAGATCATGTTTCCAAGGACATTGATTTTAATGAAAAATTGGAATCTGGTTCTCATGTTTCAGTGTCAGAAAACAGCCTCATTCAAACTTGGATGTGGAATTGCTCAATTTGAACTTTCTAAGCAGGAAACATATGAGCATGTTTGATTCAGCTGTGAATTACCATTTTATAAAATTCAAACAGTAACACTCAATGTTTTGTCAGAAATTTGTGAAAAGGATGTTTTGCCATGATTGATTATTTTTCACCTTTTGAAGAATGAGCCTACTGCAATAGATGATGTGACTCTATGTTGCTACTGCTTTTCAAAGCATGGAAACAGTGTGATCTCTCCTTGATCTATTCTGAGTAATATGAGTATGGGTCAAGTGCATCCTGAAATTTAAAAATGTAACATGTTTGAGAAAATCTTGATTCAGACTGATAACAAAAACAAAAGAAGTTACCACCAACTGAATTGGTTAATTCCTTGAAGGGGTGGCTTATGAATCTATCTTTGCCATTGAACACTAATTAGTAAACTGTTATGGAATGTAACAGTTTAATCATTTTAGTGACTAGGGTTCAAACAAAAGATGAACAAATTTGGCAGATTGCGGTAGATGTCAGAAAAAAAAATCACACAACACTTGACTTTCTTATTGCTAATAACGTTCTTTGCTCTGGCCTTTAGGTGGAAGCTTTTCAGAATTTTGAAAGCTTTCATTTGGTGACTGAGAGAAAATAAGTAATGACTGAGAAGGTTTCCACAACACATGTCAAAGAGATTAATGACTAGCACACCATTCATCCTCTCATGAAAAAGACCTTGTGGCAGACAATATGGAGTTGCATCAGATTAAACAGGTCAAGGATTCACTGGTTAGTATGTGATAGACTACACTGGAAGCTCAATGATTTCCTGATCAGTTTCTATTAGGTTCTGAAGGATGATTGGATGAATGTGAAGTGGTGATATCTGGGGCAGAATACAGAATGTCATGAGTTCTGAGTGTGGATTCTAGATTTCAAAGAAACATTCGATATTTGCTTACAGTAACTTATGGGAACGTAAACTTAGTATTCTGTCTACCAGCATCGCTCATACATTATGGGTCTTTATGGGCTCAATATGTCTGCACAGGAATTTTTACAGAAGATTATTGACAGGGTCTTTTATAGAAGATTATTGACAAACATGAAGAAATCATGGCTCATTTAAGCAGCATACTTGCTAACAACCAAGGAATATTTGTACAGACAGCATAGTGATTTAATTTGCTTGCTTAGAGAGTATGGTGCTTTGATCTGGCTTACTACTCTACGTTATGTTGAGTACAGCTGTGAAGAATTGAGGATTCTTCTGTTTTGGGCTAATGAGGATTTGAGTGGTGTGAATTCAAAAACACAAGGCAAACTTTGCTTGATCCATTGATTGTACAATATGTTGTGACTTCCATCGGTTTTTGTCTATTTCAGTTCCTGAAAAATGAAACCAATCCCCATTAGGATTAGTGGAGCAGTATTGTCAGAGGGTTGAATTTCAGAGTTCTGGAGCTCCTCATGTTCACATGTTGTTGTGGGTAAAGCATGCTCCACTGAATGGTGATGCTAAAGGCCGGGAGGCTCAGTTGTTCTTAAATTCATCTAAAATATGTCACATGCAATCTTTTGGATGCTGTTAACAGTCCAGTGCTAAGGAAGCTTATGGACAAATTACAAACTCACAAATGTAGCCTAACCTACTGTTTGAAGATAGTTAAGAATGGAAAACGACGGTACAAGAGATGCCTATTTGCCTTTTCTAGATGTATTGCACCAACTGCAGTTCTTTATGTCTGTTCTGTGATTAGGTATCATTTGAAGGCTATGTCACAGAAATGGATGCATGAGTTGTCATGGTCTGAAAATGAAATGAACATCGATGATTACCATGCTGTACTTTTGATGTGGCAAGCTAACAGATATTCAATATGTGGCTGACAATTTTATTATGTGACTTCATACATTATCAAACATAAATGACCTGCTTTTCAGAAGATGTGGGAAGAGATGTCTGCTTCCAGATCTTTGACTTCCCATTTGTGATCACTGAGCTTGAAAACACTGTTTCACAAAGAGTGTGGAGCCTATGAAGCCAGTGATAGACTAATAGGAACTTTTTTGTTTGGCAAGTCAGCGGGAATTCATTACATTAATGTAAATCTCAAACAAATAGGCATTATGTTTTAAAGACATTAAATAAATAGAAGTACTGGCAAAATGAGACCCAAAATCAACTGAAATACTTCATAGTAATCTGGATGATACCCACTACCCCTTTTGTTCAACCAAGTTGCCAAATTTCTCTTTATTTGACATTGCTTAGTTGTTCAAATTCAAACAATTAGAAACTGAAAATCATGACATTATTTTTGCTCTCTTAAATCATAAAGGATTCTTGTTGAGACATCAGAAGCCATGGCTGATTGATCACATGAAGTTGCCCATCACCACATCTGAAAAGGCCAAGTTCTACTATTTTGCATTGCTATTCCCTTTTAAGTCATTGATAAAGGAAGAATAACTCAAACAGGGATATGACAACTATCAGTAGGCATTTGATGCATCTGTGGATAGCATCACTCATCCCAAGTTCCAGCTGTATGTTGAACAATTACAACTGGAACTAGAAGAAGAGGAGAGAGACATACCTCTCAACTGTACCACATTACGAGGAACGTTCCTCATTTTACTTCACAAAAGCTCCCTGTTCCACATTTTGAGGACTTGTTCCACATTCAGTATTAACATTTTAAAGCAAAAATCTATAGTAAATGTTGCAAAAAATATATTACTCAATTAATAACAGACTTTTTAAACATAAATGCAAACATTTTAACAGTGTTCTGAGCCTCCTAGGTAAAGGTTTGATTAAGTGTTCCACAATTGCTCATTTTTTCCACATTTTGAGAGGCAGTGTTCCACATTTGGGAGACAAAAGGTTGAGAGGTATGGAGAGAGAGCTTAGATAGTTTCAGAAAGATATGCCCAAATCATCCCCAGAGTGAATCACTAAAGAGACAGTTTGTGATTTAGGTGACCCTCTCCCATCACGTGGTGTGACAAAATCTATGGCAGAAGTCACTGATTATATGGAACAAGCTTTCCATGAAGAAGTGGACATTGCCATTTTAGAAAACACATTGAATGCACAGCAGCAGAAAATATATGACATAACTGCAAGTGGTTCTTATGGTTTAAGACATAATGCAATGATTTGTAACTGTACTGCATATGAACGACTGTGTATGTTTGTCAGTGGTGCAGCTGGTAAAGGAAAGAGTCATCTTTTTCCTGTGATATGTATGAAGATCAGGGACCTCACACAATCATCTCACTCATGAGCAATCATAGCTCTGACTAGAATGGCAGCTTATAATGTTGGTTGTGTGACTTTGCACAGTGTGTTTATGCTGCCAGTCAAGCATGGCAAAACTGGTCAGTAACAAAAACTGTCATGGACATTGCTACTGCACTGAGATATTTATCTGAATATTTTAAATTGTTAGTGGTAGATGAAGTAACCATTGTTTCCAATCTCATGCTCTCTTACATTCATTTGAGGTTTGAGAAGATCGTGGGAGGTAACACCAATGCACCTTTTGCTGGAAGGTATATAGTAGGCTTTGGGGATGTCCTTCAGCTTACTCCTGTAAAAGGTAAACCTATCTTTTGTAGTTTGACTGCAGCTGAGGAGAAGAAAAGTATAGAATCCATCTGTGGTCTCATTTTGTGGTATCTTTTCATTTCTGAAGAGCTGACACAATATATGACAGAATGAAGATTACATATATAGGGATCTGTTGCATGATTTGAGAATTGGAAAGTTATCTTCATCAGCTATGAAACTACTGGATTCTTGACTGATCACACAGGATTTGGACTATTTTCAAGCTGTGGTTGACACATTTGTAGAGCTCTTTAAAAATGGTTCCAAACCCAGCTGTCTAATAAAACTGGCATCATGTGACACATTCAATACCATCATGCTCCAAAGGCAGGACAGCTGTCTTGTGCAGCTTTCATCACTGGATCATATTGATAATTTTTGTGTCACCAAAATATTTATGTCAATGTTAGTCAGTCATTTAAAAGATCTTAGTGCTGATAAATCAAGAATAGCTGGACTTGATAGCATTTTCACTGTGTGTGAAAATCCTTGTGTGATGCTCTGCCAAAATCTCTCTGTTGAAAACGGTCTAGGAAATGGTGCCATGGGTCATATTGTGGACTTCCAATTTGATGTTTGGAAAGTGTTTGTACAACACATTGTTGTCAAATTTGATAAGGATACTCCTCAGATCACGCGGAGAATTTCAATGGTTTCAACTCACTCAAGACATTAATGTCATGAGAGAAGTTTCCTTTAAGTGTTACTTATGCAGTGTCAATTTACAAGGACTGACTCTTAATACTGTTCTCATAGACATTGGAAGAGATGTTTTCAAACCAGGGGTGAGGTATGCAGTTCTGTTTAAAGTATATGCTCTGGATGGGCTACATCTGTTTAAGCTAGACAAGTTCTAAATAAGAGCAGAAACAATGTGTGTCATGGAGGTACACTCATCTGAGATGTCTTTATCAGACTCATCATCTTATGATTCCACTCTATCAGGATAGTTAAACTGATATGTCTCCACTCTAAATTCTGTAAACAACTCATGTAGTGGTAGCTATTGCAAATGTGCTTCGACACTGATGTATTTTCTACTGTACACTGTATCTTGTTAAGCCAGGTACTGTATGTTTGTGCTAATGTTGCTTGTCCAGTTTATCTCAGGGCTGTCTGTCATGGGAGCTATGTTAATCTGTATATATAGGATCTATCTCACTTGCACTATCTGTATACTTGTATAATATTGTCTTTGTTTGGCTCCTCTTCACCCATCCCCCAGGATGAATCTGGAATTGAGCAGTTTCTCCACTCAGTATGCCTTCCTGGTAAAACTCTTAAATAAATAAATATGAAGGTTTCAGATAAGTATGCTTTAAGACGAAAGAAAGTTTCTCTACAAGAGTCTTGAGTTAGAACTGACCAAACTGTTACTGTCCAGGTATCTGAAGAAGTACAAACAGTTCTTTCACCAGCATTTGAAAATACTAATTTATCAATGGTTATTCCAATAGTTTAGTTCAAGTCTTTCTGGTTCTTGAGCCTGTGATGAAAGTTATTAGTCAGGTGGAGAATAAATCAGTGGTGGATGTAATGGAAAATTTGATCTCTCTAGAGTCTTCACAGAGAGATTAGATTAACAGCTGTGCTAATTTGCGCATGGCTGTCTTAATATATGAGCACCATAGTGCATTTGCTATTAATCAACAACAAGCTGTGCTGGAATTTTTTCTACAATTGTTTGATACTCTTGACATTGTAAGTGTTAAAATTATGGATTTGTTTTGAACAGTCAGATCAAATCGATACTATGGGAATACTATCATCATAGAACTGTGGAAATACATCCTAATTAAATATGCTTAGGTATTCCTGTTTCTGACTTGCCAGCTGTGAGACTCCCAAGTCTGAATCCCAATATTGTTACAGAACAGCAATGTACAATTTGTAGAGCTATGTTAAATAAAAATATGGTTACAGCTTCTCCAAGTGTTTTGTAGTTATTCCCCACTGTGTTGGTTCTTGCGTGAATAAGATAAATGTAGATATTTAAAATTTTTTCTCAGGTGCTGTTTACTTTAGCAGTTTTTAATTTGACACCTGTGCAGGGCTCTTTCACTTTGGTGCAATCAGTAGTTCTGATCATTATATTGTTTGGCTGTGTCATGCACAGGGATGGACTGAGTGTAGTTACTCTGTTATCACTACTTTTACATTAATGCCTAAATTATTATATTTAAGTTTTCCTTGGTGTACTTGCGTGCCAATGTGAGTTATGAACATTTCTAGCTTGCTTTTTAAATTAGCCACAGCTATTTTAAAAAATTTCAAATTTTGGTTTGCGTCCCATATGTGGGATGCTAGGTATAGATGGGTGCATACTGGGTACATATTTTAGTATCCAATATATCTTACCAATCAGAATAATAATAAAAACTGCTAGTGGCTATAATCTGCAGGTTATAATGGCAAACATGCACCAGGTTTCCACTGGTCCATGCATGCCCCAGTTGCTACTCTTCCCTTCCTCAGTACCATTTCGGAGTGCCAGACACATCACTGCCACTCGTACCCGACAGTAAGTTAATTTACAAAACATTACCTGGGCTTGTTGTACTATCATGATTAAACTTTTCTTAAAAAATGGAAAAAAGGGAAATGGTTCATTGTCTGTGCAGCCATTTCTGACTGCAGGCCATGCTGAAACCCTACCAGATCACAGCTGCACAGGGATATGTTTTTATTTTAAATAATTGCTTTCCTCTCAGAATTTATGTAGAATCCAACACCTTGGGCGTGTGTAAAATCTCATTAAACACACCACTTCATGTATTATTCAATATGTAATGAATATCTTCCCAATAATAATAAACCAAAATATTTAATACCAATAACAGCTTTTACTGTATAGCAGTTAACTCAATACAAACTACTTCATTGTATAAACAAGCATTCTTTGATAAAAAATAACTCACTAGGTAGCCTACTTTACAGTCACTATTTGGTCATTTCATTAGATTTTTATGTCCATAAGCATGTTGACACATAATGAGAACAAACTGGGGAAAAGCCACCACTTTGACAGTTACTGTTGGTTGAATGGCTTGAAGCAGTCAATGTGCTGTCCAACATCGCATTTACAACACACATATTTAGCTTTTTTGCTACAGTGAGCACACCTCCTCTGTGTCTCATTTGTTCTTGGATAATGACCTGGCTCACCCCATTATACAGCTTTGGGCACCTTCTCTACTCTCTGGTGAGCTGCCTTAAATGGGGGACTGATGCCAGGAGCATTGTGCACCTTAGCCGTATACTTAAGCCATTACATGTTTACCACCTCTCTTCAGAAAGCCAAGAGGTCCAGAGGCCTGCTCCTGCTCCCTGCAGAGTTGCTGTACAGGAACTATGCATTCTGTATTTTATTTATTTATTTGCTTTTGTTAACTAGGTAAGCACACTAGACAGCCAAGTGCCTATTTTCAGGTGCGACCCGGGAGGATACAAGGCACATACAAATCATCAAGTCGAGACAGGGTAACATACAAGAACATCCAGCATAATAAGCAGATATGTAGATAACAGCATGTGGGATTACAGGCATAACAGGTTGATGGGAAGACAGCAACAGAATAAATAATGTATAGCTATGCAGAGCAACAATATACAGACACTATCCGCAAGGCTAAAGATATGGGTTAAGCCACAGAGGATCCCACTCGAGGACAAATGGGGGGCCCAGGGCAACTTTCCGCGTATTATGGGATCAAGCGTACAGAAGTGTGACCCCCTCCATCGTCATTGGGCATGAACATAAAAAAGGGCACCCATCACTTCTTTGAGCAAATGGAAATTTTGTAGTAACTGATGTTTTGGTCCATCCTGTTAACTCCACCCATATACTTGTACTGTATTAGGTATCCATGATGAGTATTCAGGCACCACAGCTTATAACCAAACTTGATTGGCTTGCCCTTCATAGAAACATAGAAACTTAAGGTTTGACGGCAGATAAGGACCGCTTGGCCCACCCAGTCTGCCCATTTCCTTACCTAGTGGACAAGCTGCAGATCCTACTTAACCAGCAGCCTACTTCTTCCTACCCCCACCCCCCTAGAATTGCCTTATGACTGTCCCATGCATACTTGAATTCCACCACTGTTTTTGACTCCACAACCTCCTCCGGAAGGCCGTTCCATGCATCCACAACCCTCTCTGTGAAAAAATACTTCCTTAAATTACCTCTGAGCTGCCCCCCTCTATCTTCAATTTGTGCCCCCTTGTTCTTGCACACCTCTTTTTTTGAAAGATGCTACCCTCTTGGACTTTGTTGATTCCCTTGAGGTACTTGAAAGTTTCTATCATGTCCTCCCTCTCCCTCCTTTCCTCGAGGCTATACATATTAAGCTCCTTAAGTCTCTCTTCATATGTCTTCCGGTGCAGTCCCTGCACCATTTTAGTTGCCCTCCTCTGGACAGCTTCCATCCTGTCTATGTCTTTGCGGAGATTGGGTCTCCAGAACTGCACGCAGTACTCCAGATAGGGTCTCGCCAGCTGTCTGTACAGAGGGATAATATGAACTGTTTAGCTGAGTGCTTCCTATAATAGGGAATAATGGCCTCATCTATGCACAAACTTTGCTTGATCTGGAAGGCCTTGAAATAATTCATTCATTGTCTCATAGAATGGCCTTATTTTGCTGAACTTGTCAACAGCAGGTAGCCTGCTGTTATCAGCAAGGTGTAAATATCTGAGAATCTTTTCTAACTTATCACGGTTGGGAGACTGTGGTGTTATTTGCATACTCACTCTGTTCCCACATCATTCATCTTAGTGGGACAACAGGATAGCTGCTTATAAGCAGCACTTCTAAGAAGGCCCACATTTCATCAAGAGTGACATTAAAGTTCAGCTTCCCTTTGTAAGATGCATATAATTTTCTCTGGTGAGGTTGCATAGGTATTGCACCACTTCTTCATCAACAAATAGCTCAAACCATAGATTGGTGCTCAGTCCTTCTCAGCAGTTTGCTGTGCAGTGCTGTTACATTTGAATTTTTTCTGTATTGTTGCTGGTAGATCCTTCTTGTACCACCTTCATCATGCTGATGTTACCTGTTTTCAGAGGGAATGGCTTGATATGGTGACAGTAGTTACTGGGCTGTACTTCATCAGCATCCTCAGTAATCAGCTTCAGGTGGAGCGTCATCACCATCATCGTCATCACTGTTGCTGTCATCAACCTTTTGACCATGTTTGTACCCAACAAAGAAAATATGCAAATTATTATAAAATGGTTAAGTTTAGATAGGGCAGACCTTAACCACCATACACTCATGCAAGAATAAGAACCAAAGTTAATGGCTATATAAACTGGCATCAGTATAAATAACCTGTTGCCTCTTTGGATAGAACAGCCAACCTAAAAATTTGCATTTGGTGCTGAGAAGAAATGATCAAGCAACATATATTAAAAGGAGGAAGAAATACAGCTGTTAGGGGGATGTAATTACATGCTTCATTACTTCATTTCAATACACTCGTAACCAGAGACACACATCCTCTTCCCATCCCATGTATAGCATATTAGGCATTAATGGGTTAAAAAATGCCTGCCATGGAATTTGAGAAATGCATAGCTTCTGATTTTAGAATTGATACTACAACACCCACAGTGGCTGATATCTACATTTTGAGTAGGCTTTCAGTTATTTACATATGCACAGAACATGTAAAAAAGTGGCACATATTTTGTAAATAGGGTTAATAGTTTAGTTTATATGTCTTAGGACTATGAAACAATTTTATTTTATAGGCTTTTATTATTGCTATAAGGTGTAGGGTTATAATGCTGGCATCTTTGTAGAGATTTGCGATTTTTACATACAGTTGAAGCAAGCTTCAGTGAGGGTATGGAACTTGCATTTGAACTGCATTAATGTTACTACATATATTAGGTTTTGATTTAAGGAGTAGTGGTTTTACATACAGCTCAAGCATGCTTTACATAAGGTGCAGAACTAAGATTTGAAGTACATTACTTTAATAAATACTTGGTTAGTGTAGAAGGCTCATGGCAAATTCATAAGGTAGAAAAAATGAGCAGACTGGATGGGCCTTGCAGTCCGTATCTGCCATCAACTTCTATGTATTAGAGTTTAGGGGTGGGATTTTAAATGGGTGGGTGCAGCACATGTGTCTGTATTTCAGCTATGTGCTGCACCCATGCAGATGCATCTTATTCAGACATCTGGAATCATTTGCAACATTTGCCACAGTTTACAACATTTTCTGGTGCAACTGTGAGACTTGCATCCCTTTTTTGGACACAACTATGGAATTCCATGGTGAAAATTCGACCAACTTTTTGTGGTTTAACTGTTCAGGATAAATCCTGTACTCATGGCTGAGATATGGAGGCATACTTTAGAAAATCTCACCCTGGATTTTAATGTGGGTTAAAAGTTTCTTCTAGGGTTTATTTTGTTTAGTTTTAGTTCCATAGCTTTTCAAGTGTTGTAATAACAGTTTTGATTGTATTTAGTTTATAGAATAGGAAAATTTATAGGCAATTTGTTTCACTCTGACATGTATTTTTATGTAAAAAGGTATATCATTTTAATATTTAATGCACTATAAAAACGATTTTTCTAAAGTATGTATACTGCAAGCTATGTTTAGATTAGATAGTAATTAAATATACATTATATCATGGACCTCAGACACCGACCAATGAGAACGACAGGCTGGCACCTTACCTCCGTTGTAAATGCTGTGATAATCACCACAAAAGGTGCCAGCCTGCCGCATCTCTGACAAATCATCCGACCCGGGAAAGTCAAACTTCAGATCCGCCATGTTGGAATGCTCGCTAAGCAGCGGTCTCAGACTCCCATCACGCCCAACTCACCAAAGCACATAGCATGAGTAGCATAAACCCCCAAGAAAGTGAATCCGTATTTAAAAAAAAAAATAAAAAACAGACCAGCATGGATTTCACCGTAACCGCCAAAAGTACATCCACCTCACCTCAGTCTCTGTCTCCACTCCCGTGCAGTCTGCCCTCCATCATGCCATGAGACTTCCACTCTACACTAGCTCTGTCCCCGGTCCACTCAGTGTCTCACCTCATTAATATAGCAGCCTCCATTTAAAATATATATATGTATTGAAGGAAAACACAACCCCAGTCACTTCCTACTGCTTCGTAGAACACAGAAGCAGTTCTCACCAAAAACCTAACCAAAATCACATGCTGTGCTGTGCGATGGCAGCCCATTAGTGCAACACACATAAACAGAAACTTTCCACCTAGCAAAAGAGAACTCTTTTTTTTTCTCGCAGCATAAGAAAATTAATTAAAAAAAAAAAAAACTTTTATTAAACTTTCTTTTTTTTGTCATAAAAAAATAAAAACAAGGTATAATCTCAATAAGCCACTCAAGGATGTGGGTTTTGGGGAATTTACTATGACTGGTGAGGATTTACCCACTCAGCTGCACCTCGTGGGCAAACCACTCCAGCTGTGGTAAATCCCCCGATAACCCACACCCCCTCATGGCTTATTGCTTAAATAATACATGGGTGGGTGTGTGTGTGTCTGTAACCAGAATTTTACACACACTAAGTATTGGATGCTACCTAAACCCCGTGAGAGAAGATTAAGGGATTTATACAAGCATCCCACACTGTGGGTGTGTGTAAAATTCTGGTTCCAAAGACACCCACCCATGTTTTATTTTCTATAATAACTGGTGATTATTTTTAATTAGTGTGGGTTCACATGTTTGAGAAAGTGAAAGCAGCAGTTGTTTTGGTGGCAACTGGTGTCTAGGTGAGCATGAGAGTGATTGGCAGCTAAAGATTACAACTACCCGGTTGTAATGAAAAACAATAACTGAGGTTGTAATGCAATTGTAAGATCTGGTTATGCAGACATTAAAAATCTTAACCAGTATTTATATTAGATTTAGAAAATGGCAAGAACAGATTCTCAGTGCTGACTGGCTAATACCACCTACAAGGTCGGCATTTATTTTTTAATAAATGCTCAACAAGAAATCAGTACCAGCCTAACTGCCACCTTACCACATACTCATGTGCAGGGGTGCTCACCCTGCTTTGTCACTGGTTCAATGTTTTTCTCTCGCTTAGTGAGAGCAACTGTACCCTACACACACACACACACACACACACACTCGCTCCTTCATTATCAGCTCACTCCCTCTTCATAAAAAAATAAAACACACTCCACTTATTCTGCGGTTGGGAAGAGTCGCAAAATCTTTTTTTCTCACAGCTGCACTCTCCCGACCGCAGTCTTGCAGCACTGCGCTAAACTGGAAATAAAACAAAGCCGTTGCTCTGAACAGTTTGTCAGTGTGAAACAGCATTTTTAAAACCGTAGCATTCTACCTCAAACCACAATGCTCCCACACTGATTCGATCTACCAATGTAACAAAATGCACCATTTACCTCAGTGCTGTTCCTCATGGCACATACTTGTCATCCACAGGTCCTGCGCTTAACTGACGCAATGTCCAACTGCAGCCCAATTTTAAAAAAAATTAAAAATCTTACACAAACTTGACATGACTTAAAACTATGCCCACAGACTGCTACTGGATATTTAGTAGTTCTTCAGGTGGATGTGTGTGTGTGTCAGGAAGTGTGTGTGTGTGTCTGTGTGTATATGTATATGTATGTGTGGGGGAGTGATAGCTGTGGGGAGGAGTAGCAGAACCTGGAACAGCCTTAAAGAAACAGACTATTTTCTCGATACTTTTCTTTCTGCTAGTGCTATTCATTTTTTTATAATAATTTCCTCTCTTCTTTTACCACTTCATCAAAACTTACTAAAAAAGCCATTTTCTAAGTGCAGTAATATCCTCCAGGGTGGGCATTATTGGGAAATACTGGACCTTCCAGGGGCTATAAGGCCCTTTGCATGCGGCATTGGGCCTCATCATGCCTCTGGGCGGTCTGGTATTTCCCAATAATGTCCACCCCATCTGGTATTATTGCTTACAGAGTTTTTTTTTACAGAAATTCTGTGTTGATCGTCTTTTATGTGCCTTTATAGTTTGTATATGTGTAAATATTTCAATATGTAAAACTATATATTTATAGTTCTGTAAGATTATTGTGATATACAGATGTTCCCAATTAGTTTTTAGTATGATGTTATAGTTTAGATTTTCAAAATATACTAGAAAAACTAACTGTTTTATATATTAGTTTATTTTATATTTAAGATTAATTAGATGGGTAATTGTAGGATATATCACAAATGACAGATTAATTTTTCCTGTCTTTATGATTTTGATCACCACTGTTGAGGGGTCGAGCAACAATTTTCCAGATCACTATAGTTGTATATGAGTGTTTATACTAACATACTAAAATACCAGCAGAATAGACCTAACAGTCTTTCGCGTCTGCTCGTTTGGTCAGCCCCCACCCTGGGAGCTGACCTTGCTGCTCCCCTCGCCTTCTCTAGCTTCTCCCTTCCCAGTTCCAGATATTCTCGCTGCATTGAATTTTGCTTCCAGAACCCTTCCCCTGTACCTGTCCCACCCCTCTTGAAACCCTCCACCGTCTCTGCCTCCACCAGCCCCCTAGGCAGTGCATTCCATTATACTTCTCATTAGTTTTGTTTTTTTAGCCTACTGTAGCAAATGAGCACTTTTCCCAATTGACTATTTTGAAATACATTTTTAAAACTATTTTATTGTGTTAAGTTTCTTATAAAACTTATTTATTTAAGTTATGAATATTTATCTATTGCATATAACACTTTAAATTTAGATATAGTTTAGTATATGCTTTTCTTTCTTAGGAAGTAAGGAAATTTATGGCAAAAAAATACATTAATGCACTGTAGGTTTGCTACCACAGAAAACAGAAACGCAACAAAGCTAGGAATTATACTGTTAGGGTTATGTATAATTTTAACCCCCTCTCTTCTGTCCATTGTCTTTATACATGTGGATCAGTGTACAGTATAGGTACACAGCTTACTTCAGGGAAAACTGAAGTAAGGTGCCTGCCTGGTGCCATGGCTTGAAGGGACAGGAAGCGCATCCTCAGGATCATGAGATCAGCTGCACGGGAGTTTGAGCTGGACGTCATTGTCCACCTAGGGACAAATAACTTGGCTCATCATGAGATTAGAGCAGTGCAGACAGACTTTGTAGAATTGGGGAGGGGCCTAAGACAAGTAGCACACACAGTATCCTTCTCAGAGGTGCTGCCTGTCAAAGGCATGAGTGAGGTGAAGGTACTTTGCACCATGCAGTTTAATGAATGGTTGAAGAAATGGTGTGGAGCACAGGGGTTTGGCTTCATTGGGGACTGGGGTTCCACCTGGAGGGACACCAGCCTATACTGGCAGGATGGTCTGCATCTGTCCAGGAAGGGAACAAGTCTTTTGAGCAATCGGTTTAAATGCTTCATTGGGAAGCTTTTAAACTAGTCGGGGGGGGCACTGATAAGCAGCAGGAAGATCCCAGCCTCTCCCTACAAAACAGGGAACTAAATGAGAAAAAGTCCGAGGTAGAAAGGTCAGTGGGGGATGTTGCAACAGAAGGTAAAGCCATCAAGAAATGGAGAGCAATGCGTACCAATACCCATAGTCTGAGTAATAAGCTTCCTGAATTAGTGGCCTTGATGGCGGAGGAACATCTGGATATCATGGCAGTCACAGAAACATGGTACACACAAAACCATGACTGGGACGTAAACATGCCAGGATACACTATCTACAGGAGGGACAGGGAAGGTAAAAGAGGAGGAGGAGTAGCTCTTTACATAAGGGAAGGAATCAAAGCAACAGAACAAAAGGGAAACAGGGAGGAGAAGAAGCACTGTGGGTAAATTTGGAGACCGGCAATGGCACCACAATCTGCACAGGGGTTGTATACAGACCTCCTTCTCAGGGGGAGGAAATGGACAAGGAAATGATAGAGAGTATACTTAGAATGGCAGAAAAAGGGGAGATATTGCTGATGGGTGATCTGAATATGCCAGATGTTAACTGGAGTGCAGTTGCAGCAGCCACTTCGAAGAGTGGGCTATTCTAGATGCCCTACAGGGGGCATGCCTTAGACAACTAGTATTGGAGCCCACTTGAGAGGAAGCAATCTTAGACCTGGTTCTCTCAAATGGAGACGAAGAGAGGATCACAGATGTAGAAGTGGGTAGCCATCTGGGAACTAGCGACCATCGAACAGTATGGTTCACAATAAACACAGCAATAGAGTCAAGCCATACAAAGGCAAAAGTACTGGACTTTAGGAAGGCTGACTTTGCCAAAATGGGTGAGTGCCTAAGGAATGCACTAGCAAATGGGCAGGAAAGAGGGGTGGAAGAACAATGGAGAATAATAAAAACTGCCATCACAGAGGTAACAAGCCTTTGTGTGAAGCAAATAAACAAAATGAAACGATGTAAGAAACCACTATGGTTCTCAAAGGAAGTAGCAGTGAAGGTTCAAGAGAAAAAGAAAGCATTCAGGAAGTACAAGGAATCACAGAAGGAGCAGGACAGAGAACTGTATCAGTTAAAGCAAAAGGAAGCTGGGAAGGCAGTCAGAACCGCAAAGGCCCAAACCGAGGAAAAGATAGCCAACTCAGTTAAGAAGGGGGATAAAACCTTTTATAGGTACATCACGGAGCTAAGGAAGACCAAGAGAGAGATAATGAGGCTTAATAAAGGGGAGGAGGGTGGGCAGAGGGTGACTGTGAAAAGGCAGAGATACTAAACAAATATTGTTGCTCAGTATTTACAAAGGAAGAGGGGGAGGTACCTAAAACAAACAATAGAGACACTCTGGATACAGAAGTTGATACCAGCCCATTTACAGAAGAAAGGGTTCTGAAAACTCTTAAAACTGAAGGTGGACAAAGCAATGGGGCCTGATGGATTCATCCCAGAATTCTAAAAGAACTAAGGGTAGAACTAGTGACACCACTGACTACCCTCTTCAACAAATCATGGGAGGATGGGGTGGTACCCGAGGACTGGAGGAGGGCAGATGTGATTCCCCTTCACAAAAGTGGGAGCAAGGCAGAAGCAGGAAACTACAGACCTGTTAGTTTAACCTCAGTAGTAGGGAAAATGATGGAATCACTTCTGAAGGAAAGAATTGTCGAGTATCTAGAGGCTAGAGGGGCACAGGACCCAAGGCAACATGGATTCACAGTGGGAAGGTCATGCCAGACAAATCTGATAGATTTCTTTGACTGGGTGACCAAAGTAGTAGATCAGGGAGGGGCGGTGGACATGGCCTACCTAGACTTTAGCAAGGCGTTTGACACAGTTCCACACAAGATTAATATACAAGCTAGCCAGCCTGGGAGTGGGTCCCAAGATGACAGCCTGGGTAAAGAATTGGCTGGAGAATAGGACACAGAGAGTAATAGTAAATGGAGTCCACTCTGAAGAAAGGGGGGTTACTAGTGGGGTACCGCAGGGTTCAGTATTAGGACCAGTCCTCTTCAATGTCTTTATAAGTGACATTGCAGAGGGACTGGAAGGAAAAGTATGTCTCTTTGCAGATGACACAAAGATCTGCAACAGAGTTGATGCATAAGGTGGGGTGGAAAGGATGAGAAGGGACTTGGCAAGGTTAGAGGAATGGTCAAATGTATGGCAGCTAGATTCAGTGCTAAGAAGTGCAAGGTAATGCACCTGGGAAACAAAAACCCTGGGGAAGAGTACACAATGGGAGGTGAGATACTAACAACAACAAAAATGGAAAGGGACCTGGGGGTAGTCATATCAGATGACCTAAAGGTGGGCAAACAATGAGAGGGCAGCAAGGAGGGCTGGGGGGATACTGGGATGCATAGGGAGAGGCATCACCAGTAGAAAACAGGAACTTATCATCCCTCTGTACAGACAGCTGGTTAGACCCCATCTGGAGTACTGCGTGCAGTTCTGGAGACCCAATCTCCGCAAAGACATAGACAGGATGGAAGATGTCCAAAGGAGGGCAACTAAAATGGTGCAGGGTCTGCACCAGGAAGACATATGAAGAGAGACTTAAGGAGCTTAATATGTATAGCCTCGAGGAAAGGAGGGAGAGGGGGGACATGATAGAAACTTTCAAGTACCTCAAGGGAATCAACAAAGTCCAAGAGGGTAGCATCTTTCAAAAAACAGGTGTGCAAGAACAAGAGGGCACAATTTGAAGATGGGGCGGCTCAGAGGTAATTTAAGGAAGTATTTTTTCACAGAGAGGGTTGTGGATGCATGGAACGGCCTTCTGGAGGAGGTTGTGGAGTCAAAAACAGCGGTGGAATTCAAGCATGCATGGGACAGTCATAAGGAAATTCTAGGGGTTGGGGGTAGGAAGAAGTAGGCTGCTGGTTAAGTAGGATCTGCAGCTTATCCATTAGGTAGGGAAATAGGCAGACTGGGTGGGCCAAGTGGTCCTTATCTGCCGTCAAATTCTATGTTTCTATGTTTCTACAGCTGTCCATCCATGGTTTTGTACCTCATACTGGGTCTCTATAATTTAAACTGTTTAGTAGTAACCCTAATCCCCATCTCCCTCCCCCACACTGGTCTTTTTGATAAAAGTTTATTTTATTTATTTAACAGTCTTTAGGATTACAACTTTTGAGTCAAGGACTAATTTACAAAGACTCCGCGTCAGAAAAAAACAAACACTTAATACATATAGACATAGAATGGCAGCTAAAGATTAGTTTTTTTAGTTATACAACATCGCAGAATCAAGATCAGCTATACATTGTATTGACTATGTTACCGAGAGCTGTGTTTTACAGTTTTCAAGAGAACAATAAGTTTGCTGATAGAGGGAGGGAGTAACAGGTTTGATATTTACAGCAAAGTAGAGAATTAATCAGATCTTGTGAGTGCAGCCAAAGGAGGCATTGTTAATAGGTAATGTTTGGTAGCCCTATCGGTAGGAGCTCAGTGGCAGTGTGGTCCTGTAAGATGATAGATAGATGACTCGGTACTAGTTGGTACATTGGCAGCGCCATGAAGCGAGAATGTGCTCTTTGAGGGCTGACTTGAAAAGTCCTAATTTGGAGATGGAGGAGACATCGGAGGGGAATATTATAGGTCACCTTGGGGTTAACATCTACTAAAAGTTTGTACAGCCAGTATTTTTAAAACATACTTGTCAATAGACTGCTTTTCCATTAACTGAGTTTTGAGTTCTTAATAATGATGTTTATTAAAATATGAATGACTGCTAGATTTAGAAAGTCAGTAGACAAATGTACCACCTGGTTATATATTGAGGACTGCTCTTCATCATTTTTTTCAAAGGTTATTCTAGACATTTTACTAGTATAAGAATATGTAAGGGCATGTACTGTAAGTGTGAAGCTTCAGTGTTAAAGGAGAAGTGCATTGAGTCTAAGTAATGTTTCCTCGTAGAAGCTATTTTAAATACTGGTTCAAAGTATGTTATTGCTCTAGCTATCCAGAGTTTTTGGCTATCCTTGGGGGTGTTTCTGACTTACATGTTGTGGGTAATAGCCATTTTAGAACTGTATGATGTAGTTTATGTTCCTGTTCTACTCTTCTATTGTTGGCATAATACATTCATGTTCTATGACAGACCTTTGTGGTTGAGAGGGACATAAACTACGGCCCAGATATTCTAAAGGGTTGCGCCATGCACAATTGGGTTGCTCCAGCACAAGTCCAAAAATGCAGCATTCTGCGATATTCAGCTGGAGGCAGATGCACCCCCCAAATCATGCTGAGCAAGAGCGCAATGATAATGAATGCATGCACAACTGAAGGGGGAGGAACCAGGCATAAATGGCACAGTGTGATATTCAACAACATGCACCATGCTCAATAGGGGAGCAAGCGGAAGTTACGCGATGGAGGAAATGAGCCAAAATAAAAGGGAACAAGGGAGAGGTGCAAGAATGCTACAGGGAAGGCACATGTGGCTGACCGATAGGCAGACAAACAGGGCAGGAGGGACACACAGGGCAGGACATGGAAAGGGCACCCTGAACCCACATGCACAGGGAAGGTGTGGAGAGCCACAGCCATAGCCAGTGCAGAAGGGGAAGTGCCACACAGCACTGAGGCCACCACAGGAAGGTGTTCCCGGTGCAGGAGAAGTAGCAGCCAGGACAGCGAGGGGAATACAAACAGCTGCCGGGGGAGAGTACAAGCCAGGGACATGGCCAGTGCCACCATCCAGATGGAGGCAGTAATGAGGGGGTGAGAAGGCAGGCAGCAGGGTGGGCGTGGCTGTGGAAGGGCCCATCAATGGTATACCCTCAACAAGCAGTACCAAGCCTGCACCAGCTTCGAGCTGTACAGCGATACTGAGATCGTGGGCTGGTGCCACCTGAATTGGACAATTCTTAGGCAGCTCTGTGAGCTGTGCAGTGATGTGAAGCAGGCACCCACACGATGGAGCCATGCTCTGTCAGTGGAGACTAAAGTGACAGCTTGCATGTGATTGCTCACCACGGGTACCTTCCAGAGACCAGCAGGGGACATCACAGGCATAACCCAGTTGGCCATGTCACGCCACCTCACCCAGTTCCTCAGTGCACTGGTGCCACATGCTGTGGAGTACATCCATTTCCCCAGTGTACCAGTGGAGCACACAGCAAACACACAGGAGTTCCACAGGGAAGCATGTATGCCTGGCATGCTAGGGGCAATAGATTGCACCCATGTGGCCATCCGCACACCACCTGGCCCTGAGGGGGCTGCATATATCAATTGGAAGGGCTATGCAAGCATCAACTGCCAGGTGGTGTGTGATGCCAGGGGGCGCATAATCAATGTCTGTGCCATGCACCCTGGGGGAGCACATGATGCCTTCATCTGGCACCAGTCAGCACTGTGCCACAGATTCGAGAGTGGGGACATCCCCACTGGCCACTTAGTGGGTGAGTATGCAAACCACATGGACAAACATAGAGCTTTGGAGGGGCATGGTCAGAGGTGACATGGGTACTGGCCTACATGGCCCAAGGCAGGGAGACGCTAATCATCACACTAACCTCCACCCTCTACACATAGGTGACAGTGGATACCCACTCCATCCCTGGCTGCTCACACCATACCGGTGGCCCGCGACCCCATCACAGCAACGCTACAATGAGGTACATGCCACCACACACAATGTCATCGTGTGCAGGTGTTCGGGATTCTGAAGGCATGTTTCTGTCTCCTGGACACCTCCAGCTGTGCTTTTCAGTACAGTCCCTCAAAGGCCTGCGGGCTATTCCTGGCCTGTTGCATCCTGCACAACATGGCCAATGACTATGGGATAGCCGTACAGGTCGAAGAGGGGGACAGCGATGGGGACGATGAGGACGCCGGTGATGATGGTGATGGGCAGCCCCGCCTTGGGTGATGGGATCCCCGACTGCTCCGGCTGGCACAGCTGCACCGGGACACCATCAGAGAGGAGCACTTCAGCCAACTCAGGTAAGTCATGGGGGCCATGTGCAGCCACCAGTGGCAAAGGCACAACCCACAAACATGCATGGATACACACCAGGGGTGCATGCTGTCAAGGGAAGTGGCCGAGCATGGAACTGCACACACTGCCAGGAATGGATGAGGTCTAACATGGCATGCGGTCACACACACACACACACACACACATATGCACACTTCACAAGACATGCACAAAGGGTAGGATGCACGCTGACCCAGACCACCACCCCTAGCCACACACATGTCCACAGACCACCACGCCCACTACCTGTCATTGTGTGTGTCAGACACTGGGCACCATTGTACAATGGCATACAGCGCAATGCAGGCATCATGCACACGCCACAGCGGACAGCAGCCAGAAGGGTGTGCAGATGGAACGTGTTTGTGCATGCAGGGCCGGGTACCCCACCTGTGAATTGCCTGCTGAACGACACAATGCACACAGGGCAGCATCAGACAGTAGCCATGCTGGGAAACAGGTCAGTCATGCACCACAGTGCCACGGCCACCACGGATGCATGGGCGGCCCGGCCGAGACCTGCCAGCAGTGACAGGCTGACCACTGGCCTCATGGGGTGGCACCACAGGTCTCCCAGGGGTTCCACTGCGTGAACGCAACCGTGCTTCTGCAGGGGTCTGCAGCACACCGAACATGCCTGCTCGGGATTCCCACAACTGAACCGGGTGTTGACAAGGATGGTGTCGCATGATGCCGGGAATGGGGGGTGGACATTGCACTGTGTGGTACCTGCGATGCATGGGCAAATAACTGTGTGCCCATTGTGGCCATGACAGCTGTGAATGCCTGTGTCTGCCTGTCAATGGCAGCGGTCACATCCTCCCGCCAACTGGTCCATGCCTGCCAGGAGCAGAGCGTTGTCTCTGCTGTGATGCTCCTCTGCCTGGTGCAGTGCCACACTCAGTGCATCCACCGCTGTCACAAGCCGCATCTGCTGATTGACTGATGATTGCAGTATGCGGGTGTGGTCATCTAAGAGGTCATCTGCCTGATCTGCATGCTGTCCATCAGGGTGTTCATGGCCCTGATGCTCATCACCCCTTGAGAGTGGGTGCTGCACACCATGGCCAGGCCTGGGCATGTCCACAGGCAGTGCACTGATGCCACCTCCTGACACTTTACCCCCATGGCCATTGGCCGACTGCTGATGCTGCACCTCCAGCTGCTGCTCTCCCAGGGCTCAATGGTGCCACCACAGTGGCTGCAACAGCCCCACTGTCCTGAACACACACCAGTACTGCCCCACTGGTGCAGACAGGCACAGGCTGGGACTGTGACACGCAGGCCTCCATGGTGGCACTACCCACAGCCATGGCCGCAATGTCACCTGCCGTGACCATCCTGTGGCACACACGTGTCACTGCCCATGATGTAGCCCCATCATCATCGGTGACGGATCCGGCACCAGCCTGAGTCTCAGCATGCTGGCATCCATGGACGATGACATGCTGTGACACGGGCAGGGCCTCCTCCGCACCTGCTCCACTAACATCAATCTGGACAACCAGGGAGGTCCACTGTCGCCCTGATCCCTGTATTCCTGTGGAGGTGGATGGGCCCTCCTCCATCTCCATGTTACTGGCCTCAGTGGAGAAGCCCACCACCGTTGACCCATGCAGATGCTCAGGAGCTGTAAGGGGGGAAAAAGTAGCATTACTGCATGTGACCTACCCTGTCTCCCCCCCAATAGACAGACCATGACCTACTATACAGTGACTGGCTACCACCCGTCTGGAATCCACCACCCAGAACACCCTCAATGGCTCAACACTGCATGCTGCCAGCAACCTGCTCTTCCTGTGGGGTCAGGCATTGCACCTCCGGCTTTCCCCCACCGGTCACAGACCGTGCTGCCCTGATGGCAGCCACCTTCACTTTAATCCTCCGCCTGTCAGTGCCCATCTTCTTTTTGCACTCCTGCACGGAGCACTGGTTGCTGCCATGCAAGTTGACAGCACACGTCACCTCCTCCCATGCAGCAGCACGGGCCTGTGGTGTTCCCTGGCATCCACTGAGAAGCGGCTCCTGGTCAAAGTAGACCTCAAACAGGGCATCTGTCTCAGCCTTTGTAAAGTTTGGCCTCCTCTTCCTCCTATGACTCTGTTCCTCTTCCTCCACCACACGATCGGTCATGATTCATCCTGTGAGAATGACAGGTGTTACCTGTGACTGTGCAGTCCCATGCATGTCCCAAACACCACAGTCCACACTCCCAAACAGCATGCAACTCACTGCAATAGACTGCAGTAACCGACTATCGGCAGTGCAGCCCAATGTCGCATTTTTATAGTGCAACCCATGCAAATGAGGTGAGGCGCATCTTTAAGTGGATGCAAATACAGTGACTGTACCATTGAATGACTGATTAGATGATTTGCATATGCCGGCTGAATATCGTGCTATTGTGCTTTGCGCAGTTGTGTTGAATGTGCTGAGCCAAGGTGCAGTTCCATGACATGCGCAGTACACACCTAACTGCGCATGCCCGGGTTGATGATGCAGGTGTCTGCCATGCTTCTGATGTGCTGTGTGTGGGAGGCAATGCAGAGCATGGCCACCATTGTGCCAGTGGTGCTACAGCACTGTTCACATATATGGTGCTGTGACACTGGGGTGTCATAGGCGCACTGGGGCAACAGCGCTGTAGGCTGCTAGAGGAGGTGGCACACAGGCACCCAATCATGCTACATGCATTGGGTTCCAATCGTGCTGTGGCTGTCCGTGTGCCAGAGACCCTTGACCCTGTGCCTGACCATTGCCCCCTAGGCGCCATGCGTCAGGCACGGGTGCACCACTATCGTGCTGTTCAGTGACAGTGCGATAGGGAATGGCAGCACTGTACTGCACAGCATCTGCATGTGGCAGGACCGTGCTGCAAAGTGCCATTTTGATTAAACCAGCAGAGATGGCGCAGAGGCGTGCAGTCATTTGGAGCCAGGTTGAGCTTGCCAACCTAGTGGCTATAGTTGAGCCCAATGCTGGGGCTTTGTTTGGAGAGGCACCCCTGGACAGGGCCAGGAGTGTGGTCTGGCAGGATGTGGCTGATGTCCTGGCGGAGGCCACCAGTATGGGGTGAATGGTGGAGCAGTGCCGCCACCGTTATGGGGACCTGAGGTGCAGGGACCCGGATCTGCTTGCCCACCTGCGGGCACATGCCAGGAGGGGCACGGTGCCATGGCCAGGTAGATGCAACATCCATACACTTATTGTACATATGGGTATCATGGTTGCATGTGTCTGGCACATGGGGGGGCCATCCAGTGTTGACCGTGGTGGTGGTGGTATCGGTGTTTGGGGTGGATGGGTATGGCTGTGTGGGATTGCACACACATGGGGGTGGAGGGACTTTGCTACTGGATTGTACTGATGTTCCTCTCTCCATGTTTGCACCTTGGGGCCAGAAGAATGCTGGCGGAAGAGGGACCTGAGGTGCCGCATGGAGGAGCAGTGGGACAGGAGGGGTGATGGTGGTCTGCGGCGCGTGGACCAGCCTGATGATGGTGAGTGCCTTACATCCATGATTACTATTGCATGCTGTATAACTGGGCGGGCAGTGGGTCATGGCTACCATCCACTGACACCACTGTCATGCATGCAACTTGTTAGTCAGCACTGTCCAGTGGCACTGCATGTCTGGGAATGTGTCAATGGTGGTCCATGCGTGCACCAGGCACATGGCTGAGGCACTGCCTTCACACCTCATAGCCAAGTCACTGTACGGCCATGGTGGTGCTGTGCAGGACATGGGCGGTAGGTGTGTGCAGTGGTCCAAATGGCTGTGGCTGCCTGGGTGGGCAGGTCTTGTGGACACGGTCACTGTAGGTGGTCGCACACCATCACAGGGGCATGGCACATGACCGTATGCCTTGCACAATGGGTGGGCTGCAGGGGGATGGACAGTCACACCTAATGATTCTGCTCCCTCATCCTAGGAGTACGGTGACTCCTGAAAATCCAGCAGAGTCTACACGAGCTGCTCCAGGTGGTGAGGGAGACCTTGCAGCTCCTTCAGAGAATACATCACCACAGGGTGAGGAGGAGATGGAGGAGCCGGGGCAGCCGTTGATGTCGCCATGCCCCGACTACCACCTGCCCCCCTTTGGCCCACCCTCACACCCCTTCTTCCATCTCCCATATGTTCACCCCTGCCCCTTACCTGCCCCACCTGTTATGTGGCCCTTCCCCCCTTTGTAAATAATTGTATATAGTTTTTCTTTACATCTTTCAAATATGTGCATTTTGTTATGACAACTGTGGTGGTCTCTGATTTGCAGCAGGCTACAAGTGGTCAGCTGCAGTGATGTGCATGGCATCTGGAGTGGTGCACGTGTGTGTGTGTGTGTGTGTGTGTGTGTGTGTGTGTACAGAGGTGAACTGCCTATGGTGTGGGCAGGGGGATTAGTCACTGTCTGTGGTTTGTGTGTTGTATTCTGTGCAGTGGACGCCTGTGTGCAGTAGTCCATGGGGCCTGCACTGTGTGCATGGCACCCCTGTCAAACCATCCATGGCCTGTGCAGCTGACACCCTTGCATGTCTGTGATATGCACGGTCTGCTGGCGTGTCAGTGGTGGCTGTCCATGCTGGATAACAACTGTACCCGGCACAATGCCAGGTTGCCTGCCATCACCAGTATGGTGCACATCTGCCTCCGGTGACACTATGGCCTCTGCTGTTGTTGTCCCTCCATGCTGACACTTGTGTCCATTTCAGGGGATGTGCTCCAGTGTCTGTCACTTGTGCTCCAACAGCATGCTGGTGGCATACAGCTTCATGGTGCCTACGCAGGGGGTGGCTGGCACACCTGTGCAATGTAGGGGTGCTGGCCATGTGTACACATCAGCTGTGGCCACATGCCAGTGGCTTGGTTGACCCACTACTGTGTCCCTGTGTTGGTGTGCCCTTGGGTATGGCTGGGTGTTTGTCCATGCACTGTGTTGCATCCTTTGTGGTGCATGCCTCCATGCTACACTGTGTGTCTGTGCTGGCTGTGGCCAGTGCTGGGACAGGATGTGTCCTTGGGAGGGTGTGCAGGGTGCTGTGCCACTGGAGGTGGGGTCCAGGGCATGTCCTGTCACATGTGGCGTACCTCGTGTGCTGACGCATGGTCGGTGTCTCAGCTGTACCTTGGGGGGGACATGCAGGGTGGCACTGTATGCATCTGCTGCATCACTGTCTGCTGCCACCCACTGCAGAGTGCTCATGGTGGGGCTGCCTTGCATGGCTTCATGGTGCACAGGGTTGCATTGTCACAATGGGGGTGGTGGCATGCATGGGGTGTCCTGCACTGTTGGGCACGACTCCTGGGCAGGGTGTATGGGGATCATGGTGCAGGGTGTGCTTTACATTGGTGGGATGGTGTGGTACAGGGTGGTTGGCCCTCCTTGTGTACTGGCCACAGCTTGCCAGGGGGTGTGCTGGGGTACCATGGCCCAACTGTGGGTTGGTTGCTGGTATCCATGGGCCAGTGGTTATTCCAGCTCTCCCCCAGTTGTGAAGTGCATGGGATCATGGGGTATGGGGGACAATGTCTGTTCTGCTGTGTTCCTCTGCCCATCTGTGGCATGGGTGGTGGGCCTCTGCATCCCTGGTTGTGTTGTTGCATTGCTGCCCTGCTGCAGGGGGCATTCCTGGTTGCGTTATGGTGCATCTGGACTGTTCCGCTGAGCATCCCTTGTCATGCTGTGGTGCATCAGATATGCTCAGCTTCACATCCCTAGTTGTGCTATGGTGTAGGTGGTATAATATTCAGTTGTCAGCCATAGGCGCATCTTGGCCTGTGCAGTTTTTGAATATCACACTTCTTGCGCATGGGCGCAGTGGACTAGCACTTGCTCCTGCTGTTGCACACTTTTTGGGTGCAGTTTGAATATCTGGGCCTACAGTTCTAAAATAGCGCTTAACACCAGAGTGCAAACCTGAAGCACCTACTGAGGTTACTAAAAGGAATCTTTTCTTCTAGGTTTGTTTGTAAGGACAGAGCAAGGAACATTATCAGAGCAAGGAAAAAGATTAAGGCTTCTTTTGGCTAGGCAGATTTACTGTTACTATTTTCTTTTGTGCACACAGGGTTTACTTTTTTGCCTACATTTTACTGCTTTATTGTTCTCTGATTCAAATTGGTGATGCAGAGTATACTTTCTACTCATTATTACAGGGTGTGCCTACAGGTTTGTTACTGTTTTGTGCTTACAGATTACTGCTGTAATCTTCTCTGATTCAAATTGTTTTTTTGCAATGTACATATTTTGTTACTGCTTTATATTTCTCTGTAGCAAAGTGTTTTTTGCAGGGTATATCTTCTGTGAAATTATTACAGGTGGTGCTTACAGGATTTACAGTTTTATCTATCATTAAGCTAAGCTTTCAGGGCTACTGCATTTCTTGTTGGTTGATTGTTTCTGCTCTTACAGCCTTGTTTTTTTCATCCGTGGTTCTTCTTTTTTGGCAGAGGAAGGGCCCATTCACCCACACCATCCTCAACCACCTCATGCTACACTCCTTTTATAGTGTAGCACAGTTGTGACATTTCCTGTAGCAAAGCAGGAAGGGGAGGATCAGAGGGGTATCCACACAGTGACCTCCCTTACAGGGGCACAGGTAATTTAACTTGTTATAACAAGTTATACAAAAACAAACAAACACACACACACACACACACACACACACACACACACACCCCAAACGTTTGCCTTAATTTTCCTTCTTCTAATTACTTGGACCAGGTTATAAACCCAGCAACTCAACTTGAATGGATATTATTAACTGCAGGTACTGTGGGACACTTTTCAAAAGGGCAGCTATACAGGATTTAGGACGCTGTTCTACATGCTGAACCATTGGAGATCTTAGGGCTCAGCTCCAGGCAGCATGAGCAGAGACTGCGTGCCTCAAATCACATATTCTGGAGGAAATATATTATAAGAACAGCCCGCCATTTCCCCAGCATCCAACGGAAGCACCTCAACCGCAGAGGCTAGTTGGTCCAGGAGGTTGGCAGGTGGTTAGGAGAGGCAAATCGGGTGCCTCATCAGTCAATGCTCTCCAGCGTATCACCTCTGAAAACCATTTAAAAACTACAAACAGGTATCTGCCTCTATTTCTGAAATCAAAGATGCAGGGGACACTGCAGCACAGGAGTAGTGTTAGAAAACTCACCCAAAACAGAGGAAAACAAAAAAAGCAAAAAGGAAATCCAAAACACTTCTGATCATAGGAAACTCCATGATTCGGGGAGTTGATACCTACTTCCAGCCGGGGTAATGGTCAGATGTCTCCCAGGTACACCAGCAAAGAGACACTGACTGCATTGCTAAAATTGTGCAGGAAACAGGAGAAAACCTCGATGTCCTAATACACATAGCGACTAACAAACTTACCAGCTGGTCAGTTGTGGAGCCCAAGGAACACTTGACCAGGCTGGGATGCAAACTGTCATACATTTCATCCGGCATCTTCTTCTCTGAAATCCTGCTGGTCTTGGAAAGGGGGGCAGAAGGTCAGAGAAGGGGAGATGGGGTGCTAAACATGTGGCTCAAGGGCTGGTGCCAGGAAAAAGGACACAAATTTGTAGGTAACTGGCAACAGTTTTGGGAGCGAAAGTTCTTTAAATTCGATGGACTGCATCTGACTAAGGAGGAAGTCAATACATTGGGGCAGAAGTTTGACATCTTGCAGAATATTTAAACTAGCAAATGGAGAGAGGGGTGCAGTACCCAATACATTGAATTGGAAAACACCCCATCTCCCTTAGCTAGTGATAAAACAGGAGTTCAGCATGTTTGTAGTTAATTTGCATCACCATGTAAGGAAAAAGATCTGGCTCTCCATACAACACATGGGGAAATGCCAGACCTTGCCCAACAACTAACACACCAAAATCTGACCAATGGAAAATCATGTACACAAATGCCCACAGTCTGGGAAACAAGATCCCAGACTTGCAGGCAGCAATGTTAGAGGCTAAACTGGACATAGTTTCCCATTAGCAAGACATGGTTCATCAGTAACCACACTTGGGAGACTTCAGTACCTGGCTATGTACTGTTCAGAAGAGACTGAGGCACAAAAGGGGGTGGGAGTTGTCCTTTATGTCAATGAAAATATCAAAGCTACAGAAATTCAGAATACACATAAGGAGCCAAAAGAACTGTGGGTCACCCTGGAAACATGGGACAGCCATATGAACTGGGGTTGTCTACAGGCCTCCAGACCAAGAGGAGGACATAGACACATTACTGTTAGAAGATACACAAAACATGACAGCTAAAGGGGAGTTTCTGATAATGGAAGACTTCAATATGCCAGATATAGATGGGTCAATACCAGCAGCAACATTTGCCAGAACTAGATACATAGTGGATTCCCGGCAGGGGGAGGGCCTCAAACAACTGGTACAACAACCCACAAAAGATGGGGCTATCCTAGATCTAGTACTGACTAACAGGGAAAGAATCACAGAGCTCCAGGTGGGTCACCTGGGGGTTAGTGACCATCACATAGTGTGGTTCCATTTGTCCACTAGAACTAAATCATCCCATTCCAAGGCAAAAATATGGGACTTCAGAGGAGCTGACTTTGACAAAATGGCCAACAGAGTTAAGCTAGACCTGGCAAGAAGAAATACAGATGAGGGGGTACAGGCAAAGTGGGCAAGCATTAAGGATGCAATACTTGAAGTAAAATCCCATTGTGTTATGGAGAAACGCAAGAGCAAAAGAAGGAGGAAACCACTTTGATTATCAAAAACAGCAGCAGAAAGTCTGAGCCAAATAGCAGACCTTCAGGAAATATAAGGGAATGCAGCAGGATGAAGATAGGGAGGCATATCAAACTTCCCTGAGGGAAGCAGGGAAGGCAGTAAGGCAGGCCAAGGCCCAAACTGAGGAAACACTAGCACGGACAGTTAAAGAAGGGAAAAAGACTTTCTATAGATACATTAGTGAAAGGCGAAAGTCCAAAGGGGGCATTGCTAAGATCAAAGGTGATAAAGGGGAGTTTGTGAAGGAGGACCAAGGAAAAGCATCTATCCTAAATAAATAGTTCTGCTCAGTATTTACTGAGGAGGAGGTAGGGCAGGGCCCACAGCTCAGCATCATGGACATGGGGGGGAGAGAAGTGTGCAGAAGTCCCTTCACAAAAGAAAGGTTTCTACAAGAGCTTGTTAAGCTCAGGGTGGACAAGGCAATAGAACTTGATGGCATACATCCCAGGGTACTAAATGAGCTAAGGGTGGAACTAGCAGAACCATTATCAGAACTCTTTAGTGAGTATCTGAGCACAGGAGAGGTCCCAGAAGACTGGAGAAGGGCTCATGTGATCCTGTTCCACAAGAGTGGTAGCAGGGAGGAGGCAGGGAACTACAAGCCAGCCAGTCTTACCTCAGTAGTGGGCACAATTATGGAGGCATTACTAAAGGAAAGGATAGTGCAACACCTGGAATCAATAGGTGCACACTATCCAAGACAGCATGGGTTTACAACAGGAAGGTCCTGTCAAACTAATCTCATAGATTTCTTTGACTGGGTAACCAGAGCGGTGGACTAAGGGGATGCAGTTGATGACACCTACCTCGACTTCAGCTAAGCTTTCAATACTGTTCCACATAAAAGATTGATTAATAAGCTGGGTAAGCTTGGGATAGGTCAGAAGTTGGTCAACTGGGTTGCAAACTGGTTGGTGGGCAGAAAACAGAGAATGGTGGTAAACAGTACACAGTCAGAAGAGATGCAAGTCACAAGTGGGGTACCTCAGGGATCAGTCCTGGGGCTAGCTCTCTTCAATATCTTAATCAGTAACGTTGCAGATGGACTGAAGTGTTGGGTTTGTCTGTTTGCAGATGACACCAAGATCTGCAACAGAGTAGATAATCCTGATGGGGTGGACAGAATGAGAAGAGATCTGGATAAACTGGCAAAATGGTTAGAAGAGTGGCAACTGGGGTTTAACGCAAAGTGCAAGATCATGTACATAGGGAAGAGAAACCCTGAAGCCACCTATAGTTTGGGAGGGGAGTTCCTGGCAATCACAAGAGAAGAAAGAGACTTGGGCATCATCATCACTGATGACCTGAAATCTTCCATGCAGATCACTAAAGCAGTAGGTAAGGCTAGAGCGATGTTGGGGTGTATTAGTAGGGGTATCACAAGTCATAAGAGGGAGGTAATAATCCCTCTTTACAAGACACTGGTTAGGCCCCATCTGGATTACTGCATGCAGTACTGGAGACCACACCTGCACAAGGACATTAACAAAATGGAGGCAGTCCAGAGAAGGGGAACCAAAATGGTGCAGGGATTGCATAGGTAAATGCATGAGGACAGATTAACGGAGCTCAATATGTATACCTTGAGCAAAGGAGGGAGAGCGGTGATGCAATCAAAGCATTCAAACATCTTAAGGGCATTAACAAGATGAAAGAGTCTAACATGTTTCAATATAAGAAAAATAGCAGGACAAGAAGACACAGCATGAGATTAGAGGGAGATCGATTAAGGGGTAATGTGAGGAAGATAGTGTACAGTGCTTCTTTTTCACAGAAAGGGTAGTGAATGAATGGAACAGCCTACCTCAGGAAGTGGTGGATATGAATACAGTGCACGGCTTCAATCAGGCATGAGATAGGCATACGGGAGTAATATAGATAAGTAGTAATAGGTGGGCCATTGACAAAGTAAAGGCCTATGGCACATTCATGAGGTGGAAAAAAATGTGCAGATTGGATGGGTCTTGTGGTCCTTATCTTTCATCATATTCTATGTTTCTATGATGGTATAGAGGGAACAGAAATTTAACCAGCTTCTGTTGGAGAAAATGAGTTACAGGTTCAGCTCAGTTCTCTTTAACATGCAAGATAACCACACAATAAAGTCAAGGTTTCCTTTTTTACGTTCGCTTGCGTGCATGCGCAAGGAACATTTTGGGAGAGTAGCACACTTAGAGGTGTGCCTCTCCCACCCAATGCACTGCTCCCTTGAGCAGGCATGGCGGTCCTGCACCAATGGGTGCAGGAGCTCAGTATGACAGCGATATTCCTCTGCTTCAAAGGAAAACACCGCTGCCATACTGAGCGCCGCCACTGTCCCCTCCGTCACGCCGCCCCCCCAAAGCTTTCCTGCCACGCTGGGAGCCCACCCCAGCGTGGCAAAGGTTGTTTGTTTTGCCGACGGGGGTGACCAATCCTCGGTCGGCTCCACGGCCCCCTAGTTATCCTGCTGCCATGCTGGGAGCCCACCCAGCGTGGCAAAGGTTGTTTGTTTTGCCGACAGGGTGCCCAACCCTCGTCGGCTCCTCGCCCCTCGCGAGTTTTCTGACGGGGTGCCCAATCCTCGCCAGCTCCTCGCCCCCACATGTTCTGCCATGCTGGGAGCCCACCCCATGGCAAAGGTCCCACGTAGTCATTTTTTTTGTTTAAACCTGTAAAACAAAAACGGTCCCGCGGGCGATCTCCCAACCCCTCCCACAACCCACACCCACCCACTGTGCACCCAGCCTTCCCACACCCCCACCCCATACTTACCTCCGGACTCCGCGCAATGATCTTCAGTGGACGGGGAACACGTCTGCACTCTTCAAAGCCGACCCGGAACTGAGGAAATGCCGTAAGCTGTATAATGGGCTACATAGGGGGTTTCAACTTTATTGACATATCTCAGTTATTTTCTGATTTTGCACCAATTTTAATATGGTTTTGGGACCCTTCTCATGAACGATGTCACTGTCATGGGGTAATTCGGGGCTCCGAAGGGTGATTTGCAGGCACTGCACAGTCACTGTGTGAAATCACCGGCCTTGAATAATGCCATGACAGTGACATCATTCATGAGAAGGATCCCAAAAACCCCATGTTGAAAATTTGGTGCAAAAATTCCAAAAAATGACTGTTTTATGAGCGTGCGTTATGCAGTTCCTACGCAGGCTCGTAAGTTCACGAATTTTCAATATTTTCACTTCAGATTTTCAAAATTGCCATTTTATCACACCTTCTTATGAGTTGTACAGCTGTCATTTTTCACATCTCACCCAAAACATGTTTCCGCCCATGTAGCGCACAATGGCGCAGTTGGTGTGCGAAATCAATGTAAGGAACACATTAAGAAAATCACAGTGACACTGTTCATGAGCAGAAGTCTTAAAATGGCTATGTTGAAAATTTGGTGAAAAAATTCTTAAAAATGACTGTTTTACGAGCGTGCATTGTGCAGTTCCTACGCACGCTTGTATGTTTGCGAATTTTCAATATTTGCACTCCAGATTTTCAACATTGCCATTTTACCACACCACCTTATGAGCACTGCAGCTGTCATTTTTCACATCTTGCCCAAAACGTGTTTCCGCCCATGTAGCGGACAATGGCACAGTCGGTGTGCGAACTAAGTGTATGGGACACATTAAGAAAATCACAGTGTCACTGTTCATGAGCAGAGATCTTAAAATGGCTATGTTGAAAATTTGGCGAAAAAATTCCTACAAATAACTGTTTTACAAGCGTGCGTTGTGCAGTTCTTACGCACGCTCGTAAGTTTGCGAATTTCAAATATTTTCACTCCAGATTTTCAACATTGCCATTTTACCACAATTCCTTATGAGCAGTACAGCTGTCATTTTTCACATCCTGCCCAAAACGTCTTTCCCCCCATGTAGTGCACAGTGGCACAGTCGGTGTGCGAAATCAATGTATGGGACACCGTAAGAAAATCATAGTGACACTGTTCATTAGCACAAGTTTTAAAATGGCAATGTTGAAAATTTGGTGAGAAAATTCTTAAAAATGGCTGTTTTATGAGCTTGCGTTGCATAGTTCCCACGCACGCTCATAGGTTTGCGAATTTTCAATATTTCCACTCCAAATTTTCAACATTGGCATTTTACCACACTTCCTTATGAGCAGTACAGCTGTCATTTTTCACATCCTGCCCAAAATGTGTTTCCGCCTATGTAGCGCACAATGGGGGTAACAAAAAGATCATGCTGACAATTTATTGTGCAAATACCAGCAATCGCACAGGGCATTAGGATAAAGCACCATACATGCCAAACACCACTGCAAATACCTGCAAGCGAATGTTTGGCATTGACAAATGCTTGTTTGTAAAGTAACACAATGGAGTCAAGGTTTTCTTTATTATAAATTACATGTGTAAGTATGTATGTGTGTGTATTAATGCATATATATGTGTGTGTGTGTGTGTGTGTGTGTGTGTGTGTATGTATATGTATATATATATATATTTATATACAGTAAGTATGTAATATATATATATATATATATATGAATTTATATTAAAAAGGATACAACATATAGTATTATATTATTTAAAAGTGAAAAAAGGAAGTTTAATGAAATAACAGAATATTATCACATAACAGTCTCCATGTATATATGGCTGGGTAGAATTATTGTCCTGCAATATTGATCATATGTTGACATTCTCACTTTAATAGCTTCACAACTACTCAATGGATTTCCACAACATTTTGAATATGCTGCCTTGGTGGGTAGGTCTCTTGATGTGCCAATTTTCGTTCTGGTCAGATGTGCTGATTCTAAGATGTAGATAGCAAAAAAGTAACAATCTCCCAGACAGTTTGGAATTTTGGTCTCAAATGTTCAGGGTAGAAAGGGTTTGGGCCACAGTGGTGCCTGTAACTAGTTTGTTGAAATGATTTATCTGTTCCACAGTTGCTAAATTTTAAAATTTCAGTTCTGAGCATGCTCAGTATGGTATTTTGGATAGCTGCTTGGAATGAAAAAAAAATGGTCAATACAAAAATGAATCTTTTTTTGTATTGGGGTAATCCTGTTTAATGAGGAAAAAAATCATTTTTCATATGGCCACCATCTTATAGGTTAATAGGTTTATTACAAGTTCAGTGAGCCAAAACTCGTTAGTGAACTTGCCACCCGTGTCATGGGTGGAATGCATGTTTTCTGTCTCCCATATAATTGTCCAGATTTTGTTTAAATATTGTTATATTTTTACTCTCTATTATTTCCTTAGGTAGTGCAGTTCATTTTGTTATTACCCTTTATGTAAATAATCTCGGGGCATATGCTACTACTGGCAGCAAGAGCTTAACTTGGCTTTGACTAATGGGAATGGCAGAAAATATGGTAGCTCTGGTATAAGTATACAAAGCAGTACAGGCTATGTTTCTTTCAGTTCCACATTCTTCATAACTTATACTTTACCCCAGCCCATCTATACAGGATGGGAGGGTTGCCTCCCCCCTTTGCACATCCTGCAGTAAAACTGAAGGAACAATAAAGCATCTCTTCTGGATCTATGACAGAGTGGTGCCCTTCTGGCAAAGAATTAAGGACTCCTTAGACCCTATGCTGGGGCTAGACTCCTACTTCACCCTGCAGATCTGCCTAGTGGCTCTCTTTCTGGTGGACATGATAGGGATCCGCAAGGTGCATATGGTTCTTATCTTGGCAATAGCAAAGCTGATTCTTGCACTTCATTGGATAGACCAACAAAGCCCCCTCCATGCACAAATGGCATGCAGAAATTCTGTAGGCACTAGAGCTAGAAAAGCACATTGCCCAAAGACAGGGCAGAACCCAGGCTTTTAATTACAGATGGTGCCAACTTTTTGCCTTGGCACCTTTAGCACATCATGGGATTCTCCCTAGTGGTTAAGAGCTGCAATTGACTTGCTCTGGATGCTGGAAGGGGGTCCTCCTCAGGGTAGACTCATGCTTAGGCATGCTGGTTTGCCCTAGCTTCATGTCTTAGGCTCATGGTAGTGATCTAATTTACCCTAAAACACCTATTAGGTCATATGCCCTTGCCTATTTTTTGTAACACCAGAAGGGGGGGAGGGGGGAAGGAGGAGGGTAGTTACTGTATCTCAGGTTTTAAGTTTCCTTTCGTATCACCTTATTTGCCTACTGACAGTTAACCCCCTCTCATTGTTCTGTTTTGCCTCTTCATGCCTAGCTGTATGCTGGCCAGACTGGATATGGACATATTTCCTTCCTTATGTTTTGGCCAGGAAAGACACCTGTAGCCTATGGAAGTGTACTTCACTATATGGTCTGTTTTTCTTTTGTCATTAGATTTGTTTTTTGTACTGCATTGGAAATCAATAAAGTATACTAATAAAAAAAAAAAGAATTTTGACTTGTTTGCTTTTTTTGTATGAAGGGATTCTTTTTCATACGAATGTAATAAATATACAAAAAGGATCCCTTTGTATGAAAAAAAAAGTCCAAAATCTTTTTTTCAGATGCCCTCATTTTAAAAAAGATTGTGGACTTTTTTCTGATTCTTTTTTCATATGAAGGAATCCTTTTTAGTATTTTTTTTTATTCATTGAAAAAAGGATGCCTTCATATGAAAAATAAATTTGGACTTAATTATTATCACAATTTTTTTTTGTGTGTGTGTAAAGGAATCCTTTTTCATATGGGTGTTTTGTTTCATCTGAAGAATGATCCCTTTATATGAAAAAGGATTTTGGTCTTTTTTTCCCACATTTGAACTTCAACAAACCATAACTCCCTCAATATTTGGACCAAATGGACAATCTATATATCAAAACAAGGGTTCTACTGATTACTACAAGAATAAAAAAATGTAGGCGCCATATATAAAACAACAAAAAAATTTAAAAAAAAATGCAAATTCCAGTAGGATAACACTAGAACTGTAACAAGCCAGACAATGAAGGAAAGTAATTACTGTTTTTTTTTCTAATTAGTGTTTGTCCACCCATGTGGGCACCTGCTCATGTCAGCCATCTGACGCTGGGATTCTGTGGTCATTCAGGTACCATCTCCTCTACCCAGTGGAACCACCAGAGCTGATGCAGGGCCTTCATCCAGGTGCGGCCCCCAATTATCCATTTTTTCCCCTATTCCTGGGACCCCAGAAGTGGATGCCCATGTGTGTGGAGGTGCAGCCCCTTCTACCCTCCTGGCCTATTGCCAGATTCCCCATGTAGCATGACACTACCACCTAGCCTCCTCTAGGTGGCAGCCAAGTGCCGGGAAACCCCACATCCCTCCCCAGAGAGGAGAGCTGCCTGTTGGCTGCTTGATCCATCTCTCACTCCATGGCTAACCCCTGGTGGCCCGAGCTTGCTTCTGAACCAGGCTCACCAGCATGGTATGAGGTGTAGTGTCCAGTGCCTCCACCCTCAGCACCACCAGGTTGGCTAGCAGTTGCTGTTTTGGCAGAAATGGAGGTGCAGAGCCCAACGGGCCCTGCATTTGCATACCAACATAGATGTATGCATCTATAGAGGGATGAAAGTACCTTCTGGGCCTTGCAATCCCACAGGTGAATGAGGATATGATTATACTATCTCAAAAAGTAACGAAATTCATTGCAAAAAAAACTCATTAATGCACTAGTTAGGGTTAAAGTGACAAATGAAGGGGAATGTGGTATTAGGGTTCCCAACCCTAACATCCCACCATCATCTTGCAGGAAGCAAAAGGAAGATTCTCATATGCTCTACACATATCAGCTTATTTAATGATGGAATGGGGTGAGTGTTAGAGTTGACAACCCCAAGGCACACCCCATGCCTGATTTGCAGAGCAGCAGGGGAATTCAAACTGTAATGGGTTTTCCTGTTGCTACCTGCAGGGTAGGGGTGGGGTGCAAAAGTTGGGAACTCTAACACCACATTTTCCTACTTTTGTCAATTTAACCCAAACTAGTGCATTAACAAAGTTTTTTTGCAATAACTCTCTCTCTCTCTGTCTCTATCTATCTATCTATCTATCTATCTATCTATCTATCTATCTATCTATCTATCTATCAATCTTATAGCAGATGTGTGTGGAATGAGTTTGGATTTATTGTGTGTCCTTTGTTCACAAGGCAAAGGGGTAGGGTTGGTTATTAGGGTTGCTACTAAACAATTTTAATTATATAGACCCAGTATGAATTACCAGACCATGGATGGACAGCTGTGCTCCTATACATTGGTACATACTTATGAAAGTAGTGGACAGAGGAGAGAAGGGGAAAGTTATATTAACCATACTACCACCATTTGGATAAGGTAACAAATAACACCTGGCTACCCAGGTTCAGAAGCAGAATTGGGATTTGGGATGCTGACTATCAAGCCAAGGAAGTGTTGCAGAGAGTAGTGCCAACTAGCCTGAAAAGGGATAGCATAATTTTTCAGTGTTGCAGAGACTCATGTGGTGGGTCAGTGAGATTGACTCCTAGGGTAAGGTGTGTGTGTGTGTGTGTGTGTCTGCCAATGATAGGTTGTGCAGTTAAGTCACCATCAGCATGACAGTCCCAGTACACCCAGGCCCTGCATCATGGTGCCTGCCACCTGAACAGATCCTGAAGATTGGGGGAGGACTGGTGTACCTTGGAGCACAGCTATGGGGGTGGGGGAGAGGTGGGGGAACATAAGCAGCAGTGGTAGTTTAGTCACTTATTAGGCTAGATGATTCCCAAGGCAAGAGGTAAACCAATATATGTGTCAGCAAGGACAGCAACCTAGGGAGGAAAAAATATATATCACAAAACCCCAAAGATGTCTGATTTTTTTTTTTTGTGAGTCTGTTTAACTCTAGCAGAATCATTTAGTCTATCATCACATGTTAATTTCCTATAAATCTGACCTTTTAACTTTTATTCCAGTGGGGCATTACATCAGCTGAGCTTGTTGCCCATCTTGCCACCAACGGAAAGAATAAAGGTGCCCATCACCACATAAAAGTATTTCAAATAACCCATTCCCTACATAAAAGTCTCATCAATGAAGTTCCTGCCTTTATTTTATTAGAACAGACAGCGTAAGGGTATATAAAACTGTGTATATATATTTTTTTTGCTGATGTAATCAAGCAATTTGACTAGAGTGTCACAACCAGTAAAGCAAACCCAGGAGGCAATAAATGAAATCTCCAATTAAAACCTCACCTCCACATCTGGAGAAGTGGTCATCATTTACTGTTCTCTGAGGATGAATTTTCCCACAAATGTAAGAAAAGAAAACATGTAGTTAAAGGTGTTGGTGAACTATATATACCATCAGACATGCAGACAAGTGAGGTGTACCTTTTATGTGCAGTGTCTGAATTCCTGAACATAGTACTGTGTCAGACCTTTTATTGGTGGTATCATTGTATTTTATTTGCATGGTTGTCAAAATGAAGCCCTAAAAAGTTACACTTTTCACAAGCTCATTAGTTTAGCACATCCATAATACTGTATTTGAGTGCTGGTGGAATATCATAACTTAAAGAGGACAGTATCTGCTTGAGAACTTTCACAAAGTATTGATTAAGAGGGTTACATGATTAAGGGGACACGATTAGCATTAATGATATTGTTTCTAATACCTTCGCTGTTTTTTTTTCATCTCACATCCCCATCCTCCTCTGCAGTACTGTAGCTTAATTTTACTGGTACACAGCATCATGCAGGGGTGCTGAGCAGAGTTACAGTATCACAGAGCATGGTTTGCCAATGCTGGTCAGTTTTCACCCGTGTACGCTGAATAATGCACAGCCCCCTTTTATCCACCATCTAGATGTTCCTCCTCCTTTCAGGGGAATTAACTGAGTAACTGCAAGTTTGGAGTGTTGAATTCCAGAAATAAAACAGACTGTTGAGTTCTTGCATAGCTGGCTACAAGGGCATGGACACCGACAGCCTTGAAGCAGCAGAAGGCTTTCATGCCAGCAGAGTATCAGCTCTTTCAGAATAGTCAGTGTCAGTGGCTCACAGGTTACACACTTATCTTGAAAACCAGAAGATCTGAAGACTGTGGTTTCTAGCCCCATACTAGGAACTTGGTGTGAAATCTCAATACTGATACAATAGTGCAGCAATAGGGGGGTGCGTCACTCCTGAGGTGCTGTTTTTCAGATGAGACATTAAACCAAGGTCCTATCTGCCTGATTTGATGGTTGTTCAGGTGGACATGTAAGATGCCATGACACTTCTTGCAAAGAGTAGGAGAACTTTTTTTTATTGAAACCAAGATGTTATACAAACAAATGAAAAATTACAGAGTGTATGAATAAACTGAAAAAGAAACTAAAAGGAAAAACCAGAAGATCTAAAAATGAAACAAAAAAGCAAATGAAAGAATAAATGACATGAAATGAAACTGGAAGAGTACAAACATTCTGAAAACAAAAGAAAAGCATAAATTAAAAAGATTGTAATACTGTAACAACCCTTACGCCACCTGTAGCATTTGTCTAAGGCTTGTTCTACCTAAGCAATCCAAGGCATATTGTACCACCATAAATTAAGCATCTGGTCAGAAGCAAGCTTGGTTTCAGAAACAATACATCTCAGTTCATGCTCGAGCTTTTTAACAAGTCTTGTAAACTACAGATTTTTATTAAAAGGAAAAGTGACATCTGTTTATTTATTCTTTGTTAACTAGGTAAGGCCCACTAGGTGTAAATGCCTGTTTTCAGAGATGGCCCGGGAGCTTTGGGCTGGTCAAGTGACTTGCTCAGAGTCACACAGTATGCAAGTGGAGGTTGTGGGAATCAAACCCTGATCAGGGTTTTAAGGGTTTTATTGGACAGCTTTTGCTTTTTTGGGTAGCGCTCACTATCGGGGGCTGGTCACATGACCTGAAGGCTGTTTATGGGTTACACACCATATCACCAAGGCCCCGAGTGAGTGGGGCAAGCTCAGGTGGGGTGAGTGCACTGAGAAGCACACCGAGACATGTGCTGAGACATTCGCATTTGGCATATGTCTGGTGTGTCAGGTGTGGAAAGCAGGGAAGAAGCAGGGTGTTATAACATGCTACAAACAGGTATGGTTAACAAAACTACTCTAAACAATTATTGCAACCTGTTGTAATCAGCTGTATATCAGGGCACCCCTCAAAACTGCTTAGTATTTTTTCATAAACAGTTCCTGTTTGAGTTACATAACTGTGTGCCCTTAACTGGAACTACTAGACAGAGTACAGTGCTTTTAAATGTGCTCTCTATTCTTTTTTATACCATTAGTAGAATGTCTGACACAATTATGACTTTGGAGGGGTACTGGCTGTACTGTGCTCAGGATGCTCTATGTATGCAATCACAAATTATATCTTTTTTAAATAAAAAAATAACTTTATTGATCTTATATGTACCACAATCAACAATAGTACACTACATCCAGAACATAAAACAGGAGAACACAAAACCTCTCCTTCCCCCACCCCTACCCTATACTCCCCCTTGTGGAGAGTGCAATGATGTCAGAAGATAAATATCCCAGAGATCACTACACAAGTTGAAACTGTGTGATGCTAGATTTCTAACGGGGTGACTGAGAGTGCACAAAAGGCAATCAATTCAAATAAAGGGCATATAATTTGCCCAATTTTTTATTAAACTGGGGCTTATGGTGTCATACACTAGCAATCAGATATTCTGTCCATAAGTAAAAAGAGAGCTCATGCAGCCATTCATTGCATGTGATGGATGTGTGATCCAACCAGTGTCTGAGAACTATCTTTAACTGCTAAGGAGCTAAGAGCCATGTGATATCTCCTTTCTTTGACCTGAATCTGTGAGTAATCACCAACAATACATATTTCTGGAGAAGAGACCTTGTAGCCCCATAAGGGACTCCAGCCATTCTTCAATATGTACCCACAGGGAAGATACCTTCTCACTTGACCAAAAACCGTGTAGCAGGGTATCCTCTGCCTTGCCACAGCTGGTACAGGTAGAGGAGGGGAGATGACCCATTTTGGCTAATTTGACTGGGGTGTAGTACATATTTAAGATATGGTATTGGGTAAGTCTTAGCCGATCTTGAGTTAAATATAGAGATTTGTCCAGAGGCATGGCCAATTAAAGGTAAAGTCTGGTAGGAGGGATTCCCATTTCTTATAACCTACTGAAGAAGCAGGATGAGACTTGGTAAGCAGGCACATATATAAGGAGACACCATGGGGTTTGGAAGCTAGCTCATGGATCTGCTGAAGAAGATCACTGAGTAGAAATGATTTTAAGGAGAGTCCAAATTGTTGCATTAATATGTGTCGTAGCTGATAGATCTTAAAAATGTTAGTTGGCCCCAGTTGGAATTTTACTTAATAATTCAGGAGAGGTGACTATAGATGTCTGAGTATAACAGTCTGACACTCTAAGTTCGGGGAGGACCGGAAGCCATTTGGGAGATAACGGACGGTCTCCGATCTTGATGTTTAAATTAGAGAAAATAGGTTGACAGTAGTCTTTGGAAGGAGACACCTTTCAGTAAGAGCAAAGCTGTGAAAAAACTTTAATAGAGACACCAACTGGGGAGGAGGCCAACATTTTTCCGGAAGAGATTTCCAGGAGGAAAGAGAATAGCAGTAGGACATAGGTTATGGATGGAGATTAGATTGGACTCTATTTGTAGCCAGATGGGAATGTATTCATCTTCTGATTCAGCTTGAGGGACAGAGGTCCATTTTCCACATTTGTGAGAATGACTGGCCCAGTAATATAGCATGAAATTAGGAAGTAGCAAACTGCCTGATTCTTTAGGGAGTCCCAATTTAAGGTAGGAGCATCTGGAAGATTTGTCCAGCCCAATAAATGAAGTGATATTTGAATGAATATGTTTAAAGAAGGATGAAGAAAGCCAGTTATTAAGCATATTTAAGGGCTAGAAAAGGCTAGGAAGGACATTCATTTTAATAATATTAATTCTACCCCATAATAATATTGGAAGATTCTTCCAACGTGTTGAGTCTTGCTATATAATACTCAGGAGGTTTTCTAAATTCAATTTCCACATCAGTGAGGAGTCAGAAGTTAAATATATGCTGAGGTACTTAATACAATGGGAAGACCACGTCATACCAAATGGGGCAAATTCTTGGCTGTGTGTTAAATGATTGAGAGGGTATATTTCTGTTTTATTAAGATTCAATATGCAATTAGAATACTTACCGAATTGGTCTATTATCTTAAGAGCTTTGGTAAGAGAGAGGATGGATTTTGAGAGATGAAGCAAGATGTCATCTGTGTTTAACCAAAAGAAGTGGTGAGAGGTTACCAATGGGGATGTCACTTATGCTGTGAGAAGATTTAAGATATCTGAATAAGCGGTTCTAAATAAAGGTTAAAGAGGAAAGGAGAAAGAGGGCACCCCTGACGTGTGACTGTATAAAGAGGGAACGCCAAAGAAAAAAACACTGTTGCAATATATTTTAGCCGTTGGAGAAGAATAAATTACCTGAAGCCATTGTAGAAACAAGGAAGAGAAGCCCATTTTCTGCAGGGTTAACCAGAGGAAAGACCAATCCACCCTGTCAAAGGCTTTTTCAGCATCAAGAGAGATTAGAGCCATGGGGGAGAAAGAGGAACCAGCTACTTGGAAGATATGAGATACCTTGCAGAGATGATCAGCAGAGGACCCCCCAGAAACAAAACCTACTTGTTCTGGACTGAGAAGACACAACCAGACTTTCTCTATTCTTGAAGCTAGAATCTTAAATAGAATTTTAATGTCACAGTTTAATAAAGAGATAGGCCGGTAGCTCATGGGAAAAGTGGGTGGTTTATCTGGTTTGAGAAGGAGAAGTATAGTGGTTTCCAAAAGTGAGAGGTCTAATGATTCTGAAGATACCATGAAATGATACAGACAAAGCAAAAGGGGGGGGGGCTAGGTCTTTGAGAAAGAGTTTGTAGAAGTTCGAAGGAAAGCCATCAGGCCCAGGAGATTTATCTAGTGCAAGTTTGTTTATGGCAAATTCCACTTCTACTAAGGAAATGGGGGTAGATAGAAGGGCTCGGTGATGGTCTAGAAGATGAGGTTTTACTGAATTTACTGGATTTTTTTGGACAAAAGAAGGCTCATGGCCCATCACGATTATCCCCCACAACAGTGGGTCACTACTGAATGTGAGTAAGATTAAGCCATGTTAGACTTAAATGTATCAAAAAATGTAGACTTAATCAGCTCCTGTGGTAATGTGTTCCACTGTGTGGTGGCTCTTATGCCAAAAAAGTTGTTGTGTCTGTTAGTATTTGCCCAATTAACTTTGACCTGCTAATTATGCATTCTACCCACAGTACGCTTGTTGGCTAGTGATAGCCCGCATTGTTCCATTAATGCTGGTATTTTCATAAGCTTGTAAGTTAATAAGATATCACCCTGATGTCATCTTAGATAGAGATGATAGAGTCCTGTTTTCTTGAGCCTAGTATCATAATTTTTTACTTTTAGTCTAGGGATAGTTTTGGTAAACCATCTCTGGACTTGTTCCAGATGGTTTATATCACCCTTCAGTTAAGGATTCCAGAAGGTGATCCATAATCTAAGTGGGGTCTAATGTATGCCCTATAGAGGGGTACTAGACATTGCTCTGATTTATTAACGAATGTTCTGTTAATCTGTTTTAAGAATATATTTATTGTTCTAGCTATTTTATTGCAATGATTACTGGCTGATAGTTTATTTATCAGAATGCCCAAGTCTCTTTCGCAGAATGTTGATTTAAGACCAATATTATTTAAGTAATATTTGTTTTGTAAGTTAATCTTCCCAAGATGTAACACTGTGCATTTTTTGGTGTTGAAAGACATTGAATTGATTGTAGTCCATTGTTCAATATGTTCTGCTCCTGTTTTAATAGCAACATGTTAGATGTAGTGTCTACTCTACCCCCAAGTTTCATATCATCTGCAAATTTTGTGATGCTGTTATTTGAGATGTCCATTTCCGATATGAAAATGTTAAACAGGATAGGGTCGAGTACTAAGCCTTGAGGTATGCTGCTAGTAACTCTTCCTGTATCAGACAAAACACCATTAATTCTAACTTTTTGACTTCTGTTGTAAAGCCACTTGGACATCCAATTGACTAAATAGTGTGAAAAGCCAAGACTATGAAGTTTGTTAATGTATGTGACACCTTATCAAACCCTTTACTATAATCAAGTAAAATGACTTCTGACAGGATGTTTTTTCTAGATTGTTGCTTATTATATTGTAAAATGAGATTAAATTAGTGGTACATGAATGGCCTGGCTTAAATCCATGCTGAGATGTATCTTGAATGGAGAGCTGCTGCATTTCTTCTTCAATCCGTGATTTAATTAAGCGTTCCGTTAGTTTTCCAATGATACATGTTAAGCTTATGGGGCAATAATTATGGACATTTGCTTTATTTTCTTTTTCATAAATCGGTGTCACTATGGCACATTGCCAGTCATCTGGGATTTCAGTTTGTAATGATTTGTTAAAGAGTAGGGTGAGTGGGATGACATTGAGTTTAATGTGTCAATCAAAAATCTGGGTTGGATATTATCAGGTTCTGGGCTTGTAGTTTTTTGAGAAATGATAAAGCGTTTATGATCTCTGTAGAGTTAAATAGGGGGAGGAGGGAACTGTTAATGTATACTGTAGTATTTGAGTTATTCTTATCAAAAACTGAGCAAAAATATTTATTAAAATAGTTTGCGGTTTCCTGATCAGTTTTAATTAAGTTTCCATTTTCATATAGTGTTCCAACTGTCCTGACATTACATTGTTTTACTATTAAAGAAACAGAAGAGAGATTTATGGCTAAATTAAATTCAAATTTGAGTTTAGCCAGTTTTATAGATTGTCTTAGTAATGATACAGCTGATTTATATTTGTGCCTAATTACATAGTTTGGATTTTTCTTGAGTTTCTTGAATAAACGCTGTTTGGTTTTGATTTGTTTGCTTATAGATTTTGTATACCAAACCGAAAGTTTACCTTTTTTTTTATATTTAATTTTATTAAGGATGTATTGTTATTCCAGTTGATGAATAAAAAGTACTAGTGCCTCATATGCATTGTTTATTGACATGTCACAAAATGTTTCCTCCCGATCAACATTGTTTATTTCAAAGTTAATTTCTGCAAAGTTTGCTTATTATAATCTTTATATTTTATGTTATTTAAAAGTTTTGGAACTTTAGTGTTAATGCTAAACTGTATTGAGTTATGGTCACTGTTTCCAATTAGCAGTGTGATAATTATATCTGTTTATGTGGTTTCTGTATTTGTAATTAAGTCAAGTATATTTATTCCCCTAGTAGATTGATGTGATAATTGCTCCAAGCCAAGGTCCATAATTAATGATGAAAAAAGTTTTTCTTGTTCAATTTTGTGAGTGAGTGTGTCACAATCAATGCCTGGCATATTGAAATCTCCCATAAGAATTTCTCCTTTTTGGACTGCATACATGATTATATTAATTAAATCTGTAGTGTATTGTAAATCAGCTGAGGGTGGTCTATAGCATACACCTAGAGTGAGTTTGGGTTGGCCCTTTAACTGAATTGTGATCCAGACAGATTCGGTGTTCATTTTTAATGTGATCTCATGTGAAGGGATGTCGTCCCTAATGTATAGACACACACTCCCGCCTGACCATAATGCAGCGGAGTCTAGATAGGAGGACATTTCTTCACTGGTTGGTGGGGAGGAGCGTTGGTCATATAAGGTGGAGTTGAAATGTTCAGAAACTAGTGATATATCTCTGGGAAGTGTCTTCAAGGAACCATCAAGGGCCCTAATGGAGGATATGATTCTTGATGCTTCCAATTTCCATAGTTGGAGAGCAAACATTCAGACCACCTTTTCACCTTGTTCTATATATTTAGTTTGAGTTTTTAATACTGAGAATTCTGTCTTTCCCTGTAGAAGAGTGAAATACTTATCTCTAAGAGACAACTGTCTGCAAAGAATCTGGGGGGAAGTAGAAGAGAGAGAGAGATTGCTCTAGGGTACGAATTTGAGTGAGCAAGGAAAGGGCTTTGGATTCTCTAAGATGATTCCAGGTAGAGGCTAGACAAATGTATTCCCCTCTCAAGACACGTTTTAAAGTGCACCACTTGTGATCTATCCTCAGTACCGTATTATGATTAGATTGGTTAAGACTGAATGACAGATGAAATTCTGGAGATCACATAGTGGTCCTTAAGGATTTGAGTATTTAATTTCAAGGTCATGTCTCATTGCAGATTAGTATCTGGGGCAAGTACTGCCCAGACCACTGCATGATCGAAGAGAACAATGGGCTCTATCCCAGTATTGCAGAGACCATGAAGAAGAGGATGACTGATAAGGACATAATCCAGCCTAGAGAAAGTGTGCTGTACCATTGAAAAAAAAGAATAGGTGTGGGACAACGGGTTTAGAACTCTCCAAGGGTCAGAAAGACCTAATAAGTCCATAAATTCTTGTAGAGCTCGTTGTGCAGCTGAAAGAGGTTTAATGGGATAGTTAGACTGATGCAAATCTTGGGTGGGGGGAAGGTTCCAATCTCCTCCCAATATCAGTGGGAGTGAAAGAAACAGGGTTAATATGTCAGTTACAGTGGCAGCCATGATATGGTCAGATATTTCCAGAAATTTCATGAAATATCTAAAATTCTCTCTGGTCACCTATAGTGGTACTGGAGGCAGGCAAGAAATTTCCAGATATATCACAGACATTTCAGGAACTGTCTGACCATGTCTATGGCTGCCACTGTAACTCCATAAAAAAGCTGGATCGCATCTCACGGGACCATAAATGCCGCCCAATACTAGTTCCTGTCAGTCAAGGAGGCCCTTTATGAAAATGTATCTTCCCTGTGGGTCTGAGAAGACTTGGTCTACTTGCAGGGAGACCGAGCAGTTCACAAGAACGGCCACACCCTTACCTGAGGTTGAGACTCCAGAGGCGAATACTTGGCCAATATCCTGCCTACAGAGCCTAGTAGGCTTGTGGGGGAGAAGATGTGTTTCTTGAATAAAAGGAATGTGGGCATGGAGAAGGGAAATATGTTTAAGCAGCTGATACCTTTTGAGCTGTTTCCTAATACCTCTTACATTCCAGGTTGAGAACTTGATGAACCTATTAGCCATATTCATAGCAACTAAAATGGACATGCAGGTAGACAGTAAACCATGAGCACACTTCACACCCACACTCCTTACAAAAGTCCCTCACCCTGTTTCCCTTTGATATAACACACTTTGAAATCACAAAAATAACAAGAATAAATGCTAGTCTAGACAACTCAGTGAAACAGTAGACATTAATACCCCATAAACTACAATCAAGAGGGGTAAGAAGGAACTCCCAACTATCCATCCTCCACCCTTCAGTTAACAGTGCTAATAAAATTTTGATATAAACATTAATAACCAATCTACCCTGACCCCCTTTCCTACCCTTGCCAAAAAATCACCCTCCTACCTTCTACCCCCTCACTCAAAAAAACCATCTGGTGACAGACAGTACAAAGAAGCATCAATGTCCTGGTAAACTGATATGCCTGGTGTCCATGATATAACCATGCATTAATAAATATATGACAGTACAGTGAGTGGGCCCTTCATATCTAAAGTTTGACATGTGCTATCGCTATAATCTCCCTCTGAGGCCCCCACATGCACATATAACCCTGACCCCCCCCCGACAAATATAATGAAGAGTTGCAACACTAAGAGATAGAATTTTTACCTTCCTCTTCCCTCACCACATTTCTTTCCAAAAACTATATACATTGGCCTCTTTGGTTTTTAGGAATTGAAAAGACAAAGAACTCTATCAACTCGAAGGACCATCCCTTAGTGACCCTGACACCCTCACCTGAGGAAATAGAGGCCTGGCAGGAGGACCGCCCCTGGCCAAAAGAGATGATACAAGACATCCTAGCTGATATAAGATACTATCTCATCTCCTTTTGCACCAGTGTAACACTCTCACTCCCAGTCTCCATAGGATGAATATTACGAGTGTGAAGAGAGGTGAAGTCAAGATCAACCCCCTCATCATCCAGAACGCGAGGCTCAAACATCCCACTGGCTTCCCAGTCACCCCTCTCCCCCCCGCCCTCCTAATCCCACAATCCAAGTAGCTGAATGACTGATTATTTAATATAATGAGGGCTGGATGGTAGGCCAAGTCTATCCTACCTGCCATATTGTAGTTAGCCAGATCAGGTTATGTTGCATTCTGCTGGAGTAACGGATGGTAATTTGGGGATAAAAATATTTAGGCCTAAATATTCCAATACTGCTAAGGGCTGGAGAATAGAGTGAGCCCTGGAATGTATCCTGTAGACTTGAGGAAGAGCAGGGCAGGTGCTCAGCAATCCTTCTACAGCCTTTGCGAGGGCTATGTCCCTTAACTAATATTTATTGGATGTAAAAAGCCCTATCTCAATATTCTGGAAAGTGATTAGGCTAATACTATAAAGGTGTCTTGAATTAGATATTCCATGTAAATACTTAAATGCTCGGTGTGTAAGCCCAACCTATGGCCCCCCCCCTTTAAGATGTATTCACCATGGTTCAGTCCATGAGGGAACCAAAATAGAGCAGGACCAGCCTGAACCCCAATCCAGTCCTCTGGAAGTTAATCCCAGCCCAAAACAGTTCCCAGCCCCCCCCCCAGTTCCAGAAGGATCCAGTACAGCTCCAGGAGGACCCGGGAAGGAGAGTCCAGTTGGTCTGCAAGTTATAGGGACAAACAGCTGAGGCTTAGAGTAGGGATCCTCCGATGACATCTGAAACCAGGTCTATCCTGAGACCCTCCGATACACTGCTGCTTCATCTTGTATTCAGGTATGGAAAAAACACTCATCATCCAAAATTAACTGCAGAAATTGCATTCAAATCTGGGTGAAGTTCTCAGCTCAGGGAGCTTTGAAAAGATATGGCAGCCTGAGAGCTAGGTCGTCCAGACCTGTGACAGGGAATCGTAGAAGTACCAGGCCCAGTCTATTGACACTTGTAGTCTGGCTGGATAGGCCATCTTAAATTTCAGGCCTGCCACAATGAGCTTGCTTGGAAGCACGGTGTCAGAGCGACACCACAGTCCTGATACCGACATAGTGATGGGAATACATCTGACCGCCACAACAGCAACTCATGACAGCTGACGACATGCCTCCACAGTGGCAGCAAGTGTAAAAGTGGTGACTACATGGTCAACCACAACAGCTGAAGACCTGGGTGCATTAGATGGGCCACTCTTACTCCCTGTGGTACATGCACTCCATCCCCTGCCTACCCGTGACCCCTTCCCACATCCTGACCTTTTGCTGAACTGCCTGTAGGGTCCTCCATGGGGGGGGCACATCATCGGGTCCATCGTCACAGTGGCAGTCAGAGCTGGTGCATCATTTTAGTGGCTGGGCACCTCTCGATACCATCTGTCTCTTTTCTGGCTACAGTGTTGGGGTGCTGGCATTTGGTTTGTAGTGCTTCATGGTCGATTATGGCAGTTTCAGGGTGTCACTGTGGGGGCTGTCATTAATGTTGCTGTCAGCGACCTGTGGTGCTTCCGCTTGCTTATAGTGGAATGAAATGCAGCCCTCTTCTACCTAGTTTCCAATGGGAGATCTTGAGTAAAGCATAAGTGCTTGCCCACCCAAGTGACTGATTGTAGCTCCCTGGTTTTCATGAGGACATGTTTTCCAGGTAATTTAAAAATGTCATAATGATACCTGGTGGCAGAGCTGTTTAAGCTGCAAATGGAAAAGTGGGTACTTATAACAAATAGAGACAGGAGCCATGTCATCATGGTTGTCCTTAAATTAAGGGCCACCCCTGGGTGGGGCAGTTGATGCGAAGTGTCGACAGGCTAACACTCTGTAGAAAGAAGCTCTCCGGGAGGTAGCTCAGTTACCTTTAATGGCTCTTTCGGTCCTTGCCGTTCCCCCGGGTGTGCTGCTTGCTCTGTGTACTGGGGAGTAGGGTATTATACAACTAGTATACCTGGAGGAATGGTAATGTAAGGTCTTGGTTTCACAGTCCTCCACAAGGGTATGGTCAAGTGTGCTATTAAAGCAGCAGTACTAGATAAAAAAAAAAATCAGATCTTTTGCAACAGTTTGCTTCCTGTGCTCTATTGAGCACTTAATGGTAATCGTTCTTGTTTTTGCTGTACTATCACCCCATGATTTGCTCCATTTTTCTTTGTTTTTGTTTACATTTCTCCTACCCGCCATGTTGAATTGGAACCCTCTCCACTGCCAACTACACATGCTTATGATTCAAAGCACTACACAGGCACAGCAGGAACATGCAGCACTGGGTCCCAAGGAAGTAAACAAAATATGTGATGCGACGTGAGGGGAGAGTTCAGCTGCAAATTAGGCAGCAGACATATTTACTGTGAATCCACAATAATTAAAATACATTTTTAATATCTAAAAAACTAAAGATCCTTAGAAAAACATATTTACAGATATGGAAACCAGCACTATGGCTGCATGCTTCTAGCCAAAAAGCAGAATTTTGATCGCTTCCTAGTTATCTAGTACTGCTGCTTTAAGAACCAGGCTCCACATAGGTTGAAGGTAAAATGGCAACCTTTTATAACAGGAAGTTCCTTTAGGTAGTTCTCCCCATTCGGGATAGATATACAATTAAACAGAAGTTCAAGCAGTCTTATAATAACAACTTACTATTGTATTTTAACTTTTTAAAGTTAAAACTTTTCTGCTATTGATACTATTGACTGTAAGTGAAGGTCAGGGCAGACTGCATGAACAATTCTGGCTAAGTGGGAAGATTAATCTGCCTCCTAGTCACTTGTTATGAACTTATTTTAAAATATTAATTTCTTTTTATTTACAAGTGCAGTCTTTGTGGTTGGACCAACACTCAAACAAATTGGGTCACAACACTGCATCTCACAGCTGCTTGTTCTGTGACTGGTCTGTCTTTCTGCAACCTCTGCTGTGGTCTCAGTAATGATGCATGATTTTCTAGAGGTACCAGTTATACCTCTTCTACAGATCTTCTGGTGGATCAGCTTGTGGATCCCCTAGAGGTGCTGACAGTCCATCTTCTTCCAACCCCTGGCCTTCTCCCTCTTTGGAGTAAAGGTGAATGAAGTGGTGCATGTTGCATCTTAACTATCCCTGTGGACTATGCAGAAGATTATGAGGTGACAGCTGTTCTATGACCTGTGCTAGAATCTTCATGTCTGGAATCCAGACTCATTCTTCAGGCTGAAACTGTGGAAGAGTATGAGCTCCGTGTTTTGTGTTGTACGCTTGTTTGCATTTGGAACCTAAAAAACATTTGTGGCCTTTGATTTTTACTTCATCTGTAAGTCTTGGACTCAAAAGAGACAGCAAAGTAGGTCTAGTTTTTCTCAGCTTTCTGTCCATCAGCATGTCTGCCAGACTATAACCATTGGCAAGTGGTGAGGCTTGGTAGACAACTGAAGCTCTGAATGTATCCTTAACTTTTTTGAGAAGTCTGTGTACTGTTTGCACTGCTCTTTTGGCTTCTCCATTGCCATGCAGATGTCTTCGACTTGTTGTGAGATGTACAAATCCATAGTGTTTTGCAAAATGATGAAGAACTGAACAACTAAACCGTGGATCATTGTCCATTGCTAGCATTTCAGGCACTCCACAGTGAGTGAAAGTTACTTTTTTGTGTCTGATACGAACATACGAAATTTGCCAGCAGATAAAGGCCTAGAGGCCTATCCAGTCTGCTTGAATGTGCAGCTAGCACCCTTATTTTGCAGCTGCCCCTCCCTTCCACCCTTCCCCTTCATTAACCCTCCCCCTTGTCCTGTCCCATTCCCTTTTGAAGCAGTCCACTGTTCTACTGGATACCACTTCTGCAGGTAACACATTCTACCCAGCCACCACCCTCTCTGTAAAAAAGTGTCTCCTCATCTCCCTCCTGAACCTTCCTCCTCCAGTCTCATATGGCCCTGGTGTCCCTTCCTCCTTACTTTGAACAGCCCCTCTGTACCTGTCTTGTTTATTCCTTTCATGTACTGAAAGGTTTCAATCATGTCCCCCCCATCCCTCCTCTCCTCCAGTGAGTACATGTTCAACTCCCTCACCCTCCTCTCGTAGAAGTCCCCCAGCCCCTTGATCATGTTTGTCACCCTGCGCTGCACTCCCTCCAGTAACTTCATGTCCCTCTTCAGATACAGGCACCAGTACTGCATGCAGTAGTCCAGGTGCGGTCTAACTAATGACCTATACAGTGGCAGAATCACCTCCTCCTTTCTCAAGGATATACTCCTTGGCAATACAACCCAGCATTTTGTTGGCCTTTTGCAGCTGCCTTCTTACATTGTGCCGAGTTGTTCATTGACCCTGTAATGAGCACACCAAGATCCTTCTCCTCCTCTGTCTGGGCTAGCTGCACTCCCCCCAGCTGGTAACTCCTCCTTGGGTTCTTCATCCCAAAATGCAGCACCTTGCACTTTTTGACATTAAACCCCAGTTGCCAGGTGTCTGACCAGGTTTCAAGCTTTGCCAGATCATCCTGCAACCCCTAGGCCATCCACCACTGTCCCTGCCTTGGTATCCTCAGCAAACAGACTGATCTTGCTTATGATGTCCAATGATATGTCTGCAATGAATATACCAAACACTGGTCCCAACACCGAGCCCTGTGGAACACCACTCATTACTACCCTTTGGTGTGAGAGCTCCCCACACATCCACCACCCTCTGTTGCCTTCCTTGAAGCCAGCTTCCTACCCATCTCACCAGCTTTACACCCATCCCTGTGCCTACTAACTTACTTCCCAGCCTTCCATGTGGCACCGAGTCGAATGCCTTACTGAATTCTAGATACAGGATATCCACTGCATGGCCCCTGTCCAGTTGCCTAGTTACCCAGTCATAGAACTCCATCAGGTTGGTTTGGCAGGATCTGCCCCACATGAAGCCATGCTGTCTGCTGTCCTGTAGTCCTTTGGCCTCTAGGAGGGCCACCAACCTCTCCTTCAGGATAGTCTCCATTAGCTTACCCACGATGGATGTGAGGCTTACTGGTCTGCAGTTTCCCGGTTCATCCTTGGGGCCACTCCAACTCCAACTGATAACATCACCTGCAGAAGTAAAGTTCAGATGAACAGCTTCACTGTAAAATGATAATCCCAAACAGCAAAGAAGTTGTGAGTGTTAAGGTTGAAGACATCTATAGCACCTTTTTTGCCATGGTCTGTCTGGAAATTTACAAGGAATCAATGGTTCTACTGGATTGCTGTGCAGTTTGATACAGACTTCACACTTCAGACTTGTTAGTTGTGCACCAAGCCCCAGCCACCACACAGTCTGCTGTGCTCTCCTACAAAATTTTCCTGAGCCCTGGTAACTTTTGTGGAGTAGTTTATGGGTAGTATCCTGTAAAGATTTTTTTTGTTAATGCTTTTTATTGAATTTGTCAAATACCATAGAACAGACAAATAATGCATACCATGAGAGCAATACAAGGTGCATACATAGTACAAAAGAAACATAAAACTGAACATAACCAGCCAGCATGAGAGTGGTACAGAAGTGACAATGTCAGGGAAAATGCAATGTGCAGAAAGGAAGTAGAAGCCAAACACCATGAGTATAGCTACTGGAGCATGCACAGGGAGAAAACAGAAGGGGGGTATCTTGTAAAGATTAAGGAATCAATATTCTAGTTCCTTTAATAGCAAGCCATCTTGACCTGCCAAGGTGTAGCCTTCATACCAGAGTGGTTTGATGGTGTCTGGACCTTGAACTCTTGGTGGTCAACTATGTTGGAAAACTATCATTGCTTGTTGACACACATGATATTTCTGCAGTTGTTGTCTGATTTGCACAAGATTGTTGTAATGATGAAAGAGTGCCTGGTATTTGTTTCTTCCCTGAGATTTTTGCATCTCTTTTTGTAAGTTGTCCTTTGAGAGGCATTCTTGAAAGGGCATCAGTGATAAAGAAAGCCTTGCCTAGAACATGAACAGTGGTGTAGCCATATCTCATTAACCACATGCGGACCACTACATCATTGGAGGAAGGACATGTAGGCTTCTGGTGCCCAACAAACTTACCAATGGCTTATGATCTGCTTCTATAATGAAGTGTGCTCCAAAAGGTAACAACTAAAGTGTTCACATGGCCACATTAGGACAAGTGTTTCTTTTTCAATTTGTGCATAATACTGTTCGGTTGGCATCAGTGCTCTTGAGGAATACCCAGCAGGTTTCCAGTGATTTTCATGCTTTTGCATCAGCTCCCATCCTAGTCCCATGGATAATGCATCTGCTACATTTATTTCTTTGTTGGGACTGAACAAGGCTAGAGTAGGTCATGCCATGAGTTCTGCTTTGAGAGCTGTAAACTTTTGTTCTTGAGCTGGACTCCAAACCTACTGGTTCATCTGTGATAAATGTTCTTGTAGGGTATTTGTTTTCTCTGCTAAGGTGGGTATTAATCTCCACAGTGGGTTGACCATTCCAAGGAAACCTAAGACTTCAGATATATTTTGTTGAACTTGTCACCTCTATATAGCTGCCTACTTCTCTGTCAGGCTGTACACTTTTGTCCAAAATGATATGTTCCAGGAACTGAACTTTAGTTTTCCCAGACTCACATTTCTTGTCATTCAGTGTGAGCTGTGCACTCTGGACCTTTCTTGTGGCTTCATAGACACTCTATCTGTGCTTCTTTCTTGTGTGACTGAAGACAAGGATATTTCATGTGTAGCACACAGTCCCCTTCAAGCCCTCCAAGACTTGACACATTCTGTGTTGAAAGTGCTCAGGAACAGACACTATGCCAAAGAGTAAACTTAAAAAGCAATAGTTGCCAAAGGACATAATGAAGGTGGCCAGTTTATCTATCACTGACAACTGCCAAAATCCTGCATTTGCATCCAGCTTTGTGAAGAGAATTATTTCTCCCCTGATCACAAGCATTTGCTTCACTGAGAGAAGGATGAATTTCTCCCATCTGGCTATCTCATTCAGCTTGGTTAGGTCAACACAGGTCTTTATGGTGCCATCTGGTTTCAAGACCACTACAATTCTGTAACACCAATCTCTGTGTCCCTTGATCTTGGTGATAACTCCCAGATTCTCCATTCTGCATGGTTCCTCTTTGACCTTGGGCATCATCAAAACTGGGATCCTTCTGGGTGAAGGCAGTAAAAAATGGTTAGGCTGCTGCTGTAACCTAAATATGATACTTTTCTTTGAGTTCACCTAGGTCATCAAATAATGTTGGGAACTTCTAACTCACCTGCTTTGTTTCACACTTGAGTCTGGCTAGAAGATAGATTCTTGATTGCTTTTCTGCCTAACAATTGGGTTTGGAGGTTCTTTACAATGTAAGTGTTTTCTTGACTTGCATTTTTACCTCTAGGTATAGTGGCAGTGAACACTCTGCACACATTCAAGGTGCATCTTACTGGAACCATAAGACTTTTTCTTGCAACCCACACAGGTAAGCAGTGTTTACCCCAAAGTATATTGTAAAGGGTTTCTTGCATGACTGTGACATTTACACCTGTGTCTATCTTGTATTCTGTTGGTATCTTATTGATTAGAACTGACATTTTTCAGCTAGCCCCTTGGGTCTGACCCAATCCCCAAAGAAGCACACTCTGTGCCATACTCTGTCACTTCTTGGACATTGTGCACTGCTGCTTTTGACTGGCATGCACTCTTGTAATGACTTCTTCTGAGACATGTATGGCAAGTGATATAATTTGCTGGACACTGGGCTCTTGGGTGTGATGGCCTCTATTGCTCCTCCCACATGGCTTCTATGTGTCCTTTCCTTGTGAGGTGTACCTCTGTGCCACTGATCTTGCCTCACTTTTGGAGCTGGATTGGATCTCTTAGGACTCCTCCATTTGGATAAATTCTGCCCTGCATGGCATCTACTCATAGGGTGCTTTGTTCTACCCCTTGGCCTGCTTTTGGCTGGATGCCTGACTGCTGTTTTTGCACAGTCTTGCTCTGTCAAGCCATTGTGACAGCCTTCTCAAAAGTGAAGTTGTTGTCAAATGCCAATCTGTTGTCTCAGAGCCCCATGACAATCTGGTCCCAGATCAGTTCCTCTCGTAGGTCTCCATAGATAAACTGCTCTGCTAGAACATACAAAGCTGTAATGAAGACATCAATGGGTTCCCCTGGTTCCTGCCTGTGTACATTGAACTTGGCCCTCTCTCTTTTTTTTTTATTTATTTAGAGTCTAGGATTACAAGTACCTTTGAGCCAAGGCTCTTTTACAAGGTTCCATGTCAATTGAGGTACAATACAAACATTACATAGAGTTGAATAACAATGAAGAAATGGTGTACAGACATTTTTAAGCAGCTAAAATACATTACATTTAGGGAAAGTGGGTATCAGGGGGGCATGGTGGCCAGATGTAGCTGAGGCTTGGAATGGACAAAGAAAGAGCGGTGTAGCCCTGGGCATTAGTCAGGCCTCAAAAGTGCTTGAGAGGGTAGGCTGTAGGATGAGGGAGAGATGGGGTAGGGGTAGGAGTAGGAGTAGAAGTGCTAGGAGGGAGCTCAGATTATGAGGGACAGTCTCAGGAGCTAGAGGCAGCTAGGTGGAGGCAAAGGTTGGCTTTGAACGGGCCTAGCTTTTGCAGAGAGGAGATGTCTTTGGTGAGTCCATTAATCCAGCTAGGAGCTCAGTACACAAAGGAATTTTTGACCTTGTGTGGTGTGATGCTGAGGAATGTGCAGCATTTGATTTTCTGAAGCCTTGGTGAGGCAGGGGTTGCGTGCTGTAAGGAGAAGAGTTTGGACTCGGGGGGGGGGAGCAAGATGCAGTATAATTTTCTTTTCCATTAGACAAGTTTGGTACTTGATATGGTTTGATAACTGGAGCCATCCTGTTTGGGCATAGAGGTCACACGTATGGGTGAGACAATGGAATCCTGTGATGAGTTGGCAGGCTTTGTTTAGGGCCAAGGATAAGCGCTTGAGGGCTGTCAGTTGCAGAGCCATAAATAATCAGACCATAGTTGATTAGAGAGACTACTGAGCTCTGTACTGCTATCCTTAAGGCACTGGGGGTAAGACATTGGCTGTGCCTGTAGAAGAGACCAATACGTGTGTTTGCGGCTTTGGCGATGCTATCTATGTGGATGTCGTAGGACTGGTTACTGTCTATGGTGATTCCTAGATATTTAAAGGAGTGAACCTGTTCAAAGACAGCACCAAGGCAGTTTGTAATATTAAGGGGGTAAAGCCTATGTTTGTTTGTGGGAACCACAGAAAAGCATTGACTTGGTTTTCTTATAGTTGAGAACCGCCTTTTGACTACTAAACCATGTTTCAATGGAAGTAAACCCTTCTGAAGCTTGTTTTGGAGTAGGTGGGGTCCTATTGGGTGGTGTGAATGACAGCATCATCAGAATAGAGCAGGATTTGTTCTGGACAGGATTGTGGAAGATTGTTCAAAAACAGGCTGAAGAGGAGTGACCCGAGAATGGAACCCTTGGGAACTCCAGAGCATACAGGTCTAGCATCTGAGAGAACATCAGCAATTTTCATTCTTTGGGAACATTTTTCCAGGTAGCTCTTAAACCAAGTTGTCGACTCAGGGGAGAGCCCAGCTTTTAGCAGTTCTGTGAGGAGATTTGATGATGGCCATTGTCAAAAGCCTTGGTCAGGTCTATGAAGACTGAACCAGTGAGGTAATTATTGTCCAGGGAGTTGTGAATTGCTCCTGTGAATTCTGGGAGGGCAGATGTGGTGCTATGGCCTATTCTGAAGCCATTGTTGTTGTTTACAAAGAATGTCATACTTGTCCAGATATTCCATTAGCTGGTCAGAGACCAGACATTCAGTGGCCTTGGGGGGGTAGCATGGATATAGGCCTATAATTACCATGAAATGCCTTGTCCCCACTCTTGTAGATTGGTGTCAAGGTGGTGGATTTCCATCTGTTGGGGAACTGGCCAAGGGTGAGGGAGAGGTTGCAAATCCAGGTTAGAGGTGATAGCACTTCATCAAGAGTAAGGGACAGCAGTTTGAAGTCGAGCGAGTTGCCACTTATTCTAGATCCAGCAATTGCTTTACAGATGTATCCATGGACTTTATGTGTCCTGACTGCTCTGAAGTAAAAAGGGGGGTGATTTGAAAAAGGGGGTGGGGGTGGAGGAGGGTACAGGAGGGAGATCTTCATCAAAGATGTCTGGAGGAGAACACTACTGAGGTCAGTTAAATCCTGGTAGGGGAAACTGCACTGTCAGGTATTTTTGGAGTGAGTCAGGTTTTGACAATAACAAGAACATCAGGGCTGTGTTGGTGTGCAAATAATTGCAGGGCATAACGTTTGGGTAGAAGGCTACAGATGTTAATCATTGCAAAGGTGACTAGACACCAGTATACCCAGGTTCTGATTTGACTTTACCCAATTCTTAACTTAAAGAAGGCTTACCATTACTGTACAGGACACGTCAAGTATCTGTCTTCCTTCCTACCTACCTACCTAGCAAGCTAGCTACTTGTCCTCAGTCTCCTGCGAAAGATTTAAAGACCTGCAATTGATGGCTGCCCGTTATGTATTCTGCCTTCTGTCACATTCTTTTGGGTTATTATATAATATTCACAGCACAGGTAATGAATACCTCAGCAAGAGACATCTAATAAACATTTTAATAAATTTTGTAACCTGCTATATATACTTGTTATCTGAGCATACAAAAGTAGCTCTCATACGCTTATGCAGAACAAATCAATGGTGAATTGTCTGGCCACCTGTGTAACAATTGTTTTATACATGATTAATCTTGAGATTCTTCCTCATAGGAACTTATATGTCAGTGTTTACATTTTCCTTGGTCTTCGGGCACTCTTTTAGATGTAAAGACGTGTTGCAGGTGCGCATGTAATTTTTAAACTGAGTTGGATGGTCAAGAGAGGTCCCCTAATATGGCCAACATATACATTCTCTATCATATGGTGTAAGGCCTTGTGTGATCCTAAATCACACAAGGAGGCAGGAGGTAAACTGACATTTGCAGATCTGTGGGGCTCAGATTTGTGTTCCATTAGCAGTTCGCCAGTCTAGAATTAGAGCGCTCCCAGAACTAGATGGGTATCTATTTTACAGGAGAATTAAACAGTCTACGGGAACATTACACTAGATTTGCATTTAGAGAAAAAAATGAAGCAAATTGGGCTCCCAGTGTAGTTTAGGGAAACTGGTCAGCCTGCCCGCAGTGACAGGAGAAATGTCCAAGGGTGTAATGCCTTGTGTGATACTAAATTACGCAAGGAGGCAGGAGGTAAGCTGACATCTGCAGATCCAGGGGGCTCAGATTTGTGTTCCATTAGAAGTTCACCAGTCTAGAATGAGAGTGCTCCCATAACTAAATGGGTCTCTTTATTCTATAGGAGAATGAAATGGGTCTACTGGAGCAATACACTAGACTTGCATTTAGAGTAAAAAATGAAGCAAACCAGGCTCCCACTGTAGTTTAGGGAAATGAGTTAGCCTGCCCAGAATAACAGGGGAAATGTCCACCTGAAGTAGGAGCCCTACTGAAACTGTTGATGGGGAATCCAAGGCCTTATAGCCTTCTGTGAATAACTTAAAAAAAAAAAATTTTACCATAACTACATAAAACCACTGGCATGATTCAATAAAACGAAGCTCCCTGAGCAAAATCTATCCTAAATTGTGTTTCTAGGTGACCCCTGGGCTAAGAAATTAAATTTTTTAATCTGGCCATCTGGTCATCTCGCGATCAAAGATCACGGTCAAAGAATCTTGCAATCAAAGAATTTACAGGCTCGCAATCAAAGAATTTGCAGGCTCATGATCAAAGAATTTGCAGGCTCATGATCATTGAATTTGCAGGCTCATGATCAAAGAATAATGAATGGTGAAACTCAAGTTTTAGATGGCATTACATGAAACCACCACCATGCCCTGATAGAACAAAGCCCCATGAGCAAAACCCACCCTCATTTGTGTTCCTAGGCTACCCCTAGGCTGAGAAAATTACATTTTTCAAAGGGCCATCTCGTCTCTCGCTCACAATGCAAGATTGCGATCAAAGAATTTGAAGGCTCACAATCGAAGAAATTGCATGCTCATGATCAAAGAATAAAAAATGGTGAAACATGAGTTTTTGGATGATTTAGATGAAACCACCACAATGCCTCGATAGAACGGAGCCCCCTGTTCAAAACCCACCCTCATTTGTGTTCCTAGGCCACCCCTGAGCTGAAAGAATTGTATTTTTAGCTCACGATGCAAAATCGCGATCAAAGAATCTCGCGATCAAAGAATTTGCAGGCTCACGATCAAAGATCGTTAGCGAACTGCGATCAAAGAATTTAAAACCTTATAAGTCTATTTTTGGGCCATTTTACATCAAACCAAAGACATGGCTTGATAGAACGAGGCTCCTTGAGTAAAACCCATCCAAGTTTTACTTCTGGAGTGACCCCAGAGGCAAGATATTTGAATTTTTAGGGTCAGAAAAGTAAAAACAAGATGGCGGACCTTGCGGTCAAAGAATTCTCAGGGACAAAGATTCTTGAACCGCGAGGCTACAAATTCTTTGACCACCAGGTGGGACAGGATGGCCAGAACCCCATTCTTTGTTCACAAAACAACCATATAAATTTTCCCATTGACTTATAATGGGAATTTAAAAGTGGCATAACTTATGAATACCTTAATATGTTTTCGCCAAACAAAAAGAGGCATGTTCCAGCAGCCAATCTCTTTCAGATGAGCCATCTTGCAGAGTGGCATGCCACACAATAGCCGCGTAGGGCCACAGACAAAATTCTAAAACCTGCCTCCAAAACTGGCTAATTTTGCATTTTTCAGCATTTTCGTATGCAAAGACCATACGTCCAACCGAAACGAAATTTGGCAAATCAAGAGATCAACCATGCCCCACCATGCATACCAAATTTCAGGCAAATCCGTTGAATGGGTCCAAAGTTATTAATGTGCAAAATTTTGGCTTTAACATTGAAGTGCCTTTTTAACCCTAAATATAGTGGCGTGACCGCGCCACTATAATATATATGTGTGTGTGTGTGTGTGTGTGTGTGCTTGTGTGTGTGTGTGTGTCTGTGTGTATATATATATACACATAAATTGTGTGTATTCATCTGAAATGTGCCTTTTTTAGCCAGTTTTAGTGAGAATTTACCCTATGCAGTTATCATTAGCTAGTCTAGCATGTAAGATTGTATGTAGCTGAGCCAGTGGAGTTAAATGTGCCTACTCTGTTACATGTGCTCCTGCCTGAACCTTGTCACCTCTGTTTAAACTTTGCTCCCAGCTTTTAACTGTTTGCATTTTGCTCTGTTTAAACTATGCTCATTGTTTTAAACTGTTTGCATTTTTCCCCTCCTTTTTTCTTGTCTGTTCCTGAAAGAGGTCGGCATTTGGCAGTACACTCCTTACTTCCCGCCACCCCCTTCCCATCCTGACTTACTTTAAATTTAAATCTGCAGGGAGCTCGGCCAGTTTTGGCACGCTTTATCCCAACTCTTTGTCTGACAGAATCTTAAGCCTATTCGACCCCCCCTGGTCAGAGAGCTGTTCACCCATGCCTCCCCCAATCTTTCTTTGTGTTTTGCCCTTCCCCTAATTTATGTAATCCTGCTTTTGTTCCCCTAATTTATATTCTTTTGCCCTCCCTTCCCTCCTGCAGGCAGCCCTCCTTGGATGTACCTCGCCCAGACGGGCTTGCCTCGGGATATCGAGCCCCGACCCTGCAAGGAGCTCCAGCTGCCTGTGCAGCCATCAGTATCAGGACAGCAGCCAGTCTTCAACCTGTGACCCACTCCGTGAGCTGATTGGAGCACTCGGAGGTACTGCAGCCTCCAACTGGATGCCGCTCACTGTTCCCTTTACCCCATTGGCTGTGGGTGAATCCCTCAGGATACACTACTTCAGCTAGCACTGGGACTTCTCTTGAACCTGGTTTTCATCCCCCGCCCCACCCCCCTCCACTTATTAAATACTTTTTTCCCTCCCCAATCCAGGCGCCTCTCCCATTAGCCACCTAAGCCCCTCCTTTCATCGGTCATTCGAAGCTCAGCAGCAACCAATCATCTTACTGCTGCCAATCCCGTAGCCCTTACCCTAAACACTATAGTGCTGCCTGAGCTGTTAAATGCACTGCCATGCTCTTAGATCAGGAACCATGTCTCTCTCCTGCCTGGACGCATATTCCTTCTTACTACCCTAATCATCTGCCTCCCACCACTCTGGTCTAACATGCCACCAACTCTGCCTAACCTATCTCCCCCCTATCCTGCTGCACCTCATCAGACCCCATAACCCCCTTTAACTCAGTGACCATCTCATTATCCAGTCTAAGCTTACACCTCTTCACCTTGCATCCGTGCCCCTTCCTCCATGCCTCCTCACACTGTTAGTTAATTCTGCAACTAACTACCCCAAGCCAGCCCAGTGGCACTGAGGATTGAGGCGCTGGACACCACATCTTGCGCCATGCTGATGACCCAGGTTCAAAAATGGATTTAGGTTGCCGGGGGCTGGCAGGGGGGAAGGAAGGATTGAGCATCCTATGACAGCTCTCCTTCCTTCAGGGTGGGTTAGGGATATGCGCCGCACTGCAGTGACACCCAGCGGAGGCTGGGTGCTCGGCAGGTGTGGGCTGTAACATGAGGGGGGGAGAGCCGGCAAATGTCTGCACGTCAGTGCATTGACGCCATTGCACGTTGGTCTATCTAGAGAGGAAAAAGGAGGAAAAACATCTCCCAAGCCTCCTAGATGATGACCACCGTTGCCTGCTTCACCACCCACTGACTGATAAGGGGCAGACTCCACTGTGCACAGCTCTATCACTCAGGGATAGAGGAGGGTTAGGAGGGTTCCCTCCTCACCCCGTCCAGGGGGTAATCCGGGCCGTCAAGGGACCCCAAGGATTCACGAGTGTGTGACACTCTAGGAGCATACTCTGGGGTAGTCAGTAGGGTTGGGAAGCAGAGCACCTTGCTGACCTGAAGGAGTGGAGGTTAGGAGACAGTAGAGGTGCAGAAAAAATAGAAAGTACAAAAAAAAAAAAACTACCCCCGATCTGCCACTCATAGTCATTCATGCCCACTACCAAGACTGCACCTGACAGCGTTATGGTGCTTACAAGTGGTTGCATGATACCTCATTATTGGTCTCCTGCTTCTGGCAGCGAGGGACATACACCTGAACCCAGGCACCCTAAATACCCTCATCTTACCAATCGCAGCAGGATCCTCCCCAAATACAATCACAACCACAAGCCTCACTGGATCCTACCTCCTATGTGGCCTGCATCTCTTGTACCTAAATATAAGAAGTCTGCCCCTCAAACTTGACTCCCTTTAGGTACTCACAGCTCACTATGCCCCAGATGTCATCATACTCTCAGAAACATGGCTAAACAAGAATGTCTCTGATCCCTCATTTACTATCCCAGACTTTGCGATGGTCCGCCAGGACAGGTCATCTAGAGGTGGTGGCATTGCCATCTACATAAACTCAGATTTGTGCTACTCAGTAGTCCTAGCCAAGTCCAAAACCCATGCCTATGAACTATTACTGCTACAACTGAGTCCCCCCTTCTCTCTCTCTCTCCCAATCTACATAGCTATCTACTGCCGGTCTGGCACATCAGCAACATCTATCACCGACTTCCTCGCCCAAATCTCCTCCCTAACTCCTACTGGAGAACTGTATATTAGGGAAGACTTCAACCACAATTGGCTAGGTCCATCTTTCTGCAAAACCCAGACAGTTATATCCATGCTAAACCTATCGCAAACCATCCCCGAACCCACATGTCTAAACCTCAAAACATGCAAACACTTACTAATAGACTAGACTCTCACCAGCCCCCCACCCCGGGTCATCAATGCAGGACTACTACCCAATTCCCTAAGTGATCACCATATTATATACCTAGTCCGGAAAATTCACCACCCCAAATCCACCCCTAAGTACCTAGTCCAGGGGTTCTCAAATGATGAGGCCAGCCTCCCTGGGGAGGCCCCAACCTGTTCCAGGGGAGGCTCGAACAAGTCTTGAAAAAGTATTATATATCACTTTTGAACTTTATAGATTTTGTGTGAAGGGATAAGGCAAACTGAAAGAGGATAATAGTAGATGAATTTATGTATTTATTCACAAGTCTGTGACCAGGGAAGGTACTGTACACTGAGCCATGGCTTATTTCAGGTATACCAGGGAAGGGTAGTGAAAGAATACAGTTCAGAATTTAACTGCAAAACACTCAAGCAATACAAAATGAATAAAAGTGCAAACAAATTAACAATAAACTAACAATGAAAGGAACAATTGATCAATTAGACTGGCAGCAGAACTGTCCAAATACAAGAATTAACCATACAAGTACTAGGAATAAGAGCAGGAGGAGCAAAATGATCCCTGAGAAGTTGTTAAGAGCAGGGGAGAGGCAAAGGTCATCAGGAAGGTTATTCCAGTTAGAGGGCAAATGGAAAGCAATCTGATCCATGAAGGTATGGCAGTAAGGGGTAACAATGGTTCGAGAGCAAAATATTGGAGCAAGTAGGTTGTCCTGTTGGGAGGTGTACAATAAGCTTAACATGAGAGCCAGCTATGCAAAGAGGTTTCAATTTATTCCTGATGTACCTGTGAAAAGTAGGCTATTTTTCTATGGGGAGGCCCAAAAATATTTCAGTATTTTGGGGGAGGCTCAAGATCTTTTCCATGGCTTAGGGGAGGCTTACTATGACAAAGTTTGAGAACTGTTGACCTAGTCCAATGCTCCTAAAAATCCCTAAACCTCGCCCCTGTGCTTGAAGACCTAGCGCTCACAAACTGGGAATCCCCCACTATATTCTGCTCCATAGATGAGGCCTTCATATGCTTCCAAAGCATGTTCCTCAATGTCTGGGACATGCTCACCCCACTACATCGTACTAGGGTACGTGGCAACCACCTGCCTTGGATCACCCAAGAGCTTATTGCATGCCAAAATGCACAGGACAAAGCATGGAGAACTCATAAATCTTCATGCCTCCCACATGATTTCAATATCTATTGGACTCTACAAAACAAGTGTACAAAAGCAACCTGCCTAGCTAAAGCTGAATACTTTAGATCCTCCCTCCACTCTAACTTAAATAATTCATCCAAATTCTGGAAGGTCATTCATTCCCTCTTCTCCCCACCAGCTGTCTATCCCACCCCACTCCTAATCGTGAATAATACCCCTCTCTCAGATCCACATGCAGTTGCCACAGAATTCAATACATATTTCTCCTCCTGTGCCTTTGCTCTCCTCTCGTCTCCTCTTCTCCTTGCCCACTCCTGTGCCACACAGTCTTCCCGTCCCGCTGGAATTAAGGATACAGATGGGTCGCTCACTTTCTCTTTCAAAGATATCTCGACAGCTTACACCCTTGAGGCCCTATGGGCAATCAAACCATCAAAAAGTAATTCCTCTGATGGTCTAGACAACAAACTCCTCCTACTCTAAGCCCTTGCCATAGCAACCCCCTCACCAACCTCCTAAACCTCTCCTTTTCCACTGCAGCTGTCTCCCAGATATGGAAGCATGCTGTAGTCATCCCACTCCCTAAACGGAGTGCCCCCACCTCCCTCTCTAATTACCACCCTATCTCTCTCCTCCCAGCTCTTGCAAAACTACAAGAACACCTAGTGCTCAACCAACTCACCTCCTTTCTCTCTGAATGAATTTCTTTACACCATTCCAGTCCGGATTCAGGAAGGGACATTCCACTGCCTCCTCCCCGATTAGGCTCACAGACACCATCCTCACTGGAATGGACAGAGAGCTGATCACCTCGGCTATCTTTGTTGACCTTGCCAAAGCTTTCAACACTGTCTCACACCCCCTTCTGTTATCGTGTTTCTCGGAAGTTGGCCTCTCTGACTCAGCCACCAACTGATTCCAAGTCTACCTCTCAGGCAGAACACACTCAGTTAGAATTGCAGACACCACTTCTTCCCCCCTCCCCATGAGTACCGGAGTCCCCCAGGGGTCAGTATTCGGTTCCATTCTGTTCTCCATCTTTCTCAATAACCTCCGTCTTGTGTGCTCAACTACATCTATTCATATGTATGCAGATGATACTATCCTATTCGCCTCTGGCTCCTCCCTGGACGAGGAAAGTCAACCTCCAGGCTGATTTCAACAAAGTTCAGCTTTGGTTCCACTCTCACCAGCTCTCCCTCAATGCAGCAAAAGAGAGACAATAAATAAAATTGGGGGACAGAAGAATTTATAATTACAAAGCTGGAGTCAACAGAAAGGAAAACATAAAATAAATCACAAGCTCAGTAAAACTACACAGAAAACAATCAAATATAGAAATTTCCCCATCAAGCTTCTGTCACTCACCACAAAAACTCCCGCCATTTTCAGTCCAGGAAGAATGCAGCAGGCCGGCAATCGCCATTTTGAACATTGCAGAGCAGCAAGGCAGCCTCTTGGAAGAAATCCTGCAACTTGAGCAGAGCAACGCAACAAGAAAAGAAGTGAATCTCAGTCTCCCAGCTGGCGGCCATCTTGCTACAGTCAGGCAGTCAAATGCCACAGGAACTGCATGTCACAGTTCGGTGGCCATCTTGGGAAGGGCACAAATTGACCTCACTCCATTGAAAACAGTGGGATTCCTATTGAAATGAATGGACACTGCTACAAAAAGCTAATTTTTGCAACAAAACCTTTATTTAAATAACAAACACAGAATTGCATGGGACGTTCTTTATTAAGAGGTCAACTAATGAACTTTGCTACAAAAATTTGTACTTTTGTCTACAAAAATAAGTTTTGATCAGCACTTCATCTACGACATGACGTCCTGTCTCCTGCATGACAGCAACTCCTCACCTGCATGACCTTCGCTCAGTGAAACAAAGCTCATCTCCAACCACAATGTCTGACGATGACATAGATATGGGCGCCAGAGCATCCAAAGTCCTACCTTCACCCACCTCAAGGGCATGGGGCTACAAAATTGAAACAATCCTCCATGACATTTATAGAAACATAGAAACATAGAAGTTGACAGCAGATAAGGACCGCAAGGCCCATCCAGTCTGCCCATTTCTTTTTCTACCTTATAAATGTGCCATCGGCCTTTGCTCTGTCAGTGACCTATCTATTCATAGTCATTTGTATTGCTCCCTTATGCCTATCCCATGCCTGTTTGAAGCCCTGCACTGTATTCATAGCCACCACTTCTTGTGGTAAGCCATTCCATGCATCTACCACCTTTCTGTGAAAAAGAATTTCCTCCATTCCCCTTAATGGCCTCCCTCTAATCTCATGCTGTGTCCTCTTGTCCTGCTATTTTTCTTATATTTAAACATGTTAGACTCTTTCACCTTGTTTATGCCCTTAAGGTGTTTAAATGTCTCGATCATATCACCTCTCTCCTCCTTTGCTCAAGGGTATACATATTGAGCTCCATTAATCTGTCCTCATATGTCTCTGATGCAGTCCCTGCACCATTTGGTTGCCCTTCTCTGGACTGCCTCAATTTGGTTAATGTCCTTGTGAAGGTGTGGCCTCAATACTGCACGCAGTACTCAGATGGGGCTAACCAATGTCTTGTACAGAGGATTATTACCTCCTTATTGACTTGTGATACCCCTCACTAATACACCCTAACACCCCTAGCCTTACCTACTGCTTTAGAGGTCTGCTTGGATGATTTTAGGTCATCAGTGATGATGATCCCAAGTCTCTTTCTTCCTTTGTGACTGCTAGCAACTCCTCCCAGCCTATAAGTGGCTTCAGGGTTTCTCTTCCCTATGTGCATGATTTTGCACTTCTTTGCATTAAATCCCAGTTGCCACTCTTCTGACCATTCTGCTAGTTTATCCAGATCTCTTCTCATTCTGCCCACCCCATCTGGATCATCTACTCTGTTGCAGATCTTGGTGTCATCTGCAAACAGACAAGCCTTACCCTCTAGTCCATCTGCGAGGTCACTAATGAAGATGTTGAATAGGACTGGCCCCAGGACTGATCCCTGAGGTACCCACTTGTGACTTGCATCTCTTCTGACTGTATACCATTTACCACCACTCTCTGTTTTCTGCCAGTCAACCAGTTTGCCACCCAGTTGACCAACTTCTGACCCACCTCTGAGCCTACCTAGCTTATTTATCAATCTTCTATGGGAACAGTGTCAAAGCTTTGCTGAAGTCAAGGTAGGCGATATCAACTGCTCCCCTTGGTCCACCACTCTGGTTACTCAGTCAAAGAAATCTATGAGATTAGTTTGACAGGACCTTCCTTTTATAACCCATGCTGTCTTGGATCCTGTGCCCTATGGATTCCAGGTGTTGCACTATCCTTTCCTTGCAAAGTGCCTCCATAATCTTGCCCACTACTGAGGTAAGACTGACTGTCTGTAGTTCCTCCTCCTCCCTGCTACTACTCTTGTGAGCGGATCACATGAGCCCTTCTCCAGTCTTCTGGGACCTCTCCTGTGCTCAGAGACTCACTAAACAATTCTGCTAATGGCTCTGCTAGTTCCTCCTTTAGCTCCTTAAGTACCCTGGGATGTATGCCATCAGGTCCCATTGCCTTATCCACCCTGACTTAGCAAGCTCTTGTAGGACCCTTTCTTTTTGTGAGAGTAGTGCTCACCTCCCTCCCCGTGTCCATGATGCTGAGCTGTGGGCCCTGCCCTATCTTCTCTTCAGTAAATACTGAGCAAAAGTATCTGTTTAGGATAGATGCCTTTACAGGGTCCTCCTCCTCACATGCTCCCTTTTCTCCATTAAGCTTAGCAATACCCCTCTGGACTTTCTCCTTTCACTAATGTATCTATAGAAAGTCTTGTCACCTTCTTTTGTTCGTAGTAGTGTTTCCTCAGTTTGGGACTTTGCCTGCCTTACTGCCTTACCTGCTTTCCCTTAGGCAGTTTGGTATGCCTCCCTATTCTTCATCCTGCTGTGTTCCCCTTATATTTTCTGAAGGCCAGCCTTTGGCTCTGACCTTTCTGCTACTGTATTTGAGAACCAAAGTGGTTTCCTTCTTCTTTGCACTTCCTTTTCTGTCTAACACAATGGGATGTTGCTTCAAGTATTGTATCCTTAATGCTAGCCCACTTTGCCTGTACCTCCTCACCTGTGTTTCTTTTTGCCAGGGCTAGCTTAACTCTGTTGGCCATCTTATCAAAGTCAGCTCCTCTGAGTCCCATATTTTTGCTTTGGAATGGGATGATTTAGATGTAGTAGCCAAATTGAACCATACCATGTGATGGTCACTGGCCCCCAGGTGACCTTCTACCTGGAGATCTGTGATCCTTCTTTGTTAGTCAGTACTAGATCTAGGATAGCCCTGTCTCTTGTGGGTTGCTGTACCAGTTGTTTGAGGCCCTCCCCGCAGGAATCCACTATGAGTCTAGTTCTGGCAGATGTTCCTGCTGGTATTGACCAATCTGTATCTGGCATGTTGAAGTCTCCCATTATCAGAACCTCCCTTTAGCTGTCATGTTTTGTATATCTTCTAACAGTAATGTGTCTATGTCCTCCTTCTGGTCTGGGGGCCTGTAGACAACCCCAGTTCTTATGGCTGTCCCATTTCCTGTTTCCAGGGTGACCCACAGTTCTTCTGGCTCCTTATGTGTATTCTAATTTCTGTAGCTTTGATATTTTCATTAACATACAGGGCCACCTCTCCCCCTTTTGCACCTCGGTCTCTTCTGAACAATACATAGCCAGGTACTGAAGTCTCCCAAGTGTGGTTACTGGTAAACCACGTCTCACTAATTGCTACTATGTCCAGTTTAGCCTCTGACATTATTGCCTGCAGGTCTGGGATCTTATTTCCCAGGCTGTGAGCATTTGTGTACATGATTTTCCATTGGCCAGATTTTGGTGTGTTAGTTGTTGGGTGAGTTTGACATTACCCTGGCATCGTATGGGGAGACAAACCTTTTTCTTACCTGGTGATGCAAATGAACGGCAAACACGCTGAATTCCTGTTTGACCACTAGCTGAGGGGAGGGTGTTCTTCCCATTCGACGATGGGTGCTGCACCCTCCCCATTTGCTAGTTTAAATATTCTGCAAAGACATCAAACTTCTGCCCAATGCACTGACTTCTCTTTAGTCAGATGCAGTCCATCAAATTTAAAGAACTTTTGCTCCCAGAACTGTTGCCAGTTCCTACAAATCTGTGTCCTTTTTCCTGGCACCAGTCCTTGAGCCACGTGTTTAGCTCCCTATCTCCCTTCTCTGACCTTCCGTCCATCTGCTCCCTCTCCCAGACTGGCAGGATCTCAGAGAAGGAGATGCCGGACAAATAGATGATAGTTTGTCACCCAGCCTAGTCAGGTGTTCCTTGGTCTCCACAACTGACCGGCTGGTGAGATCATTAGTCCTATGTGTACTAGGACATCAATGTTTTCTCCTGCTTGTGAACAATTTTAGCAATGCGGTCAGTGTCTCTCCATGCTGATGTACTGAGACATCTGACCATCACCCCTGGCTGGAGATGGGTATCAACTCCCGAATCATGGAGTCTCCTATGATCAGAAGTTTTTGATTTCCTTTGTGCTTGCTTAGTTTTGGTTCCTGATTTGGGTGAGTATTGTTGTGTTAGCTTCTTGCCGAGTGTCCTGCTCTGCAGTGTCTTCTGCCTCTTTATTTGATTTCAGAGGTAGAGGCAGATACCTGTTTGTAGTGTTTATATGGTTTTGGGGGTAATGTGTTGGAGAGCAGAGGTGATGGGGCACCTGATTTGCTCCTCTAACCACCTGCCAACCTCCTGGACCAACTACCCTCTGGATCGATGTTTTCTGTTGGATGCTGGGAAATGGTGGGTGGTTCTTATAATGTATTTCCTCTTCAATATGAAATTTGAGGCGTGCAATCTCTGCCCATGCTGCCTGGAGCTGAGACCTAAGATCTCCAAAGGCCCAGCATGTAGGACAGTGTCCTAAATCCTGTAAGACTGTCCTTCTGAAAATTGTTCCACAGTACCTGCAGTTAATGAAATCCATTCCAAATAAGTTGCTGGGTTTGTAACCTAGTCAGAGTAATTAGAAGGAAAAAATGCAAGTAATGGTTTAATTGTTTTGTTTAACTTGTTATAACAAGTTAAATTACTAGTGCCCTGTAAATGAGATCACCTTGTGGAGGCCCCACTGATCCGCCCCTTCCTGCTCTGCCACAGGAAATGTCACAACTGTGGTACCCTATAAAAGGAGTGTAGCGGGGGTGGTTGGGGATGGGGTGGGTGGCTGGGCCCTTCCCCTGCCGAAAAAGAACAACCATGGATGAAAGAACAAGGAGGTAAGAGCAGAAACAATCAGTCAACAACAAATGCAGTAACCCTGAAAGCTTATCCTAATGTTAGATAAAACTGTAAAACCTGTAAAGCACCACCTGTAATAATTTCAGAGAAGATATACCCTGTAAGAAACACTTTGCTCCAGAGAAAAATAAAGCAGTAACAGAAGATATACCTTGCAAAAGACAATTTGAATCAGAAGATTACAGCAGTAATCTGTTAGCACACACCTATCTTCTATTTCTGCTCAAGGAGCACCAGCTATGCAAGCAATTCAAGATGACCTGGCCTACATTAAAGATATTTCACCACAGTCCATAGTCCATACCAGCCTACAACCAGTGCTCTTCTCAGCCTTGCCTCATGAAGACACAGTCGACTGGCTGGAACACTTCCAAGCATGGATGTCCTTCAATGGTTGGACTGATCCCTTGCGCATCTCCAATGCCTTGCGCTTATTTCTGAAAAGGACTGCCATTTCCTGGGTCAATGCACTTCCAGACCAAGTCAAGGGAGATGCTGCCACACTGTACACAACCTTCAAAGCCCATTTTCTCCAAGCACACCCACCCTGGTTATTAAAGCAAGAACTGTGGGAGTGTACCTTGCAACCCTCGGAATGTCTCAAAGCCTTCATTGTGGACATTGAGACTCAATGCAAATGCCTACAGAAAGCTGAGAAAGGACAAATCACCACCTTTGTCTGGGGACTGCTTCCTCAACTCCGTCTTTATGTAATCTAACAGAAACTAGCAACCTGGATGGACACAATCCAAGCAGCACGACTTGCACAACAATCCAAGCAATGTCCCAGGCTACCAGTGTACAAGCACCTCAGTCCAGTGTACAAGCACCTCAGTCATCACAGTTAGCCACACTCACAACATGTGTCCAGCAGCAGCAATCAGTGATAAAGATGCTCACTACAAGTATCAGTACTCTGCACTGCAGTTCAACTGCTTCTACTACCTCTGTCAATGTCCTTCGCCCAATTCGACAGTGACCTCATCCACCTCTGCCTTCATGAGAACCAGTGACCTGCCAGTGGTGTGGATTCAAGGGACATATTGCCACTGTCTGCTGAAAGCTAAAGTACTACAGAAATCAAGAGAACCACAGGCGCCCACCGCTGCACAATCAGCAAGATAACAGCAACTACTCCCAGGACCAGGGGAACACAACAACTGACCGCCCCTCCGACTCTCGCAATTCAAACAAAACATCTCCGCCAACTGTGAACTCTGGTGCACAGTCACTTCCTGGAGCAAAGGTACCTGTCATCCAATCACATCTCATAGCAAACTATGTACCTGTAATCATCGGAGATTGGTCTTTGCATGTCTTGGTCGACACTGGAGCAGAAATAGCAGTTATCAACAGTAGTATTCTAGACAACCAAGCTATTCGTCATATACCTAATGTCTCTCCAGCCGACATAAAGTACATTATCACAGCAAGTACAGCTACAGTACCTATCACAGGCATGGTCCATCTCAAGCTCCATTTTGGCTCACAGCAAGCTACTGTCAAGTTTTATATAGTGTCTGATCTTCAACCTACAATAATTCGAGGCCTGGACTTTCTCAAAGCTCACAAAGCCATCCTAGACTTTGCCTCAAGCAAACTGTCGCTAGATCCTTGGAGGCAACTCGCAGCTATAGACTCAGTCACTGTGCCTCCTCAGTCGTAAATGGTTTTGATTGCTAAGATTCGAGGTGAACCACTTCCACAAAGTGTTGGCATTGTCACAGAATCGCCCTCACTGCATTCGTAAAGTCTCTTTCTGGGAAATACCTTATTGGTAGTGCATGATGGTGCAGTCTTCCAAAAATGCTGCAACTTCACAGATGAGCCAGTAGTCATTTCAAAGGGTGCCAACATCTGAAAGTTTGTCTGCTTGTCTTCAGGGGACCAGCTCCATCTCATGCAAGAACCTCAGCCTGGTTCCACCAACTCTACTTCTGTCAGTACTATCACGACCACTCCAACTTCAACAGAGTTGCCCCTCAGTCAGCGACTATCCTCTTCCAAACTTCCAGCACCTCCAATGGAAAAGCAGCAACTTTTGAAATTTCTGGAAAATTACCCGGATGTCTTTGTTGGTTCAAATAACAAGCTCGGATGCTGTGATATCCTGCAACACACCATCGAAGTACAGCCCAATCAGAAACCAATCCATCAGCGAGCCTACAAAGTGGGACATAAACAGAAACAAGTCCTTGAGGACATAATCAGACATGCTTGACCAAGACATAGTCGAAGAATTTACAAGCCCCTGGGGTGCACCTTGCTTGCTGGTGGTAAAAAAGGACAAAGGGTATCATTTTGTGGCAGACTACAGAAAACTCAATGCCCATATGGTGCAGGATGCTTATCCCTTGCCTATAACTGAAGATGCTTTAGAGAGTCTTGGTGCAGCCAGTCCTGCTTACTTCGCCACTCTAGACCTTCAGACTGGGTTCTATCAAGTTTCCATTTATCCAACTTCTCATCCATACACAGCATGGTGCTGCCACTTGGGACTCTTTCAGTTCAAACGTCTGCCTATGGGTCTTTGGAACAGTCCAGCCACATTTCAATGTGTCATGGAAGCCGTGCTACATGGGTTGTCTTGGAAATCTTGCCTAATCTACCTGGATGATGTGATTGTCTTAAGCAGAACTTTGCCAGATCACCTCCAACATCTCCAAGAAGTGTTTGGCTTGTCTGAGACATTCAATCTCAAGCTTTGCCCAGAAAAGTGTTGTTTTGCGCAGCATCAAATTCATTACCTGGGACATGTGGTCAGTTCTCAAGGCATCTCTCCAGATCCAGACAAGCTCTCAGCAGTCAAAGGCTATCCAGAGCCTAACAATCTCAAAGACCTTTGAGCTTTCCTGGGCTTGTCTGGCTACTACCAAAAGTTTATTTGCAACTACGCCAAGATTGCAGCTCCACTGTACGCCCTCACCAAAAAGGGATGTGACTATATTTGGACTTCTGAATGTACAGAGGCCTTTGACACCTTAAAACAAAACCTAATCTCTTCTCCGGTATTGGTCTACCCAAGGTTCAACCAACCATTCAAGCTCTACTCTGATGCTAGTTCCTTTGCAGTGAGCACAGTGCTCTGTCAAATTAAAGATGGAACAGAACGAGTTGTCGCCTATGCTGGGCTCTCTCTTTCCTCAGCTAAGAACTATGGCATCACAGAGAAAGAATGTCTAGCCGTGGTATTTGCCATGAAGAAATGTGACTGCTACCTTCGCTACTCCTCCTTTACAGCAATCGTTAATCACTCTGCCCTCAGATGATTATTTGAAATGAAGGAGCCAGTAGGCAAGTTTGCCTGATGGATCACCATGCTGCAATCCTACAACTTTGAAATTCAATACAGACCAGGTCGAGTTCACTCAAAAGCTGATGGTGTAAGCCAGAGATTATATCCCTCTGCGTCCTCCTCAACAGATGAAGAATCCTGCTTACAAGCTCTTCCCTTCCACGCCAAGATGTGCTTCCTGTGGACACTCTACAGCACCTCAGGTTGCTTTGCTGCTCCCTACTGCTTCTACAGAGAGACACAGAAATACTCAGCTACTGCAAGCAGCCAAAGAGCTTCTCATCTTTTCTACATCTGATTTGTCCCTGGCAACTGTTAAAATGCAACAAAGAACTGACACTCAATTTACAGACATCTCCTACTTAGAGTATGGAACCTTACTGCAACATAAGAAACATTATCAAGATGTACTTTTCTTTGCTTCACAGTATTTTCTCAATGACGGTGTGCTCTTTCACAACTGGACCAAGGAAGGCAAGGGTCATCACACAGATAGAACTCATGTACAGCTAGCTGTGCCAGCATCTCTCATCCCTCAAGTTCTTCTCTCCACTCATGCCTCTCCACTTTCTGGAGGTCATATGGGAATACACATAACTCTGGAAAAGACAAGGCTTCACTTCTTCTGGCTACACATGAACAGGGACATTGTCCAGTTCATAAAATCCTGTCAGCCCTGCTCCCAGAGAAAGCCTCCTGCCAAACCAACAAAGGCACACATCATCCCCATGCCTGTAGCCACTGAACCATTCCAAAGAGTCAGCACTGACATTCTTGGGCCCTTAACAGCGTGCTCTGACTTTGATAACAAATACATCCTTGTCTTTGTGGACTACCTGACGAAGTATTTGGAACTCATCCCCCTAAGAGAAATTAAAGCCGCCACTGTGGCAAGTGCCTTTCTCAACAGTCATTTGTCATCACGGTACCCCATCGTACCTACATTCAGACAGAGGCACTAACTGCCCGTCCACCATTGTATGAGAAACTTGCAAACTTCTCAACATAAAAAAGACACACACAAGTTACCATCCACAATGCAACGGACTGAGTGAAAGAATGATGTCTACCATTCTCGGCACACTCTCCAAGTATCTGGATGAGACTCATGACACCTGGGACCATTTTGTTCCCTTTTGCAGCTTGCATACAATACCAGCCCTTTTGTCAATAGCACAGAAAACACTCCCTTCTTCTTAGTCCATGGACATTACCCAAGAACTCCACTGGACAGTGATCTCTCACTGCTAGAGGTGCCTAAGTCAGCTTCTTCTTTAATTATCACTCTTCTGGAACAGTTGTAACTTGTGTGATGAGTTGCAATCACCACGTTGGGCTAGAGAAGATTGGCAATGAAAGAAATGACTGCAGCCAATGGCATGAGCCTTCATTTTCTGTTGGGGACATTGTTTCTTTATACTGCTCTGTTCTTGTTCTGGGCACCACCAAGAAATTGCTTCACCCCTGGACTGGTCCCTACTACATCATAGAAAAGCCTCCTCCGGTCTAAGTACGTCTGCGACGCAAGTTGGATGGCAAGCAGGTACACAACAAAGTCCATATCAATCGAGTAAAGTATGGGTACCTGAATAACAACCTTCCAGATGACCCCAGTCCTTCCAGAAATGAAGCTGCCCTTCAACCTGCCATCCTCTCTGAAGCTGAGATCCCTCCAGACAACTTGCAACTAGTTCCTACAGCTCTTCCCACTCCTGACACTCTCCAGCCGGATTCCATTTTACCAGATGATTTGCCTGGGACTTCCTCTTCTTCTCAACATTCTTCTTCTTCTCAGGACTCTCTTCTACACACCTCAGTGTACCAGATCAAGAAGATCTTAAGGAAGAAGTTTGTCAATGGATCCTGGACTTACAGAGTAATGTGGTGTGGATTTGATAGTGGGCAGAACTCCTGAGTCGCTTTTAACGACCTGACCCCCTCCTGTCAGGAACTAGAGCAATCTATGCATTCCTCCATTGCCACTGACCAGAAAAGTCAACGTAGGTCTTGAACTTTTGATACCGAACTCAGCGTGTTTTAGGACTAATTCATTTTCTAGTTTAACTGTTTTGCAGTAAATATCTTGTTGTACCTCCTCTCCTTGCACTTGTTGCTATGGTACTATTTACCTGCATTAACACTTTTTCCCCTAAGGTATGTCTTTTTACATGGACAGTCCATCTGTTATGCAACTGTTAGTAAAAGTTTAGCCTGCATTCTGGGTATCCTCCTGCTGCTACCCTTCCCTCTCTCTTCCCTTTTCCTTCCCCCACACTTTAGCGATTGTGGCATGACCAAGTCTCAAGTACTATTGTGTTCCCCTCCTCTCTGGTGCTACTCTGACTGGTCCCCAGTGTAGTCCAGGTTCTTTCCTCCCCCCTTCCTGCAGCAAAGTACTGTTCTGTTTTGTGAAATCTAATGCCTTGTACTGCATGAAAATGTTTTGCCTTTAAAAACCTTACTTAAAATATTTCTTAGAAATGTATTAATTTATTGCTTGTTCGAGTGGTGCTCACATTCACTGTTCCGGTGGTGATGTGAAGCACACTTTAAGCATGGGGCTTAATGTTAAGCTGCCACCCCTTTAAGAGCACTTAGAACCTGCATGTATCTAATTGTTGCACTGCCTGGCAGTGCCATGTATGCCTGTCAGTCAGAGATTTGGTCAGTCTGGGGCTTGTCCTCATGAAGAGAACATCTGCTGTACAGCAAATAAACCTGCCTTATTCTTTATTTTATGCATCCGACTAGTTATTTGCATGGTCCAGAGGGGTTCCTAACCAGCAGCTCCAGCAGCAACTGAAGGGTCTGGCAGACCACAGAGAAGGTAAGGGTCTTTTAGTGGTAGACCAAATTAACAAAACACCACTATATATATATATATATATATATATATATATATAGCCACTGAGGATAAATTCTGGCAAATATTACCCATATTTCCAGGGTGGTCTGACCTACAGTGAGTCACTGTGGGTCATTTATCCACACAGAAGGTTACTGAGAGACTCTATCTGCACTTAAACAGAAAATTGGCAGAAATTGCAGTCAACCACAACTCACCCTGTGTATAAAAATTCACTGAATCAAGGTCCAGTTCCAACTCGGCACCTCCTCATTGTGAAACCGGTACTCACACTGAGAGGTTCCATTCTTTTTTCATCACATCTTGCAACTACTTTAAACACTCCAAAGCATCACCTTAATCACAAAAAACTCTACAGACTTATTAAAAAAATGGAATGAAAACAATGAAAAAGTCCAGTATCTTCCTCCCTTCCCAGCCTGGATAGCCACTTCCTGCTTCACAATGCCTCTGCATCTGTAATCAGCAGCAAACACCTATGAAGCCCAAAGGATATCCAAAAAAACAAAATGCAGGATCAACCAGATGCAAAATGATTAAAAAGTAAAATGAGAGAAACAAAATTAAACATTAAAAAAAAAAAAACCTACCGCACTGCAACCTGGCTCTGTCACTAAGCAGGAGCAGCCACCATGTTTTACAAATCTGATCAGCCTGCCCACACAACTGCAACCAATAAAATGCCACATTAGCAAGAGCAGCACCTAGGGACTCTAGCTACCATGCTAAAATCCCTACCTACTACTGCCTTCTGCCTACAGTCATGCCACAGCAACAATGCCATAAAACAGCACGGAGGGAAAAAAACATTACAAATATATACTAAAAAGAAAAGAAAAGGAAAACAAACACAATAAAAGGAAGTAAGCATCAATGGGTCTACCTTGTGCAGTTTGATCTTGTGACCTCACTCATAGCTCTGCCACTCATGAGGTCATAAGATCAAACTGTAGTCAGTAGATTATTAGTGATATTTCCAGTAGACCCATTGCAGATACCATATATTCAGTATATACAGTATACAGTGTGTGTGTGTGTGTGTGTGTGTGTGTGTGTGTGTGTGTATATGTATGCATGTATGTATGTATGTATATGTGTGTGTGTATATATATATATATATATATATATATATAGATATAGATAGATATAGATATATATATATATATATATATATATATATATATATAGATATATATAGAGATAGAGCTAGAGCTAGAGATGATAGAGATAGAGATGACAGATAGAGATGATAGAGATAGAGATGATATATATATATATATATATATATATATATATATAGCAAAAAAGCTTAATTAATGCATCAGTTAAGTTTGTTCTTAAAGCAACAAAAGCAGGGAAATGTGGTGTTGGGGTTTCCAACCCTAACACCCTACCCCCACCATGAAAACACTGATAGGCATTGGGGGGGTGCCTTGGGATCATCAGCCCAAACGCTCACCCAATTCCATAAGTAAATAAGCTGAGATGGGTACAGTATAGGAGAATGGGGTGAGCATTAGGGCTGAAGACCCCAAGGCACACTCCTGAAGCCTTTCAGTGTCTGCAGGGTGGGGGTGGGGTTTTAGGGTTGGAAACCCTAACACATTTTCCTGCTTTTGTTGCTTCATTAACAACCCTAACTACTGCATGAACAATGTTCTTTAGCCAGCCTGGTAGCGCAAAGGGCTGAGGCACTGGATGCCATACCTTGCGCCTTGCCAGCAACCTAGGTTCAGGAATTACCTCAGGTGGTTGGAGAGCCAGCACAGGGGGGAGGGAAGGAGCATGACTGAGCAGCTGAAAGGCAGCTCTCTTCTCCCAGGGAGGTTGTCCACACCCCCTGTAGTTCCACTTCCATTAAGTGGAGGTCCGATCGGCAGTGTAGGTGGGAGGGGGAGACAGCATTGCCAAGGGAGGGGTGGAAGATGCCGAGCACCACCTAGAGTGTGTGTGTGAGCCTCCATGCACATGCACTGCCATGATTGCCAGGGTCCTTGGTTGGGGAGAAAACAGCGAAAAATTCATAAAATTGTATATTAAAAAAAACAAAGTTTTTTGTAATTAATTTCCTTAGTTTTTCAGATCCCCCATCCCTCCATAGATACATATATGCATGTAGCAATAGAAGCGTTCAACAACAGTGAACAAATTGTCAGCATAGCCATCTTAGTACCCCACCTCATATACCCCGCTACAGAAAACTTTTGAATCCATGCTGAAATGTAATTCTGGGCAACTGCAATGCCATTCTGCACCATGGTGTGAAAACACATTTTGGGAAGGGAAAAATGACAGCTGTGCCATACATGAGGTGGGGTAATAAGAAGACTATCTTGAAAATTTGGAGTCAAAATATTTTAAATTTCCGAAGCTACGAGCGGGCATACCGAAATTGCAATGAATGGTCATAACTTTGTCATTTTTTCATATTTCGACCACAAATTTTGAACAGACTTCTTATGACTCCGCATCATAAACCTCGTAGGTGAACATTTTTGTATCTGTCAAAATGTCATTCTGTGCCACAGGTGTGAAAACACCTTTTGATCAGGATGTGAAACATGACAGCTATACTGGTCATGAGGTGGTGTGAAAAAATGGCTATGTTGAATATTTGGAGTCAAAATATTAAAAATTAGAAAAGTTATGCACATGCATAGAAACTTTTCAATGAATGCTCATAACTTGGCCCTTTTTAGGAATTTTGGTCACCAAATTTTCAACATGGGCTTTTTGGGATCCCACCTCATGAACATTGGTACTGTCATTTCGTTAAGTCCCAAAAGCGGATTTTGCACAGTCACTGTGAAATCACCTTCTGGGCCCAATTAATAAAATGATAGTGGGAGTGTTCATGAGGTGGGGTCCCAAAAAGCCCATGTTGAAAATCTGGAGAGAAATTACCTACAAATGGCAAAGCTATGAACATAAATTCAAAACACCTTTGAAATTCATTGTACGGCACTTACCTTGATTAATCAGTTTGTAGTTTGGCTTTGAAGAGTGCAGACATGTTCTGGTCCACAGAAAATGGCAGTGAATGACCTCTAGAGGTAAGAATAGGGTAAGCAGAGGTATAGGGTGCTTAGCAGGAGGGGTGGGATGGGGAAGAGAATGGCAGGGATGATGAGGGACCATTTTCTTTTTTCAGGGGAAAAAAGAAGACATCAGGGATGGCTTTCTTGTTTTCAGGTACAAAAATAAATATATATTTTGTGAGACTGGGAGACGGCACCCCAGTGTCCGACAGTGCTGGGCTTCAATTACTGACTAATGTCAAGAAAAAAAAGAGGGACTCTGTGGAAGGGGGGAATCTGACACTGGGGGGTGCATTCCAGTGTCAGATTGTAATAATAAATAAACATAATGATAATCTGAAGGTGGGGGTGCCACTAGACACCAGGGCAAGATGGGGGGGTGCCACCAGACACCACATGTAGGGAACAGTGATAGGTGGGTGGGGTGGGATGCCATTAGACACTAGGAAAAAATGGCAGCTTAAACACAGACTTGCAACCAGCAGCTCAAGTTCCATCTGTGGCTGCATAAGTGAAGAAAATCCTGCTGTTCTTATACAGAGAACATGGTAGAAGTGGTCTTCTTGCTAACCTCACCACCCGGGATTTTGGGTGCCCACAAAAGGTGTTTCTGGCCACAATTACAAAAAACACCATCAAAATGTAGCAAAACAGGTCCCATTTAACTAAGTTCTAGTTATTTTTTTTTTTATAATACATTCATTTTTACATGATTTCTTTATTTTCTGTCTCTCTCTCTCTCTCTCTGTCTCTCGCTCTTTAATAGGAAAACAAGATGGTGGACACAACAGAGCTCTACGAAAGTACAATAGGCTCCTGCAATGCTATGTGACCCACCATATGAAAATACAGTTGCTCCAGTGAACACAACAGAGCTCTGTGAAAATACACTAGGCTCCCTGTGACACTATGTGACCCTATCCTGCGAAAACAAAAGTATTTTTATGTGGAACATCTAATTTTTCCCACAGGAAATAATGGGGAAAATGAAAATGTATTAACTTTTGAATGGATTAATATTTTTTTACCAAACTTTCAAAAGGCACATCAGTGAACAAAGGCTTTCTACCCTGAAAATTTCAGACCATAACTTAACTGTTTCTAAGATGCAGGCGGACAGAGAAACGGCAAAAAAACCCCCATAAATATGGAGATTTTTTACACTCTGCAGCTCAGAAACCACACAACAGACTCACATAAAATTTGCCACATCAAGAGAGCTACTCTAGAGATCACACATGCTATATTTCATGCAAATCTGTTGAATGGTTCCAAAGTTAAGGTTGAAAAAATTGGCTTTAACATAGAACTTTGCACTCAACCCTAACTATACTGGTGCTACCGAGCTAGTATGATAGATATAGATATAGATATAGATGTAGATATAGATATAGATATAGATATAGATAGGACTGTAAGGCCAGAAGCCTGCAAAACAAGTGGATTTTTTTCTTTGGTAACCAGAAAAGGCCCACTAGGCACAAGTGCTTGCTTTCAAGGGCAGTCCTGGAGCACTGGGTGGTTAAGTGACTTGCTCAGAGTCACACAGCATGCAAGTTAAGGTTGTGAGACTCAAACCCAGGTCTGCTGGATGTACCAAGCTCATTCACTGCTTATTACTCTAACCTCTAGGCTATACTGCCAGCCATTTATTTATTACCATATTTAGCCCATGACATGGGTATACTTCCAAATGTGCCACCCTTACCCATTGTTGTTCAGTATAATACATTAGGATGGCTATTGTGATCACATTATGGCACCTGAAGGTCTCTTGCAGCAAGGAGAGAACAGTGTGTAGTGGCTGCAGGTAGGAGTCTGTGAGATTTCTGGTTTGGGAGTGTTTTGTGCAAGTGTCTCTTTGTTAATTGGTTTGGCTAGCTTCCTAATGCTGTGTTAACTTTGCTATTAGTGGTATCCCATAAGGTTAAAAGCAGTGCATGTGTGTGTATATTTTTAGTGCAGGTATATACTTTTTATTAATTGATTAGAGTAGGTATAGCTTTAATTAGTGTAGGTACATAGCAGTAATTGTTTGATTAGTGTAGGTATACAGCTGTAATTAATTGATTAGTGAATGTATATAGCTTTAATTAATAGATTTGTCACATATATACAGGGAATTAAATGATGGCCTTTTCTATAGGGAAAAGTTCCCACCCATGTATTATAAGTATATATTATAGGGGAACAGTAGTGCCCCTATAGTTAGAGTTGTGCCGGGACTTCTATGATAAACTCCTATTTTTTACAACTTAATAACGTTTGCATTCTTTGACAAAATAGCTCATAATTTGGCATGTGCGGTCATTCTTCCAGTGTCTCAAAACATGGAAAGTTTCATAACGGCACCTGTACATGGTTTTTGAAACATAGAAACATAGACTTTGATGGCAGATAGGGACTGCTTGGCCCACCTAGTCTGCCCATTTCCCTACCTACTGGATAAGCTGCAGGCCCTAGTTAACCAACAGCCTAATTCTTCCTACCCTCCCAACAAGAATTGCCTTATGTTTGTCCCATGCATTCTTGAATTCTCCCACAGTTTTAGACCCCACAACCTCCTCAGGAAGGCTGTTCCATGCGCCCACCCCCTCTCTGTGAAAAAATACTTCCTCCACATTGCCCCTGAAATGTCCCCCCTCTATCTTCAAATCGTGTCCCCTTGTTCTTGCACATCTCTTTTTCTGAAAGATGCTACCCTCTTGGACTTTGTTGATTCCACTGAGGTACTTAAATGTTTCTATCATGTCCCCCCTCTCCCTCCTTTCCTCAAGGGTATACATATTAAGCTCCTTTAGCCTCTCCTCATATGACTTCTCTTGCAGACCCTGCACCATTTTAGTTGCCCTCCTCTGAACTGCCTCCATCCTGTCTATGTCCTTGTGGAGATGGGGTCTCACCAACTGTCTGTACAGGGGGATAACAACTTCCTGTTTTCTGCTGGTGATGCCTCTCCCTATTCATCCCAGTATCCCCCAGCCCTCTCTACTGCCTTCTCACATTGCTTGCCAACCTTAAGGTCATCTGATATGATTACTCCCAGGTCCCTTTCCATTTTTGTTGTTGTTACTACCTCCCCCCCCATTGTGTAATCTTCCTCTGGGTTTTTGTTTCCCAGGTGCATTACTTTACACTTCTTTGCATTGAATCCAAGCTGCCATACTTCTGACCATTCCTCCAACCTTGCCAAGTCCCTTCTCATCCTTTCCATGCCTCCTTGTGTATCAACCCTGTTGTAGATCTTTGTGTCATCTGCAAAGAGGCATACTTTTCCTTCCAGTCCTCTGCAATGTCACTTATAAAGACATTAAAAGGACTGGACCCAGTACTGAACCTGTGGTACCCCACTAGTAACCCTCTTTCTTCAGAGTGGACTTCATTTGCAATTACCTTCTGTGTCCTGTTGTTCAGCCAGTGTTTTGCCCAGGCTACCACCCTGGGACGACTCCAGGCTGGTTAATTTGACTACTAATCTTTTGTGTGGGACTGTGTCAAATGCCTTGCTAAAGTCTAGGTAGGCCATGTCCACAGCCCCTCCCTGGTCTATTACTTTGGTCATCCAGTCAAAGAAATCAATTAGATTCGTCTGACATGCCCTGCCTGCTGTGAACCCATGCTGCCTTGGGTCCTGCCCCACTGGCCTCTAGGTACTCAACAGTTCTTTGCTTCAGAAGTGATTCCATCACTTTCCCTACCTCAGAGGTCAAACTGACAGGTCTGTAGTTTCCTGCCTCTGTCTTGCTCCCACTTTTGTGAAGGGGAATCACGTCAGCCTTCTTCCAGTCCTCAGGTGCCACATCACCCTCCCATGATTTGTTATAAAGGGTCATTTTGGAGGGCAGCATGATGAGTCCAGCAACTTGTGGTTCATTTCCTTGTGTAGTAACAAAGAACTGTGGCAGAGGAAAGGATGAGATCCATATCCCCAGCGTTAGTACCAGTACATTTAAAGCAACTGCTGCAGTGCTAGCCCTACTCACGCTAAGTCATGGCACACTTACCACTGGGGATGAAAGGTCATGGGATCTTCCAAAATCAACCTTCCCATAGATTCCCACTAATGAGTCTGAGCTGGAGGTGCTGGGACCTCACAGGAGCCAAAATCTTCTGAAAGGGGCTGGCGACTGAGTAAGCCCACATGCATGTCACCACACAAGCCTGTTAGCATACAGTGGCACCAGCCCCAGGCACCTCAGTTCCTTTTTTCCACTGTCTAGTGCACAGCAGCATTGCTGCCCTCCTCTTCAGAGCAAAAACTTCTCTGTCTATACAACAACAGCATTCAGTTCTTCGGTGTTAGATTAATATACTTACTGTTTGTTATTTTTTTATCAGTTTACTTTAAAATGACAAAGAAGTTTACAGTTTTCTCTCAGCCCTACCTTGTAGAAATGGTAGATGACCACAGAAGATGGAAGGTACAGGAAGCCTATAAAAGTGAATTGCTTCGGCAATGGGGCTGTGTCTGGCCACCACCTCACTCGAGTTGGGTGCTTTGGCAGCGGGCAGTCCAGCATCTGGAAAATGGACAGTCCTTTTCAGAGTCGCACAAAAAATATGGTCAAGATCTGACACATGCTCTGCATCAGAGTCTCTGGACCATTTGACCATGACCTCTTTAAGAAAGGTACCAGTTGAGGTTGTCCACTACTCATTCTGCTGTGAGACACTTGACACCTCTGGACATCGTACCACACTGTTGTTCCTGACAACACTGGAGTTGTCTGTGCCTGTTGGGTCAAGGTCTCCATCCTAAAGCCCATCTCTGTCCAGTACAGGGAACTTCAGTCTGTTCAAGCAGTTCACCATTGGGCAGCTCTTATGGAGCAGTGGGTGCAGTGTATAAGTTTAGTGGCACTGTTGTTAGTGCTGGCTCCTGGCCCTTCAAGGCCATTTCAGCCAGCACCATCTTCGATGCCATTGGACTTAGGTGCATGGCTGACTTCGACTGTGGTTTTGGTGCTGGGCCATCATTAGCGCTTCAAACACCTGTTCCATTTGTGGTGTCATCCCCAATCCCTCTGTGGATGGGTCCAGCCATGATGCCTCTTCCAGTTCCTTGGAGGGCAGCACCTCGACACCTTTGTTGGAGTGCGTCTTTGCTGAGGCCAGGCCTTTTGGGGTCTATTTCATTACCAACAGTGGTTCCACCCTTGGTGCTGTGTGGCCGTCGATGCGGGGGTGGTCCTTCTGGGCCACCCAGGCCCTTCCTCTGTTCCTCCAATGGTGCCATTCCTGAGACCTATCCTGGACCAGGTGCAGTATCATCTGTGCTTCTTAGGCCACAGCTTACACTGTTGCCCTTTATGGTCCCCCTTTATCCACACACACGCCCCTAGAACAATGGGAGATGACTCAGATCCAGACCTCATCATCACCAATGGGAAGGACAAAGACTCAGACTATGGCCCAGAGAACCCTGAACCAGTTCCTGTCACCGTACCTCAGGAGGATCTCTCTTTTCAGGCTGTGCTCAGAAACAAGTACTCTACCTTAAATTTTCAGACAGCGGCCATTGAGCAGGCTAGGTGCCTCCAGCAGGAGTTTCTAAATGTGCCTAATATCCCAGTATCTTTAACTCCATCCAGCCAGTCTTGGAGACCCTCTCAGAGGTGACCTGCTACTGTGGCAGCTATCCCCAAACAGGCTTACAAAAAATTCATGGCTCCTAAGTATAAGCCCATGTATTTTACTCAACCAATAGCAGACATAACTGTCATTTTGGTGAAAACGACAAAGCCATAGCACCCAAGTCGTATAAGGTAGATACCATGGGCAAGTGGGGCTATGCCTTGGCTACCCTTGGCATGAGGATAGTTAGTTACTAGGCCCACTTTTCTGACTGAGAGTATGTCCTTTGCTGCAAGCCAAAATCTCTGACAGAGGCCCTGCCAGACACAGAGGCTATACAGGAAATGCTGCTATCTGTTAAGCAAAGTATTGAATCTAACAACCACCAGCTTAAGGCCTCTATAGATATCTTTGATACAGCAGCCCATTCTGCTGCTGCAGTTTTCAGCATCAGGCAACACTCCAGGCTGTAGACTGCTAGCTTCACCCTAGACATCCAACAACAATGAATGTGCCCTTTTACATCACTTACCTGTTTGGACAAAAGGTGGAGACGTCTTTGAGTCTATTGAAACAAAGAAGACTCTTAAGACCTCTTGGCTGGCTCCCTATAACCTCAGATCTGTAGAAGCTGTAGCTTATTCCATAACTAGCATTCCTTTTATGGCAAGGGCAGAGGAGGCCATAAAAACAGATCACAGCCACCTCAAGCCCAAAACAAGGCAGAAATGAAGGCACAAGCACCAAAAGCTCTCAAGTGCCATCATCTGAAGCTTTGGCCCCAGATCTGCTTCAGCTGCCCAAGGCAGACTACTCCTCCCTAGTAGGAGGGAGCCTTACCCAGTTTTACCATCTGTGGGAATCCATCTCGACAGACAAATGGGTTGTAAGGATCATCTGATGGGTGAATCCCTGGAGTTGTTGGAAAAACCTTGAGAAAGCTGCCCAGGAGGCAATTCCCTTATCACTTCATATTTCACAGCCACTGGTACAGGAGATTGCATTTCTTCTGAGAAACAGTAGTGGAAACAGTGCCAGAGTAAGAATAAAACAAAGGGTTCTCGTCCACTACTCCTGCTAACCATAAAATCAGGCATGCATCCATTCTCTACCTCAGAAAACTGAACAAGTACATGGATCAAGAAATTTCAAGGTGATTTCTTTGAGAGCCTTGTTACCCTACCTGAACCAACAGGATTGGCTAGCATCTATGGATATGCAGGATGCATACCAGCACATACATGTGAAACCTAACCACCACCAGTACCTCCAGTTCTACGTGAAGGGGCAGCATTTCCAGTTTGGAGTCCTACCCTTTGTGCTTTGCTCAGCGAGTCTTTATAAAGTACTTCTTAGTACTCACAGCCTATCTCAGAAAGCTAGGATTACAAGTCTTGCCATACCTGGACAACACTTCTAACAAGCCCATGCAGGCAGCAGATGGAGCAGGCAGTGGTCACTACTTTGCAATGTCTGATGTTCATGGGACTCCTGATGAAAGCTGCGAAATCCCAGCTGGAACCCTCTTAGGTACCACGGTTCATATAGGAGCAACTCTGGACATGACCCAGGCTCAAGCCTTCCTTCCAGATAGCAGAGTACGAGCAGTCTTGCAGATGGCATGGTTTAACATGAAACGCAAAACTGTTCCAGCTCACTCCATGCACTGCAAGCTGGAACTCATGGCATCCTCGATGTTCACAGTACCACTAGCAAGGCTGCACATGAGGACAACTCAGTGGATGCTCAGTACCCAGTTGTCTCAAACAACACACCTTGATAACTACCACGTTCTGATGACTAAACTTCTGTTGAGGTCTCTGACATAGTGGTCTGTGGAGGAAAACCTCCTCCAAGGCTCCCACTTCTCCCCACTGGAGCCAGAGGTGACCCTCACCATAGTTGATTCCTTACTGGGGTAGAGAGCCCACTGCCAGGATCTCCAGATGCAGAAAGTCTGGGACTCAGAGTCATATCTCCACATAAATGTGTGCTGATCTTCCAAGAATCAGTCTTCACCATTCGTTCCCACTTATGGGTCTAAGCCAGAGGCGCTAGGACCTATGAGACAAAATCTCTTCTGTCAGGAGGGGACCGACATCGGCTGGTGGCATTGCCCACACATCCGATTTACGACATCATGCACATGAGTTAGTCAGTAACAATGCCTTTCCCCCCTCTCTGCCTGAGTTCTGTGCTTTCCACTGTAGAAGGTGCACTGTGGGAGCAAGAGAGTCTGTTGCATCAGCATTTTTTTGTGGCTGAGTTTGTCACTACTTCTGTTTTTCAATGCCGAACCAATACAGTTTGACACTAAACCAGCATCCATTTTTGCTGAATCGGCTCTGGTGGTGCTTTTCAGTGTTGAATTAGCTTTTCTTACTTTTTATTGTCTTCTGACATAGTACAATGGTTACATTTTGGAAAAAAGGTCAAGTAAGTCAGGCTGCCACCATCTTATGTGACAGTGCCCTTGTGGGGGCCCTATGGCAGTATCAAACCAGCACCATGTCACTCGTACCTTGGCATTGATCATGATTTGACCAGTGTGACATATGCTTCTCTATGAACTGCAGTGTCCTCAAATTCTGCACACTGAAGTGGGATCATCATCCCCCTACCTTTCGAGAGAGCCCTCGCAGCCATGAGGCCAAGGTTCCATGTTTGGGCTTTTCCCTTGGGCACCTTTCCAATACTGTGGCAGCACAGGGTCTCCTCGACCTCGCCTCACTGAAGCACCGGAGGGCCTGGGCTCGGTGGGTGGGTCTGGTAGACAGCTGGCTCCTTTTGGATGGCCATTTGAGTGCCCTCCCCTCCAGTTCATCTGTCCTGGACAGCAGATGTCTCCGTGGCAAGACTGAAGCTATATGCTCAGTCTGAAGCAGAGGATGGTTCAGTGTTGCAGCCTGGTGCTGCCTCAGTTTCTGGTACAGTCCCTAGTACTGGTGAGCAGGGCAGCACTGGCTGTGAGATCTTGTCCCTTCTGGTAACATTCTCTGTGTCAGAAGAGGGACTAACACTGCCACCAGTCCACTGGCTGGGGGCTGTCCTGTCTTTTTTTTTTTATTATTTTACCAGGAGAAACACACTAACTGAAGCTTTTTACAGGTGTGACCTGGGAGCACAAGGAAGTTAAGTGACTTGCTCAGGGTCACACAGTATGCAAGTGGGGCCTGTGCTATTCAAACCCAGGTCCCTAGATTTGCAGCTCAGAACCTTAAACCACTGTGCTATACTGCCTCCTCTTCTGAGGGCCCCTGCTGCTTTGGGGTGGAGAGCACCACTGCCCTTGGTGATGGATGTAGGTATGGTAGGGGTGCCAACCCTGGACCCAGTTCAGAGCGGGACACTGCTGACAGTGTCACCCCTGGAGCTATCCCTAGGCCCAGTGCCATGGACAGTGCCTGACCCATCCTGGTGCCACCTGTGGTGCATGTTTGGGATCCAGTGCCACTTGCAGTGCCTGGTTGGGATCCAGTGCCGCTCAGGGTGCCGGGTCGGTTCTCTATACCACTGGTGGTGCCAGGGATGAGTCTGGAGGTGGTACTGATGCTTGTGCTGGTACATGCTTATTTTGTTACTTGCCATTCCCAGTTAGGAGGCTCTGTTTTAACCTCCCTTATATCTGGAGGGTGAAAGAATTTTGTCTCATTTAAGATTTAACAAAAAAAGTGTGTGGGGAGGGATGAGGTCCTCATGGTCCTTTTACCAACCAAAAAAATAACCCCTTAGGGATTAACTTGTTCTGTTCCCTGTTCTCCCTCCCTCCCTTCTGCCCATGGTATATCCCCATAGGGAATATACTATTATTGTTATACGCAATGATGGGCTTCAGCTTGTCCAGGCTTCCAACTGAGCACTACTCACACATAGTGCTTGGCACTTGATCAGTATTCAGCTCTCACATCCCTGTGTTTGCAGGGAGAGGCAGATGCAGTCAGATTTTCTGTGCTATATTCCTAGCACTGTTGGTTTTCTTGATTTTTCACATTTTACAGCCCCAGTGGACTTAGTCAGTTGAAAGACAACAAGTCTATCATGTACTATGTAAACAGACAAGTGGAAGCACACTGTGCCTGGAACAGGGGACCCTGCTTCAAGCACTTTGTCTGCCAGGAGTCCAAACACTCTGACAGGCAAACTACATCAAACAACAGCAGATGCTCATTACTGATCACTAGCACCAGATGTTGTAGATTGGTGTTCGATGTGTGGGAACCCCAGATGTAGACCTTTTGACTCCCCATTCAACACCAAACTACCGTGATTCTGCTCCAGGAATTCAGGACATGCATTTTCTGTCAGGATAGTTTCAGACTGCCTTGGTTGAATCTTTTCTGTATGCAGTCCCTTCAATCTCTCTCATTCAGAGAGTGCTGTTCAAACTGGAGGTACACAGGGCAAGATGATCCTGGTGGCCTCCTGCTGGCCTCAGCAGATATAGTTTCCTCTCTAGAACTGACCATCAGTCAGAAAACTTAGGATTCTTCCACTTCAGATGGACTTACTATCCAAAGTTCAGGGTCAGGTAGTCCCTCCCAACCTGTGCTTCATCCACGTTCAGGCTGGGCTTCTGAAGAAATAGAACTGAACAGGTTTAAAGTGTCTCAATGGGTTTCTGCAATGCTCTTGGATGCACATAAACCTTCCACCAGGAAACGTACACAGCCAAGAGGAAATGCTTTTCCATCTGGTGTTCCAAAACCCCATGGACCCTTTTAGATATCCACCGAAAAGGTTTTGGTTCTTTCTAATGCTGGACTGCAGTATTCCACAGTGAAGGTCCACTTATCCACTATATCAGTGTATCATGAGCCTGTAGGTACCTCTCTTTGGCCCAGTTGCCACTGTTCAAGACATTCCTCAGGGGTATCTTGCATACGAGGCCCGCCTGGTGGCTCTGTGGGATCTCATTTTGGTGCTGGATATGCTCATTTGCAAGTGCTTCAAACCTATTGCCAGTTATGATATGAAATATCCAACTTGGAATGCAGTGATCTTACTTGAGGGCTCTTGCAATAGGCAATAACCCGTTAGGACTGAGCCGCCAGGTGCAGGACCACATGGAAAACTTTAGCTAGCAGTGTCTGGAGGGGACTGTCCACCCAGCATCATGTGGCTGGCGTCGACCTAACGCAATATAATGGGAGTCCCCATGCCTGGCCTTCCCAGAGATCCGCCTGATTGTACTCTTCAGGTCTCTCCGTCTGGGCCCTCTGCACCTTCCCAGACTCCAGAGGGACCTGCCGGCCCATCTGGACCAATGCCTGGCCTCCCCCCAGTAGTTCCTCCATCAAACCCTATCTTACTGGGTCCTTCGGGCATCCCTTCAGGGCCTTAGCAGGGCCCTTTGGCTCCGCCGTCAGGCCGTTCAGTACTGCCGTCGGGCCCTGTACTGGGCCTATCCTGCACCGCACTACCCCATGCCAGGGTATCTGATGCCCAAGTACCCAACACTGGGGTTACCGCCCAGGATACCCAATGCCGGTTTTCTTGGGGCTATCCTTTGCTCACATACCCTCCTCCTGGGTATCCGGCGCGGGTTATCACCCGATTTATCAGCCTCCCCACTGATTAACCCATGGCCGCGGGTAGTTATGAGGCTCTGTTCAATTCATGGTGGAGCAAAACCAAGACTCAGTTGGTTTCAGAGCTGGACCGTCATCAGCCGGTTGTGGCCTTCACACCAGCCTGGCCTGCGCCTACTCCCAGTCTCTTCCCTGGTAGAGTCCCACCTTCCACCTCAGGTCATGTGGTGGCACCTCCAATGTGGAGGGATGTGGAGGTGGGCAGGGGAATCTTGGAAGGAGGTTACCCATCGACAGGCTTAGTCCCAGATGCAAGCCATTGTCGGTCTCAGACTCTGGCTCCTCTTCATTGGGCTTGGGCTAGAACCTGCACCCAAGGAGACTCCCAAGTCTCCCCTGGAGGATCCTTCATTTACAGAGATCCTCAAGAAAATCAGGAGGCCAGTGGGTGGAAAGCTGAGGAGCAGGACCCTCAGTGTAGGAGGCTATAGAGCACCTAGACCTTCGGAGCTGGCCCCCCTCCTGATGCCCCCGTGGATCAGACCCCATGAGTAGTTGGCCTTCACAATCTGGCAACAGCCATTGTCTGTGAGCTGTTTCAAAAAGGCAGACAGACTTTACCATGCCCTGGACAGAAAGGACCATCTCAGTGTCCAACCTAAGGCTGATTCGTTGATCATAAATGCTGCCCATTACAGGTCCTCCAAGCCCAAACATATGAGTACCTCCCATCCAGGTAAGGGATTTGAGGCAGCTGAACTAATTTGGGCAAAAAGTTTATTCATCCTCTACATTGCCATTGAGGACCCTAAACTACATTGCCTCCCCGGTCTGTTATCAGAAGGCCATCTTAGGGCAGCTTAAGTCAGAATTTGAGGTCTTGCCTAATTTGGAGGCCAAGGCCAGGATAGAACAGACGGTCAAGATGGCAGAGGTCACCTGTTGTTATACCCTCCATGCAACATACAATGCAGTTGATGCCTCTGCTAGTAAATGCGGCTACAGCAGTTTGCCTGCATAAACACACCTGACTGCGGGTTTCAGGGTTTGTTCAGGGTGTGCCATCCTGGATGCCCTTTTGTGGCTTAGTTCTCTTTGGAGGTGATATCAAGGACCTCTTGACCAAGCTGCAGGAGAGTGGTAAGGCTCTGCGCTCAGTCCAATTTATGTACCGGGCTAATACCAAGCTGAAACAGCCTTTTCGCTACCAGCAGCAGTGGCGTCAGTATAAGCCACTACCAGCCAAGCATCATGGCAAGCGCCAGGCCTCCCCAGCCTCTGCTACCCCTCCCTGCCAAGTCTCACAGGGCTTCCAGGGTGGGGGTCCCCAACCTTTCCGCCTCTTGACTCGTGGCTCACTCCCCCCTCCTCTGCCTGAAGTTCTGGAGGAGCCGGTAGAGGCAGATTCACCAGTCACCTTCCCGGGTGGGGGGCAATCATGCCAGACTCGTGGGTCCTTCAGCTTCTAGCTCAGGGCCACACCATAGAGTTCATTGAGTAACCTCCAGGAAAAAAAAATAGGTCACTCTCACTACCTGAAAGGTCACATTCCTCTCATCAGAGAGGAAATCAATGCTGAACTAAGGAAGTCTGCAATACAGCCTGTCCCTCGGGGCCAAACAGAAAGAGGGTACTATTCCCACTTTTTCCTGGTGCCCAAAAAGACAGGCGACCTTCAGCCAATACTGGACCTCAGCACACTCAGTCTATACGTAGAGCACAAAAGATTCAACATGCTGACCCTCCCAGGCCTGCTGCCCCTCCTACAGAAGGGACACTGGCTCTGTGCCCTGAATATGCAGGAAGCGTACCTGCACATACCAGTCTTTCCAGCCCACTGCTTCTTCCTCAGGTTTGCATTCCAAGGGGAACACTGTCAGTTCAAGGCCATCCCCTTTGAACTTTCTTCGCCAACCAGAGTTTTTACCAAGTGCTTAGCGGTGGTGGCGGTGGCAGTGGCTTTACGGTGCCAGGGCCTCTTTGTGTTCCCATACCTGGATGACTGGCTCCTGACAGCTCCCGTGAGGGGAAGTCTTGGGGGCATCTCTGTCCACTATCCTAGATCTCTTTCATCAGGTAGGGTCACAGTGAACTACCCCAAGTCTCACCTTATGCCCTCTCAGTGCCTCCAATTTATTGGGGTGGTGCTTGATACAGCCCAGGGTCAGACTTCCTTCCCTTGGACAGGGCAGAGGCCTTACAGCAGCAGGCCAGGTTGGTGGCCTCTGGCCAGATTGGTCCTGCGCCTCCTAGGCCTCATGGCGGTGGCCATTCCCACTGTCCCTCTGGCTAGACTCCACATGCAGATTAGGCAGTTGGACACCCAGGGTTAGTGGGATCAGAGGTTGGAAGACCTGGACAGCAGGGTTCTGATATCCACCCATATGTGGCAGGATCTCCTCTGGTACAGGATTTAAGCAACCTTTGCAGAAGGGTGCCCTTTCAGCCTCCCCCTGCAATCCAAACCCTGACTACGGATGCTTCTGGTCAGGGCTGGGATGCCCACTTGGAGGATCACCGAATCCAGGTGTATCCTGGTCCCTGGGAGCTCTCCTTGCACATAAATGTGCTGGAGATGTGTGCAGTGCTATATGCCCATCAGGCCTTTCAGCCCTTCCTCCTTCCAGGTCCACTCCTGGTCCAATCGGACAACATGTGTGTGGTCTGGTATCTGAACAAGCAGGAGGCACATGGCCATGCTGCCTGTGCCAGGAGGTGATGCATGTGTGGAGTTTGGTGATCCAGAACCAGCTTCAGCTCCACAGCAGTGCATGTCCTGGCAAGGGCTTATGAGTGGGAACTGAAACGGTCCTTAGTTAAAGACATCTTGAGCCTTCAGGGTGCCCCAGATCTAGATCTGTTTGCCTCCCCATACAACACAAAACTACCTAGTTTTTGCTTGCTTGTTCCCATGCCTAGTGTTTTCTGATGAGACATGCTGTCTCTTTGCTGGACAGGAGGTTTTATATGTCTTCCCTCCCTTCCGCTGATACAGAAGGTTCTTTTCAAGCTGCAGGTGGAAGGGGCTCACCTGGTTCTGATTGCTCTTTACTGGCCTCATCAAGTTTGGTTTCCTCTGATCCAGCAGCTGGCGGTGGAACCTCCGGTTCTCACGCCGGGGGTCCTTTAACATCAGTAACTATTGCAATGAGCTGACTTGATAGTACTGCCCCAGAGCTGGAGAGTATGGTAATGAGTTTATGAATTAGCCAATCAGATTAAAGCTTGAGGGTGTGCTAAGCAGGAAGAGTGAGGAAGGCTACATAAGTTTTTCTCCGCCTGACTGAGCAACGCTGCCTCTGAGGTGCTCTCTCTCTCTTGGCCAAGAAAAAGTCATTTTTCTTGAACTTGGTAGCTATAAACCTTATTTTCTTACATTTTTATAGTGTTCTGAGTATTTTCTTATAGTTTTTAGTGGTTTCCCTCGGTTCCCAGAACCGCGTTTTTCTCTCAGTTCCGCGGTTCCCTTTTGCTTTATTTTCTGTAAGTTTTAGTCATCATGGCTAGTGTTTCCATGGTTCTTTTTACTATATTTATATAGCGGTTCCCTTTTTTAAGCAGGAACCAACAATTTACTTTATTGTTTACCTCAGAAAAGTTGTGGTTCTTTACCGCGAGGGAACCGATTGTTACCTTTACATTTTACCTACTTAACATTATAAGTACAGAGTTTTCTGTAAATTGGCATGTCAGAAATCCCTAAGAAAAGGGCTGCACCCACAGGTTTTAAAAATTGCTTAAATTGTCAAAGAATACTAGCTAAAGCTGATATTCATGACCTGTGTTTAAAGTGTTTAGGTCCAGACCATTATTGTGTTCTTTGCTCTAAATTTTGTTCAAAACTTTAAGAAACAGAGCTAAAAGGCTTAGAGAAATGGCAGAAGAAGGGTCTTCATCTGGTCTCAAACATAGACCCAAGGCTACCGATGAGGGGCCTTCAAAGAATAAAATAATCAAGGTGCTGATGAGGCATCTTTAAAATCTAAGCCTGTTACAGGTGCTGATGAAGTTCCTTTGAAAGCAAAGAACACTAAATCAGGTGCCCGATGAAGTGTCTACTAAAAATAAGGCTTCAAAAGGGCTGATGAGGTTCCTAAATCAAGAAATTCAAAAGGTGCTGATGATAGGGCAGCCCATCAACACGGCGCCTTTGCCAACAGCAGTGCTCATGGCACGGCTCCGTACCGGCCGGCTGCCTTTATCCCTGAAACAACTCCTCCAGCTCCCAAAGCAAGAAGCAGCCCCTGAACAGGGCACCTTCACTGACAGCAACGCTCGCAGCACGGCTCTGTTATCAGCCGGCTGCCTTCATCCCTGAAACAGCTCCTCCAGCTCCCAAAGCAAAGAGCAGCCCCTGAACAGGGTGCCTTCACCAACAGCAGCACTCGCAGCATGGCTCCATACCGGCTGGCTGCCCACATTCCTGAAACAGGTCCTCCAGTTCCTGAAGTGAGGAGCAGCCCCTGAACAGGGCGCTTTCACTGACTGCAGCGCTCGAAGCATTATTCCATACCAACCGGCTGCCCGCATCCCTGAAATAGCTCCTCCAGCTCCCAAAGCAAGGCTGCCTCTAGACAAGCCTTTGCCCGATAGCAGTGCTCGTGGCATGGCTTCATACCAGCTGGCTGCCCGCATCCCTGAAACAGCTCCTCTGGCTCCCGAAGCAAGATACAGACAGACTGGATTCAGAAGCTGCAATCGATTGGTCCAAAGCAGCTTCTGACTGCTTCCCTATTGGCCCTCTGGCTCAGGCTATTTGTTTCACTGTTTTTCATTACCAGCCATGCTCTGTAATTCTGGCTGGCTGTTGTGTTCTAGTCAAAATTTCACACTCCCCACCCGACCAGTATTAAATCAATGCTAACTCCTCCCCTGATACCTCCCATGCTACTCATTGGCTGTAGAAATTCTGTACTACTTAAGAAACAAGCGATACTTCTTTTAAGTGGGGACTGTTCCCTACCGATACTAGCCCTAATCTTCTCTCAGTAACTTGCTCACTTACTGAGGGTCCTCTTGCTTAGCCTTTAGGTCCTCTTCCTTATCCTTCAGAATCTTTAAAGAGCAGAGACTTAGATCACCTGAATTCATTTTCGCACACAGCACGCCAGATACCTCATCCTCCTTGCTGCATAGTGGTGCAACCCTCCACCACTCCTTCTCTCTCTTCCCTCCTGGGTCTATAACATCTACTCTCTGTATCACAATGTTCCTCCTCACCAAAGGACTACTCATTTGCTCGTCCTTATTGGTACACCTGCGACTAGCAGATTTGATCTCAGACCCTGAATCCACACCACCCTTCACACTAGGATTATCCCCACCCAGCACCCTGGACTTATTCCCCTTGTTCACATAAATCCTTCCCTCACTTTGCATTGCTGACCTTGGCCAGCGTAATAAAACCATTTTTCTCATACAACGTTCCAAAAGTTTACACTAACTACCCTTCCTCCACCCACCCACTTCTCAATCCTGCTCATGCCTCCTATTACTCAAAAAGGACATTAACCTACTGGAGAAGGTCCAGAGGAGGGCTACAAAAGATGATAGCGGGTCAGCAGGGTAAGGCATATGAGAAGAGGTTGAGGGCACTGAACATGTACTTCCTGGAAGACAGGAGAGAGCAGAGACATGATTGGGACCTTCAAGTACTTGAAAGGGATAAATAAGGTTGATAAGGAGAGTCTCTTTAAACCAAGTGGCAACCATAACACTAGGGGGCACAGTCTTAAGCTGGAGGGTGGGAGGTTTAGGAGGAAGGTCAGAAAGCACTTCTTCACAGAGAGGGTGGTGGACACTTGAAATGCACTGCCGGAAGAGGTCATCGCATTAAAGACAGTGGGCAGCTTTTAAGAGAGACTGGGATAGGCATAGGAGGAAGGCAATGATCATGGGTAGGGAAGAAGGGAGAAGTGGGGAGGGAGGGCAGGGACATTAGCTCAAGATGTGGACCCTGCAATATGAGCAGACTTGATAGACCAAATGGCCTTCTTCTACTGGCTTCTTCATATGTTCGTATGTACTGTCAGGTGATGTCAAGCTAAACCCTGGACCTGGTAAGAGGCAAAAACCTAACCTCACAACGAGGCCCACACCTGACCCCCTAACCTCATGCCCTATCTGGCATGATTCCAAAGGACTCAAAATAAGGCATATGAATATACAAAGCATTAGGGGGAAAAATAGCTGAATTGGAATCCTGGACACAGCATTACAAACCTGATATCCTCTGCATAATTGAATCTTGGTTAAAACCCTCCATTCTATCTCATGAGATCACACTTCCTGACTTACGTTCTACAGATGGGATCGAGCCTCCAGGAAAGGAGGGAGGTTCTAATTTATGCTAGAGATGGATTAGTAGTCAGTGAGTTAACTGACTTAAAGATTAACTCCACTGCAGAGTACACTTTTATCACAGTCACCCTTGGCCAAATTGAGAAAATAACAATAGGCTGCATCTATCAACCCCTAATCTTGTGTCCTTCTATGCCAAATTCCTCACTAGCTTGGATTCCTTCCCTAAGAAAGACAGCATCCTGTGTGGAGACTTCAACCTGAACTGGGTTGGACCTCTTAAAACACAGTACCAAGCTGCCCTACTGGACATTAAACTGGAACAACTCCTTGACGATCCCACAAGTCTTGATATGAAATCAGGTAGGCGCACTCTCTTAGACTGGATACTAACAAACAATCCGACTTCTATTAAGGCCACTGGTATCCTCCCTGATGCACTCAGTTACCATTCCCTGACCTTCTGCATCTGGAAGAATAACTCTTCACACACCCTCCCAAAATCCACAAAATCAGGGACTTAACTAACTTTGTTGCATAAGCCTTTTGTACAACAAGTCTCGCCTCAGTTGACTGGTCCCCAATGACTTCCTTTCTGACATAAACTAGGCATTAGAATATCTGGTCAACACCTTCACCTCCATCCTTGACTCCCATGCACCCCCAAACTAAGAAGATCAAAGGTACTCACTCTCCTGGCTCACACAGGAACTGAGGCACCTCATGCGTTTCCATGACAAAGCCTAGCAAGCTTTCAAAAACTCTAAACTTCAGTCAGATTGGAACTCCTACCGCCAGCTATGCAATATTTGCAAATCTAAAATTGGCAAAGCCAAAAGGGAACATCTCGTATCCCTGCAGGAATCGCACCTTTCTAACCCCAAAAGTTTCTGGAAGAAAATCAATATGCTCCTACAGGGTAATGAACAGATCTTCCCCTCAAATAATGTCAGCAAAAGGCTCCATACTATCCTTACCCTTGGAGATAGCTGTAAGATTAAACCTCTTCTTTACTGACCTTGATGTCTACAAAACAGACCTTCCTGCTACTCGCCCAGAGCAACGAGCCAACTGCTCGGAAGTCCCACACCCAATCTTCCATCTAAAAACCACCTCCTGAAAAGAGGTCCTTAATCTACTGAAGGGCCTCAGCCGTGATAGCTCACTGCGGTTTGACTCCCCACCACCCAAATTTCTCAGTTTAGGAGCACCTACACTTACCTACCCAATCTACCGTCTAATCAACAGATCCTTCCTCACACAAACCATCCCGGACAAATGGAAAACTGCGGTTGTTGTCCCTATACACAAAAGTGACCTGACCAACCATATCAAAAACTACAGACCCTTATGTCCAATTGCTAAAAGTCAAGGAAGAATAATCTATTATCATTTATACTCTTACCTTGAATAGACCAATGCCCTTACCAGCAACCAACATGGCTTTCAGAAATCACATGGGACAGAAACTGCTCTCCTGCGGGTCACCTCTGATATATTTCAGGCTATGGATCTGGGCAGAGCTACAGGAGCAGTCTTCATCAACCTAACAAAGGCATTCTACCTAGTCAACCACTCATAGATACATTGACAGTGTCGGCAGATAAGGGCCTATGGCCCACCCAGTCTGCCCATTTGAACTTGTAAGTTCAGTTTATGTTTTCCTAGAAGTCTGTTGCCCCTTACCCCTGACCTCCAGAATTCATTTATGTCTATCCCATGCATTCTTAAATCCCATGATTGTTTCAGCCCCCACCACTTCCTCTGGCAGGGTGTTCCACTTGTCCACTACCCGTTCTGTGAAGAAATTCTTCCTCACGTTTCCTCTGAATCATCCTCCCTCCAACTTCATCCCATGCCCTCTAGTCCTGGAACATCTTTTTTGCTTAAAAATAGTGTATTCCTGCACCCTTTTCCTCCCTGTAAGATACTTGTATGTCTCTATCATATCTCCTCTCTCCCTCCTCTCCTCCAGGGAGTACATGTTCAGTTCCTTCAACCTGTCCTCATAGGACTTGTGATGCAATCCATGCACCATCTTTGTTGCCCTCCTCTGAACCTTCTGTACCCTGTCTATGTCCTTACATAGGTAAGGTCTCCAGAACTGTACACTGTACTCACTTCTTATATGCAAGCTTCACTACCTTGGCCTTGATAGCAACTCTCTCTCTCTCTCGGGTCTCAAACTACTTGGAGAATAGGTTTCAATATGTCAAATGGGCCGGAACCACCTCATCCTTATCTCCTATCACCAATGGGGTTCCCCAGGGTTCAATCCTAGGGCCCCTCCTATTCTCAGTATTAATGATCTGCTTCTGAACTGTGGAGGGGCATCAGTCCAGCTATACGCAGATGATACCATTCTATATCAATCAATCAATCAAAATCATCACTTTCTGTGGTTTTAGGTCAAATTTTCCCTCAGTCATCGGTAATATAGCCCTCCTCTTCTTTATATCTCTAATCTGCCACCCTATACACGGCCTCTTTCCCCTATACATGTAGTTGCTGGCTGCCTCACTCAAAAGATCTCTGCTTATAATCCCTGTATGCCTATGGTTGATTGTGCATCTGCTGACTTCTTCAATTGTAAAATAATGCTGTTTTTTTTATTTATTTCAGCTTTGTACTGTACTGTATACACTGTATATACTTTTTCTTCCTTGTATATTATTGCTTTTTGTATACCTGCTTCTATACTGTACTTCGATGTATTCATGGCCAGGTCCACCTTGCAAATGAGCCTTGCTCAATGGTGCCCACCTGGATAAATAAAGATTTTGATTGATTGATTGATTGACTGACTGAAAATCTTTATTTATTCAGGCGAGACATTGTTGAGCAAGCTCATTTACAAGAATGGACCTGATACATAGACGTACAGATTAAGTGCAGTACACTCCAAACAATGTAAAGAACTATACAGATTCAAACAATACAAGGAACATATAGGCACAATAAACGATTAGGTACATAGACATTGTTAAATAAATGAATTCAGGATGGTACTGGCTATGGGACCACCCCGGGTACAGGGTGGATATGGCCGTACCATGGACTGAAGAGTGGCACATGAGGTTGTCAAGTCTGTCCACTGGAGGGTCGGGTGGGCATGAGATACACGGGAGTAGTGGCGATGAGACCACAAGGTGGGTGATGGGGATTGCAATGTGGAAAGACAAGTGTGGGTGGGGAGTCTTAGGGCGGAGATTCCGGGAGAATAGTATGGAGGTGTCATCTAAACCCACGGCCAGTCAACATGCAGGATATTTAGTGGAGGTGAAAACATTTACAGATTTCTTTAACTAAAAGGCCATAGAGGGTCTTGAAGGAGGATATGCTGATCGGGAGCTAAGCTTCAGAGTTTTTTGTACAGTATTCCATAGGGATGGTAGTGCAAAACTTATAGCCATTCTCCTGAGACGTGTTTTTAGCCTGGGTACCTTAAAGTAAATAAAGGATGAGCTTCTCAGTACATAGGTTCCAGGTTCGCAGAGCGGGAGACAATCAGAGATGAAGGAGGAAGTTTCTTGGTGATGGCTTTGAGTGTCCAGATTAAGGCGTTTCTACTTCTCCTGAAGTGAAGGGAGGGCCACCCCATGGCTGTATAGACAGCACAATGGCGGGTGGCACGAGGAAGACCAGTGATGAATCTCAGTGCCCTGTGGTACAACGTATCCAGTTTAGCAAGGTGTGATGCTGGGCAGTTGCTATAAGAAGTCAGCATAGTCGACCAGGGAGAGAAATATGGTTTGAACCAACCATCGTTTGGCATTGCTGGTTAGGTAGTTGTTAATCCTAAAAAAGAGACCAAGCCTTTGTTTTAATTTCTTTAGTAGGTCTTCGATGTGGTCCGTAAAGGAGAGTTTTTATCGAGCCATACCCTGGGTACTTGAACTTCTAACAAATTCTATGTTTTCACCCAGAGTTGTGCTAATCTGTGGGACAGTGCTGGCAGTGGCTGGGTTTGCATTCAATAGGGAAGAGAGAAACAGCATAGCCTTAGTTTTCTTAGCGTTTAATAACAGTTTATCTATATAGATCCTCCAGTGACTTCTCAAGTAGTAACTCTGACCTAGCAAGTGACTTCCAGACATTAGAAACATGGTTTAAAAATAACCTACTAGTTCTGAACACTAAAAAGACTAAATCCATGTTGTTCCACCATACCTGCTGTGGCACAACCACCCAGCCCCCCTCCCAGTAATCAAAATATCCTCTGGCATACATCTTGAAAAGGTTACCGCCTTCAAATACCTGGGTGCAATGCTTGACGGGCATCTATCCTTTGATGCGCACATAACCAGTGTCATAAAGGCTACTAATCAGAAACTAGGCCTCCTCTGTCGCACGGCTCCCTACCTCTCGAAATGTGCTAGGAGCACTATTGTCTCTTGCCTAACTATTGCGCCTCTAAATATCCAGTCTGGTAGCTAATTTTGATCACCTCCAGGCCTGGGTAGCCCTCCATAACCCCAATGTACTGTCAATTGTAGAGACATGGCTCTCTCCTAGGATTCCCGATGCAGACATCAGCTTCCCTGGCTATAGGATCTTTAGGCAAGACCGCTTGTCTAAAAGAGGTGGAGGCTGTGCATGCTACCTCAAGGACGGCCTGCAGGGCTTATTACATAATCTTTCCAGTCTTAGGACCTCTGCTCAGGCCCCTGCTGGCTGCTAAGGTCCTCCTTGAGGCTCAAAGCAAGTCTCTAACGCTGTTATCCATCTATATCCCCCTAAAGGACTCATCCCAGGGTCTCCAAGCCATCACTGACTGCCTAAGTAGCATAAGTCTAAGCTCCGAGGTTATACTGCTTGGTGACTTTAATATTAACTGGCTTGCCCCTGAGGCAAACCATTTCTATTTTTTTTATAACTCTATTTATTTTCTGAGTTTCTTTTTCCGCACACATAGACATATGCATACATTTACACTTACAGAACTTTTACAAAGCTTGACAAAAGACAATACATTGGGTCATTCCTTTCATACAATTGATACAGGTAATACATTACATTCTGATAGGGGAGAAAGGCTTGAATTTCCTACTCAATAGGTCTCTAATCCCTCATAAAATCATATAAAATCATCTCTGTGAGCCATGATATATAACACCCACCTTGCCATTGTATTTCAAATTTCTTTATGTTTATTTATTATGGCTGTGAGTTTCTCCATCTTATATTTGTGATACTAATCCTGCCATTCCCCGATCGTGGGGCTCTCTGGTCTAACCATCTTTTGTTATAGCTTTCTTAGCAGATAATAGGCAGACTTGTATTAATTTTCTATTAGGCATCTTGCTTGGTCCCTTCTCTAAAATATAGAAAAAGTAAATTTTCTCCATTAGTTGGATTGTTGTTCCCAACAGATCCCCCATGGCTATTTCTAAACTGCTTATAAAGGGCTTAATATTCTCACATGCCCAGAAAATATGACCATGAGAAGCTGGGGTCCGCCCACATCCTCTCCAGCATGCTTCTGTTAGACTTGTATTATATTTTGCCTGGATTGCTGGCACCTTAAAAAATCTAAGCATATTTTTCCACGCAAACTCTTTCCACTGATGGGATCCTGTGCCCACTCTGAGATATTTCAGGCATGTATTCCACTCTATGGTGCTTAGCTTCAGCCCCAGATCTTTCTCCCAGGATAACTTAACTTCATTTAGATCATGCTTAAATATTTGCATTAAAGCCTTATATAGATACGAAATCATGTGTTGCAGTGGGGCTGTTCCCTGTAAGGCCCCTTTAAAAATCTCCAAAAAGAATGGACTCTCTTCCTCTGTGTTAAAAAGGCAGGAAATGTTCTAATATATGCTACAGCTTGCATGTATCTAAATCTGTCTTTGGGCCGCAGACCATATGCCCCAACCATATCTTCAAAGGTCATTATCTCTCCTTTCTGGAAGAAATGTAATATTGTTTGTATCCCCATCCCTGCCCAGATACTAAAACTATGATCTAACCTCGCTGGTTGAAAAGTTTGCATATTTGAAAGGGAGTAAAGTAAATGTTTATATGAGGCAGTCTGTTTGGTAGTCCACAGTGTTCGCCAGCTGGACAACGTATTTTTTGTATATTGGTTATCTGTAATCTGGTCTATTGGGATTGGTGGTTGGCTGAGTAGGATTTTATCTAGGTTGAATAGGTCCTCCTCTCTTTTTTCCAGCTCACGCCATTTCGCCACATCGTTTCTATGGAGCCATAGAAAAATTACTCTGAGTTGTGCAGCTAGGTAGTATTTCTATAGGCAAGGTAGGGCTAAACTCCCCTCCTTTGAGGGAAGCTGCAGTGTCTGATATTTCACTCTAGGTGGATGTGAGTTCCATATATATCTAGAGATTATTTTGTTTATTTCTTTAAAGAAAGATGGAGGGGGTGCAATAGGTAAGCAACAAGCCAGGTACAGAAACCTTGGTAAATGTTGATTCTTACAACCTCTGCCCTCTGTATTAGTGATAGTGGAACCATATTCTAGCGTTCTAGGTCTGATGTTACCTGAATCAACATCTGGTTATAATTTAGGCTATAGTAGTCCCTTCTAGTGCAAGCTGTATCCTAGATATTTCAGATGGGTAACACCCATTTAAAAGGGAACTCTGCCTTGTGATCGCTGTGGGAGAATAGTTTACTTAAATAGCCTCTGTTTTATTGGTATTGACTCTATGTCCGCTGTCTCCCAAAGTCCTGTAACAATGACCATAGATGTGGCAAAGTCTGCTCCAGGGCCGTGGGGTATATCAGCAGGTCATCTGCATAGAGTGCAAGCTTGTGGTGCTTTTCGCCCCCATCTCTATCCCCCGTATTTCTTTCGCCTGGCACAGAGTCTGGGACAGGGGTTCTAGGTATAGTGTGAATAATAGGGGAGACAGTGGGCATCCCTGTCTCATACCTCTATTAAATGATATCGGAGGAGCAATGTTCCCATTGATCTTGATATAAGCTTTGGGTTGTTTATATATAGCCATTATTAATTGTTGAAACTTTTCGGGGAATCCAAACTTATTAAGGGTCTCCAGCAAGATGGCCATGCTACCCGGTCGAAGGCCTTCTCTGCATCCAAACTTAATAACAAAAAGGGGACTTCGACCGGGCAGCATGGTGCAGGAGGTGAAGTGTTCGCTTCACATTATCTTGTGTCTGTCTCTGTGTCATAAAACCACATTGATCCAGGTTGATTAGTCTGGGTAAAATTATTTCTATCCTCTTGGTTATAATATATGTAAATATCTTATAATGGGTGTTCAACACCAGATATGGACGATATGAACCACATTGACCAGGATCCTTCCCTGAGCTTAAGTAATCTTGAGATTATTCGTAACCCCATGTTGGTGGAAAGACTCACCTTCTAATATCTCTCGGGCTACTCTCTCAAGGGGAATAAGTAAGTCCTTAAAATGTTTATAAATTAGCCGTATACCATCCGGAGCCTGGTGACTTCCGTCTTTAGATGTTTTATTGCCGCCTCCCATTCTCCTCGTGTTATTGGGACTGTCAGTCACTCCATCTCAGTCTGGGCAATCTGAGGCAGTTCCAATTTCGCCAGGAACTCAGCTCCCTTTTGGGGATGATAATTAGTCTCCGGGGTGTATAGGGAGGTATAGTGGGTTTTGAAGGCCTCTAGGATCTCAGTTGGCTGTTTTAAAATTTTTCTTTTTTGGGGGAGAGTAAATATGTGTAATTGTGTTCTGTAATATATGGTTCCTCAACCTATGTGCTAAGATGCGAGTGGCTTGAGGCCCTCCCTCATAGTATTTCTGCCTAATACATTGCAGAGCCTGTTCTGTCTTAACCTGGAGTATCTTCTGAATTTTTTGTCTAGTAGTTTCCATTAATGGGAGGACAGTGGCATCTCCTGCCATGTGTTGTGCCTGCAATTCTTTATATTGATTTTGCAGTTTATCTAGCTGATCAGTCTGTTGCTTTTTATGCCAGGCAGCATAACTGATAATATTTCCCCTTAACATGGTTTTTAATGTGTCCCATAATATCGAGGGGCTTAGCTCAGGTGAGGTATTCTCATGTAGGATCTGAGGTATCTTCGTCTCTAGCAACTCTTTGAACTCTTTTTTTGTTAAGTAAATAGTTTAAACCTCCAAAGTGTAGATTTTCTCTCCCTGTCCATTTCAGAGAAATTAAATTCTGGGAATGATCTGAGGGTATGAATGGTAGGATTTCAGCCTTCTCAAGGAGATGCACATGCTCCTTAGAGATGTGACATAGGTCTATGCGGGATTTTTTTTTTCTCGGAAGAAGCCAGAAGGGGAAGGAAGGAAACATATTCAATTCAGTGCTTTAGAGTAACTGGTAATTGCTATTTTTCTTTTAAACTTAGATTGTGGGCTGTTAGTGACACTGTACTTTCTTTGTTGTCTTTACTTAGAATTGTTTTTGGGCTGTTGAAAATTTAAAACGTAGTGGTGGTGTAATTCTGTGCTGTCTTTAATTGCTGCAAATTTTATTTTGGCTTGTCTGACTGCCCTGTAGTTGGGTGAAGGGTTTAAGTGTCTGGCCTCTGACCTCAGCTACGTGATAACTGGAGGTAGGGCTTAGTCAGAGTTGAGGTAGCAAGTAGAGTTTTATTTTCTCAGAAGAAGCCAGAAGGGGAAGGAAGGAAACATATTCAATTCAGTGCTTTAGAGTAACTAGTAATTGCTATTTTTCTTTTAAACTTAGATTGTGGGCTTTTAGTGACACTGTACTTTCTTTGTTGTCTTTACTTAGAATTGTTTTTGGGCTGTTGAAAATTTAAAACGTAGTGGTGGTGTAATTCTGTGCTGTCTTTAATTGCTGCAAAATTTTCGCCCCCCTTCCCCCAACTCTTAATTATATGCCCTGTTAAATCTGATTGACAGGAGCTAAACACAGTAAGTAAGGGGTGTGAAGTAGGAGGGGCATAAGGGGGAAGAAGCCCACCCTCAGCACGACAAGTGTTTTGACTCATTTATTTATTTATTGTTTTTTTTTTTTTTAAAGAAAATTATCTGAGGATCAGTAGCAGGATTTTTAGGACAGTAAATTAATAAAAAGGGAACTAGGAGAGCTTCAGTAGCAGACAAGTAGTGGAAGAGCAGTATAATTGCAGTTTAATGTGGGGAGTGGTGCAATGCAGTGGCTGTGGGGCAGCCATATTCAGGCAGACCTTCTGGACACTGAGGTGCTGTCCTATCTGCACGCATCTCTCTGGACTGTGGGATGAGGTAGCCAGACTCAGAGCGGAAGTAAACTGGGTCAGGAGTACCATCACCCCTATCCAGAGACCACCCAGTCCAATGCAACTGCCTCAAAGGATGCCGAAAACGAGGAGCACTTGGATGACAGTGGGCTCAGGGAGGGTTAGAGTGGTCAGGCAGAGGCACATCCCAGATCCTATTCCACTCAAGAACTCATATGCCACACTGGAAAACGAGGACAACCAAATAGAGGTACCCAGAGAAGTGGAAGGAAAGGATGTGGAGGTTAGCCAAGGAGGTGACCTCAGCGTGGAAAGCAGTGGACCCCAGAGGAGGAGGAAGTAATCCTAGTCGGGACTCCATCATAAGAGGGATCCAGCTAGGAACACAGGAGGGGGAGGACAGGGAGGTGAGGTGCCTACCAGGTGCCACGGCATGGAGGAATGGAAGGAAGATCCTGGGGATCACTGGGAAGGCAAGACGGGAGGGTGAGCTGGATGTCATTATCCACCTAGGTACTAATGACCCGGCAAATGGGGAGCCAAAGGAAGTTCAGGAAGAGTTTAGGAAATTGGGAAGGGGTCTCAAGCAAGTAGCTAATTCTGTCACTTTCTCAGAGGTACTACCTGCGAGAGGCAAGGGAGAGCATAGGAGTGCATGCACCAGGAACTTTAACTCATGGTTGAAGAACTGGTGCTGTGAGGAAGGGTTTGGATTCATTGGTGACTGGGGACCCACCTGGAGGGATGGAGGTTTGTTCAAGCCTGACGGCCTGCATCCATCCTGGAGGGGAATCCAAGCACTCAATGATAAATTTAAATGCTACATTGACAAGCATTTAAACTAGCAAAGGGGTGGCAGGCCAGCAAGGAGGGTACCTGCTTGCTCACCCCCACAGCTAGCAGTGGAACCAGTGAACCAGAGAGTGGCTATCTCTTCAAAGCAGTGTGCAAAGATGGAGATTAGTGCCCAAGAGGTGGATAGGCAGAAAGGGGCAAAATTCAGCAGAAGGGCAGACAGTAAGGAGAACCAGGGATAAAGGACAACCAAGGAAGGGGCTGGTGTAGAACAGCGAAACAGTCTAGGAGGTCAAATCATGGAAAGCCATGTGTGCAAATGCCAGGAGCCTTAGCAACAAGATGGAAGATCTGGAGGCTGTCATGGTGCAGTCAGACCTGGACATTGTGGCCATCACTGAAAGCGTGGTGTAATGATAAACGACAGGAGATGGCCATACCTGTCTACAACATATTCAGAAGAGACAGAGCAGGCAGGAAGGGAGGAGGTGGCACTGTATGTGAAAAATGACATAAGGGCCACAGAGATCCAGGAGGAACAAAATGGGGGAGAGATACTGTGGGTTAAGCTGGAAAGGAAAATGGGGACAGCCATCCGCACAGGTGTGGTCTATAGACCACCAGCCCAGGAGGAAGAAACAGATAGGGAGCTGATGCTAGCCATCCAAAGGATGGCAGACAAGGGTGAGGTAGTACTGGTTGGAGACTTCAATATTCCAGACGTGGACTGGAGCATCCCAGCAGCAGCATCAACTAGGAGCAGATTTATCCTGGACTCCCTTCAGGTGCCTTCCTCAAGCAACTGGTCATGGAACCAACTCGGCAGAAGGCAATACTGGACCTTGTGCTCACAAACAGGGAAAGTGTGATGGGGGTAACAGTGGGGGAGCACCTGGGGAACAGTGACCACCAGTCATTGTGGTTTGAAATCACAGAAAGGGCAGAACCAAACCACACAAAAACACATATCCTGGATTTTAGGGGGGCAAACTATGGGAAAATGGGGAGAACCTTGAAAGAGACATTAAGGGGAATGGGACAGGAATCAGGGGTTGAGGAACAGTGGGCAGTATTTAAAATGGGGATTACAAGAACAACATAATTATGCATTAAGCAGGTTAGCAAGAGGAAAAGGAAGAGGAGACCATTATGGTTTTCCAAAGAGGTAGCAAAGAAAGTGAAAGCCAGAAAGATTGCATTCAGGCAATACAAAAAGACACAGGCAGAAGGGGATAGGGAGAAGTACCAGGAGAAGCAAAGGGAGGCAGGGAGGTCAGTAAGGGAAGCCAAAGCTCAGACAGAAGAACACATTGCAAAATCAGTGGGTAGAGGGGACAAAACCTTTTACAGGTACATAAGTGAAAAAAGAAAGACAAAGGGAGGGATAGTGAGACTGAAGGGGGAGGATGTGGGCTGCGTGGAGGATGACAACAGTAAAGCTGACATATTGAACAGGTATTTCTGCTCAGTCTTTACTGAGGAAGAGGAGGGTAATGGGTCTGAAGGGAGTACAAGGGCTGAGAATGGTGCAGAAATGGACACAAGTCCCTTTACACGAGAAAGGGTCCTGAAGGAACTGGAAGTAATAAGAGTTGATAAAGCAATGGGGCCAGATGGGTGCACCCAGGTCCTTAAAGAACTAAGAGAGGTGGTGGCTGAACCTCTGGCTATCCTGTTTAGCCGATCACTGAAACAGGAGGTACCCAAAGACTGGAGGACAGCAGATGTAGTCCCCTTATACAAAAGTGGGAACAAAGAGGAGGCAGGGAACTACAGACCAGTCAGCCTCACCTCGGTAGTGGGAAGATCATGGAAGCACTACTGAAGGAGAGATTGGTGGAACATCTGGTTGTCAATGGACTACAGGACCCAAGGCAGCATGGTTTCACCAGGGGGAGGTCATGTCAGACCAACCTCGTTGAATTTTTTGACTGGGTGACTAGGGAGGTGGATCAGGGGAGGGCAGTGGACATGGCCTATCTGGACTTCAGCAAGGCCTTTGACACTGTGCCACATAGAAGACTACTACACAAACTGGGGAATATGGGTGTGGGCAGGACAGTAGTGTGGTGGGTAGGTAACTGGCTGGGTGGCAGGACACAGAGGGTAGTGGTAAATGGCTGTCACTCCACAGAGGGAAGAGTGACCAGTGGGGTACCACAGGGATCAATGCTGGGACCGGTCCTATTCAACATCTTCATCAGTGACATTGCGCAGGACCTAGAAGGCAGAATTTCACTGTTCGCTAATGACACAAAGCTCCGTGAATAGAATAGACACACCAGAGGGTGTAGACAGAATGAGAAGGACCTGCAGAAACTTGAAGAATGGTCAGGGTTTGGCAGTTGAAATTCAATGCAAAGAAGTGCAAGATAATGCATAGCATACACAAAACCCTGGCACAATATATCAGTTGGGGGTGAGGATATAGCATGCACCAAGCAGGAAAGGGATCTTGGGGTTGTCATCTCTGATGACCTCAAGGTAGGGAAACAGTGTGACATGGCAGCAGGTAAAGCAAATAGGATGCTGGGATGTATAGGCAGGGCATCACCAGCAGGAAAAGGAGGTCATAATTCCGCTATACAAGACACTAGTGAGGCCCCACCTGGAGTACAGTGTACAGTTCTGGAGACCATACCTACGTAGGGACATAGACAGGGTAGAGAAGGTTCAGAGGAGGCAACAAAGATGGTGCATGGATTGCATCACAAGTCCTATGAAGACAGGTTGAAGGAACTGAACATGTACTCCCTGGAGGAGAGGAGGAGAGAGGGATATGATAGAGACATACAAGTATCTCACAGGGAGGAACAGGGTGCAGGAATACACTATTTTTAAGCAAAAAGATGTACCAGGACTAGAGGGCATGGGATGAAGTTGGAGGGAGGATGATTCAGAGGAAACATGAGGAAGAATCTTTCACAGAACAGGTGGTGGACAAGTGGAACACCCTGCCAGAGGAAGTGGTGGGGCTGAAACAATCACGGGATTTAAGAATGCATGGGATAGACATAAAGGAATTCTGGAGGTCAGGGGTAAGGGTCAACAGACTTCTAGGAAAACATGAACTGAACTTACAAGCTCAAATGGGCAGACTGGGTGGGCCATAGGCCCTTATCTGCTGACACTGTCTATGTATCTATGTATATTTTATGCGGCACGGAAAAATGTGTATATTCCCTTTTAGTTGTGTTTAAATATCTCCAAACATCCACCCACCCCATTTCCTTAAGGTATTTCTGTGTAAATTTTTGTACTGCTGTCCACCTCAGAGGGTTAGGGTTGGTAGTGTCCTTTTCGCTCAACACTAAATTATAGTCCCCTCCTATGACCAGTATCCCTTGTTGTTGTTCTGTTATTTTCCCTAGTACTATCCTTGCTGTCTCAATATCTGTCCCAGGTGGTAAATACAAGCTGGCCAAGGTTGATAAAGTACCCTGATACCTCCCAACTACTATTGCTAGTCTGCCCTCTTTGTCAGAGTAGGAGGAGACTAGTTGGAATGGCTAGAGCGAGAAACCAAGACGCCACTCCCTCCATTTCCTTTTCATAAGAGGAGGCTATAACATGTTCAAAGCCAAATTTCTTTAGTTTTTGATGTTCCTCCTTGTTAAGATGCATTTTTGCAATAATATGAAGGTCGGCTTCTGCCTCTTTAATAAAGACAAAACCTTGTATCTTTTGATTGGATGGTTTAGCCCATTGACATTTTGGGATGACATAATGGGCGAGACAAACCATTTCAACGATACTATCCAGGGTGTCCACTTCACACAGCTCATAGAAGCCCCCACCCGGACTAACTACTGACCTGCACTAGCACCCTGATTGATTGGGTACTCACCAACCATCCTGAGCACACCTCTAATGCCTCTGTCCTCCCAGACAGTATCAGCGACTACTCCTGTCATGTTCAACTGGACCAATAAATTCACCAAACCCTCCTAGAACAGTCACAAACAGAGTCCACAGGCCCAGTCAAGCTGATCGCCTAAGAGCTGATCTCTGAAATGCCAACTGGTCAGCTGTGTATGGGGCACCTGACGTGGATAGTGCGCTGGACCACTTCATCCTCTTATTCAGTACTATCTGTGATACCCATGCCCCTATTAAAAGGGAAAAATCAAGGGCCATTACAACCCCTGGATGAGCCCTGACATCCTTGAACTTATGAAATACAGAGATCATCCTCACGATAGCCAGAGCCACAGGGAAGCAGTCTGACACCTTAAAGTACAAACAAGCCTGAAATAACTGCACCAGGGCCATCCATATAGCCAAAACCTCTACTACAAGGAGGCCCTGTCCAAACACTAGAATAATGTCCATAAATTCTGGGCAAACTTTAAAGAGGTTACTGGCAAGGAGCCCAAAACTGCTCTTGACATGATCAGCATTGATGGTTCCCCTATCCTTGACCCAAAAACCATAGCCACACTTTCAGCCTAGCATTCATGGACCTCAGTCATGTCCTTCCCTCTGACTTCTTCCACCGAGAGCAACCCCGCATAGGCCCACAGTCCTCTGCACATCCCCTTTTGTTCAAGACCATCTCAATTGGGGATGCTAGGGAAATACCTTTGGAAGGTGCTTGGTAAGGTGATTCAGTGGAGACATCTTTGATCTGAAATTAATCTCACTCTCCTTGGAAGAAATCCTGTCGCCACTCACCCACATCCTCAACTTGTCACTCGACTAGCTGTATTCCCTCAAAATAGAAAGCTGCGTATAGCCACTCCATACATAAGAGTGGGAACCGGGCCCTTACAGAGAACTATAGACCCATCTCTTGCTACAACCACTGTCGAAGGCCCTCGAATGAATAGTTGTGGACCAACTGGTCGAAATACCTTGACAAGTCAAACTCCTCTGCCCCGAGCAGCATGGCTTTAGAACTGGGCACAGCACCACCACAGCTCTTCTAGAATTCACAGGTTACATCCACAAATCACTTGATCATACAACTTACCAGGGCAATCTTTATTGACCTGACTAAGGCATTCAATACTGTTAATCATGCCCTCCTAACTGAGTAACTTGCCACAACGGGCCTGGCTCCCAAGGCAGTTTTGTGGTTCTGCAGCTACCTGGACCATAGATCCCAGCAAGTTAGAATCGGTTCAACCCTCTCGGATAACAAACCTGTCTGCCGGGTGTCCCCAGAAGGGTCTATACTGGGTCCCCTCCTATTCATCTTATTCTGAATAATCTCCTCAAGCTAGCCAGTGCCGCATTCTACTTTATGCTGATGATGCAGTCATCTTCACACATGGCTCAAATCCTGATGAACTGGAGCAGCAACTTCAAAGTGATTTTACCTGTCTTGAGAAGTGGTTCATAGATCATAAGTTAATTATGAACTATAAAAACTAAAACCATGCTGTTCTCCAGCCCCATAACAAGCATCGTATGTACTCTTTATCAATATAAAATGTTGCTGGGGCCTCCTGGAACTGGTCTAACATTTTAAATACCTTGGGATCACTATTGACAACTTGTTGTCCTACACTTCCACATTGACAATACGGCCAAAGCAGTCAACAAGCGTATTGGCTGCTTTATCGACTCTGGCACAGCCTGATCCTGAAGCCCTTAAAATAGCAGTCCACAGCTCTGTGGGCTCTCTTGTTGACTATGGCCTGCCAATATATGGCTCGCCACTGATACTGCCTCAGACGCTTAAAAACATAAACAAAGCCTGCGGCTAATCTTAGGGGCACCTAGGCTGACCATACCTGTGATCTGTATACCAACGCGCAATGGCTCCCACTCAATGTCCGGCTAAAATTCCAAACCTGCCTTCTGGCAAAAAAGATCAGTCTTGCTACATTCCTGCCTGGGGTTAGTCAACTCCTGGTGCCTTGCATTAATCTGTGGCACACACATGACTCTGAGCACCAGTCCTTCATTACGCCAAAATGCCATACTTCCCAAGGCCAAAGGTCTTTTGCGCACCATGCCCTGCTTTGGTTCAACTCCGTACAGAAAGATCTTGTGTGTCAGCCTACGTTGGGTGCTTTCAAAGTCCACCTTAAGCAACTCTTGCTAAATGTAGCCCATTGTGACTGTCACCCATAGCTTCACCACCCCTTTTCCTCACCGCTACTCCCTGTTGTCCCCTAGCCCTTTCCCCCTCCTTCCCTGTGCCTTGTCTCCTTCCCACCCCTCGCCTCCCACCTCACCCCTACTCCTCTTGAGCCTTCCCCTCCACTCCGACCCTCTCACCTGTTACCCCTGCCCTCTACTCCTTTCCTGAGTCTGCTCCTCCCTTCCTACCTTCTCTCCTCTCACCCTCACCTGCTGCCCTCATACCTCCCCCTCCCTCTCTGCCAGTTTAATACTTGCAGTATCACTTGCTCACTTGGCACTTGGGGCTCCTCCTCTCCTCACCTTGTACTTATCAACTCTCTACTAAACCTGTCACTGCAGACAACTGATTGGTTTTCACCATCAGGCATCTAATACCTGTAAGTATGTTGTTGCTTCCACTCCCAAAATCCTGACTTGTGTTGTTCCAGTACTGTATATTATTCCCGCTTCCATTCCTCTGTAATATTGTACTACTCTGTTTGTATTGTGATCTTGACATGGAACCTATGTAAAGAGCTCTGAGCTCAAGTGGCATTAATCCGAGATTGTAATAAATAAGTAAATAAATATTGCCTCAGCCACCCTTCTCCCAGGTCTTTTCTATGGGGCCTCAATAATCCTTTCCTCTAAGACTGCACTCCTGAACAAACTCAAAATGGCCTTTCAGAGAATTGCCCACTTTGCTGTAAAGGTCCCAGCTCGCACTCATCACTATGATGTGCTAAATGCATTGGGCTGGCAATCTTTTAAGGCTACACTTGACCTCCCAGTGTATTGCACCACCTTCAAACTAATTCACCTCCCACCTCTCCCAAGTTTATCTAATCTACTCACCCTGAAACCCTTCTCGCGAACACAGGTCCTCACACTTCCTGATGTTAAGTCTGCCCAAGACTTGCCTAGTTGTAGGCAGGGGATCTTTTCCTTGCCACACCACAAAAGTGGAATGACCTTCCACATTCACTATTCTCCTGTAAGACTGTTCCACTCTTCAAAAGACACTACAGGAAATCTTCTACATGCCTTCTGTCTGCATGGTAACTGTACCTAAACTTCTCTGACCATCACTACCTCCTTGTCATTACTACACTTCTCTCTTTCTCTGACTCGTTTCGCCATATTTCAATATCTCCTACTGGTTCTCACACTAACTCACAAGTAGTATATTATGTCATATGTGAAGTCATCTTTTTATCCCTGCCTGATGCCTATACTCTCTCTGTAAGTATACTAAAATGTTAATATAATGATTCTTTACACAGCCTAATGTCTGTACTCTGCACTTATGTATTAATGCCTCTATCATGAATATATTGACCACTCGAAATACCTGTACTGTTTGATCACTTTGTTGTTTTTGACATCTCTAATGTACTGTCTCTCAATGTATGAGATATTTAGTTTTTTAATTAATGTATGTACCAGTCTAAGACATCTGTAAATAATATCTGTAATGTATTGTTTTAATCTGTATGGAATGTTCAGTTCCTGGGTAGCCCCTGAAAAAGGGATTTGTCTGTCTCAGAGGCTCAACCAGTCATCAAAAATTTAAAATAAAAAAAATAAATAAATAAAGTGCCTAGTTCAAAGAGAAACCTGAACAAGTCACAAATGAAGTGGCTCCTAGAAAGCTATGTAAAGAGAAAATACCACTGCACCTCTGAGCAGTGTTAATGGTGAGGCTGCAGTTGGTAAAAACATAAAGACAAATCAAAAACGTTGAACCCCAGGAGGGTAATCCCCAACATACAGGGAGATTTACCTTTATGGAAGATATGGCAAAAGTCTGACATCTTTACCAAACCATACAGGGCATGCGGTCCTTTTTTGGTGCCTCTGCCTTCCCTAAGCAGGTTCCCTCAGCAGCTCCCTCGGATACAGGTGCTGATGAGGGGGGTAATAATGATGATTTTTATGATGCCCCAGATGACATTTCAGAGGGTAAGGCCCCAGAACCTGATGTGTCACCTGACCTAAATTTTGGAGCATCCCCTACAGACCATGAGGATACCTCCTCCATGTTTACTTTTTTACAGCACATGGACACACTTGACCTTCCCTCTCAAGAGTACAACCAGGAGGAGGAAGAAGACCAGGACTACAGAGAAATGAAAGATCTTCCCCTCCCAAGAAGTTAGTTATTCCTATCTATAAACCTTTCGGGAAGAACACTGTGGAGCTTCTCCAGACTCCCACATCTGTGTTGGGGGTCAAGAAGAGATTAGATAAGAAATACCAGTTGTCTGAAACAGACACAGAGTTTCTGTTTGTGCATCCTGATCATGAGGGAGTGGTGCAACAGGCAGCATGTGACAAAGCAGGGGTTCCTCTTTATTCCCAGCCTCCTGAAAACGATTCTAAAGGGCTGGACTTTATGGCCAGAAAGACATATACCTTAGCCTCCCTTCTCCTTCACCTGGCGTCATACATGGCTTACACAGCCAAATATCAGAAGGCTGTTTGGAACTCAGTCCTAGTTAAACAGGGCTCTGATTCTATGGCAAAGGATTTGGTGGAAACAGCTAAAACTGCCTTGGAAGCTGCAAAGTACTAGTTCCATATGCAGATGATACAAATCATGCATCCTCCAGCATTATGACCCAGGCTATCTCCCTGAGGTGGTTTACTTGGTTAAGAACAGTAAATCTGACACAGGACACTTAGTCCAAAGCCATGGACCTTCCCTGTGACAGGAATGTACTATTTGATTCCAGAACTGAGGAATACATGACAAAGGTTGATGAATACAAAACAACCTATCAGCGCAATACTTCAAAAGTGAAGTCTTCTGTTCCTCAAAAGACTCAACAGAGGGGTAATAGAGGCAGGGGGTACTTCCCTAGGCCGTATTATTCCCTTCATCCTCAGCTGGACCTCTCTCAGTTTAGAGGTTATTTCAGAGGAAGAGGTAGGAGAGGTCAGAGAACAACTACTTTACCTCTACTTGTGCTTCTGCCACTCAGCAAAGCCCTGACTCCTCAGTTCAGGCTGCCTCCCCTCTGCCTGTAGCAGGCAGGCTCTCCCACTACCTCCAATCCTGGATCATTATTACAACAGACATGTGGATCCTGGAGAATAGCGTGAAAGGGCCTGTCTCTTCAGTTCAAGAGGATGCCAGCCCTCAAGGGCACCCAGCCTTCCAAATCTCTAACTCCTACAGAAAGAATATTGTTGGAAATGGAGGTAAAGCACCTTTTGGAAGCAAGGGTGATAGAGAGCGTACCTGCCCATCAAAGGGACAAAGATTTCCACTCCAGATACTTCCTGACACAAAAGAAAAACTGGGAGTGGCAACCTATTTTAGACCTCAGATACTTGAGCAAGCATCTTCTGAAGCCCATATTTAAAATGATCACCCTAAAATTGGTGATTCAGTTCTGCAGCAGGGAGACTGACTAGCCTCCCTAGCCCTCAAAGACACCTACTTTCATATCCCAAGGCAGTTTCACAGAAAATTTCTGAGGTTCAAACTTCCTTCAGGACACTACCAGTTTGCAGCCATGCCCTTCGGCCTGACATCTTCCCCAAGAGTATTCACAAATTGCCTGGCTGTAGTGGCAGCACATTTAAGAAAAAAGGGGATTTCAGTCTATCCTTATCTGGACGACTGGCTCATAGTGGGGAAAAAAACCTGTACAAGTGGAGGAGGCCCTCTCCCTAACAAGGAACACTCTGCACTCCTTGGGGTTTCTTATAAACCAAAAAAAAATCCCATCTGGAGCCAACACAACTCCTTACGTTCCTAGGAGCACAGTTGGATACCCTACAGAGCACAGCTTTCCTTACCTTGGGAAGAATTCAAAAATTATTGTCAGCGGCAAATTCTTTCATCCTAGGCCAGCCCAGGCTAGCCATACACTTTCTAAGGCTCCTGGAATGCATGGCATCAATGACAGCTGTGGTTCCAGGGGTCAGATTCAGAATGAGGGACATACAGCAGCACCTAAGGTCTCACTGGTCCCAAAGCAAAAATTCACTGTCCAAACTGGTTCCAGTCACAAAGAAGCTCCTTCAGTCTCTGGACTGATGGAATGAAGTTACCAATCTCTCAGTAGGAATTTCCTTCCAAGCGCCCTCCTCTTCAAGAATTATTACTACAGATGCTTCTCTGCTTGGAAGGGGAGCTCACATGGACAGTACTGTACTTCTATCAGTGGCTCCTTGACTCCGCAGGAGTCAGAGTCTCACATCAACTTGCTGGAACTCAGGGCCATTTATCTGGCTCTTAAGGCATTTGCCTCACAGATAAAGGGTCACACAGTCCAGATCAGAACAGACAACACCACTGCAATGTTTTACATAAACAAGCAGGGTGGCACAAGATCCAGCATCTTATACCTAGAAGCCATGAGGATTTGGGGCCTGATCTACTCCCTGGGAGTCAGTCTATCAGCCATTCATCTTCCAGGCAAGGGCAACACCCTGGCAGATGCTCTTAGTCGCATCAACCAGGACACAGCTAATGGTGTCTGAACAAACAGGTGTTGGCCACAGTGCTCAGAAGGTGGGGCACACCAGAAGTAGATCTTTGCCTCTCACCTAAAACATCAACTTTCACTGTATTACTGCAGGCTTCCAGCACTGGGAACTCTCCCAACAGATGCCTTAGTTCTGGACTGGACAGGAAAGTTTCTTTATGCCTTTCCTCCCTTTTCTTGGATTTTCAGTTTTGTTAAAGCTGAAGGCTTAGCCTGCAACAATGATTCAGGTGGCACCAGACTGGCCGAGGCAAGTCTGGTATCCCTATTGTTAACCCTGTCTTGCAGCAAACCCATTTGTCTCTCCCCCACAAACATCCTAAGGATGGCTAAAAAGCCTAGTACAAAAAGACCTATGCAGCCAAATGGAAAGATTTTCCTCTGATGCAAGAAAAGCACATTAATCCTCTTAAGGCTTCGATTCCTAACCTGTTGGATTACTTAGTGCACTTGCAGGATTCAGGTGTGATGCCTCTTCCCTGAAGCTTCACCTGACTGCTCTTTCAGGTTATCTTCTGTTGGAAAGACTAAATCTGTTTTTCTCAGACAGTCTTAAAACAGTTTCTCAGAGGTGTCCTCCATGCCCAGCCTCCAATCAAGGAACCTGTCCCACCTTGGAGCTTGAACTCTGTATTGCCAAACTCATGAACCACCCTTTGAACCCATGGCTTCAGCTCACCTTAAGTATGTCACTTGGAAAATTGCATTCTAGTGGCCATTACCTCTGCAAGAAGGATTTCAGAACTATAGGTTTCTGCACTGAGCCAACTACATTATCCCTCATAGGGATAAGATTGAGCTCAGGATGAACAGAAAATTCCTGCCTAAAGTGGTCTCAGAGTTTCACCTTAACCAACCATCACCTTACCTGTGTTCTTTACTGACAATTCCACTACAGGGGAGCAAAAACTCCACAGTCTGGATGTCAAAAAGGCCCTACTTTACTATTTGGATCACACCAAGCAGTTCAGGGGCCCATCCACACAGTTTTCCTCACCTGTAGGGAGGTAGGTAGAGGAAAACCAGACACTAAGAGAACAATCTCTCACTGGATAGTCTCATGTATTCGATTCTGCTATGACAAGGCTGGTACACAGCCCCCTGAGGGTCTCAGGGCCCACTCTACTAGGGGCACTGCTTGCTTCTGTGGTAGCTGCTAGGACATACCCCTTTGGATGTCTGTAAAGCAGCTACTTGGAAGACTGTGAACACTTTCACTAAACACTATTGCTTAGATGTACAGTCTAGATCTGATGCCAGATTTGGCAAGGCTGTTCTGCAGAGCCTCTTTCCTAAGTAGGTTCTCACCCGCCCCAACTATACTGCTTTATAGTCTGCAGTAGTTACTGATGCTAAAGGACCCCTGGGGTGAGAAGAAAAAATTACTCACTGCAGTAATCTTTTTTCTTCCAAGGTGTCCTTTAGCATCAGTAAGCTCCCACCCTTCCTCCCCAGATAACCTTCAGAAGAGAACTCTGACTTTTGCCTACCAGCAATTGGGTTATTTTAAACTTTAGATTAGATTTTGAGCAACATTTCATGTTTATTATTCTGGTTCTGGTTGTGTTGTGTATTTTTGAATCCTGCTGGTTCATTCCTAGGTGGACATTTGCCCGTTCTAGTTTCAAAAAAATTCTGGAGCCTTCCTCACTCTCCCTGCTCAGCACACCCCCAAGCTTCAATCTGATTGGCTAATTCATAAATTTATTACCATACTCTCCATCTCCGGGGCAGTACTATCAAGTCAGCTCACTGCAGTAGTTACTGATGCTAAAAAACACCTTGGAAGAAAGAAGATTACTACGGTGAGTAATGTTTTCTTCCTCTACCCTTCTTCCAGGACCTTCTGACCCAGGAACAGGCAAACTGGTTCACCCAGGCCTCAAATCCTTTCGCCTTCATGCATGGTGCCTTCTGACATAGCGATCTCAGTTACAGAGTCTCTTCCAGAGTCGCTGAAGTCCTCATAAAGGCCAAAAAGCCATCCTCAAGAACTACAAATACAATGAAGTGGAAGAGGTTCTCCATTTGGGTGGCCTCCAAAGGTTGGGACCCCTTTTCGTGCCCTGTCCCTCAGGTTCTGGAGTATCTGCTACACTTCTCTGATCCAGGGCTCAGCTATTCTTCACTGGAGGTCTACTTGTCTGCCATTTCCGCCTACCACTCCCAAGTGGAAGGCAAAATGGTGGCTCAGTTAGAGGTTTCCCACACTGTCCTCAAAGGAATCCTCCACATGAAGCGCCCACTAAGGAACCCTGTTCCTCCATGGGATCTGAACTTTATACTGGAGAAATTCACTTTGCCTCCTTTTGAACCAGCTGTGAGTTGCGACCTTCTTGGAAAGTGCTGTTTTAGTTGCTATTACTTCTGCTCAAAGTTTCTCGCTCAGGCCCTGTTGAGTAAGGAGCCTTGTCTGATTTGTCACAGAGACTGGGTGGCTTCATGTGACAAATCCTAAGTTTCTGCCAAAGGTGGTTTCAGAATTTACTTAAATCAGACCATACACTTGCCAGTGTATTACCCTGAGCATTCTAATCAAGGGAGGCAACTGCACATGCTGGATGTGCACAGAATGTTGCATTACTACACAAATCAGATGAAGTCAGTCCGAAAAATGGATCAGTTGTTCATTTCTTTTGTGCACAAGAGAGAGGGCACTACAGTTTCAAAGCACTGCTTATCCAAATGGTTGACAAACTGCATTCTATTTTGTTATCAGAAGTATAACAAACCCCTTCCGGGGAAGTCAAGGGACGCTCAACCAGAGGCATGGCTGCATCTACTGATTGTTTCAGCAATGTTTCAGCCGCAGACATTTGTGTGGCAGCTACTTGGAGCTCTGTCCATGCTTTCACTAAGCATTACAGTCTGGACATTGTTTCTAAGCGGGGGGCAGGCTTTGGACTAGCTGTCCTCCAGGGCCTTCTGTCTTAACCTATTTGCCTGCCTACTACAGACCTTTCCTGCCTCCCGTGCTAAGTCCTTTTCTGACTTACACTGCTTGGGACTCAGTCCTAACAGTTATTGCCTACTGCAAGAGCCCTCTTGAAGTAAAGATAGTACAGTGCGTAAGAATGTACCCGTAACAGTAGATCTTCAAGAGAGAGGCTCTTGCAGTAAACAACCTCTTCACTCCCTCCGTCCCCTGCTGCTGCTTTCTCAGCCTTCTATTGGTTCCAGGAGCCCACCCCTCTCCTGTCACACCTTCTTAGGTCTCTGGTGGAGAACTGGAGGGCAGAGCATGGGGATCACCTATTATATAGCGTTGGGCCGACATTGGCCACATGACACCGGGTGGGTGGTCCCCCGCCAGACACTGCTAGCTAATGTTTTCTGTGTGGTCTTGGCACCTGATGGCTCAGTCCTTAATGGTTATTGCCTACTGCAAGAGCATCTCTCAAAGATCTACTGTTATGGTAAGTTCTTCCATAACTATACCTTTCTGGTGGTCATCACCTCTGCTGACAGAGTGACTAACATCTATGTTTTGGTCACAGATCCTCGTATACTGTTTTCCAAAAGACAAGTAGTACTCTGTGTGACCCCTACAAATGGGGTTCCTGAAAGTCTTCCTTGAGCTTTCCTACATGCTCACTGCCAGGCTGGTGTCCTCCATTTTGGCAGTTTAAATGTGATTGCCAGAGAGTGCCTGTATAGCCTCTGTGTACTGTTTCTTTAAGAGCTGCCTGGATTGCAGTCATAAATAATCTGAGAGAGAGCTCTGTTGAAAGATGCAACTATTTGCTGAAAATCATTTAGAGTGATAATGATAATGTAGTTTGTCTAACCTGCCTTCTTTGCAGCAGGGACTGTTTTGTTTATCCCCACTATTTGGCCCGGGACTGCAAATTGGACCAATCAGTACTGGTGGGACCTAAAATGGAGCCAGACTACAGGAGCTGTCTGGAGTCAGAATCTGTAGGAATTGTAGTTTTGGGCTTTTCGCACCTGAAGGAGGAGCTCCTGTTGTAACTGACGGATGAATCAGCCAACCGAACCTTTTGGATCTTGAGGAAATTCCCAGACTTGCTAGCAGTTGAGTCAGATCTAAGTTGGGATCTGAAGAAGCAATAGCTTGAGACAGTCAAGCAGCCATCTGAGTAGTTTTCTACAGGAGAACTGTGGAAAGGCCTTCGTTGTGGCCTGCATGTCTGCCTGCTGCCCCTGAGAGGGAGAGAAGATAATTTTTTCGGACTAAATCCAAGTTTGTGAGAATGAAGTAAGCCACTGATTTTTTACCAGGCTCATACCTGAAGAAGACCGAAGATTTTGCTGACTGTGATCGGCCTGTCAGGATTTCCAGCTACTTTTGAATGCTCAGTTTGTGCAGAGATTTTGCGATCATGACTGGAGAGCAGTTTGCCTGGTACAGTAGAATTTCCTTACCTGTAAATGTGCTGTGAGTTGTTAGTGAGTCGTGATTTGTTCCCACTGTGAACTGTGTTCTGCTTGATGGAAGCTGTATCCAGCCCAAAATGGACTGTATCTGAGTTTGTCTCCATTTGGCCTGGGCCTTTCCACACTGGCCCAGCCACACTACTCGCTGCTCAGAGAAAGCCATCGACAAGAGACCTGCCTGGGATCAGCCCTGCTCCACGCTTGAACAGGAACAATGCCTCTCGACGACTGTGGACCCTGCTTCTCCTGGCACTCCAGATCAACCACCTGCAGTATCAGTTTTCATCCAGCCAGTGTCTAGTCTTGGGTATCGTGAGTAATCATTAGGGTAGCTCCCTGCAACAACAGCCTAATCTAAAGGTGTATCATCTGATTGTCTTGTTGTTTCTTTTCACGAACTGAGCCCTCCTGCTCGGATTACAATTAGTGTGTGTAGTGCATGTTGTTTTCTCCATCACAGGGCCCCAACAAGCTGCAATGTTCTGGCTAGCCCTCCATTCTCCATCTGGGTACCCAAAGTGTGTGACTGTTTATGGACCCTGAAGTGTATGCATAACTGTTTTGATTGATACAGCCTTTAAGCAAATTAACCTGATTCGCCCCCGTTTAAGTCCCTTAAATAAATCAGATCTAACTCTTTTTGCATTTACCCTGACTGTGGTTCCAGTTTGTGCAAGAGTACTGTACTGCTGTCATTTGCTGTGTATAACCTTGTTTTACAGAGGAGTCCCAGGGAGTCGAGCCAGAGGGGAAGCCCTGGTGGTAAGTGCAAACAGTGTGAGTACTTGTTTGGTGTATCGGGTATTGTGAAAGTGATTGTTGTGTATTGTTCTGGCACTAGTAAGGAAAGAGGGGGGGTTACAGTATCCTGGAGGGCTGTACCAGGTTAGCTTGACCACTACCAACCCTGACCTCCGGGTGGAGGCACCCATTTCAGAACTCAGGCCCCTTAACCTGCTACTAGCCAAGCAGGCAGGGGTAGTAGCCCTTGAGATAGCGCCACCTAGAGGGTTACATCTGTACATACCCTAAGTTTCTACCTATAGTGGTGTCGGAGTTCCATCTGAATTAGTCTCTGATGCTGTCTACCTTTTGTACCCGCTATCATAATGAGGAAGAAGGGACTCTCCACTCACTGGTTGTGAACAGGGTCCTTAGATTTTAGCTGGACAGGACTAAGGACTACAGACAGGCAAATCAGCTCTTTGTCTCTTTCGACCCCAATCGAAAGGGACTACCTGTCACAATCAAGGGCATTTCAGCCTGAATTGTGAATTGCCATCACCGCAGCTGTGCTGTGGCAGGGTTAAGTTAAAGGGCAAATTCCATGCCCACGCCACCAAGTGGTAGCTACTTCCTTGGCAGAACTCCACTCAGTGCTGATTACAAAGATTTGCTTGGCCGCAGCTTGCAGCACAGTGCATTCATTTACCAAGTACTATGCCCTGGATGTCCATGCCAGGCAGCATGCCACCTTTGGCAGGACAATTCAGACTGAATTACTATCTTGAAGTGAGCCCTGAGTTCCAGTCTCCCTAGTTCAGGGGGCTTTTTCTGAGCTTGGTACTCTGACCCATTGAAATCTATGGAGAAGATTGATTCTTGGAAGATATGAAAGTTACGTACTTATCGTAATTATTGATCTTTCTGAATATCTTCCCCGTACTTTACCATGCCCACCTACCATCCCCCAGACTCACTTCAGTAGTGCTGTGTTGGTCTTCACCTCTTTTAATTGGTTTGAAGTGTGAAGACACCGTGTTACTGGTTTGGTGGCCCTTCTTACATGGGCTACTGGGGCTATCTTATGTCCTTAGGTTAAGTGCATAGGTTACATGTTAGGTTCATGCTGCTCACCTCCTCAGTAAAAAAAGGAACTGAGGCAGTTGGGAGCTGGTGCCACTGTATAACAGTGGGCACATGTGATGATGTGTGTGGGTCCTATCTTCATCACTAGCCCCTCCAGAAAAGTTCTGGCTCCTGCAAGGTCCTATCAGCTGTGGCTCAGACCAATTAGTTGTAATCTATGGAGGAGATGTTCAGGAGATCAACAGTTATGGTAGGTACATAAGTTTCATTTCTGGCACACACACGGTACTTGGAATAATATCCATAGCTAAACCTGTAGTGCAGTATGAGGTGGGTGCTGCACTGTTGCATTGTCATCCTTTGGATTAGACATTCAACTGAGGTCCATTCTGACCATCTTTGGTCACTGATCAGGTGGAGTTAAAGATCCCATGGCACTAGTGATAGAAGACTAGAGGAATTTCCTAATGTCATGGCCAACATTCCCCTTGCTAATGAAGCAGGTCCCTATAGCTCAGCATCACTCCCAGGCGCACCTGGGAACAAGCCATCACAGCTTGCTGTGCCTTTCTTGTTAAAAACAGTTCAAATAAATAATGCTGCATAACTTTCGATGCTGTTCTCCCAAAGAATCTGTGTAGTCCTGCTTTAGAAGTCTGAACTGTGCTACTTCCAGAAGTTCACCATGCAGGCTATTCCACATGTTGATAACACTGTCTGTATAATGCTGTCTGATGTTTTCCTTTACCCTTCTCTCACCCTCTCCATCTGTGTACTGCTTGCACTCATTAGCATGAAGAGCTGTATACAGTGTGTTCCACTTACTGTAGGTTCTAGTGAGAATCAAATTTGCATACTAGAGCTTGTTGTCAGGACAAAACTCAATACTGGCGGGCACTGCTATGATGAAGACAGTGGAGCTGTGGCACTGATGCCACTGGTGGGTGATAAACCATCAGAGCTGCTTAGGATATTGTGATTAGTGGCATAGAGGTCCCAGACTTGACAAACACATTTTAAACCAACCTACCCAATCTTCAGGGCTGTTAATGTAGTTAGAGGAAGGTTTTCTGTGGAGGTTTTCTAACTCAGTAATTTAAAATATGCAGAGCTTGTTGTAAAGATCTTCAAAACAACAGAGTGGGTCTCAGACTGGCTGTCAGCCAATGAGAGTTAGGACTGCAGATCCAAAGGGAAGTAATTATTATGCTGTTGAAACATCTGAATGATTATTCAGGCAGAATTCATCTAAATTGGGCAGCTGTACTGCCAGGGCTTGGGGTAGTGGAGATGGTTGTTGCAATACAAAGGGACCATATGACTTCTGACAGTTGGGAGTAGGGGAATAAACTAGCATTTCAGGGCAGTTGTAGACTATGGAACAAAAGTAGCCCAGTTATTGTGGAGTTACAGTGCTTGGCATCAGCTTTGGAGATGATGCTGGCCTTGAGCCACTGAAGCTCTTTGCATACGAGACATCAGGCCTCTTGACTTCTTTTCCAGATCATCAAACTGAGGGAAGTCATCATGTGCTGAATAATTTCCAATGGTATGTGGGTTAAACTTTGAACACTGTGTTCACATTAAAAAAAAGCTTGAGAAAAAAATACAAAGAATCCTTCCTGGAGTCCTAACATAATTCCCCAGTGGTTGGTTTCAACAAGTACTTGCACAGTTAACCAGCAATGCACACATGAACTGGTTCAAATATAACAATTTTTATATCTATGTATTGTGTATATCTTTTTATTCCCTCAGCAAGCTCTTCAGCTCCTGTTCCCCACTCCCCTTGGCCAGCACTCACTCCTCCTGGCCTGACCTTGTGGCTTGTCCCCACAGCTTGCCCCTCATGGTGGGCTGGAGAGGGGAGAGCTGTCCTTCCCCCACTATACTCAATTCAAGTTCAGGCCCAGGTGGTGGATCAGGTCCAGGGAGGAGTGCAGGACATCATCTTGCCTTTGGATCCCTTTTTCTCCCAATTTCCTGCAGAAGCTTCGCTTTGGAAACATGCATGTGAAGGCATGCATATTCTGCAGATTCAAAGCCCAACCTTTGAGCTGCTCATTCCCACACTGTCACCAGGCCTTCACCCGCTGGTGGCCAAGGGCCAATATGGTAACCACTCCTTCCTCAGGAGAGGGGCTATGCTCAATCCTCTTCCACCCCACTGACCCCTGGCAACCCGTGCTCATTCCCCAACATGGATCACCAGTGTGGTAGGATGTAAGGCATTAGACGCCTCAGCCCTCCATGCCACTGGTGGGGTTCAACATGTTTAAAGGGACATTTAAAGTATCCCATATGGTAGTAAGTGTTTCTTCTTCTGTATTCTTAGAGTGAGAGGACTGTAAACCATAGGAGAGCGGTTCTATCTAGCTATCTGTCTGTCTGTCTGTCTGTCTGTCTGTCTATCTATCTGTCTATCTGTCTGTCTGTTTATTTAGTTACAAATTGTTGTCCAGGAAAAGCACTCTAAGCCAATGCTCTTTTCCAGGTGCAACACCAGGAAGGGGAACAGAAGGGACTGAAACAAAATCAGAGTACAATGGTTCAAGAAGCAAAGTACTATGGTGCAAAAAAAAAAAAATAGAAAATTACAGTAGTGCAAAAAAGTACAGTGCTGAAAAAAGAGGCAGCTACAGGAATTAAGGATGACCAGAGCACAGGCAGGGTACAGAGGGTTTGTGTCTCGACTTCCAGGGTAATTTAAATCTGGACTACTGTATGTTGCTAGCTATGTATCACTGTTGGGGCACAGTCTAGGCACAGCAGATTTTTAACAGGGTATGACCCTGGCTGGCCCTGTCCTAGAGTCGCCCATGGTTTAAAATGAGATGTGGCAAATTAGTCAGGTGCCAGAATGACAAGCTGTAACAAAAACAGGCTAAAAGAACTACTAGCAGGAGGTTGTGAAGTAATCTCTGAGAATGATGTGATTAAGTGAGACTTGGGTGTCTAAGAGATTGGTGGGAAGGGGAGAGGTAAAGGTGGGAAGGATGGTTGTCCCAGAGTGAGGAAAGGCAGAAACAGGAAACAGTCTGACCAGTGCAAGTTTTGCAGTGAGGGAGAAAAAGCAAAAATCAGAGAAGTGGAGTGAGTAGGATTAATAGGCAGAGGGCTAAAGGAGGGTGGAGAGGTAAGGGGGTAGGGAGGAAGGAGAACCTGTACTTGGAGAAAATTGAGGAGCAGTGAGTGAGATGCTGGGATTCCAGGGATGGGGGTGAAAGTATAGGTAGAGGGAGAAATGATGAGCAGTAAAGGAATTGGTGGCAAAAGGACAGATGGAGTTAAAGATAGGGTCCAGTCTGGCTAAGGTGGATTTTGAGGTAGCATTATAAAATCAACATACTCAAACCAGCAAGATCATTTTGAGAAAGTCCTCATGGTGGACCAGGAGGGGAAGGCAGGATTTGTTCTAGTAAAGGGTGCTAATTTTAGGGTGAAGCTTTTTGTGGATTGTACTGATGTATGAGGATAAACCCAAGTTTCTATCCAGCAACACACCAAGGTACTTATAGAGTGAGACCTCTTCAAAGGGGGGAGGCATCATCCAGGGTTATGAAAATGGGAGGGGGGGTCTTGGCCTAGATTGCTTTTCCCTGATATCAAAGCACATGGACACTGTCAGTTTGGTGTTCAGCACAAGCTGGTTTGAGAGGAACCTGCACTGAACATTGTCAGAGTCACACTATAACAAGGATCCCAACTCTGCAACAGAGGCCCCAGTGGAATAAAGAACTGTATCATTCCCGGCCAATGCCCTTTGGGGTAACCTTTGCCTTACTGTTTGCACACTGAGGTTCTTTGTTTTTGAACTTGTTTTTTGTTTTAATTGGGTTCACCACAACATTACCCAGACAGACCATCTTAGAGTAACTGGTTCATTCCACTGGGGTGTCGAACAGACGAGGCACAATGATGAGTCCTGGTAAGATGAAACACATATCTGTGTCTTCTGTTGGCACTCTTTGCAAACTGTGTGAGAGGCCTTTCGGCACCATGCATTTCTGCTTAAAGTTGAACCAGCATAATATTCTGTGGTGATTTGCATATGCAGCCCATGATGCTTTGTGTTATGGGGGCATGTGTGATTTTGTATTACTGTATCATTAGTGTACATATGTACAGTATGTTCAATAGGATAAAGGCTGGGTTAAAATGTACAACTCCTAAGACTTGCCTCTGTATATTGCCATACTGAATACTGTTTCATTGATATATAGTCTGTTTATTAGCATACTGTTAACTGGAGTTCTGATAATGATTTGGTTGCACATGTGGTTCTAATTTTTGTTTTTGTTTAAATTATTGCTATCCTGTTCAGCGATAGTGGAGAATACTGGACCTCCACTACTTGCATAGTATAAAGCTTTTGTGAATACAGCATGGGCTTGTTCTTGCTGCTAATTTTGGTTTCCATATGTTTGAATTGGGGGGCTTTGCTCCCCACCCCCACCTTATTTTTTTTTTTACTCAACTCAAATAAACTGATACTAATTAGCCTAAAGGTTAGAGTAACGAGCTGTGAACGAGCTCAGTACATCCAGCAGACCCGAGTTTGATTCTCACAACATCCACTTGCATACTGTGTGACTCTGAGCAAGTCATTTAACTGCCCAGTGCTCCCATGTCACCCATGAAAACAGGCACTTGTGCCTAGTGGGCCTTACCTGGTTACCAAAGACTAAAATAAAAAAAAATGATATAAAATTTATGAAACTGTAATTGTCTAATGTATCCCATGACTATGAATGTACTCTTATACTGTGTTACTTTGTGCTTACCTAATGTAAAGTGGTTGGTTTTCTCAACCCCGGGTCGCCCCTGAAAAAGGGACCTTGGTCTCAGTGGGCTTACCTTGGTTAACAAAATCTAAATAAATAAATAAAAATAAGCAAAAGGTAGTTTTGAGAGAGTACCGTAACTTGAACTCTACGCTAATAGCATAGGTCCACTATTCTCCACTATCATCCCCTGTTCTACCTACTTCTTCACCACCCTGTAGCCTTTGTCCCCAGGTCACATCTGTAAATGAGATTTTTATGATTCTCTGTATTGCTTACCTAGTAAAACAGTTTCAGTAAATAAATAAAGGAAGGTGGTTAAGGAAAATAGAGGAGGGATGGGACCCAGGATGGCACCAATTGGTGTCGCTCAGTGAGATAGGACCATAACCAAACATAGAATTTGACGGCAGATAAAGACCACTTGGCCCACCAGTCTGCCCATTTCCGTACCTAATGGATAAGCTGCAGATCCTAGTTAACCAGCAGCCTATTTCTTCCTACCCCCACCCCCTAGAATTGCCTTATGACTGTCCCATGCATGCTTGAATTCCACCACTGTTTTTGACTCCACAAGCTCCTCCAGAAGGCTGTTCCATGCATCCACGACCCTCTCTGTGCAAAAATACTTCCTTAAATTACCTCTGTGCCGCCCCCCTCTATCTTCAAATTGTGTCCCCTTATTCTTGCACACCACTTTTTAAGAAAGATGCTACCCTTGTGGACTTTGTTGATTCCCTTGAGGTACTTGAAAGTTTCTATCATGTCCCCCCTCTCCCTCCTTTCCTCGAGGCTATACATATTAAGCTCCTTAAGTCTCTCTTCATATGTCTTCCGGTGCAGACCCTGCACCATTTTAGTTACCCTCCTCTGGACAGCTTCCATCCTGTCTATGTCCTTGCGGATTGGATCTCCAGAACTGCACGCAGTACTCAGATGGGATCTCACCAGCTGTCTGTACAGAGGATAATAACTTCCTGTTTTCTACTGGTGATGCCTCTCCTATGCATTCCAGTATCCCCAGCCCTCCTTGCTGCCCTCTCACATTGCTTGCCCACCTTTAGGTCATCTGATATGACTGCCCCAGGTCCTTTTCATTTTGTTGTTGTTAGTATCTCACCCCATTGTGTACTCTTCCCTGGGTTTCTTTCCCAGGTGCATTACCTTACTTCTTAGCATTGAATCTAAGCTGCCATACATTTGACCATTCCTCTAACCTTGCCAAGTCCCTTCTCATCCTTTCCACCCCACCTTGTGCATCAACTCTGTTGCAGATCTTTGTGTCATCTGCAAAGAGACATACTTTCCTTCAGTCCCTCTGCAATGTTGCTTAAAAGACAATGAAGAGGACTGGTCCTAATCTGAACCCTCGGTGCCCCACTAGTAACCCCTTTCTTCAAGTGGGCTCCATTTACTAATACTCTCTGTGTCCTATTCTCCAGCCAATTCTTTACCCAGGCTGTCATCTTGGGACCCACTCCCAGGCTGGCTATCTTGTATATTAATCTTTTGTGTGGGACTGTGTCAAATGCCTTGCTAAAGTCTAGGTAGGCCATGTCCACAGCCCCTCCCTGATCTACTACTTTGGTCACCCAGTCAAAGAAATCTATCAGATTCGTCTGGCATGACCTTCCGCTGTGAATCCATGCTGCCTTGGGTCCTGTGCCCTTCTGGCCTCTAGATACTCAACAATTCTTTCCTTCAAAGTGATTCCATCATTTTCCTTATCACTGAGGTTAAACTAACTGGTCTGTAGTTTCCTGCTTCTGCCTTGCTCCACTTTTGTGAAGGGGAATCACATCTGCTCTCCTCCAGTCCTCGGGTACCACCTCATCCTCCCATGATTTGTTAAAGAGGGTAGTCAGTGGTGTCACTAGTTCTACCCTTAGTTCTTTTAGAATTCTGCGATGAATTCCATCAGGCCCCATTGCTTTGTCCACCTTCAGTTTAAAGAGTTCTTTCAGAACTCTTTCTTCTGTAAATGGGCTGGTATCAACTTCTGTATCCAGAGTGTTTCTGTTGTTTGTTTTAGGTACCTCCCCCTCTTCATCTGTAAATACTGAGCAAAAATATTTGTTTAGTATCTCTGCCTTTTCACAGTCACCCTCTGCCCACCCCGCCCCTTTATTAAGCCTCACTATCCCTCCCTTTGTCTTCCTTCGCTCCCTGATGTACGTATAAAAGGTTTTATCCCCTTCTTAACTGAGTTGGCTATCTTTTCCTCGGTTTGGGCCTTTGCTGTTCTGACTGCCTTCCAGCTTCCTTTTGCTTTCAGATACAGTTCTCTGTCCTGCTCCTTCTGTGATTCCATGTACTTCCTGAATACTTTCTTTTTCTCTTGAACCTTCACTGACACTTCCTTTGAGAACCATAGTGGTTTCTTACATCGTTTTGTTTTCTTTATTTGCTTCACACAAAGGCTTGTTACCTCTGTGATGTCAGTTTTTATTATTCCCCATTGTTCTTCCACCCCTCCTTCCTGCCCATTTGCTAGAGCATTCCTTAGGCAGTCACCCATTTTGGCAAAGTCAGCCCTTCTAAAGTCCAGTACTTTTGCCTTTGTATGGCTTGACTCTATTGCTGTGTTTATTGTGAACAATACTGTTCGATGGTCGCTAGTTCCCAGATGGCTACCCGCTTCTACATCTGTGATCCTCTCTCCATCTCCATTTGAGAGAACCAGGTCTAAGATTGCTTCCTCTCGAGTGATCTCCAATACTAGTTGTCTAAGACATGCCCCCTGTAGGTCATCTAGAATAACCCCACTCTTCGAAGTGGCTGCTGCAATTGCACTCCAGTTAACATCTGGCATATTCAGATCACCCATCAAGCAATATCTCCCTTTTTCTGCCATTCTAAGTATACTTTCTATCATTTGCTTGTCCATTTCCTCCCCTGAGAGGGTCTGTATACAACCCGTGTGGACTGTGGTGCCATTGCCTGTCTCAAATTGACCCACAGTGCTTCTTCTCCTCCCTGTTTACCTTTTGTTCTGTTGCTTTGATTCCTTCCCTTATGTAAGAGCTACTCCTCCTCCTCTTTTACCCTCCCTGTCCTCCTGTAGATAGTGTGTCCTGGTATGTTTACGTCCCAGTCATGGTTTTGTGTGTACCAAGTTTCTGTGACTGCCACGATATCCAGATGTTCCTCCTCCATCAAGGCCACTAATTCAGAAAGCTTGTTACCTAGACTACGGGCATTGGTACTCACTGGTCTCCATTTTTTGATGGCTTTACCTTCTGTTGCAGCATCCCCCACTGACCTTTCTACCTCGGTCTTTTTCTCATTTAGTACCCTGTTTTGTAGGGTACTGAATCATTGGAAGGGTTGGATAGTCTCGCCATGTATAGATTATTGAGGAGAAGGGGCTGGGCCACCATATCAAAGGTCTTGGTGAAGTCTATGAAAATAGTGGTGGCAGAGTGCCACGTCATGATCCTGAACTTTCAGTATTGAATCAGTGACCCAGAAGAGGAATTAGACAGTGGAGTGGGTCTTACAAAAGCCTGACTAGTAAGGAGAGTGGAAATTGGAGGAGAAAAGGATGGAGAGTTGGGAAATTACAAGTTTCTCCTGAAATTTAGCAAAAGCACAAGAAGGAGAGAGATTTGGCAGTAGTTCCCTAAGAAAGTGGTATCACCCTCTTTGTAGAGAAGGTGGACCACAGCTTGTTTCTACATATGGGGAGCTGAATTGATCTGCAGGGAAGGATTGACTGGAGTGGTAAGAGGGTAGGTAATAACTGGAGTAGAGAGGTACAGGAGTTTGGGGTCCAGACCATCACGACTGTGCCCCTTGGCAGGTTTAAGTGAGAGAAGGGCAGAGAGGTTGGAGGAGGGAGGGAGTGAATGGAGAGAAGGAGTGTGGGAGAAGGAACAAGATAGTGAAAGAGACTGATAGGGAGGAAGGGAAGGAGGGAGCGAGCACAGGTGCAAAAGAAGTGGTTAAAGGCAGTGGCGAACTCAGAATGGTCAGAAATAGGAGAGCACTTGGTTTTAAGAGTAGGGTGGTCAACAGAGTGGGGAGGAAAGTTAAAATGGAGCAAATAACCTGCCAGAGCTAATGGTTCTTCTGGATGCTGGATGCAAATTAATTGGCCTTAGATTCTCTGATAGCCTTTGTGCTGGTATTGCAGAGTTTTTTGTACCTACATAGGACCTCAGGGAGCCAGAGGACTTATGGATGTGACAGGCAGAGCCACGTTTCTTAAATAGGGTGATTAGCTCTCCAAAGACCCAGGGATTGTGGGACCCACATGCACTTGATCTCCTGAGGGGGCATGTATGTCTCAGATCGTGGAGATTTAGATTGGAAGAGGAAGAGGATGCCATCTGTATTTGAGGATACAGTGAAGGGAACCAATCAGCATTCTAATGATCCTCTAGAAGGGAAGTCGGGTTGAGGGATAGTATGACCTAACCCAGATGTACTTCAGTGGGAACTTGGGTTGCTGACTTTTGATTTTATAGACGCTGTAGACACTGTGATGGTTACTGAGAAAGTTGGGTACCATACCAGCTGAGATAATGTGGTGTAGGACAAGGGAGAGGACCCAATTGATAAAAGTCTGGTTGTCAGCATTGAGGTTTACTGAAGTAGGCTCCAAGATGAGCTGAGAGAGTTTTTTTTCGTTACTGGTTTGTTGGAGGGGGATAACCAGTTTCTACTGAGGTCACCCAGAATCCGAAGAAGTTAAGGAAGGGAGAGAGAATATGAGGAAGAGAGTCACGTTTGGCCTGGGGAAGTAGATCTTGCTGACAAATACGGGGAGGGAGGAAGGAAATGAGAGTTTGCACAGCAGAAGTTCAAGAGAGGAAAGAATGGCAAACTCATGAGAAAAAGGAATGGCAGACTGATGCACAATGCCACAGGTGAAGATAAGATGCATATAATCAGCCACACCACTCCCTCTCTTCCCGAGGTCCTGTTTGTGGACTGCATACCCTGGAAGGTGATGCTGGCACCACTGACCCAGGATGAAAGCCAGGATTCAGTAATATCAAGGGCATCGGGCAAGTATTTCAGCACCTACAGCCTAAACGTTTCCAACTTAGTAAGTAAGCTCTGAACATTTAGATGGCTAGTACAAATCCCTTGGGAATGATGGTGGGGGAAGAAGGGGTGGGCTAGGATTTAGTTAAGCTTTTCCTGACAACAAGAGATGGACAGTGATAAACTTGATGGCATTGTATTTTCATCACGGGGGGAGGTGAAGGGGAGGAGAGGAAAACAAAGAGCAGCGGAGAGCTACTAAGGTAAGGGAATGGGACATGAAGAGGTTGGGTTGAATAAGAGGAGGGTGGGTGACGGGGAGAGTTGAGGAAAGGATGAATAAGAGGAGGGCATGTGATAGAGGGGAAGGGAAAGGAGCAGTGGTGTGAGGATGGGTGAAGAGAGTCCATTGAAAGTAAGGGGAAGGGAGGAAGAAGAATGACAGCAAAGTCTCAGTAGTTTTGAAAGAAGGGATCAGGTGGAAGGGGAGGTAACTGTGATGTAAGAACAATAACCAAGAATAGAAAACCACAGTATAAAAAGATCAAGAACAGTTGTTGAAATCGAGCAGTATTTTTTACTGCAGCATTGTGAAATACATGAGAAGCAACAACTAAAATCTTTTTCCCATATTGGTGTTTGGAGCTCCTTTGGTGGGCCACAGCTGCTGTCTGCCAACCTACCGGACTCTGGGGTCTTTTGGGATGTTATGATGCTGTGTGTGTCCCAGTGGACCGCTGGAGCCAGCCTGGAGGCATCATCCTGCCACAGCCCCCAACCTTTTTCCTGGTTTACTCCCATGTTACCTCGGGGCCCCAGAGACGTGCATGTGCGTGGAAGCACGCATGCACCCTCTTGCTCAGGAGATGGCCCCATCCTTCCAACCCATTGACCTAGTGCCACTGGCTTCCTCAGCTATGCTGCCCCCTAGCCTCCACCATGAGGCAGTCAAGCACTGAGGGAGGCTTAGCTCCCTCCCCGGAGAGGAGATCTGCCTGTTGGCAGATCATCTGGCATTGCACCCTTCCCCCTGTGCCGACCTCCAGCAACCGCACTCACTCCCGAACATGGGTCATTATTGTGGCAAGAGGTAAGGCATCCAGTGCCTCAGCCCTCTGCACCACCGGGCTGACCCAGCAACATCTAAAATTAATAAAATTAATTACATACAGGATAGAACTTGTACATGAGCAAATAATGTGCATCACAGCAGTAAGAGGTAAATTTAGTCATCAACACATTAAAGTAAACTAAAGGCAACTGCTAGGCAGGAATCAGGGGGGCCTAGCAAAGGAGGCAGTGGGCCTCAAAGCAGAGGTAAACAGAGCTGTAGAAGAGGATAAGGTACTGTACAAACAAAACCAAATCAAGGGAAAGTAATAAATGGCAGGGCTACTTAAGTAAAATCAAAGTTTTTGAGTACACTAATTCATGTTCAAAGTCCAATACTAGTAAATGGGTGGGTTATGTAAGAAATAAGACATGAGGAGGTCTGCATTTGATATTTCTAATGCAGGGCCGGGGCATAGTGAGGCACGAGGCCACAGGTCGAAATGCCTTCAGCCCCTGGCCATGCATTAGAAATGTCTGATCTGGAGTATTTTATTGCACTTATAAAATGGATCACTTTATTTTGCATATGTGAAAAAATTAAAACTCATATGTTTAAATAATCTAGTGGAAAATCTTTAAAGTATTTTGCTATAAAATAGTTCCTCCACCTGTATTACTTCCATGCTTTTTTTTTGAGCTTCTGACTTTTGTCCTATTGTGGCCTCCCTGTTATACTATGGCTGTCATGGCTTCCATGTCCCACCCTCCTGATTTTTTTTTATTAAGTCCATGTGTTGTGCATTTAATTTATATTTTACAGTGGAGTTGTCAGCTTGTAGCAGGGAGAACGTGGTGCTGGTCCTTCCCAACTGGTTGCAAGCAGGTGGGTGGCAGACGTTGACAAATGTATATGTGACCTTGACAGTCTGAGTAGAATCAGCAGCTCAAAATGGACATTCCAGTCACAGCTCTCCAGGATAGAATTCAGTTCAGTTACACCTTCAAAAAGAAGTTCACTTTGCTTGCCGTTACAGGAGCTAAGCAACTGAAGGAGGTGGGGATTGTGTGGATTTTGTAGATTTTATTGTCAAAACATTTAAAAATAAATACCAGGTGGGAAATGGTGTGCTGCACAAAACTGGAAGAAATACTTATTTCTCCTAGTTCTGTGGTGTGCTGGTGTAACCCCTAGATGGCGCTATCCCAGGGGCTACTACCCCTGCCTGATTTGCCACTAACAGGTTGAGGGGCCTGGATCCAATGGCGGGTGCCTCCACCCAGAGGTCAGGGTTTGCAATAGTTAAACTAACTTGGTCACAGCCTCTGGGACACTGCAACCCCTTTCTTCCCACTAGTGGCCCACACAATATATCAAATTCCTTCACAGTATACACTTACCCCAGGTCTGGTTCGGCACTGGGACCTCCTGTGAAATGAGATACAGTGCAACAATCACAGTACAGTACTTTAACATAGACAAATACCTCAGGCAGTATAACTTTGCTGAAACAAGCAGCTCTGATTTATTTAGGGGATATAACAAGGACAGGGAAATCAGGTTAATTAGCTTATCACTCTAATAATCTACCTACGGCTCTGTGCAGGCCTATCCCTATCAGTTACTGTCCTGGGTACCAAGCCCTAGTGGCTAGTCAAAACCGTGGCAGCTGGTAGGGGCCCTTTCACACAGAGAAAGGAGAATTAAACAGTCAGCAGTACAGTAATTCCATTTGGATTTAATGTGGCAATTCAACAGGAGGCGACCCTGAATTAGTACTCACGACCTCCAAATAAGATAGGGTCCTTCAATGTCAGCAGGGCTCACTTGAGGTACACAAACCTCTTCACACATTTATATAAAGAAAGCACTATACCAGGCAGGCTGCATCTGTATCCCGATTGCAATTACTGCAATACCGGGAGAACACACAGCAGATTCAGTTCCTGACAGACAGAGTGCAATTTTCAGCAATTCCTCCAGTCTTCTACAGGGTGAGCCTGGTTTCTACTCTTCAGATATCCTTTGATTCTCTTCACAGGACGGATTCAGTCCTAACAAGCTGTTACACAAGCTGCAGACGGAACTCTGGGCCTTACACGTTTTTAACTAAAACTGCACACTGAAAAGCACAGGGCTCCTTCCTTCTTCACTGCCAAAGCTCAACTGAACTCCAACCGACAAAACCGGCACTTCCTTTGAGTTCCTCCCAGTTCTTGACTGGATTGGCTGTCACTCACAATAGACTGCTGCTGTTGGTCCAAAAGGCACTGAAGTCTAAACTACATCTCCCAGAGTCACTGCCCATACAATCCTCTTGTGGCTGGCTCAGATTATGAGTCCAAGTTCTGATTCGTCAAGGCACCATTTTAGAGCTAGCTACCCCACACTGATTGGTCCAGTTCAGCAGTTCAAAACTAGAATGGGGAACTAGCAGACACAGTTCTGACTGCAAAGAAAGCAGGTTAGACAAACTGTAATTTCATTATTACTCTAAATAATTTCTGGCAAACAGTTACATCTTTCAGATAGGTTCCTTTGCACTCCTAGTGACTGCAAAATGAAGTGAATTGGCAGCAGCTCGAGTGGTACTCAGAGAAGCACACAGTCCCCCATACAAACTAATTATGTCTGCAAGCAGACAGCTCTTAAAGAGACAGTACCAGAGGCTCTAAAAACACTCACTGATAAATGGCTTAAATGCCAAACACCATTCAGGCTTGGAGCATTCAAGCAAGCTCCTGGAAGTCTTTTGGGAACCCCCATTTGCAGGGGGGTTACACCGGTAAGCATTTGAAATGCTTCTTTCATATTTTTTTGTTTGCATTATTGAGAGGTACGAGAGAGCAAGTGGGTGGTAGGAAATCTGCCAGACTGTGGTGGAGGGGAGCTGTCATTGAAATAATCGATCGGAGCACAGAAAAAAAACACATACAAAATCACAAGCAGTGTATCTGCAGCATCTCCTGTCCCATATGGAACTGCTTATTTTTTGAAGGACTGCTGACGGGCTAGGTGGTCTTGATGTGGGGGGCGGGGTGATGTAAAACTGATGGTGTGAGGGATGGAGGGCAGCTGCTGGGGAAAGATCACACACCACAGTAAAAATAGACTATAGAAGGCATAAGAGTTTCATTTGTGTTTTTGTCTGCACTTCATTTTGGTAGACTGGGAAGAATACAACAAATGTTTCTAGCACTGTAGGGAATTTGGCTCTGTCAGTCTTGCTAAGTGGATGAATAAAATGGTGGTAGTTAAATTTTAAAAATTCTAAATAGTGACTGTGGCTCAAGGATGTTTCACATTCTGTTCTGGGTTGGCAGCACTTATGTTTAGCCATGCATTAGATACTCCGAAGTGCTGGGGCAGTGTGTGGTGGTGAATTTGAACTCCACATCTTGCTTGCTTGCAATAAATGTTGATTTTCAATTTTGTTTTGAATGTACTTTGCATATTTTGCATCTTTTGAGTTTTGGTGAGCAGAGGGCGAGGAGCACTGGCATATTTTGGATTTACTTACAGACCAAGCAGGGTGAAAGGAGGGATCGCAGACGGCACAGGGTGGCTGTCTGTTTTATTTATTTATTTATTTAGTTTTTTTTTTAACCGGGTAAGTGCACTAGCCAGCAGGTGACTATTTTCAGGCACGACCCGGGAGAGTACAAGACAAGATACATACTGAGGATGTATAACATATACAATATAATTAGAAAGGCAGTACAATGTAAAAACAGTGAAGCTAATTAAGCTAAAATAACATAGTGTCCACTAATCTAAGCAAAACATTGTTTTGTATAGCATATACAGGCAGAGCTGGTACTGGTACGAGGACGGAGTAATTCCTTGATTCCCTGGTAGACATAGTTCAGGAGGCGGGAGATGGAGGGTAGAAGTAGTGGAGGAGGATCCACTCTGGGACTCACTGCACTCCCAGTGAGAATAGTTGGATCCTTTGAATTTGTTGTAGCCCAATGTTTTTCAGGTATCAGTTTTATTTATTTATTTATTTTTTGTATTCTTTGTTTTTAATTTTCAAAATTTCACAACAAGACAACTATAGAAACATACACCAAAATAAATACCATTACAACAATAAATAAAGACAACTATTGCCAGACGGTCCATTTTAGTTTAACCCATAAAGTCAGGAATAGTGATAGAAATCTTTAAAAAGAGTAGGAGGTTTTTCTGTTAAGCAGATACTTGAACATTTAGTAAAGTGACTGTATAGTGGGGCATAACGGGGCACCCTAGAACCAATTCATAAAAAAACACTCAGCAAGGGCAGGGAGGGAGATCATAGCTGTCCTTCACCCATGAGGGGTAGTTCCCTCCAAGCAACACCAGCTCTCTAGTTACACTACACCATGCCTTAACATGTGTGCCTCAAGGGGGGAGACGGGGAGTCCAGGAAGGGACCCCAACCCATCATAAATCTGTTACCCCTTTCCCTCAGGACAAACGAAAGGTGCTCCATGGCCAGGACCTGGATAGCCAGAGTTTTCCAGGGTTGAATCATGGGCTGGACACACAAGACCCAGGTATTTAATAGACAGTGGTGTGCTAGGGCCAATAAAACCTGGATCCAGCGTGGAAGCAGCCCCAGCCCTCCTCCCTGAAATCCTCCATGCCAAAGAGCATAGTGATATGTGTCAGTGCAATCTGCCTCCCTGATATATTTGATAACTCCTGTGACACTGCTCACCAAAAGTCGTGTAGGGACAGACAAGTCCAAAAGTAATGTAGGTATGACTCCAGGTCACTCTTAAATTTCCCACACTTTGGGGAGATCACTGGATTATATTTATGGACAATCAGGGGAGGGCAATATAGTCGATGAATACATTTGAACTGGGACTCCTTGTATTTATTGCAGAGCAATAACCCCATGTGTGATCACAGTAAAAGCTTCCAATCATCCTCCCTAATATTCACCCTTAAGTCCCTTTCCCAGAGCTCCTTACTCTTCTGAGTAAAGTTGGGTATACACAGTCTGTCTTGATGGGTCACCTTCCATATAAGACCCCCAAGATCCTTGCTGGCTGTATAAATCAACTGTTCCATCTATGCCATTGGTGATTCAGTTACTGAGGCTCTCCCCAATCCCCTCACAAATGCCCGAACCTTCAGGAACCAAAAACAATTGGAGTGTGGCAGTTCTGTGTCCCCCTGCAGGTTGACAAAAGTGCGCATCCCCCCTCAGGTACGAAGATTAGCCAAACACAAAACCCCTCAAGTCTCCCACTCCTTAAACATTTCGTCGGAGAGATTTGGCAGGAAAAAAGGATTCCCTGCCACAGGCACCAGGAGAGTTTTGTCCTCCAATGCTTGTTGCCTGCATTTCAGCTGTTTTGAGGCTTCTAACACCCATCTGGCCAAGGGGTTGGATATGCCTAATTGGCTATATGCCTGGCACTCCTGTTTAGTTAAATATGCAGAGAGTCAGCCAGGGTGGCCCTCTTCCTCCAAATCGAGCCACCCAGATTCAGGGGGCCATCTGACCCAGTCTTTTATATATCTGCTGGATTGATTAGTAGTAGCTTTTCAAGTCAGGAAAGTTCAACCCCCTCTGGAAGCATCTGCTCTGAGGCACTGGAGGCTCATCTGAGGCCACTTACCTTGCCACAAAAAGGTGGCAAATGCCTTATCCAAACAACGCATATCATATTTTATAAGTCCCATTGGTAACATCTGCATTGGGTACAGTATCGAAGGCAGCACAGTCATTTTGATAAGGTTAATGCGACCCAACCATGAAATGAGAAGTGCTCTCCAGCACCTCAGTTCTCCCAGGATCATGTCTATAAGAGGAGTATAATTTAATTGGTAGAGGGGGTCTAGGGTCAGGCCCTCTCGTATTCCCAAATATTTAAAAGATCCACTTACTTCTTTTAACCCCCAAGTATTATTCTGGCCTCCATTTAGTGGTCCCCCAAGGGTCAATATCTCTGATTTTCCTAAATTTAATTTGTAACCGGAGAACACAGCAAACTCAGAGATTATTCGCAACAGTGCAGGCATGGATTGGTGCGGTTCTGAAACATAAAGCAGCAAATCGTCTGCATGTAATGTGACCTTATGAGATCACCCCTACCTTCCCTGCACTCCCAGTATATCGGAGGCCTCTCATATTTGAATAGCCAAGGATTCAATCACTAACGCAAAGATGAGAGGGGAGAGGGGGTACCCCTGCCTAGTCCCTCTAGAGAGAGGGAATTTGTCTGTGAGTGCTCCATTGACCATAATCCGCACCTCCGGCATCTTATAAAGTGCCTGGACCATTCCTAGAAACTCTTCTATAAGACCAAACCACCTTAATACTTCAAACAAATAACCCCATTCTATGTGATCGAACACCTTCTCGGCATCCATGGATAGCACACATGTGCATCCCGGGCACCGAGAGACCCCCCCCCCAAAAACACCACATTCAGAAGCTTCTGAACATTGTGGTAAGAGAGACATCCATTTACAAACCCAGTCAGGTCTAGGTGGATTAGACTTCACAATAGTTGGTTCAGGTGGTTCACCAGGATTTTGGCTCTTATTTTGACATCACAATTAAGTAAAGAAATTGGGTGGTATGAGGAGCATTTAGCTTGGTCCTTCCCTGGTTTTAAGAGGATACAAATAACTGCCTCGTAACATGTGGCAGAGAGTACCCCCTCCCTGAACCTCACGCAGTAACTCCCACAGAGGATCCATCAGGAATTTTGCCATAGCCTTGTAGTATTCAGCCGTAAAGCCATCCTGTCCCCCGGCTTTTCCCTTTTTAGGGTAGGTATAGCCCTTAGAATTTCCTCTCTAGTGATCTCAGCCACCAATCCCTTGCGCGATGCCTCTGACAGACTTGGCAGGTCCAACCCATTGAGGAAGCGATGTGCCGCCTTGAGTGCACCAGCACATTCAACCACATATAAACTGGAGTAAAAGTCCCGAAATGTCTCTTTTTCCTGCCTTTTATCCCTCACCAAACCACCCTGTCCATTTTTTATCACTATGTTTATGTGCTGGGCTCCCCTCCCCCTTATGAGGTTAACCATAAAGGGGCCCAGTTTATTACCCCACTCAAAGTTATTTTCTTGCAAAAAACATGCCATTCGTGCCTCCACACCAAGAGCAGATCAAGTGCCTCCCTAGCCACATTGAGCTGTTTCAGTACTGTAGAACTGGTTATTTTCACGCAAAGTAAATTTAGCTCAAATGCAACCATAATTGCATAAATTTATTTTAGCGCTAAGTCACAATCACCACATCCACCATAATGGAAAAAAATACTAAAAGTGCTAGTTAGCGCAAATTTATTTTCACGTAAATTGCTGTTTCACTGAAAATAGTGAAAATTATTTGACAGTGGAAATTTCAAGTTCTACAGTATATACCCATCTTGTCCCACCACTGCCTGTCATTCCAACTCCTTAAGCTGTTTTTCCAATTCAGCTTGCTTCTCTTGTCTCTCTTTTTTATATTTGGAGACATAACTGGTAATGGCTCCCCGAATATAAGCTTTGTCAGCATCCCAAAATCTCTGTATATTTGCAGCCAAACCATAGTTTGCCTCTTTATAAATCTGCCATTGGTCCTTAACTCATTACCTCCTGGGTGGTCATTTTGTGTCAGGTAAACAATGGATAGTTTGGACTTCATATGGAGCTATTGGAGGTAATGAGTTTTAAGATACGTACGACAATCCTGACATGCTAGCAAGTATGTGGGAAACTTCCAGGCAAGTGGTCTTTCCCTCTTCTCCCTCTGTGCCAAGGTAAGACCCATCATGGCATGGTCCGAGATGATAATATGACCAGGCCACATCTTGACTAGCCTATGATATTGTTCTCTGGGCATATAAATATAATCTAGGTGGGACCAAGTTTTATGGGGATTAGAATAAAATGTAAATTCCTTGGCTCCAGGGTTTGCTGTGCACCAGCTATCTACAAGATTTAAGTCACAGACCCCCAGTTGTCATCGGACCATGGTAATTCTGTCAGTCCCTCCTCTCCAAGAGAACTAGTTCAGGGGTCACAGTGCTGATAAAGTCCCCTCCCAATATGAAACCTGGAAACTGCTCTTGTGTAATAATATCCAAAATGCTCTGATAGAATGTGGGATTGAACACAGCGGAGCATAGACACTAGCAAATGTAACCTCTTGTCCAAACAGCTCGCCTTCTACAAAAATATAGCACCCCTCACGGGGATCAGCCATTACTCATCGGACCTGCAGGGGGAGATGCTTATTAAATTAAGACTGCCAGATGTCTTTTATGTGAGATATAAGAAGCTGCAGAGCATGAACCCACCCAGTTTCGGACTAACTTTGCATGCTCCTTATCTGTAAGATGTGTCTCTTGTAAAAGCACAACATGGGTATGTTGCCTTTTGAGGGCTGTAAGAATACTAGTTCTCTTAACTGGTGACAAAAAACCTCTAACATTCCATGATATAATGGTAGTATTGTGAGATGTCCTCATTATGTAAGCCAGGCAGGACATTCCCTACGTGGTGCCCCAGTCAATGCCCAGCACAGCCACAGACATAAATCCCATTTTCCTGACAGCAGTAATCTAGAAAGTGAGAATGGACCAAACCATGCAACTAAAGAATATCAATAACCATAAAAAATACTGAACATAAAGACATATCTCTTTTCTCTCACCCCACCACCTCTTCCAACAATAACAACTGAACACATATATCCCCCCATTTTAAGGAGTATACGAACACCCCATACGCTATTAAATCTACTCAGAAACACTACACAACAGGTAGTTAACAATGACTCCACTCAGTAGATGAGCTCTCCCTCTCCCCAGTCCCCCAAAACCACAATTGGTGTATGATAGCTAACTTTTTATAAACAGTAACAAAACTAGTAGTTAGAGCGGAGTACAGGTGTGGGGCCACAGGCCGTCGCGCCGCCATCTCACTACAACACATATAAGGGGGAGATAAACCATGCTCCCCAGCTCCTTTCTAGAACCAGCCCACATGGTCTGAGCCTTAATGTTCCACCTCCTTCGACACTTGCTTTCGAGATGAGGGTACAGGTAACTGTGCCCCCCCCCCCATTCACCTTTCCAGCAGCCAACAAGAAAGAGCAAGCAAAATTAGGTAGGTCTTCAGCAGAATACCCCACACCCACACCTACCCATCCCTCTCCTCTAATAACTAATCTGCAAAAAAAGAGCTCCAAAGACAAGGCAGATGCCTGCTATAAACTCTGCTCCAGGGCAGAACTTGTCAGTAGAACCCCAGTTCTCCCATGAGCACTCCATATTAGCTGAAGCACCTTTATCATGCATGACTCCAGTGCCCCCCCCCCCCCCAATTTATTGGCCTTCATCCATGCCCCGAATTTTTTCCCACGGTATCAATAGAAAGAAAAGAAATCCCTGGTTCTCTGCCTCCCTCCACCTGCATTCCACCTCTTCCAAAAAACAGCTTTAGGTCCCTGCAGTGTCCTCATCTCTTCTCCTTGAGAAGAAACCTATTGTACAAAATGTCAGGTATAACGCACTACATGCAGTGCAGTCTCTGCAGCGTATTTAATGTTTCTCAACAAGTAGACCAGGCAGAAGTCAAGGGATGTGGCCATGTGAGTCATAAAACCAACACATGGCCTATTTAAAATTTGGTAACCAGGAAAGGCACACTGAGCCAAGGCTCATTTCCAGTTACAACCCAGGGAAGGGGGAGATGGAGCAAAAACTGTAGTAGACAACAGCAAAACAATATCTGAACAGACAGACAATCAATGTGTTACAGTAAAAGAATAAATAAATAGAATTTGCATGTACCACAATTAAACAAAATGCAATGAACTTTAGCAGTGCTTAGAATCATGACCAAAGACTTGCATGGGTAAAATCAAGACTTCAAGGGCAACCAGAAGTAGAGGTAGCAGGAGCAAGTTGGGGGGGTTGAAGTTTCAGTAGTCATTTGAATGAGTTAAAAGATGGGGTGGGGGGCACAGAGGGAGGAGGGGAGTTTGTTCCAGAGAGAGGAAAGCCTATACAAGAATGCAGGTTTTCCAGCAGAGGAGCGTGGGTGAGGAATGGCAAATATGCGATGGTCCCTAGAGCAGAGAGAGTGGGAGGCAGGGTGAATTCAGGATAGGAGCAAGGCGAGATAGGAGAGAAGGGCGTTGAACCAATATTTGGAGATGAATGTAGCACAATGGGCCTGTCAGTGAGATGGCAGAGGGAGGATGGAAAGGGAGGAGTGAAGTGAGCAATGATGTGTGCATGTAAGAGAGTTAGATGCAAAACAGCAGAAGGAGTTGAGGAGGGTATCCAGTCTGGTGAGGGAAGTGGAGGGGGCAGATCCTTAGACTACATCTGCATAGTCAAAGACAGGGAGCACCATTTTGGTAATCAGCTCCCTGCGGACAAGGAGACATAGGCAGTCTTTGTAACAGCAGAATGCTCCATGCTTGGGATGGAGCTTGGCATGGATGGCATCAGTGTGGGCTGAAAAGTCAAGCTTACTGTCAAACCACACTCCCAGGTATGTAGGATGCCAGTGGCAATGAGTCTGGCTAGTTTCTGACTGGCACCAGTGGTCATGGAGACTGTCTTTTTAGTGGTAGCTCTAAGTTAGTTAGAATGGAACCAGTGGAGGACACTGCTGAAGTCCCACTGGAGCAGATTTTCTACAGCTACAGGGAATGGACCAGAGGTGAAGATGACTGTGTCATCTGCATACATGTGTATATGTGAGTTGACACAGGCAGAGAGGAGGTCATTAAGGAAGATTGAAAAATAGAGGGGTCCAAGGATGGAGCCCTGTGGAGCCCCAGACTGGATAGGAATGGGAGGTGACACAACCCATACTGATTGTAGACGGCCGGTTAGGTGAGCGTTGAACCAAGCAACAGCGGGGGCAGAGAGGCCAGCATTTCTCAGCGTGTCCAGGAGAAGTGGGGGGGGGCACAGAGTCGAAGGCTTTGGACCGATCAACAAAAATGCTGAGGTAATGAGCCCCTGGTCCATCCCGGAGAAGATAGCATCAGTGACATGCAGCAGGGAAGAGACTGTGGAATGGTGCTTCTGGAAGCCAGACTGGAAAAGTGATAGGAAGTTAATAAATGAATAACCGCATCAGTTGTGTCAATGGCACGATCATTCCCATCTACCAACCCCAGGGTGGTGGAAATGTCTTCCTGCAGGGGCTGGCAGATTTCCTCACAGAACAGGTATTGGATGCCCCCAGGTTATTGGTACTGGGGGACTTCAATGCATGGGTCAATGATAAATCCTCCTAGTTTGGAGAGGAGCTCTTCAAACAACATGAAGTCTTGCTATATTATGACATATGCAGTTTGTCCCAGCCTTAGAACTGCTCCGGAGGTGAAAGAGTTAACTTCCATGCCAGGCATGGAACTCAGAAAGCTAGGGGGAGACACTCCTGAAGGTCTGTTTGGGGAGATGTCCGGTTCAATGGGCACATCCAGACTTTCAAAATCACATTCACACTCTTCATAATCCTCCTCCCCCTCCTCCGGTTCATAAAATTCCTCTATATCAAATTCTTGAACCAGTGGAACCGACCGAACCGACCGTTTACCTGATGGTGGCGGTTCGGACGGAACCGGGGAAAGCGACTGGACAATTTGGATCGCTTTGGCTATCTCTGCAGCAGTTGGAGAAGGAAATTTTGGCTCCACATCTGCTGATTTTCTAGTCCTCTTTGCTGGAACTGGCTCCTCTAAGTCAGCTCTTCGTTTGCCAGTCTTGCCCTGGTCAGAGGGCACTCCCTCCGTTCGGTTGGCACCGAACTGGCTGTCATCCGGGTCAGCGGACTTTTGGCCTCGCCCTGAGCCTACTAACTCTTTATCCAGGGTAGCTGCAGGGAAATTCTTGCAAATCTGGCAGTCTGAATTGAGGTGGTCAAACCCCAGACAATAAACACATGTGGTGTGTGGGTCAGCCTTAGCAAAGGCTTCCCCACAGACACTACAGTGCTGAAACCCAGTGGCCCGGTTTTTCTTTGGGTTTCTCAGACATAATGCCAGCCTAACCAAAACTTGCCCTTTTCCAGCAAATCGCCAAGCAAGACACCCTTATCGGTTCCCAACCGTGTCACGGGTCATGGAAAAAAACGTAATGAAATCCAATTTTTTTAGAACCGATAAGAACCGGGAACTGCACTCTAATAAGTTTTAACATCAACCTGATCGGTTCAAACCGAACCAATAACAACGTTTGCAAGTTCCACACAGAGAATGTAAAACCTATCTATTACTTACGATACCACAGCCAGAGCTTATTGCGGTTTAAAAAAACGAAATAACACTTTTTTAACCGAGAAATGAACCGAGCAGTAGGAGGAATCTCCGGAGCGACTGTTCAGTGAGGCGGAGTAAAGAATCTGACAGTTTCAGTTTGAAGATCAACAGACAGAGTTTTTTCAACCGAGCTCGCGCTCAAGATTCCATGCCTGGCATGGAAGTTAACTCTTTCACCTCCGGAGCAGTTCTAAGGCTGGGACAAACTGCATATGTCATAATATAGCAAGACTCCGTTAGAAGAAACAACATTACTAAGGTGAGTAATTTTTTCTTCCAGTTGATGTCTTCGCTGGGATTGACACAGACAGTTACCACTGAGACACATCAGCATGATCACACACTGGATCTGATCTTCTCACTGGGACTTGACATAACTGGTCTAAGGTTGATACCGTCGTTTGGTTGGATCATCATGTAGTTGAATTCCAGTGTGGAGTCCACTGTTCTATTACCCCCCTCTGTGGAGACTATCTGGTGCCGTCTTAAACATAAGTTGGAGCCTTGCAAACTCCAGGAGCCACTGGATATCTTGGGTGTGCTGCTAGCTTGTGCATGAGGTCCAGAGCACTCAGGACTGTCTTGGACTCTAGTGCACCTTTCCATATTCTTCCCTTAACCTCTCTTCATAGCTTACCATGGTGTTGTGCTGTGCTGTGGTGGTCGAAGACTAATGGGAGTAGGTTGAAACATAGAAACATAGAGTTTGACCGGAGGTAAGGACCCCTTGGCCCACCTAGTCTGCCCATTTCCTACCTATTGGATAAGCTGCAGACTCTAGTTAACCAACAGCCTACTTCCTCCTACCCCCCACTATAATTGCCTTATGTCTGTCCCATGCATTCTTGAATTCCCTCACCGTTTTTGACCCCCCCATGACCTCCTCAGGAAGGCAGTTCCATGCGTCCACCACTCTCTCCATGAAAAAATATTTCCTGATGTTGCCCCTGAGCCATTCCCCCTCTATCTTCAAATTGTGCCCCTTGGTTCTTGCACATCTCTTTCTCTGAAAGATGCTCCCGTCTTGGACTTTGTTGATTCCCTTGAGGTATATGAGGTCCAGAGGCAGCCGTGGTTGAATTGTTCCTGAAGAAGATCTGGATCTATGGAGGGCAGATTTGCGTTGAGACTTCACTGTGCTGAATATCAATTGGTAATCAACCTGAAAAAGAATTTCTGTCACAGTCGATTGCTGCAGTGAAAAATTGCTCAGCTCAGCTCTTTCGTACTGTGGACAGATGGTTAAATCCTCCCTGTCTGCATTCTACGAGAGCTATTTATGCAAAAAGCGCAAAGAGTTTGAGCATTTTTTGCTGACAAGGTGTCAGCCATTAGATCTGGTATTTCGTCTAGCAGTCTGGGTTGGACCATGGTAGCTGAACCTATGGTGACATTGATCTGTGAGCCTGGGATGAGTTTTGACTGGTATCTGAGGTTGAGGTCCTCTGCGTTGTCTTCATTGTGTGACCCACCAACTGTGAACTGGACCTGGGTTCAACATGGCTGATTTTTGGCTGTACTAAATTCCTAGGCCCAGTTTTTGCAGAAATTGTGACTGGGTCCTTGAGGGAGGGTATCTTTCCCTTGGCCTTGAAAAGAGCTGTGGTTAGTCCCCTTCTAAAAAGCCATCTCTGGACCCTGATGTTCTAGCGAACTACAGGCCAGTCTCCAACCTTTCCTTTTTAGGCAAGGTTATTGAGGAGGTGGTGGTTGAGCAGTTGACAGACCACTTGGAGTGTCTTTCTATCTTTAAACCTCTCCAATCTGGTTTTCAGCCTCCTTATAGCACTGAGACAGATCTAGTCTGGGTGACTTATGATCTTCTTCTTCTAGCGAGGGACTGAGAGCAATGTACAATCTTGGTGCTCTTGAACCCTTCATTGGCATTTGACACAGTGGATCACGGGGTGTCGTTGGATCACCTGAGGGACTATGTGGGCATTACCAGCACAGTTCTGCACTGGTTTGGTTCCTACTTGGCTGGGAGAATTCAGCGGATGGCTCTGTGGAAATTTACCTCAGAGCCATCTGTGTTGTCCTGCAGTGTTCCTCAGGGTTAGATCCTTGCTCCCCATTTTATTCTCTGTGTATGTGCTGCCTCTAGCAGAGATCACAAGGTGGCACACCATGGTTTTTATTGCTATACAGATGATACTCGGTTGTACCTGTCTTGTGCCCATGATTACACATCTGCGTCTACTGTGCTGAACTGTTGTATGGCTGAGATAAATGATTGAATGGACTCTTAACTGGTTATGCCTCAAACTGGGCAAAACAGAGGTTGTGGTTGTCGAACCTGGTCACTGGGGCTTGTCTGTAGCTAAGAATATGGCACTCCCTGTATTAGGTGGCCAACCCCCTCACAGCTTTTTGTATAGTTAGAGATCTGGGGGTAATTGTGGATGACAGACTGACATTTGAACAACAGATGTCTTCTGTTGTCTGATCTGGCTTCTTTCACCTCTGGAACATCGCTAGAATCTGTCCATACTTAGCTCAGGATGACCTAATGACGATTATTCATGCTTTTGTCACCACTAGCTTCAATTACTGTAACACTCTATACCTAGGGCTATCTGGAGGTTTAATGCATTGACTGCAGCTAGTGCACAATGCCATGGCCCAGATGTTGGTGAGTTCTTCTCTGAAGGACCACATCACACCAGTTTTGCATGCCCTGCACTGGCTGCCTTTGTGTTTGGTTTTTTTTTTTTTATTTACTACACTTTTGCCACCTGCTGCCTTACATCAGCCCTTACCTTACCACCTGCCTTGCTTCCCTAATTGCCATACCCCTGCCGATACCCCCTGACTCACCCCTCAGGGTGGGGCCACCGCCAGTGTCATAGCAAGTTCCTAGAGGGCCTAGGTGCAAGGGTATGGTTATAAGGCCCCCCTGGTTTTGAATAAACATCAAATTTATGATTTGGGCCCGTCAAACCTCGTTGGCCTGGGTGTGACTGCACCCCCTGTACCCTTGTAGCTATGCCCCTGGCCACTGCTGTGATCCAGTGCCACTACGATGGGAAAAGGGGTCGGCCGAGACCGACATTGCCTCCCTGGATTCCCCCCCCAGGGTGGGAGTCAGGACTGGTCAAGTGGGAGAGCTGGGATAGGTCGGCAGAGATGCGGGGAGCCATGAAGGCCAGGTGCCGGGAGAGCTTCACCCTGGCAGCTGATGAGGTTTTTCCCAATTACCAGGGATAGGGATGTGCAATGACATCTGGCGTCCTCCCCGCCCATCTTGAACATTTTGGCACTGGTCACTGTGGTACCCCCAGCCTCCACCAGGGGTCTGTCAGGCACCAGGCACACTCTCCTCCTTCCCCCTCCGGAGAAGGAGCGCCGTCCTGGAGACGCTGTATCCTTCTCCCCCCGACCGGCCCTCCAACATCCCGGGTCCATTCCTGAACCTGGGTCGCCGGTGTCACAAGCGGAAATCAAAAAACTGTGCCGATGGGCTGGCACTGGCTACCTTTGTGTTCGCACATCACCTTTAAGATCAGTTTGTTGACATACAAGGTCTACGTTGTCTAGGACCAGACTACTTAAAAGAGATCCTGAGTCCCTAAGAACTAGTTTGCCCTCTCCACTCCACCAAAACTGATCTGTTAGTTGTTCCCACGTTAAGGCTTAGATCATCAGGTGTTAGAACCTTTGGTGTGGTGGCTCCTATTATTTGGATTTCAGTTCCTTATTATATTCTTTCAGCCAGCACAATGTAGGCCTTTAAAGCCTCACTGAAAACTTTTTTATTTGATCAAGCTTTCAATCTGACATGATTTGTTCTCATCAATGGTTTGTATTTTACTGTTATTGTTTGGTTTAACTTTTTGTAAAACACTCAGAAGCAATGCTGAATTTAGCGCTATGTAAATACAAATTGCAATGTCTTGCCAATGCTTGTAAAGCTGCCTTCTCATTCCATTTCCCCAAACTAAGGGTTCTCTCCCCCTTACCATCCACTCTGCCTTTTCCCACCACTTACTCTCCTGCCTCCTCCATGACTTCACTACTCACTACTGTAGTTGCCCCTGATGCTGATCCCTGGGCTTCTGCCCACCACCCTCCTATCTCTGCTCTCCCATCACCCTGTATCTACACTAGTGTAGTCCCCTCTTCTCCCTCCTCAGTCGACAACCTTTATTCCCACCCTTCACTCAGGTTTGTCTCTGCACATTGCAGATGTTGTTATTGTCCAGCAGTTTATTGTATTTATTGTAATTGCAAATGCAGTTATCCTTCAGTACTTTATTGTATAGTTATGCATTTACTTCTTACAATCCTTGTATTTGCATAATTGTTATTTATTATGCTCATTCTCTTATTATTATATTATTTTCTTTTTTTTACTTTATGCTTTTTTGTCCTGATTTTCACCTTGTCAGCTGCCAGGATCTCCTTCCACTTGTCCAAGCCCTCTGCCCACCATGTGATGTCCATGATGATCCAGCCCAACTCCAGCCTTTGCACAACAACCTTCCAGGTACCATGACTGTAACCCAATCACCCATGGGCGGGACCCCCCCTTGATCCCCCTCAAATCAGGAGGAACATACTTCACTTGACAGTCGGGGTCAGTGGGGTAGAGCCGGCGAGGTGTTGGAGAAGTCGAGGAGACCTTGCCATGGTGTCTGATGGCTTCATATGCCCGGAGCTGCTGGGGATTTTATTCTTTTTTCATCCCCTCACCCCAGGGGCATGGTCCTAAGAGGTGGCCTTGGTGAGATGCCTATCAGGGCCGTCGGAAGGGAGGGGGAGCCATGTCCCAGCTTCGGTGCTCCCCTGCTGGCCCCACTTTGGGCTTGTGATGTCTCCGCGACAACTGTCAGATGAGCGGGTACATGCCGACGTAAGGCAACCCAAGAGGACCACTTGTTCTTTCCCACATGACAATCCCTTCCCCCTGGAGGGCTGTCATGCAGCAGAAGGAGGTGCCCTATCTCCCTGAGGTGGGAGGTGTCCAATGGACACCTGAACCCCTCCTCGTCGGCCGACACCAGACATTCCAGGCTTGGGGCATGAACCTGGGTCACCTGGATGGCAAGCGGTAACTCTACCACTGCACTATCCAGTCATCCTTATTGTATTATTATTTTTATTATTTTTTATTGTTCTTAGTGTTCCTACATTGTTCTCCTTTCCCCCCCTTCCCCTGGACAAATCTGGAAATGAGATGCTACCAGCTCAGTGTGTCTTTCCTGAAGAAACATTTGAAATAAACAAATAAATCAAATGTACTCTCGTTCTCTTGGGGGGGGGGGTGGTACATGATTGAGACTTACACATTCTTGAGAGGTATTTAGGTAGACTGCAGCAATTTATTTCTGAGGAATGAAAACACATTAACCAGGGGACATGGGTGAAGTTTGGTGGGGTGGATTCAAGAAGGATAATAACAAATTAGTTTTCATTGAGAAAGATGTGGATGAATGGAATAGTCTATGAAAGCCAGTGGTAGAAACCAGTTCAGTGACTGGCTTCAGACATGGGTGGGATAGGCACATGGGGATTGAAAGACTTAAAGGTGGGATGGCCAGCAGGTGAGGTAATCACTGGGTCACTAGAAGGGCAAGAGGCCCAGAACTTTGGCCTGACTTTGGGTCGGACAAGGAGTTAGGTAGCAAATGGGCAGAGTGGAGAGACTAATGAGTCATTTTCGGCCCTTAGAATTTGTGTAACAAATGCTTTGTCAGGGAACTACCGCAGGCAAGTGATACTGGAGATCACAGTGCTATGAACAGAGAGGGCTGGCAGGGGACTAAGTGGCAGGGAAATGCCACAGAACAGGACAGGCCTAGTGAAGAGGTACCACTGAATACCAGGAAGTATGATGGTTTCCAGAAAGTAAGTGAAGGGTTCCACTGGACTGCCAAGAATAATGTCCATTGGGCTATTGTCGGAAAAACCTACTGGTTAACTGTACCAGTAAGGTATGAACTCAGAATGTACTGCAAATTATTGACTGCTCTCCAACCTTCACTTTTTTGGCAAAGGCTGTGGAGAAAATTGTAACTGAGCAATTGCTTAAACACCTTGAAAGAAATTATTTCTTTGAGCTATTCCAGTTAGGTTTCAGACTGTGTCATAGCACTGAAACTGCTTGTGTCAGGGTCTACAATGATCTACACATGGTAAGGGATCAAGGAGAGGTTTCCATTATTATTCTCCTTGACCTGTCATCTATATTTGACACTGTCGACCACTGGGGATAGTTGCTACACTGGAAGTGCACCAGGTATTATCAGGTGCTGTCTGAGTTGGTTCTAGTTGTTCCTCTCAGGAAGGGTACAGTCATATTGTCTGCATTCTGGTCACAACCATTTTCCCTGGATTATGGTGCTCAAGGGTACCTGTCCTGTCATTGGTGTTGCTCACAGAGTACTTGCTTTGCTGGTTGAGATCATAAGGTGGTACAGTGTAGAATTTCATTTCTATACTGATTAAACCCTGCTGTATGTCTTTTGCATCTAATAGGAGCTCATCAATGCTGTTGTTAACGTATTGCGTGTTACATATCAGAATACACAAAATCGAAGCACTCACAGAACACACTTGAATATGCCAAAAAATAATATAGAATAATGCATGGGGAAGTGTGTATAACAGTGATTTTATGCACACCCAAGGTGTGCGATGCCCTCGCTCTCAGGGTTTGTCAAGGCATTACACACCAAGGGTGAGCATTAAATCTGAGCTGACACATACTTCCCCATGTTTTAGTTTTATAATATCTGGTTCCTTTGATTTTTTTAATTATTTTAGAATTTTTGCAAAAGGTGCTTAATCAAATACTGTTATACCCAGGTGATTATACACATATGTGTATAATCAAACTCCATTATACACGGATTATTATACATGTATGTGTATAATCAGACTCCATTCTACATGGCTATGTAAAATCACCACGTATAACAGAGTTTGACAGCTTCTGCCCACAGTTGATAATCATCACTAACCAGTTATTATAATGTATTAGTACATGGAGAGGATGCTGATTAGCAGCCCCAGTGCTGCGACCCAAGGATCTTCGTTGAATAGCATGTCAGACGTGAGGTAGTACAGCTCTTATAAGTAGATAAATTAAAGCCACAGTATCACATTTACATCTATTCACAAATAGAAAAACAGAAAACAAAAAAGGTAACCAATATACTTAAAGAGAGAAAGCACTTCCAAAACTAAAATACTGATCTCAAACCTAATTCACTATATAGCTCAAAGACACAGTGGCTCAAATGATCGTGCCCCAAAAGACTGTTTTGTTTAAACACAGCCTATTAATTTCAAAAGAAATGGTAATTAAACAAACCACAAAATGACATTGCAGTTAGAATTAATTTTTTCCTTTAGGCTCAAGTACCTTTAGTACACTAAAATAAGAAGGAAATATAAGTAATATTTTATTTGTTTGGCCCAATCCTGGAGGCTCTGGGTACAGTACAGTAAGACAATTTAAGCAATTTAAACAGGGTGGTGAAATCATTCAGATTAGCCAGCCCACTGGTGTAGAGGCAGGACGTCTGTCTGTGACACCAACGGCCCGGGTTCAGGAACAGACTCAGGACATTGGAGGGACAGCTGGGGGGAGAAGGGTTGAGCATCCTAGGGACTGCTGTCCTTCTCCAGGGGTTGGGGGAATTGTGTGTCTGGCACACTGCAGACCCCCAGTGGAGGCTGGGGGAACCACAGTGCTGGCTCTGTATCAATTGGGTGGCGGGATGGATGCTGGCCATCATTGCATATCCCCCCCAATACAGCATCCAAAAAATTTAAAATGCCAGCCCCGAAACATGAAGCTCTGCCCCTCTACCGCCACTGCCTACTGTGTCTTCCGGGTGGAGCTCCGCTCCTGGCCCCACCCTGGGAGGTAAGCCAAAGCAAGTTACTGTTGACCTTGGGGTGCCCACGGCCCCACCCAGGAGGGCAAGCCTGGGCATGGAGAGGCAGCGACAGAGGGCTGAGTCCCTGCCTGCAGGGAGATCAGGGAGCCGACAAAAAAAACACACAAAAAAAATTCAGATTATATAAATAATTCAAAAAGCAGATAAAATAATTTTTTTCATATATAAGTTAAAAGACATTAGCAGGGAAAGCTAGGCTAAAAGGATGATTTTTTAGGCCCCTCCTAAATGCCTCCATCGTCAGGGCCTCCCTCAAGGTTTTGGCAATGAGTTCCAGAGGACCGGGCCGGCCACCTTGAATGAACGATCACCTGAGATTTTCAGCCTGGTCCTTGGAACCGCCAGGAGTCTTTTAGTGGAGGAACAAAGGAAGTGAGCTGGGACAGCAGGAGTAAGGAGGTTTGGCAGGTAGCCAGGGCCTGATCCATATAGGGACTTGTAGGTGAGAAAGCCCACCTTAAAGGGAATCCTCCACTTGACTGGCAGCCAATGTAGACCCCACAGGACCGAGGTCACATGATAGGACCATGACAGCCCCATCAGCAGCCTGGCCCCTGCATTCTGCACTAGCTGCAGCCGGTGGAGGTTTCCTCCACTGACTCCGAGTTAAAGCGCATTACAGTAGTTGGGTCTGGATGTTACAAAGGTATGCACGAGTAATGGCAGGTCTCAGGCAGAATTAAGGGTTTAATCTGGATGGTGTTCCTCAGATGGTGAAAACCACATTTGATAACTGCCAACACCTGAGCTTCAAATGTCAGCTTGACGTCAAGGACAACGCCCAGATTTCTTACCCTAGAGGATGCTATCAACGGGGTTGACCCCAGGACCAAACCTGTTGTCTTCCTGGAGATATCCCCATCAGACCCGTGACCTGGTTCAATCACCAGTACCTCCATCTTGTCTAGGTTAAGTCTCAGCCATTTAGAGTTCATCCAATCCTGAATCTTGGCTAGGCGTTTATTCAGCACTTCAACAGCACCATTTGTCCCTGATGCAGAAGACATGTACAGCTGAGTATCATCTGCATAACAATGAAAACCCAGACTGTACTGTCAGATGAGCCTCCCCAGGGGCAGCATGTATACCGTCAACAGCATCGGCAAAAGGATTGAACCTTGAGGAACTCCACAGGTCACGGGCATCAGGCAGGAGGAGAATTTCCTCATCACTACCCTCTGCCTCCTGCCCGAGAGAAAGGACTTGAACCAGTTGATGTCAGTACCGGTGAGTCCACAATACTATCTAAGGCGATCCAACAACACAGTGTGGTCCACGGTATCAAATGCTGATGACAGATCGAGAAGAATGAGAATTGACTGCTCTGCTTGATCTCTTGCCCTGAGGAGGTCATTATGTATCCGGACTAGTCCCGTCTCTGTGCTGTGCCTCAACCTGAATCCGTACTGGAATGGCTCATAAATGTCAAAGGTCTCTAGGTGTTCCTTGAGCTGCAGAGCCACTATCTTCTTAACAACCTTCCTGAGAAATGGGAGGTTGGAGATTGGTCTATAATTCGCCAGGACATCAGGGCCGAGAGATGTATCAAATTAATAAGCAAATAATGAATAATAAAGGTGATAAAGATGCTGGTAGTACAAAAACTCCAAAGGGAACATTTTCAAAATATGTCCAGACTGTTTTAAAAATACATAGAATCATGCTGTTGGAAAAACTGGTGAGAAACAAAAACAAGAGTTCAAAGAGAGAAAAACATTTTGCTCACATCATGTCCAGAGAGCTGGACATTAAAAGCAAGAGCGAAGAAGGTTCAGTAGAGGGTTAGATGCTGTTTTCTGGCTCTGAATAAATACATAGATACATAGACAGTGTCGGCAGATAAGGGCCTATGGCCCACCCAGTCTGCCCATTTAAGTTTGTAAGTTCAGTTTATGTTTTCCAGGAAGTCTGTTGCCTCTTACCCCTGACCTCCAGAATTCCTTTATGTCTATCCATGCATTCTTAAATCCGTGATTGTTTCAGCCCCACCACTTCCTCTGGCAGGGTGTTCCACTTGTCCACCACCCATTCTGTGAAGAAATTCTTCCTCACGTTTCCTCTGAATCGTCCTCCCTCCAACTTCATCCCATGCCCTCTAGTCCTGGAACATCTTTTTCGCTTAAAAATAGTGCATTCCTGCACCCTGTTCCTCCCTGTAAGATACTTGTATGTCTCTATCATATCCCTCTCTCCCTCCTCTCCTCCAGGGAGTACATGTTCACTGCCTTCAACCTGTCCTCATAGGACTTGTGATGCAATCCATGCACCATCTTTGTTGCCCTCCTCTGAACCTTCTCTACCCTGTCTATGTCCTTACGTGGTAAGGTCTCCAGAACACACAGTGTACTCCAGGTGCGGCCTCACTGAGTGTCTTGTATGGTGGAATTATGACCTCCTTTTCCTGCTGGTGATGCCCTGCCTATGCATCCCAGCATCCTATTTGCTTTACCTGCTGCCTTGTCACACTGTTTCCCTGCCTTGAGGTCATCAGGATGATAACTCCAAGATCCCTTTCCTGCTTGGTGCATGCTATATCCTCACCCCAACTGATATATTGTGCCAGGGTTTTGTGCCCATATGCATTATCTTGCACTTCCTTGCATTGAATTTCAACTGCCAAACCCTGACCATTCTTCAAGTTTCTGCAGGTCCCTTCTCATTCTGTCTACACCCTCTGGTGTGTCTACTCTGTTACAGAGCTTTGTGTCATCAGCGAACAGTGAAATTCTGCCTTCTAGGTCCTGTGCAATGTCACTGATGAAGATATTGAATAGTACCGGTCCCAGCACTGATCCTGTGGTACCCCACAGGTCACTCTTCCCTCTGTGGGTGACAGCCATTTACCACCACCCTCTGTGTCCTGTTGCCCAGCCAGTTACCTACCCACCGCACTACTGTCCTGCCCACACCCTTATTCCCCAGTTTGTGCAATAGTCTTCTATGTGGCACAGTGTCAAAGGCCTTGCTGAAGTCCAGATAGCCATGTCCACTGCCCTCCCTGATCCACCTCCTTAGTCACCCAGTCAAAAATTCAATGAGGTTGGTTTGACATGACCTTCCCTGGTGAAACCATGCTGCCTTGGGTCTTGTAGTCCATTGACAACCAGATGTTCCACCAGTCTCTCCTTCAGTAGTGCTTCCATGATCTTCCCCACTACCGAGGTGAGGCTGACTGGTCTGTAGTTCCCCTTCCTCTTTGTTCCCACTTTTGTATAAGGGGACTACATCTGCTATCCTCCAGTCTTTGGGTACCTCCCTGTTTCTAGTGATCCTAAACAGGATAGCAAGAGGTTCAGCCACCACCTCTCTTAGTTCTTTAAGGACCCTAGGGTGCACCCCATCTGGCCCCATTGCTTTATCAACTCTTATTACTTCCAGTTCCTTCAGGACCCTTTCTCGTGTAAAGGGACTTGTGTCCATTTCTGCACCATTCTCACCCTGTACTCCATTCAGACCCATTACCCTCCTCTTCCTTAGTAAAGACTGAGCAGAAATACCTGTTCAATATGTCAGCTTTACTGTTGTCATCCTCCCACAGCCCCCATCCTCCCCTTCAGTCTCACTCCCTCCCTTTGCCTTTCTTTTTCCTTATGTACCTGTAAAGGTTTTGTCCCTCTACCCACTGATTTTGCAATGTGTTCTTCTGTCTGAGCTTTGGCTTCCCTTACTGACCTCCCTGCCTCCCTTTGCTTCTCCTGGTACTTCTCCCTATCCCCTTCTGCCTGTGTCTTTTTGTATTGCATGAATGCAATCTTTTTGGCTTTCACTTTCTTTGCTACCTCTTTGGAAAACCATAATGGTCTCCTCTTCCCTTTCCTCTTGCTAACCTGCTTAATACATAATTCTAATACATAATTATATATTCTTAATACATAATAATACATGCAGTAGTTACATAAACATCTGAGATCTGGCTGCTGAAAAGGAAGAAAAAGCAACAAGAGTCAGAAGGTCAAAACACAAATGCTATCTAGCATATTATCAGTAGTTCAGACATGACCATTATCGTTGGAAAGGTTGCAAAGTCTAATTCTTCATTAAGACCATTTGGATAAAGCAAATTTAATACTGAAATCCATCTGCTCTCTTTTTCAACAAAATATTAACTCTGTCACTCTAACGAAAAGGTGGTTTCACAAGTTCTAAGGCCATGAATTTAACTGTGGTGGGATCAGAGTTATTTTTCAGTTTGTAATGTGCTTCTACAGTAGAGCATTGTTCTCTTTGCCATTACTTAGGCTCTCACATGCTTTTGAGATTCTCTGTTTAGAGGCGTATGGTCCTCACCACATTCGGAGGCCACATGGACAATAAATGGGGTTCTGCACGTACTCCGTTGTCGCACTTCAGTTTTTTATCCAGATAAGTAGCGCTCACCTCCACTGCAAATCTCAGGTGTTGCACAACCTACATTTGTAAAAGTCTACTGGGCATTGTGGTAGCCACACTGGTGTGCTATTAGAACTAGTGTAGAAACATAATGGCTGAAAGTTAGAAATCCATCAAACTTTGACCTTTCCTAAAGGTCACACATGGGCTTTTTCCTACGCTCTCTCCGCGGGAGCTGTCAGTTTGTAAAATCTGCCAAAATTTATGGACCAAGTTGCCAGTCTGGCCTGAAAGTGGACTGAAGTTAGTCACAAAGGGTATCATTGTGTAGTGGTTAGATTGAGTTTTTGGTACCTGTAAGCTATGTCTGTCAAGGTTCTGTGCCTTTTTAAGGGCTTTATCTAAGATTTACTTAGAGCACCCCTATCCAAAAACCTTTGGGTGAGGTCTTGAGCTTCTGAACTAAACATTGTGCTATCACTACAGTTTATTTTGAGCCTAGGGTATTGGGAACAGGGGACAGAATCAATAAGCTGTTCTGTATGTGCACTCTTATGGCGTAATAAGGCATTCGCTGCTATCTCTTTCCTGAAGCCGCAAGTTAAGACCTCTGCATCTGGCCATCTGCTCTAGCACTGAGTGTGACATCAAAAACTGTATTTGATTTTTGTCATACTTATGGGTGAATTTCAAATTAAAATTGTTATAATTTAGATAATCCATGAATTCCTGAATTTCCTCCACAGTGTCATGCCAGATGCAGGTAATATCATCAGTAAAGTGATATCAAAGTGCTAGTTTGTCAAAGAAAGGAATCATTCTTGCATTGAAAATGTGTCCGTTCTCCCAGAACCCCATGTAGACATTAGTATAATAGTGCGCATATACTGCCACCATTGCTGTACCCCTTTTGAAGGAAATATTCCTTGTTAAAGGAGAAATAATTTCTAGTTAAGGCAAACTGTAGTGCCCTGGTTTAAAAAATGTAGTCTGGAATACTGAGACACTTCGTCAAGAAAACACTCCACTGCTTTAATTCCTATAGAATGGGGCCTGCTGGCATACAGGCTGCTCACAACAATAGTGAGCCAAACAAAATTAGAGTTCCATACAAATCCCTTCATTTTGTTGAGTAAGTCTGTGGTGTCCCGGGTGTGGGATCTCAGGCCCAAAACAACAGTTTATAAGAAATTAACTAAAAATCAAACCCAAAACACGGGGCCTCCCCAGTGGATTGGTCTTATTTTTATGGACTTTGGGCAGAATATAAAACAGAGGTGTTATAGCATTTTCAAACAACATGAAGTCTTGCTATATTATGACATATGCTGTGAGTCCCAACCTTCGAACTGCTCCAGAGGTGAAAGAGTTAACTTTCCATGCCAGGCATTGAGCTGAACTTGAGCTCGGTTGAAGCTCTGTCTGTTGTTCTTCAAACTCAAACCGTCAGATTCTTTACTCCGCCTCACTGAACAGTCGCTCCGGAGATTTCTCATTCTGCTCGGTTCATTTTGTCAAAGTATTGTTTTTCTCGGTTGTCGACCGAATTTAAACCGCATCCGGTCGGTTCAAACTCTGTCTGTGGTATTTGTGAGTACTAGATAGGTTTTACATTAATTTCTATTCTGTGTGGAACTTGTAAACGTTTTATCGGTTCGGTTTGAACCGATCAGGTTGTTAAAATATATTAATCTGTCTTTTAGAGTGTGGTTACAGGTTCTTATCGGTTCTAAAAAAAACACATTTTATTACGGTTTTCCACGACCCGTGACCGGTTGGGAACCGATAAGAGGTCTTACCTGGCGGATTGCTATAAGCAGGTAAGTTTGGTTAGGACTGGCACTATGTCTGAGAAACCCAAAAGAAAAACTGGGCCACTGGTTTCAACACTGCAGTGTCTGTGGGAAGTCTTTGCCAAGGCTGACCCCACACCACCTGTGTTTATTGTCTGGGGTTTGGCCACCTCAATGCAGACTGCCAGATCTGTAAAAATGTTCCTGCAGCTACCCTGGTGTAGTGATAGTATAATATGTTGATTATTGTGACTCCATTTTGTATTATGTGACTCCATTTTGTACATGCTGCTTCATTTAATTGGTGTTTTGCTCTTTAAATAGCCTCATTATTATGTTTTGCTTCAGACAGTGTATTTTGCTGACTTGAAGGTCGCATACAAGATGTTGTGAGAATCTCTGGCATTGTTTGGCTCATAATGTTCTGGACACCTGGCCAGTGCTTAGGGCATGATGATCTAACAGAATGCCAACTATTTATTATGAGAATAAGTGGTGTTTGTCATGCTGAGCTCGTGATGTTCTGGGCACCTGGCCAGTGCTTAGGAACATGATGGTTTAGCATTCTAAATACCAGATAAAACATATAAAATGGGACTTTCAGGCGCCTGGTTTGAAGCCTCTCCCTGCAGGGTGGGCGCGTCGCTGTGGGGCCAGTTCCCGGTTCGAGAGACTCCTAGCCAGGCTGACAAGGGGGCTTCCCAGCCATTGGAAGAGGGCTTGGATGATGCTTTATTGAATCGGTGATGTATCATGTTTTGCTTAATTGAAGTATATATTAATGCTAATAGTAATATTGCTAATGAATAAATGCTAAAGTGTAATCATTAATGCTGATAGTGAAGTATAATTATCTTTTGCTTGCAATAAATTGTGCTAATGTGTAAATGCCAAGTGTGATTATTCCTTTGTGACTCTTCGATTAGGCATGACACCTGGGAAAAGAGAGTTGGTAGGCTCAGGGAAAGGGAGGCCAAAAAGTCCGCTGAACCGGATGGCCAGCCCAGTTCGGTTCCAACCGAACTGGAGGGAGTGCTCTCTGACCAGGGCGAGACTTCTCGGCAAGAAGATCCGACTCTGAGGAGTCGGTTCCAGCAAAAGGACTAGGAAATCAGCTGGTGTGGAGCCAAAACTTTCCTCTCCAACCGCTGAAGAATTAGCCAAAGCGATTAAAATTGTCCAGTCGCTTTCCCCGGTTCCGACCAAACCGGCACCATCAGGTAAGCGTCCGGTTCGGCCGGTTCCACTGGTTCAAGAGTATGATTTAGAGGAATATTATGAACCGGAGGAGGGGGAAGAGGAGTATGAGGAGATTGAATGTGGATTTGAAAGTCTGGATGTGCCCATTGACCCGGACATCTCCCCAGACAAACCTTCAGGAGTGTCTCCTCCTAGGCTTTCTGAGTCCCCTTCTCATTTTATGTTTTATAAGAAAGTGGCTGAAACCCTCCAGCTCCCTATGGAGGAAGCTGTGGATGATCAAGAGGAGCCTGACTATGTGGAAATGATGGTTCAAACAACATGAAGTCTTGCTATATTATAGACATTAGCAGTTTGTTCCTACCCCGGAGTGAAATGGTTAAAACCATTCCAAAATAGAATTTTGGCACGAGAGCAGCTCTATCTGTGTCCTTTCAAACTTGAACTGTCAGATTCTTTACTCCGCCTCAGTGAACAGTCGCTCCGAGATTTCTCCTTCTGCTCGATTCGTTTCGGTTTAAAAGTGTTTTCTCGGTTGGATTTAACCGAGAATAGTTTTATTTTAACCATCAAAACCGTTCGGTTCAAGCTCTATCTGTGAGTAACCTAAGTAAATGAAGGTTTTGTTTGTGTGGAACTTGTAAGTTATCGGTTCGGTTTGAACCGATCAGTGGATTTAAAACTCATTTAAAACTAAAAGTTACTATTTAGAAGTGCGGTTCCCAGTTCTTATCGGTTCTAAAAACAGATTTATTCGTTTTTTCCAATACCCATATTACAGTTAGGGAACCGATAAAGATTATCTTACTTCAACTGCCGTTAAAGGGCAAGTTTTTGGTTAGGCTGGCATTATGTCTGAGAAACCCAAAGAAAACCGGGCCCACTGGGTTTCAACACTGTGATGTTTGTGGGAAGTCTTTGCCAGGCTGACCCACACACCACATGTGTTTATTGTCTGGGTTTGACCACCTCCAGTCAGACTGCCAGGTATGTAAGAATTTCCATGCAGCCACCCTGGAAAAAGGATTGGGCAGGCTCAGGGAGCGAGGCCAAAAGTCTGCTGACCCGGATGGCCAGCCGGTTCGGTGCCAACCAGACAAGAGGAGATTCCCTCTGACCAGGGCCAGACTTCCTCGGGCAAAGAAAAGCTGGTTCTGAGGAACCAATTCCAGTAAAGAAAACAAGAAAATCAGCAGGTCTGGAGTCCAAAATTCCTTCTCCAACTGCTGCAGAGATAGCAAAAGCCATACAGATTGTCCAGTCACTGTCTCAGGGTCCGTCCAAACCACCACTATCTGGTAATAGGTCGGTTCGTCCGGTCCCAGTGGTTCAGGATTATGATATTGAGGAATTTTATGAACCAGAGGAGGGGGAGGAGGATTATGAACAGTATGAATGTGGCTGGGAAGGTCTGGGTGTGCCCATTGAACGGACATCTCCCAGACAGACCTTTAGAATCTCCCCTATGCTGTCTGAGTCCCCATCTCATTTTATGTTTTATAAAAAGTTGCTGAAACCCTCAGCTTCCTTTAGAAGAGGCTGTGGATGAGCAAGAGGAGCCTGATTTTGTAGAAATGATGGATATTCCAGAGTCTAGGAGATTGTCTATTCCTTTACATAAGTCTTTTGAAACAAACAATTAAATTTTAAAACTCCCTAATTCTGTGCCTCCTGTAGATAAAAGATGGACAGAAGGTATACATTGTCGAGCCCTGATACAGAATTCCTTTCTCAACAATGCAGTCATGTTAGTAGTTCAGGCTGCTGCCTGTGATAAGCTAATATTCCCTTGGCTTCACATCCTCCTGACAAGGATTCCAGGAAGATTGATGCCATGGCAAAAACAGTATATGGCAGCCTCTCTGGGACTCAGGCAAGCAAATTATATGGCTTATGTAGCTAGGTATCAGAAATCTAGATGGGATACTGTTATGCAATTGGCCAAGCAGGCCCATGGCCAGCTGGCTAGTGAACTAGAACAGGTGGCTGCTGATGGCATTGAAGCCTCTAAGGTTCAGTTTCATGCTGCTGTGGATGTTAATGATGTTTCCTCTAGGGTCATGGCCAATCTGTAGCTTTTCAGTGAGTTGGCCTGGCTCCAGGTGTACTAGTTTGTCTGCAGGATACCCAGACTAAGGCTATGGATTTTCCTGTGGTGGGAAATCTCTGTTTGGAGAGCAGACAGAGAATTACATGAAGAAGATGGATGAATATAGGACTACTTACAAGAGTGCCCAGGCTAAGGAGGCTGCAAGCCACTCCTCAAAGGCATGCCCCCAGGGGTAGAGGTAGGCCTTTCACAGGCCTTTCTACAAACTCAGGCCTCCTCTGCCCTTTGCTCAGAGGGGCTTCTTCAGAAGGCAAGGGGTAGGCGAGGGGTGGGCAGACTGCTCCCACCCCAACCAAAGCTCCTGCAAACAGGCACCCTGATGGGGTGCCAGGGCCATTCTCCTGTACCAGTGGGGGCAGGCTGGCTTACTTAAGTCAGAATTGGGCTTCTTAACCTCAGACAAGTGGGTTCTGGAAGTAGTAAGCCAGGGTCTGGTTCTCAGCTTCAAAAGTTTCCCAAGTTGAGAAGCAGACTTTTCTACCTAGCAAGTGCTTCAGAGACCCTCTGTCTGGAAACAGAGGTCTCATCCTGTTAGCTCTCAGAGCAGTAGATAGGGTTCCTCCCTGCATCAGGGCAGGGGTCTGTATTCAGATACTTCTTACCCCAAAAAGACAGGAGAATGGCGGCCCATTTTAGATCTCAGATATCTGAACAAGCATCTTTGAAACCAAAGTTCAAAATGGTAACTCTGGCAATGATTTTACCTTCCCTAAGGCCAGGGACTGGCTAGCCTCCCTGGACCTCAGGATGCCTATTTCCATGTCCTAATCAGAAGATCCCATCAAGTACCTCAGATTGAACTGCCCTCAGGTCACTACCAGTTCAGAGCAATGCCCTGCCTTACCTCTGCTCCAAGGGTATTCACAAAGTGTCTAGCAGTGGCAGTGGCCCACCTAAGGAGGCAGAGGGATTGCTGTTTTCCCTATGTAGACGACTGACTCATTGTAGGTCAGTCCCAGAACAGGTAAAATCTCACCTGCAGGTCACCCAGCAGCTTCTCACCTCCTGGGTTTCTGCTAAACCTACCAAGGTCGGTTCTGGAACCAGTCCAGGTACTCACCTTTATAGGGGCAGAATTGGACAAAGCTAGCCAGAGCCTTTCTTCCCCAGAAAGGGTAAGGAATTTAGTGGCTCTGGCCTCTTCCTTCACTCTGCAGGTCTCTCGACCAGCAAGACACTTTCTGCAGCTCCTGGGGCACATGGCTGCATCCACAGCTGTTGTGCAGGAGCCAGATTTCAGATGAGAGACATTCAGTTTCACTTGAGAACCATTTGGTCTCAGAAGAGACCCCCTTTCCAAGTTGGTCCCAGTGACTCGAACCTTGATCCTAGCTCTCCAGTGGTGGCAGGATCAGAGCAATTAAATGAGGGGTCCCCTTCATTTCCCCTTCTCACGACTTGACTCTCACTACAGATGCTTCCCTTCTGGGTTGGGAGCCCACATGGCGACCTTTCCACTCAGGAGTTTGGCCCCCAGGAATCTCTGCTCCACATCAGTTTGCTGGAACTCAGAGCTGTCTTTTTAGCTCTTCAAGCTTTTTCTGCATCTGTCCACGACAAGGTGATACAAGTCAGAACAGACAACACCACAACAATGTGGTACATCAACAAACAGGGGGCACTCGGTCTTTGGCCTTGTGCACCGAGGCAATGAAGTTGTGGTCTCTGGCCTATTCCCTGGACACTTCCCTCATAGCAGTTCATCTTCCAGGGAAGGACAATGTCCTAGCGGATGCCCTCAGCAGGATTTCCCAGGGCCATCACGAATGGTCCCTGGATCCTCAAGTGCTGGGGATAGTTTTTGCCAGGTGGGGCATCCCTCAGATAGATCTTTTTGCAGCCCCAGACAATCACAAACTTCCTCTGTTCTGTTGCAGGTCTCCAGTGCTGGGCTCAGTTCCCCTGGATGCCCTTCTTCTGGATTGGGAGGGGAAGTTCCTCTATGCTTCCCCTTTCCTCTCCTATTCAAGCACTAGTCAAAATCAGATCTCAGCCTTGCAGGGTGATTCTGATTGCCCGGATTAGGCCAGGCAGCCCTGGTACCACTCCTTCTGTCTCTGACAGTCCATCTTCCCTGTGCCTCCCAGGAATCACATCCTGTTGACTTGTGCCCAGGGAAGGGTTTGGTATCCGGACCTCAAATCCCTCAACCTCAAGGCCTGGCTCTTGAGGAGTTAGAGTTGCTGATTTACCTCTCTCAGGGTGTTCTTGAGATCCTAAAGGCTTCCAGAAAGCCTTCCACTAGAGCTACTTATAGTTCTAAATGGAAAAGGTTTTCCATTTGGTGTGCTGGGAAAATATTTCCCAGAATCTGCTGAATTGCCCTTTTGTTAGATTACATGGTACAGCTTAATTCCTTGGGTCTCAGACCAGCTACCCTGAGAGTTCATTTGGCAGCTGTGTCTGCTTTTGTGTCAGCAGGAAAGTCATCCCTCTTTCCTCTCATCTTGTGTTTTCCAAGTTTTTAGGGGTTACTCCATACTAATCCTCCCTTTGGAACTGGCCCTGCTTGGGACCTTAATGTTTGCATTGCCTAGTTAATGCAACCCTTTTGAACCTCTGTCTTCTGCAGAGCTTAAGTACCTAACTTGGAAAACTGTTTTTCTAGTGGCTATCACTTCTGCCAGGCAGCATAAGTGAATTGCAAGCCTTGTCAGTGGAGACTGACTTTATTTCTTTCCACAGGGATAAGGTAGTCCTTAGACTAATAGGAAGTTTCTGCCTAAGGTGGTTTCTAGATTTCCATCTTAATCAGTCTATCTCCTTCCAGTATTTTTCACTGATCACTCCTCTTGGGTGAGAGGAGGTTGCACAGCCTGGATGTTAAGAGAGCTCTTAGTTATTATATAGAGCGTACCAAAGGTCACAGGTTTGAATCCTCAACTTTTCCTTACCTATGGTGAAGTTGGGAAGGCAAACCTGCTACTAAGAAGATCAGTAGCCAGGTGGATTGTCTCTTGTATCCAATTTTGTTATCAGAAGTGGGCAGAGCCCCCTGGTTTGAGGGCTCATTCTACCAGAGGTACAGCTGCGTCTCTAGCTGCTGCCAGAGATATCCCTTTATTAGAGATTTGCCAGGCTGCTACTTGGAAAAGGTACACACTTTTACAAGCATTACTCCCTGGATGTCCAGGCCAGGAGAGATGCTTGGTTTGGCACAGCTGTTCTTCAGAGCCTATTCCCTAAGTAGGTTCTGCCCTCCTCCATGGAGGTACGGCTGTGTATTCTCATAATGTCTATAATATAGCAAGACTTCATGTTGTTTGAAGAAAAAATTACTCACCTTAGTAATGTTGTTTCTTCTAATGGAGTCTTATATATATACTTCCCCAACCTGCCCTCTCAGAACCTCTACTTGATGGGGTGCAGGCAACTTAGTGTGGGCACTACTTATGTCCTGTTAGCATTTTGTCCCTTTGGGACTTTGGGAGTGTGTATGTGTGCAGTGTGTGTGTTTTATTATACTTATGTTCCATTTTCATATTATTAGAATGGTGTTAGTATTTCTGGTCCCCTGATTTGAGTCTTGGGTGTTGGGACCATCAATGGTTAGTTATTATTTAGGTAGCCATTTGGCTAGTGTGAGTTACAGCTTCCACACAGACCTTAGTGAGTTTGGCTCGTAAAAGATCTGACAGTTCAAGTTTGAAAGGACACAGATAGAGCTGCTCTCGTGCCAAAATTCTATTTTGGAATGGTTTTAACCATTTCACTCCGGGGCAGTTCTAGAGCTGGAACAAACTGCTAATGTCTATAATATAGCAAGACTCCATTAGAAGAAACAACATTACTAAGGTGAGTAATTTTTTCTTATCCCAGAGTCTAGGAGACTGTCTATTCCTTTGCGTAAATCTTTTGGGAAACAGACAGTTAAAATTCTAAAAACTCCTCACCCTATACCTCCTGTGGATAAGAGAATGGACAAGAGGTACACTTTGTCAGGCTCTGATACAGAGTTCCTTACACAACAATGCAGCCATGTTGGGGTAGTGCAGGCTGCAGCCTGTGACATGGCAAATATTCCCTTGGCTTCACACCCCCCTGACAAGGACTCTAGGAGGATTGATGCCATGGCAAAGAAACAGTACATGGCAGCATCCTTGGGACTCAGACAGGCAGATTAATGGCTTATGTTGCTAGATATCAGAAATCCAGATGGGATACTGTTATGGCTCTGGCAAAACAGGTCCTAGCCAGCTGCCAAGGAGCTGGAGCAAGTGGCTGCTGATGGTATTGAGGCATCCAGGTGCAATTCCATGCTGCAGTGGACTCTAATGATGTGTCATCAGAGTCATGGCTACATCTGTGGCATGCAGAATGGCTTGGCTCAGATGTACTAGCCTGTCTACAGGATACCCAGGCTAAGGCCATGGATTTTCCTGTTGTGGGTAATTCTCAGTTTGGGGAGCAGACAGAGAATTACATGAAGAAAATGGATGAGTATAGGACCACCTATAGGAGTCCACAGGCCAAGGAAAGGTAGGCCACTCCTCAAAGGCAGCTTTCAAGGGGCAGGGGCAGGCCTTTTCATAGGCCTTTTTACCAAGCCCAGGCCTCCTCTTCTGCTTATGCCCAGAGGAGGTTCTTTAGAGGGAGAGGCAGACTGGGTACAAGCAGGCCTGCTTCCACCCCTCAGCCCAAAGCCCCTGCCGAGCAGGCACTCTGATGGGGTTGCCAGGGCCGATTCTCAGCTACCTGTTGGGGGCAGGCTGGGTACTTTGTCCAGGACTGGAAGTCTCTGACATCAGACAAGTGGGTCCTGGAAGTAGTAAGCCAGGGACTGGTTCTCAGCTTCAAAAAATTTTCAAAGATGAGAACCAGATCCTTTCTACCTGCAAATCCACCAGAGGCACTTGCCGTAGAGGCAGAGGTCTCTTCCCTCCTGGCTCTCAGAGCTGTGGAAAGGGTCCACCCCTACACCAGGGCAAAGGATTGTACTCCAGGTACTTCCTTACCCCAAAAAAGACAGGAGAATGGCGGCCCATCCTGGATCTCAGATATTTAAACAAGCACCTTTTAAAACCAAAATTCAAAATGGTGACTCTGGGAATAATTCTACCCTCTCTAAGGCCAGGGGACTGGCTAGCATCCCTGACCTCAAGGATGCCTACTTCCATATTCTCATCAGAAGCTCCCATCAGAAAGTACCTCAGGTTGCAAGCTCCCTCAGGCCATTACCAGTTCAGGCAATGCCTTTGGCCTCACCTCTGCTCTAAGGGTATTCACAAAATGCCTGGTAGTAGCAGTTGCTTCCCTAAGAAGCAAAAAATTGCCATCTTCCCTTAGCTGGACGACTGGCTCATAGTAGGCCAGTCTCTAGACTGAGTCAAGTTACAGCTACAGATAACTCAGCAACTGCTCACCTCTCTAGGTTTCCTTCTGAATCTTTCAGTCAGTTCTAGAGCCTGTCAAGCTCCTCACCTTCATAGGCACAGAGCTGAACACAGAGAAAGCCAGAGCCTTCCTTCCTTAGGACAGGGCAAGGACCCTGGTCTCTCTGGCCTCCTCATTCACCCTGCAGGTCTCTCGACCAGCAAGGCATTTTCTACAGCTCCTGGGGCACATGGCTGCTTCTACAGCAGTAGTACAGGGAGCAAGATTTCAGATGAGGGACATCCAGGTCCATTTGAGCCTTTTGGTCTCAAAGGAAAGACCCTCTAACCAAATTGATCCCAGTAACTCAAACCCTGATCCATGCCCTACAGTGGTGGCAGGATCAGAGCAATCTGAGACAAGGGGTTCCCTTTGTCACTCAGTCTCACTCCTTAATACTTACTACAGATGCATCCCTCTTGGGGTGGGGAGCTCACATGGGCGACCTCACTACCCAGGGATTATGGTCCCCTCAGGAATCTCTGCTCCACATCAATCTGTCGGAACTCAGAGCAGTTTTTCTAGCACTTCAAGTTTTTTTCAAATCTGTTCAGAACAAAGTTGTACAGGTCAGAACAGACAACACCACCACAATGTGGTACATCAACAAGCAAGGGGGCACTCGGTCTACAGCCTTGTGCACCGAAGCAATGAAGTTGTGGTCTCTGGCTTACTCCCTGAACACCTCCCTTATGGCAGTTCACCTCCCAGGCAAGGACAATGTCCTGGCAGATGCTCTCAGTAGGATTTCCCAGGGCCATCACAAATGGTCACTGGACCCCCTGGTCCTGAAGGTGATATTTGCCAGATGGGGCACCCCGCAGATAGATCTTTTTGCAGCCCCAGACAATCACCAACTTCCCCTTTTTTGCTGCAGGCCCCCAGTGTTGGGCTCAGTCCCTCTGGATGCCTTAGTTCTCAATTGGGAAGGGAAGTTTCTCTATGCTTTCCCCTTCCCTCTCCTGTTCAAAGTGTTAGTCAAAATCAGATCTCAGTCCTGCAAGATGATCCTGATTGCTCCAGATTGGGCCAGACAACCCTGGTATCCACTCCTACTGTCCTTAGCAGTCCATCTTCCCCTGTGTCTTCCCAGGAATCACAACCTGATTCACCTGTGCTCAGGGAGGGTTTGGTACCCGAACCTCAAATCTCTCAATCTCAAGGCCTGGCTTTTGAAGGTGAGAGTTTGCTGATCACCTCTCCCAAGGTGTAATGGATATACTAGATACTTCTGAAACCTTCCACCAGGGCTACCTATAATTCCAAATGGAAGAGGTTTTCCATATGGTGCTCTGGGAAGCATATTTCCCCAGAATCTGCTGATTTACCCACAGTCCTGGATTATATGGTCCATTTAAATGCCTTGGGGCTGAGACCAGCTACCCTAAAAGTACATTTGGCAGCTGTGTCTGCTTTTATTTCAGCAGGTAAACCCTCTTCTCTTTCAGCTCATCCTGTATTCTCCAAGTTTTTTAAGGGATTGCTTCACACCAACCCTCCATTCAGGGCCCCTGCCCCTGCCTGGGATCTTAATGTTTTCATTGCTCAGCTTATGCAACCCCCCTTTGAGCCTTTGTCTTCAGCAGAGCTTAAGTACTTGACTTGGAAGACTGTATTTCTGGTAGCCATCACTTCTGCCAGACGCATAAGTGAATTACAAGCTTTGTCAGTGGAGCCTGATTTTATCTCCTTTCATAGAAATAAGGTGGTCCTCAGGACTAACAGGAAGTTCTTGCCTAAAGTGGTTTCAGATTTCCACCTCAATCAATCTATATCTCTTCCAGTGTACTTCACTGACCATTCCTCCTCTGGCGAGAGGAGGCTGCACAGCTTAGATGTGAAGAGAGCCCTTAGTTACTACATAGAGCATACCAAGGGTCACAGGTTTGACTCCCTCCAACTGTTCCTCACTTATGGTGAGGTTGGTAAAGGGAAACCTGCCACTAAAGATCCTTTGCCAGGTGGATTGTCTCTTGTATCTAATTCTGTTATGAAAAGCTGGGTAAGGTTCCTCCCTCAGGCCTGAGGGCTCACTCTACCAGAGGTACAGCTGCTTCCCTGGCTGCTGCCAGGGACATCCCTATTCTAGAGATATGTCAAGCAGCTACCTGGAAAACAGTTCACACTTTTACCAAGCATTACTCCCTGGACATCCAGGTTAGGAGTGATGCTCGCTTTGGCACAGCTGTGCTTCAGAGCCTATCTCCTAAGTAGGTTCTGTCCCTCCTCCATGGAGATACTGCTGTGTAGTCTGCATATGTCATAATATAGCAAGACTTCATGTTGTTTGAAGAAAAAATTACTCACCTTAGTAATGTTGTTTCTTCTAATGGAGTCTTGCTATATTATGACCTCCCCAGCCTGCCCCTCTCAGAACCTCTGTTTTTGGGATGTGGGTGGACAGTGCAGTTTTGGCACTTAGTAGATGCCCACCTTCTTATTTTCACCCCTCCTTTTTTGGGGTGACTAGGTGTTGTGTTTTTCATTTTTTGGGTCTCCTGACTTGAGTCTTTGTTTTGGGACCAAAAAACGTGTTCTTATGTTTAGTAGCCAGTTGGCTAGTATAAGTTTACAGCTTCCACACAGGACCTCAGTGAGTTTAGCTCATAAAGATCTGACGGTTTGAGTTTGAAGAACAACAGACAGAGTTTCAACCGAGCTCGAGCTCAGCGTTCCATGCCTTGCATGGAAAGTTAACTCTTTCACCTCCGGAGCAGTTCGAAGGTTGGAACTCACTGCATCTGTCATAACATAGCAAGACTCCATTAGAAGAATCAACATTACTAAGGTGAGTAATTTTTTCTTCTGTCCTAAGATAGTCCTACTCCTCCTCAATGTCCTCTACCCTTCGCCTCAATCTCACTTTGGCCTACAATAGTGTTTGCTGCTTTGCATTATTGGCGCTTTATTCAACCCACCATTGTGACTTATACCAGTCTCTAGGGTGGCTCCCACTCAAGGGCTGCTGTGATTACGCACTTGGTTGCATCATTGATAGCGCTCTGCGAGGTGGTGTCGAGTCCCCGTATGCCTCCCTCCCTCCTCAAGGCCTGGGTTGCTCCCAGGTGTCATCGTGAAACTTTGTCTCCCACCCCCGGAGGTTCCCAGAGTCTCCACTGTAATGGAAAGTAAAGCTGTGTCAGTGGTTGCCCCCTCCCTATGGAACAGAATCCCGGGACCACTCCACTCAGCCACCTCACACCACTCCTTCACAACCCGTCTTGAAAACCTGGTTTTGTCACAATCCAGCTGCTCTTGTTCACCGGAGACCCACTATCCCCCCCACAGATTTGTTTCACCCACCCACTCTATATCCCTACTGCTCCCTTCCTCTACCTGCCTCTCCCCTATTATTTTTTTTTCTGCTTACTCAAATCTCTCCTTTATACCTCTCCCTTCCTAATGAATACTTCCTAATGTTCTGCCTTTTTGCTGTCTGTTTCTGCTCTTTCGTCTTTATTCTTGATTGCTAGCTACAGTTGGTGCATGTTCACAAACCTCTGCTGCACTTTAACTCTCTGTATTTTCTCCATTTCCATTACAAGCATACTTCACCTCAGGTGTTATTATCTTGCTATGTAATTGCTCTTATGCAGTGATTTGTTTTCCCTGCAACTTGTGTTGTAATGCTTTGTATACTGCATTGACACTGGCATTTTATTGTACTGTACTTTAATCTGTGCCATCTTTTGTGGCTCGGGTCATGCCTGAAAATGGCCCTTGGATCAGTGCACTTAACCGTTATCAAAGACTTAAATAAATAAGAAAGCCCGCCATCCTGTCGTAATCCAGTCTGTGTTCAAACTGTCATCCAAAAATTCATATAACTGTATCTGAAAACCACTTGTAGGATTGTTTTTCAAGTGTTCATAATTTTCAGCCACATTAGGTAAATCATAAACCTTCCTTGTATAATCGGTTTAATTTAACAAGACAATATGTCCACCCTTCTCTGAGGGCTTTATAACCCCACCCTTCAGTTCCTTCAGCTCATCTAGAGCTTTCTTTTTCCCTGGCGTCAATTTGTACCTGTTACCTGGTTTTCTTTGTAACAAGAGTGTGTCCACCTCATTATTGATAAGTTTTTCAGAGGTTCCAGTAGCTGGATGTGTGCCACCTGGTGAACACGGTGTAGATCTGGACTTAAATCCTGTGCTCTGGATGAAGTTTGTACTCTCTGGTGAGGTATTAAGTTCCAACAGTTCATCCAGGTCTACTTGATTAATTGATTCTGGGTTTCAAGGATTCGTAGCCATATCGAATTCCACTACAGTACATGGAATCTCCACTGGGTCCTGAGTAAAATCTGAATTCTAATTACAAGTGGTATCCAGTTCCATCCTGGGTCCAGTATTATTAGATAACAATGATAGTTCAGATTGTAGATTAGTTATTGGAACGTGATCCTGTTCCTTGTCCTGGTGAAAACCTTTGCTTGAAGGTTCTATGGGACTCATTCTTTTGAATAAAAAAACACCTCAGTTTAAGTTTACATGTAAACTTGAATAAATCCACTTTAATCTTGAAGTGTCCACACTTGAAGCCGGTTAAAACAAGAGTCCGTTGGACAGGTCTCTTCCTTGCTCTGTCAATGTGATATTTGTTAAAATAATTAATTGTACTCCTCCTCTCAGATGGTATGTCTTGGGGTTTGGGTTTGCATTTGCCCTTGTCCTCCCCCATCTTGTTTCTTTGGTCCACTTTTTGTTGTAGTGATTGTTTGAATGTTCCTTTGTTTTAATGTTCTAGTTTCTCTAACAGACTTTGGGTTTGCTGGACTCGGCGGTATACAAACTTTGATCTTGAGGCGTTCTGTATGAATATACACACAGAATTGATTCAAATACTACTGTGCAGTGTGTACATGAGACACGATACCTACAGCATCTTAATATAACTGTAAATCAAAGCCATGACATGGTAAGCCTTGTTCGACTCCAGTACCTGTCATTGTTGGGCAAACTTTCCTCATTTTGACAGCACAATGCAGCAGCAGAAGACTTCTACAGGAACTGCTAATGTGGTTACTAGGTCCCGGAGGCCACAGAAACACAGACTTACAGGAAGTCTTTCCGCTTTGATAATGGTTATTTGAGACTGTCAGTAGGACAAAGTCCAAGAAGACTGCGAAGAAAAAAAGAATGAAAATCATCAGGCTAAAGGTCAACAATATCCCAGAGACTCTAGTGCAAGATATGTACAGGACCAAAATACAATGAATCTTCAACTTTATTTTACAAGTGGACAAGGTTGGACATCTGGACAATCTCGATTTATTATCAAAAACAATATCCTGTATAGAGATTTGTAGAACTAGTACAAATGAGGAACTTGAACAGTTAGTGGGACCCAGTAAATATAGGGAACAAATAATGCACCCAGCACATGATATCCCCATGGCTGGTCATGAGGCAGAGAACAGGACAGTACAATGTATTCTATCTCGATTCAGTTGGGGGGTCCACCAGATGTTCTTGACTATGGAGTCCTCACAGTGCCAATTGGTTGCCAAGGGGAGGAAGAAAGATGTGGTGCCCTACAACCCTATACCATAACTACTCCATTTGACAGGTGGCAATGGATGTGGTGGAACCATATTAAAAGTTCTAAGGATCATATATTTTAGTCATTTGTGACTACACAACCAGTACCCAGAAGCAATACCAATGAGGCGATTCTGCCTCGTGTGCAGAAGAACTGGAAATCTTTAGCAGGATGGGAATACCCAAAGGTTATCCTGAACCGTGGTAGTAATTTTCCTCCATCATGCTGCAAGAACTATAAAATTACTAGGTATCTGCTGTTAAACATCCCATCCATCCTCAAACTGATGGGTTAGTGGAAAGATTTAACAAGACAATGAAATGTATGCTGAAGTATGTGGGAGAAGGCGGGACTGGATAAGTTTTGCCCTATTTGCTGTTTGCCTATAGAGGTGCCTCAGGCTACTACAGGTTATCCTTCACCATGTTATAGAAGTAACCTAGGGTCTAAGATGTGGTAAGAACAACGGGAACGAGGGTCTAATAGCATGCAAAAATATACTTGAATACATGACTGCATTGAGGAAAGGCTAGTGAAATATGTGTATAGCCCATCAAAATGTTGACCAGAAACAACTCAAACAGAAGAACATGATGATATAGGCGTAAAGCATAAGAACCTGGGAAAAAGTGTTTATTGTTACCCTCCACAAAATAAATTGCTCATCGTTGGCAAGGACCATGTGATCTTACACCAGGAGTAAGGTAAACTATGCCATTGAATGCCAGGGCATAGACGGTAAATAATTTACCATGCAACCTGCTGAAATGGTGAAAAACAAAACCCAGTGTTGTATCAGACCGATCTGATAGAGCAGAACTAGATATAGTATATGACAGGATTGATAAATCTGTTACTGACACTAAGGGTATATCAGTCTAAACCTGCTCAAGTTGAGATTGATCATCTCTTGGGTATTTATGCATACATTCACAAGAATCAGGGGAGCCAAGGTGTAGTCCATGAGATCAAGTTACCCAAACAAACCAATTCATCAAAAGCCATATGATTACAGAAAGATCAGGCCAGGTAGTGGCTGGATAAAACAAATGGAACAAACAAGACGTGGTTCCTTCAGCATCCTTGGTCCTCTCCATTGGTGATGGGTGCATAAAGGAAGGGGACATGGGTTATGCGCGATTTTGGAAAATTAATGAAGTATCTGAGTTTGATGCTCAATACCCATCGATGATCTCTAGATCAGATGGGTCTGCAAAATACATAAGCACATTAACAAAAGTGGCAGATTATTGGCCCCAAAACCAAAATTGCATTCTGCACCCCTCTTGGTCTATATCAGTTCACTACAATGCTGTTAAAGCCTACATGGGCCCCGCCTGCTGCGGTACATGGATCATGTCGAGAGACCCACAAGGGCTAGTGCTGCTTATTTGGATGATATGGTCATCTATAGCCCGACTGAGGCTCTATTACAGCTTAGTGCTGTGATACAAAGCATCGGAATGACCATTAACCCATCAAATGTGCTATAGCTAAGACAAACACGATATCTGGGGTTCATTATTGGACATGGGAGGATTAAGCCAGAAGTAGATAAAATTGAAGCTGTGGCTAACAGTCCCCTACCCACACAGAAGTGCCATGTCAGGTCTTTCCCTTGGTCTGGAGTTATTATAGACATTTTATCCCGGATTTTCACTATTGCTACTCCTCTCTCAGATCTGACCAAAAACATTTTCCCAATAAAGTAAAGTGGAGTCCGCCTGTGATAAGGCATTTAACAAAATCAAAGGCCATTCTATGCTCACTCCGGTGTTATGTAGCCCTGATTTCACTAAACCATTTGAATTACAGATGGATGCCTCTGACACAGGCATAGGGGAAGCATGACCCAGCATGTGGGGAGAGAACACCCCATCTTATACCTCAACGGAAATTACATGAAAGAGAGAAGATATTCCACGAGGCTGGAGAAAGATGTCCTGGCCATCAGTGAAGGCAGTAAAGCCCTGAGATATTATCTTTGGGAAATCAGTTTATGATTATAACAGATCATAATCCCTTATGAACGGCTAAATTTGATGAAAAGATAAAAATAGCACATTTTAGGTGGTATTTATCATTACAACCTTATAAGTTCACTATACGACATAGAGCTGGTTCTCAGCATCAGAACGCTGATTTTATCACGCTTGGGTGCTGATCCAATAACTAACTCTGTTCCAGATATAGATAATGGAGTTACTGTATCCTGAGTGCCAAGATAGCACAACCCCAGGGGAAAAGTATGACTTGTAAACAGTATTGTCTGATTTTGAGTAGTGTTTTGAATCCTGGCTTATTTTAGGGTCCCTAGGGGGAACTTCTGGAGTGGGTGGGCGGAAGTTCAAACCTTCACAGAGTGAGGGGTTTCAGTCAACAAACAAACATGTTGCCTTCTTGTGGTGGAGGAGTGTAACAGGGGGTCCTGTTGTGAAGTATAACCAATCACTTAAAGATGCAACAACCCCCATTATTTATTTTCACCTATCCTATCCTCTATTATATTTCAATATCATCTATACTTTCATGTCAGGGTGTGAACCTGGCAATCTTCATCTATCCTTACTGTCCCTTTTTTTTTTTTTCTTTTTCTCTGTCAGTACTTAATTGCATCTTGTTAAAAATAAAAAACAATACTTTTATATATTGAAAAGTTTCACTAGCAAACCTTCAGTGGCTACTGGGAGAAGCAAATCCATCAAGCTCAGTGTCCCAAAAACAAATGTCAAGAAGGAGCTGTTTCATTTGTAAACAAAAGAGCCTCTAAACAACAGTGCAGGTTGAGAAGCAAAGTGTGCTGCCTTCAGCTAGTAAGTTAAGAAGCAGTGGCTGAAACTAAGGAAACGGAACAAATAAAAGGTATTGTACTAAAATAAGCACAATACCTGAGTGCCCATGTTGATTTGCAGAGGTCCTTCTATAGAGCAGGCAACTCATGAAATGGCAGCATATGGTCTCAAGGAGGAGTGATGTCAGAAGGGGGAGGAGCTAGCTAATGCTCTGGCATCATAGTCCTATAATTAAGTTTATATTTTGTTTAGGACACTTATTGAGAAATAAATGTTTTTTGGGGTAAACCCTTGAAGTGCTAGAATGATACTAGTTGGTTTAAATATATATATATTTATATATATAAACTTGAAAATGCCATTGTTCATCTTAATTAAGATATCACATGATTGATGAGGTCACCTGTGGCATTATAAAAGGTTCCTCTAGGAGAACCAAGAGATAGGTGGTCAGTAAGGTTCTGGCCAAGGAGAGAAGGTTCTAAGAAGAAATTGTGCAAGTTCCCACATTATGTTTGAGATAAGGGAAAGAACTCAGGAATTCTGTAATTGTTTATTTGCAAAATTATCTCTGATATTTGAAAGGTGTGTAGGATTAATATCATTTATTTTCCTTTCTGTATATTAAATTTAGTATTTTATTTATTTATTTTTTCTTCTTTTGAATAAATGATAAATGCGAACATAGCGCATTTTTTAGCCATCCAATCTGGTTGTAAGGATCTGGGTTTATTGGGACCCACACTACCACACTGGAAGACTGCCACTGTTACTCCTCCTCCTCCAAAAGATGGTGACCTGTCAGGTACGAACAGCTACCGACTCATTTCTCTCCTCCCTTCAAAATACAGGAACAAATTATTTTGTTACAACTCTCCCCCTTCTGGACTCTCTTCCTTTTCACCAACAATGAAGTCTGACTTCCGAAAAAATCACTCCACCACCTGCTCAGGCTCACCAAATCCATCCATAATGGTATGGATCACAGCCTATTCACTTCTGCTATCTTATTTGATCTAGCCAAAGCATTCAACCATGTCTACCACCCAATTATTAGCCAAACTCCAGGCTGCAGGCCTCTCTGACTTAGCCATCAGCTGTTCCACTCATACCACAGGGGTAGGTCCCAAGCAGTCAAAAGTGGTGACCCCCTCTCTCCTCCCTGCATAATCCACTTGGGTCCCAAAGGATCTGTGTTAAGTCCACTACTTTCTCCATTTTCCATGTAGTCTCCTCCATGTGCTTATCTGCATCCATTCACATGTACATGGATGACACGGTCCTCTTCACAGCAGGCCCACAGACTCCAACTGGACTTTGATCAAGTTCAGCCCTGACCACACACAAATCAGCTTTTCCTCAATGCCAAAGGCTGTCTCCATGTCCTTAGCACAAGGCACCAGACTCCCTATGCTCCCTCCCTTCCTACTTTCCATACCCCTGGATGGCTCCCCTGTGGAGATGTCACCACCCTTAGTTATCTTGGTATTTGGCTAGACCAGCACCTAAATGTTTCTGCAACAAGTGGATGCTATAGTCAAAAACACCACAATTTGATGACTTTACAGGAACTGTGACTGTATCCCACCAGCATACCATGCTATTATCCAGAGAATGATCCTCCAAATCTCTGACTATGGTGATGTGGTCTACAGCGTAGCCCCCCTTCACTACCCTTGCCAGACTGGACACCTCTTCAACTATTTCTGCCATTACACTCTTGACTATCCTGCTTGGACTCACCATTGTTCTATATATAAATCTCTCTCCTTTTCTTTTCTTGTGGACAGACACCATGCCCACTGTGCCAGCTTTGTGGGCAAATCAGGTTTGTTTCCCTACCATCCTATTTCTCCGACGGCCCCGTTATAGCCATACCATCAGAAGCTGAAATATTTCGAACCCTAGCAGTACCTTCAGTTTCCACAACCATCTGCAAAGTCATGTTCAGCCACAGCTGCCCTAAAATGTGGAACTCCCTTGCTGACCATTCACAGTCTCCTCCCATGGATTCTTTCAAACCACATGGTATCACCTCTCCTCCTGAACTATGCCAGTTTTCCTCTTGCTCTCCTATTACTTGTTTCCAGTTTAGGTACAGCTACAATTTGGCACCATGCTTCCACCTAGGCATTATGCACAATGTTATAATAACATGTGATAAAAAAGCCTCTCCAGCCCCTTTGCATATCAGTTGTGCAGATGGAACTCCTCATACTATGAACTCCATCAAATACCTTGAGAGCGCTTGACCCCCAGTTGGACCTGAGGAGTCATATCTAAATGTCTGTAGAACTGTGAACTATAAGTGGGTCTGGCCTATGGGAGACCAAAATAACCTTGACACCTGCTGCTCTATCTGGCACATGCTAGAAGGTATACTACTTCCTCCCTTAGCTATGGTCTCACCAATTTGCCTGCCTCCAAAGCTCTTCTTTTCACTGGTGGCACACAATGTACAATAACATCTGTCATTTTGCACTGGCCGCCCCCCCGTCTCACCCACCATTGTGAGCTTTATGATAAACCCTCACCTGAACCCTTATGGGGGACAGGGACTTTGTTGCATGTGCTCCTAGGCTCTGGAACTCCTTTCCTGACCATGTTCATTCCACCTCCTCCCATCAGTGCTTCTGGAAGTCCCTGTGGGGGCATCTGAAGCTGGCCTCAGTGTGCGAATGTCCCAAGCCTCCCTAGCCTAATTGTACTTGGAGCCCAACTGTTCTGAGGACCTGCCAATGATCTTTTGGTCGATTCTTGTGATCCAATTGCTCTCCTAGGCATCTGACTGCACTATGTAAGCTCTAGACTATATATTTTTGATTATATGTACTTTATCAATTTCTGTCATAGCAGTTCACTCCATGCCTTACCGTTTTGTGACTCAATGCATTTTGTTACTCAATGTACTTGCTTTGCTTGCTGTTATGTTCTGATGTATCTGTATTACCTGTTGTACTCTCCTGGGAAGTTCCTGAAAATAGGCATATAACTTGTCTAGTGTACCTACCCAGTTAACAAAAGCTAAATAAATAAATAAATAAAACTGCTCTGTATTTGATCACCAGCCTAGGTTTGTGGCTCCTGACTGTGCTGTATATGCATTGTTGATTGTTTGCTTGTCACTCAAGTTCTCACATCTTGCATCTATTATTCCCAATGTGATCTGTGATTGTGTACCACTCTGCTCCATGTATGTTATGTATTTTGAACTATTGTGCTACCTAAGACCCACTTGTACAAGTTCCCCTTCCCCAGGATGCATCTAGAAATGAGCTCCCAGCTTAGTATTCCTGAATGGGGAGCACTAGACACAAAAGATCATTTTACTGTAATAATTGGAGCCATTTAAACTGCAATCAGGGGTGTAGAACCTTTACATGCCAAGGATAATTTTGGTATACTACTTGGGAGCATCATAATGGTGACCACAGGTAGGGTCACAATATGCACCACTGTGTGCATAAATTAATTTAGTTATTGAAAAGTTTCACCAGGGAAGGTACACTGAACAAAAAGTTCCTCGTCTCCTGGTATGACCTGGGGAGAGGGTGGTGGGAGTTACATAGTACACACAAAATGCACAATATCATACAAAACATAGGTTACAACTGAATTACACATTAGCATGAAAAGCAAATAATTACAAGGGTAGAGAGGTGAAAACCAGTTGCAGTGAGCTTGTGGTGAGACAGAGAGAGAGAGCATAATGTAATAGCAAGTGTGAACCAATGGCCTGCACTATGCAGGCTAAGAATAGCACAGGGTGGCAAGTGTAGTGAATCAACAGGGGCATCCAAACAGGATGTAGGACAAAGAAAGGGGGGAGCTAAGGGGCAGGTGCAATTTACAGAGAGATTATGAAGAGCTTGATTTAATGAGCCAAGCGAGGAAGAGGATAGGATATGTGATGGAAGAGCATTCCCACATTTGGGGAGATGATAGGAGTGGGAGGCCTGTCCACTAGTGATGTGGATCTCCAGGAACAGACAGAGTTCTATGGTCATGGGCTCTTAGAAGTTGAGAGGATAGGTGGGAGATTAGGGAATTTAGGTAGGGAGGAGTGTGCCAAGCCAGTACTTAGAGATGAGATTCACGCAATGATGCAGTCGCCTATTTGTTAGGGACGGGAAGGCTAAAGCTCGGTACAAGTGGCAGCGGTGGGTAAGGTGAGGTGCTTGCAGAGCAAATCGACAGAATGAGTTGAAAAGAGTATTCAGGTTGGCTAAGGAGGTGGCAGAAGCAGAGCAATAAACAACATCGCAATAGTCGAAAACCAGGAGGATCATTTTTTGGATCAGTTCGTGTCTTGCCTGTGGCGGGAGGCAGGAGTGGTTTCTATATAAGGCACCGAGTTTGGGACAAAGCTTTTTTATTATAGCATCTACATGGGCCGAGAAGGTGAGATGTTTATCCAGCCAAATGCCCAGATACCTGAAAGACTCGGTAACAATTACAGTTGCTCCATTGAGGGTAGTGAAGGTAGGGGCAGAAGGGAGCCTTGACAGCTTCTGACAGGTGCCAAAAGTCATGGACACAGTTTTCTTGGCATTTAGGAAGAGTTGGTGAGATTGAAACCAGCTCTAGGCATTACTGAAATCACGTTGGAGCCTGGAGGCGACATCCAAGGGTGAGGGCCCAGAGGAGAATAGAACCGCATCATCAGCATACATTTGTATAGAAGATGAGGTACAGATGGATGGATGGAAGATCATTCAGAAAGATGGAGAAGAGAATCGGGCCTAGTATGGACCCTTGGGGGACTCCAGAGTATATGGGTAGAGGAGGGGAGATGTAGTTAGATATTTTTACAGACTGTGCGCAGTCATATAGGTATGTGCTGAACCATTTAATGGCATATTCAGACAGCCCAGCTGATGAGAGGGAGTGGAACAGGAGGGAGTGGGAAACCATGTCAAAAGTTTTAGAAAGATCAATCAAAATGGCAGTGGTTATGTGACCGCAATCCATGCCTGTCAGGATCGCATCAGTGATTCAAAGCAGCGAGGTAGTAGTAGAGTGATGTTTACAGAACCCAGATTGATATTGGGCGAAGAAATTTCTGCCTGAGAAGTACAAGGATAGTTAGTCAAGGACTAGATGTTCTTGTCATTTAGCTAATGTCAGGAGGAGAGATATAGGATGGTAGTTCTCAGGGGAGGAAGAGTCGCCGCACTTATGGAGAGGGAGGACAATAGCATGTTTCCACTCATGGGGAATTTCGGCCAAGTGAAACGAGAGATTGAAAAGAGCAGTTCGTGGGGGAGCAATGGCAGAGGCTGACAAGTTTAGTAACTTTGGGTGCAGTCCATCAGAGGAGCTACCTTTGCTCGGGTTTAGGAGCTTCAAGACATGAGAATGTCGGTTCTCAAATTTTAGAAGGAAAAGCTATGAGGTGGGGCTGGAGGACTAATGGATGCGGAGAATAACTGGTTAATAGTTGGGAGGGAGCCTAGCAGAGTAGAAGCACATGAGGTAAAGTGCGAGTTGAAAGCAGCAGCAATGCTAGGGTGGTCGGCAATGACAGTATTGTTTATTTGGAGGAGGGGGGAGGGAAGGGGAGCCTGTGGGGAGAAAAGTGAGTGGATTACTTTCCAGAATTTGGATGGGTTATTTTTATTAGAGTTAGAAGTAGAGCTGAAGTAATCAGCCTTGGCCAAACGAGTGGCTTTTGTGCATTTGTTTCTGAGGACCCGGTAGGCCTCATAGTCTTTAAGGAGCTTTGTGCTTTTATGGAGCTTCCAGGCTGTATCATGTGCCCTTAGACAAGCAATGAGTTCTGGGGAGATCCAGGGGAGGTGGTTTCCACGGACACGTACCAGGGTGTGGTGCATGTTAATTCCAGACTTCAAGGAATGGGTTCTCTGAAGTAGTTAGTTGAGCATCTAGGTTACTGGCAACAGATATAGATGCCAGTAGTGTGGTCAAATCATAAAAGTGGGTCAATGTTCAGGGATTTGTATGATGGTTGTAGAGTTTTATAGGGACTTTGACTTTGTGAATTTTCCGACCAGGAAAGTCAAGGCTACAATGTCACTGAAGGCATCTGCTAGAGTACCGGAATTAATGACCCTATGGGTGTGAGTTGAAAGGGCCCAGTTGATAAGGGAATGGTTTCCTGTCTTATGATTTAGCCTAGTCAGATCTTGGATAATTTGGGTTAGGTTGAGCGCATGCATAGCATTTAGCACTTTGCTGGGTATGGTAGTCCAATTTATGTTGAACTCTCCCATAATATATAATTAGCCAGCAGAAGAGTGGCTAACTAAGGTGGTTATGAGTTCAGTAGCAATATTGGGTTGTGAGCCAGGACAGCAATAGACACCTGCTACAACAAAGATAGGTTTGGAGAAGGGGAACGAGATTTGCAACAGCAGAGCCTTGTAAGCTTTTGGTAGAGCACTAGAAAAGATGGAAGTGAAATGGATGGAAGAAGAGACATAGATGGCTACCCTATCTCCTCTCCCAAGTCGGTCCTATCTTGATATTGTGAAGCCAGGGAGAGTAAGAGATGAGATGCTGATTTTTTTTAATTAGCCAGGATTCAGAAATTATTATTATATCAGGGTTGAGCATAGCCGCCAGTGGCTGTAGCAAGTCCACTTTAGGGAGGAGACTACGTGTATTGATATGTAGTATTTTAAAGCCATTTGGAAGAGCTGAGAGACATGGCTGAGTGCTGGCTGCAGGAGGAGGTTGAGCTGGGCCAGGGTTGGGGTTTATATCACCAGCTGATAAGAGTAGAAGGGCAATAATAATATAATGCAGCTTTGCGCTGTTGATCCAGGAGTGGTTGCATAGCAGTCGGGAGCTAGGGCTCTGGGTATTAGCAAAGGGTGGCCAGGAGCTAAGCAGCCATATAAGAGTAATGTATATAGACAGCTGGATGAGAGAGGCGCAGGGGCGAGTGGGTGAGTGAGACCAGGATATGGTAATGGGAGAGGGGGAGTTACCCTGATTGTAGATAAGGAGAGGGATATCATCTAATTTCAGAGGAGGGGATGTGGGATTAGGTGGCAGGGGGGGCGAATAAGTGTTGTGAAGTGTAGGGCAGCATCTTGGTTAAACTGGGGATTACTGGTCATGGAGGACAAGGCTGAGTCAGAAGAAAAGCTGTACTGGCTCAGTAGGTCAGTGGAGCAGCAGGGTTCTGGGAGAGCCAATGAGAGCAGGGACAGTACGAGAAAGGCGGAGCATATGTGTATTTAAAGGAGGCCTGGGGGGTGGGCGAGGGAGAAAAGTCACAGCAGAAGAATATGAGCAGACTGAACTGGAAACCCGAATGCAAAAAGGCGCACCAATCGGTGAGCCGTGCTAGCTGGCTGACCAATCAGATGCCTGTAGCAAAAGGAGCTGCAGCCAATCATAGCACCGCTGGTGCGCGCTTGAAGCAGCGGTGAATACCTGGGGAGTTGATCAGGCCAGTTCCAGAGGCTGGCAGAGCTGTAGGGGTCCGCGGGCAGTGGCGGCCAAGGAGGCACCGCCTTTTCAGATTTGGAAGTGCCACTCAGGGCGCTCAGCAGATCTGAGGAATTGATCTGAGGGTGAGTTCCAGGAGGGCGGCAGGAACTGTAGGGTCCTGTTGGCAGCGGCGGCCAAGGAGGCACCACCTTTTTGGATTTGGAAGCGCCACTCGGGGTGCTTTGCAGATCTGAGGAGTTGATCTGAGGGTGAGTTACAGGAAGGTGGCAGGAGATGTTGGGTCCCGTCAGCAGCGGCAGCCGAGGAGGCACTGCCTTTTCAGATTTGGAAGCACCGCTTGGGGCACATGGCAGATCAAATGAGGGCAGGATTTTTGGAAGCAGTAAACAGTATTGCAATTTCAGTTGTTAAGCACTTTCAAAACCTTTTATAGCACTGTGCTCTGTATGCAGAAGGGGATCCCTCTTTTGCAAGGTTTGAGTAGTACATATGCACATGCACATGATCAGATTAGTATCTGGGGCTGCTAAAATATGTGGTACCTGTTCAACCATGCTGTTCTCCCACATGGTACAGTGCTTAGATGTTTAGCATTCCGCTAACCTCCTGAAAACGGGGCCCTAATTGACTAAAAATCCCCTGCCGATGCCTCTTAAGATGCAGAAAGTAAACAAAAATGGACTATCTTATTCTTCATCTTTATGTATTATTTTGTTATTTTCTTTCTTTTTTCATCCAAGTGCTGTTTTTATTTGCTTATAAAAATACAGTCTGGTTTAGTGGTTTAGTTTAGGCTTGGTGATAACTGTACTGCCTCCCATGCTAGTGGCCTGGTTTCGGGAGGGGACCTGGGTCAAACAGGGGTTAGCTTACAGGAGAGATGACTGAGCATCTTCAGGACTGCTCTCCACTCAGGGAGGGGGAGACTAACCACCCCGCTCTTTAACAGCCACCTAGGTGAGGAATGATGGCAGGGCTTAGGCAGCCACAAAGCAGTACTTGCCTTTAATTGTATTGGCATCGTTGCATGCTTGATGGCTCAGGGGATAAGTCAAAGGTAAAACACCTCCAATGGCAAAATAATTCACCAACCTTCCACAGGCTGTCCCAGAGATGCTCAGTCATCTCTCCTGTAAGCTAACCCCTGTTTGACCCAGGTCCTCCCCCGAAACTGGGCCACTGGCATGGGAGGCAGTACAGTTACCACCAAGCCTAAACTAAACCACTAAACCAGACTGCATTTTTATAAGTAAATAAAAACAGCACTCGGATGAAAAAAGAAAGAAAATAACATAAAATAATACATAAAGATGTAGAATAAGATAGTCCATTTTTGTTTACTTTCTGCATCTTAAGAGGCATCGGCAGGGGATTTTTAGTCAATTAGGGCCCCGTTTTCAGAAGGTTAGCGGAATGCTAAACATCTAAGCACTGTGCCATGTGAGAGAACAGCATGGTTGAACAGGTGCCACATATTTTAGCAGCCCCAGATACTAATCTGATCATGTGCATGTGCATATGTACTACTCAAACCTTGCAAATGAGGGATCCCCTTCTGCATACGGAGCACAGTGCTATAAAAGGTTTTGAAAGTGCTTAACAACTGAAATTGCAATACTGTTTACTGCTTCCTAAAATCCTGCCCTCATTTGATCTGCCATGCGCCCCAAGCGGTGCTTCCAAATCCGCAAAGCCTCCTATGGAAATTATATACAACTGAACCATCTTCAGTTGTTTCTTTCCCAAATGTACACCATGGGGGTAGATTATAGTGAAGAGATTAGGATGTTAAAAGAGGAAATGTCCTATTTTCAATATTCCAGGTTACGTTCCCTTCAAAGAGAACAAATATTTGACACACAAGGGAAAATGGAAAGGAATAATCCTTATTTGGATAGCCAGAAGAGAAGAGGAAAAAAAAAGGGGTTTAGAAATTTAGTTTCCTCAAAGAAAAAGATGGTGAATGATAATGAGGGAATTATGGCAATACAGTGCCCACTGTTTATAATGGGCAAGTTTGTGTCAAGCCATTTTGCCTGTTATGGGAGATGGATGATGTATCCAAATGCTGACTCATATTAGGGGTTTGAACTCAATAAATGATGTTACTTAACGTCGATACCAAAAGCTGTACTGTAATCAACTGCACTCAGTAAAGGCAGCACAATATACTTTACTTTAATATACTTTGCTTTACTTTAATTAGAGTTAAAAAAAAAAGGAAAACTCCAGCACAGTAACACATAGTACAGTGCAACAGAAACTGCAATGCTACGCCTACTTGTGTCCCGGGAAAAACTCTGTGATCCGAGTCTGGATATTCTGTTTACGGCAGTATGGATGCCATGTCTCCTCAATTTTTTGCAGCATATTCCAGTTTGGCTCGTACTCTGTTCCATGGCACGACGCAATGTTAAGAGGGATCCGTGAACATCAGTAGCGGTAACAATAGTGTCCTCTTCCACCCGACTAGCTTCCGGGTCCTCGTCCTCTTCATCATCTCTGAGCGCACCAATTACCTCCTGGATTACATCTGTCTCTCCTTCAGGTGGAGAGTCATTATCACCTAGGTGACACAGCTCTTGAAACTATTCCTCTGAAAGTCCATCAGGAACAGCTATGGTTTCATTTTCCAGCTCTTCGGGGGCAGATAAGTCAGGCTCACTGGACATAGAAGGTTGCTCTGCAGAGGCAGCATCAGGGAGCTCAAATCCAGCCTTCTTGAAACAGCGCTGGATCATAAGATCAGACACCATGCCCCATGAATTCTTTAAAAGTCTCACAGCATCCAACAGTGTGATCTGTCTTACACACTGAGATGCAAGCATTTCTGGGCTGACATCTAGAGTGTCCAAAACCTTTTCACACATGGTGCTAACACAGTGCTGTTTTAGGCTATAAATGATGCCCATGTCAAGAGGCTGAAAGGGGCAAGTGGTGTTTGGTGGCAAGAACACCAGTTTTATATTTCTCAGTCCAGCAAGATTTGGATGCCCGGAAAAGTTGTCCAGTAGGAGTATGATCGTGCGCCGCCTCAATTTTCTGTCCCATGTTTGCAACCAATCTGTGAAAATGTCACCAGTTATCCAAGAAGAATTGTTTACACAGTAGAGAACAGGTAAGTTTTGAATTCCACTGAAGCAGCATGGGTTTTGAGACTTGCCCACAACTAATGGTTTGAGCCTCTCCGAGCCATCCATGTTGCAGCAAAGGAGAACAGAAATTCTCTTTTTGTTTCTTTGTCCCAGGAAAGGCTCACTTTTAAAAACTAAGGTCCCATACCCAACACAATGATAGAAGAGACCAGTTTCATTGCAGTTAAAACTATTTTTAGGCTCATAACCCTCCAGGATCCCAAGGAGAATATTCATAAGCCACTGCTCTGCACTTGCTACTTCGGAGTTCAATTTTTCTCCGTGTGCCCTTCTGAACATGGTGATATTCCTGGATTTCCAACATTGGAGCCAGCCTTCTGAAGGATTGAAGTCCTCTCGACCAAGGGATGTTGCTAGCTGCTTGGCTTTTTGTGCTAGCAATGGACCACTGATCAGTGCATCCCGATTGCAAGCATTTTGAAACCAGTGTAATAGGGCTGCTTCCATCTCCACATCCTTGCCCTCCTGCTTCCTTTTGCGATCAGGATTCTGATTCACATTCCATTCTGTAAACAGCTGATCTCTTTGCCTCAATAGATCAGCCACAGTTAATTTTGATAGAATAAGGTGTTGAACCAAGTCTCGCTGGCTCATCTTGGGCAGCTCATCAATCTTTTTAAAGAACTCAATTTTTTGGCTTGGGGACATCGTCTTTCATTTTGCCAGCCATTGTTATAGCAGTCCAGAGACAAACTGATCTCACTGAAGGTGCTGTAGCACCTTTTTTGTAATGGAACAGTAAATCACTTTGCGTGAGCTTAGCAATTAGCTTTGCAATTAGCAATTAGGATGGTAATGGAAAAGCGATAATCGGGTGTGAAAAGTTTCAACAATCAGCAGAATCTGCCCACTATAGAAGGTGGATAACAATTGATGTAACCACTTGCTGTACCATTGGACTCTGAGACTTGGCAAATGGTTTTGCAATTTTGTCCGATGTAGACAATTGCCCGTTTTAACCGTGGGCGATATAAATGGAGTAGACTGTACTGGTGGACCATGTTAAGGAGACTTTTGGAAATGAGGGGGTGAATTCTAGTTATGCTTCACAAATATTGCAGGCAGCACAACTTCCACTAGTAACTTTAGAGCAGGATATCTCTATGGTAGTTCCTTTTACACAGTTAGAACTACAGGCAGTGATTCAAGGTCTTCACAATGATGTATCACAAGGATCTGATGGTTTCCCTTGAAAGCTGTATAAAATTCTTTGGGAAATGATGCCTTCAGTGTTAGTAGCTGTGTATAATTCCTTTTTATCAGAACATTTTCTCCCAACACCTATGTATGAAGGATTATTAATTTTTTTTTGTTTAAACAAGGTTTATCTTCGGATATAAAAAATTGGAGACCAATTACTTTGCTCAATATGGACTTTAAAGTCCTGGCCAAATTATTAAGCAATAGATTAGCATCAGTGATGAATGACATTTTGAGTCCTGCTCAATTTTGCTCGGTTCCCAGGAGAAGGATTGCTGATGCTTTGCTTTTGTTAAGGGAACTGACACTCTGGAAGGAGGAAAAGAAATCAGCTTTAGTAGATGAGGGTTTTGTAGTAAGCCTGGATCTGACTAAAGCTTTTGACAGGGTTTCGCATGATTTCTTATGGCAGTGTTTAGCAGCCTATGGGATTCCACAATTATTTATTTCCTGGTTACAATTATGCTATGCTTTAGCTTTTGTTCGGCCATTTGAGAATGATAGAATGGGTTTAAGGTGCAGGATCCGTAAAGGTGTCAGACAAGGTTGTCCCTTAAGCCCACTCCTGTATGTGCTTACAGTAGATCCAGTGCTGCAGATTTTACAGGCCTCTCCACGTGTGATAGGTCTGGGGGTAGGGGTAGCCCAGGAATTGAAAATTGTCACTTATGCAGATGATTTGTGTTTATTATTATGGGATGAAGATTTTATTATTATTGCTTGTCAATTAATAGAACAGATTGGTAAGATAACTGGAGCATGTCTAAACCATGATAAAACTAAATGTCTAAGTGTGCAAGGTTTTCTTACATCCCCAGCCACAGTTGCCGGTCTTTCAGTGGCTCAGGAACATTGTAGGATTTTAGGGGGTTTTTTTGGTGGAAAAGATCCCAGAGGTTTTAACTTGGAAAATGCCATACAGCATGGTCTAGATAAAGTGAAAAGATGGAATGTTTGGAAAGCTTCAAAAAAGAAAAGAGTATATAATATTAGAACTTTTCTTATTCCAGTATTTTTGTTTTTAAGTGCTATTTATCCAGTACCAAAACGTCTCGAGACAAAACTTATGGGTTGTTTTTTCTTATGTTTTTAGGGGAGTAGGCTTAACCCAATTAAGAGGAATATCTTGTATAAAAATATTAAAGACGGGGGATTAGGTATGATAAATCCTGTACTGTTCTTTTTTTCTATATTTTTATATACTAATTTGGTTCCTTTGATGAAAGGAACCTACCAACTATGGAGAGTTTAGGTTTTGCCTGAAGTAGCAGGAGTATTGAAGGAGTGGGAAGAGGGCTGTTTTCTGCACAAAAATAAAAGAACTCCCAAGTTACTGTGTTTATGGTCAGAGGTTTTTGATAAAATCAAACAATGAAATATTTCCTATCACACAGTATTGAAATTTCCAAGGAAATTATTGTATGTAGCTTTCATATCAGATTGTTTTCAGGAGTTTCCTTTTTCTAGATTTTTGAAGGTTCAGCAAACTTATATTAGGGAATATCTTGCCGATTCTAGAATACCTGAGCAGATGTGGGGCACGATTTGGTTAGGTGTCCATGGTAAAATTAATGTTGAAGTAAATCAGAAGCATAAATCTTTGGAAGGAAGGTATTGTCCCAGAGACCACTGTTATATGAAAATTGAGACAATGGAGCACTTGTATTTTCCTTGTCCTTTTATAGTACAGTTTTGGGATTTGGTGAATACAAAATGGAAGGGCAGATTCCCAGTTCCCCTGGATTCTGATCTATTGTTTTGTGGGATATAACCTCCAGCCTGGCAAGCTTTTCATCGTAGTACTCTGCGGATTGTTTTAGTTCATTTTTAATATAGGATTTGAATTGGGCGGTGTCGGCTTGTCCTTCAACAGCAATTGTTATCTGGATTGGAATTATTTTATATCATTAGAAATGATTTACATAACCTTAAATTCTCTGAATTCAAACATCAGGATAAGAGTATGGGAGGACTGTTGGTTGTCTTTCGATTTTTGTCTGAGGATGGAAATGTTTGAATACTTTGGATCATTTGTTTTTCATTTTGATGTACCTGATGTACTGTTTAGTCTCGATACTCATTATTTCAAACCAATTGTGAAAGATGGTTTAATTTTGTATGTTTACTTATGAGATTAGTGTGAGTTAACACAATTTGTTTTTCTTTTCCTTTCTTATTTTTATTAGTTCCAACAGTTTTTGATATTTGGGTTCTTTTACAAAGCTTTGTCTTGAATTTAGTTATGTGTGCCTTAACACTGTCATGTATGTGATTTTCTTTCCAGTTTAAAATAAAAATTTCCCCCTACTCTTTTCAATAAGTGCCATGGGATCTTTAACATCCACCTGAACTACCACCAATCCAGGTAGATGGGACCTTGGTTTAACGTCTCATCTGAAAGACAGCACCTCAGAGGGGCAGCACCCCTCTCATGCTTACAGGTTCTGTATAAGTGCAATGAATAAGTATCAATATTTGAACCACTAATTATTGGTGCCTGAACATTTCTAATTGTAGGCGGCACTTAAAAAAAGGAGCATTACCAACAATTTACTCTTCGAGTGATGTACCTCTCAATAAGAAAGCTAGATCAGTAATGGAGAGCTTAGATCAAAGAAGGGTAATATGTGAGAGTATATTCTTACAATACTAAGTAGTGTAATGGTACTGGTAATTGTATTTGTGAATGATAATAGTTTTCCAATAATTTTGGACAGAGGATGTGTTGTGTTGAGATACCTGAATGCCATGGGTAGTTTTTGTATTCATTGTTAACAATATGCAGTACTGTGTTATGATGTATGCCTTTATTACCCACTGAAAGTAATCTGTTTACATCCTTGTAATCTTACTGTATCAATGTCCGAACCTTATAAACCTCTCATCTATTTCAGAGCAGTGGGTTTTCAACACAGAATGTCAGTGTTATGCAGGTGATAAGCACAGCGTAATCAACTTTTGTGGTTGCTAGAGAAATGGTAAACCTCTCAAGCTGCACTCTCAAGGTTTACTGATGCCCTAGCAACCACTGGAGGTGATTACACCATTGTTATCACCTGTACATCAGGCATTATCCTCTGTATATAGTGTATGGTAGAATGCTGTTATGCATGGAATTCCATGCCTGGAATATGCTTGATCTGTTGTAGTAATGACATCATTACATCGTTCTGCTGCAGTAGTGATGTTGCTACTAGAGCAGAACTACTTGGAATGGTTGCACATTGTTGCTGCCCTCTATTTAATTCTGTGGTAAGACAGTGTTGTAGAACCTGTAGAAACTCCACAAGTAAGTGCCATTATGAAAAAAAGAAAGAAAACACAATGCACACATTTTACATAGTAAAACTATACATTTAAAAAAAATTCTTGATGAGCAACATTATGCACAACCACTATATTCTGTCACCTCATGGTCTGATTCCCATAGACCACTCAAGCTTCACTGTCAAGTTCAGAGAGAATCAAAACCCCTCTGTGACAGAACACACTGGTTGTGCATAGTTGCCTATCCAGTATTCTCTATATTATAAGTTCTAAATCAAATGTTGGGGAAAAAAACATGACATGGGATACATTGTTATTGGAAGGAGTTCATCAAACAGAGTATACTTGATATCTATAACTTGGGATGGAATGTGACTCAGTCTGGGACTGGGTAATTACAAGTATGAATATAATTGAGGTTGGCTAGATGGAGTGTATGATGTCTATGGAGTGGGGGGACACTCAGAGTAGTATTGTATTGTGTGTTCTACATGTGGTCATCTCTGACATAAGTGGTTTCTTTAGGTTTTTTTTTGGTTATGTTGTATGTTAACATGAAAAACTTCAATAAGACTTCTACAAAATTAAAAATTTTTAACCAACAGAAAGCAATGTGTTTGTGTTTTCTTGTGCAGATGACTGAGTTTTGGCTTAAAAAAAGAACCCTGAAAAAACAGGTTTCCACAGGAGGAATAAGTATTAACTCACTGATAGGCAATAGTAGTGCTTCACTCAGTTTATCTGAATCTTGTCCCAGTGCTCCAGATACATTGTTAACACATAGTGTGGATATACAGTGTGAGTCTGACTAAATTGTGAAGTAGTTGAAGAAGAAAGTGAAATGAAAAAATAGGGAAATACTCCAGATAAGGCCGACATACTGCACGACCATTTGTATGCAATGTCCACCAGGAAGTTAAAGCCATGCACTAAAAGTACTCAAACACTTAATAAAGGATGTGACAAAGGTTAGTGTAAAGGGTTAATCAGTGTGTCGATTTTCTTCATATTACATGCATAGAAAGTGATACAGTTCTTGTTGCATTCAAATGACACAGAGTTATGTAGTTTTTAAATTCTTTACTGTTAGGTGTGCAAGTGTCAACCAAGAAACAGTTAGCACCTTGGTAAAGCCAAAATGCTGTCAAAATACTTTGAACCCAAAACAGTAGACTCTTCTGATGTTGACTCTGATGACATGGAATTTACAGATGACCCTAATGACAAAGAATATGAACCTGATAGTGATGATAGCACATCATCCCAAATTAGGTGATTGTTTTTTAACAAAATGTGGTTATGTGTAAGACTTGCTAATTGATTGCCCTCATGTGAAAACATTGGATCGAGTTTATGTCCTTGCACATGTAAGGCCTCCAAAACTTAACTCTCTACTCAATGTGAGGTCTCATCATGGCTTGCTATATGGGCATCAGGTCCTACCTATGCCTTCTGGTGATCCCCCTGCAAAACCCTCTAACATTCCACATGACCTCCCTACCATCATTGAGCTTTGCTTCCCTACCTCAAGGTTGTTGGAGACTGTTACCTCCATATCCATCTCATCCTCTTTCTCATGAACTCTGTACCCCACCAGCATAACCTCTGTCCTTAGATTCCAATTTCCAAGTTGCATAACAGCATACTTTTTGATCAGCCTCATCAATGTGGGTATCATCCTCCCTGCCCTGATTGTTGTGTTTTTGACCCCCATGGCTACCCTGTGCTCCCCCCATACCTAGATGAACCCTGCCTTCTCCCTTGCCCTTATCCATGATTTACTTCCTTTGACTTTTTCCAGTGGTCTCATGTCTCATACCCTCCTCCTGAACAGTTCAATTGGTTTTCTTCTCAGTAGTCACCCTTTCCCAATATATCAACCTTCTCAGTTTGGCCAGCTCTGTTTCTATCCTCCCATGTCTCTGACAAAGTTGCTATTGTATATTGTGATGTAGTGGTTAGTTATATTGCCATATGTATTGGCACAGACATGTAATGAGCATTTTTTCTTAATTCTTCTTCTAGTAGTTCTGTCAGAGGAAGTTCTACATCGTAGCTGAAACTTGTCTGATCCAGTTATTCTCATTCTGCCTCTACTGTTACATGCCTGGCATGCTTATAGAAGTTAGCCAGGTGAAAGGAAGCATGGTCATTGTTAAGCAAACTTGCTTAATAAGCAGGTAAAAGTGCTGTGAAAGTAATTTACATTGTGAGGAGAGAGAAAATCGTGAATTCCTTGGAGATCTGTTAGTCAATGTTGTTAATATGTGTACTGCTACTTGAATTAACCATTTTATGGAAACCACTTATTATTTAATATTGTATTTCTCTCATTCTCTCCTACTGTGTATTGCAAACTGAGCCCGATTAGGTAGAATACTAACACCATTAAGGTGATGGTTAGAATAAATCATGAGATTGTGTAAGAGAACCTATATGTTGTATTTGCTGGAATACTGAACTGCACAGTCATCCTTTCACTTCCTTAATTAGTTATACTATATATGTATTGTATATCATGTATGCTGTTATTTTGCATGCTAAGTATGCCATGTATGTCTTAACAGGAAAGTGTACTTGTGGAAAAGTCAGAACTTGACAGCTGGGATCCCCGAATTCAATATCACTCTGTCCTCTGCCATTTTATTTACTGGTACCCTTCCATCCTAGGTTTTAAGAGTTATGCAATTTGCTGATATTGCAACTATCAGAAGATAAAAAATTTTTATGCATCAGAAAAAATATCTTTATGCATGTATCCAAAGTGTTTGGGAAAAGAAACAGGCTATGTTAAAACCAGAAGTTACAGAGAAAAACATGTCACTTTTGTTGGGGGGAGATGCAAGATGTGATAGCCCAGGTTACAGTGCAAAATATGGGTGCTACACTATAATGGATGTGTGCAATGGCAAAGTACTCCACCTTGAGCTTATTCAGGTCAGTGTGCTTGCTGTTTGAGTTGTAAAAGTGAATTTTCAAATGATCATCATCTGTCAGTATGAAAATCAGTATGGATTTTGAAATACAGGGGACATGTTTGGCTGTAAAGACAGAATATATATATATATATACAGTATATATATATATATATATACATATATATATATATATATATGTAAATATATATACATTGCTGATGAATGTTTTCATGTACAACAATGCAGGAAACAACAAAGAGGGAGTGCATATATTCAATCACTGCTTGTTTATTTTGTCTTCACTTCCAACAGAGCAATCAAACAAGGTAATTATCATATGGAATTGAAGAGACTAAAATGATGTCCGAGTGAAGTTACAAAATGGGGTAGGATTAAAGCATTAGTAATGGACAGACAGAGGCAAATTGAAAAATATGTAAAAGACAACTGGGTTGAGTCATTCAACCACTACTTTGAGGTCTGGCATGTTGCCAAGGGCAAGTGCAGTTCATAATGGAATACAATTTTTCCTTTTGTACGTCTTCTTTATCTTATTTGATGTGCTGTTTACCTTTACCAATCATGTAGCAATTACTGTTACCATATTATATTTTGGATACAGGAATTGTAAAGTGCACTGAAAAATTGTCTGCCATCAAGGAATGTGAAATCTCAGGTTCCTGGAAGCAATCCATAAATAATCATGTTTACTGGCTAGCAGGAGCATCAGAAGGGAATGGAGATCTAGCAGAGGCAAAGTGGAGAAGCATTGTTAATCATGTTAGAAATGTACATTCTGGTCATGGGGATCTGTTCAATAATTGTGCTCATGGAGCCTTGGAAGGATGAGAGGCACGATGGAAATGGATAGTGCCTGGTGAGTTAAAATGCATCTTCCATTGAGTGCTCTCCTTCTCTGAGGGAGGGAGGGGTAGAGTGCCTGGTGCTTGATGGACCGCTGGCGGAGACTGGGAGAACCAAATGTATCCGGTGACCGCACGTTACAGGGGCAGGGCAGACACTGGATGTCATTGCATGTCCCCACCCCTGGGGCAGACCAAAAAAAATACAGTTGTACTCTCAAGGATGACGCTTACACCGGCACTTGGCCTCTACGGCTCCCCCGGCACTCCGCCGAAGTATCATGGCTCTGCGGCACCATCGAGTTCTGAACCCTGCCCTTGTCGAGCATCTGGTGGAATGGAACAGATTGAGGTTACTTTAGGTCAATATCATATGTTAGTGTTATTGTCAGTACATGAATATTTATATCACTTATATTACAATTGTGAATATGTATAGTAGTGACGCTTGTATCCTAATTGTCGCTCTCATTATGTAAGGTTCTAAGGTTGCCACAAAATTAACTGACACACTGATGAGAAAACAGTTGGTGAACAGCATACAGAAACTGTCTCCACATGGCCAGACTTCATCTGTGGAGGCATTTCATTCCGTTATCAATTATTTTGCACCAAAACTATCACTTCTCCTATCTGGGCATGTATAGCAAGTATTGTAATGTCAGTCATATAGTTTACAATGCTAGGTAGACAGTATGAAAATGTAATAAACCGTTGCTTAGTGGTGAGTGTTTACATGTTTTACAGGTGTGTGTTATTTAACCAATATACCCCTCCAGGGTGTGGGTATACTGGTGAATTTACCACAGCTGGTGTGGTCTGGTCACGAGGCACAGTCAAGTGACTTAACCACACCAGAAGTGGTAAATCCACCAGTATACCCACTCCCTGGAGGGGTATATTGCTTTGATACGATGTTCCCCTGTTGTTTTTCTGTGAAAAAAATAAATAAAAACAGTCTATGGCAGCTTTAATGATTGTTAACGACTGTATTCTTGCGCCAGAAAACTGGTGCCATTTTATAGGTGGAACATAGTGAGGAATGGACTATACAGCACATTTACACTCTTTAAAAATAAAATTGTTGGGGAAAACAGTTCTTTGTGGTGAAAATGGCTAGGTTTTGCTGTACACTGTGCAGTTTATTGTCAAGTTGGGAGTACTCACACGCTCAGTTAGACATAACATGGCAGCATTGTATAATCGTCTTCAATGTGTTGATCCATCTTATTACAAATTTATATTCCTAATCCATTTCAGATTACTGCTATCAGCTTTGCATTTCAATGAGAACTCTGCCAGAGATCAGTACATGAACAAACATGGGGAGTATGTCTACAATGTAGTATTTTGAAAGTTTAAGCAAGGTGGACATTCCATTCGGAAAGTTCACACCAGATGCACATATGGTAATGTACATTGCTTTTGTCTGGTAACATATTCTTCATTTAAGAGTGTCACTTTTATAGAACTATTGACTATCTTGGAGAACATATAGTGCCAGACTACACAATGATACATATACTATGAAGCCAGCAGAACAGGCCTTATGGTCTATTGAGTCTGCTCAATGGTCAGTGCCTATGCTGGGCACTGATTTCAGCCCTCCCTCCTAACAAGGACCCTTATTTCCCAGAGGGGCTCCTGGATGTACCCCCCCGCACCTATCCTAGCCCATCATGAACTCCTCCACAGTAGTAGCAGCCACCAGTTCTCTGGGAAGCACATTCCAGGGCTCCAGCAATCTCACAGTGAAGTAGCGCATCCTCGTTTCCCCCACCAACCTCATCCCATCCAGCCTTATGGGGCGTCCCCTGGTGGCCCCTAGTTCCCTCAGCTGGAGGACCCCCTCAAGTCTTACCCTACTGATTCCCTTAAGATACTTGAAAACCTCTATCATATCCCCCCATCTCTTCTCTCCTCCAGTGAGTATAGGTTGAGCTCCCCCAGTTGCTCCTCATAGGGCCTTTCCCCTAGCCCCAATACAATCCTGGTCGCTCTCCTCTGTATCCTCTCCATGGCTATGCACCCCAGCATTTTATTTGCTTGTGCTGCCACCCTTCTACACAGCTCTGAGTTGCTCAGTTTAGCATCCACCACCACCCCGAGATCCCCCCCTTGAAACCTGCAATGTAACATTGTAAAAAAGAGATTTACAGAAATTACTGACTGTTAACATCAATTAATGTGGTATCTGAATTTGTTTCAAAGTATGTAGAGGATATTTTTGCACAGCTGCACATGGTGCTGATTACAAAAATTGAACTGTCAATAACCATACCACCACCATTATGCTTAGCATTTGAAAAACCCAATAAAAATGACGCTGTCAAAAGAATGTTGTCATGTTTTAATGAAAATAGGTAACTGCTTTACATTGCAACCCAAATGTTTACAGCACTAAGCATAACAATTTTAAAATTCATAAACAAGGTATCATTAGTTATGAATTATGAAGAAGATGTGCTAGCATTGACAACTAAACTTACAACAGTTGTGACTGTGAGATATATACATTTTTTCCAGTTATTAACTTTGCAGCAACGATGACTGTGGAGTAAATCAACATAAGTCAGATACTGCTTCAGTGTAATCACAAATACAGTGGAGACATTATGGAATTCATGTTGCAACCATCAGGTTTTAAACCATGTACATATATATTGGTAAAAGAAAGATTCCCTGAAATATGGGGAAGGCCTGTATGTTTTCTGTCAGAGAATACTGCATATTTATACATGTTGGATAGGATTACAGTTTAACTGATTAAATAAGTTAGTAAGCATAATCTGTTACCTTTATCTATCACTAGTGTAAATCAGGATATCGAAAACCAACAAATTCCCACTCCTCATTAGGTGGTGGGAATGTCTGCCTGATAACATGTGCAACACATGATGGGATTGGAACATGTCTGTGTCTGCCTAATACCCCCCAACACCATCTGACAAAGCGGCGATAACATATGTGTCTATATTTCTTATGAAGGGGCCCTTCATGTGGTCTAGCATACTGCCGTGTTAGATCACTCCACGCAAACTGTAGGCTCCAGACATCTAGACAAATGGTGTGGAACCCTGAAAGTTGTGTGATGCAGCCTGAATTTGTTTCATGCAGCATTGGTTGAACAATGGGGATTTCAGTACAACAGGAGCTCTCAAACTCTGTGGGCATCGACACAAATTGGGAACATGTGCACCTAAAAGAAAAAAATCAAAGTAACACTAATAAAACTAAATAAACAGTACTAGTAAACCTAACAATAGCAGTAAAACTAATAAAGTAAAATTCACTATGTTCAGAAAGGATAGGGGGAGAGAAGGGGGTGGTGTAGCACTGTTAGTCTGATATGGCATTGATATTGGAGGGGTAGAGGAGGCTGGAGGGAATGTGGAGCCTATTTAGGTCACCCTTCTGATGCAAGGGGGAAGAGAGTAAAGATTGGAGTGGTCTACAGACTGGTTCTTCCTGGACCTAGAGCGGGGAGGAAAGTCAAACAGGCCAGAAAACCCTACTGGTGGACCTGGGAGGTTCAGGAAGTGGTAAGAGACAAAAAGGTGTACTGTAGATGCTTCAAGTGCTCAAGGATTGAAAGAGATTGGGGGAGTATGAGAGGACAGCCAAAAGAGTCACCAGCGTGATGAGAAGTCCTTGGCCAGGGAGATCCAGAAGGGGGGACATGGGGTTCTTTACATACACTGGGGGGAAAAAGGAAAGTAAGGGGCAGATCAGCAGGATACTGATAGGGAAAAGCGAGTAGCCACCACAGACAGGTGGGGGACCAGCAGTACAAGGCGCAATGTGGGAGGAGGTGGAGGCTGAAATCCTGGTACAGAAAGAGTAACTGAAGCTACTATAACAGCTTTATATCACTATAAAAAGAGACAAAACAAGTTGAACATTGTATAATAGCAGTATACCATGACAGGCAGTGGGTATATGGGTGTATTTATCACTTCTGGTGTGGTTAGGCTACTTGGCTGCACATCATGACTGAACCACACTAGGCATGGTACAGTAAATCCACCAATATACCCACTCCCTGCCATGGTATGTTCCTTGATTAGTTTGAGACTGGCCATGTGTTGTTGTGTGATTTACACAAATCTTGTGTGGTGCATCACAAGGTGTAGCTGAGTGACATCAACCACTCACAAAGTGTATAAATCACACCATTACACTTGAACTGATGTGAATTAGTGTGATCATAGCAGTAATCTGTTAGTACAATTCCATCCCAACAAGGGTAAAATACACAATTCATAAGCCACACATTTCTTAGTTTCTTCACACACGTGTTTACAGCCTATACTCATATATAAAACAAACTTCAGTTAGGCCCTAATAATAAAAGTATGTAAATAATGTTTACATATGAATACTATTGAATTCATGTATTCCATGTTACCATTCTATGTGTGTGTGTGGGGGACATCCTACTACTGTAATAATGTAAGAAGACATAGCTAGTGTTGGTGCAACTGAGATACATGCACACCCAGAAGCTGAAAACTATTAACCTGTGAACTCATGCCGAACTACACATCTAGGTATATGGGTATCTCAGTACTACCATCACCCAACCATGTCTTATTGCTTATGACGGTTATGTGCTGATGGGGGGATAGGGAAACACATGGCAGGGCTTGAATCTCTACTACACAGAAGTTGCAGATTTCCTGGCTGAAATACTATGTTTTGATAATGACACACAGCGCTGTAACAGAGAAGACATGCCAGAGCGTTTAGACCACATGAGGATGGATATGCAGTAGCTTGAATAATAGTCAAAGGTTTGACAGTTAACATTCAATGACAACAATTGCAAGGTAATTCATATGGGCCACACATAAAAAAAAGAAAACCTTGGTACACCATCTCAGTTTGTGGGGTCAGGATATAGCATGCACCAAGCATGAAAGGGACATTATTGTAGCGAACCCATACCAGTATGGTAACATTTCTGGAGGACACTGTCCTCCAGGATGGTCAGCAGCATGAATTTGGCACTGTAACATCATGTCAGACAAACATAGTTGACATCTAACACTGGGTGAACAGGAACTGGACAATGGCAAAGGGGATGATGGCCTGTATTTATATTTCAGAAAGGCCATGGATGCCATGTCATATGAGAGGCTATGGGGACACTGTAATGCATAGGGATAGTAGCCAAGATGGTTAAATGGACAACATGCTGTGTAAGGATGGTGGAGACAAGGTGGCCTCACATTGCTAGGAGGGTGGACAGGAGGCCACTGGCCCTCCAGGTCTTTTGGGACATTGGAGTTATGTGTCAGTTTCACATTACTAACAGTATGACACTCCATTTGATGGATAAAGAGGACTGAGGATTAAGCTAAGTGTGTGTGTTGGGGGAAGGGGTGGAAGAACCTCATAGGTGATTCACAAGTATCTCTTATCACAGCTACAATACTGAGATAAGTGCATGGCCAACACAATTTACTATTTAATTACTGTTGTTGATCTAGGTATGTTTGAAGTTGGCCACAAGCCCATATGTGCATGATGTACATCCTTGTGGAACAAGTATGTTAAGGATCTGTAGACAGTGAGGGCTATATGTGAGGGTATATTACAACAAGGGGTGCACATTGGCAACTCATGATAACATAACGAAGGGAGAGTAATATGACTAATAAAACAAAATGTTATTGTGCATGTACCAGTCTACATTTCCAATTCTCAATTGTTCTCCTTCATTCTGTGTTTCTGCAGGTTCCTGCTCATCTTCCGATTTTGATCCGGAGGGCTCAGACTGATAAGGTGAAATGCCCAAGGTGACAGCAGCTGATTTATGCGGTCTGTAATCTTGCTCCATTACATCAGACAATGATGTTTCCATGTCGGCACTACCACTACTGAACTCATCTGATGAATCCATAACCTTGAGATGACAAAGAAGAAACATGAAACATGTGTTGTGAGGCTATAATATGATAATATGGATTCAACCTCATTTTTAATTGCCAACTCAATGAGTTTACTTTAAAGACATGTATTTAGCATAGTCATCTGCTGAAAGAACACTTCAGGACTGTTATAAGTGCAAATGTTAAAATGTTTCTATATATACATATACAAGGTGGGGTGAAATATGCTTATCTCTTTACTGTCAACTGCATTTCTAATTACCCTATACTATTTAGCTACTAACTGACATACTACATCTGTTGTTGCAATGCTTTGCCAGTTGAATTTTTATGTAATTCAGTTTATAAATAACAAAGCAAAAGCAATTTCATTATATCAAGCAACTCAAATGAAGCATGTTTACAGACAATAATTCTATAACAGATCATATATACTGATGTTCCATTAGGCAATTAGCATATCATAATGACATACATGTAATGTACCATGACACCTGCTGCGTGTCACAATTGCCAAACTATGCTATGTACCATGCAGGGTTTGCCACAGCCACATATTTGGGAATGTAAACACACAACCACGGACTCCTTGGAGCAGACCACAGGAGCAGATATTTGCACAGTAATACTCAACAGGGTGTGGTATATCATCAGAAATTATCATGCATCGGGTGCATTGTAAGGTGCGAGGCCACAGGCTGATTGTCTCATGCACATCAAAACTGATGATATACCATGATATACCAGACCCTGGAGTGTATTACTGCAATTATAAAATGACACTAAAGTGTTTGAAAATGGCTGATCTTTGTAATCAGTTTTGGACCATGATATTCTGACATCCTCTCAATTTTATAATCCTTTTTCAAATACAGCTGACAGGTTACAGCAACAACATGTGGACGAGCTTGGTATATGCAGCACACCAGCATTGGGTTTGATTCTCACAACCTCCACCTGCATACTGTGTGACTCTGAGCCAGTCACTTAACCACCCAGTGCTTCCAGGTCACCCCTGAAAACAGATAATTATGTCTAATTTGCCTTACCAGGTCACCAAACATTAATATGAAACAGATAAATCAACTATCACCATTTGACTGGAAGTGGGTTCTCATTGGGATAGAAAATTAATAGAGGATTCTTGGCTGAATTTGTATCAAAAAATGATCATCAAATATTTCAATACAACCAAAAAGGGGGCTTAATTGTTAAACAACCTCAACAATACTATGTTGTTAATTGAAAACAGTAAGGCTAAGCCAAATCTTTACAAACATGCAGAAAGCCACATGGGTACCCGGCATGGAGAACCAGGGATCAATGTGAGCATCAGTCCTCTTTACTGTAATTTGTGATGATATTGTGAAGGAGCTGGAAGAGGAGGCCTGCTTCTTTGTGGATGACACAAAACAACTAAACAGGGAGAACACTCTGAAGGGGGATGTCAGGGGGAAGGGGTGATGGAAGATGGTGGTTGAAAGGATGAACAAAATCCGGAAAAACTGAGCAATTGTGCAATGGTATAACAGATGGGTTTCATTTTGTAAGACTGCACAGTAATCCATGTACAGCACAAAAAAGCAGAGGATATACAACAAATTTGATGGAGTGTTATTGACAGCCACCAAACAAGAAAAGGATGGCCTATAGTCTGAAAGGCACTGCAGTAAGGCAATTTGGATGACTAGTGGGATCATGGGGTGCATAAGGAGGTGGGTACAGGTTATCCTGTACAGATCACTGATAATACTCACAGATTGGGTACTGTGTCATGTTCTGGAAACCACATCTCCATCAAGGTCACAGACAGTGTGGAGACAGTCCAGACGATGGCATGTATAATGATGCAGTGCCTACATGAAAACACTAGGACAAGAGATTACTCCTGAAGAGATCACTGGTAATACCCACACATTTGGATACTGTCATGTTCTACATATCACATCTCCATCAAAGTCATAGACAGTGTGGCAACAGTCCACAGGATGGTATGTAAAGTGATGCGGGGCCCACACAACAATACTAGGACAAGTGACTACAGGACCACAGTATGTACACCTTGAAAGACAGGAGGGAAGGGGGTACACGATGGAGGCCTTTAAAGAGTTATATAGAGCACATAGTGTTCACAATACAAGTTTAACACATAATGTGAGTGTGTTAGATAATTAGTCTAAAGCCATCTTATGAATCAAAATAATGAGGTAGTACTGGAAGAAAATTGTGTCAGAATCAGACAGACCGATTCCATGCAGTTTGCAGATGAAAAGGGAATGAGACACTGTGCTGTGGCCTGAATCTCTTTACATGCAAACTGCATCCTATTTTGGGCTACACTGTCAATGGAAACATGTACAAGGTGCCTGACTGTCTATGACTGGGACCATTAGTGGTGAATGGCAATAGTTGTGAAGGGGTGAGGGGCTCAATTTCACTCGTGAACAGGTGGATCAGAAATCAGAACTCCACAACACATCCCAAACCAATAACCAATGGAGACTACCCCAAAAGTGTGCCCAAAGGCCAACTGGAATCCCGGCATCACCCTTCAAGTGCTGTCTCATCATATCTAACCACCATTATCCCATGGCAGTCGGAAGCCAGCACAACCATCTGCACACCACCACAGCTGGCTGCTGATTATTCTGGCATGTCCCACCTACTGTAACTGAATAACAGACATGTCACATAACTGATCTGCCATTCACCTACAGTATGCTGTCACTGTGAGCACACAGGACAAACAGTGGTGGTGTGTGGAAGGTTTTGCTGCCTGCCAGCTGGCAAGTGAGTTGAGGGGTGGGGGGGGCAGAGTGAATGGAATAGTACTTCACAGGGTGGAAATGCGTGGGACCAATACAGCACCAGTGACAGCAGTGGTCCTGTGTGCAGATTTGTAATTGTTACCATATGCTATTTGGGAGTGGGGGGTGTGGGGGAGGTAGTGAAGTGATGATTCAAAGGGTGGCAGCTCAGGCCATTACAGAACCAGTGAGTCTGATTGGACCGTGGTCTTCTTCAAATACTGGTAAATTTTTTTTGTACAACTGGATTGCAGTTCTGTGCCTTATACAAGGACATAAGTCATGGCGGGGGGGGTAAATACTATGGAGAGGTTTCAACTTCTGTTAGGATCTCTTAATTATACGCCCTGTTAAATCTGATTGACAGGAGCTAAACACTGGGTATAGTAAGGGGTGTGGAGTAGGAGGGGCATAAGGGTGAAGAAACCCACCCTCAGCACAAGTGTTTTGACTCATTTATTTCTTTATTGGTTTATTTTCTTTTTTTAAAAAGAAAAGTATCTGAGGATCAGTGGCAGGATTTTTAGGACAGTAAATTAATAAAAAAGGAACTAGGAGGGTCTCAGTAGCAGACAAGTAGGGGAATAGCAGTATAACTGCAGTATAATGTGGGGAGTGGTGCAATGCAGTGGCTGTGGGGCAGCCATATTCAGGCAGACCTTCTGGACACTGAGGTGCTGCCCTATCTGCATGCATCTCTCTGGACTGCAGGATGAGGTAGCCAGACTCAGAGCGGAAGTAAACTGGGTCAGGAGTACCATCACCCCTATCCAGAGATCACCCAGTCCAATGCAACTGCCTCAAAGGATGCCGAGAATGAGGAGCACTTGGATGACAGTGGGCTCAGGGAGGGTTAGAGTGGTCAGGCAGAGGCACATCCCAGATCCTATCCCACTCAAGAACTCATATGCCACACTGGCAAACGAGGACAACCAAATACAGGTACCCAGAGAAGTGGAAGGAAAGGATGTGGAGGTTAGCCAAGGAGGTGACCTCAGCGTGGAAAACAGTGGACCCCAGAGGAGGAGGAAGCGAATCCTGGTGGGGGACTCCATCATAAGAGAGATCCAGCTAGGAACACAGGAGGGGGAGGACAGGGAGGTGAGGTGCCTACGAAGTGCCACGGCATGAAGGGATGGAAGGAAGATCCTGGGGATCACTGGGAAGGCAAGATGGAGGGTGAGCTGGATGTCATTATCCACCTAGGTACTAATGACCTGGCAAATGGGGAGCCAAAGGAAGTTCAGGAAAAGTTTAGGAAATTGGGAGGGTCTCAAGCAAGCAGCTACTTCTGTCACTTTCTCAGAGTACTACCTGTGAGAGGCAAGGAAAGCATAGGGTGCATGCACCAGGAACTTTAACTCATGGTTGAAGAACTGGTGCTGTGAGAAAGGTTTGGATTCATTGGTGACTGGGGACCCACCTGGAGGATGGAGGTTTGTTCAAGCCTGACGGCCTGCATCCATCCTGGAGGGGAATCCAAGCACTCAATGATAAGTTTAAATGCTACATTGACAAGCATTTAAACTAGCAAAGGGGGGTGGCAGGCCAGCAAGGAGGGTCCCTACTTGCTCGCCCCCCACAGCTAGCAGTGTAAGTGAACCAGAGGAGTGGCTATCTCTACAAAGCAGTGTGCAAATGATGGAGATTAGCGCCAAAGAGGTAGATAGGCAGAAAAGGGGCAAAATTCAGCAGAAGGGCAGACAGCAAGGAGAACCAGGGATAAAGGACAACCAAGGAAGGGGCTGGAGTAGAACAGCGAAATAGTCTAGGGAGATCAAATCATGGAAAGCCATGTGTACAAATGCCAGGAGCCTTAGCAACAAGATGGAAGATCTGGATGCTGTCATGGTGCAGTCAGACCTGGACATTGTGGACATCACTGAAACCTGGTGTAATGATAACCACGACTGGGAGATGGCCATACCTGGCTACAACATATTCAGAAGAGACAGGGCAGGCAGGAAGGGAGGAGGAGTGGCACTGTATGTGAAAAATGACATAAGGGCAACAGAGATCCAGGAGGAACAAAATGGAGGAGATACTGTGGGTTAAGCTGGAAAGGCAATGGGCCAGCCATCTGCACAGGTGTGGTCTATAGACCACCAGCCCAGGAGGAGGAAGAAACAGATAGGGCTTGATGCTAACCATCCAAAGGATGGCAGACAAGGTGAGGTAGTACTGGTTGGAGACTTCAATATTCCAGACGTGGACTGGAGCATCCCAGCAGCAGCATCAACTAGGAGCAGATTTATCCTGGACTCCCTTCAGGGTGCCTTCCTCAAGCAACTGGTCATGGAACCAACTCAGCAGAAAGCAATACTGGACCTTGTGCTCTCAAACAGGGACATTGTGATGGGGGTAACAGTGGGGGAGCACCTGGGGAACAGTGACCACCAGTCATTGTGGTTTGAAATCACAGAAAGAGCAGAACCAAAGCAATCAAAAACACGTATCCTGGATTTTAGGGGAGCAGACTTTGGGAAAATGGGGAGATACTTGAAAGACGCATTAAGGGGAATGGGGCAGGAATTGGGGGTTGTGGAACAGTGGGCAGTATTTAAAATGGGGATTACAAGAGCAACAGAATTATGCATTAAGCAGGTTAGCAAGAGGAAAAGGAAGAGGAGACCATTATGGTTTTCCAAAGAGGTAGCAAAGAAAGTGAAAGCCAAAAGATTGCATTCAGGCAATACAAAAAGACACAGGCAGAAGGGGATAGGGAGAAGTACCAGGAGAAGCAAAGGAGGCAGGGAGGTCAGTAAGGAAGCCAAAGCTCAGACAGAAGAACACATTGCAAAATCAGTGGGTAGAGGGACAAACCTTTACAGGTACATAAGAAAAAAAGAAAGACAAAGGAGGATAGTGAGACTGAAAGGGAGGATGGAGGCCGCATGGAGGGTGACAACAGTAAAGCTGACATATTGAACAGGTATTTCTGCTCAGTCTTTACTGAGGAAGAGGAGGGTAATGGGTCTGAAGGGAGTACAAGGGGTGAGAATGGTGCAGAAATGGACACAAGTCCCTTTACACGAGAAAGAGTCCTGAAGGAACTGGAAGTAGTAAGAGTTGATAAAGCAATGGGGCCAGATGGGGTGCACCCCAGGGTCCTTAAAGAACTAAGACAGGTGGTGGCGGAACCTCTGGCTATCCTGTTTAGCTGGTCACTGGAAACAGTGGAGGTACTCAAAGACTGGAGGATAGCAGATGTAGTCCCCTTATACAAAAGTGGGAACAAAGAGGAAGCAGGGAACTACAGACCAGTCAGCTTCACCTCGGTAGTGGGGAAGATCATGGAAGCACTACTGAAGGAGAGATTGGTGGAACATCTGGTTGTCAATGGACCACAGGACCCAAGGCAGCATGGTTTCACCAGGGGAGGTCATGTCAGACCAACCTCGCTGAATTTTTGACTGGGTGACTAGGAGGTGGATCAGGGAGGGCAGTGGACATGGCCTATCTGGACTTCAGCAAGGCCTTTGACACTGTGCACATAGAAGACTATTACACAAACTGGGGAATATGGGTATGGGCAGGACAGTAGTGTGGTGGGTAGGTAACTGGCTGGGTGGCAGGACACAGAGGGTGGTGGTAAATGGCTGTCACTCCACAGAGGGAAGAGTGACCAGTGGGATACCACAGGGATCAGTGCTGGGACCAGTCCTATTCAACATCTTCATCAGTGACATTGCGCAGGACCTAGAAGGCAGAATTTCACTGTTCGCTGATGACACAAAGCTCTGTAAGAGTATACACACCAGAGGGTGTAGACAGAATGAGAAGGGACCTGCAGAAACTTGCAGAATGGTCAGGGGTTTGGCAGTTGAAATTCAGTGCAAAGAAGTGCAAGATAATGCATATGGGGCACAAAAACCCAGGCACAATATATCAGTTGGGGGGTGAGGCTATAGCATGCACCAAGCAGGAAAGAGATCTTGGGGTTATCATCTCTGATGACCTCAAGGTAGGGAAACAGTGTGACAAGACAGCAGGTAAAGCAAATAGGATGCTGGGATGCATAGGCAGGGGCATCACCAGTAGGAAAAGGGAGGTCATCATTCCACTATACAAGACACTAGTGAGGCCCCACCTGGAGTACAGTGTACAGTTCTGGAGACCTTACCTATGTAAGGACATAGACAGGGTAGAGACGGTTCAGAGGAGGGCAACAAAGATGGTGCATGGATTGCATCACAAGTCCTATGAGGACAGGTTGAAGGAACTGAACATGTACTCCCTGGAGGAGAAGAGGGAGAGAGGGGATATGATAGAGACATAAGTATCTTACAGGGAGGAACAGGGTGCAGGAATACACTATTTTTAAGCAAAAAAGATGTTCTAGGACTAGAGGGCATGGGATGAAGTTGGAGGGAGGACAATTCAGGGGGAAACATGAGGAAGAATTTCTTCACAGAACGGGTGGTGGACAAGTGGAACACCCTGCCAGAGGAAGTGGTGGCGGCTGAAGCAATCACGGGATTTAAGAATGCATGGGATAGACATAAAGGAATTCTGGAGGTCAGTGGTAAGGGGCAACAGACTTGTAGAAAAACATAAACTGAACTTACAAGCTCAAATGGGCAGACTGGGTGGGCCATAGGCCCTTATCTGCTGACACTGTCTATGTATCTATGTATCTATGTATTACATTACAAGGTAACAAAAAAAATGTCACTTATGAGCAGGTATCACTCAATGCCCTTACATGGAGTACTTCATCAACCACCAACTCCAACACAATCAACATAGCAGGCAAACAACCACCAATATCAGACACTTCCCCTCTCCAAGCACTTACATGAACCCCCCTGGTGATTAAGATCACATCCATCCTCAGTGACAACTGATGTCATTACGCCTGTATACAATCCCACAATTATGCCTACTGACACAATAACCTCCCACAAACAACATATCAAGTGTTCTCTCACCCCATCACCACCCACCTCACAACACGCAGTATGGGAACTGGCCACAATAACCAACTACACACCATCACAGCTATCTGATGAGGCCTCATACAGTAAGCAAATGACAGATCAGTCACATGGCTGACCTATCATTCACATACAGAATTTGGTCACTATAAGCATAGTCTGCAGAAAGCACTGCTTATGTTTGGAAACTTCTGCAGTCTCACATTTGTCATGTGAGAATGAGGAATGGTGAGGGGGGGCCCTGTCTGACATAGTTGTGTAAGACACATTGTGATGGATGCTGAGTGCCATGACATACCGAAGGGCAAAACGTATTGAAACAGTACTGCACATATTGGGATGTAGTGCAAACCATGCTGCACCACTGACTGTAGTCCAACAGTGGTCTTCATAATATAGCACTTTTATAAGTGCTTACATTACATTTCAGTTCCGTCTGCTAGGAAATACAGCAGGTCAGCAGAACCCTCACTTCGATCCATTTCCATGTCCAAACCCTTGTGGAGCAACACATCTAATTTATAACATGCCACTCACCAGCCCCATCACACTCAATTACTACTGTGGACAATCCCAGAAGTACGCCTATTGGGCAATTTAACCTCTGCACCCCCCCTCCCCGTCCCCACAATAAATGAATGACACATCTATCACATGATTTGCCTAGCATTCACTTACAGTATGCAGTCCCTATCACAGACAGCAGCCTACATTTCAGGTGTGTAGAATGCTGTACAGGCTGACGGCTCCCATGTCTGTATGTGTGTGGGGGGAAGGGGTGAAGATTTCATCAGCATAGATGACATGGGGATAGTAGAACACAATTCCAATGACAGGAGATATGCCATTACTGAGAAACAAAAGATACAGCATTGAGGCTCAAACACAACCCCCCCACAAAAAAAAAAAAAAAATCTTGCACACATAGCAAAGTACAGCAGCCACTGCAACTTATACTGTGCATGTGTGACTCCGACCCATGCCACATCTGTTGTTCATCGACCCCTTCCCCCCTCACCTCCACGCAACCAGGACAGGAGATCATCAAAACCCCACAGCTGGACACTAAGCCGATCCATGGCCTAACACCCCCCCCCACTGAAAACCAATCTAACACATATCTTCTTCAGACTGCTGACACATTTTTTGTTTATATAGCCTGCCAACAGGATTGCATTATAAAAGTAGCACAATACTTTAGCAAGGAATCACATAAAGAAATTACCACCATGCGATTTCAATATATAAAAAAATTACTTCATGAAGAGATGCTGGATGCGGTTAACGAAGGAGATGGGGGGTAGTATGACAGACTAAAGGGGAAATGTAGGGACTGGACCAGAATTAACACAGCTTCAGAAACAGCACACCAATATTTGGCCAGTAACCACAAATATTTTATGCCCATAAAATCCAGAGCCACTCACCACAGGCACTATCACATAAAGCATGACATTTTATAAACACAGATTACTTGCAGCATTCATTTGCCATGCTTCCCATTACAGAGTGTCACTAAACACATTATTTAACAGCATATGGATCAATAAAATGTACAGGCAACATTCAATTGAAAAAATACATGGCACCATGTAAAACACACCCTATAATTCAGATCGTTCGAGTGACAATCCACAAACTCGATCTAGTTGATGCTGGTAGCTCCCGATAAAATCTCCCTCTTCTCTGAGCCTGTGAGAAGAAAAAAAAATTGAAATAAAAAATACAGTAAACATCTGCGTGACCATTTCAGCAATTTAATTCATTCATAGCAATGTAACTTAGATGAAAAAAATAGATAAATACAACTAAAACTCATTGAGCTGCTTAAACGGACTGCCACTTTAAATTCCACTTCGCTGCTGATTGACAGCCTTCCTCCCACACGAAACCGACACTTGCACGCAACCTCCAATCTTTTCAAGACTGGTGAAAACAGACTCTCAGACAAATCACTCGCCATCTAAAAAGTAAGACTACTCCTTTTCACACAAGAATACAAACTACAACAGTCACAATATCTTACCATTCCACTTCCAATAGAGGCAATACAGGCTATTTTAGACTATCTCTTTAAGTTAAGGGGGGGTCACCAGGGGGCATGGGCTAAGAATAGAGGGGGATAATTTAGGAAGGAAATGAGGGGACACTATTTCACAGAGAGGGTGGTAGCAAAATGGAACATCCTACCAGAATGGGTGGTATCATGTAAATCTGTGAATAGCTTCAAAAGGGCATGGGACAGGGAACAGGGCAGTGTGAGGGTGGGGGAGGTGGGGGGTGGCAGTGGGATGACAAAGGGGAAGGGGTGGGGCAGCTGCAAACTAGGGATGTTAGCTGCACACTCGAGCATACTTAGATAGACCAGGTGGTCTGTTTCTGTTGGCACATTTGTATGTTTGCATGACACACTAAACAATTCAAATACAGGTAAACATACAGTAGTACAGGCTTCAAACATGAGTGTAGGAATTACAGTACAAGAAGTCATTACATAAAGAAATTACATAAGATACATGGTGCCCTTTAAGGCCAGAAGACAGGTGAAATACATAGTCACAAAAACAGAGATCATACATATGGTGTCAAATAGTGTGCAAAATTAAGAAATTTCATTATGCTAAATATTTTGTCAAATGTTCATATTTCACGAAATATTTTGTGGGTGCGAAAATGAAATCACCCCAGAATTGTGAAATTTCACACAAACATGGTGAAAATTCACCCCAAAATGGTGACATTTTGCATTTTGTTGCAAAATGTTGCAATTTTGCACCCTGTGAAATCTTTCACAGAATGGCAGAATTTCAAAAAATATTTTGTGTGACGAAATTGCTGATTTCATTGCAATTTCACTGGTGAAATTTTGTTTTGCAACATCTCTCAAGTCAAATTATCAGCTACAATAAAATAAAAACAAAGTGCAATTGTATTCAGATAAACAGTAAGATTTCAGGTAAACAGTAGTAAAACAGGTCATCAGGCAGATGAGTACTTATAATACAGTGAAGCAATCCATCTTAAAATAAGTGCAACGGCAAAGAACACCAGGGAGGCACTATCCTTAGTCACGCTTGAGGAGGGTGGAGGTCAGGAGATGGAGGGGAGTCTCAGGAGAGGGTGTGACCCAGCCATAGGTGGGGGTGGGGAGAAAGGATGGGGATGCCTGGAATTACTCAGGTGTGCAGTGGCATTTGGCTTTAGGCTGTAGCCAGGCTTTGAAATTGTTTCTGAAAGAAAAATGAGGGGGATGTAGGGCGTCTATTCCAGAGGGATTGGGCAGAGACAGAAAAAGCTTTGCTCCCTGTTCTCTGATCATTGTTCCCATAGTATAAATTATATTATCTGGTAGTTCAGTGGTCTCTCCCAATTCCCCTGTTCTCCGATCACCATCCACATGTTAAAATTATAATCCCTGGTAGTCCAGTGGTCCCTCCCCCCTCCCAGTTCTCTGATGCCCATCCTCATATAAAAAATGATGATCCCTGGTAGTCCAGTTGTCCCTTCCCTGCCCTGTTTTTCAATTGCCATCCCCATTAAAAAAAAAAGAAAGATAATCCCTGGTATTACAGTAGTCTCTCCCCTTCCCCCGTTCTCTGATCACCATCCCCATGTAAAAAAAAAATAATCCCTGGTAGTCCAGTGGTCCCTCCCCCTCCCCTGTTCTCCAATTGCCAACCCCATGTAAAAATAAGATGATCCCTGGTAGTACAGTGGTCCCTCCCCATCCCCATTCTCCAATCACCATCCCTGTGCTGCCATTTATGTCCCTGGGTCTAGTGGCACCTCCCACTACCCCATTAGTGTCCATTCCTGTGAAAAAAAAAAAAAACCCTTGATTTTTTCCCCGTTAAAAAAAAGTTTTCTCATCGATCAGCCCCTTACCCCACCTCCCACTCTGTACCCACCATCCCTCACCACTAGTGCATCCCCGCATACCCTCACTCACTGGAACAGGTCCCAGGTTCAAGATCCTCTCTCTGACCGAAGACACATCTTGCTACTGGAACCAGCAACCGCAGAATGAGAAACTAAAGTAAATGTGATTCAATGTATTTCAATGAGGGGTTCAACTTTCATGCATAACTCAGCCATTTTTTGACATTTTGACCGCAAATTTTCAACATGGCCTTTTGGGGACCCCAATTGGTGAACCATATGACTGTTATTACACAACTCCCACCTAAATGGTGGCTTTGCTGTTGCTTAGTGAATTCAACTTTCAGGCAAGATTTGAACAATTTCCTGCCATTGTTTATGAGGTGGTGTCATAAGAAGACTATTTTGAAAACTTGGGGTCAAAATATGTAAAAATGGCAAACTTATGACCATTCGTTGAAATCTTAATACACATGCTCTTAACTTTGGAGATTTTTAATATTTTGCCCCCAATTTTTCAACATAGACTTCTTATTATCCCACCTCATATATGTCACAGCTGTCATTTTTCAAATCCTAGTCAAAATGTGCTTTCACACCTGTGGCACAGAATGTCATTGCAGTTGCATGGAATTACGTTTTTGAGGGGATTCAAAAATGTTCTGCACTGAGTACCTGAGGTGGGATAATAAGATGGCTATGCTGACAATTTTTTCACTGTTGTCCTATAAATAGAAGTGCAGGGCCCTTCCACAGTGACATGCATATATACATCTATGGAGGGATGGGAGCACAGGGTCCTTTGGGCCCAGCACTTCCACAGGGAAATAGGGATAAAATCACTCTGTCTCAAACCAGAGGGCCCTGGGCTTCCACAGGCAAATAAGGCTCCGATTACACTATCTCCAAAAGTTAGGACATTCTTTGCAAAAAACGACATTAATGCATCAGTTAGGGTTCAGGATAAAGCAATAAAGGAAGAGAAATATGATGTTAGGGTTTCCAACCCTAAAACCTCTGCTCCTCCCCTGAAGTGAATGAGGGGTGGAGTCTTCCTTGGGGTTGTCAACCCTAATGCTCACCCCATTGTATGCAGTCCATCACATCTCAGCTTTTCTGTTATTTCAATGGGGTGAGCATTAGGGGTGACAACCCCAAGGAAGACTCCACCCCTCATTTGCTTCGGGGGTGGGGGCAGGGATTTAGGGTTGGGAAACCCTAACGTCATGTTTCCTTACTTGTGTCTCTTTATCCTGAGCCCTAACCAATGCATAAACATAGTTTTTTTGCAAAGATATATATGTAAAATACAAAATCACATATACTCCCATAATGCAAAGCATGAACTGCATATGCAAATCACCACAGAATATTATGCTGGTTCAACTTTAAGCAAAAATGCATGGTGCCAAAAGGTCTCTCACACAGTTTGCAAAGGGTGCAAACAGAAGACATGGACATGTGTTTCATCCTACCAGGACTCATCAGTATACCTCATCTGTTTGACATCCCAGTGGAATGAACCAGCTACCCTAAAATGGTCTATCTGGGTTATGTTGTGGTTATATATATATTAATACTATTAATGCACTGTTAGGAAATAGTGATCACAACACTGTTCATTTTTGGGTCAAAGGTAATACAAAACAAACAGTCACTGGAGCCACTGGAACTCTGAATTTTAATGAAGCTAAATTTGACAATATAAAAACCAGTCTTATGGAGTGGGATTGGCAAAACCTTTTTCCTGATCTATTGGTCGAATCTAAGTGGGGCTTTATGCTAAGTTAATTAAACCATTTAATAAATGTTAATATTCCAAAAACAAAGAAATATGGTACTAACCATAAGAATCTACCTGGTTGGATGAACCCTGCTATAAAACACTCGATTAATAAGAAAAACAACTTGTACAAACAAGTAAAAAAGGGTTTAACACATTTATGGCCCAATTATAGAGCCATGGTCAAAAACATTAAGACCATGATCAAGGCTGCTAAATCCCAACATGAGTCACAGCTGGTTAGTAGGGTCAAAGATAATAAAAAAGCTTTTTATGCACTTATTAACAAAATCAAGGGCAAAACAGCAACCACATGTCCCTTCCTCGCTACATCTGGAAATACAGGAAACATCCAGGAAGCAGCAGACATACAAAATTATTATTTCTGTTCAGTGTTCAACAAAAATACTTCTGGAATAGTAAATGTAGTAAAATCATCATTTCCTGGCCAGTTCACAATTAAAGCTGAAGACATCTTGGATAGGCTAAAAAGGGTTGACATTAATAAATCACCAGGTCCTGACAAAATCCACCCAAGAGTGTTGAAGGAGTTGGCTGAATATATTTAACTACCCTTGACCAACATCCTTCAACACTCTCTTGATACTGGGGAAGTTCTACTTGATTGGAAAATTGCAACTGTGGTACCTATACTTAAAAATGTCCACAAAATAACCCAGAGAACATTAGACCCATAAGCTTAACTTCTCTAATTGGTAAGCTTTTAGAGAATATTATTAAAGACCATATTATGGAGTTCCTCTGTCTGAATGAACTATCTGACCCTCTCCAACATGGATTCATTAAATCAAGATCTTATCAAAAGAATCTTTTGACTTTTTATGATAAAGTCACAGGTGAAGTCGATCAGGGTAATTCCGTAGACATCGTATTTCTGGACTTCACAAAAGCTTTTGATAAACTACCCCATGTAGAGCTCATAGACACTTTAAGGTTATTCAAAATAGATACCAACATTATAAACTGGATTGCAAATTGGCTGGTGGGAAGAAAACAAATAGTCATCATAAATGGTGAATATTCAGATTGGGCTTCTGTTACTAGTGGGGTCCCTCAGAGGTCTGTTTTGGGCCCTTGTCTTTTTAATATATGTGTTTCTTCTCTTACTAGCAATAACCTCAACATTGGGATGTTAAAATTTGCAGATGACTGTCAGATAGGCTCCGTAGTTGTTAATGCAGCTGAGAGCTCCGCTTTCCAGTCAGTTTTAGACAATATATTAATTTGGTCTAGTAATAAGCTAATCTTGAACATCTCCAAACGTAAAATTATGCACCTGGGAAAACATAATAAATACTATAATTATAACTTGGGGAATGTTACCTTATTAGTAACAAATTAAGAAAAAGACATGGGTATAACAATCAGCTTCAATTTAAAATTTAGATCACACTGCAGAACCCAAATTAATTAAGCAAATTATATGCTAAATTCTATCTTTAGACACACAGCTAGCAGAACTAAAGAGGTGATGCCTCCTCTTTATATAGCCTTGGTTAGGCCACACCTTGTATATTGTACCCAGGTTTGGTCCCCATATTACAGCGAAGACATTACAAGGGTAAAAAGAGTCCAACAAAGATTCACAAAAGCAATTATTGGGATGGGTAACAAACCATATGAGTATAGACTGAGATTGCTGAACTTGTACTCATTACAGTACAGAAGATTATGAGGGGACATGTGTCTCACCTATAGAGTACTAAGCAACTCCACTCTTAGTAACAATCTTGGAATAGCTATTAGTGACTGTAGAGTTAGTAACAGAAGACATTCAAAACAACTGTATCTAGGAAAATGGAATACTCTAAGAAGGAAAAATTGGTTTAGCTTCAGGATTGTACACATATGGAATAGTTTACCGGAGGTGGTTGTAAATAGCCCAAATATCGACGCCTTTAAACACAACCTGGATTTGGTAATGGCAGATAAAATAAAATTTAACATAAAATAACATACTTGGCAAGCATTATGGACTTATGTCTTCTCAGCTTGTAAATACCTATGATACCTTTGGCCCCTTTCCTTTTGTAGTGCAGGGTTCCCATATTAAAGGAGGCATGTCTATGCTGTTCATCCTTTAGGATCAGTTGCAATCAGAAGCAACTTGTGATGATTGCTTCCCTCCTATTAGATAATGCTCCAGGCCCAGATGGGTTTTCCTCCTTGTTTCATAAAACTTTTAAAGAAGAACTACTGACACTGTTGGTTAAATCATTCAACTATTGGGGTTTGTTTTCCATACAGGAGAAGTCCCTCTTTGAGGCCAGGATTGTCCTACACCCTAAACCGGGAAAAGACCCTACCAAACCAGAGAACTAGTGACCAATTTCCCTGTTAAATAATGATGTAAAGTTATATGCCAAGATGTTATCTCAATGTCTTTCTAAGGTCTGGATGGTTCTCTTGGGCCTGGAACAGGCAGGTTTTTTTTCTGGCCATAATGTCAGTGACCATTTTGGAAAGCTATTTCACCTTTTCTCTGCATCCAGGGATGCCGAAGCTTACACAGTGTTGGTGTCCGTGGACACAGAGAAAGCCTTTGATAGGGTAGCCTGGCCCTACTTATCTGAAGTCCTCCTCTGTTATGGTATACCAAAGGAATTCATTCAGAGAATTTGGGTTCTTTACCAATACCCCTTGGCCCAAATACTTTGTAATAATGAGCTTTCAGAATTGTTTTGGCTTGCCAGTGGGACTAGACGGGGTTGTCCTCTGTCCACTTTTTTATTTAATTTATATATTGAACTACTCATATGCCATCTAAATCTAGCAACATACTTCACAGGCATTAGAATTGAGGAGTTGGAGTTCAAGGTGTTTGCTTTTGCAGACAATATTCTGCTCCACATATCTAATTGGAGGTCATCACTGCCTGTGATGTTTAATACTTTCCAGTTCAGTGTGTTTGGTGATTATAGACTATTAACACAATAAACACATAAAGGCAATATAGCGCAGTGATTTAAGGCTCTGAGCTGCAAACCTGGAGAGCTGGGTTTGAATCCCACAGCCCCCACTTGCATACTGTGTGACTCTGAGCAAGTCACTTGACTTCTTTATGCTCCCAGGTCACTCCTATAAACAAGCTTTCAGCTTAGTGTGTCTCTCATGGTAAAAACAAAACAATTGCTTATTCTCTCTCCCCTATGTGTACTAAAGCAGATATCAATGAGATGGGTGTACAATGGGAAGCCTGCACTTTGACTTATCTGGACATTAAACTTTTCATGGACTTCAATCAACTGAAATCTTTGAATTTAGACCCTATAATTAAAAAAAGCTAGACATTCAAGTTTAAGTTTATTGTGAAGGGATAAGTCCACTGAGCAAACTCATTTTCAAAGAAGGACTTTTTTTTAACAATAACAAACCATACATACTGTCGATATGGGGAATGCAAAATTAATTAACAGACACTATTTAACAAAATATACAATATGAGCTATACAAGGCAGGGGTAAATAGCCAATGCTAGGAAACATAAAATCAATGCGAGGATGATATATACAGTACATAAACAATATAAATAGGAACAATTACAGTGGTACTATAAGGTAAACATAGAGTGATGTTGGACAAAACAGTAATATATATATATATATATATATATATATATATATATACATATTTACAGAGCAACAGGAGAAGAATCATCATAAGGCATACTGTAGTACTAATTGAGAATTTGGTATAATGAGCAAATGGTAGAGAGGAGAAAACAGGCCAGCACCTAAGACATGTATACACGGGTGATGGTTTAGTGGTAAGCTAAGGAGATAGGTGAGCACTGCTGGATTAATTGGAGCGGCAAGCATCATTAATTAGATTGATTATTCAAGTCTTGAATTCCCTTAGAGGAATGAGAGTACTCAATTTAAGGGATGATTGAAGCTTGTTCCAAGCGAGAGGGAGGGCATAACTAATGGCTAGTTGACCAAAGCTGGTAAGGACTTTGGGCACATCTAAAGAAATGTAAGCGGTACTTCTAAAAGCGCAATGAGTTTGGGGTGAGAAATAAGACTAGTGATGAAGTCTGGGAGTTTGTTTAAGAGAAATGTATATGCCCATAGATAAGCATGTAAGAGTCTCCTGGTAGTCAGAGAGGTCCACCCCACTGCTATATCTCGGATGCAATGGTGTGTTCTTGCAAGGGCATTGATGACAAAACTGATGGCTCTGTGAAAAAGGGTATCATGTTTTTGCAAATGGATGGCTGCTCAATTTTTGTAAATGATGTCAGCTTAGTCCAGGAGAGCACCAATCTTAATCTGGAGTTTTGGGAAAACAAGGCATTATTTCTGTAGAAAAAGCCCAACCTTAGTTTAAGATTTTTAGAAAGGACTTCAGTGTGAAGAAGGAAGGAGAGCTTAGAATCAAGAAGGAAGCTTAAGTATTTAAACCTATCCATGATCTCAAGCTTATCATCAGGTAAGGTAGTGATTGGCATGGCTGAGGAGTGTAAGGATGATGATCTGACATAGTGAAAATACATCACTTTGGTTTTGGTTTTGTTGACATGTAATAGAAGCTTGGAATAGAGTAAATAAAGTTGCAGTTTGTTAAAGTCTGATTGAAGCACAGAGGAGGCATCTAGGAATGTAGGTTTAGAGATATAGAGGACCATGTCATCTGCAAAAAAGTGATGTTTTGAGTGCGTAATGCTATTATCTAACTTTTTGAAATATATTAGAAAGAGCAGGGGGCCCAGTATTGAGCCTTGAGGGACCACTTTCAGCAAGGGAAGTAAGTAGGATAAAGTTCCATTGGGCTTAATCTTCTGGTTTCTTCTACCAGGTAACTGGCCAACCAATTTGACACAGAAGTCCCAAGGCCATAATCTTTTAATATCTCCAGAAGATGACTGTGATCGACTGTGTCAAAGGCCTTGTTTAGGATCTATGGCTACCAACCAGTCATTAGATACTTTAGCTAGAGTGGATGTGGTACTGTGGTGACTTCTAAAGCCATATTGCAGTGGATTGACCAATTGGTGTTTGTCTAAGAAATCCCTAATCTGAATGTCAACCAATTTCTTGAGAAGCTTGGACAGTATTGGCAGAATAGAGATAGGCCAATAATTATTTAAGTCACTAGGGTCACCTGATTTAAAAAGGGGGAATATGTGGGCTACCTTCCATACTTGTGGCACTAAACATTCTGTTGGGTGTGCCATAGACCCTGCACTCCTACCCACCCATAACTATGTCCTCAGGTTTCCAAAATGGTAGCTATAGCCCACCCATAACTATGTCCTAAGGTTTACAAAATAGTATCTATAGGTGGGAGTGCTGGCCCTCTGGGTCCCATGCTCCCACCCACCCACCCATAACTATGTCCTCAGGTTTGCAAAATGGTAGCCATAACCCACCCATAACTATGTCCTCAGGTTTGCAAAATGGTATCCATAGGTGGGAGCATGGGCCTTCTGGGCTCCCACCTACCCATAACTATGTCCTCAGGTTTGTGAAATGGTAATCATAGCCCACCCATAACTATGACCTCAGGTTTGCAAACTGGTAGCCATAGCCCACCCATAACTATGTCCTTAGGTTTACAAAATGGTATCCATTGATGGGAGCATGGTTCCTCTAGGCCCTGTGCTCCCAGCCACCTATTACTATGTCCTCAGGTTTGCAAAATGGTATCCATAGGTGGGATCACAGGGACCACTCACCCATCAGTGTAGAGGCATAGTGAAGGAGGGCTCTGTGTTCTTAGTTTTGCGTAATGGGATGCATATTTGGGAGCACAGGCCCTCTGGGGCCTGTGTTTCTACCCACCCATAAGTGTAGAGACATAGTGCCTGAGGGCCCTGTGCTCCTAGCATTGCAAGATGGTATCCATGGGTGAGAGCATGGGCCCTCTGGGCCCTGAGCTCTTACCTACCCATAAATATAGAAACATTGGGCAGGAGAGCTCAGTGCTTTTAGTTTTGCATAATCATATCCATAGGTGGGAGCATGAGCCCTCTGGCCTCTGTGCTCCCACCCACCCATGAGTGTAGAAGCATAGCACATGAGGGCCCAGTGCTCCCAGTTTACTATGAATATCTTTTTTAATTTATTTAGTTACTTTTTGTGGATGAGGAAGGAGGACTAGACAATTCTGCCTATTTTCAGCCTTGTCCCTGGGGAGAGGAATGCAGATGAATGTCATCTGAAATTGAACCATGTTAAGCTGTTAGTAGTATTTTGTTTTTTTAAGGAATGGGGAAAATTTGGCCAGGACACCAGGAAAATTCCCCTACTCTTTTCGAGAAGTGCCATGGGATCTTTAACATTCACCTAAACTACCACCAGAACAGGCAGAAGGGACCTCAGTTTAACATCTTATCCAACAGACAGCACCTCAGGAGTGCAGCACCCCCATCATGTTGCACCACAGTGTCAGTACTTAGATTTAACCCAAGTGCCTGGTGTGGGGATAGAACCCAAGTGTGCAACCCACTGAGCCACTTACACTGCTAAAATAGTATGCATAGGTGTGAGTGCGTGCCCTCTGGGCCTTGCACTCCCACCTGCCCACAAGTACAAGCACACAGCACAGGCCTAGAGGCATTCCAAGTAACCCTTGTAATGCTTATTTGGCAATATCTCAGTAACCATAACAACTAGTCATAGCCCACCCACCCATAACTATGTCCTCAGGTTTGCAAAATGGTATCCATAGATAGGAGCATGGTCCCTCCAGGCTCTGTACTTCCAGCCACCTATTACTATGTACTCAGATTTGCAAAATGGTATCCATGGGTAGGAGTGTGGTCCCTCCAGGCCCGGTAATTCCACCCACCCATCAGTGTATGGGCATAGTGCAGGAGGGCCCTATGCTCCCAGTTTTGCATACTGGGATGCATATTTGGGAGTGCAGGCCCTCTGAGCTCTGTGCTCCCACTAACCCATAAGTGTAGAGACATAGTGCCTGAGGACTTTGTGTTCCCAGTATTGCAAGATGGTATCCATGGGTGGAAGTGCAGGCCCACCCATGAGTGTAGAGGCATAGCATAGGAGGGCTCAGCACTCCAAGTTTAGCATAAATAGTATGCATAGGTGGGAGCGTGGGCCCTCTGGGCCATCTAGCAAATTGCAGCCAAATGCCCAAACCATGTAGTGGCAGTGAGTTTGCAAAGGAACTATGATTTGGGGTATTGTACTGTCACAAACTGTGAAAGTATGTTGCAAATTGTGAAGCTACAGTGTGACACTCTCAAAAATGTACAAAAGTTTTGTGCTTGTACTGTAGCAAATTGTGACAGTACAAATGGCTAGATCAAAATAAATGTATTTCTGGGTCTTTTTTTTTTAAATTTGGATGCATGGATGCTGTTCCTAGGGCCTCGTTTAGATAAACACAACAGTTGGTGTTTACCATGGGGCAATAGTTTTTAAACTAAAATGTTTTTTCTCCACCACTAACTGAAAACAAAATGGCCACTGCATAACAGTACTGTGGGCATTTGCAACAGAAAAAGGTGCTTTCGTGGATGAATCTGTCACTGTCACATAGAACATATATTTTTTCACACAGGCTATCATGGGAAACTTTAAACTTTAATAACCTTTGAACAGATTAATAGTTTTTCACCAAACCTTCAAAACCTTCCCTGGCCCAGTCCCCATATACATTCACCATACAGGCAGTGAGGAAGGGTGGTAAAAAAAAAAATATAAGCATAATGTGGTATAAAAACAGCACTCCAGACACAGGATTCAGTGAGAATAATTGATGATTTTATACTGGGCATCAAAAGTGCAGTACTTACAATTCATAACACTGTGAATACACACAAAAAATGCAAAAACCCAGCTCTCACAATAATAATGTACTAGGATCTCTGAAGCCACTCCTCCTGATGAAGGGGTAGAGCACCCAAAAGTTCTGAGGCTAGTACACCATCATTGTAGGAGCTGGATTTTTGCAACTTTTTTTGTGTATTCAGTGTTATGAATTGTAGGTCCTGAATTTTTGATGCCCAGTATATAAAATCATTAATTATTCTCACTGAATACTGCGTCTGGAGTGCTGATTTTTTACCACCCAATCCTCATATACCCTGAAAACTTTGGACCAGATGGACAAACTGTACGGACTGTAGAGACGAGCAAAGATTTCACAAAAGTTGAGGATTTTCCACACTTTTCGATGCTCCGCAGGTCCGTAACTGCAAATCTGACCTGAACAAACATGTCCAGATCCAGAGATCTATGGTACAACACTGCACATACAAAATTTCAGGAAAATCAGATGAACAATTGCAAAGTTATTAAAGTGCAAAATTTTGAGTTTAACATAGAAGTGGGCATGCAACCCTAACTATATTAGTTGCAAAAACTTGATGGCCCCTTGACATGCCCCAATGCCTATTGGTGAGTGTAGGATGGGGGGTGAGGGTGGGGTGGTGGGGTGGTGTGACAGGGTGACCCCTGTCAAGAAAGAGTGCCCTGGTCTTTCTTTGCCTCCCCCCCCCACCATTTTCGGGTATATGACTATGTGCTTTAGAGTACATTGAGGAAATATAATACATTTATGCCTTTAATTCATAGGTATCATACGTATCATAGGTTAATCAGAGCTTTATTTAGATAAGGTCCATAATAGCTCACTAAAATTAACTATTGTAACCTAATATATTGTTTGTGATTAGATATTTATCCAGAAGTATTTTAAAGCTGGTCATACTACCATCGGTTACCACTTCTAATAGGAGCTCGTTCCAGATTTTTACCATTCTAATGGAAAATCAATACTTTCTTTTGCTAGTATTGAACCTTCCAACATCCACTTGTACAGGGTGCAATCTGGTATTAAAGATTTTATGCTTAAACTCTAGACCCAAGATCTCTCTTAGCTGCAAATGTGGTTGTTGCCCTGTATAATAAACACATATCCCCTCTCAAATGCCTAAATTCCAATGAATGCAGCCCTAGGGTCTTGAGTCTGGTTTGATAGTCTAATCCCTGTACCTCAGTAATCCTGTGTGTTGCCCTTCTCTGTATCCTCTCCAAAGCCTGAATTTCCCCACTACCTTCCGGATACCAAAACTGGGCACAGTACTCAACATGTGACCTCACGAAAGATGTATAGAGGGGAAGCAGGACATCTTTGTTTCTGCTTTTGATGTGTTTATTTATGCAGTTTGATATTCTACTAGCCTTGTTAATAACCTGGTTGCATTGAGACTTGAAGCTGAGATCATTGCTAATTCTAATACCTAGGTCCCTCTCGTCTTCAACTTTATTGAGAACATGCCCACATAGTACATAGTTTATCTGACCATTTTTTGCCCAGAGTGCATAACACTGCATTTATCAGCCCAAGTCTCCAGATCTGTCAGTGCTAGTTGTAAGGTGGCAGCATCCTCCCTGGTATCCACAATGTACCCTATCCGTGTATCGTCTGCAAATTTGGAGAGCCATAATTCAAAGTTAGTACTTATGGATGAGATGTAAAAAATTAACAGGCAAGGCCCAAGTACAGAACCCTGGGACACCCCGCTGGTCACCTCTGCCCCTTAATACTAACTTTGTTTTCTGCCTGAGACCCAGGCTTCAATCCAGCGTGATGTTTTGCCATTGATTCCATGTGTAATTAGGGCATCAACAAACTCCCCATGTTAGACTTTGTCAAATGCCTTGGAAAAGTCCAAAAGAATGACATCCACAGAGTGCCTATCGTCCAAGGCTTTAATGACCTTTAATGGCTTTAATAGAACTGCAATAGGTTGGTCTGGCATGACCTATCCTGAACAAATCCATGCTGGGTACTATGTAATGCATTTGTTGACCTGAGATAGCTTGTAATGTGATCCTTAATGATGTCTTCCAATATTTTACCAAGGACCGATGTCAAACTAATAGGTCTGTAATTTTCCACCTTGTGTTTGGTGCCCTTTTTGTAAATTGGCACCACTAACACCTGTCGCCAGGCCTCTAAGACCAGACCCTCATCTTAATTATGGTATTTATGTATTTTAAACAAGTAGTAAAGTAAACTGCACAATATAAATAATATCCAGATATCCAGGGTTTGCCAGGAAATACCATTTTACGATGAGGGGTACTTGCCTCACTGTCCCATACCCTCTAAATGGCTGCTGGTGTAGAAATAAAGTATGCCACTGATTTATGTGCACTGCAGAAGTACATGTCATGCTGTATATAAAACTCCTGAGTAGGAATATAAGAGGGAGAGTGCAGGTTGCACTTTGGAGAAAAAAACGCTGGTGCTACAACAAGAGAAAATGAGTGGTAATGGCAGGGGCTCATATAGGAAATTACGCACAGAGACCTGCAGGTTAAATTCAGGATACAGAAGTATGCACTTTAAAAAAACCTTTAAAAAGAGTTTTGTGTTTTTTTTTTGTTAGTAATAAAATGCATTTAATAAACACAGGATATAATAAATTCTCAGGTCTCCTAAGCTGGCAGGAGAAAGAAGATAGGGAGTGCCCCCCTATGCTTTCTTTCTCTTTACAAACTGAGAGATGCCTGTAGAAACATAGTAATAATTTAAATGCGGTGTTCTGTAAAAAATGGAAGCAACTTATTGGAAGTAACTTATTATTACTAGGGCAGATAGAGAAATTAAAATGGAAAACATAAAACATAGCCTATTGAAATAAATGAGATATTGTGTGTTTTGAAGGTGTGCCCCCACCTTCTGTATAGAGACCTGTGAGGAATGAAATACAGGGTTATCCATTAGATGTGAAAATGCTCAATACTGTACTGAGGACTGACCTGTTTATAGTAAGGTTCCTAGCAGAATGATTGAAGGCTATAAGAAAGCAGTGGACCCTAGTGGTCTATAGTTATACTAACCCTGGATTCAATGATTATTTACAGAGGGAGGAGTTTGAAACAATTAAAACTAATTATGTATGTAAGAGCATTTTTCTGACCAGGATTATGTGGAAGGATGCTACTGTTACATCAGAATGCTTACTACTAACAACCAGGCTTAGAAGCAACCTTTTTATTTTTGTATAGGTGCAGGGTTGTGAGCTTTGGAATTTTGAATGTATTAAGTATAAAATAAATTGATGTTACATGAAAGTGATGTCATCAGTAAAATCATATAAAAGCCTACCTCTAGGGTAGATTTAGTGATAAGGTGTCAGTGGAGAGCTGACTGTGCGAGATGCAAGACCTCAGATGCAAGAGTGTGAGCTTTCACACTTAACGGAGCTGTATGTGTGCTAATGGAAACAACAGTGACTTTTGATTTGGAAACTACTGGACTAACCATTATTTTCTTGCAATTCTGTACCAACTGCTGAACATCTCAAATGATGAAAATAAAATGATAAATGCCACCTGGCATTTGTTATGCACTGTAGCTGTGGTCTGCCCGAAGTTGTTATCCTGAAATTCCAACCCCGCTACAGGTGGTAAACCTAACATTGAATTTCCAAACTTTTGTTGCTGTGATATAAACCCTAACTGATGCATTAACAGAGTTTTTCTGCAATGAATTTCCCTTTGTCCCCAGAGCCCTGTCCAATAAAAACACAGACTACCATCTGTGTGGCTGCTCAGTTGGCAAATAATTTACTATAATCTCTTCCAAAATGTCCAATTTCACAATAATTTCTTCCTTATATCTTAAAACCTTATGTTCATCATATCTTTAATGTACACAAATTACATAGACCACATTTTCTCATTGTTTTCACTTTTGCCCCCCCCCAACATAAATCCGGGCGCTGTCACACTATTCATAAACAACCTTTCCATTCTTGTTTTCTCTTCTTGCCACCCCAGACATACATCCGGGGGATGCTCTCTTCTTAATCTTCTCTTCTTGTTGGGTATCAATGTACACACATACCACTCATCTGTCTGGTGTTCTGCGGTCCTCTGAGTCAGATTATCCTACCCCATTCTCGTCCCACCTCCCCTTTTTCTGTGCCCCTTCTTCTTCTCTGCCATCCACCTTCGGCAGTCCTGGAAGACCTGCTGTCCACCTTCAGCAGTCTGTCCCTCTCCTGCGTACCTACCCCTTTCTTTTTCCACTAGCCCACCTCCAGCTTGTGATGGACGGTGGGCTTCCCCCCAAGTAGGTGCGCTCTCCCCCTTTTTTTTTTCTTCTTCTCTCAGAACTGTCTCTTCCATTCTGTTCCCCCTTGTGGCTGAGACCCATGTTCCCCACTCCTGTTTCCAACCTCACCTGCTGCAGGGGCCCAACTGCCCCACTCACCTGTATCCAACTGCTCCCTGCCAGGTGGCCTTAAACTGTTTCAGACCGTTCCAACCCTCCTGGTCCTTCGGACTCCTGTCTGTCAGTTTTGCCTAGTAGACAGTCTACTTCCAGTCAGACATCTGATCTCCTCTCCCCCCCACCCTCGTGGTTCAATGCCGTATTTCCTGTTCGGTATACACCACTAACGAAATGGCCTCTTCGGCTTAATTTGTTCCCCCTTCTCTCAGCAACCTCTGTCACTACTATAATAGACAGGAGCTACCCCGGGGCCTCCCCTTTAATATGACTCCTGTCTTGCCTAAGGGAAATAGGATCCCCCAGTTCATTCGTGTCCCACAAACCCCAGATTTTCTGTGAGGCCCAGTTCCCCATCTTGGCCCACTCAGCCCCGGCATTCTGCTTGACCGGGGAGGGTAGAAGGGTCCCTGGGTTCACCCCTTCCTCATCCTTGCTGGAGGCAACTGCCTGCTATATAGTCCCTTGCCCCCTTTTCCCCCTGGGCCTGTGTCCCTGCTCCCTGTTTGCCCAGGAGAACACCCCTGTGCTATACCTGCCGAGCCAGCACCGCCTACTTTTATTTAACCTACGGTGCTGCCCAATTGCTCACCTGTGTTCTCCTGCCCATTCCTGTGTCAGGCTGCTTTCTCTAACTCCTTGCCTGGAGCCCCTTTGATTGCCTCCCCAATGGGGGTTGTCATCCTTATGGCCTTCCCCCCAAAAAACCCTTCTCCGTGTGCCACCTACTACTTATACTTTGCTGCCATTAGAAGCCCCCACTTCCTTATTCCATGTAACTACCTTTTCAGTTATTGACCTGTCCCTGCCTCAGCTTTAGGTCACCCCCCCTTCTTTTATCCCCTTCTGGCACTTTGCACCTACTGTCTTATACATGGGACACTGCATGTGCTCAACCTCCTGCCGACTGGCAAGGCATGGTTCCAACACTGCCTAGCTGTCTAGATTTGGCCAAGTGAATGAATACCACCAGGGACATCTTGCTGCATTTTCCTCCCTACTGCAGGAGTAACCCTTGCCCCCGTCAGACTTGCAAACCCCCTGGCCAATTTTCTTGACCATTACTTGGGCCGCACCCTTTCATTCCACTGGCACCCAGGAAGGCCTATCGTGGATGCAGCAAGATTAACCAAAGTTGTTCTACTCATCTGTTATATGCACCATGTAGTGTTTGCCCTGTTCCTGTACACTGACAGGGAACTCAGATGGTTGTATTAGTTAGGTTGTTTTGTTAAGCTCCTATGCCCTCTGGCTAACGAGTACTCAGAGATTCCCCCCCCTTTTTTTTTGAATTGCTGCTTCAACCACCTCTATATATGGTGCCCAGTGCCCCACTAGATTCTGTCTCCTAACCTACCCATTGCTTGTCATTCTCCATGCCGCTTAGCTCCCCTCCCAGGTTGAAAGGGTTATTGCTTGTGGCTGATGTTTCCCGCCTGGGCCAAAGTTAACTTACTCGTGACTCCCCACACCTATAATGCTTACCCCCCCAATTACATGCTCTGCAGGATGCCACGGTCCCTACTCTGAGTGATGAGGGACTGTACTGGGTGAGGGGCTTTCACCTTGTGCCCAGGGTATCCTCCTGTGCTAATGCCCTGCCCCCCCCCACATATATCTTCCTTGCAATATGTGCTTGGCATACCCTGTTAGCCCTCCTTAATAAACCAAACTCCCCCAGTCCCTTGCCTGGCACCAGAACCTGCCGCCTCAGTACCAAGTTTTCTATAAGTAATCACCCAAGCACCCACAAAGACCTTACTACCCCCCCGGTCATCTCTTTGTTACCGCCCTGTGAGGTGAGCAGGAGGGGGAGGTCACCTCCCCCTTAGTCTGGTGTCTTCCATCTCCTTTTATGTTTTCTTGTTTTCCTTTCCTTTGGTCCTGTTCCCGGGGACCCAGGAGCCCTTATTCTGCTCCCTGCGACCCCATATGTAGGCCCTCTCAAGGCCCACTGTCCTCCTCTGCTTTGTCTACTGCCTGGGTGCCTACCTGCAACCCTGTTTCCAGATCCCACCAGAGACCAGGACTTTCATGGCCCAATCCCCCCCCCCAGGTGCCTACCAACTCTCCCCCACCATGTAGTAATACCATCTGGTGTGAAGTCCCTCCTTCCTGCGGAGGGGGAATGGCCCGGTCTTTGCTTTTGCTAATGGGCTCACTGATGGCCACTATACTGGTCTGCGGATTGCTGTAGACGCCGGAGGCACCACCATTTCTATGGTGGCCGGTGGAGTCCATGGGTCAGTTGAGGTGAATGGGCCTGGACCAGGGCTGGTTCTGCAACCTGTGTCGGTGGTAGCCCCGGACCTGATGACCCCTTGGCTGTAGCCACCTTACTTACTCGGCTGCTACCCCACCTCCCCGGCTCCTCTCAGCCTCCCTCCATTCCATTTTCTACCCCTCTGGCATTCTTCTGCCCTCATTCCATGCCTTGGTTGCCCCTTCCCCTGCGGTCCGTAATGACTCCGCCATCTCAATTTCAATGATGGTCCGTCCTGGGCCCCTTGCTGAGCCACTTGAGCTAAAAAAAAAAAAATTGCAGAAACCTTTTATATTGCCCAACCACTTTCTTACAATTATCCCCTCGAACTCCCCCCCTCAGGTTCTTTTATGTGCCCTTACCCTGTCCCCCATTGAAAACTTAATTAAAATGCCTTCTGTAAAATATATATATATTTTTTTGGTGTGACCCGGTGAATCCTCTGCAGGCCAAATGGTTCTTTTACTGGAATTCCCTTCCCCTGGCCTTATTTTCGTGTGTAATTTTTTTTTTCTTTCTTATTTCCATGAAGTGATCCTTTAGTTGGCCCTTTTCACTGGGACCCATCGCTATGCGTTGCCCTTCCCAGGTCCTGTCGAGTGCTGTTGACCCCCCCCCAATGGGCCGGTCTACTGTTAGAGTAGTGTCGTACTTGGATAGCCCTTCAGTTACCTTAACAACTGATAATCCCCAACCTGCCTGGCTCTGCTCTCGACCTGAATAGCCAATTCCTGCCCCCAGAAACCCAGGTGCTCTGCACCATGTTGACTTCCCCTTCCCTCTTTATATCCATTTTGCTATAGTATTACTGTAATCTTCTTTTTATTCTTTCCATCTGTTAGAGTTCCTATACCCTGGGTTAGTCTCTTCACAGCTGCAACCCCCTCCCCGCCTCCTTATCTTAAATTGACCAGCAGACTGACTAAAATGGCAGCTGGGCAGTCCACCACTCCTGTTCGGGCCTGTCCACCCCCTGTTCTAATAACGGAAACCGATTAATGTTCCCCTCCTATCCCCGGTCTTTCCCCCACTCCCCTGCCACTGGCCCTGCAGCGCACTCCGAGCCTGCCGTGGAATAGCTACCATTCCAATAATTATGTGTATCCTCTTGTGCTCCTGATCCTGGCAAACAATCACTCCCTCTGTTCAAGACCCTTTATCCTTGTACAAACTAGCATCAATTCTTCCTACATATGGGCCCTCAGATCATGGTCTCCACACAGACTGCAACTGCCTTTTGCAGTGAGGCTTGCCCCTTGACCCCAATGCCCCAATGTCTAAGGCTCCCCTTCCACTAAATCACCACTTTTTACTCTCCAACAACAGCTCCCTACCTGAATTTCCCTTCCTGTCTACTGTGCTAGGTCCTCCGTATCTAAAATGGTGGCCGCCTCATAGTCGCCTACCCCCCCTTCTAATGGCATCATTGCACCACCTCCCAGGTTCCCAGGAAAGGCAGCCCTGGGTCCCTTCCCAATTGATAGCCAATCATCTGGGTCACTACTGCATTTCGATGGATGGTCATTGGTCTGGTCATCTCTCTGAATTGCTGTACCTATTTGGCTCCCATGGGGGAACCCCCATGTCAGTTTTTTTTTTTTTAAACTTGCGGCACTTCGCAACGGCCTGCCATTGACCCTTGGTTTCCCCAATGCATATTCCCAGGGAAACAAAATGAGAACTTTAATCACAAAATAACACAAAACCCAAACTTAACCAATATCTTATAACTGCACCGAGGAGCAACTAAGCCACAAGATAAGCCAACTATCAGACGTGATAACTTTCTAACAGGTAGACCATTAAAGTTTCAAATCAGCTCCTTACTTGACAAAATCTGATGTAAATAAAATTCATTACCTTCACCAAGGTGGGTCCAATTGCCCAGGACCAACAATTCCATTCCAGACAGTGCTTGCCTCCTACCACAAACCGCCCACTTTCCGCTGACCTGGGGGTCTCTTCTCCCCGCTTTGCCCCCGGATAGTGATCTGTTCCCATAACCTCTAGTGCACCGCCAAACTGTTGCACACCGAGCTTGCACCTTTCCTACCAGCTGTGTCACTAACCCCTGATCCTGCTACCAAATCACTCCCTTGTATTAATGGGCAGCCATCCAGCCCCCTGCCCCCATGTGCCTTCCTGGCTCCTCCGAGTCCCCCTGCTAGTCCCCCCTACCAGCAGATGCAATCGCGGTCCTGCTACCAGCCTCCTGGGCTATCCATTGTGCTGCCCGAAGATCATTGCCTGGTCCTCCTGGGCTCTGTGAAGCACCAACGTCCCCGAACTCTCCGTGCTGCTGGCCCACTCGGCGATACTTCTGGCAACCCCCCTGCTTTACTTCTGCCATGCGGTTTTGCATTCCCGCACCAAGAGTCCTCCTAGGACTAGTCTGACCCCCCCAAAGACTGCTCTCTGAACATCAGCCCACCCCCAGCTGCTCTACTACAGTTCTGCAGCTCAGCCCAGGCTGAATGCCCTATTTCCAACAGCCAAAATCCTTTAACGACCACGTGGCCGATGCTCCATTGTTCTCCTGCTGAATCGGCCCCTCTAATACCACTTCTGATTAAACCAAGGCATGATCCCGGCTGTCTGGTAATCTTTAGCGGCCATGTGTCCACTCACTGACATACCAGGGTACCTGGTCCTTTTCTCAATACCGTGTTGCAACCATAAACCTCAACTGCTCAAAAACTTCATGCTGCATTCCTCATCTCTGCTTTCTACTTACCCCCTATCAACAACAACCGACTCACGCAAGCTCTCACTTTCAGCATGCCCAGGAACAAATCAATTACCGCAAATACCTTTGTTTGGTATGATACATCCTTGACTGTCCGAATCTACACTAAATTAAGCTTAAATTAAGCTTAACTCAGCTGCCCCACTGATGTGCTACAGGATTCCCGTGAATCCTCATCTCCCCTAATTGCCAACTGATGTGCTTCCTGGTAAAAAAGATTTTACTGAAGCAAATTGTGAGTTCTCTCTACCTTGCCCACCCTTTTAAACCCCTCTTTGCTCACCCCTCTCTCTCTTCCTTACCCAATTGCCTTCCTTCTCTCCTGACAAGATGTCATGAGGCTCCACCCCCTCTGAGATCACCCTACCTATCCTTCTCCATGAGTGAAATGCTCTGAAGTTCCACCCCTCCCCAGGCCAAACACCCCTCCCCCCCTTTTTCCTGCTGCTTGTCCCCTGCCTAGCATGCACTGTATTGTTTTGGGCCTGAGACAGATGAGTCTGCCTTTTAAGGAGGCACACTTACTTATTTTGAGAAAGTGTAATTTAAGTGGTTAGTGGTATGTGACTTTTGGAGTGCGGGCCCACCGGGCCATGAGCTCCCTTCATGCTGCCCAGTTTTGCATAATGGTATGTGTATGTGGAAAGTCCAAACCATGTAGTGGCAAAAAGGTGGCAAAGAGAGTTTTGCGATAGATGCAGGACAGGCAGTGCAAACTGTATGTTGAATTACAGTTCAAACGGTAAGTAGAAAAACCATTTGCACTGTATTTTTAAATACAGTTTGAATGGTAATTAGAAAAGCCATTCGCACTGTAGTTTGAAAATATAGTGTGAATAGTAATTTAAAAAAACATTCAAACTGTATTTTGCAAAGACAGTGTCAACAGCAATTAGAAAAAAACATTGGAACTGTAAAAATGCAATCTGCACTGCCTGTCCTGCACCTCAAAACATTTTATTTATTAATTTTTTTTGTGGACTTTTTGAATCACTGTCTCCACGGAACTCTCTCAGGCAGACCTCACTCACTTCAAGTGCTCTACCACCTGCTTTGTCCTTGCCTCACCAGGAAATCAGGGACATACACTCCTCCTCCCAACCATGATCCAGTGACAACCCCCACTTAGCGCACAGGAACCAAGGCAAGGTGGGGGATCGAAAGAGCCGGCGAGATGGGTCCGGTGCTGGGTGTGTGGGGATGGGCACTGGAGGTTGCCGTCGCCTATCTGTGAAACCACAGGTTTTCTGTCAGTGTGTATTCCTGGATCATGGTTGTGCAATGATGCCCTGCATGCAATGGGCGTGCACTCATGCATAAGGTGTCTGTGGCCACTCCAACCCCAGATGGGCATGCCGCAAGGTGCAAAACCCTCAGTCACCACCATGAGCCGCCAGCACTGTGGTAAGCATACCGACCCACTCCAGGAAAGGAGAGCAGTCTTCTAGATGTTCAATCCTTTCCTGCCCCTGCCGACTCCAGACAGGTGATGGGTATGTGGTGGCAGGCACTGGAGGTTGCAGTCGCCTATCTGTGGGACTGGGTTTTTCTGTTGGAGTGTAAGGGTGGGAACCCTAACATCAAATTTCCAAACTTTTGTCACTGTGCTATCAGCCCTAACTGATGCATTAACAAAGTTTTTGCAACGAATTTCCCTTCTTTTTGAGAAAGTGTAAAGTAACTGGTATGTGGTTGTGAGAGTGCGGGCCCTCTGGGCCCCAAACTCCCTTCATGTTGCCCATTGTTTGCCTAATGGTATGCGTATGTGGGCACATGGACCATCTGGGCCCTGTGCTCCCACTTACACATAAGTAAGGAGGTATTCTCCAATCCTATAGTCCTGAAAAGGAACCCTCATAACACTAATTTGGCAATATCTTAGTAACTGTAGCAAGTATGAAAAAAATTCCAGTGCAGTTCTAATCATGACTTTGAAACCTCCACATAGGCTTAGTTCACTCAAAGGTGGCCATCAACATCTAGGATAAATACTTGGTTTCATGCCTAGACTCGTTATCCATTGCAAACCAATTTGAATACCTAGCACTAAAGGTTGAGATATCCTCCTCCACTGCGCTTTGCTTCATAGGTTGCTATAGACCCCCATCTGATAGCTGTCAAATCCTCACCCATCTAATTACTATATTGGGTCATAGCTCCCTCGAAACAGTTATCCTTGGGGATCTTAACTTTGATTGGATGGCCAATGCTGCTGCACCACTTAAGGAGTTCTGTGATGCCCACAGGCTGACGCAACTTATTGGTGAGCCTATTCGCCCTAATAAGAAGAACCCTACTAATAGTACACTGCTTGATGTCATCTTAGTAAGTAAACCACACCTGTGCTCCCATTGTGAAAATGGACACTGTTGTACTGTCTGGATGGAGGGTTCAGACCATGCGCTCCCACCATGACATATGGACAGTGTTGCACTATCTCAATGGAGGGGTGGGAACACAGGGTCCAAAGGACCCGTGCTCCTACAGTAAAACAAGGACACAATTGTACTATCTGAAAAAGAAGGGAAATTCTTGGCCAAAAACTTCATTAATGCATCAGTTAGGGTGAATATCACAGCAACAAAAGCAGGGAAATGAGGTGTTCCAACCCTAACACCCCACCCCTAGAGTTCCCACTTCTAGCACCCCACCCCATCCCCACACCCTCCACACACCAACAGGTGTCGAGGTGTGCCATGGGGTCATCAGGCCTAACTCTCCCCATTGTCCTATACTGTAGAATGTAAGGTTGTTTACACATGGAATTGGGTGAGAATTGGGCCTGACGACCCCATGGCACACCCCGATGCCTGTTGGTGTGTGGAGTGTGGGGGAATAGTGGTGTGGTGGTAGGTGTGGGAACACTCATTTCTCTGCTTTTGTTGATGTGGTATTCACTCTAGAATATATTTATATACTGAATATAGAAAACACAAATTGCACATGCTCCAATAATGAAAAGCATCATGGGAAGCATATGGAAATGCTCATGAATTAATTTGGACAGGCTCAACTTTATGCTATAATATACTGTATATATATTATTAAAAGGAAGCATTGCTTTTTTCATATATTTCTGTTAATACTTTTTTTATGAGAACATTTATATTTTTAAAATGTACTTCAAAGACATGTATAGTAGTGCTATAAATTACTTATGTTGTGTTAATATTTCGTGATACACCCTTCTAGGAATCCTATTGTATAAACAAACATTTAAAAATGAAAACTTTTTTGCTTTATAAAAGTTGTCTTTATAAGTACATTCCTAAGGAATATTAGATTAACATTTTTATATCAAAATATTACATGATGTCTATGATTGATCATTAAAGACCTTGTTTCTGGCATTTTTTTTAGAAAAAGAAAAATTATAGCTTACTTTCAAATCAAAGGCACCCAAAAGCACAGAAGGTGGCTATCTAGACAAAAAAAAATCACATATGCCATTGTCTTGGTTGTTTGAGGGAATGGGAATTGACAACATATAATTTATCTTTCACTAAAAGGAAAAGCAAGACATACGTTCTGTTACCAGCAATGTAATTATTTTCTTTTATATTTGAGATCCTGTCTTGACTACTCTGAGCCAAGACTCTCTTTCAGGCTGTCATTACCTCCAACACTGATTAATGTAACTGCTTTAAATGACCTCCCTCACTCTCTGTTTTCCAAACTTCCACATGTCAAAAATGTCACAGTATGACTGCTGTCAGTGCTTTCGCAGATCAAATCACAGCTCACGGCCAGCCAAATTCAAAATTACTTGAATGCAGTCTTTTCTTTACCTCCCTGCTTGAAACATAAGCCACAGTACAGCATATATAGTAGCCTTCATCCTCCTGGACCTCCACTGGCTCTAAGTTACACTATACATACAGTATATGGCTGCTTTTGTAACCCTCACAGTTGCAGTAAAAAGCATTAAGTCCCATGGTGTGTTCACTCAGTTCAGACACAAACAGCAAGAGTAGCACCAACCTCAGCAGACCCACTAAAAACTAAATTTAGTACTTGTGAATTTTAGTCTTGTGCAATCATGCAAGAACAATGCCAACACTGATTTCTAGTACTTATATGTGGACACCCTATTCACAGATGCCAGCGGAAACAAAGAGATCTCTGTTCAGTTTTGTATGTTAGTACATCATTTGGAAGTATGGCCAGAAATTATGATGGTGCTATTTAAAACAACTTCTTAGAGTGACAGCATGAAAAGTGTTTCACCCCTTCCATCAAGCTGACCTAGCTTCATTATATGATATACCCCATCAAGTCCTCTATACTTTGCCAGTATCAACCTCCTTTCTATCCCTACCTTTAACTTCTCAATGTCAGAGGAAAAGCCTTCATCTGCTGTGCTCTGACACTCTGAAACTGGGCACTCCCCACTAATTTCTTGTCAAGTGAATCATTTCTTGCATTCAAGTATCTCTTAGATTCAACTGCTGAGCCCCCAGTTACTGGTTCCCTGTTTCCACTTCATCCTTCCACTCCCTCTCTTAAGTTGGACTGGTAAAAGGAGATTCTAGCCATATTGGCCCTTGGTAAACAGGAGACACTGGATGGTTTGATACCTTTTATTGGACCAACAAGAGTCTTGTACAAAGATGGAATTCTACACAAGCTTTTGGGGCCTCACAAGTCCCTTCTGCAGGTGAATGACAAAACTGAGCAACATAAGCAGTATTTATGTATGTTGTGGAGCAATGTATGAAAACAGTAGAAAAGAATTTCAGGAGGGGTAAAATGGTAGGCAGTGTGAAGCTCAGAAGTGAAGAAAGGAACACAGAGCAATTAAGCCCAGAGATAAGAGTCTATAGAAGTTGCAAAGAGATAAACAACAGGATGTGTTAGAAAAACTAAGGGGGGATGGAGTTGGGGATGACTATAATAGGAACAGGGCATATTAAAATAGAAGGATGCTAAAAAAGTGACAAGACTGGAACACAGATAAGAAAGATTTGAGATACAAGATGTTAGCAGGAAGGGTACGAGGTAGGCAATGTTAAGAAATTAAAGGAAGCTTTGAAGGCATGAAATAACACAAAACATCAAAGACCTGGATAAACAAAGTGGTAGGCAAGCATACACAGTGAAGTGTGAAATAGGGAGAGGCTGAGCAGGACTTAGGTTGAAAGGAAAATGTAAGAGAGGCAGGAAAGAACAGGTAATAAGAAACAGTAGGCAGGAACACAAAAGAAAAGAAAAAAACGTTGGGTAGCAAGTAACAAAAGAATTACACTTTAACATAGTGTGTCATAAATCCAATGTCCAGATACAGTCCACAGATATTAGATTTCAATTGTTTAATGTATTTAAGTACACATGGCCTTCTGTCCTGTATGTTTTTGAAATTGCCTCTTAATATCAGGACAGATTAGCCAGAGAGAGAGAGAATGATCTGTTTCTGAAAAATGGTTTCCTTGTGGTGTGCTGCTAACCTGTTTACTATTGTGTGTCTTTGGTGGTCCATTCTGGTTTGCCGTGGTTGCCTAGTTTCCCCAATATAGCATTCATCTGTAAACTTCTTGCACTGAATTAGGTAAACCACATTGCTGGATTGGCATGTGTAGGATCCATTGATTTTTATTGTGCTGTTCTGGCTTGTCTTGATGATGATCTGTGTGTATATGTGGGTGCAGGTCTTACATCTTGTCGTGTTGCATGGTGTTGTCCCTCTTGTTTCCCAGTTACTGTGATCTGCTGTGAGTTTGATATGAATTATTATGTTTGACAGGTTGGGGGCTGATTATAGGCAATTACAGGTGGTTCAGGGATGATGTCCTTCAGTATTTCATCTTCACTCAGCAAGGCAGTTGTACTGTAATGTGTGTATATCTTGATATGTGGGTACTTAAGACCTAGTTTAGTTTATTAAATTTATAAAACTCACTTTTTCAATTGTGTTTCAAGGCACTGAATACATGAGCAAGTTATTCAAACAGTTTTCAAAAATACAATCAATGCTCATAAAATAACAGCATTACAGGTTAATTTAAGAGAAAAGCTTCTCTAAAGAGAAATGTCTTTAGTTCCTTTTTGAAGGCATTTACCAATGAGGCTTTTCTGATAAAATGTTGCAGTTAATTTCACAGAGTTGGTGCCAGCACCAGCAGATTTTAAACGTATCTTAGGAATCACCAGGAGGCCTGCATCAGCTGACCAGAGGGGACAGAGTAGATTGTAGGGCCATAGAAGGTCTTGCAAGTATCCGGGCCCCAGTGCATGCAGGACCTTATAGGTTAGCAAACCAACCATGAAGGTGATCCACCACCTGACAAGCAGCCAGTGCAGAAAGCGGAGCACAGGTGTAATGTCAACAACCTGGCTGCCACATTCTGCACTACCTGCAGGTGGTGGAGCTCAACCTCCAATAGCCCCTGATAAAGGGCATTGCAGTACTCAAGGCAGGACGTCATGAAAGCATGGACCAGTGATAGCAGATCATCCAAGGGATCAGGTGTTTAATCCTGGCAATGTTACAAAGATGGTAAAATGCACTTTTTTCTAGGGCTGACACCTAAGACTTCTGTGTCAGGCCACAGTCCAAACCATGCTAAGATTCTTCACCTTGACCGAGGTGGGCAATTGGGAGTCCTCGAGCCTAAGCCTGGAGAATTGACCAAGTTGTGCACTGACCCCTGGATGACCAGATCCCACTACTAGTGCCTCCATCTTGTCTGGATTTAACCACAGCCAGTAGGTACTTATCCAGTCCTGGATCTCAGCAAGGCACTAATTGAACCTTGAGACAGCATCATGCTGTTCAGGTGCAAAAGACAAATAGGTAAGTATCATCAATGTAGCAAAGCAAATTCACCCCATACCACCTTATAATGTCCTCTAGTGTTAGAAAGTACACTGCAAACAACATGGGGACTAAAATGGAACCTTGTGGGACCCCACATGGTGGGGCAGTGGTGCAGAGAAATAGGTTCCTAATACCACCTTCTGCATCCTGCAGGTGAGGAATGAATTGACCAGTTGAGGACTGCACCAGTCAGCCTACAACAAACCCACAGGCATTCCTGCAGCACCCCATGGTCTCCAGTGTCAAATGCATCTGAGAGACTGAGGAATATTAAGATGGTACAATTTCCTCGATCCCTTGTCACCAGTAGATCATTAAGCACCCGAACCAGGGCAGTCTCAGTGTTGTGCCTTTTCCTGAAACCCAATTGGAGAGGGTCATAGATGTCATGAGATGACAAATAGCCTTCCAGTTGAAGAGCCACCACCTTCTCAACAACATTTCCCACAAAGGGAAGGATAGTGACAGGCTGTAGTTGGCTAGGTATTCTGGGTCTAGAAATGGTTACTTTAGGAGGGATCTCACCACTGCCTCCATAACAGGCTCATGGAAGACCCCTCTCTCCAAAGAACACCAGACTATCCCAGCCAGGACTGGGCTGATAGACTCAACACACCACACAAGAAGGTGTGTTGGGACCAGTTGCAAATACACAAGGTGGGCCTCAGCTCCTGGATGACCTTCACAACATTCTCATGTGACAATTGGTCAAAATCAGACCAGACAAGTGGAGTGCCCATGACCTCCAGCCTGACACTTCATGCCCTCTAGAGGGCATCAACTGGATTGTAGACCTGATAGTGGTAATCTTAGCAAAGAACATAGCAAACTCGTCACACTTTAATTGTGAAAATGATCTCACTGACTGAAGACAGGCCAGATTACACAACCTATTAACAGTCCAAAAGAGCTGAGTTGGTCTGTTTATTGCTGCAGCAATCTTCTTGGACAGGAACTCTGCCTTCTTACAGGAGATTGCTGATTGATAGTCTCTATAATGATACCTTCACCAACTTAAAGAGTTCCTGACACAGTTAAGACAACTTTGAAAAAATGTAAAATTCAACATGACTGTAGCTTATATTTTATATTTTATACTGTAATGCTCACCCCTATTTCCTTATTATCAAGGGTATTTGCATGACTATGGTATTTCTGCCCTTTTAGCTGTGGCAGCCTGCATATACCTGACATCACAATTCTGTTTATGACATAAAAATATGTTGTTGTGGAGATAATTATGATGTCATACAAAATGAATTGTGATATCATGTGTAGAGAAGCAGCCAGAGTAGATATAGTCTAGGGTAAAGGGATCTTGTTTTTGTGCAACTGTTTTCAGTAATAAAGAAAATGGTGAATTAATTACTGAAAATATATCAAGTAATAAAGAAAACGGGATGGAGCTGAATACAAATCTTACTTTTGTCAAAGTTTTTCTAATGTTGTCAAGGGCTTTTTAATAGTTCCTGATGATGCAGACAAACTTTTGAAACAATTTCTCCTTGTATATCACATATTCTCTACAGTTATATATCACCCTTTTCATAAATACAGTGCATACATTAACATGAAAACAGGATCGCTGTTCCAAAGACTCCAACTTCCCTGGTTGCCTAGCTTTACCAGACATTGCAATCATCTGTTTACGATAACACAATCTGTTACTGTGGAAACAATTATGATGTCATGAATAGAGTTTTATGATGTCAACTATAGACAACTAACCAGAGCAGATAAAATCTAGGGACAGTGATCCTAGTTTATGTTACTGTCCATAATAATAAAGGAAAAAGGGGATCTACTGTAGATACAGAAAACACTGCATTTCATTTATAAAGAGAAATTTATTTTAAAATTTTGTTTTTCAAAGTTCCCTGGTAAAATCGTGAATATTTAAATCCAATGTATATTAGAAAAGTGAACCCTATGACCTAGTTTAGCTTCATATATTATTAAACTTGGGAGTTTAGTAGTAAGATGATTTGTTAATTATAATATTTGTTGTCTATTATGCTTGTTTTTACTATATAGTGTTTGTAATACTGTAGCGTAAAATTAAGTTGAATAGTAATATTTTGTTTATAAAAAAAGTTAAAGTCCTGAGAGCAATTTGGCTCAAACAATAATGATGACATTAGACCAGACTCATTCAAAGCACACTATCATGTTAAGAGATATTGTAGTTACTCAGAATATAGAATTTGCTTTGTGGCATTGTCACAGCTGAGGTGTTCTGTACTAACAAAAAAATTGTTTGATTAAAAAAATATAATATTGAAAAGTAGCACTAAATTGCATTTGCATTACTAGAGTCAGCACAGTGAGTTGGTAAAGCAACAACCTTCCCTAGAAATAGAATGTATTTACTTATTTATTTTAATCAGCTAGACCTGGGTTTGGTTCTGTCCTATTAAAATAAACAAATTACTAAATAAGAAACAGAATGATGTAATTTCAGTCTCAGCACAATTTTTCTCTTACAAAAAACAGGTAAGATGAGTACCATGATACAGTTCATAAAAATAATCCTGTCACCATACATTGATATATTATATATTTTTTAAAGAAAACTTCAGAAAGGGCAAGGGTAGGAGTAATTGATGATTGCAGACTCTAATGACATGATCAAAATAGTGTGTGCCTATGAGACCATGAATGAAGCAGCATTTTGGTAACCCAGCTACAAAATCTATATGAAAATATTTATGTGTACCTAACTGACCTCACAGTGTCTTTGTTTTTGACATCACAGCAGTTACCTTGACAAGAGACTGTAATGTGAGAAACACAGAAATTGTGATGTCATTTGGGGGACAGCAAGAGGCTTTTTTAAAGACATCAAGAAATAAGTACTCCATTGTCTGAAAATATTTATTAGACTAATCAATGAAAAAAGTAAAAAGTCCAGAAAACTCAAAAGTTAACATAATTGCTCCAGCCATGATGGTTCTAAACATTTTATTTTAGTAGCTCCTACATCTGCTTTTTAAATTATGATATTACTAATTTACTATGTAAAGGGCAGATGAGAAAATTAGGAACATTTCTAAAAATTAAAGCAGCTGAGGGGTCTTGCCAGACTACTATATAAATTTACCCTTTGTAATTGTGTACATAGACTTGAGCTTCTGAGTTCTTAAATACATTAGTATTGAATCTGCAAGTTATGTACAGTTTTTAATTGAGGCTTAATGGTAAAGTAAGTGGAGGTAATTTAGTTCTGATGCATCTACTGTATGAAGGTTTGACAGCAGTTGCATACATAAACGGATGTGGCTCTTGTAAGTAGTGTGGTTTGAATTATAGCTGTCAAGAGACTCCCTTATGAAAGCCCTTGATCTTCAATTTCTGGTTTGTATTCAAACCCACATCTCCAGTACCGCATGCCCAAGAAAGGAACTGCTTTCAATTACTAATAGGGTCAGCTAGTCTCACTTAGTTCCTACTGCCTTTTATTGTAGTTCATTATTATTAGAAGTCTTCCCAAATTTAAAAAAAAAAGATAACATTAAACTTTCAAATGCTTTGATTTGTCATAAAAAAGAATAAATATATGCATCAATTAGAGATTATGAGCTGTATTACTGCATGATCAGGTTAATATGATCCTGGTGTACTGCCCTTACAGTTTTCACATGTTTCATCTACATTTGAATTAGGTATTTAAATTTCTATATTTATTTATTTGAAATTATTCCAGCTGGGTTAATCCCATGAAACACAGCATCTCACTTTCATGGTGTCCCAGTGAGGATAGCAGCAGTCAAACTGTTAACACAGCCCAGCTGTAAAAGTTACATGCAGCCTAAAAGATAAACAGGAAAAGGACAACTGTAAAGGTATGTATATCCAAACAATAAACAAAGAAAGATAATTATATAATGGGGTTTAATAATTCTTTAATCTCATTGGCTGACTGGCACCTTTTACCTGTGGTAAATCCTATGATATACCAACGGGAAAAAGTGCCAGCCACCAGTAGACACAGTAACCCTCCACCCTGAATTCACTCAGACCATGGACTCTCAAAGACAGCCACAGACAGTGAGAACCTCTCTCACTGAACTGCACAGTTCACAGGAATGTTTGTGCCTGCTCTGAACCCTTCAAACAGACTGCATTTTTACTTTCCACACCCCAACAGTCATACTTCGTGGACCACAAAACCTATTTTTTTTAAAATGTAGCCTCAGTACAAAATGGAACAGAACACCCACCTCTCCTCTCTCCACAAGATTCCATGTCCTATTCCTGACAATGACAGCTGGCACCAAAATGTAGCCTCTGTACAAAGTTGAAAGGAACACCTGCCTCCTCTCTCTCCACAGGGTTCTGTGTCCTGTTCCAGCATAATCCATTACTGAATACCCCAATCTGATTAACTGCAGCACATCCCCCCCGATACAAAATCCAAAGTATAGTAAAACTTGAACCGCTAAACCCCCTGAAGCAAACCCAGAAGTTCATAACGGCAAGATCCCCACCCCCACCTCTGAAACCTATAGAAAGATGAAAATATCAGGCTGTCTTTAAAAAAATGAAAAAGCAACTAAAACTGTTATCTCTCATAAGGGCAAGGTCCCTACTCGCTAAACATATAGTAAAAAATGTCACATTGTAAAACCAACTGAAACTATGATCTCTCATAACAGCAAAGTACAGTAGAAAATGTCAGACTCCCTCTTTAAAAAAAAATGAAAACAAGCAATTGCAACTACGCTTTCTCTTCTTATGAACAACACTCAGTTCCAGGCTGGTTGGGGGGGGGGGGCTCAAAACAAGTGAAGCATGACATGCTTTCTCTTCTTCTAACCATATGGGAGTGAAAGATTATACTACCTGGTAACAGGGAAATATTTTTTGGCAGAACAATATTTTCAAGAAAAATTATTTTGTTTTATTTTTTTACTATAAAAAGTCAAGGGAGACATTGCATAATCGCAATAAACCACTGCAGGATATGGGTTATGCTGGGATATACCCATGGCTGACCTGGTTTGAGCACTCAGTCTGCAGTCTCATGGCCAAACCACAACAGCTGTAGGTAAATCCCAGCATAACTCACAACCTGTTGTGGTTTATTGCTCAGCTAAGTGGGGTCACAGCAAACAAAGACCATGAGCATTGTTATGAAACATTATCATGATCAGGGAGATGGCGATTCTGAATCAAATTAAATATAGGTCATTATGAGGTAACTAGAAAGACTGGACTTGAATAGCTGTAAACTAGAAGTATTCTTCATATGGAGAGGGAGTTTGATCCATGTGTCTGGTGCTGGAAATGTATAGTCATTTCTACCAAATTCATGCTTCATCCTGGGAACTGAGAAGGCACTGTGAGTGCTGCTGTTAAATGGAGTGAATAGGCACTGTCTGACTGTGAGAGGTTGGCTAGGAGATACTCTGGGTCTTTTCCTTGCGCACAGTTGTACAACAAAGACAGCCAATGGTAGTCATGCCTGCTTGAGAGACTTGTCCAGTTAAGTTGGTCACACAGCAGACGATAATAGGTAGACCATTTGTAGGGAGAGGATGGACCTGCCCACTTGTTGTAAAATGATTTATGAGCAACAGAGTAGTTCAGTTTGCACAGTGACATATGATTTCTCCATAGTCAATGGAAGAGAGCAAGAAGTGGGAGATTATCTGCTTCCTCACATCAGCACTGAGGCAGTATCTAAACCAATAAAGAAAGCTGAGATTGGACTCTATCTCTATGGTTGCCAAGATGTGATCAGTGGGCAGGATATTCAGAGCAGTTGCACAATGCGCAACAATGATGCACTGGCAAAACTGCGTCATTGCACCGGAAAGTGATATTCAGCAGTAGCAGATGCGCCGTGCAATTCCCAATGTGCCAATGCACAGTGGTAATGAATGCATGTGCAAGTGCAGGGGGCGTAGACATGAATATGCAGTGTAGTGCGATATTCAACGGCAGGCAAACTGTGCAAGAGTGGAGCAAACAGGACTTGCGCGGAGCAGACATGAGCACATAAAAAGAGGGAGCAAGTGAGGAAATGATGCTTACACCACAGGGGAGCCAGACAGTGGGAGAGCGAGGGGGCAGGCAGAACAGCCAAAGGGGAGCCACAGAGTGAGAGGCAGGCCAGTAGAGGCACAGAGTGGGGCCCAGGGAGCCTGAAAGAGCCAGAGTCTGGGGGAGTGAGTGTGTGTGTGGTCGTGGGAGAGGAAGCAAGACCACACACAGTGAGTGCCAGTGACACCCAGCACAGGAGGGAATGCACAGGGCCACAGAGAGCTGGGAGGTGGAGGCCACAGACTGCAGGCCGGTGGCCACAAACAGGGGGTGCTCCCAGTGCAGGGGCACAGACAGCAGCCCACAGCCGGGGGGAGCCAGGGGAGAGTGCCGCCCAGGGAGGAGGACGTATGGCCAAAGACAAGACCAGTGCCATATTCCAGATGGAGGCAGTAATGAGGAGTGTGAGGAGGCAGCTCACAGACCAGTGCAGCTATGGAAGTGCCCGTCGGCAGTATGCCCAGAACAGGTGGTACCGTGCCCACATCACCTTCGAACAGTATAGTGACACAAAGATCGTGGGCCAGTACTGCCTGAGCTGGGCCATTCTGAGGTGGCTCTGTGAGCTGTGCAGTGAGGAGATGCAGGCACCCACAAGACGGAACCACACCCTGTCAGTGGAGACGAAGGTCATGGCCGTCATGTGCCTGCTCACCACGGGGTACCTTCCAGAGACCAGCAGGGGACACCACAGGCATTATCCAGTTGGCCACGTCACAGATCCTCAAATAATTCATCAGCGCACTGCTGCCACATGCTCCGGAGTACATCCATTTCCCCAGCACACAAGCAGAGCGTACAGCAAACATGCAGGAGTTCCACAGGGTGGCACGGATGCCTGGCATGCTAGGGACCATTGACTGCACCCATGTAGGCATCCATGCACCACCTGGCCTGGAGGGGTAGCCTACATAAACAGGAAGGGCTACCCCAGTGTCAACTGCCAGGCGGTGTACGATGCCAGGGGGCCCATATTCAATATCTGTGCCACAAACCCTGGAGGAGCACACAATGCCTTCATCTGCCACCAGTCAGCACTGTGCCACAGGTTCAAGAGTGGGGACATCCCCACTGGCCACCTAGTTGGTGAGTATGCTGTGGATGCGGTATGCTGGGAACAGCAGGGCAGGGTGTGTGGGTGGCAGGGCATGTGTGCCAAGGAGTGTGGCCAGGATGGCGGAGGGGTGCATTGACACAAGCCACCATGCTAACCAGAGATCTTTCCACACAGGTGACAGTGGCTACCCACTCCGGCCATGGCTGCTCACCCCATACTGGCATCCATCGACCCCAGCACAGGAGCAATACAAAGAGGCATACGCCAGCACACAGAACATCATTGAGCAGGTGTTCGGGATACTGAAGTCTCGGTTCCATTGCCTGGACAGGTCTGGTGGTGCCCTACAGTACAACCCTTCAAAGGCCTGCGGCCTATTCCTGGCCTGCTGTATACTACACAACATGGCCACCAACCGTGGGATAGCTGTTGAGGTCAAAGAGGGGGACAGCAGTGGGGACGATGTGGCCTGATGGTGGTGGGCAACCCCCTCAAGGTGAAGGAAACCCAGACTGACAAGGATAGCTCAGCAGCACAGGGACACAATTACTGAGGAGCATTATGGGGTGCACAGGTAGGTGTACATGGCCACAGGCAGGGCCAGTGCCTGGGTCACAGTGTACAGGCAGGCATGGGCATGCACCGTGCCAGGGTCAGTGGAAGGGGGGCATGGACAGACATGGGGAACAGACACTGATGCAGGCCACAGCACAGGCCCGCACACCACACACACACACACACACACACACACATATACCCCTTCACACACCCACGCACATACACATGCACACAGGACCCATCATGCCCCTGCCCAGAGGTGAGCACCAGGTGTGTGTCAGATGCTGAGCGGCACTGCACAGTGGCAGTCAGCACTGTGCTGGCATCATCATGCACATGCCACAGCAGCCAGCAGCCGGGCGGGTGGGCACATGGGCCGTGTGCTGCATCAGCCATGGATGTCACAGCCATGGGATGCACATGCACATGCCATACCAATGTGCACACAGGGCAGCAGCATACAGTGGATGTGGAGGTGGGGGAGTCAGGACCGCCACACAGTTGCATGGCCGCCACAGACATGTGGACTGCCTCACCGGGAACGCACAGTGGTTGCAGGCTTGGCATCCACCACAGGGGGTGTCACAGATAGTCCCCCAGGGGTGACACTGTGGGACCATGACCGGGTCCATGCAGGCATCTGCAGGCCCCCAAACATGCCTGCATCAGGCGTGCTGGGAATGCCCACAGGTGACCCCAGCATCGCGACCATGGGGGTCGCATGATGCCGGGACTGAGGGGTGGAGAATGCACTCTGTGGTGTGAGCGGTGGATGGCCATGCACCAAGGTGGCCAGTGGTGCCAGTCCAGCCATGACTGCAGCGGTCAACTCATCCATGGCTGCAGCCGTGTCCACCCGCATATGCGTGTTCTCAGCCAGGAGCAGGTCGAAGTCCCTGTCCCTCTGCTCTGCTGCCTGGCACAGCTCCATGCAGAGTGCACACACCCCTGCCATGACCAGCACCTGCTGCTCAACAGAGGCCCAGAGCAGCTGGGTGTGCTCGTCCAAGGGGTCAGCGCCCTGGGGCACAGGGTCACTGTGCCGACCCATGGGTGTATCCCGACCCTGAGGCCCAGCACCCTGATAAGGTGGGCACTGCACAGTGGGTCCCTCCTGAGGCTGGCTACCATGTGGTGCACCAATGGCAGGCACTGCCTCAGGCCCCCCCGGAGTGCAGTCCAGCCGCTGCTGCCGCCCCTCCAGCTGCTGTGTGCAGGGTAACACTGGTGCAGCTGCACAACAACCAGTACCACCGCCAGCCATAGCTGCACCAGTGTCAGCCTCAGCTACACTGGCCACAGTGGCCAGTGTGCAGGCAAGCATCACTGGGTCACCGACTGTGCTGCCATGTCGGGCGTGTGGTATGGGTGTCTCCACTGTGGCCACAACATCACTGTCTCGGATGTAGGTGTCATCATCATCGGAAGTGGACCCCGTCCCGATCTGTCTCTCAGCACACAGGACACCATGCCTGGCATCATGCTGAAACACAGCCAGGACCTCGTCCGCAACTGCGCCACTGGCATCTGGACAGACAGTGGTGCTGACCTGCACTTGATCCGGCCCACGGTGTCCAGTGGAGGTGGATGGCCGGTCCTCCAGGTCCAGAACCACACTCACAGCAAACATTCCCACCCCTGCCACTGCATTCAGGTGCTCAGAAGCTGAAAGGGAACATAGTCGCATTAGTAATGCTGATGCCCACCCCTGCCCCCAGCCCCCCTGCCCCCATCACAGCCATGCCTACCATGCAGTGATGGGCTGTCACCATCTGGAATCCACCACCGGGCACTCCCTTGACTGCATTGTGCCAGATGGTGGCTGCCAACATCTCCTCCAGCGGCATAAGGATGGGCACAGCAGGCTGACCCCCACCTGTGGCAGCACGCACCACCCGGATGACTACACCCTTCTCCTTGATGTGCCTCCAGTTTGTGCTGACCTTCTTTTTGCACTCCTGCACAGACCGCTGGTGCCTGGCCTGCTGGTTCACAGCATGGGCCATACCCTCCCATGCTGTTGCCTGGGCCTGTGGGGTGCCTGTGGAGCCTGTACCTGGTCCAGGTACACCTGGAATAGTGTGTCAGACTCTGTCCTGGTGAAGTTGGGCCTGCACTTGTGTGCAGGCTCATGCTCTTCGGTCTCCTCCCGCTTGGACATGCTTCTTCCTGTGGAGATAGACATGTGTTAGTTATGGCCTGGAAGGATCCCCCCACCCTCCCATTCTACTGTCCTGCCAGCCCTGCAGCATTTGTCTTACCTCTAAGGGATGCAATACCGGTCCTTACCCTGTGCATTCCCCTGGCACCTTTATAGCACATTGTATGCAAATGAGGGGTTGCGCAACTGTAATGACATGCAAATGCAGTTGATGCAATGTGGATAGGCTAATCAGCTGATTTGCATATAGCGGCTGAATATCACGGAGTTGCATTTTGCATAAAGGGGGTTGCATATGCACAAGTCAAGGCGCAACATTGTGCCATGTGCAAAAGCCTGTGCTGCGCGCATGCGTGGTCCGCCGTCACGTACGAAAGCCGCATGGCTTATGCAACGTGCGTGATAGGCAGTACAGCACCCAGCTGTTATTGCACATGTGGCACTCATGCACTGTATGGCCTATGGCACCCAGGTGCCAGTCAGCTGATGGTGCTCTGATGCCATGACATCGATGGTGCCACTGCACTATATGTGCCATGGTGCCCGTGTGTAATAGGACCATGTACTGTGACATTCATGTTGGCCCTAATGCTCAACATGCCTGCAATGCCTAATGGCACTGTGATGCAGGGTACGCAGCCTGACCCTCACCCCAGTTGAGCATCTCCATGCTTGTACAATTGGCATTGGCAGCGCATCGTGGAGCATGCCATGCAGCACCAGCACATGTTGCATGTGTGCTGCTGGGCACCATTTTACTGTGCCGAGCTCGCTGCTATCATACCCGCGCGTACAGCACCCAGAGTCCCCAACTAGACACAGGTTGAGTTGGTCAGCCTCGTGGCCCTGGTGGAGCCACATGCTGGCTCCCTGTTTGGTTAGGTGCTCCTAAACAGGCCTTGGACCGATGCTTGGCAGGAAGTGGCTGATGGACTCGAGGAGGCCATAAGTGCGTGCTGCACTGGGAAGCAGTGCAGGCACTCCTACGGGGACCTGCAGTGGAAGGATCAGGAGCAGCTGCGGATGCTACAGGCACGTGTCCAGAGGGGCACCGTGCCACGGCCAGGTAAGTGCAAAGCACCTGTGCCCATTCCTATCCAGCAGTCTGTGGGGTGGTGCCGTTGGCATGCCATGCTCGGGGGGCTTGGGCAGTGCGACGTTTTGGGAGAGGTGATACTCCACAGCTGCCTAGTGCCACCGTGCCACTGGCACGATGCACAGGGTGTCACACTGTGCTGGGGGGGGGGCTGTGGTGTTGCCTGGTACTGATGTGTCATTCTCCATACATTACTCCTAGGCCCTGAGGATCGGAGGTGGGCCTGCCTTACTGGAGCTGCGGCCGGGCCAGGATGGGCCACCACGGGGGAAGTGCATTGGTGGCAGGACGCATGAACGGGGCGGCTGGACAGCCTCAGGTTCCAGCTCAGCATGCAGGTAGGCACATTTACATGCTTCTATGTTGTGCGGGGCAGGCAGTGGGGGTGGGACACAGCCCTCTGTGTGCATGACCCCCCCCCGCTGTGCACTGCCTACAGTGTCCTAAGCACTGCATTAGGCTATCACACATGTGGGTGGCTGCTGCAGGTGGGCTATGGGTGCACCCGGGTTCTGGCTGTGACAGCGCCAACTGACTGCATGGCCATGTCACCTGCCTGCCTTGGCGGTGGTGTGCTGCTCATGGGTGGTGTTGGTGTGCAGTGCTGTGCATGGCTGTGGGTACTTGGACAGGAGGCTCATGTGGGTGCACTCACTGCGGGTGGTGGCATGCAATCCCAGGTGCACATGGCACAGATGCCCGCTGTGCACAGTGGGCAGGCTGCAGCATTCTGGCCATGCACTCATTTGGTGTTCACTCCTTTGTCATAGGTGTCGGGACCCGTGATCCACATGCACGCCTTCTCCGGCAGATCCTACATTTGTCAACCGCCACACTACAGGTGGTGCAGCAGCTGGTGCTGTCCCAGTGAAGACAGAGGTGCCAACGCGCATGACAGACTACAGTGGGGTGCGGACACCCATAGTGCCCATCATCCAGATTCCTCGCCCCTTCCCTGAGCAACCTCCCTTACCCTCCCTTGTCTCCTTCCCTTGTCTTTGCCCCTACCTCCCTTCCCTGGCCTCCCTGTCTGTGGATGGTCTCTCCTTTCCCTTTACCTTGTACATTTGTAAATAGTTTTGTTTACATGTTGCAATACATTCTTTATTGTTACCCTTGTGTGTCCATGTTTGCTTTGCAGCTGGCATGTGGAGCCATGCTGCAATGGTGTGCCTGGCTGCTCTGTTGTCTATCTGGAGTGGTCATGGGGTTGTGACTGGTGGTGTTCCACCATGGGTTGGGTGGGGTGGATGTGGCCTGTCTTTCCAGGTCGTGTGGTGTGTGCTTTGTATGCTGTTTGCCTGTGTGTTGTTGGCAGTGGTCTAGGTTGCATGTCCCCAGCCTCCCTGTTGGTGTTGCCAGGGGCTGTGTGGCAGGGGCCATTGTTGCCACCCTGCCACCGTTCCCCACTGGGGCGTGCATGGTCAGGGACCTACTGCCTCCTCATGCTCATTGGGTAGTGTGCCCATGTGTGACCACCGTGCCTCTCGCATGGCGCACTCTGCGCCCTGTTGGTGGGACCTCTCACCCCTGTGGTATTCCACCTGCTGAGCCTGTTGCCTTTCCGTGTATGTCCTGGGACATGCTCCTGTGCACCTTGCACACTGGTGGCTGCTGCTCATGTGCTGCATGGCTTGCTCTCCTGTGCATCCCTGGATGCGATATTGCACTTCCTGACATGCTCCCTGGCGCATCTCTGGTTGCGCTATGGCACTTCTTGTCTTGCTTCCTGGTGCATCCCTGGCTGCGCTTTGGTGCATCCATGTGATATTCAGCCATGTTGTGCAGGTGCATCCTGTTGTGCGCAACCTTTGAATATCGCACCAGATGCACCATGGCGCAGTGTATTTGTGCTGCGCCCCTCTTGCACCTCCCTCTGGTGCATTTCTGAATATCCTGGCCTGTGAGTCTACTGTTTGTAAGTGATACATGAAGCCAGATTTCTATATATTGACTTGCTCAATAATGTTGCCATCTGATATTATTTATTTATTTATTAAATTTTGGTGACCAGGTAGGCCCACTGTGCCCCAAAGGTCCCTTTTTCAGGGGCGACCCAGGATAACAATACAAGTTATAAGAATGAACAAGGACATAAGCAACATTTGAGGCATTGTGAGTTACATCATGAGGTGGTTACAGTAAAGAAAAATAATGGATACAGGCATGGTTACAGGCATGGTAAAAGAGAAGCAGTGGATACAGGCATGGCTTACAGGCACGGTAAAGAAAACAAGTGGATGCAGGCATGGGTACAGGCATGGTTATCATCATGACATGTAAGCACTTGGTAGTACTCTGCATATAGTTTATTCAGAGGTTACACGTGGCCTCTGGCGAGCAGTCTGTATAAGGCAGGTAGTAGGAAGGTTAAGCTAGGAGACGGGAGTTGGAGAGGAGGGGAGTATTGTAATTCCATCAGCCGAATGAGTTAGCAAGTTCTGAGATCCAAACACCACATATTTAATTTTTTGTTGTATTAATTATCAGAAAGGTGCTTATGAATCTGAAAGATTGTGTTGAAATCAGTTTTGAGTATTGAATTAACCTCAGACAGTGTTGTTGCACTGGTTGTGAGCTGACTGTTTGTTGGGTGAATTTTATTCTGTTATGTAGTAGGTGAATATTAATAAATATTATTTTGTAAGGGTGCCCTGAGCCTTCAGGGAAGGACACTAGAAATAAATGAAGTCACTACTACTGTTGTAGAGTATGGTGTTGTCTGCACCCCTTTGTAGATGACACCCCCTGATATGTTGTTTAATTTATAGAATCTCAGTCTATTATTCCAAACAAACACAGTATTTAAAAAGCAGGAAATTAAGAAAAATCTGTTTCTTTCACTTCTATACAGCTGGTAAATAAATGTTAGAAATACAAAGAGATAGTGATGCACAAAAAGGGTATTATAAATAGAATAATGGATAGGTCAGTGCCCATTACTGGTGAGTAATACCATCAAGAGATTCTGGACACATAGGAACCTCGAGAGCAAAGCTCGAGAGGTCCCTGTGTGCAGAACCTTGAGATGGTATCACTCACCAGTAATGAACACTAACTTATCTTTTATTTTTTTAATATATGGATCCAAGTTTTGTGTTTTTGTAATGAGCGGTTGGCTGGTGCAGGAAAGGCTTGTTTGTGGCCAACTGCCACAGTGTCTCGCTCTGGTGTCTTCGCTCCCCCCTCACTCCCGCCCGGTAAGCAGGATATAGTAAAAATGTTTTTCATTTTGCTGGCAGTCCTACCTCTTGTTGAACTGAAGCACACAGGATCAACCAGATAAGTCCATTTTTGTAAAAAAAAAGAGAGTGAAAAAAAACAGGAAAAAGTGGAGGACAAGATACACTCTAGCTAAGTGAGATATGGCCGCCATGTTTTTAAAAGTCTTCCGCCCTCCCACAGAGAGAAAGCGGCCAATCCTGGGTACGCTGTTTGAATGACACTCATAGCACGGCCTGGCATAGGAGACAGATACACTTGCGCTCTTCATTTTCAGTGATACTAGTATCATTCAGAGCTGCAAACTATAGTATTACAGGCTCTGAACGATACTATTATCACTTTGAAACAGTCATATTATCAGTTTAGGGACAGTGGTATTACCAAAAGATTTTTGTATGCTTTTCTATAGCATTATTTTCACAACCCATATATTAAAATACATTTTTGACAGAATTTGCCTGCTTTGATTCTTTATTGGTAGTCTTTCTCACCATAGTAATATATTTATTATGGTATCACAAAACAACTTAACTGAAAATGCCAATCTAACATTTTGTGATAATGTCACATCTTTAGGAGATGTTACATCTGCTATTTATCTATAAATAAGTCATCTCCCACGCCCTTTTTAACAAAGCTCCCACAGGGTCACTGGCCACATCCCAGATCCCCCCACCCCAGCTCTCTACATCAATTTCACTATGTAGATGGATCTAGCTTCCTGGCTGCTGAAGATTATACCTTTGTGCCTAGCCTTTGGCTGTTGCAAATTATACTTGTGTTCCTGACAGTGTTTGGCCTTGTCATGTTTCTTTGCACTTACCAGATAGTTTATGTCTCTGTTAGTAGTGCTTCACCCTTGTAATTTGTTTACATTGGAGCTCCACCCTCCTTTATTTTCTTGTTCTCAGTTGTTCACACTTTGTTGTACCTGATGTGAAACCTTTGTGTTCAAATCTTGAAATAAATACATAAATAAAAATAAAGTTGATAATGCAATGATCAAGAAAGAGAAAACATTTTCCAGTGCGAATTATCTACTATAAATTCTAACTCTGCAAATTAAATCCCCAAGTCTCTAAGTGAAAATTATAGATAAAGCAAATGCATAACCAGGATTCACCACCTGTTAACTTTGATGGTGATCGAATTGTACCTTAATAACAGCCTATTAATAAAAAATAACTAAAAACCGAATAGATGAAGAACATAGTAGTCATAATTTATTTATTTATTTATTTGTTTGGATTTTGTTGACCAGGTAAGCCGGCTAAGATCAACAGCCACTTTTTCAGGGGTGACCCGGAAGTTAGTTACATAAATGACAGCACATGGCATTGATCATCATACAGTACAGAAGACCATCATACAGTACAGAAATCATTATTTGTTCTACACAAACATATTCGCTGCAGAATAACAGTTTGATCTACATTTAGATCAGCTTACTTCTGGAGACACTACAGAAAAAAAAAAACAATAACACAGTGTGAGACAAGCCATTAGTTAACATAGTACAATAATAAGAGCAATAGGAGACAAACCACATAATTACCCTTGTAGAAAGTGCTATGTCTGCTTTAAGGTAAGAGCTTATAAGCTTTACAGCAGTACTGGTGTCTGCCTGGGGGGGGGGTCACGAGACTATCCTAGTCCAGGGGGATTGATGTACTGTCCTAGGTATTTAGGAATGTAGACCATTTAGTGGGTGCAGGTGCAACTACTTTTAGTGGAGGCTGTGTTCTTAGTGAGTGCCTGAATGCGGGAAGTGAGCAGGAGCTCTGTAGACTTGTGGGGAACTTGTTCCAGGACTGCATGATTCGGTATGCAAAGGACCTTTGCCCAAAAGCCGTGGATGTTCTGGGTACTACAAGAAGAAGTTGCCAAGTTGGGTGGAGAGTCCTGATGAGCAACTTATATGCCACAAGATTCTGGAGGTGAGGAAGACGATTATTCAGAATTTTGTCACGAGGCGGAGTGATGGGTGAAAAATTCTGTTGTCCAGTTGAGGCACATTTAATGATGCAAGTGTTCTGCAGTGGTGTTCCATGCAGTCTGCTTGTGCAGCAAATCTACTAATCCTGTGGTAGATTGTGTGAAGCCTGCTGTGCTCAGTTTCCATTAGGGATGCCAGTATTAGAGCTCCATATTAGAGCACGGGGAGCAGGATGACATTTGCCACCGTTAAGCAGGAATTCTTTGCGAGGTATGCCCTAAGTCTGTATAGCAGACCTATCTTCTGATGTATTGTCTTGGTAGTATGATCAATATGTGATTGTAGCATGACCTCTTAATCTAGCTAGATTCTGAGTATTTTATTTTGTCCACTACCAGCGTGTTCCCTTTGGTGTCTGATCTTGAAGAACTCAGTTCTGTCAGAGCGTAGTCTCCTTGGCCCAATGAACATGGCCTTAGTTTTCTTAATGTTAAGTATGAGGTGATTAGATGATAGTCATTTATATAGAGAGGCAAAGTCCTCATTTCATTTTTGTTCAATGCCAGTAGTGCCCTTGCCATCCCGTTACAGGACAGCATCATCAGTGTAGAGGATTGTTTTGCTTCTCCGCAGTTGGATGGCAATTCATTTATAAACAGGGAGAAGAGTGATGGCCCAAGAACTGACCCTTGTGGGACTCCATTGGTAAATGCTTGGCTCGTGGACAGACTGGTGTTCCATTTAATGATTTGGCTGTGCCCTACTAGGTACAGTAGCTTTTAAACCATTTAGTAGTGTGGTGATCTAGTCCTAGGTTTTCTAGATTGGAGAGTAGTATTTCATGATTCAGCAGGTTGAAAGCCTTGGTGAGATCAATGAAGATGGCTCCGGTAGCTTTCACCTCGTTGGTGGCTTTGTGAAGATCTGATGTGAGATGCACCAAGGCTGTGCCAGTATCATGGTGTTTTTTAAATCCATGTTTAGCTGCAGCCATCAGACCATGGGCCTCAAGGTGAGCAGACAATTGGTTGTAAATTAGTCACTCTTGCACTTTGGCCAGTGCACTAAGAATAGAGATTGGATGATAGTTTTCAAGTACGTCCTTGGTGCTCCCTTTGTAGACAGGGACAACCCGGCAGTTTTCCATGTCTGGGGAACTTCTCCACTGAGTGGGGACATATTAAAGAATTTATTCAGAGGAGTAGCTAGTACTGGTGCAGCCATCTGAGGAAGCTTGGGTTCAAGTCCATCATGCCCCACTGACTCATCTGGTTTTAGCTTGAGCAGGTATGTTAATACTTCCTTCTTGGTTAAAAGTTTTGGGTGGAATAAGGGTTTGTTGGTGGAGGGAATGGCAGGGGGTGGGGAGTTTGGTTGAGAGCTTTTGAAGTGGTTCAGGTCAGTGAAGAAGTTGTTGAAGCCCTCTACAATGAGATGGGGGTCCTCAACCAGGATTTTGTTAATTCGTATTTCCTAACAGGTGGCATTTTTATGCCCTTTTATAAGACTGTTGATTTGTGCACAAAAGAGTTTATAATAATAATGGTGCCTATGCACAGATAGGCAGAAAGTATGCGCCAAAGGTGCGTACCCCACCTGCGTAGCTCCACACCCATGGACAGGTGCGTGCAGGCCAGTATTCATGAACCGCTGTCACCTGTCCACAACTTCACCCCCCAATGCACAGGACCATGCAGGGTGGTCGAAGGTGGAGAAGCAGGTCAATGTGGGCATCCAATTGGATGCCCATATCAGACCCAGTAGTGGATCTCTTGCACAGGTCCAGATGCATGAAAAGCACCTGAGAGCACCTGGACCCATGCGCCCATATAACCAGATGTCAAGTCCCATCCTTCTGAATGGTTATACAGTGTCACCGTGTCACAGTTACTGACCTACTCTCCCCTTCATCTGTGTCTTGTACAGATGTTGTGCAGTTGTGGTAGGGTATTGCTAACCTTAATGAAGTGTTACTGTAGCGGACCCAACATTAGTCGTATGGAATGCATACATCATGCAATAATGCTATCAAGACTGAGGGACAGTACAATGTCCAACTCCACCCTACTCAGTGGTCACTGTCACTACAGATGTGAAGCCCCCCTCCTATACATGACAGCCCTGGCCCTGGTGTGGCAAATGCATACCCACAGCCCCGGACACTACTGTGCCTCATCCCTGGCTGTGTGCCTGCAAACCCCCCAACCCCTGCCACCTCCATGTCCACTCCCCAAACATGCACATCCCGCAACCACACACATCAGTCTCCGGTCCCATCATCATATGAACCCCCACCCCACCCACACAGGTGTCCCAGGCAACACCACACTGTTTCCCAACCCTGGCAACCACATCCCCTCATTTGTGTACAGTGGCCCCCCAGCCCCACAGCACTGACCACATCACCCCTTGTTTCCCGCATGTCAGTGCAGCAGCACCAGGTGGCCAGCAGTGCAGCTCTCCTCTCCTCTTACCTCCTCAGCTGCCAGCCATCCAAATGTTGCTGGGAGCACGCTGTCTATCCCAACCCAACAACTAACACACCAAGATCTGGCCAATGGAAAATCATGTACACAAATGCTCACAGCCTGGGAAATAAGATCCCAGACCTGCAGGCAATAATGTCAGAGGCTAAACTGGACATAGTAGCAATTAGTGAGACATGGTTTATCAGTAACCACACTTGGGAGACTTCAGTACCTGGCTATGTACTGTTCAGAAGAGACTGAGGTGCAAAAAGGGGGGGGGTGTAGTGGCCCTGTATGTCAATGAAAATATCATAGCTACAGAAATTCAGAATACACATAAGGAGCCAGAAGAACTGTGGGTCACCCTGGAAACAGGAAATGGGACAGTCATAAGAACTGGGGTTGTCTACAGGCCCCCAGACCAGGTGGAGGACATAGACACATTACTGTTAGAAGATATACACAACAAGACAGCTAAAGGGGAGGTTCTGATAATGGGAGACTTCAGCATGCCAGATACAGATTGGTCAATACCAGCAGGAACATCTGCCAGAACTAGACACATGGTGGATTCCCTACAGGGGGAGGGCCTCAAACAACTGGTACAACAACCCACAAGAGACAGGGCTATCCTAGATCTAGTGCTGACTAACAGGGAAGGGATCACAGATCTCCAGGTAGAAGGTCTTCTGGGGGCCAGTGACCATCACATGGTATGGTTCAGTTTGGCCACTACAACTAAATCATCCCATTCCAAGGCAAAAATATGGGACTTAAGAGGAGCTGACTTTAATAAGATGGCAAACAGAGTTAAGCTAGCCGTGGCAAAAAGAAACACAGGTGAGGGGATACAGGCAAAGTGGGCAAGCATTAAGGATGCAATACTTGAAGCAACATTCCATTGTGTTAGACAGAAAAGGATGTGCAAAAGAAGAAGGAAACTACTTTGGTTCTCAAATACAGTAGCAGAAAAGGTCAGAGCCAAAAGGCTGGCCTTCAGGAAATATAAGGGAACACAGCGGGATGAAGATAGGGAGGCATACCAAACTGCCCTAAGGGAAGCAGGGAAGGCAGCACGGCAGGCAAAGTCCCAAACTGAGGAACACTAGCACAAACAGTAAAAGAAGGTGACATGACTTTCTATAGATACATCAGTGAAAGAAGAAAGTCCAGAGCGGGTATTGCTAAGCTCAAAGGAGAAAAGGGGGCATGTGAGGAGGAGGACCCTGTAAAAGCATCTATCCTAAATAGATACTTTTGCTCAGTATTTACTGAAGAGAAGGTGGGGGAGGTCCCACAGCTCAGCACCATGGACATGGGGGGGGGAGGTGAGCACTACTCCCTTCACAAATGAAAGGGTCCTACAAGAGCTCACTAAGCTTAAGGTGGACAAGGCAATGGGACCTGACGACATATATCCCAGGGTATTAAAGGAGCTAAGGGTAGAACTAGAAGAGCCATTAGCAGAACTGTTTAGTGAGTCTCTGAGCACAGGAGAGGTCCCATAAGACTGGAGAAGGGTTCATGTGATTCCACTCCACAAGAGTGGTAGCAGGGAGGAGGCAGGGAACTACAGACCAGTCAGTCTTACTTCAGTAGTGGGCAAGATCATGGAGGCACTCCTAAGGAAAGGATAGTGCAACACCTGGAATCCATAAAGGCACAGGATCCAAGACAGCATGGGTTTACAAAAGGAAGGTCCTGTCAAACTAATCTCATAGAGTTCTTTGACTGGATAACCAGAGTGGTGGACCAAGGGGGCGCAGTTGATGTCACCTACCTTGACTTCAGCAAAGCTTTTGACACTGTTCCACATTGAAGATTGATAAACAAGCTGGGTAGGCTTGGGTGGGTCAGAAATTGGTCAACTGGGTGGCAAACTGGTTGTTGGGCAGAAAACAGAGAGTGGTGGTAAATGGTATGCAGTCAGAAGAGATGCAAGTCTCAAGTAGGGTACCTCAGGGATCAGTCCTGGGGCCAGTCCTCTTCAATATCTTCATCAGTGACATTGCAGATGGATTAGAGGGTAAGGCTTGTCTGTTTGGAGATGACACCAAGATCTGCAACAGAGTAGATGATCCAGATGGGGTGGGCAGAATGAGAAGAGACATGGTTAAACTAACAAAATGGTCAGAAGAGTGGCAACTGGGATTTAATGCAAAGAAGAGCAAGATCATGCACATAGGGAAGAGAACCCCTGAAGCCACCTGTAGGCTGGGAGGGGAGTTGCTGGCAGTCACAAAGGAAGAAAGAGACTTGGGCATCATCATCACCGATGACCTGAAATCATCCAAGCAGACCTCTAAAGCAGTAGGTAAGGCTAGGGGGATGTTAGGGTGTATTAGTAGGGATATCACAAGTCGTAAGAGGGAGGTAATAATCCCTCTTTACAAGACACTGGTTAGGCCCCATCTGGAGTACTGCATGAAGTACTGGAGGCCACACCTTCACAAGGACATTAACCAAATTGAGGCAGTCCAGAGATGGGCAGCTAAAATGGTGCAGGGACTGCACCAGAAGACGTATGAGAACAGATTAACGGAGCTCAATATGTATACCCTAGAGCAAAGGAGGGAGATAGAGGTGATATGATCGAAACACTCAAACACCTTAAGGGCATTAACTAGTGAAAGAGTCTAACATGTTTCAATATAAGAAACACAGCAGGACAAGAGGACACAGCATGAGATTAGAGGGAGGCCGATTAAGGGGTACTGTGAGGAAGTTCTTTTTCACAGAAAGGGTGGGGGATGCATGGAATGGCCTACCTTAGGAAGTGGTGGCTATGAATGCAGTGCAGGGCTTCAAACAGGCATGGGATAGGCATAAGGGAGCAATACAGGTGAGTATGAATAGATAGGCCACTGACAGCAAAGGACGATGGCGCATTTATAAGGTAGAAAAAGAAATGGGCAGACTGGATGGGCCTTGCGGTCGTTATCTGCCGTCAGCTTCTATGTTTCTATGTTTCTATGGGTGGTGTGCTCCCTGCACATTGGGACAGCCAGTGGCCATGGTGCTGTGTGGAGGGCTGTGCCACTGGCCATCCAGACCCGCGGCACCAACATGCAGGTCCGGGGTAAGTGGGTGGTGTTGATGGTGCTGTGGTTGGGCTGGGTGACCACTGTACACCACCAATGGGGTGGGGGAGTTGGGATTGCGCTTGGGGGATTGCTGGGTACAGAGGGGCTAGCCCAGGTCCCTGACATGGATGCTGAGGCAGGGGACACAGTGTGTGGGTGGTACCAGGTTGGTCAGCATACAATGCTGGGGAACAACTGTGTGTGTGTGTGTGTGTGTGTGTGTGTGTGTGTGTGTGTGTGTGTTGGGTCCTGTGCAGTTCCGGGCACCAGTGCCCCTGTGAGTGGAGAGGGGTACATGGTCAGCACCAGGGACTGGGGCTGACGTGTTGGGGTGGGGGGGCTGCTTCTGCACCATGAGACAGGGGCAGCCATGTGTCAGGGGCTGGGGGGCCACTTTCCACATGTCAGAGTGGGGGCAGCTGTGTGTGAGGGAGGGCTGCTGTACAGCCACTGGGTCTGATGTGTGGGCAGGGCTATTTGCATAGTGTGATTATGGCAGGGTCCCCCCAGCATAACCTACAACCTCCAATGCCCCCCTGTGCAATGCACTATGTGCCTTAGTGCATGGCAATGCCAGTTTCTGTGGCACATAGGCATTGTGCATAGGGCCCATTAGTAGTAGTACCATAGCCATAAATCACTCTTAAATCTTTTCTCATTCTGTCATCTATACTCATCTGTGTTATATAGTACTACACCAAACTACGCTTTTCTTTGGTTATGTTTATGAAAATGTTACTTTATGTGCACAGTTTATAATTACTGATAAAATGAAATTTTTGTCATTCAGTCAAAACAAACATTTGCAACCTGTTTTAATATTGATAATACCACTTAATTTCTGAGTGGATGGGTTTTTGTAATCATAATATTTCTGATTTGGAAATTGTAAATATAGCAGGGAAATCATTATCAATAGTGCAACAAGGTCAAATGCTTTACATCACACACAAATTCTGTCTCCACTGTTGCCCTTCTTTGTAGGATAGCACCCATACTAGCAGGAAGTATCCTGTCTAATGTTAATTTTTATCACATCAACCTCTAACTTTGTGATACTTTGGTGAGTGCCTCCTTTTGGGACCACTACGGAACGTCTTGCATTCTCTATGCTAAGCATGAGTGCTAACTATGGTATGTGTGGGGGGGAGGGGGGATTTGCAGGTTTAAAATGTCCCCCCTGGAATTTTCAATGTGTACTTTGTAAATTCTTGTTGTTGAGTGCTGCCAATGTCATGTAGTGTAAAGCCCCCTTCCCTAGCCAAAATAAAACACAGTACCCCTGATGCTGAGGATAGAGTTTTGGCTTTTACTTATAAGTATTGCACCATGACCTTTTGTAAGCATAAGACACAACAGAGTGTTGGTAGATATGTGATAAATGCATGCCCAGTTGCACTAAGAGGCACAAGGTGACTATGTTGGGCACCTAGAAGTGAATTTATCACATAACTACCCACACCATGAAGTGTCTTAGTGCATGTACACAATGGGGAAACGGCGAAAGCTTTAAAAAAAATAACATCAAATTCCAGCTCTTTTATTAGAAAGAGGTATTTTCTTTTGTTTAAAGTGACTAGTACATCGTAGTCCATCACTCACCTGTATATCATCTGGATTTCCAAACACTCAGTAGATGGAATGTGTGTTTATCATGGAATGCAGGAATTCAAACTTCTACAGCACTCTGTCAAAATGTTCACCTCTCCCCAGACAATCATGCACAAAAGAAGGCTTTAGGAAAGCCAGGGATTCAACTTTATCTGAGCAGAGTAAACAATAAAGATTTCCTTGGCTGACATGTAAGGACAGGAAGGGATTTTTTGATGGTCAGAAAAGAAGCTCAAGAAATTAAACCTATGAGTAGCACTCATTTTTTTCAAAATTGTATGTGTTTGTGTGTTAGCAAATGTTTATAAAAGGGAAAGAACATTTAATTCAAGTAAATAAACCACAAATTGAACATACCCCAATAATGCAAAGCATCATACGAAACATATGCAAATATCCATGAATTAGTTTGGACTGGCTCAACTTTAAGCAGAATTGCATGGTGCCAAAAGGCCTCACAAAACAATAGGCAAAGGCTGAGCACAGCAGACACAGACGTGTGTTTCATTCTCATTTGGATTCATCAATGTGCCATATCTGTATCTCAGCCCAGTGAGAGGGAGCTAGTCACCCCATAGGGGATCATATTTGTTTGGGTTATGGACAGCCCAAAGTAGAAAGAGAAGAGAACTACAAAAGAACCCCAATGCAAATGCACTGGGGCATGGGTTATCCCAGAGGATATTGGCCATACAGCCACATTTTAAAGAAACCATAAACTGCACATACCCCAGTAATACAAAGCCTCATGGGAAGCATATGCAAATGTCCATGACTTAATTTGGACTGGCTCAACTTTAAGCAAAATTGCATGGTGCCAAAATCCCTCACAAAACAATCAGTGAAGGCTGAGAACAGCAGACACAGGCACATGTTTCATCCTCATTTGGACTCAGCAGTATGCCATATCTGTATCTGAGCCCAGGGAGAGGGAGTCAGCCAGTCCATAGGGGATCATATTTGTTTGGATCATAGGAGTTAAGCCAGTCCAAATTAATTCATGGGCATTTGCATATGCTTCCCATGATGGTTTGCAATATTGGGGTATGTGTAGTTTGTGTTTTTTTTTTTTAATTTGGCTGTATGGCCAATATCCTCTGGGATAACCCACACCCCAGTGCATTTGCTCCGGGGTTCTTTTGTATTTAATTCAAGTGTTTTTTAATTTTTATTTTGAAGAAGTTTTATTTTTAGGGCCTAGCTGACTTTTTTTAGTGAGAGTAAAACAGGTGGCCATGCAAATGCACTTATATGTTAGTGTACTGAGTCCTGACTGTCAACACTTTTTTAAAACAGCGGTAGTGGTCTTACAATGCATGGCTGATGCTGACCAAATGGGATGCAGTGATTTACTAACCAATTTTATAAGTGGCTACATAAACAAAGAAGTTGATCTGGGTATGTCATAATTTTCCTATGTGTTTATTGCATAGTTCATAAAGAAAGACTATGCTATAGTATATGTATTAGGTTCCACCACATTGGTTCAACACCCATATGGTGACCATCATTATAGTGACACCAAAATGCCAATGGTGGCCATGTCACCTGGGAACTGGGCTGACTGATTGCCGTCATGCTCAAAGCACTGAGACATGTTCTGGCTTCGTCCCCCCTCCCCATAAAATAATATAATCACCTCCAGGTTGGAGGTGTAAGGAGGGAAGACCACAACACCCTGGGGCAGCAATGACAGTAGGTGCTGCAAAATCCTGTCACTGGAACGATTGTCACACAGGTTACAGTGCCCACATTGCCATCACCATAATGGATTTACGGCAATGATGGCATACCCATGTATTACCTTTTGCTGTATAAGTAAATTATTTCTAATTTTACAATGGGGTGCAACAATTCTGCAACTTGATTTAAGTACAGCCTTCACCTGTTGGTAAAAGGTAATCCCACCATAACACACAGTAAAGATCCAGCAGCCTGTTTTCAAAACACCAGAAAGTTAAAAAATCACTTCATACCACTCTCGATTTTAAAACAGTCAAAATGCAACCATTTGGTTTTACAATACAAGCAGAATGTCTGACTGAACCTGAGTTTCAAGTTAATAAACAATGAAATAGAGCAGATTTTTTCAAAGTTTAACAGAAAGTAAACTTGTGCTTGGACTGAAAGGTTAAATTATGCTAAGAGTGCATTAAGATTTCACGTAATCCTGGAAAATGGAGAAGATAGTTGATTTCTATCTGAAAACAACGCTGTTCTATCCAAATGTATTTTCTGGACCTGGGATTTAATCACAATGAATAACAACCTATTATTTGGTCTGGGTGAAATTTGCAGATTCTGTTTCCATAAAAACTTTGTTAAAATACTACAATTTGTGCAAAAAACTGTCTTCTGCAGACTCTGCAATATACCATGGAATATCATAATTTTCTAATGAAAAATAGCCTTTAACATGTAATTTTAACCCATCTGTGGAAAGAAGTTAGTGGGTTACATAAACTCCATGGGGCCAATTTTTATGTTGTCTTGCACTTGCGCAAGAAACATGTTGCGGTACAGTAACTTCGGAATAGCAGGTTTTGGAGGCGCGGTCCTGTTGTGCCACTGCTTTTTGGGGCTGGGCTCCATGGCATGAATTAGATTGCATGCTGTCTATGACAGCAGTGCAAAAGTGTGTCCACCACCTTGAAAGGTTTTAGCCACTGCAATGAGGGAGCACTACCTTATTGCAGGGCATGCGCTTCCTGGTGTAAGTTTCAGTGTGACATGGCAGCGGCTGTGCTGTCCAACTTGCACAGTCCCCAGAAAAGCAGACTTAGGGAGTGCTTAATCCCCCTGTCGGCATCATCCCCTCCAACACTCTTTATTTGCCAATGGGGTGCCCAATACCCATTGGCTACAATCCCCCTTCCCCAATTCATCTGCTGGGAGAGCCCAATCCCTATCGGCATCATCCCCCCAACACTCTTTATTTGCCGATGGGGTGCCCAGTCCCCGTCGGCTACAGTCCTGCCCCCAAAATAACCTGCAGGTGACACCCACCAGTTAACTTGCCGATGGGGGAGCCCAATCCCCATTGGCATCATCCCCCCCAAACACTCTCTTTTTATTTGCCGACAGGGTGCCCAATCCCCATCAGCTCCAGTTCCCCCTCAAAACAAAACACAACACACTGGTGACATGCTGGGAGCCCACCCCAGCATGTCAAATGTACCTGTAAAAAAAAATCTTGCTGCAATTTTATTTCTCCCTGTAAAGTAGAAACGATCCTTCTCAGCCTGCACCCCTCCCCATCCCTTGCCCACCCACTGGGTACCCCCACTGCCCCGACACTTACCTCCGGAGCCCGGTGCGATGATCTTTGGTGGACTGGGAACATGTCTGCACTCTTCAAAGCCGACCGCAAACTGAAGAAATGCTAGTAAGCTGTATAATGGGATAACTAGAGTTTTTCAACGTTGATGCATATCGCGGGCAATTTTTGGAATTGTGCCACCAAGTTTTCAACATGGGGTCATTGGGACCCCTCCTCATGAATTTAGTTACTGTCATGCCATTATTCAGTCCTGAAAGGTGATTTTGCGGTCACTATGCGGAATCACCTTTTGGGTCTGATTAATAAAATGGCAGTGCCACTGTTCATGAGGTGGGCTCTCAAAAAGCCTATGTTGCAAATTTGGTGAAAAAAATCTAAAAAATTACTGTTTTACGAGTGTGCAGTTTCCACGCATGCTCATAATTTCACGAATCTGTAATATTTTCAGTCCAGATTTTCAACATTGGCATTTTTCCACACCTCCTTATGAACAATACAGCTGTCATTTTTCGCATCCTGGGCAAAATGTGTTTTCACACTTCTGGCGCAGATTAGCATGGTCACTGTGGGAAACCAGTGTTTGGGACAGAGTAAGAAAATCACAGTCATACTGTTCATGATCAGAGGTCCTAAAATGCCTAAGTTGAAAATTTGGTGAAGAAAGTCCATTAAATGACTATGTTATGAGCATGCATTGCGCAGTGTTCACGCACCCTCTTCATTTTTCACATCCTGGCAAAACTGTATTTTCATACTTCTGGCACAGAACAGCATGGCTGCTGTGGTAAATCAGTGTTTGAGACAGATTGGGAAAATCACAGTAACTCTGTTCATGAGCAGAGGGCCTAAAATGCTTTTGTTGAAAATTAGGTGACAAACGTCCATAAAATGTCTGTTTTACAAGCGTGCATTGTGCAGTTTCCATGCACACTCGTAACTTCAATAATTTTTAATATTTGTACTCCAGATTTTCACAATTGCCATTTTTTCACACCTCCTTATGAACAGTACAGCTTTCATTTCCCACAGCCTACCTGAACTGTGTTTTGGCACATTTGGTGCGCAGTGGCGCAGTCGCTGCAGAAAAACAATGTTCAGAACAGAATAAGAAAATCACAGTGACTCTGTTCATGAACAGAGGTACCAAGATGCCTATGTTGAAAATTTGGTGAAAAACTTCCATAAAATGACTATGTTGCAAGCATGTGTTGCGCAGTGTCCATGCACAGTCGTAAGTTCAAGAATTTATAATATTTTCACTCCAGATTTTCAACATTGTCATTTTTGCACACCTTCTTATGAATAGTTCAGCTATCATTTGTCACATCCTGCCTGAAATGTAATTTTGCACTTCTGGAGCACAATCACACAGTCGCAGTGGGAAATCAACATTTGGGCAGATTAAGGTAATCGTAGTGCCACTGTTCGTGAGGCAGAGATCCCAAAATGGCTATGTTAAAAATTTGGTAAAATAATTCCACTGAATGACTGTGTTATGAGTGTGTGATGTGCAGTTTTCACACATGCTCATAATTTCAAGAATGTTTAATATTTTCACTCCAGAGTTCCCACATTGCCATCTCTTCACACCTCCTTATCAATTGTGCAGCTGACATTTCCATGTGGTGCAGAACGGTGTGGTCACTGTGGGAAATCAACGTTCAAGACAGATTAACAAAATCACAGGGGCACTGTTCATGAACAGAGGTCTCAAATGCTTTCATGAGGTGGGGTCACAAAATGGCCATGTTTTAAAATGTGGGGTGCAAATACCAACACACGTCCAGGGTGTTAGGGTTTCTAACTATTACATCTCACCCTGTACAGACTAACAGGCATCAGGGGTGTGTCTTTGAATTGTCTGCTGTACTGCTCATGCCATTGGTCCTCCACCTCCATCCTGCAGCCACTGATAGACGTCAAGGTGTGCCTTGGACTCTTCAACCCCAAAGTTCTACCCATTCTCCCATGCTGCACCCATCTCAATGTACTTCCTTATAAAATGGGGTGAGCATAAGGCCAGATGACCCCAAGACACAACGTAACACTTGTCAGACTCTGCAGGGTAGGGTGAGGTGAAATAGCATGAGCATTATGGCCAGCGACCCAAACGCACACCTCAATGCCTGTCACCCTCTGTACGGTAGGGTGGGGTTGATGTCGGTTCTATACTTCACTGCTACTTCTATTATGTGTGTCTCTAACTCCTGCACTACCAATGTCAAAACCAGCAAGACAACATTCAGCATTGACAAATGTTTGTTTTTAAAGTTCTGGTATGGTCCAGGGACTAAGGTCTGTGCTCAGGTTGCTGGTACCAGGCAAAATCTTTGCACCACTGAAAATGCAATTTTGTAGTATTTTGGGTGCATGAGCAGCATTTTTCTTTTCATAACAGGTGGATTTCTAAACATGCTGTGAATTATCGCAGTGGCATCAGTAACTACAGAATATCTACCTATGAAATTCCAATTTTCCATATCCATATTTGTGATCTTAATTGAACAATTTAAGTTATGTTTCATTAAAGTGCATGTATATTTCAGTTGTTCTGACCTATATTTAACATAAACATTGATAGTACACTACCCAAAGATCACTTATATCCAGAGGAAGACAATGAGAAGTACCTTGCATGTGGTAAAGTATGAGTGTACCAGGCCTTTTGGGAATGGCTTGAGTCACACAGACTGAGAAAGTACAGAACGTGACCAGCAAAAAAGAAGCCAGATCAACTGACATCACAAGATGCCATACCAGGACTGGTGACAGCCTATAACATTTGCAGTGCACCACAACTTAGAAATCGGCTATCTAGCAAAGTGTCAATAAAAGTGAACTGATGCCAAACTGGAGTTGTGTAGATGTGTCTAAAACCTTCCATTCAGCATTTTAGCATCATGGTGTAGTGTTTTTTTTAGAGTTGTCTCACTGAGCTCATGCAAGCCACATGACCTGCTGTAGCCAACAGTGACGCTAGAGTCTGAGAATTCCCTGTGCTGTGCATGTCTCAGTACCATTTTCATCTCTCTCTCTGCTTGTTTCTCTCCATAGGGGACAATGGTCATGAGAGTGCTTCATTTTTTTCACAAAGCAATTTTCTTTTCTACAGTATTTTGTCCTCCTTGAACTGCCCTGACTGCCCCATCAGGCTGATATTCCAGCCCCATCTCCTAGCTCTACTATGGCTTACCTTACTCTGTCATCCTCTGCTATAGGACCATGGAGATGCCTGGTCACTGGTGCAGGCCCTGAGAGGGACTGGGCCATCATCCTGCGGTCATGGATTTTTTCTGCAGTCACCTTCCCATGGCCTACATCATGTACAATGGCACCGTATAAGCTCCACTTCTGGAGAGATGCCTTGCACCTGCCAATGTGGTCCCATTCTTGCATGAGCCCTCTGTGCTGCCACCCAGATTTCTCCGGGAGGCAGATGAGCAGAAAGACATGTCAACCCCCCCTCCTCATGGGTGGGGAGCTGTGCTAGGGATGATTAATCCTCTCTCACCTGGTCAACCATGAAGCAGCCCTGATCCATTCATGAACCAGATATGCCAGTGCGGCAGGAGCTGAGGCAGCCAGTGCCTCAGTTCTCCATCCCTCTGGACCTACCTAAAGCAATGGTTCTTGATCAGAAAAACTGATAACTCATCAGAGACTTTTGTATTATTATTCTGGTTAGCTAGCTAGCCATTTACTGTAGTTTCAGGTAAGCAGATTTACAGTAAAATTGTGTACTGCTGCATAGGGGAGTGCAACATAAGCTTCCAGCAGCTGCAACCCTGCAGCAGTGCAGTGATATTAGCAGAAAGGAAAAGGGGCAGGGGGCATTTTTGAATGATTTATTTGAAAATAACTTGTATTTGACTTGCTACTAGTGGTGTAGAAAATAAATCTTTTTGTTTTTACCTCTGTGAGTCAGCCCGATCATCAGTTTATGAATAACAAAGCAGGTTGCAGTGTGAGACTCTAGGTCTTTCAGTGTCTCTCAGAGGGGTGGTATAAGAGTGTGTCTGTGGGGTGTTGCTGGGTGATGCTCTCACTCATCTCCCTTAATTCCCATTGATAATATGTCATGAAGTGGTATGTGCATGCCCCATTGGCATCTAAAAATTGTTGACAAATGCAAGTCATCATAGCTAGCTTCAGAAGGGGGCTACATCATTATAATATCATTTGCTATATGTCATTGTGTAGAAAATATGAGGAAAAGAAAAGGAGGTGAAAGGAATTTGGGTGAGTAATGGTGCAGACAAAGGTTCCACTATGCTGGTTCCACCAAGTACAAGTTCTGAAATCAGTGGGGGTGAAGAAGGAAATGGTCGTGGTGGTGTTGGGAGTCAGAGTCGAGGAGCTGTGAGGAGATGGGCTGCTCATGTTATGATAGCATGACCAAAGAAACCATCATTCATTAGTCTCCAAAAGTCCACTGGTTCCACTCCCACTACAGGCAACCTTTCCAGCTAGTTGGCTAATGCATCTGGTGCTGAATCCATCCTGAGAAATCCAGAAGCACATCACTATCCTCCTCTTCTGCCTTAAAGTGCTGCCAGTTCCCGTTCCCCTACCTGAAACAGAAATGGTCCACCCACAAATCTAAAGGCATATCTGTCTGAGTGAACTGCCTTATAGGGAGTAGACCCATGGGAAATCGATGTAGCTTCATATAATGCGGTCCAAGGGTAGAAGAATTAGGCTGAAAGATAGAGTCGACCTGATGTTTTGCTTCATTATTGAAGCCATGTTATAGCCATGTTATTTAATATGGTCATTATCAAAATGCAGTTATGTACAGAAATAATTTCTTGAATAAATGACTGTGTCAAGCATTAATGTGGTAAATTCATTTATTCAAGAAATTATTTATTCAAATAACTGCATTTTGATAATGAACATATTAAATAACATGGCTATATGTTTATATTTCAGACAAAATAATTTAAAGGATCTTTGAAAAATCTTCAGTAATGAAGCAAAACATCAGGGTGAATTAAAAAAAAAAGGAAATATTTTTGGAACTGAAACATGCTTTATACTTGCATGTTTTGACAGAAAAATGCTTTGCTCTAGACTCTACCTTTCAGCCTGAACTGTCCTCAGGCTCTATATTGTCCCCCATGTTGTTTGCGGTGTACATGCTTCCCCTCGGAGACATTGTGAGTTGGTATAGGCTGAGGTTTCATTGTTATGCCGATGATACCCAGCTATACCTGTCCTTTGTACCCGACCAGGAAGGAGCTATCTTGGTATTTAACAGCTACCTCAATGAAATCCAGGATTGGATGAGGTCCTGTTGGCTGAAGTTGAACTCTGGGAAGACGGAGGTGTTGGTCTTGGATTCGGATCGCTGGCTAGGGGGACCTGCGGCCGGCTCCCCATCTGGACTGTTTTTTGGGGATGTCAAGCTACAGATCTCTGAATGGGTGTGAAACCTGGGGGTGATATTAGATGCAGGGCTAACTCTTCCGTTCCAGGTGTCTGCAGTGGTTAAGTCATCTTTCTACCATTTAAGAAACATCGCCAGAATCAAGCACCTTGTTCAGTATGGTGACCTGTCAACTTTAATCCATGCCTTTGTGACCTCACGCCTAGACTATTGCAACTTGCTTTACTTTGGGCTTCTGGGGGTTGATTTCCACTGCTTGCAGCTGGTGCAGAATTCCGCAGCATGGGTGTTGGTGGGTACTCCTAGATCTTCTCACATTACGCCGGTGCTGCAGGATCTGCACTGGCTTCTGGTTCAGTGGTGGATCACCTTCAAAGTCGGATTACTGACTTTTAAAGCCCTGCACGATCTGGGCCCTGATTACCTGAAAGAACTCCTGATTCCTTACCACCCTGTGAGGTCGCTCCGCTCTGCCGACGAGAGGTTGCTAGAGATTCCAAGGGTGATTTTAAAATCTGCTGGGGCCCGTGCTTTTATGTTTGTGGCCCCTTCCCTTTGGAATTCTCTACCCCATCAGATTAGGTTTTGAAATATTTCCTTTGGGAAAAAGCCTATGGTTGTATTGTTTTCTGATTTGATTCTGTTTGGTTTTATGATGCTGATTTTTGTATTTTTATCTTATTGTACTGTGCCTTGAAACTTGAAAGGCACACAACAAATAAAGTATATTATTATTATTATACTTAGCCCAGGGAGGGCAGCGGTACCAGCAAACAAAAGATTAGAGCCTATGCTATTATGTTAGTATATAGGGTTTTAATGCCTGGCATAAACTCTTTACCTATGTTAAAGTTCTCCAGGGTTGTAAAGTGGTATTCCCACTCTAGAGAATGGAAGGCCTTGAAAAAATCTAGGGCTATAGCTATGGCGGGATCCCTTAGCTTCACTGCTAAATATTGGCAGCATAGCATCCTCCTCACATTTTCATACCCATTCCAGCTTGGAACAAAACTCACATGCTTCTCACCCAAAAGTTTGGTTACAAGACCCTTGACCCTATTGGCCACTGTCTTTGCCAAAATCTTGAAATCAACATTTAATAGTGAGATAGGACAATAGCTTTCATACTGTTGTGGGTCCTTGCCTTTTTGGGGGATCAGGGAGCTGTAAATGTGTCTCATTGATTCTGGCAGAGACCCTGTAGAAAGTATGGTTTGAAAAAGGTATGCCTGGATGCTGGGACCTAGGGATCTATAGAATTCTCCAGGCAAGTCATCAGAGCTAGGTGTTTTGTTAGGCTGTAGTTCTTGTATGACTACAAAATTTCTCTGCAGAGATGGGCCTACTATATCTAGGTATTCTTTGTCCAAGTCAGACAGCTTAGGTAGGCAGACTGAAGACAAAAAGGCTTTAATTTCCACCAAACCTCCCTCTTGGTTACTCTTGCAGAGTTTATTTATAGAATTCTTCAAACTCATTTGAAATTTTACTGTTGGTTACCAGTAGTCTGTCCTGAGAATTTTTAATGCCTGCAAAGTAATTTTGTAGAAACTTTTTTTTAAGCCTATAGGCCTGGAAATTCCCCACCTTCTCTCCTGACTCCCAATATACTGTACTGCCTGACTATGAAAAGTGCGTATTCTGCCTTAGCTGAATGGATGTTGACACAATAGCACAGGTAATCTCGAATGGTTTTGTATCAAGCCCCTTCACTCTGCATCGTGGGGCAAGGCAGGGTTGTCCTTTATCACTGTATTTGTTTATTTTAGCACTAGAACCACTACTTCCAAAACTCTTGGCCAATAAACTTATAAAAGGCATAATTTTGGGGACAATAAACAACAAGGTCTTTGCTTTTGTGCATGACATCCTGCTTACAATCTCTAACCCCTTCCTAGCCATTAAACCACTAGAAGACACTCTGGCTGGCTTTGCTAACATTTCAGGACTGGAGATAAACAGGAATTAAACTCAAGTCATGCCACTGAATAAGAATATGAAACCAGACCTAACACATGTCAAGATGGGAAAAGAAACTTGGTGCATGGCGTCTTTAACTTACTTAGGAAGTCAGATCCCAAGAGACCCTCAAAAGATCTTAGATTTAAATCTCATGCCCCATTTAATAGAAATTGATAAAGATGTGAAGATGTGGACAAAACTAAATCTTTCATTATGGGGGAATATTAATTCTTTTAAAATGATTGTAGCACCTAGGCTGTTCTTTTTCTTCCAGAATATCCCATTCCTAAAGAATAGATTATTCTTTAAAATGCTAAATGCTATGGTTAGGAAATTCTTGCTGGGAACACTCCACCAAGGTTATCTTTAAACAAACTGAGAACCAGCAAATCAGATAGGGGATTTGGACTGCCTTACTCAGAAAAGTATTAAATAGCCTTTAGGGTTAAACAAGCAGCATGGTATTTTGCACCTGATACTGAATCCTCATGTTTCTTATGGTTTTGGGTAGAGAAACAGTTAGTCCACCCTTGCAAATTGTCTGATTTTCAATTTACTAAGATTCCCTTGAAGATGAAGGCATTTAGCTGTATTACCGATGTGATCTCTACTATCCAGAAGCTGCAAATGCTTTTAAATATTAAGGAACCCCCATTAGAGTTACAGTAGTAGCCACAGACATCATCAGCTATTTCCAGATATTTCACGAAATTTCTGAAGAGTTCTCTCAGCTGCCCCTACTGTGGAAATGCAGAAAGCAGGAGATATTTCTGGAAATATCACAGAAATTTCAGGACATATCTGACAGTGGCTGTGGCTGCTACCATAACAACAATTTGGAATAACCCTAAACTGCTTTACAATGGTAGCTCTTTGGAAGACCCGGGATGGAGGGCATTAGGCATCACAAACCTTCGAGATCTGTTGGATAGGTCAGGCATTTTATTGTCATTTGAAACCCTGAAACAATAATTTAAATTTCATAGATTTCATTTTTCCATCTACCTGCAACCCAGGAAAGCCCTGACAGACTCCATTTTGGGCCCCAGTCTGTCTTTGCCCTCAGGAAACATGCAGTGGAATCAGACAGTAAAAGTGGCAAATCTTAAAAAGGGGTACAAACAACTTAATGAGGCATCTGATCTGAAAATGCTAACACTATCAGATAAGCAAAAATGGGAATGTGATACGGGAGTAGAAGATACCTCTGAGTCAGAATGGGCCTCTTCATGGAGTAATGCATGTTTCACTAATAAGGAAATTCTAGGCAGAACTGTGTAATTTAAGATCTTACATTATATAGAATAGTGGATGGATGACTATCCACAACAAGGCTGTGTTTCCATTGAGGGAGATGATGATGTCATAGAGACCTCGAGAGCGAAGCTCGAGAGGTCTCCATGGAATCATCAATTCCCGAGATGGAAACACAGGCTTAGTTGTGGATAGTGAACCATCCACTATATTATATAGTATATGGTTCCCCCAAAATGGACACAAGGTTCATACCTTGCGTTGATACTACTGCACTGGTCCTCGCTCGAGTCCCAACCCCCAAGACACTGGTCCTCCTCACTGCAGTTATGCTCTGTTTCGGTCACGTCCCCAAATATAGCGGTATTAATCGCTGAGGCCCCGCTCTGTTTTCACTGTAACTGTGCCAGAGATTTAAAAAAAAATGCAAATTGAGATTTTGGACACACGGAGACGATTATGGCAGTCTGTGTCCAAACTGTCTGTTCACCCGGCTGCTCGATAAGTGAATCTGCCATTTTAGAATGTATCTTTTAAATTACGGACTGTTTCCATCAATCAGGTAGGAGCTCAAAGGGCAAAAGTTGTTGTACTATCGATGTGACGTCAGAACGATAGTACAACAACTTTTTTGACCTTTGAACTGTCCTACAACAGGATTTGGAAAGCCATTGTTTTCCATCCACAATAAACCCTAACCATATACTATATTACTGCTATTCCCCTTTAAGATTGAAGTTAATGGGTTATCTCCCAGATGGGCCTTGTTGAAAGTGTCAACAAAAACATGTTAATTTGTTACATTTGCTCTGGGACTGCCTGTGCATCTTGCCTCCATGGAAGACAGTGCACAAGCTATGTGAAACAGCTTATAATATCATAATAACATTTAACCCAAAGTTTCTGGTACTGAGTGTTGACTCAGGAGACTTGCTTATTAGTAAACACCAGAGAACAGGAATCGGGGCTGTGGCCTTAACTTTTAAACACATTCTGCTATCTAGTTGGAAACTAAACTCAGACCCTGCTCTTCAAGAGTGGTATAATAAATTAGGGGAAACCATTAATAATGAGTGTATAGTCCATATCCTAGCTGGGAAACTTCCCATATTTAATACCACTTGGTCTCCAATTTTAGGCCCACTGGAAGAGGGTGGAAAGTGGACCATCGGGCAATAGCAATGTGGTTATGAGACTCATTATCTGAGGCCTAAATCAGTAAGAGACCACCTTCTAAGTTATTCCAGGTTTAATTCACATGAATGTAATTGAGAAGTTATCATCTTAAATGTATTAAATATTTATCAACTGAGCTTAGATATAGCCTATTTTATTTCTCATTGCATGTACAAATTCTCTTTTAGTAAGAAACAGAGCATTTGGACTTAAGAATTGGTAGTGTGTGTGCTACAATAAGGAATGTATATTCCCTTACAGAAATAATTATATGAAATGTTTTCATGCTGCACACATAAAACTACCCATGTGATATGCATGCTGCAAGTATGATTTAAATGTTAAATTGTAACTGATTGGATGCATGTGGCATGCATGCAGAAAGCAAGTGTGGAAAGCATACTTTTTATGTTAAATTGGAACAGACTGCATGCATGTGGCATGCCTGCAAAAAGCAAGTGGTCACTGGTATAACTGCACATATAAAAGTGAAGTGACTTGCTTAGGATCACATCATATACAAGCGGGAGCTGATGAGCTTCAAACCCAGGTTTTCAGGTCTACAAGTCTCCTGGTTTGCAGTTCAGTGCCTTTAATCACTAAGCTATACTACCTGCACACATATGGCTCACTTGTACTCCAATACAAAGCTACCATGCATCTGCACGTATGTGGCATGCTTCTAGCTACTGTTATACTTTTTAGTTTTCTTGTCCCCCTCATCTCAGCTGCACAGCTGAACTGTAGCACACATATAAATGGAAACACAGGGTTCTTCCCACCCCAATAAACACACTTATCCACAAAACTACTTAATTACATCTGTCTGGCCTGTACTCCTAATATTTTCTCTCCATAGCTTTGAATGCTTCCACGCAAACAGACTTTAAGGGGCAAACACAAAGGTAGCAATAACTGCTCCCCCCCCATGCACACACACTGTAGCAGGTGCAGCCATACTTCTACAGACAACCCACCAAGTGTAGATATAAGTCAAGAGTCTCTTACCTGAATACTAGGGAACCAGAGGCAGGAGTCTTTAACAGATGATGTCCATGGGTCAGAGTGCTGGACATACCCCCTTGAAATGAATGGAGTTATTTTTTATTACTATTTTATACATTATGATGGTGAGTTGGAGAATAATGAAGGCCACTGTTCTACTAACAAGGCCTTGTTAGTTGGCTAGTCTTCATTAATCTCAACTCTCCATCGTAATGTAAATAATAATAAAAATATACCTTCATTCATTTCAATGGTGCACACCTCTGCAGTCTCCCTTGCCCTGTGTCATAATGTGCCTGAGCATGGGGATGTGGAGGTCAGCTTCACTGGGGGGGGTCATAAGCCAGGCTGCAGTGGGGCTCCAATAGTTTGTGCATACCATACCACTCAACTGTCCCTGAATGCAAGGGACAGCCATCTTTTTACCCCTGAAAACTACTCTGCTCCTCATCCATCCCTCATGGAAAACATGCTGCTCACACAAGGATGTCCTGTAAATTTAGACTTTATCACAGGGGTGCCATTTCAGATTTCAGCAGGGAGGAGCCAACAACCATTGGAGGCCAGGTGCTAGTTAGCCCGTAGGTGGCAAGCTCAAGAATCTCAGGAACATCTCTAAAAGGTAAAATGTATTTGTTGTGACTGAAAAGTGATATGCAAATCAGGAAAAATTAAAATGTATAAGATTAATCTGTTAACACCCCGGAGCAGTGCATCAGATTTGGGCCTAAACCCACCCAGTTACTAACCAATTCCTTTCCTGGCTGAAGTTCTGAATCCACCCCACCCCCAAAACACTTGTCCCTATTTCTCTCCCCAACTCCATTCCATTCAATACCCATGCCATATGGGTCATGAAGCTGCCCAAAGGTGCAGAAACATGAAAAACATCAATATTTCAGTCCTGTAAAAAAATGATTTACTTTTACTTACTCGGCCATCTGGCCAACCTGTGGCCTGGCCCAGTATGGTACCAGCCTAGTTTTCTATTAGCTCCTTCTCCATCCTTCAGCCAGAAGCATGATGATAGAACCAACCATCCAAGGTCCCCCACGTTGTCGATAACCAAGTCACCTCACCAGCTGAACCACCCAACCTGTGTTGCTTGCTTCTTGCTTGGCTGCTGCCATGGCTGCTGCTGCACTGCACTGATCAAGGCCTATAAAGGCCACCCACACCACACCACTGTCACCACTCCTGCCTGACCTAGCTTGCTGCTGTGGGGGGCCTGTGTTGTTTTTTTGTGAGGCGAGCCTAGTAGAGTAAGTAGGTAGCCTAGTCTCAAGTTATCTTCTAGCTCACCCTCTGCCCCTTCAGCCACCATGGGAGATGGAGATTCACTAAAAGTAGACCAACACAAATATGCCACCACAACATTGCTATTGAGAGTTCAGTGCTCACCGACTCCTCCAACCAGTAGTGTGCAGTCTGTCTACTCTGTGGTGGAAAAGGCAGTGTCACACTCACATGACTCATGTTCCCTTGCTTGGCTGGAGCTCCTCCACATTACGCGTGATGGCACCACCATTAATAGGTGCAGAGAGTGGACAACACAATACAGACACCGTCGAGGCAGAAGTGCACCTGCATCATGACAGCACACAGGCCCAGGGGGTGCTTATTGTGCAAAAGATTAAATCCAAATTTAATGCCATTATTGCCACACAATAAGAACAATCTAGGCAAGAATGCAGGGGGAGGGACTGCCCCCTCTGCCTTACCTAAATGAAACCCCTGCTTTATGCAAGAAATTCATTCTCAGGTGCTAATATTGGTAAAAGTAAATACAATGGTTTCCATTATGTTCTGAGATACTGTATCTCCATGTTCCAGGATGTGTCCCGATCATCATGAGAGTTATAGTGTCCCTCATTTTGGGTGTCCATGTTCCTCATTTCAATGGCAAAATGTGAGGTATGGTGCATACTTCCAAGACCCTACTCAGCACAAAGAGTGCTGAGCATGGTCATAGTGTATATGAGAGAACAGACAGAACACCAGGAGGAAGGAGCTACTGGTATAACTAAAAATTCTGTACCGGGACTATATTGCCCTCCTTCCCTTCCCTCCCCTCCACCCTAAACCAGTTCTACTTTTATAGGAACAGGATTTAACTGACAACAGGAACTTCCTGTTTGGGAGCAGGAAGTGAATGATCACAGAACCACCAAAGAATCACCATCCTAGAAGGCAAGAGTAGCTCTCTGTCCCCCCCCCCAGCTGCTGGAGGTTTGACTCTGAGCAAGTAAAGAGACTACTGAGAAATATAGGAACTTCTTGTCTCAGAACAGGAAGATCAGGAGCTAAAAGGGCACAGAGGCAGTAAGTAAGTAGGGAGAGGAAAAAAAGAAATAAACAAACAGAGGAAAGAGCAAGTATTCCAAACAACAGTTAGGGGACCAGAAAAAAAGACATGATGGGAGCAGTGCAGTGGCTGTGGAGCAGCAGTCTTATGGGAGACATTCTGGAGGATGCAGTGTTGTCCCATCTGCAGGCATCTCTCTGGGCTGAGGCAGGAGGTTGCTCATCTCCAGGCCGAGTTGGACAGGATTTGTGGGACCTCCTCTCCCACCCAGGGACCACCAGAGTCACTGCCGTTGCCTCAGAGGTTGCCAAGAAAGAGGAGCAGTTGGACCACAGTGGACTCAGAGAGGGTGAGGGTGGTGGAACAGAGGTGCATCCCTCCAGTTGTACCTCTCCACAGTTTCTATGCCATTCTGGAAAAGTGTGGTTCCTCTATGGAGGCACCCACAGTGGAGACCAAGAAGGATGCTGGGAACCTCCACAAAGAAGACCCACAGGAGGGTGGCATGGGACCCTACAGGGAAAGGAAACAACTCCTGGTGGAGGACTTCATTGTTAGGAAGGTAGAACTGGGGGAGGAAGGGGAGAGGGAGTAAGGTTCCTGCCTGGCACCATGGTTTGGTGGGACAGGAAGCAAATCCTCAGGATTGCAGTAGCAGCTGCACAGGGGAAGGAGCTGGATGTCATTGTCCACCTAGGGACAAATGACCTGGCTAAGAAAGGGATCAGAGCAGTGTAAGAAGCATTTGTGGAGATGGGGATGGGCCTTAGACAAATAGCACACATGGTAACCTTCTCGGAGCTGCTGCCTCTCTATGGCACTGGTGGGGCCAGGGTGCTCCACACCATGGGATTCAATCAGTGGTTGAAAAACTGTTGCAGAGCTCAGGGATTTGGCTTCACTGGGGACTGGGGGTCCATCTGGAGGGATGCAGGCCTATACTGGCATGATGGTCCGCATCTGTTAAGGAGGGGAACCAGGATCCTAGGTGATAGGTTTAAATACTTCATTGGTAAGCATTTAAACTAGCCAAGGGGGAAGGCACTGGAAAGGAGCAGGGAAATCCTACCCTCTCCAAAAAATCAGGGTACTAAGTGAGGTAGACACCAACATGGAGATGTCAATAGGGAGAAGTGCAGGGGTAAATGGAGAAAGTGAAAAACACAGTAAGGACAGAGATGGGGCAAAAAGGGGTAAGACCATCAAGAAATAGAGGGTAATGAGTACCAATGCCCGTAGTCTGGACAACAAGCTCCCTGAACTGGTGGCCTTGCTGAAAGAGGGATGCCTGGATATTGTAGCAGTCATAGAAACATGGTTCACAGAGAACCATGACTGAGATGTTAACATACCAGGGTACACAACCTACAGGAGAGACAGGGAGGGCAGATGGGGGGAGTAGCTCTCTATGTAAGGGAAGGGATAAAAACAACTGAACAAAACAGTAAACTGGGAGGAGAGGAGGCACTGTGGGTCACTTTTGAGACTGGAAATGGCACCACAATCTGCACAGGGGTTGTATACAGACCCCCATGTCAGGGGGAGGGAATGGACAAGGATATGATAGAAGGCATACTTAGGATGGCTGAGAAAGGGGAGATACTATTGATGGGGGACCTTAATATGCCAGATGTTAACTGAAGCACCTTTGCTGCAGCCACATCCTAAAGCAGGGCCATTCTTGATGTCCTTCAGGTGGCATGCCTCAGACAGCTAGTTTTGGAACCTACTTGTGAGAGAGCAATCTTAGAGCTTGTACTCTCAAATGGGGACAGTGAGAGGATCTCAGATCTAGAAGTGGGTAGCCATTTGGGAACAAGTGACCACCAAACTGTGGTTCACGATAAACTCAGCTACAGAGACAAGCCATACAAAAGTGAGGGTTCTGGACTTCAGGAGGTCTGACTTTGGTAAGATGGGAGAGTGCCTTAGAAAAGCACTAGCAAACAGGCTAGAAGGAGAGGTGGAGCAACAGTGGGGAAATATCAAAACTGCCATCACAGAGGCAACAAGCCTTTGTGTGAAGCAAATAAACAAATCAAAATGAAAGAAGAAGCCACTATGGTTCGCAAAAGAGGTGGCGGTGAAGGTTAGGGAGAATAAGATAGCATTTAGGAAGTATAAGGAAACACAGAAGAGCAGGACAGAGAACTGTACCAGTTAAGGCAGAAGGAAGCAGGGAGGGTAGTCAGAATAGCAATGGCACAAACTGAGGAAAAGATAGCCAACTCAGTTAAGAAGGGGGATAAAACCTTTTATAGGTATATCAAGGAGTGTAGAAAGACAAAGGGAGGGATAGTGAGGCTGAATAGAATGGATGGTGGGTGGGCAGAGAGTGACAGTGAAAAGGCAGGGATACTGAATGAATACTTCTGTTCAGTATTCACAAAAGAGGAAGTGGGGGAGGTGCCTAATCCAATTAACAGAAGCACTCTGGAGAGGGGGTTGATCCCAGTACTTTCACAGAAGAAAGGGTTCTGAAAGAACTCCTAAAACTGAAGGTGGACAAAGCAATGGGGCCAGATGGAATTCACCCCAGAATTCTAAAAGAATTAAGCAGAGAACTAGTGACACCACTGACTACCCTTTTTAACAAATCATGGGAGGATGGTATGGTACCTGAGGACTGGAAGAAGGCTGATGTGATTCCCCTTCACAAAAGTGGGACCAAGACAGAGGCAGAAAACTAGAGACCTGTCAGTTTGACCTCTGTGGTAGGGAAAGCGCTGGAATCACTTCTGAAGGAAAGAATTGTTGAGTACTTAAAGGCCAGCGGGGCACATGACTCAAGGCAGCATAGGCTTACAGTGGGAAGGTCATGTCAGATGAATCTAATTGATTTCTTTGACTGGGTGACCAAAGTAGTAGACCAGGGAGGGGCTGTGGACATGGCCTACCTAGATTTTAGCAAGGCATTTGACACAATCCCACATAAAAGATTAGTAGTCAAATTAACCAGCCTGGAAGTGGGCCCCAGGGTGGTAGCCTGGGTAAAACACTGGCTGAACAACAGGACACAGAAGATAATTGTAAATGGAGTTCACTCTGAAGAAAGATGGGTTACTAGTGGGGTACTGCAGGGTTCAGTACTGGGTCCAGTCCTTTTTAATGTCTTTATAAGTGACATTGCAGAGGGACTGGAAGGAAAAGTATGCCTCTTTGCAGATGACACAAAGATCTGCAACAGGGTTGATACACGAGGAGGCGTGGAAAGGATGAGAAGGGACTTGACAAGGTTGGAGGACTGGTCAGAAGTATGGCAGCTAAGATTCAATGCAAAGAAGTGCAAAGTAATGCACCTGGGAAACACAAACCCAGGGGAAGATTACACAATTTGGGGGGGGAAGTAGTAACAACAACAAAAATGGAAAGGGATCTGGGGGTAATTATATCAGATGACCTTAAGGTTGGCAAGCAATGTGAGAAGGTGGTAGGGAGGGCTGGGGAGATACTGGGATGTATAGGGACAGGCATCACCAGCAGAAAACAGGAAGTTGTTATCCCCCTGTACTAACAGTTGGTGAGACCCTATCTGGAGTACTGCATCCAGTTCTGGAGACCCCATCTCCGCAAGGACATAGACAGGAAGGCGGCAGTCCAGAGGAGGGCAACTAAAATGGTGCAGGGTCTGCAAGAGAAGCCATATGAGGAGAGACTAAAGGAGCTTAATATGTATACCCTTGAGGAAAGGAGGGAGATGGGGGACATGATAGAAATGTTTAAGTACCTCAGTTGAATCAACAAAGTCGAAGAGGGTAGCATCTTTCAGAAAAAGAGATGTGTAAAAACAAGGGGACACAATTTGAAGATAGAGGGTGGATGGCTTTGGGGCAATGTGAGGAAGTATTTTTTTACAGAGAGGGTGGTGTACGCATGGAACAGCCTTTCTGTGGAGGTTGTGGGGTCTAAAATTGTGGGAGAATTCAAGAATGCATGGGACAGACATAAGGCAATTTTTGTGGTGGGTAGGAAGAAATAGGCTTTTGGTTAAATAGGATCTGCAGCTTATCCTCTCAGTAGGGAAATGGGCAGACTAGGTGGGCCAAGTGGTCCTTATCTGCCGTCAAAGTCTATGTTTCTATGTTTCTATGCTCTATACAGAATGACAAAGGGAAAGTAAGTGAGCTGAAACAGTCATGGAGAAACATTTGAGGCACTAAATATGCAGGACTGTGGCGCAGTTCCAGCTAGTGTGTGTTGGTGCCTTTTTACTTGAACATTTCTGCCAGCATAGCAGTGGAGATAGTTTTAATTCAGTACAATCTCCACCACCACTACCTTTACCTGTAAGCTGCACTGTGTCTTAAGGAATCAAGTAGCTGTTTTTAAGCAGAATAGTGGATAATCAAGTGCACTAATATATCCCCTTAAGGAACCAAAGCAGATCTTCTACCCTGCTTTAAATAAGTACTGTTAGATCATTGCACTGTGCCTTAAGGAGTCTTTGGAGCTGTTTAAACAAGATAGTAGAGAATCGTTTGCACTGCAAATTAATATATCCCCTTAAAGAACCAAAGCAACTGTTTAACCCTGCTTTAAATAAGTAATGTTAGATGCCTTAAGGAGACAAAGCATGTTTCTCACTATTTTTACATCGCTCTCAAATAGACGTTCTTCTAACTTAAGAGAAAGTACAGCCTCTTGCATTCTACTCAGTCTCCTTCCCCTGTAGCACAGGTTAAATAATGCGTACCTGCTTCTCCACAGAACACACAGGATACACAGGATCGAATCCAACTGAGGGTTCCCCGGTCACGAGGGCCTGAGTGCAGACGCTCTCCCCCAACCCCGAAAAGGTACAGAATCTCGGGCACAGTAAAGAAACAGGACTGTGGCGCAGTTCCAGCTAGTGTCCTTGCCCTGCCAAAACTGCGTGTCAGCTCCCCACCACCCCCACCACCACCCTTGGTCGGCACGCCTTTATATAGGGCTGGAATGAACCAATAGGAGTGAGGCTGCTTCAGAACCTATCAGCCCACTCTACCATTAGCAGCTTATATCACCTCACCACCGGAGGCAGCATTGTCCCCATCCACTTTCACTGTTCTATTTGACCTTTTCCAGTATATGTAATTGGTGTCTAGCCCTCCAGCGTCTCACCACTCACCACCAATAAACTTGCTCCAGTCGTCCTATCTCCCTTCCCACTCTCCTGTAATAGCCTCCATCCTGTATCCTCAGATACTGCCCTGCTGCCTAGCAACCTCCTAGCATCCCCCCGGCAGCAGACTTCAGCATTACAATGCTTATCGAGCTACTCGTCTCTATTCTTTTCATCCCGGGAACCCCCATTCACTTGCCCATGGCTCACTCCACGGGCCCTCATGCATCACAACACAGGCTCCAACCCACTCTCCTTGGCATGGCAGCTCCGCTGCACCCCCCCACTCATCGCCCACCCAACTCCTCTCAACACCCCTCCCATGTCCCATTGCATTTCTCTCATACCCTACCCTTATCTCCCTGGCCACCCCCTGCTCAGGCAGTACCCAAGAAATAAAGCAGCGTGTCCATATCACAAAACTGAAAACACTGGCCCTCCTCAGAAGTTTTGCACTGCTACTTCTAATGTCAGGCAATGTACTCTCTAATCCAGGCCCAGGCTCAGTTAGCCCCAGTGCCTCCTGCCATGGGCTAAGTATCGCTGCCATGAACATCTGCAGCCTAACCAACAAATTAGCACAGCTCTAATGCTGGGTGCAGCTGCATGAACCGGATGTGCTAGCCCTCACTGAGACCTGGCTATCAAAGAAGGTCCCGGACCCCTCTATTGCACTCCCTGGCCACACCATTTATCAAGCAGACAGACTTAGCAAACGGGGAGGGGGGGGTGTGTCTTTTACATCCGAGACACCCTGCCATGCCAAACCCTACTGGCACCCTCCCTGGCCCACGAAGCGCAAGCTCTAACTCTAAAAATCACACCAAACACTACCATAGCCCCTTTTACCATTACTGTGGTGCACATCCCACCACATAACCAAACCCTAGCATTTCAATCTTTGGCAGACTATATCTCCAGCTTCCCACCCAATACTGAACACATTGTTATGGGTGATTTTAATGTGAACTGGCTGTCAGGTTCGGCCTCCCCTATAAAGGACTCCATCTTAGCACTAGACCTGACCCAATTAGTCACCCAACCAACCAGGATTAACCCCAAAAATGGTACTAGCACCCTCATCGACCTCCTATTCACCAATCGCCCTAACAGAATCACAAACGTAACGATACCGCCAGACTCATTAAGCGACCACTCCCCCACCCTCTTTGCCTGGTCATGCCTGCTGAAACTTCCCTGACCAAGCAGTTTCCTCTGACACCGGCTCCAACCTGGAGGCCTCACTAAATTAAGGAGATACCTTACCCAGTGTGACTGGTCCCCCATCAGGCATGCCCCCTCCATAGATGCTGCCCTTGAATACTTCACCCACACATTCAACAAGGCCTGTGATGCTTTTGCCCCACTCACGAAGGTGAAAACTAAAAAACAAAATGCCCCTGGGTTACACCTGCATTGCTCAATCAGCTAAAGAGGCGCAACTATCTCTGGTACAAAGCAACCGCCTCCGGGGTACATGCGGACAGGCTGGCCTACAAAATGGCTCACAACAAGTGCACCTGGGCTATTAGAATGGCCAAATCCTGCTACTACAAGTCCACCCTGGCCTCTTCCAGGGCAGTGCTAGGTTGTTTTGGGACAACCTAAAGGAATTAAATGGAAAGTTCAGGACGCCTCCCCCTGCCCAGCTATCTGTCAACAATAATATTACAACGGATCCACTCGCTATCGCCAACGGTCTGAATGCAGCTTTCTCTGATCTGAGCGCAGTCCTGCCGAGCAACTTTTTTTGATCCCACCCCTAACTCCCCAGAACCAAACAACACCTACCCCCCCTTTCTACATCAAGGTCATTACTATGAATGAAGCAAGCCTCTACCTTAAAAAAGCACTAGGGGGCTCAAACTACTGTGCAGTCTCCTTCGACATGAGAATCCTTAATTTGGTTCTTGACTTGGTGCTAGCCCCCCTAACTGATCTCCTTAGCCTATCCCTGTGTCTTGGGCAGTTCCCAAGCAACTGGAAGATGGCCACTGTCACTCCTGTACTGAAGGGTGGGGACCCCACATTTCCCAATAACTTCAGACCCATCTCAATACTCCCACCCCTCTCAAAAGCCCTGGAAAAAATTGTTGCAGACCAACTCACAGACTACCTACATGCACACGACCGCCTATGCAGGGAACAATATGGTTTTTAGAGTCGGACACAGCACAACCACTGCCCTCGTAGAAATCTCCAACTCTCTGCACAGTGCACTAGATAAAAAACTGCTAACAGGAGCTGTATTCATAGACCTGTCAAAAGCATTCAACACAGTCTCTCACCCCCTCCTCATAAATACTCTTCGCAGAACAGGCCTGTCCTCCAGACCCATCGCATGGTTCACAAGCTACCTTACAGACAGGTCCCAACGTGTGAGGATAAACAGCACCCTCTCACCTGCACTACCAGTCTGCTCTGGGGTGCCCCAGGGCTCCACCCTTGGCCCATTGCTATTCAGCATCTTTCTGAATACTCTGCCCAAATCCTGTCCTTGTAACCTCCTTCTCTACACAGATGACGACGTAATGTATGCCTCTAATTCAGATCCCGCAATCATTCAGTCCTCCCTTCAACTTGCCTTCAACCAAGTTGAACACTGGTTCACTGACCACAGACTTGTGGTCAATATAAATAAAACTAAATCAATGCTCTTCTCCCATCGACAGAGTACGGTCCACAATGCCCAGCTTACAGTCTTCTCCAAAAATCTCCTCCCACTGGAACAGTTCTACACCTATAAATACCTGGGCATAACCTTTGATCCTAATCTCTCATTCCACCCACATATAAACAATCTTTCCTCTGCCATAAACATACGCACTGGGCTGCTGTATTGGCACAAAGCCAGCCTACCCACAGAGGCACTAAACATTGCTGTTACCTCCTCTGTTCTCTCTCTTGTAGACTATAGACTAACTGTCTACTCAGTCACTGACCACACAGCGTAAAACAAAATCCACCTAGCCATTAACAAGGCCTGTAGACTCATTGCTGAAGTAACTAGGCATACCCACAGCTGTTCCCTATATGCTCTAACAAAGATTCTCACCCTAGAAAAATGACTACGGTATCAGACATGTCTCCTTACTAAAAAAATCCAGCTAGGCCTTACTCCCGCTGGAGTCTCAGCCTCCCTCCGTGCTGCACATAATACAACTAAAACTTGCGCAGCAGACAAATCAATATGGGCTGTTCCCAGAGTCTCTACCATACTGGCACAATGGTCCTTCCCCTACAGAGCACCCTCCTGATACAATGAACTCCCCCTAGCCATCACCTCCATCCCCAGACTAGGCCCCTTCAAAGCAGCCCTCAAGAACCACTTAATCACCACCCGCCACTGCCTCTGCCCTCACTAAAGTTATAGATATCAGCCACAGACGGTAGTCCCTGGGCTATGATAACCCTGATCCACTTCCGCCACTGTGTGCTAAGACAACGCTGGTTTCCTGATGGCTCATCACCTACCAGCATTTAGGCCTTGCATACATTTGTTGATGTACTACTTGTTGAAGTGCTTACGCTCCCTACAAAACTGTATAGCTACCAAATCTGTATAGGTCTAACAAATCAAATCTGTATAGGTCTAGCAGCTCTATCCGCTGCCTTACTTATAGTACTCTGCCCATATGTAACTCTTAATGCATATACCCTGTTGTCTCTGTCTCCCCCATCTGTAACTATGCTCAATGTCCGCCCCCTTGTATGTTTTGATATTCTGACGTGGAGCCTTTGGAAATGAGTCCCTGACTCAAAGGTTGTAATCCGATTATTTCAATAAATAAAAAATAAGGGGATTTGCCTGGCCAAAAACAAATGGTCTGGCTTCACAACACAGAGGCCCCTCTTTGCACATCTGGAATGGGGGATGCTGGCTAACTATATCCTAGGCATTTAATGCAGTAAGCAAACAATACTTCACAAATTAATGGCAAGTTAGTGATAAAAGTTAAAGGCCACTAAACAACTTGCAAAAGAGTCAGAATTAATGAGTTTACCTAATTTTAATGGGAAATCAATGAAAAAGGTATTTCAGTGGCTCTAATTGCTAGCAGTAGTGTGAAAAATAGAAACCAGTGTGTTTTTTTAGATGAGATTTGCACCAGCTTAATTGCTGCACACATGGCAAGTGAGCAACATGTGAACCTGATGTGAATTTTAAATGATGTTCACACCAGCTTAACTGCTGCACTCATGTCAAGCATGCAACATGCGAACTTGATGTGATTTTTAGACCTGGTTCACTTTGTGTATGCGAACCGCATGCATGCATTGCACAATTTAGCATGTGACATGCAATTCTGCATGTGCACAGCACTCATATTTCTGTAAGGGTTCTATTATATATATGATTGTAGTGAAGTTTATTGGAAAAAAAGATTAGAGCCTATAGAAACGCTAACATGCACTGTAGGCTATCGAATCTCTTACTGCTGCCTACTGTTCTGATATCAGCTGTTGTGAATTCTAGGATGTGTTGTAACAGAAGATGTCAGCCTAGAAGTAAACAAAATTAGTCTTATGCCATGTGCCACTACAGTAAACAGTAAGTAAACCAAAATGTTTTTGCACACAAAGTGCACATTGGGACCAGCCCCACACTTGAGTGTGGGGCCCTTCTTGTTGACTGTGCCCTTTTAACAGAACAAGCCCAGCTGGAGTGAGCCAACTCTTGTAAATCTTGCAACTTAGCTACTTTAAAATCGGAGTAAAACAAATCTCCTCTTAACACATAGAAATCAAGGAGAACAGTGAGTTGTGAGCATATTATTTTTGACAGTCTGTTAGGAAAATTATTCATACACAGGATACAGATAGACAATTTTATTAGGCTATTCTTTCACGTTGCAGTGGGGGCAAGAGAATTAACAACTAACAGTATTTTGAAAACCTTCCTTACCTCACCTTTCTTTTTTAAAGTACTGTATTACTTCCTGCAGGCTGTGTTAAGCATTTTAAATGTAAACACGCCCTTGGCCACGTCGAAGTTTATTAGGTAAAAACTGTTTGATCTGCCAGAATATCTTTGGCTGCTGTAATGAAAAGCAACTTAATTTATTTTCATGTCATTGGTATTGTATGTGTCACATAGATTGTCCATGAAATCTTTGCTGTAGCCAGCTTCTAACTCTGCTGGCTATTGACCTCATCATTAAGAGCTATCATTTTCCATGGACCATTAGGTTAATGGAGATTTGTGGCAGCAATGCATCTGTTATAGATTATGTATTTAAATCAAAATGAGTAATGATATTAATGGGGTAGGGGGGAGGGAGTTCAGAGTCTGTGCATTGAGATAATTGCTTTGAAATTAAGGTGCATCTTATTCTGTTAAGATAGTTATAAATGGCACACCATTGTGCTAATTTAGTGAATGAATTTGTGAATCATGACAATACAGCTGGTAGACCAAGGGTGCCAAGAAGCTAAGCTGAAAGCTGAATTATTAAATACTGTTGGTCCTCAACAGATTGTTGAATTACCACAACAATGTCCTGAGCATTCTCCTTTTGTTCTCTTGTTTAATTTGAATGGGATACTAAGCTCTCATATTTTTAAGAAAAACACTTTATAAATTGACATGGTAAACTTAATAAAGTGACATAGTAATTTGAGATTGGAAGTGATGCTATGTCCATTATGTTCACCCCCTGCTTTATAAGCAGTTTTGGATATGTTTGCTGTACAAACATATACTAATTAAATATACTGGAATGTTATTATAACAAGTGGTCCTTTGAGTACTTATGCACATATCAGAATGCAGTACCCATAAAGCATTGTCTTCCCTAACTAACCAAAAACCTGGAGTGAATTTCTATTTTTCCTCTCTTGACCTTCATATTTGACTGAAATATAACAGTTTTATGAATGTATTCTTAGGGAGGACAGAAAACGTGGCGCTTATGTTCAGTTCTCCAATACTGTGTTAGCCAGGTGGGCCATAGGATTGGAAGCAGACACTGAAAATGATGCAGAGGTCTGGGATAAATTATAAGATAATACAGAGTGTGTACACAAGCTTAGCAGTGCACCTAAATCCCATTGCACTGACAACTGGAGAGAGGCTGAGTTTGCGAGTGAAGCCAGTCTCTAGGGTAGCGGAGGAAGAACCCCCCCCCCCAAATTTTCTGATCTTCACTAATAAGGAAAACAAACACTCAGCACTCATGTAGATACAGTAGCTTTGGATTTCTTGTCTTATTAATGTGAATTCAGAACACAATGCAGCCAAGTTAGTTCTGTTCAAAAGAAAATTATTTTAATAAAATTGTGCTACATGTCCAAAATGCAGATAAAACAAGCCATATGTTCAATATTTTCAATGGTAATGCACATGAGTAGTTTACATCATTTTTTTTTATTAAAAAACAATAAAACATATTGATCTGCCAAAAGGGTGGCTAAAATCATTGACAGACAGGATGTTACATAGGCAGTAAGTGTAGAAAAATACTTTAAATTTGAGTCTACCCTGAGATCCAGTACTTTATTCTTGTTCCCAGCATCACTATTCCCCTCCCTCAATGATGCCCTTCCATCCATGATTATTTCCTTCTGATGGAATCCATGTCAACTGGGCACAGACTATTAAGCGCATGTCAGTTCAATACCATTGATTCAGCTCTGCGTTAGTTCAGCTCCGTAAATTCAGCATCTGTCACTTCAGCTCAGGACAGCAGGATACAGCAGATGTGAAATGTATTTATTGAAATGTTTCACCAGGAAGGTACACTGAGCAACAAGTTGCTCATCTCCCAGTGCCACCTGGGGGAAAGGGGAACATGAGGGAAATTACATGGATTTGAACACTACAGAGATTACATGTAGGTTACATATAATAAGGACAGTAAGTAAAACAGTAATGCAGCAATGAGACAACAAAGTACAACAGTTTGGGACAAGTGGGTACTGTGATGACGGCATAAAACCTAGAAGATACACTAGCATAACATGGCATTTGTGATATAATTTACATGTCCCGTAAGTGGGAAACTTAAATACAGTTGAGAGGGATTCTAGTAATTTAAACTAGGGTGAAACATAGAAACATAGACTTTGATGGCAGATAGGGACTGCTTGGCCCATCTAGTCTGCCCATTTCCGTACCTACAGGATAGGCCACAGATCCTAGTTAACCAACAGCCTATTTCTTCCTACCCACCACAAGAATTGCCTTATGTCTGTCCCATACATTCTTGAATTCTCCCACAGTTTTAGACCCCACAACCTCCTCAGGAAGGCTGTTCCACGCATCCACTACCATCTCTGAGAAAAAATACTTCTTCACATTGCCCCTGAACCGCCCCCCTCTATCTTTAAATTGTGTCCCCTTGTTCTTGCACGTCTCTTTTTCTGAAAGATACTACCCCCTTGGACTTTGTTGATTCCACTGAGGTAGTTAAAAGTTTCTATCATGTCCCCTCTCTCCCTTCTTTCCTCAAGGGTATACATATTAAGCTCCTTTAGTCTCTCCTCGTATGGCTTCTCTTGCAGACCTGCACCATTTTAGTTGCCCTCCTCTGGACTGCCTTAATCCTGCCTATGTCCTTGCGGAGATGGGGTCTACAGAACTGGATGCAGTACTCCAGATGGGGTCTCACCAACTGTCAGTACAGAAGGATAACAACTTCCTGTTTTCTGCTGGTAATGCCTCTCCCTATGCATCCCAGTATACCCCCAGCTCTCCCTACTGCCTTCTCACATTGCTTGCTAACCTTAAGGTCATCTGATATGATTACCCCCAGGTCCCTTTCCTTTTTTGTTGTTGTTACTACCTGCCCCCCATTGTGTAATCTTCCCCTGGGTTCTTGTTTCCCAGGTGCATTATTTTGCACTTCTTTGCATTGAATCCTAGCTGCCATACTTCTGACCATTTCTCCAACCTTGTCAATTCCCTTCTCATCCTTTCCACGCCTCCTTGTGTATCAACCCTGTTGCAGATCTTTGTGTCATCTGCAAAGAGGCATACTTTTCCCTCAAGTCCCTCTGCAATGTCACTTATAAAGACATTAAAAAGGACTGGACCCAGTACTGAACATTGCGGTACCCACTAGTAACCCTTCTTTCTTCAGAGTGGACTCCATTTACAATTACCTTCTATGTCCTGTTGTCCAGCCAATGTTTTACCCAGGCTACCACCCTGGGACCCACTTCCAGGCTGGTTAATTTGACTATTAATCTTTTGTGTGGGACTGTGTCAAATGCCTTGCTAAAATCTAGGTAGGCCATGTCCACAGACCCTCCCTGGTCTACTACTTTGGTCACCCAGTCAAAGAAATCTATTAGATTTGTCTGACATGACCTTCCCTCTGTGAACCCATGCTGCCTTGGGTCCTGTGCCCCACTGGTCTCTAGGTACTCAACAATTCTTTCTTTCAGAAGTGACTCCATCACTTTCCCTACCACAGAGGTCAAACTGACAGGTCTGTAGTTTTCTGCCTCTGTCTTTGTCCCACTTTTGTGAAGGGGAATCACATCCGTCTTCCTCCAGTCCTCAGGTACCACACCATCCTCCCATGATTTATTAAAAAGAGTAGCCAGTGGTTTCACTAGTTCCCTTAATTATTTTAGAATTTGGGGTGAATTCCATCAGGCTCCATTGCTTTGTCCACCTTCAGTTTTAGGAATTCTTGCAGAACCCTTTCTCTGTGAAAGGGTGGGATCAACACCCTATCAAGAGTGCTTCAATTGGATTAGGCATTCCCCTCCTCTTTGTGAATACTGAGCAGAAATATTCATTCAGTATCCCTGCTTTTTCACTGTCCCCTCTGCCCACCCACTGTTCATTGTTTCCGCTTCACTATCCCCCTTTGTCTTTCTCGCTCTCTGATATACCTATAAAGGTTTTATATACCCTTCTTAACTGAGTTGGCTATCTTTCCTCAGTTTAGGCCTTTTGCTATTCTGACTTCCCTCCCTGCTTCCTTCTGCCTTAACTGGTACAGGTCTCTGTCCTGCTCCTTCTGCATTTCCTTATACTTCCGGAATGCTATCTTTTTCTCCCTGACTTTCCCAGCCACCTCTTTTGAGAACCATAGTGGCTTTTTCTTTCATTTTGATTTGTTTATTTGCTTAACACAAAGGCTTGTTGCTTCTGTGATGGCAGTTTTGATGATTCCCCATTGTCGCTCCACCCCTCCTTCTAGCCTGTTTGCTAGTGCTTTTCTGAGGCACTCTCCCATCTTGCCAAAGTCAGCCCTCCTGATGTCCAGTACCCTCACTTTTGTATGGCTTGATTCTGTAGCTGAGTTTAATGTGAACCACACTGTTTGATGATCACTTGTTCCCAGATGGCAACCCACTTCTAGATCTGAGATCCTCTCACTGCCCCCATTTGAGAGTATGAGATGTAAGATTGCTCCCTCATGAGTGGGTTCCAAAACTAGCTGTCTGAGGCCTGCCACCTGTAGGGCATCGAGAATGGCCCTGCTCTTGGATGTGGCTGCAGCAAATGTGCTCCCGTTAACATCTGGCATATTCAGGTCTCCCATCAACAGTATCTCCCTAGTAGGGGGTCATACAGACAGCACAGGGTAGTAAGGGAGTTCAGACAGTACAGAGCAGCAAGGTAAAAACAACAGTAAAAATTAGCAAGTTGAGACAGAAGTGTGATTTTGTTTAGAATTGCAAAAAGAGAAAAAGAAAAGAAAAAAGAGGAGGGTTAGCCATAGTTGTGGCTAAATAACTGAAGGGGAGAAAGGGGGGGTGGTGATAATGGGGAGGGGAAAAAGGGAGGCACTTGAGATACAGGATATTAGATAGAAGGACCCAATAAGAGGTCAATTGAAGGAGGGTAGGGGAGCAAGGATCATAGGGGAGCTAAGAGCCATGCAGGAGACAGATAATAGAGAAGAGAGGGAGGGATTTAGAAGGGTGAAGTAGCAATGACCCTAAAGGAGCTAGGAGCCCATTATGGATAGGGATGGAGGGAGAAGGAGAAGGGGAAAGGTCTGCTGGGGCCTGAACCTACCGAAGTGCAGAGAACGCTGCCTGCACAAGGCAGAGGTGGAGCATGAAGGGAGGGAGTAGGCTGTCAGGTAGTGAGAGTGAGACAGAAGCTTAACCCATTCAGGCCAGGACAAGCTGTTGAGAACACTGAAGGGGATGGATCAAGGCAAGCCTTTAGTGAAATATGTGGAGGAAGTGGAGAGGGAAGTGGGGGGATAGGTAGAGGGAGGAGGGAGGAAAGTAAGGGTTTGTCAAGAACAATGAACCTTGTGAGGGTAGTCCCAACAGAATTGCGGGGAGGAGAGAAGGAAAGAGAGACTGCCAGGGCCTGACCACTCCCATATGCAGAGCACCCTGCCTGCACAAGGCAGAGGTGGAGAATAATAGGAGGGAGCAGGTTGAAAGCAGCAAGGGAGAGTTATGTTATGGGATGCTGGGGCCACAATAGGGTTTGCAAAGGCCAGAGGAGAGGTATTTGATGAGAGGGGAAAGGGGCTGACTGGAACTAATGGCAGAATGATATGACATAGAGGACAGAATTAGGGAGGGTCATGGCAAGTACAGTTAGGAGCAAGATAGTTATTCAGGGTTGTGCAGATGGAGTAGGAGGAGGATGAATGATGCATTTGGGGGGGGGAGGGAGTTCCAGATTTGTAGGAGTCAGTGAGAGAACCCAGATTGGCTGATTAGGGTGGATTGACGGGGACAACCAAGGTGTGGGAATTGGTTGATCTGAGTGAGTGGGAGGGTGGAGTGAGAGTTAAGAAAGAGGTGGTGAGGTAGGAAGGGAGCTCACTCAACAAATGTTTGGAGTGAACTTAGCACAGTGGGAGAGCCCATTATTTGTAAGAGAGGGGAACGAAAGGGCACTGTAGAGATCACAGTGGTGAGTGTGTGTGGGGGGGGGAGCATCCAGGGCAAAGCAGCAGAAGAAATTGAAGAGGGTGTCCAATCTGGTCAGGGAGGACTTGGGGGCCACACCATAGGCTATGTCGCAGTAGTCAGAACTGGGCAGTATCATCTTCTGAACAAGTTCACTCCTAGGCATAGGTGGGATTCAACTACAGTTCCTGTACAGGGCACCAAGCTTGGAGCACAGTTTTTTCTAGATGGCATCATTATGTCCAGCGAAGTTTAGTTGCTGGTCCAACCAAACACCTAAGTACCTGAAGGAGGATGTGTCCTCAAGAACAGTCCCATCAAGGGTGTGGAAAGTGGGCTGGGAGGGAATCCTACAGAGTCTCTGCCTTGTGCCAAAGGTCATGGAGACAGTCTTCTTTTATTTATTTTTTATTTAATTCTTTTATTTATTTTATTGTTTATTTAAGCTTTTGTTTTTCTTGGCATTAAGGAAAAGTTTATGATTATCAAACCAGAGCTGAACCTTATCATAGTCTTGCTGCAAGCTGGCTGTAACCTCAGTAGGACAAGAGCTGGTTGTAACCTCAGTAGGACAGAGCCATGTCATTGGGATACATGAGTATAGCGGAGAAGGGGGACCAAACAGAGGGAAGGTCATTTAAGAAGATAAAGAATAGGAGGGGCCCTAGCACAGAGCCCTGGGTGACTCCAGTGCTAATCAGGAGGGGAAGGGAAGTGGTGTCTGAGATCATTACTGATTGGGTTCTGCCAGTAAGGTAGGCCTTGAACCAGTTTGTGGCTGAGGGAGACAGGCCAGCTGCCAGTAGGGAGTCAAGGAGAATGGAGTGGGATACTGTGTTGAAGGCTTTGGCCAGGTCGACAAAAATGGCAGAGGTGATTTGGCCATTGTCCATCCCAGTTAGGATGGATTCAGTGAGCCATAGTAGTGAGATGTTGATTGAGTGTTTTTTCCTGAAGCCAGATTGGAAAGCAGTGAAAAAGGATGAGTCAGAAAGAAAGGAGGTGAGCTGGGAAAGGACAATGTGCTCTTGTGGCTTGACAAGGGTGGGAAGGAGAGAAATTGGGTGATGGTTGCCAGGGGAAAAGGGGTCAACCCCTTTGGGTAGAGGGAGGATTACTGAATGTTTCCATGGAGAGGAGACAGAGGTAATTGAGAATGAGAGATTTAGGATTAATGAGAGGGGGTAGACTATGCTGTTGTGGAGAGGGAGAGGAGTTTAGGATCAAGGCCACCTAGGGAGGCACCTTTAGAGGGGTTGATGGAGAGGAGGGCACTCAGGGCATCATTTGGGGTTACAGTTGCAAAGGAGAAGGGGATGTGGGAGGGTGGTGAGAGTGGAACTCCAGTAGAGGTTGGGGGGGATGGATTTTAGTAGCTCAGTGGCACAAGAGGGTATAGTAGGAGTTGAACTCCACAGCTACTGCAGGCAGATCAGATATTAATGACCCTTTTTCTTTAAGTACGGGGAGAGGGAGGGCAAGATAGGGGAGTGAATAGGGCATGAGCTACCTTCCAGAACTTAGAATGGGAATTTATGTTGGAGTTGAAGGCAGATTTGAAGTATTCGGACTAGGCTAGCCTTGTAGCCCTGGTACAAGCATTTCAAATCATGTGGTAGTTTGCGAAGTTGCTAGGATACTGGGTAGCTTTAAGTCACTTCCAAGCTCAGTCTCTGGCCCTGAGACAGGCCAGAAGTTCAGTGGTAACCCAAGGTAAGTGATTTCCTCTGAATCTAGTTTGTTTAAATGGGGCAAAGGTGTTCCAGTTCACAAGAAAGATTTCTTTGAAGTAGTCGAGGACCTTATCAACTGAAGGGAGGGAGATTAGGAGGAACCAGTCGCAGTGGGAAAGGTTACTCAGGAGAGGTTCAAGATCAAGTGACTTGAAAGAGCATAGCTGAATGGTTTTGTGTGGTGATTTAGTTCTGTTGCATTTCCTAACTATGAGTAGAGGGTTGTGATCGCTTAGAGCATCTGGGAGGATGCCAGTGGAGATGATGCGGTGGGGGTGTGAGGTAAGGGCCCAGTCAAGTAGGGAGTGCTTTTGCGACTTGAGGTTAGGATGGGTGGGTTCTGTGATCAGTTGGGAGATGTTTAGGGCTCCAATTTCATTTTTAGTTTTGGTAGATTTAGATGACAACCAATTTAAATTGAAGTCGCCTAGGATGAATATTTCCCCAGAGTGGGCGAGGACAGTGATGGAGGTTAGGTGGTCTAGTGTGACAGGAAGGATGGACATTTGGGTGGTAGTAAATGCTGGCTATGAAGATAGGGAGATTGTAGGGCAGGGACACATGAATAGCAAGGGCATTATGGGTCTCAGGATGTATGAATGTATCTTTTAACAAGGGTAATATTTATTGTGATCGTTAAAATATGAACTCTAGTTATTATGTTTATTTAACTATGGTAGCAAAAAGTTTCTTGTTTTTTTTGTTTCTGCATAACTTGGATGTTGTAAATAGCACTTTTGTAAACTTTTTCCTTGTTGCTTTGATTGCAAAGGAAACAAGCATATTACGCTCCACTGACTTTAGGAATTGGTACATGTTGTTGTATAACTTCACGAAGATGTGACTCATCTAGGGCAACCTTACCCTACCAGGGGATAAAACAAAGTACTCACATACTATCAGTTTTACAAATAATTTGGTAAAACAGTCCCTCTCATCTCCAAATGTCAGCTGTTTTATTAGTCGAATGGCCCTGCTGTCCCAGTTCACACTCTGATATGCCATGTAGCCAATAGGGTCTCCTGGTCTTGAATGCGACCCTCTTCAACTGAACAAACACTATTTTAGTTGTTAGAGGCTGCGCTTCACTGACCATGACTTGGTCAGTCGAGGTCAATGGCATAGCTGTATACTCATCAGCACCAAGTAAGGAATTCATGTGTCTTGCCTAAAAGAGTAAAGACTATACAAATACTGAGTGTGGCCGATTATTGCTATGGTTGATTATGACTTTCTCTGGGATGGTGGCACTGGTGTCTGTCAAATTAATTTAGGATGATCCCCTTGAAACTGTCCTGCTGTGTTTTGAAACCATTTATAAGCAACTATATTACTGGGCCGGTTGTTCAATTTGTCCACCACCCTATTTGGTTAAAAATTACTCCTGTTATAATACACTTTGAGTGTATACCCACCCGACAGTGATAGTTCAAAAGCAAGGTCCCCCACAGTGACTACAGCGCCATGCCACTGTAGGGGACCTGCTGGACCCGGCACTGTCTGTCGGGGGTCCTGCACCCCGCCGAATCAACTCCGACTTGGAGTTGATAATCATTAAGTGGGATTTGGGGGGTGAAGCCCCCTGTAGAAAACACAGCCAGCACCTAGAAACTGGCAGCCAACTGCAAAATGCAGTTGACCTGCTGGTTTCGTTGTCGGGGCAGCCGATGGGAAATTTATTGACCACCCGTCGTGGATCCCACTTTGAGCCTGTTTTTCTAGTGGTTTCAAAACCTTGTTCATCACATTTTGGAATATAGAACCTGCTGTTCTTAACATTTCAGAATGTGAAGAGTGAGGTTTCTGCTACACCAATTGCAGCCACGATCTCCCCTACTGCTGTGACAGAACAAGCAGAGCTATGTAAACTGAATTGTGTACTAATTCAAAAATTGGCAGTTTAAACATTGTAAAATCATTCAGGACTAAACCTATCACTTGCAGAGTCATTATTTTAAAAAGGAGCAGTTTTGCAAATTAAAAAATGGAACTACACACCACAATTTGAGCTACTAGCTGATGAGGGCAGAAAGGCTTTTTGTATAAATCAAGAGAAGCTGAAACTCAAACTCAAATTGTATTATACAAAATAAAGTAACCCCCCTTTGTTGAGTACTCAGCAGATTCTCAATGCTTCAGTAGTTTGGTGACATCAAGAAGGGACTTGAGCTTCACTCTCATGCCTCTGATATCACTAAACTGACTTGGCATTGAGAATCTGCTCATTCTCAATGAAGAGGGGGTTAATTATTCTGTATGTCTTTCCTAAACTTACCCACTGCTCATCTGAGATTTTGGTGCCTAGTGTTAGAGCCAGTCTTCATTTCAAAAAGTTCTGTATAGCACACCCTATTGTACCCTCACATGCATTTATACATCCCTATCTTATGCCCCTCTCCCTTTTAGCCACCACATACACCGGTGAGTACATCTTGAGGTCTTTCATTTGCTCCCCATAGCTCTCACCCTTTTATCCATGGATTGTTTTTGTTGCTCTTCCTTGGATTGTCTCCAATCTATCCCAGTCCTTCCTCAAGTATAGGCCCCAGAGCTGCACACAATATTCTAGGTGTGGTCTAACCAGTGGCATGTACAGTGGCTGAATCACCTCCCTCCTGTGACTGATGATACACCTCCTAATGCAATCTAGCATCATACTTGCCTTCCCATATGCAGCACTTTGCCACACTGAGAGGAACATTTTAGACTGTTACTAATTATTGCCCCCAAGTCCGTTTCATCCCATGGGTGTTTTACCTTAACTCCATTGACACCATATTTTTTCTGTGGATGTTTGCACCCAATGTGCATTTTAAGGCACTGAATTTTAATTGCCAAATTCAAGACCACTTTTTTACTCTCTGCTTCCTTTTTCATACAGCTGATCTATATCTCAGTGTCCACCCTCCCACAGAGCTTGGTATCATCTGCAAATAAACTCACTTTTCCATCATTTGACGTCAATGTAGCTAATGTAAATATTAAAGAGCACTGACCTGAAGATGGACCCACCTGATATGTTGCTGCAGATGGTCCAAAACGTGGCTGCACACTAACTGATATCTGATATATCTCATAGGGATCATACCACTCAGGTGCCACATTATCTGCACTGGCTGCCTATTCTGTGGCACATCAACTTCAAGATAGGCTTTGTGGTATGCAGATCCCTACATGATATGGAACCTAGTTACCTAAAAGATATAACATCACATACCTCTGTCTGCACACTCCACTTCACTGATGTTTGCCTACTGGCTGTGCCCCAGTCAAGGCTGAAGCTGCCCAGGGCAGGGCATTTCGGATGGTTACACCACTGACTTGTAACTCATTGCTTTGCTACATTCATTCTGTCAGCATAGTGGAGGCCTTCAAATGAGCCTTAAAGTGTCATCTGCATAAACTAACATACCAGCTGACCTGATTTTATTTATGATCATGAATCTACTGCTGGTGAGGATGTTCTGTTCTTGCAGCTGTTTATGCATTTCATTATTTCTCTATTCATTTTATCTGTTTCATAATGTTTTCTTTTATTTATATTGTCTGTGTTTTGTGTGATTGGTAGGGCATCCTGAGCCTCTGGGAAAGGGCCCCTAGAAATAAAATTGCCTTGCCTTGCCCTTGTGATATGCTTCTAATCACATCCTTTACCCTTGAGAAGTTGCCATTGAGTAAAATCATCTGGGTCCTTCTGACAACCAGTTTCTGATCCATCCAGTGAGTCCTTCTATTAAACCCAAGTCCCTCACCTTCCAGTCTTCCATACGGCACTGACTCAAAGGTTTTACTGAAATCAAGATATAAGGCTTATAGGCTATCATCTGCTTGTTCCTTGTTGGCAGATTGTATCACTAAGCCGCAAAAATCTGTCAGGTTTGTCTGACATGATCTGCCCCCATGAACCCATGTTAGTTTTAACCCATAAGCCACTTTCCTTTAGAAAAGCAACAATTTCTGCTTCAATTATTGTCTCCAGACTCTTACCCCCAACAGACATCAGACTCACTGGTCTATAATTACCAAGGTCTGTTTGATCCACACTTTCATACAGGGGTGCTGCTTTTTCCACCCTCCACTCCACTGGCCTCTCAGCATTGCCAGTGATGCATGGAAGAGGACTAGAAGGGGAGATGCCAGTGTTTGATCTGTTTCCCTGAGCACAGTAGGGTGTTGCATCTCATCTGGTCATGGGATTTGTTGCCCTTTAGATTCTGCAGCCCATTGAGAACTGTGCCATTGGAAAGTTTTCCTATCTCCAGATGCTGTCCCCAAGTCCCTTAAATTTAATCTTACTGCCAAGTGTAGAGCCTGAAGTCTCCACCATAAATACCAAACTAAAGTACTCATTTATGACATTTGTCTTTCACACATCATCCTCCACCCTCACCCCACTCATCATTATCCTTTCTTTGTTCTCCCTTGTCTGTCTCTTTTCCCTGACATACCTGAGGTAGGTCTTATCTTTTTCCTTAATCCCTCTTGCTATCCTTAGTTTAGTGCCAGCCTTTGCCCTCCTAATTAGCTGTTTGTTCTCTCAAATTTTTCCATATACAATGACCTCTGATTGTTCCCCTAGTAGATCTTAGAAGCCTTTTTTCTCCCAAACTGCCTCTCTCACCTGTCCGTTAAAGCAAAGTGATCTGTTGTGTTTGTTTAACTTTCTATCATACCTAATGCACTCCTAGGACAGCCCTATCACTACACCTACTATGACTTACCATTTTTGTCTACTGCCTTTGTAGCACCTACTGTATACCCTTCATTCTATCAGTGATGAATTCTACCATTGTAGTAAAGTCAATTTTTCTTAAGACAGAGACCATGGTGCTGGAGATAAGCCCCCTAGCCTCCAACACAATACTGAATTTTACATACTGGTGGTCACTGGCCCTAAAGAATATTTCACCCAGATGTCACTGATTATGTCCTGGTTGGATGTAATGAGATCCAAGGCATTCTGAACTCTTGTTGCCTCCTCTGTCCATTGGTTGAGAAAGCAGTCCTGTGTAGACTCCACAAATATCTGGCTCTTAAGACTTGTAGACACTGGAAATTCCCAGTCCATGTCTGGGAAATTAAAATCTCCAATTAATAAAAGCCTCTTTAAACCTTCTGGCTTCTTTATTTCCATTTCCAGTACTGAAGATACAGTATCTCTTCTCATTGGTTAGTTGGCCGGTAAATCACTCTCATCTTAAGTTTTCTGGGTGTGGAAGAGATGTCAGTCTACCACACCTGTCTATGTTACTTCAGTCTCCTAACAGAGGAAGGGACAGAAGGGGTAATGGCACAACAGCCTGCATTTACTGTGGTCATTTTGGTAAGAGGAAAAGGAGAGAAACTGTTCTGACACATCTTTCTATGGTTACTGGACTCTGGAGAGGGAGAAGAGAGAAAATGTTCTACCTCATGTGTCTATTCTTACTAAAAGCTGTAAAATGGAAGGAGAGAGAGTAACATAATCCTGCCATACAACCCAGAGCTATTCAAGTCTACTCAATAGACGGAGAGGAGACAAGCTGTCCTGCTTGGGTCACTGGTATCTTTGGGTATAAAGCACATTATCCAGTCTGCTAGGATACCAAAGAGCTGAGATAGCGCACTATCTAAATGTATCTGATCCATTTAATCTGAATAATAAATGTGGGTAGTGTAATATCTGATTCTTTGCTGAATCAACTCTGCAGATAATGTGCACTATCAAACTGTCTTATGCTAGAGGGAATATATCTTCACAGTCCTTGCTGCTGAGTAGCACTGGCCCACTGCAAGAAAGAAGGAACAGGAGATGTTGTCCTCCCTCACTAGCCTAGTGTTTGCAGTTTGACCCTTCCATATCTGTAAACACTTCCATGATCTCCATCTGTTGACACCCTCTCATACCTGTAAAAGCATCCTCACCTACTGACCCTTTCCTATACCTATTAATACACCCCTAAATCCAGTCTATTGACACTGTCTCATACTGTACCTGTAAATAAATCCCAGATCCCCAATATGTTGGACTCACCTTGACATCAGTAAATATTGCCCCAATCCCTGTTGCATCTACTAACAGGTTTCTATACTTGTTAACTACTCTTCTTGCTCAGCATCCAGGTATCTTTACTGGAGTAAACTGAGCTTTTCCTAATCCAGTCCATCCCCTCATCTACAATAATAATACTAATATTTTTATTTATATAGCACAATTCCAATATCAAAGTGCTTCACATATAAAACATCAGCAAACAATTCATTAAAATCACATAAAATAACAAATTCAATTAAATTCCTCAGAATACCTACAAGTTCAAATATTAAATGCCTGTTTAAATAAATAAGTCTTCAAACTGGTCTTGAAGCCCTCCACAGTCCCACACTCTCTAATCTGATGAGGTAGAGAGCTCCATAGGGATGGCACCATGAACATAAAAGCCCTGGCACCAGATGTCTTTAGCCACACCCTGGGAAACTTTAACAACCCCTCGTCAGTTGAGCAGAGAGGTCAGCCTGGTAAGGAACCAGGAGCTCTTGCAGGTAATCCAGTCCCAATCCGTGTAGGGCTTTATAGGTCAGAAGACCAACCTTGAAGGTGGACCGCCACTGTATAGACAGCCAGTGCAGATTGCACAGCATGGGAGTAATATGACTGGTGCATGAAGTCCCAGTCAATAACCATGCTGCAGCATTCTGCACTAGCTGCAAGTGGCAGACATCAACCCCTGGGAGCCCTAGGTATAGGGAGTTGCAGTAGTCCAGGTGCGAGGTCACAAAAGCATGGATCAACATGGGCCAATCGTTGGACAGAACAAGGTGCTTAATTCTGGTGATGTTCCTAAGATGGTAAAAGGAGGGTTTGATGACTGCCGACACCTGCACCCACAGTGTCAGTCTATCATCAAATACCACCCCCAGATTATCCACCCATTCAGAGGTGGGCAGCTGTACACCATCAAGCCAAAGCCCAGAAGGTAACCCCACCACCAGCCTCTCTATCCAGCACCCCGGATCCACAACTAACACCTCACTCTTCCCAGAATTCAATTTCAGTCAACTGGACTTCATCCAGCCATGGATTACCGATAGACAGTTGTTAAACATTGAGACTGCACTATTCTGGTAGGGTGCAAAAGACAGACAGAGCTGTGTATCATCTGCATAGCAGTGAAAACTCAGCTCATATCATCTTACAATGTTTCTGAGGGGCAGTAAATACACTGCAAACAACACGGGGGACAGCACCAAGCCCTGAGGTACCCACACAGCAGAGAGAGAGAGAATGGTTCAGAGGAAAAAATCCCTGAGACCTGCCAGCTAGGAAAGAATGAAACCATCTAAGAACTGAACCAGCCAGTCCACAGATGAACCTCAGGTGCTTGAGCAGAACCCCATGGTCCACAGTGTCAAATGCTGAAGACAGATCCAAAAGCACCAAGACGGAATGTTGCTTCTGATCTCTCACCATCAGGAGGTCATTAAGCACATGAACAAGAGCGGTCTTGGTACTATGACTCTTTCGGAAACCTGACTGGAGAGGATCGAAGATGTCATGGATGGTAAGGTGGTTCTCCAGTTGCAGTGGAACTACTTTCTCAATCACCTTTCCAACAAAGGGAAGGTTATAGATAGGTCTGTAGTTTGCACAGATGCTTGAGTCCAAAGAAGCTTTCTTAAGAAGCGGTGTCACCACTGCCTCTTTCAGGGAGCTAGGGAATTCTCCCGAATCTAAGGAGCACCAGATAATCTCTGCAAAGGCCGGGCCAATAATCTCCAAACACCCTAATACTAGGCGTGTAGGGCCCAGATCCAAACTACAGCAAGTTGGCTGCAATTCCTGGACAGTCAGCATGATGTCCCCTATCTCTGGTCAGTTGAAAGATATCCAAGAAGACCGAGGGAAGGTGACTGTACACTGACCACCACTAACCCCCATAGAGGGTGCTGGACAGATTTCACCCCTGATGTCAGCCACCTTATCTGCAAAAAAACAAGCAAACTATTCCTTCCTCTACCTTCTGCCCACCTCATACCCTGAGCCCTATTACAACCACTGACTCATCAGGAGTTGCTTCATGTTTGCTCACTGACACTGGATTGAGGCCAACTGTTTCTCCCTTCCCCTCTTCCTTCCCACATCTTCTATCCCCTTTAAGAATCCCAGTCAAGTTAAACAGTTCACACACTCCTGTGTTTGCTCTTCAGAGACATTGAACTGAACCATAGCCCTTCACTTCCCTTTAATGGCCCACCTTGACTGCCCAAAGTCTGAGGGGAGTCAACTGAAATGACAAGATCCTGTTCCAGAAGATAGATGGACAAACTCAAACTTTGGGCCCTGTAATTCAGACTGGATCTGGTCATCACTTCTGAGACATGGCTCACAAAAAAGATCAGGGATGATGATGCCTCCCTTTCTGGTTATATTGCATACAGACAGGAAATGGACAAGCAATATGGTGGAGTAACCATGTACTGTACTTTCTGTACAGCCTCACCATTGGGAAGGCCCACTGCTTCTCCAGTTTAAATCCTACAAGCGCATCAATTTTAAGATCTACTTATCACTACTACCTTATAATATAATTAGCATCATATACTGCTGCCCTGGTATTTTATGTATTTTTAGGTACAGTTAATTCTGCTTATATGCACATGCTTAGGACCATGAGAAAATGTGCATACCAGTTGAATTGCATACATCTGAAAATGACAAGCAATGCTGTTGTTTTAATAGCGTTTGCTCATGATTGCTCAGTATTTCTTAGTATTTCATCTTAAAAAAGATAAAAACAGAGAAATACGTGATAAAATGTTGAAAGATTGTAAGTACTACACTGCTTTGTTATTGCTCAGTAGAGGAAACTTCAGTAAGGCATTCGACTTGATGCCACATGGAAGATTAGCATGTAAGTAAGGGGCACAGGGGCGGGGGCAAAATTGGTGGGATGGGTGGAGAACTGGCTGCAGGGATGGCAGCAGAGGGTGGTAGGGGGAGGAGAATTATCATCCCCAAGGGCAGTGATGAGTGGGGTCCCTCAGGGGTTAGTGCTGGTGCCAGTGTTATTTGGAGTATTTATTGCAGACATCTTGGTAGACATAAATAGCAAGATCAGCCCATTTGCGGATGACACCAAGATGGGAGCAGTGGTGGATGACCGAGATTGCAGAAAGATCTAAAAAGGCTGGAGACATGGTCTGACACCTGACAACTTGGTTTCAGTACCAATAAATGCAAGGTGCTGCATTTCTGGGTAAAGAATCCAAAGAGGAGCTACCATCGGGGGTACAGCTAGCTGTGACTGAGGAGGAGAAAGATCTAGAAGAGCTCATTACAGGAGCAATGAACAACTCCGCACAGTGCAGGAAAGCAGCAGCAGTGGCCAACAAGATGCTGGGTTGCATTGCAAGGGGTATAACCTCTAGGAGGAGGGAGGTGATTCTGCCATTATACAGATCACTGGTCAGACCCCACCTGGAGTACTGTGTTCAGTTTTGGTGCCCTTACCTAAAGAGGGACATTAGATTGCTGAAAGGGGAGCAACAAAGATTATTCAGGGTCTGGGGGAGTTACCATATGAGGTTAGAATGAGGGAGTTGAACATGTACTTTCTGGAGGAGAGGAGGGACAGGGGGGATATGACTGAGACCTTTATGTACATGACAGGAATAAACAGGACAGGTACCGAGGGACTGTTCAAGGGTAGGGTTGGGAGAGATACTCGGGGTCATGACATGAGATTGGAGGGTGGAAGGTTTAGGAGGGAAATGAGGAGGCATTTCTTCACAGGAGGGGTGGTAGCAGAGTGGATACTGGCAAAGGTGGTGGCCTGTAAAACAGTGGGATGCTTCAAGAGGGGCTGGGATAGGGCAAAAGGAGGGTCATGGGAGGAGGGTAGGGTGGGAGGGACAGCTGCAAAGTAGGGGTGCTAGCTATAAAGTCAAACAGGCTCGATAGACCAAATGGCCTTTTTCTGCTGGCAGTTTCGTATGTTCATATGCTCACTGCCTCCATTGACTTTGTCAGTATTACCAATAGCTGTGCCTCTCCTTTCAACTAGTTTGAGTTCTGTTTGTCGAGCTTACCTACACACAAGAATTTCTACCTTTTTTGAAATGTAGGTCTCCACATAACAGTCTATTTTTCGAAACATATACCATACCTCCCATGTTGTCGGTACTGTGTGATGCTCCTTATTATTATCTTCAGCAGTCCTGATACCATCTCACTTTCTCTCACGGTCAGTGTTACATCAGTTCACCCACTGGCAAAGCAAATTTATCATAAGGAATTCAACTTTTTTTTAAAGAACTGTTGTCTTCGTCTTGCTCTCCAGTAAAGCATTCAGACAGTACTCTGAATGGGAATGCCCCACACATCTGGCTTTATCTGCTGATCGCCAGCTGATTGTCATCTCATTAGCAGCTTATTTTGACTGACCAACAATTAACACTGCAGCACACTAGGCAGGAAGAGACAGAAAAAGGACACTTTGCTATGGAAAAGCCAGAAAATGGGGCATACATCTGAAAATGATGTTACATACATCTGAATGAAATAACATGGGAGGAACAGGCTGATAATCGGGACCTGAAAAAATTGTGCATACATCCGAAATGTGCATACATTCGAATGGCATACAAGTGGAATCCATTGTATATTAAAAGTTTAACAGGAATGATCTACTGAGTGAAACAACCAATTTCCAGAGGCATCTTGGGGAAAGAGAAGATGGTAAATATGGTATAACAATAAAATAAAACAAACTCTGGTTAAAGCTGACATGGCTGTGGAAAGCTTTTGGGATGCTTTTACCCATTATTTCTAATGCATTTGCACAATGCAGATCTGCTGAGAAGCAGTTTCAATGTGGTCCTCCTTTTATACATTTTTACAATGTGTTTTCCTAGAATATGCCTGCTGATTGCTATAAGTTTAGCCTGGATAGTTCGCGGAAGACATGGCATCTTATTTTCAGTGGGGCTCCACATCTACACAGTATTATGATGCACTGCATAAAATCAGAACACACTGCAAACAATATTTAACATCTGGACTAGGCTACCCTGAATAAATACATTATAAAAATGGTAAAATCATGACCCCACTGAAAACAAGATATTGCATCTAATCTGGGAGACCCTGAGTAAATACAGTGCAAATGTGTGTGAAATGAAGATCACAATGACAATGAGATGTAGCATGTCCCCAACACTATCCAGGATACAAAATATAGGATAAGAAATATTTAATGAGCTAGTGGAGCCAAAACAGGCAGATAGGAAAACAATACAAATTTTAAGTAGTAGTCAGTTGTAATTTTTTATTTCTGAAGTATTTTTCTTTTTCCTTTTGCTCATCAGAAAGTACTCTATGCGATAATATTTTGCTGGATGTGTGGAACAGCTCTTAGCCTGGCAGCTGACATAGTTTTCTCTACGGCTCCCACATTACATCATCAGCATTGTGATCTCACTGAATGTGACATCACAGGTGAATGACCTGGCAGTTACTCACTTGCTGTTCCTTAGTAGCAGTGATGTCACAGTCATTGAGGTCACAATGCTGATGATACAGTGTGGTGCAGTAGAGTAAGATATGTCAGCTGCCAGGCGAAGAGCTGTTCCACACATCACACCAACTAACATCAGGTAAACAATCTTCTAATTAAACAAAGAGAAAAGAAAAAGTACCTCAGATAGAAAAGGTAATGGTTGGCTGCTTTTAAAATCTGATATTAGTTTTAGGCAGTACACTAGCTCTTTAAAAGAAATCTTTAGACTGAACTTCACTGTGTTCACTGACATAAGCAGTTTCTTTATTGTTTTATAATATATTAGATTGCAGTATTTATTTTGAATGTTGTGGCCATGAGGATGGTGTGTGTGTGTGTGTGTGTGTGTGTGGTGTGTGTGTGTGTGTTTGCTGTAGCTCAATACATTTGTTCCCCCAAAAAGCAAATGCTTGCTAATTGCTATATAATTAACCCAGATAGTTCACAGAAGACCTGGCATATGTCTGAGGCAGTGGTTATCAGATAGTATCTTAAGAAGTTAACAAAACAGTGTAAATCATTTGTTACTGGGAAAGGGTGACATTTATGAGGTATGAATCTTTCTCGAAAGACAATAGTTGCCCAACTGAAGCTAATAGCAAGAAAATGTTTAAATGCTAAGTAATTAAATGTGCAAGTTGTTGCATTTCAAAGGGGGTAAACAAATCTCCAGTTTAAGAGGCAACCAATATTTAACACGCTGTTTGTTTCCTAATGGCTGTCTGATAAGCAGCTTTAGTGCTGTCTCCAACATTCTAAACAGAAAGGGAGTATTGTATTTCATTTGGCATAGTGATTTATAGTTGTGGAAGGATACAATGAAATGTTTAACAAGCATTTGTCAATGCCGAATGTTTGCTTGCTGGGATTGGCAGTGGTAGTGTAGAAGTTACAGAGCTGCATAATAGGAATGGCAGTGAAGTATTGAACTGAAGCCAACCCCACCACCACCCTGCAGAGAGTGACAGGCATTGGGGTGTGCCTTTGGGTCGTCAGGCATAACGGCCACGCCATTTCACCACACCCCACCCTGCAGACACTGACAAGTGTCACGGTGTGCCTTGGGGTCTTTGGCCCTTATGCGCACCCCATTCCATCAGAGATACGGTGAGATGGGTGCGGTATAGGAGAATGGGGTGAACTTTGGGTCCGAAGAGTCCAAGGCATACCTCGATGCCTCTCACTGGCTGCAGGGTGTGGAATGGTATGAGCATTACAGGCAAGAATCCCAAGTCACTTCCCTGATGCCTGTCATTCTCTGCAGGTTGGGCGTTATGGTTGGAAACCCTAATACCTCAGGCATTCGTTGGTATTCTCACTCCAAATTTTCAACATGGTTTTTTTGTGACCCCACCACATGAACAGTGGCAATATTAGTTTGTTAGCTGAAAACTGCTTATGCACAGTGACTACGGCATTTAGCAGCACAGGTGCAAAAACATTCCGAACAGAATGTAAAAAATGACAGCTGCACTGTTCATGGGGAGGTGTAAAAAATGGCAATGTTGCAAATCTGCAGTAAAAATATTTTAAAAAATGGTGAAGTCACGAGAGTCAGCATAGAAACTGTGCAACGCACATCCGTAATGTAATTAGTTTGGGGATTTTTACAGCAGAGTTGTCAACACAGGCATTTGGGACCTCGATCATGAACAGTGTCACTGTGATTTTCTTTATCTGTCCCGAACAATGATTTCCCACAGCGACCACGCATCTCTGCGCTGAAAGTGTGAAAACACATTTTGGCCATGTTGTGAAAAATGATAGCTGTATTGTTCATAAGGAAGTGTGGAAAAATGCCGCTGTTGAAAATCTGGACTGAAAATATTACAAAGTCATGAACTTACGAGGGTGCGTGGAAACTGCGCAATGCTCACTCGTAACACAGTCATTTTTAGGAATTTTGTCATGAAAATTTTCAAAATAGCCATTTTAAGACCTCTGCTCATGAACAGTGTCACTGTGATTTTCTTAATGTGTCCCATACATTGATTTCGCACACCAGCTGCGCCATTGTGCTCTACATGGGCGGAAACACGTTTTGGGTGAGATGTGAAAAATGATAGCTATACTACTCATAAGAAGGTGTGGTAAAATGGCAATGTTGAAAATCTGGAGTGAAAATATTGAAAATTCACGAACTTACAAGCCTCGTAGGAACTGCACAGCAATAAAGTAAAACAGTCATTTTTGGAATTTTTCCACCAGATTTTCAAAATAGGCTCTTGAGGCCCATCTTATGAACAGTGGCAGTGTCATTTTGTTAATTGGTCCTGAAAGGTGATTTCATGCAGTGACTGCAAAATCACCCTTCAGGCTGAATAACACCATGACAGTGGCAGCATTCACGAGAAGGGATCCCAAAAACCCCATGTTGAAAATTTGGTGCAAAAATTACAAAAAATGCCTGAGATATGCAGCAAAGTTGAAAAAACCCTATCTATCCCATTATACAGCTTACCGGCATTTCCTCAGTTCGCGATCGGCTTTGAAGAGTGCAGACGTGTTCCCGGTCCACCGAAGATCGTCGCGCCGAGGTCTGGAGGTAAGTATGGGGTGGTGTGGGAGGCAGGGTGCACAGTGGGTGGAGTGCGGGTTGTGGGAGGGCAGAAGAAGCGCCGAGGACAGTTTTTATTTGCAGGTTTTTTTTAAATGACGTGGACGCTTGCCACGCTGGGTGGGCCTCAGTGGCACAAAGACGGCTGGTTGGGGAATGGAGCCGGGGGATTGGGCACCCCGTCAGCTATAGCATCTTTTGCCATGCTGAGGTGGCCTCCCAGCGTGGCACCCTGTACTCTGGGGAGGACAGTGGAGCCGATGGGGGATTGGGCACCCCCGTCGGCTATACGATGAGTTGCCATGCTGGGGTGGGCACCCAGCGTGGCATGTGAAAGGCTTTTGGGGGGGCGCAGCACAGCCGACAGGGGATTGGGCACCCCCGGCTGTACAGTGTGTGCGTGAGGGGCAGCCGCGTGTCGTGCATCGCGTGCATCGCGATGCGTGCGTGTGTGTGGTGTGTGTGTGTGGGGCGCGCGCAGGCAGGCGATATCTTATCGCTGCTCACTGAAGCGTAGCTCCCCCTTTCAACTGTACTCCACTGCATTTTGGAGTTGTCATAGACAGCTCCGGCAGGCATTGGAGAACTGCGGCCACGCCTGCAAATACACTGCCTGAATTGGAAGAGGGCTGCCACACCTCCGAAAACTCAGATGATGGCACTATGTTTCTTGCACATGCGTGCAAGCAAACATAAAAACTGTGGGAAATGGAAATTTGGGGTCAAAATGTGTGAGCCCATTGAAAATTGGATATTGCCTGTCAGCTGGCTTATCCTGTGTAAATATAATCTAAAAATGTATAAAAGTAAGACACCACTGAAAATGAGCGATTGCACCTCCTCTGGTCTATCCCGGGTATATAGAAAAAAAAGTGTGCAAGCCAAGACCCATTACAACAGCAATGCAAGCAGGGAAATTTAACATTGAGAAATGCCTGTTTCTCATAGGTACTTATGTAGCCCTCATATAAAAACAGGGGTTCTTTAGTTGATGCTGCTTTAGATTGAGGTCTTGTTCACAAATGCAGTTTTTAATATTTCCAAATATTCTTTGTAAATAGTCCTCTTAAAATCCTACTTATGTCACAGTTCTCTTTTCCTTTGATATATGGAGTTATTCATTTTATCAGTTTGAAGATTGTTATCATGCATATCTTTCTTCCACCACTGAAATGACACCAGGTCAGATCTGTCTCAGATGCTGCAGTTTAAGTCCTCCTGTGTATAGGTTATCCCGAGTAAATAAAATGTTGACATAGGTTAAAATTTCTCTTCAAATCTTGCCAGCTTTCTCTAGGTAAAGAAAATCAGAGCTCATTTTCACGTGTAAAAGTATAACTGAACACCTACATGGAGTTAGCAAACGTAATCTCGGGTATAAAAAAAAAAGTGAAGCTTATTTGTAAACCAATTCTGACGGATTCCTGTCTACTTCACACACTACACTTGACCACAGGTATGGGCCCCTACAGGCTTTTGCAATTCACTAACTATCCTAATAGGTCCTGACTATTTCTAACCTAGTTAGTCCAAATCATATTTTATTAATTTCAAGACATAGTTCTCCTGGCAGGATTCCTCTATTGGGTTGTGCAAGGAGCTGGAAGGATAAGGGCTTTACAATTCGGTGCCCCATGAGAGTGGCCTCAGCACAAATACCCTTGGTTGCTACAAGGAGGGCTCTCCTTCTCTGAGCTGATAATCTTACTTTCTTATTTGCTGTCAAAAGAAAGCACTTGTGATCAGTTTATGCTTTATATTACTACCACAAATTAATTGCACTACTATATGCATTGTATGTATAATACTTGAATGGTACTGTGATGTTTCTTTTCTCTTGTTTGGAAAAATTCATGAAAAACTAATAACTGTAAATATCTATACTTCGAAAGCAAGATTTTAAAAATGATGGAACAATTTGGTTGCTCGTGCAAAGTCAAAAGAACTCTTTTGGGGTAGAGCAAGGACTGCATATGTAAGGACAGCACCAGAATAAATATGTTTATCACCCCCCCACACACACACACACACACGAGAAAAGGGTATTTAATATCCCTAATAGCAAGGAGGCTGCACATCAAATGTTTATATCTGGTTCCGCAGCATTCTTCTTCTGAATGAACATTCCTATTTTCAAATGCAGAAATACAGAACATGGTCCTTTAAAGACGAGATGCTCTGAAATCTCGCTTAGCCTTGAAAATCGAGTCAGTTCATGTTTTATTGACTTTTGTGCCAAGTATCACAAAATGAAATAGTTGTTATCCAGAGAACATAATTAAGGAAATGAATAGCTGAACCATCAAAAGAACTCTCCAGAGTATCGAGCATCAGTTACTGTCCAATTCTTATACGTCCCTAAGGTGCTTGCTGGATTTTCAAAATGTCGTCGGCTTATTATAATGATGGGCAATTTCTTGATAAGCAGAATTAGAAAAATATAATTGACAATTAATAAACCATGCATTATTAAAGGTAACATAATACTTTTGATGTATATTTGTGGCAGTATAAATTATGTGATGCAAATGATCTGTAGTTCTGAACTCTGTCATCCAAATCATCAAATACAGAAAACAAGCCTGTTAATACTGCATGTTAATCAATAAGGAACAATATTTATTCATTACAGAAAAATCTTTTAAAATATAATTGTATTCAATTTAACCTGGAGTGTTTATTGTGACTTTTATAGCAGAACATGTGCTCAGAATGGCAGGGTTAATACCGCAACCAAAATAACCATTTAAGCAGTATAGCCTAGAGGTTAGAGGAAAGAGGTGTGAACGAGCTTAGTACATCCAGCAGACCAGACCTGAGGTTTGATTCTCAAAACCTCCACTTGCATACTGTGTGACTCTAGTCTGAGCAAGTCACTTAACCCAGTGCTCCCAGGTCGCCCCTGAAAAGAGGCATTTGTGCCTAATGGGCCTTACCCAGTTACCAAAGACTAAAATAAAATAAAAAAACAAAAACAAAAAAAAAAACGTTTTGGAGAATTAAGTCCAACTCAACCCCCGAGTTCTCATTGACCTTCATATTCTTATACTACTCTATTTTAAAGTAAAAAAACTAATATATGTGCTGCCCCAGTTTGAACCAGAAAAAGATCTCCTCTAGGGCAGTTCTGTGAAATTAGTTTTGGGCTGATACTTCTGGGAAAATAATATACCCCTAATGAATTTCAGATAATCCCACAGGCCACTGTGATCCAGTGATTAGAGTACCAGTTTACAGAGAACAAGGCGAGCACAGGTCCAAACACCCCAGGAGCCAGATACTCACTGTATACCCTTGAGCAAGTCACTTAACCTCCCAGTGGGATTGTCCACCGGTAACCAGATACCGTAATGGGCCATCTTACATTGAGTAACAAAAAATAAACAACAACAAAAAAAATATTTCCTATTGCATCTACTGCTGGAAAAAAAAGAACAATATTCAATAGTGCAGTTAATTTTCTAATACGACGTGACAGCTATTTGTTTCCAAAAATCCATCGGACGATTAATTATATACCCAGAGGTCCCTGTGGAAATTTAATTTCTCATTTTCTTGTAATGTCTGTTTCATTTTTTATCTGTTTGCAAAGTTCGACTGAAATCTTTATTAGAGTGAGGTTCCTCAAATGCATCCCAGCTAGACAGACAGGAGGGTTAAAGAGATTATGTGGGGATCTGAAAACAAAAATCTATAACAGAGTCCCTGAAGGCCTGTATTTTGGTCACGACATTTATATGTCGGTATTTCTTTCACCTTTAACAAGAACTGCCTGGTAGCAACATTCAGATATTTAATCTTTCAGTAATCGGAGATTTTTTTTTTTATCAGCACTTAAATCTTTTAGATTTACAAATTGAAGCAACTCAATGTTTGTTGACAGCATTAATTTATAATTTAGCTGGAGACTTGAACAAATTGCTGATATAAGATGTCCCCTTCTCTTTGAAGCCGGTGAGACCATTTAAATATTCACTTAATCTCGTTGGTAATTATAAGGAAAACTAAGTATCATTCTGTAAACTAGATACTTAAAATATTGAGAATCATGTCAATTGAGCTCATATTTTGTCAGTGTATTTGACAATTCTGAATACTGTACTGTTTTGCAGTATAAATGTATCAACAAGTTTGGCGTAATTATATTTATTGGCAAATATACTACAGTATTTTCACACTATGTTAATCTTTTTCTGTAACTTATCACATACTAGTATCACCAGCGGAAAATGCAGTATGCAGGTTAATTAAGAACAGAGGCTGATAATGACGCTAAAAATTTCTGTAGGCATCCTTACATGGCGGTGTGTCATTTTCAGGCCACAATGCTGGTTGATATTCATGGTGTGTGTGTGTGTGTGTAGGGGGAGCGCACATGAGCAAGCAATATCTTATCGCTGCTCACTGAAGCGTAGCTCCCCCTTTCAACTGTATGCCACTGCATTTTTGGAGTTGTCATAGACAGCTCCAGCAGGCACTGGAGAACTGCGGCCACACCTGCAAACACACTGCCTGAATTGGAAGACAGCTGCCATACCTCCGAAAACTCTGATGATGGCACTATGTTTCTTGCCATGCGTGCAAGCAAACCTAAAAATGTGTTCCACGTTCCTCCATTTTCCAGCGACAGACAGCAAGATGGCTGTAGGAACCAACCATAGTCATAATGATACAGCACAATAAAGAGGAAATGCTGTGGTAGATAAAAGAACAGCAAGGTCAGGTGTGCAAATTGAGAACAGTGTAAACCAGTAAACAAATCAGTTGCTGCAGTATGTACAAACATGCCTAGTGTGAATCACTATAATGCAAAAAAAAAAGTCTAATTTGCAGATTATGTAAGCTGTAGGTGCTAAACATCTTTGGGGAAATTATGCAGTGGAAGGCAATGGAAGAATGGAGAGAAGACAAGGTTGGGAGGAAGGTTATTGGAAAAAAGGAGAAGCACAATGGGAGGATAGGTGAGAGTGTGTTAGGTACAGAAGCAGACATCAAGTATGATCCTGGAGTAAAGCTTTCAGGTTGTAGGGAGGAAGAGTAGATAGAGAAAGGGAGGCTAGACTAAAATTGAGGAAACTGGGAAGGAAGACTACCCAGCCATGGTCTTTATCATGGGGTACAGAGAAAGTGTCACATAGCATAAGAGATGTGGGGTAAGGAACAGGACAGGACAGGAAGGAACTGAGATACAGTAGTAAGGGAGGGAGCCAAATCAGAATTTGGAGATGAGGGAACCACTATGGGAGAGGTGCCAGCCCTCATGAGAGGGGGGAAGATAGGGAGGAACAGATGTAGCCATGATGGATGTAGGGAGGACAATGAAGGGCAAAGGAACAGAAGTGAAAGGGAGATTTGGAGGTAGTGCTATGCACCACATTCTCATAGTCAAATACTTAGAGAGTTATTTTCACAATAATCTCCCACCAGACAGATAGGGGGACACAAGATGTGTTGCTTTAGAGTGTACCAAGCTCAGGGAAGTGATGTTTATGGATGGCATCAATATGACAGGAGTATTACTACTGAGGCACTATGGGAGGTCATTACCACCTCTGTTTCCCAGGCCACCACAAAACAGTTATGGCTATCCTCCAAGAAAATCATTAAAGATATCCAGGCTTTACGTCTCAGTCTGCATACAGATTAGCACACTCCTTAAACCTGTGGCCCCCACATCATGCCATCATTTATTGGATGCTCTCAACACCCCCTACAATTAGTATTGTCACAGCAGTACCCACCCAGATACCTTCAGGGACCATTGACTCACATTCTGTGTAAGGAAGATCAAAAGATCCCTAGGATTGTCCTCATACACTAAGTCCAGAATTTGGATCTACCATCCTGACTGAGTGACTTCTAAAGCACCGACTGGTCCCCAGTCAACTATTACTACCACAGTGTTGATGAAGCCTTGAACTATTTCCATACCAACATCATTCATATATGGGACAAATAATGCTCCCCTCCACAGGACAAGGGTAATGAGCTACCATCTTCCCGTGGTCTTGATGGAACCAGTAGCCCTTGGGAAAGTCTGTGATGCTATCTTGGGTTCATAGAAGGCCATGGGCTCCCCTATTGACCTACTCAGATTCAGGCAACTTAGAAATGAATGTTTAAAAAAACTGCAGGGCACTAAGGCAAACTTTCGTAAGTTTTTTTTTAAACCAGCATTGCTAGAACATCTAAGTTCTGGAACATGGTTCATAATTTCTTTGACTCCCCTTCCCAATCCACCTCCACCATACTAAAAGTTGCCAAAACCTTCAACTCTGCCTCATCCCAGAAGTTTCAGATACTTTCTAAAAGTATTTTGTCAGTTTTGCAAAGTCCCTCCACGCTGACCCACTTGCCACATAGCACACAATGCCTCTCCATCCTCCACCTTCTCCCTCTCCAGTCCTTCCTTTGTCTACTACCCACTCTCTTCTGCTGCCACCCTCAAGGCCGTCTGTGACTATAACCCTCCAAAATTAGCAGCATTAATGACTTTGATCCAGCCAACACTTCTATTCCTTGCTGCCGCTTTCCTTATTGCACCTACCACTGCCCTATTAAACCTTTTTTTTCCCTACTACAAATGCCACAGACTTATAGGCCCAGTGGCATAGAGGGCTGAGGCATCAGTGCCTTATCTTCTGCCATGCCAGTGACCCGTGTTTGCCGCGTGAGCGGGTTGCCAAGGGTCAGTTGGGGAAGGAGAGGATTGAGCCTCTGGAGGACTGCTGTCCTCTTCTGGGGAAAGAGGGGATCAGTGGGCAGTGTTAGCCAGGCCACTAGCAGAAGCTGGGGGTTGGCACACTGATGCTGCACTATTGGAGGTGGAGGCGGGGCAGACACCCAGCATACTGCTCATGGGAGCTTGCAGGACACCGTCATTGGTGTCATTGCATGTCACTACCTCCTCATCAGGTACAAAATGGGAAAAATATACCAGTCATGCACGGTGACTTCTGGCCTCCATGGGCCCTGCATCTGGTAACTCAGGCAACTCCCAAATCTGGATCTTGGCTGGCAGGTTGAGGGACTCCCTACCCCCTGCCACAGAGGGCAGGCTGTGGAGGATATTGGGAGAGGTAAGTCCTGGGGGAAGTCGGGGTAATGGGGCTGGGAGGTCTGGTGAGAAGGAGGGCCAGCCAGGAAGGGGAGACAAAAAAAAAACAAGAAGTGCCATAGACTTGGAAAGTAGAGAAAGTCATCCTTCTACATAAACCAGTAGTTTCTGTTACTGGTGCCAAATTATGCAACACTGAATGTTTAGATTTTTTATATCACTTGAAATCACTTGACATAGTGGGCCCAATTTTCAGGATCCATAGCGCTGGTTAGACAACAAAGTTGTTGACCAACATTACAGCAATGGCTTTATGTTGACCACAATTGCAGTTGGCATAAAGCTGTCCAGTAAAGAGTATTTTTTAGAGGGGACTTGCATCACCACTTGTATCAAATACAATTTTCCAAAGAAGCCTGCATCCGATCGAGACACTGCTACACTGAATCCCCCTTGCACCAGGGTGGCATCAAAGAATCCAATGTGCCAGTTTTCAAGGGGGCTTGCACCATGGCGGGGCTGCAACATCCCCTTTTTTAGGATTTTGTAAGCCCCACCATGTACTCAGGAGGGGTCACCACTAAGACCAGCCAGGAGGTGGTCTAAATGAGTTGTACCAGTGGAGTGCAGTGGTACAGGGGGCAGTAGAGGTGTATTGGGGCCTGAGAGGTGGCAGTGGGGGTGTTAGGGCACACTGGGCATCAGTCATATTGCTGTGGCACCAGATGGGGTGCCATTGCAGTGTATTGCATTAGCAGTAATGTTTTGTAAATTGAGCCCACCTGTACTGTAACAGCTTCCTGGAAGTCTAGTGGCCCCCCTGATCCCCGATGTTGACATACCCCCTGGTGGCTTAGTGGCCCCTCCCCACTGAATTCCAATCTCCACCAGGTAAAATAAGAAAACTGCCCCAGTCCTATAGTGCCCCTCTGATCCCTGATATCGCCCAAACACATATCAATAAAAGTACCCAGTAGTCTAGTGGGTTCACATCCACCCCATCCCATCAAGCATTGCCCAACCACTCTTCTCCCCCATCCCTGACAAGATCCTGGGACCAGCACAGCCCTCCACACACCACAATGGCCAGCCACAGAATGCATTATGCATGTACTATATACAGTAAGCACACATTGATAACGCATTCTGCAGTTGGCCATGGTGGTGTGCGGAGGGCTGTGCTCATCTGAGACTGTGCAGAGACAGGGAAAGGAGTGGTTGGGCAATTCCTGATGGGATGGGGAGGGTGTGGGGTCCAAGAGACACCAGGTACTTTTATTGATATGTGTTTGGGTGAGATTTGGCATCGGGGCATGCTATAGGACTGTGGCAGTTTTCTCATTTTATGTGGGGGAGATTGGAGTTCAGTGGGGAGTCCACTACATCACCAAGGGGTAGGTTAACAGTGGGGATCAGGGGGGCCACTAGACTACCAGGGAAGTTATTACAGTATGGATGATCTCAATTTTCACAACAATACTGTTAGTGCACCACACTGCAATGGCACCCCTTGCCAGGTGCCACAGCACTTTGGTGGCTGCCCAGCTGTGTCCTGACACCCTCACTGCCTCCTCCTGTGCCCCTATGCCCATGGGCCCCTCCTGGCAATGTAGTTCTTTACCCCCCCACATCCTAGCCCCTCTAGTGTTGCACTTGGTAGCAGGACAGGATCCCTGTGGCAATGTCTGCAGCTGCATCACCTGTTTGGTGCATGGACCACATACTTTATAAAATTGGGCGCAGGGTCCATGGCATACCCAGAGTTTGTTGCAGCCCTTAGACTGGCACAACTTTCATTGATCTAAGGGTTTTTTGAAAATTGGGCCCCATATCTCTACAAAGGATTTGTGCACTAACAAAGATTTTACATTACACGGATGTATCTCCTCTTTGTATAACTACCTCAAAGCTTAATAAGGGTTTTAGACCTGTTTGGGGTTTTCTATCCCTTATAAAAATGATGAATGGATTAATCAATGTAAAGTTAAGTCTTTGGATAGTTTGATATATTTTGTTGAACAAACATATGTCTTTCACACAAATGTTTGGGGCCAACAGCTCCCTTCATCAGGTGCAGTAGCAAACTGAACATAGGTTGGTTCAGTAAAAAGTATCCAAATATCCAGTGACTCCTATTTTCCAGGGACCTATATTCTCTTTTTACTAACGAATGTAAAGTGGAAAAAATTATTACATGTTATTGCAATTTCTTTTTGCAACCTTGATAATATCTAAAGAATCCATGAATGGGATCATTAGCATCTATATTCCCCCAATCAAATCCAAATATTACAGTTCCCAGATCTGGTCAGATTTGTCACTCCTACTTAGTGTTAGAGAAATCTGAACCTCAAAGCTTTTAATCTTAAGGGAGTTTATCTCCAGATTTGGAACAGAAGAGTTACTGTATAAAATGTAACAGATTTGTACAACATCTTATGACCATTTCAATCCTCTACCAAGAAACCAAAAAAATACTCTAGAGGAGAGAAAAATTAAAGAATTGATGTTCACTTAAGGTCTGTATTTATTGAATGGAAGAACACAAGGGTATATTTACTTATTTATTTTTCTTATTTATTGTGTTCAGAAGACTGAAAAGCCCTTTTTCAAAATTATCTACAACAAGAGGTTCAAAGGATTCATAGGAGGTGTTCAAGTCAGGAAGGCAAATGGCCCATAATGCCTTGACATTTTTCAATAGTTAAAGTCGATTATATTTCTGCCTTCACAGTATACATCTAGTCTGCTATTAAAACTTTCCATGTCCTTGCTCATGTCCTCCCCAACTAGGAGCTCATTCCAGAGTGCCACCATCCTCTGTGTTATCCACTGCTCCCTTTTTGTTGTGGTTCTGTAGCTTTCTCCCTTTAACTGTAAAACCTGAGTTCTGGTGTTGTGCTGTACTGTTTTCTTTTGTAACCCTAAACAAACCAATAAATCCATATTATGAAATGCTTTACGTAGCAAAGATCCCCTCTCAACCTTCTGTACTCCAGCATAAACAAGTCCAGATTCACCACCCTGTTCTCTTTTGGCAACTTCCTTTATATCCTGTCTGTCTGCAAAAGAATGAGGCTGCCTGACTGGTTAATTCTGTTCTTCAAGGCAAGGGGATCAGATAGCAAACACTGCTCAGTCAAGAAGTGGTGAGGATAGATTATCGGGGAGTATTGATACTCCATTAACTTGGAATGAGTTCTGATTGGATGTGATGGTGGCATTCAAGTAGTTACTGGATCATGCTATCTCAAATCTACTCTGGATCTAGTTTCATAACAGCAACCAATTAGGGAGGATGAGGATGAACACCACATATATTCCAATGTTGTACATTTTATTTTTAACTGCACACAAACATTGGGCAATGTTTCATTGTCATGCCACTTCCTCAGGCCCCCTGTGCTTCAATTCTGTCAAATATGTTTACAAAATGTAATCAATAATCTAGTCATACATTAATCTGAAGCACCACCGTAGTGCACTTCACAAGCCCAAACTGTGCTGAAGCACTTTCACCATGGAGTCTGACCTCTACCATATCATATGACATATTTTATAACGCTCATCCAGTTCCCCATTATTAATATATGTGAGTTTCAGAACTCATTTTCTTATTTAGTATAATAAATCAAATACTGTATATATTGCACTAACATAATGTAAAATTAGTCACCCAACTGCCACTTCTATGTACAGGTAACACCATTGCACTGTGCTGATTTATGTTAGTATAGTATTCATTTATTTATTTATTTCATTTTTGTTGACTGGGTAGATGCTCTAGACTACAAATCTGCCTATTTTCAGGCATGATCACGAGGTTACATACAATGGGAGGAGGATCAGCATTGAATACTGTACAACGAATAAATCAGGTGACAACAAGCAGTTCAATGAGCCAAAAGCATGTAGTCAGGTAACAACAAAATGCAGCCAGAGTCAGGCATGGAATTATACAGACATAACACAATACAGTGGCATAGACAAAGATTCAACAGATAATAGCTCCCGTACATGACATTATCAACAATTGTGCAAACAGAGGGTAAGTGCAAGGGAAATAAATGGTTCATATAAAGCTCTGGGCGATCAGGATAGGAACCAGTGCCAGGGCAAAAGCTAAGAGGGTCAGGCAAGTGAGTGGGTGCACCCACCATAGGAGCAGAATTCAGAGCTGGCAAGTACTTTACACAGTTCCTGCCTAAAAATCCAGGGGATCTGGGAAGTCCTGAGTGCCAGTGGAAGGGAATTTCACACTTTTGGAGCACTAACAGAGAAGGCATTTCACCCATTTTTGTGTTACACTTAGGTTGGGCAAGGTAGGACTTATCAGCAGATCTCAGGAAGTAGGCACAGTGAGCAGATTTTTACAGTAGGGCCAGCTTGTTGGATTCTGGGAAGCGATAATGTTTTTGATGAAGCAAGTGGTAGTGCATTGCCAGAAAGTTGTGGGGGCTAGCCAGCCCAGGTGGAAGTAGAGTGAACAATGGTGAGGGCGCTTGGGTGCCAACAGAGCAAAGTGGCAGATGTTGTTATAGTAGATATCCAACTTGTGGAGAAGCCCTCTTGAGGATTCTGGAAAAGCAATCATCTCTTTGGCCAGTTTAGGTTTCAGAACCCCCTGAGTGATAGCCAGCCTTGCCACAGATGTGAGGCTGTGCTTAACTTTATACACCAAACCAAGTTGTATATTGACTGCTCTGACAGTAGATGTTAGGTGCAGGTCGTAGTCCAGGGTCAGATCCAAGGTAACTCTAAGGTATTTAATAGAGGAGACAGTGTTGAGGGGGGTGCCATCAGATGCTCTGATACATAAGGGCTGGTGACAGGCCCTGATTTAGGGTCCCGAACAAAAGAGCAAGGCAACTGTCTTTTTGTTGCTGAGTACAAGTCTATTTTGCTTCAACCAGTGTTGGAATGTATTGAAATTTAGGTTAAGGTTCTGCTGATGCCCGATAGGTCAGAGGAGCTAGAGCAGAGTACCAAATCATCAGCATATAACAGGGCTGAACATGGGCCAGACAGCGGGGGAGGGGGGATCATTTACGAAGATTGAAAAAAGTAGAGGGCCCAATATGGATCCCTGAGAAACTCTGATCCAGGTGTATGAGAGAGAGGACTTGGTATTTCCAATCTGCAAGAACTGATGATGCTCAGAGAGATAATTGTAGAACCAGGTAATTCCAGAGGTAGAGTAATCAAGGGTGGACAGCTTGGATAGGAGCAGCGGATGGACCATCAAGTCAAAATCCTTCTTGAGATCTACAAAAATCACCCCTGTGAGACAGTCTTTGTCCATGGCAAGCCTGATATCATTGGTGAACTGTATAATAAAATGAAAGTGCTGTGCCCTCATCGAAAACCACGTTGATCCAGAGTGAGAAGATTGTGTAAGTGGGGTGGTCTGAGACCTGGGCAGCCATGATTTTCTCTAGGATTTTGGATAAAGTCAGTAGGCTGGCAATAAGGTGGTAGTTGTCTATGTTTGTGGTGTCACCCATTTTGTGGATGGGGACAACATGGGCAGTCTTTCATGGGGAAGGAACATGACCTGTAATCAGAGACAGACTGAGAGGCATGTTGCAGGAGAAGCAATGAAGGAGACAATGGATTTCAAAAATTTGGGTAGTAGCTCATCAGCTCCAAGTAACCCATAGGGAGGAATGGAGTTAAGATGGTGCAGGACTTCTGGTACTGTGACTAGATGGCAGTTGAAAGGAGGGTTGATCGGTTCCCTGTTATCGAGAAGTGATCCAGACAAAGGTGCAGGGGGCAAAGCATAGACAAAGAGGTCCAAGAAGTGAGAGTTTAAAGCATTAGTAATGGTGACAGGATTATTGCAACTAATTCCATCCAAGACCACTTCTGTTATGGATTCACTTTTGTCTCTCCCCAAAATTGAGTTAACGTGACTCCAGAACCCTCAGGAGTCACATACAGAGGTGTGGAGGAGCTGCCAGTAGTAGGTGCTCTTCGAAGTTTTTATAGATGCTTTACAAAGGTTCCTGACCCTTTTGCACTCCACCCAGTCAGCAGGGGACTGAGACAGCTTTGCTTCATCCATCTGTTTGATAGATTCCATAAGCTCAGAATTTAGCCAACGTGTGGCAGCTCCTCGAATTCTGTGGGTTTGTAATGGAACATGCTTGTCCTGCAAGGCTAGGAGCTTGGAGAGAAAGTATTGTGCAGCACATTCATTGTTGGAGGTCTGGTAGATAGGCACCCAGTCAGTATTGCGAAGGTCAGTGATAAGAGCCCTCTTATCCAGCTTTGAGAAGTCCTGGAACTGTATTTCTCTGGGTGGGGGTTTGGGGGCCTTACCTTGCCAGATACAGTAGACCAAGGAATGATCATTGATGGAATCTGATAAGAGATATACTGTTCAAACAGCGACAGGAAGACAGCAAAGACCATCACAGCAACAGAATTGACTGTTCACTGTGATGGTCCACTGGTTTTCTGATGCTGCCGTCTCTGTGGAGTTCACCCCCTCCCCAAACCAACTTCAACTCAGAGATTGTAATTTATAGTGTGGGGGTTGCAAAACCTGCCACAAAAAAAACTTTTATGCAGTAACAGCACAATGCTAATCATTGGCATTGTGCTGTTTCTATAATGATGGTCGGCAAGTTTCCTGTCACTGCGGTGACATGGAACCCTGGTAAGACACCCACAGCACTGATCCTGTAAGGTCTGTTAGAGAGTATCCAGTCTAGAAGAGACTAGTGGCTGCTGCTGCTGTTAGACAACCTGGACAGGGAAGATATCAGTTGGGTCAGGTGGAGTCTACCCAACTCAACAGCATAAAGACTGGAGCTCTTGCCCAGCCAGTCCAGGTTTTGGTCACCCATAATAATGAGTTCATGTTTGACTTTAAACAAGGCAAGATAGCTGAGCACATTTGTCAGCACAGATAAACCATTTTTGGGGGATTATAGGTGCACACAACGTTCAGCTTTTTAGTAAGTCCAAGGGTAACAACTATACGAATAGCTTCACATGATCAACTTGTGTTGATGGAACAAACAGAGATGTCGAGGTTCTCCCTAGTATAGAACATAACACCCCCTTCCCTCTTAGCATTGGGACAGTCACACCTGTGAAGCTTATAGCTTTTGACCGCACATATAGAGTCAGGAGTGTAGGGTTTCAACCAAGTTTCTGACTGACCTAGTGTGTGGCATGTCAGAGGAGTAGTGAGCCATCCAGGCCTCAAGCTGCACAAAACTGGCTGTTAGGCTTCTAATATTCATGTGAGCAAGCCTTAACTTCTTGTTAGAGAAGCAGAGGGAGGGGGTCAGTCGGAGCAGCACCAGCATGGGGACCAGGGTTGGGTTCAATGTCAACAGAGAGGGTGAGCAGGCATAGAGGTACCCAGGTTTCTGAGAAAGAGGTTAGGAGATGGCCCCTCAGAGACCCATGAGAAGAGAGGAGGTTAAGGTAGTGTACTATTTTGGCAAAAGTGATGACTTGTAAGAGCCAGGTGTCAAAGGGAGGAGGTACCCCCCTGACCAGCAGGTTCGAGATGAAAAAGCTCCAGCCATCAGAACTATGGTGACAGGCAGAATCATCCAAGGTAAAAGAGACTAGATCAGCCAAGGAAAGGAGTGCTAGGAGTAGTTAAGCCATTCCAAGACAGCAGTGGAGGCGCTTAGGGATATTCATGGTGAGCAGAGGAGCTGAGAAGCACAGTAGCTGAGAGGAAGAGCTCCAGAAGAGTGACTAAGAGGTAAAGACTAGGAAAGAAGATCACTGTCAGGAAAGATATGGGGAAGACCAAGGCAGGAAAGGGCGGTACTTAAGGAGAGACCCAACGGAAAAAAAGGGACTTGGGTAAAAGTGCAGAGGTAGCAATTCAAAAATAGAATGTTCTCATTAGAAAGATGGGGTCAAAGATTTAGTGTACTAGAGTCAGAGTAGGACCCACTTTAATTACCTTGGATAGTGCAGGCATAAGTCCTATAATAGGGTTTTCAGTGAGAGCCAGAGAGACAGGTTCTAATTACTAAGTAGTGAAACCTATTACAAAATATAGTGGAACAATGCTTTCGTAGGTAAAAGACAGTCACAGTACGCACCCTCCAATTGCCTTTATCCTTGACCCAGTTATCCTGGTAGCAAAAAAGCAGGCTGGCAGAGAGGTTGCAGTTCACAAAACTTCATATAACATTTATTGCGAAAAGTGTAGAATGCAGAGCATTGTAAACAAAGTAGCCAACAACTATGGTAAAAGATCTGTTCGATCCTGAGTGTACCAGCTTCAGGTTTAATTAGCAACAAGTTAGGTCTTGCTGACAATACACTAGGCATGCACAATTCTCAGTGAATAATGAAATACATTTATATTCATTATGAGGTTAGTGCAATCGCCTTTGATGTATGGTGAACGATTAGAATGTAAGTGTCCTTTATATGTATTTATTTGGGTCTTCACTTTTCAGCACTTGTATTTATTGTAATATTGCTGCAACTTTGCACTTTAAAGGGTTAAGTCACATGATGAATTTTACTGCTAATAAGACTCCTAACTGAAGAGGGCACAACCTTTGAAAAAGCCATTTTACTAGTGAAATGTTAGGTGTTTATTGGCTGCTCCCCACTAGGGTGGCTGCTTTGCTTACAACACTCTGCATTTTGCACTTTTCACAATAAATGTTATATGAAGTTTTGTGAACTGCAACCTGTCTTTCAGATTGCATTTTTGCTACCAGGATAACTGGGTCAAGGACAAAGACAAAAGGAAGGCGTGTGCCGTGACTGTTTACCATCTAGTACTTATTGTCACTGGAGCACCTGATATCTCTTGAACGGCCTTGTTTTCTCCGCTGTGGAACAATGCTTTCTTGAGGACTAATAGGGACTAGCATAAAAACCATCAACAGAATAACCATTTTGAGCTAAGCAATTTGAGCTAAGCAGGAACTACCATATACTAGCTACAGATTATTACTCCCTTTAAATAATTAATACAGTAGCTACAAATGATTGCTTCCTTCGAATAAGTATACAGTAGTTACATATATAATGGTTTGGAATATAATCAGTGGTTCTGCCCTATTTGGCACAGCAGTCTGTTGTAGTCAGTAGCTTTTTAGTAACTTAAAGATGCCAATTATTAGATAGCTGTAAACAGTAGATAATCAGTACAATATATTGTCCCCCATCTAAAGATTCTAACTATCAAGCCATCAGACTTGCAAAATAGTAGTCAGTTGTAAACAGTAGCTAATCAGTACAAATTATTGCTGCTAATCTAGTTTTGCTATATCTTTTGTGAAGTTTGAGGGTCAATACCTGCTGCACAATCTTTCTTTCTTTCTTTCTTTCTTTCTTGTCCTCAACTGGTCTGTCGATGAGTCCATCAGAGTTACCATCTTTCCACCCCCCTCAACCGGGCTGTGGATTAGTCCATCATAGTTCCCTGAGTATTTAAGAAATAGTGGAGGAGGAGGCTGGTGGGAAGGCAAATATTTTCTCTGTGCTTCAACTACAGAACAGGAGCAGGTCTCCTGAACATTTGTAAATTAAATCATCCTGCTTGGTCGATATAGGGGAAAAGGGGATCCCAGAAGGGACAAAGCAAATCTTCTTTCCCTGAGGATCCTCTCCATTTAATGAAAACAGCAGCACCAGCTGAGCTTTTAACTGTGAGCTAAGGACTCTTTTCCCTTTGGGAGCAGTTGAGCGCCATTTAAACTTGGCACTTTTTTTTTTCAAAGCCCAATTTAGAAAAGGGCTCCAGTACTGGAATACAAACTTTAAACTGTGTTATTATTATAAATGTCCCATTATCTAACTCCATACAGACCTCCTAGTCCTTGTATCCTATTGCAGCTTTTAACTTTTTAAGTTTGATTCATTCCATACTGAACATTTCATTTTTTTACCTCAGGCATTCAATTCTGAGTCTCAGACTTTCTTCATTTCTGAATCCAGCCACGTCTGGATATCTGTGAGACACATGTAATACTTGTACCCCTTTTTATGTTGGTTGCACTTGTGCAAACCAACATATTGTGCTGATATGGGATTTCGGGGGGGTCACTACAGAGCCCACTGCAGTTGACAGAAGCAGGGGCTTGGCAGTATATTCCAATGACCACTAGGTGCGATCCTAATGCAACTCTCTGCTGGGTGGGCTGAATGGTCATGCACTTCAAAGGACCAAAGTCACTCTAATCCGAGAGGGTTTCAGCCCTTTGACTTGCGTGATCATTCAGCCCATCTGTGGTGCCCAAGCCCCATGTCAGTGATACCCCTTTCCCCATAGTGTCCAACATCGGGGTGCCCAATCCCCATAACGGTGATCCTTCCAGCACTGTCTGACATCAGGGTGCTCAATCTCCTTGTTGATGCTCCCCCCAGCACTGTCCAACATTGGAGAGCCAATTCCCATGTCCGTGATCCCCCCGTACTATGGGGCACTGGGGAGCCTACCCCCCCATGTCCCCAGTTATGTTACTCTCCCCCACAACACTCTGAAACACTGGGAAGCCCACCCACTATGTCCCTAAACATTTATTATCCTGAAAAAAAAAAAAGAAAACAGACTCCCTTTTTTAATTAAACCTGTAAAGAAAATACGGTCCCTCATCATCTCCCCATCCCATCCCTCCCCATCCCAACCCTCCCTCTGTGCACCCACCTCCCAGCATCCCTCACACCCCATAATTACCTCTGGAGGTCAGCGACTGGTATCTTCTGTGGATCAGGAATTTCTGCACTCTTCAAAGCCAAACGGCGAACTGAAGAATCAAGGTAAGTGCCGTATAATGGCAGTTAATGGCGTTTTGAATGTATGTTGCTATCTCAGCCATTTTTAGGTCTTTTTGCACCAAATATTCAACATGGACTTTTTGGGACCCCACCTCATGAACACTGGCATGGTCATTTTGTTACTTGGTCCTGAAAGGTGATTTTGCAGTCCCTGCATGGAATCACCTTCGGGTCTGGAGTGACAAAATGACAGTGCCACTATTCATGAGGTGAGGTCTACTACATTTGAGAGTGTGCATTGCACAGGTTCTGTGCAGGTGCATAATCTTTGCAAATTTTTAATATTTTCACTCCAAATTGTCAACTACAGATTTTTTCACACCGCCTATGAAAAGTACAGCTGTCATTTCTTACATCCTGCCGAAACATGTTTGCAAACCGGTGACACAGAATGGCAAGATCCTTGCAGAAAATCACCTTTTGGGGCTGAGCAATGAAATGGCAGTGTCACTGTTCATGAGGTGGGGTCCCAGAAAGGCCATGTTGAAAATCTGGAGCAAAAATACCAAAACACGCCTGAGTTATGAGCACTCATTGACAATTTCCTACGCATGCGCGTAACTTTGCCAATTTCTCATATTTTCACTTCCAATTTTTGACATAGCCATTTTTTCATACCCCCTCATGAGCACTACAGCTGTCATTTCTCACATTCTGCCCAAAATAACTTTCTGCATCTGTGGCATGGAACAGAGTTTTGCCATGGATTAAGAAATTTTCACCTATGGGGTTTATGAGGTAAGATGATAAGAAGACTTTGTTGAACATTTGGAGTCAAAATATGAAAATATTACAAAGTTATCACAGCAACATACAAGAGTCTGCTTGCTGTGCCTATATCCTGTGTTCAGAGGTGGACTCAGAAGTTGGAGGGCCACCGGGGCAGTAGGACTGAGTGTCCCAGGGACTGCTCTCCTTCTCTGAGGGGAAGGGAAAGAGTGTCTGGTACATTGTGCACCTCTGGTGGAGGCTGGGGATACCACCACTGCTGATGTCTCATGCAAGAGGGGGCGAGGCAGATGCTGGCATCATTGCATGGCGCTGCCCCCAAGGATCTTCAAAAATTATCATACAAATAATTCAGGCCCCATTCCTGATTCCCCCACTTCCACTCCTACAGCAACTAATAAAAGAGAGAGAGGGAGAGAGACTACTGGGGGCCAAAGAGAAATGTTATAGCTACAGAAATCACAAATAAAGTTTATTCATGGCCCCAGTGTGACTGTGTGTGTATACACAAGGCAAGAGCAGGCTGGCAAATAAGTCTTTGACTTGTGCCACCTTCCAGAGAATAAAGAGAGAGAGAGAGAGAGAGAGAGACTATAAGGGGCCAAAGAGAAATGTTATAGTTACAGAATCACAAATAAAGTTTATTCATGGCCCCAGTGTGGCTGTATGTATGCATAGAGAACAGTAGGCTGGCAAAATAAATATTTGACTTGTGCCACCATCCAGAGGAGAAAGAGAGAGAGAGAGAGACTACTGGGGGCCAAAGAGAAATGTTAGTCACAGAAATCACAAATAAAGTTTATTCTTGGCCCCAGTGTGGCTGTGTGTGTACAGGGGGCAAGAACTGACAGGCAAAATAAGTATTTGACTTGTACCACCATCCAGAGGAGAAAAACAGAGAGAGAGAGAGAGAGGGTCTATTGGGGGCCAAAGAGAAATGTTATTGTCACAGAAATCACATATAAATTTTAGTCTTGGCCCTAGTGTGGCTGTGTGTGTGCATAGGGCAAGAGCAGGCTGGTAAAACAAATCACAAAGTTATGAGCAGGCTCATAACTTTGGCAATTTTCAATATTTTGACCCCAGATTTTCAACATAGCCATTTCTTCACAACACCTCATTAATGTGACAGCTGTCATTTTTTAGATCCTAGCCAAAATTGTTATTGTATCCCAAAAGGTGACTTCACAGTTGCTGCATGAAATCACCTTTTGGGCAAGTGTTGACATTTTACTTGCCACTTGTTCATGAGGTGGGGTCATAAGAAGGGTATGTTGAAAATGTGGGGCAAAAATATTCACAAACAACAAAGTTATGAGCCTGCATTGAAATTTGCAGCAATTTTCAATATTTTGACTGCAGATTTTCAGCATAGCCATTTCTTCACAGCACCTCATGAATTTCACAGCTATCATTTTTCAGATCCTGGCAAAAAATTTTTTTGCATCCCAAAAGTGATTCACAATCACAGCGTGAAATCACCTTTCTGGCAGGAGTTGAAATCTTCAAAACTTGGGCTCAGAATTGAAAAAAAATGTTTAACAAGCAACCAATGTTTGGCATTGACAAATACTTGTCTCATTATACATTTTTCTCTTCCATTTATTTCTTCAATATTTTGCCCTGCTGGGAGGCTCCATCCCTCTACATCATTTTCTCATGGGCCTTAAGAAACCTCTGGGACCTATATACAATGTATACAGTGATGCTGGATCTAATATAAGTGCATTCTTACAAAATGTAATTAATGATGAAAGAGAAGATAGAGTTCAGGGGTGGTGGTGCTCCAGGTTATAAACCTCTCTGACTGAGAACTGATACCAGAAGAGGTAAATACACTGTCAAAGGGACTTTCTTTTGTTCCAAGTTTTACTGTTAATAAATTCAATGCATTTCTTGATATACAAACCTTTACAAGAAAAATTAATTTAGAAGTCTTTTTTTCCTAATAAAAATGCTTCAAGGTTATGTACGCTGGGACTAGGGAAAACTGATATGAGTGTGGAGGAGGAGGAGGGGGTACCTCTGAAGGTCAGAATTGTATTAAGTTTAAAGTACCTTCCACGTTTTGTCCACCGCTACATCCATCTGTTGAAACTTTTTTGAATTGTTGTGTTCGTGATTTGGAAAAATTTTATGACAGACACCCCAAGACTTCCATATTGTAATATAACAAAAAAAAGAAAGGGAATTATTAAAAAACCTTTCAGAAGATAAAGACATAGTTGTAAAAACAGCGGATGGGGGGTGCCATTGTCATACAAAATTCTAGTGACTGTAAGATGGAAGTGTACAGGCAGTTTACAGATGCAGAATTTTATTCAGAACTGACCTTTGACCCTACATCAAAAATTCTAAATGAAATTGAGGGGTATCTCTTGGAATTATTTGAAACAAGCCAGATTAATACTGACGAGTTATATTTTTTATTAGTACAACATCCCATGAAACCTGCATTTTACACATTACCCAAGATCCATAAGGATGCCACCCCCCCCCGGTAGACCAATTGTATCTGGGATAGGCTGGTTAACTGAGTCCCTTTCACGATATATGGATAGTTTCCTTAACCCTTTAGTACCTGGAATCAGAAGCTATTTACAGGATACTAGGCACATCCCTATGATTCTTGCATAATTACAACCCGAACCAGACTTGTATCTAGTGGCCATGGCTGTAGAATCTTTGTATAGTGATATACTGAGTGAAGAGGGCTTATGTGCCATTGAACAGATTTTACTTAAATCCACAGATTTATCGCAAGAAAATATCAACATGCTTGTAAATCTCACTGATTTGGTACTAAGTAACAATATCTTTCTTTTTGAAGGGAGAATTTTCAAGCAAATTAAGGACACTGCCATGAGGGCAACATTGGCCCCCAGTCTGGCAAATATATACTTGGAGGAATGGGAGGAGAGGGTCATATATGATCGAAAACAGAACCCTTTCTATGAGAAGGTGGATGTCTATAAATGTTTTATAGATGATCTCTTTCTGATATGGAAAGGCATGAGGTAGGAACTGTTTGAGTTTGTGACATACTTAGAGGGGACAAATCCGAATCTGAAGTTTAAGGTCACTGCAGAGAAAACCTGTATTAACTTTTTGGATCTTATAATACAGAAAAAAAGCAGATGGGTTGATAGAAACTGACCTCTATATAAAACCAACAGATTCCAATAGCCTCCTACATGCACACAGCTGTCACCCACCACACCTTATCAGGAATTTACCAAAGGGTCAGTATATAAGAGTAAAGAGGAACTGCTCAGAGACTGATTGGTTTGCATTTAGATCCAATGAATTAACATCTAAACTGCAACAGAGGGCCTACAAAGAAAGAGATATTGAGGCTGCCATCCTACATACTGATAAAGTAACATGAGAAAAATTGCTGACGCCCAAAAATAAGAAAAAAGAGAATAAATGTTTAACATTTGTTACTACCTTTGGTGGGGGTACAAAGGAACTCATTAGTATTATTAAGAATAACCTCCAAACACTTAGGGCAATAACAGCATTGAATGAAATAATTAAGCAACCAACAGGAATTTCATATAGGAGAAGTAAAAATCTCAGGGACCAATTAACAAACAGTTACCAACCGAACCCAAAGATGGAATTTAAACAAAAATTGCAACATGATGGGTGTGATCTATATGTTAAAATGCACATGTGGATCATTTTACATTGGATGCACAAAAAGAAAACTACGTCAAAGAATAAATGAATATATATTAGCAATAAGGAACAAAAATATGGAATATGCCATGTCAGCACATGTACACAAAAACCCAAGAGGAAATCACAAGATAACAGCTGTAGGTGTTGAACATGTAGAAAAAAACATAAGAGGGGGTGATTTTGCTAACAAATTGAACTGTAAAGAACAAGAATGGATTTTTAAAATGGGAGCATTGAAACATCCAGGACTGAATAAGTTTGAATTGTCCCCATTTCTTAAAAATGTAGAAGATAGGTGAATAATTAACCTGTGATTATAGAAATATAGGAGTTTGAAATATAACAACTTTTCCCCCTTCCCTCCTTTCTTTTTCCTTCCTCCTTTTTCCCCTTCCCTCCTCACTATCCCAATACTCTCCCTTCTCTTCCCCATTACACTTTTCTCCTCCTTCTCCCTCATTTATACTTTTTTCCTTGTGAATTTAGTGTGTCTCATTTGTAAACACTATCCTCGAAAATAATGGGTGACTTTTGTGGTAATATATTGATGTTGTCATTATTGCAGGGCCTAAAGGACTGGCAAGAAAGAATAAAGAAAGAATATGTATTTGTTCAAACTTAAAGCACAAGTACTGTCTTTTTTGGGGGCTGACATTTTCTCCATATTGAAATACTGCTACTTTAAGTGAAGCCTTCATTTTCAATTTCATTTTTGTTATGATAGTCACAAGCTTTACTACTGCTATTGCTATATTGCTATAATAATTACTATCTGCAGGAGGTTATACGGTGGGGGGGGGAACTAAAATGAATGAAAAGATTTCACCAGAAGTTAAAGAAAAGAAAGCAAAATGCTCTGGTTCTAAAAAATGAATTGTTTATTGTTGGTGATGGTATAATTGCATTGTATAAATTCCACAGTGTATCATTTAAAAGCACTCCAATAGGGTGGAATGTTTATTATGGAGGACTGAATTGAGTTTCACAGATTGAATTAAATTAAGTACTCATTAACTGACCTTAGAAATGGATTGGTCAGCAAGGAATTTCGGTAATAGGAGTGGATATATAAACATCACTAGGTGCATGTAACATTTAGCTCTGATGAAGCTCTTGGATGGGTGAAACGTAAACCTGTACCATGTTAAATGTTTGAAATAAGCCATGGGATAAAACCTTTGCTAACTTGAACACAAGGTGCTGGTATTTTGTCTTTGAAGCGAGTGGTGAGTGCATGGTTTGAGTTGCAGTTAATGTCTTACAAAAAGTAATTAAGCAATAAGGTATGAGTAGGGCTTAGATTAGTAGTCTGTTAATCACCCACTTGGAGCATAATATGGGACAGGGCACAGTCGAGTACCATATTTCCCCAAAGGGGTGATTGACTGTTAATTTAACCCCTAGTCACACCTTCTTACTATCATTTATTTATTTATTTAAAATTTGGTAACTGGGAAAGGCACACTGAGCCGTCTCATTTCCAGGTGTGAGCTGGCAGTGGGAGAGAGGCAATGCAGATATGAAGAGCATTACAAACATCAAAAGTGCATAAACACAAAACAACAAACAAAAAATATAATGCAGACAGAACCAAATAACTATAGGTGGGGTTGGCCCCCTTGACCAAGCACATCATAGAGTCAACTTGGGAAAATGGTAGATCGAGGGTACCTTACATGGCTGACAAGGTTCATTATGCTAGAGAGCTAAGAATTAGCACCTAATGCATTACAATAAAGAGTAAGGCCAAGGACACAGGTGGCCCAAGTAAAGGAGAAAGTGGTAGGAGAGGTGGACAAGAGATGAAGAAAAACTGGTGAAAGAGAGTCAGGAGTGGAAGTGACAAGTACGGGGGGGGGAGCAGGAGAAAGTTTTAGCAGACATCTTAAAGCCTGGAGAAAGGGAGAGAGCTGTAGAGAAGAAGGAAGCCGGTTCCAGAGGGAGGGGAGATGGTAGTAGAAGGCAGCTTGCCCAGCACACAAGCGGGGATGGGGAATGCCAAGGTGCATGAATCCCTGGAGTGCAGGGAGTAAGAAGGGAAGAGAGTGGAGTTGAGGAGAAAGGAGAGGTAGGAAGGAAGGGAGGTAAACCAGTATTGAGCAATGGTGGAGGTGCAGTGGGACTGGTGACATAGGAGAAAAGGAAAAATGAACAGGGAGGAATAGAGACAGCAGTGATGCATGTGGAGAGAAGAGTTGTTGGAGAAGTGACAGAATGCATTGCATTGTGTGTTCTGTCTAACAAGTGAACAAGAGAGAGCAATACCATAGACCACACCAGTATAGTCAAAAACCAGGAGGATCATTTTAGATACCAGCTTCCGTTGGACCTGGAAGGGAAGGCTGTCCTTGTTGTGGTATAAGGCACCAAGTTTGTGGCATAGTTTGCCATGGATGGCCTCAATATGGACAAAAAAGTCAAGTCTACTGCCAAGCCAAACTCTCAGGTACTTGAAGACAAGGACACATTCAAGTAGAGTGCCATCCAAGGTAGAGAAGACAAGGGAAAGTGATAACCTTGCCAGTGTCTGACTGGAACCAAAGGTCATGGTAACGGTTTTCTTGGTGTTTACCCTGAGCTGGTTGAATTGGTACCAGCACAGCACATTATGGAAGTTGCACTGGAATGGGACCTGAACTGCTGTGGCTGATGAGCCAGAGGTGTAGATGACGATGTCATCTGCACATATGTGGATGTGAGAAGAGACACAGGCAGAGGGGAGATTGTTTAGGAAAATTCAAAATAGGACTGGACCTAACATGAATCTCTGTGGAACCCCTGCATGGATGGAGGGCAGAATCCCACCCACCTGAACTGCCTTATGGCAGTCAGTGAGGTAAGAATGGAACCAAGCCAAGGAAGATGCTGAAAGGTCAGCTGAGTTTAGCTTGTCCAGTAGGAGAGGGTGGGACACTAAACTAAAAGTTTTGGCTAGGCCAATAAAGACAACAGCAGTGATGTGTCCCTGGTCCATCCCAGGGAGGACTGAATTAGTTACATGTAGCAGGGATGTGATGGTGGAGTGGATTTTCCTAAAACTAGACTGGAATTTTATTATAATTAAGAATATTTAAAAATAATGTTTTTATCATCTGTATAGAAATAAATGAAAATATATGTTCCATACTAAAATAGTCCTTGTGTAATTGTTGGGAATGCAGAGCTGTCAACAGTTCAGACTGCAGAATGGTATCAATGACAACTTTCTCTCTTACCTCTGGAACACCCCCATGCACTGGATATTCAGCTGTTAAATTCGATACCTGATGAATTCCAATTTTATAAGTCAGTATGTATGGATTATGGGTTCTGAAACTACATGATCTTTTGTACCAATATGTAATTAGATTTAGAAAACAACAATCTAAGTGTAGTTTTGAAATGTTTTAAAAATTGTAACATTAAATATGAGTATGCGCAGTAGTGCTGTTCAATCTGCATGTAAGGATGGCTACAGTGTGCATGTTCGTAATAAAAGCCATGATTTTTAAAACATTTATAAAATACACTTAGACTACTCATTTTGCAAAGCTAATTACACAGAGTGGTATTGAAAATTATGTTTTTTCATAACCCATAATAAATACATACTGAGTTGTAAAATCGGAATTTGTCAGTTTATGAGTTCAACAGCTGATCATATTCACGTTTGCATTGCTGCCATGGATATGAAGATACTAATGCCCTAATACTGATGCAGATAACATGCTGACATATTCTAAGGCTGTACTGTGATAAAATTAGAGTTGCAAATGTTATATTTTTTGTTGTTTATTTAATCCTTTGGAAATGAGCATGCACTTTACAGTCGGACAAGGGGTTAGCTGTCAGTAATGTATATACTCATTCTCATTCTCAGCCTCCTGATTAAAAAAAAACATCAAAAACAAGAGTTGTGACACCTGTTTTACAAAAATGAATACTGTACATACTGTGGCACAGAATACAATTTACTAGAATGCTAGATAGTTAATGGAAACATGATAAAAAAAATCTCTTCTTGCCAACTGCCCACTGAACTGCCCCTAGCCATTCTATGTCATAACGGGGATTTCAGAATAGCAATCACTGTTAGGGCGAGTATTCATTCCTGAAAATCAATTTTGGCAATGCACACTCATGGAAAATTGTAAGAGGGCACCTGAGATAGAAGTACTTTTTTTTTTTTAATGCGGAGGGCTGTGCCCCCTGCACCAATCCTCCTACATGGGGCTTCACCCCCCCACAGACCCCTACTAAATGATTCTCAACTCTGGGGGCATGTTGAGAGGGATACTTCTAAATAAAAGCCAGCTGCCACAAAAAAAAGCTCCACGCCAGACCCAAACCCTACACCTCCCAAGCGACCACCCACCCCACCATGCTAACGGTCCAGCTCGGAAGCTGCCCACCACACCCCCTCCCACATACCTTCCCTTCCCTTCCTCCTCCCCGCTCATGTGTATATGTGCATACTTCTCTTGGCCCTACCTCTCCCACCCAGGGATCCGCTCGCTACCCTGCCAGGTAGCCCTGAACACAGGCACTGTAATTGAGTCACGATTTTTAAAACGCTCAGTCACCTTGTTCGGGGTATACCGCCACTAGCACTCACTTCATTACGGATGTAATCTACAAGCATCTCTTACAAGAAAGAAAGAAAGAAAGAAAGAAAGAAAGAAGAGGTTCATACAATCAAGAGCTGACAGTGTACGCATGAGATGTATTTATCATATACAATACATGCCAGGAGCAGCCAAATTTTCTAAAAAGATTTTAACCTCACATTAAATTACTGGAACGGCTTCCAACACTATTATCAGGCTCTACATGGTTGTGTAACATGGGTTACTGTAACCCTGCCAGAACTCTGACAACCAATTAAAGTAGGAGAATAATTCCTGCATTATAATAATATTGCAAAAAGTAATACACTTTGTTTTCTCTTTTGTACATTGTTTTTATACGTGATATAGAGGGATGAAGCTTTCTGGCAGGCAAAGTAAATTACCTTTTACAGCAGCAGTGCATGATAATGGTAAAAATTGTGACCAATATGTTTCTGTTTTATTTTAGATTACCTATCTCCTGACATGTATGATGCCCTTCTTTCCACCATTTTGTTTCTGCTTTAGCACTTTTTTCCACATTTGAATAATAAAAACAGCACTCTTTTTAATATGGCTCAGATTAGGTTTTTAACAGTATTCTGTTTTTTTTGAACATTTAAGTTCACTTTTCTTGTGACTATAATAAACTAGCATGCAGCAGGAAAAGCTCCCTGAACTAATGTGATAAGAGTACACAAATAGCTGAGAATACTGATGAAAACCTAGTTCGAGCCATAGTAATAGGAGTGCTCCTTTTATTATTTCAGATGTGAAAAAAGTGCTAACGTAGACTCAAAATGGAGAAAGAAGGGCATCATAGAAGTCAGAAGATAATGGGCACTGTAAAATATAATAAAAAAGTGTAGGTCAAAAGTGTCAGCACTATCATGCACTGCTGCTTTAAAGTAAATTTCATTTTGTGAATATAACATAAAAATATTGCAGAAATGAATGTATGAGAAAAATGTATTATAAGAAAATGGGTGCAAGTATTGCACATTTTTCACAGATATCCAGAAGTGGCTGGATTCAGAAATGAAGAAAATAGACTCGGATTCGAATGCTTAAGGTAAAAAATAAAAACCAAAACTAAATGAAATATTCAGTATGGAATGAACAAAACTTAAAACATTCAAAGCTGAAACAGGATACAAGAACTAGGAAATCTGTATAGGGTTAGATAATGGGGCATTTATACTGTAATAATAACACAGGTTAAGGCCCTGTTTGGGTTCTAGTATATGACCATAATATACTAACATAAGTCACTAGTGTGTAATGGGTGTTACCTGTATACATGAGTGGCTGTTGGGCAACTTATTTTACATTAACTTAGTGCAATAAATTTGGTTTATTATACTAAGTAAGGAAATGAGTTCTGAAACTCATTTGTATTAATAATGGTGACCTGGATGAGTTTTGTAAAATATGATATATAATACAGTGGAGGCCAGACACAATGATGAAAATGTTTCAGTACAGTTGTAGGTTATGGAGTGCACTCTTTTGGTGCTTCAAATTAATGTATGAATAGATTATTAACTACATTTTGTAAAAATATATATATATTTTGTATTCTTCATCTCCTACCTGACTCGGACTCTCTCTGGAGGGGGCTCTCGATGGGTCTCTGCTGCCTGCCTGAAGCTCCTGATCCCGCTCTCTGGCTCCACCCTATGCCCTCCATCCTCCTCCAACCTCCCGACCCCCTGACTCTGAGTCCCTCAGGGTAGGACTTCCAACCCCTCTGGCGCTCTATCTGACAATCTAGTGGAGCAACCGGAGGGGGGAGAATAACGAGAGATGTGACCTGTTAAGCTCAGCAATGGGCATGGGGACCCACCACTGGACCCCACCATCACCTACTGAGACAGTAGGGGTAGTTCTTGTGTGGTTTCTTCCCTGTGGGATGTGGCATGCAATGTCTTCCTGTGCAACACCACCGTCTCTGGAGACTGTCGTCTTCTTGCCTCCCTTGGTTTTTGCGGCCTGACATCTGCGCTGCATCCCAGTCCCCACTACAGGCAGCTACTGCATCATGCGCCACCAGGCACCCACCCGAGTAGAGGAGAGGAGAGCATCCCTCTGGGCACTCAATCCTCTTCCTCTCCTGCCAACCCCCGATGGACCAGGCTTATTCCTGACCCCGGGTCATCAGCATGGCGCAAGGTGTGGCATCCAGTGCCTTAACCCTCAGCACCACCAGGCTGGCTCATTTTGTAAAACGTTGTCAGAATTGAAGCACTGTGGGCCTGAGGAAATGGTCTGGTTATGAAATGTTGCCCGATGTTGGTGTGGAGTTAAAAAATAAAGATTGTTCAATTTTGGGATATGTGTATGATGTTCATCTTCCCTTATTGGTTGCTGCTTTGGAATTGTTATTTTTGCATGAGCCAATATTTAAATGCAATACCCTCAGATGAGGAAGGGCAGCCTAGACCATTTTGTACATGACATGTATCCAGTTTCATCCCAGTTGGTCAAGGCTGAAGAGGTGGAAGTAACCCTGGCCATAGTAAGTATTGTAAATGTTTCTGTGAAAGAATAAAGTCTTTACAGCAGCCTTCAAAAAAAGGCTTTTTCAAACACCCTGCTTTAGAAGCAATCTTTAGATCTGGACATCCTTGCTATCAAATTTTCTGCAGTTTGCCATTTCTGGCTCAGGTTGCTGAGATAGTAATGGCAGTGCAGTTGAGTGAGCACCTGAAAAAGCATAAAACTGCTGAGCCCTTTCAGTCTGTTTTTTTTCACTAGAGCCACAATACTGAAACAGCCTTGTCTGCTCAGATTGTGTGATGGTCTCTTTTGGGTAAAGGATCAGGGAGAGTTTTTGGTAGTGCAGTGATCCTCCTCAGTTTCTGTTTGCTTTTTAACACACATCACAAGGAGTTTGTGGATGCATTCCTTGAATGAATGAGACTGACCAAAGTTGTGTTTGCAGGATTCTGGTCATCCTTGATAGATTCCAATTAATAAGTATTATGGCAGCATACCTGTTACTGCAGATTGGTCATGACTGCCATGCTCCTCACTGGTTGGAGCCCTCCTATGTAATATTTGCCATGTGCATACCACCCTGAAAGAGATTATAAGGAGATACATTATTGGGTATCACTGTTATGATAATGACACCAACTGTACCTCTCCTCATACATGATCAGGGTCAGGGTGATAGCGCGGTCCTTGTACCTGAGCAGTGTCTGGCTGAAATGAATAACTAGATGACCATCAATTGGTTCTCTCTAAATCTTTGTGAGGCAGAGCAACTACTACTGGCGGGCTCAGATCATCAGGTCTGTGCCTTAAAATGCAACCTTAGACTGCCTGTTTTGAATGTCGTGTAGCATGTGGCAAAATATTGATGAGTAACATGGTAGTTGTCCTTGACAAAAAGCTGTCTCTGGAACCTCAGGTGGCAGCAGTAGTCAAAAGCAGCTTTTTACACCTCAGGCACATTATCCCGTTGTGCTATTGTTTAGAACATGATGATCCAAAAACCATTGTGTCTTGATTGCTGATGTGCACTCTATATGGGCCTACACTGTAGTCAGATTCACTGCCTTCAGCTAGTGCAGAATACTGCAGCTGACCTTCTGAGCTCCTTGAGGATGTTGGTTCAGATCACCCTAGCACCACACAATTTGTGTTGGCTATTTGACAGGCAAAGTACCCCTGCTCAAGGCCAGGTCATTTGGTACCACTTCCAGCCATTTATCTGGAATACTTATAGCTTGGGCCACTTCAGGACAGATATCTGGAAAAGACTGTACAGCTCCACCTACCTATCATATAATACCTGTCTTTCATACTTCATTGTATCTACATAAACCAATTTTAGATTTTTTGTGGTCTGTTTATTTATTTACTATTTCTGTACTTACCTGTGTGTGTGTATTGTTGTAGCATGCTACCTTGTACGAGGCTCTAGGTTTTTCAGAAATAAAATCTTTCCTTCCCATGGTAGGGTTGCCAGTGGGGGGACCCACCTGGTTTATTATTTACATGTCCAATCACGTATAATTTGTACATGTCACTAGTCCACCTGCCCTGTAAATTGACAGTTACAACCCCCAAGACTCAGTCCTTGTACCTGCACTTTTCTACATTTTTCTGAACAAACTGACCACTGTCAATATACAGCCATGCAGTTGCAACAATTGACATGGTATAATATTTCCTGAATTTACTGTGATATCTCTTGAAGAATGCCCTGCCCACCTGAAGTACAGTTGGGAGGGGGGAGGCACCAGAGAAAATTTTTTTAGAAATATTGCAAAATATCTAGAAATATTTGACCACATCAGTTGCTGCAACTGTATTCACATACATGTGTATGATACAATGCTTTTTTCCAGTAGACCTGACATTAGGTTACTTGAAAACTAAATCCAGCCTGATTTGAGCATCATTCTGAGGTGGTTCCACTTATATCAACTGATGCTAAATGTCAATAAAACAGTGTGCATGACCTTTGCTTCCAAATTGTGATTAACCAAACTTACCTCCTGTCCCACCATTAAGTCCAGGGATGTCTCACCTGTAGATGATGCCACACTGATGATATACTTTTGGGTCTGGTTGGATCTGCCTTTTTGTTTCTCCACCCATGCTGACCACATATTCTCCAAACCACTCCCCATGTTTGGTGCCAGGTTATTTACATATTTTTCTGTTATTTCTTTCCTGCTTGTGGTGTATTATACCACTGGAACATAGAAAAAAGAAACATACACAATGGCAGCAGAAAAAGTCCTCATGACCCATCTAGTTTGCCCAACCCTACGTATGGTATGTTGCAAGTACCCTAGCAGTAACTCATTCTCATTTTCAAATAGACCATCCATTTTAAACAAGCTCCACTCCTTCCAAGTTGAGTCCCAATCTCCAAGGTACTTAAATCTTTGTACCCTCCACCATTCTCTTAACCATATGCAATATTAAACTGCTACACATAAAATTGTTCCCTCTCAGTCAAATATGGTCTCAGTAGAATTTTTGAAACAGAATCTCCATACAAGAAGGCTGCACTTGTAGGGATGTCTAGTGATATGTGACTATAATTGATGGGAATTTTTGTAAATTGAATACTAGAGGGTAAATTATCATTATAATTACAAGTCTTAATATCTGGCCAATGTTAAGAATTCACAAACAGACAGTAGTTTTAAAAGGCATAATTCACCATTCAGAACTTTAGATGTCCACAGTGATCTGAACTGTGAATTATGATCCATTGTTTTTGAAAACACATCTGTGCTGTGCATGAACTTTTAAAACTTGTTCTATGACACTGCTGAAACCGCTCTTATTTGAATTGTCCAAGTTTCCAGTCCCGTAGCCTGGCAAGGGGGGAACTGGGACCAGGAGGAGCAAGACAGCATGCTTCCTAACCCCAGGGCAGTCAACAGGATCATTAGTGGAGAAACTGGTGGTTCCAAGCATCATTGCACTACTATGCATGTGTGGCAGTACAGAGCCAGAACTCCAGTACTAAATCTGTCAGTTTCAGTAAAGCAATTCTTCTGGAGTAACCATATATAGTGGAGTCTAGTTAAAAGAACATCCTGTTTATAAGAACACTGTTTGACACCCTGATTTTTGCCCATTGCTTTTTTAGGCAGTAAAGCCTGTTATATGAAGAGTAAGCCCATTTATAACAACATATTTTTTCCAGTGATATGGTACAAGGTCATTATCATCTCTGAGTGTACTAAGCATGAGCTAAATCATAATCTAGTTTCCTCATTAATGGTCACTTAAGATAGTTACCCAAGTAATGTGAGTGTGTGAAAGATGCCCTGTGAAGAAGGCAGCACATATTCCCTCATGGTTAGCTGTGACACTGAATGAACTTTACTACAATACTTTGTTTGGACAACAGCTTTTTTTAAAGTTACAGTATATTATGTTGTTTTTAAATATGAGTTCTCTAAAAACTATTTTGAGCCCAGTTTCATTATATTAACAATAGATATTACATTGATTTTTGTTGTTTTTAGTGAAGCCTGGACCCTCTTATAAGAACTTCCCGTTATAAGAACGTTTTTTTTTATAACTTCATTTTTATTGATCAGCTTATATAAGCAAAATTACATTTCAGTATTATACCAATATACATTTTCTGGTCTATCTAAAATCAGTACAATCATCAGATGTAGTAGTTGGTAGTACACATGGTAGGAATCGTATGTTAACACATTTCACTACTCATTTATTATGTTTAACTAAATTCCCAACTGACTCATTTGTCTCCTGTCAAAACTGACAGTATAGATAACTTTTAAACCATAAAATATCTCTATAAGGCAATTTGAATGCTGAACTGTACTCTCCAGTATTCATTTACTCTAGATATGTTGGTCCTACTCATTATTAACTCCTATCTGTTGAAGCCGGGGAGACCATATTTGTTCAAACCTTTCTTGCTGTAATCTCAGCTTACTTGTGATACTTTCCATTCTTTCTAATTCTATTATCCTGGCTTTCGATTTCTGTATTGTGGGGGAAATAGCCATTTGGAGGTGATACACTTCAGGGCAGCCACTTTCATTATCTGAGCTAAAGTGTTTGTCACTCTATTATCAAAGAGCAGTGTGGGGATACCTAGGATCAGATCATCTCCTGTGAAAGGTATTTGAAGGCCTGTGATATCCTACATCTGGGTATGTACTAAATGCCAGAATTGCTGGATTCCTGGGCAACTCCAAAATATTTGTGTGTGGGTCCCTTTGCTGCCACAACCTGTCCAACATAAATTAGAATGGTGAATATTAAAATTCTTTGTGGACGTTGGAGTTAGGAAGAATCTATGAATGGTCTTCCAATTAAATTCTCTCCATGAGGGTGAGCTTGTCACTCCCCAGCCCCTCAGGAATCTCCTGGCCCAGTTGTCCTGTGATATGGAGATATCTAATTCCATCTCCCACCTCTCCTTCACCTTCTCTAGTGGTGTGAAACCTGGGTATTGAGGATTTTATATAATTGCGATAGGAAATGGGAATTCTCCTTGAGGGTTACTGCAAAATTAAAAATAAAAATTCTAAATCTGTTTTTTTCCCTTCCTAACTGCTGTATTGACCCTGGTGTTAGATGAAAGTGATGCACTTGCAAAAATCTATAATGATCCTCTTTATGGAGGGAGAACCTAGCAGTTAATTGAGAAAATGATAGACAGTCCCTGTTGTCAATATACTGTGCAAAGGTCACTAACTTTTGAACAGCTGAAAAACTACAGTAAATTCCAGTTCTGTCCTGGGGGGAGGGGCAAAGGATGGGTCATGTCTGTTCAATGTTAAGGGTCCTAGTCCCTCCGGGGTATGTGTACATTTCCTAAGTCTGCTTAACACTTTAAGGGAGTGACATATCCAAGGATTCTCCACTAGGTCATGAATGTGGGTTGGTATAGTGTTTGTTGGTAGGGACCAAAGTGCCCAACCTTTGAGGGCTGCTTCTTCTAGGTGATACCAGCCTGACTCTTCCCTACACTTAGCCCATGAGCATAATTGCGACCCTCTTGCTGCTAGGTAATACCGGTAGAAATTTGGAAGGGCCAGACCTCCATTCTCTATAGTCGCCTGTAGTATATTTTCAGCTAATCTTGAGTGTTTCTTAGTCCAGACACAATGTTGTGTCTCCTTCTGTAGTTGTGCCCAAAAATCTCTAGGAAATTGGATTGGCAGGGTCTGAAAAAGGAAGAGTAGACGGGGTAGCATGTTAATTTTAAGGGCTTGCATACTGCCATACAGGGTCAGGGGCAATAACTACCATCTGGCCATGTCTGCCTGTATTTCTTGAAATAGTTTTAAATGATTCTTGTATAGCTGAGATATGTCAGCTGATATTTTAATGCCTAAGTATCTGAACATATTTTTTAGGAGCCCATGTTGGTGGGAAATTAGTTTTAAACGTCCGGGAGGGGGTCCCACTCAAAATCAATTCTTTAGATTTAGTAAGGATCATTTTGTAGCCTGCCAGCTCCCCATATATCTTTAAGATTTGTAAAAGTATTGGGACAGAAGTTTCTGGGTGTGCCACAGAGAACAAGGAATCGTCTGCATATAGTGTGACTTTTTGGACCTACCCCTCCACCTCCACCCCTTTCATCTGCTGTTGTGCTCTGACTTCAATGGCCAAAGGCTCCAAGGAAAGTGCAAACAGCAGAGAAGAGAGGGGGCAGCCCTGTCTTGTGCCTTCTGGAGGGGAAATCTTTCAGAAAGATGACCATTAACTTTCACCCTGGGGCCTTGTATAGTGTCTTTATTACTCCCAAAAACTTGTCCTCCAAGCCAGACTTTTTCAGGGTTAAATATAGAAAAAAAACAATCGACCCTGTCAAATGCCTTCTTGGCATCCATTCTAATGACAAGTTGGAAGGTCCTCTTAGATTTTTGAGTCAAGACTACATTTAACAGGCATCTGATATTATCTGGCAAGAATCTGCCCGATATGAAGCCAGTCTGGTCCCTATGCACCAAAAGCTTCATAACCTTCTGCAATCTATCTGCCAAGATCCCCGTAAAGACCTTTAGGTCCACAGGAAGCAGATATATGGCTCGATATGATCTACAGTCCTCCAGATCTTTATTCGGCTTGAGGATGATTGAAATTTATGCCTAGTTCCTAGATCTTGGGGCCACCCCCCTCTCCCCTCAACAATTCGTTAAAAGCCATCTCCATAATGGGGACCAGTGTTTCACTAAAATGTTTATAGAATTCAGCCACAAACCCGTCTGTTCCTGGAGCCTTCCCATTATTAAGCTGTTTAATTTTCTGTGTTATTTCCATTGTTGTGATTCTAGATTCTAGATTTACACATTGATCTTCTGTGAGTTTTGGAATTTGTAATTTATTAAGATATTCAGATATTCTCTCCTGATGTTTTGGGCCCTTTTCTGCTTTATATAGGGCCTCGTAGTATTTCTGAAAATGCTTCGCTATTTGAGAAGAAGATGTAGTGGTAGTACAATCCTCTGGGTCTTTTAATCTTAGTACTGCCCTGGAGGTCATCTCCTTGTGAAGCTGCCACACTAACAGTTTCCCTGCTCTGTTGCTGTGTTCGTAATAGTTTTGTTTAGAGTACCTAAGTTTTCCTTCAATTTGGGCATCTAAAAGTTTATTAAGTTTGTGTTTGCACTGGTCTAACTCTATTTTTGTGGAGTGGTCTAGTGTCTGTTGATGGGATGTTTCTAGTTGTGAAATCTTTTGTTCTAAGTCCGTTCTTTCTTTAATCTTGACTTTTTTATTCCAAGAGGCGTATTTAATTATTGCCCCTCTTAAGTAACCTTTGAGGGCATCCCATCTAACCCCTACTTCCATGTTTACAGGTGGATTGTGTGTGAGAAATTCTTCTGTCGTGTTATGGATTAGATCTTTAAAAGCACTTTGTATTAATAGGCTAATATTTAAGTGCCATAGAGATTCCGGTGGTCTTGGGGCCAACTCAATTTCCAAAGAAACTGGAGTGTGGTCGGATAGGCAAATGTTGCCTATCTGAGTGTCTGTAACATACTGCAATGTGTTTGAAGATACTAGAAAGAAATCAATCGAGGAATACATTTTATATTTTTTTATATTTTGGAGAGTAATAGGTATAATCTCTCTCCCTTGGCCAGGTAAATCTCCAAGCATCCACTAGTGATAACTCTGAACATAATCAAGTTAATACTCTACTTGCACGGGAGGGGCCATGTGATCTAGACCCTACCCTATCTAAATGTTGATCTGTCACTGAGTTGAAATTGCCACCTTTAATAATTAGGCTTTGAGGGTCCAAAACTGATTCAGTGATGACTTTAATCAAAAATTGGATTCTCACTTGTTCTTTGTTTGGGGCATATATGTTTAATAAGATGCAACTCAAACCCCTATATTATCCTTGTAATCTCACATATCTCCCCTCCAAATCTGTGTCTACCTGGGCAATTTTAAGGGGAATATTCTTACGTATCAAAATTGCCACTCCCCTGTGGTGTGGGTGTGCTTGGTAGTCCGCTGTGTACACCTCCCCCACCCAGTTCCTGCGTAGTTTCTTATGCTCAGAAGCACCCAAATGTGTCTCCTGTAAAAAAGCTACGGCTGCTTGTTACTTTTGTAGGTCTTGAATGATATGGGCCCTTTTACTAGGACTATTGATCCTCTTGACATTCCATGAAACCAACTTTAAGTCCCCTATTGTTTAGTTAAGGAATTTAGTTCACACTTCTGGAGAGAATAAATTGCCTGTTTTTGAGCCAAGAGAACGTAAACATCATAAGTATAAAACCAAAAAATACTAGAACTATTTACAAGCTGCCACTGTAGAAGTGGACTTTTCATTGATTGGTACTTCAGGGTAGAAATATACCCTAATCCCCACCTCTGGGACTATTCTATGAGGTGAAGTGGGAGGCTGTTAGTCTGCCTCCCTACCAGAACAAGCCCACCCAAATCGGGAGTTATTTCAGTTGGGTTTTAGGTCATTGCCTGCTTGTTAGAATTTAGCACTTGTATTGGCCACAGCTCAATCCATCATTCCTGATATATGTCTATACTGGGTAAGCTTGGGTCTCCCGGTCCATCCCATCCCAAGGCAACTCCCCTCCAAGACAGAGAGCCCAGCCCATCAGCAACTGCGATACACCACCTATTATGTTATATATGGTGCACCCGGGTCAGCTATTGTTGCATTTTGGCCAGGAAAGACCGCCGCCCTCATGCTATGTCCTAGAACCACCCGACACTCCCCATTAGAAGGCAGCCCCTCCCAGGTCCCTCATCCTGCTCCACGTCCGACATAATTTCTCCAATTGTATCTGTTATATAGCATTGGGTGTAAGGCAAGGGGGCCACTACATCAGAGGGCTCTAGTTTACACACTTCCTCGGATGAGTTTTAGTCCATTTTTAAGCAGGTGTGTGCATTTGCTGTGGTGTATGTCAGGATGGTACGAGGATCTCTCCAGATCACCCAGTCCACCACCGCACCCCAGACATTATGGTGGACTCATCTACTCAAGTCCAAGATCAAAAGTCAGCTTTGCTAATGTGTGTCACTCCAAGGGCACTTCTGTTAATTTTGAGCCCCTCTGTGAGTCACCCCATGACCCCAAAACAAAACTATATGTCTATACATAGAGCCAACGTCAGGACCATGGGGAAGGGCCTACCCCCAAGCAGAAGCCCCATGTGCAGCCCCACATCACCACACAGCATGGAGCCTTCCCTAAATCTGCAACAGGTCATGGTAAGGCAAACTTACTCATTTTTTGCTGCCGGCTTAGGTGACTCCTCCCCCCAGCCAGGACAACCGTCAGACACGCGGACACACGGAAACCAGCCCACCCTCCCAGATCAACATGGTATACTGTTGCTGCAGTTACTCCCAGATCGTGAAGACCGCCACAGCAACAGGAATTGGTCAAAATCCACCTGTCGCTGTGGTGGTCTGTTTGGCAATCTGGACTGCCTCGCTGGGTGTTTGCACCACCCCGGTCCAACTCTGACTCGGAGTTAGAATCCTAGAGACTGGGGGGTGTAGGGGGTGGATACATTGAGGCATCCCTGACACTGCAATGCCAACAGTTAGCACTGTGGCTGTCGTTGTCGGAGATGTCTCCATGCCGACTGTTGCTGTAGCATGGGTAAACTGATCAACATGTATCCAGTGTCATCCAAGTTCCATCTTACAGAAACTAGTTTTCCATCCATAACTAAAAGCTCTCTTTGAATATGCCCACTGTTAATTGTCATTCGTGTATTAATGCCACAAGTATATTCCCACATGAATCTTCCAATAACCCCCTCAAAAAAATTTGGCAAACTGATAAGAAAGCATCTCCATACAAGGTGCAATGGGATCAATAATGTGGAGTGGCAGTCAAATTGAATACATTGTCTGTGGAGCCGCAAATCGACCATGAGGTACCGATCCCTGCCTCCTCTGCCTTTGTGCAGAGACGGATCACAAGGATATGCACCATTGTTAACCTCCCCAGTCAGTGGAAGAAACTCAAACAGATCCTAAGGATTGGCGCTTAACTCAGTCAGGTCTCGCTCTCTTCTTTCTGATTTTCATGCAGAAATGCAGTGTGTTGTTCCTCCCTCTAGTAGGTTGCTCTGTGCATGATACTGTCCCACAGAATAGCAGCGACCCCTGTTCTGCTGGTGCTCGAACTTTTGGTTCCTCTTGTTTACCAGCTTCTCATCATGAGTGCTCTCTCCCTCTATGTAGCGCCATCTTCTGGTATCTGGATGCTCAGCTTCTAAGCCCACCTTCTGACTTCTTCAAGTTTGGAAAATCTCTGCCAGCCCTCTGCAGTATGTATTTTTATTCTTACTGGATATTCGATTTGAGCTTGATGCCCTGCCTGTCTTATTATTTTTACTATATTGAAAGCTTTCTGTCTGTGAGTCAGCATCTGAGGTGCATAGTCCTGGTCAAAAAAAAGTTGAACATCCTCAAAATAAACGTGCTTTTTGGACCAGGCCAGCTTTAATAGCTCCTCTTTGATGCTGTAATCCATTAAGGCCATTACTATGGAGGGGAGGGGGCGTGCTTTGGGATCTTTAGGTCTTGATACTAAAGATCTGTGTGCTCTGATTATTCTGAGATCTGTCTTTTTCAATGGACAGTATTTCTTTAAGAAAGCTATTTATAAATTGAATCGTGTTCCCTGATTTGGTGCCCTTAGGTAGGCCATGTACGTGTAAATTATTTCTTCTGTTCCTGTTCTCCAAGTTTTCGAGCTGTTGTTGAAGACTAAGTTCTCTGCAATGCAGGTCTAGTAGAGCGGAGTTGTGGAGGTTGGAAACGTTTGAGTAGTCGGAGACTGCGGATTTGAGGTGGTCTGTTCGCTCGGTAAGCTCTAATATTTCATGCCTGTCTTCTGATACCTTTTTTTCCAGTCTGGAGAGAGTTTCATTGATCTGTTGGCGTGTGCAGCATAATGTTTTAGAGGTTATGGTATAGTTTTCCTCCATGGCTGAATTAGCTGTTGGGGTTTGTGCTATCAGGTTGGAAATCTCCTCACAGAGTGCGGCCTCTGCCTGAAGATCTTGTTGGCTTTGTTTTGGCTTAGAGTGCGAGCCGCTCGTCTCTTCTTTATTTTTCTGCTTTGTAGGCATCATCTAGTCTACAGTGCTACGCTATTTTGACAGGATGCTGTTTTTTGGTTAGGATGAGGATGGATAGTTTGTTAGGAGAGTCTGGAGCTCTGAGTTTAGGCTTCCATTCAAAGGCAACCTGAACCATAAGTCCATAAGAACATGTTTGCTTGGCATTGAGAGTGTGTTTACAGCAGGGCTCCACTATGTTATATAATTTAAAAAGTGAACTTTTTTTGAATTACAGAGGTGTAATTCAATCTCAGGGCTCTGGTTAGACAAACCACATGGCCTTTGGCATCATGGCTTATATCTTTCCCAGAATCCCCTCACTGAATTATGTAAGCAATAATATCCAACAGGCTGCGCATTACTGGGAAATACCGGACCACCCAGGAGCGTAATGAGGCCCGACGCCACAAGTGGAGGGCGTTATAGCCCCTGGAAGATCCGGTATTTCCCAATAATGCCCACCCTGGAGGGTATTATTGCCCTTAGAAAATTGCCCATCGGAGAATGTTACTCTGTGAAGAAGCACTTGGACTAGCTCTTATTTTTAGCTGGGCATTGTTTGAAATAAATGCCCAGCTTGGAGCCTGTCTCAGCCAATCAGGTTTAAGAACTGATTGTTGCCGTTTTCTAAACCATTATAATTTACAGTTGCCCCACAATATTTTATCTATAATTTTATCAAGAGTTTCTGGTGACTCAATAAGTTGTTGATATTAGCAGAACCTCAAGTTTTAATTTGTGTTTTGTATTGTGTATAGATTCAGGAAATTTTTTTGGGGAAAGATAAAGATGTATGACCGTGTTGAAAAATTAGGTAACACTAGCTAATCATGGCAAGTTGTTAAGTGAAGGAAAATACTTCAATGTCAATGTTGAAATGGGACATAAGATGAATAATTGCAGCATTTTCTTGCACTTCAAGTGAATTTTATTCTCTTAGTCTCTTGTCATTTGTGGTTTCCATGACTGTCATGTATTTATTTATTTGCTTTTGATGACCGGGTAAGTACATTAGGAAATAACCCTGCCTATTTTCAGGAATGACCTGGGAGAGTACAAATAAAAGCATTAGCAGTCAAGTAAAATAAAATCAGAAACAATACAGTAATAAGCAGTTTCCACACAGGGAAAGCTGAAAGATTATACATATTGACAGAACATGCCCAGGTTATTATACATGCATGCAACCCATTTCTCAGGGATGAAGAGTTGATTGAGGGCAGCGTTTTGAGAATCCTGGAGTACAGAGAGAAGGAAGTACAGTAAGAAAGAGCAGGAGAAGAGCATCAGGCAGGTATAGTACAGTCACAAGTATCAAGTGCATGGAGCTGAGAAAAAAGTGCAGTTTTAAAGGAGGAATGAGATAATGAGCACATCAGGTGGGGAGGCATGGAATTCCAGTATTTAGGAGCACAATGAGAGAAAGCTTACTCCCCCATTTTGGTGGAACAGAAAGGGACAAAGTAGTTGAGCATCGGAGGGCCTCAGAGAGCGGTGGTGATGCACGGGGGAAAGCATTGATGCTAGAGAGTCAGGCCAAGAATACCTTGTCAAGGAGTCAATGAAACATCCTAGAGAGTTTGAGCAACGGGAGCTGGGTGACAGCCAATGCAAGGCGAAGTAGAGCAAACAATGGTGAATAAGGTAAGGGGCTGAGAGGGCAAATCTACAAACATTGTTATAAGCGATGTCCTACTTACGGAGAATACTGACATTGGCCTGGGAAAGAAGAGGGAGAGCATATAGCAGACATGGGAGCAAGACCCCTCTCACTACAGATATCCTGGCATCAGGGTTTAAGGAGTGACAAATGCAGTAAGCAGCGCCAGTCTTGGTATTTACCGATTTGCATATGTCATTTATATGAGGGGAGAATTCAAGTGAGAAATCTAACCTCACTCCCAGGTATTTAAAAGAGTCAGTGATGGAGGCTGTTGACCTATCATGGCAGGGCACACAAAACCTGGGGGACATGGTGGGGACCTTCCTAGAGGACCCAAAAAGCATGGCCTGTGTCTTAGGTAGATTGAGTATGAGGAAGTTAGAGGAGAACCAGGATTGGAGTTGGATGAACGCAGATATCAGATGATCATTGATGTCATCAATTGAGCTTGAGGTGGAGTTGAGGACCAGGTTATCAGCATACATAATGAAGCGGCAATGAGGGATAGAGGTGGGAATATCATTAACAAATATGGAGAATAGTAAGGGTTCAAGACTAGACCCTTGGGGGACTCCACAGGAGATGGAAGCAGGAGATGATAGAACCTTGCCAAAGGAGACAGATTGGGACCTGTTGTTAAGATAGCTGTGGAATCAGGAAAGTGTGGGTCCAGTGGCACCAAGGAACTCCAATTTATGCAGGAGCATCGAGTGGTTCACCAGATCAAATGCTTTGGAGAGGTCGATGAACACAGCCCCAGTAAGATGGCCTTTATCCATATTGGATTTTACCTCACTAATAAAAAGGATGAGAGCCATGGTGGTGCTGTGCCCAGCCCTGAAATCATGCTGAATTGGAGACTGGAGATTAAATTGGAGTAAGTAGGTCAAGATCTGGGGCTGGATTAGTTTCTCCAGGATCTTGCTGAGTGTGGGGAGGAGCGAGATGGGCCGATAATTAGGTAGGATTTTGGGGTCACCCTACTTGAAGACAGGGATTGTCTTAGTAGACTTCCAAGCTAGAGGCTTGGTGGAAGTACAAATGGATAGGTTGAACCGCTGAGTAATCGGAGTTACCAGGATAGGGGCAGCAAGTCTGAGGATCCTGAGTTCTACTCCGTCTGGGCCAGGACTGCCACGAGCAGGAATTGTCTTCAACAGTTTTAGGACCTCAGAACGTAGCACTGGGGAAAGCATCAGAGCAGGAGGTGCTTCTGGAGGAGCAAGAGGAGGAATGGAAGGTTGTGATGCACTGGATTGGGGGAGGACATTAGGAACCAAGGAGAAGATGGAGTTAAAGGCATTGGCAATGGTGTTGGGATTGTTGCAATGAGTATTGTTGATTAGCATGTCACAGGGAATCTGCAGCTTGGTGTTTCCCAGTACTAAAATAATTTGAGACCAGTAGTTTTTAGGGTTGGTGATAGAGGATTTAAGGAGTTTGTGATAATATTTGATCTTGGCGATGCAAACCTCCTTCTTGCAAGTGTTACGCAGTGAACAATGTGCATCAAAGTCAGTTTGTAGCGAAGAAGATTTCCATTTCTACCAGAGTTTGTCACAGTGTTTAAGCAATGCCAGGAGAGGCCTTTTTAACCATTTGGTTGCTTTCCCTTTGACCCTACATGTTGAGATTGGGATGTGCCTGCTCTGTAGGGCCAGCAAGGTTGTGTTGAAGTAGCCCATAGCAAAGTTAATATCAGTGGTGGAGAAAAGCAGAGACCAGGGGGACCACATGATGCAAGCTACCAGATAGTCGCTCCTCGGTATAGCTCCAGCCTCCCGTTTCTTTAAAAACGCTATCTGGTACATTTTCTCGATCCCAAACTAGTTTGAGTTATTCTGGTTTCCTACAACTTCGTGCTCTTGCTGGGCGATTTTGAGAGAGAATGGACATCTACGTGAAAAAGTAACAGCAGAAACACACCCCGCCAGTTACTCCAGAGAAGGCCCCCCAAAAATCCTGGGCCTCGAGTGGAGCGGAGAAATGGGATGTCTTGAATCAAGGTGCGGATCAGGAGCTGCTCACATTGTAAAAATTTCTGGAGGAGTTTAAACCATTCTGGGACGAGATTAAAGAAATGGCAACAGAAATCAAGTCACTTTTGAGGAAGCTGGAAGAGGTTACCCTCGTTACCTCAGACAACTCGGCCAGGATCTCCTCTTTAGAGAAGCAAGTGGAAAGGTTCGAGCCTGGGATGGCAGCTATGCACCAGAAATTGTTCCGATTTCAAGCTAAACTTGAGGACCTCGAAGGTCGCAGTCAGAGAAACAATGTGGTGATCCTTGGGCTACCGGAGGGAGAGGAGGGTCAGAATACTATCGCTTTTGCCCAGAAGCTGGTGGAGAAGATTGCTGGCCCTTCCCCCTTTGGGGCCAAATATATTATTGAGAGAGCCCACAGATCTTTAAGACCAAAGCCCCGAACAACGCCCCATCCCATAATATGCCATTTTTTATACTTTTTAGAGTGGCAACACTTTCTGTATAAAGTAAGTGAACTCCAGGAAGTCCTTTGGGAGCAAACCAAGCTCAGGATAGCGCAAGATATACCGGGCTCGAAGTGTGGGCAATTATTCAAAGGAATCTTTGAGGAGGAGCGCTGTTAAATAAAGCTGGACTCTCATCTAAGCCTGATTAAAGGGCAGAAGGGACCTTCTTTTTATTATAGTAATCCAATTGTGGATAGATATTGATGTTTGTTTTGTCTAGGACTGGGGTTCCATTTAATTAAGGAGTTTATTGTTAGTTTTCCGCGTTTGGGGAGTGCAATTCCAACACCAGTACTATTCAATCCCCCCCCCCTTGAGGGAGAATGACAAGATTGGGCCTGGTAAAGGTTTATGGCTACACCGTGCAGGGTATAAACACCCATAACTTGGGGGAATTTAATTATAGGGGCAGCGATGTTTCTTCCCTTGTAAAGTATCAGCGTGCATTTCTGTGCTGGTAACACAGGAGGGAGCTTGTGTTCCTTGCAATAAGGATTAGCGGTCTTAAGGACCGGAGATAGCGGGGGTTTCCTGGTGCAAGGGCATGATAATTAGAAGGGGAGTAATGGGGCCAGAGAGCTTACTGAGAATATGGCCTGCATGGCAAATTGTATGCATCGCTGTGGATGGTTTCTCGATTTCCCACCGTGCGGTGCCTCCTCTTAACAAGCAAGGCACATGTGCTAGCAAGCTTTTGATGTTTTTAGTGGAGATGCCTTGCTAACACAGGGTCATTCTCAATGCCTTTCAGAGGGGGATAGGCGGGCGACAGAATGGGTCGTTACTGCACTAATGTATATTCTTCTCCCCTCTTTGTTATTAAAAAATAAAAAAAGGGATCAATTTAAGCCTAATGAGGGTTTGGGGATGGCTTGTCGGGGGGCTGGGGAGGAGTAGAAAATGGAGTGTTGCTGAAAGTTGTTAATGATAATAGGGGGCTAGGGAGGGTGGGTTTTGGATAATTTTCTGAGTTTGTTGAAGTTTTGGTTTGTTTGTGGGTTGCTTGGGTTGGAGGAGGGATAGTTGGGTTAATGAGGGAGGGTTGGGGGTTGGGGATTGGCACAGCAGTTTCAGGGGAACAGAGTTACCTGGTTTATGGTTGCAGTATCTGTATTATGTTTTTACTTGGATTCACACTTGACATTATAGATGGCTCAGAATATTAATATTGCTACGCAGAATGTGAAGGGGATTAGGAAAAAACTTAAACAATATCAGGTACTCAAGCACCTGAGCTTTTTGCGTACCCAGATATCATTTTTACAAGAATCTCACTTAGTAGATTCCGAAATATTGCAACTTCAGAGGTAACAGGTTGGTCAGGTTTTCTATGCCTCAGGGGCGACCAACAGTTGTGGGGTCATGATACTGACTGATAGAGACATTCCATTTGTTCCTTCTCAGGTTTTTAAGGATGCCGATGGCAGGTACGTCTTAGTTCAGGGTACTATTTGGGCCATGCCGTTAGTGCTAGGCAGCATTTATGGACCAAATACAGATGATCCCACTTTTTTTATGAAACTGATCTCCACGATTCTTCCCATACTCCCTACTCCTATTATCTTAGGGGGTGACTTTAATTTAGTTTCTGACCCTAACATTGACAGATTGAGCACTGGGTTGAGGGGACTGTCCCCTGGGCATAGGGCCTTTAAGGAAATGATGAATCAATGTGGGTTGTGTGACGCCTGGCGAGTTATACATCCCAACATCAGGGCATATACTTATAGTTCACCAGTACGCGGCACGCAGTCTCGCATTGACTATCTGTTAGTTTCTCATGCGCTCTTGCCGGGAGTATTGTCTGCCTCGATCCAGCCGGGACCCATATTGTACCACTCTCTAGTGTTGTGTAATCTGGCTTTCCTTAACATTCCCAAGAGAGAGACCAGATGGAAATGAAACGAACAATTATTAAAAGATGGAAAGTATTGGGGATTGGTGAAGGATCAGATAGATTTCTTTTTTTCCACCAACCCAATAGATAGTCCAAAGCCGGACATTTTGTGGGGAGCCTTTAAGGCCTATATAAGGGGCATTCTCATTAGTCTAGCTACAAAGAGGAAGAGGGCACAGGAAACGGAATTATTGTCTTTATTGTCCCAGATACGGGATTTAGAAACTATACAACCAGATAAAATTTCTCAAGAGGAATCGTAGAAATTATTAGTATATAAGGATAGATATTTGGGAATGCTAAGAGAGAAGGCAGAGCTGGCTATTATTCATACTAAGGCCAGTTTTACAGATCAAGGAGAAAAAGCGGGGTGCCTACTGACGTTACATTTAAAGCAACAAGAATCAGCAAGATTTATACCCCCAATAAGATCACAGTCAGATGGAACCCTAAGAGTATCCTCCTCAGAGATAGTCCAGGAATTTGCTACATTTTATGAGCAATTATACAGGGATATGGACAGTCCTCCATCCATAGAAGAGCTAGAGGAGTATCTCAGGGAAGCTCATCTCCCCTTACTATCTAACCCCCAAAAGAAATTTATATCTTCCCCTCTATCACAGGAAGAAATAGCGTCCGATATAAAGGATTTGCCTTCGGATAAAGTCCCAGGACCGGATGGGTTTTCAGCTTTATTTTATAAAATTTTCAGAGATCAATTACTACCTGTATTGCATCGTCTCTACCTACATATTCTTTCCGGAGAGATGGCAGACACACATTTGTTTGAAGCTCTGATAGTTTTGTTACCTAAACCGGACAAGGACCCAGAGCTGGTTCAGAGCTACAGGCCAATATCTTTGCTGAATCAGGATGTCAAAATTCTTTCAAAAATATTGGCAGATAGACTAACCCTGGTCCTTCCGGATCTGATCGGTATGTCTCAGGTGGGATTTATGAGGGGATGTGCATCCTCGGATCACCTGCATGCATCTTCAAGACGTTTCTTCTCGAGTCCAGGGATGCTACCTTTCCTCGTGGACTGGTCTCCCTGGACGCCGAGAAGGCATTTGATCGGGTTAATTGGAATTTTTTATTTCATGCTCTCAAGACATTTGGATTCCCTTCCATGTTCATTGATTGGATCAGGGCAATATACCGGTCTCCCTCAGAGAGGATTTCAGGGAATGGGACCTTTTCCAAGTCTTTCACGTTGTGGTCAGCTATGAGGCAGGGATGCCCCCTCTCTCCATTACTTTTCAATCTTTATCTGGAACCCCTTATTCAATATATTCTTAACAATAAAGGAATACAAGGTATTCCCATTAGGAATGAGGTAGTGAAAATAACAGCATACGCTGACGATCTCCTTTTACATTTGGCTAATCCAGTAATATCTATTCTGAACATGCTAAGAGAGGTTAACAAATTTAGTACTTTTTCGAATCCCAATAAGACATCCTTTTTCCCTCTTAACCATAAGGTTTTCAAGACTGATATTATCTCTCTGGGATTATGCTGGTCACCCCGGGTTATTAAGTATTTAGGCATAAAGTTAACGCGTAATACTTCCTCGTGGTTTAAAGAAAATCTGGAGCCTCTTTTGCAGGGGATCACACAAGACCTAGAAAGATGGGACAAGCTTCTGTTATCTCTATGGGGTCATATTAATATAATTAAGATGAATGTATTCCCCCGTTTATTTTATCCCCTGTCACATCTTAACTCATTTGACCCTTTAGCTTGGTTTCAGAAAATTCATAAACTCTTTACCAAGTTTATATGGTCTAATAAGACCTCTAGGTGGGCATACCACAAGCTAGCTGCACCCAAAAATGGGGGGGACTGCGGATTCCGTAGTTGCCAATTTATTACTGGGCTAGCCATCTGGCTAAGTACCTGAGATGGGTAAGACCGGGCCCGTACAACATGAGACCAGTTTGGCTCAAGATTGAATTAGACTTTATCCAATCCATGAACATGGACCCCTCGACCATGCTTTATCTAAAAATTTCTCATTTACAGAATGTTAATAAATGTCCCACTATCATGTCCTCAATAAGAGTACACTTGCAACTGTGCTCTTTTCTGAGATATAATCAAAGTAAAGATCCAGCTCAATCTATCTGGAATTCCCGGGTCTTTACCATAAATAAGCAGAAAATTTCCCATTTATGGTTGCCTCAGTTAGGAGAGGGGATAGTCTCCTCATTTTTGGATGAGACTGGGCTTGGCTTTCATTCCCTGAGTTTATCAATAAGTTCAATATTCCGGGGTCTCAGGTCTTTAAGGTGATCCAACTGAGGCACTTGTTAACCACAGTTCTCGGTACCGTTCCACCCCACCCAGTGGCCTTTACATTGGCATCTGAACTCTCCTCTCTTCTTGACTCCTCAGGTGTGATCTCTGAGAAATATCAAGTGTTGTACCGATGGCGGTTTGGATGCGGTAATGGCCCCACCAATTTTTGGGTTTCATTTTTTCCCCAATATACTTTTAATTGGCCGGCTTTCTGGATGATTTGTCATAAATATGTATCCCAAGATAGATTACTTCTTATGCAATTTCACATCCTACATAATTTGTATTGTACTCCAATCAAACTGGCGAAATGGGGCCTTCTCGATACTGATAGGTGCAATAGGTGTTCCCAGGATACAGGATCACTCCTTCATTTATTTTGGTTGTGTCCCCAGATAGCTTCATTATGGGAGCTTATAAAAGCCAAACTGTATCCTTTATTGGGTTTACAGGATTATTTTACACCTGACATTTGCCTGCTGGGAGATCTGTCTTCCATAATGTCAGAATCCGGAGATTTCATATATCCATGGTTGCGCTTTCGGCCAAAAAAATTATTCTTAGGCATTGGAAAGAAGAGACCTGTCCAACATACCAGGAGTGGATCCATGAGATCCTAGCAAATCTGCATACAGAAAAGGCTATTGCTAGCTTCCAAAATAGGTTACACAGGTACAAGGTTATTTGTGACCCCCTTCACACTCTAATTATGATGGCTATGGAATAATGTGTGGTTGATGTTATTAACTCATTCACTTTTGGTTAATGCAGTTAGATTGTTATAACAGTATAAGAATGGACTGCCGTGCCGGGGAGGGAAGGTAGGGAGGGTCTGGGGGCAGTACGGATTTGCTTTATAAATCTCTTGTTTAAATGATTATTGCTGCCTTCTGTATTGTGGAAAATGTGATGAATAAACTTTGAATTGAAAAAAAAAGAAAAGCAGAGACCAGTCAACGAGTCACAGATCACTGCAGAACAAAGCCGGGTCAAATTTGGAGAAGTCAGCAAAGGATAGAACTTTGAGTGAATTTACAGGATGTGAGGATCCCCTCACGCAGAAGACAGGACAGTGATCGCTAATGGAGACAGGAAGAACTCCAGCCAGGGAGTAACTGCCCTTGTGATTTGTGAGGATCCAGTCAATTAGACTGTGCTGCATGTTGTTCTGTGAGATCCTTGTTGGGGACTTAATAAGTTGTAGAAGATTTGCCTTGCTGATAGCTGACGTAAGGAGAGAGGAATCCGGACCCAGCCAATCAAGATTAAAATCACCCAAGCAAATCACCACATTGTTTTTTGACACTGAGGGAACCAGGTCTGTAAACTCCTCAAGGCCAAGCTTACTGTTTTTAGGTGGATTGTATATGCAGAAGATGTGCAACTTCTTGGTTCTACCCAGGAGTAGGAGCGAGTGAAGAACTTTGCAGTTACCGATAGTCTGGGTGGGTATTAGTGAGAGACGTTGAGGTGATGTTTATAATAAAGTGCCAGCCCACCTCCCCTTTTGGAAGTTTGGTGGTCAATCCTGAGCAGGTTATACCCAGGAAGAGAGCAACTACGGTCTGAGACAGAGGGTTTCAACCAAGTTTCAGATAGGGCTAGGATGTCAGGTTTGTGGACCTGCACCCAGGCCTCAAGCTCCAGGAGATTGTGCAGGAGACTCTGGATATTTAGGTGGGCTAGTGTGAGACCCAGCACCTGAGGTAGGAGATGAGCAGAGCAGGAATTAGATGTTGAGAGAACAGAGATAGGGCCAGGGTTAAGTTCAATGTCACCAGAGAGTGAGCGAGATAGCAGTATGATCCATATCGTGGCCAGCAGGTGAGGTAATTTTCCTGCATAGGGTATATCTCAGAGCTAACTCAGCAAGTTTGAAGGGAAATGGGGGCGGGTGGGGAGCAGCCACATAGTGGCTGCAGAGAAGAGAACAACACCCAATGCAGCAAGCAGTCTAATTAAGCAAAACCCTCGGAACTCGGAATGCATGTCAAGTATGAGTTGGCTCTTACTGCAAATGCCAATTACTGTAAAATCTGACTTAGAAATTTCACATATGTTTGATATCTTAATAACATTGATGTGACATTAGACTGCTGGTACTTTAAGATCATGGCATCCAATTACCAGTATTATGGGGTTCTGATGTTACCATTTTACTATGGTGAAATGTGACCTTCCATATACAGTAGTACAGAACAGTTCTACTCAACAGCTAATGGATGTTTCTCCTGTTTCAGAACGGGAAACATGCTATGTTTTGAGCACAGGGCCCATGGCTCAATGTTTATCTTAGTTTTTTTTTTTCTCTTTTATACTGTACTCTAAAATACAGTTGAGAACTGGCTGGGCCCACAGTTATATGGGACACCAGCACACCCCATTAATACACCTAACTCCCAGTCAATCCTCCTTCACAATGAGCTTATAGCTATGGTAACACTTGAGGAATGCTACATCATTACTTGTAGTCTCCAAACTCAAACCTCCTAAGAAAAAACCTTAGGGTCAAGAAATTGTCTACGGGCCACTAGAAAGTTCATACTATTACTACCACTGCTACTGTCTGGCAATGTCAATCCTAATCCTTGCCCTGTATCCAGTTCTGGACTGGGTCCCAACTACTGAAGGAAACATAACACTGTCTCTTTACATATTGGTATTCTTCTTGCCAAATTCACTCAGTTTGAAGCATGAGTAGGGTCAGTGTAACCTGAGATTATCGCTCTCACTGAACTATGGCTTACACCTAAAATATTGATGCTGCTCTCTCCCTGCCAAGACTTAGCCTCTTTAGAGAGGATCACCTGGGCAAGCGAGGAGGGGGTGATCTAGTTTATTTAAGGTCTGACCAACAAGGTTCCAAAGTTGAATTTAATGGTCTAGATAAAAACTGCAAATGCCTAGCTGTTAAATATCTTCTGGGAAGAAGTTGCAAATCACTTGTTTTCATACCAATTTATATCCCTCCAGGTAAGCAGAAAAAGGGTCTAGAGTAGGGTTTATTTATTCATTTCAATTTTGTTAACTGGGTAGGCCCACTGAATCCTGAAGAACCCCTTTTCAGTGGCGACCCAGAGTTAGTTACAAGTACATTAACTCATTTAAGTGAGGAAAAATACATCTGGTGAAAAGCAGAGAATCAGTACAGCTTTGATCATAGACATTTGTACATGTCAGAACTAGTTTGAAAAGGATTCAAACTATGTTCAAACTCTAGTATTTGAGTTCTCATGTAGAACTTGTACACTGGAGGGTTTGTAGAATGGTTTGAACCATTTCTTCTTTATTTTGATTATTTGGCTGAGGGGCTGGAACTTTGGTGCGCGATGGTGGATGGAAACTGAAGAGGTATGGGAGGGCCAAGCCTGTGTTGCCTGTCATTCATGGGATGGTGGGGTGGGTCTTGCAGCTTGCACAAATGCACACTGGGCTTTTGTGGGAGGAGGAAGGACTAAGGGTCAGGGGCTAGCTGCTTCTGTGTGGTCAGAGAGAATGTGTGTGTGGTCTGACAGAGCTGGGGACAGAGCAGTGGAGGCAATGGGTTTTGCAGGGCAGATAGGCAGTGGAAACTTGTGAGATGTGCTGCCTGTGATTCAGTCGTGATGACTGAATGTCAGCTTAGCAACCTGCAGAAGAAATCTTCTGTTACAGCTAGTTTGGAGGGGGGTTTGAGAGCACACCTCACTGTCTGGACTGGCAGTGTGTGTCCACTAGCAGAAGAAAAAACAGCAAAAACAGAATAGTGAAAAAACAAGGCAGACCAAGCCAGGAGGGACAGGCAGTGCGATGGAAGAGGGTTGCTAGCTGCTATCGCTCTCCTTTGGAGGATTATTATACCACCACAAAATCAATTCAAAATCCTCCTAAATTTAAAAAAATAAATAAATAGAAACATAGAAACAAAGAAACAGTTGGCAGATAAGGGCCGCTAGGCCCATCCAGTTTGCCCATAGGCCCTATACATGTATGCATCCACTCAGCCTAAGTGGTCAATGGCTTTTCATTACTCCCTTCCTGCACAAGGGTTCCCTATGCTTGCCCCACGCATGTTTAAAACCCTCCACTTTGCTTGCTCCTACCACCTCTTGTGGCAGACTATTCCAAGCATTCACCACCCACTCCGTGTAGAAAACGTCTTCAAGTTAACTCTTAATCCCCCCCTCCAATTTGATATTGTGCCCCCTTGTTCTGGTATCTTTTCTACACCGGAAAAAAATCTACCAGCCACACTTTGTTTATGCCCTTGAGTTACTTAAAAGTTTCTATTATGTCTCCCCTTTCTCTCCTTTCCTCCAGTGAGTACATATCGAGGTCTCTTAGTCTCTCCTCATATGTTTTGTGGTGCAAATCATGCACCATCTTTGTCGCCCTTCTCTGGACAGCCTCCACCATGTTTATGTCCTCACGCATGCGTGGTCTCCATTACTGCACACAGTACTCCAGTTGAGGCCTTACTAGTGTTTTATACAATGGCATCACCACTCCCTGCCTCCTACTAGTAATACCTCTGCCTGTGCACCCCAGCATGCCACTGGCCCTCCCTTCAGCCTTTGCACACTGCTTTGATACCTCCAGGTCATCAGATATGATGACCCCTAGGTCCATCTCCTCTTTGGTGATGGTCAGCACCTCCCCCCCATCCTGTAGGTCCCCTGAGGGTTCCCCCTAAGCAGGTGCATTATCTTACACTTTTTTGCATTGAACCTCAGTTGCCACACCGCCTATCATCTTTAAAGCTTCTCCAGGTCCCTCTTCACTATCTGCAGCCCATCTGGAGTATCCACCCTGTTGCAGATCTTGGTGTCATCTTTAAACAGGCAGACCTTTCCTTCCAGCCCCGGTGCAATGTCACTAATGAAGACATTGAACAGGACTGGTCCAAGTACTGAACCTTGTGGCTCTCCGCTAGTCACTCCTCTCTTCCCAGATTGGATCCCATTTACCTCCACCCTCTGCCTTCTGTCTGTAAGCCAGTTCCAAACCCACTGTATCACCTTATGCCCCTTGCCCAGACTAGTCATCTTGTTAACCAGCCTTCTGTGTGGGACAGTATCGAAGACTTTGCTGAAATCCAGGTAGGCGATGTCTACGGCTCCTCCCTGATCCACTTCCCTAGTCACCCAATCAAAAAAATCTATCAGATTCATTTGACAAGACCTTCCTGATGTGAATCCATGCTGCCTCAGATGCTGGGCACCAATGGATTCCAGGTGTGCCACTATCCTTTGTTTCAGCAGTGTCTCCATGATCTTTCCCACCACTGAGGTGAGGCTGACTGGCCTGTAGTTCCCCGATTCCACCCTACTGCCTCTTTTTTGCAGTGGGACTACATGTGCCCTCCCCCAGTCCTCTGGAATCATGCCTGTGTTGAGTGACTCTGTGAACAGGGTGGCCAGAGGTGCTGCTGGTTCTCTCCACAGCTCCCTTAATATCCTCGGGTGTATGCCATCTGACCCCTTGGCTTTATCCACCTTCAGCTTTGTGAGTTCCTCCAGAACCTTCTCTCCACTGTGAAAGGAATGGTGCTCATTTCTCCCCCCCAATTGCCTCTGCTTCCTAACTGTGGTCCTTGACCTTCTCCCTCCTCAGTGAATACTGAACAAATACTTCATCCCACTCCTTATACTCTCCCTCCTCCCATTTGAGCCTCACAATCCCCCCCCAGTTTTTCTTCTATCTCTGATGTACCAATAGAAAGTCTTGTCCTGTTTTTTCACAGACCACGCTACACCCTCCTCTGTCTGTGCCTTGACTTTCCTAACAGCCTTCCCTGTCTCTCTGAGACATGCAATGTACACCTCCCTGTCCTCCTCCCTTTGGGTCCCCTTATACTTACTGAAACTTGTTCTTTTAGCCCTTACTTTGTCTCTCACCTCTTTAGAAAACTATAGTGGTTTCTTTCTTCTTTTCCCTTTGGCCACTATCCTAATGCATTGGTTTGTTACCTCCAGAATGGCTCCTTTTAGTCTCCCCCACTGTTTGTCCACCTCCTCCATTACCTCTACCTTCTCCAGGGCTGCTTTTAAACATCTACCCATTTCATTGAAATCAGCCCTCCTGATATCTAATACTTTTGCCCTTGTGTGGCTTAACTGAGTCTCTATCTCCATGTCAAACCACACCATGTGGTGGTCACTTGATCCCAGCTACCCTTTCACCTGGATTCTTTTGACTGTGTTCCCATTGGTCCATACCAGGTCTAGAATGATTTGTCCCTGGTTGGTTCATGCATCAGCTGTCTGAGTCCAGCCCCCTGCAGGGATTCCAGGATGGACATGCTTCTAGCTGAAGTAGCTGCCTGAGTGATCCAATCCATGTCCAGCATATTGAATCTCCCATCAACAGGATTTTGCCTTTAGCTGCCATGTCGTGAATTTGCTCCACTGGTACCATGTCCACTTCCTCCCTCTGTGCTGGAGGTCTGTAGATCACCCCTGTACATATTGCTGTGCCATTTCCTGGTTCAAGGGTGACCCACATTGCCTCGGCCTCCACCTGCCTTCCCTATTCTTCTGTAGCCTTTATGTCTTCTCTGACGTACAGGGCCACCCCCTCCCTTTTTACCTTCCCTGTCCCTTCTGAACAGTGTATAGCCTGGTACATTGATGTCCCAGCTGTGAGTAGCAGAATACCATGTCTCTGTTATTGCAGGTTTCCAGGTCTGGAACCTTATTTCCCAGACTGCAGGCATTTGTGAACATGTTCTTCCTTGTTTAACTCCCTGCCTTCCCTCTGTTCCTGTTTCATCTATGTAACCCCTAGGTGGCACTATCCCAAGGGCTACTACCCCTGCCTGCTTGGCTAGTAGCAGGTTAAGGGGCCTGAGTTCTGAAATGGGTGCCTCCACCGCTATGTTAGACTTAGAACTCACATTGCGTTTCAGTGCCCATATCTCAGAAACAATGCAAGATACAGATTCAGTCGACTTCTGCTGTGAGAACTACTCAGTCTCACAATTACAACCACACTTGAATTTTTTTTCCACCTCCTACGGTTACTGAGATATGGGCAACTTACTTTTAAAATTACAAGTATGGGCAAGTTACTGTTACTCCTTGCCTTATAGGGCTGCGGTATGGCTCCACACCTATGTAAGTGGGAACACAGGGCCCAGAGGGATCACGCTCACACACACACACACACACACATATACCATTATGCACAAATGGGAGGCTTGGTGGGCTCCCACCAACACTTTCCATTTACTACTTCTATTACACTTTTAAAAAAAGAAAGTAAATTCTTTACAAAAAACTTTGTTAATGCAACAGTTAGGGTTCTTTCCACACTGGCAAAAGTATGGAAATTCCACTTTAGGATTACCACCCCCCACCCTCCACACACCACCAGGCATCAGGGTTTTGCATTGGGGTAGTCATGCCTAACTCTTACCCTGTTACCCTATACTGCACCACCACAGCTCCTTTACACACAGAATGGAGTGAGAGTTAGGCCGACGACTCCAGTGTACCCCCCAATGCCTGGTGTTGTGTGGAGGGTGCGGGTGGGGTAAGGATGGGTGGGGGTAATCCTAACGTGGAATTTTCATACTTTTGTTGGTGAGGAAAGAACCCTAACTGATGCATTAATGAAGTTCTTTGCAAAGAATATATATATATATATATATCCTTTGTGTGAACTCAGGGTTGTAGAACATACTGTAACTACAAAATAAAAAATAGACATTAAGTTAAAAAAGGCAGAGCAAGCATGGAGGGACAGGCAGTTGCGGGGGTGGGGTGGCAGTGTAACATTAATGAAAACAATTATATAGTGCCAGAGAGAGAGAGAGAACAGATTTTTTTTGTTTATTTAGTGTGGCATCTTCTCAAAAAATTCTCAGAGGACATATTTGACTCTTGTGTGGTGTACTTGCCATCTGTGCTGTGTTCCTTGGACTACACAGTGCCCAGTGTGTGTCTGTATGGCATCTCAAATCCCAGAAATATTTAGTGTGATAGAGGAGAAGAATGAGGCAAATTATGTATTCATTATCTGTGACACCTGCATGGTGCACTAGCCAACTGTGCTGTGTTCCCTTGGAATGCACTGTGCCCGTTGTGTGCCTGGGTGGCATCTCAAATCCCAAAAATATTTTGGATGATGGGAGGAAATTGAAATGAATCATGTATACATTTAAAATATATGTGACTCCTGTGTGGCATACTAGGCAAGTATGGTGTGTTCCCGTTGACTGATCTGTGCCCAGTGTGTACCTATGGCATCTCAAATTCCAGAAGTATTCTGAATGACAGTGGAGGAGACTGGCACAAAACATTTATTCATTATTTGTGACTACTGTGTGGCATACTAGCCAACTGTGCTGTGTTCCCTTGGACTGATCTGCACCCAGTGTGTGACTGTGTGGCATTTCAAATTCCAGAAATGTTTGGGGTGACAGAGGAGGAAATTGACACAAATCATTCATACATTATCTGTGACTCCTTTGTGGCATACTAGCCAACTGTGCTGTGTTGTCTTGGACTGTTCTGTGCCCAGTATGTGCCTGTGTGGTATCTCAAATCCCTAAAATAGTTTGGATCGCAGGAAGAGAGTGAGACAAATCAGGTATTCATTTTAAAATATCTGTGACTCCTGCATGGTATACAACCAACTGTGCTGTGTTCACTTGAACTGCACTGTGCCCAGTGTGTGCCTGTGCAGCATCTCAAATCCCAAACATATTTTGGGTGACAGTGGTGGAGGCTGAAACAAATAATTTACTCAGTATCTGTGACTCCTGTGTGGCATACTAGCCAACTGTCATGTGTTCCCTCTGGCTGCTCTGTGCCCAGTGTGTGCCTGGGTGGCACCTCAATTTGCAGAATATTTTGGTTGACAAGGAGGAGAGTGGCACACATCATTTATTCATTATCTGTGATGCCTATGTGGGGTACTAGCACAGTGCTGTATTCCCTTGGACTGCATTGTGCCCAGTGTGTTCCTGTGTGGCATCTCAAATCCCAGAAATATTTTAGGTAACAGGGGAGGAGAGACAAATCATTTATTCATTATCTGTGACTCCTGAACTGCGTACTAGCCAACTGTGACTGTGACTTAATGTCAAACAGATAGTGTAGTTGCTGTACTGGTCCTTGTAAGAACAGATCCAGAAGCAAATGATTTGATACCTTTTATTGGACCAACATAGATGTTACAGATATATTTAACATCTATGTTAGTCCAATAAAAGGTATCAAATCATTTGCTTCTGGATCTGTGACTTGATGTGGCATACACAGTAGTCATTGTGTGGTATCTTAAATAAATCCCTGATATTCTGTATTTATGTGAGGCAGATTAGAAATCTACAAAGTCAAATGCAATAGTGAAAAAAAAGCATTTTTATTCAGAATTACAATTTCTGGCATCAGTGCCTTGCCTATGCCCACTCTGTAAGCCTTGCACCTGAGATCCATCTAACTTCATAATTGTTTCAGTTAACTTCCACTGCAGATTACAATCTCATAAAGCCAAAAGCAAATTTGTAATTTAAGCCACACTATTTTGTAAGGCAAGAATTGTACACAGTTGTTGGTGCTATTTTGGCTGGCAACACAAATGAAGCATCTGGCTCTGCTGCTGGTGGTGGTTCTGGTTCAGGTGATGGTAGCAGGAAAAATAGTACAAATGTTTCAGATGATAATACAAGCACCAAAAGAGCCACAGTAAACGATGGCAAAGGTGGACCTTTTACGAAAAGGTGTGCAGCTACTGATGTCACTCATAGAGGCCCTATATACTATGCTGTCCATGCTGTTAAAATCCCTGTGACTAGCAATAAGAGTATTGCAAGTGACAATGACTATAACTCAGATAGTAAATCATTGTGTGAGTCTGGCACTTTACTGACTAGTGAAGTAAATGCCCCTCTTTCAAGCTGAATGAGTGAGGCTGCTGACAAAACATCAGGTAGTGCAGCTGAAAAGGAATCTACAATTTTCCTTTGCAAAGAGAAGGGTCAAATCCACAACTTCTAGTACTACATTGCATCCAAGTGAAAAATCCCTCAATTGCCCACTCTACAAGCACCAAATGTACAGAAAGCATGGATGTCCTGAGTTCATTTCACAAAGGTGAAAAAAAACATGGTGTGGTTTTTAGTTATCTTCCTAGCACTCAATCCCAGTCTGTCACTTCTGCAGTGTGGAACAATTTTTCAGCCAGTAAAATTGATCCCTGCAGTTCAGTCTGTACTACCTGTAAACAAAGTGTAAGTCGTAGTAAAATTACTTCATGTCTTGACACTACAGCTCTAAAACAGCATTTGAAGACACATTCAGTATTGCTTGATCATGATCAGCCAAAAGTTGTGTCCTCCCTTCTACCTCCTAGACCACTAATGAGAAGGATTAAGTCATAGAAATGGATAGTAAATTGTGTGAACTTGATTTGGACAGAACCACTACTACTCCTAGGACCACCATTACCACCAAGACCATTAGCACCAGTTGCACATCCAGTGATGGCACTGAATGTATAGGTCCACCACCCCAGTCTATCTGGTAAATGAAGCACAGTGTCTAAAAAACCATCAGGGGCATGCAAGAGCTAACGTTGCCTCAGACATTTGAGAGAAAGAATATTTTTAATAAAGTCATCCAATGAGTCTTTATCCTAATCATAAAATTTGGGAAATGTTAGCTGGAGTCAGTCTCCCATAATCTTTAGTAGATCGTGAGGATTTAAGGGAGGTCATGAATTTTGCAGAGCCTCGTTACAATGTTCCTTAGCGAAGGTACTTTGCCTAGGTTGAAACATCAAACATTTATCAGGCATTAAAAGCAGCAGTGATGCTTGCTTTTAAAAATGCAGAGGGTAGGATTATTCATGTCACAGCAGATATTTGGACCAGTAGGGAGAATATAGATTACTTGTCCCTTACCACTCACTGGGTCAGTTTTTCTTGTGCTTCTTCAAAAATAAATACACCCCCAAAAATGGTGCTGCTGCATATAAATAAGTTTTGGCAAAGTCAAATAGTTGGAAATATCTTGCAAGAACTAAATCAGCTCCATAATGATTGGATTTAATCTCATAGTCTAAAATGTGGCTTTATAGTAAGTGACAATGGAGCCAACATCTTGAATGCAGTACAGGATGGAGGGTTCATACATGCTTCTCGCTTTGCACATTGCTTGCATTTAGTTATCAGTGGGTTTCTGAACAATGAAACACAAGTTAATGGTATGACTGGTGCTTCCAAAAAATTGTGACACACTTTTTTCATTCAACCAGGGCTGAATGGATATTATCAGCAATGCAAAAACCCACAATCTGTCCCACCAAAAGCAGATTCAAAATGTTTCCACTTGATAGAATTCAACTCTATATAGGATGCAGTGCCTCTTGGAATAAAAACAAGCTGTACATGAATAGATATGGGGTGAATTTTGAGTTCACTGGTGAAGTTGCCAAATTCGCCTCCGAAGAGCAATCCGAAAAGTGTTCCCACAGGCTTGGAAATTCATGTAGGCAACTTCAGCAGTAACTTTTCATTACTCCATCCTTCTCATAAACTTCTCATTATTTACTCCTACCCATAATTTCTCCTTAAGCCCTATTGCCTCTAATTTCTCCTTATGCCCTCCTACCCATAACTCCTTACTCCCTCCTGCCCATAAAGGTCTCCTTACTCCCTCTGGCCCATAACTGCTCCTTACTCCCTCCTGCCCACATCTTCTTACATATCTCTTCTGACCATAACTTCTCCTTACTTCCTCCTGCCCATAACTTCTCCTTTCTCCCTCCTGCCCATAAACATCTTAGCTCCTCCTGCACATAACTTCTCCTTACTCCCTCCTGCCCACAATGTCTTCTTATATATCACTCCTGCCCATAACATCTCCTTACTTCCTCTTTCTCATAACTTCTCCTTTCTCCCTCCTGCCCATAAACTTTGTAGTTCCTCCTGCACATAACTCCTCCTCACTGCCTCCTGCCTACAACTTCTCCTTATGCACTTATGCCCATAAGCTTCATATTACTGTCTCCTGCCCATAACATCTGTCCATAATTAACTTCTCAGATCATGGTGAATTCCTGAATTAATTAGTGGAGTGAAGTTTTCCAACTTCGCCCATCTCTAAGCATGAATATTGCTCCAGTTACATTATTGGTGATGGCATTATGCTTTCCATGCTGCAGTGGAAGTTAATGGAGACAGTGTGCTGCATCCTACAGTGGTATTTGCGCAAAAGTTGACCACTAGCATGGTATGTGTCGAAATACAGTACATATTATTTAATGGCTACCGAGCAAACGCACCACACAATATACAAGTACCGTGCTAACAGTCAACTTTTGTGCAATTATCACTGTAGCTCCTTTTGAGACAGCTACAAGGAACAAGTCTTCCGAATGTGTGACTCTGAGTCAGGTTATCCCATTTATAATGCTGATCACACATCATCTGAGTGTTCTGACTCCACAGATAGAAAGAGACAGATCTGAAGATAAGACAAAATGTCAGCAGTATCATGGAACTATTGTAAAGGGAATGTCTGAGCACTTATAAAACAATGATAAGTTAGTTGCAATGACCACATCTAAAACACTACATACTTGCAGCTCTCTTAGATCCCAGGTTCAAGGCCATACATCTTCCAAAAACAAATAATGTAGAGCACTACAAATTGCTGTTGTTAGATGAGTTGCAGTACTCACAAGAGTCAAACACAGTAGCTTCTCATCTCTATAACATGCAGGTCCATCTTCATGAAGAGATACAAGACAGGAAAAGTCACCAAATGTGAACAGTAGTTCTTCCACAACTCTCAATTCCACCCCTAGTGGCAAGCTAAATCTGTGGCAAAACCTTTCTCCAATTACTACCATACCAAATTACATTGATTCATCTTCTGAGCATTCTCTGTCCATCATGGTAGACATCTACCTACAAGAACCACTTATTGTTATTTATACATGTCCTTCAGAATACTGGAGATCAAGAAAGTTAATATGGCCTGAGCTGTATGATGAAGCCTTTAAAGATATTGGTTGTCCTTCAACAAGTGTCTCTTCAGAATGCATGTTTAGTACAGCTGTCAATATTGTGGCAGACACCAGAAATAGACTGCCACCAGAAAATGCACACACATTGGGTGTTATGCACTAACTGGCAGGAATAACACACCAAAGGTGTGTATCCTGCCCACAGAGCTCCGCACCTGTGGATGGATACATGGTGGCTGTATTCACAGACACCAGTCACCGTGCAGCTCCCACCCGCGACCCCACCCCCCAGGCATGCAGGTGCACAGAGGACTGTTCTGAGTACTGGGCATGCATCCAGTGGGATGCCTGAACCAATCTGCTACTGGATCCCTTGCACCATGAGGTGCTGAAGAAGAAATATGGTGCACTTTGCATGCCAATATTGGTCAGGTGGGTGCCCAGCTGGCTGCCCAAGTCCTCCTTGTAGTCCCATGGCTGGGGTCTGCTGTGCCCCAATGTCTTTGCTGCAGCCAGTGGCAGCATCCTGGGGGGTGCATATCCCTTATGGCTGTGTGTTACCCAGTGTGGCATGCTCCTCCTGTGCCCAGCACTCCACACCATTGTGAATGGCATGGAGTGCCGGCACACCCCAGCCCACTCCCGGCATGTTGCTGTTTGTGCAGCTGGGGAATTGGGTGCATAACTGCCATGAATCCCATCTGTGAATGCCACATGGGGTCTGCAGGACCACACTCTGTGATATTCAGACGTAGTGATGCCAATGCTCCCTGTTTCCATGGCATGTTGGCATCATGCTAAGGAACCATTAACATTACAGTTAATAATTCAAGATTTTCATACCCCTACAAAAGTATATCTGCTGATCCTGATTAAGTGACTGATGTTGTGGATAATAATGACAATACAGATGGTGGTTGGTGAATACTGTGTGGAGGGGAAGGAAAATTTAAAGAACAAAACTTAATGAAACGTGATGTCTGATATTCTACCACCATGGACCATATCAACAAAACACTTTACCATTTCTGTCTAATGGCAAATTGCTTATCAGATAGGGCCCATAGTCAGCATTTTTTTACAGGAAACGTTAACATCAATGGGAACAGGACCTATGGCCTTAAAGGGGCACTATCAACCCATTTTGCGTCATATTATTTCCAGTTGAAAACCAGTATTTTTGGATTGCTTACCTTCTCTAAAATTCACTGATGTTGCTGGTTGTTTTATTTGCTTTATTCTTTTTATTACAACTATGTTTGTTGAGGTTTATTGACCCAGTAAGCCCACTGGGCCTGGAAGTCCCTTTTTCAGGGGCGACCGGGGATACAGATGGTAAGCAACTGAGATTGAACCAGATTAAGCAGTTGTAGGTATTTTTAGTGAATGAGGGAAATTTGGCCAGGACATCAGGGAAATTCCCCTACTCGTCTGTAGGGGGACCATGCTGTTCTGAGTGAGAATGGCAGACAGTGTGTGGAGCACAGAGGTGGAGGATGTGTTTTTGCAGCCGCAATCCAAAGTGCAATCCCTAGGTAGGGCTGCAGAATTGCAAGGGGATTGTGAGCATAGCAAGAGCAGAGACGAGACTGAAGAGACCCGAGGAAATATGCATGGTGAAGTCTATGCAGCGAGCAGAATTTCTTCTAGACTTATAAAAACGGATGCAGCTGGGATTCAAACTCACGATGAGAGTGCAGTGGATAGCCATGGTTTATCATGCACTACAGAGGAGCTTTTGACTGAGGCAGGTGCAGCCTTTCAAACTTTGAGTGATGCAGCAACAGCTGAACTGCACTGGAATGAGGACGCTGGGCATTCTAAGACATACCTGGTGAGTCATACAGAGACTATGCGGAAACTTCAGTTGGCCCAGACTGCTTTTCCTGATGTGACATGGTCAAAAGAATCTGCTCTGTTACAGCAGAGTAGATACAGAATAAGAAGGGACAGTGGATTCCGGATGATAAATGGATATCTTTCTCTCCTACTAATACTATGCAACAGGATGTTCTGAGGGCTTCTACATCCCAGTCACAAACAGGTCAGGCTTTTTTTTCCTTCTCATACTGCCGAATGGCCTGTAGGAGAAAATATTCCTTTATCTGATGAAACTGAGTCAGAAGGTTAGATTTCTGATGCTTCTACCCCACCATCCCCTAACAGGGGTTCTGAGAAAAATGGGCCCCGGTTTTCTGATTTATTTCACCATAATGAACTAGACCAAACTCCACAGTGAAATGTTGTGCAGCTACAATATAGAGGTGGGCTAGAAGAACACCCAAGTAGAACTTATGTGGCCAGAAGATTACTAAAAGACTCAATGCAGTTTTTAGCTTCCAATATTTATGCACTTATTAACATAAGGGGTGAAGATGCTTTTGATGTGAGTTTTAAATCCTTTACTGGCTTGGACAGGTTCTGGAAAAAATATGAGACTTGCAAATATCAACCTTTATGGACCCCTTCTGGGCTATTCCCATCACAAAACCCCTTTTTAAATCTAATAATATTATGTTTAGAAACAAGGGGGTCAATGTGAGCGATATTCTTTTCTGGCTGGAGAAAAAGTGTGAGGTTCTAGGCCCACCAGAATCAATCATTGACTCAAAAGGGAAAAAGGGATTTGGACTGGGGGTTGGGGATTTAAAATTAAATTACAAATGGTGGGAAATGAAATGCAACATATCCAAAATAGCTTTTTCTTGGGTAAAGATAGGGGAATATGCTCTTACCCTGGGCAGCCCAGAGCTTGTTACAAATGTGGCAGCCCCAGACATTTAAGTAGTATTTGTGACAAAGTAAAGTGTGCCCTATGTAATGAATTTGACCATGACAGTGCAGTTTGCAGAAACACATCTATGTGAGGAAGCAGGACACACATACCACCAGTGTCCATGGACTGTCCAGAATAGGATTGGGGGATTGCAAAAAGAACATTTAATCAATAAGGCCCAAGAAAGGTTTGGACCTACAGAGCAGGAAGGGGAGGCTCAGAGGGCTGAAGACCAGAGGACCGAGACCCAGAGGGCTGAGGACACAGAAGGGGCAACACATAACACACGGACAACAAATACTACACATACGAATACTGCACAGCCAGACATGGGGCCTAGGCAATACAACAAGGATCAGATTGATGATAGGCTGTGCTCTCCTTCTAATCCCTAGATCATGCCCCCCCCAGCCTGTGAAGGATTCTGAGGCTAAACCCGGGTTTTCCTCTTCTATGACAGATTTCCAGACACCTTGCTCTAAAAGAGTAACAAGAGCCTCCAGTAGATAGACCCCTTCTAGTACCCCAATTACTACATCAAATGTGTTTCAAGTTTTAGAAGAACAGGAGGGAGATTCTGAATCTAACCTCTCTACTAGATCTGAATTGGTCTCTGAGATGGAGTATGAGGAGGAAGCAGTAGTAGAAACCAGGGAGGAAAAAAGAAAAAAGGGAAAGAAACAAAAAAAGATAAAGAAAAAAACTAAACTTTGCCCCTCATGTCCTCGATTAACATTGCCTCTTTGAATACCTGCAGTATTAAGAACTTTAAGAAAAGAATAGTAGCTCTGACCTTTTGTCAGCATTTAAAATTAAATATAATTTTTCCCTGTAAGATACAAGGTTTGGTACAGTCCATGACATTAATCAGGTTAAGAAAGCATGGATAAAAGGTCCTTCCTTCTGGGCCTTTGGTCCTGATGCTGCTGATGGGGTGGGAATTCTATTTAATCATCCGGAGGTGATGGTTCACAGGCTTTTGGACATTGTCCCAGGAAGGGTACTACTGCTTGACTGTATTTTTAAGGATTCCAGCTCCGTTTAATAAATACCTATGCGCCACAAGTAAAAAACCACAAGGATAGATATCTTCAACCAAATTAAACTTTGGCTCTTTACCACAAAACAAGTTATTTGGGCAGGAGATATGAATTGCACCCTAGATATTAAACTGAAAAATAATATCCAGTAGAAAGTCTATTGCGATTTCCATGCCTTAGCTAGTACAATAAATGTGGCAGATTATAACGATGTATATAAATGTCTTCATAAAGATCCTGGCTATACATACCAAAGAAATATTTATTGTTCATGTATAGATTATGTATTTTTATCAAAAGACTTAATCCCAATTTGATACGTAGTTACCACTTGCTAATTTTCAGACCATAGGGTTTTAAAATGTGAAATTGGCTTTAAAAATGTCCCACCAAGTTTTCTCGTGGTAGATAAACACTGGAAATTAAATTCAACCTTAGTAGATTATTTTTAACCAGGAGAGACACACTAAACTGAAAGCTTGTTTAGAGGTGCGACCTGAGAGCACAAGGAAGTTAAATGACTTGCTCAGGGTCACACAGTATGCAAGTGCAGGCTGTGGGATTCAAACCCAGGTCTCCAGGTTTGCAGCTCAGAGCCTTAAACCACTGTGCTATACTACCTCCTTTTACTGACCTTATTAAATGATGAGGTGATTAAGAAAGGGCTTCAGGATGTTCTGTTATTCAGGAAATCAGTGGCAGATTTCTGTGATGAGTGGGGCTCCTGGTGGTCTGACACTAAAATGGCATTCAGGGAGTTCTTTATGAAACAAGGAAAGAGAACAAGCACAGCTGATTATTTACAGTATTTTGCACCATAGGAATCAATTGTATTCTTTACTTTCAAACCCAAACAGAGCTGATTCTGAGTTAAAATCGCAAATAGATGAAATAAAAAAAAAATCCGTAAGTTTCAATATAATTGAGGCATATCACTACAGGCTGAAATGAAGTTTGGGACTGAAAAACAACCCTTTAAAGATCCTTTCTTTGCATGCAAAAAAAGAGTGGCATCAAAACTAATGGAGGGTTTAAATGATAACATGGTAAATAAGAAAGTGTCGGTGCCAGGGATGTTACAAATCATTCAAGACCATTTAAATAACTTGTTTGGCATGCCTTTTCAGGCTCAAATTCAGTGGGACAATTTTGTTAGTTTTCCAGTACCTAAACTGGACACAGGAAAAGCTAGAAGGAAAAATTACTAAGGGGGAAGTTCATTCGGCAATTTAAAATTTAAAAAGTGGTGTTTTCCCTGGATTACGAATGAGTTCTATAAACATTTCAAAGATGAATTGAGTGAAATATTAGCAAATGTTTATAATGAACTGTTCTTCAATGGCATAGTATGTGCAAATTTCATTGAGGCATTGGTGATTTTTCTGTCCAAAACAGGGGACCCTTGTGATATTCAGAATTGGAGACTTATAAGCTTCCTGAATACTGACTACAAGCTATTATCAACAATTTTATGCAAAAGGATTTAGTCTGTGGCAGGCGATCTTATTCACCCGGTGCAGATATGTTCAATCCCAAATAGATTGATTCAGCAGAATTTAAGATTATTGAGGGAGCTGTGTGAATTTGGCAGACAGAACAAAATACAAGGTTTTCTATTGATAGTGAACCAAATCAAAGCTTTTGATAATGTGGCACATGGGTTTTTATTTCAAGTTTTAGAGAACTTCAGTTTTCCCTTGGCAGTCATAAATGGGATAAAACTCCTATATACTGAGGCAACAATAAGACCTACAGTAAATGGGATGATGGGAGATGTGATAATTTTACATAAAGGGGTCCATCAGGGGTACCCTTTAAGCCCCCTTTTGTACACTTTTGCATTGGACCCCCTGATAAGAGCTATATATTACAACCAGAGCATACAAGGGATAATCCCGTCCTTGTCACTTACCCCACATAAAATTGCAGCATATGCAGACAATCTCTGCCTCATAATTAAAAACCCAGAATCAGGGGTACAAGCCATAAAGAAATTAGATTTATATTCAAAAATAACAGGTGCAGAAGTGACTCTCAGAAAAAGCTTTGGGATTAAGCTAGGGCATACTAGCAGTGTACAACATGTAGGGGACATAGAAATATCAGAGACCCCCATTAAGATTTTAAGTTTTCAGTTTTGGGATGGGGGATTTGGCCACCATTAATTGGGAGTTAGCCATACAGAAAGTGGAATAAAATGTGCAGCGGTGGAAATCCTGGCCTTATTCTAAAAAGAAAAAAATACTAATTATTAAAAAACCTTTGCTCCCCCTCTTTTTACACCTTAGCGTAATATACACTATTCCCCTGAGTTTGGAAACCAGATTACTAAGCACTTTTTTTCAAATGGTCTGGGGAAGCAGACTTAACCCCGTGAAGAGAGACTTTACCTATTTACAGGTCAGGCAGGGTGGTTTGGGGATGATAAACAAGATTGTTTTCTTTTATTCTTTTTTTTATAATGCTTCCTTTAAGATTAAGCAAGGAGAGTCCTTACATCCATGGGAACAATGGACAAAAGTATTATTTAGATATTTCTTTTGTCATTGGGAAAAGGAGGCACCGAAAATATCAAATGCTTTTTGTATACCTGAGTTTACCATTTCAGCTGTTAAAAAATGAAGAATATGGAAGGTGCATAAGGATAGATTACAAACTCTAAATCACAAAGCTATTGATACAGAAATAATGGGTATTAACTGTGCTGTGATGGTGAACTTTCCAAAATGTCTTCCATCAAAATTACAACTTGCATGTAAATTACTGAATGACAAGAGGGTACCTATGGAAATGTGGGACGTAACATGGTTGAGTTGTCATGGAAAACTGGGGGTCAAGGGCAACTTAAAACATAAACCCACAGCAGAAAGAGTATGCATCAGACCTGAGTGTGTTGGTCTGGAAGAAACGCAGGAACATTTCTTTTTTAAATGTGGTGTGGCAGCTCAGTTTTGGTCTGATCTTATGGGTAAATGGAAATGGTCTCTCACCAGTCATGTGTCATACAAAAGTTTCATTTTAGGGGATTATACAGGTTTTTTATGAAGATATGATACAAGTACATTAAATATAATATTTGCTAGCATAAAATATTACATATGGCAAACTCAATGTCAATTTTCTTTGCAATATAAAATTATACCAAATTCCATAATCATTAAACAGATAGAAACTGCTATTTTATGAGTAAAGCATAATGAAAGGGATCAGTTTGAACATGGCCAATTTCAGAAATTATGGAGAAATATTAACTGGTTGTGATGAATGTATTGTATAATCTATGTAGATAGGGCACATGTGTGAATATAGGGTGTAAGTTTTTTTGGGGGGAAATGTTTGTTTTTGCCTTTTATGGGTTTTGAATTTTGATTTTGTAATACATTTTCTGAATGATTTATCCTTTTGTTTTCTTTCCTGAAATGTTTTGTTTATTCCAATAAAAAAAATTCCCAGCTCTTTTCAATAAGTGCCAAGGGATCTTTAACATTCACCTGAACTACCACCACTCCAGGCAGATGGGACATTGGTTTAACATCTCACTCAAAAGATAGCACCTCAGAAGTGCAGCACCCCCCCCCATACTGCACTACAGTGTCAGTATTGGGATATTAACCCAAGTGCTAAAGGTGGGAACTGAACCCACAGCCCTCCAATCTCCCAGCCTCAGAGATGAGGGTGCTACCTACTGAGTCACTGATACTGACCTAAAACAGCAGTGCAATGAAAAATGTTTTCCTAAAACAACACATTTCTGCTACAATTAAGAAAAATATTAACATACCTGTCAAATCTACTTTAGTAGGTCCTCCTCTGCTGTGCACCATCATTTTTTTGTTTTATTCTATCAGTTCAGTTTGATTTTATTTGTTCAATCTTTAAAAATGATCATCACAAAGTACAAAAAACATGCACACATACAAGGACAAAAAAGACAATACTATTTGCAATAAATATACTTCATACAGCACCAATCTCGAAAGTGCAAATATCTTCAAATCTGTGCAAACTGTCAAAATAGCAACAAGAAGTTGGGTGAATGAGGCTGGGGTGAGCAACAATGATAGAATTAAGTACCGCACAACCAAAAAATGAACTTTATTAATTGTTCACTTTCTGTGTCCTCATTTTCTGAGTTAGGAATACAAATTTCCCCATGGTGTGTATAATGGTTTGATCCTCTGAAGAGAGGAACACTTCAATAAGCTCTGTGTCACTTGATGTCACTATTTTGGAGATCAGTGGAAGTAGCCACTGGTGCCTAATTTTAGAATACCATGAACACCGCAGTAAAACATGAGCCAAATCTTCCTTTTCATCCTGATCACAGCCACAGTGAGTATCCTCAGGGTTGCTAGATTTCCTATATAAAGCATTTTTAACATTAGATTCAAACAGATCAAGTCTGAATCTTGTATATGTTTTATGAATGTCTGGATTTTCCAAGACATCGAGATAAAATCTATATACGTGATTATCAATACTATGGGTGCACCAATTAGCATAATTTGAGGCAGCAATACGTGACAAATCCAACACTCTATGAAATTTTGTTTTTAACAAAAATATCATATATCTCACTGATACTCACACACTGATGTCTATACTTCAACAAAAATGACAGTACATATTTATCAAAGCATTTATACAGAAGGGAAAGCCAAATTGACTGCCTATGTTGACATAATACCCAGAGTTCTTTCTTCATTAAAAATAACTTGGCCCATCTTTCCTTAGGCAGTCTTAGTAACCTGATCCAAAAATTGATGAGTCTTGAGTCGGCCAAAGGCTGTAGTTTGGGAATTCCCAATTCTGCCCTTAGGAAGTAGATCTATGACAGCCAGTGACTTTCCTCAGGAGTTTATTAGCTGGAATTTCTAGTTGATCAAGAGCTTTTAATCCTCATATTTCTTCCCCGTACAAGTATTGAGCATTATACTTCACCTGTATGGTGGATAACAAAGGTCTAAGAGAGTATTCAGTTTTATTCTCTTGATCCTAACCCTTGCCAGGTTTACAATGCTGTTTTTAAGCTAATTGTGACAGACTGACATCTTTTTTTCTTCAGCAAAAACTAAATTAAAACACTTATAAAATTCTCAATTTTTGTTGAAACTAGAAAATGCTACTACCAAAGGAAACTGGACAACGCCCAATATGTTTGAAAGTAGAAATGTATAGGGTCACATTTTTGCCAAATTTCATTGTACTCCTACTTAAAATGTCTGATAATGGCATAATTAAATTATATCCAGCTTTACTTTGTTTCAAATCCTATCTTGATCAACTCTAATTGCATACCTCCTGAACAATACAAACACACACCCCTAAAGTGTAGCCACTCGTGATGCTATGTCTCCTCTTCTGCCACTGCATCACGTGTGGCTAGACTGTGTGGGGGTATTCCCCATGCAGTGCAAGTTGATCAAGGAGTGCAAACAAACTGTGTGGTGGTGGTAACACAAGTATGGGGGGGAGTCTGCTTTCCAGTTTAAAAAAAAAAAAGACATCAGTAATTTTTACAGAATGTGACTGATCATAAAGTTTGTGTTTTGAAAAAAACGGACAATTTGAGGCCTAAGGGGGTTGACACTGCCACTTAAACATCACATACGAGCTGCTGCAGCTACATTAAATGTTCCTTGAGTTGAATAATGGGGAGAAGCTTGGAGAGCTAAATATGTACACACTGGAAGAGAGAAGGGACCAGGGGGACATGATAGTGGTCTTCAAGTACATGAAGGGCTTAAATAGTGGAGAAGCAGTCATGGTGCTTGAAAGAAGGGGGGCAATTAGAGGGCATGGGTGGAAGCTGGAGGGGGGAGATTCAGGAGAAAAAGGAGGAGGTGCTACTTCACTGAGAGGGTAGTGGAGCCATGGAATGCACTGCCCAGGGGGCTGGTGGAGGCAGAGATGGTGGAGGGGTTCAAGAGGGGGTGGGACAGGTATAGGGGAAGGGTTCTGGATGCAAAGTCCTGTGCAGTGGGAATATCTGGGACTGGGAAGGGAGATGCCAGAAAGGATGAGGGGGGCAGCAAAGTCAGCTCCCAGGGTGGGGGCTGACCAAACAAGCAGACATGAAAGACTGTTAGGCCTATTCTGCTGGCATTTTAGTATGTTAGTTATTATGTGGTGAGGAAACCACATTTTGTTTATATATGAAATACATTTTACTTATATCGTTTAGCAGTTGAAGCATTATCTTAGAAAGCTGCATGTATTATTGTAATATGCCAACAAGAATTACTGATTTTTTTTATTTAAATGTCTAATGACTGGCTGCACTGATGAGCATAATATGCGCACCAGTTCCACATGCTGCAGCTGCAGAATCTTGACTTTGTTATACAAAGTTTAAACACACGGTGATGAGTATATAACAGAGTAAATAAATGTACTATTTTAATGATTTGATTTTTGCACTCAGAAAGTCTAATATGCAGTAGTTCCAATAGGAAAACATTTAATGTATGGCTGGGTGGGTCGTCCTGTTAGCACCTGTAAGTTGCTAGCTTTAGCAATCAGAAGAAACCATAGATAAACCTAGCTATAGTGATATCAAAGTCACACATGAGCATTGCTCTCTCTTTATAGTGAATAGATTTTATTTGCTTTTATACCCATTTCACTAATATCTGCACTATTAGCAGCACAATTTAAAAAATAGGGTTTGAGTTAAAAATAAGTTCTAAAAAAAGATTAGAACCCAAAAACTTTTTCAAAAGTTCTAGACTGGAACCAGAACTCAGAACTTCAGTGGGTTCTGACAACCCTAGCCTACAGTCTTTCTCCTGCTACTACAAATCAATAAACCAGAATTGGGAAACCATTGTCACTTGTGATCTGAACATTAACTGGAATGCTAAGACCAGTACAGTCCACAGACACAGAACTGCTAGCCTATTTTATCCCCAAATGGTCTCTGAAAGTACAAGAACCAATTATAATATAAACCAAACATGTAAATCGGCTAAGAGAGTCCACACCTGGAGCATACTCCAATGTAAAAGCAGACTGTGTATCAAAATAGAGAGTGGTGAACAGGCACTAGTGTGCATATTGGCAGATAAATGAACCATAGCTTGGTCCTTAGTTATAAAAGCTATTGTATAAACTCAAACTCACCCCACCAGTGCTCGTTATCAGCTTATTTCCACCTGACCATGGGCTAGACAAATCCCATGGTCAGGTTGGTGAAATGTTGATTGACCTTAGTGGGGTGAATTTGTGAATTTTGTGCAATAAACACTTTTTAACGAAGACTCAAGCTTTGGGTTCATTTATCCGTCAGTATGCACACTAGTGCCTGTTAATCACTCTCTATTTTGATAAAAATGATAGTATAGGCTTCTTGACTCTGATAAACTGAGTATTGGCCAGCCACCCAGGCACAGGCAAAAATGTCAGGATTCTTCCTGACACCCTGTGCAACCACTCACAAGTGCAATGTTCATGGGCAGTTAAACAGCCAAAGCCCCCTTCCCAATTCACCATTATCTGAGTCCTTAACAAAGTTGAAGTGTCTGCCTTTAAATCACATGTGGCTCTAATTGACTGGAGCTACTCAGACAGCATTCCTGCCATTGATGCAGCCCACACATTCTTTATTACAGAAGTCAGCAAAGTCTGTTCCTCTCTAAAAATTAATGATGAGAGGTACTCCCACATGATGGATCTCCACCGAACTCCTCGCCCTAACGAAAGAAAGGGACAAGCTGTGGGACCTGACCAGAGAATCAGGATCTCCAGTGCACCTCTAAAAATACAAGGATGCTCATAACAAATGCACCAACAGGCTCAAATTGGAGAAAAATGTGAATACTGCAAGGCCCAACAAACCAAAAATTAGAATAATGGCAAATGGTCTGGGGAAAATGCTTCTGAGCTCCTGGGTAACAGATAAAAAAGTTTCCTAAAATGCTCAAAACAGATGCAAAAGAGATATTAAACCCAAATGGGGTTATCAACTTTTTAATGTAGCCTTCACAGACTCAAGTTCCTACGTCCCAAATGACCCTGCTTAGCAGCCCAGTCATGACTCTGGTGTTGATGTGAACTGGCTGGTGAACAAGGACCCAGATCACCCTAAATTTTATTCAGGCCCATTTCAGTAAGGACACCATAAAAAACATAAAAAATGATTCTATCCAAAGTTAGGGTGGGGTGATGTGCTCAACATGAAACTACTAGCTGTTGCCCTGGAGGGAATTTCCTACCGCATAACTCAGATTTCCAACTTTATTCTGCAGTACTCTCAGTTCCCTGTGAAATCCACTCTGGTCACACTGATGTTCAAGAGCAGGGATTGCTCTTGCATGTCAAACTGCAGACTAATCTCAGTCCTCTCCCCTCTGTCTAAGGCCCTTGAGAGAATTGTGTCTGACCAACTGATCACCTACCTGGAAACATACGATATCCAGTGTGCTCAGCAGCATGGATTTGTGAAGCAGCATAACACCAATACTGTGCTGGTTGAGTGTACCAACTATATTCATGAGGCAGTGACAAGGTTGGGGCCACCTATATTGGCCTGTTGAAGACCATTGGACCTTGTAAACCACAAGCTACTGCTTAACAAGCTTCATAGCTTAGTTCTGTCACTGAACAGTGCAGCCAGGTTCCAGAGCTACCTGTCTAACTGCCCTCAGTGAGTGAAGATAGTGGGCTCATCCTCTGATGACAGGAATGTTTCTATTTGAGTGTTCAAGGATCTAGTCTAGGCCCTTCCTATTTGGTCTATTTATCAACCAACTGCTGGATGCCTGACAGTCTACCAAGATACTACTGTGTGCTGATGATGCAGTAATCAATATTACAAATTCTGGCATCAGCAAATTCAATTCCAACCTTCAATGGAATTTCAAATCTGTTTAAGACTGGTACTCTGACAACAAGTTGGTCCTCAACTACAAAAAAAAAACCCTAAAACAATGCTCTTCACCTGCCCACAACTAAAACAAAGATACCATTCTTAACATCATTAATACCAAGTGCCTAAAACTAGAGCAGGAGGAAGCATTTAAACACTGTGGGGTTATACTTGATAATACCCTAACCTTCACCTCTGATGTGGACAGCCTGGTACTGACAGTTAACAGGAGACTACAGGCCTTATATAGCAACAGCACTAACCTCACGACATAAGCCAGACATCTGATTGTGTCCATTTCTATACTGTCATTATAAATTATGGCCTCACCATCTACTTAGTTACATGCATCTCCATTCTAAATGGATCTCATGTGATCTGTAATGAGATCTGTTGATTTGTACTTAAGGCAGCCAAATGTGCCAGTAGCTTCTCCTTATACACACAAACAAACTGGCTGCTAGCAAAAAAAGGTCACTGCTTGGACTCTCCCCCACCCCAGATAAGAAGCTGCTTCTACTTTGTTGCTAACCAGTAGAATGCCAAGAGCTTGACTAGGAATAAACTAGAGCTACCCTTTCAGAAAACAACTGAATCAATGCGCCTTTGTGGTAGAAGCAGCTGGTTGACTAAACAAACTGATGGACTTACTTCAAGGTTCAAGGTTCAATTTTATTAACAATGTGTATTACAAAAGCATCATATATAAATATTTATAGACAAACTTTTAAAAAGCTATCACATATTTAAAAATATGTATACAGCAATGCAAAAATTGGCAATACAATGTAATAAAGTTACATCTTTTGTATTAAGAAGAAGTTAAATTTTTCATGGCTGGGTAATTCATTAACTTTTTGCAAATATCTACCAAGCTAGAGCTCCCTTATATCATCAACTAGACCATAATCAAATAAAATATGCATTGTATTCCCTATCCTTAAGCATCCTTTTTTACACCGTGATCCTGATTTAAATAATTGCCATTTCATAAAGCAGGTTGAAAATCCATAGTTTATAGCAAACCTTAAATTTGAAATAACTTTATAATGCATCTTATTCTCACAGGCCTCTAAATAACTTTTTTTACCATGCACTTTCTTTAATCCTTTATACATTAAGAAATGTTTTGTTAAAGATAATCTTCCAAGTCACTCTGTTTTGCTATATCAGTTATTTTCTCAATAAATTTGACCTTTAGTAACCCCAAATTTTGATAGTTGACTATATTCATAATTGTTAATAATCCCATTTTTCTAACCATAGTATCTATTTCTTTTAACCATGTCCATGTTTTAATACTTATATTTCCATTTAATTCATAATCCAGAGACTCATTCCAGCATTGGTTTATAAAAACATATTTTACTCTTAACTCAGAAATTCTAAATACATATCTAATCTGTCCAATCACTGCTGTAGTATCTAGAGATAATTCCTTCATCTCTGCCCTCATTAGGCCTGCAGGAATACATTGTGGTAAGTTCAAAGGCAGCCTAAAATAGAGATTTTTTATTGGTTCTAATAGATCCATGTCCCCTTTATATCTCCAAATCTCAGACCCATATAACAGTGTCGAATCCACTTTCATTTTATAAATTGTTAATAATGAAGTAAAGGAATTATTAATAAATTGCTTAGAGAATTTGTTTATAACCAAGACTAATTGTTTTTCTTTCTTTTTATTATCCTCTATATGTGGATTCCAGATCATTTTATTATGTAAAGTTAATCCCAGCTAAGCATACTGATTTACCTCCTCTACCAAACTTCCTAAAATCTTCCACTTATAAATTAATGTTTTAGGATTGTCAATAACCAGGATATTGGTTTTATTCATATTAATCAATAATTGTAATTTTTTCATAGGAAACTAAAATGCAATCTAAAGCTCTCTGAAGACCAATCACAGTACTGGATAATATAATAATATCATCTGCATACAAAATAACATTTAAATTCATGTTACCTAATTTTGGAGCATCCATCCCAACTTTATCTAAATCAGATATTAACTTGTTAATGTAAATATTAAATAGAAGTGGGGGACATTAAACAGCCTAGTTTAACTCCACAATTTAAAGCTATGGGTTCAGTTAGCCTCTCATCCTTAGAATATCTAACACAAATTGTTGTATCTATATACATACATTTAATAATGTTAAGTAACTTCTCATCTATTCCCTTTTCAGCAATCAATTTCAATAAAATACTCATATTTACCCTATCAAAAGCTGAACGTAAATCCAAAAAAAGCTAAGAAGAGTTGTCTCTTATTAAATCTGGCATTTCTAATCTGATGGTCTATAAGATAAATGCAATCTAAAGTTGAATGGTTAGCTTTGAAGCCAAATTGTTTGTCAGATAAAATTTGATTTTCCAAAACCCATATATCCAATTCCTGCAATAGCATATGCATAAATATTTTAGCAGATATATTCTGAAGTGCAATAGATCTATAATTTTCTGAGAGTCCTTTATCGCCTTTTTTTGAAAATTGGCACAACTTCTGTAATTTTGCAGGAAGTGGGAATCTCTTCTGTACTAATTACATGTAAAAAAAAGACCAGAGAGAATATTGCACAACCAAACAGTACTATTTTGATGGAATTCTGCAGATACTCCATCTATTCTAGGTGCCTTATTCCTCCTTTGAGCTATGATTTCTTGCTGAATTTGATTTTTGGATACCTGAAATATTTTATCCCTGGTACTCAAGGAATTATTTGAGCACAATTTTTCCTCTGCTTCAGTATCTACAGTACATATTTTTTTAAAGTGAGGGACCCAATCTTCCACCAAAATTGTACCATCTATATTAATAGTATACTTATTCTCAGCAATCTTAATTCATTTCCTAAATTCCTTGTTATTTTCTACCCTAAGTATGTCCTGCAATCTAGACCATAATAATCTTTCATATACAGATGTATTCTTTCTAATAAGAGCTCTATAATCATTCTTTATAAACCCCAAAGCTTTAATAAAATTCAGGTCAAGGTTTTTTCTTTGTAACCGTGCAATTTTATTTAAAAATTTTTTATAAACTCTATATTGAGCATCATACCAGAGAGCTGTACTCATTATATTTTTATTTATTTTTCTATTATTATTCCCTTGTAACTATTTTTTAACAGAATGTAGCAATTCTTCATAATAGTTCAGAACATCATTCTTCTCAGCAGTTAAAAACTGGGATCTCCTACATATCACCTCTGAATAATTCAATATTATATCCATTTTTTCTCTATAAGAGGATTCCATTTTACCTTCATAGAGAATATACCCATACGTTTATCAAAAATATAATCTTCTGCACTATTTCTCTGGATTTTCACATCCTCTATTAAATTGACCATGAGTGAAATATGAAAGTGATCTGAGGTACTATCTGTAAGCACTTGTAAAGCAAAAACTTGATTATGTAGATTTATATCTAAGACCAAACCACCTCTTTTTGTTGGAAATGTAAAATTACCATCACAGTCACAATTTACCCTACCATTTAAGATGCACAAATTATGTTCCATTATAAATCTCATAAAATTAATCCCTTCTTATCCCATTTCCTTTCCGTAGACTTTCTCAGTGGAAGATCCTGATATAGCAAGTGATGGGACAGTCAAATATCTGATCTTTCTCATTAAGGGATCCTACAGGCACATTCCACTCACCAATTGTTATCACATGTCTTATTATATCTTTACATAGTAGATCATCAAGCAATAGTGGCAATGTATGCAATTTAGATGCAAATTCTTCAGTTTTTAGACTTGGTGGAAAATAAACATTTATTAGTAAAAAAAGATTTATTTTGGGAAACAGATTATTTGTCTTAGTCAGATTTGTTATCCAAGTGTCCCATAGAGGAATTGTGGGCAGAATGTTCTGTGGTACTATTTTGGTATTAAGACGATCCTGTAGTTGGAGGTATCTCCAAAAATGATTTCTGGAAATCCCACTGTTGCTTTGTACGTTCTCAAAGGATCCGAGGACTCCAGTATCTGGGTGATACAGATCTCCCAGTGTGGAGATACCACTCCTTTGCCAGAGAGGCCAGTGTATAGATTGGTTTTCCCAGTTGTAGCTAGGGGTTCTGCCATATTGGGCATAGCCTGGGAGTTTTATTTGTCCTGTGGAGTTGAGTAGCATGTATGGTCCACGTCTTTCAGGTATGCCTAGTGCAAGGGGAAGCAGAGTGTCCCAGCTTCCAGTCCAGGCATGTCAGAGCCTGTGGAGGGGGTAGTGAGACTTGGAGCATTTCAAGGTCTTCCCACTGTGGGTGTGGATACATGAGTTCTGGCCTGGCACAGGAGATGGCTTGCTGGACAAGAGTGCTCTTGTGGGTTAACTTGAAATTAGGAAGCCCAAACACACCTTGTTTCTAGTGCAGCTGGAGGATGTTTATTTTGATTCTAGGAGTTTTATGGTCCCAGATAAAGGCAGGGATTTTTGTCTTGATTTGTGCAAAGACTGTAGTAGGTAGCACCACCGGAAGGTTGTTGAAAATGTACTGGAGCTTCAGTAATGCAGTCATTTTCAGTGCATTCACATGCCCTCATATGAATAAGTGCAAGAAGCACCAGTTTTGGATATCCTTGGTTAATGTTTCTATCATTATACCTGTATTCACTTGAATCACTGATCTTACGGTAGGTAAGAGTCTTATTCTCAGGCACATGATACCACACTGGGCCCACTGATATGGATAGTCAGCAAATTGCTCCTGGGTGCAGGAAGAGGTAAGTGGCAATATTTGGAACTTACTTCTATTCAATTTGTACCCTGACAGGGCTGAGTATTCTGCAAGTACTTCCCCCAGGGATTTTAGAGCTCTGGGTATGTCAGATAGGAAAAGAATGATATAGTCAGTGAATAGACTGAGTCTGTTAATGGTCGGTCCTACTGGGATGCCCAGGAAGTCTGGGTCTGCTTAAATTTTAGATGCTAGGGTTTCAACTGTTAGAAGGAAAAGGAAAGTGGAAAGTGGGCAGCCCTGTCTTGTCCCCCCAGCTATTGGAAAGGGCAGGGATATCACAGAGTTGTTGAGCATCGAGGCCGTTGGAGATTTGTATAGAAGTTGTATCAAGGATAATAAACTTTGAGGGTAGGCCGTATCTTTTGAGGGTATCGAAGAGGAATTGTTATTTTACCCTGTCAAATGCTTTTTCAGCATCAAGTAACAGAGTTGCCAAAGGACAGATTTGATGGCTAGCCTCCCAAATGATGTCCAAATTTCTGTGGGTATTATTTGCCCCCAGTCTTCCCAGGACAAATCCCACTTAATCAGGATGTATCAGGTCTCTTATAATGGGTTGAAGTTTACATGGCCCTACTTTTTCAAATATCTTGGCATCCACCTTGGTCCTAACTCTCACCCCATTCTGCTATACTATTCCATCTCAGCTTCCTTACGCATGGAATGGGGTGAGAATTAGGGCTGATGACCCCAAGGCACATCCCAACTCCTGTTGGTGTGGATGGTGGGGGCAGGATGGTAGGGAGGGGGGTGTTAGGGTTCAAAACCCTAAAGCATTTTCCTATTTTTCTTGCTTCAATCCTAACTGATGCATTAACGAAGTTTTTTGCAATGAATATATATATATACATATATGTATATATACTGTAAATAGCAGTACAATATTATTGTATATTTCTTATTCATATTTAATTACCGGTCATTATATTTTATATGGAAAACCATGGTTATACGTAGCATTAATACCGCCCACAGAGCTGCCAGTCAGTGCACGTCAGTGTAGTAGATTGAAGTTACAGTGTAATTATATTTTAGTTATCATTCTGATTATACTTTTATGTTTTTCTTGTGATTACCCTTTAAATAAATGTCAGATAGACAGACTGTTGAAACAACGCACAAGACCAGCATTCATATGTAGTCATACTTGTAAGAACAAATTTAATAAAGCTAAAAGTAATAACATAGTAGTTACACAGTAGATATGACATCACAGTTTGCAGTAACTATTACATGTAGTTGTTTTTGTAAGAAAAAATTACATAATGCCAGAAGAGATACAGTGGTAGTTGCACAACAGAGTTTCTGTTACACTTTTCAACAGCTATTAAATGTGTAGTTACACTTGTTAGAATGATTTGATCTGTGCAGAAAAGGAGACGGTAGTGGTTACACATGCAACTATAACTTCAAGCAACTTGTTTAAGTACACAACATGCAAATGTGAAACAAGTTAATAACTACATAGTAGTTACAGTACAGATGCAGTGTAGTTACATCATGAAAATTATGTGTAACTACACAACACTTAAATGTGAAACTAGTTAAGTATATAGTAGTTACATGTAACTGCACAGTAGTTACAGTGCAGTACAAATAGAATAATAGATAAGTGAGAGTGTATTACAAGGGTGTAATACCATTGGGAGGTTCTGGGGACAAGGGAACCTCAAGACCAAAGCTTGAGAGGTTCCCTTGTCCCCAGAACCTTGAGATAGTATTACGTCCGAGTAATATACTCTCACCTATTTTTTATTTTTTGTAATATATGGATCTGATTTTAAACTTGTGCAGCCGCTGCTGCTTTCAAAACTCACTCACTCTGTGTCCGCTGTTGCACTGGGGACTTGCTCAGTGCATGTTCAACAGCTGCCCCCATCCTCCATCGTCTGTCTCTGTACTTCAGTGCGTGTGCTTAACTTTCATGGGGAGCCCTACCTTTTGCTGTTTTGATGTGCAGGGAAGGCAGGATCCACAGAAAAAATGGCTTTGTTTAAAATTAAAAAATATCACAAAGACAAAATACTGTCTTGCTAAGCGAGGGATAGCCGCCATGTTATTTAAAAGGTTTTGCCTACCCACAGACAGAATTCAGCCAATCATGAGCTGTGATTTGAAACGTGTGCACTCTGCTGTCTGATTGACAGTTGGGAGGGAGCATGGCGACTATTGAATGGAGTGGGAGAGCTTGAACTTGCATTGTTTAGATTTTGTGATAATAGCATCATTCAGAGCTCAGAATTATAATATTAAGGGCTCTGAACGATACTATTATCACTTACAAACTATGGTATTATCACTTTGGCTCCGGTGTATTACCACAAATTTTTCATATGCTTTTTTATAGTATTATTTTAACTATCCATATATTACAAATAGAATAATAGATAGAGGACTATGTATTATAAGGCAGTAAGACCATCGAGAGGTTTTGGAGACTTGGAACCTCGAGAGCGAAGCTCGAGAGGTTCCTAAAGTCCCCAAAACCTCGAGATGGTCTGACTGCCTTATAATACATAGTCCTTTATTTGTTATTTTTTGTAATATATGGACCCCATTGCAGAGATTTCTTTTTCTGATGTGCTTTTTGTTAAACGGGCTGGCCCGCCGCCGCACTCAGCACGCTCTGTCTCTGAACTGCCCACAGAACTAACGAGTGTCCCATCGCTCGTTTCAAAAAAAAATTTGATTTCCCTTAATTTAGTAGACAGTCCTACCTTTCAGCTTTTTTGTTGTTCAGGAAACGCAGGATGAGTGACATAGTCATTACTTGTTCAAAAAAATGAAATTGCAAATTGAACAGATTCCTCTCGCTAAGCGAGAGGAAAAAGACGCCATGTTTTTCATGCTGTTTTGCCCGCCTACTAAAGAAAAGCCACCAATGGAGATGCACGCCGTCAGTACGGTTGTGCAGGAAGGGACGTGTGACCATGGCAACTGGGTTTGTTGGCAGGAAGATCTGGACATGCGCTCTGTGATTGAAATGATAATACTATCGTTGAGAGCTGAAACTGTAGTATTATCAGCTCTGAACGATAGTATTATCAGTTTGGAACGATGGTATTATCACTTTCAGTACTGTGCTATTACAAGAAAATTTTTGTATGGGATGAGATGGTATTATTAGGCCATCTCCATATATTACAGTGTAGTTATACAGTAGTTGCAGTGTAGTTAATGACACTTTAAAGTGTTACAGCTAAATGTTAAAAAACAAGCATTTGTCAATGCTGAATGTTGCTTGCTTATATGTGCTGGTTAGGTATTTGGAAGTTTAGTTTAGTTTAGTTTATTAGACTAGGAATTAATACCTTTGAGCCAGGGCTCTTTTACAAAGGTTCCACGTCACAAAGAACATTTAACAAAGCACGATACACATTACAGGTAAAACCAGACAAGAAAGTTACATCATAAATTTGCTATTAACAGTTTAAGGCAGTAACGTTTTTAAGTTTCATAGAAAAACAAGCTATAACAGGTTCAAGCGAGTAGACAATTTCGAGGTTAAGGAAACTTCCAGGAGAGGGTGCTCATTAGGCGCCAAAAGGAGGCTAGAGAGGAGGGAAGGTGGTGGGAGAGTAAGTGAGAGGGACAGGAAAAAGGGGAGTGAGTTTGGGTGGAGGAAGTAGTAGAGGTACCAGAGGGTTCATTAGTCAGGGAGGAAGAGGCCCTGATGTGAGGATGGACATGAGGAGTAGTAGTTTTATCTAGCGAATCACAGTTGCTAGTGGTGGTGAGGTGGGCATAGAGCATGGATTTGAAAGCTTCAAGCGAGGTTGAGGATAGAGTAGGTGTACTAAGCGCATTGAACCATGTCGGGCCCTGTGCGAAAGATCTTTGTCCCTGTGCAGTCCGGCATCTCGAACCAGGAAAGGTTGGCTCAGATCTGGTGGAGGGTCGTGAGCCAGGATTCAGTCGGAGTAGGTTTTGAATACATAATGGAGTCAGTCCCAAGATAGATTTTTTGCCATTGTGCAGGTGAGATAAATAAGACGATCTGATGGGTTCAACCAGCCTGATTCATGGTACAGATCACGTGTGAGTCGGTCTTTGAGCCCCCGTGAGGAGCCGGCAGGCCTTATTTAGAGTGATTGAGATGCCTTAGAGCAGTGGAGGTAGCTGAGCCATAAATAATAAGGCCATAGTCAATGATTGAGATTATGGAACTCTGTATAGCTATTCTCAATGCCGCTTGATTTAGAAATTGATGGTTACGGAATAAGTATTCCAAGGCGTTGGTTCACTGTTTTCGTAGTGTTGTCAATGTGGGTTGCAAAGGTGAGCCCTTGGTCAAAAGTGATGCCAAGGTATTTGAAAGTATTTGCTTGGTCCAGTGTAATTCCCGCAGAGGTTTGTATGGTGAGTGGAGTATGCCTATTTTTGTTCTGGTGATTGGAGAAGAGCATGGCTTTTGTTTTATTGTGGTTTAGCACAAGTTTACTATCCAGGAACCACCTTTCAACACTAGAGAAAGCAAGTTGCAGGTTTTTTCATAGGGAGTTTAGATCCTTGTGGGAAGAGAGAGAATTACAGCATCATCAGCGTATAAGATTATTTTCTCCTGGCAGATATCTGGGAGGGAGTTAAGGAACAGGCTAAAGAGGAGCGGTCCAAGAATTGATCCCTGTGGTACACCCAAGAGAACTGGTTTGAAGTCGGAGAGTTCATTAATAATTTTTACAGCCTGTGACCGATTGGACAGGTAACTTTTTACCCAAGCACAAGGACCTTCGGCCAGGCCTAGGCTAGAAAGTAGGGAGGTAAGTAGGCCATGATGGACTGTGTCGAAAGCTTTTGCAAGATCGATAAAGACTGCACCTGTTTGGCACCCTTTGTCCAGAGCTGAGTGGACTTCCAGAGAAATCAAGTAAGGCTGTTGTTGTACTATGTCCTTTCCTAAAGCCGTGCTGTTGATTACAGAGTAGATTGTATTTGTCCAGGTAATCAGAGAGTTGGTCTGCCACTATTCGTTCAAGTGCTTTGGAGAGGGAGGAGTATTGATATTGGTCGATAGTTTCCTGTTGAGGTTTTGTCCCCCTTTGTGCACTGGCGAATCATGGCAGATTTCCATTTGTTGGGAAATTGACTTTGGCAAAGTGACAGATTAAGAATTTTTGCAAGGGGGTGAATTACTTCATCCAGGGTGAGAGACAGGATTTTTAGATCTAGCGTGTCACTACTTGTTCTGGATTTGGAGCAGGCCTTTCTTATGTACCTGTGTGCTTCGTGCACTTTGATTTTCTTGAAGTAAAATTGTGGTTTGTCACGAGGGGTGTTTTGTGATACTAGGCTAGGCACAGGTAAGTCCGAGAAGAAATCTGGGGGGAGGACCCCACTAAGGTCTGTGAATGTTTTATTAAGCGCATCTGCAATAGACTTTGGGCCAAGAGTGGTGGATCCATCAACTTTCATAATGGTAGGTGACGATTTTGATTGTTTACCCATTATGTTTCGGATGTTGTCCCAAAAAGCTCTTCCATCACCCCAGGTGGATTCAGGGGCATTTTTGAAATAGGCGCTCTTCATTTACCTAATTTGTGTGGTACATCTATTTCGTGCCTGCTTGTATTTTAGGGTATCATGAGGTGAGCCTGTGTCTCTGGCAACTGCCCAGAGGTGGTCCCAAACCTTGAGCTCGGCAAGTAGTTTGGCAGTAATCCATGGATTTGATAGCGCTTTGATTTTACGTTTTACTGGGCGATAGTTGAATGCAGAGTTGAAAGATTTAATGAAGTATTCTAGTGCGTATTACATATCAGTTGATTCAAGGATTACGCCCAGTCCTGTTGTAGGAGATGGGTTTTCAACTTAATAAGATTCCCATAAGGCAATACTCTGCTTGTTATAACTTTGGGGGTGGCTTGAGAAATTTATTAGACCAGGTACAGGACACTGGGGAGTGGTCACTGAGGGAGTCAGGAGGACTTTAATGTTTTTATCTGGTCAGGGTGATTTGTGAGAACCCAGTCAATAAGGGTGCTTGTACCAGTTTTATAATTTTTCCGGTGGGGAGGTTACCATCTGAGTCAGGTTTGCTGCTAGGATGTCATCTTTGTAAGAGCCAGTGTCAGAGGCAGCCAGTTTATGTTGAAATCCCGAGGAGGAGCTCATTTTCAGAGGGCTGCAGACTAACAAAACCAAGTACAGACTTAATACTGGCACGGTGGTCTTTTGGAGGATATAGACTGCGGCCACTGTGAGAACTTTGTTTTGTGCACCAAGAAGCAGTTTGATAGGGAGGTTGCATCTGCGTGTTGTGGGGTGAAGCTGCCGCATTGACAGGAGAGGTTGTCCTTTATGTAGATAGCACAGCCCCCACCTTTCTTGCTTGCCTGGTCGAGTCTGAAAAGATTGTAGCCTTCAAGCGAGACCACATGATCCGGGGTGTTGGGAGATAGCCAGGTTTCCACAATGGCTAGTATATCAGGGTTTTTTCGTCCAGCGAGAGTTTGAAGAGATGCCAATTTGGGAAGAAGGCTGCAGATATTTAGAGCGATAATGGAGAGACCACTACCAACTTTCCCTGTTTTTGTCGGCTTCAGTGCAACAGGACCAGGGTTTGGGTGTATCCCACCAGATATTAAAAGTAGGAGGAGCAGGAGTTTCAGCGATGCCATTTGTAGTTCATAATTGGTCGGAGTGAGTTTATACTTGTACTTTTTAAGATGCTTGGATTGTCTTCTGGAGTCCCAGTAGAGGGTGATCGTTAGTGAGTTATAATGATGTGGCAGTTTCCAATTAGGAAATATGGCTCTTTGCACCCAGGTATTAATTGGGTGATGTTTGTTTAAGACTTCCAGAGACTTCCAGAGTAAAAGCCATGGTACAATGTTTCGGGTAGTAGTATAGAAAGGTGAGAGTAGGTGGAGGGGTAGGGTAGGTGGAGGGGGGGAGTTGGCATAAAGGGAAAAGGAGGGTGAGGGTGAGCAGGAACAGGTGGTGGGGACTAAGCCAAAGCATTTTTTTAGCGAGGCAGGAGAGAGCCGAGAAGTAGTGTGGGCTAGGCAGTCGGGGAGCGGGGGGGTGGTGAGCAATAGGAGGGTGGTGGGGTACGGATTTTAGTGGGCTAAGGTGGATAGCTAAGCACTATGGCGAAGTACAGAGGAAGTGAAAGTACCATGCCTAAGAACTGTCAGCAGGGTTCAGAAGCTCATGCTGCCCGACCGTAGCCATTTTCCACTTTTCTTCCCTTTGTGGAGTGTGGGTGTGCAATGATGCTTAGGCACAGCATGCCAATATCCACCACACTCAGCTCCCTTTACTGCACCACTCTAGTAGTGCCTCCGGTTGTCACCAGGGGCCGCTACAGAGTGGTGGATCCCTGGCTTCCACCCCAGGATAGGAGAGGAGTCCTATGGATGCTCAATCCTATCCCTCTCCTGCTGACCCCTGGCAGCCTGGGCTCACGCCCAAACCCGGGTTGCCAGCATGGCGCGAGGTGTGGTGTCCAGTGCCTCAACCCTCAACACCAGTGGGATGGCAGTAATGCTGCCTTTAATACTCCCCTCCCCTTCCCTTCCTGCTCCAGTGTACCCTGTCCCCTGTGTACAAGTCACTATTCCCCCCAGACCCTACTCCAGTTAGTCACTAACCCATAATGTTTGGTGTGGCACCAATCCCTCAGCCACTCATTGAACTCCTCAAGCCTACCCTTCCTCCCCATGCTTGCACATGGTACTGGCAGCACCTCCACGATATGCCACTGACTTCCCCACCCCTCACACTGCCTGCCCAACTACTTGAACCTTCCATTCACTACTTCCACAGTATCCCTTTCCAAGTCATTCGTACTCACATGCAACAGTAAATGAGGTTTCTTCCTCCCCCTTGCTGCACGCTTGAGCAGTGCCTGCCCTGCCCCTCCTGCAGTCAACCTGGGGACAGCTTCAACCCAAATACAGCTGTGCCTTTCCACCTTCCCCATCTCACCCATTTCAGTATAGACTCCCCCAGGACGAGTACCCCCATCCCTTACCCCTTTCCCTTCTAATGCCCCTTCCACAACCCCAGTATTTGTTCTTCCCTGCCCCTTACCACCACAAGCTGCACCCTCTGTGACTTCTGTATCTGTACCCCCTACTTCTGCCTCACCACTTTTCTCTGCCTTATTCCTCCCATTCCCCTTGAACCCCTTCCCAGCCTGACTGTTTCCTACTGGGCTTCCCATGTCGACCTCTCCTCCTCCTCCTCCCCTGCTGATTTCCAACCCCTCTTCTATCCCTGCTGTTGATGATTTAAAGACCCCATTCCCTTCTACCCTGATAGTGGTGCCCCTCCCATCATTATCCCTTCCCATAGCCTTCTCTCCTCCAGTCACCACTCCTTCCTTCCTTACTAGTCCCCTTCTAACCTTTCGTCCTCGCTATCTCTTCCCCACCTGTTGTCATCCCTCTCATGCCCCACTTTTCCTCCCCCTTCAGTATGTTCCTACTTCCCCTCTCTCTCCCATAGCAGAGGTTCAAATCTATTCCTAGTCAAAACCCCTCCTACATCTCTTCTCCTATTGGTTCTCCCCTTCTACTTGTTCCCCTCCGTGCCACCTCTGGTCCCTCCCTACCCGCAGCCATCTGCTGTCTCCCCAGTACTCCTCGTGGTCTCGTCCTCCCCCATTAGGAGGCCCCCCTTGCCTCAGGCACCCCCTCTCTTTTCCTGTCTTTTCTATTAGTGCCTCTGATACTGGGGCTGGTTTCACTCCCTAGTTGTTCTTCCTGCGTACCCCTTTGCCATCCCCTATTCCCCCCCAGGATGCTACCATACTCATCTGCCCTGCCACTTAGACTCCTCCCTAACCTCCACAGTTCCTCCCTCAAACTAGCCAGTCATCTACAGACCATGCACCCTCCCATCCTCGAAGTCTAGTCCAGGATCATGGCAGACTCACACCCTGTACAGCTCACCACCCTTCCAAAGATGTCTACCCTATTGACATGTGGCACCTGCCCCATTTTGGCCCCCATCTTATGTTACAGGCTGTTATTCCCAGGTTCTGTACCCTACTACAACTATTAGGCCCCTATTTCCTCAAATTCCTGTCCCCCCCAAACTAGTTCCCCAACTGACCCCTTGCCAACCTGGTTAATTTGGTCTCAAATCTCATCCATTAAATACTGTATTACTGCAGCAAACCATACTTTTTGTTCTCAGCTCTCATATAGTTTCACTTAGCCCAGTTAGAAATCCTATTGCACTCCAAGCATTACTCAACTCAGTTAGAGAAATAAACAGAACAAATAAATATGTATTATTACAGAAATCATAACAGTATAGCTCAGTACTTAGCTCAGTTAGAGAAATAAACAGAACAACTAAATCTGTATTATTACAGCAATCCTAAAAGTATCCAATCATTGCTTTGTCTCCACTTCAGATACCCTGCTGTAATATAGGACCACAGAGGACCCTAGGAGGGAGGGTCGGCAACTCTAAAGTCCCGGCATAGTTCCATTGAGCTCGCTCACTCCCACTCTGTCACTCGCTCATTCTATTTCTCCCGATGCTGCAGGCTGCCCTTTTGTACTTGGCTCCTGCCTGCATTGGCACCTTTTTCTGCCCACAAAGAAATCTGCAGCAGCCATGACACAGCTCCGTTGAGCTTGCTCACCCCCCCGTCACTTGATTGTTCCGTTTCTCCTGCGCTGCAGGCTGCCCTTTTGTACTGGGCTTCTGCCTGCATTGGTGCCTTTTTCTGCCCACAAAGAAGTTCACAGCTGTCCTGACAGAGCTCCGTTGAGCTTACTCATGCTCCCTCTCTCACTCACTTGTTCTATTTCACCCAGCACTGCAAGTTGCCCTTTTGTACTGGGCTCCTGCCTGCATTTGCACGTTTTTCTCCCACAAAGAAATCTGCAGCAGTTCTGACAGAGCTCCGCTGAGCTCGCTCACTCCCCCCTCTCTCACTCACTTGTTGTGTTTCTCTCGGAGCTGCAGGCTGCCCTTTTATACTGGGCTCCTGCCTGCGTTGGCACCTTTTTCTGCCCACAAAGAAGTTCACAGCTGTCCTGACAGAGCTCTGTTGAGCTCGTTCTCTCCTTCTTTCTCACTTGCTTGGTCCATTTCTCCCAGCACTGCAGCCTGCATTTTTGTACTAGGCTCCTGCCTGCGTTGGCACCATTTTCTACCCAAAAAGTAATCGACAGCAGTTCCGTTGAGTGCGCTCACTCCCCGCTCTCACTCACTCGTTGTGTTTCTCCCAGAGCTGCAGGCTGCCCTTTTGTTCTGCTCTCCTGCCTGCATTGGCACCTTTTTCTGCCCAAAAAGAAATCTACAGTAGTCCCAACATAGCTCCATTGAGCTCGCTCACTCCCCCTCTATCAAGCGTGCGTTGAAACTGTGCAATGCACGCTCGTAAAACAGTCATTTTTTGGATTTTTTCACCAAATTTGCAACATAGACTTTTTGAGAGCCCACCTCATGAACATTGGCACTGTCATTTCGTTAATCGGTCCGAAAAGGTAATTCCACGCAGTGACCACGAGATCACCTTTCAGGACTGAATAATGCAATGACAGTGACTGAATTCATGATGAGGGGTCCCAAGAACCCCATGTTGAACATTTGGGGCCAAAATTCCAAAAAATACCCAGTACATGCACCAAGGTTGGAAAAAACCTATTTATGCCATTATACAGCTTACCGGCATTTCTTCAGTTCACAGTCAGCTTTGAAGAGTGCAGAAGTGTTCCCAGTCCACCGAAGATCATCGCGCTGGGTTCTGGAGGTAAGCATGGGGTAAGGGAGGTGTAGGGAGGTGGGGTGTGCAGAGGCTGGACATGGGTTGGAGGAGAGGCTGCTGAACTTGACCATTTTCTTATTTTACAGGTGTTGGAAAAAAACAAACATCTGTGGGACTTTTTTTTTTTCAGGGACTATGGTACACTGGGGTGGGCTCCCAGTGTGCCACCTGAGTGTTTTGGGGGGCTGTAGCTGATGGGAGATTGGGCACCCCCATCGGCACATACCAGTTGGGGGGAGTCGAGGGGGATTGGGCACCCCCCTTGGCAGACAACAAATTGGGTGGGAGACATTATGCTGACAGGAAGTGTGCTCTCCCATTGGCAAATTCAACTGGGAAGGGGGACTGAAGCCAATGGGATTGGGTGCCCTGTCAGCAAAGAAGGCAGGGGGGCATGATGCAGAGGGGGATTGGGCACCCCTCAGCATACAGCAGAAACTTGGGTGTGGGGACATTATGCCAACGGGGACTGGGCTTCCCATCAGCAAACTGGTTCGGGGACATGCAAGGTACCACTCTGCAATGATGGGTCACTCCCTCATTGCAGTGGATTGGCTGACACTGCAATGGCAAGGCAGCCCCTGATTGCAGCTGCTAAAATATTTCAAGGTGGTGGCACGCTGGCTGAACTAGTGTCAGCAGCAGCATGCCACCCAATTGGGGAAAGTGGGCCAAGCCTCAAAAGGCAGTGGGGGCATTGGCCACAACAGTGCCATACCTCCACAACCTACTTCTGCAGCAAGTTGCCTCAACATGTTTCTTGCGCATGCATGAAAGCAACATAAAAATGACAAAAACAAGAAACACAGTATTGTTCAACATGATTTTATCCCACTGGAAATGTGCCTATCCTTGTAGTTCAGTTTCACCAAAATGTATTTGCCATTTATCTTTAATAGATTATAATCAGACAGAATGCAATCCAATCTAATCCAATTATGCCTTGCAGAAATGGAGCTTAGATGTGTCACAGGCTTTTGTGGATATGGTGGCATTTTTCAGTAATTTGTTTAAAGTCTTATTTGTCTGCATGGATAGGCCTAAATAATGCCTTTTAGTGGGGGGAGGAATGGTAAAGGGAGAGAATGAGAAGGCTGCGTGCCTGCCTGTCTGTCTGTCTGTCTGTCTGTCTATCTATCTATTATATAGTGACTGTATATTAGGGTTGAGTAAGCACTTCTATGTTAAACCCAAATGTTTGCACCTTAATAACGTTACCAACTTTCAACCAATTTACATGACATTTGGAAAGCCAGGATTGCTTGATCCAATAAATTCCATGTAGAATGGTTCAGTGGGAACAAAGTTACAGATGAGCAAACAACCCCAAAAGTCTGTTTTTGAACATTTTTAACACTTTTTTGCCACACAATAACTAAACAAATAGGAGGCTTTGAAACTTGAAACTTTCAGGTTTGATAGAGATTGGTCCAAGGTGTGTGCTTTTGTGACTTTTGTGGTCCCACAATTTAGTAGTTTTTAAAATATTAAATTAAAAGTTTCCATTTCTGAGCATGCTCAGTTCAAAAAAAACCAGTGTTGTATTCATAACTGAATTTTTGGAAAAACAGCAGCCTGCACTATGCAACACAGCTGTCTTTAATAAATGACAGCTGTTTCATATAGTACTTGCACTATAGGACACAGCTGTCATTTATTGCAGACAGCTGTGCCATATAGCGTAGGTTGGTGGTTTCACCACTCGTGGGTCAGGGACAGGGCTACTGTCATTGTAGTCCCTGCCAGCCTGACTGAAGTGTTACAGTATTTGCACACTGGGGGCCCCAATCCCTAGTGACAGTGTATTTATTTATGTAATTTATTTACTTAGTTTATTTATTATTGTTATCTGACACTGGGATGTCCACCTCCATTGTCGGATGCTCCTCCCCATGCAGCCCCTTGTTTTATTGCTACTGCTGACATTGAGGGGTCCAATCCCCATGTCGGCATCTACATCCCCTCCCAAGCAGTGTGGGACATTGGGGAACCCTCTCCCAGTGTCCTGAAATAGTGTTATTAACTTTTATCATCCACCTGAAAAGAAGAAAATGTTTTGTGATGTCTTTGTTGTTCATTAACCTGGAAAAAAAGAAAACAGTCTCTCATAGTGGCTGCCATCTCCGTACCCCAACCTTCTCCTCCCACTGAGCACACTCCCCCCCCCACACATCTTGACCCTATACTTACCTCTGGAGGTCGATGTATTTTCCATGGATGGAGTTTTGTATGACACAGCTGTATTTAATACATGACAGCTGTGTCGTATAGTGCACGTACTAAATGATACAGCTGTCTTTAATAAATGACAGATGTGTCGTATAGTACTTGCACTATATGACACAGCTGCCATTTCTTAAAGAAAGCTGTGTCATATAGTGCAGGCTGGCTGCAGCTCTCTGACTCATGGGTCAGGGAGGGGGCTACTGTCATTGTAGCCATACTATCCTGATTGTCCTGTGCCCAATGACTTCAGCTGTATCTTTACACCCAGGCCCCAGTCCCCAGTGGCAGTGTATTTATTTAATTAATTAATTTATTTATTTGTACAATCCAACACCAGGATGCCCACCCCCAGTGTCAGATGACACATTTTCCCCCACTGCTCGTTGTTAAATCTATACTTCCCTACCCAAATTTCAAAGACAACCACCACAACCTAACAATGGGGGGCACTGGGGAGCCCACCCTCAGTGTCCTGAAATAGTAATATTTTTGTATGATCAAACACTGGGATTCCCACCTTCAGTGTCAGATGCCCCCCCCCCACAGTCCGTAGGGCCCTGCATGAAGAAAGATCTGACTTTATATTTGCCATGCTGTATCACTATGGGGCACTAGGTTGGAGCTGTAACTTGTGCTTTGGATAGGAGGGTATGGGCTGAGGTGAGTGGGAATTAGGTTTGACAACCCCAAGTAAGACCCCACCACTGATTTGCCAATACTCTGGAGACCCAAATCGCTACTGTTTTTTCATTTCCTGTCTTTGTATGCTTTGCATTGTACAACACTAATCTCTACATTAACATAGTTTTTTGCAACTAATTTTATATATATATATATATATAGTGAGAAAGAGAGAGAGAGAGGGGAGGATACATTGCCTTGAGAATGCATAATAAACAATATTACTTTTTTTTTCTAGAAAGCAGCTTATCTCCTACAGCAGTCCAGAGAAACCAAAAGCTGGGAGCTCAAAAATTAATTCCAATGTATTCACTCGGTCATTGATTCATTTATTTTCTTTTATTTTGATAAAAATCCCCTACGTTTCGCTCCTTTGAGCTTGTTCACGGGGCATTCAGAATCTGTGTCAAAGTACAAAAAATATGTATAATCACTTTTTCATTTACTTGTTTACTTTTTCATCACATCTCTTTTGTTACTTTTATATTAAAGGACACATTTTGCTTATTTACCATCAGTATTTCAATTGCTTTTTCCTCTTGTTCTAGAATAATAATTATTCCTATTGTATTCTCTCTAGAAAAAACCTAAATAAAAATATGACAGTTTACAGAAACACTTTTTTACAACATAAAGAACAGTCCATAATATTGGCTCCAAAATGTAACTTCCATCATTTAAATTTGAATCCCCCATCACTGACATACCTATATAGCCACTACTTTATTGTTTTCAAGTCAATTCTCCATCTATGATAAACATATTGTTAATAATATTTCTCCTTTCGGGTTTCAAGCTCCTTTTAAAAATGGTCCGATAATGTAGAATGTGATTTCATTTTAACCATATTTCTCAATATTAACTTACGTAAATTAAAAACCTGATCTCAATAACATTGGTTAAATGCAAGAAAAGCAAAAGTAAATTTGAGTGTTTTGTTTTAAGCTACAGGGTGAACATGATTGAGTCCAGTGTTGTAAAAAAGTGTTTCTGTAAACTGTCATATTTTTATTTATGTTTTTTTCTAGAGAGAATACAATAGGAATAGTTATTATTCTAGAACAAGAGGAAAAAGCAATTGAAATACTGATGGTAAATAAGTGAAATGTGTCCTTTAATATAAAAGTAACAAAAGAGATGTGATGAAAAACTAAACAAGTAAATGAAAAAGTGATTATATATATTTTTTGTACTTTGACACAGATTCTGAATGCCCTGTGAACAAGCTCAAAGGAGCGAAAGGTAGGGGAATTTTATCAAAATAAAAGAAAATAAATGAATCAATGACTGAGTGAATACATTGGAATTAATTTTTGAGCTCCCAGCTTTTGCTTTCTCTGGACGACTATAGAACACCTTCAAAGGAGCTCTACTTAAAAAGACCTTCAACACTGTTACCCATTTTTTGTATTATGGTTTCTCTTCTACAGCACCCTGGCTGGCCCACATCTGGGCCAGTCTTTCTAGCTCCATCACCCACCTTCTCTGGGACTTAACTTTTCTGGTAATTCTGTCACAGGATCTTGGATGACAGGTGCCTAGTCATCGGTGTGGGTCCTTCAAGAGAGCAGGCCAGCACTGTTCTACAGTCAGAGGGCCTTTACTCCTATTTTCTGACTTATTGGGCCCAGATATGTGTGTATGCTGCCTCCATGGAAACACCTCATGCATTGAGACATGATGTCCCTTCCCATGCTGTCCCATGGTGCTGCCACCTAGATTCCTCTCCCTGTCCTACAGATGTCCATCTTCCCACCCTGGCCAGCCCCCAAGCGATCCAGGTCTATTCTTGAACCTGGGTTGCTGGCATGCCAGTCAGTGGCTAAAAGCAATACAGTTAGTGGCTAAAAGCTTGAAACAAAAATACTTCATATTCTCCTTCACCCAGGACACATCTGAAAACATGTTGTTACTAGTTCAGTATGTCTTTCCTCGTAGAACCTTTGAAATAAATAAATCTCTTTTTCATTTAACTTTTGTTGACTGGGTAGGATACACTAGGCAAACAAATGCCTATTTTCAGGTATGACCCGACATTAATTCATGTGACATTAATATGACACTAATGCATTAGCAGCTGTTGTGGCTCTGACTAGATCTTGCTTTACTTTAGAGGTGTAAGCAATAAGTCAGACACGTATGACTGCCTTCATGGCTTCCCATTGAGTGAACATACTTGTGTCTAGGGTCTCATTTTCCTGAAAGTATGTTGTGAGTTTGTTCTGTAGCCACTCTGTGAACTCTATGTTCTGTAGGAAGTGGGTGTTAAATCTTAAGTTGTTCTGGGGCCGCACTCTTTAATTTCATGTGAGGGATAGGGAGACTGGTGCATGGTCTGAAATGATGATGATTTCCTGAGTGACCCCCATGTGTGTTGTGTCAGTTCTGAGGAGGTGAATAGGATATCTGACTATAACAGTCATGTACAGTCATGTCTGTGTAGTCATGGCTATAGGGATGTATGCCTCTCCAAATAGCTTGAATCCCTGCTGTGTTGAAGTCCTGTAATACCCTTGGGTCAAACTGTGTTTCTGATTTACTCCCTGGTCCTTTGCAATCTAACCCTGGGTTTAGTGCTAAGTTAATGTCTTATCCGGTGATCACCCCTCATCAATCTCCTAGTGTTGCATTTAAGTCTTGTGTGAATAACTGGTAGTTGGGGTTATTTGGGGCATATATGCTGCCTAACACTATCGGGGTCCCTTGGTAAGTACCTTCTATTATCAGCATTCTCCCCTCTGAGAATCTATGTTCCAAGTGTATTCCTAGTTGCAGGCCTTTGCAGCACAGGATCATGGACACTGGTATTCCACATGTGTGGAAAAATGGAGGTTTAAGCAGAATCCTGATTGGCCCAAGGTATTTTGCATGAAAACGGAAATAGCGTTTGTTCACAGAGTGTCTGTGAACTTAGCCCTTTAAAAAGCAGATCACAGCATGGGTTTCTTTCTCATTGCTGCTTGCTCATTTTGGTGTTTCTTGTGCCTTTTCCATCATCATCATCATACTTTGAAATTGCACTCCTGGTAGGTTTATTGCACAGTACTGTATTTGTTTTATTTCATGAGGGAGTCTAAAATGTTATCCTATCATGATCTCTCCACACTAGAGTGCTTAGCTTAATTAGTGAATTGAGCAGGTGGGCGAGCAAGATCACACTGTCCTTGCCTGCTGTACATTTGCCCAGAAATGGATTTTTAAAACAGCTCAGTCCTGTAACATCTCTGTTGGCCAGACTATTTGGCAATGATGTGGATGTGTGCTCTTAAAAGTTGATCCGGATCTCTGTCATTAAAAAAAATGCCACACCTGTCCGTAAGTTTTAGCTGTCCCCTAAATACATTCAAAATGAGATGCTGATGCCGTTAACTTTTTTGGGGGGGTCGCTTGTTACCAGATGCCATTTTACAGCATATTGATGTGTCCTGGGTGGGGGTCTGGCCATGAGTCCTTTGTGGATGCTGCACATGTCTGTGTCCAGGGAGGGTGCTACTTATGTCTGTGTCCTGGATGGGGGTTCTGGACATGCCTTGGTGTGGTAGATATTGCTTCTGGCTGTGTGTGTGTCTTGCAGGGGGTTGAGTGATTTGCTGGCTGTGTTTGGGGGGGGTTTGCTGTCTGGGGGATTTGTTGGTGGGGTGACTGGGAGGGTTGCTTGAGGTGGGAGACTGTTCTTGTTTTTTGCTGCGGGGACAGTCTGCATTTGGGACAGGGGGATCCATGTTTGGTCTTGTGGTTTGTTGGCAGTGTGACTGGTGGAGTCTGTCCATGTTGGTGGGCTGGTTTGTTGCTGGGTATCGTCAGGATAGGTAGAAGGCCATGCTGGTCCCTTGCGGTGTTAGGTGTCCATCATCCTGGTCCATCAGGCTTGGGAATTTGCTGGTTGGGTGTCTGGGGGGGGATTTGCTGGCTGGGTGTCTGTGGGTGACTGGGGTTGCTGGGGGAGATGTTCTGTGTTTGGTGGGGCAGGGGTTGACTGTGTTTCAGGACTCAAAATTATGATTGTCAGACACTAGCTAGCAGTACTTGGGAAAATTCACAATCCCCACAGGCTTCCTATGCTGGTCTGGTGGGGTGGGGACAGTGGCCATGCCCATGGGGTGGAGACAATGGCTATGCTAGCTGGGTGTGTTTGGGGACAGGGGATGGTCTGTGTTTTGTGGTGCTGGGGGGCAGTCTGTGTAGCTAGCAGGTCTACTTACTGGGGAAAACTCACCAGCCCAACAGTGGTTTAATTACTGAACTGTTAACTTCTCTAGTGCAAACCCACAGCTTTAGTTAAACCTTAGTATCTTGAGTAATACAAAATCAGCATTTGGCCAGTGACTGGGACAGTGTCTGTGCTGGTCTATAAGGGTGGGGAACAGTGTCAGTACCAGTCCGTCAAGGTGTGGAGTGGGTGTGGGGATAGTGGCCACACTGTTCAGTTATGGTGGGGAGAGTGGCCATGCAGGTTTGTGAGGGGGTTGGGAGAGTTATCATGCATGTTTGTGAGGGTGTGGAGCGTGGCAGTGCTGATTTGCCCAGTTAGCTTTGTGCTTCTGTCCTGACCATTCTGCTTCCTTGTGCTGCACCTGACCTGCACTGCCATCTTATGCTACAGGACTGCTGCCTTTCTTAGTGCTTGCCGTAGTCTGGTAATTTTTTTTGTTCTTCCCAAGATTACCTTGCTGCTGTTTGAAGGGGAAAATATAGGAGAGAAAATGGAGGGTGGAGGGTACATGAGCTGGCATGATTTAAAAAAAAAACACATCTTGGATATGGCACACGTGCTGGAAAAAAATGGCTCTGGCCTCTGAGGGAGGGGTGAACGGGCAGAGTGGCACAGAACCATTTTTTCCAACCTGCATGCCAGTCTTCTGAGTCCATGCCACGCTATAGTGGTTGGTGTCTAATGGTTGACTGAGGGACGGGTTGGGCAGACCGGTACGTATGCTGGAGAAAAATGGTTCTGGCCTCTGAGGAAGGGGCAAATGGGCAGAGTGACACAGAACCATTTTTTCCCAACATGCATGCCAGTCTGCCGAGTCCATACCATGCTCCAGTGTTTGGTCCGGTACACATGCTGGACCATTTTTGCAAGATGTATTTACTGTGTTGTACTGCTGGCACCATCTTAACCCCTTCTATCCTGAGCGTAAACATGGTTTTAAAATAAAACATTCATTTTGGGTAGTGTGTGTATTTGTGTGTGTGCGTTTATGTGTTTGTGTGTAGGTAGGTGTGCGTGTGTGTGTGTGTGTGTGTGTGTGTGTGTGTGTGATAAGAATAGAGACACACATTCAGACAAAAAAGCAATTTATTAAACCACATCAAAGTGAATCAAATGTTGCATCTGTGCCCTTCAAAACTGTCGTATAAGACAATTTTGTTATAGTTGGTGGGGCCATCGATTAATTTTGACTGAAAAGATACTGTAGATAAAATCCAAAATGCATCAGTGCATTTAGAAATGCAGATAGATTGTCCACCTCTGTTCCCTTCATCAGTTTTGGAGGACGTAGGCATCAGATTACCTAGGGGGTAAACAAAAACAAGTTAATTAAGTTAGATTTCTATAGTGGATCTCTATTGTGCAACTTTTGCTGGAATGTCTAATGGAGTATCGTTGGCAACTTGTCTGGATGTTTGCTGGAAAACTTACCAGTTAAAAAAATAAATAAATGGTGGGAGTGGCAGCATTAGCAACAACCTGGGCTACCACAACCAGGTCCACCACCCTGTGTCATAGGTGATGCTAATAAAAAACACTAGCCAAGTACTTGCCTTTCAGGTTGGGTCCTGTGTGGCTGTGTGGCTATCTGGAAGTGCTCCCACAAACTTCCTGTGTTGTTTGTTCTCCTGGGTGGTGTGGTGGGACTGCCTTGGTGCCAGGGCAGTTCATGTTTGCTTTAAGGGTGGGGTTGAAGAACTACCGAGATGACTGAGTTCTTGGAAGAGAACTAACAGCAGTGGTGAAGCCATGACCACTGTACAGATTGGGGCTTCATCTCTCTGCCCCCCCCCGCAAGCACTATATTAAATAAAAATTCTTCATACTTCATCACTCAAACTAGTAAATTCTCTAGTGCTCCCCGGATTTTAATTATGGTGCTTGTGAACATCACACTCTCTTGCTCATGAACTGATGGCACTATCTTGCCCCTTCCTCTATAGTGCCTTCTGCATGGAAATTGAAGATTATATCTCTAATGCTGTTTTATAAATCTCATGCGCATGCCCAGGACACTGTTGCCCTGCCTTTTGAGAAAGAGGCAAGGCAGCATCATCGGCTTGCAGTGTTATGAGCAAGAGCCTGTCATGTTCAATAGCACCATAATAAAAATGCTGGGCACCTACAGTATGAGGATGTGCCAGTTTGTACTAGTGTTCAGGGCAGAAAGATAAATTTATGTTGACTGCAGGGCGGATAAGAGATAAAGCCTCAATCTGTAAAGTGGTCATGGTTTCACCTTTGCTGGTAGAACTACTTTCATGAGGTTGAGCTCTGAATGAAAACTAAGAGGCTCCATTTTCATGACCAAGGTAGCAAGTGCTCAGTTTACTGTGGATGCAATTTTGGATTGAATTATTACTTGTGAGATTGTGAATTTGTGTATCTTTCCATTAGCATCCTTATTAATCACCTTGTGGATTTTATAATTGGATGCACTTTGTTTACAAATAATAAACCAATTCAGGCAGCTAACTGTTAGGGACTGAACCGACAGAGTCCACCTTGGCATCTGGTGGTTTGGCTTAAATTCATGTCTGAGCTCTGACTGACAAGCTTTGGTACATGGCATTGGGTGGGTACTGTCATAATGCCACGTGGCCGTCAAGCCTGGGGGGGGGGCTGCAGTGTTGCACCTGCTGCTGCTGCCATGCCTGAGGGGTGGGAGCACTTGCTGCCATCAGACCTGAGGGATGGGGGCTGCAGTGTTTCACCTGATGCTGCCATGCCAGAGTGGTGGGGCTGCAATTGCTGCCATCGTGCCTGATGGGTGGGGGCTACAGTGTTGCACCTGCTCTTCCTGCCACACCTGTGGGGTGGGAGCTGCAGTACTGCACCTGCTGCCACATCTGAGGAGTGGGGGCTGTACTTGCTGCCATCACACCTGAGGGGTGGGAGTGGCAGTGTTGCACCTGCTGCCACACCTGTGGGGTAGGGGCTGCAGTACTGCACCTTCTGCCATGCCTGAGGGGTGGGGGCTGCACTTGTTGCCATCATGTCTGAGGGGTGGAGGCTGTGCCTGCTGCTGTCTAACCTGGAGAATCGACAAAAGTCTGCTGTTGCCATCTTGCTGGGAGTTAGAAGGTGAAGTCTTCATGAACGCCATGCCTGTGCACTGCTGCTGCAAATTCAAGCTGATGTTGGACCACCTGCCAACACTGACTGCTACCAGCACCTCAGGCTTGTTCCTTTGCATCACTCTTCAAGTAAGTAGGTGTGGGTGTTGGTGGCAAGCTGTGATTGGAGAATGTATTGATGAGGATGAGGATGTGGATGATGATGATGGTCTTTCTAACAGGTATGTGTACATTTTTCTATGGGCCACATGTTAATATTTTAATTATGATTTCAGGCCTTGAAGTGCTGTTGGACGTGATTTGCTGCAAGTCTATCCATTGTAAAAGGTACAGTTTGCTTTCTTTTTGCCCACTAGTGCTAAAAATGTGAATGCTTTGTTGGTGTTGCAGAGTTAGATCTTACTGTGTTTTTTTTTTGTAGGTCAGTCTGTGAAAGTGCCTTTGGTGATCTGCTGCTGTGAATTCTTGCCCATTTGAAAAGGTATTGTTGTACTTCTTTGCACTCACAAACAGTGACTCAAAGTCTAGATTTTATGTTTCTGACATCACAGTGGTTTCTGTTTGGTACCCACCCCACTCTTCTCCACATAGCCTTAGCAGTGAGATTTGGCAGAGATATATATATATATATAGGTGGATGGCGATACTATAGTTTGGAATTTAAGTAACTGAGGTCAGCGTAAAGTCTGTAGCTGTTCCTCCCCACTCTCTTAAACTGGGCCTTAGATTAAAGAAGAAATTTGGATGCATGTTTCTTACTATAGATATTTCTAGTCTGGACTGTAAACTTCAGAGGTCAGCTTGATTTCTGTAGCTGTTCCACCTCACTCTCACTCTCAAGCTCGGACAGGAATTATTAGCTGAGATATATTTCAAATGCCAAGCTTGTACTCTTGCTATTGTACTGTGACATTCTGAGGTCAGAGTGATGATTTTGGTAGCTACTCCTGACTATGAAATGGTGGCCAGGAATTGGCTGAGAATGGGATAGATAGATATAGATATATAGTGATACTGTAGTCTGGAATTTAAGTGGTTGAGGTCAGCATAAAGTCTGTAGCTGCTCCTCCCCACTCTCATAAACATGGACTTACATTAGCAGCTTGATTCTGATGCTGGTATCTTACTATAGATATTTCTAATCTAGATTATAAACTTTGGAGGGCAGCGTGATTTCTGAAGCTGCTCCTCCTGACCATCATCCTCATCTACGGCCATGAGTGACAAGTGAGATTCTAATGCTGATGTAGTCTCTTATTTTTGTCTCGACTGAGAGATTGAGATATTAGTTGTGAAATTTTAATAGTTGTGCTGCACAGTTGTAAAGATATTTTCTATACCGCCCAACTCTGTTTCAGTTTTAGTTTGTTGGGAGTCATCCACACTACACTTGGAGCAATGGCAACACCACCACCAAGCAAAATGGCCAAAATTTCATCTGTTACCGCTAAAGACCGTGTGTTGCAATTCAAGTCCTATGGCATGTATGAAGACAGAGGGAAGATGTTTTGTCACTTCTGTGATCACCCTGTTGACCACATCAGAAAGGACACAGTGGTGGATCACTGTAAAAACCAAAAACACACCAAGAACACAAGCCAGAAGAGTAACAGCAGACAGATGACCCTGCAGATCAGTTTTAGTGCAACAACAGCTGCAGCTGCTGCAAGGGAGGAAACCATTTTGGCCACATTGAGGGCTTGGTGCAGTGCCAATATACCAATTGAAAAGCTGGATCAGCCCTGCTTGAGAGATTGGATGGGGAAGTATATCTAAGGAATTGGAGCTCTTCTGAAGGCAGACACCTTTCGACAAAATTACTTGCCCCGACTGAATAGGGAAATGGAGGAGGGAATTAACCAGCTGGTGAAAAGCAAGACACTCACAGTAATGTGTGATGAAACAACCGATGCAGACTCCCGTTGTGTAATGAACATCATTTTTGTAATGGAGGGTGGAAAATCTATAATAGCCGACACCATAGAGCTAACAGCAGTAAACCACTCCACTGTTGCCCAAAGTGTTTTAAAGACCTTGCATAAATATGATGTGGAGATGGGACAAGTGGTAGCATTTGTTAGTGCCAATGCACAATATATGACAAAGTGCTTTAATGATGTATTACGTGGCCTAATTGGTGACCATGTAGTCCATGTGGGTTGTTGGGCACATGTTTTATCATGGATGGGTGATAACTGGATTGACCACTTTGAGCAGGTGAATAAGCTTGTGGCACTTATAAAATACGCCTTTCAGCAGTCACCAAAACATAAGTGAGAGTACATAGCATTCCTGGAGGAGAGGGGTGCGGAAAACAAAATATTGCCTCCTGTTCCTGTCTTGACCCGTTGGAACACCTGGTTCAGAGCAGTAAAGTACCACTCTGTGTATCTGGAACACCTGCAAGAGTTCTTCAAGGATGAAATCAGTGATGTCAACTCCATGAGGTCCTTAAAAAAACTATTTGAGAATTCGTTCACAGAGCTGCAGGTTCAAACTGCATTCATTGCTGAAAACTGCACTGACCTTATTGATGCAATCGAGCTTTTGCAAAGCAAGGAAAAGCCCTTGGCTGTTTTGCTGTATGACACCATTAGCAAAATAAAAAAAGTGGTTTGAAGCAGGAGTCTTGAAGATGGCATGATCTGGTGACAGAACTGATGGGTACTTGTAGGCTATGAGGCCATGGGTCAATCAGGAAAATGTTGCCTTTTTCCAAGGAGCGTTTGGCATCGCGTTAATCATGCTTTCTATGCACATGGACACAAACCCATCAGTTGAGTTCTTTAAAGCTTGCCATATTTTGGACCTCAGAAATTTACCAAAACTGAATAGGGATTTGACACGACATGCCAGTGACATTCCTCTTTTAGCACTGCACAACCAAACAGCACTGCAAAATGACTGGGATGTATATGCTAGGCAGGATACAAGGGAACTTCCAAGCATATTGGAGTTGGATGTTGGGAAGTACTGGCTTTCAAGGGAGTCACAACTAACTGTACTCTCCAGAGCTGCTCTACAAGCTATCTGGATACCCGTGTCAAGTGCAGATGTGGAGAGATCCTTCTCTGTATATGGACAGATACACGCAGATCAAAGGAGGAACCTGCTGGTACAAAATCTGAAACTACTATCCCAGCTCATGTACAAGTAGCTGGATTATATATTTTTGCATGGTTTCCACAACATGTCTGATGCCCATTTTCTTACTTCTATTAGCATATTCAGGCTATTCACCAGTGACACCCTCTCCATGAAATAATGGCTCCTCCCTCTAAATTCAGACTGTTGTCCCTGTTGTCCTCCCCTCTTTTTGGCCTCTTAAGTACTTGAAGGTCTCGCTCATGACCCTTTCCTTTCTATCTTCTAGGATGTACATGTTGAGCTCCCTCTCTCTCCTCATGTGCCCTGTCTGTCACCCATCCCCAGGATCATGTTCGTCACCCTAAGTTGGACCCCCGTTCCCCCACACTCACTGGTAAACACTAAACAGAAGTACTTGTTTAGTACTTCCACCTGCTCTGACCCTTGCTGTACCCACCCTCCTTCCTAACAGTCTTATTTTCCCCTTCCCTTCATTGCCGAATGGAGATTTGATTGCTTCCATTCTTTCTGCCTGTCTATTGGGGGGTTGGAGACTGATGGACTCCCTTGCATGGTGGCGTTGTTTACTGCCCATGCCCACACCATCACCCTGCCTGCTTTAAGTTATACTTTTCTGTAATAAACTCTCCCAGATTTTTCTTTAGAATCCCTGAACTTTACAAACTCTGGTGCAGCCTATCTTGTGCATACATGTCTTGGTTCTCTGAGACACCGTATGCTACCCCATTAATACACACAATGTGAGGTACACCTTTTATACCAGTGCACAGTTTTCCACATTTCGTATGCCTTTGCACATTTCATGCATTTATAGTATTTATAGTTGGTTAGATACCGTATGTTTATATACTATAGGCTTTAGTTCCCTTGTTTTCATTGTCTTTGATAGAGCTTTAGTTTAATTGCTGTACTTATATGTTCCACATTTTGCACATTTTACTGTATATGTGTTTCTATTCAAATGTTTGTTCTCCACTGTTTCTACACTTTCAGTGTACAGTTTTATACCAATTTTGTATAGATATTATAGGATTTGGTATCTCGTATTACACCTGCACCATTTTATGCTTTTTTTAGAACTTTCGCACATTTTACTATATGGATGTTTTTGTATTGTTTATATTTTTACTTCTTTCTGTACATTTTTTATAAACACTATTTTATTTAATGCAGCTGTTCTCTTTATTTTATTTCATTTTATTCATTACTGAATTAGTGTTATGACAAGACATGCAGAGCAAAAGTTTCTTTACATATAGCATAGACCAAAGTACAAAGTCATGGTACCAATGTCATGGAGGGGCATAAGTCTGGTTGGGGGGCTTTGGGAAAACTCTGCCTAACAGGGAATTACCATGGCATTGCTCAGTAGAAAACCCACTGAAAATGGGTGATGGGGCAGGGGACATTCATTAAATCACGGATTTGGTTGGGTTTGGTTGCATGACTGGCTATGTTCAGGGCTGCATGTGTTGGTGCTTGGGGGATAGCTGACTGTGCTCACTTTTTGGTGATGGGATTGGCTGTATTTTTGCACAGACTGTTACATCTGTGTGGGGTTATGGTGTGGAGAAACTGTGTTGGTGCATGAAGGAGTTGGCTGTGTTGGTGTCACCATGACATCTGAGGGATGAGGTCATGCTGCAGTCAAACCTGAGGAATAGGGACATAGTGCTGTTGCTGCTGCTGTAACACCTGAGGAATGGGAGCCATAGTCCTTCTGCAGACAACACAATAGAGGGTGGGGGTTACAGTGCAGCATCCCGAGGCATAGAGTGAGGCCATAGTGCTGTTGACACTGCCATCACACTTGAGGGATGGGGGGGCGACTGTACTGCAGCTTCCATCACAGCTTGTACCTATCAAAATAACAAAATTGGTGCAAGGATGGATGTATGTACAATAGTGGATGTCAAAATTGCTAATATGCATAGTGGCAGAGCAAAAATATGTTAAATAAAATACACAAAACACCAGTAAAAATGGATTTTGGCTTAGCAGACACCGTTGACTATATTGTTTTTTTCCAATGTGCAAAACGGAATTTGCTCTTTCTCAATCATGGTAAACCACTGTCCCTACACAAGATTGCTACCCAATTGCCTCAGAGATAAAGGCATTTTGAATACAGAGTCTATCCAGCTGCATTAAAACTATCAGCTTCTGATGTCAAAAGATGGGTTTCCTGAAGGAGAGCTATATCACATTTCATACTTTTCAATTTCAACAATATTTTATGTCTTTTGATTTTGCAGTTTAAACCTCTCATGTTTCATGTAACTACTTTTAAATTATCAAATGAAACCATAATCATAACAGTTTCTAGTCTCCAAGTTATATGTTAAAATGCTTTCCTTCCCCCACTGTCTTCCCCTCCCCCTAACCCCCACAACAGTTTAAACACTAAAAACAATGTCAGCATCAAAAATCTCTGCATCAGTCTTATACTCTATAGATGAACTCTTATGTAAAGTTAGTGAACTCTATAATAAGCCAATTAACTGGCTACTATATACTATAACCTTATGAAATAGCCAATTTACACTAGCAGAGGCAGGCTAGAAAACTCTCCTAGGAAGAGTTTTGGTGGCGGTTATGCCTTTGCCTTCACGGGAACTGCAATTCCAAATAAAGTGTTTAGTGGCCTGTTGACCCTGAGTTCCCATTATTCCTCAACCATTGCCTCCTCTGCTCCTTGTTATACCGTGGAGCCTGCAGTGCAATGATCAGATGGAAGGACAGGTGTGGAATTTAATCCTTGGCATCTGCTTACTGGAGGCAGTATAGCACAGTGGTTTAAGGAACTGAACTGCAAACCTGGAGACTGAGGTTTGAATCCTATCAGCCTCCACTTGTGTAATGTGTGATCCTGAGCAAGTCACTTAACTTCCTTGTGCTCCCAGGTCTCACCTGGAAACAAACTCCAGCTTAATGGGCCTTTCCTGGTTAAACAATTTCCCCCTTTACATCAAGGCATCTCGGATGTAGAAAGATATCTGAGAGACCAAACTTGGGTGGCTCTTAAGTCTATGTGGCGAGGTGAACTAATACGCTTGGCAACAGTCCGCAAGGTGAAGTCAAGGAAATTATTGGATGAATGCTTAAGGGAGATTAAGGACCTAGAAAAGATAAGTGATAGTCAAAGAACGGAGGAACAAGAGTATAAATTAATCTCCTTGAGAAATTGGTATGCAGATAAACAGAGAGAAAAAGTTACTAGTTTAGCCGCCAGAGTTAAGGCTTTGTACATGGGACAAGGTAGCAGGGCAGGCTGCTGGCTTGGCAGTTGAAACAGAAATCTTCGACAAGGTGGGTATCTGCTCTTAATCATCCAGAAACAGGGCAACTGATTACAGACCGGCTGAAATACTAGGAATTTTAAATCTTTCTATCAAAACTTTACACAAGCCAGCTGCCCTCCACCCAGCTATCAGAGGAGACCCAGGAGTTCTTGAAGCTATCCCTTGCCGAGGCTGTCAAATGATGTTGGCCCTCAATTGATAGCCCCTATCTCTATGGAGGAAATAGGCAATGCTATCGACTCATTCTGTCTGGACAAGGCACCTGGCCCGGACGGATTCACAGCTTTTTTTTTTCAGCAATTCAAGAATAACCTTGTACCCTTATTGCAGGAGCTTTTTTCCTTTTGGTGCGATCAAGGGATAAGGGACCAAACACCGTTCGAAGCCAAGATTATTTTGTTGCCAAAGCCAGATAAACCTATTGGTGAAGTGAGTAGTTATAGACTGATTTCTTTGTTAAATCTGGATGTGAAAATTTTCGTAAAAATTTTGGCCAACAGATTAAAACAAGTGTGGCGGGTTTTATTGAGCCCGGAGCAAGCCGGCTTCGTTGAGGGTTGCTCCTCAGCTGATCATTTTCGTAAATTGTTTTACCTAATTTCGGACTCTGCGGATTCAGCGTTGGAAGCGTCACTAGTCTCATTAGACTCAGAGAAAGCTTTTGACAGGGTGGAATGGACCTTTATGTTCGCCACCTTGTCAAAGTTAGGCCTCCCTGATAGATTTATTCATATGATTAGTATTTTGTATTCTTGCCCTGTAGCCAAGATTCAATGCAACAACTTAACCTCGGAAGCTTTTCCTCTCTCCAGAGGTACCCGGCAGGGTTGTCCTTTGTCACCATACCTTTTCAATTTATATATTGAACCGCTAATTAGATCCATAAAATCTAATAGAGAGGTGAAGGGGTTAAAGATTGGGGATTCTGAATTTAAATTATCTGCATTTGCAGATGATCTATTGTTACATATTTCGGACACTACATCTTCCCTTCCTAAGGCTCTTGAACTGATTGATAAGTTTAGTGTGTTTTCAGGGTATAACCTGAACAAGGCTAAAACGTCAGTTTACCCTTTGACCCCATTTCTTCAAAAAAGTTGGTGCCTTTCCTGGGACTTGATGGAAACCAAATCATTAACCTATTGGGGATTCAAATATCTAAGAACCTAGAGAACTTAGTGGATTTAAATCTTAAACCGTTAATTAGAACCGTATGAAGATTTGGTCAGGTGGTCAAGGCTTCCTCTGACTTTTTCGGGTAGAGCCAATACGATAAAAATGGTGGTTATGCCCAAACTTTTTTATACATTATCTAACTTAAATGTTTATTTGCCAAAGTCTTTTTTCAAGCCGCTATTTCAGCAATGTGCGATTTTTTTATGGAATGGGAAACCCCCTAGAAGGAGTTATCTCAAACTTACCCGGCAACGGCGACTCGGAGGGTTTCAACTACCGGATTTTTATGTTTATTACCTTGCAATTCATTTGGCAAGGTCGGGAGCGTGGGCTTGTGATGAGAGCCTAACATACCCCGGCCTTCATTTAGATCGATTATTTGTTAGAGGCTTTAAATTAGATTTAGAATCATTACTGTATGCCCCATGGGCCAAGATTCCCAAGAGGGCGAGAGATACGCCGTTAGGATGGGATATTAGGGCTTTGCAACAGTTCTATATGAAGTTTCAAATTTCGCAACGGTATGATTTATCCCAACCTATAGTAGGAAATCCGAATCTGATTATTGGGAAGCAACCAATATCTAGATTGGGAATTAAAGGGGAAACGAAGTTGCGGGTTAAGGACCTCTATCAGAATAATAGGCTACTCTCACTTCAGGCACTGGTGGAGAAATTGGGAGGAAAACCTCAATCCTCCTAAAATAAGTCAAATACTAAGCTGCGTTAAAGTATTTTAACAAAGGCTGGGACAAGACACTCTGGGGCCTATGTTCTCGGAGTTGAAAGGGTTTGTGCAGGCGGGAGGTGGTATCCAAAATCTATAAGTATATAATAGTCAAAGGGAACTCGAAAGTGTCACCAATCCTGGTACACTGGGAATTAAACTTGTCTTTGGGCAAATCAGCAGAAGTATGGGAAAAGGCCTGGGTCGATATCTATAAATTTATCAAGCAGGACAGATTGAGAGAAGTTCAATTTAAATTACTTCATAACTTATATTTTTCACCAGCTAAACTTTCTAGGATGGCTAGTCGCTTTGCAGCGCACTGTACCAAATGTAACGATTCTCTGGCTACCAGTTACCATAAAGTTTGGACCTGCCCCAAGGTGGTGGGATTGTGGCATTTGGTGAAGCAAAAGATCGGTCAATTTTACGATCTGGACAGGTTTTTCACTCCAGAGGCTTGTATATTCGGGGTGTTTGATAAAATACAGGGAAAATTAACCAAATGTCGAATAGCCATGGTAGCATTGGTAACTAAATTAATAATTTTGCGCCACTGGAGAGGTGATTGGACTCCATCGCTCCGAGAGTGGTGGGAGGAGTTTATGAACGCATTGAATGCAGAAAGATTGGTTTTCTCTTTTTATAATGCTTCACCAATATTTCAACAGTGTTGGGGTAAGTTATTCCAATGTTTAAAAGATAGATATGGCTACTAGAGATATAGTCTTGTACTCTCGTTTCTTATCTTTGGGAAGATATCGACCCTGGCTTGGTACATTAATTTTATGTATCCTTTCCCCCTTGATGCCTCCTCTTGTGGACCCAGTTAAGTCACACATAGTCAGATTATTTTTTCTCTCTGTTTTCTGAGGATATACTATGGTTATAGAGATTATTTATGTGAGTCAAACAAGGGATGGCTGCCAGGGGCGGGTTGGGGGGTTGGAAGGATACTTTGGTTGTTGTTCTCTTTTATCATTGAGGGGTTTTGGGGGTCTTGTTTCGCTCTGTTATTCCTTTTTATTTATTATTTTATGGTTTTAATGTATTATGTACTTGCTTGGTATTTATCTTATGTTGGATATGGTTCAATAAAGCTTGGTTACTTGCAAAAAAAAGAAAGATATCTGAGAAGCTTCTCTTTCTCACCCTGTTAAGACCATAGTCATGTGTATGGAGGAGTGGATATAAATTGCCCAAGTCATAATGAGTTTGCACCTTCTACCAGAACAGGGAACATTGTGCACAGCTTGGTAGCCCCTCTTACAGAGTGTCTAAGTCAAGTTCATCTATGGGTTCCAGGTAAGGACTTATTGCCTAGGTTAATTGTCATAGGCATGCCTTCCTTAGCCACTCTTCCCTGCCAGGTGTGTGGGCTTTGTGATGTTAGGCCCATTTCCTTATCCCCTCCGAGGGGATAAATCACAGGACAGCAAATGAGTTATACCTACTTTAAAGCTTTGTAGAGTAATTGTGCTCAATACCCTATTCTAGTGCATTTTTACTTTAAGTTCACAGTATGGCTACAAAATAATAAGGTAGGCTTTATACCTCATGTCTCATTTCTGACAATACAGCCTCATACTGTTAGTTAATTTGCTCCATTAAGTCATGCATATGTGAAAATTTCCTGAGGCCTTAAACTGCTATTCAGATCTGTCTTCAGATTGAGAAGCTGACATTTAATGGCGATTATCATTAATTATGGTGGTATCATTATACTCCCCATCTTTACATTTATTGTCAAACTGCTGTATATAAAACTGCCATTTTTCATTTTTCACTAATTTTTTCTTTTTGCATGTCTGAAGGAGGGTAAATGCTGATTCGTGGTGGCCAGAGATAGATCAAGTGGCTCTTTATGTGTACAAGGATCCTGTTGATCACAAAGCCATCAGGAGTTGTACATTTCCCTCATAGTTGCTTTCCATGAGCAGAGACCTGGCGTGGCTCTCGGGCAATCTATTTCAGCCAAATGCTGACAGTTTCACTTTTGGTACATCTTTTCTGCCTTGTGTAGCTCACAGGCAGTCAGTGTGTAGAGAGAGCTGATCATTGTTTTTGCTGGGGGAAGGCTGTCACATGGTGTGGCATGTCATTCATCACCTGGGGCTAGGCTGGCATCTTTAATGATTTATTAAGGATTTTGCAACCATTTTTGAAACCCTGGCTAGTTCACATGAGTGCAACTGCTCCATGATCAGCTTTCCAATATCAGGTTGTTGTTGGTCTATGTTGTACAGAAGGGGGGTGCATGCTAACAGTCTCAAAGATCAGTGTAGAACCTACAGCATTTTTTGGACTGGGTGGTTAGTCTGTGACCATCTTAGGGATCTTGCACCATCCACCCTTGTTTTCTAATTTAGTCCCCCCCCCCCACCAATAAGTCAACAGGTGTCTAGCAAGAATAAAACACCTATTTATAGTCAGCTTGGCAGAGTTTGGGGAGTTAGTTACCTCTTGTGGCATCTACAGTGATTGTACCTTCTCAGGCCTGGCAAGGGGAAGTAATTGCATGATCATGCTGGCAGCCAGGAGTCTTGATGATGGCGGTAGGGACGGGGAGTCTTGTTGTGCCTTCTGTTCTTTTTGCTTTTTGTCTGGTCATCCTCCTGTTGTCTGCAGGATCTCTTCCTTTTTTGTCTGCTGGTCCCAGACGATTCTGCAAAAAGTCATCTGCATTGCTCGGGGGATTGAAACTGATGCACAGTGCCTTTAAAAGTCACTTGTAGGATGGCAGATTAAAAAAGGACATATGTTAGTCTCCGGTTTCTCAGGCCTTTCTTTACCCCATTAAATGCCTGTCCCTTCTCTAAGACAGTCAGTGGGTAATCTAGATAAAATGATTATCTACTACCCACTACCTCAATGTTCTGGAGTTCTCTTGCTTTGGTCAGGACAAGCTCTTTATCCTGGCATCTCAGCAATTTAAAAATAAATGGTCTGGGTTTGTTGATGTTCGAGAGTGTGTGGGCTTTCTTTATTCTAGGTGATCTGTCAATTTCAAAGAAGTATTTCATCGGGTCTATGTGAAGCCAGACCAGCAAGCTGTCCTGAAGATAGCGAATGGGGTCTCTTCCTTCAATTCCTTCTTACAGTCCTAATATCCTTATGTTCTTTCTTCTGCTTCATCTTACTAGGTCTTCAGCTTTTTTTAGTCTCTTTATCTAGTCTCTAACTCTATCTGCTGTTTGTCTTCGTCAGCCTCTGTCATGATGCTCCTCTTTGCTTTGTAGTGTGGCAATCTGATTTTCTGTGATTGATATCCTGTCAGTTACAATAGCTGTGTCAAGGTTGCCTGCATTTCCACCACTGTACTTTGTATAGTCTCTACAGTCACTGCAATTTTGTCCAGAAAGGAGGAGTCCTGGTACCAGACTGGTGAGCAGCTCCTCGGGGCTCTGTGTGTCATTGTTGTTCTGCCTCATGGCTCTTGGCTGCTAAGTTTGTGCATTATTTCTCTTTGTTTCCAGTGTCAATTCCCGGTGAAACTTGGGTCGATTATTCTACTAACTTCTTTTGATCCTTTTTGATAAAAGTAGGAGCGAGTAGCTAAATTTCAAATTTACAAAATGAGAACTTGATCCAGGGCAGCCGAGAGATCAAGCTTTAAGCTGACATTGCAGTCAGGTGCCCACGTGACCTCGGACTTACTGTTTGGTCTTCCCAGTCTTGCACTGGTCTAAAGATCTCTGCAGTCACCTCCATCTTTACAATGCAGTTATAATGGCACATAAACCAGCTTGCTGCATTTGCTTTCCTTGGTGATTTTTTTTTGCTGTTTTGTTATTGCTATTGGATTACATAGATACATAGACAGTGTCGGCAGTTAAGGGCCTATGGCCCACCCACTCGGTCCATTTGAGCTTGTAAGTTCAGTTTATGTTTTCCTAGAAGTCTGTTGCCCCTTACCCCTGACCTCCAGAATTCCTTTATGACTATCCCATGCATTCTTAAATCCTGTGATTGTTTCAGCCCCCACCACTTCCTCTGGCAGGGTGTTCCACTTGTCCACCACCCATTCTGTGAAGAAATTCTTCCTCACATTTCCTCTGAATCATCCTCCCTCCAACTTCATCCCATGCCCTCTAGTCCTGGAACATCTTTTTGCTTAAAAATAGTGTATTCCTGCACCCTGTTCCTCCTTGTAAGATACTTGTATGTCTCTATCATATCCCCTCTCTCCTTTCTCTCCTCCAGGGAGTACATGTTCAGTTCCTTCAACCTGTCCTCATAGGACTTGTGATGCAATCCATGCACCATCTTTGTTGCCCTCCTCTGAACCTTCTCTACACTGTCTATGTCCTTACATAGGTAAGGTCTCCAGAACTGTACACTGTACTCCAGGTGGGGCCTCACTAGTGTCTTGTATAGTGGAATTATGACCTCCCTTTTCCTGCTGGTGATGCCCCTGACTATGCATCCCAGCATCCTATTTGCTTTACCTGCTGCCTTGTCACACAGCTTCTACCTTGAGGTTATCAGAGATGATAACCCCAAGATCCCTTTCCTGCTTGGTGCATGCTATATCCTCATCCCCACTGATATATATTGTGCCTGGGTTTTGTGCCCCATATGTATTATCTTGCACTTCTTTGCATTGAATTTCAACTGCCAAATCCCTGACCATTCTTCAAGTTTCTGCAGGTCCCTTCTCATTCTGTCTACACCCTCTGGTGTGTCTACTCTGTTACAGAGCTTTGTGTCATGAGCGAACAGTGAAATTCTGCCTTCTAGGTCCTGTGCAATGTCACTGATGAAGATGTTGAATAGGATTGGTCCCAGCACTGATCCCTGTGGTACCCCACTGGTCACTCTTCCCTCTGTGGAGTGACAGCCATTTACCACCACCCTCTGTGTCCTGCCGCCCAGCCAGTTACCTACCCACCGCACTACTGTCCTGCCCACACCCATATTCCCCAGTTTGTGTAATAGTCTTCTATGTGGCACAGTGTCAAAGACCTTGCTGAAGTCCAGATAGGCCATTGTCCACTGCCCTCTCCGATCCACCTCCCTAGTCACCCAGTCAAAAAAATTCAACGAGGATGGTCTGACATAACCTCCCCCTGGTGAAACCACGCTGCCTTGGGTCCTGTAGTCCATTGACAACCAGATGTTCCACCAATCTCTCCTTCAGTAGTGCTTCCATGATCTTCCCCACTACCAAGGTGAGGCTGACTGGTCTGTAGTTCCCCGCTTTCTCTTTGTTCCCACTTTTTTACAAGGGGACTACATCTGCTATCCTCCAGTCTTTGGGTACCTCCCCTGTTTCCAGTGATCGACTAAACAGGATAGCCAGAGGTTCAGCCATCACCTCTTAGTTCTTTAAGGACCCTGGGGTGCATCCCATCTGGCCCCATTGCTTTATCAACTCTTATTACTTCTAGTTCCTTCAGGACCCTTTCTCGTAAAGGGACTTGTGTCCATTTCTGCACCATTCTCACCCCTTGTACTCCCTTCAGACCCATTACCCTCCTCTTCCTCAGTAAAGACTGAGCAGAAATACCTGTTCAATATGTCAGCTTTACTGTTGACATCCTCTACACGGCCCCCATCCTCCCCCTTCAGTCTCACTATCCCTCCTTTGCCTTTCTTCTTTCACTTATGTACCTGTAAAAGGTTTTGTCCCCTCTACCCACTGATTTTGCAATGTGTTCTTCTGTCTGAGCTTTGGCTTCCCTTACTGACCTCCCTGCCTCCCTTTGCTTCTCCTGGTACTTCTCCCTATCCCCTTCTGCCTGTGTCTTTTTGTATTGCCTGAATGCAATCTTTTTGGCTTTCACTTTCTTTGCTACCTCTTTGGAAAGCCATAATGGTCTCCTCTTCATTTTCCTCTTGCTAACCTGCTTAATGCATAATTCTGATGCTCTTGTAATCCCCATTTTAAATACTGCCCACTGTTCCTCAACACCTGATTCCTGCCCCATTCCCCTTAATGCCTTTTTCAAGTATCTGCCCATTTTCCCAAAGTCTGCCCCCCTAAAATCCAAGATACATGTTTTTGTGTGGTTTGGTTCTGCTCTTTCTGTGATTTCAAACCACAATGACTGGCGGTCACTGTTTCCCAGGTCCTCCCCCACTGTTACCCCCATCACACTGTCCCTGTTTCTGAGCACAAGGTCCAGTATTGCCTTCTGCCGAGCTGGTTCCATGACCAGTTGCTTGAGGAAGGCACCCTGAAGGGAGTCCAGGATAAATCTGCTCCTAGTTGATGCTGCTGCTGGGAAGCTCCAGTCCACATCTGGAATATTGAAGTCTCCACCCAGTACTACCTCACCCTTGTCTGCCATCCTTTGGATGGCTAGCATCAGCTCCCTATCTGTTTCTTCCTCCTGGGCTGGTGGTCTATGAGCCACCTGTGCGGATAGCTGGCCCATTTTCCTTTCCAGCTTAACCCACACTATCTCTCCCCCATTTGGTTCCTCCTGGATCTCTGTGGCCCTTATGTCATTTTTCACATACAGTGCCACTCCTCCTCCCTTCCTGCCTGCCCTGTCTCTTCTGAATATGTTGTAGCCAGGTATGGCCATCTCCCAGTCATGGTTATCATTACACCAGGTTTCAGTGATAGCCACAATGTCCAGGTCTGACTGCACCATGACAGCCTCCAGATCTTCCATCTTGTTGCTAAGGCTCCAGGCATCTTGACACATGGTTTTCCATGATTTGACCTCCCTAGACTGTTTCGCTGTTCTACTCCAGCCCCTTCCTTGGTTGTCCTTTATCCCTGGTTCTCCTTGCTGTCTGCCCTTCTGTTGAATTTTGCCCCTTTTCTGTCTATCCACCTCTTGGGCGCTAATCTCCATCTTTTGCACACTGCTTTGTAGAGATAGCCACTCCTCTGGTTCACTGCTTACACTGCTAGCTGTGGGGGGTGAGCAAGTAGGTACCCTCCTTGCTGGCCTGCCACCCCCATTTGCTAGTTTAAGTGCTTGTCAATGTAGCATTTAAACTTATCATTGAGTGCTTGGATTCCCATCCAGGATGGATGCAGGCCGTCAGGCTTGAACAAACCTCCATCCCTCTAGCTGGGTCCCCAGTCACCAATGAATCCAAACCCTTCCTCACAGCACCAGTTCTTCAACCATGAGTTAAAGTTCCTGGTGCATGCACCCCTATGCTCTCCCTTGCCTCTCGCAGGTAGTACTTCTGAGAAAGTAACAGAAGTAGCTACTTGCTTGAGACCCCTCCCCAATCTCCTAAACTCTTCCTGAACTTCCTTTGGCTCCCCATTTGCCAGGTCATTAGTACCTAGGTGGATAATGACATCCAGCTCATCCTCCTGTCTTGCCTTCCCAGTGATCCTCAGGATCTTCCTTCCATCCCTCCATGCCTTGGCACCTGGTAGGCACCTCACCTCCCTGTCCTCCCCCTCCTGTGTTCCTAGCTGGATCCCTCTTATGATGGAGTCCCCCACCAGTATTCACTTCCTCCTCCTCTGAGGGCCACTACTTTCCCCACTGAGGTCACCTCCTTGGCTAACCTCCACATCCTTTCCTTCCATTTCTCTGGATACCTCTATTTGGTTGTCCCCATTTGCCAGTGTGGCATCTGAGTTCTTGAGTGAAATAGGATCTGGGATGTGCCTCTGCCTGACCGCTCTAACCCTCCCTGAGCCCACTGTCATCCAAGTGCTCCTCATTCTCGGCATCCTTTGAGGCAGTTGCATTGAACTGGGTGGTCTCTGGATAGGGGTGATGGTACTCCTGACCCAGTTTACTTCCACTCTGAGTCTGGCTACCTCATCCTGCAGTCCAGAGAGATGCATGCAGATAGGGCAGCACCTCAGTGTCCAGAAGGTCTGCCTGAATATGGCTTCCCCACAGCCACTGCATTGCACCACTCCCCACATTATACTACAATTATACTGCTATTCCACTACTTGTCTGCTACTGAAGCTCTCCTAGTTCCCTTTTTATTAATTTACTGTCCTAAAAATCCTGTCACTGATCCTCAGATACTTTTCTTTTAAAAAAAAGAAAATAAACCAATAAATAAATATATGAGTCAAAACACTTGTCTTGCTGAGGGTGGGCTTCTTCACCCTTATGCCCCTCCTACTCCACACCCCTTACTATACCCTGTGTTTAGCTCCTGTCAATCAGATTTAACAGGGCATATAATTAAGAGTTGGGGGAAGGGAGGGGCAAAAATTTGCAGCAATTAAAGACAGCAAAGAAATACACCACCACTACATTTTAAATTTTCAACAGCCCAAAAACAATTCTAAGTAAAGACAACAAAGAAAGTACGGTGTCACTAAAAGCCCAAAATCTAAGTTTAAAAGAAAAATAGCAATTACCAGTTACTGTAAAGCACTGAATTGAATATGTTTCTTTCCCCTTCTGGCTTCTTCTGAGAAAATAAAACTCACTTGCTACCTCAACTCTGACTAAGCCCCACCTCCAGTTAACACGTAGCTGAGGTCAGAGGCCAGACAATTAACACCCCTCACCCAAACTATAGGGCAAGTCAGATAAGCCAAGACTGAATTTGCATCAATTAAAGACAGCAAAGAAATACACCACCACTACGTTTTAAATTTTCAACAGCCCAAAAACAATTCTAAGTAAAGACAACAAAGAAAGTACAGTGTCACTAAAAGCCCACAATCTAAGTTTAAAAGAAAAATAGCAATTACCAGTTACTGTAAAGCACTGAATTGAATATGTTTCCTTCCCTTTCTGGCTTCTTCTGAGAAAATAAAAATCTCACTGTATGTTGTTTAATGTTGTTTTAACTGTTCCCTAATTGTATTATAATAATCTTGACATGGAACCTTAGTAAATGAGTACTTGTGCTCAAAGGTACTTTCCAAATAACTGAAAAAAAAAGATAAACAAACAGTTCACTGGTAAGTCTTCCCAAGAGTTGGGCCATAGATAATGTTAACACGTAGGAAGGGGTGGTGTCACCTTCAGAAAGGGAAGTTAATTTTAGGAGAAAGTACTTGGGGAGAAGAGTGCTCTAGTGGTAAAAGGCTGCTATGAAAGACAACACAAGACACAAAGAAAGAGCTACACATAGCACAGTGGATAAAAAGGTGGAAAACACCTTCTTTAACTATATAAGAGAGAAAAGGGACAAAAAAGACAACATCATCCAACTCAAACAGGGGACAGAATGGGTAACGGAGGACAGTGCAAAAGCAGAGGGTTTAAATGACTATTTCTGCTCAGTTTTTCTGAAAAAAAAAGACAAGCCGATGCCACAGCCAGGGGACAGGAAAGAGGGAACAGGGATAGACCCAATAGGGATTATTGAGATAGAAAGGGTGAGAGGGGGGCTGAGGGCACTAAAAGTAGATAAATCTATGGGTCCAGATGGGATACACCCCAGGGTGCTCAGGGAGTTGGCTGATTAGCTGGCAGGTCCTTTAGCAGTTCTTTTCAATAGTTCCCTGAACTCAAGGGTAGTTCTGGTGGAATGGAGAACAGCTAATGTAGTACCACTCCACAAAGGCAGCCCCAGAGAGGATGCGTGCAACTACAGACCAGTATGCCTTATCTCTATAGTGTGCAAACTTATGGAGTCTATACTAAAGGAGGGACTGGTGAAATACTTGGAGGAGAATGGTCTGCATGACAGTAAGCAACATGGGTTTGTGGCTGGGAGATCTTGTCAAACAAATTTAATTGAATTCTTTGACTATGTCACGAAGGTGGTAGACAAGGGTCAGGCAATAGACATCATATACTTGGACTTTAGCAAAGCCTTCAACTCGGTGCCACACAGAATGCTGATAACAAAACTGAAGGCAATGGGGGGGAAGATTGGTTACATGGGTGGAGAACTGGTTGTGGGGCAGGACACAGAGGGAGGTAGTGGGGGGGTTGCCTACAGTACAAAGGAGGTCACTAGTGGGCTACCACAAGGATTGGTCTTGGGCCCAGTATTGTGTAATGTGTTTATAAATGACATCAGACAGGGTATTCAAGGCAAAATGTGCCTCTTTACTGATTACACCAAAATCTGTGGGAGGGTAGACACTCAGGAAGGGGGTACAGGAACTAAGGGAGGACATAGCCAACTGCAGAAGTGATCAGGGATTTGGCAGCTGGGCTTCCATGCCAAGAAGTGCAAGGTGATGAACATAGCACATAGGTGCAAAAAATCCAAAAGCTGAGTACTATATAGGAAAAGTACAGGTAACCGAATCTGAGGAGGAAAAAGACCTAGGGGTAGCAATCACTAGTGACATAAAGCCATCCACACAATGTAAAAAATCTGTAACAAAGGCCAACAAGATGCTGGGATGTATCATGAGGGGATTCAGTAGCAAAAACAGTGAGGTCATTCTGACACTGTATAGGTCACTGGTGAGGTCACACTTAGAGTATGGAGTGAGGTATTGGCACCCGTACCTAAAGAAAGACATCAAACTGCTGGAGGGGGTACAGAGAATGGCAGCTAAGATGATCTGGAGGCAGCATGATAAGGCATATGAAGAGAGGCTGAAGTCCCTGCAGATGTACTCCCTAGAGGAGAGGAGGCAGAGGGAGCATATGATAGAGACCTTCCAAGTACCTAAGGGGTATAAACAAGGCAGATTGTAGAGGGGCTCTTCAATATGAGAAAAAATATATCCACTAGAGGACACAGTCAAGGGCTAGTGGGAGGAAAATTTAGGAGGGATGTATGGAAACATTTCTTCACATAAAGGGTGGTGATGCCTTGAAACGTACTGCCCGAGGCAGTCGTGGCATCCAAGACAGTGGGATATTTCAAAAGAGCCTGGAACAGACACAGAGGGAGGAGGTGGGTACAAGGAAATGGAAGGAGTAAGGGAGAAGAGGGGACCCAAACATTGGTGACAGGATAAAATACAAGATCCTGACACAAATCGGGCAGACAAGACAGGCCTGGATTTCTCCTTCTGCCGGCTATTTCTTATGTTCTTATGTACTTGTATGTAAGGGCTGCAAACAGTTCAGAAATGCACTTCTACCTGACAACTAATGAAGATTCTTCTTCTTTGACTGATTAATATTGCTGCTGCCTTTGGGATATGGCACATAATTCAATTTCCATTATAAGATATTTTCCAGTTTCTTTTTGAAATATGGTTTACTTGTACCCTTCAGCGTGGCTAATCGTGAGATTAATTTCTGTTGATAACATAATTTTTTAAATGGCAAAGAAAGGCGCACTGATCCAAAGTTCATTTCTTGGTGTGTCTGAGAGCACAGAGAGGTTAAATGACTTGATCAGTTTCATACAGTATGCAACTGGAGGTTGCGGGAATCAAAGCCAGGTCTGTTGAGCTCTTGGTTGTCAGCTCAGAGCTCTATCCTCTATGTTATGCTGATTCCCACTTGCAAAATGTAGAAACTTCATAAACATTTCTTTTTCTTCCTGAAACAGATACATGACAAGAATTACTATTACATGACAAGAATCATCATTTTCAAGAGAAATTTCTGGCGTGCAAGCAAGATTGCAGTTTTAGTCTTGAAAATTAGTGAACTTTTTGTGAAAATGGAGTTATGCTGAACACTTGAAATTCAGTTATTTTTATGCAGGAAAATGAAGAAAATCAAATCCTCCCAACATTCACAAAGGCCCCTATGCACATAGCGGACTGTTTCCTACACACTACAGGTTCACGGTGTGTGGGCACGCCTACGCTACAGAACCATGCATCAGGAGTCCAATGAACCCCCAGTGGCATTTAGGGAAGGGCTGCAACCCTTCCACAGCTGATCCCCTGGCCATGCATGCAGCTATGTGTGTCAACAATCCAGGGGAGTGGCCAGGGGGCATTCCCACACACCACACCATTTACGAAGATATGGAGAGCTGGGTAAGGAGGATGCAAGATACTGCAGCAGACACTTTGCCATATCCTCTGTGCAGCCCCCATGGAAAACACCCACCAGATGCAGCAGGATTAAACATAGACATGACGTACCACCCCAGCCCTTCAATCAGTGGAAGAGGGCTGGGGTGGCAATTTGGCACTCAAACATTCCTTTGGCAGATACAGGGCACCTGCCATCCCACTATCCCCTGTGCCATGTGAAGCTGGGGATCTACTCAGGGACCAGGTTGGGCATCCATTTAGATGCCTGCCTGTGTCCTCCAATCTGACCCCCATTCACCAGTATGCGGGGGGTGCAGGGCCATGGAAAAGCAGCTTATAGAGGCCAGTATTTGTGAATGCCAACCTCCATGCTCCAGTCTGTTGTTGTGGAGCTGCATGTGCCGGGTACACGAGTATCACGTGTACCCAGACCTGAATGGTGCATGGCACCAGTAAGAGCAAGAAGTGTAATAAAATGCATTGAGGGCATCTTTGCTTGAAATCCCAGCAGAGGCACTTACAACTTTCTCTCTTTTCTTTGTTTGGTCTCCATATATGTGCGTGTCGTGCCCATGTAAATAAAAATGCAACCAATTGTGCAGCACCAGGTTGTATACTGGAAAAAGAGTAGGGTGCTTCTGGGAGTCTCAAGTTTCCAGTTACCTTGGTGGTGCAGCTGGCAGCACAATCAGAATGGTATTCTAGGCAGCCTGGGTTCAAATCCCAGCTGAGGCACTTACTTATTTCTCTCTTGTGTTTGTTATTCTATTTTTTAAATGAGTTGAATTTGTATATCTTGATTGTCCTGCAGGTTGTTTGTATGATGTATTTGCATTGTGTTTGTAGTTTGTGACATACGTTGAAATTTTGTATGTATTGTACTTATTGTAATTTATATGTGTAATATTATGTATTTAAAAATAGGACCTCCTTGGAAATGAGCCTTAGCTCAATGGAGCTTGTACCACCTATCCTTTTCATATATATTTTATGTATAAAAATTACTACTACTACTACTACTGTTGGGGTTCTAGATATGTGCACACTGCAACCTTGTAAATGAAAATGTAATTATCTGTGCAGCACCAGGCTGTGCATTACAGAAAGAGTAAAGGGCTTCTGGGAGACCTAGGTTTCCAGTTGCCTTGGTTGCGCAGCTGGTAGTACAATCCTGATGGTATTCCAGGTGGCCTGAGCCCAAATCCCAGCTGAGGCATTTATTATTTATTTCTTCTGCTTTGGTTCCATTCACAGTAAGACCTAACTTGTGTAAATGTGGATTTTTGTGACTTTGCTTGCAAAAAACATGCAACCCTAGTGACCTGGGCTGTCTGTGTGCCCATCGACAAGGCCTCTGAATCCTGACTGGGCCCCAGTCATTCTTGATTACTGGAAGTGCACTGCCTTTAGGATACTTGAATACAAAGGGTATTTCATAAGGGGCATGGCCTGGCCTGAAACAAGATGGAGGCCTAATTTTGGAGCTCTGCTCTTCCCTTGGATATCCATCTGCATCATTTGCTATGCTTCAGTTTTAAATATGAAAAGAAGATAGATGCCACTTTACTAAACTTTGCTGATCCTGGGATGCGGGATACTTTTCTGTATGTTGGCTTTATTTGTACTCTTTAATACTGCACTTTACTCTCCTCAGAGTAATGATTTGGGCCTATACATATGGTAAACTCCAGTAAACAACAAGATCCCCTGGCAGATATTTAAGCGATGTTCCAGAAATTAATATTGGAAATAAACAATTTAAAAACAGTGTCTCAACAAACTACTTTAACTTTGCAATTGATTGACCTATGGTTGGCTGTGATGGAGAACAAATCTCTTACCAATGAAGCTGCGGTGCATGAGGTACAAGCTACCATGTGACAACAGGACCAGACCATTAAGGAACTTTAGGCAAAACTTGATGACATTGAGAACAGTAGCTGCAGAATAATACTCATTTTTACAGATTTCCTAAAGATGTGTAACTTAATAACACTACATCCTTTCTCCTACATGTAATACCACAGCTATTAAAACTTATCTGACGACCATGGTATCATAACTGAGAACTCACACTGTTCTTGTGTACCCAAATTACAGCCTGGTCAAAGGCCGCACCCAATTTCAGCAAAATGTCTCAAATATGCCCATATTAAATTGATCCTGCAGAAGGCAAGAGAACTTGGTACCCTTACCTGGTAAGAACATAGGATTTTCATCTATAGAGACTACTCTAAAGACCTTACTGCTAAATGAAGAGCTTTCACCAATACTAGATGCATTGGCTGGGTATCCAATTTAGCTTGTATTACTCTGTGACTATGCACATTACTCACAGCAATATTACAAGAGATTTCAGCACACTGGGCTCCCTCTTAGATTATCTATTTAAAAATTGTCCACAAGCAGTTCCAGATTTTTAACATAATATTACTCCCAAAGAGGTTAATGTTCCAGAAGCTATGGACATTACTTCCCCCGTCACATGGCTGCGTCTGCTACTATCCCACAGATGGATGGTTCGGCAGTCCGAGATGCAGGGTCATCGGCTGCTTCACTTCCAAGGAGGCAATCAACCTGGCTACAAGAAAAATCATGTAAGCCTTCTTCTCATTCCAAATCCCATTGCTAAAGTCCTACAAGGAGCTATATCCCTGCTAAAAATCTGGCTTCTGTGTCTGATGTATCTCCTGATATACTGTACCTCTGCATAATAAATATGCTCCCTTAAAAGCTTTAACACTGCCACTGGACTCATCTTTACAGGAGCACACTTCGGCTATGGAAATTCAATCCTCAATATCACCAGCTGTGGGAAATGCCTCTAAGTCTTCTGTGAGCATTCCTTGAGCAGATATTGTAACAAATTCACCACAGAAAAGTTTGGAGCCTCCCAAAAAGTGCCAAAACAAAGCCCAACCAAGCTTGAATCCGTACTCCTCAAAGTGTCACAATTTAAAACAATCTGTCTCTTCAGGCACCTGACAGGCATTTTCTGTGGAAAGACAACTTTATATAGACTCTTTTGAACCCACATAAACGGGCTAATAAAGGGGACTGTACATGGCCCCATAGAGGTGAACGGCCATCTAACGAGCGATGACACAATCATTGATATGGCACTCAACTGCCAGTTCACTAACCTGGACCAGATCAAAGGGGGCTTGCCTATCCACCCCCATGGCCCTTCTGACCCCCCCCCCCCATATCAGACCGTCTCTCCTTCCACCTTAGGCTAGTGAGACCTAAGGAAGTCCTTCCACTATTAAAATCCCTCAAAGCAATGGGATCCATGGGACCTGATGGTATACCCCCGAATTCCAAATGAAGGGCCTTAGCACTTACTAGGCCCCTAACCTGGCTCCTTAACCATTTCATCACCGAAGGTGTCATCCCTGGAAAATGGAAACTCACTCACGTAGTCCCTGTCCATAAGGGAGGTACGAGGGAATCTCCCAACAACTACAGACCAATCTCCCTACTCTGTAGCCTTGGTAAGATCCAAGAGAGATTGATAAACAGACAACTTTGTGACTACCTAGAAATCCACCAACTACTATTCCCCTCCCAGCATGGTTTCAGAACCAATCATGGGACTGACACTGCGCTCATCAAGTTCTCTACAGATGTACTTAGAGAACTGGATAAGGGGAACCCCACTGGGGCTGTCTTTATAGACTTATCCAAAGCATTTGACCTCGTCAACCACAACCTGCTGCTCTCCAAATTGAGCCATGTTGGGCTTGACAGCCACTCCCTGTTGTGGTTCTCCAGCTACCTCACTGGGAGATCACAGAGGGTAAAATGGAAAGACTCCCAGTCAGAGCCTCTTCCTTTAACAGAAGGGATGCCCCAAGGGTCAATACTTGACCCCCTTCTCTTCTCGCTCTTCACCAATGACCTCTGTAACCACTGTGGCGTGAGCTCAGTGGTACAGTATGCGGATGACACAGTCATCTCCCGGCCCTCCACCAACCTCAGGGAACTCTGCTCTGGGCTTCAAGATGACTTGCAATCCCTAGAGGAATGTCTGGTCACCAATAGAATGGCCATCAATCCAAACAAGACTAAGGCCATGCTTTTCGGCCCCAGAACCCTCATTTGAGACAGAAGCCAACTCTTCCAACTGACGACCACCTCAGGCAAGAGGCTCAAGGTGATCACTTCTATATAATACCTTGGCCTCACCTTGGACCAGGGTTTCACCCTCAAGGAACACATAGACCAGGTAACCAAAAATATCCACTCCAAACTCGGGACTCTTTACAGGTTGAAAGACCAGCTGATACCAGCGGCCTGGGCCTCCATCGCCACCAGCGTTCTGCTCCTCACCATTATCTATGCAGCCCCCATTGTCCTGGGAGCAGCTAGACTCGAGCTAAACAAGCTACAGCTTTTCTATCATAAGGTGGCATGCTTCACCACATTAATGGGTCCTAGGACCCACCACTGTGACATGCTGTCCCAATTAAACTGGCCCTCCTGGGATGCCAGGCTCCAGTACCCCTCACTCTGCCTCACCTACAAACTACTCCACTCCTCACCCCCACCCAGCCTCACTGGGCTCATCGCCAATAAGAGGAATCCTAGGCACCTCAGTACGACTGACTGGAACCTCCTTGCGGTGCCCAGGGTTAGAACCAAGGCAGGTAGTAAGTCATTCACCTTTACTGCCCCCACCCTATGGAACTCCCTGCCCCATGGTGTTCAGGAAACTACCTCCCCCAACACCTTCCGCACTAGGCTTAAGGCTCACATGATGGCCTCCACTTAGTGCAACTGTTAAGTTAATGTACTCCCAAGTGTAAGCCCACACCCCGTGGTCCAAGTCCTACACAGATGGTATCTGTTGAATTGCTACTATGTTTACCCTGTTATGTGACTACGTGACACATGTAATGTATCTTGCTGCATACAATCCTTTGTAATAATTTATGTAACCCTCGGGTCGCCCCTGAAAAAGGGACTCTCGGGGCCCAGTGGGCTCACCAGATAATCAAAATTTAATAAATAAATAATATGGCAATGCTAATATTCTTAGGATAACCACGTTTGCTGTGAGTGGAGCAGTGGAGCCTATTGTGATGCTTCAGATTTCTGTACACTGCCCTCTGCTTCCCATTGCCTATCATTTAGCTTTGTTAAAACAAGATGACTTGGATCAGGCCGACTGGCTTCTGTCACTTTGTCTTATGGGGTCTGTCGTTATCTCAGCTGTGAGCTACTAACCCATATGCATGAGACCTTTGATTTATATGTATGTGGACTAGATACTGTTTGCTTTTCCTTTATAGTAGCCTTATATCCTGGAATAGGTCTCAACTCCTGTGTAGCTACAGTGGCAAAACTGATTTGCATAATCAGATGCATTATGCATTTCTTTTGTTTTTCCAATAAACTCTGTGTTTAAAGATATAAGAACGAATTATTGGTCTGGTTCTCATACAGAGGAGGATTATTGCTTTATGTGCTAGTTTCTAGGATGACTCTAACTTATTTTATGCTGATTATAGAATCATGGTTAAACTACCTGGAATGGTTATAGGGGCATTTGCAGTACTAAGATTTTCTTTTTTATTATAAACTGCCCCTTAGGTGTGTACTCTTTATACTACCCTATGCATTGCTGTTTTATACCAAAATTTTAATCCTTTAGTTGCTGAGCTCATTTTAAATAGTGCTGCTTACAATGATACAATTGTACATTGTGTATTGTCAGGTATGCTTTATTATAGTTTTGGGGGCTCATTTTCATTTGTGCCTTTTAATAATTAATGGCCTTTACGGTTTAACCAGTTTTGCCATCTTTGAAACATTTTTATAACTTTGTTATTATATTTAAGCTTATGTTTAAACTGTTTTAGCTACATTCCTATTGTTTTGTGTGTGTATCAGGTTTTAACACATACAGAGTATACTATTAAGTTGTATGCTATTGACATAAACTACTATGCTATATCTATTTTTCTCTGTATTCCATAGCTGGAATATGGGGGGATGGGGGGTGTTCTTGACTTTATATTTCACATCAATGTTTTCTCTGGTTTACTTCAGTCAGGGAGTTACTGATCTATTATGTGTTGAGAGGGTGTTTACTCCCTCCCCCCACTGCTTGTTTTCATGCGCTGATGCACAGAGTGGTGGTCTTGGATTATTGTTATTGATTGACCATTATCCCTCTATCATCTTAAATGACTTGGTTTTCTCTAGTGACTTACTTGTTGTTGTCATCTTTGTTATATTACTTGTTATGTACCGAGAGATCTGATTGCTGGACCTTAGGAAACCTTATAGATTTTTCCTCCACCTTGATTTTGTTATTGCCTGATTTCTTATATACTGCATTTGCCTGCTGTGTCATTATTCTGCTCATAAATGCTTTGTAGCTGGGTGCATTGGGTCCCTTGTAGTAGCTCCACTATATGTAACTATTTTTATTTTACCAGCTGTTCCTAATGGCCGACTTATTGATGTATACTTGGAATGTCAAGGGTCTCAATGCACCTAGTAAACGAAAACAGGTTTTAACATATCTTAAGAGACATAAAGCTCAGATCTCTTTTTTACAAGAAACCAAATTATTGTTAGCAGATAATGACAGACTGAAGCAAGATTGGGTAGGGCAGGTAATTGCAGCCTCAGCTCCCTCAAAAAAAATGAGGAGTTGCAATTTTAATTCATAAGAATTTAAAATGCAAACCAAGTTCCATATTAAAAGATCCTCAAGGTAGATGGGTTATAGTGCTTTTGGACATGACTTTTGGACCTTTATTGTTAATGAATGTTTATGCACCAAATACTGATGAACCTGAACTATGCATCACATATCCCTCATTAATACATCAGCTACACCTATTATTTTGGTGGTGATCTTAATTTGGCATTAGACTCCTCCTTAAGTAGAAGTAACTCAGTTTCAGATTCCCACCAAAGAAGTATAGCTGTACTCTCCTTGCTAATGAGAGAGATAGGGTTATCAGATGCTTGGAGATTATTTCAACTGAGAAAGAGACTATACATATTACTCCACTGCATATCAGTCCTACAGTAGAATTGACTACTGGTTAGCCTTCCCAATGGCAATGCAAAACGTGGTTGATGCTTCTATTTTGTATATTTTGATTTCTGATCATGCTTCAATAAAATTACATTTACTATGGGGGTTCCCCCTACTCTTTGATCTCTACCTGGTGTCTGGGCCCTCTTTTACTTAAAGACCCTGAATTCTTGCCCTGGTTTAGAATAAAAGGTCACAGATTTTCTTTCATCTAATGATCCGGCTGATACCACTGTGGGGACCACTTGGGCAGCTTTAAAAGCCACTCTTCATGGTAAAATTATTAGATATGCCTCCCACAGAAGGAAGATGATGGAACACCAACTCAATGAACTCGAAAAAACATTTAAAGCTAAAGAAGCTCAGTATGCAGCTTCCACTCATCCTGATTCGAAATCACCTTTGCACTATGAAATATTACAACTTGGCGTGGCAATAAATGATTTAATTGCTCACAAAACACAGACTGCCATCCATAGAATTAAACATAAATATTTGGAAGGTGGAGAGAAAGTTGATAAACTTTTAGCATATTGTCTTCACTCACAAATGGAAAGATATATTGCTGGTCTGCAAGATTCATCTGGCTGAATTTGTGCTGATGCCACTTCTGTAAATCATATTATGATGTCTTTCTATAAAAAACATGTACACCTCTCACTCCAATTCAGATCAGATTTCTATCACTAATTTTCTAGATAAATTAGCCCTTCACACCTCTCTCTTGAGATATCAGCCACTCTAGAACAGCCATTTACAGTACCTCAGAAGAGGTATGTTATGTTCTTATGTCTTTAAAATAAGGTAAGGGTCCAAGCAGCGACGCATTCCCTATAGATTTCTATAAACCTCTAGTGGATCTGTTTTGTCCCCTTCTCTGTAAGGTCTATGAGGAGGCAATATTTTCCAGTACCCTTCCATATACAATGAGAGAAGCAACCATTACTGTGCTTCCTAATAAGGATAAAGATACCACCCTCCCTTTCAATTGTCATCCCATATTGTTATTAAATATAGATGGTAAAATGTATGCCAAATGATTGGCATCCTGTCTTGAGCCCCTATTCCCCATTTGGTTCACCAGTCCCAGGCTGGAGTAGGTTTGGATCATCTTCATTCAGTATTTAATCTTATGCATAAGGTAAAATATCCTAAGTCCCCAGCTGCAGCCATAGCTGTTGACTTTGAAAAAGCATCTGACACCTTAGAGTGACAATATCTACACCTTGTACTATTCCACCTTGGTATTGGTGACTATTTTTGCTTTTGGATAAAGCTTCTCTATACCTATCTGTTTGCAAGAGTACTCACCAATTCCACCTTGTCTCATACATTTGATTTATCTACAGGTACTAGACAGGGGTGTCCTCTATCTCATATACTTTTTATTTTAACTTTGGAACCCCTTGTGGCTGCCCTTCATCAGTTCCCTGAGATAAAATGTATCTCTATTGGTAACATACAGTTTACTTCTTTACTCTATGCAGGTGATTTGTTAATCCTCTAAGAAAATTTAGAATTTTCTGCTAACTCACTTATTTCACTTTTAAATATTTTCAGTGGTTTATCTGTTCTAATGGTGAATTTTTACCTCTTAATGACTTTTGTAAACCATATATGACCAGTCCTCTAGGTTTTCAGAGGGCCCCTGAAAAAAATTACTTATTTAGGGATACAATTTTACCCAACTTTGATAAAATTTGGGATGCTAATCTCCTCCCCTTACTAGCCAATATTAACACTGAGCTTGACTGTTGGAAAGCCCTTAAACTCACACTGGCATGGAAAATCACTGGTATTAAAATGATGATTTCACCAAAACTTTTATTTCTTTTTTCTAATATTACTTTAGCCTTGCTTAAACCTTTTCTGACTAAGATTGATCATTTGCTAGGTGATTTTATATGGGAAGGTTGCTTACCACGCTTTAGCCACACTAAACTACGGGTTCATTGGTCTATAGGTGGATTCGACCTTCCTTGATTCCAAGTTTATCTTTGGGTCTTTTGAGCTTCACAAACTATGAAATGGTTTGAAAGACCTATTTCTGAGGCTCCACTATGGTTGCACATGGAAGCCTCTCAAACCCCAGGGGAGGTTTCTGCTAACTATTTTTAATGCCTTGCCTAAAAAAATTAGCTGTCATCCAACCATAGGCCCTTCAGTGTATTACTGGTTTAAGCTGCATAAATGTTTGGGTAGCGATCCTAAACCCTTTCTATATACTCCTATTTTGGGTAATCTGAAAATCACCATTGAGGGTCAACTGCTGTTTTACTGCCCATAGAAACTAAAGGGGATACAGCATTTGGGCGATATTTCAACTCAAAACCATCCTGTGCTGGATTCTTCTTCTGGCATAAAAATCACTCTGGAATGTTTAGGCAGGACGCTTGGAAATATTTACAAATATGTGCAGCTACTCTGTCCCTAATCCAATCCCAATCTAATTGGCCTCAATCCTCTTTTTCCTTTTCTTCTTTGTTAAAGTATACATCTGGTAGAACTGGCATAATTTATAGCTTTATTAGAAATCATCCACCTGATCAATCTATATCAGCTGAAACCAAATGGGAAAGCTGTCCTGCAAATCAATATTTCAGAATTACAATGGAATCAGTGTTGGACCTTTTGCCATTACACTTTTACAGGAGATATTGTGGAGGGTATGGACAGGGGGATGCCAGTGGGAGCAATTTTTGTTGATCTCTCAAAGGCATTTGATACTCTGAACCATGGCATCCTCCTATCCAGACTAAAAACCTGTGGTATGTCTGAACCGGTGGTAAATTGGTTTCGGAAATTACCTTGATTCAAGACTACAGCAAGCGACCATTAGAGAGTGGTCATCTGACCTGAAATTGATTGTTTCAGGAGTTCCACAAGGATCCATTTTGGGTCCCATACTATATAATTTATACATGAATGATTTGGGGTTTGAACAACCGGGGGTACAATATCATCTTTATGCTGATGATACAATTGTATACTTTGCTGATTTTTCAGTGAAATCCATTCAATTAGTATTACAACAGGCTTTTGACCATCTGCAGGATTTTCTGTTTAGATCTAAGTTGGTCTTAAATGAAAAAAATCTCAGGTAATGGTATTCCATAGGGGTTATGGGCCTAAAGTAGATCAAGATGGATTACAAATTAAAACATTTTCTGGAGGTAATTTGCAACAAGTTGTTAAATATAAATATTTGAGGGTGTATTTAGATACAAAACTTAAATGGGATAGTCATATGGATAGCACCTTGACAAAAGTTGGAAAGTGCTTGGGTTCATTATATAGAGTAAGAAACAGTATGCTTTTGGAAATTAGAAAATTAGTTGTAACTGTTGTGGTATTACCCATATTGGAGTATGGGAATTTGATTTATATGGGTGCCTCAAAAGATCAGCTATATAAGCTTGATGTTATGTACAATAAATTAGGCAGATTTGTACTGGGTGCAGCAAAGATGACACATGGAGTAGATATGTATAAAGAACTGGACTGGTATACCTTATCTCAAAGGTGGGTTTTTAGTGCAATTATATTAATGCTAAAATGTATCTCAGGAAAAGTCCCTAAATACTTAGCTGAGAGTATTAATATAAAAAGTTCTGTTGAGGGTTTGTGTTCTGCAACTAGCCTGGAATGTTTGGTTCCAAGCCGCAGAACGATCTGGGGAGATAAGCATTTCCTAAATATCGGACCTTCCTTATGGAATAATTTGCCTGGGAAGCTCAGACCCATTGAGAGGGATTTTCAGTTGCACCAAATTAAACAATGGTTTATTGAGAATACCATCTATGATGGGACTAGTCTGGAAAAATAAGGATAATGGAATGGTAGATTGTAAATTGTATTAAATGTTTACTGTGGATTATTTTGTTGCTATGTAGTATGTCTCTGGTTTACTTAATTGTGGATTTTTTGGAAATGTGTCATACTTATTGATGTATAAATGTGTTGTATTTATTGTTTTGTTATATATTGTAATATTATAAGAGTAACTGGAACTGATACCCTGGACCTCACTGTAAAGGAGCTTTGGCTCAGTGGAGATATCCATATTAATTTTTGTATGAATAAAAATCTTTTATTACTACTACTACTTTTAAAGATGTTCATAGTATGCTTATCCAGTATAAAATACTGCACTTTTGGTACAAGACCCCTTCAGTACTTTTCCATCTAAATCTTTTACCAAATGATAAATGTTCGAGTTGTAATGCTTCTGGGGGCAACTTGTTTCATATACTGTGATCTTGTAAATGTATTAAACCCTTTTGGCAAAAGGTCCATCATTTTGCAGTAAAGGTCCTGGGTTGCAATATTCCTTTTTTGACTGCGTTGTTTTTATTGGGTATCATAGATTATGCCCCCTGTTTTTCAAATGGTTGGCTATACTTTCTATGCAAGTGAAACATCTCATTTTAATTAGATGAAAGTCTCCAGTGATACCCTCCTTTGAAGACTTACTTACCAGCCTTTCACAGGCTACTTCCTTTAACCGACTCACTTATTTGGCTTGTGGTCAATTTAATGAATTTATGATTTGTTAGCAATCTTACCTTGACTTTTTAAAGTTCTTTATCTCTGGGACTGTTTAAGTTTATCTTCAGAGTCCTGCTTTATTTGTTATCACTCAGTCAGTCTATCATAGTATTTGATCTCTCAGGGTTTTATATTGCAATTCCAGTTGATATAGTTTATTTTTTGTATATGGTGTGTGCCTTTATCCATATCAGTTGTTTTAAATTTGCCATTTCTGAATTTTTGAAGCATATCACCTTGAACGTTTTGGTATCTATACCTCTGTGCTGTTGTACAGCATGTTACTATCATTATCATCATTGGTATAGTGTTACATATATGTTGTAATTGCACTTATTCCTTAAAATCTCAATAAAAAAATAAACTATAAAAAAAGGCATTTCATAAACCAAAATTCCATGCTACTGCATGTTGTTTAGAAAGGAGAAAAGAGGTAGTGTGTGGCTGATATTCTAATGCGAATTTTACATTACAAAAATACTATACATTCTTATAAGGAATGATATAACTCTGCGACTGCATCAAATACTGGAAGCCTCATGCCCACTCAAGGCACCCTAATAATGAAATAGTGCTAGATCTACTGGCACAAAATACACATTAATATTCAAATGGGGTGAAAGGAAATGAAAGCATAACCAGAAGCATGAATATAGAACTTTACTCAAGCCTTTCAAATTATTACAGTTTTCATCATTATCAAGCAATGTTACAATGAGAAGTCAGGTGTTTAAATTAAACTTATACAGTAAGTAGGGTGATCCTGACTCACACTACTTCATGAGGCATGCAAGCTGCTATGTAGTTTAGGTACCTGACTGATGTATGTTGAACTGCCCATTGTGCTCAAACAAACATGCTGAACATTTATTGGGGACCCACCACTGAAGCACAAAACATGGAGAGGGTAGTGGAGGGACCAAAGTATTCTTTGACTTCTACACTGTACTGCCATGACACTTGGAACACAGTTGTTTAGCACTGCAGCATTAAAGTGCACATCACTGTTGCTGATGTGTCAGTTTGGTGCTGCAGCTTTAAATGTTAGTTTTGCTGCAGTGGAGCTCAGTGTCAGGTTTCTATTTGCCCAGTCATGTCAATCAGGATCTTTAGTGAACAACTGGCAATAATAGACAGAGAGACCACTTGATACTTGTTTGTCTTCCTAAGATTCAATTCTGGATTTTTTTTAATTTAATCTATCTCTTTGAAATATAGTCTTCCCTAATGTCTGACCTTCAGTGTTAAACCATGTGTTATCATTTGGTACACCTCCTTTTGTATAAACTCTAAAGCCATTACTTCAGGCAGTTTGGCCTAGGGGTCAGAATGCAAAGCTGTGAACCGTGGAGACCAGGGACTGAATCCCACTGCCACCCCGTACCATGTATGCACTGTGTGTCCTTGAGCAAATCACTTAAGGGGACAGTGTCATCCCTTTTGTCTGATAGTTTTATTATTCAATACAGTCACATGTTCGGTCACTAATTTCTCCTGTGCTTTATTGATTGGAGCGATCATAGCAAGATCATATTGCAATACAATAGCTATTGGAAACTTATCTCTGTCCCATTGTTCTAAAATCTCAAAGTTGAATTACTTTAAGATATGAAAATGCATCAATGATGCAAATATCTAGAACAGTGTCCCCCTTCTCAATAGGAAAAGTAATATTACCACTGAGGTCTACTTCACCTCTTCCATTCAGCAATCTTAACATATGTTCTGCAGTAAAAGCAAGGACACAGTGCCCCCTGGGATTAGATTTTTTTCCATAGAATGCATTAAAGGGAAGCCTAAGGTATCATCTATTTCCCTTTGATTTAAATATATCTCCATAGTATCTCTGTTTCTGGCATTCATATCATCAGCTTTAATATTGGGCACATTATTATATTTCATAGTGGTTGCCTTCAGGATATTAGCAAGCATTTCATTGTCTCAGTAATCCCCATACTCCTTCCCCTGAAACAAGCATACACACACACACACACCAGGTCTTGGAGAAATGGCTGCTGCCATATGTTTACTTAAACATTACAGTACTGGAGTGACATGCACAGCTGGAAGCTTTTGCAGACACCTCTGGCCCTGACACTCCCCTTCCATTGATAGGCCAACCCTTGTGCAGGACAAGGAATAGATGTACCTTCTCGGTCGGTACCCAACCTCAAGAGTGGGGAGGTCATGTGGTTGAGTGATGAGTGACCACCCATGTCTGGGTCTGCCATCCTTGCAGGCTAGGTTGGTGATATTGGACTACAACCCCCCAACCAATGTCCAGATCTTGCAGTCCACCAGGCCTCATGCTGACAAGAGATGACAAGCCCTTCAGAAGAATTTGGCTCTTCTCCCCCCTTTTCACATGGACCATTGGTCTATAATACTCCCAAGCCACCTTATTATGTGACTGCGACAGCTGACTTCTGTAAGGCCTAACTCTTTTATCTCCTTGGAGGAGATTAAAAACCCATAAAAAAACTTTTAAGATGAAAAACTGGTGGCCGGCCCGGTGGTGCTGAGGGTTGAGGTGCTAGATACCACACCTCATGCCACTCCAGTGACCCAGGTTTGGGAATGGATTCGGGTCATTGGGGGTCAGCAGGGGTAGGAGAGGATCAAGTGCCCAGAGGACAGCTCTCTTGGGGGAGGGTGGGTTGTGACTCCCATTACATTTACGGCTTCCAGTGGAGGCTGGGAGCAGTGCAGCAAGTGGGAGCCTCACTGAGGGGATTGAGGTGGCGGCGGCTGTTGGATCCATGATGGGTGCTCAACAAAATTTTTGTCGAACGCCCCATCAGCAACACTGGCAGATCAACTGCATCCTGCAGTCAGCTGCCTGTGCACACGGGCTGACTGTGTTTTCATAGGGGGATTCACCCCCAGAACACCCTGCACCCCCCTTAAGGATTATCAACTCTGAGTCAGAGCTGATTGGGGGGGGTGCAGGACCCCTGACAGACAGCGTCTGGTACGAGTGGGTTTTCCACAGTGGCTTGGCACTGTAGTTACTGTGGGGGACCTTGCTGGTGAAATGTCACTGTCGGGGGGGTAACCGGCGGCTGTCCTGGGGATGGGTGTGGGAGTGTGCCCATCATGTACTGGACATCACTGCACATCTGCACCTCCAGAAAGCAAGGAAAATGGACCCTGGTATCCAGGCAGGCAAAGGTGGGTCCAGTGGTCAGCCCCCATGTCCTCAATTGTATCAGTCTCCAGCTGGTCACCGTGTGTGTCCTCCACTACCTGGTCACCATTCTAGATTCTAGATCAAGTGCCAGAGGAGTTAGGGTGGTCCCATCCTGGGGAGCTCAGAGCTGGGGGGTGGGGTGATCAGTGGCAGTGGTAGGAGGCACTCCTGGGAGCAGTGGCCAGACTGGGGAGGGTCTCTGGCTGGGTGGGATACAGCCGCACCAAAAGACCTCACTGGAGAGAGGGGTCTATGGGGCCAGTAAAGGACCACAGAGTTAAAAAAAAAAGATGAAAAACTTTGAAAACTCAATCCCCGACACATAGTGCAGTCACCCCTATTGGGTCAACGGGTACCCTGCCCAACCTGCCCAACACTAATCCTGCTTTCATAAGGGCAGATTGGGTGGGTGATCTGAAGAGGGAGGCAGAAAAGTGGTGAAGCTGCTGGCTTCAAGTCTTTTAATCCCACTATCCCCACCCATTAGATGGCCACTCATGGCCCTTATGGTTCTTCCTCCAAGGGTGGTGTCAGAGCTTATTGCCCACCCACAGAGGAGGGGCTGTACATGCTGGACCACTGATTACGGGGGAGGGAACTCACACAAATAGATGTCTGTTGCAATCCTTTGGCAAATTTTCTATTGTCTTAGTAATACCCATACCTTTTCCCCTGAATAAGGCACACACACACACACACACACACACACACCAGGTCTTGAAGAAATTACTACAGCCATATTTTTATTCAAACCTTACAGCATTGGAGTGATATGCAGTGCTGGGACCTCTGGTCATGGCACTCTCCTTCCATTGAAGGGCCAATCATCTTGAGGGCCAAAGAATAGATGTGTCTTCTGGGTCAGTACCCAACCCCCTGAGTGTGGAGGTCATGTGGCAAAGTGGTGAGTGACTGCTCATGTCTGGTGCTGCCACCCTTGCTGGTTAGACGATGAGGTTGGACTGTCACCCCCCCCCAACCGGGGTCCCAGTCTTGCAGTCCCTCAGGCCTCAAATCAACCAAAGGAGGCAAGTGCTTCAGAAGAATTCCACTCATTCACTCTTTTCCCCATTACCAACAGTCAGTGATTCTCCCAGTCTGCCACAGGACAGATGCAGTCTAACCCCCCAAGCAGCTCACACCACTTGCTGTCCCAAGACCTGATAAAATGAATCTAACAACGAATCCCATCCTGCATCCCACCTATGCATGCATCCTTACCAAACAGGCCCTGGCAGGAGGTGTTAATGTACCTATGCTGAACCACAGTTCCCCCAACAGACTCCATGAATGGTTGCATCTCTCTACTGATGCAAATGCATGCTAGGTCCAGAGCTTTAAAGTCCATTGCATGCTTCCAGTGCATCTTTTGAATCAGATGAGACCACTTGATCATGGTCTGATGCCTCAATTTTTCTATGTACTGTACATACTCCATCATCATTAGGAACAGATCAACTGACTTCCAGAGCCTTAGGTAGTTCCCACCCAGATGGGTCACCAAAATGTTTGGTACACACTCTGCTTTGACTTCCACTGCCAGCTTGGGGGAGAAGTGCCTCTCTTGCTCAACCAGTGAACTTGTGCTTTCTGTCATGGAATTGATAGGTCCCCTCCCCCCCCCACCACCACTCAGCTAATAGACTGCTCTCTCTGCAGATCTAGTACAATGATTCTCCCAATAGCAGAAAAAAGGAACTCAGTAGTTGTTATTTAACAAAAGGTAATGAATGTACAACAGTACCTACTGATTTTGAGCACCCTAACCCAGGTGCAGAGTTTCTTTTATCTGCTATTACAAATTTCAGCAGTTTCCTCAGACAACACTCTGCTCTCTGAGCACTCTGTTTTTGCTGACTTACAAGATGCATCTCCCCCACCCTAATGCTGCAATGACAGCAGCTTCTTTTCCTAGCATGTACAGCTTCATGTGAAGTATTACAAACTAAAACTCGTCCATCCATATATATAACAGGAGATGGCAGAGCCTTGCCATCTAAAATAACCTTGCCACAGTCATCAGTACCACCAAATCAATCTGCCAGAACACCGTGATTAAACACTATGGGCTCTACTCTCAAAGAACATGTTAATGCACATGACGTGTAAGCCCAATCCAATAGCGTAAGGTGCGGCGTGTGCTACAAATGGAGCTGAACAGGATTCTCAAGCCCCAATCCCTCTTTGTGCTATATGCTGGTCTAACTTTGCCAACCTTTTCATGGAGCATGTGCCAAGTATTTGGCACAAGCCACAGTAAAAAGGGTGTAGTGTCACAAAGGTGTTCGACCTACGAGAATCAGATGCACTACGTTCCAAAGTGTTCAATGCAGCTGCACAGTTGGCCAAAGGGCTTGTGTAAGCCTTGCACCCAACCTTTGAGAATAGAGCCCTATGAAATCAACATTTTAAAGCAATATATCTTCTTGGCTCACTCAGGATAAAGGGATCAACCTGTGATTCTGAACTCCTGAAAAAAGAATCTGGCGGCATCAACTGCAAGTTTGGCTAACTGAGGATAATGGGAATTAGAGCACTGTGCGAGCCTCGGTACATTTACACCCCCCACTTTCATTCACTCATTCACTCCAGTTCCTCTCACCTTCCAGCTGCTCTGTGTTTTTAGCTGAATTAGCCAAATTGTGTTTTTGATCTACTGTGGCATCCTTAAATTTTATTTGTATTTGCCAGAAACATGCTCAGTACTCAGCTGAGTGAAATCAAGGACTGCTGCGATGCGATGCAATGCTGCCAGCAGCTTCTGAGTGAAGACAAGAAGAGAATGCAAGCAGTACTGCCCACTAGCTCCTGCACTAAATAACTGCTCAGAATCACTGACAGTGACCACAAGCCAAGAGTGCCCACAACAATAATTGTAATATAAGTAATACCCTATGTATTGATCTGGACAGTAGTACAGGCTCATTTGGAAACTATAACATGACTGATAGCTTTATTTCCACAGCTTTCAAACTGTATCTCTCATACTATGCTTCTCCCCCCACCAAGACATCACTTCCTAACTGAAGATAGGTGTCCACCTGCCCACAGCACTGTACAGCTGATTGAGGAGCCAGCAGTGTACCTGACTTCTAAAGGGCATACAAAGACAACGTAATACATAAAATAAAGGGAAGGGAAGTAATAATAATAACAATAATAATACTTTATTTATAATGTGCCTTTCGAGTACCAAGGCACAGTACAGTTAAAACAGTTAAAACAAATAAAACAAAATCATCATCACATTAAAATCTACAATACAAACCACATCAACAATCATCATCATTATATGCCTTCTTCCAAAGGAATGCTTTTAGGGTCAGTTTGAATCTCCCCACGGTCTTGCCCTAATCCGACGGGGTAGAGAATTCCAGAGGGAAGGGGCCGTGAACATGAAAGCCCGAGCCCCAGCATATTTTAAAATCACCCTTTGAATCTCCAGCAACCCCTCATTGGCCGAGTGGAGTAGTCGCTCAGGGATAAGGCATCAGAAGCTCTTTGAGGTAGTCAGGGCCCAGTCCATGTAGGGCTTTATATGTCAGTAACCCGACTTTGAAAGTGATCTGCCACTGAACTGGCAGCCAGTGCAGTTTCCGCAGCACTGGTGTGATATGGGAAGATCTAGGAATCCCCATCAACAACTGGGCTGCTGAATTCTGCACCAGCTGCAAGCGGCAGATATCAACCCCTGGTAGCCCAAAGTAAAGCAAGTTGCAGTAATCTAAATGCAAGGTCACAAAGGCATGGATCAGTGTAGGCAGGTCGCGAGACGGAACAAGATTACAGAAGTTACAGTGTTGGTTAGGGGATCCTTTACTGGTTTTTGACAATCTTGATGATTTTGTTTCTTATCTGCACATGGCACACTAATCAGCTCAGAAACAGGCTGCTTTAGTACAGCCTATATCTTTACTGGAGGTACAGTGTACGACAACTAGATTATGCTCTGCTGCAGCTCCAGGGCCAGGTGGCTTCAGTGCCCCCTTTTACAAGGCATTTACCACCTTATTAGCCACTATACTAACAGAGGTTTTTAATGACATGCTGACACATCTGCAAATCTCTGATAATATGGCTAAGGCACTTTTTATTTTGCTATTTAAAAAATGGGATAGGTTGGAGATGGAAAATTGGAGACCCATTTCCCTGCTGAATTCGGATGTTAAAATCCTAGCTGGTATTTGCGTCAGAGATTGGGAATTATTGCCAATAAAGTTATCACCAGCACTTAGACTTATACCACTCCAAGAAGGTCAGTACAGGATAACCTTTTACAGGTGAGGGAGGACTTTGTTCGTGGCTGTTTAGATACATTTCATGGCTTTCTGGTATCCCTAGATCAGGAGAATGCCTTTGACAGAGTCCCACATGATTACTCCTCAACCTCTTTTTTTGTCTTTTTTTTCTGTTCTTCCTCTTACCTCCCCCCCCCCATTTTGAACTCATCTCGCTACTAGGTACCTCTGGGTGATCCAATTGGATCATCTTTACTTGCGCCTACTCAGTACTTACTGTCTTCCTGTATGTTTCTGCAAATCTGTCTGTGCTATACACATTGTTTGTTTGTAAAATAATGTTGTACTTTAATCTGCACTTTTTACTTGCATTTGTTTTGCCTATGCCCAATTGCTGTACAGGAAACTGTATTTGTATTGTTGTTCTTTACCAAAATTGTATCCACCTATTTGTATGTTCCAGGTCCACCTCAAAAATTAGCTTGCTCAATGGTGTCGGCCTGGTTAAATAAAGATTTTGATTGACTGATTGATTGATTGACTTGTTTCATGTTTTGTCCCTTTACGGCATACCAGATGTTTTTATTGCTTGGCTTAAATTATTGTACAGCAGGGCTCATTTTCACCCCCTGATCAATGGAATTGTAAGTAGCAGGTTGAATATAGCTAGGGGAGTGAGGCAGAGTGTTCACTGAGTCCCGTTCTGTATGTGCTTTGTATCAATATCCTGATTTTGAAATTGACCTAGACTCCTCAGATCAGGGAGTCTATCCCTGCACCCTGATACACCACCACTTAAACTGTCAGTTTATGCTGATTGTGTTCATATTTTTCTTGACAGCATACCATCCTGCCAGGTGGTGATGGATTTTATTCAGCTTTACTCCTTGGTGGCGGGGGCTCAGGTGAATCTTGACAAATGTAAAGTCATTTGTATTGGCCAGACTCGGAACATGGGGCTGTTGCATTTATGTGACATTGCATTGGGTTGAGAGGTCACTATTTTAGGATTCTCTTTGGGAATTTTGAGAAGGACCAGGTTAACAGGGATGAGATACTAACAACAACAAAAATGGAAAGGGACCTGGGGGTAGTCATATCAGATGACCTAAAGGTGGGCAAGCAATGTGAGAGGGCAGCAAGGAGGGCTGGGGGGGATACTGGGATGCATAGGGAGAGGCATCACCAGTAGAAAACAGGAAGCTATTATCCCTCTGTACAGACAGCTGGTGAGACCCCATCTGGAGTACTGTGTGCAGTTCTGGAGACCCAATCTCCACAAAGACATAGACAGGATGGAAGCTGTCCAAAGGAGGGCAACTAAAATGGTGCAGGGTCTGCACTGGAAGACATATGAAGAGAGATGAAAGGAGCTTAATATGTATAGCCTCGAGGAAAGGAGGGAGAGGGGGGACATGATAGAAATGTTCAAGTACGTCAAGGGAATCAACAAAGTCCAAGAGGGTAGCATCTTTCAAAAAAAGAGGTATTCAAGAACAAGAGGGCACAATTTGAATATGGGGGGGGCAGCTCAGAGGTAATTTAAGGAAGTATTTTTTCACAGAGATGGTTGTGGATGCATGGAACGGCCTTCCGGAGGAGGTTGTGGAGTCAAAATCAGTGGTGGAATTCAAGCATGCATGGGACAGTCATAAGGCTATTCTAGGGGGTGGGAGTAGGAAGAAGTAGGCTTCTGGTTAACTAGGATCTGCAGCTTATCCAGTAGGTAGGGAAATGGGCAGACTGGGTGGGCCAAGCGGTCCTTATCTGCCGTCAAATTCTATGTTTCTATGTTTTAACTGGGATAATAGGCTTCTGGACGGGGACAAGAAACTGGCTCTTTGGAAATCTCTGCAAATTTCAAAGTTAAAGAGAATACAATTGATTAAAACCTTTGTTCACCCTACTTTTTTTTTTTTTTTTTTGCATTTATGCATGGTCCTCCCTCCTCCCCTCAAAGATTTGGAGACAAGAGTTTATGGTCTTTTTTTTTCAAGGGCCTTTTGGGGGAGTAGACTTAACCCTGTATGATGGCAGTTCACATACCTCCTTGTGAGTAAACGGGGTTTAATGATGGTGAATCCCGTAGTTTTCTATTTTATTTTATTTTGATTTATGACTTTTTCCCCCGCCTTTTCTTGATACCGAGGTACAGTTGTCTACCTGGATTAAGGCCTGTTTTTACCTACTGTATTTTTCCTCTTTTGGTACAAAGTAAATGGAATTTCTATGCAAGATTAAAAAAGGCCTTGATTCCAGTATATGTCACTTCTACCTTAAGTAAAGTGAAGGCATGGAAGCAGGCACAGAAGAACTTTGTTCTTTTCTTCAGGAGAGCACAATACAATCATGTTATGTTGTCTTATTTCTTGGAACCCATAATTTTCCCAAAAGGCTTGCCCTTGACTTTACTAACTTCCATTAAACAATTGACAGAGGCTTGACTCCCGAAATATATGTGGGATACTGTTTAGCTCCCCTGTCATGGCAGACTTTGTGTCAGAGTTAATCACAAGCACAAACCCATCTCTGACCGGTACTGTCTTAGGGATACCTGTAATTTAGTGCTGGAAACAGAGGAGCATTTCTTTATCACCTGCCCTTACATTATTGCTTTTTGGTCCCTCTTTGTCCGGGGTGTGACCAGTCTGGAGTTCAGCTCCATGACATATGAGGTTTTAGCTCTGGGGATTTACACTGGTCAATGGAAGAGATACCACCCAAGCACTTTGGAAGTGTTATGTGGTATCCTTAAGTATTATGTATGGCAGGTGCAGAGTCAGTTACTTATACAGCAGTGCCTCTTGAGGCAGAATGAGCTTTTGACCTTCGTTAAGACCCAAGGGTGCTGACTTTTATCTCAGGACTTACAATGGCTTCCCAACCAACAGGTACATATTTTATGGCAACACTGTTTGGGATGGACTATATAAGACCTGTGCTTTTTTTCTTTGGTTTATTTTATTATTGTTTGCCTCTTCATTTCATTTGTTGATATAACTTTGTATTGATCTGTTGTAGTCTGATTTCTGTCTATTTTTCATTTCCTCCCTTTGTACATGTCTACCACTTGTCCCCATGTGATGTATGCTTTTTCATAACAAAAACTTTTCCTACTCTTTTTGATTTTTAGCATCCTCCTGAACAACTACCAGAAGAGGATGACAGGGCCTCAGTCTAATGTCTCTTCTGAAGGATGGTACAGCCCAGCAGTATATCATACCCTTAGTACTGCACTAGGTGTCAGTGGCATGTTGAGTGCCCTTGTTGTCTTCCCCCTCTCCTACCAAAGGTTATTGGTTCCCCACCTGAATGGTGGGGGTAGTGTATATACCCAATAGAGAGCTTAGGTTACAGAGTGCTGCAGAAGGTAGGTTGTATGCCCTGGGAAGGAACTGGAGCAATGACTTCATTAAGAGTTTGCATTGCCTCTAGTTAAGGTTGCACACAAACATGAGAGGTAGGAAATGATCCAGTTACCAGCTACAAATATTTGCTATTTTGTTCACAAGAAACAACATACACATTTAGAGAACGGTGTCTTTATCATTGTTTTTCTGTGCCATGGCACTAGTTTCTAACATTCTATACCTTAAGCTGTGATGAGGAAAATATTCTTAGCACATCGACAGTAAGTGGATTGTATTTGTATTTTCCTCTGCAGCTGAAACCTTTGAAGACTGGATCGTGAGATGTAACACACACACACACACCTCTGCACTAAGCCTAATGCACACAGAAAAATATTTTTCAGACTGAATTCTAGCTATAGTACATGATATGTCATTAGCATTTTTATCAGTCTTCACCAGTTGTTCTTCACAGTTTGAAGACTTGTATGATATCCAATGAGACATGCAAAAGTCTCAAAGGAATTGAGTAAAGCACATTCATAATGTGAAGGCAAAAACATCAGCAATTACAAAGCCTAAATTTCTGGAAAGGATGAGAATCCATCTTCTTCGACAGTGAGCATCAGAAATGGAAAACAGAATGGGCATTCTGCATGCTTTTGTTAATTCAATTCTATTTCCAACATTGCTGTGCCTTTGAGACAGAAAACATTACTTAACTGCCATAAAAATGACTGTTTCTAACAATTTTCACTAGTCCCTTTATAGTGTGCTTCACTTGGAATGTCATATCGAAATTTATTTTGTATGACCTCCCATGATAGAATGCTTAGTTTTAATGAACTACAGAGAACAATGATGAGCCCAGAACTTGATGAATAATCCCAAATAAAATGTTTTTAATTTGAAGCAAAAGTATATTAATGCACTCCATACACAATCCCTGATATTCATTCCTACTGTTTATTTTCATTTTGTCACCCACTTTATGGCATTGTATTTTATTTAATTCCTCTTTTAACATTTCTTTACCTGAGCTTTGATTTGAGAGGCTGATATTTATTAGCCTTATGTTCACACTGCTCCTAGGGTCAGAAAGCAGTTTCTGTCACCAGCTAGTCAAGCCCTGTCACTCGGACAGTGACACCAAATAATGATAATTCTAAAATCAACTGAGAATGCTGCTAGAAATCTGGGTGCAGACGGAACAAAAGCAGCTGATTTTTAATTATTTAAACCTACAGTAAAACAGATGCTAAGGCAGATCTAATGTGGGAAAATGATATGGAGGAGAAAAGGACAATCTAAAATGAAATGAAAAGGTACAGACGAAAATAGCATGGGTAACATGTATAGTACTGCTGCTTTAAAATGTAGATTATAAAAGGAAAATATAAGGAACCCACACCTCTATAGTTCATGAAAAGAGATCTTCTATATGACACACGATACTGTTTCCCAATAAACAGTTGCAGTTCATACAGTATCAAACAGGAAAAGGCCTTTCTGGTTATTGTGAGCGTGTCTGTGGCAGTCATATTGTATATTCCCATGGCAAATCGTTACAAATGATACATTATACTTCTTAACATTCTTATGGAAAAAAGATTTGTTCCAAGTCATGGTAATAATAGTTTTTTCTTCAGATCAGCATTAATGAGGTAAATCATGTGCAATGAATTATATTTATTTAATTTTATTGCTTCCAGTAGCTTTGCGCCATGTTTCTGTTGCATGTGTGCAAAATGCAGCTGAAGGTGAGACCACCTCAGAAGTGGCCTACTGTAATCCTGTGATGCAGGTCCTGCAACACTAAAAATGATGCATGTGTCAAACAAAAATGACACATGCATCATTTTGTTGGTCACAAGCTGTTCTACTTTACTGAGTAAGCATGCAAATGCCACTTTTTTCCCTCACTAGGAACTAAGGCATTGATCTCTATTAATCATTTAGAGATGCTCAGTCTGTGATGGTGCAGCTCAAACCCTCTCTCAGGACAGCAGTCTTGCCTCTCTGAGCTCTCGCACAGATTTCACCCATCAACACAACCCCTGCTTCTTCATACAAACTGTCCAGCATTCATTAGGTCTGAAGGCTGCAAATCACATCCAAGTAATTCTTGAGGTACAAAGCATGACAATTCATTGGTCCAGTAAAGTTACACCAGAATATTCCAGTATTTTTCCTCCCAGATGCCTCTGCTGCTTGGCTTGGTAGTTCAATCCCTTGAGTGGCAGGCAGCGGGTGTATGTGATAATGATGAATGCCTAAAGGCGATCACCATTATTGCACAGTCAGAGTGCTGAAAACGTTTTTGGCACTCTGACAACCCTGATACTGAGGACAATGGTGCCAGGAGATTTTTAATGCTTTCTGTGGGGGACTGCGCCTCCACACTTCCCCTCGAGGGCTTTGCCTCGCAACCCCCTACTTAAGGATTCTCAACTGCAGGGGGTATGTTACGGGTGAAAGCATTAAAAACATAAAGGTTTGGTCCGGGCGCAATAAAATTGCACCAGTGCCTGGACCTGAACCTGGGACCTCACCCACCCTAACCACTAGCCAACCCCCAATGCCACAACACAGCTCGGCCATCCACCACAGCACCACCACTACAGCCCCTCTGCCCCCTCCCAGCCCATGCTCGCTCCCCCCCGCATGCATCCTGTCACCCAGTTTGCCCACCCCCTCATCCAGTCCTCCCCTCCTATCACTGTGAGAAACTGCACCGGGAAGGAGTCGCCATTATGGATAGTTCCCTTCTCCATGCGCCCACCTCACAGGTTACTGCAGGCAGCCAGCCTCAGGGGTCACAAACATGATGGCAGCCATGCTTTTCAGAAATATTGGTCCTAAAGATCCATTCAGGAAGGCTACTTCCCTTGAACAATGTTTCTGTGCCCCTTGGTTTGTGTAGTGCAGTCATGCTGAGTTGTTTGAGTCTGTCTGGCAGCAGATGGCCTTTAGCTCCATCAGTGATAGTCAGCAGCCTTTGAAGTGTGATAGTAGCTGTGTGGTAATGATGCAGAAGGTACAGAGGAAACAACATCCAACAGCTCTCTGCTGGTCCTATGCAGCAGAATCCCTGTCCTAGGGGCTGGTGGGAACAAAGTCAGGTTACTGGCTGTCTGGTCTGGGCCAGGAGTAAAGAGGTATGCCTCACACTCTTTTGGGGTGGGTTACATGTCTTTTTTCATAAACTTTATATGGTACAGGTAGTTTTGTTTTGAGCATAGCATCCACATATAATCAACATATGTTGTTAGTTGGGCATTGTCTAGCACAATTGCTGTTGCTGTCCCATCTTATGAGAGTTATATAGTACAAATGGCTTTCTAAGTGGCATCAAAAACATTAAGTTCAAAATCTAGAAAGCTGTGCATGCTTTGGATGTGGTAGAGAATGAGTGAGCAGCAGAGATCAGCTACAGTACTGTAGCAGTCAGGTGGCATGAAAGAGGATAGAACTTGTGGTAATGTATCACGAGTTTCTTTGGTCTCTGACAAAGAAATGTGGTTGCTGTGTTATTCCAGTTGAAGAATCAGGAAAACAAAAATGACAAATATGTTACAGGTGATACCTTTTACTGGAATTAGTATAGTAAGTTGCAGAATATGCCATTGTTCATTATGGAAAGAGGCAAGGTGTGTATGCTAAAAAGAGGCAGCCATCAGATTAAAGTTCTCATGTTTTTTTTTGTTTTTTTTTTGGTGGGGGGGTTGAGATGGCTTGAATCTGTGATGAAAAAAAACTATCCACATATTTTTCCCCTTTGTGTGGTTCAGTTGATTTACCTTTGGGAATATGACAACAAACTTACATCTTTATCAAGTGTCAAACAGGGAGGGGCTGTGGACATGGCCTACCTAGACTTTAGCAAGGCATTTGACATAGTCCCACACAACAGATTAATAGTCAAATTAACCAGCCTGGGAGTGGGTCCCAGGGTGGTAGCCTGGGTAAAACATTGGCTGGACAACAGGACACAGAAGGTAATTGTAAATGGAGTCCACTCTAAAGAAAGAGAGGTTACTAGTGGGGTACCGCAGGGTTCAGTATTGGGTTCAGTCCTTTTTAATGTCTTCATAAGTGACATTGCAGAGGGTCTGGAAGGAAAAGTATGCCTCTTTGCAGATGACACATAAATCTGCAACAGGGTTGATACACAAGGAGGCATGGAAACGATAAGAAGGGACTTGGCAAGGTTGGAGGAATGGTCAGAAGTATGGCAGCTAGGATTCAATGCAAAGAAGTGCAAAATAATGCACCTGGGAAACAAAAACCCAGGGGAAGAATACACAATGGGGGGGAGGTAGTAACAACAACCAAAAAGGAAAGGGACCTGGGGGTAATCATATCAGATGACCTTAAGGTTAGCAAGCAATGTGAGAAGGCAGTAGGGAGGGCTGGGGGTATACTGGGATGCATAGGGAGAGGCATCAGCAGCAGAAAACAAGAATTTGTTATCCCTCTGTACAGACAGTTGGTGAGACCCCATCTGGAGTACTGTGTCCAGTTCTGAAGACCCCATCTCAGCAAGGACATAGACAGAATAGAGGCAGTCCAGAGGTGGGCAACTAAAATGGTGCAGGGTCTGCAAGAGAAGCCATATGAGGAGAGACTAAAGGAGCTTAATATGTATACCCTTGAGGAAAGAAGGGAGAGAGGGGACATGATAGAAACTTTTAAGTACCTCAGTGGAATCAACAAAGTCCAAGAGGGTAGCATCTTTCAGAAAAAGAGATGTTCAAGAACAAGGGGACACAATTTAAAGATGGGGGGGCAGTTCAGGGGCAATGTGAGGAAGTATTATTTCACAGAGAGGGTAGTGGATGCATGGAACAGCCTTCCTCAGAAGGTTGTGAGGTCTAAAACTGTGGGAGAATTCAAGAATGCATGGGACAGACATAAGGCAATTCTTGTGGGGGGTAGGAAGAAATAGGCTGTTGGTTAACTAGGATCTGCGGCCTATCCTGTAGGTAGGGAAATAGGCAGACTAGAGGGGCCAAGCGGTCCTTATCTGCCATCAAAGTCTTTGTTTCTATGTTTCTTACATCTTTATCAAGTGTCAAACAGTTAGATCATTTTTACTTGAAATGTCTGTTGTTCATGAGTGGTTTAGAAGTTATATTTGACAGTGAGTTCACTGATGGAGTGTCCTGATCCTGAGAAATGTCCCCCATCAGCGGGTTTTCATTTTTGTGAGCGATTGTGAGTCTGTGGAGGTTCATTCTTATTTTGAAAGTTTGTACACTGACAGCAATACAGCAGCCATCCTTGCATTTTGTACACCTCGTCATTTATTGCTGGATGAACAGGGTATGAATTTTCGGATGTTGAATGTTTTCCCCCTGTGACTAATTAAGAGATCTGTGGATATGCATGCGAATAGTTATGTATAGCCTCGAGGAAAGGAGGGAGAGGGGGGACATGATAGAAACTTTCAAGTACCTCAAGGGAATCAACAAAGTCCAAGAGGGTAGCATCTTTCAAAAAAAGAGGTGTGCAAGAACAAAGGGGCACAATTTGAAGATAGAAGGGGGGCAGCTCAGAGGTAATTTAAGGAAGTATTTTTTCACAGAGAGGGTTGTGGATGCATGGAACAGCCTTCCAGAGGAGGTTGTGGAGGCAAAAACAGTGGTGGAATTCAAGCATGCATGGGACAATCATAAGGCAATTCTAGGGGGTGGGGGTAGGAAGAAGTAGGCTGCTGGTTAACTAGGATCTGCAGCTTATCCATCAGGTAGGGAAATGGGCAGACTGGGTGGGCCAAGCGGTCCTTATCTGCCGTCAAATTCTATGTTTCTTTGTTTCTATGTTTCTATGCAGTCATGCATTTTGCATGGTTTTATATCTTTCTCACCTTGGTGGAGCTCTGCAAGAAATGGACGTTGCACTACTTTCTGCTTCAGGTTTGGTGATTGACAAAAGACTCTTACTAATGATGTGTGAAATATATTTTTTTAGAGTTTTCCACAAGTTGTAATGGCTCCAAATCTATTAATATTTATTATAGTATTTCCAGTTCTGGATTGTACAGGAATATTACCACCAGAGGTGTGTGTGTTCAGATGTTCTGTTTGGTTTTGTACATTAATAGTTCTTCCCTGAGTGTGCAGTGTGGGATATACTGTAGTCAGGGCTTGACACATGTTGGGTTCTGCCATTTGCTGCCTGGTGGAAAATCTTGCATGTTTTTGGCAGTGAGACAACACCATTTGCTTAAGAGTGTCCCATCAGTGCCATGACCTGCCTCTTATTACAATCTTTGTTAGTATATGTATCCCCATTGTTCTCTTTGCTACTGCAGTAGTAGTGTATATGCAGTGTAGAATCACAATTTCCATTGTGATGTACCATTGCTTATATCTTTTGTATTGTGAATTTGTGTGCCATCTTGATGAACTGGGTCATGCCTGAAAAAGGTCCACTGGACCAGTGTACTTACGAGATCAACAAATACATAAATACAATATGTGTAGCCAATTATGAGTACTTGGCAGTATGGACTTCTAGCAATGGTCCTTCACAGACTTTTGCAGTATCACTTGCTTTTTGGCTACTTTTTGCTAACCCAATCACCCTGGGTTTATGGCTTTCATACCTCTAAACCTAAGAATGCATGTGACAGCACCCTTACAATCATAACAGTGGTCTTCATGGCAGTATTAACATACAAAATAGTGTGATCATATGGTTTTATGCTGTTTTTGGATTGGCGAGTACAGTCTCTGGCATCCTGAGTTCAAGTAAGTTAAGTATGGCCATGTGCACCACCCCCAGCTCAGCATGTACAGTAGTGTGCTGTACAGTACATTGCTGTGTAGTACTGTATGTGCTGTGTCATCTTGGAGTCAGTATGTGGGCTGGTGATTTCTTTTTATTGTTACACTCAGACTATACTTAATCATGCAGTTCAGAATCTATATTCCATTATAACACAGTGTATTGTAAGATCTGCTAGCCTGACATTTGGCATGCATTGTGATTTCACACTCTGCCATTCCCTTGTCTGTCTTTATCAGATTACAGAAGCAGACTACTGAGTCTCAGCAACAGCAGAAACTGTGGAATTCTTGACTCCTCCTCCATCCCTGCAGGGTATCTACTACCTGCATGCATCTAATGTATAGCTTATGAGTTCCTAACTAAGACAGTGTAGATACATTGGGTGATTGACTTCCGTACTGTCAGTACCAATTATTAAGAATTTCAGGCCGGGCCGCAGGTGCAGTGGTTGGATTTCTGCTTGTGGCACCAGCGACCCAGGTTCAGAAACAGACTTAGGTCATCAGAGGGCCAGCCTGGGAAGAAGGATTGAGCATCCCATGACTGCTCTCCTTCTCTGGGGGGAAGTGCAGGATGCCATCGGTGCAGGGGGGACCCCTGACAGAGGCCAAGGGCACCATAGCATCCGACACTAGCAAGGTTCCCAGGAGGTGGGACAGACACTGGTGTCATTGCATGTTCATGCCTCCCTACAGGGGAAAAAAAAACAAGCCTGTCTCCACTGCCTACAAAGGCTCGCCGCTCAGCTTGGCTCCATGAGTGACTCCTGTCCTATCCCATTGTTTGTGGCACCTTAGGGCCAGGTGTCATGTCTCCACATGGGGGGGGGGATCCAGGGGGTTTCGGGAGTGTGGCTCATATGGGGATGCCACAGTCAAGGGGTCCGTGACCAGGATGATGCCCAGCAAGTGGAGCAGGCACAAAAAGATTAAATTGAAAAAAAAAAAGGAAAATCAGTGTTTTACTGCTCTGTTGCATTATCTGTTACATTTCCTATTAGCTTGTTATGGTCAAACTGTTGTCTTAAGTTTTTGTCATTTCAGGGGGAGAATCTGAGGCTGATATGGGCCTCAGACAAGTTCATGAGATCTTTTTAGCAGAACCTGGTTACCACACCCGTTATACTTTCCTGGCCAATGACACTCTGTTGCTATATTACCTCAACTTGGCACCTGAGAGGGAGTCCTATGTATGTGAGTGGGGCCAGATCTGGTCCATTGATAGCTATTTTGCATGTACCCTGTAATGGTCAAGCAATGTGCACTTTATTTTCCCAGATGAATAAAGCAAAAAGCAAAGCAAAGCAATTATATTTATATAGCACCTTTCATAATTAAGGCGCTGTACATATATAAATACAATAAAAATGACGTGTATATTAAAACGATCAATTAATACTTAATTAGGGAAGGCTAGTGAAAATAAATAAGTTTTCAGCATTGATTTAAAGCTACTGATGGTCAGGCATTCTCTCAACTGACGAGGTAGAGAATTCCACGGGGTCGGTGCTGCAAATGAAAAAGCTCAAGCTCCAGACATCTTCAAATGGACCCTGGGAATTTCTAGCAATCTCTCGTCGGTGGAGCGGAGAACAACAATGGTAACTACCCAGGCAAAGTGATTATGCACTGTTCTTGAACAACAATGAATTATTCATGAACAGTGTATGAACCGAGTTCATGAACATGCATCAAACTTCAGCAACCATGTTCATGAATGTTCACGAATTGTACAAGAACAATAAATAGGCAAACTGTGTTCATGAACATTCTTGAACATAAAGAGTCCATAAAAGCTAGTGGAACTTCTCCACTGAACTTTTGTAGACACACCAACAATATTTTTATTGACCAGAAATACACTGCTTTTATACTATTTGTTGATTCATCAGGTAACCCTGGTTAGCCCTATTCTGAAAAGATTTGTGACCTTTGTACAAGCCAGAGGCAGAACTATTCATTTCTCTTTGTTTCATCATTTACCATAACAATTTAATTTCTTTGACAAACGTGTCCTTTTCTCATGGCTAGCTTTTCATACAACATATTTTAGAATAAGTAACTTACATTATACTTACTTTTTTTCTCTTAATCTTCACTCAGTCGAAATAACTGCTTACCTTAATCATGAATAAAAAGGCTAAGTTGCTATTTTATATCAGCAGATTCTGCAACTCTCTTAAAATGCAGTGAGTTTAAATGTTAGTCCTTTAGGGTGCTCAGATAGTTAATTGCCTTGTAGAACATATATTGTCTACTCCTAAACTGCAAAAGTTATCATTTTCCGATGCTTTATAACTTTTTCAATGGGAAACTGTGCATTTCAATATGCACGTTATTTATGTAAATTGATTTTTGTCCTAGTTCATCATGGTCCTTTAAAGGTTCAGCAATTTCATGAACTTTGTATTGATGAAAGGTTCATGAACTTGGTTTTATGGACTGAGATGATGAACAACTGGTGAACTACGATGGATGATCCTGAACCATTCATGAACAGACATCAAAGTTCATGAGTTTATGATTTTCGTTTTGCCTGCAGAGGTCTGGACCATGAGGCTGAACAGATTTGTTGTACTGTTTATTTTGTACCATTGTATACGTTTTGTATACATATTATATGTTTACTAAATAATTATGTTTTAGTATTGCGTGGTATCTGTTAGTATATTACTTCATGGTATACACTGTACTGCTTGGCAATTGCACATGTAATGTTTCATGTTGTTATGATACTGTATAAGCATAGACTGTATCTTCTAATTGAAGCTGCAGCTTTAATTATATTGTACATATTTTCCCTATGTATCTGCTGGTCTTCCATTAAAGGAATGCAGAATTACTGTGTGGAATTCAAGTAGTTCCTGTTTAGTACAAGTGACAGAGACCAAGGTGTTTGAGAATGAAGTCAGTGGCTGGGCAGAGAGAAGGAGCAAGTAGCTTGACTCTTCTAAGAGGTGGAAAGCAACAATGGATAGATAGTTTAATTAGCCTGATCAGTGTCCTTGTGCTACTCTTTGAAGCCTGTAGCTACCCCAGCAACTGAACTGTTGTTCAGTACAAGCCACAATTGTAACTTCATTTTGTGACAGAGACTGAGGTATTTTTGATGGTGGTCAGTAGGCAGAGAGCACGTTGATCGAACAGAATAAAGAGTGAGTGCGGAGAAGGCTGCCAGAGTAAAAGTGTGCTAGAATTTAAACAGAGCAGCTTTTTAAATGAATTAAATTAAATAGAAAAGTATTTTATATGTGTGGCTGGGGATTACAGAAAAAGAGAAAGAACATTGACAGGCTGAGAGAGAAAGAGAGAGACTGTTGTCGGGCTGAGAGCTTGAGACAGAGAGAGAGACAGAGGGAGAGAGAGAGAGAGAGAGAGAGAGAGAGAGAGAGGGAGGGAGGGAGAGAGAGACAGAGAGAGATAGAGAGAGAGAGAGAGAGAGAGAGAGAGACCAGGAAAGAAAAGTTAAATAAATAATCAAATCTGTCTAAGAAACTAAAATAAACCTATAAAAAATATAATGTAACAATTACCTACCTACGTACCTACCTAACACTTGATTGCACTACAAATGTTATTGAAAGTCAAAACCACTTGTCAAGGAACAGCAATAGAGCATGGCTTTTATTAACATTGTTTTTTTTCTGCTGTGACTTGTATTAAAAGGCAGCTTGTATTAGATGGTGGTTTCAATTAGAAGATATATGGTAACGGATGTGAAATTTCATCTCACATTTTGTAAATAATGATCTGCAGTTTTGCCATCACCATCTGTTCAAGGCTGTTGTGCTGTTGAAATCTTGGTGTGAAAATCTTAGCAACCATTCTGTGAGTCATGATTTGCAGTTGCCCCTCTGCCATATGTTCAATGCTGCAGTGCTACTGAAAGAAATAATTCAAAGACTGAAATTTCAACTGAGGTGAGAACCGTCTCAATCTGGAATAAAATTAATTTTGATTGTGAATAAAATTAATTTTGATTTTTAATAAAATTAATTTTGATTTGGAATAAAATTAATTTTGAAATTAAAGGGACTTTAATTATATCAGGAATTAAATATATATTACAATATTTGCTCCTTTTCTGATTTTGTGGATTACCCTTTGAATAAGTTTTTAACTTAGTTGAATAGCATACACATCATTTTGTCAAAATGTACACCTTTTCCTTGTTTGGCACTGGCCAAGTGGACACATTTTTAGAACCAGCAGTCTACACAATCTGTGGAATTCTGCACTGCTGTTTTGTGTCTTCATATTGGAATTTTTGTTTGTGCCTACAGAAGCCAAATAATTTTGGGGGGCAATGTGTTCTGTGTAACCAGTATGTACAACACTTACCCATGGCATAACAGGAAGCCTTGTTGATTATTGACACTATCCTGGTGGACACAAGTTTTTGGAACCAGTAGCATACGCACACTGTAGGATGCTGCACTGCTGTTTTGTGACTTCTGATGATAATGTTCTGTTGGCCTACAAAGAAATAAAACTGTTTGAGTTAATGCTGACCATGTAAGCATTCTGAACAACACTAATCCAGGGAGGGGGCTGTACTGGACTTAGTGCTGGCAAACTGGGACCGAATCATGGATGTTGAGGTGGGCAGTCCCCTTGGTACCAGTGACCACAGAACTGTATAGTTTAGAGTCAACACACTGGCAGAAGAAAGCCATACAAAGATTAAGGTCCCAGATTTCTGGAAGACCAACTTTTTGGAGAGGGGCAACAGCTCACAATTGCCCTGGCAGCAGAAGGTACGGTGGGAGTGGTAGAAGAACAGTGGGTCAGGCTCAAGAGATCCATAGCAAGAGTGACAAGTCAATGTGTCAGACTGCTTAGCAAAAGCAAAAGAAAGAAGCAGCCTCTGTGGTTATCTAAGTCAGTTGCCGAGAAAGTGTGAGAAAAAAAGTAAGGTATTCAGGAAATACAAAAAGACAAAGAAAGAAGAAGACAGAGTGAAATATCTGGAGAAGCAGAAAGAAGTTGGGAAAGCCATCAGAGGGGCTAAGGCAAGACTGGAGGAAGGAATAGCATGGGCTATTAAGAAGGGAGACAAGACCTTCTTCCATTATATTAGTGAGTGGAAGAAGACCAGAAATGGCATTGTTAGGCTAAAGAAGGGAGAGGGTGGATGGGTGAAAGATGACCTTGAAAAAGCTGAGATAATGATTGAGTATTTTTGCTCAGTATTTACCAAGAAAGAGGCAGGGGAGGGGCCAAGACTCATGAGAAAATGTTTTCAGGGGGGAGATGTGGACACCAGCCCATTTATGGTGGATAGAGTCTTGGAGGAACTAGGGAAAGTAAAGTCAGACAAGGCAATGGGGCCAGATGGGATTTACCCTAGAGTTTTGAAGGAACTTAGGGAAGTTCTAGCAGGACCGCTGATGACCCTTTTCAACCAATCACTAGAGACGTGAAGGTACCTGGGTACTGGAGGAGGACAGAGGTGGTCCCCCTTCACAAGAGTGGAAGTAGGGAGAGGGCAGGCAATTACAGACCTGTAAGCCTGATCTTGGTGATGGAGAAGCTGATGGTGTCCCTGCTTAAGGAGAGGGTAGTGAAGTTCCTGGAGTCAAGCAGTTAAAAATACCCAAAGCAGCATGGATTCACTGAGGGAATGTCCTGTCAGACTAATCTTATTGATTTCTTTGACTGGATGTCCAGGGTGGTGGATCAGGGAGGGGCAGTGTATGTGGCCTACCTGGATTTCAGCAAGGCCCTCAACACCGTTCTGCATAGAAGGTTGCTTAACAAATTCTGAAATCTGGGTGTGGGCTCTAAAGTGGTAAAATGGGTTGGAAACTGGTTAAAAGGCAGGACCCAGAGGGTGGTAGTAAATGGCATAAAATCCGAAGAGGGAGAGGTGACCCATGGGGTACCACAGGGATTGGTGCTGGGTTCAGTCCTATTCAATGTCTTTATAAGTGACATTGCAGAAGGACTGGAGGGGAAAGTATGCCTGTTCACAGATGACACCAAGGTCTGCAACAGAGTCAACACACAGGAGGGGCTAGATAAAATGAGAAATGACTTAAGACTACTTGAGAAATGGTCACAGGTTTGGCAGTTGAGTTTCAATGTTAAGAAGTGCAAGATAATGCACCTGGGACACAGAAACCAAAGAGAGGAATACAGGATGGGGGGGGTAGGTTCTAGCCACCACAAGTCAGGAGAGAGACCTGTGGGTTATCATATTCGATGACCTGAAGTCATCCATACAATGTGAAAAAGCACTGGGGAAAGCAAACAGAATGCTGGGGTGCATAGGAAGGGGCATAACCAGTAGGAGGAGTGAAGTGGTGATGCCACTGTGTAGATCACTGGTGAGGCCTCATCTGGAATACTGTGTCCAGTTCTGGAGATGACATCTCAGTAAGGACATAGATAGAATGGAAGCAGTCCAGAGAAGAGCAACAAAAATGATACATGCACTGCACCACAAGCCTTATGAGGAAAGACTCAAGGAACTTAACATCTATTCACTGGAAAACAGATGGGAGAGAGGGGATATGATAGAGACTTTCAAATACCTTATAGGAACAAACAGGGTACAGAAGAGGAGCATATTTCAGAGAAGAAAGTGCACAAGGACAAGGGGACATAACATGAGGCTGGAGGAAGGGAGGCTTAGGGGGTATGCCAGAAAGTATTTTTTTCACAGAGAGGGTGGTGGATCTGGGGAACAGCCTACCAGCAGAGGTGGTGGAAGCAAAAACAGTACAGGGATTCAGAAGTGCATGGGATAAGTATAAAGGCACCCTGCTGTGCAGCAGAGCGGGGGAATGGCAGTCCAGATAAGAGTAGGGATTGCCAAACCAAGTAGGGAAATGGGCAGACTAGGTGGACTGGTTAGTCCTTATCTGCCATCATATTCTATGTTTCTGTGTTTCTATGTTATCCATGGTATGCCATATGTTTGTGACCTCCAGGTTAGACTATTGTAATGCTCTGTACCTCGGGGTTAGTAGGAGTATGCTGAGATGGCTGTAACTGCTGCAGAACAGGGTTGCTTGGGTACTGACAGGCCTTCCTAGATCATGCCATATTTCAATGGCACTGCAAGATTTGCACTGACTACTGGTGAAGTGAAGTATCTCATTTAAGGTAGGTTTGTTAACTGATAGAGTCCTACACCCACTGGGCCCAGACTACCTACCTCTGATCAGCTGGTAAGGGCCTTCTAATGGTACCTAGGGCAAGGCTGAAGACCTCCAGGGATCGGGCCTTTGAGTTAGTGGGCCCCGACCCTTTGGAATTCTCTGCTCAGAGCCTTAGAGGAGGTGCCCTGGGTGGAGGCATTTAAGATGTACTTAAAAACTTATTTGTTCCAACAAGCATTTAGAGATTATTTGTAACATCCTTTCCTAGCACATCCCAAATAGTTACTCTGTTTTATTACTGTATGTCTGTTATACAAACTATGTATAGTTATTTATTATTTATTTTGTGTTTTAATGCAATTGTTTTCTGGTTTTAAATTGTGTTGCACTGTAATGGTGCCCTGGGCCTCCAAGAAAAGGCACAAGAAGCAAATAAAGACTACTGCTACTACTATGGTAACATTAAACCTTTCCATTGTTTGGCACTGTTCCAGTGAACACACTATTTGGAACCAGTAGCCTACACACACTGCAGAATATTGCACTGCTGCCTTTAGATTAGAATGTTTTATGTGGCCTACACAGGTGTAATTATTTTTTGAACAGTTAGCCCAGCCATGTAACCAGTATGTATGATACCCATGGCATAATGTGAAGCATTGTCCACATTTGGCACAGTTCCAACCAACATAATCTTTGGAACCAGTAGCCTATATACACTATGGGATGCTAACCTTTTATTATCAGCAAGGACACTGATTTTTGGTTATTGCTGGAAAATCTGGTAAAATTCCAGAATCTGGACTTTATACACACTGATAAGAACAAGGCATTTCATGTAATTTGCCTTTTTTTTATCAGATCAGTGAATCTACAGAATGCTACGAGTTCTTTTTTGTACCATTTTTATTTTGCTTTAATTAGTTTGCTCTACAGTATATTTAGCATTCCTTTATTCTGAATATTTAGACACATGCTAAACCTTTGGCAGTAGAATTCTGGTAAAATCCAGAAATTAGACTAGCAATTACGGGTGCATCCTGGAATTTGAAATCTAGAAAAGGGAATGTTATTTCTTCTAACACTATAAATCTATGCCCTTAGTCATTTGGGGCTGGATATTCAAAACTTTGCTAGCAAAGTGAGTGTGTCCTGTTTACCCAGTGTTTGCACTCAAGTATAATTATCACAGGGGGCTGTGGCATGAGTTAAAAGGGTTAGCACATGTAAAAAAAAAAAAATTATGCATGTGGTGGGCAAAGGGAGGGGCAGGACAAGGAATCCCAGCACAGTGCAATATTTAGCATTGTAGTGCTGCACAAAGGAAATAGTGCAGGCCACTCTGCACTACACAATTACTGCTGAGAAGAAGCCTGACTTACCCTGGGCAACCCTAGCGGCCAGCAGAGCCACTGCAGACAACAACCACATTGCAGGTGGGGGAGCATACCTGCTCCCTGGTGGCTAGTGGCACCCCCCACACTTTGAACCCTGGCCATGTTAAAATGAAGTAAGTCCCTTGTGCCCAGTGGTCCCCTGCCCTCTGATCACCAGCTCTGTTAGTAAAGCATAACTCCTCAGTGAACTCCCCAGTGTTCAGTGGTCCCCACACCCTCTGATTGCCAGTCCCACTAGTAAAACATAACTCCCTGGAGTCCAGTGGTCCCCACTGCCCTCACTCAGTGTTGGAGTTGCTGGTATCTTCAGTTATGGTGATCTTCCAATTCCTGTGTTTGCCAGAGCCAGTATTGCAACATAACTCTCTGGTGTCCAGTGAACTGCCCCATGCTCCAACTGCCTGCCCTGGTATAAAACAAGTTCTAGTCAGAGCTGATATGGCTGCGCCCGAGCTCTTACCTGGCTGATTGGCAGCAGCATCGGCAATGGCATCAGAGCCACTCATGGAGCGAGTGGCTGTGAGCGGTGACAGTTGCCATCCAAAAGATGGCAGCGGCAGCAACACTGCGCATGCACAATACATGCACATGCGCAGTGAATGCAGAAGTGCACCTACGAAGAAGTGTGCCTTGGGGGGGTGATCATGCTGCAGAGGGGAGCGCCGTCATGGAGGACAGCTGCCATAGACTCAGCACTGTCATGACGTTGCCGCAGCACTGTAGGAGAACACAGGGTCATGTTCTGGAGCCAACTCCCTGTTCTCCTACAGTGATGGCATAATGTCTGTGGAGCTCCGTCCATGCAGCTGTAAAAATAACACTCTGGTGTCTAGTGGCACCACCACCTATTGATCTCTGTACACTATCACATTATCCCTGGCATCTAGCAACCTTTATGCACTGTGAGTACTGACCACCCACCCTGGCATACAATGTCCTCTTCTCACCACCTCAGCCAACCACTGTATACAATGACATAGAGCACACATCCACTGTACTCTAAAGAATGTGTGTGTATTGTTTCTTGCTGTTTTGGGTGCTTACTTCATCCGGTATATTATATAATTAGATTTTGTTCCCATTCCCCAATGGTTTTTGATGTTTGAACCATCATGAACTAGTTTGCCAATTAGAGAATTTTGATGAACTTTACCAAGTTCGGCAGTCTATGTTCACAAAATCGGATTTTGGGAGGGTGACACAGCCTTACTTATTCTTGTACTGGCAGATTTGCATAACTGATTGTGCAATAGTGTATATTGCCTGTGTTTCTAATATTTATATTTTTAAGCAAAATGTTGAAGAAGATAAATGCCAAGATTAGCCTGGCAATAAAGAAAATGTGTCTTATTGGAAGTAGCATGAAAATGATTGACACATTTCTTGTCAGTGGTGGTTTCAGCATCCTGGACAGTGGGTTGTACTCACACTTTAAACATACCCCCAGTCAGTCATGTGTGTGAAGAACTGTGCACACCAATTTCAGTACTGAACATTACTGTATTTATTCCGTTCCTCTATTATTTGTCATTTAAATCTCTGTAATTTGGCATTTTAATCTGTATTCTTTGCTCACAGTACAATTTGGGCTTTTGTGAGTCACAGAATGCATAAGAATGATGAGAACACATCTATAGATGTAATACATTTGTTCAGCAGATGGCATGGGGTCTCAACTTTCATAACTTCAATAACAAAAATGTGCTAGTGCATGGGTAAGACATAGAGGAGAACTTGATAAATTTAAAACAGTTCTGTATAGTATGGGACTGATTCATTGTCCTCTGTTGTTGCTTAGAAAATGGGTAGGGAGAATTCTTTATTGTGATTGGCTAAGGTCACTAATCAGCCGGTCCTGTATCAGGCAACATAGACTGGGAAATAACAAGTCCCACTCTCTGTTGCCTGATTCCATTCTGAAATCTTTCTGCCATAGAATGTTGAAGTTTTAAATTACTGCCATGTTGACTTCTAAAACTTTAGTCCCACAATGCAGTGCCTCCCTACATCACTGTAGCAACAACTGCCATTGCTTAATTTGAAAAGGCTTCTCACAGCCGTACCTCATTCTTATCAGTGACTGTGCCACTTCTGACTGCTTTCACCAATGACGATCATTACTTTCCATGTCAGAGGCCCACGCAGTTTGAACCCATTGATAGGATGTGTCCCAGTCCTAACAGCAAGCGAAATTAAATAACAGAGCTGTTTCCAATTCCTGATGATGATTTCAACTTAGCCACACTCCTAAGACACACACCCTCACATTTTGAGAAGCCCGCTACTGGTCAGAAAGCAGCAGTTGGTCCCCGCGTCAGGGTCCTGCAGTAACTGCCTGCACTGGATTAAAACCAACAACAAACATCACCCCTGCCTCTTCCTTCACTCTATCTGTCCGTGACTCATTCTACCGGAAAACATTTCTCCGTTCCCCAAGACAGCCAAACACCCACTCTTTCTACAGGACAATATTCACAGCTGTAAGTATGGTGGGAATCAGCACTTTTGCATTATAAACCATTAATAAATAAAATTCAAGGTGCTGACATGCTGCATCATACCTCCACTTCCTGCTTTTACTTGGCAGGGTCATGCAAGGTCATCACCTAACAGCGCATCTTCTGTTCTGACCAAAAAGAAATGCAGGTTCCTCGGGGGGGGGGTGAATAACTACAACAGAATGGCTCTGTGGGATGTGGGTACAACAGATAGAGAGCACTAAAACAGAGGAACTACTTTAACACAAAATATTTTTTATATTTCTCTTCATTTTTAAACTCAGTTCCTCTGTTTTTTACTACTCAATTAAAATTTGTACAGATGCCCATTTTCTAAGCACAATAATACCCTCCAGGGTGGGTGATATGGGCAATACTGGACCTTCCAGGGGCAATAAAGGGTGGTCTGGCACTGCCCAATGCCTCCCACTCTGTCTGGTATTATTGCTTGCCTGATTGTACATGATGTGAACAAGTCAAAGTGACTTCAGTAGGCCAGAGACCGGATAGCAATGGGAGATGTTTCTTAATGTCATTTTATGGATGAGATGATGGTTTTGCTGGAACTACTAGCTTCCAAGACATTTTGGAAGAAAGGATGGACTGAAGGAAACTACAACCAAAGCACCCTCTGAAGATTTACATCTGAGGATTTTAAAGTGGGATTTGGTTCCACCCTATATTTTCACTACTATTGTTTGGTACTGCATTTGTAATGCATGTATAATACAAAAAGACAGGAACTGTCGCACACACACACACGCACACACACACACACACACACACACACACACACACACTCTCTCTCTCTCTCATGTTCTTAATGTTCTCTTTCTCTCATACTGTAGGTACCTGTGCCATAGAAAGTGTCTTCTGTAGAGAGATTATAAAATGGCTGTTGTAAAGTTCAGTGAAACAGTATTTCCAAATGGCCACCACTTTAATTAGGACAGTGACCCAAAACATACTGCCTCAAGACAGATGATTGCTGAGCAGGTTTAACTGGGTCAAAACACCACCTGTGTACAGTGTGTTGTAAATTTATACATTGGAATACAGTGTAACTTACAGTACAGGTACATGATCATTACTGATATTATTTGTTGTCATGGTTTGTGTGATCTCCTCTCAAAGTAGGTTTGCACATATGAACCCAATACAGGTGGTTTGGCATGCAATGCACATTACCAAGCAGATAAAGACCAAGGCCAAAATAAAACAAGAACAGATCAATGGAATATAGGCATAATGTATGGGCATCCATGTATGACAAGCCTGAGTAAGCACACAGATGTTGCATGGCAACCTTGAGTTGTCAACTCAGGCTTGCTGTGCATGGATGCCCATACATTGTCTTATATAGGATATGGTGGATCCATGCAACAAGCCAGAGTCAGTATTGTATTTCTAAAAAAATGAATTTATTTCATTACAGTACACAAAGAACTGAATCATGTAAAAGTTTGTTCAGACAGGCAGTTCATTTTCATGTTTACCCTTGCACTTGTGCAGAGTGAACATACTAGTAAGATAGTGGATTTTGAGAGGGGTGTCACTGTCAGTCAAATGTAGGGCAGTCCACAAGGGGCTCGACAGTGCCAGACCAATTATAAGCCAGGCTGATCATGACACTCTTTTGGTCTTGCTGGGTGCACACTTCGTGTAGTTAAAAAAAAAACAGTCACCCAAATCATAGGATGGCTCTTTCCTTTGATCTGCATAAGCCACCCAGCAAGCAGAGTTGATCAACCCTATGATCAGCCTGTTGTGGTCCTCCCCCAATGTAAAAACAATCCCTCTCACCCTTTGTAAAATACCCATGCCACCTCCCATTGCTTACCCCTTCTTAATTTCCCAATGCCAGGGTGCCCAATTCCTGGTTCCAGCTAATACCCCCACACCACTCTTTTTCACTGTGTGACACTGAGGAGTCCACACCCGGTGCCACCAAACATAACAACAACACTGGGGTGCCCAATCCTCACTGTTGGTGCTTGAAATAAAGAGAAACTGTTCCTCGTAGTCCTCCTGATAGTCTGTTTTTAATTTTATACATCCCTTTAAAGAAGAAAACCCTCCATCAATATCTGCTGCCACTGCTGACACATCACCACTGATACCCTCCCTCCACTCAACCCTCAGCATCCACCATGCCACACACCTTACCCCTTACTTTTAATTTTCTGACACCAGGGTGCCCAATCCCTGGTGCTGGCTAGTACCCTGCACTCTGCCCATTTTTAGTGTTTGACACCTGAGAGCCCAACCCTGGTGCCACCAAACAAAACACTGATACTGGAGTGCCCTATCCCCAGTGTTGGTACCTGAAATCAAGAAAACCATCCCAGTTAATCTTTTTTGTTATATACCCTGTAAAAAAAAAAACTGTCCCTCAATGACTGTTGCCACTGCTGGCACACCATCGCCATTAGCCTCCCCCCACATGACACTCCCACTCAGCACCCACCATCCCACCCCTTATTTACTTACCAGGGGTCCAATTCCATAATCCTATCTAAACCAGAGACATGTCTTCACTTTTCAATGTTGGACTGGGACCTGAGGGAATCAGGTATGTAGTTTAATGTATTTCAGTGGATTTTGAACTTGTCCTCATGAGTTGGTAATTTTGAAATATTTTTTTCCCAGATTTTCTACATGGCCTTTTTGGGACCCCACCTCATGAACAAATGTGGTGAAATTATGCAACTCCATCCGTGGAGACAATTTTGCAGTCACTGCATGAAATCACCTTTCGGGCAGGATTTGAAATTTTCTCCACTTTTGTTCATGAAGTGGGGTCATAAGAAGACTATGTTCCAAATTTGTGTTAAAAATATTAAAAATACAACAAAGTTATGAGTGTACATTGACATTTTCCATTGCACACTTGTACCATTGGTAATCTTCAATATTTTTAACACAAATTTTCAACATTGCCATTTGTTATACCACTTCATGAACGTCACAGCTGTAATTTTTTAAATCCTACCCAAAATGTGTTTTCACACTTAGGTTGCAAAATGACTTTTCAGCCACTGTTGTATGAAATGACACCTGCCATGCTCTGAAGGAGTGGTAATAAAAAGACTATGTTGAAACTTTGGGGTTAAAATGTAAAAACAAACAAACAACTACGTTATGAAAAACATTGAATTATTCCGGTGTTTACACATAATTTTATTTTTGCTGATTTGGACCCATAATGTTCAACACACCCCTTGTGTTACCCCACATCCTGAACATGACAGGTGTCATTTTTCTAATTTTCTCCAAAACTTTTCACTGTCACACTGAGAAATAACCTTTCAAATTGGATCTATAATGTTCCACCTGTCTTGATCACAACATCAGGTCATAAAAAGGCTGAAGGAAATTTGAGGTCAAAATGTGGAAGCCAACTCAAAATTAGATATTGACTCTTATCTGTCCTATCCCTTGTAAATACAATCTAAAAACCTGTAAAAGCAGGACACCACTGAAAATGAGATATTGCATCTCATTTGATCTATCCTGGGTAAATATATAAGGAATAAAGTATGGGGGCCATACACAAAGAGCCCGTGTTTCCATCAAAGGGTTGAGATGCCAGCATATGGACCTCAAGAGCGAAGCTCGAGATGTCCATGCTGGCACTGCAGCCCCGAGATGGAAACGTAAGGTGAGTTGAGTATGGCTCCCCCATACTTTATTTGTTATAGTATATGGTTCCCTCACAATTAAAAAGAGCTACATTTGGGCAAATTTTGCAAGGTTTCATACCTTGTGTTCACATTCATGCTTGGTGTCGTCAGCTGTGTCTGCCATGAAGTCGATCAGTCCAATGCCATTTCTGTTTGCCTCTCCAAAGATTTGCAGTCAGATTTTATTTTAAAAAAAAGTAAAATGTTAAAAATGGTACAGGCTGGAAACACGAAGCTGAATATGGTAGTCCATGTCCAACCTATCTCAGTGAACACTTGCCAAGTGGCCCGCCATGTTTAAAGTTTTCCTGTGAAGAGTTTTGTCCAATCAGATGGTGTACAGCAGAGTGGTTCAAGAATATTAGTGGTGGAACAATGTGCATATCAACTTTTAGAATGTGCACAACATTTGATCAGTCAACAATTTCTATACATAATAGGCTCTAACCATATACTACATACTGTTAGTAAAAGTCTGCACAACCAAGACCCTGTACAACAACAATGTAAGTGGTGAACATTTGACATTGACAAGTCCTTGTTATATTTGGAATGTGTTTCCCTACTTGTTTCTTGAAAATCTGGTACATCAGTTGACCGGGTCACAGTGCAACAGCCTAAGGAGTAGAAAACTGAAAAAAAACAGTTGAGCAATCACCTACTTTACATTCAGGAGCATTGCAGGTTGGAGAGACAGGAACTTACCTCACTTAGTGTCGGAGTTACTGGTATCTTCAGTTATGGTGATCTTCCACTTCCTGTGTTCATCAGTGTAGATAATGATTTTTAGGTTCACATCTTACATGCAGTTGTCTCCAAAAAGGCAGGCATTTGTCAAGTTGCTCAGCTTTTTTTCTTCGCAGTATTCACTTGGCCATCTTCATATTTTCACAGGTGAGCTACACCAGGTCTCTCTTGGAGTTTGTCAAGTGCTGATACATTCCTGACTTAATTGCTTCGAAGTCCCTGGGGTAGTGCCTTATTTGTCTTTGTTTGCCTTTCATTGCATTGAAGGCACTATTAACCATCAGTGTCTGGTAATAATTGTTAAGTCCCTGTCTCAGTGCATAATGATCAGTAGTGATGAGAGCAAAACACAGTCCATTATTAAACTAACTTTTATCAATGCCGAATGTTTGCTTGCAGTGTACTAGAGTCACTTTTCTTTCATTTCTGCAGCCTCTCCATGTGCAGCCCCCAGGGAAGGTATAGCCTAGACATACAGACTGTGGATTTGTAACTTGCAGCTTGCCATATTGCATCCCTGCAAGACTCCTGGGCTGTATGTTAATACTGCCAATGAGATCACTCTTACGATTGTAAGCATGGTCTTGCACATTTTTAGGATATCAGAACCATATTACAACTGTGCGAGTGGTCTTGTTGGCCATATTAATATATTAGCCTATGCAGCTAACACTGCACTGTCCTTCCCCAGGTTGGGAGTGGTGCTGCATGGCAGCACCATCCCCCCAGCCACAGCCCATCCAGCTGGCTCACTGATCTGGCCCCCAAGCTCAGCTAACTGGCATTGGATTGCAGCAGACTATCCACTGTGCCAATAGGTGGCCCTGAACACAAATTCAACTTTTCTTCGTTTTTTGACATTTTGAACCTGTATTTTCAGCATAGTGTTTTTATGATCCCCTTCTGAACATGACAGGTGTCATTTATACAATACAGTCCAAACTGTCATTTCATGCCTCAAATGTGAAAACATGTTTTGGGCAGTACAGAGCTCCATTTTTTATCTGCCAACCCCATACATCCTAAATGTTGGTGGATATAAAAGGGTGGCAGATAATAGAGGATGGCAGTTAAAGGGGGAGATAACATTTCTGGAAAATGGGATAGGAGCTCACGTTGGCAGTAAGTGAGGGTAGCGGATAAATGGGGGGCAGATAAAATAGGGAGAACTGTATTTAAAATATTACACCTGTCAAGTTCATGAGATACATAGATACTGTCAGCAGATGAGGGCATTGTGGCCCATCCAGTCTGCCATGTCCCTCTTTCTAATGCTAAAGATACCCTAGATGCTATGACAAGTTTCCCCCTTTCACCACAGCTTGATAATTCCCTTGTGCCTATCCCACCCATTCTTGAATTCCTGAACTGTGGCTCCCCCTGCCACTTCCTGGGAAAGACTGTTCCATCTCTCCACCACCCTTTCAGTGAAGTAGAATTTCCCCAAGTTCCCCCTAAGTTTTCCCCCTTTTAGTATCATGCTGTGCCCCCCCCCGTTCTGCTATTTCCCTTTATGTAAAATATGCTCCCATCTGGTACCCTGTTGATCCCCTTCAGACACTTGAAGGTCTCTATCATGTCCCCCCTCTCTCTTCTTTCCTCCAGGGAGTACATATTGAGAGCTCTGAGTCTCTCCTCATAGGACTTTTGCTGCATACCAGACGCCATTTTTATCACCCTCCTCTGTACCTTATCCATCCTGTCTATGTCTTTTTAGAGATGGGGCCTACAGAACTGAACACAGTATTCCAGATGAGGCCTTACTAGGGAGTTCTAGAATGGTACCACCACTTCCCTCTTCCTACTTGTTATACCCCTCCCTATGCACCCTAGCATTCTGTTAGCCTTTCCGATTGCTTTATCACACTGTTTAGCCACTTTGAGGCAGTGTGAAAAATGACTGTGTTGAAAATGTGGCTTATGAGTGAACACTGGAAAAGTTCAGTGTTCACACATAACAACTTATTTTCCCCTAACTTTCCATCATACCTTTTTTGGAACCCCAAATGAGGTGAAATTTTTCAAATCCCACAGGAAAGGTGATTTTGCAAAGTGACTGCAAACTCACATATTTGCACAGATTAGAAACATTTTACCTTCACTCTTCATGAAGTAGTGTCCCAAAAGGGCCATGTCAAAATTTGGTGAAATAGTACTTCAAAAAGAAGTTAAGAGTAAAAATTCAAAACACATTAAAAATACCTAGACTAGCACTTATTGTACTTTACTTTGTCAGTTTGCAGTTGGTGTTAGAGGATGAAAACATCTTTCTCAGTGGAGAGTGGATCTTTAGTACTGGAAGTTCTGCAGGTGAGTGCATGGTATGGGGATGTGGGGTGGTGGGTACTGACTGGGGGTTGAGGATGGGTGGGTGGGGATGTCAGATCAACAAGGGCCCACTTTCTTCTTTTTGGGGATTAGATATTTAAAAAAAAAAGATCTTTGAGGGACTGTTTCTTTTTTTTTGGTGGAGGGGATGACACTGGTGATTGGGCATCCCAGTGTTGGTAGGCTGTTCTGCAGCACTGAAGGTGGGTACCCCCATGTTGTCAGCTATGGTGGGGGAGGGGGGATGATCATGAATAGGGAAGGGTGAGTCAGGTCACTCCTAATGGGGGGGTGAATCTTACCTGGATAAAAAGAGGTGCACCCTGTAGGGTCATGCCAAGTGGCACTGTTTAGATCAGGTCTCCTGTGACTGGGGTGCACCCAGTAGAGCCACACTAGTTGGCAATGTTTTAGTTGGCAATGTTTAGAATGGGGATCCCACAGCTGGGAAGCACTTGGTAGTGCACTTTCTTATTTGGCTACACTGGGGGTGGTCACCCTCCGTGTCACAGGTTATGTGTGTGTGGGGAACACAACCACTGGGGGGAGCATGAGAAGTAGGCTTAGCATGTCAGCGCTCAGCTGACTGCTGGGTGGCATCTTGCAGATGAATGGATGGATGAATGGATGCAGCTGCACTCTGATAGGTGCAGCTGCCTCCGCTTGAACTACACAAAATGTCCACCCATCACCCAGGCTGCACACCATTACCATCAGCCTGTTCCTCATTTGCCTATCAGTGGTAAGCCTCCTGCAATCTGAGTTCTGTTGGATGATACATTGACATGCTTCTGCAGGCTCTAATGGCATAAGTAGCCACAAGATTTTTGTGTCATATTGCACACACAAGCAAACATAAAAGTATCAAGTTCAGCAGGGCACTCAGGTTATTTATACCTAGTGGTCACTACTGTAAAGTTTAACAATGTCTGCAGGTGTTAGTGCCTTTGATCTTTGGGATTTGTTGCCATTCCCCAATTTTTGGGAAATTTTTATTTGACTGATTGGGTGGACAGTGTTTCTTTAAATTTGGTTGTGTTACGATGGAAAAGGCAGTTGTTTGTCTCAAGAGTTGATGGTCTGTGCTGTCTAGATTTCCCATTATAATACTTAGGTTCATACTGAGCTCCATCAATTTGTTCAAGTTTGAATGTGAAATTGGCTTCCAGACTATCTGATTCAGTGACTGGTATACTGTATGTTATGTGGCAACTCTCCCCAGCACCAGCAAAAAAAAGTTTAAATAATTTTAGGTAATCTTTCATTGTTTTAAGTGTCCACTAATTCTCCTGTTTGGAGATAAACTGGCACCTTTCAGAGCTGTATGTTGGAAAAAAAAATGCAGCTGCCATTTTTGCATTTGTTTTAATAGTACAAAGTCTCTCATGTTAACTAACAGAAATTGACATACGCTGCTAATGTCAGAGGCAGAGGCTTGTGCATTAGGGCATGTGGTGACATTCTAACAATGTTGTGCTGCAGTAATTAGGTCTGTACTGCAGCATACCAATCTTTTGACACCACTACTGCAGCATGATACTGCTTTTGTATTCATGCATTTACATGGACAATAGCATTCTACTATACATTATAAAAGAGCTTTTGAGGACCATAACACCAGCACAATGCAGATAATACTATACATTAGACAGCTGGAAAATGTGTTGCTGATTGTAGTAATAGTAAACATTTTTATTCATAAAAACATGAATAGGGTACAACTCAGTTGAGCTGAGGTTCATTTGCAGTGAGGTCCCCTACATCAGAATCTCTGTTGCAGCATAAAATATCAAAATTTATCATTTACCAAGGATGGGTATTCTCAGGAATATGATGGCTATTACTGCATGTACTGTAGAAATTGATGCTATTGTGTATATTACATTAAACAATAAAACTGTTCATTTTCTTCAGTGGCAATTGAAGTTACTATTTGTGTAATAACTGACTGGTTATTATGGCAAATGTGTTCACTGAACAGCAGCTGCTGTCTCAAGGCAGTCTACATTTAGTGAGTCTGTTGTGTAGTTGTAACAGGGTGTGCTTTGAATCAACTGAGAGCTGCATGGGAGATACTATATTGGACTAGAAACACAGAAACATAGAAACATAGAAGTTGATGGCAGATAAGGACCACAAGGCCCATCCAGTCTGCCCATTTTTTCTACCTTATGAATGTGCCACACACTTTTACACTGTCAATGACCTATCTATCCATATTTGTCTGTATTGCTCCCTTATGCCTATCCCATGCCTGTTTGAAGCCCTGCACTGTATTCATAGCCACCACTTCCTGAGGTAGGCTGTTCCATGCATCCACCACTCTTTCTGTGAAAAAGAACTTCCCTCACATTCCCCCTTAATCAGCCCCCCTCTATTCTCATGCTGTGTCCTCTTGTCCTGCTATTTTTCTTATATTCAAACACTTTAGACTCTTTCACATTGTTAATGCCCTTAAGGTGTTTGAATGTTTCGATCATATCACCTCTCTCCCTCCTTTCCTCAAGGGTATACATATTGAGCTCCGTTAATCTGTCCTAATGTGTCTTCTGATGCAGTCCCTGCACCATTTTGGTTGCCCTTCTCTGGACTGCCTCAATTTGGTTAATGTCCTTGTGAAGGTGTGGCCTCCAGTACTACATGCAGTACTCCAGATGAGGCCTAACCAGTGTCTTGTAATGAGGGATTATTACCTCCCTCTTACGACTTATGATACCCCTACTAATACACCTTAACATCGCCCTAGCCTTACCTACTGCTTTAGAGATCTGCTTGATGATTTCAGGTCATAGGTGATGATGATACCCAAGTCTCTTTCTTCTTTTGTGACTGTCAGCAACTCCCTTCCCAGCCTATAGGTGGCTTCAGGGTTTCTCTTACCTATGTGCATGATCTTGCACTTCTTTGCATTAAATCCCAGTTGCCACTCTTCTGACCATTTTGCTAGTTTATCCAGATCTCTTCTCATTTTGCCCACCCCATCTGGATCATGTACTCTGTTGCAGATCTTGGTGTCATCTGCAAACAGACAAGCCTTACCCTCTAGTCCATCTTCAGTTTCACTAATGAAGATATTGAAGAGAAATGACCCCAGGACTGATCCCTGCAGTACTCGATTTGTGACTTGCATCTCTTCTGACTGTATAACATTTACCACCACTCTCTGTTTTCTGTCCGTCAACCAGTTTGCCATCCAGTTGACCAACCTGTGACCCACCTCAAGCCTACCCAGCTTATTTATCAATCTTCTATGTGGAACAGTGTCGAAAGCTTTGCTGAAGTCAAGGTAGGCGACATCAACTGCTCCCCTTGGTCCCACCACTCTGGTTACCCAGTCAAAGAAATCTATGAGATTAGTTTGACAGGACCTTCCTTTGTAAACCCATGCTGTCTTGGATCCTGTGCCCTCTCTGGATTCCAGGTGTTGCACTATCCTTTCCTTAAGTGCCCCATAATCTTGCCCACTAGTGAGGTAAGACTGACTGGTCTGTAGTTCTCTGCTTCCTCCCTGCTACCACTCTTGTGGAGCGGGATCACATGAGCCCTTCTCCAGTCTTCTGGGACCTCTCCTGTACTCAGAAACTCACTAAACAGTTCTGCTAATGGCTCTGTTAGTTCCACCCTTAGCTTCTTAAGTACCCTGGGATGTATGCCATCAGGTCCCATTGCCTTGACCACCCTGAGCTTAGTGAGCTTTTGTAGGACCCTTTCTTTTGTGAAGGGACTAGTGCTCACCTCCCTCCTTTCCCCCTGTGTCCATGGTGCTGAGCTGTGGGCCCTGCCCTACCTTCTCTTCAGTAAATGCTGAGCAAAAGTATCTATTTAGGATAGATGATTTTACAGGGTCCTCCTCCTCACATGCCCCCTTTTCTCCTTTGAGCTTAGCAATACCTCCGCTGGACTTTTGCCTTTCACTAATGTATCTATAGAAAGTTTTGTCACCTTCTTTTACTGTTCATGCTAGTGTTTCCTCAGTTTGGGACTTTGTCTGCCTTACTGCCTTCCCTGCTTCCCTTAGGGCAGTTTGATATGCCTCCCTATCTTCATCCCGCTGTGTTCCCTTATATTTCTTGAAGGCCAGCCTTTTGGCTCTGACCTTTTCTGCTACTGTATTTGAGAACCAAAGTGGTTTCCTTCTTCTTTTGCACTTCCTTTTCTGTCTAACATAATGGGATGTTGCTTCAAGTATTGCATCCTTAATGCTTGCCCACTTTGCCTGTACCCTCTCACCTGTGTTTCTTTTTTTCAGGGCTAGCTTAACTCTGTTGTCCATCTTAACAAAGTCAGCTCCTCTGAAGTCCCATATTTTTGCTTGGAATGGGATGATTTAGATGTAGTGGCCAAATTGAACCATGCCATATGATGGTCACAGCCCCCAGGTGACCTTCTACCTGGAGATCTGTGATCCCTTCCCTGTTAGTCAGTACTAGATCTAGGATAGCCCTGTCTCTTGTGGGTTGTTGTACCAGTTGTTTGAGGCCCTCCCCATGCAGGGAATACACCATGTGTCTAGTTCTGGCACATGTAAAAAATGTCACTCTTGCTTAAATTTGAGAGAGGTATTCCTTACTTTACATTCTTACATTGGTATCACTTTGTGTTTAATTATTTTCATTTTTAAATCAGGAAAGGGGTTTGCAAAACTGCTTATCTTGTGAGTAACGTCAGAAGGGTTGAAATAACTGCATATTTGATTTTCCGTTTTGGGTAACTGGACTGTCTACTAGTATTCTGTAACAGTTTGCATCAAAATATTTTAAAATAATTGTTTACTGTGTCTTTCCTTGTGTACAGCTGACTTGTTTTGGGGCTGTTTGCTTTCAGAGCACAAATCACCAGGCTGTATTGGGGCTAGGGAGGTTTACCTGTGTTTGACTCAACTGTTTGTTTTTTTCTCTGTTTGCTTAGCAGGGTATTTTCTCTGTCAAATTGTTGTGTAGGTCATCTTGCTTACAGGAAGGTCATCACTCATCGTAGCAGTGGGTCAGAGCTTTTGGCTGATTGTTTTGAGAGGGCACAGTTTGGTCCCTAAGCCCCCCTTCCCCTCACCCCACCCACTCCTGGTACCATTTCCTTTACACCAGGGATTCTGACATAATTTCCTCAAGAGGGCAAGGTGCAGACCACTGTCATATCCTTTCCAGCACACTGCACTGCCAATATAAGTGTACACATTATATAATATACATATATATATATATATATATATATATATATTACAAAACAATAACTGGGGAAACAAAAAACATACACAGGATAAACAGGAAGGTGGACAGACATGTGGGGAGTAGAGCAATGTACTGGCTGTGGGACAGCAGTCTTCTGGGAGTCTTTTTGGAGGCTGAGATGCTTCCCTATTTGCAGGCAACTCTCTGCTCTGAGGAAGGAGGTTGCCCATCTTCAGGCCACACTGGACAGTAGTAAGGGAACCTCCCCCACCCAGGGAGCACCACAGCCACCACCACTACCTCAGAGATTGCCAAGAAAGCACAGCAGTTGGACCACAGTGGGCTCAGGGAGTGTGATGGTGGTGGAACAGAGGCACACCCAGTCAGTTGTACCACTCCACAATCCATAACCATTCTGGTACAGCATAGTTCCCCTATGGATGCCCCCACAGAGGAGACTAAAGAGGTTGCAGACAACTGTCACAAGAAAGCCCCACAGGAAGGAGGCAGAGGACACCACATGGTAAGGAAGCAGCTCCTGGTGGGGGACTCAGTATTGGGGACAGAACTGGGGGAGCAGAAAACTGAAGTAGCGTGTCTACCTGACACCATGGCGGCGGACAGGAAGCACATCCTCAGGATCATGAGAACAGCTGCAAGGGAGACTGAGCTGGACATCATTGTCCACCTAGGGATGAATGACTTGGCTCAATATGAGATTAGAGCAGTGCAGGAGGAGTTTATGGAGTTGGGGAGGGGCCTAAGGCAAGTAGCACACATGGTATCCTTCTCAGAGGTGCTGCCTGTCTATGGCAAGGGTGAGGCAAGGGTACTTTGCACCATGTGATTCAATGAATAGTTGAAAAAATGGTGCAGAGCACAGGGGTTCGACTTCATTGGGGACTGGAGTTCTACCTGGAGGGATACCTATACTGCAGGATGGTTTGCATCTGTCCAGGAAGGGAAAAAGTCTTCTGGGTGATTGGTTTAAATGCTTCATTGGCAAGCTTTTAAACTAGTCAAGGGGGAGGCACTGATAAGCAGCAGGGAATTCCCAGCCTCCCTCTACAAAACAGGGTACTAAATAAGGTAAAGACCAAGGTAGAAAGGTCAGTAGGGAGTAGGACAGGGGTAAATGGAGAAAGCAAAGTCAGTGAGGACAGGGATGGTGCTACAAGAGGTAAAGCCATCAAAAAATGGAGAGCAATGAGTACCAATGTCCATAGTCAGGGTAACAAGCTTCCTGAATTAGTGGCCTTGATGGAGGAGGAACATCTGGATATTGTGGCAGTCACAGAAACATGGTACACACAGAACCATGACTGGGATATAAACATACCAGGATACACTATCTACAGGAGGGACAGGGAGGGTAAAGAGGAAGAGGAGTAGCTCTCTACATAAGGGAAGGAATCAAAGCAACAGAACAAAAGGGTAAACAGGGAGGAGAGGAAGCACTGCGGGTCAATTTGGAGACAGGCAATGGCACCACAATCCGTACAGGGGTTGTATACAGGCCCCCATCTCAGGGGGAGGAAATGGACAAGGAAATGATATAAAGTATCCTTAGAATGGTAGAAAAAGTGGAGCTATTGCTGATGGTGGATCTGAATATGCCAGATGTTAACTGGAGTGCATTTGCAGCAGCCACTTCTAAGAGTGGGGTAATTCTAGATGCCCTACAGGGGGCACATCTTAGATAACTAGTATCGGAACCCACTTGGGAGGGAGCAATCTTAGACCTGGTACTCTCAAATGGAGATGGCTAGAGGATCACCGATTTAGAAGTGGGTAGCCATCTGGGAACTAGTGACCTTCAAACAGTATGGTTCATGATAACCACAGCAGTAGGGTCAAGCCATACAAAGGCAAAGGTACTGGACTTCAGGAGAAGTGACTTTGCCAACATGGGTGAGTGCCTAAAGAATGCAGTAGCAATGAGCAGGAAGGAGGGGTGGAAGAACAATTGGGAATAATCAAAACTGCCATCACAGAGGCAACAAGCCTTTGTGTGAAGCAAATAAACAAAACAAAATTATGTAAGAAACCACTATGGTTCTCCAAGGAGGTGGCAGGGAAGGTTAGGGAGAAAGAGAGCATTCAGGAAGTACAAGGAATCACAGAAGGAGCAGGACAGAGAATTGTATCGGTTAAAGCAAAAGGAAGTAGGAAAGGCAGTCAGAACAGCAAAGGCCCAAACTGATGAAAAGATAGCCAACTCAGTTAAGAAAGGGGATACAAACCTTTTATAGGTACACTAGGGAGCGAAGAAAGACCAAGGGAGGGATAGTGAGGCTTAATAAAGGGGAGGGGGGTGGGTAGAGGGTGACTGTGAAAAGGCAGAGCTATTAAACAAATATTTTTGCTCAGTATTCACAAATGAAGAGGGGGAGGTACTTAAACCAAACAATAGAAACACACTGGATATGGGGGTTGATACCAGCCCATTCACAGAAGAAAGAGTTCTGACAGAACTCTTAAAACTTAAGGTGGACAAAGCAATGGACGTGATGGTATTCATCCCAGAATTCTAGAAGAACTAAGGGTAGAACTAGTGACACCACTGACTACCCTCATTAATAAATCATGGGAGGATGGGGTGGTACCTAAGGACTGGAGGAGGGCAGATGTTATTCCACTTCACAAAAGTGGGAGCAGGACAGAAGCAGGAAATTTCAGACCTGTTAGTTTAACCTCAGTGATTGGGAAAATGATGGAATCATTTCTGAAGGAAAGCATTGTTGAGTACCTAGAGGCCAGAGGGGCACAGGACCCAAGACAGCATGGATTCACAGTGGGAAGGTCATGTCAGACGAATCTAATAGATTTCTTTGACTGAATGACCAAAGTAGTAGATCAGGGAGGGACTGTGGACATGGCCTACTTAGTCTTTAGCAAGGCATTTGACACAGTCCCACACAAAAGATTAATATACAAGTTGGCCAGCCTGGGAATGGGTCCCAAGATGGTATTCTGGGTAAAGAATTGGCTGGAGAATGGGACACAGAGGGTAATAGCAAACAGAGTCCACTCTGAAGAAAGAGGGGTTACTAGTGGGGTACTGTAGGGTTCAGTACTAGGACCGGCCCTCTTTAATGTCTTTATAAGTGACATTCTCAGAGGGACTGGAAGGAAAAGTATGTCTCTGTGCAGACGACACAAAGATCTGCAACAGAGTTGATACACAAGGTGGGGTGGGAAGGATGAGAAGGGACTTGGCAAGGTTGGAGGAATGGTCAAATGTATGGCAGCTTAGATTCAATGCAAAGAAGTGCAAAGTAATGCACTTGGGAAACAAAAACCCAGGGGAAGAGTACACAATGGGGGGTGAGATACTAACAACAACAAAAGTGTAAAGGGACCTGGGGTAGTCATATTAGATGACCTAAAGGTGAGCAAGCAGTATGAGAGGGCAGTAAGGAGGACTGGGGGGATACTGGGATGCATAGGGAGAGGCATCACCAGTAGAAAACAGGAAGTTATTATCCCTCTGTACAGACAGCTGGTGAGACCCCATCTGGAGTACTGTGTGCAGTTCTGGAGACCCAATCTCTACAAAGACATAGATAGGATGCAGGTAGTCCAGAGGAGGGCAACTAAAATGGTGCAGGGTCTGCACCAGAAGACATATCAAGAGAGACTGAAGGAGCTTAATTTGTATAGCCTCGAGGAGAGGAGGGAGAGAGGGGACATGATAGAAACTTTCAAGTACCTCAAGGGAATCAACAAAGTCCAAGAGGGTACCATCTTTCAGAAAAAGAGGTGTGCAAGAACAAGGGGGTGCAATTTGAAGCTAGAGGGGGGATGGCTCAGAGGTAATGTGAGGAAGTATTTTTTTCATGGAGAGGGTTATGGATGCATGGAACAGCCTTCCTGAGGAGGTTGTGGAGTCAAAAACAGTGGTGGAATTCAAGGATGCATGGGACTGTCATAAGGCAATTCTAGGGGGTTGGGATTGGAAGAAGTAGGCTGTTGGTTAGCTAAGATCTGCAACTTATCCATTAGGTAGGGAAATGAGCAGACTGGGTGGGCCAAGCAGTCCTTATCTGCCATCAAATTCTATGTTTCTATGTATCTCAAGTAGCCCTTACTTAAAAGAAAGCTACTTCCTTCTGTATGTTTGTTAGTAAGTCATAAAACTTATAGTCATTGGTAAGAGTTCTCTTAATGAACTCAGAACCCTTCTCGAGGCCTATGAAATAAAAAACACTCACTAGTCATTACCCAATCTGACTCTTGTGAACAAATAATGGAAATTGCAGTACGGTATTGCAGTGCGGTTTACTTTGGGGACAATATTGACTTCCTGTCTATCCTTCTATCATCATGGAAAGCAAGTCATACATGAAAGAAAAAAAAGATTAAACAGTTTACATTAATTCAGCCAGTGTAAACATTTTTATTTCTGCTACTTTTTGGTAGTTATTCCACATTTTATCTTTTAATTTAATAATGGGGTTTGGGGTAAAAAAATGAAACCAGAGATTATATGAAATAAAACATAGGGCTAGAATCCTGAATGAAATGCCACATGGTAAAAGCATGCTACTTCAGGTAGCATGTGCTATTTCATACCCGCAGATTCAGGAGACAACCTCTAAAGGAAACAGTAGCAATTTGTGGGGTCACAACAGGACTCCAGTTAAATATTAGCTAATGGGTGAGGTGAAAGTATGAAGAAAGAAGCTAACTGCCCTCCCCCTCAGAATGAAGCAGTCAGTAGGGAGGACCCTAGGGTTGGGAAACTGACACGAAAACCTAAATCTGAGATAGGTAAAATGGCAGAGATATGGAAGAGTGGGAGTAAAAACCACAGGGGAATGGAGGGAGGGAAGACATGGTGATTGGAGGGAAGCTACTAGAAGGGGAGGTTGCAAAACTTGGAAGGCCATGTGCATGAACACCTGCAGCCTGGGAAATAAAATTCTGGACCTAGTGGCCTTGATGGCAGATGCAGACCTGCTCATTGTCACTGTTACCGAGACATGGTACACAGGGAACCATAAATGGGATATAGCCATACCAGGTTGCACTCTAGAAAAGACGAGGTGGGGGGAGAGGATGAAGGGGTGGCTACCTATGTCAGGGAGGGAATTAAAGCAACTGAAGTACAGGGAATGCAGGAGGGTGCGGAAGCACTGTAGGTCACCCTGGAGACAGGAAATGTCACCGCCATTTGTACTGGCATGATCTACAGACCTCCAGCACAAGGAAAGGAGATGGACAGTGGAAGCCATCCACAAAATGAAAGCCAAAGGTGAAGTGCTGCTGGTGGGAGACTTCAATTTGCCTGATGTGGATTGGAGCACCCAGGCTGCAGCTACAACTAGGAGCAGAGGTGTCCTGGATACCCTGCAGTGAGCATGTCTCAAACAGCTTGTGGTTGAACCTACCAGAGAAGAAGCAATATTTGACCTGGTACACACCAATATGAACAGAGTTACTGATGTAATGGTGGGTAGACACCTGGTGATCATCATATGATGTTGTTCAATGTGAGAACAGTAGAGGGAGTCAAACCACATGAAAGCAATTGTTCTGGATTTCAGACGGGTCGACTTTGCAAAAATGGGGGAATATTTCAAGGAAGCCCTGCCAGGGAGGGGGATACAGAGGAACAATGGGCTTACCTTAAGGTGACCATAGCAGAGTCAACAAGCCTTTGTGTTAGGCAACTAAGCAAAACAAAGAGAAAGAAAAAAAGATACTGTGGTTCTCAAAGGGTGGGGCCAGGAAGGTAAGAGAGAAAAGACTACCTTCAGGAGGTACAAGGAAACATAGAGGGGAAGACAGGGAACTGTATCTGGAAAAGCAGAGGGAAGTGGGGAAAGCAGTCAAGACTGCAATGGCACAAACAGAGGAAAAAAATAGCCTAGGCAATTCAGAAAGGAGACAAGACCTTTTTCAGGTACATTAGTGAAAGAAAGAAGACCGGGGTGAGATTGTGAGGTTAAAAAAGGTCGGAGGGCTGTACAGAGGGGGACCTAGAAAAAAACAACAATCCTGAACAAATATTTTTATTCAGTATTCACAGAGGAAGGGGAAGAAGAAGGATCACCATTGGGTGTTATGAGCACAATTGGGAGAGAGGTGGACACCAGCCCATTTATGGAGGAAAGAGTCCTAAAAGAACTTGAGAATCTGAAAGGGGACAAGGCTATGGGGCCAGATGGGATGCACCCCAGAATATTAAAATAACTTAGACAGGTGCTGGTGGCAACACTAACAGCCCTATTCAACAAATCGATAGAGACAGGGGTGGTTCCAGGGGACTGAAGGAGGGCAAATTTATTCCCTCCACAAAAGTGGGAAGAGGGAGGAGGCTGGCAACTCCAGGTCAGTCAGTCTGACCGTGGTGGTGGGGAAATTAATGGAGTCACTGATAAAGGAAAGGATTGTGATGTTTCTTGAATCCAGCGGAGCACAGGATCCAAACCAGCATGGTTTCACAGCGGAAAGGTCTTGTCTAGCAAATCTGATAGATTTCTTTGACTGGGTGACCATGGAGGTAGATCAGGAAGGGGCAGTGGATGTTTACTACCTAGATTTCAGCAAGGCCTTCGACACTGTCCTACATAGGAGGTTGATAAATAAGTTGGGTAGCCTGGGAGTTGGCCCCAAGGTGTTAAACTGGGTCAGAAACTGGTTGAGTGACAGAACACAGAGGGTGGTAGTAAATGGCATTCAATCTGAGATTTTTATATTAAACTTTTGCACTTAATCCTGTGACCACATCCTGTTCTTTTGATTGCAGCACCAATGTCTGTAAGCTGGCTGTCTTTTCTATAACACAACTGTTGTGCATGTTAACAGTGCCCCATTGCTTCTTGAATCTTTTGGTACTTCAGAAGCCAGAGGGATCTCTTTATTTACCAGGTGTTACTTTCCTCTTCATGAATATAGCTCATGGGGTGGTATTTACTTGAATTTAATACATGCCCTTGATGTGTGATGCTTGAATTAACCCTTCGAGCATCACCCTCGAGGTTTATGTAGCATCACACCCCTTGGATAGGCATTAAATTCTCATAATGCAGACCACACCGGCATTATTCTATATATATTTTCCGTTGTATCTAAAATCAATAATTTTCCCCCCTCCATCAAGTCCATCCACCACAACAAACAGCCTACAGTATTACAATTTTCAGGTTACCACATTACAGCAAGTCCTGAAATTTGTCTTGGAAACAACTCTAAATTTAGGGTGTGCATAACATTTCCTGCAAGACTGAGGGCAGGTGGTTTGCCTACACAAGTCACACAAAGAGCACACAATAAGTGTATCACATGAAATACAGTACACCTTGGAGGAACAGGTAAATCCAGTGCCTTGGGATATCAGGTATTTCTACCAAAGATGGTTTTAACTTTCATCTGTGCTTAGATATAATAAACACACTGTATTGCTTGTCCACCAGCCTGCTAACTACCATCATGCATTTAAAAAATGGCGGCTCATAAAACTGGCAATTGAATTTATCTCTTATAGAGACTTTCTGCTGTTCATCAATTTGGGTCTGTGACTTCGGTGTGGAAAGGTGGCAGTGGCATGAAAATATACTATAAAGACCCAACAAATAATGTTGCACAGAATACAGAATTCCGTTGGTGAAATTATCACAGTATGATCATTCCAACTGGAATTTCACTAATTCTTCAGTGGAAGTCTGCCTGCTGTGATCTGTGGTAAAATCTTCTGTGGAATAGCATTTATTCTGTGGAAAATCATTCTGCAACCATTTCTGCAGTAATTGCACAAGTCAGATTTTGGCAGCCTGCCTTTTTTGTACACAAAGCTACTGTCTGAGGCCAAGAAAAAAAACTTTCATTTGGGATTTTCTGTAACTGTAATCTCTAAGGTCCCACCCAGTACTCTGAATCAGTAGTGGCATACGTCAGATTTTTCCAGCCTGCCCTTTTTGTACACATGGCTACTGTCCGAGTCAAAGAAAAAAAAAAAACCTTTCATTTGGGATTTTCTGTAGCATTAATGGGCCCCCAGAACTCAAGTCTCTTTCTCCCTCTCTCCACACCACTCTCACTCTCTCTTCTCTGGAATGGCACAAATCAGCTCTTGCCAGCCTGCCCTTGCTCACACACAGTCACTAGCCCAGCCCAGCCCAGCACTGTCAGCATCCCCCCAACCTACACCACTATTCCCCAGTCCCGATGCCCTCCCTAATCTGACTCATGATGCTCCGTCCCGAGTCCTGACCCTGACTACCTTCTCCCACTCCCACAATCAGTTCACTTCCCCTCCCTAACTTCTTTTTTGTCCCACTCCCTTCCCTTCCCTCCTGCGGAGAAACTCTTGTTTCTTTAGGGTGCTTTTTGGTTTTATTTCAGCTCTGCTGCTCAGCACAACTCCTCCACTCCTCTCTCTTCCCAGTCCTCCCCTTTCTGGGTCACTTGGTGCACTTAGCATGGTTATATACCGTAAATGCATCAGGTGACCTTCTGTTGCCTGACTGGATGCTGCCAGCCACCTATATGTGCCGGGAAAACTAAGAGGAGATGTACCTAGGTTCAAGCAACCATAAGCTACTTGTTTAAGGAAGGTGAACTACTTGGAGGGATGACAGTCCATCTTCAGATCTATGGGTGATATATTCCGGAAGGATGGTTCTGAGGTTGAAGAAGTAGGTCTATTCTGAAGGAGCATCTGAATCCTGAGAGTGGAGTAGGTTCAGTCAAAAAAGGGACAAATGTAGTCAGGTTTTCAAAGTGATGATGGATGATGTCCAATAGGATTACAGAGACTAATGAGCAGGAAGAGCATCATTTGATAAATTTGCTACCAGACTTTGAACAGTGGGAATTATAAGTTATGAATTCATAAGGTAAACAATCTAACTTTGTAGAAGGCTTGATTTTCAAGTTAGAGTCAGGAGGTGAGAATTTAAGTGGTGAGCAATAAATTGCAATGTAGGCATCCATGAAGCAGATGGAGTCATACAGAATCTTTATGTGCCTGGTAGGAGTGGTGACATGGAATATTTTAGACCGATGAAGGAAGATTGGGATATGCAGTTGAGATGGCAACTCAATATATATGGAATAATTGGAAGTTCAGTATGAGGAATTTGAGAGTTAGTTTGGGTACTGATGTCATAATGATACTTGTATGGGCTTTTGCTGGTCTGCTGGCAGAAAAAGTAGGTATGGGTATTTCTGTGGTGCAGTTGACCATGACATACACTGAGGTGGCCATGACTGTTTTGCCTTACAGGTGATTCAATGTCTGTGTCAGTGGGAAGTCGAGAGTAGTGTAGATTGCCATGGTTGCCCAGCATTTTAGTCAAATATAGATCTGTTGAGAGGCAAGACTGGGATAGTGAGACAGCCAGATCAGTTGCGGATGTGCAGATTGAGAAACAATGGAAGCCTGCTCTCAGAGAAAGTCTTCGCTGGAGGGAGTATGGGAGGTGAATCATGAAGGATGAGTTAGAAGGACCATTGGATGGGCAGCAGACCCTACTGATGGTAATAGGATGAAGGAATGTAGATGATTGTATCAAGTATGGTGCCATCCAGGGGCTAGAAAACAGTGGTTTGGATAGAATATCTTTAGTAAGGCAGCTAGGTACTGGAGATCAAATGATGGGAGTTCTGGGAAGGTAGCTAAGAAGGTCTTAAGACATCCAATGGCTATTGAGGAAGTAAGAATCGAGTAACTTAATCAACACTGTCAGTGCTCATAGAAGAAACTATGGAAAGGTAAAACATATGATGCTAGCACTGCTGTGAGGTATCTTGTGGTTCCTGTTATCCATAACAGTGATGATGATTACAGAGTCATTGCATGACAGAAGGATTTAGGTCACTTTTCCATGTAAAAAAGATATCCTATGAGACATGGTAAACAGAGAAGCCATAGTGCTTGAATTGACAGGATGCGTGGAGAGCATCCAGTAGAGTTGGATGATGGATGAGATTATTTTTATAGTCCAGATGAATGTTGGTTCTAGAACTGATCCTGGGGAGATGATTGGGAATTATAGATAACTCTGTGGTGATGTAAGTGTCTATGAGGCATGTTGTACAAGGGATATTTGCTAGAAGAAGTTTCTCCCTCAGGTGAAATGAACAAGTGCTCTATCAAGTAGTGGATGGGAGATGTTAGGATGGCCAGGGTAGGAGTATGAGATAGACGAATCGGAGGTGTAGTTGACTGGGTAAGAATACTGTCCGGAGATAGGTGTTAACTGCCCAAAAGAGCCACAGCAAACAGGAAGGAGCCCAGAGCCATCAAGGTGGCATGGAGAAGGCAGCTGTCCAAGGACGAAGGGGAAAGTCCAGAGTGGGTGTCCGCAGGCTGGATGAAGGAGTCTGAGAAGAAGACAGCATAGGCCATGCAGACAGGAACAGAACTGGGATAAGCGCCACAGCAAACAGAGTCAGAATGGAGGAAAACTACTGCAAGCCAAGAGGCAGATCCATGGAAGATAAATAAGTGAATCCAGGTACTGAGTGCTACAATGTTGAGATACAAGATTCCCACATCTGGAGATGATAGCAAACAATAAGTGCTGAGAACAGAAGGTGCTGCAGTGATGAAGCACAAGGGTCCCACTTCCGAAGGAGACTAAGAACTCACATGGTTGTCAGGAAGGGTTGACCAGCAGCAAGAGAGTCCAGGAGGGAGCTGAACTGAATGGAGGCAGAGATGGAACAAGCTGGTGGAGTTCAAATCCAGAACATGAGGAGGTCAAGGTGGGAATGAGTACGATGAGTCCAAGGAAGTGCAGGATGGAGACTGGCGATGAAGGAAGTGGAAGGCACATAAAGTACAGGGGTCCTGGTCCATTTTGGAAGTGGCAACCAGGTATCATGTAGAAAATGCAGCAGGTTGAAACAGTGGATTGCAGACACAGGCTTCCATCCCAGGTATTCAAGGTGAGATGACCATCACTTGATGCCACCGGGCAAAGGTATGATGTAGCAGGCAAATGGGGTACAGTGGTCCCATTCCCGAAGGGAAGCAGCAGCCGGTATTGGATAGAGAATGCTTAGGATGAAATGGTAGATTGCAAACATGGCTCCCATCTCTGGTAGTTGAGGTGAGATGATCTTCAATTGATGCTGCCAGGCAGAGGTAAGATGGTGAAAGCATATAAGGTAACAAGGTCCTGTTCCCAAAGGGAAGCAGCAACTGGGTATCAGGTAGAGAATGCATAAGGAGGAAAAGTCAAATGTAGACTCAGGCTCCCATCCCAGGTATTCGAGGCAAAATGACCATGACTGGAGGCTGCCAGGCATAGATAGGACATTGAAGGTACATGGCAAAGGGGTTCCATTCCCGAAGGAAAGTGGCAACCAGTATCAGGTAGAGAATGCATAAGTATGACATGGTAGTTTGCAGACTTGGCTCCCATCCCTGGTAGTCAGGGTGAGCTAACCTTCACTCGATGCCGCCAGGCAGAGTTAGGCATGGAGGCTGTCAGGTTAGTAAATAGTAGGCAGTAATGAGTGTAACAGAATCCCATCTCTGGTAGACAGGGCAAGCCTACCTTCGCTCAGTACCTCAGAAGGAACAAGTTAGGGACGGAGTCTGGACAAGCTGTTGGTATGGACTGAGGAAAGAAAAGGCAGCTGGTTGCATAGTCAGAAGTAGGGAAACTGGGAGGCAATATAAATTGGAAGGAAGCATGATAGAGTAGGAGAACATGAGGAGGAGTCATCAGGAATGCCAGTAAGGGGGAACTTAGAGTAATCCAGGAAGGAGCATACTGGTAGCGATGGAATGCAATGAAGACTGAAAGCTGAGAAGGCTGCAAGGGGAATTATCCATGTGATAGCAGCAGAAGCCATGGAGGCAGGAAGACAGCGTAGATCAGGAACCTGAAAGGCTTTGGGACAACTAAGGGAGGAGAAGCCATAGGTAAATTGATGAACAGAAGCAAGTATTGCAGTAGTAAAAGAGAATGGATAATGTCTGAGGAGGGAATGCACGAGGAGAGCCAATGATGCGGACTTAGGGGGCACTGCAAGAGGCAGGGAAGAGGAAGTCCGTGTGAACTGTGCAGGTAACAGGCAAGTTGGACGGTGAAGCATGCCATGGGTAGAACAAGGAAACATACTTTTTGGAGCTGAGTAGGGTATAGATGTCTGGGCAAAATGGTAAGGGTTTCAAGCGTCTGACTAGGGTCAGAGGTAGCATGGGTCTGGATGGTAGAAGGCCATGAATGGAGATGGAATGGAGGTTAGAGAAGTGAAAGTCCCCAAAAAGGAGAATCAGGGGAGCATGGGACAAAGGCAGGAATGGGGGGGGAAGGGAAAGGGAGGCCAGGAAAAGATAGCAGGAACAGACAAGGGGCCAGGGGAGAAAGAAAGGGAGGGCAGTACAAGGAAGGGGATGACAGAAGTAACATAGGAGAAGAAAACTGGAGTGCTGAAAGCTCCCCCGGAGACCAATGACAGATGTAACTGGTAGTAACAACATCACAAGCGGTGAAACATGGGAAGCCAGAACAAGTCGATGTGGAAATGTAGGATGAAATGGAAAACCAGCAGAGCTTGACAAATGAAGGTGCCACAGCACCCTGCATGAGCGGGCAGTGCTCTCTGAAATGCCAGGGGAAGCAGTACAACAAACTGGACTGGAGGCTGGCAGCCAACACAACAGGAATCTGCTGCCAGCCATAGGAGTAAAATCATAACCAATGCAGAATCCAACACAGGTCATAACTCAATCCCCATATGAAGGCTGCATCTGAGAAATGAAAACTTAATGTGCAGCTGTATATTTGCAAAATTGGGTACCCCAACATGTAAACCAAGTGCCCCAAAATATGAGTACTGGGAGATGTACAATGCAAATACAGTGTAGCCATGGAACTGGCCCTAATACTGCCCTGTGGGGCACCAGCAGATGTAGGAAAACTGCAGGAAGGGAAATACAAGTTGGGCAGAAGATGAAACACAGTTGTAGGGAAGAGAGTAGCAGGGAACATGTGTTCTGGAAAACTTAAAAACTAATAAGCACACAAGATAAGGCAAGGATAACTACTGCAGTGCTGCAACCTACCTGCACATTATGGGAATGACCCATGGAGTGCCAGCAAATATAAAGTACAGCACCCAGCCAAAACACAGCATCACTGAGGTATCCAAAGGGAGAAGGAACTGCGATCCTAGGGAGTAGCGAATGGGGCAACGGGCACAGAGGAATGTGGAGCAGAATGGAAACCAACACTGACCCACAGGACATACATGGTGGAGCCATGGATCCACAGGAGGAGGACCCCAGAGCAGGGCATCCAAGCAGGTGCAGGGAGATGATGCAGCACCTGGAAGGCAGGAAATGGGGAATGGTGGCCCGAATGGGGAAAGGCAAAATAGAGGAACCACCCAAGGAGCCACTAAAGGGATGAAAAGGAACAGAAAGAGAGGTATGGGGCGGAGGCGGGAGGATAGCACAAGCATCCCAAATGTAGCTCAGTGAAGCAGAGCAAGGAACTGGCAGGCTGCAGCAGGTAAGGACAATCACAGCTGGTGGTGGCATTGGAATGGACAGCCAAGCAATGCGGAGATGCGACAGGCAGAAGAGGTGCAGGGAAAAGGCTGAGTGTAGTGGCACAGCGGTAAGGCAGGGAAACAGAGAAACAGAACAAATAGGAGCAATGAGGGACATGAAGGGGAAAAAAAGAAGGAGCAGGGAGGTGGAAGGGAAGGAGGCTCAGCCCACGAGCCACATAGAAGCCCAGAGTGCTGCAGTTCACTATAAGCTAAGCGAACAACTGCCATGAGAGGCTGGCCTTTGTAGGGGATGTGGGAGGAGCTCTTCCCCCTCATTGAACCTCGGCTATAGCCCTCCCAATATTGTATTTCGTGCTATTTCCAAATAGAGTTTCTCTGGTTGCCTTGCATATGTACTGCTGGCAGAGCTTTCTCTAGTGATATCACAGACATTTTAAGAAATATGTCAGCACACTAATTGCTACAAGAATAAGAAAATATTTTTTTCTAGTTGAAGATCAGGACATTTTGAATTTTTCGCATTTTTGGCAGGGCATCACCTGCAAAGAGGACTGTCCTGATGAAATCATGAGAGGTGGTAACCCTAATATCATAACATTGAGAAGTACAGTACAGTAGATATAGGGAAAACATCAATTACTTGTTGCAACAATGAGCATGTGTAATACATGGAATCGGGGGAAACACAACAGGTATTGTGGAAAAATGATATGCATGTTCAAGAACTGGGCATGCGTAATCCTGGAGATCATGAGAAATGCAGTCCAGCACTCATGCAGCGCCATAGTAAAATAGATAAATGTGATTTAAAAGAGAGAGTTCTGCCTTTGATCAGCATCCACTCCTCCAAGCCAGTAGGCATGCATAAAACATACCTAAAAGTGAACAGTCAGCACTAAGACCCATACATCCAAGTTTGGAGCTGGTATCAATTTGTAGTTAGAGTGCAAAAAAAACAAAAACATTTTTACTTGCTTTTTACAGCAGTACAATAGAATGTATCAGGATGATTCTGCTGCCCCCCAATCTAACATTTGATGTAACCAGAAATCATGTAATACCTTGCAGTTGACTTCAGAGCTAGATTGCAGCAGTGAGAGATTCAATAGTCTACAGTGTATGTTACAGTTTTTATAAGGTTGAATCTTTTGTTTGCTGGTCGTGCTATCCTCACAGGGCTATGTATAGTCACAAATGACTGTACTTAGCCCCAGGATAAACAACAAAATTGGCAAACACCTGATCTGAGCTTACAAAAGCTCTAATATGCACTGCAAGCTATGCAACTCTCCCACTGCTGCAGCCCAACTTGAATCTCAGCTGCAGGGGACTCTGGGATTTCTTGTTTTGGCAAATGTGAGCCTAGGAGTCATCAGAATCAAATATCTTTGAATTTATTTTATTTCATTGAATGTTGCACATAGATCACCATGTCCTGGACAAAAAGTCTCAACATTTCTTCCTCTATAGGGGCTTCTTCAGGGTGATAAGGTGTGGCTATTTATATAGTTACACAAAACATAAATTAAAAGATCTGCATTGTAGAATACTACTGCCATCAGCACCTTAATCAACATATATAAACTTTACAAATCATAATATAAATCAAGGCCCAGATATTCAAAATGGTTGCGCATGGCGCAATGGTGTTGCGCTAAGCACAAGCTACTGATGCGCCCCGGTGCGATATTTAAAAGGGAAAAGTGCACCACACAAATCCCGACGCACCAGGGTGCATCAGTAATGTTTGCAGGCACAGGTGGGGGCGCCCATGCATAAACCGTACAGCCGGATATTCAGCCCCCGCCATGCAGAGTTATGCAGGCGAATCTCTACCCGCGCCTGCACAAAGTTACACCGAAAGGAATAGCCGAGGGCCACCTACAGGTGAGCTGCTGCATTGCAGGGCACAACACAGCAGCTGCCACCTGTGGGTGGCCCTTGACTTGTTCCCGCCCGCACCTGGCGGCGCTCCATGCCCCAATCACGGACATCAGTATCCCTCCTGAAGTCCAATATCCCTGGTGGTCCAGTGGATCTGCGCAGTAGCCCGATCGTGGCATAACAGTATCCCCCAGTAGCCCGATCACAAGTATAATTGTAACTTCCCCATTAGCCCGATCAGGCATCAGTATCCCCCCCAAAAGTCCAATATCCCTGGTGGTCCAGTGGACTTAACGGAGCCCGATCAAATTCACATATCTGGACTGATCAGTATGATATGGGCTGCATGCCCATTGGCTTATGCTCTGAAACAATGGGCGCAGCCATACTGAGTTGTCAGTTGGCGGGTGGCGGCGGGTGGCCGCAGTTGGGTGCTGCCACCCACCAGCTGACGGGGGATTGGGGTGGGGACTTCGTGGGCGGGTGGGGTGGGGGGTCCACTAGATCACCAGGGATTTTGGACTTGGGGGTGAGGAATGCGCCCGCAATCGGGTTCCTTTGGTCCACTGGACCACCAGGATATTGGACTTTGGGGGGATACCGTGCCCGCGATCAAGCCTAATGGGGAAGTTACAGTTATGCCCGTGATCAGGCTACTCAGGGGGTAATACAGTTGGGCCTGCGATCAGGCTACGGGGGGATACAGTTATGCCCGTGATCAGGCTACTTGGGGAGTACAGTTATGCCCACGATTGGGCTCCTGGGGGGGAGTACAGTTATGCCCATGATCAGGCTAATCCCAGTCTACTGGACCACCAGAGATTGGAGACATTTATTGTCCCTTACGGGACGTCCCGCAATCAGGCTGCAGGGGGCGTCGGTTCCCGACGGCTGCTGCCTGGCAGGGCGCCAGGCGCAAGTCATCGGGGATCGGCGCACTTGCATGCTAATGGCATGCGAATGGGGCTGTAATCAGATGCAAATGGCCCCCCGTGCACCTTGCATAAATTATGGCCCCATTCGCATGTCACCCTTTGAATATCGCAGGTGCTGTGCATGGTGCAATGGAACTTGCACCACCGCATCTCAATGCTTCACTCTGACCACTTGCACTGGTGTAGTTCACCCTGGCCACACCCCTGCGCAACTATTTTGAGCAGCGCACAGGCTTGCGCCACAAACTGGCACAGTTTGAATATCTGGGCCAAAGTATTTAATTATGGTCTCATGACCCCCTGGCTATGTAGGTGACCTCATAAAAGCATTATTTTAAAAATCAGCAGAATATAACCTTATGGCAATATGTCATTGATACGCACATAAATTCTGGGCTAAGTCTTCTATTGTAATGATTTATACTACAAGATGAAAATAAGCACTGCATCAGTTTATTTCCCCCACACATATAGCCCACATGGAGCAGTGGCTGCCTCCAAAGATTCTTCTATCAACTCCTTTAGGTTTTGTATAGTGATGTGAAAAAATATTATGTACATATTAGTTTATATTCCAATGCTGAACTTATTGTATGCTAGTGATAACAAAAATCCTTTACTTGCAAAGTAGTTTTCATTTATAAAAAATGTAATCCAGATGTATTTCTTAAATCAGCAGCCTATCTTGTTTTATTGTTGGTGTAAGCGAAATGCACAGCCTATATACTATTCCCAATGCCCTATATTATGTTATATGACACATTTGAGATTTTCTATAAAACATTTAGCCAGAAAGGGTTTTAATAATTGAGTCAATATTACACACTTGACTAGACAGGAACCACACATCACAGTACAACTGCCTTTTCCATCCCTTTGTATATGTAAATAACTGATCATTTATGATGACCTGAGATACTTTTTAGTAATTCATATGGAGATCAAAATGGAATATGAAATGCTCTGTTACCACAGTGGTATTTCTATTTAAATCAAATAATATTTAAACAGATTGAAAGAAGAAATACAGGGCATTGGCAATGGTATAAACTGTGCATTTCTATTGCACGAATAGTGAAACAAGACAGACTGCTCATGTAAGAAATACATCAGAATTGCATTTTTGATAAATGGAAACTACTTTGTAAGTAAAGGACTTTTGTTATCATTAATACACTGTATGTTCAGCATTGGAATATAAGCTAATATAGTACATAAAAATGTTGTCATCAATATTCAGAGCCTAAAGAGGCTGATAGAAGAATATTGGGAGGTATCCATGGCTCCTTGTGGGCAGTATACATTGGGGCAATAGGCTGACGCAGTACTTACTTACATCTTGTTGCAGCATACATCATTACAATAGAAGACTTAGCCCAGAATGTTTTGATTATCTATGGCATATTGCTCTAAAACTATGTTCTTCTGTTTTTCAAAATAATGCTTATGTGAGGTACTGTACATTGCCAGAGGTGCCATGAGACCATAATGAAGTACCAAATGAAGGCTTTATTTATAGTATGATTTGTGAACTTTATATCTGTGGGCTAGGGTGCTGATGGCAGTAGTACCCTACATTTCAGATCTTTTAATATATGTTTCTTTTTGTCAAAATATGTAAAAAGGCACACCATGTCACCCTGAAGAAGCCCTAATAGAGGAGGAAATGTGGGTGGATCTACGACAGGTGAGCGACAAAACAGTGGTCAAAGTCCCCCACAGTGACACCCACAACGCGCACGGCAGAATGCTGCCACGACACCACAGTGCAGATGCAGACAGCAATGGCTGAAAAGGTGAACAGGTGCCTGCCGCAGGGGAGGAGGACCTGCAAGCCACAGGCACCATGCATGGGACACCCACACAGCCCAGCCACGCAGGGGCATAGTGCACCCAGGCAGACATTGCACAAGCAACCCAGATGGGGACCACAGGTGCTGCACAGTGCACCACCCCACAACACACTCCCACCATGGTGACCCAAACCAGAGGTGCCTGTTCCTCCCCCCCCCGCACACTGCTGCACAGTGTGCCTACACAGCACCAGTGGCACACACACAGTCCAGGTCCTTGGTACACACCCTGCACTGGACTTATCAGGGGCAGCACAGAGCACACAGCCATGCAGAACAGAGCAGCACCATGTGGACATCCCCCACCCCATGATGGCTGCAAGCAGCGCGGACCACTAGGGATGCAGGGACACACACAGGATGGACACAGGTGTGTGTGAGTATCAATCAGCTTTATTGCACACACCGTGACCCACACCCATAACTGTGCCCAGGACCCACCCCACACTAGCCACACTAGCCACACCTGCAGTGAAAACACATGCCACATTCCACAGCAGCACAGGTGCTCAGACCTGAAGTTAAACGTTCAGGGTGATGACCAGGAGGTAGTCCCATAGTGGTCTGGTCTCGTACTATTCCACAATTTGCTGGATCCTGTTAGTGGCATCCCTGGCCCTCCAGCGGCTAGTGCACACTTCATTCCCTCACAACAATTGCTGTTGTTTCAGCCTGTTCAGGTGCTGTTTCCCATAAAGCACCTCAATAAAGAGCTAGATGGTGAGATGGGTGGCACTCATCAGGGCGTTGAAGCCCCTGTGCCACCCCTCCAGTGCATTTGTGGTCCTAGGAAGGCCCTCATGGACTGCTGCATAGACATTCCAGAAATCTAGTGGGCATGTGGGGCAGCACTGCACACTGCTGTGGACAGACCGACCCTGCCACGTATCTTTGAAGTAGTCCAGGTAGGGGCCCAGGGACTCCTCATAGGGCTCAAAGAATGACCAGGACCACAGCTCCTCATAAGTGCTGGCAACATCCTTGGGTGACATGAAGGCGAGCGCTGCCAGGATCCCGATGTGCAGCGCAAATTCATCATTGGTGACATATAGTTGTGCCAGGTCACTGTGCTGCTGCAGCTTCTTCCACAGGCACTGCATGAAGTGAAAGAAGCAACCTGTGGAGTCGTGCCCATAGGAATACAGTGCACAGTGCCCTGAAGGTGGCAGGCTCATAGTCAATCATTATTGACAATGAGCTGATGTCAGGACACAGCTCCAGGATCTTACGCAGCATGGCAGTGTAGCAGCTCATGGTCCTGCTGCCCATCAGTGCGTACATGCCTGGCAGCACTTCCTCTGACTCAACACCATGCAGGCTGTACATTTGCTGAAACAGCCGTGGGCTGCTCCAGAAGGTTCCATTAGCATACCAGACACCACAGTGGGACAGGTAGTCAAAGTTCTGCTGTCTGCTGAACAGTAGGAAGTGGCCAGTGGTGCCTCCGGAGTCATGTAGCAAGAACTGCTCACCTGCATCTGTCATCCTGTACTCCTCCGGGATCATGAGGGCTGGTAGTGAGCTTGGTTCACTGGCGCCATCTGCACCCTCTGCCATGCCCTTTGGATGGTCCGCTTCAGGTGTGTCGCTGCAGGTAGTCGCCTGCCGACCATGTCAGGCAGTCCAATGTAGTATGTCACGATGACCTACTGGCTGCTCTCTGTTGTGGTCATGGTCTGCCGCTTCACCTCTGCTAGTACCTGCTGCACAGCTGCCTCCATGCCATCCTGCACATGGTTGTGCAAGCCAGTGAGTGGCATGTCGTCTACCCCATCCACAGTTCAGGTATGTCTGTGACAATTTCCCCGCATGGTACTGGATGCACTTCCAGTATGTTGCTGGTCCACGAGTCTGTTGATAGATGTATCCCCTGAAGGAGAGTAGGTCGTAGCCTCTGGCGCTTTTTACAAACTGAAATGGCATGTCTCCATCGGCACCTGTTTACCTGTATGTGGCCAGCCCCCCCACCATTGGGCATTTATGATGTGGCGCTGTGTACTCCGCCCATCCGGAACATCCACCCCTCACTGTGCTATCCCTGTCGGCCTGCCTGTGTGTGGAGGTTGGTTTGTGTGCCATGGGCCTCCTGTTTGCTGCACCATCTGGTACTTTTGGGGTGTGCTGCCTTCCTACCTGAGTACCCCTTCTCAATGTTCAGGTCCACGACACACAGCACTGTGTGACATCTGCCTATTCGCTGGGGTCACAATCAACCTGTGAGATGTCTTGGTTGTGGACCTATCAGCAGCTGTGACCTGTCACTCTGGAGGTGGTTGTGGAGCAGCTGTTGCCCTGAGGGATTTGAGGTCAGGGTGTCACCGTACGAGGTGCGTGCCATTGTGGATCCCTGTCCAAGACATGGTGATTTATATGCAGCATTCAATGAAATAAAAGAAATCAAATATATTTATTTTGGAGTTGGCTGATTTTCTGTATACTTCCTCACAAGTCTGAGTCCACAAAAGCCCCCAACCTTATCACTATATTGAACCACTGCTATAATGCTGGGAAGGTACTGTACCTACCGGGCTACCTTATTCTTTTGCTGTCATAAGAATCAGCCTTATGCAATCTACTATGCTGCAGTAAACAGTAAGTAAAAACATTTTTTGCACCTGAAGTGCCAGTTTGGACAAACCACTCAGTTGGGTGTAGGGCTGTTAGTGCTGACTGTTCCCCTTTACTGAGTTTCAATAGTCTCCATTACTCTAGAGTTCCAACCATTGTTCCATTGCTACTGCGAGGAAACACCAAATGGTGTACTATTGTAGATCAACCGAAAACCAACATTGTATTACAAAATTTGTTGAAAATGTCTTGCTTCCTAATGGGTAAATAAGTTCTGTGTCCCATATGATAATTCTCCAGAAATGTAAAGGTTAGAAGAAGTTCAGCCACTGGGAAATGGAATTTTGGGCAAGTCACATACAGAATTTATGAGCAACTTCACTCATCCCTGACTGCTCTTAAGAACATGACTATTGTCTTTATTTACTGAAAGCCTTCACCAAGGCCCTAAAAAGTAAAGCTCCCTTAAATGTGTAAAGGTAAATCAATAAGTAAACACTCTTTCCTCTCATGATACCCTGCTTACACACATAAACAAATACAAAAATTGAGTATTATTTAGATTTTTAATTCCTGGTGTTTCTTTGGTGACCACGAGAAATCCCTCTTCTATCCTTGCTAGCTTGCAAGAGTAATCTATTTCTCCTGCTAGGTGCCATGAGTATCAGTGATGGATGTTGCTATCAGGGTGGCAAAAACCAAACTCAAGCAAAATGAAAATGATAGCACATTCAAAGCATACACAATCATAGACTGCCAGGATTTAGAGGTGAAAATCACATAGTTTATTAACTGTGCAGTTGAATTACTGTGCCGCTATGACTTCAGTTCAATGCAAAATTCAAATAAATGCTTCAATCTGTTCATCCTGCACCCAGAGCCATTCCATGGTGCTTCAACTCAGAATTACTCTTCTTTAGGTGGTGTGGTCAGGGGGGCAGCAGCTTGAGTTTAAGTATAATCAAATGCATGACATCATAACTTTCAGGTGAAAGTGATTTATTTACTGTATTTATTTAGTTTTTGTTAACCTGGTTAGGTGCACTAGCCAAGTTGACTATTTTCAGGCATGACCTGGGAGAATAGAAACATAGAAGCAAAGAATTTGATGGCAGATAGGGACTGCTTGGCCCACCTAGTCTGCCCATTTCCCTACCTAACGGATAAGCTGCAGATCCTAGTTAACCAACAGACTACTTTGTCCTACACCCCACTAGAATTGCCTTATGTCTTTCCCATGCATTCTTGAATTCCCCCACTGTTTTTGACTCTACAACCTCCTCAGGAAGGCTGTTCCATGTATCCACAACCCTCTCTGTGAAGAAATACTTCCTCACATTACCTCTGAGCCGTCCTCCCTCTAACTTCAAATTGTGCCCCCTTGTTTTTGCACATCTTTTTTTCTGAAAGATTCTACCATCTTGGACTTTGTTGATTCCCTTGAGATACTTAAAAGTTTCTATCATGTCCCCCCCACCCTCCTTCTCTTGAGGCTATACATCTTTAGTTCCTTTAGTCTTTCTTCATATGTCTTCTGATGCAGACCCTGCATCATTTCGGTTGCCCTCCTCTGGACAACCTCCACCCTGTCTATGTCTTTGCGGAGATGGGATATCCAGAACTATGCACAGTACTCCAGATGTGGGCTTACCACTGTCTGTACAGTGGGCCAACAACTTCCTGTTTTCTACTGGTGATGCCTCTCCCCACGCATCTGAGTATCCCCCCAGCCCTCCTTACTGCCTTCTCACATTGCTGGCCCACCTTTAGGTCATCTGACATGACTATCCCCAGGTCTCTTTCCATTTTTGTTATTGTCACTATCTCACCCCCCATTTTGTACTCTTCCTGTGTGGATTGTGGAGCTATTTCTGGTCTCCAGGGTGACCCACAGTGTCTTCTCTCCTCCCTGTTTATGCTTTAGTTCTGTTGCTTTTATCCCTTCCCTTACATGGAGAGATACTCTTCCTCCTCCTCCTCTTCTTCCCTCCCTGTCCCTCCTGTAGATTGTGTAGTCTGGTATGTTGAAATCCCAGTCATGGTTCTCTGTGTACCATGTTTCTGTGACTGCCACACTATACAGGCATGCCTCTTCCATCAAGGTCACCATTTCAGGGAGCATTTTACCTAGACTATGGGCATTGGTACTCATTACCCTCCATGTTTTTATGGCTTTATTTATTTTTGCCCCCTTCCTGTCCCTACTGCCCTTGTCTTTTTCTCCATTTACCCCTGCCCATCTCCCTATTGACTGCTCTATTTTGGTGTTTACCTCACTAATTACCCTGATTTTTGGGGTGGGCTAGGATTTCCCTTCTCCTCTTCAGTGCCTCCCCCCGTGGCCAGTTTAAATGCTTGTCATTGATGCATTTAAACCTATCACCTAGGATTCTGGTTTCCCTCTAGGATAGATGCAGACCATCATGCCTGTATAGATCTGCATCCCTCCAGGTGGAGCCCCAGTCCCTAATGAAGCCAAATCCCTGAGCTCTGCACCAGCTTTTCAACCAGTTATTGAATCCCATGGTGCAGAGTGCCCTAGCCTCATCCATGCCATAGACAGGTAGCGCTTCTGAGAAAGTTACCGTGTGTGCTATTTGTCTAAGGTCCCTCCCCAACTCCACAAACTCCTGTTGCACTGCTCTGATCCCATTCTCAGCCAGGTCATTCATCCCTAGATGGATAATGACATCCAGCTCCCTCCACCTTGCCACTGCTCCCATGATCCTGAGGATTCATTTCCTATCCCTTCAAGCCTTGGTGCTGGGCAGGCACCTTACCTCTCTTTCCCCTCCCTCCCCAGTTCTATCCCCTAATAATTGAGTCCCCCACCAGGAGTTGTTTCCTTCCCCTGTGGGGTCCTGGACCACCCTCCTGTGGGTCTCCATTGTGGAGGTTCCCAGCATCCTCCTTGGTCTTCACTGCAGGTGCCTCCATAGAGGAACCATGCTTCACCAGAGTGGAAAATGAATTGTGGAGAGGCACAACTGGAGGGATGTGCCTCTGTTCTGCCACCCTCACCCTCCCTGAGCCCACCGTGGTCCAACCATTCCTCTTTCTTGGCAACCTCTGAGGTAGTGGCAGTGGCCTGGGTGGTCCCTGGGTGGGGGACCAGGTTTCATGAATCCTTGCCAGGTCAGCATGGAGATGAACAACCTTCTCCCTCAGACCAGAGAGGTGCCTGCAAATAGGGCAGCAATGCAGTTTCCAGAATGTCTCCTGGAAGACTGCTGCTCCACAGTCAGTGCATTGCACCACTCCCCACATGTCTGTGTCCCTTCCAGTTACAGATGCTTTTTTTGTTTTCTATTCTTGTTTTAGTGTGTGTAAGCTTGTGAGTGTCTCTACCCCCATTCAGTGTGCTGTGCCTTTAAGGATATGAACAGGTGTATGTTGTTAGCAGTTTTGAGGAAGTGATGTCAGAGCCCCTGCTATAAAGGAAGTTATGTGCTTGGGGTGGGTGGGAGTAAAACTATGCTGTCCAGAAACAATCACCTACAACTCTTACCCTCCACCCTGGGGAGTGCCTTCCTTCGTTTCAGACATCTATTTCACAAAGGCTAAATAACAGGTCTAGTCACAACTGACTGCAAATATCTCCCAGCTGCAGTTCCTCCCTGGCAAATTAAAGTTAAAACTAAGAAAAGTCCACCCCCAAAACAGAATCAATACTAGATACTTACACAGGTTCAAAAATAATAATTTAGTTCAGTGTAGTCTAGAAAATAACCTCCTTGATTTAAGAAAGCTGTGACTGCTTTCTCACTCTCCCTGTCTTCAATGTGAGAAGGAGACTGCAACACCTCTGAGACAAAAAAAAAAACATTTTCAGCAAAAAATAAATAAATAAAATAGGGGCAAACAGTAATTTTTCTTAGCCTAATGATAAAAAGCCACAAAAATTTAACACCACCTGTAATAATTTCACAGAAGATATACCCTGTAAAACACTTTGCTACAGAAAAATAAAGCAGTAACAGAAGATATACCTTGCAAAGACAATTTGAATCAGAAGATTACAGCAGTAATCTGTTAGTACACACCTGTAGGCACACCTTGTAATAATGCAGCAGAGGGTATACCCAGCAACAGCAATGTGAATCAGAGAAAAATAAAGCAATAAAATGTTAGCAACAAACAGTAACAATCCCCTGTGTGTACAAAATAAAAACAACACACAGTAAATCTGCCTAACCAAAAGTCTTAATCCTTTCCCTTACTCTGGTAAGGTTCTTAGTTCTGTCCTTTCAAGCAAGCTAGAAGGAAAGAGCGCAGGTGAAGCTAGGTGCCTTGGCCAGCAAACCTAGCCTTTCACCTCCAAGATATTAACCTGACCTTCTAATCCTTCTTTCTGTTGGAAGTTGCTGGCAGTTTGCCAGCTCCACCCCCAAATACAGATCTAATCCCCTGGAAGAGCTGTGGAGGAAAGCAATAAGCTCCTTCAATGTGAGAAGGAGACTGCAACACCTCTGAGACAAAAAAAAACCTTTTCAGTAAAAAAATAAAAAAAATAAAATAGGGGCAAACAGTAATTTTGCTTAGCCTAATGATAAAAAGTCACAAAAATTTAAGCACCACCTGTAATAATTTCACAGAAGTGATACCCTGTAAGAAACATTTTGTTACAGAGAAAAATAAAGCAGTAACAGAAGATATACCTTGCAAAAGACAATTTGAATCAGAAGATTACAGCAGTAATCTTTTAGAGCACACCTTGTAATAATGCAGCAGAAGGTATACCCAGCAACAGCAATATGAATCAGAGAAAAATAAAGCAATAAAATGTTAGCAACAAACAGTAATAATCCCTGTGTGTACAAAATAAAAACAACAACACACAGTAAATCTGCCTAGACAAAAGTCTTAATCATTCCCCTTACTCTGGTAAAGTTCTTACTTCTGTCCTTTTGAGCAAGTTAGAAGGAAAAAGCTCAGGTGAAACTAGGTGCCTTGGACAGCAAACCTAGCATTCCACCTCCAAGATATCAACTAACCTGATCTTTTAACCCTTCTTTCTGTTGGAAGTTGCTGGCAGTTTGCCAGCTCCACCTCCAGATACACACCTAATCCCCTGGAAGAGCTGTGGGAGGAAAGCAATTAGCTCCTTCAATGTGAGAAGGAGACTGCAACACCTCTGAGACAAAAAAAAAAACCTTTCAGCAAAAAATAAATAAATAAAATAGGGGCAAACCGTAATTTTGCTTAGCCTAATGATAAACAATCACAAAAATTTAAGCACCACCTATAATAATTTCACAGAAGATATGCCCTGTAAGAAACACTTTGCTGCATACATAAAATGACATGAGAGTATACAATACACAGTATATAGTACAGGTACATAGTATGTAGTACAGGTAGATTAGAATACAGATCAAGTCAGACAGTACTCAAGATAATACATATAGCTATGCAGAGATGACAAAAGTGACATTAGTGCATGCAAATAACTGAAACTGGGCTAAGTGGCAGCTATAAAGACATTTTATAGCAAAGCTTATTTAGAAGTGCAGCAGTGTCTTGGGCAAAATATGGTGGTTAGGTGTGAGGCATTAAGTGGGATCAAAGCATGTGCAGGAGTCCTGGGATAGGTGACAATATAGTTCTTTTTTGAAGATTGGGTGGGAGTTAGCCTGCCTCAGGGCAGGAGGGAGGGAGTTTCAGGTGGCTGGGGCAGTGCAGTGAAATGCTCCAGAGTCTTTTGAAGTAAGACACCTGGGTACAGTAAGTAGAAATTTGTTTGCCGAGTGTAGTCCATGGGCAGGTGTCTGTGGTACAAGTAGAGCTGCAAGGGAGGAGGAGGAGGGGGTTTGGTTATGGATTACAGAGTCTGTGAGGGTCCTTAGGGAGTATAGTCAATAGGCAGTTGGGGAGAGCCAGCCTAGGTCGCTATACAGTGTACAGTGGTGCTTGAGGTGATGGGAAGAGAAGGCCTACATATGTTGTTATACGTGACATCCCATTTATGAAGAGCAGTCTTATGGGCATTATCAAAAGTGGAGACACCATATGTCAGCGCTGGAAGCAGAATACCCTTAGCAATTGCTAATTTGGTGGATGGTGTTAGCAGGTGACAAGTCTTATAGGTGATTTCAAGTTTGGCATTTGTTGCTTTACAGTTTGACTGGATGTGCAGACTAAAATCAAGGGATTTATCAAGGAGGACTCCCAGGTATATGAAGGATGTGACACAGTCGATGCAAGACCCCCCCAAAGTCATGGACTAGGAGAGGTTCCTCACAGGCCCTGAGTTTGGGGGCATTGACAAATAGCATGGCTTGGGTCTTTCTTGTGTTGAGGATGAGATTATTAGCATTTAGTTATGTTTGCATATTCCTGAAATCCGAGGAGAGGTTTTTGTTAATGATGTTACCTTTGTCAGCACTGGAGTAGAGGACAAGATCATCAGCGTACTGTATAGGATAGCTGAGCAGGAGAGTATGGCATAATCTGTGTTGTTGTTGATGTATAGTGAGAAAAGAAGGGGTCCCAGGATGCAGCCCTGGGGTAATCTGATGTCAGTGTTGGTCACATTCGAGAGAGCGGAGTTGAATTTAACAAGTTGTAATCTGTTTGATAGGTAGTTGTTAAACCAGTCAACTACTGAGGATGAGAAGTTAAGTCTATGCAGGGTTGAGAGAAGCAGGGGATGATCAACAAGATTGAAAGCTTTGGTAAGATCGATAAATATTGCTCCAGTGAGTAGGCCTTTGTCCATGTTGCAGAGTACATCTTCGGAGAATTTGAGAAGAGTGGTTGAGGTACTGTGCCCTTTTCTGAAACCATGCTGAGTGTCTGAGAGAAGGTTGTTCTTTGTGAGATAGTCAACGGTTTGGGTTGCAACAAGTTTCTCCAGTAGCTTGCTTAGCACAGAGAGGATGGCTATGGGCCTGTAGTTGTCGATATCCTTTGAGTCTCCTTTTTTAAAGATAGAAGTAACTCTGGCAATCTTCCAGTGATCTGGGACAATGCCGAGAGAGAGAGAGACAGATTGAAAATCTTGGCCAGTGGCGAGGCAATCAATGGTGCTGCTCGATTCAGGAGTCATGGCTCGAGTGAATCTGAGCTAGGGCTAGTGTTGTCAGATATGTTTTGCAATAGCCTTTAGACCTTGGATCTAGATATAGCTTTAAAGTGTAAAGGAGGGGTAGTAGTTAGTTGGCAGAGGTCAGCACCAGATGCAGATCTCTGGAGTGTGCAGTAAGGATGAGATGATGTGGGAGGTGAAGCGAAGGATGAGGTGTACTGAGACAGGTCCGTGAATAATCTGTTAAAGGCATTCGCTATAGTGTTTGAGTTGTTGCAATGCATACCATTTAGGATCATATCCCCTGGGGTCAATGACTGGGTAGCCCCAAGAAAGGTCTTGATGTGTGTCCAGAATTTTCTAGGGTCACCAGCAGAGTTTGTGAGCAGTTCCTTGCAGTAGATGCTCTTTGCTGTTCTGATTTGTTTCTTACAGGCACTCCAAGAGGCCCTGTAGGTATTGTAATCCTCCAGTAGTCCGGACACTTCATACTTCTTCCAGAGTTTGTCCCGTGTGCACAGATTATCCAGCAGGTCCTTGTGTAGCCATCTTGTTTGTTTACCCCTGGCCCTTCTGGTGACCTTCAGGGTATGTTTATCTTGAAGTGCTTTGAAATTGTCAATGAAGATATCAAGGGCTATTTGAGCATCGTGGGAGTGACAGATATCAGACCAGCTGATACAGGATACATCATAGAGGAAAGCTTCCATGTCCAGTTTGGCAAAGTTGGCAGTTGTGATGTAGTGGGAGGGGGTTGGGGAGCAGTCACCGGGCTCCATACACAGAAAGTGGGAGAGCGGTTTATGATAGCATCTGCCAAGATGCCTGTGGTTTGCACATGGTCAAGGCGATTCACCAGTACCCAGTCTATGAGGGTGGAAGTAGTTAGAAAAGGGGTGGTTCTAGTGGGTTCAGTTAAGATCTGGTGCAGGTTATAGCTCTGCGTTAGTGTCAGCAGTGTGTTGTGAGTTGGTCCCAGCCTATTTAGGTTAAAGTCACCTAAGATTATGAGCTCATTTTGCTTGGTGTTTATGGCAATTTGATTAAGTAAATCCAGAAGACCTGTAATACCTCCAGTGGGTGGGTTGTAGGTGCAGATAATGTGGAGTTTTTTTGTGCCAAGGGCATTGGTTGTGTGTAGAGACTCACAGACTGAGGGTGAGCCGGTGGGTGGGTAGATCATAACATAAAGATGTTTTTTATAGAGGAGAGCGACCCCCCTCCATGTTTTGGGAAGGCCTATCTCTCTGTATCAAGGAGTAATTGGGCAAGGAACATAAGGAGTACGGAATGTGAAGCTTGAGCCATGTTTCAGATAGGCAGAGTAGGTCAGGATTGTACACTTTCGTCCATGCCTCGAGATCAGCAAAATGCTGGTAATGCTCCTAATATTCATGTGGGCAATGAGAAGTCCTTTTCCTGAGGCAGCCGATAGGTCAGTGGGAGAGTGGGTGGATAGGCTAGGGTTAAGTTCTATGTCCCCTGACAATAGGATGATGAGGAGTAGGAGAAACCACAGTTTAATAGTGTGGCATGGGAGATGAACCAGTTGTGTCATTTTGTATTTTCTGAGCATACGAAACGAGTTGTAGGTATAACCCTTCAGAAGGATAAGGGTGGTGTAGGCATGCACATGTTGTGTTTCGGCAATTTGGTTGGAGAAAGAAAAGCCATTGTGTTGTGAGGTATTCTCTCCATGGTGGTTGTTGATTGGAACAGAAGTAGATACCCCATGTAAGCATAATAGCAGTATCAGAAGCAGGATTCGTCCTTCCAATCTATGAGTTGCCAGTTTTGGCAGGAGACTGCAAATGTTTACTGTAGCAAGGGTGAGTGTTCCTGAGTGACTCATGGTGATCTACTGTGGACCAGAAAACTGATTGTTTCTGTAGATCAAAGACCCAGAAAGTATTAAATTCCTGAAGGTGATGAACATTGGCCTAGGGCACATGCAGGATGTAAAAATCTTTTGCTAGAATCTTTCCTTTGTTCTCCAAAACTGTTGTGAATGGACCTCAAAGATAAGCACACATCCTTTAAGAAAGTCAGATGGAAATGTGGATTCAGTGCAGCACTCCACAACCCAGAAGCTTGTATAAAAGATTTACTGACCTCACTTTTGCTTTTTGATGTCTTCCAAAAAAGTTGATTTATGATGAGAATGCCAATACCTGGTGGTGATGTTTTGTAGTTTCTTAGTCCAGGAAATGTTCATAGATGTTATGTTCAAGAATGGTCCAGTTCCTCCAAGAAGAAACACATGAAAAACCACAAAAACTAAACTACTGACAGAGACAAACACAAACACGAACAGCCAGCCACACCGATGAATGAAATCTTACTTGTGTTGCATACTCTGGATTTTAAACTCTTACGACAGATAAAGTTGCTGTTTATGGAAAAATCCACTTTCTATCCAAGTAATTACAACAACATCATAAACTGTTTAGAAAAAGTGGTATCTAAACAAGTTGAGGACATACAGAAAAATGCTAATGCTAATAATAAACAAAATTTGTTCTTTGAAGAGAATTCAACTATAAAGGAATTAGCTGATTTTAAAGATACCACAATCAAACCTGCTGACAGCAGGGGAAATGTGCTGTTAGACAGAGAACACTACAGAAGAATAGCACTGGGTTTGTTAGAAAAGGCAGAAAATTATAGAGCGGTCTCGTGCAGTCCAGTATTGTTTTTTAAAAGATGGCTATTTGAGATTCTGAGTAGAGCTATGGAGACTGACTCTGTCTCTGAAAGTGAATTTAAGTATATCTAGAATAAGCATCCCATCACCCCGACATTCTATAGCTTGACTAAAATCCACAAATACTACAAAATCCCCCAGGAAGACCCATTGTGTTGGGGGTGGGCTCATTGATAGAAAATGTGGGTAGATTTCTGGATTTGTTTCCTTGAACAATGCATTAAGTTACTGTCTTTTCTGAAAGATGCTGGAGGCCTGTGGAGTAAAATAGAAGATTCTAGATGGAAAGACATGTTCTCATAGGTGAATATAGACATAGAGGCACTCTATACTTCCATTATACATTGGCAGGGAGTGGAGGTGTGCAGGTACTTTCTACTGAGACACACTAGTAACAGTGACATACCAACAAACGTCATTACTGTGGCATTAGAATTTATACTGGAGACAAATCATGTTGAGTTTGAGGGTAGGCATTTCATTCATCCATGCAGTACAGCTATGGGGTGGCTATGGCTCCTTCATTTGCCAACCATTTTCTGAGGCTCTTCCAGGAGCAAGTTATCATGAACATGAGAGTGAACCCTTACTGCAGGAACATTACAATGTGACATTGTTTAATTGATGATGTGGTGCGTGTCTGGGATGGTGGTCTGAGAGAAACTGAACAATTTATGTCATGGATCACTGAGAATGACAGGAACTTGAGATTTACACACACCACTGATAAATCTTGCATTAATTTCCCAGATCTCACACTTAGCAGTGAAACATATGAGGGTGACACAATAATACACGTAAATGTTTTTGGAAGGACACTGCTACCAATGCCCTGCTACAGGCACAGAGTGCTCATTCAAAGGACCTCAAGGACTCAGGGCTCTACAATGCTGGTTCAACAACAATGTTGTCAACCAACATCACAGCAATGGATTTATGTTGACTGCAAGTTGTGGTAGACATAAATCTGGCAGGAGACCCCAGTCTTTTTTTCTACTGGGGGCTTTGCCCCAACCCCCATGCTGGGGGACCTATGCCCCCACAATCTCCCAACTAAAGAATTTCAACTCTGAGTCAGAGTTGGTTCGGGGAGGGGGTGCAAGTCTAAGAGATAGAGTGCCAGGGGATCAGGAAGATCATTACAGCAAACTGTTGATGTTGTTGGCATTGACATGTTCACTGCAATGGTGTCACCATATGGTCAGCATACCGGGGCTCAGTATCCACTAACTAGTTTATTAGATTAAAATGCAATTGCAGCAAAATAGATGAGTTCAACATACAGGCTGAGGAACTTACAGACAGATTCCTTAATATGGGTTATGAGAAGAAATTATTGGAATCAGCTCTTGATAGGCTTAAAAAGGTAGAAACAGATGTTTTATCACTAAAAAAAGATAAGGGAACAGACACTGAACATGGCCCCATTACATGTGCAACTGAATGTAATAACATCTCAGGAAGAGTAGGCAATATAATATAAAAAAAATCAGCCCATTTTAATGAGAGATGATGCTGTAGGATGTGCAGTGGGTTGTAAACAATGCATCTCATTTAGTAAAGCAGGCAGCTTCAAGGATGTCCTGGTACATAACCAGTCTGGCAAGGCAAAAATGACAACACTGGGAATTGGCTACCAGCCAAACCAAAGGGGTTCCACAGATGCAAAAACTGTAACATTTGTAATTATGCAGTACAGGGCAACACATTTAAACACCCACACACAGGCAAAGAAAGTAATATCACAGAATTCCTTAATTGTAACATCACATTTGTGGTATATGTGCTTTGGTGCAAATGCAGTTTATTATATGTGGGTAAAACAATAAGAAACCTCAAGTTAAGGAAACAGGAATATGTCTGATCCATCACAAACAAAAGATAGTATATACCTGTAGGTAAAGATTTTTTTTTTAAATACATGGCTCTGACCCTAAGTACCTGAAGTTTGTTGGCCTAGAAATGGTAACCCATCCCAAGAGATAAGGGGACAGGAAAAAACTATTGCTACAGAAGGAAAATGCCTGGATATATAAACTTAACAGTATGAAACCTGGTGGCTTAAATGAATACTGGGACTTAAAAATCATATCTGTACAGAAAAGATAATTCCAAGTAACTATGTATACTGTTGATAATTGTTCTATATTCTAACCACTTCACATTGCTACAACATCCTGACCTCCATTTTCTTTAAATATGTGCAGCTGGATTTTCAAAATGTGGTACTGGGCTTGTGTCAAACCCTGCACCAAGGCTCTTGGGTTAAATCTCAATACTGACACTTTAGCACAGCATGAGGGAGGTGTTGTACTCCTGAGGTGCCATCTTTTTGATGAGTCATTAAACCAAAGTCCCATCTGCCTGTTCTGGTGGTAGTTCAGGTGGATGTTAAAGATTCCATGGCAATTCTCGAAAAGAGTAGGGGATTTTTTTAATTAAAATTATAATGAATAACAAAAAAAAAACATGATATTGATTACACAAAATTGTAAAACAGAAATTATAAACCAAAAAAGTATTCCTTCAGACATACCCTTCTACAAACAAAAGAAATACATGTTATATCGTACCATACACATCCCCCTTTAAGAGAAAGCTTGAATTGTAGCAATCAGTCTATATACCCAGCAAAGTTTACAAACAATTTTGAAGAATAATCTCTCATAACAACCAACTAGTGTAACCACTTTCCTCTTCCCCTTCTTTCTCCTTCAAGGGTATAAATAAAAACAAACTTTGAGGGGATAAACCAATACAAGAATTGTTATTGTCCCTCGAGTGTTTTTTTAAATGATTCCAATACCTCTCCCATATGCCTCTTTTCAAAGCCACATATTCTGTTTCTTTCAGACTAATAATGTCATTGTAAATCAAAAAATATAATTCTACTGCAGTTATCTGTTGTTGCTGGAAAAGAAAATGACATCTGACCTGCTATATCCAGTATAATAAAATTGCTGAAATCACATTCAAAGTACTACTACTATAATGATTCCATGTTTTAGGGAATATACCATAATATAACTATAATGCTGTCATTTGTTTAAAGGGTTGTGCTTTCCATTGTTGTTTCCAAATGTCCCAAAACTCTAAAATAAAAGGGCAATCAAAATATAGATGGTCAAGTGTTTCAACTTCTGTAACACAAGTATGCCTCAGACAATATCTATCTTCCAATGCTTTGTGTTTATGGTTTCCTCTTGTATTAATTTTTCCATGGACCCCAAGACATACCAGATCCCACATTTGCTTTGGGATTCTTTTTTCCAATAATCTGTCCTGGGTTTGTTTCTGATCTTTTTCCTGGTATTGCAGAAATGCTTGTTCATCAAAGTTTTCCCCCCAAATTTCTAAATATAATTCTCTCCTAGACAATTTTAATACATCTCGAAATAATAAATCCCAATTTTTTTCACATTAGCAAAACTAACTGTCCAGTCCATTTAAAGTTTATATTTTCTCTTATTCTTATGTGTAAACTCAGTGGCTTCCCGTTTGTTTCAAAATTTCCTGTAGGCATTGAACTATCCATACCCCCCAGGTTTTCTGTAGATCTTATATAATGGGCCTTACATTTGTGTGTACTAATATAGAAACAGAGAATACCACTGGATTTACCATCCCCACTCCCCCATCCTTAATATCTTTATATAGTATATTTATTTTTATGGGGTTTAAACTACTCTCTCAAAAATCCATAAAAAAAACAGTCCATCACAACAGTCTCAAATCACTTTGGTAACTGAAAAATATGGCTCACAAAAAGAAAAAATAGGAATAAGGAAGGTTTTTATAAAAAAAAATGTTTTAACTTCCCCATCTTCCCATTGTACCATCTGCTAATTTTTCCCTCCCTTTATTTATACATGACTCCCAATTATAAACAGCCACATCTCCTGACCAAAATATATACCCAGAATTTTCTGTGGAGTTGTGGAAACCTGTATACCCCCATTGAATACATATGATGTTTTTGTTGCATTTAGACTTAAACACACACTTTTATCTGTGTTTATTGTGGAATCTACTATTTGTAACAAAGTCCTTAATACTCCACAGGCCAAATTCCAAGTACAAGCATTCAGGGTTATAACACACAAATCATCCATGTACCTCATTGTTTTCAATTCTCCCATTCCTGGACATTGAATACCATACAGTAAGGGTGATCTGTTTAATACTCAGATTATTGGATCCAATGAGATAACAGGCAAAATTGGACTGAAAGGGCACCCTTGTCTCACCTCTTGCTGTACTGTACATGCCCTACCCACCCATCCATTTACATATGGTCTTACAAATGCCAGAGCATAACACATTTGTAACCAGTTAGAAAAAAACTCAGGAATACCATATGCTGTCAAAGTAAGACATACAAATTCTTGTGAAATGTGATCAAAGGCTTTTGCCTGATCAAAGCTCTAAACATAAACAGATGTTGACTGGTCAGCACCCTTATTGATTAACTCCCTAATAAGTATAACAGCATCCTGTATAGATCAACCTGGTATGGAGTCAAATTGTAATGGATGAATTAAGTAGTCTACAACTGTCATTAACCTATTACATAGTAATTAACAAATATTTTGAAATCTGTATTTAATAATGTAATGGGTCTCCAATTATTAATTAATGTTCCAGTACCCTTTTTTATGTAGAAAGATCATCAGTCCTTTGTACATCGACTCAGTTATTCTATCTTCACCTTAAAAAGCATTAAAAACCTGCATTAATTCTTTCGGAATAATGTCCTATAACAATTTGTAAAATTCTATAGTCAACCCATCTGATCCAGGGGCTGTATTATCTCTTAGCCCTTTTATGATCACCTCGAGTTCCCCACTCGAGAAATTACAAATTAGTTTGTCTGCCTGTTCGGGTAGTAAATGAGAAAGGTCAGCTGCTTTAAGTAAGAAATCTATTTGTTCCATGTCAACTACTGGACTTCTGAATTGTTTAATAATAAAATCCTCCAGCAATGGTAACTTTGTATCATTATCAGATGTTAATGTTCTTGTATTGTCTTACAATGCTGCCATCTGTCTAGCTTGCATTCTTTTCTTGCAGTCTTCATATGGATTGATTTGCTTTCTTTCCCTGTGTGCCAAATCTCTGTTCTAATTCTAATGTTTTCTGTCTGTCATACTGATACTGCGTCAGTTCATTTTTAATGCTAGCAGTCTCCTCTGTATAAATTCCCTCCCTGTCATTTTGCAAGGATATCAGGTTATAAAATCTATCCCTCAATTTTAAATATTCTTGTGTTTTCTTATTCGCCAAAAACCTAGATCTTTGTTTAAAAAACACAGTTAAGCATAATTGTGTGTCTTCCCTCCATTGTATATGTGAATCATACAAAAATAACACTGAATGCCTATCTTGCAAAATTTCTTTTAGGTGCTGTAAATTTTCTGGGTGTTTTAAAAGACTCGAATTTAACATCCAAAACCCTTTACCAGGTAGTCATGCAGGGCTAGGTGATATCTCAATTCCTATTAAAAAATGATCAGAGGTGTCTATTGGTATTGTATCAGGTGTAGTAATAGGAAAAAAATTTGAAAGAAACCAAAAATCGATTCTAGAAGTTAGTTTACTTTTAGAATATGTGGGTTTGGGATTTAAAGAGAACATATCTTTTAAGGTAGCTTGTTTTATCAATTTTTCCAGTTCTATACTACATAGTAAGTTTTACATCTTGTAGTATCCTGTCTTAAACTAATATTAAAATCATCTCCAAAAAATATTAGCCTACTGGTAAACAAATAGGGCTGGATTTTCTGTAATAGGGCTACCCATAAAGCTTTCATTTGAGGTGGATATATATTTATCAATCTACAAAAGACACCTTGGACCAAAACATCCAAATTCAAGGCTCTGCCTGGATTTACCTCAACCATTATTTTGATTATAACCTCATGTGGAGTAAAGCATGTGCCTAGTCCTAAACATTGATCATTCCCTATGGACCATACTGATTTCCCTTTAAACCAATCATTAGTGACTGTTTTCACCTCTTGTTCTGTATATAGTCTGGTATCCTACAAAAAGAAAATGCCATAGTATAAAGACTGTAACACAGAGAAAGTGGCTTTCCTTTTAAATTCAGATCTAATTCTATTAACATTTCGATTAGCTTAATGTAATACAGATGCTGTTTGTACAATAATTTAATCAAGTGGCTTTCTTCTTATTAGCACTGGTATTTCTTTTTTTAACTTTTGACAGTCCCTCCATCTTCTTCTGACCCCCACTTTCAATGGGAGGGGGGTCATGTTGTGATGATTGGAGGGAAACATCTGAGTCTTTATTCTCCATTATTTCATGTAGCAGTAATATTAGTACTCGGATTCTTTGAAGCCCATTTTGGTAATTTTCTTCTTTTGGGTATAGGATGAAATTCAGACCCATCCACTAAGGGAGTTGAAACAAGAGTTTTTTCTCCTGACTGCTATCCTTGGGGGGGGGGGTCCTCTATAATGCAGTTGAGGTAAAAGAAGTTCTCCAGACTGTGGAGTGTCATCCTGAATATTTTTAGAGGTCTCCCTTCTAACCTCTGAACTATTTACATCATGTCCAGAACGTCTCTCATGAGGGGGAGTACTCCGTTTGGAACCCTTGTTATGGCTGTTTGATTGAAATCTAGCTGCTTTATTAATGTAGAAATCATCTCCTACATTATCAGAAGCATTGTGTGCTTCCCAGGGACATGAAGAAAATACATGGTCCTCTGACCCACATAGATTGCAGATTGGTGGAATGGTACAAGTGGTAGCTGTGTGTCCCAAGGCCCCACACACTGTGCATTTGAGTTGATCATAATCAGAACTGAGGTGTGTCATAGCCCATATCTATAACACAAATGAGGCTGACCAGGATAGAATAAAATACCCCTGTCTCTCCCAAGATAGAAACAGTTTGGTAAATGCTGTATCCCATCCTCAGTAAGTTTAAGTTGTACAGAGAATTTCCATCCCAATGTCCAGAGCCATTGTCGTCTTTGATAACCTCTGGGATCCCATTCAAAGTGCATCTTTTTTCTAACCAATACACAATGTCTAGCACATTAACTCCATTGTTTCTGAATAATACTGTTTTTATTTTTGCCATTGGTCTGGTAATAGGAAATGCAACAAAGGGTTTCCAAAGGAGAGTATTTTTGACAAAATAATATGCTGCCCAAAATTTGTCCAATAAACCAGCTGACCTAAAAATGATGTCAAAGTTATGGTCTCCTGAGGCGTGAATGAAAGCATCAATTTCTGCAGGTGGAAAGTGCAGTGATTTTATTATTAACTTTCTACCAATGTAGTTTCCATCAGGAGGGAGATCTAACCCCCCCCTTGTAATACAGACCGCAAACCATCTTTGCGCAGCCTCTGTCAGCTTCTTAAACAAGCTTGCATAGCTGGCAGGCTTTCTCTGTGACCCAGGCCCTCCTGCATCCCCTGAAGTACTTCTTGACATCTCTGTCCCATCAATATCAAAATCAATACCTGTTACATGGTTTGAAGATTCTTCTTTCCACAGCTGCTTTGTATCTTCAGTCCCCCGATGATTAGCCGGGACATGCTCAGTTGACACTGACTGCCTAGCTTGCTCTGAGTCAGTGTCTGAAGTAGTAGCATCAAAGGTTTTCTCTGCACCCTTTGATCTTCTTGTCAGAGATTCCATTGCAATATGGTGACCATCCATCCTGGAGTTATCTGTATTTTCCACCAAAGTTGGAGATTTAGTCCTGCTCGCAGTTGTAGATGTCCCTAGTAGAGGAATGTGAGGGTCTGGGATCCAGATACCATCCTGAAAGACCCAGACAGCTTTTTTGTAAGGCATTTTCTGGCTTCCAGTCCATTCAATCTCCGGAGAAAAGGAAATAGAACTAAATCCAAAGACAATGAAAGGGATGCAGGGTTTGAGGGTTCTGTTTGCTCTGGTACTGCAGAATCTTCATGAAAATGGCATTTCTTTATCACAGGTACTGTAGGACTCTGCACTGATCATTTTCTTTTTTTCTCATCATCTAAGCTATTTTTTTTCAATTCATAGTCCTTTTCAGCTTCAGATAGCATACTTAATAGATGCATTTTTTTTCAGTTCTAATTCCTGCTGTAACTGTTCTTCCTCCTCCATAACTACCTCAGTGACATAGGCTTCATCCTGAATATTCTAATAATCCTGTATCTTATCATTGTCCATTCTTTGGTCTGTCAGCTGCTGAGAAACACCAACTTCCCCTTGCACTCTCTCCCGTTGACTGAGAGGATCTGTGGCTCCAACGAACAAGGGTTCCCCCTACTGTTGAGTAGGGGAGATTTTTATTGAAATACATACAAAGTAAATATAAGATCAAATAAAAGAAGAACATCAAAAAAAAGAGAATACAGCTAGAAATAAAGTAAAAACAGAAAAAAATTAGCAAAACACAGGAACTAACTAGACCAAGAAATCATCCCAACTCCCCTCATTTATATTTAATGAAATAAGTGAATCCCCTCCACCAATTCAACACCTGTTTGATGAATACAATGAGCAATCCATGTTACATACATTCCCAAGTTCATTTGAAACTAAAATACTAAGACAGTCATAGGACATCCTCTTTTGATGCAATACCCATTGGCAACGAGCTTGCCACACATAAAACCTAACACAGCAAAAGAAAACCATCAACGTATCAGGATGATAAAGTACCAGACCTGTCCCATATCTCCCCAAGACCAGAATGTCATAGGTTAGAAATAGAAGCCAATCCAGTTCCCATTTAAGAGCTAAGAAATCCCACAAGGCAGTGACATAGGAGCAGTGTAACAAAAAATGCTCCATGGTCTCAGTCAATGCCACACACTCCATGTAAGGGTAATTTCTTTCTTCTATACTTTTATGTTTTGCATTCCCTCTTAAATTCAATCCACCATAAACAGTGAGCCAAAGATTATCCCATATTTTATGAGGGATCCTACTAAGGGTGAGTTGTCTGAGTATAAGGTGATTATCAACTAAGGGACAGTTCTTAAAACTAGGTTCCAAAGGATAAACCCTGGCCATAATATCCTGATATAATTTCTTCACAGTATTCAGTTTGCTAGCATCTTTTGTAACTCCCCATTTGTACAACTTCTGAGCATCTGGTTTAAAATAAAGAGGAATATGAATATGGGGATTCAATTTAGGTGTCATATGAAGCCATGCTACAAGATATTTAGCTAAGGATTTCTGAATCCAGGCATTGTGGACAGACTCAGAAATGGATAGAGCACTATTAACAGAGTGTTTAAAAAAAAGCACATGTAGGAAGACCATGGGTTCTAGCATACCTAGATCTCCATCTTTAATCTCTAAATACATGTAGCATCATTTAATTGGATTTAATTTACTACACCACAGCATCTGAAAATGTAAACTGCGCAGTCTAGTCTCTAAATAAGCAGGTAAGGGGTAGAGTACAGCCACATATTGTAACAATGGTAAAATGATTTTTTTTAAATTGCAATCCGTTTAAGTTTAGAAAACCTCCACTGCTTCCATCTGTGTACTTTTAGTTCAGCTTTATGTAAAGCCAGCTCCCAGTTATCATCAGGCAGGTTGTGAGTTCCAAAAATGATCCCTAAAATTTCCAAGGGGGAATGAGAAATAACTACTTCCTCCACAAGGGTGGGAGAAACCTTTCCTGACCCTATAAAAAGCCCCTTACTTTTGGCCAAATTAAATTTGGCATTGGATATGGACTGATAATTTATAATCTCCTGTAAAAAAATACAATCTGCTATGAATGTGAAAAAAATGCACAAATGTCATCTGCATAAGCCTGGAAGCATAAAGCTTGTGGAATTCCAAGCCCCAGCAACCTATCCCATTTTGGTGGCACAGTAATGGAATGAAGCAGTGGATCTAATGAAAAAATATACAAAAAGGGGCTCAAAGGGCACCTCTGTCAAACCCCAATATGAATATCAAAGCTCTTTCCAAAAAATCCTTTCAACAAAGGGCGAGCAGAAAAAAAATAATACAATAATTGAAGCTGTTTGATACAAATCGGGGGTATCTTGTAAGCCTTTAAAACTAGAAAACAGTATGGATGGTAGACCCTATAAAATGCTTTTTCCTGGTCAGCTGCAACCATGCAGCCCAAGAGACCTGAAACATTGCAATGGTCTATTACATCTCTAAGGGTCATTAACGCATGCTGAATCGTTCTGTCCGGAAGTCCACAATATTGATATGGGGAGATCACTAAAGAAGCATAAGCTCTTAATCGGGCATTCAAAATGTGTGCTAGGATTTTATAATCAGTGTTTAAGAGAACGATTGGTCTCCAATTACTAATCTGAGATCTATCCCCTTTTTTTTAAAAAGGTAGACCAATAATCCCTCAGTATAGGAGGGGTGTATGGTGTGAGTAGTGAACCAATGTGTATAAACAGTCAGCAATCCTTCCGCAATTTGTTGACAAAAGGTTTTATAAAACAAGTGCGGAATACCATCCAAACCAGGTGCAGTGTTATTTTTAAGAGCCATAATGGCCTGTATTTTTTCAGGTTTAGTAATGGGGGGTTGTAATTTGAGTAGTTCAGATGGAAATTCAGGGACCAAAACTGACCTTAAAAATCCATAATGTCCTATTCCTGAATAGATGCCTGTGGCCTAAGTGTCTCATAATGACGCTGAATAACTGCTTCCAAATCCTCAGGTGAACTCACCCTTTGACCATCCGAGGAAATAAAAAAATCCATGGTCATGTTTTCTTTAATAGTTTTACAAGCCCCAAAGGAGTCCCCTATGGGAGTGGTGGTAGTACTCTTATACAAGAGTGTCTGAATTATCTGTGCTCTATCATACTGAAACACATTCATAGCATCCTTAATAGTTGCAATCTGAGAGGAATAGTCAAATGTAATAAGATTAGCAAGGGAGTACAATTTTTGCAACTGCCGTCTAAGAGAGAAGTACTTCAAAAAATTATTGTTTCCAAGTGTTTTGCCATACTTCATGAACCAAGCCTTAATATCATGTTTAGTGTAGATCCGCCATTCTCCCTTATCTGGGTATAACATTTCCACTGATAATCTGGCCACAAGCAAGGCTCCCATATCTCGAAGGACCACAGGATTTTTTAAAACTGAGGTATTAAGTTTCCACCTACCACTCAAAGTGGACCTCCCCATTACTTGATCCATGGACAGAACCAGCAATAGATGGTCTGAAAATTCAACTGGGGTGATAGACAGTGACCCCTGAGGCACATTTGGGGAAATAAAAACATAATCAACGGTGGAGGTATAAGTAGCCCACATAAAAGTAAATTTAGGACCTTTTGTGTGAAGTAAGTGACAATCAATTAGGTCAGTAGTGGTAACTAGCTGTGCTAATGGATTGGAATCACAATATATTTTCTTGCTCTTGTCCCATTTCTGTTTTTTATCTGTCACTAGAATACAATTAAAATCCCCACATAAGAAAACATTATAATTAGTGACCAAAAAAGGCTGGATAGATTTCATATGGCTAACTTTTTCCACTTTTACTTGCGAATCATAAACAGAAATAAATCTACAATCCATATTTTTCCAGGGCCATCTAAAATCAGCACCCTACCTGAAATTAAGTCTATTAGCTTATGTAATGTTAAATTATAAGAATGAAAAAGTATCCCCATCTCGTAAGCAGAGTCCAGGTCAAAGGACCAATAAGAGGGACCCCAAACCCATTCCCTTTTAAACATCCTAACATGGTCTTCAGCATACATCCAGTTTTCCTGAAGTAAGCAGACATCTAAAGAAGTATCATGCAAATAATGGAAAACAGTTTGTCTCTTGGCAGGATTTAATAGACTATGCCCGTTAATAGAACCTATTGTGCACTGAGCCATTTAAGCAAAAAAGATGTTTAAGACAATACATTTAGCTATTTGTTTTTTTTTTCTTTTTTCCTTTATATTCTCCTTCAACCATAGTATGTGAGCCCTGCTCTGTAACAGATTTTTGAGAGTCCGAATTGCCTACTTCCATTTCGGAATCACCCCAAGTGGTAAGCAGAGCAGAGTAGGAGTTTTTGGTTTCTACTGGGGTGGGGGTGGGTCAGAAGAAACAGATTTAACAAACCTGGGGGATCTCCTGCGAGGTAAAGGATCCTGCACAGACAAGCCAGGACCCTCAGAAGGCGTACTAGAGGGGTCATTATAACAAACTGGGGTCAAAATCTCAGAAGTAATGGACTGATTCAAAGTGTCATATGGCAAACCAGATTGTACTGAAGATTCATGAGAAATAATTATGGGGTCATCCACCTGGGGCTCTGGGGACAGGAAAGGGGGGTCCTGGGGGGGAGGATCCTGGGAGGGTTGTGGATCAAGTGAATTAGCAGTATCTTGTGCCTGCTGGATGAGCAATTCTGGACTAATGCAAAATGCTTTATTCTGTGCAGCCCAGGAACATTCCCCAAAGATATGGCCATATTCTTCACACAGATCACAGCGGGTGTGATTTGCACATTGCATGATAATGTATCCAACCTCTCCACAGTTATTGCATCTAGGCTTGTCACAAGTACTGGAGAGATGCGTTCAAGAGCCACATTTATAGCAGGCCCATGGTTGACCTGCATAAAAACACACCCCATGATCTCTACCCAGCAAAAGGGAATTAGGAATGTGATTGATGCCAGTGTCATTTTGTCATAGTCTAACTTTATAATTCCAACCCCCAGTCCAGAAGAGTTCACTATCAAGTATAGCTTCAGGATCACTCAGCACCTTACACTTTTATGAAATCCAATAGGTAATATCTTCAACATGGACTCTCTTTTTGTGAAACATGGCTGTGACATATTTCACAAGAGGTTTAGTCAGAGGTATTACAACAAAGGGAGTCCATGCTGGAGAGAATTTGACCTGCCCATATCTTTCCCAGAACAAATCCAAAGCATAAGCTGTGCAAAAGCTAACATCAAAGTTGTCCTCCAGAGATGTTTATAAAGGCATAATCCTCTCTCAGAGACAAATGTAAAGAATCTTTTAAAAGCACTTTTCCCACATGATACCTATCAGGCCTGTCCTGTAATCCCCCTTATAGCGAATACGAACAGCGTTCCTCCATGGTGCTGCATCCTGTTTGGTCTTAGAAAAGAGTTCTGATAATAAAGGTTTAGAATCAGAAGGCTTGGAATTGTCCTGTAGCTGAGGAGGTTTATTGTCAGGAATATTAGAAGGCACCAAAGGTGGGAAAGATTCTATAGAATCAATAGTATCAGTCTCTATAGATGGGCTGTGATAGGAACCACAGGAGAAAGCACAACAGATGCTGTTTTAGCAGAAGAAAGTGGGTTACCCTGGGCAGAATGTTCAATCTCTTTAGGCTTCCATTCTGGAGAAGCTTGTGTAATTGGAAAGTCCCATGAGGGGTCAGGAACCCAGATTCCCCCCAGGAGACTGCTTCCACCCCATACCGGATAGGGCCTTCTGAGGAGACCAAGGATCATTAGGTAGAGAAATCGCCGAATGGTCAGCAGATGGCACTGTAACCAATGTTGTGGCTGGAGAGACCACAATGTTCCTATGAGCCAGGAATGCAGCGCCCCTTTTCTCTTGCACCTCAAGTTTTTTTTTCCCATGCTTTAATCCAGCTCCATGAAAAATAAAGTCAGTAAGACCTTTCTGTTTATTGCTCTGGGTTTGATAAACCACCCACATCTCAGTCCCCACAACCTGAGGCTGTTTAAAAATGAATCTTGTAGTTTTTGACAGGGTAACAGTCATAGAAGCTGTGACAGGGGCTGCAGTATGTAACGAGTCAAGGTGCGAGTTCCGCTCACCTGAAACAGCAGTAGCTGCTCCAATTTGCGTTTGGGAAACAGAGTAAAAATCTTCTGGCTTTCGGCACACACCATGACTGATGTTGGAACTGCCAGCCTGTTTCAATTCAGTGAGAGGAGGAACTGTATCAGACTCACCCGGCCCTAGCATGGCATTGTCAGGAGGTTCAGCGTCATCAGACCATTTGACAGGCCAAGCATCGGGATGACAGGAGCATTTTCAGGATTTAACAGAGCATACTAACATACGAAATTTGCCAGCAGATAAAGGCCTAGAGGTCTATCAAGTCTGCTCGAATGTGCAGCTAGAACCCCTTATTCTGCAGCAAGTTGTGCAACTAGGTTATCATGCTCAAGCTTATGGCGTTCCTCCTCAAAACAGACTAAAGCCAGAATTTCCTGCTGTTTCACATCCAGATTGCAGGCCAAATCCTTCTCTTTTTTCAGTAATTATACTGGAACTTAAATCCTCTGTTGAAACATAAACATCAGCGATGTCATCATCAGAAGTATTAGCGATAGGTACAAAATCAGCTTTCTCAGCCTCTTGCAAGCTCAGAACAGGAGAGGAGGCCAGCTCTCCCTTCTTCAAGATGTCTGTACCCTCCGGTGCTCCAGCCAAAGTGGCCATCCTGCAGACGGATGGCAGGTCCCCCTACTGACAGAGTAGGTGAATTTCCCCCATGACCTGGTCAAATGTCCCCTCATTCACTAAAAAAAATACCACCAATAGCTTAATCTGGTTCAAGGTCAGTTGGCAGTCATCTGTATCCCCCTCTGGGTTGTGCCTGAAAACAGGCAGGATTTGTCTAGTGCACTTACCCAGTCAACAAAAAATAAATAAACAAATACATGACACTGAGGTTTTGGCAGTGTGTCGAACCCCTTCACTGCAGCTGCACCTGATTTTACAATTGTGGGCACGGTTATGACAGTTTCTATGATTTATGGCAGCTTGCACCAAATATCTGTCACAAGCTCTGTAAAAATGGCTCTCAGGAATACTGCAAGCTATACCACAAAAAGTTGGTCTAACTTGCAGCAATTTGTCCAGGGGATAGAAAATCCTGATCACTGGCCAGGATAATGCTGCAAGCCCCACGCACCATATGTTCAGAGTACCAGGGGCTTGTGGCATTCTTGGAAGTTTAAAATTGCTGCCTGTAGTGTTTAATACTTTTTAAGAAAGAATATTGTTGGTAAAAAACTCTAAGTGATAAGTGAATGCTATGCTTGGCAAATAATTGATAAGTTGACCTTTTACACATGTTTTGACCTCCGCTTTCCCCTTACAGATTTCTTTCACCTTCTCACAATTCTCCACTGAAACTTGGCTCAGAAACTATTGTCAATCACCATAAACTCCAACTGGGAGAAATAGCGCTTCCCGATGTAATAAAGGTGATCACATGGTGACAAATCAAACCTCTTTATCTCTGCTCTACCTGTCTCCTGATTCTTAGTGTTGTTCTTTAGGGGAGGCATAAATGAAACAGATTAAAAAAGATAAAAATATTGGAATGTATATAAAATGATCGCTGACTATTGATAATACTTTGAAATTTTCTTTTGTAATAATTTTAATTTTTTACTTTATGTAACTCATTAATCACTTTCACCTGAATGCTATGATGTCAATCATTTGATTATACTGTACTTAAACGCATGCTGCTGCTCTCCTGACCACACCCCCGAGGAAGACTCTTCTGATTTGAAACATTGGGTAATGGCTCTGGGTGTATGACAAACAGACTGCAGCATTTACCAGTATTTGAATTTTGCATTGAACTGAAGTCATAGAGGTTCAGACATTCAAATGTATAGTAAATTAACTACATGTATCTGACCTCTAAATCGTGGCACTCTGTGATTGTGTATGCTTTGAATGCATCATCATTTGCATTTTGCCAGAATAATTTCTGCTGCTTACTTTGCTTCAGAAACAATTGAGACAATGACTCCATATAAGGCCTTCTGTTGTATGTGTGAGAGAGTTAACACTCTGACAGATGAATTCTGCAGTAGTTTGAATTCCTGTGTTCCATAACAAATAAACATTCCATGTAGTTGATGTGTAGAAAGTCAAATGATTGACAAGTGAGGAAGAACTAAATTTTAGTAGTTACTTTTAACAGAAGAAAATACTTGTTTTCAAATAAAAAATGGAGTTTCTTTGTTTTTTAAATGTTCTCATGTTACCCATTTTATAAGCGCAAAATGGCAACCCAGGTCATTAGTGTTGTGAAGTAACTGCACTTCCAGGTGCTAAAGGCACTCAATTCAAGTGTCTTATGCCTCATTATGCATATGGGCATGCATTAATTCCTGCCCAAGCCAATGCCCTATTATGTCTTATTGCTTACTTAGATGAAACATTATTATAGACAGGGGTACTAGCCTAATCTTTCAATTTACAGTACAGAGGTTGGATCTCTGCAGATTCCTGTATAGTTAGACCTCCTCACCTTTCAGAATTTGCTTGTTACCCCTGAGAAAATTGGTGGATGGCCCCTTGGGGGGCCAATTTCTGATTTTGGACATTGTGGGTCCTCTGGGCCCCATAGCTCAGCCTAGGAATGCTCGATTTACATTTCCAAGGTGTCATTTTCTACACTTATTGCCATGCCAAGTTGGATGGAACAACTTACAAAATCCCAAATGGCCACCAAATTTCAATATGGCCACCATATCACTAGTAAATTCTTGATTCACTAATAATTTCCAAATCCCTAGCTTCCAAGATACCGATTATTGATAATTCATGAACATGTATATATTGAACATTTATTCATGAAGACTTATGACATCTATATATTGCTCTGAGGATCCCTGTTAGACACAGGACCAAATGCACACATTAATACTACATAAAACAATTGAATTGACAAGGCAATTTACTGATAAAATAGTTTGAAGTACGTACAGTAATGCTTAAACTCTAAATGTTATATATGCTGATTTGTTGTTTAGAATTAAGTCATTTTATCAATGATTTGACCCAATACTATGAATATTTTGGGTCAACAGTACACCTTTAGTTGTAATGTCCAGATTTGTTGTTTAGAATTAAATCATTTTATCAATGATTTGACCCAATACTATGAATATTTTTGGTCAACAGTACACCTTGGTTGTAATGTCCAGTTTTGAAGTCATTATATTGGAGTCCACTCTGGATCTGAACTATCACATTCACTCCTGAAGCTTGAAGATTCATCTAAAGAAGTTTGTTCATTGGCCGCTAATGTGTCATTTTCAGTATCATCATCTCCTGTACAATCAGTCATTGGCAATGTGGTTGAAGGTTTTTGTTTGGTCTTCTGGGTGTGTCTTTGAGGTGTTGACTCACCTTTGTCATGTGCCTCATCTCCGTCAGCTGCACATCATCAGCCGGGCTAACCTTCTGCCCTTTCTTCTATGATGTAGGACATCAGGTAACTGAAACCCAATGAACCACACAGGTTTCAGCATTTCATCATCTTGTTTCCATCTTGACAAACCAAGGTCAACATTCGGGGTTTCCAGCTCTGTGCAGTGGCACCAATAGTAGGCTATAAGATTTGCTCTCTTTATGTGCTGACATAGGCTCACTGGGTCTGGTAGAATGGTTTGTGTAGTCTTCCCTTTCAGATTTTTGTATTGCCTTACTCATGTGTCTATCAGATCCTCTCGTACTGTACCATTGTACATGCAGTGTTGAATGAAGGTCTTGACATTTTGCTCAGTGTCTTGTGAAGCATATGTGCTTTTCCCAAGCCCTGAAAGGAGAGTTATTCTTTCTTCAACCCTGTGTGAATGTTGAAAGATTAATTTTTTTCATACCTTGTAGAAGTAACTCTCTGCATTGCATCCAGAGACAGCATGGTATGCTAGCAAATTGAGACTTGGAGGGTGTCAAATGAGATTGTATATAGATCCTACGTGTAGAAATATGTCAGGGTCAATTTGGAGCATCCATAGTAAATCTGGAAGGGTCTTTGCAAAAGTGTAAACCATCAGGATGAGGATGTCTCTATCTTTGGCTCGGACGACAACTGGGCCATTCACAAGAGCATAATACAGCACTATCCTTGTATCTGCCTCCTCATGGTTACAGAAAAACAGGAGTTCTTCTGAATCTCGGTATATAGTATACATGCTTCTGCCATTGCTGATAGTAAGTGGGTATCGTAAGTTTCTTCTGACTTCCTAATGTGTAACATACTCATTGAAGCACTGTATGAGATATGTTTTGTTGTCATTGTTGTGAAGGTACTGCTGATACATCTTTCTCTGCAGCATCTCTTGTGAATCTGAGCCCATGTGAAGTTGCATTCCTCCTGTTCCTACCACTCGCTCAGCTCATTCTTGCTGTTTCACCGAGAACTCCTGATCATCATTATAATTATCAGAAATGATGATGACTTCCACTGGGTTTGCTGTAGATGGAGGTGTGAATGCAACAAGAAGTGCTTTCCAAAGGCTGTCCCATGTATTCTGTGCAGAAACTGCTCTGACCTTTGCCATGGCGTCGTATATGTACACTGAGCAAAATGGAGGAGGGGAAGAACTTCAAGTTTCTGCTACATCGATGAGATAATTTCCTAAGACATGTTTGGTATTAGGTTTGCAGAGGTTTCTGTCCGGAGTTGCTATTGCAAGAGGATATGTTGTGAGCAGATGGGAAAATGCATATTTCTTGCTGGGGCACTTTCCAACAATGATATCGAGAGCCTGATGGTCTTCTTTCAAGAATGATTCCACTTTGGGTTTCTTTTTCTTCTTGTCCATTCCCATGGAAATTTTGCTGCATTTAATGGGCTCAAAGAAACCAGCTTTTCTTGATAGGAGGCGGTCATTTATAAATGCACATAACATAACTTCCCCAGTAGCCCTTGCCTTCAAAAGGCCCTCTACTTTAGCCAGTGGTGTTTCAATGCCCATTGCGATGTATCGTGATACACCCTGACATGGATCTGAATATGTGTGAAGTTTCTTCAGTAGCTTTTTCACTTGACCATCATGTTTCTTCATGGTACCATATGTCAACTCCTTGTCTGTGGCCGATGTTTTCAGAAGCATCTTCTCCTTCAGCGACAAATGAATTTTAGCAGGCTTGTGGGAATTCAAAACAAAGTCACCAGCAGCTTCCTCAGATGTACTGTAACCACCTCCCATAGGTCCACCCCTCACCTTGACCTCTCTGTTGATTGAGACCTCAGTCACTGGGTCTCCAGGTATCATAGAGAATGCCTCACCGGACTGACTAGCCCCAATGCCATATTCCTGCAGTTCATTGTATGCATTCTCATTGATGGTTTTCAGATTGATGAGGTCTACATGATGCCACATCAAATACCGAGAGTAATTTTTGATGGTTGAATGCAAACAGTAAAGGTAGAATATCTCATTGAGCCTGCAGATGCAGGTTCAGATTCTTGTCTCTGTATGCAGTGACCTGGGTGAGAAGAGAGCTGGTGTCACCAATGTAGCCTGTCACCCACTGCCCCATGGTACCAGAGGTTTCCAGCATTTATGACTGCACTTCAGGGAAAGATTCATCCAAGAAGACAAGATTTAGGGATTCTGCTGATACAGATCTTCTCATGTTGATGAGCTTTTCTCATAGTCTGTCAGTTAGACAGCCATGAATCTTGGATCCCATGAATCATAGGAGAGCCTCGAGGGACTGTTTATGTAACCTCATCACCCTAGAAGAGTGGCATCCTTCCAAGGCCTGGTCAACAGATTCATCCGCTATTATCCCCATCTGAACCCACTAGTCACAAAGTCCCATAGCACCGTATTGCTTGTAGAGGATCTTTTGCCTCACCATCAGTTCATGAAATCCTCCCATCAAATTAACCACTTTTGTATATTTTTCTTCTTTCCACATTATGTGTGCAATCTTGTAGCACACTGCATGATCGCTGTGGCTGAAGATGTGGTCAATTTGTAGGTCATCTGTTAGATCCATGAGAAAGTCAAGGTAATATTTGCAAACTGCATCATCTGGTTCACGTGGTATAATGGGCAGGAAATCAGTTTCAGATTTGAAGGTAGTGGTCAATGATGCTTTTTTATTGAAAGCTGTCCATAATCCTATTACTGGAAGAGATTCATCTTCTCTGGAAAATTATGTGCTCTCTGAAAGAACCCAAATATAATCTTTGCTAAAGCGAAGATCAAGCTCGGTCCTTCTTTCATCCTCATTGTAGGATGGGACGATCAGTGGGGGTTTTCTCTTTCCTATTTTATAATCCCCATAGTCAATAGGTTCTGCAGTCGCAAAGGTTTCCTGGACTTCTCTTGTTGAACTGCTTGTAATGTTCTGTTCTTATACTGGATAATCACAAAAGACAGCAGGATGCGAAATTCAGGGTACATAAATCATTGAGTTAGTGTCATGTGTTGTTGAGACTCCTGTTAATGTCTGTTGCCGACCATCTGAGTTATCAATTGTGGCATGAGTTGGCTGTCCAGGCGGAATTGTGTACAGTGCTTTTTTTACTCAGATTTACTATCATGGGCCAATTTCTTGTTTTGTCTTCTGACGTCTGTGTAAGAAATACCAGCCACTGAATGATGTAGAAGATTGCTTCTTTACTTCTGGTGAGACGATGAATGACCATGGATAGAACTATCGACTTTGGAGAATGTTCTCCGGTAATGAGGCATTGCCAGTCACTAGAAATGGATCAGATCTTGGTAGCTTGAATTTCTGTTGGGATGGTCGCATAACCTACAGCATTATTCTTCTTAGAAGGTCTTATAGAGAGAGCTATTGTATTGAAGATTTCCGGAATGGTTTCATAATCATCAAGCTCAGAAAGCAAGTCTTCGTATGCCATAGGACACTGCCATGACTCAATTTGTCTATCTTTTAATTTCCGATTGATTATCTTTGCAAATGCCTTGGTGATGTCACTGTCTCTAAGCCCAGCTCCTGTCAAGGTTGCCAAAGAATAATCAAGTGGGTTTATTTTTGTCGAGTGAAGAATGAGATCTCATCTCCAAATTCACTGCTGATATGATTCTTCATCTGAAATGTGTGATTTATTCCAGCATCTTATTCACATCCATGGAACTTCTAGAGGATATGATGTTCATCCAGTAACTCTGGGAGTTAATAGCAACATTTCTGCTCAACAACCTTTCTTCTCACAGTTTGACAAAACTCCATTTCAACACTCTTTAGGTGAATGATTTCCAATCCACCTGGTGTTTGTCTCTCTTGTTTGCAGACGTAGATGAAAGTGTCATAACAACTTTGATGGTATTGGAGATCCGCAGCAAAGACATCAACATTGGTGGTAGCAAACTCAAACATTTGGCTGCATCAGACAAAACAGCATCATTGGAATTTTCATTGTGTAACATGCTTTCATGCAATGTAATCTTTCCATCTTCAAGTACAACTTTTTGGAGTGTTTCTTCCATATTTCCTCTCTTTTTCCTTTTCTTATCACAGATGAAGCAGGTCTCATCCTTCTTAATTCCAATGATTTCCTTTTATATTGAGTTACGTGGACCACTTCACTGCTATTGGACATCTGTGGGTCAGGTATGACAGAGAATTCAGCTTCAGAAGATTGATACAAAGAAAGTTGTTTCATTGAGTTGGTGTTTAATTTCCTTTCACTGGTGACATTTTTTTGACACCTTGTATGAACAGGTAGGCCTGTTTCTCCAGAGCTGGGGGGGGGGGGAGTTGGTCACGGATTTTATTCCATATGAGGTTGAAGTTTCTGGCATACTCAGAAACTGGTTTTGAGTCTGACCATTTCTCTACAAAAGCTTTGATGGTATTCAGCCCATTTTCTCCTAATATTTGTTGCAGTTCCATATCTCTAATTTGGTTCTCACAAAGAACACAGATAGCCAAATCAGATGGATTGACCAATCCAACAGGTACAGCTAGAGGGCTACCAATGTTTCGGAAACAGAAACAGAAACTAAAATTAAAAACTAGAAACTACAAATACAAACCAAAAAGGCATACAACGTACATGAACATGCCACACAATCCTGGGAACAAAGTGACAAATTCTCATACAGTGGATGCAATTTTGGGTCAATGGCACCAACAAGCAGATTGATGCGTTATGCATCATTTATATATATTTATGTTGTATTGTATTAATTTAGTATGTGTTTATATTAAACTTAATACTAATAAACTCCCATTCATGAATCACTGACAATCAGTATTCTAGAAGCTAGTGATTTGGAAATTAATAGCAAATCAAGTATTTACTAGTGATTTGGCGGCCATATTGGATTTTGGCAGCCATTTGGGATTTTCTAAGTTGTTCCATCCAACTTGGCATGGCAATAAATGTAGAAAATAACACCTTGGAATTGTAAATTGGGCATTTCTAGGCCGAAATATGGGGCCTAGAGAGCCCACAACATCCAAAATCAGAAAAAGGGTCCCCCAAGGGGCCATCCACCAATTTTCTCGGGGGTAACAAGTGAATTCTGAAAGGTGAGGTCTATCTACACAGGAATCTGCAGAGATACAAACCTCTGTATCATAAATCAAAAGAGTAGGATGGTATACCTGTCTATTATGCTGCAGCTTGAGCTGCTATCTGTTTTTTACTAGAGAATTATTACATGACATGAATATAACTGACTATAAATGCAGAAACAACAAGCAGGCATTAATGCACTTACTAATTAGGGCTGTGTGGACTGTTGAAATTTCAATGCAATGGAATTCTGAAGAATTTTAGAAAATTCCTCAGAATTCCACCAGTAGAACAAGTCTGCCATTTCACATGCAACATTTTTTTTGCTGATTAGTAATCCAGAGTTTACATAAACTGCTGATTCTTTTTCCACAGTCTGTAGAATAATATTGCATAGTTTACATGATCTACAGAAAATTATTTTGTGGTTTACATTTAAATGCTTTTCAGAATTCCATTGAATTTAGAAAGAAATAAAAAAAAAAATTTGCAAGTGAAATTGCCTGTATACCAATGCCGCAGCGACTCCCCCCCCATGGCGAGGACCACCACAGTGACAGCAATCAGCCCAAATCCTCCTGTCACTGTGATGGTCTCCGCACAGCCAGGGGAATGCATCGGAGGGTGTTTCACCCTCCCATCTAACTCCAAGTCGGAGTTGGAATTCTAGAGACCGGTGGGTGGGGGGGTTTGGGAGTGCAGTCCCCCTGATAAAAACAGGAGGCATCCCCAATTCTGCATTGCCGACAGTCAGCAAGGCGGCTGTTGCTGTTGGGGATGTCTCCGGAGCTGCTGTTGCGGCAGCATGGTAAAACTGAAATTGCCAATGTGTACCAATTTCGACTGTGTAATTCCACATTCTGCACAGCCTTACCATGAATACTACTTCATACTGAGGTTTTAGTCAAGTGTAGTGTATAAAAACCCTTTCACTCAGTCCATTTTATTATTTCATATGACTGTTTCAGTTTATTTTTGTATTTCTCCAGGAGGAGGCACTAGGCAAAATCTTGTTTTCAGGGCAATCCTGTTTACAGTGTTATAACCCATAACAGGAAGGGACAAATACATAGCTACAAACCCATATACAAAAATAAAATATAAACACACACTGTTTTAAAATACTGTTAAAATACTGCTTCCACTAAACACTGCAGGCCTACAATAATCAACTTATGCCATGTTTATTTCACGTATTTACTGTATTTGGTAATGGTTCCAATACAAATGTACATCTATACAAAATATATAGGCAAAAGTTACAGCACTGCATCGTTTTGTTGGCAGAAATGTGCATTCAGTACTAAGGAAGGATGCAAGCAAACTTTAGTAGCAAAGAGTGGAAAGAAAGTTATGTCAGAGATACAGCACAGTACTGTAGTGGTTGACACATGTGCAATATGCAGATACAAAACTGACAGAGCATGTGAATGCATAGAGTAGTGGACCATAGTCTACGCTGTAAGTATACTCACATTCACAACTAACCAGTGGGTGACATGTGCAGTAAGTTCTCTCCCCTTGGTTAACAGGAGACGAGATCCAGCCCTAAGCGGGCCCCCTTCCTGCAGCACTGTCACTGCCCAAAGCTCCAGCCACAAGATGAGATCCAACCCTGAGGAGGCTCCCCCTCCCACAGTGCTACCACTGCCTGAAGCTCCAGCCACAAGATGAGATCCAACCCTGAGTGGGCCCCCCTCCTGTGGTGCTGCCACTGCACAAGGCTCCAGCCACAAGATGAGATCCAACCCTGAGGAGGCTCCCCCTCCCGCAGCGCTGCCACTGCCTGAAGCTCCAGCCACAAGATGAGATCCAACCCTGAGCGGGCCCCCCTCCTGTGGTGCTGCCATTGTCCAAAGCTTCAGCCACTAGATGAGATCCAACCCTGAGGAGGCTCCCCCTCCCACAGTGCTGCCGCTGCCGCTGCCTGAAGCTCCAGCCACAAGACAAGATCCATCCCTGAGTGGGCTTCCCTTCCCATGGTGCTGCTGCTGCCCAAAGCTTCAGCCACAAGACGAGATCCAACCCTGAGTGGGCTCCCCCTCCTGTGGTGCTGCCGCTGCCTGAAGCTCCAGCCACAAGATGAGATCCAACCCTGAGGAGGCTCCCCCTCCCACAGCACTGCCACTGCCTGAAGCTCCAGCCACAAGATGAGATCCAACCCTGAGTGGGCCCCCCCTCCTGTGGTGCTGCCATTGTTCAAAGCTTCAGCCACAAGATGAGATCCAACCCTGAGGAGGCTCTCCCTTCCGCAGTGCTGCCGCTGCCTGAAGCTCCAGCCACAAGACAAGATCCATCCCTGAGTGGGCTCCCTCTCACATGGTGCTGCCACTGCCTGAAGCTCCAGCCACAAGATGAGATCCAACCCTGAGCCGGCCCCCCTCCTGTGGTGCTGCCACTATGCAAAGCTCCAGCCACAAGGTAATTGCTGAATTTTTCAAGACGACATGCCCAGCACCTAATTGGCTGACTCGCTCTACCCAGACTTAGACTGCTCAGCTTTCTTTGTTCTGTTACCCTGCCTGCAGCTCTGATTTTGTTTACCAGCTCAAATTTAAATTGAATTGATCTACACTAGTTAGCTGCCTGCATAATTAATTGCTTAGCAACCAGTTTACTGCTGTTTAGATTTTAAACTGTGAATCCTGTAAACTGACTGTACAGTGTTCTCTAGCACTGTACTGATTTTTTGTAAATTAGTGCTTAGCTATTTTTTCTCTCCCCCTTTTCTGTGTGTTGCCTCCCCTAGCCTTTCTGGCCATTTTTTACAGATATTCCTCTTTCCTCCTTGCTCAGGCTGCCCTGCTCTGCTGTGGGTCCCCTGGCACCTCCCAGGTTCCTTCTGATCCCTTGACTCGCTAATCTTTCCTGCTGATTAGCCCCTCTTTTCTCTGTCCCAGACTACTGTCTTCTGCCTGTCCTTAGCCCTCCTCTAAAATCCCACCCCTGATTCAGCTGCACTGAAATTAATTCTGCTCTCCCCTTTTCTCTCCCAGGTGAGATCCAGCCCTGAGCAGGCTCCCCCTCCAGTGGCACTGTTGCTGCCTGAAGCTCCAGTCAAAAGGCAATTGCTGAATTTTTCAAGACTACGTGCCCAGCACCTGATTGGTGGACCCACTCTGCCCAGACTTAGACTGCTCAGCTTTCTCTGTGCTCTTGCCCTGCCTGCAGCTCTGATTTTGTTTACCAGCTCAAATTTTCTTCCACCCACCCACCCCAACCCTGACAATCTTTAAATGGTCTTGACTCAGCCAAACCTCACCTCTTTTCTACCAGCAGCCAGTAAAGTTTTCTGTAAATTTCTGTCCTTCTTACTGAGCTTACAGTGTCTCAAAACTGAGCATACCATACCGGGATACTACACTACTGCCATACTGCCATGTGGCATTTGGTTAGTCACAAAGCCTTAAATTTTCCCTTCTTCTACTCTTCTGGGGCTGCCTCGCTTTTTTCATTTTGCAGTCCCATACTGTCCTGGCCAAACTCCTCCTGGTTTTTCTGTATAATTACACCCAACCCCCTCTTCCTTTCTCCCTGTCATGTCTCTAACTATCTACCTGGTGCTGCTCTCCCTCTCCTTGATCCTTCTCCATGACTCTCCCCTCGCTTGCCCTCAACCCTCCGGCATGCCCCCCGTCCTCCTAATCTTTCTTCCCTGCCCCCCACTTTGTTACTCCCTTCTCTCTCCTCTCACCTTTTGCTCTTCCCTCATTGCCTCCTGCCACTGACCCCCTCTCCCCTACCCCTCCACTTTTATTCACTCTGGGTTGCTACCATCCACTCTTCTTAATCTGGAAGCTCTGTATCACCTCACTTCCCCTTTTCCTGGAACTTCCTCTCACACCCACAGAAGGTCATGGTACCCTCCACATTTTCCCCTATTTCTAATTCTACTGCTACTCTCCAGTGATGTTCATCCCAATCCTGGGCCACTGTCCAACCCCACTACTATGGCCTCTACCCCACAGTCTCCAATGCAAACTTTTCTTCCCTGTGCAAGGGACTCAAGACTTTTCACCTAAATTAATGCAGCCTCCTCCCTAAAATTGACATGCTTAAAATATGGGTGTGAAACCAAAACCTGGCTATTGGCTAAAATCCATGATTCTGCCATCTGCATTCCTGAGTTCAATTTATTTTACCAAGACAGAGGGAAGCAAGGTGGAAGCATTGCCCTGTACATAAGGCAATTGATCTCCTGCTTTATCATCTTCAATGAGGCCAGAACCTCCTGTCATGAAGTAATCTTAGCACAACTATCCATCATCTCCTCTGCCCCACTCTATATTGGCACTTTCTATGCCACACCCAAAACGTCCCCTGGTGCCTTAGGTTCCATCATCTTCTCCCTCACGTCTAGAGGGGAACTTCTGCTACTCAGGGATTTCAATCTTGACTGGCTGTCTCCCTCCTCCAGGTCCACCATCCCTAAAATAGAAGCTCTAAACCTAACTCAACTGATCTGAGATCCCACTCACTTAAATCTCCACTCCCAGAACCACACACTGCTTGACTGGGTTTTATCCTCTCACCCCCATTGTATCACTACATCTAGAATACTATCTGATGCCATCAGTTATCACTGCATCATTTACTGTATTAGGAAGATTCAGTCCCCCTTCACTACCCCCCAAGTACATTTGGTCCCGCTTCCTACACAATCTAGATATCACAGCCCTGCAACAACATCTCATGCCTGCATCATTCTGGAAGGTTCTCCACTCCCTCCTAGACCCTCCTTCCCAACAGTCCTCACCAGTGGCATGGAATCAGTGCAGTTCAGGATGAATTTGTGGAGTTGGGGAGGGGCCTCAGACAGGTAGCAAGCATGGGTACCTTCTCAGAGGTGCTGCCAGTCCATGGCAGGGGTGAGACTAGGGTACTGAACACCATGCAGTTTAATGAATGGTTGCAAAACTGATGCAGAGCACAGGGCTTTGGCTTCATTGGGGACTGGGGATATACCTGGAGAGATGAAGGTCTGTACTGGCACTATGGTCTGCATCTATCCATGAAGGGAACCAAGCTCCTAAGTGACAGGTTTAAATGCTTCCTTGGCAAGCATTTAAACTAGCCAAGGGGGGAGGTGCTGATAAGAGGCAGGAAATTTCAAGTCCCCCCCCCACAAACATGGAAGGCAGTAAGGTAAACACTGAGGTACAGAGCTCAACAGAGGGCAGGACAGGGGTAAATGGAAAAATAGACAAGGGAACTAAGAGAAAGGATGGGGAAAAAAAGGATAAAGCCAACATTAAATGGAGGGCAATGAGTACCAATGCCCATAGTCTGGGAAACAAGCTTCCTGAGCTAGTAGCCCTGATGGAAGATGAATAATTGGATATTGTGGCAGTCACAGAAACATGGTACATGGAGAACCAGGACCAGCATGTCAACATACCAGAGTACACAGTTTACAGAAGGGACAGGGAGGGGAAAAGAGGAGGTGGAGTAGCTCTATACATAAGGGAAGGGATCAAAGCAACAGAACTAAAAAGTAAAAGGGAAGGGCAAGAGGCACTCTGGGTCACCGTGGAGACAGGAAATGGCATCACAATCTGTACAAGGGTTGTATACAGTCCCCCATCTCAAGGGGAGGAAACGGACAAGAAAATGATAGAGGACATTCTCAAAATGGCTGAAAAAGGGGAGATACTGTTGATGGGGGACCTGAATATGCCAAATGTTAACTGGATGACATGTACTGCAGCCACATCCAAGAGCAGAGTCATTCTCGATGCCCTGCAGGGGGCAGGCCTTAGACAGCTAGTGTTGGAACCCACTTGGGAGGGAGCAATACTAGACCTGGTACTCTCAAATGGAGAGAGAATCTCAAATTTAGAAGTCAGTAGACATCTGGGAACAAGTGACCACTGCACAGTGTGCTGCACAATAAGCACAACCATGGAGACAAACCATACAAAAACAAGGATACTGGGCTTTAGAAAGGACTACTTTGGCAAAATGGGTGAATATCTGAGGAATACACTACCAAATGGCCAAAAAGGAGGGGTGGAAGAACAATGGAGAAAAATCAAAACTACTAACATAGAGGCAACAAGCCTTTGTGTGGGACAAATAAAGAAAACAAAGCGGAGTGAAAAACCACTATGGTTCCCAAAAGCAGTGGCAGGGAAGGTTAAGGAGAAAAAGGCTGCATTCAGAAAGTATAATGAATTACAGAAGAAGCACGACATGGAATTGTATCAATTAAAGCAGAAAGAAGTGGGGATGGCAGTCAGAATAGCAAAGGCCCAAACCGAGGAAAAAATAGCCAACTCAGTTAAGAAGAGGGTTAAAACCTTTTATAGGTACATTAGGGAGCATAGAAAGGTTAAGGGAGGAATAGTGAAGATTAATACAGGAGAGAGGAGGTGGGCAGAGGGAGACAGTGAAAAGGCAGAGATACTGAATAAATACTTTTGCTCAGTATTCACAAAAGAAGATGAGGAGGAGTTACCTAAACCAGACAATAGAAGCACTCTGGGTAGGGGGTCTGACACCAGTCCATTTACAGAAGAAAGAGTCATGAAAGAACTCCTAAAATTCAAGGTGGACAAAGCAATGGAGCCTGACGGGATTCACCCCAGAATCCTAAAAGAACTAAGGGAGGACCTAGTGACACCACTGACCACACTTTTTAACAAATCATGGGAGGATGGGGTGGTACCAGAGGACTGGAGGAGGGCAGATGTGATTCCCCTTTACAAAAGTGGGAGCAAGGCAGAAGCAGAAAACTATAGACTTGCAAGTTTGACCTCAGTGGTAGGGAAAATGATGGACTCACTTCTGAAAGAAAGAATTGTTGAGTACCTAGAGGCCAGTGAGGCACAGGACCCAAAGCAGCATGGATTTACAGCAGGAAGGTCATGTCAGATGAATCTAATTGATTTCTTTGACTAGGGTGACCAAAGTAATTGACCAGGGATGGGCTGTGGATATGGCCTACCTAGACTTTAGAAAGGCATTTGACACAGTCCTGCACAAAAGACTAATAATCAAGTTAGCCAGCCTGGGAGCTTATTCCAGGGTGGTAGCCTGGGTAGCAAACTGGCTGCACAACAGGACACAGAAGGTAATAGTGAATGGAACACATTTGAAGAAAGGAGGGTTACAAGTGGAGTACCTCAGGGCTCAGTACTGGGTCCAGTCCTCTTTAACATCTTTATAGGTGACATTGCAGAGGGTCTGGAGGGAAAGGTATGCCTCTTTGCATATGACACAAAGATCTGTAACAGAGTTGATACACAAGGGGGGTAGAAAGGATGAAAAGAGACTTGTCAAGGTTGGAGAAATGGTCAGACATATGGCAACTTAGATTCAATGCAGAGAAGTGCAAAGTAATGCACCTGGGAAACAAAAACCCAGGAGAAGAGTACACAATAGCAGGGGAGGTACTAACAACAACAAAAATGGAAAGGGACTTGGGGATAGTCATATAAAATGACTTAAAGGTGGGTAGGCAATGTAAGAAGTCAGTAAGGAGAGCCAGGGGGATACTGGGATGCATAGGAAGAGGCATCACAAGTAGAAAAAGGGAAGTGGTTATCCCTCTGTACAGACAGTTGGTGAGACCCCATCTGGAATACTGTGTGCAGTTTTGGAGACCCCATCTTCGCAAGTACATAGACAGGATGGAAGCATTCCAGAGGAGGGCAACTAAAATGGTGCAGGGTCTGCATCAGAAACCATATGAAGAGTGACTGAGAGAGCTTAATATGTATACTCTTGATGAAAGGAGGGACGGGGGCATGATCAAAACTTTCAAGTACCTCAAGGGAATTAACAAAGTCCAGGAGGGTAGCATCTTTCAGAAAAAGAGATGTGTAAGAACAAGGGGGTACAATTTAAAGATAGTGAGTGGATGGCTCAGGGGTAATGTGAGGATTTCTTTTTTTCATGGAGAGAGTAGTGGATGCATGGAACCGCCTTCCTGGGGAGGTTGTTGGGTCTAAAACAGTGGGGAAATTCAAACATGCATGGGACAGACCGAAGGCAATTGTAGTGGGGGGTTGCAGGAAGTAGGCTGTTGGCTAACTAGAATCTGCAGCTTATCCAATAGGAAGAGAAATGGGCAGACTGGGAGGGCCAAGTGGTCCTTATCTGCCATCAAAGTCTATGTTTCTATGTTTCTGTGTTTCAGTTCTACTTGTTGATGGGTCATCTGTTTCTGATCCTGCTTCAGTTGCCGATATTTTCATCAAGTTTTTTGCCACCTGCGTGTTTCCTGATCCCAGACCCCCCTCTCCCACTTCTCCCCAATCAGTCTTGCCTAGTAAATCCCCCACTTATCAATTCCCCCATTCACTCCTCTCAAAGTCTACTCTGCCCTCCTTAGCCTATACCCTTCTAAGTTCAGCCCTGACGGTCTCCACCCCAAGCTTCTCCACATCTCTGCTTTTGCCATTGCAACCCCACTCATGCACATCCTAAACATTTCTCTCTCCTCTTCCTTTGTTCCCAAGGCCTGTAAATCAGTTAAAGTCCTCCCCTTCATAAGGGTGGGGACCGCTCAGCCCCTGGTAATTATAGGCCTGCCTACCTCCTCCGCTCCCTAGCCAAACTACAAGAACCTCTCATCCACTCAAGGCTGCCTGACTACCTTGCTAGTTCTAACACTCTCTCCCCAGTGCAGTCTGGATTCCTGAAGCACCACTTGACCATATCTTCTCTTCTGCACATCACAGATTCAATACTCTCCATGATGGATATGAGCCAAATTACAGACACCATCTTCACTAACCTGGTGAAAGCTTTTGATTCCATCTCCCATCCCCCCTTGCTACAAACTCTCAGTTCTGTTGGTCTCACTGTTCCTGTGGTAAAATGGTTCCATTATCTTCATGAAAGGGTACAGTCGGTTCAAATACGTGATGTTCTATCCTCCACTTTACAAATCCTTTCTGGTGTCTCCCAAGGCTCCATCCTTGGTCCTCTCCTTTTCTCCCTATTTATAAATAACCTCCCCTCAGTCTGCAGATCCGCTGAAATACACATGTATGCCGATGATACTATTCTTTCCCTCTCTGGACCCTATGCCAACAGTGTGCAGGACCTCCTCCAGGATGATTTCAGTAGAGTTCAGTCCTGGTTCATGGAAAACAAGCTCAAACTAAATGCAAAAAAAAAAAAAAATGGTGGCCATGACTTTTGGCACCAGACAAAAACTGACCACCCTTCAGCACCTTCCAACCTTCTCTACCTTGAATGGTCCTTGCCTTGAAAACATCACAGCTTTCAAATATTTAGGGGTTTGGCTAGATTCCAACCTGGACTACTCCACTCATGTAGATGCCATTTGTGCCAATCTTCACCCTAAACTAAGTGCCCTCTACCTGCACAAAATGTGCCCCCCCTCCCCATGCGTCTTGAGCTTGTCACCAAAATGATACTACCCACTGTTGACAATGCCAATGTGGTGTATGGCATGGCTTCTCAGGTCTCCTTGGGCAAACTTGATACTCTGATAAACTCCTTCTGCTGCTTCACCACAGCTTCCCCTCCTCTTAACCACCACTGTCTTCTTTACTCTGCCCTTTCACTTGCTCCCCTGTCCCACAGGAGACTGGTTCACTGTGCATCTTTCACTCCTAAACTCTGGTTTAGTACCCTCCCTTCCTATCTCTCCTCCTATCTCTCCCAGGTGGCCACCTCTAATTACTCCCTTCATCACAGAGACCCTTGAACCTTCTCTCTTCACCATCCCCACTCTGTTTCTGGTCAATCTGCATTCTCCTTTTGTTTCCCCTCTCTCTCTCTGGAATAAACTACCCCCTGACCTTCATCTATCCTCCTCCTTCCTCTCTTTCAAAAAGCTCATCAAATTCTTCCCCTTCCAGCCTTGCTCCCTGTGCCCCCACTCAATTCCACCCTAATGTCTGTATCTTCCTGTTTGTTACTTTTTCAGGCTGTACCACATGAATCTTTTCTCTGGTACTTGCTAATGTCATCTCTCACGTCTTGCTGCTGATTTTGCTTACCTTTTATCCCTTATAGCTCAGTCACCCCCTACCCCTTGCTGACAAATTACTCCCCTCATTTCACATTCCCTTGTGCTAGGTTATCTGTCTTACACCAGCTTCTCTCCTGTTCTCACTGCCTTTCCAGAAGACAAAAAAGGTTGTGCACTGCATGTGTACCACTCATTACCTTGTGCAAATGCTGTCCACAATAAATAAAGTCCTTCTGCAGTCTCTCTTATTTGTAAGAAGATGCTCAACACAGAAATTCCATCTGAATAACTTTTATTGTGGACAATTTAGCTTTGGCAGTAAGAACCTCACTAAGCACCACCTCGGTGCATCAGGCTGAAACACCCTTCCTCATATGGCATGGCTTGGAGGGGAAAACAGCATCATTTCATACATGTGACAACAAATGCCCTGCACCTGGTGCTCTTCTGTCTGGTTAACTAGTGAAAACAAATAAAATGTAAAGTGACAACATGTTATAAAAAAATGGTGCTACTTAAAAGAACAAACAAGTGCCTCAGTAATGGATAACTGCTTCTAATAAATCACAGTCATATTATTCTTTCATTTTATTCAAGACTTGTCCTACTGCAGTATCCATTATAGACTGATTAGTATAAAGCACTCACAGTTTTATATTGTTTCTATTTCATGACAAACATTTCACTTAGTAATTTCTTCACATTACACTAAAATATGAAACATATGAGTCCTCCATGCAAAGGCTAGAACTACGTAAGAAGATGCTTAGGCAAAAAAAAAAAGGAAAAATGTATGCCTATAAGGGAAAAAAGAAGACTGTGTGAGTGAAGGTAGGAAAAGGAGATGTTTGTAGTTTGGCACAGAGGCTGAAAAGGGAGTGGGGAGGTTTTACATGAGGCAGATGTTAGCTTGGATTCTAAAAAAGAAAACAGTTGTTTTTGGTTTGGGTTAAGGATCCTGAAAAAAAGGGAGGGGTCAGTTTCTGTCTTTAATTCAAAAATGATTACCATCATAATTAATCAAAGTCTGGTGCAAATAACATTAAAGTGGATCTTTACTTCAATACAGGCTTCCATAAGCAGATCTAAACCCTTTATTTTATACTCCACAGCTGGTGAATCGATTTCTGTTAGAAAAAAGAAAGAAGAAGAGCAGGTTAAGTTTTAGGCACTATATAATTGAGAAAAAGTGTGAAGCCTTATAAGATAAAGATCATAAAGCAGATTAAGTTCTTCAGTGTATATTTACAATACCCTTATGGAGGAAGGGGGAGTTCAAGAGAATAAAATAAGGAGGGTAGATAACAATAAGAAACACATTTTAATATTATACCAACAGTTCTTTTTCAATGCTTTATAAATGTGGTTTTATATCCCAGCAATCATTCAGACCCATTGGTTTCACTGACTTGAGTGTGAAAATCCAGAAGCTTTCTTTTTGCAATAACATATCCTTCCTACTACCCCCTCCCCATACTTTGGATAGGGAACATGTTCTAAGCCAAGAAATGTCATGTAAATGGGATCTGAATTGTGTGCCAAAGTAAAATGTGTCCCTACTGGGGTGTCTTCCTTTCCATTTATTATTGACTGTTCAATAATAAATGGAAAGACAGGCACTCCAGTAGGGGTGGCTTAGAACATATTCCTTATCCAAAGCATGGGGGTAGTAGGAAGGATATGTTATTGCAAAAAGAAGGTTTCTGGATTTTCACACTCAGGTCAGTCAAATACATGGGACTTTATGACTGACTGATATAAAACCACATTTATAAAGAATTGATAAAACTGTTGGAATATTTAAATGTTTTTCTTATTGTTATCTACTCTCCTTATTCTATTCTCTCAAACTCCCCCCAATAAGGGTATTGTAAATATACACCAAAGAACCTAATCTGCTTTATCATCTTTATCTTATAAGAACTGACACTTTTTCTCAATTATATAGTGCCTAAAACTTAACCTGCTCTTCTTCTTTCTTTTTTTCTAACAGAAATTGATTCACCAGCTGTGGAGCATAAAATAAAGGGTTTAGATCTGCTTATGGAAGCCTGTTTTGAAGTAAAGATCCACCTTAATATTATTTGCACCAGACTTTGATTAACTATGATGGTAATCCTTTTTGTATTACAGACAGAAACTGACCCCCACCCTTTTTTCAAGATCCTTAACCCAAACCAAAAACAACTGTTTTCTTTTTTAGAATCCAAGCTAACATTTGCCTTATGTAAACCCCCCTTTATTTAGCATTTACCCCACACTACAAACATCTCCTTTTCCTACCTTCATTCACACAGTCCTCTTTTTCGCCCTTATAGGCATACATTTTTTCCTTTTTTTTTGCCTAAGCATCCTCTTATGTAGTTCTAGCCTTTACATGAAGAACTCATATGTTTCAATTTATAGAGTAATGTGAAGAAATTATTAAGTAAAATGTTTGTCATGAAATAGAAACAATATTGGAACAGCTACTATTCTTCAACTGAAACTACCTCTTTCTGGAAGCTGCAATACTGAACATAGGATTTGCAAGAAAGTGAGTTGTGCTCACAACAGAGGGAGGTGAACCTTACAATTGTATTTGGTTTGTAGCAGATATTCTGCAGGTGGAGGCTACTTGTAACTGAAAGGTGAAATAAGGAACTTAGAATTATCAGGAAAAGACAGTCTTTCAAGCAACAGAGGGAGGTGGATCTAGCTTTACGTTTGTTACAATTCTTAAGATTTTCAGTGCAGAAAGAGTTTAAACCCTGGGCTAAGAATTTGTCATTAATCCTGAAATAAGTGCAGGTACAGGTTGCATATTTGACCCAGACAGTGCCCTAGGGGGTGGAAACTGTTTTTTTGTGTTTTTCTGTGTGTGCCTTATAAGGCCAGACCAGACTTTGTCAGGAAGTGCTTACATCATAGCTACTTATCAGCCAACAGCTTTGGTAACAGACCTGAGAGCAATAGTATTAGAAGCAAGTGTTTTATAGCAAACTCATCAGAACAGCTAATATTCTTCAACTGAAATTACCTCTTTCTGGAAGCTGCAATAATGAACATAGGATTTGCAAGAAAGCGAGTTGTGCTCACAACAGAGAGAGGTGAACCTTACAATTGTCTTTGGTTTGTAGCAGATATTCTGCAGGTGGAGGCTACTTGTAACTGAAACGTGAAATAAGGAACTTAGAATTATCAGGAAAAGACAGTCTTTTAAGCAACAGAGGGAGGTGGATCTAGCTTTACGTTTGTTACAATTCTTAAGATTTTCAGTGCAGGAAGAGTTTAAAGCACAGCTGACTTATTTTGGGTCTGACTGCTTTCAGAGCACAAACCACCGGGCTGTTTTGGGGCTGGGGAGGTTTACCTGTGTCTGACTTGGATGTCTGGATTTTCTGTTTGATTAGCAGGGTATTTTCTCTGTCAAATTGTTGTGTGGCGATCTTGCTGACAGGAAGGCACTCTTCGCAGCGGTGGTCCAGAGCTCTTAGCTGGTTGTTTTGTGAGGGCACATTTAGGCCCAACCCCTGCCACCCTCACTCCACCCACCCCTGGAAATAGTTCCTTTATACCTGGGGTTCTGACATCATTACTCAAGAGTGCAAGTGCATATCACTGTCATATCCTCTCTAGCACACTGCACTGACAATATAAGCATACACATTGTATAAAATATATATATTTCTATATAAAAAAACAATCACACACACAAACACACACACAAAAAAGTAGATAAACATGTGGGGAGTAGTGCAATGTAATGGCTGTGGGGTAGCAGTCTTCCTGGAGTCTTTCTGGAGGCTGAGATGCTGCCCTATTTGCAGACAACTCTCTGCCCTGAGGGAGGAAGTTGCCCGTCTTCAGGCCACGCTGGACAGTAGTAAGGGAACCTTCCCACAGGCCACACTGGACGATAGGAAGGAAACCTCCCTCTTCCAGGGAGCACAAAAGCCACCACCACTACCTCAGAGGTTGCAAAGACAGCACAGCAGTTGGACCACAGTGGGCTCAGGGAGGGTGAAGATGGTGGAACAGAGGCACACCCAGTCAGTTGTTCCACTCTACAATCCATACACCATTCTGGAGGAACATAGTTCCCCTATGGATGCACCCACAGAGGAGACTAAGGAGGCCGAGGACAACTATTACAAGGGAGGCCCACAGGAAGGAGGCAGAAGACACCACAAGGAAAGGAAGCAGCTCCTGGTGGGGGACTCAATTATTAGGGGGCTAGAACTGGGGGGAGGAGGGAAAACTGAAGTAAGGTGCCATCCTGGTGCCATGGCTTGGAGGGACAGGAAGCGCATCCTCAGGATCATGAGAACAGCTGCACGGGAGTCTGAGCTGGACATCATTGTCCACCTAGGCACAAATGACTTGGCTCAACATGAGATTAGAGCAGTGCAGAAGGACTTTGTAGAATTGCGGAGGGGCCTAAGACAAGTAGCACACACAGTATCCTTCTCAGATGTGCTGCCTGTCAATGGCATGAGTGAGGCGAGGGTACTTTGCACCATGCAGTTTAATGAATGGTTGAAAAAATGGTGTGGAGCACAGCAGTTTGGCTTCATTGGGAACTGGGGTTCCACCTGGAGGGACACCAGTCTATACTGGCAGGATGGTCTGTATCTGTCCAGGAAGGGAACACGTCTTTTGAGCAATCAGTTTAAATGCTTCATTGGCAAGCCTTTAAACTAGTCAAGGGGGGAGGCACTGATAAGCAGCAGGAAAATCCCAGCCTCTCCCTACAAAACAGGGTACTAAATGAGAAAAAGAACGAGGTAGAAAGGTCAGTGGGGGATGCTGCAACAGAAGGTAAAGCCATCAAAAAATGGAGAGCAATGAGTACCAATGCCCATAGTCTGAGTAACAAGCTTCCTGAATTAGTGACCTTAATGGAGGAGGAACATCTGGATATCGTGGCAGTCACAGAAACATGGTACACACAAAACCATGACTGGGATGTAAACATACCAGGATACACTATCTACAGGAGGGACAGGGAGGGTAAAAGAGGAGGAGGAGTAGCTCTTTACATAAGGGAAGGAATCAAAGCAACAGAACAAAAGGGAAAACAGGGAGGAGGAGGAGAAGAAGCACTGTGGGTAAATTTGGAGACCGGCAATGGCACCACAATCCGCACAGGGGTTGTATACAGACACCCTTCTCAGGGGGAGGAAATGGACAAGGAAATGATAGAAAGTATACTTAGAATGGCAGGAAAAGGAAGATATTGCTGATGAGTGATCTGAATATGCCAGATGTTAATTGGTGCATTTGCAGCAGCCACCTCGAAGGTGGGGTTCATTCTAGATGCCCACAGGGGGCATGCCTTAGACAACTAGTATTGAGCCCACCGAGAGGAGCAATCTTAGACCTGGTTCTCTCAAATGGAGATGAAGAGAGGATCACAGATGTAGAAGTGGGTAGCCATCTGGGAACTAGCGATCATCGAACAGTATGGTTCACACAAACACAGCAACAGAGTCAAGCCTACAAAGGCAAAAGTACTGGACTTTAGGAGGCTGACTTTGCTGAAATGGATGAGTGCCTAAGGAATGCACTAGCAAATGGGCAGGAAGGAGGATGGAAGAACAATGGGGAATAATAAAACTGCCATCACAGAGGTAACAAGCCTTTGTGTGAAGCAAATAAACAAAACATAATGATGTAAGAAACCACTATGGTTCTCAAAGGAAGTGGCAGTGAAGGTTCAAGAGAAAAGAAGCATTCAGGAAGTACAATGAATCACAGAAGGAGCAGGACAGAGAACTGTGTCAGTTAAAGCAAAAGGAAGCTGGGAAGGCAGTCAGAACAGCAAAGGCCCAAACCAAGAAAAGACAGCCAACTCAGTTAAGAAGGGGATAAAACCTTTATAGGTACATCAGGAGCAAAGGAAGACCAAGGAGGGATATTGAGGCTTAATAAAGGGAGGAGGGTGGGCAGAGGGTGACTGTGAAAGGCAGAGATACTAAACAAATATTTTGCTCAGTATTGATAAATGAAGATGGGGAGGTACCTAAAACAAACAGTAGAAACACTCTGGATACAGAAGTTGATACCAGCCCATTTATAGAAGAAAGGGTTCTGAAAGAACTCTTAAAACTGAAGGTGGACAAAGCAATGGGGCCTGATGGGATTCATCCCAGAATTCTAAAAGAACTAAGAGTAGAACTAGTGACACCACTGACTACCCTCTTTAACAAATCATGGGAGGATGGGGTGGCACCCGAGGACTGGAGGAGGGCAGATGTGATTCCCCTTCACAAAAGTGGGAGCAAGGCAGAAGCAGGCCTGCAGACCTGTTAGTTTAACCTCAGTGGTAGGGAAAATGATGGAATCACTCTTGAAGGAAAGAACTGTCGAGTATCTAGAGGCCAGAGGGCACAGGACCCAAGGCAGCATGGATTCATAGGGAAGGTCATGCCAGACAAATCTGATAGATTTCTTTGACTGGGTGACCAAAGTAGTAGATCAGGGAGGGGCTGTGGACATGGCCTACCTAGACTTCAAGCAAGGCATTTGACACAGTCCCACACAAAGATTAATATACAAGTTAGCCAGCCTGGGAGTGGGTCCCAAGATGACAGACTGGGTAAAGAATTGGCTGGAGAATAGGACACAGAAAGTAATAATAAATGGAGTCCACTCGGAAGAATGGGGGATTACTAGTGGGGTACTACAGGGTTCAGTATTAGGACTGGTCCTCTTCAATGTCTTTATAGGCGACATTGCAGAGGGACTGGAAGGAAAAGTATATCTCTTTGCAGATGACACAAAGATCTGCAACAGAGTTGATACACAAGGTGTGGTGGAAAGGATGAGAAGGACTTGGCAAAGTTAGAGGAATGGTCAAATGTATGGCAGCTTAGATTCAATGCTAAGAAGTGCAAAGTAATGCACCTGGGAAACAAAAACCAAGGGAAGAGTACACAATGGGGGGTGAGATACTAACAATAACAAAAATGGAAAGGGACCTGGGAGTAGTCATATCAGATGACCTAAAGGTGGGCAAGCAATGTAAGAGGGCAGCAAGGAGGGCTGGGGGGATACTGGGATGCATAGGGAGATGCATCACCAGAAGAAAACAGGAAGTTATTATCCCTCTGTACAGACAACTGGTGAGACCCCATCTGGAGTACTGCATGCAGTTCTGGAGACCCAGTCTCCGCAAAGACAAAGACAGGATGGAAGCTGTCCAGAGGAGGGCAACTAAAATGGTGCAGGGTCTGCACCGGAAGACATATGAAGAGAGACTTAAGGAGCTTAATATGTATTGCCTTGAGGAAAGGGGGGGGGCATGATAGAAACTTTCAAGTATCTCAAGGGAATCAACAAAGTCCAAGAGGGTAGCATCTTTAAAAAAAAGAGGTGTGCAAGAACAAGGGGGTCCAATTTGAAGATAGAGGGAGGGCGGCTCAGAGGTAATTTAAGGAAGTATTTTTTCACAGAGAGGGTTGTGGATGCATGGAACGGCCTTCCAGAGGAGGTTGTGGAGTCAAAAACAGTGGTGGAATTCAAGGATGCATGGGACAGTGATAAGACAATTCTAGGGGGTGGGGGTAGGAAGAAGTAGGCTGCTGCTGAACTAGGAACTGCAGCTTATCCATTAGGTAGGGAAATGGGCAGACTAGGTGGGCTAAGCGGTCCTTATCTGCCGTCAAATTCTATGTTTCTATGTTTCTATGTAATATAACATTGTGAAATTGTTATATTAATCAGTGTATAATGGATACTGCACTAGGACAAGTCTTGAATAAAATGAAAGAATAATACGACTGTAATTTATTAGAAGCAGTTAACCATTACTGAGGCACTTGTTTGTTCTTTTAAGTAGCACCATTTATTATAACATGTTGTCACTTAAATTAATTTGTATTCACTAGTTAACCAGACAGAAAGAGCACCAGGTGTAGGTCATTTGGTTGTCACGTGTATAAAATGACACAGTTTTCCGCTCCATGCCATACCTCTGAGGAAGTGTGTTTCAGCCTGAGGCACTGAGGTGGTGGTTAGTGAGGTTCTAACTGCCAGAGCTAAACAGTCCACAATGAAAGTTATTCAGTTGGAATTTCTGTGTTGAGCATCTTCTTACAAATAAGGGAGACTGCAGAAGTTATTTATTGTGGACAGCATTTGCACAAGGTAACGAGTGGTACACATGCAGTGCACAACCTTTTTTGTTCTTTGATCCAAATTGGGTTTGATACCCATGGTTATGCAGCCCCTTAACCCCACTGGGTCTCAGAATTCTTGTTGGACTGTGCATTCTCATTCCTTTTCCCCCTGGTATTTTCTGCCCCCTCAGCCCACCTCACTCCTGACAGTCCTGCTCTTAAGGATCTCCTCTGACCATCTCCACTTACAGCTGCTGATGTCCTCATCACAATCTCTTGACTAAAACCTCTGATCTCCCATTTGTCTTCTATCTGACAGTATCTTACAACTGCTACCTCTGTTTTATACTCCGACATGTGATTCTGTTTTCATTTTGCCTTGCATAAATGACTTGTAACCTAACTTAAACAAGCATTTGTCAATGCCGAATGTTGCTTGCTTCTATGTGCTGTTTAGGTATTTGGAAGTCACTGGAGTGCAAATATTGAAAATTTGTGAACTTACGAGCGTGCGTAGGAACTGCACAATGCACGCTCGTAAAACAGTCATTTTTAGGAATTTTTTCACCAAATTTTCAACATAGCCATTTTAAGACCTCTGCTCATGAACAGTGTCACTGTGATTTTGTTAATGTGTCCCATACATTGAGTTTGCACACAGACTGCACCATTGTGCGCTACATGGGCGGAAACACGTTTTGGGCAGGATGTGAAAAATGACAGCTGTACTGCTCATAAGGAGGTGTGGTAAAATGGCAATGTTGAAAATCTGGAGTGAAAATATTGAAAATTTGCGAACTTATGAGCCCGCGAGGAACTGAGCAACGCACGCCAGAACAGTCGTTTGATTTTGAATAACTTTCAACATGGTTTTGGGACTCTTCTCATGAATGATGTCACTCTCATGGTATCCAGGCCCGAAGGGGTGATTTCGCAGTCACTGTGTGAAATCACCCTTCGAGCCCGAATAACACCATGACAGTGACATCATTCATGAGAAGGGGTCCCAAAAACCCCATGTTGAAAATTTGGTGCAAAAATTCCCAAAAATGCCTGAGATATGCAACAAAGTTGAAACCCCCCTATCTAGGCCATTATACAGCTTCACTGGCATTTCCTCAGTTCACGGTCGGCTTTGAAGAGTGCAGACGTGTTCCCGGGTCCAATCAAGATCGGGCCACTGAGTCCAGGAGGTAAGTATGGGGGAGGGGCGGGGAGGCTGGGTGTGCAGTGGTGGGTGCAGGTTGTGGGAGGGGTGGAGACGGTCTGTGGGACCGCTTTCATTTTTCAGGTTAAAAAAAAAAAGGACGCCGTGGGATCGTTTGCCACGCTGGGTGGGCTCCCAGCATGGCACAAGGATGTTGGGGGCGTTCAGCCGACGGGATTGGGCACCCCTGCTGGGCAAGGGATTACATGGCCACACACTGTGGGCCCCAGCGTGACACCTACAACTGGGGGAGAGATGCAGCTCAGCCGATGGGGATTGGGCACCCCGTCAGCTACGCAGTAGGTGCAGGGGCACGCACACCTGCTTACAGGGGCCGTGCCTGCCAGCTCACTGACTGAATAGGAGGAGGAGGTGACACACCTCCAAAATCTCTGATGATGGCACTATGTTTCTTGCACATGCATGCAAGCAACATAAAAATGCATTATTTTTTATTTGTGTTGTTTATTTTTCTTAATTTTGTATTTTTTGCCACCTCTTGTTTGCTCTGTATACCCTGTCCATGGGTCACACCTGGAAATGAGCTTTGGCTTTGTGTGCTTTTCCAGTTATCAAATTTTAAATAAATAAATAAAACAGTTACTGTATTAATTCAGAGACATATTGTGTTTGGGAGGCATTGTGCTGGCAGATGTGCTGTTTTTCAGATGAGATGTTAACACAAGGTTCAGTCTGCCTGTTCTGGTGGCTATTCAAATAGATGCTAATGATCCCATTGCACTTCTTAAAAAGAGTAGGGGTATTTCACCAGTGTTCAAGCTGAATGTCATGGTTCAGTATCAGTTGTGTATATGTACCCCCTTCCCAGAACAAGGATGAAAACAGGAAGCATTTACTTCCCCTCCTTTTCCAGTCAGCAAGCAACTAAATAAATAAATGTTCAGGCATAGATTTTGTAGAGTGAACCCTGATGTCCCATGCGTCTCATAAGACCCGCAAGAAATTGTTACAGCTGCAAGCTAGTTATAACATTTTTTCACAAGAAAAAAATACTGTATGTTAAAAAATAGTGTTTAAATACAGCTGAGAATATTGATCAACAACAGGGTCAGTTACATTTAAGAAAAGTTCCTTTATTTTTTTTTTTAGTCTTTGATAACTGGGTAAGGCCCATTAGGCACACATGCCTGGGAATATAACATATTAAAATCTGAAAAAAATGCTACAACAGAGTCAGATTGGGGAAATGGAATTTTTCAAGAAAGTAGAAAAAATGGCAATCTAAAGTGGAATAAAATGGTATTTGTAGAGACAATGTTCACCATAATATGAACTGGCATCTTTATAGAAACATTTTAAAAGCCTTTTCCAGGACTGAATAATACATTTCTTTTGTTTATAACAGTAAGAGCAAAAGGCTTAGAATGTGTTTGCCTTCAGTCCTTTCAAAGGCTGTTTCTAATATTTGCTTAAACATCAAAGGGTCAACTTTAGAAACCTTTTTCAGGGCTGGTAGAACAGCAAAGGTCGTTCAAAATGACAGGAGTACTGTATCTAGATCAAAGTCACATAGCAGTATATACTGAGAGCCTACTAACAGAATATATTGTACTTTGACTATCCTTAAGTTCCATTTTACAGCCTATTAGCAACAGATAACATTCTTAACTGTGTCTAGCACCATAATCTGCATCATACCTTTCATTAAGCTGTGAAATAGCTGATGGCCATAGCCTAGATTTTTCAGACCTCCCAGATGACACAGACTTTAACTGCACCGTATTGTTTCTGCAGTCAGCACTCACAATATTTGTTTTCATTTGTTTTTCTTTCTCAGTTTTCTCCCTAGCTTTTGAGGTAGCTAATCAACTGCCTTTTCCTTACCAGTACAGATTTTTCAGCTGACAACCAAAGTCCACAAGCTCTAGCTACTGGTAAAACATTTGCAAGTGCTATCCAAAACATTCCTAGTCAGCACAGAATTGTACAGTATGTGGACAATTTGGGCAAGGTAATGTATTGTTAATTACCTCATATTTTTTAAATGTGCTTTTGTTACTAGGTTTGTAATTCATTACTTCAGGCAGTAGATATAGCAGCCACGTAAGCTGGCCTGCCAGCGCAGCAGTAGTGCTATCATTTGCAGCGCTAATGACCTGGGTTTGGGAATGAGCCTAGGGCATTAGAGGGTCAGCCGTGGGGAGAACATTTGAGTATTTGATGGACTGCTCACCCTCACCTTCTCTGGGGAAGGAGGGTGGAGAGCATTGGCAACATAATACCGTAACTCATGGTAGTGACCAGTGGATATTGAGACAATAGTCCTCAGTACAGGGTGGTATGCAATGGATGTCAGAGCAGTATGCACGGGAGCATGTGTGCCTCCCCTTGATATAATTTTACATCAGCTCCCATCAATGCATGGAAGGGTGGAAGTACTGCACCAAAAATCGAGACACCCTGTTAGCTGGATGGAAGCTGTCCCTTCACAGCCCCCATGCCCACTGCTGGATCCTACTGTCCTAGGTCCTAACACCCTCCAACCTTCATCTCTGCCTACAGGCCATTGGATATTTATAAGGGAACACTAAGTAGCAGAAGGCAGCCTTGCCCTGGGGGGGTGGTGCAAGCTGGGGTGTTGCCTGCAGGGGAGTCTTGCATAGGTCAGAGGACTGGGTTCGCAGGTAGGGAGGGTTTCAGGCAGGGTGGGAGCAGGCTTGGTGATGACTGACGGGGGATCCAGTCAGCAGTGACTGAAGGGAAAAAGAAATAAAAAAAATATATATATGGCAACCACTAGAAATATATGTGGCAACCACTAGCAACTATTGAAAATATCTTCTGTTTAGTTTACTTATTTACTGTACAAATAGTATTCATACTGTGGGTATATTAGAAAGGTGGTAGCACATCATTCTTATGATAAACAGCATGGCACAACACTGAGATGTTTATGTTTTTCATGGTGGGGTATGGCAAGACAGCAAGAACTTTTAAAAACTTAAAATCCATGTATAATGATGTGCAAAGTTAGAAAACTTCACTTTGTGAATTAATTCACAAATTCATCTAATTTTGTGACTTATTGTGGAGGAGCAAAAAGAGCAAGGCAACTAGAAAGTGATATTCCATACAAGAAAAGGTATGCTGCCATTGCCTTAGTCTGGAAGGAAATAGTTTTTCTGTTTTCATTGGAAGTCTAGTTGCCTTTCCAGATCATCTTGTGTGGCACACTATTTGATTGTTTTTTCCTGCCAGTGCCCTCTCTCCTACAGGTGCTTGGAGTCCTGAAGGTGGCAAGGTGAGCCCTCCCAGCTGGAGGTTGGTGGGGAGCTCTGTGGGGAGCCATCCACAGGAAACCACAAGCACTTCAAAAGAAAGCAGATCAGGACACTGTACTGCCTTTGCCTCTCCAAGGATAGTATTTTGATAATCTGTGCTGCTTGCTTCTGGGGGACATAAGGAAGGGCAATTGTTTTTGCTATAGAATTTCGCAATTTTGCAAGATATCCTATTTTATTTTTCTATTTTATTATCCCATTTCAAACATCTTTTTTAGCTATTCATGTATCATTTCAAATTTGGTCTGTTCATTACATTATTGTTTATATTGATCTTTCCTTTCACTTATTACATTTGGTTTATGACAAAGGAAAAAGGGTGTTTTGGCTCTATCTCACAATTGATTGGAATTTGAAGGGGGCAGTGTAATTCCTTACTTTTAAATTTTGCACTTTCCCCTCTCATGTAACTACCCCCTTAAGTACAAATTTGCTGGCCTCTTTTCTTCATATTAGCCATTTCTTTCCATTGAGTAACACTCTTTCATGGTGGTTAAGCAGGAGCTGGAAAACTTCCCTCTTTTTAGCCTCTGCTGTATTTATAACTCACTTTCAGAAACTAAAATTAGAAAGCTGCCAGATGAGAACATAGAACCTATTTATGCTTCATATTCATCAACATCTCTTGGACTTGTAGTTATAAATGGAGCACCAACTGTAAGTGATAAACACCCAAATCCTTTCACCTCTATCTGTTTATCTCTTTGCCAACAAGATTAAAATGGGTCTGTAGGTTGATTACCTTATAAGAATACTGGTATTTCTTAAGTGTCATCTTGTGAACATGATTATTCAAGATAGCCCCCCCAAAAAAAGATTGCCCTAAGGAGTAGTAAAAACTTGAATTTATTAACTTATTAAGTCTTCAGGAATGAATAGTACCAGGTGCATTTTACTTTGCTGATATTGTCTTTTTGTTTTTTGGAAAGGTACCAAACACTGGATGACCATATTGAGAGTCCATGGGGATGGCAACATAACATATTTCCAGTTTGGTTGGAGGGAACTGATGAAACTGTTCTTAATGATTTTAAGACTGACTCCTGAGGCCTTCCCAGGGCTGTTCAAAATGAAAATGAAAAAATGGAACCTAGGATTTTGGCCAGACTATTTAACATGGGACCTTAATGCACTTTTCAACATTAAACTTTGATGCCTCACATTTAAATTAATCACCACTCTTGTGTGATATATATCATTGGACTCTTTTTTCCTCTTTTCATTTATAAGCCTTTTTAATCAATATTTAAATTATTATAACTGAAACCCACTCTTAATATAATTTTACACATTATATGTTTTGTAATTAAGCATTGCTATTTATTACTGCAATTCTGTAGAGAAGACTAGTGTCTTTACTACAAATGAAGGGCAGACTATTATTAAGAGAAGTTTGCTGGATAGTTTAGTGTTAACATTGTTATAAAAATGGCACAGATGGCCCTTGGTAATAGATCTGATATAGTTCATCAAGAACTTGATATTTTGGGCACATTGGGAGAATTAGAAAATATTGTTAGTAAACATGTTGCTAATAACATTGTGGAAGACATTCAAGACACAGAGGTAAAGAAATCAATCACTTTTAAACCACAGGGGATACAAGGAAAGGGAAAACAACAGTAAAGAAAGCTGGACAGGAAACAGTTCAGAACAGTATGAAAGGGAAAAAATAATGAAAAAAAATGAAAAGGGTAAAACAAATAAAGAAAATGGGAGTTTGGGATACAAATCAAACCAAAATCTCTCCCTTATTGAGAAAAAATTTACCACCAATCAATACTGATAAAAAGAACATGTTAATTGATGATGGAAAAAATTGTGTAATTGTTAATCATACAACTTCTGAACCAAATGTGCATTCTATAAGGTCCCATCAACATAGGGATCTGACTCTAACCCCCAATATCTTTGAAACCTACATCTCTAAGGATTCAGAATTCTCTAATATTATAAATACTACATCTCATTCCTTTATGAGCAATCAAGTATCTATTAATACTGAGATGAGCACAAAGAAACAATGCAAGAGAGATAGCAATCAAGCAATAAGTTTGGACATAGCGGGCTGGGCCTCCTCAGAAAGTAGAATAAGTGACTTCACCTCCCATGCCTTTCCTAAATATTTAATAAAAAACATAAATAGCAGAAATAAGTAACTCATTAACCCCAGTAATGGCAATATGCAAAATGACTTGAAAGAAATCATATAGCCGAACTAAAGACCACTACACAAGGGCTCAAGGACTTAGATAATTGCCAGAAATATACAAGCAAAAATCCAGACAAAGTGAAAATAGTTGCCCTAGAGCATATGAATAATGATTTAAAAAGAGATGAACCTACACCAGCAGAAAATGAAGAATAATTAATGTACTATCCTCCTACTTTGAGTAGAGACGTTATTACTATTATGAGAAATCAACACACTGCAAACTTGATTCTTATGGAACAATTAATTGTAATAGGACATGAGATAGATAGGCTAAAAGAAAATATAGCTATCAATTGTGCCTGCATGGATGATATACTTAGAACATTAAATCTGATTCATTCCCCCAGGGAATCTTCTTCCCTTCCCTTAATAGGGCAGGAAGACTCTTAGAAAACAGTAGGTTGGACATTTCAACCATAGTAATTCCAGATACTCCACTCAGAAACATAAAAATATAACAGGGAATGGTAAAAATAAGAACACAAAGAAGACAAGGGAAATAATGCATACAATTATCCCAGAGCAAAAAATAAGCCTAGGACAAGAAGAAGTTGGAGATAATGCAAGACAGAAACCAAAAATTAAAAAAGCCTGTAAATAATATTCCCATTCAGGAAGAGATCCAGAGTCATCAAAAGTAAATAATAATTTATCCACAGCTTACAAGTAAATTACTCCCATGCCCTCGCATGGAAAGGGAAAATCCACCCCCCCTCCCGGGTGATACTTCTTTAGATACTGATTTTTACCTTAGATTATATGGCCTCAGAAAAAAGCATGAGGAGACAGCAATATCACTTAGGGGTAGGGTAGTCCAGCTTCTTAAGGAAACAATGGAATTACTAATTGATGAACAGAACAAATAGGAAGTCCATAGACTGAATAACCATGGCTACACTGAATGTATAATTATGTATTGCACACATAGGAGAGTCATTAACTATAATTGGAGAAATGGAACCTTGCTAGATAAATGGAATTAATATTTAGAATTAGTAGATAAGAATAAGACAGATTTAGAATCTCATATCCAGGAAAACTCATATGACACAGTTACATTGACTGCATTTGGAGTCCCCCAAATCTTTAAGGAAACAGATAGAAAATTGACTAAGACTGTCTGTAATTTCTTTAGCAATATACAAAGCATCAGGTTAGGCATAAATGGTAGTCTAGAAGTCTATCAACATAAAAGCTTAAGAGGGGATAGTCACGTTGACATTCTATTTAAAAGCACAGTTATCATGCACAGAATCTTGAACAGTACTACTAGTTTGGATCAGATGGGTATATAGATAACAAACATGAAATCTTTACCAGATTGTTGCCATAACAAAGTATGAATAAGGGATAATTTATGAAAGAAACATGAGGAAGATTCAAAACAACACTTACAGCAAAACAACTAGAACAAATTCAAAATGTATTTATGTTATTTTATTTATTTATTATATCTTGGATTACAATTAACTTTGAGAAAATAATTCTCTTTTAAAAGGTTCCATGTCAAAATGAGAGTACATGGCCAAGTGAACCTACATAGATGAGACATAAGAACAACATTCCAAGGTACAAACATCGATTTACAAACAGTAAATTGTCAGTGGCCAATAGCTGAAAGCTTACAGATAATATAGCGATACTATTTACAGGAGATCAACCAAAATGGCATTGTCAGTTATGTACAATCTCAGTATTTGAAAAATAAGAAGAACATTGCAACAACACAAATATTGATTTGCAAACAGTAAGTTGTCGCAGGACACCAGTAAAAAAGCTGACAAATAATAAGGGCATACTGACTACAAGATATCAGCCACAAAAGGCATGGCAGTTATGTGTAGTTGTTATAGGAGAGTGTGAGGATGAAGGAGAAGAGTGGGTCGGAAGAATAGGAGGGAGTGACATGAAAAGGAATAGGGGGGTTGAGGGGAGAAGGTGGTGAAAGTGGTGGGAAGGGGCAGCAGGCAAATGTTAGGTGATTCCAAATATTAAATGGACTTGATGAATGACTCAGATTCAGCAGTGAAGTATTAGATGTCAAAGAAGCAGATACTCAACTGAATAATTTTGGAGATATAAAGGATGATCCCGAGGAATATGGAATTTCCTTTATTTCTTGGAATATTGCTGGATATAAATCAAAAAATATGATAGATGTTGGTTAGCTTTTATTAAAGAGTTTGCAATCATATGTTTCCAGAAAACAAGGCATGACAAAACTGATAATATAAATCTAAGTGGATATGCAACTTTCTAATGCCCAGGATTAAAGGTAGTCAAATCTGGAAGAAGGGCCTGTGAGCTCATAATACACATTAAAATCGGGACCTTTATGAATATAGATAAAATAAATGAAGATGATTTTTTTCATAGCCATTAGGTTATCAAGACCTCCTGCTTCAATAATTTTAATATCATGCTAAATTCTACCAGCTAAATCTAACTTTTTTAATAAGGATATTTGGATAAAATTAGAAAAGGTAGTGTACATGACATTGTTGGAATTTCCAGAGGACTTTATACTGTTAACAGGAGATTTCAATGCAAGGATAGGGGCATATGACGGATTAGCAGATAACACAATCATAGTTGGCTATACTCATCTTCAAGAATCTATAAGCATACTTCAAGAGGTGCCATATCTAATCACAACGGGCATCTAATAATTGATCTAATAAAAAACAGTGGTATTTATCCTTTGAATGGTAGGTTACATGGAAATAAGGAAGGTCTTCTGGCCATCCTAGCTATGAAGGGTTCCACTGTAGTGGACCTGGCATGTTGGAGAGGGTTCCCAGAACTTTAACAAAATCTATACATACCTGAAAGAACTGAAAGAATTAATTTTCTATTACTTCTCTAAGCTAACAAAATTGCCCAAAATCAGGGACCCTGGTTTTCCATTTTTAACGGTAACACCGGTAACAATCACGGAATCCTGCTTGGTTTGCAGATTTTGAATTCTTGTACCGGTGCATCACGGAAATTGCATGTCACTGCACAGACTCTCTAAGATTTCAGTATCTTTATAATTTTTTTTTTTATTTTCTCTTTCTATGTCCCCTTCTCACAGCATCAGTCTCCACTTTTCAGAGATCCCTAGGCTGGGTATCCCCTAGCTTCACCCCAGGTAATGCTCAGGAGCTTCGATGGACCTACTCCTATCCTGCCTGGATTGTACCCCCCCAGGTGGGAAGGGAGGGGACCCCAGGTCACCCCCCCACACTCACTTAGTGTGTTTCGGGCAGCTCAGTGGGTCCCTCATGGAGCCTGGTTATGAAGTCTGGGGCACCTGGGTCCCTTCTGCCAGTGGCTGATGTGGAGTGATTGTTCCTAGTTTTCTGGTCTCTGTCCCTGAGGGCACCAGCACTAGAGAGCAAAGAAGGAAGGTCACAGAGACATGCCACTGCTCCAGATCCTGGCTAGCATCCTCTCCTCCTGATCACTCTGCAGCACCATTGCACCACCACCCATGGTCACACAGGTGGTAGTAAAGCAGCAGGACCTGCAGCCCACCCTCCCCGGAGGAGGAGAGCAGTCCCCGGGTGCTCAATCCTACTCCCCTGGCCAGGCCTCCAGCAACCCGAGTTTGCTTCTGACCCAGGGTCGCTGGCATTGCAAGGCAAGCAATAGTGCTACCGCAGCACCAGCAGCTGACCCAGATTTCAGCATCTTAAAATGAATGCTGCTGTGATTTGCATTCTTTCTGCTTTGCTGCATATAGAGTCAGTAAGGAAATGACCCGCACTGCTTTGTTGTAATCAGCCATTCAGTTTAACCACCTATGCCTAGTGGTTAGAGTAACAAACAGTGATTGAACTGGGTACATCCAGCAGACTTGGGTTTGAGTCCCACAACCTCCACTTGCATACTGTGCAACTCCAAGCAAGTCACTTAACCTCCCCAGTGCTTTTAGGTCACTCCTTAAAACAGACAGTTCTACCTAGTGGACCTTACCTGCTTTACAAAGAATATAAAAAAAAATACCAATATATGTTTACTGCATCATAGAATAGTGGTCAGGGTACCATGTAATTTGTCTGAGTTTTACTTGGGCTGCAATAATTTTGCATAGGAAAAGATAAATGTTCAGATACATTTTATGTGTTTTATAAGCTTGTTTTTAGATTTTAGTCAGGTTTTTATTGTATTCTTTGCATATAAGCATCTAGGTTGTAGATTGCTAAACATAGGATCACTGTTACCAACTAGCTTATTCAAGTTTATAACCAGTAGGGCCATCCAAAATCCTCAGTTGTTTGAATGAAAATTAGTCTGAATGAAAGTATGTTCACAAAGAAGAAACTGCCTTACTACTTATGAAAAGACTTCACAGTCAGCACCCCATTTAGGTGAATTGGATCATTTGCACTTTTTCTCCCACCTGCTGTTTCAGTCTCTGTGACAACAACAAGTTTTCTGATAGACTGCTTCAACAAAAAGCAAATGTTAAGTATTTAGGTGTACTTGTGTTTGGCCAGTGGATTTTGAAAGCACATTCAATGACATACAGAAAGTAAGAACCCAGGGGCTGTATGATGCTGGTGGGCAGAGTGGTGCTCAATTCACATCTGAACAAAGACATGAAAACTGGGAGACACCCTTTTCGGGGACACTAAATCAAAAAAAAAAAAAAAGCATCCACATGTCTGGGAGATGCAGGAATTCATTTGAAGGTCCTCCACTAATCACTTGTGGAATTTTTAGGTGAAGACACTTTATTTCAAAGAAGCAAATTAAAGCAGTTTTTTTTCGCTCCTCCTACCTCCTGGCCATAAACTCCTTCAGGCCTGCCAAGGCCCCTACCACCTGCTGAGTCCCGACCAACATCCACTGACCCTTACTGCTGTGCTACCAGCTAACCCAAAGTAACCCTTCATTGAGTGGGCCCCTACCCCTTGGGGGCTACCAGGGAAGAGATACCCCAAGGGCTTCCTGTGTATCCTGGGCATGGCAGTGGTTAGACCAGACACATGTCTGGGGCTTCTGGCTTATGGAGGGACCAACAGCCATCCTTCGGTTGGTCAGCAGGTGTCTTCCCATTTTCTTAGGAGTGTGACAGGACACATGATGCTAAGGCACAAGCCGACGTCCATCACGCTCCCTCCTGCAGTGAGGGCTGACCTGTTGTCATGCCTCTGGCCTCCACCGGGGCCAGAAAATGCTGAGCCATGAACCCACCCTCCCTCCCAGGAGAAGGTGAGTGGTTGTTGTGCACTCAAGCCTTGACCCACCAGCTGGCCCTCCAACACCCAAGTCTGTTCCCTAATCCTGGTCAGTGGTGTCACAGGCAGAAATCCAATTCAGAGAGTTAAATTATAGATGGGAAAAAACAAAGGTAGTCCACCTTAGCAGTGATAGTTCAGATTAATTCACTTCTGAGTTTTAACAAGCAAAGACACCAAGTAATTTGTAACCTGTGCATGTGGGGTGTGGGTGTTGAAGAAAGGGGATCATAGTGCTGTCACTACTGCCATCACCCCCAGAAGGATGTGGACTGCATTGCTGCTACTGCCATCACACCAAAGGGGTGGGGCTGTAGTGCTTCTGCCATCACCACTGGTGGATGAGGAATGTAGTACTGCTGCCGTCCCATCTGAGGGATGGGGTCCATAGTGTTGATACTGCCATCACACATTAGGAATGGTGAATGTAGTACTGCTGCTTCTGTCACACTTGAAGGAGGGAGGTGCTGTTGTTGCTGCCATCACACCAGAGGTATGGGGGCCGTAGTGCTGCTTCCATCACATCTTAGGAATGGAGGCTGTAGTGCTGCTGCTACCATCACATCTTGTACCTAAAATAACTTTAAATTGGTACAAGGATGGAAGGATGTGTAATAGTTGAGGTCAAAATTGCTAAAATGCATGTTAGCAGAGTTAAAAATTGTTAAATAAAGTACACAAACCCAAACACCGGTAAAACCGGATTTTGACTTAGCAGACACCGGTGACAATACCGTTTTTTACAATGTGCAAAATGGAATATGCCCTTTCTCAATCCTGGTAAACCAGTGTCCCTGCCCAAAATAGTACGCCAGTTAAAAACAAAAATGCAATGGAGAAGATGGAAATATAGAAACATAGAAACATAGAATTTGATGGCAGATAAGGACCGCTTGGCCCACCCAGTCTGCCCATTTCCCTACCTAATGGATAAGCTGCAGATCCTAGTTAACCAGCAGCCTACTTCTTTCTACCCCACCCCCTAAAATTGCCTTATGACTGTGCCATACATGCTTGAATGCAACCACTGTTTTTGAAATCAGCTACAAAAAAGATTATTGTTGACAGAAACCTTAGAACTTCATGTTAAAGAAATAAAATAGTAGTTTTTTTGTTCAATGCCACTACGCGGGTAGAGATGGCAGAACCTGAAGCAGTAAACAATGTTTTTATAGAATTTTTAGTTGCCTAAAGGAGAATCTATGTAGTGATAGAATATACAGGAAACAGTCCCCTTTGACCAGTGGATGGATTGATGAGGAATGTAAAATACAGAAAAAGAAATTTGTTAGGATCCTCAAGATGCACAGGAAAAGTGTCATTGTAAACAAAGTAATCACCTTAAAAATGACAAGAAAGGAGTACAAATCTTTTCTCAACATAAAAAAGGCATTCCAAGAGTCACAGTGGTAGCGTATGATTGTGGCAATCGAAACAAAGAATGCTAAATTATTTTGGTCCTTGGTGGCCAGTGGTTGTAAGGGCAAATCAAAATAAATTGAAAACTGTGTTCTAGCTAACATGTGTGTGAATTACTACACACATTAATTAAAACCATATAGCTGGCCTCTCATTGAACCTGCCATCTTAAACTCCAACTTTTTTTAAATCTTGCCCCAGGAAGTTCTAGCTTCTATCCAGAACCTGAAATTAAACAAGACCCTGGTCCTGATAAGATGCTTAGGAAGGTCTATAAGTGCATGGAAAAGAATGGACAAATATATTAAACTTTTTCAATAAGTGCATTTAAAAAAGCTTATATTCCCCATTCTTGGTGCAACGGCTCTAATCATACCAATATATAAGAAAGGGGGCAGGAACATCCCTAATATTTACAGGCCAATCAGCTTAATAGACATTTTAGAAAAAATCTTCTCTAGAATTATACTGACTAGACTTTTAGCTGAACAACATGGGCTGGGTCATCTGCCCCCCCTTACAGGCAGGTTTCTGAGAACATTATCCTACAATACATCACCTATATGAAAAATATGTGAATCTATGCCAGCAAAAAATATATGTAGCATGTATAGGCTTCACGTCAGCCTTTGACACCATTAATAGAGAAAAACTCTAAGGCCCAGATATTCAAAAGGGTTGCACCATGCACAATAGGGTTGCGTCTGTGCAAGTCCGAAATTGCACCATTCTGCGATATTCAGCAGGAGGCAGTTGTGCCACTGAAAACATGCTGAGCAACAGCACAATGCAAATGAATGCATGCTGAACTGGAGAGGGACGAACCATGCATAAACTGCACAGCCCGATATTCAGCTGGGCTGTGCAGAGTTGTGCAGGCGCAACCCCCAACCTGCGCCTGCACAACTTTGAGCCAAAAAAATAGGATCAAGTCGAGGGCCACCCACAGGTGAGTTGCTGCATTGCAGGGCACAACACAGCAGCTGCCACCTGTGGCTGGCCTCAACCTACTCCCTGTCCCCCTGCAACCTGATCATGGGCAAAGTGTAAAACATCCCCCACTGGCCCAATCGTGGGCAAAAGCAGAAAAGTCCCCCCCTCCCCGACTGGCCCAATCACGGACATAAGCTTACATCCCCCACCAGCCCGATCATGGGCAGCAAAAGTGTTCCCCAAACATATCCCTGGTGGTCCAGTGGACTGATAAGCCTGATCACGGGCTAAAGAGTTATAAACCCCACCCCAAATGTATTCCTGGTGGTCCAGTGGACCGATAAGCCCGATCGTGGGCTGAAGAGTTATAAACCCCCAAACATATCCCTGGTGGTCCAGTGGACGATAAGCCCGATCGCGGGCTGTATAATCTGGTGAAACCCCCTGCCCCAAGACCATATCCCTAGTGATCCAGTGTCCCTCCACCCACCCACCATGAAGCCCCACCACCCACACCCCTCTGCAGCGGCGAGGCGGCAGCATCCCGCCTGCCTGCCACCCGCCGCCCACTGGTGACTGCCGGTAAGGCTGCACACCATTAGTGCAGAGCAAGAGCCAATAGGTGTGCAGCCCATACCGTTAAGGCAGTTCAGATATGTGAATGAAGTCATTCATTCACATATCTGAACTGCTGCTCCTGATATGGGCTGCATGCCCATTGGCTCTGCCCTGCACCAATGGCGCAGCCATACTGGGCAGTCGCAGTCGGGTGGCGGGCGGCAGGTGGGTGGGATGCTGCCGCCCTGCTGCGGAGGTGGTGGGGCGGTGGTGGGGCTTCATGGGTGGGTGGGGTGGGGGGACACTATATCACCAGTGATATGGTCTTGGGGTGGGGGTTTCGCCAGATTATGCAGCCTGCGATCGGGCTTATCGGGTCCACTGGACCACCAGGGATACGCTCGGGGGTTATAACTCTTCAGCCTGCGATCGGGCTTATCGGTCCACTGGACCACCAAGGATACGTTCGGAGGGGTTTATAACTCTTCAGCCCGTGATCAGGCTTATCAGTCCCCTAGACCACCAGGGATATGTTCGGGGGGGAACACTTTGCTGCCCGCTATTAGGCTGGTGGGGGGGTGATGTAAGCTTATGCCCGCGATCGGGCCAGTCGGGGGAGGGGGGATTTCTGACACATTTGCCCACGATCGGGCTGCAGGGGGCATCGGTCCCCAAGGGCTGCTGCCTGGCAGGGCGCCAGGCACAAGTCCTCGGGGATCAGTGCACCTGCATGCTAATGGGGCCATAAACAGATGCAAATAGTCCCCCCTGTGCCTTGCATGAATTATGGCCCCATTTGCATGTCACCTTTGAATATCGGAAATTTGCACATGGCGCAATGGTACTTGCACCACTGCAAGTTGAATGCTCCACTCTGACCACTTGCAGTGGCGCAAGTTCCACTGCACCATGCACAGTGGCTGTGGCTGGGGGGTGATATTCAAAGGAGTTGCTCAATAGTGCAACTCCTTTGAATATTGCTCTGGCCACACCCCTGCACAACTATTTTGTGCAGCGCAAGGGCTTGTGCCACAAAATAGCGCAGTTTGAATATCCGGCCCTAAGAGTCAATGTTTTCTTGGTGCATATCTCTAATTTTAATAAACACCAGTAGCTTACTTTATTTACATGCTTGGGCACAAGTCAGACTTGACCTCAAAAATTAAACAAGGGAATTCCCCCAGTGTCCTGGCCAAATTTCCCCCATTCACTAAACATACCACCAAACACTTAATCTGGTTCAATGTCAGTTGACATCCATCTGTATCCCCCTCCCCCGGGACGAGGCTGAAAATAGTCAGAATTGTCTAGTCCTCCTTTCCTGGTCAACAAAAACTAAATAAATAATAGTAATAAATAATCTATCAGGAAAAATTTGCAACAGATGTGGGCATAAGAAAGGAGTACATCCTTGCGCTGATATTGTTTGCAATATACATAAGCAAATTATTACTCAGTCTCGCTGAGTCTCAATCTGACCCTCCAAAAATAAGAGCAATCATTTATCCAGCCTTAGCCTATGCTGATGTCGTAGTTGTACTTTCTCTATCTCCATTGCGATTACAAAAAATAAACAAATATTCTACAGGATTTTGCTAAAGATATGTCTTTAAAAATTACTAAGCAGAAATTCAAAATATTTTTTTTGGTGGTAGATGTACCAACTTAAAATGGTACATAGACTCCCAATTGATGGAAGTTGCCTCGGTTTTTTCATATCTGGGTCTTACATTTTAACAGAGACTATCCTGGAAACCTCATTGTGATTGACTCCTAAAAAAGTTAGTAATACAGTACTTCTCTGGCTTTAAAACAGATTTGATGCTAGATATGGGGGGCTGCCATCAGGCCACTGATGAGGGTAATAGAGGCTAAGCACAATTCTCAAATTTTGTATGGGGTGGAATTATGGGATCATAAATATGTGGAAGCCTTGGAAAAACTGATTACTCAAATGCTTAGGACAGTCCTTGGATTCTCCCAAACCACCCTTCTTCTTTTGTAAGGGCAGAGGTAGATCTTGCTAATTTGCAAGCACTGACTGAATCACGACTTGTGAACTTTTTGATATGTACTAGTAAATTATCATCTGACAGGCTTGCAAGTAAATGCATGGAAGAAAAACTGTACTGGGAACATAACGGGTATAGGAAGTCATCCTGGCTAACACTACTTAGGAAAATTTTGGAATCAGTTGGTTTACTGAATCTACTCAGCATTGTCGAAAGGAATATAGCCAACCCAGATCAATATAAAAGATACATTAAAAAGTTGCTGGTGGAAAAATATAAAAAAAAATTATCTAGAACAGATTACTTGCTCCGGATTTGAAAAATGGTACCCCGCTAATCACCGTAACCGTATATATCATGAGTATTTGGATATCTTACACAGGCATCTACAAAGAAAGACTTTCACAAAATTCTGATTAGAATTCTTTGATTCTAATACATTGGGCTGGATTTTCAAAGGGTTTTTAGATCCACACAAGTTGTGTCAAACAACCAGCTTGTGTGAGATCTAGGTGCACCAAATACTGTGCACCATAGTTTGCAAGAAAAGTGTTTGCTGCAACAAAGTCCCCAAACTGATGCAAGAGGTCCACTGCATCAACAAAATGACACAAAGGACAAGAATGACATAAGCTGCACCAAAATAAATAAGGCAAGTTGAGCCAAAAAGGGTGCAAGTTGAGTCAAAAAAATGACTCAAGGAACGAAAATGATGCAAACTGAGTAAAAAAATAAATGGTGCAAGCTGAGTAAATAAAAATGGTACAAGCTGAATCAAAAAAATGGTGCAAGTTGAATAAAAAATGACGTAAAGGATGAGAATGATGCAAGTTAAGTCAAAAAATACAGCAGATGAAATGGCCGCCAAGAGTAAGTCCCCAAAATGTTCTAAACTAGTCCTGCAGGAGAATACTGGCCCCTAATAGTAGCATAGTCAGTTCTGACCACCTGCTGTGGCCTCTTTATATACTCTAGTGTCGCTTAGATCAGCTCTGGCAGGTCTTATAGGGACATGCATCTTAGGCACAAGGGTAGGACTGGCATTCTTTGAAAATCCCAATTAAGGAGATGGTGCATCATTTCAGTGATGCAGGCATCCGTTCCGACATGGCGCAGACCATTTTTGGTGCAAGCATGGCGCAAGCCACTCTGGCACATGTAGACCTGTTTTTGATGCAAGCACCATTTGAAAATCAGAACTGGTGCAAGGTTTGACGCATCCTGCTCCCTGCGTCAATAGTTTTTGACACAAGCACCCTGCGTCATTCTCTGGCATTTGAAAATCCAGCCCATTATCTGCAAGGCTGAATTGACTCAAAGATCCAATTAACACTCTATGTTTTTGTGCTGGTGGAGAAATTGAAAACTTATTACATGCCATTCTCAAGTGTCCATGGTATAAAAAAATCCAAGACACAAATGGCTAGGTCCTAGGTCATTATACTCTTGCTCCAATCCAGTGGCTCACAATGCTTTAATCATCCAAGTGACCCTGCCCTTCACCATTCCTATTTTCATAGCCGGTATCTACTGTGGCCTCAACATTCAGCCAAGCATTGCTTTTGAATTAATCAGCTGAATCTCCACCCTCTCCCACTCTGGAGAACTATACATTCTGAGAGACTTCAATTTAAACTGGCTGGCCCCCAAATCTGCCAAAACACACAATGATATTGGTGCCCTTAGACTCACCCAGCTGATCATTGTACCCACCCACCCAAATGACAAGACCCCAAATCACTCTCTGATTGACTGGGCTATCACCTCCCACCCACACAATATAATCAAAGCCAGTATCCTTCCCGATGCCCTCAGTGACCATAACCCAGTTTTCATAGTCAGAAAAGTCCACAGGCCTAAATCCCTGCATAAAACCCTCCAACTACGCTCCTTCAACTCACTAAACCTTAAACCCCTCCTGAACAGCCTCACCTCTCTGACTGTTCACCCCTGACCTCCTCATCCTCGGTAAACCAGGCCTTCACTTATTTCAAAGACACATTTCTAAATATTTGGGATGCTTTCGCCCCGCTAAAAACATCCAGAGTATGGGAAAATCACCTATCCCGGATTACCCCTGAACGTCTCACCTGCCACAGGACTCAAGATCATGCCTGGAAGCTCCACAAATCAACCTAGTCCCACAGTGACCTCGCAGCATACCGCCAACTACGCAACACATGAACTAAGGCTATGAGATTAGCTAAGTCCAAATACTTCAATTCGGCCTTTCTTGCAAACGTAAAAGCACCTTCTAAATTTTGAAAGGTACTCCATGTCCTTCTCACTCCTCTATCCCCCCCTCCAGTCCTTAGGATAAACAACACTCTTGTGGCCGATCCAAGCACGGTCGCAGTAGAATTCAACTCCTACTACACCACATGTGTTGTGGAGCTACTAAAGACTCTCCCATCCTTATCTCCCCAGCTCCCACCTCCCCCCCCACCTACCACTACCCATCCCCTCTCCCTCCTTTTTCCTTCTCTACCATCACCACTGATGATGCTCTATATGCTCTGCTAACTATGAATCCCTCAAAAGGTTCTTCCCATGATGACCTGGACCCTACGCTTCTTTCTCTCTCTCTCTCTCTCAGCTCCTGCCATCGCCTACCCCTTATCCCTCATCCTAAACCTCTCCTTTGCTTAAGGCACTGTCCCTTCCTCCTGGAAGCATGCAGTCATCCTCCCCCTACCTAAAGGCAGGGACCTCTCTTCCCTCAGCAACTATTGCCCCATCTCCCTTCTCTCTACCCTTACTAAACTCCAAGAACACTTAGTCCTTACCCAACTTACCTCCTGTCTGACTGACTCCTACTTCTTCACCCCATTTCAATCTGGTTTCAGGAAAAAACACTCCCCCACCACCTTCCTGCTCAGGCTCACTGACTCCATCCTTAGAGGGATGGACAATGGCCTTATCACCTCAGCTATCTTTGTCAATCTTGCCAAAGCTTTTGACAAAGTCTCCCACTCCCTCCTCCTGGACTCTCTCTCATCAGCAGGGCTATCTTCCTCTGCCACTAACTGGTTTAGGGCCTACCTTACTGGTAGAACTCAATCAGTAATGATCTCCGGTATCACCCCCCAGCTCACCAAAGGAGTCCCTCAGGGCTCGGTACTTGGTCCCGTGCTATTCTCAATCTTCTTAAATGACCTACCCTCAGTCTGTTCCTCATCCACCTCCATCCACATGTACGCAGATGATAACATCCTGTATGAATCTGGCTCAAGTCCTACTGAGGTTACATCCAGCCTGCAGCATGATTTCAACAAAATCCAGCTCTGGTTTGCTAACCATCACCTCTTTCTTAATGCCAAGAAGACAGTCTCCATGACCTTTAGGCAGAAACTCTCGAGGCTCCATAACCTCCTCTCCTTCCACACCCTGGATGGGACCTCATTGGAAGACACTTCCTCCTTTAGATATCTTGGGGTTTGGCTTGACCAACATCTCAACTTCTTGGGACATATTGACACTATTCGGAGAAAACTGCACCCCAAGTTTGGTGCCCTCTACAGAAATCGCAGTAGCATCCCTCCTGCGGCAAGGCACAAACTCATCCAGCAGATGATCCTTCCTATTTTTGACTACTGTGATGTGGTCTATGGTGCTGCTCTTAAATCCTCCCTGACCAGATTGAACACCCTATTCCATCCAGTCTTTCTGCTGTTTTGCACAGGAAGCGCTAGCCACACTCATCATTGCAATCTATACCATGCCCTGTCCTTCCCCTCTCTAACAAACAGCTGCCTAACCCACTGCACAAAATTCACCTCCAAACACTGGTTGGGTGAACCCCCCTCATAACTCTCCCCCTCTTTCATCACCCCCCCTTCCCTCCTTCTTCCTTAGATCCACCGACAATCGTTCTTTATTTATCCCTCTGTGGTCCACCCTTATTGGTCAAACTGGTTTCTCCTACCACCTCCCCGAAATCTGGAACTCCCTTCCTCCCTAAGTCTGTCACTCCTCCTCCTCTATTAACTCTATCAGCTCAGCACTCCACAACTACCTATCTTCCAAATGGTCTTGTCATGACCCCCCCCAACCTATTTTCTAGCAGAGGACCAATGTTCCCAACATCATAATCAAACCACTTTAAAGAGGAGAGAAGCAAGATGGCAGCAGTGCTGTGCCAGTGTCTGTAGCTCTCTGAGACAGAGCAATCTTCCTTCCTCTAATGCTTTTCCTTTTATGACGGAGAGCTGAAATTGGATTTCTCTGTTCTTGTGGTCGTTTGATTTGAACCAAGAACTTAAAAACTTAAAATACTGAGCAATTCATGCAGCAGTTAGGGATTCAGCTAGGGCTTTTTAGTACAGGCAGGGTGAGGGAAGTGAGTTAGCATAGAAGTCAACTTTCTTATTTTCTAGTGTAGAATACTGCAGATAGCTCCCTTTTCTTACCTGTCCGAGTGCTTAAGCTGGTGCAAGGTGTTGTCTGGTGACTGTAAAGGCATTTGTCCATCACTGCTTGTACCAGAGGGATCATCTTTCTCAGCAGTCAACTACAGAGTAATGCTGAACCTGTTGCCCAACATTTGGAAGTGCTCTTTTTTTGAAGGGGCTGATGACTATCAGGAGGCTTTTCCCATTTCCTGGACAGTGCATCCTCCAAATCTTTTGTCCTGCTGGAAACTGATAGCAAAGGTCTTGACTCAGAGGTGCCTCTTTTTCCATCTTAGCAAGAGGGCTGTCTACACTTGCAGTCCTAGTTTGTTGGTTGGACTATCATCCTGGGAGAACACAGATTGTAGAGGGTTTCATCTGCATTTTACTTCCCAGGGTTATGGGAATGGAGTTTCTTTTGGCAGGACTATTGTGCTGCCCGTGAAACTGGTGATACATCTTCTGATGGTTTCATTGTTACTTGTTATGCTGGTTGCTGTGCCAGTTGGATTGTTTTATTATTCAACCTGGACCCTCTGAGTGAATAGCTGGAGAAGAAACTGGACTGTGAAAGGACTTAGCTATGGTGGAGTTGCTGGTATTATTCTCTCTGTTTTCTGGAGCTTGTGAGAGAAGCTCCCAGTTGAAATAAGATGCACCTTTGACTTTTGCACTCAAGTTTAAATATTTTCCAGTTTTGTGCCATCTTGCCCAAAGAAACTGGGGCCAGTGAGAGGGTCCCTGGTCTTTAAAGTTCTTGGGCCCCGGAATAATTTAGTTTTACATCAAAATTCATCAATTAGGACTATAACTGTTGACCCAATTGTAAAAGGCCATTTGGATTGACTGAACTCTGCAGGCTGCTCTCCTAGATTTAGAAATTTGAGTCTTGGCCTATTCACCTTCCTGTGGGGGTTTAGTGGGGGTACTTTGGGGGTAGTGTGGGTGGGGTGATTGAGGGTGGCTGGGTTTGTTATAATGAATGGTTGTATGGTATGATTGTTAGGTATGTGTATATTAGTTGTGTGAATCTGTCTGTGTTTAGTGGTTGTTAGTTGCTTACCAAGGCTTCCTGGTTAGGATAGTATGTGTCTGGGGAAGTCAGAGGGTCTGAGGCAGGCCTGGAACTTGTATGAGGCATCCCAGCGCTTTGATTTGCGGCCCTTTACTGACTTCCCAGTTTCCACCACTAAAGTTTATCGCTGTGGGGAGGTCAGAATTAGGAGGCTTCACATTGATTGACTTTGGCCGTGCACCTCACACATGTTGAGTGGGGGAAGGATTGAGGTTATAAGGTGCAGGAGGCACCCTAGGTTCCCATTCCCAGGGTTTCCACCAGACTGAGTGGACTAGTACCCGGGATGGCTACACTGCTCACCAGTCCCGAGGGTAGTGGTTTGCAATGCCAGATCAATCAGGAACAAGACTGAAATTATAGTGGACTTAGTTTCCTCTGTTGATCTGGCTTGCATTACCGAGACTTGGGCAGGTGATGCTACTGGCCCAGTTCTAGAGGCCACCGTCCCCCCCGATATTCGATGGTGAACTGCCCCACAGTGGAATGTAAGAGTGGGGGAGATGCCATCTGTTTTAGATCCAAGCCTGGGTTCACTGTGGACCAAGTGGGGAGACTGGGTTCTTTTGAATGTGTGGCCAATACATGGGGGTCCAGACGCAGACTGCAGGATTCTCCTGGTCTACTGCCCTCCCTGGGGTGGCAGGGGAATTCCTGCAGGAGGTAGCCAATTTCGTAGTCGGTGAGACGTTGGAGTCCCCCAGATGTTTAGTTCTGGGGGATTTCAATGTCTGGGCCAATGACGAATCTTCTAGACTAGATTACAACCTCCTCCAGATGATGTCATCTCTGGGCCTGTCACAAGAAGTTTCTTCTGTGACCCACCAGGGTGGCCACATGTTGGACCTGGTCTTCTCACTTGGGCTTCAGATTAGTAATCTCAAGACTGACCGGGATGCCTGGTCTGATCATTGCACAGTGGAATTCTCACTCAGTCCCCCCCCGAGAGTCCTCCCCCTGCAGAGATGGTAAGTTACTACCCTTTGAGGGGTTTGACCCTGGAGGGATTTCTGGTGGTAGCAGATCTATCTAGTGTGAGCAGTGCATGTGTATGGGGTATGGGCGAGGCCGTCGCTGCCTATAATAGGGCAATGCTGGCTGCTCTCAACGCTCTCGCACTGGTCCATGTACGACCCAAATCCTCTCATTTGAGGTCTCCATGGTTTAATGGCGAGCTCAAGGTGATGAAGATTTTGGGTTGGAGGTTAGAGTGCTGCTGGCGGAAGACCAGACTGGGGGCGGACAAAGTGGCCCTGCACTCTCATTATGTTGAGCATCAGGGGTAATCACCTGTAAGAAGGCAGAGTTCCTATCCAGGGAGATTGTTGCAGGGAGGAATTGACTAACAGTGCTCTTTCATACTGTGGACAGGCTGTTAAATCCAGCCTGTTTACAGCCGGAAAAAGCCTTTTCTGACACATTATGTGAAGAGTTTGCTCGATTCTTCTCGGACAGGGTGTCCACCATCCAGCAGGGCATTTCACCAGTGTGCCACATTGTGGCCAACAGTGATCGCATTGGATGTCCGGAGAGCACTCCACCCAATTGGGGGCAGTTTGAACCAGTGGAAGCAGCTGAGGTCATTGAGGTTGCCATCAGGCTAAAGCACACATATTGTGAACTGGACCCAGTGCCGATGTGTTTCTTTGTGGGATGTGTTGACACTGTTGGTCTGGTGTTCGCCTTGATTGTCTGGTGTTCTATCTCAGAGGGGGTCTTCCCAGATGCCTTGAAGGAGGCACTGGTCAGGCCTCTTCTGAAGAATCCATCTTTAGACCCTGACGTCAAGTTGAATTACCATCCAATCTCCAACCTCCCATTTTTAGGGAAGGTTGTTGAGAAAGTTGTGGTGCAGCAGCTTGAGGAGCATTTCATGACCATTAATTTGTACGAACTTTTTCAGTTGGGGTTTCAGGCGAGGCATAGCATGGACACCGTAGTAGTTCAGGTGCATAATAACCTCCTCAGGGCTTGAGATCGAGGAGAGGGGACAATTCTCATTCTCCTCGATCTCTCTTCAACATTTGACACAGTAGATCATTGGGTGTTGCTCGAATGTCTAAGGGAATTTTGTGGACTTGCTGGCACTGTCAACTGCTGGTTTGAGTCCTATCTCACAAACCGGAGGCAACGGGTAGTGATGGGGAATTTCTCCTCCTCTCCTAGCCTCCTGTCATGTGGAGAACCTCAGAGTTCAGTCTTGTCACCAATGTTGTTTGCTGTGTACATGCTGCCACTGGGAGAGATCGTTAGGAAATACAGTTTAGGTTTTCATTGCTATGCTGATGATACCCAACTGTATCTTTCCTTTGCCCCAGGACATCCAATGTGGTGGAAGTGCTGAACAGCTGCCTTGCCGAGATCAATGACTGGATGGTCTCCAGCTGGTTGTGACTGAACCCAGATAAGATGGAGATATTGGTGGTGGAGTCGAACAGAGAGTGTGATAGGATGGCCTCTGGCACAGCAACAGGGTTATTCCTGGGTTCTCTGTCACAAAGGCATCTTCTAGGGTGCACAATCTTGGTGCGACCTTTGACAGTGGATTGACATTTCAAGCTCAGGTGTCATCCGTTGTCCAGACCAGCTATCATCATTTTAGGAATATTGCCAGGATTAAGCCTCTAGTTCCGCCCATGGACCTCCCCACCTTGGTACATGCCTTTGTAATGTCCAGGCTTGATTATTGTAATGCACTCTACTTTGGGGTCTCAGGCAGTGTCCTCCACAGGCTGCAGCTAGTGCAGAATGCAGCTGCCAGGTTGCTGACGGGGCAGTCTAAATACTGCCACATCACCTCGGTGCTGCACGAACTGCACTGGCTGTGAGTCAGGTGGAGGATCCTCTTCAAGGTTGGCTTGCTCACTTTTAAGGCCCTACATGGCCTGGGCCCTGGATACTTGTCTGACCTTCTGATGCCTGCCACCTCAGTCTGTTCCCTCTGCTCTTCCTTTAGGGGCTTCCTTGAGATTCCCAGGATGAGGTTTAAAACTGCCGGCGACAGACCATTCAGTGTCACTGGCCCCGTCCTGTGGAATTTTCTGCCTCCATCTGTAAGGGAGGCCCCTTCAACTGAAGTGTTTAAGGCCCACCTCAAGACCCTCCTGTTTAGTTAGACCTTTTCTGACTCTATTTACTAATATATTTCCGTGCAATAGCTGTATTAGTAACTGATATTATTTTAAATTGTGTTTTACAAGGTTTGTTTCTTTATTAGTGCTTTATTTATGTGTGTGTCTTTTAATGAATAGTTTACATTTATGTACAGCACCCAGAGCCTCCGGGATTGGGTGCCTGAAAAATAAAACTTGTCTTGCCTTGCCCCTACCCCGTCTCCCTCTTTAATCTTTTATAACCTCCCATGGCCCCCTTGCAGGGTTCCCAGCATCCAGAAGGGGTCTTCTCTCTGGGCTTGGCCCTTCCTCCTCCATCCCCCTCCTTTCTCCCCCTCCAACCCCTTATCCACCTCCTCCCTCCCTCCCCTCCCCCAACCTTTGCCCGTTGTGTATCATGCAACTATTTTCTGCCAACTAGCCCTACCCCCCATTTCATCCCTTCCCCTCCAAACACCTTGTAGGATTCATAGCATCCTGGAGGGACCCTCCTTTGCCCTTCACAGGGTTCTAAGCATCCTGGAGGGTCCCCCCTTTCTTCCCTTTGCACTTGCTTCCTTTCCCCCCTTTCATCCTCTCCCCTTACCTACCCCCTCCACCTCTACCAGTCTCTGACCCCTTGCAGGGTTCTCAATATCCTTGAGGGACCCAAAAGCTTGACTTACCCCCAACTCCCCTTTGCCCTATTCAATATGGCACTTACAACCTACCTGCTCCATTCCCCCCCGCACTTGAATTACTGACAAAGTAAAAGCACTTACTTTGACTAACTTCTCTACACAGTATATATCTACCTGTTCCTCTTAGCTATTTCTCTCCATTATAGATTCCTACTTGCTTCTCTCCACTTACACTATATTGCCATAGGTTAAGTTACCCACTGTTCTTATTCACTGTATGTAACTATTGTCTCATTTACTCTGATTGTAGCTACTGTTTATGAAAATATCTGTCTACTGTAAATCACTGTTTATCCTCTACGTACCCCCTCCCTCCAGGTCACACTGGGAGATGAGCAACTTGTTGCTCAGTGTGCCTTCCTGGTGAAACATTTCAATAAATCCCCCAGGGTTCAATACTAGGCCCCCTACTCTTCAGCCTGTTTCTTAACACCCTACCGGACTCCTGCACTGAACATATCACCCTGTATGCCGATGATGCAGTAATCCTTGCCACACACCAGGACACAAAGAAATTGCAAGAAAATCTCCAACTCGGCTTCTCCTCGGTTGAGAATTGGTTCACAAAGCACAAACTGATCCTTAATCAAAAAAAAACAAGGCCATGATCTTTAGCAGGTCCCATAATAAACAGAAGCACTTCCAACTCTCTGTTATCACCAGACAAGGTGCTGCACTGGAACAGGTTAAAAACTTTAAATACCTCAGGGTCACCCTTGACCCTCGCCTCTCCTGCACTTCACACATTGACCATGTTGCCAAAGCCGCTAACTCCCAGCTAGGCCTGCTATTCCATCATAGGAAACACCTGACACCCGAAGCCCTCACTGTGGCTGTCCAGAGCTCCATCATATCCATCATTGATTATGGCATTATCATTTATGGCTCTGCTACAACCACTGCACTCAAATGTGTATCCACCACCCTCAACAAGGCCTGTCGACTTGCCACTGGCTCCCAACACCTAACTCACACCTGTGACCTTTATTCTCAAACTGGATGGTTGAATCTTGCCAATCAAATAAAACACCAAACTTGTATGACTACTAAGAAAATCTTGCTGGGCCTTGCCCCTCTAGAGCCTGTGCCCTCATACAACCAAGAATCTACACCTGCCATACCAGGGGATCGAAACCTCAGCTTCTGCAAATCCCGCATTGCTGCACAATACAAGGCCAAAGGTACTTTGCTTACTGGGCCGCTAGTTGGTATAATGGTCTTCCCAGTGACATCTCATCCTCACTATCGCTCAGCACTTTTAAGACTTGGCTCCGCCTAACACTCACTGCCTCCAACCTCTGTGACTGTTGTGGCTAAACATGTCTCTTGGTTCCATAGCTGAAGATGTTCTTTTGGATCCACGTCTACTCCTGCTGTTTGCCAGCACCCCCCTCCTATCTTCACCTACCCTGCTGGCCCATGACAAATGTCACCTGGCTGCACTACCTCTATTCTTACCCGCCTTCCACCTCTCCTCTCTCTGTCCCCCCCACCTACTTCCCTTTTTCTCCCATCCACTTAGTCTCCCTGATTTCACCCTCCTCCTTTCCCTTCCCCTCCCCAAAGTTTCACTTTATTGTTCTTTTTTCCTCTACTACGCTATGTGTTTTTTTTTAATTTTATAAACTATCTTTGCTTATGTTTGTCTCAATTGTTCCAATGACATGGAACCTTTGTAAAAGAGCCTCAGCTCAAAGGTATTTGTAATCGTAGAACAAATAAATAAATAAATAAATAAAAACCCTAGTCGTATGTCCTTTCATGGTGGTGATGATAATACCATCTTAAATATATTAGTAACAGTAAAAGATGCCTACATAATTAAGAGAATGGTGAATTACCTGGTTACGATTCAAAAAGTAAGGAAGAGGATCACTAGAATGATCACAAAACCCTGAATGTAATATTTTTTTAAAAAATATATATTGTTACGTATTTTTAAAACAAGGATTGCACTATTTTTGTACCTTAACTTATAATGTTTTTAAATGTTCTTTTGCTTTTATGATTGTAATAATCTCCTTTTACAGGATTGAACAATAAAGAACTGAACTAGAACTAGAACCTCCTTTTGTGAAGTTAATGCACCTCATAAAGTTCCAGTTCGCAATGCTGTAATAACTTCGCAAAATGCCAAGTTGGAACTTCACCAATGAAGTTTGGTACAAAGGCAACGTTTATTTTTTTTTAATTTTATTTAAAGAGCAGTTTGGAAAACCTTTGAGCCATAGGCTCATTTACAAAGGTACCTTGTCACAGTAAGACAAACCAAAATACACAGTATAGCAGTACAACACATAAGTATAACAGTAAATTAAGACATAGATACAAACAAGCTGGTACAGGTAGGATGGATGCAAACAATACCAGAGTTATATCGTCCTTAGCAGCTTAGTAATAAACTTTGTCATAAGTATTAATGCACTTTGACTAGCGGCGGCAGTTACAGCATCGGGTGTTAATAAGGTGGTTACGTAAGGAAGTTTTGAAGCACGATATAGTTGGAGCTTCGGAGATGGAGGGGGGCAGTGTGTTGAACCAGGAGGGGGCCCTAAAGCTGAAGGCTCTTTGGCCATGAGAGGCCGTTTGCAATGCACTATGGGATTGGAGGTAATGTTGCTGAAACAAGCTGTATGCCATGAGGAGGCTGTCTTCAGTGCAGCCTTCTGGAGACAGAGGGTAGGATTCACGAACATTGGGGAAGGTCCCACAGCTGCAGGAAAGCCTCGACGCTAGTGGGTTGCCACTTGCGAATCCTCAGGTTGACCACAGTTGTGGGTATTCACCAAGGTGGAGCTGGAGTATGACCGGCTCCATGGATTATGGCAGCTTGTGGGTGCTGTTGCCAGGGACAGCACAGCAGCTGTGGGAGGCTGCTACAGCCAGTGGGATCCGCCGTAACACCCTCCGCAACTGCTGCGGCTATGGATCGGCCACTCCGCAGCTGCGGCAATTTCAAAGTGCAACTGGGGTTGCGGAGTGGGACTTAGTCCCAAAACACTTTGTGAATCCTACCCCGAGTAGGAAGGAAGTCTTATGTACTTGTCTGAGAGAAAAAAACATTTGAAAACCATTTAAACTGAACTTTCTGAGTGTAATTTGCTCACACATTTTTCTGTTGGGCCTTGTGCTGCTAGATATCTGTTTTTTGTTTATTTAATTTTTTTTTTTTTATGAATATTTATTTTAAAGTAGTGGTTTATGTTTTGTCTCTGCAACAGTGGTGTGGGGGAGGGTAAGTGTAAAGCAAGGCAGGCGGTCCAGAAAAAGCTGGAGTTTTTTTGACTAAGCAGGAGATCTGTGTTATATTTTGGTTTTCTCACTCTTTTTTGTTCATTATTTTTGACCTGTAGTCAGTAATTTCTATTTTTATTTCTGTGGTTTAATTTGGTGTGTTTAAGTGAAGCATTTAAAGTGTCTTTCTGTAGCAGTTTTAGTTATTTTTAGTTATATTTTTCTTAAAGTAAAGGTGTTCGGTCACTTTTTGTTATACTTAATATTATTAAATTACCCCTGTTAGCACTGTCATTTTAATCCCTGTTGTGTTTAAAAAAAAAAAAGAATGAAAAACAAAAAAAAACTTTTTGGGTTGTTGTACTAGTATTTTTTCAGATCACACTGCTATGCTGAGACTTGATTCTCTAGTGGGAGGCATTATCTCCTTTTGCAGATAGTTAGCAGTTTATTTACCCCTTTTACCCCTGTTGTGTGTGTTGCATTTCTTTATTAATCCCTATGGTGTTTTAAGAAACAAAAAATACTTTTCTTGGTTGGTTTCGCTAGATACTATTACCTCAGTATAGTATTTTTTCAGATCACACTGCTGATCCCCGATTCTCTAGGGGGAGGTGTTGTCTGCTGCTGATAATGAATTTGTTTACCCTGTTACCTCTGTCATGTGTGTCAGGTTGTTTTATTAATCCCAGTGGGAGCTACTATAAGACTGATCCCTGAGACACACCACAGCTGAGTGTAGCACTGCCTGAGATAAAAGAGCTGAGTGCCACCTGCTGCACTCTGCTGGATAAGTAGAACTCAAGCCACAGTAGCACTGTCCTTGCAAGTCCTACATAGTGCCCCAAATGGGCCAACAGCACCCCATGGTCCACCATGTCAAAGGCAGAAGAAAGGTCAAGCAGAGCCAAGATGTAACTATATCTACTATTCCTTGCAAGGAGCAGATCATGGTGCACCTTTATCAGAGCAGTTTCTGTACTATGATGATGCTGGAATCCAGACTTTTTTATATCACATGACTGCTCCCTATATAAGGACTCTCCCCTTCATGCCCATATGCCCCATGACATATCTTTTTTGTACTGATGAGCTACAGTATGAGGTAGACTAACAAAAAAATTCATACCTATGACCTCATCTTCATTCTGAGCTAGTTCTCCTGCTCGATGTGGCAGGACATGTAATGAATCAGGCTCCAGACCCTTATTGTAGGCTGAGCTAAAGGATCTTGTCTGTTTGAGTCCAGTCCCTGTTCCATGGTGTTTGTGTCCCGAGTGTCCTCAGCACACTCTGGTCCCAGTTTTACAAATGGATCTCCCATTGCATCCTGACTGGGAGTCTTCACCAAATCCACCTGTAATATTTTCGAAGATTGTCCAGACTTCGCGTCCAACCTGTTGTAGTTTGGATCTGGGCCCTACCTCCCTTTTGGTGGGATCTGTAGATGTTATCTGCCTGATATCCTAGATGAAATTGTATTGAGATCCTTGGAGAGGGGAACCTTTCTGGATCCCTTAAAGGAGGCAGTCATTGGACCACCCCTGAAAAAACCCTCCTTGGATCCCGTTGATCCAGCTAACTACCGACCTGTTTCTGACCTCCCCTCTGTGGAGAAGGTTATTGAGAAGGTGGTTGCTCTGCAACTTGACAAGCACCTGGAAACTCACGGTGTCTATGAAGCTCTTCAGTCTGGATTTAGGAAGAGGCATAGCATGTAGACTTCCCTTGTCCGGGTACTAAATGATGTTCTGATGGTGAGAGAGCAAAAGGCTTGTACCATCTTGGTCCTTCTCAGTCTCTCCGCAGCCTTTGACACTGTGAATCATAAGGTGCTTTTGGAGACCCTGCAGGTCCTTTGCAGCCTTTCAGGCACAGTCCTCAATTGGTTTCAGTCATTCCTAACAGGCAGGTCTCAGAGTGTGGTCACTGGAATTTATTTCTTTGATACCCTCCCCTGTCCTGTGGGGTACCGCAGGGCTCCATACTGGCTCCCATGTTGTTCGCAGTGTATATGTTGCCCTTAGGAGATATCATTAGGTGATATGGCTTGAGTTTTCACTGCTATGCAGATGATACTCAGCTGTTTATGTCCTTTGTGCCGGACAGGCTGAAGTGGTTTCTATGCTAAATAGTTGCCTTTCTGAGATCAAAGACTGGATGAGCTCGAGTTGGCTGAGATTGAATCTGGATAAGACTAAGGTGCTGGTTGTGGAATTGGGTCACCCAGGGGTGGGTTTTGGTGCTGGGCACATGTCGGGCCTTTGGCTTGATGGTGTCCAGCTTATTACCTCAGATCGGGTGCATAACCTGGGCGTTGTTTTTGATGATGGCTTGACCTTGAGGTGTCAGGTGTCAGCTGTGATCAAATCCTCATTTTACCATCTGAGGAACATCACCCGGGTGAAACACCTGATTCCCCTGAGTAACCTTCCAACACTGGTCTATGCCTTCATTAATACCTGTCTTGACTACTGCAATGCCCTCTACCTAGGGCTGTCTGGGGTTGATATCCACCATTTGAAGCTGGTGCAGAACGTTGCAGCCAGGTTATTGACTGGTACCTCTAGGTCCAGTCATATTACTCCTGTTCTGCATGAACTGCACTGGCTGCCGGTTCAGTGTTGAATCACCTATAAGGTAGGCTTGCTTATCTTTAAAGCCCTACACAAACTGAGACCTGACTACCTTAAAGATCTCCTGATTCCCTACTCCCCTAATCTCCCTCTCTGATCCCCGATGAGGGATTTCTAGAGATTCCCAGGGTTCATCTTAAAACATCTGGAGCACATGCTTTTTCATTTGCAGCACCAACCCTGTGGAATTCTTTACTTTATTGGTTAAGAGAATGCCTGACCATCACAAATTTTAAATCAATGTTGAAAACATATTTGTTTTCATTGGCCTTCCCTGATTAATTTAATTGAATTGTGTTGATTTTAATAGTTTTATATTCTGTTTTAATGTATTTATAATCTGTGAAGCGCCTTGGTTAAAGGCGCTATAAAATTAAAGATTGATTTGATTTGATTTTCTCCAGTCTGCACATTTCTTTTATTGCTGCATTCAGTTAATGTTTTGGAACTTGAGGGCAAGCAGGCCAGCATGGAAGCTAGGGGGTATTATAAAATGGCAAGAAAAAATCTAGAAATCTCATTGGTCATGATAGATCAGCTGACCATACATAAATTCTCTATATACGTACAGTCATCCTGGTCCTAAACCACATCACGTAATGAGCAAATCAGTCCTCCTACAACCAGAACTATCTTCCATCAATTTCCCTACAACCAGAACTAATCATCCACCACAAACATCGCTGCTACCTTTATACTGTAGAAATCTTCAGTTGGGCCCTTAAAATAAAACTACCTTAAATATAAAATAAAATAAATTAATTAAATTTTGTTTACCAGATCATCGCACTCTCCTTGCACACATAAACAAATTAGAAACATTAAGTATTGTTTCTAGTTTTCATTACAACTGTTTCTTTGCTAACAGGGAAAAATCCCCCTTCTATCTTTACCTGCTCATCAGGGAAATCTCTTCTGCTTGACCTGACAGTTAGAAAACTGAGTCTCTGGCTCTAAAACAGGCCTTTCTTGTGTGTGTACAGTATATTAGTAGAGTAACATTCTACTAGTAGAACTGAGCAGAATTTGATAAACATTCCATTTCTTGAATGTGGAGAAACACAGAGAAAAAAAAACAGAATGAAGAAAGTAAGCAATAATACTATATAAACAAAGAGAAAAGGTGGTAAATGACTCACCCTGCTGTTTATCTTTTAGGACAGAGCAAGCAGTTCATGATACTGTCAATGAGTGTGGCAGTTTTGAACCACGCTCATGCTTGCAGCATTTAGGGGAACTGAGAAGCCACTGTTATGGATTCCTTTTAGTTAGTGACGAGAATGAAATAAAGTAAGGGGGCTATGTGTCATACTTAGAATGGGAAAACAGCATTTGTGATATGTTGTGGCGGGCAGGGTAATATGAAGCTTAAGTGGGCAGGCAGGCATGCACTGTATAACACTACTTTAATCTAGCACCAATAAGCGGAAGAACTATTTTATGTTAAAAGCACAGATTCACTTACATTTTTACTTATTTCAAAAATGTGTTTCAAAATAAAAAAAAAATTGCTTCTAAAAATAAAAGGACATTTTATGAGCGTAATAAGACACTCCGGGGTTATGCATTATGGTGTGATAACTGCACTTCTAGGGACGACTGGCACTCTGCCTTTGGCATCATGCCTAACTACACCCCTAGAAGTGTGGTTATCACAATGTAATGCACACTCCATCATGTCTTATTGCTTACATATGGAAGCCCCAGCTATTCAAGTGAGGATGTGGATGACAGGGTGAGGGATGAGGGAGGAGTCCTGGACTATTTTAAGTCCAAGTTTACATTACCAACATTACCGAGATGCAACATGGCCACCAGGCTGGGCGTGCTGGAAAATTTGCCTTAGGACAGGCTGCTTTGATTGGACTTTGTTAGACTTCTTGCCACTTTTTTGTGATTTTACCAACTGACCTGACCTTATTTTGTTTTACGCTTATACTTTTTTTGTTTTTTGGCCTTACCTGCTGCTTTTTGCTGTTGTGGCATTCGTGGAGCTGCGGCTGTTGGTGACGCTTGTTTGGATCGCTTGCCCAGATTTCAGGACTGTTGGGGATCTCCGTCTCTGTGTGAGGACTTTGTGGACCTCTGGAGAAGTTTTCAGTCCTGCAATTTTGCTTGGGATTGCCGGGACATTGTCCTTGTGTTGGGGATCCCGTTGTTTCCATGGCCTGACTTGTATCGGGCGGTGTCTTGAACTGCTGTGGGGAAGATTTGCTGTGGACGTCCCAAACAAAGGGAGTAGATTTGTGGAGCGGTATGAGTTTTGGAGACATTCAGGTGTACTTTTTTAAGTGAACAGTAAGATTTGGGACTGCTGCAGCTACAGCGAGGAGAAGAGCTGCTGAACCTTGGAACAATCCTTTTGTGGTGTCTTGATAACCGGGTCCTTTTGAGGATGCAGGAGTTGCCTTCTTTTTGTGAAGTGGAGCAGATTATCAATGGAGTGATTCTCCGACGGAGTCTGGGGCTACTCGGGGAGTGGAGCCATAATTTTGCCAGATAACTGCAGAATAGGCTATTGATTCCCTTAGGTTCCCCGGGAGACCAGCTGGTGGGCTGGTGCTGTTGGGGAATCAAGGTAGTGGCTGTGGATATTTTCCAGCGGTGGCCCTTTGAAATGGAGTTTGTCAAAGATGTTGGATAAAGATCTGAGGTTCCTGGACTTAAGGCTTGCTGTCTATTGGATATGGTTTGATTTAAAACTTTTTTACTTTTAAAAACTGGTTCTGTTTATACAAGCAGTGAGAGTGCCTGTATTTTATCCAGTTCCTGGTCATGACAGGGCCTGGATCTGAAACTTTTCTTGGACTTTTTCTCTACAGACAGTGAAAGTGTCTGCATTCATTTATCCCTCTAAGGCAGTGAGAGGGCCTTGGGAGTTATAATTTTGAAGAACTTTGATTATTCATTTATTGGTTTTATTTTTTGAAATGTTTTAAAATGTTTAGGGGATAAGTGGGTGTGTTATTTAATTTTTTCTTTTATTTTTTGGTTTACTATTGTGTTTGGGTTAATAGTTGAGTGCGGGTCATTTGTTAGTGACTATTAGAATGTGCTGGAGGTCTGACCCCATGGTCGTGCACTATTCACCCTCCGCTCTCCACCCCTTTTTCTCCCCTCCATTGCTGTTTACAACTTACCAGTGCTGTAGAAAGCTGAGTATCACTCATAGGGGGAAGAGAGGGTGGGGGGGGTGAACAGTGGAGGGTGAATGAGCCAAGCCATCACATTGGGGTGGTGAGGTCCAGGAGATGCCCTGGGGTGAAATGAAACCAAGAACATGATTCACCATGTCTGATTTCCGTACCCAAGGGCACCATCAATTTTGATGAGCAGACAGTTCGGCCGGCTCTGGAGGTTCATCCAACTCAGGCGGTGTTATGCAATGCCAGGTCCATTAAAAACAAGACTACAATTATTGCAGATCTTGTGGGATCGGTGGACCTGGCTTGTATCACTGAGATCTGGCTAGATGAGAATTCTGGCCCTATTTTGGAGGCTTTAATTCCAGCCAGGTACTTGGAGATTCACCCCAAGATTGGATCACGGGGTGGGTGGGGTTGAGGTCTTTTTAAGACCAAACTAAACCTTGCGAATGTACCAGTTGAGGAGGCTGAGTCATTTGAGTGTACTGTTGTAGCAAGTGTAGGTTGTAGGATCGCTGTTGTTTACTGTGCACCCGGTGATTAGAAGCATTTCCTACAGGAAGTGGTGGACTTTGTCATCGACATGGCATTTGGATTGTCCAGATTAATGGTTCTGGGTCATTTTAATGCCTGGGTCGATGACAAACGCTTGCCATTTGGACAACACTTCCTTCAGTTAATGTCATCTCTGGGCCTTACACAGATAGTTACTACTGCTACTCATAAGCACGGTCACTATCCCGACTTAGTTTTCCTCCTGGGGATCGAGGCCTCAAACTTGGGGGTGGAACCAGTTGGATGGTCTGACCATTACACCATGGGGTTTAGTTTTAGCACCCCCCTTCATAGGCCTACCCCTGTGGAGATGGTCAGGTATTGCCCTTTACAAGGTATTAGTTCTGAAGGCCAGGAGGTGGTGATGGACATATCATCTCTTCCAGTAGCAAACAGAGACCCAGAGGCCCTAGTTGTAGCCTATAATTATGCTATATCAGTGGCCCTGGATCTTGCTGCTCCTGTCCGTGTTTGTCCTCTCTCACTTTGCACTCGGTCCCCATGGTTTGATGAGATATTGAGGGAGATGTGGCAACTGGGACAAAGGTTAGAGCGCTGCTGGAGGAAATCCTCCCTTGATGCTGACCGCCTTAAATTGATGGAGCATTATGAGGCCTATCAATAGGCAGTCTCCTGTAAGAAGGCAGAATTCCTGTTCAGGGAGATCGCTGTTGCTCAGAATTGACCAGCTCAGCTTTTTTGCACTGTAGACAGACTGTGCAACCCGGCCTGCCTGCAAGTGCGAAAAGCTTTTTCACAGGTAGAGTGTGATGAGCTTGCTTGGTTCTTTGCAAATAGGGTGGCTAACATCAGGGCGGTGCTTCATCCAGCACACTCTGGTGTTGTGGTAGACCAGCATGTGGCTGCTTCTCCTCTGTTCTCTTGGAGCACCTTCGACCGACCGGAGCTCATGGATGTCATGCGGCTTGTCCAGGGTATGCGCCCTACATGCTGTAGTTTGGATCCTGGACCAACCTCCCTGATCTTGGGTTGTGTTGATTCTATTGGTCCTGTCCTTACATGGATAGTCGGGTGCTCCTTGGAAACAGGTGAGTTTCCCAGCTCCCTGAAGGAGGCGGTGGTTACACCTCTTCTGAAGAAAGCTTCTTTGGACCCCGACTCCCATGTCAACTACAGGCCGATCTCTAATCTTCCCTTTACAGGGAAGATGATTGACAAAGTAGTGGCCAGTCAACTGGAGAACCATTTGACCATCCATGATATCTATGAACCCCTCCAGTCCAGTTTTCAAAAGAGGCATAGTACCGAGACAGTGCTGGTTTGGGTGCTCAATGATCTCTTGATGGCGAGAGATTGGAAGAGCCACTCTATTATGATTCTTCTAGATCTTTCGTCAGCATTTGACACTGTGGACCATGGGGCATTGCTGAAATGTTTGAGGTGCATCTGTGGACTATCTGGTGTAGTCCTCAGGTGGTTTACATCTTATCTCACCAGAAGAACACAGAGAGTGGTATCTGGGATTTATTCCTCAGGTCCAGTTTCTCTGTCATGTGGGGTTCCTCAGGGTTTGGTATTGTCCCCCATGTTGTGTGCAGTGAATATGCTGCCCCTCGGAGACATTGTAAGAAGATAAGGGCTGAGGTTTCACTGCTATGCTGATGATACCCAGCTCTACCTTTCTTTTGCACCTGACCAGGGGGGAGCTCTCTCGGTCTTTAATAACTGCCTCACTGAAATCCAGGAGTGGATTGATGCGAGTTGGTTGAAGTTGAACTCTGAAAAGACTAAGGTGTTGGTTGTGGATCCAGTGTGTTGGACAGTGGGGGTCAGGGTAGGTTTGCCCTCTGGGTTATTCCTTGGGGGCATATCTCTCCCAACCTCTGAACAGGTGTGGAACCTGGGGCTAATTTTTGATGATGGGCTTACCCTGCATTTGCAGGTGTCTGCCATCATCAAATCTTCTTCCTATCATCTGAGGAATATCTCCAGGGTTAAGCACCTTGTTCCCCCTGGTGATCTTCCTACACTGGTCCACGCCTTTGTGTCCACACGCTGGGACTATTACAATTCCCTATTCCTAGGGCTATCTGGGGTGGAAATCTGCTGCTTGCAGCTGGTGCAGAATGCTGCGGCCCAGCTCTTGATAGGAACATCTTGATTTAGTCATACTTCACTGGTGCTGCGTGAACTGCACTGGCTGCCCGTACAGTGGTGGATTGCCTTTAAAGTAATTTTATTGACTTTTAAAGCCCTACATGGACTGGGACTGGACTATCTGAAAGAGCTCCTGGTTCCCTACCACCCCCGGAAATCGCTCTGCTCAGCTGATGAGGGGTTACTAGAGATACCAAGGGTGCGTTTAAGATCTTCTGGGGCCTGGGCATTTATGTTTACGGCTCCTACCCTCTGGAATTCTCTACCCCGTCAGTTATGGGTGTGCCTGACCGTGGAGGGATTTAAACAGGCCTTGAAAACTCATTTATGCAGACAAGCTTTCGGTGAATGAAGTCTTTCTGATTTTAGTAGTGGTTTTATAATTGTTTATATATTTATATTTTAATTGAGATTGTGTTGTATTGTGTGTTCAATTTGTTCGGCACCTTGATTTTTGAAAGGCGCCTTAAAAATAAAGTTTTTTTATTATTATTAAGTTACTTTCAGTCTGGGACTCCAATGCCCCTCCAATATCCTTCTCAGATGGACCAGTATGTGGGGCTCTCATCTACCCTGGATCACCACTGATATCATGGACAGCATCAAAGCAAGGGACCAGGCTTGGAAGGCCCATAAAGTTACCTGCTCCATCTAAGCTTCACAGAAGTACTGCTCTCTTAGTAGCGTATACACAAGACAAATCCTCCATGCAAAAGCAAACTACTTAAAATCTGTCTTCCTAACCAATATTAATCACCCTTCCAAATTGTGGAAGGTGGTACAATCGCTGTCCCCCCCCCCCCATCTCAGCCACCCATCCCTGTCTTAAATGCCGGTAGCTTCACAATAATGGATCCACCAGAGTGGCTACCAAGTTTAATTATTTCTTCACTAACTGTACCTCTCATCAGTCCTATCCTCTCTCCCTCCTACCCCTCCAGCCACTCCTACCTCCCACCCTGCACAATCTTCCCTTCCTTCATTCTCCTTCCAACATATTACCCTGTCCGATGTTTACAATGCTCTGGTTGTGCTAAACCCCACCAAGAGCAAATGTCCTACTGGGTTGGACTCCAAACTGCTTTTCCTGGCAGCACCTGCTATTTCCTCACCCCTGGCCTCCCTCTTCAATCTTTTCTTCTCTCTCTCGCTTCTATCCCAACTGAATGGAAGCATGCCACAGTCATCCCCCCTTCTGAAGGGTGGCGACCCCTCCTCCCCTGGAAACTATCACCATATCTTTCTCCTCCCTATCCTAGCAAAACTGCAAGAACACTTAGTTCTTGTCCAGCTCTCCTCCTTCATTGACTCCACCTCCTTCTTCACTCTGTACCAGTCTGGGTTTAGAATGTCCCATTCCACCACTACCTCCCTCCTGAGGCTCACCGATTCCATCCTTACTGGCATGGTCCAAGTCTGCCTTGGTCCCACAGAAGGAGACAGACAACTGGCCCTTAGTAGGTGTGAGAATTTCTGAATTTACCAATTTGAGGAGTGTTCATCAGAAAAGGGGTTAAATGATGTGCTGGAGTTGGAACCGTTCTTGGTTAAATGAAGCAATTATAAGTAAGGCAGTATTATTTTCACGATTCTTTTAACAACATTTCACGGTGCCTGCACAATGAAAAATTTAATATTTCACAGAAATTAATGAATGCACAAACGAGTAGTTGAAAATGTAAAAAAATAACGTTTTAATTCTTTTTACTAGGTTTGGATATTAAAAACATAATTTAGACAGCGAAACAACATGTTTTTATCTGTGCAAAATCAGCTAAATCAGTTCTGCTGCAGCGGTAAATAAACGTTTAAGTTCTCCGCTTTGATGCTGCATCTGTTAACAGTAAGCATGGACCCATATCTGGAGAATGAACACTCCACATAGCACTGTGTACTGGGATGGACAGGCAACTCAGGGCAATATTACTTAAATTTGGAAATCTGTCCTGATTAGAGATCCAGAACTGTACAATATATTTTTCCCCTTTGCAGAGTTGATTGCACTGAACATCCATTATGTACGATCTAAGTTCAGCTCTTGTTCGCAGATTCTATTCGAACATCAGGATACTGGAGCATATCTCCTCCTCGGATGCTGCCATGGTAGAAAGTCAGGTTTTGTCTAATATGTGGACAGCAGCAAAACATTTAGCAGCAGACTGATGAAACAATGTTTAAAATATATCTGTCCTCTATGTCTGTGGTCTCATCACAAATAATTGACACAGACACTGCTTCTGAAACCAGCTTTGTAATGTCTGCGATATGGTAGGAAAAAAACTTCTGGCAGATACTCTGTTCTTAACCACTGGGATGTGGGAATGACACCTATAGAGTTCAGATTCTTCTCGAGGTAAATGTGCAAGGTAGGGTTGTCTAGTGTGTGTGCATCGGTATGTTAGTGGCTGTAAAAGCTTCCACTAATGAAAAAAGAGCTGCCTTTCTGGTCTCTTGATGAGCCGATTTTGTGCTAAAAAGTTCATGTACCGTTACTTGCTTTTCTATAGAGGCAGAGGCTTTAGCTTCCAGCTTTCTTTTTTTTGCCAGGTGGACAGAGGCTTCTAGATGTCAGTCACAGGATGCCTTCTGTTTGTGGTCTACAGCTATATGGCAGGTAGAGCAAAACATGATCTGACCAGAGACATTAAATGTACCCTTTTCATACTGTGATGACCTCTGCTTTCCAAGCATATTTCCAATTTTTGAAGTAGGTGAAGGTTTGTTTGGCACAGACATTGTTGTAAATCGAGGAGCTCTCAGCAGTGTGCGGTGCAGTGTCTGGTTTGAATTCAGTTAGTAGCAGGTGGTGATTAAATACTTGTGAATCAGGTGAATGAGGCATTAATGAGTACGTAGGCCACAGTTAGAGTTTTAAATAACTACAAATTACAAGATTAACAGATAAAAGGCACCAAAGCACTTTAACAGGTCTCGATTAATTGATAGCAAATGGACAGTTCATCGGAAAGAAAGATTGTAACTAGCAGGAGTAGCAAGATTTGTTAAGAATTGCTAAACTGTTTGTTTTTATTTTATGAAAAAAATGGAGACAAAATTAAATCGAAAATGATTTAGTACATTTCATGCTGCCTTGTCAGGAAACGGGAATTTCATGGGCGAAAGCTGGTTTCATGGAAATCGTGAATTACGTGCACTCTGTGATTTAATTACTGCCTTAATTATAAGTATCGAGCACTATGCTGTGACTATGTCCTTTGTAAAACATGGTGTGTGTGTTTACACTCTCTTGGTTGCTCTCTTTCAGACCTCACTTGGAAATGGCTATATACAGTATCTGTGATGTCTTGAGGAGTTATCCTTTTGGAGACCCTATGCAAAGAGCAAAATATGGAGACAAACACACCCTTTTGTATACCTGTTTCCTCTCAGTTACCTTCAAGTTACACTACTCTCTGATCATCTCCTGACTGACCTCCCCCCCTTTTTTCCCTGCTTTATTTCTCTGTTTGGCTCTCCAACCCCTGTGTTTCCATATGGGGACCCTTTTGATACATTGGATATTAAATATTATATTTCAAAAATGTATTTATATAAATAAGATTGAGAATAGAATGTATACTGTCTCTATGGATATGAATGAATTAAGTAATAAAACAAATATTGTTTTTTAACGTGTCACAATTTGATATTCACTTGCCATATATGAAAGGCTTGCTCTGTAGTTTGGTGACCAAGCATCCAGCCACTCCTACTTCCTGAGTTATATAAGCAGTTCCTCTAAGCCTCACTGTGAAGCATTTTTTCTTTGCAGCCGAAGGCTCTGCCGGTTTGTCCTCTGTGCTGGTTGGGCCTCCCTGGCTGGGGCCTGCCCCCTCCCCCGCTCCCGCTTATCTCTGCGGGGCTTCTGTGTTTCTTTTCCTGCCTTGGTTTGTATTTTGCCGTCGGCTGTGTATGCTTCCTTCATTTTTTTTTGGGGGGGGGGCTTTTCTATGCTCCTAGCTTATCTGCTATTTCAGAGCTCATACTGCTTGCTTTCAGTTACTCACAACTCAAATTACTAGCTCTGCAATTGCAAACCTGATTTTGTGTGTTTCAGCTCAACTAGCTGTTCCATGGCATACTTTACTTTCACCTGACTCAGATTTACAACCTAGCTCTACAGCTCGCTCATGCTTCTTCTAATTACCTTATTGCAGCAATTTCATTGCACTGCCTGATGACAGTGCTTTCAGTACATTATGCCTACTTTTATTTATTGCAATTGCAACTCAGTGTACTCATTTGTTTTCACTACTGCTGCACAGGCCTAATTATTCCTGCTACTGCTTTCTTTACTCCCATTTCTATTACACATTGTGTTACTCTGAGGTTAGCTGATGCTCCTGCTGAGGCTATTAAATTAGCTTTATATCTGCAATTAATTCTGTTCTAAATCCTGTCTTCACTGCCAAAAATCCTCAGAGTCTGTTACCTTGATTTGGCTTTGAACTGTCTGGCTGGCTTGTTCCCAATTCAGTGTTGTTTAATTGCTATACAGTTTGATATGCTGGTTCACCTATCACGACTACTGCTTACTGACCTATGTGCAGGTCTACACTTGATTACACAGCTCTTACTCCTTCCTTACGCAATCCATTACTTCATGCATACTGTCTTCCCTTCAGCTTTGGCCTTGGATTCTGCTGCACTCAATCTGCATTCGACCTTACAAGGTCTCAGCACTCCATGCTCATTATGATCTCAGCATGCCGTGCTCATTTAGCTCACCAGCTTTCAGTTCTCAGTCAATTTCTGGAGCATGCCAGCCATTCTAATCTGGTGCAGGGTTCCTGCAGCCAACGGTCTCACTCTGCATTTAGTCCGCATCATTGAGTGTGTCCAGCTTGGGGAGGGATCCTTCTCAACTGGCCCATAGCTGGGAATGTCCTCACCCCAGGCTTGGCTTTAGCTGCCTGCTCCTGGTGTAGAATTTAAGACTAGCGGTGAAGGGTGGTTATGATGATCTCTTTTGGCTCTGGTGTTCCACTATAACAGTTGACCATTGACTTTAGTGATTTCCCTAGCAAGGCACCTTCACCGGATTCTCCTTTTGACTGCCTCTGGTTCACCTGGTTTGATTTAGGGTGTGTAGGCCAGGTGAGTGCCTCAACAGTTGTTGTTCTCCTCCTGTGCCTTGGATGCACATATTGTTGCAGAATTTTCTCGCAACCTTCCATGACATTCCCGCTAGAGGGTTTGAGTGAGAGCCTTCCTCCAAATTGGAATATTTTCCACCTCTCTTTAATTTGGTTTTCCAAATTGCAGCTGCAGAGCCGTCACTAAATAAACTATCCCAAGCCTGGAGGGAAGACGACCTAGGCCTTGGATCCCCAGAGATTTCCTCCTCATAGGGTTTTTTTTTCTCTTCTCTGTTGCCTCAGGTCATAACACTTAATTAGCTTAGTCATTTCTCCTAGTTTCTTTAGGTAGGTTCCGTTGTTGGATGGAGGTGGAGGATGTCCTGCCATTCCCTCTCTCCTTAGGGGTCTCCTAATCTCAAAGCAAGCCATCAGTATCATGCTATGCAAACCAGGGCAGTTATTATGACAACTGAGCATATCATTGCATTATCAAACTGCCTATACTTTTCTACTACTATGTTACTGTTACTACTTCTATGTCACAGTTACTGCTTGCTCATCTTCTTCATGTTGCCTCCTCTTTGTGGATGATTCTACATTTTTGTGGGGATTCATACGGTACCTTTACCACAGGAACTGTCCCATTACACCTCTAGGGGTGGAACTATACTGGCTGCATAGGTCAGTGAAATGAAAGTCTTGCTCTGTAGTTCAGTGACCAAGCAGCCGGCCACTCCCACTTCCTGAGCTACATAAGCAGTTCCTCTAAGCCTCACTGTGAAGCATTTTGTCTTTACCCCACCATCCTCCCCTCCTCCAGTGGCAGCATTCTCTCCTTAGGGGGCTTCCTAAGGTACTTTTAGCCATGGGAACTGTCCTGTTGCACCTGTAGGGGTGGAACCCCCTCCGAGGGTTCCTTGCCTTCATATCTCTATAGGGTGGTAATTCCTCTGGAATAGAAAGTGTGAATGGCCAAAACCAAACTAACACAGTTGCACAAGCATAACACTATACTGGCTGCATAGATCAATGAAATACATTTGTTTTGTATGTCTACGTAGCCATAGTACACAACTATGGGGCTTGAATAGAGCTGTTTATGCTGCACATATATTTTAGCACTTTTTTGTATGTACTTTGCTGAAGAGGTATTGCACTGTCGCTTTAAATTGTAGCATATTATTACTCATGAGCAATTAATATGTTGGCATAAATAGCATGCACCCCTAGGGGTTCGTACACTTTGACAGAGCCCATACAGGTGAAATGTTAATGGGTGTTCCTCTCACGATAGGCTTCCATTTTTGCATTGCTGCACTTTGTATTTTCTCCAGTCTGCAAGCAAAATTTGGTTGAAACTGCACTCCTTCATGTGGACAATTTATTTTGTGGCTGGTGAGTGTTCTGTAACTGTTTTTCTGCCTGAGATTTCCTGTGTCACTGAGAACCCACTCTCTGCAGATGGCTTATTCCTGTTCTGTGTCTGCATTTTGGAGGAATGCTGTGGGAACCAGCCTAGCAGTATTTTGGAGGAATCGATTGTATATTTAAAGCACCAAAAAAACAGTTAAACCTGCAAGAAGGGACAGCTTGATTATCCTGGGAGATGAGTGGACCAGCGGGCAACAGAATAGTAAATGCAGCAGCAATTGCATCAGCAAATGGAAGCGGGAGGCAGAGGGAGGAACTAGCTACCTTTAGAGACAGTATTCTTTTGGATTTAAATTGTGAGGACCCATTTGGATACATGATGGGTGGAGAGCACACGGAGGACAGGTCTTCCATTGAGAATACAGATACAGACATTGAAACAGCTTTTCTTTATTTTGAAAAGGATCTGCTAAAATCCCATAGGTAGTATTGGTTAATAAAAGCTTTTGAAGAATACCTGAGAGTGAACAGGGTAACAAGTGGTTAGAGGGTAACCAAGGACCCCACCTATGTCCTAGATGACCCAGAATTCTTAGGTTCATGGAGAGAAGTAGCCCATGAAGCCTTTATAAAATGGATTCAACTCATTATTAAAAATTAAAAGAAATGTCAGGAAGCCACAGATAAGGAACTGTCTGAGAAAGAAATATATTTAAACACCTTTAGTGAAGATCAAGCTTCTGGTCATTTTAAAAGTGAACTGAAAGCATATATAGAAAGACAAGACAAAAAGATATGAGCAAGTAAGAAAAAGAAGTTGCCGAAGGACAAACAAGATTATAAGAAGGGACATATTTTCAGCTGGCCAAAGGTTAACAAAACAGTCAGACTCTGAAGAAAGGCAAATAGACTGGGGGGACAGAAAAACAAGTTTAGGTTCAATACTCGCTCCATTCTCAAACCATCAGGGCCTACTAACCAGAGGGACTCTGTTAATCCACCAGCACCATCTACCAGTGCCTCAGAAAGCACTGCAACCAGTGACTCTGATTCAGACAATTTTTTAGTGCAAACGACATCAGAAGAGGAGATCTTGAGGAGAGGGAAATGCAAGTACAGGTATCAAAGAAGCACAGGAGAGGACATTGGGACAAGAGGAGGCCCAGTGGGGCCACTAGGGAACAAGAACAAGAAGAGATATCAGTGGGAACATTGAATCAGGTAGAGAACAATATTGTTATAAACATCTCTACATATGAACTGTCTGATATTGAAATCAATGTTCTAAGTAAAGGACTCACTTTCGTTCCAACAGTGTACATTAACTTTTTTGAGACCATCATTGATTTATTTAGATTGTGTAGAGTCTTAAGTTTATGGTGTTATTATTCTAATATGGGTCAAGGTGTGCAATAGCCATCAGAAAATATAACAGATAGTCAGGGAGGGGGTTGGATTTTGATGTTATAATCCCCACGCAGGAAGTCATAGAGGCTTTACATGCCAGCTGTGGAAGGATTAGTACTTGTGATCCAGCACCTACTGAGGTACCTAATAGATCAGTCTTGGAGGGTGGGGAGGACGTTTGGATTGAAAACAAGTCCATGGATCATTTTAGACACAGCACCTTCTGCCCACCCTTACCCCCTGCTGTTGCGATTTTTAAGAAATTGTGTGAGGGTGATTTACAACAGCTGAGAACTGAAAGATATACACCTGATTATTATAATTTAAGTAAGGAAGAGAAAATGGCAGTAAAAAGGCTGAAGGATAATTGTAACATGACTATAAAACCAGCGGACAATGGTGGCAGTGTGGTTGTCCAGAACACCATGGACTATGAGGAAGAGATCCAAAACAACTTGGTAATAGGAATATTATAAGCCTGTTGCTTCAGACCCCCACCCGGCCCTCAAAAGACATGTAGATGGTTTTTAGGATGAAAGCGTTACAATGGCCTTAACACAGAGAAGGAAAAACTCTTTTGACTGTTAAAGCACCACTGAAGGTGCAGTTCTATACCCTCCCCAAAATCCACAAGACCCTGACCAAACCTCCTGGTAGGCCCATTGTCACTGGGGTAGGGGCGGTCACAGAATGTCTAGTTTGCTTTGTGGATGATGTCATTAGGCCCTTAGTTGATAATATCCTCTCTTTTCTTTTAGACACAAGGGATGTGCTAAATGTATTTAACAATTTAGAAGTAGGAAAAGACTCCATACTTGTGACTCTCGATGTAGAGGCATTATTCACAAGTATACCCCATAAAGAGGGTCTGCGAGCCCTAAGGTACTACTTGAATATGAGGGGGGTAGGTATGCTGCCCTGATACAGAGTTCCTTGTAAATATGGCAGAAATAGTACTGGAGGGAAACTATATTTGCTTCAAGGGAGATTACTATCACCAGGAGATGGTACAGTAATGGGGGCCACGTTTGCCACCAGTTATGTCAATTTGTATATGGCATACTGGGAAGAGGAACACATTTGGAGCAATCACAACCCATTTAAACAACTTATCAAGTGTTGGTAATGCTTCATTGATGATGTGATCATGGTATGGGAAAGCAGTATGTATGAATTGGGTTTGTTTTTGGATTACATACATTCAAGTGATCAATTCCTTAGATTTACGTGCCATGCCGACCCACTACAGGTCTCTTTTTTGGATATTCTCATCACTAAAACAGATTCTGGAAAGGTAGCCACAGGGTTATATAGGAAGCCCACAGACAGAAACTGCATACTACAAGCAAGCAGTTGTCGCCCTGCGCATATAGTTAGTAACATACCAAGAGCCAGTACCTTAGGGTGAAAAGGAACTGTAGTAGGAATGAAGAGTATGAAAAAGGAAGAGTGGAACTCATTAGAAGGTTTATAGCTAGAGGGTACTGTGGCAGGGTGTTACAAAATGCCATAACAGAAACAGAAACGGTACCACAAGAAACCCTTCTGGAGCCTAGAGGGGGCACTATTGACAAACAGTGTGAAAAGAACAGAGTTAATTTGTTAGCACATATAACTGTAGATTGTGAAAAGTTAGGGACATCTTGGTGAAGAACTGTCATATATTTGCAGCAGATAAAAGACTAGAAGAAACAGCTGAAGTGCCACCCCGTATAGCCCATAAGAGGGCAAGTAATCTCAGGGACCAGTTAGTCTCCTCTATACAACCAGTGAGACCAACAGAAACTTGGCTACCACCACTGCCTAAGGGGTGTAAACACTGGAAAGTGCAGGTATTGTACCTATATAAGAGAAGACAATAAAATTGTTAATCCATATGATGGAAAGGTGGTCACAATAAATCAGTTCATTAATTGTGACACAAAATGGACTGTTTACTTCTCAGGATGCAGTTGTGGGGCTTACTATATTGGTTGAGCTAAGAGGAAATTCAAAGAAAGAGTGGGGGTACATGTAAGGGCCATAATAAATGGCAACCTTGAGTATTTTTGGGCCACTCGCATGTTGGAGGCAGACAACAGAGAACACAAACTTGAATTTATAGATATTGAACAAGTCTGCCTTGGTCCCAGGGAAGGAGACAGGGAACTGGCCCTTAATGGGTGTGAGAATTTCTGGATTTACCAGTTTGGGGCATGTTCATCAGAAAAGGGGTTAAATGATGTGCTGGAGTTGGAATAATTCTTAGTTAAATTAAGCAATTGTAAGTATTGAGCACTATGCTGTGACTATGTCCTTTGTAAAATACTGAGTCAATTTACACTCCCTTGGATGCTCTCTTTTAGACCTCTCTTGGAAATGGTTATATACAGTATCCGTGATGTCTTGAGGAGTTATCCCTTAGGAGACCCTATGCGAAGAGCAAAATATGAAGAGGAACACACCCTTTTGTTTACCTGTTTCCTCTCAGTTACCTTCATAGTTTCACTGACTATTTCTGATCATCTTCTGATGTTCCCCCAACTTTTTTTCTCTGCTTTATTTCTCTGTTTGGCTCTCCAACCCCTGTGTTTCCATATGGGGGTCCTTTTGATATATTAGGTATTGAACATTATACATAAAAATGTTGTCTTTATATGAATAAGAATGAGAACAGAATTTATACTGTCTCTATGGATATGAATGGATTAAGTAATTAAACAAATGAAGAATTGTTTTTAATGTTTTTTAAAATGTGTCACAATTTGATATTCATTTGCTATATATGCATTTGTTTTCTATGTCTATGTAGCCACAGTACACGACTATGGAGATTGAATAGAGCTGTTTATGCTGAGTATATATTTTAGCACTTTTTTGTATATACATGGCTGAAAAGGTATTGCATTGTCACTTTAAATTGTAGCACATTATGGGCCCGGATATTCAAAGGGGTTGCACCAGCGCAACCCCGTGTTGCGCCCCGGTGGGATATTGAGAAGGCTGCCTGGCGCAGTACAAATCCTGATGCACCGGGGTGCAATGATAATGTATGCGGTGCAGATACAGGGGACATGCCCATGCATATGCGGCACATCCCGACATTCAGCCCGGGATGTGCGGTGCATATGCTGGCACACCCCTGCACTGCGCAACATGGGGGCTCAAGGTTGAGCCCATGCAGATTAGGAGCAACTCCCATCCACCTACAGCTGGGTTGCTGTATTGCAGTCTGCAACACAGCAGCCCAGCTGTGGGTGGCCATCCGCCCAACCAGAACACCGTCCCCAAGCACACACAACCCTGGTGGTCTAGTGGACCCCCCTCCTGTAGCTGCAATCATGTGGTATATGTGTCTAAAGATAGCCCTGGTAGTCTAGTGGCCCCCCCAGTCCCTGATGCCCTGATGTGTATGAAACATGACCATCCCTGGTGGTCTAGTCACCCCTCCTCGCACCCGAGTTCCCGATTCCCATATAAATAACATTAAGACGTCCCTGGTGGTCTAGTGGAACCCCCCCCCCGCCCATTGCTGCAATCACGGTAAACTCCTGTATTGAAATGCCCTGGTGATCCAGTGGCATAACCCACCACACAGAACCCCTTGCCCACCCCGCTCCCCCCAAGTCATTGGCAGTCAGCTGCATTCTGCCCACACACCGCCCAGCCACCCGCTGAATGACAGGTACAGTATGGGCTGTAAGCCCATTGGTCCCCAGTGAGGACCAATGGGCTTGCAGGGCATAATGTACTAGACAGTCCCATATCTGTGAATGGCTCCATTCACATATTCAGGACTGTCTAATACAGTATGCCCTGCAAGCCCTTTGGTCCACACTGGGACCAATGGGCTTATAGCCCATACTGTACCTGTTATTCGGTGGGTGGCTGGGCAGTGTGCAGGCTGGATGCAGCCACTGCTGATGACAGGGGAGCGTGGTAAGGGTTCTGTATGGGTGGGTGGGGTGGGGGTGCCACTGGATCACCAGGGCATTAATACGGAAGTTTACTGCGATCATGGCAACAGGCGGGGGGGTTCCACTAGACCACCAGGGATGTCTTAATGTCATTTATTGGGGAATCAGGGACTCGGCTGGGAGGGGGGAACACTATACTACCAGGGATGGTCGTGTTTCATACACATCATGGCATCGGGTACTGGGGGGGGCCACTGGACTACCAGGGCTATCAGTAGTAACACATACCGCATGATCATGGCTACGGGGTTGGGGATGCCTCAGAATCCCTACAGCACACGTCATGCTGTGCAGGGTGTCAGATGCAAGTCGCTGGCCTGCCCTGCACACAGCATGCCAATGGGGCAATAATGACATGCAAATGGCTCCATTTGTGCCTTGCATATATTATGGCCTCATTTGCATGCCCTCTGCTGAATAGTGCAGGTGATGCACCTAGCACAACTGCACTTGTGCTGGCACATCCCCATGCTCCCTATCAGTGGCTTGCAATGGCACAGTGCCACAGTGCCATGTGCAGTTTGTGCGCTGCCCATGCCATATTTAATGGTGCTGTGCCATGGCACAGCACCGTTGAATATCACCTGGACCTGTCCCTGGTGCATCACAGTTGTGCTGTGCCCAGGCTTGCACCACTGCCTGGCGCAGTCTGAATATCCCAGCCTATTACTCATGTGCAATTAATATTTTGGCATAAATAGCATGCACCCCTAGGGGTACGTACACTTTGACAAAGCCCATACAGGTGAAACGTTAGTGGGTGTTCCTCTCATGGAAAGGCTTCCACTTTGCATTGCTGCACTTTGTATTTTCTCCAATCCTCAAGTAAAATTTGGTTGAAACTGCACTCCTTTGTGTGGACATTCTATTTTGTGGCTGGTAAGTGTTCTGTGACTGTTTTCTTGCCTTATCACCTCTGCCATCTTTGTCAAACTCGTGATGGCTTTCGACATTGTGTCCCACCCGCTCCTATTTTCCAAACTCTCCCAAGAATGGCTCTCTAGCATGTCCACCAGTTGGTTCCACTCCTATCTCATTGGCAGGACACAGTCTGTCTGGATTGGCAACTTCATCTCCTCCTCCCTCCCTATTTTGACTAGTGTTCCCCAAGGCTCGGTTCTTGGCCCGCTGCTGTTCTCTATCTTCCTCAATGATCTGCTGTCTGCCTGCCCACACACATCCATTCACATGTATGTGGATGATACAGTCTTGTATATATCCAGCCCCTCAACCACTGATGTTGCATCCAGAATTCAGCGTGACTTCAACAATGTCCAGCTCTGGTTTCACTCCAATCATCTCTTCCTGAATGCCAAGAAAACAGTCTCCATGTCCTTCGGTACACGGCTGAGTCTCTCTCAGCACCCCTTCCTCCCCACCTACCACACCCTGGATTGGACAAAGCTGAAGGACTGCACCTCTTTTAGGTACCTTGGGGTTTGGCTCAACCAACACCTCAACTTTTCTGCACATATCAAGGCCATCCACAAAAAGGCTGCACCCCAAACTGGGTGCCTTGTATTGCAACTGTGGATGTATCCCACTGCTGGCTCGCCAAGCTGTTGTACAGAAAATGATTCACCCAATTTTCAACTACGGTGATGTGGTCTACAGTGCAGCTCCCAAAACTTCCCTAACCAGACTGGATACCCTCTTCAACTCCTTCTGTCATTTCAATCTTGACTGTCCTCTCAGCACCCATCACTGCATCCTCTACAAACCCTAGGCCTCTCCTCTCTTCAGAATAGAAGGCAGTCCCACTGCGCTAGGCTCATGGCCAAGTACTGGTCACAGTCCCTGCCCCATAAACTCTCCTCAGCCCTATCCTCATCCCCCCTTGCACTCCCTCAGACATCATGACACCCGCTCCTTGGCTGTCCCACGCAAGTCCACCGTTGCAGGCCAGGCGGCCTTTTCATATTGCATGCCTAAACTGTGGAATTCACTCCCCTCAGCCATTTGGCATGCCCCCTCTGCTCACTGCCTCAACTCTCTCCTCAAAGCCCACTTCTACTCCACCTGCACGTGCACTTAACCCTCCCATTTCCAGACTTAGGCCTGAACACTTCAACCTCACTGTGCATGGTAGCCCCTGCTGCCTACTTAATCCCACTCATGTTATCTCGCTGTTAGCACAGGAGATAATATTGAATTATCCTGTATGTCTATATTTTGGAAATAAACACTCTGTATATCTGCATTATACCCCTATATGGATGTATTGTAGTTATTGTATACATTGACCAAGATATTCAAACTGCACCATTGTGTGGTGCAAGCCCCTGTGCCGCTCAAAAAAGTTGTGCAGGGGTGTGGCCAGGGCTATATTTAACAGAGTTGTGCTATTGCGCAACTTCTTTGAATATCACCCCCAGGCCACACCCACTGTGCATGGCACAGTGGAACTGCTCCAGCGCAAGTGGTTAGAGTGGAGCATTGAGATGCGGTGGCTCAAGTTCCATTGAGCCATGTGCAGCACCTGTGATATTCAAAGGGTGACTTGCAAATGGGGCCATAATTTATGCAAGGTGTAGGGGGGGCCATTTGCATCTAATTATGGCCCCATTTTCATGCCATTAGCATGCAGGTGCACCGATCCCCAATGACTTGCACCTGGCTCCCTGCCAGGGAGCAGCCGTCGGGGACAGACTCCCCCTGCAGCCTGACTGCGGGCATAATAGTATCCACCCGACCCCCATGCAGCCCGATCGTGGGCAGAACAGTATTCTGTCCCCCCCCAGCAGCCCAATCGCAGGCATAATGTAAATCCCCCCCAGTAGCCCGATCGCGGGCATAATGTAAATCTGCCCCCGACTAGCCCGATCGCGGGTATAATGTAAAGTTTTCCCCCACCCCAGTAGCCTGATCGTGGGCATAATGTAAAACTTCCCCCAACCCAGTAGCCTGATCGTGGGCATAATGTAAAGCTTCCCCCCACCCCAGTAGTCCGATTGCGGGTGGCATCCTCATCCCCCATGTCCAGAATCCCTGGTGATCTAGTAGTCCCAACCCCTCCCTCCCACGGGCCCCACCACTCTGCTCCCCACATTGGCAGTGGCAGCACCCACCACCTGTCACCCCACCACCCGCTGACTGACAGCTCGGTGAGGGCTGTCGCCCCATTGGTTCAGAGAATGAGCCAATGGGCGTAGCAGGTATCAGTACAAGTCAGTCCAGATATGTGAATGACAATTCATTCACATATCTGGACTGACTTTAGATATAGGCTGCATGCCCATTGACTCATGCTTTGAACCACGGGCATGCAGCCCTACCGAGCTGTCAGTTGGTGGCGGAGGCGCAGGCGGGTGGGGTGCTGCCATCTGCCGGCTGATGGGGAGCGGGTGGTGGGGCCTGTGGGCGGGAGGGGTGGGGGCCACTAGATCACCAGGGATTCTGGATGTGGGGTGAGGATGCCACCCACGATCGGGTTACTGGGGTGGGGAAGCTTTACATTATGCCCATGATCGGGCTAGTCGGGGGTGGGGAAGCTTACATTATGCCCGCGATCAGGCTACTGGGGTGGGGGGAAGCTGACATTATGCCCGCGATCGGGCTACTCCGGGGAGGAGGAACGCTTAGTTATGCCTGCAATCGGGCTGATGGGGGGGACCACTAGTATGCCCGCGATCAGGCTGATGGGGGAGAACCACTATTATGCCCGCGATCGGGCTGATGGGGGGGTGGTTACACTTCAGCCCAGGATCGGGGCATGGGGTGGACGCTGCCAGGTGCGGCAGGAACAAGTGGAGGGCCACCCACAGGTGGCAGCTGCTGTGTTGCGCCCTGCAATGCGGCAGCTCACCTGTGGGTGGCCCTCGACTTGTTCCTTTTTTTTAGCGTAACTTTGCACAGGCGCAGGTAGGGGTTGCGCCTGCATAACTCTGCACGACCCGGCTGAATATTGGGCTGTGCAGTTTATGCATGGGCACACCCCCCCACCTGTTCCTGCATACATTACTGATGCGCCCCGGTGCATCGGGATTTGTGCAGGTGCACTTTTCCTTTTCTAATATCGCACCGGGCATCAGTGGCCAGTATGGCTTAACACTGTTGCGCCATGCACAACCCTTTTGAATATCTAGCCATTGTATATAATGTGCTGTTTCTCACATTGTTGTTGTATATTGTTGCAATGTCTCCTATGTCTTCCCCCCCCATGACACATCTGGAATTAAGCAGCTGCCTGCTCAGTATGCCTTTTCTGGTAAAACTTTTAAATAAATAAATAAAGTTACTGTAAACCAAGTGAGGGATGAGGAGTTATAAGAGAAACAGGCTGGAGGACACTCAGACGCTGCAAACAGGAGCAGGTCTGGTGGCGCTGAGGGTTGAGGCGCTGGGTGCCTTACCTCATGCTGTGCCAGTGACCAGGGTTTGGGAATGACCATGGATCATTGGGGTGCTGGCATGAGGGATGGGAGGAGAAGGATTGCATGAGTCATCAGGCTACTCTCCTTTCTCAGGGGCGGAGGGGGTGGGTTGTCACACTGCCCCTAGTTCCATCCCCACTGGGTGGAGGTCTGGTGGGGTTACGTAGGAGGGCAGGGGCCACAGTGCGGGTGGGCAGATGGGGCTAAGCTGGCTTCTGGTATGCGTGCGTGCCACCACGTGTGTGCCTGGGCCCTGAGGGGGGATTATGGGGAGAAAACCAGAAAAGCCTATAAACATCTGTATAAAAAAAATAGAAGCTGCAAACAGGGAACTAAACTGAGCACAGCACAAATATTTAATGGGGAGGAAAATAGAAAAGGGGAACCTTGACAAGTTCAAGTCAACCATGTGTGAGGCAACTGGCAGGTCACAAGACAAGGAAGCAAAACAGCAACAGAGGCCTAGGAGCAGATTTTGGATTTGACCATTTTTTCAGCACAGCAAGAGCCTGCCAAGCACAGAGAAGGCATTGAAACACATCTAGATAGGATCTATGTGGCCAGATTTCTTTTAAGAGTCATTGGGCTTCTTTTCTTCCAAAATCAGTGCTCTGATTCACACTCTGGGAGATGCCATTTTCTATATGATTTTCAAAACAGCCCCAAAGTTTCTGGAGAAAATATATAAATTGAAAGTTTTAGTGCTATTCTTACCTTTTCAAGCAATCTCTTTAACAAAACTCAGAATAAAGACAGTGACAATTCTCTTAAGCAATAATGGTGTTAATGTGCCTGATTCACAAAGCCCCTCCCTGAATGGCACAAGGGGTTTGCACCACAAGAAATGGAGCAAGGTACATCTTGCATCAAAAGAAACACTTGGAGCAGGAGTAGTTCACAAAAGCAGCCTGTGCCAAATGCAGGCTATGTGTGCAGAAGAGGGCTTGCACCATCCTTGCAGCACAAAATGGGCTGCTGCATGGTGCTAGGGGCTTGCAGCAGATGTAGGCTTCTATATCCCCTAATTTGGGATTCACTAAACTGTCTCAGAGGGCAAAATTCTAAATACCCTTAGACCAGCCAGGGCTGGTCTAAGGGAACTTAGAAGTAAGTCCTCTGGGAGGGTTAGAGAATTTGCACCATGTGCCACAGTCCCCCCTCCCTATCCCCGATCACCCCATCAAATATATATTGTTCCATGGTGGTTTAGAGGACACCCCTCCCTATTCCTGATCTCCCCTATTTATATATTTATACTTCTTTCCCTGGTGGTCTAGTGGACCACCCTCCATATCCTCGACCCCTCCCATATATATTTATATTTCTTTCCCTAGTGATCTAGCGGCGCCCCCATCCCTGATCTGCCCCATAACACTGTTCCTAGTGGTCTACTGGACCCTCCTCCCTATCCCTGATCTTCCCTCTTCACAAAACCTGTTTCATTCCTTTGTGGTCTAGCGGACTCTCACCCCACCACCCTGGCAGGCAGTGTCCCACCAACCCACTCCCCCCCATCCCATCCTTGAGCCAGTGACTGGCATAGCCCTCCAGTCTCCATTATGGCTGGCTGCTGACTGAGCTGTCAATGAGCACGTACTGTATACAGTATGCACTCATTGGTTGACAGCTCAGTCAGTCAATGAGCACGTAGTGTATGCAGTACGCACTCACTGACAGCTCAGTCAGTGGATGGCCATGGTGGAGAATGGAGGGCTGTGCCAGTTGCCGGCTAGGGGATGGGACGGGATGGGAGCGGGGTAGTATCCAGTCCCTGATAATCTCTGGCCCAGTGTTTGGGTGGTGCTAGTGGTCTTCCCCCATCCGCCAATTGCTGGCGTGATGTGTAAAAATAAACTTTCCCTGGTGCTAATGGTCCCCCCCCAAATGCACCCATGCCCAATGTTTACATAATCATTCCCTGGTGTCCAAAGGTCCCTTTCCCTACCCGTACCCATGCCCAATGTTTCCATAAAATTCCCTGGTGTCCAGTGGCCCCCTGTCCCAATCCTCTGTATACAGAAATAATACCATTTCCTGGTGCCCAATGTTTCCCCCATCCCAATCTCCAGTATTATAATATGCAACCATTCCCTGGTGTCTTTTTGACCCCCGTCCCTGTCTGGGGTCCCCTGTATAATACCTTAATGCCATTCTCTGGTGTCTAGCAGACCTCCCACTCTGCCACCCCAGCAGGTAGTTCCCCACCACCCTGCTCTCGTGTATCCTGACCCTGAGCTGAAGACCGGCACAGCCTTCTGCTCTCCACCATGACCAGCTGCTGATTGAGCTGTCAATGAGCATGTACTGTTGCCAGCCTGGTGGTGCTGAGGGCTGAGGTGCTGGATGCCTTACCTCACGCTACGCTGGCTACCCATGTTCGGGAACGAGCATGGGTTGCCAGGGTTTGGAGGAGAGGAGAAGGATCAAGCATCTGAGGGACTGCTCTCCTTCTCTGGGGTGGGGGATACCAGTGGTCAGTCATAGACTGACCCCTAGTGGATGCTGGGTGCAGCATGCCAACACTGCAGAAAAAGGGGTGGAGATGGGAAGATGCCTGGAGGGAATGTGTGCGGATGCATTCATGCTCCCCCCGTCGGTGTCATTGCACACCACATCTCCAGGGGAACCAATTGAAACTAGGAAAAATGGTCCCAGGTCACAGCAGAATGAACAGCCACCCACCACAGGCCCTGACCCTGAAAGGCAATTCCCCAGACGCTGGATCCTATTAGAGGTGAGTTAAGTTGGGGGCTCCTCACTGCCCTGCCACGGAGGGGAACCATGGTGGAAGATGGGTATTGTCTGCCTGATCTCGGGGTGTGAGGCTGGGTGGGTGGCTGCAGATGTGTGCTGACTGGTGGGGAGCAAAGGAGAGAAAAAAATGAACATAACATTTTTTCTTTAAATGAGCACGTACTGTGCAATCAACTGTTACAGTGAATGCTCATCGACAGCTCAGTTGCCGGTGGCTGTGGTGGAGAGCGGAGGGCTGTGCCAGTCACCAGCTTGGGGTCAGGATGGGGGAAGGAGTGGGGTGGTGTGGCACTACCTGTTGGGGTGGGGGGTCTGCTAGACACCAGAGAATGGCATTACAGTATTATACAGGGGATCAGGGATAGGGGGGGGTCTGCTAGACACCAAGGAATGATTGTATATTATTAAGCAGGAGAATGGGATGGAGAAACAATGGAACCAGGGAATGGTATTATTTCCATATACAGGGGATCAGGAAAGGGAGGGACCACTGGACATCAGGGAATATTATGGAAACATTGGGCAGTAAGGCAGGTGGGGGGAGAGACCAGTGGACACCAGGGAATGATTATGAAAACATCGGGCATGGGTGCAGGTGGGTAGGAGGGACCACTGGATAGCAGGGAATGATTATAGAAATGTTGTGCATGGGTGCAGGTGGGGGGAAACACAAGCAACAGAGAATGTTTAATTTTAAACATCAGGCCAGTGATCAGTGGGCAGACCACTAGCACCAGGGTATGTTTAATTTTAAACATTGGGCCGGCAGTTGGTGGTGTTGAGGAAACACTAGCACCAGGGATAGCTCTCTGATACTGAGAAATTCGGGGGCAGCACACGCAATCCAGCCTCACTCCCTATGCAAATGAACCCATAATGGGCATGTAAATGGCCCCTTATTACCTTGCATGTCCAATGGGCTCAATTGCGTGGGTCAGTTTGAATATCAGAAATTTTGTGTGGGCACTAGTCATTGTGGCATCCTGTTTTGGGAGCCATGTTTGCCCAGCGCAAAGTGGCTTAGCGCTGGGACGACATGGCCTTATATTCAGTCAAATAATGCCAATGCACTCTTCCACTGAATATAGCATCTTTGGGCACCTGGGCAAGCGTGAAGTGCAGTGCAAAGTTTTGGGCAGCACTTTGCACCTCTTTGAATATCAGGCCCCTGATGTATTATAATGTATGGTGTAGTGAGTACAAAGGTGGTTCTAAATTTGTGTAGTGATTTGTGAACAGTTTTCATTTTGTTCATTCTTTATTTTGTAATAAAGAACTCCCCTACACTTAGAAATGTAGAAACATAGACTTTGAAGGCAGATAAGGACCATTTGGCCCACCCAGTCTGCCCATTTCCCTACCTATTGGATAAGCTGCAGATCCTAGTTAACCAAAAGCCTACTTCTTCCTATCTCCCACCAGAATTGCTTTATGTCTGTCCCATGCATTTTTGAATTCCCCCATTGTTTTTGACCCCAAAACCTCCTCAGGAAGGCAGTTCCATGTGTCCACCACCCTCTGCATGAAAAAATACTTCCTGACGTTGTCCCTGAGCCGTCGCCCCTCTATCTTCAAATTGTTCCCCCTTGTTCTTGTACATTTCTTTTTCTGAAAGATGCTACCCTCCTGGACTTAATTGATTCCCTTGAGGTACTTGAAAGTTTCTATCATGTCCCCCCTCTCCCTCCTTTCCTCGAGGGAATGCATATCAAGTTCCTTTAGTCTCTCTTCACATAGCTTCTGGTGCAGACCCTGCACCATTTTAGTTGCCCTCCTCTGGACTGCCTCCATCCTGTCTATGTCCTTGCAGAGATGGGGTCTTCAGAACTGTACACAGTACTCCAGATGGGGTATCACCAACTGTGTGTACAGAAGGATAACAACTTCCTGTTTTCTACTGGTGATGCCTCTTCCTATGCATCCCAGTATCCTCCAGCTCTCTTTACTGCCTTCTCACATTGCTTGCTTAACTTTAGGTCATCTGATATGACTACTCCAGATCCCTTTCCATTTTTGTTGTTGTTAGTATCCTCCCCATTGTGTACTCTTCCCCTGGGTTTTTGTTTCCCAGGTGTATTACTTTGCACTTCTTTGCATTGAATCTAAACTGCCTTACTTTTGACCATTCCTCCAACCTTGCCAAGTCCTATCTCATCTTTCCACCACCCCTGTTGCAGATCTTTGTGTCATCTGCAAAGAGGCATACCTTTCCTTCCAGTCCCTCTACAATGTCACTTATAAATACAATAAAAAGGACTGGACCCAGTACTGATCCCTGCAGTACCCCGTTAGTAACCCCCCTTTCTTCAGAGTGGACTCCTTTTACTATTATCCTTTGTGTCCTGTTGTTCAGCAAATTTTTTACCCAGGCTATCACCCTGGGACCCACTCCCAGGCTGGCTAATTTGTTTATTAATCTTTTGTGTTGGACTGTGTCAAATGCCTTGCTGAAGTCTAGGTAGGCCATGTCCGCAGTCCCTCCCTGGTTTACTACTTTGGTCACCCAGTCAAAGAACTCTACTAGATTTGTCTGACATGTCCTTTCCACTGTGAATCCATGTTGTCTTGGGTCCTGTGCCTCACTGGCCTCTAGGTACTCTACAATTCTTTCTTTCAGAAGTGATTCCATCATTTTCCCTGTCACTGGGACCAAACTAGCAGGTCTGTACTTTCCTGCCTATACTTTGCTCCCACTTTTGTGAAGGGGAATCAGATCTGCCCTCCTCCAGTCCTTAGGTACTACACCATCCTCCCATGTTTTGTTAAAAAGGCTAGTCAGTGGTGTCACTAGTTCTCCCCTTAGTTCTTTTAGAATTCTGGGGTGAACCCCATCAAGACCCATTGCTTTGTGAACCTTCTGTTTTAGGAGTTATTTTAGAACCCTTTCTTCTGTGAAAGGACTGATATTGACCCCTCTATCCAGAGTGCTTCTATTGATTGGATTAGGTACCTTCCCCTCCTCTTCTTTTGTGAATATCTGGGGGAATTGTTTGGTGGCCCTCTGTCAAAGTGAACTGTATGATTAGATTGGACCAGGAGAGGGTGAGAGCCTCCCCTGTTTAAAAACAATTTGATGAACTTTCGGTATACTCCATATATTCAGATGCTGATCCAGTGCTAATAATTTTTTGACCTGTAATATTTTGGTTTTGTTTTCTTTAGGATTGGGAGAGGTTGAGAGCCTCTCCTGCCTAAAAAAATCTGTTGAACTTCTGGACTCCTTATATCTGGACATTGTTTTGTTAATTATTTCTGGATTTTTAATTTTGTTTTTATTTTTTGGGATTTGTATTTTATTGTATTATAGATTTTCTTTTGGGGGTTGGTTTATATTTTTGTTTCCCTGAATCTCCCCTGAAGTGAGAGTGTGGGGATTCTCAGAGAAACTATAGGGGTTTTAATGTTATTGATTTTAATATGTGTAGAAGGCCTGCCCCCACGGTCGTACGCTATTCATCCTCCACTCTTCATGCCCTCCGCCCTTTCTCCCCCTTACCATAACAGTCATCAACATATCAATGCTGTAGAGCATTGGGTATTGCGTGAAGGGGGAGGAGGGGTTTTGGGGGGTGCGAACAGTGGAGGTCGAATAAGCGGGGCCACCGTATTGGGGTCATGAGAACCAGAAGATGCCCTGGGGTGAAATGGAATCTGGAACGAGGTAATTCTTGTCTGGTTTCTATACCCAAGGGCACCACCAATATTGATGGGCAAGTGGTCTGTTCAGTTCCAGAGGCCCATCCCACCCGGGCAGTGTTGTGCAATGCCAGGTTCATAAGGAACAAGACTGCAGTTATTGCAGATCTTGTTGAGTCTGTGGATCTGGCATGCATTACCAAGACCTGGCTGGATGAGAATGCGGGTCCTATATTAGAGGCCGCAGTTCCAGCTGGTTACACACCGCCCCGAGGTTGGACCGTGGGGGGGGGTTGCGGTCTGTTTCAAGACTGTACTGGACCTCACAAGTGTATCAGTTGAGGGGGCTGAGTCCTTTGAGTGTACTAGAGTGGCAGGTGTGGGTTGCAGAATCACCTTCATCTATCGTCCACCAGGTGATGAGAAGTGGTTTCTGCAGAAAGTAGCCAGACTTCGTGATCGACATGGCATTTAAGTCACCCAGGCTGATGGTCCTAGGTGACTTTAACACCTGGGTCAATGATGAACTTTCACAGTTTGGACAACACTTCCTCCAATTGATGACATCTTTGGGCCTTACACAAGTGGTTACTTCTACCACTCATAAAGGTGGTCACTCCTTGGACTTAGTCTTTCTCCTGGGGATTGAAGCCTTTGACTTGGGGGTGGAACCTGTCTGTTGGTCCGATCATTACACTGTGGAGTTCAGTTTTTGCACCTCCCTTTATAGGCCTACCCCTGTGGAGATGGTCAGGTACCGATCTTTGCGAGGTGTAAGCTCTGTGGGCCTGATAGTGGTGCTTGACCTATCAGAGCTTTCTGGAGTGAGCAATGATCCTGATGCCTTGGTTTTGGCCTATAATAAGGCCATTTCCTCGGCTCTAGATTTAATTGCTCCCACCCGTGTTTGTTCTCTCCCCCTTCACCCTTGGTTGCCATGGTTTGATGGGACTTTGAGGGAGATGTGGCGACATGGACGAAGATTAGAGCATTGTTGGTGGAGATCTGCCCTTGATACTGACCATCTTAGATTGATGGAACATTATCAACTCTATCATTCCGCAATCTCCTGTAAGGAGGCAGAGTTCCTGTCCAGGGAGATTGCGGCTGCTCTGAACCGACCAGCTCAGCTCTTTCAAACTGTCGACAGACTGTGCAACCCTGTCTGCAGGTTCAAAGAGCCTTTTCACAAGTTGAGTGTGATGAGCTTGCTTGCTTCTTTGCAGCTAAGGTGGTCGACATCAGGGCAACACTCCAGCCTGTACCCTGTATGGGAGAAGCTGTGGATCAGCACTTGGCTGCAGCCTCTAGACCCTCTTGGAGTTCCTTTGACCTGCCTGAGTTCATCGATGTCATGAGGATTATCCAGAGTATGTGCCCTATATGCTGTAGTTTTGACCCTGGCCCGACCTCCCTGATAAAGGGTTGTTATTATACTATCGGCCTAGTCCTAGCATGAATAATCTGGTGCTCCCTGGAGATGGGTGAGTTTCCTAGCTTCCTGAAGGAGGTGGTAGTAACACCCCTCCTGAAGAAAGCTTCCTTGGACCCAGACTGCCATGCCGACTACAGGCTGATCTCTAACCTTCCCTTTGTAGGGAAGGTTATTGAGAAAGTAGTGGCCGTACAGCTGGAGAACCATTGAACTATCCACGACATCTATGAACCACTCCAGTCTGGTTTTTGAAAGAGGTATAGTACCAAAACAGCACTGGTTCAGGTTCTCAATGTTCTCCTGATGGCAAGAGATTGGAAAAGCCGCTCCATCTTGGTTCTTCTTGATCTCTCTTCAGCTTTTGACACTGCGGACCATGGGGTACTTCTTGAACACCTGGAGTTCATCTGTGGCCTGTCTGGTACAGTCCTCAGGTGGTTTAGATCCTTCCTCACAGGCAGAACTCAGAGGGTGGCATCAGGGATTAATTCTTCCTGTCCAGTCTCTGTGTCTTGTGGGGTTCCCGAGGGCTCAGTGTTGTCCCCCATGTTGTTCACAGTGTACATGCTACCCCTCGGAGACATTGTAAGAAGGTATGGGCTGAGGTTTCATTGCTATGCAGATGATACCCAGCTCTACCTATCTTTCACACCTGTCCAGGATAGAGCTCTCTTGGTATTTAACAGCTGCCTCACTGAAATCCAGTGCTGGATGAATTCAAGCTGTTTGAAGTTGAACTCAGAGAAGACTGAGGTAATGGTTGTGGACCCGAGTTGCAGGATAGAGGGGACAGGAGTTGGTTTGCCCTTGGGACTTTTTCTGGGAGGTGTCCAGCTCCCTACCTCTGAATGAGTGCAGAACCTGGGGGTGATTTTTGACAATGAGTTGACACTGCATTTGCAGGTGTCAGCAGTTGTCAAATCATCCTTTTACCATCTGAGGAACATCGCCAGGATTAAACACCTTATTCTGTCCAGTGATCTGCCTACATTGGTCCACGCCATTGTGACCTCAGATCTTGATTATTGCAACTCCCTTTATCTAGGGCTTCCTGGGGTTGATATCCGCCACTTGCAGCTTATGCAGAATGCTGCGGCCTGGTTATTGATGGGTACTTCTCATGCCTGTCATATTTCTCCGGTTCTGCGTGATCTGCACTAGCTGCCAATACAGTGGCAGATCACCTTTAAAGTTGGTCTTCTGACTTATAAAGCCCTACACAGACTGGGCCAGGTCTACTTGAAAGAGCTTCTGGTACCTTACTGCCCCATACGATTGCTCCGCTTGGTGGACGAGGGGTTGCTAGAGATTCTGAGGGTTTCTTTAAAATCTTCAGGGGCTCGGGCCTTTATGTATGCTACCCCTACCCTCTGAAATTCTCTATCCCATCTGCTTTGGCAGTGTGCATCCATGGAGGAATTTTAAAAGGCCTTAAAGGGACACTGTCAACCCCCTTAGGTCTCAAAGTGTCCCTAGTTTAAAAAACATATTTTATGGTTACCAAAATTGTGTAAAGATTGTTGATGTAGCTGGTAGTTTGATTTTAACTCGTATTTTCTTTACAAAAGTAAAAAAAAAAAAACAGACTGCCCAAGATACTGGTGTTATCACACCAAAACAGGTTTGTTTACATTCCTTAAACAGCACCAAATGCATCTTTCCTGGATTTGGGAACACCCACAAAACAGTCTAGCCCCTCATGATTCTGTGAGAGTTTAGGAGGCTACTTTCTTATGAGTGACTGAACTGTTTGGGTGCGTTTCTGATGCTTAGGAAGCATGCAGTAAGAACAGAACTAGGATTATAAACAAAACAAGATTATTTATAAATATACATTGCCATGTATTTCAGTTCTACTAAACAAGGAGACAGACCAAACAAACAGCAACATCACTGAATTTTAGAGAGGTTAAGCAATCATAAAATGTGGGGTTTGAACTAGAAATAATATGATGAAAAACAGGTTGACAGTGTCCCTTTAAAGACCTACAGTATTTATGGTCTAAGATTTATTCTGATTGATATGTTACTGTAATTTTATGAGCTCAGTAATCTTAGTTTTTATCTTGTTCTTATCTGTAACTATTGTAAGACACCTTGACTTTAAGAAAGGTGCAGTATAAATAAAGTTTTATTATTATTATTTATTTTAATATTGAGCAGAAGTATTCATTCAGTATCCCTTCTTTTTCACTCTCACCCTCTACCCACCCACCATCCCCTTTATTAAGCCTCATTGTCCCTCCTTAGATCTTTCTTCACTCCCTAATGTACCTATAAAAGGTTTTATCCCCCATCTTAACTGAGTTGGCTGTCTTTTCCTCGGTTTGGGCTTTTGCTATTCTGACTGCCTTCCCCACTTCCTTCTGCTTTAACTGGTACAGTTCTCTGTCTTGCTCCTTTTGTGTGTCCTTATACTTCCTGAATGCTATCTTTTTCTCTCTAACCTTCCCCACCACCTCTTTTGAGAACCATAGTGTTTTTTTCCTTTGTTTTGCTTTGTTTATTTGCTTCACATTGTTCCTCCACCCCTTCTTGTTGCCTGTTTGCTAGTGTTTTTCTGAGACACTCTCCCACTTTGACAAAGTCATCCCTCCTGAAGTCTAGTACCCTCACTTTTGTACAGTTTGACTGTACAGCTGTGTTTATCATGAACCACATTGTTTGGTGGTCACTTGTTCCCAGATGGCTACCCACTTCTAAATTTGAGATCATCTGTCCATCCCCATTTGATAGTACCAGGTTTAAGATTCCTCCCTCCCAAGTGGGTTCCAACACAAGCTGTCTGTGGCATGCCCCCTGTAGGCCATAGAGAATGACCTTGCTTTTGGATGTGGCTGCAGCAAAGGTGCTCCAGTTAACATCTGGCATATTCAGGTCCCCCTTCAACAATATCTCCTCTTTTTCAACAATATCTCCCACTTCAATAAGTGCCAGGGCATCTTTAACTTTCACTTAGACATTGACCAGAGGTGGTCAGAAAAGACCTTGGTTTAATGTCTCATTCAAAGGATGGTGGCAGTCTCCTTTAGGAACCTTTTCCCTTTAAGAACAATTAAAGAGGGCTGCTTGTGGCCAGAAGCCATTGCAGTCAAGCATAAAACTAACAAAAAGTGCACATCAGACTCTCAAAGGTGCTCCAGCCCATGAAACTGGTACAAAAATATATGAACAAAGCTGGGCATGCATCAGAAAGCTGAGAATAATAAAGGGTTTTATTCAAAGTTTAACAACAAGGCAGACTGACCTGGCTAACACCCCTACATATTGACCCAATTACATTGGTCTTCTTTAGGATGTGGTGCTAGCCATCCATTGTACTGCTTATATACACCCCATACTTTAATTAATTACAACAATTATTCCATTATTCAATTAATTACAAACAGTGCAAATGGATTGGAGAAAAAAGTGTTATATAAAATTCCATCATGAACATACTTAGAACACTTTTAGAAAAATCTTTTTACAATGTTATTATATATATATAGTTCCACATTTTATTACATACAAATATTTTTATAATTCTATTTAATAACACTATTTTTAGAAGGCAGTCAAATGTTTCTATCAAATTGTAATAGACTTAAATATTCAAATAACTGTTTCATAATTCTGCTCTACAATCTTTATTAACTTATAAAAGATTGATGTTAAAAATGCTTTTTTAGCTTTTTTAACTTAATTCTAGCCTTATCTTAAGCATGCAATAACTAAAGACTGATATGATTTGATTTACACTGGGATACAATAATTTTTACCGGTACGAACCGTGGTCATTCAAAATACATACAAAAATTACATCAGACAAGATTATACTTAATACAAAACATATTAATAGGAGTACATATTCCACATCTAAATAGAAATCACAATTAAATGTAAATTTAAAAAGCCCTAATACAATTTAAACTGTTATACAAATCTATATCACAAGAGCTGTAGCTCCATAGCTAATATATACATTCAATGAGTGTCACTATCCAAAAAGCAGCTACACTTAAACAAATCCATGAAGTGTGTTTTTGTGTTTTCAAAGCTACTGTAAACAACTCATAGCTACCCATGCCTCTAATTTGTGCTGGAATATTGTTCCATATTGTTGGTGCATAGTACGCAAATGATCGCTGTCCTCTCAAAGTATTCATAAATGGGATTCTTAATGTAGTTAGGTCCCCTGATGATCTAGTATGTAATTTAGAACTAAAAATCTCAAGTTGATTTTTTAATTTTAAGGGTACCATGTTTGTTCTATTTTATAAATAAATTTAGACATAACAAACTTATGATAATGTTCAACTGATAACCACCCAAGATTTTCCAGTATAGTGCAATGATGTACATTATTGGGTCTTAATAGAGCAAATCTACCAACTTTGTGCAACAATACTGATTTCCGTCTTATAGTACTGTAATTAGCATTATCCACCACAATAGAGGCATAGTTCAAAATGGGCAACAAACACTGATTTGCAATTGCCAAACGTGCCTCATCTGTCAAAAAGCTATTCAGCCTATATAATAAAGCAATTTTGGAATGAATTTTAGATGTAATGGCATGTATGTGTGACTCATATGTTAACGTGAAGTTTCAAACTACCCCTAAATACTTAAAATTATTTACACTTTCATACAAAACTCCATTTAATGACTCAACTTGCAGACTGGAACCAATAGCTTTTAACTTAGCTGGAGTACCAAATACCATAATTTTTGTTTTTTGCTTATTTAATATTAATTTATTATATACAGTATCAACCAATTTTGCATAACTTTGCATTTCTTGGTCAGAGTTATGTTAAGCTCAGATAGTGCTCCCCCATGGCAAAAGACAACAGCATCATCTGCATACATAACCACATGTGCACCTTTAAAAGATAAAGTAACAGAATCAAAGAAAATAGAAAATAGAATCGGTCCCAGTATGGAGCCCTGTGACTTGCACTCAAAACCAAATGAGGACTAAATAAGGAACTTCTGCTATATAGCTATTTATGAAAAATATGCAAAAGGTCTGATGTACTTAACCGCCTAGCTATAAAAGGTTTTAAGTTCATGTCAGGGTATACATTCAAATTTCGTATGGCCACTATTGCTACATGATCAGATGCAATTAATAATAAAAATAAAACACATAAAAAAGATAAAGAAATTAAATTAACTTGTGTTGTGGGACACAGAGGTGCAATAAAGTCAACAAAAACTGACAAGATTATTTTTGCAGAATGGATTGTTTAAGAAAGAGTGTTAAAATTAGCTTTTGGATTAGACTCCATGACATGGTCAGATCAATATGATTTGTGTGGTTTTGCCAGAAGATGTAGTTAAATTGGCTTCCAAACTTGATTCTATGATGTGGTCGGGGCAGTATCAACTTGTTCAGTTCTGCTGGCTATGTAAAGAATTAAAAATCCATTTTGGCTTTGTGCTATTTTACAAATGTTTCTGTCAACATCTAAGATGTATGGTCAGGGTAGCAAGACTTTTCTGGCTCTACTGCTTAAAGACATAACTAAATCATTTTCAGAATTTGTTTTTATGTTGTGGTCAGGGCAGTATTGACATTTTCTGCTCTGCTGCCTACATAAATATTTGAACATTTATGTGGTTCTCCGGGACTCTGTAAATGTGTTTTTTGGAATGTGTTTTACCATTTAATTAGATCTGTACATTGTGTACTAGTTGTTTTGTGTGGCATATGTGGTGGAAGTGTAAGATGTTTGCACAATTCACTTCACTTGTAGTCATCACTGTGTGTTTAACATTTGCATTTAAATCTTTGCTCTTTTCTTCTTCACACATGATCTGAGGATGACTGTTGTCGATACATAAGCGTGTAGTGTGTCACATGGGTGCATCTTTAGTCGAGCAGTTCATATCTTTGGGGAACCATGTATTTTTACACCGGTTCAGTGTTTTCTATGCTGCAAAATTCTCCTAATATTATGCACTTTGGATTTAATATGCCAACTTAGACAATAGATAGACGTTTGACTATGGTGATGGTAAGAAGCTGCTGTTTTTTATTACCAGTGTTGTTGTGCAACAAACTTTTTCACAATTTTATAATAAGTTAATTGCCTGAGGCTCTGCTTATTAGTCAAACACTATGTCAACCTTGCAAGCTCTTGGTTTATAAGCTTCATTTTTTACATGTTGTCTCACCTCACCGAGGTTTGTGCACTCAAATATACAATGCATATTGAGACAGCTGCTTAAGTCTTTCTGACTTCTTTTCTTTTTTTGCATTATGCGTTGAGCTGTTTTCAGTGAAGCCATTGTTTTAGTGTGAGCTCCATGCATTTTTTTGCACACGTTACATTCAGAAGGAGTGCTTTATTTTTGTAAAAAGACTCGTGGCTTCTGACATTCTTAACATGAATGGATCTCAGAACACATCAACCAGCATGGCCAGTGCAGTCCAGAATACCTACCATATGGCCATCTTGTCATTTACCAGTGAAGTAGGGAGAGATATAGCTCTCCCCACAGATCAAATCAGACCATTGTTTTCAGGTAACCGTACTAGGAATCAAGAACATGTGGACTTTAAATCTTTGAAATATTTAAAAAAGAAAGAAATATGCTTCAATCAACATGCATCCCCATTATCTCAATATTGCCATTACAAGGAAATCCCACAAGGGATGCGTATTCAAAAAAAAACCCCTTCATTTAGGCTAGACAATGAAGAATAAATTACAGATTGGGAACGTACTTTGAACAAGTGTAGTCAAGATTTGATATTACAAACTATAAAAAAAGCTAAAAAAAGAAGCAGAAGCAGCCATTAGAGATATTGGAACCCTGGAAATAAAATTACAAGAGAAATTTCCAAATTCTGAATTAGATTTTTTAAAAGTAGAATGGAGAACAACTTACAAACATTTCAAACAGATTTAATAGACTATAAACAGAGAAAATTCAGCAGAGATGCAAATGACTATGAAGCAGCTACTATTTACTCATGGCATGGCACTCAAAATAAAATGAGCTCTACTAGAAATAAGAATATTGGTTTCAATGAGGGGGAACTAGATACCTCCTTAGGTGCTGAAAGTGAGACAGGTGATGAGAATATTCCTAGAGGGAATAACAGACATTCTTTACCACAGGACAGCAGGGTTTTAGAACCAGATCCCAAGGACAACCTACACAGAGAAGAATACAGAGGGAGAAGGGGAAAAAGAAATGGGAGAGGGACAAGAGATGGCAGAGGGAGACAACGCTGGTGAGGGAGACAGGACTGGGGCCTGGTGAGATGTTCACCCCGGGAGATTAATAACACCTGGAGGTTTTGAATTTTACTAATGCACCACTTACAAAAATACAAATCCTGGTGTTAAGTAAAGGACTAAACATCACACCGAGTAACCAAGTTGACCCATTTAAAGTTGAAGTAGATTTGTTTAAATTTTATAGAAGACTCCAGTTACAGGCTTCTTCAACCAGGTTCCACTCCCTGCTCCTAGGACAAATTAAATGAATGTAGAATGCACAAATTTAAAAAGAAACTCAAATTTCTGTCCACCACAAACTAACCCCGCCCTCTGTACCTACTAAAATTTGGTTACAAATGAAGTAAGGGGAATTATAAAAAAGGACAAGTCTGCTAAGTACAAACAAAACATCACCTGGTGTGAAAGAAAAGCAATTAAAGAACTGCAGAACAGACAGGATTTTGTAATACAAAATGCTGATAAAGGAGGAGCAGTCGTTGTTTGAGAAAGTTAAGCATATATTTGTGAAGCTACAAGATAACTTTCAAATAAAAGCTTCTATGCTAAAATACATGTTGATCTAACTGAAAATATTATGTCCAAAACAAATGAATTGATTCAGAGAGGGAAACTAGATAATTTAATTTCAAAGAAAGAGGCCGAGTTCATGACTGCAAAACACCCCAGGAAACCAGTGTTCTATTTGTTACCAAAAGTACACAAAGAGACTACTCCCGTACCTGCTCAACCTATCGTTTCAGCAATAGGCTCTGTCACTGAATCTATTTCTAAATTTGTTGACTTTTATATCAAGCAACAGGACCTGAAAATACACTTCTATGTTCAAGAGTCAAATGATGTTCTGAGAATGATTAAAGATGTTGAAATAAATACCAATGATCAATTAATGATAATTGATGTAGAAAGCCTCTATTCAAATATCCCCCCATGAAGTGGAGTTGCAAGCTTTAAAAGAAGCACTCACAAGAAGAGGCACAATTATCCCACCTAATGGCTACTTGTTGGAACTTACCAGATTTGTTTTGGAATCTAACTTTTTCTGGTTTAACGGCAGTCTATATATTCAACACAAGGGGACAGCCATGAGTACAACCTTTACTCCAAGTCTGGCTAATATATATATGGGACAATGGGAAGAGATGTACATTTTTAATTTAGAGAATAATTACTTTCTTGAACATATAAAAATGTGGAGACATTATACAGATGACAGTTTTTTTTATTTGTGATTGTGCACAAGAGAGTTTGAACAATTTCATGCAATACATACATTCTGCCAGCCAAAATCTGAAATTCACTTGGTCAGCAAGTACGTTTACGATTCCTTTCCTGGATATTCTGATTTATAAACAAAACAGTACATTGGAAACAAAGCTGTACAGAAAACCTATGTCTAGGAACATGCTATTAAGGAAGGAAAGCTGCACCCTAACAGTATAACTAATAATATACCTAAAGGTACATTTACAGGAATAAGGACTTGGCAGGGCCGCAGGATGTTTTCTCAACAGAGGGTATAGTTCCAAGCAGATCCTGCAGGCATTCGATGAGTGAAAAAACAAAGAAAGAGAAGAACTTTTAAGTAAAAAACAGATAACAGAGAAAGATGTGGTCCCGACGTTTGTTACATGCTACAACCCTATTGCCAATCAGATTGGCAAAGTGATAAAAAAAATTGGGTATTCTCGCTGTTGATCTGAGTTTGAAGGAGCTCTCTAAAATACCACCAAGTGTAACATTTCAAAGGGGAAGAAATCTCAGAGACACCTTAGTGAAGACAGTATTACCACCAAAACAGAATGAAGAGATGTGGCTACCAAGAATCACAATGGGCAACTATAGGTGTGGTCACTGGACTCATTGTGCAAATACATACAATACAAAAATATTTTGTAACCCTAGAACAGGGGAAAGATACCCCATCAATTTATAAACTGCATTAATACAGCAATCTACCTTCTGATGTGTCCATGTGGTCAAGTGTATGTGGGTGAGACAAAACAAACCCTAAAATAAAGAGTTGGGGAACATAATGCAGCAATACAGAACAACAACTAAGAATATGCCATGACAAGACATTACAAAGCAGTAGGTCGTGGCTCAGCAGCATCTTTGAAGTTTGTAGGGATAGAGAAAATAGATCCAGAAATAAGAGGAGGTAACATAAAATGACTGCTGGAACAGAGAGAAGCCTACTAGATCTATACTCTGGGTATACTTACTCCTACAGGACTAAATGAGGAACTTCTGCTATATAGCTATCTAAGGGAGATATGCAAAGGTCAGAGGTACTTAACCTCCTAGCTCATAAAACTTTTTGAGTGCATGTCAGGGTATAAATTCAACTTTTGTATGGCCACTATTGCTACATGATCAGATGCAATTAATAATAATAATAAAACACATAAAAAAGATTAAGAAAATAAATTAACTTGTGTTGTGGGACACAGAAGTTTGATAAAGTCAACAAAAATTGGCAAGGTTATTTTTGCAGAATGGATTGTTTAAGAAAGAGTGTTAAAATGAGCTTTTGGATTAGACTTCATGACATGGTCTGGGCAATATGATTTGTGTGGTTTTCAGAAGATGTAGTTAAATCTGCTTCCAAACTTGATTCTATGATGTGGTCAGGGCAGTTTCGACTTGTTTGGCTTTGCTGCCTATGTAAAGAACTGAAAATCTGTTTTGGCTTTGTGCTATTTTACAAATGTTTCTGTCAACATGGAAGCTGTATGGTTGGAGTAGCATGACTTTTCCGGCTCTACTGCTTGAAGATGCAACTAAATCATTTTCTGAATTTTTTTCATGGTGTGGTCAGGGCAGAATTAACTTTTTCAGCTTTGCTGCCCATTTAAATAATTGAACATTTATGTGGTTCTCCAGGACTCTATATATGTATTTTTTGGAATGTGCTTTACCATTTAATTAGATCTGTACATTCTGTACTAGTTGTTTTGTGTGGCATATGTGGGTGTAAGATGTTTGCACAATACGCTTCACTTTTAGTTGTCACTGTGTCTTTAAGGTCTGCACTTAAATCTTTGCTCTTTTCATCTTCACACATGCTCTGAGGATGACTATTGTCGATATGTAAGTGTGTAGTGTGTCACATGGGTGCATCATTAGTTGAGCAGTTCATGTCTTTGGGGAGGCGCATGTTTTTGCACCGGTTCATTGTTTTTTATGCCACAATATTCTCCTAATATTATACACTTTGGATTTAATATGCCGACTTAGACGATAGATAGACGTTTGCTATGATGGTGATAAGAAGCTGCTGTTTTTTATTACCAGTGTTGTTGTGCAATAAACATTTTTGCAACTTTCTAATAGGTTAATGGTCTGAGGCTCTGCTTATTAGTGGAGGTTTGTGCACTCAAATATACATTGCATGTTGAGACACCCACTTAAGTCTTTTTGACTTCTTTTCTGTTTTTGTATCTCTAATATATGTTTTGGTCTTTATCACCACTTGTTTTAAAAAATGATCTCTGAACTTAGATGGACCCTCACCAAGAGAACTGATGCTACAGACAATCGGTCTCCCAGGAGGGTCAAATTGATTTTTATGTATCTTTGGTATAGTATATAGTGTTGGACTAATGGGAAAGTCCCATTGTAAATATATCATTTCATCCCCATCTATCATCCATTTACATAAGCATCATGAATTAGGTTATAGAGAATGTTTTAAAAGATGTTGTGGGGTTAAAGGTTAGTAGCTTGTAGGATTCTGTGTCTGATAGCCATCTTTCAATTTCTGCTACATATTTTTTTGTATCTTGCACTACTATTGACCCACCCTTATCAGATTGTCTAATTGTTATTTTACTTATTTATTTAATAACATTCAGAATTACAGCCCTTTATATTATTTGTGTTATTTTCTCATTAGCTTTTAATTCCTTAATGGCATCCCATTCAGCACTAGTTATGTTTTTATGTCTTTGTGGTTCAGGAGACTGCCTTATTTTGGCTATGTCATTTTTAACCAATGTTTCAAATATGTTGCTATCGACTAGTTTCTTGTACTCTAATACAAAACTTGCCTTTATTTTTTAAGCCAGTATTTGCTTTTAATGCTGGTAGTGATGCCATATAATCAACCTGATACAGTAGTGAGTCAATGTTTTCACTACCAATCCCCCCATTTCTGCTTCACTTTCATTTTCAAAATAGATACCAGCATAGTTCAGATTTTCTTCAACATTATTTGTTATTAGATCAATATCACCATATGCATTTTCAACATCAGATATTTCCTTTGCTGGTATTTGTCCTTTGGAAAAATGCACCCGCAGGTCCACCCTTCTTAGCAATTTAAATAAATCCACTTCCAAATTGAAAGAATCAAAGTTAGTTGTAGAGATAAAAGATAGACCTTTGGACAAATGGCTTATTTGTGATTCAGTTAAGATAGTGCTGGACACATTTACCTCATTCAGTTCTGTGGTTTGGTGGAGCGCTGAAGCTCCCTCTCAGACACTCCATTTTGTTTTCTTGCTGCACTGCATTTTCTGCATCCTCTTCCTCCTTGAGCATTTGTTGTGGGTTGTGGAATTGTTTTTTGAGCAATTACTGTTTGTAATTAATTAAATAATGGAATGAATGGTGTAATTAATTAAAGTGTGGGGTGTATATAAGCAGTACAATGGATGGCTAGCACCACTCCCTGAGGAAGACCCATGTGATTAGGTCGATATATAAGGGTGTTAGCCAGGTCAGTCTGCCTTGTTGTTAAACTTTGAATAAAACCCTTTACTATTCTCAGCTTTCTGGTGCGTGTCCAGCTTTGTTATTTTTTTATTGCAGTCAAGCATACAGGGAAGAATTGCTTTTCAGTCCCAAAGGTTAGCAGGGGCACTGACTTAACACCATTCAGGTCAGTAGTCTTGCTGTCAGGCAAGCCTTCTAACACTGCTTCCATGTTTCCAATGACATCAGGCTTAATATCAAAGTGGGACATCTGGTGAGCACAGAGCACAACAAAATCAATAACTGTCCTTTGGCAACTTTTGCCTGACAGTGGTTTATTGCCACATGTTGAACCTCACCACCAAGAAAAATTTGCCAACCTTGCCTTGATTGGCATTGAAGGCAGGGTCTTAAATTAGGCAAGTTGCTTTAAAGGCCATAGATTTTCATGTCACTATAAAAGGCTGATCCTGCTGCAAAGAAATACATTATGACAGGTCAGTTCTTGGTCTGGCAGTATAGCCTAGAGATTAGAGTTATGAGCTGTGAATGAGCTTGGTACATCCACCAAACCTGTGTTTGATTCCCACAACCACCACTTGCATACCGTGTGACTCTGAGCAAGCCACTTAACCACCCAGTACTCCCGGGTTGCCCCTGAAGACAGGCACTTGTGCCTAGTGGGTCTTACCTGGTTAACAAAGAACAAAAAAATAAGAAGTTTTGGACTTGGGATAGTGGGATATTCTGCCATTAAGGTGGTGTCTTTTTTGTTAATCACTATGCTGCCAGTAAGTAAAAACATTCCTTCAAGCTTTGCTCATTCCATCTTCCAGTCCCAGACATGTTTTTCATCATTTTTGAAGGTGATAGTAAAAGGTCAATTGGCATCAATTTCAACCTGCTTTGCCACCATCAGCTAATTCTCAAGATCATAAGCTTTGCGTTTTGAGCTGAGTGCTCAATGAATAAGCTGAATACTCAACTTCAGTTGCTATTGTAATGCTGATTCATTATTTAAAACTTATTGAATAAAACATGCCCTTGATTTAAAGCTTTTCTTGATTACAAGCTACAGCTGAAGTTACAAGTTTGTAATAGAAACCCTTGGTCCGAATCAAAGCTACGCAGTAAATGGGAAACCCTTATTTTGTCCTGTCATAACTAAGAAGCAGCTTTAAGTGATATGCTGAATGCAAATGCTCAACGGTAAAGTGAATGGTGTTATTAGTAATTCCAGGTCTGTGAGTCAAATGGTTGCTGAAATGAAGTGGCTGGATACAGATTTAGCCTCTGTTAATTAGAGACCACATTATGACCCTGTGGTTAGAGACTGGGTCAAACGTGTTTAATCATTCATACCCTGTGATTAAGAGCGCATTCCCTCTAAGGTGGCTATTTTGTATCAAGATTTAGCAACTGAATGTCTGAAATTCTGAAACTGCTATTGAAAGAACAAGACTAGTGATAACATTCCTTCATGAATCTGGTGAAACACTTAAGTTGAAAAAGGAAAAGTTTTCCCTTTATGAAACAGGTCAGCATGAGGCTGGGGATCTTTCCATCACAGGGCATTCTCCTTTCATAAGGAAGCTCAGATTTTATTTGGGGATTTAGTTTGTTCTTGGTTAAAGGATTGGAACTACAGTTCTGTCCAGGAGGCAGGCAAGGGCAGCACAGCTGTGTTTCAGTGGTTCTGTAAAGACAGCTAAGCAGAGTCTGAGTTGGGGCAACAGTCCTGATGGCCTAGCACCAGCAGGATGATAGAGAGAGCATATACTGTAGTTAAACTGGTAAGAAGATACGAAAAGTTACAGCACAGGTTTCAAACAGCAACCAGCAGTGTGAAATCTGGCTGTGGAGATGGGGTATTGAACATATTGCTATCATTAAATCAATACCAGAGATGTTCCTCTGAGACAATAGGTTCAGAAGGGACTTCAACCCATGGACTGCATTAAAGCTATACTATAGATGTTAATATGTGGGAAGAGGTTCAGCAGGGGCTTAAAGCTGTACCAGAAATGTTAGTATGAACTGAGAGATTCAGCAGGGTCTTAATCATAATTAGCTGTTTATAAAAATAACATCTTTTGTTAAGATCCCCAGCCCTCTCTGCTACTCATGAGGGCTTGGTGGACAATGTGCAGGTGCCTGTTTCTGCTAGAAATCCATCCCACTGTTTGCTGCAAGGGTGTGTGGAACAATTACAACAGGTGTCTACCCCTTCATACCATCTGTGCTGTCCTGTGTCCAAAAGCCAGATGTAGCTGGCTCTGTGGGTGGCACAGAGCTTTACTCCATACCATGCATCATCCACTAGACTATGCTTGGGGATTCGGTAGCCAGCTACACTAGGCAGATGCAGGGTGGGGATTCTGATATACTGTGGCATGCTGTCCATATGTGAGGGGCAATCTGAGGGTTTAGGGCTGCCCTCTATACCCTCAGAGTGCATTGTGGATCAGGCCCTAAACTATTCCTATTCAGAATATTTACTAGTGCTTCAGTTACATTGCTGAATATGCACTTGTAACCCCTAGGGGGTGCTACCCTTAGGGCTACTACCCCTGCCTGCCTCCACGGAGACAGGGTGAGGGGCCCAGATCTGTGGATGGGTGCCTCCACCCAGAGGTCAGGGTTAATACTAGTGAGTTTGTCTCGGTCACAACCCTCTGGGCTACTGCAACCTCCCTTTCAACCCACTAGTGGCTCACACAGGGTTCCAACAATACCTTTCCCACATACACTTACCCCCCGGATGGTATCTCTCAGCTCACTCTGGGGAACCCCTGTGAAGTAAGGCACAGTTATATCACAGTCACTATGCAGCAGTTCACCAGAGATGCACAAACTAACCAGGGTGTAGCTGCAACACATCAAGCTGATTTATTAAAGGAAGGTAAATAACACGGGCAGGGGGAATCAAGATAATTGGCTTACTGTATACTTATCTACCTAGGGCACTGTGCACAGGCCTAAACCTAATATTTAGTGTCCCTGGGTACCCAAGCCCTAATGGCTATTCCACCATGGCAGCTGGTTGGGGCCCTGACACAGACAGCCTTTACAATACTGAACAAGTCAGAATGATAAGCAGACTCAATTGGACAGTCAGCTGTATGGTGAAGCAACCGGAGGCCACCGATTGCAAACTTAGCAGGGAGCTACCCTGGTTCAGTACTCACGACTCCGGCAAGCAACAATTTCTTCACCTCTGACAGGGTTGAGCCTGAATTTCACCAGCCTCCTCACACATTTATATGGCAAATAACAGAGGGGTACCATACCAGGCAGCTGCTTCTAGACCCCACACAAACTTGCAGTAGACTTGGGGAATAAATGGCAACTTCAACCTCCCAGGTGGACTGAGCATGATTCAGCAGATTCTTCAGTCCTCTCAGGTTGAGCCTGGTAGGTAGCTGGGCTGACACCAGCCTCCTCTGACCGCACGCCGGCAAATTTAGTCCGAATCACTAAACGGCAAAAAATGGCTGCCTCAGGCCTTTCACGCGCTTCCTGCGCTAACACTCAATGGCGCAAGAGCTCAGAGCTCCTTTCTCCCACTCAGTCTCAACGCATCTACCCCCAACAGCAAGGGGCTCTCCCTTCAGTTCGGGCACTACCCGCCCCTATTGGCCGGTGGCACCTGCCAGTCAATTGCTCCTGTTCTCGGTGGTGGAGGATTGTAATCAGTCTTCACCAAATTACAAGACAGCCCCTTGATTGATCAGACAGCTCCCTTAAAGTTCCAATGTACTGATTGGTCCAAATCATCAGTTTGGGACCAAAATGGAGGGGAGAATCAGAACAGTCTTTGCTGCAAAGAAAAAGCAGGTTAGAACAACTACATAATCATTTATTACCCTAAGTTATTCCCAGCAGGCAGTTACATTTCTCGGAGGAGCGCCCTCTGCACAATTTAATGATGGCAGAAATGGAGCAATTATCCAGCAGCCCGGGTGGGACTCGAGCAGGGTAACACTCAAACCCCTTCCCAGATTAATCATGACTGCGGGTTAGGCAGCCCTTAAAAAGACAGGCAAGGAGGCTTTGGTAGCGCTCCTGGCGATCACATTTAAACTGCTAAAATGCAGGACACCAGCCTGGCAGGGAGCATTTAGGCAAGCTCCGGGGAAGCTTTTAGGAACCCCCATTTACAAGGGGGTTACACTCTCCCTGGCCTGGAAAAACTTGGTGTCCGCACCAAGTAATTACCCTTAATTTACTTGAAGGCACACAGCCTAATTGACACTACATCACACTTTACATTACATACATGAATATTCATAGTGTACTATGGGTTATACAATGTTGTACACACATAACCCTCTGTTCCTCTTTTTCCCAATCAGGTCAATATTTCCTGCTTCTGGCCCCAGGACTGGGGGAACCCCTCCATTTCAGTTACTGGTGGGTCACCTAAAGTAGGGGCATGACACCCAAAGGGTAATACCAACAAACTTGAGTCATCCCCCATAGCTAGCTTAGGCAAGGAGCTTGGGGACACATACGCCCCTTTGTGGACCACATTTAAGGGCAGGTCCACTGGCAGACCCAGAGACTCATAACTCAACTTTATTACAGGCCGTACTTCTCGGCTGGGGCATCTAGGTGTCTTGGGGAACCCTGAGACAGGCCCTGATTCCAACTCAGACCCACTGACATTAGGGATGGGAACCTCCACAGGGGAACAGGGCCCAGTGCTCATAGTATTTTTGGTAGCCTGACCCTCTACCTCAGGACCCACTCCACCGGGCTCAGCTAAGGGCTGTGTAGCTACTAGTGAGGAACCATCAGGGCATTCAAAATATTCTTCCTGTTCTGGCATTTCACTGGCTTGTCCCCCCACCTCACTCTCTTCATCTGAGAAGTCAGATAATTCAGCCAGGCCAGACAGTTCAGCCAGGCTTAAGGACCCCACCCCTTGGGCTTTTCTGCTACCCAGCTCATCTTCTGGAAGTATTTGTTCTGGAGACAAAGTATTGGGCTCAAACAGTCCAGACAGGTCAATCTCATTTCCAGAGTTAACAAGGGGATTGCCCTGAAACAACTGGCTCAGTTCGTAAGAGGGATAGTATTCAATATCATCTTCGTTGTCTTCCGACACCAATTGTTGATCGTCTCCTTCTGCAGGGTTTGGACAAGGCTTTTTTGGTTGGCTTGCTGAAGAATCCATGGATTTGGTTCTTTTCTTGGCAGCCGATCTAGTCACAGGCCGGGAGGGAGCAGCAGTTGATGATTCGTCTTCAATCGGGATTTGCCCGATTGGCAGCAGATGATTTCGGTGAATAGTTTTCACATCTTTGGAATTGTTTTCAGGTCACACTTTATATACAGACAAATCAGCCAGTTGTCCCACAACAATGTGAGGGAGGTGATGCCATCAGTCAGCAATCTTATGTTTTCCATGCAGCCCCAGATTTCGCAGCAACACTCTATCCCCTTCTCTTAGCTCCAATGTCTTCACTTTCTTGTTATACCTCTCCTTATTGGCCAAGTTTCTTCCAGCAGCCATGGTCTGGGCCAACTGATAAGCATGGTTTAACTGGGCTTTCAGCTTCTGTACGTATTATAGATGATTTTCTTCTTGCACCACATCAGGGGAAACTCCAAAGCACACATCCACGGGCAATCTGGCCTCTCTCTCAAACATCAGTCTGTATGGGAAAAATCCCATGGCATCACTCTTGGTGCAGTTATAAGCGTGGACCAGGGTGCTAATCTGCTGGCTCCATCTCAGTTTGTCTTTGGGTTGCAATGTGCCCAACATGTCAAGCAAGGAGTGGTTAAACCTTTCAGGCTGGGGATCTCCCTGAGGATGGTAGGGGGTGGTTCTTGACTTTCACACCTTCCACAAAGACAGCATCTCTTTAATCAAGCAGCTTTCGAAGTCCCTTCCCTGGTCAGAATGGATCCGCTGGGGGGCCCCGCAGTGGACAAAAAAATTTTCAACAAATATCTTAGCCACCGTGGTTGCTTTCTGATCTTTAGTAGGGAATGCCTGTGCGTACCAGGTGAAATGATCGGTAACCACCAATATATTACTGATATTTTTCAGATCTGGTTCTACACTCAAGAAATCAATGCAGACTAGTTCCATAGGGGCGCTAGTGGTAATGTTGACCATGGGAGCAGCCCTCTGGGGCAAGGCTTTCCTTTGCAAACACCAACTACAGGTCTTGACATATTGCTCTACATCTGCACTCATTTTTGGCCAGTAAAACCGGGCTCGTACCAAATCAAGTGTTCAGTCGATGCCGAGATGCCCCTTCTGATTATGCAAGGACCTTAAAACCAGTTCCTTTAATTCTGAAGGCAGCACCAGCTGCTGTTTGATGATCTGGTCCTCTTTATTGACAGTCTCTCGGTATAGTAGTTGGTTAATCAGCCTTAATTTGGGCCCTTCTTTGTATAACAAGGTGGCTCTTAAGTTGGTGGAGCGCAATTTGGACACATCCCGCCCGGCCTGCAAGGCTTCCACAAACAGTTTTATCATAGAATCCCGGGATTGAGCCTGTTGAAGACTAGTATTGTCAAACTGGGGCAGTAAACTAGTGTCCAGCATGAAAAAATGACAGTAAGCAGCAGGTATGCAGTTCTCAGATGGCCCCAAGCAAACCACCATACAGGTCACTGCATCCAGATACACCTGTTCTTCCTTGTTGAACTTCTGGCAAAGGGCTCTTATGTCAGGCTCAGACAACCTGATCCAATCAGTTTGGGACATAGGCCTCTGAGGAGGGCATCCGCATCTATATGGTTTTAACCGGCCCTGTATTCAACAGCATAGTTGTAGGTGGCCAAGGCAGAGAGCTACCTGTGCCCAGTGGCATCCAACTTGGCTGAAGTTTCTACATAGGTCAGAGGATTGTAATCAGTCTTCACCAATATCTTGGCACCATACAAATAGTCATGAAACTGATCAACAATGGCCCACTTCACGGCCAGGAACTCTAGCTTATGCACGGGATAGTTTTTTTCTGAAGGAGTCAGACTTCTGCTGGCAAAAGCTACAGGTCTCAGGCCATTTGAGTGCTCCTGGTATAACACAGCTCCCAATACTTGAAGACTAGCATTGGTATGGAGGACATAGGGCTTGGCCGTGTCAGCACAGGCCAACACGGGGGCATGTGTAAGTTGATATATGATGTCATAGAAAGCGTCCTCACACACAACAGTCCAATGATCCCCAAACAGTTCATTCAGCTGTAAATATCTCTTCTCCATCTCAGATTGCACAACTTTCTTATACTTTTTGTGTGTAGGAGGGTACCCTGAGTGAGATTGAGGAGAGAATGAATCACTCGAGAATAGTCCTTGACAAATCACCTATAATATCCGCAAAACCCCAGAAACCATTGTAACTCTTTCAAGTTCTTGGGCTGAGGCCAAGTAGTCAAGGCCTTCAATTTTCTAGGGTCAGTCTCTATGCCCTCAGTACATACTATGTGGCCCACATATTTTACAGAAGTCTGAAAGAATTGACACTTATCTATAGACAGCTTGAGGCCGAACTCTTCCAACTGATCCAAGACCTTAAATAATCGCTGCTCGTGTTCTTCCAATGAACGTCCAAACACTATGACATCATCTAGATAGACCAGACACTCAAGCAAATTCATATCCCCCATGGCCCTCTCCATCAGGTGCTGAAAGGTGGCGGGGGTGCCTGAAATACCCTGAGGCATCCAAATGAACTCATAGAAACCTAGGGGGCAAATGAATGCAGTCTTCTCTCAGTCCTTTGGGGCCATCAGGATCTGGTAGTACCCACTGCAGAGGTCCAACACAGAGAACCACTTACTGCCATTTAAACAATCCAAGGCATCCTGGATGCGTGGCATGGTATACTGATCGGGGATGGTCCGACGATTCAAAGTGCGATAGTCTACACGCATCCTAACTGCCCCATTCTTCTTTCTTATCACTACAATGGGGGAGGCATAGGGGCTCCTGGACTCTTGCATCACACCAGTAGCCAGCATCTCTTGCAGATACCACCTCACGTCATCTATGTCAGCTGGAGCCAGGCGCCTGGATCTCTCTCAGAAAGGCCTTTCGTCATGCAGCCGAATGTGATGCTTGGCCCCTTGCACACATCCCACATCCCACTCTTTTAAGGAAAAAACCTGGTCCCTTTTGGCAAGCCTCTCACTGATCCTCTTTTTTCATTCAGCTGGCAACCGGGAGTCACTGAAATCAAACAAGTCAGGAGTAACTCGGTCGTCTGTCCCGGGACCCTTGCTATTTGGCAGTACTGCAGTATCTGCACAATGGACACTTGCCAGGGTGGACCCTCTTCTTATTCGAATCTCTTTGTCAGACACATTACACACTTGAACCATCACCCTCTTGACATAAGCATGAGCTCTAGCCGGCAAGATACTGGGCTTTACCAACAGTCCCTCAGGCAATCTTCCCTCCCCAGGCACATCCAACATCAGCAACTTATTTTTAACATCTGTCCTTAGCCGTACCTCTCCATGCAGGACACATTGGGCATTCGAGGCGAGTATCACTGGGGTAGGGTCCTTTTTCCACACCAACCCCACTGGGCCTTCAGGTTCCTCCTGGCTAACCTTCTTCTGAGTTGCAACTGCCTTTTGGATCACAGTGGGTATCCTTAGGGCTCACCCATTTTGAATGCTTGCTTTTCTGAGCATAACTGGGCCAATTGTCCAAACATATGGGCATTCATCCCAATCAACAAAGGCACCCCATCATACAGTCCAGTGGGCGGGCAAACTAAAACTAAGGTTTCCACCTGCTCATCCATTCCAGCCACAGAGGTAGAGAATGATAACCAAACCCGGATATACCCCAAATACGGATATGCCTTGTCCCTCAACCCCCACACATGTAGACCAGTCAAGGGTTGCAGAGGCACCTCAGGTAAGTGTGTCTGATACCAGTCCTGAAACATGATGGTTACCTGAGAGCCACTGTCTAATACAGCTTGAGTGGGAATCACATTTACTTTACACCGGGGTTTCCATTGCAGGCCCGACCACATCGGACCAGTTGGGGGCCACAGCATTGAGAGTCGGCCGAGCCTGGGCCCGAGTCACAAAACTTTGCCTAGGGGGTCGAGACTGGGCTCAGCAATGCCAAGTGATCAGTCTACTGTTGACTTTCCGTAAGTTCTCCGGCCTCTGACACTCAGGTTGAAAATGCCCATCTTCTCCACAAAGGTAACAGAACTTGGGGTCCCGGGGGTCACTAATTGGTGGTTGACACCTTATCTGTGGGGGGCCCTGAGAGGGGTGAGGGGGCTCCCTTGGGCCGGGGGTCTGGTTTCTGTTTGTCTCAGGGGCCCCGGACCTAACAGGGTACATAGTAGATTGCTTCAGGTCCCTCACAAGTTCCCATAAATTTTTGACCTTGGCCCTCAACTCACTCTCTGCATGGGGGTTGGAGGAAACAACTTGCATTCCCACACCACCTGGAATATCTGGGGATCCCTCAGACCCTCAGGACAGGCTAATCTCCTCAGGGGTGCTAAGCTCAGGGGTCCCGCTAGGGTTCACTGCCCCCACACATGGCTCCCACCCCTCTTCATCGGTCTCCACCTCTCTAATCTCCCTCATTAACTGACAATATTCAGGTGGGGTAGCCCGACGATCATGCAACTTGAGGTTTAACAGTATTACACTAGAGAATCTGGCAGACTTTAAAACATGTTCTTACCTGACCTGATTCAAGGCCGTGGCAGTGATTCCCCACCTTTCTATAGGCCTTTTGCAAGGCCCGCTCCACCCTAGTGATGAAGGCAGACAGTTTCTCATTCCTCCACTGCTTAGTAAACCTGAATTTCCATAATAAATCTTCACCAGTCTCTGTACTCCCAAACACCCCTTCTAAAGCAGAGAGATACTCTGCAGCGGTGGCTTCTGGACTGGTGGCCTGAAAAAACCTAATGGCTTCTAGAGCGGGACCCCATAAGCTCTCCATCAGTCTCTTCCTTTTCTCCCCCTCAGAGCACTGCCATTCCTGGACTAAGGGGGTGGCATAGTCCATCCAAGCTTCCAGGTCATCCTCCCCTGGAGGCACTGACACCATGCCAGAAAAAAGTTTTAGCTTACGGTAGGAATCGAGCTGTATAGGTGGGACTACTAGGGGCATTGAAGCCAAACTAGAACTCTTAGGGGGACAGTGGGAGGAGCCGGGGGAGCCCTAAGGGGTAGCATCACTGGACAGATCCAATGCTTGCAGCAGTTCCTGGGTAGTTCTCCCCTCTACAGCCAGCAATTTAAGCAGTTTGTCTTTAAAACTATTCATTTGGGGGGAACCCCAGGAGTGACTGACCCACTTCAAATATGAATTAGCCTCCCTTCCTGTGAGGCACCCTCCGGGTAAATCACTGGAGGTATCTTCTCGAGGTGGATGGCCACACTGCACAGGAGTAGCACCTGCAACGTCTGGTTGAACAGATCAGCCATACACCCTTTTACCTCCACTTTGCCTAAACATTTTACTCGCTCTGCTGTGGAAATGATGTCAGCAGTTGGGGTTCCCAAAGGCACATCTAACAGTAACACAATTTTCTGGGAGTCCAGCTCTTCGGCTTCACCCTACCCCATCAGTCTGTGTACTACTGTCTTAATAGGTCCCAACTTAATTTTCCCCAACATATCTCCATCCAGTTTTTCCATTTCTTATGTACTTCTCCACTTGGCCACTAGGGGACGCTGATCCCAGTGGTGTCTCCAATTTGTAACCCCTAGGGGGCACTACCCTTTGGGCTACTACCCCTGCCTGCCTCCACGGAAACAGGGTGAGAGGCCCAGATCTGTGGACGGGTGCCTCCACCCAGAGGTCAGGGTTAATACTGGCGAGTTTGTCTAGTTCCACAACCCTCTGGGCTACTGCAGCCTTGACCCGACTAGTGGCTCACACAGGGTTCCAACAATACCTTTCCCACATACACTTACCCCCCGGATGGTATCTCTCAGCTCACTCTGGGGAACCCCTGTGAAGTAAGGCACAGTTATATCACAGTCACTATGCAGCAGTTCACCAGAGATGCACAAACTAACCAGGGTGTAGTTGCAACACATCAAGCTGATTTATTAAAGGAAGATAAATAGCACGGGCAGGGGAATCAAGGTAATTGGCTTACTCTATACTTATCTACCTAGGGCACTGTGCACAGGCCTAAACCTAATATTTACTGTCCCTGGGTACCAAAGCCCTAATGGCTAGTCCACCGTGGCAGCCGGTTGGGGCCCTGACACAGATAACCTTTACAACACTGAACAAGTCAGAATGAGAAGCAGACTCAATTGGACAGTCAGCTGTATGGTGAAGCAACCGGAGGCCACCGATTGCAAACTTAGCAGGGAGCTACCCTGGTTCAGTACTCACGACTCCAGCAAGCAACGATTTCTTCACCTCTGGCAGGGTTGAGCCTGAATTTCACCAGCATCCTCACACATTTATATGGCAAATAACAGAGGGGTACCATACCAGGCAGCTGCTTCTAAACCCCACATGAACTTGCAGTAGACTGGGGCAATAAACGGCAACTTCAACCTCACGGGTGGACTGAGCACGATTCAGCAGATTCTCCAGTCCTCTCAGGTTCAGCCTGGTAGGTAGCTGGGCTAACACCAGCCTCCTCCGACTGCTCGCCGGCAGGTTTAGTCCGAATCACTAAACAGCAAAAAACGGCCACCTCAGGCCTTTCACGCGCTTCCCAACTGAACACTCAACGGCGCAGGAGCTCAGAGCTCCTTTCTCCATCTCAGTCTCAATGCATCTGCCCCCAACAGCAAGGGGCTCTCCCTTCAGTTTGGGCACTACCCGCCCCTATTGGCCGACGGCACCTGCCAGTCAATTGCTCCTGTTCTCGGTGGTGCAAAAACCCGCCATAACCCATAATGCTTTTCCCAAATTACAAGACAGCCCCTCAATTGATCAGATAGCTCCCTTAAAGTTCCAACGTACTGATTGGTCCAAATCGCCAGTTCAGGACCAAAATGGAGGGGAGAATCAGAACAGTCTTTGCTGCAAAGAAAAAGCAGGTTAGAACAACTACATTATCATTTATTACCCTAAGTCATTCCCAGCAGGCAGTTACATCTCTCAGAGGAGCTCCCTCTGCACAATTTAACGATGGCAGAAACTGAGCAATTATCCGGCAGCCCAGGCAGGACTCAAGAAGAGTAACACTCAAACCCCTTCCCAGATTAATCATGACTGCTGGTTAGGCAGCCCTTAAAAAGACAGGCACCGAGGCTTTGGTAGCACTCCTGGCAATCACATTTAAACTGCTAAAATGCAGGACACCAGCCTGGCAGGGAGCACTTAGGCAAGCTCCGGGGAACCTTTCAGGAACCCCCATTTACAAGGGGGTTACACACTTATTTATAGAATCAGATCAGTACTGTATATACTATCTGTGTTTTTCTGAATACTCGAATTCAAAATACTGTTCAATATTTAATAGTGATTTTATAAGAGTGGAGTAATTATTCTCAGTGTGTGAAATGTTAATCATGCTGGTATTCAGTACTACTGGGCACACAGACATACTTCCTAGTAATCATACATCCCTATTTTTGCCCCCTTAATTCTCCCTCTATCACTCCTTAAACTTTTATTATCCCTTGGTTTTTTTTTTTACTTTCCATGTTTCATCCTTATTTTTTGAACTTGGAACTCTTTCAACTGATCCTGGTCTCTCCCATCTGATTAACTGTTGAGCTGTTTCAACTGTTTAACTGGTATTCACATTACTTTGCTCCCAACCCCCAGCTAACACCCAACTGGCTTGCCCCTGAGGTGGGGCTCAGTAGAAATCCATGACTTATGTGTCTCCTCGTAATCCATCCCTGAGATGTAAGGAGAAGATGCGCTGCAGGAGGCACTAATGCTAGCCAAACCTCTCTAGACATAAGACAGGGCTGTCACTATCTGCCCAAATGGAACCCTTTTCCCCATTTTATCACTGAGTGCCACTGCCACACCATTACCTTGCCCCATTTGTACTGTCAGTGCCTACTTTCACACCCATGCACCCCATGGGTTAGAAGCCAAATGTGTACCTAGACAGGACTAACTCTGGAGACATAGGAAGATTCCTATGGGATGCCATCTCCGCTGCCTGCAGGACTAATGTGGCATTCTTGCATTCAGTTAGAGACAGAGGTCACCAGAATGGCAGTTGGCAAACTTGCTGCTGCAGCACTGGACCAGCCTGCTCCTTGCTTTTGAGGTGGAATTTCAAAGCATAAATTAATGCCAAACATTTATGTTCTGGCCAAGTATTCCTTCCCAGCTAAAATGTTCTTGTTGTTTTCATTTCATTTTTATTTTAACTGGTGAACAGGTGGACAATACTGCCCTTCTTCACAGTGACCAGTATACATTAAATCCATAACATATACAAGCCACAGTCAGATGCACACAAATAGTACAAACATTATGTAAAACAAAAAACATTCAGAATTATCCATAAGCATTTTAAATAAATGTGTTTTGAAAACATTTAGCCCTGTAAGATGGGGAGCTGCTGAGCTAATGGTGGCTGAACGTGTTGTTTGAGAGCTCCATGGTTATGATCAGTGTGTCTCTTTAAAACCATAACCACAATCACAATATTGAAACTTTACTTACTTACGAAGGAGGAACTGATATTGTACAGTAGTGGTAGTGGTAGTGTTCTATGGAGTCAGCCCTTGAATTCTCTATGGATAAGTTTGTATCCCCTGAACTGTCTGGGAGAGGTCAACAAACCCCCTTGGTGTGGCTGGAGCAGCTGCCTCTCTGGCAGTACACCAGGAGATGGGTACTAAACCCAAACCAAGTAAACTGACTCCTGTCTCCATTCAGGCAGTGCTAGATGACTTTCAGGGAGAAATCCAGTCTTCTAATCAGAGAAAGGAAGGAATGCTTACTGAAATTACTAAAAGTTGTATGGCTATTGAGGAGAGGGCTGAGTAGACTAAGAAGGCTGTTAAGGCTAAAGAGCGTGAGCTGAAATCTCAAAGTGCTTGAATATTGACTGTGAATGTAGTTATTAATGCTGCACTCTATGAGCAACTGGTTCAAGCCGCAAGGGTCGAGAGGGTGGAAAATTTGCTGTAGACCATCTAGTGCAGCTGGACTCTCTGTATCATCCCAAATCAAGATATCAGGGATCAGGCGAAATGACCACAGCAACAGGTATGACTGAAGTAGTAGCAGGGCAAGGTACATTATAGCAACTTTTCAAATACTACCTGATAGACATAAAATCTTACAACTTGCTAGGCAGAAGAAGAACCTAGTCACTGGTGTGGGGCCTGCAGAGGACTGGTTCTCCAGCCTGCCAGGGTCAGGGATTTTCTACCTTGGCTCCCCCCCGGGCTTACAGCAAGTGCAGTGTTGCATTTCCCACACTCCACCTCTGCAGGGGTAGCCTCTGATGTCCAGTAGGCAGGACACCTTCCCAGGTGTCCTGCTGCCATATCACCTAGATCCACTAGGTGGCACACACTAAGAGACATGTCCTGTCCCCTCACCCCAAGGGAGGAGAGTTGTCCCCAGGATACTCAATCCTCTTTCCACAGCCACAGCCTGAGTGACCTGTGTCCATTTCCAAACTGGGGCTGCTGGCATGGCAGGAGGTGAGGTGCCCAGCATTTCAGCCCTCCATGCCACTGGGACAGCTGAAATGAAGTGTAATTTAAATAAACTCTTGCTGGTGCTTTTTGTTCATTATTGATATGCTGTTGATATATTTGATGCAATTTTATTTGCATTCTGCATGTTGAGTGTTTTTCCCACTTTGCTTAGTGCTTTCAAAAATGTAGCTGCTGTTGTAGCCAAAATTCAACCGCTGGGTGCTTTGTGCCATTGTAGTATATTTGTACCACACTGCTTAACACATTCTATTCAGTTTAAGTGAATACTATAAACAAACCATAATATCTTGAAAAACAAAAATGACAGAGAAAAAGGGGCAGCAGCAAAATTAATCCCTGTTTACTGGCTAAATAATAGTACATGAAACATTTCATACTTTTGAAGGTGTTATATGTGTTACAATACTGAAAATGCACTCAAAATAATATATATATACTGTATATATATTTCTAGTTCCTACCAAACAAATCCACATTTCTTATAAACCACATAGTTTATAAAAAAAAATCAGTATGTAAAATATAAATAATAATACCCAACAGGGTGGACATTATTGGGATATAATGAACCGCCCAGGGGTGTAATGAGACCCAACGCTGCAGGCAGAGGACCTTATAGCCCCTGGAAGGTCTGTTATATTCCATGATGCCCACCCTGGGGGTATTATTAAGCTTAGAAAATGTGCCGCTGTATTTAATGTTCAAAAAAAAATATTTTATCTTTAGATGTTTAAATTCTTATATGTTTAATTTACTGTATAATAAAATAGTTCCTCTGCTTGTATTTGCATGACTTTTTTATTGTTGTTACAGTGGGGACTCTTGTCTTTGTGCAGCCACTCGCCTGCCCCCCTCAACTTGAAGGGAGAATTTCTGTCTCTGACCAGAAAAAAAAAGTGGATTAAGCTTTTTTTGTTTGTTTTTGTTGCTTTTGATTTTAATGTTTTTACTGTGATACAGTCAGTGGATTTACCATGAGTGGAACAGACGCAGGTGAAATGTCAGGGCTTAGGAGTTACATACCGAGTGAAATCAGGCAAGCTGATAGCCAAGAAAAAAAAAGAATTTCTTACATGTGTGGCTGAGAAGAAAGTGAGTTAGTGTCAGGTTGTATATAGCAGCGAGAGCCGAGTTCGGAAAGCTGTGCGTAAGAATTTGTTAGTAGGGGTACTGAGTGGTGCCAAGGTGAATCTCACTAAGTGAAACAAAAAAGCATGGTGACTGGCAAGTTTTGCAAATTTGGGTTCCCAAGAATAGCATAAGTAATGGGGGACCCTGAATTGGCACTTGTTTTTCACTGGGCATTGTTAAGAAATAACAACACAAGTGCCAGGTTGCTTTAGACAATCTGGATATGAGTTTTGCAGTGCCCATTTTCTAAGTTTGCATACATGCCAGTAACAATATTAGGTTTTGGTAATTTGTCTATGGTGAAAGATATTAGTTCTAGACAATGTGATAGTACTTGCTATGTGAAAACTGGTTTTAGAGAGTATAACTATTATTAAACACTTCTGAACCTTCTGTAATAGCAAATGATGTAGAACTAGCATCTTGCATCAGAGACAGGTAAAGATACAGAGGTGATTTCACAGAGCGAATGCGCTGTTCTGTGCCACAGGTGCAAAAACACATTTTGGGCAGGTTGTGGAAAATGACAGCTGTACTGTTTTGAAGGAGATGTGCAAAAATGCAATGCTGAAAATGTGGAGTGAAAATATAAAAATTTGGTGAAGTTAGGAGCGTGCATAGAAACTGCACAATGCACTCATAACGCAGTAATTTTTTTGAATTTTTGCCCCAGATTTTCAACATGGGTTTTTTGGACCCCAACTCATGAACAGTGGCACTGTCATTTTGTGAATCTGTCCCAAAAGATGATTCCGTGCAGTGACCACAAAATCACCTTTCGCAACTGAGTAACATGATGACAGTGACAGTTTGCACAAGGTGGGGTCCCAAGAACCCCATGTTGAAAATTTGGGCAAAAATTCCAAAAAATATCTGATTTATCAGCATAAGTTGTAAAACCCATTGAATGGCATTATAACACGCTTACCTTAGATTTTTCAGTTTGTGGTTCATCTTTGAAGAGTGCAGACGTGTACTGGTCCTGAGAAGAAGACGGTGCCAACCTCTGGAGGTAAGTATGGTGTAAGGGGGGGTGTGGGGAGGTGGGTGCTCAGTGGGAGGGTGGGGATGGGGAGGAAGACTGAAGTGATGATGAGGGACTGTTTTCTTTTTTACAGGAAAGAAAAATGTGTGGCGTGATGACGAGGGACCGTTTTCTTGTTTAAAGGAAAACAAAATATTTGGGCACAATGGGGTGGGCTCCCAGTGTGCCACATGACTGGGGGAGTTGTGCAGGATGCCAACATGGGGATGGGGCATCCCTTATGTCAGCAGGGGTTGGGGGAAGAAAAAAAAAGGTAGACATACTGGGGTGGTCTCCCAGTATGCCACTTGAGTTGGTGGGGGGTGGGGACACAGAATGCCATGGAGCTGGTGGCAGTGCTGCAAGTGCGCATGCATGACACTCGCGCATTTGCAGTTGCAGTGAATGGCATTTTGTCATTCACATGATGGCACCAGCTGAACTGCACACGGGGGTGAGTCACACATGCTCAATTCATGCACTGGAATGCAGAAGTAACAGCTGAAATAGTGCAGCTGTTATTCCATAGAGGCCGATCGTGGCAGAGGGGTTCAACCTCCGTTGGGCTTTCAGAAGGATACTTCCAAAAATCCAATGGAAATTTCCATGATTGGCCATTTTTAGAGCTAAAATATGATCCCAATAGGGCTGTAGTCTCCACCCACAGCCCTAAAAAGCAGTAACCATCTTTAGATTTATTTGCATGACGTATTAAAAAAACTGACTAATATGATGTATGCATTTAAAAAATACTATGTTCCGTTTGCAAATAGAAAATGTGCATTTGAAGCTGGAGATAAAAAAAAATCAAGAAAATGCTGTATTATTTGTATGATGCAGTGGCACTTCGGATATATGACAGGGCAAGACTGCCAATGTGTGTACCCATTTACTGTAAAGGCAACATATTTAGTATGTTTTGCTCAGATATTTTCTTATTCTTGTTGATAACTTAACTTATTTCAAGCAAGTCTGATGTGTGTGTGTGTGTGGGGGGTTGTCTTTGATTTGCTTCTATGCTCATATTTCAGCCTTTCAGTTAGACCAGAGGAAAAGTCTGACATCACCAAAGCAGGCCCTTTACAAAGTAAATAAAGCAGAACACTGATTGTTCAAAATGTTTGGGTGTTAGCCGATCTTCAAATAACCAGGAGTTTGGTAGTTCAAGGTAACATTACATTTACTAGTAAAGTAATCTGTTCAGCTGATATTGTTAATATGGACACATTTCCCCTAAACATAGAAACATAGAATTTGATGGCAGATAAGGACCGCTTGCCCCACCTAGTCTGCCCCTTTCCCTACCTAATGGATAAGCTGCAGATCCTAGATAACCAACAGCCTACTTCCTCCTACCCCCTCTAGCATTGCTTTATGTCTGACCCATGCATTCTTGAATTCCCCCACTGTTTTTGACTCTATGGCCTCCTCAGGAAGGCTGTTCCATGTACCCACAACCCACTCTGTGAAGAAATACTTCCTCACATTATCTCTGAGCCATCCCCCCCATCTTCAAATTGTGTCCCCTTGTTTTTGCACATCTCTTTTTCTAAGAGATGCTACCTTCTTGGACTTTGTTGATTCCCATGAGGTATTTGAAAGTTTCTATCATGTCCCTCCTCTCCCTCCTTTCCGTGAGGCTATACATCTTTAATTCCTTTAGTCTTTCTTCATATGTCTTCTGATGCAGACCCTGCATCATTTTGGTTGCCCTCCTCTGGACAGCCTCCACCCTGTCTATGTCTTTGAGGAGATGAGGTCTCCAGAACTGTACACAGTACTCCAGATATGGGCTTACCAACTGTCTGTACAGAGGGCCAATAACTTCCTGTTTTCTACTGGTGATGTCTCTCCCTATGCATCCCAGTATCCCCCCAGCCCTCCTTACTGCCTTCCCACGTTGATGGCCCACCTTTGGGTCATCTGATATGACTACTCCCAGGTCCCTTTCCATTTTTGTTGTTGTCAGTATCTCACCCCCAATGTGTGCTCTTCCCCTGGGTTTTTGTTTCCCAGGTGCATTACTTTGCACTTCTTTGCACTGAATCTAAGCTGCCATAAATTTGAACATTCCTCCAACCTTGCTATGTCCCTTTTCATCCTTTCCACCCCATCTTGTGTATCAACCCTGTTGCAGATCTTTGTGTCATCTGCAAAGAGACATGCTTTCCCTTCCAGTCCCTCTGCAATGTCACTTATAAATACATTAAAAAGGACTGGCCCCAGTACTGAACCCTGCGGTACCCTGCTAGTAACCCTCCTTTCTTCACTGTGGACTCCATTTACTATTACCCACTGTGTCCTGTTGTCCAACCAGTGTTTTACCCAGGCTACCATCCTGAGACCCACTCCCAGACTGGCTAATTTGTTTATTAATCTTTTGTGTGGGACTGTGTCAAATGCCTTGCTAAAGTCTAGGTAGGCTATGTCCACAGCCCCTCCCTGGTCTACTGCTTTGGTCACCCAGTCAAAGAAATCAATTAGATTTGTCTGACATGACCTTCCCATTATGAATCCATACTGCCTTGGGTCATGTGCCCCACTGACCTCTAGGTACTCAGACAATTCTTTCCTTCAGAAGTGATTCCATAATTTTCCCTACCACTGAGGTCAAACTGACAGGTCTGTAGTTTCCTGCCTCTGTCTTGCTCCCACTTTTGAGAAGGGGAATCACATCCACCCTCCTCCAATCCTCAGGTACCACACCATCCTCCCATGATTTATTAAAAAGGGTAGTCAGTGGTGTTACTAGTCCTTCCCTTAGTTCTTTTAGAATACTGTGGTGAATCCCATCAGGCCCCATTGCTTTATCCACCTTCAGTTTTTAGAGTTCTTTCAGAACCCTTTCTTCTGTGAAAGGACTAATATCAACCCCCCTATCCAGAGTGCTTCTATTGACTGGATTAGGTATTTCCCCTGCTTTTGCATTGTGAATACTTAGCAGAAGTATTTGTTCAGTATCCCTGCTTTTTCACTGTCAATCTCTGCCCAACCACCTTCCTCTTTGTTCAGCCTCAGTATCCCGGCCTTAGTCTTTCTTTGCTCTGTAATGTACCTCTAAAAAGTTTTATTCCCCTTCTTAACTGAGTTGGCTATCTTTTCCTTGGCTTGGGCCTTTGCTATTCTGACTGCCTTACCCACTTCCTTCTACTTTAACTGGTACAGCTCTCTGTTCTGCTCCTTCTGTGTTTCCTTATACTTCCTGAATGCTGTCTTTTTCTCCCTTACCTTCCCCGCCACTTCTTTTTGAGAACCATAGTGTTTTTTTCTTTCATTTTGATTTGTTTATTTGCTTCACACAAAGGCTTGTTGCCTCAGTGATGGCAGTTTTGATGTTTCCCCATTGTTGCTCCACCACACCTTCTTGCCTGTCTGCTAGTGCTTTTCTGAGGCACTCTTCCATTTTGACAAAATCAGCCCTCCTAAAGTCTAGTACCTTCACTTTTGTGTGGCTTGACTCTACAGCAAAGTTTATCATGAGCCACACTGTTTGGTGGTCACTTGTTCCAAGATGGCTACCCACTTCAAGATCCGAGATCCTCTCTCCATCCCCATTTGAGAGTATTAGGTCTAAGATTGCTCTCTCCCGAGTGGATTCCAAAACTAGCTGTCTGAGGCATGCCCCCTGTGGGGCATTGAGAATGGCCCTGCTCTTGTATGTGGCTGCAGCAAAGGTGCTCCAGTCAACATCTGGCATATTCAGGTCCCCCATCAGCAATATCTCCCTTTTCTCTGCTATCCCAAGGATTCCTTCTATTATTTCCTTGTCCATTTCCTCCCCTGAGATGGGGGTCTGTATACAACCCCTGTGCATATTGTGGAGCCATTTCCAGTCTCCAGGGTGACCCACAGTGCCTCCTCTCCTCCCTGTTTACCCTTTAGTTCTGTTGCTTTGATCCTTTCCCTTACATAGAGACCAATTCTCCTCCTCTTCTTCCCTCCCTGTCCCTCCTGTAGATTGTGTAGCTTGGTATGTTGACATCCCAGCCATGGTTCTCTGTGTACCATGTTTCTGTGACTGTCACCATATCCAGGCATCCCTCTTCCATCAAGGCCACCATTTCAGGGAGCTTTTTACCTAAACTACAGGCATTGGTACTCATTACCCTCCATTTTTTATGGCTTTATTTCTTTTTGCCCCATCCCTGTCCCTACTGCCTGTCTTTTTCTCCATTTACCCCTGCCTTTCTCCCTATCGACTGCTCTATCTTGGTGTTTACCTCACTAATTACCCTGATTTTTTTGGGGGGGCTAGAATTTCCCTTCTCCTTTTCAGTGCCTCCCCCCTTGGCTAGTTTAAATGCTTGCCATTCAAGCATTTAAACCTGTCACCTAGGATCCTGGTTCCCCTCCTGAATAGATGCAGACCATCACACCTGTATAGGCCTGCATCCCTCCAGGTGGAGCCCCTGTCCCCAGTGAAGCCAAATCCCTGAGCTCTGCATGTGCTTTCAACCAGTCATTGAATCCCATGGTGCAGAGTTCCCTAGCCTCATCCATGCCATAGACAGGTAGCACTTCTGAGAAAGTTACCATGTGTGCTACTTGTCTAAGGCCCCTCCCCAACTCCACAAACTCCTGTTGTACTGCTCTGATCCCATTCTCAGCCAGATCATTCATCCCTAGGTGGATAATGACATCCAGCTCCCTCCCCCCTTGCCATTGCTTCCATGATCCTGAGGATTCCTTTCCTGTCCCTTCAAGCCTTGGAACTGGGCAGGCACCTTACCTCCCTTTCCCATCCCTCCCCCAGTTCTACCCCATAACAATTGAGCCCCTCACCAGGAGTTGTTTCCTTCCCCTGTGGGGTCCTGGGTCACCCTCATGTGGGTCTCCATTGTGGAGGTTCCCTGCATCCTCCTTGGTCTCCACTGCAGGTGCCTCCATAGAGGAACCATGCTCCACCAGAGTGGTGAATGAATTGTGGAGAGGCACAACTGGAGGGATGCACCTCTGTTCCACCACCCTCACCCTCCCTGAGCTCACTGTGGATTAACCACTCCTATTTCTTGGCAACCTCTGAGGTAGTGGCAGTGGCCTGGGTAGTCCCTGGGTGGGGGAGCAGGTTTCCCAAATCCTTACCAGGTCAGCATGGAGGCAAACAACCTCCTCCCTCAGACCAGAGAGGTGCCTGCAGATAGGGAAGCAACACAGTCTCCAGAATGTCTCCTGGAATATTGCTGTTCCACAGCCAGTGCATTGCACCACTCCCCACATGTTTGTGTCCTTTCCAGTTACAGACGCTTTTTTGTTGTTTTTTGTTCTTGTTTTAGTGTGTGCAAGCTTGTGAGTGTCTCTATCCCCTATTCAGTGTGCTGTGCCTTTAAGGATATGAACAGGTATATGTTGTTTGCAGTTTTGGGGAAGTGATGTCAGAACCCCTGCTATAAAGGAAGTTATGCGCTTGGGGCAGGTGGGGTGAGGGGAAGGGTGGGTGGAAGTAAACCCATGCCATCCAGAAACAATCACCTACAACTCTTATCTTCCACCCCAGGGAATGCCTTCTTTCCTTTCAGACACCTATTTTAGAAAGCCTAAGTAACAGGTCTAGTCACAACTGACTGCAAATATCTCCCAGCTACAGTTCCTGCCTGGCAAATTAAAGTTAAAACTAAGAAAAGTCCACCCGAAAAACAGAATCAATACTAGTTACTTACACAGGTCCAAAAAGTAATAATTCAGTTCAGTGTAGTCTAGAAAGCAACCTCCTTGATTCAAGGAAGCTGTGGCTGCTTTCTCACTCTCTCTGTCCCAGTCTCAGCCCAGTCCATGTATGTATTAGTAAAACAATACATTACCTTTCTCAGCCACCATCTGGCTTTTTTTCCATGACTCTAAAAACCCCTGAAATCTCAAAAGCAGAAGTTACTGTGTGGTGTGATGTAATTGTCGGCTGCTCTCCGGTTTCCCTATAGACACCATACAATGATACTTGTAAAGCAGGACTGTATTTCTTAATCTTTCTTGAGTAAGTTTAACTTTTCATTTAGAAATTGCAGCATTCAATTTTTACTTTACTCTTTAGTCCTAGTACTGAAGGGGACCGCAGGGCTTTGTGTTGCATGATTGACAGCCAATCGTCATCTCCTATGCAAGCAAATCAGAAAGCAGGATTTGAGGAGGAGCTTTCTTTTTTAATCAAAATCAATACTAGCGTTTTATTTTGCTTACTTGCTGAACTTATAATCACCTTTCCAGGAGTGTGTGTGTGTTCATGATTGTCTGCAGCATGTATTTCTGGACAGCTAATATTCCCTGAAATACAGTAATTGACAATAAACATAAATAATAGTCATTTTTGTTGAATTCTTAGCTGGGGTATCATTTCCTATCAAACTTACATGCTTGCCAAGATACATTACAGAGGACGTTTGACCATCCACCTAATGATCATGGTACTGTATGTCTCTGTTGTGGGTTGGGGTCATATGTTCAGCTGACACTCAGAGCTGTATCGATCAAGCAGCTAATACACCTGCCGCCTGTGTGCCTATGGAGCAGTGTGCACAGTCTCCCATAAATATACAAGCCACCTTTTGCCAGTTTATGTTACTGAACATGTCCAAGGCTGCCTGGATCATACACACAGCCACCTGTCCCTCCAGCTATCCTACAATGTGGCATAATGCACAGCTACATTTCACAGCCTAGTGCTAGGTGTGTGTCTGCTGTCTGTAATGCCACTGCACTTATGTTAGCACTCCAACATTCACATGATTCCCCATATCTGGGATCATCCTTTGCCACATTCTACCTGCGTTACTGTGTGGTTACTGTATTCTAGTGATAGGGCACACTGTCCCACACCTGCATTTGCCACCATGGTTCCTTCCACACAGCATGGATGTCAGTTTTCAGTGGTCAAAGCTAGTAGCCCCCATCGCTCCTGTCCATTGTGCTATCTATTTGTCATAAGGGGCCACTTGCAGCAAGCTTGGGACTTCTGCTGCTGCATCTGAATTTCTATCAAAATATAGTGCAGGAATCCCAGCACACCAGAGGTTGCCAAAAGCAGTTGTTCAGAGCATATTGCGCAAAATAAAGCAGCATTTGGAAATTGAGCCCCACGAGTTGATACAGGGGTGTGCAAGTAAATTATATAGTTTCATGAATATCAACTGCAGACTAGCTCAGCATTATAATTTCTCTGCAGATTTAACAAATTCAATTCACACCTTACACATACTTAAATGATTATGGGCAGTTCCTATTTTATTAATTTGAGATGGAACTGGGACCAAAAGTGAGACCAATAGAAAATTTTTATTTCTTAACATTTTATGTTATGGAGCTCAAATATTATACTGCGGTTCAATGTATTGTCTTTTGTATTTTTTGGGGGGGATATATTATTTTTCAGGATGGCATTATGATGATTTTTTCAGGGGGGCTGGTTCTTGATCACTTTTTACAGAGGTGATTGGGGGACTTTTCATTTTGATTTTTGGAGACGGGCATGGGTGGGGATGGGTAACAAGTATGTTGGGTAGCAGAGCAAACAGTTTTGACTTGTCTGAATCAGAATAGTAAAAGAACATTTGTAGGGTGAACAGTTTTGTATTACTTAATACAAAAAAAACAGCAGCAAGCAAGGCTACTGGTTGTGAGGTTTCCTCTAAAGGTCTGTGACATATTCAGGGCACAGTGGAGTGTTGGGGGGGAAGGGCATGCAGCTGTCAGTCAAAGTGGGTCCTGGATATGAAGGTTGAAGGGTTATAATAAAAATAAAATTTACACATATTTAAAAATTAAAGATGCTAGTGTACCGTTTATTTCAAGTATTAAAAAATAAAATCATGTTGGGATTCTTTGCAAGGGCAGACAATGACAGTGTTGATATTTATTTATTTTTATTTTAGTCTTTGGTAACCGGATAAGGCATACTAAGCACAAGTGCCTGTTTTCAGGGGTGACCAGGGAGCACTGGGCAGTTAAGTGACTTGCTCAGAGTCACACAGTATGCAAGTGGAGGCTGTGAGAATCAAACTCAGGTCTAATCTGCTGGATGTACCAAGCTCATTCACACCTCATTCCTCTAACCTCTAGGCTATACTGCCAGCCCAATTTTATTAATCCCGTGTATGTAAAGTCAGACATACTGTTTATCAAAAGCAGCAATATATATACAAAAAATGAGCAGCACGTGAGTGATTACTAGCCCTATCTGGCACCATGAAATTGTACAGGCATGTTGGACTAGGTATCCCCAGCACTGCTGGTGCTCAGCTGACCCTTTCAGTCGATGGTGAACCCTTTGATTTTTTTCCCAGTATTCTAGCAGCTGGCAGCAAGAGATGCATTGAGCTTCAAAGTGTAGTACACATAGGTATTTCTTTTTAATTTTGACATCTCCATACACTTGACTTTCCTTGCTCATAAAAATTACAACCTATTCCTTTTCTTAGTTTGGACTTTTACTAGATATACAAATATATGCGAGAAAGAAGCTATTGCCTCCAGTGGGATTTGAACTCAAGCCGCCACAGAGGAACTTTCAAGTCCTGTCTGAGTTATTCTCCTCTTTCTCTAATATGCTTGTACTGAAACAGCAGTATATGGTCACACAGTCATTAAACTGAATTTCTTGTAATGTTTTTCACTACTTGAGCTCATCTTGTCTCTTGCCTTGAATTCCATATTCCTCCAGGAAATGTATGCACCTCTACCTTATTATGGTCCGTCCCTACCAGGGTACCAATTACTGTATTAATCAGTCGTGCAACAACATAAATAACTTCTGTCAGAATGATGTGTGTATTTGTGTTTTTAAGGTTGTGTGTGCCAGGTGGGGGGGTTGGGAGAAAGACTCTGTCCAGGTGCAATAATCAACAGAGCACATAGATTCATATTATTAAAGGCAGGAGCAACATTCTTTTTTTTCCTTTTTTCCTAATGCTTTCAAGGTCTTTACAAATACAGAATTCATTACCATCTGCTTTAACATGATTGCACTTGCTTCACACAAAGACACACATGACAGTGACATATCTCTGCCACCTAACTAGCTGTATATTGGTCAGGTGACATAGAGGTATTTATAAAATGGGATAAAAAATTGGCACATTTGATTGGTTGTCACCTATGCATTAGATCCATCTAATGCACAGGTAAAAACAAGTGCAGATCAGTAGTAGGCAATAAGTCCCTGTTGATATAAATGCTCATTTGGAATGTTGACATTTCAAATAGCAGCCATTTTTTTCCCTCAGCTGACTTCTGTCATCTCACTAGCCATGGACACCAATCTTGCAGTCAATTTTGCTGTAAACATAACCAAACAAATGGAAAACAGCTTCTCAACAGAACAAGACTCTGTAAACCAGCCACCAATAGCAGAACTGACTGACATTACAAACACAGTGAGTAAAAGATATGCCAACCCATCAGCCACAGAAATAGACAGTATAAAAGAGGGCATAAATGAGAGTAACACTATTAAAACTACAGCCTGGGCTCTCAAAGTGTTCAACGACTGGATATCTGCCAGAAATATAACTCTATATTGGAAGGCAACCCCTATAGAAGAGTTAAATAATATTTTTAGACGTTTTTATGCTGAGGTCCGCACTTCCACGGGTTCAGAATATGCCCTCAGTAGTTTCTAAGGGATCCGTGTGGCTTTAAACAGGCACCTAAACTCACTGGCAGTTGGCAGAAATCTCAATATTATCAGCGACCCTCAGTTTAAGTCAAGTAACACTGTATTTGTGGCAGTAATGAAGCGTTATTGTAAAAATTGAAAAGACACATCCAAACACCATGGTGCCATCACTAAAACAGACCTTGACTTTATCAGAAATTCCTCAGTCCTGTCGCTGAACACAGCACCTGGCCTGGTCCACAAAGTCTGGCTGGACATCCAGCTCTATATGACCAGGCGTGGTAGGCAGGGACTGCGAGAAATGAAGGTGGACAGCATAGTAATTAAAAAAGATGAGTCCGGACTCGAGTATGCCACGTTGTCATACAACAAGCATACAAAAAACCACTGCAACCCCAATGAAATAAACAAAGAAACATACCGTGGCTGTATGTATGAAATTCCTGAATCTCCTCTGTGCCCTGTCTCCAGCCTCCGAAAATATATAGAAAAAGTGCCTCCCTATGCTCCTTCTTTCTATTGCCACCCAAAACATTTTCCCCAACATTTCCTGGATGCAACAACCATCTGGTATTCAAAAGAGCTGATGGGCATTAATTTCTTATCGACTATGATGGCCCGAATTTGTAGAGAAGCCGCACTGCCGAACCGCCACACAAACCATAGTGTACGAGCTACGACCATTCAGTTGATGTCCGATGCGGGGCTCGAAAACAGGGAGATCATGTCCATTACCAGACATAGAAGCGAGGCTAGTCTCCGATCCTACTGGGCCCCATCAACGGACGACCGAAAATGCTGGAGCAGGATACTTGCACCAAGAAGTTAGCAACCGAAAGAAATTGCCACTCCTGTTGCTGGAAATGCAGACATCACAACACAGCCTGCATTCACAGTGCCACCTGCCGTACAAGCTTCAGGGAATACACAGGGCACTTTCAACCTGATGAACTGCACATTCAATGGGACAAAAAACTTCAAAAACCATGAAGCAAGTAAGTAATAATTAGCACATTACTGCTAGGCTGTTTTTTATGTATTTAAATGGTTTCTGAGTGGTACATTTCTTTCTGTCCTACTGTAGCTATCCATCCCAGTCCTCCAGCACCTATTCAACCCACTGAGAACTCTCCAAGCAGCTCATCCTAATGAAGCCTGATGACATTTCCAGGCATCCATCTGCAAAAGACTATTAAAACGAGATAGCTTAACTGTTACCTACTTAAATATCTTCTAATAATTTATTTTTTCCTCTCTCACATGCATATCTATGAACTACTTTATGCAGTGGAAGGATGTTTATTAAATAAAGCTATTTAAATGTATAAAAAATGTACGAGACTATTTTTTTATAAAGATATAAGTGCAGTTACCCATTTTATAAGTGCAATAAGACACTCCAGGGGTGTGCATTAGACATTTCTAATGCACAGTCAGGGGCTGAAGGCACAAGGCAACCGTGCATTAGAAATGTCTAATGCACACCCCAATGTGTCTTATTGCTTACTTAAGGCTATGCATGGCAGGAATTAGTCAGTGCATGGCTGACTGCATATGAAACAGATTCAGAGATGGAGATTTATGCTCACTGTATTTTGTATTATCTGGTTGCAATTCACCTTAGGCTTAAACATTCATCAAGTGATTGACTTTTACTTAAAAAAAAAACACTGAAATACACAACTAGAAAGAAAAAAGGGGAAATAAAAGAAACAATCAACCTCTGTGGTGGTGGGGGGGGGGGGAGCTTTGACTGCTCATCACTCACAGTGACCTGCCTGAATCTATCTCCTCTCGGTTATCAATATCAAATCAAACCTTGTCTGCTCTGCCTTTTCTGTGATTCTAAACTTAAAGCATACAAAGTGCAAGTGCCAGAATTGTATTAAAAAACAAAAACAAGCAGGCTATTAAGAGATAAGAATAAAAGGGGAATAGGAGAGAGAGAAAGAGAGAGAGAGAGAGAGAGAGAGAGAGAGAGAAGAAAGCAGACCACCATCAATCTGGCAGGTTAGAAGCTTTGAGTACTCACTGCTCACTCAGTGTCTGAATTTATCTTTCCTCCTGTTTCTTTTCAAGTTAGCTGAGCTTTTAATTGCTTCATTTAAAGCCTGAAACTGCAGCAGGTGCCTTAATTTTACTAAAAAAAGAACATCAGTCAGTTAGTTTTAGTCCCCCCCCAACATGTCTCAAGTGAAATGAACCTCTGAAGTAGGGAGGAAATTGCTGCAAGATTATTCTTTGTTGTGACTGGAGTGCTGTGTCTTGCCTGGCAGGCATTAATTAAAAGAAAAAAACTTTTCTGTATACTGTAGTTGTGTCTCACACTTGCCAGTTTTCCTGTGTGTGACTGTGTGTTTGTTTACCAGCTGCTGTTGTGAATATATTACACGGTTTATTGCTCATATCATTGCTGAGTGCTCCCTGCTAAATAAAAAAATCCTACATAAAGGGAAAAGCATTCCTTGTCTTATTCAAAACAAATAAACCTAACTATAGTGGTGGAAGAGGGAGGGTGTCTGTGAGGCCGAGCCTGTCCTGAGAGGACAGAGGAACTAGCCAACAAGTGAGAGGAGTGAAAAAGAAAATTCCTACAGGAAAAAAAAGCATTTTTGTCTCATTCAAATAAAAATAAAAATTAGCTACAGCAGTGGGGAGGGCTGTCCTGAGAGGACAGAGATACAGTACATGAGAACAACTGAGAGGACTAAATAAAAAGAAAAGTCCTACAGGAAAAAGAATTAGTGTGTGTGTAAAAAAACAAAAAAAAAACCTAGGTACAGTGGTGGCAGGAGGGAGTGTGACTGTGAGGCCAAGCCTGTTCTCAGTGGGCAGAGGAACTTGGAAACAACTGAGAGGATTAAATAAAAAGAAAACATACAGGAAAAAGCATTTTTGTGTGTAATTAAAAAAAAGCTGAAAATGTGCATCAGACAAGGCAAGGAGGAGGCCAAAATGGGGAACGATATGGGGAAACGCATAGCACAAACAACAATGCATAGTCTGACTGGTAAAAGATCATTGTCCGATAGGCCCCCAGTTCCCCTCCCTCTTTCCAAGAAAGACATGCACACAGATCTTGGGGGAAATGGCCACAGCCATGTGCTTATTTAACACTGAATATTAATATATGTTTTCTTAAAGTTCAAACTTTTTATGTATTTTCAAAACACAAGATACATACATGAAATGAATATTAATATTGATCTTTTATGTTATTACTTCTTTATTCATACTGCTTTAATATTAACATTCTATTAATCTTATAACCCTTGAGCAGCGTGCACTGCCGGAAGGATGTGCCATACCACAGGCATCCGCACTGTCCATCAATCTGGAAAATCCCTTATGGTGCTTGCCAAAATATCCCCCAGTGGTAGCGAGATAGGTCATATAGCCAAGGTTCTGGTGGGTGCCACCCGTCTGGCATCACTGACCTTGCTGTATGCACTGCTGAGGTTGGACCTAGAACCCCCCCCCCGTGCAGGTACAGATCTTGTGATTCACCATCCTCACATGGACCAGAGGCCATGACACCTTCAGGATAGCTGGCATTGTCCACTTTATTCCCGCTACCTTCCTCATGCACTCCTCCCATGCCGCCACCTGGCTGCGACAGTCTGTAACACCATTACCATGTTACTGCACACATATGTATCCCACTACATGCTCTACTTCTAATATACAACTGTTCAAACTAAATTTGGTTTAGCTATTTGTATGCACTCTGCATAAAAATCTGCTACATATTTTGATTAACGCAAACCTACCGTCTTATTCCTATTTCATATAACAACATTTTTTTAGTTTATTTTATTATATACAATATATCTATTTTTTTTTTCCGTGCCTGATACTAACTCATAACATCCCTTTTCGAGGAGGCGGAAAACCCAGTAAAAAACCCAGAAGGGGAAAGACACTCCCTAACCCATAATGCAGTCCCCCATATTGGGTCAAAAGGGGGCCTTCTCTTACCTACCCCTTTTCCTCCTGTTCATGAGGGCTGGGAGGGTGTGTGTTCCAGTGGTCAGAGGAGACAGAGAACAGGACCCTGGGCAGCAATCCAACATATCAGGCAGTGTCAGTGGCTCAGTAGGTAGCACACTCACCTCTGAGGCTGGGAGATCAGAGGGCTGTGGGTTCAGTTCCCACATCTGGCACTTGGGTTAATATCCCAGTACTGACACTGTAGTGCAGCATGAGAGGGGTGCTGCACTTCTGAGGTGCCATCTTTCAGATAAGACATTAAACTGAGGTCCCATCTGTCTGGATTGGTGGTAGTTCAGTTGGATCCTATGGAGTAGGGGGAATTTCTTCGCTGTCCTGGCCAAATTTCCCTCATTCACTAAAAATACCACCAGCAGCTTAATCTGGGTTCAAGATCAGTTGGTATTTATCTGAATCCCCCTTCCCTGGGTCGTGCCTGAAAATAGGCAGGATTTGTCCCCTGGGAAACCCCTTACAGTGCATGCTGAAGTATCCCCCAGTGGTAGTGAGATAGGTCATTTGCCAAGGTTCTGGTGGCCGCCTCCCATCTGGCATCACTGACCTTGCTGTATGCACTGCTGAGGTTGGACCTAGACCCCCCCCATGTGGGTACAGATCTTGTGATCCGCCATCCTCACACAGACCAGGGGTCACAACACCTTCAGGAGAACTGGCATCGTCCTCTCTATTCCTGCTACCTATCTCATGCACTTCTCCTGTGTCGCCACAGGTCAAACCAAGTCTGGCCCCCAAGCCACCTGCTTGATCCTGCCTCCAAGATCCTCTGAAAATCTTCGAATAAGCTATTCATACCTTCCTCCTGCACTTGCCCCTCCTCATCCACCATCAGGCCCCATCAGGTAATGTAAATCTTATCATGTCTCACTATAGCACCCCCAAGGACTCCATAAACACTCTCATCTCCCTACTAATCCTCATGCAGGCTCTTTTCAGTACTGCCCCACTCCTTGCATGTAGCCAATGCTCCCTCATCAACATGTGAGACCAGATGAGAGTTGTATGGGACAACCAAGCCTTAAAAGATTGCAAATTGTCCTTCATCACCAGCAGCAGATTCACTGTCTTCCTGTAGCCAAGTCTTCACCACCCAAATTAATCAATAAAATGTCAGGTGTCTTCCACCGGCCAGCCTGTTCTCGCAACTTTGAAAGCAACTCCTTCCAAGAGCATACCCTTAAGCCCCAGTCAACTGATTTGGGCTGCATGTTTTGGCAATGACAAGCTGCTTTCCCCAGTTGGCCAGTTGCTCTGTTCGCTGCCACCAAATGAAGGAGTGCCCACATATCCATATGCTTACAGTGTTGTCCCTTGGGCCAGCAAGAGACAAGAAAACATTACTGCAAGTCTGGCCATACATAGCGCAAGAATGCCTGGGACCTCCAACGTCCCAGGGCCTGATTCTCTGAATCTGATAGGCCCAAACCTCTGGCATTCATTGTGGCTCCTATCTGGAAGGAATGGGTACCATATTCACTGACATTCAGCCCACCTGCTGGATTGCCTTCCTTAGTATGAACCTGAATTAATATGCCCTCACCAGCCTATCTTCTTCATAATGAAAGAAGGCTTCCCCTACCTCTGGGCAGGATGCTCGGTAGTCAGCGATCATGCGACCCAATGGCCAACAAGATTCCTCCAGAGCCTTAACCTCATATCAGTGCCCTGCCCAATGCCACTCTGTATTAGACCTAGATAATTGGAAGTAGACCCTTGTCCTCACCAATACCAAATCCTGCACCAATAGACTAGGAGTGCCTTTACCAACTGTGGCTTGCGTGAGCTGTGACACCCTAAACACTCCACAGAAAGCCACCAGAAACAAAGTTTTGAACAATCAGGCTTCATATTCATTCCAGCAGACCCTGGGCAGTACTCTCCAAATGTTGACCAGAATCACCAGGGTAATGGGCCGCCACTCATCTGGGGGGCTAGATACCTCCCTTCACCAGTCCTCTAATAGCTTCTGTACCTTAAAAACCATTGGGTTATTCACCATCCCCATGGCTCTTGCTAACCACAATAGACCAGCAAGATGCCGTCCCATCACCCCTGGTGAACATCCTGCTTGTCTGCCAACCATGATGTATCTGCACAATTGGTCCACTGGAATGGCCAGATCTCCACCCACCCTGTGGCCTACTGAGTAACAATATAATGTTCCACCCCCCAGCAGTACACCTCTTTAGTTCTTGGTGAAATGGAATTACCTGTGTATCTCCAAGTCTCACAGCCACCACCTCCCACAGGAAGGGTGGTACCCTTCATGGCTGCTTGTTTTCTGCTGGAACCAACTCGAAGAATTTCTGCCACAGTGAATGAGATTAAGCATTGGCAATTCTGTTGTCAGCTCTGGGCACATGCACCACCTTAAAAGTAATGTTAAACAGTATGCATTTTAAAACAAAAACCTACATTAAATCCCCCGATTGGCCCATGGGACCCAACTCTTGGTTGATAATATGCACCACGCCCATGTTGTCTGACCTGAAGTGCACTACCCTGTCCCTCAACCTAGGACCCAGATGCAAAAAGCCACCACCACCGGAAAGAACTCCAGCAGTGTGATCTGCTTGCCCAATCCTGCTTCCAGTCATCCCCCAGCCATTGTCCTGCACACCATTCCCCCTGGAAATAGACTCCAAATTCCAACCCTCCTGCCGCATCAGTGTACAACTCCAAGGGTTCTCCTGCACAGGGGGCTTGCCGTCACCATTAAAGTGGTCCAGAAATACCCACCAAACCTGTAAATCTTTCCTGAACTGTTCTGTGACCCATATCCTGTGATGCGGTTTAGTGCATCCTACACCCCTCTTTGCCAACCGGCTCAACAACGTCCTGCCTACTGGGATAATCCATCATACAAAGTTGAGATGTCCTACCAACTGTTGCAGCTCCCGGAGGGTGACTTTCTTCAACCCATGAGTCCTCTGCAGGAACCCTGCAGTGTCTCCAGTTTGTCATGTAGCAGCTGACATAGCCTATAATCAGAAACAATTTCAATGCCCAAAAAGGTGAGCACCGTCCCCGCAAGCTTTCTATTTTTCAAATGTAGAGGTGTGCGAAAATTAAATTCCGTGGGCTGAATTCAAGCAAAAGTCTGACTTTTGCTTCCGCAGAAGTTTGGAAATTGATTTCCAAAGTTCCATGGAAATTCCACCCGCGATCATCTAACCCAAGCCTCTGGTGGCTAGTAGTCCCTCCCCTTGATCTGCCAGCTGCTGCTAAAATTGTACAGTAACCCCCCATCTCCATATTGTATTCTAATCCCTGGTGGTCTAGTGGTAATTGACAAAGTAAGTAACCCCTTGTCCCCTCCCAACCCGATTCCCAGTCCCATAATTTATTAGCTATCCCTAGTGGTGTAATTGCCCCCACCTCCACCCCAGCAGATGCCCACCACTCCGCTCCACTCCCACTGTAAACCCCCAGAGTGGGTGGGGTGGCACAACCCTCTCTCTCTCTTCATGGCCAGCCTGCCCACTGAGCCTAATGAATGAGTACATTCCTGTATGGGGATGTGCTCATTCATTGACAGCTCAGTGGGTGGGCCAGACGTGAAGCATGTCACAGCTGGCCTGCCCACTGAGCTGTCAATGTATGAGTGCTTTCCTGTGCAGGAATGCACTCATTCATTAAGTTCAGTGGGTGGGCCAGCTGTGGAGGAGAGAGGAGGGCTGTGTTGATCCACCCGCTCTGGGGGATTTACGATGGGGCTGCGAGTGGGGTGGTGAGCACCTGCTGGGGTGGGGGGCAGAAGACCACAAGGGATAGCTAATAAATTATGGGACTGGGGATTGAGGATGGAGAGTGAACAAGAGGTTACTTACTTCTTGTCAAATACCACTAGACAACAAGGGATTAGAATACAATATGTAGACGGGGGGGGGGTACTGTACAATTTAGGCAGTGGCAATGGAAGGGGACCACAAGCTACCATTGATATTTTTACACATGAGGGGCGGGTGGGGAGGGACCACTAGCCAGTCCAGGGCCTATTAATGGGCAAGCGTTCACCCATGACTTACTAACTTTAATGGAAGTTTTCTGCTCCACCACAGGCGGAAGTTCGGAAACTTCTGTAAAAGTTCCCTGATTTCCACGAAAGTTCCACGAGGTGAAACTACCAAGTTTCATCCACCCCTATTCAAACACCAAGGGCACCCCAAAATCCTTGCACACCTGTTCAAATGCTGTGATGGTCCCCCCACAGATCGGAGAGCTTGCCGGCCCCACAAACAAGAACTCATCAAGGTAGTGCACTATGACTTCACTGCCTGCAACCTGTGCTGTAACCCAATGAAGGGAAGCATTGAACAGCTCAAATGTTGTACAGGCTACTGCGCAGCCCATGGGCATGCAATTGTCTGCATAGTAATTGCCCTTGAACTTCATGCCCAACAGTACCCTGTCCTTGTGATGCACTGGGGGCAGATGAAATGCTTACTAGATGTCTGCCTTAGCCATGAATACCCCAGGGTCTGCTGATTGGACCACCGCAATGGCCCTGTTGAAGGACTGATAATGCACTGACATATGTAGGGAATCAATGTGATCATTCACCAAGTGCCTGTCCGGGTATGACAGGTGGTTAATTATCCGAAATTCCCCCGGGGATTTCTTGGGCACTAAGCCAATAGGTGAAACTCATAAATTCTCCCACAGAGGCCTAGTGAAAGGTCTACTCACTCACCCGAGCCGCTTCTCATTCTCCAGTTTTTACCAGACAACTGGTGGCCAATCCCTGGTGAATCTAAGGTTGTCCACCTCTAATGCCCTCTTGGGGCCACAGTACAGAATCCTGAAAATCTCCGAGAACCAGCTTTCCAACAAGTTGGTGGCTGCTCTGTCTGGGTAGTGGTGGCTTAATCCTTCTTATCCATTCTGGTGTGGGGAGACTTCCTGCCTAGGGACTTTGTAAACTTACCTCAAACTCCCCACCCACTCCCTTCCCCCCTTGTGCTGAAGAACATTGAAGAAAGGGATGCTGTTTCCAGCGGGCAATGCACGCATGCTTGAACCTGCAGCTGGTGTACATGCAAGCAGATTGATTATAAGCTTAGTACAGCTGCTGGGATGTGCCCTCAGCAGTGCATTGCACTGGCACCTTGATGGGAAGCCTGCAGTCTGTGTGCTGCATTCCTCCTCCTTGCATGACATCCACTATCAGTGGCATGTCTAACTTACCCCAGCCCAACGCTGTGTTCACTTGGCACCTTCGACAAAATTCTTCTTCATTGTCTAGCCAAGCCATACCCCCCTTCTTTCTATGCATCAAAGAAATCTGATGCATATAGCTGAGTACGTCCACCCCTTGATTCTCATCTGCTTACAGTAAAACAATAGCATATATGAGAAATGCCACCACCCAATTGTCATAAGTGCTTGGAACCTTGACCTTCTTGCGATCTTGGTCACCCATCCGTTTCTTTTTTACCCTCCATTGGCTCTATGGGTCTACTTTAGAGGGAGAAAATATTCTACATGTTGTACTCCCTATTTTTAATCTGCTGCCTAACCTTATCCATTAAATGAGTACCCACCAGAGTGTCAAGCTCTGCATAAGGGTTCTCTGGTGGAGAGGGTGGTGGCTTGTCGGCACCGATACTTCGTTCCCCGCACCTTCCCCACCTGACAGACCCAGAACCATCTTATTCTTATTTTCCACCACCAGATCCACCACTACCTCAACGAGTTGCTTCAAGCGCTCGTCTGCCGCTGCCCACAGGCTGACTTCAACCCTAGGCTTCTCACTATCTACCCCTTCCTCAGAAGAGTCTGGAGCCACCGGTGATTTACCACCATCTGTCTCCACAGCACCAGCCTTGACCAGCCCTTTTGAGTCATTGTCGGACTCCTCGCCCCTAACTGCCCCCAAAACCTGCCTTACCTGACTGGCCCCTACCTGCGACCCTTCAGAGTGCACCTTACCTTCGGCTCAGGGGACCTTAGATGGTAGTAGTGATTTCTTCCTCCTACCTTCCTCTTCACAGGGGATGTCGATGACTCTTCCAGCCCTTCTAAGCAAGCCTCCAGCCATGCCGCACCATTCTTCTTACATAAGGCTCAAAGCTTCTTCTCGGCTGCCGCCAGTGCCTTGGGTGATGGGTTTCTCTTCCTGGGCATCATCGCCTACAAAAACAACATAATGCCCGACCCTCCAACAAGCTAGATTAGTGAAATAACAGAGCAGTATGCAGACAGCAGCAGTCTTCCACCTGTTGCATACCACCATAACCCATGAGGGAGAAAAGCAGAAACAAATGGAAAGCCTGAATGAGGAAAGAGATGACAGTTGCACAGATGCAGGATGAATGTGATAATTTTGACTTGTATGGGATGGGCATGAACAGGGTGGTATAGGTGCAGGAGAAACAAGATAAGGGGGCAGTGCATTCTGATTTGGGTTCTGTTATTGGCCTGGAGGAGCTGTTGGATGATAATAAGGGTGAAACAGAGACAGACCATGATGAGCAGCTTCCCAGTGTTGAGAAAGAACGACATAGTGGAAGTGACAAAGGAGGACAGTATAGTATGCTTGGTAATAAAACAAAAAGGTGACATCTTATGTGTGGTCTTACTTTTTTATGGCTGCCAATAATGGCTACTAGCAGTTTGCTGTACTGTATATGTAAAAATACCATCAGCAGATTGAGCAAAAAATAAGGTGCTTTGGGTACCTCGGCATTAAAAAGACATTTAGAGAGATGTCACCCATTACAGCTCAGGCATGATTTTTTTGGTCAGAGAGAAAGAAGACAACAACATGCAGGCAGAGTCTGGTCAGAGTACACCTGCACCTGTTGTAGCAAGTGGTAGCAACAGTCCTGCTGCTTCAGTTGTACTGTCACATCTTTCTCAGTCTTCTTCTAGAGTAAGTGCTAGAAACAGACACCTTTTGCCCTTATCATCATCCAGCAGTCCTAATGTTGGCCATCTGAAAACTTCAACTGCTAGAAGACAGCTCACAATTTCAGAAACAATTGAACATAAAGCTAAATACCAGCATACTCATCCTCAGACATTTGCTAACAGATCTCATTTTGGAGATGATGGCACTGGACTTACAGCATTACAAAATGATGGAATATGTAGGATTCAAAGGGCTTTTGAATCATCTGTCACCATAATACAATATTCCATCCCGGAAATATGTATCGACTGTTGCCATACTGCAGATGTATGATTTAGTAAGTGCTAAACTAAAAAATGCTTTAAAAGATGATGTTGCTGGGGTTGTCCATCTGACTACAGACATATAGACAAGCTGCCAGCCAGAACAATTTATGTCGCTGACTACACATTGAGTATCGTGAACTCCCTGTAGTGTCACAGACAGTTCCCTTCTGAAACTGGCTTCCCTTCGCATCCAGTATATCCCACAGGATCACACAGCTTCCAACATCCTGGATGAGCTCAATAGGGAGATACAGTACTGGTTTATATCACAGGGGCATTCTGTACATTTTATTCTGGCTGATAATGGTTCAAACGTAAAGAAAGCATTGTCTGATTGGGGCTTTGTCCACATTCGATGTTTTGTGCACTGCCTAAATTAAATAGTGCATGCCTTTATGGAAGAGGACAGAGATATAAAAGCTCTCACATATGTGGCAAAAAGAATATGCACACATTTCAGCCACATCTGCAAAGCACACCAACATCTTTGGGCCATACAAGAAGAACACGGACTGCCTCCTAATACACTCATCCAGGATGTTGCAATGTGGTTGAGCTCAACCTTTAACATGTTCCAACAATTGCTGGAGCAAAAAAAGGCTGTAAGACAGTATATACTAGAGAACAGCATATGGGGATGCTGATGTGTACAATACATCTCAGTAGTGGGCTGTTTTAGAATGTCTCATCAAGGTCCTGCAACCCTTTAAGGAAATTACTAAGGACATGAGCTCTAACAATGCCACATACAGCCAAATAATCACATTGATCAAGAGTCTTAGATTTCAGCTGAATACAAGCAGGGATGCGTTGGTAGGTACAAGAAGCTAGTTTCAGATGGGAGAGTCTAGTGCAACTTAAAAGGACTTGCCATCCAGAATAAAAAAGACATAGTACATAGAATGATTTAAAAAGTCAGAGATGATGAGAAACTTGGTGAAATGCTGGTGGCAGAACATGACATTATTTCAGCAGTACTACTGTAGATCCACAGTGCAAGATGAAACACCTCTGACAGTATGACCAAAGTGTGTTTCAAAACTGCAGAGAGAAAATCATTCAAGAAGTAGATTTGCTTTTGAAAAAAAAACATGATAACAGATGCGGCTGCCTCATCCATTCCTCCTGCACCTTCACAGCCCTCTCTTCTCAGTCAGGCTACAAAACACCCACCTGCTGCCATTCGTTCTACACCCAGCAGTCATCTTTGAGGTTACTTGGATGCTGTCGTCCTTGAAAAATCAGCCCTTCCTTCTCCATATGTCACTGCTTCTGCCCAGGCCATGGTTGACTGCTACTGTATTTAGCAGAAAAAGGTATCAAATTGAATGAAGATCCTATAAAATACTGGCAAAGCAAGAAGCCTGTATGGCCTGCACTTGTAAGTACATAGTCTGTCCCCCAACCAGTGTATTTTGAGAGTGACCCTTTAGTTGTGCAGGAAATGTGATAACAGATACACAATCTAGGCTACCACCAGCAAATGTTGAAAAGTTAACATTCTTAAAAATAAACCTTCCATTGACTGGTTACATCTATTACCTGGAGTCAGCAACTACATTTTGCAGCAACCTTAAAGATGACTACTTGGAAGAGTAGAAAGATCAACGTTTACAAAAATAAATCAGTACTCCAGTAAGCCCATATGTGGCCTACACAATTTTTGAGCCTGAAGGCACAATGTTTTTAGAATGTCCTAATAGACTGCTAATTTTTGGATTGCCTGAACCTGATGGCACATTTTTTGCAGCATGTTCTAATGGACTTGTTTAATTCTTGGACTGCCTGAAGTTAAGACTGATGGCTCAATGTTTTTAACATGTCCTAACAGACTTTGCTAATTTTTGGATTGCCTGAACCTGATGGCACACTTTTCATAGCATGTCATAGCAGACTTGTCTAATTTATGGTGCTCCAGAAATTGAGACTGATGGCACAATGTTTTCAGCATGTCCTCTTCACATACTTGGATAATTGTTTTTTCATTAGTAGGTTTTGTAATTTTTTTTCCTTTTTAACACCCCAGGATCCTGGCAGACATGTGCATGCCTGCACGTGAAGTCGCATACACATGCTGGGTACTGGCTTGGCCCTTTCCGCCCAACCTCTAGCAATCCCTGCTGCTGACTGCACTTCCCACTGGACCTCTACCCTATGGAAGCAGAACTATGAGGGGGGAGGACAACCACCCTGGGAGAGGAGAGCCACGTTTTGACTGCTCAGTCCCATTCCTTCTCTCCCCACCTGCTGGCTCCCTGATGACCCAAGGTTGTTTCCGAACCTGGGTCACCAGCGCAGTGCGAAGTAAGTTGTCCAGAGCTTCAGCCCTCAGTGCCACCAGGCTGGATTACCTAAACCTGATGGCATACTTTTCACAGCATGTCCTAATGGACTTGTGTAATCTTTGGACTGCCTGAAGTTGAGACAGATGGCACAATGTTTTCAGCATGTCCTAATGGAATTGTCTCATTCTTGGATTGTCCAAATGTAGGTCTCTGGACTTCTAAGGACATGCAGTAATTGTTTTGGTAGGAGTTCCCCTAAATGTGTAATCAGTTTGAGTGGGTGGGTGGGTGGGGGACCCCATGCAATGAAAATAACTGCATGACTCTCAGTGGAGCAGAATAGGAATTAGTGCAACTATGACAAATAGAATAATAAGTAGATGAGAGTGTATTACGAGGGAGTAATACCATCAAGAGGTTCTGGAGACAAGGGAACCTCGAGAGTGAAGCTTGAGAGGTTCCCTGTCCTCAGAACCTCAGGATGGTATTACTTCTGAGTAATGCACTCTCATCTATTTGTTATTTTTTGCAATATAGGGATTCAATTATGAAATTGTGCAGCTGTTTGTTCTTGGCATGTTGTGAGGATGGGCCACCACTGCACTGAGGACTCGCTCGCTGTATGTCCAAGAACCGCCCCCCCCCCCATCTCCCATCTGTTTTGTAGTTGAAGTGCATCTGGTGATTAAGTTTTGTGGGGAGTCCTACCTTTTTGCTGCCAGAGGGAAATGGCAGCAAGACTACAAGTTAACTACTGTAAACATCTAAGTTATAAGTCGACTACAAGCACTAGCTCCCTAACCCCAAATGTCCCTATAAAAGTTACCATAGAAACATAGACTTTGATGGCAGATAAGGGCTGCTTGGCCCACCTAGTTTGCCCATTTCCCTACCTAGAAGATAAGCTGCAGATCCTATTTAACCAACAGCCTATTTCTTCCTAACCCCCACAAAATTTGCCTTATGTCTGTCCCATGCATTCTTGAATTCTCCCACAGTTTTAGACCCCACAACCTCCTCAGGAAGGCTGTTCCATGCCTCCACCACCCTCTCTGTGAAAATATACTTCCTCACATTGCCCCTAAGCTGTCCGCCATCTATCTTCAAATTGTGTCCCCTTGTTCTTACACATCTCTTTTTCTGAAAGATCCTACCCTCTTGTACTTTGTTGATTCCACTGAGGTACTTAAACATTTCTACCATGTCCCCCCTCCCTCATTTCCTCAAGTGTATACATATTAAGCTCCTTTAGTCTCTCCTCCTCTCTTGCAGACCCTGCACCATTTTAGTTGCCCTCCTCTGAACTGCCTCCATCCTGTCTATGTCCTTGAGGAGATGGGATCTCCAGAACTGGACGCAATACTCCAGATGGGGTCTCACCAACTGTCTGTACAGGCAGATAACTTCCTGTTTTCTGCTGGTGATGCATCTCCCTATACATCCCAGTATCCCCCAGCCCTCCCTACCACATTCTCACATTGCTTGCCAACCTTAAGGTCATCTGATATGATTACCCAAAATCCCTTTCCATTTTTGTTGTTGTTACTACCTCCGCCCCATTGTGTAATCTTCCCCTGGGTTTTTGTTTCCCATGTGCATTATTTTGCACTTCTTTGCATTGAATCCAAGCTGCCATACTTCTGACCTTTCTTCCAACCTTGCCAAGTCCCATCTCATCTTTCCATGCTTCCTTCTGTATCAACCCTGTTGCAGATCTTTGTGTCATCTGCAAAGAGGCATACTTTTCCTTCCAGTCCCTCTGCAATGTTACTTATAAAGACATTAAAAAGGACTGGACCCAGTACTGAACCCTGCAGTACCCCACTAGTAACCCCTCTTTCTTCAGAGTGGACTCCATTTACAATTACATTCTGTGTCCTGTTGTCCAGCCAATGTTTTACCCAGGCTACCACCCTGGGACCCACTCCCAGGCTGGTTAATTTGACCATTAATATTTAGTGTGGGACTGTGTCAAATGCCTTGCTAAAGTCTAGGTAGGCCATGTTCACAGCCCCTCCCTGGTCTACTACTTTGGTCACCCAGTCAAAGAAATCAATTAGATTCGTCTGACATGACCTTCCCACTGTGAACCCATGCTGCCTTGGGTCCTGTGCCCCACTGGCCTCTAGGTACTCAACAGTTCTTTCCTTCAGAAGTGATTCCATTACTTTCCCTACCACAGAGGTCAGACAGGTCTGTAGTTTCTTGCCTCTGTCTTGGTCCTACTTTTGTGAAGGGGAATCACATCTGCCTTCCTCCAATCCTTAGGTTTCACACCATCCTCCCATGATTTGTTAAAAAGTGTAGTCCATGGTGTCACTAGTTCTCTGCTTAATTCTTTTAGAATTCTGGGGATGAATTCCAACTGGCTCCATTGCTTTGTCCACCTTCAGTTTTAAGAGTTCTTTCAGAAGCCTTTCTTCTGTGAAAGGACTGGGATCAACCCTCCTATCCAGAGTGCTTCTGTTAATTGGATTAGGCACCTCCCCCACCTCCTCTTTTGTGAATACTGAACAGAAGTATTCATTCAGTATCCCTGCTTTTTCACTGTCCCTCTCTGCCCACCCACCCACCACCAGTTCTATTCAGCCTCACTATCCCTCCATTTGTCTTTCTAAGCTCCCTGATATACCTATAAAGGTTTTATCCCCTTCTTAACCGAGTTGGCTATCTTTTCCTCAGTTTGGGCCTTTGCTATTCTGACTACCCTCCTGCTTCCTTTTGCCTTAACTGGTACAGTTCTGTGTAGTGCTCCTTCTGTGTTTCCTTATACTTCCTAAATGCTATCTTTTCTCCCTAACCTTCACTGCCTCTCTTGAGAACCATAGTGTTTTCTTTCATTTTGATTTGTTTATTTGCTTCACACAAAGTCTTGTTGCCTCTGTGATGGCAGTTTTGATATTTCCCCATTGTTGATCCACCCCTCCTTCTAGTCTGTTTGCTAGTGCTTTTCTAAGGCACTCTCCCATCTTGCCAAAGTCAGCCATCCTGAAGTCCAGAACCCTCACTTCTGTATGGCTTGACTCTGTAGCAGAGTTTATCGTGAAGCACTCTGTTTGGTGGTCACTTGTTAGCAAATGGCTACCCACTTCTAGATCTGAGATCCTATCACTGTCCCCATTGGAGAGTATGAGGTCTAAGATTGCTCCCTCATGAGCAGGTTCCAAAACTAGCTGTCTGAGGCATGCCACCTGAAGGGCATCGAGAATGGCTCTGCTTTTGGATGTGGCTGCAGCAAAGGTCCTCCAGTTAACATCTGGCATATTAAGGTCCCCAAACAACAGTATCTCCCCTTTCTCTGCCATTCTAAATATGCCTTCTATCATATCCTTGTCCATTCCCTTCCCCTGACATGTTGGTCTGTATACAACCCTTGTGCAGATTGTGATGCCATTTCCAGTCTCTAAGGTGACCCACAGTGCCTCCTCTCCTCCCCTTCCTGTTTACTCTTTTGTTCAGTTGCTTTTATCCTTCCCTTACATAGAGAGCTACTCCACCCCCTATTCTCCACTCCCTGTCTCTCCTGTAGGTTGTGTACCCTGGTATGTTAACATCCCATTCATGGTTCTCTGTGTACCATGTTTCTGTGACTTCTACAATATCCAGGCATCCTTCTTCCATCAAGGCCACCAGTTCTGGGAGCTTGTTGCCCAGACTACAGCCATTGTTACTCATTACCCTCCATTTCTTGATGGCCTTACCCCTTTTGCCCCATCTCTGTCCTTATTGTGTTTGTCACTTTCTCCGTTTACCCCTGCAGTTCTCCCTATCAACATCTCTATGTTGGTGTCTACCTCACTTAGTACCCTGATTTTTGGGGGGGGGGCTTGGATTTCCCTGCTCCTCTCCAGTGCCTCCCTCCTTGGCTAGTTTAAATGCTTGCTAATGAAGCATTTAAACCTATCACCTAGGATCCTGGTTCCCCTCCTGGACAGATGCAGACCATCATGCCAGTATAGGCCTGCATCCCTCCAGGTGGACCCCCAGTCCCCAGTGAAGCCAAATCCCTGAGCTCTGCACCAGTTTTTCAACCACTGATTGAATTCCATGGTGTGGAGCACCCTAGCCTCACCCATGTCATAGACAGGCAGCACCTCCAAGAAGGTTACTGTGCATGCTATTTATCTAAGGCCCCTTCCCATCTCCACAAATGCTTTTTGCACTGCTGTGATTCCTTTCTTAGCCAGGTAATTTGTCCCTAGGTGGACAATGACATCCAGCTCCCTCTCCTGTGCAGCTGCTCCTGCGATCCTGAAGATTCACTCCTTGTACCTCCAAGCCATGGCACCAGGCAGGCACCTTACATCCCTCTCCCCTTCCTCCCCCAGTTCTACCTTCCTAACAATGGAGTCCCCCACCAGGAGTTGTTTACTTCCCCTGTGGGGTCCCATGCCACCCTCTTGTGGGTCTCCTTTGTGGAGGTTCCCAGCATCCTCCTTGGTCTCCACTGTGGGTGCCTCCATAGAGAAACCACACTTTTCCAGACTGGCATAGAAACTGTGGAGAGGTACAAGTGGAGGGATGCACCTCTGTTCCACCACCCTCACCCTCCCTGAGCCCACAGTGGTCCAACCAATCCTATTTCTTGGTAACCTCTGAGGCAACAGCAGTGACCTGGTGGTCCCTGGGTGGGAGCAGAGGTCCCACAAATCCTGACCAACTCAGCCTGGAGATGAGCAACCTCCTTCCTCAGCCCAGAGAGGTGCCTGCAGATGGAACAACACTGCATCCTCCAGAACGTCTCCCGAAAGACTGCTGATCCACAGCCACTGCACTGCACCACTCCCATCATGTCTTATTTCTGTCCCCCAACTGTTGTTTGGAATACTTACTCTTTCCTCTGTTTGTTTATTTCTTTTTTTCTCCCCCTACTTGCTTACTGCCTTTGTGCCCTTTTAGCTCCTGATCTTCCTGTTCTGAGATAAGAAGTTCCTATATTTCTCTGTAGTCTCCTTACTTGCTCAGAGTCAGACTTCCAGCAGCTGAGGGGGTGGACGGAGAGCTACTCTTGCCCTTCTAGGATGGTGAGTCTTTGGTAGCTCTGTGATCACTCACTTCCTGCTCCCAAACAGGAAGTTCCTGTTGTCAGTCAAATCCTGTGCCTATAAAAGTAGAACTGCCTTTGGGGGGAGTTGGGGGGGAAGGAAGGAGGGCAATATAGTCCCAGTGGAGAAGTACCAATAATAATTTATCTGTAATATCTATTCCTGAGGAGGTTTTTGTTCCATCACAAGCACCAGTAACATCTATAAACAGGAAGAGATTAAGAGAAGTAGAATCAGAGGGTTGTGTTGATGATGAATGGAACATGGTTCAGGGCACCAAAGTTGTGAAAAAGGGCCTTAAGGTAAATCCTTTCTCGGCACCACTAAATAATCACATTGAACCTCTCAGTAATCAGTTGGCAAAACTTGAATCAGCTGTACAGGTCTCAGAACACTCTGTTGTTGAGCCTTCTAGAGTTGGCAATGCTCCCATAACACAAAAGACAGAACAACCATGCATTTCACTGGACATTAATAATCAAGTGATTTTTGCCAACCACAAACAACTCTCAGTGGCAAGTAGAACTCCTCCTGGCAGTTGTACACTAAATCCCCCAAAACACTGCCTTAAATAATCTTAGTGATATTTTACAACATGTCCTCAACAAATCACCACCAATATCAAGAACTACCAAGATCAGAGGGCTGTGGGTTCAGTTCTCACATCTAGCACTTGGGTTAATATCCCAGTACTGACACTGTAGTGCAGCATGAGGAGGTGCTGCATTTCTGAGGTGCCGTCTTTCGGATGAGACGTTAAACCAAGGTCCCATCTGCCTGGATTGGTGGTAGTTCAGGTGGCTGTTAAAGATCCCATGGCATTTATCGAAAAGAGTAGGGGTACTTTATTAGGCAAGAAACACAACATCACACAAAAAGGAAAGAAAAACAGAACAGTTGAAATGTTACAAATACAGATCTGATAGTGTCAAAGAAAACAAACAAAAAAAATCAACAAAAAGAAAAATCTTTCCATAAATAGTTAACATAGGATTTGGAATATTTTTTCCCATCCTGACTATGAACAATTTGTAAACCAGTAACAACAGCAGAGAGAATAACATCAAAATCTGTATGAAATTGTTGCAACACAAAAGAACAACGAGCTTGCCATAAATAATATTGCAAGAGCACAAAAAAAACATTCAATGTACTTCTATGATATCTGTCCCAATCTCCAAAATAATCACCTAATACCAGAGTACAGTAAGAGATTGATCGTAAATGAGGCATATTCCAGCGTCTGGCCGCAAAGTCCCAAAACTTCTGACTATGAGGACATTCAATAAAAAAATGAGACTGGCTTTCTTCAATATTAATACAATCTTGTCTTAAACAATATCTTTCAGTTACTGGTTTATACGTTAGATTTCCTCGAACTCCTAACCTACCATGAGCAGATATCCATATAATGTCCCAAATTTTAAACGAAATTCTTTTGTCAGTTAATTTACTGAGTACATACTTCATATTAGATGGGGAGCAAGATGGAAAAAGTAATATTACTTTCTGCACATCATACACACAATGTATTCATAAAAGGATTTCCTGTGTAAAGACTGTAATTTATGTAAAGGAATCTTCCATTGATGCAATTTCTTCAAAGCCAAGATACCATATTGTGGAATATCATCTGATAATAATATTCTAGGGGGAAGAATAGACCAATTAAAAAAATATTTATGCCATATAGATTTGTTCCAGAATTGCCAAGGAAGAGACGGTACCTGCCAAATGAATGAAAAGGAAGAAAAAAGAAAGACAGAATGAAAAAAAATTATAGGATTAATCATATGTAATCCTCCCTCTCTGTATCTGAGATACGTATACTCTCTCTTCACAGGGTTTAATCTATTGCCCCATAACATCTGAAAAAAAATACTATAAATTCTAGTTTCCAACGAAAGCAGACGTGGAAAAAGGTGACTTAAATAAAGAAAAATAGGCAAAACAAATTTTTTAATGATCAAAACTCTTCTTTTTCCCAAATTTCCATTGTTTCCACTGATTAACTTTAGCTTCACCCACTGCTAACTGCTTTTCCCAATTATAGAACTCCATATTAGTTATTCCAAACTAGACACCCAGAATTTTCTGAGGCCCGGTTACAAGGGGAATATCAAAACAATATGATAAGTCTGGAACTAACGGACCCAATTGCATCACAAAACTTTTTGTAATATTAAGAGAGGCACCAGAGTATCTACCAAAGAAAAGAAAAACTCTAAAGCTCTCCGTAAAGAGAATGAGTCAGCTAAAAAGTGGCGTCATCTGCAAAAGCAGTAACTCTTAACCATTTCCAGACCCATAGAAGGAGCAATACCTGAAATGGAGGTGTCACCAATAATGCTTCTAATTACTGGATCCAAAATAAAGTGTATAATAAGGGCTTAAGGGCATCCCTGCCTGACACCTCGTAGATCATAATTTTCTCCCTAATAGGCCATTCACTATTGGAACTGAAACTGCGGATGTATACAACTGTGAAATCCATTGTGTAAAAGTATCAGGAATTCCATAAGAAGAAAGAACAAAATACAAATAGGGATGACTAACTGCATCAAACGCTTTGGATTGATCCAAAGCTGCTATTAGTTCAGATGAAAAAAAACTAACTTGACAAGCAAAAAGATCTCTAAGTAGAAAGAGGTTGTGCTGTATCTTCCTATTTTTTATCGCACATGTTTGTGCAGGGTGAATCAAAAGCCTAGCTAATTTCTCTAACCTACTATTCAAGATTTTAGATAAAATCTTATAATCACTGTTTAGCAAACAGATTGGTCTCCAATTTGAGAGTAGTTTTTTATCCCCTTTTTTATAAATGAAGGTCATCAAGGATATCGAAAAGTCTTGACAGGAGATCCCTGATGATAGGTAACAATTAAATACAATGGGAAGAAAAAAACCCATATATTCTATACACTTTTTATAGAACTCATTAGGTATCCCTTCTATACCAGGGGAGGATCCGAGCTTTAATTGTTTAATTACTTCAATCACCTCAGAAGAGGTGATAGGTAATCGTAAGGACTGAACCAAGTCACGAGGCAGTTGAGGAAGAGAAGAAAAAACTGTGTTTGAGAAAGAATCTGTAGGTAACACTTGCGGGGATGAAAAATAATTCTGAATGTAATGCTGCACTACCTGTAGCATACCTACATCAGTGGTAATTAGTTCATTATTTGCATTAAGCAAACCAGTCATGAGAGTATCTCTTAAATGTGTTTTACATGCATGAAAAGGGTCACCATTGGGGAATCTTTACAGGTAAAGCGAATTCAAATCCAAAGATTTGGCTCTATTATATTAGTAAGTTTTCATTTGTTGCTTAATATTCTTTATTTGGGAAAAAGCGAACATGGTCGCGGAGGGAGTGACATGAGCTCATATAATTGGTTCCGAGAACCAAATATTTCCTATATGCATCCTGTACCTTGCTTTACCCCAGGACTGAAATAAATGCTTAATCTCAATCTTAAAATGCCTCCACCATTCATATGGGAGGAAAATAGGGCCAAAGTGGAGGACTTTGCAGCTAAGAAAATTCTAGTTTTGAAAAATGAGCTGGGTCTGAGAGAAAGGAAGTATTTAATCTCAGCGTGATATACAGAATATAATCTAGGAGGAAGATGTCGTGAGATAAAGTACAAAATAAAATATGATGATCAGAGAATTCCACTGGAACTACAACACAAGACACAACCTGAAGATAGTGTGAAATAAAAGACATATCTATCCTAGTGGCAAAGGTGTGCCTATGATAAGTGTTCCCACCTGTAGGGTGTAAGCTACGGAAGACATCCGTAAGCCCAGCATCTGTTACCACCTCTAATAATGCATGTGAATCGCAATAAACCTTTTTCCCTTGTATTTTACGGAACTGGATATCAAGGGAGCAGTTAAAATCCCCTTCCCAAACTAAATGTTTCCTGGTAAATAAAAGGGTTTAATTTCTGTAAATAAAGAAATATGGCCTGTTTTAGTCTGTGGGCCATAAACATTAAGAAAGCGAAAAAAATATTCACCCCATGAACAGTCTAATATAAGAGCTCTGCCCGGTAACAAATCCGTCACCTTCGTAATTTTAAAAGAAGAGTTACCAAACAATATAGCCACTCCATCTGCGATTTCAGTACTGAAAGACCAAAAAGAAGGGCCACAAGTCCATAGTCTTTTTAATCTTTTTTCCTCAGAAATGGAAGACACCCTTGTCTCTTGTAAAAAAATGATATCTAATTTCAAAGATGTAAGATATGAAAATATGGATATCTGCCTATGAAACGTCTTTAAACTGCATACATTTAAGGAAGCAAACTTTAAAAGACCATGAAAATACTTATGAGCTATGCTTTTGACTTACTTTCCTTTTTTTTCCTTTTTTCCCTTTCCTATCTTTAGCTAGTTCTGTAGATTTGCTGTCTTCATTGTCTGTCACAATTTCAGAGAGATGAGAGGTCTCAGACTCCATATCTGAGTCTCTAACCTCATCCTGAAGGGGGGAAAAGAAATTTTCAGTCACAACCGGACTAATCTGGGACTGTTTCGAGGATGCTCTGGTAAACCTCCTGCTTTTAACAATTTCGAAAGGGGGTGGCATAATGGAGACCTGACTCTGACTATCTCCTGATTGAGGGGGAGCCAGATGTACGGTATCCTGAGGTTCATTAGCCACAGTTTGCACAGGTTTAGCAGCATCTGGGAATGAGGGGTGTGGGACAGGGTCTTGCCTTGGGGAGGGGGGTTAACTCTTTCACCTGGGTTGCAATTTAGCCTGGGCTTTTTGAAGCAAACGTCTTGGTCTAGACCTTCAGAGCAATTATGCCTCGCCAAGGACACTGATGGAAGGCATGGCCCTTCTCCTCACAAAGGTTACATTGAAAACATTGGTACACCTGTCAACAGAATGCCCAAAACCTCACATAAAGGACACTTCATCATATCACAGACACTACTAATGTGTGTTCTATCCCCACATGTATAACATGCTTTAGGCTGCCCCGCATAAAAGCATATCCCTCTGTCTTTTCCTAAGAAAAAAATATTCGGCAGATGAACAACCTCAGAATTGACTTGTAACAATTTCACTTTAAATTTCCACCCCCCTGTCCAAATGCCCTCTATATCTAGAAGAGCTTCAGGTGGCCCCAACACCTCACATTTGGATTGTAGCCATCGATAAATATCGCTAACATTCACCTCCCATTTGAAACATAATTGTGACAAACCTAATTAATGGCCTAGTTAAAGGGATAACAAAAAGGCAGCCACACGTGTGATTTTCTGATTGGCATATTTGTCCCAAAATTTGTCCATAAGAGCAGTAGTTTGAAAGCTGATGTCAAAGAATCCTCCCCAGAAACATGAATGAGGGCATAGATATCGTTAGCACAAACCCCATTTTAGATTTTAAAGTTGTTTGAAAACATAGTACCTATCGAGTGTTCTTTCAAACCACCTCTATATTTTAAATGCACAGCGTTAGGAGAGGGCTTGTTCCAACTTCGATTTGAATAAATCTGACATTGTGGGTTTGAAGTGTGGCTTGATAATGGGGTAGTAACACCGAAGATCCAGTCGAAAGAGTATCAGGGGCACAGTGGAAAGTTCAGTCCCAAGACCACCCTACCCTCCTCGAAGTGGATGGCTGGGGAACGTTGCTGTACAGGTTCAGGAGTCTTCCTACCTGAGGCGAGTCAATCCAGGTCAGGAACCCAAACTCCCGATTCATTTCTCCTCCATCCGCCTCCAGAAGCGCCATTTCTTCAGACCAGTCTGTGGAACCATCATGACTTCCTCCTTCCTGTAGCCCGAATTGTTGCTGCACCAAAAGCGTCGTACGCGGTCCGAAGCTATTTGCGGTCCTCCCGGAAACCGTGTCTCGAGAAAACAGATCCTTCGCTTGATGTAGCGGCATATGAAGATCTCCTATGGCTGTATCTCCGTCTCTGGGCAGAACAAGACCAGGCAAAGGCTCCGGGAATCGAAGGCACCGCAGTAAGTGAAGCAAGCTTACTTTCTTCCAAATCTGGTAGCTGGGGTGAATTAGCGACCGTTAAAGATGAACTCGCAGCAACGTTATCGTGTGGCACATTGAGAGCAATGGAACTCTCCCTCCTGTAATCTTCCACCTCCTCCTCCATCCCGACTTCAGGAACGTCTGCCATGTCGGGCGCTGACGTCAGCGAGAGTCCCCACCAGCCACTGACCAGCAGCCAGTAGGGGAATTTCCCCGGTGCCCTGGCCACATTTCCCTCATTCATTAAAAAAAAAAAAAAATACCACCAACAGCTTAATCTGGTTCAAGGTCAGTTGGCATTCATCTGTATCCCCCTCCCCCGGGTTGTGCCTGAAAACAGGCAGGATTTGTCTAGTGCACTTACCCCGGTCCACAAAACTGAATAAATAAATTTCTTTGGGGTCTCTATTGTTAAACACTTAGACAAGGCTATTTGCAACCTTGATAAGGCAAATAGAACATTATCCTGTTTTAGAGGGCCTAGGGTGGCTAATATTACAACCATGCCAAACAATATTCTCCATAATGTCAGTGGTAGGCCTTTAGTAATTGTGCACACTGGAGCCAATAGTGTGTTTAGAGACTCAGAGTTAAGCATCGAGCAGGACTTTGTAGCCCTAACAAATAAACATATAGATTTGGGGTGTGAAGTAGCACTGTCTGAGATCCTGCCCATCTCCAAGGCAACTGCCTACCAGCACAATATTATTAAAAACATAAATGAATAGATGAGGAAATGGATCCCAAGACAGGGAATCAAATGTATAACACACTGGGAAGAGTTTGTTAATCATCCAGAATTATATTGTGGGGATGGGCTGCATCTCAGTAGGAGAGGAAATACTCTTTTGGGAAGGCAAATTTCTACTTTTATTTCCAGTTATTTAAACTGAATACTAGGGAGGAGAGTCTAAACCATCTAGTCTCTCTTGACACAGCTAGTAAAACTGTAATGCCTAGTGTTTATAAACAGCCACAAATAAACAAACATAACAATACAAAATTGGTCAAAAACACCATGAAAAATTATTACAGTAGCAAATTTAAAGTTCTTCTGGTTAATGCTCACAGCCTATCCAACAAAATAGATGAACTCAAAGTGATCTTAATTGATCAAAATATAGCAGTATGTGGGGTTACTGAAACCTGGGCTCAGGATAATGACTGGAATATGGAAATTCCTGGATACCACAGAATATCCAAAAATCATCAAAACAGAATGGGCACTGGGATAGCCTTATATATATCTGAAAGGTATAAATATCATCAGGTAGTAACACCTGTTACAACCAACTCTGACACAGAAATTAGATGGGCAGATATTACACTGTCAACCAGAAATTTACTATTAGTGCTATGCTATTGTGCACCAAATCTTGATAAAGAGGGTGATGACGAATTACTTTTGACTTTAGACAGTGTACAAATGACACAGAATTACATCTTAATGGGAAATTTTAACTTGCCTACATTGACTGGCCCACATTACAGGGCTCTGGTGTTGCTGAAAGCAAGTTTATTGAATTTACAGTATAACATAATTTAGAGCAATTAGTTAAAGAAAGCACAAGAGAAACTAACTTCTTGGACCTTATCCTCACTAACATCGAAAAGAATTTAACTACTACAACAGTAATGCACCCATTTGGGAACCCTGACCACAAGATGGTTGCATTAGAGTAAAATCTGTCAACCGCTTATAATAGGGATATTATACAGATAAGGGACATCTGCAGAGCTGATTTTGGTGCTATTAAACACTTTCTGACAGTATGGAACTGGGAAGCAGTCTTATATAACAAAACTCTCTCTCAAATATGGGACATAATCAAGCAAAAAATATTATACTTGATTAACACATGGGTATGACTAAGATCTAAATATAAAAATGACCATAGGGTTCTTTTATGGTTGAATAGGCCTATTAAAAAAATGTATAAATAAGAAAAAGCGATTATATAAAAAATACCAAAAACAACCCTCAAGTGATAATTTGATAGCATACAAAATAATGGCCAACACTGTTAGAACAGCATTCTAACAAATAAACCCAGTTTCCTGGCAATAGCGGAAACATGGCTAGATAGCAGCATAGTAGAAAAAGAAATACAAATTCAGAGGTACAACCAAGTGAGAAATGACAGAAACAGAAAAGGAGGGGGTACTGTTGTATACTCACCAGTCCTTGGACTCTTATAGCCAGAAAATACCATTTAAAATTAAGGGAATTGAAGGACTTATACTGTAACTGAATTTAAAAAATTAGATTTATTGGTAGTGGTGGTGTATTCACCTCTTCATATAGACCCTCAATCGATTGATGAATTGGGTACATTCCTAGGTACTTATCATACCTTAGAAAATTTCATATGTCTTGGGGATTTTAACACACACTGGGGGGATCCTGGGAGCAGGGATTAAAAGAAGCTAGGGATCATTTAGACATCTATCAAATAATACATAACCCAACTCATTACAGTAATAATGAAGACACCAGAACTACTACTAATCTAATTTTTATTTCTCAAAATATATCTGAGTTCCAAAGTAAGGTATGGGACCCATTATTGGGGGATCTTTGCTTAATCTAATGTAAAGTTATCATAAACCAGTGTTATAGACCCTGTAACATGCCCTTAATGTCTTCCAGAACATACAAGAAATTCAATCATTCAGCCTTTGTTATGGATTTAAAAAACATTAGGTGGGATAGGATGGACCTAATCCCAGACATAGATGATGCTGTAGACTTTTTTACAGGTGAATTTCTATTGGTGTGTGACAGACATGCACCTAAAGTGCAAATACAGAAAAAACAAAATAGTCTGCCATGGATCAGTGGTAAAATTCTGAAATTCTTAAGGGTTCGGGATCACCTGTGGAAAAGAGCAAAACAATTTAATTGGGAACGTGATTGGGGGAAGTACAAGCCATTTAGGAATCAACGTAAGAAATTAATTAGGGAAGAAAAAGGATTATACTATAAAAATAAATCTGAAACAGCTACAAATACTAGGGACTTCTGGAAAACAATAAGGCAGCTTAAAATTCCTGTTCAGTCAAAAATACCCATTTCCATAAGAATGGAAGATGAAGTTACTATGGACCCACAAGAGATGGCATCGACTCTAAATAATTTCTTTGTAAATATACCAACCTTATCCCATGATAATTCTACATTAACAGTCAAATCTATAATTACTCAGACTACAAAGCCACAGGAAATATCACACCCAAAGTACAGATTAGAATTTTGAACTTTAAGGATATAACTAAACAGTTACAAAAGTTAAATATAACCAAATCGGGGGGGAGGGGGTAGATGGACTGGAGGCAAGACTCCTGAAAGAAGGAGCAGAGGTAATAGCTGTACCACTAACCAAATTATTTAACCGCAGCCTATGTTTAGGTATTTTTCCAGATAAGTGGAAGGTTGCAAAGATAATTCCAATTTTTAAAAGCAGAGATAATCAAAGGGTTGATAACTATAGGTCCATTGCCTTATTATCCGTCATCTCAAAAACATTTGAGAAAGAGTCACACAAACAACTAAATGATTATTTAAATTAATATGATCTCTTGGCTCCCCAGCAGTCTGGCTTAAGACCCCTGCATTTCATAACCACCGCTTTGACAGATTTTACAGACACCATCTACCACGCACTTGGTAACAAACTGCGCATGGAAGCGGTGTTCGTTGATCTGTCTAAAGCTTTTGACACTGTGGATTTTTCCCTATTGCTAAACAAATTCGAATGCAAGGGCAATGGTAAAGAAGTTTTAAAATGGGTCCATTCATACCTCCATGGTTGTAGTCAACTGGTGATTGTTAACAGTATAGTGCTGGAACTGAGGTGGGTGAGCAGAGGAGTGCCTCAGGGTTCAATCCTGGGGCCACTTCTGTTCATCACCTTCATTGAAGAACTGCCCAGAATTTGTACAAACAGTAGTGTTAAAATGTATGCAGATGACACTGCTCTGATTTGCAGTGCTAATGACTGCACTGCCCTAGAAATCAGTCTGCAACAGGAATTTTATAAACTAGAAAGGTGCTCAAAGGACAGCAAGTTAATATTGAATACAAAGAAAACAAATATAATGATCTTTAACAACAAAAAAGTAAGGGGACTGGATGAAGAATTATTAAATACAAATATAATAACAGCAAATGGAATACAGCTTACTCAGGTTCACCATTATGAATATTTAGTTTATGGGTCGACTCACAATTGGAATTTGATTATCATATAGAACAGCTTTGTGTAAAGGTCTCGCAGAAGTTGAGGGTACCAAGAAGACACAGAGAATGCATGATTCAGAGAATGAGGGAATTACTTGTTAACTCTGTCACACTTCCTCTGATTGATAATAGATGTATGATTTATAGTAGTATTAATAATATAATTTGTCAAAGCTTAACAGATTGCAATATAAATTAGCCATGTTAGTGCTTGGTCTGAAGGGACCCTATGTCAACCATCAACATTGTCATATGTTATCCCAATTCATTTTGGTTCTATTAGAAATAAGAAGGGATAGAATTATAAGTAGTTTTTTATATAAATATATAAATGGACCTGTCCCCAAATACAGCAGGGACAAACTGATATGGAATTCTTGCTTCTATTCAATAAGAGATGTAAAAGGGAGGGAATTAAAGGTCCCATACATAAAAACTAAGTATGGTAAACAGTGATTTGATTATATTGATGCCCATAAATGGAACTCAGTCCCTGCAATGGTTTGAAACAAGCCTACTTTTGTAACCTTTATGTCTGCCATACAAGATTTATATACATTTTACTGTCCCTGTCATCGCTGAATCTGAGTGTTATTACTGAATGTGTGAATCCATGTATTTATTTGTATTTCTAACCATGTATATGTCTTTTTACTATGTGTATTAATTGTGTAACAGGACAGCCCTGTAAATAGGCCTATACCTAGTGCCTTATCCTGATGAAATATAAGAATAAACTGAAACTGAACAGCAATACACAAGGTTAAACAGAAGTTTGAAACCCAGTTAGCAACTGATACTAAAAACAATAAAAAACAGTTTTATAACTATGTTGGATCACTCAAGGGTGGCAATCCTGGAGTTGGCCCCTAGACACAGATGCAGGAATCACTAGTGATGAGGTTAAGATCACAACAGAATTCAATACATATTTCTTAAGTGTTTTTAAAATAAATGATCCACTACTACCTGTTAACCAATCTATCCCAGACAAACTTTGTGAAGTTACTATCACTGAAGTAAGGGATGTGCTTCATAATCTGTAACCGTCTCTTTCCCAGGCCCAGATGGAATTCATCCTACATTATTGAAGGAAATCTCCAATGAACTAGCAGTTCCACTTATTAAGTTATTCAATACCTCCCTGAATGAGGGCCTCACTATCCAGGAGTGGAATGAGACAATTGTAACCCCTATTTATAAGGCTGGAAACAGACATCAAATGGCCAATTATGGACCAATCAGCCTGACATCAGTTGTGGGAAAATTATTAGAGAAATTGATACAGGTACGAATATTAGCTCACATTAACCACAATAACCTTATTGATACAACCCAATATGGTTTCTCACTGGGTAGATCATGCTTAAGTAACTTACTCTGTTTCTTTGAGTCTGTAAGTGCTGCACTAGAAAAATGTCTCCCTGTTGATGTAATATTCTTGGATTTTTCGAAACCCTTTGATACAGTCGCCCACAAAATATTACTTTGAGCAAATGATCAAGCTCAAATTTCCCCCCTATATCAAAATGGATTTCATCCTGGTTAACCAACAGAAGACAGAAAGTTGCTATACAGGGATACAAGTCAGCTGGGGACCTGTTTACTAGTGGCAACTGCAAGGCTCTGTTCTGTGCCCAACTCTTTATAATATCTTGATACCATCAATGCAAACCACCAGTAGGGTATGGATGGCAAAGTATGCTGATGACTATAAACTAGGCCGCATTGTGAACAATGCCAAGGCTGCAAAGCATCTTCAGGAGAGTCTTGATATATTGGAAACCTGGGCTTGAGTTTTAATACAACTAAATGTAAGATCATGCACTTTGGATGAAGTAATCCAATGTACTCATATAATCTGAATAATGTTAAACTCCATGAGACAACTGATGAAAAGGATTTGGGAGTGACAGTCAATAATAAATTAACTTTTGACACCCATACCAGGACTACGGTTAAAAAAATGCCATAGAATAATAGAGTGTACTCTTAAAAACATAAAAAGCAGAGAAGCCAATGTCCCTATTCCCCTTTATACAGCCCTGGTATGGCCATATCTGGATTACTGTGCACTATTTTGTGCCCTCCACCATTGGTGGTAAAAAGCTAGTAGAAGGTGTTCAGAGAAGAATTACTTGAAGCATATGGAATATGCAAACTCCTCCTTTATGGGGATAGGTTAAATCATCTTGGACTATACTCTATGCAGTATAGGCACTTAAATGGGGATCTATGTTTTGCATTTAATGTATTTCAAAATGATTTCCTATTTGAAGCAGTTGGGTTAGAGAGAAATAGAAGTCTCACAAAAACTAGAACTCATAACCTGAAATTAAGAGGCGAAGTCAATAGAATAAGAAAAATAAATGACTGGTATAACCATAGGATTATTATGATATGGAATTTATTACCATCGTCAATAGTTAATAGCGAAAATATGACATTGTTAAAAACAAGGCTTGATCTATTTATGGGTAATAAAAAAATTACGTACCTTGACTCCACCTATACAGGTGGCGAGTTTCAACTTGTATCCATCCTATGAATCCTAATCATATGAAAGTGAAAATCTTACACTGTCTTGCCTGATTAACTTCCTGCCTGAGCCATGTGACCTACAGACTGTAACACATGTGATATGTGGGCTGTTTCAATTATGACTCACTTCGCATTCAACAGAAAACAATGCAAAGTGAACGCAAAGTCAACATAATGTAAAGTCATTATAAAGTGAAGTAGTGTGATTCTTTGGGGACTTCATGTAGTGTTTGATGATGCAGAGTGGGCAACTTCTCCCCAACTTCGCTGGTGGAGTAAAACTTTACTGCAGCTCCATTGGTGACCTGGGTAGCTGACAAAGGGCAGGCAATCAATACAATCTACTCAGATTCAATAAAGTCTTTGACTCAGTTTCCCACAGGAGATTGGCCAAGTAGCAAAGGGACTTGATGGTGGAAAACAAGCTGGTGATGTGGGTAGGAACTAGCTAAAGGAAAGGATGTGAGAAAAGCAAATAGGATGTTATAATGCATGGAGGAGGATGATCAATAGCAGACATCAGGAGGTAATCCTCCTCCTGAACAGGCCATAGATGAGATCACATGGAGAACTGTACAAGGTACTGGAGTTCATACCTGAGAAAATACTGAAAAATATGGGTGGAAGCACTATGGGCAACCAAGCTGATCAAGGATCTGGGGGCATGGACTATGAGGAGATTCTACAGGACTTGAACATATAAACCCTCAAGAAGAGGAGAGGAGAGGAGATGAGAGTAGAGAAGAGAAGAGAAGAGAAGAGAAGAGAAGAGAAGAGAAGAGAAGAGAAGAGAAGAGAAGAGAAAAGTGATAACATGTTGTGAAACGTGCAACTACTTTACATGGGATAAACAAGGCTGACATCAAGGACATGATTTTCTGAAGCAAAAATACAGGGACAAGCAGAAATTCACACAAACTAACAGGAGGGGAGATTTAAGAAAGATGTCCATGAACATTTCTTTACTGAAAGAGTGATAAACAAGTGCAGCAAGCTACTGGAAGAAGTGGAAATGGCCAAATCTGTGATCAGTTTCAAGTGGAGGGCAGATACATGGGCTTAGTCAGGGGGGAGGAGGAGGCAAAAAGTAAAAATTAAGGGGTGGGATGGCCACTAGGGCCAGAGCAGGGTGGACAGGTGGGGTGGGCAGACTGAAAGGGCCTGTAGGTCTTTATTTCCTATTGGTGCATATACATATATATATATATATGTATATATATATATATATATATATATATGTCAGTTTTTTGCTGTTGTGCCGATACCTTCTAGCCCTGACTGAACGATGCACTGGTCTGCCCACACACACTCAACTTGTAATTTATTAAGCCAGATTTACTGTAACTTGGCAGACCCTGCTGGCCTGCCAATTTACTTATCTGCCTGTCTGCATGGTTACCTGTTGGCCTTACCTGTCCTGGAGCAAGTCTCAGTTATAATCCTGCCTCCTACACTTTTAGTCCTCAACAGGGCTTTATCAGCTGCCCACCAACATAGCACTCCTTCCTACTCTACACACTGAACTATCACTTGTTAACATGTAAGGCTTTACATTAGCAACCCTACCAATTGCACTACTAAAACATGCACACAAATATTAAGGCCTTGACCAGTGCTTGTTTCTAGTGGAGTGTGCTTCTGTGTAGTGTAACACCACCACCACTAGTTAAAATCTATGATCTATGACCCAGATCTATTATCCTCCATGAAGAGTGAATAATGCCATTTAGATAGTTTTAATTAAGGGTTGCACTTTGTTATTGTGCATCACTTTAAAAGGGTCTGTATTAATACTATGCTTGTAATAACATGTTCTGCTCCTTCCTGATGAAGTGCCAGTGAGGCACAAATCACTGGGGAGTCCTGTATGGTACTTAAAGCCTCCCCTTACCTTGCTTTGGTACATACATCTTTCAATTCCATTACTTCTTTGCCTGTTGCACTTGTTTTTTGTTTTGCACAATGGTAGCCAACCTTCATGAATCAGCATGGCTAGAAGTATTGAGAAGTGGCTTACCTCAGTTTTTGCACTTGTGAAGATTAGAGTATTATAAAACACACCGATTTGGTCCCATTTGTGGCTCCCTGAAGAATCATTCTACATTTAGCAGTTTGTTGAAGAAATTAAGTAAGTTTGGCATTTAATAACCATCTTTAATGTATGATAAACAGGGCAGGTGATTTATAGTTTTCACTGACGAACCCATAAAATCCTGGAATTATACGTTGCCCTTAGAGAAGATACTGCGGGATCTAAACATGTACACGCTAGAAGAGAGGAGAGTGAAAGGGTGCATGGTAGAGACCTACAAGTACCTCATGGGGGTGAACAGGGTGCAGGAGGGGAATGAGAAGGAGCACCAGGACCAGACAGCATGCAGTGAAGCTGGATGGGGGAGAGCATTTCAGAGGGATGTGAGGAAGTACTTCTTTACTGAAAGAGTGGTGGACAACTGGAACAGACTGCCAGTGGAAGTGGTGGAGGCAAAAACAGAAGGGGGCTTCAAGCATGGAGGGACACACATAGGGGAACAATAGTAAATAGGGAGGAGGATGGGTCACTGGAGACCAGTTAGGGTCTGTGGAGGCAGACCAGGCAGGGAACATCAGGGCAGATTTGGTGGGCCAACAGATCCTTTTCTGCCAACACATTCTATGTTCCAATGTGTGGTGAAACAGCCATAAGACAACTTAAAATATTTCTCCAAACTCATCTAAATATGTTTTACCTCACCATACCACTTCCAAATGGTCCTTTTCTGCTGACAAATTTTGTTTGTGTGGTAAAATATTACAGATTTTTATGAATTTTTGCATTTTGTACCAAATAAGTTAATTTACATAACATTCATTTTGCTATAGTTTCCTGCACTATTTCAATTTTTCATTGTTTAATTTGCTGTATATTGATCTTCCTTTGATTCTATATATTAATAGAAACATAGAAGTTGACGTCAGATAAGGACTGCAAGGCTCATCCAATCTGCCCATTTTTTCTGCCTTATGAATGTGCTATATGCCTTTACTCTGTCAATATACACATAATAAAAGCTGGACAGTAGAATCCAATTAAAAGTCAGGAAATAAAACTTGTGATTACCAGTACAATCCCAGAATTTCAAGTCTTGAAAATGGAAATGAGTTACCTCATTCATTTTAAATTAGTAACCCTAATGATAAAGATGGTGCTGCTTTAATGCTGCTGATATCACCATGTGGCATTCATCCCACTGGATAGTACACACTCTTCTTTTTCAGTCTTGCTATTTTTCCTACATCCTTGTTGCCCCTCTAAACGATGTAGGGATGGGTGGGTTGTCTGTGACCCGGTTCTGAGTCAGACTCTGATTTTGTTCCAAAATATTCTGATTTACTCTGATGAATTGTAGACCTATTTTAGTCTGAGTATGAGAACTGCATCAGTATTACTCTTTTAGATACCTCTGTTAAAAAAAAAATCAATTTAACATTTTTTTAAACAAAACTGTTTGTATTTTTGAGTTGTTCAGTCAGCAAGCAGCCAACAGCAATACAAAATAAATATATCAGTCACCACTACTGCAGCATTGAGTCACTGAACAAGGAGGGCAGGGCAGGGTATCCAAAAATTAAAAGTGGTGTGATTTGTGACTAAGTGATGTGAAACAGAAGATTCATGTGCAGGGTTGTACCCCAAAATTAAGTGGTATCAAGCAAAAGATTTAATAATACTGAAAATCATTAAAAATTCTACAGAAAGACACTGACAAAATTGTTTACTTAAACATGGACATGAAACAGAAGATTCAGTAAACAAATAGGGTTACACACAAAAATTAAGTGGTGTGATTCTTGACTAAGTGTCATGAAACAGAAGAGATGGTTGCACCAAAAAATTAAGTGGTATCAAACAGAAGATTCAATAACACTTATAATCATTAAAAGTGCTACAGAAAGACATGATCTCCCCTTCAAAAATCTGTATGGCACAATGACCTAGTAGTAGTTCATGCACAGAGATGGGCCACACAGAGTCTGAGCCCTGAACCCTGCCCCCCTCAAAATATACGGGGCACTATATGACCTAGTACTAGTTGAGGCACAGAGATGGGCAACACAGAGTCTGAAACATGATATCCCCCCTTCACAATCTGTATGGCACTATGGCACACAGATGGGCAACATAGAGTTTAGGGCAGTATGACCTTTCAGGGCAGCACAGAGATGGTCAACAGAGAGTCAGTAATTTGCTGCCCCCTTCACAATCTGTAGGGCACTATGGCACAGAGGTAGGCAACACAGAGCCTAGGGCAGTAAGTGCTTTCAGGGCAGCACAGAGATGCACAACACAGTCTAGTCTCACTCTCTCACTATACTCTTTCTCTGACTAAAAAACAGGTGTTTTATCATTTTACTGTGCAGTCTGCAATGTCTGCAGCACTCTGCTGCTGTCTAGTCTGCACCATGTTGTGGAATTCATTGGTCTCTCACTACTCTTTCTTTCTGACAAACAAAATCCTATTTCTAATGAGTACTCTCAGTCTGCTGCAATGTCTGCAGCAGTCTGCTGTTTTCTGCTGTTGAATTCATTGGTCTCTCAGTCTCTACAATCAATCAGTCAACATTTATTTATAGAGTACAATACCAGTTGATCAAAGTACTTGTACAAAATTAGTCAAATGTTAAAACAGCAATGTGAAACATACAAACACCAACAAAAATTCAGTGATTCTAAAAGCAGCACAAACTATTTAAATAGGGTCAGGAAAGCTAATCTGAAAAGATATGTCTTGAGAGCTGTTCTGAAGCCCTTGATGGTCAGGCACTCTCTAATCCAATGAAGCAGAGAATTCCACAGGGTGGGAGTCATAAAAGCAAAAGAATGGGCCCCAGAGATCTTAAGTTGAACCCTGGGGACCTCTAGCAGTCCCTCATCGGTGGAGCAGTGCAAGCAGTAGGGATGAAGGAGATCTTGCAAGTACCACGGTCCCTGCCTGTGTAAGGCCTTGTAGGTCAGTAGACTGATCTTGAAGGTGATCCGTCACTGTACTGGCAGCCAGTGCAGATCGCGGAGCAAAAGAATGACATGGCAGGATCTTTTTAAGCCAGTCAACAGCCTGGCCACTGCATTCTGCACCAGCTGCAAGTGGCGGGTGTCATCCCCCTGCTAGCCCTTTGTACAGGGCATTACAGTAGTCAAGGCAGGAGGTCAAAAAGGCATGGACCAGAGTAGGAAGGTCATCAGATGAAACCAGGTGCTTAATCTGGGTGATGTTCCTCAGATAGTAAAAGGAAGTCTTGACCATGGCCGACACCTGGGATTTAACTGTCAGGCCATCATCAAAGACAATGTCCAGATTCCTGTATGTATAACTGTCTTCTATAAGTGTATGATGTATCTGTTGTGTATCAACTATTGATCCTTGACCTTTTCAGGGCCATCTTGTAAATGAGCCTTGCTCAATGATGTTCGCCTGAATAAATAAATATTTGATGATGATGATGATGATTCCACACCCTGTTGGAGGTCAGCAGCTGGGAATCTCTGAGCCAAAGCCCAGAATGTTCCCCAGCTGATGACCCTCCACACTGATGACTTGGGTTCACTACCAGCACCTTGGTTTTATCCAGGTTCAACCTCAGTCAGTTGGTACTCATCCAGTCCTGGATCTCGGAGAGGCAGCTATTAAAGACCAAGACTGCTCCACTTTGCTCGGGCACAAAGGACAAGTATCCCTGAGTATCATTTGTGTAACAGTGAAAACTTATTCCATACCACCTTATGATGTCCCCTAATGGCAGCATATACACCGCGAACAGCATGGGTGACAAAATGGAGCCCTGTGGGACACCACAGAACAGGGTAAAGGGGGCTGAGGAGTAAATACCTGATACCACTCTCTGAATCCTGCCTGTGAGAAAGGATTGAAACCACTTGAGGACTGTACCAGACAGCCCACAAATAAACCACAGGCACTCCAATAGTAACTTCATGGTCCAGAGTGTCAAATGCTGCAGAGAGGTCAAGGAGAACCAAGACTGAATGAGTCCTCCGATCTCTTGCAATTAGGAGATCATTCAGTACTTGAATTAGTGCCATCTCGGTACTGTGCCTCTTCCTAAATCTGGAATGGAAAGGATCACAGAGATCTTGAATAGTAAGATGATCCTCCAGCTGCAGTGCAACTACCTTCTCAAAAACCTTACCCACAAAGGACAAGTTAGAGATGGGTCTGTAGTTGGCTAAGCAGTCACAGTTGAGGGAGGGTTTTTTAAGGACAGGTCTTGCTACTGCCTCCTTTAGGTGATGAGGAAACACCCTGTCTCTGATGAACTCCAGCCTATCTCAGCCAGGACTGGGCTGATCACTTCAACACATCCCATAAGGAGATGCATTGGGCCCAGGTCCAAACTACAGTAAGTGGGCCATAGACTGGATGATCCTCATAATTTCAGTCATCACCAGCCAGCTAAGGTCATACCAGGTAAACTGAGCACTTGCAACCTCCTGCTGATCTCCTCAACACCCACTGGAGAGCACTGTATGGATCCCAGACCTGATGGAGGCAACCTTATCTGAAAATGAGTTAGTGAACTCATCACACTTACTCTGTGAAAAGGATCTTCTGGACTGAAGACAGACTGGACTGCACAGTCTGTCAACAGTTCAGTAGAGCTGAGCCAGTCGATTCTGTGCAGCAGCAGTCAGCCCAGATAGGAACTCTGACTTCTTATGGGAGATTTCCCAATTGATAGTCTTTATAGTGAGCCATCAATCTAAGTGTGTCCTCAGCAAGGCCGGATTTCCATCAGTGATGCTCCAGCCTTCAGCCCCTTCATCTCAACTCCCTCAAGTTCCCATCCAATCAAGGGGATCTTGGGTAAAGAGTAAGGGGGTGAACATGGACAGGAGCTAAAGAATCCAAGGCCTCTATCACAGCCTTGTTTTAGGCAGATATAAGGTTCTGTGGATCTGAGCTTACATTCTGCACACCCAGTAGATCCAGTACCACCATAAGACCATCTGGGGTCAAACCCCTTAAAGGGCGGTACCAGACCATCTCCATATGGGCAGATCTACTGGGGGGACCCCCAAAACTGAACCTTATGTTATGATGTGCAGACCAACTGACTGGCTCCACCACCAACTCGGAGATCTCCTTCCCCATCAGGAATACCAGGTCCAGTGAGTGACCATGACTGTGGGTCGCACAGGTAATTGCCTGTGTGAGGCCCAATGAAGTCATAAGTTGGAAGAGGTCTTGACCAAACTGCAAGAGTTCATCATTGACCCAGGCATTGAAATGCCCATGAATGAGTCATCTCTCACTCTCTCACCCTCTCCCTTTCCCTCTCCAACAAAACTTTTACTGGTTGATTTTTGGAAATCTCCTCACACAAACATATGACTCTCTCCATTGTCCATAATGTCCCAAATGTGCTCAATACTGTGTTTCCTAGGAAGGTCCTGTGGTGGTTGACACAGAGGATTGGGTAGAACATGTGTCATTCACAGAACATAGACCCTCATTGGTTGGCTGCCTTCAGTGCCACAGGATAACGAGGGTTTCCCCTTGTTAGTCATGTGACTGTCCAGGGACTCGGGATTCTTCAGCGGTGATTGGGGGAAAAAAAGAAACACTTTTTTTCTGCATTTTTCTGCACCCTGCACTGCCTTCTCTTTGCAGTACTGGTGGTTAGAATGTTATTCCAGACCAGACCGCACTTCCGAACTGAGCCAACTTGGCAACGCAGGTTGAGGCATGAAAGGCTCATTCTTTCTGGTCAGAGATGAGTTGGTCCAGTCTGGGGTGGTTTGGAACTGCACCAGAGCCAGTTCACCCATCCCTATAAAGATGCCTCCCCCAGTATTATCACCAACCTTCTCAGCAACATATCTGTTCTCTAGCTTTTAAATAAAACCATAGTGCAGTGGGTGGCTTACTGCCCTGGTGATAATAAATGGGCCTGCAGGGATGGGGTGGGGGCAGTGACTCCAATGGACTCTGGGATTTTCTTCTTCTTGCTTTTCTCCCACTCAGGGTACCAACATAAAGTGACAAGCATGCATGCATGCATGCATGTGGAGGCACATAAGTACAGCAGTATTTGTCAACAGCCCCTACCCTTGTATCAAGCGTCTGCTATGCTGCCACCAGGCAGCAATCACAGAGCAAGATACTGAGTAACCCTCCTCAAAGGAGGAGAGCTGGTCATGGGATGCTCAATCCTCTCTCCCCAAGGCAGCCCCAAGTGACCCAAGTACATTCTCAAACCTAAGTTGCCAGTATACTGAGTGGTACTGGAGCACTACCTATGCACTATTAGATAGATAGATAGATGGATGAATGGATGGATGGATAGATAGACAGACAGACAGACAGATAGATATTTAGGAAAGCACTCATCTCCAGAGACTCTTGGCACTACACAGTAAAAACACACAACAATATTTATACAACAGTTGATCATGAGAATGGATTTTAAAATTCCTCTATCCATCCCTTAGAAACAATAATTAATTCATCAGTAAAGGCTTGTTGGAACGGGTATGTTTTTAACCTTTTTTTAAAGGCTTCTACTGAGGGATCCTCCTTTAGATAACCAGGAAGGGAGTTCCACAGGGTAGGTGCCACCACCGAGAATGCCCTGTCCCCAGAGTGCCGCAACCTAACCCTGGAAACTGGGCCACAGCTAGTGCACACTACTAACAGATTTCAGCATCCATCTCAAGCAATTGTTAATAAGTTATGAGACTACTTTTGTATTATAATGTATTGCATGCATGTGTGTTGTGTTTGTTACTATTTTAGATAAAAGTGATAACACAAGACCTTCTTGAAAATGGGGTTTTAAACCCAATGATGTAAAATGAGAGATCTTTATCCTGTATAAAAATAAACATTTTACTTTTACTACTACATCTGTACTCAGTGTGGGATTACACTTCACCACTTATCTAGCACATTACTTGCCTATTAATGAAAATCAAAAGAAAAATCTAAAGACAAGACATTAATAGAAAAAAATCTAGTTTTTCAATAAGGCTGTTTCACCATTTAACAAAGCTTCACTCTTGCAACCTGCCTAAAAAAAGATAATTAGAAGAAGAAAGTACTTGTTTACATTGCATATATTACATTTCTTGACGAGGCTTGGCAAGGTATGTACAGTATGGGAAGAATTCAGGGAGGTGTTTCAATAAACTGTTGCACCGACTTGCTAGTAGCAGCCTAGTAATACATTAAAAATGGTTACAATTGTACAGAATAAGGACAACGGAGGTGCATCTAGAAAGTCAAAGAATTTTAATTATAAATAGGCAAACTGTCCCTCAGCATTACAATTATAATGCAGAACACCAGACAGAAAGTATTGTCTTTTTATTGTTTAATTGACTGTGAGTCAGTTAGAAACTCCATGGCAGCTTCCTTGCTCTAACCAATGCACTTCATAACTCTCAAATATTTCATATGTGTTTGCATCTTTTGGGGCTTAAGAACTCTAAGCTCCCCTTCTCTTACAGAGTAATTCCCTCATGCTGGAAGGTGGGACATAAAATCAGGTCTGTTAAATTGGGAATTCACTTCATAAGGCATACAAAGGGCTTAAACAATTTGGAAAACAAGTAAACCTGCAAAAGTCATAGGACTCATTTATTTTTGGCCATATGCAGGATGTGTACTGTATGAACATTGAAGTTAAACAAGAGATTGCAATCAAGTTTTCATTAGTTTGACTGTCATGACTCAGTATAAACCGTATACACTGATCTGAACTTTGGGGCTGTAATTCAATTTTTGTCACAGTCTGAAACCATTTTTTTATGAATTGTATCTTCAGCTGTGGGTTGGACCTTGGCGAAGAAATTTCAACATGTAGTAATTCAATCAAGTAGTAGTACTAGTAGTAGTATTATATTTTAATTATTCAAGGCACCATTCCCTGAAGGCTCAGGGCACCCTTACAGCAAAGAACATCATAAACATCATAATAGTTCAAACAATACATCTAACATCACTAAAATTATAAATAAAATACATAATTGATCTAATCTGTAATTATATCCCCTATACTCTCAGCCAATAACAGTAAATAAACTATGTTTGTTCTGTTAATCCCCTAAGGCCTGTCAAAATAAAAAAAAAAGTGTTAATCCTGTTTTAAATATCTCAGTAGAAGGGGTCTCCCTCAGGTACCTGGGTAACAAGATCCAGCGGACTGGTGCTGCCACCTCAAAATACCAATTCTCTGACAATTTCAGTCTCACAATGGTCACCTCCAGGAGGCCCTCCCCTGATGACCAGAGAGAGTGACTGGGGCTGTAGAGATGCAGTAGCTCTACCAGGTGACTTGGACCCAGTCCATGTAGGGCCTTCTAGGTCAGTAGACCTATTTTAAAGGAGATGGGCCAGTGCACTGGCTGCCAGTGCAGTTCGCATAACACTGGCAAAATATCACATGATCTTGGAAGACCAGTCAATAGCTGAGTTGCTGCATTTTGCAGCAGCTGCAGGTGCTGCAGCACCCTGCTTGACCCTGAGGTAGAGCGCACTACAGTAGTTGAGCCTCAAGGTGACAAATGTTTGTATCAGTGTGGCCATATTTTCCAGAGGGGAAAGTGAATCAACAGTTTACTTTTCTGAAGCAGAGAGCAAGTCATTCAGGAACCACATATTGATATTTTTTCCACAATGGTTTTTATCCTGTTAGGCATGTCTGAGCAGCTATCTGCCCTGTCTGTGTGTCTGATGGTTGTCCCTTACTTGTCTCCATAGTCTGGAAGCAGGTTCCCCTTATGGATCCCCCCCTGTGGTGGGGCAGGAAGGGGAGGGACATCCTCTCCTGGCAAGCAATTCCAGTGAAACCTTGGGACAGGAGTGGTAGGGTGGGCTGCCAGGACACAGGCAGAGCTTCATGAAGCCCAGGCTCCCATTTTTATGTTTTTCTCCCTGAGCCCCTGACACAGCATCACATCAGTATATGGTTGTAGACACACAAATGTTGTGCAGATTCATGGCCCCACGTGTTGTAGTTTCTCACGAATGCACTATCACCAGGCCTACACCTGGTGGCAGACATGGGTTGCAATGGCCTGGCCACTCTCCACGGGAGAGGAGCACAGTCCTTTGGATGTTCAATCTTCTCCCACCTCACCAATACCTGACAACCCATGCTTATTCCCAAGCACTAGTCACAGGCATGGCAGAAGGTAAGGTATTCAATTCCTTAGTCGTCCACGTCACTGGGCCAGGCACCCCATATTGATACTATAGTATTTATTTTTACAATTTAACCAGGATTTCTAGTAGTACTGTGCAAAATTATAAATATCTGCAGAAGAATTTCTATGGAATTGTAATTTTACTTCCAAAAGTTTCCACAAAATATTTTGAAATTCCACCAATAAGAGACGTTCCATAAGGAGGGGGTACAGTATGAAGTTGGAAGGGGGACAGCTCAGGGGTAATTTGAGAGAGTACTTTTTCATGCAGAGCCTGGTGAATGCATGGAATAGCCTCTCTGAGGAGGTGGTTGGGGCTAAATCAGTCATGGGATTAAAACATTAGTGGGATAAACACAAGGGTATCCTGAAGGCAAGAGTGGGGTGCTCCAGAGTTCAGTATGGGCATTGGGGCAAAAATAGTTAGGGATTGATAGGACAGACTGGGTGGGATAAGAGGTCCTTATCTGCTGATGAATTCTATGTATATACATAAGTAAACAACAGTATTATCACTGTAAACTGCAGAATTGCTTTTACTAAAATTAATGAACTAGAGCTGTGCAGAAGGTGGAACTCAGCCAGTGGAATAAATGCAGAATGGCAATTCCTGTAATGAAAGGCTTTTTAGAATTTCATTTCTAATTCTGAAGAATTCTAAAAAGCATATTTATGTAAACCATGGAATAATATTCTACAGATTATGTAATCTGCAGAATGCCACAGTTTGTAGAAAATGAATCCGCAGTTAATAAAAACGATGAAATACAATTCTATGGTTAACATCCTGCTTTCAGAATTTTGAAATTCCACAGAATTAGGCGACATTTCCTAAATTCTACAAATTCTAACAGAGGCAGAATTTGGAACTTCCACACAGCTCTAATGTAAACTATCAATATGTTCCTCTGTTTTTTCTCACATACATAATACAACAGACATCAATGTAACCCTTGAAATTGTTACAAACATTCATGGAAAGTACAGTTTTTTTCTACATTGTTTTTCTAACATGTAAAATAGAATAGCCAGTAATGTAAACTGCAGAAGGTTTACTAGAACTAAACTACAGATTTTTCTTTTGCCATAGGTTTTCTGAATAGACATCTTTGCAAACTGTGGGCTTTTGCCATTTTCAATAGAAAATGGTAGAACTGTGAGGATTCTGCATGGGTAGAATTCCATGGAATTCTGCAAAATTTCCAAAATTCCACAGAATTCTGGTTAAAGCACAATTACACAATTCTGTCAGACCATAACTGTCATTTTGTGTTTCTGATGAAATCTTTTACAGAACAGTTCTGTTACATGTATATATTTCAGAGACAGAAGTGTCACTTAATAAGGCAAAACTCTTATGAGAATAAGCAATAGGGTGGTGCATAAGACATGGCTGTTAAGCAGCTAGGCTTACTTGATACCAAAAATCTGTGCAAGAGCCAGAAAGCCTAAAACCAAAGGTTCTCAAGGAGCTTTCAGAAGAGCTTAGTATACTTCTGACAGAGGTATGCATGGAAACATATTAAAGTGGGGAAATACAGTACCAGATAACTGGAATGTGGCCAATGTGGAGGTGATATTCAAGAAAAGTATTACATTTGACCCAGCCTAAAAAGCCTGAACTGAAATCTTTTCTGGGGAAGGTGCTGAAAACACTAATTTAAATAACTTTGCTATTGCCAATGTGCTTGTGCAACAGCCTACTGTATGTCATTGACATCATATGACAAGAAATACACACAAGAAACATAAACACATATCTGCATAGATACAGACAAACTCACACACAGGATGACACATACTGTGTGTACTGTTTATAAACACACAAAAACTGCAATTCAAGCACACATGAACTCTTAGCATTTTAGGCTACATACCTTACATAGCCATACGAAGCCACAATGATCATCGCAGAGATGATACTATTTTCTTTAGGGTTAGTGCTTCTATTTAGGAATGTATTGACAGCTGAATGATATTGTTTACCAATAATATTTTGTAAGTTTATTCCAGAACGTTAGAATTTACATTTGCTATGTTCAGTTTGAAAAGTTGCAATTTAGTTTTGCAATTGACATTTTCCTAAACATTACATAAAATATGCAATTCGTACAATCAATATTTTTAGTGCACTGTAAATGTGTGGGCTAATGTATACCAGTATATATAAGGGATACATAATAGGGACCTGTGGATTACGTGATTTATTTTCACAAGAGCTGTTTGACCTTGGGTATCCTCACGAATGGCATAAGCCTCGAGGGATGTGCCCAAGGTCAAACAGCTGGAGCTAAAATAAATCATGTATTTCACAAGGTCTCTGTTATGTTTGCATGTATGCAAAAATGATCCTTTAGGATAGTGCAGGGAGTTTTGTTTTAAACTGATTATTTCATTCTTAATGAAAACTTACATGGACTTTTTGTGGTTTTCCCAGTGTAGCTCCAGTTAACATAGTGATTGCTAAGTGGTTGCTATGGATGCTTCAACTTTACATTATGGCCAGTACATAATGAAAAAATGTGATGCACAATTCTTTTGTTTTTGCTTTTTGGGTGTGGGGGGGGGCATTTGTTCATCAAAAAGTGAATGAAAATTTAATTATCAGCTATTTTTTGCCAATTATAAAAAATAAAAAAAGTATTTATAAATGAAACACTTCTCACTTTGTAGATATTTTTGTGTGGAACAACATTTGTGCTCAAAGTACCATGCTGTAATTTTTCATTTTATAGTTATTTGAATTTGTCAGATGCAAATAAAATTGAATTTTCTGCTGTTTTTTTTGCTAATTATAAAAAAACTAAAAGATATCTGTAAATGAAACACCATTCATTTTGTAGATATTTTTGTGCTGGACAAACTTCATGCTCACTGTACAATGCTATCATTTTTTTTGTTTTAAAATTATTCACATGTGCTTGTCGTAAAAATGAAAGAATTAGAATGTTCTGCTGTTTTTTGCTAACTATAAAAAAAATCTAAAAGGTATTTATAAATGAAAAAAAACACTCATTTTGTAGATATATTTGTGCTGCACAACTTTCTTTTTCACAATACCATACTATCATTTTTTTCATTTTAAAGTTATTCACATTTGAATGTGGTTAGTACTGCTACTGAGGCCAAACATTATAAATGAGTTCTGAGTGCTTGTGCTGGACCTACTGGCAAAACAGCTGTGTGGATAAATCAACTGATGACATAACAACTGTGTGGACAAATGGCTGATGATGACATAACAACTGTGTGGATAAATGAAACATAATTAATGGGTATAGTTTTTTTGTCCCATAGGGAACCCCATTGCATCATTTACCATTATAAAGGAGTGTTTATAATGGCAAGCACATGCTGGTTTCCCTTCTCTTGTGCATGCACCAGTCCCATTCTTCCCTTTCTCAGTGCTGGATATCAGAGCTTACCTCCAAAGACTTGACGGTGACTATACCTCCTGTCGGACTCGGTGGTAAGACTATGAAAACAAATTGGCAGCTAAAAATACCTAAACTGGGCTACATAAAGAAAAAGGAAAAAAAATTGTGAACAACACCGTTCTTTCAGCAGCTGCATCCAACTGTGGACCTTGCTAAAACCTGGTTAGACAGTGGCTGCATGTAAACATTTTGTTATTTTATATAATTGTTGTGGTGAAAAAATGATGCCCAGCAATTATATAAAATAAAATAAGAGGTGGTATGAAAAAACTCTAATTTTACACACACCTTCAGTGTTGGATGCTTAAATAAACCTCTCGAGCTTTGCTCTTGGGGTTTATGTGGCATCCAACACCTTGCGTGTGTGTAAAATTCATGTTACACACACCACCCCATATATTATTCTATGTTTATACACACAGTTGTTCAGATAAATGGATTTATCACACTCCATTTATGTCCACCCCATAGCATAAATATATTTATGCAGCAGGAGTGAACTCAAAAGCCATTGTATAAATGTGTTTATCTAAGCTACTACATGTATAAATCTAAAATCTTAGATTTCTACATATAGTAACATTGTCATCAGTAAATCATATCCTCCCCACTGTCCAGCCGACACTATTTCTTCCAATTTCATTTCCAAAAGTACTCCATAGAAGACACAGTAGCTGTTCTTCAAACAAGTGAGCAGTAAACCCCCAGCCATAAATTTTTCTTGCAGCCTGTCAGCTCCTTTTTACAGCAATTCCCTCGTTCCACAGTGCCAATGGCAAGTCCCAGTCTTTCTTAATAGGAAACTGAGCTCCATTTCTTCCCTAATTATCTCCTTCCTGAAGCTGCATCCACTTGTTCACTAAACTAATGTTAAATTTCTTTGCTTCCACTTGGTTCCAGTATTTTTTAACTACAGCACCCAGCTCAGTCTCATTAAACTTTTAACAACCCACACACAACAGTGGAAAATAATTTATTTTCTCCTTTATTTTTGTTTGACTTAAATTTAAACTACACCACTCATTGCATGTTTTCTTGCTTCCCCTTGCCTGCTTCAGCTCTCATTTATGTGCCCATTCCTTTTTAACCTGTACTCCAAATTCAAAAATGGTACATTTTTGCTAAAGAAAATTGAACTGTTTCCCCACAACTGCCAACAGTTCAGTCTTTAGTCTCTGGCCAACAGCAGCATTTCTTGTCTTCCTGCCTGCCAGCTGAATTCACTTGAAATCCTGGATCCTCAGATTGGTCCTGCACCACTCGCTCCTGCCACCCATGCCTCCTTTAGCTGTGATATGCTCTTCAATCTAAGGTGTAACTAACACCCCCCAAAAAATCAGTACCTGCATTTGTTCATTTCTGGCACTCTAGTTAATGGTAGAAACTCACAGCAGTGCTTTCACTCTCTCTCACTGCTCAAAAGTCTTAATTTGTTTAAAAAAAATATATAAAAGGGCTGTAAAGTAAATTAAACTAACTGTGACCACTGAGGAAAGTGCAATACTTTTCTCCTCTCTTGCTTAGAGCCACTGCCATTGTTCTGACTTAATTATTCATACATAGGCTGATATAACCAATCAGAACACACGTTGCATCCATCAGGGGCATTATGATGTTGTGGCATCCCTGGTAACCACTACGCTAAGGGAAGCTACACTGGGGAAAAATGCACAAAAAAGTCCCTGCAAATCTATGTATGAAAAATAAACAAACAGTAAAAACAAAGATCCCTGCACAGTCCTTAAGGATCCTCATTGCATAAATGAAATACACAACAGGAACCTTGCAAAGTAAATGATTTATTTTCACTTGTGATGTTTGAGCTTGGGCACCTCACTCGTGGGTTATGCCACTCATGAGGTTACCCAAGGTCAAGCAGCACAAGTGAAAATAAAACAATTATTCCACAGGTCCCTGTGGTGTATCCCATGTTTATATATATATATATATATATATATATATATATATATATATATATATATATATATATATATATATATATATAGTACATATAAATATACAAATATATGTGTGTGTGTGTGTGTGTGTGTGTGTACACACACACATATACATTTATATATGTATATATATATGTATATAGTGCTTTCGTCCCCTATAGTTAGGGTTCAGTCTTGACTGCTATGTCAAACTCAACATTGTGCACTTCAATAACTTCGCAGCCATTCAAGCGAGTCACATGAAATTTTTCAAGCACCATTAATGACCAAAGATCTCTTGATGTGGCAAGTTACGTTCTGGTTGGATGTGAGAGTGTGGAGATACAGATTGTCATAACATTTTTAAATTATTGTTTTTGGTGAAATTCTTTGTCACAACGCTGTGCAAAAAGGTGTGGAATTTTGGTTTGAAAATGTTACTGTATATACAGTAATGTATGTCAGGGGTCATATACATGCCTTTTGAAGGTTTGGTGAAAAATAATAATCCATTCCAAAGTTATTAATTGTTAAAGTTTCCCACTATTTCCTATGGGACCAGTTAGATGTTTCACTTGAAAAAGGATTCTTTATCACAAATGCGGAATCCTTTTTTTGCAAATGTGCTATGTTTTGCTGCAAATGCAGAAACTTATTTCATGCCTTCTCCATCTTATTTTCAGTTAGCAGTGAGAACAAAATTTAATAACTTAAAAAATGCACAGGTTTAATAGACAACAATAGGTGTCTTTACCTAATTGGGACCTGTACAATCCAATTCTGGGGATAGTTTTTTGATAAGTCACTTAGAAATGTGTTTTTTAATATGTGGAAATCCTTTTTCACAAACTGCGGGGGAAAAGCTGTGAAACAGGATCCTTTTTTTCAGTTTGCAAAAAAGGATTTTCTTTTACTGCAAATCGCGAAAAAGGAATCTCAAAACAAGATCCATTTTCACAATTTGTAAAAAAGGATTTTCTTTTTCCTCAAACTGTGAGAAAGGAACCACAAAAAAGGATTATTTTTTTGCAATTTGCAAAAAAAGAATTTTAAAACAGCTATTTCTTAGTCACTCCACAGTTCAAAAACTGTTGTTGCTTTTATTCTAAAGTTTTCAGGGTACAAAGGGCTTGCCCCTCAGATGTGCCTTTTGCTGTGCAGTGAAAATATATTACCTTGCTGTGGAGTTCCATGGCATTAAATGCTGGTTAATTTCCCATAGGATAACATTATAATCTGAGGTTTTGACAATTGTTTCTTTGTCACTATGCTATGAAGAAATGGTTTTAAATTTCTCTCTGAAATTTTCAGGGTACAAAAACCTTGCACCACCGATATGCTAGTTTCATGAAAATATATTAATTTGGTGTGTAGTTACACAGGTTTCATATTTTGTTGTTTTCTATAGGATAGCATTGTAATGTGAGTTTTTTTTGGTGGTGCACAATACATGTTCCACAGGCAAATAAGAATACCACTTCACTGTTTCAAGAATTATGGATGGATGGGAGCACAGGGCCCAGAATGCAAAGACAAATATGGTTATGGACTGATGGGAATGCAGGACTCGGAGAGCCCTGCACTCCCACAGGGAAATAAGGATACAATACAATGTCTCAAAAATTATAGATGGATAAGAGCACAGGGCCCAGAGGGCCCTATGCTCCCACAAGCAAATAAGGATATGATTATAGTACCGCAAAAAGTAACAACATTCTTGGCAAAAAAAACTTGGTTAATGAATCAGTTAGGGTTCCAGTGACCAAAGTTTTGAAATGTGGTGTTAAGGTTTCCAACCTTAACACCCCACCCCACTCTACATGCAGCAATATACATGGGGGTGTGCCTTGGGGTTGTCAGCCTTAATGCTCACCCCATTTTCCTGTACTGTACCTATCTCATCTTACTGTATTTACTTATGGAAATGGGTGGGTGTTAGGCTGACAGCCCAAGGTACATCCCCCACACTTTTTGTGGAATGCAGGGTGGGGGTGGGGTGTTAGGGTTGGAAACCCTGACACCACATTTCCAAACATTTGTCACTGGAACCCTAACTGATGCATTAACCAAATTGTGCACTTCAATAATTTTGCAACTGCTCAACAGATTTTCATGAAAATTGCCATGCACCATTATCCAGGGTTGATCTCTGGATGTGTTAAGTTATGTTTCAGTTGGATGTGCGGTTTCCAAGTTCCAGAGATGTGAAAAATGTATTTTTTTCACTCATTGACTTTGCTGGGATTTCTCTTTGAACTTGTTTACAGCCCACACTGTTTGGAATCTTTGTCTGGAAATTGTAGGGTAGAAAATGTCTGGGCTAGGCACAGATGCGCCTTTTGCTTGTTTGGTGTAAAAATATTAATCCATTTCAAAGGTATTTAATTTTTAAATTTTGAAAAATTTGTTTCCAAGCATGCTTAGTAGGCACTTCAGGATAGCTGTATGAAATGAAAAAAGAATCCTGTTTTGTATTGGAATATTCCTTTTTCATTTGCACCACCGATATGCTAGTTTCATGAAAATATATTAATTTGGTGTGTAGTTACACAGGTTTCATATTTTGTTGTTTTCTATAGGATAGCATTGTAATGTGAGTTTTTTTTTGGTGGTGCACAATACGTGTTCCACAGGCAAATAAGAATACCACTTCACTGTTTCAAGAATTATGGATGGATGGGAGCACAGGGCCCAGAATGCAAAGACAAATATGGTTATGGACTGATGGGAATGCAGGACTCGGAGAGCCCTGCACTCCCACAGGGAAATAAGGATACAATACAATGTCTCAAAAATTATAGATGGATAAGAGCACAGGGCCACAGGGTTTCAAAAGCTGCAAAAATGACATCCTGGAGAGAGACCAACGCATCTAGCTGGCTGATCAGGATCCCATTAGGAGTAATATGCACTTCAGTGTTGGACACATGCCCTATTATAAATGTTTTTCATAACCCATGAAATAATTTTTTTCATATCATGTGTCATAATAAAAGATCCTTTTTCATGAAGGGATTCTATCAAACGTAAAGTAGCTTGGCAAAAAAAAAATATGCTGGAGAGGATTTTCATGCAAAATCATCTGAAGGGATGGGATGGGGGAAACAGTCTGGTCCTCTGAATGCAGTGTAGTAAACAAATACCAACAGTTTTTTAATTACACACAGGGCAGAGAGAGCCTTAGCTGCTCTAGGTTTCAGGACATCAAAGAAAATTGGTAAGCTACAGTCACTAGCTTATAGTCCTGAGCCTCAGGTCTCCGACCATTGCTGGAGCTGAGAACTGAGCAGGAGAGGCTAGAGGGAAGAACTTGCTGTCAGCCGGGAGTCCAGACAAGCACAAGACAGAAATAGAGTTGGGACTGAACTTTCTTTGTGAGTTCTGAGAAGAAGAAAAAAGAAACACACAGCAGCTGCAGCACCAGAGTTCACCACATAACTTGCACCAGACATAGCATCAGATTGGGGGCAGTGATAATGCATTAGAAGAAGGAGGAAGACAAAAGAATATCCAACTGTCTGCTGTACTAACACTGCCAAGAACCGCATGCACAGTCTGAGTAAGTTTTTTAATTAATAATTATTACTAAACAATCACAGTGGAGGCCACTACAATTTACCCCTTTTGCTCTTTGTGGTGGAGCCATGGGAGGGACAAAATGCTCATGGTGATCCCATGTTTGGGTAAGGCTTGTGTGTGCATTTCAAGAGACTAGTAGAAGAACATTGAGAGATGGCAGCACATGGTGTGGCTGAGAGAACCAACCCAACATCCCAAGCAGCCGACTAGCTAAATGGTAAGCAATATGTTTTCCAACCCTATCTTTTATCTTAGCAGTGAGCCAGCAAGCTAGCTAAGCCCGGGAAGGTTCTAGATGACAGCCACACCCCCGGTGGAATTAAGATAAGGCAAAGTCAACAACTGTATGCCAATGTGTAGGAACCTTGTTTTCCAGCTGGCCTTCTACAGTTCATGTTTTTATTTATTTACTATTGTATGGGAATTGCAACCCTTTGAGTCAAAGACTCATTTACAAAGGCTCATCGTCGTACACAGTACAGGACGGGGCAGGAGAAACATACAGTGAGTGGAAAACAGACAACAGTGCAAGAACAAAAAAGTAAAGCAAAAATATATACATTAAATACAGAGGGTGTAGGCCACAGCAGTGAAAGAAGGCCCCTTTTTGCCGGAGACTGGCCTATACAATGACGGTAGCTAAGCAAGAAGGAGCAACTGCTGTTGAGTACACATACTGTATTACATTAAATGCAGAAGAAGTAGACAATAGGAGCGTGAAAAAAAAATCAGATTTGCAGGTACTGGCCTATACATGATTGCAGCTAAGCAACAGGGAGAAAAGCCTACTAATACATTAACAGAGTGGGTAGAGAAAAGGTCAACTGGTTGTGGGCAGGACCAGGTGGGGGCTGCAATTATTTGCAATTGCAATTACAGTAGTTGAAAAGCTGATTACGGAAGGCTCATTTAAATGGTCTGATTCTGAGCTTGGATGTGATACTAGGAGTGAGGGTGTTAAACCAGGTAGGGGCCCTGTAGCAGAAGGACCTCTGAGCAAGGGTCATCCTGACCCTAGGGACTAGTAGCAAGGTTTTTGTAAAGCTTTGGGTGGGGAAAGTCGGTGTGGAGGTGCTGACTAATTTAGACAGACCCGGGGGGTGGGGTTAAGCCAGCATGGATTCTTTGGGTGAGCAAGCAGGTCTGGTAGAGTAGTTGCTCATCAAGGTAGAGGAAGGTTGACAAGGAATATAGCATGCAGGTGTGGGTGAGCCTTTCAGCCCCTGTGAGTAGCCAACAGGCCTTGTTGACAGAGCTTGATTTTGCCCAGAGCAGTGTTGTCCACTGCACCTTATTTCAAGAGTCCATAGTCCACTAGGGATAGGACTGATGAGTCAATGGTGAGTCTTAGCACTTCTGGGGGGTGACAGGCTCTGTGCCAGTATAGGAAGCTTGTGCATGAATTTATGGCAGAGCAGAGGGTAGTGGGTATATATGTGGTCTGGAAAGGTGAGGGCAGAGTCGAAGATATCATCTAGGTATTTGTGTGAGGTAACCTGCTCAAGAGGGTGGTGGGAGAGGGACTGGATAGATAGTGCTGAGCCCTTGAGTTTGTTCTGATTGTGGGTGAACAGCAGAGTTTTTGTCTTTATTAGGTTAATTACAAACCTGTGGTCAAGGAACCACTGCTCGGTCTGAGCAAAAGAGGATTTCAGAGCAAGCTGGAGTTAGGCAGGATTAGGATTGGATGCAAAGAGGACCACATCATCTGCGTAAAGGAGTATGCTTTCTGAGGAGGCATTGGTCAGTGTGTTTAGGCATAAGCTAAAGAGTAGTGGCCCAAGGATAGAGCCTTGTGGCACACTGGAGTGGACTTGATGGGGGCTAGAGAGGATATTGTTGATTTTAACACATTGGGTTCGGGCAGTGAGGTAGTTGATGACCCAGTTTACTGGGCCCAGGGAGAAACCAAGTTGTGTGAGGGTGCTAATGAGAAGAGGGTGGCAGACTGTGTCAAAGGCCTTTGACAAATCAATGAAGACTGCCCTGGCAAGGTGCCCCTTGTCTAGGAGGGAGTGAATAAAGGTAAAGAACTCTATGAGGGCAGTTGTGGTGCTGAACCATGGCAAAAGCTATGCTGGTCCATGCAGAGGAGGTTGTGCGTGGTAAGGTAGTCTGTTATTTGGTCAGCAATGATCTTTTCCAAGGCTTTGGAGAGAGAGGGAGGATGGAGATCAGTCTGTAATTTCCTTGGGAGGTTCAGACACCACCCTTGTGTATGGGGGTGATGACCACCATTTTCCATGCTTGGGGGAACTGGCCAAGGTGGAGGGAAAGGTTGAGAAGGTTTGTGAGGGGGGTAAGAACAATGTCCAGGGTAGAGCGAAGAAGACTGAGATCAAGAGAGTCACTGCTGTGTCTGGCACTGTTTAGGGCTTTGAGTAGGTAATGTTTTGCAGCAGATGGGGAGAGAGTTCAGAAGTAGAAGGGTGGGTGTTGGAGAGTGGCGGTGGTGGGGTGAGGGGTGGAGTCAAAAAAGTTGGCAAGTAGGGTAGTAGAGAGATCTGAGAAAGCATCATTCAGACCACTGGCAATACTTTGTGGGTTGATGGTGATTGCACCATCAATACTGAGCTGGGAGGGGGGCAGGGACTGGGTTTTACTGTTAAGTTCCTAGTAGTAGAATTCACTGTTTTAGTCATGTTTTTCCCTCTCTCTCTTGGCTGCCTGCTGTGATGTTAATTAAGTTTTGGGACTCTGTTCATTTTTATTTTTGCTTTTTTTGCCTTACCCATTTTCCTGCCCTAAATGTTTTCCTGGTGTTAGGTCCCATCATTCTTTCTGCCCATGGAGGACTCCTTTCTGGCTTCTTCTATGCTGTCACTCTCCAGAGCAGTCTTCCACCACTGATTCTCTTGGGCTTCTGTGCCTGGACTAGGTTCCTCACCCAACACCATCCTCTGCTCCTCACCCCCCCCCAGCCACTGTCAAATTTAAATTCTTTGCTCAGAGGTAGAGAGCAATGGTTGCATTGCAAAAGTGCACCATGCAGGTCCCCTTTTGTAAATAAATATAGATATGGTATGCTACCAAACAGAGAAAGGATTGGTGGGGGGGCATGCAGACAGACAAACTGTGTATTGGCAACTTATATGCAAATAAATGTGGTTGCAATATAAAGTAACAGCAAAACAGCTTCCTGAATATAGGGAATATAGCACACTGGACTGCTTTCCAGCAGTTGCGTCTCATAAGGCATCTTACTGAGCAGTCCTCCACTCAGTGCACCACCACAATTGTCACTTCTGTGGTTGCTTCTCTGAAGCAAACCCCAGCTTGCTCTCAATACTGACCAAGCAGGTGTCTACTCCATACACTGCTTATGTGTTCCTTCCTGCAGTGGCTTCTGAAGGTTGCTTCTACCCGAACCATTACAGACCTTATGACCTTGCGGAAACTTCCTACTTTACATTCTTAAAGGGGATTATTTACATACTGGGGGAGATATTCGGAGGAGTTGCGCAATGCACAACTGAGGTGCGCATGCACAACTGCAGAAATGCACCTGGAGCCATATTCAACCAACATGAATGCACAGCGCAATATCCATTGCGCAGATGCACAACAGTAATGTATGTGGCACAAGTACAAGGGGGCGTTTCCATGAATAGGCTGCGCAGTGGCATATTCAGCTGAAAAGCATGGTGCAAGTCAGGAGCAACTCACAGAATGCACCAGAAAGACTTGAATATATAAAAGGAGGCTTAAACACACACACAGCAGATGTGCAAGCCAGAGCAAGAGACAGCAATGGATGCCGGGCCTTTTGTGATGGAGGTGGTAATGAGGGGGTGTGAGGAGGAGGGAGAAACACCAACGTGGTCAAAGATGGGCCCATCGGTGGTATGTCCACTTTACCTTTGAGGGCTATGGTGATACGGAGATCTTGGGCTGGTACCATCTGAGCAGGGAAATTCTGAGACTGCTCTGCGAGCTGTGCCATGATGAGTTGCAGGCACCCACCAGAAGCACGCCATGACAATGGAGACCAAAATGACAGCAGCAATGTACCTGCTCACCATGGGCACCTTCCAGAAACCAGTGGGGGTAACCACTGGTATAACCCAATTGGCCATGTCCCGCCTCCTCACACAGTTCCTCAACGCCCTGCTGCCACATGCTTCGAAGTTGATATGATTTCCAAGCACACAGGCAGAATGTACAGCAAACATGCAGGACTTCCACAAGGTGGAACGTATGCCAGGCATGATCTGGGCCATAGACTGCTTTCATGTGCCCATACACACACCATCTGGCCCAGAGGGGGCCACCTACATGAACAGAAAGGGCTACCCATCCGTCAACTGCTAGGTGGTGTGCAATGCCATGGGGTGCATCACCAATGTGTGTGCCACTCACCCTGGGAGTGTGCATGATGTATTTATCTGGCACAGCTACATCCAGTGCCAGAGGTTTGAGATCCCCACGGGTCACCTGATAGGTGAGCACGGCATGGGACGGGGTGGGAGGGCAGCCATGATGGAGTGCGGGGGCCCAGGCCACACATGGCGGGTGCTGAGAGGGTGGCCGTAGGCAGAAAGGGGGAAGGAAGGGGAACAAGAAATGCCATGTGCTAACCAACATGTTTTACCCACACAGGTGACAGTGCCTACCCCCTGCACTGCTAGCTGCTCGCCCCCATATGGCACCCATCCAGTGCTACAGAGGAGAGATACAACAAGGCACACATCGCTACACACAACATCATAGAGTGAGTCTTTGGCATGCTTAAGATGTGATTCCATTGCCTAGACAGGTCCGGTCGTGCCCTACAGTACAGCCCTGTGAAAACCTGTGGCCTATTCCTGGCCTGCTGCATGCTGCACAACATAGTCATTGACCATGGGATAGCTGTCCAGGTGGATGAGGGCATCAGCAGTGATGAGGATAGAGAGGAAGGGCAGGATGGGGTTATGTAGCCACACATGGAGAGAAGGGATCCCAGGATGGCTGTACGGGCACGGAGGCACCGGGACATGATTGTACAGGAGCACTTCAGGAACTGCAGGTGAGTATCAGACATGACATCAGTGCGTGCATGGAACACCACACACACACACACACTCACACACACACACACTCACATGCACACACACACACACACACACACACACACACACACACAGGTGCACAGCCACACAAGGAGGCATGCAGTGACACCATCACACACAGCATGCACAGGGACCACAGAAACACAAGGCCACATGCCCACAGCATAGTGCACAGGCATGGGCACATGCACACACATGAAGGCCCTGCACTGGACACAGAGCTGCCCACATGACCCGCACAAGCACCACAAGCACCATCATGTGATACACAGCTGGGCACAGTGGGGCATATGGGTGACACATGCAGGAGCAGAAGTTGATGTGACAATGCAGAGTGAATGCACTGGCACATATGCCTGGCCGGCACAGTGCTGCCCTCATCACACCCCCCACACCACAAGACCCAGCAGCACAGCATGCACACATGGAGGACATGCCACATGCCACACATATGTGCCAGCACACACACACACATGGGAGTGTCCTGCCAAGTACACACCAGCCAACAGCAGTAGGTAGTAGGATGGGACAGCACACACAGTAGGACTACCATGCAGCACCACAGCCACGTGGGTGGCCATGCCCTGGCTGTGTGGCAGCCACAGGCTGCTCAACAGCCACTGGAGGTGTAACCAACACACTCAGAGGGGTAGAGGCCTGAGAATGTGATCTGGTCCTCATGGGCGTGAAAAGCCCAACAAAGAGATTACTACTGGGTGTTTCAGGGATGGGCATGTCAGAGTCTGGTGTCAGCCGTGCTGGTGTTGCCAGACACTGGCTCTGTGGTGTTAATGTTGCACTACGGAGAGTCCTACATGCCCTGCCACACTCAGTGGAAGCCAGTGATGAGAATCCGGTGGCAATAATACTGGCAATGTGGTCCAGCAATGCAGTTGTGGCCTCCCACAGCTGCCAGAGCTCACCAATCAACTGAGCATGTCCAATGTCCCCACACTTGGACAGCTGATGCAACTCTACCCACAGTGCATGGAGCTCAGCCCCAAGTATCGCTTGGTTCTCCATGGATGACCACAGCAGCCTGGTGTGCTCCTCCAGCCTGTCAGCACCTTGCACATCCTGGGGCTGATGCTGACCTGCTGTGGATGTGGCAGCATGCTGTGCAACATCCCTTGCCTGGGAACTCTGCACAGGGGAACACACAGGTGGTGGGGATTCTGTGAGTGCCCCTTCAGTGGCCCCTGTGGTGTGCTGCATGGTGGCCACTGCAGCCCGCTGCCATTGCCCATCTGCCTGCTGGGCTGTCCATGTGGCACCGGAAACTGTGGCAGTGCCCCCCCATGGCCGGCGACAGCAGCAGCGCCACACACCACTGTGCAGCCATGGTTAAGGGGGGCTGTATGGGTGCCATTTCACCACCGATGGCAACCACTGCCTGTGTATGGCCCTGTACCCTGGGTGGCATGTCCAGACCCATGGCACCCAAGCTCAGTGTCATGTCATCATTGGTGTCTGACGATGCACCCTCCTGTGTCCCTGGTACAAGTATGGGTAGGGCCTTGGTGAGTGGGAGGTCGGTCAGGGGGTCATCGTAGCCTAGACCCAGGAATCCCAGCTGCTCCACACTGCCCAGTCACCAACGGTCAGTGGCCCTGATGCCTGTGGACATTGATGGCTCTGCCTCGTTGGATCCAATGTTGTTGGCAGTGTCCTGCAACTCACCCCTGAGGCATGATGGTGCTGGAAGACAAAAGAGCAATTATCATTGTTGACGATGGCAACGTGTATGCAGTGCCATGGCCAATATGAATGGGCATGGGTGCCACCACCATTCCTGCATGCAACAGCACCACACATCAGGGTGGTCATGCCCCTGGCGGTGTACATGCCAGACCAGCCATGGTGAGTGGATGCAGCACATGGTTGCATCAACACATGTCTGACATGCATGTGCCTCCCCCACAGGCCACAACACCAGTGGTGTGCTGCGCAGCTGCCTTCTCCCCTGTGGACCATGACGTGCCACTGATGTGCTGCATAGACAACACTGTGGGGCAGCCCTGCAGTACTGCACACCCTGTACTAGGGGTCATGGTCAGAGTACAGTGCCAATGCTGCTGTCCCACTGCACGCAGGTGGCCAGTGTATTATTTGCTAACATGTTTGCACTGTATGTATGTGACCATCTGTGACAGTGGATATATTGCAGCCGTTTACATACTTTATGCAGTATGGAGCATCTTGAATGAATAGTTGAAATGTCTTTCAGTGTTGCCAAATCACTTGATAACTGTTTAGAAAAAAAAAGGTTTTCTTTATTAAATGTGGTCTGAAATACAAACAGGGGAAACATGAGTAACTTGTAGAGTATTACAGGATTAATTTCCATGCAGTTCTATTCATTTGTCTTATATACCCTTCCTAGTCAGTCATATCCTACTCTTTATTCATCAAAACCCAGACAGAATATGTTTACTACTGATATGTCAGTTCTTTTTTTATCCCCCCATTACATCCTCGATTCAGTTCAAGTATCAGTTATTATGCCCTACCTTTATAGCTAACCCAGGACATGAAGTCCCATCTCCGACTCTGTTACTAACCTAAATGACAATAATGGGAACAAGCTAAATTCGTGCAGTGAAGGGGGTTAAGTGCCCATTACACAAGGATCGGTTCATCTCTGTACCTCAGGAGTATGCTTTCTTTTGAGTTTAAATGCAGGTATGGAATGGGAGACATCTAAACAGATGTGGGCTGGTTATTTCTCAACCCCTCACACACACACACTTGCCACCACCAGGTAACCTGCACCCCCTGCCCCCACATTATGGGAAAAAAAACTGGTCTGCCTGAGTATAACAAACAGTTTGCAGCAAGAACCACCGCCCATGTGCTTAAGATATTAAAGTAATTATATAATTCGTGAGCTTGCCTTCTCTCTTTTGAATTTATTCTTGTTATGTTTTTAAGAACTAATTGATAACTTGTCAAATATTATAAGATGGATAACTTAATTTTAAGAGAGTGCTAGCAATGATGTATCTCCTTTTTGATTCAGCACTGGGATGTTCTTTCCATGCAGTGACAGGTTATTAGATTTCAGGTAAGTGTGAAATATTTTGAAGCTCCCATATTATCTGATGCTGTACTCATTACATAGAGGTTTCACTTTGATTTTGAGATATACAACACATAAGCTTAAGCTCCCCTTTGAAAATATATATTTTTGTCAAGTTGTCTAAGCAATGCAATTTATTTTGTTTAAAACCACATGTGCAGTTTAAACAATCTGGCAAATTGTTTTTAAAGTAAGAGCTACAAAATGGTGCAGCATCCACTTGATAAATATTGTAAGACACCGTTCTGTGAAGCTGCATGGATTTAGTATAAAATGCTACAACAAATAATTCAGATCAGGTGCTTCAGTGATACAATAAGCCAGTGCTTAATAATAGTGGCTCTGACATACATTATCTGTTATATGGTTTCTTGAACTGTCTTCATTGTGACATTGAAATGTAGCAGCTCTGATACACATTATCAATTACATAGTTACTTGAACTGTCTTCACTGTGGCTTACAAAAGCATGTGTAATTGAATTTAATTTTTTTGAGAAACTGTATATTTTAAACGAATAATGAACACCGGTGCTATTACCTTCAATGTCACACTGAAAGTTCTAACTGTGCCTGTTTACATAAAATTACTGATGCTTCTATTTTACTGTTTGTCTAGTGTTATTAACATTACCATGGTTTTATTTATATTAAATCATTTTATCATTAATTTGTAGTACTATTTCAGCTGACGCGTATTTTTTGTAGGCACACTCCCGGAGGAAGAGTGCTATACTGGAAAAGCCAGGGATAATGGTTGCTTACAGCTTGTTCTGCACAATACCATTGGAGCAGTATTTGTTATAATAAAGAGTGTATTTCATGTAGACTCCAAGGACTGATGTTTCTCCCTACTTTTCTGTGGGTGTGGTTTTATTGGATAATCTGAAAAGGCCATTTTATTCATTTTTTTGCACTGGTTTGGGGTCAAGTGCACTAGTTTTGCATTGTATACTTGCATTGTCATACACTAATTTGTTTATATAGATTTATTTACATTGTGACAGTGTACAATCCCACACTGTGGTTCGATGCACTTCATGAATGTAAAAAGTTTAAATACTTATGCTCTGTGAATGATTGCAGACATATAGGAGAACCAGTTACTCACTTTTTTAGATAAAATGATATTGTAGAACACATTTAGTCATCCTGAGAAGAAATGTAAGTATAATTCATTTGGAGGATCACCTGTTATTGTTCAAGGGGCAAAGGGTTAACATCGACTCTTGCATTATATGCAAACTAAATATTTTTTAGGTAAAACATCTTGGGTTTGTGATGACGATTGTTTTAACTAACTTTGATACTAAACATTACATTTTTCAGAAACATAGTAGTTAAGACTAATATTAATCCATCTACTTAATCTTCAGTCATAATTGTCTTGCATTGAATATCCTGAGAGAACATTTTAAGAAGTTGGTACAAATGTAACAGCCTTTTAATGAATTCTATTGCAGACAATTGGTCCCTGAGTATCAGATAATGCTTTTTAAATAAAATGTGGATATTTTAATTCATAAATCATATTACTATATTGCCTTCAAAATGTCAACACATTTGTAGAATTTATGTAAAAATGATATCCTTATTTCAGTACGTCTGACCTGTAATTTGCATTTCTCACCCTATTTAAGTGTGGTGTTTGTGATTATTATTTTCTAGGAATTCTATGTTCTGATCTTTAAATTATTGGTCTTGAAATGCAGTGTCTAATAAACATGAATTGAATCTTTTGCTGTCTCCGCAATATTTAGAAAAGATAATATTTTCATCAGCAAAAAAAAAAAGTGAAATTTATGCTCTTGGAAACACTTGACAGCAAAAGCCACATTAAATATTCTACAAGTTAAAGAAGCCGTGCTACAATTTTTTTTATGCTGCACACCATGAGTTGTTGTTTTTTTAAATTCAGCACTTACCATTTATTTGTAAGCCAAAAGTGGCAGCCATCTTTTTTCTTGAGAAAAAATGGATAAAAAAATAATAACATTCTGACATGTTTTTTGAAATTATAACATTTTACCACCAAATGAAGGTAGGAGATGCCTGGAATCTTTTATTGTGAAAAAAAAAAGGTAGTTCACCCAATTTCATTGCACTGGTGCTTTGAGTATTTTGTTTGTTTTTTTAACAACATTGACCCTAAATTTTTGACATTGCCTTTTTGGGACCGCACTTTATGATCAATATCAGTGGAGTTATGCAAAGCTGACCCAAAAGGCAATTTCATGGTCACTTAGCTAAATCACCTTTCAGGCAGGATTTTAACATTTTCACTACCTTTGCTCATGAAATAGGGTCATAAAAAAGCTATGTTGAAATGTTGGGGGTCAAAATATGTAAAAATGGCAAAGTGTTGAGCAGCTGTTGCAATTTTGCTACGCACACTGGTAACTTTGAAATTTTTTTATATTTTGACACCAAATTTTCAACATAGACCTTTTATTACCCCACCTCATGTATGTCATAGCTATCATATTTCAAATCCAGGCCAAAATATGTTTTCACACTTATGGTGCAGAATGGCATTGCAGTTGGGTGGAATTACATTTTGGTGGGGATTCAAACATTTTCAGTACCTGTTTCATGAGGGGGGTAATAAGATGGCTATGCTGACAATTTGTTCACTGTTGTCCTACAAATGGAAGTGCAGGACCCTTTCATAGTGACATACATATATGCATCTATGGAGGCATGGGCGCACAGGGCCCTCCCACAGACAAATAAGGATATGATTAATCTATCTCAAAAACTATTGATGGGTGGGAACCAAAGGCCAAGAGAGTCCTGTGTTCCAACAGGAAAATTAGGCTATAATTACACTATTTCAAAAAGTAAGGAAATTATTTCCAAAGCACTATGTTAATGCATCAGTTAGGATCAAGGCCAAGGTGACACAAGTAGGGAAATATGACAGTAGGTTTTCCAACACTAAAACTCCTGCCCCATCCCTGAAGTGAATGAGGGGTGGGGTCTTCATTGGGATTCTCAACCTTAACGTTCACCCAACTCTATGCACTCATGAAACATACACATCTGTCTCCATCACATCTCAGCTTTTCTGTTACTGCAGTGGGGTGAGTGTTAGGGTTGAGAACCCAAAGGAAGACTCCGCCCCTAATTCACTTCAGGGGTGGGGCAGAGGTTTTAGGGTTGGAAACCCTGACATCATATTTCCCTACTTTTGTCACTTTGTACTCAACCCTAATTGATGCAGTAACATAGTTATTTGACAAAGAATACATACAGTATGTAGGCATGATAGTGCCACTATAGTTAGGGTTGGGCAGCAGTTTCTACTTTAAATCTGAAAATGTGCACTTTAATAATTTTGCAATCGATCAATGGATTTTCAAAAAATTTTGTATTCTCTGTCCTGTGGGGTAGATCTCTTGATGTGGCATGTTTTTTCTGGTTGGATGTGCAGATTCTGAGATCTAGATATTAAATAAAAATAAAAACCATCCTTTTTGCAGTTTTTTCCTCATCACCTTGTGGCCAGATGGTGTGGAATTTCTGCATGATTTTGGTAGGGTAGAATGAACTTTGGTAGCAGAGCAGGCAGTGAACATTTGGTGCAATAATATTAATCTGTTGCAAAGTGATAATTTATTTTAGTTCCCATTATATCCTATATGACTTTTCTGAACAGTCCAGTCTTTTGGAAGTTGTCTTTTCTTGGACAAAGGATTTGATCTCACGATAAAGGAATGAATCTTGTGAGAGCAAGACTTCTTTTTTTGTGAGAACACAAATCCTTTTTTGTGAGAAAAAAAATCCTTTTTCAAGAGCCACCATCTTGTTTTTCATTTTTTTCAGAACAAAAAAAATGTAATCCCATAAAAATGTTGTGAACAAGATACACCAACACATGTATCTTGTTCATTGGGACTCCCTCAGATGGATTTTGAAGTTCTTTCATTTAATGCAAATCTCCAAGGGTGTTTTATTTCCCATTTAGATTCCTTTTTTGTGACTCATTACTTTCTTTTTCGCAAGCCAGAAGTTAGCAAGTTGGGAAAAAGGAATCCTTTTTTGGCCCCTCAGGTTGCAATACACACTTTTGTTAACAATTTTGTTGACATCAGGGTTTCCAATCCCCATGCCATTGGTAGAAGCCCCCACACTATTTTGAGACACTGGGGAGCCCACTTACAATGTCCTGTGATGCCCCTCCAAAGCTAATGTGGGACACTGGGTAGTCCACTCCCAGTTTCCTGAAATATTAATATGTGACTTTTTTTTGCCAACATCGGGGTGCCCAATCCCCATGTCAACACTAGAACCCCCTCCCCCACCAGTGTGGGACACTGGGAAGCCCCTCAGTACAGTGGAACACAGGTAAGGCCACCCTCACTGTCCCAAAATATTGTTTTGTGTCCCTGTAAAAAAGAAAACAGTCCCCCTACCTCTTATTTTTTATCCTGCAAAAAATAAAATGGTCCCTCATCATCTACTCCATCCCCATACGCCATCCTGACCCTCTCACTGAGCAGTCCACCCCCCAACCGATACTTGTGACTGGAGGCCATCAGCTACCATATTCTGTGGACTGTGACACATCTGCACTCTTCAAATCTGAACTGTGAACTAAAGAAGCAAGGTAAGTGCTGTATAATGGTTGTCAATGGTGTTTTTAACTTATGTTGCTATTACAGCCATTTTTAGGTATATTTGCACCAAATTTTCAACATGGGCTTTTTGAGATCCCTCCTCATGAACACTGGCACAGTCATTTCATTACTCAGTCTTAAAAGGGGGATTTCTTGGTCACTGCATGGAATCACCTTTTGGGATCAGTTAATGAAATGACAGTGACAGTGTTCATGAGGTGAGGTCCCAAAAAGCCCATGTTGAAAATTTGATGCAAAAATACCAAGAAATGCCAGAGTTATGTGCAGTCATTGAAACTTGCTATGCACGTACATAACTTTGGCATTTTTTAATATTTTCACTCTAAATTTTTAGCATAGCCGTTTTTTCACATCATCTCATGAACAGTACAGCTGTAATTTTTTACATCCTGCTCAAAATGTGTTTTCACACCTGTGGCACAGAATGGCACAGTTGCTGCACAAAATCATCTTTCAGGATGAAGTAATGAAATGACAGTACCAGTGTTCATGAGGTAGGGTCACAAAAAGGCCATGCTGAAAATATGGGGTTCAATTTTCAAAAAATGGCTGTGTTATGGACATTCATTGCAATCTCATTACTCACGCTCATAACTTTGGAAATTTTCATCATTTTCACCCCATATTTTCAATATAGTCTTCTTAGTACCCCACATCATAAATGCCACAACTGTCATTTTTCAAATCCTGGCCAAAATGTGGTTTCAAACCTGTGGTGTAGAATGGCACTGCAGTTGCACAGAATTATGTTTTGGCAGGCATGCAAACATTTTCTGTACTGGGTACATGCAGCGGGGTGATAAGAAGGTTATGTTGAACATTTGGGGTTAAAATTGTTTAAGATGGCACAGTTATGACTATTTGTTGCATTTTCACTATGTCTGCTCGTAACTTTATGCCTGGAAGTGCAGGGGCTGGAGGTCCCTGCATTTGCACAGCTTAATACAGATATGCATCAATGGAGGGGAAGGAGTGCAAGGTCCTAAGGATCCTGTGCTCCCACCCCTAAAGATGCATCCACAGCTACACACACACGTCTGTGGAGGGATGGGAGCATAGGGTCGAAAGGTCCCAGTGCTCCTACAGTAAAAGAAAGATACTTTTATACTATTTCAAAAAGTAAGGAAACAAATTGCAAAAAAACTTTGTTAATGTATCAGTTAGGATTAAAGCAACAAAAGTAGAAAAATGTGACATTAGGTTTTCTAACCCTAATACTCCACCCCCACCCTGCACGGAAGAAGAGGGATCGGGGGTGGCATAGGCAAGTTCAAAGAAAAATGTCATCAAAGTCAATTAGTGAAAACATGTTTTTTTCATCTCTTCATAACTTGGACACTGCACATCTGATTGGAACATAACTTGCCACATCAGGAGATCTACCCCGCAGGACTATTTATTTATTTATTTAAATTTTGGTAACCAGGTAGGCCCACTGAGACCAGAGGTCCTTTCTTCAGGGGTGACCCAGGATTAGTTACATAAAGCAATGGTTACATACATTAGACAAGATACAATTGTTAGGATTATAATATACAGGTGACAGTAATTACAGTTGACAATATGGTTTGTACATTACGCACTATACATTGGAATAGCAGTGGTCATAGTAGATACAGTCATTAAATTAAGCATGGACTAAGCATACCAAATTTTGTGCAAATCCACTGAACGGTTGCAAAGTTATTAAAGTGCAATATTTTGAGTTTAACATTGAAGTACCTACTCAAACCTAACTATAGGGGATTGATGACCCAAAGACACACCCTGATGCCTTTTGGAGTGTGAAGGGTAGAGGTAGGGTGGTAGGGTTGGTTGGGGGGTGGGATGGGATGTAAGGGTTGGGAACCCTAACACCAAATTTCCATACTTTTGTCACTCTCAAAGTCATCAGAGACCAAAAATCTCACGATGTGAAAAGTTTTTTTCCAGTCAGATGTGTGAGTCCAGAGATACAGATTATCAAAAAATTTGAAAATTACCATTTTTGGTGAAATTCTTTTGTCATGCTGCTGCACAAACATGGTGTGGAATTTCAAACTGAATTTTTTAGGGTGGAAAGGTCACATATAATTTAGTGAAAACTTAATTCATTCCAAAGCTATTAAGTTTCATAGTTTCTCATTATTTCCTATGGGACCAGTTAGATGTTCTGCTCAAGAAATGATTCTTTATTGCGAATGTAGAGTCCATTTTGCAAACACAGGATCTTTTGCTGCAAATGTGGAATCTTTTTCCATGCTTCCACCATCTCGTTTTCAGTTAGCAGTAAAAATAAAGTTAAATAACTAAAAAATACACTAGTTTAGTTGACAACAACAGTTGTCTTTAATTAATCGGGACCCATAGAATCCACATCTGGAGTTAGCTTTTCAATAAGTTATGTAGAAATGTGTGTTTTTTTAACATGCCAAAATCCTGTTTCACAAACTGCAGAAAAAAACACAAAACAGGATCCTTTTTTGCAATTTGCGAAAAAGGAAAACTGAAAAGGATTCTTTTTCACAATTTGTAAAAAAATAATTTTATCTAGCTGTTTCTATGTCACACCACAGTTAAGAAACAGTTTGTGATTTTGCTCAGACATTTTTGGGGTACAAAGTGTTTGCCCCACAGATGTGCCTTTTGCTGGTTTCATGAAAATGTATTAATTTGGTGTCAAGTTACACAGGTTTCAAATTTTGCTGGGTTTTGTATAGGATAACATTGCAATGTGAGGTGTTTCTTTGGCACTGCACACTATGGGATGGCAGTGCAGGGCACACATGTCCCTGCACTCCCACAGGCAAATAAGGATACCTCTACACTATATCAAAAATTATGCATGGATGGGAGCTCTGGTGCCCAGAGGGCTCTACACTTCCACATACACATATGGATACCATTCTAGACTGATTGGAGTGTCGTGACCAGATGGCCTGGCATTCCCACAGGGAAATAGGGATATAATTCCAGTATCTCAAAAATTATGGATGGATGGCACCTTGTGCTCCCACATGCAAATATGAATTCCATTATGGACTGATGGGAGTGAAGTCCTTATGAAAAGATGGCAGTGAAAGGCTCAGAGGTCCCTTCTCTCTCACATGTGAATAAACATAGTATTATGGTGTGATGGGAGTGCAGGGCATAGAGGATCTTGTGTTTCCACAGGGAAATAAGGATACAATTACATTCTCTTAAAAATTATGGCCGGATGGGAGCACATGGCCCAGTACGTGAAGGACAGGAAAGAGCAAAGTGATTGAAAGAGTTGAAAAGCGTGTCCAGTCTGGTGAGGATGGACTTAGGGGCAACACCATAATCTATGTTTCCAAAGTCAAAAATTGAAAGGATCATTTTCTGGACAATCTCATGGTGGGCTGAGGGGGAAGTCATCCACGGTGTCGGTACAGAACATCTAATTTGGGATGTAGCCTTTTGTGGCTAGCATTCACATGAACAGCAAAGTTGAGGCTCCTGTCAAGCCAGAGTCCAAGATATCTAAAAGTGGAGACATTCTCTAGTAAGGATTCCTCCAGGGTATGAAAGGCAGTGATGGCAGTAAGCCTGCTGAGCTTTTGTCTGGTGCCAAAAGGTCATAGAGACCATCTTTTTGGCATTGAGTGACAGTTGATTTGTATGAAACTAGTGTAGGACATTGTTGAAATCCAACTGGAGGCTTGTCACTACATCAGAGGGGGAGGAACCAGAGGTAAACAAAACAGTATCATGCATGTACATGTGAATATCAGCTGTTGAGCAGGCAGTAGGTAAGTCATTCAGAAATATCAAGAAGCATATTGGCCCAAGTACTGAACCTTGAGGAACTCTGTGTTAATGGGAAGGGGGGGAGGAAGTTACCTATCCTGACTGATTGGGTCCTACCCATAAGATATGAACTGAACCAGTAAGTGGCACACTCTGAGAGACCAGCTGCTGCAAGCTTGTTGAGGAGTAGTGTGTGGGAGACTGTGTCAAAGACTTTGGCCAAATTGACAAGAATGGCCAAGGTGATGCATCCCTGGTCCATACCAGAGAGGATGTAGCCAGTGAGCCATAGAAGTGAGGTCGTGGTGGAGTGGGCTTTCCAGAAACTAGACTGGAAGGGGGTGAAAAAGGAGGAGAGTCAAGGTAAGGAGAAAGATGATTCAGTACCAGGTGCTCCTTGAGTTTTGCTAGGATTGCAAATAGGAATATCGGATGAAAATTACCTGGATTAGTGGAATCGCCACCCTTAGGGAGGGGGTCAACTGTGGCAAACTTCCAGGCTTCGGGTGCAGTGGCCAGTTTGAAAGAAAGATGCAGAAGGGTGGTGAGCAGAAGAGAAATGGCGTGGGCTGAGAGGTGCAGAAACTTAGGGTCAAGCCCATCTGGGCTTTTACCCATATGGGGGTAAAGGGCTAGAAGAGCTTTAAGTGTGTCATTTGGGGAGACATGGAAACATAGATGTTGACGGCAGATAAGGACTGCAAGGCCCATCTAGTCTGCCCATTTCTTTCTACCTTATGAATGTGCCATAGGTCTTTACTCTGTCAGTGGCCTATCTAATCATACTCATCTGTATTGTTCCCTTATGCCTACCCCATGCCTGCTGAAGCCCTGCACTGTATTCATATCCATCACTTCCTGAGGTAGGCCATTCCATGCATCATCCACCCTTTCTGTAAAAAAGAACTTCCTTACATTACCCCTTTATTGCCGTCCCTCTAATCTCATGCTGTGTCCTCTTGTCCTGCTATTTTTCTCATATTGAAACATGTTAGAATCTTTCACTTTGTTAACACCCTTAAGATGTTTGAATGTTTCGATCATATCACCTCTCTCCTTCCTTTGCTCTAGGGTATACATATTAAGCTTCATTAACCTGTCCTTATATGTTTTCTGCTGCAGTCCCTGCATCATTTTGGTTACCCTTCTCTGGACTGCATCCATTTTGTTAATGTCCTTGTGCAGAGGGATTATTACTTCCCTCTTACAGCTTGTGATACCCCTACTAATATACCCCAACATCCCTGTAGCCTTACATACTGCTTTAGTGGTCTGCTTGGATGATTTCAGGTCATCTGTGATGATGAGGATGCCCAAGTCTCTTTCTTCCCTTGTGATTGCCAGCAACTCCCCTCCTAACCTATAGGTGGCTTTAGGGTTTCTCTTCCCTATGTGCATGATCTTGCACATCTTTGCAATAAACCCCATTTGCCACTCTTCAGACCATTTTGCCAGTTTATCCAGATATCTTCTCATTCTACCCACCCCATCTGGATCATCTACTCTGTTGCAGAGCTTGGTGTTATCTGCAAACAGGCAAACATTTCCCTCCAGTCCATCTACAATGTCACTGATAAAGATATTGAAGAGGAATGGCCCCAGGACTGATCCCTGAGGTACCCCACCTGTGACTTGCATCTCTTCTGACTGCATACCATTTATTTCCTGTTCTCCAACCAGTTTGCCGACCAGTTGACCAGCTTCTGACCCACCCTGAGCTTACCCAGCTTATTAATCAATCTTCTATGTGGAATAGTATTGAAACCTTTACTGAAGTCAAGGTAGGCAACATCAACTGCACCCCCTTGGTCCACCACTCTGGTTACCCAGTCAAAGAAATCTATGAGATTAGTTTGACAGGACCTTCCTGATGTAAACCCATGCTGTCATGGATCCTATTCTCCTATGGATTCCAGGTGTTGTACTATCCTTTCTTAAAGAAGTGCCTCCATAATCTTGCCCACTACTGAGGTAAGACTGACTGGTCTGTAGTTCCCTGCCTCCTCCCTGTTACCACTCTTGTGTCTTCCAGTCTTCTGGGACCTCTCATGTGCTCAGAGACTCACTAAACAGTTCTGATAATGGCTCTGCTAGTTCCACTCTTAGCTCCTTTAGTACCCTGGGATGTATGCCATCAGGTCCTATTGCCTTGTCCACCCTGAGCTTAGTGACCTCTTGTAGGACCCTTTATTTTGTGAAGGGACTTGTGCACACCTCCCTCCCCCCTGTGTCCATGGTAGTGAGCGGTGGGCCCAGCCCTACCTTCTCCTCAGTAAATACTGAACAGAAGTATCTATTTAGGATATATGCTTTTCCTTGGTCCTCCTCCACACACTGCCCATTATCCCCTTTGATCTAAGCAATATCCCCTCTTGACTTTCTCATTTCACTAATGTATGTATAGAAAGTCTTGTCCCCTTCTTTTACTGTTGTAGGGCTCAGTAGAATGGAGAAATAGAGGGGCGAGGAAGTGGGTATGGAAGGGGTTGATGGTGAAGGAGCTGGTGGTGGTAGGGATGCTAGAAGGGTGGAAGCACAGCTGGTGAAAAAATGTTGAATTCAGTAGCTACAGAAAGAGGGTCTGAAATAATGATGTCACCTACCTTATGGACTGGGGGAAGGGACAGGGCGGGGGAGAAGAATAGGGCATGGACTACCTTCCAGAATATGGAGGTTCTATTAAGATTCTCCTTGAAAATGGCTGAGAAATATTCCTCTTTTGCAAGTCGTATGGCTCTTGCATAGGCATTACAGAGAGTTTTGCATTTAAGTAAATCACTAAGAACTTCTAATGTCTTGTATGTATAAGTATAGCCCTATAACATTTGGTACTGTTCACTATACAGTACATAGTATGATTTAAAAAAATGTTCAGCCTAGGAATCATTACTCTCCTCTGAGATAGTGAGACTATCTTGTCACATCGTCTCTTCTACTAGGTAAAGGAGTAATGGAAGCTGTTATCTGGATGGCACAATATTTACCTGGATCATACAATCAACTAAAAAAGCAAATCCATTTTCTTGTAGTAACCTATTGCCATTACATGCTATCTGCATTTCCCTAATATAAATTGGGGGTCACTATAATTCCAGTTGTTGATGTGAAAAATGCAGAAGAGTGTTAAGCACCATTATAAAATGGGCACAAAATCCTTATCGGGACAGAACCTTTCAGCCGGCACTACATTTACCAACCTGAGCCCCATAATATGAAGATGTCAGTGTGCCACCCTCAGGAAAAAGACATGAAAGCCTACTATCACCAGCTGTCAGAAACATACACCAGTCATCAATCTCACAGAGCAAAATGACTGTGATCTGCAAAACCATTGCAGTAGTGGAACTGCTGCTGATGTGAAAAACACCCAGTCCCCCAACACACACAGGCAAACTGTCTGTTTTTCCAATTCCCTACGTCATTTTTTTTAAACAACAGAAGTCTGACCAGTGTTATTTACTCTGGTTAAAGCTGACCGCAGTGAAGTCAGCAAGGTATGTGCCATGGCTTTTAAGTCAGTTACTGTCCCACTCCTCCATTACAGATACAGCAGCAGAGAGCATTGCAGCAGCTTAGAAATAAAAAAAACAGACACAGTCCTCTGCTGCCACTTCTATCCATTGTTAAAAAAAATTAAAATCCTAGTACAAGTGACTAGCTAGCAGCTACAAGCACGATCTAGGAAGTGCTCTGTTAACAGCGCTAAGTATGGCTGCTGGATTGGGATATGCTTGCTCTGATTAAAACTAGAAAGTCAGCCTTAGACAAATGGGCAGTGTCAGCATTTGCAGGTACCAAACACACCAGGAAACAAACTGACTATGGCAGGGGGTGTAATGGTAGCAAAAACACAAATAACACATAACATTAAGAATATATTGGGAGCCCGCTACTGCTGAAGAAGCACTTGTAACAGTACTTTAATAGAGGGACTATTTTTAGCATTTCCACCTATTAAAAACTCCTTTTTTATCTTTTTGACTTTTTTGTCTTCTTTTCTTCTTAAATTCTTTCTTGAGGGGCCCATTTTATACATGACTAAGACACTCCGAGGTGTGGGCTATGACATGATAAGAGCATTCTCAGGTGCTAAAGGCACTCAGTGCAAGCACCTTGTGCCTCATAATGCACATGGGGCATTCTCTTATCATGCCATAACCCACATCTCATCATGAATTATTACTTGCTCAATAAAGTAGCACTTTACCTTTGTTCATATTGGCCTGCAACTAAGGTGCAGAAAAGTCTGTTGCTAGTGGCCACCTAAATATTAAGAATGACAACAAAGTAATATTGCAGGTGTTCAAGTGACTGCTAAGATTGTTGGGTATCACATATCTCTGCTCCTCATTTTGACAATAATAATTGCTCTTCCTGGACACAAAGGGGTGGGATAGTAGGTTAAAAGAAGCAGAAGGATACAGTTTCTTCCTACATCTGCTTGTGTCTGATTGCACAAAAACTCCAGCGCCCTATTTTCAAAGGGAGCTTCTGTGACAGTTTTAAGATTTGCACCCACTTGCTTTAAAAACATGATGCCCATGTCATAAAATTGTGTAATAATATGGGGAATGCTTAAAAAAATAGTGCATGTGTAAAAACCATGGTGCATGCTTCAAACAAATAGTACACAGGGCATCAATGTTTTGCACCTAAATGGCTAGATCATCTAATAGATGTTCTATCGGTGCAGTCAGATGTCTGCTTTGAAAACACAGGTGGATGGATCTAGTTTGAAAATCCTGACCAAAATGTTTTTACTGTGGCAGCCATGTGATCTCAAAGTCTTATACTGAATATACTGCAGTTAATTTACATAAACTGACAATAGATACATACATTGACAGAAGCACGTACCATACCTTTGCTTTTTTTTTTTTTTTTTTTGCTTGCAGGCCTAAAAACCCATTTAAAAAACAATAAGTAAGTAGTAAGTAAGTAAACTTTATTTTTATAGCACCCTTCCAAAACCAAGGCAATGAACAGATTTAAAATACAAATATACAACATAAATTAACAATAAAAACAGTAAATACAGATAAATTTAAATTAAAATAACTCCCAACAGAAGAAATAAATCCAATCAACTTTGTAATTATAAAATATAACCTCTCATAGGAATAAATTGGACATACTTGGGCTTAAAGTCTATAGGCATTGACCTCTACAAGGGTATGGCACTTTTCTTAATTTTGATAATGGTGAATGGAGATATGGAATCCAATCCTGGACCCCAACAACAAACAAATATTAGCAGACTAGCTCATGACAATGCTAGAAGTCTAGTAGGCAAAAATGCTCTTTTTGAACAATGGATAAACACTGGGGAGTATGATGTTGTGTGAATTTCAGAGACCTGCAACAGGGTTGGAAAGGATGCAAAGGGACTTGGCAGGGTTGGAGGAATGGTCAAATGTATAGCAGGTTAGATTCAATGCAAAGAAGTGCAAAGTAATGCACCTGGAAAACAAAAACCCAGGGGAAGAACACACAGTGGGGGAAGGGGTGAAATGCTGACAACAACAAAAATGGAATGGGATCTGGGGGTAGTCATATCAGATGACCTAAAGGTGGGCCAGCAATGTGAGAAGGCAGTAAGGAGGGCTGGAGGGATACTGGAATGCATAGGGAGAGGCATCACCAGTAGAAAACAGGAAGTTGTTGGCCCTCTGAAGGACAGTTGGTAAGACCACATCTGGAGTACTGTGTACAGTTCTGGAGACCCCACCTCCACAAAGTTATAGACAGGGTGGAGGCTTTCCAGAGAAGGGCAACCAAAATGATGCAGGGTCTACATCAGAAGACATATGAAGAAAGATTAAAGGAACTAAAGATGTATAGCCTCGAGGAAAGGAGGGAGAGGGGGGACATAATAGAAACTTTCAAATACCTCAAGGGAATCAACAAAGTCCAAGTGGGTAGCATCTTTCAGAAAAAGAAATGTGCACAAACAAAGGGGCACAATTTGAAGATAGAGAGGGGATGGCTCAGAGGTAATGTGAGGAAGTATTTCTTCACAGAGAAGGTTGTGGATACATGGAACAACCTTCCTGAGGAGGTCATAGAGTCAAAAACAGTGGGGGAATTCAAGAATGCATGGGACAGACATAAGGCAATCATAGTAGGGGTAGGAGGAAGTAGGCTGGTGGTTATCTAGGATCTGCCACTTATCCGTTAGGTAGGGAAATGGGCATACTAGGTGGGCCTAGCAGTCCTTATCTGTCATCAAAGTCTATGTTTTCTATGTTTCTATGACCTGACTCACAAATAAACATCTGGACTCTGAGATATCTGTAAAAAATTATGAATTTGTTCATTTTGATACACCACATAGAGGAGGAGGGGTGGCTTTATTTATAAAGGACACATTGGATCAGACAAAATTTATGTTTTCAGGAAATATAGAAGGTATTGAGATTGCTCTAGTTCATGTTCTGAAGCTAAAAATATGTGTTGGAGTAATATATTCATATCCCAAGATCAGGTCTGTAGCATTTGAGACGTTATCCTCTCTACTGTTTGCAGACTTTAACTGTGCCTGGGATGCAGCTAGAGGTCAAAAACTAGAAGCAGAACTACAGCCTTTAGGCTTAACACAGATTATAAACATCCCTACATTAAATATTCATATCAGAGTAATGGAAATATTTTGAACTTAATATTTGTAACTGTGGGTATAAAACTATTAAGTTCTATGGTGCGGCCACCAAATTTAGGGGATCATTGGTACATAGAATGTGAACATAAACAATAACACCAAAAGTAAAAATCATAAGCGATTATAAAAAGTTCAATAGATCAAGTTTCCAGCATCAAACGGAACAAGAAAAATTGGAATGAATCAATCTTATTCCAGATGTTGATTTGGCAGTTGAGGAATTTACCAGAATGTTTGTGGATATCTGTAATACAAATGAATCTTTTAAACAAATAAAAGAAAGAAAACAACATCATCCTGGGTAAATGACAAAATAAAAAAAAAAACAGATTAGATGGAAGGATAGAGTGTGGAAAAAGTCAAACCAAACTTTGAAAATGGAAGATTGGGAATTATTTAAAAAAATCAGGAATAAATGCAAAAGTATGATTAAAAAGGCTAGAAAAAATATTACATATGTAAAATAAATCAGTCAAACAATCCTGCTCAGTATTGGAATCTAATAAAACAACTTGAAGGGAAAACAAAGAAAGACATTGAAATATGCATACAGGATGAGAATGAGGAAGAAATGAGCATACATCAAATTGCAAACAATATAAACCAATACTTTTGCCAACGCCAAGAAAAATATGTTAAAAGTCAATTGGATGGCATATCCAATATGCAAATTAGTCCTTCCAAAACTGAATTAAATACACCACAATTTTACTTCCAAGAAATTAGATAGAATGAGGTACAAAAGCAAATAAAAAACTGAACTCACAGAAGGCTACAGGACTAGATCAGGTGGAGATAACATTTTTAAAGGATGCTGTTGAACAGATAACTCCAACCTTAGCAAATTTATTTAATGCTACTTTATAGCAGAGGACTAACCCAGATTTTTGGAAGAATTAAAAAAAAATACCTATATTTAAGGGGGGAACCAGATATATTTTGACTAATTATTGCCCAATAGCCCTGCTGTCAATGGTCTCTAAGATATTTGAAGCACTGGTGTTCTTAGAAAAATATAAACCATTATCGGACTGCTGGGCGGATTTTAGAGCAGGGAGGTCGATGGACACTGCTCTCACTGACTTCATTGATACAGTCTCAAATGGACTGGAGATGGGGGAGTCTGTGGAAGCATTCATCGATCTCTCAAAAGCCTTTGATTTGTTTGATTATAACATTCTGATGGAAAGGCTTACACTCATTGGCATGTCTGAGTGAGTCAAATCATGGATGTTCTCTTACCTAACAGAGCATACTCAGCAGGTCTGTGTGGGTGATATACTATCTGAGAAAGAGGGGTCTTTTAGGGTTGTACCCCCAGGGCTCGATCCTGGTCCCCTTTTTGTTTTTAATTTACATAAACCCACTGCCACAGTTGATTGAAATGTGTCAAATTTATCTGTATGCTGATGATATGGCCTTGATAGCTAGAGCTAAAGATAGACAAAAACTACAGAGTACCATACAGACTGATTCTGATGTCCTGCAATGTTGGCTGCAGGTCTCCAAAATGGCCCTGAGTATAAAAAAGACCCATGTTATGCTGTTTAAAACCAGAAGTGTAGCAAAGATATCCAACCAAGGATTGAACATCGTCACCTTGGATAATTCTAAGCTGGACAAAGTGGGTTAATACAAATATTTTGGGATATTTCTGGATGATAAACTTACTTTTGGGGGACATATAGCCAACACTGTGGGAAAGGTGAATGTCAGACTGGGGGAATTACAAAGAAAGCTCTCATTTTTGACTAAAGAGGACAGAAATAAAGTAGCACAGCAATTGTTACTACCAGTACTAGAATATGGGAGTTCAATTTATCAACATGCACAAAAACTTTATTAGATAATCTAAACAAAGTATTCTATAAGATACAATTTGAAAATGTCATTTCAAAACTCATCATTGCAGTCTTCTGCAAAAGTGAAATCGGGGCTGTCTAGAAACCCGAAAAAAGAAGCGATTGGCCCAAAAAGTGTATGTGGAATTTGGAGTGGGAAATAAAAATGGAACTAAATATGCACAGAAATAAATAAATAAATATACTTTGAGAGACATAAAAAACAGAGGCCTAAGGATCCCTATTGTGAAAAACATATAGCAAGATGCAAAGGAGGTACTAACTCCCAAAAATATGAAACTTATTAAATCTAGATACTAGAAATGCAAGAAATTTGGGAGAGTTTAGAAAAGGTTTAGTCCAAACATGGAAAGTAAACTGCTATCGTTTAAGTCCTTAGGAAAATTTGTCATGAAAAGGATGAGTTTAATTGTGGTCTGACTATTGCACATTTTGTTTCTAATACTGGTTTACAAGTATGTGGAAAATTTGATCCCATGTGATGTCCTGTCTCAACCATGTTGACCTATATTTATTTAGACCTTGATGTATGTCAGAAGTATTTATTATTTGATAGTGTATTTTAAACCATTTCATGTTTTGCACATATACTAAATTAAGATACTTACACTGAAAATGTGAAAACCCCTGTTCTGTAAGTGATAGTTGAATGTCTTTGAAAGTGTCTCTTTGATGTAAATTATTGTTTTTTATGAAACATTGTCAAGCTTTGTAGCTTTTTTCTTAAGTAACCATCTGCTTATACAAGACAACTTTGTAAAACAGGGCCTTGCAGTCCTAAAAACTTATCTCCTGTTAAAACATAGAAACATAGAATTTGACAGCAGATAAGGACCGCTTGGCCCACCCAGTCTGCCTATTTCCCTACCTAATGGATAAGCTGCAGATCCTAGTTAACCAGCAGCCTACTTCTTTATACCCCCACCCCCTAGAATTGCCTTATGACTGTCCCATGCATGCTTGAATTCAACCACTGTTTTTGACTACACAACCTCCTCTGTTCCATGCATCCACAACCCTCTCTGTGAAAAAATACTTCCTTACATTACCTCTGAGCCGCCGCCCCTCTGTCTTCAAATTGTGCCCTCTTTTTCTTGCACACCTCTTTTTTTGAAAGATGCTACCCTTTTGGACTTTGTTGATTCCCTTGAGGTACTTGAACGTTTCTGTCATGTCCCACCTCTCCCTCCTTTCCTCGAGGCTATACATATTAAGCTCCTTTATTCTCTCTTGATATGTATTCCTGTGCAGACCCTGCACCATTTTAGTTGCCCTTCTCTGGACAGCTCCCATCCTGTCTATGTACTTGTGGAGATTGGGTCTCCAGAACTGCACACAGTACTCCAGATGGGGTCTCACCAGCTGTCTGTACAGAGGGATAACAACTTTCTGTTTTCTATTGGTGATGCCTCTCCCTATGCATCCCAGTATCCCCCCAGCCCTCCTTATTGCCCTCTCACATTGATTGCCCACCTTTAGATCATCTGATATAACTACCCCCAGGTCTCTTTCCATTTTTGTTGTTGTTAGTATCTCACCCCCCATTGTGTGCTCTTCCCCTGGTTTTTGTTTCCCAGGTGCATTACCTTGCACTTCTTAGCATTGAATCTAAGCTGCCATACATTTGACTGTTCCTCTAACCTTGTCAAGTCCCTTCTCATCCTTTCCATCCCACCTTGTGCATCAACTCTGTTGCAGATCTTTGTGTCATCTGCAAAGAGACATACTTTTCCTTCCAGTCCCTCTGCAATGTCGCTTATAAAGACATTGAAGAGGATCGGTCCTAATACTGAACACTGCAGTACCCCACTAGTAAACCCTCTTTCTTCAAAGTGGACTCCATTTACTATTATCCTCTGTGTCCTATTCTCCAGCCAATTCTTTACCCAGGCTATCATCTTGGGACCCACTCCCAGGCTTGCTAATTTGTATATTCATCTTTTGTGTGGGACTGTGTCAAATGCCTTGCTAAAGTCTAGGTAGGCCATGTCCACAGCCCCTCCCTGATCTACTACTTTGGTCACCCAGTCAAAGAAATCTATTAGATTTGTCTGGCATGACCTTCCCTCTGTGAATCCATGCTGCCTTGGGTCCTGTGCCCCTCTGGCCTCTAGGTACTCAACAATTCTTTCCTTCAGAAGTGATTCCATCATTTTCCCTATCACTGAGGTTAAACTAACAGGTCTGTAGTTTCCTGCTTCTACCCTGCTCCCACTTTTGTGAAGGGGAATCACATCTGCCTCCTCCAGTCCTCGGCTACCACCCCATCCTCCCATGATTTGTTAAAGAGGGTAGTCAGTGGTGTCACTAGTTCTACCCTAGTTCTTTTTAGATTCTGGGATGAATCCCATCAGGCCCCATTGCTTTGTCCACCTTCAATTTTAGGAGTTCTTTCAGAACCCTTTCTTCTGTAAATGGGCTGGTATCAACTTCTGTATCCAGAGTGTTTCTATTGTTTGTGGTAGGTACCTCCCCCTCTTCATTTGTAAATACTGAGCAAAAATATTTGCTTAGTATCTCTGCCTTTTCACCATCACCTTCTGCCCACCCCCTCCCCTTTATTAAGCTTCACTTTCCCTCCCTTGGTCTTCCTTCGCTCCCTGATGTACCTAAAAAAGGTTGTATCCCCCTTCTTAACTGAGTTGGCTATCTTTTCCTTGGTTTGGGCCTTTGCTGTTCTGACTGCCTTCCCAGCTTCCTTTTGCTTTAACTGATACATTTCTCTGTCCTGCTCCTTCTGTGATTCCTTGTACTTTCTGAATGCTTTCTTTTTCTCTTGAACCTTCACTGCCACCTCCTTTGAGAAGCATAGTGGTTTCTTACATCATTTTGTTTGGTTTATTTGCTTTACACAAAGGCTTGTTGCCTCTGTGATGGCAGTTTTTATTATTCCCCATTGTTCTTCCACCCCTCCTTCCTGCCCATTTGCTAGAACATTCCTTAGGCACTCACCCATTTTGGCAAAGTCAGCCCTCCTAAAGTCCAGTACTTTTGCCTTTGTAAGGCTTGACTATTGCTGTGTTGATTGTGAACCATACTGTTCGATGGTCGCTAGTTCCCAGATGGCTACCCACTTCTGCATCTGTGATCCTCTCTCCATCCCCATTTGAGAGAACCAGGTCTAAGATTGCTCCCTCTCGAGTGGGTTCCAATACTAGTTGTCTAAGGCATGCCCCCCGTAGGGCATCTAGAATAACCCCACTCTTAGAAGTGGCTGCTGCAACTGCACTCCAGTTAACATCTGTCATGTTCGTATCACCCATCAGCAATATCTCCACTTTTTCTGTGATTCTAAGTATACTTTCTATCATTTCCTTGTCCATTTCTTCCCCCTGAGAGGCGGGTCTGTATACAACCCCTGTGCAGATTGTGGTGCCATTGCCTGTCTCCAAATTGACCCACAGTGCTTCTTCTTCTCCCTGTTTACCCTTTTGTTCTGTTGCTTTAATTCCTTCCCTTATGTAGAGAGCTACTCCTCCTCCTCTTTTACCCTCCCTGTCCCTCCTGTAGATAGTGTATCCTGGTATGTTTACGTCCCAGTCATGGTTCTGTGTGTACCATGTTTCTGTGACTGCCATGATATCCAGATGTTCCTCCTCCATCTAGGCCACTAATTCAGGAAGCATGTTACCCAGACTATGGGCATCGGTACTCATTGCTCTCCATTTTTTTATGGCTTTACCTTCTGTAGCAGCATCCCCCACTGACCTTTCTACCTTTTTCCTTTTCTCATCTAGTACCCTGTTTTGTAGGGGAAGGCTAGGATTTTCCTACTGCTTATCAGTGCTTCCCCCTTGACTAGTTTAAAAGCTTACCAATGAAGCATTTAAACCGATTTCCCAAAAGACTTGTTCCCATCCTGGACAGATGCAGACCATCCTGCCAGTATAGGCTGGTGTCCCTTCAGGTGGAACCCCAGCCCCCAATGAAGCCAAACCCCTGTGCTGCACACCATTTTTTCAACCATTCGTTAAACTGCATGGTGCAAAGTACCCTCGCCTCACCCATGTCACTGACAGGCAGCACCTCTGAGAAGGATGCTGTGTGTGCTACTTGTCTTAGGCCCCTCCCCAACTCTACAAAGTCCTTCTGCACTGCTCTAATCTCATGATGTCCATCTCAAACTCCTGTGCAACTGTTCTCATGATCCTAAGGATGCGCTTCCTGTCCCTCCAAGCCATGGCACCAGGCAGGCACTGTACTTCAGTTTTCCCTGCTCCCCCCAGTTCTATCCCCCTAATAACTGAGTTCCCCACCAGGAGCTGCTTCCTTTCCCTGTGGTGTCCTCTGCCTCCTTCCAGAGGGTCTCCCTTGTGACAGTTGTCTGCAAACATTTCTATCTGTGTGTTTGTCTGTCTGTCTATCTATCTATCTATCTATCTATCTATCTATCTATCTATCATTTGAAGGACACCCTGCAGCCAAAAGCATTGAGTCACCAAATGTCTACTAATTATATTGAAAGGTAGCATGCAATGATATTTCAGTAAAACTGTCTTACAAGATAAGTTCCAGCAGGACCCATTTTCTGTTTCTCAGGCCTCTGGTAATGCACTTTGAGGTGCAGTTTCTAGTGTAAGCAGACCCTCCATGGATAGAAAGTATCATCATGTGTCCCTAGACACTGGGAGAAACCTGGCCTTACATATGGGGGCTGATCTCTGAAACTTGGGAGACATGAGGAGCTGGGGAATTAGTGTCCAGAGTACTTTGTAGGCACTGTACCCCCAGCTGTCAATGTAGCTGAATTGGTAACACATCTACCTCTTGGTAAGAAGGTCATAGGTTCTAGTCCCACACCTCAATTAGGCTCATATCATATACACTGGCACATGATAGCAGTACTAGGGGGTTCTGTACTTTGGGGTGTGCCATCCTTCAGACGATATGCTAAACTGAGGTCCGTTCTGCCTTTTATTGTGTTTTTTTAAATGAACATTAACAGTCCCAAAAAACTTCTCGAAAAGAGTAGGGAAGTTTCCCTGATATCCTGCCCAAACTCTCCCGTACATTAAAATACCACCAACATCTTAAACTGATTAAATTTCACTTACTTTGCATCTGCAGGCCCCCCTTCCCAAACGAGGCTGAAAGTAGACAATATTGTCTGTCCTTCTTTTCATGCACAATCACAAATAAACAATAATGTTGCAGCAAAAAAGAGGGTATTTAACAATTCAGCACATGTGAAAATCCTAATTGTTACATTAACTAAGTTTCCTTATAACGAGCTGTTTGTGTTACAGTTTACTTTTGCTTCATCATCTTTCAAGCCAGGAAATTATACACAGTATAAAGGATTTGTTAAGTGATTGTTTCCAAAATGTGTTTGTGTTTACCTCAGTAAAACTGTAGTTGCTTTATATTTTCATTACACTAATTAAGCCATGAAGCGTGTATTGCATTTGCTCTAGTTGAGAGAATACAATACATAGTTTTCATCCAAGCAAACCACATACTTGATAATATGGTTTTGAATATTCTCTATAGATATTATTGTTACACATGCCTTCTCAGTGCACAAATTAAAAGCTTAAATGAAATTATAAAAAGCTGTCCAGATTGCTTTCTTTATTCCATACTGATTGGGAGACCAGCAGTAGCTTAGTGGCATGAGGGAATTAGTGAACTGAAAGTATGAAAATTGGATGTTGCATAGTCAACATACATCACAGCACCCAAGCTGATGTGAGGCAATAATGCTGTGAACACTTGACTAATAGGCTTACACCAGAAACTGATTAGAATGAAGAGTTTGTAGCACCAAAATCATTTGCATTCAAAACCAAGAAAATGCCTCTAGAAAATTAATTGGGATACATAAATCTTCAGAATTTGCATTTCACAAGAGTACATGTGAGCAAATCAAATAAAAGTATGTGACAACTTTATAAAAACTGACGGTTTTGTTCAGCAACTCTTTTAAACATTTTACATAATTCAATAGGTATTTCTGGTTTTCACCACACACTGTGGTGCCAGTGAAAAAGTTACTGAATAAGAAGACATCATTATTTATGCAACACCCCTGCTCAGTAGGGGGCATACCTGACTGCTGCTGCTGCCCTCTTGAGGTCCTGAGAGCTCTGTTCTTACTGCTGCCTCTCTCACACTCGACCAAGTGTATGGCTGTGGGAGAAAAAGCAAGGCAGCTTGTTATGGTGCGGGTTCTACAGATGGACACAACTCAGGAATAAGATGCAACCCATGTTGTCCAGTGGGATGTTTATTAAAGTCAATAACTCCTTTTTCTTGCACCCTTTTCAATTAACAGTTTTTTTTTCAAATAAAGTAACAAAACAAAATATTAACAACTGTAATAACAGAAATGAAAAGAAAAAGCCTCGGTGTCCTTAACAGGAACCTTCTCTCACCACTGATCAGTAAAAACTGACCCTTATTCCCTCCCACCTGATCAGGTGACACAGCCTCATCAACAGAAAGATAACTCTTTTAATAGCTTTTAAAACAATATTATACATATTTTAGAATGCTATATTCTCACTAAGCGACCTATTAGCATGTTTAACTTGAAATAATGTATTGTGTAAAGGTTTTCTACTGCAAAGCACATTCCCCTGTGTTTGAGTGACAGGTCCTTCATTATAAAATTAGCCCACAAATGGACACTGATCTCCTATAATTCAAGCCAGAATGCAGCGAGCTCTCACCGTAAACAGACCTTTGGGATTTGAGAAGAGCTCTGCTTCAACTATAGCTACTCATCCAAGGTATTTGTATTAATGGACTGTTTAGTTTATTCCTTTAAACCATAATAACTTTTTAAACCTGCGGTACAATCTACATACTGTAAATTGACATTACTTAGCTTGATGTAGAGCACCAACTCCCTGTTATGCAGTCCCTTTTATTAAGGTGTTTCTTCTTTTCTTGCCGTTGTGGAGGATACAAACAGCTATAACCTTACTTGGACCTGTCCAAGTGTATTTGGCTAGAACTAGCCTTAAGTATAGTAGACTCAGACTGTAGGACAACAGAAAAACCTCTTAATAAAGGTTTAGTAAAAGGGATTCAGGTTTTCCAGCTTTTGGACAGTTTTATTAGCTCACTGCTACTGGCAGGGAACAACTGTCGGTTTGCAAAGTTAAGCTATCGGGTGAGCTTTCAAGCCACAGGCTTTCTTTTCTCCCCAGCTGCATAACAAACTATAGAGAGCTGTAGCTCTCCATTTAAGCAGAATGGCATTGCAATGTATTTGGGAAAACATTCCCAAGAAGAGCCTAAATGTGGCTCAAGTCCTTCACATTAAAACAAATAAGCGCTTATGCGCTACACGAATGTTACAGGGATAGCCGTAGAAGAGGGAATGATAGTGGTTGCAACCAAAGAAAAGATAAAGAATAGGTACATCTATGGAGTGGCAGAAACCAACCCTGTCACACAGCTCAAATGTTCTTGGCAGCTCCTGCACCTTTCCTTGCTGTGGCCATGCTGCTCTAATCCCGGTCTCTTGATCTCGGCAGAAGGTACTGGGTACAAAACAGGATACCTCCTTTTCTAGCACCTTTTGCACTATCCCAGCAACTGCCACTGATGTAGTTGGAGTATAAGCTGCAAAAGGGGGCTCCTCCCTGGCATTCCCAGTTCTACTGACCTCAGCACTCACTGACTCACAGACCCACTGCCCAATCCTCATCTTGGACAGACTGAACAATAGCCCAGGAGGGCTACTACTGAACACAGGGGACCAGAACTAAAGAGGGAAAGCACATGATTAAATACAAAAGTATTCTGAACCAAGGCTCCTCTATAAACATAGCTGTGACCATGTTGGCAACCCCTGACCTCACAGCTCAGCCAATCAGATGGCAGGGAGGCCCAGAGACTACACCAAAAGAATTATGGGAGGAGGATGCAGTCAGTGATCCTCCTACATAACCTAGCCCGCTATGAGGGCCAATCAGAGAGCAGGACTGGGCAGAAGGAGTGATTGTCAGCCCCACCTGTCCAATGAGACACTGTATTTGGAAGAACACATTTCTGGGCTCTTAAGGTGATTATGGCAGTCAAAGAGAGACACTGAGGTGTTCAGACCTTCTGCTGGTGAGGCCAGTTGAGAAACCTAGCCAGGTCAACAATCCTGCAAGCCCTCAACAGGCTTCATCTTGCAAATCCACTGTGAGTCTTAGCGTGGGTTTACCCTGTTCAGAGACTGTGCCGTGGAAAGTCATCTGTGTAGAGAAATCTGAGAAGCTGTACTAGACAAGCACTTGTTGGCAGAAACCACTGAGAGTTTGAGTCTGTGGGGCATTGCTGCATACCAAGACCAACATTATACCCAGGTTGCCTCAGAGACAGGTAAAGGACCTGCTAGCTCTTATCTAGTGGGGTGGATTGGGGAACACAGATCACAGTGTGTGCGCCATGAGTACTGGGTACTTTCAATCTGGAAGACACTCAAACCCTGTGGGGTCACTCCTGTGGTCCAGGCTCATTGAGAACCAGGAAACTGCTATGTAGTGTTCATGTGACTGACAGCTGGGCCACAATGGCTGTGGTCTGAGAGACATGAGCAAGAAGGGCTGTGCATTGCAGTATAATATGTCTAAGTGAATCTGAAGTGCTTCATGCCCAGGCCACTGGATCTTGTTCCTGAATGCTGATTATTCTTTTGCTGAGTGCTGTCTCTGCCTTAACTAAACTGCTACATCCATGGGTCATATAGGTGCTGGCATTGCTTGCTAGGGTCTTTTGTTCATTTTCAATTCTGGATTTCAATTACTGCACTTGGATTGTAAGTTGATTTGCAAGAAGTTTCACTTTGGATTTCAAGTTCTTTAAATTGTGCTAGCACACTGTGGCCTGCTGGGGGTTATATTGCAAGCCTGCTAAATTTCATCAAGCACACTTTTTAGGTGGCCACCAGACTCATTGCAAGCTGAGCTGCAACACAAAATAAACTTCAGTCCACAAACAGCAGAGCTCAGGCTTCATTGGAACAAAAATACTTTTCACCCTAAGGTGTCTTACTCAAAAAAATGCACAATTTATTTGATTGAAACAGAGCCATTCCACCTTACACCACAAAATGTTTTCGGCATGGATTGTGCTCTTTCCCAAGGTGTGGCTAGCAGTAGATATACTACTACTTTAGTATACTTTGATTTAAAGTGATGGTGCTAAATTCATCCATGTAGATACACATAAATAAAATTACATTAGAAAAAGGCTATCAGTAAGATACAAACCAAACCCTATGCACAAATATAAATATATACATGCACATTAAAAGATTCCACATATGTGTTTAGTAGCTGTGAGACAAGGTAGAGAAGGGGAGCGGGGAACCAAAGGGAAAGTGCTAGTATTACATCACCATAACATATCACCACCCTTATATTTTTTCCAACCAAATTTGCTTTCTCTGCCTGTTCAATCCGCTACTCCTGCTTTTGTAACTGTTCACTAACCTGCCCTGTTCACCTATTGAGCACTTATGTACATATTTTCTTGAGTTTGCAGAGCACTTCGTTGTGTTGCTGTTTTTGTAATCAGCTGCAATCTGTCTGTATTTAACTCATTGCTTGGAATGATTATGTAATGTTTTATTGTTAATGTTCATGTATCTCTGTGTCCCATGTTTCCCCTTCCCCCCAGGACGTACTATGAGATGATCAACTTGTTGTTCAGTGTGCCTTTTCTGGTGAAACAGTTCAATAAATAAATATATATCATATATTCAACATAATTCAGATATCATATCATTCAAATTAACAATATCCATAGGTTATCCATAAAATAATTTACTTCCAGAACTTGGCTGCTTATCCGCCTCATCCCCAATATAATAACTGCACAAAAGCAGAAAGGCAAGTTCTTGAGACAATAGCAAAAAATGATAGGATTATTATTAAAAGGGCAGATAAGGATAAGGGGGTGCAGTAGTGGTCTGGGGCTCAAAATAGTATGAGACTGCAATGCATAGGCAATTATCTGACACTGCCTATTATCAATATCTCTCATATGATCCTACCTTGAAATTTAAAGCAAAGATTGATCAGTATCTACAGGACTGTTTACTAATGGATATCATATCAAATGAACTGTATGATTTTTTTGAGTGTGTCACATCCAATTCATACTGTTTTAAATGAATTATTAAAAAATCACAAGGGGCTACAAAATCCCCCTGCCTGTCCTATTGTCACCTCAATTGGCTCCTTAACTGAGCCCTTGGCAAATTTCATAGAGGAACAAATTAAGGAATTGTCACAAACCTTAAAGGAAATTTGTGTGGAGCCAGAATGGTGGCTGATCACATTAGATGGGACAGCACTCTATATAAACATTTCATACAATGAAGTGCTAGAAGCAATGAGGGAAGCACAGATCATTCATACAAACTATGGCCAGACTCATATTGAATTTTTAGTCACTTTAGCTGAATATGTGCTAACATGGCATTCTTTTATGTTTGGTAAAGACTTTAATCTGCAGACAAAGGGAATGGCCATGGGTCCGGTTTTTGCACCCACCTATGTGGGTACCTATTTGGCCAAATGGGAACATGATGCAATTCAAAACCAAGATAATAAACCATTTTATGAACATCTTGATTTGTATAGGTGATATATGGATGACTTGCTGTTAATTTGAAATGGCATGAGAAAGGAATTGGATCACTTTGTTAAATATCTGGAGTCCAAGAATGATAACCTTAAGTTTTCTAATACAGCAAGTCAGGAGAAAATTGATTTCCAGGGTCTCAGGATTTCTAATGATTGGACAGCAGAAATGGGTGTGACAACCAAATTATTTCGAAAACTGACTGACAGGAATACCTTATTGCATTTTACGAGTTGCCATCCACAGCATTTAGTACACAATATTCCCTATAGTCAATACACCAGATGGAAGAGAAATTGTTCATCTGAGATGACTTTGTCCCTTGGAATTGAAAAAATGACTGAAAGGTTTAAAAAGTGTGGGTATAACCCAGGGGTTTTGGATAAAGCAGTACAAAGAGTAAATACTATATCAAAAGAGACACTTTTAAAGCAGTCAAATAATCAAGAAAGACTGCAAAAGAAAAGTATGAACTTTATTACCACATTCACTCCACAGCCGTACGTAATAAAGGACATACTGTGTAAACACTGGTATGTCCTTCAGATGGAGCCAAAACTAAGAGAATGACTAAAGAGAAACCAAGTATGACTTTTAAAAGGGGTTAAAATGTAGGGGGCAGAGTTGTTAGACATTATTACAACAAACTGGAACCAACAGGTACTAACAAATTGTCTTGTGGAAATTTTAATTGCAATAACTGTTCATGTTGAAGATACATAGAAACAGGAAATGTGTTCTACAATCCCCACAGTGGAAAAAGTTATTTATAATTTGTACTAGGACAAACCCACATACCATAGGAAAAAGAACAAATCCAACTACTCAACCATGTGGTCTCTTTACAGTCAAGAGGCAGGGTTGTGATCCCAGACACAGCGATCTGGAGGTCTCATTTATATATATAGTTATTTATGTATGTATGCATGTATTTATTGATTGATTTAATTGATTTCAAAAATGTTACTGCATCCTGGGGGAAGGGAACTGGCATTAAAGGGGAACTACCAGCAATAAGAGCCTCACACCCAATTATGAGCCTGATCCTAATTAGCCCGTTTTCTGCAAAAACACTTTTTTACTTACTGATTTCTGTAGTGTAGAAAATTGTATAAGGCTAATTGCATTGACTTGTAAGCTGACATTTACTGTAACCAGAAATGCCAGACTCCATTACTGTTGACATCAGAGGAGAGCTGCAGCAGTGGCAAATTCAATAGTCTGCAGTGAATGTCAATGTTTTCTATATGTTGTAACCTTCTGTTTGCTGGTCTGCTGTTCTCTTGGGGCTACGTACAGTTGAGGAAGACTGTACTAAGCCTCATGAGCACAGCAAGACCAGCAAATATCTGATTTTAGCTTACAAAATCTTTCATATGTATACTGCAGGCTATTGAAGGCTGTTGGATTTCCAAGCTCTACAGCACTCCTCTGATGTCATTTGCAGGGGATTCTGGGATTTCTGGTTACACAAAATGTCATCATAGAAGTCAGAAAAATTAGCCTAATACATTTTACTATACTGCAGTAAACAGTAAGTAAAAAAAATGTTATTGAATGCAAAGTGCAAACTGGGATCAGCCTCACACTTAGGTGTGAGGCTGTGAGGCTCTTATTTGCTGGCAGTTCCCCTTTTATGCCTTTGTAATGTGTTCTTGGTAATGCCTCCAGCAAATGTTCAATCAAGCAGTCTTAGCTCTGCACACACAATAGCTGACATCATCATGCACCTCACCAAATTCTCACCACCACCCATAGTGCAATGAATAAAGTCAGGCTGAGAAAGACACTCTCAGCCACCACCCTATGAGTGACTGGAGACTTGTACTTTGCAAGTTTTTGTACAGTGACAAGTGAGCTGGGACCACATCTAGAATTTCTTTGGGGAGGGGGCAATACAAACCAAAGGGGATTGGCAAATAGAAATCTTTATGGCATTTTTTTTAATTCTCTTTCTGCACCTACCTAACTGGGGCATCTCTTTGGGATTCATGCTCTGCTCCTCAGCTCCACCACCCATCTGAACCATCACTCCCATCGCTAAATCAGTACCAGGACCCTGGGCTCTGCTGGCCAAAGGAGAGGCCCATGAGTCCCCAAGGGGAGAGTTGGGAGTCACAGCCAATTTTGGATGTGTGGCCAGGGCAACTGATGGTCCCGTCGCCTCACCCAGTGGTAGGAGATTTTCCATGTTTTCTCCCTATTGGCTGGGAAGTGTAATGCACTCCAGCATGCTATGTGCTCGCTCCCGAGCATGCCCACAGGCATGCCTCCCAGCCAATACCCACTAATTCTGGCTCCCGATTGCTGTTAGCACCCGGTACCACCAGAGGCCACTAGACTGCAGAAGCGTGAAACCCCCCTCATCCCAGGGAGTGAGAGCTGTCCTCTGGATGCTCAATTCCTGCCCTCACCTGCTGACCCCCAACATCCCAGGCTTGTTCCTGAACCTGTATCGTCGGTGTGGTGTGGTGTCCAGTGCCTCAACCCTCAGTGCTACTGGGCCGGCTGGGCATTTTTATTTTTAAAAGCATTGATTTTAACATGTTCTGCCACCCAAAGAAACACTTTTTAAAAACATTGTCCTTTCATCAGCCATGGTGAAACAGTTCACAGGCATTACACTATATTACCTCAATTTCAATAGATGATGTCCTATGCACCCCAGGAATGCAATTTTAACCTCTCAAATTATGTGTTTTATTAAGGTTTATTTTTGTACCATACATCAATCAATCAATCAATATTTTATTTATATAGCACCTATCTCTGGGTGCTGCACAAAAGAACAATACAAAAACATTTAAAAATGCGAAGCACAAATTTAAAACAACAATAAAATACAACTGGACTTTTTAACATAGCTACTGTGCATACAAACCACTTTAACACTCCTTCAAGTAAAGGCTTTGTTTTTAGGATGAAAGGACATGCTAGGTGGGATAAGGATGGGACCATATGTATGGTATTGGCTGACATGGTCCATTTAGAAGAGCTGGGGGGTGGGGATACCTACACTTACTAGTAATAGCACTGTGGCTCTATGGATGGTCATTTCAGAGTCTGGTCTGCAGTGGTGTCCAGAGCAAGAACAGAACTGAGAGGTTTGGATGGGAGATGGAGCAGCTTTGGTGAGGCTGGAATAAAGCCCACCACCTGCAGGATAGACCCTGTATACCTCATAGCATTTTGTCACTGAAATGTTGGATACAGGCACTCAAAATGTAGGGAAATGAGGGGCAGTGGTCTTAATAATGTGAAACAAATTGGCAGACTGAGACACATTCAGAAAACTGGAAGCAAGTGACTTAACTGCACTCTACCCTTGATCACACCCTGGACAATAGCTGAAAGTTCTAACAGTAGAATTATAATGACTCACATTGAGGCTTTTGTGGGACCCCCCCCCCCGAACTGCCAGATAACCACAACTCTTAATGAGCTGTTAATCACGCCAGGCCATTTGGAATATTGAGAGAGATTAGCATGAGGACTAGAGCCTGCTAAAGTAGGAACTTGTTTAACTTTATTAAAGGGTACCTAAACAACATTTTGACAACAAATTATTCAAAAAGTGGACTTCATAGGGGACTAAAGGAAAGGCTGCTGTATTCTTTAATACTAAAACTACATTTATATAATTTACCTAAATGCAGTTCCAAAGCATTTGAAAAATGTAAAATCAGCCTTCCAATTTCAAAAAACACTGCCTTACCTGCTTCCTAAAATGACTATCAAATGTGTTAAGTGATGACATCACTGGAGCCAGGGTCAGAGCTATTTGGCTCTCTAGTGCTAACTAGTTCTTATTTCCCTTTGTATAGAATTATTTCACCAAAATGGTCAAAACCGTGTGCATTATTTTGATCAATACACACGTTAGGCTATGGTTCTATACATTTTGTTTACTTTAATATGCTAAAACTGTGTTTTAATCCAACCGACTTTCTCTTTGGCAAACCACAGTGCAGTACAAATCTTAAATAATCTTGTGGTCTAGTGGTTTTTGTGGATCCAGGATGTTACAATGGGGGGTGCTGGGGTGGTGTGCATACTTGATATACACGTTCTATCATTTTTATTAAACCTTTATATTGTCTGCTATTATTCTTTTTAGTACGTTTTTGGCAGAACCTACAAATGTAATCCATAGTTTTGAATGTAAACATTTGTACAATCATAAAATCAGACTTCTTCAACAAAGTAAAATGCAACAGCAGCAAGCAAGTACATTATAATGTGGGGAAGGTGCAGCTTCACCCTTCACCACCCCTAGATCTGCCACTTGTTTGTAGCAAGGTTCCTGTGTAGTCCAATGCCAGAGTTCATACTTTCTCTGAAATCAAAAATATGCTTGTCTTGTCTTCTTTTTCCATGGGAAATAATAATAAGAATCAGCATTTATGTAGTGCTTTTCATACACATTGTATCCCACAGCACTTTACAAGCAATGCTTGACTGGTAGTCAAGTGACTGAAGGTGTAGTGGCAGCCATTTCACACATTAATACCCACACACAGCCTTGGACAATTGCATGAACTGGTTTTACAGGAAGGGGAACATTGGCCAGAAAAGTGGGGTCAGGTAGCGATCATAGTGTTGGCAACCCTGCATCACAGTGTTCTGCTCATATTTCTCCCCTTCTGTCTGCCCCCCTTCCCTGAATATAGCAGTACCTCATAGGAGTGGCTGTCTCAGTCCCCCTCTGATATTCATTCTTCACTCCTTCTCCCCACACCAAAAACTGGTGAACTCATCACCCTTCTGCATCATGAATGCAGGTAATACAGTCCCAGGTGTTTTGACATATCAAAAATAAACAAATCTTTCCAGTAAGTCAGGCTGATAGTAGCAGGGAACAAGGGGAAAGATGGGCTTTCTTAGCATTAAAATATCTAGGCTACCTTTGATTAGGCATTATTAAATGATGGGTGTGAACATCATTATGCATGCCATTTAAAAGTGCCTAATTATAGGTAGTTTAGATCTTACATGGGTAGGAAAACCTGTTTTTCCCCTTGTGCTCTGCTGCTATCAGCCTGGCTTACCAGAAGATCACATGTATTATTAATATGTAAAAAGAACACAGGAGACTGTACTACCCACATTCATGATGAAGAAGGGTAGTGAGCTCATCAGTTTTTGGTGTGGGGAGCTGGTGAGAAGAATGAATGCCAGAGAGGGACTAAAGAGGCTATTCTAGCAGGGTACAGGTATATTCGAGTTAGGGGAAGACAGGAAGGGGAACATTGAGCAGATCATTGTAAAATCTGACCAGTACTTCGCTACAAATTTCAGGGCATCACATAATCACTAGATCATCAGGTATTTGAAGTGTTGTACTGTACTGTGGTTTGCCAAAGAGAAATTCAGTTGGATTACAAAATATTTTCAGCAAGTTAAAGTAAAAAAAATGAACAAAACTGTAGCCTAACATGTGTACTGATCAAAATAATCCACGTGTTAACACATGGTGTTGATCATTCTGGTGAAACAATTCAAAACAAAGGGGAAAAGAAGAACTAGTTAGCACCATAGGGAGCTATGTGGGTCTCTGCCTCTGGCTCCAATAAAGTCATCATGACTCATCACTTAACACACATGGCAGACATCTTAGGGAGAAAGCAAGGCTGTTTTTCAAAGTGAAAGGCTGATGTTTATATTTTTCAGAAGCGATGAAACTGCATTTATGTTGTTTACATACATGCAGTTTTAGCATAAATGTAAACAGCAGCCTTTACTTTACTTTGCTATGAAGCCAGATTTTGTAATTTGTAGTTTTAAAAAACTGCTTGTTTAGGTACTCTTTAACAGCCATGGAAAACCTGTACTAGTCAAGACACACATAGACAGTTAGCCGCATTAGCCCTGGATAATTTGCACTAGATCTTGGGCTAGTAAAATAATGTTAAAATTGACCCGTCTCTCCTGGTAGCAGTGAACACACTACCAAACAACAACAACAACAACAACAAAACCTAAATAAAGCTTTCACAATTCTCAGTAGGGGGTTTCAAAAATCCATAAAAATCCCTTGACTTATTCGGCACTACTACTGTAGTATGTACACCAAGTTATGGAAGTTTTCCCTAGTGAAACTGCTGCAGCTTCATTGTACAGCACAGTGTGATTTACTCCTGTTCCATATAGTGATGAAAAAAATCCAAAGTTTTTTTTTTTTTTCCATATAGTGATGTCGGTGGGAACCAGCAGCCTGGCAGCTGAACAGCAAAGGCAAATGCAGTAGGGCTAAAGTGTGGCTAAAATACAAATCAAAATATGGAAAGAAGAGTAAATCATTGACAAAACTAACACATGCACAAAACATTTGAGGTACATTATTGCATAAAATGACTGCAAGAATTAAAGTTTTTGACCATCGGGTAATATACATAACATCCCCATCATCAAAAATAAGGAGAACCATCTTCATTCATGACAATCCCCCTCAGGGCCTGGAGTGGGATACTTGCATGGCACACCAAGCTTAGGGTAGCATTTTAATGAATGGTATCCAGATGACAGGAGAAATCGAGATGGTGGTATAGCAAATCTGCAACCTACTTGAAGGAAATAGCCTCACCAAGTTATGTGACATCTAGGGTCTTGAGAACTGTGGATGACTAGAATATAGCCAGCTGCTGTCTGGTATCAAACATCATAGAAACCATTTTCTTGGCAAAGATTGTAGTCTAAATAGAGTGGAACATGTGCAGGATACTATTAAAATCATGTTGGCGGGTCAGCCCTTCTGCACAGTGGCTATCACTGGAATGTGGGTTGTCAGCATCACAAGTGGTAGTGTTACACTACTACTTGTGATGATAACCACCCAGATCCCAGAGTGAGCCCAAGTCATCAGAATGCCAGTTGAGGGAGGAAGATGGGGTATCCTAGAAAATCCTTTCCTTGAGGTGGGAGGGTTGCAGTCTCTGCTGTGATACTAACAGCTGGGTAACACCAGCTGGCAGTGCAAGATGGAGCAATGCTGTCTAGAGAGAGGAATGCCAACTGTTTCCAGTGGGTGCAGCCATGCATCAGAAAGCATGCACTTATCATCAAGCCATCCTGTTCGGCATCTCTAGGGGTTAGGAAGAAGAAGGTAATACCTCATAGACATGTAGGATGAAGATGAAGGCTCTAGGGTCCTGATGTGACAACTTCCTTCTGTCTCCCAGAACTGTGTTGTTCTCAGGGGGTCCAACTAGCTCCCTACTGACCCCACCCCAGAGAGGAAAGTGCAGGGGTAGAGGAGACAGGTAAATGCCAGAGAAGGCATAAGTGGAGCTGGGAAATCACCTGCCAAAGTGAATAGCTGTCACTGTGAATAAAGGAAACAAAATTAGAATGCAAAAAAAAAAAAAAAGAAAATCTCATAGCTGAATCACCAGATCAGAGGCAGAGGGACAAAAGTGAAAAGCACTATGTCATCAGCATACATACTGCATGTACAGCATGTTCACAGAGGCACGCACTTTGGGAAGATTATTGATCAAAATCAAGAAGCAGATAGGATTACGGAGAGAGCCTTACACCTAAACTGATTGGCAGTGGGGGTAAGATGGTTTCACTAATGTGGACAGCTTGAGACCTACCATCTAGTCAGAAGCAGAACCACCTAACCAAGAGATTTGAGAGTCTATAGCACTGAAATCCATTCAGAAGAATGAGATGGGAAACAGTTTTAAAGGCTTTGGCCAGGTTGACAAAGATGGCAGAGGTACTCTGGCCCTAGTCTATACCCTTCAAGATGGAATCTGTGAGTGACCTGGAGAAGAGATGAGACAGGGGAGAGAGACTTGCTGAACCCAGACTGGAAAGTGGTAAGGAAGGATGAAGAGTCCAGAAATGGGGAAAGTTTGGAGAGAACCAGGCATACTTAGAATTTGGCTAAGGCTGGCAGGAGAGAGTTAGATTGGGTGATAGATTCCTGAGTAGGATGGATCACTTTCTTTAGTGAGGGGAATAGCAGTGACCCTCTTCCAAGCATATGAAGTCAGAACCATTTCCTTATTGTTTTTCGTAATAAAGTCTTCTCACCTACTACCAGAAAATTGAGGTGCTTTAGCTTTACTGGCACTAGTCTACTGCAAACCTGAACCAGACAGTTCTGTTACGGTCCCACTATTTACTTGCACACACAGTAGAGGTCCTGGATGTAGGAACCCTTATTCATTTTAGAAACACTTCTGGCCCTGCTTCTGTACTTGAAGTGGCCTTACCTTGATTTGGCAATATGGTCTTGAGTCTTGGAGACAGAACAGAGTGGACAGTAACATGAGTTATGTGTACCTTTTAATACACACAGTCACAGACAGATTACATATTTTAAGAAGGTTTTTTCCCCAATGGCATAATGCAGGAGCAACTTCTGATTTTGTATGTGGCCTGTATCACTTTGTGGACTAGGACCCCTGTCTTTCAGTTTATGTTATATTTTAACAGGATATAGCCACCAGACAGTCTATTTTCAGGTCCTTATTGTGTGGTAAACATGTTACATAAAAGTTTTAATGCATCAGTGCAACCATACAACACACAATTACAATACAACTGTATCAATATTCAAGGACATGAACACTTAAAAGGAAGCCAGTCAATAAGAGCTGTCCTAAAGCTGTAATACGTTGCCATATTCTGCAATCTTGGCAATAGGAAGTTCCAGGCAGTAGTGGCAATGTAACCAGATGTCATCTATTCATATCAAGTACTAGTCCTAGTGACTTTTAAGCTCCTTCCCATGACTTCATGAAGTGCATAACTGGAAAGAACAGGATCCAGCTTGTCAATAAGGTGCAGTGGTACTATACCTCTCATACATTTGTAGAGGAAGCCATATAATGGTTATTCCAATTTTCTAAGGATGTCCAGTTCAAATCACATAGCAATGTACAATGATGTACCAATGATGGTGGACCAGTTAAATCTAGGGCAAACTTTGCTAACTGATAATGTGATTGGTCTAACTTCAACAGGCTGGTTTTACTTCCAGAGTGTTAGATGGTAGTGTGAGCTATGCCACTGCCAGTCAGATGTACAGATATATGGTGCTATATTCTGTTATATTTTGTGTATGTGTACATGCCACAAGAATGCCAGTGTTAAGAACAGGTCTCATACGATAGTGAGAGAGAGACTGGATTTCTTTCAAAATCATTGATCTTCCTCTGACCTGAGAGGAACCAGCTTGCTTGCTAGGAAGCTGGCAATTACTTGTCAAAGGCTTGGGGCTAGCTGATCAAATGGTATTTTCCTGGTTAACTAACTGAGGGAAACAGAGGTAAATAAAATGTTCAGAAGATAGCCCTTTTTCACCTCAATAGTAGGATGCTTTGGTCCTAGGAAACTATCATGATATATTGCCATTGATGAGATGAAAGGAAAGGACAGAAATATCCATTCTGACAGGCTATTGCGAATTCTCTTACAGGTGTGTTAATTGTCAGAGAAGTATGACATCACGAGGTAGCCAGGAAATTATGTTGCTGACAAAGCACAAGAATGACATCTACTGGCCTAAAAGAGAAGGCCACCTTGGGACCAGAAGTTTTTTTTCAGTCTTCCTCTTGCTATATAAGGAATTGAACCACAGTCATTCTGTCTCATTTTGCTGAGCAACTCCAAGGAACACTATTCTCCTGACACACAAGAAGCAAGACTGCTATCAAAGGAAACTGAAACTTTCATTTACTTTTCCTGGACTTCAATCTACTACAAACTTAAGGTAGAACTTAGCTAACAGTTTTAAGGCATCTTTTGGTATGTACATGTCCATTTTTTATTTGTTATTCTGTGACCAAATTGATAAAACCTTTTAGTTATAAATGTGTGATAAGTATTTAGTAAAAACAATTGCTTTTAAGAAACCTACCTGAGTGAGATTGTTATATTGTGTGTGTGATTGTGGGATGTTTCAGTAATAATCTGTGACTAAATTGTTATTGCTATGGGGTGCCATCATAAGCTACCAAATCAAGCAAAGGGTCTGAAAAGGGAAAGTCTAGATAAAGATTTTGGGAATACCAAAGTCTCAAGGAAGGGTCTGTAGGGATTTATACAAGGTTATTGTGTGCCTTGTGGTAGAAGGCATAGTCAGGGTTACAACACTACCCCGAAGAGGTTGTAATGCCTGGATCTTCCCCATTTGTATAACAACCAAGAAGGTTCATATTTGCCTACAAGACTGGAAACTAGTATTGTACTTTATCCAGAGTATAGAGGGGATGCTGGGTCTTTGTGGCAAGTGATCAATTGTGAACACAGTGAGCACTATAGCAGGACAGGAAGAGGGTATCCCCTGTTTCTCCCTCCCTGTCATGGATTGCACTTAGGGGTGGGCAGTGTGAGCTTAGTGAACCTGACCCTCAGCAGTGGGTTCTTGATAGATCTGGTGCACGGTGGTGGGATCTGAGAGATCTGGTAGCAGTGAGATTCAAGATATATTGGTGGCACTGGCATAACAGTTGGATTCCAGGCCAGTGTATCAGATTGATAAACTGAAAACAATCCACACACAATCAGTGCAGAGATTTGAAAAAAAAATGTTTGATTACAGTATAAAGTTCCCTACCTGTTTTGTTTTTTTCGGTGTTAGCTAGTGTAGTAGTAGCTAGGAAAGAAGATGGCTTCCAACTACAGCAAATGCACTACAGACTACCTAAGGCAGTTGTGTCAGGAAAGAGAGGTCCAGTATAAGGGGTGAACCAAAATGCACCTCATGGAGGCTCTCATGGCAGCCTATGAGCAAGCGGTTGCCTCGACCCTTGAGTCACAGCAGGCGACTGAAAGGGACCAGACCTTGGGCATGTGGGTGCCAAGGGATGTTGCAAATTCCTGTCTCAGGGAGGAGGACCACAAGACCAGATGGAACCCATAGCTACAGCACCAGGCGAAGGCTACCACAAAGCTGGAGCCAGAAGGGATCAGGCCACAGCTGGAGTTGAGGAAAGTGGAACTGGAATTCAAGCAGAAGAGGTTCAAACTGGAGATTCAGGAACAGCAGTGACAGAGAAAGGCTGAGGAAAGAGAAAAGCAACTTCAGAGAGATGCTGACAGAGAGTAAAAGAGCACCAGAGGGAATTCAAACTGGAGAAGTTAAGACTCCAATGACAAATGCCAGAGAAGGTAAGTGGCAGGGATAGACCTAAAACCCCAGGGCTGGGCAATTAATTAAGTTCCAAATTAATAGCAGAATTTAAAGAGGGGGAGGATATGGATGCATTTTTGAATTAGTTTGAAAAGGTTTGTATCCAGGTCAAGGTACACAGGGAGTCCTGGAACTTCCAGCAATCCCTGCTGCTTATGGGTAAAGGGCATGTGGCACTAGGCCAACATGATAATGATGACAGCCAAGACTATGAGAAACATAAAGCTGCTTTACTTAAAAAGTATGAACTGACTCCTGAGGCCTACAAGGTTAAATTTCATAAACTCTGAAAAAGCCCTGGCATGAGCTATGAGGAACTCAACACAAAGCAACGGCAGTTTTTAAAGCATTAGTGGGAGGGGGTAGAAGCAAATTTTGTGGGGAAAATTGATAAGGTTGTAATTTTAAAGCAGTTCTTTAGGGTTTGCCCAGCAGAGATGAAAACCTGGTTAGATGACTGAGATCCAAAACGCAGCACCGCAGGCTGCTGAGCTCTCAGATCACTATGCCAGGAGCAGGCCTGCTCTGAGTAGAGAGGGGTAACAAATGTTCAGAATGTTAGGGATGGCAGTAACCATGAATGCCCTGACTCTAGAGCTATGGAAGCCATTTTAGAAACTGAAGGGGACATGTCACATACCTTGGGAACATGTGAAGATTTTGCAGCTGATCAGAGAACTGATCCTAGTTTGGAGAGGCTGAGGGCTTGCGCAGAATCTGATGGGACACAGAGAGGTAACATAAGACATATGGTATTTTGGGGCAATGGACTGCTGTATACACAGAATGTGAGGACAAAGGGAAGGGTGATGGGTGGGCATTTTATTGTTCCAAAGGGGTACTGTGAGCTGTTGCTCAAGATAGCTTATGATATCCCCTTGTCTGGACATCTGGGTATTGTGCATACCATTCAGCAATTGGCCCAGAATTTCTATTGGCCCAACATCACCCAGCAGGTGAAGGAATATTCCAGGTCTTGTCACTGGTGCCAACAAATAGAGAAGGTGGGTAGTAAAACCAATGCTGCCCTAATTCCCTTGCCCATTGTGGAGGAGCCATTTCAGAGTGTAGGAATGGATATTGTGGGACATTTGAGTACTCCAAGCTCCTCCAGGAAGAAGTTTATCCTGACAGTGGTCGATTACACCACCTGCTACCCAGAGGCAGTAACCCTCACCTCACATGGGACAGATAAAGTGGCAGATGCCTTGCTAGGAATTTTCTCCCATGTCAGGTTTCCACAGGAGGTTATCACTGATCAAGAGGGGGTACCTTCATATCAGACCTGATGAAGTGTTTGTAGGAGATGTGTGGGGTGGTACAGAGATGCATGACACCTTATCACCCACAAGCCAATGGGCTTGTGGAAAGATTTAATGGTACCCTAAAATCAATGTACAAAGTGTTTGCTGAATAGCATGGGAGGGACTGGGAGAAATACCTTCCCCACCTGTTGTTCGCATAGAGGGAGGTGACCCAAGAGTTGACAGGGTTCTCCCCCTTTGACCTCTTATATGGACATAGGGTGCATAGGCCCCTAGACTTGATAAAGAAAGACTGGGCAGGTAAGTACACCACCCAGGGAACTCCAATAGTGGAGTATGTCCTTAAGTTTAGGGAGAAGCTGAAGGAGCTTATGTTGGTGGCCCAAAGCAACCTGTCAGCTGCCCAACAGAAGCAAAAAGTCTGGTATGACAGCAGAGCCAGAGCTCCTCATGCAGTGCAAGTCAGGAAGTCATGGTCCTAATCCCAGTCCAGAAGGACAAGCTGCAGGCTGAGCAGGTGGGACCATATTAGGTAGTCTGACAGGTAAATGATGTGAACTATATTGTAGAATTGCCTGACAGGAGACATAACCATAGGATGTACCATGTCAACATGATCAAGCCATATGTAAATAGGGCTGACATGGTATTTGTAGTGTGTAGTCCTGTGGAGGGGATGGATGAAGGGGAACCCCAACTGGACTTGCTGGAGGAAAGCAAGTGGGAGTCCTCTGTGGAGACAATCAAACTGTTACCCCAGTTGACCCCGGAACAGTCCCAGGAAGTGAGAGAGGTTTTAAAGGACTTTAGTCCATTGTTTACTGCCAAGCCTGGATCAACCCCCTTAGCAACACATAATGTAGACAGGGGGATGCAAGCGCCCATACAGCTGACAGCCTACTTGGTATCTGAGGCCATCCTAAAGGACATTAGGAGGGAGGTGGAGGAAATGCTGGATTTAGGGGTAATCCAGAAATCCCACAGTCCCTGGGCCTCACCTGTAGTCCTCATTCCCAAGCTGGATGGCTCTAATCGCTCTTGTGTGGACTATGATAGACTCAACACAGTCATGAAGTCTGACACCCACCAATGACAAAGACAGATGAACTATTAGACAAGTTGGGAGGGGTGACATACCTCACCACAACTAACTTGAAGAAAGGATATTGGCAGGTGGAGTTATCTGCCAGAGCTAGGGAGAGGTCAATCTTCATCACTTAATAATAATAATAATAATAATAACAATAATTTTATTTATATTGCGCCTTTCAATTACCAAAGCGCATTCCAATAAAATATAATACAAACAGGATATACAAACAGTAGTACAAAAAAGAACTGTTAAAATTGGATACCACAATTAGTCAGAACCACTATAGGCCCTTTCCCATAAAAAGGATTTGACAGTCGATTTAAAACTCCCCATGGACGTACACTCCCTTGTCCGACAGGGTAGAGAATTCCAAAGGGAAGGGGCCACAAACATAAAGGCCCGGGCCCCAGCTGATTTTAATATAACCCTAGGAATCTCTAGCAACCTCTCGTCGGCTGAGTGAAGTGGCCTCACAGGGTGAAAAGGAATCAGGAGTTCTTTCAGGTAGTCAGGGCACAGATCATGCAGGGCTTTAAAAGTCAGTAAACCTAATTTGAAGATGATCCACCACTGAACTGGCAGACAGTGCAGGTTCTGCAGCACCGGTGTAATATGAGGAGCTCTAGGAGTACCTGTAAGTACTCGGGCTGTGGAATTCTGCACCAGCTGCAGGTGGTGGATATCAACCCCTGGAAGTCCAAGGTAAAGGGAGTTGCAGTAGTCCAGGCATGAGGTCACAAAGGCATGGATCAGAGTTGGCAGATCGCCGGATGGAATGAGGTTCTTGATTCTGGTGATGTTTCTTAAATGATAAAAAGAAAGTTTTACTACTGCTGACACCTGGGATCGCAGAGTCAGCCCTGCATCTAAGATCACCCCCAGATCTTGCACCCGTTCAGAGACAAGTAGTTCGACATCCCCACACAAAACCCCAGATGGGGAGCCGGCCACAGGTCCCCCATATGGTGATCCAGATCCAGTACCAACACCTCGGTCTTCCCAGATTTCAACTTCAACCAACTGGACCTCATCCAATCCGGGATTTCATTTAGGCAGCTATTAAATACCGAGATAGCTCCTTCCTGGTCGGGTGCAAAAGACAGGTACAGTTGGGTATTATCTGCATAACAGTGAAATCCCAACCCATACCATCTCACAATGTCTCCTAGGGGAAGCATGTACACCATGAACAACATGGGGGACAATATAGAGTCCTGAGGAACCCCACAAAATAGAGAGATCGAATCAGAGGAAAAAAACCCTGACACCACCCTCTGAGTTCTTCCGGTGAGGTATGATGTGAAACATCTGAGCACAACCCCAGAGAGTCCACAAATACATCTCAGGTGCTCCAATAGTACCCCATGATCGATGGTGTCAAATGCTGATGACAGATCCAATAGAACCAAAATGGACCATTTTCTCTGGTCTATCGCAATCAGGAGATCACTGAGCACCCGAACCAGCGCAGTCTCGGTACTATGCCTGTTACGGAAACCTGATTGGAAAGGTTTGTAGATGCTATGGATGGTCAAATGGTTCTCCAGCTGGGCTGCTACCACCTTCTCGATCACCTTCCCTGTGAAGGAAAGGTTCGAGATAGGTCTGTAGTTAGCAAGACAGTCTGGGTCCAAAGATGATTTCTTTAACAAGGGTGTCACCACTGCCTCTTTCAAGGAACGGGGATATTCACCTGAGTCAAGGGAAGACCGGACTATCTGTGCTAAAGCCAGTAGAATAGACTATCCACACCCTAGAATTAGGGAAGTGGGACCTGGATCTAAACTACAGGAGGTAGGATGCAGCCCCTGGACAATTCGCATAACATCCACGATTTCCGGGCAGTCGAAGGTACTCCAGGAGAACAAAGGGGTAGTGACCCAATCCTGGCTACTTGTAGCTGGCACAGAATGTGCTGAACAGATGTCTGACCTAATATCAGCCACCTTATTAGCAAAGAACTGAGCAATCTCATCACACTGTACTTGTGAAAACGCTCTACGAAGCTGTAGACAGGTTGGGTTGCACAATCTGTCCACAGTTCTGAATAGCTGAGCAGGTCGGTTCTGAGCGGCAGAAATTTTCCCTGACAGGAACTCTGCCTTCTTACGGGAGATTTCTGACTGGTAGAATTGATAATGTTCTAACAGTCTAAGGTGGTCAGTATCCAGGCCAGACCTCCGCCAACAATGTTCTAACCTGCATCCAAGTAGCCACAACTCCCTCAGGACCCCATCAAACCATGGGGCCTGAGGTCATAGAGAGAAAGAGAGAGAGAGAGAGAGAGAGAGAGGATGCACATGAACTGGAGCAATAGAATCCAGGGCAATGGTAACAGCAATATTATAAGCCATAACCAGTGCCTCTGGATCATTGCAATGTACAGGGAGTTGTGATAGGTCAAGAACCGCTGCAAGGCCATTAGAAGAAACATTCCTCAAGGGGCGGTACTTGACCATCTCCACAGGGGTCAGCCTACTGGGGGGGCACCAAAATTGAATCTCACAGTGTAGTGATCTGATCAACTGACTGGTTCCACCCCCACATCAGAGGCCTCGATCCCCAGCAGGAAGACCAAGTCAAGGGAATGACCACCCTTATGTGTAGCAGTGGTAACCACCTGTGTTAGGCCCAGTGAATCCATTAACTGGAGGAAGTGTTATCCAAATTGCAAGAGTTCATCATCGACCCATGCATTAAAGTTGCCCAGGACCATCCGCCTGGGAGATTCAAATGCCAGGTCGACGACGAAGTCCGCTACTTCCTTAAGGAATTGCTTCTCATCTCCTGGTGGACGGTAGATGAGAGCAATTCAATAGCCCACACCTGCTACAACAGCACATTCAAAAGAAGTAGTCTCCTCAACTGGAACACTAGTGAGAGCTAATTTGGTCTTAAAACAGACCGCAACCCCCCCCGCGGTCCAACCTCGGGCGATGAATCACCATATACCCAGCTGAAATTGCGGCCAGTTGGTCCCGTGTTATTATCCAGCCAGGTCTCGGTGATGCAAGCCAGATCTGTCGAGGCAACAAGATCTGAAATTACAGCAGTCTTGTTCTGGACAGATCTGGCATTGCACAACATTGCCCAGGTTGGACAAAACTCCTGGACTGCCCTGGCTACCTGCCCATCACTAATGATGGTGCCCTTGGGTATGGGGACCAAACAATGTGGTCCACGCTCTAAGCTCCACTTCACCCTAGGGTGTCTCCTGGGCTTACTCACCCTAATGGGGGCGCTCCGCTCCACTCGCCTCCACTGTTCACCCCACCCCCACCTCTCCTCCTACGGGCAATGCCTAATGCCCGACAATGTTGGTAAGTAGAAAAAAACAGAGGAGGGGTATAAAAGGGCAGAGGGAGTGGAGAGCAGAGGCTGAGTAGTGCATGACTGGGGGGGGCAATAGGTAAACACATCACATCAAGTACAAATCCTCAACTTTAAACAATTTAAAACAAAATGGCATAATGACACACAAATCCTTATACAATTAAATCTCAAAAAGCAACCTATTCAGCTAAAAATAAATTAATTTAAAAATAAAACAATATAAGATAATAAAAATAATAAACAAAAAACCAAAACCATCCCACTCTAGTCTGATAATTTAGTTCCTCCTTCTGCTATCTCTCACACAGTATCAGAACTAAGAGGGAAGGTCAACACATATAGTTCCACATACTGTCTCTCACACAGAAGGGAAGAACAATTTAAAATTAACAACATACTAAAAACCAGCCTCATAAAAACTTTGTGCTAAGAGTTCACACCTCCAGAGATTCAAAATAATAATAGTAAGTCTCTCCAGTGGGCTCTCACCTCCACCCAACCAACGAACAAACACAAGTCACTACAAACCATCAGTTCCAAAATAGCGGATCACTCCTTCAGTCAAATCCTTAGACCATATACGGACTCTCCCCAGAGCAACCAACAGAAGGAAAAGAGGAATAGTATTAAGTATAGTGTTGAGTAAAATTTAGACCCTTAGGCCCTCTCACTACCTAAGGGGTCCAAATAAAATTAAGTACGGGCACTCTCACTGCCCGAAACAGTAATAATATGAAAAAATTAGAACATTTTTGTCTGCTATTTAAATTTAAAATTCCAAATGGGCAAGTTCTTGAGATGACAGTCCAGTAAACCAGTTTTCCAGCAATGATTACAGCCAAGAGGCCCTATTTATGTTGAGCACCACCCGAGATCTCTATAGGGTTATTTGAATTCTGGGTAATACCTTTTGGAATGAAGAATGCCCCTACCACCTTCCAAAGGTTTGTCAACCAGGTGTTACATGACACTGAAGAGGACGCAGTGGCTTATCTGGATGATATTGTTGTTTTCAATACCAGCTGGAAGGAACACCTGTCCCACCTATTGGAAGTGTTGGGCAGGATACAGAGGGCAGGGCTCACTGGCAAGGCTGAAAAGTGCCAAGTGGCCATTTGTGAAAGCAGCATACCTAGGCCATGTAGTGGGGTGAGGGCAGCATCTCCCTTATAAAGCAAAGACTGAGGCAGTAGAGGCATGGCCTATGCCTGAAATCCAGAAGACGGTTAAGAGCTTCCTAGGGACCACAGAGTACTATCAAAAGTTTGTTCCAAATTAAAGTACCCTGACAGCTCCCCTATCTGGCCTGCTAAAGAAAAGGAAGTCCAAAAGGTAAACTGGGAGCCAGCCTGTGAATGAGCCTGCATACAGCTAAAGGAGGCACTGGGCAGTGCCCCTGTGTTAGCTAGTCCAGATTACAGTAAACCATTTGTAGTCCAGACAGATGCCTCAGATGTGGGGATTGGAGCAGTCCTCAGTCAGACCTCTAATTCAGGGAAAACATCACCCAATAGTGTACCTTAGCAAAAAGGTACTTCTCTGGGAGCAGGCATATCCCACAGTGGAAAAGGAATGCCTTCCACTGGTATGTGCCCTGCAGAAATTAGAGCTGTACAATTATGGGACATACTTCAAGGTACAGACCAATCATAATCCCCTGGTGTGGCTAAATCAGATGGGTAAAAACAATTGGTTGTCTCTTAAGGTAGAATATTGCCCTCCAGGCATATGACTTGATCATTATGCACAGAGCAGGGTCAGCCAGTGACAATGCAGATGGCCTATCTCACCAGTTAGAACAGTAACAGAACTAGTGAAAACCTTACCATGTGGTAGGGGACGTGTTCCCACAAATTTAGTCTAGTAGGAAAGGATGTGTAAGCTATGCCACTGCCAGTCAGATGTACAGATATATAATGTTATAGTATGTTTTATTTTCTGTATGTGTGCATGCCACAACAATGTCAGTGTTAAGGAAAGGTCTCATAGGATAGTGTTAGAGATGGGAGTTCTTTTAAAATGTTTGACCTTCCTGTGACCTGAGAGGAACCAGCTTGCTTGCTATGAAGCTGACAATTACTTGTCAAAGGCTTGAGGTAGCTGATCAAAGTGTATTTCCCTGGTTAACTAACTGAGGGAAACAAAAGTAAATAAAATGTTCAAGAGATAGCCCTTTTTCACCTCAAAAGCAGGATTCTTTGGTCCTAGAAAACTGTCGTTATAAATTGCCTTTGATGAAATGAAAGGAAAAGACAGAAATATCCATTCTGGCAGGCTATCGCAAATTCTCTTACAGGTGTCATAATTGTCAGGGAAGAATGACATCACATGGAGGCCAGAAAGTTGTGTTTTTTGGGAAAGCACAAGAATGACATCTACTGACCTAAAAAAGAATTCCATCTTTAGGACAAGTCGTTTTTTTTTTTTTATCCTTCTTCCGGCTATATAAGGAATTGAACCACAGTCATTTTCTCTCATTTTGCTGAGCATCTCCAAAGGACAGTCTTTTCCTGACACACAAGAAGCAAGACTGCTATCAAATGAAACCGAAACCTTCATTTACTTTTCCTGGACTTCAATCCACTATGAACTTAAGGTAGAACTTAGCTAACAGTGTTAAGGCATTTTTTTGTATGTACATGTCCAATTTTATTTGTGTTATTCTGCGACCAAATTGATAAAACCTTTTAGTTGTAAATGTATAATAATTATTTAGTAAAAACATTTATTTTTAAGAAACCTGCCTGAGTGAGATTGTTATTTTGTGTGTGCGATTGTGGGATGTTTCATTAATAATCTTTGACTAGACTGTTATTGCTAAGGGGTGCCATCATAAGCTACGAAATAGAACAAAGGGTGTGAAAAGGGAAAGTCTAGATGAAAATATTGGGAATACCAAAGTCTCAAGGAAGGGTCTGTGGGGGATTTGAACCAAGTTATTGCATGCCTTGTGGGAGAAGGCAGAGTCAGGGTTAGAAAAATTGCCATGAAGAGGTTGTAATGCTTGGATCTTCCCCTTTATGTAACAACAAAGAAGGTTCATATTTGGCTACAAGACTTGAGACTAGTATTGTACCCTGATCCAGAGTAAAGAGGGGACTCTGATACTTTGTGGCAAGTGTTCAGTTATGAACACAGCATGCACTTTAGAAGGACACAAAAAGGATATTCCCTGTTTCCCCCTCCCTGTTGTGGATTGCAGTTAGGGGTGGGTACTGTGAGCTCAGTGGACCTGACCCACAGGAGTGGGTTCATGACAGATGGTATAGTACTACTATAGTGAATTACCAGCAACATGACTTAAGTTACTATTTTGGCTCTCATTTCATTTGGCAAACAATTTTTGGGTCTCCAGATAGCACCCAATTTTAGGAGACTTCTCTGCACAGATGGTTTCTGTGTGGCCATTAAATTTTAGCTCAGGATCCACCCAGATACCTAGGTATTTATTGAAGATTACTTGCTCAATCCTAGACCCTTCTATCAAAAATATGTCACCGTCACTGGCAAGGTACTACTCCTTCTCACTCTGAATTTAAACAGCCAGACTGCTGAGGAGAGAGCAGATTATTTTCAGATAAACAGGAATATAACTGTTTGCAGATTTCCTTCTCCAACACCTCAGAATCAAGAGAAAGCAAAGCTACTGGCCTGTAGCTATTAACTGACATCAAGTCACCACTTTTGAAGACAGGCACAGTTCTAGTCATCGTCTACACTGTGGGGAAGGAACCACAGCACAGACTTCTATTAAAAAGTTTTGTTAGAGGCGATACAATAACATCTTCCCCCTTCCTCAACAGCCTGGCCTCAAGCCCATCCAATCCACTAGGTTTTTCTCACATTTAATGCCTTTACCTGTTTCTAGATGTCCTTCAAATTCATAATTTTAAAACTAAACTTGGGTATCCCCCGGCAGATGACACTGGGACCCAGAGAAGGCCTTGGAGCTTAGGCCATCATTTAGACAGGCACAGGTTATCGCTCACATTTTTCACATTTCTCCTTTCTCCCCTGATGTGGGTGGAGCTTTCTTGGTGGCCTCAGCTACATGCAGTGATGTCCTGAAGAGAGAGAAAGCTCCCTTGGCCCAACACACTGCTACATCAGAACACAACACCCTCCCTATCTGATCACAGCACACTGCCAAGCAGCAGTTGCTTTGATCTGGCTTCCCTTCTGACTCACATCTCAAGTTCACCCTTGAAACAGGATCTCCTGCACAGAAGCGCATTGCACTGCCACTGTGTCATAGGGTGGGCTGACAATTTCTGATCTGGGATGCAGACTGCAGCATGCCAAATACCTTAAAATGTCTGGAGGTCAGTTTTTAAATTTGTCAAAAAATGGCACATGCAACATTTGTTGATACAAATCATTTTCTGAGCATAATTTGCACCAAATGTGCCTGAAAGTTATGCCACCCTTTAGTTTTTTTTTTCAAGTGTAAATTGCAGAAATTTGTATGACTCATGATAGGAGGGCTTTAATAGTCCTACCCTAAATATTTGATCTTATCTACGAACATTACAAGATATAAAAATCATATATAAGGATGGTATTTATGCACAGGAATTACAAATAATGTAGCAGTAAACACTGGAATGCAAACCAGAAAAAAAACTAAACTAACTTCTATATTGTCTTATCTCACAGGTTTTTGACAAGATACAGTACTTTTCATACAGATGAACTCTTCTAGGAGGTCACTAAGTAGTTGGAAAGTTCCCACTAGGCAATTGGAAAGTTCTTACTTGGTTTTATTTGAATTGAGATCACATTTTACATCTCTCAAAGCTGATTGCCTGATACCCATCTGGCCCTTTTACCCTAGGTTATACTACAATTCAGTTTCCCAGCATTCTGGAGTTGAATTATACCTTTTTCTGTGAGACACCGCTGTCTTCTAGAAAGATTCAGGTTTGATCCAGGAACCTAAAAGAAAGAGGCTACCAGACAGCCTCAAAAGGAACATTGTAGCAAGTGAACATTTGTAAGTGGACATTTCCCCCAATACCAAAGCAGGTAAAGGTCCAGGCTGGCAAAGGGTAGGGCACTGGAGGAGAATTTAGACTCAGAGCTTAGAGTCACACAAGGGATAGGCGGAGTTTGTGGCACAAGAGAGGAGCAACTGGGAAAAATATGGGCCAGCACATTAAAGTCCAGCACCTTTTTTTCCCCTTTCCCTGTATAAAATTCTTCATCTGAGCAGCAGGAACGGTACAGCAGTCTTAGCAGACTGGTAAGTCAGGATTTCCTTGGAAGGGATGGGCTTCTGACGCAGTAACCTGTTGATCAGTTTAGAAAAATATTCAAGACTTTTCATTAGTCAGGATTTTTATAAGGGAATGAAATCTGTGTTACTAACTTGGAGAAGTTGAAAGAAAGGCATTATTTTTAAGACTATGTTGGGTACATTCTGTTTCAGAGAACAGTACTTTGGAACCAACAGTTCAGATAGCATTAGTGAAATCAAGGAGTAATCACTGTTGGACATACCTGTACTGGGGGGGGTGGGTCTGCTCAGGTGCAATGCAAGCTGGCAGGCAGAGCATCAAATAGCCACAGCCCAGTGCAATGCCTGCCTTGCACACCAGTCTGTGCTCTTTCTCACCACAGTCTATCTTAGCTAACCATGTGTCAGTTTCAGGCAGCTGTAACTTGACATAATGCCCCCAATCCATCCACAAGTGTGACATCTCATTGCAGCTTATCCCAGCCAGTCATGCTTTGCCTTACTGCAGCCTCCCCTAGTTGATTCATGCTTTCATTTACCACAGCCATTGGCTATGCCACATGTGTGGTGGTAGTGATGTGAGTGGTGAGAGGGTGAGAGCCATGCTGTGGCCACATGGTGGCAGTGGAAAAAACAAGATTGAAGTGAGGGTCACAAGCCAGCTGCATTATGGCAGTATGAGAAACAAAGTATCAAAACCTAGTCAGGTGCTTTTAAATATCAAAATACTTATTCTAAAGAAAGTTGCATAACTAGTTGGTTGACCTGTCCCATCATAAAGCCATGATACAGTAAGGAGGGAGGTCTGTGGAAAACAGCTATGGCAGTTTGCTTGGATTAGGATTACGATGGTAGCTGTTTTGTGGTAATAAGAATTTTTTCTGTGCCTGCTTGATTTGATTTAAAAAGACAAATATATAGGCTATCAGAAACTGCATCAGGATCCTTCATACTATGGCTTTTGAGCAACACCTAATGGGTGGTGGATGTATTATGAGCACTGGGGGAACAAGGAAAGATGTCTTTTGTGCATGGTCTGATGGGTTTAGTATAGTAACCGTTGCATGAGATAATAGGTTTTCCATGGTGGGTGTGCTTCAGTTACACAAAAGAATTTATGTGCTGACTTAATAGAGAATTATGCTTTTCCTCATTGCAGCAGTTGGCTGTGACTGTATGATGGGTAGAGATGTTGCGAAGTTTTAACTTGTCAAAAAAAGTTCCATTGAAGCTGGAAAATTCACCTCTATGGAGCAATCCATAAAATGCTTGTATTAGCCTCAAAATTCACCTTTGTAACTTCATCATTTTTTGTGGAATTTCACTGTAAAACGCAGAATTCCACCCATGAGCTGTGGAATTTCACCCTTGATCAGTAAAATTCCAGCACTCATGGGTGAAATTCTGCATTTCTCAAGCAGAACTTCATACTTTGTGGATCGCTCAAATTTCTTCAAATTGCACTAAATTTGTGGATTAATTAGCAGAGCAAAGTTTCCCAACTTCACCCATCTCTATTGGTGGGGAGCATTATGCCAAAGGTGACAGAGAAGGTCACTGTTGCATAAGAATTGGGAGGTATGTGTGGTCGGTGCACCAAAGGGAGAGGGTTATATATTAAAAAAAAAAAAAAAAAAAAAAACTTTAGGGAGAATTCCAGCTGCAGTACTGGGGAATGGGTTCCAGAGCAGGTACTGGTGGGGAGCACATCCCTGCAGAGGTGCATCAGCATATGCCATATTGGGTACTATGATGGCCATGCGTCAGCAAGTTTTTGTGAGGCAGAATATCCCTGCGCATGCACGTGGAAAGGCAGTGACCATCTTGTATGGCAAAAGGGTTTTTTTTATTCTGAGAAGATTTAACTCTCAACAGCATAGCAAGTTAGCATGTGGAAGAGGGTGACTCCAGCAAGGTATGTGTCATTCTTAGGAATGGGATCACATTGGGGGGCGTGGCTAACCACCGAATCGAATGGACACCTGATAGGCTTGCTCCCAAAAAATAACTCCTAAATCCTGCGTTATTCGACCTCTCTCCACGTAACGGCATCATACCGTGGTACTGTACTTACCAGTGGTTGTCCCGATTCCATTTTCAGACCGGCACTTTGAGTATGGGGCGCGCTTTAGGGTTTTTTTTTCTTCTCCTTCGGTGTGCTCAGGATCCGATCTACGATTGACTTGGACAGACTGCGTGCATTATGGAGGCACTATCCTTGCCCTCTCAGACCGTTACTGATAGCAATCTGTCAGAAATTAGGCAGATGTTTGCAGAAATCCTCCACCGCATTGACAAAATGGATGTTGCCACAAGGAAGAACACGGAGGATATCGTGAATTTGTCCCAAAGGGTCTGTGTCTCTGAGTATAAACTAACTGAGGTGGAAGATGGCTGTCATAAGGCCTGGGCTAAAGTTCACAAACAGGGGCAGGTGATCCAGCATCTTTGGGCCCGGGTGGAGGATTTGGAAAATCACAGCTGCTGAAATAATCTTAGGTTTGTTGGGTTCCCTGAAGGCTGTGAGGGGAATGATGCCATATCCTTTTTACAGCAAGTACTACCCTCAGTGCTGGACTACCAGTGCGAGACTCTATGGGAGCTGGACAGAGAGCACATAGAATCCTGGCCCCGCGGCCACCCCCCGGAGGGCACCCTCGTACCATCCTAGCCCGATTCCTCCGGTTTCAAGACCGAGAACAGATCACCCAGCTGGCATGGCAGAAGAAAGAGCTGCACTGGAATGGGCACAAAATTCAAATATTTGCTGACTATTCGCTGGAGGTTACTAACAGGTGGAAGGCTTTTACAGCAGCGCGGCGGGCATGTGCTGAACTGGGTCTTGAATATTCGCTGCGATATCCGGCATCTCTCCGGATTATGATCAATGGATCATCACGGGTCTTTGATAATCCGGCATCAGCTGAGGACTTTATAGCTTCCAAATTGAACTGGGGCAAACTGCGTGCACCCCACAGCCTAAGGGGCCTACCTACTCAATCCGTCCCGATGGACACTAATGGACCTGCAACCCCTAATGCTGCAGCAGCTTCGTCTTCTCACCCAGCCAGAAAACTTTTGACTCCCATTCAGTCATCTCCTCCAAAATCCTCTGGAAGTAAGAAAAAGAACAGAAGAAGGGCAAGGATTGAAGGAGGACACATAGACAAAACCCAGCGGCTCTGCTCCAGAAGTAGAAGCAGGAGTTGCAGTCCAGATCCAAGTGCATCTCGTGAATCTCTCACTCCAGATATGAGCAATAATCAATATAAAGTCCTGATGGATCTCCCTACTGAGGATGTTCCCCGTGACATTCTTCTACCACCAAGATGCTCCTGCTCAGCTGGCTCGAAATCTTCAGTGGCCAAGCAGCTTCTCTGGGCCGAAGATGCAGCTGATACCCCCACGGAGGATACTGGGTCCAAGGCCACCGGATCAGCTGTAGATCTAATCTCAAGCAGCATGGCTACCTCCACCCCTGCTGCCGAATCACTTGGCTGACTCTTAATACCCTATCTCTTTTTGGTTTTAAATGCCTGGCGTGTCGGGGGGCCAACAGACACAGCCTCTGATCAGGGAGGTGTCCCCCGCATTCCAAGCTAAAGGGGACCTCCCCTTCAGAGGATAGTTATGATGGGCCCTAAGGTTCTTATCTGAGCAGCTACTTTGGCACTTGCTGCTCTTCGCAACTCGAGGTGCCGACCCGGATCTCTTTACGATTGCACTGGCTGATATGCATGAATAATGGAGATAAACAGGGTGTTGCCCATGGTTTAATTTTGGGCTTTGCATACCTGCAAATCAGCCTTAGTTATTACCCTAAACAGAGAGATGGGCTATGCTCAACTTTTATAATTGTCCTTAAGTATTATATCGGAGGACAGCCTTTTTGGCCGTTGTTGTTTGGATGTTTTGTTTTTTTTTCTTTTTCCTCTCCCTGTGCTGTCTCCTGCACTAGGGGTTACAAGGAGATTTTCTTTTCCCAGTTATGATGGGTTCATGGGGTCATTTACCTCCCAGCGACCTCCACTGGTGTCTGGGCTTTTTTTTATTTTTAGCCGACACGCGCAGTGGATGCTGGTCTTATGTGGGAGTACAAAGTTGCAAACAAAGCGGAGGGGGGTTGGGGATGGTTCTTGTTAATGGCAATGGGTTGAATTGCTTTCAGTTAACAGGGATAGTGCATGTTAGTATCTGTTGTTGTCAGGTTAAAATGTTGAAATTATGTTGTTGTGTTAATTCCTTTATGGCAATCTTTCTAATGGGGCCTGGTGGAGCTCTGCTAATACTGGATGGGGAAGCAAAAAGGAGCGAGGGGGTATATTCAGGCTCACTCCTTAATGTTTTCATTCAATTACTCCTGCAGATATATTTTACTGAAAGTCTACATGGAGTATAAGCTAATTTCATGGAATGTGAGGGGACTTAACTCACCCATTAAACGGAAGAAGGTGTTAATTCACTTAAAAAAGTTAGCGCCTATGGTGGTCTTCTTGCAAGAGACTAAACTCTCTTCTAAGGAAGCCGCAAAGCTTAAGCAAGCATGGGTGATTGAAGAACTTCATAGCGTAGCTTGCACCCACAAGAGGGGAGTCTCCATACTTTTGCATAAAAACCTGGGATGGAAGGTGAAGGACTTTATACGAGACCAAGAAAGAAGATGGATTATAGCCGAAGTTGAAACCCCTGAGGGCTCCCTTGTCCTGGCCAATATATATGCTCCTAACCAGGACTGCCCACAATTTTTTCATACAGTTAATCAGGCCCTCCTGGACTTCAATAAAAACAAAGCCCCAATACTATTAGGAGGGGATTTTAATTTAACATTAGATCATACTTTAGATAGAAGCAACAAATCCCCCGAAACCCATAGACAGGCTAGGAAAGCAGTGGAGAAATTAATGTCCGAACTTGGACTATTGGATGCCTGGAGGCGTCAAGGAGTCCATGATTATTCCTGTTTTCCCCAACCCATGGCTCTTCCAGTAGAATAGATCTTTGGCTCATTTCCTCTGGGTTATATGAGAAGGTGGTGGGGCTTTGATTCACCAATTTATGTTTCGATCACGCCCCTTGAATTAGTTTTCAAGAGGGGACCCGATTCCCACCAATCTCATGCCTGGCGGTTAGACCCACTTTTGCTAGAAGACAAGACCTTTTTGGACTGGATTGGCCAGGCTGTAACAGAATATTGGACTGACAATGATAATGGTGAGGTATCTGACTCGACCTTATGGGAAGCCTTTAAAGCTACCATTCGCGGCAGGATTATAGCCTTTGTGGCAGCCAGGAGACGCCGCCGGACTGCTGATCAGCGGACCTTGGAGAAGCAGTTATACGATTTGGAAGCTCAATACAAAGCCCTGGGTAACCAATTCCCCCCTCCAGATCTGCTAGCACAGTTAGCCAGCACCCGAATCTCTCTCAACTCTCATTTATCTCGGCAGGCTGAGCTAAACCTTAGACTCATGTGTCATGCTTACTGGGAAGGGGGGGGAAAGGCCAGTAAGCTATTGGCCTATTGTCTCAAGCGACAGCAAGCTTCCAAGGTGATACATGCGCTGTTAGATTCAACTGGGAACCCCTGTCGTACTAACTCAGGGATAAATCTGATCATGTCCCAATTTTATGAAAATCTATATGCTTCTCCAAACCCCCCTGACCCCGGCAAGATACAAGCCTTCCTATCCTCGCTACCCATTCCTAGTATCTCCAGCCGAGATACCGAATTGTTGGAATCCCCATTTACTATTAAGGAAGTTAATCAGGCGATCCATGCTCTGAATCCACGTTAAACCCCTGGGAAAGATGGACTGCCGATCGATTTGTACAGACTCCCTGGTGTTAATCTGGCCCCTTATTTGGTTCGGGTATTTTGGCATTCCTTACTTATTGGACAGCTACCCTCCTCCATGAGAGAAGCCGTTATTACAGTGCTTCCAAAAAAAGGGAAAGACCCGCTGTCTCCAGGCAGTTATTGCCCCATTTCTTTAATTAATGCAGACGCCAAAATATTGGCTAAGGTTATTGCTGCCCGGCTTGAATCCCTTTTGCAAGGCTTGGTTGGGCCCTCCCAAGCGGGCTTTGTTAAGGGTCGCTGGGGTCTGACCATCACAGAACACTGGGGTCTTTAATGCACTTTGTTAAACTTTCACTATTCCTCAGTTGCTATGTCCGACTTTGAAAAGGCCTTGATTTGGTTGAATGGGCCTTTCTATTCCATACTCTTTCAACTATGGGTTTTGGCCCAGCCTGTATCGCCTGGATAAGGCTGTTATACACTGCACCCCTAGCCTCGGTGCTGACTAATGGCACCATGTCTCTGCCCTTTCAATTACAAAAGGGCACGAGACATGGATGCCCTCTTTCTCCCCTTTTATTTATTTTAGCGATGGAGCCTTTGGCCATTGTACTTAGGTCATCCAGCGTTATCCCCAGGATTCAGGTGGGGGACGTCAATTACAAGACATTCTTATATGCAGATGATTTACTTATTACTACTGAACACCCTCAATTGGGAATTCAGTCAATTTTTAGAACCCTGACTGAGTTCACCAAGATATCAGGTCTAAAATTAAATCAGTCTAAAACTGAAATTCTCCCGTTAAACTCCTCAACCTCTGGAGCGGATTTTATTGCCTTGGGGCTAAAATGGTCTCCTCAAGGCATCAAATACCTGGGTATTATCCTACACCCAGACCAGCTTAAAATGTTTGCGGCCAATTTCAATTCTCTGATCGACTCTCTCAGGGTGGACATAGGTAGATGGAAGGCATTAAAGCTTTCATTGGCTGGGAAAATTGATTCGATCAAAATGATGGCTGCTCCCAAGATGCTTTACTTATTGGCCCATCTACCCCTGCCTATACCCCAGAAGTGGTTTCAGAAATTGGAGACCTTAATGGGCAATTTTATATGGGAGGGTGCACCCCCCCGTATAGTAACTCAAACTTCGGCAGCACTGGAAAAGGGGGGTCTGGGGACTCCCCTGGTTACAGTGGTACCATATGTCCTTTGCGTTGGCTCAGACTCTCCGATGGTTTTCTAAAATTGGACAGGACTCCATGCAATGGCTCCAATTAGAAGCTTCCTTAACCCACACTGCCGCTCTGGCAGCCATTCTATACGGTAGGAAGAAACCGCCCGCGGGCCTTTCTCCTCCCATATTGCTTTCAGTTAAATACTGGAAACAAGCTATGACTCAGCTGGGCTACGACCCGGCTCCTTGGGAATTTATGTCTTTATGGAGAAATCAGGCCCTGGAAGTAGGGGAATCCACCCTGCACTGGAAAGTTTGGGAGGAACAGGGTATCTCCTTAATACGTGATCTCCTTCTCCCGGAGACTGCTGTTATTGATTCCTTTGAGTCTCTAAGGGCAAGATATCAGCTCCCGGCCTCTCATTTTTGGAGATACCTTCAGTTAAGAAATGCTATATCTCATCTCTCGAAATCTCCCCATAGTCTCTCATTACAACAAATGACTCACCCCATAAGTTCATGGAATAAAGCTACCAAGAACAAAGCTAGTATCATATATCATGCCCTCAGAGACTCCACCCCAGACCCTACCCAGAAAGCCAGACAGCAATGGGAAAGAGAGCTACAGATCGAGATCTCAGAACAACAATGGGAGTATGGGTGGGCACGTATCCACTTGGCTTGCTGGGATGGGAGTACAAGACTTATCATGAACAAGACCCTCCATAGATGGTATAGAGACCCGGCAAAACTAGCTAAAATGGGGCTTATCCTGGCTGCCATTTGTTGGAGATGTGGTAACCAGGGGGCTCATCTGTTTCATGTAGCCTGGGACTGCCCCAACCTTCAACAGTTCTGGCATGACATTCAGGTCATGTGTCAGCAACTATTCCCTGATATTGTCCCTTGCCCCGCCCTACTTCTTCTTGGATGTGGCAGCCCTGAGATATCCAAGTACAGTCCGGGGGCCCAGTGGATCACTATGGCCGGAGCACTGGCCAAAAGACTTATATTGATAAGATGGAGAACCCCCGAGTCCCCCACCTTTCATCAGTTTCTTCTGGCCTTAGCACAAGGGACCACATTCGAGAGGATCTCCAGCTTTGCCCAAGGCTCTCTAATTTGATATGACCAATGTTGGCAACCTTACCTAAGGTCCAATTACTGCCACAATCTTTCTTCCGGCTCCACCTTTTAGACATTTCCCCCTTACTATATAAAGTTTGGATAGTTCCTTCTTTTTGTAAGCCTCCCCCTCTCTCCCCTGCTCCATCCCGTTCCTTTCTATACTTCCCTTTGAAATAATAAAATAAGAAGAAAGATTGCCATAGTTGTATATAGTTGATATTATAATTTACATGGAAGTAAGACACACCCTTGGTAGAGTAACCATACAATACTGTTTTCTTTCTATTACATCCTTCTTTATGGTATTATCTTTTTTTACTGCTTTACGCTCCACTCTGTCTGGAGGGAAGCGACTTCTCATTAATTTAATTATCCTTTCGATGCCTAGTCTGTCGTATAAAGTATATGTTAATTTACACCCAGTAAGGTTGAAGCAAACTGACAGAATTTTATGTCAATTGTTGTTACTGATCAGACTATATGTAATGTTATTTTTCAAATCTTTATGTGTAAGACTCTGCCTCGATGTGTGTGTTCTGCCTTAAATCAATAATAATAAAATGTTTAACTGCAAAGGAATGGGATCACATTTGCCATTTGAGAGGATATCATTGCAAATTAAATTATATTCTCATTATAATCATTGCTTGGGCAGTCATCTGAGTTACTTGTTAACTGAATTATAAAATGGGTACTAAGAATCCTGCATCCTGATTGGCTGGAATGTGTTCCTACCCACTGGATTGAGTCTGCACAACCAATGGCAAAAAGACTGTTACAATGTTTTTTTCAGTTATTATAGCTGCAGTCATTTTGCTATGACAGTAGAGAGGGGGAACTCTGCTGATTCCTAATGGACTAGATAAAATTAGAGGTTTTGTGTTATACCACCGCTTTCCTTGAGCTAGCAGTGTTTCAAAGCACTATTTTGTGTCCTTAACTTCAATCAGTGTAGAGATCCTAGGGTTCATAGCTCATACACATGTCAAGTCAGTCAGCCTTAAAAGGAGATAAGCAAACAGCCCTGGGACTATAGCAGTGAGTAAGTCAAATGTCACAGAATGGAATGTTTATGTAGCAAATCAGTTGATGTTACACGTCTCACTGAAGATACATTCAAGGACCCCTAAACACAGTTCATTTAAGTTACAGTTTTTTTTTTACAGTTGAGGTTTGAAATGGACTGTTCATATGCACTTGTTCATCTTGAAACTTACCATGCTGTTGAAATTCTTTTGCTAAAGTATTGAAAAAGGAGTTGGCTAGTCTGTGCTGGTTATGTGCCTTCTTCCTGAAAAAATTATAATAAGTCATACTGTTTATTGTGTGTGTGTGTGTGGGGGGGTTCTACAGAGGCACCCATGTGCACCCATTGTTATCATTATTTGATGGTGCTTCATATTAGTTTATGAGGAACTGTGCTTGGATACGGTTTCATCTTGTGTTGCAGTGCACATATGTTTGTGCATTTTTTTTCACTGTATATGTTACCTGTGTTTCTGGCTATGTGTAAATGTGTGTGTGAGTGTGTGTGTGCACTGTGAGGGTGGTCCTGACTGTCACTTGTGTGACCACATGTGGATGTTCGTGGACATGGGTTGAGACTGGCACTGGCCCCACTAGCCAAATTCTATTAGAAATTGTTTTGGGATAGTCAACAATCTTTTAAGCAGCCCAAAGGGCTTGTACTGGAAAAGGTAATATTTCAATAAGTACACCTGCTGGACCAGTAGAAAAGTCTGTGGGGCTGGTAGATTTTCCAAGTCACTACCATGCTGGCTAGTGGGTGCAAAAATTAATTTGACCCCTGCATGGATCAGTCTGAGATGAGATTTCTATTTTTTTATTCTATTTATTCTCCCCTAGTTGGCAGGTCTCTGCCCAATGGTCCCCAGACACAGTGCCCGCCACCATCACTTGATGGGAGACAGCCATAACTAGTATGGTGCCCCCCCCGTGGATCATAACAGGCTTTAGAGAGAGTATACTTACATATACAGAGTACAATGTACTCCAGATCCCTGTCGTGCTAGATGGGATGTTAATTTCTGTGCCATCACCTTGGTGACCACATGTGATGGTGCTGGGATCAGCATGACAAGTTGATGTTTTATTGTTACCTGCTGTAGGCTGGGTGCATCAGGTATGCACAATGATGGAGTCATGTGATGTTCTCACTGGAGTAGTAGCTCAAATCCTGCACTCTCACCTGCTCTATTATTTTAATTTAATTTTCTACCTACTAAGTTGTCCTGATTAGTTTCAAAGACCAGGATTCAATGCTACAGTGTGCCCAATACTATCTTCAGCGGAGTTGGAATGAACTTCATCAGTATGTCGGAAATAGAGATGTGGCAAGCTTCCCCACAGCACACCCCTCCCCAAAAACACCAAACAGTCTAAAAGGCTGAAGGAGCAAGTGCCGGCCATTCAGCTGCTACTACAGAGGCATCTCTGCTGCTCTTGGAGGAGCGCCTTCTCTTTGAGTTCCAACCTTTTAAGGATTCAATGAAAGAACTCACCAAGGAACTCAAATCATTGCAATCTGATCTGGGAGACATGGGCAAATGCATGGGGTTGTGGAAGCTCATACCACTTCTTTGGAAAAAATGGAAAGACTAATCAGAATGGGATACAGCTACCATGTGGCAAAGGATGGCCAAATTAGAATCAAAACTGGAGGACACTGATGGAGAAGTCACAGAAACTAATCATTTTTGGTCTCCCAAAGAAGCAGAGGGGGCTACTCCTGTTTTATTCTCCCAGAAATGTCTAGAACAGTTGGCTGAACTTTCACCAAGCAATTCAGTTTATGTGGTGGAGTGGGCACATCACTCTCTCCGCCCCAGAGTTTCACCAGGTTCCCCACCAAGACCGTGCATCCTAAAATTGCTTAATTTCTTGGACAAGCAATATGTCTTGCAAAAAAACAGAGATTTAAAGGACATTCTATGGGAGGGCTCCAAACTTCAGATCACACAAGATCTTCCAGCTCTTACTCGTCAAAAAAAAAAAAACACTTTCCATCCTGTAGTAATTAAAATTATTGCAGCGAGGATTAAATTTCATATAATCTACCCTGCCTGACTTCAGGTCTTCCTGCAAAATACTTGGCACTCCTTTGATTCTGTCAAGCAGGCTACTCAGGAACTCAAAAAGATGCTGCCCAACCTGTTTAAGGACCAGTGAACAGACACCATTCTGTTTGTGGATGACCGGCAAGTATGCTGTATCAAAGGCTGACACTATTCTTAAGGACTGTGCTTTCCATTTTGAGAATCACCTTTCTGTTTTTGTTTCTACCATGATCACAAACAAGAGCTACCCTCAGCTCTAATCTATAGTACAATTCACATTAAACTATTCCACCAATGAATTGGTTTAGCATTTTTGACTGAGTTGCGTAAATGCTGCTGGAGTCAGTACAAAGCTTTGCACAAACTGTTTCTTAAGAGTTGAAACTCAGTTTTGCATTGCATTGTGACTAGGCTTCAGGTACATTTCAACTGAGTTGCAGAGACATTTACAAACATTGTTCTTGAGCAGGGAATGTGTTTAAAAACAATGCAATGTGAGCTGCCAATGCATTGGCAACTGTAAAAAACAATGCAAAATCAACTCATTGGTGGGACAGTTTAATGTGACTTGTACTGTACATTTGGCAAGACTTAATCGGTGTATATTAATGTGAGGGATATTCTCTTTATGGACCAGGCTTCACAGCTTTACCCCTTATGACCTCTATTTTTAATGTATTGTACTGCATTGTCATCGATAAACATTAGTAGAGGTGGTTTGTTGGACAATACTAGTAATCCTAGACTTATAGCCCTGGATATCTGGGCATCCTGCATGGATTTGCAGAGAAGGAATGGGTTTGCTGCCTTGCAACCACCTGTGTTCGTCCTCAATCACCCCTAAACTCTTGCAGACTAAAACTTGATTCTTTCACCCTGTGTATCTCCCTACATCTCTAAGGAGCCCCCCTTGCTTTGCACTGATGTTTGGTTATGATCTAAGGTTTTGCATTGAAGGACAATCCCGATTTGCAGTAGAAAGCTGGTACAAGATGGAGTCGGCAGAGATGGCTGAGGTTCAGACATTGACAAGTTTCCTGTTGGTGGCCAACAGGTTTGAACAGCATTAGTGGAGACTGGGAGACAGTTAAACTTCCACCTTTTTGTCTCTCCTGTTAGTGACATGCCCTGCTCTGCAAACTTTTGAGTTTTGACTTACATTATGCCCCGATTGTAGATCCTGATTCACATCTATGTTTTCCTATGATGTGGGGCAGGCAGACAGACACGCAAGGCAATTACAGTTCAAATTTATGTATGTATGTATGTATGTATTTATTTATTTATTTATTTATGTCTTTGGTGACTGGTTAAGTGCACTGATCCAGAGGACCAGTTTCAATCACCACCTAGGCCACAAGGCGGCAAAAAATAGGTACAGGTACAAACAGTCAATAACAAGATAAAATACGTGCATGCCCAACATCTGGAAGCAAGGGTAGAGAGAGAGAAAACAGTGGTAATGCGATGACAGTGTGCAGACAGAGTAGACAAGTAATACTATATCAGTATGTACATAAGCATAGCCAAAACACAGATGATGCAAGTCACAAGCAATAATGGTATACAGATACAAGGTCCAATTCAAATACAAGTAAGAAAAAACAGTTACTGTAATAAAAATTCAAATAGAAAAACAATAACAATTCATAACATCAAAAGGCCAAGACAGGATTAAAGTGGCAGGCTAGTGGGAGCAGGAGGGGGGTATAAGTGCTGTAGGGCATCAGGTGAAAGTCTGAGTGCAATTAGAGCATAGTAGAGTTGTAGACCCTAGCGTTGCTGTATGGAACAATAACTTTTTGCAGCAGTGAGGAGCTAGTTCTTCATGTTATGTTTAAAAGCTAGATGGGAGGGGGATATGTGAACAGACAGGGGAGCTTGTTCCTTAAGGAGGATGCTGTAACTGAGAAAGCACGGGTTCTCATGGTGGTGGAGGCATGGGGTACTTCTTGTGGGGGGACTGAGGATGCCCTGAGATTCCTATGGACCACTCTACCTTTCAAGAGGGGTGAGTAAGGGGACATATGTTGGTTCCTGAGGGAGTTGTCCACCAGACAGCCCATCGCATAGTCAAAGTAGCCTTGTAGAGTGAGCCACTCAAGTGACTGGTAGAGTGAGCAGTGGTGGGATTGGTAAGGGTCTTGAAGGATGGATCAACGGATAGAGTTATATGTCGAGTTTAGCCACTTGTGCAGGATGGTGGATATGTGCAAGTAAACTGGGGAGCAGTAGTCAAGATGGGGAAGTAGGTTGCCATGTGCAATGGCCAGACATGCTTCAGCAGATAGGTAATAATTGCGGTGTTGCATGGCACCTAGCTTCTGGTTGATCTAGTGCACCATATGGTTGACATGTTCTGAGAAAGAAAGGGAGGGGTCAAGGGTAACACCTAGATATTTGGAGGATGAGAGAATTTCAATGGGAAGAACATCAGGGGTGAGAACTAGGAGGGAGGAGTTGGCTTTGGTGGCTTTGGATAGGATGGGTTTGGAACTGAACAGCATGGATTTAGTCTATTTTTCATTGACTAGGAACTTGTTTGAAAGGAACCAATGATGGGCGGATGCGTAGTTTTGTGTGAGGCTGGATGAGATTGAGTCAATAGATTTGTCGCTATGATAGATGACCAAATCGTCAGTGTAGAGAAGAGCTTTACAGCTGAGGCTATAATTGGGGAGTGTATTAATAAACATGGAAAAGAGCAGTGGTCCAAGATTGGAGCCCTGGGGAACTCCAGAGAGTACAGGAAGGGGAGTAGAGGAAGCCTTGCTGATGACAACTGACTGAGTCCTGTTTGATATATAGCTGCGGAACCAGGCAGTAGGTCCTGGGAAGAAGCCAAAGCAAAACAGGTTTGAAAATGACAATTTGATGCTGGCTATGTAGTGGTGATTTCTTCTTTACATCGTATATCTCTCTAGGGTGTGATCTGCACACATTTTTAGCTTTGTCTCACTCCTTTGGGTTGTCACAAGAAGTTTTTAGTCTGCACTTTGGATAAACCCTTTCAACTAAGCTTTCATTGCTGCTATAAGTTGTTTCCCTTCAGTGACTTGATTTCTCCAATTGTCAGTTGGATTATTAATACACAGTAGCTGAGTGATTAATGGACCTTCTCAGTTTTTTGCCATTTGTTTCCTGACCAACAACATGAAAGCTGACAGGAGAATGGTAATGGTCATTAGCCAGGGTTTCTACTTCTTTCCCGGCTTAATTATTTTAAGGCATGAACAAAAACATTATGACTCTTACAGTTTGTTTGGGAAATGCTCTGATCTGAGTTTAATTACATTTGTACAGTATTAGAATGTTACTGGGTATAGCAGATTATTCTTGTTTTGCTCTATTGCATTTATGGGATGTCTTAAACATGATGGTAATTATACCTTTTAGAGTGGGTAGCTTAAAGGGGAAGTACAGTATAGCTGTAGTGCATGGGGGGGATGACAAGCAATGCTGGAATGGAGCTTCATGCACCAGTTCAAAGGGGGAAGAGTTTTACTGGGTTTTTTGATTGGGGGTTAAGATCTAGATGTTGGTTTGGTTCAATAATTCCTTTACATTATGAGGGATGGGACTTGTTGCAAAGTCATTATTCTGGGAGGGGTGATAATATTTATCTAAGAAGTTCTTTTTTTTCTGGGCCTCTCATCTCACCTTTGCGACTGGACCTGGGAGGGATTGGACGTCTACAGATTTTGCTGAGAAGGATTGTTTATGTGCTAATACAGTCTGGTTTCAGGGGATATTAGGGGTGGTTGGGGAAGGGGAAGGGGATGGGAGGGAATTTTTCTAGAGGCTAGCTGACATTTTCTTCAACTTTTGTAACTTTAACAGGGGTGTTTACTTAATCTCTATGTATGCCTCCTGCAACACAGGTGAAAATGGCTCATAACTACTGATATTGTTCATGGAGTGTTAAAAGAGCTCAATCTCCTACAAAAAGAGCTAAAATATTTCTGCACTTGCATAGGCTACAGGTGGATATAGTGTTCCTCCAGGAAACTCATCTCCTCCCAGCCCAGGTATTGTCCTTTAGATGTTCCTGGCTTGAGCAGGTATTTGGCTCTGGGGTAGATTCACATAAGAAAGGGGTGGTCATTTTAGTAGCCAGGTCAGTCCCTTTTTTGCTTACTTCAAGAGGTTTTGGATCCCCAGGGGAGATACATATTTGTGTGAGCCCTTTTGGGACATGTGGAAGTTGTGCTGGGATTGGTTTATGGTCCTACCTCAGAGGACCCTTCCTTTTTTCCCCAAATGATACCACTATTATCCCCCTGGGTCTCCCTTCCTATGATTCTAGCTGGGGACTGGGATATTGTTTTAAATAATGAACTGGATTAGTCCAGTAGGCACCTTCAGGCTCTTACATCAAGCCAATTAGCTCTAAGCGAATTTATGGACTTCCTCAGCCTGATTGATCCATGGATGGCATTATATCCGAGAGTGAGGGAATACCCTTTTCACTCTGTCCCTCACAGTTCCTTTTCCTGAATTGATTTTTTCCTGTTGGGACTAGAATACTTGGGTAATTTTTATGCCAGTATAGTGCTAAAGTAGTATCAGATCACCCAGTTATCCTACAAGTCAGCCTTGTCTCCTCCTTGGTGCGGGACAAGATGTAGCACCTGAACAATCAATTCTTAAAAGCTCCTCCCATAGTGGAGTGACTACAACAGTTTATTACATTATTTCCTGACCTCAATTCATAGACCATGCCTAAACTAGATATTCTCTGGGGCAAGGTAAAGTGTTCCCTCAGACGTGAAATTATCAGATTGGGCTCTAGACATAAAAAAGAAGCCTCACAAGCAACCTTCTTCTGGCTCAGATCAGAGCTGTAGAACAACACATCTCTGCTGATTCCCCACAATCAGAATGGGAGCACTTGGAGCCCCTAAGCTGAGCATCTATTACTACGCTCTAAAGTTAAATATTTTGACCAAGGGGAGAAGGCCAAAAAACTCATGATACTTCTCCTGCATTCTCAGATTGCTGACAGAAATGTTTTGTCTATATGCTCAGATTCAGGGCAGATTTTTACCTCCCCTTGAGACACTGTGGCCCAATTTCAGGCATATTATAGATCTCTGCATGCCTCATCCCAGGGCTCTTTTGAATATTCTCAATTTGGTGCTTTTTTGCAGGAACTGGACCTGCCTTTTTTAAGGGAGGACCAGGTACTGTTACTGCAGGCCCCCATGATGCTACAAGAGGTCACTAGCATTATTGATTCCCTGACCCTAGATACATCCCCTGGTCCAGATCGATTCTCCCCAAATTTCTACAAAACATTTAAGGGATTAGTTGCCCTGATATTATTGGACAATTTCAACTGTTTTTTCTCCCATGGGCTAACAAATTTGTCTCTCATAGCAGCTATTATTGTGGTTCTGCTAAAACCAGGGAGAGACCCTCTGCTTGAATCGAATTACAGACCAATTTTGCTAATTAATGTAGACTTTAAAATCTTAGCCAAAATATTAGCAATGAGGCAAGTATTGAAACACCTTATTAGCAGAGAGCAAGTGGGATTTGTGTCAGGGAGACTTTCGCTGACCATCTTTGAAAAATCTTACATCTTATCTCCATGCCCGGGAATTCCCCACTCCCGGCGGTATTGGCCTCCCTGGATGTGGAGAAAGCATTCGATAGTGTCTCCTGGGACTGTCTGTTTCATTTACTACCCAGATTTGGATTCCCATCAGGATTTATCCATTGGATGCAAGTGTTCTACACTCATCCCTCGGCACGTATTCTCTGCAATGGCATGTTGTCATCCAGCTTTCCCTTGCAACAAGGCACAAGACAGGGCCGTCCCCTTCCCCTCTCTTGTTTAGTCTTTTTCTGGAACCCTTAATTAGAAAAATTAACACTTCTCTTCAAATTCAAGGCATTTTACTGAGCCCTCATCAGTATAAACTTTCAGTTTATGCTGATGATATTCTTTTACATGTGAAGTCCCCTGCCATCTCGCTACCTGCTGCTCAGGATGTTGTTGTATGATTTGATGCTATATCTAACTATAAATTAAACCACTCCAAAACAGAAATTATGCCTCTGAATGCTTCGGTTATGAAAGTGAGTGTAGGACATTTGGGGCTCCTTTGGGTTAAAGATAAACTTAAATGCCTTGGGATTTATTTAAGTGTTTCTCCCTCCAAATTAAAGCTATATAGTGTGGACAAAGTAGTCACCCATCTCCAGGCAGATTTGGACTGCTGGTCTCTTTTACCACTGTCCTTAAGGGGACACCTAAGCATAATTAAAATGAATGTGTTGCCATGTCTTTTCTATCCCCTAATAATGCACAATCTGGTTTTGCCTAATGCATGGTTTGCTCAGTTCAACAGGCTTATCTCTAGATTTCTGTGGCAAGGGAAACCTCCTTGAAGGGCCGTTACTAAACTTACGCGTTCCAGGAAAAGAGGTGGACTAAAGGCCCCAAGTGTTTTTCTTTATTATCTGGCTATACATTGTTCTTGTTATTTTTGTTGGTTTCGTTCTGGGTCAGATATGCAAGGACCATCCCATATTCCCCAGTAATTGGACATTGAGCACACTTTATGTTCCTAAATGGGATTAGATCTTTGCTCTTTGTTGTATGTTCCTCGTACAAAAGCTCCCCAGGCCACTGATAGATACTCCTATAGGAGGTTGCTACAGGCTATAGACAATTATGCTCTCTGCTTAAGCTCGAGCCTCAAAAAGCTATCACACAGACTCTGGTGAGAAATTCTAACTTTAAAATTGTGGGCAGAATAATAGCAAAGACAGTTTGGCCCTACCAGGAAGTGGAATTAATGGAGCACCTGTTGAAAGACGGTAAGATACTTCCCTTCTTGGAGGTCCAATGAAAATTTGGTTAGCCCTCCTTAACATGTTTTAAATACCTCCAAATAGCTCACATGTTGCTTCAACATTTAAGGTCAGGCATCTGGCAAAAGATGTATGGAGAACAAATGCTTAGCTCTGGCATATCTGCCCCCACTTCTCACACTATTTATTTATATCCTGCAAAATTACAGGAGGTCTTCTCTGTTAGGGTACCTCAATTTTTCTACTCCTGGGGTCAGGCTTTTCCTTCCCTTAGTGGTCCCCGCAATTGGTCTCGCATATGGAAAGACATCTATAAACATATTAAGTGGGACAGATATTGCTTTATGCAATTTCAACTTTTACACAATGGGTGGGATATTCAAAGCAGTTGCGCATGCACAACTGCGGATATGCGCCAGAGAGTGATATTCAGTGGCAGCAACTATACAGCGCAAGTGGCAGTGTGCCAATGTGCAATGAGAATGTATGCATCCACAAGTGCAGGGGGCATAGCCATGAATATGTGGCACAGTGCGATATTCAACACTGGTCAAACAGCACAAGCATGGAGCAAACGGCAGTTGCATGGAGCACACTTGAGCCTATAAATACAGGGATCAAGTAGGAGAAGGGCACTTGCGTCAGAAGGGAGCAGGACAGAGGGAGACAGATAGGCCAGCAAACAACAGTCTAAGAGACTAGGAGAGGGACACAGACAGAGACAGAGACAGAGAGGGAGCGGCTGTGTGTAAGAGAGTGAGTGTGTGTGAGTGTGACAGACAGGGTGGTAACAGTGTGTATGAGTGTGGCTGAGCATGACACAGAGGCACCAGGCCTGAGGGGGCAAAATAGGAACCCATGGGGTGGGAGTCAGAGGCCACAGGCAACAAGGAACCAAGCTGGGGGCAGAGCACACTGGCGTGGGCCATTCTGAGCAGTCTCCCAAAACTGCACACAGCTGGGAGGGCCAGCGGAGTCAGATGCCCAGGGGAGAGGACAACAGGGGTCATGGCCAGTGCCATATTTCAGATGGAGGCCATAATGAGGGGTGTGGAGAGGCAGGAGGCAGGGCAGCATGCCCGTGGAAGGGCCCATCGGTGGTACGCCCAGAACAGGTGGTACCATGTCCAATACGGAGATCATGGTCTGGTATCACCTGAGTCAGGCAATTCTGACACAGCCCTGTGAGCTGTGCAGTGAGGAGATGCAGGCACCCACTAGACAGAGCCATGCCCTGACAGTGGAGATGAAGGTTACAGCTGTCATGTGCCTGCTCACCACAGGCACCTTCCAGAGACCAACAGAGGACACTACAGGCATAACCCACTCAGCCGCATCATGGCTCCTCACACAATTCCTCAATGCCCTGCTGCCACTTGGTGTGGAATACATCCACTTTCCCAGCACACAGGCAGAGCGTACAGCGAACATGCAGGAGTTCCACAGGGTAGCACATATGCCTGGTGTGCTAGGGGCCATTGACTGTACCCATGTTGGCATCCGCATGCCACCTTGCCTGGAGGAGGAGGAGGTAGCCTACATCAACAGAAAGGGCTACACCAGTATCAACTGCCAGATGGTGTGCGATGCCAGGGGGTGCATAATCAATGTCTGTGCCACACACCCTGGAGGAGCACATGATACCTTCATCTGGCACAGCTCAGGCTGTGCCACAGGTTCGAGAGTGGGGACATCCACACCAGCCACCTAGTGGGTGAGTATGCTGAGACCATGGGCAGCTGAGTACTACAGGGCATGGGGGGTCACCAGGGTAGGGGCACCTCAGGGTGCAGCTGGGAAGGATGAGGATGAGGGGTGCAGCAACATAGGACACCAGGCTAACCAAATCTTCTTTCACACAGATGACAGTGGCTACCCACTCCAACCCTGGCTGACCCCCTACCGGTGCCCATCGTCCCCTGCGGAGCAGCGGTACAATGAGGCACACATCAGCATGCAGAACATCATTAAGCATGTGTTTGGGCTGCTGAAGGCATGATTCTGTTGCCTGGACAGCTCTGGTGGTACCCTACAAATACCTGCAGCCTATTCCTGGCCTGCTGTATTCTGCACAACATGGCCACTGACCGTGGGATAGCTGTCGAGGTTGAAGAGGGGAACAGCAGTAGGGATGACGCAGCTGATGGGCCATGTGGCAGTGGGCAGCCCCCCCTGGGTGGAGGGATCCTTGGTTGACCAGGATGGCACCCAGCACAGGGCCACAATAGAGGAGGTGCACTACGGTGCACGCAGGTAGGTGGACAAACACCCAAGTACGGGATAGCAACAGTGGCATGGCACACAGGCATATATGGGCATACTCTGTGGCCTGAACAGCTGGGCAGGGGGCATGGGTGGGCATGGAGCTGGACCACACAGCCACACGCATCAACACACAGTACAGCATAGCACACCCCACAAACATCCAGACACCTACACACACACACACACACACAGACACACCCACACACACCACACACACACACACACACACACACACACACACACACACACACACTGGCATCACAGGCATGTGCCTGGGTGCTAGCACCAGGCGTGGATCAGATGCAGAGCACCAGTGCACAGATGCATCCGGTGCTGTGTTGGCATCATCATGCACATGCCACACAGGCCAGCGGCCGGGCAGGTGTGCACACAGCCAGTGTGTGGCACAGTCCATGAATGCCATGTCCATGGCATGCACATGCATACATAACACCCATGTGCACACAGGGTGATGGCAGCAGGCTGCAGACAGGGAGGCGGGCACATCAGGTCTGCCGTGCAGTCACACAGTGTCTTCACAGGGGTCTGCAGGCTCTCAAACAGGCCTACACCGGGTCTGCCTGGAATGCCAACAGTGGATCCTGGCATTGACATTGAGGGGGTCACATGATGCTGTGACCATGGGGTGGACAGTGCATTCCGAGGGGTCTATGGCAGCCGGCCACACCCCATGGTGGCCAGTGGGACTAGGCCATCCGTGACCACAGTGGTAAGGCGATCCAGGGCCATGGTCATGTCCTCCTGCAGTCGATTGATGGCATCCTGGACCTGCGAGAAGCCCATGTCATGCTGCTCTGCTGCCTGGCGTACCTCGGCATGGAGTGCATGCACCCCAGCAAAGAGCAGCACCTGTTGCTCCACAGAGACCTGAAGCAATTGGGTGTGCTCGGGCAAGGAGTTGGCACCTGGGGGTGCATGGGTGTTGCACAGACCCACAGGTGGCATGCGACTGCATTGCCCAGCCCCCACACTCAGGTGGGCACTGCACAGCGAGGTCCCCTTGGGACTGCTCAGTGACCATTACACCAGCGGTGGATGCTGCACTCAGCTCCCCAATGTCCAGAGCCATGTGCCATTGCCACCAATCCAGCTGCTGTGCACTAGGCAGCACCTGTGTGGCTGTACCACCACCACCACCGTCCACCAGTGCTGCAGCACTGTTGCACACGGTGGTACCAGGGGCAGTGGCAGGCAGCCGACCCACTGCCAACAGGGCACTGGCGGTGCTGCCAGTTATGGTGTATGGTATGGGTGTCTGCCCCTCAACAACACCCCCACTGTCCAGGACAATGGCCGCATCGTCATCAGTGTCAGACCCTGCTCCAATCTGTGTCTCCACACTCTGCATGCCATGGCTGGCATCCCCCTGAAACACAGCCAGGGCCTCATCTGCCACCACATCCAGGACATCTGGCTGGACAGTGGTGGTGTGCTGCAGCCAATCGGGCCTCCGGACGCCAGTGGAGGTGGATGGCTGATTCTCCAGGGCTGAGCATGTCCCCACAGCAGACACTACTGCCCCTGCCACTGCATGCTGGCATTCTGATGCTAACAGGGAACACTGTTGCATTAATGCCACCAATGCACAGGCCCCCCACCCCCTCAGCCACCACCCCCCTGCCCCTGATGCCGCTGTACCTACCATGCTGTGATGGGCTCCCACCGGTCTGGAAGCCACCACCTAGCACCCCCTCGACAGCACTGCACCACTTGGTGGCCACCACGAGCTCCTCCTGCAGCATCAGCTGTGGCATGTCTGCCTGATCCCCAACCATGGCCACCCTTGCGGCCCAGATGGACTCCACCTTCTCCATGGTCCTGCGGCCTGTCAGTGCCAACCTTCTTTTTTGCACTTCTGCGCTGACCACTGGTGGCTGCCCTGCTGATTCACAGCCTCCGCCGCCTCCTGCCAGGCTGTGGACCTGGCCTGGGGTGTGCCAGTTGTGTCACTCAGCATAGGCTCCCTGTCAAGGTAAGCCTCAAATAGGGCATCTGCCTCTGCCTTCATAAAGTTGAGCCTGCACTTGCATGAAGGCCCATGCTCCTCGCCTTCCTCTTACTCGGACATGCTGCTACCTGTGGGCAACGACATGTGGTCAGTGGCTGCAGCACCCCACTCCTGCCGCCCATCCCATTCTGCTGTCTGTCCCCTCAGCTGCTGCAACTTACTGTGGCTGGTTGCAATAGCGGTCCATGTCCTGTGCAGTCCCGTGGCACCTTTATAGTGCATTGCATGCAAATTCGCTGATGTGCAACTGTAATGAGATCCTAATTCCCCCAGTGCACCGCGGATAGGCTGATGAGCTAATCTGCATATGCCGGCTATATATCACAATGTTGCACCTTGCACAATGGACTTGTGCCAAACCAAGTCACGGTGCAATGCTGTGTTGTGCGCAGTGCAGCTGTCAGTGTGCATGCACCATGGCCTGTGCCTATGCCAGTTGCGCAGCAGACACTAGGTGCACCAGAGGCTGCATGGTGCTTGGCTGCCATAAGGCCTATGGCACTCGGGTGCCATGGGGTGTATGGTGCTCAGGCACTATTGGGCCTATGGTGCTCGGGCGCTATAGGGCCTATGGCACTCGGGCACCATGAGGGCCTATGGCACTTGGGCACTAAAGGGCCTATGGTGCTCAGGTGCCATAGGCCCCATGGTGTCTGGAGGCCATTGGCCCTATAGCACCCGGGTGCCACAGGGCCTGTAGGCCGTGGTACCCTCAGGCCCCTGTTGTGCACCATGCGTTTTCATCCATATAGTGCACTTGCACACAGTACACTTGTTGACCCCTGACCCCTGCCCTATGCCCCCAGGGACCTCTGCCTCACATGCCAGTGTGGGCACACCCATACTGTGCATCCCCGGGGATGCACGACTGACAAGGGCAGTGCATCTCTGAGTGAGGCACATATCTGAAGCAGGTGGAGCTCGTGTGCTACAGCCCACCATATTTGTTTGCTACATGGTGGAGGAGACATGCCACACCGCACAGAACCACAGGCTCCTAACTAGAGCCAGGTAGAATTAGTGAACCTGGTAGCCCAGGTGGAGCCCCATGCAGGCTGCCTGTTTGGACAGCAGCCCCTCTCCAGGCCTAGGACAGAGGTCTGGCAGGAGGTGGCAGACAGACTTGAGCAGACCACAGGTGTGCTGCGCAGTGGGGAACAGTGTCACCACCGATATGGTGACTTGCAGAGGTGAGACCCGGAGGGGCTCAGGGTGCTGCAGGCACGTGTCTGGCAGGGGATCTTGCCACAGCCAGGTAAGTGTGCTCCACCTGCATCTGTGCATATCCAGTGTTCCATGGGGCTGGCAGGGCTGCATGCCATGCCGGGGTGAGATGCTGACGCTGCATGCCCTGTGACCTGGGGCTACAAGCCCTGGGTACGCTGCGCCACTGCACCGTGGCTGTGCCAGGCTGGGGTGCACTCTGTGCAGGGTGGGTGAGGGCGGTGGGCCATTGTGTTGTTGTGTACTGATGTATGCATGTTTATGTTTCCTTCCTAGGTCCTGAGGACAGGAGGAGAGCCAGGGAAGCAGGCATGCCTGGCAGGCCATGGCAGTCTGCTACGGGACCCATGGCTCGGGATGAGGGTCAGAGGGGTGCAGTCACTAGACCAGCACAGGCAGCACAGTGGCTTGCAGGTAGGTACAGTGCATTACTACATTGTTGTGCAGGGTGGGCAGTGGAGGCAGGGGGAGGCCAAGGCCCCCTGTGCACTGAGTCGTGGCAGCTGTGATCTGCCCGAAGTGTGCATGGTGCTGTCCTGCAGCCATTGTACATGTGTGTGGCTGCTGCTGGTGGGCTGCGGGTGCGTCTGACTGCCACCTGTGCTGCTGCAGTCCCGCTGCTGTACTATACCACCTGCCTGCCACTGTGTTATTCTGGGGCTGTACATGGTGGTGATCACCCAGCGGTCAGTGGTTGTGCCCTGGGGAGGACATGGGCTGGCTGTTCGGGTTGTGTGGCATATGTGTTGGGTGCCATTTGCATGGATGTTGCCAGCTGTGGCCCGGGTGGCATGGTGCATGTCATCCAGTGGGGGGTGGCCAGTGGCAGTCCACCCATGGCCGTTGGTGCCACCCTTCCTACATTCACCGCTGTGGTGCATGAGGGTGGGGGTCAGCTATGTGCCCATTCTCCTTGGATGGTGTTCCATTATGGGCTGGCCGTGCCTCTCACCTGGCACCACCACCTCCCCAACAGCCACCCCCTACTCCTTGGTGCATTGCTCCTTGCTGTGCCAGTGGCTGGTTCATATGGGTCCTGGCTCATCTTCCTCGGCCCCTTGAGCATCCATGGTTGCACTATTGCACATGTTGGATTTCTCCTTGGCGCACCCCTGACTGCGCTCTGGCACATCCACACAATATTCAGCCATGTTGCACTGGCGCACGTCACCATGTGCAACCTTCGAATATCGCGCTCAATGTGCCATGGCACATTGGACTTGCGCTGCTCCGGCCTTGCGCTGGCATCTGGCGTAATTCTGAATATCCCATCCAACATGTTTTACACGCCTGTTAAATTGCATAAAATGGGTGAGCTTGTCTCAGATAGATGCACTAGATGCCAGAATGAGACAGGTACATTGCTTCATATTTTCTGGTCCTGTGAAAAGATGAAACCCTTCTGGGATACCATTAAGCAACGTCTAGATCCACTGTTGGATCTGGATCAGACTTTCTCAACAGAAATCTATTTGTTGGGAGACTATACAGAGGGATTAATTGGCAACCAGAAGTTTCACATCACTTTAATATCTGCCTGCACCAGAAAGGTTATCCTCAGGCAATGGTGCGATCAGAATATTCCCAACTATGTTGAATAGTATAGAGAGATATTATTTGCTTTACAAACAGAGAGGACTATTGCTAGTTTAGCAGAGAGAATGGTTGGTTATAGTCAAATATGAGAGCCCCTGTTTACTTTGTTAACTCTGTAGTGTTGCTTGATGATCTACTGACAAATATTCTTTACAACTTTTCATACCAATGTGGACCTGTGCATGTAATAGTATTGTTGTATGTATACGGTTCTCACTCCATTTGCATATTTCCCCCTCTGTTATATTCTTTAAGAATATTTGTGACCTGGTTGTATTTTTCTATGTGTTTTAAATGTCACCTTTGTATATCATATAGTTTTATAACGTTATTCTCTGGAATATTGGGGCGGGTGGGTTTGTTATGGTATGGGGGGATGGGTAAGGTGCGGGGATGAATTGTTACTAAGGGAGTAGAGATAAATGTTATTTGAGAACCAGCATCTTCCTGTTTGTATCAGAGGATATTAAGCATAGTTCCTTTTTTTCCTACTGATAACTGTCATATATAGTTACATTTGTTGTTGTTCTATGTACTCGTTCTCCTTGTCTACAAAATTTAAATAACGCTTGCTTAATTAAAAAAAAAAAGTATGCACAATTATGTTGTGTGGCTGTTGGCTTTTGTTCCTGTTCATTTTTTTTATTCTCCCTTACTGGACTGCCTTACATCTGTCGAACGCCACAGTCCTGATACCCTGACATGCAATGGCACCTACCTGCCAGCTAGTCTTCTCCAAGGTTCCCCACAGACATCAGGGTAGTCATGTTTCCCCAACCCCCATCAGGTACGACTAAACAGAAGCTTATGGAATTAGGGTGAGACTGCAGTATAAGCAAATTGTGAAGAAAGCTATTTCATAAGGACATGACAGATGCAGGTCACTTTTCTTGCTTCACATATTGTTATAGTTACTCTTTGTGGATGTTGGTTTCGCTTCTGTGTGTGCTTTAATAGCATGTTAACTTATTTTCCATTATCTCTTTTTTGTTCATATTGGGGGTCCTGTAATCATTGTGCTATCATGGACGCAGCACTAGAATGTTTATGCTGCTGTGAGGTGAATGCTATCTATGCCAAATTTCATGAAGAGCAGTATTCCTATATAATTGAAAGGCTCTGCCTGTAGTTATATGGGGGAAGAACTCCTCCCCCATATCCTACTTAAGCAGCAGAAACCTGCTGCTCTGCTTAGAGTGAGATGCACTCGCTGGCGTGCTGCTGCTCATGGTGTAGTCCCCTTATACAAAAGTGGGAACAAAGAGGAAGCAGGGAACTACAGCCCAGTTAGCCTCACCTCGGTAGTGGGGAAGAGCACTGAAGCACTACTGAAGGAGAGAATGGTGGAACATCTGGTTGTCAATGGACTACAGGACCCAAGGCAGCATGGTTTCACCAGGGGGAGGTCATGTCAGACCAACCTCATTGAATTTTTTGACTGGGTGACTAGGGAGGTGGATCAGGGGAGGGCAGTGGACATGGCCTATCTGGACTTCAGCAAGGCCTTTGACACTGCCACATAGAAGACTATTACACAAACTGGGGAATATGGGTGTGGGCAGGACAGTAGTGTGGAGGGTAGGTAACTGGTTGGGTGGCAGGACACAGAGGGTTGTGGTAAATGGCTGTCACTCCACAGAGGGAAGAGTGACCAGTGGGGTACCACAGGGATCAGTGCTGGGACCAGTCCTATTCAACATCTTCATCAGTGACATTGCACAGAACCTAGAAGGCAGAATTTCACTGTTCGCTGATGACACAAAGCTCTGTAACAGAGTAGACACACCAGAGGGTGTAGACAGAATGAGAAGGGACCTGCAGAAACTTGAAGAATGGTCAGGAGTTTGGCAGCTGAAATTCAATGCAAAGAAGTGCAAGATAATGCATATGGGGCACAAAACCCTGGCACAATATATCAGTTGGGGGTGAGGATATAGCATGCACCAAGCAGGAAAGAGATCTTGGGGTTATCATCTCTGATTACCTCAAGGTAGGGAAACAGTGTGACAAGGCAGCAGGTAAAGCAAATAGGATGCTGGGATGTATAGGCAGGGGCATCACCAGCAGGAAAAGGGAGGTCATAATTCCGCTATACAAGACACTAGTGAGGCCCCACCTGGAGTACAGTGTACAGTTCTGGAGACCATACCTACGTAAGGACATAGACAGGATAGAGAAGGTTCAGAGGAGGGCAACAAAGATGGTGCATGGATTGCATCACAAGTCCTATGAAGACAGGTTGAAGGAACTGAACATGTACTCCTTGGAGGAGAGGAGGGAGAGAGGGGATATGATAGAGACATACAAGTATCTCACAGGGAGGAACAAGGTGCAGGAATACGCTATTTTTAAGTGAAAAAGATGTTCCAGGACTAGAGGGCATGGGATGAAGTTGGAGGGAAGACGATTCAGAGGAAACATGAGGAAGAATTTCTTCACAGAACGGGTGGTGGACAAGTGGAACAACCTGCCAGAGGAAGTGGTGGGGGCTGAAACAATCACTGGATTTAAGAATGCATGGGATAGACATAAGGTAATTCTGGAGGTCAGGGGTAAGGGGCAACAGACTTCTAGGAAAACAAACTGAACTTACAAGCTCAAATGGGCAGACTGGGTGGGCCATAGGTCTTTATCTGCCGACACTGTCTATGTATCTATGTATCTATGTGGTGGCTGCTTTTCTGTTTCTTCATCTCTTGCCTTGCTCCCCCGCCTCCTGTTCTGTCTCCTGCTCCTTCTCCTCCAGCCTGCAGCTTAGTTGTCTTCTGTTTCTGCCTTTACCTTAATTTGTTGTGGTTTTCTCTGCCTGTCTTGGAGGGGGATTCCTCCTGCTCGTTCCATGCCGTATTCAGCTCTACTCTGGTGGCTCGTTGCCATGCTGCTGCCACTGCTGCTCCTGCTGCTCTCCTTTCTGCTTCCTGCCCTTGCTCGCTACACCTCCTAGCACTGGCTCCTCTCCTTTCTGAGTGGCCGTTGCCTGCACAAGTTCCGTTCCGCTGGACCACTCGCTCCCTTCATTTGGATCCTCAGCCTGCTCGATTACTTCATTCTGCACTCCTGCAGCTGCCTACCGATGCTGGATCAACTTTTGTGCGGCTGCTGCTGCCTCGCTCCACCGAGCCCTACTCAGGTTCTCATCTAACTACAGGCAGTGGGTCCTGCCTTCTGCCCTCAGGTCTTCACTGTTACCCAGTCTGTATCCTTTGTCATTCACTACATTTTCTGGTCCTGCCAGACCTCAGTCGCACTGCAAACTCAGCAGAAATGAATGCTATGCTCCAGTGGGCTTCATCAATGACTTGGCATTATACTGCCTCCTTATAGAAACATAAACTTTGACGGCAGATAAGGACCGCTTGGCCCACCAAGTCTGCCCATTTCCCTACCTACAGGATAGGCCGCAGATCCTAGTTAACCAACAGCCTATTTCTTCCTACTCCCCACAAGAACTGCCTAAGTCTGTCCCACACTTTCTTGAATTCTGCCACAGTTTTAGACCCCACAACCTACTCAGGAAGGCTGTTCCATGCATCCACTATGCTCTCTGTGAAAAAACACTTCCTCACATTGCCCCAGAACCGCCCTCTATCTTTAAATTGCGCTCTTCTTTTAAATTGTGTCCCTTGTTCTTGCACATTTTTTTTTCTGAAAGATGCTACCCTCTTGGATTTTGTTGATTCCACTGAGGTACTTAAAAGTTTCTATCATGTCCCCCTTCTCCTTTCTTTCTTCAAGGGTATACATATTAAGCTCCTATAGTCTTCCCTTGTACAGCTTCTCTTGCAGACCCTGCACCATTTTAGTTGCCCTCCTCTGGACTGCCTCTGTCCTGTCTATGTCCTTGCAGAGATGGGATCTCCAGAACTGGATGCAGTACTCCAGATGGGGTCTCACCAACTGTCTGTACAGAGGGATAACAACTTCCTGTTTTCTGCTGGTGATGCCTCTCCCTTTGCATCCCAGTATCCTCCCAGCCCTCCCTACTGCCTTCTTACATTGCTTGCTAACCTTAAGGTCATCTGATATGATTACCCCCAGGTCCCTTTCCTTTTTTGTTGTTGTTACTACCTCCCCCACCCATTGTGTAATCTTCTCCTGGGTTCTTGTTTCCCAAGTGCATTATTTTGCACTTCTTTGCTTTGAATCCTAGCTGCCATACTTTTGACCATTCTTCCAACCTTGCCAAGTCCCTTCTCATCCTTTCCACGCCTCCTTGCGTATCAACCCTGTTGCAGATCTTTGTGTCATCTGCAAAGAGCGATACTTTTCTTCCAGTCCCTCTGCAATGTCACTTATAAAGACATTAAAAAGGACTGGACCCAGTACTGAACCCTGCGGTACCCCACTAGTAACCCCTCTTTCTTCAGAGTGGACTCCATTTACAATTACCTTCTGTGTCTTGTTGTCCAGCAAATGTTTTACCCAGGCTACCACCCTGGGACCCACTCCCAGGCTGGTTAATTTGACTATTAATCTTTTGTGTGGGACTGTGTCAAATGCCTTGCTAAAGTCTAGGTAGACCATGTCCACAGCCCCTCCCTGGTCTACTACTTTGGTCACCCAGTCAAAGAAATCTATTAGATTTGTCTGACATGACCTTCCCACTGTGAACCCATGCTGCCTTGGATCCTGTGCCCCACTGGCCTCAAGGTACCCAACAATCCTTTCCTTCAGAAGTGACTCCATCACTTTCCGCACCACAGAGTTCAAACTGACAGGTCTGTAGTTTCCTGCCTCTGTCTTGGTCCCACTTTTGTGAAGGGGAATCACATCTGCCTTCCTCCAGTCCTCAGGTACCACACCATCCTCCCATGATTTATTAAAAAGAGTAGTCAGTGGTTTCACTAGTTCCCCCCTTAATTCTTTTAGAATTCTGGGGTGAATTCCATCAGGCCCCATTGCTTTGCCCACCTTCAGTTTTAGGAGTTCTTGCAGAACCCTTTCTTCTGTGAAAGGGCTGGGATCATCCCCCCTATCAAGAGTGCTTCTGTTAATTGGATTAGGCACTTCCCCCTCCTCTTTTGTTAATACTGAGCAGAAATATTCATTCAGTATCCCTGCTTTTTCACTGTCCCCTTATGCCCACCCACCATTCATTCTATTCAGCCTCACTATCCCTCCCTTTGTCTTTCTACGCTCTCTGATGTACCTATAAAAGGTTTTATCCCCCTTCTTAACCGAGTTGGCTATCTTTTCCTCAGTTTGGGCCTTTGCTATTCTGACTTCCCTCCCTGCTTCCTTCTGCCTTAACTGGTACAGCTCTCTGTCCTGGTCCTTCTGTGTTTCCTTATACTTCCTGAATGCTATCTTTTTGTCCCTGAATTTCCCAGCCACCTCTTTTGAGAACCATAGTGGCTTTTTCTTTTGTTTTGATTTGTTTATTTGCTTCACACAAAGGCTTGTTGCCTCTGTGATGGTAGTTTTGATGATTCCCCATTGTTACTCCACCCCTCCTTCTAGCCTGTTTGCTAGTGCTTTTCTAAGGTACTCTCCCATCTTGCCAAAGTCAGCCCTCCTGAAGTCCAGTACCCTCACTTTTTTTATGGCTTAACTCTGTAGCTGAGTTTAATGTGAGCCACACTGTTTGCTGGTCACTTGTTCCCAGATGGCAATCCACTTCTAGGTCTGAGATCCTCTCACTACCCCCATTTGAGAGTACAAGGTCTAAGATTGCTCCCTCACGAGTGGGTTCTGAAACTAGCTGTCTGAGGCCTGCCACCTGTAGGGCATCAAGAATGGCCCTGCTCTTGGATGTGGCTGCAGCAAATGTGCTCCAGTTAACAACTGGCATATTCAGGTCTCCCATCAACAGTATCTCCCCTTTCTCTGCCACCCTAAGAATGCCTTCTATCATATCCTTGTCCATTCCCTTCCCCTGACATGGGGGTCTGTACACAACCCCTGTGTGGATTGTGGTGCCCTTTCCAGTCTCCAAGGTGACCCACAGTGCCTCCTCTCCTCCATGTTTACTCTTTTGTTCAGTTGTTTTTATCCCTTCCTTTACATAGAGATGTACTTCTCCCACTCTTCTCTCCTGCCTGTCTCTCATGTAAGTTATGTACCCTGGTATGCTAACATCCCAGTCATGGTTCTCTGTGTACCATGTTTCTGTGACTGCTATGATATCCAGGCATCCCTCTTCCATCAAGGCCACCAGCTCAGGGAGCTTGTTGCCCAGCCTACGGGCATTGGTACTCATTAACCTCCATTTACTGATGGCCTTACTCCTTTTTACCCCATCCCTGTCGTTCTTGCCTTTGCCACTTTCCCCATTTACCCCAGCCCTTCTCCCTATCGCCACCTCTATGTTGGTGTTTACCGTACTTACTACCGTGATTTTTGGGGGCTAGGATTTCCCTGCTCCTTTCCAGTGCCTCCCCCCTTGGCTAGTTTAAATGCTTGCCAATGAAGCATTTAAACCTATCACCTAGGATCCTGGTTCCCCTCCTGGACAGATGCAGCCCATCATGCCAGTATAGGCTTGCATTACTCCAGATGGACCCCCAATCCCCAATGAAGCCAAATCCCTGAGCTCTGCACCAGTTTTTCAACCACTGATTGAATCCCATGGTGCAGAAAGCCCTAGCCTTTTCTACGCCATAGATGGGTAGCACCTTCGAGAAGGTTACGGTGCATGCTACTTGTCTAAGGCCCTTCCCCAATTCCTCAAACTCTTCCTGCACTGCTCTAATCCCTTTCTTTGCCAGGTCATTTGTCCCTAGGTGGACAATGACATCCAGCTCCCTCCCCTGTGCAGCTGCTCCAGCAATCTTGAGGATTTGCTCCTTGTCCCTCCAAGCCATGGCGCCAGGCAGGCACCTTACCTCCCTCTTCCCTTCCTCCCCCAGTTCTACCTTCCTAACAATGGAGTCCCCCACCAGGAGTTGTTTCCTTCCCCTGTGGGGTTGTATGCCACCCTACTGTGGGTCTCCTTTGTGGAGGTTCCCAGCATCCTCCTTGGTCTCCACTGCAGTTGCCTCCATAGAAGAACCACACTTTGCCAGAATGGCATAGGAATTATGGAGAGGTACAACTGGAGGGATGCGCCTCTGTTCCACCACCCTCACCCTCCCTGAGCCCACTGTGGTCCAACCGTTCCTCTTTCTTGGCAACCTCTGAGGCAATGGCAGTGGCAATGGTGGTCCCTGGATGGAGGAGGAGTCCCACAAATCCTGGCCAACTCAGCCTGGAGATAAGCAACCTCCTCCCTCAGCCCAGAGAGGTGCCTGCAGATGGGACAACACCGCATCCTCCAGAAAATCTCAAGGAAGACTGCTGCTCCACAGCTTCTGCACTGCACTGCATCACTCCCATCATGTCTTATTTCTGACCCCTTAACTGTTGTTTGGAATCCTTACTCTTTCCTCTGTTTTTTTTTTCTTTCTCTTCTCTACTTACTTTCTGCCTGTGTGCCCTTTAAGCTCCTTATTGTCCTGTTCTGTGACAAGAATATCCTATATTTCTCAGTAGACCCCTTACTTGCTCAGAAGCAGGCCTCCAGCAGCTAGAGGGTGCCAGAGAGCTACTCTTGCCCTTCTAGGATAGTGGGTCTTTGATGGCTCTGTGATCACTCACTTCCTGCTCCCAAACAGGAAGTTCCTGTTGTCAGTAAAATCCCGTGCCTATAAAAGTAGAACTAGCTTTGGGTGAGAGGGTGGGCAATATAGCCCAGTCACACAGCACTCCTTTTTCCTGGTGTCTTCTGCCAAGCTACTAACAGAATCTTTCTAAGGCAGTCTTTAAATTTTGCTTCCTTCTAGCTTAGCCACTCCCCCTACTTACTAGATCTTTCTACAAGTAATTTAAACTGCACAGCTACCAAGCCCTTTCAGTCACCTGAGATTTACACCTAGATAACTGTTCAGATAACCATTCAGTTCAGTTAACTCAGATAAACACACTATATTTTTTTTTTGTTTGTTAGTTTGTTTTTTTCACCCTAAATTAAAGGTCCAAGTACAAGAGTTCTACTTCTTTAGTCCCAGTAGAGAAGTTCAGTCACACAGCACTCCTTCCTCCTGATGTCTTCCAGTCACACAGCACTCCTTCCTCCTGGTGTCTTCAGCCAAGCATTGCAAGTGGACATAACACCAGTGTTTTTGCATTCCATAATATTTTATCCAGTTGTTACAGGACGTGATTCTTTTCTTTATGGAACGGTCGTACGTTGAGCAGCAATGGGCTGCCATCTGAATGGCTTCTGTATTGATACTTATTGCTAGTCACAGTACACTACTGAACAAAGCACTAGCCAGTTATAATCCTTTCATTCCTAAGTCACTGTTACTCAACAGTGCCTCCCATTGCTCTGACCTGCAAGAGACTGTCGATATCTAGGACTTGGGCAAGTCTGGTACGTTGGATGCATTTGTGCTAGTTACCACTTCTGGGAGCTTGAATTTACTTGCCACTACATTTCGGGAGCCTTTAGGTGTCATTTTGCAGATAAACATACCATTGTCCTCCAATAACTGCTACAACTCTACTATGTAGCATATTGTATCTTCCATAGCTGTTCCCAGCTTCATACCTTCAGTAAATCTCTGCTACATCACTGCCTAAATGCATCATTTACATTGAATCTGCAGTGCTTATGAGTTATGGTGGCAATTCACAACATAGAGCTGTGCCTGTGTGAACCTCAATACTGTGGCTATCCGCCATGGCTTACTATAGGTACCGAACACTTGGTCTGCCACAGCTCCTTCTCCCCTTCCTTCAGATTGCTAAATATCATTGTTCTCCTACTGCTTATGTTATACATCCTCTGCGCAGGCCTACTCCTAACTGCTCTGGCTTTCAACACTCCTAGTCTTCCTGTTGCTTACCTGCCACTCTCCACTCACTAACTACTCAGGATTGGTTGCACCGCCAGCTCTTCCTCGCCTTCAGTTGTACTACCAGGATCCCAAATCTTACATCCATAATCTTGTTGCTCACATTTTCAGTTCAACTACTACTACCACCCTACGTACAGGTCTGTGCTTACAACTCGTTACCTATGGCTTGCCCTATTCTCATTCCTGTCTCCTGCTCTTCCCTAGCTGCATGGAATCTCCTAACTATACCACACCTGCAATGTCCTCACTCAGTGCTCATTCAGCAGATTCCAAGGTTGCTCTTATTCCACCTGCCTCGCCCAGCATCGGACCTGGAGATTCATGAATTCAGTCAACCTGCCATGCTCAATCTGGGCTTGGAGGTTCGTATACTCCTATTTCATTACCTATAGCACCTCGTACCTGCTTCACCTTCAGGGCCAGAGGTTCAGCTATTCATACCTATGCCTGCCTGCGCCGCATCCAACCTGGAGGTTCATACATCTCTCAACCTGCCATGCCCGGTCTGGGCCTGGAGATTCGTATACTCCTAACTCCTTCCTGGCTTTCTACCTTACTTGGCATCAATTCCAAGATCATATTCTCTCTCTGGATTTCAGTTATTTGTTCAAGCTCTTCTCCTCCTTAGAAGATTTCCTCATCTGCTAGAATTACTCGACAAATACAACTCCTCCTAAGTGGATCGCATATGCTCGTCTGTGGATCTCGCTACTTCTCATAATAGTCACCCCAGATATGCTCTATACTCTCAATTCATTTATGCTAATCAGCAGACCTACGTGGGGACCAACTACGCACACTAGCACAGCAAACTATAAGTGTCTGGCTGCACTTACATGACTACATGGAGCTAGTCACCACTCTACTTACTATACTAGCTGACCTACAAAGGTCTAGCTGCACATCCTAACCATGGGACTAGCTGCCAGTTCTACTATTTATTACCTTGCCACTCCATTTACTTACCAGCAGACCTACAAAGGTCTGGCTGCGCTTCCATGTTACCTGGAGCTAGCCGCCTCTCTACTTACCTGTCCAGCTGACGGTTAAGCGGTGCATCTCACCAAGGGACTAGCTGCCAGGTTCTATTACTACCGGCAGACCACCATAGGTCTGGCTGTGCTTTCATGTTACCTGGAGCTAGCCACCTCTCTACTTAGCTCACAAGCTGACATTTAGGCTACGCATCTCACCAAAGGACTAACTGACATGTTCTATTACTTATCAACTGACCAACTTGGTGCATTTACTTGTTACTTACTACCTCACCTAGTCTCCTAACTTACGTGGTCCACCCGCATATACTTACCTATTGGGCTTGCCTTGTTATACCTCTTGACTGACCTCTTGACTAACCTCGAAGCAGTGCTTCAGATTTCCTACCCTTAAAGCCTGCCAAGATTCCAGCTCAGCTCTACAGCCGTTGCCTTCTATATCATGACCTAAGTATATTCTACTCCTATCATACTTTACCGGTACTGGGTTCATCAGTCACCCTCTGTTAGCAGAAGCCTGGAAGTCGAACTACTTCTATTTTCATCCCGCCTTGCCTGCGTCAAACCCTGGTTATAATTACTCCATCCACCTATCTATCATTTGCTACCCTCAGGAGCTCCTCACTTCCAGTTCTATCCTGAACTTATTGGACATGTTCTACAATGCTCACCTCAATGCTCATCTACCTAGACGCTGCACGCTTTCATACTACTACCTGCTTCGGTCATGCAAGACTTGGATGCCTGTTCTTGACCTTTCATCTTGGCTATGAACTGTTCCACTGAATATGTATTCTGCAAAATTGGACTAGCCAATAATTAATTAATGTAGGATTATGCTCCTTTAGTGTGCCCAAAAGAACGGGTGGATCGGTAGCCATGGGTCCTCAGAGGTTTTCCCCTAAAGGGGGGGGTTTCTTCTCCTGCGTGCTGCCGGCCATACTCTCTGGAGTTGGAGGAGATAATCATGGATATCATATTTCTTTTGGGGGGTGTCACATCCTAAACAACTAACCTTCATTCCTATGGTGGGATACAGAATAAAGCCACACCATCAGCTTATACCGATCAACTCAATTGTTCCAGTATCAGCACTTTCGTACTGTCAAGTTCATCGTGAACTATAATCACTGACTTATTCATGTCTATGTCCAAGTACTTAAGCACTATCCATTCATATAGCTATACCTTGGAAGCATCATTCTACCTACTGGTCTGACCTCTGTATCCAAACTGAAATCTACATTATAAGATGCGGTAAGTAACACAAGCACTGAGCTCTGAACCACATATAACACAGATGAAGTGCTTTTGAGGCAAATCCAACACATTTCTCTGCCTGGTTTTATGAGTTGATTAAAGGTAGCTTTCAGCAGCTATACTAAACTTGTGTGACCAGTGTGCCTGTAATAATACCTATGGAAAAATAAATTATTCATGTGCCCCAGTATGAGTAATAGTAGGATTTGTTACCTAAATTTTAAAAATATATACTGCAGCTCAGACCAAGCACATTACCTTATTGCTCAGCCAATCTTCCTCTGCCAGATGCCTCTTCTCAATGTGAACACACATTGTATGTGTGCCAGTTTCCTAAACAAGTAAAAGTGATAGTTAGGGTATGGGGAGAAGGCAGGAAGACTATTAGCAAATAGACTTAAGCAACAGAGGGAGGCAAGGTGGGTATCGACATTAGAAGATAAAGACACAGGGCAACTCACCTCGGACCCATCGGCTATTGCTAGGATTTTCAGGGATTATTACCAAGAGTTGTATACAGCTCCAGAAAGGCAGGAAGATTATGTAAAAAAACTGGAGGAATTTTTAAAGGACGTGACATTACCAAGGTTAAATATAGAACAACAAAACTATCTGGCTGGCAATATTAATATACAGGAAATATTAGATGCAATTGATAGACTACCAGTGGGCAAGGCCCCAGGCCCTGATGGCTTCCCTCCGGCCTTCTACAAAACTTTTAAAAATTAGTTAGCTCCCTATCTGCAGGAATTATTTAATTAATTATTCGAGGCCCCTATAAAATAATCCACCATATTTGAAGCCAGAATAGTAGTATTGCCAAAGCCGGGAAAAGATCCCTCAAGCCCTGGTAATTACAGACCTATCTCGTTACTTAACATAGAAGTTAAATTGTTGGCAAGTATTTTGGCATTCAGACTAAAACAGGTCTGGGATGTCTTAATCGGGCCAGAGCAGGCAGGTTTTGTTGCGGGGAGACATTCGAGCTATCTTTTCAGGAAAATTTGTTACTTGATGTCCGCGTGCAGGGAGTCCAACACTGATATGGTGCTTTTATCCCCGGACGCAGAAAAAGCTTTTGACAAAGTCAATTGGGAGTTTTTATTTGACCTTTTGCCTCGATATGGCATTCCTGCTGATTTGATTTGAAGGGTAGATATACTTTATCGTTCCCTATCAGCAAGGGTGCTTTGTAATGGAGCCATTTCTGACAATTGTATACTGACTAGAGGTACAAGACAGGGGTGCCCATTGTCCCCGATGTTATTTAATTTATATATTGAGCCATTAGCTCTGAAAATAAAAGCAGTAAAATCTGTCAGGGGAATAAGGATAGGTACAGAAGAATATAAAATATCAATGTTGGCCGACGATATTCTCCTGCATGTATCATCTTGGCATTCAACACTGCAATCGGCCTTGGATATCATATAAAATTTCAGTATGTTATCAGGATATAAATTGAATTTAACCAAAACAGTGGTATTAGCCTTAACCCCTACCTGTACTAAGGCCATGATAGAGGAATTAGGATTATGCTGGGCTCCCACGTCAATCTCTTTTTTAGGTATAGAAATCCCCAAGGACATGGGGAAACTAAAAGCTTTAAATTTAGATCTGGTAATCTTGCAAATGCAACAAGATCTGAAGAGATGGCAAAAGTTATCTTTGTCTCTCTGGGGAAGGGTAAACATCCTTAAAATGGTTATTTTTCATCGGCTGATGTACCCCCTATCAATGTTGAATTTGGCTCTCCCACAGAATTGGTTTAAAATGGTGGATGTGATATGGTTTGACTTTTTATGGCAAGGTAAGAGGCCAAGAAGAGCCATTCAGAATTTAAAAAGACCGAAGGAGCAGGGTGGTCTTAGTATCCTTAACCTATTTTTCTATTATCTGACCTTTCAGGGGAGTAAGTATTTTCAATGGAAAAGTCCACAAAGTGACAAGAGCTCCAAGTTGGCCTGGCTACAAATAGAGAAACACTTAACTGCTAAATATAAGATATCATTAGCATCCTTGCTCTTTACACAGAGTAAGAAAGTACCACAGAATTTAAGGAATCCACCCATAGCACGGTCCGTGAAAGCGCACAATCATCTATGCAATAGCCTGAACCTACACCACACTCTTGATTTGGGGCAACCCATCTTTAATAATTTAAATTTAACAACAGAAGGCAAAGTTATCACTCAGAATTTTTGGAAAGATTGGTGTGTGACAAAACTATCAGACATAATGACAGAGAGAGATTTTATTTCACCCTTAAAGTTTAAGCAACTTTTTCAGCTTCAAACATTACCAATATTTAAATTTCTACAAATTAAACAATGTATAGGTAAGGCATTAAATAAACCCCCATGGTCCTCAAAGGCAGATAGAGTGTTCACAGAAATGGCAGAAATAGCTACTCGACCTAGGCCAATAGCCAGTTTATATAGAAAATTGATTTATATGGCTGAAAAGGACTTAAGACCTACAGCCCTATATTGGCAGATGGCTGCAAACCTGTCTTATGACTCTGTGCAATGGGAATCAATATGGTCCAATAATTATAAGTTTATTAAACAGGATAGGCGTCAGTTGATAAGATTCAACATTTCCCATCATTTATATGTTACCCTGATGAAGAGAAACCTGATAGGGAAGCAAAATTCTTCAACATGCCCGAAATGTACTCAGGAGTTGGGCACGCGCAGCCATATGAGCTGGGCTTGTCCTAAGATCCAAGGCTTTTGGTTGGAAATTAAAGACTTTTGTAGCCCACTGTTAGGGGGTAACAGTTACTTTACCATTGAGATATGTGTGTTGGGCCACCTCACAGCAGCTATTCCAAGTAAATTCAAATATTATTTAACTTTAATATCGGCAGTGACATTGCTCCTTATAATGAGGTACTGGATAAAAGAAAATTCACCCTCTTTGGGAGAATGGATTACAGAAATGTATAATGCTATTAATGTAGAAAAAAAATAGGGTTACAGTACCACTCTTTAGGATCCTTTAGTAAGAGGTGGGAGCAACTCACAGCCTACTTAGTTGAAAGGTGGGAGAAGACATGGAAGAGCCATAGCTCCAACTCTTATTGATGTAACAGAAAAAATTTCATAAAAACATGGATAATCAAATGAAATGTATTAGTTGATAATAATATTGCCTTCTTTAAGATATGCAGTCCTGAAGGTTGCTGGTCAGTTGAATGGAGGGAGGTTTGGGGGGAGGGGAGAGGGAGTGAGATTAGAGTTGAAATTTTTCTTTTTTAACTATCAGTTGTAATTTATTTATTTATTTATTTATTTTTTGTATGGTCACTGAAAAGCTCAATGCAACTTAATGTAAAATGTATGTGTTTGATTTGATGTGTCTAATAAAGCTTATTAAGTAGCAAAAAAAGTGATAGTTGGGGCTAACAGTACATGCTGTTCTGAGCATGGGGATCTTTGTAAGAATAAAAAAGAGCTTTGCAAGTCTTACTTTCACCACTTTGAAAAACAAGACTGTGACCCTGAGCCTACACTTGACGTTGCCATGGATGTGACACGCATGGTCAGGACCACAGTCCTGTTTTTCTTTTTTTTAATCACAGCTGCCGCTTTATTCCCCCTTCTGCAGTGTGAACCAGCTTGGGGCATCCAGCCACCAGCCCTGCCTGCCCAGAAAGTTGGCTGGCTTATACCATACCCAGGAGGATCTGGGACAGCGATCATGACATCCTGTTGGTGGGCCCACATGCCACTAGAAGCCAGGACAGTCCCGGACCCTCCCCAACGGGACTCCCCGCAAGTCCTCCAGGCAGTGCAGGGCACAACCATCAAGCTGCACAGTCGTGCCCAGCCCTTTTTCCTCCTATTTTTGCTCCCACAGGAGTGCAGACATGCAATGACATCAGGCACAGTGTGCCAACATCCGCCACACTCCCCCCTAATTTTCACTACGCAAGTAGTACCCAGGGCATCCCCAGAGGTAGCTACTGCAGGATGAGTGTTCCCCATCCCACCCCAGGACTAGGAGAGCATTGAGTGGACGCTCAATCCTAGTCCTCCCCTGCCAATCCCTGACAACCCGGGCTCATTCCTGAAACTGGGTCGCCAGTGTGGAGTGAGGTGTGACATCCAGTGCCTCAATCCTCAGCGCCACCGGGCAGGTGGCCAGTCCTGTTTTGATTTTCTATTCACATAAAAATAAACAGATTGTGAAAGCTAAACAGGTGTTACACAACATTAGGAGAAATTTCAGGAGTCGAAATAAGGAAGTGATTATGCCCCTATATAGGGCATATGTCAGACCAGTCCTGGACTATGGGGCCCTGGTGTGGGAACCCATAACCAAGGGAGCAGTAAATCATATTGAAAGGGTTCAAAGGCAGGCCACCAAAATGATACATAATTTGAAAAATCTCCCCTATGAAAGACGCTTGGATTACTTAAAACTTCTGCCCCTTCAGACAAGAAGGGTTAGAGGAGATTTATTGCTGTGTTATGATATAATGGGGGATGAATACTTACTAAGTGAATTAAACCTTCAATTTAAAAATGACACTACGGGTACAAAAAGTCACCCTCTCCAGCTTAGGCACATAAAGTATAATACTAATAGAAGGAAGGCATTCTTTACACAGAGAGTGGTGCCCCTTTGGAATGAGCTCCTCTTGTCACTAATCTGTTCTAAATCAAAGATGCTTTTTAAAATTCAGCTGGATAGATATCTTATGAAGGAAGGTAACATGACTGCATAAGGAATATTGGATGGGAGCAGCTATGGGCTATTCTTTACTGTCTGGCCTCCTTAGCTCCCTTGAACCTTTAAAAAAAAGTGGTAAAAGTAAGGTTTGCAATGCTCTTCATTATTCTCACAAAGATCCCCATGTGCAGAAGAGCATATACTTTTAGCCCCAATGATCACTTTCACTTGCTCAGGAAATTTGCACACACAAACTGCGTGTTCACATTGGGCCCTATTAACAAAAAGTGAGGAAGGGCTACATGCTGTGTAACCCCGACACATAGCCAATACACAACCACAGTCATGAATAGGCATCCTGGCCACAAACACTGCACCACCGCTGCGTTATTCTTGACCCCACTACGCCCCTCCATGCGGCCAAAACACTGGCTGAATATGCAGCTCTGCATGGGGGTGAGCTAGGGGCAGGTACAGGGTATGTGCCCGCACTCCACGTCAATCACAATAATGCAGAGAGCGGTGCACAGGGGCGACAGCTACACCTTTTACAGGCAGTTGTACAAGATTTGCAGCCCCCCAGATGCCACCACATACCATGAAGGAGATTATGGGGGTCATCTGACCCCCCCATGGTGGCTGTCCCTGCTGTCAGGGCACACATAATGGGCTGGGGACGGACATCTGGGGTACACCCCCACCATGTGGTAAGCATAATTTGTGCTGGCCGACAACATGGCACCACATGGGCACAAGGGATCCACTGAATGACCTGTGTAGGGCAGCTGATTGGCTGCTGAACTGGGTCCACAGCTCTGCACCCTCCCAACCCCGAGAACCTGCGTGTTGGGGGGGTGGGGTCGTATAAGGGAGCTGGGCGAGGACCGGTGTTTGTAAATGAGGTCTCCACGTGGATCTCCTGCAAGTGTGGAGCTGTGTGGGGGGAGACGTGGCATTTGTGTGTATTACCTCCCTCATTTGTGAATAGGGCCCATTGAGAAGAGGCATCTGATGGTGGAAGATAGGCCAAGCACGAAGGTAATATACTTGGTCTGAGCCAAAGTATATATTTTTAAAATTTTAGTAACATATCTTCCTGTTACTTATACTGGGGCACATGAAAAGTTTATTTTGTCATATATACTATTACAGGCACTCTGGTCACACATGATCAGTATAGCTGCTGAAAGCTGACAGTGTCCCTTTAATGAGTGCACTGTTCATGCACTGCATTGATAAAAGTTTCCATAGATCTGCAAAGTACAGTAAGCTGAAACTGAATAGCAGCTAGAAGCACACCATTAGGAAACTTTTATTAATTAATTGCAGTGAGTAGTATACACATTAAGCAACTCACTGAAAAATGCTAAACCAGTGAGTTGGAGGGACACTTTAATGTGACTTGTATTGCATGTTATACTGGAATATATATGTACATATATGTATATGTATTAGTCAGTGTGTGTGTGTGTGTATCACAACAATTAAAAAGTGCAGCTGGTATCATTGCATGCCTCTGCACCACACTTCGGGGATGGGAGAAATGAGAAAAAATTCCGACCAGCGGGATGATGCCGGCCCCTCACAGGTGCAGCACCCAGCTAGCTGGCACCTCTTTAGCGATCCAGAGGTGAGTCCAGTGGATGCTGGGGTGATGGGGCTGGGAAGGCCAGTGGAAGGGTGCCAGCTGGTAAGGGGAGAAACAGACAAGGCCCCCCAAAAAAGAAAGTGCAGTTAGGTGTCTCAGTGGTTAAGGAAAAAATTGCTAGTCTACATTCTCCCACTATCTAGATCAGTTTTAGCCTTATACATGTCATGGCTGACTTAAATGAGTTGTCTAGTGGCAATCCCCCACCCTCCGATGTCCCTCAGAGCCTGTAAAGAAGAAAATAGTCCCTTGATGTCTTTTTTTTAATCTGTAAAAATGTGTGTAGACAGTGCACTGCAATGTTACACTGGAATATATACATACATATGTGTATATATATTTTTCAGTCAGTGTGTGTCTGTTTCACAACAGTTAAAAGTGCAGTTAGGTGGCTCAGTGGTTAGGATGAGACATATGAACATATAAGCATACAATAAGGCCAGCAGAATAAGATCATGAGGTCTATCAAGACTGCTTGTACTAGGCCGGCTCGGTGTGCTGAGGGTTGAGTCACTAGATGCCACACCTCATGCCATACAGGTGACCCAGGTTTAGGAATGGATTCGGGCCACCGGGGCTCGGCAGGGGGAGTAGAGGATTGAGCATTCAGAGGACTGCTCTCCTCTCCTGGGGTGGGTGGCTAGAGCTCCTCAAGGCTTTAGCAGCTCCAAGTGGAGGCTGGGAGATTGCAGCTGGTGTGGTGCATTCATTGGGTGTGGAAGAGACAGCAGACATCCTGTGAGCGGGTGCAGGAGCATGCCCGTGTTGCACTGGATGTCATTGCATGTCCGAGCTCCTGGAGAAACTGAAAAAAGGAAAAATCTCTAGCACCCAGGAAGGTGATGTTGAGTTGGCGGGTCCAGCAGTCGGCACTCACACTCACAGCCAGGTCTACTCCAAGTTGGCCTCCGGATTTCCTCCTCAACTAGGACATCCCTGCCAGATTCTACATAGAGCACCAGCAGGAGGCAAGGCAGTCCCAACTCGGAGGGGGCTCAGAAAAGGGGGTTGGGGGTTCGGTGGTGAGTTTGAAAGTACTCCCGGGATGAAGGCATGGTGTGGAGAGACTTCAGGCAGAGTGGGAATTGGCCGGTCCCCACGACTACACCGGAGAGAATCCTAAGGGACCAGCATAAGGAGGATAAATGAAGTCTACAAAAAAAGTCTGCTCATACTGGAGGGTCCTCAAAATCAGCTACTGACCCTGTCCCCCCAATCCATTCTTCTCCTTCATCCCCACCTCTCTTGACTCTTATTTTTCCTTTAACTCTATCCCAGCCTCTTTTGAAACTGCCTACCATTTTCAATGAAGCCAACTACATGGGAAGCCCATTCCAACCAGCCACCACCCTCTCCATGAAGAAGTGCTTCTTAGCCTATCTCTCCTAAGCCTCCCCCACAACTTGAGAATGTGTCCTGCCATGCTTCAGTTTGCAGTAAGCTTGAAGAGGCCCTCCATATCCACCTTCTTTATTCCTTTCAAATTCTAGAAGGTCTCAATCATTCTCTCTCTCACTCTGTCTCTCATCCCCACCAGGAAGAACATGTTCAGGGCCTCCAATATCTTCTCATACATCATACCCTGCTGGCCCATGTTCATTATAGTTGCCCTCCTTTTGACCCTCTCACAAAAGTGGGAGGATGGTGTGGTACCTGAGGACTGGAGGAGGGAGGATGTGATTCCCCTTCACAAAAGTGGAAGCAAGACAGAGGCAGAAAACTACAGATCAGTCAGTTTGAACTCAGTGGTAGGGAAAATAATGGAATCACTTCTGAAGGACAGAATTGTTGAGTACCTAGAGGCCAGTGGGGCACAAGGCCCAAGGCAGTATGGATTCACAGCAGGAAGGTCATGTCAAACGAATCTAATAGCTTCTTTGACTGGGTGACAAAAGTAGTAGACCAAGGAGTGGCTGTGGACATGGCCTACCTAGACTTTAGCAAGGCATTTGACACAGTCCCACACAAAAGAGTAATATAGAAGTTAGGTTGCCTTGGAGTAGGTCCCAAGGTGGTAGCCTGGGTAAAAAATTGGCTGGACAACAGGAAGTAGAGGGTAATAGTAAACGGAGTCCACTCTGAAGAAAGGGGGTTACTAGCAGTGTACCTCAGGGTTCACGAATGGGACCGGTTCTCTTTAATGTCTTTATAAGTAACATTGCAAAGGGACTAGAAGGAAAAATATGTCTCTTTGCAGATGGCACAAAGATCTACAACAGGGTTGATACAGAAGGTGGTGTGGAACAGATGAGAAGGGACTTGGCAAGGTTGGAGGAATGGTCAAATGTATGGCAGTTTAGATTCAAAGCTAGGAAGTGCAAAGTAATGCACCTGGGAAACAAAAACCCAGGGGGAGAGTACACAGTGGGGGGGGGGTGAGATACTGATAATAACAAAAATGGAAAGGAACCTGTGGGTGGTAATATCAGATGATGTAAAAGTGGGCAAGCAATGTGAGAAGGCAGTAAGGAGGGCTGGCTGGATACTGGGATGCATAGAGAGAGGCATCACCAGTAGAAAACAAGAAGTTGTCATCCCTCTGTACAGACAGTTGGTGGGACCCCATCTGGAATACTTCAAGCAGTTCTGGAGACCCCATCTCCACAAGGACATAGACAGGATGGAGGCTGTCCAGAGGAGGGCAACTAAAATGGTGCAGAGTCTGCACCAGAAGACATACGAAGAGAGATTAAAGGAGCTTAATATGTATGCCCTCAAGGAAAGGAGGGGGTGGGGACATGATAGAAACTTTCAAGTACCTCAAGGGAATCAACCAAGTCCAAGAGGGTAGCATCTTTCAGAAAAAGAGATGTGCAAGAACAAGGGGGCACAACTTGAAGATAGAGGGTGGATGGCTCAGAGGTAATGTGAGGAAGTATATTTTCACAGAGAGGGTTGTGGATACATGGAACTGCCTTCCTGAGGAGGTAGTGGAGTTAAAAGCAGTGGAGGAATTCAAGAATGCATGGGACAGACATAAGGCAATTCTAGTGGGGGATAGGAGGAAGTCTGCTGTTGGTTAACTAGGATCTGCAGCTTATCCATTAGGTAGGGAAATGGGCTGACTAGGTGGGCCAAGCGGTCCTTATCTGCCATCACATTCTATGTTTCTATGTAGATATGTGTCCTTTTTGAGGTATGGGTACCAGTACTGTACATTGTACTCCAGATGCAGCCTCACTACAACGGTAGAATTACCGCCTGCTGCCTGCTGCCGATCCTCCTGGCAATGGAGCCCAACATTTTATTTACCTTTGCTGCTGCTTTTCTATATTGAGTGGAGTGTTTTAGGTCGCTAGAGATCATCACTCCCAGATCCTCCTCCTACATTGATGCAGATACCCGAACCTCGCACAGGTTGTACTCAGTCCTTGGGTTCTTGGCTCCAATGTACATAACCTTGCATTTCTTCGCACTGAAGGAAAGTTTCCAAATCCTGGGCCACCTCTCTAGCTTTTCCAGGTCTTCTGTTAGGTCTTCGACAATGGTTACTCAAATGATCGGGTTAAAAAAAATGCCTCCCAAATTCTACCTGGTTACATTCATGAAACCCAGTCAATGAGTAACTCTGTGCCTGTCCTGTAATTCTGTCATGTAGGCTGAATAAGAAGTTGGTGTAGATTACATACCAGCAATTGATCATGGACTTTTAAATTTGCATTGTCTAGCCATTTATGTTTGTGTCAATAAGCAAAATTAATTCCTTGGTGTCAGATCCAAAGGATTTGTAATCTAAAAATAAGAAAAGCCCATCACCTGAACACCCTAGAAGACAATAAAAATAAGCAACTAGTACATTTTTTGCATTTCTGAGACAAATCTTAATTACAGTAAAATCACAGAATGGAAAAGGATTTACATAGATATCAATTACTACAGATAAATCAGCACAAACACATATCATAACACCCTCATCTTCCCACTCTGCCCTTTCTGAATAAATAATACTCTAAAGTTATTTCACAATCCCTAACCTTATCACAAAGCCATGTCTCTGTGACTGTTACAGTGTCTGTTTCCTGTGATTTTTTTAAATTTAATGTGTTTTATCTCTGTCAGCCAACTGGCTCCCATTGGTCCTACCCTGTCATCCAACCCCATTACCCACCTTCTCCATCACTTAGCTCTTGCTCCTGATTGCTACCTGCCCCCCCCCCCGATTGATGCTATCGGGGGGACCCTACCACCAAAGATAGACTCAGTCAGTGATCAGAAAAGAGTGCTCGGTCGGTGGTGTGATGAGGAGTGGATGTCCTCCTGTATCAGTGGGTGGCATTTTTTTTCTCCCTTCCCCAGGATGCTGAGAAAGTCTTCCTGATGCAGGCACATGAAGTGCATGGGCTCACGTCAGAGTGTGGCAACATCCTCCCTCCCATCTCATCAGGTCTGTTTGTATCGATACCTGTGGTCTCCCAGATGGAGATACAGCAGCAGAGACTGAGCACCCTCCTTCCCCAAGGTGGAGAGCATCCCATGGGATGCTCAGCTCACTTCCTCCAGCTGGCCATCCAAAGAGTTGGGCTTGGTCCTGAACCAAGATCACGGGCATTGTGAGCAGTAGTGCTACCACTGTGCTTGCGAACTGGCCCAATTTCCTGATATTTTACCCACACTCTAAAATTGTCTATATTATGCAGCAGACTCCTAATATTTACATGCACTATTGTTAGCACACATTTTGGTTTTACATATGCATAATTCATAGGGATGATATTACCACAAGTGCTCGGGTTTGGCTCGACATTTCCAGCTAAGAGTAAGAATAATGACACTTGCAATCTCTTTTTGCTTGCTTGATTGACTTTTTGGATTTATTTTCCTGTGGATTTGTTAGTAGAACCTATGGCTGTTTTAACAACCAAAGATCTGTTAACTCCCTCTAATAGTAATTTGCCCAGCATTTTTTTGGCTCTTTTGAACTGCTTTAACAGGGTGTTCACATGACTAATGGACCTGGTCACAACTAGCCAGAAACTGGAGCTCTATATGGATGCATCAGGAGGCTTCAGCTTTGGGGCATACTTCCAAGAAGCTTGGTGCGCAGAATAGTTGCCACCCAGCTGGCAAGAGGCAGGCTTGATGAAGAACATCTCCATGCCCGAATACTTTCCAATAGTGGTCACTCTATTGGTCTGGGTTGACAGGTATAGGGATAGTAAGATCATCTTCAGGACAGACAATATGGGAGTGGTACACACCATTAATGGGCAACTAGGGGAAAAAAGGTCAGTTTGGAGACTTCATGCAGATCACTGTTCTTAAGTGCCTATAATGTTCAAATCTCTGCATGTGCCTGGTGTTAGTAATGGTATCATTGATGCTCTTTCTTCTTTACAGTGGCAGAGGTCCTGTATACACTAACTCAATGTGGAGAAACATTCCAGGGAAGTTCCAGCTCTCCTATGGGATTAGTTGAGCCAGAAGCCTGGGAGCTGCTCAGGAACTCATTATCTGCTGGCACATGAGCAGCATACAGGTGGGTGTTAAGAATGTTAAAGGAAAACTACACCCAAAACCTGAAAAAATATATGTTGTGCAGAGTGTTTTAATTTGTATGTGAAGTTCTTGTGTTTCCTTCCCTCTGACTGGTATTAGGAGTTTTTCCCAAATTTGCCTGCTAGCTTTATGCTAGTTTTACGACCCCTGGGGATCTCCATACCTGATAGTGTAATTGTATTTCTGGTTCCCACAGTGCATTTTGTCTCATGTGACTGTGATGTAAGAGAGACCCAACATTCAGCACATGCATGCCAAACAAACTAAATATCTTGGAAGCTTTACAAGCTGCACAAAAATTACCAGCAGCAAAGTTTTTCAGGACAGTAAAACCTTTAGGATGAGGGTGGTCACCAAGCTGAATTCTACAGATTTTAAAATATAGCCATCTCTGTTGTTGTGAACTGATTGTAATGCAATGCTTTCTGCTGGATTTATGGGCTCTGCTACATCACCATTACATGAAACAAGGTGCACTGTAGGACAAAGAAATGCAATAAAACTATTTGATATGGTGATCTCCAGGGGTCGTATAACTACCCTAAAGCTAGCAGGCTAATTTAGGAAAAACTCCTAATACCAGTCAGAGGGAAGAAAATGCTAGAACTTCACATACAAATTAAAACACTCTGCACAACATATATTTTTTAGTTTTCCTTTAAGAATTCTTTAAGTGAATGGTGGGCCCAGGGTTGGAATAATGTGTAACCTATAACAGCAGACCAGTTATGCCATTATGTAGTGAAGATGAAATGAGAGGGTTTTATGCCATGGATATTCGGCCAGCACCTGGTGGTTATAGCATGGCTTTCCAAGGTCACTAGGTCTGAGGATAACATAAGGACTTTCCAGTTTCATAACATGCTGGAAGGTTGGTCCAGTGGAATACCTAGAAGGGATGAAGGCCAGCACCTAATTAGCAAAGGTCTGTTGGAGTAGGTTTGGGGAGAACTGCTGCATGTGTGCTCAACCCTGTTAGAGGAATTATTTATTTGAACAGCCTTTATGGTGGCCTATGGCAGGGCATTTTGGGCGTCAGAGTGGAAAAGATGGAGATGATCTTGATGTATGAGGATGTGGCAGTGATGCCAGAGGTCTGCTTGGCATGGGGCTGCTGGTGCATCCTGAGGCAACCTCTGGGGGCATGATGGGATGTGCAGGTTGAGATACAGGTTTATGCAACTTAGGAGTCTGGTGGGGGTGGCATTCTTAACAGAACCCCTCTGACAGTATTCCACTTTTGACATGCCCTTCGCTGAGCCATGAAATGATTGGGCTTGAATTCTGTGGAGTTCAATACTTATTCCTTTCACATTGTAGCAGCTACAGTACAAATGCAAGGACAGAAAGCTTCCCAGACAGCCAGATTCAAGTACTGGAGTGGTGGCGGTCATAGACTTTTGAAAGTTATATGCAGCAGCATTTGCTATAACTCACTTGCTTGTTTACCAGCACATGTTACTTCCCAAGAGAAACAGGTGTGGGCATGTGGACACATGTTCATTCACTGGGCACTCAAGTGGGTGAGGCAGACACCACAGGGCAAGAACCTCTTCCTGAACCCCCGACATCAATAGGTACAGTGGATGGGGTATCAGAGAAACAGGTGTCAGGTCTTCCTTCCATAGGTCATGTCTGAAGCCCAATGGCCAATGGCAAGGCCCCCTTCCCCAGACTACTAGTGGTTGACCTGGGAAGCAATGACCTGGTGCTGGTGAAGTTGCTGTGGTAGCAATTACAAATGAAGGATTACTTGGTTTTCTCTGGAAAGCCTGGCTGGGTGTGGTGCTGGTTTGGTCACACATCAGCCAGAAGCAGAGATGGCATCATGTGAGGAATCCTGCTGAACTTGAGAGAGGCCCAAAAGATGGTAAACATGGCAATGTGGAGCTTTATGGACTGTACTGGAGGAATGGTGCTACAGCATAATGAGATTATCACAAGGTTAACCCAGCTATTTGCAAGGGATGGTGTTCATTTGCCAGACAATGATTATGATACTTTCCTAGCAGATCTACAGTACATGGTGCATTGGAGAAATGTTAGTATGATTTGCCTGGGGGGTGGGCTGTTGTCATCACATGATGGTAGTCTTGCAAGGAGTGTACAAAGCGGGTAATGGGAAGAATTTGCTTCTGACACAGATGGGTTTCTCCTGAGGTTGGCTGAAGGTGAGGCCCCAACAACTGGGGTTATTCTGAGGATGAATTTGCTTTATTGTCTGAGTTCAGGCAGTCAAAAAACAACAAGAAAGAAATCCCTCTCTTGGAAGATGCCAATATTAACTTTAATGATAAAGCAAACTGGAGATACAGACACCACCTTGAGAGTCTGAACCTTCAGAAAGCCATTTCCTCAGCTACCAGACTAAATTACAAGTCTGGAACTGAGTCCCTAATAGACTGGATAGTCTCTTCCAGACCAGATGACATACATCAAGCCTATCCTTTACCTGATAGCTTGACTGACTGTTCTCAGGTTACTTATTTATTTATTTAGTTTTTGTTAACCGGGTAGGTGCACTAGCCAGCAAGTGACTATTTTCAGGCACGACCCGGGAGGTACAATTACAATACAAATAGTACAGTGCAATTTATACAGTACATGGTAAGGTACATTGAAGTAAGTAGACAACTATTACAAGTAGGTAGTGCAATCAGTGGATACTGGTATTAGGAGAGACTTCAGAGTAGTGGAGAAACAAAAGGGGAAGGACATGATCAGGGAGAGGGTAAGTGCACAGCTATGTTCAGTGGGAGGTGGTGGGGCTAGAGACCAAGGTCAAGGTAGCCCTACCAGCTATTGGAGCTGTTGGGGGAAAAGGGACATATGGCATCAGTGACTGTTGGAGGGAGAGTGTCTGGGTCAGGTGAGGTGGCAGGCAACGGTAGGGTGGGACGAGAAAAGTTACGGCGCTAGCGGTGGGAGGCTAGAGCCTGTAGCTGGGGCTCATGGAACCAATTCCCGGCTTGAAGAAACAGGAGGAGGGGGAACGGGGTTGAAGACAGTAAGAGGCTAACTGGCAATAGCGGAAGGCAGGGAAAAGTGTCCAGGCCACTGGTTCTGTGACCGGGTGTGGGAGTAGAGCTACTGTGGGAGTTGAGCTAGAGTTTGGCAACAACGAGCGAAATTGCGGCTTTAGCGGAAAAAGCAGGGGGCTGTGACCGGGCTCATGGAACTGTGAGCCGGCTGGAGGCAGGGGGCTGTGGCAGGGCTCGTGGCACCATGAACCGGCTGAAGGGTGTTATAAAGAGACATTAAGACATAAAGAGATATTGGAGTGCTTGAAGGCCTTGTTCCCCACCTCTACATATAACCTCCAGATCCATTCATAGGACCCAGTTTTCAAAGGCTGATGCAGTGCTTGCATGAAGCCCTGCATTGACCGTGATGTTTGACACAACTGCACCAAACTCATTGCCACAACTTGCGCCCAATTTTAGTACTTTTGATGCAGTTGCAACATTTTTTACACTTTATGGCAGCTTGTACCAAAAGTTTAGTGCAAACTCTATAAAAAGGGTCCCCAAATGGTGCAAGGTTAGACCAGGGGGAGCTTGTCTAACTTATGGAATTTTATATACCCGACAGAAAATTATAATTTGCATCAAAGGAATGGTGCAAGCTCACTGCACCATATGTTCCACTCACCAGGGACTTGCGGCACCCACAAGTGCTTTTAAAATTGGGACCATAATCTGAACATTTGTGAATTCAAAAATGCTGTTATACAGATTGTCTTGTCCTTTTTGCAATCTTTTTGCCCCTATCTGTCATTTACGTACTAAAATAAGAAGTCAGAAATGGATCACCCCTTTTCTGGTAAAACTGATGCAGGAGAGAGACAGAGCTTGGAAAGCTTTTAAGAAACAATGTACAAATCCATCATTGCTTGAATATAAAAAAATAAGGAATTAAAATAAACAGTTGGTTAGAAAGACAAAAACTGAATATTATTTGAACTCCCAATTCATTTTTAAATGGGCACTAGGCAAATTGATAAATACTAAACATTCTCATGGGGAAGACTAGCTTCACAGCAATACCACTTCTGACTACTGAACAAAATAATTGACAAATCTGATTAAAATTGCCCCAGAGCTCTTTACCACTTTTTGTGGAGCTGCAAAAATTGCTCTGTTTGTTGATCTATCTGATCTTGAATAGACTGGCATGAGCTGTGCTGGTTCAGATACTGATTCTAAGTTTAGATCACTAACTGTAGATGAAAATGTAATGTACTGTACTTCATGCACATACACTTAAAAACTAGACTGAGACTTGACAATATTGATATAAAATACTTTTCTTTGGTTATTTATGGACTGGCTAATCCTCTGTGTACCTAGTACAACCATTCACTAGCTACTGGCGAGATCCCAAAGATTGTAGAAACAGACAACTGTGGTCCTATTTTTAGGACTGCAGTGGGTGGAGCCCTATAGACCTCTTGATGACAAAAAAGGACTCAGCACTTTGCTTCTGACTGAACAACATACTGGAGTTGCACCACAGTCTCCACAGCAGGACCTGAATATCTCCACTATCTACATTGCAGCAGTCCTCCAGCAATCTTTTTTCTGTAAGCAATTGCAGCACACATATTAAAATTAAGTTATAAATGCCCCAACCAACTATGTGCCATACTGGCATGTCTTTCATATAAGAATTGCCCAAATGTTGTGTTCATAAAGCTTCCCTACATGCTCAAGAAATAGTAACTGTCTGAGGGCTGTACACCACAGCAGGCATGGGTAAATCCCAGAGCAACCAACTCCCTGTTGTGGTACAGCTCTTCATGCGTGCTGTACAGGACTAGCTTTGTTTCACTACAAGTGTGACAGAATTTTTCTAGGACAGCAGCAGTATAAAAAGAAGTTTACTGCACCGGAGTTCGCAATTATGACGGGTGCATTGCAGGTAGGAAGTGTGAATGAATTAGAAAGAATGTTCTGTCGGTGCTGTGAGAACACTAGCCCTTCAGTGGCTGTGGTGACAATGGCTACTTTCCCTTTCAGTGCCCCCCTTGACACTGTTGCCCCACTGCTTTGCACCTTTATCAAATTCTGGGCACTTGACCAGGATTTGACTCTCTGCAGAACTGCTAAATTCCTTTTAAAAATGTTCAGCATTCTTCCTCATCTGATCTTACCCATCTTCTAAACTGCCCCCCCAACCCCTCATGGTACAGTACTGTCCTGCCACTGCCCAGCATTTCACTGCTGTTCTGTTGGCATCTGCTCTTTTGTAATATATCCATGGGGAGGTGTGAAAATGATAATTAGCTGAGGCACTTAATCGGACACTCAGTCAGTGGCATCCTGTCCTTTCACTTTATTCAAGAAAGGTCAGGATGTCACCACATCTGAATTAGTGTCCAATTAAGGGCTTCATCTCACACCTCCCCAAGGTATGACAAATGAGCAGACCATCAACAGGATATACACTACAGCAATGAACTGCTGGGGAGGCAGGAGTGGGGCAGTGAGAAGTGTTAAAACACAGAACTACTTCTTATTTGTCTTCAGTAAGTTCTTTAAACTGAAGATCCAAGGTGATGTACCTGCTGTATATTTCAAGATTTGGTGATTCTGTCTCTGACTGCCTCCCTGTGCTCCCTGGAGTACACCAAGGGTCTATCCTTGGCCTGCTACTCTTTAACCTCTTTATCAACAATCTCCAGGCAGCCTGTAACAACAATATGATTCTTTACACAGACAATGCCATCCTGTTTTCCACTCATGCTGACCTAATCCCCCTATCCTCTGACCTACAATAAAATTTTAACCAAGTTGAATTGTGGTTCAATCAGCATAAACATCTGATGAACTACAAAAAAACCAAGGCCATGCAGTTTACCAATGCTCACAGCAAATACAAAACACCTAGGATAATTATCCTTAATAAGCAGCACCTCCCTCTTGATCAGGTCAAGAGTTCAAATACTTTGGAATTATGCTGGACAGTCCACTTTCCTATAATGCTCATGTTAAACTTATCTCCAGTGCTATAAACTCTAGGATAGGTATCCTCTACCATCTTCACCACTGTCTCACCCCACGAGGCTACGCAAACAGCAGTTATCTGCTCAGTCCTCTCATTAATTGATTATGGACTGATCTTCTATGGGTCTGCCACTGACACCACTTTAAAAAGAATTACAACTGTACTGAATAAGGACAGGAGCTGGTAAAAGAACGCATACTTGCGAGCTCTATAAGCAATTTTCCTGGCTCTACCTCCAATGGAGGATTGCCTACCAGAACTGCCTCCTGGCTAAGAAAATCTGCTTTGGCCTTACCCGATCAGCAACACGTGGCTTTATGTTATCCACCCCTTTTACACGCTGCACTCGTAGCACCAACAGACCCTCTTTCCTGATTCTCTTCTGCAGCACCTCTGAAGCCTAACTCTCCTTCTTGATTAGGGCACCCTCCCAAATCAATGGGTTCCCTCCTGAGGTCTCCACAGAGAACAAACTTAGCCCCTACAAGCACAAACTGCTCCAGCACCTCACTAGTCTCAGCAATTGTGATTGTACCAACTAGAATGTCTCTGCTCCCCTTCTCCTTTTATGCCCCACTCCCCTCTCCTACCCTTTCCCACTCTACTCTCACCTTTCTCTCCTCTCCCTCTTCTTACCACTACCTCTCCTGTTCCCCTCCTTGCACTTGCACTACTCATCACTGCCATTCCAGTTCTCCTCCTGTAACTTTGCACTTATGACAATGTCTTATCTCGGACTGCCTCTTACCACTGTTCCCCCCAACCCCTATGTCCCTGACATTTATTACTCCATATGCATCATATTTGTCCTGCTACTGTTTCAATACATTTTGAAACTAGCATCTTCTTGTATTTTGTTTATTCTAGTTGTAATGTTATATATCCGCATCTGATGGAGAACCTTTGTAAATGACCCTCTGGATCAAAGGTGTTTGTAATCCTAAGTTCTAAATTAATCAATAAATACACTTTCCCTGGGAAATTTTTAAACAAATAAACTCTGCAAGTAAAGTATAGGTATGTGTTCAGTTTTAGAATTTTGAGCTAGAAGGGGTAGTGGCAGAACATCAATAAGTTCAGTGGCTGGAATCAGTCTTGCAACCCAGAGCAATGAACTGTGAGCCGGATTAAGGCAAGGGCTCATGGGGCTACAGCCCCAGGGCCCCAAAGGCTTTTAGGACCCCTGCCTCACTGAGTTTTCACTGAATGTTTTTAGTTGCCAAGCAACTGTCAATTGTGAAATCAAAGATCTAGTCACCCGACTGAGCTGGGCAGGGCAGCGGCATGTCATGGCTCATGAATATGCATGCAGTACCATCCACTGCTATGCCCCACTCACAGCAGCACCCTGCACCTTCCAGGGACAGGACAGCTAGTTTTTTTTTATCTGTGACTCCTTTTTTGTCAGTTCTAAAAGATGACTGAATTGTTCAGAGTTTTGTATTGTACTAATTCCTTTTTTTAGAGATGAACTTATCAACCTTGCTTTCTAAGTTTGTATCAGCTACACGAGGAGTTAAAACTCTCTCTCTCTCTCTCTATATATATATATATAAATATATATTTCTAGCATTTATCAATTTCTAAGTTTTTGCTTTTGAGACAACTTAATGATTTCTTAGAACCATTTACTTGGATGGACTCATTTCTTATTTAAATTTTTTGACAATAAATTATACACTTTAACAGGAAGAATTTTTAGAATTACAGAGAAGCAGCAGTCATCGACAAACTGTTAATACACCAGATAATTAGTGAGTTAGAGCCCCACAAAATGTTCCTGCTTGTTGGTCTGAACAACAGTTTCTCCCCAAGTTGTTTGACAGGCTATGCTTAATGTCAGATTCCACAAGGCACCATTTACTCTTCCCAAGGTTTAAAAAATGGATCTTCAAAATATAGTACTGAACATTATGATAATTAATGTCCTTTTAATAAAAATCTTATTATGCCTCAGTTTAAAAATATTTTGTTAAGAAGCGCACACCACTGTATTGCAGTTAGAAACAACCACATAAAACAATGGCACAATACTCACAGTCTTGTTATCTAAAAAGTTTGTATAACTCTTCTTGCTTTTACTTTGAGCCATGTGCTTATAGACTTTGCTTTCAGTGTCACTGGCACATAAACTCACTTTACATAAAAGCAGAGACATTTTAAGTTATAAGTTTAAACACTATGCTTTGATTTGCCTCTGTATACTTAAGTAAGCCTCAAGAAACTGCTTTAAAACTACCTGGATACATTTGTGAATACAGTTTAATATGTTCATTTGGACAGCTAATATGGCAGTATCATACTTTCTCTGCTCCTCCACGCCAACTGAGGTTTGAGGAGGACAAGCATGCCAAGCTATCAACACTGAGAAGCATGTTCTATAAATCATATATGGTAGTTTCACAAGGTTTTCCATTGGCTTTGCAAGACTGACTAGAATATTGATTCAAAAGTTAAAAATGTTATTTTACCACTTAGTGAAAAAAAATATGTTTTATATGTATTCAATGCCTAATAATTAATATAGTGCAAAAGTATGTCATGTCAGTTTGTCACTAACCAACAGTATATTACGTATAAAAAAAGGCTTGTACCTTTACAAACTACACTATGCCACGTAGAAGACACCCCTGTGCAATTGTCCAAGCGTTATTGCCAGAAAACAGAAAGTTCTAATGATTAGTTTTTAACAGATTATGACAAGGTATATAAGTGCCCTTTCTTGTCACCTGAAACATATTCTTAATAACCAGAGTATCAGTTTGTTTCTTAATCAGAGATGTGGACTGTGAGACAAAAAAAAAGAAACAGAGAGATAGATGGGTTTTAAATAAGTGACATTCAAGTTACTTAATGTCCAAACATTGTCCTTCACTTACCAGCTCCCTCGCTATTACCACTACTCCAGCCTCCAGCAGTAACACTGGTAATCACAGACCTTAACACCAGGGACTTCCAATTTACACACCAGGGCTCTATGCTTCAGAGGCATTGCTAACTCTCTGACTTTCCACTTCTGCTACCCTTTGGCTTTATCACTTTCCAGTTCTGCTCCTTTTATTTTCCTTATTCTCCTCTACTTGTTCTCTTCTCTTGATTTCCTTCCAGTGCTCTAACATTTCTTTCATTGGACTGCGCTGGCTTCAGCCCCATGACACATCCATGTCTGCTCCACCAATGGTCACTCTACTTTGTAGATTTGACTCTAGTTCCCAGCATCAAGCTCAAACTCCAACTCAGGTTTGAGAACTCCACCAGGATTTACCTGAAATAAATCTCAAAGAGAAAATAAACACTCCAAGTGTGATATTTTTTGTAAAACCTGTTGAAAGTACAGGATATAGTAACAGAACCAAACAAGAGAGGCTTATCAAATACAGTATATAGTACTGTCAAGTATAAAAATGTTATGTTGAGGAGCTTCACAGCACACTCAGCACAGGTCTGCCATCTTGGAAAAAAATAACCAAAATACATCCACCATTCAACAAGAGTAGTGAATGTAGAACATGAAGTAAGGAGTGGAAGCTGGTGATGTAAGGTTCAGGACTCAGGTTGGATGTGAGAAAGATTTATTTTACAGACAGAGTGGTTGGACCATGGAATGGTCTGCCAGCAGAGGAGGTGGCACCAAAACCAGTACTGAATTCAAATATTGTTGGGACAGAATCAAGGGCTTAATAGTTACTCTGGGGTAGTAGTAAAACAGGGAGCCAGGGGCTGGTAGTGTAGATAAAGACCTCATAATGACTAAGGCATTGGACACACTACAAAACTGTTTTTTGAAAACTGTTTTCAGAACCAGTTTAGCTAAACCATTTCAGTGCAGCCACACTACTCAGTAACCATTTTTGATAATGGTTTAGTGTGGCCACACTGCTAGTGTTAAACCTGGTCTCCTTGTAACTATTTTGTGTTGAGTCCAACACACAGAACTGTGCTTGTCTGGACACACTGCAGTTAGAACTGTATCTAGCAGGGTTTAAAAACACTTTTGTTAAAACTTTTTAAGGGGCTTGTAGTCTGTCTGCAAACAGTGCCAGGGGGATTTAAAATGTTTTAAGGCACTTAAATCATTTTAAGTTCCCCAATGTGTCCAGGGCCTAAAGGTCTTGGGGTATGATAAGGTGTTATAGTTGAACAAGGTGTATCATTGGTCTTTTTCTACCATCATTTTCTATATTTCTTTTCCACTGAAGAGCACTATGGTTCCATTGTAGGACTGTCTTCTTATTTTACACACTAGGTGAAAGAAGACTATAGAGTTCTTACACTTTAGGAGCTCAGAGGGAGGAGTGAGATTGGGTGCACAGAGGGCTGATGGCATGGGGGGGTTCTCATTGAATTTGGCTGTTTATGAATTGGGGAGGAGGGTGGTTTTGCAATTATAGCAGGACTTGGTGAGGGTAGGAGGAAGGGCTTGCTAATAGCTGCTGCAGCTGCTGTAATTGTACAGGTAACATCACCGGGAGACTGTGATGAGGAGGGAGGAATATGTGTGTGCTAAAGGGAGGCAGGCTGGGGGCATCCTTTTTAAAGGTCTGAGCATAGGGAGGGATCAGGAGTCATTTATACAGTGGGTGGAATGGATTATGTCTAAATAAAATGTATTTTAAAAAAAACACTTTACATAGTGTTGTGATTTCCCTGACTTTTGCACGTCTCTAATAATTTCTCTTCCCCTTTGTGGTTTATCTGAACCTAAAATAGCAGAATATATTAGTCAGCAAAACAATTTCATTATATAGATTTTGATTGTACTATGTTTTATTCATGACCAGAGATGCGACTTTGAAGTTATTATAAAATACTGTTCTTCTGCTATGCCCAACATTCAAAAGTTAACCTCCTTGTTGTCATACTGGGCTGTTTATTATCAGAAATGTGCATGCTAGTCATGCCACAGAGCAGCAAGGGGCACGCTTGGCAAGCCGGCAACCCAGCTCCCACTCTGCATCTGGGAGAACAACAGTGTATACCAACAAGCTAGAAGAAGAGCCTTCACATAAATACTCTCCTTCCCTGATGAAGCCCCATCTGTAGGGTGCTGTGTAGGATATGCACTGCATTCTGCACATATGGCTCTGTTAAAATAAAATAATTATATCCTTATATTTGGTAAGTGTTGCACAATTTTTATTTTTTTGTGAAGTATGACTTTGGTCTGCAGTTAGCGCTAGCACTCTTGGAGGTGGGAGTGCTCTGGCATTTATCTGTCATGCACCATTCATAGAAGGACAGCTGGTTATAGCCCAGTGGAGGCACATTTGGCATTTGGGGTGACTACACCCTGCTCCATTCCCCAAAAGACATCACAAAATGCGTGCCCTGACATAAGAGGTGGGAATGAACAGGAGAACATGGCAAATACCTGCCTATAGTGCACCAGGAAATGGCTTTCATGTTCCCTTCCATGCTATGCAACCCCTCAGCATGCTGCTTTCACCACCCCCGGCCATCTCTATAGATATCATAAGCATAACTGCATGATGGCAGCAGGAAAGTCCCCTGCTAGGGATAGACCTGAACTGATGGAGCAACCGACATGTCAGGGAGCCTGGAGGTGGCAACTGGCAGCTGGAAGTGAGTCTGGTGGCAGGTGATATAACAATATTAACACCACATGTTTAAATGAAATTGTATGATTTTTTTTCTTTTTTCTTTCCACTTTTCTATATAGAAACATAGAATTTTCTGGCAGATAAGGACCACTAGGCCCATTCAGTCTGACCATTTTCCCTACCTGTATGAGTGGAGCACCTCATGAACATGACAGCTTTTATTTTTTAAATCCTGGCCAAATTGTTTTTTACATCCCGAAAGGGGATTTCGTAGTCCCTACATGAAATCACCTTTTGGACAGGAGTTGAAAATTTTCTCTGCCCTTGTTCATGAGGCAGGGGAATAAGAAGGTGATACTATAAATTTGGTGTAAAAGTATTTAAAAAAAAGTTATAAGGCAACGTTGAATTTTGCAAATGCAGACTCATACGTCTGGTAATATTCAATATTTTTATCCCCAATTTTTAACATAGCCATTTCTGTACAGCACCTCATGAATGTGATAGTTGTCATTTATTAACTCCTGCCCAAAATGTGTTTTTGCATCCCAAAAGGTGATTTCACAGTCCCTGTGTGAAATCACCTCACTGCCAGGAGATTAACATTTTCTCTGCCCTTCATCATGAGGCAGGGTCATAACAAGGCTATATTGAAAATTTGGTGTAAAAATATTAAAAAAAACAACAAAGGCTTGTAACTTTGGTAATTTTCAACATTTTTACCCCCAATTCATCGACTGCAGCCCTATCGGCTCTGACCAAACTTGTTAAATCAGACAGCAAACCCTGACCAATATCCCTACTTGCCCCATTGTCCAAGGTCCTTGAGAGGATTGTATTTGACAACTTTAAAGAATTTCTGGATACTGGCAATGTGTTAACACCTTGCCAGTATGGTTTTCAAGATAATTATAGCACACTCAAAACAGGGTACTAAATGAGAAAAAGACCAAGGTAGAAAGGTCAGTGGGGGGATGCTGCTACAGAAGGTAAAGCCATCAAAAAATGAAGAACAATGAGTACCAATGCCCGTAGTCTGGGTAACAAGCTTCCTGAATTAGTGGCCTTGATGGAGGAGGAACATCTGGATATCGCGGCAGTCACAGAAACATGGTACACACAGAACCATGACTGGGATGTAAACGTATCAGGATACACTATCTACAGGAGGGACAGGGAGGGTAAAAGAGGAGGAGGAGTAGCTCTCTACATAAGAGAAGGAATCAAAGCAACAGAACAAAAGGGTAAACAGGGAGGAAAAGAAGCACTGTGGGTCAATTTGGAGGCAGACAATGGCACCACATAATCTGCACAGGGTTAGAGTACAGACTCTCTCAGGGAGGAAATGGACAAGAAATGATAGAAAGTATACTTAGAATGGCAGATAAAGGGAGATATTGCTGATGGGTGATCTGAATATGCCAGATGTTAACTGGAGTGCAGTTGTAGCAGCCACTTCTAAGAGTGGGGCTATTCTAGATGCCCTACAGGGGGCATGCCTCAGACAACTAGTATTGGAACCCACTCGAGAGGGAGCAATCTTAGACCTGGCCCCCCAATGGAGATGGAGAGAGGATCACAGATGTAGATGTAGGTAGCCATCTGGGAACTAGCAACCATCGAACAGTATGGTTCACAATAAACACAGCAATAGAGTCAAGCCATACAAAAGCAAAAGTACTGGACTTCAGGAGGGCTGACTTTGCCAAAATGGGTGAGTGCCTAAGGAATGCACTAGCAAATGGGCAGGAAAGAGAGATGGAAGAACAATGGGGAATAATAAAAACTGCCATCACAGAGGTAACAAGCCTTTGTGTGAAGCAAATAAACAAAACAAAACGATGTAAGAAACCACTATGGTTCTCAAAGGAGGTGGCAGTGAAGGTTCAAGAGAAAAAGAAAGCATTCAGAAAGTACAAGGACTCACAGAAGGAGCAGGACAAAGAATTGTATCAGTTAAAGCAAAAAGAAGCTGGGAAGGCAATCAGAATAGCAAAGGCCCGAACTGAGGAAAAGATAGTCAACTCAGTTAAGGGGGGGGATAAAAACCATTTTTAGGTACATCAGGGAGCGAAGAAAGACTAAGGGAGGGATAGTGAGGCTTAATAAAGGGAAAGAGGTGTGCAGAGGGTGATGGTGAAAAGGCAGGGATACTAAACAAATATTTTTGCTCAGTATTTACAAATGAAGAGGGGGAGGTACCTAAAACAAACAATAGAAACACTCTGGATACAGAAGTTGATACCAGCCCATTTACAGAAGAAAGGGTTCTGAAAGAACTCTTAAAACTGAAGGTGGACAAAGCAATAGGACCTGATGGGATTCATCCCAGAATTCTAAAAGAACTAAGGGTAGAACTAGTGACACCACTGACTACCCTCTTTAACAAATCATGGGAGGATGGGGTGGTACCTGAGGACTGGAGGAGGGCAGATGTGATTCCCCTTCACAAAAGTGGGAGCAGAGCAGAAGCAGGAAACTACAGACCTGTTAGTTTAACCTCAGTGATAGGGAAAATGATGTAATCACTTCTGAAGGAAAGAATTGTCGAGTACCTAGAGGCCAGAGGGGCAGAGGACCCAAGGCAACATGGATTCACAGCAGGAAGGTCATGCCAGATGAATCTAATAGATTTCTTTGACTGGATGACCAAAGTAGTAGATCACGGAGGGGCTGTGGACATGGCCTACCTAGACTTTAGCAAGGCATTTGACTCAGTCCCACACAAAAGATCAATATACAAGTTAGCCAGCCTGGGAGTGGGTCCCAAGATGATAGCCTGGGCAAAAAATTGGCTAGAGAATAGGACACAGAGGGTAATAGTAAATGGAGTCCACTCTGAAGAAAGGGGGGTTACTAGTGGGGTGCCGCAGAGTTCAGTATTAGGACCGGTCCTCTTCAATGTCTTTATAAGCAATATTGCAGAGGGACTGAAGGAAAGTATGTCTCTTTGCAGATGACACAAAGATCTGCAACAGAGTTGATGTACAAGGTGGGGTGGAAAGGATGAGAAGGACTTGGCAAGGTTAGAGGAATGGTCAAATGTATGGCAGCTTAGATTTAATGCTAAGAAGTGCAAGGTAATGCACCTGGGAAACAAAAACCCAGGGGAAGAGTACACAATGGGGGTTGAGATACTAACAACAACAAAAATGGAAAGGGACCTGGGGGTAGTCATATCAGATGACTTAAAGGTGGCCAAGCAATGTGAGAGGGCAGTAAGGAGGGCTGGGGGGATACTGGGATGCATAGGGAGAGGCATCACCAGTAGAAAACAGGAAGTTGTTATCTTCTGTACAGACAGCTGGTGAGACCCCATCTGGAGTACTGTGTGCAGTTCTGGAGACCCAATCTCCACAAGGACATAGACAGGATGGAAGGTGTCCAAAGGAGGGCAACTAAAATGGTGCAGGGTCTGCACCAGAAGACATATGAAGAGAGACTAAAGGAGCTTAATATGTATAGCCTCGAGGAAAGGAGGGAGAGGGGGAACATGATAGAAACTTTCAAGTACCTCAGGGGTATAAACAAAGTCCAAGAGGGTAGCATCTTTCAAAAAAAAGAGGTGTGCAAGAACAAGGGGGCACAATTTGAAGATCGGGGGGTGGCTCAGAGGTAACGTAAGGAAGTATTTTTTCACAGAGAGTGTTGTAGATGCATGGAACGGCCTTCTGGAGGAGGTTGTGGAGTCAAAAACAGTGGTTGAATTCAAGCATGCATGGGACAGCCATAAGGTAATTCTAGGGGGTGGGGGCAGAAAGAAGTAGGCTGCTGGTTAACTAGGATCTGCATCTTATCCATTAGGTAGGGAAATGGGGAGACTGGGTAGGCCAAGCGGTCCTTATCTGCCATCAAATTCTATGTTTCTATGTTTCTGTGTTACTCACAACTGTGCTTGACATCACTAATGATCTTCATGTGGCCTTGGACAACAGGGACAGTCAGTGCTCTGTTAGTCACTAATGGTCCTCACATGGCCTTGGACAAAAGGGACACAGTAGATGCTCTCTTCCTGGGTATTTCCAAAGCATTTGAGCTGGAGCACCATGGTTGCCTGCTTGCCAAACTTTGGGCCATTGGTCTCTGTATCTGCAGTATTCTGGTTTGAGAATTACTTGACTGACATGTCTTAGTCAGTCTTCCATCTCCTTGAATTCTTTTCATTCTCTACTTATCAAAATCACTACTGGTGTACCCCAGGGATCAATACTGGGGTCTATTTGTTTAGTGCTTTCTTCAGTGATCTAGCTGATATATTACAAAGCTCTGAATCCCATATTATCATGTACATGGATGATATTGCTTTGTACTGAAGGGTATCCAATGTCAGTGACATAACCAGATAATTGCAGCCTGACTTTGAATTGGTACAAAGATGGTTATTAAAAAAATGTCCGTCCACTGAATGTTGCTAAAACCAACTATACGCACTTTAGAACAAAAAAAAATTAACCCCCCCTGACTTAATTAAAGATCTGAGTGGCACTTCTGTTGAGAGACTGAACAGTTTCAAGTATCTTGGTTTTACTATAGATCAGGCTTTCTCTTTTAAAGAACATACTGCCACACTGGTTAAGTCAGTATGCCCTCACCTTGGTCAGCTTTTAGGCTAAAACATTCTTTGTCAGCTTACTCCAAGGTAGTCTTTACTCAACCCCTACTCATGTCATTAGTGAACTGCAGGCTCCAGGTCTGTGCCACTGCTAATTCGGTTGACATGCAAAGAGTTAAAATGCTGTACAATGCCATATTCAGATTTTCTGATTCCAGCCCCAGGTTTTCTCATTACTGCACTCTTTACAAACACCTTGGCTGGCCTTCTATTGACTCATTCATTAATTAGTTTACACTCATCAGTTTTAGACATTTTATAAAAGACCCAATTAGATTTTTGTTTCTGGCTGATGCTAGCCCCAACACTGGCTCCCTGAGAACTAAATCTACTCATACTCATTTCATAAGAACCACATTCTTCCGTTCCTCCCTGGGCCAATGTTTATCATTCATAAAGCTATTACATTCTGGAATAGTTTATCTGCTTCATTACACTCTCTCAATGTTTAAAATGGTGTTAAAAAATACTGATTGGACTTGTCTGTGTGCAAGTGTATTGTTATCTGATTACTGTGTACATGGATTTATTGCATAGTTATTCTGTATTGCATATTTACTGTATTGCTGCTCTTGTTTACATCCCTGGGTTCCTCTTCAAAATGGGCATCTAATACTCTTGGGTGTTACCTGGTTAAAATAAATTTACAAATAAAATGAAACTGGACACCATATGGTCCAGTCAGGTGATAGCCTCTTCAGGCTTGGCCTGTGTGTGAAGCATCATTTGACAGTGGAGGGGCACAAGTCACATGGCTCAGGAGTCCTTTCATATGCCTCAGTGGCTGTGGCCTCTCTGGAGGTCATACCCTTAGGAAATGGTGAGTCTGCCTGGATGGCCCCTTTGGGGTAGGGGACAGACCAGATGATGGTGATGGCGCACATCATGGTACTTGTGTAAGGTTATGTATTCAGTAAATGCATGGCTGTGGTAATTTTCTCCAAAACATCATATATGTCTCCTTTGTCCAGGTAAAGGGAGTATGGAGCCTACTAAGACAACAGAAAACCTGCAAAAGAACCTTGTAGCTGGTGAGCATGCATCATGACTATGTCCCCTGACAGCTGAGCAGGTCAGGGTAGCTTGGTGGCAAAGGGTTTGGTGGGGGGTAAACTAGGAGCTTAGGGCCACCCCAGGGGTGAGAGGAGTATGTAGCTGGAGGGGAGTAGCAATGGGGGTATGTATGGACCAGCACACTGTAACCCAGCCCTTTTTGTTCCTTTTCTCTGGATGAAATTCCCACCCACCCACCATATTAAAAGGGATGGCAGGTTTAGGTAGGGAGCCTGCTATCTCAATGTATCCCAATGAGGGGGGATCAGGTTAGGGTCTGAGGAAGAATTCTCCAGGTTTTTCCTATGAGAGTTTCCGGGGTATTCACCTCCTCTGGCAGGGAAGTTAGTAAGTATTAGAATAGGCATGTCACAGTCATGTAAGTATTGCAGCATGGTAATCTTGCAAGAAGTGGAAGGGGGGGTAATGGAGAATTTGCTTCTGTCACAGATAGATTCCTCCTGAGGCTGGCAGAAGCTGAGGCCCTGATGATTGGACCCCTTTAAGCTGGTAAGAGGATGACCTCTTTGGGCTTGACCTGTGTGTGATGCACCATCTGACAGGGGAAGGATGCTCATCACATGGCTCAGGAGCTACCCATTTTCCCTTGGTAGCCATGGCCCTTCTGGAGTTCATACTCTTTGGAAATGGTGGATCTTCCTCAGTTGTCCTTTAGGGGTAGGGGACAGACTGGTCGATTGTGTTCACCATCCCCAAGACTAGTTGACACTCCCGAGCAGGGCACATGCTACTTGTTTTAGGTGGTTTATTCAATAAATGCATTGCTGTGGCCATTTTCTGCAAAGCGTCATGTACAGTATGTCTCCTCTGTTCAGGTATAGGGGTATGGGGCCTACTAATATGAATGGTGACTAGAAATTAAAGAGCCGATATCTAATGTACTTACAGTATGAGGTCACATTTCAGGCTAAGTGCAACTCATTTTATTACTACTGATGGCTATAGTTTAAATATTGTTTTTTGTGTGTGTTTTTTATGTAAAATAATATTTTTATCCTGCCTTCCCCCTCTGATTTCTGCATGGTTGGGCTATTAACCAGTGAGTAATGTCAATTGGATAGGTAGCTAATAGTAAAGATGTGCCCCAGTGATGCATAGATGAGCAAAATAGTTGAGCAAAATACAACAAATGGTTAGATCACTTTTCTAACTGTCAGATTCCTTGTAAAAATGTTGCTCCAAACTGATTTTAAAGTTAACAGAACCCAGGTCTTCTCTTTTCTTAATATAATTGGAAATGTGGACTTTGGCATGCTTCATCAATTCCCCAGACTGAATTATGGTCAAACTTTAAGTGACGGTTTCAATGTAATTGCCTGGTAGGTAATTATTTTAGGTAATTATTAATTGCATGCAGGAGGGGTAATTACACTGTAGTTACATGTTTGTTGAATGCAACTACATTTCAATTGCAATGCAGTTACAGTGTGGTTACGCTGTATTGACAGTGTAGTTAACTGACACTTAAAGTGTTACCTGAATTGTTTCTTGGGTTTGTTTTGAATTAATCTTACTTTTTATCTTTCTAAGGGTTCCTAGTCTATGCTGCATTCTTACCACCTGATATTAGTTTTTACATTGTCAACAGGTTCTGAAATAGAGTCTAATTAATCATGGTGGTAACCGTTGTATTCCTCTATCCTTCCTTTAAACAGCCTGGAGGCAAATTTTATGGGACAATTTAGAATCCCATGTGAGGGCCCCTGGTAATGGTTTGAGGCTGATAATCTGAAATCAGCTAAAGACAGACCTGCCATAGTGCAAGGAAAACTACTGAAAGAGTTGGAATTCAGTAAGATTGCGAGTCCTTATGATCTGCCTCTCTTGCCTAAGTTAAGAGTTTTTCCCATTGGCTTAGAGGTACTGATGAATGCTGCCAGGGAGTTTAGATTGATTAATCACCTGTTCTATCCTAAGGGTAAGTTGCTGAATGACCTCATTTATCCACAATATGTGTTTGTGTTGTATACATACCTGGCATACTTCTCATGGGCTTGGTGTGCAGAGCCCTGGCCCAAGGCATGGGGCAACTACAGGATTACCAAAAGTGTCTGGGTATTGGAAGTCTTTCAAATAGTGGTGGCTCTGGAGATTTGGGGGGACAGGCTGAGATCCAGGCAGGTGATATTCAGGACAGATAACTTAATGGTGTTGCATATGATAAATGGGCAGGTAGAAGGAAGGTACCAATGGGAGAGTTTACTAAGGTATTTGTGTTAAAATGTATTTTGTAAATATGGAAACATGGAACCTGACAGCAGACAAGGACCTCTTGGCCAGCATAGTCTGCCTATTATTCTCTGGCTATCCTATCTTGTCACTGCAGAACCTACTTGATCTCTTGCTCACCCACTTGCTTCCAAACTAAGATTCCAATCCCATGCATGCTTGAAACCCAGCACTGTTTACACACCCATCGACTCTGCTGAGAGACTCTTCCAGGCATCCACTAGTCCGTCAGTGAAGAAGTACCTCCTCACATTTCTCCTAAAGTTTCCCCCTTCCAGCTTCATTGCATGACCTTTTGTTCCTGTACATCTTCTCCTCTGAAAAATACTTCCCCACTGTTCTTTATTTAACCATGTGAGTTATTTATAGGTCTCTGTCATGTACCCCCTATCCCATCTCTCTTCAATGGTGTACATATTCAGGTCCTTAATTTTCTCCTCATAGGGATTCTGATGCAGCCCCTCCACCATTTTAGTTGCCCTCCTCTGGATGGCCTCCACCCTGTCTATGTCTTTCCTGAAATGTGGTCTCCAGGACTGAACACAGTATTCCAAGTGGGGTCTCACCAGTGAACTATACACTGGCAACACCACCTCCCTCTTTCTGCTAGTGATATCCCTTCCTATGCACCCCAGTAATTCACTGGCCCTACCCACTGCCTTGTCACACTGTCTCACCACTTTGAGGTAATCAGATGTGATTAACCCCAGGTCCATTTCCTGTTTGGTGACTGTCAATACCTCTTCTCCCATTTCGTACTCTGCATCTGGGTTTCTGTGCCCAAGGTGGATGCTTATGCACTTTTTTGCACTAAAAACCAGCTGCCATGCTCTTGACTATGCCTGAAGATTTCTGAGGTCTCTGTACATTATTTCCACTCCCTCTAGAATGTCTACCCTACTGCAGATTTTAGTGTCATCTGCAAAAAGGCATACATTCCCTTCCAGTTCATATGCAGTGTCACTTACAAAGGCATTAAAGAGGTCTGGTCCCAGTGCTGAACCTGAGGCACCCTGCAGGTCACCCACACCTTCCCAGGAATGAAATCCATTTACCATCACCCCCTCCTGTCACCTATCAATTGACCAATTTCTTACCCATTTTACTACCTTAGGGGCCATGCCTAAGCTGACCAGTTTTCTTAAGAGTCTCCTATGTGGAATGGTGTTGAAAGCCTTACTAAAATCTAAGTAGACCATGTCCACTGCCCTACCCGACCCTACTCTATTTCCCTGGTCACCAAGTTAAAGAAATCTGTCAGATTTGACTGATATGACCTCCCACCACCATGAATCAAAACTGCCTTGGGTCCTGTAACCCACTGGATTTAAGATACTCCACAACCTTTTCCTTTATTAGCAACTCCATTTAACTTCTCCACTGCTGATGTCAGACTGACAGGCCTATAGTTGCCAGTCTCCTCCCAGCTACCATTTTTATGAACCTGGACTACATCTGTCCTCCTCCAGGACCAGAACCACTTCTATCTTCAGTAAGCTGCTGAATAGGGATGTCAGAGGTGCTACCAGGACCTCCCTGAGCTCCATGAATCCCCTTGGTGTTCCCCATCTAGACCCATAGCTTTGTCCACTTTCAGATTTTCAAGTTCATTCATGACTCTTTTCTCTGTAAATGGACTTGTGTCTACCTCCCCCCCAGCAATCCTGCTGCTTTAATGTGGCCTATCCCCTTCTCCTTCCTCAGTGAAGACTGATCAAAAGAAGTTGTTCAGGATATCTATTTTTTCCTAATCCCCCTCTTCACAGTCACTCCCTATGCACTTTCATCCTCACAATACCTCCCCTTATCTCCCTCTTTTCACTCATGTACCTTGTACTTCCATTATGCAGAGGTATGTGACCTTCACTATGCCTTCCCTTAGCTTAGCCCACTGTTTCTCCACCCACCAAAGGTAATCCCCTCTGCTAGGTTGTCTCCGAGGCATTCACCTATTTTTTTTTTTAAATCTGCCTTCCTGGAGTCCAGGACCCTCATCCTTGTGTGGTTTGCTTCCACTGCCATCTTTACATTGAACCACCCTGTATGGGGATCACTTGTCCTCAGGTGGCCTCCCAACTTGATGTCTGCAATACTGTCCATTTTTGCTTGCACCATGTTCAGTATTGCCCCATCAAGAGAGGACTCCCTGACTAGCTGTCTGAGAAATACCCCTCTCAGGGAGTCCAGGATGTCCCTGCATCTATCTGAAGCTATGGCTGGCAAGTTGCAATCTATATCTGGAAGACTGGAGTCCCCCACCATCAGCACCTCCCCTTTGCCCACCATTGTGCTAATGTCTTCCACCAGTGCCCTATCCAGTTTCCCCCCCCTGTGCTGGAGGTCTGTAGATCATGCCAGTGTGAATAGTAGCTCCAGTTCCTGTCTCCTGAATGACCCACAGTACCTCCAACCCCTCCATTCCCCCTGGATTCCCTTTGTCTCTGTTGCCTTGACACCCTCCCTTACATACAGCACCCTTCCTTCCTACCAATCCTAACTTTCTTGAACTGAGCATAGCCTGCTGTGACCATATCCCAGTCATGGTTTCCTGTGCACTATGACTTAGTAATGGCCTCAATGTCCAGGTCTGCAACTGCCATGAGGGCCTGTAGATCCATAATTTTGTTCCCTTGACTTCTTGTGTTTGCACACATGGCTTTCCACACTTTGTTCCCACTCTGCCTGATACCCTCTCTTTTACCTTTTGCGCTGCCTCCTATTCTCCTCTCTTTTTTGAACTCTTGGTTCCATCCCCTTTGTTTTCTACCACACTGCTTTTTTGTTTATTTTGCACCTTGGGGGATTTCCCTCCCTTTAGGTCCTCTCTTATTTCTGCTTCCATCCATGGGGGCAGTTTATGCTTCCCTTTTCTCTTCCACTACCGCCCATCAGCTAGTTTAAATACTTAAATGCTCATCAGAGTAACATTTAAACCATCCGCTCAGGACTGCAGTTTCCTATCCAAGACACATGCAGGCCATCACCACTGTATGTCTCTAGATCCCTCCAGGGTGGTCCCCAGTGTAGCCAATCCCCACTTTTCTGCACCATTCCTTCAACCATGAGTTGAAACTCCTGGTGCAGAGAACCCTATCCTGTCCCTCCTTATGTATTTTAAAGACAACTAAGTTCTGGAGGTGGACAATGGGATCAGTGATGACCTGACTCATTTCAGTAGAATAAGTTCAGGACCTTGTTGCTGAAGGCAGAGGAGCAGCCACATCAGGTGCATTATTTGTGGAAGCTGGTAGTTCCGAAGCATGGCAGCTGATCAGCTGAGTAGGTTGACTGCATTGAACATAAGACAGAAGGTTTGCCACATCAGTGATTGATCCCAGAGGATCAACTGTTTTGATATATTATAGCTACCAAAGAACAGAGAATTACACCACTGGTGGTCGGACAGCATTTAGCAGGCATAGCTTGATTTTCAAAAGTGGTAGGGATAGGGGTAGGGGTAGGGGAAGAAACATAAGCCTCTTGAGTCCAGAAGACCCTGGAAAGTTGAAAGTAATGGGGGTGGAGGCAGACAGATGCTCAGCACACAATGACCCCAAGCTTTTTTGAAATAAGTATGGGAGATCCTACCAAGGGTGTGCAGGTTGACCTACAGTATGAGGCCTGGATGATAAACAAGACCTTCCTGATCACCTTTTGCAGTCCATTCCAGATGTGGGAACTGGTGGCTAACACAAAGTCCACTGCTCAGGCCTTGGGACTGCACAGAGTCATTATAGCGGTAACTGCAGCTGGGGTATTTGGGCACCAGGACAAAAGGAAAAGGGACCAATTTGGCCATGGCTGCTGTTATGACTCATGCTCAGAGGAATTCCAGGTTGCCTGTAGAGCAATGGGTCTCATATTACATAGTGACTGGGATGGTTAGGCGAGAAGCTTTTTTCAGGCATGAGAATCACAGTATCATAGTAATGTGTCAGCAGTAAAGGACCATCCTGGTCCATCTAGTCTGTCCATTTCCCACCCAACCCTACTTGTCTCCACTTCCCAGGGATATTTTCCTCTGCCCACCAGCCAACCCCTAGTGCCTGTCCCACACCCTCTTGAATTTCTCCACTGTTTCTGCACACACCACCTCATTAGGCAATCTGCTCCAGGGCTCCACCACCCTCTCAGTGAAATAACATATCCTTATATTGCTCTTAAATCTCCTCCTTCCAATCTTAAAGTATGATCCATTGTTTTAACTACTAGTTTCCTTTTGAATAATCTACCTTCATTCACTTTATTTATTCCATTCATATACTTAAAATTGTCTATCGTTTCACCTCTATCTCTTCTAACCTCCAGTGGGTATAGATTTAATTCTCTCCATCTAGTCTCATATGGCTTCTCTTGCATACCTTGCACCATCTTTGTTGCACTTCTCTGAACCCTCTCCAACCCATCTATATTATTTCTTACATGAGGCCTCTAGAACTGTACCCCTTGCTGTATGTGCAGTCTGACCATGATTTTATATAATGGCATCAACACCTCCCTCTACCAACTTGTTATACCCCTTCCTATGCATGCCATCATTCTATCAGTTGTACCTACTGACTTACTACATTGGTCTCCTACCTTAAGATTGTTTGAGATTATAATCCCCAGATCCCTTTCCTGTTCTGTTTGTTTTATCAGTTCTCCCCCCAGTGAGTACTCAACCAGTGGATTTTTATGCCCCGCATGCATCACTGCACACTTCTTAGCATTGAACTTCGGTTGCCAAATGTCCAACCACTTCTCTAGGGTGCTCAAATCTCTCCTCATGGCCTCAACCCCTCCTGCTATATCAACCCTATTTATATAGCTTTGCATCATCCACAAAAAGACACACTTTGCCTTCAAGTCCCACTGATATATATGTTAAAAAGGAGTGGTCCCATTACTGACTCCTGAGGAACACCGCTCGTCATCCTCATTATCCTAGAATGTACGCCATTTACCACCACCCTTTGACTTCTATCCTTCAGCCAGTTTTCCACCCATCTAGTTATTTCTTTCCCACCCCCAGGCTCTCTTATTTACCAGCATACAGTGAGGAACACAGTCAAAGGCCTTATTGAAGTCCAGGTAGGCCACATCAACTGCCCCCTTGATCAATAACCTTTGTTATCCCATCAAATAATTAGATCAGATTTGTCTGGCAAGATCTTCCACTAGTGAAGAAGCCATGTTGCTTTTCATCTACTAGTTTATTGTCCATTAAGTATTTTACCACTCTTTCCTTTATTAAAACCTCCATCACCTTACCCAGCACTCATGTGAGGCTGACAGGGTGGTAATTCCCCACCTCCTCCCTGCAGCCCCCTTATAAATTGGTACTACATTCACCATCCTCCAGTCACTCAAACCCCCTCTGTATCCAGGGATAAATTAAATAACTTTGTCAGATGTGATGCCAGCTCATCCCTCAACTCTCTAAGAACTCTTGGATGCAAACTTTCAGGCCCCATTGCCTTATCTACTTTTAATTTTCCAAGTTCTTTCTTTACTCTGTCCTTACTTAATGGGCTTTGATCCATCCCACATTCTTCTCATCCCTTCCTTTTTAACTCAGTTCCCTTCCCTTCCCCCTCCACTGTGAAAATAGAGCAAAAATAATCATTTAGATCCTCCGCTTTCTCAAAGTCACTGTCAATATTTATATCCCCCCTCAACTTCACAATCCCCTGTCTGGTTCTCCTCTTTGCCCCCACATATCTAAAAAAAAGTTTTATCCCCTCTTTTGGCATGTTTAGCAATTCTCTCCTATCTCTCTCTGAGTTTCCCCATATTTTCTGAATGCTGTTCTTCTGTCCCTTAATGCCCCAATAACATCCATATTAAACCAAAGAGGCCTCCTTTTCTTGTTTTTTCCTATCCTCCTTATACATAGTTCTGTGACTTTTAGTTCTGCCCCCTTGGTGCAGTACATCTCCACAATTCCTCTGCCTCCTCTCTCTGGTCTTTGCCTTCCATTTCTTCTCTTATAAATTTCCCTCATTATTTGAAAGTCTGCCCTCCTGAAGTCCAGAACCTTTGTACTGGTCTTAGTTGTTATTCTTCCCATTAGTATCTTGAAACACACTGTGCTATTATCGCTTGTACCCAAGCAGTTTCCCACCACCACATCTTCAACACTATCCCCAATTGTGAGTACAGCGTCCATTATATTTTCCCCTCTTGTGGATCTCCATTTACACAGTATCAGGTCTGCCAAATACTTGGGAAGGCCTTAGAGTCAGCCAGACTCAGTCAGAGGGAATATAGGACTCATTCATTCAGAACAGATGCTGCAACAAGAGTTAAAATACAATGGATGATGGACAGCCAAATTCAGGCAGTGGGATGATGGAAAATTAGAGCATTCAACAAATCTATGCAGCTACAACTACTATAATATATCACTCTTTTTCTTATGCTGAGCAGGTACTTGACACATGGCTCTGACAGTTTGGATAGGCAGGCACTTGAATGTGCATTCGTCAGAGCAGAGAGCGAGACACTGCAGTTCAGATGGCTGGGCAGATATGGAATGCAGTGAAGGGTCTTGTTTTCAGGGTTCTCAGCTGAGGCACTCAGCAATAGGCTATAGAATTACTGGTGATTCACTTGAGTATCCAAACTGACATAGGAATACTATATAATGCCTGCTAACCCAGAGTGATAATCTCTGTCTCTATCTCTGTCTCTATCTACAGAATAAACAGAATCATCCGCTGTCCTGCCATCATTTAGGGATGACAGTGCCCATTCATCAGGATGCACAGGCATCTATAAAAGCAAATTAGTATATTTCAATAATACACTGATACAAAGAATATATTTATTGTCTTTTATGACACCTAAGATTAAAAGCAGTCGTCCTCTATCTGGAATGTTGCAGGGAAGAAGGCCTGGAGTAGGCCACTTACAGGGGTTTCCTGATAACTGTAGAACTGTAGCCTGGAAGAAATGTCCTTCTGAAACAAGGTTGTAGTCCAGTAGATATATTAAAGAAGTCTAGGTCAATACAGCTCTGGAAAGTTGTCGCTTGAGACCTTGGAACATGTCCCGGTACCCTTGCTCAAACGCTGACTCAAAAAGGGTGAATGGGGAAAACATTACAAAACAGAATAGGAGAGAGTCCTCAGGGCCTAGTCCATTTTACACTAAAGCCAGTTGAGTACTCACTGCAACTACACACACTTCTGTGAAGGCCATTGCAAGGAGAAAGCTTGAATACAGCTTCATTTAAAAAGGTCTGGAAGCAGGGACTTGAGCTCTGCTGAAGTTTGTGCTGGTGACTCAAAGGCGATCCATTTTTCATCATGCCTGACTTGCAGTGTGGCCTGATAACAGACCCTGAAAGGCTTCCTGGCTGCAAACAGTTAAAATACTAGAGGGTGTAGTTCTTGCCATTTCACCTAGATGGATTGGGGGAGATCCTGTGCGATACGCAGGTGATGTCTCTCCCATTACAGTTCTTGCACCTCTTTAATTTTGGCCAGGATGTGCTGCTTATCCTGGAAATAAAGAAGCTTGAAAATAAATGGCTGTGGTGGAGATACAGGTGGTGGAGGAAGGCGCAGAGAGAGGTGGTCTCTTTCCACAATGTAAGTAGTATTATTGGGAAAGGGACCTGCCACCTTCCAGCACAGCTTTTGGACAAACAAAACAGGATTGTTGCCCTCCTTCTCTGGGAGGCCAAAAAGAATGAGATTATTGCCCGACTGTGCCCTGCTAAGTCCTTGAGTTTGTCTTCAAGCCTGCAAACCTTTTGGCAGAGAGTGGAAGCATTGAGGTTCATTTTCCCCTTCCACTTCTCGATGGAGGTAAGTCAAGCCTCTGAATCTCCCATCTGAACGTTTAGGGAGCCCATGGAGGAGCAAATTTGTTGTAGGTCTCCAGAAATCGCAACTATGGATTTTTGCAGGGGCTGCATAATCTCTAGAAAGCACTCCTCCCTTATGGCTGTGCTTGTGGAGGAAGATTTGGTAGTGGTATCAGGCTGTGATTTAAGCCTTTTCATGGCCTTATCTTTCTCTGGTGTTGGTGGGGGAGAGTGGCATAGCGGGGCTTTCCGCATCTCAATTTCCATTCCTTGTGGCCCAAAACAGTACCGGAGCTGGTGCTGAAGATAAATATACTAATTTGAGACAGATTCAATGAGTTGAGAACCTTTTAAGCTAGGTTAATGGAGAGGATAATGAGGAGAGGTGAAAAACAGCAGCCCTCTCTCAGGCAGCCATCACATGACCCTGTATTTCAGGGATTCTAATAGATGAGGCACAAACTTGTGCCATTCCCAAAGGAAGATTCAACATAATTTATTTCTGCTAAGAGAATTGTTTGAGGGACGTAGGAAAAGGGATGTATCAGGATATATATTAGCATTAGACCAAGCCAAGGCTTTTGACAAAGTAGACCACGGGTTTTTATTGCAAGTTCTCAGAGCATATGGTACTGTATACCAGACAGGCAGGTGGGGTGGCTCTTCAATCTATATCATGGTGCATGTTTTGTACCATACATAAATGGATTTTTTGTTAACACAATAAACTTAAGGAGAAGGGTTAGGCAGGGGTGCCCTTTGAGCCCCCTTCTGTACACCTTTGCACTGAATCCCATTATAAGGCACATTAAATGGGATAAAGAAGTAATAGGGGCCGCTCAACGCTACTTCTTACCTACAGAAAAAATTTCTGCATATGCAGATGATGTTTGCATTTTTATTAATATATATAGATCAGGAACAAAGGCATTACAAATTTTTCCGAAGCTTTCCCCGATATCAGGATCAGAAATAAATTACCAGAAGAGTGTGGCAATCCCATTGGGGGATAAACTTGACTCAGGTAATGAGAGCAGAGATATATCAGGGATAAAAATAGATTCTTCTCCAAAAAAAATTTAGGGGTTTGGTTTTGTTCAGAAGATTCAGCTACCCTGAATTGGGAGAACCAACTTGAGATTTGTGAATCTAAAGTCAAGGTATGGAAGTCATGGAAACTGGAAAAAAAGAAAAGGGTTTTAATAATAAAAAAACTTTGCTCCCCATATTCACTTACTTAAGTTACGTTTTTTCACCTCCAGTAAGGTTGGAGACTAGGTTATTCAGTACTTTCTTTCAGATGGTAAGGGGAAGCCATCGCAACCCAGTCAAAAGGGATATTACTTATTTATCTTATAGGGAGGAAGGTTTACAAAGATAAATCCAGTTGTTTTCTTTCACTCATTCTTTTTATATTTTTTGTGCATCGTGGCTGGTAGACCTCCATGTTACGTTTGGCAGAAGTGGTCGGCAAGGGCATTACAGACCTATATGGGAAAATGGGAACAAGAACCACCCAAGCTATTAGCACAGTATAATGTTCCAGACTATGCAGTTCCATCATTAAAAAAACTGAGATGGTGGAAAATAGAGAACGGAAGGTTGTTAGCAATGGGATAGAAGCAATTGTATTCCTATACAGTAGGTACAATACAAAAAGTAATACTAGTATTCCCTGAATGTACTCCAATCAGAATGTCCCAGGCCTTGTACTCCTTAATAGATTAAAGGGTCCCAATACACACAAGGGATATTGTTTGGCTATGTTGTCAAGGTAAATTAGGGTAAAAAAGGAATATTTATTTCATTTTTGTTGACCGGGTAAGTGCACTAGACAAATCCTGCCTATTTTCAGGCATGACCCAGGGGAGGGGGATACAGATGAATGTCAACTGACCTTGAACCAGGTTAAGCTGTTGGTGTTACTTTTAGTGAATAAGGGAAATTTGGTCAGGACACTGGGGAAATTCCCCTGCTCTGTCAGAGGGGACTCCTTGTCCAAGATGGAGGATGCTTTACTGCCAGCAGCTGCTGGAGCTGTGGAGACAGGAGACCTGGTCTCGACTCCTGTCTCTGTACTCGAGGAGACCGCGATTGAAAACAGAAAAGATATACCTGTATCTTCATTAGAGGAAGACGATTTACAGGAGGTACCAGTTATTCCACAGATGATTCCTTTCAATGAGGTCCGTAGCATTGCGGTTAATCAGCATTACAACAAATGTATAGGGGGATTGCAAGAGGTACACACTTCCTTCCGACACGGAACCTTTGAGTCAGGAAGCGCCTGAACCGCACGACTGCTTAATGGAGACGGACCGCTGTAGAACGTCAGCCGAGAAGGATTCCCTGCAGAATCTACGGAGACCACAACAAGCCGGTTCACCTCTGGATACAAAGGGCACCTTGGTTCCAGTCCTGGAAGACCCGCTTCGTGTTTCTGAGCAGGTACAGTGTCACACATCAACTGAGGTAGTTTATGTCTCTCCTATTCTGGTGGAGAAATCGGCAAATACTTTTTTGGAGGGGAATTCGCCCTCTGCATCTCTGACTGCATTATCACCATCCCAGCCCTCTAATATTAAGGAGAACCCCACAGTCGCCCCTGCATGGTCCGTAGATGCTGCGTTAAGGGTGGCAGGATGGGTGAAAGACCCTAAAGAGGGGGTTCATGGGTATCGGGATTATCCCCAACAAAATCCTCTAGTACTGTGCAAGACTTGCCTCTTGAGGAGGGTAAACTGATTCCCCAAACAGCAACTGACCCTATGGAACTCCCTGATGAGCTTTGTCTGACCCAAAATCCTATCCTGGGCCTTCACAGGGTCCAAACTAAACAGACTTTTTCTGGTTCTGATCCCATGGATGAAGAGACCCCAGCCACTACTTGACCTCCTTTTCCTCAAACAGGGCCTGCGAGGTCTTTTTCTTTTCTGTTTAAATTCCCGGTTCTGGCTGCTAAATGGCATAATGCTGTTAGGCTTTCATATAAAGGTGGACTTGAGGATCCCCCTGACCGTGTATATGTGGCTAGAACATTGTTGAAGGATTCCATGAAGTTTTTTGCCCATGAAATATATGCCCTGATACACATTTCAGGAGAACTAAATTTTGATATTAGTTTTCAGACATCTCGAGGCCTTGACCGCTTTTGGTCAAAATATCATGCCTTGTGTAACACTGCTCTTTGGACCCCATTTCAGGCCATTCTCCTCTCTAAACCTGCCTTTAAGATAATCACTGTCATGTTTTGTAATGAAGGTGTAGATGTTTCAAATATTGTTTACTGGTTAAAACAATGATGTACTTTACAGGGTCAGCCAGAGGCAATCTTGGACTCGGAAAACATATGGACAGGGGGTTGGAAATTTAAAGTCATGCTGAATGTTTCTGAATCTGGACCTGTGCATTTACCAAATTCCTTTCTTTTAGGTCGAGATAGGGAGTTTTGTTTTACCCAGGTCAGCCTAAATCATGTTATAGATGTGGGGACCCCTCACACCTGAGCAGTGCGTGCGATAAGATTAAATGTCTCAACTGTGGTGAAATGGGTCATGTAGGTATGCACTGTTTGAATGACTGTAGGTGTAATCTTTGTGATGAGATGGGTCACACATTTCAGTCATGTCTCTGGGCTGCACATACTAAAGTAACACATGATGGAGGTGTGGACCAGTGTTTTGTAATCTCTCAAGCACAGAAAGCTCATTTCTGCAATACAACGGATGCCCCTTCTACAGAAGTGTCTCTCCCCCCTCAAAACAAAGGCTGTGAAAGTCTCTTGTAGCACTGTACCTTTGTCAGTCAGCAAAGATTTACCCTCTGGGAAGGTACTAACATTAGCTAGCCCTGTGGAGACAGAGGCTGTGGAGCAGGTCCCAAGCTCTAGTACCATGCCTCCCCCCGTGAACCTACAAAAGTAATAAACCACAGATCATTGCGATCTGGTTCCTGCACTGTAACGTCCACTCCACAGGCCTACATTGCATCCCCTATTGCACTATCAAATGCCTTTGAGGTGCTTCAGCCGATATCGGATGATGCAGGTGGTGAATTTGACTCTTCCTCTATCGCTTCTTCCCTCCCAGAAGGCCTCGATGACTCTGTACCACCATTAGGCACTGGCCTTTCACATAAACGGAAGGCCAAGGTGAGATTGAAAGGGTCTAAGGTAGCAGGAAAGAGAAAAACTTGATTGTATTGGTTACTTCCCTTATGAGCTGATATGTCACTATTTACATGCCATACTGTTAATACAAATAGTTTGAAATGTGTAGATAAGAGACAATTGGTGTTTTCCTTTTTGAGGCTTTTACCATTAGGGATATTTCTTTTACAAGACACAAGATTCCATACCGTGCAGGAGATCCGATTGGCTCAACGAGATTGGCTTATGGGCCCCTCCTTTTGGTCGATAGGCCAAGACTCCTGCTCTGGTCTTGGCGTTTTGATTAACATTCCAGATTTTAGGCTCTTGAAGCTGTTTGATCTGGTCCCTGGTAGAGTTTTAATTTTGGATTTCTTGCTTGGGCAATGCCCATATCGGGTGGTAAATGTCTATGCCCCCCAAATCAAAACTGAGCGAAGAGCTAATTTTGATTTAATTCGTCCTTTTTTTACACTCTTCCTTTCGAATCATATTGTCTGGTGACTTTAACTGTGGACTTAGTCTTCAGGATAAGAGTTCCTTTGCTACCAACAAGAAAAAGTACTGTGATTCACTTGTATTGGGACGCATGATTCGTACTGCCCGTTTGAGGGATTCTTATTTATCTTTCACAAAACAGCATACTCCCACTTTCCAAAAGAGTAAGCTGGCTACCCGAATTGACTCTGTTTTTACCTCCAGTACTTTAGTAGTCACTTCAGCTGTAGTACAGGCGATAGCCTTCTCTGACCATAAGCTGCTCTCTGTCAGTTTTGGATCTCCTACCAGTTGTGGTAGAGGGCCCGGTTTCTGGAAATTCAATGTTTCTTTATTACAGGTACCATCACTTCAGCAATCCCTTTTGTCATTTATTCAAGCTCGTAAGTCTATATACCCTATGTATGATGATCCAATGAGGTGGTGGATGGATACTAAACATACTTTAACTGGAATGTTGAAATCATATAGTCGTTTAAAAAGTAGGTCTGATTATCTGGTATATCTACAGAAGAGGGCTCATTTCCAGTCTTTACTGTCACTAGCATACTTGACAGGACAGGATTTGTTACAACAAATTCATTTATTGAGGAAGGACATGTTGGACTTTCAGTCTAAAAGTCGCAACAACTGTACCATCAACATAGTTATGCGATGAAAGGTACTAGGAAATAGTTTGCCCATTTGAATCTAATTATCATCAGAATGCCCAGAAATCAATGTCATGTCTTATCAATGCAAATGGAGACCTTTGTACCTCTCACTTGGATATATGTCAAATTGTTACTGACCATACAGCCGCATTGTTTTCCCCGTTACCTAAAGCGTCAGAAGACCTAAAACGATTATACGGTACCCTTGAAATTCCAACTCCCTCCATGCAGAATGTAGACTCTGCATGTCAGCCTTTCACAGAACAAGAAATTTGGCTAGCTATATCTTCACTGCCCCTGCGTCGGACCCCTGGACCTGATGGTCTCCCCACTGCCTTATATAAATTTTTGGGGGAACACCTCCTTCCGGAACTGACCTCTGTGTTTGCTTCCCTCCTTGCAACTGAACACATTCCCTTGGAGTTTACTAAGGGCATACTAATCTATGTTTATAAGCGGAAAGGTGACACTAAGTCCCTTGACAACTGGTGCCCCATATGCATGTTAAACACGGATTTTAAGATATTGACGAAACTTATCGCATAACGTTTGCTTAGGCTGGCTGAAATAATTATTCATCCAGCCCAATCCTGCTCTCTACCTAATAGGAGAATTTCTGATCATTTAATTCTCCTCTGTGAACTATTTTCTCATGGTTTCTCGGACTCCGTTTCTGGGCTTATTGTTTCAGTCGATCAAAAAGCTGCCTTCAACTCCGTTAGCCATGATTTTCTATGGACTGTATTGCATTTCTTACATATTCCTGATAAGATGATCCGCTGGATTCAGACACTGTATAAGACGGCGACAGTCGTTCCTTTAATTAATGGTTGAGCAGGCCCGATGATCCCGGTGAAACGAGGAGTTTGCCAGGGATGTCCATTAAGCCCTCTATTATATGTTTTTTTTCTGGATGTATTGCTTCAATGTCTTAATGATCGTCCCCAAATTCATGCCATCTCATGTTCGGCACTACGATCTCCGTTTACTGCGATTGCATATGCGGACGATGTGTGTTTCTTAGTAGCTGACGAAGCTTGGGCGCTTGTGTCTCTCCAAGAATGCTCCTCTTTCGGTGCAATATCTGGAGCAAGTATAAATTTTGGTAAGAGTATGGGAATTTGGCTGGGTTCCTCCTCCCATTCTTCGGACACTATAGGCCCTTTACATGTGACTGAAGGCCAAATCCGTATACTGGGTATTTACTTTGGGTCAAGAGATTCTGATTCATTCAACTGGGAAGAGAAGCTAAAACATGGCAAAAGCATGGTGACCTCTTGGAATAAAGGTCAGATTGGGAAGAGAAAACGTGTTCTTCTGATTAAAACTCATCTTCTCCCTCTGTTTTTGTATTTGAGTTATGTTTTCTCTATCCCAAAACGACTGGAAACTATGGTTTTTAGTGTATTTTTTCAGGCCCTCTGGGGCAGTCGGTTGAATCTGATTAAGAGGAATACTACTTACTTGCCTATTTTTGAAGGAGGTATTCTGATGATTAACCCGTTGCTTTTCTTCACTAGTATTTTCCTTTCCGCCAACCTGCGGCCTTTACTGGTGAACACCCAAAGAGGGTGGGAAGCGTGGTTCTACGACTCTTGTAGGTATTGGTTTCATAAGTGGGAACATAATTCTTTAGGCGTATTACGACAACAAGGGGATGTTCCGGTATATATAAAGCAAATGTTTCTTCGTTTAAAACAATGGAAAGTGTCGCCTCAGACTCTTATTTTGAATACGCACAAGGCTTTATATAAAACACTTTTGTCCTCTGTTTGTAAAGTGCAAGCCCCTTTTCCAAAATGTCCGGATAGTTGTCTACCCTCGCTTCTAACCCTGTTACGTTGTTCTAGAATCCCTGACCACATGTGGGACTTCCACTGGTTATCATGTCACGAACGTATAAATGTAAAAGCAAATCATAAACACAAACAGTCTCAGGACAGGTTTTGCTCAAGACCTCTTTGTATAGCTACCCCGGAGACGATATCTCATTTGTTTTTTGATTGCTCTTATATCACAAATTGGTGGTCATATTTAGCTGATTCCTGGGATGTTCATGTATTTTCCACAGTTACATATCAGAATATCATGTATGGTGTTTTTTCTTCCCACTGGTCTGCCTGGCACAGAGACACTCTGAATCTTGTATTTCTTGTCATTAAATGGAATATTTGGATGTCAAGATGTATGTTTACACTACAACAAAAATTGTGCTCTTATTCGGAACTTGAAGAGAAGATACTAGCAGATTCTCGGAAAATATCTGAACATGAAAGGACTTTGTATTCGGCACAGTTCTGTTGGCCTTGTGGACGGCCCTCCCATGGATCACGAACACTGATTCAGCCATAACTTGAAGGACTTATACTGCATTTTTGTTATTTCTCCATCTCCTTTTCTTGCTTGGTTTCTCTGTGTATTCCTAATTGATGTATTTTGTGTTGGCTTCTTTGTACAATTTTTGCTTAAATAAAAATGTCCCCTACTCTTTTCAATAAGTGCCATGGGATCTTTAACATCCACCTGAACTAACACCAATCCAGACAGATGGGGCCTCAGTTTAACATCTCATCCGAAAGGAATATGAAACATAAGGCCCTGCAGAATAGATTATGCTTCAGACTGGATTGTGTACGTATTGAGGAAACAATGCTACATTTTTTTCTTTCAATGTCCCACGACAGTACAATTTTAGGATGACTTAGCAACAAGATAGAATTGACCTTTTCTTAAATGAATAACTTATAATACCTTGATTATTGGGAATCATGACGGAATATGGAACATGTTTCTTGTGAGCACTTTATACGTTATCTTTGCAGTCATCAAGTACTATTTATGGCAGAGCAAGGACCAGTATTTGTTTCAACAAGTGCAGATAACAAATATGATATTATGTAAACAAATGAGACTGCTATCTTGACTGTAAAAGACAGTAATCGAAAAAAGTACCCTCCAGATAAAGTAAAGAATTTATGGAGACATTTAGAGAATATTTTCTAAAACGTGTTAACACTGTTAAAAGATGAACACATCAGTATATTACTAATGGAGTTGTTCGTTGTATTACCTGTGACTTGCATGATACTTTAAATAAGATGTAATTTTGTTTTTTTATTTCTTAATAAAATTCCCCTACTCTGCCTGCAGGGGTGCTGTAATTTCCTGTGGACAGGATAGACGAGCCCAGTTTGGAGCCAGAGAGAGGAGGAGGAGGAGGAGGAGGAGGAGGAGGTGAACAGAGGGAGATGGCTGGTGCATCTGTATGGAAGCAGATCTCCGACCCTGCAGGTCCAGCACAGGAGATCTTGGTGCAGGAAAGAACCGACCATGATATGGGGGAGTCTGCAGTTTTTCAAGATGATGGGCAGTTCCGGCAAATGGAAAAACAGCTGTTAAGATATTTTATTGCACAAAACAGAATGAGAGTTCTGGAACTGTTAAACAATGACAATACCAGTGTACCAGTACCAGAATATGTAAGGAGTGGTGTGGACATTGAGCAACAACATTTAGGACATGAAAACAACAGCACCTTACAGTCAGAGAAGTGCAGTGTGCTGCAAGGAAAGGAAGGAGACATTGACAGTTTGAGACCAACTGACAGGAGTCACACAGCAGCATCAAAGAAGCCGCTTGCATCTGAGACAACACCCAACCCTGTCAATGGAGGGCCTCGCACAATGGCCCAAAACAAAATTCAAGCAACAGAACAATGTAAGTACAGCTTTTCCTGATGTAAATTAGCATAGTAGCTGTTCTATGGAAATAGAGGTAGTGGTTGAAGATGAGGGTCAGGTCCAAAAAGGGGGGGGGGGGTGAAGCACAGTATATGAGGCTGGAAAGAGTATCCACAAAATACTCAACAACCTGAGGAAAAGGGAAACAAAGCTGAAATAACTACTGCAACAGGCAGGATGGTGCCAAAATGGATTAGGAAAATGGGTACCTTACTTAAGTCATTGTCCTTTACCAGGCCAGACAATAGGAAATGTTGCACAAGGTCCCACGGTCCCACAAGCTCAAATTTCTGAAGTGCATGTTACCAGAGATGGGAAAAAAGTTTTATTTGCAGCAGATACTGATACTGAACTGAATACTGACTCTGTTGTCTATAGCTCACCAGGTCCCAGGAGAAATTCTAGGAGTAGTGATACAGAGCTCTCCTCCCAGGGAAATATGAACAGCATATACCCCTTCTTGGGGACCGAGGATGGACACTGAGTCCCCAACGTGACAGCAGTCTGCAAACTCAGAAACTCCAAAAAAAAAAAAAAATGTGGGTAAAATATAGAGCTCTAGATAATGCTTTTCAAAATGCCGCCCCAGCACAAAGAAGGAATGCCATGCAATTACAATAACTAGGAGGCCTGGAGGAAACTCCAGATGGAATTTACGTGGGAAGAACTTTAATAAAAGAGTCCATGCATTTTCTCTCAAATGAAATGTATGCATTAATCCATGCTTCTGGTAATACGATATATGATGTCAGTTTTAAAACCCCGATGGGCTTTGATAGATTTTGGGCCTCTTATGAAAAACAAAAACATACAATTCTCTGGCTGCCCTTTAGGGCAATCCCACTGACCAAGCCAGCAATAAAACTAGTGATTGTCCTATTCCAAAATGAGGGGTGGGGGGGGGTTAACATGCAACACATCAAATACTGGCTATCACAAAGATGCAACCTTATAGGAGAACCACAGGTAATATTGGATGAAGAAAACATTTGGACAGGGGGTGGAAATTTAAAGAAAAATTGCGTTATCACCTGCAGGGCCTAAACACCTTCTGAGTTGCTTTTTCCTAGGAAAAGATCGTGGACACTGTTTTTATCAGGAACAGACAAAAACGTGCTTTAAATGCAGGTCTATACAACACCTCTGTAATGCACATGACCGCATTAAACGTAGTTTATGTCTAGAATATGAACATATAAGTTTAGGATGCACAAATGACTTAAAGTGTAACCTATGTGAGGAACAAGGTCATGCATATAGGTCCTGCCCCTTAGCCGCCCACAATAGAGAAGATGGGCCAGACCAAGATAACATTCATATAGATGAGCAAAAAAGAAGTATAGATAGGACAAAAAGAGAACAAGAGCAAAGGAAAGAACAATAAAGTGTGGGGACAAGCCAAAGAACTACAACACAGCCAATGAGTGAACAACAAACACTCAATCAAATGGTAGTGGATGAAATAAGTACCTTGCAGGAAAAAGGACTACCTGACCCACCCAGTATTCTAGTGGAGGAAGGAATACAACCAACAGAGGAATCAACCATAGACCTGAATATTGAAAGGAATGAGGCAAAAGAAAATTCTATGCCACTCCCCAAAATGACTATAGTAGCACAGTGAAGCTGAAGAATAATAAAACAACAGCCGAAAGTGAAATTGCCAAGGACAGTGAAATCAAAAAATTTACTTACCATCTCAAATAGGTATAAGCCACTACAACCACAGGGCTCAGATCCAGGGGAGGAATCAGGAACCTTTTCAACATTTTCATCCATTCCTGAGAACTCCTCAGATTCAGAAGAGGAAGATTTAAACAAAGAAGTTAGTTATTTGCACTTATATTTCTGTTTTGTTACTACATATAGATTCCTGCAAATGTACTGCCATTGCTGAAAATTTTGGATAAGTGTATTATGTTTGACTTCTACTTGTTCCCATGATGTTTTCTTGTATCTACTATTGTCTATATACCCTTTGTTGTAATCTCCCGGGTCATACCTGAAAATAGGCAGCTGTGCTGTCTAGAGTACCTACCCGGTTAACAAAAACTAAATAAATAAATAAATAAAAAGTTAGGGAACAAAGCAAGAAAGCCTTAGGGACCAGAGCATGAAGAAGTGAGAGACTGAATAAGAGTGCATAACTTTTATCACTCATGGAAGCCCCTCATATCTACAGAACTGCATCATTGAATGTGAATAGCATTAAAAGTTCCCAGAGACGTTTGTTTACTTTTTCTATCATAAAAGACCATAATGTGGACATCTGTATTTTGCAAGATACCAGATTGAATACTGTAACAGAAATTAATGCTGTCTCAAAACTCTGGTGTTGGGGCCCTTCCTTTTTTCATACAGTCTAGAGAGATGTGATTGGGTAGGTGTATTGTTTAAAGGCTTTAGCTTTAAAATTACTAGAACAGTGGACATTTGTCCAGGGCGAGCTTTATTATTGGATTTTACATATGATAACATGGTATGGAGAGCTATAAATGTATATGCCCCAGAAACAAAGAAGAGAAGAACAGAACTGTTCAATGTCATCAAACCCTTTCTGTTTACAACAAGGAAACTTATTTTTTTGAGGGGGAGGACTTCAACTGTGGGTTACAATTTCAAGATAGGGGAACAAAACAGAATTTTACTTCTCTAATAGTCTGTTGAATATCACTGCTTATATTTCACCTAATATTAAGTGTTTGGGTGTACTGAAGAAAAAAAATAAGTGTGATATGGGCTATTATCTTAGAGCTTTTCTTATGACCCCTTTTTTCTTGTCTTTTAGATGTTTGAAATTATCTAAGGATGTAGAACTTAATCCAGGCCTATTTGCTAATTTCTGCTCCCCTACTCATGGTTTTAGAAAGAAAAAGGGATTATGTGTTATACATTTAAATGCCAGGAGTATTAAACTAAGAACACATGAAATTGAGGCTTTTTTGGAACAATATTGTCCAGACATTTTGTGTATAATTGAATCCTGGTTGAAGCTCTCAGAGGATGGGAAACTTTACCAAATTGATGTTTTAAAATGTTTATGGAGAGACAGGGCTGGTAAGAAAAAGGGAGGTGGAATTTTAGTATACTATATAGAGGGGTTAGATGTAGTTGACTATATACCAGAGTGGAGTTTCAATACAGAGTGTGAAATACTTTTGTTACATGTGATACTTGGTGGATGTCATAAACTGAAAATATGTACAGTATACAATCCCTCACAATTAGCTTTAAAAGCACTGAATGACATGTTAGAATTTTTAGTTTAGAAAGCAGAACTGGGGATTTATTAATCCTTGGTGATTTTAATGTAAATTGGGTCCCTAGTGCTAATCTGGGACTAGAACCATTTGTATCTAATGCAGAACTTGTACAAATGATTACCACCTATACTAGAATGAATTTGGTCAGTCAAAATCATAATATATTAGACTGGATACTTAGCAATAACCCTCAAAAAATTGCTAGCAAAGGTACTCTCCCCGATGTGGTGAGCGATCACCTTGCAGTGTTTTGTATTTGGAGGTGTAACATTCAAAGATTCCTCCAAGGTTTATATCTTTTAGGACATTTACATCATCTATTCCTTATGATCTTGAGCAAGAATTAAACATGATAGATCCTGGTCATATCTGGATGCAATCCCAGAAGTGGATTATGCAGTGGATTATTTTACTAAAATCTTGGCAGATCTACAGAACATGTTTTTTCCTTTGAAAACTCGTAGGGTCAGAAGTACAGTGAATAGTTGGATTACTCCAGCTTTATATCAGATTATGAAAGCGTGGGATACTGCTTGGAATTCCTATAAAAAGTCTAATATGGAGTCTGATTTTAATAATTATCATTGGTTGCGTAATTTATGTAAGGCTAAATTAAGACTGAGTAAATCTGATTATCATGTCTAAACAGCAAACTAATTTAAATAACCCTAGAAAATGCTGGTCTGCAATCAAGGATATAACTTACCCTAGTGATAGAAATCTTTCTAACTTCACGATTATAGATGGCAATTCTACATCTGATTCAACTAAGATTACTGAAGCTTTCCTGGAAAAAATTACAAACTTTTTTTGTGGTTAATTTTTTTATTGATTTGACTTATTAAGACAATACAAACATTAAAACAGTCAGATACATTGCAACGGTCTTACCAACTGTTACATATGTCTGTAGAAGCAGAGAACGGAACATGCTGGCTAAATAGAAATGAACTGAATATACTAGCCAGGTAAGTAGTAGGATAATACTCTGTGCCTGGATGTACAACACCTATCCAGCTGGAGCTTAACTTTGAAAGTATTAGCAGTTGATGCATTGCATTATGGCTAACTCATACAAACATATCTTACCTGGCCCCATCCTGCTAGTTTCTGCAGTATTTGACAAAGCATCAGAAGTTATGAGAGGTCCAGGGCCACTGTCCTCTACTTTATGCCTACAAAATACAAGAGATCACACACACAAGGCAAACAGGTCTTCATTGTTAGAGAAGATACTATCCTTTACTGATACTATATACCATGTTATCCATAGAGCAGGGTCCCCTATAACTCAGTAACAATCTCTCCAGCACTTGCCCCTAATTGCACAATGAGAGGAGACCATTACAGTAGCATAGTTGTGCCTATTCAGCCGATTCCCTCCCTAGGTTTCAAAAACAGAAGGAAGGGAGTCCAGAGGACAGTATATTTAAAGAGGGTATTGGTCACAGTATGTGATATTCTGGCCCAGTTGGCAACTTGAGCCATGGAAGTAAGTACCTCCCCCAGGGAGGGGATTATCTGGGACCACTATTTATAAGGTAGGAGTCTTTTAACCTGCATACTGAGTGTCAGAAGTAGTTTCAACTCAGAGAGATAAAGATGAGGGTCTGCTGTCCGGAGTCCTAATAACAGCAACTCAGGGGACTGAGGCACAGGCCTCCTAAGTATTTTGGACCCCATCTCACAGGTAGCCTGCCATAGGGGCTGGATCAGCCTGCAGGACCAAAGTATATGGAACAGGTCACCTGGGAGTTCCTGACACCTCCAACACAGGACAGACTGAGCCAGCTTTGCCTTGGCGAGGACTACAGGAGTCCTGTACCAGGACTGAAATATCTTGTTCTGTATTAATTGACTATTGGTGTCAGGATATGCCCCGTGAACTAATTTTAGACAAGACTTCCACTCCAGGTTCATAATAGGGGCATGCAGTGCTTTCTCCCATTTATGCTTGGATTCCTCTGCTTGGGACGGGATGGTACTCCGAATGGCCGCATTTACCTGGCTTGACTGTCCTCTTTCTAGGGCCACCCATGACTCTACCTGGGAGATGTGTAGCTCTTGGTGCTGCTTATGCCTGTACATAAGGATGGTGCTTCTTATTTGAAGGAATCACCAGAAGTGTTTGGGAGAGATCCCATAAGAGCTTTGCAGGCCCTCAAAGGAATTAAGGGTATCTGTACCAGGAATGAGCATATCTCGAAGCAATGCGATACCACCACATTCCCATGAGGGCCATGCAATTGGTTGTTTATTGATGGTAATCTCATTATTGCCACATAGTGGGGTAAGTCTTAGGGGAGATGGAGAGGCACCCAACTTCTCATGTACCTTGGCCCAATATTCCAGTGAGGGACCTATAGTAGGATGAGAGTAAGTGCCCTTAGGGGGATGGTTAAATAACAATATTACCAAGTGAGTACGCTGACATACCTCTCTCTCCATATCCAGCCACTGGGGAGCATTGTGTTCAGGGAAAAGGAACCATTTTAATGTCTGAGCCAGCTGAAAGGCCCATTTATACCCCTCTAACCATGGAAGACCACAGTCCTCTTCTGACCAATGAGCTCTGAGCTTATTTCTACTATACCTAGGTTTCTTACCCTCCCACAAAAAAGATCCCAGCAGGGATTCTAACTCAGTAAACTAATAACGAGGTATTTTCAAAGGGATGTGGAAGAGAAGATACATAATGTTTGGTGCTGTGACCAGTTTAATTGTGGATATTTTACCTACAAGTGACAGTCAAAGAGATTTCCATCTATCCAGTTCTGTACGAATGGACATAAAAAGTGGTTTCATATTCAGGTCCCAGATTTTATGCAGATTAGGAGAGATAGTAATGCCCGAGTAGGTAATCCCCTCAGGGGCCCATCGGAGCCCATGCTGAGTAACCATTTAAGAGGCACACTTAGAGTTTAAAGGTAGGACATCCATCTTGGCCTGGTTAATCTTGAGCCCTGAAAATGTAGAGAAATCTGACAAGGTGGACAGTAGGGGAGGGAGGGAGATGATGATATTGGTTATAGGGAGCAACAGGTCATCCTCATACATAAGAGTAGGGTATGCCCTTGTTCCCACCTGGACCCCAGAAATTAGAGGATTTTGCCTAATAGTGGCTGCCAGGGGTTCTACTGCCAATACAAAAAGTAGTGGAGAAAGTGGGCAGCCCTGATGGGTACCCCTACCCAGTATGAATGGGGGAGACAGCATCATATTGGTGAGTATCCGTGCAGCTGGGGATGAATATATTGCCCCAATCCATGCCTGAAACCCTGCCCCCAAGCCCATAGTGAAAAGTACTTGTTGGACATAGTCCCACTCAAGGGAATCAAAGGCCTTTTCGAAATCTATTGCAATGGCAGCAGTGGGGGAAGATAATGTTTGGGTTTTATGGATTAAATTTACCAATGATCTAATATGGTCCGCACTAAAGAGGCCCTTAACAAAGACTACTTGGGATGGGTGGATCAAACTGGGAAGGAGAGGATTAAGTCTATTAGCTAGCATTTTAGCTAGCACCTTGCTATCAGCATTCAATAATGAAATAGGGCTGTAGTTGGACGCTTTAAGAGGGTCTTTACCTTTTTTTGGTAGGATAGTATTAGTCACCTTCCTAAGGGATGAAGGGAGAGGCCCTGTTTGCAATGATTCAGTAAATACTTGTTGCAATACTGGAGATATTATGGGGTGCAACAGCTGCCACACTTCAATAGGAAAACCATCCCCTCCTGAGACCTTTCCCTTTTTAAGGGAGAGGATGGTGTCTGCCACCTCCTGGGTTGAAATCGTGGCATCTAGGACATTAGCTTGGGCTTCCGAGATTTTGGGAAGATGAAGGGACTCCAGAAATGGGTGGACTCCCTTGGGGGTCTGGGGCTGTGGAGGATTTATATAACTAGGATTAAAAATCCATCATTATTTGATTAATACCTTGTACTGAGGTCTGGGTTCTACCCCCTTCATCCTCTAAAGCCATTATATGCCTTTCGGCTTGCTGCTTTTTGAGACGGCATGCCAGCAGCTTACCCCCCTTTTCTCCCCCTTCCCAATATTTATGCTTGAGACTAATGATCGAAATCTCTGCCTTTCTAGAGACCAGCTCATTCACTTGCATCTTCAGAGAGGTGACCTTGTGACCTGCCTCTGACCTAAGGGAAGGGACATGAAGGGCCTTAAAAGCAAACTCCACTTCTCGGAGTTGTCGTTCAAGCCCCCTCAAATGTTGTTCCCTCCTCTTTCAGCACCGGCTCACATACCCTATTATTGCCCCTCTTAGAGTAGCTTTGAATGCCTCCCATGTGGTACCCACAGAGGTATCTGCTATGAGATTATGCCAAAAAAAATTCCATTGCTTCCTTTTGAAGCCAAGGGGGAAAGTCTGGGTCATGAAGTAGCAATGGGTTCAGCCTCCATGTTGGAGACTTAGGAAGAGGGGGGTCCCATGTGAAGGCAAGATGCACAGGGGCATGATCCAAGATAAATAAGGGATGAATGAGGGTATTAACAGTGTTACTAGTAATAGTAGGAGAGGTGAGCCAGAAGTCTATTCTACTAAGAGAGCTATGTAATGGGGAATGAAAGGTATGGTCCCATTGGGAGCAGTGAAATATTCTCCAGATGTCTGTAAGGGCCAAAACTTGTTGTAATTGAGCAACTACCATTATAGCCCTGGAGTGGGGCTCAGTACTGGAAGGGGATCTATCCAGGAAAGGGTCCAGAGTAAGATTAAAATCGTCCCCTAATAAAATGGGGGTGTCTTCCAGAGCTATGGATTCCTGCACCTGGGCCAACTTGTAAAAGAAGGAGGGCAGGTCCTCATTTGGAGAGTATACGTTACCCTGGATCAGAGGGCACTCCCCAGTACCCATGAGTACCACCACCCATCTACCCTCAGGGTCTTTCACTTGTCTCTGCAACTTTCATTGTAGTTGCTTGTGAAGCAGAATCGCCACCCCTCTCTTTCTAGAGGAGGCCGAAGCATGAATCACCTGACCTACCCACTCCCTCTTCAGTCTCTCAGGATCCCCCCCCGGTAAGTTTGGTCTTCTGCAGGAAGGCGACCCTCACTCCCAGTCTCTTAAGGTGGCCCAAAACTTGCTTCCTCTTGTTTGGGGTGTTAAGCCCTCTGATGTTCCATGTCAGACAAGTGATATCACCTGTTAGTAATAGGGAGCAAATATTTAATTAAGAGATATATCAAGAACAACCAGCAGGTAGGGGGCAAGAGCAACCCAACCAGAAGAGGCAAATTTCTATAGCGCGCCACCAGATATGGAGAGTTTGGGTAAAGCCCATATACCCTGCCCCTACCAGATGACCTTATACTAACAAATAACAAAACATCTGTGTGTGTCTCTTGTGAAACAAACATACATAAACACATTAACAAACTACATACATTGTGCACAGTGTACTATGTAATTTGGGGATATAGAGGTGTCTCTTCAGCTGCAGAGCCCTGCTGTAGGCCAGCCCTATTCCCAGGGCATTATCAAGTGGTATCCATCCTTCCTTAGCACTATGGTGAGTGCAGGGGGGATACTGTGCATGTTATTCCTTGCCTCAGAGTATGCTCGGCATTTGTCTGACAGATCCTTAGAGAAGGTCTGAAAGATGTGGTTCCTATTCGAACTCCACACTGCATGCTGTAACTCATGAGCTCTAGTTACGACCTTCTCTTTGTCCCTAAAAATCAATAAAGTGGGCTATGATAGGTCGTGGTCTGTCCTGGGCCTGAGATATGGGGGTTAACGTATAGTGTGCGTGTTCCACCTGGAGTGGTATCAATGGGTCCAACTGCAGCATTTCAGTGATAGCTAATTGTAGAAATCCCTCAGTATCTTTGCCTTCTACATGCTCAGGGAAGCCCAGGAAGTGAAGATTATTATGCAGACCTCGATTCTCCCCCACTTCTAGCCCCTAATGATCGAGTCCCCCACCAGGAGTTATTTTCTTCCCCTGTGGTGTCTCGTGCCACCCTCCTGTGTGTCTCCTTTGTGGTCTCCTTTGTGGCAGTTACCAGCATCCTCCTTGGTCTCCACTGCAGGTGCCTCCATAGAGGAACCACTCTTTGCCAGAACAGCATATGAATTGTGGAGAGGTACAGCTGGAGGGATGCACCTCTTTTCCACCACCCTCTCCCTCCCTGAGCCCATCTCGGCCCAACTGCTTCTCTTTCTTGGCAACCTCTGAGGTAATGGTGGTGGCCCTGGTGGTCCCTGGGAGGGGGAAGAGGTTTCATGAATCCTAGACAGGTCAGCCTGGAGACGGGCAACTTCCACCCTCAGACCCAATAGGTGCCTGCAAACAGGGCAGCATCGTAGCCTCCAGAATGTCTCCTGGAACACTGCTGCCCCACACCCATTGCACTGCACCACTCCCATCTTGACTTATTTTGTATCTTTTAGAATTGGGAACTTGAAGTAAGGTATCTGAAACTTGTGGTTGACTTCATCTATGTCCCATTAACAAAATTTTTTTATTTACCACTGATTACAGGAGAATTTTCAACCCAGTGAAAAAACACAGTTACTAAACTCATCTTTAAAGGTGGCATTGCAACAGAGATGGACAACTATCATCCCATCTCTTTGTTGCCTGTTCTGGGTAAACTGCTTGAAAAAGCTGTTAACCAACAAATAGTAGAGTTTCTTAACTCAGTTGGCCTCTGATCCCCTGAGCAGCATGGTTTCCATAAATATCATGAAATGGGAATGGCCTTGGTCAGGCTCACAGTTCACATAGGTAGAGCAAGTGATATATTTATTTATTTATTTATTTGAGTTTTGGTGACTGGGTAAGTCCACTGAGACAAGTACAGTCCCTTTTTCAGGAGTGACCCAGATAACAAGAGTTACAGAGAGCATTAAACATTGTAACAAATAAGAGAGATACAAAATGTACAGTGTGACCCACATCTTATACAAAACAAGTTAGGCAGAAAGTATATAAACATATTATGTACAGTTGGCGGTGGATGGTGGAAGGCTCACTGGTGTTGTATACTTGGACCTGTCCATGGCCTTTGATCTCATTGATCATCAGTTGCTGCTTGGGGGTTGGAAACCATCAGAATCAGAAGCCCTCCACTGAGGTGGATTCATAGTTATCTGTCTAATAGACCTCTGTGGGTCTGCTACCAAGGAGTTTTGTCTGACAGTAAGATGTTGGAAATTGGAATACCACAGGGGTCCATTTTGGGGCCCCTTTTATTTTCCTTGTTTCTAGATAAGTTGTCATCTCATCTGACCCATATAGATGTTCTGATGTATGCTGATGACATCATACACTTTGGTAGCTCACCCTCAGTGGAAGAGATAGAGTTAAATTTAACTGCTAACTTTCAGGTTTAGATTACTGGCTGAAAAAAACATTGTTTACTCTTGAATGAAAAAGAAAACAAGTGTACGCTTTTTGGCTCTAAAAAACAGACTAAACAGAGGTAAACCTCTTGAAATTGTGAGCTGGGGGACTGTTATTGGAGCAAGTATTCCAGTTTAGATACTTAGGGATTGTACTGGATCCCTGTTTATTGTACACCTTGCATGTAAGAATGATCTGTAGAAGTGTTAACCAAAGATTGGGTGCACTATTTAAACTACAAAATCTGTTGTCTAGGGATGCCAGATTTGTTATAGCCAGAAGTGTGTTGTTGCCGATATTAAACTACAGTTCATTTCTGTTTTCAAATCTAGCAAAGTCTGAGACTACTCTCCTTACAACTACTTTTCATGCAATCTGTAGATTTGCTTTAAAAGTCCCATTTCTGACTCATAATTGTAACCTCTATTCTTTAATAGCCTGGCTTCCTCCTCATTTACATTCACAATATAGCTCAATTTGTTTAATTCATAATACTTTGGCCTTCGGTCCAGTCTCTCCTTTATTTGTCTTAATGGATAATTTGACTTTGGATAGGAATCTGTGTTCTGCAAAATCTATAAGGTTGGTTATTCCTAAGATCAAATTAAAATTGGGAATGCATGCACTTTCTAACTATGGACCAGTATATTGGAATAAATTACCCCTTCCTTGCAGCAAATAGTTAGTCAGGAAGTTTTTAAATTCTCTATTAAACAGTAGTTTCTAAATATGTTGAAATGTGATTGTTATTAATACACTATCTGTATTATTTGTCTATATGTTTGTATTGTAACTGTTTTGTATTTAACAACTTGACTGTATTGTTATAATGATCCCGGATCATAGTTAAAAACAGGCCTTGGCTCATATTGCTCACCTGTTAAACAAAAGTTAAAATAAAAATAAAAACATTTAAAAATAAAACACAGAAACAGTTCTGTGATACTATGGCCCTAAAATATTATAGAGGACCTAGAACTAACAGATACATATATAAAACTACAAAAGGAGGAAGGTCAAACATACCATAGAAGTACACTGGCAACAAGAATTGATTTTATTTTTACAACAAAACAAACACACATACTCTCAGCTTCAGTACATCCAATAGAAAATACAGATGATTCATTACTTTCAATTTTGTGCAGTTTTGTACCTACAAATGCTATTGGGAATGGATATTGGAAGTTAAACTCAAATTTACTAGAAAATTAAGAAATAATACAAGCAATTGGAGAGTTGTTGAATGCCAGAAAATCAGTAGTGGGGTTAGATGATGATTTAAGTAGATGGTGGTATGGAATGAAAAAAGAATTAAAACAACTATTCCAGTCAAAAGCATGTGAAATGCACACAGAGCAATATGAAAGATATTTAACACTAAGGGCACAATTATGTAAAACCATGGCCCTGACAAATTCAGGGTATGAATAATATGGAGAACAGATTCAGAATTTAAAAAAAGAAACAGAAGCACTACAATATTCAAGAGCAACATCTTTGTTATATAAACACCATATAGGGACCCCAGGTAAAACAGGATCAGAGAATTGTTTTGAAAGTTGTAAAAAGAGAATTAAGGATTGAATTATGGATTCTGTTTTTAACTCTGAGGGGAAAGAAATAACAGATAACAGAGGCATTATACAGGCGGTAGCACAATATATGCAGGCAACATTCTCTATGACAGTTTCAGAGTTACATTTGCAACAATTCCTGCAACAAATTAAAGTCCTCGAATTGTCAGTACAGGCAAAAGAATTGATAGCCCCTATAACAAAAAAAGAGTTATTACAGGCAATAAATAAATTGAACAATAAAACTTTGTCTGGGCTTGATGGCCTGACAACAGAATTGTATAAAGCTATGAAAGCAGAGCTTGCAGAAATCCTGATGGTGGTCTTTAATGAAATGCTGGAAACAGGTGACATAGCCCCTCAGTTAGGAATCTCTTTCCAGATACCTGTACATAAAAAGGGGGATAGAAGGGATCTGAATAATTGGCGTTCTATTAGTCTTATGAACACTATTATGAACATTTTAATGAAAATGTTAGCAGCAAGAATAGCTTTAATGACACCTTTTTTAATAACAGAAAGTCTAATATGTTCAGTGATGGAACGCAGAATCCAAGACAATCTCATTCTAATCACAAAGATGGTAGAAATGGGGGGGGGGGAACAAAATCTCATGTCAGGATTCATACTGACTCTTGATCAAGAAAAAGCATTAGATAGGGTGTCACATGTCTATATGAAGAAGGCATTACACAGCTATGGCATTCCATAAACTTTTTGTAAATGGATTCAGGCAATTTATAGAGTCACTGCAGCAAAACTCTTACTTACTCTTTGAAATGCCTGTTATATATGCTGTCTGTGTCTCACCTGTGCTGTTCCCCACTGTCTTGCTTCACAATTATATTGTCTCCCCTCCCTGCGATGAGGTGCCTTTGTAAATGAGTCTTTGACTCAAAGGTTTGTAAATCCGATATATGAATAAATAAATAAATAAATAAATAAATAAAAAAAAAACCTTGATAAATGGGTTTCAGGGCCCAGTTATAAAACTTGGAAAAGGAGTAAGGCAACGGTGTCCACTGAGCCCATTATTGTATGTGTTCTGCATAGACTCCTTGTTAAAATCTATACATCAGGTCAAACAGATTACAGAGGCAATAACAGACATACAGGACATTCTCTGGCTATTATGGCCTATGCAGATGATATATGTTTACTAGTGGTGGATGCACTTACAGGGAAAAGAGCTGTGGAAAATGTTATGGAATATTCCAAAGTGTCAGGAGCAAAGACTAATCATACAAAGTGTAAAGGATATAAACTGAGTGAGAACAGAGAAAAAATACAACAAATTGAGCAAATAAAAATCTCAGAAGAAAACATTGAAATTCTGAGTATTTATTTTGGAAAGGGGGATATGTCAAGTTATAACTGGAATTTGAAACAAGAAGAGGGGAAGGAAAAGTACAAATTTGGAGAATATGGCAGAAAGCCAAAAAAGAAAAAGGTGGTAATAGTGAAAACTTATTTATTGTCGATTTTTATATATATATTAGTGTTGTATTTAAGATCCCAAAATGCTCTGAAGTCACAGTTCTGAACCTGTTGCTCCAAATTATATGGGACAGTAGATTGAATCTGATAAAAAGAGAGGTTATATACAGGACCTATAAAAATAAAGGACTAACAGTTATAAACCTATCAAGTTATTATTTCTGTATTTTTATCTATGCTACTTTGTGAAATGTGTTAGTACTAAATAACAAGAGCTAGAAAGAGATAATGGCAGTATGGATAGATCCCTTATTGGCACAATGGAATCAAGGTTATAGTGCAGTAAAATGAAACAAAACAATGCCTATGTACATGCACTCAGTAGTGGGAAAAAATCAAAAAATGGCAATTTACAATAACACAGGTCATCACACTAGTTAGGAAAACATTATATAATACTATTCAAAATCAGGGGTTGGCTCAAGAACCAGTGTATAAAAAACATCCCTGAGACAAATTACCGCTTGATAGAAAAATATTTGGTAGACAAAAGAACCCCTCCCTGGATGTGGGTTGTGAAATGGCTGTGTAGCCATGGAAAACTAGGGGTGAAAGGAAATGCTAAGCACAAATGTAGGGAAGAATGGAATTATCCTAGAATGGGCTGTAAACAAGAAGAGGAAATGATGGAGCATTTTCTTATAGAATGCATTTGCTAAAGAAGTGTGGGGGAACATTACAACAAGATGGAGAAATAATACATGGCAGCAGATACTGTATCATGAAGTGATTACTGGACAATCTAGAGCCTTGGTTTTAATAGAAGAAGGAACACTACACCTGATATTTACATGTATTAAATTCATTTTGTGGCAGGTGCGATGTAAGTATGTTATACAACAAATAGTTACACCTTTAACAGTAGTGTTCCAGACTGAAAAAGATCTGAGAAAGCAGTATCATTTTGACCAGATAAACATGACAAAAGAAAGGCTACATTAGAGATTGGAGGAGTCCTACAAGGCATTATTGGAACTAGTTAAATTGTACAACCATAATTTTATTTCAGCAAAATAAAAATGGGGAAGCAGAGTGTATATAGTGAGGAAGATGATGGAGCAGTATTAAATGGAGGAGATTTGAATGTTTAATGTATGGAAAAACTGATATGTAATGGATTTAGAATTTTGAAAGGAAATATTGTTTTTGATTATTGTATACTGTGTTTTTGTTTATAATTTTGGTTTTGAATTACCTTGTTTATATTTATTCAAATAACAATTCCCCTACTCTTTTCAAGAATTGCCATGGGATCTTTAATGTCCACCTGAACAACCACCAGATTAGGCAAACGGGACCTTGGTTTAATGTCTCATCTGAAAGACGGCACCTCAGGAGTGCAGCACCCCCTTCATGCTGCACTACAGTGTCAGTATTGGAAATTCAACACAAGTGCCTGGTGTGGGGATAAAACCCACAGTCTTCTGATCTTCTGGCCTCAGAGGTGAGTGTGCAACCTGCTGAGCCACTGACACTGACTAATGTCATGGACGAAACCGTGCAAGGAAACACCATGCACAGACAACAGCATACAGCAACACAGCAGTGATACATAACACTTACTGCACAAAATTGCCTCACACCTAATTAATTCTTTAGTTTTTGTGGGGGGCTTCACCCCCCACACCATCCAAAATGATTATAATCAATGTACTTCAACAGGGGGCAATGCAGAGGGAGACGGTGGGGCCAGAACCAGAGAAAGAACTTCAGACAGCAGAGGAGGTAAGGGAGAGGGCTGAGATGCAACCTCTCATACTTAATCTCTCTAGCTGAATATTAAGTCTTACTGAAGAAGCAGTGCTGAAAAGGGGTTTAAAATTTGCACTGATATGCCTGATAGATGAAGTTCAGACATTGATAGACCTAAATCTCACAATCGGAAGCTGACTTTAAAATCATTCTTCTTTAATATAAATATTGGTGGAGATACTCCACAGTTGAATGATGAGTTTACACCTAGTTCAACATTTTTGTCCCCACTCCCCAGCCCTGCAGTATTGGTATTCAAAAATTTAGTGGAGAAGGATCTACAAATTGTGTTCTCTAAGCCTGCAAAAACAGCATATAATAACATATCAAAAGGAGAGACTTTGGCTTTAAAAAATATGCAGGAAGATTTAGATATTATAATAAAGCAGGCAGATAAGGGAGGGTGTGTGATAATTCAGGACAAAGCTGATTACATTTGTAAAGCTATGAGGCAGTTGCAAGATGTGAGTTTTTATGTCAAATTATGAGAGGACGCTACATATGAATTTAAATTTGCAATAGATGAAACAATCAATAAAGCTTTTGCAGATGGGATCATTACAGAGAAGACTAGAGATTTTCTTATTACTCCTAACCCTGTGAGGGCAGCATTTTATATGATTCCAATAACTCACAAGAGCACCGAATACCCACCTGGAAGACCCATTGTGAGCGGGCTAGGATCTTTAACTGAGCCCTTATCACGATATGTTGATTCACACCTGAAAATGTTTTTACAGACTTTACCCTCGTACATTAAGGATACGACACATCTCCTAATGATATGTAACACCTTGAATGTAGACAATGATGTCCTTCTGGCTACACTGGACATTGATGCATTATATACAAATGTGTCCCATGATGGGGCTTTAGACGTGGCAGCATCTTTCTAAATACATGCTCTGGACAGAATGATGTTCCAACAGATTTTGTGTTAAAGTTATTGGAATATGTTATACAGAATAATGTTTTCATATTTAACAGAGAGTTTTATTTGCAGGTAAAGGGGATGGCAATGGGGGACACATGTGCCCATCTGTGGCAAATCTTTACATAGGAAATTGGGAAGAGGCTTATATATATGGTTTAGCAAATTTAGGGAAAACATTCTGTACTGGGACAGATATATTGACAATGTGCTGCTTGTGTAGAAAGGAACAAAGGATGAGCTAAACACTTTTGTACAATTTATGCACAACACAAGTGAACATATCAGATTTAAATATGAGAGTGATGCTGTGCAGGTGAATGTTTTGGATGTTACTATCAGAAAAAATAATCAAGGGTGTTCAGACATGGCCCTATATAGGAAGGCAGTGGATGGTAAGGGGTTATTAATTTCATCAAGTTGCCATCCCCCACATGTCAGGGAGAATATTCCAAAAGGGGAGTTTTTTAGGGAAAGGAGGAACTGCAGTACAATGGATGGATTTCAAAGTGAAGCGAACTGCCTGGCACAAAGATTGCAAGACTGGGAGGTATAGCCAGAAGAACACAGAACAAGCAAAAGAAGTTGCATATACTACTAGCAGAGATGTTTTGTTACAAGAGACCAAAAAGCAGAAACAGAGGAGAGACCAGTTTAACATAGTAACAACTTTTTTTGGCACAGGCTAATAAGGTCAAGGATATTGTACGTAGACACTGAAAAGTTCTAGCAGGAGATCCAGGTTTAGAAGAAGTGGCTAGTAAGAGACCGAGAATGGCTTATAAGAAAGCTTTAACGTTAAAAGATAGACTGGTCCACAATCACCTTTCAGAATTAAAAAACACTACATGGCTGAATCAGATAAAAGGAAGTTCTAGATGTAATAAATGTCTACACTGTGAATCAGTCAAAGATTGTAAAGTATTTAAGAGTGTTAATATAAATAAGGAATTTGAAGTAAGGCAGTGTGCTACCTGCGATACAGCAGGAGTTATCTATCCTGCAGAATGTAAGTGTTTGGCCTTCTATGTTGGAAAGACAAAGCGACCATTTAAGCAAAGGTTAGGAGAACATATGCGCGCAATAGAGTGAGGGAATCCCCATTATGCAACAGCTGCACATGTTAACAGTATGGGCAGAGAGGAATCTCATGACTTTAAATTCTGTATTATTGACAAAGTAAGTAGAAACTAGAGAGGGGGGTAATTTTGATAATTTAATTTTAAAAAGAGAAACGTTTTGGATTATCAAATTGAGGGCTAATATGAAACTAGGTCTTAATGCAGAATTTAATTTAAAACCATATTTGGATTCAGAATAAGTTATCAATTGTTTGTAAAGTCAGGAATTATGAAATAAGTGTGGTCTCTGGTGTGGCTGGTTCTGTTTTGTGTTTTTTTTTTTTTAACTATAGCTATGTAATTTTTGATAATAGAATGCTTTTTAATGTTTTCCTCCCCCCCCCCAGTTTATGTTTGGTTATGTATTTATAGGAACAACTGTTTATTAAGGCGAAATGTAACGATAAAAAGGGTGTAGTGATTTTGTAAAAATAGGTGCACTTTGTTGATATAGTACTTTAAAATAAGCACTTTATGTATAGGTTATATTTGTACCAATGAAGCTGCATAATGTCATAGTGACATGTATATAGTGGTGGGTATAAGTAAGATATGTATAATAGGGTTGTAACTGCTTTTGAGACAGGATCCACGAGGATCTGAAATGCATCAAGCGTTTACCCCGTGTATGTTTTTTTTTTTAATAAATAGTCATGCTTTTTAACACTGGTTGGAGTTGTTTTTATATGGCTGGTGAGTGCCCATTTTTTTTCGTATTTGATAATTATAATCAACTCCAAGAGGGTGTGGACAGAGGGGCAAGTTAAAATTTACATTGTGGTACTTACTCATGGCCACACAGATGGAAGTAAAATAAAATTTCCCTTGAGCAGGGTTTTGAACCCTGATCTCCCCCCATCACCTAGTGCTGGGTTGAGTGTATTGGCCACTCCATCGTGGGTGGAAGCGGCTTGATTAAGCATTTGACCAGCAGTGTTCAAAATCCTTTTCCCCACTTCAGTCTTCTGTTCTACAGTGACAGGGATAGCACTATTTTTGTATTGCTCCAATACCCCTGTCGCTGTACTTCTATATGTGCTTAAGACAGCGCAGTTCTTCATGCACAGTGTTGTCCGCGCTATAGTGACCAAGCGACATTCGGGGGTGTTCTTTTTTGCTTTTTTGGCTAATTTTTTTATTAGCAATTTTGCAGGATAAGACAACAACAAACGTCATACACAAAGACATGTTCATCAAACCATGTATAAGGGTCCCTTTCATTAAAAGAAAGCATAATGGTAAAATCATGTCATCATTCAGTAATCCTGACATTTAATGTGCTTTTGCTTAATTTAATGGTTTACATTTTCCAGTGAGCAGGAAAATAAATATAGTATCATAGCCATGCATCTTAGCCTCATAGGGGTCTTTCAGTCACCAGCTGGCCATATGACCCTCCAGAAACCCATCCCCTCCCCTCTAACATCAAAACCATTTCTCGCTCAAAACCTGATTCTCCCCTGGTGATAGAGAGGAGAGGAAGGGTCCTCATAAATAGTAAAAGTGCTCTCCCCTACCTTTGAGTATGCAAGAAAGCCGCTCCATTGTCAGTGCTTATATACACAGGCGACACCATTGCTGAACCATAGGGACAGCTCCCAATACCCAGGTGTTCAGAATACAGTGATGGGCCAGAATCAGGAGCACCCGGGCCCAACATAGTAGAGGGCATCACCCCTCCTCCCCCAGATCCTCTATGCCAAACAAGAGCAGCAAAGGGACCACTGGCACCCCTTCCCCATTGTATTCCCCATCTGAGAAGCAACATCGGCCCAAAAGGCCTGCAGGATTGGGCAGACCCAGAAGTAGTGGTAATAGGAGCCCAGGTCCTTATTACACCTCACACAGACTGGGGATATTGCTGGATTGAGTTTGTAGCCAGTTACGGGTGGGCAATATAAACAATGGATAAACTTACAGAAATACTCTTTATGTTTGTTACATATTAATATTCCCATGTGAAGTGTCCAAATCACCTGCCAGTTTTCTTTGTTAATCACTAAACCCATGTCCTTTACCCCTAAAGTCTAATTTTTTGTGTAAGGTATGCAAAGAATTGCTTCCCCCTCCACAGAGCTGCCTTATGGATAAGACCTCTCACATCCCTCCTAGCGGTGAACACCAACTGCTCTATTTGTCCTAGGGTTGAACCCTCAGCCTGGTCTCTTCCCAGACTGTCACTATATGTCTGAATCTGCAGGTATCTGAAGAAATGTTGTTGACCCAACCCCGTACATTCCTGGAGTTCTGCAAAGGAGCAGAAACCATCTTTGGTAAACAAAGCCCACACACACTGAACTTCACTGGCATCCAATTCCCTAAACCCCACATCACTAACTCCCGGTACAAAAAATGGGTTCCCCGACACTGGGAGCAGGAGCGTCTCCTCCTCAGCCACCTTACAGATACAGCCAGGTTGTTCCTAGCTCTCCAGGACTGCAATCACCAGGGGATTAACCTGGCTGAGTTTGTTATATGCCCTATGTCCTTTGTCTGCCAGGTAGGCTAACAACCTCCCGGGCACACCCGTTCTTCCAGGTCAACTCTCAGGGATCTGGTTAACCAAGTCCTGTATATGCTGGTGCTGGATTGCCAGGTAATAATTACTCAGATCTGGAAAGTTGAGATCCCCACCTTTCACCTAGGCAAGATATTCATTTTTATTAAATTACTTCTTCCCAACCAGGAGATGGTCAGGGAGCGCCATCGGCTCAGCTTCCCCTCCACCATCTTAATAATAGGGGTATAGTTCAATTCATGTAAATAGCCAATATCCCTGCCCACCTGTATTCCCAGGTACACAAAGGATCTCTCCACCTCCTTAAGTCTCCAGCCAGCTGTTCGGGATGGGGGGTTCTTAATTCTCAGAAAGTGTGCAATTAAAGTATATCAAGTATTTGAAACAAAACAAGGTTGAGTATAACTACATTATTAGCATGCATTTCAGTTCTCCTATGAAAGGAGGCAACTTAAACAAGCAACATCAATGAATTTTAGAGAAGGTGAGAGAAGGTAAGCAATCATAAAAATGTGGGTTTTCAGCTAGAAACAGTATTATGCAAAAAGGGTTGACAGTGTCCCTTTAAAACCTTGAACCAAAAACTGGACATCCTGTACAGGTTGTACCCCGACTTTAGTTTTACAGGCTAGGCTTCAATCACCAATAATGTCATTCTTCCTGCTATCACTTATGGGGCTCCACTACTATCATCCCTCAAGGAAACGGAACTTTCCAAACTGAAGCTTGCCTACCATTGTATAATGCACTTTTCTGCTGAGGTTTGCTGCTGGGAATATAACAGCAAGGCACTTTCTGCTCTAAACTGGCCTTCCCTGGAGGGGAGGCTTCATCTCTTCGTGCTTTTTATGGCACATGAACTCCTTTACCCACCCCCGCCCAAAAAAATCTGGCTGGCATCATGGACTTCAAACCCTTGAGAAGACCTACCCGTTCTGCTGGACCGAAACTTATTTATCATGCTGAGGACACTCTCTGCTGCTGGTCAGTAATCTTTTGTAATCACTGTAACAAGGCTATGGAACAATCTCACGCCCACAGCAATGGAATGCTTGACCTTTGCACCCTTCAGATCAGATGAGAAGGAGACGGAGTTATCTACTCGTTAATAATCCCTATGACTGCTTCAGCTAGCTTATCTGTTAATTGTAACTCACAGTTCTTAACCCTGAATATTGCCCTTGTTTCTGTAGAACCAAGTGTCTCTGAGTTCCTATATGTATCCTGTATTTAACTAGCCCCCTTATGTATATCCATTATCTGCACTGTATTTTGTCACTCACTTAGATACTGTTTTATCATCAGGATGTATTCCTCAATGTGTTTTTTTTTTTATTAATTCCATGCCACTCCTCAAAAAGGAAATGTCTGTCTCAGTGAGCCCACCTAGTTACCAAAATACAAAAACTAAGTACATACATACATTAATTGTGTTATTTATTATCATTTTAGGTTTATGTGGAGATTATACATTATATGGTTCACGCTCTACTGAAGGACCTACTGTAGTTTTCTAAGCCTGAAATTGATTGAATCATGTATATAAGACACTGAAAAAAAAATTGGTGGATGAGTTGGTGCCTGCTGCCACTTTTGTTGTAAAAACTAAAGTGCATAGTGTTATAATTTTATATGTTAATTTTACTATACTGTATAACTTTATACTTCAGTTTGTATTTAAAGAATACTCACCCCTGTTGTTTAAAAAGTCCTTGATGAACGTTTAGTAAAACACAGGAAAAAAAAAGGTCTGCCTTAATTTGAAAGCCCCTAGTGCCCCTTGTCCAGTGATGAAAACACATAACATGCTATAGAAGGAATGGGTCGGGACACAATTGGACTGACTGTTATAAAGGATGGCGGAGACTATCGGAAGCAAAGCTGGTGGACCCCTTACACCACATGCAGTGGGGAATGGTAGAACACATCTGTCCTCCAAGGACTGCAGTATCCCCATCAGAACTGTATCCCATGTACTTGTTGTGGGACTAGCTTGTGCTGAGTCAGCCTCTAACCCACAATGAAGACTTTAGAGGCTGGTTGAAGGGTGCAAATTTGGCCATGGGAGGGGGGCACGTAGTAATGCTAATGGGGCAGTGTAGCCAGCACCCCCTCATCTGGCCCTAAATACCATAGTTCTTCTTCATGAATAGGGTCCATTTCTGCCCCCTTATCCACTCTGTCCCAACTACAGATATAGTCCCCCACATATGACCAAAGATTGGGTGCAGACAGGGCACACAATATTACATGGAATTCAATGAGTACCCCATTGATGCATATCATGCATGAAGGTGACACTGTGCAGCTTTTCATGGCCAGCAGAACAAGCAAAAGGCCTGGGAGCCTTTTGTGGATTGGGCCATAAGGGGCATGGCCTTGTGAGTGAGAGGTCCAGATTTTTCTTGGACTTTGTTAGGGCCCCTGACAGCCTGATTCTAGCCCTGTTAACAGGTGCAAGTATAAACTTTCTGTAAGTGTCTGAGTCCCTGTAACATGTGTTTTCAAGTAATTACTACTTATGTTCTGCAAGAGATGCTGTTTCTGTAAACAATATCTGGATAAAGGCTCAAATTTTCTTACACCCTTAAGCAGTAAATGGTGGATTTTCATCTATTCATTAGCTTCCTAAAACACTTCTCTTGCTGCTTTTTAAATCATAAAAAGCATCTGTATCTCTAGTAAACAATGAAGCAATAAAAAGAAAAACAAAGTAATTAAATAGAAAAAACAAAATAATTACTGCAGCTCAACTGCTGAGGTATAAACCCACGTCAACAGGAAGACAGTGTCTCAAATCACTTACTCATTGCAAAATGTTTTTCATTTTTTTCCATCAGTTTTCTTTGCTTCTGTTTCATCTAATTTACTTTAAAGAAAAAATAGAGGGGTTGTAATGTCACTTGTTTGCCTATAGCTCATCTGCCTGCAGCTACTGCTGCTGTATTAGAAAATCACTTACCTAGGAGCAGCACATATTTGCATGGCTCCTGTGACCTAGTGTTGGTCAGAATTCAATAAGTGGAATTGGATTATCATATTTCAGATTTTGGGGGGAATTTGATATTTCTGTATCGGTATTCGAGACAAAAAAAATCCAAATTCTGAAAAACCCTTGTGGATTCTGAGCCCACATCTGAATATTTTTCAAACCTTCCTCCACCCAGTACAAACACTTCAGAGCTTTGTTAGTTAAACCCTGGCTTCGATGTTTACCAAAACCTGATTTAAAGTCAGGAAACAAGCATTAAGAAAAATGCTCCTTAGAATGGAATGGAGAGCTCCCCCATACTTTCCCTATACAGATGTCACAAAATGTCTGAGCACAGGGGTAAAGCCGCAGATAAGGAAGTGGAAGGAATTGAGTAGCTAGCCCCTCAGGGGGGAAATACAACCCCTTCCCTTCTAAAAGGAGCATCACTAAAAAAATAGAACCACAATGGATGAGCTCTCATTCAGGTAAGGGAACTCCCTGTTTTTTTCTTTTGAACACTCAAAAACTGCAGTAAAAGTGCTTATTAATGCATTTCTGACATAAATAGATGTATCCATATTAACACTTCAGCTGGACTGTCAACTCACTCACCATAAATAATAATTGTTTTCATGCTTTTATTCTAACCTTATTTATACATTTCAGACACTACTCTTTGAAGTACTTCTAAGGATATGCCTTTCCGGAACAGACTCTTCCGGTGTGTTCTCTAGTTGTCTTTTCACAGATGCTGTGTCTGGGCCACACTGGAGTTCTCGATTGGATACCATGATTTATCATCAGGACATTTTAATTTCCTTAAGATGTTTTTTAAAACAGCTTTGAGTGCTATGTTGGTAATTAATTACTCAAGTCATTAAAGACAACCACCACCAGTAACTTTTATAAATTCCTTCCCTTGAGACTACTTTTTGATTTTACATTCTGGATTCATACTGAGAGGGTGCTAGTATACATCCATGATGGTAAACTGCACAACACCCCACCACATTGTTTAACTTAATCATAGTATGCATGACCAGAGAGGGGGACATTTAAAAGCCCTAAAACCTCATCTCTCTGTTCTGGAGTGAAATACAATGAAAGGAAAAATGATTATATTGATATTTTTGCTTGAAACATTTTAACAGCAAAGAATTAAGTGGTACATTTTTTCTTAGCACAAATACTGCTGCTTTAATGTATAATTTGAAAGAAAGATGACATCTCTCATGACCCTAGTGCTACACTACAGTATCAATATTTACAGTTTCAGTTTTTATTGTCTGGAAAGGGGGGCAAGGCAATTCTGCCTATTTCAGCCTTGTCCTGGGGGTGGGGCAGGGGGAGGATGCAGATGCAAATTGACATGTTGAATTATGTTGTTGGATACTGCATATCAGCCTACGTTTCTGGTGTGGGACTAGAACCCACAACCTTCTGATCTTCTGTCCCCAGAGGCAAATGTGCTACATACTGAACCACTGGCAATATTCAGATTTTCTGGACATGCTGGAGGTGATGCCAGTGCATAACTTTTTGTGTTTTCATTAAGAATTATACAATGGATAAGAAATTCCCTGGATCCTGATTGGCCAATAAAGTTCAGAAGACGTGGTTGAGGAAAAGAAACCCATGGCTTTGTACTTTTTTCAGTAATCAGGACCCAGCTCATTCAGATATCAAAGCATTGTAAATACATTTTAGAAAGGTTTCTGGCAGCCATCTTTGTATTGTAAAATGCATGGCTGCCATAACCCTCAGTAAAAAGCCACACTTTTGCAAACCCAAACCTCGTTCTGCATCAAAAATAGAATATCACAAAACAACTGAACCACAGTAATCCCACTTTTTCTTATGTTTCAGTACACTTCCAAAATCAGGCCTCAGTTCTACGGCACTGAGTTTCTTCAGTTCCCTACCACTCCACTGCACAAAAGGTGCCAGCCCATCTACGCACCCTCCCATCCTGACAGCCCTACATAATCAGTGCTAGACAAGGCAGTCTGGCAGCACACGATCTGTCTTCCTCAAAAGAAGCACAGCTCATAGTTACCTGCTGTACCCTGGTGCCGAGGATAGCTGCCAACGAACATCCTGGTAGTAGCTGCAACAGCATGAAACATGAACAAAGTCACAGAGAGAATCACAGCTAGCAGTGGAGTGGGCAGACAAATGTAAACAGGGCCCCTTCATCTACTCTCCCACACTTTAACGGACACCTACAATGCCAGTACATGGATGTGGCAAATCACTAGTGGCTAAATTTCCAAAATAGTTTTATTGCATTATACTATGTACCAGTATATCAAATTATTTTGTGCTTTAAACTCCATGTCAATTGCAGATAAATATTGGGGGTGGGAGGGGTGTAGCAGAAAGCTGACCATGGAACTCATAGCACTAGCCAGTGCCACAGACCTGAAATATCAGCTTTTATCATACAGGGAAAAGAACTACATTTTACTGCTAAGAAAAAAGCACTTTAAATTTATTTTATTATTGTTTTCTTAAGATTTATTTTCTATTTTTGTTACATGGGTCAATTTGTAAGCACAAATAGACATTCCAGGATGTAGATTTCTTTCAGTGAACCACACTTCTAGGGGGTTGAAGGATCCTATGCATGTGAATTCAAAATCACACATGCCCACACAATGCAAAGCATCATGGGCTACATATGCAAATCACCACAGAATGTTATGCTGGTCCAACTTTAAGCCGAATTGCATGGTGCCAAAAGGCCTCTCACACAGTTTGCAAAGGGTGCTAACAGAAGACATAGACATGTGTTTCGTCCTACCAGAACTCATCAGTATGCCTCGTCTGTTTGACACCCCAGTGGAATGGACCAGCTACCCTAAGACAGTGTGTCTTGGATATGCTGTGGTGAACCCATTAAAATAAAAAACTATTTAAAAGACAAATAACCTCTGTGCGCAAACACTGAGGCAAGGGTTAACCCAAAGGGCATTTGGCTGGGAAGCCAAGTTTCAAGAAAATACAAAATCACACATGCCCACACAATGCAAAGCATCCTATGCATGTGGTTCAGGAAAAGAAACCCCAAACCTGTTGTGGCTTATTGCTCATGTTTTGTAGGGGAAGGGTGTAATGTCACTTTTCTTGTTAGGATGAAGATGGAGTAAGGGAGCTATTCAGTTGTACATTGTAGGCTTTCTAGTTACAGAGTAATATCAGATACAGAATAATGCAAGATAATAAATAATTTTTTGGAATAGTGGGTACCAGTTCTGGAAAATGTGTCCATGTCCATGCTGGAGTGGTAACCATGTATCTGAGTTAACTGCTCCAGGGCAAACTCTTAGCATCCAGGGGGTATCCTGAAAGCTCCATGGATTATCATAGCAACTCTGTATTTATTGTATATTAAATGGTAGGACTTTACAAGTGTATCATTTTTTTTTTTTTATTTGTGGTACAGCCAAATCAGTATGCACAAGTGGTCGTTGGTGAAAAAAGGCAGTCCGGCTCATCCAGCTTACAAGTTTAAACAATAAAAATGAAATCAAATATTGAATTTTCTGTAGCAGACATACAGTATTGCAGTTCCATGCTGAAATAAGTCGAACTCATTCTGTTCTTCACTGCTGTTTAAAAGTTAGGAACCTCTGCCCAAACATAACAGAGTTGCTGGTTCTCTTTTCAGCTTTCTGGCAGCAACATTTTGTATCTGCATAAGACGGGTTTTTTTTATGTTTAATGGTGAATAGTAGAAAATAAGGGATTACTGTTCAATGTTCAAAACAGAAAGGGTGCATAATGTAGCGCAACCTTTTTTCTCACCATCTCTGTCTAAATTGGTATACATAAAAGTCTGTTCAGACAACTTTTGTTCTGGTGAAGTCATTCCAACCTATCTTGCACAAGGATTTGCATATCCATGATGCACTGCACTGGGTTTCAGGTTTTAGCGTGTATACATGTGACTTCGACAGACACACATAAATTAAAGTGGGGAAGGAATTTGTGTGACTGTGCAGCTGTTTGCAATATTCCTATTTTCATGAATTATAATCATACCCCAAATGATTCATATTTATACTTGAATAAAAGTTATAACTGTAAACTGTGTTTGTATTGTTTTCTTTATATGGGCATCGTTCTTTACAGCTCCTTTCATAGCTCTAGGAAGTTACAATCTACCAAGAGCTTGCTCAAGTGCACATATCTATATTGTTTGCAAAATACTTTCTTAATGCACCAAACAGGGTTCAAGTTAATATCGCAAAAGTAGGGAAATCTGATGTTAGGGTTTCCAACCCTAACTCCCCAGCCACACATGTAAGCCACAAAAGGAAAAAAATAGGGGTTTGTGTCTCCAGAGTCTTGGCAAATCAGTGGTTGGGACTTCCTTGTGGTTGTCAATCTTAGTGCTCACTCTTCCAGTCACTAGCCTCCTGTCTGAAGCAGAAAGTACAGCTCCAAGCCAGTGCTTCATAGTGATACTTTCTTCAAAGGTAGAGAAGCATGTCTAACCACACGTTGCCTACACAATCTGTTGCACCTTTCTTCAGCAGGTCCCCATGAAAGGAAATCATGCCTGACACTGATTTTTCAGGCAAAGTGCACTGCATTAGGGTTAACAACCCCAAGAAAACCCCACTACTGATTTGCAAGTACTCCAGAGACCGAAAACCTTATTGTTTTTTCCTTTTGCTGTTGGGGGGGGGGAGTTAGGGTTGGAAACCCTAATGTCACATTTCCCTTCTTTTGTGGCATTAACTTGAACTCTAATTGGTGCATTAATTAATTTGTTTGCAAAGAATTTCCTTTCTTTTTGAGATAATAGAATTGTATCCTCATTCATACAGGTCCATTTGAGACATGAGTGAACACATGCAGGTGCACAGCGCCCTTTTGGCCCTGTGCTAAGAGAAGACTCAGTCCACCTATGGAACATCCATGCAGTGATGAATGTTAGGAATTCATGGGTCTGTCTGGTGGGCTGTGGAAATGAAGGGCCCTCTGGACCCTGTGATTCAATGTGGCTGGAGATACAGGCACAGAGTGCAAAGAGTCCATCTGTCAGCCAATGCATAGGGCCGTATACCACCCATGGGTGCAGAGGCGCAGGGCACTATGCCAAGAGGAGATCAGTCTTCACTATATGATATCCAGGCCCATGCGGGCAACTCTGCAGCTTTCATTCCCTGGCTGGGAGGTGTCACATAAGAGCACCATCCCACCACCCTCACCCCATGTTGCTGGGTCACTAAGATTTCCCCCAAAGTCAACCCACCATCACAGGTTCACAAAGCATACCACTGGGGATGAAGACTGACACTACACACTAAGTTTCTTAATAATTATCAGTTGTTTTTTAATTTGACCTCAAATTTTCAAGATAGTGATTTTATGACTCCCTTTATAAACATGACATGTGGCATTTATAGTATATTTTCCAGAGCATAATTTCACACCACTAGTGTGAAACCATGTCTCACCCAGGATTTAAACTATGACACCTATCAGATTTCTAAAGTGGTATGGAAAAATGGCTATGTTGAAAGTTTGGAGTTAAAAAATTGAAAACTAACAATGTGAGTGAACGTTGAAATATTATAGCATTCACTCATAACCTGGACATTTTACCATATTTGTACATCAAATTGTCAGCATAGCCTCCTTATTACCATGCCTCATAAACCTGGTAGGTGTAAATGTTCTAATCTCCACCAAATGTTGTTCCGCACCAGAGGTGTGAAATCACATTTTTGCCAGAATTTGAAAAATGACTGCTATCGTGATCATGAGGTGGTGTGAAAAAATAACTATGATGAAAATTAGGGGTCAAAATATATAAAATTACTAAACGTATTTGTGGGTATAGAAAAATGTCAATGTATGCTTATAACTTTGTGAATTTCAATATTTTGATTGCAAATTTTCAATACAGCTGTGTTATGTCCCCACCTTATCAACCCAGTAGGTGACAATTATTGAATCCTGACTGAAATATAATTTTGAGTCATAAATGCAAAAACAAGTTTTGGCCTGGATTTCAAAAATGACTGCTGTCAGATTCATGAGGTGGTGTGAAAAAATGGCTATATTGAAAATCTGGGGTAAAAAAATATAGAAAATTACCAAAGAAATGAGGGTGCATGTAAAAAATGTCAATGCACACTCATAACTTTGTTGATTTTCAGTATTTTTACCCTAAATTTCAGCATAGACTTTTTATGACCCCACCTCTTGAACAAAGATGGGAACATTTTTCAAAACCCGCATGAAAGGTGATTTCATGCAGCAGCCACAAAATCACTTTCTGGGATAGATTTGCTTAATGTCACCATCATTTTTCATGGGGAGGTGTGGCAAAAAGGTAAGTTGAAAATTTGGTGAAAAAATTTTCAAAAATGACAAAGTTATGAATAAAACTTCAAACTCCTTTAAAATACATTAAACCACACATACCTTATGTTCTCATATTGTAGTCACTGGTTCCAGCAGCAAGATGTGTCTTCATGGGACCTGTTCAGGAGATTGAAGGTGTGTGGGAGGTATGAGGTGGTGGGTGTTGAGTAGGGGGGGTAGGGTGTGTTGGGGATGCTTGGGGGGTCAGATTGCTGATGGACCATTTTGTTTTCTACAGATGAAAAAAAAGATCAATGAGGGATGGTTTCCTTTATTGTTGGGGGAGAGAAGCCAGCACTGGGGAGTGGACACCCCAGTGTGAGGAGGTTCTCTGGTGGCATGAGGGTGTACACTCTGGTGCTGTCACATATTTTTCTGTGGGAGGACAACCAGGAGGGGTGGGCAGTGTTGAAAGAAGTGGTACTGAGGCTGGACACTCTGGTCCACTTTCTAGTTTAAAAAAAGGATTGGTTGGGGTGACCAAGAGGGGAAGGGGATAAAGAAGTGGTAATGGGGGGGCACCCTGGTCCGCTAAATAAAAACAGATAGACAGACAGACAGACACACACACAGGTAGGCAGGTAGGTAGATGACAGATAGATACATAGATAGATAGCGTGAGAGAGAGAGAGAGAGAGAGAGACATGCAGACAGACAGATCAGGGGAATGGTGGTTCACTTGTGTAATTGAAGCTGCCAGCATGACTCCAGCTGCAGCATCACAGTTCAAGAAAGTCCTGCTGTTCTCATATTGATAACATGGATGAATGCATTGTGGGACCTGCTCAGGTGAGTGAGGGTGTGCATGGGGGTACTGGGGGAGGGGTGAGATTGCTGATGGGCCATTTTCTTTTTTTCAGGTCAAAGAAAAAATTATCAACAAGGGATGGTTTTCTTTATTGTAGGGGAACAGTGCTGACAATGGCAATTGAGCACCACACTGTCAGAATGATCTTTTGAAGCAATGGGGGTGATCATGCTGGTGCTGTCACCCATTTCTTTGGGGAGGGGTGGAAAGAAGTGGTACCAGGGGTGGGCACCCAGGTCCACTATTATTTTATTGTAATTACATGGGGAGTAGGTGACCTGGGGGGGCAACAGAAACAGTACCAGGGGTTGGCATCCTGGTTGCTTAACAATAGAAAAAATAGATAGATAGATAGATAGATAGATAGATAGATAGATAGATAGATAGATAGATAGACAGACAGACAGACAGACAGACAGACAGACAGACAGACAGATAGATAGATAGATAGATAGATAGATAGATAGATAGATAGATAGACAGGCAGACAGATAAACAAAGTGCCAGAGATATAGACAGAGAGAGCAGCAGATTGTCAGCTCACTGCATGAACTGGAGTCAGCAGCATGACTCTAGCTGTGGCTTCAGAATTCAAGAAAGTTCCCTTGTTCTCATAGTGAGAATGCAGATGAACAGCTTCTCTTGCTAAGCTGGGCACCCAGGATTTTCTGGTGCCCAGAAACATTATTTCCAAGGCGATTTTCAAAAAACTAACACCAGAATCTAGCTAACAGGCCCCCTTTAGCTAGATTCAAGTGTTTGTTTTTTGTCCTGTAATTGAATCTCCACCTTGTTTTTAATCCTTGATCCATCATAATTTTAAACAAGAACATTAGGTCCCCCCTAACTCTTCTTTGTTGCAGTGAAAATAGGCTGATTCTACTAAGTCTATCTTCATAATTTAATTTTTTCATGGACCCAGTCATTTTAGTAAACCTGCACTGAATTTTTTCCATTCTGTCAATTTCCCTTTTCTTATATGGGTTTCATAATTAAGACACAAAATCTGAGTGCGGTCTTACATACATTTTGTACAGAGGCAACATACATACCTTTGTTTTGTTAGTGAAACTTCTTCTGATGTTTTTGATCATAAAATTAGGTTTTTATAACGTGTGTCCTGTGTTGTTTAAACTCTAATTTGTTGTCAACTATGATGCCATGGTCTTTCTCCTGACTTGTGGCATTCAGGTTTTTGCTATTTAATGTGTAAGTTTGTAGTATGTTTGCTTTACCTAAATGCATAACTGTGCATTTACTAATGCTAAAAGGCATTTTATTTGTTATTCACAAGTCTTCAATTTTTTTAGGTCATCTCTCATTTCTATTTACTGCATAAGTGTTTCAAATGGCCCCCCTAATTTGATATCATCTGTAAATTTGATTACAGCATTGCTAATGTCTGTATTAAGGTCAGTGATATACTGTATAAAGAAAACAACACTGACCCCAAACTGAGCCCTGTGACACCCCATTAGCAACCCTCAAAGGAGCAGAGCAGTCCCATAATACTCTTACTGTAGTATTCTATTTTCTAACAAGTTCTTAGTCTATCTAATTATTTTATTGTCTATACCAAATGTGCTCATTTTTTTCTATTAAACTTTTATGGGGGACTTTATCAAACGCTTTTTGAAAGTCCAAGTATTTGATATCCATAGGTATGTTGTTGTTTAGTGCTTTATTTATAGACTCATCGAAATATAAATGATTGGTGGTGCATGCTCTTTCCTTCTTAAACCTGTGCTGTTGTTTTTATCATCAAGTCCCAATATAGTCATCCTCAATCTTTATTTTTAAGAACCTTTCAGCAATTTTGCATAGAATCGATGTTAGACTGGCAGGCCAATAATTTGATGTGTCTGACACTCTGAACAACTGTTGCATGCTTCCAATCATTAGGCGCCTCCCCTGTATTAAATGAGGCATTCAATATTCTTTATTATAGATAGCACCATTTATTTCATTTCTTATGTATATTACTACTACTCCTCCTCCTTTTTTGTTTTGCCTGTCCTTAACAATTAATTTGTAACCTTGTATATTTCTATTCCACTCAATTTCTCATTCCCAAGTTTCAGTAATCTTGCAGATGCCAATGTTTTCTAATGTTAACATCATTTCTGGGTCTGATTTTTTATTAATGTTCAAGCTTCTTGCATTTAGTGACCAAACATTTATATCAGCCATCTGCCTCCTTCCATTTTTTTTTAATTTGAGTAGTAGTAACTGTAGCCTGATTTTCTGTTTTTTCTGAGTTTTAACACTTTTCCACATGTACATTAGTTTAAAGCTTTGTCAACAAATATTCTTAGTGTCAATCCCAGTTTTCTACTGCCTTTTGTTTACTGAGGTGGAGACCATCATGACAACAATATGTTGGTTCATCCATTAACTCCTCTTAGTGAGTAATGCACCCTTTCCCTTCTTGAAGTGTCCATAATCTTAACCAGTTGTTTATATCTCTAATTTCATCCAAATTAGAGTTACTTTCCCTTGGTACAGGCAACATTTCAGAGAAGTACACCTTACACTTAAGTCTACTAGCTTCTTACCATATATCTTTATATTCTTGTTTGATTTCTGTTTGTCCCTGATTTCTAATATTGTTGACCCCACGAGTGTAAAATTACTCTGGCATTAAAGAAAGGATAGTGCAACACCTGGAATCCATAGGAGCACAGGATCCAAGACAGCATGTGTTTACAAAAGGAAGGTCCTGGCAAACTAATCTCATAGATTTCTTTGACTGGGTAACCAGAGTGGTGGACCAAGGGGGAACAGTTGATGTCACCTACCTTGATCCAGCAAAGCATTCCATACTGTTCCACATAGAAGATTGATTAATAAGCTGGGTAGGCTCAGGGTGGGTCAGAAGTTGGTCAATTGGGTGGCAAACTGGTTGACGGGCAGAAAACAGAGAGTGGTGGTAAATTGTATACAGTCAGAAGAGATGAAAGTCACAAGTGGGGTACCTCAGGGATCAGTCCTGGGGACAGTCCTCTTCAATATCTTCATCAGTGACATTGCAGATGAACTGGAAGGCAAGGTTTGTCTGTTTGCAGATGACACCAAGATCTGCAACAGAGTAAATGATCCAGGTGGGGTGGGCAGAATGAGAAGAGATCTGGATAAACTAGCAAAATGGTCTGAAGAGTGGTAACTGGGGTTTAATCCAAAGAAGTGCAAGATCATGCATATAGGGAAGAAAAACCCTGAAGCCACCTATAGGCTGGGAGGGGAGTTGCTGGCAGTCACAAGGTAAGAAAGAGACTTGGGCATGATTATCACTGATTACCTGAACTCATCCAAGCAGACTACTAAAGCAGTAGGTAAGGCTAGTGGGATGTTGGGGTGCATTAGTAGGGGTATCACAAGTTGAAAGAGGGAGGTAATAATCCCTCTTTACAAAACACTGGTTAGACCCCATCTGGAGTACTTCAAGCAGTACTGGAGGCCACACCTTCACAAGGACAGTAACCAAATTAAGGCAGTCCAGAGAAGGGCAACCAAAATGGTGCAGGGACAGCATTAGAAAACATATGAGGACAGATTAATGGAGCTCAATATGTATACCCTTGAGCAAAGGAGGGAGAGAGGTGATAGGATCGAAACATTCAAACACCTTAGAGCATTAACAAGGTGAAAGAGTCTAACATGTTTCAATACAAGAAAAACAGCAGGACAAGAGGACACAGCATGAGATTAGAGGAGGCCGATTAAGGGGTAATATGAGGAAGTTCTTTTTCATAGAAAGGGTGGTGGATGCATGAAACGGCCTACATCAGGAAGTGGTGAATATGAATACAGTGCAGGGCTTCAAACAGGCATGAGATAGGCATAAGTGAACAATACAGGTGAGTATGAATAGATAGGCCATTGACAGAGCAAAGGCCAATGGCACATTCATAAGGTAGAAAAATAAATGGGCAGACTGGATGGGCCTTGCAGTCCTTATCTGACGTCAACTTCTTTGTTTCTATGTTTCTATTACCGTCTCTTTCTTTCACTATGTTTTTTAGCATTTCTTTGACTTCCTGTATCTTGGCCCCAGAAAACTAACTGGTGGTTACATGTTCCTTGTTACCACTCAATCTGTATCTGTCTGTATATTTAATAATGGAATCACCCAGTGCATATACCATTTTTTGGGGGCTGTTTTCAGTATCCATTCTTTCTGCTTCCTCACCTGAAATAATTATGTCGTTGGCCACTGTATCCCTATCCCCAGTGCTAATAGCTTTGTGATTGTTGTATATTTCTCGGTGTAAGTGTGGTGAATCTGAGTTATGCTTGTTGCCTAAACTTCCTGGTGAATTATCCCCAAATGTACAAGTTGTGCTTGTACTTGTTCATTTAGTACTTCTGCTGCTTGTGTACTACTTTCAGGGTTAGATAGTTCATCTTCTAATGATGTATTATTTGGTACATCATTAGTTACTTCTGTGTTGATTACCACATTTGCAATATCAAATAAAAGCAGTGGTTCAAAGTTGTTATGTATCTCCATAATAAGCCCCATAGCCCCCCTTCTGACTTTTTTGTATCTCCTTTGTTCTTTTTCCCAATTTCCCTCTCCTGCCTGATCCCTAGCTCTTTTTCTAATGTCTCTACCTTCTGTCTCAATGATACTGACCTCATTATATTAAGGTATTACAGTGTCCTGCAACAGTTTGTTCTGTTGCATTGAAACTAAAGCCATTTCTGCTTGAAGCAGTTTATGTTTAAGTTCCTTAATTAACTGGCATTCATTACAAGTAAAATTCAGGACCTCACTGGCTACTTCTGTACAAATTGTTCTGTAAATGATACATCACAGACCAAGTTGTCCCCCTTCCAAACTAATCACATCTGTATCCATGTTTAAATGTCTGCTGCTAGAGACAATGTTATCTGCTAGATCCTATACTTAGAACCTGCAGGCACAGTACTTAAAACAATCTGACAGCTCTTACCAGAACTGTGTATCCTCTACCCCTCTTCCCCTGCTGACACTGCAGACAGATGCAGACATGCTGTGTGTGTCTTTATGCACATCTTCGGGTGATGTGACATGCGCTCACCCCTCTCATGCTTGCCCCGCTCACAAAGGGTGCTCAGTTTATCCCTCCATGACCTGGAAGTGCTGCCAGGTCACATGACCTTAACTAGCCCCTAAACTTGTTTAAAATACAATATCTAAAAACTCAAGCACTAGTGGAAACTCTAAGAGGTCTCCTACTGCCCTAACCTCTTGTAAGTTTCCTTTTTCAGGGCTCCAACTCACTGTCATCGCTGCACTACAGCAGATAGGAAGTTCAATAGTCCAAACCATATAGCTTTGGACTACAATCCCCAGTTTCCTCTGCAGAGAACAGTCCCCACAATATAATGCTGCTCGTACCAAATAAATTAAGCTGTTGATTTCAAGTTTCAGCCAGGTCTGCCTCACCACCAACAAGGGCAGTCATGCAGCATGTGGACTGAAAGTCAATTATACACTTGCACGGGGCACTCAATTTATCCCTCCATGACCCAGAAGTGCTGTAGGGTCACGTGACTTTCACTCACCCCTAAACTTGTTTAAAGTACAATATTTAAAAGTTCAATCACTTGTGGAGACTCCAGGGGTCTCCTACTGTCCTAACCTCTTGTAAGTACCCTTTTTCAGGTCTCCAACTCATTCTCAGTGCTGCACTACAGCAGGTAGGAAGTTCAGTTGTCCGAGCCATTCAGCTCTGGACTACAATCCCCATTTCCCTCTATAGAGAACAGTCCCCACAAAATAATGCTGCTCGTACTAAATAACTATAAGCTGTTGATTTCAAGCTTCAGCCAGGTCTGCCTCACCACCAACGAGGGCAGTCATACAGCATGTGGACTGAAAATCAACATGATCAGTATTTTTTCAAATGATCGGTGTTTTATATTCACACAAGTAAATCATGAAAATAAGCACTTGCGATAGTTTTTCTACCATTTGCATTCATCACTTATCCAAATCATCCATGTAACTCTGGAACTGTATAATTTTTTTTCATGAAACCTTCAAAAGACACACCCTTGGAAAAGGCTCCTTCAACTGTGAAAATTTCATGAAAAAATTCCTCACCATCCAGGCTGTAGGTGATAGCAAAAACAAACAAAGAAAAACAATGCAATTTTACGTACAGGGAAACAAAAAGGGGATTTTATTTTCCATTTCTTGGCACTTCTCATCTCAAAAACCAAACATACCATCACAAAACTTTTCAGTTCTGGGGACTCTGACAGCCAGACCATGCGTGCCAAATTTTGTGCTATTTCTTCAAACGGTGCCAAAGTTATTAAGGTGCTAAAATTGGGATTTAACATTAAACAGCCTACTCAAATCTAACTATAGTTGTGCTACCACACACTATATAATACAGAATTTGATATCACATCACTGGACTATTGCTTGACATAGGACATTCAATTTTTTAACAAAACAGTAAAATCAGAGGAATCATCTATCTTGTATGCATGTTGAAATGATGCACTATAAATACTGATACTGTAAACATCATTGTGTATCAAACTGAAAAGCTTTTTAAAACAACTTGAGCTGATGGACATTTGGGGTGAGTATGCCATTCTAAATATTGACACGCTTTGTGAGGAAGTACAGCAGCATGTAAAGAACACCTTTTTTCAGACACAATTTGAATAATTATGGGATGTATCAAATATAAATCTTTAAAAAAATTAAAATGATTTAGAATGGATGAAAAATACTTGCACTTATGTCAAAAGGCCAAGCTAAGAAGGTATGCCATTGTTAGGGTGTCGTCATTAGGGCATTGTCATGTAGGCACTGAAACAAGGTCATGAGTGTCAGAGGCATTCTGAATTTCACAGCGTCCCACGCTCAGATCATTTTTGGCATCCACACCATTCTTTTACCCTTTAATGCATGCCAGCCCTGAAATTGATTATTGTTAGTTTTGGAGGGTGTGGGGGGGTGAAGCCCCCCGCAAAACACAAGTCTTTTCAGGTATGGTCCTTGAGCACCATAACTTTGTGGTGGTGCAATGTTTACCCATGATCATGATAGGTCACCATTTTCTTGTGCTCTAATTTATGGCTCCCACATCTCTTGTACACAGACATGGGTAAACCAGCAAAGAATGGCGTACCTTAAACTTAGATTAGGCATTCTATACAAAAATGTGAACAGTACTAAGCTACGGACTATGGAGATTATATAAGGATGTTGAAACCTGTATTTGTAAGAAACCATTTAAATTACACATAAAACACCTTGTATCTGAATGTAAGAATTTTCAAGAAGAACATAAAAAACGGTTGCTACCAGTGTGGCCAAAAATGAACTCATAAGGAAGGGAATGTAAAACGAAGTTGATTAATTGAATGCTCAAGTGTAATTATGAAACTCACATTTATGCAGTTGCAAATTTTGCACTGAAAGCTATTTATCAACTGTAATGGATTAATATGTGATGTCGTTTTAATGTTTGTGTAATCAGATGTGTATTTTATGTATGTTATGACACTTGTTTTTACTGAACTGACTGAATCAGGAAGTTAGAGTTTTGACTATGTCACTACAAGAATTCAAAATTAAGAGAATTGATCTGATAGGTTATTAGCTCATAGTCAGAGTTTTGAATCCTTACAGTGACATAGGTAAAATCTCCAGCTTCCTGGTGCCATGAAAGAAACTGTACAGAATGTTGCCTGTACAAAGAAAGCAATACAAAACACAGTTCACATTTTAACTTGCTTACAGGCACAGGTAAATATGAAATGTCTGCGGGGTATGAATATTAATTATTAAAATAATGACTTTACGAACAGCTTCACATAAGAAATAGTTTCCTGTTCCTTTTTAATAATCTGGAAATATGTTCTTTCCTTGCCTGGATTCCAAATCCTATGCACTGTTTGTCTTGCAAATTGCTGCTCCCATATGCTGCCTCAGAAGGCAACAAATGCATTATATCAACTGATATTTTTCATTTTGTCCTAAAGCAGACTGTGTAAGAAAACCACCTAACCTAATGTTTCCTTGGTTACTTTTGCAAGAAGAGTTCAATAGCAGCAATTTCTTTTTATTTTTGGACATGTTATGATATATGCCTCAATCTTTCTCTTGTATCATTATTGAGGGGAACACTCCAATTCTTAGACAAGAGGAAATCTGTTATTTTTTAGCAGTATTACTTCCAGCATTCAACAAAGCAGTTTTGGGCACCAGTCTCGATCCACTTTTTTAATATTAAAATAAAAACACATGTTTTTGTACCCTGGATACATCATTTTAATGCCTTACTGTGAAACATCTGCATATAATAATGTTGCAAACACAGCTTTGGTCAGATTGTCATTTTTGTTGTATAAAATAATACATGCATTAACATCTGCCATTTTGAGCTCAAGATAAAATGCTTTATGGACTGTTGCATATGAAATATGCATCAGGCCAATGGCAGTAGGACTTTATCAAAAGATGTAGTTGAATTAATCCTGTTGCTTTTCCTGATGAAGGTCTGCAGTCTAAAACAAAACACTTGCCAGCTACAGTATATTTTAAGGTGTGTTCACACTGCCAACCCCATTCTAATTTGTCTTGTGGTGCAGGCTGCTCCATTCACCCTGCAGTGATACCACTCCCATTCACACATCAGCCCTCTACATCAGTGTGACAGCCCTTCCTACATTTCAATCAAACATCTGTGGGGGCAGTGTGGGCTGTTGACAGAATGCTGCTAACCTGCTTTTATAATTGATATTAAATATAATAGCTCCACATACCTTCAGCATCGGGAGTAGCAGTTGGGCTGCTTCACTCTTCTACACTATACATGCCACAAAACTGGGAAAAGTTCTACAGGCATGTTGTAAAAGTAGAGAGACTTGCTGACAATACGTCATGGCCATCCCTAATTCTACCTGCATCCCAGCCCCAGAATGTATGTTACTCTATTATACTAATTTAAAAATTATAGCAGCAGGGGAACTGGGTAGACTTGGTGGGCCCAGCTGATTGGAGGTTTAGAATGGGGTGCTGGAGGGCTGCAGCAGTGCAGGCAGAGCAGCGTGTTCACATGCTTGCAAAAAATGCCTGCACCAGTACATGTTCCCAGCAAAACAGGCATCGTGGTTCACCAGATTGGAGCAATGTCCAATGTCCCAGCAGTCATTTACATGACCTGATTTGCACCATTGCAGTTCTTCTGCATCACTCACAATGGTGCAGACCAGGTTGTGTGAACGGGGCTATAGACTGCTGCAAAAGAGCTCTGCCAGCAGGCAAGAATTTATCTGTTGTCACTTCCCCCTCAGATACTTGAACTGGTCAGGTTACTTAGCTATCAGTGGGGGAGGGACATCCCAAAATGGGAGGGTAAAGAAGGTAGTTAGGGCTGTCCTGCAGGCAGTGGCCTTGTGGCTGAAGAGGATAAGCAACAGGGGTTTTATTCTGCTACCAGCTTCTGCCAGAGAACAGGCAGAGCACCAGGAGAAAGGATCTGCTGCTATAACTAATCTTCTCTACTGGGACTATATTGCCCTCCTTCCCTCCCCTCCACCCCCCCCCCACCCAAAGGCAGTTCTACTTTTATAGGCACAGGATTTGACTGACAACAGGAACTTCCTGTTTGGGAGCAGGAAGTGAATGGTCACAGAGCCACCAAAGACTCACCATCTTAGAAGGATAAGAGTAGCTCTCCACCCCCCCCAGCTGCTGGAGGTCTGACTCTGAGCAAGTAAGGAGACTACAGAGAAATATAGGAACTTCTTGTCTCAGAACAGGAAGATCAGGAGCTAAAAGGGCACAGAGGCAGTTAGTAAGTAGGGAGAGAAAAAAAAAGAAATAAACAAACAGAGGAAAGAGTAAGTATTCCAAACAAAAGTAAGGGGGCCAGAAATAAGACATGATGGGAGTAGTGCAGTGCAGTGGCTGTGGAGCAGCAGTCTTCCAGGAGACATTCTGGAGGATGCAATGTTGTCCCATCTGCAGGCACCTCTCTGGGTTGAGGGAGGAGGTTTCTCATCTCCAGGCAGAGTTGACCAAGATTTGTGGGACCTCCTCTCCCACCCAGGGACCACCAGGACCACTACTGTTGCCTCAGAGGCTGCCAAGAAAGAGGAGTGGTTGGACCACAGTGGGCTCAGGGAGGGTGAGGGTAGTAGAAGAGAGGTGCATTCCTCCAGTTGTACCTCTCCACAATTTCAATGCTGTTCTGGAAAAGTGTGGTTCCTCTATGGAGGCACCCACAGTGGAGACCAAGGAGGATGCTGGGAACCTCCACAAAGGAGACCCACAGGAGGGTGGCATGGGACCCCACAGGGGAAGGAAACAACTCCTGGTGGGGTACTCCATTGTTAGGAAGGTAGAACTGGGGGAAGAAGGGGAGAGGGAGGTAAGGTGCCTGCCTGGCACCATGGCTTGGAGGGACAGGGAGTGAATCCTCAGGATCTCAGGAGCAAATGCACAGGGGAGGGAGCTGGATGTCATTGTCCACCTAGGGACAAATGACCTGGCTAAAAAAGGTATCAGAGCAGTGCAAGAAGTGTTTGTGGAGATGGGGAGGGGCCTTAGACAAATAGCATGCACAGTAACCTTCTCAGAGGTGCTGCCTGTCTATGGCATGGGTGAGGCTAGGGTGCTCCACACCATGGAATTCAATCAGTGGTTGACAAACTGGTGCAGAGCTCAGGGATTTGGCTTCATTTGGGACTGGGGGTCCACCTGGAGGGATGCAGGCCTATACTGGTGTGATGGTCTGCATCTGTCCAGGAGGGGAACCAGGATCCTAGGTGATAGGTTTAAAAGCTTCATTGGCAAGCATTTAAACTAGCCAAGGGGAGGCACTGGAGAGGAGCAGGGAAATCCTAGCCCCCCCTCAAAAATCAGGGTACTAGGTGAGGTAGACACCAACATAGAGATGTCAATCGGGATAAGTGCAGGGGTAAATGGAGAGAGTGAAAAATGCAATAAGGACAGGGATGGTGCAAACAGGGGTAAGGCCATCAAGAAATGGAGGGTAATGAGTACCAACACCAGTAGTCTGGGCAACAAGCTCCCTGAACTGGTGGCCTTGATGGAAGAGGGATGCCTGGATATCATAGCAGTCACAGAAACATGGTACCCAGAGAACCATGGCTGGGATGTTAACATACCAAGGTACACAACCTACGGAGAGGGAGGGGAGAAGAGGGGGCGGAGTAGCTCTTTATGTAAGGGAAGGGATAAAAGCAACTGAACAAAAGAGTAAACAGGGAGGAGAAGAGGCACTGTGGGTCACCTTAGAGACTGGAAATAGCACCACAATCCGCACAGTGGGTTGTATACAGACCCCCATGTCAGGGGGAAGGAATAGACAAGGATATGATAGAAGGCATACTTAGGATGGCAGAGAAAGGGGAGATACTGTTGATGGGGGACCTTAATATGTCAGATGTTAGCTGGAGCACCTTTGCTGCAGTCACATCAAAAAGCAGGGCCATTCTCGATGCTCTTCAGGTGGCATGCCTCAGCTAGTTTTGGAACCTATTCGTGAGGGAGCAATCTTAGACTTCATACTCTCAAATGGGGATAGTGAGAGGATCTCAGATCTAGAAGTGGGTAGCCATTTGGGAACAAGTGACCACCAAACAGTGTGGTTCACGATAAACTCAGCTACAGAGTCAAGCCATAGAAAAGTGAGGGTTCTGGACTTCAGGAGGGCTGACTTTGGCAAGATGGGAGAGTGCCTTAGAAAAACACTAGCAAATAGGCTAGAAGGAGGGGTGGAGCAACAATGGGGAAACATCAAAACTGCCATCACAGAGCCAACAAACCTTTGTCTGAAGCAAATAAACAAATCAAAATGAAAGAAAAAGCCACTATGGTTCTCAAAAGAGGTGGCGGTGAAGGTTAGGGAGAAAAAGACAGCATTTAGGAAGTATAAGGAAACACAGAAGGAGTAGGAAAGAGAACTATACCAGTTAAGGCAGAAGGAAACAGGGAGGGTATTCAGAATAGCAAAGGCCCAAACTGAGGAAAAGATAGCCAACTCAGTTAAGAAGGGGGATAAAACCTTTTATAGGTATATCAGGAAGCATAGAAAGACAAACGTAGGGATAGTGAGGCTGAATAGAATGGATGGTGGGTGGGCAGAGTGGGACAGTGAAAAAGCAGGGATACTGAACAAATACTTCTGTTCAGTATTCACAAAAGAGGAAGTGGGGGAGGTGCCTAATCCAATTAACAGAAGCACTCTGGATAGGGGGGTCGATCCCAGTCCTTTCACAGAAGAAAGGGTTCTGAAAGAACTCCTAAAACTGAAGGTGGACAAAGCAATGGGGCCAGATGGAAATGACCCCAGAATTCTAAAAGAATTAAGCAGAGAACTAGTGACACCATAATTACCCTTTTTAACAAATCATGGGAGGATGGTGTGGTACCTGAGGACTGGAGGAAGACAGATGTGATTCCCCGTCACAAATGTGGGACCAAGACAGAGGCAGAAAACTACAGACCTGTCAGTTTGACCTCTATGGTAGGGAAAGTGATGGAATCACTTCTGAAGGGAAGAATTGTTGAGTACCTAGAGGCCAGTAGGGCGCAGAACCCAAGGCAACATGGGTTCACAGCAGGAAGGTCATGTCAGATGAATCTTAATTGATTTCTTTGACTGGGTGACCAAAGTAGTAGACCAAGGAGGGGCTGTGGACATGGCCTACCTAGACTTTAACAAGAAATTTGACACAGTCCCACACAAAAGATTAATAGTCAAATTAACCAGTCTAGAAGTGGGTCCCAGGGTGGTAGCATGAGTAAAACATTGGTTGGACAACAGGACACAGAAGGTAATTGTAAATGGAGTCCACTCTGAAGAAAGAGGGGTTACTAGTGGGGTACCACAGGGTTCAGTACTGGTCAAGTCCTTTTTAATGTCTTTATAAATGACATTGCAGAGGGACTGGAAAGAAAAGTACGCCTCTTTACAGATGACACAAAGATCTGCAACAGGGTTGATAAACAAGGAGGTGTGGAAAGGATGAGAAGGGACTTGGCAAGGTTGGAGGAATGGTCAGCAGTATGGCAGCTTGGATTCAGTGCAAAGAAGTGCAAAATAATGCACCTGGGAAACAAAAACGCAGGGGAAGATTACACAATGGGGGGGATAGTAACAACAACAAAAATAGAAAGGGACCTGGGGTTAATCATATCAGATGACCTTAAGGTTGGCAAGCAATTTGAGCAGGCAGTAGGGAGGGCTGGGGGATACTGGGATGTATAGGGAAAGGCATCACCAGCAGAAAACAGGAAGTTGTTATCCTCCTGTACAGACAGTTGGTGAGATCCCATCTGGAGTACTACATCCAGTTCTGGAGACCCCATCTCCGCAAGGATATAGACAGGATGGAGGCAGTTCAGAGAAGGGCAACTAAAATGGTGCAGGGTCTGCAAGAGAAGTCATATGAGGAGAGACTAAAGGAGCTTAATATGTATACCCTTGAGGAAAGGAGGGAGAGGGGGGGACATGATAGAAATGTTTAAGTACCTCAGTGGAATCAACAAAGTCCAAGAGGGTAGCATCTTTCAGAAAAAGAGATGTGGAAGAACAAGGGGACACAATTTGAAGACAGAGGGGGATGGCTGAGGGGCAATGTGAGGAAGCATTTTTTCACAGAGAGGGTGGTGGACACATGGAACAGCCTTTCTGAGGAGGTTGTGGGTTCTAAAACTGTGGGAGAATTCAAGAATGCATGGGACAGACATAGAGCAATTTTTGTGGGGGTTAGGAAGAAATAGGCTATTGGTTAAATAAGCTCTGCAGCTTATCCTCTAGGTAGGGAAATGGGCAGACTAGGTGGGCCAAGCGGTCCTTATCTGCTGTCAAAGTCTATGTTTCTATGTTACTCACCCTGGTTCAACATCTTTGTTTCTCCTCTCCAGCCATAAGCTTCAGTAGGATACAGCAGCAACAGCAGGCTGAGTGCTTTCTGGCACGATATTGGGAGGCTGATTATTTTCCGGAGTGCTGATCTGTAGCTAATTATAGGTGAAAAATTGGGTCTCCTGCAAGACCGGCTGCAATGTTTCCTAGCTTTAACAACAACAAGTATTTGTTTCTGCAGTTTGTTAGTTGTTGTTCATAGACAACAGTGCTGGAAATAAACCATGTGTCAAATGTTTTTTTAGCACAAATTGCAAAATTATTTCCAACCCTGTATAGACCATGTAGCTTTTGGTTGACCAGTTTACTATAGTAACCAACATTGTATGATCTTCATGCAATAAAGGTTTATCTAATACAACACCAAGGTGTGTAGTTTTAAACTTTATCCAAGCTTGCATCAGTGTGGTCTGGGTGTTCTAGCTACGATGCAGCCATCAGGCAGTTCTGTTCAGAGATGTGGGACTGCAGTTCCATGTTGGCATGTGCACCAGGGATCCAGGACTGCATGGTGCAACATGGCTTAGCATTTATGATGTGCGCTGGCCCAGTTTTGGTGGTAGCCTGCCCTGGGGTTGAGGCTTGGCACAAAAAGATATAAAATAAAACAAAATGGTAAACAAAATGCAGGTAAGAAATAACACTGCAATCAAACAGATGATGTGAGTGCACTGTTAGGTTGCTCCCAATTTTGGACCAGGTACCACTGGCCTTTTTGGGGAAGGGTTGGAGCTGTAGCAGGGAAATAAAACAAAGCTGTATTTATAGTACACACCGTTTTTTATCTCTGTAATAGAGTCCATCTAAACAACATCTCATTTTCTTGAGGCTCTCAAGGGAAACAGAAACCTTTGAGAGTCTCATTAAAATGAAATTGTTGAATATTCTACTGCTCTATCTTTCCAGTTGCCACTGGCCTCTCCTATCCTCGTTTGCACCTCCTTGATGTGTCTACTACCCTTATCCCCCAGGGCGCTGTTGTCCAACTATGCTGTTTACTGCCTGCCTTGTTTGTGCCATGCTATTATCTTCCCCCCACTTGCTATGTAATCTCATGTTGTTAATGCATTGACCTTGCACTGTATGTTGCTCTTGATTATTCTTGCTCTTGTTGCTGCCTGTTATGCCTGAATGTATTCTCTGTAATATCCTGGGTCGCACCTGAAAATAGGCACTTGGTTGTCTAGTGCGCTTTCCTGGTAAACAAAAGTAAATAAAAAATTATGTTTAAAGCTGAGACAATCAACATTCATTTATGGTAATTTGCATATAGGTCCCATCATGAATTGCGTAAAGGAATAGATGCACTTTTATACTCTTCTAGAACTTGATTTTACTGTCAGTACACTGCTACGTAACAGTTGACAAAAGTTTTTTGCATTATTGTTCCTTTCTTTTAAAATATGTTACTGCTTTGGTCACATCATGACCAAAAGATCTGGTAACACTATGTGAGTAACTGACTTCCTGTGCAGGGCTTGAAAAACAGTTACACTACACTGATGTGCCCTACAATAAATACAGGACTGTGATGTGGTATTTCAGCCTTTGAAGATTCATTTAGATGCCTAGAATTCCTGTTTAATGCTAAAGCATCTAGATTTCTTATGTGGTCTCACTCTTGGCAAACAGCAGGATGTAAGAGCTCCCAAAGCCTAGAATCCATGGAGCCATCCTGGGACCCCATGATAAATATAAAAGTGTTGAAAGAGATATAAATAGGGATCATGATAAAAGATGTGCCACAAGTAACAGCACTGACAATATGATCAGAATGCCAACTGAGGTGCAGCATCATCATACCCTTTTTAGGGCTGGTGCCCAGCTGAGGATGATGGAGAGTAAAATCCTGACTTGGCTGGAAATCCAAGGTGTAGTCCATGCCAGTATGCCATCCCCTGGTTCATTGCCACCATTAAACACAAGTGGTAGGGCCTGAGGGTGGTTGTGAGACACAAGCTAGCCAGGATCCACTAGTCTTCTGGTATCATGTGGTTAGGGACCAGATGTCATGGAGCTGACCACTAGGGAGGATGCTGCTCCCTACACCATACGTTATCCAGACTTGGATAGTGAGGTCAATGGTCCTGACAGCCTACTACATAATGTAAGTATGTTTGCCTGTATTACTGCTTACTTGTCCATAAGTGACGTGCTGACCTGTGACTGTACCTTGCTACTGCAGACCCAGTTCTGAATACTCTAATAAGGATACCGTGTGGGAGGCACCTGATGGCTCAGTGGGATTGCTTTGCACTTCTATAAAAAATTACCTAGGTTAAGAAATAATCCCGGATCTGCTCAAATTTGGCAGCCAGGTAGGGGAAGGAGACAGCCTAGCTCCAATGCAGCACTGTCGCCTCATGATGAGCAGGAGAACTAGTTCTCTCACAAGGGGTGGTGCATGCCCAGAGCATGCTGCTACTGTCCAGGTTGACAGAGACTGTGCTGCTCATCTGGGTTAGTGGGAGAGATTTAGGGAGGAAATGCAGGAGTAAAAATTGAGCCTCAGCTACCTGAAGCCCTGCTTGCTTCCCACAGGCCAATGATGTTACTCTGGGACAACTTCTCTGAAGTTGGATATGTACCTGGGTGGGGCAGGATGGCCCTCCCCCCTCTCCATTCTGCCATGGAGAGGTAATCCATGGGGCCACAAACAAAAGGTAAGCACTGGGAGGAGAAGGGTGCTGGTGGTGCAGGGACAGAGCAGGAGCTGAAGCAGCCACCCAGGTGTCCCTAGAAGAGGATAAACAAATCAAAAAAAAGATAAGGATACAGTGTAAGAGATGGTATCATCTGCATCCAGGAATCAGAGTATCCAGCCACCACAGTCAGGGACACAATATTTCCTTACAGGATAAAGTAGGCACTGAATGCATGGTGGTCTGGTACAGTTCACTTTGCACCATCAGTATGCCAGCTTAATGTTTCTAAGCCCAGGGTCACCCACATTACAAGACACCAGCTAGGGCACCCAGAGTCCAGTAACATTCTGTAGCACAATGATTGTGTGAAGGATAGGACTGTGGGCTGGCAGCAACACACTCAGAGAATGTCCCATCCCATCTTCAGACCAGGAACACACAAGCATTATACAGCACACAGCCCTTGCCTACATAACTACTAGTACAAATCTCTCTGATCTCCACAGTACAGATGACCACGCTACATACCACACCAGTCACCCCATCACCACATGCAAGACCCCTACTATCCACAAAAGAGCATAGCAACATGGCTATACATAATGGATCAAAAACTGGCACTGTGTCAATGCCTGAAGGCCCTAGTGAGGACCTCAAGAGGCTCCCCAGGGTTAGAAATGGGCAAAGTGGCCCCAATTCGCTCTGAGAAGTGATTTGTGGAGTGAAGGCGAATTCGCAGAGTGCTTCGCAACATGAAGCGGAGTACTTCGCGTTATAATGGGTAACACAAAGTCCTTTGAAAACAATGACTTCGCATTACTCTGCCTTCCCAAATCACTACTCCACCAATTTCTTAAGAAAAAGTACATTGAAAATAATGTACCTCGCCTCACTTCACCTTGTTTATAAACACCAAAAGCGAATTTTGCAGTGATTCATTGGATTTCAAGTCACATGGGATCTAGATTGTTCTGCACAGCCTCAGTTTGGGGTAGTGTGTGTTGGAAACTGTAGAAGACAATGTGCTCTGAGAGCTCTCTGCGATTCAAACCTTCTAAAAGCTGTTAAAAAAGCCTTTTTGAGTCATTTTTTTTGCTGAAACTTTAGTTTATCGATTATAGGAAACCCTCTTATGCTCATATCATTGAGCGTTTATTGTTTGTGTGTGGATTTTGAATGTTAATGTACAACATTCAGTCTGTGTACTGAGAGACAGTGGAAGTGTGCTTTGGGGAAGGGCGTATCTGTGGTGTAGGTAGATTAACTTGGAGTAAAAGGCAGTGCTTTCTGTTTTGGTGATATTTTTCTTGTATAACTGTGTTAATGTACACACAGTAATATTTTCAATAAATGTTGTCATTTTTACTGATTGTTGTGGTGCAGCAGTGCATAATTTTAGTTTGTTTAAAATATGTGGTTATATTACTGAAGTTTTCAATTTGCTACACGTTACTTAGTGTGTGCGCGAGTATGTGTGTGACGCGTGTCATCAAATCAGACACCTTTTATTGTGCCACATAATAATTTCAGCAATGTGAACCTGCTATCTACTGCAGCTGTGTGGTTTTTGTACTTCTTTGTGGTATCTTTACTGGTACTAGTACTAGTGACTGTTACTGCAGCAGTGCAGTGCAGTACACTGCCCCGCCCCAACCGGCAAAGGTATTCTCTTCCAGATTTGAATTTCTGATGGTGAGCACTGGTTAGGTGTTGTGCCTTTTCGTCTGCATCTCTTCAGTGTGCAGCGCAATCTTAATCTGTCTGTGCATTTGCATCTCTTTAGGGCACAGTCTCCATTTGTAACTTAAGTCACAGTTGTTTCTTTGGCTTCCCTTCAGAGTACTGGACAGGTGTGGTGCATAATTCTGCATGAACATTGTACTCATTAATATGCGTTTTGAAGTCAGAACCATCACATACATGTGATATCTCCTTCTTTACGCAGGAGACCCCTGTTTTATTTGACTGAACTCCCTCCCTCCCTCCTGGGAAACAAAATCTCCTGCTTAAGTAAAATTCTGTCCAAAATATCCATCTTTTTTGGGCAGATAAAGACACACAAAAATTAAATCAGTGATGAACAATGTATCTGATAACTTTATATAACTAGTTATTTATTCTTTTTAGTGCTTATTCTTGGCAAAATGAAATGCATTACATTTTTGTAATGACTTTTTTCTTGTTTTTGACACCATTTAAGGACAAACGCACGACGTTATGGCATCTCCCTACTTGCAGGCCAATCTCCCTCCTAATTTGACCCAAATCTCCCTCTTAAGCAAGTTGGCAGGCCAATCTCCCTCCTAATTTGACCCAAATCTCCCTCTTAAGCAAGTTGGACATATGCCATCATCACGAGTCACTCTTGATACAAATCACATTCTTCATCATCACGGTCACAAATGCTGTCACAAATCACTATTCATGATTACGTCATGAATCTCAACTTTAATTTTTTTACTAGTTACTTGGATGTATCGTAAGCCTGTTTTGTAGTTTCTCTCCAGGTTCACCACCCCACCATTGTACTCATTAATACGTGTTTTTAAGTCAGGGAGTTTTGTGCAACAGCTCATTTGGGAAGTACAGCCGTAAGCATTCGCGTTTCCAATACAGTTCCATATTAGTTATCTCATGCCGTCGACACCGAATCACGTTCTTCATCATCATGGTCACAAATGCAGTCACAAATCACGATTCACGACCACGTCATGAATCACAACATAAATTTTTTTACTAGTTACTTGGATGTATTGTAAGCATGTTTTGTAGTATCTCTCCAGGCTTCACCACTCCACCATTGTACTCATTAATAAGCATTTTGAAGTCGGGGAGTTTTGTGCTACAGCTCATTGGGGAAGTACAGCCATAGCCATTCGCATTTCTTCCCGTACAGCATGTGAGTTACAGTACAGTAAGCAGTGGTGGATGAAGTGGCCCCAATTTGCTCCATGAAGTGATTCACTGAGTAACGCGGAATCCATGGAGAACTCCACAATGTGATGCAGAGTACTTTGCTTCATAATGAGGAATGCGAAGTCCATTGAAACAAATGACTTTGCGTTATTCCACCTTCCCCAAACCACTTCTCCACCAATTTTAAGGCGAAGTACATTGAAATCAATGTAATTCGCCTCACTTCACCCAGTAATTGAGCTCCAAATGAAATTCTACAGTTATTCATGGGATTGCAGGTCACATGGGCTCTAGATTGTTCGGCACAGCCTCAGTTCTGGCCAGCGTAGTGTGTATGCAGTGGTAGCTGGAGGCAGTTTGCTCTCAGAGCTCTGTGATTCAAAACCTCTAAAAGCTGTTTAAAATGCCTTTTTTGAGTAATATGTTTTGCTCAGAATTTGGTACATCAATTGTAGGAAACCCTTCTGTGCTCATATCATCGAGTGTTTATTGTTGTGTGTGGATTTTGAATGTTAATTTAGAACAGTCAGTCTGTGTACTGTGAAGTGTGCTATGATGTAGGTAGATTAACTGGGAGAAAAAGGCAGTGTTTCTGTTTTGGTTATAATTTTCTTGTATAACTGTGTTAATGTACACACAGTAATATTTTCAGTAATTCTTGACATTTTTTTGCTGATTGTTATGGTGCAGCAATGTACAATTTGTCTGTTTAAAACATTTGGTTATATTACTAAAGGATTTAAATTTGCTACGCATTACTTGAGTGTGCATGTGAGTGTGTGTGCGATGTGTGCCGTTAAATCAGACACCTTTTATTGTGCTACAGAGTAATTGCAGCAGTGTGAAACTGCTATCCACCACACCTGCATGAATATTTTTATACTGCTTTGTGGTATCTTTACTGGTAGTGAATTATTACTGCCATGCACTAATTCCCCAACTGGTAAAATGTATTCCCTTCCAGATTTGAATTTGTGATTTGTGAGCACTGGTTAGGTGTTGTTGTGCCTTTACATATGCATCCCTTGAGTGTGCAGGACAATCTTAAACTGTCTGTGCATTTGCATGGCACCATTAATTCTGGAAGACTGCATTTCTTGTTATGCTCTCATTTCACTTCATCAGCACTGGGCAATCTTCTGGACACAAGACAGTAGCATTTTGGGGATGCACATTAATTCTGGTGACTCTGTGTGTGACCTGACCACTGCACGCATGACTGAGTGTGCCATTAATTCCGGTAGACTTTGCATTTCTTGTTACACTCTCATTTCACTTCATCAGCACTGGGGAGTTTTCTGGACACAAGCCAGTAGCACTTTGGGGATGCACATTCATTCTAGTGACTGTGTGGGTGGGATGCTACTAATATTGTTGTCACTCTGCCTTACTTCTCATTTAAGGCAGAATGACAATGCAAAGTAATAATAACAAGGTGAAGTGAGGCTTTCCTATGGGGCACTCTGTGTAGCGAAGTGCCAATGCGAAATGGCCACTTTGCGTTTACTTCAACGGCGGATTTTAAATTTGCTGCATCTCTACCCGGGGTGGGGATGGGGGATGAGACATACACAGCTACACAAACCAAATCAAGAATCAATAGGCATAGGCTGTCCCAATAGACAAGTCTGGAATCTGTCCTTTCCGTTGTCTGCAACCTTTAGTTGGAGAGACTATATGTGGTGAGGACACACCAGATACAATTAAGGAAACACAAAGAAGAGCTATATGCCAAAACTGAGAAACTCGGGGTCTAACAAGATGAGCTCTGTGAACACAGTGAGGTCTTAAATGAGGAACTCTGTGCTACCTGTAGCTCCAAGTGGCAAACAGGATAAAGGTTCCCAGAATGTAGAACGGTCACAGAGTGACACAAAGGGCCCCTGCCCTTTGTCACACTGTTGTTCCACACCACTGTATAAACTGACCAGATTTCATTCTTGCTACAGTTCCAGTAAACACGCCCTTTCCAGCGACAAAATTATACCTACTAGACACTATGGTACAAAAGATGGAAGAAGGTTTTACAGGGATAAAAACTGCCATTCAAAATGATTTCTAACAAGATAACATTATATTAAACACCAGATTGGTATTAATCAGTGAGATAAATATTTAACAAATGCTATTTTGCTTTAAATGGATTACCCAGCTGGGACCTAAAAACCGTAATATAAGAAATTATTGAACTTGAAACCTCTTCAACTGTGCCATGTAATGTCTTGTGTCATGAACATGTAGTAGTAAAAAACTTTATTTTCTGCTATATCTATCTATGTTATTTTGAACATCTCTAACATATACAGTATTTGCTGAGCACTCTTTGTTTTGCAAAAATGAAGGCAAGTCTATATTCGTAATTGTATGCAGGTCTGGGAATGCCCTCTTTACAGTGAATTAGTATTTACATCATTTTTCACCTTGCCCACATTTGCTAAATCAGCAAAATGCTGGAGACTTCATATGTACCTGTTATTTTTAATTGGTTTTGTTACCATAAAAAGCAGCTATTTGTTATCTGAAAGTCTATGAGGAAACTGCTATCATGCAGTGTTTAGCAGAGGGAAAAATTAATCACAATATACTGTAGATGTTTTTATCATTGTTGAAATAGGGTCTTTCTGGCCTGATATATGGATTGTGTTTATATAAAGGGGCAGTTCTATGCACATTCTTGTAAGTAGGGCTAGGAATGCCCTCATTTACGGTACAGGAGTTGGCCTATCATTTTTCATTGCTGTCCACAATTTACTAGACAAGCAAGCTACTTGCACGGTATGCACCTGCTATGTTTATTTAGTTTTATGATTAAAACAAATATTCCTCATGCTAAACATAAAGTACATATACAATTATAATACTAGCTGACAAAGTTTGTGGAGAAGATTATTCACGATTGTTAGGACTGATACAGTTTGACCTGATTTTGTGGTTCATAATTTTTCACAGTACTTCATGGGGCCAGATTTTCAAAGGATGGCCAGGGCTTGCATCAAGCCCTGTATCAAATGCCTGTGTCACTGAAGCTGTGATATTACCAAATGACACAAAGTTTTATATTCTTGGATGCAGTTTGACCATTGACCCACTTTGTGACAGCTTGTGGCCAAGTTCAGCCACATGCTGCATATTGGGTCCCCAGGAATGACACAAGCTAGACTAAGGAAAGTTGGCCTAGCGAGCATCAATCAGATGCAAGGGTATGAAAGTCCAACTAGATTGCCAGAAGCCTGGTGCACCATACATTTTAAGCACTGGGGAATTGTGTAAATTCTGGCCATTTGAAAATCCGGCCACAGCACTGCAATATTAAGAGAATAATGTACTGACAGAGTGTGCCACCATTCAGATAAGATGTTAAAACAATGCCTGTCTACCATTTCTGGTGGTTGTTCTGGTGGACATTAAAGATCCCATGTCACTTATTTATTTGTCTATTTGAATTGGTGACCAAGAAAGGCACACTAATCCAAGGCTTCTTTCTAGGTGCAACCTGGAGAAAGGGGACAGGAGATACACAGAAACATAGATTTTGTTGACAGAAAAGGACCTTTAGGCCCATCCAGTCTGCCCTTTGTTCCTGCCAATTCTGTCACCACTGACCCTAGTTGGTCAAAGGTGGAGACATCAGCCTCCAGGCATGTGTGGCCAAAACTTGGACACCCCAGAGACACCCAGGACCTTAAGTTCATCGCTATAGCACTTGTGGAAGTACTAAGCCCCCTGACCACCATCATCCATCTATCCCTCCACCACTTTCAGTTCCCCCAGCTCTGTAAGTTGGCTTCTGTAACACCCAGTTCACAAAAGTGGAGACCGGGCACTACAGAACAACTACAGACTGATCTCCATACTCCCACCACTCTTCAAAGCACTTGAATGGATAGTAGTGGATCAGCTTGTGGAATACCTAAACATGCCAGATATGATGGTTAAGTGGTAGAGCTGCAGACTCTGACAGCAAGGGTACTGGGTATGAGACCTGCAGGTAGGACAGAGGATAAAGTATTTTTGAGTCAGAAAAGACTTGCCTGCTCCTGTTGGAAGCTGAGAAACTTGCTATACTGCAGAGAACAAACTAGAACACATTTGAGGAACTGGGAACCTGGTAAAACATAATATTGTTGGGGACTAGTTAGGAAGGTGAGCTACGCTTTCTACAGAAAGTTTCATTATTTTCTTATTGGCATTAAGAATTGCAGGATTCCATTAAAGTGTAATAATTTTATAAACAGAGGGTGTGAAATACAACTGAAGCTGCTTGATTTCTGTGCTAGACACATAGGATTTGGAAGGATATTTGTGCAATATTTTAGAAGTGTCCTGCTGGCTGAACAGTGAGTTTGTTTTTATCCCTGGACTCAGTAAAGTGGTTTGTGTAGGAGCAGTGGTCTAGTAAATTGTGGTGTTGGTTGACTTACTATAAAGGGCAGTACTCACCAGAGTGGTGGAGCAGTGGTGTATTTGATTGTTTCTAACAGTCACCAGTGGTTGTGGCCTACCCATCCACCCTTCTCCTCATCCCGCCCACCCCAGGCGTGGAATTTCCTTTATAGTCAAGGTTCTGACATCACTTCCTCAACAGGTCTTGGGACAGAACTGTCATATTTTTAATTACCCAGCACAGTGCATAAAGGGTAAGTACACACAAAAAAAAGCAAACAACAACAAAAAAAAATTATATATTACTCATTGTATATTATAAGGAAAAAGGACATGTGGGGAGTGGTGCAATGCACTGGCTGTGGGGCAGCAATTTTCTGGGAGACATTCTGGAACCTGCATTGCTGCCCTATTTGCAGGCAACTGTCAACTCTGAGGGATGAGGTTGCCCACCTCCAGACTGAACTGGCAAGGACTAAGGGGGCCTCCCCCACCCAAAGAGCACCAGTTCCACAACCACTGCCTCAGAGGTTGCCATGTGTGAAGAGCAGATGGACCACAGTAGGTTATGGGAGGGTGAGGGTGGTGGAACAGAGGCGTAGCCCCTGAGTTGCACCTCTACACAAATCATATGTCAGTCTGGCAAATCAAGGTTCCTCTATGATGACACCTTCATTGGAGACCAAGAAGAATGCTGGGGACATCCACAAGGGAGATCCACAAAAGAGTGGCAAGGGACACCACAGGGGAAAGAAACAGCTTCTGATAGGGGACTCAATTGTTAGGGGTGTAGACCTGGGGAAGGGAGAGGAGAGGAGAGGAAAGTAAGGTGCCTACCTGGTGCCATGGCTTGGAGGGATAGGAAGCAAATCCTCAGGATTGCAGAAGCAGCATCACAGGAGAGGAAACTAGATATCATTGTCCACCTCGGGACAAAAGACCTAGATAGGCATGAGATCTGTGCAGTGCAGGATGAATTTGTGGAGTTGGGGAGGGGCCTCAGACAGGTAGCAAGCACGGTAACCTTCTCAGAGGTGCTGCCAGTCTATGGCAGGGGTGAGGCCAGGGTACTGCACACCATGCAGTTTAATGAATGGTTGCAAAACTGGTGCAGAGCACAGGGCTTTGGTTTCATTGGGGACTGGAGGTCCACCTGGAGAGATGAAGGTCTATACTGGCATGATGGTCTGCATCTGTCCAGGAAGGGGAAACACGCTCCTAGGTGACAGGTTTAAAGGCTTCCTTGGCAAGCTTTTAAACTAGCCAAGGGGGAGGTGCTGATAGGAAACAGGAAAGTTCAAGCCTCCCCCCACAAAACATGACAGGTAGTAAGGTAAACACTGAGGTACAGAGCTTGACAGAGGGCAGAACAGGGTAAATGGAAAATGGACAAGGCAATAAGAGCAGGGATGGGGTAAAAAGGATAAAGCCAACATTAAATGGAGGAAATGAGTACCAATGCCCATAGTCTTGAAACAAGCTTCCAGAGCTAGTAGCCTGATGGAAGAGGAACACTTGGATATTGTGGCATCACAGAAACATGGTACACGGAGAACCATGACTGGGATGTCAACATACCAGGGTACACAATCTACAGAATGGACAGGGAGGGTAAAAGAGGAGGTGGATTAGCTCTCTACATAAGGGAAGGGATCAAAGCTACAGTACTAAAATGTGAAGGGGCAGGACAAGAGGAACTCTGGGTCACCTTGGAGACAGGGAATTGCATCACAATCCGCACAGGGGTTGTAGGCAGATCCCCGTCTCAAGGGGAGGAAAAGGACAAGAAAATGATAGTGGGCATTCTCAAAATGGCTGAAAAAGGGGAGATACTGTTGATGGGGGACCTGAATATGCCAGATGTTAACTGGGTGACATGGACTGCAGCCACATCCAAGAGCAGGGTCATTCTCGATGCCCTACAGGGGGCATGCCTTAGACAGCTAGTGGTGGAACCCACTCAGGAGGAAGCAATATTAGACCTGGTACTCTCAAATGGAGAGAGGATCACAAATTTAGAAGTCAGTAGACATCTGGGAACAAGCGACCACTGCACAGTGTGCTTCACAATAAACACAACCATGGAGACAAGCCTACAAAGACAAGGATACTGGACTTTAGAAGGGCTGACTTTGGCATAATGGGTGAATACCTGAGGAATGCATTAGCAAATGGCCAGAAAGGAGGGGTGAAAAACAATGGAGAAAAATCAAAACTGCCATCATGGAGGCAACAAGCCTTTGTGTGAAACAAATAAAGAAAACAAAGCGGAATAAAAAACACTATGGTTCTCAAAAGAGGTGTCAGGGAAGGTTAAGGAGAAAAAGGCTGCATTCAAAAAGTGTAAGGAATCACAGACAGAGCACAACAGGGAACTGTATCAATTAAAGCAGAAAGAAGTGGGGAAGGCAGTCAGAAAAGCAAAGGCCCAAACCGAGGAAAAGATAGCCAACTCAGTTAAGAAGGGGGATAAAACCTTTTATAGGTACATTAGGGAGCATAGAAAGGTTAAGGGAGGGATAGTGAATATTAATAAAGGAGAGGGGAGGTGGGCAGAGGGAGACAGTGAAAAGGCAGAGATACTGAATGAATACTTTTGCTCAGTATTCAGAAAAGAAGAAGAGGAGGAGTTACCTAAACCAAACAGTAGGAGCACTCTGGATAGTGGGGTTGACGCCAGTCCATTTACAGAAGAAAGAGTACTGAAAGAACTCCTAAAACTCAAGGTGGACAAAGCAATGGGGCCTGATGGGATTCACTCTAGAATCCTAAAAGAGCTAAGGGAGGACCTAGTGACACCACTAACCACACTTTTTAACAAATCATGGGAAGATGGGGTAGTACCTGAGGACTGGAGGAGGGCAGATGTGATTCCCCTTCACAAAAGTGGGAGCAAGGCAGAAGCAGAAAACTACAGACCTGTTAGTTTGACCTCAGTGGTGGGGAAAATGATGGAATCACTTCTGAAAGAAAGAATTGTTGAGTACCTAGAGGCCAGCAGGGCACAGGACCCAAAGCAGCATGGATTCACAGCAGGAAGGTCATGTCAGACAAATCTAATCGATTTCTTTGACCGGGTGACCAAAGTAATAGACCAGGAAGGGCTGAGGATATGGCCTACCTAGACTTTAGCAAGGCATTTGACACAGTCCTGCACAAAAGATTAATAATTAAGTTAGCCAGCCTGGGAGTGGGTCCCAGGGTGGTAGCCTGGCTAGCAACCTGGCTGCACAGCAGGACACGGAAGATATTAGTGAATGGAACACATTCTGTAGAAAGTGGGGTCACTAGTGGAGTACCTCAGGGCTCAGTACTGGGTCCAGTCCTCTTTAACGTCTTTATAGGTGACATTGCAGAGGGTCTGGAAGGAAAGGTATGCCTCTGTGCAGATGACACAAAGATCTGTAACAGAGTTGATACACAAGGGGGGGGGTAGAAAGGATGAGAAGGGACTTGGCAAGGTTGGAGGAATGGTCAGACATATGGCAACTTAGATTCAATGCAAAGAAGTGCAAAGTAATGCACCTGGAAAATAGAAATCCAGGAGAAGAGTACACAATAGCAGGGGAGGTACAAACGACAAAAATAATGGAAAGGAATCTGGGTGTAGTCATATCAGATGACCTAAAGGTGGGTAAGCAATGTGAGAAGTCAGTAAGGAGAGCCAGGGGGATACTGGGATGCATAGGGAGGGGCATCACAAGTAGAAAAGGGAAGTGGTTATCCCCTCTATACAGACATTTGATGAGACCCCATCTGGAGTACTGTGTGCAGTTTTGGAGACCTCATCTATGCAAGGACATAGACAGGATGGAAGCAGTCCAGAGGAGGGCAACTAAAATGGTGCAGGGTCTATATCAGAAACCATATGAAGAGAGACTGAGAGAGCTTAATATGTATACCCTTGATGAAAGGAGGGACGGGGGGACATGATAAAAACTTTTAAGTACCTCAAGGGAATCAACAAAGTCCTGGAGGGTAGCATCTTTCAGAAAAAGAGATGTGTAAGAGCAAGGAGGCACAATTTAAAGTTAGAGGGGGGACGGCTCAGGGATAATGTGAGGAAATTCTTTTTCACAGAGAGAGAGAGAGAGTGGTGGATGCATGGAACCGCCTTCCTGGAGAGGTTGTGGGGTCTAAAACAGTGGGGAAAGTCAAACATGCATGGGACAGACATAAGGCAATTATAGTGGGGGGTTGCAGGAAGTAGGCTGTTGGTTAACTAGAATCTGCAGCTTATCCAATAGGCAGGGAAATGGACAAACTGGGTGGGCCAAGTGGTCCTTATCTGCCGTCAAAGTCTATGTTTCTATGCACCAACTCCTATGCCCAGAACAGCATGGGTTCTGAGTGGGACACAGAACTATCACAGCCCTGTTGGAATTCACTGGTTATATCCAACAAGCCCTGGATCAAGGGCAGCTAGTGGTGGTGGTGGGGGGTACCTTCATCGACCTATCGAAAGCGTTTGATATGGTTCACCACACACTCCTTGAACTGCTAGCTGACACTGGTCTCTCTTCTGATTCAGTGCTATGGTTTAACAGCTATCCCAGCAATCGCTCACAGTGGGTCAAGATTGGGGACATTGTCTCAGATAGCAAACCTGTTCACTCAGGGGTCCCCCAGGGATCAATACTGGGACCCCTTCTCTTTAGTATCTTCTTAAATAAACTTCCAGGCTCTTGCACCAGTCACATGCTCTTGTATGCTGATGATGCTGTCATTTTTACCTGCAACCCCAACCCCAAGCTACTTCAAAATGACCTCTAACTAGGATTTACTGCTGCCAAAACATGGTTTAAGGAACACAGACTAATCCTTAACTACAAGAAAGCTTAGACTATGATCTAGTCCAGCACCCACAGTAAATACAATACTTTCCCACTATCCATCCTGAACAACAGTGGTGATGTACTGGACCTCATGCAGCACTTTAAATACCTGGGTATCACACTTGACTCCACCCTGTCCTATGCACAGCATATAGACAACACAGCCAAGGCCATCAGGTCCAGAGTTGGGATACTCCACCACCACAAGCACAGCCTTACACATGAAGCAATTAACATGGCCATCACCAGCTCAGTTGTTACCCTCGTTGAATATGGACTAGCAGTTTATGGTTCTGCACCAGACTCAGCCCTCCATCGCATCTCTCTGGCCCTTAATAAGGCCTGCTGACTCCTCACAGGTGCTGCAAGGCTTACTCACACCTGTGAGTGCTATTCATAGGCAGGGTGGCTCCAGCTAAAAAGCAGAGTTAAGTACCATACCTGTCTACTGGCCAAAAAAATTGCATTAAATCTGATGCCACCAGGAGTCAAGAATCTGCTCACATGCCATGTAAGTGCCAAACTGACCAGAAGCACCCACAGCCAAATTTTCAGTGAACCTAGATGCACAGGGCCAATGTGCATTCTTCTACTGTGCACCACTCTGGACCAATGCCCTTCTTCAGACATCTCTGATACCACAACCATTGGTGCTTTCATGTGAAAGCTCAGGCAGCACCTTGCCACAGATGACAATTGTGACTCCGTTGGCCATTCATGATGACCAAAACAACTCTCCTACATTTGGACTACCATAAAGCAGTAACACTTAGTGTTCCACCTAATCCTTGGAGCACCCATCTTTACAGCACTTCATTGTCCCCCCCTTTTACCTCCTCTCCTCCACACTGAATACCCATTCCACTCTCTGTCTCCACCTTCATGCCACCCTGTCTGCTGGTCTCCTAGCCCCACTGTCTCCAACCTTCCTTAAATCTGTTCTTAACCCCTAAAGCAGGCATACACTTCACCATGCTGCAGCAGTGTCTGTTCTCCATTTTGTTTCTCCCCCCACAAGTAGGCTTAACTCTCTGATGGAGGCACCTTTTCATCAATGCCGAAGCAATGTTTAAATGTTATACCTTAAGATAAATGCTATATCAGTCTTGTAATCCACACCAATTTATTGTCTACTCAGCTTGTAATGTATTGTTTTGTACCAATGCAATTTTGTACATGCTTGTAATGTAATGCCTTGTATATAATGCTATGTACCTGTTCACTTTCTTCTTGTAACTGACATGGAACCTACAAATGAGCATCCGCTCACAGGTGTTCTCCAAGATATCATTAAATTAATAAATAAAAAATATTCCTCTCAGTATTCGAGCTATGAACTCCATTCTCAGTTTCAAGAAAGCTTTAATCCTTAGGCTGCTGCCAGAATTAGAATGTATAGGAATTTTGGACTGATATATCAGTCTGCGGCCCATCAAGGGTTAATGATTCATTTAATCAAACCATATACATGTAAATTGTAAACTGTGATATAGTGTTGTATCTCCTAAACTGTTGTCTTTATGTATTAAAGGAGAACCACGGGCTAATTTAAAGAAGCCATTGTTGCATAGATCTTGGCTTCAGTACCCTGATCCCCGCTGCAGTCACAGCATACATTCAGTGGTTTAAATGCCTTATCGCCTATAAAGTTTGATAATCCCCCTGGTGCAGCTGGCATTTTGTAAAAGAGGGTATGGACCACCAGAGATCACACTGTAAACACTACAATATGCCTACACAGCTGTGCCCTTCCTGTATTGTGCCCATATGTAGATTTAAAAAATCTTCGTATTTCCCATGCCTGGCGCTATTTTTGCAGAATTTGCCTAAATGCCATGTGCACAAATACAAATCATTGTGAAAAGATTAACATTAAACTTTTCATTAAAATAACCTTTCATTTTAACTTTGAAGACAAAAAGTAGCCCACATTTTGATAACTTGGGAGGTGGTAGCTAAAACAATAAATGATAATGAACACTGTGTGTGGCATACAAGGTCACAAAGGTCAGAAGGCGCGAGAAGGCATTTGCCCATAATTGCTCCTATCAAAAGCCTAGTAGTACGATAAAGTACCTCCTTCCCTAAAAAAGTTATCCAATATTTTTTTATTTACTTCTGAATCACCATTAATCACTTTAATTGTCAAACTATTCCAATAATTCACTAATCTTATAGAAAAGAAGTACTTTCTGTTATTTGTTTTGAACCTGGTTGGCATATTGTAAGTTGTAGAGGGTGGCCTCTGCTGTTAGTGGTGGTGCAGTGTCGGTGGCTCAGCAGGTTGTACACTCACCTTTGAGGCCGGCAGATTGAAGGGTTGTAGGTTCTATCCCCACACTAGGCATTTGGGATAAATCCCAATACTGACACTGTAGTGCATCATGAGGGGGATGCTGCACTCCAGAGGTGTTGTCTTTCAGACGAGACATTAAATCGAGGTCCCGTCTACCTGTTCTGATAGTTGTTCAGGTGGATGTTAAAGATCCCATGGCACTTCTTGAAAACAGTAGGGGAATTGTTTAAGAAAGAAAAACAAATTGATAATGATACAAGGTAACAAAACAAAGTACTGAAATTACTCAGGGTTACAAGAAACAGGTTGGCAGATAACTAAGAAAAGACCGTGAACAGCAAGCACATTAAAAGCAGTACATAACCTACAAAAGAAAAGGAGAATGATAAAACAAAAAAAAACAGAAAATCAAAAGTCAGTAGTAAATAGAATTCAAGGAGGTACTCAAAAGAGTGCCCTGGGACAATACTTCCAGCAATGAATCCACAAGGCCCGAGGGTGATTGGAACATTCAACTGTGCATATCTTCAGAAGATCCAGTTCCACCATCCGTAACAGGGCTGCATGATCTAAAACCTGTTGTTGTAAAGCATATTTACAGTGAACCCTCCAAATCATCATCTTTAGGCAGGAATAAATCAAAATCAACACAGAGGGATCATGCCTGGAAGATGTGCCACTGGGAACACCATAAATGAAAGAATCAAAAGTAAGGGATTGCCAAAACGGGTCAGTACATGCAGTACTCAAAACAACCCCAAAAGAATGGATAAATGGGCAGTCAAAAAACAAATGGGGAATGATCTCAAAAGTATCCTGGCAACAGTCCTGAGGACATCATTCTATGATGCTTTTATGTTTATTATTGTACTTAACATTCAACCGTCCATGGCAACAAAGCCACGCTACATCCCAATATTGAGGCTGAAGGTGAGCATCATTCAAATAATCAATGCCTAATTTCTAATAAGTGGTGGAACCCCCAGAAAAATATCTGCCCCAGTTGGAAGTAAACCTTTATAAAAGGCTTTACTAAGTTGAGGGTGAATAAGTTCCCAAGATAATTGATGATGTAATAAAGGTCAGAAAAGGTTTAAAAAACATAGGATTAAGGCCTACTCACCTGAACAGTGTCTGGGCTACTACCATTACTGAACCATTATGAACCGGGAAACTACAGACCAGTGAGCCTCACATCCATCGTGGGTAAGCTAATGGAGACTATCCTGAAGGAGAAGCTGGTGGCCCTCCTAGAGGCCAAAGGACTACAGGACAGCAGAAAGCATGGCTTCATACGTGGCAGATCCTGCCAAACCAACCTGGTCGAGTTCTATGACTGGGTAACTAGGAAACTGGTTGGGGCCATGCAGTGGATGTCCTGTATCTGGACTTCAGTAAGGCATTCGACTCAGTGCCACATGGAAGGCCTGGAAGGAAGTTAGTAGGCACAGGGGCGGGTGCAAAGCTGGTGAGATGGGTAGGAAACTGACTGCAGGGAAGGCAACAGAGGGTGGTGGTGGGTGGGAGCTCACACCCAAGGGCAGTGATGATCGGTGTTCCACAGTGCTCAGTGTTGGGACCAGTGTTGTTTGGGATATTCATTGCAGACATATCATGGGACATCAAGAGCAAGATCAGTCTGTTTGCTGGTGATACCAAGGTAGGCGCGGTGGTGGATGACCTAGCGGGATGGCAGGGGTTGCAGGATGATCTGACAAAGCTTGAAACCTGGTCAGACACCTGGCAACTGGGCTTTAATGCCAAAAAGTGCAAGGTGCTGCATTTTGGGATGAAGAACCCAAGGAGGAGTTACCAGCTAGGGGGATTGCAGCTAGCCCAGACAGAGGTGGAGAAAGATCTGGGTGTGCTCATTACAGGGTCAATGAACAACTCGGCACAATGTAGGAACGCAGCTGCAAAGGCCAACAAAATGCTGGGTTGTATTACAAGGGGTATATCCTCGAGGAGGGAGGAGGTGATTCTGCCACTGTATAGGTCATTAGTTAGACCACACCTGGAGTACTGCGTGCAGTACTGGCGCCCATATATCTGAAGAGGGACATTAAGTTACTGGAGGGGTGAGCAGCAGAGCCACAAAGATGATCAAGGGGCTGGGGGACTTATCATATGACAGGAGGTTGAAGGAGTTGAACATGTACTCACTGGAGGAGAGGAGAGACGGGGTGACATGATTGAAACCTTTAAATACATGAAAGGAATAAACAAGATGGGTACAGAGGGGCTGTTCAAAGTAAGGGAGGGGAGGGCCACCAGGGGCCATGATATGAGACTGGAGCGAGGAAGGTTCAGGAGGGAGATGAGGAGACACTTTTTTACAGAGAGGGTGGTGATTGGGTGGAATGCGTTACCTGCTGAAGTGGTATGCAGTAGAACAGTGGACTGCTTCAAATGAGGATGGGACAGGACAAGGGGGAGGGTTAATGAAGGGGAAGGGTGGAAGGGAGGGGCAGCTGCAGAATAAGGGGTGCTAGTTGCACATTCGAGCAGACTTGATAGACCTCTAGGCCTTTATCTGCTGGCAAATTTCATATGTTCATATTACAATTGAATGGGGGGGTCAAACAGACCGACACACAATCCCTCCAAGTCAAATTTGGACCAGAGATCCAAGGGAGAATATTATACTGAAAAAAATACTTAAACAAAAAACAACAACATGGGGTTGACCATATTTAAACCCCCAGCAGTATATGGGAGATAATTGGAGTCAGCCTATTCCCCCAAACTATTATAAAAAATATGCTATACAAATGAGTTTCAAAATGGAGATGAAGGGGATAAATAGCACTTACATAAAGAACAAGCATTTGTCAATGCCGAATGTTGCTTATATGTGCTGTTTAGGTATTTGAAAGTGAAAGTACCATGCCTAAGAACTGTCATGTGCCCCCCCCCAAGACATCAACTGTGTCTTTCTGTTCAGTATTCACAGAAGAGGGGGAAGGGCAAGGGCCACAGCAGTATAGCAGTTGCAAAGGCATAAAGAGGTGGACAATAGTCCATTCACAGGCAGAAGAATCCTGCAGGAGGTGACTAAATTGAAGGTGGACAAAGCAATGGGACCAGATGGCATACACCCAAGGATATTAAAAGAACTGTGAGGGTAGACAGCAGTACCTCTGGCAGCCATGTTCACTGAGTCATTCAACACGGGGGTGGTACCAGAGAATTGGAGAAGGGCACATGTGGTCCCTCTATACAAATCCAGCAGTAGGGAGGAGGTGGGAAACTAAAGGCCAGTCAGCCTCACCTCAGTAGTGAGGAAGATCATACAGACATTGCTTAAACAAAGGATTGTGGGGCATCTAGAAGCCATCAGAGCCCAGGACCATAGGCAACATGGATTCAAAGTGGGGAGGTCATGTCAGACAAATCTGGTTGATCTCTTTGACTGGGTGACAAAGGAAGTAAATCAGAGTGGGGCAGTGGACCACGCTTACCTTGATTTAAGCAAAGCCTTTGACACCGTCTCACATAGGAGGCTGATAAACTAGCTGAGTAGGCTGGGCATGGGGGAAAGGGTGGTAAACTGGATTAGAAACTGGCTAACAGACAGGAGGCAGAGAGTGGTGGCAAATGGGGTGCAGTCTGGGGAGAGGGGGTGACCAGTGGGGTGCCGCAGGGATTGGTCCTGAGGCCTGTCCTGTTCAATATCTTCATTAGTGACATTGCAGAAGGGCTGAAGGGAAAGGTCTGCCTGTTTGCAGATGACACCAAGATCTGTAACACAGTGGATACCCCAGAGGGGGTGGAGAAAATGCGGAGGGACCTGGCGAAGCTTGAAAAATGGTCTGAGGACTGGCAACTGAAGTTTAATTCAAAAACATGCAAAATTATGCACATGGGACACAGAAAACCTGGGGAAAGCTACAGGATGAGGGGGAGTTGCTGACAGTCACAAAGAAGGAAAGGGACCTTGGGGTTCTTATTTCAGATGACCTGAAAATATCAAAGTGGTAAGGCAGCTGGGAGGGCCAGTGACATGCTGGGGTGCATAGGCAGGGTTACCACCAGCATAAGGAGGGAAGTAGTGATGCCATTATATAAAACCATTGTCAGGCTTCACATGGAGAACTGTGTGCAGTTATGGAGGTCGCACCTTCATAAGGATATTAACAGGCTCGAGATGGTCCAGAGAAGGCGAATGAGATGGTATAGAGCTTGCAACACAAGACTTATGAGGAGAAATTAAGGGATCTCAAAATGTACTCAATGGAAGAGAAGAGGGAATGAGGGGATATGATAGAAACATTCAAGTACCTCAAGGGTATAGGTATAACTACTAAGAAGCAGGAGACAGCTGCTATAGACACATGTGCCAGCATCTGTGTGTTATTCTTTTGTTCTTATAAATCTGTCATCTCCAGCATTTCAGTAACCACATGACCACACTGCCTTCTTTTGGCAATTTTATGCTGGTTGATGCCTGGTGTCAGACGGCAGACAGAGGGCTCACCAGATTGTGTTGCCATTTGTAAAACTTCATAGTGTTCTTTTACAGGTAAGCATTTTGGAAAACTGGTGAAGGCCTCACAATTTTTAGTATGATTTTATCTCCTTATGTCTGTCCCCTTTGGTCCCCCCATTCCCACACCCTAACAGTCATCAGTGGCCACAGCTGCAGCCTTCTTCTTGCCAAGCTGGTGGGTGAGCAGCTGCCTTCACAGTCCGTGAAGTCCGACATCTTTCAGTGCCACTTATTGGTCATCTTCCAACACAGGTGAGGTGCTGCTAGCCCAACACTAACTCAGGACAACCAACTTTCAAAGTGGGGAAGAAATGGAGTGAGCAAGAATCAAGTACTCATTCAGATGCGGTGTCGATTTTAAGATCAGCATACTGGTGTGGACACTGCAAATAGAACTACAGCTCATTAAGCAGCCTTATGAAGAGTAAAGGTTTCTCAAAGCTCTGGGGTTCTGTTTATTGTACTGTAAGTGGGCTGCATCTAATTCGATAATTTACTGTACCTTACATCTGGATGTATGGTAGGCTCAACTTTAAATAAACACTGCACCTGAATGAACACATGATCTCATAGAAACATAGAATTTATCAACAGAAAAGGACAGCTCAGTCCACCCAATCTGCCCAAGTGTTCTCTACCTACTTGTAACTCCTGACTGTATATGTTACTGCATGTCTTATTCTGCCTGCGTCCATCAGGACCTCTTTGTGAATGAGCTTGCTTAATGGATTTTTCCTGCAATGAACTTGAACCTACTCCACTTCCATAGCCCTATTGATCTACATTGACCCCCTCCTTCCCCTTTTTCTAATATACCCCTATGTTTATCCCATGTATGCTTCATGCCCCCTACCATTTTAACTTCCACCACTTCTCCTGGCAGTCTGTTCAAGGCTTCTACCACCCTTTCAGTAAAGAAATATTTCTTCACATCTATCCTGAAAGCCCCTCCCCAGCTTCATTGTATGTCCCTTGGTTTGGGTGCTCATCCCCATTTGAAGGAAACTCCCCAACTGTGCACTCTTTACCCCTGTGAAGTACTTTGTAGATCTTGATCATGTCACCTCTCACCCTCCTCTCTTCCAGAGTGTACATGTTGAGATTCTTCAGCCTTTCCTTGTAGGGATGCCTGTGAAAATTCTGAACCATTTTAGTTACCCTCCTTTGGAAAACCTCCACCATATGTCCTTTCTGAAGTGTGGACACAGTACTCCAGCTGGGGGTATACCAGGGAGTGATACTATGGCAGCACAATATGCCTCCTCCTCCTACTGGAGATGCCACTCCTTATGCACCCCAGAATCCAATTTGCCCTGCCCATAGCCTTGTCACACTGTACTGCCTTCTTGAGGTCCTCTGATATAATAACTTCAAGGACCCTTTCATGTCTAGTGAGTATCAGTACCTCCCCCATCCTATACTCAACATTGGGGTTCCTATGCCCTCAGCACATGATTTTACATTTGTTGGCATTGAACCCCAACTAAGTAAGAAAATGGAACTGATCTGAATGAATTGTAGGCTTTTAAGCAGCTTTTCCGGGAGTGTGTATGTGTGTGAGAGGGGGTTGGCTCTGCTACTCTAACTATTTGCTTTTGATTTGGTATAATGTGCAAACAGACTAACCCTGCTCCCCACTCTATGTGCTATATTGGAGATAAAGACCTGAAATAGCACCAGGCCAAGTACTGAACCCTGCAGCACCCCGCTTGTCACTGCTCTGGGTGCCAAGGGATACCCCACCACCCTCTGCACCCTCCCCTGTAACCAGTTCTTTATCCATCTAGTCAGACCACCTTCCACCCGTACCCCTCCTTCTCCTCACTCTTCTCTTTCTTGGCCTGTGTCCCTCCTCCCTGTAGTCCTCACCCTTTCTCCTCCTTATTCTTACCGGGTGGCGGTGCCTTCTGTATTACACTCAGACCACTCTGCCCACCCCCTTCCATGGTTACTACATCTCCGCCTTTACTTATATCTAGGGCGGTGAGCTCATTAGGCTCCCCAGTCCAGATCTTTCTACCAACCTCAGTCTTTTGGCCACCCCCCCCCACTAGTTTAAATCCACCTTAGTAGAGATATACCCCTCTAATCCTGCTTTTTTTTTTTGTACATATTTTCTCCCTGGGCTATGGTCAGCTTGATCATCCTGACCGACCCCACTAGCCCTGCCCCTAACATCAGGCTGACTTGCTTACCTCCACAGATTAGCCCCCAAGGCAGGGTGGTGAGGAGCTTCCTAGCTCAACCCATTGGAGCAGGATCTGGTTCAGGAGGCGCCATTAAGGGCAGGCAGTGGGGGGGTCAGAAGCTCATGCTGCCTGACCGTACCCATTTTCTACTTTTCTTCCCTTTGCAGAATATGGGCATGCAATGACGCTTAGGCACAGTGTGCCAATGTCCGCCACACTCCACCCTCTTTACTACACCACTGTAGTAGTGTCCCCGGTCATCACCAGGGGCCGATGCAGAGCGGTGGGTCCCTGGAACCCGTCTAGGGATAGGAGAGCAGTCCTCCAGATGCTCAATCCTATCCCTTCCTTGCCAACCCCAGGTGGCCCAGGCTCTCATCTGAACCCAGGTTGCCAGTGTGGTGTGAGATGTGGGATCCAGCACCTCAACCCTCAGTGCCAGTGAACCGGCAGTATTGCTGCCTTTAATACTCCCCTTCCCTTCCTGCTCCAGTGTACCCTGTCCCCCATGTACAAGTCGCTATTCCCCCCAGACCCTACCCCAGTTAGTCACTAACCCATAATGTTTGTTGTGGCACCAATCCCTCAGCCACTCGTTGAACTCCTCAAGCCTGCCCTTCCTCCTCATGCTTGCACATGGCACCGGCAGTACCTCCAAGAATGCCACCAACTTCCCCACCCCCTCACTCTGCCTGCCCAACTACTTGAACCTTCCCCTCACTACTTCCACAGTGTCCCCCGCCAAGTCGTTTGTACCTACATGCAACAGTAAATGAGGTTTCTTCCTCCCCCTCACTGCACACTTCAGCAGTGCCTGCCCTGCCCCTCTTGCAGTCAACCTGGGGACAGCTTCAACCCAAATATGGCTGTGCCTTTCCACCTTTCTGCCCCATCTCACCCCTTTCAGTATAGAATACCCCAGGATGAGTACCCCCCATCCCTTACCCCCTTGCCCTCTCTCGCTAGTGTGATCTGTTTGTCTCAGAACTGCAGGCTGCCTTTTTGTACTGGGCTCCTGCCTGCATTGGCACCTTTTTCTGCCCACAAAGAAATCTGTAACAGCCCCCACACAGCTCCATTGAGCTCTCTTACTCCCCCTCTCTTACTCGCTTGTTCTGTTTCTCCTGGCACTGCAGACTGCCCTTTTGTATTGGGCTCCTGCCTGCATTGGTGCCTATTTCTACCCACAAAGAAGTTCACAGCTGTCCTGACAGAGCTCTGTTGAGGTCGCTTGCTCCCACTCTCTCATTTGCTCATTCTGTTTCTCCTGGTGCTGCAGATTGCCCTTTTATACTGGGCCTCTGCCTCTGTTGATGCCCTTTTCTGCCCACAAAGAAATCTGCAGCAGTCCTGACAAAGCTCCTTTGAGTTCGCTCACTCCCTCTCACTCACTCGCTAATTCCATTTCTCCTGGTGCTACAGGCTGCCCTTTTGTACTGGGCTCCAGCCTGCATTGGCACCTTTTTCTGCCCACAAACAAATCCACAGCAGTGATGACAGAGCTCCGTTGAACTTGCTGACTCCCCCCCTCTCACTTGTTCGTTCTGTTTCTCCTGGTGCTGCATGCTGCCCTTTTGTATGGCTCCTGCCTTCATTGATGCCTTTTTCTGCCCACAAAGAAATCCACAGCAGTCGCAACAGAGCTCTGCTGAGATTGCTCACTCCCCCTCTCTCACTCGTTTGTTCTGTTTCTCCCAGGGCTGCAGGCTGCCCTTTTGTACTGAGCTCCTGCTATGTTGGCACCTTTTTCTGGCCTCAAAGAAATCTGCAGCAGTCTCAGCAGAGCTCAGTTGAGCTCGCTCACTCCCCCTCTCTCACTCGCTCGATCTTAATCTGTCCAAGCACTGATTTTCCAAAGTGACTGCGCTATTCTGCGCTGGAAGTGCAAAAACACATTTCATCCAGGATGTGAAAAATGACAGTTGTACTGTTCATAAGGAGGTGTGAAAAATGCCAATGGTGAAAATCTAGTTTGAAAATATTACAAATGTGAGAAGTTACAAGGGTGTGTGGAGACTGCACAATGCACGCTCGTAACACAGTCATTTTATGGACTTTCCTCACAAAATTTTCAACATAGTCATTTTAGGACCTCTGCGCATGAACAGTGTCACTGTGATTTTCTTAATGTGTTCCAAACACTGATGTCCCACAGTGACCACACTATTCTGCGCCGGAAGTGCGAAAACACAGCTCGATCTTAATCTGTCCAATCACAGATTTCCCAAAGCGACCACGCTATTCTGTGCTGAAAGTGCAAAAACACATTTTGGCCAAGATATGAAAAATGACAGCTATACTATTCATAAGGAGGTGTGAAAAAATGCCAGTGATGAAAATCTGGTGTGAAAATATTACAAATTTGCGAAGTTGCAAGGGTGCGTAAAACTGAGCAATGCATGCTAGTAACACAGTCATTTTATGGGCTTTCATCACAAAATTTTCAACATAGTCATTTTAGGACCTCTGCTCATGAACAGTGTCACTGTGATTTTCTTAAAGTGTCCCAAATACTGATTTCCTACAGCAACCGAGCAATTCTGAGCCGGAAGTGCGAAAACACATTTCGGCCAGGATGTGAAAAATGACAACTGTACTGTTCATAAGGAGGTGCATAAAAATGCCAATGTTGAAAATCTGGAGTGAAAATATTGCAAATTCACAAACTTACGAGTGTGCATAGCAACTGCGCAATGCACTCTCTTAAAACAGGCATGTTTTGGATTTTTTCCACCAAATTTGCAACAGAGGCTTTTTGAGAGCCCCTCTCATGAACACTGGCACTGTTGTTTTGTTAATCAATCCCAAAAGATGATTCCACACAGTGACTGAGAAATCACCTGTCAGGACCGAATAATGCCACGACAGTGGCTGAATTCAAGAGGAGGGGTAACAATAACCCCATGTTGAAAATTTAGTGCCAAAATTCCCGAAAATGCCTGAGATATGCACCAAAGTAAAAAAAAAAACTATTTATGCCATTATACAGCTTATCAGCATTTCTTTAGTTCGTGGTTGGCTTTGAAGAGTGCAGACGTGTTCCTGGTCCACCGAAGATTGTCACACTGGGCTCCAGAGGTAAGTAGAGTGTGAGGGGGTTAGGGGAGGTAGGGTGCACAGAGGGTGGGTGCAGGTTGGAGAGGGACCATGGACTCAACAAGGACCGTTTTCTTGTTTACAGGGTTAAAAAAACATCATGGGACTGTTTTTTCTTTTCAGGGACATTTGGCACGCTGGGGTGGGCTCCCAGTGTGCCCACCTAAGTGCTTTTTTTGGGGGGGGACTGTAGCTGATGGGGGATTGGGCACCCCCCTTAGCAGACTACAAATTGGAGGGAGATACATTATGCCAATGGGGATTGGGCTCCCCTGTCAGCAAATTCAACTTGGAAGGGGGGATTGAAGCTGATGGGGATTGGGCACCCCATAGGCAAAGAAAGACAGGGGGCGCATGATGCTGAGGGGGGACTGGGCACCCCCTCTGCATACAAAAGAAATTTGGAGGTGGGGACATTGTGCCAATGGGGCTGGGCTCCCCATCAGCAAACTGGGTTGGGGGCATGCTAGGTACCACCCTGCAATGATGGGTTGCTCCCTCATTGCAGCGGAATGGCTGATGCTCCAATGATGATGCAGCCCCTGATTGCAGTGGCAAAAACCTTTCAAGGTGGTGGCACGCTGGCTGAATTAGTGTCAGCAGCAGCGTGCCACCACATTGGGGAAAGTGTGCCAAGCCTCAAAAGGCAGTTGGGGACATTGGCCACAACAGTGCTGCACCTCCACATCCTGCTTTTGTAGCAAGCTGCTGCAACACGTTTCTTGCGCATGCACGCAAAGGCAACAAAAAAATGAGGATCCAAAAAGTCTTAATCACAACAACCCATTTATTTTTGAACAATTGCCAGGATCTCCTTAACACCACTTTGGAGGCCCCAAAGTCCAACACCTTACTCCAGCTAAACTCAGGCACATTAGAGCAACCAAAGAAAATGCCAAGAATGTTGACATGTTCCAAGGTGACAGCAATAGCACCAATGAATGAAGAAACCACCAGGTGGATTCCAATTGGGAGAATATGACACTGAGAATAATTGATACCAGACCCAGTCATCAAGGCAATCTTTGAAATCAATTGAATGGCATTCTCACCAAAGGGGATATCCTGAACAAATAAACAGACATCATCCACATAGGCCAAAACCTTCACTACAGAAGACAATGAAGGATGGGAAATACCCAAGATCTGGGGGTGCAGCACAAATGGCTCGCAACAAGGAACCCAAGTGAGGACATGCATGATGGGGCTTAATGGACACCCCTGATGCACTCCCCGAAGTAAGCAAATACATGAACCCCACCAGCCATTTATCATGGGAATAACTGTAGAGCAGGCATACAGGAGCTGAAACCAGTGAGCAAAAAGTTCAGAAAAGCCATATTTCCATAACATCAAATTCAGGTATTTGTGGGGAACATTATCAAAAGCCTTGTCTTAATCTAATATGAACAGGAAATGCCTAACATGGTGATCCAGAAGCAAATGATTTGATACCTTTTAATGGACCAACATAGATGTAAGAACAAGAACAAAGTGCTCTAGCTTTCCGGCCAACAAGAGCTTCATCAGAAGTGTAATAATAATTATTTAGAAAAAACAAAACTTTAACACCCAGATCATGCAGAAAAAAGCAAAAAAAAAAAATCCCCATTGGTTTAAAATACTCATTTAAAAAAACAGAAGATGATGTCAGAGAAGCTTAACAGTACCATGTCACCTTAAGCTGGGAGACTCTCAGGGTCAAAGGTGATCTGGGTGTTAAAAGTATTGTTTTTTCTAAATAATTATCATTACGCTTCTGACGAAGGACTTGTTGGTCCAAAAGCTAGAGCACTTTGTTCTTGTTGCTACATCTATGTGTTGGTTCATTAACTCATTCACACCACAAGAGCTCTTTGAGACTTCCACCACTTGTGCCCTGTATACTCTTAGCACTGCATCCTGGGCTGTTCTATGCAAAATCAAGCCACAATCAGCATGCCACAAATAAGTGTGAATACCTCTTGAACCGTACGTGCTACACACAAAGTATGAGTGGCAAAGTTGTTCAGCACAACATTACCATTCCAATGGTGCTATGCAATCAATTGTAGTCAATTTGATTTTTATTTTATACTAGTTGTAAAACCAACTGTGTTTTTTTTCAGATTTTTTCAAGGTGCTTAGGTGAGACTTGAGAGACAAATGTTAGCCATGCACACCATACCTTAAACAAATTTAATAACTTCTATAGTATACATGATAGACATGAAGTATCAGTGGCACAATTGTTCAGCACAAAATTACCTTTCTAACAGTGCTATGCAATCAATTGTAATCCATTTCATTTTTATTTTATATTAACTGAAATACCAAACAACTGTGTAGTTTTTCAGATTTATTCAAGGTGCTTAGGTGAGGCTTGAAAGACAGATGTCAGCCATGCACACCATACTTTAAACAAATGTGAATAACTCCTAAACTATACGTGATAGACACAAAGTATCAGTAGCAAAACTGTTCAGCACAAAATGACCTTTCTAATGGTGCTATGCAATCAATTCTAAGCAATTTGGTTTGTTTAATATTTAGGTAAAAACTGCTGACTTCCTCAGACATTTCCTGGCCTGAGTGTCAGTCAGCTGAGTACGTCTACAGGCGTTATTGGCCTGAGTGGCTATGCTTTCAGATGTCACCTACAGGTGTATCTAGGCCTGAATGAGTTAAAAGGTATCAAATAATTTGCTTCTGGATCTGTTCTTACAAAGACAGATACAGCAAATATTAAATCTAGATTTCAACATGGTGAGAATTACAGGAGACAATGAGTGCCTGAATCAACAATAAGTTATCCTGAATGCCATGGCCCAGAATTGAACAGGACTGGAGGGGATGGATAATTTTAGAAAAAATGTGAGCCAATCAGAAACAAAAGATTTTGGTCAAAATTTGTGTGTCTGTGTTTAGGAGGCAAATAGGCCTCCATTTCAAAAGATTTATCCTATCACCAGACTTAAATAAGAAAATTTGGAGTGCCTCAGTAATGGAGCCAGACAGGGACCCATGTGCCAAAACAGAATTAAAAACAAAAGTGAGAATAGGGAGAAAAAGAGAGGAAAATGTCTGGTAGAATTCAGTGATCAGACCATCCATTCCAGGCAAAATCTTTGTGCGTAAGGACAGGATGGCCACCAAAACTTCTCTATCAGTGAGTTGGGGGAGAAAGGCATTATCAGAGAATGACACTTGTAGTAGGCCTATGGTGTCTAAAAATGTAGAGACCAAATCAGCTATATGGAAGGTGGTACCCACAGAATTGTGCAGAAAGTCCTGAGCCACCCAATGCATTCCAGCATGGGACACATGTTCCATGCCATTGATGTGACTAGTGACTTAATTCTATGCAAGTTAACCCTATGAAAGCAACTCTGAAAAATGTTCCTCATGAGATGCTTACTCTGGGTTCTGTAAGTCTGTTCAAATGACAAATATTTAACCCTATCATATTGAAAGGACTTCATACAGTGTCCATCAGGCTGAATCTGGGTTTGAAGGGAGAATCTTTCATCAGCCTGGAGTGAAATCAGTTTGAAAAGAGTGTAACACAAATCTAGAAAGCATGATAGGCATGGTAGGCCGATCTGCCAACTGACCTCGAACATCGCCTTGCTAGAGTGCCCAAAGCCAGCTTAGTGTGGTCTCACCAAAGGGACACATCTGTGTAAAGATCCTGGATAGTTGTATGTGCCCATAAAAGGGAATAAGGTGCACTCTAAAAGAAGAGTCCAATGGTATGGTGTTATTTAGCCTCCAGGAAGACTTTCCAGTCAGAAGGGTCAACATGACCGAAATGGTGCAGTTCAACAAACAGTGATCTCAAGTTTCCACCAGGCAGGTAGATGCTGTCATGATGGTGCAGACTTTGGACACAAAAAAATTGTCAATATGGCTGACAAAATGTGCCCGATGGTAAGTAAACCCTCCCACAGCATGGAGATCATGAAAAGCATCAACTGGGTGTGACTGACTACAAATCTCTTGCAAGTCAATCAGATCACAAAACAACTTTAACATCTTAGCCCATCTATCTTAGAGATGAAAGGGACAGTTAAAATCACCCCAAAAATAATGACCAGAAAAGTACACAGAAATGGTTGCAGTGTCCAAAATTGAGAAACCCTTTTAAATTTAGATTAGGAGGCATAAATATTAATCAATCAATAGGCTACCTGATTAATATTACAATCAAGCAACAAAGTCTGACCTGGTTGAACATCCAACACTCTTGACACAGTGGGTGACATCTGATAAAACACAATGGCAACCCCAAGCAGGCATCCATGAAAGATGAAAAATATGAAATGCTAGAGGTCCAAAGCCTTTGGATGATAGTGATGTCCATCAGTGTGTGTAATCTATTGTCCTATAAAAAATCAAATCAACATGGGAATCCAGGATGACCCGTAGAGAAACCTTCTGACTGAACAGGTTACATATACTGTTGATGCTTAGTGTAACTACCCTCATGCTGAAAAGAAAAGAAATGTGAGCTGACTAAAAAGAAAGGGAACACTCAAGTTCAGGGAGGTTGAGTATGTTTCTTCTTGGGTTTCAGTTTCAAACTGGTGAAGGTCCATCTTTATGTTTCCTTGGCTTTGTCAGTTTAGAAGCATCATCTTCCATGCCTGAGGACTCCGTAGGTCCCAGGGAAGTAGTGGAAGAAGCATCCAAGTCAAAATCCACCTCAGTATTGCCCCAATTCCTGGGAGGAGCAATGGGGCTAAAATGATTCTTGAGATGGAGGGATCCAGCAGAAACAGGGGGAGGAAGAACAGGGAGAGACCTGTTCGGGACAGACCATCTGTGGGGTACCTCAGTAAATGAAGATCGAGGAGGCATGGATGAAAGAGCAGAGAGCTTAAAACAAATCATTGAAGCAGGGGTCCACAAACCAGGATGGGAAGATGACCATAACTGAGCAGATGCACCAGTCACAGCCACTGGAGGAGAGAGGGGAAGAACAGGTACCTGGTCAGCCGGTGCAGGTTGGTCTGAAGGGTGTTATTACTTGGTATTACTTGGTTCAGTGAAACAGAAGAAGGCAAAGCCCATCCAGACTGTTACCTACACAATGTGGGACATTGTTTAATAATTTTCCCGAATCCAGACATCCAGTTTGTTTTTAAAACCAGTGGTACTAGAAGCATCAATTAAATCTTGAGGCAGGGAGTTCCATACACATGGAGCCCTTACTGTAAAAAAGTTTCCCCTTCTGCTAGTTCTATAGTTTTTAACCTCAGGCTGTTTATTATATAGTCTAGGAACTAATCTCCTTTTGGAAAATGTCAAACCACATTGCTCCATAAGATCTGGTGATTGAAGTAGATTAAAAACTAGGAGCATATTTCCTCTTAGTCTTCTGTTTTGAAAAGAAGTGAGACCAGTTGCTTGAAGTCTAGCCTGATAGTCCAATTGTGCCAATCTAGGAACCATTTTTGTTGCTGTCCCTTGAACCTTTTCTAATGTAGCAATATCATTTTTTAAGCCAGGGTTCCAAAAGGGGAAACCATAATCGAGATATGGTCTAATGTAGGCCCTGAAGAGTGGAATAAGGCATTGTTCAGTATGGTTAATGAAAGTTCACTTAATTTGCCTCAGCAGTCTGTTAGCCATACAAGCAGTTTTAATACAATGATCTCTAGGCGTAAGATTATTATTAATATAAATACCTAGATCTTTCTCCCAATTAGATGAATGGAGTGGAAATCCATTAATGTGGTATACCGTATTTGGGGTATTTTTACCAAAGTGTCTTACCATACATTTATGTTGGTTGAAATGCATATTATTTTGCTTAGCCCAGAGTATAGATTTTTCCAAATCTTCCTTCAATAAAGACATGTTGTCATAATTGTTAACCTTGCCCTTTAGTTTAGTATCATCTGCAAATTTGATCATATAATTATTGGGCCCTGGCTGTAGGTCACTAATAAAGAGATTAAACAATGTAGGGCCCAGAACTGACCCATGTGGGACACCACTTATCACATTACCCAGATCAGATAAGGTGTCATTAATTCTAAGTCTCTGGGTTCTATTAGTCAACAAATCAGATGTCCAATTAACAATGTCAGATGACAAACCCAGGTTATACATTTTTGTAATTAGTTTTTCATGTGGTACTTTATCAAAGGCTCTACTAAAATATAATAATATAACATCAGAAGGAGTACCTGCATCTAATAAAGCACTTATATTGTTATAGAAAGATATTAAGTTAGCAGTGCATGAATGCTTGGGGGTGAACCTGTGTTGAAGGGAGTCACGAATACCCAGTTTTTCACATTCCTGTTCGATCAAAGTCTTCATTAAGCGTTCCATTAATTTGCCAACCATAGAGGTCAAACTGATAGGATAATAATTCTGCACGCAGCCTCTGTTGCCTTTTTTTAATATTGGGGCAGCAGTTGCTGCTCACCAATTGTCTGGTACAGTGTTTTCTTGCAAATATTTGTTAAAGATAACTGACAAGGGTATAGAAATATTTTTACAGGTTTCAATCAGAAACTAGGGATGAATATCATCAGGACTAGGACTAGTAGTCTTTTTTAGTTTATTTATGGCTTGTAAAATATCAGTTGGAGTAAAACTGTGGATACCTGCTTGATGAGAGTGAACAGGGATGACAGATGATTGTTGAGAAAAGACAGAGCAGAAATAATTATTGAAAAGATTAAATGTATCAATATCTGATAAATGAGAGCCATTTTTAATAATGGGGCCAATGGACCTGGAAGTACCTTTTTTCTTATTAATATAGGAAAAGAGTGAACTGTGACGATCCTTGGTATGAGCTAATTTGAATTCTAGCTTAGTTTTAGCCAGTTTAATAGAATATTTCAAATTCTTAACAGCTGATCTACATTTGTACAGTAAAATATTTTTATGTGGGAGAGAGCTTTTTTTGAGTTTTCTAAAAGTTTAATTTTCTGATTGATCTAATTTTTAATGGATTTGTTAAACCATGGGGATATTTTTCCCTTACTATTATATTTCTTTTTAATGGAATATATACATTTTCCAGATAGTGGACAATGCTTTTAAAGGTGTTCCACACTTGTTGTGTTGTACATTTGAGAAATAGTGACTCCCAGTTGATAATTTCTAAATATTTAGTAATTTCAGAGAAATTGGCTTTATTATAATTCTTAATATTTATTGACTTCCTTTGTATAGTTGTATCTTGTTGAATTTCAAAAATGATAGAAGAGTGGTCACTAGCTCCGAGTGGGTCCCAAATATGGAGGTTACTAATTTGTGACTCAATGTTTGTAAGTAGTAAGTCCAAAATATTAGAGCCTCTAGTAGATTCAGTAATAAGTTGTTGTAACCCGGTATTGGTTATCACCTCTATTAATCCCTTTTTGGCACAGCAGTGACCAGAGAGAGAGAGTCTCAATTAATATGTGGCATATTAAAATCTCCAAAAATAACAGTATCTTCAGATTCTGAAAAAGTCGGAACCTCAATTAGCATGTTGGTTGTGTAGTCTGAATAAGCAGACGGGGGTCTGTACATGTTTCCAACAGTAATATAGGAGTGCCCCTTTAACTGAATTTTGACCCAGATACTTTGTAAAGAATAAGGAAAGTGTACTTCAAAAGAGGGGATATCATTTTGTACATACATATAAACTCCACCACCTTGTTTATTAGTTCTGTTTTTATAATATAACTTATAATTAGGGATTTCTCTAGACCAAATTGAGGTTGCATCATACAGGGTTTCTGTATCCCCCACCATACCTATATTTAAGGTCTTACATTTAGCTTCAAGTTCTGCTAATTTGACCTGACTAAAGATCTTGCATTTAAGGCCAGAAATTTACATTTATTGAAAGTGGTATGTTGGTGTTTTTTTAGAGACTTGGGAATACACCCACCTCCCCCATGGATTTTAGTTTAAACAGTGATTGATAATGGTAGTGATATTTTTTCCCAGAAGTATACTGCCTCTATGACTAAGATGTAAACTGTCCCAACAAAATAAAGAGGATCGATCCAAAAATGTTTCCCAGTGGGTAATATAGGGTATATCTTGTTTTAAGCACCACTCCCTCAGTCATTCATTGATGGATTTAATTTTCCATGTCATGGTGGGCGTTGCTCTTGGGATAGGTAAAATTTCAGAAATACAAACAGAACAACCCCTATCTAATAGCGTATTGCATAATGCAACATAGTCTTCTCGTAATTGATTAAATGGAGTATGATTAACGTCATTAGTACTAGCATGGATAATGACAAGTGAGTTGTCCCCAGCTTTATGCAAGATATTGGGTATCATAGTTGTAATATCAGATACCTTAGCTCCACAGAAGCTAGAGCAAGTACGGTTGCTTTTATCACTGTTACAGACCACCCTGTCAATATGTTTAATGATAGAATTACCCAGAACATACACTTGCTTTGGGGTAATGGGAGTACAAGGGACAGAAACAGGGGACATAGGTGGTGTGGTATGATCAGGGACAGATAACTTACTGGGTAGTGGGTTAGTAGGATGAGGCTTACTAGAAAAAGTGCTGGAGGGTACATGTACAGATTTGTGCTTAGATTGTTTCTTAGAGCCAGTGTTGTCAGTAGAGCATGATACAGTGGGTAAATCTTGTGTTGCATCTCTTTTTATTTCTGCCAGATGCTCAAATCTATTATAAATTTTGACGGGAGCAGTTATAGATCTGTCCACCCCTCTTCTTTTTAGTGGGCTTGGTGACAAAAGCCTAGTCATCATTTTCATGATGAGGGGTTGGAAGAACATCTACCTCAATAGAGGGGATTGGGGTGGAAAAAGGAGGCACAGTGGTGCTACTGGTTAAAGCTACCCCTCCACTAGGGAGGATAGAAGTACTGTCTGGAAGGGGCGGGGGGTGTTGGAGAGGATAAAGTTGTTCATCCATATAATCAATAAAGCTCTCCAATTCTCTGATATCAGTAGGAATTTGTTTGGTGTTGAGCAGAAGTGCTATTTCCACTTGTAGAGTGGTAATTAAAAGGCATTTGCTACATACAAACTCAGTTCCAAGACACCCTTCACAGTACATCAAACACTGAATACATTTAGTAAACTCCCTCTCCATTATTGATGGTTGATACATACTAGATAAGAGAAATACTGTAGATTTGACTTCTTACAGGGTCTGGTATCCAGCAGTTCCAGCATGCCCAGCGGATACAGCAGACATGCGCAGACGCGCGTGTCTCTCTTGTGGGTCTCCATCGTGTGTGTGGCGCTCACCTCACTCACTAAAGGGCAGTTTATAGCCTAAAAACTGGAAATAGGCATCTGTCTACTTCCAGTTTTGGTGCTGTGCGATGGACAGAATAATTAGCCTGATTCCAGCTAGTTTTTAAATTGCTGTAGGCTAACAAGCCCTATTTAGAAGGCAAACAGTGTCCTAAATTGTTCTACTATGAGTTCAGGTGCAGTTTGGGAGAGGAGGTACACTGGGCCAGTACCTAACCTCCAATATCCCACAATGCCCTGCTGCTACTCTAAAGGAAGCAGAGCCAGATAGATGGTATCAACAGTATCACAGTATATAAGTATATTTAAAACAATTATTGTAGTGCATAAATACACACGAATCACCACCTCTCACCAGAGGTTTGCTACTCCAGCAGTTGTACTGCACATAGATGTCCCACTCACTAAAGGGGCAGTTTATGAAGCTGAAAAACTGGAAATAGGCATCCGTCTACTTCTGGTTTTGGCGCTGTGTGATGGACAGAATAATTAGCCTGATTCCAGCTAGCTTTTAAATTGCTGTAGGCTAACAAGTCATATTTAGAGGGAAAACAGTGTCCTAAATTGTTCCTCTGAGTTCAGGTGCAGTTTGGGAGTGGTAGTACACTGGGCCAGTACCTAACCTCCAATATCCCACGATGCCCTGCTGCTACTCTAAAGGAAGCAATGCCAGATAGATAGTATCAACAGTACCACAGTATAAAAGTATATTTAAAACAATTATTGTGGTGCATAAATACAAACAAATCACCTCCTCTCAGCTGCCTGTTGCAGAGAGGAGGAAACTTCCAGAAGCACCTATGACAGATCCCCCCCAAAGATCTTCCAGCAGCAGAAGGATCAGCAACAAGGAAGGAATCCATATGGCACGGGTTGCTCTGACCTGTTATGAGTAGCCCAGGGGCAAATATGGAAGGAATGACCTTCAATATGGCACAAATTACACTTCACTTTATTCGGGCACTGCTCTGCAATGAGTCCTTGTTCCAGACAAAGACTACAGAGCCGTTAGTCACACACATTACTAAGATAATAATGCGAGCCACTGGGCTGGCCAGGGTAAAAGCACACTCCCCTATCTCAGCCATGGAAAAGCTGTTGGGGAGATGAACAAGACCAGAGTCTGTAGCTCAAAGACAAACCCTAAATTCCAGCTACCTGTCCAAATGCCATATTGATCCAAAATGGAGTCCAGATGACACAGAACCTTGCAGCATTGCTTAAGCCAATAGGTCACATTGTGGACATCCACCCTTTCATTCCAGAACATCAATGTCACAATGCTAGTGGTGGGAATCATAAGGTGAAAAGCCTCTAAGGACAGCCAAAGTTCAGAATACTTCACCAGGTTGTACTTCATCCAAAAGTGATTCAAGGAAGAATGGAGCTGAAAGCTCACATCATACAGGATGGATCCAGAAACATAAATGATTGCAAAGAAGTCTGCTCATACAAACCCCATGGAGTCCATCAAGAGCTTCTCAACCAAGAAAGAACAGTCTGGAAGAAGTTCATCCCAACCAGTATACTTAAAGCGGACAGCATTATGCCGAGGTGCTGGAGCAGGCTGGGCCACAAACAGATGTGACAACTTAAAAAGGGTATCAGTGGAAGTCCCAGAGAACTTCAGAGGAATAGGGGCTGATGTCCAAGGCTCCCCAGCTGAGGTGGAGGTGGAGGGAGAGGCAGATGGATGGGGTGGGGTAGGAAATCCTAGTGCAGATTGTAGGTGCAACTGTTCCATGGCAGATGGAGGAGCCACCGATCCTGTAGAAAGTGCAGCATAAGTCTGGTCACAGGAGTCAGTCTGAAAGATAGGCATCAAGGCCAAATCTGGGATGCAAAAATGTCCATTGAGTCCCAAGATCCATCCAGCTTGCTGAAGGGCCCAGTCAGGACCCCATCCAGACATAAGGGCAGCAGAGGAGGAAACAGATGTCCAATGAGGAGGAGGAGAAGCAGGATTCAGAGCAGAAAGTGCAGCAGGAGGGGCAGTACTCAAGATGCTGGATGCCCACACTGGGGTAGGGGAACAGTGGTCCATAGCAACCTGCATGGCTGGAGCTAGTAGAGCCAAAAAAGGCTTAATGGTGACAGCAGTGTCAGGAGGGAAACTGACAGTGGTTGTAGGAACAGTGGGCACAGGGAGCAGTGGAAAGGTACCAGTAAAGTCAATAGTGGGAAGCCACTACCGCCATGAAAGAATCCAGAACAGTATCTGAGGGGTCAGGCCAAAGGTCTGGCACTCGGGACAATCAAGCAACTGAAGCAACTGAGGCAACACAAGCAGCTCACCTGAGTAGCTGAGGAAGCCAAATCTCCAGCCTGATAACTTTCGAGGCAGCCCCCCCCAAGCTAGGCACTCAGGACAATCAGGCAACTGAAGCAACTGAGGCAACACAAGCAGCTCACCTGAGTAGCTGAGGAAGCCAAATCTCCAGCCTGATAACTTTCAAGGCAGCCCCCAAGCTAGGCACTCGGGACAATCAAGCAACTGAAGCAACTGAGGCAACACAAGCAGCTCACCTGAGTAGCTGAGGAAGCCAAATCTCCAGCCTGATAACTTTCGAGGTAAAGAGAGCCTCTTCTCTTCATCTGGATGCCTGCAGAGGGGTGCTACCTGATGAACACTTATATTTTATGAACTTTGTTCCTGTTCACCACTGGGTGGGCTTGTTATTTGCCTCTCTTTGTGCTAGTAATGCTGAAGTGTAAAGCTAGGGACTCACTGGTTTTTCTAGAGTTGCCTTGCTGATTTCATCTTAAAGCCAGATATACCAAGCAGCTAATATAGATCAGACTTGTTTAATATAGTGGTATTGAGCGAATTGTGCTTGTAACTGAAGGCATTAGGTTAGCTGGGTCCTAGTGTGACCTCATTTTGGAATAGCCCTGTTTGCTTAGAGTGGAGCTCCTTGGTGTAAGTCACAACATATTCTCCCGCTGCATAGTAATGAGAGGCCTTGTTTTCTCCACAACATAGGCAGCTCCCCCCAAGCTAGGCACTCGGGACAATCAAGCAACTGAAGCAACTGAGGCAACACAAGCAGCTCACCTGAGTAGCTGAGGAAGCCAAATCTCCAGCCTGATAACTTTCGAGGTAAAGAGAGCCTCTTCTCTTCGTCTGGACGCCTGCAAGAGGTGCTAGCCGTGGCACTTCACGCTCTGCCCCGCTCACCCAACCACCCTCCCACCCAGGGACAGGCTTTCAATTTATTGATTCACCCTTGACATCACATCCGTGTCATCCGTCCTGTTGCCCAGAACCTATCTCCCACTTTCCCATTTGCAGGTTATACCTGCTGGCCACTAGAGGGACCTATGCTCCCTCACTACTTCCTACTCCTACCTGTACAGCACTACTTCCCTGGGATCTTGCTCACCACAATGTATTGGCCCTGCATCATGCTCTTCCTGTGCCTATCCCCACTAGCAGTGCACTTACCCACTTACCCATCTGCTAGTCCACACTGTGCCCTGGCATCCCTCCCTCCCTTGCTCCTGAACCTCCTCTCCTGCCCTTGGGACCTCTGTGTGTCCCTGTCCTCCCTGCCTCTCCCATAGCTTTCTCTTCAACTCAGGCACATCTGGGTGTCTTCTTATTCTTGCTTTCCCTCCTGTACCTCCCTACCCACCCCTGCTCCCTTAGCCTCCCTCCCCTCTCATGTCAATCTGGAAAACCTCTCACCACTCTCCCAGCCAGGGTGTTAGTCATGCTACTACTCCTGTCAGGAACATTCATCCAAACCCTGGCCCGTTCCCAGAGCTCCCCAACTCGCACCACAGGCCTATGCATGGTCTCCATGAATATCTGTAGCCTCCTAAAAAAGTTTGACTCACTACAATGCCTGGTCACATCAATTAACCCTGATGTTATCACCCTGGTTGAGACTTGGCTGTCGAAATCCTCCCCTGACTCCCTAGTCTCCCTTCCTGGTTTCACCCTTTTCCAGTCCGACCGTGTTGGGAGACGGGGCGGCGGCTGCGCTATTTATGTCAAGGAATCTCTCCCCATATTAGCCCTGCCCGCTCCCATCCTTGACTCCAGGGCCCAGGCACTTACGCTGAAACTAACCCCTGACCCTTTAAAGGGACCCCTTTATCTGACTACTGCATACGTGCCCCCCAGGGACCAAATGCAGGCCATTGCCTCTCTTACAGAATACCTTACCTCTCTACCTCCTACCGCTGATCAAATTCTGGTGGGTGACTTAAATGTCAACTGGTTCAGCCCCTCCTCCTCCTCTACCCGACACTCCTTTTCTGCAATAGACCTAGCATAACTAGTTACCCACCCTACCAGGACTAACCCCAAGAGAGGCTCCAGTACCCTGCTTGATGTGGTACTCACCAACGCCCTAATCGGATCCCCAATGTACAAGTCCTCCCAGACTCTCTCAGTGATCACTCCCCATTCTATTCCACTGGTCAACCTCAGTCCCCAAACCCATAGCACAGTCCACATGCCGGGGCATCTAATACCTGGTGGACTGATAAAACTTAAGGAACTTCTGTCCCAAATTGACTGGTCTCCTATACTGGCAACTCCTGACATCGACACAGCTCTCCCTTCTTTACCCAAACTTTTAATAATGCCTGTGATATCTTTGCCCCAGTGTTGACCCGCCGTTCTAAAGGAAGAATGCCCCCTAGGTTACCCAGCTTTGATCCACCAGCTCAAACATAGGACAACCTATGGCACCGTGCCATTGAGACTGGCCAGCCCAATGACAGGCGGTTATATGCTGCCACCAAACAAGTGCACTGGCCATCAGAAAGGCCAAGTCTGAGCACTATCAGTCCTCACTCACTGCCTCATGGGGAATCCCAGAACCTTCTGGGATAACATTAAACAGTTAAATGGGAGTGCACACTCCCCACCCACCCAGATTAACATTAATGGTGTGATCTCCTCAGACCCAGCCCTCATAGCCAACCACCTCAACACCTCATTCACTGACCTTAGCCTATCCTCCTACAAATTTTTGACCTCCTCCCCAGCACCTGCAGTAAATCTTTCTCACCCTTATTTTCTCCTCCGCTGTGTTTCTGCCCAAGAACTTAGGCCGCACCTTGTCACTGCTCTCAAGAGTAATAGTACGGGCAGTGACACCCTGGATCCGTGTATCCTATGGCTGGTCTTAGACACAGTCCTTACCCCGATCACATGCCTCATCAACCACTCTCTTTGCCTGGGGAAGGTTTCAACTGCCTGGAAAGTCACCACTGTCACCCCTATCTTTAAAGGTGGTGCTAGGACTGTGGCTGGAAACTATCGACCGATCTCCATTCTCTCTCCTCTCTCCAAGGCCTTGGAAAAAGTGGTGGTCTCTCAAATCTCTGACTACCTCTCCACCTACAATGTCCTTTGTCCTGAGCAGCATATGGCTTCTGGGTGGGCCACAGTACCAACACAGCCCTCCTAGAGTTCTCCAACTTTCTCCTCCTCCTTAGACACTGGTTCTCTGGCTGGTGCTGTCTTCATTGACCTCTCAAGCTTTCGACACTGTCTCCCACCCCATCCTTCTTGATGCCCTTAGTCTCTCTGGTTTTGCTGCTGAGCCTATCTCCTGGTGCACCAGTTATCTGTCTGACCGCTCACAGTGTGTAAAAATGAATGGGACCTGCTCAGACATCTGTCCCATCTTTTCTGGGGTTCCCCAGGGCTCCATTCTGGGCCCCTTACTATTCTCCCTTTACCTTAACACCCTTCCACACTCTTGCTTGGGGAACATTCTATTGTACACTGATGATGCAGTCATCTTTGCCTCAAGTCATAGCCCTATTGCCCTCCAGGACTCACTGCAGAAGTCCTTCACTGAAGCCGAGGGCTGGTTCAAGGAACATACATTGGTGATAAATCTTAAAAAAACCAAAACTATGTTCTTCTCTCATCCCCAAAACAAGTCCTGCAACTTCAAACTCCTCATTCACTCTGGGTCCTCATTCCCACTCGAACAAGTTTGCTCCTATAAATACCTAGGGATCCATTTTGACCCATCCCTCTCCTTCCATGGACACATCGCTGCCCTAGCCACTGCCACTAATATCCGATTGGTCATCTTACATCGGTATAAACACTGCCTCCCCCCGGAGGCTCTTCAACTTGCAGTCACCTCCTCTTTCCTGTCCCTAGTGGACTATGGACTGCCGGTGTATGGTGCTGCTGATAAGACCGCACTCCATAAAATTCGCACTACTCTGAATAAGGCCTGCAGGTTAATTACTGGAGCACCTAGGATGACACACACCTGTCTACTGTATGCTAAAGCGCTGGTACTTGATCTCGATGAGCTACCAAATATCTTGCCTGTACCCTTACAAAAGACCCTCCTTGGGCTTTCCCCACCAGGATTGACCACCACCGCGACGCCGTCTGTCCCACTAATTCATACTCGGACCTCTGGGAAAACCTCTCTTGTTATCCCTAGAGCTAGGACCTCTCACGGCCAAAGAGCCTTCAGCTTTAGGGCCCCCTCCTGGTTCAACACACTGCCCCCCTCCATCTCCGAAGCTCCAACTATATCGTGCTTCAAAACTTCCTTACGTAACCACCTTATTAACACCCGATGCTGTAACTGCCGCTAGTCAAAGCCGTACTCAATACTTATGACAAAGCTTATTACTAAGCTGCTAAGGACAACAGAACTCTGGTATTGTTTGCATCCATCCTACCTGTACCAGCTTGTTTGTATCTATGTCTTAATTTACTGTTATACCAATGTGTTGTACTGCTATACTGTGTATTTTGGTTTGTCTTACTGTGACAAGGTACCTTTGTAAATGAGCCTATGGCTCAAAGGTTTTCCAAACTGCTGTTTAAATAAAATAAAAAAATAAATAAATGAGGAGTAAGAGACAAAACAGGCACTGTGAAAGGATCCAGAGTAAACAGAGAATGAAGTGCTGAAAAGTCCTGTGTCACAATGGATGAAATCACCTGCAAGTTTATATTCAAGTTAACAGCAACCTGACCAAGCGAGCTGGTCAAAAGCAGTGGCCATTCTAAAGGTAATGGAATGAACAGATCAATTTGAACATTGTGTAAATCAGAAGGAACGTGCTCTCCCTCTGGTGAAGCAGACACAAGTCCAAAAGCCCTGGAAGCACTTTACAGGAATTTACAGCAGCAGCAGTATCAAAAGCAGATGGACGCTGTCCCTGTCGGAGTGAATGAAGTGAAAAATAGGAGGTATCCAGAGAAGACCCCACTGGAGCATTCAGTGGCACAGGCCAGGGAAAAGGTCCCACAGAGAACAACAAAGTACAGGCTTGGGGGAGGGTTGTAGGCAATAAAACAACCACCTCAGACCAGGAAACAGAGGTGTCAGTGGAACAGCTTCATCATCCATATCCATTGCGATATCCAGGCATGCACTGCGATTGGCTATACAGTCATCCAGAACAGAGCACAGAGGTCAGAAAGCTACACCAGACTCCAGCAGGACCAAAACTTCAGAAGAGCTGGGCATCGGAGAGTGAGTCCAAAACATAGGAAGGAGAAGGAGCGGTGCCATCACAGGCAAACATGCAGCCCAGTCAATATCCATATCAGGGACCAATACAGGCAAGTCTAAGTTCATTGAACAGGGTGGAGGGAAGACAGGCGCCCTGTCCACAGCAATGCCCAGGTCAGCCATCTTGGCAGACAGCCAGCAGTTCCCCCTACTGGAAGAGTAGGGGAGTTTATTAGGGAAGAGAAAAATAAAATAAAATAACATCACAAGAAAATCAACAATCCATATAATACATGGTACATTCTGTTTTTAACAAAAAGGTCACACATGCTAGGAAAATAATAGTTTGTTTAATTCAGCATTTACAATGTCGGTATAAACTGAAAGGAAAGGTGAGGAGAGATTAAATGCATTCTCTCATATACTAGTAGTTATGTATTGTCTATTATTAGTCAAAAAATAGTCCAAAATAAATTTTATAATAAGAGAAACCAACATATTCAGAAAGAAGATCATTGTGTTATATCATATATGTAATCAAGTGACTGGTGTATCTGAAGTTGTTACAGCGGGCATATTCCTTCTGGCTTTGGTAAGCCATCTGCTGTTCATTGATTTTATTTCTGTGAAGTATATAGACTGTAGTTCTGATGTGATTTTCTTTAACATATTTCTGCTGTAAGGTGAATAAACTCTTAATAGTCCAAATATACAATTTTATTGCTATAAAAACCACATGTAATGTACTTTTTCCCCCACTTATTTGCCTGTCTGGGATATTGTCCAGACATTAAAATTTCAGGAGTGATTTTAGCAAACCATGGTTCCTGCCATTCTTTAGAGAGTGTCTCCCAAAACCCTTTTCTGTATGAACAATCATAAAAAAGGTGATTAATGGTTTCTATTTCCTGATGGCGCTGTAATCTATTGCACATTCTCTCTTCCAACTATTTATGTTTATGGTTTGCTTTTATGTTGATTTTAGCATGGCAACTTAACCAATGAAGGTCTCACATTTTTCTGGGATTTTGGGTTCTCTTAATAGGTGCAGTAATGCAGGAAGGTGCTGTGGAGGACATAATGGGAATATAGTTTCTTCCCGATAACATTGTGCCTGAATCCAGCAATAGAGTTATTTTCTATGTTTTGTTATAACCATTTGGCATGTAATTTTACAGTTTTTCAATTTTAAAAATGTCTCCCTGATATATTCTGGAGTATTCATAGAATGCCTAAGGGGTCCAATACGTCCTTGCTCCCACTGGCAAAACCATTGGATACATGTGGAAATCAAAAAGGGGGTGCATCCTTGTCCATTATAAACTACTAATGGCTATAAATTTGTTTTTAAAAAAATACTATAGAAAAAGGTAATAGGATTAATCATTCCCAACCTTCCTTAGGCAATGGATAAATAGAGTATGTTTCTCTCGATAGGGTTAAGTCTGCTGCCCCATATGGCCTGGAAAAATATACTATGTATTGCTGTTTCTAGTGACCTTGGTGGTGGAAATATGTAACTAATGTAGAAAAATATTGGTAACAAAAAGGTCTTGATAAGATGCAAGCTTTTTTGCTGGCTGATGTGCCATTTGTTCCACTGGGCAACTGTTTGTTTGCCCTGCTGTATGTTAGGTTCCCAATTTGTTAATCTAAATTAGCCATGCCATAAGTAATTCTTAATATCTGTATGGGTTCCTCTGTGAATGGGATGCCTGCTATTTCTGTATGTATCAGACCTTCAGTAAATAATTGCTTTCCAGTACTTTTTACTGTATTAAGAGTAGCCCCTGAATAAGCTCCATAGATATTGCATATCTGCATGGCTGCTTCAGCAGAGCATATCTTTAACCAAAATGCAGAGACCATCTGCATATGTCATTGCCACATATGGTGTCAATACTTCCTGAATGCTAAGATATTGTATGGTTGGAGAATAATTAATTAATCTCAATAATGGGTCAACACAGAAGTAGAGCTGTTCGAATGGGAAAATTCAGAATCTGGAATTCTGAAAAAAATTTGCAAAAGTCCATGAAATATTGTGGAATTTCATTGGAATTTCACAGAATGTTTAAAATTCAGTAGTTTGGCTATAACTCAATAATTTTTCAAGCTAGAGCTCTGACATATGGGATAGGTACTGTTTGGGTCAATGGCCACAAAACATGTCAAATATATAATTTGGCGGGATTGTTTCAAAATCATATGTACACATATGTTGTCATTTTATTGTTTCTGCAACGTTTCATGAACATTTTTTATCTGCATAAACCTTAACTGTCTGTTGGGTCAGGGATCTTAAATTTGGCATGATTTCTTGATGATAGGTGTTCTAACAATGTTCCATATTTCATGACAAAATGATGCATTGTCTCAAAATTATACGTGCTCAGAATCTGTCATTTTATTTTTTTCAGGAAATTTCATGAAAATAAATTTGTCTGCATAGAACTCAGGCATCTTTGGAGCTAGACATATGTAAATTAGTATGGATAACCTTTTTATAATGCTTATAGAATGATCTAAATATGAAAATAATTAGATAAGGGACTTTTAAGTTACAGTGGTTCAAAACTTTACTATGTAAATATTTGCAAAACTTTCTGAAAACTATCAGAACTGTGGATGTTTGTAACTTCTCTGCTGTTGCATGCACAGAGTTAACATTTGACATGCATATCCATAGTCCATGTATCCTGGTGTCTACCACAACTATATAAATTGTTTAAGCAGTTTTAATTTTGCAGAAGAAAAAAAAAGATTAGTAACATTTTCTTACATATTTATGATAGCATATTCTGTAGATGGATGAAGCATCCAGAATTTCTTTTGTGGAATTTAACATAACAATGCACATATCATTACTTCATTTGATAAGCTGGGCTGAGCTTTTTGCAGTCCTGCTGTTCCTCACTGGGTGACTACCCCCCCCTTCAGTTTTGGCATAGCCAAATTGACTCAGTAGAACTACTGATCCCACTGATATCCTTTTTGTTCTTTACAGTAACAAACTCCCTTAAAACATGAGTCATCTACTCCTTTTCCTTTTGACCTACCCTGTTGGAATAGCCAGAATTCTTTTTTCCTGCTGCCCAAGACACTGCCTTCCCCCTCTACATCTTTTTGAGTACATCTGAGTCCTAGACTTGCATGTACACCAAGCTCCCTGGATCATAAATTTACTGGATATGATCCTTAAATATGCTGTATTCAGGTTGGAATTGTTGACATGTGTTTTCTTGCTCCAACATTTGGAGTCTACCACTGTTGTGCTACCCAGCTCAGCCATCCATTTCTTAGTGAAACTGCGCATCAAACTCCAGCACCTGGTGACCCCTTGAGCTACCTACCTCTTATACCCCTATCCTTTATTTAGAAACCCCCAGATAAGGCAGAATGAAATTAGAACATTCCAGTTTTATGGAATTTTTCATGAAATTCTGCAATTTTCATAAAGACTCATGGGATTTGATTTTAACTACATACGTTATTTTGCCATTTCTAGCAGCAAGCCATTTATAAAATTGGCACACACAGTCTCCTTGTAAGGTCTAATGACCTGCCAAATTTAATGGTATTGCATTCTCTAGTTTTAATGTTTCAGGGGTTTATATAATTGCAGTTTACATTCTTGCAAAATTAAATTTTTAAATGTTGTGAAAGTTTGACTATTTTTAATTCAATTCCATTTAAAGCTAAAAATATGAACTTTTTCAGAAATGACCATGTGGTATAGTCGTTTAAATGTTTCAGTTCTGGTTACATTTGGATATGTAGCTTTAAAATTAGAGAGAACTAGCCACAATTTAAATTTTGGCAACATTTTTGGCAATCTATAATGCAATCCCATTTAAAGCTAGAAATCTGAAACTATGTGCATATACAAATGTTGTGATAACCTGCATATCTGGCAATCTATTTTTATATTTCAATGAAAACTATCAAAGTTATACTAAAATTACAGAAATCCACATTTTGGCAAAATATTTGGCTACCTATAACTCAGCTCCCATTAAAGCTGGAGATTTAAAACATGGTGCATATATGCATGTTTTATGCTTCTCTAAATCCTGATATTGTGGAGAAATTTGGATAATAAATGGTATAATTATCTCAAAATTAAATTTTGATTAAATGTTTGGCCACCCATAACTCTGCTCCCTTTCTTTCAATCAACAACTCTGGCATTTGGTACACTTTTGTAAGCCATGGGGTACTGCTTACATTCCAAAATTGGTGTTATTTGGGCACGTACTTTTAAAATTATAGTGAAATAACTGAAATGTAAAATGTTGCTAAATTCCACTGAATTTTCATGAACACTTCATGGAATTCCACGGAATCGGAATGGTCATTTCGCAGGCATTCAACAGGAGGAATAGTATAGTCCGCACTGCTCTACACAGAAGACATACAATAGGGGGCTTAATGGTCAGTCCTGTCTAACACCTCTAAGTACTGGAATTGCAGGACCCACCCAACCCTTAACCATAGGTGTAACAGTGGCTATCCTATATTAACTCTTTCATCCTATGAATATTATAGGTGCACCATACATTTGTAATACTGATGAGAGGAAATTATGCATAACAGAGTCAAATACTTTCTGTTGGTCTAGAGATAGAACAAATCCAGACAAGGCTCCCTTATTTCCAGATTCAAACAATTCTCGTAATAAGATCAAATGGTCTATAAGTTTCCTACCTGACAGTGTACATGTTTGTGCTGGTGTAATCAGATGTTGTGCTATCCCTATAAGTCTAGAATTAAGAATTTTGGATAGAATTTTGAAATCTGTGTTAAGAAGACAGATTGGATGCCAGTTCTGAACATCTTTCATATCCCCTTTTTATAGAGATAGGCAATTAGTCATCCTGAGTGAAGGCGACTGAGTATCTAATATACATGTAAATACTTTTGCCAACTCTTCTGCTAATTCTCTCCCTATATAATTCATCTGTCAGTCCATCTCTTCTTGGAACTTTATCTAATAGTAAAGATTTTTTTATTCTTTTTTTATCCCTGCCTACCGGGCACATTCTGTCCACTCCTTTGGGCAGCCAGTCCTGCCGTTGCCTCTGCCACCGACCCACCATCCTGCTGCTCCAATGCTCCACTGACCCGGCGTATCCCTTCACTGAGGGGGCCCCCTGCCCCAGACAAGGGTGATGAGGATGGGATAATAGAGTGCCTGAGCACTCTCTTGCTTCTGGGCAGAGCATGGATACAGCAGCCCTGGATGCTTCATGGCAGAGAGGTGTGAGGAGGTGGGGCTGCCATCATCCAGTCAGAGATGTGCCATCTTTCATGTTTTTCTGGAGATCCCACATTGCGATGCTCCTTGTAGTGCCTCTGGTCTCCACTGGGGGCCACTACAGAGTGAAGCACTTTCTCCAACCCACCCCAGGAGAGGAGAGCAGTCCTCCAGATGCTCAATTCTCTCCTCCTCAACCAGCACCCAGCAACCTGAATCCTTCCCCAATCCCGGGTCACAGGCATGATTTGTGGTGTGGTGTCCAGTGCCTCAACCCTCTGCACCACCAGGCAGGCTAGTAGTAAAGATTTTATAGCTTCTTTGACCTCTTCTAGGGTAATAGGTTGTGTCAAGTGTATTATTCACTCTAGTGGGCAAGTTGGATGTTGAAAGGTTAGGAAAAAATCTTCCAGATTATGAGTCTGTGTAGAAGTAGATTCATAAAGCCACCTTGTATGTTGTATGACTATGTTCATTATTCTGTGGGTGTTTGTATAGAATCCCATAATTCATCCATTCCTTTTTGTTTATTATTATTATTATTACAGTTTTCGTGTGGACAAATTTGATATTTTTTCTTTGTTTTCCAAAGAAACATAGAAACATAGAATTTGACGGCAGATAAGGACCGCTTGTCCCACTCAGTCTGCCCATTTCCCTACCTAATGGATAAGCTGCAGATCCTAGTTAACCAACAGCCTACTTTTTCCAACCTCCACCCCCTAGAATTGTCTTATGTCTGTCCCATGCATTCTTGAATTCCACCACTGTTTTTGACTCCACGACTTCCTCAGGAAGGCTGTTCCATGCATCCACAACCCTCTCCATGAAAAAATACTTCCTCACATTACCTCTGAGACATCCCCCCTCTAACTTCAAATTGTGCCCCCCTTGTTCTTGCACACCTCTTTTTCTGAAAGATGCTACCCTCTTGGACTCTGTTGATTCCCTTGAGGTATTTGTGGGCTGTCGGGGTCAGTTCTCAGATGGTTTACGTCTTTCCTCACCGGTACAATGCAGAGAGTTGTCTCGGGTATTTTTTCTTCCAAGGCTTTCGGCTCAGTACTGTCCCCCATGTTATTTGCAGTGTACATGCTGCCCCTCGGAGACATTGTAAGATGATATGTGCTGAGGTATTACTGCTACACTGATGATACCCAACTCAACCAGTCTTTTGGCCCTGACCAGGTTAGTGCTATCTCATTACTGAACAGCTGCCTCATAGAAATCCAAGATTGGATGAGTGCCAGCGGTTTAAAGTTGAACCCAGGAAAGACTGAGGTCTTGGTGGTGGACCCGGGTCTTAGGACAGAGGGGTTGAGGACTGAGCTTCCCTCTGGTTTAGTCCTGGGGGGGTGCAGATTCTCACCTCTGAATGGGTGCGTGACCTAGGAGTGGTGCTTGATGATGGCCTGACCTTTCATCATCAGGTGTCGGCAGTCATCAAGCTGGCCTTTTACCATCTTAGGAACATTGATAGGATCAAGCACCTTGTTCCGTCCAGCGACCTGCCTCTCTTGGTCCACACATTTGTGACATCGCACCTTGATTACTGCAACTCCCTTTACCTAGGGCTTCCTGGTGTTGATATCCTCCACTTGCAGCTAGTGCAGAATGCTGCAACACGTTTGTTGACTGGGGTTTCTAGGAGAATGCATATTACCCCAGTACTGTGTGAGCTGCACTGGCTGCCTATTCAGTGGTGGATCACCTTTAAGGTAGGTCTATTGACTTACAAAGCCCTACATGGACAGGGTCTTGACTACTTGAAAGAGCTCCTGGTTCCTTACACCCCTCTGCAACAGCTCCACTTGGCTGATGAGGGGTTGCTGTTGATTCTGAGGGTAAGTTTAAAGTCATCTGGGGTGCATGCCTTTGGGTTTGTGGCACCTACCCTCTGGAATTCTCTGCCCCGTCAGCTTTGGGAGTGCAGGACAATGGGGGTGCTTTAAGCAGGCACTAAAGACTTTTTTGTGGGGAAAAGATTACCCTGAATTCCATTGATTTTATCTGTATTTATTGTGTTTTTTTTTAGGTGATTGTGCAGTGCCTTGAAGTTTGAAAGGCGCTATATCAAATAAAATGCGTTATTATTATTATTTGAAAGTTTCAATCATGTCCCCCCTCTCCCTCCTCTCCTCTAGGCTATACATATCAAGATCCTTAAGTCTCTCTTGATATGTCTTCTAGTGCAGACCATGCACTATTTTAGTTGCCCTCCTCTGGACTGCCTCCATCCTGTCTATGTCTTTGCAGCAATTGGGTCTCCAGAACTGGATGCAGTATTCCAGATGTGGTCTCACCAGCTGTCTGAATAGAGGGATAACAACTTCCTGTTTTCTACTGGTGATGTCTCTTCCTATGCATCCCAGTATGCCACCAGCCCTACTTACTGCTCTCTCACATTGTTGCTCACCTTTAAGTCATCTGATATGACTACCCCCAGGTCCATTTCCATTTTTGTGTTGTTAGTATCTCACCCCTATTGTGTACTCTTCCCCTGGGTTTTTGTTTCCCAGGTGCATTACTTTGCACTTCTTAGCACTGAATCTAAGCTGCCATACATTTGACCATTCCTCCAACCTTACCAAGTCCTTTCTCATCCTTTCCATCCCACCTTGGGTATCAACTCTGTTGCAGATCTTTGTGTCGTGTGTGTCATATTTCTGCTGATGCTGTACATTTTGTGCTTGTTTTATATAAAATTCTACCATTAATTATTTACTATTAGTAATTTGTGAAGAAAACACCTGTCCAGTAGTGTATGCAAGAGTTACGTTTCTGTAACTGTATTCTATTTTGTAGATATACAGTATGTAATAAGTATTGCTACTCAGTGTTTTACTATATTTCTTTAATAGCTACGTAATATCTGAAACGGTGTCCTCCCACCATATTATTGGATGTTTGTACATAATATAAACTAACTTTCATGCTGTTATAAAGGACTGTATTGTTTGTTTGGTCTCAATATCCTGTAAAAAGGAAGAATTAAATTGCCGTGTGCCTGGGCCAAGGGATGGTGAGTGTACATTTCCTAACTGGATATGTATAATGTGATCTGGAAATTCTGCTACTTGAATTTGAGCTTTATGTATTTGTAAAGAAAGGGTTTCATAGGTTTCATAGGTTGTTTCAGAGTGAAGAAGATTTAAGTTCATATAGCTCACAAGTTGTATTAGTTGTACCCCTTGATCTTGCTCAGTATTAACTACAGTATGTTTAAACTCTCCATACTGTTACTTGCCACCACTTCAACCAGTAGACTGTTTCAAACCTTCTGCAATCTTATAGAAAACCAATGTTTTCTTTTATTAGTCCAGTATCTCTCACTGGTCATTTGCAAAGGATGAGTTTTTATTTATTTATTTATGTATTTACTCATTCATGTTTTTGGTAACCGGGTAAGCAAACTGGTCCAAGGGACCATTTTCAGTTATGACCCAGGCCATACAGTGGCACAGACAAATAGGTGAAAGTTAAAATACAGTGGATAACATATAATACAGTGAGTGCAGAGGTGTCAGAAATAGTGATACATAACTCCACATCTTTAGTTTTAGATTAGTTATTGCAGTTAGCTGTGGGAGCAGCAGCAAGCTTGGAAAAATGGAGCACTTTTATCCCATTTTAAATCGTGTAAACTATGATAGACCTGAATGAAACTTTTACTGTTTTGTGCTTGTATATTATAATATAAAGTATTTGGAGCCCTGGTTGCTACCTATCTAGGTATCCAGGTAGAGAGACTGTCACATCAGTCTGATCAAATAACAATCTGTTTTTTAGCAGCGTCCCTACTTGAAACGAAAGCTCTCTGAGACCAATACAGCAGTTTTTGAGCTGCTTAAACACAAAACAAACTGTTATTAGGCAGATAAAAGGCTTATAGCTTGAAATTTGCTTTAGAAATTCCACGACCCCTCCAAAACACTTCCAGGGCACTGCTACCTATTTCTGAGAGCCCTGCTGCGAGCGGGGCAACTAGATTAGTTATTGCAGAGCTAGCTGTGGGAGCATCAGCAAGCTTGGAAAAAGGGAGCACTTTTATCCCATTTTAAATCGTGTAAACTGTGATAGACCTGAATGAAACTTTTACTGTTTTGTACTTGTTTATTATAATATAAAGTATTTGGAGCCCTGGTTGCTACCTATCTAGGTATCCAGGTAGAGACACTGTCACGTCAGTCTGATCAAATAATGATCTGTTTTTTTAGCAGCATCCCTGCCTGAAACGAAAGCTCTCTGAGACCAATATCGCGTTTTTGAGCTGCTTAAACGCAAAACGAGTTGTTATTAGGCAGATAAAAGGCGTATAGTTTGAAATTTGTTTTAGCAATTCCACAACCCCTCCGAAACACTTCCAGGACACTGCTACTTATTTCTGAGAGTCCTTCTGCGAGCGGGGTGACTAGATTAGTTATTGCAGAGCTAGCTGTGGGAGCAGCAGCAAGCTTGGAAAAAGGGAGCATTTTTATCCCGTTTTAAATTGTGTAAACTGTGATAGACCTGAATGAAACTTTTACTGTTTAGTGCTTGTTTATTATAATATAAAGTATTTGGAGCCCTGGTTGCTACCTATCTAGGTATCCAGGTAGAGAGACTGTCACATCAGTCTGATCAAATAATGATCTGTTTTTTTAGCAGCGTCCCTGCTTGAAATGAAAGCTCTCTGAGACCAATACAGCAGTTTTTGAGCTGCTTAAACACAAAACGAGCTGTTATTAGGCAGATAAAAGGCTTATAGTTTAAAATTTGCTTTAGCAATTCTACGACCCCTCTGAAACACTTCCAGGGCACTGCTACCTATTTCTGAGAGCCTCCCAAGGCGAAGGGCACTGTCAGAGTGCACGCGAGATGCCGCAGAGACATGCGCGTCTGTGCGTGTCTGCTGTGTCCGCTGTGGACACTGTGACCTTGATGGTGTTAGTTGTTTCTGTATTTGTGTGAAGCAGAGGGATAATTTATTGCCAAACAATAGGAATTGAGTTAACAACAGAGACTACACATATGGCCCAGGTCAAATCTAAGAAAGGCAGGAGTATTAAAAGGAAGGTATGTGCCCAGTGTCAAATGTATGTCAAGGATACACCGGACCTTGAGTTTGTCTGTGAGAAATGTAAATTGATTATAGTATTACAAGAGGAAACACTCAGATTACAAGATAAGTTGGAGACCCAAAAAGAGATAACCCTTTTGGAACAATTCATTGATGAAGCAGTCAAAGAAGCAAGTATAATGCACTTTGAAACATAATAAAGAGATCCCTAGAAACAGGCCTCCCCATCAGAGGACCTGCCTGTTCCTTTTGGAAGCTGAGAAATTGGCTATACTGCAGAGAACAAACTAGAACGCATTTGAGGAACTGGTAACTTGGTAAAACATAATATTGTAGGGGACTAGGAAGGTAAGCTACACTTTCTACAGAAAGTTTCATTATTTTCTTATTGGCATTAAGAATTGCAGGATTCCATTAAAGTGTAGTAATTTTATAACCAGAGGGGTTGTAATACAACTGAAGTTGCTTGATTTCTGTGCTAGACACATAGGATTTGGAAGGATATTTGTGCAATATTTTGGAAGTGTCCTGCTGGCTAAGCAAAGTTTATCCCTGGTTTCAGATAAAGGGTTTGTGTGTGTATTAGAAGCAGACATAGCAAATTGTCTTCACTGAAAGGCCTGCTTACATCACAGGTGTCACTAGTCAATCAATTGATTCTGGGTGGGGCTAGTATCACTGTTCTGTTTAGGCATACCACACAGAGTAATGTCAGTCAGAGGACCTGCCTGTTCCTTTTGGAAGCTGAGAAATTGGCTATACTGCAGAGAACAAACTAGAACGCATTTGAGGAACTGGTAACTTGGTAAAACATAATATTGTAGGGGACTAGGAAGGTACAGTGGGAGAATTCAAGAATGCAAGGGACAGACATAAGGCAATTCTTGTGGGGGGTAGGAAGAAATAGGCTGTTGGTTAACTAGGATCTGAAGCTTATCCAGTAGGTAGGGAAATGGGAAGATTAGGTGGGCCAAGCGGTTGTTATCTGCCATCAAAGTCTATATTTCTATGTTTCTATTTATCCAAAGCTGTATTTTGTTGCACATATCCCTGCCTCTACCTTTGTTGATGTATACATTGCCACTACAGTTTTTTGTTGTATGTTGTGTTTTGCCTATATCAATCTCACTGTATATGTTTTATTCATGAAACCCACCGCCTGGGATGCACTTGGAAACAAGTCTTGGCTTAGTGTGCCTTTCCAGGTTACCAGTTTTCAAAAAACAATAAATAAGTGTGTGTAGTTTGGCCTGATATATTGAGGTAGAGAAATATGGCTTGCCACATATGACCAAAAGAATCAGTCATTCTTCATGTATAATCTTGTGTTAGGGTAGGGGGTGGACATTATTTTTTTTTTTATTTTATTTATTGTTAACCTGGTAAGGTTAGGAATGACAACCCCCCAAGGATCACCACACCACTGATTGCCAAGACTTCTGAGACTCAAAACACTAAAATGTTCCTTCTCTTACTTTGTACTATTTGCATTCTTCAATTCTAATGTCTGCATTAATGTAAATTTTTGCAATGAATTTCCCTTATTTTTTGGACAATGAGATTGTATTCCCTTTCATGAAAAAAACAGAATACTGGTGATATTTCAAGCCCTGCATCTCAACTAGCAAGCAAGTGAAACACAACAGTATCTTAATAGTTGCAGTTGCACTATTTTACCTTCCTATCCTAACATAGATAACAAGTAAGAGGGATTTATCTGGACCCTTGAGATTCTAGGATGGGGCAGAAGTCTAGAGGGAACATTCGATAATACCTGGAAAATAAAAATAGTCATGGGATTGCAAATGATCTGCAGGTTTTTAGTAACTAACTAGAACAATCAAAGTAGGGTAAACATAAAACAATACTTATCTGATACTTGTGTTCAGTGTCATGCCACATTGGGTTTGTGCGTTCTGTCAGACCTGCAGATATAAAGAAGAACATGTTTAAGTATGAGGAAAATAAATATCAGTCAGTGCAGTTGGGGGAATAGCAGTACCACACAAGCAACATGGTGTCAGGAACAGACTCGGGTCACTCATGGAGTAGTCAAATCAAATCACTCTTTATTTATATTGAGCCTGTCAATATCAAGGCACTGCACAAATTACGTCAGCAAATATAAAAACAGAGAGCAAATATAATTATCTAAAAATCATTCAGTCTGGGATGGCCAGTGAGAATAAATAAGTTTTTAGCATGGATTTAAAACTATTGATGGTTAGGCATTCTCTTAACCGAAGAGGTAGAGAATTCCACAGGGTTGGTGCTGCAAATGAAAACACACGAGCTCCAGATGTTTTAAGACGAACCCTGGGAATGTCTAGCAATCCCTTGTTGGTGGATTGGAGAGGGTGATTAGGGGTGTAGGGAGTCAGGAGATATTTCGGGTAGTCAGGTCCCTGATCGTGTAGGGCTTTAAAGGTAAGTAAGCCTACCTTATAGGTGATCCACCACAGAACCGCCAACCAATGCAGTCTGTGCAGCACAGGCGTTATATGACTGGACATAGAGGTACCTGTCAAAAGCCTGGCTGCAGTGTTCTGCACCAGCAACAAGCAGTGGATATCAACCCCAGACAGCCCTAGGTAGAGGGCATTACGGTAGTCAAGGTGGGTAGTGATGAAGGCATGGACCAATGTTGGAAGGTTGCCTGGTGGAACCAGGCATTTCACCTGGGCGATATTCCTCAGATGACAAAATGAGGATTTGACCACAGCTGACACCTGAGATTTCAGGGCCACACCGTCATCAAAAATAATGCTCAGGTTCCGCACCTGATCTGAGGTCATGAGCTGGACTCTGTCAAGCCACCGACTAGACATGTGCCCAAACCGCAAACCCACCCCTGGGTGACCCGGGTCCACAACCAACACCTCAGTCTTATCTGGACTCAGTCTCAGCCAACTGGAGCACATCCAATCATTGATCTCGGAAAGGCAGCTATTTAGCATGGAGATTGTATCAACCTGTCAGGGCACAAAGGACATATACAGCTGAGTATTATCTGCATAGCAGTGAAAACTCAAGCTGTATCACCTGATGATATCTCCCAATGGTAGCATGTACACTGTGAACAACATGGGCACCAATATGGAGCCCTGAGGCACCCCCACAGAACAGAGGGAGGGCGTCAGAGGAATAAATTCTAGTGACCACCCTCTGAGATCTGCCTGTGAGAAAGGATCGAAATCAATAGAGGACTGTACCCGACAGTCCACAAAGGAACCACAGGGTCTCCAAAAGCACTCCATGGTCTACAGTGCAAAAAGCTGCTGAGGGATCGAGAAGGACTAAGATGGTTCAAGCCTTTCAATCTCTCACCATTAGGAGGTCATTTAGTACCTGAACAAGGGCAGTCTCCTTGCTATGTCTTTTTCCTAAAACCAGACTGAAGGGCTTCATAGACATTGTGAGTTACAAGGTGATCATCTAGCTGTAGCACAACCACCTTCTTAATAACCTTCCCCACAAAGGGAAGGTTAGAAACAGGTTGGTAGTTAGCTGGATCTTTGGGATCCAAGGAAGGTTTTTTAAGGAGTGGTCAAATGACTGCCTCATTTAAGGGGTCTAGAAAGACCCCCTCCTCTAAAGATCTCCATACGATTTCAGCTAGGATTGGGCAGATAACATCTACACACCCCACTAAGTGGGGGGGGGGAGGGCCCGGGAGGGCCCAGATCCAAACTACAATACGTTGGGCGCAAAGTCTGGACAATCTTCACAATGTCCATGAAGATAGAAATCCATCAAGATAGACTGGGTGCTTACCATCTCCTATCGACCTCTGCAACCCTTCATAGAGAGAGACGGGGCTAGTTCCGGACCTGATGCTGGCAACCTCATCTGTGAAGAACCGAGCTAGCTCATCACACTTATTCTGTGAAAAAGCTCTTCCGGACTGGAGACAGATTGGATTGCACAATCTGTCAACAGCTTGGAAGAGTTGAGCTAGTCGATTCTGTGTAGCAGAAATCTCCCTGGACAGGAACTCTGCCTTCTTAAGGGTGATTTCTGATTGATAGCCTTTATAATGTTCTACCAATCTAAGTCTGTCAGCAACCAGGCTGGACTTCCGCCATACTCTCTCCAGCCTTCGACCAACTCACCTCAACTCTTTCAAGGACCCATCAAACCAAAGGGACCTTGGGTGAAGAGTGAGTGGTTGAACACAAACAGGAGCAATCAAGTCCAGGGCATCTCCCACTGCCTTATTATAGGCTAATACAAGGACCCCCGGGCTAATGCTTTCACCCAGCAATCCCAATAGGTCTAGAACTGCCAATAGACCATCTGGGGCAACTCCCCTTAAAGGGTGGTACCGGAACATTTCCAAAGGGGTAGGTCCAATTGGGGGGGAAGCCCAAAGCTGAACCCTATGTTGTGATGGTCAGACCAACTGACTGGTTCCACCCCCAAATCAGAGATCTCCATCCCCAGGAGGGACAGCAGATCCAATGAGTGACCCCCTATATGGGTAGAGGAGGTAGCCACCTGTGAGAGGCCCCACATTGTCATAAGCTGAAGGAGATTTTGACAAAATGGTGAGAGTTCATCATTGACCTAGGCATTGAAGTCCATCTGGGAGACTCCAATACCATGTTGGTGATGAAGTCTTCAATCTCCTGCAGGAATAAAGCTCCATCACCTGGTGGACGGTAAATGAGAAGTATCCTGCAACCTATACCCTCTCCCATGATACACTTAAAGGGTTCTGGTGGTCCCCACTGGAACATCACAAGGCCCAGCTCGGTCTTAAAAAAGATGGCTACATCCCCACCCCTTCAATCAAACCTTGGGTGGTGAATTACCGAGAACCCAGCTGGCACAGCAGAAGCCAATACTAGGCCTACATTTTCATCCAGCCAGGTCTCGGTGATACATGCTAGATTCACCGTATCAACAAGATCAGCTATAATGGCCTTCTTGCTTTTGATGGACCTGGCATTACATAATGCTGGGCCCTTGGGTATGGGAACAAGACAGGGATTACCCCTGTCTTGGTACCATTTCGCCCCAGGGCATCGCCTGGTCCCTATCACCCCAATCAGTCCCCCCCTTTTCGTTCCCCCACCAGACCCAGTTCTCACCCCTTTGCTGCACCTCCTGACAATCTCCAAGGATTGACAGCATCTATGGATCTCTACTGCCAAATAAGGGCAATCAAAGGGGTGTAATTCCCTGAGCCTGGTGGAGGAATACTGCCTGACCATCATTTGACCTCCCCAACACATTCTTAAAATAATAAGTAATTCACTAAATTAACTTAATCCCACCCAACTAAATTATAAGCAATAACAAACTAAAAATAAATTACACTATCTAGAAATAGTCACCAACAACATAAGCATAAATTACAAACTTGATTGTACTGCTAATACTACAAGTATTATGAGATAGATGGCATAAGCATAGACCAGTCCTTAGAAGGCCATGTAAAAAGGGGTTTTAGTCCATAGAGCTCTCACCTCCTAGGGCCAAACACTGTCCATTTAACAGACCTAAAGGACTCTCACTCCTGATGATCCGGCACAGCAAAACTTAGAAGTAGAGTGGGGATGGGAGGGTATGGGGAAGGGAGAGAATTCAGCATTGCAGAGACTGCTCTCCACTACTGGAGTGAGGTGGCCATGTTTCTCTGGTCATCAACTGGAAACAGGGCAGAATGGGATCATCAACTGTCACATGCCTGTACCATGTAGAGGCACTGTATCACCAAACTGGCTGACAGTCTCCAGGGGGAGTCAGACAGCTCTTTCCCCTCCAGGCCCTGCCATAGGGGTGATCAATGGGTGTGCCAACATTGGTTTGAGGTCGGTCCCTGGGGTGGTGCATGACAGGGCTGGTGTGGCAGCAGGGGTCCTGTTGGTGGTATGGAGCCTGCAATAACTGCAGCTTTATCCTGCTAGTTGCCATCTGTCCAAATTTTCATGCACGTCCACCTCTAAAACCCAATTCATAGCCTTGTCAGACCCCAAGATGCATGTAGCTTCCTTGTGATGGAAGGCTTCTTAAACCACCACAAGGTGCCACCCACGCAGCAGAACACTGTGCCATCCCTCACCAGGCTGGGAGCAGTGCTCCATGGCAATGTCATGTACTTATCCAGCTGGCTCACTAAGCATGTCCCTGAACTCAACTCACCAACATGGGAGGGCACACACTACCCACTGGGCAAATGACAGGCTCCAAATACATTTCTTCATAACATTTATTTTGATATTTTAACCCCAAATATTCCACATAGTCTTTGTATGATCACCCCCCAATATGAAAGGTGTCATTTATAAAATACTGACTGGAATGTCATTTTGTCTACAAGTGCAAAAACATATTTTGGACAGGATTTGAAAAATTGCATCTGTCATATTCATGAGGTGGAATGAAAAAACATTGAATATTTGGGGTCTAAATATTGAAAATGACACACGTTATGCATAAACATTGAAACATTTCAATGTTCCTTTATAAAAAAATTTTTTTTTTAAGATCGTTATCCCAAATTTTCACTATAGTCATTAACCTGTTAGGTGAAATTATTCAACTCCTGCCAGAAAGACAACTTCACAGAGTGACTACAAAATCACTTTTTGGTACAGATATGAAATATCTAACCTCTCTTTTTTTAAAAAAACTCAAATTTTATTTCAGAGATCAAATGTACAGCTCATACATAGAATTTTGATCATAAAATGAACCAGAACTTTCACTTGTTTTATTTAATTTCCGTATCAGTTCAATCATCTTAACTACTGTTTAACCTAAAGGGGAAGATACAATACTCAGTTCATCTAAAATTGCCCTTCCCCTTCCACTTCTTCATCTGGTTTACAAGGTGTTCTGATAGGGTTCTCCTAGGTTGAAATAAGGTGTACAGCTCTCTTAGAAATCTGTGCGTCTTTCAAGAAAAATTAAGATGACATAAGCCCCTCTCCAGGAGGTTAATCAATACTGCTCTGGTAATATAAGCAAAGCAGGTTTCATTTCATACAGTTCAGATTCTAATTTAAAAGAAAACATAGGGGCAGTGCCCCTTCAATTAATGACTCAACAGGAGTCTTGTAACTTTATAAGGAGGCTCTTGGGGGCAGTCCTTGGTAAGAAACCTTGTAGTAGCCTTGGAGGCTAGGACAGCCCATTTCACAATATATATCCCTTCCCAAGAGCCAAGCTCCAGAATGTTTCCAGTCTTTTGTCTATGCACAGCCCAAGTGGAATCTCGTCATGCCAGCCAGGCACCAGAGCATCCCAGGAGCACAGGACCACTTATTATGAGCCTTCTTAATCCAACAAGCTATGGTCCTGCTCTAATCCCCTCCTCTCCTCCCATATCTCCCACAGCTCTTTGTGTTTCTCTTCTGTCAATCTGAATTTGGCTGTCAGGCCTTCCATTCGCTTGAGCCCTTCTACTCTATTTCTCCAGGAGCCCAATTCTGGAGGGGTAGAGGTGAGTCATCTGGATGTGATTTCTTTCAGTGCAGCCAGGCACATCAGCCTAAACAGGGACTGCTGACTGCTCCTCCCAACTTTCCTAAGATCCAATCCCAGAATAAGAGAGTCAAAGGAACAGGGGATAAGGACACCTCATAGTGAGCCAAGGGTTTGACTTAACCCCTGCCAAAATCCCCTAACCTTTGGGCATGTCCAAAAGATGTGGGTATGTGTGCCCACCTGTCCACATCCTCTCCAACACAGATCTGTGCTCCCACCTGGGAAATGCTTTGTGACAGAACGTGTGTGGCAGAATTTGGTGAAGCATTTCCAGCAGAATTCCCTCCAAGTTGGGGACGCTGTCATGCGCCATCCACTTCCCCAAGCCTCCTGCCAGCGTTGGTCGGTGAGCAGGGACCCCAGCTCTCTCTCCCATCTGTCTCTGAGGGCCCAGAAGTGGGTGTTGGCCTCCCACGCAGGCCCTGTGTCCCATCAAAATTGTCTTTCTCTGCTCAGTTAATCTGGCCGACCTGTACATAAACTCTTCCAGACTAGTCATGTCCCTTGTAATCTTGGGAATCAAACTGTGTGTGCTTAAATAATGCCTTACTTGAAGATATCTATAAAAATATGACTTATCTAGATGAAAAGTTTGCTGCACCTACAAAAATGACATTAGACCGTCTCCCTGCAGTAAATTATGGAACCTAACTATGGCTCTGCTATTCCATATCCTGAAACCTGGGTATGTCTGCCTGGGAAGGAAGGCTGGAAGGAAGGAACCCAATATAGAAGTCAATGGGCCTATTCCCTCTGGTGTCTGGGTCCCCCTTCTGGCACTGATGAAGACCCTAAGTGTGTGCCTGGTCCAGGGGCTTTTGATTGTTTGCCATGTCAAGGTGGTGATTGGGGCATGAGGCAGGGAGGTCAGAGAAAACCTCTTAGATTTAAATTTCTCTATACCCTGCCACCTTTACTCTCCCTCCTGCTTCAACCAGGAGATGACTGGGGCTATTTGAGCTGCTAGGTAGTACAGTTTGAAATCCAGGTAGGCAAGTCCCCCCTGATCTTTGGGTTGAGAAAGAAGCTCTACTCTAATTCTTTGCTGGCCTCCCTGCCAGACAAACTTCGATAGGTCACCTAAGACCCCTTTTCGGTACCCCTTCAGGATCCCTATGGGAAGTGCTTGAAACAAAAACATGAACCGGGGAAGGACATTCATTTTTACTGTCTCCACTCTCCCACCCAAGGAAAGCGGGAGCAGTTTCCATCTGGTGATGTTAGTAGAGATCTCCCTCCACAGTTTCCCATAGTTCAGTTCAAACAGGCTAGTTATACATGGGGTGACCTTAATCCCCAAGTACCTCACCGTATTAGCCTTGGCCCACTTATAAGGGAAATCCCTCATTACTTCTCTGGGAATCATCCGTCCAAACCTCATTGCCTCCTACTTATCATAGTTGATTTTATAACCTGAGACCCACCTCTCTTTTTTTATAATTAAAGTTTATTTAAATCATTTTATAATGTCCATCGACAGAGATATAATACAACTCACAATGGAATGAATTATTTCACCTCTCTTGTTCATGAGGTGATGTCCCAAAAAGGCCATATTGAAGATCTGGATAAAAAGTATTTACAAATGATGAAATTATGACTAAAATTGTGAAACACATTATAAGTACATTGACATCACTAATCATGTTTCTCTTGGTCAGTTTTGAAGGAGCAGGACATGTTTCACTGCAGAGAGTGGATTATAGCAGTGTACATTTTTAGGTGAATGAATCATGTGGTGGGAGGTGAGTGGGGGGGTAGGGTAGGGGGACCAGAGATGGAGACAGGTGTTGCCAAGGGACTGTTTCTTATCTTACAGGTTAAAACTTAAAAACAGGATGAAAAAGATCTTTGAGGGACAGCTTTCTTCACTTCAGGTATACCAACACTTGGGTTTAGGCACCCCAGTGTCAGTGGGCAGATTAGCAGAATGGGGGTGTACACCCCAGTGTCGCTACTTACTGATTGGGTAAAAGGATATTACTCTGGAGGAGGGTGGCAGCATTGGGGGTGAGCACCCTGGTACTGCTCTGTATTAAAGGGGGATGCTAGACAGGAAACACAGACACAGGGTATTAACTTCTACGGTGGTTCCAGTTGCAGAAAATACCTGAAGCAGAAACACAGTTTGTAGTGCATGGCACCAGGTTTAGATTCAGCTCTGCACTTTCTTGGCAAATAAACTGGTTTGTTTTCCACTACAGTTCAACTGTTTTTTGGTTTTAGCCTGGCCATGTACTATAAACTGTGTTTGTGGTGGGATGTTTGCCAGCACTGGGGACTGGGCAAACCAATAGCAGCAAAATAGGATAAAATATAACAGTAGCAGCATTGGGCACCCACTGTCTGTTTTATATAACATGTGGATTGGGAGGAAGAGGGGATACTGGCTGGCAGGATTGGGCACCCTTTGGAGGTAGAGAAGTATGACTCGCCACATGTAGCCAACAGAATCAGTTGTAGCTTTCTTCACACAGGGCCCTATGAGCCCTGCATGAAGGAAGTCATCATGTATAACCTTGTTTGCTCAGGTGATGGAGTGGGCATTGTAACTGATAACTGCAAAGAACTTGACACTAGTGATTCATCAAGACTCTGGAGACTCAAAAACCCTATTGTATTTTATTTCCTTACTTTGTGTGATTTTCATTCTTCACCCCTAATGTCTGCATTTATGTAGTGTTTCTGCAATTAATTTACCTTCTTTTTTTTCCGTCTTCTGTTTATCTCCCCCTGGCATCTGCAGGCAGTTAACTCCTACTGCCATGCCACCTAAGTCCATCCACTGCTCCCCCAGCACTAAAAAAACCCTAGTACTTGCAAAGAATTCTCCCTGTGGTGGGTGCTTGGAAGGGGAGGGTTGTTCACCCCCACCCAGTACCTAATCCAATTCAGGGTCTCTGGTGGTCCGGTGAGAAAGCGAGATGCCAGCTGGCAAGCAGCACTCATGGAGCCTATGGACACCATCTATTTCATTTTTATGGTCCCTCACCATCACGGTTATAAAAACACACATGTGGAGGCATGCACATGCCACGTCGCCATGTTCTTGTGATATCCTACATCCTAGTGCTGCCACACGTTCTCCACCAGGAGACAGCCAAGGAGCAGTATGACCATCCCTCCCTCCCAGAAACAGAAGAGCAGTCAGTCAGACACTCCATCCTCCCCCCTCTTACCCTTGGCAGCCTCAGATCGTTCCTGAGCCCAGCTCTCCAGCATAGCAGGAGGTGTAGTGTCCAGCACCTCAACCCTCAGTACCACTGGGCTAATTTCCCTTCTTTTTCTGATAGTGTAATCCTATCCTCATTCAAGCAAGTCCCTTTGGGATGGTATGCCAATGGCACATCGACACCGTGGCCATGAAGACCAGCACAGTGACAGAATTCACCCCAAATCGTTGGGTCACTCTGCTGGTCCCTGCAGACACAAGTGGTGCAGCTCCTGGTGTTGCGCCCCCACCCTGAAACAACTCCAGCTCTGAGTTATATATTTAGAGACCAGGGTGTGTGGGATGGAGCCCCCCACATGAGGGATTTGGGTGGTGCAGCCCCCTGAAGAAAACATGCCGACATCCCTAACAGTTCAATGCCGACACTCGGCATTGTGTCTGTCACTGTCAGGGATGTTGTAGAGCCATAGCTAAACCCTTTGGGACCTACTCAAAATTAAATAAACAGACTAGTGGAGATTTTTCAAGCCCTGCATCACCAACCACTTAACAAGTGAAAGAAGACAACACTGTTATATGACTTGTATTTGTACCCTAACACCTTACAACCATAGCAAAGATTATAAACAGCTCTTACCTGGGTCCTTGGTACTCTGTGATGGGGTTTGGGAGTCTTGAGGGAATATCCAAAAGAATCTGTAAAATAAGAATAGCGAGGGGGTCACAAAGGATCTGTTACTCTTTTTTGACTAAATAGGTTAGACAAGGTAGCATAAACATAGAATAATAATTATCTGACACATGGTTGTCATTGTTCCATTGGACCTATAGACATACAGGGGCAAATGAGTTAATATGAATGACAAAAATATAAATCAGCTAAGTCATATGGGAAGGGCTTGCATAGTTTTTTTTGCTTATAGTGGATTGGTCAGAAGGGGAGATACTAGTACCACTGCAGCAACCTGGTTCAGGAATAAAATCATGTCACTTTTGGAGGCCAGGATGGGGAAGGTTTACAGGGTTCACTATCCCCCTGGAACCACTCTTTTCTCTGGGGGGCATGTTGCTCTGGTCATTGACCACTACCAGGGCAGGATGAAGCCACCAGCTGTCACATGCCCTGCAAAACTGATTGGTCATCAGACAGACAAGCTGATTAAGAGTCAAGTGGGGGCAGACAGCCCTCTCCCTTCTGGCTCCACCAAGGAGGGGCAATAAAAGTGGGTACCAAAGAAATGAGGTAAGACCCTGGGATAGTGGGTGAGGGGGATGGATGGGAGATGGTGGAAGGGGGCCTGTCAATAGTGCAGGTCCTGCAGCAACCATACCTTCATTCTTCCAGCTGTTTTTTTCCCCAAATTTCTTGCTACTTCTCCTGATTGAGTGTGTGGCACTTCAGGCCTCAATATGCATGTCAAATCCCTTGTGAGAGAAGGCTCCCTGGCCCACCACAAGGTGTCACCTGAGCAGCAGAAAACAGTGCAATCCCATACCAGGCTGGGAACAGTGGCCTATGACAGCACCATACCCATCCCATTGCTGCCCAGCCAGCTCCCAAAGCTCATCCCTGAACTTGAGTCACTGGAATGGGAACTCAACATGCTACCCTTAGGACCAATGGGCAGCCCTGAACACAACTCATCTTTATAATTCAGTTCTTTTTTTAAAGATTTTGACCCTAAATTTTCAACATAATCTTTTTATGACCGTCCCTTCTAAACATGACAGGATTAATTTACATGATAGAGGCTAATACATCATTTTGCAGCATGACCACAAAATACGTTATGAACAGGATTTGAAAAATGGCACCTGTCATGTTTATGAGGTGTGGTAAAAAAAGGCTATGTCGAATGTCTGAGGTCAAAGTATTGAAAAATTATGAAGTAAAGAACATAACTTTTAAAAATGTTAACTTTCATTTATACCTTTGTCATTTTTTTGAGATCTTCTCCCTGAATATTCAACATAGTCCTTTTATAACCCTCCTCCCCATGAACCAGGTAAGTGAGAGTCTTTAAATCAAAAGGTGATTTTGTAGAGGAACAGCAAAGTCCCCTTTTGGACAGGATTTGGAAGATTTCACCCCCATTCCTCACTGTTCATAAGGATGGGTCCAAAAGCAGCCATGCTGAAAATTTAGTAAATAAATATTTAAAATGACTGCGTTATGAGTAAAAATTCAAACCACATTAAAAAGCCATTGACCGCATTTACCTTGTTTCAGTCAGTTCCTGGTCAGTGCTGAAACAACAGGACTGTCTCATCAGATAGAGTAGCTTTACAGACAGTGGTTAGCAGTTTCAGGTGAGTGAGGGGTGTGCGGGATGGTTGCAGTGAACTGTATCAGGTGAGTGAGGGGTACAGGTATGTGTGGGATGATTGAGGTGCTGAGTTGGGAATTGAGGTGGGGGTGAGGGGTGGGGGTGACAGATGTCACCAAGTGACTTTTTTTCTTTTATGGGTTAAAACTAAAAAAAATCTACAAGGACGGTTTTCTTTCTTTTTTCAGGTTACTGACACTGGATATTGGGCACCCAGGGTTGGGGGAGCTACTTCATCTGCAGAAGCACCAGGGTCGGCATGCTGTTGTCATTCATTGCTTGTAGAGGTAGGAGGAATACCAGTGGTGGGTGAACATCAATCGCTGGTGCTCTAAAGAAGAGGTTATTTCAAACTCAAAGTGCCAGGACTTGATGATTATGGTGGTGGTTTGTTTGTTTGTTTGTTTGTTTGTGTCATTATATTGTAAAATCTACCTCTTTTTGGACAATAAATGATATCTGCATAAGCCATGCTGGACAGTTTATTTCTGTGCTGGAAGATGTTCTAAAGGTGGTCAAAAGCAACGCGACTGAAAGTTATTTCCTTCATGTTGCTTTCAATCTGTGAATGCCGGCAGGCCATGCCCCCTATCAGCATGACATTCACAGATGATGAAAGTAGTGTGAGGGAAATCACTGCCACACTGCTTTCAGAAAAAAATACATCTATCTTTTTACATTTTTAACTGAGCATGTGCAACAGCTTTTAACTTACATTTCAAGCAGTATAAAAGTTAGAAGCATGACAGTTGTAAACTAGTGTACTTTGGGATAAACTCTATCAAACCTGTAAGTTTCAACTTTCCAAACAAAATCATTTTTAGTTACAGATGAGCAAAAAAGTTTTAGCGTTGGTGAATTTTGCTATTTTTACACCTCTGTAGCTTTGCCACTGTTGAGCCGATTACTGCAGCATTTACAGGATCCAGAGAACTATACACTGACGCTAAGCCTACTGCAATCCAAGCAAATCCACTATATGGGCAGAGTTATTAGGGTACAAAAATCAGGGTTTAACATTAAAGTGCTTACTCAATCCTAATATACCGCACAAGTGTGGTAGTGATACTGTAGACAGATAGATAGATAGATAGATAGATAGATAGATAGATAGATAGATAGATAGATTGGTTCATACGTATAAATTGAGTCAGGAGGCATAAAGCCTTTGGAGACTCATCACATATCACTGGCATTGTCTGCTTCATTCACCACCCATGTAATCATCAAGTGCCTTTTTAAACAATTCCACTGAGTTGCTTGACACTACCTACTCTGGTAGGGCATTCCATACACCAACCACCATTTGACTAAACCATCTACCTCTCCTACTTGTGCTACATGTGTCTCCTTTTATTGGCAACCTATGAGTCCTTGTTGTTCTGTTAGTTAGGTTTTTACATAACTCTGTGCGTTCCCATAGTTTCTCATTATTGAAAACATTATATACAAAACACAAGTCACTCCTTAATCTTCTGTACTCAAGAGAGTACAAGCTCAACTCAGTTAACCTATCCCCATAGGACATATGTTTTAAATTGTTGTTTTTTAGTGTTTTTTTGCTGTATTTTCTCCATTAGCTTGATATTCCTGGCAATTTGTGGAACACTAAATGGGGAGCAGTATTCTAGGTGTGGCCTCACTAGTGATGAATAAAGTAGGATGATTAAACTTGGATCCCTATTCTTAATGTTCTTGAAAATGCATAGATAGGTACTGCAGATTGATATGCAATGCCTATGAAGATGAAAAAAAAACAGCAAATATTGTTGTTACTTTTGCTCCATCTGGACCTACAGTTAAAATTGTGATAGTCTCATTCTAAATTCACATAGGCAAAAAATAATCTCACTGCAGATTTTCTTTGTTTGGAGCCAGCAGCGTGAGCAGCACAATTCTAATTTTAGAACTCAACTGCTTACTCGCACTCTAGCTCCCACTTACTAGGTTTATTTTCTAATCCCTTTTATCTTGCTCTTTCCAGCATTCTTTTAAATAGCCACAAAAACATTCTGTGGTACACAAAAGTCATTTATTTTCCCCAAATGTAACTAAAATGTACTACACTGCCTGAAATAAAACCACCCACAACTTTTCCCTTTTGTGCCACTAACAGAAATCTCAATTACTTGACCAGTACTCTACTTGTCTCCATGCCAGCAACAACTCTCCAAACCCTTGCTTCTGCCTAGGCTGCTTCCACTTGCCACTAAACTGCAAACCACTCACTCTTTCCCCTAATATATGTAACTTACACTCCACTAAAATGCACTGACAAACTGATGCTGTAATAGTGTCATGTGTGTCCGTTCATCAAAACAACTGCCCAGTCATCATAAAACAGCACTTGTCCATCTGCAAAAGGAATGTTTAAAAAAACAGAAAAACACAAAGGAGCACACAAACATACAATAAGGGTATTGCATAAAAGGAATATGCCATGGTTCTAATAGAAATATCTATGTTATTATTCCTTCATTCAGTTTGACCTTTGACATCACTTGTGGGTTTGCACTTGTGATATCATAAGATCAAAGTGCAATATACAGTGTATATATATATATATATATATATGTGCAATAAGACATGAGGGTGTGTGCATTAGACATTTCTAACGCATGGCCTGGAGAGTAACGGCCTCATGCCTTCAACCCCTGGCTGTGGCTGAAAAACAAAGCTGCTGTATGGGGCTGGTCAGTGGGGGACTGAATGTGAATTAGGTTTACTTTCCTTTGCTGAATGAGTAGGTGGGCAGCAAAACTTTATCTACCAGACCACACTACAGGATTTGTGTGTGTGTGTTGGGGGGGTGAGCGGGTGCCATATCGGGCAGCTCAAGATTTGTAATATGTGAGTATAGCAGCAGCCAACAAAGAAAGCAGGTGGGCAGAATTTTGTAAGGGATGGGAGAAGGAGCTAGGCTGTGAGTAGGGGAAGATTTAAAAAAAAGGTACTGAAATGAATGGAGTGGCTTCATACAGACGTCTTCTGTGGTTTTACAGTCACTGCAGAAACTAGCAGGGACCCACCAGGTTTGAACAGTAGCATAGTCTTTTGCTGATTTCATCACTAAGACATGAAAAAAATAATGGCAGTTTAAAACATCACTGTTCTAACTGCACATTGATTTACGTTGTACTGCATCCAGTTTTAGTACTTGTTTTTACCTGTGCATTAGACAGATCTAAAGCACAAGTAACAACCAATCAGGACACAGGATTTCCTCTCCCCATTAGCTATAAATATCTATGGCAAAAATCTCTGTGTAAGCATCACTTAGGGTTGTTCCACGGTGACAAAAGCGAGGAAATTTGGTGTTAGGGTTGCCACCCCTTGCACCCTGCCCCCACCAACAGGCATCAGGGTGTGCGTTGAAGTCGTCGGCCCTAACTCTCATCCCATTCCATGTGTAAACAAGCTGAGGTAGGAGAATGGGGTGAGAATTAGGACCAATGACCCCAATGCACACCCCGATGCCTGTTGGTGGGGGTGGGGTGGGCATGGGGTGCAAGGGGTGGCAACCCTAACACCAAATTTCCTCACTTTTGTCACTGTGGAACAACCTCAATTGATGCATTAAACAGAGTTTTTTGGTATGAATTTCCTTTCTTTTTGAGAATGTACACTATAAATAGTGATGTAACGGCGACGCAAAAGCTAACGCTCATGGTGATGCAAACGTAAACAATAACTCAAACTGTAATAGAAATGCAAGTGCAAATGTTAATGAAAACAGAAATGCAAATGCAAGCGCATACGGAAATGCAAATGGGCCCCGAAAGGCTCGGCGGACTCCGTAATGTTAGTCTATGGGAAAAATAGTCAACTTTGGAGTGCTGTAACTTTGCAGCCCTGTAATATTTTGTCACTAAATTACCATTAGGCACATCTGTGGGATGTTGGCTTTCTTCTTTCTAAATTTCAGTCCAAAAGACCAAACCATTCTTTTGCAGTAGGGTGGCAAAGATTCCCTACTGTTTGGGGCATAGTGTCGCAAAGTAGTGTCACAAACCATGACACTTTCGCAAAAAAAATCATGAAAGTGTCACAAGTGCGACATTACTTTGTGACATTACAGTTTACAAAAATTTGAAAACCATATGTCTGGGGTGTTTAACCCCCCAAAAAGACATGGCTAGCATCCTCAGGGCTCGACTAGGTGAACACAAAATAATTGTGTCCCTAGAGGTCCCAAATTTAAATGCCAAGCATTTATGTGACCAGAAACTGAAAAAAAAATGGCTGATTCATGACACTACAGGGGTCGTTTGCAACACTAAAAACTGCATTTGCGACACTGTCAAACTTTTTGTTAACTTTTCCCATTGACTATAATGGGAAACTTGTTTTCTGAATAACTTTTGAACCCCTTAATATTTTTTCACAGCATCTTCAAAAAGGCACATTGGAGACCTCAGCTGCATGTTCCCTAAAGGTTTTGAACCAGTCGCACAAACCATGCAATCTGTAGGCACAAGCAAATAATGCACAAAAAAGCATAAATATGACTTTCTATTGCACTTTATATGTCCACAACCATATATCTGACCATTATGAAACTTGCAGATTCAGAGATCTATGGTACTGCTCCCCGCCTGCCACATTTCAGGCAAATCTGTCATACGGTGGCAAAGTGATTAAGATGCAAAATTTCACACTTTAGTCTTAAATGGGGTACTCTACCCTAACTGTAGTGGCATGGTAATATATATATATATATATATATATATATATATATATAGTCAAACCTCAATTATTTGGACACCTATTATCCAGATTATTCATTTGTATGGACTAGCAACCTATTCCCAAACAATGTTACCTCATACAGTCAAACTTCGATTATCCAGACAAATTCCACATCCCCAGCTGGTCCAGATAATTGAGGCTCAACTGTATGTACTGTATTATAGTGCCACAGTAATGGCACTATGATTAGGGTTGAGTAAGCACTTTAATGTTAAACCTCAAATTTTGCACCTTAATAACTTTGCTACCGTATGACGGATTTGGCGAAAATGTGCATGCACGGTCCAGTACCATCGATCTCTAGATCTTGCAAATTGTGTTATGGTCAGATGTACTGTTGCAGAGCTGCAGAATGCAAAAGAATGCAAAAATCCTGACTTTTTGTGCATTTCTTTGTTCGCACCCACAGCCCGCATGATTTGTCTGTTTGGCCTGAAATCTTCAGGGAAGATGCAGTCTGGGTCATTGATGTGCCTTTTGAGATTTGGTGTAAAAATATTAAACCGTTCAACAGTTATTCAAAAAACAACTTTCTCGCAGGCAAAGCAAAGTTTAAAGGACTTAATCTGGTGTTATGATTGGCAAGAAATAAGCCAATGCCACTGTGAAAAAAAGTCACACTCCACAGGCATGATAAACAGCTGTTACGTACGTAGATAGGGGCGGGACAGAGACAGATAGCCCGGTTCTACTTTTAAAGGCAGCCAGAGTATCTCTGCAGTTTTGAAATGTTTTTTCAGCCAGAACAGCAAACTAACTGAGCCTCCTTCAGTTCCTGGCATCCAGTGGCCAGATTTGTGCACAGTTTTACGTTTATACCAGTCAATCCCATATGTAACCTAGGGGGACAGAGAAGGTTACATACGAGATCGTCACTTTTTAACTCATTCTGGAAAAAAATAAAAATATATAAAGGCACACACATGTGGTGATGCTACTGGGTTCTTTATGTAAAATGCATAGGGAGACTTATATTTTCAGCACAGCATTTTGGTAGATAGAAGGAAAGCATACAACATGTGGTGTCTTCAAATGTCCCACCTAGCCATTGCAAAAACCAGGGGACAAATCTGTAAGTTTTTAAAAAAAAAATGTTTCATAAGTATTAGCTGGTTGAAGTTATTTATGTTATCCCACTAACTTCTGTAGTAGACAGCAGCGCAGTTTTGAAATATATTTAAACACTCTTTGCAGAGTTACTGAGTGTTAAAGTGCATGTGATGGAAATGTACCCATTTAGTATGGACATGCCCATATATATATTATGATAGCATGGTAGTGCTACCATAGTTAGGGTTGAGAGGCCCTTTTAAGGTGAAAGGGTCAAACTTTGCACATTAATAACTTTGCCACCATTCAACGGATTTGCCTGTAATTTGGCATACTCGATCAAGAACATATATCTTGGGATCTGCCAACTTTCGTAGCGGTCGGATATACAGCTGCAGAGTTATTAAGTGAGATCTGCGTGCGCATTTACGGTTTTTGGTGAATTCTTTGCTCATGCCTACAGGTCGCATGGTGTGCGTGACCAGTCAAAAAACTTCAGGGAACATGTGGCCAGGGTTCCCGATGTGCCTTTTGAAGATTTTGTGGAAAAATATTAAATGGTTCAAAAGTTACTGTTGCAAATGGCCCTAGTAGTGTGCAAATCCACGATTTTGTTTTCAGTTGGTGATCAGAAAAATGCTTGGCATTTAAAATTGGGACCATCTAGGGACACAATTATTTTTGTGTTTACCTAGTTGGACCCTCAGGATGCCGTGTCTTTATTTTGGGGTTAAACACCCCAGAAATATGTTTTCAAATTTCTGGAAAAAGTAGTGTCACACTCATGACACTTTCGTGATTTTATTTGTGAAAGTGTCATGATTTGTGACACTATTTTGTGACACTATGCCCCAAATAACAGGAATTCTTTGCCACCCTGCTGCAAAAGAACTGTTTGGTCTATTGGGCTGAAATCTGGAAGGAAGACAGCCAACATGCCACATATGTGCCTTTTGGTGGCTTGGTGAAAAAATGTTGGAGGGCTGAAAAGTTATGTCACTCTGAAGTTGACACTTTTCCCCATAGGATATCATTACAGCATCTGTTGTGCCTTTCGGGGCCTGTATCTCGGAATCGGTGTGATATACGGATTTTTCGTTGGAAAAGTGTTTAGCCCCCACCATGGGGCTAAATACAAAACTAGCCAGGAATGTCATAATTCATATGAAATTTTCATTTTTTTTCTACGTCGTACAGCTCCTGCAATATAAACAATTTAGTATTCCAAGTCCTCCTTTTCTGCTCCAAGGTCCATTATTATGCATACATTCTTTGTATTCGCTGTCTTTTTCAATACAGTTTTGAGGAAAAGAAGGGTGTGCCCTTTCGTTACTGTGCCATTAAGCATTTCCAGTTGCATTTCCATTACTGTTCACATCACCGTTCCCATGTATGCCACCGTGTGCGTTACAGTTTGCATTTTCGTTTGCGCTTCTGTTTGCGTTACTGTTACCATTTGTGTTTCCATTACTATTTGTTTTGTGTTTTTTTGTGTATCAGCCTGTTCATCGCCATTTGCATTTGTGGTCGACCTTCCGTTTGTGTGTCTTTCATTTTGCATCATCTTCATTGTTACTGTTACCATTGGCATTTCCAATCTCGTTACCATGACCATGCTCATAACGGTTTGCATTTCTATACGTGCTTGTGTTTGCATTTCCGTTTCTGCTTCCTTTGGCATTATTGTTGCTGTTACCATTACCATTTACATTTCCAATTGCGGTACCATGACCGTGCGCATAACGGTTTGTGTTTCTGTATGTGCTTTCATTTGCGTTTCTGTTTCTTTGGCGTTATTGTTGCTGTTACCAGTACCATTTGCGTTTAAATTGCTGTACCATGCCCGTGCACTTTACGGTTTGCGTTTCCATGCTCGCTTCTGTTCGTCTTTCCATTTCTGTTTCATTTAGCTTTATTGTTGCTGTTATCATTGCCATTTGCATTTACAATAGCAGTCCTGTGATCATACGCATCACGGTTTGCATTTCTGTACGCGCCTGCATTTTGGTTTCCTTTTCTGTTTTCTTTGGCATTATTGTTGCTGTTACCATTACCATTTGCATTTCCAATTGTGGCACCATGACTGTGTTCATTACCAGTTGCATTCCATACACACTTGCTCTTGTGTCTCCGTTTCTGTCACTGTTCGCTTTGGCGTCACTTTGTGCTTGAGTTTCTATTACCGTTTGCTTTACCAATTCCATTTGCTTTACTATGTGTGTCACCATTGCTGCTTGCGTTTGCTTTGCAGTTCCTGTTACTATGTAACAAGACATCACGTGGCGGGAGCGCGGGGCCCAAAGGGCCCCATGCTCCTGCCGCTGCATTCCATTCACTATTTATTGGCCTCATTCTCAAAGAGAAGAGACAAAAAACTCAGTTTAATGCATCAGTTAGGTTTGTTATACAGTGACAAAAGTGAGGAAATTCGGTGTTAGGGTTGAAAGCCCCCCTTGGACCCCCCAGCTTATCCCCCCAACTGACATTGGGGTGCATGTTAGGGTCATCGGTCCTAACTCTCACCCCATTCTCCTATACTTCTGCTTCTTTACACATGTGATGGGGTGAGAGTTAGGGCCAACAGCCCCAATGCACCCCAATGCAGGTTGGGGGTGGGCAGGGTGCCAAGGGGGGCTTAACTCTAACACCAGATTTCCTCACTTTTGTCTCTGTGGAACAACTCTAACTGATGCATTTAACAGAGTTTTATATATATATATATATATATATTTACACACACACTCACACACACACATATGTATACATATTGATGAAGAAAGAAACATAGAAACCTAGAAAAATAGAAGTCAATGGCAGAAGGAGACCGCTAGGTCCATCTAGTCTGCCCATTTGTTTTAGACCTGTTTTGACACTCTAGTTGCCCTTTGTAGTAAGGGCTCCCTTGTGTCTATCCCATGCATTCCTGAATCCCCCCACAGTGTTGACCCCAACAACCTCTTGGTGCAGGCTGTTCCAAGCTTCCACCACTCTATATGTGAAGAAAAACTTCCTGAAGTTGGTAAACAACCTCCCTCCTTGCAGCCTGAGGTCATGTCCCCTGGTCCTAGAGCTCTTCTTGAAGTGAAACCGTTCCTGTCCCTGTACCTTTTATGTACTTGAATGTTTCAGTCATGTCCCCTCTCTCTTTTCTCTGCTCCAGGGAGAACTTATTCAGTTCCCTAAGTCTTTCCTCTTAGGACATGTACTACAGACCCTGAATCATTTTTGTCACCTTTCTCTGTACTGTTTCCACCCAGTCAATGTCCTTCTTGAGGTGAGTCCTCCAGAATTGGACTCTGTATTCCAGGTGAGGCCTGACCAGTGAGCTATACAGTGGTAGTACCACCTCTTTCTTCCTGCTCATGATTCCCCTCCCAATACAGCCCAGCATTCTGTTGGCCTTCATTACTGCCTTCGCACACTGCTTACTAATCTTCAAGTCATCTGAGAGTATGATTCCCAGATTTCATTCCTGGTTTGAGGCTGCCAGTCTTTTACTTCCTAGGTAATACTCCTTTCTTGGATTTTTCTTTCCTATGAGCGTGACCTTGCACTTTTTGGCATTAAATCTAAGCTGCCACACTCCAGACCATTCTTCTAGTTTCTTGAGGTCAGCTTCCATCTTGCTCACTCCTTCTGAGGTGTCCACCTTGCGACATATCTTGGTGTCATTTGCAAACAGACACACCTTCCCTTCCAGTCCATCAGTGATGTCTACTATAAAAACATTGAAGAGCACAGGAACATAGAAAAATATAATTTGATGGTGGATAAGGACCACTTAGCCCACCTAGTCTGCCCATTTCCCTACCTGATAGATAAGCTGCAGATCTTAGTTAACCAACAACTTACTTCTTCCTACCGCCCCAGAACTGCCTTATGTCTGTCCCATGCATTCTTGAATTCCCCCACTGTTTTTGACTCTACAACCTCCTCAGGAAAGCTGTTATATGCATCTACAGCCCTGTCTGTGAAGAAATACTTCCTCACATTACCTCTGAGCTGTCCCCCTTCTATTTTCAAATTGTGACCCCTTGTTCTTGCACATCTCTTTTTCTGAAAGATGCTACCCTATTGGACTTTGTTGATTCTCTTGAGGTATTTGAAAGTTTATATCATGTTCCCCACTCCTTTCCTTGAGGCTATACATCTTAAGCTCCTTTCGTCTTTCTTCATATGTCTTCTGGTGCAGACCCTGCACCATTTTGGTTGCCCTCCTTTGAACAGCCTCCACCCTGTCTATGTCTTTGCGGAGATTGGGTCTCCAGAACTGTACACAGTACTCCAGATGTGGTTTTACCAACTGTCTGTACAGAAGGCCAACAACTTCCTGTTTTCTACTGGTGTTGCCTCTCCCTATGCATCCCAGTATCCCCCCAGCCCTCCTTACTGCCTTCTCACATTGCTGGCCCATCTCTAGGTTGTCTGATATGACTACCCCCAGGTCCCTTTCCATTGTTGTTGTTGTCAGTATCTTACACCTCGTTGTGAACTCTTCCCTTTGGGTTTTTGTTTCCCAGGTGCATTACTTGGCACTTCGTTGTGTTGAATCTAAGCAGCCATACATCTGACCATACCTCCAACCTTGCCAAGTCCCTTTTCATCCTTTACACCCCATCTTGTGTATCAACCCTGTGGAAGATCTTTGTGTCATCTGCGAAGAGACATACTTTCCCTTCCAGTACCTCTGCAATGTCACTTATGAAGACATTAAAAAGGACTGGCCCCAGTACTGAACCTTGCAATACCCCGCTAGTAACCCCCCTTTCTTCATTGTGGACTCCATTTACTATTACCACTGTGTCCTGTTGTCCAGCCAGTGTTTTACCCAGGCTACCACCCTGGGACCCACTCCCAGGCTGGCTAATTTGTTTATTAATCTTTTGTGCAGGACTGTGTCAAATGCCTTGCTAAAGTCTAGGTAGGCCATGTCCACAGCCCCTCCCTGGTTTACTACTTTAGTCACCCAGTCAAAGAAATCAATTAGATTTGACTGATATGACCGTCCTGCTGTGGATCCATGCTGCTTTGGGTCCTGTGCCCCACTGGACTCTAGATACTCAACAGTTCTTTCCTTCAGAAGTGATTCCATAATTTTCCTTACCAATGAGGTCAAACTGACAGGTCTGTAGTTTCCTGCCTCTGTCTTGCTACCACTTTTGTGAAGGGGAATCATACCCACCCTCCTCCATTCCTCAGGTACCACACCATCCTCCCATGATTTATTAAAAAGAGTAGTCAGTGGTGTTACTACTTCTTCCCTTAGTTCTTTTAGAATTCTGGAGTGAATCCCATCAGGCCTCATTGCTTTATCCAACTTTAGTTTTAAGAGTTCTTTCAGAACCCTTTCTTCTGTGAAAGGACTAATATCAACCCCCCTATCCAGAGTGCTTCTATTGACTGGAGTAGGTGTCTCCCCCTGATTTCGTTCAGTATCCCTTCTTTTTCTCTGTCACTCTCTGTTCAACCACGTTCCTCTTTATGCAGCCTCAGTATTCCTGCCTTAGTCTTTCTTTGCTCCCTAATGTTCCTACAGTTTAAAAGGTTTTACCACCCCTTCTTAACTGAGTTGGCTATCTTTTCCTCAGTTTGGGCCTTTGCTATTCTGACTGCCTTCCCCACTTCCTTCTGCTTTAACTGGTACAGTTCTCTGTCCTGCTCCTTCTGTGTTTCATTATACTTCCTGAATGCTATCTGTTTCTCCCTTATCCTCCCACCACTTCTTTTGAGAACCATAGTGTTTTTTTCTTTCATTTTGATTTGTTTATTTGCTTCACACAAAGGCTTGTTGCCTCTATGATGGTGGTTTTGATGTTTCCCCATTGTTGCTCCACCCCACCTTCTTGCCTGTCTGCTAGTGCTTTTCTGAGGCACTCTTCCATTTTGACAAAATCAGCCCTCCTGAAGTCCAATATCTTCACTTTTGTGTGGCTTGACTCTACAGCTAAGTTTATTGTGACCCACACTGTTTGGTGGTCACTTGTTCCCAGATGGCTACTCACTTTAAGATCAGAGATCTTCTCTCCGTCCCCATTTGAGAGTACCAGGTCTAAGATTGCTCTCTCCCTCCCGAGTGGGTTCCAAAACTAGCTGTTTGAGGCATGACCCCTGAAGGGCATCGAGAATGGCCCTGCTCTTGGATGTGGTTGCAACAAAGGTGATCCAGTTAACATCTGGCATATTCAGGTCCCCCATCAGCAATATCTCCCCTTTCTCTGCCATCCCAAGGATGCCTTTTGTCATTTCCTTGTCCATTTCCTGCCGCTGAGATGGGGGTCTGTATACCACCCCTGTGTGGATTGTGGAGCCATTTTCAGTCTCCAGGATGACCCACAGTGCCTCCTCTCCTCCCTGTTTACCCTTTAGTTCTGTTGCTTTGATCCCTTCCCTTTTATAGAGAGCTACTCCTCCTCTTCTTCCCTCCCTGTCCCTCCTGTAGATTGTGTACCCTGGTATGTTGACATCCCAGTCATGGTTCTCTGTGCACCACGTTTCAGTGACTGCCACAATATCCAGGCATCCCTCTTCCATCAAGGCCACCATTTTGGGGAGCTTTTTACCTAGACTATGGGCACTGGTACTCATTACCCTCCACTTTTTATGGCTTCATTTCTTTTTTCCCCATCACTGTCCTTACTGTCTTTGCCTTTTTCTCCATTTACCCCTACCCTTCTCCCTATCAACTGCTCTATCTTGGTATTTACCTCACTAACTAGCCTGATTTTTTTTTGTGGGGGGGCTAAGATTTCCCTTCTCCTTTTCAGTGCTTCCCCCAGGGTAGTTTAAAAGCTTGCTAATGAAGCATTTCAATCTATCACCTAGGATCCTGGTTCCCCTCCTGGATAGATGCAGATGATTGCACCTGCATCCCTCCAGGTGGAGCTCCAGTCCCCAATGAAGCCAAATCCCTGAGCTCTGCACCAGTCTTTCAACCAGTCATTGAATCCCATGGTGTGGAGTACCCTAGCCTCATCCATGCCATAGAGAGGAAGCACTTCCGAGAATGTTACCGTGAGTGCTACTTGTCTAAGGCCCTTCCCCAACTCCACAAACTCCTGTTGCACTGCTCTGATCCGATTCTCAGCCAGGTCATTTGTCCCTAGGTGGATAATGACATCCGGCTCACTCCCCCTTGCAGCTGCTCCCACAATCCTGAGGATTCATTTTCTGCCCCTTCAAGCCATGGTGCCGGGCAGGCACCTACATAGAAACATAGAAGTTGACGACAGATAAGGACCGCAAGGTCCATCCAGTCTGCTTATTTCTTTTTCTACCTTATGAATGTGCCATAGGCCTTTGCTCTGTCAATGGCCTATCTATTCATACTCATCTGTATTGCTCTCTTATGCCTACCCCATGCCTGTTTGAAGCCCTGCACTGTATTCATATCCACCACTTCCTGAGGTAGGCTGTTCCATGCATCCACTGCCCTTTCTGTGAAAAAGAACTTCCTCACATTACCCCTCAATCAGCCTCCCTCTAATCTCATGCTGTGTCCTCTTGTCCTGCTATTTTTCTTATATTGAAACATGTTAGACTCTTTCACCTTGTTAATGCCCTTAAGGTGTTTGAATGTTTCAATCATATCACCTCTCTCCCTCCTTTGCTCTAGGGTATACACATTGAGTTCAGTTAATCTGTCCTCATATGTTTTCTGATGCAGTCCCTGTACCATTTTTTTTGGCCTTCTCTGGACTGCCTCAATTTGGTTAATGTTAATGTCCTTGTGAAGGTGTGGCCTCCAGTACTGCATGCAGTGCTCCAGATGGAGCCTAACCAGTGTCTTGTAAAGAGGGATTATTATCTCCCTCTTCTGACTTGTGATACCCCTACTAATACACCCCAACATCCTTCTAGCCTTACCTACTGCTTTAGAGGTCTACTTGGATGATTTCAGCTCATCGGTGATGATGACACCCAAGTCTCTTTCTTCCCTTCTGACTACCAGCAACTCCCCTCCCACCTTATAGGTGGCTTCAGGGTTTGTCTTCTGTATGTGTATGATCTTGCACTTCTTTGCATTAAACCTCAGTTGCCACTCTTCCTACCATTTTGCTAGTTTATCTAGATCTCTTCTCATTCTGACTACCCCATCTGAATCATCTACGCTGTTGCAGATCTTGGTGTCATCTGTAAACAGACAAACCTTACCCTCCAGTCCATCTGCAATGTCACTGATGAGGATATTGAAGAGGACTGGCCCCCGGACTGATCCCTGAGGTACCCCACTTGTAACTTGCATCTCTTCTGACTGTATATCATTTACCACCACTCTCTGTTTTGTGCCCATCAACCAGTTTGTCACCCACTTGACCAACCTCTGACCCAACCCAAGCCTACCCAGCCTATTAATCAATCTTCGATGTGGAACAGTATCAAAAGCTTTGCTGAAGGAAAGGTAGGCAACATCAACTGCTCCCCCTTGGTCCATAACTCTGGTTACCCAGTCAAAGAAATCTATGAGATTACTTTGACAGGACCTTCCTTTTGTAAACCCATGCTGCCTTGGATCCTGTGCTCCTATGGATTTTAGGTGTTGCACGATCCTTTCCTTAAGGATGTCTCATAATCTTGCCCACTACTGAGGTAAGACTGACTGGTCTGCAGTTCCCTGCCTCTTCTCTGCTACCACTCATGTGGAGCGGGATCACATGAGCCCTTCTCCAGTCTTCTGGGACCTCTCCTGTGCTCAGAGACTCACTAAACAGTTCTAAAAATGGCTCTGCTAGTTCTACCCTTAGCTCCTTTAGTACCCTGGGATGTATGCCATCAGGTCCCATTGCTTTGTCCACCCTGAGCTTATGGAGCTCTTGTAGGACCCTTTCTTTTGTGAAGGGACTAGTGCACACCTCCCTCCCCCCTGTGTCCATGGTGCAGAGTCGTGGGCCCTGCACTACCTTCTCTTCAGTATATACTAGGGCTGTGCATGGGCCGAATAGTATTTTCCGAATACCACAAATAGTAGGCTTCCTGAATATTTGGATGCATTTTCCGAATAGTTCACTATTCGGCCACTATTCGGGAACTACCATTCAGTGAGATTTCCAAGTCTCACAGAGCTTTGTTGGCCAATCAAAAACTGTTTCTTGAGCTCAATGGCAAGCACACCATGTGACTTCCTTACTCTGAGCTGGTAGAAGACAGGAGACAGTGGTTTCTGAGAGCTGATCTGTAGTACTTTTGAGACCTTAAACTTGCTAATAAAGAAATTTATTTTTGCTTCACAGGATTTTTTGGGTCAGTATAGTTTTTTTGATAAGTGTCAGAAAAGCGATGTTTGGCTTTCTGACAGGTATTTTGTCCTTATTGCTGAACTCAGTTACAGGGACTAGGAGGGCTGTCTGCTAACACCCCTTCTCTGCTGCTGTCTGACATAGCTCCAGTGTGATTTGTTTTTGTGTGGAGCACATTTTATTTTTGTGTTGTTTTTTTGTTTTTTGCTGTTGCCTGGTTCCAGTCTTGGTTCCCTGCATGATAGATGAGGGTGTCTGCTAACTCCCCCTCCTGCAGATCACTGCTTATAATTTGCTGTACATGTTCAAAATATTTAATTTTGCGAGGCTTCACCCTGCATGTGCATGCTTAATATATTTTTTCATGAGGCAGGGCCACATGTGTGCACAGCTATGTGCACACAGATTTTGAAATAAATTTCTTCATTTCTAAGCCAGTCAGGCTTGACTCACTGAATTAGTATTGTTAGTCTCCTCTGGTTCTGGGGATAGATCCCTGTACACATGAGGAGAAGGAGAAGAAGAAGAAGAAGAAGAAGAATCAGCATTTATATAGTGCTTTTCATACACAGTGTATCCCAAAGCACTTTACAAGCAATGCTAGACTGGTGGTGAAGTGACTGAATGTGTGGTAGCAGCCATATCACACATCATCACCCACACACAGTCTGGATAATTCCATGAACCAGTTTATGGGAAGGGGAATGTTGGCCAGGACACAGGGAATGTTTCCTACTCTTTGCAAGAAGTGCCCTGGGTTCTTTAACTTCCACCTGGACAACACCAGGATGGGTAGAAGAGACCTCAGTTTAATGTCTCATCCAAAGGATGGCACACCCTAGTAGTACAGCACTCCCCAATACTGCATTCGGATGCCAGCGATTTTTAGGTGCAAGTCCAATCCCAGTGTGGGACGAGAACCCATGACCTTCTGGTCTAGAGGCAGATGTGCTACCAACTGAGCCACGCTGACATGGGCGGCTGACTCCCACTCCCACTCCCCTTCCCTCCCCCCACACTTCTACAGCCTACTAAACACAATTAAGCTGAGCTTGTGAAATATATCCCCCTGCAAGTCTGTGCCGTATGTGTGTGCACAGTTGTACACATGCATTTTTTTGTTTATTGTTGTTTTGCTAATTAAGCCATTGCACTTAGTGCAGCAGGCTTGTCTCACTGAGTTAACTGTGAGTCATCTGTCTGTTCCTTGCTCGGTTCCATGTTTGATTAAATAGGTTGCCCTTTTCTTCCCCTTCTTAGTAGCAGTGTTTTTCTTTACTGCTACTTTTTTGTGGTGCAGTATAACTGGAAAGGTTGGTGTATTACTATAGTTCTACAAGAACTAAGTAAAGCATCACACACACAGGTACTACATAGTAATAGTTTATATTTTACCCAGTAACCAGTAGTGACCTGATCCATCATGTCTTTAGCAATCTTGCAAACATGCTTGGTCCAGCCCCAGCAAAGCATCTGCACCGCTGGCCCCAAGTGGTGAGGGACAGGATGATAGACCACAAACATGCAGCACATCCACACAATTACTGCTAGTGTTGTCCCTGGTCTGCCAAACCCCCAAACAATCTATGTAGAACAAAGGAAGCACTCAGCGGGAGTTGCAGTAACAAAATACAGTTAAGTGCAGTGCAGCATAAAGTTGCCAATATATTTGTTTGTGCTAAGGCTGGAGGATGCCAACAGAGCCCTGCTGCTTTGACCAGAACCTGGTCTTTGTCAGAGTAGATGTCAGGAATGTACAAACACACTATGAATATACAACCCTTAAAGAAACACACCTTATAAATAAGTAAAGTTAAAATGAATGAGACCGAGATGCCCTTGTAACAAAACAATCCACAACTAACATACCCAAGGATGAAACACTGCGTCAGGATTATAGAACATAGTTCATACTGTGGTGCCAGACAGTACGCAATGCAGTATCTTGCAAAATTGCTGTAAAATGCTACAGTATGCTGCAAGGAGCAGTGTAATTTAATGGCAGTTAAGCCCTCCAGTCATCCAATATTTTGTGGCATGTCATTTACTGCAAAGTATTGAATTGCATTTTGTCTTGCTCCACTGTAAATTAATGATACATAATATAATTCCAGAGAAGGTGGTGAGATAGACTACATAGACAATGACATACAGGTGTCTCTCTTTATTCAATGGGCTCAAATGGGCTCCTCCACAGCTGACCCCCCGATGATCCAGGAGGTTGTGAGGGCTTGGATTCAGCCCTCCCACACAGCCAACAGCAAAGAAAATTGCCCAGCCGACCCCCTGATGACCCAGGAGGTCATGAGGGCTTGGATTCAGCCCTTCCCCACAGCCAACAGCAAAGAAAATTGCCCAGCAGACCCCCCCAATGATCCAAGAGGTCATGAGGGCTTGGATTCAGCCCTCCCCCACAGCCAACAGCAAAGAAAATTGCCCAGGTACAGCATCTCCACAGCTAAGGGTTCTTCCTGCTCACTGATCATGACCGTGCTGCGCAGCTCCCAGGAGGATTTTTCAAAATGTTCTACTTGGCACCTTTTTTCTTAAACAATTAACTGTAGGCGTATAAGTGGAGATAGCATTTTTATTCCATTTTTTTTTTCGCTGTAAGCCTCAGCCTATGCAACTTCCAGCACGTTACCTTAGTTAAGGCTACAGAATCCAGCCTGTTTAGCAGTGAAAGCAGCTTTTATTCCATTTTTTGCCAATGTAAGCCTCAGTCTGTGCAACTTCCAGCATGTTACCTTAATTAAGGCTACAGAATCCAGCCTGTTTAGCAGTGAATGCAGCTTAGGTTACTTTAATTATTGTTAGACTGCTTCTAATGTGATACATTTAATAATAACTGAAAGAACCCAACTTGTTTTAGTTTTAGTGCAGGTAAAAAGTGATTATAATACAGTGGGACTCAGGAGGTTTCAGTTTACTGGCTGCAAATCCCGATAAAGACCATCCCCCCCTGCATCTTTCCTCCTCCCATTACTTACATAATCAGTCTCTCTCACTCTTCTTCCTCCACAGCCGACTCCCCAACAATCCAGGAGGTCGAGAGGGCTTGGATTCAGCCCTCCCCCACAGCCAACAGCAAAGAAAATTGTCCAGGTACAGCATCTCCACAGCTAAGGGTTTGCCCTGCTCACTGATCGTGACTGCGCTGTGCAGCTCCCAGGATTGCCCCGCTGAACGCTGTGCATTCGGCTCCCCACTGCCCCCACTACCACCCTTGGTCTGCTTTTACTTATATAGGGAGGTAGGCAGTCACTTGGTGCGAAATTAACCTATCAACCCACTTCTCCATCTGCAGCTTATACAAGCTCCTCACTAGTGGTCACTCTTCTCAATCCCAAATACCTAACCATCTCTACAATAAATATGCTACCACTTCACTGGATAGCTATCCTTATAGCCTCTATGATCCCGCATATGGCTCTACCACCCCTCCTCAGGATCGAACACTAAACAACAGCCACTCTGTTGGCCAACATATAATTACCTGGTAATATCCCATTTTGCTAACCCCCAAACCCACCTACTCCATGTTACGTCACCACACTTGCACATACTCCCTACCAGTGCCTATTTTCAACCTCCACACACACAGTACTCACTGTACAGCTACCTTGATTCCCTACAGACCACACCCCCCTATTCATCCCTCTACCTTTCTACCGGGTACCCAACCCCTTGTCATCATGATAACCCACCTTCTACGCACACTTCCTGTACCTAGCACCAAGTTCCTCACCTTAGCCACACATCCTACCCCAGCCACTGACCCATACCTCCCACTCCACCATTGGACCTTGCATCCCCTATGCTCCAATCACCCCACTGGTACTACTGTGGTACCACAATGGACACTACTCTGCCTGGCCTCTCCCTCCCTACAGGACCTATCTACTCCCACCTCTGCACAGTGCTTCTCCCCCCCTAATGGTTCCTAAGCTCATGAAGAAATGTTTCAGGCTGGCCTCCCTGCGCATTCTAGTATTACTACTCCTTCTTTCTGGAGATGTACACCCCAATCAAAGACCCACCCTCCCCACCCCAGGGTTACTACATCCAAGAGCCTCACAATCGTCTCCCTCAATATATATAGCCTCCTCAAGAAATGTGATTCCTTTCAGGGGTGGGTTGCTCAGAATCACCCCAATGTCATCTTAGTAGTTGAAACCTGGCTCAACAACCACACCCCCGACTCTGTGGTCTCACTTCCTGGCTTCACACTATACTGAGCAGATAGAACCTCAAAGAAAGGGGGTTGTTGTGCACTATATGTCTAGGAATCACTACAGTGTCTCTCATTACCCTCCCCATCACTTGAGCATGGTGCCCAATCCCTCATACTGAAGATCACTCTTGCCCGTAACAGAGCCCCTCTGTTCCTCTCCTCTGTATACATCCCTCCCCGAAATCAGAAGACCTCTTTCCTCTCTGTCCTCAACCATCTCCAGACTCTCCCTGGCAATGCTGACATCATTGCCCTCGTAGACTTCAATACAAACTGGCTGGCTGACACTTCAGCCCCTGTTAGGGATGCTGCAACTGCCCAGAACCTGACCCAGCTTGTGACTATTGCCACAAGAATAAACCAGAGGACTGGTACTGCCACCCTCCTAGATCTAGTGCTCACTAACTCCCCACATAAAGCTACACAGATCAGGGTACTACCTGATGCTCTGAGCGACCACTCCCCAATGCTATGTCAATGGTCATACTGTATTAACAAGCCCCCCCCCCAAAACTGTCATACAACGCTGTCTCAAACCTGGCAAACTACAATCACTTAAACAGTACCTCCTAGTTACTGACTGGTCCCCAATAAGAAACGCTCAGAACATTGACTCTGCCCTCAACTATTTTATTCATATGTTCAACACTGCCTGCAACCAGTTTGCACCCCTAACCAAACAAACAATTAAAGGTGCCAACACACCTTGTCTATCCCAAGCCCTTTTGGACCAGATGCATGAACGAGACAATCTGTAGCACATTGCACAGGATACCAGAGCACCCTCTGGCAAGCAGCGCTATCAGGAAGAGTGCAATAAATGCACATGGGATATCCGTAAAGCAAAGGCTGAGTACTATAAAACCTTGCTCACCAACACATAGGGCACAGGTCACAAGTTTTGGGACTCACTAAAAACGCTAAGTGGCAAAGCCTCCACTGCCCCACCTACCCATATCTGAGCCAATGGATCTATCACCTCAGACCCAGCCCTTATCGCTGACACATTAAATGACATCTTCTCTGACCTCTCTGGTGTCCTCCTCCCAAATGTTTTCTCCCCCACCCCCCCCCCACTCCACACTGCCCCCTCACCAACCCTCCATTCTACTTTAAAGCAGTTTCCCAGTGTGAAGCTGCCCCTCTCCTACTCAAAGCCCTCAGCAAATCCCATTTCAGCAGTGACTCTCTGGAGCTAAAACTGCTTAGACTCACATTCAGCGAAGTTCTCCTCCACCTTACCATGCTTTTGAACTGCTCCCTTTCTCTGGGCCAGTTCTCATCCAAATTGAAATCTGCCTTCATCACTCCAATCCTTAAAAGTGGTGACTGCATCCTGCCTGGGAGCTATGACCCAGTCTCAATCCTGCCTCCCCTCTCTAAAACCCTGGAAAAAATTGTGGTCATACAACTAACAGACTACCTCACTAAATATAGTATTCTGTGTCCTGAACAACACGGCTTCCACCAGAACCATAGCACCACCACTGCCCTCTCGGAATTTACAAACGCCCTCCATCCCTGGACACTGGTAACACTACTGGCACTGTCTTTATCAATCAATCAAATCAAAATGTATTTATAATGCGCTTTTCAACATATCAAAGTGCAAGTACAAAACAGCATGTTACATAATAAATAATGACATAAAAACAATAAAAAGCAGCAATAAACCTATCTAAATGCTATTTCAAATAAATAGCTCTTCAGGGACACCTTAAATGATTCTGTGGACAGGCACTCTCTAATTTGATGAGGCAGAGAATTCCACAGGGTTGGGGCCATGAAAGAAAAAGCTCTGGCCCCAGATGACTGAAGACGAACCCTGGGAATCTCTAGCAATCCCTCGTCAGCAGAGCAGAGTAGGCAGAGAGGGCGGTAGGGTTGAAAGAGATCTTCCAAGTAGCCCAGTCACTGACCGTGTAGGGTCTTATAGGTCAGCAATGCAACCTTGAAGATGATTCTCCACTGCACCGGCAGCCAGTGCAGTTCGCACAGCACAGGAGTGATATGGCAAGTTCTTGGTAGCCCAGTCAACAAACTGGCTGCAGCGTTCTGCACCAGCTACAGGCAACAGAGTTCCACCCCAGTAATCCTAGATATAGAGCATTACAGTAATCAAGACGTGAGGAAACAAAGGCGTGGACTAACACAGGAAGATCATCATGTGGAACAAGGTGTTTTATCCGGGCAATATTCCTCAGATGGTAAAAGGAAGACTTGACAGCGGTAGATACCTGTGCCTTCAAAGTTAACTCGCTGTCAAGAATTACACCCAGATTCCGCACCTGTTCAGTAGGTCTCAACTGGTTACCCCCTAACACAAGGCCAGAGGGGGACCCAGGAGTCAACTTCTCTACACGATGACCGGGGTCCACAACCAGCACCTCAGTCTTATCCGGATTTAGTTTCAACCAGTTTACACTCATCCAGTCCTGAATCTCAGCGAGGCAGTTATTAAAGACCGATAATACGTCATTCTGTTCAGGTACAAAGGACATATAGAGCTGGGTGTCATCTGCATAGCAGTGAAAACTCAGCCCATAACACCTTATAATGTCTTCCAACGGCAGCATATACACCATGAACAACATGGGAGAAAGCACAGAACCCTGAGGCACCCCACAGGACAGAGCAAAGGGAGCACAGGAAAAAATTCCTGAGACTACCCTCTGACTTCTGCCTGTGAGGAAAGAGTGGAACCATCTGAGGACTGTCCCAGAGAGTCCGCAGAACAGCCACAGGCGATCTAGCAATATCCCATGATCCACGGTGTCAAATGCTGCAGAGAGATCAAGGAGAACCAAGATCGAATGGCTCCTCTGATCTCTTTCTATTAGGAGATCATTAAGTACCCAAACCAATGCTGTCTCGGTACTGTGCCTCTTCCTGAAACCGGAGTGGAGAGGATCATAGACCTCATGGGTGGTACGAAAGTCATCGAGCAGCAACGCGACTACTTTCTCAATAACCTTGGCCAAAAAGGGCTGGTTAGAGATCAGTCTGTAGTTAGCAAGACAGTCTGGGTCATGGGAAGGCTTCTTTAAATGAGGTGTCACGATAGCCTCTTTCAAAAACTCCAGAAACACCCCTTAGTCCAAAAAGCACCAGACTATCTCAGCAAGGACTGGTCTGATCACATCCATGCACCTCACAAGGAGGCACGTGAGACCAGGCTCCAAACTTCAATAAGTTGGTCACAAGCCCTGGACAATCTTCATGATATCCATGATTGCTGGCTGGTCAAATTCTGTCCAGGCAGACCGAGGGCCTGCAACCCCACATTGATCACTGCCACGCTCGTTAGAATGCATACCACGGATCTCTGACTGATCGATGACAGCTTATCCTCAAAGAACCAAGCAAACTCATCACACTTTATTTGTGAAAAGGCTCTCCGACCCCGCAGACAGGCTGAATTGCACAGTCTGTCCACGGTCCGGAAAAGCTGAGCTGGTCGATTTCTTGATGCAGCTATCTCCCAGGACAGGAACTCTGCCTTCTTACGGGAGATTTCTGATTGATAGTCCACATAACGGGCCATCAATCTAAGTCTGTCACCTTCCAGGACGGATTTCCGCCAACAGTGCTCCAATCTACACCCCTTTCTCCTCAACTCCCCCAATGTCCCATCAACTAGGGGCACCGAGGGTGAGGGGAGAGGGGACGAACACGGACAGGTGCAATGTAATCCAGTGCCCTCAGCACCATGTTATTATAGTGCACCACTAAGGCATCTGGTTCCATGCACTCCGTAGGCCAATTTGATAGGTCCAGCACCGCCATCAGACCCTCAGGGGTAACTCCCCTCAAAGGCAGTACTGGACCATCTCCAAAGGGGTAGGTCTCGCAAGGGGGGTCACGAAATTGAATCTTATGGAGTGATGGTCTGACTACCCAACTGGTTCCACCACCAGTTCCATGATCTCCATCCCCAGGGTGAACACCAGATCCAAAGAGTGACCCTAAATATGGGTAGCAGCGGTAACAACCTGTGTGAAGCCCAACAAAATCATTAATTGGAGGAAGTTTTGACCAAAATGTGAGAGTTCATCGTCGACCCATGCATTGAAGTCCCCCAGAACCTACCACCTGGAGGGCTCCAACACCAGGTTGACAATGAAGTCTGCAACTTCCTGCAGAAAAACTTTCTCATCACCGGGAGGATGGTAGATGAGTAAGATTCTGCTGCCCACACCTGCTCCCATGATACACTCAAAGGATCTAGGGGCTACCACTGGAACCTCCACAACTCCCAATTTCGATTTAAAACAAATAGCGACCTCCCCCACCCCTTCGATCCAACCTCGGGCGATGTATTACCGAGTACTCTGCTAGAACAGCTGATTCCAAAATGGGACCAGCATTCTCGTCCAGCCAGGTCTTGGTAATGCAAGTCAGGTCAGATGACTCAACAAGATCAGCAATAATTGCTGTCTTGGTTTTTATAGACCTGGCATTGCATAACACCGCCCGGGTTGGATGAAAGACCCTGGAGGAGTGGGCCACTTGCCCACTCTCAGTGGAACCCTTGGGTATGGGAACCTGGCATCGCACTCCCCGATCCTGGACCCATTTCACCCCAGGGCATCTCCTATACCCAATGACCCTTATCCACCCACTCCGCTCCCCCCCTTGCAGCTGAGGAACCATCCTCCCCCTTCGCCTCCTCCGTGCAATCCCCAAGGCATGACAATGCCTATATACCTCGTGTTGCAATGGGGGGCTATTGAAGGGGCGCAGGTCCCTCAGCCTAGAGGGGGAATAGCCCCTGACCACGGAAACCCGGTCCCAACACAAGCTGCCAAATATTTAAAAACAGATATTAATCAATCAACCAATTTGATTAATACTATCAGTGCTGCAAACTTATTTAAATATCTTAAACAGCAGCCCCACTTCCCATTTCTAACACAAAATAAAACAATTGTCCATTTCCCTTTAGACAAAACTCCCCAGAAAAAGTCTTAACCAGTCTGAGTGAATTTTAACTCCTAAAGCAGAGTGTGAACGCAAAGTCTCAATTTCTTTTACCTGTACACTGCTGAAAACTAGGAATAATGAAAAGACCCGCAGAGCTCTCACCCCTGAGGAATTTGTCCCAGGCCTATCTCTCACATAGCAAGTAAACAGTCACACAAATTTGTTCTTAATACAAAGTGAAGCACTCTCACTGCTTCACCAAAATATGCAGGAAGAAAGAAATAAACAGTCTGATCTGGGGTAATCACATCCTTTGCTGAGCAGGAAAAAAAATATTACATGTCGATTCTTCCAGCGAAGCTCCTCCAAGAAACCGGCATCCGGAGAACTACCAGCTGGTCCCAAAGCTTTCAGCAGCAAATATAAAAAAAATAAATAAATAACTAAAAGAAGGGAAATAACAGGCTCCACTCCCAGCGTCCACAACCGAAAATAATTGCTGGGGTACTTCAACGCCCAAGGAATGACTAAACCTATAGCCAAACCACAAGCATCTAGGAAAACAAAGGGCTCGTCAGTCAGTTCCCTGGCTGCTCTAGAGTCCTGTCACCTGTAACCACAGCAAAAACCAGTTGTTGGACACTGAGAGCTAGGTCCATCTGTACTATAAAAAGTCAATCCAGCAGAATAATCAAGAATCCTCATAGGCACTCCACACCACAGTCAAAGTGGGGAAAAGCACATCCCAAAGCATAAAAATTCAATTTATCCTGATCTTCAGATCTTCCCAGTCATTTGCCAGAAAAATCCTCGACAGAACAGGCTGAAACCTCAGCGCAAATCACCAAAACAGTCGCACCTCCTTGAAAGCTGAAGTCCCGAGGAGTGAACACCGCTCTAAGATACTCCTTCGGTACTCTGAATGTTAAATGCGCTCTCACCACATCAGCGCTGACTATAGACCTCTCAAAGACATTCGATACTGTGCACCACTCACTTCTCCTGGACTCCCTCACTCAGTTAGGCCTCTCCCATGAGACTATTAACTGGTTTGCCAGCTATCTGTCTGAGAGAACCCAGACAGCCCGGATTGCCACTCCCTGTCATCCCTGTCATCCCCCCACCAAGTCAGGTCTGGGGTCCCTCTAGGCTTTATCCTTGGCCCACTTCTCTTCTCCTTATACCTCAACACCCTGCCCAATGCCTGCTCTGGGAAAATGCTATTGTATGCAGACAATGCAGTCCTCTACTACTCTCACACTGATCCCACAGCCGTCCACTCTGCTCTCCAGAAATCTTTCTCTGAAGCTGAATCCAGGTTCATTCAGCATAGTTTAGTACTAAATGACAAAAAAACTAAATCCATGATGTTTGCACACCCCCAAAATAAGAACCTAGGACAACCCTTGCACATTCTGAACTCACTAAATGACCGACTTGAACAGGTTAAGGGTTTCAAATACCTTGGCATCACCCTAGACACAGGTCTCACTTTCCATGACCACACCCAATTACTAAGCACTGCTTTCAACGTACGTATTGGTCTCCTTCACCGCTATAAGCACTGCCTGCCTCCTGAATCTCTCCGCCTAGCCATATCTACATCTATTCTATCCCTTATTGACTATGATATCATCATCTATGGTGCGGCCCACACCACCCACCTACACAAGATTAGACTGGCCCTCAATAAGGCCTGCAGACTTGCTACAGGCTGTCCTAGACTCATTCATACATGCACCCTCTATGCCTCAGCAAACTAGCTCAATTTTGATGGAAGGTTAAAGTACCAGGCCTGCCTCTTCGCAAAGAAAATCACCTCAGGATTACTCCCTCCAACCCTCTCCCCACTACTTCAGGCCCCACTGTCCAGCCACCTCACACAGCAGTCAACAACTTCCCACTTTAGGGTACATCTCTGCAAAACCACCTCTGGCCAAAGAACATTTCAATATCTGGCCCCAACCTGGCTCAACTCACTTCCAAACTCCCTTCTCACTGAACCCAAACTTGGTTGGTTCAAGTACCAACTAAGGGACCTTATTACCCAAGGATCAGAATGTGATTGCCTTCAAACCTGACCACCTCCCATCTCCCCATGTCTACGGACCTAACTCTGGTCTGCCGCCCCGAGCGTGCCTATACCATGACAATGGACATCTGTGTACAGCCTTGGCCAATGAATAACTCATGGGCATGGCTAGCACTATCACCCTGAAATGCTATGCATATACCTGCAACCTTCATTCGCAGCTGCTATTTTTTTTGTATTTTCTGTAATCAACTGCAGCCATTCTGTAACCACTGTGTTTAACTACTGTGTTACTTGTTACTCTGTACATTGTTGTCTCTTCTTATGTATGACATGGAACCTTTGTAAAAGAGTCTTTGACTCCAAGGTGTTATCCGATATTTATCAATAAACAATAAATATTGTTCTCCCCAAGCAAGCCTTTTAGTTCTTGAAGCATTGGTAATAGTACTACTACCACTAATACCATTAGCAGTACTACTACTACTGCTACTGTCACCACCTGTCCATCTGTACGTTCACTGTCACATCCTGTTGTGCAGTAGTAGGGGGGGAATTAGAGCATCCATGCTTTGTGCAGCAAGCAGCAGACACCACCACCACCAGTGTCCCCACTGCTACCATTATGGCTGCTACATCCACAGCCAGTGTGCTTCCCACCACCAACAGTGCCATTTTTGCTGCCGCCACCCTTTCAGCTGTCACCACTACTGCAGCCACTGCTATCACTATTTCTATGCCCATGGCTAAAGCACCTTCTACCCGGTGTCTGTGACCACGAACACCCTCTAGTGCTGACCCAATGCAATGCTTGATATTGTTTTCAGAGTACTATGTGTGTGTTGTGGTGGATCGAGTGTGCCACATACAGCTTGTGTTGCATTAGTGAGAGCTCAATGTTGGTGGCTAAAGTGTCATTGAGGTGTATATGGTATACCAGGTTCAATGGGTGATTAATGGTGTTGCTGAAGTGCTTTTTTAAAGTTTCCTTAAAAAAACACCTTTTCTGGCCGAATACCGATTAACGAATACCGAATACTTGGGACCTGAATACCAAATATTCGGCCGAATATTCGGGAAAAGATATTCGCACAGCCCTAGTAAATTCTGAGCAGAAGTATCTATTTAGGATAGATGCTTTTACATGGTCCTTCTCCTTGCACATCCCCTTATCCTCTTTGATTTTAGCAATACCCCCTCTGGACTTTCTCCTTTCACTAATGTATCTATAGAAAGTCTTGTCACCTTCTTTTACTGTTCATGCTAGTGTTTCCTTTGTTCGGGCCTTTGCCTGCCTTACTGCCTTCCCTGCTTCTGTTAGGGAAGTTTGGTATGCCTCCCCATCTTCATCCTTCTGCGTTCACTTATATTTCCTAAAGGAAGACTTTTGGCTCTGACCTTCTCTGCTACTGTGTTTGAGAACCAAAGTGGTTTTCTTCTTCTTTTGCACTTCCTTTTCTCACTAACACAATGGGATGTTGCTTCAAGTATTGCATCTTTAATGCTTGCCCACTTTGCCTGTACCCCCTCATCTGTATTTCTTTTTACCAGGGCTAGCTTAACTCTGTTGGCCATCTTATCAAAGTCAGCTACACTGAAGTCCCATATTTATGCCTTGGAATGGGATGATTACCTCCCTTTCCCCTAACACTGAGCCCTGGGTCACCACGTTGGTCACTCTGCCTTCTGTTGATTGTGCTCCAGTAACCTGTACCATCTGGGTTCTGCCTTGTAACCAGTTTTGTACCCATCTGACTACTTCTGGACCAACCACTGTGTGGTCAAGCTTCTTTACCAGTCTTCTGTGTGGAACCGAGTCAAAGGCCTTACTTAAGTATAGGGAGACCACATCCACTGCCCCACCATCATCCAATATTTTTGTAGCATAGTCAAAAAACTCAAGTAGATTTGTCTGGTATGACCTACCTGCTGTGAAACCATGCTGTTTAGGGTCTTGCTGGCTGCTAGTTTTGAGCAATGCTAGGATTCTCTGTTTGATTAGTGTATCCATTAGTTTCCTTACTATAGATGTGAGGCTCACTGGTCTGTAATTTCTAGCCTCTTTGCAACTGCCTGATTTGTGAAGAGGAACCACTATTGCCTTTTTCCAATCTTTGGGTACCACACCACTCTTCAAGGATTTCATGAATAGAAGTGCCAGAGGGGCTGCTAATTCTGCCCCCAGTTCCTTAAGGATTATGGGGTGCATCTCATCTGATCCCATGGCTTTGTCTGCTTTTAGTTTATTTAGCGCCTCCCATAGTTAGGCTTCTGTAAAGGGACTCATGTCTATCCCTGGTCCTGGGGTGTTGTGTAATTTCAGGGCTGGTCCATAGCCTGGGTTCTCTTTGGTAAACACCGAGCAGAAGTATTTGTTGAGGATTTCGGCTTTCTCTGGGTCATGTCTGGTGCATTTCCCTTATTCAGTAGCAATCTTTACTATCCCCCTTTTGCCTTACTACATTCCCTAATGTATCTAAAAAAATTGTCTCCTCCCTTCGCCCCTTCTGCTATCTTTTCCTCTGTCTGGGCTTTTGCCTTTCTAATTTGTTTATTTGATTCTCTCATTTTTTTCCTTGTACAACTCCCAGTCTTTCTCAGTTTTGGTTTCCTGGTATATGCTGTACGCCTTCTTTTTTTCTTTGACTGTGGTAGCCACTTCCTTGGAAAACCATAGAGGATTTCTTTTTGCTTTGCTGACCCATCTGGCACATTGATCTCTGGCAGTCTTTATTGCTCTCTTGAGTCTCTCCCACATAACCCACACCTCCTCAACCTCTGTTTCCATTAACTGGCTACTTATGTTGTTCCTCATTTTTTTGGAACTCAGCCTTTCTGAAGTCTAGCACCTTTATCTTTGAGTGGCTGGTGTCCTGTGTTATGTTTACCTTAAAGCTTACCATGCAATGGTCGCTGTTGCCTGTATGCCATCCCACTTCGATGTCCTTGATTCTTTATGAGTTTGTGAGGACAAGATCGAGAATGGCATCTCCCCTTGTTAGGTTTTTAACAAGTTGGCATAGTCCCGCACCTTGTGGTGACAATAAGAATTCCCTACCTCTTCTTGTTGCTGCCATTAGTGTGCTCTAGTTAATATCTAGTAGGTTGAAGTCCCCCACCAGTTAGAGAGAGAGAGAGAGAGAGAGAGAGAGAGAGAGTTAGAGTTAGAGTTAGAGAGAGATTTCCACATAGAAGTGGTTAACAGCTAGTGCCCTCCAAACCCTTTCATTGTACTGTATATGCAGTTTCAATCAAAACAGTAATCATCCAAATGTATTATAAAAAAAAAAGTAATAGGCAACCTTAGTAAACTCATGAAATATACTATTGGGATAAGTTCATGAGGTAACAAATACCACTCATCATTCAGGCTTAAGGCTAGCTACCTCAAAGGCTCCCTGTGATCTTATATTTCCTCGTATACTATGATTGCTTATCTTGTCATTTATTCTTTCTCTGAATCTATCTATCTATCTATCTATCTATCTATCTATCTATCTATCTATCAATATACTGCAAATAAACTACATTAATGAAGACATTAGGGTAGAAGAACATAATCTGCACAAAGTAAGTAAATAAAAAATAGGGTTTGATATCTCAGGAGTGTTGGCAAATCAATGGTGTGGTGTTTCTTGGGGTTCTCAACACATATTCTTTGCAGTGAATTCTCTTTCTTTCGTAATAATGTCAATACTGTGTATCCTCATTCACACAGGTGACCAGTGCACAAACTAGCTTCAGATGTGTTGGGCCCTATGTACATGTTCCAAAAGAGTCCATCTAGCTGTGGATATGCAGGGCCTGGAGAAGGCCCTGCACCAAGGGAAAAGACTGTCTGTTGCAGACATGCAGAAACTTCCAGACCCTACACCAAGGAAAGAGTCTGCCTGGTTGCATCAAGGGAAGAGTCCATCTGGACATGGATGTGCTTGGCCCTCTGGCCCTGCACCAAGGTAAGATTGTGTCTGGCTGTGGATGTGCAGTGCCAAGGGAAAAGTGTGTCTGGTTGCAAATGCACCGGGGCCCTTAGGTGTCCATGTGACTATGGACCCATGGAGTCCTGAGACAGGAAAATGGCAAATAAAATGCAAAACTTCCTTCCTAAATATACTCATGAAAGCAAAAGACCTAATTACAGCACTTTTATGTGCCATAAAAACAATTTGACAAAAGCATAACTTTGTTTTGACTTTTATATCTTGTGACTTGGAAGATTGTTTTTTATAGTGATAATAAAGACTGTATGTTGACATAAGACAAGCTTAAGAATTACACAAACACCTTAACATGTAAACACAAAACTTACAGGTGGTGAATCCACTTCATTTTGTAATTGACAATGCAAAAACATTTCATGCCATTTGAATGTGATAGAAATGCAAAAATAACATACAAAACTATTTATGTGAGCAACGAAAGCATAGTCCTTGACCCATAAAGTATTTATGCTTTTGTGAGTCATGATTTTTTAAATCTATGCTTTTGTGAGTCATGATTAAAAAAATATAATTTGCATTGAAAACAAACAAACAAAAAAATACAAAATTTGGCAAATGAAAGTGCCAGCTTTCCTTTCAGAGTAATGTATTGACCACTCAAAGCTCAGACCACCTCTCCAGGTAATTTTCCTGTTTTCATCATGAAAAGATTTGGCCTTTGTTTTAGCATTCAAATCACTAACTTATATGAATGCTAAATGGGAGTGACAAATCCCAGTCCCATAAAATATGCTTTCAACAGGCACAGGGTTATAATGTCCAAGACATTATACCACATGCATAAAACACACTGCTAATACAGCACAATTTCATGCATGCAGCATCCATTATGCTGCGCCTCCAAACCCCCCCCCCCAACTAGGATTACTAACTCTGGGGGCGGGGGGATTTAAAGTAAATATTACACAAAGTGTGAAAAAAAAAATAGCCATGTATCTGAGACCAGGAATCAAACCCAGTCCCAAATGCTCTGCTTTCATTCCTTGCTTCCAGTGGCTCATCTCATTGAGCCATGGCAGCTGCTTAGTGGAAGCCCATCCCAACAGAGGTCTTATCCTCTGCCTGTGACTGCAAGAGGTTGCAGTTCTGCACACAGAACCATTTGTAGTATTGCACCCTCTCACTGTCATGTACCGCGCTGTTGCTGTTTAGCGCTTCTGTTTTATGCTATTAAGTGTATGACATATTGATCCGGTGCCCTTTCAACACCACTCATAATTTTTTAAACAATTTATTTTTAAATGAAAAGCATAATAGTTAGGGGAAAAAGTATGAAAGCACATTCCTTTCAGACTGATACTTCAATTGCTCAAAGCACAGACCACCCCTTTGCAAATTTTCCTGTTTTCAGCACACACAGATGTTACCTTTTTTTAGCATTCACATTGTGAACTCATATGACTGCTAACATTTTTATCAAACTAAGGTAGCTTTGCCATATGAAAGAATACTAAAATGGTTTAGCAAAAATACAGTTATCTTAGAATATTAATTTTCACTACTGTGCATGAGTGACAAATAGGATAAAGTAGGAAAATAATAACATAAGCACACACCTTGGGTCAAATCTTATGAAACCTGAAAGTTTCAGATTTCAAATACCAATCATTTTTATGTTGTCTTCTGCACGTGCAAGCAGCATATTATGGTAGCTTGGAATAGCAGGTTTTGGAGGTGTGGTCCTGTTGTGGCCAATGCCCCTATAAGCTTGTCTCTGTGGCACCAGTAAATGCACATGCCGTCTCTGACAGCAGTTGAAAAGTGTGCCACCAACTTGAAACAATTTCACCGCTACAATGATGGAGCGACCCCTCATTACAGGGCGTGCCTTCCCTGGTGTAACATGTCAATAAACATGGAGGTGGCTGTCCCCTTCCACCTCTCACAGTCCCCATAAAAGCCAATGTCAGGAGTGACCAATCCACCTGTCAGCATCATTATGCCCCCCTCCCCAGTTCATTTGCCAATGAGGGAGCCCAATCCCCATCGGCATAATGTCCCCTGTAGAAGTTGTTTTCCAAAGAGGGTGCTAGATCCCCCTTGGCATTACGTCTCCCCCCAACACAGACTCTTTTTTATTTGCTGATGAGGTGCTCAATCCCCGTCAGCTCCAGTCTACCCCCAAAACACACAGGTGGCACGCTGGAAGCCCACCCCAGCATGCCAAATGTACCTGTAAAAAAAGAAAACCTTCCCACAATGTTTTAATTTTTTTCCTGTAAAGTAGAAAACAGTCCCTCATTGTTGGTGGATCCCTCCCCCAACCCGCACCCACCCTCTGTGCACCCCACCTCCCACACCCTTCCTCACCCCATACTTAACTCTGGAGCCCAGCATGATGATCTTCGGTGGACCAGGAACATTTCTACGCTCTTTAAAGCTGACCACGAACTGAAGCAATGCTGGTAAGCTGTATAATGGCATCAATGGGATTTTTTCAACCTAGGTGGATATCGTGGCCATTTTTATGAATTTTGGCACCAAATTTTCAACTTGGGGTTCTTGGGACTCCACCTCATGAATTCAGTCACTGTCGTTTTGTTATTGGGTCCCGAAAGGTGATTTTGCGGTCACTGCCCGGAATCACATTTCAGGACCAGTTAACGAAACAACAGTGTCGCAATTAATGGGGTATGCTCCCAAATAGCTTATGTTGCAAATGTGGCGAAAAAAATTCCCAAAAATAACTGTTACGAGCGTGCATAGTGCAGTTCCCATGCACGCTCGTAACTTTGTGAATTTTTAATACTTTCACTCCAGATTTTCAACATTGTCATTTTTCCACACCCCCTTATGAATAGAACAGCTGTCATTTTTCACCTCTGGCCCAAAATGTGTTTTCACACATGTGGTGCACAATTGTGAGGTCGCTGAGCAAAATCAATGTTCAGGACAGATTAAGAAAATCACAATGACAGTGTTCATATGGAGAGGTCCTAAAAAGCCCATGCTGCAAATTTGGTGGAAAAATTCCCCAAAAATGACTGTATTACCAGCTTGCATTGAGCAGTTTCTACGCACACTCGTAACTTCACCAATTTTTTTTTTTATTTTTACTCCAGATTCTCAAAATTGTCATTTTTGCATGCCACCTGATGAGCAGTACAGCTGTCATTTTTCACATCCTACCCAAAACATGTTATCACACCTGTGGCACACAATGGGCATGGTTGTTGTACAAAATCAATGTCTGGGACAGATTAAGAAAATCACAGTGCCACTGTTCATGAGCGGTGGTCCCAAAAAGCCTATGTTGGAAATCTGGTGTAAAAGATCCCCAAAATAATTGCATTACGGATATAGTTGAGCAGTTTCTACTCACGCTTGTGATTTCACCAATTTTGTTATATTTTCACTCCACATTTTCAACATTACCATTTTTTTACACCTCCTGATAAACAGTATAGTTGCCATTTTTCACATCCTGTTTGAAATGTGTTTTTGCACCTGTGGTGCAAAATGGCATAGTCATTGTGCAAAATCACCTTTCGGCTAATGAACTGATAGTGTCACTGTTCATGCAGAGGGGTCACAAAAAGCCCTTGTTGAGAACTTGGAGTGAAAATACAAAGAAACGCCCAGGGCGTTAGGCTTTCTGACCATAATGCCATACCCTGTAGGGACTGACAGGTGTCAGGGGTGTGACTTGGGATTATCGACAATAATGCTCCTGCCATTCCACCCCCACCCTGCAGCCAGTGACAGGCATCAAGGTTTGCCTTGGACTCTTCGGCCCCAAAGTTCACCCCATTCTCCTATACTGCACCCATTTCAGCGTATTTCCTTATGGAGGCGGTGAGTGAAAAGCCCGAACAACCCACGGCACACCTCGACACTTGTTGGTGACTGTAGAGTAGGGTGAGGTGAAATGGCATGACCGTTATTGCCGACGACCCAAAGGCACACTCCAATGACTGTCAGTCTCTGTAGGGTGGAGTGGGGTTGATGTTGGTTCCATACTTCACTGCCTATCATATTATGTATCTCTCTAACTCCTGCGCTAATAATGCCAATGCCAGCAAGACAACATTCGGCATTTATAAATGCTTGTTGAGTTATTGGTAAGCAAAACAAGTCTTAATTTTGTTTAATTTAGGGTGTTTTCATCCTTCTAGAGCTTTGCTCCACTGAACTAAATTCTTTGTAACTTTCAATATACAATATCTGTGAGTGAATTTGCATCTGACTGCATACAGCAGCCATTTGTCTAACTCATTGTTTTATACAATGGCTTGTTTTCAGCTATCTTAAATGCAGATAAAAGAATTTGAATGCAGTTTAGTGCAGTTTGTCTTATAGGACATGTATTTTTGTTCCACTTGGACAGACTGAGACAGATGAGTTTTTAAAAAAATGACCACAGCCATGCATTTATTTATTATGAAATTATATAAATAATACATCAATCAGCATGATGCATGCAGCCAGGTAGTCTTGAAAGAATGAAATCATCTTGCTCTGATTTACCAATGGCCAACCCTCTCTTTTTAGGAGGCCGCTAGCCAGTAAGCAAACCCAGTGAGGACACCAGCTCTGGGGCATGAAGGATGACTCTCAAGACTGGCTGCAGTCATATCCTCCCCTGTCAGAGGACATCGTCATGCCATGAGCATATGATCCAAGAGGCCTGCCATCCTGACTACCACTTCTTTATATGGGGGGGGGGACTCCAGCCATCTGGCACTGACCTCCCATCAGCCTCAGGGGGTTTGGCTGCATAGACTTGTGATCTCCTGTTACCACCTCTGCACAGACCTTCCAAGACTACTGAGCTGCCACCCCCACCACAAGCTTATCATGCCAGAACTTCCTCCACTACTTCTTGTATCTTCTCGAAGAATATATCTAAACCTATTTCTGTCAAATGCACTCCATCTTTACGATACAGTTCCTCTCTCTTTATCCCAATTGCATGGTGCCTCAATGGCCCCCCAGTACTAAGCATGAATGGCTGCATATCTCGGTTACGAAGCCTAGGTACTTTTTCAATCACCCAAGGGTTGCGGGCATGCTGCCATTGCTGCTGATGAATAATGTATGACCATATGATGTAAGTTTTTGGCCACATTTCTTTTAGCCAGGACAGGTCACTTTTTATTTTCAGCTTTAACTCCAGTGACTTTCCCTGCCCCAGATCATTTCCCCCCAAAATGAATTACTAGGACATCCTGAGGGGCCAGCCACTGAGCTTACACTGTCAACCATAGCAACGACTCCTCCCATTTCATACCCCTTAGCCCCAGCCAATAAACTTCTGCTCGCCTGAGGTCCAAAAACAATTACTTGCCACCCTTGTGCTGCCTCACCTGGATAGTGGCCCAATGTATAAAGGAGTGTTCCAGACACCCAAATCTGTGTCTTCTGTAAGCCATCATCTGTCAAGAGAGAGAGAGACGAAAAGGTTATAACATCTGTGGTCAGACATAACTCTTAAAAACTTGGGACCTCCGCCTACCTAATACCTGAATCTTTGCATCCGTAAGTTCTTCTGCCATAGCAAGTGATGCTGCCCCTATCCTGATTGAATGAGTGTTGAACTGATTTGCATCCTGCCCCAATTGCTACAAGGCCCTCTGCAAAACATGGTGGAACTGGTAAAACATTACCAAAGTCCCATTTTCATACCTAAAGAAGGGCACTCCTTCTGTTGTCTGCCTTGTCATGTAATCCTGTATCCATGCCTGGATTTACCACTGCACCCCTAGAGGCACCGTCACACCTCACCAGCAACCCTGAGCTCTCCAACTGGTCTTGCTCTTTCTTAATCAGACAAATACTCCAGCCATGGTTACTACCATGTCCCCGTCTCCCAATGCCAGTTGTTGGTGTGCCACTTTACTTGGTTGCTCCAGTTCAGACACTCAAAATGCCCCACAGAGCACAATCAGATAGGCTGTCCTGAACAAGTACGTCTCTCCCTCTGATGAACAGACCCTTGGGAGCTCATGCCATGTTGTTATGAACAGTATGGGGCTAATAGGTCAGCTTTGGTCTGCTCTTTTTGGTACTAGCTTCACCCATCCTTGCAGCATCTTACAAAGGGTAAAGGCTCTTATGGTATCCTTGTATCCCTTGGCGTTCTGAAACCAGGCTATACAGTACCTGCCAAATGTTGTTTGACTGTAGCTGGTGTAGCTCCCCCACCACCATCTTTTGTGCAGCACATGCTCACAGAGCTGTTCCACTGGGACTGGACATACTTTTTTCCACCCTTGTACATGCTGCATCATCAGGAAATTGTCTAACTCCCTCTGATATGCTGCTTGTATATTGGGTGCTAGTACATTCCTGATCAATTCCCAGACTTCTAAGTTACCGAACCCCAAAGGTATGCTGGGACTTACCTGGGATGTTCTTCCACTCCTGGTGCCAATTCTAGGAACCTCCACCACTGTGAATGAGAAACAGCGTCAGCTATATCATTATCAATTCCTGAGACATGCACTGCTTTGAACTCGATATTGAGCAAAAGACACTTCAACAAAAATACCCTCATGAGGTTGCCAATAGGGCCCTTACCCCCTCAACTGCCCATTGATGGTACAGACCACACCAGTATTGTCTGATCGAAATGTAATGAATTTGTTCCTTAACTGCTCCCCCCACACCACCAGCACCACCATTTTTGGAAAGAATTCCAAAACTGTGATTTGCGTTAACACTCCTGAAGTCTTCCAATTCTCTGGCCACCTAACTACACGTCAGTTTCCCTTAAAGTAAGCACCGAAACCCAGACCACCTGATGCATCCATAAAGAGCTCTAGCTCCTGGCTGGACACCAGCACTGGCCAGATGACTACCCCATTAAAGAAACTTTAGAATGCTTGCCAAATGCCCAAATCATCCCTCATTGCCTCAGTTACTCTAATCCTGTGGTGTGTTTTTGTACATCCTGCCCCTACCCCTGCTAACCTTCTCATGAATGTCCTACCCATGGGCAATGCTTGGCAGATGCAGTTCAAGTAACCTATCAGCTGTTGCTATTCACGCAAGGTAACCTTGCGCGCCTTGGCAACCTTCTCCAACAAGTCTTTCAGAGTTGCCAGCTTGTCTTGCGATAACCGAAAGACCTATTCTGCCATGTCAATTTCTATGCCTAGAAATGACAATCGTGTGCATGGCCCTTCTGTTTTGATCTGTGCCAGGGGTACTCCCTTCTCTGCATGATCTTCATGAAAGGCCCCCATAAGCTGTCCACAATGCTGAGTCCCTACCTCACCTACAAACAAAGAATCATCTAACTAATGTACTAGCTCATAACGTTCTGCCTTTTTTGTCATGGCCCAATGCAGTAATGTGCTAAACTGTTCAAATACTGTGCATGCCACTGCGCTCCCCATTGGCATGCACTTATCCATATAATACTGACCCTCAAATTCCATTCCCAACATTTCTCTGTCTGCTGGGTGGAAGGGCAATAGCCTAAAATCTGCCTCAATGTCAGTCTTGCCTAACAATGCCCCCTGTCCCACTTTCCGTACCACCTCCACTGCTTTATCAAATGGACATGTATGCTATGTCAATGTAATGATTAACTGAGTCTCCCTCTGAATATAACAAATGATTAATCATCCAGAATTCCCCTGGTGCTTTTTGGGGACCAACCCAATTGGGGGTACCCTAAACTGGGGGCTGGGAGGTGCTACGGATGGGCCACTGATCTTACCTGCTGACACCTCTTTCTGAAGCTTGTTTTGCACTATCTCTGGTTGCTCCTTGACTGATTTCAGGTAGTCTACCTCATATGTCCTGCTGAGGCCTTCATAGGGAATATGAAAACCCAACCTAAACCCATCAGTCAAGAAGCAAGCAGCTTCCTTATTCAGGTACTTAGCCAGCCATTTCTCCAGGTGCTTTCCTCCTACGGGGGTTGATAGTCCTATCCTGAGCCCTCTGAAAGGAACAAAACCCACCTGCCTTTTGGTAGGGGTGAAAATTCTCCATCTTTTCCCCACATTGCTGAAATGGGTGCTGTCAGACGCATACCATACATTCATGCTTATACCTACAGTGTTTGGCTTTGCATGATCCTTGATTGTAATTGTAACAATATCCTCCTCCCCCTTCCCCTTTATCATTCCCTTGAAACCCTTTTTTTGGTGGGGGGGCGTTGGACTGAGAAGTCACTATTGGTATGCTGAACACCCCCCCCATCTATGGTCCACAATAATGGGAGATCAACATGGCCCAAGACCTCCCAGTGTCTTTCTGTTTTCTCCTCCTAAACTCTTCATCATATTTCAGCCAACTCCCATCTGGTTTGCTTGCATGCATGGTCATAATCTGGCTAAAATATACCCAAAGCCCTTCATCTTTTGCTGGGTTGCCCTGAGTCAGTAGGCCTGCATATATAGCAAAACCTGGCTCCTAATTTTCCCAAGTGCATCGAACCAATGCCTTGCGCTTCTTTTCTACCCCATCATACTTTTCTTTTTTGTCTTTGTCCTTCTCAGGCTCTTTTGGCCAATTGAGGAGCAAAAACATGTCCACGTACTCCCCATTTATAATTTGCTGCCTTACCTTGTCCAACAAATGTGACCTCACTGGTTCACCCAGTGACACAAAACCTGCATGCATTGGTTATACAGCAACTGGTTGTGTCCTGGTTTTAATCACCATGGCCCCCACACTTGGAGTCCAACCGACTGCTGGGGTAACCATGACCACAGGCATTGGAGCCTTCACAGGAAACAGTGCTAACAAGTGGTCAAGTTTCTGCTCCAATGCCATCTGGGCTGCAACCCCAGCATGGCTTGTTGACTTGTTTCATTTTGCCCTTACAAAGCCAACATGTCATGGCTTGACCTCAGCTGTCCCAGCGGCTGTCCCACTTGGCTTGACAGCAACTACTGTTGCCTTGCTTCCAAGGTTCCCTGTAGAGGAACTGGCACCTGTGCTACCACCAAGTGCACTGCCACTGGGGACTCCAGCACCCCCAAATTCCAAGGTGCAGGACTGAAGGGTAACCTTATCAGAGCTCCACAATGAGTCCAGCTCAGCTCAGTGTTTCCCGGTCTTGCAGGTAGGTAACCCTTAGGTTCCACCTGCCCTGCGGCCCATTTTAGCTTCCTGGGTTGTCTTTGTTTTTTCCCCAAAGACCCTTGCCTTTTTTGATGAATTAGTGCCCATAATTCCTCCACAGAGAGCTCATCTAAATCAAGCCTACCTGCTTGTGTGTCTGGAATCGCCACCTCTTGCTTGTTTTTCTGGCCCTGTGGTTTCTTGGCTGGAGTTTGTTGCTCCAGGTCCACGACTGACATTGTTACACCTTCTTCTGGTTCCTCTACCAAAACCACTGACTCCTCCCATCAAGGGACAATCTCATCAGGTAGTGGTAGGACCACTGGTTCCAGGACTGGGCCAGTAGAGGCCTCCGGCTATTGCACCAGCCCGGATGGGCTCGGCACCTCCCCTTGCCTTGCCCTTGGAACAGTGCATCCCACTACACCTTGCCTTTACCCTTAACCAGAGAGGCTAATTGGCTTTTGAAATCCATCACTGTATTGCTCTGAAAAAATACACAAAGGAATACATCCCAAGCAACCCTTTGTTGACGTTTTGGCCTCCGCTTCCACCACAACAATGGGTCTATGGACTGGGGATGTTCCATTAATCACCTTACACTTTTTTTTGTTTTGTTTTTATTATACTACTTCTTTGGCAGCACTCTATTTCTGCAATATTTGCTTGTAACTTTGGATGGATCCAGCATTGCCCAGACTACTCCATTAGTATGCCACTAGAGGGCCTCATCGCACTCAATTTCAGCCCACTAACATGAATGAGAGCAAACCTGTCTTCTACAGCCTTTCTTATAGGCTATGCTCCTCCCCTGTTTCTCAAACCACCCTTTCCCTTGGAGCCTTCCCACCACCTGCCCCTTTCTGCCCCTAGTGGGTTGCTACCTCCCCCTACCTGGTCACCCAAGTGTCACTCAATACTTGCCCCCAAACAAAGCCTCACCTCCTGTGATGCCTTGTAGGCTCCTTTATACTCTAGTTTTAAGTTGCCTTTGATTACCTGATGTGATTTTAGATCAGTGCTTCAGAAAGTAGCTTCTATGCGTGGGCTATTCTGGCACATTATTGTAAACTGTATGCTTCACACTAGTAAACTTTGGCACATATATTCTTGTTCACCTCACCTGTGAGGCATTGCTTAGTAATGTGTCTTAGTATACTGACTGTGTGCATGTGTTTAGTTAAAGTTCATGAACATATTAGCATGCTTATCCTTTTGCTTGTTTTATTTTACTATATAGTCCACACAGGATCCATGGATTATAGTCCAAAACAAAGCAACTTCACATCACCAAACCCCATGATCCATTGTGTGACTAGGGGCATGAATTGTAAGATGTTTCTGAGCAGTTATTATCACACACTGACCTTTGGAAACTAATTAAAGTTGACATCCTATTTTGTTTGAAATAAATATACTAAAAAATGTGGGATTAGTGACCGGGGATGCACAGATTTAAAGGAAAAACAGTTAATTAGCCATTCCCTTTAGATCACCTACAGTAGTTGTATTACTGTATCTTTAGTGTTAACTATTGTGTCAAGTGTCTGTATAAATTGTATTTCTTTTTCTAAGTTCATATTTGGTGGTCTGTATAAAAAGCTCCATAGTGACAGAAAGGGCACCCTCATCATTAATTTTAATTACCATCATCTCAGGTTCTCTTTGTCTCTATCTCTACAACTTCTGCTTTTATGTCATTTTTAATGAGGAAAGCAATCCCTCCCCCTCTCCTCCCTTCTCTGTCTTTTCTAAAAAAATGTATTGCTATCAGTCCTTTTATTGCAGGAATCACTAGTGCTCCACCAACTTTTTGTGATGGCTATTACATCCATATTTTCAGTCCTAATTATCACCTGAATTAAGTCATTCTTATTCCCCCTGCTCTTTGCATTTAGTAAGAAACCCCGCAATATCTCTAGATGTAAATGGTTTCTTTACATTTGCACTAACATTCATGGATATCTCATTTATGTTTGTGTTTTTAGTTTTGCCTGTTTTTGAATTTGTCTGGTTGCTGGTGCTAAGTGAGGTTTCCTTGCTTGCTTGCACACTCAATACTTTCTTTAAGATCTAGCCCGTTCTGTTCCCCCTGGATTTCCTAGTTTAATTTTATATTGATTATTCTCCTTAGTCTCTCTCACCCAACATATCTGCTGCTTTTCTATTCAGGTGCAAGCCATCATTGCTACAGATGCCATGTTTATTCCTAAAGAAAACTCAGTCGTTTATAAAAGTGTGCCCCATATCCCTGGCCCAGTTGAGTAATCATGCATTTATTTTCTTGATAGCCATGATACTAGCATACACTGCTTTGGGGACAGGTAACATCTCTGATACTAGGAGTTTGTATCCCTTTTCTTTCTGGATTTTCTCTACCTCCTTAAATCATTTTGAATGTCCTCATCCACTCATGCTCACATTGTTTGTCCCACCTTGTATAGTTACTGGCAGACTCACCCTACTGTCTTTCATCAGACCTTCCAAATTCCCTCTTATGTTGCTTATCTTTGCTCCAGATAATCAATTCACCATGGTTACTTTCTTTTGTTTTACAGATTTCTCTATCAGTGTATCTTATAATCGAGTCTCCTAGGATTAACACTTATCTCTTTGTCTGTCTTTTATCTGCCACTTCCAGAAAAACATTATTTGCCACTGTACTAGCTGGGGATATTTTCCCCTCAGAGATTGTTTCTAGTTGCTGATTGACATCCTGTTGAATAGCCTCTCTGCTGGTAGTCTCCTCCCACTGATCTGTCCCCACCAGGACCTCTCCTGCAAATATGTTTGCTTGTTGTAATAAGCCGCTATCAGCCACACTTCCTCTTTTGTTTCCTTTTTATCTCAGGTAGCTGTGTCCTATCATTTTCTTCTAGTTCAGCATGTATGTCCCCTGTACTACTCATACTTTTCCTCTGTTCCATGCCCATGTGTGTCTTTGTGTGGTAACTAGTTGTGGCTCAAACTGCTTGTTCACCAAACTGCTTATATGCACCTTCTAAAAGTCTTTCATAACTCAGTGTCCTGCCCCCTTCGTCCTCCTCCTTCAAAAGGTTGTGCAGATCTATATTAGTTTTTTCCAAGTCATTAATTTTTTGTTGGCACCGTAATTCTTCCTTTAAGCTCATGTTTTCAATCTCTAGTTCTAGTATATGTTTATGTTTAGGACAGGTGCATCCTCCTGTCTCCTCCAAATTCTTATGTGTTGTATATATATATATTACTCAATTAACACATTGCCATTTTGCTTGCTCTATTGCTCAACTGGATATCACTTGATGTCAATTGGGTCCTGTCCTCCCTGGTGGACACTGGCAGACCTGCTTGCCTCTGCCAGCATGTCACTTCTGCTCAGTGTCACCAACACTCATGCTGTCTGGGGGAATAATAGGCATGGGAAGGAAAGTGCATGTGCTGCAACTTCTGGTTACACTAGTGCTTGAAAAGAGAAACACAGAAACATAGACTTTGAAGGCAGATAAGGACCGCTTGACCCACCCAGTCTGCCCATTTTTCTACCTATTGGATAAGCTGCAGATCCTAATTAACCAACAGCCTACTCCTCCTACCCACCACCAGAATTGCTTTATGTCTGTCCCATGCATTCTTGAATTCCCCCACATTTTAGACCCCACAGCCTCCTCAGGAAGGCCATTCCAGGCATCTGCTACCCTCTCTGTGAAAAAATACTTCCTCATGTTGCCCCTGAGCCATTCCCCCTCTATCTTTAAATTGTGCCTCCTTGTTCTTGCATATCTCTTTTTCTGAAAGATACTACCCTTTTGGATTTTGTTGATTCCCTTGAGGTACTTGAAAGTTTCTATCATGTCCCCCCCTTCCTCCTTTCCTCAAGGGTATGCATATTAAGCTTCTTTAATCTTTTTTTTGTATGGCTTCTGGTACAGATCCTGCACCATTTTAGTTGCCCTCCTCTGAACTGCCTCCATCCTGTCTATCTCCTTGCAGAGATGAGGTCTCCAGAACTGCGTGCAGTACTCCATATGGGGTTTCACCAACTGTCTGTGCAGAGGGATAACAACTTCCTTTTTTTTTCTACTGGTGATGCCTTTTCCTATGCATCCCAGTATCCCCCAGCACCCCTTACTGCCTTCTCATATTGCTTGCCTACCTTTAGGTCATCTGATATGACTATAGCATTTATAATGCTTTAAAATCCAAAATGCAGTCTCCCCAAAGTCAATTTATGCACTTGCAATGTAAAATATTGGTTCCCAAAGGGCTGATTCTGCTAAAATAACACAGGAGGTTGCCATAGTTTCCAATAGTCCTCCTAAGTCCCAGCAACCCCTCTAAGCTTCCACTTATTGCCTGATTTCCCAAGAGGGTACCCAAGCCCATTTTTAGAATTTAGTAGTATTTTGTTATGAAAGAGATACAGAGAGAGAGATAGAGAAAGAGAGAGAGCTATTTCACACTAGGAGTTTGTCTGCAGAGGCTCATCATACAGAATGAAACTTGAGTAGCTCTCCTTTTACCGCTGATGCTTGTTCTGTCTGTGGGAATTAGAGGTGAGGGACCAGAAGTGCACATGCTACTACTTCTGGTTTTGCTAGTGCTCAAAAACAGCATTTATAATGGTTAAAAATCCAAAATGCAGTCTCCCCAAAGTCCGTTCCTGCACTTACAATGTAAAATATGGGTCCCCATGTGAGTGTATCTGCAAAATCAACACACAAGGCTGCCTTAGGTTGTAGCAGTCTTCATACATCTCAGCAACCCCTCTGAGCTGCCAGTAACTGCTTGATTCCCCAAGAGAGTATCCAAGCCCCTTTTTACGTTCGCTTGCGTGCATGCGCAAGGAACGTTTTGGGAGAGTAACACACACTTGGAGGTGTGCCTCTCCCACCAATGCATCTCCCTTGAGCAGGCGTGGCGATCCTGCACCAATGGGTGCAGGAGCTCAATGATGACAGCAGTGTTCCTCTGCTTCAAGGAAAGCACCGCTGCCATACTAAGCGCCGCCGCCACATGCTGCCTCCCCCGCGCACCATGCTGCCCCCCAAAGCTTTGGTGCCATGCTGGGAACCCACCCCAGCGTGGCAAATGTTGTTTGCTGATGGGGATGCCCAATCCTCCGTTGGCTCCTCAGCCCCCAAACCATCCTGCTGCCATGCTGGAGCCCACCCCAGAGTGGCAAGCGTTCATTAGTTTGCCGGCGGGTGCCCAATCCTATCGGCTCCTCAGCCCCCTAGCCATCTTCTGCCATGCTGGGAGCCCACCCCAGTGTGGCAAATGTCCCACGTTGTTTTTTCTTTTTTACCTGTAAACAAAATGGTCAGCGCGGCTCTCCCAGCCCCTCCCAAACCCACACCCACCCACCCAAGACACAGCCTCCCCACACCCCACCCATACTTACCTCTGACTCCGCGTGAAAATCTTGGTGGACTGGGAACACGTCTGCACTCTTCAAAGGCGACCGCGAACTGAGGAAATGCCGGTAAGCTGTATAATGGGCTACATAGTGGTGTTTCAACTTTATTGCATATCTCAGTCATTTTTTGGAATTTTTGCGCCAAATTTTCAACATGGGGTTTTTGGGACCCCGTCTCATGAGTGATGTCACTGTCATGGCATTATTCAAGCCAGAAGGGTGATTTCGCAGGCACTGTGCAGTCACTGCATTAAATCACCCTTGGCCTCGAATAATTCCATGACATGACTCTTTATTTAGACGTTGCATGCAGTTCCTAAGCAGGCTCGTAAGTTCGCGAATTTTCAATATTTTCTACCCAGATTTTCAACATTGGCATTTTATCACACCTTCTTATGAGTTGTACAGCTGTCATTTTTCACATCTCACCCAAAATGTGTTTCCGCCCATGTAGCGCACAATGGCGCAGTCGGTGTGCGAAATCAATGTATGGAACACATTAAGAAAATCACAGTGATGCTGTTCATGTGCAGAGGTCTTAAAATGGGTATGTTGAAATTTGGTGAAAAATTCCTAAAATGACTGTTTCTGAGGCATATGCGCAGTTCCTACGATGCTTGTACGTTTGCGAATTTTCAATATTTGCACTCCAGATTTTCAACATTTCCATTTTACCACACCTCCTCATGAGCAGTACAGCTGTCATTTTTCACATCCTGCCCAAAATGTGTTTCTGCCCATGTAGCGCACAATGGCGCAGTCGGTGTTCAAACTCAATGGATGGGACACACTAAGAAAATCACAGTGACACTGATCATGAGCAGAGGTCTTAAAAAGGCTGTGCTGAAAATTTGGTGAAAAAATTCCTAAAAATGACTGTTTTATGACCCTGCGTTTCTCAGTTCCTACGTACGCTTGTAAGTTTGTGAATTTTCAATATTTTCACTCCAGATTTTCAACATTGCCATTTTACCACACCTCCTTATGAGCACTGCAGCTGTCATTTTTCACATCTTGCCCAAAATGTGTTTCCGCCCATGTAGCACACAATGGCACAGTCGGTGTGCAAACTCAGTGTATGGGACACATTAAGAAAATCGCAGTGTCACTGTTCATGAGCAGAGATCTTAAAATGGCTATGTTGAAAATTTGGCAAAAAAATTCCTACAAATAACTGATTTACGAGCGTGCGTTGTGCAGTTCCTACACATTCTCGTAAGTTTGCCAGTTTCCAATATTTTCACTCCAGATTTTCAACATTGCCATTTTACTACACCTCCTTATGAGCAGTACAGCTGTCATTTTTCACATCCTGCCCAAAATGTCTTTCCGCCTATGTAGCGCACAATGGCGCAGTTGGTGTGTGAAATCAATGTATGGGACACAGTAAGAAAATCACAGTGACACTGTTCATTAGCAGAGGTTTTAAAATGGCAATGTTGAAAATTTGGTGAAAAAATCCTAAAAATGACTGTTTCTGACGTGCATTGCACAGTTCCCACGCTGCCTTCGTAGGTTTGTGAATTTTCAATATTTCCACTCCAGATTTTCAACATTGCCATTTTACCACACTTCCTTATGAGCAGTACAGCTGTCATTTTCCATCCTGCCCAAAAGCGTGTTTCCGCCTATATGGCGCACAATGGGGTAACAACAAGGTCATGCTGACAATTTATTGCATAAATACCAGCAATCGCTGGGGCATTAGGGTAAAGTACCATACATGCCAAACACCACTACAAATACCTGCAAGCGAACGTTTGGCATTGACAAATGCTTGTTAGAGTTTGTTATGAGAGAGAGAGAGAGAGAGAGAGTGTGTGTGTGTGTGTGTGTGTGTGTGTGTGTGTGTGTGTGTGTGTGTGTGTGTGTGTATGTGAGTGTGTGTGTGTGTGTGTGTGTGTGTGTGTGTGTGTGTGAGAGAGAGAGTTTGTCTTGATATCTACTACTGGGTGGATGCATTTTCTGGATAATAAAAAAACAATCCAGAAAATACAGCCATGTCAAACTTCATGCAGAGCTTCCATTATCCCTATATCAATTCTGGATGGAAAATGTGAAATTTGTGAGTACACAGAAGGTACTATGGGTGCTTTGAGACTCTCTAAACATTAATGTGTATATTGCTAGCTACTTAAAATATTCTGCAGTTTATTTATGAGTAATCTGTGACCAGGAAAGGCACAGCGAGCTGTGACAATTATTTACCAGGCATGTCCTAGTGGGTGGGTTACACTGACCTGATTTATTAATACAGGAAATGTTGACTATGACACTGGGGAAACTTTCCAACTCTTTTTCAATAAGTACCATGGAATCTTTTCATTTTCACCTGGACAGTGATCAGAGATGGGTAGAAGGGAATTTGATTTAATGTCTCATCTGAAGGATGGCACTTCAACAGTGCATCACCCCCATACTGCTCTACAAAGTCAGTTATAGAAAGATCTAAACATAGAAACTGATGGCATAAAAAGACTATTGGTCCATCTAGTCTGCCCATAATACTCTAGCCTAATTTATGGATATAACCACAAGTAACTAGTGTGTGGAAAGTACACATGATCTTCCAATGCAATGAGTAAAATGTACACCTCATTTTAAATAATTCTGTTGTGGGTGTTGACTTTTTGTTAAACAGAATCTGTGATCACCTTTTATTTCAACTTGAAAGCACTGAAATCCTTTAATATAGCATGGTTGTGTCGCACTATATTTATTTTTCTCACAACCTGCTATAAAACTATCTTAGCTATTAAATGACAATAGATGGCAGTGCTGTATTTGGAAATGAAGGTGGACATAATTAGGAAGATAAATATTATCTTTTTACATTTGTTGGTTAGGAGACCACAGGAAAAAATATTATGTGAGGCACATTTCTGGAAAATGTAGCTGCCTATTAATTTATATCAATTAGTTCTTTATTGATACTCCTCTACAAATCAGTTGAAGCTAGCTGTTTAAAATATGAGTAATGGGAAATTGCAGCACCGTTGTTATCAACAGCTGAAATACAGCTAAATTCTATAGCTTGCCACTCCATTTATCAGTTGTTTTAGAAAGCATTTCAAAGGGACACCCAAGACTGTATTTAGTGTAAGCAAACAGATCCATGAAAGGTAAAGCATTTAGGGCCACATATTGAAAGGAGATGCGTAGCTGGTCAGGAGTGTGACCATATTCAGATGCCCCCGATGCACCGTGCAAACCCGACTGCACCACTGTGTACAATATTGTGATGTGCCTATGCAAATAAAGGGTCTCTCATGCATGGGCTATGCATTACAATATCGAAAGGCCCCCTGGCAAAGACACAGACGGCTGTGCCGGCGCAAAGATAAGTTCACAAAACCCTACTTTAACTATGCGCAGGGCAGGGTGGTCATGTTCCCCCCCCCCTCCCAGAGCCCCGAGTGCCAGTCTAACATAATTTCACCCCCTCCCATGCCCCGAAAAACATGGCACCACAATGACAACCCCCCAGCCATGATTGCCACACATGTAAATGGCAGCCAAAGCCCTTTTCCATAGTGTAGTGTCCCCCCCTGTTGCAGAGTGCCTCTGAGAAGGGTTGGGGGCATTGGAATTATAAGTACAAATATAGATATATAAGAAACGAAATATGCTTATAAACTCTCTGTGATCCTTGTAAAAGAAAAAGGAACCCTGTTTTTCCCTTAAAAAATGAATGTTTAAAACTAGTTTCTCCTGGCAGTCTAAATTCCTGCTTAAAATGACTGCATATCAGTTCTACCCCTGTAAAGAACATCCTTCGTTTTAATAGCATGCAGGCGTTGCATAAAAGATCTCTCTTTGGATTGTCCTTTCAGTTTGTTAATTTTTAATTTTTACAAGGCAAACGTTTTTTTGACAATGTCCGTATAATAATAATTACCTAGGGGCAAGATATGTTATATGCCCCGATGCTTCCAGGTATTGTAGCTTCAGTCTGACACTCGCGGTTGTGAGTGTCTTAAAGCTCTTATCTCACTGTGTTTAAAACTATCCCTTAAGGTTTAGTTGGGGGTAGTTATGTGGGAGATTAGCAAGAATTAAAACAAGCTGAATAATTGATATCGCATGCAGATAATCAAAATATATATTTGTGTTTTTACTTGCATGTTTTATTTGCTGCGCTCCTGCAGTGCTGAATTTCAGATGAGAGCACATTATTGGGGTGCTACAGTTAGGGGGTTTATACAGTAGCCTGTTTGCATGCTTTTGGAAGGTAGGATAGTATAATTACTTAACCTCTGTTTGGTAAAAAGGATAATAAAAGAAAAGAAGGCACACTTTAAAATATCCTAATTAAAGCATTATTTTTCCCTTCTGTGCCTCTGTGGGTTTGCTTGTACTGTGCAGGCTATGAAATAAAGTTGAGAACCTTTTGGTTCTCTCCCCTGTTCCCCCATTCTGCCCTTCTAGGAAAAATGGCTTTTTCTGTACAAAAGTGCCGCTGAGCGCCCGTGCGACCGTATGCATATGAGCGTCTGTTCCTGCTCGAATGTGCGCACTGTCGTGAAGGCATTTAGCCTTCTAGTATTATTTAATTTCAATACTGTCTCTTGGAAATTAATAAGGACTGCTTCACATACCCTCCAGAGATGAATTCCTCTGGCTTAGAGTTGTTTCTGAGCCTGTCATAAAACGAAAGGTTTATGGTGTCTCTTGGGCATTTTAAAAGCCTAAAGTTCCTTCATTTGTGGCTGCAGCTTGCTCTTAAGAGCCGTCCGGTGACAGTCTATTCAATCCTTTTACGTTGTGCTAAAAGGGGTGGTGCTTTCTTGGGCTAGAACATGTATTAAAAACCCCACTGAAAAAGTGTAATTCACTTTTGTGTATACAATTAGGTTATTATATGAATTATATGATGTTTTTGATATTACAAAAAGTAAAAACATTGTAAAGAAAGATATGCTCTTTGAAAGAAAGTATAGAGGTGGGGTTTAGATGTCACCTGACCCCTGCAGGGTATAATAGCTGCATGTTGAGCATAAGATTCAGATTGCTTTTGGGCTGGAGGTAAACTCCAAGGCATTGTGATAAAGTGCTCTAAGGAGTAGAAAAGTGACTATTTTTGTGCTGATTTGAAGATTAAGTCTGTCGGAATAGTCTGTTGTGTTAAATTTGTCCTGCTGCAAACATCTATAAAAGAAAGACAAAATAAAATCTGAACTTTAAAAAAGAACTACTGAAGAGTCATGCTACCTGATTTGCCCCTGTGCACCTCACTACATACCCCCCAAGCCCCAATCTCAATAAAACTGTAAGAAAAATCCCCTCACATGCCATGAGCTCCATCAAAATGTAAAACCCCCATACTCTAATCTCAATCAAACTGTAAGAACACCCCCATGCTCCGATTACTGGTACAGTGATGTGAATGCCCCCCCCACCCATTACTGATTACTGGCACAGTAATAAATAAAAGAAAGACCCTTTTCATAGTGTAGTGGCTGCCCCCCACACTGAACACTAGGAAGTAAGGCAAAAACCCCAGTTCCCATTCCCTGGTTGCTAGTGGTCATGTCAGCCAATTAGCATGTACTATTTAATGTCTGTGCTTCATTACTGATCAGTCAGCAGCTGGCCATGGTAGGAGAGGAGGACTGTATCAGTCACTGGCATGGGTCGGGATGGGGGTGTGGGGTGGTGGGCGCCTGCCTATCTGGGTGCCTGCCTACCAGGGTGGAGGGGTGGGAGGGTCACTAGCCACCAGAGAATGGGGATCAGGGGTTTACCTTACATTCTAGTGCTTGGGTAGGGGGCACTACACTATGGAAAGGGGTTTTGCTTTTATCTATTAATGTACCAGTGATCAGGGCTAGGTAGGGGGGCATTCACATCGCTTTACTGGCAATCAAGGAATGGGGGGTGTTCTTATGATTTGATGGAGATTGGAGCATGAGAGGGGGTGTTCCTATATTTTGATGGAGATCAGGGCATGGGAGGGGTGTGTTCTTACATTTTAATGGGGATTGGGCATGGGGGGGTTGTCTTTGTGTGTCAATAGTGCTTGGGGATTTGGGGATGTTATGGTACACTGGACCACCAGGGATTTTCTCATGTATTCACATATGGGTAATCAGGGCTGGTGGGCTGCACCGGTGCATTCAGCCCATTGCAGCCATGCAAATGAGCCCATAATGGGCCTGCATAAGGCCCCTTGGCACCATGCATGCCCAATGGGCTCATTTGCACATTTGGGCTGAATATCCCCCATGGGGACATGGCGCATCCAGGTATGTGCCATGCATTCCCCTATGGGCAGTTTTCAGCCCCACACCCTGGATGCACAGCACATACATGGTGGCCCCTTGCTTTGTGCCACATCCCTAGGGTATGACAATACAACAGAATGTGTGAGCTGTTCCAATCATGCATTCTGTCTAAATATCACAACAGAGCTGTCCCACGCACCTTTTTTGCTTGATGCACTGTTATGCGCATGCATTGAAGCCGGCTCTGAATATGGGGCCCGTAATGCACATTGGTTACTTGATTGATTTATTAATTTAAATATTTTGGCCAAAGAGTCACACTAAACCTGAGCTCATTTCCATGTAAGATCTGGGGAGGGCTTGCAAGAAAAAGAATATAATTAACAATAATGTCTCTAAAGTAAGATGCACTGACAAAAACAGTAATACAGTAAAATACAAATATACAAACTGGCATATTTGTGAAATATAAAAGTAATAACATTGTTGCAGAGGTAATCTGGGATATGACAATAAGTTATATGGGTAATAAAGGGTTGGGTATCAGGGGAATGCCACAATGTGGCTAGCTGCAGGTGCATGGTTTTGAGAAGTGTGCCTGCAAGAGCAGTTTGAGAAGGTGGGGTGAGGATGAGAGTCAGATAGGGAAAGGGATGTTTTTCCACAGGGTTGGAAGGTAAACAGAAAAGACAGGCTGAACAGATGTGGATTTGTGATGAATGACCGGGAAGGAGTGAGCATCTGATGAGTTGCAATAGCAGGAGGATGAAATGGAGTTGTTGGAAATGAGGAGAGAACCAGGTAAGTCAGTATTTAGCCAGGATGGAAGAGAAGTGCAATAGGCAACAGTAACTTTGGAAGGAGAGAGAGAGGTTAGCATAAACAGAGCAGTGATGGGTAAGAGGTGGAGGATTTAAGAGAAAAAAAATGGTAGGAGAGGGATGGGAATCCCTTCTGGCAAGGATGGACTTCATACCTCTCAACTGTCCCAGATTTTCAGGGACATCCCTGATTTTGCCTCAGAATTTTACTCTGCCCCTTCTAAAAACTGTGTTTCTGTGACCAGATGGTGTGGATTGTAAGCACAAAATAATGTCAAACTTTAAAGTTACAGACTTGTTCTTCCTTAGAAAATGCATTTTACACTAAACCCCTTATTCTACCAGCTTTCTGAGTGAATATCTTTAATTTTGAATATGTGTCCCTGATTTTGGTCCTTTCTCCTTGATTTTTTTAAGCCTTGTCCCTGATTTATGAGGCAGAAGGTTGAGAGGTATGATGGACTTTGGGACAGCAATGTAAATTACATCTGTGTAGACAACACTTGGAATAACCATCTTGAGGATGAACTCACAGTGGACCAGGAGTAACTGGCAGGATTTGTTGCCTAACTTAGAGATAAGCTTTTTGTTAGTAAATATACAGATATTTTGGTCCAGTCACACACCAAGATACCTGAAGTGACGTACAGTACCACTTCATATAGGTGGCCATCCAGAGCTAAGAAGCCAGGTGCATGTTGCAGCCTCACTAGTCTCTGTATAATGACAATAGTTATGGAGACAGTCTTAGAATTAAAGAGGTAGTAAAACCAAAAATAGCAGATAAGAAAATGTTACACATTTTAAAAAGTAGTCAGTTATAACTTTTTATTTCTGAAGTATTTTCTTTTTCCTTATTGAAAATATTTCTATGTGACAGGATGCATGGAATGAGCACTCTGCCTGGCTGCTGACATACTTCATCTAGTTCTTTCCCTCACACTACATCATCATCACTGTGACCTTACTGATTGTAACATTGCAGGAGACTGACCAGGTAGCTACTGAGTAGCTCTTAGAGTGCTGCTGTTATGTCACAGTCAATGAGGTCACAAAGCTGATTATATAAGGGGTGAAACAGAATTACTGTAGATATATCTGCTTCCAGGTAACATGCTGTTCCATACATGACTCCTTCTAACATCAGGAAAACAAAATCTGCTAATTAACCAATGGGAAAAGTAAAAAGCATCACAAATAGACAAAATCATATTTTAAAATCAATATTAGTTTTAGGCAGTACACTAGTTATTTAAGTGAAAGCTGTTTTGAGTAGAACCAGCATTGGATGTTTGGAAGTCCCACTGGAGTAACAATTGAAGTGCAGTGACTGAGGCTTCAGATGCAAAGAGTTCTATGTCATCCACTCATACTGTGTTTGGATGTGTGAAAAGATACGTATGCCTTAGACAACTAGTATTGGAACACACTCAGGAGGGAGTAATCTTAGATCTGGTACTCTCAAATGGTGATGGAGAGAGGATCACAGATGTAGAAGTGGTAGCCATCTTGGAACTAGCCACCATCGAACAGTATGGTTCACGATAAACACAGCAGTAGAGTCAAGCCATACAAAGGCAAAGGTCCTGAACTTTAGGAGGTCTGACTTTGCCAAAATGGGTGAGTGCCTAAGGAATGCTCTAGCAAATGGGCAGGAAGGAGGGGTCGAAGAACAATGGAGAATAATCAAAACTGCCATCACTAAGGCAACAAGCCTTTGTGTGAAGCAAATAAACAAAACAAAATGATGTAAAAAAACACTATGGTTCTCAAAGGAGGTGGCAGGGAAGGTTAGAGAGAAAAAGATGGCATTCAGAAAGTACAAGGAATCACAGATGCAGCAGGACAGAAACCTGTATCAGTCAAAGCAGAAGGAAGCAGGGAAGGCAATCAGAGCAGCAAGGTCCAAACTGAGTAAAAGATGGCCAACTCAGTTAAGAAGGGGATAAAACCTTTTATAGGTACCTCAGGGAGCGAAGGAAGACCAAGGGAAGGATAGTGAGGCTTAATAAAGGGGAGGAGAGGGTGGGCAGAGGGTGACTGAAAAGGCAGAGATACTAAACAAATATTTTTGCTCAGTATTTACAAATGAAGAAGGGGAGGTACCTAAACCAAATAACAGAAACACTCTGGATAAGGGGGTTGATACCAGCCCATTCACAGAAGAAAGAGTTCCGAAAGAACTCTTAAAACTGAAGGTGGACAAAGCAGTGGGGCCTGATGGGATTCATCCCAGAATTCTAAAAGAACTAAGGGTAGAACTAGTGACACCACTGACTACCCTCTTTAACAAATCATGGGAGGATGGGGTGGTACCTGAGGACTGGAGGAGGGCAGATATAATTCCACTTCACAAAAGTGGGAGCAGGGCAGTGGCAGGAAATTACAGACCTGTTTGTTTGACCTCAGTGATAGGGAAAATGATGGAATCACTTCTGAAGAAAAGAATTGTTGAGTACCTAGAGGCTAGAGGGGCACAGGACCTGAGGCAGCATGGATTCACAGTGGGAAGGTCATGTCGGACAAATCTAATTGATTTCTTTAACTGGGTGACCAAAGTAGTGGATCAGGGAAGGGCTGTGGACATGGCCTACCAAGACTTTAGCAAGGCATTTGACACAGTCCCACACAAAAGATTAACATACAAGTTAGCCAGCCTGGGAGTGGGTCCCAAGATGGTAGCCTGGGTAAAAAATTGGCTGCAGAACAGGACACAGAGGGTAATAGTAAACGGAGTCCACTCTGAAGAAAGAGGGGTTACCAGTGGGGTACTGCAGTGTTCTGTTCTAGGACCGGTCCTCTTCAATGTCTTTATAAGTGACATTGCAGACTGGAAGGAAAAGTATGTCTCTTTGCAGATGACACAAAGATCTGCAACAGGGTTGATACACAAGGTAGGGTGGAAAGGATGAGAAGGGACTTGGCAAGGTTGGAGGAATGGTCAAATGTATGGTAGCTTAGATTCAATGCTAAGAAGTACAAAGTAATGCATCTTGGAAACAAAAACTCAAGGGAAGAGTACACAATGGGGGGGGTGAGACACTAACAACAACAAAAAAGGAAAGAGACCTGGGGATAGTCTTATCAGATGACCTAAAGGTGGGCAAGCAATGTGAGAGGGCCATAAGGAGGGCTGGGGGGATACTGGGATGTATAGGGAGAGGCATCACAAGTAGAAAACAGGAAGTTGTTATCCCTCTGTACAGACAGCTGGTGACACCCCACCTGGAGTACTGCATGCAGTTCTAGAGACCCAATCTCCACAAGGACATAGGATGGAGGCAGTCCAGAGGAGGGCAACTAAAATGGTGCAGGGTCTGCACCAGAAGACATATGAAGAGAGACTTAAGGAGCTTAATATGTATACCCTCGAGGAAAGGAGGGACAGGGGTGTAAGTAGAGCAATAAATCTTACTGTATCGCAGGTTCTTGTCTGGATTGCCAAAGTAGAGAAACAACAAACACGTGGTTTCCAGAGTCTGATAATGATTTATTTCTGGCATATAAAACAGACTTACTACCACTCAGTGATAAAAATAGAGATAATTAGCACTGAGAGAGATAATCAGTCTTCCTAATTTCTTACCCTGGGTAGAATCAGTTTTCTTCTCTCTAAGGATTCTAAGCTAATACAGTCATTTTTTTACTTTGATTATTGCTATAGAAACCAGCAAAAGAGATACAAAAAACCATATATAATTGGATGAACAAATATGATGTGATTTGTACTAGCCTGGGAATATGCACCGAAGTAGAAAAAACACTGATAAGGGGAAATAAACCGTCTTTGTATGCAATTAGGTCATGATGACCCTTGCCTAATAATTACTTTGCACTAAACCTAAAGATGGCAGCCTTGCACAACTAATGATTGTAATTATACAAGTGTCCAAAACAGCAGTATTTTCTCAGTGCATTAGTACATAATGATTTTCAGTAAAACACAATGATCATGTCGAATATTGGTAATAACAGTATATAATTGTATATAAGGCACTGTAATACATATGTAAAGTATTGTGATTATATAGCAAGGATACAGTCATAAGCATTGTAATCAATAGCAACAATGATAATAGAACAGTAGAACCCAGATCCTGACACTTATGCTTACAGTATATGATAAGTGCCTGTGCCCTAAATATTACTGTCTGTGACATAGGGCCCCAATCAGGGGTGGTGGTCCATGGATAACATTCCCCCTCTTGATGCCTTAGAAGGAGCATCAATCCCAAGTAGGTATGTAGGGATGGAGCTAAAAAGTCATTTACAAGTCCAATGTGCGAGCCTTGTAAAGGAATTTGAGTTGTGCACAATGTTGTTGGAGGGTACGTCACAGGCAGCAAAGATGTAAAATTAGAAAAACAGTCAAAAAGGCTTGAATAATAAAAAAACCTTAAAAGATAATTCAACCCAGTAATTACCTACAGCTAAGCTTAAATCACCATCATGAATAAGATCATTGAGAATATTATTTGCTTTAGATACATTGTTACTAATGTAAATTAAATGATCATCTTTTCTAGCTAAAAGAGATCTCAAACTGATTGTCAAGGGATCAATGTGCATGTTAAAAATAGGCAAGTATTTTGACAAGGCAAGCCAATATAGGGGATCAGTATCTATAACGTCAAGTTCAGGGAGCGGAACAAGCGTAATAACAGTGTGACCAATAACCGTTTTCTGCTGTGGAGTAAAATAGAAGTTAGTTTTATCAATATTGCAAGTGCGTAGACCGTAGGAGAATGTTTGATAATTTGTAACAATACAGTACTGCCCTTCGGCAGTATAAGTGACTCTGAGGTTGGGAACTCTCCAACATTGCAGGCAGACTGGACAAGAAAACGTAGAACTGGTGAGCTGGGTAGTGAAGCAATGTATCTCTTCAAGATAGCTTCGAGATGGTGCTGTTTCAGAGTCGAACGCTGAAGATGCAGCAGGAGGGATGTCGTCATCTGGATCAACATCAGTAAGGTTACTCGGCAGATCATCACCCAAAGTCAAGGCCCAGTCAAGATGTTCCAGAGAGTAGCCACATACAGGTTTCACAATGTCAAAGACATCACAGCAGCACAAGAAGTAATATCTTTTCTTGGCGCAACAGTTCATATGAGGAGAATTCCAAGCCTGGAGCATAGGATGAAACACCAACATAACTAGATGTTCAGTTCTTTCACGAAAAATGGCATTTTCAAGATGTCCAAGATAATGTATGTTTGCAAGTTTACCAAAGACAGATGTAGCTGGATCAAAACATGGAAGTGACACTGTAAAGGTAATGAACATGTTCTCCCTGATAGAACATGTCTGGGTTTTGTAGCAAGGTGCTTGGTTGGGAAACCTGGAAACATAACCAATGTTATGGACAGTTGACATTGAAATATTGAGAGCATTTTTCAAACACATAGAAATACAACCTGTACAGTGGGGGCAACACCATTTACCCCATCTGAGATCATGAATAAGATCTGGAATTTTGCATGATTCCAAGTCCCTGAAGAGACTGTTAGCAGTAGAAATAACATAAGAGCCATAAGCAGAACATAAAATTTCACACCAAATAAAGTGCTTGTCTACCTCACAGTTGTTCTGAAAAATAAGATCATTAAGTTAGTTTGTTGTTTCATTGAGCCCTTGAGCAATCTCTTGCATATTGTATATAGTATATCTTTCTTCTTCACTTAGAGTATTGACACCTTGCAAGATAGGTGGCATAACATCATTGCCAAGTGTCTGTTGAAATTGTAGTGTTTGTGCTTTAATGGAAACAATATCAGCTCTGTTCCAAATAGATATTCCTGAACCAAAAAGGCCAGTAACAGTGCCAGCAACTCCAGTAATACCAGAGACAGTACCAGCAACACCAGCTGAGGCTGCATCTCACTGGGTGCGTGTTTTTCTAGGTTTGTGGTATTTACAGGCAGGTCCGAAAACACCTACATGATCCATGGTGTGGGGCCCATCAATGGGATCATTAGTGCGTGTTTGGTACACAGCAACAATATCAGTAAGCATCATACTGTGAAACTTAGAAGTATTAGTATTTTGATATAAACCAAATTCAGCCATATTCCGATGTAATAAATTGAAAATAACTGGGACATGCATAAATTGTACATTGTTAATAAGGGCACCTGGGAGTGATGTGGCAGTAAGACCACTAGGATGTCCCTCATTGAGACAAGGGCAGGCGAGAAGTTCTTCCTGGCTGGGTGGAATGACAGACAGATAGAGAGATGAAGAAGCAGCATAGTTTTGAGAACAAAAATCTCGTGCCACTGATGAAGGGAGTTGCTCACAGAAGGCAGGGTCAATAAGTGCAATAAGGTTATGTTGACCAGTGTATCTTTGGGAAGCCTGTCTAATAGAGAGGGTACCATTCTGTGATATGTCAGTGTTAGGCCAGCCATGGAATGTACCCTTGGCTAGGCGTGCTACAAGAATTTTGTAGCCCATTGCATCAGTATCCCATTGGATAGTAAGGGAGGATTTATGTGGAGCAACAACAACAGCATCTAATAAAGCATCTTTTCCTTGAGTGACTTTAACATTTTTGTTAGGAATTGTAATTTTAACACCCATATCACATTTTCCGAGCAATTGTGCCAGAAGATCCGGTTGTTTTGGTAGAAGCAGGGGAGCAAAAACTGTTAGAGGTAGAAATCCACCCAGCAGGAGAAGGATGTGCAAGATAACCATCTTGCCGATATCTGAAAGAAACAGAAAGGGTTAATTTGCTGTAAGTACTATTCCACCCTATGGAGTTAGGAAAAGTAAGTTTAGTCACCTTTATACAGTCTGAGTTGGTTAGCATGGAACCACTTGTCAGCAGTCTTTTTCTGTTTTTGCTGTTGTACTCTGACTTGATACACAGCAGGGCTGAGCTTGTTTACAATGGGATAAGGGCCTTCCCATTTACTGGCAAATGAGTGAGGGTGTTGTCTGTATTGGAGAAGCATGACTTGATCTCCAACTTGCCAGTCAACTTCTTTAACATGTTTGTCAAAGTGGGCTTTTGCTTGCTGTTGGGCTTTGCCAATTTACTTTGCAGCAAACAAATGTGTTTTCATGATGTCATCATGAAGCTTTTCTACGTACTTGTCTACGGATACTCTATCTGCAGTGGGGGTGTGAAGATCAACCAACAGGTGTTCAGGTAGTCTCATAGCTCTACCAGTCATAACCTCATAAGGGGTACACTGAGTAGTGGCTGCAGGTGTGGCCCTAATTGCCATGAGGAGTAGTGGCAAAAGGGAATCCCAATCTTTGGGATTATCATCAATAAATTTAGATAACATCTGTTTGATGCGTCTGTTTGCTCTTTCTACCTGGCCTGAGGACTGAGGATGGTAGGGGATGTGGAATTTTTGATCAATTCCAAGACGTTGGAGTGTTTGTTGCATCAGTTTGGCTGTAAAGCTGGAACCCTGATCTGAGTCTACCTTGAGGGGTAAACCAAACCTGGACAATAGCTGATCCACCAGGATTTTGGCAGTGGTCTTTGCAGTGTTGTTCTTAGTGGGAAATGCTTCTACCCACTTAGAGAACAAGTCCGTGACAACAAGGGCATACTTGTTGTTCTTACTAGAATTAGTAAGAGGGCCAATGAAATCAATTTGAATTGCATTCCATGGTCTGGATTGCCTTTGGGGTAGCAATCTTGCATTTTTCTTTGCAGGAATGGGATTGTTCTGGGCGCACACTATGCAGTTGTCAACATAGTGTTCCATGTCTTTGGCTATGCCAGGCCACCAGATGACTGTTTTGAGTCTCTGGAGGGTGTTGTCCATCCCCTGGTGTCCACCAGTGGGAATGTCATGAACCATATGAATAAATTCAGTTCACAGTGAGTGTGGTGCCACCCACAGTTTGTCACCTGTATCTTCTTTGTGATACCAGATGAGCCTTTGATCACCAGACAAGTGTAAATTATCTGAGTGTCTCTTGTATGGACTGCCTACAGGCAGTGCCTGTTCAGTTCCTTTTTCCAGGAATTTGAACACATCTCTGATCTCTTCATCTGCTTTCTGAGCAGCAGAAAGATCCAGTGGGAGTTCTGGTACTGTTTTTTTGGTGGCAGCAATTATAGATGTTACAATAGCTGCTATACCATGTGGGTGAGTCATTTCCCATGTCTCCCTCCTCAAGCGCCTGCTTTGGCAAGCAGGTCAGCTCGCTCGTTGTACTCATGGTAAGGATCAGATTTACAGTGAGCCTTAACCTTTTGTATGTATAGCTTGTGTGTAAACATTTGGCTGAGGGTGTGTATGTACACAAACAGTTCCCTATATTTGATAGGGGTACCATCGGATTAGGTAAAATTATTCTTTTGCCAGAATGGAAAGAATTCAGTCAGGGATGAGCATACCTAATTGGAGTCTGCAAAGATGATTGCATCCGTGTAACCATGGGGTATAATCTCTAAGCCACAGGCCACAGCTGCGAGTTCTGCATACTGTGAGGAGAGAACAGTGCAACAGGGGCACAGGACCCAAGGCAGCATGGATTCACAGCGGGAAGGTCATGCCAGACAAATCTGATAGATTTCTTAGACTGGGTGACCAAAGTAGTAGATCAGGGAGGGGCTGTGGACATGGCCTACCTAGACTTTAGCAAGGCATTTGACACAGTCCCACACAAAAGATTAATATACAAGTTAGCCAGCCTGGGAGTGGGTCCCAAAATGACAGCCTGGGTAAAGAATTGGCTAGAGAATAGGACACAGAGAGTAATAGTAAATGGAATCCACTCTGAAAAAAAGGGGGGTTAGCAGCGAGGTACCACAGGGTTCAGTATTAGGACCGGTCCTCTTCAATGTCTTTATAAGCGACATTGCAGAGGGACTGGAAGGAAAAGTATGTCTCTTTGCAGATGACACAAAGATCTGCAACAGAGTTGATGCACAAGGTGGGGTGGAAAGGATGAGAAGGGACTTGGCAAGGTTAGAGGAATGGTCAAATATATGGCAGCTTAGATTCAATGCTAAGAAGTGCAAGGTAATGCACCTGGAAACAAAACCCAGGAAGAGTACACAATGGAGGTGAGATACTAACAACAACAAAAATGGAAAGGGACCTGGGGTAGTCATATCAGATGACCTAAAGGTGGGCAAGCAATGTGAGAGGGCAGCAAGGAGGGCTGGGGGATACTGGGATGCATAGGAGAGGCATCACCAGTAGAAAACAGGAAGTTATTATCCCTCTGTACAGACAGCTGGTGAGACCACATCTGGAGTACTGCGTGCAGTTCTGGAGACCCAATCTCCACATAAAGACATAGACAGGATGGAAGCTGTCCAGAGGAGGGTAACTAAAATGGTGCAGGGTCTGCACCAGAAGACATATGAAGAGACTTAAGGAGCTTTATATGTATAGCCTCGAGGAAAGGAGGAGAGGGGGACATGATAGAAACTTTCAAGTACCTCAAGGGAATCAACAAAGTCCAAGAGGTAGCATCTTTCAAAAGAGGTGTGCAAGAACAAGGGGCACAATTTGAAGATAGAAGGGGCGGCTCAGAGGTAATTTAAGAAGTATTTTTCACAGAGAGGGTTGTGGATGTATGGAACAGCCTTCCAGAGGAGGTTGTGGAGTCAAAAACAGTGGTGGAATTCAAGCATGCATGGGACAGTCATAAGGCAATTCTAGGGGGTGGGGGTAGGAAGAAGTAGGCTGCTGGTTAACTAGGATCTGCAGCTTATCCATCAGGTAGGGAAATGGTCAGACTGGGTGGGCCAAGCGGTCCTTATCTGCCATCCAATTCTATGTTTCTATATGTTTCTATTTCCTAGAAATGCATCTGTAATCACCCTCATGATCCAGTATGAGCACTCCAAGGCCTGCTACCTGTTCTCCATCCAGGTAGGATGCAGAGCCATCTGTAAAGATGTGGAACATTGTTTTGTCCTCCAGGACCTCAGGTGTTGCTGGCAGGAAGGGCCCTGGGTCAGGTGGGTCAGGTGTTTGGAGGGCACAATCATGAGGCTTACCTGTGTATAGTAGGCCCTGGGCCAAGATGGATGGTATTTTGGCAGGCAGTACTGTGATGTTTCTATCCTGCAAAAGCAAAGACCAATGAGTGAGTCTGGTGTTGGAAACTGACCTATCTTTTACTTTGTCTGAAAGCAAAAAATTAGTTGAGGTGTGGCAGGTATGCAGAATGATAGGAGCATACCCAATGATGTAGAGAAAGTGTTTGACAGCCCAAAAGGTTGCCAACAGTGACCTTTCACAAAGACTATATTTTCTTTCTACAGGTGATAGCATCTGTGATGCATAGGCAATGGGCCTAAAGTACCCATTCTACTTTTGTGCCAGCACTGCGGACATGGCCACATCAGAGGTGGCAGTTTCCAAATGGAAAGGCAATTTTGGATTTGGGTTGACCAATGCAGGGGCTGAGGCTAGGGCCTGTTTGAGATGGGCCACAGCTTCAGTGTGTGTGGGGCCCCATGTCCATGGGACCTCCTTTTTTAGCAATTCATACAGGGGAGCAGCCTTCAAGGCAAAGTCAGGGATGAAATCCTTGGAGTAGTTTACCATACCTAAAAAGCGTCTGAGTGTTGCCATGCTTATAGGAAGTGGTAGATCTTGCAAGCCCTGGATCTTCTTAGTTGCTGGACTTCTGCCTTGGTCTGTAATGCATAGGCCAAGGAACATGACCTCCTTCTGATACAGTTGTGCCTTAGAGGGATTGCACTTGAGGCCTGCTTTCCCAAGGAGAGTCAGTAGTTCATCCAGAAGGGTTAGGCGTTCCTCTTTGGTGGAAGTTGCCAAAAGCAAATCATCCACATATTGCAGGAGACTATCAGGTGTAGAGAACCCCTGCAGGGCATCCATCATGTGCAGATGGAAGAGTGAGGGGTTGTTATGGAATCCCTGGGGCAAGCACATCCAGGTGTACTGGCAGCCTTCAAAGGTGAAAGCAAACTTGTATTGGCATTCCTGGGCTAATGGGAGTGACCAAAACCCATTAGAAATTTCAAGAGCTGAAAACCACTTTTTGTCGGGCATCAGCAACTTGAGCACAGCAGGGGCTGATGCCACAGTTGGGGCACAGCTGAGGGTGACTTGATTTAGCTTCCTGTAATGAACTGTAAGCCTCCAAGCTCCATTTGGCTTATTAACGGGCCAAATGGGTGAATTTACGGTGGAGACACAAGGCCTAATCACTCCTTGTTGCAGCAGTGACTGGATGGTCTCTCTCAATGACGGCAAGGCTTCAGCAGGAAATGGGTACTGCTTCTGCCTCACAGGGTTAGGCCCTGTGATCTCAATGGTGGTGTGCATCCTACCACAATCATGCTTGTTGGTCGCAAACACATCAATGTGTTTTTGCAACAAAGGTGCTAGTTCAGAAAACAGGTCATGTCTGTTGAACAAAGCCAATACATCATACTCCTTGTTGTTATGTTTGATGGCTGCCACCACATGTGAGTCTGGAATGGTGACAGCATGGCATTGGCCCTGGATCTGTAGCAATAGCCTGTTACCTAGGTCCACTACACAGCCATGCTGTGCAAGGAAATCAATTCCCAATATGCTGGGGTGGTGACATAATACCATGAGGTCAAAAACAAATGTAGTTTTTAGGTGGCCTACCTGCACATGTAGTGCTACAGATCAAAAAGTTTGTAATTTGGTACCATCTACATCTTGTGCACTAGTTTGCCAGCCGGTGAACCATGCACAAGTGGCTGGGTTCTCATCATGGAGAACCGACATGGCTGCTCCTGTATCTAGGATCATATCGAGTTGGTGGCCCCCGACCATGGCCCTTACACAGGACTGTCCATTTGTGTCAACAAGCAAGTCACTCACAATCCAGACTTGGGCCTGTAATTGTTCATTTGTATAGTTCTCTGATTCTTCTTCATCTTCCTGTCCCTGGGACTCACTGCCTGTAGGGGCCTGTTGGGCCCCTCCCCCTTGGGGCATCGCAGAACAGGAATACTGTACCTGTGACATCAGAGGTGCAATTTTCACTTGCTCTATGGGCAGTTCCTCAATCACTGCTCCGGTTTGGCCAGTACTCAGTGCTGCGAAGTGGTTTGTTCCTCGGCCACTTGCTCTGCCGAGGCTGAAGACCTGAAAGGGTTTGTATTGCTGAATGGTGACATGGCTGCAACAGAACAGCCTGCAGTGACATCTGTTGCGGCAAGGACCTTCTCCAGTTGTTTATGGAGGGTCTCATTTTGATCCTTTAATTCCCTATAAGTAGGACCATTACGGTATTTATTATTAGAATTTGTGTTTTGGTCATTTCGGTTGTTGTTATTGTGATTGTTTTTATAATTTTGGTTGCCCCCCCCCTTGTGGGCCTGAGCCTGATAGTCATCAGAAGGGGCATCCTGCTTGGTGTTGCCACCTTCCACAGTGTAGTGAATGGGGGCTGAGCCAACCATCGCAACTTGTGCTGGGACCGTCTGGGCCGTCGAGGTGATGGTGGCTGCCATTTTGTTTTTGCCAGAAGCGAGATTACGGAGGTAATCCTGAAAGGCACACTCCATCTTGGTAAGGATCTGTTGAAAAGTGTCGGTCTGTGGGTAAACGTTGAGTTCAAATTTTTCCCGGAGACCCGGAGTCATGTTCCGGATGTACAAGTCCTTGTACTCAATTTGGTCTGTAGTGGCGGTCTCTCCCAGTAGGCCTTTGCCGGCCTGGTAGGCAAGCCACAACCATTGATGATAAGCTGCTGGGCTTTCTTTTACATTTTGCTTAACCTTGTAGGCCAAGCGGGCTCCAACGATACCTGGGGAATTGGCCGATAGAAGGGCCAGTGAGATATCATTGAAATCAAGCGTGTCGCAGTTGTGAATCTCCTCTGAGAGCTTGGCCCAGAGGGTTGACTCAATAGTTTGTCTCAAAACTTGAACCTGATACTAGGGTTGGAGAGGAAATTTTTCACAAAGGGAGCATACCTTCTCTAAATGTCAGTTAAGGTTGTCATTGGGGCCCATTTGTCCAATGCCTTGGGCAATTTGTTGAACAGAATGAGCCACCTGTAGTGGATTGGATGTCGGGCCTCGTGGAGGGCCAAAATTTAATGCACCGCAAAGGGCGACATCCGCCACCGCAGTATCAACTGCATGGAATGCAGTATCCTGGCTGACAGCATGCTCAACCATGCATTCAATTTGACTGCGCAGGGTCAGAGCGTCAGGGCTTGACACTGCACTGGGGTTTGTAACTAGGTTAGTAATTACATCCTGCACAATGCAGCGCACCTCCACACTGTCCTCCCTGGTGAGGGGCGCCAGTGGGAGCGTGTGGCCTGGTGGTGGTGGCTGGCCTCCCATATCATGGGGGCTGCCATATTTGTTGTCATTGGTGCGGCCATTTTGGTTGTCATGGGGGCTGACATGTTTGTTGTTGTCATGGGGCGGCCATTTTGGTTGTCACATGGCAACGTGGGCAATGTGCCAACATGGTGGCCATCTTGTGGATGGCTATCATGGGGGCGGCTATTTTGGTTGTCACATGGCAACATGGGCGATGTGCCAACATGGCGGCCATCTTGTGGATGGCTAGTGAATTCCACTGCCCTGTGGGGTGGGGTTTGGATGTGGCGAGGCAGCCAATGTCCTCATTATCTGAATCGTCATTGCCTGATGACGTAATATCAATGGGTGTGTACTGAAAACCATTTATGGCTTTAACATGGCCAGCGAGAATGTCTCGCTGATGATGCAGTTTCGCCATCTTTGCCTTACATTTTCTATGACAAGCTTTTGCAGTGCCCTGCTTAATACCTTTCTCAACCTCATGCTGCATTACTCGATACGCAGCACCCAATTCGATGTTTTCCCTAAGCTCTTTGTCTAGCTCATTCATCAGCCTTTCATTCTCCTCTTTCAGTTGCACATTATCATCATGCAAACATGCATTTGTGTCACTCAGAATATCATTTAAATAAGACAACTGCTTTTTGTCACATTTCAACCTCTCATTATCCTCTTTTAACATGCAATTTTCATGTTCTGTTTCTTGAGCAGTACAATGCAACAGCCTGTTATTGTGTTCATGGAGTGACTGTGTCTCCTCCATTAACTTCTGTTCCCTTTCCAGGAACTCTTGTGCTTGCAACCCCCCATCCTTTTTTAAAGAGGCATTTTGCAGCTCAAGAGTAGCACAATGGGTAAGCAGAGAGTCAACAGCTGTTTGGAGAGCAGCCAGTAACAAACCCTTAGAGTGATATTTGGTTGCTTTTTGCTTGGACTCAAGATATTGGTTTGAGATAGCAAGCAAGAGGTCATTAGCTGATGTTGCATCCAGTGCAAAATCAGTACAGCCTCCATGGGAGGTGAGGTATTTTGAAACATCTAGTATCAATTGTGTGCACAGTTGAGACACTGGACACACAAGGGTTAACAGACCAAACACAAAAAAAAGTAAAGAAAGGAAAAAAAAAGTGGAAGACTGTTTTAAAAATCCTGGGCTCTGACTTCAGACAGATTTCTGGACTCCTGCTAGAAGTAGTTGAGCCAAGGCGGTACACTGTAACTCACAAAGGAGTTTAGTTTACCAGAGGTCTGGGGGGGTTGCCCCTCTCTAGACCAAAGCAAAAGAAGTTTGCAAACTGAAAACCATGGTATGTTCAGACAGGTCCAAATGGCATCTAAATTGTGCCACACTGCTGAACATCTGAGATCAAAGAACTGAGATATGAATCTCACTCTGACACTCCAGTCCTGCACTCTGGTCACCAGTGTAAATAGAGCAATAAATCTTACTCTATCGCATGTTCTTGTCTGGATTGCCAAAGTAGAGAAACAACAAACACGTGGTTTCCAGAGTCTGATAATGATTTATTTCTGGTATATAAAACAGACTTACTACCAATCAGTGATAAAAATAAAGATAATTACCACTGAGAGAGATAATCAGTCTTCCTAATTTCTTACCCAGGGTAGAATCAGTTTTCTTCTCTCTAAGGAGTCTAAGCAAATACAGTCACTTTTATACTTTGATTATTGCTATAGAAACCAGCAAAAGAGATACAAAAAAACATATATAATTGGATGAACAAATATGATGTGATCTGTACTAGCCTGGGAATATGCACTGAAGTAGCAAACACACTGATAAGGGGAAATAAACCGTCTTTGTATGCAATTAGGTCATGATGACCCTTACCTAATAATTACTTTGCACTAAACCTAAAGATGGCAGCCTTGCACAACTAATGATTGTAATTATACAAGTGTCCAAAACAGCAGTATTTTCTCAGTGCATTAGTACATAATGATTTTCAGTAAAACACAATGATCATGTAGAATGTTGGTAAACACAGTATATAACTGTATATAAGGCACTGTAATACATATGTAAAGTATTGTGATTATATAGCAAGGATACAGTCATAAGCATTGTAATCAATAGCAACAATGATAATAGAACAGTAGAACCCAGATCCTGACACTTATGCTTATATGATAAGTGCCTGTGCCCTAAATATTACTGTCTGCGACATAGGGCCCCAATCAGGGGTGGTGGTCCATGAATAACAGGGGGACATGATAGAAACTTTAAAATACTTCAAGGGAATCAACAAAGTCCAAGAGGGTAGCATCTTTCAGAAAAAGAGGTGTGCAAGAACAAGGGGGCACAATTTGAAGATAGAAGGGGACAACTCAGAGGTAATGTGAGGAAGTATTTTTTCACAGAGAGGGTTGTGGATGCATGGAACAGCCTTCCTGAGGAGGTTGCGGAGTCAAAAATAGTGGGGGAATTCAAGAATGCATGGGACAGACATAAGGCAATTCTAGGGGGTGGGGGTAGGAGGAAGTAGGCTGTTGGTTAACTAGGATCTGCAGCTTATCCATTAGGTAGGGAAATGGACAGACTGGGTGGGCCAAGCAGTCCTTATCTGCCATCAAATTCTATGTTTATATGTTTCTATGGAAGGGAGGCCATAAAAAATGATGGAGATAGGGTGAAAAACTGAGTCCTGGGGGACACCAGAGCTGATGGGTAGAAGGGTGGATAGGGCAACACAAACTTAGACCAACTGGTGCCGATCTGAAAGGTAGGAGTGGAACCAAATGACCACTATTTCAGACAGGCCCCTTATCCAGAAGGAGGAGTTATTTATTTTTTTTTTATTTAATATGCTTTATTTCCAATGTCACGTTACAATTAAATTAAAACTATTGACAAGGCCATAGAGAAACAATATTCACCTCAAAAGTCTAGTATACCAGAGGCCTTCACTGTAGAAAATGGACATTACATTATTTTCTTATTAATATTATCAAAATAACAACTAACTACATCCAAACCCTTCCCTAACCCCTATCCCAATGTAATTCTATTTGTAGAAAGAACCACATAACTCTTCCTATATAATACCTTAAGAATATACCAACTTAAGGAAGACCCTTCCACCTTGATGTACTAGTTTTTCCAAGCAATTAGAACCGCTTCCAGGAGACCCCATTTTGACTTATATGAATGTACCCTATTACACATCTTGGCTATATGCAACTGTAACTGTAATGCAAGCAACACCTCCTTATACCATTCAATAACTGAGGGTGTTGACTCGTCAATCCAGTGTCGTAAAATTATCGCTTTGGTTGCAGCTGCAATAATAGCTACATATGCTTTCTTCTGTTTACTCATTTCCCTAGGGAAATGATTAACCAAACAAACCTCGGGTGTAAAATAAGAGTCCAGCCCAAGGAAAGAATTTAGTGACTTCTGAATTGCTCTCCATAATGGCTGAATTTTAGAACACTCCCATAACATATGGAATAAGTCCCCATTATCAGCCTTACATCTATAACATCTAGGGGATGCTAGTTTACCTATTTTGTGTAATTTGACTGGTGTGTAATATATGTTGTGCATAATGTTAAACTGCTGTAACTTGTATCTATCCTGCCTTACATATTTATATGTATTGTTCCAAATTCGGTCCCATAATCTGGCATCTTCACTCATCTCGAGTTTCTGTTTCCAGTAATAGCAAATGCCAGAGGACCATTCTGGAACAATTCTCTGGATTTCCTGGTATACTTTGGAGACTGAGTGGGGCTGATCCGCCACCTGTAGTAACAAAGACAATTCTGTCTTAGTAACCTCTGGGGGCTTGGAGTTCCGAAGGTAAGTTTTGACTGCACCACTTATTTGCCAGTATTTGAAGGCATTCCCTATTCGCTGCAGGTATATTTGAACTGAATTGCCCAAACGGTAATATTTCCCCCTGAGGAGCTATATCACTCAGACGCAACCCCACTAACAATTTCCAGAATGTAGGGGGAATTGGCCCTTTCTGAATTTGGAAATGCAGAAGGAGGAGTTATGTCAAAGTATTGAAAGCCTTGGTCAGGTAAGTGAGAATGGCAACAGTGATTAGAACCTGGCCCACACCTTTCAGCATGGCATCAGTGACCCTGAGGAGAGACTTGACAGTGGAGTGGTGTTTGAGGAGACCAGACTGAAAAGGAAAAGTGAAAGGAGATGGCATTGAGAACAGGAGAAAGCCAAAAAAGTTGGATTTTTTTCCTGCACCTTTGCCAGTATAGGGAAAAAGCAGATGGGACAGTAGTTCCACAGAAAGGATCATGACCCTATTTCAAAAAGAGTATTGTTAAGACTCCAGTTCACCTTTTCATTCCAGAGACAGTTTCCTGTTCTCTTGTACATTTAATGCAAGCAATAAGGTCAGGAAAATGGTTTAAATGTTCTTTGATCAATTGTGGGTATACATTTTTAATGTATTATTTGCTTCTGATTTCTTGAAATATTAATCCTAACCCTGGTCCTTGTGTTGCTGGCCCCCAAGCATACCAGTCTATTGGTAATGGCTTAATTAAGGCCCATATTAACATCTAAAGTCTTTTCGCCAAACTGTATTTATTGCACGACTGGGCACAGTCATAGATTGGATGTAATATCAGTAGTAGAAACCTGGTTGTCACCCCCTGTCAAATATAGTGATGTGTGCCCACCTGGATATCAGTTCTTTAGGTCAAACAGAATAGGTAAGGGGGGGGTTGTATATTATGGATTCCATGATTGCCACCAAGCTCCAACTTACATCTGCTGACCCTAGCTGTGAAATTTTGATTCTGAATTTACATCTAGTTGGGCATAAAAATTTAAATGCAGAATAGGAGCACTCTTACCTCCTGGAAAACATTGGACTCGAACCAGGAAATCAGGTACAAACTTTTAATCGTGTATCAAAAGTCCACACAATATGGCCACCACAAAAGCAGATACACCTCAGCGCTTCACCTGTGCAGGCTTCGTCAGGAGATGAGTCTTACAAACACATCAATCTTTAAATACAATTTCATTTATTACATCATTCTCCCTTAGACCAATCACCAAAAAAGAAAAACATTTCTAAATTAACATATTTTTTTTGAAAATAAGAAAATGTATTTAACAATAATTTTTATCCTTTTATCACTCAGTGCATTTTAAAACACACAGTAACAAACAGTTCCCAGAAAATAAAGCTAAATGAAGTCATTCTACACATAGGGCCTGATTCTCAAAGCCCCGAGAGTGGTGCAAGGTGCCTGTGCCAAACATAAATGGTCCAAGTGGCACCATGTATCAGATATTACCCCCAGAGCTATTCTTAAAGGCAGCCTGCATCAACCGCAGGCTGTCTGCCCCCAACAGGGCTTGCACCGCTCATGCACCCACTAATGGGCTGTGGCACGGTGCAAGGGGGCATGTGGCAGAAGCAAGCGGCCACATCCCCCAATTGGGATTCTCATAACTCTCCCAGTGGGAGAATTTCTAAGTACCCTTAGACCAGCCAGTGCTTGTCTAAGGGTACTTAGAAATGTCTCCCCTGGGAGAACTGACCTAAGTACGGCATTGTAATAATGCCCTGGTCCTTAGTGGTCCTTCCCCAATGTCCCCATACTAGTGACATATGTCAAGCCCTGCACCTAGTGGTCTAGTGGTCCCTTCCCCTGCCTGTATATACCCAGTTTTAAATGAATTATCCTGGTGGACTAGCGGTCCCTCCTGCACCCACATATTCCACATCTGAAATTAATTATCCTGGTGTACTAGCGGTCCTTCCCCTGCCTGCATATGCCCATTTGTAAATGATTTATCCTGGTGGTATAGCATCCCACTCCCCCACCCTGGCAAGATGTGCCCACCACCTCTCACGGCCCCTACCTGTACCCTGAGCCGGGACTGGCACAACCCTCCTCACATCACCTCGGCCAGCCCTGACTGAACTGTCACTGAGCACATAAAACATTACAGTAGGTGCTCACGCATCTACTGTAATGTATTATGCACTCAGTGACAGTTCAGTCAGGGTTGACTGAGGTGGTGTGAGGAGGGTTGTGCTGGTCCCAGCTCAAAGTGCAGGTAGGGGGGTGGGAGTATTCCACTGTGCATATGGGGGGCCAAAAGACACCAAGGGCACTGCTGGACTGGCGCACAGTCACCTTACAGCTTGCAGCAAGCTCTCCTACTGCTCCATGCTTTCAGCGCCCATTCTGGCTTGCCACAAGCACAGGGACTTAGCCATCAGGACTCTGCCTGTTAGAGAATCAGGCGTAGGATCCCTGGCATACTGGGCTTTGGCACAAGCTGATGTTTGCTGCAGCTTGCACCAATCCAAGCCCACTTTGAGAATCGAGCCCATTGTGTTCCAAGAAAAATGTTTACAATACGGTTTAGAGTATGCTGAGGTTACCATGATTCATATACTTGTGATCACCTATTTCTTTTATATCAAGATATCCCTGGGGATCCACAAAATATTAACAGAACCAAGAACTTCAGCAATCCAAAACTCAAAAGCACTGGGAACTCAGAACAAGAAAAACCACACAGAAGTGACTAAATATTCAGCTGAAATTATCATGTCATCATGTAAAACATAATAACATATATTACCCCATAAATACTAATTCCAGGCAGTAATAGTTACAAAGGGAGCAAGGGGGTATGTGTTGGTGGGGAGTTTGGGTCATACATTCTGTCATTAATCTCAGATGTCTTATAGAAATGGTTTGAGGTCCTAAAATTTGATAAGATTAAGCAGGTTCACTGATTGTAGCTTAAATATCCAAAACTTTCCCTTCTAAACAAGAAATTGCTTCCTATTCTTGGTGGCATTACCATTTTGAATGGTAAAAGGAAAACTGCATGAACACATTAGGTCCATTGTCAATAAAAAGCTGGATAGCCCAGTAGGAGGGCATTTTTATGAATTCCACAACAATGACCCCACTACCTTGAGATTTTTAGGGTTTGGAAATGATAACACCACCGAGAAGTGGAGGCACCAGAACAAATCTCTTGTTAAGAAGAAAAAGTTTTGGGATATTTAAGCTACAGACAGTGAATCGGCAGGGTCTTAATGAATTTTGGGACCTCTGACTGTTCCTATTAGACATTTGAGATTAATAACAGAACATCCAACCCAAACTCTGCCCCTAACATCAGGAAACTCCCTTTGCAACTATTATTGACTGGAATAACTATTTATGGAGTAATATATGTTATGATGTTTTATATGATGATGTGATAATTACAAATGTATATGTAGTCACTTCTGTTTTTTTGTTTTTTTTGTTCTAGGTTCCCAGGCCCAGATATTCAAACTGCGCAAGGCTGTGGCACAAGCTTTGGCGCAGCTCAACTTGACTGCTCAGTGTGGATCGCTTATATTCAAACGGAGCTGCGCAACGGCTCAGCAGCATTGAATATCGCGCCCTGGCCACCCGCAGTGTGCATGGCGCAGTGGCACTGTGCCAGCGCAAGTGGCCAGAGTGGAGCATGGGGATGCGCTAGTGCAAGTTCCATTACGCCATGCACAGCAACCGCGATATTCAAAAGTTAACATGCAAATGGGGCCATAATGTATGCAAGGCGCACATGAGGCCATTTGCATGTCATTATGGCCCCATTTGCATGCAGGTGCACCGATCCCCGATGACTTGCACCTGGCGCCCTGCCAGGCAGCAGCCGTCAGGGACCGATGCCCCCTGCAGCCGGCAATGTGCTCCACAGCCCTATCATTGGCATTTGTATAAATAAAAGACCATGTCCTATATCCCTGGTGGTCCAGTGGACCGCTTTCTGCCCGATCGCAGGCATTTGTATAAATAAAAGAACATGTCCTATATCCCTGGTGGTCCAGTGGATCGCTTTCTGCCCGATCGTGGGCATCTGTATAAAAAAATACTTCATCCAATATCCCCTGGTGGTCCAGTAGACCGCTATCTGCCCGATCGTGGGCATCTGTAAAAAATAAGACTGCGTCAATTCCTCTGGTGGTCCAGTGACATTATCTGCTCGATCACGGCATTTGTAAAATAATTCCAATATCCTTGGTCTAGTGGTACCCCACCCACCCACTGAGCCCCACCGCCCACTCCCCTCGGTCAGGCGGGGGCGGCAGCACCTCATCCACCTTCCGCCCCGCCACCCGCCCACTGACACCTGGTGGGCTGTGCCCATTGGTCCACAGCGTGAGCTATCGGTGTGCAGCCCATACTATACTACACATTCCACGTATGTGAATGGGATCATTCACACCTGAATGTCGACGGTATGGGCTGCATGCCCATTGGCTCACGCTTTGGACCAATGGGAATACAGCCCTACCAAGGTGTCAGTTGGTGGGAAGAGGGGTGGCAGGTGGGTGGGGTGCTGCCACTTGCCGGCTGACTGAGGGGGAGCGGGGTGGTGGGGCTCAGTGGGTGGGTGGGGGTACCACTAGACCACCAGGGATATTGGAATTATTTTTTTTTTACAAATGCCCACGATCGGGCAGATAGTGGTCCACTGGACCACCAGGGATATTGGACTAAGTCTTTTTTTTATACAGATGCCTGCACCAGAGATATTGGATGAAGTCTTATTTTTTATACAGATGCCCGCAATCGGGCAGACAGCGGTCCACTGGACCACCAGGGATATTGGACGAAGTCTTTTTTTTACACAGATGCCCGCGATTGGGCAGACAGCAGTCCACTGGACCACCAGGGATATTGGACATTAATCTTTTTTTTACAAATGCCCATGATCAGGCATGGGGAGGCACTGCCAGGTGCAGCCAGAACTCGGGTGGCCACCCACAGGTGGCAGCTGCCATGTTGCATCCTGCAATGTGGGAGCTCACCTGTGGGTGGTCATCAGTTGTTCCTTTTTTTTGGGGGGATCAACTTTGTGCTGAAACAGGTAGGGGTTGCACATGCATGGCTCTGCACATCCTGAATATCGGGCTGTGCAGGGTATGCATGGCCACACCCCCCCACCTGCACATGCATATATTACTGATGCGCTCCAGTGCATTGGGATTTGTGCTGCGCACTTTTCCCTTTTGAATATCATGCTGGGGTGCAATCCTTTTGAATATCTGGGCCCCTGTGTTTTCAAACTTTGGATTGTAGTAGTGCTTGGTTCCAATAATGTCATATGGATTCCCAGGGACATTCTGTTGTAAAAGAAATGGGTGATCACATGTATATGAATCATACTGTAAACCAAATTGTAAACATTTTTCTTGGAACACAATGTGTAGAATGATTTGATTTAGCATTATTTTGTATGAACTGTTTGCTACTCTATGTTCTAAAATGCATTAATGAGTGATAAAAGGATACAAATTATTGTTAGATACATATTTTTATTTTCAAAAAATATGTTAACAATTTAGAAATATTTTTCTTGATTGGTTACTGGTCTAAGGGAGAATGATGTAACAAATTACATTATATTTAAAGAATGATGCGTTTGTAAGACTTCACCTCCTGATGAAGCCTGCATAGGTGAAGCGTTGAGGTGTATCCGCTTTTGTGGTCACCATATTGTGTGGATTTTGATTTATGATTAAAAATTTGTACCTGATATCATGGCTTTAGTACGATGTTTTCCATGTGATGTGACTGCTCCTATTTTCTGCATTTTGATTGTGTATTGGGGCAGCCAACCCCTTAGGAGCACCCTCGACTTTTCCCAGTAGCGCAGCTGCTTTCTCATGATACTGGGCATACACATTTAAGTGTCACAAATGCTTATCTATCACCAATAATAGTAAAATTGGATTTTCTCATTTTTTTTAGTTGTATTAAAGAGCTGAACAGAAATACAAAGTAAGCAATTTCATGATAAGGTTAATAAACTTATTTGTTTCCAATTAGGTACTAGAACTAACTATTATACAGGAAATAGTTATTTGATTAGTTGCCTGTCTCTAACTTAGGTCATGTAACAAGTATTACTTTTTTAGTTGTCTCCCAGCAACCATTTGTCAGTTAAATGTGTTTGGTCTTACTAAGCTATTAAATCATCACCAGCTATCTTAAATGTTCAAATTCTACCTAAACATAATATAACAAAACTTAAAGAAGCTTTACGATTAATTTATTGGTCTTATATGGATCTTATTCTTGGCATTGATGATCATACCTCTCAACTGCTATGAATTCTGCATAGTGCTGTAATTTTCACACTCAAATTTACCCTTGCTCCTCACAAGTTTACCAGTGTTCCTCATGATGTTAGAGCTATTTCTGGACACACAAACTATTAAATCATTAAACTAAGCTGATAGAAACATTCCTTATCACTTACTACATGGGGTCCACTATCTGTAGACATAATATTGTTTAAAATAAGAAAGTGCTACACTTTCTGACCCTTTGCTATGATTTTTGAAGGCCAGCGCTATGATTTTTAATGCTGAGTGGTTGAAAGGTATGTTGATGATGTTTATAATTTTTCCACACAGGGTTTCCAGATTTTGTAAAGTTTATGCTCCTTTTAAAGCTGTAAAGTTAAAGGATAATTTAAAAAAATGGGCCACTCAAGAACTAGTTCACCTGTTGAGAGATGGGGACAGGGCCAGGGAAATAGTTTTACTGAGCCAGGTAGGATCATAGGCATTAGTTAAATATGAGTAGTTACGGAACAGGTTGTGACTGTAAATCCTGTTATTTCACTGAAAAGCAGTCTTTGATAATCAGATACTCATGTAATTTTTGGAAAGGACTAAGTAACTTGGGGAAAAAACATCAAGCTGCTACCAATTCAATTGAGTTAAATGTGACATTTAGTTTGGATTCTCTACTAATCTCTGATGCCTTCAATAAGTTTTTAACTGTTAAGTTGAAAACTGGATGCTAATATTTTGTCAGGTGATACTAATTGGTCACAGTCTCCTTGTTTTCAAGAGGATGGAAAATGACCACCATTTTATTTTAGAATTATATGTGTCTAAATCTGTTTGAAGTATTTAGGTATATTAAAGATAAAAACACATTTTGGCCCTGATCAATTAGATATGAAATTATCTGTTGTACTACACAAATTGGCTATTCCTGTTACCAAACTGTTTAATCATTCACTTGTAAACAAGGAAATTCCTTCTGTCTGGAAGCTATAATTTGTCTTACCTATCTTTAAAAGTGGTGATCGACAAGGTGTTTCAAACTATAGGCAGATTTTTATTCCTTCCCAACTTTCCAAGGCCTTAGAGCATACCGTTCATGATCAAATTATGGGTTATTACAGAAGTATTACATTCTCACCCAAGAACAACATGGATTCACAAAGAAACATTGTACAACTACTCCTCTTGCTTGTTTTACAAACTACATATGTAAAGCAGGAGGAAAAGGAGATGGCTATGGTTCTCAAAGCTGGAGGAAAAGAGATTGCTATGGTTCTCAAAAGAGGTGGCTTGGAAGGTAAGAGCAAAAAAGTTAGCATTCAGGAGGTATAAAGAGACACAGAGAGAAGTAGATAGAGAGGTGCATCAGGAAAAACAGATGGAGGCAGGGAAAGCAATAAGGACTGCAAAGGTACAGATGGAAAAGAAAATAGCCTAGGTAGTGCAGAAAGGGGACAAGGTATTTTTCAGGTATGTAAGTAAAAAGAGAAACTCTAGGGGAGAGATAATAAGGCTTAGGAAGGAAACAGAGGAGGGTGTGGGAGGGTGACCAGAAAAAAACATGCATCTTGAACAAGTGCTTTTGTTCAGTATTTACAGAGGAAGAGGAAAGAGAGGGACCACAGATAAGATCCAGGAGCACAGAAGGAGGGAGGTAGACACTAGTCCATTTACAAAAGAGAGGCTACTAAGGGAACTCACAAATCTGAAAGTGGACAAGGCAGTGAGGCCAGAAGGAGTGCATCCTAGGATATAGAGGGAGCTCAGAGAGGTGCTGGCTGTGCCTCTGATAGCCCTGTTCAACCACTCATAGAACAGGAGTGGTCCTAGAGGACTGGAGGAGGGCAGATATAGTCCCACTTCCAAAAAGTGGAAACAAAGAGGAGGCTAGCAACTACAGTTCACTCTGCCTGACTTCAGTGGTGGGGAAATTACTGGAATCACTACTGAAGGAGAGGATTGTGGAATATCTGGAATCAAATGGCCTTCAGGATCCAAGGCAGCATGGATTCACTGGGGGGGAGATCATGTCAAAACCAATCTGACAGAGTTCTTTGACTGGGTAACCAGGGAATTGAATCAAGGTGGAGCAGTGGATGTGACCTACCTAGATTTCAATAAGGCATTCAACATCGTTCCACATAGGAGACTCGTAAACTAGCTAGAAAGCCTAGGAGTGGGTCCTTAGGTGGTAAACTCTGTGAGACATTGGTTGAGGGACAGGAGACAGAGGGTGGTGGTAAACAGAGTTCACTCCATGGAAGGAAAGGTGAGAAGTGGGGTGCCACAGGGACAATACTGGGATTGGTCCTCTTTAATGTCTTTATTAGCAACATTGCAGAGGCTAGAAGAGAAGATATACCTCTTTGCAGATGACACTAAAATCTGTAATAGTGTAGACACTCAGGGGGAGGGTGGAAAAAAGAGTAGTGATCTAGGAAAGTTAGATGAGTGGTCAAGGATGTGGCAGCTAGGTTTCAATGTGAAGAAGTACAAAATCATGCACTTGGGGCACAGAAACCCAGGGGCTGAGTACGAAATTGGGGGGTAGTACTAACCACCACCAAACAGGAAAGGGACTTGGGAGTAATCATATCTGATTACCTAAATGTATCCAGACAGTGCGACAAGGCAGCAGGGAGAGCTAGTGGGATGACAGGGTGCATAGGGAGGAATATTACCAGCAGAAAGAGAAAGATGGTATTACAACTGAATAGATCACTGGTGAGACCTCACTTTGAGTACTGTGTCCAGTTCTGGAGATCACACCTCTGTAAGGACATAGACAGGGTAAAGGTGGTCCAGAGAAGGTAACCAAAATGGTGCAGGGTCTGCATCATAAGCCCTATGAAGAGAGACTGAAATGCCTTAATATGTACACCCTAGAAGACAGAAGGGAGAGGGGAGATATGATAGAAACATTCAAATACCTCAAAGGTGTACAAAAAAATTTAAAAATTAAAGAGGGAAGCTTTTTCAGAAAAAAGATGCTCAAGAACAAGGGGACATGCTACGAAGCTGGAGAGGGAGACTCAGAGGTGATTAAAGGAAGTACATCTTCACAGAAAGTGTGGTGGATGCCTTGAACAGTCTCCTAGTGGAGTTGGGGGGCAACAATGGGAATGCGCTTCAAGAATGCATGGGATAGGCATAAGGGAGCCATAGAGTTAGTGAGATGGGGAAAGCTGGAGATCAAGTAGGGTCTGCATTGTTATAGTAGGTAACAAAAATGGGCAGACTAGGTGGGCCAAGCAGTCCTTATTTGTCATCAATATCTATGTTTCTATGTTTCTATGAGGTCTTGGATGTGGTGAAGCTATGGGCTCTGTTTATAGTGCTGCACTGAAGGTATTCAATCTTGGTAATCATTCATTATTGTTAAATAGTTTAGGTCTCTTAGGGGTGTCTTCTCATGTTTTGCAGTGGTTTCAGTGCATGCAACAAGTAACATTTCATAATATTTATTCTTCCTCTCTTCTGGTTACCTTAGGTGTCTCCAAGGAACAATCTTTGGACAACTGTTAATCAGTTTATTCTTAAATGATTTTCTTTTATCAATAAAAAATGCAAATATACTGTTGCATGTGGATGACAGAGTGACATATGCAAAAGGTAAAGATATTCAGGGCTTAATTTGTTTGCTACAATCCGATGTTGATTTGGTACACTCTTGGTTTTGTTAATCACAGATTGTGTTTGAAAACAAAGAAGACCAACTCTCAAAAGTCACACAGTTCCCCCTCCAAGTCCATTTTATTAACACTTGTGGTGACACTGTTTTGGAACAGGTTGACACCTACAAATATTTCAGTTTGACTGTCGACTGCACGTTAAGTTATACTGAGCACATTGAGAATCTGGTAAGGGCTGTAAATGACAAAATTGGACTGATTTTCCTTAATTGCTTCAATCTTACTTTTGAAGCTAAAACTTTGAAGCTAAAAACCTACTAGTCCAGACTTACGTATTTTCTGTAATAGATCATGGTTTGGTGATAAATTCTTCTGCCTATCAGCCATTATTACACCATGTTGAAATACTTCTAAACAGAGTCTGTAGGTTTACTTTTAATTTATCAATGGACGAACATACCCATGAGCTATATGTGATATAAAACTGGTTAAATTTAGCCCAACATATTCATTATCATTTGGGTTATTGGTTATGGAAATTAATAATGATGCTCCCTCTAAACTGATCTGCCTAGTCATGGCCCCGATACACAGTGGAATTTCTACCAGATCCCTATCTGAGTCTCTCTTTAGGCTACTAAAATGTAAAGAAGTCTTGTACAAAAGTCCTTTAATTACTGTATTGTTTCATATTGGTTCTTATGTCAAAATATTTAAGGGATGTTGACAGCTTTTCCTCATACGTATCTAAATTTGTCTGCATCAGAAACCATATGAAGAGAGACTGAGAGAGCTTAATATGTATACCCTTGATGAAAGGAGGGACAGGGGGGACCTGATAGAAATGTTCAAGTACCTCAAGGGAATCAACAAAGTCCAGGAGGGTAGCATCTTTCAGAAAAAGAGATGTGTAAGAACAAGGGGTCACAATTTAAAGATAGAGGGGGGACGGCTCAGGGGTAATGTGAGGAAATTGTTTTTCATGGAGAGAGTGGTGGATGCATGGAACCGCCTTCCTGGGGAGTTTTTTGGGTCTAAAACAGAGGGGGAATTCAAACATGCATGGGACAGACATAAGGCAATTGTAGAGGGGGGTGGCAGGAAGTAGGCTGTTAGTTAACTAGAATCTGCAGCTTATCCAGTAGGTATGGAAATGGGCAGACTGGGTGGGCCAAGTGGTCCTTATCTGCCGTCAAAGTCTATGTTTCTCTTCTGAAAATGTTTAACTTTTGCATTGAATGATTCTCATGTTCTGTCTGTGTTTTTGACCATAAGTGTCTTTGAAAATGGGCAATATTGTCCAAAACCCTTTTTTAGATACAATGAAATAAAAGAATGAATCCAAAACTTTTGTGAAAGGCAGGTTTATAGTTTGCTTCTAGGAATGAGGGACACCCAAAGATGAAAGGAGAGGCTTAGAAATGAGGCAAGAGAGGCAGCAATGGCCAGTAAAGAAAGATGAAGATTGGTATTCAAGCCATCAGGGCTGTGCCCATTAGCAAAACTGAGAGAAAATTTGGGTCTGGCAGTATAGCCTAGAGGACAGAGTAACAAGCTGCAAATGAGCTTCCTACATCCAGCAGACCTGGGTTTGAGTCCCACAGTCTCCGCTTGCATACTGTGTGACTCTGAGCAAGTCACTTAACCACCCCATTGCTCCCAGATTGCCCCTGAAAACAGGCATTGTGCCTAGTTGGCCTTACCAGGTTATCAAAAGAGACAGCAGTGCAGCCAGGGTAATCCCAGATGAAATGTCGATAAAGAAAAAAGAGGTCAAATTGGGGGAGGGTGGGCAGAGGGAATGGAGGAGTAATGGGGAGGTGACACAGATTGTGAGGGTAGAAGGGAGGGACAAGGAGGTGAAGAACCGATTAAAAGCATAAGCAAAACCAGTGGGGCAGAGACCGGCAAGTAACCGTTTTGAAAACTGGGTGATTGGCTGTATAGAGAGGATCTCAAAAAGACTGAATAACTTCAAGAACTCATCAGGGAGCATGTTTATTCTGAAGGTCGGTAATGAAGTGAGGCCTTTTTGCTGACATGTTGCAGTTGTTTGCATCTCAGAAAGTCCCCTAGAGAGCCTAAGCCATTGTAGAGAATCCAGGCAGAGTCACAGACTTAGATGATCAATGATCTCTGATAAGATCCAGGGAAGGTGGCAATGGAACCCATGGACACAAGACTGCCAGAGTGGGTGGGTTTTTCCCATGTTGTGATACATTTTGCTTGGAAGTAGGACACAGCAACATCTATTCTACATTGGTGGATACTACAGACCTTGAGTAAACCACTAGGGGCAGTGTGGTCCACCCAGTACTTATAATGAAATAGAAAACTCTGGGAGGGCTCAATCTACAAAACCTCAGTACAAACTATGCCACATAGGGAGACATATAGACCCACTCACAAGGATATGTTTAAATATATTTTATTGATCTTTTAAATCTACCAAACTCTGATCAACATGTCTTGTTATCTCACTACTTCCTCAGGATCTAAGATACATCAATATAGTCATACTTATTAGCAAAGAATATTGAATCAACTGTAGCTGGAAACATTTTGTTTTACATGTTATGTAAAATCCTTTATGATAAAAAGTAAATACACTGGCCCAGATATTCAAACTGCACCAGGCTGTGGCGCAAACTTGGGCGCAGAGCAACTTGGCTGATCTGGGGTGTGGACTGGGCGATATTCAACGGAGCTGCACCATGGCACAGCATTGTTGAATATTGCACCCTGGCCACCCACAGTGTGCAAGGTGTAGTGGCACTGTGCCAGCGCAAGTGGCCAGAGTGGAGCATGGGGATGAGCTAGCGCAAGTTCCATTGCGCTATGCACAGCAACCATGATATTCAAAACTTGACATGCAAATGGGTCCATAATGTATGCAAGGCGCAAATGGGGCCATTTGCATATTATTATGGCCCCATTTGCATGCAGGTGAGCAGATCCCCGATGACTTGCGCCTGGCGCCCTGCCAGGCAGCAGCCGTCAGGGAACGACACCCCCTGCAGCCGGCAATGTGCTCTACAGCCCGATCGCGGGCTGAAGTAAAATATAGTACACTCCAAACTTCCTGGTGGTCCAGTGGACCGCAGTGTATCGCACGCAGGCATTTGTAATAAATCAACCCAAACTCCTGGTGGTCAAGTGGACCGCTGTGTGCCTGATCGTGGGCATTTGTAATAAATACTAAAAATATGTCCAATATCCCTGGTGGTCTAGGGTACCCCTCCCACCCACCCACCCACTGAGCCCCACTGCCCTGCTCCCCTGGTCGCTGGCGGAGGGCAGCACCCTGACCTGCCTGCCGCCTGCCGCCCGCTAACTGACACCGTCGGTAGGGCTGTCGCCCATGGTCCACAGGCATGAGCCAATGGGCATGCATATACCTTCACTACATTCCAGATATATGAATGGATCCCATTCACATATCTTGAATGTGTATGAGAATGGCTGCACCACGATTGCTCACACTGTGTGGACCAATGGGCGTACAGCCCTACTGACGGTGTTAGTCGGCAGGTGGCAGGAGGGTGGGGTGTTGCCACCTGCCGCTGACCGGGAGGAGGGCAGGGGCTCAGTGGGCGGGTGGGAGGGGTGTACTGCTAGACCACCGGATATTGGACATATTTTCAGTATTTATTACAAATGCCCGTGATCAGGCAGACAGCGGTCCACTGGACCACCAGGGAGTTTGGGGTTATTTATTTATCACAAATGCCCACGACTGGTCACACAGTGGTCCACTGGACCACCAGGGAGTTTGGGGTTATTTATTTATTTATTACTAATGCCCATGATCGGGCACACAGCGGTCCACTGGACCACCAGAGAGTTTGGGGTTATTTATTCATTACTAATGCCCATGATCGGGCACACAGCAGTCCACTGGACCACCAGGGAGTTTGGGGTTATTTATTTATGTTCATAGCCTGCAATCAGGCTGACAGCAGTCTACTGGACCACCAGGGATATTGGACATATTTATTTATTACTAATGCCCGTGATCGGGCAGATAGTGGTCCACTGGACCACCAGGGATATTTGACAGACTTCTGCATTGTTTTTACAAATGCCCGCAATTGAGCATGGGGGGGCACTGCCAGGTGCAGCTGGAGCTCGGGTGGCCACCCACAGGTGGCAGCTGCCGTGTTGCGCCCTACAGTGCGGCAGCTCACCTGTGGGTGGCCATCCGTTGTTTCTTTTTTGGATCAGCTTTGTGCTGGCGCAGGTATGGGTTGCACATGCATGGCTCTGCACATCCCGGGCTGAATATCAGGCTGTGCAGGAGTGCATGGGCATGCCCCCCCACCTGCGCCTGCATACATTACTGATGTGCTCTGGCACATCGGGATTTTTGTCGCATACTTTTCCCTTTTGAATATGTCGTGCCCGGGCGCATCAGTGGGTTGCACATGGAGCAACACTGTTGCGCCATGCGCAACTCTTTTGAATATCTGGGCCTTTATGTATTATATTCAAAGTGGTCATATTTCCTGACTAAAACACATTGCATGAAATCTCCTTATATATATGTGTTTTATCGCACTTTTATAGTTACTTAATTTAATGTCATATCATATCACCACATATTCCTTACTAATTTGTTTTTATTTGTATGCATTTAATAATGCCCACCTTTCTGGTAGATTCAATATTGCCCAATGTTCTATTGTTCTACTCAATATTCCAATCCTATGTCATGAAACAAAAATAAATATTCTGTTTTAAAATTATTATCCCTTTTCTATGTGGAATCCTTCTAGCACTACATTTAAAAGCTTTGGCAATGTTACCTCACCTGGAAATGGGCACTGCCTCTTCAAATGGCCATGGCCTATGTAGCTGACAAGATGTTTCATCATGTTTATCTAACTGATATAAAAACAGAATATATTTACTGTTCATTTATATATCTACTGACAGTAATATATGTAGATGTCATTACTTACTAGACAAAGTCTTCAACTTCTTTAACAGCCCACACCTATAGATATTGAAAATCCTTGTTAGCTTATAAAGTTTCTTCAGAGAAATCCCCTCTCTCTTTCATTTTCATTTTCTTCTTATTGGTATCAGCTCCATTAAAAAAATGCCTTTTGGTTCCCTGGCTTTCTTTATTTTTAAGTGGTTATTTAAAATACATCCTTCTTGTGTTAAGTCAAGTAATATTTTATTTGTTCGACCATCAGGTCATTACAAATTAACAAAATGAAATCCACACTTTAAACATCATATTCATACATACAAAACAGAAAGTAAAAGAAAAAGCAAACTATGGAAAAATAAATACACCCATATAATTTACTTAAACAGACTAACACATACACATATTTATTGCACCATTCAATTTATAAACTCAGTATCCCCCCATCCACTTAGTCATTTTTCATTTTTTCATAAATCCAGTTTATAAATGTTGCCAAAGATACTGCAATGAAATCCAAAGGTGGATTCATTAAAATTCTCAATACCTCTTTTTCAAAGAGCTAATTAGTCTGACAGTATGGGGACACAATTTTGTTTTCGCAACTCTGCATACTTTGGACAGTACAACATCAGATGCTCTAAAGTTTCCAAGCAATTCAAGCCACAATTGCAGTTTAAATCCTGGAATTCTGATGTATCCTTTGCATATAAATATTGTCTATACTTAGATGGATACAGCTCTAATCTAAACTTCGTAAATAAGCATCTTAATTTTTTATCAGTTAGAAAAGATAAATATGGTTCCTTAATATGATTTCTTTTATTCTGTGCATACCATTGATAACTTTTTAATTACCTAATTTTTTCTATATCCTCATTAGCTGAAGGACTAGTTAATTTATTTTTGATCAACTGATTATATTTTTTTTGAAATTTTATTCCCTTCTGTTGATCATACCATAAATGATTTAACCCAATTTGATTTAAAATAAGAACTATTTGATTTAGTCAGGGCGATGATAATCCTTGAGATATCCAGCTAGCTTTCTCATTGAAACATTTAAAAGCCGGTATATTCAATTCTAAATTAGAGCATTTTATCCAGTACCTTAGCTTTGTTAAATATGCTAAATATTTAATTTGTGTTCTTCCTAATTCAGCCCTTACAACAGCCGCTGGTGTCGAGCAAGGTACTCCCAGTATATTTTTGTATAAATTATTAATTTTTTTTAATTTTGCCACATTATCATCCAGTCACACTTCTATAGCAAAGACAGCAATTTGGTTTAATTTCATTTTTGCTGCTTTAAGAATTGCATCAACACTATACCCTCCAAATCTTGCACTGAATCTCAATAAGCAATTCTTACTTTATATTAATCTTTTTAATGTATATGTCCTTTGCTTTGTGAATTTGCCATTACTAGAAATCTGTATACCAAGATATCTATATGCTGATACTAACTGAAGCTGATTATCATTAATACACCATTTACATTTTGATGATTTCTTCCCAATTATCATTATTTGCGTTTTATTCATATTTATTTTTAACTCATTTTCTTTGCAATATAATTGGAGTTGCTTTGAATGTCTTCCCATTCCTATAGGGGAAAGTGAAATAAGACCTAAATCATCAGCGTACATAAGAATTGGTACCATAAATCCAGCCACTAAACCTCCTTCTTACATTACTTACACATTGCTAAATTCATTCTCAGTTTTACTGGTCTTATTGTTTACTATAGTGAGACCCCCAAACACACACACACACAACACAGCATTTCTTTATGCTGCTTGTTCTTTTGACTCTTCCATTCTCCACTTTTAGCTTTGTGTTACTACAACATAATACTTTGAAGTCATTTAAATATGGTCTTAACCCTTGAAAATCAAACTAAGTCAGACAAAAAAGGAACTGAGCATGTGCATAGATTTTATTTTATTTAAAATTTGGTTTCCAGGAAAGGCACACTGAGCCAAGGGTCATTTCCAGGTGCGACCCAGGTACAAGTGTACACTGAGTTATTGAAGAGGTACAAATTTATTTAGGAATACAGGCGGTATGTACAAACATCAGAAAAAAAGTACAAACAGTATTACAGATTACAGGCATTAAGTACAACATCAGAAAAACAGTACAACTGAATGGAAACCCCTAGGTGAGTCCCCAAAGAGCAGAATCAGTAGTCATCATCCACACCTGAGAGAATACAGTCACTGAGCAAGGGGAAGTCCACATTTAAATGACTTCAAAGTATTTTGTTGTAAGAAATGTTAAATCTCTAAAACAAGGACAGAGCAAGAGAGTGTGGAAGTCGATTACAATGGTAGTAAGACAAAGCTAGAAACTGAGAAAAGAAGAGTCAGAAGAACATTGAGCATGAAGAACAGTTGGGGGTGATATCTCACTATAGTAAACAGTAAGATCAGTAAAACTGAGAATGAATTTAGCAATGCATAAGTAACTTAAGATGGATGTACTTTAAACAACCACATAAAAATAAAGAAAATTAGGGAACAAGAAAGGCATTTTTATGTTTGCTTGCACGCATGCACACAGCGCATGCACAGGGAACATCTTGTGACAGTACCACATTTCAGAGGTGTACCAGTGTTGTGGCCAATGCAGTGGATGCTTTACTGTGCACGTCCCTCAGCCACCAATCAAGCGGGAAGCTACCAATGACAGCAGCTTCACCGAGAGTCAAGGAGTTGAAACGAATCTGCCACTGCAATCACAAACAGTTTCATCACTGCAGCAGCACCTCCCCCCTCCCTCACAACCTTGTTGGCTCCTGCCACCCAGCACTCTGTCCCTGGCCCTTGCTCCACCAACAACTCGTTTCTTTGGGTGCCTTTCCTGCTGAAACAAATAATGAGCCGTGGCTCCCTCTGCCCACCACACACTCCAAGGAAAGCCAACATTGGGGTGCCCAAGCCCCATGTCAGCATGTATCCCCCCTTCCTCCATTAATTTGGCACATTGGAAGCCTACCCCGGTATACCAAAATGTTTCCACCTGGATGCCCACTCTGTGTCAGATGCAGCCCCCCCAAACATGTCTGTAATCTGCTGACATTGGGGTGCCCAATCTCCATGTCAGCATGCCACCCCCACCACCACTATTGTGGCACACTGGGAGCCAACTCCGTGTGGCAAAACTTTTTTTTAAACCTGTAAAAGAAAGAAAATTATGCCCCTGGTGTCTTTTCATTCTTGTTTTTTTACCTGTAAAAAAAAAACAGTCAGCCATCATCTCCCCAGTTCTCCCCCCCTCCACTGAGCACCCACCTCCCCGCACCCTCCTCACCCATACTTACCCTCTGGAGGTTAGGAGCAGTGATCTTCTCTTGATTGGGACATGTCTACACTCTTCAAAGCTGAACTGCAAACTAAGGCATCAGGTAAGCATTGTATAAAGGGAGTTAATGGGGGGTTTCAACTCAGGTTGATATCTCAGCCATTTTTATGAATTGTGGCCCCAAATGTTCAACATGGGGTTCTTGGGACCCCACCTCATGAACACGTCAATGTCATTTCATTACTTGGTCTCAAAAGGTGAATTCATGGTCACTGCACAGAATCACCTTTTGGGACTGATTAAGGAGATGACAGTGCCACTCTTCATGAGGTGGGGTCCCAAAAAAAAACATGTTGCAAATTTGGTAAAAAAATTCCAAGAAATGGCTGCGGTACAATTGTGTGTTGCACAGTTTCTATGCACACTCATAACTTCAGCAGTACTTAATAGTTTTACTCCAGATTTTCAACATTGCCATTTTTTCATGCTTCCTCATGAACAGTACAGCTGTCATTTTTCACATCTTGTCCTAAACATGTTGTTGCACTTGTGGTGCAGAATGGTGTGGTTGCTGTGGGAAATTGACTTTCAGGACAGAGTAACAAAATCACAGTTCCATTGCTCATGAGGGGAGGTCCCAAAATGTCCATGTTGAAAATCTGGTGAAAAAATCCCAAAAATTATTGTGTTATGGGTGTGCTTTGTGCAGTTTCTATGCACACTTGTAACTTCACCAATTTTTCATATTTCCACTCCAGATTTTCGACATTGCCATTTTTTCATACCTCCTCATGAACAGCATGGCTGTCATTTTTCACGTCCAGCCTGAAATGTTTTTTCCCACCTGTGGCGCAGAATGGCGTAGTCACTTTGGAAAATCTCCTTTTTTGGGAATGAGTAACAAAATGATAGTACCACTGTTCATGAGGTGGGATGCCAAAAATCCCATATTGAAATCTCGAGCAAAAATACCAACAAACACCCAGCGCATTAGGATTTTCAACCATAATGCCCCACCCTGTAGAGACTGACAGGTGTCAGGGGTGTGACTTGGGGTTGTCGGCCATAATGCCCATGCCTTTCCACCTCCACCCCCACCCCCACCCTGCAGCCAGTGACAGGCATTGAGGTTTGCCTTGGGGTCTTCAGTCCTAATGTTCACCCCATTCTACTATATTGCACCCATCTCAGCTTATTCCCTTATGGAATGGGGTGAGAGTAGGGGCTGATGAGCCCAAGGCACACCATGACACTTGTTGGTGTCTGCAGGGTGGAGTGAGGTAGAATGGTGTGAACGTTATGGCCAATGACACAAAGGCACACCCCCAACACCTGTCAGTCTCTGCAGGGTGGGGGTTGGTGTTAGTACAATACTTCACTGCCGTTCCTATTATGCATCTCTCTAACGCCTGCACTACCAATGCCAATGCCAGCAAGCAAACATTCAGCATTGACAAATGCTTGTTTAAATAGAGCTTATACCTACTGTATAGGAAGAAAATGAAAATGAAAGAGAGAAAGGGGATTTCCCTGAAGATACATTTTGAGCTAACAAAAGGATTTTCAATATCTATAGGTGTGGGTCAGGATGTATTTTAAATAACTTCCTAAAAGAAAAGAAAGCTAGGGAACAAAAAGGCATTTTTGTGTTGTCTTGCGCATGTGCAAGCAAAATTTTGTGGCAGTAGGAGAAATGCAGAGGTGTGTCAGTTTTAGCGAATACAAGGCATGCTTTAAAAGGTGTGTCCCTCATTTAGCAATTAGCGAGCATGCTAGTGGTGACACAAGTTTTATGCAATGCCACCAACTTGAAACACACTTGCTACTGCAATCAGAGACAAACTTGTCATGCAGCGGCACACATGACATGCCTCCCCTACATGCTTTGCCTGGTGAAACATATCAATAAATGTGGCAGCAGCTTGCACCATCTGCCTCTCACAATCCCTCAAAAGCTGACTTTGGGGGTGCCCAGTTCCCCTGTCAGCATGTCTAATACCCCCCCAAGATTGTGTGGCACATTGGGAGCCCACCCCAGTATGGTCAACATCAGCCCCCCCAAAGTCATTGGGCACACTGGACATTTGTTTTCTTACACCTGTAAAGAAAGAAAACTGTCCTCAGTGTTCCTTTTTTTTTTAAAGTACCTGAAGCAAAGAAAATGGTTCCTCACTGTCGGCAGTGCCCCTCCCCCAACCGCACCCACCTTCTGTGCACCTCACCTCCCCATGCACCCCCTCACCCCATACTTATCCCCAGAGGTCAGCGCTGTGATCTTTGGTGTAGCGGAAGTGCATCTACACTCTTCAAAGCTGACAGCAAACTGAAGAAATGCTGGTAATCTGTATAATGGCATCAGTGGGGGAGGTTTCAACATAGGTGGCTATCTCTGTCATTTTTTTGACTTTTGGCTCCAGATTTTCAACATGAGGTTCTTGGGACCCCACTTCATGAAATCAGTCACAGTCATTTCATTATTCAGTTCTGAAAGGTGATTTCATGGTCACTGTGCAGAATCACCTTTCTGGACCAATTAATGAAATGATAGTGCCACTGTTAATGAGGTTTCCCAAAAAGCCTATTGGTGAAAAAATTCCAAAAAATGACTTTGTTACGAGCATGCATTGCACAGTTTCCAAACACGCTCATAACTTCAAAAATGTATAATATTTTCACCCCAGATTTTCAGCATTGCCATTTTTCACACCTCCTTATGAACAGTAGAGCTGTCTTTTTTCACATCCTGCCCGAAATGTGTTTTTGCACATCTGGCGCACAATGGAGCGGTCACTGTGGGAAATCAATGTTCAGGACAGATTAAGAAAATCACAGTGACACTGTTCATGAGCAGAGGTCCCAAAATGCCCATGTGGAAAATTTGGTGAAAAAATTTCAAAAAATGACTGTTACAAGCGTGCGTTGCGTAGTTTCCACGCACATTCATAACTTCGAGAATTTTTAATATTTTCACTCCAGATTTTCAACATTGCCATTTTTTCACATCTCCTTATGAACAGTATAGCTGTCATTTTTCTCATCCTGCACGAAACGTGTTTTTGCACATCTGGCACACAATGGCAAGGTCGCTGTGGGAAGTCAATGTTTGGGACAGGTTAAGAAAATTACAGTGACACTGTTCATGAGAGGAGGTCTTAAAATGTCTAGTTTGAAAAGTTGGTGAAAAAATTCCAAAAAATGACTGTGTTACAAGCATGCATTGTGCAGTGTCCATGCATGCTCGTAACTTCGAGAATTTTTAATAGTTTCACTCCAGATTTTCAGCATTGCCATTTCTTCACACCTCCTTATGAATGGTACAGCTGTCATTTTTCACATCCTGCCTGAAATGTGTTTTCATACCTGTGGCACCAAATGGTGCAGTCGCTGTGCAAAATCACCTTCAGGCTAATGAACTGATAGTACCACTGTTCATGAAGTGAGGTCACAAAAAGCCCATGTTGAAAATTTGGAGTGAAAATACCAACAATCGCCTTGGGCATTAGGGTTTCCAACTGTAATGCCCCACCCTGTACAGACTGACAGGCATCAGGGGTGTAACTTAGGATTTTGGGCTGTAATGCTCAAGCCATTCCACCCCCCATCTCCAGTCTGCAGCCACTGACAGCCATAGAGGTGTGCCTTGGACTCTTTGGCCCAAAAGTTTACCCCATTCTCCTATACTGCACCCATCTCAGTGTATTTCCTTATGGAATGGGGTGAGCATAAGGCCTGAAGAACCTAAGGCACTCCGCAACACTTGCCAGTGTCTGCAGGGTAGGGTGAGGTGAAATCACATTAGCATTATGGCCGATGACCCAGTGGCACACCCCAATGCCTGTCAGTCTCTGCATGGTGGGGGTGGGGTTGGCGTCAGTTCAATACTTCACTGCCATTCCTATTATGCATCTCTCTTACTTCTGCACTACCAATGCCAATGCCAATGCCATCAAGACAACATTCGGCATTGACAAATGCTTGTTTAAAATGGAGCTTATACCAATAGGAAGAAAATGAAAATGAAAGAGAGAGAGAGAGAGAGGGGATTTCCCAGAAGAAACATTATGAGCAAACAAAAGGATTTTCAATATCAGTTGGTGTGGGCTGTTAAAGAAGCAAGCCGGCGACTTCATCAAGTAATGCCAGTCACATATATTACCTTCAGTAGATTCAGTATATAAATGAATAGTAAATATATTCTGTTTTTATATCAGTTAGATAAACTTGATGAAACATCCTATCAACAACATAGGCCATGGCCATTTAAAGAGGCAGTGCCCCATTTACAGGTGAGGTAACATTACCTAAGCTTTTAAATCTAATGTTAGAAGGATTCCACATAGAAAAGGGATACAAGTTTTAAAACAGAATATTTATTTTTGTTTCATGACATTGGATTGGAATATTGAGCAGAAAAATAGAACATTGGGTAATACTGAATTGGGGACTGATGATGATGTTACTGTCTGCCATTGTATACTCTATGGTACTGTTGTCTATAATAGTGGTTCTTAACTGTAGTAATTATGTTTTCTGTACTTTTTTATGCTAGTTGTGAATGTTTGTATGACATAATTGTGTTGCATTGTGACATGTTCCTGTAACTATATGAGTTGGTCTTGTTATTGCAGTTGTCATACCTACATGATTTCCTGTGTCAACTATTACACTATCAAGCACTTATCAGGATGCCACTGTCTTGTCTTAGTGGGCCTACCCAGTTACCAAAATTCAATAAATAAAATAAAAAAATACAATCTACCAGAAAAGTGGGCATTATTAAATGTATACAAAATAATTAGTAAGGAATATGTGGTGATATGACATTATATTAATTAACTATAGAAGTGTGATAAAACACATACATATAAGGAGATTGCATGCAATGTATTTTAGTCAGGAAGTATGACCACTTTGAATATATTACGTAAAGTATTTACTTTTTACCTGAAAGGATTTTACATAAGATGTAAAACAAATAGAATGTTTCCAGACAGTTGCTTCAATATTCTTTACCATTAAGTATGACTTTATTGATGTATCTTAGACCCTTAGGAAGTAGTGAGATAACTATGAAACGTTAATCAGAGTTTGGTGGATTTAAACTATCAATAAAAGATATCCTAATATTTCCCGGTGAGTGAATCTATATGTCTCCATATGTGACACAGTACAGAAATTGCCCAGTACTGTAGGAACTGTATTCTGAAGTCCATCTAGTAGGAAGGAGAGGTTTAGGAACCTGAGCAACCTACAGTAGACATGATGACCTTTGGAGTTGGGGGGACTTTAGGGTGTTGGATCATTTGGATACACTAGACAATACTATTGCCACTGAAAGCATCCAGAAGGGTGCCATAAGAAAGAATATGATCAGGTGGGAGGCTAGGACCCAATTAATAAGGGAGTGGTTGGAGGAGTGGGGTTTGAGATGTGGGCTCAGTAATGAGATTTGTGTGGTTGAGGGATTCAATCAAGTAGATGATATTTTTATTGCCAAGATGGAGAGACAATTCATATTAAGGTTCACATGGACCACAAGGCAAAAATGAAGGAAAGGGATGTGAAAGTGTCAGGAAGGTGGTCAGACTTTACTTTGGAGAAGGAAGAGATCCAGCTACTTCTTTTTTTTTAGCCAGCTTCTGCCCCCCATGGGGGTTCTGTTCCCCACTCTGCTCACCGCCCCCCATCCCCAGGCTTACTCCCTTGAGCAGAGCCACCAGGTGTGCACCCCCTCCAGAAAACATGGGTCTCTAGCCATGGCTTGGCCCCAGGGCAGTGTAGTGGTCACAGGACCCCCCTCCCCAGGCAGACCATCGTCTGAGTGGGAGTGGTGGCGGAAACAGAGGCCATCATTAGTGGCTGGCATTTTTTGCAGCAATTTTTCTCTGAGGGTGGGGGCATGCAATGAAGCCAGCATCCACCCCACCCCTGACATGTAGTACAACCAGTGCGGTACCCCCAGCCTCTGCCAGATGTCCACATTGTGCCGGATACTCTTTCCCCCTCCCCCCCAGAGAAGGAGAGCAGTCCCAAGGATGCTCAATCATTCTCTCCCTGGCTGGCCCTCTGACTCCTGAATCCATCCCTGAACCTGGGATGTCTGCACTGCAGATGGACACCTTGCCGCTGCACCGACAGGCCAGCCCGATCCAGCTACATTTTGTAATAAAAACAGAAAGAGTGAAAGGGAATGAGTTCATGCACAGAAGGAGCCCTGGAGTGCAGAAACATTAGGGGTTAAAGTCCCATGACATAGTGAATCCTTGGCCTGGCATTCTTCGGGTTTGAACAATCACATGACCCAGCACTGGCATTACCATAACATTGGCACTGTTTGTCCAGGCACCCAAAAATAATAGCACAACAATGTTTGGAGATGAAGCATCAGCAGGATTCTAAAACTGGGAGGAAGGGTACAAGCCCCCCCAACAGTGACTTTTTTCAAGCATGTGGGTGAGGGTATTTGCCCTGGGTAGAAATGATGCTAAATTTGGTACAAAATGGTGCATCTTAAAAGCTCATTCTATGAAACTGCAGCAAAACGGGCATAATACTAACATACTAAAATGCCAGAAGACTAGACCTAATGGTCTTTCGAGTCTGCTCGATTTTGGTTCTATGTAATAAAGGTGAGTCTGAAAGACCACCTATCACATCGAGTGAACGAACTAGAGCCCAAAGTAAAAAAGGTGACTGATATTGTACCGACCATCACAAATAGCAACAGTCACTACAATACTTACCAAAACCACACAAAAATATTTTTTTTATGTGGGGGGCTTTGCCCTCTTGCCCCCATTGTGGGGTCAAGTCCCCCGCACCCCCCCAAACTTAAATAATCAACACTGAGGTGGTTGCAGACCACAGGGAAAGTTATTGGATTTAAAAAAAAAAAGGTTTCTGCCTATAGCCAGGCCCAAACCCGGGTCTGCTTGCATTGTAAGCAGTGGTGTACACCACTACACTATGCAAGCAGCTTGGAAGAATCAGCCACAAAGGATGCTATATCCTGTAACAGGGAGTATAGCTCCTTGCTATACTTGCTATACAGCATATAGCGACCTATTGCACCACTCGCTCTTTTGTAGAGCGCTATTATTGAGTTGCTGAAAAGTGCAGTGCTCAATAATCAGTGCTCTACATGAGTGCTACCTCGATTTTCAGCACCCGCACTGAGGGCCGATTTTGGTGCCCCCCTCTTGGGTTGTACTGTCCCCAGTCCCAGATGTTCCACCTGTATTGGGCCTGGTCACACTTGCCCTCCCCCTGTACCTGTCCCATCCCCTCTTAAATCTGTCCACAGTCTCCACCTCTACCAGCTCCCTGGACAGTGCATTCAATGGCTCCACCACCCTTTCAGTTTACCAGCTAATTTTATTACTGGTACAATGAGCTTTGCTGTTTTGCTCAGTGGTACAAAGGTAACTAGCTGGAATATAGCAGGTGACTTGAGTCAGGGAAAAATACTTAGCCTAAATTTGTTTTGCTGCCTCACTATTTTAATCAGGCCCTAAGTGGTATTAAACCCAACTGCACACAGACAGACTGAAAATAGACTGATGACATTGAAAATGGAAAATGCACACCATGAGAGACCAGAAGACATTTTGCAGAATTTGGAGCAAAATGTCACATTTTAGAAGCATAGTCTATGAAATCTGCAGCAAGGCAAGCATAATCTACCAGCTAATTTTATCACTGGTACAATGAGTTGTGCTGTGTTTTCAGTGGTACAAAGGGAGAAAAGGAAAGCTAAGGGTGATTGTCAGGCTTGGTGAGGGGTCAGGTAGTAGCAGACAGCTACCAGAAGGCTAGTGTTCTAAATAATATCTTCTCCTCAGAAACCAGGGTTGAGGATAATGGGCCTCTATATGACATCAGGATCAAGGCATCCATGGTGGGGGGGAATGAAATGGAGTGGGTGATGAGCATGGCCAAGTAGGAAAAAAGGACTGGAGCTTCTCAGGGTGGGGAAAGTGCCAAGCCCAGATTGACTGCACCATAGGGTACTTAAGGAACTGCTTTTGGATCTAGATAGACCTTTGTCCTAGCTGTTGAATGACTCAGAAGAATCTGAGATTGTGCCAATGGATTACAGAACTATGGACGTGGTCCCACTCCATAAAGAAGGCTGTGAGAATCCTGGCAACTGCAAGCCTTTTAGTCTTATCTCCATTGTAGGTAAGCTAATGGAGACCAATGGTAACGTAAACTCGTAACCTACTTAGATGACAATAAGCTACAGGATGGCAAGCAGTATTTGTGTCAGGGAAGTCAAGTCAGACCAATCTGATACTGTTTTTTGAGTGGGTCACTAGGCAGTATATAAAAGGTAGGCTGAGGATTTGTTCTACTTTGACTTCAGTGAAGCTGTTGATTATATGCCACACAAGAGGCTGCTAAAAAAGCTGGACAATTTTGAAGTAGAGAATGATTTTGTCATGTGGATAGGGAATTGGCTGTGAGGGGCAACTGAGCGTGGTAGTAAATGGAACCTAATCTGAGGATTGGGGGTCACGGGCAAGGTACCACAGGGATCAGTCCTGGGACCTGTGCTATTCAATGTGTTCTTTAGTGACACAGAGGAGGGCATACTGGACAGGATGTGTCTCTGCTGAAAACACAATGCTATGCAGCAGGATAAAAAATGAGGAATGGGTGAAGGAACTTCAGACAGACCTAAAAAAGGTGGAAAGGTGGTCAATGATCTGGCAATTGAGATTCAACACCAAGAAGTGCAAGGTGATGCACTTTAAAAAGGAATCGACCCAGAGAGTATTGACTAGAGGTGGTCAGGCTGGCCACTACAACGTAGAAGAGGAACATGGATGTCATCACTAGTGACTCACACAGGCAAACTAATCAGTGCAATAAGGCACACAGTAAGGTATCAAGGGTGCTGGGGTGTATCAGGAGAGGTTTTGATTGCAGTAGAAGTGAAGTGATACTGCCCCTTTACAGATCTCAAAATACTGGCCTGGTTCTGTAGCGCTCACCTGAGTAAGGGCATACACAGGCTAGAGTCAGTAAAGAGGAGAGTCACCAAAATGATCCAGGACCAACAAAGTAGATCTTATCAGGAATAGTTTGTGACCCTGAACATGTTCTCCAAACAAAGCAGTAGACATGATAGAGACATACAGTATAAGTTTCTGAGGGGTATAAACAAGTTGAAAAGTGCAGAGCTGATGTTTTAGAAATAGGGATGAAATCACAAGAAGGCATGATTGGAGGTTAGTCAGGGAAAAATTCAGGATGGATGTGTGAAAGTTCTACTATACTGAGGAGGTGGTGGAGCTGTGGAACAGACTGCTGGTGGAAGAGATGGGGGCAGGTACTCTAAATGGGTTCGGACATGGCTTGAATTAAGCAATAGGGCTCATAGTCCCACTGTAGGGATAGAAACATAGAAACATAGAATCTGACGGCAGATAAGGACTGCTTGGCCCACCTAGTCTGCCCATTTCCCTACCTAATGGATAAGCTGCGGATCCTAGTTAACCAACAGCCTACTTCCTCCTACCTCCCACTAGAATTGCCTTATGTCTGTCCCATGCATTCTTGAATTCCACCACTGTTTTTGACTCTACGACTTCCTCAGGAAGGCTGTTCCATGTATCCACAACCCTCTCTGTGAAAGAAATACTTCCTCACATTTCCTCTGAGCCGTCCCCCATCTTCAAATTGTGCCCCCTTGTTTTTGCACATCTCTTTTTCTGAAAGATGCTACCCTCTTGGACTTTGTTGAATCTCTTGGAGTATTTGAAAGTTTCTATCATGTCCCTCCTCTCCTTCCTTTCCTCAAGGCTATACATCTTTAGTTCCTTTAGTCTTTCTTCATATGTCTTCTGATGCAGACCCTGCATCATTTTGGTTACCCTCTTCTGGACAGCCTCCACCCTGTCTACGTCTTTGTGGAGATAGGGTCTCCAGAACTGTACACAGTACTCCAGATATGGTCTTATCAATTGTCTGTACAGAGGGCCAACAACTTCCTGTTTTCTACTGGTAATGCCTCTCCCTATGCATCTCAGTATCCCCAGCCCTCCTTTCTGCCTTTCCACATTGCTGGCCCACCTTTAGGTCATCTGATATGATTACCCCCAGGTCCCTTTCCATTTTTGTTGTTGTCAGTATCTCACCTCCCATTGTGTACTCTTCCCCTGGGTTTTTGTTTCCCAGGTGCATTACTTTGCACTTCTTTGCATTGACTCTAAACTGCCATACATTTGACCATTCCTCCAACCTTGCCAAGTCCCTTTTCATCATTTCCACCTCACCTTGTGTATCAACCTGGTTGCAGATCTTTGTGTCATCTGCAAAGAGACATACTTTCCCTTCTAGTCCCTCTATACTTTCCCTTCCAGTCCCTCTATACTCAATGGGGGATCAACGGGGAAAGGTTGCTGGTGAAGAGGAGAGGGGAACAACCCCCTAGGACACTAGCTCCAGTGGTGCAGTAGTATAATACGGTCAGACTCAATGAACCATTCATCTTTCTGCAGTTAGTTTCTATGTTTCTGTGTGAGTGCCTTCCATAGCAAATCATGCAATGTTATTCAGTGTTCAGTAGGAGGTGCATGGATGCCAGGTGCCCTGTGCCTTTCCTTCTGAAGAACCAAGCCTCTCACCCACATAATTAAATCACACATCATTTTTTTCCAATGTGGGACAGTGGAGTCTGCACAAAAACCTGGTTCTCCTGACCATGCACAATGCTGCCACTGCACCACTGGCCCAGCCTCACTATCACCTTTCTGGCAAACAGCACATCTATGGAATTAGAAACAGTGGGAAGCATATTGGTCAGGGTTATTGACAGCTGAGTTGGCAGTTTGCTATGGTTCAGCCTTATTGGAAGTGAGAGTTTGCAAGGCACAGAGTGGTTAGTGAGTACTTGCAAAGATATGCCTGGATTACATGCTAATGAGAACAGAGTCGTGAATACACATCTCAACAGCTTACTGGAAATTCAAGGGCACTCCTTAAATCCCTTTTTGTGCTCTCAAACATAATGAGTACTGAAAGCATGCCTTAACCACTCAAATGGTAGCAGGATCCTACCACTCAAATGGTAGCAGGATCCTAACAAGCACTATAAGTGACCTATAAACAGATTAAGGAGTATTGTATCACTGCACACTCAAGCAGTGGAAATAAGAAGTTTGCGAGGGAGAATGTGATTTTATAAATACAATATTTCAATCATTTTGTGTTTTTCTTAGTTTTTAGTTTTACAACATATTTACCCTGGGTAGCAAGCTGACATACAACATCTCATTTTCAGCAAAGTCCTAGTTTTACCAATTTCTGCAGGTAGATAGACTTAGTGGGAGGTTAAGTGACTATACCAAGGGCATGCTGGCTCTGGTGGGGTTTGCAGCGTGGTCTAGTGGTTAGAACAACAGTTTGCAAATCAGGAAATCACAGGTTCAAAACCCACTAGAGCCAAATACTCACTATATTCCTTGAGCAAGCCACTTAACCTTCTTCTTCTCCAGTGAAGTACTCCCTGTTTTGGAAAAGGGTAGAAGCAGGACCTCACTGAAAATGAGAAGTTGCAGCTCACCTGGACTCTCCAGGGTAAATAAGTTTTAAAATAAATAAAGCTGTGACCTCCCAGTTCCCCAGCAGTTGCTTCAACCACTAGACGATACAACCCCATACTTTTGCTTAACTGGCAGGAACACACAGTGATAAGTGCTTTAATGTATTGCTGTTTTAATTGTTTATCCTGAGGAGAAAGGCTGGTGGGTGTACTGTAATCTGCTTTAAAAATGTCTTGTGGATACTACAGAAACTTTTCTAAATAATGTACTGTATACTCAGTTCAGTTCATGTTTATTGATCGGCTACAAGCTATTACAAAAGATAATGTCACAATAAATTACAATAGATATGTATCGCAAATATACATTATTTGCAATATATATTACATTAGAATGAAACACAGACACATAACAGAACTAATAAATATCCTACAGTCTCTAAGATAAATACTTCACATGTAATTTATGCAGTTTATTCAGGCATAATAACACATAGTTTGATAAAAAGTGTAGCTAAAATTGTTGCTGAAGATAAATGGCAACCAAAATAGACATTCATGCAATATTAAAGTGCACTGGAGGCAAATACAAAGAGTACAGGCTGTTCCAATGTATTAATTATGTTCCTTTGTTATCCCAAAATAATATGCAGACTACAGAAGCAAAGTAGCCAAGAAGCCACAGATTTTAACTGTTACATCAGAATCATGGGAATTAAACAAAGAAAAAATAATTTGGTCGGGGGGAAGTTGAGATTATCCATAATGGGGCCAAGCAATTCTTGCCTCCTTTTAGTATAGAGGGGGCACACAAGTAATACATGTTTCAAATCATCATCACAGTTTTGATTACATTTGCAATATGGGGTAGAGATACTCTGTCTCTATTGATTGAAATGTATGTAGTTTGTGTTATATAGTACCAATCTAAATCTCGTGAATATCCATCTTTTCTTATATATGGCTCTATTTGATGTTTAGTTTTAAGCAATTTATACCATCTAAAATGCTTCAAAGAGTTGAGACTCTGGAAATCAAACAATACATCCATGTTCCTAGCCCTTCTTTAAATTTTTTAAGATGACATCTTCTTTAGGCCTTAAGTAAATTTCAATCATTACGTGACCAAGGACCAAAGGAAATAGTTTATTTTTAACCAATTGAATGGAGGAAGTGAAAACTCATTGAACGACACATTAATTCCTCCTCTAAACAATATATAGAATCATAGAAATCTGCCAGAAAAAAAGGACCCCTAGGCCCATCCAGTCTGCTTGTAATCCCTCTCCCCTAGGAAGATCCCCTCCGTCCTTTTCCAGCCTGCCCTCTGCCCGCCAGTCCCATGTGTGTTTTCCAGGCCTTGTTAAAACTGTTCACTGTATCCACCTCCACCACCCATTCCGGCAGCCTGTTCCATGGCTATACCACCCTCTTGGTAAAGAACCTCCTCCTGATGTCCCCCTGAATTGTCCTCCCTCTAGTTTGAGGGTATGTCTCCTAGTGGAATTGTTCTTACTCAGTTTGAATATGCTGCCAACTCTCTTCCTGTTTATGCACTTCAAGTACTTGAATGTTTCCACCATATTCCCCCTCTCCTTCCTCTCTTCCAGTGAGTACAGGCCCAGCTCCCCTAGCATCTCCTCATATGACCTCCGCTGCAGCCCACACACCATTTTAGTCACTCTTCTTTGGACCATTTCCAGCCTGTCCTTGTCCCCTTACTGATATAGCCTCCAGAACTGGACTCCATATTCCATGTGTGGTCTGACCATAGTTTTGTACAGTGGCAGGATCACCTCCCTCATCCTGCTTGTGAAACCCCTCCCTATGCATGCCAGCATTCTTAATGCCTTTCTTGCTGCTCTGTCGAATTGACTCCGTACATTCAGACTGTTTGAGATGGTTATCCCAGGTCTCTTTCTTGCTCTGTCTCCTCTAGCTCCTCCCCCCAAGTCAGTATTTTGCCTTCGGTTGTTATGCCCTAAGTGCATAATTCTGCCTTTTTTTTTGTTGAACTGTAATTGCCACCCTTCTGACCACTCCTCCAGCCAGGTCAAATCCTCCCTCATATCCTCCACCCCCCCCTTCCACTGTATCAACCCTGTTACTACAAATTTTCATGTTGTCTGCAAACAGATACACCTTCCCCCATAGACCCACTGTGATGTCTCCAGTGTATATGTTGAAAAGTATGGGTTCCAGCACAAACCCCTAGTTAACCCCACTCATCACCCTTTCTTCCTTCCAGTGCACCCCATTTACTATGACCCTCTGAGTCCTCCCCATAACCAATGTCTCACCCATCTAATGAGCTTGTTCCCCACCCCAAGCTGTCCACCTTGCCTACCAGTCTCCTGAGGGGGACGGTGTCAAATGCCTTCCTGAAGTCCAGGCAGGCCACTTCCACTGTCCCACCCTGGTCCCATATCTCCATCACTCTGTCGAAGAATTCAATCAGGTTGGTCTGATAAGATCTGCTACCCATGAATTCATGCTGATTGTCATTTAGGAGGCCCTCCCACTCTAGATATTTAATCAGCCTTTCCTTAATCAGTGTCTCCATCAGCTTACCGACCATGAAAGTCAGGCTGACCAAGCAGTAGTTTCTTGGCTCTTCCTACTTTCCGCCCTTAAGTAGTGGTACTACCTCAGCCTTTTTCTAGTCCCCAGAAACCCTTCCTTTTGCAGTGACAAGTTGAATAGCCTCGTGAGCGGTGTTGCCAATTCCTGTTTTAATTCTTTGAGTACCTTCAGGTGAATTCTGTCCAGCCCCATCGCCTTATCCATCTACAACTTGCCCAGTTCTTTTAGTACCCTAGCTTCTGCGAAGGGATTAGAGTCCATCTCCCTACCCAACCTCCTCCTATTTCCAATATTGGCCCCCCTCCCTCCTCCACCATAAAGACCAATGCAAAGTATCTATTTAAGACATTGGCTTTTTCTATGTCACCCTCCACCAGTGCCCCCCCCCTTGAGCCTCACATCTCGCTCTTCCCCTTTTTCCATAGGTAAGCAAAATTCTGGCAACTGAAATAGATAGAGAAGAAAAATTAGTTGTCTCTCAACAATCACTGTCTGCAAAGAGAACTGACCAAGCTTAAGTCTAAGTAATTCTGCAGGTTCTGATTGTGGAACCATAAGAAGATGACAATATAGTTTGTTTATAACTGTTTCAAGGGGTTTAATCTTTGTAAATGCCCATATCTCATCCGCATAAAGGATGATGGTTTTATGTTTGACATTAATTACCTTTATAACACCAACCACCGAGCCCTTATCTAAATGTGTATTAAAGCATTTGAATATATTAAAGGCTATTTTTAGTTTAGATTGAAAGTATAGTATATCAAATCAAATCAAATTTTATTTGTAAGAAGTGCATTTCCAAGCCTGTTCAATGCGCTTATAAAGTAAATTTAAAACAGCAACAAACACAACAATACAGTCTACTCCAGTTATAATGACCATGGTTAATTTGGCAATTGGATATTTCGGGCAAAAGTTAAAAATCACTTGTCATGCCTCATAGACTCCCATGTTACCAACTCTGGTTAAACTGATACTTGGCAGCCTCCTATTTTGGGCACTTCTGCAGCATTGTAAGCTCCTTATCAAGTGATTACTGTAACTGTCGTCACACATCCGTAGGTGTTAAGTGCTGTAACTACCCTTACCTGCCCTTACCAGTACATAAGAACCACTTATACAGCCTCATATCATTCACAGCTCTATTCACAGCTCTTGTGTTCTGTTTGTGTACTCCCGACAATAACAGCGAAATGGAAGGCAATGTCCCTCACCAAAAAGGTAGAACTTTTGAACAAAATAGGAAGCGAGGATGAGAGTGCTGGATGGGATGAGCGACAAGGAGTTTGAAGCAGTCTGTCACCTGGGTGATGCAGAGGAGGAGCCTTGCTTCAATGACATGGCATATGTCCTAGAAATGCTGCATACAGAGGAAGAGCCTGACTCTGAAGATGAAGAGAGTAAAGCCTTGATACCAGACTCAAAAGCTATGCCTACTGATGTGAAAAATGCCTTACTAATGCTAAGAAGAGCTATGGAGCAATATCCTGACCTCGAACCAAACAGGGCTGCTTTAATGACTGCAGAAAAGGTCTGGGCTCCCTATCACAGTAAATAAGTACTCAAAATAACAATCCAGGAGTTTTTCAACCCCAAGTAAGAAATTTCCAAAACAGAGCTGCATCACTGTGTGTTACTGGACACTAACTTGGGCTTGGGTTTGGAGGACCGTATTTCACAATCAGTAAATTACTATTTTATCTGCAAACTGCATTTGCGGTTTTTATTTTCAGTGTTTTGATTATAATGATCAAGCTCTATAACAGGCAGATTCTTGATGCATGGATTGGCCCATTATAAGTGGATTATACTTTAGTTAAAACAACAAATAGATATAAAACTCATAAATATATAAAATCCATGTCATTTCCAATAAATCAGCAATTTAAAGTTCTAAAGGCAGTCAGGGAAAGCAAGAGCAATTAAATAGATCTTCAGTGCACTCTTAAAACTCTTGACAGTCAGGCAGGCTTTCAACCGATGAGGTAGAGAGTTCCACAGGGTAGGAGACACCAACGCAAAAGAATGGGCCCTTGATGTTTTAAGTCAAACCCTGGGAACCTCTAACAATCCCTCTTTGGAGGAGTGGAGTGAGCAGAGGTGGCAATAGGGGCACAGAAGATCTTGCAAGTAATGAGGTCCCTGCCCATGTAGGTCAGTAAACCAACCTTGAAGGTGATCCGCCACTGCACTGGCAGCCAGTACAGTGCACAGAGCAGAGGAGTAATATGGCTTGATCTTGAGGAGCCAGTCAACACCTGGCCACTACATTCTGCACCAACAGCAAGCAGCAGATTTCAATCACCAATAGCTCTAGGTAGTGGGCATTACAGTAGTCAAGGTGTGAAGTCATGAAGGTGTGGACCAAAGCTAGAAGATCATTGGGCAGAATCAGGTCCTTACCTGGGCGATATTCCTCAGATGGTAAAAAGAGGTCTTAGCAATGGCCAACACCTGAGATTTAAGTGTCAGGCTGTCATCAAAAATAATGCCATGGTGTCACACCTGGTCAGAGGTCATCAGGTGAATGCCCCTGAGCCAAAGCCCAGAGGGCTGACCTGCCAGTGAACCTACACCCTGATGACCTGAGTCCACAATCAATACCTCACTTTTTCTGGGTTCAACCACAGCCAGCTAGAACTCATCCAATCCTGGAACTTAGAGAGGCACTTATTAAAGACCGAGAGGACCCCATCCTTCTCGGGCTTTCCAAGAGCAATTTTCCATATATCTAACCCCTAAATAATCATAAGACTTGGAAATTTCATTTTTTTCATTATCAATGAATAGAGAAGGGGTTTTCTTACTTTAATTGGCAAAAACTATCATTTTTGTTTTTTCCTTATTGATGGTAAGTCTATTATCTTTACATACTTCTGCAAAACAGTTAACCTTCCTCTGCAAGCCTAAGAAAGACATTGATAGTAAAACAATAACATTCACATATACTATACATGCTATCTTCTTATCCTTAACCCCAGGAGAGTGAAAATCTACATTTTCCAGATTTTGTAAAATGGTATGTATATAAATATTAAAAAGGGTAGGAGCTATGAGGCAGCCTTGATGTACCCCACAATTAGTAGTTATTGAGTATGTAGTACCACCATATTGGTTATGTTGTACAGTAATCCAAGTTTTAGAATGAAGGCAAATCAAGATGTCTAATAATACTGAGTCTATACCTAATATTTCCAATGTCTTCCATAATAGGGTATGATTTATACTGTCAGAGGCTGCACTCAAATCCACAAGCAGCAGTACAGTTTAGCTTTCTTTACCTTAATGTATTTCCAGATTTGGTGTGATAGGATGTAACAGTGTTGGATAGTTGAACATCCAGATCTGAAGCTGTTTTGATATTCAGTCAATATTTGTTTTTCTTCAAGCCAGTCCTGAAGTCTTTGTACAATAATTTTGCAGAACAGTTTTTGTGAGGTATCGGTCAAACTTAATCGTCAATGCATTTTGGGGTCAGAATGGCTTCCCTTTTTAAATATAGGGAAAATAGTGCTGCCTGTCCAACTAGAAGGAAGATGTCCACCTTGGACTATATAATTGAATAATATCTTTAGAATGGGGACCCACCAATCTGGAAAAGATTTGTATACATCTACTAAAATTTGATCAGGGACCTTGTATGAACAAGACTTTGAAATTGCATAACTGATCTCATTCTCCTAAATAAAAATTGGATAAGGAGCCATTGTTCGATTTAAATGTTGTCCCTGTGCGATATACCCACAAAAGTCTATATTCTCTATGTCCGAATAATATAAATTTTTAAAATGTTCCTCCCAGATGAAAGGGGAAATGAAGGCTTCAATACCAGCTGAATAGTTACTATAACACTGGCTTACTAGAGTCCAGAATTTTGTTGTGCCTTTAGAATGAATGGTTTCTCTGAGCTTGTCCTATATTCTCTTATAATATTTACCCCTCTCAACTTCAGGCAATTTTTTGTATTTTTTGCATGCTGTATTTAAGGTTTTTAAATTTCCCTCATTATTGATCTTTTGCAGTATCTGTCTAATCTGTTTAAATTTCTTTTGGCATTTGTACAGATTTTATTGAACCATGTAAACCAAGTCCTGCATGAAGGTCCGACGCAAGTCTAGCAAGGCCAGAAAGCCGAGCTGGTGGACCAGAGAGGTTCAGGAGGTGGTGAGGAAGAAAAGAGTGACTTATAGGAAATATAAGCACTCATGAGGGAACATGGAAATGGGGGAGTATGACATGATATCTAAAACAGTAACCAGGGTGGTGAGATCGGCCAAGGTGATGATGGAGCAGAGGTTGGCACAGAGGATCAGAAATGGGGAAAAAGGGTTCTTTAGGTACAGTATATCAGGGGAAAGGAGGAAAGTGAAGGGGAAGATTAGCAGACTGAGGTCAAGGAGTAGTTGGGTTGAGGAGACCAGAGATCAGGAGGAGGTACTTAATGAATACTTTGCCTAAGTTTTCCCAAGGGATGATGGAGTGCCAACACCAAGTGGGAGAAGGTTGATTGGGAGTGAGAGAAAGCTCTCTGACACTGAAATTCCTGTTGGTAGGGTGAGGGAGGCTCTAAAGTCCCTGAAAATGGATGAGGCACTGGATCTAGATGGCATTCATCCCAGGGTGCTGAAGGAGAATGCAGATGTCCTTGAGCCACCTTTGACGGACCTTTTTAACTCCTCCCTAGGGACACAAGCATGGGTATGTTGACTGTCTGAAAACTCTGTATCAAATCAGAACAAAGACTCTCATATTGCTTATTTATATACATTCTTGCATTAATGTCTCCTATTATTAACATTTGCTTCTTGTTCGTATACGAACATATGAAAATGCCAACAGATAAAGGCCTCACGGTCTATCGCGTCTGCTCAGTTGTACAGCTCACAGTTCAGAAAACTGCTGCTGCCCCTCCCTTGCCCCTCTATCTACATTGTTTCCCCAAACTGAGCTCCCCACACTGGTCAACTCCCCTCTCGACTTGTATTCTGCCTTTGATCTTATCCCATCCCTTTTAAAACTCCCCACTGATTTCAGAGAGATCACCTCCTCAGGCAGTGTGTTCCATGCCTTCCCTACCTCTCCATGAAGTAATGCCTCCTTATCTCCCACCTGAACCTACCACCCTCCAGTTTCAGACTATGCCCTCTTGTGATCCTCTCCTTCTTCAATCAAAACATACCCTCAGTACTAATTCTGTTTATGCCCTTCAAGTACTTAAAGGTCTCGATCATATCACCTCTGTCCCTTCTAACCTCCAGGGAGTACATGTTGAGCTACCTCAGCCTACACTCATAGGGTTTCTCTCCCATCCCCCTGATCATCTTGGTCGCCCACCTCTGGACCCCCTCCAAAAGTTTGATGTCCTTCTTTAAATAGGTGCACCAGAATTTCACACAGTACTCCAAGTGAGGCCTCATCAATGATTTGTACAGTGGAAGGATTACTTCCTCCCTCCTAGATGTGATCCCCTTAGCAATACACCCCAGCATTTTGTTGGCCCTGGATGCTGCTTTTCTACACTGTGCTGAGTGATTCATATTCCCTGTAACCACCACCCCCAGATAGTTTTCGTCCACAGAGACAGATAACCACTCCACACCCAAATGGTAACTGTACTCTGGGTTTCTTTCTTTCTTTCTTTCTTTCTTTATTTATTTATTTATTTATTTTTTATTTAGTTTTTGTTGACCGGGTAAGTGCACTAGACAAATCCTGCCTATTTTCAGGCACGACCCGGGGGAGGGGGATACAGATGAATGCCAACTGACCTTGAACCAGATTAAGCTGTTGGTGGTATTGTTAGTGAATGAGGGAAATTTGGCCAGGACACCGGGGAAATTCCCCTACTCTTTTCGATAAGTGCCATGGGATCTTTAACATCAACCTGAACTACCACCAATCCAAGCAGATGGGACCTCGGTTTAATGTCTCATCTGAAAGACGGGCTCCAATATGCATGACCTTGCACTTCTTAGCACTGAAACCCAGCTGCCTAGTGTTTGACCAGTGCTTAAGTCTTTCCAAATCCTCCTGGAGTACCCTCCCTTCTTCCAAACTGTTCATTACTGCACCTATTTTGGTATTGTCAATGAACAGGCTTATCTTGCTCTTCACCCCTTTAGTTATATCAACTATGAAGATGTTAAATAGCATTGGCTCCAGAACCAAGCCCTGTGGGATCCCACTGATGACTGCTTGGGGTGTTGAGAGTCCTCCCCCCACCACCACCCTCTGCTGTCTGTTCCTCAGCCAGTTCCCTATCCACCTAACTAGCTTCTCCTCTGTCCCCAGGTTCTCCAGCTTAAAAGTCAATCTCCCATGCGGCACCGAGTCAAAGACCTTGCTGAAGTAGAGATACAGGACTTCAACTGCCTGACTGCCATCCAGTGCCTTAATCACCGAGTCAAAAAAGTTAACTGGGTTTGTTTGACATGACCTCCTCAGGACAAACCCATGCTGGTGGTTGTCATGAAGACTGTTCTCTTCCAAGAATGTCACTATCCTCTCTTTTAGGATAATCTCCATTAGTTTCCCAACTATGGACATGCAGCTGACCACCTGTAATTACCAGGGTCATCCCAGGGTCCACTCTTATGGAGGGGCACCACATGTGCAATCCTCCAGTCTACAGGCACTCATCCGGTCTGCAGGGAGGTGCTACCAGGACCTCTGCCAGGTCCTTCAGGACTCTTGGATATATCCCATCTGGTCCTGGTGCCTTGCCTTTCTGTAAGGACTTAAGGCCCTTCAATACTCTTTTTACAATGATCTCTTCATCTGTTATCCCCTCTCCTCCACCACCTCCTACCCTGTCACTTCCCTGTGGGATGGGCCCATCTTATTCCTGGTAAATAGTGAACAGAAGTACTCATTTAGTACCTCCACCTGTTCTGCCCCCTTCTCTGCCCACCCTCCATCCTTCTTGATCCTGGTGATCTGTTCCCTGCAGCTCCTCCTCTCCCAGATGTACTTAAAGAAATCTTTTTCACCTTCTCTAATCCCATGTGCAAGCCTTAGCTCTTTTGAGGCCTTGGCTGCCCTTACAAACCTGCTCATCTCCCTGGATTTCTTGTTGTACTCTTCCTTATTAGCCTTCCTGCAGGTCCTCTTGTAGGTTTTGAATGCTGTCCTTTGTTCTCTCACCCTCTCTTGCACCTCCTTGGTCTACCAACTTGGTTTTCTGGACCTTGCCTTCTTACTACTGCTCCTCATGCAGGAGTTTGTGGCCTCTACCTGTCCCAACTTCAAGATGTCCAATTTCTGGTTGTTATCCTCCTTGTATTTATTAGACCACCCTCCAGCAAGACCCCTGGCCCCCCTTATACTTCTCTTGTCCACTGCTTCCTCCCCTTTTTGAATTTTGTACAATTCCCTTATCTCCAGTTGGGGAGGATGGCAAAAGGCCTCCCGCACCTTGCATCTCAGACTGTTTCCCAAGTCTTCTGCCCCCTCCTTATTTTAAATTATATGTGGGCACTGGACAGGGGCTGTGTGGTGGATGTACTCTAACTGGATTTCAGCAAGGCCTTCAATTCAGTGCCCCATGGTAGGTTGACCTGCAAGATGAAGAGTATGGGAGTAGGGAGGAAACTAGTCAGATGGGTTGAAAACTGGCTGCAGGAGAGACAGCAGAAGGTAATGGTGGGAGGTGGGGCATCAGAGCCCATGGCAGTGACAAGTTGTGTCCCACAGGTTCGGTACTGAGACCGGTCCTGTTTAACATTTTCATCGCAGACATAGCAGTAGGGATCAAGAATAAGATCAGTCTCTTCGCAGATGACACCAAGATCTGTGCTGAGGTGTATGGGGGTGAGGGGGGGCAACGTACTTCAGGAGGATTTGGCAAAACTGGAGGAATGGTCGCACACCTGGTAGCTTAAGTCCAACACCAAGAAGTGCAAAGTGATGCATTTGGGAGACAGGAACCCAGGATACAGTTACTGGTTGGAGGATGTCCAGTTATCCACATCCAAGGAGGAGAAGGATCTGGTGGTGCTTGTGACTGGGGAAATGAACCACTCAGCACAGTGCAGAAAGGCAGCAGCAAAGGAAAACAGAATGCTAGGGTGCATAGCAAGGCGGATAACATCTAGAAGTAGTAAGGTCATATTGCCTTTGTACAGGTCCCTGGTGAGGCAGCACTTGGAGTACTGTGTGCAATTCTGGCACCCCTACTTAAAAAGGGACATCAAACTGCTGGAGGTGGTGCAGCACAGAGCAACAAAATGATCCTGAGGCTGGGGGATAGACCTTATGAGGAAAGACAGAGATCTCAATATGTATACCCTGGAAGATAGAAGAGAAAGAGAGGGTATATGACTGATACCTTCAAGTACCTGAAAAGGATAAATGGAGTGAGCACCAGGTGTGTATTCACTCTTAAGAGTGGAAGGGAAACCAGAGGGCACTCTCTGAAGTTGGGGAGGACAGATTCAGGAGGGAATTTAGAGACATTATTTCACTGAAAGGGTGGTAGCAGTGTGGAATGCAATGCCAGAGGAACTCATATCATTGCAGACAGTGGGGAGCTTCAAGAGGGGGTAGGACAGATTCAAAGGGAGAGTACAAACTGGGAGGGGGCAAGGAGTGAGAAAGAAGGAAACTGAGGGAAGGGGTCAGCTGCAGTTTAATGGATTGATGTGCTGCACACTCGAGCAGACTAGATAGATCATAAGGCCTGTATCTGCTGGCAATTTTGTATGTTCATATGTTTGTATGTGGTTGCAACAAACTCTTCTAGTTTCTGCTTCAGGACTCCTGATACCTCTCTACTCAGGTGAAGTCTCTCCGGGGTGTACAAGTCCTTGTTTTCTAATGTTGACCCCCAGTCCCCCACCAGTCCAAACACCTTATTTCTACACCAATCCACCAATCATTCATTAAGCTTCTTTATTTTTTGTTCCCTGGCTGTACTTACCTTCGGTACAGGCAGAACTTCAGAGAAGGCAACTGTTTGCCCAGCCTTGATGCATATCCTGGCCAGCTCTCTGAATCTTGCCTGCACTTTCTGTACACCGTTTCCCTCCAGATTATTTGTACCAAGGTGCACCACTATGTGAGGCTTCCCCCCTTGTTGCTTTACACATGTTGGAATAATGTGCCTCACTTAGAGAAGGGCAAAATCCACAAATTTCATTACGTGAAATATTTTATGAAATTCACACATTTCGCAAAATATTTTGCAGTTGTGAAATGCGAAATTCCACCAGTGAAATGTGAAATTTCATCTGCGAATGGTGGAATTCTCACTCCCCATGCAACACCCCCATGTGTCCCTTGTTTCCTGATGTACCACCCTCTGGGTCCAACCATTGTTTAGCCAGTGCTTCTCTTCTCCCTTTTCCTCTAACCACATCCCACTTCCTTGACTTTGATATCACCTGGCCATATCAGTTCTTGCCTGTGGGCAGCTTAGCTTCCCTTCTTGATTCACAACTATTCCTCTCCCAATGTGTTTCTGTGCTCCACCGGGCCCTGGTACCCTTTTCAGGCACACACCTCTACCCTGTGTAATTCCCCTCTCAGCCAGATGATCTCTTCCCTGAGGTGACTAAGCTGCTTATACACAATGCATCTCCCCTGTCTTCATACAATCCCCAGGACGATGGCAGCTGCACATCCATTGCATCCTACCACACTATCATTATTTCCTCTTGTGCTGCTGGTCACAAATCAACTGCTTTCACTTGCCCCTCATTTAGGCTGTGACCCTCCCCAGTTCCTCTGTCTCTCCATCTGCCTTCACTGTTCACTTCATTTTAAAGCACTTTCCCCCACAAAACAATACAGTTGCAGCACTTACATGTCTCTCTTCTTCCTCTTCCTCTCCCCTCTCTTCTACTTCTGTGTCCTCTACCTCTTTGTTTCTCCCCCCAGTCCCTCACTTCTGGTCTGTTCTCTCCTTACTGTTTACTTTACTTGCTTGGCTTCTCAGAGTGTCCTAGACTCTACAAGGGACCCAGCCTAATTGCTTTTGTATATGTCAGAAGTAGTGTAGGGATGTGTGTTGACCTACTTTCTGTGAGGTAGTAGGAAGTGGCATAAAATCAGACATGTATAAAGGGAGACTAGCCCTGGGGTGGGTAGGATGTGGGCTGGGTGGGTGGAAGTTAGTTCCCTGTCCCAGAAGCAATTAGCTCAAAATGTCTCCACTAAGGCTAAAATACAATGTGGATCAAAATGAGTGAGTGCCTAAGGAATGCACTAGCAAATGGGCAGGAAGGAGGGGTGGAAGAACAATGGGGAATAATAAAAACTGCCATCACAAAGGTAACAAGCCTTTGTGTGAAGCAAATAAACAAAACAAAACGATGTAAGAAACCACTATGGTTCTCAAAGGAAGTGGCAGTGAAGGTTCAAGAGAAAAAGAAAGCATTCAGGAAGTACAAGGAATCACAGAAGAAGCAGGACAGAGAACTGTAGCAGTTAAAGCAAAAGGAAGCTGGGAAGGCAGTCAGAACAGCAAAGGCCCAAACCGAGGAAAAGATAGCCAACTCAGTTAAGAAGGAGGATAAAACCTTGTATAGGTACATCAGGGGCGAAGGAAGACCAAGAAAGGGATGGTGAGGCTTAGTAAAGGGAGGGAGGAGGGTGGGCAGAGGAGACTGTGAAAAGGCAGAGATACTAAACAAATATTTTTCTCAGTATTTACAAATGAAGAGGGGGAGGTACCTAAAACAAACATTAGAAACACTCTGGATACAGAAGTTGATACCAGCCCATTTACAGAAGAAAGGGTTCTGAAAGAACTCGTAAAACTGAAGGTGGACTGGGACAAAGCAATGGGGCCTGATGGGATTCATCCTAGAATTCTAAAAGAACTAAGGGTAGAACTAGTGACACCACTGACTACCCTCTTTAACAAATCATGGGAGGATGGGGTGGTACCCGAGGACTGGAGGAGGGCAGATGTGATTCCCCTTCACAAAAGTGGGAGCAAGGCAGAAACAGGAAACTATAGACCTGTTAGTTTAACCTCAGTGATAGGGAAAATGATGGAATCACTTCTGAAGCAAAGAATTGTCAAGTATCTAGAGGTCAGAGGGGCACAGGACCCAAGGCAGCATGGATTCACAGTGGGAAGGTCATGCCAGACTAATCTGATAGATTTCTTTGACTGGGTGACCAAAGTAGTAGATCAGGGAGGGGCTGTGGACATGGCCTACCTAGACTTTAGCAAGGCATTTGACACAGTCCCACACAAAAGATTAATATACAAGTTAGCCAGCCTGGGAGTGGGTCCAAAGATGTCAGCCTGGGTAAAGAATTGGCTGGAGAATAGGACACAGAGAGTAATAGTAAATGGAGTCCACTCTGAAGAAAGGGTGGTTACTAGTGGGGTACCGCAGGGTTCAGTATTAGGACTGGTCCTCTTCAATGTCTTTATGCGTTACATTGCAGAGGGACTGGAAGGAAAAGTATGTCTCTTTGCAGATGACACAAAGATCTGCAACAGAGTTGATGCACAAGGTGGGGTGGAAAGGATGAGAAGGGACTTGCCAAGGTTAGAGGAATGGTCAAATGTATGGCAGCTTAGATTCAATGCTAAGAAGTGCAAGGTAATGCACCTGGGAAACAAAAACCCAGGGGAAGAGTACACAATGGGGGTGAGATGCTAACAACAACAAAAATGGAAAGGGACCTGGGGGTAGTCATATCAGATGACCTAAAGGTGGGCAAGCAATGTGAGAGGGCAGCAAGGAGGGCTGGGGGGATACTGGGATGCATAGGGAGAGGCATCTCCAGTAGAAAACAGGAAGTTATTATCCCTCTGTACAGACAGCTGGTCAGACCCCATCTGGAGTACTGCGTGCAGTTCTGGAGACCCAATCTCCGCAAAGACATAGACAAGATGGAAGCTGTCCAGAGGAGGGCAACTAAAATGGTGCAGGGTCTGCACTGGAAGACATATGAAGAAAGACTAAAGGAGCTTAATATGTATAGCCTTGAGGAAAGGAGGGAGAGGGAGGACATGATAGAAACGTTCAAGTACCTCAAGGGAATCAACAAAGTCCAAGAGGGTAGCATCTTTCAAAAAAGAGTGTGCAAGAACAAGGGGGCACAATTTGAAGATGAGGGGGCAGCTCAGAGGTAATTTAAGGAAGTATTTTTTCACAGAGAGGGTTGTGGATGCATGGAACGGCCTTCCAGAGGAGGTTGTGGAGTCAAAAACAGTGGTGGAATTCAAGCATACATGGGACAGTCATAAGGCCATTCTAGGGGGGTTGGGATAGGAAGAAGTAGGCTGCTGATTAACTGGGATCTGCAGCTTATCCAGTAGGTAGGGAAATGGACAGACTGGGTGGGCCAAGCGGTCCTTATCTGCCCTCAAATTCTATGTTTCTATGTTTCTGTGACCGACCCTTAAATAGTCAAAAGGATAGATATTTTTTTTTTTATTTAGTTTTTGTTGACCGGGTAAGTGCACTAGACAAATCCTGCCTATTTTCAGGCATGACCCGGGGGAAGGGGATACCGATGAATGCCAAGTGACCTTGAACCAGATTAAGCTGTTGGTGGTATTTTTAGTTTATGCTCCCCACTCCCTGAAAGAGTACTATATCTGCCTACACAGTCTGTATTTGCTTAGCCTAGATATGTGCCAAACTCCTTAATACAGTTTTATATTTGCCTGCACAATCTGTTTTCTATTTTTGTTTCTTTAGCACATTCATTTAAACAAAGCTAATCCTCTGTAATGTGATGCCTGCAGTTCCTGCTGCTTACGATACAAACTCAGCCAATTACAAACAACCAGAAACTTACCAGCCAACAGAAGCCTACTGCTGCCCAAACAAAATGGCTATCCATTAGATCATTTAAAAATGATTAAAACTATAGCCAGATATCTGCAAAGGATTTACCACTGGAGGGAATAAATATTCACAACTATTGTCTTCAGACGTTCCTTAATTAACCTTACAGGGAGAATGAATTTCACAGATAATGGAAGTAAAATAACTGTAAAATTCAAGGATGTTTTGCCATGCCAGTTTTGTTGCAGCCAAACTTTTCATTTTTGTGAGCTGGGATGGCAAACAATGTATAACCTGATCTCATAGAAACATAGAAGTTGTCAGTAGATAAGGACCTCCAGGCCCATCCAGTTTGCCCATAAGTCCTCTCCTTATTTGTGGATTCTAGATCAATGGCTTTCTCCTTTCCTTTCTGCTTCTAGGATTCCCTTATGTCTGTCCCATGCATATTTAAATCCCTCCGCTATGCTTGCTTCCACCACCTCCTGTGACAGACTGTTCCATGCATTCACCACCCCTCTCCATGAAGAAAAACTTTCACACATTTCCCCTTAACCTGCCACCGTCCAGTTTCACATCATACCCACTCATTCTTGTACTCTTCCTATATTGGAAGATGTTGCCCCCCCCCCCGCACCTTGTTTATGCCTTTAAGGTACTTGAAAGTGTCTATCATGTCACCCCAATTCCTCTTCTCTTCTTGTGAGTATATATTGAAGTCCCTTAGTCTCTCCTCATATGTTTTCTGGTGCAAGCCCTGTACCATCTTTGTTGCCCTTCTCTGGACTGCCTCCACCCTGTCAATGTCCTTTTGAAGATGCAGCCCCCAGAATTGTACACATTACTCTAGGTGAGGCCTCACTAGTGTTTTCTACTAGTGATACCTCTGCCTATGCACCCCAACTTACCACTGACCCTCCCTGCTGCCTTTGTACTCTGCTTAGACACCTTTAGGTCATCTGAAATGATAACCCCCCAGATCCCTTTCTTCCTTGCCACCTAGATGTATACTCTGTGATCTGAACAAGTCACTTAACTTCCTTGTGCTCCCAGGTTGCATCTGGAAACAAGCGTCAGCTTAGTGTGCTACTTCTGGTTAAACAATGTTCCCTTTCCCTTTCCCTTGATGATCTTCAGCAACTCCCCCCCCCAATACTGTAGCTCTCTCTAGGGTTCACTCATCCCAAGTGCATTATTTTACACTTCTTTAAGCTGAACCCCAGCTGCCACACCCTGGACCATTTTTCGAGCTTTCCAAGGTCCCTCCTCATTTTCTCCACCCTGTTGCAGATCTTGGTGTCATCTGCAAATAGGCAGACCTTTCCCTCCAGCCCTTCTGCTATGTCACTAATGAAGGCATTAAACAGGACTGGCCCAAAGACTGATCCCTGAGGTACCCCACTGGTCACCCCTCTCTCCCCAGATTGGAGTCCATTTACCACCACCCTCTGCCTCCTGTCTGTCAACCAGTTCCTCACCCAGTTTATTACCTTGTGGCCCATGCCCAGACTACCCATCTTGCTAATCAGTCTTTTATGTGGGATGGTGTTGAAAGCCTTGCTGAAATCGAGGTAGGTGACATCCACTGCTCCCCCCGATTTACTTCCCTCATCACCCATTAGATTTGTTTGACATGACCTGCCTGTTGTGAATCCATGTTGCCTCAGATTCTTGGCACCACTGGATTCCAAGTGTCTCACTATTCTTTCCTTAAGTAGTGCCTCCATGATTTTTCCCACTACTGAGGTGAGGCTGACCAGCCTATAGTTTCCTGCCTACTCTCTGCTACCACTTTTGTTTTGAGGGACTACATGTGCCCTCCTCCAGTCCTTTGGAACTACTCCTGTGTGTAAAGGGATATTAGAGCTCCAAGTATCTTGCAGACAAAGGATATCATAACACATTAGGAAATCATTTGTCTCATTTGCCAATCTAAAGGAGAGACCTTTAATGTTCCAGAACATGAAGGTTATCTCCCCAAGTGGAACCATTGAACTATGAATTATTTCTGTACTCTTATTTGGTCATAGCAGAGATATTGACTGTAGTGGTGAAAAGCAGTTATTAACTCCTGATTTTGACATATCCATGCTCTGAGTCACCATTGGAGAGTTGAGATTTGCTCCAGGATGTGTAGCCAGGGTTTCAAAGTTTGTTATAAGAATCCCTAATGTATCTAGCACATGGGAAGATTTTAAGACCACATCCATCAGTTTGGAACTTTTGAATGTAATATCCAATTGCGGAGTGTCTGTGATACCTTTATTGATCTTAATCCAAGCAACAGAGCTGGGGGAGAGTTTCAAACCAAGTGAATGAGATAAAAAAAAATGCTAGATCAAATTTGGCCTTTTTTATTGTATCTTCAGCATTTGTTTTTCACCCCAATATTGACAAAGTCTTACTTTCCCAAGACAGTGTATGTCTAGACTCATATTTGGCAATGGTCTCCTGAACATTACCTACTCTCATCAAATCTTCCTTCTTAGTCTTTATTTGTGAGGTGCTTTCTAGTTCACCTGTACTTAAACTACAAGACTTTGGGACCTTAATCGGTGGGAAAAGCTTAATTCCTAGTGGCAGCAACATTTTTTTTTTCAAGTACTGTGAGCTAATTTTTCAGAGCCCATATCCAATAAAACATAATTGAAATGATCTGGATTAGGAAGATGTAAGGCAAAGACATCAACTTCTTCCCCTGAAATACGAAAAGGATGCTTTATCTATTTTAACAATTTTCCTGGGGTCTATAGCTGTAATAAATTAAACGCCTGAATTTCTATTAGGAATTCCGTTTCCAAAGCTGAGCAATCATACATTGAGTTATATGCACTAAAATAGATTAGTATGTTATGTGAAGTATCTACTGAAGTTTTCCTTTCCAATCCATCTTCTTTGTTCTCAGATTTTGGGCATTCTGAGAATCCCTCAACTTCCCCTCCTGACCAAAGTTTCCACCTGAGTTGAGGAATACAATTCCATATTATTATTAGAAACAACCTAATTCAGCTTCACTGGCTTAACTTGCACCTGCATTTTGCATACTGTATATGCATATACCCCATCAAGAATTCTTAGATCTTTTTTCTTCCCCTTGTTCTCTTTCCCTCTTTTATTATTAGTTGTATTATTTGTTTCAGGCACAAATTGCACATTTGGACCATTGATTTTAAATTGTATTTGTTTGCTTTTTTTTGCTTTAATTTTTTTTATTTTTCTGTTTTTTTCTAATGCCTTTGGGGCCTGTAAAGCCCTCAGAAACCCTCTTCAGGTCTGAAGGTACTGAGGAATGTTCTTTCTTAAAGGAGGGTGGAAGGGAGATTTGGATTGCTTTATTAGCAGTTTCTTTTGTTGCTTCTGCCTCACAGATGGAACAGGACATCTCAGACTTTTTTTTTTATATTCTTTTAGGTAACCAGGTAAGGCCCATTAGGCACAAGTGCCTGTTTCCAGGGATGAACCATGAGCACTGGAGTGGTTAAGTGACTTCTTCAGAGTCACACAGTATGCAAGTGGAGGTTTTGGGAATGAAACCCAAGTCTGCTGGATGTACCAAGCTCATTCACAGCTTGTTACTCTAACATCTAGGCTATACTGCCAGAATCATATTGCTCTTCTTTCCTTAATTGTTTTGAGAGTGCCTGATTGAAAAAGACATCAGTCCTTAAACTAGTGATCTCCTCTTTGATTGCCCCCAAACTTTTCCAAAGGTATCATGTTAGCAAAATATGGATTTTTAATTATTTCCAGCATTTGATTGGAGAGGGAAGAAGAAGAAACAAAATTTCCTTCATTAGTGAAGAATTCCTTATTGTATGCAATATGTGTAGAATTTAACCCAGCTTCAATAGTTGGAGTAGTGAAATTGCAAAATTTAGGAGGAGGTACCACCTTAAGACTTACTTTATCCACTTCCTTATCATCAAATCCTAAAGGGACTAGTTTCTTAAGTCCATCTTTAGCATGACTAAGGTCATGAATGATTGATGCAAGGCTATCAGGATTTTCTGTGTCAATTTGAGCAAAACCTCCCAATTTGTTGTTATGTTAGTGCTGGCTTTATGTAAAAAAAAGTGATTTTATATATATATATATATATATATATATATATATATATATATATTCTGAACAGGTGGAAGATATATGTTCTGATGAGAACAACTGAGAAGCTGATGAGTTAAGATTACATTCAAAACTTGTGTTATCCAAAATTGAAGTTGTATGATTATATGAATCCCATTCATGGGCAAACAGAGATATACCCTCTGGAATTTGCCTCAGTTTATTAGTTGGTGATGGTTTTAGATTTAAGGAATTAACCTCTAATATTGTTAAATTCAAGCCCTTAATAGGGGCAACATTCTCAGAATGGTAATTCCCTGTTCCCATTTGAACCACTGGTGTAGAAACTGAAATGGAAAAAGGAAAATCAGTTTTCTTTGGTGAAATGCCTCAAAAAAAATCTGCAATTTTTAATTGTTTAAAGGCAAACCCCCTCTTTATTTTCCATATTATTTTTACTATTAGCCCTCTATTTCTTTGATTTCAAACTCTTTTTATTGCCTTCCTGCATGTATTGTGCTTCTTCTGTAAGAAAGCTGTTTAACCACATTGTGTACAAACCATCCTGAAAATAGAAATGCAAGCCCAGATTCCTTGTTAAACTTAAGAACCCCCTATATAAATATGTAGTCATAAACGTTAAATACTTAAGTACTTAAATAAATAGTGCAATTACATATATTACTTATAATATGAAAGAGCCAGCCAGGATAAAACAGGCTAGTAATACCATCCAGTAAGTAATCTTCCAGTTATGGTCCACTAAAAGGACTTGTAAAGACTAAATGGTCCAGAATACTGGGAGACAAAAAGATCCTACTTGTTCATTCAATTATTCAGAGAAAACAATTTTTTGTTTAAGAAGGACCAGTCCTCAGAGAGTCCCAAATAAGAGTATTATACTTTGGTTCCACTTGTATAAACCAAGTCTCTGCATTTGTTTCCCCAGCAAGGAGCAGAAATTAGTTTCAACAAATAGGTATGCTCTCCAGAAAAGTTCCAGACTCCACTTTCTTTGATATAAATGCAATTTGATCTGGTGGAACAAAATTAAAAAGAAATACAAGTCCAGGGAAATGGCTTGAATATGAACCAATTAATCATATAAGCAAATTATCAACCAATTAAACTAAAGTAGCTTAGATATATCATTAAGAGATCCTAAGAATTCCTTTTGGACAATATTTATTCTAGTTCATAAATAATAATGTGAACTTTAATTTTAAATGTTTCCTATATTTTAACTATGTATAAGTTAATCAAAAAATATGATAAGGTATGTGAGTCAAATCAAATTTATTTATTAATTTTTTTTATCTATTGAAATGTTTCACCGTGAAGGCACACTGAGCAACAAGTTGCTCATCTCCTGGTGAGACCTGGGGGGTAAGGGAACATGAGGATAGTTTACAGAGATTTGGTACACAATATAAATTTACAGCAGATTACATTCAAATAATTTGAGCAGACTGTACAGGAGTAATGAAATAGCGGGATGCTAACAGTTTTGAACTATAACTAACAAATAAAAATAGATCAATTAAATCTGAATAAATTCAGCACTAGCTTCAAATTCCACTAATGAGTTATTTTTTTAATAGACTGTTGAGAAGCTTTAAATTAAAGTGTGTACCCAAGAGTGCAATAAAGATCAGTAAGAGTCTAGTATTAAAATCAAGCAGACAAAAATAATGATTGGTATTTGACAAGAAAAATTAAAATAACTTAATGCTGGATTGCACCAAACGACTTCTAGAAAAAGACTCAGAAACTCTGCCAAAATGAATGTACAAGCAGGTTCTGATAGCTGATCTATGCGTCTCTTAAAATATAAATATATACCTTATATTAGAGAATGGTAACAAGATGTCCTTCCCCAAAAAGGACTTAAGGGGTCTATTAGCTGATTTAAAAACAGGTCCTATAATAGATGAGGTGGCTCCCAGAATAAAATATAGCTGCCAGGGATGCTGAAAAATAAATTAGAAAATATGAAATATTAGCAACCACTTCTTAAAAACTCGGGGAGCATTCACAATAGAAACCAAATTCTTGGCTCTTAAGATTCACATACTATGCTGCTCAGTCCATCTTAGAGAATGAAAAATCAGAAGAATAAAAAAAATAAAATCCCAAAGTGTTAAGAGCCCAGAGCTCTAAATGAAGCATGGCACAGTGAGTCCTTTAACTGCTGCTCCAAAATGGTGTTTGCTCACAGAGGATGTCAATGCATGCACTTATTCTAAATTGGAAGCTGCTCATGTGATCAGCGGAGCCAAATCAGCTTATGGTTCCCTGAGATTTTTTATTTTAATTCGCTGTACCCTAGTCAAGTGTAAGAGTCTCAAAGGCAATCTTGTCACTGATTCAATCAGATAATGACCCCCAGGCCCATCCAGTTAATAATGGAAATAAAATAATCTCAAACAGGCCTCTAAAGCAATAAAATTTCCAACAAAACTCTAAAAGCCTGTAGGCTAAACTGAAGTACCAGAAATAAATATTATATATAGAAAAGGTGATCAAATCGGAAGTACCGCAAGATAAAAACTTAAAATACCAAGAGGAGAAAAAACTCCCTGAGACTTAAAATAGGCTTATATAAAAATTGGTATATTAATTGTGAAATAGTAAGACTCAAATAGAAGCAATAGACTAAATTTACTTAGTAGCTCTGAACACAATTTTAGTATCACTAAGCGAAGTTGGTTAGTAACTGCATGAAATATAGAAAAGAGAGGAGAGCATCTAAGGATGGGGAAAAATCATTTTCTAGTATCGGAAGTAATTTATTGCACTTTTGCAAGTCCTTTAATCCTTATGCCAACAACACTGTGGCATTTGCCCTCTGCAGGGTTTACTGCTCCTGGCTCTCTCCAGGGCTCCTGCCACCACATACTCATAGCAGGGAGTGTCAGGAGTGGGGCTAGTGGTGAGACGACAATCAAGTGAGTCAAGTCAGTCTGGAAAGACTGCTCAGGGGTTATAGCCCTGGGGCAAGACAGAGAAATCTCCATTTAAAACCCCAAATGTTGAGACAATGGTGGCATACCTGCAATAATCCAGAAAAGTGCTCTGCACAACCCTGCTCTCAATGCTACTCCACAACAATGCAGTGTTTGATCACACCCAATCTCTCAGCATCCTCCTCTCTCCGAAAGTCCCAACAACCTAGTCAGGGGAACCACACTAAGACAATAGGACTAATAATGTATAGCTTGTCCAAGGCATAGAATGCAAAGCATTAAATATCAATCCATTGCTTCCCTGTACTGTGTGTACAATGCTTGTGCAACTTCACCACAAAACATATTTTCATTTACTTGCATTACTGGTGCTTCAAGTCACTGGGATGCCCTTTCTGTTTTAATAAACAGCATACAGCCTTCATTTACTGTGAAGTGGATGGTGTCTTTATACTTTGATGCAAATAGCAGTCAATTAGATGGTAATATAACCTTAGAGGTTAATGAAGTACTTTATTTTTTGGATAACAGTTTGCAATATTGGTGCTTGGTGTTCAGGCACAAATGTCTTAGAGACCCCCAAGCATGTCTTTTGTGCATACAAATGTGCAAATGACTAGAGATGTTATGATATTTTACTTTGCTGGCAAAGTTCTGGCCAAGTGGTGAAGTTCACCTTCACAAAGTTCCCACTTTGCCCAAATGTTGCACTTCGCCATTTTACAACATTTTACAATGAGTTTTCCTGATGAAGGGGCACTTTGTTGGCAAAGTCATCATGAAGTGGCAGCTAGCTAGTGATTGCATGATTTTGCCTGAAAACGAGTCACTTCACTGGCTGAAAACTTTGCAAAGTTGACACTTTGCACTTTACAAAGTTTGATGACTTTGTAAATTAATTCCTGAAGCACATCTGTGCAAATGACTTTTAGGTGTGCCCAACTTGCTCACAGTAGAGACCCCATCAGGTCATTCATGAATATGGCCATTTGGTGGGTTTTGCAATTGAACTAGTGTATGTGTTGCTTTGTACTACTCCTACTGGGGATATACTCAACCTGTACACTTGCAAATGTTGGCTTGTGACTGACTAAACCTACAGCCACACGACTCACTATTTCATGAGCACAAAACTGATTTTTTGAGTGCATTAAATGGGCTAACCAAAACTCTGAACAGGTTGTTGTCAAGGAATTTTTTATACTGTATATATATTCACCTCTTGTTTCTTTGGGAACTTTTCAGTATGGCTTGTAAACAGTTTTCTAACATTTGTCCCAGATTATGATTTTCTAGGTGCAATCTGTTTCACATTATATATTATGGATCACATTAAATATGTACAATATTATGGATAGTATCTACAGTTGTGTTGGCAAGGATGCAACACAATACTGCAGCATACTGCAGTACAGTTACTGCTGTAAATATGGCAATTTCAATGGCAGTTAATCCTTTTTGTCATATAGTAACTCACAGACTCTGCATTGAATCCTGGCCAGTGCTACTGAATATGATTTGCAGTCATTCATCTTATGACATTGCCTCCTATAAAAAGACAGGATCAATGTGCTTAGGGAAGCAGTATGAGATAAGACATGTTTAGATGAATTTGGAGAAATATTTTAAGTTCTCTTGTGGCTGTTTCACTATTCAAGCATATTAATGTTAGCTGTAATGTGTACATGGCACAAAATGTGCATATACAGTACATTAAAAAAACAGCACAACATAATAAAATACAATGCAGCACAATAGCTTATAGCACAATACATTACAGCAAATTGCAGTACAATACAATCCAGTACAAGTGAACTTGTTTAATCAATTGGTACTGTGTGATGCAGTACACATAGACACCCTGGGCAAACTGGAACAGAGGCACAGATTCTCCATGTTTGCTCTCATTACCCAGGGCTCCACACAGTATTGACAGTCAGGTGGTAATTGGTCCAGTTAACTCTGTCAATCCCCTTTGGAAGCATTTTGTGTAACACAAGGTCAGTAAGGAACAAAATTGATTTCATCACTGATTCATTGGCTGACCATGTTTGCATCACAGAAACCTGGTTGGTTGATAACTCTGGCCCAGGGCTGGAGACAGCTATTCTGGCTGTGATCTCTGTGGTGCATTGCCCTAGGTAGGATCGTGGGGGGGGCATCTGCTTTAGGACCACTTTGGGGACTCATGGAACACGTGCAGGGCACATGATCATCCTAAAGTACCCTCCTCTGGGTCATGGCGGTGAATTCCTGCAGGAGTTAGTTGACTTCAGGGTCAATTAGGAGCTGGATGCCCCAAACTATTGGTGAAAAAGTATTTAAGTGCTTGTGTTGACAATTAGGCCTCATCCTTTGCTCAGCACCTTCTGCAGTTGATGTCATCACAGTGTCTTTCACAGACTGTTGTCTCTGCTACCCACCTGGTTGACCATAACTTGGACCTGGTCTTTTAATTGAGTCTTGACATTACTGTGGTCAGGACTGACTCATTCACTTGGCTAGATCATCATGCCGTGTAATTTCTCCATGGGGCTCCCTGTTTAAATACCCCCTTGTGGAGATGGTTTGATACTGCCCAAAGTATAATTTGGAGCTTTGCAAACTCCTGGCAGTATTGCCATCTTGGATGGGAATCAAGGAATCTGAGTAGCACTATAAATTGGTTCTTGCAGCTGCCCTTCACTCACTGACACCCAACCATGTGTAACCCTTGATTTCCCATCGCAGCTCACCTGGTATTGTGATGATCTGAGCCAGTTAAAGACTAAGGGATGAAGTTGGAGCACTTTTGGTGGAGGTCATGCTGTACAGGGGACAGGTTGGCACTGAGGAATCACTGTTGTATTAGTGGGTAATCACCCTGAAAAAGACAGAGTTCCTGTCAAGGATTATTGCTGCCAGAATGAATCAACCAGCTCAGCTCTTTTTCACCATGGACAGTTTGACTAATCTCACCCGCTTGCACTTTGATCGAGTATTTACTGCAGAAAAGTGCAAAGAGTTTAATCAAGTTTTTTGAGATTAAGTATCCTCTATTCAATCAATCAATCAACTCTTTATTTTTTAAAAGCGCCTTTCCAAGACCAAAGTGCTTTTACAATGAATAAATCAAATACATATAATTAAAACAATATCATAAAATCAATCGCACAAAATTATACTTAAAAATCAGAGTCGCCAGGCTAAATAGGTGTGTTTTTAATGCTGATTTAAAACTTTGGACAGTAAGGCAATCTCACACCCAATGAGGTAGAGAATTCCACAGGGTTGGGGCCATAAAACTCAATGATCTGGCCCCAGATGTCTTTAAGCAGACCCTGGGAATCTCAAGCAATCCCTCATCGGTGGATCGGAGAGGATGGAGGGAACATTAGGAACAAAGAAGATCTTGCAAGTAACTAGATCCCTGGTTGTGTAGGACCTTATAGGTCAGCAAACCAACCCTGAAGGTGATCTGCCACTGTACTGGCAGTCAGTGCAGTCCGCGGAGGACAGGCGTTATATGACTGGTCCTAGACGTACCAGTCAAAAGCCTGGCCGCTGCATTCTGCACTAACTGCAAGTGGTGGATATCAACCCCAAGTAGCCCTAGGTAAATGATGTTGCAGTAGTCAAGGCAGGAGGTAATGAAGGCATGGACCAAATGTTGAAAGGTCATCAGCAGGAACCAGGTGCTTCACCCGGGCTATATTCCTCAGATGGTAGAAAGAGGTTTTGACAACAGCTAACACCTGATGTTTAAGGGTCAGGCAGTCATCAAGAGGGTAGCATCTTTCAACCAAGAGGGTAGCATCTTTTAAAAAGAGAGGTGTACAAGAACATGGGTGCACAATTTGAAGATAGAGGGGGGGTGGCTCAGACGTCATTTAAGGAAGTATTTTTTCACAGAGAGGGTTGTGGATGCATGGAATGGCCTTCTGGAGGAGGTTGTGGAGTCAAAAACAGTGGTGGAATTCAAGCATGCATGGGACAGTCATAAGGCAATTCTAGGGGGTGTGGGTAGGAAGAAGTAGGCTGCTGGTTAACTAGAATCTGCAGCTTATCCATTAGGTAGGAAAATGGGCAGACTGGGTGGGCCGAGCAGTCCTTATCTGCCATCAAATTCTATGTTTCTATGTTTCTATAATGCCCAGGTTCCACACCTGGTCTGAAGCAGCTAACTGGGCCCCCCCGGGCCAAAGACCCAAAGGTGATCCTGTCAGCAAACCCGCCTCCTGACAACCTGGGTCCATGACCAACACCTCCGTTTTTTCAGGGTTTAACCACAACCAACTCACAGTCATCCAGTCCTGGATCTCGGTGAGACAGTTGTTAAAGACCGAGACAGCATCACCCTGGTCGGGCACAAAGGACATGTACAGCTGAGTATCACCTGCATAGCAGTGAAAACTCATGCCGTACCACCTAATAATCACTCCCAATGGCAGCATATATACTGCAAACAACATGGGTGCCAAAATGGAGCCCTGCAGCACCCCAGAGGATAGGGGGAGTGACGTTGAAGAAAATATCCAAGACACCACCCTCTGAGTCCTACCCTCAAGGAACGATCGAAACCAATTGAGGACCAGGCCAGATAGTCCACAGGTAAACTGCAGGCATTCCAAAAGCACTCCATGGTCAACGGTATCAAATGCCGCAGAGAGATCAAGAAGGACCAAGATGGAATGAATTTTTCAATCTCTTGCTGTTAGGATGTCATTTAGTACCCGAACAAGGGCCATCTCAGTATTATGTCTCTTTCTAAATCCAGACTGAAGAGAATCCCAGACATTGTGGCTAGTCAAATGACCATCCAACTGCAACTCAACCACCTCCTCAATAACCTTACCCACAAAAGGCAGGTTAGAGACAGGCCTGTAGTTAGCCAGACAGTCCAGATCCAAGGAAGACTTTTTAAGAGGGGGCCAAATCATGACTTCCTTCATGGGATCAGGAAAGATTCCCTTCTCCAAAGACAACCAGACTATCTTGGCAAGGACTGGGACAATTTTATCCACACATCCTACTAAAAGGCGAGTGGGGCCTGGGTCCAAACTACAGTTGGTCGGTCGCAGTGACTGGACGATCATCACTGTGTCATTGATTGTGGGCAGGTCAAAGTCAAACCACACAAACTGGGTGTCTGACATCTCCTGCCGACCACCACAACTCCTATCTGAAAGAGTTAGGAGGAGATTGGACCTGATTGCGGCAATCTTATCTGAGAAGAATTGAGCAAACTCCTTGCAACATTCTTGTGAAAATGCTGTGTCGGGCTGAAGACAGATTGGATTGCACAATCGGTCCACAGTCCAGAAGAGCTGGGCTGGTTGATTCTGCACAGCAGCAATGTCCCTGGACAGGAATTCTGCCTTGTTATGAGTAATTGCTGATTGATAGACCTGATAATCCATCAAACTAAGCCTGTCGCAGTCCAGACCTGGCTTCTGCCAACATCTCTCAAGCCTTCTTCCCACTCTCCTCAACTCCCTCAAAGTCTCATCAAACTAAGGAGACTTGGGGTGAAGGGTGAGGGGATGAACATGAACAGGAGCAATGGAGTCCAGGGCCCCAACTGCTGCCTTATTATAGGCAAGAACCAGGTCCCCAGGATCCGTGCATTCACTCGGCAGACTCAATAGGTCTAGCACCGCCATCAGGCTCTCCGGGTTAACACCCCTCAAAGGGTGGTACCAGACCACCTCCATAGGGGCTGACCTACCGGGAGGGCCAAGAAACTGAACCCAATGGTGTGATGGTCAGACCATCCAACTGGCTCCACCACCAAGTCAGATATCTCCATCCCCAGGAGGATCACTAAGTCCAATGAATGACCATTAAAATGGGTCAAGGAGGAAATAACCTGTTTGAAGCCCAGTGAATTCATCAGCTGGAGGAAGTCCTGACCAAATTACGAGAGTTCATCATCTACCCAGGCATTGAAATCCCCCAGGATCAACCATCTGGAGGATCCCAATGTCATGTCGACAATGAAGTCTGCAACTTCCCACAGGAAAACATTCCCATTACCTGGTGGATGGTAAATGAGAAGAATCCTGCACCCCACACCCTCACCCCTGATACATTCAAAGGAGTTGGTGATTCCTACTGGTACCTCCATCAGGTTCAGTTCCATTCTAAAACAGATTGCCATTCCCCCACCCCTACGATCCAACCTTGGATGGTATATCACTGAGTACCCGGCTGGTACAGCAGAAGCCAAAATAGGGCCAGCATTGTCATCCAGCCAGGTCTTGGTGATGCATGCCAGGCCCGATGAACCAACAAGATCGGCTATTATAGCAGTCTTGTTCTTAATGGATCTGGCATTACGTAACACCATCCATGTAGGATGAGTCGCCGGTGAAGACCAAGCTACCTGCCTGCCGCAAGCAGAGCCCTTGGGTATGGTATTCACACCATGATCTCTTCAAGTGGTCTATCATGACAGGTGGTACCCGGCTGATGGGAGGCAAACATGATCTGACAACCTGGATGATCTCAGGGCTATGTTTCACCTGCTCTGTTTTGGACCCTGAGTCTACCTGGTTGCAGCTTGGTTTCCTGGAATCCCTGGGGCCAACTTACTCCATGATCACCGGGCGCTCCTTGATGGAGGTGGTTTTTCTTGCAGTTCTGAAAACAGCTGTGGTTAGGTCCCTACTGAAGAAGCCATTGTTGGACCCTGGCAATATGATGAACTACAGACTGGTCTCAAAGTTTACTTTTCTGAGACAGGTAATCAAAAGGTGCTGGAGACACAGTTTCAGGCTCAACTGAAACATAATGAAATCTTTGAGCCTCTCCAGTCAAGAGTTACACCCTGAAAACACTGAGACTGCTCATGATCTCCTCATTTTGAGAGATCAGGGATAGTGTTCAATCTTGTTTCTCATGGATTTCTAACTGGCATTTGACACTGTGGACCATGGTACATTGTTGAATCACCTAAGAAACTATGTAAGGCTCATCAGCATGTTGATGGTTTGAGTTCATTCTCTCAGAGAGGACCCTGCAGGTGACTCTTAATATGGTGTTTCAAAAGGCTCAGTCCTTTACCCCATATTGATCTCTGTGTACATGTTGCAGATGGGTGAGATCATAAGACTGTACAGTGCTGAGTTTCATTGTTATACAGCTGACACTCAACTGTACTTGTCTTGTACACCTGATCGGAGTCATGTGGCATCAGTGCTGGGGTGGTGGCTTAAGGAAATGAATAACTAGATGGCATCCAACTGCTTGAGCCTGAACCTTGGTTAATTAGAGGCAGTGACTTTTGAATCTAGTCTACAAGGCTCAGCAATGAGTAGTGTAGATGACATTTTCCATCTTTAAATGGCAACGCACTCTGAGCTGTGGATGTGTTGAAAGGTCTGGGGGTCATTGTGGACTGCAGGCTGATGCTGGAGAAGTAGGTACCAGCTGTAGTGTGCAATGGCTTTTCTGATTTGTGAAACATCACTAAGATCAAACCACATCTTGCGCTTGGTGAGTTGGTTGTGATAGTCCATGCTTTTGCTATCTCTAGACTTGACTACTTCAACACTTTGTACTTAGGGTTGTCCAGTTGTTTGATGGATCAGAAGCAGAAAATCCAGAACACAGTGACCCTACTGGTGGTGGGAATTTCTTGAAGTGAACACATCGCACAGGTCTTACTCTATGCACAAGCTACACATTGGGTAGCATATCACCTTCAAGATAATCTTCTTGACATTCAAGTCCCTACATGGGTTGGCTCCCATTTACCTTAAATATCTCCTTTTTTGTATACCCTGGTCCACCCACTCCACTGATTTGTTTATTTGTACAAATCGGAATTACAATCCTTTGAGTATGGACTCGTTTCCAAAGGCTCCTCGTCAGACAAAGTACAGTTACATACAAACAAAACACCATATAGTTACAGAGGTATATAATAACATAGTTTCATCCAGTTACATAGGTACATCAGCAGGCAATGTATAGAAGGAGTGTGGCATTTACATTATTGAGTGACTAAGGTACAGTCCAGAGGGGAAGCAAGACAATGGAAAACAGATAAGTAAATTGATAAACAGGTGGGATATTTGCTGGGAGAGGAAACAGAGTGGTAGTGCTGAATAAGATGCTCTGCAGGAGGTGCAGGTTAGCTGTCCAAGGGACATTGTCAGAGAGGGCAGTGGGCGGCAGGTGAAATGAGTAGGGGGAGCCTGGGAGCTATCAGCAGTTGCAGCAGCACATGGCAAAGAGGTGGTTTCTGAGGCAGTCTTGAAGGGGCCTATTCCAAAGAGGTTGGTAATAGTGGTCAGGAGGGAGTTGTACCATGATGGGTCCCTATAGGGGAATCACCTCTATGTGAGTGAGGTCTTGACTCTGGGTCTGCTGGTGTTCACTGCTCCATGCTGAAATTGTTGAGGGTCAGGGTATTTGGGGTGTCTGTACTGCTTCTGTGGAATGCTGTGGAATTCCTTGCCCCTTGTATCTGTTCTGCCTGCAAAGTGGAGGCTTTAAAGGCCTCCTTAAAGATCTGTTTGACATGGCCTACTCTCTAAGTTAGACAAGATTGTATTACTTTTAAGTTATCACAAATTATTTATTGTTATGTATATCTACTGTGTTTTCTATCTTCCTGTAAAGCATCCAGAACCTTTTTTGGATAGGGTGCCATAAAAATAAACATTTGCAAAAGAGTAAGGTAAGCCTGGTTACCCTCCCAGTACTGTAGCAGCTGTTCAATATAGTGATAAGGTTCAGGGCCAGTGTGGATTCAGACTTGTGAGAAAGTAAGCAGTAAAGTAGCCAACTCCAAAGCAAGTATCATTGAGCTTTTATTTAATTGAATGTTGCACATAGATCATCATGTCCTGTGCAAGGACCCCTGACATTTTACCCTTTGTAGGGGCTTTTTCTGTGTGACATGGTATGCAAAGTAGTTTTCGTTTATCAAAAATGCAATTCTGATGTATTTCTTTTATCAGCAGTTTGTCTTGTTTCAAGTCAGCATGTCTGCTCTGTGATCTTCCCTTAGGTGTCCTATAAAGTATGAAATGTTAGGGCTCCTTGTCAAGGACATGGTGATCTATGTACAACATTTATTAAAATAAAAGAAAATAAAAGATATTTGCTTTGGAGTTAACTGGTTTTCTGCATACTTCCTCATAAAACTAAACATTACAGGCTGGCCTGCTGGCACAGCAGTTGAATTTCCACTTGTGATGCTGACAACATGGGTTCAGATGCAAGCCCTGGAGTCAGAAGGCCAGCCAGGGGAGGAGGACTGAGCGTCCAATGGACTGCTGTTCTCCTCCAGGAGGGAGGGTGGGCTGGCACTTGGCACCTGACTGACCCCAGGCAGAGACCAGGAGTATCGCGCCTGAGGTCTACAGGGCTCAGGAGGTGTGCCAGACATCAGTGCATTAAGTGCCTCACATCAATGCATGCCACACCTCCCAACAATGGGGACAAAAATATCCTGACTCTGGCATGGAGAATGTCTGCTTCCCACATCAAGCCCCATGCAGCTACTCAAGGCACTGTGCCACCAGATCTCAATGTTTCACTGCTCAAGGTGTAGTGCCGGGGGCTTCCTGATGGCCCTGCCCTGGGAGGCAATTCAGGGAGTACTCCGATGGTGACAAGTAAGTCCCAGGAGGATGGGGCACAGTGGTTGGGATGGTGGACCAAGGGGCAGCTAGCTGAGGAAGCAAAAACAAACATTGTCTTGCATTGCCTTGATTCAAATTAATATCCTCTATCAAATCTACAAAAACACTAGTTGAAATTTTCCTCTCGCAGAAATAGAGAAACATAGAAAGGTGCCAGCAGAAAAAGGATTGCAGTGTTATCATATCTGCTTATTTTCCTTCCTGGATCATTTCAGCTCTCATTGAATGTGCCTTGGCCAAATAACCTTGTGCCAGTTCAGCCCCTTCCCCTGCCCTCACCCCTTCCCTGCCTTTGCATTCACCAGCACCTGATAGCTATCCTGCATTCAGTTGCATTCCATTGCTGTATCGATGTTTACCGCACCTCTGGATAGGCTGTTCCATCAATTCACCACTCTTTCTGTGAAAATGTATTTCCTCACGTCCTTCTGCACTCTCCCCTCTCCTCTTCCAGCTTGATTGTATCCCTGGTTGTTGATCCCTCACAATACTAGAACAGGCTGTCACACTATACCCTGTTATTCCCCCTCAGGTTTCCATCATACCCCCTCTCTCCCTCATGGCTTTCAGTGAGTACATGTTCAGACTGATTAGTCATTTCTCACAAGTTCTTTCTGATCCTTTATTACCTTTGTAGCTTACCTTTGGACAGACTCTTTATAGTCCTTATCTTTTTTCCTTAGTAAAAATATATATATATATATATATAATTTTTCTGTGTTTGTCCTGTGATGTTTACTTGTTCAAATTTTCAGAGATTCAATGGGCATACTGGACAAACTGACAGACACTCTGTGTGTGCGTGTGTGTGTGTGTGTGTGTGTGTGTGTGTGTGTGTGTGTGTGCGCCCTGGATAATTAGCTGGGACTTGAACCTAGGCTGTCCATAATACTGTTTTGGTTGTGATACCAGCTGCACCACCAAAGCAACTGGAAACTGGAATGTCCCAAGGTACCTTACTCTTTCTCTAATGCATAGCCCTATGCTGCACAAACAATCAGTGTCAGTGGCTCAGCAGGTAGCACACTCACCTCTGAGGCTGGGAGATCAGAAGGCTGTGGGTTCTATTCCCACACCAGACACTTGTGTTAAATCCCAATACTGACACTGTTGTGCAGCATGAGGGGGATGCTGTACTCCTGAGGTGCCATCTTTCGGATGAAACATTAAACCGAGGTCCCATCTGCATGTTCTGGTGGTAGTTCAGATGGATGCTAAAGATCCCATGGCACTTCTCGAAAAGAGTAGGGATATTTTATTGCAGAAAAAGTCAATACAATGTATACAAATAAAAATATACAAAAAAAAAATCCCAAAACAGTCAATAATACAGAAAATAGAACAAAAAAGAAAAATCCCCCAAAACTAAAACAAACACAAGCAGTAAATCAAAAGAATGCAAACAATATAATTCAAAAATTCCTATTAATCCTCCTCTCACCAAAACATAACACCCAATGCAAGGCTGTCAAAAAACATAGCAATCAAAGATATAGGAGGTGTCGAAACACCCTCCAGATAGCCATCACATTGGGCCTGGGGTGTGATAACGAGTCTTTTAAAAAACCTCTAGATAAGCAGTTTCACATAATTTCCCCACAGATAAATAAGGCATTCTTTGTTGCTAAAAAACATATTTACTCCTTTCCTGCCATAAATAACATTTTAGAACAGCAAATAATACCTCTAAGGTAGTATGACCATAGTTCAAGTCAAAGAAAAGAAGCAGCGCACTACAGTGAGGGGAGTGCTCCTACGAAGGTTGCAAACCTGAAGTGCAGCAAAGAGCAAGGAAATACGAGCCCGCCTGCAATTCTTCAAATCTGAATTAGCTTATTTTATTGATGCCAGAACATCCACAGCCAGGAACCCTGCACTTCAGTTGAATAACCTTCAAGGGGGTTTGGCTATGTGTGAGAACACAAACATTTTTAAACAGCGTCTGATGTCATCAAAAAGTGACGTGAAATTTGAAATACACATACCACAATGCTCCCAATTTTAACATATTAATACAAAAAAATATATAAATCCACATATATTATACACACATTCATTTTACCACATTCCTTATTTCTTATTTGTATATTATATTACATACACAAAACAGCATTCTTTCATTTTAATATTAATATAAATAGGAAGTGGTAATCACAAAATTGAGAAGAGGAAAGAATAAAGAGGAAGGGAGAAGTGATATGGAGGAGGAAGGGGGTGAAAGAGAAAATTGAAGTGAGGAAAGAAGAAGCCAGAAGGGGGGGGGGATGGGGGTAAGGGAAGAAACATAGGATGGGGAATAGGGTAGTGGTAATCCTGGAACTCAAGGAAATTAAATCACAGCATAATAACAATAACAATACAAGTCCTGTAGATAGAGAGAGGTAGAGAAAGATGGATCTGAGAAGGACCAGGAAGATGTCAAGATGTGATCACCCTAAGTCTACTTCCATCCATAATGTGGTAGGAAGAACCATTCATTAGGCTGGGGAATCCACAGACATTCCTTACCAGATAATGTGCAAGAGAAGGAAACAAGATAGAAATAAATCAAATCAATATTCACTATACAAGGTAAATTTCATATGAAACATAATTTTTCTAGTACTTCTCTTCTTTTAGAAAGGGCTTCAGGTCCCATTGTTTATTGAGCCCATCTGGTTTTACTGTTCCCAATATAAAAATCCACTTACTTTCTTTTTTCAGTAGTTCATTGATTCTATTACCACCATATTTAAAGGGCTGTTGCCAGTCTATTCCCATGAATCTGAAACTTTTTGGATCTGAATTATGTTTTTGTGCAAAATGCAGGCCTACCGGAGTATCCCTTTTCCCATTGATTATGTTCCTAACATGTTCTTGGATTCTCTGTTTGAGGGCCCTAGTGGTAAGTCCTATGTACAGTTGATTATATCCACACCATATAGCATAAACTACAAATGAGGTATCACAATTAATGAATTCCTTCATTTTGTATTTTTCTTTATTTGTAGGTTGTATGAACTCAGGTCCTGTATTGTAGTAAAAGCAGACATTACATCTTTGGCATTTAAAATTTCCTTGTGGTTTAGTTCCTATCCATGTTCTTTTATCTGGTTTAGTTAGTCTACTCCTGATTATCTTGTCTTTTAAGTTCTGACCTCTTGAAAAAGTAATTATTAGTTTTTCTCCCATTACTTCTTTTAAATGTCTATCAGAATGTAATATGTGCAAATTCCTGTCTACAATATTCCCTATCTGTCCTGACCAATTATTATACTCAGTGACAAATGTTATTGGCAGAATATAGCTTATAGCTTGGCAGAAGACACCAGGAGAAAGGACTGCTGTGTGACTGAACTTCTCTACTGGTACTATATTGCCCTCCTTCTCTCCCGCCCACGCAAAGCTAGTTCTATTTTTATAGGCACAGGATTTGACTGACAACAGGAACTTCCTGTTTGGGAGCAGGAAGTGAGTGATCACAGAACCACCAAGGACCCACCATCCTAGAAGGGCAAGAGTAGCTCTCTGGCCCCTCTAGCTGCTGGATCTGCCTCTGAGCAAGTAAGTGGTCTACTGAGAAATATAGGATATTCTTGTCTCAGAACAGGACAATCAGGAGCTTAAAGGGCACACAGGCAGAAAGTAAGGAGAGAGAGAAAAAAAACAGAAGAAAGAGTAAAGATTGCAAACAGTTAAGGGGCCAGAAATAAGACATGATTGGAGAGGTGCAGTGCAGTGGCTGTGGAGCAGCAGTCTTCCAGGAGATGTTCTGGAGGATGCGGTGTTGTCCCATCTGCAGGCACCTCTCTGGGCTGAGGGAGGAGGTTGCTCATCTCCAGGCTGAGTTGGCCAGGATTTGTGGTACCTCCTCTTCCATCCAGGGACCACCAGTGCCACTGCCGTTGCCTCAGAGGTTGCCAAGAAAGAGGAGCGGTTGGAGACCACAGTGGGCTCAGAGAGGGTGAGGGTGGTGGAACAGAGGCACATCCCTCCATTTGTACCTCTCCACAATTCCTATGCCATTCTGGCAAAATGTGGTTCCTCTATGGAGGCACCCACAGTGGAGACCAAGGAGGATGCTGGGAACCTCCACAAAGGAGACCCACAGGAGGGTGGCAGAGGACCCTGCAGGGGAAGGAAACAACTCCTGGTGGGGACTCCATTGTTAGGAAGGTAGAACTGGGGAGGAAGGGAGAGGGAGGTAAGGTGCTGCCAGGCGCCATGGCTTGAGGGACAGGGAGCGAATCCTTAGGATTGCCAGAGCAGCTGCACAGGGGATGGAGCTGGATGTCATTGTCCACCTAGGGACAAATGACCTGGCTAAGAAAGGGATTAGAGAAGTGCAGGAAGAGTTTGTGGAATTGGGGAAGGGCCTTAGTCAAGTAGCACGTACGGTAACCTTCTCGGAGGTGCTACCCATCTATGGCATAGGAGAGGCTAGGGTGTTCTGCAATATGGGATTCAATCAGTGGTTGAAAAACTGGTGTGGAGCTCAGGGATTTGGCTTCATTGGGGACTGGGGGTCCACCTGGAGTGATACAAGCCTATACTGGCATGATGGGCTGCATCTGTCCAGGAGGGGAACCAGGATCCTAGGTGATAGGTTTAAATGCTTCATTGGCAAGCTTTTAAACTAGCCAAGGGGGGAGGCACTGGAAAGGAGCAGGAAAATCATAGCCCCCCCAAATAATCACGGTAGTAAGTGCAGCAAACACCAACATAGAGGTGTCGATAGGAGAAGGCAGGGGTAAATGGAGAAAGTGACAAAGGCAAGAAGGACAGGATGGGGCAAGGGAGAAAGCCATCAGGAAATGGAGGGTAATGAGTACCAATGCCCATAGTCTGGGCAACAAGCTCCCTGAGCTGATGGCCTTAATGGAAGAGGGATGCCTTGATATCATAGCAGTCACAGAAACATGGTAAACAGAGAACCATGACTGGGATGTTAACATACCAGGGTACATAACCTACAGGAGAGACAGGCAGGGGAGAAGAGGGGGGAGGAGTAGCTCTCTATGTAAAGGAAGGGATAAAGGCAACTGAACAGAAGAGTAAACAGGGAGGGGAGGAAAGGAGGCACTGTGGGTCACCTTGGAGACTGAAAAGGGCACCACAATCCACACAGGGGTTGTGTACAGACTCCCAGGTCAGGGGGAAGAAATGGACAAGGATATGATAGAAGGCATTCTTAGAATGGCAGAGAAAGGGGGAGATACTGTTGATGGGAGACCTGAATATGCCAGATGTTAACTGGAGCACATTTGCTGCAGCCACATCCAAGAGCAGGGCCATTCTTGATGCCCTACAGGTGGCAGGCATTAGACAGCTAGTTTCAGAACCCACTCACGAGGGAGCAATCTTAGACCTCATACTCTCAAACGGGGGCAGTGAGAGGATCTCAGATCTAGAAGTGGGTTGACATCTGGGGACAAGTGACCATCAAACAGTGTGGTTCACGTTAAACTCAGCTACAGAGTCAAGTCATACAAAAGTGAGGGTACTGGACTTTAGGAGGGCTGACTTTGGCAAGATGGGAGAGTGCCTCAGAAAAGCACTAGCAAACAGGCTAGAAGGAGGTGTGGAGCAACAATGGGGAATTATCAAAACTGCCATCACAGAGGCAACAAGCCTTTGTGTGAAGCAAATAAACAAATCAAAACGAAAGAAAAAGCCACTATGGTTCTCAAAAGAGGTGGCTGTGAAAGTCAGGAAGAAAAAGATAGCATTCCGGAAGTATAAGGAAACACAGAAGGAGCAGGACAGAGAGCTGTACCAGTTAAGGCAGAAGGAATCAGGGAGGGAAGTCAGAATAGCAAAGGCCCAAACTGAGGAAAAGATAGCCAACTCAGTTAAGAAGGGGGATAAAACCTTTTATAGGTACATCAGCGAGCATAGAAAGACAAAGGGAGGGATAGTGAGGCTGAATAGAATGAACGGTGGGTGGGCAGAGGGGACAGTGAAAAAGCAGGAATACTGAACGAATATTTCTGCTCAGTATTCACAAAAGATGAGGGGGAAGTGCCTAATCCAATTAACAGAAGCACTCTTGATAGGAGGGTCGATCCCAGTCCTTTCACAGAAGAAAGGGTTCTTCAAGAACTCCTAAAACTGAAGGTGGACAAAGCAATGGGTCCTGATGGAATTCACCCCAGAATTCTAAAAATTAAGAGGAGGCTAGTGAAACCACTGGCTACTCTTTTTAATAAATCATGGGAGGATGGGGTGGTACCCGAGGACTGGAGGAAGGCGGATGTGATTCCCCTTCACAAAGTGGGACCAAGACAGAGGCAGGAAACTACAGACCTGTCAGTCTGACCTCTGTGGTAGGGAAAGTGATGGAGTCACTCTGAAGGAAAGAATAGTTGAGTACCTAGAGGCCAGTGGAGCACAGGACCCAAGGCAGCATGGGTTCACAGCGGAAGGTCATGTCAGACAAATCTAATAGATTTCTTTGACTGGGTGACCAAAGTAGTAGACAGGGAGGGGCTGTGGACATGGCCTACCTAGACTTTAGCAAGGCATTTGACACAGTCCCACACAAAAGATTAATAGTCAAATTAACCAGCCTGAGAGTGGCACCCAGGATGGTAGCCTGGGTAAAACATTGGCTGGACAACAGGACACAGAAGGTAATTGTAAATGGAGTCCACTCTGAAGAAAGGGGGGTTACTAGTGGGGTACCGCAGGGTTCAGTATTGGGTCCAGTCCTTTTAATGTCTTCATCAGTGACATTGCAGAGGGACTAGAAGGAAAAGTATGCCTTTGCAGATGACACAAAGATCTGCAACAGGGTTGATACACAAGGAGGCATGGAAAGGATGAAAAGGGACTTGGCAAGGTTGGAGGAATGGTCAGAAGTATGGCAGCTAGGATTCAATGCAAAGAAGTGCAAAATAATGCACCTGGGAAACAAGAACCCAGGGGAAGAATACACAATGGGTGGGGAGGTAGTAATAACAACAAAAAAGGAAAGGGACCTTAGGGTAATCATATCAGATGACCTTAAGGTTAGCAAGCAATGTGAGAAGGCCGTAGGGAGGGCTGGGGGTATACTGGGATGTATAGGGAGAGGCATCAGCAGAAAACAGGAAGTTGTTATCCCTCTGTACAGACAGTTGGTGAGACCCCATCTGGAGTACTGTGTCCAGTTCTGGAGACCCCATCTCCACAAGGACATAGACAGGATAGAGGCAGTCCTGAGAAGGGCAACTAAAATGGTGCAGGGTCTGCAAGAGAAGCCGTATGAGGAGAGACTAAAGGAGCTTAATATGTATACCCTTGAGGAAAGAAGGGAGAGGGGGTCATGATAGAAACTTTTAAGTACCTCAGTGGAATCAACAAAGTCCAAGAGGGTAGCATCTTTCAGAAAAAGAGACTTGCAAGAACAAGGGGACACAATTTAAAGATAGAAGGAGGGCGGTTCAGGGGCAATGTGAGGAAGTATTATTTCACAGAGAGGGTAGTGGATGCATGGAACAGCCTTCCTGAGGAGGTTATGGGGTCTAAAACTGTGGGAGAATTCAAGAATGCATGGGACAGACATAAGGCAATTCTTGTGGGGGGTAGGAAGAAATAGGCTGTTGGTTAACTAGGATCTGCGGCCTATCCTGTAGGTAGGAAAATGGGCAGACTAGGTGGGCCTAGTGGTCCTTATCTGCCGTCAAAGTCTATGTTTCTATTGGTGTGTTAATATTTATTAGATCCTTCTTTTTCTCAGCTAATAACTCTTCCCTCCTCACATTAGTTGCTTTATTTAGTGCTTGAGTGAGTAAATCATCTTTGTAACCCCTTTCCTAAAATCTTTTTCTTAATTCTTCTGCTTCAGTCCAGAAATTCAGATCATCAGAGCAGTTTCTGCATAAACGCAGGAATTGTCCATAGTTGATAGAATCTTTGAAACTCTTAGGATGTGCACTATCAACCCTAAGTAATGTATTAGTAGCTGTAGGTTTTCTGTGATTTTTTTTGGTAATATAAATTCCAGGCTGTAGTGGTTTTTGCAAAGTCAGATTTAAAAAAATCTATATTATCAGAATCTGTTTTGGATGTGAACTTCATATTGATATGGTTATTGTTTAGCCATCCTACAAATTGTTCTGCCTCCTGCCTATTCTCCTTCCACACAACCAGAATGTCATCAATAAAGCGTGTCCATAGTATTACACTCTCTAGGTAAGGGTTTGAGTTCTGGAAGACTGTAATTTCTTCCCATTGACCTAAAAATAGGTTTGTATAAGATGGGGCAATACAGGCACCCATAGCTGTCCCCCTTATCTGCCTGTAATGGTCTCCTAAGAATTCAAAATGGTTGTGAGTCAAAATGAAATTATGCTGCTGACAGAATAAAATCTACAGGGATTTCATCTGTGCTTTCATTTTCTCTAGAAAGTATCTGCAGGCATAAGTCCCTGTCCATGTGGTATATGAGTATACAGGATTCTGCCAATAGTTAGCCATAACATGTCATCTGTCAAATGTACTTCTTTAAGTTTAGGACATGTGTAGTATCCTTTGTGTAGGATGGAAGTTCAACTACTTCTCTCTCTGTAAAAGAAGTCCAAACATTCAAGTCTTTCTGTAAGGAACCTATGGAAGAAATAATCAGTCTTCCAGGAGGGTCATTCATATTTTATGAATTTTAGGTAGTATATAATAACAAGGTAAATGGATTCTCATTCCACATAAATTGCAATTCTTTTTCTGTTATTTCCCCTTTCCCCACTGCTTCTTGTAATAACAAACTTAATTCAGTTCTATACTGAAACATGGGGTTGCTTTTAAGTCTTTCATAGTTCGATGCATCATTCAGCAAGCTTAATACAATAGAAATATAATGATTTTTATCAAGAACAACAATATTACCACCCTTATATGCCGATTGTATTACAATACTATCTTCTGCGTGTAATTCTTTAAGAGCCTGTATTTCTATTGCAGATAAATTTCTATCCCTTGGTTGTCCTGCTTTTTTCATTATTATTTCTATTTCACTAAGGACAACTCTTTCAAAGGTAGAGATTGCTGGATTAAATATATGTGGCATAAATCAGAAGATGGAGAAAATAGTTTATTCCTTTGCAACTTTATATCAGGGTCCATACTTACATTGGTGGGACTTGAACCCATTGGTTCCTCAAAGTCTTCTTCCAATATATTGATAACATAATCAACATCTTCCATGATGTTCTGTATCCCAGTATTCATCTCCAAGTTAGAATCAAATGTTGCAGGAAAATTCTGTTCCAGTGTAGTTTCCAGAAAGCCCATATTTTCCGCTTGGTCTTCTAGTGCTGGTTTCCTAGAAAAAATTTTTCTTAACCTTAGTTTCCGAAAATGTTTAAACAAATCAAATTGAACTTGAAATGGATTTAGGGCTGGTGTCGGGACAAAGGATAAACCATGTCTTAAGAGCTTAATTTGTTCCTCAGTTAGTTCTTTATTGGATAAATTCACTATTTGGTGTTCTTGCCCTGGCCTCTCCCTCGACCCTGGGTTTCCTTTTGTTTGTGGTTAAGTTTTCCACCTCTCATTCCTCTCCTGGTCCTTCTGAATCTTCTTTTCTTGATTCCTGGGTGTCCTGTTCCAGATCCGATCTAAAAGGCTCCGGTCTCTGTTATTTTTCTCCCTCTTCTTTCTGAAAATGCACTCTGGTTCTGCTCCTACTTCTGCTTCTACTGTTATTCCTGTAATAACCCTTCTTCCAATTCAGCACTCTGTCATTCTCATAGTTATTTTGGTCATGTATCAATTTCTTTTGTGTTTTAGCTATGAAGTCTTTTTCATGTTTTGTTAGTCTATCCTTCATAGATACATCCAGTTCTTCGAATACTACTGTCTCTTTAAATACCAGAACCTCTTTTTTTGCTAGTTCAATCTCTATTTCAAGTTCTGCATGCTTCTGTATATCAGCTTTAATCATTAATTCAATAAAAGTTTTAGAACAAAGTAATGCAGCTGCTAGCCATTCTTCTTTTAACAGAAAATTCTCATAACCAGAAGAGGGTATACTGTATGTTAATTCTAAGCCCTCGTAGTGATACTTCTTTTTCAATATATTGTTCAAGAGTTATAATGTTGCAGGTAATGTCCAGCTCTTTTTTGAGTAATTTTTCAAGTTTGAGGAAGCTTGTTTTTACATCACCTGATATGGCGGTTGGTTCCTCTCCACAGAGCTTGTTACTTGCTCTATTTCTCCTCCATAGCCCAGGTATCTGAATGTTCCCATTCAAAACTTGATCTGGCATCTTCTGCATTCCTTCATACATTCTATGTGTTGCAATCACTGAAAGGCAAATCTCTAGGATGCCACGAAGATTTGAAGAAAGCCTCCTGGTCCGTTCTTAGCAAAACACAATTAAATTGTATACCCTCTGGAGATTGAAGCATACATTGTCAGCTTCTCCGTGTGCTGCTGCTAACAGGTGCAAATGTCCAATTCAAAGGAAAGAAGCAGGGCACTACAGCGAGGGGGTACTCCTACGAAGGTTGTAAACCTGAAGTGCAGCAAAGAGCCAGGAAATACAAGCACACCTACGATTCTTCAAAGCTGAATTAGCTTATTTTATTAATGCCAAAACATCCACAGCCAGGAACCCTGCACTTCAGCTGAATAGCCTTCAAGGGGGTTTGGCTATGTGTGAGAACACAAACATTTTAAACATGCTTGTGATAAAGCGTGTCCATAGTATTACACTCTCTAGGTAAGGGTTTGAGTTCTGGAAGACTGTAATTTCTTCCCATTGACCTAAAAATAGGTTTGTATAAGATGGGGCAATACAGGCACCCATAGCTGTCCCCTTATCTGCCTGTAATGGTCTCTAAAATTCAAAATGGTTGTGAGTCAAAATGAAATTATGCTGCTGACAGAATAAAATCTACAGGGATTTCATCTGTGCTTTCATTTTTCTCTAGAAAGTATCTGCAGGCACTAAGTCCCTGTCCATGTGGTATATGAGTATACAGGGATTCTGCACCAATAGTTAGCCATAACATGTCATCTGTCAAATGTACTTCTTTAAGTTTAGGACATGTGTAGTATCCTTTGTGTAGGATGGAAGTTCAACTACTTCTCTCTGTAAAAAGAAGTCCGCAAACATTCCAAGTCTTTCTGTAAGGGAACCTATGGAAGAAATAATCAGTCTTCCAGGAGGGTCATTCATATTTTTATGAATTTTAGGTAGTATATAATAACAAGGTAAAATGGGATTCTCATTCCACATAAATTGCAATTCTTTTTCTGTTATTTCCCCTTTCCCCACTGCTTCTTGTAATAACAAACTTAATTCAGTTCTATACTGAAACATGGGGTTGCTTTTAAGTCTTTCATAGTTCGATGCATCATTCAGCAAGCTTAATACAATAGAAATATAATGATTTTATCAAGAACAACAATATTACCACCCTTATATGCCGATTGTATTACAATACTATCTTCTAGTGTAATTCTTTAAGAGCCTGTATTTCTATTGCAGATAAATTTCTATCCCTTGGTTGTCCTGCTTTTTCATTATTATTTCTATTTCACTAGGACAACTCTTTCAAAGGTAGAGATTGCTGGATTAAATATATGTGGCATAAATCAGAAGATGGAGAAAATAGTTTATTCCTTTGCAACTTTATATCAGGGTCCATACTTACATTGGTGGGACTTGAACCCATTGGTTCCTCAAGTCTTCTTCAATATATTGATAACATAATCAACATCTTCCATGATGTTCTGTATCCCAGTATTCATCTCAAGTTAGAATCAAATGTTGCAGGAAAATTCTGTTCCAGTGTAGTTTCCAGAAAGCCCATATTTTCCGCTTGGTCTTCTAGTGCTGGTTTCCTAGAAAAAATTTTTCTTAACCTTAGTTTCCGAAAATGTTTAAACAAATCAAATTGAACTTGAAATGGATTTAGGGCTGGTGTCGGGACAAAGGATAAACCATGTCTTAAGAGCTTAATTTGTTCCTCAGTTAGTTCTTTATTGGATAAATTCACTATTTGGTGTTCTTGCCCTGGCCTCTCCCTCGACCCCTGGGTTTCCTTTTGTTTGTGGTTAAGTTTTCCACCTCTCATTCCTCTCCTGGTCCTTCTGAATCTTCTTTTCTTGATTCCTGGGTGTCCTGTTCCAGATCCCGATCTAAAAAGGCTCCGGTCTCTGTTATTTTTCTCCCTCTTCTTTCTGAAAAATGCACTCTGGTTCTGCTCCTACTTCTGCTTCTACTGTTATTCCTGTAATAACCCTTCTTCCAATTCAGCACTCTGTCATTCTCATAGTTATTTTGGTCATGTATCAATTTCTTTTGTGTTTTAGCTATGAAGTCTTTTTCATGTTTTGTTAGTCTATCCTTCATAGATACATCCAGTTCTTCGAATACTACTGTCTCTTTAAATACCAGAACCTCTTTTTTTGCTAGTTCAATCTCTATTTCAAGTTCTGCATGCTTCTGTATATCAGCTTTAATCATTAATTCAATAAAAGTTTTAGAACAAAGTAATGCAGCTGCTAGCCATTCTTCTTTTAACAGAAAATTCTCATAACCAGAAGAGGGTATACTGTATGTTAATTCTAAGCCCTCGTAGTGATACTTCTTTTTCAATATATTGTTCAAGAGTTATAATGTTGCAGGTAATGTCCAGCTCTTTTTTGAGTAATTTTTCAAGTTTGAGGAAGCTTGTTTTTACATCACCTGATATGGCGGTTGGTTCCTCTCCACAGAGCTTGTTACTTGCTCTATTTCTCCTCATAGCCCAGGTATCTGAATGTTCCCATTCAAAACTTGATCTGGCATCTTCTGCATTCCCTTCATACATTCTATGTATTGCAATCACTGAAAGGGCAAATCTCTAGGATGCCACGAAGATTTGAAGAAAGCCTCCTGGTCCGTTCTTAGCAAAACACAATTAAATTGTATACCCTCTGGAGATTGAAGCATACATTGTCAGCTTCTCCGTGTGCTGCTGCTAACAGGTGCAAATGTCCAATTCAAAGGAAAGAAGCAGCGCACTACAGCGAGGGGGTACTCCTACGAAGGTTGTAAACCTGAAGTGCAGCAAAGAGCCAGGAAATACAAGCACACCTACGATTCTTCAAAGCTGAATTAGCTTATTTTATTAATGCTAAACATTCAATTAGGAACCTCAGCTTCAGCTGAATAGCCTTCAGGGGTTTCTATGTGTGAGAACACAAACATTTTTAAACATGCTTGTGTTCTCACACATAGCCAAACCCCCTTGAAGGCTATTCAGCCGAAGCGCAGGGTTCCTGGCTGTGGATCTTCTGGCATCAATAAAATAAGCTAATTCAGCTTTGAAGAATTAAAGGTGTACTTGTATTTCCTTGCTCTTTATTGCACTTCAGGTTTGCAACCTTCGTAGGAGCACCCCCTTGCTGTAGTGTGCTGCTTCTTTTCTTTGAATTGGACATTTGCACCTGTTAGCAGCAGCACACGGAGAAGCCGACAACATACACTTCAATTTCCAGAGGGTATATGATTTAATTGTGGTTTGCTAAGAACGGACCGGGAGGCTTCCTTCAAATGTTCGTGGAGTCCTAGAGATTTGCCCTTTCAGTGATTGCAACACGTAGAATGTATGAAGGGAATGCAGAAGACGCCAGATCAAGTTTTGAATGGGAACATTCAGACACCTGGGCTACGAGGAGAAATAGAGCAAGTAACATCTTTGGAGAGGAACCAACCACCATATCAGGTGACATAAAAACAAGTTTCCTCAAACTTGAAAAATTACTCAAAAAAGAGCTGGACATTACCTACAGCATTATAACCCTTGAACATTATCTTGAAAAAGAACAAGCACCACGAGGGCTTAGAATTAACATATTACCCTCTTCTGGTTATGAGAATTTTCTGTTAAAAGAAGAATGGCTAGCAGCTGCATTACTTTGTTCTAAAACTTTTATTGAATTAATAATTAATGCTGATATACTGAAGCATGCAGAACTTGAAATAGAGATTGAACTAGCGAAAAAAGAGGTTCTGGTATTTAAAGAGACAGTAGTATTTAAAGAACTGGATATATCTATGAAGGATAGACTAACAAAACATGAAAAAGACCTCATAATTAAAAAACAAAAGGAATTGATACATGACCAGAATGACTATGAGAATGACAGAGTGCTGAATTCGAAGAAGGGTAATTACAGGAATAAGAGTAAAAGCAAAAGTAGGAGTAGAACCAGAGTGCATTTTTCAGGAAGAAGAGGGAGTGAAAATAACAGAGACCGGAGTCCTTTTTTAGATCGGGATCAGGAACAGGACACCCAGGAATCAAAAAAAGAAGATTCAGAAGGACCAGGAGAGGAATGAGAGGTGGAAAACGTAACTACAAACAAAAGGAAACCCAGGGGTCAAGGGAGAGGCCAGGGCAAGAGCATTAAATAGTGAATGTATCCAATAAAGAACTAACTGAGGAACAAATTAAGCTCTTAAAACATGGTTTATCCTTTGTCCCAACACCAGCCCTGAATCCATTTCAACTTCAAGTTGATTTGTTTAAACTTTTTCGGAAACTAAGATTAAGAGCATTTTTTTCTAGGAAACCAACACTAGAAGACCAAGCGGAAAATATGGGCTTTCTGGAAACTACACTGGAACAGAATTTTCTTGCAACATCTGATTCTAACTTGGAGATGAATACTGGGACACAGAACATCATGGAAGACATTGATTATGTTATCAATATATTGGAAGGAGACTTTGAGGGATCAATGGGTTCAAGTCCTACCAATGTAAGTATGGACCCTGATATAAAGTTGCAAAGGAATACACTATTTTCTCTGTCTTCTAATTTTATACCACATTTATTTAATCCAGCAATCTCTACCTTTGAAAGAGCTATCCTTGGTGAAATATAAAAAATAATGAAAAAAGCAGGACAACCAAGGGATAGAAATTTATCTGCAATAGAGATACAGGCTCTTAAAGAATTACACGTAGAAGATAGTATTGTAATAAAATTGGCAGATAAGGGTGGCAATATTGTTGTTCTTGATAAAAATCATTATATTTCTATTGTATTAAGCTTGCTGAATGATGCATCGAACTATAAAAGACTTAAAAACAGCCCCATGTTTCAGTATAGAACTGAATTAAGTTTGTTATTACAAGAAGCAGTGGGAAAAGGGGAAATAACAGAAGAAGAATTACAATTTATATGGAATGAGAATCCCATATTACCCTGTTATTGTATACTACCTAAAATTCTTAAAAATATGAATGACCCTCCTGGAAGACTGATTATTTCTTCCATAGGTTCCCTTACAGAAAAACTTGGAATGTTTGCGGACTTCTTTTTATAGAGAGAAGTAGTTGAACTTCCATCATACACGAAAGATGCTACACATGTCCTAAATAAACTTAAAGAAGTACAGTGGACAGATGACATGTTATGGCTAACTATTGATACAGAATCCCTGTATACTCGTATACCACATGAACAGGGACTTAGTGCCTGCAGATGCTTTCTAGAGAAAAAGGAAAGCACAGATGAAATCCCTGTAGATTTTATTCTGTCAGCAACACACTTCATTTTGACTCACAACCATTTTGAATTCTTAGGAGGCCATTACAGGTAGATAAGGGGGACAACTATTGGTGACTGTATTGCCCCATCTTATGCAAACCTATTTTTAGGTCAATGGGAAGAAATTACAGCTTTCCAGAACTCAAACACTTATCTAGAGAGTGTAGTACTATGAGCACACTTTATTGATGACATTCTGGTTGTGTGGAAGGGGATTAGGCAGGAAGCAGAACAATTTGTAGGATGGCTAAACAATAACCATATCAATATGAAGTTCACATCCAAAACAGATTCTGATAATATAGATTTTTTAGATCTGACTTTGCAAAAATCACTACAGCCTGGAATTTCTATTACCACAAAAAATCACAGAAAATCTACAGCTACTAATACATTACTTAGGGCTGATAGTGCACACCCTAAGAGTTTCAAAGATTATATCTCCAATGGACAATTCCTGTGTTTACACAGGAACTGCTCTGATGATCTGAATTTCTGGACTGAAGCAGAAGAATTAAGAAAAATATTTTTGGAAAGGGGTTACAAAGATGATTTACTCACTCAAGCACTAAATAAAGCATTTAATGTGAGGAGGGAAGAGTTGTTAGCTGAGAAAAAGAAGGAACTAATAAATATTAACACACCAATAACATTTGTCACTGAGTATAATAATTGGTCAGGACAGATAGGGAATATTGTACACATGAATTGTCACATATTACATTCTGATAGACATTTAAAAGAAGTAATAGGAGAAAAACCAAGAATTACTTTTTCAAGAGGTCAGAACTTAAAAGACAAGATAATCAGGAGTAGACTAACTAAACTAGATAAAGGAACATGGATAGGAACTAAACCACAAGGAAATTTTAAATGCCAAAGATGTTATGTCTGCTGTTACTACAATACAGGACCTGAGTTCATACATCCTACGAATAAAGAAAAATACACAATGAAGGAATTCATTAATTGTGAAACCTCATTTGTAGTTTATTCTACATGGTTTGGATGTAATCAACTGTAAATAGGACGTACCACTAGGGCCCTCAAACAGAGAATCCAAGAACATGTTAGGAACATAATCAATGGGAAAAGGAATACTCCAGTAGGCCTGCATTTTGCACAGAAACATAATTGAGATCCAAAAAGCTTCAAATTCATGGGAATAGATTGGCAATAGCCCCTTAAATATGGTAGTGATAGAATCAATGAACTACTGACAAAAGAAAGTAGGTGGATTTTTAAATTGTGGACAGTAAAACCAGTTGGGCTCAATGAACAATGGGACCTGAAGCCCTTTCTAAAAGAAAAGAAGTACTAGAAAAATTATGTTTCATATGAAATTGACCTTGTATAGTGAATATTGATTTAATTTATTTCTATCTTGTTTCCTTCTCTTGCACATTACCTGGCGAATGAATGTCTGTGGATCCCCCAGTCTAATGAATGGCTCTTTCTACCACGTTATGGATGAAAGTAGACTTAGGGTGATCACATCTTGACGTCTTCCCAGTCATTCTCAGATTTATCTTTCTCTCTCTCTTATCTACAGGACTTGTATTGTTATTGTTATTATGCTGTGATTTAATTTCCTTGAGTTCCAGGATTACCACTACATTATTCCCCATCCTATTTTTCTTCCCTCCCCCCCTCTGGCTTATTCTTTCCTCACTTCAATTTTCTCTTCCCCCGCTCCCCTTCCCACATCACTTCTCCCCTTCCTCTTTATTCTTTCCTCTTCTCAATTTTGTGATTACCACTTCCTATTTATATTAATACTAAAATGAAAGAATGCTGTTTTGTGGGTGTAATATAATATACAAATAAGAAATAAGGAACATGGTAAAATGAATGTGTGTATAATATATGTGGATTTATATATTTTTTGTATTAATATGTTAAAATTGGGAGTATTGTAGTATGTGTATTTAAAAAATTATGTCACTTTTTGATGACGTCAGACACTGTTTAAAAATGTTTGTGTTCTCACACATAGCCAAACCCCCTTGAAGGCTATTCAGCTGAAGCGCAGGGTTCCTGGCCGTGGATGTTCTGGTATCAATAAAATAAGCTAATTCAGCTTTGAAGAATTGCAGGTGTGCTCGTATTTCCTTGCTCTTTAGTATGATCATAGCAAAGCAATCTGCCTGCATAAACGCCCAAAATAAACTGGTCATAAGTTAAATTCATGATCCAAGGCAACTGCCGTCTCTGTGTCAAAAATTCTCAGAAGTGAACTGTGTAAGTACACTCAAAGAAAAAGTTAGGCATAGCCTCTACAGGGCCAAACATTCCAAGTAAGGGCAGAATCTGTCCTCAGCAGGCTTGTCCTTCCAGTTACCTCTCACATTCACTCTGCCACAGGTGCACAACCATACTATATCCCACATTTGAAGGGGTATCCTCAAATTATTCAGTTGGTGAATGACAAGAGGAATCCACTCCACTCTACACTCAGGCAAAGCAGGAGCTGAAAGACCTATACAGTAAAACTAAACAATATAATTGCTACCTGTTTAAGGTCAGAATATCCAGTTTAGTCACCTTCCATAGGTGAAGCTTCTTCAATGAAGATTTATACCACCCAGGTAAACCCACAGAGGGTATCAATTTTGGGGGTTCAATGTCCCGTTTTAAAATACAAGGTCCAAGGATACATCAAATCCATTCTTTACAGAGGGATGAGGCTTCTTGTAGCCCTAGCTTGAGAGTCCCTACCCAAAACAAGGTATGGAAAAACACCAATGGATGCAACATGCCAAGACCCCCCTGTTTTCTTGTCAAATAGGTGAACTCTCTCTTAATAGGGTTCAAGTGACTACCCCATAACATCTGGAAAAACATGCTATATACTCTAGTGTTGTAGTGCAAGGGAATGGGGAATCGCCATGTGATATATAAAAGAATAGTGACTAAAAATTGTTTTATCATGAAAATACGTTTAAATTTAGAAAATTACCACCCTTTCCAGTGGCCAACTAAAGTCTCATATCTAGCAAGGGAGGTATCCCAATTTCTGTCTGTTGCATCTTCCCCTCCAAAAGAAACCCCTAAAATTTCAATTGGGTCAGGACTAATACGAATATTGACAATTTGGGTCACAGGACCTGGTATGCCAATGTAAATGCCACAACTTTTATCTGTATTGATGCAGGCTCCCAACACTACAGAAAATGCAGATAATTATTCCATAGCACATAGTGCACTGCCCTCATCTTTACAAAATAATATCAAGTTGTCTGCATAAGCAAGGGACTTAAGACCCAAGTGTCCATAGGGGTTTAATAGGCCATGTATATTAGGGTTACTCCAAATCTGCTTAATACAGGCATCTAGAAAGAAAACATATTAAACTGGACTAAGAGTGCATCCTTGTCATACCCCACTGCAGAGCTTAATCCTTTAACCAATATAACTTCCAACCAGAGGAGCAACAGTTGCAGAACTATACAAAAGTTGAATCCAAGTATTCAGAGGGTGAAGCAGGCCATACTGTAGTAGTATGTGAAATAAAAAAATGTGATACCCTGTCAAAAACCTTGCTTTGGACAACAGAGAGTAAAAAAACAGCATAATTAGAATTTTTATAACATTCAAGATAATCCCCTACAATACATAAGTTGTCCTGAATACGTCTCCCTGGGACAGAGCAGGTTTGGGAGAAATGAATCAAAGAGCTAAGGGGTTTTTGTAATCTAAGGTGCAAAATAGACATAAAAATTTTCCAACCGGAATTAAGGAGACAAATAGGTCTCCAATTTTGCAGGGATGTCCTATCCCCTTTTATAAAGAGAAACCATAAAAGACCACTAGAGAATTCCAGATGCACAAAACGTTGCTCTGTGATCTCTTGAAATAAAAGAAATAAAAATGGGGTAATTTTAGCAGAGAAAGTTTGATAGAACTCTCCAGGCAGTCCACCCCACCCAGGAGATAATGTTCTTTTTCATTTTAGAAATAGCCAACTCTATGCCAGACAAGGAAAATGGGGCCTGTAATGCCAACCAATCCTCTTGTGAGAGGGAGGTAGCCAAACCATCAAAATATAAATTCCGTTCATGGGTGTCACCTATCTGGGTATTGTCAAAAGCCTGAAAATGAAGTCTAATGATCTTTTCTAGATCCAAAATGTCAGTACACTGTCAACCAGCATCATCAGTTAATGTCGAAAATGTGGTAGAATCTACTTTCGATTTACAGACAGCACAGGGGTCACCCCCCAGGCATTTTTCCTAGTGCCAAAACTAAGTTCATTCTTCAAAGTTGCTGCCCCATCGTATAGGTACAGCTTCATCTATTGTTTCACCTGGGTAATCTGGGCTGAATAATCTGTGCCAAACTGAGCCGTGGAGGAGTATAGCAATTGTAACTGCTGTCTAAATGCCATATATTTCAAATATTTTCCTGATTGTGTCCTAGCACCATATTTTTGTAGCCATGTTCTAACTGTTAATTTGGAGTCCTCCCACCATTCACCAACAGAGTCATATAGACTGCGGACCGACTACCGTGCCTGAAGTATGGAAAAAATGCCTGATTTGACCAGGCTGTGGTGAAAAGTAGAGACATTAGCCCTCCATCGGCTGCAGGAGCAGGGAACAGAGGTTTCCAGCTGCACACTAACCTGAAGGAGTGAGTGATCTGAACATTCCCAAGGCATAGCACCTAGGTCCAACACTTTCAGACTCGGGGGAAGAAAAAAGAAATCAATACGGGTTGCTAAGTCTCCCTGATAATAGGCGCTTTACCCTTCAATTGGTAGGCATCCTGGAGGCCTGCTGTGGAAAGACATTGAATGAGAGCATGAGTGTCACAATATACCTTCTTCCCAGCATTTATCCTATCAGTAATTTCAAGGGAACAGTTAAAATCCCCTCCTAAGAACACCGTTCTGGCAGTGGTCAGAAGAGGTTGAAGTTGTTCTAGAAGTTCCACCCTATTAGCTTTTACCTGAGGGGCATAAACAGTTATAAATTGACAAGGTTTCGTATCCCAAAACCCATCTAAAATAAGGACTCGACCAGTAAGTAAATCTATCAACCTGTGCAGTTTAAATGCATGCCCAGTAAACAGAATTCCTACCCCATCCACCGTATCAAGGCCAAACGACCAATATGATGGGCCCCAAATCCATTCCTTTTTAGATTGATTGAGATTATAGGAATCTGCCATCCACATTTCCTGTAAAAAGATGACATCAAAATTCAATTGCTGTAAAGCTGAGAAAACTGTAAACCTTTTACTAGCATTCTTTATGCTGCATACATTAAGAGTGACACAATGTAACTAAGACTTGGAAATATGGTAAGGTTGACAGAATCACACCCAAACAAACAGGGAAGAAGTTATTAAGAGGGAAAGTCAGTTCCTTCAACATACTTTTTCTTTCTCCTTCTCTTCTTCTTACCATCCAGATTGTCCAGTAAAGGCAAAGAATGCGAAGAAGCATCAGATTCCATTGCTTCACAATCAGAGTCCCCCCAGTTCTTAGAATGTGCAAAGACCTCAGATCTATTCATAGTAGCAACAGGTGGGGTTTTCAAAGCCTGGAGTCTAGCACTCTTTCTTGTTGAACAAACAGAACAGTCCATAGCAGGTAGCAGCATTGTAGTACAGTAGACAGTAGCATTGGTCTGTACATGAAGCATAGCACTGGGCAAAGAGTCAATAGGTAAGTCAGGCTGAGAGCCCTGAGAAGCAGGCTCAGTAGGTGCAGATGGTACGGTATCCCTATTGGCAGCATCAGGGGATGTTTCCTGGGGTGGAACCTCTGTACCGCCACCTGATGTGCAGGTGAGGATTGGGGGTGGGTGGGTAGTATGTTGTGCGCCTGTGGCAGTTGCTGCCTTACGCTGTGCCTTTCTAATCAGAGTATCCTGGTGTATCTCATCAGTATGATTATGAGCAGCCCTGGGGCATCTGTGAAAGACATGTCCCCAGGCATCACACAAATTGCACTTAGCTACATTCCGACAGGCAGTGCTAACATGATTGTGTTCCCTGCACAGAATACAGTGCAGTTTATCACAGATACTGGCAAGATGCGTGTGTTCACCACACCTATGGCAAACTTTAGGCTGTACTAAATAAAAACAGACCCCTTGATCCTTTCCAATGAAAAAAACTGTTTGGAACATGTGCTATCCCTTGGGCGGTCTGATGAAGCTTTACTCTAAAATGCCACCCCCAGTCCAGAACTGCTCAGAATCAATAACAGGTTCATGTGCACCAAGAACATCACACCATTTCTGCAGCCAGGGGTGAATATCACCTACACTGACATCCTCTGTTCTGCACATCACTGTAACTTGCATAATTAGTGGCTGGGTCAGGGGATTACCATAAAGGGGGTCCAGAGAGGGGAAAACTTGACCTGGTTGTGTTTAAACCAGAAACGTTCTAACCCCTGAGGAGAGGTAAAGCTTATGTCAAAATTATCTTCTCCTGAGATGTGAATTAATGCATGCACATCACCAGGGGAAAATTTTAGAGAGTCTTTAATAAGGATCTTGCCCACATATTTCCTACTAGGGTGCTGGTCCAGGCGTCCTCTGTAATGTAGACAAACTGCATTCCTGTGGGATTTTAGAGCAGATCTGTCAAATAAATCAGCGAAGCGTTGCTGCTGGGGGGGGGGGCAGGTCATTCATCCTGTATCTCTTCCCCACAAGAAATAACCACACTGGGTGGAGGATCAGCATCTTCAGCAGACTCCCTGTGCACCTCGGGGGGGCAGGGGTGTCAACAGAAATCGGTATCTCAGGTATCCCTACAGCCACTGTAGGGAGCAAAACAGGTATATCAGGTAAATCAGTTTTGTCACTTGGATTCTTCAGCCCCATAGATGGTTCAGATACAGTGGACCAGATTGGTGAATCCACAGCACTCACTTGCAAATCACAAGTACCCATTATAGTAACAGTCTCGGGTGGCACAATTTCAGGCTGCGACACCTCAATGTGGGGAAGAGAAGGAGTACTTACCCCACCATGAGTCATAGGGAGAGCTGTATCCAAAACCGGGACTGAAGCCTGCTGTGGTCCCATAGTCACAGTGTTAAGATTAAGTACATCATCAAATGGTGAGTCACTTCCCACCACATCAAAGGCTGGGTCTGGTACCCAAATTCCCTGTGAGTCCAGCATCCATCTGGCCTTGGACAATGCAGATTCAGGCGTCTGAGCAGAAGTCTCAGTCTCTGGGGTAGAAACATGGGTTCACCACAATATATCCAGGCACACCACATCAGGGGTAGCTGGTCCAGCCCACTGGAGTGTTAAACAGACGAGGCATACTGATGAGTCCTGACCAAACGGTTCATGTCTTCTGTTAGCAACTTTGCAAACTGTGTGAGGAGGCCTTTGGCACCATGCAATTCTGCTTTTAAAGTTGGGACCAGATAACATTCTGTGGTGATTTGCATATGACCCATGATGCTTTGCATTGTGGGGCATGTGTAACATTTTATTGAAACTTGGCTTCCAGCCAATGCCCTTTGGGTACCCTTGCCTCAGTGTTTACGCTGGGGTTCTTTGTCTTTTAAATGGTTTTTATTTTAATGGGTTCACACAATATATCCCAGGCACACTGCCTTGGGGTAGCTGGTCCAGCCCACTGGGGTGTTAAACAGACGAGGCATACTGATGAGTCCTGGTAGGACAGAAACACGTGTCTATGTCTTCTGTTAGCACCCTTTGCAAACTGTGTGAGAGGCCTTTGGCACCATGCAATTCTGCTTAAAGTTGGACCAGCATAACATTCTGTGGTGATTTGCATATGCAGCCCATGATGCTTTGGCATTGTGGGGCATGTGTGACTTGTATTTTCTTGAAACTTGGCTTCCCAGCCAAATGCCCTTTGGTAACCCTTGCCTCAGTGTTTACCTTTGAGAGGTTCTTTGTCTTTAAATGGTTTTTTATTTTAATGGGTTCACCTACAATATATCCCAGGCACACTGCCTTAGGGGTAGCTGGTCCAGCCACTGGGGTGTTAAACAGACAGAGGCATACTGATGAGTCCTGGTAGGAACGAAACACGTGTCTATGTCTTCTGTTAGCACCCTTTGCAAACTGTGTGAGAGGCCTTCGGCACCATGCAATTCTGCTTAAAGTTGGACCAGCATAACATTCTGTGGTGATTTGCATATGCAGCCCATGATGCTTTGCATTATGGGGGCATGTGTGACTTTGTATTTTCTTGAAACTTGGCTTCCCAGCCAAATGCCTTTGGTAACCCTTGCCTCAGTGTTTACGCACAGAGGTTCTTTGTCTTTAAATGGTTTTATTTTAATGGGTTCCACAATATATCCCAGGCACACTGCCTTAGGGGTAGCTGGTCCAGCCCACTGGGGTGTTAAACAGGCAGGCATACTGATGAGTCCTGGTAGGACAGAAACACGTGTCTATGTCTTCTGTTAGCACCCTTTGCAAACTGTGTGAGAGGCCTTTCGGCACCATGCAATTCTGCTTAAAGTTGGACCAGCATAACATTCTGTGGTGATTTGCATATACAGCCCATGATGCTTTGCATTGTGGGGCATGTGTGACTTTGTATTTTCTTGAAACTTGGCTTCCCAGCCAAATGCCCTTTTAGGTAACCCTTGCCTCAGTGTTTACGCGAGAGGTTCTTTGTCTTTAAATGGTTTTTATTTTAATGGGTTCACCACAATATATCCCAGGCACACTGCCTTAGGGGTAGCTGGTCCAGCCCACTGGGGTGTTAAACAGACGAGGCATACTGATGAGTCCTGGTAGGACGAAACACGTGTCTATGTCTTCTGTTAGCACCCTTTGCAAACTGTGAGAGAGGCCTTTCGGCACCATGCAATTCTGCTTAAAGTTGGACCAGCATAACATTCTGTGGTGATTTGCATATGCAGCCCATGATGCTTTGCATTGTGGGGGCATGTGTGACTTTGTATTTTCTTGAAACTTGGCTTCCCAGCCAAATGCCCTTTGGGGTAACCCTTGCCTCAGTGTTTACGCACAGAGGTTCTTTGTCTTTTAAATGGTTTTTATTTTAATGGGTTCACCACAATATATCCCAGGCACACTGCCTTAGGGGTAGCTGGTCCACCCACTGGGGTGTTAAACAGGCGAGGCATACTGATGAGTCCTGGTAGGGAAGAAACACGTGTCTATGTCTTCTGTTAGCACCCTTTGCAACTATGTGAGAGGCCTTTCGGCACCATGCAATTCTGCTTAAAGTTGGACCAGCATAACATTCTGTGGTGATTTGCATATGCAGCCCATGATGCTTTGCATTGTGGGGGCATGTGTGACTTTGTATTTTCTTGAAACTTGGCTTCCCAGCCAAATGCCCTTTGGGTAACCCTTGCCTCAGTGTTTACGCACAGAGGTTCTTTGTCTTTTAAATGGTTTTTTATTTTAATGGGTTCACCACAATATATCCCAGGCACACTGCCTTAGGGGTAGCTGGTCCAGCCCACTGGGGTGTTAAACAGACGAGGCATACTGATGAGTCCTGGTAGGACGAAACACGTGTCTATGTCTTCTGTTAGCACCCTTTGCAAACTGTGTGAGAGGCCTTTCGGCACCATGCAATTCTGCTTAAAGTTGGACCAGCATAACATTCTGTGGTGATTTGCATATGCAGCCCATGATGCTTTGCATTGTGGGGGCATGTGTGACTTTGTATTTTCTTGAAACTTGGCTTCCCAGCCAAATGCCCTTTGGGGTAACCCTTGCCTCAGTGTTTACGCACAGAGGTTCTTTGTCTTTTAAATGGTTTTTATTTTAATGGGTTCACCACAATATATCCCAGGCACACTGCCTTAGGGGTAGCTGGTCCAGCCCACTGGGGTGTTAAACAGACGAGGCATACTGATGAGTCCTGGTAGGACGAAACACGTGTCTATGTCTTCTGTTAGCACCCTTTGCAAACTGTGTGAGAGGCCTTTCGGCACCATGCAATTCTGCTTAAAGTTGGACCAGCATAACATTCTGTGGTGATTTGCATATGCAGCCCATGATGCTTTGCATTGTGGGGGCATGTGTGACTTTGTATTTTCTTGAAACTTGGCTTCCCAGCCAAATGCCCTTTGGTAACCCTTGCCTCAGTGTTTACGCACAGAGGTTCTTTGTCTTTAAATGTTTTTTATTTTAATGGGTTCACCACAATATATCCCAGGCACACTGCCTTAGGGGTAGCTGGTCCAGCCACTGGGGTGTTAAACAGGCGAGGCATACTGATGAGTCCTGGTAGAGCTAAACACGTGTCTATGTCCTCTGTTAGCACCCTTTGCAACTGTGTGAGAGGCCTTTCGGCACCATGCAATTCTGCTTAAAGTTGGACCAGCATAACATTCTGTGGTGATTTGCATATGCAGCCCATGATGCTTTGCATTGTGGGGCATGTGTGACTTTGTATTTTCTTGAAACTTGGCTTCCCAGCCAAATGCCCTTTAGGTAACCCTTGCCTCAGTGTTTCGCACAGAGGTTCTTTGTCTTTAAATGGTTTTTTATTTTAATGGGTTCACCACAATATATCCCAGGCACACTGCCTTAGGGGTAGCTGGTCCAGCCACTGGGGTGTTAAACAGGCGAGGCATACTGATGAGTCCTGGTAGGGCCGAAAACACGTGTCTATGTCTTCTGTTAGCACCCTTTGCAAACTGTGTGAGAGGCCTTTCGGCACCATGCAATTCTGCTTAAAGTTGGACCAGCATAACATTCTGTGGTGATTTGCATATGCAGCCCATGATGCTTTGCATTGTGGGGGCATGTGTGACTTTGTATTTTCTTGAAACTTGGCTTCCCAGCCAAATGCCCTTTTGGGTAACCCTTGCCTCAGTGTTTACGCACAGAGGTTCTTTGTCTTTTAAAACATAATAATGATAACAGTATTGAGCAACATGGGTAAGGAAAGTGATGTAATACAGTACATTTTTGAAATAAATGGATGTACACACAAAATAAGTTGGGTACATACTCACTACTCACTGTGGTAGCAGCCATGGGGTACCAACTGAAACTGAACCAGATTAAGCTGTTGGTGGTATTATGTAGAGTTAAGCTCAGCATTTCATCGATACTTCTGTTACTAGAACAATATGCACAGCCATTGGATTTAACATGCATTTTGAGGTATTGAATTATTGCTGTTCTAACTACTGGGAATAAACCAATGACCTTGTACCTTTTAGTGAGCTCATTATTGAATGAACTTTGGAAATTAGTGCAAAGTTTTTCTTACACCTGTCTGAGTGCAACAAGTGAAGTTAGAACCAAGAATAATATGGGGAGCTGGCCCAGTGGCTCAGAGGGTTAAGGCATTGGACACCTCACTTCTTGTCACACCAGTGATGTGGGTTCGGGAATGGACACCTGTTCCTTGGGGGCTTGCAGAGGGAGAGAGGAGTCAGCATCCTAAGTACAGCTCTCCTCCCATTGAGAGGAGGGCATGTGGGTCCTGTTAGGCAGTTGCAACATGGAGGATCTGGGTGGCAGTACTGCTGGACACCAGGGAAGGATTCCCTTCCACTTGACAATGGGGGACATCTCTGCAGAGGTGGAATTCGTACAGTGCATCATTGCAGATGCTGTGGGCCCAGGAAGAAAAATGGAGGACCTCCCCCCCTAACCATGGCAGGGCGAAGGCTCAGTCCCTGCAGGCCCCACATCAGCAACTGGGTCTCCAATCCTCTGGCAAAGGATGGAAGAACAATGGTAAGTCCCAGGGAAGTCAGGTGATGGAGCTGCAGGGACCAGTCTGGAGTGAGCAGGTCAGCAGTTAAGAGCTGAAAGTACTATTTGAAGTAAAAGAATACTATGATAATTGTCCTTATTAAAATGGTGAAACATGTATCTTCTGGATCTCATTGTTATGAATTTTAACAAACGTGATAAAACAAACAGTGAGTCAAAAGACTTGCAGGTGTAAACTAACCCTTCCTTGCCAGGTACTAATGTCCTGAGTTGCTGCTGAGAAGTAGGTCAGGGTCTATGATACACACCCTTGGCTGAGGCTTGGATGCAGGAAGGGAGAGCCTGTCTTAGACTGGGCGAGCAGCCAAGAAAGGAAAACAAAGCCATTCCCTTCTAAAACATAATTGTTTTTGCCCTGAACTGTTACTGTATAATTTGCCACATCCATCTCCTCATAAAATACAAGAGGCAAAACAAATAATCAGCTCAAAAAAATAACAAGACTCTATTAACGATGTTAAAAAGCATGGGAACATGTCCATATTTGAGACCCTCTTCTTTAATAAATAAAACATCATGATCTTGCAAAATGGGCTATTGTGTACAAGCAGATGTAAATCAACTTGTTTTCTAGGTAACTCCACTTGATTTTGAAAAGGACATTTAGTATAGCAGAAAAGGGCACGGTGCCCTTCTTCGGAAAGACAATGCATCATGCATGACAATACTATACTTGTGTCTTTTTAAATGCAGTCTTTTTTACCACTGAAGGCTCTTTCTAATATCACCATTGCCCTCATGTATTTAAAGTATGGGATATAACAGTGCTACATTAGGAGTGTTTAAATGTAGGCTAAAGCAGCAAGCAATGTGAGCTACACTACCGGACATTAAAATATCCCTCATACTGCATCATGCCTTAAGGTACTGTACAGGACCTTGGGATAACTGGATTAACTTACTACTGAAAACAATAGGTTGCTGCAGTTATGTGGTCTCACACGTTGTAGTATTCTACAGCATTGAGGGACTATTTTTGCATCCACAACTGTATAGCTTACTGGCAGAACAGAGCACTGCATCAACATGTGGGTTGCAATTAAAACATGAAACAAAAGGGTTATATTAATGCTTACTGAAAATGGAAAATAAAGGGGGAACTGGCATTGCCACCATTAGGTCTCTTCAGAAATGGCCCATTCACATCCTATGTGATGTCATCTAACTGTTGAAAAGTTATTTTTCCAATTAGATGAGTACAGAGTAATGACATAGATTTGAACAGATAACATGGTATAAATATGCAAATGATGCAATCTGTACTTACTAAATCGTTATCAGTCCAGATCTTTATACCTACTAGGTCTTATAAATATTATATAAGTACTGTGCACCATTTATGGATTATTGTAATTAAAAACCCTAAAGTTTCACCTGTGTGTGGGATGAAAAAATAAACCTTGTATACTTTATTTTATTGTTTTTTAGCAAACTTTCTAACCTTACTATTACTCAGCCAATTTTATTACAAAGACAGGGTGTGCACATCCTGATCAAGTGGCAGTGCATTCAGAATCTCAGATATGAATCTTTCATGTGTTGATTTTAGTGCTCATTTTTGCTGGTTTCCCCTATGCCAACCCCATGAATAGAGCCTTCCAGCTGTATTTTTTCTCTGGCTGAAGGATGGGTGTGTGGATTTCAAGTCATCTTCACAGCTAATACTAATGCAGCTCCATAAATGACTGGCAGAGGACGCATGAATATTAGGTGGCTTGGGCCCTTCCTTTCTCTTAGGGAGCCAGGCACCTCACCTTTAAGATGTGCTTGATCCCCCAAGCCATCTCCAATGTTGAATTATGATGACAGCATGCAAACCCCAGTCTCCCAGGTGGCAATCCTGTGTCCTGCCACTGAGCAAATGGCCCATTTCAAATCCCCATCTCAAAGGTATCAACTGCTGCACTAGAATACAAGACACACATTATAATTTGTATCAGAAATGTACAAGAAGAAATACTTCCTCACATCTCTCCTGAATTACCCCATTCCAGCTTCATAGCATGTCCCCTCATGAAGTATTTAAAGGTCTCAATCATTTCCCCTCTCTCCCATATCTCCTCCAGGCTGTATATATTGAGCTCTTTTAGCATCTCCTCACAGGGCTGCTCATGCAGCCCCTGTACCATTTTAGTTGATCTCCACTGGACCACTTCCACTGTGTCTCTATGAGAGAGCAGCATTCATGTGAACCCAGAATGGTGGTAGGACTACCAGGTGGTAGGGCCTTAAGCACACATAGGGAGCAAGATGGGATCATTTACCATATCAGATTTGTGACTGGAAATGCTTCTACTGGAATTTGGGCCTCTAGGTTCATGAAGAAGCTGCAAATGTCCTTTGGGGACTGGTGCTGTTGTACCACTTGTAACTTGACCACCTGACTGATGAGTATAGCTGAATGGATGTACCCTATGTCCTGTTTAATTATTGATGGCTGTCTTGCTAAGCTGCTAGAATGTAACCGGTTGTCCTACAGCTAGAGCCTTTATCCTGATTCTGAAATGACTAGGTCATATCATGGAGAAGAGAATGTGTCATGAGGAAGAAGGAGAAGGAGAAGCTGGGGGGGGTCCTGGAGATGCACCTGCTAAATCAGAATACATCACGATTGTTTGAAAACTATAACTGCTTGGTATAAATGCACCTACCCATGAGTTTCCTAGCTGGGTGGGGTAGCTAAATGTTGGGACTCATCTGGGATTTGGCGTGCACACCCAACTGCTATAGTGTGTGTCCATGGCCACTGAAGTTTAGTGCTGCCATCAGTAAACTAGGAACCCTACCATTTAAACTATGTAACCCCCTCTTAGTCAACATGGTGCTGTTGCACAGTATTCATGGGTGCATGTCCCTGATTCATAGGCTTTGTCTAAGTGCACCTGGCTCCTCATGTTTGGAGCAGGAACTGAAGATATTGTAATCCACCTCAACCACTATCACTGGCCAGTGATCTGGGCAAGGGAATGGTCTGTGAATTCAGTAATGTGCTGGATGGAGGATGAGTTGGGGTGGCATCTGAATCCTTACAACAAAAGTGAGTTAGCATATATGCAACTGACAGAAACTGCAGAGTTTGAGAAGCATTGTGTTCAACAGCAGCAGTGGAACAGTAAGGTGAGGAGTGGGACAGCACATGCTAACAACGCAAAAATAAAAATCATACTGTGTTCACACAAAATATGCTAGTTTAACAGTGGAAGAGAGGCTGATGATGAGCAGCGGCAGGTGCACAGTGGAGGAAGGACTGTCCTCAGAGATTTGCCCCTGGGTTAACACCAGCCCAGTTGATTCTGCAATTGCCTTTGTTTGGAGAGAAAAAATAATTACTGCAAGTGTCTAAACTGTGAGTACTGTTGCACCAAGCACTTCAGGCATATGAATTAGCCAGGATCTCTGGAGCACTCAAAAGCTGAGTCAGGGAAGAGACACAATAGATGGGAAACATTACTCTGTCTTTGCCAGAGTGGAAAACTGTTTCTGCTAATAAAATACTTTGCAACCAGCCTAAAGGACTGTGTTATTTATCAGCTCTCTTTCACCTGCAGAGGCGTTGGTGCTCTGGAAGGGTCTTATTTGATTCTGGGCTGAAGGGGGTGGCAGGTGGAGCAATGTGTGTGTGACTCTGTAACACCCAGGATCACAGAAGGCTTGCACCTCTACTCTGTGCACTGGTATCTTAAAACTTCACTGCTGCAATACTGAGGATTTTTTTTCTTTCTTTTGGGGATGATTAAGTTTCCTTTGTACCTTTTCTCAAGGGTTATGAATTATGCTGTATATTCTAGTCTTTTAATTGTCTGACTGATTATCAACTTAAATGATACTATTGTACTGAGAGCTTCTCCATCCTGATATGTATTTGTCTTAATATGTATTTTGATGTGTGCATTGGAGTTTGTCCTGTGTGTTAAAGAGCCCTGACAACATTAGAAAAACCTGAAAAAATGCAGGATTGACACAATTCAGTTTCTATTTCATATATTTTTCTACAATTATTATTTTTTTTTTTTTTACGGAGGACAGTTGTAGGAAAGAGAATTACTGTCCCTTAGACTTGATCTGCTCTTTCTGCTTGTCTACACCTGACATCATTATCCTGTGTTTATGGCATCTTAATAATCTCCACAGCAACAGACTGTGATGTCATAAGCAGAACTGTGATGTAAGTTGTAGGCAAGCAGCCAGAACAAATAAAGCAGGGATCCTGTTTACATATAAATTCCCTTAGTGATAAATAAGTAAGGGTGAGAATTACAGACATAGATATTAAATATAAGATGAACTGTGTCTTGATATTACATTTTTTCAAAGTTGTCACAATGGCGTCAGGGGTTCTTTAATAGTTCATCATCTATTAGCGATCCAAGTTGTTATTCCTAAGTAATAGTCATGTATGTTTATGCTTTGTTGAAAGTTTAATAAAGATTATCACACACAAAAAAGACTTTGTTTACAATTATATATGCCACAACTTTGAATAGAAAGTAAGAAGAGACCTCTAGGCAGAAAATTACCTTTACCCCTGCTGCAAGGCTGCAATCAGTTTGACCCTGGCATCCATGTGGTCCCCCTGTGTGAGCAATGCTGAGGATATGGCGCATCCCCAAACTGCTAGCTTTGAGTCGGTCTTCTAACCATGGATATCCCTGGAGGGGGGACCATCCCTTTCAGTATGATCTCTGTGGCCCAAGGATGTGGGGCGGTGATTTAGTGCCCAAAGACTGAACTTAAATCTGCCCAAAAATAAGGGACTATGGACATATGAACATACTGAAGAATACAGCAGAAGAAGGCCATTTGGTCTATCAAGTCTGCTAGTATTGCAGGGTCCACAGATTGACCTAATGTCCCTGCCCTCCCCCACTCCTCCCGTCCTCCCAACCCATGATCCTTACTTTTCCCCTATGCCTGTCCCAGCCTCTCTTAAAGCTGCTCACTGTCTTCAATGAGATTACTTCTTCCAGCAGTGCATTCCAAGTGTCCATCACCCACTCTGTGAAGAAGTGCTTCCTGACCTTCCTCCTAAACCTCCCACCCTCCATCTTAAGACTGTGCACCCTAGTGTTATGGTTACCACTCAGCTTAACAAGACTCTCCTTATCAACCTTAATTATCCCTTTCAAGTACTTGAAGGTTCCAGTCATGTCCCCTTCCTCTCTGCTGTCTTCCATGGAGTACATGTTCAGTGCCCTCAACCTCTCCTTGTATGCCTTACCCTGCTGATCCACTATCATCTTTGTAGCCCTCCTCTTGACCTTCTCCAGCAGGTTAATGTCCTTTTTTGAGATGTGGGCACCAGTACTGAACTCCATACTCTAGATGCGGGCTTACCAGAGACCTGTACAAGGGCAGTATAACCTCCTCTCTCCTACTACTGATCCCCCTAGATATGCGTCCCAGTATCTTGTTTTCCTTTGCTGCTGCTTTCTTGCACTGCATGCAGTGCTTCAGGTCACTAGTGATCATCACTCCCAAGTCCTTCCACTCTTCTGATGCAGATACTCGGACTCCACCCAGGTAGTACTCTGTTCTGGGATTCTTTGCTCCAATATGCATAACTTTGCATTTCTTGGCATTGAAACCAAGCTGCCAGATCCTGGACCACCTCCCCAGCTTTTCCAGATCTTCCTGTAGGTCATGTATCCCTTCAGTTGTGTCCACTCTCCCACGGAGCTTGGTGTCATCTGTGAATAGGCACACGTTGCCCTTAATGCCATCCCCAATGTCATCGATGAAGACATTGAACAACACCAGCCCAGCACAGAGCCCTGTGGGACCCCACTAGTTACCTCTCTGGTACCAGATAACTCTCCCCCCACAACCACCCTCTGGGTTCTGTCCCTCAGCCAGTTTTCCACCCATCAGGCCATCTTTTCCCCAACCCCAAGATCCACCAACTTCCTGATCAACCTTTTGTGGGGCACAGAGTCAAAGGCCTTGTTGAAATCAAGATAGAGGATATCTATCACTTGGCCCCTGTCTACTGTCTTAGTGACGCAGTCAAAGAAGTCAATCAGATTAGTTTTATACGATCCCCCCCCCCCCATGAACCCATGCTGCCTCACATCCTGGAGACCATGCTCCTCTAGATATTCCACCAATCTTTCCTTTAGTATGGTCTCAATGAGCTTGCCCACAATGAAGGTCAGACTGACTGGTCTGTAATTCCCTGGGTCATCCTTAGGACCTCTTTTGTGAAGGGGCAATACATGTGCTGTTCTCTAGTCCTGTGGTGCCATGCCTGACTCTAGTGAAGTATTAAATAGGTCTGCCAGTGGCCCTGCCAGCTCCTCAGCCAGTTCCTTTAGTACCATTGGATGTACTCTGTCCAGGCCTGGTGATTTGTCCACCTTCAATGATAGCAGCCCCTCCCTCACTCTATCCTTCTCTATCACTACATCTGTGTTCCCCTTCCCCGATCATCTTTTCCCTCCTGAAGGCACTGGTCCATCCTTCTCCATGGTGAAGACAGAACAGAAGTATTCATTTAGTATCTCTGCTTTTCCCCCCTTATCCTCCACCCACTCCACCCCTTTCCTAAGCCTAACAATCTCCTCCTTCTTGTCCCTTTTCTTACTTATCTAGCGAAAGAAACCCTTCTACCCCTTTTTAATTCCTTCAGCTATCTGCAGATCCTTCTGTGCCTTTGCTCGCCAGACTTAGTTTCTTGCCTCACTAGCCAACCTTAGGTAATTTTCCCTATCCACCTCTCTTTTGGTCTTCCTGAATTTTCTATAGGCCAGTCTCTTTTCCCTTACTGCCTGGGCCACCCCAGCACTGGACCGGCTGGGCGCTTTGGCATGGCAACATCTGAGTTGTTAACTGGCCCCAAAGGCATGGCTACTATTTTGTCTAAGGCCACCCAACTTGTCCCTGTACCAGCATTTGTAGAGGGGGGCCACCTATGCTTTGATCTCTGATACTCTGGCCTCTGCCAGCAATGCCAGCTGAGACGTCTGATGCATCACACTAGAAGTAATGCCACTTGCCAATCCTGTGGCATTTCCCCCAGTATCTTGTCACCCAATTCATATGCCTACAACTCCGGTGTTGAAGGACAACAATGATCATGAAGAGGAGACAGAGACTGCAATACATAGACCAGTGATGGTACACAAAATATCTAGGCCTCTCCCAGTCAAGTGGTATTGATGCCCCCAAAAACAGATCCACCCAGGGTACCACTTTCCACTCCTCTGATGATCTGACCCATGAACAAGGTCAGGAACAAGGAAGTGGAGAATCCCACTGCTGTGCAGTTACCCCCCAGTCATTCTTGTGGCACCATAATGAAATTGTGTCAGGTTGATCAGAGGTTGGCTCAAAATGTTATAGAACTCTGTGGATATGAATACCCACACCTGCCACTCTGAACAATGAAAAAGGAGTGGCATACTGGCCATGGGTTGATGGCTGGAGATCTACTAAATCACAGACTGTGAGAAGGCCAGATGTCTCAGTGGTAACAAAGCCCCATCCAGACTTTTACAAATGACTACCTTTACAGACTGAGGGCAGGGAATGTGGTGTTGATACTTATTGGTTTTGTCTTTTGGTTCCTCAGATATGAGAAAATCGCTATCAGGCCTGCCATTATCATTTCCTGAACCACTGCTCCTTTTGGAGTGTCAAAGACTTTAACATCAGCACTACACTGAAGCAGAAATGCTCTAACTTATACAGTTATTTTTATTATTGATGTATAAAACTTTTCAAAAAAGAAAAGCACAATATGTAGTGGGTGCTTCATCCTGTTCAAAGCTTAATGTTTTTGTAGTCCTTTCCAGAGTGGGGCACTGGGGACCCCCAGATTAAGAACTGTGCCCCATGTGCATCCAATACATGAGGTAGTTGCCTACTACACTAGTATAGTTCAGTAAAGGATGATCTCACTGGATCTGCAGAAGAAAAGTTCAGTCCAGGGACATAGCAAGTGCTGTTGGGCCCTTGGGAAAGGAATAAATGGCTGGGACTGCAACTTTCCCAAAGGAGTTTGAAGTCTGTCCTAGGTTTACCACTTGGGGGAGGGGGGCTGCTGGGGACTGTTATATATCCTAAGTGCAGTGGTGTGAGCAGGTTCCCTGTTCATGCTTGTTGTGGCTGGCTGTGGGTCACTTCATCTCCTTCGGGTCTACATGATAATAAATTCCTGTGTTCTCACCTTGGGTGACTGGCAGGCCACCTCTCTTCATGGCAAGAAAATTGGAGTATGTAAATTAATCCATGCCAGATATAATTAGGATCCTGTTTGTTTTAGGGCCAGAGCAGTTACTGCAATTGACATGGTCAAATATTTCTGGATATTTCTAAAGAGACTCACTCTGGTGGCCCTTTACCTTGCTGCAGGCAGGCAGGCAGAAATTTTCTAGAGACATCACAGAAATTTCATGAAACATATGGCGAAGTCAGTTGCTGCAACTGTACTGCATATCCCCATGTGGCCCCTGGGAGACCAAAATGCTAGAATTGAGTGCCCACTTGAGCAGTAAGGATACTGATTCATTTGAGGCCAAGTGAGAACAACCACAGTTCTCACCTTAATCCATGGAAGCCATGCTGGTCATGGTCATGAGCCAGGAGCTGAATTTGCCATTCCCTATAGACCATTGGGCAGTTAACTCTTGCACACACTCTCATGATTGCTAAGGACAGAAGTCATTATGTGCAGGGGAATGTTTAATGCCTTCCGTTTCTTACTAGGAGGAGAAAGTCATTCTAATCCTCTGGGACACAGTGTACTGTACAGAGTTAGATAGTAAGGGCCTGATTTTCAAAGAACCCTTGGATTAAAGCAAGTTGTGTTAATCCAAGAGCTGCAGAAAACTCCAGGTGTGCCATGGACCCTGTGACCAATTTTATAAAATGCAGGATCCATGCGCCAAACTTCCCGGGTTTGCCGCAAGTCCCCTGCTGCACCACGGACATTGCTGAAGGGATCTTGCCCCCGCCCGGTGCATTACTAGAGGGCTGAGATGTTGGGGGGGTGAAGAACTACATTGCCAGGAGGGGCTCTGGGGCATAGGGACATGGGAGGAAGCAGAGGTGGTGTCAGGGCACAGCTGGGCAGCTGCCGCAGTGCTGTGGCACCTTTCAAGGGGTGCCACTGCAGTGTGGTGCACTAATAGTAATGTTTTGTAAATCAAGTCCACCCATACTGTATAGGTTCCCTGGTAGTCTAGTGGTCCCTCCATCCCCAATGTTGACATACCCCCTGGTGTTGCTGTGGACCCCCCACCCCACTGAACTCCAATCTCCCCCATGTAAAATAAGAAAACTGCACCAGTCCTATAGCACCCCCAATCCCCAATCTCACCTAAACAGATAGGAATAAAAGTACCTGGTGGTCTAGTGGACCCCCATCCTCCACACCCCATCAGGCATTGCCCAGCCACCCCTCTCCCCCCCATCCCTGGCATGATTCTGCAACAGGCACAGTCCTCCACACACCACCATGGCCAACCTCAGAATGCATTATCAGTGTGCGTGTACTGTATACTGCATATCCACAGCCCCTCCAACCCCTCCTTTCTCCAATGGTTCCCTAGCATTTCTGTAACTTTGATACTCTCCCTGACATACAGCACAACCCCTCCCTATCCTTTCTGAATTGAAAGCAGCCTGGTATGGCCATGTCCAAGTTATAGCTCTTTGTGCACCACGACTCAGTAATGACCACCAGACACCTCTGCTATGATGATCTCCAGGTCTGGAATTTTATTTCCAAGACTCCTTTCATTTGCACTCATGACCCACCACACCTTGCTCAGACTTTCCCTGCAACCCCCCTTTCCTCCATGCCCTACCTCATTTTTCCCTCTCCTTTTACAACTTTTGTTCTGCACCTCTTGTCCTCTACTACTCTGCTGCTTCCCTTAGCTTGTTCCCTTGGAGATTTTCTTCTCCATTGGTCTTATTTTCTACTACTTTGGTCGATGGGGGAGGGACAGTTTGTGCCTCCCTTTGTCTTCATGTCACCACCCTTAGCTTGTTTAAATGTTCAACAAAGTAACATTTAAACCGTCCATTGAGAACTACAGTTCCCTTCCCAGATGGATGCAGGCCATAGCTTCTGTATATATCCATATTCCTCCAAGTTAGCCCAAGGGAAGCCAAACCCCTCCTCTCTGCACTATTCCTTCAACCATGAGTTGAAGCTCCTGGTGCAGAGTACCCTAGTCTCCCCTTGTTTATACACAGGTAGCAGCTAGCCAAATGCCACCATGTGCTCTAATTACCTTAGGCCACACCCCATTTCACTGAACTCTCTCTGCATCATCCCCCAGATCATTAGTCCCCAGATAGATAACGACATTCAGCTCTCCTCCCTGCCTTGCTGCCCTAACAATCCTTAGGCTCTGCTGTCCATCTCTCTGAGCCATGGTGCCAGGTAGGCACCTAACCTCCCTTTCTTCCTCCCACCTGTTTCCAAATCTATCTGCCTTACAAATGACTCTCCCATCAGAAGCTGGATTCTCCTCTGCTGGTGTTTTTCATCTCCCACTTTGGGGCCTCCCCTTTAGAGGACCCCCACATCCTCCCTTGTCACTACTTCAATCTCCTCAGGGCAGTCCTGTTCCACCAGAACAGCAAAGGCACAGGATGAGGAATATGCCCCTGACCCACCACCCCCACTCTCTCAGAACCCATGAAGGTCCAGCTGGACCTTTTTTCCAAGGGAACTTTTGGGACAGTATCAGTAAGTTCTGTGGCCCCTGAGTGGGGCAAGATGACTTCTTGTTCCTAGCCAGCTCAGCTTGGAGACCAGCGACTTCCTCCCTCAACCCAGAGAGATGCATGCAGATGAGGCAGCACTTCAGTCTCCAGAATGTCTCCCAGAAAAATGCAGCTCTGCAACCATTACACTGTACCACTCCCATAGCTGATTTTATGTGCCATTACCCACTGCTTTCATGGAAAAGGGAATGTGCCAGGATGATGAAGGAGAACTTGGGGGTTCCGAACCCTTGTCCAGTAAGTCAGAATACATCCTGATCCAGGAAAACATATAACTCTTCCATATAGATGCCCCTCCCCATGAGTGATGCAAAATTCCTAGCTGGGGTGGTGGGCTGCATACATGGGAGATGCCTTCTGCCATAGGCTTCGTACATGTCTAATTGAAGAAAATGAATAAAAATAAATTAGAAGAAAAGCTGGGATTTTAACTGCCACATATCTCAGATTTGTTTTAAATTCCACTAGCTGTATGTGATGTGCTTTTATGTCATAAAGTGGAAATGCATATAATGCACCATATTCAATATTAAACTAAACTGTTTTACATAGAGACACTATAGCAGCACAGTGCATAATACTATAGTAAGCACAAATCTGCTTGTACTGATTGAAGTTACCCACTAGAGGCTCCATGAGATCATATTGTTCATTTGTTTTTTGCTCTGATTAATAGTGAGTGCTACTTCATAAGCCAACGGGATACAACTTCTGCAAAGGGCCTGAGGGAGAAGGTGGAGTGGATGTTATTGGAAAAAAAAAATCTGCTGAGAAATTCTTTCCTGGCACTTGACAGTTATCCAAGCAGGTGTGCTCTGAGAAACAGAAAAAAGGAATTTTCATGCCTTAAAGCAACAACATGAAGGTGGCTACAGAAAAAGCATTAAACATATTGCAAGGCTAACATGCTTAGAACAAAAATCAAACAGCATAATGGATCACACCTACTTAACTTTATATCTGTCTTGTTTGGGGAAACTACTGGTATTAAGGGGGAATATAGCTCGCTGATACATTATATGCCTTCAAAATCCTAAACTATCATCTCATTATCACTAACATATTATTACTGCACATCATTTACTTGACACACACGTAAACACTTAAACTACTGTTTCTTTTAGGAGCAATGTGAAGATAAAAAACAAATGTTATTCTTTGCAAGATACTATATAGCATTTTATGCCTACTCGCGAGGTTCATATTAAAAATACCAAGTAGCTGCACCTGTACACTGTACTAGTTATACTATACTACTAAAGAAAGCAGCTAGCTGAACTAATAGCATTCACTTGTTCACGTAGAGGACGTGGAGTGGTACACTGTGTGAATTTCAGACTCAAGCAGGCTTCTTGGACTATCTGCCCCTTTTACATTAGTACCCAAAAGTACATGAGGCCATATCTTGTAACTAACTGAAGGACCAGTACACTTTTCCATTATGTGACTGTGTAAAGGGTTGTACAACAGGCTCCAAATGCTTACTCAATATATTTCTCCGTTTTATTGTACTTAAAGAAGGGCTGCTTGTCAGTTGGAAACCTTGTCCTGCAAATAAATCTTTTCCTTTTTTATGTTTTACAGCCTGCATACTGTTTTGACACCAGGCAAGAGACCATGACTAAAACCATGATTTGTGGTGTCAGTGCATCCCTCTGGGATCCAGTATTGTAGTGAATGTGTAAGTTGGAACTGGAACCAGCACACAAAATGGTTGTAAAAAGTGTTTTCTATCTTTCACAAAGTGGCACAGAAAAGGAATTCTTACTTTACCATTAACATCTCTTTATCAATCATTTCCTCTTGCCCTATAGAAAGACATAACACTTGTTTAGATGTCATACTGTGGCTTCAGGGAAGGGCAAACCCCTGAATCTCTTCACTGTGCTTTGGTTTTGGAGCTTTGGGTTTAGCTAAATTCTCTTGAGTGTATGTATGGAGGAGCGTAGAACCACATCTCTCAGCTGTCCCTGATTTTTTGGGGATGTCTCTGATTTTGATCCCAAAATTCCCTCTGTCCCTTCTGAAACTGGTGTTGGGGTTGGGGGTGCAAGGAGTTTGGCAAAACGGTGCCTTCTGCTGGTAGTTACAGGGCAATGAGCCTGAGGACCTAGCTAATACAGGGATTGGTGGGACATGACAGACATTGGCACATTATGCACAGGAGTGTGTCTGACACTCCATAACATCATTGCATGTCCCCCCCCCCCAGGCAACAGAAAAGTGGATAAAGAAGAAAAGGTGCTTAAGAACAAGGGGATATGCTATGAAGCTGGATGGGTACAGATTCAGGAGTTATGTTAAGAAGTACTTCTTCACAGAAAGAGTGGTGGATTCCTGGAACAATCTTCCAACGGAAGTGGTGCGGTGAAGACAGTGGCGAGGTTCAAAAATGCATGAGATAGGCACAAGGGAATCATAGTGGAAAGGAAGGGGGAAGGGAGAAAGAGTGGTAGATCAGGGACAGTCTGCAGTAACAATGTAGGTAGGGAAAAAAAGGGTAGTGATCTTTATCTGCCATCATCTTATCTGCCTTCAAATTCTATGTTTCTATGAGGAGCAGGGATTTAGATGTACAAAATAAAGGCAAACGTTAAAATTAGTCTAGGCATCTAATAAATATGTTTCTACACTACATCAGTTATTATATGAGCTTTATACATACATAGTATTTCTGGAAAACTACATGCTGGATCTGGCTGCTTTCTGAGTTGCTCTTACTGTTTAGGACATTGTGTCCCTGACTTTTTTCCCCCAAGTTCCATTTTAGAACTGAGTACCAAAGGGTTTAGCAGTATGGAGAAAACTTCCGCTGAGTCAGTGTGGCCTCTGCCTAAAGTAAACTAGTAGATTGCCAACCTATGAAATAGCATGTCAAGGAAGTGCCCTATTACTTTAAAATCCATCTCTGAAGCACTTTAATGCTGAAGGCATTAAAACAGAGATTAGTGTTTACTGAAGAGGCAGAGGCAAACTGACAGTGCAGCGGATAGGTGGATACGTACAGTCGGTAGGGTAGGGTAGGATAGGGTAGGTAGGCATTTTACTGCATGCAGTATGTTGGGACACTATGGGTTTTTTGACTCAGACTCTAGTTCTCTCTTTTCCTTACCAATGTGAAAGGAGAAAAATCAATACTGTAGTATCCACAAAGTGTATCAATATATCTATATACTTATTTATTAAAAATTGGTAATTGGGAGAGGCACACTGAATCGAGGCTTACTTCCAGGTGCAACCCGGGGGAAGGAGAAGTGGAGAAGCACAATTAAAACAAAATATAGCCAGTTAGGTGATGTGGTTCTGATGAGGATGACATAAAGAGCATAGGTTGAGTGCAGTACAGACAAAGTGGCAAACATTGCATATGCAGGACACATTTTAATTAGCATACAAATCATTTGTGCAGATTGGGCCCACTAGTAAAAAAGTAGAGGAACTTTTTTCCTTCAGTAACCTTTTAAATGTTTACTATAACAGTAGAACCAATCAAGCAAGCGAATAAGAACCCACGCAAGTTTGCCTGAAAATAAACAGATCTGTACAAATACTGTGATGGTAACATAGTTAATGAACCTCCAAATTCTAAATATTTTCATTTTTACGATGATTTTGCAAATTACCTCAGATTATACCCTTTGAAATGGGCAATAATAATGATAGGAAAAGGGATGTTTACTCTGGAAAAATACAGAGCCTATCCCAAAAGCTGCAGAGAGTATCAGCTGTTAGCTGCCAGCAGTTTACACACTGAAGCAGGAAGTCCATCCCGATTAGGCAATCAAGCAGGAAGCCCAATGAAACTGCCCTTGTTTTGAGAGAGAGAGAAGCTGATCTGCAAAGAAATAAAGCTGGACATGTGCAGAGCTGCACTGACTTTACCCTTGTTTTAAGGTCAAAGTCATGTGAGTGCATAGCACACAGGCTCAAATATATTATAATGTAAACTAGATTGCAAGCAAAACACAGCATTTATCTCAAAAAAGCACAACTTTTTTTTGTTTTAAAATTTTCTACTACCAGATCAAGGTCTTTCGAGGCTGCAAATCTATTTTGCAAGGGGTGGCAGCAGGTAATTAAATCTTGTTACAAAGTAACGAACATGGTACAGTTAGAGATGCAACATCATTTTTTGTTTGTACCTTGTACATCTGGGAGGGCTAGAGAACAGAGGATCAAAGTGAATTGCCTGAGGTCACACATGGAGCAAGTGACTGTGGTGGGATTCAAACCTCTGCACTCGTGTTTCAGACTGCAGTGCTCTGATCATTTAATGTCACTGCTTTGCCAAGACCCCACTGCCATGGCAAACCCCATTGCCTTCCCAGGCACTAGTTAATGAAATCTGATAACAGCATTTCTTCACATGGTTTTGTAGGAAGGAGCTGATAGGAACATAGGGATGTTAGTTGAAAGGAAGCCTTTTAGCCTATCTGGTCCATCCCACTGTCAGTGATTTATTCCCTGAAGGAAATCTTCCTTAAGTAATTGTTCAGATGTGCATTAATAAACTAGAAACATGTTATTTGTATGATGAGTTAAGGAACTCATGCAGCATTAACTAAAATGATGACTTGACCTCGTCTGCTTAGCTAGGCCAGTGGCGGGTGGGGGTGGAGGGGCTTTGCCTTGCCCGTGATCTGGATTCAGGTCCTGTGCCTGAAATATACAGTAGCAGAAGACCAGCAGCTGGATTCATACATAGGATGTGCTTCTCCTCTGGTGTGGCGTGGGAGACTAGTGGGAACTGGTGACATCTAGAAGATCAGAGTGGGTGGGAAAGCCATGCAATTCTGTCTGGGGCAGGGAATCAGGGAGAAAATGTTGAAAATGGTGCATGGCCACTCAACAGATGATATTCCCACCACAAAATCTGGGACTAGTTGGCCAGTTGAGACATCTGGCCTTCCATGTGTCCTTCTCTTGGTCCCACTAGGCCCAGTGCCAACTCACTGAGGTAAGCCCCAGAGGTTTTCAGAGGCAGGGGGTTGGGTGCCTCAGAGGTAATGGGGCTTCAACAAAAATATTCTAGTGAAGCAGGGGCATGAAAGGAATCCTATCAAACATTTGGTAGAATAAACAGAGTTTTAAAAAAGTCAAGGGTTGAATGAGCACAAAGTCTAAACTACTCTTTCACCTACATGGTGGTCCTTCCATGACAGGGTTAAATCATATTGGCAACAAAGTGTAGGGAAGCTTGCACTGTGGTCACACATGCTGCATCTGTCTGTCCTCTTTACTGAATAAACTAGAGTGCGGTTAATCCAGCACAGGAAAGTTTACAGCCACTTAAATTCACCCTAAAAATAAAATAAAAAAAAGAAGCTGTTACCTTTTCTAATATCTGCATAGTGTTTGTAATAGAAATTGGAGCATTTTACATATCTGCACTGGAGTTTGAATTTAGACTAACTTTTTGGACCATAGCAGAATGATGATCTGCCAGTTTTTCAGGTACCGTGGATTGTGGCTACATTCCACTGAGGCAGCCACAATTTTTCTAGGGATTGTTCCAGGAGATGTAAACACTAAAAGTGTGAACGTAACATAGAAACATAAAAACTGATGGCAGATAAGGACCGCTTGGCCCACTTAGTCTGTCCATTTTCTCAACCTACTGCAAAATCGCAACCGTACTTGATCTCCGGCATTACCCCCTCTTACCTGTTGCTCAGGTTCCCCTATGCCTGACCCATTCATTCTTGAATTCCTCTTGCCGGCCCGATGGCGCTGAGGGTTGAGGCACTGGACACAACACCTCGCACCACTCCGGTGACCCGGGTTTGGAATGAGCCCGGGGCACCGGGGGTCGGCCGGGGAGGAGGAGAAGAATGAAGTGCCCAACGGCTGCTTTTCTTCTTTGGGGGGGGGGTTCACTGCATGCTCCCATTGCAATACTGCCATCTAGGGAAGCCTGGTTGGTAGGTGCGGTAGTCGGAGCAGCAGCATGGGCATTGGGCAGACGTTGGCAGGGGCAGAGCCTTCCAGCTCATTGGCCCCCATTGCACGCTGATGTCTAGGGAGAACAAGGGGAAAACCCCTCTGTCTCTCCCAGGTGACGACACCTCCCTGCTCGTCTTGGGCCTGCAGCGGCAGACCCCGCTGTACAGGATCTGCATCTCAGCATGTTGGACTTGGGGAGGTGAGTACAGGGGAGAGCCTCTTCACCCCACCCGGGGGGGGGGTCATCTGGGTGCCTTGATTACTGTGCAGATCCATGGTACTCTAGGGGCAGATCGTGGTGAGACATGGGGAGAGCAGTTCAGAGGATGTCTGAGAGAGGGGAGAGACGAGGTATTTAGGAGCATAAATACTAGGTTAAAAAAAATCTTGAATTCCCCTACCAATTTTGCCCCACCACCTCCACTGGGAGGCTGTTCCGTGCATATACCACCCTTTCTGTGAAAAAATACTTCCTCGTGTTACCCTTGAGTCTACACCCCCAGCCTCATGTCATGACTCCTTGTTCTTGAACATCTTTTTTCTGAAAGATGCTACCCTCTTGTACCTTATTTATGCCCTTGAGTTACTTGAAGGCCTCTGTCTTATCCCCCCTATCTCTCCTCTCTTCCAGGGTATACATATTGAGGTCCTCTAGTCTCTCCTCATATGACTTGTGGTACAGACCCTGCACCATTTTTGTTGCCCTTCTGTGAGCTGCCTGTACTCTGCCTATGTCCTTCTGGAGAAAAAGCCTCCAGAACTGGCCACAGTACTCCAGATGTGGTCTCACCAATGATTTGTACAGTGATATCACCACCTCCTTTTTCCTGCTGGTGATACCTCTCCCTATGCATCCCAGCATCCCACTGGCTCTCCCCACAGCCTTGGTACATTGTTTGGCCACCTTTAGGTCATCAGATATGATTATCCCCAGGTCCCTTTCCTGTTTGGTGGCCATTAGCATCTCTCCTCCATCATGTACTCCTCCCCTGGGTTTCTGTGCCCCAAATGCATGATTTTGCACTTCTTTGCAATGAATATGACAACTCCTCAAGCTTACTTAGGTTCTTCCTCATTTTTCCACTCCTCCTCCTGGAGTGTCTACACTGTTGCAGATCTTAGTGTCATGTGCAAAGAGGCATATCTTCCCTTCTAGCCCCTCTGCAATGTCACTTATGAAGACATTAAAGAGGACTGGCCCCAGAACTAATCCTTGTGGCACTCGCTGGTCATCCTCCTTTCCTTGTACTAAACTCTATTTACCACCACCCTCTATGCTCTATCCCTTAATCAATTTCTAACCCAGTTTACCATCTTGGGACCCATTTCCAGGCTGCCCAGCTTGTTTACAAGCCTCCTGTGTGGATCGCTGTTGAAGGCCTTGCTGAAATCCAGGTAGGCCACATCCATTGCTCCTCCCTGATCTAATTCCCTGGTAATCTAGTCAAAGAAATCTGTCAGATTTGTTTGACATGATCTTCCTGCTGTGAATCCATGCTGCCTCAGATCCTGTGCTCCACTGGATTCAAGTTATTCCACAATCATTTCTTTCAGCAGTCATTCCACTATTTTCAACCACCACCGACGTCAGGCTGACTGGCCTGTAGATTCCAGCTTTTTCCCTGCTCCCAATTTTGTGAAGAGGGACTACACCTACCCTCCTCCAGTCCTCCAAAACTAGTGTTGCTCAAATGGATCTGGACAAATCCAGATCCACAGATATCTGACCTTTTGTGGCAGGATAGTGGATCAGCCAAATACATCCACTATCTGCCTGTGGATCCAGCCATCAGATCCCTGGTCGAATCCCACGTTATCCAACAGCCAGATCCAGGGACCCGGTGGCAGTTCCAGGGATGGAACTCCAGATTACTGGATCCTGCACCGGGATCCAATGCTGGATCCAGGGATCCAGCACTGGATCCCTGGATCTGGCACCAGATAACGTGGGATCTGACCCAGGATCTGACCTCTGTATTCGGTTGGATCTCAGGATGGATCCATCTCAAATAGTGCTGCAATCCTCTGGATCACTAGTGGATCTATGGCAGCACTATCCAAGCAACACTATCCAGAACCACTCCAGTTTCCAGTGATTGGTTAAACAGGGCTGTCATTGGTGCTACCATCACCTCTCTAAACTTCTTTAATATTCTTGGATATATCCTGTCTGGCCCCATTGCCTTGTCCACTTTCAGTTTTGCTAGTTTCTTTAGGACTCTATCCTCTGTAAATTGACTGGTGTCCACCTTCCTTCCATTAATGCTCCTGTCACCTAACCATGGCCCCTTGCCTTCCCCTTCCTCTATAAATACTGAGCAAAAATATCTGTTCAGGATTACTGCTTTTTCCAGGTCCCCCTCCGCACACTCCACTCCTTCTCTCTTTAGCCTTACAGTCACACCCCTGGTCTTTCTCCTTTCACTAACATACCTGTAAAATGTCTTGTCCCCTTTCTTTACTGCCTGGGCTATTTTTTCCTCCATTTGCACCTTTGTGCTTCTGACTGCTTTCCCTGCCTCTCTCTGTTTTTCCGGATACACTACCCTGTCCTTCTCCTTCTGTGTTTCCTTGTACTTCCTGGATACCAACCTCCTGACATCTCCCCATTTTATCATCATGCTTTCCCTCTTTACCCCTTTTGTCTTTAATCCTCTTCCTCCTTTTCTCTGCCATTCTACTTTTTCCAAGTTTAGGTACCTTTGGCAATTTCCCAACTTTAGGGTCCTCCCTACTGATTGCTTTATCCTTTGGGGGTGGCAGTTTGATTCTCCCTGCTTCCTTACACCACCCCCTTGGCTAGTTTAAATGCTTGTGAATAATGCATTTAAACCATTCACTGAGGATCTTGGTCCCCCCCCCATCCCGGATGGATGCAGGCAATCTCTCCTGTATTCGCCTATGTACCTCTAGGTGAGATCCCAGTCCCCAACATACCCAAGCCCCTCTGCTCTGCTCCAACCTTTTATTTAAAATCTTTACTACTGCAGCAGATAAAGTGTGTACACTAAATTAACTCATAGAGAAGATTCCCGTAGAACACAGTTGGAAAATTAATTGCTCTGACGTAATCCAAATGGGATACATTACAGCAGTACTCGGAGGAGATCCAGATTTGGATGACTCAGAATTGGCTATGACTCAATCTCGACAAGACTGAGGTGATAGTGGTGGATATGGGTCATCGTTGTGGGGGGGGGTCCTCCTGGTCTAGTACTGGGTTGGTCCCATTAACCCCACTCTACATGGGTTAAGGATCTGGGTATGATCCTCCGTGACAGCTTGACACTTGATGCACATGTGTCGGCCGTCGTCAAAAGTGGATTTTACCATCTGAGGAATATCACCTGGATCCAGGCCATCATACCAACTGAGGATGTGACCACCCTGGTACTTGCTTTCGTCATGTCCATGTTGGACTAATGCGATGTCCTGTACATAGGGCTATCTGGAGGCAGTCTCCACTGGCTGCAGCTGATGCAGAACATAGTGGCAAGATTATTGATGGGTGCACGGAGGTTCTATCATATTACGCCTGTCATCTGCGGACTGCACTGGCTGTCAGTTAGGTGGAGAATTGTCTTCAAGTTCGGGTTACTGACCTATAAGGCCCTACATGAGGGAGGACCAGTCAACCTGCAAGATCTCCATTTGCCCCACTGTTCATCCCGGACTCTCCATTCCTCTGAGGGTTGCCTCCTTGAGGTTCCCAGGGTTAGGTTGTGGCACTCAGATGATCGTGCATTTTCTGTTGTCACACCTCCTCTGTGGAACTCACTACCTAACCATCATCGGGAGGCACCCTCTGTGGAAATCTTCAAAAGGATCTAAAGACATTTTTATTTAACCAGGCTTTTAATTTATAGATACTGAATTGCTGACTCGTTATTTATTATTTTATAAGGATAGATAGATTTTACATAGAAACATAGAATGTGTTGCCAGAAAAGGACTGTCAGGCCCACCCAATCTGCCCCGTATGCCTAGCAAGAGCTAGGACTTTGCTATTGCCTTCTGCCTGCCTCCCTATCCAGAAATAACAGCCCCCTGTATCTCTCTCATGCTCTTTTAACCCCCCCCACAGTTCTTGCCTTCTCCACCTCTCTTGGGAGTCTGTTCCAGTTGTCCACCACCCTCTCCGTAAAGTAGAATTTCCTGATTTTCCCCTGAACCTCCCTCTAGTATCTGCAACTCGTGCCCCCTTGTTTTCGATTGTTCCCTGAGCTGGAAGATCTATTTATTTATTTATTTATTGCATTTTGGTAACCAGGTGAGCCCACTGAGCTATTCCCTACTGGCACCCTGTTTATACCCCTAATGTTCTTGAATGTTTCAATCACGTCCCCCTTTTCCCTCCTTTGTTCAAGTGAGTACATGCTGAGGTCCCCTTAGGCTTTCCTCATATGACAGATGCCTGAGACCCCCTACCATTTTTGTCGCCCACCTCTGGACGCGCTCGACCCTATCCATATCCTTCTTGAAGTATGGACTCCAGAACTGGACTTCATACTCAAGGTGGGGCCTGACAAGCTGCCTATACAAGGGCATTCTAACCTCCCTCCTTCTGCTAGTTATACTCCTGCCGATACAACTCAGCATCTTATTTACTTATTTATTTATTTAGTTATAGAAATTGTTTCACCAGGAAAGGCACACTGAGCAAAAAGATGCTCATCTCCTGGTGTGACCTGGGGGGTGTGGGTACAGTGGGAGATAACTCGCAGGTTATCAAGAAGTTACATATAACAAGGATACAGCAGACCGACAGATGTACAAGTTACAGAACTACAGTAGACTGAAGTTTCTGTTGTACAAGTTACAGAGGTAGAGTTATGGTTATACAGTTACAAGATGAACAGGGGTAAGACATTCAAAACAGTTCAACAAACTGCACAAGGAAGGCATAGTTTATAGTTCAGAAATTTCCAGTGGCATTGGGTTGCTGATTAAACTTATTACTGGCCCTTACCACCTTCTCACATAGCTTTGCCACTTTTAGATCCCGCAACATGTTTATGTCAAGGTCCCGTTCCATCTCGGTAACCTCTAGGGTATGCCCCCCATACTGTATTCTGTACCCTGGTTATTTTTGCCTAAGTGCATGATCTTGCATTTTTATTTTTTTGTTGAAGGTCAATTGCTATTCTCTGGACCATTCCTCCAGCTTCTCCAGATCCCTGTGCATGCTCTCATCCCCAAGGCGTATCCATACCGCTCAACTGTCCCTGATTTTTAGGAACATCCCTGATTTTAGCTTAACAATATCCCTGGTCCCTCATAAATTTGGCACTTTTGATGCTAAAAAGTAAAGATTTGAAGTTTACATTATTGCAAAAATTAATTCTACAATCCAGTTCTGCTTCACAAAATGCTTTTCACTCCAAGCCCCACAATATAACAGAAGTCTTGAGCAGATGTTTCCTTTTTGTAAGATGTGTCCATGATTTTAGTCATTTGTCCCTGATTATTTTCAGCCCTGTCCCTGATTTGCAAGAAAGGAGGTTGAAAGGTATGGGTGTATCCACTCTATTGCAGACTTTTGTGTCGTCCGTGAATAGACACACCCTTCCCTCTAGCCTCTCTGCTATGCCCCCTATAAATATATTGAAAAGGAATGGCCCCAGCACCGACACCTGAGGTATTCCTCTGGTGACTGTACCCTCCCCTGAAGGTACTCCATTGACAATTACTCTCTGCTTTCTGCCCTCCAGCCAGTTTTGCACCCACCTAACCACAAGTGGCACCAGCCCAAGGCAACTCATTTTGTGCAGTAGTCTGCTGTGCAGCACAGAATCAATGCCTTTTTGAAATCCAGATGTGCAACATCTACTGATACCCCCGGTTCAGAACCCTGGTGACCCAGTCAAAGAACTCTATTAAGTTTGTTTGATATAATCTTCCCTCAGAGAACCTGTGCTGCTGCCAATCCTGAAGGCCACTGGCCTCCAGGTAGCTAGTGATCGGTTACCCCCCCAACAGCGACATTTCACCAGCGAGGTCCCCCACAGTGACTACTGTACCATGCTGCTGCGGGAAACCTGCTGGAACCTGGCACTGTCTGTCAGGGGTCCTGCACCCCCTCAATCAGCTCCAACTCGGAGTTGATAATTTTTAAGTGGGGGGTGTAGGGGGCTCAGCCCCCCCACGTGGGTGTTCGGGGGCGAAGCCCATCTAAGAAAACAAGGACAGACAGTATGAACCGGCAGCTGACTGCAGAATGCGGTCAACCTGCTGGTGTCACTGATGGGGCGTTCAACAAAAATGTTGTTGAGCTCCTGTCGTGATTCGCTAGTGATTCTCTTTTTGAGCAATTTCTCTGTGTGCTTGCCCACCACCGATGTCAAGCTCACTGACCTATAATTGCCTGACTCCTCCTTGTCCCCCTCTTTCAAAGGGGGAACACATCCACCCTTCTCCAGTTATCAGGGATCTCCCCTGACTCCAAGGATCTATTGAAGAGGTTGGTTAGAGGTTCTGCAAGCACTTTCCTTGGCTCCCTCAGTACCCTGGGGGTGCACCTCATCTGGCCCCATGGCCTTGTCCAACCTCAACCCCTCAAGTTCCATCAGTATCTCCTCCACCTGAATGAACTAGAGTCAACCCCCTCCCCCCTCACCATCTCATGTTCCCTGGTTTTCTGGATCTATCCCTCCTTCTCAACCCTGAACACAGAGCAGAAGTAGCTACTGAGTATTTTCTACTTCCCACAGTCATCTTCCACCAACTCCCCTTCTCCATTTTTCAACCTGATTATCCCTTCCCTTGACTTTCTCCTCTCACTCAGATATCAGAAGAAAGTTTTATCCCGGCCGACTGCATTGGCTATTTTTCTTCCATTCTTGCCTTTGCCCTCCTGACCTCCCTACCTGCTTCTCCTGTATATAGCTCTATCCTCCTGCCTCTGTGTCCCTTTATGCCTCTTAAACACCATCCTCTAAGCCCCTTTAAGTTATTGTTTCATCTTTCACTTGATTGTGATTGCTATATTGACTGTGTGTTCATGTAGTTTTAATTTGTTAATGTTAAGAGCTCCAAGTCTCCGGAAAGGGGCACTATATAATAATGTTTCTATCTATCTATCTAATAAATAATAACAATAATATCTTTATTTTTATGGTGCCTTTCAAATATCAAGGCACCTAACAAAGTTTAAAATCACATATCAGACATCTCAGCAACATTAATTGTATAAAACAACTAATACCATTACACAGTCATTCACCAAATGCTTGGTGCCATAAGTATGTTTTTAAAGCTTGCTTAAATCCCTCCACGGTCATGCACCCCCGTAACTGATGGGATAGAGAATTCTAAAGGGTTGGGGCCACATGCATAAATGCTCAGGCCCTGGAAGATTTCAAACACACCCTTGGAATCTCTAGCAACCCCTCATTGGCTGAGCGGAGCGATCGCCAGGGCAGTAAGGGACCAGAAGCTCTTTCAGTTAGTCCGGACCTAGTCCATGTAGGGCTTTAAAAGTCAGAAGATCAACTTTAAAGGTGATCTGCCACTGTACCAGCAGCCAGTGCAATCTGTGCAGAACCGGTGAAATATGACAGGAACAGTGAGTTCCCATCAAAAGCCGGGCTGCTGTGTTCTGCACTAGCTGCAGGTGATGGATTTCCACCCCCAGTAGCCCTAGGTAAAGGGAGCTGCAATAATCTAAGCATGAGTACACAAAGTTGTGGACCCGCATAGGACAATCACTGGACTGAACAAGGTGCTTAATCCTGGAGATATTCCTCAGATGGTAAAAAGAGGATTTGACAATGGCTGACACCTGTGAATGCAGGGTCAGCCCTTCATCAAAAATTACCCCCAGGTTTCGAACCCATTCAGAGGTCGGGAGAGATAAGCCCCCAAGAAAAAGTCCTGAGGGTGAACCAACCCCAGACCCCCCTATCCAGTGTGCCTGATCCACAACCAGCACCTCAGTCTTTTCCGAATTGAACTTCAGCCAACTGGAATCCACCCACTCCTGTATTTCTGCGAGGCAACTATTAAAGACCGAGAGAACTCTATCCTGGTCAGGTGCAAAAGAAAGGTAGAGCTGGGTGTCATCGGTGTAGCAATAATATCTCAGCCATACCTTCTTACAATGTCTCCGAGGGGCAGCATATACATTGTGAACAACATGGGGTACAACACTGAGCCCTGAGGAATCCCATTTGACAAAGAAACTGGATCCAAGGAATGAACCCCAGACACCACTCTCTGAGTTCTTCCCATTAGGAATGATGTAAACCACCTGAGGACTGTACCCGACAGTCCACAGATGAACCTCAGGTGACAAAGTAGGACCCCATGGTCCACAGTGTCAAACGCTGATGAGAGATCCAAAAGAACCAAGATGGAATGGCTCTTCCAATCTCTAGCCATCAGAAGATCATTGAACACCCGGACCAGCGCTGCCTCAGTATTATGTCTCTTTTGAAATCCGGACTTGAGGGGTTCATAGATGTCATGAATGGTCAAATGGTTCTCCAGTTGTACAGCCACTACTTTCTCAATCACCTTCCCTTAAAAGGGAAGGTTAGAGATTGGTCTGTAGTTTGCATGGCAGTCTGGGTCCAAAGAAGCTTTCTTCAAGAGGGGTGTTACCACCGCCTCTTTCAGGGATTTATCTATCTATCTATCTATCTATCTATCTATCTATCTATCTATCTATCTATCTATCTATCTATAGTTTGTGAGCTCCCGACCGGTGCTAACAAATCCATCAGAATCCAGCACTTAAAATCACAATCCTGAACTCAGAATGTAAGATCATGGACTTCATGATGGCAACAAGGTAAAGAGTGAAAGAAAACCCATTGGGATCAAGTCAAAAACACTGAAATACAATCCTGATGGAGCTAAACAAGTTTCAGCTCAATCCCATGCTCTGCTCCTGCCACTTCACCCCAGACCAGTGATTCCTAGAAGATGAACTGTACAATAACAGCTGAAAAACTCTGCTTAGCATTGAACCAAATTAATGCCACTCAACAGCTGCTGGCGGTTAAAGTGTTGGAGAATCGGAGGAACCTGAATATTTTAAAAAAAAATGGACTAGAGCAATTGAGGCTTGCCTCACCGAGTTTACACAGAAAGTGGACATTCACAGTACTGCATTGCTTGAGCTACATAAGATGGAGCTCCTCATTGAACAGCAGCTCAAAAAGCTGGAAAACTGCAATAGGCAAAATAATATCCACCTCCATGGAGCTCCTGAGGGGACAGACCAAGGGGACCTAATGAAATTTGAAGGCAGCTTTCTGAAGGAGCAACTTAACTTACTGGCTGATAAATTCTTGGATATTATCAGAGCCCATAGAGTGTTGATATCATCACTGAAGCACCCAAAAGCATGGGCCAACTCAATCATCCTGGCATTTCTGGATTTCAGAATTAAAGAAGAGTTGCTACATACTGACTGGTCTAAAAAATAACTTATTTTCCTGGAGCGTGATTACAATCCTAAGATGGTCCAGAAAAGAATGTGGGTCCTAGCTGTACAAAAGCAATTAAAACAAAAAGGGATTGGTGCTTACTTAAAATATCCTGCACATCTGAAGGTGATGACAAAGATTGGACCTAAACAATTCCCTAAACTTACAGATGCCAAACAGTACCTTCACTCTGTTGGTATCAATCTGGAAGATGTGGAACAGTCAGTGATTCATCAGAAGTTGGCCAAACAAGCATGGTGAAATCAGGGAGAGCCTTCACATGATGCCTTGAAAGAGAAAAAAACCCAGAGATCCCAAAGATTGTGATTTCTCGCAGTGGCGAAACAGCTGCCGTTGACAGAGCAGGCTGCAAAGGGAGATGGAACTTGACCTACACAAGATGACTCTTCAGCAGTACCTTCCATTTCCACAAGGGTTGAGACCTCAGCAGACCACCTAATTAAGAATCTGCATGGCTGTTCCTGCAACAACTTGGTCAGGAATGCATCCTTAAGGACTAACAAACTCATTTTTGTATTTGCTGGATTTCAAGGACTTAACAGATCACCCAACTTGTTCGGGGGCAGTAGGAGCAGCTGTCAGGGAAGGGGGCCTTCCTTTTGTGGTCAGTGGGCAGAGTGCTCAGGGAAGGGGGGTTTACAGCTGGGCTTTATGTGGCTGGGTGAGGGCAACTCAGGTGTGTGGCCTGCTCTTGGTGGTTCCTGGACAAGATTAAGAATTGCCTCCTATTGGTCTCTGTGGGATCGGGAGTTCAAAATGGCTGACAAACAGGGGGCGGCACCAGCAGACTAGACTGGTGGCTTCTAGGCACTTGGCCAGCCTGACCTCATCAGCTGATTGTTTTAGCATCACCACTGATGGATAGCCCATGGTTACAAAAGTACTCTAGCATGATGAGTGCAGTAGAGCCCACTTATAAGAACATCAGATATAAGAACATCCTGTTCATAAAGACTTTTTTGCTTGTCTCGATTTTTGTCCATTACAGTCAATTCTGCTTGTGTGCACATGGAAAGGTGAAAATGTGCACACAACTGAAAATGCACACAACCGAAAATTGGACCTGGAGTTGAATTTCAGTGTCAATACGTAGAGGTAAATCTGACAATGACAGCAGTGATAGTAGCAATTTGAAAATCTTTATTGATAAATAATATTCTGAACTAAAAAGTACTGTGGTGCATGAACTGATTTAAAAAAAAGTTTTAAAAAATGTAGATTTAAAAAGGATATTAAAAGTCTTCAAAAGCTTGGCTGATAACACAAGCTCCATTACTTCAGGTTTCATGTAATCTCTTAATTTGCACCTGGTGTGTGCTATGGCTTGCAAACATCTCAATTTTCCCTTCAAAGGAATAAAACCAAGTGAGCTCCTGCTGCTCTTTCCTTTCTACGTAGTGCCGTATCTGGTTCATCATCCCCCATACCGCTGCTGTTGACAGCACTACCACCTTTGGCTCATCGTCATTCTCATCATTCCCCTCTGCACCAAAACTGCTGAACAGATGTTCTCTGTCAACTCATCTGTAGTGGGCTCTTCAGAGTCACAGTCCGCAAATGCACTGAATTGTGCTGGAAGCATTCCAGGAGGGGGAGGCATGACATCATCGGCTTTATACTTTGATTTGTCTGTGAGACCAGCTTTTTTAAAACATTTTTTTATGGTTTCCGGTTTCACCTCTCCCCATGCTGAGTGCAATAAGTGTATGACATCTAGAATAGAGATGGATTTAGCAGTCTCATTAGAATCTTGAGAATCTATGCCCAGCAAAATGTTGTTTACATTTTACTTTTCCTGTAGTGCTGTTTCAGGTTTTTTTACACCCTGATAAATTGGTTGGATCAGGGCTGTGCAGTTAGGAGGCAAGAACACCAAGCTGACCTTCCATAGAGTGATTGGCTTGTGGGCTGGACAGTTGTTCACAAGCATAGCAATTTTACGTCCCTACTGCCTCATTTTTTTGGCAATCACCCATAGCCAGTCGTGGAAAATGTCACAGTCATTCATGCACTGGCATTTGTGGAGTACTGCACAGGCATGGCTTCTACATTTACCCCCTGAAACATTGTGGCTTCTTGGATTTGCCAATGGTAAGGAGCTGCATTTGTTCAGAGCTAGTACAGTATGCACATACCATGACTGACACATTCACTTTCACTTTCCTGTGACCAGCAGGAATTTCTTTTTCCAAAGAAAGGTTGCTGTCAGGGGTAGCACAGAAAACAAGTGTAGTCTCATCTGCACTAAAGGTGTCTTTGGGTGCAAATAAGGACAATATGGTAGGGAGCACTTCTCTAATATTTACTTCTTACTCTGAACACATTGAGAGCATTGCCAAGATCGTGAACACCCACATAGGACTTCTCTTTAGACATAGGAGCTGCCTCACCAATGAAGTCCTAAACATTGCTATTCAGAGCTCAGTTATATCAATAATTGACTATGGGCTTGTGATCTATGGCTCTGCCACTGACACCGCTCTTTGACTAACAGCCATTGCCCTTAACAAGGCATCTCATCTACTGACCTCTGCTCTTCGCATCTCACATACCTCTGACATCTACAAGCAAGCAAACTGCCTCCAACTCCCCGGCAGACTCAAGTACCAGATCTGTATGCTAGCAAAATGGATTACCTTAAATCTCCTACGCTCAAGGGTTCAGTCCTTACTGCCCCCTCCCCCCCCACCGCTGTGGCCCCTGCCTAAACAGGAGCACAGAATATCTTACTTTTTCTGTTCCACACTGCCGTACTACCCAAGGACAATGCTCATTTACATACAGAGCCTCATCCTGGTACAACTCGCTTCCAACTGCTGTTACCAATGACACTACCTTGGGCACTTTCAAGTGCAACCTGTGTCAGCACCTTGTCGCAATGGCCTCCTGTGAATGTTTCTCCTAACTAAACTTACTCTCCTTCCCTCTAATTTCCCCCTTCTAAGTCCCTCCCACCTTTACCCCCCCATTATCTCCTATCTCCTCCCTTTTTATTTCCCCATTATTATCTACATTCTCTCCCCACAGCTTCCTCTACATGTATCTACCATCACTCCTAGCAGTTTCTAATTTATTCTAGTGAACCGTATTACAACAGTGTTTTTTTATTGCACATACGTTCTTGAATAATATACACAAATTACTGTAACTTAACATACATGCTGTGAATCATTGTATATATTACAGTAATTCCATATGAAAGCTTTAATGTACCCGACAAAGCCTATGGCTGCTTGAACTACTATACTTGTTATTGTCGTCACTATGTTCTGTATTGTTTCTCTGATGTGGAACCTTTGTAAAAGAGCCTTTGCTCAAAGATGTCTTCCGAAATAATAATAAATAAAAATAAATAACCCACTGTTCTGATGCATCAATATTGCTTTTTGCCTTTTCTCTGTAGATGCTTTTGTAAGTAATATTGTTTCTCTCCTACCACATTGATAACCAGCCCACAGTGGATTCAAACTCTATCCCCATGGTGACAACCAAGCTTTTTGCATTCTCCATTAAAATGTGCCCATACAGGGGTAAATCATGGTCTCTTGCAGCGGTAAACTACCTGAGGAGTGCATCCTCAGTACAGCAGTTCTTTCCATCTCCTTTTCTTTTGTGGTCTTTATTGTGGCTAGCACTCCACTCAGTAAGGATAGAATCCTTGTTTTTGAAGATCTAGCAACACAGAAAACATCTACAGATAACTGTGCTTCCAGATGCTTGGGAGAGACCCGAGGCTGTGCAGCTTGATTGAGAAGCTGGACTCTTTTCTCCAAGATTAGAGCATTTCATTTTAACTTTTCCATGCTGAAGCCTTGTCTTCTTTGTTACAGCACACTGCAAACCTGAGTCACCACCCATCACTCAACCCACAATTTTGTAACAGCCCTTTTAACTTAGTAGTTGGCTATTAAACAATTAAGGTAGCCTGGTACCCCAGGTGTAGCTAGAATCATTTAGTGGCTCATTAAGGGACCATTAGGTATCATAGGTATGTTACTAGCATAGTAAGGCAAAAGCCCATAACTGCTCACCTTTTACTAAAGATGATAACCCTTTATATTATTCATATTACAGTCTTCATCCAATTTCAATCTGAACTCACTCATACTATGATTTCCCACCACCTCATGTGGGAAAGCATTCCGTACTAATATTACTCATTGGCTAAACCATGCACACCTTTTCCTGGTGTTTTTTTTACACTTTTCAATTGTAGTGCATGGACCCTAGTATGGTGATTTTGGTTTCTTAAATCCAACCCCATAAATTCCCACAAGTTGTGATTCTCTAATGCTGTGTTTAACAAGCACAAGTCTCCCCTCAGTCTCCTATACTCCAGAGAAAAAAAGACCCAGTGCCTCCAGTCTGTTCTCATAACTTAGGTTCTTAACCCTCGTTATTACTTTGGTGACCCTGCATTGTACACCCTCTGTATCCTTACTTCTGTCCTGATGTGTGGAGCACAGAACTGGACACAATACTCCAAACTATTCTTGACCAACACAGAGTGCAAGGCATGATAACCCTATCATCTCTGATGCATATGTGTCTTCTTATACTTCCAAAATTTAATTCGCCCTTTGGACCATAGTTTGGCAATTGCTTTTATAATTCAAATCCTCAGAGATTATAATAGCCAGATCTTTTTCCTCATTTACTACTCTAAGTATCTGTCCATTTAGGATATAGTCAGTTCTTAAATTATTTTTCCCAAAATGAATGACAACACATTTATTCATATTAAATTCTAATCTGTATAATCTAGCCGAGGTTTCCATCTTAAGCAAGGATTCTTGTAACTTTTGGATATCGGATTCCTGATACACAGCTGTCCCCAGTTTTTAGTCATCAGCAGATTTTGAAAGACGTGGACCCAGGACCGATCTCTGTAGCACCCCACTTGAAACAGTCACCCAGTTTGACGTAGTTCCGCTAATACTTACTCTCTGCCTTCTGTTGTCCAACCAGGCCATTATCCAATTTACTATTCTTTTGTTAATCCTGTATCACCTACAACTTCCAGCAATTTGTCATGTGGCACCTTGTCAAAGGCTTTGGACAAGTGCAAATAAATTGTATCAACAGGATATCCTTTGCCAAGGGCCTGGAAGAGTTTTCATAAAATTTGATTTAATTTGTTAGGCATGATCTACCCATAGGGAAACCATGTTGTGATTCATCAATCATGTCTTCACTACAAATAAATTATTCTTGCATGTCTTTAATCAGACCCCCCATAATTTTCCCCAAAACAGAAATCAAGCTAATGGGCCTGAAATTTATACAATCACTTTTGGAGCCCTTTTTGAATATTGGGGTAACATTTGCCTCTCTTCAATTATTCACTACTGAACTAGTATCTGTGGATAAATGGAAAATCTTAGCGATGGTTTCTGCCAGGTCCTCTGCAAGTTCTTTAGTCACCCTGGGGTGAATCTTGTCAGTGTCCAGTAACTTGTTTGATGCCTCCTTAGATAATTTAGCTTTGACATTGCCTTGCTGATTAATATTTTCTCATTACCAATGCTGTTGAGTATTTGTGGTCTAGTAGTTACTTTGTCAATGAAAACTGAAGAAAATAATATTTAATAATTCCACTGTCTGGTTTACATCAACTAAAAGGGTGCCATTTTTATTCTCAAGGGTCAAATTTGTAAATTAAACCCACGTACATGACTGATGTGATTGTAGAATGCTTTATAATTATCATTTACTCTACTTGCCAAGTTCATTTCATACTTCCATTTTGCATTTCTAATACTTTGCCTACCTTTCCTTGCAGCAATCTTCTATTTTGGCCTTGCATCCATCGAAGCACTAATTTTTGCTTTATTGTACGCTTTTATTAATCTCTTGATTTTTTCGTTAAGCCACAGAGGGATTCTTCCTGCCTTATTTTACTTGATCCTGACAGGGACATATATTTCAGTCAGATGTTCTAGGTTTTGTTTCAAGGTAACCCACATTCCATTTAAATCTAATTTAGTAAATTCATTTTCCCAGTCCCAACATTCATTTTCCCTGTCCCAACTTTTCAATTCCTTATGTCATTCCATCAAAATTTGCTCTTGCAATGGATCTTATTGATGTACAGCCATGTAGCCTATAACTACTATCAGCCACCTTAAATTCAACCATAGCATGGTTGCTATTACCTAGAGGTACTGCCATTTTGCATTGACTAACTTTCTCCCCCATATTATTGATAACTAAGTCTAATATATTTCCTCTCCTGGTTGAGTTGCTGACATATTGGTTTAATCCTAAATTATCTAAAGTTTCCAGAAATTCAATCTCAGTTTGTGATTTACCAACTCAGGTGTGCCAATTTATAGTTGGCATATTGAAATCTCCCAACAGGATCACATTGTCCTCAGTATTAATATTACTTAAAGTTGTTTATTTATTTATTTAAATTTTGTTGACCGGGAATGAGGACTAGATCATTTTTTGCCTATTTTTGCCCAATTGAAACTGAACCAGATTTTAAGCTGTTAGAGGAATTTTTGATGAAATGTACCTAAAGAGTTCTCTAAAAAACTAGTTTCAGCCCAGTTTCATCATGTTAAGCATAGATTGTTATGGATTTTCACTGTTTTCAGTGAAGCCGTCTTATAAAAACATCCTGGTTATAATTTGTACACATATAGAGGTCCATGTTTGTCTCCTGTGAAGGAGGTCTATATATAAATCCCAAGAAAATGTTCTTTTCCTTTCTGGGGTATATTTTAACCCATACTTGTTCAAGTGGATAGCTGTCATGCACCTCCATTTCCACTGCAGCTATTCCTTCTGAAACATAAACTGCAACTCCACTTCCATTTCTATTGTTTTTTTCTTACTAGATATCTTATATCCATTGCTGTCTCCTCCCCCTGTGTCATCTTTTTGCCACGTTTCTGTAATGGTGCAAATATGGATTTGATCCTTAAATAACAACTGCTGTAATTCCTCCTTTTTCTTTATTAAACTCCTGGCATTTACCAATAAAAATTTCCATCCTCCTGTGTTTTTGTTTGTTTATTCTTATTCATATTAGTAGCATGTGTTACTGCAGACAGCACCCGTCCCCCTTTCCCCTTACTGTTCAGTTTAAACATTTCGCTATCTCATTTTTTTGTGACTGTGCTAGTATACATGAGCCGTACCTATTTAAATGTAACCATCTCTCCCAAAAAGCCTTGAATCTTGAAATGTTTCCCAATGATCCAGGTATTTAAACCCTTCCCTCTGAGTCCATCTTTTGAGGCATCTATTTGACCGATCATTGATGGATATCATTAACAGTGCTGTCACCATGAGCATTCCTGCAGGTACCCACAGATCAGGCTCTAGTCAGGCTCTTATAATATGTCTAATAGCACATCAACTGCCTGAATTCTGTACACACAGACAAATTTTGTTGTGCTCACAACCGAATGAAATACCATGGAAGCAACAGAAACAAAAATCAGGACCTGCTGAAATTATACACACAACTGAAATGCGCATACAACCGAATGGCACACAAGTGGAACTGACTGTATTTTCAATGGCAGTAAAGTCTGTTTATAAGAACTGTCAGCCCATTTATAAGAACTTTTTCTTTTGGGGCCGACATGGTAGTGGTAGACAATCATTATCACCTGAGTGTGCAAAGCGTTAGCTGAATCATCATCAAGTTTCCTCATTAACAGTCACTTAAGTAGTGAATGGATGTGAGAAAGATATGCTCTGAAGAAGTCAGCACATGTTTCTAAATAATAAGGTGAGACATTGAATTAATTTTACAATAAATAATTGTTTTAGCAAGAGCTCATTTAAAATGCTCTGTTATGCTACTTTTTAATAAATAATAAGTTCTCTAAAAACTAGTTTAAGCCCAGTTTAATCATATTAAACATAGATTGTTATGTATTTTCACTGTTTTCAGTGAAAACATCTTATAAAAATATCCTGCTTATAAGAACACTTTTGCTTGGCATTTACAGTGTGCTTATAACAATGCTCCACTGTATACCTCAATTTACTGTTGGATCCCACTTTTAACTTCAATATCGTCAGCCGGGTTTATGTGATAATGGTGAAAGCCTAAAGGTGATTGCTGTTATCCCCTAAATTAGAGTGCCAAAAATGTATTTTGGCACTCTGACACCTGGCGCACAGCAAAACGGCATTGGGACTTACTTTTTAAATGTTTTATGTGAGGGGCTGCATCCCCCGCACCCCCCTACTTAAGGAGTCTGAGCTCCAGGGGGGTTCATGTCAGGGGGATGAAAAACATTAAAAAAAAAAAAGGTTCTGGCCAGGCTTAACATAAACACACCAGCACCTGGGCCTAAACCCAGTATCCTACCCACCAATGCCCCAATCTACCCACCACACCACGGGGTAGGCTCGGCAACCCACAATGGCACCACCCCTCTCATCCCGTTTACCCCTCACTGTGCATGCTCACTCCCCTCCATGCGCATATGTATAGTGACATCTCACTGCTATATTCGCCGACCCCCTCATCCCGCTGCCTTACCCTACCATAGCCCCAATGACATGCACCGGGGGATTGGGTCACTGTTATTGTAGATGCCCAATCACCGACACCCATGTCACGGGCTACCTCATCAGCCCACTCTGAAGTAGCCTAGGTGGTCAGGGGCAGGGATCAGGGATGGTCTCTGTACTGGTGGAAGGTTCCTGGATGTCTGAGGAGGTGACCCTGGCATTAAATATCACACACATAGTGATTGTGACCCCTGCCAAGGTGGGGGCAGTCCTGTGAGGTAAGCAGCTCATTTATGGGCTGGGGGGCTGGATCTTACTTGTGGGTGAGGGTGTCAACCTCTTGGACAGTACAGCATATCCTCCATAATGCAAGCATTCCATACCCTAGCTATTAGGGAACACTCGCGCTATGGGGGATGGTCTCCTGAGTATCTAACTCTAGTCTGTTGAACTACCACCTGCAGTGGCTCATAGTACTATTACAGAGCCTATATTCACTTAATGGTAATACTAGGAGGGCTGTGAACCAGGCTGAGGGGTAATTTCACCTGACACCTCTCCACACCCCACTGTGGCATCTTTCAGTGGGTTTGGGCTGGGTATAAAAACCTTGACGCACTGTTTGTAATAGGATGTTGATATATTTTCATAGGTTTTGTCCTGCCAGTTGCAGGAACATAACTGTTCAAAGTGTTTAACTGGCAAGTAGATACTCCCTCTCTGTAAATCCCTATTTCTACATACTGAAATAGGCAAGGAAAGACAGCTTTATTTCTACAGCGCCCTTTCCCAAAGGCTCAGGGTGCTTTACAATAAAAGCAACTACAAATTCTTAATTAAAACTGGCAGTACAGATAAAATCATAATTTACAATAATTAAACTTTTAGGGAAAAGCCTCAGCAAAGAGGAAGGTTTTTAAATTGCACTTAAAGGCCTCTACTGTGTGGGTAGATCTAATATATTCTGGCAAATCATTCCATGAAGTGGGTGCTGCCACACAGTATGCTGTGTTCCAGATTGTTGAAGCTTATAGGCTGACTCCATGATGTTGAGCAATGAGGGATCACTCAGCACGCTGATGATCAAGGTTCACTGTCACCCAGGATGACAGAAGTGGAGACCGGCAGGGAGGGTTACAGGCATCTGCTTGGATGCCCTCCTCCCTGGGAGGGAGGGTGCAGCCCTCATCACTACTCGGGCAGCTTCTGGTAGTTCCCCTGTAGATGCGCACTTGGCAGTGTAGGTCACCATGCACCGCTGTGCATCCTTCCCAGGATGCCGCAAGCATGCAGCTGCTAGGTGGGAGGGGGTGGGTTGGGGAGAAAATGGAAAATTGTCTGCTTGACTGACCAGATGATGGTCATCCTGGTTTCCCTCCCACCACACAGCCCTGGCAAGCCAAGCCTTCTGACCTGACCCCCTGTTGTGTGCCAAGAATGGTAATGGAGCATATCTCCCCTCTTGTGGGCCCTGGGAGGGAGGACTCCTATCAAAGGGATACATCAGGAAGCCCAGGACACAACAGAACAAGGATGGTAATGATGGTGGAGAGGGGATGAGTTGTTGGGTGGCCCAAAGGACTGGCCGTTCAGGGAGCTCAGGTGGAGCCAAAAAAAAAAAAGAAGAGAAATAAGGACAGAAAGCAAGCCAGCATTGGAGAATGGAGTGAGCGAATTGGTTGGTAGGATACTAGGAGGTCTTTTAAATATCCAAATGAGTGATTTCACAATAGTCTTATAAAAAGTAAGGGGAGTCAACAGTCCCATGAAAAGGGCTCTAATCTTGCAGGAACTTCAAAGGAAGAAAGCCACTTTTGTCTTCACATGGACAACTCATTTAACCCCCCAAGAGCACCACAAATTGCAGAAGAGCTGGTTGGGTGAGGTATATGCCTTGTACTTTGAGGCCTACATCCAGAGGAGAGAGGTGGCCACCCTTGCATGTCACAGCAACCCCCTGAAAGTACTCCAGGTGGAGCACGTCCATGAGAAAAGATTTATATGGCTTAGGGGACAGGGGGCAAGCCTGTGTATTTTTTTAAACTATATGCCCTGAATGAGGAGAGAGAGAGAGAGAGAGACCGGCTGTCTTTTAAAAAAAAGTGTTAGGGAATGCAGTGCTGGATCCTCACAGTTTGATTGTGGGGGCAGGAGTTCAATTCTTTATCCAGTGCCTCACTGGCAAAATCAAAACAGAGTGGCCAGTTGCTGTCCAGAACAGGGAAAATTGTCACTAGAGTATGCTCAGAGCTGGGCCTTCTTGATGTTTGGCAGTTTCAACATCTGAAGGGTGGAGACTACACCTATTATGCTCCAAGATACAACACATATTCAAGAATAGATTACTTTTGCTATCAGCAGAATGGGTACACTGAATGATGAGATGCTAGACTGGGTCTATCACGACCTTAGATCATGCCCCTTTGGCACTGCAACTGGACACTTTCCCGATTCCCAAAAAATTTTGTGGAGAATGAGAGTAAGCCTATTAAACCAGAAGAAATTCATGGACGTAGTGAAAACTAAGGTAGCAGCTTTTCTTAGCTTAAACCCTACTGAGGAAATGGGCAGGGAATTAGATGGGGCTTTAAAGCATTCCATCAGAGAAGAGATTATACTGTACTCCTCATATGTGAAGAGGGAGAGAGTTGTGGGTCCAACAGACCCATCTCAATCCTGCCAGATGACCTTAAGATTTTTTATTGGGATTCTACTGGACCACTTACAATGATGCATCTCTAAGCTCATACAGCATAACCAGAGTATAGTTCCAGAAGTTTACTGTAGGACAAAATCCACAGATTTCTGAACATTAATGTCACCCACAGAAATACAAACACATTTCAACTGGCAGTATGGACGTGAGAAGGCCTTTGACAGCGTTGACTGCACCATCATGGCAGCCACTTTGGAGAGGTTTGACCTCAGTCACCAGTTTATCTCCACTATTGACTCTCTTTACAATGGTCTGGAGGCACTGATAAAGGCAAATGACCACCTCTCAGAATGATTTCCTTTATGGAGAGGCACCAGAAAGGGGTGTCCCTTGTCCCCACTGCTATTTGTCTTGACTCTAGAACCTCTGACAATAGTAGTTTGTACAAATGAACATACCAAGGGGGTCCTGGTGGGGAGTGGAGGGTGAGTAAAAATTGCCCTTTTATGCCAATGATTCCCTTTTCTTCCTATGTGATCCACAATTCTCCATCCTGCAACTGCTGTGAACCCTGCAGGAATTTGGAGAACTGGTGGGTTACAAGATAAATTTATCCAAATCCAATGCCATGATCAAGTGAGAGACTATTACCAGATTTCAAAGCTACTTTCCCCTTTTCCTTGACCAAACAAAATACCTTTATGTATCTGGGAGTTCAGGTATTTATTTATTTATTTGAAGATCTCAGATTAAACCATTTGAGCTCAAAGCTCTTTACATAGGTTCCATGTCAGTATTTTCAACACAAACAAGTAGGGCAACTTGTACAGATGATTGTATGATCGCAGAGAGAACAAGGGAATTATATGAAAAAACAAGGTGCGTTTAATAAACACAGTACAAGTCTTAAAGGTGTTGGTGGATAGTTTCCTATTATTCAAAAACAATTATACTAAGCTACTTCACACCCTTCAGGCAGTTTTACCAGATGGACCCTACTGCCTCTAACCCTATATGGACACATGCAAGTCATTAAAAATGAATGTTCTCCCCCACCTTCTTTCCCTGTTCCAGACCCTCCCCATCCCAATCTGAGTCCACTAAGGGAACACACTTCACAAAGATATCTGAACATTTATTGGGGGGGTATGCATTGACAAACTGCTTAAAAAATCTTACAGATGCCCAGGGAAAAGGGGGATTGGGCCTCTCTTGCCTCCAAAATTATTACCATGTGGCTCAATCAACTTTTTGTGTACCTGGGCCTAGCAATGGATGGTATCTGGAAGGCACCAGATAGAGAAATACATGCTTCCAGGTCTGTGTGACAAACTGTCATCACATGTTTTAATGAAACTGAGGAAGCTCATGAACACATCCAACATGATTTGACCCCTCTTCCTCATCAGACGTGAGGAGTCCTTTAACCCTCCTCAGATAGATAGTGGTTATGCATATTGGCAAGGCAGAGGTCTTAACAGATTCTCTCAGTGCACTGGCCCTGGGGTTTCATTTAAGTGACATTTGCACTGTTAGTAGACACATATGCCACAAGAAGGGAAGACCAATTAAAATTTTTATAAACCAGACACTTCATTGCATCTTCTAACATATTGCTTCAACTGGAGAGGACCAAGCAGAATTAGAAGCAGTCTATGATGTTAAAACCAGCTACATGGATGTTTGCTGGTGACAGTGTGGCAGAGGTAGGGGTACACACCAGCACATTTTCTGGGCCTGTCCAAAGCTGAGTTCATTATGGACAGCTACACATCGTGAAATACAAACAGTTACTGGACACCACTTCAAATGATTTTTACAGATCTGGTGTTCAGGTTCCCCTACCATCTATCAGGTAGCAAATCTACTCAGAATCTCAGGCAGATTCCTAGGGTGTCAGACTTAAAATTTATTACTTTAAATTTGTTGTATATGACCCCATAAACTAGAGAACAATGGAGAACTAAGTCAGCAACATAAAAACACCATGTGGAGATTTAATACTACCTTACTCCATAATGAACCTTTTCAAAACCGTATCATGGAAAGTTTAAACACAGTATTATTAGATAAAGATAAGGAGGCAGTGAGACCCCAAGTGCTGTGGTATACACTTTGTGTTGAGAGAACATATGAGATACTTGAGGAAAGGATAGAAAAGGGAACGATAGGGAAACATTCTGCAACTACAAGAAGTTATAAAAACTGTAACAGTTCAATCCAGCAGGGGATAAGACCATATAAGCCAAAATTAATCAAACCAAAAGACAACTACAGAAGCTAACAGATCAGCAAATAGAACAACAGTTAAATTGTTTAAAGCAGCTCTATTACAAAGGGGGAGCCAGAGGGACTAATAGACTGGCAAGGCATTTGAGTGCAAGAAAGGCGCAGGACTGTGTATTACAGATGAGGGACCCTGAGACAGAGATTATAAGTAAGGACCATGGAGCTATTAGAGACATAATGGCAAAATATTATAGACAACTATATACCCAGGATAAGGTCCCAGACCACCAAGCAGTGCAACATTATTTTAAAATTTTGGATTTACCCACACAGACAGAGGCCCAACAAATGGAGCTGATGGCCCCATTTCGCTGGAGGAAATCTAACTGCCAATATTTAAAGCTAAAAGAGGGCAAATGTCCAGGCCTGGATGGCTATCCAGCTGAATTTATTAATGTCTCTCCATTTGTTGGTTTGAGTCTTCCATGGAATACAAGATGGAGATCTTCCTCCCTCTACATGGAGATGTGCCATGATCTCAGCAATCCCCAAATCAGAGAAGGACCCCTCAGATTTTATTTCATACCACCCCATTTCAATTTTGAATACAGATTATAAATTATTTACAGGAACCTTGGCAGCCAAAATGGATTCCCTGCTGTCACAAATAATAAATAAAGATCAAATAGGGCTTCACAGGCAAAGACAAAAACATGATAATGTAATACACACACACCACACCTGATACAGTATGCCGAGCAAAGGAAGATCCCATTGGTGGCACTCAGTTTAGATGCTGCAAAAGCATTTAACAGGGTGTCCCGGGACTTTTTATGGGCTACCCTGTCATACTTTGGATTTCGAATAGAATTTATTGGAGTGCTTAGTGCACTATAGACAGATCCCGAAGCCTATGTTTGTATAAATGATGGGCTATCAGATCCCAGAAAAGGAATAAGAGGCACAAGACAGAGTTGCCCACTTTCTCCCCTGCTATTTGCCCTATACATATAGACTTTGCTGCAAGCAGTCTACCAGGCAACAAATGTGGAAGGGATTCTGTTGGGAAGCTGGGATTATAGAGTAATTTGCAGATGATATCATTTTGACCTTTATCTCTCTGGAAACTTCCATTCCAGAAATGTGGTTCATATTGGACAGGTCTGGTCAGCTTTCAGGTTTTAAACCACATATTATGAAGACAGATGTCAAGACCTACAACTACAGTCCCTCTATGCTTATCAAAAGCTGTTTACCAATTTGATGGAATAATGGGACAATAAAATATTTGGAATACAAATCACCAAAAATCTAGAACACTTAGAGCTACTAAATTATGAACCTATTACACAGAAAATACAGGAAGATTTAGCAAGAAGAGTTCACCTTCCTTTCAATCTCTTGGGGAAAATAGAAATGAATAGGCATAGAATATTGTAGTTTATTCAGACTTTACTGTTGATGCCAGACCCTGTTATTTCAGCATTGGAACAAGACTGTTTCAAGATTCTTACGGAGGTTGTTGTCCATGCATTAAATATTCATTACTACAGTTAACAAAAGATAAAGGAAGGCTTAACCTCCCTAACATGGAGCTGTACTGTATGGTGACCCAGCTTTGTACAGTGTCTGGCTGGCTATCTGAACACTACCATCCAAATTGGGAAGAAATTGAATTTACACTTAATGATTTTTATCAGTTTGATAAAATAGGTGGGATTGACAAAAGGGATGTACCCAGAACAACTGAGATGTGCCAGCACATCCCCAACTTGTGCCCAATCGTGATTCTGTAAGGGCAGTGATGCGCTGCACTGCAGATGAGCTGCACACCACCCATAATGTTACATGGCACATCTGGAGGGGTTGTACAGGGAGGCGTGCCCATGCATGTGGGGCACAGCCCTCTTTACAACCCACCAGGAGGTGCATTTCTGTATCCCCAGTAACAGTAAACAACACCACCACAATCCCTGGTAGTCTAATGGAACACCTTCCCTGCCTCAACCCACTCACAACACCATATGAATTACCAAATACTCCCTGGTGATCCAGTGGATCCACCACCCCACTTTGTGAATGACTCAGGTCATTCATGAAGTTGTGAATGACAGCTTACAGTACACACTGCAAGCCCATTGGTCAACAGGGTCTACCAATGGGCTTCCAGGAGTATAGTAGCTGTCATTCACTGACAGCTCTGTTGATGGGCAGCTGTGGTGGTGTGCGGGTGGGTTGAGCTGCCCACTGACATTCAGCATGCTGGGGACGGGGAACAGGGTGGGGTGGGAGTGTCTGAGTGGGTGTGGGGAGGTCCACTGAATTACCAGGGAGTCTTTGGCAATTCATATGGTGTTGCAATTGGGTCTGGGCAGAGAGGGAGGTTCCACTAGACTACCAGGGATTGTGGCGGTGTTATTTACTGTTACCGGGGATATGGGCAGGGAGCAGGGTACCACTGGACTGCCAAGGATGGTGCAGAGTTCTATTTACATTTACTGGGGATACGGGCATGGAGGGTGATACCACTGGACTGCCAGAGATTGTGCGGAGTTCTATTTACATTTACCGAGGATACAGGCAGACAGTGGGAATCCACTGGACTACCAGGGTATGTGTTCCACTCACAGCCCTTGCAGAGTGCTCGGCGCATTCCACCAGGTGCATCCCTGCAAGCATCATGCTAATGGGGCCATAATGACATGCAAAAGGCCCCATTGCTCCTTGCATGCCTAACGGCCCCATTTGCATGTCTCAGGCTGTGAATCCCAACCTTGGGCACAGCACATCTGGAGATGCACTGCCCCACTGGTTTCCCAGCCCAACCAGGGGATTGTGCTGGCACATCTTGGGTTGGGCACAACTGTGATATTTCCAGATGGGATGCACTGGGAGCATCATCTGGCTCATCTTCTGTGAATACCACACTTTGGGCTCTGCGCATCTCATTTGCACCATACCAGCTGAGATGCACTGATCGCAAAGCAGGAAAGGGATCTTGGGGTTATCATCTCTGATGACCTCAAGGTAGGGAAACAGTGTGACAAGGCAGCAGGTAAAGCAAATAGGATGCTGGGATGTATAGGCAGGGGCATCGCCAGCAGGAAAAGGGAGGTCATAATTCCGCTATACAAGACACTAGTGAGGCCCCAGCTGGAGTACAGCGTACAGTTCTGGAGACCATACCTACGTAAGGACATAGACAGGGTAGAGAAGGTTCAGAGGAGGGCAACAAAGATGGTGCATGGATTGCATCACAAGTCCTATGAAGACAGGTTGAAGGAACTGAACATGTACTCCCTGGAGGAGAGAGGAGGAGAGAGGGGATATGAGAGACATACAAGTATCTCACAGGAGGAACAGGGTGCAGGAATACACTATTTTAATTGAAAAAGATGTTCCAGGACTAGAGGGCATGGGATGAAGTTGGAGGAGGACGATTCAGAGGAAACATGAGGAAGAATTTCTTCACAGAGCGGGTGGTGGACAAGTGGAACACCCTGCCAGAGGAAGTGGTGGGGGCTGAAACAATCATGGGATTTAAGAATGCATGGGATAGACATAAAGGAATTCAGGAGGTCAGGAGTAAGGGGCAACAGACTTCTAGGAAAACATAAACTGAACTTACAAGCTCAAATGGGCAGACTGGGTTGGCCATAGGCCCTTATCTGCCGACACTGTCTATGTATCTATGTATCTATGTATCTATGTGAATCCAGCCCATACTGTTTGCCCATCCTGAAAGTGTGGTGGCTTTGGGTCTATTTTCTACTTATACAGCTACTGTATCACATTGAAATGATGCAGAAAAGTTAGGAAATATTTTTTAGCTCACTTCTCTTTGATGGTTGAGGGCCATAGCATACGATTCCCTTTACCCACCAAATAGCGTAGATAGCATACTTCATCAATGGAACAAGATAGTTCTTTGTTATGTACACCAACTGTATGATATGCAGGGATTTAAATGTTTTGCAATATTGCAGCAAGAATTTCAGCTACCAAATAGGAATTATATGCATTATTTACAGCTGAGATTGTATCTTCTAGGCCGGTGGGGTGAATTTAAAGCAAAACATCAAAATACTAACTTATTAGTAACAATATTTATTGCACATAAAAATGGAGGGATATTGAATTGCCTAATAGGGGCTTTGTATGGGGGGGGCTACATGATCTGTTTCAGGCAAATGAAAATTCTATAGTGGGTAAATGGAATTCTGAACTAAACAATAATCGTATATTAGAAACATGGCATAAATATGCTGCTTTGAATTTTGTATTACCTCTTGCAACTACTGGAGAGATTATCATAGAAAAGTAGGATGAGATAATGGGGGAAATATTCAAAGCGGTTGCGCCTGGCACAACCTAGATGTGCCAGCGCAACCCTGCAATGCGCCCCAGCATGATATTCAAAAGGGTGCCTTGTGCAGCACAAGTCCCGATACACTGTATGCGGTGCATCTGCAGGGGGTGTGTCCATGTATATGCAGCACATCCCGATATTTAGACCTGGGATGTGCAGCGCATCTGGTGGCACAGCCCCCAGATGCGCCGCATACTGAGGCACAAAGTTGAGCCAGAAAATCCTGGCTCAAATGCCGGCCACCCACAGCTGGGCAGCTGTAGTGCAAGGCACAACACAGCAGCCGCCAGTCGTGGGTGGCCACCAGCCTGCCCAGAACTCTATCCACAAGCACAAAACAGTGCCCTGGTAGTCTAGTGGTCCCCCCTTCCCCTTGTCTGCCCGATCGTGGGCATTTGTAATGAAAGAACAATCCCTGGTAGTCTAGCAGTCCCCCTCTCTCCCGTAACCTGGGCACCAGTATTTGTAATAATGATACCTATCCCTTGTAGTCTATCGCCCCCCCACGGCTCCAACAACCCGATCATCTGAAAGACAGCTATGTACCGTCCTGGTGGTCTAGTGGTACTCCCCATCCCCGTAGACCTGATCACTGGTACTAACCCAGAATGGTAATATGTGGTGGTCCAGTGGCACCCACCACACCTCCCACCTGCAGATGCCCCCAGCCACCCAGCTCCCTCCTCCTGTCATCTGTGGGTGGCTGCACCCCTCCTGCATACTGCCTGTCTGCCATCTGAATGACAGCTTACAGTATGTGCTGTAAGCCTATTGGTCCACAGTGTGGACCAATAGGCTTGCAGGCTGCACAGCCACCAATATGTAAATGACTGCATTCATTCACATATTAGCGCCTGTGTATACTAGTAGTGGCTCAGCAAGCCCATTGATCCACACTGTGGACCAATAGGCTTACAGTACATACTGTAAGCTGTCATTTGGTGGGCAGCCAGGCAGTATGCGAGAGGGGTGCAGCCACCCACAGATGACGGGAGGGGGGAGCTGAGTGGCTGGTGGCCTCTGCGGGTTGGAGGGGTGGAGGGTGCCACTGGACCACCACGGATTACCATTCTGGGTTAGTACCCACGATCGGGACTACGGGGGGGCAGGGGGTACCATTAGACCACCAGGGTGGTACATAGCTGCTGTCTTTTCAGATGATTGGGTTGTGGGACCACTAGACTACCAGGGGTAGGTATCATTATTACAAACACCGGTGCCCGAGTTGCGGGAAGGAGGGGGGACCACTAGACTACCAGGGTGTCTCTACATGTTGGCAGCAGCTACGCAGGGCACCAGGCACATTTTGCTGGGTTGCCCTGTGCAATGCATGCAAATGGGACCATAATTACATGTAAATGGCCTCATCTGTTCCATGCATACATTATGGCCTCATTTGCATGCCCAAGTCTGAATATCACAGGCGCTGCACCCAGTGCAAGTGCAGTTGCACTGGTGCATTCCCAGTCCTCCCTGTCTGGGGACTGTGCTGGTGCATTGTTGCTGCGCCATGCTCATTCCGTGCCATATTCAAAGGTGATGTGCCATGGCACATCACCTTTGAATATATCCCTGTCTTGGCCCTGGTGCATCTTGGATGTGCTGCACCCCCACGTGCGCCATTGCCCAGTGCAGTCTGAATATCAGGCCCGATATGTCATTCTGGATATCCAAAAGACTTATATGAGCCCTACCTATGGCAGATGTTGGAGGCTTTGTGGTAAAGTGAATGCCAACCAGTCATATATTTTGGCAAGGCCCATTCCTGCAAACATACTGGGGCACAACAACAGTTGCTCTTGACAAGATTTTTGTTGAGTAAGACTTGTTGACCCCATCTTTAGTTTTACTGGGAATCCCACAACCTAAAGTGAGGGATAACACTTTTAGACTCTTATTAATATTAGTTAAGGCTATGAAAGAAAATTATTGTCAGGTTATGGCTTTTGAAAAAATACCTCTTTTAAAAGATTGGGCTAAGACAGTTCATATGATTTATTATATGGAATGGTTTACATACAGACTTGAAGGACAAGAACAAACAAGTAAACTGCTTTGGCATTGATGGGTTTTATATCAACTGGAAGTGGATTCCGCTTTTGTGCTTCACTTAACAATAGCTTATGGTGGGGATGAGGAGGGGGCTTCCTTTCATTAGTTGGAAATGCATAGATAAGGAACCTTAACAGAAAAAAAAAACTTGTCATGTTGTTAATAATCAACACTGGACATTGTGAATACCTATTATTTTCTGATTAATGTATTTCCTGATATAAATTATTTTATTGCAGAAAGGAGGCCCAAGAGACTGCAGACTGTGTTTTTATTCTCTAACATGCTACATAGTTTATTTAGATTTTGGATAACACCTTTGAGCCAAGGCTCTTTTACAAAGGTTCCACATCCGACATTGAGATACAACATAGGGGCAGTGTACATAGGATGAGACAACATAGAGGCAAAATACATACATTGAGACTATGACAACTTTAGCAGCTAGAGGCTTTGTCAAGCACAGGGAGCTAAGGCTACTTAATCAAGATAAGACAGGAAGCAATTAGGTAGATTGGAAAAGGAGACTAAGTAGAAAACTTGAGTAGAGACAGTGGAGATGATAAAAGCTAATTACAGGGAGGAGAAGGGAGGAATGTTGAGAAAGACAAGGTGGAGTGGGAGTGAGTGGGTCAAAGGATGAGAAGGTTGAAGAGGAGGGAGGGACAAGTAGATTGTTGGCATGTGGGTAGGATTTATGACAGCAAGGCCAGGGTCAGCAGTCACAGGAGGCAATAGCGACGAGGTGTAGGTGAAGATCTCACTTGAAGGAGCTCAGCGAAGTGTTATTTGTAACATTAGGACGAAGGGAGTTGTAACACACTGGGGATCTAGATATGAAAAAGCATTGCCCTTGAGAGGTCCGACTGCAGGGGACAGAGAAGGAAAGAGAGGTCAAGCTTCTGGTATGGAGTGAGCTACCATGAGAGGCCAGCAAGGCTGAAACTCCAGGGGTACTAAGTTCAGCGTGGCCTTTTTGGCAATGATGCAGGTTTGGTACATGAGCCTAGCAGATAGTTGTAGCCAGTTAGCTTGTTCATAGAGATTACATGTGTGCAAAAGGCGAGGTGCTGCTGTCAGCAGGCGGCAGGCCTTGTTTTGCCCTATGCGAATACGTCAGAGTGCGGTGTCAGTGGCTGAGCCATATATCACTAGGCCATAATCAATTATAAAGGTGATTGAGCTCTGGATCGCGGTCCTTAGCGCTTCAGTCATAAGGCAGCTTCTATATCGGTACAACATTCCAATTCAGGTATTAATTGTTTTGGAAATGTTGTTTATGTGTTCAGAGTAGGCTAAGGTGGAATCGAGGGTAACACCCAGGTATTTGAACTGGTGAACTTGTTCAAGTTTCTCTCCAGCATTGTTAATGACATTTAGGGCTGTATTTTTATATTTGTTGTGCGAGCCATGGAACATCATAGTTTTGTTTTTTTTTTGTAGTTGGGATGAGTTTGTAGGAGTGAAACCATTTCTAAACTACTGTAAAGCTTGATTGTAGCTGTCACTGAATATAAATCAACATAAATGAACATAAATCAAGTTGTTGACAATCAGAACTTTATTGAAGAGACTCTATTTATTGTATACATCTAATCCCCTTGCATGAAGGCTCTGAACTTATGACACAAACAGGGACATAATTATGGAAGCTGCTAATGTTATTGTTATTTGTATTATTGTATGACTAGGTTATGTTCAATAACTGAAATGCAATAAAGATTGTCAGTATAAAAAAAGAACAATGAAGATCTAAGGTCCATTAACTAGAAAGGATGGAAAGGATCAGCAGGGAGCTGAGGCAGAAAATTGAGAGATTTCTTGAATTATGGAGACCCTGGCACAGTTTCAGTTTATCAAGATGGAGGGGGGGGGGGAGTGGACTCGGACCTAGAGAGGGGTGAAAATGAGGGTGAGTAAAACATTTTAGCCTCTGACTGAGGATTCCATTATGGTTGTTGGTACTGCTTATGGCAGGGGGGCTGACTACTCCCCATGCCTATGTCTCTGTCTTGCTCTCTCCCTGTAAATATTCACAGGAGCCTATCCACATGAATTTACAGAGTTGAAGATGTATTGAATATCAACATAGTTCAAAATCAAAGGAACTCAAGACTCATCTCCTCATGAGTCGGAACAGATTGGGCACCTTAGACTTTTTTCATATGGTCAAGTCATTGGGACTTTGAGGATGTTGATACAATGTATTTTAAGGAGGGGGGCATGCCAGATTGGTTATGTTGAGTTATGTATATTTCTACTTGCACTTTTCAGATGTACAGATCACATTTTGGAAGCTAACAACTGACTATGTTATATTAATCCTATATTAGCCAAGATTTATGTAACCCAGTTAAATGGTGGAAAAGACTGACTGTATGATTAAGTGCTTCTTTTTTACAAATAAAACCTTTATGAAGTTTAAAAAAAGGAGCCAAGAATAGACTCTTGATGATATGTAGTCAAGCAAGCACAGAAGTTAACTAAAATATTGCCTTTAGGCAAACCTCTAACTTTTGAGGGGATTATGATGAATTATGTCATGAAATGAATACATCATCAATTTATACTTCCTTGAACACATATTGTGTTACTGAGGTAGACAGTGATATGATGCAGAATACCCAGGCATACAGTATCATAAGATACCACAATATATCCCCATTAATTTCAATTGGATTTCCTATAATATTACCTGATCTTTCCAGATACTCTTTCTTTCTTTCTTTCTTTCTTTCTTTCTTTCTTTCTTTCTTTCTTTCTTTCCTTCTTCCTTCCTTTCTTTCTTTCTTTCTCATTTGGTAACCAGGTGGGTGCACTGGGTCCCATGACCCCATAACTGGCATGACCCATACATGAGAGACAATGACAAGACATTTTGTACAGTACATAAAACCTCAATGACACTGTCTAATTGTAAATACATCAGTATATCTGATAATATCTAATAATATTATGCAGTGTGTCATGGGCTACCACTATAAGTTTCAGTTACAGTATACTTATACTGTATAATGTTTCATGCGTAGTAGACAGGTCATGATGTCATGGTGTATATTGAACAGTTATGCACAATAAATGACAATGTATCCTGTCTGCATGGCTTTTTATTTACAATAACCTCATAATTTCTTCCCAACACTTTCTCTTTTACTTACAGTGAAGCCTGCCAGGATGATGCACAGTGTCACAGGTTTCCTGTATGTACATTAAAAAAGGTATTGTCCACTGCAGTGATCCCCTGGGCTATTCTTTTCTCGGTTTACACAGCTGCACTCCTCATCACTTTGCCTGCTTCTGTCTGCTTCTCCTGATATACAACCCTATCATCTTCCTTCTGCATCTCTCTGTACCTCCTGAACGATATCTTTTTGCCTTTACCTTTTCATCTACTTCCTTTTAGAACCATAGTGTCTCCTTTTTCTCCTGTTATTGCTCACTTACTTTGCAAAGAGGCTTGTTGCCTTCAGTATGCCTTCTCTTAATTTAGCCCACTGTTCCTCCATCCCACACAGGTCATCTGATGACATATTGGAACTGGAAAGGGTATATTAGTCTCAGAAAATTGTATTAATGAGTTTGAGATCTGTGCTAGTGGAGACGTCAGTCTGGTGACTATGAGATATAATTGTTGCCAATTGCTGCTGACATAGCCTATAGGTCAGTAGCTTGCTGGGTCTGTGCCTAGATTCTCAACATGTTTGTTTAGTGAATAAAGCTGTTACAGGGAGAGAAGGACCACAACATCATTATGACCCACAAAGGCAAAAGTAATGGAAGAGCAGATTCACTTGGGAGCAAACCACATGGCGCATGGTTCAAATTTTTTGTTTCACATCACTACTAAGGGGAGGTAGGAAAGTGGTTAGATAATAGAGAAATAGGAAAACAAAGCATACAGTATATTTAAAACATTATGATAGGCTCATAAGAGTCATAGTAAAAAGAATAAGGGATATTTTATTTGGAGATACATATATAGACAGGCACAGGATGATTGGCAAATAGGTGCAGATACAGTCAATAATATATTGAGGAACACATGGCTGAAAAACTTGAAATAGGTATGTGGAATGGAAAGTGTCTGAGAAATAAGACTAAAATTAATAAAATATTGCACCATTCTGATAAAAAATACAAACCATGTTAAGCTTCAAGAAAAACATTTCACTGAATATAAATTCAATTAGATTCAGAAATGCTGGGACTAAGGTGTACAAACAAAATACTGGCCTAATTCTTAAGGAGTTGCAATATTTTCACAAAAAGTTTAACTGACCTTAAAGTCAACAAACTATTATTGATTCTCAGGATTGATATCTCACACTGGATTGTCAATTTGCAGACAAGTTATATACAATTTCTACAATATATGGTCCCAATAAAAAAAACTTGGGATTTTTCACAAATTATTTCTTAATAGATATATACCTTTAACACCCATTACATTCTAGCTGGAGTCTTAATTTAGTACAAGAAGAAAAGAAAGATAAACCATCAAGTATACTCCACATACAGACTTCTGCAGAAATAGGAGTTAATTATTTTAAATAAGATCTCAGATTGAAGGACTCCTGGAGGATACAGAACCCAGACATGAGGCAATTTTCCTTCTTCTCAACACCATGCCAAGCCTATATTAAAACAGATTTGTTTCTCATGTCAGAGTTAATAGGCTATTAAATAGAGGAACTTAAATACCCAGGAATTCTAATATATGACCATTCACCATGTATTATTACAATCAATAAAACAGAAAAGGATGTTAAGTCTAATAAATGATGTCTGGATCTGATGCTAATAAAAGATCAGTTAACATGACTGAAACTACAAACAGAAATTCAAAATGTTTCCATAATATCTCTAAATTCTGTTATCTTTCAATATTATCTCTACAAAGGAAGTCTTTTCTCTTACCATATGGAATGCCTTCAAAACTTGGGCAAGAGACATTTTGATCTCAACCGCTTCATATAATAAACACTTAATTAATAATCAAATGGATCAGCTGGAAAGAGGCAAAAAAAATGTAGAGAAGCTACATAGTTCCTCCTTTAATACAAAAGTTTACAATACACTGATTCTAAAGAGGGAGGCTTATAACACTCTAACCTCCAAAAATGCCTGCAAACAAACATTACATGAAAAATCAAAATGTCATAGTCTAGCAGATCAACTATAAAAACTTCTTACTTGGCAATTAAAAAAGGATCAAAAGTATATTATATGGCAATGGATTGCCCACAGCTAGAGATGCAGTGAATTTAAATTTCACCGACGAAGTGCCTGCAAAGTGGGCACTTTGCATTGTCATTCCATTATGCAGAGTGGCCAATATGAAAGACTCACTTTGCCTTGTAATTATTACTTTGCATTGTTATTCCGCCTTAATGCGAAGTAAGGTGAAGTGACAATACTGGCAGCCCCCACACAAACAGTTACAATGTGCATCCCCAAAATGCTACTGTCTTGTGTCCAGATAATTCCCCAGTGCTGACGAAGTGAAATGAGAGCAAAACAAGAAATGCAAAGTCTCCCAGAATTAATGGCACACTCAGTCATGCATGCAGTGGTCACACACAGTGACCAGAATTAATGTGCATCCCCAAAATGCTACTGTCTTGAGTCCAGAAAATTCCCCAGTGCTGACAAAGTGAAATGAGAGCAAACTAAGAAATGCAAAGTCTCCCAGAATTAATGGTACACTCAATCATAGAAACATAGAAACATAGAAGTTGACGGTAGATAAGGACCGCAAGGCCCATCCAGTCTGCCCATTTCTTTTTCTACCTTATAAATGTGCCATCGGCCTTTGCTCTGTCAGTGGCCTATCTATTCATACTCATTTGTATTGCTCCCTTATGCCTATCCCATGCCTGTTTGAAGCTCTGCACTGTATTCATAGCCACCACTTCTTGAGGTAGGCCATTCCATGCATCCACCACCCTTTCTGTGAAAAAGAATTTCCTCACATTCCCCCTTAATCGGCCCCCCTCTAATCTCATGCTGTGTCCTCTTGTCCTGCTATTTTTCTTATATTTAAACATGTTAGACTCTTTAACCTTGTTAATGCCCTTAAGGTGTTTGAATGCCTCGATCATATCACCTCTCTCCCTCCTTTGCTCAAGGGTATATATATTGAGCTCTGTTAATCTGTCCTCATATGTCTTCTGATGCAGTCCCTGCACCATTTTGGTTGCCCTTCTCTGGACTGCCTTAATTTGGTTAATGTCCTTGTGAAGGTGTGGCCTCCAATACTGCACGCAGTACTCCAGATGGGGCCTAACCAGTGTCTTGTAAAGAGGGATTATTACCTCCTACGACTTGTGATACCCATACTAATACACCCTAACACCCCCAGCCTTACCTACTGCTTTAGAGGTCTGCTTGGATGATTTCAGGTCATCAGTGATGATGATGCCCAAGTCTCTTTCTTCCTTTGTGACTGCTAGCAACCCTCCCAGCCTATAGGTGGCTTCAGGATTTTCTTCCCTATGTGCATGATCTTGCACTTTTGCATTAAATCCCAGTTGCCACTCTTCTGACCATTTTGCTAGTTTATCCAGATCTCTTCTCATTCTGCCCACCTCATCTGGATCATCTACTCTGTTGCAGATCTTGGTGTCATCTGCAAACAGACAAGCCTTGCCCTCTAGTCCATCTGCAAGGTCACTAATGAAGATGTTGAAGAGGACTGGCCCCAGAACTGATCCCTGAGGTACCCCACTTGTGACTTGCATCTCTTCTGACTGTATACCATTTACCACCACTCTCTGTTTTCTGCCTGTCAACCAGTTTGCCACCCAGTTGACCAACTTCTGACCCACCCCGAGCCTACCCAGCTTATTTATCAATCTTCTATGTGGAACAGTGTTGAAAGCTTTGCTGAAGTCAAGGTAGGCAACATCAACTGCTCCCCCTTGGTCCACCATTCTGGTTACCCAGTCAAAGAAATCTATGAGATTAGTTTGACAGGACCTTCCTTTTGTAAACCCATGCTGTCTTGGATCCTGTGCCCCTATGGATTCCAGGTGTTGCACTATCCTTTCCTTAAGGAGTGCCTCCATAATTTTGCCCACTACTGAGGTAAGACTGACTGGTCTGCAGTTCCCTGCCTCCTCCCTGATACCACTCTTGTGGATCGGGATTGCATGAGCCTTTCTCCAGTCTTCTGGGACCTCTCCTGTGCTCAGAGACTCACTAAACAGTTCTGCTAATGGCTCTGCTAGTTCCACCCTTAGCTCCTTAAGTACCCTGGGATGTATGCCATCAGGTCCCATTGCCTTATCCACCCTGAGCTTAGCAAGTTCTTATAGGACCCTTTCTTTTGTGAAGGGAGTAGTGCTCACCTCCCTCCCTCCCCCCTGTGTCCATGGTGCTGAGCTGTGGGCCCTGCCCTACATTCTCTTCAGTAACTACTGAGCAAAAGTATCTATTTAGGATAGATGCTTTTACAGGGTCCTCCTCCTCACATGCTCCCTTTTCTCCATTAAGCTTAGCAATACCCCCTCTGGACTTTCTCCTTTCTCTAATGTATCTATAGAAAGTCTTGTCACCTTCTTTTACTGTTCGTGTTAGTGTTTCCTCAGTTTGGGACTTTGCCTGCCTTACTGCCTTCCCTGCTTCCCTTAGGGCAGTTTGGTATACCTCCCTATCTTCATCCCGCTGTGTTCCCTTATATTTCCTGAAGGCCAGCCTTTTGGCTCTGACCTTTTCTGCTACTGTATTTGAGAATCAAAGTGGTTTCCTTCTTCTTTTGCACTTCCTTTTCTGTCTAACACAATGGGATGTTGCTTCAAGTATTGCATCCGTAATGCTTGCCCACTTTGCCTGTACCCCCTCACCTGTATTTCTTTTTGTCAGGGCTAGCTTAACTCTGTTGGCCATCTTATCAAAGTCAGCTCCTCTGAAGTCCCATATTTTTGCCTTGGAATGGGATGATTTAGATGTAGTAGCCAAATTGAACCATACCATTTGATGGTCACTGGCCCCCAGTTGACCTTCTACCTGGAGATCTGTGATCCCTTCCCTGTTAGTCAGTACTAGATCTAGGATAGCCCTGTCTCTTGTGGGTTGTTGTACAATTGTTTGAGGCCCTCCCCCTGCAGGGAATCCACTATGTGTCTAGTTCTGGCAGATGTTCCTGCTGGTATTGACCAATCTGTATCTGGCATGTTGAAGTGTCCCATTATCAGAACCTCCCCTTTAGCTGTCATGTTTTGTATATCTTCTAACAGTAATGTGTCTATGTCCTCCCCCTGGTCTGGGGGCCTGTAGACAACCCCGGTTCTTATGGCTGTCCCATTTCCTGTTTCCAGGGTGACCCACAGTTCTTCTGGCTCCTTATGTGTATTCTGAATTTCTGTAGCTTTGATATTTTCATTGACATACAGGGCCACTCCTCCCCCCCTTTTTGCACCTCAGTCTCTTCTGAACAATACATAGCCAGGTACTGAAGTCTCCCAAGTGTGGTTACTGGTAAACCACATCTCACTAATTGCTACTATGTCCAGTTTAGCCTCTGACATTATTGCCTGCAGGTCTGGGATCTTATTTCCCAGGCTGTGAGCATTTGTGTACATGATTTTCCATTGGCAGATTTCGGTGTGTTAGTTGTTGGGTGAGGTCTGGCATTACCCCTGTCGTCGTGTGGAAGACAAACCTTTTTCTTACCAGGTGATGCAAATGAACTGCAAACACGCTGAATCCTTGTTTGACCACTAGCGAAGGGGAGGGTGTTCTTCCCATTCGGTCGTATGGGGTGTCGACCTCTCCCCATTTAGTTTAAATATTCTGCAAAGACATCAAACTTCTGCCCCAATGCACTGACTCCTCCTTAGTCAGATGCAGTCCATCAAATTTAAAGAACTTTCGCCTCCCAGAACTGTTGCCAGTTCCCTACAAATCTGTGTCCTTTTTCCTGGCACCAGCCCTTGAGCCATGTGTTTAGCTCCTCTATCTCCCCTTCTCTGACCTTCCGTTCATCTTCCCCCCTCTCCCAGACTGGCAGGATCTCAGAGAAGGAGATGCCGGACAAAATGGATGATAGTTTGTCACCCAGCCTGGTCAGGTATTCCTTGGTCTTCACAACTGACCGGCTGGTGAGATCATTAGTCCCTATGTGTACTAGGACATCAATGTTTACTCCTGCTTTGTGAACAATTTTAGCAATGTGGTCAGTGTCTCTCCATGCTGATGTACCTGGGAGACATCTGACCATTACCTCTGGCTGGAGATGGGCATCAACTCCCCGAATCATGGAGTCTCCTATGATCAGAAGTTTTTTGGATTTCCTTTTTGCTTTTTTTGTTTTGGTTCCTGATTTGGGTGAGTTTTGTTGTGCTAGCTCCTGTGCTGCAGTGTCCTGCTCTGCAGTGTCTTTTGCCTCTTTGTTTGATTTCAGAGATAGAGGCAGATACCTGTTTGTAGTGTTTATATGTTTTTGGAGGTAATATGTTGGAGAGCAGAGAGTGATGGGGCACCGATTTGCTTCTTCCTAACCACCTGCCAACCTCCTGGACCAACTACCCTCTGCGGCTCAGTTTTTTCTGTTGGATGCTGGGAAATGGCAGGTGGTTCTTATAATGTATTTCCTCTTGAATATGAAATTTGAGGCATGCAATCTCTGCCCATGCTGCCTGGAGCTGAGGCCTAAGATCTCCAATGGCCCAGCATGTAGGACAGTGTCCTAAATCCTGTAAGACTGTCCTTCTGAAAATTGTTCCACAGTACCTGCAGTTAATGATATCCATTCCAGATAAGTTGCTGGGTTTATAACCTAGTCAGAGTAATTAGAAGGAAGAAAATGCAAGTAATGGTTTGATCGTGTTTTGTTTTTCTTTAACTTGTTATAACAAGTTAAATTACTAGTGCCCCTGTAAATGAGCTCACCTTGTGGATGCCCCACTGATCCTCCCCTTCCTGCTCTGCCACAGGAAATGTCACAACTGTGGTACCCTATTAAAGGAGTGTAATGGGGTGGTTGGGGATGGGGTGGGTGGTTGGGCTCTCCCCGCCGAAAAGAAGAACCACGGATTCAAAGAACAAGGAGGTAAGAGCAGAAACAATCAGTCAATAACAAATGCAGTAACCCTGAAAGCTTATCCTAATGTTAGATAAAACTGTAAACCTGTAAAGCACCATCTGTAATAATTTCAGAGAAGATATACTCTGTAAGAAACACTTTGCTACAGGGAAAAATAAAGCAATGAAATGTTAGCAACAAACAGTAGCAATCCCTGTAAGTAAAAAATAAAAACAACACCACACAGTAAATCTGCTTAGCCAAAATAAGTCTTAATCCTTTTTCCTTGCTCTGGTAAGGTTCTCTACTCTGCCTTTCAAGCAGTCTTAGAAGGAAAGAGCTCAGGTGAAGCTAGGTGCCTTGGCCAGCAAACCTAAGTCTTCTACTTCCAAGATATCAACTAACCCGACCTTTTAACCCTTCTTTCTGTTGGAAATTACTCACAGTTTTCCAGCTCCACCCCCCACATACACACCTAATCCTTTGCAAGAGCTGTGGGAGGAAAGCAATTAGCTCCTTCAATGTGAGAAGGAGACTGAAACACCTCTGAGACAACAAACCTTTTCAACAAAAAAAAATCATGCGTTCAGTGGTCACACACAGTGACCAGAATTAATGTGCATCCCCAAAATGCTACTGTCTTGAGTCCAGAAAATTCCCCAGTGCTGACGAAGTGAAATGAGAGCACAACAAGAAATGCAAAGTCTCCCAGAATTAATGGCACATGCAGTCATGCACAGAGTGGTCACACGCAGTCACCAGAATTAATGTGCATCCCCAAAAATGCTACTGTCTTGAGTCCAGAAAACTCCCCAGTGCTGACGAAGTGAAATGAGAGCATAAAATGGAAAGAAAAGTCTCCATTTAATTAATGCCACACTCAGTCATGTGTGCACACACTCCAATAAGAACTACAGTATGTCCCCTGCTGCTGCTTTTGGAATTTCATGTAATGCTTCTTGACCTGGCTAGGCTGATGCACAGTGTCTTGCCAAGTGATGTGCTAGAAGGATGACCTGACCATTGAGCTAACCATCTATGATGGTGTAAGTTAATGTACCTAGCACCATCATGCTTTCCACAGAGCCTGAGTTGACCTTAAATGTTCACATCCATCATATATAGATATATATATATATATATATATATATATATATATATATATATACATATATATATGTATATATATATATACATAATCATTGTTGTTTTTTGTATCACAGGTCATATAGTCGAACTTGGGGTGTGAGTTTCTTGGCTTGATGAGGAATTTTGGTGTTGGAATACTGTCAAGCCAGTGAAGGTGAGCATTTTTCTGGGGGGAGGGGGGCATTATTTAAAAAAAAAGTTAAAAAAGAATCATCAATGTTTTGGTCATCTTTACAGTTCTTCAGTGTATCACCAGAACTAGAAAAAAAATAACTGCTGTGATTCATGAAGAACATGATTTGTCTTGTGATGAGTGTTTGGTGTGACATGACCAATGATAATAAACTGTACGGGAACGCGAATACCGACAACTGTACCTCCCTGACCTGTAACACACAAAACTACCTGATTTGAAAACTCATATCTAGGAGTACAATGGTGATTGAAGCCGAGACTCAAAATACTATGAAACAGGCTTACATGGAACTAACTACAAAAAAGCTTACAGTTTTGTGATTCATGAATCGTGACTGTGAAGATGAAGAATGCAATTTCTATCGTGAGTGACTTGTGATGATCACCCTGACTTAAAAACACACATCAATGAGTACAATGTTCATTTAGAGATATGCACCACACCAGTATTCTGAAGGGAAGCCAAACAAACAACTGTGACTTAAGCTACAGATGGATATTGGGCCCTAAAGAGATGCAGATGCACAGACATATGGAGATTGCACTTCAGAGATGTGGTCTCACAGGCACAAGCACAGCACCACCTTAACCAGTGGTCAAAATCAGAAATCCAAAACTGGAACTATAATACCTTTGGGGGGTGGTGGCAGCTGCAGTAACAGTTCACTACCAACCGAGATTGAACGAAGCAGTGAAAAGTACCACAGATGGATAAGAGATTCAAATCAGAGTCCTGTGATTATGGTGTGGCACAATAAAATGTGTCTGATTTGATGGCATGTGTCACACACACACTCACACAAACAGTAAGCTACAAGTAATGTGTAGCAAATTGAAAACCTCTGGAATATAACCAAATATTTTAAACAAACTGAAATTATGCACTGCTGCACCACAACAATCAGCAAAATAAATGTCAAGAATTACTGAAAATATTACTGTGTGTTCATTAACACAGTTATACAAGAAAAATATAACCAAAACAGAAAGACTGCCTTTTTCCCCCAGTTTTAACTTACCTCCATCACAGATATGCCCCTTCCCCAAAGCACACTTCAAGTGTCTGTCAGTACACAGACTGAATGTTCTAAATTAACTTTCAAAATCCACACACAAACAATAAACAACAAATGTTGCTAGCCTTGCTTGTAGAGCAGAAAGCAGCTAACTAAAAGAAGCTACATTTTCTTATTCATTTAACACTTATATCTCAGCAGGAGTCAGTGTCTGTTGAGATTAAGCAAGACAGATACTTTAATAGAAGTAGAAGGGGTCTTATTTAGGGTTAAAAAAAGAAAGAAAGTCAGTGTGTGTTCTGTGCTGTGAAGGGTACTGTATCAACTTACTTTGCTAAACCAGTAGGAGGAGAGAGAGAGCTTAATTGGGGGTGTGGCTTAGACACCATAAAAGCAGGTGACTCAAATTACAACTTCCTGTTGCTTGCCTTGCTTGTAGAGCAGAAAGCAGCTAACTAAAAGAAGCTACATTTTCTTATTAATTTAACACTTACATCTCAGCAGGAGTCATTGTCTGTTGAGATTAAGCAAGACAGATACTTTATTAGAAGTAGAAGGGGTCTTTTTTAGGGTTAAAAAAGAAAGAAAAGAAAGAAAGTTTGTGTGTGTTCTGCGCTGTGAAGGGTACTGTATCAATTTACTTTGCTAAACCAGTAGGAGGAGAGAGAGCTTAATTGGGGGTGTGGCTTAGACACTATAAAAGCAGGTGACTCAAATTACAACTTCCTGTTGCTTGCCTTGCTTGTAGATCAGAAAGCAGCTAACTAAAAGAAGCTACATTTGCGTTTGCGCGTGTCTGCTGTGTCCACTGGGCACGCTGAAAATGCTGGCATTAGACAAACTTGGATAAGATAATTTTAGCATATCCTCTACTTAGTAAATATACACCTTTAATAATGGAAAAAGAACTTAGTAAGTGTATGCAATGTTTGATGTATAGTGAGGGAAAGTATGGGAGCGAGTATGTATGTGCTAGTTGCCATCTGATTACTACTCTTGAAGCAGAGATAGTGTTTCTGCTTAATATTAAACCAGTTTCTACTGATATTAGGGGAACTGGAAAGTTACATTGATCTTATGGATGAACAACTTCATTCTAATGAGCAATTTCCTTCACATTTAGGTAGCATTTCTATGCCTCCTGATGAGGAGACAATTGTAACGACTAGTACTAGTATACCTGTTGCCTCGCCCCCTCTTATAAGGTGGATGATTGTCCGCTCTCTTCTCATGATAATGATGACTGGACCATTGTCACAAAGCCTCTTAAAAAAAGGAGGGGCGGTCAAATACACAATAGTGCCCTTATTGAAACTCGTAATAGGTCTGAGCAATTGACTGTATCAAATAATGAAGTGCTACATGATTTATCCTGTGCATCACCCTCTGTTGATAATTATGGTTTAAAAACACTTTTCAATTAGGAGTTAATGCCCATGAATACTTGTCCTAGTAAGTCTCAAGCTACCAAATCAATACCTATTAAGTTAATCGCTCCAGAGTATGTTAAACAATCACCTGTTTCTGATTCTTGTACCCCTACTGTCTCAAAAGAAGTGTTAGTCCTGGGAGATTCAATCATTAAGCACATTGACAGGGCAGTATGCAATAGTGACAAGAGCAACCGCACTTGTTCCAGCTTCCGTGGGGCCAGGGTATCTGACATTACCTCCAAGATGCCTAAAATTTTACAAAATGTGGGGGAAAATCCACTGGTTATCATACATGCTGGTGTTAATGATATAAACAACACCCCATTTAATCAGTTACAACAGGACTATGTGGCGTTATGTAACCTGTTACTTGATAGGGGATGCAGTGTATGTATATCTGAAATTCTACCTGTCCCGAGAGCAGCATCTACCATGACACAAAAAATCAAAGACCTAAATGAATTGATGAGAAAGTGGTGTTTTAAGCAGGATATACCCTGTATTACCCACTGGGAATCATTTTCAGATCGTTCTTCCTTGTTTTGCTGGGACGGTTTACATCTCAGTCATAGGGGTAGTACACTTATGGGGAAAAGTATCGCCAAAATCATAAATCATTGTTTAAACTAAAAACAATGGGGGAGAATGGGTCTATTCCCAAGTCTCAGAATACTTTCCAAAATATTATTACAACTAAATGTAAATTCATAGCTTTGAATGCAAGATCTTTAAACCAACTCAAATTAGCAGAACTCGAAGCCAAATGTAAAACTTTAAATATAGGTGTGGTGGGAGTAACTGAAACTTGGTGGGACGCATCCTCAATTTGGTCCAGAGAAATTCCAGGTTATAAGTTATATCATAAAAACAGATTAGATAAACAAGGCAGTGGAGTTTGTATGTACATACGAAATGATATTCTTTCTTTTGAAGTGTGTTCTCCCTTTCCTTTGGAAAGTATATGGGTTAAAATCTTATTGAAGGAGCAGTCCTATATAACTATTGGTAATATCTATCGACCTCCATCTGCAAATTCAGATTACACAACTGATATGTTTAAAGAAATTACGCATTTTTTAGAATCGCAAGATACTGTAATATTTGGTGACTTTAACCTCCCTCATATTAACTGGGACTCATTCTCAAGACAGTCCTATGCCGAGAAAGGACTAATAGATGTGATAGTTAGTACTGGATTACAACAACTTGTTACTGAACCAACTCGAGGTCCTAATATTTTGGATCTATTATTTACTAACATAGAGCAACAAATTAGCATTTTACAAATTTGGGATCCACTTGGGACCAGTGATCATTCATCTATTCTTTTTGAAATTCAACAGTTTAAAACTACACAAAGGAAGTTATACTATACAAAAAATTATAACAATGCAAATTTTTCTAAAATCAATGAATACTTACAAAACATAGACTGGGAATCTAATCTTCTTAATTGTACAACACAACAAGCTTGGGACTTTTTTAAAAACATTGCACATTATTTGGAAAATACCTTTATTCCATCTAAGAGGAAATTTAATAATAAAGGAAAAATTCCCCCTTGGTTCAACAAGACAATTAAAAATCAGATTAAAATAAAAATGAAACTTTTTTAGGAAATTTAAGAATAGTTCTGTTCCATGTAAAACTACTCTATTACATAAATACAGACTATCTGTGAAAAACTTAAAAAATTCTATTAAATTGGCAAAAAATAAGCTAGAATTTAAACTAGCTCACACAAAAGACTATCACAAATCTCTTTTCTCCTATATAAATAGTAAAAAAGGTGTATCAAGGACCATTGGTCTAATTATAACCAATGGCTCTTCTCTATTTGATATAGAAACCTCAAATCTCTTTAATAAGTACTTTTGTTCTGTCTTCTCTCAAAAATCACCTATTAGTACATTTAAAGTTCACTACATAGATTATCATAGGTTCTATCCAACTGACATTATACAGGCTATCAAAAACTAAAAAATACTAGTCCGGCCCAGACGGTATCATCCATGGTTTCTAATTGAAACCTCTATAAATATTTCTATACCTTTGTCAATTATTTTCAATAAATCCTTACAAGAAAGCATTGTACCAAATGATTGGTGTTCAGCAATAGTTACTCCCATATTTAAAAAAGGCAATAGAGGTTCTGTGCAAAATTATCGTCCAATTAGCCTGACCTCAGTGGCTGGTAAATTAATGGAATGAGTAATGAAGCCTCTAATAGATCAAGATTGTAAAACATTAGGGCCCAGATATTCAAAAGGGTTGCGCATGATGCAACAGTGTTACGCCATGCACAACTCACTGATGCGCCACGGTGCGATATTCAAAAGGGAAAAGTGCGCTGTATAAATCCCGATGTGCCAGAGCGCATCAGTAATGATGTCTGAGGCACAGGTAGGGGACATGCCCATGCATAACCCGTATAGCCCGACATTAGCCCAGGATGTGCAGAGCCATGCATGCGCAACTCTACCCGCGCCCGCGCAGTTAAGCTCCCAAAAAGGAATAAATGATGGCCGCCCACAGGTGAGCTGCCGCATTTCAGGGTGCAACACGGCAGTTGCCACCTGTGGGTGGCCACCCAAGTTCCTGCTGCACCTGGCAGTGCCCCCCATGCCCCATCGTGGGCATCTGTGTAAATAAACCCCCCCTCCAATATCCCTGGTGGTCCAGTAGACTGCTATGTGCCCGATCGTGGGCATTTGTCTACATAGAAACATAGAATTTGAGGGCAGATATGGACTGAGTGGCCCACCCAGTCTGCCCATTTCCTTACCTAATGGATAAGCTGCAGATCCTAGTTAACCAGCAGCCTACGTCTTTTTACCCCCAACCCCTAGAATTGCCTTATGGCTGTCCCATGCATGCTTGAATTCAACCACTGTTTTTGACTCCACAACCTCCTCCAGAAGGCCGTTCCATGCATCCACAACTCTCTGTGTGAAAAAAATACTTCCTCACATTACCTCTGAGCTGCCTCCCCTCTATCTTCAAATTGTGCCCCGTTGTTCTTGCATACCTCTTTTTTTGAAAGATGCTACCCTTTTGGACTTTGTTGATTCCCTTGAGGTACTTGAAAGTTTCTATCATGTCCCCCCTCTCCCTCCTTTCCTCAAGGCTATACATATTAAGCTCCTTTAGTATCTCTCTTCATATGTCTTCCAGTGCAGACCCTGCAAATAACATCCCCGTCCAATATCCCTGGTGGTCCAGTGGACTGGCGTGCCCATCACGGCATCGGCATAATTTCATCCACATCTCGGGGTTCAGTGGACCGATCGCCACCGATCACGGGCATTCTTAAATCACTTCGTCTTCAGGTCCAGTGATCGCACTCTGCCCAATCGCTGGCATGTTAAACATAAAACTTATTTTGGTGGTCTAGCAGGCTTCATTCGCTGCACTTTCACCGCCCGCCTTCGTCAGCCGGGCGGCGGCAGCACAAACCCACCTGCCGCCCGCCCGCCCACCGACTGACAGTTAGGCTGCATGCCCATTGGTTCGCCAGCGTGAGCCAATGGGCATGCAGCCCATACCTTACTACACAGTTCAGATATGTGAGTGAATCATGGTAGTGAGTTGTGATATGCCTATTGGCTCACGCCAGAACCAATGGGCGGCAGCCCACCGAGTTGTCATTTGGTGGGCAGAGGGGCAGCAGGTGAGTGGGCGTCGCCGCCAGCTGACGGAAGAGCGGGGCAATGGAGCTCAGTGGGTGGGTGGGGAAGGGGGTACACTAGACCACCAGGGTAATAGGACTTTTTTATGTTTTACAGATGCCCGCAATCAGGCAGAGTGTGGTCCACTGGACCACCAGGGATATTGGTGGGGGGGTGATTTAAAAAGATGTCCACGATCGGGCAGCGATCGGTACACTGGATCACCAGGGATATTGGATGGGGGGTGTATTATACCGATGCCTACAATTGGGCACATAGCGGTCCACTGGACTACCAGGAATATTAGACAAGGATTAATTTTTAGACAAATGCCTGGAATTGGGCTGCAGGGGGCATCGGTCCCTGAAGGCTGCTGCCTGGCAGGGCGCCAGGTGCAAGTCGTCGGGGATCGGCACACCTGCATGCTAATGGGATGCAAATGGAGACATAATGACATGCAAATGGCCCCATGTGTGCCTTGCATAAATTATGGCCTCATTTGCATGTCCCCTTTTGAATATCGCAGGTGGCTGTGCATGGCGCAATGGCACTTGTGCTAGCGCATCTCCATGCTCCACTCTGGCCACTTGCGCTGGTGCAGTGCCACTGCACCATGCACAGTGGGGGTGGCTAAGGTGTGATATTCAAAGCTGCTGTGCCATAGCGCAGCTCCGTTGAATATCACCCAGGCCACACCCCTGCACAACCAAGTTGAGCTGTGCCCAGGCTTGCACCACAGCCTGGCGCAGTTTGAATATCCAGCCCTAGGAATTTATGATTCAAATCAGCATGAATTTATTCCCAAGTATTCCTGCACCACCAATCTGATATCTTTTTACAATAATATACTGTTAGTACTCTACTAGATGTGGGTATCCCTACTGATGTAATTCTTTTGGACTTTAGTAGAGCTATCGATAAAGTCTCACATGAAAAACTCATTACTAAAATGCACAATCTAGGTTTGTCACCTGATATTGTCAACTGGACTTTAAACTGGCTGACAAATTGTTCTCAGAGAGTCAGACGTAATGATATCTTGTCTGATTCAGGTAGTGTGACAAGTGGTATACCACAGGGGTGGGTCTTGGGACCAACATTGTTTAACCTCTTTATCAGTGATTTACAAACAGGGCCAAATAACTTCATAGTTAAATTTGCAGACAATACTAAATTGGGCAGCAAGGTTAATAATCAAGAAAATATTTCTGCATTAAAGAAGGATTTGGAAAAATTAACACTTTGGGCAAATGAAAATCATATGCAGTTTAATCAAAGCAAATGTTTAGTAGAGCATTTAGGTGTAAATAATCCAAAAACGATATATCATATAAACGGACTACCACTTCACTCATCAAATAGTGAAAAAGATTTAGGGATATACGTTAATAATAAACTTACATCAAATGATCACTGTGTTAGAACTGCTTGCATGACCAACAGTCTTTTAAGGCAACTAAAATGCACTTTTGTTAATCGCACTGAACAATGCCCTATTCCATTGTATAGGGCATACATTAGACTGTATCTAGACTATGGCTCCCCTTTCTGGAATCCAAACCAAAAAGACATAGCAATTCTGAACAGGTTCAAAGAAGAGTAACTAGAATGATTCCAAGATTAACAAACTTGGATTATCAGAACAGATTAAAAGCTACTGGTCTCTTCTCTCTCAAACTAGAAGATTAAGAGGTGATATCGTATGGTTTTAATTTAATAAATTCACCAGATCTAATGGAAAAATGTGGTCTAACACTCTCCAAAAGGAGACATGTTCCGAGACTGCATAATTAACAGCTTGAAGTAAAAACTTATAAAACCAGCAAAAGGGGGAACTTTTTTCCAATAAGAACATCCATTGTATGGAACACCTTGCCACAAGAATTGATAGAGGCAACTAGCGCCACTGTCTTTAAAAACAAATTAGATGTTTGGTTGAGGGATAATAGATAAATAATGTCCCACATAGTGTGGGGAACAGTCTCGATGGGCTCTGGCCTTCTTCTGTTCTTTCATACCAACTAATACCAAGTAAACACTCACTGATATGAGCTCAGGAGGGTTTCCTACAATTGTTGTACTAAATTTTGAGCAAAAAAATGGCTCAAAACAGCTTTTTTAACAGCTTTTAGAGGATTTGAATCACAGAGCTCTGAGAGGAAACTGTCTCCATCTTCCACTACACACACTCTACACAGAACTGAGGCTATGCAGAACAATCTAGAGCCCATGTGACCTGCAATCCCATGAATCACTGCATAATTCACCTTGGAGCTCAATAACAAGGCGAAGTGATGAGAAGTACATTGATTTCAATGTACTTTGCCTCAAAATTGGTGGAGAAGTGGTTTGGGGAAGGCGGAATAATGCAAAGTCATTGGTTTCAATAGAATTTGTGTTCTTCATTATGATGCGAAGTACTCCGCTCCGCAATGTGGATTACTTCAGGAATTCCACATTACTCCACGAATCACTTCACAGAGGGAATTTTGGCCACTTCACTCACCATTACCCACAGCCAATCAGTGAGGAGAATAGCTGTACCTCTTATTATACACACAGACATTCCTTGTGCTGGTCATTTGGCAAACATCAAAGAGTGTCTGACATTGACCAAGCCACTGAAACATGAGGGAGGAGAGTTAAGAAACCAAAAAAAAAAATAAACTATAACACTAGAAATAACAGAGGTTTATACTAAACCATAATCATATTAGGATGATCCAGTGCCATATAATATGATTATGGGTATAATGTTTCTTACCATTCAACAAATGTCTTTCTCACTGGTTGGGCAAACTGAACTGCTCAGGTTCACTTTGTGGTCCTCTCACCCATCCAGTAAGACAGTCACTTGTTAAACAGTAAGAAACAACAGTTATTATAACCATACTCATATAAACTAATTATAAGTTTTAAAGATAATCAGCATATGAGTAGGCAAAAACTGAAGAAAAATAATGATCGAGTTAAAAACTTTTATAAAAAATATTTGTACATTTGAGAAACAACATCCTCAAGCAGTTGATGACTTCTTCAGGGACGTAGAATTCCCACTAATCTTACCAGATATTACCACCTTGCTAGAAAAACAGATTAGAGGAAGGGCAAGCAGCCAGACACAGTTTCACTTCTTCCATCAGGTAAAGCATCAGTACCCGGAGGCTTCTTCACTGAGTTTTATAAAACCTTCATTACATTATGTCCCCCATGTTGACCATACTCTTCCGTTCATTCAGTATTGTAAATTATATTTCCTACTTACTTTTTTAGGTAATAATTCATGTATTTCATAAGAAAGCTCCTCAGCTTTGCTCCTCATACAGGCCTATCTCTTTACTGAATTTGGATGTAAAAATCTTCAAAATGCTGGTATGGTATCTAGAAGGACTCTTCCCAGTACTCATTCCAATCAGAATAGTTTTATTAATAGCAGGAAAATGGCATACAACATCAGGAGAACAATAACAATCATTAACAATAATACTAGTCTTGAAGCAATTCTTTCATCAGTAGATGCAAAGAAATTATTTGATTATGAGAAATGAGACTTCAACAGGAAAACACTTCAAAAATGGGATTAGATCCAGAATACAGAAACTGGATAAGGTTACTTTACAGTCCCTTGTATCTAAAATCAAAACAAATAATATGGTTTTAAAAAAAATGTTCCCTTATCATGAGGCAATAGACAGGGTTGCCTCTTTCCTCACTAATATATGCTCATGCAATAGAACCCTTCTTCATAGCCATTAGAACAAACAGGTAGATATCCAGAATCCAAATTAAAAAGTACATAAGATTAGTGTACCCAAACACCATATAGATGGCAAATAATGTTGCACCCTTACAGGAGGCTCAGGAAGCTGACTTCATTGGGGGGAGGGACTCTGAGTCAGTCAGTGATGTGAGGCAGGTCATCATGATGGCACCCAAGGGAACAAGCAGAAGAAAGTCTACTGGGAGAGTCCTGGTGATTGGGGACTCAGTGGTTGGGGTTGTGGAGAGGCATTGGAAGGAAGGGGGTGGTCGGGTGCCTTCCAGGTGCATCAGCCATCTTGGATATAGACCAAGTAGGGTGTATGGCAGAAAGGGAGCAGTGGGAGCTGGGGGTGCTGGTACACCTGGGTACCAATTATCTGGTGACCCAGTCTGTGGAGATGGTAAAGCAGAACTTTCAAAGACTGGGGAAAGATGGTGCACACTTGGCCTCCCTGGCCTTTTCTGACGTCCTCTCTGTGTGGGGAAGGGAAGGAGAGAATTAGGAGGGATAAGATAGAGGAGTTTAAAGGGTGACTTAAGGATTGGTATCAGGAGAAGGGGTACCACTTTGTAGAGGACTTGGGGGACTTCTGAGACAGGAGGCTCAAGGGTGATGGACTCCACCAGATAAGAGAAGTGGCCTGTGCACTCAGGCAGAAGTTTAACATCTGTATCACATATTTAAACTGACTGTGGGGGGAACTGGGGGTAGGGGAACCATGGCAACAGGTGAGAAGAAGGGGATCCTTGCTAGTACTCCCCCCACATCTGAGGGCTAGTATCAGCTCAGCGAGTATAAACAGATATGAAAAACAATCTGGGACAGGTGAGGGGACTTTGGAGAGGGGCAATGCAAAGTGTGCAAACACTAAGAAAAACAAGAGGCTAAGAGGACATGGGAAACAGGGGACATAGTAAAGTGGAGTCAAGGTATGATGGAAGGGAGTATGCCTTAATGCCAGGATCCTGGGTAAGCAAATCAGTGAATTACAGGTGCCGATGACAGACACAGAGGTAGGCCTTATGGACATCATGGAAACATGGGCTACAGAAAGTAACAACTAGGATCTAACAGTTCCTGGGTACTCATTGTACAGGAGGGATAGAGGAAAAGGTAACATAGAAACAGAAGTTGACAGCAGAAGGAGACCTGCTAGGTCCATCTAGTCTGTCCATTTGTTTTAGACCTATTTTGACACTCTAGTTGCCCTTTGTAGTCAAGGCTTCCTTGTGTCTATCAAATGCATTCTTGAATCCCCCCACAGTGTTGACCCCCACAACCTCTTAGGGCAGGCTGTTCCACTCATCCATCACTCTTTCTGTGAAGAAAAACTTCCTGGTGTTGGTAGAGAAACTCCCTCTTTGCAGTCTGTGGTTATGTCCCCTGGTCCTGAAGCACTTCTAGAAGTGAAAAAGTTCTTGTGTCTGGACCTTGTTAATGCCTTTTATGTACCTGAATGTTTCAATCATGTACCCTCTCTCTCTTCTCTGCTCCAGGGAGTACATATTCAGTTCCCTAAGTCTTTCCTCATAGGACATGTACTGCAGATCCTGAATAATTTTTGTTGCCTTTCTCTGTACTGTTTCCACCCAGTCAATGTCCTTCCTGAGGTGAGGCCTCCAGAACTGGACACCGTATTCCAGGTGAGGCCTGACCAGTGATCAATACAGTGGTAGTACCCCCTCTCTCATCATGCTCATGATTCCCCTCCCAATGCAGGCCAGCATTCTGTTGGCCTTCAATGTTGCCTTCTTACATTGCTTACTAACCAACAAGCCATCTCAGATTATGATTCCCAGATCTCGTTCTTGGTTTAAGGCCACCAGTCTTTCGCCTCCTAGGTTTGGATTTTTCTTTCCTATGTGCATGACCTTGCACATTCTGGCATTAAATCTCAGCTGCTACACTCCTGACTATTCTTCTAGTTTCTTGAGGTCAGCTTCCATCTTACTTATTGTTTCTGCTGTGTCCAGGATTGCCAACTTTTACAAATCTTTGTGGGTGCTCACTGCCAGTAGGAAAAATTTTTGTCCTATTGCCAGATTTCCTAGTAACATTCAAGGTGCTTAAGTCAACTCTGTGAGTGCCTGAGCACCCCTGCACTCATGGAGTCAGCACCTATGTTGTCCACCCTGTTACATATCTTGATGTCATCTGTAAACAGACACACCTTCCCTTCCAGTCCAGCAGCGATGTCTGCTATAAAACATTGAAGAACAGAGGCACCAGCACTGAGCCCTGGGGCACCCAGCTGGTCACCCGGCCTTCTGTTGATTGCGTTCCATTAACCTGTACCCTCTGGGTTCTGCCTTGCAACCAGTTTTGTTCCCATCTGACTGCTTCTGGACCAACTCCTGTGTGGTCAAGCTTCACCAGCTTTCTGTGTAGAACCAAGTCAAAGGCCTTTCTAAAGTCTAGGTAGATCACATCTACTGCTCCACTGTCGTCCACTATTTTTGTAGCATAGTCAAAACACTAGAGCAGATTTGTCAGGCATGACCTACCTGCTGTGAAACTGTGCTGTTTAGGGTCTTGTTGGCTGCTAGTTTTGAGGAATGCTATGATCCTCTGTTTGAGCAGTGTCTTCATTAGTTTCCCTACTATGGACATGAGGGTCACTGGTCTGTAATTACTAGCCTCTTTGCAACTGCCTGATTTGTAAAGTGGAACCACTACTGCCTTTTTCCTGTCTTCGGGTACTACACTGCTCTTCAAGGTAGAGGTGTAGTAGTAGCCCTCTATGTCAGGGATGGCACTGAGGTGGTAGATGATGGGTGCATCAGGGATAATAATGAGTCAGAGTCACTGTGAGTGCAATCCACAGCAGACTCTGGCAAGAAACTGCACTTGGGGATGGTCTATAGACCTCTGGGGCAAGGGGAAGAAAGGGACAGAAAGATCAGGGAAGAACTTGAAAGGGGGTTAGCAAAAGAGGAAGCACTGGTAGTGGGTGATCTCAACCTGCCAGACATTGATTGGGATGTTCTGGTGAGCACCAGAAGTCAGGCTTTTGTGGATGCACTTCAGGACTATCTCCTGGTACTGCAAGTTAAGGAACCCCCAGTCAGATTGCCATTCTCTATTTGGTGCTTACCAATTCAGGTTTGCTAGGACTAGTGAGAGTAGGGGGAGCCACTAGGGAACAGTGACTATAACTCCGTTTGGTTTGAACTGGCCCTTGAGACTGGAAAGCCCCAATCGAGAACTGAAGTCCTTGATTTTAGGAGGGTGGACTTCGGCAGACTGAGGGAACTGGTCTGGGAAAAGTTAGTCAAGGTAGACAATTTAGACTGGGTAGAACACAGCTGGCCAATAATAAAGGCGGTCATTCTTGAGGCATCTAAGTTATGCATGAGAATGGTAACCAAAAGGAATAAGTTCAAGAGACCATTATACTATGAAACCCAGTGGGACAAAGTGTAGTACTGCAGCAGACAGTGCAGTTTCAATGGTAGTTAATCCCTTTAGTCATGCAGTAAATCTGTGACATTGTGCTTCATCCTAGCACACTTTACTGTAGTTCTTGATAAAAGTCAGGGACGCAGTGGGGACTAAGAGAAAGGCCTTTTACAAGTACTGTACAAAGAAAAGCAGGGGGAGGAAGAAAGAGGACAATATATACTGAGAAATGAGGAGGCAAAGAAGATGATTAGGAAAGAAAAAGCAGACACAGAGCTGTGCATTGCAGAAGGGTCAAACGCAGAGAAAAAAAATTATTCTGATATATTATGGAAAAAAGAAAGGAGGGGGAATTGTTAGGCTATCAGAGGGGGTAAGATAATAGAAGATGTTGGGCCAAAGGCTGCCATCCTTAATGATTATTTCTGCTATTGTTGCTCAGGTTTTATCAGGGAGGAAGGCAGATCCTTGCCTGAGAGTGTCATCAAAGCAGCTGATAAGGGTGTCCTGGAGATGAGGCAGCCAGTATTTACAAGCAATAGTGTCAAAAACGGACTGGCAGCCTTAAATATAGATAAGGGCTAGGGATCAGATGGGCTGCATCAGAGGAAAGTCAGGGAACTGGCAGCACAGCTGGCTGAATCTCTAGTAGGACTATTCAACCACTCACTATGGACTGGAGTAGTTCTGAAGGACTGCAAGGTGGGGAGAATGTTGTTCCACTCCATAAGAGGGGGAGCAAAGAACAAGCAGGGAACTGAAGAACTTGACAGTCTGGCCTTCATTGTATGGAAGCTGATGAAGTTACTGAGCAAAGAAGACCTCATGGAATACTTGGACAGCAATGGTCTGCAGAATAGTAAACAGCACTATTTTGTGGCAGGGAGGTCCTACCATACAAACCTGATAGTTTTCTTTCTTTGTTTGGCTGGCGAGGGAACTGGATTGGGGGCCATGCCATGGATTTGCTTTAATTCGACTTTAGCAAGGCTTTTAATGGGGTCCCTCACAGACACTTACTGAAGAAGATGGAGGATCTGGGTGTAGCTAAGGACATAGTTAACAGGGCAGAAACTGGCTAAAGGGTAGGCAGCAGAGGGTTGTAGTCAATGGGGTCAAATCAGAAGAGAGGGCAGTCATGAGTGGTGGCCTCAGGGATCTGTCCTGGACCAGGTACTCTTCAGTATGTTCATCAGGGACACTAAAGAATGTATCTGGGGCATGTTGTGTCTCTTTGTCATCCTCCCAACTAAGCCTCCTTCCTTGCCTTGGTATTAAATGTCAGCTTTAAGTCAATATTTTAGATCTTTCCTATGTTTCTATGTCTGTATTTATGTCATTATGCTGTACACTGTGTCCACCCTGTATCCTCCAGTATTTTTTGTTTTTATATGTTATTTTTATTATTGTCTGTTTTCAACCTGTTTTGAGTTGTATATTTCTAGTTTTACATTTTGTCTGTTCTTTTGATTGTATCTGTTGCTGCCTCCTCAGGCATAATTGTAATCAGCCTGAGCCTCTGCACTACTGTACTTACCTTTTCAATCAGGCTAAATTGTAACATGCCTGATACATACTTGTTACTGTTCTGCATTTTCATAGTAAAAGTAGTAAGTACAGGTTACTTACTTACTACTACTTACTTTTCATATATATATATATATATATGTATTGCCCCTCTTCCTTCTTCCCCCAGGTCACACCTGGAAATGAGCCTCAGCACAGTGTGTTTCTCTCAGTTGCCAATTTTTAAATAAATAAAATCAATTTGCAGATGACACTGAGCTGTGTGAGAGGGTGGATAGTGACAAGGGAATCATAGAAATGAAGAGTGAATTACAAAAGCTAGACAGGTGGTCTACGGTTGGAAGTTGGACTACAACACCAAAAAGTGCAAAGTGATACAGTTGGGGAATAAGAACCCCAGGATAGAGTACTGGATGGGTGGGTGAGACTATGGCTGAGGAAAGAAATGTAGGAGTTATCATCAGTGACACCTTCAAGCAACTCAGCAAGTACAACAAGGCCTATAGTAAAGCAAATAGAATGATGGGGTATATTAAGAGGGATTTAGATAGAAGGTGGAAGGAGGTAATTCTAACCATGGATCTTTAGTGAGGCCACACCTGGAGTACTTTTTCTAGTGCTGAAGCCCTCACCTCAGGAAGGATAGGGACAGGCTGGAAACAGTGCAGTGCATGTAACAAAAATGATTCGGGGCCAACAGGGCAGGTTGTACTAGTAGCACATCAACGCATTGAACATGTTCTCGCTGAAGACCAGAAGTGAGATGGGAGATATGATGGAGACCTTTAAGTTCCTAAAAGGGTTAAACTTAGTTACTTAGTTAGAAAAGACAGAAAGGGCCAGTGGCCCATCAGGTCCATCTCCCACTCTTGTGGGTAATTATAATTGAAATGACTATTAGATTAGGTGATTGTCAAGTTCTTACTTGAATCATTTAAATGAAGTAATGTCCACAAATTTTTGTGGGAGTGTGTTCCAAGCTTTAGCAACCTGTGCTGTATAAACGTAGGCACGTTTCTTAGTGTTACTATGAGGCACCTTAAGTTGTCTGTTATTTGTCAAGATGAACTGTGAGGAACATTTTACCTTGAATGCTAGTTCGAGGTCATGTGGGCATGAGTGGAAACTGACAGGAGAGAGGTTTAGAGGACAGGAGGAAGTGTTATTTTACAGAAAGAGTGGTGGAGCTGTGAAGCAGTCTACCAGCCAAAGTTGTAGGCACTGAAGCAGTTGATGGTTTCAAGCACTGTTGGGACAGAGTAAAGAATAATGTGGTCACAAGGGGCAACAGAACTGGGAAAGAGAATAGGGGGGAAGAGAAGAAGGGCTAGGACCCTGGATGGACAGTAAGTCTTAGAGTTAGATTGGGAACTCGGGCAGACTGGATGGACTATTGGTCTTTTTCTGCTGTCATTGTCTATATTTCTACTGTATGTATATTGGGATATCACCTTATTACATATCACAAACACTACAGACTTGCTGAGATATTTGGTGGACATATCAACATGGATTGGATATGCATCAGACTATAAAATCAATTGTGAAGAAATGGAGATTTTGGCAATAGATTCAAAAAGGCAATACCAATCCCTCCATACTGTAGATACAAGAAATCATTGACAATTATCTTGATACCAAAATAACTTTACAACTTTCAGATCTATACAGTATCAAATATCTTCCATACTTATTAAAAAATACATTGACCTCGAAAAATGGATAACACCCCCACTGACTTTAATAGAAGAGTCATTGTAATGCAAGCATTTGTCAATGCCGAATGTTTGCTTGCTGGTATTAGCATTGGAAATGTAGGAGTTAGAGAGATGCAGAATAAGAATGGCAGTGAAGCTGAACTTCATGCCAACCCCACCTCTTCCCTGCAGAGACAGACAGGCATTGGGGTATGCTTTTGGGTCGTCGCCCATGATGTTCATGTCATTTCACTTCACCCTATCCTGCAGACACTGACACATGTTGAGGTGTGCCTTGGGATGTTTGGCTGTACAGACACCCCATTCCATAAGGACATACGCTGAATGGGTGCAGTATAGGAGAACGGGGTGAACTGTGGGGCTGAAGAGTTCAAGGCACACCTCGATGCCTGTCACTGGCTACAGAGTGGTGGGGTGGGGGTGGAATGGCATGAGCATTACAGTCGACAATCCAAAGGCACACCCCAATGTCTATCAGTTTGTACAGGGTGGGATGTTATGGTTAGACACCCTACACCCCAGGCGTTTGTTGGTATTTACACTACAAATTTTCAACCTGGCCTTTTTGTGACCCCCACCTCATGAAAGCATTTGGGACCTATTCTCATGAACAGTGGCACTGTGATTTTGTTAATGTGTCCTGACCTTTGAGTTCCCACAGTGACCGTGCCATTCTGTGCCAGATGTACAAAAACACAGATCAGACAGAATGTGAAAAATGATAGCTGTACCATTCATAGGGAGCAGTGAAGAGATGGTAATGTTGAAAATCTGTAGTGAAAATATTAAAAATCCTCATACTTCTGGGCTTATGTGGAAACTGTGCAACGCATGTGCATAACAGTCATTTAGTGGAATATTATCATCAAATTTTCAACATAGGCATTTTGTGACCTCTGCTCATGAACAGTGTCACTATGATTTTCCTAATCTGTCCTGAACATTGATTTCCCACAGCTACTGTGCTATTCTGCACCAGATGTTTAAATGCATATTTCGGGTAGGATATGAAAAATGACAGCTGTACTGTTCATAAGGAGGTGTGAAAAAATGCCAATGTTGAAAATGTGGAGTGAAAATATTACAAATGCACGTAATTATGAGGGTGCATGGAAACTGCACAATATACACTCATAACTGAGTCATTTCATGGACTTTTGTCACTAAATTTTCAACACAGGTAGTTTAGCACCTCTGCTCATGCACAGTCTCACTGTGATTTGTTTTTAATCTGTCCTGAACACTGACTTTCTACAGTGACCACACTATTCTGCACCGGAAGAGGGAAAACACATTTTGGCCAGGATGTGAAAAATGACAGCTGTACTATTTATAAGGAGGTGTGGAAAATGCCAATGTTGAAAATTTGGAGTGAAAATATTACAAATTCGCAAAGTTACAAGCATGCGTGAAAACTGTGCAACGCATGATCATAACACAGTCATTTTAAGGACTTTCATCACCCAATTTTCAACATAGGTATTTTAGGACCTCTGCTCATGAACAGTGTCACTGTGATTTTCTTAATGTGTCCGAACACTGATTTCCCACGGTGACCGCACTATTCTGTGCTGGTAGTGCGAAACCACATTTTGGTCAGGATGTGAAAAATGACAACTGCACTGTTCATAAGGAGTTGTGAAAAAATGGCAATGTTGAAAATCTGCAGTCAAAATATTACAGATTCATGAAGTTACAAGTGTGCATGGAAACTGTGCAACACACGCTCATAAAACAGGTAATTTGGGGGAATTTTTTCACCAAATGTGCAACATAGGCTTTTTGAGAGCCCGTCTCATAAACACTGGCACTGTTGTTTCATTACTCGGTCCCGGAAGGTGATTCTGCCAGTGACCACAAAATCACTTTTCGGGACTGAATAAGGCCATGACAATGCCTGAATTCATGAGGGGGTCCCAATAACCCCATGTTGAAAATGTTATGCCACAATTCTCAAAAATGCCCGAGATATGCACCAAAGTTGAAAAAAAAACAAAACAATTTGTGCCATTATACAGCTTACTGGCATTTCTTCAGTTCGCGGTCAGCTTTGAAGAGTGCAGACATGTTCCCAGTCCATCGAAGATCATCGCGCCAGGCTCTGGCAGTAAGTATGGGGTGAGGTGTGTGTGGGATGTCAGGTGCAGAGTGGGTGGTGTGGGTTGGGGGCAGAAGATGACGACCTCGTGGACCATTTCTTGTTTCAGGGAGATAAAAAAAAATTAAAAGATGTCGCAGGAAGTTTTTTTTTTCCAGGCTTGTTTCCAGCACACTGGAGTGGGCTCCCAGTGTGCCACCTGCCTTTTTTGTAGTGGGGGTACTGAAGCTGACAGGGATTGGGTCCCCCATTGTCAAACAACAACTGTGGCTATGATGCCGAGGGAGATTGGGCACCCCCTCGGCACACAACATATGGGGTAGGGGGGGTCACATCATGCCAACAGGAACTGGGCTCCCTCATCAACAAGTTAACTGGGTTGTGGCTGCCGATAGGGGGATTGGCCACCCCCAATCGGCTTTCATGGAGCTAAGAGGTGGCTGCAAGCAGCTACCATGTTTAATTTAATAGTTACACTTGGGAATGTACCGCCCTGCAATGATTGGTAGCTCCCTCATTGCAGTGGAATTGCTGATGCTGCAATGATGAGGCAGCCCCTAATTGCAGTGGCAAAAACATTTCAAACTTGGTGACACTTTTGGAGACCACTGTTATCGGCACATTGTGCCGCCATTGGTCCACCGGTGCCAAGCCCCCAAATGCAGTGCCTCTGTTGGCTGCCACTGTGCTGCACCTTCACAACCTGCTTCTCTCCTATGTTGCCACATAAAGTATCTTGTGCATGCGTGCAAGAAAACATAAAAAATGAACATCCTACCAAAGGTCCTGCTTCTCCTTCAAACTCTTCCTTTTCAGATTTCACTTAGGTTCTTTAAAACTCTGAATTATACAATTATAAAATTTATCTGGAACAACAGAAAGCCTCACATAAATCGTGATAAAGTAATACTACCAAACATAAAAAGGTATAGGGTTTCCAAACTTATATTGGTACTACAGTATCTCTGTGGCAAAATAGTTGCTCTTCAGGAATGTGTTTTGGCCAATAAATCCATGTGAACAACATAACAAATATAACAAGAACTATATACTGTACTAACTCAAAATAAAAAGATGTGTTACTGTCCAACTATTATGGGCAAAGGTATCTACAGCCTAGTAATATTGTGACTCAAACTTCAGCTCATGTTGGATTAAGTTACATAATCTAAAATTCCCAAACATACAGATGCTATCATACACACCACCTTACACAGGTATAATGACTTTTTCTATTCACCATCCATTGCAGACTCCCACAAATAAGCTGTTGCAACAGCCCAGACTATACAAAATAGGTCAACATCAGTAAACTACAGTAGCAGTTATACAAAAATTGACCAGTATTGCAGTGTAACACGGTTGCAGTAAACAAAAACAACCAAAAAAAAACAAACACCACAATGTAATTCAGTTGAGGTACAAAAGCACACTGAATAACATGCATTTTTTTACCACAACTGCATCATACCACAGTGTTCTTTTGTTACCACAACTGTGTTATACCATAGTACTGTTCAAGTTGTGTACAACTACCACTGTACAGTATATGAGAATAATATTCTTTTACCATATGAGAAAATACATGAAAGATATGATCTCCCACATACATATTTTTTTCTGCTTTCTACAGAGAAGGGATTATATCAAAACTGCTAATGGATCTATAACCTTACCAACAAACTCACTGTTATAGACATTTGAATACAATCTGCAAACATATCAAAGCTAATCTATACTATATACTGTATATAATATATAGGATAGTGTATGGTTACCCATACACTACAAGGCTATTCTTCCACCGAGTGGATACAATGCCGACTGATGACCTCGAGAGTGAAGCTCAAGAGGCCTCCAAGTTGGCATTGTATCTATGAGGTGAAAGAATAGCCTTGTAGTGTATGGGTAACCATATACTGTTCTTTAAAGTGAATGCTGCCCAAAAAAAAGACAAAAAGAGACTCACTTTTCCATATTTTCACTCGGTTCTGCCGAGGCCATCGATTCACAACTGCCGCTGCCCAGCACACTCGCGTGCCCCTCTCTCACAGCAAGGGATGAATCAGGACGTCTCCTGTAGCCCCTTGTATTATGACATCCTCACTAACGCAGAATGAAAAGTCATTCTGCGTTAGTGAGGACGTCACTACTGCAGCAGAACAACTTTTTGCGGTGTATGGATTTCCATACACAACTGCATTCCACCATATACTATAGTATAATGAGTAACACATCAAATGAACTAGCTGCACTGAGAGATAAATGGCAGAAATAATTAAACTTTCAATCAACTGGTATACTTTGGAATAAAATAATGCAAACTATGACAGATAATGTTAATACATACAGAACACAATAGGGACGTATTCCACACAATAAATATAGTTCATGTTGCTCCATTGAGTATACTAGACACCAACGAGATTACCTAAAATGAATGCTAGTCTCTACATCCTGCCCAAAATGCCAACAAACACCAAAATTAATGTATGCACTTAATGCACATTCTTATCTGAACATCTAAAACACCTCTTACATTTTCACGGCTTCTTACACTATTAGGTACCCTGGAACCCCCTAACAAACTGCTTAAACATACACACACATTGATAACACTTGGGCACCCTTTAGTAAAAAAAATAAAAATCCCACTAAAATGCAAAGATCAAATCCCACCTACATTTAATACCTGGATAAATTTCATTTCTGTATTGCTCCACATTGTCAATGGGGAAGGTAGTTAAAACATACAGGTAGTTGTAAAACTAGTAGAACATTTTTATACAGGTAAAATCTGGTACAAGTAACACCATTAGGGCAAAATAACACTATTTACACAAGGTAGTCTTGTTTGATAACACATTTTCAATATATATAAAAAGAGTTTACCTACAGTACAGACAACATATTAAACAGATCAAAATACTATAAAAAATATGGCAATGTAGACACTTTTATATCTCATTTTTACAGCTGCAGTGGGCGGATCCTGCAGCTATATTGTGGTCAGCTCTAAAAATGACTGACTGGATTTTGACCACAGCACACATTTGGACCTGCAGCACAATCTGGTCAGTGAGAGCACTCTGCTCAAAGTGCATCCACACTGAGGTCACAGCAGAACAGTCTGCCATGGCCAAGATGGCTGCTGGATCTCAGTGCACTTGAGCGACTTCCTCTGCTCATCATGCATGTGCACTGAGCTCAAAGTGAGACAGGTCACCATGCCCAAGATGGTCGCCAGACCTTAGTGCACATGCACGACTTCACTGTTGCTCACACATGCATACTGAACTCCAGCAGCCATTTTGGGTACAACACACTGTTCTGCTGTGAGCTCAGCAAGTGCTCTGAAAGCACAACTGTAGGAATGTCATCTCTGATTACAGCTGGTATACTAATGCAGCATATACTCAGTTTCTGTTTCATAGCTGTGTTAAATGTATTTGGTTTGGATGCCAGCTGTTTGGTGTTGGGGTCAATATTATTCCAAAGCTTTGTGACTGCAAGGGAGAATAACATATTCTCATATCTGTTGGGATAGAGTCAGTATATTCTATGTATTTGTTAAATCTTAGATTGTATTTATATTTAGCTTTTTTTTTGTTTGTTTGCACTCTATTAGACTTGCTGGTTTATTTTGATTTAGTATGTTATTAACTTAACCTGCCCAAATCAGTTTCTCCTATTTTCTATTGTAAGCCAAGCTAGTTCTTCATACACTGCACAGTGATCGGTCTTATAGTCACCACATAATATGCATCTGGTTAAATTATTGTATATGACTTCTCATCTCTTGAAACTTGTTGCATTTGCATAATAATAAATATGGCACCCAAAATCTAAGATTGGAAGTAAGAGTTGCATTGCAATTGTATGTTTCACATTTTTGTTTATACAAAATGCTGTATGTCTTAATGCTCCAAGTTTATAATTAACATTATTTGTTACAATATTGATGTATTGATCAAAATTTAAGTTTTCATCTACCCAGATGCCTAAGCACTTATATTCATATACAGTACTTGTGTTAATTATGTACCATCCTTTGTGACTACTTTTAACTCTGGATCATTTCCCATTCTGCCAGTGGTACCAGTGAGAACAATCACTTACTTGGCATTTTTTGTTATTTAGTACTAAACCTGAATATTCAAACCAAGAATTCAAGTTCCAAAAATCTTTCTGTACTTTTTCTTCAACATGTTTGTAGTTATCACAAGATGCAACCAAAACCATATCGTCTGCATTAAGACAAATCTCTGTGTTTTTTATGTAATTTTGTATCCCATTCATGTACTGTATATCAGGAATAATAAAGGGCCCAAAATAGAACCCTGCGGTACTCCTTTAGACAGTCTATTTAAATTTGATAACTTACCCTCTATACTAACTCTTTGGGTCCTGGTTGTAATGTAAAATATAAACCATGCTAGGAATTTCTCTGAAATAGTCTACCTACCCATTCTTTCTATGAATATTTGAAGATTTAACAAATCAAAAGCTTTTGACAAGTCCATGAATGGTAATGTGTGGAACAGCTCCAAAGTTATGACCTCTGCACAGACTCCCAGGGACATGGTACGTTCCAGTTACATTCCATCTCAGGTTCAGCTGTACCACTATAGGGACAGCAGCACAAATAGAACTGTCTGGAAGATTCATTCAGTTTAAATACTGCTTGTTATTTTGTTAGGATTGTTTAACTTCAGGGCACATTGCGGCTGTCTGGTGACAGGGAGCACCCCTAAATTTAGAAATCATTCCTGTGAAGCTGAGGCTTTCAAATTGCATACCCTGCTAACTTCCATTTCTAGTGCCTACAGTGCCTGGATGGAGACTACTTGCCTTGTAGGGTGTGTTTAATCGAGTAGGTCTGTACACAGTAAAAATATCTAGTCAGGTGCCCCAAGTAAGTATTTTTATCTTTGTTTGCACGCATGTGCAAGAAACATAGTGCCACCATACAAATTTTCATAGTTGTGCCTCTCCAACTTCCAATGCCATGCTCTCTTTTGCAGGCGCAGCTGCACCGTGCCAAAGAATGTCCAAGCTGTCTGTGACAGCCATTTAGATGCAGTGGCGTGCAGTTCTGGGAAAAATACCGACACAATCAGCGGTGGTTACGTGTAGGCAATTTGCATACTGCCATTGGCAGTATGCAAATTGCCTACACATCAGCACTGCATCTGAACTGTAACAGACAGTTCATCCCCCCCCCATGAACACTTATGTAGCATGCTGGGAGCCCACCCCAGCAGGCTCATGTGCTCCACCCCACAGTCGGTGTGTGAAATCAATGTTCGGAACAGATTAAGAAAATCACAGTGACACTGTTCATGAGCAGAGGTCTTAAAATGGCTATGTTGAAATGAATGTTACGAACGTGCATTGTGCTGTTTCCACGCACCCTCGTAAGTTCACGAATTTGTAATATTTTCAGTCCAGATTTTCTACACTGGCATTTTTTCACATCTCCTTATGAACAGTACAGCTGTCATTTTTCACACCCTGGCTGAAATGTGTTTTCGCACTTCCGGCGCAGAAATGCGTGTTCGCTATGGGAAATCAGTGTTCGGGACAGATTAAGAAAATCACAGTGACACTGTTCTTGAGCGGAGGTCCCAAAATGCTGTGTTGACAATCTGCTGTAAAAAAATCCCCAAACTAATTACATTATGGGTGTGCATTTGTGCAGTTTCTACGCACGCTCATGGCTTCACCAATTGTTTTATATTTTCAATCCAGATTTTCAACATTGCCATTTTTTTACACCTCCCCATGAATAGTACAGCTGTCATTTTTCACATCCTGTTCGAAATGTGTTTTCACACTTGTAGTGCCAAATGGCATAGTTGCTGTGCAAAATCAACTTTCGGCTAACAAACTGATATTGCCACTGTTCATGAGGTGGGGATCACAAAAAAAACATGTTGAAAATTTGGAGTGAAAATACCAACGAATGCCTGGGGCATTAGGGTTTCCGGCCATAACGCCCCACCCTGTAGAGACTGACAGGCATCAGGGGTGTGACTTGGGATTGTCGCCTGTTATGCTCATGCCATTCCACCCCCACCCACACCCTGCAGCCAGTGATAAGCATCGAGGTGTGCCCTGGACTCTTCAGCCCCAAAGTTCACCCCATTCTCCTATACTGCACCCATTTCACCATATTCCCTTATGGAATAGGGTGAGCATAAGGCCCAAAGACCCCAAGGCACAGTGTGACACTATTTAGTGTCTGCAGAGTAGGGTGTGGTGAAATGGCATAGCCGTTATGCCTGATGACCCAAAGGCACACCCCAATGCCTGTCAGTCTCTGTAGGGTGGTGGTGGGGTTGGCTTCAGTTCAATACTTCGCTGCCATTCCAATTATGCATCTCTCTAACTCCTACACTACCAATGCCAATACCAGCAAGCAAACATTCGGCATTGACAAATACTTGTTTATTATTTGTTTTGGGGGTGGTCATCCAGACTGTTAGTGCAGTTATGGGGCTGTTGTTAGTTTGTGTTTCTCCCTTACTTCCAGTGTTTTCCCCCCTTCTCCTAGCATCTACTAGTGTGTTTACTCCTTTCCCTTTTTGGTGTTTCTGGGTTTTTCTAGCCAGGAATGGAGGGCTGTTATTTAATCTTGAGAATGGGCTGGTATGTTGTTTTTCCCCCATTTTGCAAGGTTTCTATGGCAGTGTTTTTTTATTTTCAAGGAATTATTTTTTCCCTACCATTTCCCCTTTTGTTCTTTACTATTTATTTCTTTAATTTTGTTATCCAGGTAGGCCCACTGGGCCCAAATGGTTCATTTCTCAGGAGCTACCCCAATTTAGTTATACAGAAACCTTTAGGATACAGGATACATCAAGGATACATACCAATGACATAAACAGTTTTAGAACAATCACTGTAAGACAATTACAGAAATTACAGAAGACTTTCCTTCTATTAGAGCATACATAGATAGTTATAATCATATATGTTTAGAAAGTGGGAGGCTACAAACATTTACAATAATGTTTTTTTTTATGAAGAGGTTCCAGAGCAGCATACTTCCATGTGCTAAGAGTCCTCCCTTTTTTAGCCTGCTCTGAAATGCTTAAACATATCAGTGCAGCCATGGTGTTAAATATAGTCATCACATTTTATATTTGGAAGCGCTGCATCTTTATTTGCTGACTGTGTTCTTAAGTCTGCATCTACCAGCTGGTAAAGGGTAGACTTAACATTTTAGGCTGGAAGTACTATTTCAGGCTTGGATGTGTTGCTTCAGTGTGAGGTATGGAGTGATGTATGACTAAACACAGCTTCAGGGGTTTTGTTCTGATTGCGTATCTGAATCTGCATTTGCTCGATGTTTTTTCTCTCCCTTATAGCACTTTGTATGCTTTTGGACTGGTAGATGATTTTTCCTTTTTCACACCACCAGTAAAGCCCAATTGCTGGCTTGGGGCGGGGATATGCACAAGCAAGGCATGCCATGCCATGTCATGATGATGTCACACATTCCACATGACACCGGATGTGTCCCCCCTGTCAAAGTGAGCACACCATGGTCTTGTGCTAGCTGTTCACACCTGTGAGTGCAGTAAGCTTGTTTAACAGATGGAGCATTTACTCCAGTAGTGCAGCAGGACAATTAAAACAGCTTTGCACAAGAGAGCCACCTGACAGAGGACTGCAACGTTGGAAGTCTCCTCAGAAAAAGTAAGTCAGTTGCTGATTGCCTGGCCAATGTTCTCACAGTGGGGTGTTTTTTTTTTTCTATTATTAGTTTAGCCATTTTTCCCCCAATTTTGCCCACCCTTACATGCTTGGTGGGAATGCACAGATGTGGAGGCACACGCGCATCATGCATTGCGGGATGTCCCACCCTACCAGTCAACCACTGCCCGTCTACACCACCACTGAACCTCCACCTGGAGGTGGCAGGACTGTGGGAGGGCGACCCTCCTGGGAGAGGAGAGCCACTGTTAGGCGCTCGATCCTGCTCCCACCCTCCTCCCCATGCTGGCTTCCTGACAACCTGAATCTGTTTCCAATTTGGGTCACCAGTGTGGCGTGAGGTAAGGCATCCAGCATCTCAGCCCTCTGCATCACTGGGCTGGCTAGAGTAGGGTGTTTTCTAGGATCACTGACCACCCCAGACATTTCACAAGAGATTAGAAAAGTCTACATTCTCTCCATTAGTTGAGGGGCTTTAGGGAGTTCTCTAGCCAGGACCAGAGTGAAGAGGTGAGTCTGCACTGTAGTCCTTAGCTGTGGGACTTTAGAGAGTTTAGTAAGTCCCTTACAGGGGTAGCTTAAATCAGTGAAAAGCAGTTTCGATAGTTTATCACTTGTTAAAGGGACATGATCTTTTATTTCTACATTCCTTAATAAAATTTATTCATTAATGTGCAGGACATTTTAGCAAGACCATTATGCTGGGGATAGCATACAGTTCGATCAGGGAGATAGCTAGTTGCATGGTTTTATAGCTCACTAAAGGAACAGCATTCTTCATTTCTGTATTCTTTGATAAAATCTAATCATTACTGGGCAGGCCATTAAAGGGTCAGTATCTTTCCTGCAAAAAAAATGAAGGACTTTAATATCCAAAGGTGTAGACCCATTAAAGGGGGAAGTGTGTCTCTGTGTTACATTATCAGCCAGTTGGAGACACGTGATCCTCCTCTTGTGTTTTACATGCATATTACAGTCTGCTGCTTCCTTCATCCCCCTTCTGAGAGACATATGGTGGAGTCTCTTACTTGAGCAATGGCAATGTCTTTTTTTGGTATTTGTGGTGGCACCATGGCTGGTCGCAGACAATAAAAATAGATATAAGTCCTGAAGTAGGACTACAAAGTCCTTTCATACAATAGACCTACTGCCCACAATGTGTAATCAAGTTTAATTAATTTTTTTCAGTTCATCCCAGCCGGACTATTGAGCTGGGGGGTGGGGGGGTGCACCTGTGATATCGTTAGCAGTGGTAAGGCTGAGTTATACAATATACATATGGTTTTCTTTCCATACAGAATATACTGTACTGAAGTCTACCAGTGATCTGTGGGTCTGATCTGTGAAGACATCAAAGTCCACGTGGATCCCTCTGGTAAGGGGAGGAGTCCCTACAGGCAAGACTAGGTGTGCCAGAGTGCAGGGAAGTAGATCATCTACTTGCAGACAACCCCTGACCTTGATGGTAGGTCAAGAGGATGATATAAGGGAGTATGATCATAATCCTGACTGAACTGAGCCAGATCCATAATTAGTAGACTGTCCGTCTGAGACAGGAAAGGTTAGAAGAAAAGTGAAGGCAGCAAGATTGCTGTACAGTGTTGCAACAGGTTGACCTAGGTCCCCAAAAGGTTTTTCCTTACATCCCCCTATCGATGTGCCTAAAATAGATCTGGTATGGGCCAGGGGGGAGGTGCAGGTCCCAGCTTCCCTTGTCTAAATTGTGATATTGTCTTGGCTAGTGTGCTCCTTTTATTTATCTGGTGGTAAGTGTTCTTTGGTATCACACGAGGTATAGGAAGAGCTGTGAAGAACTCTGACCTACTGTATATATCTACGTTGTCTTATCAGACACTCAGGTGAAAGACAACTGGACCTGCAGACAAGCCTGCACTTCCATTATAGCAATCTGAGAAAAATGTGCACCCCCATGCTGTTTCCAGGGGTCTTAGGGGCATGACATTTGCCCTTAGGCCAGCACCATTGCAATGTGGGGATGGTCGACCTATTACATGTGACACTTCCATGCAAGAGGTGGCCACATCGCTGGACTATTGGTACCACCCTTTTTCCACAAAAGAGCCAATGTGTTTTTTGTTGGGGACTTGGGTTTTGGCCAAAACTATATGGTCCAGTTCCACCCTCAGTCAGTAGTCCCACAATTAACAGTGGAAGATCATCTTAGTGTTGGGGTGGGGGTGTTACCACTTCAGGCAGGCAACAGTGAAGAGGTGGCCCCACCCCTTGGCACAGTGCAGGTGCAGGTAGAGGAGGCAGTTATCCACTATGAATAGGGTTCATGGCAGCTTCTCCTTTTACCTTTCAGCAGACTATAGAAGTAACTCATGTGCAACCATAGATGCATGCATCCTGCATGTTCTGGTTGTGGTTTGTGTCAAATATTTATTTTACATATTACTAAGGAAAGTTCACAAGCCTTGGGCTGTGGTGGGTGCCAGCAGAACATGCCAGAGTTGTGCTTGCTTGAGCCTAAGCCACACAATCTCTCAGTCCCTTCTTTTGAAAGGGATGGTGGTCTCCACCACATTCTTTGTTAGTGTAGGAAGTCACAGGTTTTATTCAGTCTGTGCTAGTTGTGTTCCCTTAGAATAGGCTAACAAATAATGGACAAGAGAAGGTCCAATCGGTCACACAGGGAATCCTAAAATTTGCTACCTAGGTGCATCATGTTCAGTTCTGTGCCCTTCATGAGTCTGACAGCTGTGCTAAGTGTTTTTTTTCCTAGAATGTATCACAGTCAGGCTTGGTTGGTCTACTGCAGGTTGAGCTATGTGACCATAGGAGACTGATCACATGTTGAGGTCCTTCAGTGAGTTCAGGTAGCCATGGAGGGGAGACAGTAGATGCCTGATTTGGCAGTGGAACTTCATCAACTATTCCTGCTTTGTTGTTTTCACTATTGTTCTGTGTCTGTTGAGGATTCAGGGGTCATAAGAAGTTCCCTCTTACAACTTTGGAATGGCCATGAAGGTCGCGGACTTTTGGTTCTCCTTAACCTGATTATAAGATTGGCAGCTGGGTTCCACTGGTCAGAAGGAGATTCCAGAAGCAGGGGTCCTTAATCAGGGAGGAAGCTCACTGATGGTATCTAACAGGCTCACCTCAGTGGTCTTCAACAGAATGTGGAACCACTCCTATGTTGGTCAGAAGGCCACAGTGTTGGGACCTCCAGGGTACTGATTCTACACATCTTGGATGTTGATTTACAGGTGGCAGTCCCCATTAACTACACTATAGTACCCCAGGCCCATAGTGTCATGGCCAGAAGAGTGGGATTTTCAAGTGGTTTGTTTTGCCACATTGGGTATTTCTCCCATTAAGGCATAGAAACAGGATAATGCATCTTTCAAAGGTCATGAAAAAGTGAAGAAGTTAGTGGGACAAAGAAACTTTTGTTTTGTTGTCTGTTCAGTCCTTTACAGTGTCTTGGTCTGAGTAGCAAGAGGAGGTGAAGTTCTTAGAGTCATTAGTATAGGGAAAAAACCTCTTTTGCAATGGCTGTTTAGAAAGACAGGGTTGCTCAGGACAGAGTTCTTTCCTCCTAGGGTGCTCTTGGCCCTCAAGACTGAGAGGGCCAAGTTTTACAGCAGAACTGGGCAAATGGACGTGTAGCCCTTTCAATTTATTTTTTCAGGGCTTCAGAGGTGTGATGTTCTGACCTCTGCTGACACAGCTGACCATTACTCAGTTTGACAAGTGGTAGTTGTTGATGAATCCAGTAACTACTAGAGAATTATATGGGACAATATTCTTCCCCACTTTACTTCAATGGGTACTGTTTTTTGAACCCATATGTATTAAGTGCCTTCCCATTGACAATGTGGAGTGATACAGAAAGGAGAAATTCCATTATATCTACTGTAAATTACTTTTCTGTTAGATCTAGCATTGTCAATGGAGTATCTCCCTGGCACCATCTGCTCTTATGGGAAATATTCAACTTCAGCTAGAAGCAGGGCCATCCTGGACATGCTGCAGGGGGCATTCCTCACACTTCTAGTCAGTGAACCCACTCATGATGAGGCAATACTGTACCTCATAGTCACTAACAGGGACAGTGTTGTAAACATCATGGTGAGAGGCCACCGGGGGACCAGTGACCATTGTACAGTATGGTTCAATACAAGGATGGCTACAGAATCAAAGCACACAAGATTGATGGTCCTGGACTTCAGGTGAGTAGATTTTATAAAGATGGGGGAATGCCTCAGGGATGACCTGGAGGAGAGGATGACTTGGGGGTGAAGGAACAGTGTGCAAAACTAAAAGGGGAGAGAGTAAAGGTGACAAATCTCTGCATAAAGCAACTGAGCAAAAACAAGAGGAAAAAAAGACTGTTATGGTTGTAAAAAGAGGTGGCAGAAATATTAAAGGCTAGAAGAGTTGTATTCAGAAGGTATAAGGATATGCAAAGGGAGGAGGATAGGGAGGCAGAGGGAAGCTGGGAAAGCAATAAGAAGCACTAAGATGCAGACTGAAGGGAGAATAGCCCAGGCAGTAACAAAAGGGGACAAAACATTTTTATGTTGCTTGCACGCATGTGCAAGAAACATAGTGCCATCATCCGAGTTTTTGGAGGTGTGGCAGCCCTCTTCCAATTCAGTCAGTGTGTTTGCAGGCACGGCCACAGTTCTCCAATCAAAGCTGCAGCTGTCTATGACAGCAGTTGAAAATGCAGTGGAGTACAGTTGAAAGGGGGAGCTATGCTTCAGTGAGTAGCGATAAGATCGTGTGCTCATTCGAGCTCCCCCCCCACACACACACACGCACACCTGATTCTCTAACAGACAACCCCACCGCCCGCAATGAGACATAACCTATAAAAATAAACACAGAAATATACATAAATATCATCATCCTAAAATGCAACTTTAGTCCATTCGAGGAAGGCAAAGTGCATGCAGTCCAGCTACAACTCTCTGTATCTTTCCCTCCATCTTTCTCAAACCCATGCGTGGTGTAAACCAGGCATGCATACTGTATGTAGTTCCAGTAGCTCTAGGCACCTAATTATTTAATGCTGCTGTATACAACTATTTCAGTTAGTTGTTTAAATCATTAACGCCTATTGTCACAAAGGGCAAACCGTGACAACAGTGTATCACTAGAAGTAATGTCACTTACTTGACCAAATGACATATGCAAGCTCTTCTGTCCCTCATGAGTACTTCCAAAGAAAATGACAGTTAGCACACGGTGTTCGGGGACTTTCCATGCTCACTCAGAACCTTCATAAGGGAATGAGAAAGACCCCATCGGAGTGGAATCGTAACCCTTCTGGCACTCGATGTAATTAGGAACGGCAGACATAAACTGCGCATTTTGTGTTGCAAACTTCAACTTTTCCGTTCAAAGCGTAGATGAGCTGCCTCTAGTTCCACTCCCACTAGCAGTTCTGTGTTGGTTCCTGATTCTATTAAAACACTAACACAGCCTGTTACAGACCGTGCGACATACAGCCCAGTAATAATCACACATGTTAGCACCTCTTTGTTGCCTTCGTGTAGCTACTGTACTTAAAGCTGCAGGACGTTAGGCTGGTCTTTCTGCCATCCCGTTTTTTTTTTACTATCACCATATCACACTGGTAAATACAGAAAGAAGATTGTTCAGCGTGTGTGTTTGATAAGGGTTTGGGTTCCTTGCCAAAACTAACCACAGAGATAGTGAATAATTAGCAACCGCATGAACGTACTTTTTTAATAGCCAGTCTACTTTTTTTAATAGTCAGTTGATGTTAATGCACCAGTTAGCATAAAGAGTACACCATTTCCATATTATAGGTGATGGGCACTTGGAAAAACACGATACTGATAGGATTTTTAACCCTATATAAAACTATTGCTGGGAATGGAACAATCTGATTGGTTGACAGCATTCTGAAATGATTATGGTAAAGGACTGCATGGAAACCCTTATGTAACACTAATACAGTCAGAATTCTAGCTATAAAACATGCAATAAATATGATAGCACTAAAGGGCAGTGAATGTTACAGAGAAAATATGAAACCTATACTTTATAATTATATGTAGCTTGCCTTTTCTCTTCTGTCTTGTGAGGTGCCTATTCCCCATTAGCTTGAGTTAGCTTTAGTATTTGTTTTTACATATGAAATAAAGAAGTGTTCAGTTTAATATGGTAATCTCCCAGTTTCATCTTTATTTTTAGCTGTTTTTGAACACCCCTTTTTATGTTGCTTGCACGCATGTGCAAGAAACATAGTGCCATCATCCGAGTTTTCGGAGGTGTGGCAGCCCTCTTCCAGTTCAGTCAGTGTGTTTGCAGGCACGGCCGCAGTTCTCCAATCAAAGCTGCATCTGTCTATGACAGCAGTTGAAAATGCAGTGGTCGTACAGTTGAAAGGGAGAGCTACACTTCAGTGAGCAGTCATAAGATCGCGTGCTCATGCACACTCCCCCCCCCCACACACACACACACACACTCACGCACGCCCGATTCTGTAACAGACCCCCCCACCCTCAATGAGACACAACCTATAAAAATAAACACACAAATATACATAAATATCATCATCCTAAAATGCAACTTTAGTCCATTCCAGGAAGGCAATGTGCATGCAGTCCAGCTACAACTCTCTGCAACTGCAGTCTCAAAGCTTCGGGGGGGAAGCAGAGTCCCTCATTTACTTCCCATCTCATATACCCAGAAATACAAACTACAGTAAAAATGCAGTATATGCATGCTGCTACAGTGAGTGCAAGATGTAAAAAACCCGATTTTGGAAATGGCTAGGTTGTTCAGACAGCTCAAAACACAGGCAACAACATGTCCCCTTCATTAACTCCAGCACTCGGTTATTATAAGAGAACACACAGCTGTACTTACACTGAAAGGGGCCAGACATTCCCACAATTCGTTACTGGATGAGAGAGATCAAATACAGTTCTAGTCTGTGATACAGTCAGAGGCAAAAAACAAACTGAAAGCAAGAAAGAACGGAAGTGCCAGTCCAGATGGTACACATCCAACAAAGTCAAATTTATCTGATGGAGGGATTCCAGATGCTGAGCAACAGGATGCGATGACTTGTGGGGTCTCACCCCAAAAAAAGTCTCCCAAATCAAGCTAGCAAAGCAGATGTGCCCTTTTGATGACTGCAGCCAGAGCTTATTGGCTGGGTGAGGGTGACCCAGGATGAGCTGCCCGGGTCTGTGGCTAAAAGGGCACCGTCCGTCAGTCCACACGGGAGAGAATAGTGAGCTTCTGCAGTCAGTGAGAACAAGGCACCATCTTGGCTGTAGACAAAACGAGGCGGCCCCCATGCTACTAGTACAAACTCCAGGGCTCATGTGCTGCAGACAGGCTGGCGTGCCATCCGAGGTAGACATGAGTTCTCACTCCTCTCTCTTCTCCTCCTCCTTTGCTGCATCCATGCTGGCTGCTGCTGCTGCAGACTCACACGTCAACTGGCTCTCTGACTGCCTGCAGCTGGTTTGCTGCTGCCGCTGCTACCCAGGCGCTGCCGGGTTCAAGGGGCCTGGGTTGAGGGTGGGGATGGAGGAAGGGTGATAGCTGTGTCAGGAGTAGGTCAGGGAGGTCAAGTATATGTTAACAATGGGCAGGCCCTGTCACTCGTGGGCAAGCAGTCTGCCACCCCTTTCCTCTTTTTGTCTTTCTCTCTGTGGATGTACAGGCTTGTAGCTCCTTGATTATGCTTTTTCTCAAGTATGCCTGTGTTTTAGGAGTCCAGACTGCCCTGCAGTAACCTAAGACAAATACTTTCTCTAGCCATCTGGAGAGCTCCTCCTGGCTTTTCTGCCTGTATCTCATCACCATCTGATGAGACAGGACTGCTTGAAATCAAGCCACTGTCTATGAGCTGCTCACTTTAATCCCCTTCTGTTAGCTGATTTCCAGTCTGGCTGTTTATTTGCATTTGCATTAGATAATGGCCTCACATAAAGCAACTATACCAAGACTTTCCTCTCCCTTATGGTTTTGGCCCACCATTCTTATGTTAACATGACAGAAAACCTCATTTTAGACTATACAAGTACCCTACCTACCCCTTTCCTTCTTGCAAAATACATTACAGGTGGCCACTGCACCAAAAAGCCTTCCACCACACAAGTGCTTTAGAGTAAAGTCTTTAGTAAACATTTGCAGTCAAGACATATTTAGATGCAATTAAGCAAATGTTTATCGACTAGTCTCCATACATGTGCAGTGTTTACTATCAATAAACCATTTACCCATAATTACTAAAACAGGATTTTCCCATGATTAAACAAATATGTGTGTATGAATAGGACTGGCCCCATGACCAATCCCTGCAGCAACCCTCTGGTCACCCCCTCTCCCTAGACTGCACCACATTTACCACCACTCTCTGCCTCCTGCCTCCTGTCTGTTAGCCAGTTTCTAACACAGTTTACCACCCTTTTCCCCCATGCCCAGCCTACCCAGCAAGTTTATCGGTCTCCTATGTGGGATGGTGTCAAAGGCTTTGCTGAAATCAAGGTAAGCGTTGTCCACTGCCCCACCCTGAATCATTTCCTTTGTCACCCAGTCAAATAAATAAACTAAATTTGTCTGACATGATGTCCCCACTGTGAATCCATGTTGTCTATGGTCCTGGGCTCCGATGGCTTCTAGATGCCCCACTATCCTTTCTTTAAGCAATGTCTCCATGATCTTCCCCACTACTGAGGTGAGGCTGAACGGCCTATTGTTCCCTGCCTCCTTTCTGCTCCCGGACATGTGTAGGGGGACCACATGTGCCCACCTCCAATTCACTCGTGTTGAATAACTCAGTGAACATGGCTGCCAGAGGTACTGCTATCTCCCTTCGCAGTTCTCCTAATATCCTTGGGTGTATGCCATCTGGTTCCATCGCTTTATCCACCTTCAATTTAGTGAGCTCCTGCAGGAATTTTTTGCCTTTGAATGGACTACTGTCCACCTCTTCACCCCCTTGGCAACTGCTGTACCGCTATGGCCCTTGCCCCTCCCACTCTTCTGTGAATACTGAACGGAAAGACACAGTTCATGTCTTGGGAGGAAGGCATGGAACTATCACTTCCAAATACCTAAACAGCACATACAAGCAAGCAACATTCGGCATTGACAAATGCTTGTTTATGTATGTAACTGAAAAGGGGAAGTCCAGGTGAGGGATTGGAAGGTTAAAAAGGGAAGGGGGGACTGTGCAAAGAAAGACCAGGAAAAGGCAGACATCCTGAACAAATATTTCTGCTCAGCGTTCAAAGAAGAAGGAGAAGAAGAGAATCCACCGGAATGTAATGGGAGCTATGGCTGGGGGAAGGACACTAGTCCAGTTCTGAAGGAGAGAATCCCAAAGGGACTCACTAATCTGAAAGTGAATAAAGCAATGGGGCTAGATGAGGTGCATTCAAGGGTATTGAGTGAGCTCAGGGAGGTACTGGCTGCACCTCAGACAGTCATATTTAACAGGCTAGAAACAGGAGTGGTTCTGGAGGACTGGAGGAGGGCAGATGTAGTCCCTGTTTACAAAAGTGGTAGCAGAGAGGAGGCTGACAATTATAGGCCAGTTAGCCTGACATCTGTGGCAGAAAAGGTAATGGAAACACAACTGAAATAAAGGATCATGGAATATCTTGAATCCAATAGGTTGCAAGACCTGAGGCAGTATGGGTTCATTTAAGGTGAGGTCATTACAAATTAATCTTTCAGATTTCTTTGACTGGGTGACCATGGAATTAGGTAAGAGAGGGGCAGCTCGGGAAAAATGTCGACCGGAGCCATGCACAAAGTCCAAGCACACCACAGCAGCAGTGCAGATGGCTCAAACGGCCATAAGAAGTCTCAGTCCACACAATAGGACACTATAAAAACTGATCCTTTAATTATAGAAAGCAGTTAAAAAGGACATAAATGCCCTAAGTACATTCAAGTGGTTGCACCCCCTTACAAAACCATCAATGTTTCACGTCTGACTCGACGCTTTTTCAAGACCTTGAAAAAGCATCAAGCCACACATGAAACTCTGACGTTTTTTGTAAGAGAGTGCTACCACTCGAATGTACTTGGGGCATTTATGTTCTTTTTAACTGCTTTCTATAATTAAAGGATCAGTTTTTATAGTGTCATATTGTGTGGCCTGAGACTTTTTACAGCCATTTGAGCCCACTGAACTGCTGCAGTGGTGACCAAGGAATTAGATCAGGGTGGAGTGATGGATGTGGTCTACCTAAATTTCAGTAAGGCTTTCAACACTGTTACACATAGAAGACTAGTAAGCAAATTGTGTAACTTAGGAGTGGGGCTAAAGGTGGTAAACTGGGTAAGAAATTGGTTAGGAGATAGGTGACAGAGGCTGGAGGTAAATGGAGTTCACTCTGAGGAATGGAGGGCGACCAGTGAGGTGCCTCAGGAATCAATACTACTGAGATGGTCCTCTTTAATGTCTTTATAAGTGACATTGCAGAGGAGTTGGAAGGGAAGGTCTTTCTCTTTGTGGATGGCACCAGAATCTGTAACAGGGTAGACACCACAAGGGGAGTGGAAAGGATGAGCAGAGACCTGAGAAAACTTGAGTGGGCAAGGGTATGACAGCTTGGTTTCAATGTGAAAAAGTGCAAAATAATACACTTAGGGCACTGAAACCCAGGGGACAGAGTATAAAATGGATGGAGTGATACTGATGACCACCGAGCAAGAAAGAGACCTGGGGATAATCATATTGGATGACCTAAAGGTGACCAGGCAGTACAACAAGGCAGCTGGAAGGGCTAGCTAGTGGAATGCTGGAGTGTATAAAGAAAGATAGCACCAGTAGAAAGAAGGAGGTGGTGCTGGCCTGTATAGATTGCTGTTATGACCCCACACAGAGAACTGTATCCAGTTCTGGAGATCACATCTCCTAAAGGATGTAGACAGAGTTGAGGTGGTCCAGAGGAGGGCAACTAAAATAGTGCAGGGTCTGCACAAAAAAAAAAAAACTATGACAAGAGACTAAAGGACCTCAATATATACACCCTGGAAGAAAGGAGGGAGAGGGAGGACATAATAGAGACCTTAAAATACCTCACAAGGGTAAATAAGGTACAGGAAGGAAGTATTTTTCAGAAAGAAAGGCACTCAAGAACAAGGGGACATGATATGAAACTGGAGAGGGTAGACTCGGGAGAGATGTGAAGAAATACTTCTTCACAGAAAGAGTGGTGGATTCATGGAAGAGCCTTCCAGCAGAGGTGGTGGGGGCAAAGAAAGCTGTGGGGTTCAAGGGTGCATCAGATAGGCTTAAGGATATCTTAGTGGAAAGGAAGGGGGAAGGGAGAAAGAACCAGAGATCAATTAGGATCTGTGGTATTGTAGGTAGGGAAAAATGGGCAGACAGGTATGCCGAGCGGTCATTATCTGTAGTCAAATTCTATGTTTCTGTGTTTCAATATATGTATACATACATATCCATGTAGGTGTACATTGTTATATTAAATAACACCTACTGTGCTCTTTCCTGGTTTAGGATTCATTGGATGTATCTGGATGTCTTTGTATAATATTACATGACTTGTGCGATGAATCATAGGTTACAAAGTGAGACCAAAAAAGTTATGTTTATCTGAGGAACATGAATGGGTATCCACCAGTCATAAAAATCCAGTGTATCCTTTTTGTTTCACTAAACAAGTTTTGAAGAATAGACCATGAGATCCAGTAGTGAGCCTGATGTCCAATGCTGGAGTCCACGACTGGCAGTCGTATGTCTCAAATGGGGGACCTATTCTTCAGGTCATGTAGGCCTGCATTTTCCATTCATTTCTGTTTGTTTTGGTATATGTTTATGCAAGGGTTCAGCCAAGGATGTCACATTAATCGTAGTTATCGTACAGTAGTTAACAGTAGTTTGTGTTTTGTGCACTGCATTGACAGAAGTAAACTGAGGTGGCATGGAGCTGGAATGTACCTTGTCCATGGGGTTCTATGCTGAGGCCACAGCTTTGGAACTGCACCACTACTCTAGTGGGGGAGTTTGTTACCTATATGTTAACCACTTTCTCCACTGTTAATGTTGGAGGTAACAGAAAAGGAAATTATAGTAAATATGTCAGAATTTCTCCAATTGGATATAATAAAATTGGAATGTGTACAATATTATAAAAAACTTAATGCACAAATATTTGATCAAATTTGGTTTTGTTTGAGTACAAGTATTCAAAATAGTCTAATTAAGTGATTTAGAAATATAAAGAAACTCTAAGTTTATAGAATGCAAGCCAACTTCTACACAGCTGCCCCCAATCTCTTAACCTGTTGATACCTGTAATCATATATTGTAGGGACACTGCCTAATCTGTACTATGTGATGTACTATGCCATTGTTTCCAATAAAAATATTTTAAAAAGTCTGCCCTCTCTGTCCTATGATGTAGTACATAGTTAAGGTGGTATTTCAGGCACATAATTTCATATAGCCCTGATGGGGGAGTAGGAGGGTTGCTCCTAGTAGGCTTGCACTTTAGGGACAATTCCATTTCAATATGTTGTATTCTCTTTCAGAGGGCTTTATTGAATGAGGCAGCATAGCTGATAATTAGGACTCAAATGGAAGACATATAGGCCTCACAAATCATTCCTTTTGGACACAGGTGAAGAGGAGTTATGCACAAAGTATTCCTTAGCTTTCAGATGAAGATAGTCTCTGAAATCTTTTGAATTAAGAAGGAACTGGTTAATTCACTATCCAGGAGATTTGGGAATCTGAACGGCACCTAAGACCAAGAAGGTAATTTGTGCAAGATTGGAAATGACGATAGGTTTGGTCATCATGGAGACTATACTTGAGGAAATGGAGGAGTGAACCAGGAAAGAATCAATTCTGCTACATGTACAGTGGGTTGCTGTTCTGAAAGTGAAATCATTCTGGCTGGAAAATAAAAATGTCCAGGGATCTGCTGCCCCCAAATCTTTACCTAGTGAGCTGACATCTGTTCTGGCAGTAGAATAAGAGAGGGACCTGGAAGGATCAAAGGATTTAAGATAGAATCCCATAACAGGGTGAAATCCCCTCCAACAATGAGAGCTGCCTCCTGGGGATAAAACTCTGGCACTGTGTGCAGCATACTGAGATAAAATGCCTCATAATAACTATTGGGAGCATAATAGTTGACCAGAGTGATTCTGTCAGAGCCGAGGCAACACATAACCATTATCCATCTCCCACTAGGTTCCAATTTGGTGGCACTGTGGAAAAAGAAGTGTTTTTGTGAATTAAAAGATAGCCATCCCACCTTTACCATCATTTGTAGGAGAGACTTCTTGGTCAAACCAAACACAGACCATTTTATATGCTTCCCTACTAAGGATGTGGTTTCCTGGAGAAAGGCCACCTGGCAGTGATGGAATCTGAGGTTTCAGAATATGTTTTTTTTTTTCCTTTTGATAGGATGATTGATCCCTTTTAAATTCCAAGAAATGTATTTTGTTACAACCATCCCAGCAAGAAGAGCATGACGTGGTCAAATAAGGGCTTTTTTGAATAACATATGAGCAGGGTTCTCTGCAGTCTTATAACCCAGGGGAAAAATGAGAGCACATAAATATTATATGTGGGCTTATAGTCAGCATTAAGTGTTAGGTGGAGTAAGAGGATAACAATTCGCAGAGCATTAGTGAAGTGTTGAGAGCACACCTAGCAGGTTGGAACCACAGCTGAGCTAGCACAAGAAAGTTACCAGAAACATTATATCTTACGGTATACTATAACCAACCAGTGCCCATATTATGACTAGTGGAACAAATAGCAAGATACATTAAAACTGTATATGAGTAGGCAAAGAATGTGTGATAAAGGTCCTGAAATGGAGGCAGAGAGTGGGAGATTCCCATCCCCGTCTGAAGGACACATACCTCAGGCAACTATTAGACTACTACAACAAATGAGGGTAGTTGAAGAGACCATCAGTTGGATGCAGAATGTAAAGTGAGACTACCTGCTGGCAGTCTGGGAGAGGAGGTTTGGCAGTTTATACAGCCCCTAGAGTGACAGCAGGGACACCGGAGGTGCCATAATTTACTGTGTGAAGCTGTACCCTTAGTTATGGGATTTGAACTAGGTTGGCTGTGATAGGTCTCAGTAGTAATGCTGATGAATGTCTTGAAACAAGCTGCTGTACACGAGGAAAATTCCCAAAGTCAATAGTGAAAAACTGGCATTAAACAAATGTTAGGTTCAGCATGAACATGATGTACTGTAAGTCAAAAAACACGTCTACCGTACGTCCTACATGAACAAAACCCAAAACAGAGGAAACTGTCATGAGCAATGGCCAAGTTTCACAAAAATCAACATGTTAATGACACCAGAACTATTGTGAAAACATTGCTAAGTCCTATATGAACAAAATTCCCAGAGTTTAGAAATTCTGTCGAGCCATAAAGATTTCTCCATGGTGTTATATTGTTTGTTACAATGTTTCAGGCTCCGCTGTTCCAATGGTCCCTCCGGCTGTTGAAGGGGTCTGCAAGGCCTCTGTTGATTGGTGTTGTGAGCCTGAGTGGCAGATTTTGTGTGTGCAGCCCCTGAGGGGCAGAGGCAGGTCAGACATCAAATGTGGGCCGGCTGCATAGGACGATATTTTAGTCTTTATTGGAGAACTGAAGGTATGTTAGGCCCCATTATGACATACAGACAACTGAATGGGGTACTTAATGCTGTATTAGGCTCCGTGGTTAGCCAGATCCTTTTTTACTGGGGCATTTTCACAGCACTTTGCCACAATGGTTGACAAGAAGTCCTGAAAGATTGAAATTCAGTGCCAAAGTCATAAAGAAATGTGATTGCAAAAGACCAAGGTCCTTCTAGTTTGCCCATTTGCAACCTGTCTACAAACAAACATGCCACTTGCTAGAGCTCCTTTGTGCTGTGGTTTCATTAGTCTTTTATGTACATGCCATGCTCTCTTGAAGTCTGTCACTATTTTGGCCTTCACCAACACTCCTGGGAGGCTGTTTAGCTTTCCACCACACTTCGGTGAAGAAATACTTCCTCATATCCCTCCAGAAACTACCCCCCACAAGTTTATATTCATGCACCCTTGTAGTGGTATGACTGCAGCTCTTGAACAGGCTCCCATTATCTACTGTACCTTGTTTACCCCTTTCACATACAGTACTTAAAGGTTTCTATCATGACCTCTCTTTCCTGACTTCTCCAGTGAGTACATATTCTGGCCAGACAACCTCTCTTTATAAGACCTTCCCTGCTGAACAGTGATAATTTTTGTGGCCTTGTCTGAACAGAATAATGGCAAATCATGTATTTTTTGAAATGTGGGCTCCAGAACTGGACACAGTACTCCAGGTGAGGACTTTCTAATGACCTGTTTAGGGGCAGTGCCACCTCCTTCATTTTGCCTTTCCTATCGCCTTGGTAAACTGTGCAGATGATTTAAGATTATCACTAACGATTATCCCCAAATCCCTTTCTTCATTGTTCGGACAGATTTCTACATGCCCTAGCACATAGTTTGTCATTGGGTTTCTTTTTCCCTTTATGCATAAACATACATTATTTGGCATTAAACTTTAGCTGCCACAACTCTGACCATCTTTCCAGTCTAATAGATTTTCTTTTAAATCTTTTAGCCCTCTTCTGTGTCTACCCTGCCACAGAGTTTAGAACCTTCTGCAAAGAAAGAAATGTTGCCCTTTATCCCTACACCAATTCTGCAGATGAATAAATTAAACAGTACCGGTCCTAGCACTTACCCCTGTGGCACTATTTTATACAGGACCAGTCCTATTACTGACCACTGTGTCCTTGCCAGATAAGAGATTTTTTTTCCTAAGCCTGGCATTTGGTTTGTTCTTTCTTATTGAGATGAAAAAAGTGGGGTCTGGCTTAAATTTCTTTCCAGCTTTGGGTCAGGTAACTGGTGGTCCCTCTTAGTTTCTAACAGGCTGTTCCAGCAGTAGTCAAGCAGCTTGGGCATGGCAGTTTGTAGAAAGTTAATGGCATCTGCTTTCTCCACTGATTTGGGAAAGCTGATGAGCCATATATTGTTCCTGCAGTTACTGTTCTCCAAGTCGTCTATTTTTTTCCCACATTTGAAGTTGCCTGTTGTAATCCCTGAGTCTGCCATCTGTCAAAATGGCTCGGTTGTCCATGTGTCTTAGATACCTTTCAGTAGCTCAGATTGTATGACTCAGTTGCTTCATATTTGCTGTGGCTTCCCCCAAGCATTGATTAATTACAGGAAGCACACTAAGAAGGATGTGCAGACTTGTTTTTAATTTCTGAGATATCTTCAAGGCTGGATGGGGTACTGCCCCCATCATAATCTAAATTACACATCTTGTAGGCCTTACACAAAAAGCTGTATTTGAGGCACATGGGATGGTTTGACCTGGTTAAAAAAGTTATTGCTGAGAAACTGAGATAGAACACTGTGCACGAAGGCTGCTGCAGATAAACATTGTCGCTGATAGACTATGGATGGTGCCAGATGATATGCTAACTGATCAGCTGTCCGCCTGATTAAATAAAGATTTTGATTGACTGAATTATTGATTGATTGATCAGAGTTCCTTGCATAAGCAGCTGTCTTTCTCAGTGGACAGATCACCCACTCCAGACACCTGACATGAGGGAATTGATCATTGAGTATGGGGAGAGGGAGGAGGTACAGCAGACACCAGAAAATTGTTACATGTGGATGGGGAGGAGGGGGCCGGTCCATGCTATTTGTATGTTAAGTTTTGAGGACAGTTTCCTCTGAAGATCGATTCTGTTTTTAGGGTGATAGGAGGAGGGATAGCATTTAAGAAAGGGTGTTTTTTTTTGTAGATCTGGAAAGAGGGTATCAAAATGGTTCCTGCTAAAAGTAGGAGTGGCAGCTGACACCACCAATAAAAGGGTTATAAACCCTGTTTTTGTAAAATATTCTTATCTGTTAGCTATTGTGTTGGGCTTTACTGCCTTCCCTGTAACCCCTGCCTTCTCAGTAAGCTCCTGTTCTTTTACAATAAGAAATGTATATGGTATGTAATGTAGCAGGAGACATGACAGCACCCATTGGTAGAATATGCTCTTCCTCCAGAGTTTTACCTTTTGGCCTGGAAAGAGGTTGGTGTGTCCCCTGTGATGCATAAGGCATCCACTTGGTATAGTAGCTTCTGATTGTAAGTGGGATGTACTGCATCTGAGCTTTGTCATGAATAGTATTTCTTCTCATGCACACAGCTGTAGGTAACTGAACACAGCTGTGCCTGTAGCAGAAATTGTGTCCCTATGCAGGCCTGATCGCTGACCTCAAATGACAGCTACTGTAAATTCCAAATGCTTACATTGTTTATTCCCTCAATTGTTGCAGTTTGATGAGGACAAAGACCCAATGATTTAAGTAAATATTTGTGTGTGGGGGCTTTGCTTGTCCATGTGTAAAACAGCTGTGCATGTTAAAGTGAAAATGTTTTGCCTTTACCTTTTTAACACTTTCAGTGTGTGAGCACAGTATATTCTGCCTGATACCATTTAATTGAATTAGTGTGCACAGGAGGTCAACACTGAAGAGGTTATTTCATTTTAGATTGTCCTTTTTACCTGGTTTACATTATAATATGCTGTTTCTTCTCTGTTTTGAGTCTATTTTAGCATTTTTTTTAAATTTGAAATAAATAAGGGGTTCTTTCAATACGACTATCCCCAGGTTCTCATCAGTATTCACAGCACTTCATAAACACCTTTTGTCACAAGGCAGTTCACCATGCCGGTGCAACAGCCATGTTGCTGATGTCAATTACAGCACAGGCAACATGCCGCCCAGCATTACAGTGCCAGGCATAATGTCTTCCTGGAGTTACAGTTCCAAAGCACCCTCCTGGGAAACAGCTTTTGCAGGGGGCATTGCCCCCCGCACACCCCAGAACTAAACACAGTATAACCTCCACCGAGGCAGGCATGCCTGAAGGGGGCAGAAATTGTGTGGGTGCAAAGGACAGCATCAGTGAGGGGCAATTGAAAATCAGAATCACCCCTGTCACTGTCACCATTGCTGCAGTGCCCTAATTGCAGTGGAAAATTTCAGTCACCATGCTAACAGTATACCTCACAAGGCCAGGTAGCAGTTTCTATTGTGTGCTAGTTTACCTTAGTGACAAGGAAGTGATATTAAGTAATGGATGTTTAAAACAGCTCAGAATACTGATAAAAACCTGTGGATAGTCATATTTCAAGGAACGTTCATTTGTTAAGAAACAGCTAAGAATACTAATGCAACCAGGATACTGACACCTTGATGGGAAGGACACAAAATCACATAATACGTTTTAAACTTCATTTGGGAACTCCAAACTTACCAGCTGAGCAAGAGGGATTGTGTGGCTGGTTCTATATTGTTTGGCTCAAGTTTAAAATCCTTACTTGAGTATTCACATTTACTCACCCTCCTGCTCAGCTAGTAAATTTGGAGACCCCAAATATAGTTTAAAACTTATTATGGGATTTTGTGTCCTTCCCATCAAGATGTGAGTATAGAAATTACTGCCAATCTGGAAGGGGACTACAAAATTGGAGCTCCTAATCAGAAAGCATGAAAATGATGCCCTCAGTTAAAGATTTAGTGTACTGCTTAAAACTAATATTAGTTTTTAAAAGCAGTCAACTATTACCTTTTATATCTAAGGCACTTTTTCTTTTCCTTTAGTTAATTAGAAGACTTTATCTGATGTTAGCAGTTGTGATGTGAATAACAGCACTCTGACTGGCAGTTGACATAGCTAGCCTTGTTCCTCCCATCAAATTATTAGCATTGTGACCTCACTGACTGAGACATCACAGCTGCTCAAGAAGAGCCACTAAACAGCTGCCTGATCAGTCACCACGGATGTCAATGTCAGTGAGATCATAGCACTGATGATGTAATGGGAGTAATATAATTAGATATGTCCAATGCCAAGCAAAGTGCTATTCCATACATTCCATACATCCAGCATACTACTAGCACATATAAAACACTGGCCTTCCACCCTCCGCCTACACAATGCGCCCCTATGCCTCTCCACTCTCACCCCCTACCCTGCAACCCCTCCTCCACCCCTCCTACTGGCCACTCCTATCCCTGTTTGCCGCATCATGCATTTCTCTCTCCCCACCCCTGTCACTGCCTCTAAACCCTCCCACCACCTCTATTCTGGTTGCTACTCCCACAAGCATTAACAGCTCTCTCTGCTTAGGCCCTTACTCCTATTACTTATGCTAATGTCAGGTAATGTACACCCCAGCCCTGGCCCTACATTTACTAACTACCCCAACCACCCTGCCACCGATGGCCTGCACCTAGCCTCCATCGGTATCTGTAGCTTGCAGAAAAAATTTGACTCTCTAAAGGGATGGATTGCCCAACATCAACCTGACTTATTTTCCCTGGTTGAAACCTGGCTCTCCAAAAATATTCCCTATTTAGCGATCTCCATCCCTGGGTACTCTGCATTCCATGCGGACAGAAGTGACAAGTATGGAGGGGGTTGTGTCATCTACCTGCGTGATACCCGGCAATGCTAAGCTCTCCCTCCCACCAGTCTAGACCATGGTGCCCAAGCCCTCTCCCTGAAAATTACTACCAGTAAAGCCACTGCCCCTTTCTTTGTCACATCTGCCTACATTCCACTGCAGAATCAAAAATCCACTTTCCTCTCTTTCCTAAACCACCTTTCCCTTCTGCCCTAAGTCTGAATGCCTAGCTTTTGGCAATTTCAACATAAACTGGCACTCCCCCACTGCCTCCCCTCTCAAAGACGCCATCACCTCAATGGACTTCTCATAAGTTGTCCACTCTCCCACTAGGCATAACCCCAGAACAGGGACTGGTACGCTACTTGATCTGGTACTAATCAACCGCCCTTCTAGAACCACTAGTGTCTCCGTGCTTCTCAACACACTAAGTGACCACCCTCCTGTGACCTCCACCTGGTCCTGCAAGGGATCAAAACCTCCTCCAAAAACCCTTCTTCAATGTCGTCTCAAGCCTGGAATGCTTCAGCACCTAAAACAACACCCTTAGCTCCTTTGACTGGTAACCCATCTACTATGCCCCTGATGTCAATTTGACACTAGACAACTTTATCTCCACTTTCTCCTCTGCCTGTAACCAACACGCCCCTTATATTAAGTGCATTGTCAAGGGCCCCATATCTCCTTGGATTTCTCAATCCCTCCTAGACCAGATGCGCCTTCGGGACTCCCTCTGGCAATTTGCCCTTGACTCTGGCAAGCCTGCCGATAGGCACCAGTACCAAGCTATGAGAAACTAATGCACTTGGGAAATACGTAAAGTCAAGGCTTTGCACTACAAGGCCTCCCTCTCCTCCACTTAGGGGTCTGGCAGAAAATTCTGGTGCAATCTCAAAGAGCTAAATGGGAAGTTCTTGTCCCCTCCCTCTCCATCACCAACAGTAATGGCACTGCCACCACTGACCCTAAACTCATAGCAGATATTTTGAACCTATCCTTCTCTGACTTCAGCACCATACTCCCCACTTCTACGACCCCCTCACCACACAAGCAGTGCCAAACTCCACTCCTCACCCCCATTCTGCTTTAGGGTATCCACCCCAGTAAAAGCCAAGCCCTACCTCCTCAAGGCCCTAGGGCATGCCCGCTTCAGTAGGGATAGTTTGGACCGCAACCTCTTGCGCCTTACCCTTGATGAGGTCCTCTTCCCTCTCACCTGTATCATCAACCACTCCCTTTGTTTTGGAACTTTCCCATCCTTATGAAAGACCGCTGTAATCACTCTGATTCACAAGGGCGGAGACTGCTCTGCAGCAGCGAGCTATCGTCCAATCTCTATCTCCCCCCTCCCAAGACCCTGGGAAGGATCGTATCTGACCAACTCACAAAGCACCTCAATAAATACAACCTACTATGCCAAGAACAACAAGACTTCCATCAGGGCCATAGCACCACTTCAGCATTGTTGGAATTCACATCCTCACTGCATTCTACCCTTGTCAAAGGATACCTAGCTGGGGCAGTCTTTGTTGACTTGCCGAAAGCATTCAACACAGTGAACCGTACCCTCCTCCCCTCTACTCTTACCAACAAGGGTCTCTCTTCTGATACCACATGCTGGTTTGCTGATTATCTGTCTGGTAGAATGCAGCAAGTCAAGATAGGCTATGCTCTCTCCGCCTCCCTCCCAGTCAAATCAGGGGTCCTGCAAGGTTCCATCCTCGGGCCCCTTCTCTTCAGCCTATTCCTTAACTCCCCTCCCAACAGCATGCTCCAGTCAGTTGATGCTATATGCTAATGATGTGGTCTTATTCACCTCACACTCCGACCACCATCTGCTCCAGCTGTCCCTGCAAAAATCCTTTACAGACGCAGAGGCATGGTTTGCAGAACACCGCCTAGTCCTAAACTACACAAAAATGAAAGTCATGCTGTTTGCCAACCATCAGAACAGACACAAGGACCACACCCTCTGTATTTTCAACTCATAGCTGCAGTCCCTTGACCAGGTAGGCTCCTTCAAGTACCTTGGCATCACCCTTGATCCGGCGCTTACCTTCCATGGACACATACTTAACCTCTGCACTGCTAACACCAAAATTGGTTTACTTTACCGAATCAAAAATTGACTCACCCCTGATGCTCTCCGCCTGGCTGTCTCCTCCTCCATCCTAGCCCTTATTGATTATGGCATATTTGTATATGGAGCCGCTGACAACTCGTCCCTCCAGAAAGTCTGGGTGACTGCTTCAAGCAGACCTGCACCCTCTACCAGCTGTCCAACTGGCTTAACTTCAACAGCCAGTTCAAATACCATACTTGCCTCTTGCCTAAAAAGATCTCTGCTGGGCTGTACTCCCTCAGACTCTCTGCCTTCCTGCAACCAGCCCCCCTAGTAATAGCAACCCACAGTACCACTAAATCCTCTTTCCTAGTCCCCCACTTCAGAACCTTCCTTGGCTAGCGATCCTTTTCCTACAGAGCCCCTAGTTGGATGAATGCTATCCCTCACTCAATAACCTCCGAACGTAAGCTCTGCCAATTTAAAATCTTCCTCAAGGATCATCTTCAGATCACTAGCATCTGTGACTGCCCTTAGGCCCAGACCCCTCCTCCATCCCAACAAAGGATCTCCTCCTGCTTCTGCCCCACTGCCCTGCTCCATCATTGTTGTATTAAGATTGTCACCGTTATCCTTCCCTCTGGTGGATAGTAGAATGTCTCTGCTTGTCCTTGACTGAAACCTCCTGTATGAATCCATCAATTGTCTACTTTACTGAAACTCTACTGTTTATCTAATCCTTATGTTATTCCTTATTTGCTGTGTCTTGAAACTCTGCTGTACGTAATCCTCATTTTGTTCTGTAAATTGTCTTACGACGTGGAGCCTTTGTAAATGAGTCCCTGACTCAAAGGTTTGTAATTCTGAAACAACATAGAAACATAGACTTTGACAGCAGATAAGGACCACTTGGCCCATCTAGTCGGCCCATTTCCCTACTTACAGGATAGGCCGCAGATCCTAGTTAACCAACAGCCAATTTCTTCCTAACCCCCCACAAGAATTGCCTTATGTCTGTCCCATGCATTCTTGAATTCTCCCACAGTTTTAGACCCACAACCTCCTCTGGAAGGCTGTTCCATGCATCCACTACTCTCTCTGAGAAAAAATACTTCCTCACGTTGGCCCTGAACTGCCCCTCCGTCTTTAAATTGTGTCCCCTTGTTCTTGCACTTCTCTTTTTCTGAAAGATGCTACCCTCTTGGACTTTGTTGATTCCACTTAAAAGTTTCTATCATGTCCCCCCTCTCCCTTCTTTCCTCAAGGGTATACATATTAAGCTCCTTTAGTCTCTCCTCATATGGCTTCTCTTGCAGACCCTGCTCCATTTTAGTTGCCCTCCTCTGGACTGCCTCTATCCTGTCTATGTCCTTGCGGAGATGGGGTCTCCAGAACTGGATGCTGTACTCCAGATGGGGTCTCACCAACTGTCTGTACAGAGGGATAACAACTTCCTGTTTTCTGCTGCTGATGCCTCTCCCTATGCATCCCAGTATACCCCCAGCCCTCCCTACTGCCTTCTCACATTGCTTGCTAACCTTAAGATCATCTGCTATGATTACCCCAGGTCCCTTTCCTTTTTTTTTGTTGTTACTACCTCCCCCCATTATGTAATCTTCCCCTGGGTTCTTGTTTCCCAGGTGCATTATTTTGCACTTCTTTGCATTGAATCCTAGCTGCCATACTTCTGACCATTCCTCCAACCTTGCCAAGTCCCTTCTCATCCTTTCCACACCTCCTTGTGTATCAACCCTATTGCAGATCTTTGTGTCATCTGCAAAGAGGCATACATTTCCTTCCAGTCCCTCTGTAATGTCACTTATAACGACATTAAAAAGGACTGGACTCACTACTGAACCCTGTGGTACCCCACTAGTAACCCCTCTTTCTTCAGAGTGGACTGCATTTACAATTACCTTCTGTGTCCTGTTGTCCAGCCAATGTTTTACCCAGGCTACCACCCTGGGACCCACTCCAAGGCTGGTTAATTTGACTATTAATCTTTTGTGTGGGACTGTGTCAAATGCCTTGCTAAAGTCTAGGTAGGCCATGTCCACAGCCCCTCCCTGGTCTACTACTTTGGTCACCCAGTCAAAGAAATCTATTAGATTCATCTTACAAGACCTTCCTGCTGTGAACCCATGCTGCCTTGGGTCCTGTGCCACACTGGCCTTTAGGTACTCAACAGTTCTTTCCTTCAGAAGTGACTCCATCACTTTCCCTACTACAGAGGTCAAACTGACAGGTCTGTAGTTTCCTGCCTCTGTCTTGGTCCCACTTTTGTGAAGGGGAATCACATTTGCCTTCCCCTAGTCCTCAGGTTTCACACCATCCTCCCATGATTTATTTAAAAGAGTAGCCAGTGGTTTCTCTAGTTCCCCCCTTAATTCTTTTAGAATTCTGGGGTGAATTCCATCAGGCCCCATTGCTTTGTCCACCTTCAGTTTTAGGAGTTCTTGCAGAACCCTTTCTTCTGTGAAAGGACTGGATCGACCCCTCTATCAAGAGTGCTTCTGTTAATTGGATTAGGCACTTCCTCCTCTTTGAGAATACTGAGCAGAAATATTCGTTCAGTATCCCTGCTTTTCATTGTCCCCCTCTGCCCACCCACCTGCTCATTCTCTATTCAGCCTCACTATCCCTCCCTTTGTCTTTCTACGCCTCTGATGTAGCTATAAAAGGTTTTATCCTTCTAACCGAGTTGGCTATCTTTTCCTCAGTTTGGGCCTTTGCTATTCTGACTTCTTTCCTGCTTCCTTCTGCCTTAACTGGTACAGCTCTCTGCCCTGCTCCTTCTGTGTTTCCTTATACCTCCGGAATGCTATCTTTTCTCCTGACTTTCCAGCCACCTCTTTTGAGAACCATAGTGGCTTTTTCTTTCATTTTGATTTGTTTATTTGCTTCACAGAAAGGCTTGTTGCCTCTGTGGTGGCAGTTTTGATGATTCCACATTGTTGCTTCACCCCTCCTTCCAGCCTGTTTGCTAGTGCTTTTCTGAGGCACTCTCCCATCTTGCCAAAGTCATCCCTCTTGAAGTCCAGTACCCTCACTTTTGTATGGCTTGACTCTGTAGCTAAGTTTAACGTGAACCACACTGTTTGATGGTCACTTGTTCCCAGATGGCAACCCACTTCTAGATCTGAGATCCTCTCACTGCCCCCATTTGAGATTACAATGTCTAAGATTGCTCCTTCATGAGTGGGTTCCGAAACTAGCTGTCTGAGGCCTGCCACCTGTAGGGCATCGAGAATGGCCCTGGTCTTGGATGTGGCTGCAGCAAATATGCACCAGTTAACATCTGGCATATTCAGGTCTCCCATCAACAGTATCTCCCCTTTCTCTGCCATCCTAAGAATGACTTCTATCATATCCTTGTCCATTCCCTTCCCCTGACATGGGGGTCTGTACACAACCCCTGTGCAAATTGTGGTGCCCTTTCCAGTCTCCAAGGTGACCCACAGTGACTCCTCTCCTCCCTGTTTACTCTTTTGTTCAGTTGCTTTTATCTCTTCCTTTACACAGAGAGCTACTCCTCCCCCTCTTCTCCCTTGCCTGTCTCTCCTGTAGGTTATGTACCCTGGTATGTTAACATCCCAGTCACGATTCTCTGTGTACCATGTTTCTGTGACTGCTACAATATCCAGGCATCCCTCTTCCATTAAGGCCACCAGCTCAGGGAGCTTGCTGCCCAGACTACGGGCATTGGTACTCATTACCCTCCATTTCCTGATGGCCTTACTCCTTTTTGCCCCATCCCTGTCCTTCTTGCCTTTGTCATGCTTGTTCAATAAATAAAAAAATAAAACTTTCTAATGAGAAAAACTGAAAAGGAAAATACTTCCATCCCTTTTCTAAAGTCTATGCCAGATCACCAGAATTTCTGGCAGAGTAAGAGCAAAAAGGTTGGGTTCTCTGCTTAAACACATACTATGCCTGATGACATTGCATGCATGCAGTTAAGTACAAATGGATGTACTTTTCCTAGTTCCTCTTTGTAGTTTGCTTAAAATGTGCAGGAAAACATTTGAGTGAGTGGCATAGTGGTGGTGTATTGCACAGCTACCCTGGAGACCGGGTTTAGTATGCAAGCCAAAAATGCAAAGGACAGTTCCTCACAATGCCTGCACCCTGGATAACTATCAAAGCACAACAAGCAAAAAAAAAAAATCCAGCACCAGGTTCCATGGTTAAATATTAAAAAATGATTTTATTTAAACATTTAAAAACAGATCCACAGACCACAGCCCTATGTTCCACTACTGTCCATTACTTAATGTATGTTAACCATAGAGCTTGCTGCTGGATTATTTTGCTTGTTTTAGTATGCAAGCCCCTGAATGCCACATTGGAGCTGACTGGGCCTTCAGGTGCCACAGAGATGAGGTATTTGGCTTCTGGGAAGTAAGAGTGCTGGCAAATCAGTATTTGTGACCTCCCTGTGTTGCTGACCATGGAGCCATATTGGTATTAGGTGTGAAGAAAGTTGCTCATCTGCCCCCGCAACCAGAAGAATAAGAGTGCAGCCCTGGCAGCCCCAAGCACTGAGGTGGAAAATGGAGAAAGCATGGTGAAAACTGTCCAAAAACTGAATAATAAAAAAATTTCAGGGTATAATACATGGAAATATATACTGTATGCCATGCTTTTATGAGCTATGTATCCAATTCTAAAACCAGAACCCAAAACGAAACTGGGTGGAGTTGGACATCAAAACCCAATGCAGCCCTGAGTTTACCAAGCTGCAATTAATAATCACAGAAAACAACAAGCATTTGTCAATGCTGAATGTTTGTTTGCTGGTATTAGCATTGGGAATGCAGGAGTTAGACAGATGCAGAATAGGAATGGCAGTGAAGTACTGAACTTCACACCAACCCCACCTCCACCCTGCAGAGAGGAACAAGCATTGGGGTATGCATTTGGGTCATCGCCCATAACGATCATGCCATTTCACATCACCCTATCCTGCAGATACCAACAAGTACTGAGGTGTGCCTTGGGGTGTTCGGCTTTACAGTCACCCCATTCCAGAAGGACATACGATGAAATGGGTGTAATATAGGAGAATGGGGTGAACTCTGGGGCTGAAGAGTCCAAGGCACACCTCGATGCCTGTCACTGGCTGCAAGGTGGGGGGATGGGGGTGGAATGGCATGAGCATTGCAGTTGGCAATCCAAAGGCACACCCCTGATGCCTGTCTGTACAGGGTGGGATGTTATGGTAAGAAACCCTAACATCCCAGACGTTTGTTGGAATTTGCACTACAAATTTTCCGCATGGCCTTTTTGTGACCCACATCTCATGAAAGCACTTGGGACCTCTTCTCATGAACAGTGGCACTCTGATTTTGTTAATGTGTCCTGTACTTTGAGTTCCCACAGCGACCATGCCATTCTATGCTAGATGTACGAAAACACAGATTGGGCAGGATGTGAAGAATGACAGCTGTACCACTCATAGAGAGGTGTGAAGAGACGGCTATGTTGAAAATCTGTAGTGAAAATATTAAAAATGCTTGAACTTCTGAGCGTACATGGAAACTATGCAATGCATGCACGTAACACAGTCGTTTAGTGGAATTATTTCACAAAATTTTCAACATAGGCATTTTGTGACCACTGCTCATGAATAGTGTCACTATGATTTTCTTTATCTGTCTCGAACATTAATTTCCCACAGTGACCACACTATTCTGTGCCAGATGTGTAAATGCATATTTAGGGCAGGATGTGAAAAATGACAGCTGTACTGATCATAAGACGATGTGAAAAAATGCCAATGTTGAAAATCTGGTGTGAAAATATAACAAATGTGCAAAATTATGAGTGTGCATGGAAACTGCGCAATGTACACTTGTAAAATAGTCATTTCATGGACTTTTGTTACTAAATTTTCAACATAGGCATTTTAGCACCTCTGCTCATGAATAGTGTCACTGTGCTTTTCTTAATCTGTCCCAAACACTGACTTCCCACAGCGACCGCACTATTGTGTGTCGGAAGTGCAAAAACACATTTCGGACAGGATGTGAAAAATGACAGTTGTACTGTTCATTAGGAGGTGTGGAAAAATGTCAATATTGAAAAACTGGAGTGAAAACATTATAAATTTGCGAAGTTACAAGGGTGTGTGGAAACTGCGCAATGCATGCTTGTAACACAGTCATTTTTTTAGACTTTAGTCACCAAATTTTCAACATAGGCATTTTAGGATCTCTGCTCATGAACAGTTTTACTGTGATTTTCATAATGTGTCCTGAACACTGATTTCCCACAGCGACTGTGCTATTCTGCACCGGAAATGCGAAAACACATTTTAGCCAGGATGTGAAAAATGACAGCTATACTGTTCATGAGGAGGTCTGAAAAAATGACAATGTTGAAAATCTGGAGTGAAAATATTACAAATTTGCGAAGTTACGATGGAGCATGGAAACTGCACAATGCACTCTCAGAAAACAGTCGTTTTTTGGATTTTTTTCACCAGATTTGCAACATAGGCTAGTAGTCAAACAGGGATTCAGCATGTTTGCAGTTCATTTGCATCACCAGGTAAGAAAAAAGGTCTGTCTCCCCATACGACGCACAGGGGAAATGCCAAACCTCACCCAACAACTAGCACACCGAAATCTGGAGAATGGAAAATCATGTACACAAATGCTCACAGCCTGGGAAATAAGATCCCAGACCTGCAGGCAATAATGTCAGAGGCTAAACTGGACATAGTAGCAATTAGTGAGACATGGTTTACCACTAACCACACTTGGGAGACTTCAGTACCTGGCTATGTATTGTTCAGAAGAGACTAAGGTGCAAAAGGGGGTGGAGTGGCCCTGTATGTCAATGAAAATATCAAAGCTACAGAAATTCAGAATACACATAAGGAGCCAGAAGAACTGTGGGTCACCCTGGAAACAGGAAATGGGACAGCCATAAGAACTGGGATTGTCTACAGGCCCCCAGACCAGGGGGAGGGTATAGACACATTACTGTTAGAAGATATACAAAACATGACAGCTAAAGGGGAGGTTCTGATAATGGGAGACTTCAACATGCCAGATACAGATTGGTCAATACCAGCAGGAACATCTGCCAGAACTAGACACATGGTGGATTCCCTGCAGGGGGAGGGCCTCAAACAACTGGTACAACAACCCACAAGAGACAGGGCTATTCTAGATCTAGTACTGACTAACAGGGAAGGGATCACAGATCTCCAGGTAGAAGGTCACATGGGAGCCAGTGACCATCACATGGTATGGTTCAATTTGGCCACTACATCTAAATCATCCCATTCCAAGGCAAAAATATGGGACTTCAGAGGAGCTGACATTGATAAGATGGCCAACAGAGTTAAGCTAGCCCTGGCAAAAAGAAACACAGGTGAGGGGGCACAGGCAAAGTGGGCAAGCATTAAGGATGCAATAGAAACATAGAAACATAGACTTTGACGGCAGATAAGGAACACTTGGCCCACCCAGTCTGCCCATTTCCCTACCTATTGGATAAGCTGCAGATTCTAGTTAACCAACAGCCTACTTCCTGCAACCCCCCACTATAATTGCCTTATGTCTGTCCCATGCATGTTTGAATTCCCCCACTGTTTTAGACTCCCATAACCTCTCCAGGAAGGTGGTTCCATGTGTCCACCACTCTCTCTGTGAAAAAGAATTTCCTCACATTATCCCTGAGCCGTCCACCCTCTAACTTTAAATTGTGCCCCCTTGTTCTTACACATCTCTTTTTCTGAAAGATGCTACCCTCCTGGACTTTGTTGATTCCCTTGAGGTACTTAAAAGTTTCTATCATGTCCCCCCGTCCCTCCTTTCATCAAGGGTATACATATTATGCTCTCTCAGTCTCTCTTCATATGATTTCTGATGTAGACCCTGCACCATTTTAGTTGCCCTCCTCTGGACTGCTTCCATCCTGTCTATGCAATACTTGAAGCAGCAACCCATTGTGTTAGACAGAAAAAGAAGTGCAAAAGAAGAAGGAAACCACTTTGGTTCTCAAATACAGTAGCAGAAAAGGTCAGAGCCAAAAGGCTAGCCTTCAGGAAATATAAGGAAACACAGTGGGATGAAGATAGGGAGTCATACCAAACTGCCCTAAGGGAAGCAGGGAAGGCAGTAAGGCAGGCAAAGTCCCAAACTGAGGAAACACTAGCACGAACAGTAAAAGAAGATGACAAGACTTTCTATAGATACATTAGTGAAAGGAGAAAGTCCAGAGGGGGTATTGCTAAGCTCAAAGGAGAAAAGGGGGCATGTGAGGAGGAGGACCATGTAAAAGCATCTATCCTAAATAGATAATTTTGCTCAGTATTTACTGAAGAGAAGGTACGGAAGGGCCCACAGCTCAGCATCATGGACATGGGGGAAGGGAGGTGAGCACTACTCCCTTCACAAAAGAAAGGGCCCTACAAGAGCTCGCTAAGCTCAGGGTGGACAAGGCAATGGGACCTGATGGCGTACATCCCAGGGTACTTAAGGAGCTAAGGGTGGAACTAGCAGAGCCATTAGCAGAACTGTTTAGTGAGTCTCTGAGCACAGGAGAGGTCTCAGAAGACTGGAGAAGGGCTCATGTGATCCCACCCACAAGAATGGTAGCAGGAGGAGGCAGGGAACTACAGACCAGTCAGTCTTACCTCAGTAGTGGGCAAGATTATGGAGGCACCTTAAGGAAAGGATATTGCAACACCTGAATCCATAGGGCACAGGATCCAAGACAGCATGGGTTTACAAAAGGAAGGTCCTGTCAAACTAATCTCATAGATTTCTTTGACTGGCAACCAGAGTGATGGACCAAGGGAGCAGTTGATGTCGCCTACCTTGACTTCAGCAAAGCTTTGACACTGTTCCACATATAAGATTGATAAATAAGCTGGGTAGGCTGGGGTGGGTCAGAAGTTGGTCAACTGGGTGGCAAACTGGTTGGACGGCAGAAACAGAGAGTGGTAAAAATGGTATACAATCAGAAGAGATGCAAGTGACAAGTGGGTACCTCAGGATCAGTCCTGAGCCAGTCCTCTTCAATATCTTCATTAGTGATATTGCAGATAGACTAGAGGGTAAGGCTTGTCTGTTTGCAGATGACACCAAGATCTGCAACAGAGTAGATGATCCAGATGAGGTGGGCAGAATGAGAAGAGATCTGGATAAACTAGCAAAATGGTCAGAAGAGTGGCAACTGGGATTTAATGCAAAGAAGTGCAAGATCATGCACATAGGGAAGAGAAACCCTGAAGCCACCTATAGGCTGGTCGGGTAGTTGCTGGCAGTCACAAAGGAAGAAAGAGACTTGGGCATCATCATCACCGATGACCTGAAATCATCCAAGCAGACCTCTAAAGCAGTAGGTAAGGCTAGGGGGATGTTAGGGTGTATTAGTAGGGGTATCACAAGTCGTAAGAGGGAGGTAATAATCCCTCTTTACAAGACACTGGTTAGGCCCCATCTGGAGTACTGTGTGCAGTACTGGAGGCCACACGTTCACAAAGACATTAACCAAATTGAGGCAGTCCAGAGAAGGGCAACCAAAATGGTGCAGGGACTGCATCAGATGACATATGAGGACAGATTAAAGAAGCTCAATATGTATACCCTTGAGCAAAAAAGGGAGAGAGAGGTGATATGATCGAAACATTCAAACACCTTAAGGGCATTAACAAGGTGAAAGAGTCTAACATGTTTAAATATAAGAAAAATAGCAGGACAAGAGGACACAGCACAAGATTAGAGGGAGGCCAATTAAGGGGGAATGTGAGGAAATTCTTTTTCACAGAAAGAGTGGTGGATGCATGGAATGGCCTACCTCAGAAAGTGGTGGCTATGAATACAGTGCAAAGCTTCAAACAGGCATGGGATAGGCATAAGGGAGCAATACAGATGAGTATGAATAGATAGGCCACTGCCAGAGCAAAGGCTGATGGCACATTTATAAGGTATAAAAAGAAATGGGCAGACTGGATGGGCCTTGCGATCCTTATCTACCGTCAACCTTTATGAGAGCCCACCTCATGAACAGTGGTACTGTCGTTTTGTTAATCAGTCTCAAAAGGTGATTCCGTGCAGTAACCGCAAAATCATCTTTCGGGACTGAATAACGCAATGACAGTGACTGTATTCATGAGGAGGGGTCCCAATAACCCCTTGTTGAAAATTTGTTGGCAAAAGTCTAAAAAATGGAGAAGATATCCACATAAGTTGAAAAAAACCAGTTTATGCCATTTTACAGCTTACCAGCATTTCTTCAGTTCGCAGTCAGCTTTGAAGAGTGCAGACGTGTTCCCGATCGACTGAAGATCATTGCGCCAGGCTCTGGAGGTAAGTATGGGGTGAGGGGGATGTTGGGAGGTGGGGTGCACAGAGGGTGGGCACGGGTTGTGGGAGGAGGCACAACAGACCACGAGGGACCATTTTCTTTATTTCAGGGACAAAAATAATAAAAAGGACATCGCAGGAAGGTTTTTTTTTTTTAACGGGCTTCATTTCTGCACACTGGGGTGGGCTCCCAGTGTGCTGCCTGCATTTTGGGGAAGGGGGACTGAAGCTGATGGGGATTGGGCCCCCCGTTAGCAACTAAAGGCTGTTTGGGGGGCATGATGCCGAGGGGGATTGGGCACCCCCTCGACACACAACAAATGGTGGGGACATTATGTTGATGGGGAGTGGGCTCCCCCATCGGCAAATGGATTGGGTCATTGGAATGCAGACAGGGGGACTGGGCACCCCCATCGGCTTACATGAGACTGTGAGGTATGTTCACAGAAATGTTACAACAGGCAAGGTACCGCCCTGCAATGACGGGTCACTCCTTCATTGCAGCAGAATTGCTGGTGCTGCAATGATGAGGCAGCCCCTCATTGCAGCAGTCAAATCGTTTCAAGTTGGTGGCACTTCTGCAGAACCAGTGTCATCAGGACACTGGGCCTTCAAAGTGTGCACACTGCCAAGCCCCCAAATGCAGTGCTGGCATTGCCACCACACTGCTGCACCTCCACAACCCACTTCTCTCCTAAGCTGCCGCATAATGTTTCTTGTGCATGTGCACAAGCAAACATAAAAATGTCTAAAAACAACATTCTACATGACCATCTGACAGTAACGAGGGAACTATTAAAACACAGCAGGCACACCAAAGGAGCACTAGGTGTGCTGCATTTTAGCATTTGAACTTCTGTTTTGTGTGTGTGAGGGCTGAGAAGGAGTGTAGCACTTGCCTCTGTTCCCAGAGCACTGAGCAGGGAAATCGCTAGGAATGGGTACTCAGTGTTGCAGCTCCAAATCTTTCAGCTGCAGCCCTGAATAAAATTTCACACAGTTAATCATGTTTCTGTTTACACAGACCACTCTGTCTTTAAGTTCAAGATATGGCTGAATGCAATCCCTAGGCATTCTGCTTCCTGCCATTTGCCCCACATCTCCACCCCCACCCCATCCCATTCTCCAGTACTAACCAAGTTACATCAGATTGTCTGTCTGTGCAGGAGATGATGTTCCATGTAGGCCACTAGAGTCAGGGGGTTCCACACTAGTGTGAGAGTAACTTATTTCTTAGAAACCCTTAAATCTCTGAGTCAATGAGTCCTTACTGTCACTGGTACGGAGGCAGGAGCACCTAACTTCTGAACAGATGCTGTGGACTAGCTGCCTAGCACGACGGGGCAGAGAGGATCAAGGCAGCAGTGAGCCACTGGTGTGAGAGAGCAGTGCTGACCGGGATTCATGATTTACTTACTTCCTCACCCATGCACCACCAGGCTGACAGACCGGTTTGTGTCCAGGTAGATGTAAGAGGGTGGACAGGAGGAAGCAGAGGCAATAGTGCATTGACCTACCAACATAATTCCCATGTCTTCTGCACTGCTTTGAGTAAGCCACCAGACAGGCAGGCAGGCAGTAGATTGGAGAATGAACCAAATCAAGCCTTTTACTGGCAGCAGCAAAGAATCCTGGCATTAGGCAGTAGCAGAGAAGGGGGTATCACCAAGATGTCTAGACAAAGCATAACTGATAGGATCACAGCCGCTCTCCAGCATAGTGTCATGGGCTTGGTGAGCTCCAAAACTGTCTGCAAGGCTACCACTCGTGAAATGGTGGGATCCAAGAAGAAGCACCTGGTCTGCAAATAGCAACACAAGCCAAAACCCCCTTGAGGTTCCTCTTCCTATAGAAATTCCAGCACATGAACTCAAAAAGCTTCTGAGAATCTACTCTGTGTGAATATCTGGCAGGGGTCTAGCAAGGCTTGGCTTCAACCTAGGCTTAAGAATTGAAGATTTTTTATAGGTAAAACAAAAGAGTGAGTCTTTACAATCACTATTCTATTGTGTTAAGTTTTTTTTGTTTTCTTATAATTCTGGAAAAGGTTTGGATCTGTCTTTGTACGCCTTAGTAGTGCATCTCTTGTTATGCTACAGTCAATAAGCCACAGGGCAATAATATATAAACTGTTTTTTGAGTTTTATCTCATAATATGCCTTTGCTGTCCTGAAGCACACTTCAGGCTTCAAAAACTTGGTTCCCTTCCAAGTTCTTTATTATTTTCCTGCAATAGGTTGATGTTATTTGAGGCTCGAGTGCCATATTGGAGGGCATGTTGTGATTGCAATAATATTTATCCAGACTCTCTGCTCTGTGTGTTGTTGCTGTTTTATATTGTATCAAACCTTCCCATCATGTTAAAAATGGGATACAGTTGTAAACTTGAAATGGCTCTGAACTGCAGGTGAGATCAAAATAGAAGTGCATGCCATAAGCTGAAACTAAACCCACTGCACTTTGGTTTCCGTGCTGTGGTGGGTTTCTGAGGTGGACCAGGTCTGCTGCTATGGTGCTTGTATTCTGAATGATTTTCCAGCCTTAAGCAAAAGTCTGCAGGGCACTGATTTATTGCTGCTGAGCTTCTCAAGAACACAGCATAAACAAAGGAAGGGAGTTCTGACACTGCCCAATTAGCCACAATTCTTCTGCTGTGTTATTTCAGAAATGTAGGTAGTCGATCAATTTACCAAAATGTGTAACAGAAACACCTTGGGCCAGGTAATGTAGTGCTGCAGTGTAGTGGTTCATCTTGAAACAATCTTCGGCTCATACCTCTCAACCTTTTGTCATTGAAATGAGGGACATGGACACTCAGAATGAGGTACAATGAGGGACACTGACCAACATAATGAGTGACACATCCTCTGTTCTAACATGGATATTCAGGGTCAGAATACCATGAAAACCATTCTGTATACTTGTACAATGTTTAGTTTTGATTTAGCATCTTAGAACATTATGAAGTTGTGCTTTTAATTGTGAATTTAAAGCACATTATGTGTGTGGGCAGCACCTTTGCCATGAGGGAGGGATGAGGGACAGAACAATGTTGAGAGGTAAAATGAGGGATGTCCCTTGTAATCAGGAACAGTTGAGAGGTATGCTTCTGCTTTATTTTGGAATCCCCTTAACAAGTGCACAATTTCTGATTGGACAACTACATCATGCATCGCAAGGTATGGGTCCCTTTCAGTTTACAAGGGTCCATCACACTGCAAGGTAGAATGCAGAAGTCCAATCAGAAATTGCACATCAGTGAAGGGATTCCAAAACAAAAAACAGACTTTACTTGAAAATCCCATATGTTCTATTCAAAAATGTACACTGCAGATTTGTGATGTATGGCGTACAGAATAAGCCTCAGAATGCACCAGAGAGCATCAAACCCTTCAAAGGTTCTGGGGACCTGGCAGCCCCAGACCACTGACTTATTGGTTGGAAATCTCTGGAGTGGCCTCAACCCTCTAATGTATTCAAATGTTAGATATGCCTGTGCCACTGAGGGACTACAGACAGATGCATTGGGGGGTAACCCTACCAGGAGCTTCCTATGTCTGGGCCCCTGTTTTTGTTGTCCATTTAAGGACACACTAAACTTGGATTTAGCCCTCTCACAGTCTCCTTTATCAAAAAGTGGGGAAAGTCCATCAGGCAAGGACTGTAAAAATGAATCTAGGCAGTTTGGGGGGCTGGTTAAACCAGAAATAGCCACTAGCAACACTTCCAGTTATGGGTTATAAACACCCAGGGCAGTGTGAGCATCTGCAAAGGGCACTGTTAAAACACAGCAGGCTCCCAAAAAGAGCACTAGGTTGCTGAATTTTAATATTTGAACATCTGTTTTGTGTGAGTGCGGGCTGGGAAGGAGTGTAGCACTTACTGTAGTTCCCAGAGCAGTAATGAGCTACAGGCAGGTACATTTGGGTCACTTCTAACAGGAGCATCCGGTGTCTGGGCCCCTGTTTTAGATTTAGCCTTCTCACAGTTTCCTGTGCCCAGAAGTGGGTATATTCCATCATATAAGAGCTATGAAAAATAAATCTAGGCAGTTTTTGTGGCTGACAAAACTGGAAGTAGTTACTAGCAGCATTTTTGATTCCATCCTATAAAGAGCCAGAACAGTGCGAAGATTTGTGAGAATGTGGTGGAGGTGATATGTGCAAAGGCCACATGTATTTGCCAGTATCAGCTGGTGTTAGCCAGGTAGCCAGTAGACTGAACAAATTATCTGTGGTAAAGGTGCACATTTATTAATGTTTACTGCATTGTAGGACATACTGGCTCACTATGACAATGCACAGTGATGACCCTAAATGGGGACTGTAGTATACAGTGCAGTTGCTGCATGATCTTAAGTCTCCAAGGTGCAAAAGTGGCACACATCAGAAATAACTTGGAAAGGCTGACCCAGTGGTGCTGAGGGTTGAGGCACTGGACACCTTACCTCGTGCCATGCCAGTGACCCGGGTTCAGGAGCGAACTCAGGCTGCTGGGGGTCGGTAGGGAAGGGAGTGGATCAGGCATCCTATGGACTGCTTTCCTCTCCCAGGGTGGGTCTGGGTACAGTGTCCAGCATAAGTCTGACACATAGCGGAGGTTGGGTGTCAACACATCTGGCCTAGTAGAATAGGGTGATAGGCAGGGCAGCCAGCAGGCCACTGCATGTGGATGCGTGCGCAGGGAGCCCTTGTCAGCATTGCATGCCCTGCCTCCAACAGAACATGGAAAAAGGGGGAGTGCCCAGCTGTTGAGGCTTGATGGCCATCCATGATGTCCTGTGCTGCTCCGAGGGACCACCGTGAGTAGATCCGTTGTGTGGTGGGGGAATTGATCGATCCCCACCACACCCACCACGGGAGATAAGCCATGGGGTAATCAGTGGTTGCCCTCAGTAGGAGACAGCACAGGTAGGATGGCGGCCGGATCACAGGGGATGCAAGGACGATGAGGCCGGCTGGGACCCACATGGGAGAAAAAAGTAATACAAAAAAAAAAGTAAAAGAAATAACTTGGAAAAACTCATCAGAACACAGACTAAATCACCCTTAATGGTCATACATATTAGAACAAATGACGTGGGCTGAACACCAGAAAACACTGTCCACTCTCCCACAAACCTTCACATCATCTGCAAAGAAACACACCTTCCCCCTTAACTCCTCCCCTATGTTACTGATGTAGATATTAAAAAGTGAAGGTCCCTGGACTGACCTCTGTATTGCCCCACTTGTGACCTCCTTGACTAAATAGTTTACCATTCGAACCACTCTCTGTGTTCTCCCCACCAACTGGTTTCCAATCTAACTAGTCAGCTTTCCCACCATGACCAGATCAGCTACTGCATGTTTTTGACCAGTCTTCTGTGTGGCACCTGGTCAAAGGCCTTGCTGAAATTCAGATTAAGGATATCAACCATCTGACCCTTATATGCTGCCTCGGACACGGTATCAAAGAAGGTGATCAGTTTAATCTAACATGATGTGTCCCTCACAAAAGCAGGCTGCCATTTGTCCCATAGCCTATGTTGCTTTAGGAAATCTACCACCTTTTCCTTAGTAATGTTATCCAGTAATTTACCCACAATGGAGGTCAGCCTTACCAGTCTGTAGTTCCCAGGTCATACCTTTCTCCAGAGTAGGGTGAAAATCATTCTGTCAAGCAACATGCCATTCTTCCTTGAAGCTAACATTCCTCAATTAGACTATACTAGGATATTACACAGTGTTAGTCATTAGGATTACTTAAGCCTTTTACTGGAAAGATGTTATCTCAGATAAAACAAAGAAACAGTGTACTAGAGTGATACATAAAAAAAAAACCTTTAGAGAAAATGTTGTCATAATACAAGTTAAGAAGTACATGTTCAGCTATGTTATTATGCTAAATGTTGCACTTATATAAAGCTCCTTATATACACATCACAGACTAAGACATAGACATATAGGAAGACACTAGATAGACAGAAAGACAGGCTGACAGGGAAACAAACAGATGGACAAATGGACAAGCAGGCAGACAGACAGATTGATAGATGAATGTAAAGGAAACAAATATCAGAGGAGGGCGAAGCAAAGGAGTTGGTTCACACAGTGAGTACCTGACAATTATGGATGGAGGTGGCAGTTGAAGCAAGAACACTCAGTTCCTGAAAGGATAAACTGGAAAGGTATATCAAGGAAGTCTCTTTGAAGTTATAAGCAACTGAACAGGAAGGGGCAGTGGACATGGCCTACCTAGACTTTAGCAAGGCATTTGACGCAGTCCCACACAAAAGGTTAATATACAAGTTAGCCAGCCTTGGAGTGGGTCCCAGGGTGGTAGCCTGGGTTAAAAATTGACTGGACAACAGGATACAGAGGGTAATAATAAACAGAGTTTACTCTGAAGAAAGGGGGGTTGCTAGTGGGGTACCATAGGGTTCAGTACTGGGACAGGTCCTCATTAATGTCTTTATAAATGACATTGGAGACGGACTGGAAGGACAAATATGTCTCTTTGCAGATGACACAAAGATCTGCAACAGGGTTGATACAGAAGGTGGGGTGGAGAGGATGCAAAGGGAATTGGCAGAGTTGGAGGACTGGTCAAATATATGGCAGCTTAGATTCAATGCAAAGAAGTGCAAAGTAATGCACCCGGGAAACAAAAATCCAGGGGAAGAGTACACAATGGGGGGTGAGATAATAACAACTACAGAAATGGAAAGGAACCTGGGGGTAGTCATATCAGATGACTTAAAGGTGGACAAGCAATGTGAGAGGGCAGTAAGGAGGGCTGGGGGGATACTTGGATGCATAGGGAGAGGCATCACCAGTAGAAAACAGGAAGTTGTTATCCCTTTGTACAGACAGTTGGTGAGACCTCATCTGGAGTTCTGCGTCCAGTTCTGGAGACCCCATCTCCACAAAGGCATAGACAGGATGGAGGCTGTCCAGAGGAGGGCAACTAAAATGGTGCAGGGTCTGCACCAGAAGACATATGAAGAGAGGTTAACGAAGCTTAATATATATACACTCGAGGAGGGAAGGGAGAGGGGGGGACATGTAGAAACTTTAAAGTACATCAAGGGAATCAACAGAGTACAAGATTGTAGCATCTTTCAGAAAAAGAGATGTGCAAGAACAAGAAGGCACAATTTGAAGTTAGAGGGGGGACGGCTCAAAGGTAATGTGAGGAAGTGTTTTTTCACCGAGAGGGTTGTGGATACATGGAACAGCCTTCCTGAGGAGGTAGTGGACTCAAAAACAGTGGAGGAATTCAAGAATGCATGGGACAGACATAAGGCAATTCTACTGGGGGGTAGGAGGAAGTAGGCTGTTGGCTAACTAGGATCTGCAGCCTATGCATTAGGTAGGGAAATGGGCAGACTAGGTGGGCCAAGTGGTCCTTATCTGCCATTAAATTCTATGTTATGTTTCTATGTTTCTACATGGTCATGATAGGTTATAGTACGCTTTTTTCCCCATTTCCCTATATATTGTAGATATAGATATGAAATTGTAGAGAAGGACACTGATCCGTGTTAATTGTGTTGCTGGTTTTTGGAAAATTGATATCTGTCCTCTAAGTACTGGACAGAAACAACTACATCTCCTTTCACATAGACCATAAGCTGTCATCAGGTGATCATTTCATTCAGTCTGTACTTACCTGTCCCTGTACCTGTGCCAGATTCAAACAAGTGGTGTAAAGGTGATAGACCTCTCATTCAACTGCCACTCCTTAGTAACCCAACCTTTTGGCCAGGAAGTTGATATTATGTGCCTTAGCATCATCCCACACAAGTATTGTGTATTGGTTCTAGACTAATAATCTTTGCAAGATGATATACATATTTTGAGACTCAATGCAAACTGGATGAGGGACTTTTACAGTAAATCTATGTCCATGAATGCTTAGTAAATAAGCCATGGGAATTGAAGCAATATACTGTAGCTGTGATTCTCCATAACTTCAAGAGATTGAAAAGCATTATGACTACTAATCAATCTGGAGCACCTTAGAGCCTTTTAGGATTGAAACCGAATAGCTTCTCAGCTACTGTATTTAAGATCAGGGGCCCAATATTCAAAACTTTGCCCAATGGACAAAGTGTTTGTGCTCCATTTGCCTGGGATTTGTGCCAGAGTAAATTTTTCAAAAGGGGTAACTATGCACACTAAGAGGGTTAGACCACATGCAAAAAATAATGTATGTGGGTGGGCAAAGTGGGGGACAGGAAAATATTGCAGTGCGATTATTCAGTGCATTTGCGCCGTGCAAAAAGGTTACCTTAGGTCACTTGTGTAGTGCAGATCCTGCCAATCAAAAGCCCAAGTGACTCTGGGCAACCCTAGTGGCTGCCAGAGTTACTTCAGCCAATAATCAAGTTAAAGGGTAGGGGAACACACCTGCCCCCTCCCTCTGACCAATGGCCTCATATGAATACTGTAATTCCATGGCAGCCTGTGGTCCCCACCTGTCTACAACCCCTGGTCTTATAAACAACCACATACTCCATGGTCGGCAGTGGTCCTCCCCATCTCCATTCCTCAGCCCCATAAGAAAAAGCATACTCCATGGTGGCTAGTGGTCCCCCAGTCTCCATCCCCCAGTCCCATAATAAAAAGCTTACTCCTTTTTGGCCAGTGGTCCTAGTGGTCTCTGATCCCTGGCCCCATGGAAAATATAATAATCCCACTTGTGTATTTTTGCTTTGTCAAATAACAAAAATGTATATTGACAAAACAGTTATAATATTCCCTAGTGTCCAGTGGTACCCCCCCACCATCACTGATCCCCTTCACCATAACAACATATTTCCTTGGCATCTAGTGACCCCCTGCACTATGGGCATTGACCACCCACCCTGCCGACCACCCAATACCTGAAGCAATGGTGCTGTGGCTTCGATATGGTGAGTGGCACAGTCCTCCTCTCACCTCCTCGGCTGGCCGCTGTATGAAAAGTCAGAGAGCACACACTTTATGTATAGCACAGGGCACGTGGTCTGTGTACTTTACAAGGAGCGTACTCCTTGAACAGTACGAAGGACGTGTGCTCCCTGTATAGTACAAAAGACATGCATCTTGTACTATACATATGACACACACTTTTAACTTTTCTTATGGCGGCCGGCCAAGGAGGTGAGAGGAGGGCTGTGCCAGTCACCGTATCAGAGCCACAGCACCTGCACTTCAGGTATGGAGGGGTTGGCAAGGTTGGCGGTTTAGTGCCACGGTGTGGCATGCCACTAGATGCCAGGGATAGATGATGTTGTTATTTATTTATTTTATTTATTTATTGAAATCTAGGATTAAACACCTTTGAGCTAGGAGCTCGTTTACAAAGGTTCCACATCAGTGGGAGGATAGACAATACTTACAAAGGTTGTACAAGTAATAACACAAAAAAGAAAACTGGCAAATTTCAACACATTGGATTAGAGTACACAGCAGGAGAATCTAGGAAGGCAAACTTGAGCAAGGTAGCTAGGAGGTGGAGAATGGATGTAGACAAACAAAACAGAAGGAAACAGGCAGATAAGAGTTTATAGAGGAAAGGACTTAAGAGGGTATGGGTGAAGGCATGAGTGAGGTGGAGAGATGGGGAGGCAGTCATCAACATTGTCAAGGTGAGAGGATGGGAGGCAGTGGGGATGGGATGGGGCAGCCAAAGGCCTTGACAGTGCATGGGGTCACTACGAGGATAGGGCAGAGACAGTTTGTAGGGGGGGGACTAGTAGCTGCAGTCACAGGTGCTGGTTGATGTTAGTTGCTGACATAGAAGTCTTTTGAAAGGGCCCAGAGTGGGTAGGTTGGATACATCCCGTTTGAGTTTATTAAACCAGAGGGGTGCTCTGTATGCAAAGCAACGTTGACCCTGTGTCATTTGAAGACAAGGGACATGGAAGATGTGGCTGCCAGAGCTTTGTGTGTTTTGGGAGCTGGTGTGTTGCAGAAGTAGATTTTTTGTGCCAAGTGGAAGGAGTCCAAGAAGGGCTTTTTTGGCAAACAGACACATTTGGTGATGTATCCCACACTAAGCTGGAGCCACCCTGTTTGGGCGTAGAGGTCACAGGTATGGGTGGATGTGCGGCCACTCTGAGCAGCCTGCATGTCTTGTTTAGGGCAACTGATATCCTGCGGAGTGCAGAGAGGCAAGCTGAACCATAGATTACCAAGCCGTAGTCTACAACAGAAAGGATGGAGCTGTTGATGGCAAGTTTAACGGCGTCAGGGGGTAAGGCAATGCATGTGCCTGTGGAGGAGACCAACCTTGGTGTTGACAGCCCTAGACACATTGTTGAGTGCTGGGTTTGTTCGAGCTGAGCTCCTGAGCTGGTGCTGATGTTGAGTGCATGGGATTTATGCTTGTTCCAGGAGCTGCAGAAGATCATGACTTTGTTTTTTTTTGCTGTTCAGAAAAAGTTTGTGGTTTATGGTAAGGGGATGAGTGGGGTGTTACCCCATGACACTAGGGAATATCGCATTTGTTTTGTCAATACACATTTTTATTATCTGGCAAAGCAAAAGATACACAAGTGGGAATATGCACATTCAGATGCAGTGTCAGTGGCTCAGCAGGTTGCACACTCACCTCTGAGGCTGGAAGATCAGAAGGCTGTGGGTTCTATCCCCACACCAGGCACTTGGGTTAAATCCTAATACTGACAATGTAGTGCAGCATGTGGGGTGCTGCACTCCTGAGGTGCCATCTTTCAGATGAGACGTTAAACCAAGGTCTCATCTGCCTGTTCTGGTGGTTGTTTAGGTGGATGTTAAAGATCCCTTGGCACGTCTTGAAAAGAGTAGAGGAATTTCCCCTGGCATCCTGGCACAATTTCCCCCATTCACTAAAAATACCACCAACAGCTTAATCTGGTTCAATTTCAGTTGGTTACCATCTGTATCCCCCCCAACCCGGTCACCCCTGAAAAAGGGACTTCTAGTTTCAATGGGTATACTGGGTCAACACAATTCAATAAATAAATATTATATTTTTCATGGAGCCAGGGATTGGAGACCAGAATGACCAGTGGCCACCAGGGCATATGCTTTTTATTATGGGACCACGAATTGGAGACCAGGGGGACCACTAGCCACCAGGGATTTTGCTTTCCTTACTATGGGACTGATAATTAGAGAGTGGTGGAACCACTGGCCACTGTGGTGAATGTTGTTATTTATAGGACTGGGGATCAGATGGTGGGAGGGACCAATGGATGCCAGGGAATTACAATATTCATACAGGGCCAGGGATTGGAAGTTGGGTGGGCCAACTGGGTACCAGGGTTGTGTTGTTCACATAACAGGACCAGTGATTGGAGGGTGTGGGACCACGGACTACGAGGGAATATTATTTGCAACTGCACCCAGCAATCAGAGGGTAGGAAGGACCATGGACTACCAGGGCATATTATTTGACACTACAGGACAATGATCGGAGGACAGGGGGACCACTGGACACCATGGACATATTTTTGTTATTGGGACTGATGCTCAGACTGGGGTCAGGGCTGGTCACAGGGGCACAAACCTGCTGCTGCTTCCCATGCAGACAGATGTATCCAAAATTGGCATTCACATGGCCCCTTTGCATCCTGCATGCCCAATGGGCTAATTTGCATAGGGACTTCTGAATATCACACCGGGAGCTACCAGCACTATCCCTTGCACTGCCAGGATCCATGTTAGGTAGCGCTATTAGACTTAGTGCTGACCAACATTCTTATATTCAGTCAGACAGCACCTGTGTGCTATCTGGCTGAATATAGCATCCTCAGGGATCTGGGCAATAGGCAAGCACAGCACAAAACCTTGCACTCTGCTTTGCCCATTTTTGAATATCGAGCCCCAACAATGGAGGCAGTTTGACAGAACAGAGCTTGTACCTTGATGAAAATGTTTTTTTTGTATGTTTCAAATAAACAGGACATTCTTAATTAACAGCAGACAAAGGGAACACAAGTACAGCACATATACCTAAAAAACATTGGTTCTCTGGTGGATCCCTGTTTGACACGATGACAGAACACAGATAGATACAAATGCAGGCAATCAACAAGCCAGTTACATACGTTTAAATAAATACTACATATAATAGGGAAATTCAGGTGTCAAAAGTTAAATAAATATTATTTTCATGGTTTAGGGTAGGTCAAATGAAAAAGATTAAATTTCAGTCTTGATCTAAACAATGTCAGTGAAGGAGTATCTGGAGGATCATGAGGCAGAATATTCCACAAGGCTGGAACTGCCATTGCAAAGCTTCAAGCCCCAGATTGTTTTAACCTGGATGTCGGGACCGCAAAACAGCCATGCTCAATAGACAGAGATGGTAATTTGTCATGAATGGAATCAGGGGCTCTGACGAGTAACCTAGGCCCCTATCATGTATAGCCTTATAGGTGATCAAACCCTCCATTAAGGTCTTGTCTTACTGAACCATCAGCCAATGCAATTTGTCAATAACCAGCATGACATGGTCAGAGCTAATATTCTTCAGGTGAAGCTACCTCTGGCTGGAAGCTGCAATACTGAACATAGGATTTGCAAAAAAGCGAGTTGTGCTCACAACAGAGGGAGGTGAACCTTACAATTGTCTTTGGTTTGTAGCTGATATTCTGCAGGTGGAGGCTACTTCTAACTGAAAGGTGAAATAAGGAACTTAGAATTATCAGGAAAAGACAGTCTTTCAAGCAACAGAGGGAGGTGGATCTAGCTTTACTTTTGTTCCAATTCTTAAGATTTTCAGTGCGGGAAGAGTTTAAACCCTGGGCTAAGAATTTATCATAAGTCCTGAAATAAGTGCAGGTACAGGCTGTGTATTTGACCCAGACAGTACCCCAGGGGGTGGAAACTGTTTTTTGTGTTGATCTGTGTGTGCCTTAAAAGGCCAGGCCAGACTGTGTCAGGAAGTGCTTACATCATAGCTACATATCAGCCAATTGCTTTGGAAGAGTCTTACAGACCTGAGAACAACAGTATTATAAGCAAGTGTTTTATAGCAAACTCATCAGAACAGCTAATATTCTTCAGGTGAAGCTACCTCTGGCTGGAAGCTGCAATACTGAACATAGGATTTGCAAGAAAGCGAGTTGTGCTCACAACAGAGGGAGGTGAACCTTACAATTGTCTTTGGTTTGTAGCAAATATTCTGCAGGTGGAGGCTACTTCTAACTGAAAGGTGTAATAAGGAACTTAGAATTATCAGGAAAAGACAGTCTTTCAAGCAACAGAGGGAGGTGGATGTAGCTTTATTTTTGTTACAATTCTTAAGATTTTCAGTGCAGAAATAGTTTAAAGCACAGCTGACTTATTTTAGGGCTGACTGCTTTCAGAGCACAAACCACCAGGCTGTTTTGGGGCTGGGGAGGTTTACCTGTGTCTGACTTGGATGTCTGGATTTTTCTCTGTTTGATTAGCAGGGTATTTTCTCTGTCAAATTGTTGTGTAGCTCATCTTGCTGACAGAAAGGCACTCATCGCAGCGGTGGGTCAGAGCTTTTAGCTGATTGTTTCATGAGGGCACAGTTTAGGCCCAACCCCTGCCCACCCCTCACCCCATCCACCCTGGAAATAGTTATTTTATACCTGGGGTTCTGACATCATTTCCTCAAGAGTGCAAGGTGCATATCACTGTCATATCCTCTCTAGCACACTGCACTGAAATATAAGCATATACATTGTATAATATATATGTTTCTATATAGCAAACCAATTACACACACACAAAAAAAAGAAGTAGATAAACATGTGGGGAGTAGTGCAATGCAATGTAATGGCTGTGGGGCAGCAGTCTTCTGGGAGTCTTTCTGGAGGCTGAGATGCCGCCCTATTTGCAGACAACTCTCTGCCCTGATGGAGGAAGTTGCCTGTCTTCAGGCCACACTGGACAGTAGTAAGGGAACCTTCCCCCAGGCCACACTGGACAGTAGGAAGGGAACCTCTCCCATCCAGGAAGCACCAGAGCCACCACCAATACCTCAGAGGTTGTGAAGAAAGCACAGCAGTTGTACCACAGTGGGTTCAGAGAGGGTGAGGATGGTGGAACAGAGGCACACCCAGTCAGTTGTTCCACTCCACAATCTATACACCATTCTGGGGAAGCATAGCTCCCATATGGATGCACCCAAAGAGGAGACTAAGGAGGCTGAGAACAACTGTCACAAGGGAGGCCCACAGGAAGGAGGCAGAGGACACCACAGGGAAAGGAAGCAGCTCCTGGTGGGGGACTCAATTATTAGGGGGATAGAACTTGGGGAAGCAGGGAAAACTGAAGTAAGGTGCCTGCCTGGTGCCATGGCTTGGAGGGACAGGAAACGCATCCTCAGGATCACAAGAACAGCTGTACGGGAGTCTGAGCTGGATGTCATTGTCCACCTAGGGACAAATGACTTGGCTCATCATGAGATTAGAGCAGTGCAGGAGGACTTTGTAGAGTTGGAGAGGGGCCTAAGACCAGTAGCACACACAGTGTCCTTCTCAGAGGTGCTGCTTGTCAATGGCATGGGTGAGGCGAGGGTACTTTGCACCACGCAGTTTAATGAATGGTTGAAAAAATGGTGTGGAGCACAGGGGTTTGGCTTCATTGGGGACTGGGGTTCCACCTGGAGGGACACCAGCCTATACTGGCAGGATGGTCTGCATCTGTCCAGGAAGGAACAAGTCTTTGAGCAATCGGTTTAAATGCTTCATTGGCAAGCTTTTAAACTAGTCAAGGGGAGGCACTGATAAGCAGCAGAAAATCCCAGCCTCTCCCTACAAAACAGGGTACTAAATGAGAAAAGACCGAGGTAGAAGGTCAGTGGGGATGCTGCAACAGAAGGTAAAGCCATCAAAAATGGAGAGCAATGAGTACCAATGCCCGTAGTCTGAGTAACAAGCTTCCTGAATTAGTGGCCTTGATGGAGGAGGAACATCTGGATATTGTGGCAGTCACAGAAACATGGTATACACAAAACCATGAGCTGGGATGTAAACATACCAGGATACACTATCTACAGGAGGGACAGGAGGGTAAAGAGGAGGAGAAGTAGCTCTCACATAAGGAAGGAATCAAAGCAACAGAACAAAAGTGTAAACAGGGAGGAGAAGAAGCACTGTGGGTAAATTTGGAGATAGGCAATGGCACCACAATCCGCACAGGGTTAGATACAGACTCTCTCAGGGGAGGAAATGGACAAGTAAATGATAGAAAGTATACTTAGAATGGCAGAAAAGGAGATATTGCTGATGGGTGATCTGAATTTGCCAGATGTTAACTGGAGTGCAGTTGCAGCAGCCACTTCTAGAGTGGGGTTATTCTAGATGCCCTACAGGGGGCATGCCTTAGACAACTAGTATTGGAGCCCACTCGAGAGGGAGCAGTCTTAGACCTGGCTCTCTCAAATGGAGATGAAGAGAGGATCACAGATGTAGAAGTGGGTAGCCATCTGGGAACTAGCGACCATCGAACAGTATGGTTCACAATAAACACAGCAATAGAGTCAAGCCATACAAAGGCAAAAGTACTGGACTTTAGGAGGGCTGACTTTGCCAAAATGGGTGAGTGCCTAAGGAATGCACTAGCAAATGGGCAGGAAGGAGGGGTGGAAGAACAATGGGGAATAATAAAAACTGCCATCACAGAGGTAACAAGCCTTTGTGTGAAGCAAATAAACAAAACAAAATGATGTAAGAAACCACTATGGTTCTCAAAGGAAGTGACAGTGAAGGTTCAAGAGAAAAAGAAAGCATTCAGGAAGTACAAGTAATCACAGAAGAAGCAGGACAGAGAACTGCATCAGTTAAAGCAAAAGGAAGCTGGGAAGACAGTCAGAACAGCAAAGACCCAAACCGAGGAAAAGATAGCCAACTCATTTAAGAAGGGGGATAAAACCTTTTATAGGTACATCAGGGAGCGAAGGAAGACCAAGGGAGGGATAGTGAGGCTTAATAAAGGGGAGGGAAGGTGGGCAGAGGGTGACTGTGAAAAGGCAGAGATACTAAACAAATATTTTTGCTCAGTATTTAAAAATGAAGAGGGAGAGGTACTTAAAACAAACAGTAGAAACACTCTGGATACAGAAGTTGATAACATACCATTTACAGAAGAAAGGGTTCTGAAAGAACTCTTAAAACTGAAGGTGGACAAAGCAATGGGGCCTGATGGGATTCATCCCAGAATTCTAAAAGAACTAAGGGTAGAACTAGTGACACCACTGACTACCCTCTTTAACAAATCATGAGAGGATGGGGTGGTACCCAAGGACTGGAGGAGGGCAGATGTGATTCCCCTTCACAAAAGTGGGAGCAAGGCAGAAGCAGGAAACTACAAACCTGTTAGTTTAACCTCAGTGATAGGAAAATGATGGAATCACTTCTGAAGGAAAGAATTGTCAAGTATCTAGAGGCCAGAGGGCACAGGACCCAAGGTAGCATGGATTCACAGCGGGAAGGTCATGTCAGACGAATCTGATAGATTTCTTTTGACTAGGTGACCAAAGTAGTAGATCAGGGAGGGCTGTGGACATGGCCTACCTAGACTTTAGCAAGGCATTTGACACAGTCCCACACAAAAGATTAATATACAAGTTAGCCAGCCTGGGAGTGGGTCCCAAGTTGACAGCCTGGATAAAGAATTGGCTGGAGAATAGGACACAGAGAGTTATAGTAAATGGAGTCCACTCTGAAGAAAGGGGTTACTAGTGGGGTACCGCAGAGGTTCAGTATTAGGACGGTCCTCTTCAATGTCTCTTATGTTTACATTGCAGAGGGACTGGAAGGAAAAGTATGTCTCTTTGCAGATGACACAAAGATCTGCAACAGAGTTGATGCACAAGGTGGGGTGGAAAGGATAAGAAGGGACTTGGCAAGGTTAGAGGAATGGTCAAATGTATGGCAGCTTAGATTCAATGCTAAGAAGTACGGTAATGCACCTGGGAAACAAAAACCCAGGGGAAGAGTACACAATGGGGGGTGAGATACTAACAACAACAAAAATGGAAAGGGACCTGGGGTAGTCATATCAGATGACCTAAAGGTGGGAAAGCAATGTGAGAGGGCAGCAAGGAGAGCTGGGGGGATACTGGGATGCATAGCGAGAGGCATCACCAGTAGATAAAAGGAAGTTATTATCCCTCTGTACAGACAGCTGGTGAGACCCCACCTGGAGTACTGCGTGCAGTTCTGGAGACCCAGTCTCCGCAAAGACATAGACAGGATGGAAGTTGTCCAGAGGAGGGCAACTAAAATGGTGCAGGGTCTGCACCGGAAGACATATCAAGAGAGACTTAAGGAGCTTAATATGTATAGCCTCCATGAGATGAGGGAGAGGGGCGACATGATAGAAACTTTCAAGTACCTCAAGGGAATCAACAAAGTCCAAGAGGATAGCATCTTTCAAAAAAAGAGGTGTGCAAGAACAAGGGGGCACAATTTGAAGATAGAGGGGGGGCAGCTCAGAGGTAATTTAAGGAAGCATTTTTTCACAGAGAGGGTTGTGGATGCATGGAACGGCCTTCCGAGGAGGCTGTGGAGTCAAAAACAGTGGTGGAATTCAAGCACGCATGGGACAGTCATAAGGCAATTCTAGGGGGTTGGGGTAGGAAGAAGTAGGCTGCTGGTTAACTAGGATCTGCAGCTTATCCATTAGGTAGGGAAATGGGCAGACTGGGTGGGCCAAGCGGTCCTTATCTGCCGTCAAATTCTATGTTTCTATATTTCTATGTAGAGCAAGATGCTCTGACAGTCAGTCGGGCTGCCACATTCTACAACATCTGCAAATGGTTCACCAAACTTACTGGCTGCCCAAGATATAGAATACTGCAGTTATCCAGCCATTATATTATGAAGGCATGTACTAGGGACTTCAGATCATCCATTTCCAAGTAGGGATTAATCAGAGAGGTTTTTCTATGATGAAAAAGAAACACACTGAACCACCATCAACAACTGGTACTCAAGAATTAGGCTGTGATCCTCAATGATCCACAGATTTTCACCTTTTCAGGAACCATAAACCAGGAGCTACCAAGTATCACTAAAACAACAAGCAGGTTGAGTGCACAGGAAGACATAGCATCTAGAAAGCCAGCACATTTATTCGAGTGTGCAGCACAAAACTCCCCCTCACTTCAAACCATTTGCATGGCTTTTTGTTTGGGCAATAGCTGAAGAGGCATGTAATTTAAAGGAAGTCCTTAAAGGGCCACAGCTTAATCAATATCAGAATTTCTAGTTAATGCCCTGAAGTGTGCAGTTAGAAACCAAACTTAATAGTAAGTGGTCCTCCAAAGAGACACAAAATTAACAATTATTTTGTTGAAAAACCCCTGCAGTGAAGAAACTTATTGCACTTTAAAATAAATAAAACAGGCTGAATTGAAGTTGAAAGGCTCAGAAAGGACAGAAGAATGCTGAAACACAGAAACATTGAATTTGAGGGCAGATGAGAGCTTCTTGGCCCACCCAGTTTGCCCATATTCATTTTTTTTACCTTCACTTTTGCCATAGACCCACTTTATCTACAGTGCTGTTTCTCCCTCCTTAATACACATATGATTCCCTTGTGCCTATCCCAGGCATTTTTGAACCCCGCCAGTGTTTTTCTCCCACTTCCTCAGTTGGAAGGCTTTTCCATGAATCCACACTCTTTCTGTGAGGAAGTATTTCCTCACATCTCTTCTGACCCTTTCCCCCTCTAGCTTCATAGCATGTCTCCTTGTTCTTGAATACCTTTTTCCTGAACAGTACTGCCCTCCTGTATCTTATTAACCTCTGTGAGGTATTTAAAAGTTTTCATCACATCCCCTTCCTTCTTCCTTCCCTCCAGCCTCCAGGGTGTACACATTGAGCTCCTTTAGCTTCTCTTCATAGGGCTTATGATGCAGACCCTCAACCATTTTAGTAGTCCTTCTCTGGACCACCTCCACTTTATCTTTGTCCTTCCTGAGATGCAGTCTCCAGAGCTGGACACTATACTCAAGGTGGGGTCTTACTAGTGCTCTATATATGGTCTACGCCACCTCCCTTTTTCTGCTGGTGATACCCCTCCCTATGTACCTCAGCATCCCACTAGCCCTCCCAACTGCATTGTCACACTGCCTGGCCACCTTTAGGTCGTCTGATATGATTATCCCCAGGTTTCTTTTCTGCTTCATTGTTGTATCACTCCACTGATTTTGCACTACACCCCCAGATTTCTATGACCTAAGTACATTATTTTACACTTGTTTGCATTAAATCCCAGCTGCCTTACCCTTGACCACTCCTCCAGAATTTTTAGATCACTTCCCATCCTTTCCACACATTCCCAGGGTGTGTACCTGTTGCATGTCTTGGTGTCACCCATGAAGAGGTAGACCTTCCCTTCCCTTCCAGCCCCCCCTGCTATGTCACTAATAAAGACATTAAAGAGGACCAATCCCAGCACAGAATCCTGAGGTATCCCACTGGTCACCTTCCTTTCCTGGGAGCATACTCAGTTTACCACCACCCTCTGTCTCTGATCCCCTAACCAGTTTCTTACCCAGGATACCACCTTGTTGCCAACCCCTGAGCTACTTAGCTTGTTTACCGGTTTTCTATGTGCAATGGTGTCAAAACCTTTGCTGAAATCCAAGTAGGCCATGTCTACCATTCCACACAAATCTATCTTCTTGGTCACTGAGTTAAAGAAATCTATCTGAAGTGTGCTGCACCATCATATGGAGTCACAACAGGATCAGCAGAAATTTTATAAGGTCTGTATCTGAATAAGTAGAACAATATGGAAACTATAAAGATGGAAAATAAATATGAACACAGATAAAGATGCCAGAAAAAGAGGAAGAGAGGAAGGCAAAGGGAAGTGGAGGGGGCACAGAAAAAAGGATGGATACACATACTTATGAGGTACAGAAATATGTGTGACCAAATCCAAAAGACAGTGTGCCAAAGTAGCTTGCAAAAGAAATAAATAAAATAAAAGTAGTGTCCCAAAAAACTAAAGTGATGCTGTATATAGAAACTCACAGAGTTGTGTAATGAAGCATGGAAAGTGGATTGCTGTGAATATAGGTGACCTGAAAGATAGACAACGACAGTTAGAACTGTATACAATACTGCAATGTATCAAAAAATATATAAACAGTGTTAGAATAATTCAAGGTACATTAGCATTTTATTTCAAAATCGGAACACTGTCTATTTTATCAATGAGATCTTGGGGGTGCAAAGCATGCAGCATGAAGATCCATTTGGCTTCACATTTAAGAAGCATGTTCAAGCAGTCACCACCAGATAGTGTGGGATGGATATGGTGAAAACCTAGAAACTGGATACCTGTAAATTACCTATTGTCACCATAATGGAGTGTATCTGGAATGGCTTTCAGGCTAAGCTCATATGCTACTATATGCACTCCATTAAGGGCCTATTGGTCCAACTGACAATGCTTTGGGTGAGGATGAATGATGGCATAAATAACAAATGATGTGCGCCAACTGATAAATTGCTTAACCCTAACTTTCCATTGATCTGCTGGTTTAACAAATTCTTTGTCTTGTATACAATAACGGCAGACATTACGATGACCATAATTAAAACAGCCAACTGGTTTTAGGGGAAGCCACATGGAGCACATTTTGAATGGGATAATGCTGCTTTTAAAAGTGCTATTGGTGACCAAGTCACTAATGTTCCTTTGCCTTTGCTCTGTGACATTTGATCATGGACCTATTGAGGCAAATGATGCTGGTTCTGCTTTGAAAATGCCCCAAACTCTGGACACAATTCCTGCAACCCTCGGGGCCAGGTGGTGGAATTCTGTTACAAAACAGACTGAACTGCTCTCTGTATTCTGGGGAGGTCTGTGGGTGCAGTAATTCATCTCTGCTGAGACATCTTTCCCTGTTTAGGGCTGATTCAATCAAATTTTGTGAGTAACTCCTTTGTAGAAATCCATTTTGAGATAATCTGCCTGGTTCTCAAAAGTATTCAAATCAAAGCTATTCCTACACTGGCTAATAAACTGCCCATATGAAATGCCCTTCTTGAGATGCTTGGGGCTGGCACTGTTGACATGTAACAGAGTGTTACCAGATGTGGGTTTGTGATATGTCTTATTTCTAATAGGAAGAGCATTTTTTCTGAATAAATGTGTTGGATTCTAATGACTATGTCTACCTGACTGCTTCTGTGCACCTGACCTGCTTCTTGTTCTAGTGTTGCTTTTTTTAGCATCTGCACTTTCCCTTTTGTTTCTGAGTGCCTGTTCTGGCTGCCACCATCTGTCACCCTGATATCACCTCTGGCCAGATTGAGAGGCCTGAGATGATCTATGTTGTGAATAAGCACTTCTGTCTTGCCTGGGTTCAGCCTGAGTCAGCTAGAGGCCATCCAGCCTTGAATCTCAGCCAGGTTTTGATTCAGCAAAGATACAGCATCATAGTCCATAGGCACAAAGGACAGGAACATGTGAGTACCATCTGCATACCAGTGAAAACTCAAGTTGTACCACCAAATAATCTCACTCAATGGCAGCATTTACACTGCAAATAAAATTTAGGACAGGATCCTGCCTTGATGGGCACCACAACCCAGGGGTGCTGGCTTTGAGATGAAATTATTCTAAACCACCTGCTGTACCCTGGGACCAGGTAGGACTCAAACCAGCTGAGTACCTTCCCTAAGAGTTCCCCATAGTTCCTCAGGTGGTCCAGCAACAAGTCATTGTCCAACGTGTCAAACGCTGAACAGTGATCAAGGAAAAAAAGAATGGAACACTCCCCTTAATCCCTAACAAAAAGGTCAAAATCCAAACTGAAGTGGCTCACAGAGATTAGAGTCCTCAAGGTATGCACCAAGTTGCAATGCCACCACCTTCTCAGTAACCTTCCCTAAAAATGGAATGTTAAATACAGGTTTGTAATTCACTAGGATATCCAAGTCCAGAGTTGGTTTCTTGACGATGGACACATCACCAGCGCTCACATCAGAGCCCCTGGGAAGAAACCCCTCTAGAGAGCACCTGATAATACTAGCAAATACTTGGCCCAGTGCCACATGGCAGTCCACCAACAGACACATGAGCACTTAATCCAGATCACAGTAAGTGGATCACAGACCTGCACTCACTTGTAGAACCTCCTCAACCATAATTGTCTGAAACTGATTCCTAACAGGTGAAGTGCCTACAATCCATCAATGCTGGAGACAGCTTGGTCATGACAGCCAACCAGCAGAGCTCTCCAACATAATGGAGGACACTCTGCCAGAGAAGAACATACTAAGCTCTTCCTACTGATCTTAATTAAATGCTCCTCTGGACCAAAGATAGAGTGCAAAAGTCTGTTGGCAGTACAGAAAGCCTGAGTTGGACAATTTATCCATGCTGCAATCACCTATAATAGCAACTCTGCCTTTTTCAGGGTGATTGCACTCTGGTAATCATTTATAATGAGCACAAAGAGGCAGCTTTCCCTCCATAGTCCCTGATCTCCTCCAGGATTGCTCCAATATTCACCCCTTAGCTTCAACCTGCACAGCCTCTCATTAAATCATGGAAAGCCCCACTGATGACTTGTGTGCAGAAATAATAAGGTGGAAAGGTGTCAAGGGTAGAACAAAGAGATACATTATAGCTCTCGATGACTACAGCAGCACTACCCACACATGCAGCCCCAATGCATAAGAAATCCAGCACAGCTAAGAGATATTCTGGCTCAATATCCTTCAAAAGAGCTGACACAGTGGCATGGAGAGCTCAGTTGTCTTGCACTTTACCTACCACAATGCTGGTGACTAAGGATTGGGAATAAGCCTGGGGCATTGAGGATCAATTGGGATGAGGTGGACTGAACGTCCCACAGGACGCTCTCCTCCTCAAAGGAGGGAGGGAGTTAATTCCGTTGAGTAACTGCCACCTAGTGACTATGGTGGCAGTGCAGGCCTGAACCAGAACAAAAGTAGGAGGTGACGTTGATTGGCTGGAGTAGAAACTGATGCCTTGCATCACTCCGCTCTTGGCAAGTGTCCTGGAGGGAGGAAAAACAGGACAAAAAAAAAAAACCAGATGCACAGAATGAAGGCTGTCACCCTCCACACAGACTCTTCACCCACCAAACCAAAGCAGCCTCCCAGTGCCAAGCAGAACTGAAGCTTACAGCAGGGACTTGGTCAACCTCCACCAACGTCCATCATGGGGAAGGGATACCACAGGAGACTACTGTGGAGGAAGGTAAACACTAGCAGAAGGGAGGGGTGAAAGGGTTGGTGTAGTGGTGGCAGATCTAAAAGAGGTCTGGAGTGCAGGTTGGTGAAGGGGAGAAAATAATAAGTTAATTTAAAAAATCCTTCAAAGGGCAGTACAAGAGATTAATCTTCTTTACTTAAATCTCACACTCTGATGATCCGACCAAAAGACCTGATCAAGCTTGATATCTAAGGCATTGCACTCCAGGGAGAAATCCAGGTTCAAGGCATGACCATGCAGGTGGGTCATGATTGGAACTGCCTTTGCCAGCCCCAGCAGAGTCATCTGCTGCAGGAATCACTGTCCAAAGTGAGAGGCTTCATTGCCAACCAAAACACTAAAGTCCTCCTAGCACATACCAGCTGGGAGACCTTAACACCCTGCCAGTGATGAAGCCCACACGTTACTGCAGGAACCATTCATCATTACTTACAAGGAAATAAATGAGAAGCAGTCAGCAAGTAGTACCCACCACACCCCTGAGTCATGCATTTAAATGACTGGGATTCCCCCACTGTGTGCACTGAGAGATTAAGCACAGATCTAAAGCAGATGGCCACCCTGCCAGTCCCTCCTGTCTTGACTTAGGCAATGTACAACCAAATACCAGTACAAGGCCACTGTCATATTCCAGCCAGGTCTCAATGATGCTTGCTAGATCAGATGAGGTATACAGAATAAAATCTGCTATCATGGTGCTTTTGTTCCTCAGTTACCCAGCATTGCATAGAATTCCTCAAAGGTGAGATGAAGGGGCATTTGTCCCATCAGCTACCTGGCCTTCTTGTAGAACAGGGATCCAAGGAAACAAAATCAAGTAAATCTGGCTTCTTTCCAGGTTTTGCTTCTTACCAGGGCTACTTCTGCTCCTCATACACCTTATCAAGCCTTCTCCATGGCCTCCCTCTGAATCATAACCAACAGCCTTGCACCACCACCTGCAAATCTCAACCTCCCCTCACTGATGTTAAGTGACCAAGAAGAACAGGGTCAGTGAATGGATGAAGCCAGTGAAGCTAGTAGGGGGAATAGATAACTGAAGGTTTTTCATGCCTACACATGGCCTAACTCCAACCAAAGATAACACTAAACTAAAATGATCCCCACTTAAGCTCCCCTTCTGTCATCCTAACCCACATACCACCCAAACATTCCCAAACAACTTAAAAAAAAAACACATGCACTCTACACATTCAAAAACTACAATAAAAACTACTCAGTCAAATGATCCCAACCAAGCAAAACAGAAATGATAGCCAGAATTGCAGTGTATAAAGTGCATATTATTATAATGTCAAAAAACAGAAATTCTTTATGCCCAATAAAACCTCAGATGTATGAAAACTGAGTCCAATATAGTCATCAAGGCTTTAAGTCCTAAGAGTCTCTGGACAACTATAACTAACAGAATGACACTGATTTATCTTTCTCCATCCTCTCCTCTCTTACTAAGGCAGAAGGGTCCCGAAATATACAGTAATGATGAAATCTTCTTGTGGATGTACCAGAAACAGCCACTATCATCTCTACTTCTGCATCAGATACTGATAGCTTCAGTCAATATTCCAGGCCAAGTCTAGTGCCATAATGAAATTTAAAGATAAAATATGTGGTCGGAGTCTGCTTTCTCACCAGAGGCCAAGGTCCCATTCCAGCTCCATCCTCATCCACTGCCAGTCCATGTTACCCTATGTATGATCCAGTTCCATTTTTCAACATGTTTTTGAAGAATTGTGCTGGGCAGGGGCCATGCTAGTCATGCTAAGCATGGCCTGCTGGCACACAACAGCAGGAAGGTAGAGTTCAGCATGATGGTGGCAACATGACCTCATTGCACACTAAGGGGGAACTTAGCCTAATATCTTGTGATATACATATTTGATGATCCTGCTCAGGGCCACTGCTCTATATATGTGTTGTTAGGTGGACAGTAAGCATGGTCGAATTACTCAGGCCTGTGAGATGCATGTTTTCAGATCAAGGTACAGTTCAGGAACTACTTCATTTGAAAAATATGTGCCATAAAAGAACATTCTGTTTGATCACTGCATGGCTCATTAGATTATGGAAACAAGCATTTTCAACAAATGAGTACAGCAGCATATCAATAGCAAGCATATGTGCCACAGCAGCATTTAGCTGCCCAGGTACTAGGTGGTTGTGGTGCTATTTGATTAATGTGGATAATGCGTGCATGATGTTAGTTGCAGTTGGGGAGGATGCACATGAGGAGATGATGCTTCTGACAGGGTATGGGCACTTTCTTGGCCATAGTCATAGCAGATCATGTGGGTGACTGCAGAAATTTGAAAAATACTGAGTTACAGACTGTGATGCTTTGCTGACTGTAGTGTTTGTTGCCACTTGTATGTTGCTTGTGATGTTGGTGCCATTGCGAACATCTTGCACACATTTTCACCACAGATTGCTTACTCTTCCTCCTCCTTATTCCCCTCCCCACCCCCACCAATAGCTCTATCAAGACCATGTTGTGCCTCCCTTTGATGCTTCAATCTCTTAAGAAGATATTTGGTCTTCTAGTGTCTATGCTATGTATTGATACTGAGAGGTTCCCCCAAGCTCACTCAAGCTTTGAAAGTTTGGCATATGGCAAAACTCTCCTCATTTGTGTTGATGACCTAGAGATCCCATACTAAAGATGTTTAAGATGAGGGGTGTTGTTTAGCCATTGTCTGTCCGTGGGAAGGGGCACTGGACTTGTGCATTTATTTGTATCCTATGCACCCTCCTGACACTCATATCTCATCCTCCTTTACCAGCTTTATCACCATCTCTTTTTTTTTCACATTGCCTTGCCCTACACCACACCCTTATCCTTGCTTTTAAATCAAATTTTACATCTCAAATCATCACCCCCTCCACCATCATCCTTCTTCATGTCCTCCTCATCCTCCTCAGTTGCCCTTACTTTGGGTGGAAAATGTGAATTTGTGTATTTCAAACCACTTGGACAGTACTCTGGCTCCCAATATACATCAAACAATTTATTATCAACAACACTGCTGCCCTCATTAGATTCTAATGTCTCTGCTGCTGCTTTGACTCTATCATGACTACCAGTATGAACAATGCCCCAAACAATTCTCATGCAACTTTTCCATCTCAACTGCCTCCTCTTGATAATCATTTTCCTCTATAACCTGCTGAGATTCTCCCAATTGTACCACCTCTTTTTCTGTGCACCCTCCTCCTCCATTAGCATATGCTACTAATACTTTTTCTCCTCTGTCTCCTATAACTTTGACTCAACTGACTTACCCTTGGATTTGGTCATTAGCATTGCTGTTACGGTAAGAGCTGATATTTGAACACAGTGAATCTCAGCACCTCTAGTTGTCTCACCAATGACCCTTCTTCCAGCCTCCAGTGGCACCACTGATACTACTGGTGGTGAAGGTTGAATCTGAAGCACTGTTGACACCAGGTGACCAAGAAGCAGCCATTCTTTTCCCTTTCCCAGCAGTTTTTATGAACTGTTCATCATTGTCTCCTGATATACACTAATATTTAATTGTTTAGGAAATACATTATTTAATAGCAGCAGTATGTGCACATTACAAAGATTTCTCAAACTCAACAGGCTGCAAAAAACTAAATAAATAAATAAGCACATATTATCAGAGCCACAGCTAGCTTGTGTTCATCTCATATGATGACAATAATTACCTGGCTGTGTACAGAGAGCCCTGTCACCATCATACCATTTCACACATTCAGCTGCTAGAAAGATCTACCAATAAAAAAATATATGTCAACCACCAAGACTGCAAAAACTGAGAAAGAAGTAAAATACACTAAAGTCCTTTGACAGTCTTCAGTTCTGTCTCTTTCTCTGGCTTCCAGCTTATGCCAAAGGTGAGAATAGTGGGCAAGAGACAACTTTAGTTCAGCTTCAATTTGGGGCTTAAACATTCAATTAATCTTTGACTGTTCATCTGAACCACTTCAGCTCCCCGTGCAGTAATTGGCATCAAGTAAAACAGTCTGTAACTTGGGGGCAAAGCCTTGAGGTCAGCAATTAATATGAAATTATTTATTTATCTTATTTATTTAATAATTTGGATTTACAACCTTTGAGTCAAAGACTCATTTACAAAGGCACCTCGTCGTAGGAAGGGTAGACAACAATTGGTGGTGGAGTACAACAATGGAGAACATTACAGGTGAGATACAATAAAAGAACACACAAAGCAATTCCAGTAATACAAAGGTGTACAAAAGCTTCAATTAGTTACAATTAGTCTCTGCAGCTTACTTGTGGCATGTGCTGTTGGTATGCATCTGCAGTGGTACTGTTTGTGGTAATATGACAGAGTCAGCAAAACCCAGTAAGACTGCCATGACTCAATGTGCACTACAGTGACAGTTGCTATTAATTGTTGACCTCAAGGTGTATACCCTTCCTGTAATCTCTACCTCTCCTCTTTTCCTCATGCCAATTACTATTATCTCCTTTGCAGTGCCATATATTTTACAGTGATATTTTTATATTATGATTATCATTTAATATTATTATTTCTTCTATTATTTTTATATCACATATTTCTGTACTGTATATTAGATAAATAGTAATATAATGTTTTAAAATCTGTTTTTGATACATTTTTAGGGAACTTGATCTATTTATATGACAAGATAACATGTGATAATAAATTGTGTTTAGAAGAACTAGTTAATCACTGAGGTTTTTTTTATTTCAATACAGTTTTGTTAATATTTAAGTTGTATTGCTATACCAAGAAAAAATAGTTGCATGATAGTAAAACAGCATGCCTCATTGGGTGGCTGTGGAAAGTAATAAATAATGGCACATGTGGCACTCAAGTGGACACGCCATGGGAATCATCATGGTAAGGGTTGTTTACTGAGCACTTTGAAGGCCTGTTCATATGGTCACAGAAGTGGAATAAGATTTTGCAGCATACATCATGGCATACATTGTCTAGCCCTGGTATATCTAGACAATATTACACATGATGGAATGTTGTATTTGTGCTTCAGATCTTCATGCAAGAGTCTTGAAAAGTGAGTGTCTCCAGCAATAAAGAATGTCTGAAGATCATGAGCCATCACTGCTCCGCAGTGAGTTGTAAAATGAGTGCCAAGTTACTGGTTCTTTTGCTTTTGCTGGTACTGGCAGAAAAACAGAGCAGAGTGTGACCCTGTGATGTGAGTGACATAAAAATACTTTTATTTGTGTAGATAATGGTAATATAATTTTCTGAACATGTTAAATGCATGTTTTTATTTATATTACAAGATAATCTGATTTCTGAATGAACAAGTGATGAGGCATGATGATGATAATAAATAGCATTATTTATATTGCCTCAGAGTGGAGATTGCACTTCCCCATGGCCATGGTGAACCAGTTGCTATGATGGCACTGGCACTGGTAGTTGTGCTTGCAAACATGTGATGTATCGTAAACTTTATTTATTATTTATTTATTTAAACATATTTTATCAGGTAAACTAACATAGCCATGAATACTCATTTCTAGTTGTGAACTGGGGAGAGGGGGAAGGGAAGAAAGGTTGTAGTGAAGAAATACATTCACCCACAGGGTTCTTAAAACAGCAGCAGTACATTAGACAAAAAAGAACACAAGAATACATTTCAGAGGAACGTGGTCTCCAGGATGTGAGGCAGCATGGGTTCATGTGGGGATCATGTTGAACAAATCTGATTGACTTCTTTAACTGTGTCACTAAGATAGTAGACAGGGGCCAAGTGGTAGACATCCTCTATCTTGATTTCAGCAAGGCCTTTGACTCTGTGACCCACAAAAGGTTGATCAGGAAGTTGGTGGATCTTGGGGTAGGGGAAAAGATGGCCAGATGGGTGGAAAACTGGCTGAGGGACAGAACTCAGAGGGTGGTTGTGGAAAGAGAGTTATCTGGCACCATAGAGGTAACCAGTGGCATCCCACAGGTCTCAGTGCTGGGGCCGGTGTTGTTCAATGCCTTCATCAATGACACTGGGGATGGTATTAAGGGCAAAATGTGCCTATTCACAGATGACACCAAGCTCTGTGGGAGAATGGACACAGCTGAAGGGATACAGGACCTAGGAGAAAATCTGGAAAAGCTGGGGAGCTTGGCTTCAATGCAAAGAAATGCAAAGTTTTGTATACTGGAGCCAAGAATCCCAGGACAGAGTACTAACTTGGTGGAGTCTGAGTATCTGCATCAGAGGAGGAGAAAGACCTGAGAGTATTGATCAGGCAAATTAGATGCTGGGATGCATATCAAGGGGGATCAGTAGTAGGAGACAGGAGGTTATACTGCCCTTGTACAGGTCACTGGTAAGGCCACATCTAGAGTATGGAGTTCAGTACTGGTGCCCACACCTCAAAAAGGACATCAACCTGCTGGAGACGGTCCAGAGGAGGGCTACAAAGATGATAGTGGGTCAGCAGGGTAAGGCATAAGAGGAGAGGCCGAGGGCACTGAACATGTACTCCCTGAAAGACAGGGGGGGAGAGAGAGAGAGAGAGAGAGAAAGAAAGAGAGAGAGAGAAAGGAGACATGATTGGGACCTTCAAGTACTTGAAAGGGATAAATAAGGTTGATAAGGATAGTCTCTTTAATCTGAGTGGCAACCATAACATGAGGGGGCACAGTCTTAAGTTGGAGAGTGGGAGGTTTAGGAGGAAGGTCAGGAAGCACTTCTTCACAGAGAGGGTGGTGGACACTTGGAATGTGCAGACAGAAGAGGTCATCTCATTGAAGACAGTGGGTAGCTTTAAGAGAGGCTGGGACAGGCATAGGGGGAAGTAAGGATCATGGGTAGGAAGAATGGCAGGAGTGGGGAGGGAAGGCAGGGACAGTAGCTCAAGCTGTGGACCCTGCAATACGAGCAGACTCAATAGACCAAATGGCCTTCCTCTGCTGTCTTCTTTGTATGTTCGTAACAGGTAATGTGTCAGTAAGCTTAAGTAACAGAAGGTGATGCAAGTTACAACAGCAGGAGTGGGGTTGAATCAGTACCCTGAGACTCAGATGAGGGGCCTAGGGGAACAGATGACCCAATGGTCCCAATACATAGCAACAAGCTGATAATAAATAGCACTATCTATATTGCCTCAAGGCAGACAGACTGTCCTTGCCACAGACAACAGTACTTCCTCACATAATGATGGCTACCAGTCCTGCTGTACAATCTGGGCAGTAAGTGGGCAGGGGAGAAGGTGGTGTCATCCATATGCTATGGTGACACATAATTAGAAATCACATGATTCATGAAGGAAAGAAGTTCCGGATGATGATGATGATGAAAATGATGTGTTGTTTTCTGAAACCGGGGTCCTTCTGTGGTTTTTATTTTAAAGGGTACCTAAATAAGCATTTTTTTAAAACTGCAAACTCCAAAATCTGGCTTCATAGAGAGATAAAGTAAAGACTGCTGTTTACATTTATGCTAAAACTGCTTTTATGTAAATAACAGAAATGCAGTTTCATAGCTTTTGAAAAATGTGGACATCAGCCTTTCACTTTCAAAAAACAGCCTTGGTTTCTCCCTAAGATGTCTGCCAAGTGTGTTAAGTGATGAGTCACGATGACAGCATCGGAGCCAGAGCCAGATACCCACATAGATTGCTATAGTGCTAACTAGGTCTTCTTTCCTTCTTTGTTTTGAATTGTTATACCAGAATGATCAACACCATGTGTTAACTTGTGGATTATTTTGATCAGTACATGTTAGGCTATGGTTTTGTTCATTTTGTTTACTTTAACCTGCTGAAAATGTTTTGCAATTCAGCTGACTTTTCTCTTTGGTAAACCGCAGTACAGTACAACACTTCAAATATCTGATGATCTAGTGGTTATGTGATGCCATGAATTTTGTTTTTTGTTAACCAGGAGACACACACTAAGCTGAAAGCTTGTTTACAGGTGTGGCCTGGGAGCACAAGGAAGTTTAGTGACTTTCTCAGGGTCACATAGCAAAGTACTAGTCTGGTTCAATTCCAAAGCTCATGCTGTCTTGTTAATCCACAAATAAGACTTTCTTTTTCCACATGAACCCCCTGCACCTTGCCTGCTTTCTATTCAACACCCCACCATCCATACCCTGTCCGTAGTACTGCCTGGGGCCTTATATGTGCTTACGCTCTCATTAAGAGTAGTATCACACCTCAGATTGTAATCTTGTACCTCAGAGAGTTGTGCACACCTAAACCGATACACATCATCAGCTGGCACTGTTAAAAAATGCCTCCCAAATCACTCTGTAGTCCATTTTCTTAATGTTTGACTTCTGCTCCAGCAGTAAACATTGAATGGATCACTACCCTTCTGCAAAGTTAAGGTAGTATGTACAGTTCCCTTGTTGTGTTTTTCCCCCGCCTTATTAACCAACAACTAGGTCTTCCTGGAGGGCCAAGCAATAAGCATCATGACCCACAGAAAAACTGCTGTTCATGCCCTCATAAGGGCTGCACTTACAATGGATAACAATATTATTAGCAGGAGAGGCATACTAATACCTTGAGTGAATCCACCCAACTTCCAGTGTCAGTCTACTCCTTTATCTGTGATCTGCAGAACCCCACAGGACAGTTCCCAGCAATTCTTCTCCAGTACTTTTCTATGCTCTGCTCCATTATGCGAGTTAGCTGGCTACCACCCTTCCAAATCTTGAATGAGCTCACCAGTTTTCGCTGTGAGAAGGAGTAGTGAAGAATGAATACCAGAGGAGGACTAAGAAGGCCACTCTTGCAAGGTACTGCTATATTCAGGGAAAGGGAAGACAGAAGGAGAGAAATATGAACAGATTACTGTAAAAAATAAGAAGTGGGGCTGCCAGCTCCATGATCACTACCTGACCCCATTGTCCTGGCCAACATTCCCCTTCCCATAAAACCAGTTCATGCAATTGTCCAAGGCAGTGTGTAGATATTCATGTATGAAATGGCTGCCACTACACATTCAGTCACTTCACTACCAGTCTAGTATTGCTTGTAAAGCACTGGATACAGTGTGTATAAAACGCACTATATAAATGCTGATTCTTCTTCCTCTTATTATTATTATTATTATTATTCCCCATGGCAAAAGAAGACAAGACAAGCATATATTTGATTTTTGAGAAGGCATGAACTGTAACATTGGACTGCACAAGAACGTTATTACAAAAGTGGTTGTTCTAGGTGGTGGTGAAGGGTGTGGCTGCAACCCCGCTACACACATTGTAACGTACTTGTTTGCGGCTGCTGCATTTCACTTTCTTGAAGAAGTCTAATTTATTGATTGTAGAAATGTTTATATTCAAACTATGGATTACATTTGTAGGTTCTGTCAAAAACGTACTAGGAAAGAATAATAGCAGAAACTATAAAGGTTTAATAAAAATGTTAAAAAGTGTATATTAAGAATGCACACCACTCCAGCACCACATTTGTAGCATCCTGGATACACTATAACCACTAGACCACCAGGTTATTCAAAATTTGTACTGCACTGTGGTTTCCCACAGAGAAAGTCAGTTGGATTAAAACACAATTTCAGCATGATAAAGTAAACAAAATGAACAGAACCATAGCCTAGCATGTGTATTATACAAAATAATGCACATGGTTTTGACCATTTGGTTGAAACAATTCTATACAAAGGGAAAAAAAGAACTACATAGCACTATAGAGAGACATATATCTCTCTGACTTTGGCTCCAATGATGTCATCACTTAACACATTTGGTGGCCATTTTAGGAAGCAGGTAAGACAGTTTTTTTTGAAATTGGAAGGCTGATGTTACAATTTTCAAATGCTCTGGAATCACATTTAGTTACATCATTTGAATGTAGTTTTAGCATTAATGAATACAGCAGCCTTTCCTTCAGTCACCTAAGGAGTCAGATTTTTGAATAGTTTGTTGTCAAAATATCATTTAGGTATCCTTTAATGTAATTGTACTTATTATTAGTTATTATTATCCTCTGAGCATTTGCCATCAAAGACGGTGATAGCGAGGAAGAATTGATACTGCTAGAAGGGGACACTAAGATATTCACAATGCAATTACAATCATAAGATGAATGAAAATTAAGTTGAAAACTACACAGTTACTAATTTATTTTTTTTGTTTTTATTTTAGTCTTTAGTAACTGGCTAAGGCCCACTAGGCACAAGTGCTAAATAACGTATTAGTAATACCAACATTCAGAAAAAGATGAAAAATATCTGTTATTAATTTTTTAAAGCTGTCATGTAATTTTAAGTTTCAATACAAAAATAACACTGATGCAGTCTATTGAAACAAAAAATAGTATTGCCACTATATATTTGTAATTTTTTGGCTGTCACAACCAAAAAACATGTATAATGTTGATAATGCACTGAAAAGCCAGGTTCAAATAATATAGATACTTATAGAATAGTATTGCTACATAAAAACAATATTGACAGAGCTAATTCATAATGTCTGGGATTCTAAGCTTTATTGAGAAAAATAGTAAGGTTTAGTCAGCCCATTGGCATATAGGGCAGAGGCGCTAAGGAGTACTTCACCTCTCCTATGCCAGTGACCCAAGTTCAGGAATGCACTTAGGCCATCGTGGGTCAGCCAGGGGATCTGGGAGAGGATTGAGCAGCCATTAGGCAGCTCTCCTCTCCTAGATTGGGTAGGTTAGCCATCCTGTCCCTTGACTGCCACAGGATGGCAGCTCAGTGGTGGGGTTGGGCAAATGGGGACTGGTGCTAGGCCAGGAGGGTGGAGTGGGGTCTTCACTGGTTCTGACTGACATGCACGCCTTCACACACATGTGTGTCTGTGTCAGTCAGGATCCCAAGGAAATAAGGGGCGAAAACTAGGAAAAACACTATTTCTCCCATTGCCATATGGGTCAGTCCCCAGGGTAGCCCTTTTTGAGCTCAGTGGCAGGTGGAGGTAGTGATAGCCCCAACAGTTCCAAAGTGAAACCTTTCAAAAGATAATTTCATTGAAATGGCATAACTATGGAGCTGTTAGGGCTAGAAACTTAATTTTCTTTTAAATGAAAGATTGGAGTAGGCTAAGTTGATATTTCAGTACAGTACGGTTACAGCAACCATATAATGATATAAAAACATAAAATGGTTCTGTGGTCTAGCACAAAATCCTGACATTTAAATTCCCAACACACAGCATCCTGCTGCCATTTTCCTAACACTCAGCTGCCTGACAAGTGTAAAATGCTGACATGACACTGCCCGACAATGGAAGCGTGATCACCATTGAAATGATTGTATTAGGTCCCATTGCAGGGGCTTTCCCCCACGACCCCATATCCCCCATAACTAAAATATAATCCCCAATACAATGCTCACACTTCCATTGTCAGGTAGTGTCACATCAGGATTTTATACTTCTAATTCCATTTAGTGTCAGGAAAATGGCGTTGGGATATTATGTGTCGGGAACTTAGCTGTCAGGATTTTGTACGGATACCATGGTTCACTAAATTTGTACTGTACAGCATATTGGCATTTATAGACCTATTGTAACACAGGAGATCAGTATCATTAGGATCTATGCATGTTGATTAGACTCCTTTAAGCATTATAAAATATCATAAAAGATCACGTTTGGAAATTTTATTTGTTTATTCACTGGATTTTGTTAATGGGGCAGAAATATACTAATGGTTGTTTTGTTTAAGAAAATAACAAATTAGTTTCAAGTTATTCTTAAATTTAGCTTTATTCATATAACAAGCAAACATGATTTCAGTCGATACATGATGTTATCTATAAAACATTTCCACACTTCAGAGGATTTATTAGCTTTTTAGGCCATCCTAAAATTCCCTCTTACTGCAGTGCTACATTAGCTTTAGAATTATCTTATCGTGTTTGGGCAAGCAACTGCAGTTTTTCTAATTGATGTTGCTAGGAGTGGTAACAATGTGTCAGTACTTTTCTGCAGTACCTTAACGTGGTGCCACGAGTTCTTAGGTAAGAGGGAAGTTATTTTGAAGGGGCACTCCGGAGATGAAATGGATGCCAATACAGCAACCACAAGATGATTTATTTTTTCAGCCACTATGGAATGATATGCCTTCAGATGGGATTCAGCAGGGTAGCAGATATGATACATGAGTATAATAGATAATATCTGATATAATATCATATATGCAAAGATAATGTAATCTGATACGATATGCTGTAATTTCTCGTTCTTAAACCCATATAATGATTTACTTACATTGTATTTTATATATCCAGAAGTTTGGGCAACAATTCATCGTTGTAATTATGCTTATTTATTTATTTTCCTTATGTTGTACTCAGTTGCTTTCCTTTTTTTTCTATAACCTGGTCGTTTGTGAAAACTGGCATTTTTGCTCACATATTTACCAGTATAAAATAAATAAATAAATAAATAAATAAATAAATAAAATATGAGCAACTAATACAATCTGAAATAGCATGGCATGATATGTTATTATATATTTTATGTATGTTATCATACTGTATATTCTGTTTTATTTATTAGTTTTCTTTATGTACCATGAAAACGTAATATAAAATTGAAGCTTTGAAATAGGATTTGTGCTTGCAGCTTGTCTGCTGTCCCTCATACTGTTTCCAGACATTGCTAGTGATGGGGGAGGGGGTGCTGACAAATTTGTAGTAGTAGTAGTAATATTTTTATTTTTATACAGGAAGTCAGAAACTTATACCATTAGGACCAAAGGTCCTGTTTTCAAGGTGATCATGTTTAAACTTTGAGTATTGTTACAATCACGGATAAAATACTAATACATTTATCACACATACCAAATAGACTTACATTCCCAGAAATATAAAGAAATATGAAATTTTGTATCAAATTTCACATAATTAAAACTAATTACAATTTAGTGGGATCTGAACTTATCTACATTCTCGCATAACAAACACATTCAATTCCAAACATTCTTGGATCAGATAAACTTAGCTAAATATGCCTAAATTGTACAAATTCTATAAGATGACTTGTTAGTTTTTCCTTTCAAACCTTATTGCTCATACACACACGACCTTAATTTCTTTTTTACAATCACAGATAAAATACTAATAATTTATCACACATACCCAATAGACTTACATTCCCAGAAATATAAAAGCAATATGAAATTTAGTATCAGATCTCACATTATTAAAATTAATTATAATTTAGTGGGATCTGAACTTATCTACATTCTTGCATAACACACACATTCAATTCCAAACATTCTTGGATCAGATAAAGTTAGCTAAATATGCCTATGTTGTGCAAATTCTATAAAATGACTGATTAGTCTTTCCTTTCAAACTTTATTGATCATACACACATATGACTTTAATTTCTTTTTTAAGGTGTGCTTGGAAACGTTTTAGATTTGTCTCCAGTTGGGCAACAAATGCAAGATATTTTTGGGGGGAAACAAGACTTTACATTTCTGGATGGATCACTTTAATCCACAATATTGGACCTAGACACACCTAAAGAAGGAAGAGGGGAAACTGGTGTGCTTTTAGATTGCTTTGGATGGTTTCACCATGAGATGCACTTAATGACTAACAGGGATTGAAGGTTGATTGCACTAAAATGAGAGGTGGACCAATGGACTGCTGGAGAATAATGAATCAAGGTGTCTTTGGCTGTACTATCATGCACTCAGCCCTTGTCCTGACAGTCCCACAACAATTACTTCTAGTCCCTGTTCCACCATGATGAGCTCCAGTCTCCATCACCACCACTTGAACAACTTGTACTGGATTCTAACAATGATGAATCACAAAATTATTTAATTGTTTGTTTAAACTTGCAAAGTTTCATCAGGAAAGCAGACTAGGTGGGCTGAAGGCCCTTATCTGCTGTCAACATCTATGTATCTATGTATCTGTGAAAGATATACTAAGATGATAACAGCTGTTTTGATGATGCATCTGGGAGGGGCAGTAAAACTTTGGCAATAACATGCAATAAAATAAAATATATACCAAGTTGCAGTTGCTATGCAAAAAGGAAATACAAATACAGAGTAGACATATAATATAGTAGCTATAACCAGTGAAATATATATATTGTTAAAAAAAGTAAAAAAAACTGACCAAATTAGGCAACTTCATTGGCTATTAAACAGCACCTGACCATTGATTATTTACCTAGAAGCTGCACAGTTCTTAACTAACCTGCCCTAATCTACCTAGCAAAAACCTAACTAAATAAAAATAAAATATTTTACAGTTAAAATAAAATGTTTTCCATGTTTTAAACACAAAAACCCACAACAAGGCATACATTTCTTCAATATAAATACAGTTCCCAGATTCACTCAAAGGCACACGACCTTTGTTATCAAACTCCTCTATTCTAGCAAACAGCAAACTAGCTGAAGGAAAATAAAAACCTTTTCCATCAAAATAAAATATATTTTATAAGCACAATAAGCCACTCCAGGGCATGAGTTTCTTGAGAAATAATGCACTTTTTGTGTGCAATGAAAGTCAGTTGGCTGTTGGCCTTGTTCCTTCCAATTCCCCCAGGGCATGCATTAACTCTCTAGAAATGCATACCCTGTTGTGGTCACTGCTTACGTAAAAGATTCAGCACTAGAATAACTTAAAAACCCTAGGTAATGCTGTGGTCAATGGAGGGTGATACTGGGTGGAGCTGCAAGCTGAGGACATAAGGCAGTCAGGGGCAATTATAGCATTCAGTGGAGAAGTCACAATGGGAGGATCTGAGTGAAAAGAGGAAGGAGGCTGACCAAATAGCAAGAGACTGGGAAGACTATAGCTTAGGCATGTTGAAGGAGACTGCAGTATGACCTGCAAAGGATTTCATGTGAGGAAGGGAGAGCGAGTGGTGGTCAATGTTACTAAGGGAGTACAAAGTGGAAGAGGTGGATGAAAGGAGGGAGGTAAGGTGGGGGACACAGTGGGGGAGAGAGTTAAGCTAGAATTTGTAGCTAAAGGAACCCCAGTGGGATAAATACCTGGTATCAAGGATGGGAAGGTAGAGAGAGCATTAGAAGGTGGAATGGTGGGTCTGACGGGTACAGTCCAGTGCAAAATGGCAGAAAGAGTGAAAGTGGGTTTTGAGTCTGGCCAGTGTGTATTTAGGAGCTGCAATGCAAACAATATCACAATAGTACAAAACTGGAAAGATAATTTTTGAGAGGCTTTCTTTGTGTGCAGGAACCAGCAAGCACATTTTATTCCTATAAAGAGCCACTAATTTAGAGTGGTGCTTCTGGGGGAAGACTGCCAAATGCACATAGAAATTGAATTGCCAGTACCGTGCCTCATGGCATTTGATGGAGAAGGTGCCCTCGGTCAACATACCATCATGGGGATCAACAAAGTAAAGGAAGGGGGTTTACTTAAAAGGAAGGAAGGAACTATAACTAGAGGGCATAGCCTAAAGCTTCAAGGAGGAAAATACAGAGACAATGTGAGGGGGTGATTCTTCACAGAAAGGGTGGGGGAGGCATGGAACAAGCTTCCAGAGGAGGTGGTAGGGTCTGAAATGGTGGAGGGGCTTAAGAGAGAATGGGACAGTCATATGGGACTAAATAGCAAGGGGAGGGGGATTCCAGAGGGGGATGGAAGAGTAATGGGGTTAGGGGCAGACTAGATGGGCTGGTGTGCCCTTTTCTGCCACCAAATTTCTATGATTCTATGGAAAAAGGGAGGGCCTGGACAAGCTCTGCATGGTGCCAAAGGTCAAAGAGACCATTTTCTTGGAACTGAGGGGGCAGTTGATCATCCCAGAACCAGTGATGAATGTTTGAAAAATCCAGCTGGAGCTGAGCAGTTAGGTTGGGAGTAGAGTCACCAGGGGCAAAGATCACCCTATAGTCCATGTATGTGTGGACAGCAGTGGAGATGCAAGCATTTGAGAGATCATTATGGAAAATGAAGAGGAGTATTGGCCCAAGACTGAGCCTTGGGGCACAACTGAGCAGATAGTGAGAGGGGTGAGATTGTGTCTTCAATGTGGACAGCTTTGGACCTGTCCTCAAAGGAGAAGAACCAGCTAACTGCAGGGTCAAAAAGTACCACCATTTTAAGCTTGTCCAGGAGAAGGTGTTGTGTCACCATGTTGAAGCCTTGGCCAGGTTGACAGATATAATGAGACCTGGTCCATTCTGGATAGGATGGAGCCAGTCAGCCGGAGGAGGAAAGTAGAGTGGAGTGGGACTTTCGGAAGTCAGACTGGAAGGGTGAAAAAGGAAGATGATTCAGGAGAAGGGGAGAGATGTTGGACTTGGTGTTCCTGGATCCTGACCAGGGTAGGGAGTAGGGAGTTAGGCAGATAGTTCCCAGGAGAGGTGGGGTCATCATCTTTGGGAAGGGAGATGACTGTTACCCATTTCCAGTTCTCTAGGACAGTGACCAAGAAAAAGCAGAGGTTGAGGTTAGTGTTGCTGGGTATTGTGATGGCAGGAGCAGAGAGATGGAGGAGCTTAGGGTCATAGCCACCGGGGCTCAGACCTTTAAGGGGGTTAAGAGCAAGAAAGGCATTAAACATGGCAGCTGAAGTGGTTGGAGAGGAGAAGGAGCAGGGGAGGCCAGAGGTAGGAGAGGAGGAAAGAAAGGATGAGGAGAAGATGCCATCAGGGAGCAAATACTGGTGGTGAAGAATGTGTAGAAGAAGTCAACAGCCACAGAGATGGGGGAGCCATCCAACTTGAGAACTGAGGAGAGAGACTGGGTCAGTGGGGAGAATGGAAGATGAATAACCTTCCAGAACATAGATGGATCATCAGTGATTCTTTTATGCCCATGTAACATGCATGCCTATCACATGGATAAGCTGCAATACAGTAGGACTGGCAAGGGGATAAAGAGTGATACTACAGTCCACCATCCACCCAAACCCCTCACAGTCCTCACAGCACCCCACTGAGAGACTGTGTCTCACACAGCAGTCTACTTAACTTTTCACTCACTGATTGTTTGGCAGGCTGACACACATAGGCAAAAAATAAAATAATCAACTTCTGTACTCTACAGCAGCACCAGGAGTCAATGAAAAAATTGTCAAGCAAACCTTCAAAATCACCCCTTCAGCTTTCTCAGTCTGCTAAATTCAATATGCCTTGCTTCTGCTGCAGAGAAAAAAATATTCAAAAATAAATGTGGATTGCAGTGTTCTCCACACAATCAGCACTTAGTAAAACAAAATGTCAAATACATCTTTAAAAAAATCTGCCCTGTACCTCCCCTAGTCTTCCACTCTGCCTTTCCAGCTACAAATAATGCAACGACCAATGCAGGCTCACACTGCACACTACAGTATCTCCTCTCTCTTTCAACATAACTTCACTAGCCTGCTTGCCAGACAGAAACTACAGTTAAATATAGTGAGAATTAACAACTGGACTAATAATTCATAATTTTCTGATAGTTTCTAAAGTTTTTGGATCAAAAGTCACTCTTTTTTCACAAAAAAGGATCTACTTTACTAGTCACTGCTGCCGCAGTTCCTTCTCCTGTGAGAGACAACTGGGAATGGCACTGAGATGTGCGCAGCAAGAGATCTTTGACAGCATGAAGAGTTCTCCAACAGCATGACGAGTTCTCTGACAGCTTGAGTTCTCTGACAGCATGGGGAGTTCTCTGACAGCAAGAGGAGTTCTCCAACAACATGAGGAGTTTTCTGACAGCATGAAGAGTTCTCTGACAGCATGAGGAGTTCTGTGACAGCATGAGGAGTTCTCGATCTCCAGCACTGCTGAATGACTATTGCAGGTCATTTGGCTTGCCAACATCTTGGATGTGCTTGGTGTGTGCTCACTGTAAAAGCATCATGACATCAGTGGTGAAAGGAAACCATGTTCCTTTGAACCTGCTTCATCGATGTCCAAAACATCAGATTTCAATTAGAGGTGGGCAAGCCAGGAATTTTTCACCTACAGCCAAGCCAGAGCAGAGCCAAGTGTCTGGCTTCACCCTCTAAGCCAAAAGACAAGCTGAGCCCAACCCACTGCAGGCAGTTCTCTACATAGGAGTGGAATGTTTCAGCCACTATGCTAACTGCTTGGGCTAACTATGTTTATTTTAACTATAACTAGCTCAACTTGAGCCTTGGTTCTCAATTGTTTATAGAGTTTGAGCCTAGTTAAGCCAGGAACTAGGCTTCAGCCTGCTATAGCCTGCCACCTTCTGGTTCGGCATATTCACTGAACACCAATTTAACTTCAGCTTTTGTTTAGATGATACATGAGTCCCCAGGACCCTACACACTCTCCAACCTCCCATGAACTACAGCAACTACGGTCTGCTAGATTAGACTAAAGAGTACAAACTCTAGCAATAATATAAGCTAAAGATTTATTAGACATGTTAACTACAAGCCCATAATAAAAGTGTGCTGGAATTATCACATTTATAGCAAGATTTGGGTTTGTTTTCTGAAACAAAACTGCAGCAGCTCCAGAACATATAGGGGAGTCACATGGTATGAAGATTCTGTCTGAAACAAAGACACGTACAACTACTGTAATGTCAATATGGAAGCATATCAAGCACTGACCACCGAGCATGGGCCAACTTATTGTAGTTACAGTGCGCTTTTCATTTTAAGCTTTTCCTGGCTGCAATTGATGGAAGAAATCAACTTGTTGATATTGTACATATGCCATCTTGATTCAAGTAACTGAGCAGTGTCTTCATTCAGAACATCTGTCCTTAGTAATGCCTACATTAGTCTGCCCTCCCTCCCTTCTCAGCTGAAGCCTGAGATTGATCTAATGTGGTGAGCCAAACTGTATTGCCTATTTGCATAAGAAGTTTCTACAGTTAAAGCCTATTTTGGTAAGACTGTTCTTTTGCTCATTTCTGTGCAATTAAACTGTGGTGCTGACCCCTTCTCTACAGAGTTGAGTATATGTATTTGACAAAGACATGTTTGGGAAACCTTTTCTCCTGCTATAGTCTGCTCCCCACACCTTTCACTTACCCTCTCTGTTCTGGACTTCTTCCCTATTTGTTTCTCCTAATCTGGCATGACCTCTTTCTTGTAATAATAATGTGATTATTGATATCTCATGTCCTTTTGCACAAATGATTTGATATGTATTTGTATATGTTTTCTTGCTCTTGACACAACACAAATTGTTGTGTTATCTATGTAACCTTTTGTACTGTACCTAATTGATGTGGAACCTTTGTAAAAGAGCCTCTGGCTCAAAGGTAGTAATTCCTAGAACAATAAATTAAACTAAACTATATGTATTGCCATTTTTAAACACTTTACGGTATTTTCACACATGTGGTTTAAGAGCTACCCATCCCATGTGTTTTTTGCTCTTATTTTGGAGGTTACAGACTGCATTCCCCTTTTGGATTGTAGCTCCTACCTGGAATTGCAGGCAAAATGGCCACCAGCACACCAACAGCGGAGTGCCTTTCTTTTACTAAAGAAGTTGGTAAAGACATAGCATCCAGTGCTGAAGAAATTGAACAAATGTTATCTGGTATACTATGCAAAAGGATAGTGACCAAATGGATATGAGGACTTTTGAAGGATGTTATTGTAGCATCAATATGTAAGCACGTCAGACACTTATCAGCAAGGTACAGGTTGGCTTGCTTGAGCTGCAGGGTGCTTTTAATGTTATTATTTTCCTGACTGTAACTGATGGAAAAAGTCAGCTCTTTTGATATTTTGTATATGCCATCATAACTGAGCCGTGTGTTCATTCAACACACCTATTCTTGGAAATGCCTACATGAGTGCTGCAGCATGTTTTCTGCCTCCCTCCTCAGCCAAAGCCTTAGATTGTCTCTGATCTGGTGAGTCAAACTGTATTGCCTGTTTGCACAAGAATTTTCTACAGTTTAAGCCTCTTTTGGGAAGACTGTTCCATTATTCATTTCTGTGCAACAGAAGTGTGGTGCTGACCCCTTCTCCGCTGAGTGGTGTTCTTTGTGTATCACCCACAACTCTCTGGTGCAGAAAAAGTCCAGATGTTAGAAAAAGTGCCAAAACTGACTGAAAATGGGCAAAAAGTATATCATGCAAGATAGCAGATAAGGGCAACGTAAAACAGAATTAAAAAGTATATTTCAAAATGTTCACTTCAAACAAGCACTGCTGCTTTAAGTGGCACCGAAGCTCATTTATAGCTTACAACAATGTTTCTTCTCTCCCAATTTTAGTATCATCTGCAAATTTAATGAAAGTACTAACAGATGTTACATGCTGCTTAGTGTAAGAGTAAAAAATGCAACATGAACACAACGTAAACATTGAGTAGTGACAATAAAGAACATGGTAAGACATCAAGTATATTAAAAGCTTTTATCACAAATAAAGTGGGATCAAAGAAGCTGAAATGTACAAAATTAAACCAAGTTGTAATAACCACAAGCAAAGTCAGAAGTGGCTGGACAGAACCAATTCCATAGATACTATGGCCTTGTTCTCAGACCTATTAGTGTATGACTGAAGTGCCATCTGGATGATGAAGGACAGAGCACAGCTAAGCCAATCATCCCATAAGGAGAGCAATGCTGGATTGTAAATGAGGGTAGTGCCAAGGATAACATTTTAGAAATAGCATGGCAATGGAGTTTTAAAAATTAAAAAAGTAGTTGAGACTATGCTATCTTGCTGAATCATAAACACTGGCAAGTACCCAAAACATGTGCATGCTGTTTACTTAGGGATAAGGGAAGCATGTGCAAGATAAACTACCATAAAGATTTTTATACACTGCTTAGGGCAATGGCAACAAACATTTTTTTTACTGTGACTTTTCATGCACAGTAGAGTTTTCCCAACAGCATTGTTGAATGGCTCAAATAATTAATGGTGGTAACCCAGCAGCACAGACAATGGGGCCTATGAACTATTCCGGGCTGGGTACACATGAGAGGTGTGTAGTGGACAGGTGTGTGATGGTAGGCATGCATGATCACTGACCACTGTCAAGTGCCTGTCTTTGCCCCCAGGCCCCTGTTTTTCAGGATTAGGTGATTGGGGGACCAGTTCAGATGACACAGGCAGGCATCCGACTGGATACCCAACCTGGTCCTGCAGTAGATCCCATTCTCCAAGTGGAGCAAGGGATTGTGAGATTCATAGGATTCATAGGATATAATGAGCTCAGGAGGCGAGATGCCCTTGTAGAGCTTGCCACCAGTGTGGTGGATTAAAATTATATCACAGGTGAGATATTTTTCTGCTGCCCATATAAATGTCCAATTGTCTTTTAAATAGTTCCATAGTGTTACTCTTAACTATTTCACTTGGTAGAGCATTCCACTGGGACACCACCCTTTGACAGAACCAGTGGCATCTCTTGTAGGTTTTACAGTTATCTCCTCTTAATTTAAGATTATGTGTTCTAGTATTAGTGCTAGAGCTGTTTCTTATTAAGCCCAGTGTTTCAAAAAGTGGATTATGAATTGCTTTATATGTCCAACAGAGATCACCATGTAGATGTCTATACTCCATAGAATAGAGATCCAATGTGTTTAGCCTTGCCTCGTATTCTAGGTTGTTCATATCCCTAATTCATTTTGTTACTTGCCTTTGTACTCCATCCACAAGTTTCTGTCCTTTATTTGTAGCTGGTGCACAATAGGAAGAGAGCAGTAGTCTAAATGTGGTCTAACTAGGCTTGTATAAAGTGGAAGAATGACCCTGGAATCCCTACTTTTTATATGTCTGCGATTGCAGCCTACTATTCTTTGGCACTTTTTAACCTTTACTAGGGTACGGGTGTCGAAAGATAATTTACTGTTCACTTGAACATCCACGTCTTTTTCATTTGTTGTTTCTGTAAGTTGCATGTTATTTAATTTATAATTAAAATTCAGATTATTATGACCCAAGTGCATAATATTACACTTCTGTTCATTAAAAAGCATTTTATAGTCGGTAGCCTAGGCCCCTATCTTGTTTAATTCTTTCTGGAAGTTGTTTGCGGCCTGTACATTATTGATTATACATCCTAGTTTGCAATCGTCTATGTATTTAGATATCCAAATATTGCTAGACATTTGCATTGTTGAAATCAATATTAAAAAGAACAGGGCCCAGAACAGATCCCTGTGGGACACTGCTACTTACCTCACCCCATTTTTAACAGCGGCCTCTAATGGCAACACGTTAACATCTGTTTTGTAACCAAGATGTGACCCAATTTATTATGTTGGGATGAAACTCAAACTTGTACATGTGGTTTATTAAAAGTTGATGGGAAACCTTATCGAAAGCTTTGGAAAGTCAAGGAAGATTATATCCACTGGAAGCCCCAGATCAAGAGATGCACTGACATGTTCAAAGAAGTTCAACAGATTAGTTAAACAAGATCTTCCCTGACAAAAACCATTGTGAGTAAGATCCTGTAAGTTGTTACTTGAAATATGGACTTCAATTCGGGTCAGCAGTAATCTTTCTAGAAGTTTACCTATAATTGACGTAAGACTGATGGGTCTATAGTTTGATACATTTTTTTTTATTACCAGATTTATATATTGGGGTAACAAGTGCCTCATTCCATGAGTTAATAATTTCACCTTCATTTAGAGAGGCATTAAACAAGACAGCTAGAGGACCACAAATAACATTAGATGTTTCTGTAAGGAACCTGGGATGAACATTATCAGGTCTTGGGGATGAATGAGGTTTAAGATTTTATAATAGTTTTTTTACCTCTTCTACAGTAATTGGTATTGTTTATTCTGTACATAAGTCATATTACGTAGCAGAGTATCTTGCGGCATAAATACGCTTGTGAAATAGTCATTAAATTCAGTTGCCATAGCTAGCTCACTGCTTATTATCCCCATGCTAGTTTCAATTGGGCCAACTGTACAGATATTTCCTTTTAATAAACCAATATAATTATAGAAGGATTTATGATTATCTACAGTTTGGGTTGCTAAATTTAGCTCAAATTCCCTCTTTGCTTTTCTTATACTGTATTTTACTGTTTTTGGTTTTTCCTTATATGATTTTCTAGGAAAACATAAACTGAACTTACAGCTGAAATGGGCATACTGGGTGGGCCATAGGCCCTTATCTGCTGACACTGTCTATGTATCTATGAATTCCAGGAAGTTACTGTAGGATTCCTTTTATATTTGCTGTAATATTTCTATTTTTTGTTTATTGCCCTCTTTATACCTTTATTCCACCATAACGGTGCTCTGAGACCTTTATTATATTGTTGTCTATTTGGGTACCAAATGTTCAGACAGTATTTAATCTTGGCCCATATGTGGTCCCAGATTTGATTTAACTCAAGGCCCTGGAGTTCTGCTTCCCAATCCTAGGATCTTAAATATTTATTTATTCTTTTGTATTTTGCTTTTGTGAAGTCCATAATTACTGTTACTTCATTTATGATATCGATATTCATATTAATCTTTGTTTTCACCATTTTATGATCACTGTCTCCTAGTGTTGCATCAATAATTGGAGTAGATATCTTACCCCTCCATGTTTGTTAGAATAATATTGAGTATGTTATTCTCTCTTGTTCCCTTAGTTGCTGTTTGTGAAATATTTTGATTAATAGTGAGATCAATAAATGCAGATTCAACATGTCCATGGCCTTCATGTGTGGACAAATCAATTCTGGGGAAATTAAAGTTACCCATAAGAATATAATTGTGGACAGTTTCCATGTTTTGTAGTATTGTTAGTAATTCACTATTTTTAGTCAAACTTAAGTTTGGGAGTCTATAACAGAGGCCTACAACCAGTGTCTCATCTTGTAGATTAAATTGGGCCCAGATTGCTTCCACTTTACTACTAGAGATTTCTGCTGGGGTTATACTATGGGCTGCATACTTATTAGATATATATAGCGCAACACCATGTCCTCTGGCATTAACTCTGTTTTTACAGAACTTTGAGTACCCCCGAATCTCAGTGTCCCATTCATGCCCTGTAAACCAGGTTTCTGTGCCTCCACACATTGCAATATTGTCTTTCATTAGAATGTATTTTAATTCATCAATTTTATTAGACAGACTGCATGCATTAACTAGCAGGATGTTTAATAGGTGCTTATTGCTGCTAGCTTTATTGCTTTGGTGTTGCTTAATTCTAGAATCACTGTTGCAATTTTTTTGAATACTACTTTCTGGTTTCAGGAGGGCAAGACATGAGTTGACCTCCCCCCAAAGATGTTAGTTTAAAGTTTTGGCAATAACATCTGTTATATGCTTCCCCGATAATGAACTACCACACCTGCTAAGATGAAGCCCATCCCAGCAGAATAACTCTTCTTGATGGTAAAATTCCTCCCAATGTGTAATGCAGGATATGTTTTGTTTAAGTGTCCATTTCCACATCCATTCATTTATAGCTTTAATTTTTAGGGTATAATAATGTGAGGCTTTGGGAATTGGTGAAACTTCAGATAAAACGGACACAGCCCATTTGTATCAGTTTGTTAGTGAATGCCACATAATCTTGCTTTATACTCTCCACTGGGTCCTTAAATATGTTATTCGCGCCAATGTGTACAATAACCAAAGGGTTGGGACCTGTGTTGTTTAATATCTTACTGGACAACTCACCTATGTCTACTAATTTAGCCCTGCTAAAACTAGATAATGTTCTACAGGATTTATTTGGGTTGCACACTGCTCTGTCCAGATGTTTAATTATTGAGTCACCTAGTACTAGTATTTCTCTATCCACTGCTGGGCTTGCAGATTCCTGAACTGTAGGAGGGTTTACAGTAATATCTGTTTCGATTATTAATTGAATATTAATGGAGGTTTGATAGTTTACCTAAGGATCAGGTAAATCTGGAGCTAAGATATTAAAACTATTATGTTAAGGGAGGTCAAATATATTAGCCTTCCTACCCTTTTTAGACACTTGGGAGCTTTTTACTGTGTACCACTCACCATTAGGGGAGCTGTTACAACCTTCATCTCATACCCTTTTTTTGTTAGCAGTCTGGTATGTTGTTGGTGTTTCAGGTAGTTTTTGATTAGTTATTTTAGAGGGAATATTAAAATTAATTAGGGAGGCTTGGGAAACAACTGGCTGGCTTGGTGCAATATTTGTTGCAGCCTGTCCTGAATTTAACCTGATAGCCATTTCTTTTTGATAGGATTCGAGAGATTCTAATCTTTCATTAAAAAAGCTGACTTCTCTCAGCAATTCCTCATTTTGCGAGCGTTTAGGGCATTTAAATTTCTCTTTTGGTATTGTTTCCATGATGAGGAACATATTACAACAAATGCATTTAATACCAAGTTTGCCTTCTAAAGTCATTACGTTATCCATCCTAAGCACACCACAGTACAGATTAAGAGGATATACAAGACCTAGGAAACCCCCGTGTACAAAGTACAGTACTTTATAAATACAAGTATTATCAACTTACATAGTGTTGATCATTGATACACCTGCCCTTTCCTGTCTCTGATTATTACTATTCCAGTTCCCTGACACAGCAACACACGCTAACACGCAAACGCGCACATCTTAGCACGTGGCCATGCACTGCCCTGCTTGCAGTAGGGCTGCACTTATACTAGTAGCTGACCCAGAAATATCCATGAGGTCAGATGCTACCCTAAGCTGCTCAAGAAGTTAAAACTTTATTTTATTTATTTATTTATTTAAAAGTTTAACCAGGCAGACATACTGAGCGACTAACCACTCGTTTCCAGATGCGACCTGGGGGAAATGGGGAACATTTAGGCAAAATAGACATACAGGTTTATGTACAGTTGAGAGGCACAACAGTGAAGGGCTATACATGTTGGTAGCTAAGGTAGCCATGCAGCTTAAAGAAATAGGCAGGCATGGAGACAATGCATAGAAAAGATATTTCATTGTACAAATAAAATAAATTAAAATCCTTAGTCATTTGTAGACTCTTCCAGTAAAGGGTACATAGTCCACAAAGTAAGGTATTGAGGCCCAGAAGGCTTTTGGGGCTACTAATGTGAAGTGCCCGTTGCAGGAGCAGACAGTGAGGAAGTGTTCATGGAGGCGGGAGTTGAGGTGACTAGAATTAGTGATATGGCGGATATCTGCTGGGAGGTCATTCCATAGTTTAGGCAAGCTGTAACTAAAAGCAGCCTGACCCATAGTGGTACGCATGCAGGATATGGAAGCACCTATTATCTGAGTGTCATGGCGAGTAGAAGCCGCCCTGGATTGAGTAGTTAAGGTGGAATTTAGGTAGGGTGGGAAGGTATGGGACCAGAATTTAGCAGCAACATGTGAGCAGTGGATTTGTCTGTGGGCTGAGAGTGAGGGGAAAGGCCAGAGAGCTATAGAGGTCACAGTGGTGCGTAAGTTTAGGACATTCCAGTACGAAGCGGCAGAAGGAATGGAAGAGTGTGTCCAGGCTGAACAGAGTGGAGGGTGAGGCGGTGCCATAGACTACATCCCCGTAATCAAAGATTGGAAGTATCATTTTTTGCACTAGTTTGCACCTGACCAGGGTAGGCAGGCAGCCTTTGTTACGATAGAGGGCACCCAGTTTAGGAAGTAATTTTTTGTGAAGGGAGTCTATGTGAATTGAGTAGTCTAGATGTTGGTCGAGCCAGACGCCGAGGTAGCGGAAAGAGGTACAGGAATCTAAGGGGGTATGGTCAAGGGTTAGGAAAGGGGGGCGGTTGATGAGTTGGGAGACACGAAGTTGCGAGCCAAAAGTTAGGGAGATTGTTTTATTTGCATTTAAGAAAAGCTGATCTGATTTGAGCCAAAGTTGAACAGCATTGAAATCCTGCTGCAGATGGTCATGCACTGTATCTGCAGATGGGCCAGTGTTGTAAATCACAGTATCATCAGCATACATGTGAATAGCAGAGTGGGAGCATACTTGCGGCAGATCGTTCAGGAAAATTGAGAAAAGGATAGGGCCCAGAACTGAGCCTTGAGGAACACCCATGGTGATGGGGAGGAGGACGATGTGCTGGGGACAATTCTCACAGATTGCTGTCTGCCATGCAAGTACGCCCGAAACCAGCTAGTGGTATGGTCGGATAGGCCTGCAGCCTTGAGTTTGCCCAGAAGTAGTGAACGGGAGACAGTATCAAAAGCTTTGGCTAGATTGACGAAAATGGCTGAGGTGATATGGCCTTTATCCATACCTGAGAGGATGTCATTTGTGACACTTAAAAGGGAGGTGACGGTGGAGTGAGATTTACGGAAGCCTGATTGGTAAGGGGTGAAGAAAGAGGACTCGACTAAGAACTGTGAGAACTGAGCAAGGACAAATTGTTCTTGTATTTTTGCCAGAGTAGGGAGGAGGGAGATGGGGCTGTAGTTCCCCGGGGAGGAGGGGTCCCCCCCTTTCGGTAGAGGGATGACCATTGCCATCTTCCATGCTGAAGGAATTGATGTAGCTAAGGAGATGTTGAGCAGGTCAGCTATTGGTGTAGCAATAGTGGGGGCCGAGAGCTGGAGTAGTCTGGAGTCCATGCCTGAGGGGCATTTACCCTTGTTGGGGTTTAGGTTACACAGCGCATGGTAGACTTCGGTAGGGGAGACAGGTCGGAAGGAGAAGGAGGTGGGGGAAGTGTGCTGGGAGGTGGAAGCAGTAGTTGCCTTGAGTAGGGAAAGAGGTAGAGTCTTAACCAGGGAGGAAGCACAGCTGGTGAAGAACATGTTGAACGCAGTGGCAACTTCAAGGGGGTCGGAGACAGCTGTGCCTAGGATGGATAGGGCTGGGGTAGGTGGTTGTACAGGCATGGATAGGAGGGTAGTAATAGTTTTCCAGAATTTGGTCGGGTGATTAAGATTTGTGCTAAGGGCCTGCGAAAAGTATTTCTGTTTAGCATGTCTGATCGATTTCATGCAAGAGTTGTGAAGGGCCCGATATGATAGGAAGGCTTCATGGGAGTTAGTTGATTTGAACTTTTTCCACGCCTGGTCCCTGGAGCGGCATTTGCTGATGATATCAGCGGAGATCCATGGGAGGTGGGAGCCCCTTACTCTAGCATTTTTAAGCGGAGCATGCATGTTCCAGACCTGCAGGAAGCTGTTTTGGAAGTAGTCTAGTGCAAGGTCGATTGAAGGGGCTCTAAGGATGACGGACCAGTCTACCAAGGACAGATCCGACAGGAGTGATGCTAGTGAAAGTGATTTGAAGGACCTGGCTAGAATGTTCTGGGAGGGAGGTTTGAGGGGTTTATGTACTTTCCTGACAAGGTATACCATATGGTGATCACTTAGGGAGTCTGGGAGTAAGCCTGCTCCTATAGTCCAATGGGGGGGTGTGGTCAGTGTCCAGTTGAGAAGGGAGTGGTTGAGTGTTTTTAGGTTTAGCCTGGTGGGTTGTGAAATTTGTTGTGTGAGGTTTAGGGCATTTACTTTGGAGCGTAGCTTGGTACAGTCACTTGCAGCCAATTGTAGTTGAAGTCGCTTAGGACATATAGTCACCTGCAGCGGCAGTGGATTTTAAGTTGGACAGGTGATCTAAAATGCACAGTATTGGGTGTTAGGGTGCAGTAATATCCTGCTACATACACTGGAGCGGAGAAGGCAGAGCAATTTTGAAGGTTAGAGACCCGATTTGTGGCGGCGAGCAGGGGTGGGGACTGGGGTGAACTGATGTTTTACGAAATAAACATGGCTAGGCCACCCCCCCTTTTTTTTCCCAATTGGTCTTACCTAATTAGGGAGTAACCTGGAATAGCAATAGAGGAATCAGGGTGTTGGGGTTTGAGCCAAGTCTCAGAGAGTATAAGGATGTCTGGGCGAAGTGATAGGATGGATTGTTGGAGTTCTGGAATTTTGTTAAGGACACTGCATATGTTTAGGTGCATTATTTTTAATCCTTTTGGTAAGGTCAGAGGGGATGTCACTGGTGAAAGGGTAGGATCTGGGTTAGTTTCGATGTCCCCTGCTAAAAGTAGGAGTAGCGAGGCAAGCTGTAAGAACCTGAGCCAAAGGGTCCTGTATGTGCAATGGCTTTTGTACAAGCGAGGTACTGTCGGGAGTTGATCAAACTTGAAGCAGCGTAGCACATACAGTCTTGGTGAGAGAGAGAATGAGGGAGAATGGTTGCTCCTATTAGCCAGTTGGGGGGAGCTAGTAGGTGCCGATTGAGGGAGTGTGGGTGAGCACAATTGCTCTAAGATTGAATCAACTAGATGGAGATGAGACAGTGGTTGCCTTAGAGGGCGTGAGGTTGGGGAGAGAGAGGCTACTCCCAGCAGTAGTAGAGAGAGAGAGCTAGAAGTGCCATTGTTAAGCTGCAGCAGGAAGATCTGTTCAGTATAGAGGCCACTAGTGGAGTAGGCAGATAACCTGCAAATGGAAAAGTGGGCTGATTGTTTTTTTATGCCCACTCAGTCACGTGATGATCCCTATAAATCTACGAGCCGACCAAGGGTGGTGGTGGGGTGGTGGGTAGCTGGTGCGCGGCACCAGCGGGGCTCGCACCACGCGGCAACCGGAGCACACAGACCGGAACAACGAGCACCCAGTCGAGAGCCGGTAAGCTCTTCCTCCCGTACCTTAAATCCCCTTCAAATTCCTGATCTGTCCTGGGGGGGGGGGTTGGCACTGGTCCGCGACCCCGATGATCTTCCGACTTGCTGGGAGGGCTGGCGGCTTCGTAGCCCTCACGGCTACCAGCTGTGGAGGAGAAGCAAGACCCAAGGTTAAGTAGGGATGCAAGGAGGAGTGGCGAAACTAAAGGTTGGTTAGGTGTGGGCTGATTAGAAAGGCAAGTGGTGCAAGGTAGGAAACATAGGAGAGCAAGGATGATGCAAGAAGCGTTGCGAGAGAATAGAGGGGAAAGGCACAGAATGGGAGCTTATCTGGAGGGGTAACTGCACAAAGTCAATGTCTGCACAAATAATGGTTTAGAATCAAATTAGCATACTTCGTAGTGTTTTTTAAGGTTTTCCCCCTTTTTTTTTTTATCTGTTAAGCTAAGTTAAAACAGCTTTGGTTCTTATGTCTAGACTTCAAATTACAGTTACAGATACAAAAGAAACAGCTACAGCCAGGTCTCCTCACTAGGCACTGCTAGCATAATTTGAACAAGAAAAAAACACGCCAAAAGTTCTCAATGAGTGGCCGCCCGCACCAGCAGTGCTCGCACCACGTGGCAACCGGAGCACACAGACCGGAACAACGAGCACCCAGTCGAGAAACTTAGAAACTAAAAATAGATATGAAACAGACTCCAGTCATGCATTGTAGCCAGGTTTCTACAGTTGAATATTCCCAAGCAAACAGTATTTTTGCCCCAAAACTTAGGTTGTAGTCCATCGGGTTAGCTGAAAAACTACAGCCCAACTCTTTCTGCTTCCTGTTATTGTAGATTAGCAGGGCTCCGTGGCTAACGAGTGGCTAAAAAAATATCTTGCTCTCAATTATGTGTGTAAGCAATAGAGACACACTGCCGTTAGAACAGCAGTTCAAAATAAAATGTCATACAGAGTCCTGCTCACAGTAGGGCCACACTTATACTACTAGCTGACCCAGAAGTATCTGTGAGGTCAGACACTACCCTAAGCTGCCCAAGAAGTTAAAACTTAGAAACTAAAAATAGATATTAAACAGACTCCACGTATGTGTGGTAGCCAAGTCCCTACAGTTGAATATCCCTAAGAAAACACTATTTTTCCCAAAACTTAGGTTGTAGTCTGTCAGGTTAGCTGAAAAACTACAGCCCAACTCTTCCTGCTTCCTGTTATTGCAGATTAGCAGGGCTCTGTGACTAACGAGTGGCTAAAAAAATATCTTGCTCTCAATTATGTGTGTAAGCAATAGAGACACACTGCCGTTAGAACAGCAGTTCAAAATAAAATGTCAGGTCAGGTGCAGGTTCCAAATTTGTAAATTGTTGGGCTACTGCCTGAATGGCTGCCCCCAACCCTCCCTTCCTGACCAGAGGGCTGGGGCAGCACAGTGGGGGTGCTATGGGTCCCTGTGGCCAACAGAGGTACATTGTGGGGGTCATGCAACGGTTACAGCAGGGTCCTTGCTGCCGTATCTTGTGCCCCCATACCTGGAACTCCATGCTTTCATGAATGACAGAGTATGGGCATGCTCCTGACACTCCCTCAGACCATCTGTGTGCATTGCCCCATGACCGGGCAGGGGATCCAATAAGATAAGGGATGTGCATCACTTCCATGCATGTGCACATGAATCCATGGGATGCTCAGCTGCAGAAATGTCACTCAGGATTGCCTATGCACCACAGATCCACCACATGAAGGCAACCTGCCCCATTGTGCATATACCCCAATATGCATATTTTTTAGACTATTAGTGGGCAAAATGTCAAATCAAACATACAGAACTTAAAGCAGCAATGCATGTTAGTGGTGGAAATCTGACATATACTTTTTATTTTTTTTAATTTGTCTCATATCTCCTGGCTTTTACAGTACAATTACAGCAAAAGACATGGTCAGATACTTCCTGAAAATTCTATGATACAGTATCTAGGGAAATTTTCTGCATTTCTGCAGTACAAAAGCAAAGCCATCAGAGAGATCTGATTTAGAAATATCACAGAATACCTGGAAATATCTGACCATGTCTATTGTGTATGTCACCCGTTTATCTCCATTTTGAGTCTACTTCAGTACGTTTTTATACTTTTGAAATAATGAAAGATGTGCTCTGTCTAATGTAGCTTGGTCAAGGTTTTCATTGTTATTCTCAGATGTTTTTGAACACTAATTGTTTAACATCATTTTCTTGAGACTATAATTAATACAGCAATATACAATACAAAACACAAGACAATATTTTTTTAAAGGATAACTTTTCCTGGAGACTCGGGTAACCTTACAGGGAAACATAAAATGACACAGAAACCATGCATAGATTGACACAGTATATAGCAATAAATAAATCAATAAATCAATCAGTCAGTATAATACAATAATAGATAAGTGACTGTATATTACGAGGGAGTAATACCGTCTAGAGTTTCCCTGTCCCCAGAAACTCAAGATGGTATTACTCCCTTGTGAAACACATTCACCTATGAGTTATTTTTTGATATATATATAAATGTGCTATTTTAATATGGCACTGAAGTACAGGAAAACAATGTCCTTGATTCAAGAAAAGGCATAGAAATGCAGTGCAGCTAGGCAGTGAGGATGTGTAGAACAATTACCTCCTGTGACAGTGTCGTTGTGTCTCCTCTGGTGCAGCAGTTCAGAGGGACAGGGATAGCTGGCAGTGGGGTGAAGAAAGGAGGTACAAGAGAGAGAGGTAGGTACTGCGGTGGAGGTGAAGGGTGGGGGAAGAAGGATGATAAGGTATAGGGAGAAATAGGGGGTGAGGGGAGGCTGAGTGGAGAAGACTTGCTAGAGTAAATGGTGGGGTATGCAGGGGCATGGTCAGGCAGCTTGCATTAACAGTGACTGTTAGGAAAACTCATGGGACTGGGAGTTGGGGGGGTGGACTGGCGGGTGCTGAAGGAGCATGATGCAAACTGATTGCTGAGGCAAGTCATGAGAAGGGACAGAGGAAGGGGGTACCTGAGGCCTGTCTAGTGCATGCTGGGGGCAGAGAGAGCAGGTGTGGCTGGACTGAGGGGCAGGTGCACTTAGAGAGTGTTATTAGGTGCTGTTTGAGGTCAGTTTTGAATTGGCCAGACAATTGGTGGCCAAGAGGTGCTTGGGGAGTTCATTCATCCACAGAGGGGCCTGGTAGGCAAATGCATGTTGCCCAAGTGAGGTGTGATGGAAGGGGATAGCCAAGGCCCCTCTAGTCCTCCCCCTGGTGACCTGTAACGAGTTGGCTAACTTGATCAAACTGCCTACACAAGGTGGTGTTTTACCCAATAGAGCCTTCTTCCCTAGGATGCAAGTCTGGAATTTGACCCTGTTTCTTAATGACAGCCAATTTGCACTTTCATACAGAGTGCAGGTGTAAGTACCATGCTCAGCATCCAGGGTGAGTCTGCATGCTTTGTTGAGCACAGTCTGAACCCTCTTGAGTGCTGTATCTGTTGCCACCCCATAGACCACTAGTCCATAGTCAATAGTAGATATAATGGAACTGTGGACTGAGAGGCAGAGGGCCTCTGGACAGAGGTATTGCCTGTGCCTGTACAGGACACCAATCTTGGAATTGACTATCTTGACTAGAGAGTCAATATGGTGCGCAAACATGAGGGTATCATCTATTATAACCTTCAGTTACTTGAACAAGTGGACTTGTTCCAGTGGCTCACTACATCAGTTGGCGAAGATATGGGGATGGTGATTATTTTTGTTGTGGGGGCTGGATATAAGCTTGGCCTTACTCTCACTAAGCTAGAGAAGGCTGACATGTTTTGAAAACTGTTATGTCCTCCCACATAGCAAATGCAGCCAACCAGAACACAGGGTTTGAAAATTGACAGGTCCAGTGTTTAGCAACCAGAGTTGGCACCATAGCAACTAGCTGTTCATTGTGAGAGATTTCTGCAGTTGCGCTGTTCTGGTTTTCTGATAATACTATCATTCAGAGCTCTGAACAGTAGTATTATGGGCTCTGAATGACGGAATTATCACTTACGAATTATACTATTTTCACTTTCTGGGAGTGGTATTACAGGAAGTTTTTTGTATACTTTAGTGTCATATTAAAATGGCATATCCATATATTACTAAGTAATAAAAAATGTCAGGTTGAACAGATAGGACATTAATGCTCCTTTAACTGCTTCCACTGAATGAGCAGAGTGGACATATAATGGATGAGATGATAGGAAAAACAAAAGGGAGTGCACAAGCCAGCTGGAATCAAAAAGTTTAATTTTGTGGCATAGAAAATCATGGAGCAAACTCCCATACATATTTCTTCCTCAATATGAAGGCTTCTTCAAGGGGTGGGTTTTGTCTTCACATCTGTACATTTAAAAACACATGATCTGTGTAATTAACACAGATGAAAAGTGTATTTAACTGTGTATTCAATTTAAAGTTCCATCACAAAGAAAGAGTGCATGATAAGGTTCCAGTGCTAAATTTAATGAGGTTATCCATACCCACACACACACACACACACACACACACACATTTTAAAACTCTCTTAAATACTGGCAGGTCCACAGAATGATAGTCAGTTTAGGGTCAAACTATATAAAATAAGTTTGTAACATGTCCAGTAGCAAATACGTTGTCCCTTGCATTTTTCACAAAGTGGCTTATTAAATAATAAGAAAATGGACTCATAACAATGGTGCCTGTGCACAAAAAAAAGCTGCCTGTGCACCACATATCTGAGGCACATAGGCAACAGTATACGTGAATGCCTTGCAGCTAGTGTCCTGTGGCATTCACAGTCCAGATGCGCACCCTGATCCCCCAGCACAATGGGCAGCAATGCACCAGGGTGTTCTGAGGGAAGAAATGGGGGCATGCTTACATGACGTGCCATTCACAAAGGTGCATAGTGCTGCACACAGGGGGCATAGGAGGGCACTGGATATGGCAGGGGGGACCCTGCTGCAACTGCAGTACTCTCCTAGCCCTGCAGCCACAGAGCCCCCACCTGGTCCCATAAAACAGTTGTCACCCCCCCACAGAAGAGCCCCTACTTGGTCCCATATGATAGGTGTCACTCTTCCACCCCGTATCAGAGCCCTGGCTCTGGTCCACATGTCACTGTCAAATCCCTTCTGTGCTATTACTTTTCAAATGGAGTGAACACATACTTGCACTTTCTACATCTGTTCTGTGTCTCAGGCAAATAAAATCCATTTGTAGGATTTGTATACCTGTTAAAAAAGGAAACAGTTCCTATGATTCTCAGTGCCATCCTTTGCTGGTGCATCATTATACACCAGTTACATATAATAATTCCCATAGTCTCTGCAAAAATAGCTGACCCCCCAAACAGGGCCTCATCCTGGCAGCCCCTGTCCAGTATCACACAGATGATTCACCCCCTGATGACCAATCCCAGCCCCCCTGCTCCCTCATTGGTGGTTATACCCCCCACAGCACCAAAACCACCACCATCCCCTGTACCTGCAAACTGGTGCCACTACAATGGATGGCGAGCAGCACATCCCTCCATACACCACCTCGGCCACCCACCATCCAACTGATGCTGGGAGCACACTGACTATTTATAGGAACAGCCCTATAAATAGCATGCTCCTGCATCAGCTGGATGGCACGCTGGCTGAGGGTGTGCGAGATGCCACTGCCATTCATCAGTAGCAGCACCAACTTGCAAGTATGGGAGATGGGGGTAGTGTTGTTGGTGCCATGGCAGGGAACACTAACCACCAATGAGGGGGAAGGGGGGGCAGAATCTGGGGATGTACAAAGTGCAAGAATGTGTTCACTCCATTTGAAAAATAGTATCTCAGAAGGGAGTTGACAGTGACTTGCAGACTGATATGTTGGGTGCGTGACACCTGGCATCTGTAACCGGGTGGGGGCTTTGCAGTGGGTGTGTGACAACTATTTTAAGGAACTGGGCAGGGTCTCTGTCATGGGTGGGGGTGTGTGACAAGAGTTTCATGGGATGGGTTGGGGGCTTTGATGTGGGAGGGGTGTGATAACAGATTTACAGAACTGGGCGGGGGCTCTGATGTGTTGTGCATGTGTTCCAACAGATGTACGGGACCAGGTGGGGGCTCTGCTGTGGATTGGGATGTGTGACAACAGATTTACGGGACCAGGTGTGGGCTCTGATGTGGGGGGGTGAATGACACCTGTCATCCCGGACCAGGTGGAGGCTTTGCTGTGGGAGTACATCTGTATGCCAGGCAAGGCATGGTGCCCTGGGGATGGTTATCAGGCAGGAGGAAGGACTCCTGAGCAACAGGGACCAACAGAATCTTCCCCAGGTGCCTGAGTGTGCTCTGCATGCACCCGCACCTTCCCACACACCCCTGCTCCAGCAGAGCAGGGGATATACTCCAGAACCAAGGATGGGCATCCAATTGTCTGCCTGCCTTTGTCCCCCACTCCACCCATGTCTGCCCTCCACAATCCTGCATGCCAGGGATGGGGCCATGGACAGGTGACAGGTGATAGCGAATACTGGCCTGTGCGCACCTGTCTGTGGGTGGGGAGCTATATGAGTGGGGTACTCACCTCTAGCACATACGTTCCATCCTTTTGTGCACAGGGCCCATCACTAGTAACAAGGTAAACAGATTGCTGCTAAGGAATCTAGCTTTACTTTGGGTTTGCACATTTTATTTTTCCCTAAATATAATTAAACAAACATTTCAAAGACAAATCAAGAAAAATTAAAGAAGGAAAAGGGACATAAAGATGCTGGTTAGAATCACAAAGATTTGTATGGGGATCGGGTAAGCAATATAAAAGTAAGAAGAAAGAGGGAATGAAGAAAGTACAGGTTAAAGAGACAAAGTATTGCTACTTGCAAAAAGGACATTTGAAAAATGCTATGAGCTTGTGTCCTAGTCATGGCTAACTACAACAGTTTCGACAAATATGGAAGCGGCAACAGTTATTTTGTATGATCCAAGAAAAATGCTTGACAGCTCACATTATCAATATTTTCAAACAGTTTGTTTCTTATAGAAAGAGCTTAAAAACTGTCTGATCATGAGCCAGCCAGGTGGCACTTAGGGTTGAGGCACTGGACGCCACACCTCTTGCAACACCTGCTACCCAGGATCAGGAACAAGCCTGGGCTGCCGGAAGTCAGCAGGGGGAGAGAGAGGACTGAGCATCCGTGTCGAGGCACAAGTCAGGAAGCACAGGTAAACCAGGAGCAGTTGCAAAATTCGCAAATAGTCTTTATTATTAACAGCAAAATAAAGAAATAAAAATTGTTCAGTTAAAGGAACCTTCAGTATAATTATTTACAATTGCAACACAAACATAGAAAACAGAGTCCTTGTTTTGAGCTTTTTCTTTTCAATTTCAAATCTCAGTCTCTCTCACTCTCTCTTGCACAAGCATTGCTGCTCTTTTTATAAGTATGTGCCTGGGAAATGTGTTAAGAAAACAGCATGCTTCTCTCACAATGCTCTTGTAAGTTTCTAGTGTTCTTGCTGGTGCAGCAAAAAGAACATAATGACCCAGAACTGACCTTTTGTAGCCATCTCTGCAGAGATTTTGCATCCATCATTCTTAGGTTAAGCCCTTGAGTTCAAAATAGCTTTGCAATCATTTCAACAGTATAACTATATTTATTTATTTATTTATTAAATTTTGATAACCGGGTAAGCCCACTGGGCCCCTAAGGTCCTTTTTTCAGGGGCGACCCGGGGAATTACATGGAATAATATAGCATACAGCACAATTACATTACACAAGACAGCGAGGAACATAGTACATAGTGGTTTCTCAACAGTTACATTTAAGAGGTAAGGCGTAGTAGCATTTCAACAGTTAACAGTAGCATTTCAACAGTTAACATTTCCTGGGTAGGCTATGCAGTTGGGGTGCAGTGCTATTTAGATGGGGTGCAGTGATAGTGCTATTTCCATTTGAGGGAGAGGTGTTGGCTTCCACTTAGGAGCCTCTGACTTTAACAGTTGCATTTGGAGGAGACCATCATATGAGCCTTCAGCCTTGTGCGGAAGGTGTGGGTAGAGGTAGCATCCTGAACACCAGGGGTCAGGGAGTTCCATAAGGTGGGCGTTGTAATGGTGAACGACTTACCCCCTGCCTTGGTTCTAACTCTTGGCACTGCGAGGAGGGTTCTGTGCATTGTTCTGAGGAGCCTAGGGTTTCTCTTTAGGGCAATGAGTCCAGAGAGGCTGGGAGGAGGGGATGGGCTGAGTAATTTATGAGTGTGGCAGAGTAGGGGGTATTGGAGCCGGGCCTCCCAGGAGGACCAGTTTAGTTGGGACAGAGTGTCACAGTGGTGAGTACGGGAGCCAGATAGGGTGGCGAAGTGAGCCACCTTGTGATAGAGAACTTGTAGTCTGTTCATCGCTTGTTTGGCAGCTCCCTGAATCACCAGGGCCTCATAGGAGAGGGTCAGGAGGAGGACGCTTGTAGCAATGGAGGCCCTGGCTGCAGGTATCAACTGATCTTTCAGCCTATACAAGGTCCCGAGTTTGGCGTGAATATTTTTGGTAACCAGATCGACATGATCCTTGAGGAAGTAGGACTGATCCAGGGTGAAGCCAAGGTATTTTATAGATTCAACCACCTCAAGTCTTTTTCCTGACTTGGTCATCAGCCTGAGGTGTGGGCTTCTGTCCCGGCCGAGGGTTCTTGGGCCAAACAGCATGGCCTTGGTCTTGTTAGGGTTAATGATCATTCTGTTGGTGACAAGCCATTGCTCAAGGGAACCCAGGTCTTCCTGTAGCCCGGAGCAGAGATCTCCCAGATTAGAGGAGGGGCAGTATATGACTGCGCCATCCACATACTGTACCACTGAGCTACCCCCACAGTGTTTACTGAGATCGTTTGTGAAAAGAGAGAAGAGAAGGGGGCCAAGGATGGATCCTTGGGGCACCCCATCCATTAGGGGGAGAGGCTTCAACAGTGAGTCTTTCCATTTTACCCTCTGTGTCCTCCCTGTGAGGCAGTTGTTGAACCACGTTAGGGAGTGGCTATCTAACCCAACCTGGCTCAATTTTGTAAGGAGCAGGTTGTAGTTTACAAAGTCAAAAGCCTTGGAAAGGTCAATGAAGACTGCCCCAGTGGGAGATCCCTTGTCCAGCTCTCTGAGAACATCAGTGGAGAACTTGATAAGCATGGTGTCAGTCCCATGACTGGTTCTGAAACCGGTGCTGTGAGGGGACAAGTAGATTGTGAAGCTCTAGGTAGTCATGGAGTTGTCCATAAAGTAGTCTCTCTTGAATCTTACCAAGGCTACATAGCAGGGAGATGGGCCTGTAATTGTTGGTTGTCTCCCTTGTACCACCCTTGTGGACGGGGACTACATGGGCCAATTTCCATTGTTTGGGAATGGCACCTGCGATAAGGGAAGGGTTGAGGAGCCAGGTGAGAAGCCTGGCAAGTGCAGGGACCCCTTCCCTTAGTATCCGGGATGCCGTCGGGTCCCATGGTTCCCGACATTTTGAGGGACTTTAGTAACGGGAGTACTTCATTAGGTCTAACTAGCTGGATGTGGAAGGTTGGGTGGTCCAGGCTATGGGGGTTGGGTTCAATCAAGACTAGGGGGGGTGGCAGGTCCATTTTGAGCAGGTCCAGGTTTGTGAACTGGCAGTTGAGGGCCATGGCAATGCTAGGATCATTGTTAGTTAATTGGCCATTGACCTCCATGGGGCAGTGAACGGTCATCCCGCTCCCCTTTAATAGCCCGTTTATATGTGCCCAAAAGAGTCTAGGGTTGCCTAGGTTCTTTTTCTGTAGATCTGTAAGGTAGTCTCATTTGGCCACTTTTTTATTTCTAAGCGTCTTGTAGTGGGTTAGGTCAGCCGATAGGGAGGAGAGCTTTTAATTTTTCCAAGCAGTGTCACTAGTTTTCATCAGTGATTTCACTTGAGGGGTGGTCCACTTGTAGCAACTCTCCTTGGTGCGGAGTTTCTTCAAAGGGGCCAAACAGTCAGCGGCCATAATGATGGCTCCCTGGAAGAAGGCTGTAGCCTCTTCCAGTGTGGGGAGTAGCTTGATAGGGGTCCAATCAGTCCCATTTAGGCAGCCAAACAAGTGTTCAGGTTGGTATTTTGAGTAGTCCCGTGTCACTAGTATTCGCGGGGGGACTCTGGGGGCCCTGTTTTTCCAGGTGCAGAAGATTGGGGAGTGGTCACTCAGGGCATCCGCTAGGGTGCCCGCTGCCGTTATATTGGAGGGTTTGTTAGTAAGCACCCAATCAAGTGTGGAATGGTTTCCCATTTTGTAATTCATATGGGTGGGCCCTGTGATAACCTTCATAAGGTTAGCTTCCTGGACCAGCCCTATTAGGGAGGGATTGTCTTGTGGGGCCTAACTCAGGTTGAAGTCCCCCAGGATGATTACCTCAGAGGTGACCTCTTCGGAGATGTCACTTAGGACCACCTCCAGAGATGATCGCGCATTAGTTGGGGGGCTGTATATGCATCCAATGTTGAGATGCTTACATGGGCCAAGGGTAATGCGAATGAAGATCGATTCACCTTCCATACTAGTGGGCTGTAGCAGGTTGACCTGCACTGAGTTAAGGGTGTCTTTGGTGTAGATTAGGACACCTCCACCCCTTTTCCTCAGTCTATTTTGTCTATGGGAGAGGTATCCTAGGGCTGCAACCTCATGGGAGGGAATGTGAGGCTTGAGCCAGGTTTCCGATACGGCTAGGATGTCCGGGTTGTACCGGTCCAGCCAGGCTTGAAGTTCCTGTATCTTGGGTCTCAGGCTACATATATTCATGTGCGCAATCCTCAGGCCCTTATTGGCCACCCAGTGCGGGTCCACGGGCAGGAGACCATAAGATCATGAGGAGGGGTCCAGGATTTGGATGGATGTCCCCTGCCATGAGTAGGAGGGTAGCAAGGAGGCAAAGAGGGGGAAGCCGACTGAGGGGTGAGGACTTAATCCAAAGTCTCCATTCAGCAGTGAGAAGGGTTGAGTACAGGATGCCTCTCCTGCAGAATACATGGGCAGTCAGAAGCGCCTCCAGGTTTTTGTGGGGGAGGGTGCAGTGGTCCCAAGAATGTCATGGGGGTATGTCCAGTTTGGGGGGACTTCTCGGGTCTTGTTCTCCTGTGCTTATAGTCATATTTGCCCAGTGTAGGAAGAGGAGGTACAGGATGGCCAGTAGGAGCCTTCTATTTGGGCAGCCAAGAGAGGGGGGTCCAAGCATGGAGGGCATCATGCTGGCAAGGAGACCAGGTGGGCAGGAGGGATAGATGGGTGGTGGGGATGGTTGGGCCTCTGGGAGTATGTTCCTCTGAGCCAAGCATGCACAGCTTAAGAGACATAACCAGCCTCGTGAGGCACTGACTCTGTGGCAGATCAGGTCAGGGGTGTGGCCAGGAATTACTACAGTGAGCCGCTAGTCAGCAATACCCACACTGATGGGACCACTGGGTATCAGACATCTTGCCTCTGGGATAGATGTGATAGCGTAGTTGGAGGGAGGTGGTCTCAGTAGTACTTGTTACTATAGGGTCCTCCTGGGGATGAGTTTGAGCGCTGCTACTCGCTAGACCAGCAGGCAGGTCAGAAGCAGGAGCTGCCTATGACCCGAGGCCGGGCACTCTCATGTTAAGCAATAGTGGGAGGCAATCTAGCTGGAGAGCCAGTGTTAATTAGGTAATCAGGCCGTTAAGGGTGGACCTATATATGTACTGAGATCCACACCCCTGAGGTAAAGTTGAATTCACAGTTATACAACTCTTGGGAAAAATAGTATAACAGGCAGGAATTGCAAGACATACCTGGAATTACAATATCACTTAATAATCACTTAGATGCTGCAGGTACAGCAGCAGTGAGCTGCTTTCTGCCCCCTATACGTGAGTCTAGCACAATATTCAGGTGGGAGAATAGACAGACAATCAGGCAGTGCAGATTAGTACTGAGATTTAGATAGTCCCTGAAATCAGAGTGCAGGGAGCCAGAAGAGACCAATTATGGCCAGTTCCAAGTGGTTGTTATCTCCCAGCTGTCCTAAGATATACAGCAAGGCAGAAAGAGAGAGGGGGCATTTTCTTGAGATGTGCAGACCCAGCCCTGATTTGCTCCCTAACAGCAGTGGGAGTGGCTTGGGGCATTTAATGGGAGGAGGGAATGGGGTGGGTGGAGGCCAAAATTAGGGCCCCAGTCCACAACTCCAGATGAGCAGTTGTTGCAGGGAAGTTCAGTGTTCTGTTTGTCAGGGGAGGTCCATGCTGTAAGCCGCTTGCCTACCGTAGCCTCGACCCTGAGGTAATACAGCTTGCCGGTAAGTGTTTTCAGTGATACCGGCTTCTAGTAAAGTGTCCAGGTTTGTGTTGCGGTATAAGTCCGTGGGGGGGTATCAAGCAGCCAAAGCCACCCTCTCCTCCCCCTGCTTCCGTTTGATCTGAGTAAGCCGGCGCTCAAGCTCACAGCCTTTTTTCCAGGCTGCTTGAGCATCACCAGCTTGGGCCACCAATAGGCAGGATGCCTTTTTTGAAATTCAGTTGGTGCCTCCTATCGGACCCAGTGGAGGTGCCACGCAGTAAAAGTGAAGGAAGTCCCAAGTCTCCGAGGTCCCCGAGGGCCAAAAATCAGAGCCCCAGTCCACAACCCCAGAAGAGCAGTTGCTGCAGGGAAGTTCAGTGTCCCGTTCATCAGGGGAGGTCCGCGTGGTAAGCCGCTTGCCTACCAGAGCCTCGACCCCGAGGTAATACAGCTTGCCGGTAAGTGTTTTCAGTGATGCCGGCTTCTAGTAAAGTGTCCAGGTTCGTGTTGAGGTATAAGTCCGTAGGGGGGAGTCAAGCAGCCAAAGCCACCCTCTCCTCCCCCTGCTTCCGTTTGGCCTGAGTAATACATTTTTAAACAAAGGGATTTCAGTAGGGTTGCTACCTATCTGGTTTTTGACTGGATAATCCATTTTTTTAGGGTTCTTATCCAGTCATCCGGTTTTGAATAAATGCAGTACAGTTTTGGGGACATTTTGACTGCTCATATACTCTTAAAACTGATGTATCAAATAATTCACTGTTTTGGCTGCATTACATGTCCAGGTTACAAAGAAGTTCTGATGTCACAGTCATTCAGACCTGTCTTTGTTTGTAAAACCAGACTGTCTGAGAGGTGTAAAGTATGGCCATTAAGATCATTAGCATGAAATGAACCAAATCTTTTCCACTCTGAATTTTAAGTATGGCCTTTTACTGCTATGACAGGAAACAGCTTTTACACCTTTATGTGCTCTCATGTGTTTCTTTTTGTTTGTCCTATATTCTGGTATGTTTTAGACCCATTTTTGTTAAATTAATAATCTAACTTTTATTGCCTTTATCATCACATTTGCTCAAATTTTTTGTAATACCTGAACATTCCATGATATTAGCTACACTTTTACAGGTCATTAAGATAAATAACATGGAATAGTGTATCTGAAATTATGGAATGTCTTAGAAATATGAAACGAAACAGCAATACCTGCTCCAGTAAAAAGGAACACAGTGTAGTATTAAGGGTACCACAAGCATTGATAATTAAGTTATCAAAAATTGGTCGAAGTATCAGAATACATGACTGACATGGAAAGGAAAATGGGAGAGTGTTTAACAGAGGGCTTATCGATAAGCTGTGGATGAGTTTGGCACATCCAGCAGACCTGAGTTTGATTCCCAGAACCTCCACTTACATAATGTGTGATCCTGCGCAAGTCACTTAACCTTCCTGTGCTCCTGGGTCACTCCTGTAAAATGGGCTATGTGGCCTATGGGAGTTGACCTGGTTGCCAAAGAATAAAATTAAATTACTGAATAAATCAATCAAATAAATAACAGTATAAAAATGATTTCCTACTAGTAATGTCTATTCCAACATTACAAATGGCTTTAGAGAAGGAGCAATATACTCGCCAGTCATAAAAAGGAGGTGGAGCCAGATGTGGAGTTTGGGGTGTGGCTTCACATCCATTGTTTACCTCATCCAAAGGTAGTGACCCTAGATGTCAGTATCAGTTACATTTCCACAAAAGGATTCACATATATTTTTATACCACTAGATATGCAAAGGGGGAGGAAAACAGACAGAAACAGCAAGTGAAGGCAGAGAGCTAGTGAGAGGTGAAGAAGTGTGACACTGTCGGAGTGATCAGTTCCTAGGTCTCACAGTAAAAGCTGGCTGTGCAACCAGACAGAGAAGAGAAAGAAAAGGAGAGGATAGAACAGATCCTTGCATTTAAACTATTTCTGCATAACAAATGGGGCAGGGCTTTATTCAACCCTGTCACATACCCCCTCTTTAAGAGGGAACCTGTTTAAAAAAAAAAACACGTTCCCAAAACATTCTTTAAATTCTCCTTTAACATTGCAGTAATTTATAATCTTTACAGTGCAGTGCATATGCAGTATATCATACAGAGAAGTTTCACCTCCCAATTTTTTCAGCCTTCGGAATTCTCAATTCCTGATCCATATCTTGACAAAAAATCAGCACTGACATTCTCTTTCCCAGATTTGTGCATCACTTTAAATTTAAATGACTGTAGTGCCAGGTACCACCGTGTGAGTCTATATATTTTATCATTCATTTGGTTAAGCCAACAGAGAGGACTGTGATCTGTTACATTTACAAAGTCAGTTCCTAGTAAGTAAAACTTCAGGGACTCCATGGCCCACTTTGCTGAAAGGCATTCCTTTTCAATGGTGAAGTACCTTTTCTCTCTGTCATGCAATTTCCTCTTTATGTGTAGTATAGGATGTTCTTTCCCATCTATATTTTGACTCAAGACTGCACCAAGTCCTACCTCTGATGCATCAGTAACAACAATGGTTTCTCAAAATCTGGGCTTCTTAGAGCAGGGGCTGAAAATAATGCAGCCTTAATGGCCTGAAAAGCCTCATCACACTCCAGGGTCGATTATACATTATTTGGGAACTGTTTCTTTTTGAGTTCAGTGAGAGGAATAGCTAACTTGGCAAAACTGGGAACAAATCTCCAATAATAACCAGCCAGCCCTAAAAAATGACTAGACATGTTTCTTGGCCTTGGGGACAGGGCTATTAGCAACAGCTTATATCTTGGAAACCTCTGGCTTGGCTTCTCCATTACCCAAAACATAGCCCAAATATCTAGTTTCCTGCAAGCCCAATGCAAACTTGGTAGAATTAATTGTTAGGCCTGCCTTTTGATCAATTGGATTACTGCTCCTAGGTGTTCCAGGTGGTTTTTCGAGTCTGGACAGTAAACCATGACATCATCCAGGTACGCAGCAAATAACCAGTGTGAGGGAATAAAATTACATCCATGTACCACTGGAATGTAGCAGGTGAACCACGTAAAACAAATGGCATGGTGGTGAACTGATATAGTACTATAAGAGTGGCAAATGAAGTTTTGTCTCTGGATTCTTTAGCTATGGGAATTTGCCAGTAACCCTTGGTGAGATGGGGGGTACTGATGTACTTGGCTCTCCACAGTCTGTCCACCAAATCATCTATTCTTGGCATATGATAACTATCAAATTCTGACACTTGATTAAGTTTCCTAAAATCAAGGCAGATTCTTACATCCCCTTCTTTTTTGTGCACAATCACCATTGATGATGACCAAGCACTTTTTGACTTTTTTGCAATATCCAATTCTTTAATTTCTTGTATTTCCTTAACCACATCTGCTCTTAACTGCTCTGGTAATCTGCATGTCATTTGTCTAAAAGGGCAAGCATTCCTTGTCAATATGATGTGCTCAACCCCTTTTGCTTGGCCTGGTACTGTGGTAAAAGTACTGTTAAATGTCTTTAGCAAGTTACAAATTTCTGTGGATTGTTTGGAAGTTAAGGAAATATTCACCTTTGCAACATCAGCAGTTACAGTTTGTTCCAGTCTATCATAAGCTATATCAATATCTTCATCAGTTTCTGGTAAAACTAGCAAAAACGCTTTTGGTGTTTTTTCAGCCCATTTCTTGAGGAGGTTAGCAGGGTATATCTTAGTAGGATTTTTTCCTATCAGAGGTCTCAATCTCATAGTTAACTGTGCCAGTGTGTCTAAGCACTTTATAAGGCCCTTGCTACTTCATTAACAGTTTATTTTCTATAGTAGGTAGCAGTAGCAAGATATTTTCACCTGGCTCAAAAACTTTTTCTCTTACCCCATGGTCATAATACACCTTCTGTTGGTTTTGGGCCTCTTTCTGATTACTATGGGTGATTTCAACATATTTTGCCAGCTTCTTTCTCAGGGCACACAGATAAGATGTAATAAATTGTTTCTGATGGGGATTATCTTTCTATGTTTCTTTTATTACAACTAGTGGCCCACTAGGTTGTCTACCATGCAACATTTCAAGTGGTGAAAACCTGTTGATGCCTGTGGCACTTCTCTGCAAGCAAAAGCATGTAAGGTAAGTATTGGTCCCAATCTTTCCCTTCCCCTTTTACAAACATTTTTAACATGTGTTTTAGTGTTTGATTGAAACGCTGAACAAGACCATCTATCTGAAGGTGGTAAGGGGAGGTTCTTATGGCAGTGATATCTAGTAGCCGGTACAGCTCCTTCAGTAATACAGCACCAAAATTTCTACCCTGATCAGTAATAATCTCTTTAGGTATGCCGAACCTTCTGAACATTTGGGCAAGCTCTGCTGCCACTTTTGGAGCTGTGTCAGTATGCCTTGGAACTGCCTCTGGGTATTGAGTAGCATAGTCACATACTACCAAAATGAATCGATTCCCCTTTTTACTTTTGTCTAAGAGGCCAACCACATCCATTGCAATTCTCTCAAAAGGCATATCTATCAAGGGTTGGGGCACAAGGGGAACAGTGTATTTTTTAGTCACCAGGGCTACTTTTTGACACTCAGCACAGGACTTGCAATAGGTAGCAGCATCTTCATAAATTCCAGGCCAGTGAAATCTGTACAGTAATCTGGCAAATGTGCAATCCGTCCCTGAGTGACCAACCATAGGACTGTCATGTGCTATCTGTAACAACTCAGATTTATACTTTTGTGATATAACCAATTGTTCTATCTGGTCCTGTGTCTGAGGTTTAACCCAAACTCTGTACAGTAGCTCATTACATTTTCTAAACATAGGTTCAACCTGTTTTGGTTTCAACCCCAGCTTCTTAAAATAACCCTGGAGAGAAACATTGTTAGCTTGTTCTGAAAGAAAATCACAAACTGTGATCAGTTTAGTTTCAGCATTTTCATATGTTAACCCCTTATGTCCATCAGTATTTTGTTGCTACTGTTTCTTCAGGCATCGTCTTTCTTTCCTGGATTTCCAGATCTTGGAGTTCTGCTCAATCAAGTCCAAATCAAAATCAGTGAAACAGAGAGAGTCCTTGCCATCTGTGATTTTCTTTGCCTGAGCTCTTGTCATCACAGCTGCTGAAACATCAAGATTTACACCCTCTTTCATTAACTCAGTATATCCTGGAAAGTAATTTTCAATATTCTCAGGTAGAGGTAACTTAGGTACTACCCCCACTTTCATTTGGTGTGACACCCCATTAATAGTCAAAGCCACTTGGGTGTTGGGTTATTATCGAGTGTCCCTGTGGATGCAGATGACACCAGTACCTGGTCCATTTGCACAGTGTTTTCCCAGCACTTCAATATGCACTAGTGTCTGTCTGCTTCCCGAATATATAAGTCCCTTCACAGTCTTATCTCCCACCTTCACGTCTGTTAAGTACTTGCCCCAGTTTGCTAAGAACAAGAGTGTCCCATTGTCACTCTTCTTACTATGGCAATTTCTTGCAATATGACCTGGCTTATTATTACAGTTATGGTAAATAAAGTCTTTGGGTACAGATTTGTTGCCCTAATCAAAGTTCCTATCAGACTTGGAGTTTAAATGGGAAAAAGAGTGTCTTACCAGGGCTTTGCTGTTACCTCACTGCTGTGGCATCTATTTGGACTTTTGGTAGTCTTCAGACAAAGAAACAGCCTTTTCAACACTTTCAGGCCAGTGTTCTTTTACCCAAAGCTATATATCTATAGGTGGGATGTTGATGAACTGCTCCATTACAAATGTTTCGAAGACCTGTGGGAGTGTTTTAACCTCTTGCTGAAGCCATTTTGTGAGGAGTTCTCTGAGTTGGGTGAAAGCTTCTCTAGGATTGTTGACTGAGTTGTACTTCAGAGATCAACATCGCTCCCTGTAGGTCTCTCCTGAGCTGTCATATCTTTTACGGACCTCTCTTTACACCAGGTCATAGTTTTCTGACTGTGCAGTGCTCATATTGATGTAAGCAAGTTGGGCTTTCCCTGTCAGGTAAGGTAGCAGTCTAACTGCCCATTGCTGCTTTAGCCACTGGCAAGCTGTAGAAACCCTTTCAAAATTTGTCAAGTATGCTTCCATATCATCTGAAGGACACAGCTTTGCAAGTTTAATGCCTTTTAAGCTGCTTGTGTTTTGTTGCTCTGCTGGACCAGGCCAGAACCTCCAGCTTTGATAGTTTACAAAGTATTCATCCATTGCTGTATCTCTTCTTTTCTCTGGCTCTTGAATTGTTGCATCTCTTCTTTTCTCTGTGTCTGTAAATATGAATCTCTTTTTCTCTCTGCTGCATCTCCTCTCTTCTCTGTTTCTCCATCTCTTTTTGTTGTATACCCTACCATTTGAAAAAGGCAGTCAGGCTTTCATGTTCTGTTACTGCCTGTTTTTTTTTCCCATCTCTGGTGCTGGCTGAACAGTCTCAGTTTGGACTTTTGCTTCTGCTTCTAGTTTGGCTGTCATTCTTATTGTAATCACTCCTGGACTTGCTACTGCAAAATCCATACCTTTCTGCTATGCTTCCATGGTACTAGGTCTAGTACCCACACACAAAACTCCTAGCTCAGAGTATGCACTGCATAAATCTCACTTAGGTGGACACCATCTGTCATTAAGGCACAAGTCAGGAAGCACAGGAAAACCAGGAGCAGTTTCAAAATGTGCAAATAGCGTTTTAGTATCAATAACAGCAAAGTAAAAAAAGTATAATTTAAAAGAACCTTCAGTATAACTATTTACAATGGCAGTACAAACATAGAAAGCAGAGTTCTTCTGAGTTTTTTCTTCTCAATTTCAAATCTCTGTCTCTCCCTTGCACAGGCATTGCTGCTCTTTTCATAAATCTGTGACTGGGAAACTTGTTAAGAAAATAGCATGCTTCTCACACAATGTTCTTGTAAGTTTCTAATGTTCTTGCAGGTGCAACAAAAATAACATGATGACCCAGAACTGACCTCTTGTAGCCAGTTCTGCAGAGATTTTGCATCCAGCATTCTCGGGTTACCCCTTTTGTTCCAAATAGCTTTGCAATCATTTAAACAGTATAACTATATACATTTTCAAACAAGGGGATCTCAGTATTGGTTACATTTCCACAAAATGATTCACATATATTTTTATACCAGCAGATATGCAAGGTGGAGGAAGATATACAGAAACAGCAAGTGAAGGCAGAGAGCTAGCAAGAGGTGGAGAACCTCGAGACCATCAGATTGATCAGTTCCTAGGTCTCACAGGAAAAGTTGGTTGCGCAACCATACAGAAAAGTGACAGAAAAGGAGAGGCTAGAACAGATCCTTGCATCTAAACCCTTTCTGCTAAATAAATGGGGCAGGGCCTTATTCAACCATTTCACAGACTGGAGGACTGCTCTCCTCTCTTGGGGAGGGAGAGATTGCTGTCCTGCTCATTGATCTCTCACTGGTGGTGGCCAGTGGAGATGTGAGTCGGGAGGCATGTTGCCGATGTGCACCATATGGGGGGGGTGGGGACAAAAACTCGTAAAAAATGGAGCTTGCAGGTTCTGTGATGTCTCTCCTGCACCTGCCCTGGCATCCATGTCTATATGGATTTCACTCTGTGGGTGGGGAAGCTGGCACCTCTTTGCCTTGACCCTCTCATGGGGGAAACCCATGGGGGATGTAGGGGGAGGTCAGGTGGGGAATGTAGAGTGGAAACCAAGTCTCTCCAAGGGAGGGAACGGAGCTGCCTGCCAGAATCCCAGGCTCAAAAACAGATAATAGAAAAAAAAAGTCTGATCATTCAAGCCATTATGTTCAAGAGCCTATAGTCATTATAATCCATTATGTTTCAGCCTGAAGCAAGCATTTTAATTTGTACCCTCCTCTGTCTCTGCCAGGGATGTCCACACTCCCTGATGAAGACTCCATATTGAGGAAGCCATGCATAGGGAAGTTTACGCCATGTTTTTCTATGCCACAAAATAAAACGTTTTGCTTCCAGTTGGCATGTGTGCTCCCTTTTGTTGTTCCTGTTTGACCAATGTCACAGGATCAGTAACCTGAGAGCCAGGACTGTATGAGTCCAATTCAGAAAGCCCCCCCATTGATCGATGTAAGCTGCAGCAAACAACAGCTTGCATCAATCCCCGATGCAACTGGGACCCTGCACCCGATTCATTATTGAAAGGGGCCTGGCACCAATCCCCCACAGCCTGTAGCATATGTTACCATGTGCCAAGGTCAAGGTGCACAGGAGAGGTTTGACACAAGCTGCAGGGCAGTCAGGTGGCATCAGCGCCCATTGCTGGACACCCACCTGGAGGCTGATAGGGTTGTGTGGGATAGGACAGGGGACAAGGAGGGCAGGTAGGGCACAAATGGTTGGTGGGGAGGTAGCAACAGGTCCCTGATGGGACATTGCATAACTACTGCTGTGCCTGTGCTGTCCATGGGTAGGGGCACAGCTGCCATATGTGTGGCACCATGGGGCACACCTTTTAGGCAACGGACCAATGACTTTATCAGTTGCTCTTAGGGCATGGGATACAGCAGGTGAGTGGTGACACAACTTCCCTCCCACCCATCAACAGCTCAGTGGGTGGCACACAGACAGTTAGACCAACTTTGGGCTGATCTAACTGTCACAGACTGTGCACCCTGAGAAGGGGATATTTGAATCCTTCCATAGGGGATACTGCAGCTTGTGTCCACTACAAGCCCCCTAAAGCCATGGCATGCCCCCAGTCAGGTGCAGGGGTGGCACAGGACCTGCTGGTTGCAAGAAGTCCCAAGGTTGCCACAACCAGTGTTCATGAATTGCAGTCATAGCAGTTTTTGATGCAAGGTGCCCCTTGCATTAAATCTGATTGATGCAGGCACCTTGCATCACATTTTTGGCTTTGTTAATCAGGCCCCATCTCTTTCATGTTTTTTCAATAGAAGAGATGATGCAGTGATCCCTACTGCCGATCTCCTAATAGTCTAAACTACTGTTGCATGTAGCAGCCACACTGACAGTATCATCCAAACTGGAACGCCAATGTCTCTGACATGCTTGATGAACCCTGACCATCAGACTTACCCACTGAGATCTACTGAAAAGTCACTCCTTAATACACCCAAATGTGCCACTAGGATGGGTGAGCAGGCATTTGCGGTATTTGCCCCAAAGCTATGGAACTCCCTGCCTTCAACTGTGAGGCACTCCATTACACACCTGATCTTTAAAAATTAGCCCCGTGCCTGTCTCCTGGCCTCTGACAGATGCACTTGTGACTTAACCATGGGGAGGACACCTAGTTAGGCTTCCTTTGCATGTCCCTTCAGCACATATTTAGGCACTTATCACTCTCGCACACTTTTAAATAGCAGGCAAGGACAGATGGTGAGGTATCCCACCATGAGACTGTCTGGAATAGTTTCTCTATTTACTTATACAGTACAGTCTATCTCTTTGAAACTGTATTGTATATTCCCCTGTATCCAGGGATAGCCTAATGTAATGTCTAATTTCTTTTGTACAGTAGGTATCACCGTGCCTGTCTATACTGTAATGTGTTTGATCCAAGTCTGTATTATGTAATAGTAACCATTGTGATGTGATGTACTTTTACCTGTGTCTGTAACTCTCCTGAGTTGTGACTTAAAATAGGCAGTTTCTTTGTCTTGAGCACTTACCCGGTAATTAAAAACTAAATAAATAAATACTTCCTGAACTTAAGTGACAATAGGTGTACAAAAAAGCTGAGAACAATAATGAAAATCTTGCCTGAGTCATATTAAAGGGAAATACAACTTTTATTATTTCAAATGAAAAAAGTACTAAAGCAGAGTTAAACAAGCATTTGTCAGGGGTGTGGCTAGGACCCGGTGAAGATGGCTGCATAATCTGCTCACTCTGCCCCAGCCTGACAATTAACCGATCACAAAATGCCATGATATTGGGCTGAAATGCTTGTTTCTTTTCTGGACTTACCCTAACCTCCTCTGGTATCACTCTCGATCTGCTTTTCCGGGGCAGCCATGCTTCTATGATTGCCCATGCATCGCGCATATGTTGGAGTTGCATCCACTATTAGGCCATAACTGGCTTGATATGTACTTGCCTTTTGATTCTCGAATACCTGTGGGACCGCGAATGACAGGTTTTGCTGGTGTGGCAGAGATTCTCTCTTATGCTACCGAGCAAACGGAGTCAGACACAGTTGCAAGTTTCTCAGAGTGCAGTGTAGCAGGATGGAACCCACGACCGCCACTACTGCAGATCCTCCCGGCCAGCTTGGTCTACCAACCACTGGTCAGGCACAAGTAGGAGAGGCCCTAGCAAATATAACAAAAATGCTGGAGGCATTGTTAATGAGGGTGGACACTATTGGCGCTTCTCTAGAGGGCAACATTGCTGATGTCCGCTGCCCTGAGGATAAACACAGTGTGTTAGAACAGCGGATGGAAGACTTGGAGCAACAGCATATCAAAGTTTTACAAAAATTGTGAAACCATGAGGCTAAACTGTCCCATTTGTAGCATAGAGCGGAGGATCAAGAAAACTGCAGCAGGAGGAACAATGTATGCACTCTAGGGGTGCCAGAGGGAGCCGAAGGCCCGAACATGGAGAAATGTTTAAATGACTGGATCCCACAACTATTGGGCGAACGCTGGAGGGAACCAGTGGGGGTAGAACACGCGCATCGCATCCCCAGTATCCCCAACAATACTAGAGGTCCTCATACTATCATTGCCTATCTGCTTTGTTTTTCAGTTAAGGAACGCCTGCTTAGAGCAACTAGGGACCTTGGAGAACTGACTTGGAGAGGCAACACTATTTCTTTTTATCGGGATTTTACCCAGGAAGTGGCAGCCAAATGTAGGGCATTTACCCCCCTTAAAAATGCTCATTGATAACTCAATTCAGTATTGCTATAAGGGTCTTTCATCACTGCATATATCTAAAAATGGGCAGTCATTTGTGGCTAACTCACCCAGAGAGGCTGAGTCCTGGATACAGACTCGTTGGCTGAATGTGTTGCAGAGAACTAACTCTCCCAGATGCCTCTGGGAACCTGGGAACCACATGAAGAAAGGAACTAACAAATCAGGAGCTGGCTCCTCTGGGGACAATGTTCATAATAGGGCTGCTCCGGTTACTAAGAGTTCTCCCATGAGTAATCACCTAAGGGCCCCACCAGACATGGGAGAACAACAAAACCAGACTGTCCCTACACCCTGCACAACTCCAGAGGCACCCAATCCTAATTTATCTGCTGAAACCAAAGATACTTTGGTACACCCTTTGCCAGCTAGGCAGTGGCAGTGCTCAAGAAGCCCCCGCTGATCAGTGCCAGGCGCTACGGTGGCTTCTCCACCTTCTAAGCTTTCTAGGGCTGCCCCGTCTTTTAGGCATAAGACGAACAGTTGAACCCCTCAGAAGATGAAACCACTGACTTGATGGACGACTTGGTTTCCCTGGACTGGGCGACCGCAATGGAGCAACACAAAGAAGAGGCTGCAGCAGCAGCCAGTCTGCTGCATCCGGGACCCAGAACTTTTGCAGAGGCACTGACGGCGTGCTCTGATCTTACAGGAGCAAGTTCATCTACTGGATTCGGGGATGCCTTGATGAAATATAGCAGCTAACCGCATTTTCTGATCTGAATTGCTTTATATTTTGCTTGCTTTACAACCTTTGTATACCACATAGTACATGGGTGAAGGCAGTAGGACCTCCCTGGCCAAGTTACGAGTATGTGTAGAAGCTGTGCAATGCATGCTCATAACACAGTCATTTTTTGGAATTTTTTTCACCAAATTTGCAACATGGGTTATTGGGACCCCACCGCATGAATGGGGCACTGTCATTTTGTTACTTGGTCCTGAAAGGTGATTTCGCGTAGCAACCGCAAAATCACCTTTCAGGAATGAGTAACCAAATGTCAGTGACAGTGTTCACAAAGGGGGGTCCGAAAGAACCCTATGTTGAAAATTTGGGTCAAAATTTCTAAAAATGACTGCGATATCAACCTAAGTTGAAACCTCCCTATTGACTCCCATTATACAGCTTACCGTCATTTCTTTAGTTTGCTGGTCAGCTTTGAAGAGTGCAAACATGTTCCTGTCCATAGAAGGTCACTGTTCCTAACCTTTGGAGGTAAGTATAGGGTAAGGGGGGATGTGAGGAGGTGGGTCTGCAGAGAGAGGATGGGGTGAGTCAGTACGGAATGGGGAGATGATGAGGGACCATTTTCTTTTTTACTGGGGGGGGAAAGACTTCTGGGACAGTTTTCTTTATTTTACAGGTTACCAAAAATATTTAGGCACACTGGGGTGGACTCCCAGTGTGCCACAATAGTGTGTGTGTGAGGGGCATGCTGACACGGGGATTGGGCACCCCAATGTCGACACTTGAAATATTCGGGCGGGGGGGTCATCTGACACCAGGAGTGGGTATCCTGGTGTCAGAAACATAAAAAATTATTTGGGCACACTGGGGTGGGCTACCAGGGTGTCACACTAATGGGAGAGGGATACATGCTGACACAGGGATTGGGCATCCCGACGTCAGCTTTCTGGGGAGTGTGTGGTGGGTGGCAGGAGCTGCCAATGTGGAAAGTCATACCATGGCTCATTTATTTATTTATTGAAATGGTTCACCAGGAAAGACACACCAAATAAACAAGGTGCTCGGCGGCAGGAGCTGGCAAGAACCATAACCCCAGCCATGCACATTATTGTGCACTGTAATAGCACATGGCAGGAGTCTTGTCAGCTGCTGCTAACAGAGACAAGGTATGCCTGTGTGCCTGCTTGCAAGTGGGGAAGGTCCCGCTGCAATGAGGAAACTGTCCCTCATTGCAGCGGCAGATTTCTTTCAAGTGCGGTCCTCTCTCTCAAACTGCTGTCATAGATAACTTGCTGATTCATTGGTGCCTGAGGGACAAGCCCCATAAAGTGTCACCTCGTAACCATCCCTGATTGAAGTGGCACTTTTCTTTCAAGTGAAGACAGCTTCTCTCAAACTGCTGTCATAGATAGCACGCCTATTCATTGATGCCTGAGGGACGAGCCCCATAAAGTGTCAACTGCATTGGACAGAAACTCATGGACCTCTAAAATGTTGTACTGTCCAAGATGTTTCTTGTACATGCGTGGCGTGCATGCGCACAACCAAACATAAAAATGGGGAACGAGCAAGATGGGAGAAATGGCGCACTCTAAAATTGAATTAAAACAGTATAGGTCAAAATGTCCACTGTAAAATGCATTGCTTCTCCTATTCAAGAAAGCCACATTTTTCTATCTTTTTTTGATTTAATCTTTTTATTAATTTTCAAGATAACAAGAACAGACATATAAAAGCATGTTATATACCAGATACCAGGCAAAATTACAAAACACACTGTGCCCCACCAAAAGGCCTTAGGAAGATCTCCTCTCCAACCTACAAATACATAACTGTAATATAAAAAAGGAAACTATAATTCCATAAAAACGAAGTCCACAAAAACATATAAAATGTAGATGATTCATCCAGCTAAATTAATACTTATATGCTAAAAGGATGACAAGGAAAAAAGAATAAATTCATAAGTAACAAATACAGTCAGACCTGGTTAATCCATACACATTTGTGTTTGCCAATTTTGTTACGTATTACAAATCTACGTAGTAACCAGACAGTGATAATAAAGATGTCAATAGCGCAACAAAAAATCTGTATGTAGTGTTTTTCATTCAGATAATCAGACATATGGATTAACAAGGCATGGATTAACCAGGTCTGACTGTAGATTATAATTAGACAGATTTGTGGATGATCGTATGGGCTCAAAAGGGGACACCTCTCTCTCTAAACCATCAAGCAGGGGAGAGGAGAGGAAAGAAGAAACCCCTGACAAGACCCTATTTCTACCCTCCCAGGCCATCTCACCACCTCCCTGATGTACCACTCCCTCCCGCACATCTGAGCCACCAAGGGGGATAGGGAACTCAGAAAGGGCTCCCATACTGTGAAAAAGTGCTCCACCTTACCCCTCAGGACAAATGAGAGGCACGCTAAGGCTAGTGTTTGGATGATCAAAGTTCTCCACTGATGGGTAGTGGGTGGCACACAGGGCACCCATGTATTCATGATACATTGGCGTGCCAAAATTAATAATACCAGCATCCATCTTGGATATAACTCCCAGCCCTCTGCCCCCATATCCTACATTCCAAAGAGCAGGGCTATTGATGCCACAGGAATCTGCTTTCTCCACTATAGTCAAAAGCTTATGTGACACTGTCTTCCAGAAAACCTGCAGAACCGGGCATGTCCAGAAGTAGTGTATGTACAGATAAGTCAGCCAGGATGAAGCACAGTGTCACAGGTTTACTGCATGACAAAAGGGATTAGCTCCATTGAAATTCCATTGTTTACTGCAGTAGCTCTACTGCAGAATTCTCCAGCTCTAAACTTAATCCTTGGTGACTTCACTGGAGGTACCAATGGCTGCCTGACACCTACCACATGAGGGAGAGATAGTGGGGTTATACTTATGTACTATCAATAGGGGGCAATATAGCCAATGAATGAATTTAAATTGAGACTCATGTTTATTACAAAGCAGAACCCCCTTAAGAGATTGCAGCAGCAGCAGTTCCCCTTGCTCCTCCCAAATGAGAACCCCAAGATCCCATTACCATAACATTTTACTTTTAACTGAGGTGCCAGAGAAGAATCAGTGATCCTGCTGCACCACCTTATGGACAAAACCCATAGGATCTGACTTAACCACGGACACCAACTGCTCAGTTTTGGCTAATGGGGACATAGCTACTGACTCTATACCCAGCCCTCTCCCAAACGCATGGATCTGCAGGTACAGGTAGAAATGAGAATGCAATATCCCAGTAACCCCCGAATATCGGCAAAAGAGCGTATCTCCTCTCAAGTGTATAGATTACCCAAACATAATATGCCCCTAGCCTCCCATTAATTGAATCCACCATCTGAAAGTCCAGACAGAAAGAAAGGATTCTATGCCACAGGTTTCAGCAACATCTCGTCCTCCAGAACCCCTCTACGATGCCTCAACTGACCCCATGCCTCCAATACCCAACTAACCAGAGGATTAAGTGCACCTTGCCTAACATAGGCCTGATGTCCATGCTTGACAAGATAGGAAGACAAACATCCAGGGCAGTCCTCCTCCTCCAGATCCAGCCAACTTGCCTCAGGGGGTCAATGCATCCAATTCTGCATGTATCTACATTGTATAGCTACATAATTGCTTCACATATCAGGGAAATTAAGCCCCCCCTCCAGTTATATCTGCTTTAAGATGCTGCAGACTCATCCAAGAACATTTGCTCTGCCACAAGAACTGGGCAAAGGCCCCCTCCAAGTGCTTTAAAGCAACTTACCAAGTTTTAGCCTGTCAATGTGTGCATGCCCCGATTGTCTCCTCTGTGGGTTCCCAGTTGAAGCACAAGCATATTTCTTCTGTGCAATCTAAAACCGCCAATATTTTTTATTATCACTCTCGCACACTTCTTTGTCTTTTTTTTTCCTTTGGCTGTTCCTGCATGTGCAGTTGTTTCTTATGCTCATGTGATGTCACCATGGGGGGGGGGGCTGTTCCCTCATAGCTACTCACTCCTCGATCAGAGTTTCGGCGGCTCCCAACATCAGCGGAGACACCATCACCCTGTATTTATCTCCTAATCTTCTATTTTGCCATTATACTTTACATAACTATGAATGAAAGACCCTCTTAAATCATGCACAGGACTACAAAATATTAAGTGGAGTTCCGACTTCAGCCTGACTCTGATCCGGTCATTTATTGATCAGAGAAAGACCGTGTGGCTTTCGTACAGCATCTGTGCAGTCCACCTCTAGCGTTGTTGCCTGTACAATTACTGTAATCTAATAACTGTGGGTGTGTTTTTTTTTGCTCAACACACTGATACCAGGTAACAACAAAAAGACCACTTGTAGACCAGAACTATAGAGGCAAAAAACCCAATATATTGGATGCTATGTTTACAGTAATTTTTCCATGGAAGTGTGACTGTCCTACCCCTGGTAGTATTCATCTGTAACAGATTGTCTACTGTGGCTAATTCTAATGATTCCTAAACAAATATATGTTATGCAGAACTTTTAGCGACTATCGCTTTACAAAAATACATGTTTATCATGGCGCATTAAATTATATTTGAGAGAAAGGAATATAGGTGGTAGCTGCTAAGCCACACGGTACAGCTCCTGCCAGTTGCCTTGTCCATTACCAAATGAACAATTCACTGTATAAATTCAATATTTCTGGTGCATCACAAGATTAAATCCATGAAACAGTAATACATACAGACCATGCAATAAGAAAGGCATTTGTGTGTGTGTGTTTGCCCATTAGCCACCACACAGTATGTAACACATACACACATATTCCATCAATTTTGGGGATGTGGGGCAGCACAGACATCATTCATTTGGTTACAGATATTTTGACTGCACTAGCCTGGGCATGCATTTAGGCAGAGGACACTGGCTTTGTGGCACTGGTGAGCTGCTCTTCAGAGTAAACCTCAATGTGTTGTCACATTACAGTAGAATTATTACCTGGCATCAGCAAGTGGCACTTGGAGAAAGGCTCATGGGGCCACAGTCTTTAATGATGATCCCAGCATCTTAATTGATGCATAGTCCTGATTGACAGCCTGCCTCTGATTCAAAACCTGTGTCAAATTCCAGCATGGGACTGAGTGTCGGAATACTTTTTGCGTTGACCACAATAAATTCTTTGGTGCTGTTTTTTCTTTTTAAATTTCGGGGAGGGGGGAGTTGTTTATTATCACTGAGATCCTAGCATCTACTGGATGCAGAGTCTAGATTGATAAATCTCACCCAGTTGACATAGCTGCTAAGATTATGCACCCAGTCTGCCATGTCAGTATTTTGATACAGAGAGAGCGGTAATGGTTCCAGCAGCTTACTGCAGGATCCATCCTGGGACATGGTGCAGAAAATCGCTCAGAGTACCGAGCAAGGGTAACAGTGGGACTGCTTCTGAGCTTTTTGTTTTTCTGTTTTTGTTCTGGTATGGGCTTTTGTCCCATGGTGGCAGTGTCAGTTACATACTATGGGTTGGGTGAGGGTTTTGGGAGCATTGTGCCAACATGGGGCTCTCCTTGAGCATGGCTGATCCACTGGCCCACAGCAGGCTATACATCATGAGTACTGCATTGTGGCCACTGCTAACTATGGTCCAAACATCTCCCTTGCAACGGACATAATGTGGAAAGCAGAAGAAGGTCATGGGAGGCTACTGGCTAAATGGACAAATGAAATTCGAAATTCAATTGTGCCACTACTTGACCTGTGATGACCAAGTGGCCAACTGCAACAGGTCAAACAGCAGAAGGTGTTCTTGGAGCAGATGACAGCAAATAGCACTCTATTAAGAGCTGTCTGGTAGCGAGATCCAGGTGCTGTGTCGGGCCATGGTTCTGATGTGTGGCTGGGCATGTGTACTCATGACCAAGTAAGCCAGTAGTATCAGAGAATAGGCTGCCTGACTACTGAAAGATGTGGATTTGGTGAGGGAAGGTGGGCGGTGTTGGACATGGCATCACTAGCAGCACAGCAAATGGGTTGGACCCAAGAAGTGGAGACTAGGCATGGGATGAAGCAGGTGAGTAGAGACTAAGCCATGACACAGAATGGTGAGTACCCTGTGCTACCCTTCTGTAGCTCATTGCATCTCCAGGATACAGTGGCCGGGATAGAGTGACTGGCTGATGATGGTCCACAAACCGTATGGGTGGGAGGAGCAGAGACCAGAAATGGGAGGGTGCTGATGCTGTTGTATATGGTTGGGACAACATACTCCATTTATTTCCAAGATGTGATTTATCTCTGCACAGTTTTCTGATTTTGGAACTAAGAGCCAGAGAGTGTTAGGGTACATAAAGAAATGTGAAATACAGCTATACTGTACATGTCTGGAAACAGATGCTTACATTAATGTGCTGCTTTCAAATAACAATGGAAAGGCAAAAGGAAAAAAGGAAAAACAACAATATGATTGCACAGAGCTGCTAATTAAAAAAAGGGCAGAGCGATCACAGTTCATTATTGCTGACCCTGTTTGGGCTTCCAAATTTCTGAAGATCCAGACTGCTGCTGTGACTACAAGAACTACTCTCTGCATTGCTGTCATCACTGGCATAGGGGTCATCCCTATAGGGGTCAAATTCACCAATACGGTCCGACAGTGTCTCAATGTCAATGCCAAACAACACATTTTCAGAGGAGCTACTACAGTCATCCTCATTGTCCGCAGAACTATAATCGGTTGCAGCTGGAGCAGGGAGATCATCCATTCCCAATGCACACTACACAAGTCTGGCAGCACGGCTACAGAGAGACTGCTTATTTTCCTGTGGTGATGCAGCATACATACATACGAACATACAAATGTGCCAGCAGAAACAGACCATCTGGTCTATCTAAGTCTGCTCAAGTGTGCAGCCAGCACATGTCATGAGTGTCAAAATTCAAACAAGACCACTTACTGTAGGCAAATACATGCTTCTGGGTTTGCAGCTCAGAAAAACTGTTTAATTTAGATAACAAAGTTGCTTCTGGATCTGAAATGTATTACGATCACCCTCAGGATACTGCCTGCTATTGACACCAGAAGGAGCATAGGGAAACATGGTGAATAGCTTTAAATCCCCTTTTGTAATACCCTGTGGAAGCATCTGCATCATGTACAGCAACCATGGCGGTATGTTCATTTTAATTAGGTTGATACGACCCACCAAGAAATTGGTAGTGCACTTCAACGGGACAGGTTTCCCATAACAGTGTTAATAAGCGGGGTATAATTCATTTGGTAAAGAGAACTAAGATTTCTACCTATTCAGATTTCTAAGTACTTAAAGGAGCCTGAAACCACCTGTTGCCCCATGTGTTACATAGAAACATAGAAACATAGAATCTGATGGCAGATAAGGACCGCTTGTCCCACCTAGTCTGTCCATTTCCCTGCCTAACAGATAAGCTGCAGATCCTAGTTAACCAACAGCCTACTTCCTCCTACCCCCCACTAGAATTGTCTTATGCCTGTCTCATGCATTCTTGAATTCCCCCACTATTTTTGACTCTATGACCTCCTCAGAAAGGCTGTTCCATGCATCTACAACCCTCTCTGTAAAGAAATACTTCCTCACATTACCTCTGAGCCTTCCCCCCTCTATCTTCAAATTGTGCCCCCTTGTTCTTGCACATCTCTTTTTCTGAAAGATGCTACATTCTTGGACTTTGTTGATTCCCTTGAGGTATATTAAAGTTTCTATCATGCCCCCCCTCCCACTTTTCCTCGAGGCTATACATCTTGAGTTCCTTTAGTCTTTCTTCATATGTCTTCTGGTGCAGACCCTGCATCATTTTGGTTGCCCTCCTCTGGACAGCCTCCACCTTGTCTATGTCTTTGCAGAGATGGGGTCTCCAGAACTGTACACAGTACTCCATATGTGGTCTTACCAACTGTCTGTACAGAAGGCCAATAACTTCCTGTTTTCTACTGGTGATGCCTGTCCCTAAGCATCCCGGTATCCCCCGAGCCCTCCTTACTGCCTTCTCACATTTCTGGCCCACCTGTGTTCCCTGAGACCCTTCCCACCCCACGTCCAAGAGAAAGCAGTTCCAATTTACCCAAACTGAGCTTATACTCAGAGAAGATGACAAAATCCTCAATCACTTGAAGTAAAACCAGAATTGATTGGTTTGTGTCTGTGACATATAACAGTAGGTCATCTGAATACAAAGTAAGTTTATGAGACCTCCCTGATCTACCCACTAACCCTTGAATGTTCAGGTTTTCCCTAATTCGAATCTCCAATGGCTCTATGGCCAATGCAAAAAGAAGAGGGGAGAGGGGACACCCCTGCCTTGTCCTCCTAAAAAAGAGGGAATGGGTCTGTGAGGGATCCATTTACAAGAATCCTCACTACTGGTGCCATATAGAGTACCCATAGCATGCCCACAAAATGTTGTCCTTGGCCAAATGACAGCATAACCTCAAAGAGGTAGTCACACTCTATACCATCAAATGCCTTCTTGGTATCCATGGACAGTACACATGTACTTCCCAGACGATGAGAGGTCCACCAAACCACTTTCAGACATTTACGAACATTGTGGTAAGACAAACATCCCTGCACAAACTCAGTCTGGTCCAGGTGAACTAAACGCAGAAGCAACAGCTCCAGGAGACTCGCCAGGACCTTAGCTATAATTTTCAGATCACAATTCAGCAGGGTGACATGAGGCACACTCACTATGCTCCTTACCAAGTTTGAATAACAGACAGCAGATAACCGCCTCATAACAAGTGGCAGGAAATGCCTCCTCCCCACTCACCTTCCGCATTACTTCCCATAAGGGATCTACCAAAGAGGCTGCTAGCTCCTTATAATATTTAGCTGTGAACCCATCGGGGCTACTATCCTTCCACTGTTTGAGCCCAGCAATGGCACTATGGATCTCCTCCTTAGTAATCTTAGAGGCCAGCCTATCTTGCTGCTCATCCAAGTGCTGAGGTAAGGTGATTCCGTCAAGAAACCTGTGCATTGCCACATGATCCCCAGTACATTCGACAGTATATGATTGTTGATAGAACTGTCTGAACACCTCCTTAACCTTCCCTTTATCTCTCACTAAGTTTCCCTGTCTTGTTTTACTAACCGGGATGTGTATTGGTTGGGTCACTCCTTCCACTAATCAACTTGACTAAGAAAGGACCTGGCTTGTTATCCCACTCAAAGAATTGACTTCTAGCAAAACACCAGGGCCTTCTCTGTCAGGAGCAGATTAAGTGCTTCTCGAGTGGCATGCAACAACTACTGATCCTCTCCATTATGTCCAATGGCTATCCTGCACTCCAAATCCTTAAGCTGTGTTTCTAATGTCACCAACTTCTCACACCTCTCCCTTTTATATCTGGCAACATAATTAATAATGACCCATCTCATATATGCCTTGCCCAACATTCCTGAATGTTTTCATGTCCAGGGCTAACCCATAATTCGTCTTTTTGTAGGACTGCCATTGTTCTTTAAGATATGTCTTAATATCTTGTCTCCCCAGCAGGTGTGTGGTAGATTTCCATAGAAGAGGAGCATCTAGCTGCTTTGCAGCCACAAAGGTAAGAGCCACCATGGCATGATCTGACACATGTATGGGGCTCTTCCAAGTCTTCACCACCCGGTAACTGTACATGAGGCAGATATATATCTAATCCAGTCTAGACCAGGTTTTGTGAGGGTTGGAATAAAAGGTATATTCTTTCACCCTGGGTTAACTGTACACCTGCCATACACCAAATCCAACTCACACATCCCAAGCAGCCATTGTTTCATAGAGTTTTTGTGGAGTCCCTGCCATTCTGAATGGTCCAAATCAGGGGACTATCACTGCATTAAACATCCCCCCTAATATCAACCCTGGGAACTGTTCCCGGGTAATGATATCCAGTACGGATTGGTAGAAGGTGACATCAAACACTGCTGGTTCATAAATGCTGGCAAATGTGACAGATTCCCCATAGAGGTCCCCTTCTATGAATACATACTGCGCCTTCCAGAGATTAGCTACAACCTAGCATACCTTCAAAGGGAGGGCCTGATGAACCAAAATTGCCACATCCCATTTGTGTGAAGAGTAAGAAGTCGCATAACAAGCCCCCACACATTGCTAGACTAACTTAGTATGTTCTTTGGCTTTAAGGTGAGTTTCCTGGAGTAGGGCAATCTGGGCATGTTGTCGCTTAAGGGCCGCCCCTTTTTTTCTCTTTATCGGGGAGGAGAACCCCCTCACATTCCATGAGATAACTGTAAACTGGTTATCAGACCCCATGATTACAGACACAGAAACTGTCCCTCAAGAACATTTTTACATCCCGCACATCCACCTGGTCATCTTCAAATATGTTTCGCAACTCATAATCGATATAAAACAGAATGGACCTTAATACTAAACAATGCAACAATAACATTCGAACATTATAACTGGTGAAACCACACAAAAAAACAACTCCCATCCCCCTGTCCCAACAGTAATCTCATAAGATACTATCATTTGCTACATTAATATGCAATCCCTTATGTCCTAGGTAATGATATCCAGCAAATAGTAAACTCCAGCCTCAAGCATGTGACAAATTTTACATGCAGAAAACAAGCTCCCCCTCCCCCGTTCCCCCAAACTCATTTCTGTGACCCAAAAAATGTACCCAGCGAGAACTGAATGTTTTCTGATTGGGGAGCAAGATACTGCTGATGGTCCTCCTTTATACCTTTTAGCCAGGCAAGAGCCAGTCCCAACCTCCTTCACTCACCTTTCATTCGTTAGGCCAGGCAGGAGAGAATCCATACCCTAGCAGCACCACCACTCCTGCCCACCACACAAATAGGTATCCAAATGAGGTCAGCAGAAACAAGGCCCACCTGACCCTCCTCACCAAAATCCACCAGACCCCCAGTCAGCGGACATGCTAACAACAAAACCTCAAGCATCCAATCCCCATCCTTTCCCAAAGCCCTGAAACACTAACTATATTACACACCCTTGAACTTAATGACTGCCATTCACTAGCCCTCCAACTCTAGGAGGGTCAAGAACTCATCCCCCTCATCTCCCAGATAAATCTCTACCTGGGTAGTGTGCCCTGGTCATGTTCAGCCACAGGGAGGAAAAGAATAAGTATCCCCCAAGTCCCCCTCACCCAAGCAGGATACAGTAACATATACCATGAGCTTCCCGGTACAGAGACCCCTGATGTCACTATCCCTGTCATGCCCTGGCAAAGACCTCGTTCCCCACCACCCGAAGATCTCTACAACAGATTAATGGACATCCCAGGGAAAAAGAAAGTAGGGCTCAATGGACCAGGGCCAGTAATCCCGGTTTCCCAACATATCCATGTGCAGAAAAAAAAAAACACCTCTCCCCACCAGTGCACAGTAACTATGGAAGGGAGCAGGGAAAGGCAGTATGAGCAACTGAGGCTAGGCAAAGGAAACTGAGAAGCACCTCATGGCTTATAATTCAACACACAGCAGCCACCCCCCCCTCCCAGAACCTATCGGTAGCCTCCAAAGGTCATCCTCGATAATCCCAGACCTCTTCTCGAGGGCAAAAGTCACATCCAGTGGTCAGCATCAACCAGCATCAGGAAAAAGTAAAGTTTAACCCATCTCTGGATCCTTCAGATCACTGCGGCTGCTCAGCTAAGTCTGGATATAAGAATAGTCCATCAAGTCTGCAGAGATGATACAGTCCCATAACTACAGATGAGTTCAGTAAAGGATGTTCTGTGGTTAAAAGTCAGAATGTCAGTAGGGGAGTCAAGGTATCACCGCTCAAGTGGGAAAAACGGGAGTCCCCCTAACCAAACCACAGCCAGTAACTAAGGGCGAGTTCAGCAGCCAGCCCCTACGGGCCTCGTTCCAGTCTCAGATCCAATTGCCAACTTAACTTTAGGAAAGTTTTCTCTGAAGGTCCTTCTTCATGCTTTATCTTAAAACTGCTGCCCTTGAGATTCAGGCCCAGCAGCCCAGGCAAAGTTAAAGCACAAAAGTCCTCAACACTGGAGCTTTCCTTCCCCTCTGGCAGCCCACTAATTCTCAGATTGAGCCTCCTATGGTAGTTCTCCTGGTGATCGAATAACTCCTTGAACTCCTCCAGTTCTTTCTTAAGACAGGCCATTATATCAGGGATGGGGCCCGTGGCATCCTCCAGAGCTGAGATCTGCTGCTCTGTCTCAATAATTCAAGAGTCATGGAATGCATTCTGCTCTATGGTCTCCTGAAGCTTGGTCTCAATTTTGTCTAGTTGAGAATTCAGAGCAGCCAATACCTGTACTGAGAGTGTATGGCCGAGAGCAGTCATCTCCGTGGCTAAAAGTGAGACTTAGCCTGGACCCTCAGCCGGTGCTGGCGGTGGCTACTTTTTGATGTTTTTTGCCATGGATTGCTGTGATTTACCGAGGTTTGACACCAAATATTTGTTCATCCTGGCTTCAGAGACTTCACTGCACTGACTAAGTGGCAAAAATAGAAGCTGAGTACTTATTATTTTATAAAATGATGTTCTGGCAGGACGGAGCTCAGGTAAAACACATTTTTACTCTTTAGCTGCTTATTAGTGTCCTTTTCCTATCTTGTATGATACCCTTTTTCTCCATTTTAAGTCTGTTATATCACTTTTATTCCAATTTGAAAAAATTAAAGGACACACCCATTAATACTATAACAGGCACATGGTGGTAGTGAACCCCGTGGGAGGACCTTGGTGGCAACTAGTGTGTATGCTGTAGGATTTTCTGAAAGAAAGAGTTTGTACAGTGGTACCCAGTATCAGGTTCCATCAAATGTAAAGGTATCCTGATACTGTTGTTACAATATGCTCAATCACAACTCACTGTGATGGTTGGTGTTACAGTACTTGCTGTCTCTTGTCATTGTTTATAAATGCTATAAATATACATCATCATCATCATCATCATCTCCAGCATATAAACATAGAAACATAGACTTTGACGGCAGATAAGGACCACTTGGCCCACCCAGTCTGCTCATTTCCCTACCTATTAGATAAGCTGCAGATTCTAGTTAACCAACAGCCTACTTCCTGCAACCCCCCACTATAATTGCCTTATGTCTGTCCCATGCATGTTTGAATTCCCCCACTGTTTAAGACCCTACAACCTCTCCAGGAAGGCAGTTCCATGCATCCACCACTCTATCTGTGAAAAATCATTTCTTCACATTACCCCTGAGTCGTCCCCCCTCTAACTTTAAATTGTGCCCCCTTGTTCTTATACATCTCTTTTTCTGAAAGATGCTACCCTCCTGGACTTTGTTGATTCCCTTGAGGTACTTAAAAGTTTCAATCATGTCCCCCCTGTCCCTTCTTTCTTCAAGGGTATACATATTAAGCTCTCTCAGTCTCTCTTCATATGGTTTCTGATGTAGACCCTGCACCATTTTAGTTGCCCTCCTCTGGACTGCTTCCATCATGTCTATGTCCTTGCGTAGATGAGGTCTCCAAAACTGCACGCAGTACTCCAGATGGGGTCTCACCAACTGTCTGTATAGAGGGATAACCACTTCCCTTTTTCTACTTGTGATGCCCCTCCCTATGCATTCCAGTATCCCCCCGGCTCTCCTTACTGACTTCTCACATTGCTTACCCACCTTTAGGTCATCTGATATGACTACACACAGATCCTTTCCATTATTGTTGTTGTTAGTACCTCCCCTGCTATTGTGTACTATTCTCCTGGATTTTTATTTCCCAGGTGCATTACTTTACACTTCTTTGCATTGAATCTAAGTTGCCATATGTCTGACCATTCCTCCAACCTTGCCAAGTCCCTTCTCATCCTTTCTACCCCCTTGTGTATCAACTCTGTTACAGATCTTTGTGTCATCTGCAAAGAGGCATACCTTTCCTTCCAGACCCTCTGCAATGTCACCTATAAAGACGTTAAAGAGGACTGGACCCAGTACTGAGCCCTGAGGTACTCCACTAGTAACCCCCCTTTCTTCAGAATGTGTTCCATTCACTATTACCTTCTGTGTCCTGTTGTGCAGCCAGTTTGCTACCCAGGCTACCACCCTGGGACCCACTCCCAGGCTGGCTAACTTGATTATTAATCTTTTGTGCGGGACTGTGTCAAAATGCCTTGCTAAAGTCTAGGTAGGCCATATCCACAGCCCCTCCCTGGTCTATTACTTTGGTCACCCAGTCAAAGAAATTGATTAGATTCGTCTGACATGACCTTCCTGCTGTGAATCCATGCTGCTTTGGGTCCTGTGCCCTGCTGGACTCTAGGTACTCGACAATTATTTCTTTCAGAAGTGATTCCATCATTTTCCCCACCACTGAGGTCAAACTAACAGGTCTGTAGTTTCCTACTTCTGCCTTGCTCCCACTTTTGGGAAGGGGAATCACATCTGCCCTCCTCCAGTCCTCAGGTACCACCCCATCTTCCCATGATTTCTTAAAAGTGTGGTTAGTGGTGTCACTAGGTCCTCCTTAGCTCTTTTAGGATTCTAGGGTGAATCCTGTCAGGCCCATTGCTTTGTCCACCTTGAGTTTTAGGAGTTCTTTCAGTACTCTTTCTTCTGTAAATGGACTGGTGTCAACCTCTCTATCCAGAGTGCTTCTACTGTTTGGTTTAGGTAACTCCTCCTCTTCTTCTTTTGTGAATACTGAGCAAAAGTATTCATTCAGTATCTCTACCTTTTCACTGTCTCCCTCTGCCCACCTCCCTTCTCCTTTATTAATCTACACTATCCCTCCCTTAACCTTTCTATGCTCCCGAATGTACCTATAAAAGGTTTTATCCCCCTTCTTAACTGAGCTGGCTATCTTTTCCTTGGTTTGGGCCTTTGCTTTTCTGACTTCCTTCCCCACTTCTTTCTGCTTTAATTGATACAGTTCCCTGTCGTGCTCCGTCTGTGATTCCTTATACTTTCTGAATGCAGCCTTTTTCTCCTTAACCTTCCCTGACACCTCTTTTGAGAACCATAGTGTTTTTTATTCTGCTTTGTTTTCTTTATTTCTTTCACACAAAGGCTTGTTGCCTCCATGATGGCAGTTTTGATTTTTCTCCATGGTTCTCTGTGTACCATGTTTCTGTGACTGCCACAATATCCAAGTGTTCCTCTTCCATCAGGGCTACTAGCTCTGGAAGCTTGTTTCCCAGACTACGGGCATTGATACTCATTGCCCTCCATTTAATGTTGGCTTTATCCTTTTTTACCCCATCCCTGCTCTTATTGCCCTTGTCCATTTTTCCATTTACCCCTGCCCTGCCCTCTGTCAAGCTCTGTACCTCAGTGTTTACCTTACTACCTGTCATGTTTTGTGGGGGGAGGCTTGAACTTTCCTGTTTCCTATCAGCACCTCTCCCCTTGGCTAGTTTAAAAGCTTGCCAAGGAAGCCTTTAAACCTGTCACCTAGGAGTGTATGTCCCTTCCTGGACAGATGCAGACCATCATGCCAGTATAGACCTTCATCTCTCCAGGTGGACCCCCAGTTCCCAATGAAGCCAAAGTCATGTGCTCTGCACCAGTTTTGCAACCATTCATTAAACTGCATGGTGTGCAGTACCATAGCCTCACCCCTGCCATAGACTGGCAGCACCTCTGAGAAGGTTACCGTGCTTGCTACCTGTCTGAGGCCCCTCCACAACTCCACAAATTCATCCTGCACTGCACTGATCTCATGCCTAGCTAGGTCATTTGTCCCAAGGTGGACAATATCTAGTTTCCTCTCCTGTGATGCTGCTTCTGCAATCCTGAGGATTTGCTTCCTGTCCCTCTAAGCCATGGCACCAGGCAGGCACCTTACTTCCCTCTCCTCTCCCTTCCCCAGGTCTACACCCCTAACAATTTGTTAGCATTGTTAACGTGTCAGTAGGTGGCATTGTACCGAAAAAGTGCTGCACATTTGTGTGCCTTCACATGCACTTTACTCTGTAGGCTCTATTTTTGTTTATTTGTCCTTTTTTATTTACTAACAGAGGAGGTACAATGGGCCAGGGCCCATTTTCAGCTAATATAGGCAAAGTAACATACAGTAGGCGCACCTTACAGACTTCCTAGATAGGCATAAACATCATAGTAGACAGGCAAGGGATATGGTGACATTACAGTATGATGGGCAGAATAAGATAATTAATACTCTATATCCTGGTGTAGTCATTTATATACATCAAGTGGCGCACTGACATGCGCACTGAGTCAATAAGTGGCCCCCCGATGCAATTTAAACTTAAAATGGATGGAGGAGGGTCATAAGGATCAGTGAGGTTGTTCCACACTTTAGAGGCAGATATGGAGAAAGTATTGGAGCCAGCAGATACCCACAACATGGGAACTGTTAGTAAGCATTGATATAAAGACCTCAGGTCCCTGGGACAGGGCTTCATATGCAGAAGCTCAGTTAGAGGAGAGGTGCTGGAGTGACGTAAGTATTTATTAATTAGCCATGCTAAGAAATAGCACTTGCAGGCAGCTTAGGAGAACAACTGCAGTCTGGAGAATATATTGCAGTGCTGTGATTGAATGGGTACAGACAGGGCAAAGCAACATACAGTATGCTGTTGTAAGGAGTTCTGAGGCTTCCAGTTTCTTTACTAGTAGCATTTAGGAGTAAGGGGACCTCAAAGTTTAATACAATGAGGAGAGATCCTTTTGGCAATTGCCAAATGAACCTTATGGGTGAAATACTGGCTTAACCTGTACAAGCTAGAGCAGTAGTTAATTAGTTAGACAGTTAGTTTGTTAGTCTTTATTGACCAGGAAAGCAGCACTAGGAAATAACCAAGTCAAGGGGGATACAGATGCAAACTGACTGATACTGAACCTGTTTTTAGGAGCTATTATGGGCCTTGGCCTTTTTGCTCCTCACCAGAACCTTAGTGAACCTGGTTATGCTGGTAGTGGTTTTAGTGACTGGGGGAAATTAAGCCAGGATTCTAAGGAAATTCCCTTACTGTTTTTGTGAAGTGCTATGGGATCTTTCATGTCCGCCTGAACAACTACCAGAACAGGCAGACAGGATCGAAATTTAACAATTCATCCTAAGCACGGCACCTCTGACTGCTCAGTGTCCCCTAATGTGCTGGGGTACTGATATGGCTTTTAACAATGGGGAGAATAACCCCAACAGAGCTACCAAAACCATTTCTTGCAGCACCTGATGTTCATTAGAGGTTTCCCATCCTACTACTACTGATTAGGCCAATCCTTCTTGGCTTCTGAGATATGATGGGATCAGGTTCCAAGGTGGTAAGGGGGGGTGCAGGCATTAGGGTTATGTAGGATGTTGAATGTGTCTTTATTTGAATTCTTATGTAGCCCCACCTTGTCCTCCTCTTTTTTGTCTAGGGGTCCCGGTATTATAGCGGGGGGGGGGCACACCGACCAAAACAGTACCTCCAGACACTTCTTAACATTGGATACAAGACAGGCCTTACCTTACTGATAATACATTCATGGAACAGGCCTCCTCTTACCCCAGTGGAAACAGCTCAGGTACCTCGCCTTCTGCTGGCCTCAAAGAAATGGGGGGGGGAGGGGGAGCCCATCTTAGGAAGAAATGTACAAATTAATTCATTAAAAACTCAGCACCACTAGGTAAAAGCAAAAAACAGAAAAAATGTAATCTTTGTTCAGAATGATCAGAACAATATAAATAAATTAAAGGAGCAGCTCCATTGGGGGTTAGAGATTTGGAGAAACAGCAGAACAAGGACAGTTGCACCAGCCACAGCTAATTGATTTTCTGGCCTAGAGCTTAGACCAAATTGGCTCCACACTCTCCCAAAATGAGTTGAAAACTAGCTCAAACCTTCTCCTCCATACTGATCGTCTCTTTCCCTTACATTATGAGGGTGTGCCTTTACTCCTCCCTGCCACCGAACCTTCAAGTGTACCGGGGCATGTTGTAGCCTATATACCTCCCACAGCTACTTCCAGCCTTCCTTCCCACCAGAGCCAAAACAGGTGGCAGTCCTCCTTGCAGTCCAAGCCAAAAGCAAGCCTCTTAGAGCATGATGACTGTCACCTCCTTCCAACTTCTGTTTCAATAGGCCACTTCCCTTAATGGGTCTAATGGGTCCTGCCCCAGTCACTGGCATGGCAAGCCCTAAAGTGAATCCCAGGATGCAGTCCCACCTCTCCTCTTACCTCCAGCACCATGCCACACAGGAATGGCTCCCCGAACCTGCCGCCTCTGGGAGAAACCTGCCGTGGTTCTGCCACCAACACAACAGCCCCACTGCCTTGATTCCATGCCATACCTTTTAGTAGCTAGGCCACCAGCCTCCAGATGGTTCCTCTGACTTTCAACCTCCTCACACCTCCCATACAACTTAGTCACAATAACCCTGGCCTCAGACAGCCGCCAACTCCTGCTACCTTCCCTCGGACATCTCCCACATGTTGCACCAATGCTGCTAGCTGACACACTACTTGGCTGGGGAGGTTTTAGGCCCCCCCAGCAGCACAAGCCCTATACCAGCCACCCAAATCTCCAACTCCCCCCAACTCCTAGAAACCTGGGCTTAAATACTGGTGAACTCTGCCACCTACAGGACAGACAAAGGAATTGCTCCCTAAGCTGACTAATGGAAAGCAAAAGGGGGTAACAGAGAAGCAGAGATTGTAAGCCCACCCCATGGGGGGGCTTACATTCTGTCCCCCCTTAAAACCATTTGCTGCTGGAAATGGGGCAGAAATGGGCTCTTCCAAGGGTTCCCCAGCCAGAGTGGGTAAATGCACTCCCCACCTGAACCAGGGTCCCTTCTGGTGCATCCAGTAACCAACCCCTTTTGCCTACCACCCATCCCACCCTGTAGAGCTAGTTTGGTTGGAAATATTCAGAAACAACACTTAATTGTAAAACCTAAGTAGTACACATGCTATGGCCAGGCTGTCAAAGAACACTTTAACTTTTTAACATATTTAAATTTTTTAAGTATGTAAATCAAGTACTACCTAAATAAAGACAGATACCACTCACACACCACACTCTTACCATTCATCCAACACTCCCACTCACTCATCATTCATATGGAGGTAGAAGTTGTACTTTGAATTATTACTATTATTCATAGTTGTTCCACAAGGGAGCAACTGCATCGAATGATTTAACTCTCTTTTGTTTTCAAACACATGGAACATAATAGTATCAGCTGGTCAGTCCAACGGATTTCTTCTTTTCCAAAGGGAGGGATAGTCCCAGGGTGACCTCCGCTGGGCACAGTACTTCAAACAACTTTGGAAGTTTCCAAACAGGTTTATTAAAATCAAGGAAAGTACTAGCAAATCACAAATTGCAGAGCAACTTCTTACTTAAATGGCAGGCCCTCCGCCATGGGAGTAATAGTAGTCCGGGTCCGGCTTTGTAGTCTCCTCATCAAAAAGAATCCATAGCGATGAAATAATATTTCTTATGACAGCCCACCACATCCTGCACCAAGGTGAAGTGTTTGAAAAGCATAAGCCCTTCCCAAGATGATGAGAGGCATAAGGTCCTTGCCTTCTGGATGATAGCCTGATTGGCCTTCCCAGGAGCCTCTGGTCACTGCAATAACTTGTGGACCATGCCCTGGAATACCCAATCCACCCTCTCTCCTCTATGATGTCCCAAAGTCTCTCTGACACATAAGGGTACTCCACAGTGGAGTATTCTACACACATTTTTCTCTGAATCCACCTCTCTACCTGCAACCATTTGGGCAGGTCCCTCACGCTGGTCTGCCAGGCAGCTCCTGGCTCCAGCCACACCTGGGTGTGTACGGGACGTTAACAGGATCACTGTTCAGGAGACCATCAATCGTCTCATGCAGGGTCTTGCTCTGCACCGGGAGGCACAGGGTAGTGTAGGGCAACTTCACTGCAGGCTGCTGATAAGGCTGGGGAACAGTTTTGTATATCTCATGGTCAGCAAACTGAAAATGCTGGACATCTTGTCCTGGGATTGATGGAACAGGCACCACCCAAACAACCTCATCTCCCACCTCTTCTTCTGTGGCACAACCAGGCTTACTTGCATGTGAGGTTTCTCCCTTCTAGGCTCTGGTGGAGCCACTTTTGCCAGACAGAGAACCCAAGACTGACCCTCTGGGCCCTGGGAGGCCACCAGCTGCTGTACCAAGTCCTCTGCCTCTCCTTCTGTCATGGGGATAGACAATGGTGGTAGGTGTTGTGGGACTGGGCAGACTTCTGTGTTCTATGTCACCCTCACTGACAGGTTCCTTCATGACTTCCACCACTACATTAACCTCTGGGGCCTCAAGCTGTGGCACTGAGACAGAGGTCAGTGTCTTGGCCTCTGCTCCCAAATCCAGGTTTCCCTGTGAAAACAATAACACGGTGCCCACAGATGTTCCCATGGGTAAGGCCAAACGTAGCTGAAAGGAGTGCCTTCCCAAATGCTCACAGTCAACCAACTGAACTGGAGCAGACAGCACACAAGGACAGCTTTATCACTCCTTCTGTTAAGTTTCCACACCGAACACATCTCTCCACAGCTGCTCCTCTCCCAGCTGAATTCCACAGCCGTGCCAACAGTGATGTGGGGTTGGTGGTATGGGGCTCTTCAGCTGAAAACCTCTTGGCCATTTTAGCAGATTTTAGCAACATGTCTTCTCCACCGCAAACACAGAAAATGGTGTCTCCTGCTCACTCTTCCCCAGTGCTGCACAGAGTAAGCCAATCCTGAACACTGCCACTCCCTACCTGACCATCCCCCATGTTCAGTGGCACAAAATAAGCCACACCATACCACAATGGCAGCCCACATAACTGCGCCATACCAGGAAGGCTTACAGCAGCAGTCAGACCCCTTCCAACTTCTTGCCCCCACATGGCCAGCAGTGCCAAGGCTCACAGGCACAGAAGAAATCCCGGACAAGCCCCCACAATCTGTAGCCTCTTTTGTCCTCCTCTTTTTTTGTCTAGGGGTCCTGGTGTTATAACAAGGGGAAAGGGTGTACACAGATCCAGAGAGTACCTACAGACACTTCTTAACATTGGAAACAAGATAGATCTTACCTTGCTGATGATACATTCATGGAAAAGGCCTCCTCTTACCCAGGTGGAAACAGCTCAGACACCGCAGCTTCTACTAGCCCCAAAGAAACTGGGGTGGGACCCTTCTTAGGAAGGACTGTACCAATTAATTCATTAAAAATCCAGCACCTCTAGATAAAAGTGAAAAATAGAAAAAAATGATCTTTGTTCAGAATGATCAGAAAAATATAAATAAATTAAAGGAGCAGTTCCATTGGGGTTTTGAGTTTTTGAGGAACAGCGGAACAAGGACAGTTGTACCAGCCACAGATAATTGATTTTCTGGCCTAGAGCTTGGACCAGACTGGCTCCACACTCTCCCAAAATGGGCTGAAACTTAGTTCTAACCTTCTCCTCCATACTGATTGTACTTTTCCTTTACCTTATGACAGAGTGTCTTACTCCTCCCTGCCACTGAACCTTCAAGTGTACCAGGGAATGTTAGCGCTATATGCTTCCCACCATTGCTCCCAAACCTTGCTTCCCACCAGAGCCAAACAAGTGCCATCACTTCTTGCACTCCAAGCCAAGGCAAACCTCTTAGAGCATTATGATGATCCCCTCCTTCCAACTTCTGTTTCAATAGGCCACTTCCCTTAATGAGTCTAATGGATCCTGCCCCAGACATGGGCACGGCAAGCCCTAAAGTGAATACCAGGGTGCAGTCCCACCCCTCCTCTTACCTCCAGCACCATGCCACACAGGAATGACTCTCTGAACCTGTCACCTCTGGGAGAGACCTGCTGTGGTTCTGCCACCACCACGACAGCCCCACTGCCTTGATTCCATTCCATACCTTTTGGTAGCTAGGCCTCCAGCCTCAAGATGGTTTCTCTGACTTTCCACCTCCTCACACCTCCTGTACAACTCAACCACAGTATCCCTGGCCTCAAACAGCCACCAAATCCTGTCACCTTCCCTCGGACACCTCCCACACATTGCACAGATACTACCAGCTGACACATTTCTGGACCAGGGAGGTTTTAGGGCCCCCCCAGCCACACTAGCCCTGCCGAATCTCCAAATTACCCCCAACTCCCAGCAACCTGGGCTTAAATACTGGTAATCTTTGCCACCTACAGGGCAGATAGGGGAGCCACACCCTAAGCTGACTAATGAAAAAAACAAGGGGGGAACAGAAAAGCAGGGATAGTAAGCCCACCCCACAAGGGGGGCTTACACTTACTACCGTAATCTTCCATAGGAACAGTGTGTTATCTTGTGATTTGTATTTGTTGAAAGTTATTACAGAATTGCCAAGTTTATTTTTGGCCCTGTAGTACTACTACAAGTATTCATACCATATAATATTAAAGGGACACTGTCAACCCTTTCTGCATCACATTATTTCTAGTAGAAAACCTACATTTTATGGTTGCTTACCTTCTCTAAAATTCTTTATTGTAGTTGTTTTTTGTATCTGCTTCCTTGCTTAATAGAACTGAAATACATGCTAATGATGTAATTATACTCAACCCTGTTTTGTTTCAACTCCTTGATCTACTCTTAGTATCTACGTCTTGCACATTATGAACATCCCAAAACAGTGCAGTAGTCTCAGTTCCTTCCACTTCATCATGAGTGGCTAGACTGTGTTGGAGGTGTTCTCTAGTCCAGGAAAAATGCAGTGGGAAGGTAGCCCATGACATGGGCAACCGCGATTGAGAGCAAACAAAAATGGTGACTCAATCACAACGCATGTCATGGGGCTATGGATGAGGTAGGGTGACCGGATGGGGGTAGGTTTGCGCATATAGTGACATGGTGTTGCTACATGTACACTTGTGCGTGGGGGAGTGAGCATGCTCAGTGAGGGATGGGAGGGTTTTTGAGGGCTGGTGCCATGGTGTGCTGCTGAGCGGGCCCTGTGGCATAGTGGGTGGGTTCAGGGCTTTGGTGGACAGGGTCCTGGGTTTCGGTCCGGGCGCAGGTACAGTTTTTTTGTGCCCGGCCCAAATTCTTTTTTCACAGTTTGTACCCCACATAAACCCTCTGGAGTTGAGAACTTAAAGCAGGTGCGGGGGTATCCTGGCCATGCAAAAATGTCAAATTGTAAGTCCCCAGTGCCATTTTGCTGTGTGCTGGGGAGTCACATCGCTGAAACTGATTTTCAGAGATGTGACATCGCCCTAATGGCAATCGCCTTTTGGTGGTCGCCATTATGATATGGAACCCAGTGGGAGTGCATTGAGGACTGTAAACAAACATGTTTTAGTGTGGCAACACCAGAAGGGTGTGCAGTCTCTTATTCACTTTTAAAAGAAAAAAAGGAAATGGAATGGAATCAAACTCTCAGCTACACCAGCAATCTCTACAGAATGTAACCAGCCATAAGGTGTGTTTTTTAAGCTAGAGACACATTGAGGCCTAAGGGGATGACAGTGTCCTTTAAGTAGTGATATAGTTGAGATAATATAACGTCTGTTAATATTTTTATTATTGTAACTGTGTGAATTAAAGGTCTGGACCACATTGTAAATGAGTTTTGAGTTGTCTCAGTTGCATTATTCTATTCTTGGTTTTTGAATAAACTATTTTATTACTACTATTTACACTCAGGTTATATTCTAGTAGTCAGCTGGCAAACTGCAAAAGGATGGGCAAGTGCAAAGAGATGGACTTGACTTAACTTTTCTTCACTCAGGATACTGTTTGACATGACTAGACATGAGGGAATACGACACTTGGCACCACTGGTAGTAACTCAGTCTACTGCAGGAGAAGTGAGTGGTGTGTAATTCATGGAGGGGAACATTTGTAATTTGTGAATGGGGTAGTTTAAACTGGGCCAGCAAGAGCAAAGTGAGCTGCTAGTACAGCAGAAGGAACAGAAAGGAAAAACAGCAAGAATATAAAAATAAAATTAAGTCTGCACAGCAGAGGGTTTGTGCCCCTTAAAAGATGTTTTTTGAGGGTTTTTTAACTGTAACAAGCCAGATCCACTTACCTGAGCTACAGCAAAAGAGTCTGAAACAAAGGCGGAGAAGTGGGGCACTTATACTGTACTGTAGGTTTGTTGGAAGAGCCAGTGAATGGGAGCACTTCTGCAGCTTCTGACACCAAGAAGTATAAAAGGAATGCTTCTGATCAGCAGGGGAGGAATGTGATAGAAACATAGAAACATAGACATTGACAGCAGATAAGGACCGCTTAGCCCACCTAGTCTGCCCATTTCCCAACCTAGAGGATAAGCTGCAGATCCTATTTAACCAACAGCCTATTTCTTCCTACACCCCACAAAAATTGATGTCACTTCTAGACAAACTGCCAAAGCAGATAAACAACAAATAGTAGAGATCCAGTTTACAAGGACATTTCTTAACAAATAACATATGAGTGTTCAACAAGCGTGTAACATATTGTCTGCATTATGTGTACTAGAGGTGTGCAAAGTTTGGAAAACTTCAATTCGCAATAATTTTGCAAAGTTATTGCACTTTGTGAAGTCAAATTTTGAGGTATTGGTGTATCAGGGGTGTATCACGGGAAACAGGGAAAAGCAGGGAAAGCAGTATGGCGTGCGAAGGAGCAAACTGTAGAGATAATAGCCCAGGAGGTAACAAGCATTTGTAAATGCAGAATGCTCGCCATCTGTACTGTTGTCATAGGGGGTGTATGTTTGAAAATTGCTTCAGTGAGGAAATCATTTTATTAACATTTAAGAATGCAAAGTAGAAGTGATGATGTTGGACAGAGTAACAATGTGTTAATATTTGTTCCTCAAATTTTCAACATGCCCTTCTTATGACCCCACCTCATGAGTAAGTGCAGAGAAAATTTTCAACTCCTGGCTGAAAGATGATTTCATGCAGCGACTGCGGAATCACCTTCGGGATGCAAAAACACATTTTGGCCACTGTCTGAAAAATGAACAGCTGTCACATTCATGAGGTGTGGTGAAGAAATGGCAATGTTGAAAATTTGGGATCAAAATATTGGAAATTACCAAAGTTACATACCTGCATTCATAAATTTCAACGTAAGCTCATAACTTTGTTGTTTGTTAATATGTTTGGGCCAAACTTTCAGCATAGCCTTCTTATGATCCCACCTCATGAACAAGTGCAGAGAAAATTGTCAACTCCTGCCCAAAATGTGATTTTGCGCAGCGACTGTAAAATCACCTTTTGGGATGCAAAAAAAAATTTGGTGAGGATCTGAACAAGCATTTGTCAATGCCGAATGTTGTTGTGCTGGCACTGGCTTTGGTAGTGCAGTGTGGAAACACATTTTGGACAGGATGTGAAAAATGACATCTGTACAGTTCATAAGGAGGTGTAAAACAATGGCAGTGTTGGAAATGTGGCATGTAAATATTGCAAATTTGTGAAGTTACAAGAGTGCGTGGGAAATGCTCAACACACGCTTGTAACACAGTCATTTTATGGACTTTCGGCACCAAATTTTCAACATAGGCATTTTAGCACCTCTGCTCATATACAGTGTCACTGTCATTTCCTCAAACTGTCCCAAAAAGTGATTTCGCACAGCGACCACGCTATTCTGCACCGGACATCCGAAAACACATTTCGGGCAGGATATGTAAAATGACAGGTTTACTGTTTATTAAGAGGTGTGGAAAAATGCCAGTGGTGAAAATCCAGAGTGAAAATATTACAAATGCATGTTATGAGCGTGCGTGCAAACTGTGCAGCGCATGCTCGTAACACAGTCATTTTATGGAGTATCGTCACCAAATTTTCAACATAGGCATTTTAGGACCTCTGCTCATGAACAGTGTAACTGTAATTTTCATAATCTGCCCCAAACACTGATTTCCCATAGCGACTGCGGTATTGTGCACCAGAAGTGCGGAAACACATTTCAGCCAGGATGTGAAAAATGACAGCTGTACTGTTCTCAAGAAGGTATAGAAAAATGACAATGTTTAAAATCTGGCATGAAAATATTGCGAATTCACAAAGTTATGAGCGTGCGTAGCAACTGCGCAATGCACACTCGTAAAATAGCCATTTTTTGGATTTCTTCCACCAGATTTGCAACATAGGCTTTTTGAGAGCCCACCTCATGAACACTGCCACTGACCTTGCATTAATCGGTCCCGAAAGGTGATTCCATGCAGTGACTGCGAAATCACCTTTAGGGACTGATTAACATCATAACAGTGACAGAATTCATGAGGAGGGTTCCCAAAAACCCCATGTTGAAAATTTGGTGCAAAAATTCAAAAAAATGCCCGAGATATGCATCAAAGTTGAAAAAACCCTGTTTGTTCCATTATGCAGCTTACTGGCATTTCCTCAGTTCACGGTTGACTTTGAAGAATGCAGACATGTTCCCGGTCCACCGAAGATCATTGCGCCAGACTCCAGAGGTAAGTATGGGGTGAGGGGGTGTGTGGGGAGGCAGGGTACGGAGTGGGTGGGTGCAGGTGGTAGGGAAACTATGAGGGACCGTTTTCTGTTTACAGGTGTTAAAAAAAACATCTTGGATGTTTTCTTTTCACAGGTTTTTTTTTGGGAGGGGTTCAGTAGCCGACAGGGGATTGGGCACCCCCCTCAGCAAACAACAAAAGTGGGGGGGCGCATGAGCCAAGAGGGATTGGGCTCCCCGATCGGCACATACAAGAGTGGCAGGGTAAGCTGACCGGGGGATTAGGCACCCCCGGAGTCAGCAGTTTAGTGGCCACTGTGCCATCATGTTTGATGCTGGGGAAGCACATCAGAAGGTCCGCTGTGTGTGATGAGCTTTGCTCGCATTGCAGCGGACCTTTCCTTAGATGTGCTCACCTGGGTGGTGTGGTGCCGGCATGCAGGCTGATTGGGGAATGAGGGACGCACCTACTGGTGTGTGCCCTGCATTCGCCCAACAGCGACCGCGCCTCCAAATCTCCACTACCGCAAGATGTTGGCTGCGCTAGCACGCCAACATAAAAATGACAGCTGCTACATTCATAAAGTGCTGTGAAGAAATGGCAATGTTGAAAATCTGGGGTCAAAATATTGAAAAATTGCCAAAGTTATGAGCCTGCATTCGCAAATTTCAACGTAGGCTCATAACTTAGTTGTTTGCTAACATTTTTGTCCCAAATTTTCAACATAGCCTTCTTACAACTCCAACTCATGAACAAGTACAGATAAAAATTTCCACTCCTGCCCAAAAGGTGATTTCATGTAGCAACTGCAAAATCACCTTTTGGAATGCAAAAAAACATTTTGACAGCTGTCACATTCATTAGGGGGCAGTGAAGAAATAGCAATGTTGAAAATTTGGGGCCAAAATACTGAACATTTCTGAAGATATGAGCCTTTGTTTGCAAATTTCAATGCAGGCTCATAACTTCGTTGTTTTTAGTACTTTAAACATAGCCTTTTTATGACCCCACCTCATGAACAAAGGTGAAAACAATGTTCAACTCCTGTCCAAAAGGTGATTTTGTGCAGCAACCACAAAATCACCTTTTGGGACAGAACTGCCTACTGTCACTTAATTGTTCATGAGGTGGGTCCCAGAAAAGGTATATTCATAATCTGGGGCAAAAATATGAAAGAAATGGCCAAGTTATACCACTAACTTGAAAACCCCTTTGAAATGCATTGAAACTGAAAACCCCATTGAAATACATTGAAGCGTTTACTTCAGTTCATGGTTGGGCTTTGAAGAGTGAAGACGTATCTGCAGTGTATTGAAAAGTACAGGGACAGACATCTGGGGGGGGTAAGTATGGGGTGGGGGATATGGGTAATGGCATAGCAGACAATGATGGATGATTTTATTTTTTACAGATTTAAAATAAAAAAATGATGAGGGACAGTTTTCTTTATTTCAGGGAGTTTTCTATTATTGGAGGACACTGGAGGATTGGGCATCCCCAGTGTCACTGGGAAGGACACTATTACAATAATTAAGGACACTGGGGGATTGAACACCCCCAGTGTTAGTGTGTTATGTTTTGGGGGGGTAGCAGCAACAGACATCGATGGACAGTTTTTTTTATTTTCAGGGGGATAAAAAACACAACGAGGGACAGTTTTCTTTTGTCTAGGGAAATATACTGGGGGACTGAGCAACCCCAGTGTCACTACCATAAGTGTGTGTATATGGAGGGGAGCGCTAACAGGGAGTGTCGAGTTGGGGGACAGTTAGGGCCACCAGCAACAGACATCGATGGATGGTTTTCTTTGCTGCAGGCATGCATTCCAGGCTGACCATGACAGATCAGCCTGGCTTGCTGGGTTGACCAAAGGGACATCAATGTCTTTTGAAGTTGATGTCATCCCCGCCCAGCAAGCCAGAAACTCTGTCATGGTCAGCCTGGGTGCTGATTGGTGTGGCATTGTTGGGCCCCTGCAACACTGCTCTGCATTGGGAGGACAGTGTCACACCCCTCAAAAAGCACTCTCATACCTAGGTGTTCACTGCGCTTGCATGCACGACAAACGCAACCAAAGGGGACTAGACATTTTTTTAGCTATGTAAGTGAAAAGAGGAAAACCAAGAGTGAGATTGTATGGTTAAAAAGGGAAGGGGGGACTGTGCAGAAGAAGACCATGAAAAGGAAGACATCCTGAACAAATATTTTTATTCAGTGTTCACAGAGGAATGAGAAGAGGAGAAGCAACAAAAAAGTAACAAAAGCGTTGGAGGGAGGGAGGTGGATGCTAGTCCTTTTTTGGAGGAGAGAGTTCTGAATGGATTTGTTAATCTGATAGTTGACAAAGCAATGTGGTCAGATGGGGTGCATTCAAATGTATTGAATGGGCTAGCAGTATAGTCTAGAGGTTAGAGTAACAAGCTGTAAATGAGTTTGCTACATCCAGCAGATATGGGTTTGATGCCCACAACCTCCACTTGCATATTGTGTGACTCTGAGCAAGTCACTTAACCACCCTAGTGCCCCCAGGTTGCCCCTGAAAACAGGCACTTGTGCCTAGTGGGCCTTACCCAGTTACCAAAAGAATAAAGAAAAAAAAATTGAGGGAGCTCAGGGAAATACTGGCTGCACCTCTGCACCTCTGTTTAATAGCTCACTGTAAACAGGATTGGTTCTGGAGGACTAAAGGAAGGCAGATGTAGTCCCACTACACTTAAGTGATAGTAGGGAGGAGGACGGCAACTATTGGCCAGTCAGCCTGAGATCGGTGGTGGGGAAATTCCATGGAATTACTGCTGAAGGAAAGGATTGTGGAATATCTTGAATCCAGTAGGTTACAAGACTGAAGGCAGCATGGTTCACAAGGGGAGATCATGCCAAATTAATCTGATAGATTTCTTTGACTGGGTGACCAAGGAACTAAATCAGTGTCCCACCTTGATTTCAGCAAGGCATTCAACACTGTTCCACGTAGGAGACTAGTAAGCAAACTGGGTAGCTTAAGAGTGGGTCCAAAGGTGGTGAACTGGATAAGAAGTTAGTTAGGGGATAGGTGACAGAGGGTGGTGGTAAATGGAGTTCACTCCAAGGAAGAGAGGGTGACCAGTGGGATGACTCAGGAATCAGTGCTGGGACAAGTCCTTTCTAATGTCTTTAAAAATGACATTGCAGAGCATCTGGACGGGAACATCTTCCTCTTTGCAGATGACACCAAAATCTGCAAAAGGGTGGACACTCTGGGGGGGGGTTAGAAAGGATGAGCAGAGACCTGGGAAAACTAGAAGAGTGGTCAAGAGTATGGCAGCTGGGTTTCAATGCAAAAAAGTGCAGACTAATGCACTTAGGGCACAGAAACCCAGGGGTGGAGTACAAAATTGGTGGAGTGGTATTGATGACCACTAAGCAAGAAAGAGACCTGGGGGTAATTATATCGGAAGACCTAAAGGTTGCCAGACAGTCCTACAAGGCAGTAGGGAGGGTAAGTGATGGAGTGCATAGGAAGGGTTATCACCTGGAGAAAGAGGGAGGCGGTGTTGCCTCTGTGTAGATCACTAGTAAGACCCCACCTAGAGTACTGTGTCCAGTTCTGGAGACCACATCTCCAGAAGGACATAAACTTAGTGGAGGTGGTCCAGAGGAGGGCAATTAAAACAGTGCAGGGACTGCATCAAAAGCCCTATGAGGAGAGACTAAAGGACCTCAACATGTACACCCTGGAGCAGAGGAGGGAGAGGGGCGATATGGTAGAATCCTTTGAATATCTCACTGGGGTAAATAAGGTAAAGGAGCAGAGTATTTTTCAGAAGAAAAGGTGCTCAAGAACAAGGGGACGTGCTGTGAAGCTGGAAGGGGGTAGATTCAGGAGAGATGTGAGGAAGTACTTCTTCACAGAAAGAATGGTGGACTCCTGGTACAGCCTTCCAGCAGAGGTGGTCAGGGAAAAACAGTGGTGGAGTTCAAGAATGCATGGGATAAGCACAAAGGAATCATAGTGGAAAGGAAGTGGAGAAGGAGAAAATACTGTAGATCGGGACAGTCTGATGCAGTAGTGTAGGTAGGGAGAAATGGGCAGACTGGATATGCCAAGTGATCCTTATCTGCTGTCAAATTCTATGTTTCTATGTTTCTATGGCAAGTTCATGAATTAACAAATTTACAGCTTCACTGGTGAAGTTCATTGGGACTTCACAAAATGGCCAAGTCATTCAGTGCTGTTGTTGCACCATGTGACCTGCAGATCACATGGTTACACTGCAGTGGGAAACAGACCAGAAGAGCTGTGCTGTGTGCAGTTCTAGGAAGTGTACTAAGGAGATAGGTTCTGAACTGTACTTAGAGTTCAGTTTTGACTCAAGTTGTACTGCTGTTCATTACATAAACAAACTTTATAAAAAACATACCCTACTTGGTGTTCTGCAGCTGCAGATTAAATTTTTAACATTTCTACCTACAGTTTAGTTAACATTTCCCACCTTCCTCTTTCTGTGTGGCACTGCTGTGCTGGACTGGTGCTGGGGGGGAGGGGTAGTCTTTTGTCTGCAGCCAGTAACAGCTTTAGTTTCAGTGTTTTCCACTGTCACTCTGTAAGGGTAGGAAATCACTGCCACAAAAGATATTTGATGACACGTCACAGAACAAAAGCAAGGGTAGGTGTGGTGGCCATCACAACTGGTCCTCCACATAAATTTGTGCATCCTTCAAAATCCCTTGTGTGGAACTGTTTTTATTACTGATACAAAAGATGACACTGTGACAATATGCCAGCTTTGTCAGGCCTGAGTAACATGTGGCAAGAAAGGATCTTATCTGACACAGGTGGACAGTATATTCATGTTATAGTCAAACATATGACTAGGTGGCAAGCATATCAGCAGAAAGTGTGTGAGGGTGATTTGGGAGGTAAAGATGAGATGGAGGGAGGAGAAGGAGGTCAGTAGTACCCCTGAAAGTGGGAAATTACTGATGAGCAACAGCAGCAGGAGCAACAGCAGCAGCTGTCACCCTGACAAAACTTCTCAGCTAAGTCACAAGTTTCTTGACACTCTTTCTGTCTGTGACATCCTCTGACCAACATAATACCCATAAAAAACTGTTCCCAGAAAGCACCCACCCAAAAAGATTCAGCCAGCTATACTAGCATTCTATGCAAGCAATGTAAATTTCCCCTAGTCATTCAGGGGCCAGGGAACTGAATGCTGACACGGCAGAGATAATCGCTTTTGCTCTTCTCTCATTTTCTTTTGTGGAAAATGATGATTTACTTCACTTTATTTTTAAAGCATGCTCCCAGTGGAAAGTGCCATCCAGGACCTACTTTTCACAGTGGGTAATTCCTGAACTGAGGGATGATGTTGAAAAAGAAGATCTTACTTCTAGAGGATTCCTGCAGTAGGTCTTCACAGAATAGAACTGCTCCCCCTGGCATCAGGACCACACGGCAAACTTTTAACTAGCAATCTATAGCAGGGGACTGCCCCCAGCATCATATAACAGATGTCAGCATGACTGTATATAGGGGGTGATACCCACACCGGCCCTTCAGTTCTTTCCTGCTGTCGACCTAAATCGTTGGACCTTGCAGTTGAACCGCTTCAGTCGTCTGCTATCTTAATCATTATAAGTATTAGTCTTTTCCATAATTTTCCTAAAACATCGTGTTGTATGTCTTCATGTAGACCAAAGAAAAAGTGTTTGAAGTGCAGTGCGCAGATCCCGAATGGGGATGACCACTCCCACTGCGTTCTTTGCCTGGTCCCCAAACACAAGGTAGTGGATTGCTAAATATGCCAATCCTTTAACCAGGCTACGTGCTCCCATCGCCAGAAGGATCTCGATGCTTTCCTTCTAAAACAATGCCTTGCATCGATGGAAAAAGAGCTTCAGGAGTAGAGGGAACACTCTTCTTCACCCACCCCAGAGAAAAAGAAGGAGAAGCTCCGGAGCGGGACCATTCTCCCTCCATTCAACATTGCCAGAGAGACGATGCCACACTGGGTGGGGTCTCCACATCGGTGAGTACTCCACTCATAAGTCTCCATCCGCCCCGGTGGATCAGATGCCTCCCCCCCCACCTTGGTCAGTGGGCAGTCAGGGGTCTTCTCTCCGGAGGACCTTCCTTCGGGGCCTGTTGTAAACTCAGCTGATAAGTCTCCCTCCAGCTCTGCCGCTGGGTGCCCGGCCCTGGTTGACCAGCCAGATTCCAGCCACACGATTGTTGTCAGCCTGACCCCTTCCTGTAAGTCAGATGTCAGCTCCTCTGATGCCCACCAGGTTGATGCTGATAAGTCAGTCGCCAGCTCACCCAATGTCTGCTTGGTGGTTGCTGTCCTGTGGGATACTTGCGTGGTTTCCAACATCGCACAGAGCAAGCTTCCAGGCTACCCCCAGTCCCACAACGGTTCTCCCTTTCAAGCCTCACTGACCCAGCCTGATTTTTCTTTTCTTCCCTAATCCACAGGGATAGAGCGTTGCTATCCAGGAGACCTCTCCTGGGTCAGGCTTTCCTACTGAGACTCCTGCCTCCCCGGCAGACCTGTCAATGGGGGTTACCATCACCTAACCCCCCTCACCTGTCTCTGTTCTGACATTGAGCATCTTCAGACCCTCGACACTAGGCCACTCCCCAGTTAATACTCCCTCAGATTTAGAGATGGATCAGGGACATTTTTCTCCGATGCTGGAGCACCCTTCTGGCCCTCCAGAGGTCTCCACACAGACCCTAGGCCTGCTGAAGGACCATACTAACCCCAGTGGTCCCACAGCACTGCTGCTACCTAGGCCTTCCCTCCTTCCTTCATCAGGCCCCATGGACAACTATCCCAGCTACCCACTGCTTCAGTTCCCCTACTACCCAACACCAGGAGGGCCGTCGCTTGGTTACCTGCCACAAGTGCTGATGCCAGGGTACCCAAAGCTGGGTCAGGGTCACATGTACCATGGATACATACCATACCACTACTGGTACCAGACACCTGACTACCCCCTTATGCCACGGGGTACCCAAGCTACCAGCCTCCGCCGCCTCCACCTCCACCTCCACCTCCACCCTCCCCACCCCAGCTGGAATCCCAAGAGACTATTGCAGCTTTGTGGAAGAATGCTAAGTCCCAACTTTTACAAGATTTGGGCCAACCCCTACCAGTCATGTTGTTCACCCCGACCCACAGGACAACAAGCCCATCCCCAATGGACCAGATGTCCGATAGAGATTTGGACAGCATCTGATGGGGGTTCCTTTGGGTGCCAGGGTCATGGAGGTGATCCCAGATGTTACTCCCTTGCCCAGCAGACTGGAGTCCTATGATTTGGATTCAGACTCCAACTCGGTGGGCCATTCAGAGCCTCATTCCCCGATAAAGCCTCGGCCGAAGGAGTCTCCAAAGTCTCCACCAGAGGATCTCTCTTTTGTGGAACTCCTCCAGGCCATTCAACAGGTCTGTGGTTGGGCATACCAGGAAATGAACCCCAAGAGAAAGAGGCTGGCAGAACATCTGGCCCTCCCCAATGTGGATCCCCTTCCTATTCCTCCATGGCCGGGACCGCAGAAGGACTTAACCTCTACCATATGGCAGCAGCTGTCATCTATTCCTGCAGTTTCTAAAAAAGCTGACAGGACCTACCACCCCCGGAAGGGGCTTGCCATGTGACTACCCAACCTAAGGCTGACTCTATTGTCATTACAGCAGACCACGACAGATCATCCAAGCCTAAACACCTGAGTGCCTCACCACTGGACAAGGAGTCCAAAAAAAAGGACCAATTTGGCCACAAGGTCTATGCCTCTTCTACCTGTGCCATTAGATCTTTAAATTATGTGGTTCACATGGTGTACTTTCAGAAGTCATCTCATTCTGACTTAGAAAAAGAACTCCAGGCCATTCCAGACAGGGACCTCAGGAATAGGCTACTAGAGAAAGTAAGAGCCTCATTCCCCAATAAAGCCTCAGCCTAAGGAGTCTCCCTGCTGCCATGCCTTAAGGTCATTTATGATTCCATCGATTTTGTGGCTCATTGCACTGCTACTGGAGTTTGCCTGAGGCACCTGGCCTGGCTCCATCTTGTGGGACTGGCACAAGACGTCCAGAGCTGCCTGCTGGATGCCCCCTTTAGGGGTTCCGTCCTTTTTGGGGATGATGCCAAAGACATAATCACGGAGCTACAAAGGAGTGGGAGGTCACTTAAAGATGTCCGCTCCATGTACTGCTCAGGCCAAAAACCCAAGCAGACTTTTCATCACCCCCAGAAGAGGTGGAATAGGCAGAAGCAGGGCAGACGATAGGGCAAGTGTCGTGCCACTGTTTCCAGTACCCAGACTCCTCAGGCGAAGTCCCAAAAGACCGATGGTAGCAAAGCAACTCTCCCTTCCACATCCTGACTCAAGGGAGTCCCTCCACCTTCTCACATATTTCTGGAGGATACAGTGGGGGGAAGGTTCACTGTTCACCTGGAAGGATGGAAGGTGATAACCGCAGATGCTTGGGTCCTCCAGCTCATCGCAAGAGTGCACTCTATCGAGTTTCTGGAGAGACCCCCTGGCAATCTGCCAGGAAGGTCCCACTACCCATTAGGCCATCTAAGCCTTATTCAACAGGAAATCCAAGCTCTATTGACCAAGTCAGCCATAGACCCAGTTCCGCAAGGGCAGATAGGAAGGGGATATTAGATAGATAGATAGATAGATAGATAGATAGATAGATAGATAGATAGATAGATAGATAGGTAGATAAAATCTTTATTTTTAAACAGGCATAAATCATGTCATTAAGGTTATGCAACCTTGTTTTCAAGACAGTACTGTCAGTGCTTATGTTTCTAAGACAAAACAAATTTTACATTATATGATCATGATTATACTTAAAACATCTAATTACATTTAGTTACATATACTAATGATTACAAAGCTACACACGATAACAGTCAGAATAGAAAAGGGAAGGGAACATACAATCACATTTTTACTCAAGACATTAAACATACAGTTCTATGCACTAAGTTCACTAATTTAGTACTACCTACAAGAACATTGGAGCTTGTATAACCCATTTATCTCTTGGGTAAACATCTCATAAGAAGATAACATTCGAGCTGCGTAAGGTAATACATTCCAGGCTTTTGCTGCCTGTGATGAGAAAGTTTTTATACCATATTTGTTTTTGGTCTTAAGCAATGTTTTTTTTTATTTACATGAACCAATCTTTTTGAATCTTGGAAGAAGTTTCTATCACTATCGAATATTGCTTTGGTAATATAATGTTCAGGGTAAAAGTTCTGGTATTTACTGTATATAATATTTTTGATCAAGTTTTTATGTAGTTTGTGTGCTAAGTCTGCCAATTTAGTGCAGTCAACATTATACAATGGTGTGTATTCATTTTACATTTTAAAACATACCTAATTATTCTATATTGGGTTCTATCTAATCTGTCCAACATTTTTTTATTTGCTGTCCGATATACCAATTCACCATAATTAATTGCTCAGCCAATTTTGTTCTGGTCATCCCTGTTTAAAAAAGTTGTTGTAAGATGTAAATCTCCAAGCTTTTTATTCACTTTACCACTTACTGAATTTATATGGTTTTTAAAAGTCATATGTCTGTCAAAAATGACCCCCAAATGACAATAGTTATTTACTAATTCTAAACATTCATTTTGATTTAATTGTATGTTGATCTGATCAGTGTTCTTTTTGGGAGTAAAGTGCATCAACTTAGTTTTTTTACTGTTCATTAGGAGCATTAACCTGGTGAACCACTCCCTCAAGCAGTCAAAATCAGATTGCAATTTTGTTTGGAGGTCCTGGATGTTATTACCAGAAGCAACCAGGATGGTGTCATCCACATATAGCCTCACCTGAGAGTACCGCACTGATTTAGGTAGATCATTGATAAACAGTATGAATAATAGGGGTCTTAAAATTTACCCCTGAGGTACTCCTCTTCTCATTTGTTTAGAAGTTGACAGATTTCCTGAAACAGATACCTTTTAAGTGCAGCCCTCCTGGTAAGTCTGAAACCAACTCCAAGGTCTGTCCACTTTCCCCAGGGCCTGCATTTGATTCAGCAGGAAGAAGTGGTCCACCAGGTCAAAGGCCTTCAACAAATCCACATAAATTGCAGCAGTTTCCAGCCCACAATCCAGGGATGAGCAAATTAGATTATTAAATTCTAGCAATGCTGATGTAGTAGAATAAAGGAATAATGCACGATAGGGTGTATGTCGTGCTGGGATAACGCCACATCTGGGCGGGGTTAGGTATGAGGCCGCAGGCTGAGTGTGTCCAATGCCCCAGGCGTGGCGTTATCCCAAATGACACACACCCTGGAGTGCATTATTCCTATTCTACAATGGCCAATTGTTATACAGAATAAAAAAAATTATTTTAAAGATGTTTTTGTGTGGAAAAATATTTTTGTTTTTTAAGAGAAGTATGAAACAATCAATCAAAGGCTCATCTACATGGGTTCACAGTGCTGAGACTAGACCTGTGGTGATGTGCTTTGATAATGCCATGGGTCCAGCCCCAAACTGACCAATCAGAGACCAGGATTCTTTCTTGCCATTGTATAATAATCTTTTCTGAATCTGGACTGGTGAGACTTCAATATACTGTGTTTGTCTAGATATTCCAATAACTGAATGTGGACATGTCTCTCTAAACATTTATACAAAATAACAATAAAGTTATAGGTATATAGTTGTTTAATTCAATAACATCTCCATCGTTAAATACCAGAACTATCTTGCTACTTTTCCAGGTCTGGGGAAAATAACCCATTTTTAAACTCCAATTAAACAGGTATGTAATTATAGGTGCTATGTGACTTGCTGCCATCCTGAGAAATTTTCCATCTATATCATCCAAACCTGTTGATTTATAAATATTTATATTCTTTAAACCTTTTTAAACCTCAGATATTTTAAGTATTTTAAATCTGAACAATGGCAAAGTATTTTGCTGATTTTGAGTTCCTTCCTTTTTCCCTTGGATCATTATATTGTCTATTATATCACAACCTGGTAAATCAACAAAATATTGATTTAAAGCTTCAGCAACTTCTTGTGGTTCCTCTATCATTTTATCTCCAACTTTTACATTCAATGTCCTTGTTGTATCGTTTCCACCTGGATTTAACAAATAATTAATGGTTTGCCAGAATTTTAGTGGATCTTTATTACATTCCATTTTTCCTTATAATATGAAGATTTAGCTTTTTTAATTTTTACACTCATTTCTCTTCCTTACTTCATTACTTCCGCTTCTTCCTAGTGCCCAAAATGATGGGGATCTGAGACCTATTCTAGATCTCAGGCTGCTCAACCTCTTCATAGAGTACAAGAAGTTTTGCATGCTGACCCTCCAGGGACTTCTTTCCCCGCTCCAACAAAATCATTGGCTGTGCTTACTGGACATGCAGGATGCTTACCTACACATCCCTATCCTCCCGGCTCACCGCTGTTTCCTGAGATTCTCCTTTCAGGAGAACCATTATCAATTCAAGACCCTTCCTTTTTGGCTCTCTTTGGCACCTCTGGGTTTTACCAAGTACCTGGTGGTGGTGGCTGTGGCCCTGCACCACAAGGGAATTTATGTGTTCCCTTACCTGGACAACTGGCTGCTATCAGCTCCATCTCAGGCCATTCTGATGGATTCTCTTTCCATCACTCTGGACCTTTTTTCCAGACTTGGCATCACAGTGAACTATCCCAAGTTTCAGCCCTCACCCTCCCAGTGGCTTCAGTTCATTGGAGTGGTTCTAGACACAGTCCAGGGCAGGGCCTTTTTACCTATGTACAGGGTGGAAACCCTGATTCAGCAAGCCACATTGGTGTCCTCCTCCATTGGATCACAGTGCACTCTATTCTCCTCTAGACATTCAGTAAAGTTTTAATCCACAAGCAAAGCATGGCGAAAGTAGCCCACTCTGCAGCCACGTGGGACTATGTGAAGTCCCCACTGGAATGAGTTACTTCTCCCTTAGTGACTTCGCGCTACTTCACATTGCGATTATACAAGGTGAAGTCATTAAGAAACAAACAGTCCAAAGCCCACTGATCAGTGATCACATGGCTTACTGTCTCTGCAGGTCTGCAGGTCACATGATTCAGGGAGGCAGTTCAATAGGTACTGGCTGGAAGTCAGTGTTTTACTTATACTGTACAATAATGACTGAGCTGGTGGTCGTTTACTGGGGATTAACGACGATCTGTGTTGGGGAGGGGGTCCAAAATGACCACCAGAGAGGTTGTTATTGTAATTATAAGGCTAATCCAGCTGTGCTGATTTTAAATATTAAAAAAATTGTTTATTAACTCTGGTTGTACCGTTTGTCTTTGCGGTGCAGTCACGTGACTTGTCAGTAGCTGTGGTTTGGTTACATGTATAGTGACACTACATGAGTACGCTGTGCTGATGTTAATTAGTGCAACCCCCCTTAGATTTAACAAGGTCCCCATTAATTTTACCTTATTTTCTGTTAGAGAAGCAAATAGAGCCACAAAGATAGCGGTCAAGTGTAAAGTAAAGTTTAAATGTCAGCTTAACTCATTCTCTCCTGGCTTACAGTTTGGGTCAGTTTCAGTAATGGATGGTTCTGATGCCATATGGCCACTATTGGACCAAAGGAGTTAACAGTTAAAGGCAGCAGTGACCTAAAAAGCAGTTCTTGTATTTCCATCACATTTTCAACTGCTGACAGGAACAGCAGTTGGAAACCCGATCAAAATACAAGAACTGTGATTTTTTGTGTCACTGCTACCTTTAACTGTTAAGCTGACATTTAAATTTTATTTTGCACTTGATCGCTATATTTGGCTCTATTTGCTTCTCTGTCACTGCATATGTGGAGAATTATCGTGGCTCAATTACTTTTACAGCGTAAGTGGGGAATCACGCTCTGTGGCTATTCCCTGCTTCGCTGTTCATTCTGCCTTCAAGTGAAGTGGCTCCTCATGCTACTGAAACATCTGGATTGGTTATTACCTGGCCATTAATGACCAATCCAGTAACCAATCAGAGTGCAAAGGAGACTCATTAATATTCTAGTAGCCTTATAATTTCACTTTCTCTAGTGGAAAGAGTTTGCAGGCCAGGCAGTTCTGCAGTGTGCAGTCTGATTCTGTTCTGTGTGTTTTGGAGTAGCTCTTTTTTGTGTGTTAAATCTTTGTGTATTTAGTTGTAGTCCTTCATGAAAGTTTTATTTAATTTGAAATGCTTTCTTTTTGTAAAAAAAGTATTTTTTGTGCACTCATTTTTAGGTACTGTACTTTATTTTACTAGTAATAGTGTTTTTTTCTGTTTATTTACTTTCTTGATGGAGCATGCACATGGTTGGCCAAGTGGTGGCCATTGTGGGCCACGAATGCAGGGTGGCTGCCCAGTTAAATTAAGTAGCAGGCTTTGGGGACCCCACCTGCAGCCACAGTGAGCCTGGCATCTGTGGTTGTCATCCAGGAGCAGCAGCAGGAGCAGGTGGAGCAGTGACCACCTGCAGGATCAGCAGGAGGAGCTGCAGCAAGAGCAGCAGGAACTGCAGCAGGTTGTTGGCCCTCAACCACTGGCAGCACAGCAGCAGGTGTGTCCTGGTGCCCCACCACCACCTGCACCAGGCCCTGCCCATGGCTCCCCTGTGCAGGCTTTTTTTTCTTCCTTCCCTGGTGACTCCAGTGTAGTGAGTTGCAATCTTTGTAATGTGGTGGTCTGCCGGGGGCCTAAGTGCAGCCACCTGGGCACAGGTGGTCAGCACACCCATCTAGCTGCTCACCATCATGCCCAGTGAGAAGCAAAGCTGCAGGATATAGCAGTAATGTGGTATTGTCAAATTCAAATGTTTTTTTGGGGGCATTATTTAAAAAAAATTAAAAAAAAGGTTCATTAATGTTTTGGTCACCTTTACAGGTCTTCAGCATATCATCAGAACTGAAACAAAAAACGAACTGCTGTGATTCATAAAGAAAGTGATTTGTCTTGCGATGAGTGACTGGTATGACATGACTAATGAACTGTACGTAAATACCTATGGCTGTAGTTCCCTGACCTGTATCACCCCGAACACCCTGATTTGAAAACACATATCTAAGATTACAATGGTGAAGCTGAGAAACTACAAAACAGGGTTACATAGAACTTACAACCCAAAAACTTAAAGTTTTGTAATTTGTGAATTGTGACCGTGAAGATGAAGAATGTGATTTGTCTCAGAGTCATGATGAATGACTGGTGTGACATGATTAATGAACTGTACACAAATACCTACGGCTGTACTTTCCTGACTTGTACCACCCCAAACACCCTGACTTGAAAACAAATACCAATGAGTACAATGGTCAAGCTGAGATACTGCAAAACAGCGTTATATACAACTTACAATCCAAAAACTTAAGGTTTTGTAATTCATGAATTGTGACTGTGAAGATGAAGAACATGATTTGTATCGTGAGTGACTTGTGATGATCACCCTGATTTAAAAACACACATTAGACTGGCCTAGTGGTGTAGAAGGTTGAGGTGCTGGCATCTTACCTCGACCCATGTCAGCAACCCGGGTTCAGGAATGGACTCGGGTTGCTAGGGGTAAGCAGGGACAGGAGAGGATTGAGCATCCAGAGGATGGCTCTCCTCTCCTGGGATGGGGGGAGTGGGAGACATCGCTCAGAAGCAGCTCCTAGTGGAGACTGGAGGCGCAGGCTGAAGCAATGCACTGCGAGAAGTAGAGAAAACCAGAAAATCCACTCGGTGTGTGCTGGATGACAGTTCTCCAACCCCTGACACCTCTGGAGCCTTCTCAGCCTCAGCGATGTCCCTGGTCCCTAATTGAGAGTTCGCTGGTATTCCCTTCCCTGGTGCCTTCCCCCTTGGAGGAGGGGGACCCACCTGGTGAAGGGTTATGTCCGCAATATCCCAGAGGCCTACTGCAATGTGAAGTTAGAGGAGCACTGGAGCAAGAATGGCAGAGGTAAGACGGAGGGGTCTTATAGAGCCCAAAGGAGTGGGGGTCACCAGAGCTCAGGGGGAGCGATAAACAGACACTGCCAAAAAACAAACAAAAAAAATGCACATTAATGAGTACAATGTTCATGCCGAGCTATATACCACATCGGTACTCTGAAGGAAAGCCAAACAAGCAATTGTGACTTAAGTTACAGATGGAGATTGGGCCCTAAAGAGATGCAGATGCACAGACAGATGGAGATTGCACTTAAGAGATGTGGCCACACAAGCACAACAAACCACCTTAACCAGTGGTCAAAATCAGAAATCCAAAACTGGAACAATAATACCTTTTGTGTGGGCGCAGCTGCAGTAACAGTCCACTACTGGCCAAGATAGAACAAAGCTGTAAAAAGTACTGCAGATGCATAAGAGATTCAAATCAGAGTCCTGTGATTATGGTGTGGCACCATAAAATGTGTGTGACTTGAAAGAATGCACACACACACACACACACACACACCATTTTAGAGTTCGGTGCAGTACAACCAAATCTTTTAAAACAACTGAAATAATACACAGCACCACAGCCAATGCCCAAAAATTATCAAGACTTACTAAACGTATTACTGTGTGTACATGAACACAGAAATACTAATACATTACCTACTCAAAAAACAGTTAGAAAGACTGCCTTTCTCACTGAGTCACTAAATGTAAATCTCCCTTTATCATGCCCCTTCCCTGAAGCACACTTCTACAGGTTTGTCAGACTCAGACTTAAGCTTACAAATTAACATTCAAAATGCACACAAAACCAAGAAACACTCAATGATATAGCACAGGAGGGTTTTCTACAATTGATGTGCTACATTTTGACCCAACAAATTGGCTCAAAATAGTCAAACATGCTTTTTAAATGGTTTGTTTCTCAGAGCTCTGAGAGCTAACTGTCTCCAGCTTTCCACTACACACACTATGCAGAACTGAGGCTGTGCAAGACAATCTAGAGCCCATGTGATCTGCCATCCCCCAGGATTCAATGCAAAGTTCACCTTGCGGTCCCAAAATAAGGTGAAGTCGATGCAAAGTCAATTGAAACCAATGGCACTTCAAGTTCCTCATTATGGTAAATCACTTCTCTTCGTGTTGCAGAGTACTTCGTGTAATAGTCCATATTTGCAAACTGCTCTGTGGAGTGAAGTGCATGGACTTCACTCACCCCTATTCCCTGCCTGTTGGGTCTTATGGCGGCTGCCATACTCACAGTCCCCTTGGCCAGACTGCATATGAAGGTGTCCCAATGGTCCCTTCTGGTCCAGTGGGATCAATACATGGATGATATGGATCACAGGATCCTAGTCACCAGCAGCTTCAAGAGGGATCTCCTCTGGTGGCAGCATCTATCCAAACTTTCTCTGGGGGTTCCCTTCCATCCCCTGTCCCCTCAATGACCCTCACGATGGACGCCTTGGGTCATGATTGGGGATCCCACCTGGGAGAACACTGGACTCAAGGAACATAGTCTCCCCTAGAGGAGCATCTGCATATCAACATTTTGGAGATGAGAGCAGTGCTTTAAGCTCTTCAAGCTTTCCAGTCCCTCTTGCTCCCTGGAACACTTCTGATCCAGACCGACAACACTGCCATGGTCTGGTACATCACCAAACAGGGAGGCACTCGATTGTACCCCCTTTGCAGGAAGGCAATGCGGGTGTGGTACCGGGCAGTCCAGCATGGCCTCACATTGACTGTAGTCCATGTCCCAGGAATCCACAAAGTTCTGGTGGACAGTCTCAGCCGCACTGTCACATGGGCTCATGAGTGGGCGCTAAAGCGGGAAGTAGTGGAAGATCTCTTCCTTCAATGGGGTTGGCTAGAATTAGATCTCTTTGCCTCCCCATCCAGTGCAAAACTACCCAGCATTTGCTTGCTCATTCCTGGGCATGGTGTTTTTTGGCAAGTTGTGCTGTCTTTGTCTTGGACAGGGAGATTTCTGTATGCTTTCCTCCCTTTCCTATTCTATAGAAGGTTCTGCCGAAGCTCAGTTTGAGGTCTCCAAAACATTTCTTAATGGGGATCCTCCACCTTAAGCTTCTGGTCAATAATCCAGCCCCCCCCCAATTTGAATTTTATTTTAGAAAAACTTACTTTGCCCCCTTTTGAGCCAGCAGCAAATTGCGACATGCATTACTTATCTTGGCAAATGCTCTTTTTAGTCACCATTACTTCTGCTTGATGGATTTCTGAGCTTCAGAACCTAGTTTGTAAGCAGCCATATTTGATTTTCCACAGAGACTGAGCGGCTCTGCAGACTAACCCTTCTTTTCTTCTGAAGGTAGTTTCAGAATTTATTTTGAATCAGAATGTTGAACTGCTGGTATATTACCTATAGTATTCCAACAGGGGGGAATACCTCTTGCACACCTTAGACGTAAATAGGATTCTGAGATATTACGTCACTATGACCAAAGAGGATTATAAGTCTAACCAGTTGTTTGCCACCTACACACCCAAATGTCAGGGCAAATCCATTTCAAAACAAGGTTTGTCAAAATAGTTCGCTAACTGCATCTCGTACATTTACCACAAGTACAAGAAGCCCCTTCCGGGGGATGTGAAAGGCAATTTGACTCGGGGCATGGCTGCTCCAATGGCCTTCCTGAGGAACATTTCAACTGCGGATATTTGTGCAGCAGCCACTTAGTCTTCTGTCCATACCTTCACCAAGCCTTACAGTCTGGACATCATCTCTAGGCGCAGAGCCAGTTTCAGCCTTGCAGTTCTGCAAGGCCTTCTGTCCTAAGCAGACCTCTAGTCGGTAGATGCTTCCTCTTCCCAGAATTTAGTCTCTGACTTCCTTTTTTCTTTGGCTGCTTGGTATTCAGTCCTCTTCTGTGAAGACCTACTGCAGAAACCTTCTCGAAGTAAGATATAGCAGTTACGTAAGAGCTTACCATAACAGAAGATCTTCGAGATTTGTTCCTGCAGGAGGTCTCAATTTCCCTCCCACCTTCCCCCACCTCTTGAATCTTTCCTCTTTTCCTTTCCCAAGGCTTTGTCATTAGCAGCTCAGGGCTTCAGGATTTGTTACTCCTTTCTCCTGTTTCCTCTTCCAAGGTCTCCGGCAGAAGAACTGGAGGGTGGGCATGGGGACCACCCCCTTTTTGCAGGCACGCTGACATCCATCATGTGGCAGTGGGGGTGGTCCCTGGCTATAGATTGCTACCTAGAATTTTTCCATGTGGGCCTGACTTCAGGGGGTGCATTCCTATTCTGTAAAGAACTACTGCAGGAACATCTCTTGAAGATCTACTGTTATGGTAAGTTCTTATGTAACTGCTATTTTTACATGCTCTGCAGCACCTCCAGTTCATACATCCATCTTTCCACAGATATGTGGAGCAGTAGGCCAACAGTTGCTAGTAAGTTTATGTGCATAACAGCATATTAGATATAACTGAAAGGGGCTGGATATTACCTTGGCAGCAAATGCAAGTGACCTAACTGTAATGGAGCTAGATGCCTGGAATTCACAAGCATGCAACATTGGCTATGAAGAACATGCTTGATTCACATTTACTGTATTTATTTTATTTATTGAATTTTGTTGATCAGGTAGGCCCACTGAGACTATAAGTTCCTTTTTCAGGGGTGACCCAGGGGAAGGGATACAGATGGTAACCAACTGAAATTGAACCAGATTAAGCTGTTGGTGGTATTTTTTTTCTTTTAGTGAATGGGGGAAATGTGGTCAGAGCACTGGGCAAATTCCCATACTGTGCAGTAAGGGGAGCCTTGTCCTGTTGCTGGTTGGCAAGATTGCCAACTGTGGAGGAGGGACTGCAGGAGCTGAAGATGTCCTCTCCAACCAAAGAAAGAGTTCTGAACAAGAAAAAAGTAATTTCAGAAACCCAGGTACAGTGAATTTCACAGATGATAGTGAAGAAATGGAAATCTTTCAGTTTGACAATACACCTGAAGCTAAAACCCAGAAAATACTGGCAGAAATGCAAGACAAGCTAAAACTTCTCTACTGAGACTAAAAACTAGAAATCTTGTACTGGGACCTTCAATATAGGGTAAAAAAAAAGAGTTAGTGCGTTTGTCAGAGGTAATTGAAGTAAATTGTTATCTGTTATCTGTGTTATATGTGTACTTATCTAGGTGCTTGTCACTGGTGTCAGAAAGGAATTTTTATCTGTGAAATTAACTAAGTGTAGAAAGATTTGCAAAGTAGGGGGAGTGGCTTAGCTAGAAGGAGCCAGGTTAAAACCAGATTTAAGCACTGCCCTAGATAGCTTCTGCCAGAGAACAGACAGAACACCAGGAGCAAGGAGCTAGTGGTATAACTAAAACTTCTCTATTAGGACTAAGAACTAGAAATCGTGTACTGGGACCTTCAATTTAGGGTAAAAAAAAGAGTTAGTTTGTTTGTCAGAGGTAGTTGAAGTAAATTGTTATCTGTTATCTGTGTTATCTGTGTACTTATCTAGGTACTTGTCACAGGTGTCAGAAGGGAATTTTTATCTGTGAAGTTAACTAAGTAGAAAGATTTGAAAAGTAGGGGAGTGGCTTAGCTAGAAGGATCCAGGTTAAAACCAGATTTAAGCACTGCCCTAGATAGCTTCTGCCAGAGAACAGACAGAACACCAGGAGGAAGGAACTATTGGTATAACTAAAACTTCTCTGCTGGGACTATATTGCCCTCCTTCCCTCCCCTCCAACCCCCTACCCTAAACCAGTTCTACTTTTATAGGCACAGGATTTAACTGACAACAGGAACTTTCTGTTTGGGAGCAGGAAGTGAGTGATCACAGAGCCACCAAACACTCATCATCCTAGAAGGCAAGAGTAGCTCTCCATCCCCCCTCACAGCTGGAGGTCTGACTCTGAGCAAGTAATGAGACTATTGAGAAATATAGGAAATTCTTGTCTTAGAAGAGGAAGATCAGGAGCTAAAAGGGCACAGAGGCAGTAAGTAAGTAGGGGGATAAAAAAAGAAAAAAAAGAAAATAAACAAAGAGAGGAAAAAGTGAGCATTCCAAACAACAGTTAGGGGGCCAGAAAAAAGGCATGATGGGAGTGGTGCAGTGCAGTGGCTGTGGAGGAGCAGTCTTCCGGGAGACGTTCTGGAGGATGCAGTGTTGTCCCATCTACATGCACCTCTCTGGGCTGAGGGAGGAAGTTGCTCATCTCCAGGCTGAGCTGGCCAGGAGTTGTGGGACCTCCTCTCCCACCAAGGGACCACCAGGGTCACTGCCGTTGCCTCAGAGGTTGCCAAGAAAGAGGAGCGGTTGGGCCACAGTGGACTCAGGGAGGGTGAGGGTGGTGGAACAGAGGTGCATCCTTCCAGTTGTACCTCTCCACAATTTCCATGCCATTCTGAAAAAGTGTGGTTCCTCTATGGAGGCACCAACAGTAGACACCAAGGAGGATGCTGGGAACCTCCACAAAGGAGACCCACAGGAGAGTGGCATGGGACCCCACAGGGGAGGGAAACAACTCCTGGTGGGGGACTCCATTGTTAGGAAGGTAGAACTGGGGGAGGAAGGGTAGAGGGAGGTAAGGTGCCTGCCTGGAGTCATGGTTTGGAGGGACAGGGAGCGAATCCTCAGGATTGCAGGAGCAGCAGCACAGGGGAGGGAGCTGGATGTCATTGTCCACCTAGGGACAAATGACCTGGCTAAGAAAGGGATCAGAGCAGTGCAAAAAGCATTTGTGGAGATGGGGAAGGACCTTAGACAAATAGCACACATGGTAACCTTCTCGCAGGTGCTGCCTGTCTATGGCATGGATGAGGCTAGGGTGCTCCACACCATGGGATTCAATCAGTGGTTGAAAAACTGGTGTAGAGCTCAGGGATTTGGCTTCATTGGGGACTGGGGATCCACCTGGACGGATGCAGGCCTATACAGGCAGGATGGTCTGCATCTGTCCAGGATGGGAACCAGGATCCTAGGTGATAGGTTTAAATACTTCATTGGCAAGCATTTAAACTAGCCAAGGGGGGCACTGGAAAGGAGCAGGGAAATCCTAGCCCCCCCAAAAATCAGGGTACGAAGTGAGGTAGACACCAACATAGAGATGTCAATAGGGAGAAGTGCAGGGGTAAATGGAGAAAGTGACAAATGCAATAAGGACAGGGATGGGGCAAAAAGGGGTAAGACCATCAAGAAATGGAGGGTAATGAGTACCAACACCCATAGTCTGGGCAACAAGCTCCCTGAACTGGTGGCCTTGATGGAAGAGGGATGCCTGGATATCATAGCAGTCACAGAAACATGGTACACAGAGAACCATGATTGGGATTTTAACATACCAGGGTACACAACCTACAGGAGAGACAGGGGGAGTAGCTCTCTGTGTAAGGGAAGGGATAAAAGCAACTAAATGAAAGAGTAAACAGGGAGGAGAGGAGGCACTGTGGGTCACCTTAGAGACTGGAAATGGTACCACAATCGCCACAGGGGTTGTATACAGACCCCATATCAGGGGGAAGGAATGGACAAGGATATGATAGAAGGCATACTTAGGATGGCAGAGAAAGGGGAGATACTATTGTTGGGGGACCTTAATATGCCAGAAGTTAGCTGGAGCACCTTTGCTGCAGCCACATCCAAAAGCAGGGCCATTCTTGATGCCCTTCAGGTGGCATGCCTCAGACAGCTAGTTTTGGGACCTACTCATGAGGGAGCAATCTTAAACCTCATACTCTCAAATGGGGACATTGAGAGGATCTCAGATGTAGAAGTGGGTAGCCATTTGGGAACAAGTGACCACCAAACAGTGTAGTTCATTGTAAACTCAGCTACAGAGTCAAGCCATACAAAAGTGAGGGTTCTGGACTTCAGGAGGGCTGACTTTGGCAAGATGGGAGAGTGCCTTAGAAAAGCACTAGCAAACAGGCTAGAAGTAGGGGTGGAGCAACAATGGGTAAATATCAAAACTGCCATCACAGAGACAACAAGCCTTTGTGTGATGCAAATAAACAAATCAAAATGAAGAGGCGGTGAAGGTTAGGGAGAAAAAGATAGCATTTAGGAAGTATAAGGAAACACAGAAGGAGCAGGACAGAGAACTGTGCCAGTTAAGGCAGAAGGAAGCAGGGAGGGTAGTCAGAATAGCAAAGGCACAAACTGAGGAAAAGATAGCCAACTGGGTTAAGAAGGGGGATAAAACCTTTTATAGGTATATCAGGGAGCTTAGAAAGACAAAGGGAGGGATAGTGAGGCTGAATAGAATGGATGGTGGGTGGGCAGCGAGTGACAGTGAAAAAGCAGGGATACTGAATGGATACTTCTGTTCAGTATTCACAAAAGAGGAAGTGGGGGAGGTGCCTAATCCTATTAACAGAAGCACCCTGGGGAGAGGAGTTGATCCTAGTCCTTTCACAGAAGAAAGTGTTCTGAAAGAACTCCTAAAACTGAAGGTGGACAAAACAATGGGGTCAGATGGAATTCACCCCAGAATTCTAAAAGAATTAAGCAGAAAACTAGTGTCACCACTGACTACCCTTTATAACAAATCATGGGAGGATGGTGTGGTACCTGAGGACTGGAAGAAGGCAGATGTGATTCCCCTTCACAAAAGTGGGAGCAAGACAGAGGCAGGAAACTACAGACCTGTCAGTTTGACCTCTGTGGTAGGGAAAGTGATGGAATCACTTCTGAAGGAAAAAACTGTTGCATACCTACAGGCCAGTGGTGTACAGGACCCAAGGCAGCATGGGTTCACAGCAGGAAGGTCATGTCAGATGAATCTAATTGATTTCTTTGACTGGGTGACCAAAGTAGTAGACCAGGGAAGGGCTGTGGACATGGTCTACCTAGACTTTAGCATGGCATTTGACACAGTCCCACACAAAAGATTAGTAGTCAAATTAACCAGCCTGGGAGTGGGTCCCAGGGTGGTAACCTGGGTAAAACATTAGCTGAACAATAGGACACAGAAGGTAATTGTAAATGGAGTCCACTGTGAAGAAAGAGGGGTTACTAGTGGGGTACTGCAGGGTTCAGAACTGGGTCCAGTCCTTTTTAATGTCTTTATAAGTGACATGGCAGAGGGACTGGAAGGAAAAGTATGCTTCTTTGCAGATGACACAAAGATCTGTAACAGGGTTCATACACAAGGAGGCATGGAAAGGATGAGAAGGGACTTGGCAATGTTGGAGGAATGGTCAGAAGTATGGCAGCTTGGATTCAATGCAAAGAAGTGCAAAATAATGCACCTGGGAAACAAAAACCCAGGGGAAGATTACACAATGGGGGGAGGTAGTAACAACAACAAAAACGGAAACGGACCTGAGGTAATCATATCAGATGATCTTAAGGTTGACGAGCAATGTGAGAAGGCAGTAGGGAGGGCTGTGGGGTTACTGGAATGTATAGGGAGAGGCATCACCAGCAGAAAACAGGAAGTTGTTATCCCCCTGTAGGGACTGTTGGTGAGACCCCATCTGGAGTACTGCATCCAGTTCTGGAGACCCCATCTCCACAAGGACATAGACAGGATGGAGGCAGTTCAGAGGAGGGCAACTAAAATGGTGCAGGGTCTGCAAGAGAAGCCATACATGAGGAGAGGCTAAAGGAGCTTAATATGTATACCCTTGAGGAAAGGAGGGAGAGGGGGGACATGATAGAAACGTTTAAGTACCTCAGTGGAATCAACAAAGTCCAAGAGGGTAGCATCTTTCAGAAAAAGAGATGTGCAAGAACAAGGGGACACAATTTGAAGATAGACGGGGGACGGCTCAGGGGCAATGTGAGGAAGTATTTTTTCACAGAGAGGGTTGTGGACACATGGAACAGCCTTCCTGAGGAGGTTGTGGGGTCTAAAACAGTGGGAGAATTCAAGAATGCATGCGACAGACATAAGGCAATTTTTGTGAGGGGTAGGAAGAAATAGGCTGTTTGTTAAATAGGATCTGCAACTTATCCTTTAGGTAGGGAAATGGGCAGACTAGGTGGGCCAATCGGTCCTTATCTGCCTTCAAAGTCTATGTTTCTATGTTTCTATTTTCAGAATAAGACAGCTGCATCATTGTCTTCCAAAGATATAGAACAAGGGGAAAAACAGAGAGCTACAACAAGGATGCAAGATGTAAAAATGCATAAACAAATTATGGAAATCAAACAACGTCATAGTAAGCCTTTAAAACTACTAGAAATTGAAGAGGCAGCATTATTTAACCTGGAAAACACATAAGGTGATGTTCCACAAACCTCAATGGAAGCCCATACCATCTCTACCAAGTGCTCACCTCCAGGACACGCTGCAAATCTTGAACTTCAACTAGAATGGACTCCTGAGAAAACTCTTAAAGCTGCTGGCTGGGAGAAAGCTGTGGATGGCTGTACCTGGGTTGCTATATCGATCCCAACTGCAAGGGAAACTCAGAACTTAGTCACAAAAGTAGAATTAGTTACAACAAATCCTCTGTTGCTAACCCCAGTGAGTTATACTGATGTGGAGCTGTAACAATCAAACCAATTAGTTGCTATGGAAACTCAGCAAGATGGCCTTTCGGAAGCCACACCCAATACTGAACAGCAGCAATCTCTTACATAGAAACATAGAAACATAGAATTTGACAGCAGATAAGGACCACTTGGCCCACCCAGTCTGCTCATTTCCCTACCTTATAAATAAGCTGCAGATCCTAGTTAACCAACAGCCTTCTTCCTCCTACCCCCATCCCCTAGAATTGCCTTATGATTGTCCCATGCATTCTTGAATTCCACCACTGTTTTTGACTCCACAACCTCCTCAGAAAGGCTGTTCCATGCATCTACAACCCTCTCCATGAAAAAATCTTCCTCACATTACCTCTGAGCTGTCCCTCCCATCTTCAAATTGTGCCTCCTTGTTCTTGCACACCTCTTTTTTCTGAAAGATGCTACCCTCTTGGACTTAGTTGATTCCCTTGAGGTACTTGAAAGTTTCTATCATGTTCCCCCTCTCCCTCCTTTCCTCGAGGGTATACATATTAAGCTCCTTGAGTCTTTCTTCATATGTCTTCTGGTGCAGACCCTGCACCATTTTAGTTGTCGTCCTCTGGACTGCCTCCATCCTGTCTATGTCTTTGCAGAGATTGGGTCTCTAGAACTGCACACAGTACTCCAGATGAGGTATCACCAGCTGTCTGTACAGGGGGATAACAACTTCTTGTTTTCTACTGGTGATGCCTCTCACTATGAATCCCAGTATCCCCCAGCCCTCCTTAATGCCCTCTCACATTGCTTGATCATCTTTAGGTCATCTGATATGACTACCCCCAGGTTCTGTTCCATTTTTGTTGTTGTTAGTATCTCACCTCCCATTGTGTACTCTTCCCCTGGGTTTTTGTTTCCCAGGTGCATTACTTTGCACTTCTTAATACTGAATCTAAGCTGCCATACATATGACCATTCTTCCAGCCTTTCCAAGTCCCTTCTCATCCTTTCCACCCCACCATGTGTATCATCTCTGTTGCAGATCTTTGTGTTGTCTGCAGAGAGACATACTTTTCCTTCCAGTCCCTCTGCAATGTCACTTATAAAGACATTGAAGAGGACTGATTCAAGTACTGAACCTTGCGGTATACCACTAGTAGCCCCTCTTTCTTCCGGGTGGACTCTGTTTACTTTTACACTGTGTCCTGTTCTCCAGCCAATTCTACAAGGTAAGGATCCAGAAGGAGAAAACCAGCCTAAAACTTCTATCAAGGGTAAACTGGAGGCTTCTGTAAGTACAAACTCAACCTCAGAAATTTTTAATGTGGAGGAAATTAACAAAAATGTACAGACACTCCCCTCAACTTCATGGGGGGACATGGTAGAAAATCAGTTACAAGAAAAAGATGTTACAAAGCAAAATAAGCAAAAAAAACAATGTTACAATTGGTTATCCACCACCTCATACCTTTAAACTCTTGGACTTATTTTAAAATCTTGGAGAACCTGCTAAAAGGAAAAACGCAGTATGTCTAAAATATACAGGTGGCCTAGAACAGCCTGATAGAACATATGTTTCAAGGAAACTTTTAAAATAAATTATGCATTTCACAGTCACAGAGCTGTTCACTCTAATACATACATCTGGGGACACCCAATTTGATGCTAGTTTCTGCTCCTCCTTTTTATTAGATAGATTTTGGCTAAAAAACAACATTTAAAGAACTATTCAGTTTGGACTCCTTTTATTGTGATCCCTCTAACCAAACCTACTTGGAAAAACATAAATATTCTCTTAAAAATGATGGTGTGGATATCTCTGACATCCTGCACTGGGTAAAACAGCAAGTTGAAGCACATGAAAGACCTCAGCCTATAATGGATTTTGAAAATATATGGACGGTGGTTGGCGTATAAAAGTTAAAGTTAAACTTAAACTTCATTAAACTTGGTGTTGGGGGACTCCATACTCAAGTGGATCAGATGTGGTAGCAAGGGGGAGAAGCACAGTCGGATATGAGTGGAGTTCATACCAGGATTAAAGACAGACATGGCAGGACAGGCAATCCTAAGGCGCATAAAGAGGGGTAGGAGGAAACCACACATTGTGGTACAGTACATGTGGGGACAAATGTCCTAGCAGGGGAAATGGTGGAGGTAACAAGGAAGAGGACTGAGGAAGTGGGAAGGTTGTGAGAGGAGACTGGGTCCCACTAACTTACTGGGAACACTTCAGAGAAAGCCACAGACTCCCCAGTCTGTGGCTTTCTCTGAAGTGTTCCCAGTACCCTGTGCAAGCACAGTGAGAAAGGAGAGGATTAGAGAGTTGAACTCATGGTTGGTATAATGGTGTCAGACTAAGGGGTATGGGGTTGTGGATGGCTGGGGCAGTACCTGGGATAATAACAATCTGTTTTCAAGGGATAGGCTGCACCTGAGTGGGGAGGAAAAGGCAATATTAAAGCAAGGACTGGGGAGGTATATTACGACAAGGGTGGATTTAAACTAAATGAGGGGTGGCAAGTGGACAGCTGGTAGGCAGGGATCTGTCAGAGTGGAGTCATAGCCTACCCCCAGGCTAGCAGGGAAGGACTCGAGGTGGCCAAAAAAGGATTGAGTAGAAGGGAGGTGATGGAGGCTAGTGAAGGGAAGGGGGCATTATGGAAGGTAGTCTCAATGAATGCAAGAATCCTAGGAAACAAATTCGCCAAGCTACAGGCATTCTTAGCAGTGTGGAGGGTGGATATTGCAGCTGTCACAGAAACATGGGTGACTGAGCACCAGGACTGGGATCTGGCAATCCCAGGACACAAATTATACAGGAAGGACCATAAGGAGGGAAGGGGGTGGGGTGGCAGTCTATGTGAGGGACAGGATCAAATGCACAAAAAATGAGGGAGAAGAAAGGAGAACAGAGGCAATCTGGCTGCAGCTCCTAGATTCAAGGGGTAGGAAATTGAGGTTTGGGGTGGTATACAGGCCACCCTCCCAGTCTGAGAAGCTTGACAGGGATTTAGTGGGACAAATCAAAAAGGTATGTAGAAAAGGGAAGGTGGTCATCGTGGGTGATTTCAACTTGCCAGGGGTTGACTGGAGCATTCCGGTCACCTCCAGTGCTAGGGAGCAAGTGCTCCTGGACATGATCCAGGAAGGTCTCCTGACACAGTTGTATACTGTACCTACTAGGCTAAAGAACACTTTAGATCTAGTATTGTTGAATGGGGAGGCAGTGAGGGAAATAAAGGTAGAGGACCCACTAGCCGACAGCAATCACCAAATGGTGTAGTTTAATATCATGATGTGCAGGAAGCCAGAAAAATCAGTAACTCGGGTGGTAAACTTCAGGGGTGCGGACTTTGGGATGATGCAGAAAGTACTGAATGGGAAACTGGAGGGCATAAGACAGGAGATGGACGTGGAGCAGAAATAGGATATTATTAAATGGAGGGTTACAGAGACAACAGATGCCTGCACCAAGGCAAAGAGTAAGAGGAGCAGAGCAAAAAAAACATGCTGGTTGAACAGCAAGGTTGTGGAGGTGGTGAGGGCAAAACAAGTGGCACACCAGAGGTTTAGGAGGACAGAGAAGGAAGTGGACAGGGAGGAATATGCAAGATGGTCCAGGGAGGCGACCAGAAAAGTGAAAGAAGCCAAGGCCCAGAAGGAACTGAGATTAACACAGGGGATTAATTGGGGGGGACTTTTTCAGATACATCAGGGAGAAAAGGAAGTGTAAGGAGACAATAGTGAGGATAAAAAGGGGTGGGGAGTGGACAGAAAAGGTGGAGGAGCAGGCAGAAACACTGAATTAATACTTTTGCTCCGTGTCCATGGAAGAAAGGAGGGGACCGCTACCAGCATGGGCTGGGAGGGTGAGAAGAGGGGGAGAGGAGGTGACAGATGGAAGAATTGAGGCAAATAGAGTCCTAGAGGGCCTGAGGGCACTGAAGGTAGACAAGGCACCAGGGCCAGATGGTATCTACCCCAGGATGCTGAGGGAGATTGTGCAGGTGTTGGTGGAGCCACTGGCGGATCTGTACAACACCTCAATGGAGTCAGGATGTGTGCCACTGGACTGCAGAATGGCACATGTAGTACCATTACACAAGAGCAGGCCAAGGGATGAACCAGGTAATTATCATCTGGTAAGTCTCACCTCCATAGTGTGCAAACTCATGGAAACAATACTAAAGGAAAAACTGGTGTCATACCTGGAGGACTCTGGCCTCCAGGATGTGAGGTAGCATGGGTTTGTTTCAGGGAAGTCTTGTCAAACCAACCTCATACAATATTATGACTGGGTGACAGGTGAGCTGGATAAGGGTCATGTGGTAGATGTTCTTTAATTGGACTTCAGCAAGGTCTTCGATTCAGTGCCTCATGGGCAGCTTGGGGAGAAGCTAACTGGTGTAAGGGTAGGGGCAAAAATGATGAGCTGGATTACAAGCTGGCTGAGTGGCAGGCTGCAGTGGGTGGTGGTGAGAGGGGAGCTTTCAACTCCAAGGTCGGTGATGAGTGGGGTGCCACAGGGCTCTGTGTTGGGGCCAGTATTGTTTGGGCTCTTCATATGAGACATTGCACATGGGGTGGTGAGCAAGGTAAGTCTGTTCACTGATGACACCAAAATCAGAGCAGCGGTGAATGGAGAGGAGGGATGAAAGCAGCTGCAGGAGGACCTATGCAAGCTAGAGGAGTGGTCAAAGAGGTGGCAGCTGGGGTTCAATGCAAAGAAGTGTAAGGTTATGAATTTTGGGGTGAAGAACCCAAGGAGAGAATACTGGCTGGGGGGTTAAGCTGGGGATCACTGAGGAGGAGAAGGACCTAGGGGTAATGATAACAGGGACCATGAACAACACTGCCCAGTGCAGGAGAGCAGCTGCAAAAGCAAACAAAATGCTGAGGTGCATAGCAAGGGGAGTTTCGTCCAGGCAAAGAGAGGTGATCTTGCCCCTCTACAGGTCACCTGTAAGGCTGCACTTAGAGTATTGAGTGCAGTTTTGGAGGCCATAGCTAAAGCATGATATCAGGCTACTGGAGGGGGTGCAGAGGAGGGGAACAAAGATGATATGTGGAATGGAGGGGAGAGACTATGACAGCAGGCTCGAAGATCTGAATATGTACATCCTGGAGGATAGAAGGGACAAGGGGACATGATAGAGACATTCAAGTATCTGAGGGGAATCAATAAGGATATGACAGATGGGGTATTTAAGTTAAGGAGGGGGAGGGTCACCAGGGGGCACAGGCTAAGAATAGAGGGGGGAAGATTTAGGAAGGAAATGAGTAGACACTATTTCACAGAGAGGGTGGTGCAAAATGGACCACCCTACCAGAATGGGTGGTATCATGTAAATCTGTGAACAGCTTCAAAAGGGCATGGGACAGGGAAGGGGGAGAGTGAGGGTGAGGGAGGTGGGGGTGGCAGTGGGATGACAAAGGGGAGTGGGTGGAGCAGCTGCAAACTAGGGGTGTTGGCTGCACACTCAAGCAGACTTAAATAGACTGGGTGGTCTCTTTCTGCTGGCACATTCTTATGTTCGTATGTAAAAACAATGAAACAGGTCTCCAACACTTACCGAGCAGTTTCTATAAAGGAAGAGACTGTGGGTTCTGCTTCTATCCAGGACAACCAAAGACTTGCCACAAATGCAGTTCTTTAACTCACTTAAGCAGTGTGTGTGATGTACAAGTCTGTGACTTCTGCCTTGAAATAGGTCATTCACATTATAGATGTCTTAACCCTCTACATTGCAATCTACGCGATGAAAAAGGACACACTTATAAAAACTGCTCTTGGGCTGCACATAACAAGGGATTGCATTATGATCAGGAGGATATGGTATTAGAGGCCTAGAAAAAAAGAGAAACTAATCAAACCCTCATTTCTCAGAACATCTCACCAGAAAACAGCCAGAAGAACAAGTCCCTGAAAAAAACACTCTAGAACCGGCTAAAAATATGGTCTGTCCAGGAAAAATGGATATTGTTTCACATAAGACACAATAAATGCCCCCCCCACCCAGTTTCCTCAGAGGACTTTATAGTAGTTGGGGAAAAGAGAAAAACAAATGAGACAGAAACTGTTACAGAAGATGTCTAGGAAAAGTCCTATAAAAACCCGTAACAGCTATGCACTTTTACAAAACATGACTGAGGATGAGGCAGAAGACTCAGATTTATCTTCCATCACATCTTCGGTACAAGAATATTCTGAAGGAGAAGAAGATCTTGTGAATGCTGGAAAAAGGGGGAAGAGATACAAACGGACTAGAAAGAAAAATATGCCTGTTAAAGTCAATCTGGGTGTTCCTATGTTAAATATTGTCACACTTAACGTGAACAATATCAGGAATATAAAAAGGAGACATATAGTGCTAACTTCTTTACAAGTGACCAATTCTAACATAATTTTTTACAGGATACCAGACTTATCACCCAAAGTGATATACAGATGACCATAAAATCATTTGTGTGGGGTCCATATTTGTGGTCTATGGGGGAAGAAGTCTGCTGAGGTGCAGGTATATTTTTAAATCTATAAAGATATCAATAACCAGAGTTATGGATATTATCCCAGGTAGACTTTTATTATTGGACATCATTATTCAAAAGAATCCAATGAGACTTGGAACAATCTGTGCCCTACAAACTTAAACTGACCGGATTAATCTTTTAAGACCTTACAACCTTATCTACACACTGCCAGATTTATTATTCTAGGGGGGGATTTCAACTGCCCCCTAGACTTTCAGGATAAAATGGGTTTTACAAATAAACTTTACTGTGATACAAATACTCTAAAAGCTAACTTACATAATTCGAACTTAAATGACTCATATAGGCAGATACATGCCTTAGGAGGACATACCTACTTTAGAAACAAGATATCCACCAGAATAGACTATATCATTTTTTCCAAAAGAGGTAGGATACAGAATGCTCAAACTATTGCAAATGTAAGCTCTGGCCATATGGAACTTCATGTTTCCACAGATTTAAAAGACACCAAAAAAAAAATAGGGCCAAACTGTTGGAAGCAAAATAGTACACTATTGACTGATGACAACTTACTTAAGGAATGCATAGAATTCATATTAGCAGAATTATCTACTTTCATCTATTTTAATACAATTCTTGAATGGTGGTGCGAGACCAAGAAAGAATTAAAATTGTTCTTTTCCCTAAAAGGAAAGAAAATGTTAAGAAATTATTATTTGTAGTACTTACAATTCCAAAGTTAATACGTGAAATTATTCTCATTACAGTCTACCTTAAAAATCTCTTATAAAACTCAAATTGATCATGTTAAAAAGAAATGAAAAAATACCTTTATGACAGAGCCATATCCTTAGTAGCAAATCAAAAATTTGGAACTAGATTAAAAAAAGGTTCTTTAGATATGTTTTAATATAATTTTGAGTATAATAAAAGAAAAAAGCATGGCTACTATTAGGACTCAGTAAGAGAATGTGATACAACATAGTTACCAAATATTACAATATGTTGAAACCCAGTATGAATCTTTTTTCTCACCTATAGCATCAGATACTATACCAAGCCCTTTTCTTGAAACTCTACCTATTCCATCACCTCCAGACAAATAAGTAAATTTACTCACAAGACCTATAACCTTGTCAGAAGTAAATTAATTCATTAAAGGCCTATCCCTACATAAAGTCCCAGGACCTGATGGTAGAGGTTCAGAGTTTTATAAAGTTCACCAAAAACTAATGGAGGTGGTGATCATCAAATTATATAAGGAGATATTGGACACAAAAAAACACCTCACAAAGTTGGTTTCAGGCAATAATGATTTTATTATTTAAGAAGGGAGACAATATGGAACTAAACAATTGGAGATCAATTTCACTTTTAAATTCTGATTACAAAATTTTGACTAGGATTCTCACCAAAAGATTACAAATAGTGACAGGAAAAATAATTAGTGAGTTCCAAACCTGCTCAATTCCAGGAAGAAATATTTCTGATAATTGAATTCAAGTTTGAGAGATTTTTGATAAACATAGTAAAAACAGTAATTCAAGTTTTTTTTCCTTTGTTGGACCAGGAAATGGCTTTCAATCGCATCTCTCATAACTTTTTATATTACACATTATGCTGTCATGGGATTCTGGAGAAATTTATTTAATGGGTAAAACTTTTATATGACAATGCATATTTCAAAATAATGATTAATGAGTATTTAGGAAAAACAGTAAAACAACCTCAAGGGATCAGACAAGGCTGTCCCTTAAGCCCTATTCTTTACATTTTTGGTTTAATCATATTATTAAGAGGAATTTCTGCAGTTCCAGAAATCACAGGTCTCTCCATCCAAATAAATGGCAATCCAGTGAAAACCCTTGCGTATGCAGACAATATCTGTATTTATTTTCAGAAAATTCTAAGTCAGGTGATGTAATAAAATAACTGCTTAAAGAATGTTCTCAAATGTCAAATGCAAAGATTAATTTACAGAAAAGCAGGGCAGTATATCTAGGTACAGGCACATCACCAGCATCTAATGTTGCAGGTATTCCAGTGTGTACTGGACAAATTATTTTATTGGGTTTAGTTTTTGGTATACCTGTGGCTGAGCAAATAAACTGGGAAAATAAAATCAGAACTGGACATTTAGTCATAGAAAAATGGAAGAATATGCCAATTTCAAAAAAGAAGAGAGTAATTTTAATTAAAACTTTATTATTACCCATTTTTTTTATATCTAAGTGCAATTTCTCCTGTACCAAGAGATCTAGAGACTAGCCTATACAGCTTATTTTTTCAAGCACTGTGGGGAAACCATCTGAACCTGATAGAGTGAAATTTCACTTATTTAGCACAAAAGCAAGGGGGACTAGAGATGATAAACCCGGTAGCATTTTTTTACTACTAATTTTGTTTCCTACAATATTAAACCACTTTTACAGGCAAAAGAGAAAACTTGCCATTTTGGCTATATTTGGAACTAATAAATCTGTTCTCTTTTTGGGAAGAGGGGAAGTCACATTTTCATGTCATCTGGAAAAGAGAGCACATCTCTATTCATTTCATTAAAATTTTTAAAAGAATAAAACAGTGGAAAATCACCAGGGAGGAGGTTCTCTTTTCCACTGAGTTTTATTAAAATTTAATATCACGTCAATTTTGGGAACCCTTAGTATTTCCATTGGGTACATCAGAAACAACTGAACAGACTCTTAAACCTTTAGTAAAACCCAAATTACTTAAACATATGTGGGATACTATATGGTTGATCTGTCATAGGAGGATAGGGTCCGCAATAATCATAAGCATAAACAGCTTTGAGAGCATTTCTGTCAAAGGAACACATTCAGTGTTATCCTAGAGACATAGGAACACCTTTTTTGACATGTCCTTATGTTACTTCTTTTTGGAAAGTATTGGCCTCCTATTATTGTACACCTTCTTTTTCCACTATTAATTATAATACTCTTGTTTTAGGGATTTACACTGGGTTTTGGAAAAAAAATTAACCCTAGTATTTTGAGAGTTGTGACTGGGATTTTAAAATATAATATATGGATCGCAAGATGTAAGTATGTTTTACAACAAATTTACTGGACCCAAGAAGAACTTAAGCATTGTGTAACTAAACAAATTCAGGAGGCATATAACAAAGACCTGACAAGACTAACACAGAAAGAAACTCTTGCTTTATGGATTAATTGTGAAAACTGGTGGTATCATCCACCACGATGTGTTTCTCAGTTTTATTTTGTAATTTCCTTTTGTAAATATATATCCTGTTTTTCTTTTCCCATTTTATTTAGTTTAATTTAGAAATTAAGAGACAGAATTAATTTCTGTTAATTTCTGTTGTTTGTATTCTTTATTGATTACTTTGGAATATTTTGTATAAGTTTGTATGTCCTAAATAAAAAACTCCCCTACTGTTTGGTAGGGGAGCTGCTGTCCTCTTGGCCTATTGCCAATATGGCCACCCTGGAGGTTGAAGGAGTGCTGGAGGAGATGGAAATAAGGGAGAGGGAGAGAGAGGGATAAAAAGAAGCAGCCACTAGCTTCCTTAAATCAAGGAGGTGATTTAATAGACTACACTGAATTGAATTATTAATTTTTGGGCCTGTGTAAGTAAGTAGTTTTGATTCTCTGTTTTTGGGGTTCATACTTTCATTTGCCTGGGAGGAACTCTAGCTGGGAGATATGTGCATTTATTTGTGACTAGACCTGTTACTTAACCTCTGTGAAAAAGGTGTCTGAAAGGAAGGAAGGCACTCCCAGGGTCAGAGGGTTGGAGTTGGCGTTGATTGTTTCTGGAGGCACAGGTTTACTCCCACCTACCCTGCCCCACACCCCACCTGCCCCAAGCACATAACTTCCTTTATATCAGTTCTGACATCACTTCCCCAAAATTGCTAACAACATACACCTGTTCATATCCTTAAAGGCACAGTGCACTTAATAGGGGGTAGAGACACTCACAAGCTTGCACACACTAAAACAAGAACAAAAAAAAGGAAAAAACATCTGAAACAGGAAGGAAGACAGACATGTGGGGAATGGTGCAGTGCACTGGCTGTGGAGCAGCAGTCTTCTGGGAGACATTCTGGAGACTGTGTTGCTGCCCTATTTGCAGGCACCTCTCTGGTCTGAGGAAGGAGGTTGCTCATCTCCATGCTGATTGTCACAGAGTGACTCTGTGATGGATTAAGGGCCCTGGAACTTTTGGGCTTGATGCTTTACTTAAAGCCTTTTGATACTATAACTATGTACAATCAGAAATTAAATAAATAAATGTAAGCTTTAAAAGTTGAGGCTAAGTTAAAAGATAGTGTAGTGGAGACTAGCAAGGTAGAAAAAAATAAAGCAAAGGGGAGAACAGAAGTAAGAGTGAGTCATTTAGTAACCTCCCCCCAGGTAATTCAGTTAAAGAGAGAGGGAGAACTGAATCCCTTGTGTAAAGGTAGTTGGGATTCTTTACATGGTAATTGAGTTAATTTGGAGCTTAAATGAGCAGCACCAGCAATCTGTTTCTACTTGGGTTGAAAGAACACTTTTAGTCCTTCTTTTTAGAGGCGTTTGGTAGCACACCAGAATACAGGCGCTGCTTGACTAAGAGGATGAATGGTTTGCAAGTGAGGGGAAATAAAATAAAGTAATTTAAGTCACTGTTCTGTTTTAAGTTTCAGTCTTTAAGGGACTGTATTATTTGGAAGTCATTCCTTCTCGGGTGGTTGTAAATATTAACAGTAGCAAAAGTATTGAAATGCAACATGTGCTTGTTGCACATTTAACTTCCCCCAAGCAGAAGGTCAGTGTAATGTTAATTCATACGCATGTCCTCACCTATCTTTTGATAAAATAAAGACTACGGACAAGGCACTTGTAGGGGGCTGTAAAATCATTTGTAAAAGGCTGGTTAGTTAGAATTACTTCCTGCTCAAAGCTAACTGTTTGAAACAACCAGTTAAGGCACATGTTGGTAACAGCCTGGCAGTTGTGTTTAAGTAAGCAGGTTATGAAACTATATGGGGGATTGTACACCTCAGAGAATAACTATATAAATTGTGTGGTATAGTTCTCACTTACAGAAAGGGCACCTGTTCGTGTGTCTTTGGATTTTCAGCTTCTGCTTCTGACTCTCCTTGCAACACTCCCTTCCAGAACAGCTATAGTGCTGACCAGCCCTTTGCTCCTTTGTTTTATGCTGTCTCTTGTTGGGGGCGGTGCCTGATGGTCAGAGCTGTTTGTAAAAGAGCCAGGAATTTAAATAAAATAGACTGAATATATGTATAAATGTATGTGAATTATAAACTGTTTAGTTAGCTAGTTAAAATTAAATAATTATGTTTAAATAAGAAGTTTTACTTTAGCATTAATGATGTGGGTGGAGTTGGGGAGAACACATGATCATGTCCCTGTATAAAAGGACTATCATTTGAGATTTTTTTTAGATTGTGCTCCTGGGTCTGGTGGTAAACTCCATGGAGCTCTGTGAATTGCTCCAGCAGGTGTTAGGAGAAGAACACCTTTCAAGCCATGTAAAAGTCATGGGATATAGTTTATTTGCCATTCTGCTTATTTTATTTTTTTTTCATACCAGTCCGCTGATGTTATATTTGTCCTGCTATGAAGAAATTTTGAGATAGAACTGAATAAATTTCATTCATTTACAACAGAAACTGTGTCACGCTACCAATTAGTCCACAAAGAGACCTGCGCCCGCTCACATATGGTGTCAGAAGTGGGATACTGATATCCCAGGTGGGATCTCAATTGATCTGTATAAGGTCTGGTGGATGGTCAATATTGCAGGACAGTACAGCAGAATCCTTGGGGTTGCTACATATTCCCTTGGATGCTGAAGTACATATATAACGACTAGTGGAGATGACGCCAGCAGAGCCAAGGATGTGGATGACTGGAGGTGGTGACCTGGGCGAGGTACCACGGAAGCAGGAGGGGTCCAAGGACCAGGTGGCTGAGCTGATAAAGCTGGTAAATTGGCTCAGTGGAAAATGGTTGGAAGGAGACCAGCACCGGAGGGAGGCTGAGCACCGTTGCCAGGTGCTGCTGGAAATGTCCCATTCAAAGGAACTGGTGGAGGAAGCAGAGGGCCAGAAGCAATCGGACCTAGTAGAGGAGGAACCCTGGATGGAAACCCTGTTGCTCTTATTACCAATTTTTCCCGGCTGTTACCTGGAGGAGGAGGATCCACAAGACACAAAGTCCCCAGGTAAGACTGAGACTGTCCATGAATATTCTGGGGTGAAGACTCCAAGCAACAAGGAAGAGGCCATTAAGGCTGAAGGACTTTGTTATGTTGTCAAACACCTATCATAAATTCTGAATGTTTTGTGAACCTGACTGGGAACAGTTACGGGAGGGATCCTAGTTACCCATTTAAAGAAATCTATTAAGGTTCAGGATGGGAGAGCAGTTAATGGTGGGGTTGGAAATAGGTTATGGTGGTATGAAAAGAGACAAGGAGTGCTCTACCACATGAGGCCTAACCCCTGGACAAAGAAAGTGGATGCCCGGGTTGTGGTGCCTGTAATCCTTAGGGAAAGGATACTGGACATGGTAAGTGGCAGTCCAAAAAAGTCTTTAAGCCAGGAAGAGGTTTTATCTCAACTAATCCCCTATTATTATTGGCCTGGGTTGTATAGACAGGTGGCGGACTACCTGAGGGATAGTACTAGGTACAGTAAGGGGGAAGAACCAAAAAAGTGTAGGGTAGGTGGTGCTCAATGGATAGAAGGCCGACGTAAGTGGCACCTTAGAAAGCAGGGGAGGTTTCCATGTAGAGAAACGGGTTGCAAATGGTAGGTGCCCTGAAAAGTTATAGGAGAAGGGATAGCTATTAAACCTTTCTATCCAAAACGTTATTTGAGACATGGTTATAGGACAGAGGTATACCTTTAACATGTAATTTTTTTTGGTAAATAGAAGAACCCCAATGTGTTTCCATATCTGAATGAATTAGGGTCGCATGGGTTATGCTGCCTAAGAGATCCCTGTATTGGGCGTCAGATATGAGAAAAGTTCTCAGCTCAAAAACCCCCCCTTCCAGGAGGAAAAGAAAAGGGAGTGAGATGATATGATATAGATTATTTGTGGGTGTTAGCACTGTTCAGTGCAACTAATACTGACAGTACAATGATATATAAAGTGAGCTTATATTGCATTTTGAAAGGTCTGTATATGTCTTATTTAGTGAACTCAGAGATCTATTGATGTTCCATTGAAATACGCTGAAACATTGTTATATTTTTATTTTTCTGTCTTCTCTTTCTGAGTTAGATTATTTTGTGCTATTCTGAATTTAAAATTCTCCTTCGACTGAAGAGTTGGCCACCTTCAGCCGATTCCTCTAATCTATTCTAGCTTGGGTCTGTTTATATATTACTATTAACAATGTTAGCAGTCTATGATGATGGCGATGTCAGATATTACTAACTACTTCAATTGTAATTGTTATCGTGAAAGATGCTAATCAGAATAGTGTATATGCCTAGGGTGATTAATGAGATAGGATGTCTTTAAAGGAATGCTTATGCTGTATTTGTATTTCAGAAGGAACCCTGGGGTGGAATTCTGTGGGTGGGCCAGAGTTCCGACAACCCCCCTTTTATCTGTAAAAGGCTTGGACAACCAAGAATTGGTTGCCCTCTTAGGTGGGGAGGAATGTCACAGAGTGACTCTGTGATGGATTAAGGGCCCTTGAACTTTTGGGCTTGATGCTTTACTTAAAGCCTTTTGATACTATAACTATGTACAATTAGAAATTAAATAAATAAATGTAAGCTTTAAAAGTTGAGGCTAAGTTAAAAGATAGTGTAGTGGAGACTAGCAAGGTAGAAAAAATAAAGCAAAGGGGAGGACAGAAGTAAGAGTGAGTCATTTAGTAACCCCCAGGTAATTCAGTTAAAGAGAGAGGGAGAACTGAATCTCTTGTGTAAAGGTAGTTGGGATTCTTTACATGGTAATTGAGTTAATTTGGAGCTTAAATGAGCAGCACCAGCAATCTGTTTCTACTTGGGTTGAAAGAACACTTTTAGTCCTTCTTTTAGAGGTGTTTGGTAGCACACCAGAATACAGGCGCTGCTTGACTAAGAGGATGAATGGTTTGCAAGTGAGGGAAATAAAATAAAGTAATTTAAGTCACTGTTCTGTTTTAAGTTCAGTCTTTAAGGACTGTATTATTTGGAAGTCATTCCTTCTCGGGTGGTTGTAAATATTAACAGTAGCAAAAGTATTGAAATGCAACATGTGCTTGTTGCACATTTAACTTCCCCCAAGCAGAAGGTTAGTGTAATGTTAATTCATACACATGTCCTCACCTATCTTTTGATAAAATAAAGACTACGGACAAGGCACTTGTAGGGGGCTGTAATACCATTTGTAAAAGGCTGGTTAGTTAGAATTACTTCCTGCTCAAAGCTAACAGTTTGAAACAACCAGTTAAGGCACATGATTGTAACAGCCTGGCAGTTGTGTTTAAGTAAGCAGGTTATGAAACTATATGAGGGATTGTACACCTCAGAGAATAATTATATAAATTGTGTGGTATAGTTCTCACTTACAGAAAGGGCACCTGTTCGTGTGTCTTTGGATTTTCAGCTTCTGCTTCTGACTCTCCTTGCACCACTCCCTTCCAGGACAGCTATAGTGCTGACCAGCCCTTTGCTCCTTTGTTTTATGCTGTCTCTTGTTGGGGGCGGTGCCTGATGGTCAGAGCTGTTTGTAAAGAGCCAGGAATTTAAATAAAATAGACTGAATATATGTATAAATGTATGTGAATTATAAACTGTTTAGTTAGCTAGTTAAAACTAAATAATCATGTTTAAATAAGAAGTTTTACTTTAGCATTAATGATGTGGGTGGAGTTGGGGAGAACACATGATCATGTCCCTGTATAAAAGGACTATCATTTGAGATTGTTTTTTTAGATTGTGCTCCTGGGTCTGGTGGTAAACTCCATGGAGCTCTGTGAATTGCTCCAGCAGGTGTTAGGAGAAGAACACCTTTCAAGCCATGTAAAAGTCATGGGATAAAGTTTATTTGCCATTCTGCTTATTTTATTTTGTTGTCGTACCAGTCCACTGATGTTATATTTGTCCGGCTGTGAAGAAATTTTGAGATAGAACTGAATAAATTTCATTCATTTACAACAGAAACTGTGTCACGCTACCAATTAGTCCACAAAGAGACCTGCGCCCGCTCACACTGACCTGGCAAGGATTTAGGAAACCTGTTCCCCAACCCATGGGCCAACCAGGCCACTGCCACTACCTCAAAGGTTGCCAAGAAAGAGGAGTGGTTGGACCATGGTGGGCTCAGGGAGGGTGAGGGTGGTGGAACAGAGGTGCATCCCTCCAGTTGTGCCTCTCCACAATCCATTCACCACTCTGGCAGAGCATGGTTCCTCTATGGAGGCACCTGCAGTGGAGACCAAGGAGGATGCTGGGAATATCCACAATGGAGACCCACAGGAGGGTGACACAGGACCCCACAGGGGAAGGAAACAACTCCTGGTGGGGGACTCAATTGTTAGGGGGTAGAACTGGGGGAAGGAAGGAGGGGAGAAGGAGGTAAGATGCCTGCCTGGCACCATGGCTTGGAGGGACAGGAAACAAATCCTCAGGATCATGGGAGCAGCTGCAAGGGAGAGTGAGCTGGATGCCATTATCCACCTAGGGACAAATGACCTGGCTGAGAATGAGATCAGAGCAGAGCAACAGGAGTTTGTGGAGTTGGAGAGGGGCCTTAGACCAGTATCACACATGGTAACATCCTTGGAAGTGCTACCTGTCTATGGCATGGATGAGGCTAGGTTACTGCACCCCATAAGATTCAATGACTGGTTGAAAAACTGGTGCACAGCTCAGGGATTTGGCTTCATTGGGGACTGGGGCTCCACCTGGAGGGATGCAGGCCTATACTGGTGTGATGATCTGCATCTGTCCAGGAGGGGAACCAGGATCCTAAGCATTTAAACTAGCCAAGGAGGAGGCGCTGAAAAGGACAATGGAAATCCTAGCCCCCCCCAAAAAAATCATGGTAGTTAGTGAGGTAAACACCAAGATAGAGCAGTCGATAGGGAGAAGGACAGGGGTAGATGGAGAAAAAGACAAAGGCAGTAAGGACAGGGATGGGGCACGAACAAATAAGGCCATAGAAAAATGAAGGGTAATGAATACCAATGCCCACAGTCTAGGTAAAACGATCCCCGAAATGGTGGCCTTGATGGAAGAGGGATGCCTGGATATCATGGCAGTCACAGAAACATGGTACACAGAGAACCATGAATGGGATGTCAACATACCAGGGTACACAATCTACAGGAAGGACAGGGAGGGTAGAAGAAGAGGAGGAGGAGTAGCTTGCTATGTAAGGGAAGAGATCAAAGCAACAGAACTAAAGGGTAAACAGAGAGGAGAGGAGGCACTGTGGGTCACCCTGGAGACTGGAAATGGCACCACAATCTGCACAGGGGTTGTATACAGACCCCTGTCTCAGGGGGAGGGAATGGACAAGGAAATGATAGAAGGCATCCTTATGAATGCAGAGAAAGGGGGTATATTGCTGATGGGGGACCTGAATATGTCAGATGTTAACTGGAGCACCTTTGCTGTAGCCACATCCAAGAGCAGGGCCATTCGCAATGCCCTACAGAGGGCATGCCTCAGACAGCTAGTTTTGGAACCCACTCGGGAGGGACCAGTCTAAGACCTGGTACTCTCAAATGTGGACAGAGAGAGGATCTCCCATCTAGAAGTGGGTAACCATCTGGGAACAAGTGACTACCAAACAGTGTGGTTCACAGTAAACTTAGCTGTAGAGTCAAGCCATACAAAAGTGAAGGTACTGGACTCCAGGAGGGCTGATTTTGTCAAAATGGGAGAGTGTCTCAGAAAAGCATTAGCAAACAGGCAAGAAGATGGGGTGGTGCAACAATGGGGAAACATAAAAACCGCCATCACAGTGGCAACAAGCCTTTGTGTGAAGCAAATAAACAAATCCAAATGAAAGAAAAAAACACGATAGTTCTCAAAAGAAGAGGTGGGGAAGGTTTGGAAGAAAAACATAGCATTCAGGGAGTAAAAGGAAACACTGAAGGAGTAGGACAGAGAACTGTACCAGTCAAAGCAGACAGAAGCAGGGAAGGCAGTCAGAATGGCAAAGGCCCAAACCGAGAAAAAGATAGCCAACTTAGTTAAGAAGGGGAATAAAATATTTTATAGGTACATTAAGGAGTAAAGAAAAACTAAGACAGGGATCCTGAGACTGAATAAAGAGGAAGGTGGTTGGGCAGAGTGTGACAGTGAAAAAGCAGGGATACTAAATGAATAGTTCTGCTCAGTATTCACAATGGAAGAGCAGGGGGAGATATCTAATCCAGTCAATAGAGGCACTCTGGATAGGTGGGTTGATATTAGTACTTTCACAGAAGAAAGGGTTCTGCAAGAACTCCTAAAACTGAAGGTGGATAAAGCAATGGTGTCTGATGGGATTCACCACAGAATTCTAAAAGAACTAAGGGAAGAACTAGTAACACCACTGACTACCCTTTTTAATAAATCGTGGGAGGATGGTGTGGTACCTGATGACTGGAGGAGGGCAGATGTGATGCCCCTTTGTAAAAGTGGGAGCAAGACAGAGGCAGGAAACTACAGACCTGTCTGTTTGACCTCAGTGGTAGGGAAAATGATGGAATCATTTCTGAAGGAAAGAACTGTTGAGTACCTAGAGGCCAGTGGGGCACAGGACCCAAGGCAGCATGGATTCACAGCAGGAAGGTCATGTCAGACAAATCTAATTGATTTCTGTGACTGGGTGATCAAAGTAGTAGACCAGGGAGTGGCTGTGACATGGCCTACCTAGACATTAGCAAGGCATTTGACACAGTCCCACACAAAAGATTAATATACTAGTTAGCCACCCTGGGTGTACATCCCAGGGTGGTAGCCTGGGTAAAATATTGGCTGGACAACAGGACACAGAAGGTAATAGTACATGTAATCCACGGTGAAGAAAGGGGAGTTACTAGTGGGGTACCACGGGGTTCAGTACTGGGGACGGTCCTTTTTAATGTCTTTATAAGTGACATTGCGGAGAGACTGGAAGGAAAAGTATGTCTCTTTGCAGATGACATGAAGATCTGCAACAGGTTTGATATGCAAGGTGGGGTGGAAAGGATGGCAAGGGACTTGGCAAGTTTGGAGGAATGGTCAAATTTATGGCAGCTTAGAGTCAACACAAAAAAGTGCAAAGTAATGCACCTGGGAAACAAAAACCCAGGGGAAGAGTACACAATGGGGGGTGAGATACTAAAAACAAAAAAAATGGAAAGGGAGCTGGGGGTAATCAGATCAGATGATCTAAAGGTGGGCAAGCAATGTGAGAAGGTAGTAAGGAGGGCTTGGGGATACTGGAATGCAGAGGGAGAGGCATCACCAGTAGAAAATAGGAAGTTGTTGTCTCTTTGTACAGACAGTCAGTAAGACCACATCTGGAGTACTGTGTACAGTTCTGGAGACCCCATCTCCACAAAGACATAGACAGGGTGGAGGCTGTCCAGAAGAGGGCATCTAAAATGGTGCAGAGTCTGCACCAGAAGACATATGAAGAGAGACTAAAGGAACTTAAGATGTATAGTCTCAAGGAAAGGAGGGAGAAGGGGGACATGATAGTAACTTTCAAATACCTCAAGGGAATCAACAAAGTCCAAGAGGGTAGCATCTTTCAAAAAAAGAGATGTGCAAGAACAAGGGGACACAATTTGAAGTTAGAGGAGGGACAGCTCAGAGGTAATGTGAGGAAGTATTTCTTCACAGAGAGGGTTGTAGATGCATGGAACAACCTTCCTGTGGAGGTCGTAGAGTCAAAAACAGTGGGTGAATTCAAGAATGCATGGGACAAGCATAAGGCAATTCTAGTAGGGGTAGGAGGAAGTAGGCTGTTGGTTAACTAGGATCTGCAGCTTATCTGTTAGGTAGGGACATGGGCAGACTAGATGGGCCAAGTGGTCCTTACCTGCCATCAGATTCTATGTTTCTATGAGTTGATCTCCTCTTCTACTTCACAGCACATTGAGACCCAGACAGAAAACCTGAAAGAACGTACAACTACAGAAAGTGTTACTCCAGCAATCGGAAATATAGCAAACATACCGTATGGACCAGAAACTGAGGATGAACATGCGACTGATACATCACTGGATAATTCTGAAATGGAACTGAATAAGTCCACAGAATGCGGTGAGTCAGAAATTGCTTCTTCTCAGCCTAAACGTCTTGAAAAACTGCATGAAGCTGAAGAGCGACAGTATTTTCTAAAAAGAATGAAGCTGCATAAACAGCTTCAGGACCTCAAGGCTGACAAACAGAAACACTCTGTCAGACACACTCAGTTCACTGGTGCTGATGTGGCAGCATCAAAAGAACCACAGACTAGCTGGGCAACAGCGGTTGAAAGAGAGGAATCAAACTTGTTATCAGAAAAACAAAAACCACAACCAGAGAAGGAAGCCACAAACCCAGAAAAAGTATCAGAGCGAATGTCAGGAATGGCTTGAACAAGTCTTACAGGACTTGGCCTAAGAAGACTGAAACACACATAATGAAAAAAAAGCAGGAATGGTCCATATCTAATGCACAGCAGACAGCCGGTTGGGAGCAGGACCTGGAGACAAGACAATGGAAATCAGTAACATATCCCATTCGCATCCCTACTGAAAATAAAAAAAGTACTGTAAAACTTATCTCTAACAGTTCCCCAGGGCTGGATATTGAAGTTCCATCAGAGTTAGCCCTTACACAGAATCAATAACTGTAACTAAATAACGCCAAAAGGCCTGTAACACTTGCTAATGAAGCACAGCCAGGGAGGCACCCCAATAACGACATAATCATTCCAAACCAACCTTTAAATATTATAAACAATATCAACCCAAGACCATTTGCATCCTTATTTAAAACTCCAATTCTACCTGCTAAAAGACACAACGCAGTCTGTCTTATACTGGTGGAATGCCAGAACCACCTGATAGAGTCTTTATAGCCAGAAAATTACTTAAAGACTACATTACATTTTTTGCTAACAAATTCTTTTTTTTGAAATTTAAGTTTATTGATTTTGACATAATAAGAATAAACAAACCATTATTCAGACATGACCAATAATCATACATGGTATAAATGAGGAAAAGGAAACCCCTCACAAATCCCACCTCCCTCCCTCCAGAACTACCCACCCATCCACCCTTACCACTCATAACACACCCACCCCACCCTACAAACACCATCCTAGAGTGCTCAAAATTGATGCATAACTAAGTCTGTTGGCTATACCACCACTACATATTAGTCTGTTCACATAGGCAAATTAGAAGGAGCAAGTGGAGAACAGGAGAAAAAAAAGGGAGAGAAAAAGAGCAGAGAGAGAGGGAAGCCTTGCTGGGCACCCAGGGAGGCATCAAGAGATCACTGATGTAAATATAGAGTATACATTTTACCCCATCTTTTATGGAACAGATCCATATGGTTGTGAAAACTGGCCATAAGTCGTTCTGTATTGAAACACATTGAGAGTTCAGTCAGCCATTCAGAATAGGTCAGGATCAGCTGATCGGTCCAATGTTTGAGGACCAACCTTTTGACCACCATGGACACCAAGGCCATGTAATATCTACGTTCCAGGCAATCTATGCTGGAGTAGTCACCTATAATACAGATATCAGGCGTAAAAAGGTTGGTAAGACCAAGCATCGGATCAAGTTTGTCCTGAATAGAGGTCCACAAGGGGGGCAACTTTAGGACAATGCCAGAAGATATGGAGTAAGTTCCCCTCACTGTGTGAGCACCTAGAGCAGAGAGATAGGGGAAGTTTACTGAGACGGAATAATTTACTTGGGGGATAATACATGTTATTTAGTATATAGTATTGGGTGAGCCTAAATCTGTCCTGGGTGTGGTATCTATGTAGGTCTCTCCAAATTCGGGTCCAGTTAGGGGTGGAGTCTAGTAGTAGAGACGACCAGATGCAGGAGCCTTCAAGCGGTTCTGGGAATTTGTAGTCCAGTAAATATGAGTAAATTGTTGAGACGGAATGCGGTTTAGAGGCAAGAGAGAAGACGTGGGAAAGGAAAGGGCTGACCTTGGATTTGTGAAACTCTGACCCGCGAATTTAGTAACTATAAGATGTCTTACTTGGTATATCTTGAAGATCTTATTGTTTGGAATATCAAACTTAGTTAATATATTTGGAGATGAAAGGAGGGAGCCTTGGTCATAATAGTGTTCTAGTGTAGTTTCCTTGATTTGTGGGAGCCACTCAGGAGTAATTATCGAATTACCTAATTTAATGTTGGGATTGAGAGTGAGGGGTTGTGCAAGGTCCATTCTAGGTGTGATTTTGAGGAAATATAAGCATTGGAAGAGAGACCTGAGAGATGTGATAATTGTTTGATCAGACAACCAGGGTGTAAGTGCTGAGATGGGAGCATAGAAAACTGCTTGGGGATTTATTTTAGTCTCTGAGAGGACCTTCCTCTCGATTTGGAGCCAGATCGGAGGAGGAGCTCCCTTGTGGGATGAATACCATGTACCCAACTTGGAGAGATGGGCAGCCCAATTATAGAGTATTAGGTTAGGGAGTCTGAGACCACCTTTGCTTTTAGGGAAGGATAATTTGAGGGATGAGCACCTAGCAGCCTTCCCGCACCAAATAAATTTAGAGAAAATTGTATGGAATTGACGGAGGTAAGAGAGCGGTAGCCAGAGGCCCAATAAGTTAAGGGGATAGAAAATACGGGGAAGAATATTCATCTTAATGATGTTAATCCTACCCCACAGAGAGATGGGGAGATTAGACCATCTTTGTAGGTCTAATTGTATATGGACTTTAAGGTCATCTAGGTTGAGCTTCCTAAGCAAGAGAGGGTCTGAAGCGAAGTGGATGCCAAGATACTTAATCGACTTGGGGGACCATCTCATATCAAATTTAGCGAGATCATGTTTATATGTAAGGGGATTCAATGGGAAGATCTCAGATTTTGATATATTTAGTTTGTAGTAAGATAACTTGCCGTATTGAGCAATGAGGTGAAGTGCATGCCCTATTGAAGTGGCAGGGTGAGTGACATGGAGTAATATATCATCAGCGTAAGCTGAGAGGACTAATTCCTGTTGACGTACCAGGCAGCCTTGGATAAATGGAGAGGATTTAAGTTTCAGAAGAAGGGGTTCAAGATATAGATTAAACAGGAAGGGTGAAAGGGGACAACCTTGTCTGGTACCAGTGTGAAGATGAAAGAGAGAGGAAAAAACACCGTTGCAATATATCTTAGCCGAAGGGGATTTATATAAAACCTGGACCCATTTGATGAAAGAGGGAGGGAAGTCCATTTTGGCTAGCGTGGCCCAAAGAAAGGACCAATTGACCCTGTCAAATGCTTTTTCTGCGTCTAGCGAGATCAGGGCCATTGGGGAGGGGGATAATTGGGCGGCTTGAGAGATGTGGGAAAAAGTTCTAATATGGTCTGCTGGGGAGTGGAATTGAACAAATCCAATTTGTTCTGGGCTAAGGAGATGGATCCAGACTTTTTTAATCCTCTCGGCCAGAATCTTGGAAAGGATCTTCATATCGCAGTTTAGGAGAGATGGTCAATAATTTGCTGGGTCCGTAGGAATTTATCGGGTTTGAGAATTAGAACAATAGTAGCCTGTAGGAGTGCGGGGTCTAAAATGTCAGCAGTAAAATGTAGCAGTATAGCTTAAGAAGCAAAGGGGCAAGTTCCTTGGAAAACACCTTAAAGAAATTTGAGGGAAAGCCATCTGGACCTGGTGCTTTGTCCGGGGCCATGGAGGCTATAGCTTCTTCTACTTTGGAAAGAGAAATAGGAGAAGTCAGGATTTCTTTGTGCGAGATCGAAAGTTGGGCAATGTTAAGGTCCGCTAGATAGGTTGATATATCTGAGAGAGATGCGGGAGAAGAAGGATTACTATAAAGGGTTCTATAGATCTTCAAAGATCTGCGTAATTCTCTGGGAGATGTTTTAATGAGACCATCAGGGGTTTGCAGGGCCGAGATTAATCTGGAGCTCTCCAATGTGCGCAATCTTAGGGCCAAGAGTCTGCCAGCCTTTTCCCCTTGCTCGATATATTTAGTTTGGGTTTTAATTAGGCTATACTCAGCTTTTTCTTTGAGGAGCTCTGCATATTCATTCTTGGCCGCTAAGAGGGTTTCAAGGGATGACAGGGAGGAGGAGGCGGAGTAGGAGCTTTCTAGCTCTTTGATTTTGGCGATTAATGAGGAGGAACGGGCTTGTCTGAGTTTTTTCTTTGTCGAGGCTAGATTAATCAGATCGCCTCTTAGGTAACACTTCAGAGAGCTCCAGATAATGTCAAACCGCGGGGTAGAGTTAATATTATTCTTGAGAAAGCTAGAGATGGAGGTTTTAATATGCGTCACCACTTGGGGAACTTTTAGGAGCTGAGTGTTAAGCTTCCAAATGGTGTCTCGTTGAAAGTTGGGGTCAGGAGAGGTCTTTGTCCATACAATAGCATGGTTGGAGAGCACAATTGGTTCAATATCAGATTGAGAAAGACCAGGGAGGAGAGTTTTACTGACCAGGATGTAGTCAATTCTTGACCAGGAACCATGAGGCTGGGAATAAAAGGAAAAGGACCTAAGGGAGGGATTAGATAAGCGCCAGGGATCGCACAGCCCTAACATATGCAAAAAATCTGACAGGGATCTTTGAATCGGAGTAGGTGGGCGATTTGAATCCGGGGCTTTATCCAGGAGGTGAGACGGTGAGATATTCCAATCTACTCCTAATATAAGTTGGGAGGGGAGAAGAGAGCTAATCTTATCTGCCAGAGTCATTAGGAATTCAGAACTACCTCCTACAGGGCCATAAATAGAACCAAGAGCAGTAATACAACTATTGAGAGAGCCTTTGACTAAGATGAATCTACCCTCTGGGTCCACTACAGTAGTGTCTATCAGGAATGTAACATAATTTTTAATAAGAATGGCTACACCCCTACTCGATCCTGACCCATTCAGCGGTAAACACATGTGAGAAGCCAGATCTGAACAGCCATTTAGTCTCAGAGCTGAGTAGATGGGTTTCTTGTAGCAATAAGATGTCAGTTTGAATGAGGTCACAGTGATTAAAGACTTGGGTTCTCTTGATTTTCTCCTGAGTCCACGTGACATTCCACGATGCAATTTAACAGAATTTATAACCATTTCAAGAACAGGAGAGTATAGGAGCAGTCAACAGAACATGTAACTATAATCCAGTAGAAAAAGCACACTCTAGTCCCAAAACCCCAATCTGTTGTAGGCTGCCAAATGATGCATATCAAGTAGTGACTTGCCAGATACAAAAAATGTAGACCAAGACTACTTTGGAACATACGGATTGATAGGCAGCCCAACCACCCCAACCCCCCTCCCACTTCATAATCCCCTACTAATTTTATCCAACTATGTACACCCTGGTACCAGGTCATATAACAAGAGTCGGAACAAGAATCTGGGAACCAGGACCCCATTATAAGCCCAGTATGTAGCTTGTTATCAACATTTTTAACATCAGAGGGTCTCCAAGGATCTAAGCAGAGCGGTATGAAATTGAGCCAGATAAACCTAGTCCAAGTAATCCCCTCATGTGAGTCTGAGCTTACATACCCCCCATCTATAGGCTCGTGAAGCAACTCTGCTTGCAGCTATGAACGTCTCAGGAGCTCACCCCCCCCAGCCTCGATCAAGGGTGTTATATCAGGGATTGCAATTACAAAGGGTGACATCCAGCTGCTTTGATAGGGGAAAGCCTAAAAAAGAAAAAGAAAGGGAAAATGACTCACCCTCTTATCAGAACTATAGCAGGTTTCTGGAAGGTGGCAGGGCATGTCAGGAGGAAGGAGTGTTGCCACGCCATTACCGATGATGTTTCCCCAGGGAGCGATTACGTCGCTGGACCAATCTAGACCCACACTAAAAAAAGACCGGTATAACTTTGCACCCACTACCATTTAGTTCCGGGTAGATGCAAGGACCGGAGACAATGCGGCCTACCCCGGCCTCCGCCTGGGCCGCCAAGAGTTCTCCACCAACAGGAACAAATCTGAAACCAGCCATCAAGGTAAACACAACCCTTAAACTACTGAAAACAGGCTAAAACATCACCATGGCTAGGAAATTGTGAACGAAGAGATCAGGTAGTAGCTCTAAAGAGATTAGGAAGTTTGATAGACAGGTCCTTAAGAGCAGAGTCCGGGGTATCATAGTTCACGAAGGTGTCTCCAATTTTGACCTTGAGGGTAGCAGAGTATGACATCCTGAATGGAATGCCCGCAGCGATAAGCTTCTGGACAGTGGAATGGAATGGAATGCAGTCCTCTTCATTCTGATCTCCTTAGGCAGATCTTGAGCTATTCGAAGTTTGGCAGATCCCCACATAATCGATTGGAGCTCACGGGTCTTAGTAAGAACGTGTTGTTTTTCCAGATAGCTGAGGAATTTCATGATCAGCGGTCGAGGAGGAGAATCCGTGGGAGGCCTGGGTCTCAGGGACCTGTGCGCTTTCCAGGAGGTAGTGGGGGTTTAGAGGTGAAGGCCCACTATTTTGACCAGGAATTTTTGGAGAAAGGTAATGGGGTCAGATCCCTCTTCCAGCTCAGGTAAACCCAGAATAAGTAGATTGTTTCTCCTACTGCGGCCTTCTAGATCTTCCGTTTTTAAATGCAGCTTTTTGACCTGTTGCTTCAATGCCACTAATTCGGATTCTGCCATAGACTTCCATTGTTCCAAGGAATGAAATCTAGCTTCTGAGTTGGACACCCTCGTGGCAAGAGAGGAAAGGTCACCCCGGATAGATTTGAGCTCCGTGGTAATATCTTGCAGCATGTCCTTCAGAGGTGTTAATTCCTTTAGGAACTTTTCTTCGGTCAGAAGATTAGTCGGGGCTACCTTATCGCCCGTTTTCTCGGGGTTGGAGCAGGGTTGATTCCTCACTTTTTTAGGTAGCTTCTCAGGAGAAGCTGGTGGTGTATGCCGGATCACGGCCTGCTTTTTCTCTGCCTCCATCCTAATTATTTTAAAAGGATGCAAAATCAGAACGCCCTAAGGCCGAAAGGCAGAGTAAAATTGGTCAGATGTTACAAGTATTGTTGAATTTGCTCTTCAAAAATCGCAGATAAAAGCTAATAGGGCTGTAGGGAGTCGGGAGCTCCAAGACACTGCTGCTACTCAGAGGGTTAGCATCACGTGACCCCCTGCTAACAAATTCTACACACTTATCCATATTCCAGGGGAGATTACATTTGATATAAGTTTTAAATCTTTAAATGGCCTTGAACGATTCTGTATCAAGTATAATTCCCTGAAGAAAACACTCTTGTGTTCTCCCTTTATTGCAATACCTCTGACAAAACAAACACAGAAAAACATCACAGTACTTTTTAGGAATGAAGGTGTGAGTGTGCATGATTTAACATATTGGCTTAAACAAAGATTCACTGTGATTGAAGACCCTGAAGCCATACTGGATTCTGAGAATATATGGACAGGAGGGTGGAAAGTTCAAGCCTCCCTCCACAAAACATGGCAGGTAGTAGGTAAACACTGAGGTACAGAGCTTGACAGAGGGCAGGACAGGGGTAAATGGAAAAATGGACAAGGGCAATAAGAGCAGGGATGGGGTAAAAAAGGATGAAGCCAACATTAAATGGAGGGCAATGAGTACCAATGCCCGTAGTCTGGGAAACAAGCTTCCAGAGCTAGTAGCCCTGATGGAAGAGGAACATTTGGATATTGTGGCAGTCACAGAAACATGGTACATGGAGAACTATGACTGGGATGTCAACATACCAGGGTACGCAATCTACAGAAGGGACTGGGAGGGTAAAAGAGGAGGTGAAGTAGCTCTCTACATAAGGGAAGTAATCAAAACTAGAGAACTAAAAAGTAAAGGGGGAGGACAAGAGGAACTCTGGAGACAGGGAATGGCATCACAATCCGCACAGGGGTTGTATACAGACCCCTGTCTCAAGGGGAGGAAATGAACAAGAAAATGATAGTGAGCATTCTCAAAATGGCTGAAAAAGGGGAGATACTGTTGATGGGGGACCTGAATATGCCAGATGTTAACTGGGCAACATGGACTGCAGCTACATCCAAGAGCAGGGTCATTCTCGATGCCCTACAGGGGGCATGCCTTAGACAGCTAGTGGTGAAACCCACTCGGGAGGGAGCAATATTAGACCTGGTACTCTCAAATGTAGAGAGGATCACAAATTTAAAAGTCAGTAGACATCTGGGAACAAGCGACCACTGCACAGCGTGCTTCACAATAAACACTATCATGGAGACAAGCCATACAAAGACAAAGATATTGGACTTTAGAAGGGCTGACTTTGGCATAATGGGTGAATACCTGAGGAATGCATTAGCAAATGGCCAGAAAGGAGGGTGGAAGAACAATGGAGAAAAATCAAAACTGCCATCATGGAGGCAACAAGCCTATGTGTGAAACAAATAAAACAAAGCGGAATAAAAAAACACTGTGGTTCTCAAAAGAGGTGTCAGGGAAGGTTAAGAAGAAAAAGGCTGCATTCCAAAAGTATAAGGAATCACAGAAGGAGGACGACAAGGAACTGTATCAATTAAAGCATAAAGAAGTGGGGAAGGAAGTCAGAAAAGCAAAGGCTCAAACTGAGGAAAATATAGCCAACTCAGTTAAGAAGGGGGATAAAACCTTTTATAGGTACATTAGGAAGCATAGAAAGGTTAAGGGAGGGATAGTGAAGATTAGTGAAGGAGAGGGGAGGTGGGCAGAGGGAGACAGTGAAAAGGCAGAGATACTGAATGAATACTTTTGCTCAGTATTCACAAATGAAGAAGAGGAGGAGTTACCTAAACCAAACAGTAGAAGCACTCTGGGTAGTGGGGTTGACGCCAGTCCATTTGCAGAAGAAAGATCCTGAAAGAACTCTTAAAACTTAAGGTGGACAAAGCAATGTGGCCTGACGGGATTCACCCTAGAATCCTAAAAAGAACTAAGGGAGGACCTAGTGACACCACTAACCACACTTTTTAACAAATCATGGGAAGATGGGGTGGTACGTGAGGACTGGAGAGGGCAGATGTGATTCCTCTTCACAAAAGTGGGAGCAAGGCAGAAGCAGGAAACTACAGACCTGTTAGTTTGACCTCAGTGGTGGAGAAAATGATGGAATTACTTCTGAAAGAAAGAACTGTTCAGTACCAAGAGGCCAGCGGGGCACATGACCCAAAACAGCATGGATTCACAGCAGGAAGGTCATGTCAGATGAATCTAATCGATTTCTTTGACTGGGTGACCAAAGTAATAGACCATGGAGGTGCTGTGGATATGGCCTACCTAGACTTTAGCAAGGCATTTGACACAGTCCCACACAAAAGATTAATAATCATGTTAGCCAGCCTGGGAGTGGGTCCCAGGGTGGTAGCATGGTAGCAAACTGGCTGCACAACAGGACACAGATGGTAATAGTGAATAGAACACATTCTGAAGAAAGGGGGGTTACTAGTGGAGTACCTCAGGGCTCAGTACTGGGTCCAGTCCTCTTTAACGTCTTTATAGGTGACCTTGCAGAGGGTCTGGAAGGAAAGGTATGCCTCTTTGCAGATGACACAAAGATCTGTAACAGAGTTGATACACAAGGGGGGGTAGAAAGGATGAGAAGGGACTTGGCAAGGTTGGAGGAATGGTCAGACACATGACAACTTAGATTCAATGCAAAGAAGTGCAAAGTAATGCACCTGGGAAATAAAAATTCAGGAGAAAAGTACACAATAGCAGTGGAGGTACTAACGACAACAATAATGGAAAGGGATCTGGGTGTAGTCATATCAGATGACCTAAAGGTGGGTAAGCAATGTGAGAAGTCAGTAAGGAGAGCCAGGGGGATACTGAGATGCATAAGGAGGGGCATCACAAGTAGAAAAAGGGTAGTGTTTATCCCTCTATACAGACAGTTGGTGAGACCCCATCTGGAGTTCTGTGTGCAGTTTTGGAGACCTTATCTACAGAAGGACATAGACAGAATGGAAGCAGTCCAGAGGTGGGCAACTAAAATGGTGCAGGGTCTACATCAGAAACCATATGAAGAGAGACTGAGGGAGCTTAATATGTATACCCTTGATGAAAGGAGGGACAGAGGGGACATGATAGAAACTTTTAAGTACCTCAAGGGAATCAACAAAGTCCAGGAGGGTAGCATCTTTCAGAAAAAGAGATGTGTAAGAACAAGGGGGCACAATTTAAAGTTAGAGGGGGGATGGCTCAGGGGTAATGTGAGGAAATTCTTTTTCACGGAGAGAGTGTTGGATGCATGGAACCGCCTTCCTGGAGAGGTTGTGGGGTCTAAAACAGTGGGGGAATTCAAACATGCATGGGACAGACATAAGGCAATTATAGTGTGGGGTTGCAAGATGTAGGCTGTTGGTTGACTAGAATCTGCAGCTTATCCAATAGGTAGGGAAATGGGCAGACTGGGTGGGCCAAGTGGTCATTATCTGCTGTCAAAGTCTATGTTTCTACTTTTCTATGCTAAAAGCAACAGACACAGTGGTTGTGCACCTGCCTAACTCTTTTTTTCTAGGCTGGGACAGAGATGTATTATGTTACCTTGGACAGCCCAAAACTTGCTACAAATATAGTTCCACTGCTCATTTGAGCACTATATGTGATAAATCACAATGTACAGTATGTGGGGAGCTGGGTCATACAGGGTCACAGTGCATTAATGAATGTAAATGTAATTTATGTGAGGATCTAGGAAACACATTTCAGAATTGCCAGTGGGCAGCCCACAATATCATTGACCAGGCAGATGGGGAAGAACAAAGATTATCACGTTAGCACAGAAAAACAAACTGAGCGCTCAGAGACAGCAGACGACAGTAGAAGTGGCTGGGCCTAGCCACCCCACATGCCCTACCACAGATGCTCTCCAGACTAAGGCCCTGTCCACACTACACTGCTCCAGCCTGGTAATGGATGCAATCCATTATGGCTGGGGAGCGGTGCAGTGCATCCACACCGTGGCGATGTCCGTTACGGGACCGGCACTGCCAGTCCACACTTCTGGAGCTGGGCGACCATTACGGCAGTGCCCGATCCCACAGTGCAGCTCATGCTGTGCTTCAGGCCCTGCAGGGGACCATTACTGCCCATCTACACTACCGCCGGTAACGTTACCACGGTGAAGAGATCAACGTGTTGAAACCACCCATATGTGGTTTCAACAATCGTAAGTTATGAAAATGCCTCTGTAATGGTTCAGGTGTAAACGCAAACCATTGCAGTAATGGTTTGAGCACTCTGTAACGTTACAGAGGCATAGTGTGCACAGGGCCTTAGTAGTAGAAACCAAGGCCAGAGATCAACCCATGAGGCTAACAGCCCTATAGATGGCACTGATTCCAAAGTAGACACAATACAACAGCCAGCATCAGATGCTGTAGTTTCTATTCCGGAAAATACTATGCCCCCCCCCCCAATCTAGTAACAGAAACAGAACGTATGCCCACAAGACATAAGCTGAGAAGCTGGTCCCTGAAAATGATACTGAATCCAGATATTATAACCCTATCTAATAAATACGATATCCTACACCCCCAATCAGGAAACACAGATGAGGAATCTGATACTTCCTCAGTGGTCTTCTCCCTACCTGAAATAACTACTGACTCTGAGCTACAATCAAGACCTCCTGGGCCACAAAAAAGGAAGGCAAGAATGAAAACTAAACACAAGGAACATACCATGAGGAAAGGGAAATATAAATTAATGTTTAGATAACCAAAAATGGATGGGGTTTATAATTTGTATTCTGTTTATGTTAAACAGTATAAAGCGTCCAGAGAAATGAAAAGCAGTCTTTTTCTTTTTGACTTATCTGCAACTAGGTATAATTTTTTTACAAGATGTACATTTACACACTTTACAGGATGTACAGGCTGCCAAAAAGACTTGGTTTCTTGGACCTTCCTTTTGGTCTCTGGGACAAGAACCCTGCTAAGGGGTAGGACTTTTGTTTAGGATACCAGAAGTTACAGTAATCATTATATGATCTCATGCTAGACAGAGTATTGATACTGGATGTGTGTATTAATTAGACGGTGTTCAGAATGATTAATTTGTATGCACCACAGACCAAGGCAGCAAGGACTGAGATCTTTAAGCAAATCCAACCTTTTTTGTATACCTCACAGAATGTGATTTTTGCAGGAGACTTTAATTGCAACTTTTCCTTAAAAGATAAAAGTACTAACACAAAAATAACCAAACTTTACTGTGACACAAATACTGTACAGCAAATCATCAGTAAAGCAAGGCTCATGGATGCATACTTTCTACATACCAGACAGCACCCACCCACTTTCCACAAGGGCCATTTGGCCACTCAAATTGTCTATATTTTTACATCAATGGGCATTCCAACATAATCAGCTAAAGTATAACCTGCAGAATTTTCTGATCATGATCTATTATCCATCCAGGTAGGGAAGACATCCCTCATTTAATAGGAGCCCAGGAGTCTGGAAAATGAATGTCTCATTACTACTGTACATGAACAATTTGTATCTAAAACCATACAAGACTTAATACAAGCCAGAAAATCTGTATACATTCTGTCTGAAAATCCACTAATATGGTGGGAAGATACCAAAGATGAACTACAAAAATTATTGAAACAGTTAAGTAAATCATTCAGTAATGGGAAATATTTTGTATATCTTCAAAATAGGAAATTATTTCAGCAACTACTGTCCATATCACATGAAACAGGACAGGATTTATCTATGCAAATAAATAGAATAAAAAAAGAACTAATGGACTTTCATGTACACAAATCTAAGGCTTTATACCACCAACAATAATTTGGAACACAGGGTTCATCAGATGCAGTATGCCCATTTGATAGCTGTTATACAAAAACATTAAAGAAAGACATGATAGCCGGCCCAGTGGCACTGAGGGTTGAGGCACTGGACGTCACATCTCAACATCTCACGCCACACTGGCGACCCGTGTTTGGGAACGAGCATGGGAAGCCGTGGGTCGGCAGGGAGGAGATGGATTGAGCATCCAATGGACTGCTCTCCATCTCCATGGAAGGGGGTTTCCTGCAGCCGGTGCTTGCCTGACCCCTAGCAGAGGCTGGGGATTGGTGGCACGTAGCCGCATGCCATGGGGGAAGGAGGCAGCAGACACTTGACTGGGATGCACACTGGAGCATGTGGGAACCCAGTAACTGGTGTCATTGCACACCATCAGCCCACAGGGGAGAAAAGTGAAAAAGGGAATTCCAGTTTCAGTGGCTTGATGGCCATCTGTGAGCACCTGTGCTGGCTCCATAAGGGGGATCACCAGTATGGATCTATATTATGTGAGGGAATTGGCCACCCCCTACCTCCCCACCATGGGGGGTAAGCCTTGGGGCAATTGGGTGGTTGACCTCCACGGAAGACCAGTATGAGTCAGACGGTGGCCGGAGAAAGCGATGCAAGGTCAGATTGGCTGACTGGAAGCCCCAGGAGAAACAATACCTGCAAACAAAACAAAAAAAAAAAAAGAAAGACATGATGTGCCAGATATTCAGACTGTGCCTGGCAGTGGCACATGTGGGGGCACAGAGCAACTGAGATGCACTGTGGCCAGGACAAGGTGATATTCAATGGCGATGTGCAAAGATGCATCTCTGTTGAATATGGCACAGAATGCACCTGGCACAGGAACAATGCGCCGGCGCAGTTCCCAGACTGGGAGGACGGGAATGCTCCAGCTCAAATGCAGTTGTGCTGTGCACATCACCCATGATATTCAGTGTTGGGTATGCAAATGTGCCATAATATATGCATGGTGCACATGGGGCCATTAGCATGCCATTATGTCCCCATTTGCATGTGATGCACAGGGCAGCCTGGTGAAATGCACCCTGTGGAGTTGCCAGCAGCAGTAGCTAAATATCTGGTGGTCAATTCTCCCCCCATGCCCAATTGCTGGCAGTAGTAAAGTAACAACCCCTACGTGGTGGTCTAGTGGTCCCCCCTCCCTCCCATGTTGCCTGATCACAGGCATGTTATAGAAATATTCTTCCTGGTGGTCCAGTGATCCCCCCTCCGTGGAGCCCAATTGCAGGCAGTAGAGTCAGAGAACCCCATACCTGGAGGTCTAGTGGTGCCCCTCCTCCTTTATGCTCAATCATGGGCATCCGTAGTACAAACCCCATCACCAGGTGGCCCAGTGGTCCCCCCTCTCAACCCACCCACGGAGGACCCAGCCACCCAGCTCCCCCCCGATCATCAGCGAGCGGCTGCACCCTGCCTGCATACTGCCTGGCTACCCACTGAAAGACAGCATACAGTATGGCCTGTACACCCATAGGTCCACAGTGTGGACCAATGGGCTTGCAAACCATACTGTACTACACAGGCACAAATATGAGAATGAATGCAATCATTCACATATTTGTGTCTGTAAGTATGTCTGCTGTAGTCTGCAACTGTGGTCACAATAGTTGTGCATGTCATGCTGTATGCTGTCATTGGTGAGTGGCCAGGCGGTACACAGGCAGGTGCAGCTGCCCGTCGATGACCAGGAGGGAGCTGGTTGACTGGGTCCTACATGGGTAGGTTGGGATGGGGGACCACTGGGCCACCAGGTGATGGAATTTGTACTATGGATGCCAGTGATCAGGCTGAATGGGAGGGGGAACTACTGGACTTCTGGGTGGTGGGTTCATAATACTGCTGCCCATGATCAGGCATATGGGAGGGTGGGGAGCACATAGGGCAATGGGGAGGGTGTGGGTGCTTGTGGACTGTGTCCTGCTGGGTGGGTGGCCACCCACGGCTGATGGGTGCTGTGTTGCACCCTGCAGTACAGCAGCCCACTGATGGGTGGCCTGGCTTTGAGCCTTTTTTTCTGGCTTAACTTTGAGCCCTCCATATGCGACACAGCTCAGGGTTGTGCCTGCATATGCGCCTTACATTCTGGACTGAATATCGGGATGTGCCACATATGCATGGGCATGCCTCCTGCATTTGCACCACATACATTACCATTGCACCCAGGTGCATCAGTACTGGTGCTGCTCCGGGTAGCCTTCTGAATATGGCGCCAGGGTTCATTGCATGATTGTACCGGCACAAGCCCTTTGAATATCTGGCCTAATGAGTATAAGGGATAAGAATAATTAGATATTTACAACAAATGCAGACATACTACATATAGTCTCTGAATATACAGGCAATATGTATACTCCTTTGACTAAAAAAAGAAGTAACTTAACTGCATTTCTTGATTTCTCCTCCATACCTGAAGTAGGTAAGGACATGCTTGATAGAATCTCACAATCTATCTTACAGACCGAAGTACAAGAGCCTATTTTCTCTTTAGCTAATGGGAAAACTCCAGGACCAGATGGGCTTCCCAATGAAATTTATAAAAGCTTGGGTACTGAATTAATACGTGAACTAACAGAAATGTACAACACCATACTAACTAATAATCACATGCCACTGAATATGAATAAAGGTATTCTAATCAATTTATATAAAAAAAGGTGACAAAACTTGTTTACAAAACTGGAGGCCAATTAGCATCTTAAACATCGATTTTAAAATTGTATCCAAAATTATAGCAAAAAGACTACTGCTTGTTGCACAAAAAGTAATATCTCTAGCCCAATCACGCTCAGTACAAATTTATGACCATTTAATTCTACTATGAGAATTAGCAGAAAGAGGGAAAATGGTACAATTGATGTTTTTTTGGTCTCCTTGGACCAAAGGAAAGCATTTGACTTAGTATGTCACAATTTTTTTGTGGGAAATCTTAGCCCAGTATAAAATTCCAGATAATGTGGTACAGTGGATAAAGACTGTATACAATACATCAACAGTGGCACCACTGATATATGAATAGAAAGGACCTATAATTAGGATTCAAAGAGGTGTGAGACAGGGATGTCTTCTTAGTCCTATTTTATATGTATTTTTTACTGATCCATTATTATACAAAATTAAACCTGTCCTCATATTTTGCCTTTACAGTCAGTAGACCAGTGTCTCCCGTATAAAATTCTAGCATATGTGGATGACATTAATTTGATAGTTAAAGATGAAACCTCAATTTAAGAAGCAATTAAAATATGTAACTCTTTTGGAGAAATATCAGAAGCTTCCTTAAATTTACAGAAATGCATAGGTCAATGATTAAATTATAAATTGCAATATGAAACTGAAATTGAAAGAAGTAAAATACTAGACCCTCTAAATATTTGGGTATTCAGTTTGGGCCTGGAGATTTAGATGAACTTAAATGGGAAACTATAATTAATATTGGAAGGCAGAAGGTGGCACAATGGAACAGATGGAAATTGTGCAAAAAGAAATGTGTTTATTTGATAAAAAAAACTTTCTGATACCTGTATTTCTATACATAAGCTACATCTTTCCTCCACATAGGAAATATGAAATAACTATTTTTAGTATTTGTTTTGAAGCACTATGGGGCAGCCCGCTTAACCCAATAGAAATAAATATCACATACTTACCATTTAAACAAGGAGGATTGAATATGACAAATCCCATACTATTTTTTAATAGTATCTTTATCACCAAAAACATAAAACCCTTACTCATTAATCAAAATATAGGGTGGGAACAATCGCTATATGAAAAATGTAAAATATGGTTTCAACAATGGTAAGTGGATAAATTAAAAGTAGTTAGGAAAACAGCACTAGTCCCTGAATATCTGAGGGGAAACATTTCTTAGGTTGAGACAGTGGAAATTCTCTACACAACTTTTAGAAACTTTGCAAAGGAAACAGTTATACATAGTTATACATATACCTAATGAACTCAGTTTGTGCAGTAGAGACAGTTTTTGAGAACTGCCCTGCACAGCATTTACAAGCATTAAAAAAATAATAGGATACCAGAAAGCATGTGGGATGTACACTGGCTGCCATATCATGAACCAAATGAATGCTTAAGAGAATCATAAACATAAGCAGCCACAAGAAAGGTTGTGCAGTAGACTACAATGCACCCCAAAACAAGAAACTATATCTCATGTATTGTTTCACTGTTCATTTATTTTAGGTTTTTGGGATTATGTGGCACAACAATGGGGAGAACTGGTTTTAGCACAATAAAGTATGAAAATCTTATATATGGCTTTTTTACAAATGCATGGAAAAAATGGAATATAAGCACTCTAAGGGTTATGTTTATGTTTATGGAAACTGCATCAGCCTTTCTGTCTGAAGAATTAGGGGCTGAGGCCTCTGAGGGAGCTGCAGCAGAGGATTTTGAAACAGAACCTGAGGAAGAAGGCTTACATACCTCGGATAAGTAAATCAGAAGAGTGGCTTCCCAGCTGGAGCAAACTCTTGAGGAGAAAAGAAAACACGTGCAGAAATTGTTGGAGGATGACAATGAACAATGGAGGGAAGAGAGACGAAAAATATCCAGGAAAGGAAAGAGTGCACCAGTGCGTCTCAGGAGGAACCAAGTACCAGCAGAGATGCAGCTGGTGGGGATATGTTAACTGTTCCAGCAAGAAGTTAGGTAGAACCAACTGGAAAGGAAGGAGCAAAGTTGGTGGAGGAGATAATGGCGACTGCATTTGGGGTACAAGCAAAAACACAAAAGGAAAGCTGCTGGTGTCCAGAAAAGGCTTTGGAACATGCAGGATGGAGTAAAACAACAAATAGGGAATGATCCCCAATCCAGAATGGGTTTACTTCTCCCCAAACCTAGAACAAGTGTGATAGACCTGAGACAGAAAGTTATGGAAGGCAGCCAGGTACACCCCATGGGATGCCTGGTGATAAGTGGAAATGCTTTGGCAAATGAAAAGGAGGCAGGGGTGGTGATTACCAGGGTCTCGCAATCTAACAGTTTGATGGGGGAGCGACATATGGTATCTGAAGTAACTGAGATTCTTCACTCTGGATTGAAGGAAAATGTTGAGGAAAAGGTGTCTGGTCATAACTTGGGTGTTGGGGGCTCCAGTACAGCAACAGTGAATATTTCTGCTGGATATGCCACACCCTGTGGGGTAAGGGCTAGTGTGTCAATGCTAGGTAATAGGAGCAGTACAGTCCCTGGGCTGTCTTCTACAGCTGAGCAGAAAAGTAACTTTGACAATAAAGATACCCATCAGGAGCAAAGGTCTTCAAGGTCTGGTGGTACCCCCCCCCCCCCAGGCTAGGGCAAGATATGCTGACTTTTTTGATTGAGCAGAGCTTTCACCATGAAGGAACACGATGAGGCTTAGATACAGAAGAGGGCTGGAGGTCAGCCCTGACAGGGTGTATGTGTGGCATAAACTGCTCTAAGATTTTATGACATTCCTACCTTCTGAGAGATACAGTACACTTTAATTCATGTGTCTGGAGAGGACATATTTGACATTAGCTTTAGAGTTATGACTGGGATTGAAAGATTCTTGTGCAAATATAACCAGTTGAAATTTACCCCACATTGGACCTCTTTTATGGCCATTCCACTCATATCAAAACATTAACAACTATTTTCTTGAATGAAACTGTGCACATGAGGGACATTGCTCATTGGCTGAATCAAAGGTGTGATTTGCTAAATGCCCCTGAGGCCATTATTGATTCTGAGTTCCTATGGACTGGTGGTTGGTGCTTCAGAGTTAAACTGAGCCATTCAGAAGAGGAAATGCATCACATCCCAAATAGCTTTTACTTGGGTTGTGATAGAATGGTTTGATTTTGCCCTGGCCAGACCAAAGTGTGTTATAGGCGTAGGTTCCACACGCACTATTCCAATGTGTGTGTGATATGGTGAGATGTGGACTGTGTGGAGAAACTGGACATAGCAATGTGTTAACCATGTAAAATGCAACCTCTGTGATGAGTATGGACATATGTACCAAAATTGCCTCAGGCCTCTAACAACAATGCCAGAAGTGTGAATCCAGACATTCTGATCAAAAAAGCCCAACAATCAGAGGGAGCTAATAATCAAGCTTCATCTGAGACAGCAACAGAGCAAATAGAGATGGGCAAAGTGACCCAAATTTGCTCCACAAAATGGATCATGGAGTGAATGCGAATGCATGGAGTGCTCAGCAATTCAAAGCAGAGTACTTCGTATTATAATGGGTAACACAAAGTCCATTGAAAACAATGACTTTGCTTTATTCCGCCTTCCCAAACCACTACTCCCTCAATTCTTAAGGCGAAGTACATTGAATGCAATGTACTTTGCCTCACTTAGCCTTGTTTTTAAGCTCCAAAGGTGAATTTTGTAGTGATTCATGCAGAGCTGTAGGAAGACATTTTGGCGCCCTGGGCAAGAGACTAATTTTGCACCCCCCCCAGAAAACAGCTGGCGGTCTGGGGGCTGCAAGGCCCCCAGAAGCTCTAGGCTGTTTACATGCTCTGTGGTGAGTTTTGGGGCTTTTCTTGAAGGAAAAACATACTTTTGTTATACGTTCCCTACCCCTGATTTCAGGGAAATCTTTGCTCCCATAGAATCTGAGGTGTGGGAGTCAAAGATGGTGGCTGGGCTGTCTTCAGAGTGTGCAGTGCAGCTGCAATTGTTGTGGACAACTGTCTGGCCAATAGTTCCATCGACAGTGTTTCATGGGCACATATACAGGCACCTCAGTGGCATAGATGGAGTCCTCGAGTGCTGGACACAAAAACCTCTGAGATGCTCCACCAGCAACCTCCCATTCTCACAGGGGTGTATCCCTGAGCCCACTCACTCAGCTCTAATGGCAGGCTCCACTACCCCGTAGTGGAATTGCTACCACCTAACAAAAGGAAAAGCCTCCACCCCGACCATCTTCCCTTCAGCTAGACTATCTCCAGCACTCTGTACTGCTTGACCAACTTTCTAGACCATAACCAGACTCCGCCCCAACCATCCTACATGTGGCTTGAACACCTCCACAACACCACACTCACCTTAGTCACCTACCTTCCCTACAGCTGAACCACCACCCTACACCAAAACCAGCGCCCATGTTCCCGAACAATCCCTGCAATTAGACCAACCCTACATACCTCTAAACTGTCCCTGATTTTTGCATCAAAATTTGCATTTGTCCATCATAAAGGTTGTGTTTTTATGGTAGAGAACAGTGGGATGGGGGGGGTTAAAATCACGAAATAATGTAAAACATTAAAGTTACAAACTTATTCTTCAGAAAATGCAGATGAACACAAATCCCCTTTTTCTATCAACTATCTGAGTGAATAGTGCCAATTTATAACATGTGTCCAAGATTTTGGGTCTTTGTCCCTGATTATTTTAAGTCTTGTCCCTGATTCATGAGGCAAGAAGTTGAGAGGTATGCAGCCCCAAGTCTAGCATCCCTCCAGAGGACCACTCTTTCTGTAGTGGCATTACCTCGCCAAACAATATTCTGACTGTATCCAATCCCCACCACCGCAGGAACCCCCCCATAGAAAAGTACCCCCTGCATCCAGTTGGAAGAGGGCCAAGGAGCGTAAGATTTACATCATAGAACTGCTGCTATGGTGCTGTCCAGGGTCCCACAGTATAACTTCTGGCATACAAAAAAAACACTGCTCCTCTGGTCCACTCCCTCCCTCTCTCTCTTTCCCCAGCTCAGACTCATATACTTTGTTGGCAACCACGAACATGGCAGGTATTTTTATATGTAATTTATCAGCGCTCCAGAAACTGCCAGATGTCAAGATCCAGAAGCGACCAACTGACATCCATGATTTAGGTGACACGCTCAGTCTACGCAGTGTTATAAATTATTAATAAAGCTGTCATGTTCATGGATGCAAGCCAAGCAGACCTAGTGAGTCGGGGACACAGATAAAGGGAGGGGAAGGGAGCTTTCATTTTCTGCCAGAAGTTTTACCGTAGGACTCTGGACAACACTGTAGCAGCAGTTCTTTGCTGTGGATTTTCTGCTTCCTGGCTCTTCCCTGACTTGTGGGGGGGACAGCTGCAGGGGGTAGCTTGTCTGGTTGAAGGTCCTGCTGTGGGATGGGGATGAGATACATTATGTAGTAGTGTCCCCAAGAAGCAGTGTCTAGGCGGGGCACTATTAAAAAAAAAAAGGACCAACAGGGCATGATAGGGTGCTTGAGCTTGAGGACCCGCCCAAGGGCCCATTTAGTTAGCCCTGGTGAGAGACAGTGTAGGGGCCCCATGGTGCAATGAGAAGTGTCATTAGGGAAAAAACATTCTGCCTAGCCTATACTAGTTTTCAGTATGCCTTGGCAATGCAGCCCCTCTCCTCTGCCCAGTAAATAACCCCTGCACAGCACCCCCCCCCACAGTACAGCTGAGCCAGCCCAACTGCTCCAGTCAGCATCCATGCAACCAGAAGGGGTCTCACTCCAAATCCCCTCATTCTCCTGATTCCCATCAGTTCCCCTCCACAGCCCAAGCCAATCCAGGTACATGTAACTTTTAATATGTTATGATCTTAACTGTACAAATCCCCTCACATGGCATCCAAGACAACTAGGCAAGGCCTCATTTTCTAAGCAAGACAGGTGTGGGTGGTGGGGTGAGAATGGAGCAAGGACTCGGCTAGGAAGAATCAGAAGGAGAGGGCATGAAAAAAACCCAAAAGGGAATGGAATGGGAGTGCAGGAGGGACACGGGTCAAGAGGAAAGAAAAGTAAATGTAATAACGTGGTGGACAGAAGGCATGGTGTGCCGTGGTCCACGCCATGGCAGTCAGGCCAAGGCTGAGGCAACTGCTTCAAAATCTTCACTCCAATCCCAGTTCCAAGTCCAGTGCATGAAGTTCAAATGAACTGCACAGTCACCGCCCACCCGCCAGCAGAGCCGACTCCGAGACAGGCCCACCCAGGCCCAATAATTCAACCGCAAGGAAAACAGATCTTTGTCTTCTGACTTCCTGAGTGAGACTATAAATCCCCCTGTGCCCCCCCCCCACTGCGCTCTTACCACATAGATCCCATCTCATCATCTCACAATTTGGATTCGGAAATGAATTTGAAATTATTCATCGCTTGCTGGGTCTGCTCTTCTGCTTGTCTGCAGTGCCATCATTTTTACTACAGACACTCTGTCACTGATGAGTGACAACTACTAGTCTTGTCTACATAGACAACAAGAGACAGAGTACTTAGTGGGTGTGGATTCTGTTTATGCTTACATTACACAAGTGATGAAAAATTATAAGACAAGGATCTCTTCTGTCTTCTTGTCTCTCATGACTCATCTCTCTCTCTGACTCTCTCGCTTTTTAGTTTCTGTAACTGTCTACTACTCTCGCTGGTCGCTCAACAACTTGCTCCACACTATCCTGTCTCCAACACAAACCGCCTGCGCACTCAGTGCCAAATGCTCCGCCGCCTGGCTGTACTAATGGGCGGTGTGCTAACCCACTCACAGTTCCTCTTTCTCAGCATCACCACTGCACTGCACAACATGATTATTATTTTCTGCAGTAGACTGTGCAACCATGTGACCCCTCCCCCCCACTTGCTGGTCCTTGGTCCACAGATGCACCCCTGCTGACAGTCATTTGTAATTACTGAACCAAAACTTAAAAAAAAAGATTTAAACTGGCAGCGCAAGTCAATTAGAATATGAGCTTCAGTGGAAAAATGTGCCCCTCGGAGGCTTGCGCTCGGGGCGGGAGCACCACCCACCCCACCCTTCCTATGGTACTGGATTCATGGGATTTCAGGTGGCATGGGCTCTAGATTGTTCTGCACAGCCTCAGTTTGGGGTAGTTTGTGTAGGAAGCTGTAGCAGTCTGCTCTGAGAGCTCTCTGTGATTCAAACCTTCTAAAAGCTATTAAAAAAGCCTTTTTGAGCAATTTTTTTGCTGAAACTTTAGTTCATCAATAGCAGAAAACTCTCCTGTGCTCATATTATCGAGCATTTATTGTTTGTGTATGTATTTTGAATGTTAATGTACATTATTCAGTCTGTGTACTGAGAAACAGTGGAAGTGTGCTTTGGAAGGGCATATCTGTGGAGTAAGTAGATTAACTTGGAAAAAAGACCTTTCTGTTTTGGTGATATTTTTCTTGTATAACTGTGTTAATGTACACACAGTAATATTTTCATTAATTCTTGTCATTTTTTGCTGATTGTTGTGGTACAGCAGTGCATAATTTTAGTTTGTTTAAAATATGTGGTTATATTAATAAAGTTTTCAATTTTCTACACATTACTTAGTATGTGTGTGACACGTGTCATCAAATCGGACACATTTTATTGTGCCACATAATAATTTCAGCAATATGAACCTGCTATCCACTGCAGCTGGGTGATTTTTGTACTTCTTTGTGATATATTTACTGGTACTAGCACTAGTGACTGTGACTGTTACTGCAGCAGTGCAGTACACTGCCACCCCCCCCCCATGGCCCGCCCCAACAGGCGAAGGTATTCTTTTCCAGATTTGAATTTCTGATGGTGAGCACTGGTTAGGTGTTGTACCTTTGCGTCTGCATCTCTTCAATGTGCAGTGCAATCTTAATCTGTCTGTGCATTTGCATCTCTTTAGGGCCCAATCTCCATCTGTAACTTAAGTCACAGTTGTTTCTTTGTTTCTTTGGCTTGCCTTCAGAGTACTGGATTGGTGTCGTGCATAATTCTGCATGAACATTATACCATTAATATGTGTTTTTAAGTCAGGACCATCATCACTAGTCACAAATGCAGTCACAAATAACGATTCACGATCACGTCATGAATCATAATATTAATTTTTTTACTAGTTACTTGGATGTATTGTAAGCATGTTTTGTAGTATCTCTCCAGGCTTCACCACTCTACTCATTAATGAGCGTTTTTAAGTCAGGGAGTTTTGTGCTGCAGCTCATCAGGGAAGTACAGCCACAGGCATTCGCGTTCCTTCCTGTACAGCATGTGAGTTACAGTACTATAAGTAGTGGTGGGTGAAGTCTCCCCAATCCGCTCCATGAAGTGATTCATGGAGTAACATGGAACCCATGGAGTACTCCACAATGTGAAGCGGAGTACTTCACTTCATAATGAGGAGCACAAAGTCCACTGAAACCAATGACTTTGCATTATTCCGCCTTCCCCAACCACTTCTCCACTAATTTTAAGCCGAAGTACATTGAAATCAATGTAATACGTCTCACTTCACCCTGTAATTGAGCTCCAAATGAAATTCTGCAGTTATTCATTTTATTTCTAGAAATTCTGGGGCCTTCACATTAACTACACGCAAAATGCATGTAACTCTCCTGTGCTGCCCAGCACCCATGGGTGGCACATGCAGGCTAGCATTCATTGTGCTAGCTATGGCCATGACAGCAGCTTCACATGCAGCTGCATGGCTGAGGAATGTGATTGTATGGGGGCAGGTTGCAGGTTGGCATCCAATAGGTGGGACCTATGCTTGGTATATAGGGCATTCAGGATGAATCATAGTTTATTGTTGGATCATTCTTCAGGTGGCGGATACTTCTAACTGAAAGGTGAAATAAGGAACTTAGAAGCATCAGAAAAGGCAGTCTTTCTATCAATAGACGGAGGTGGACCTTGCTTTACTTTTGTTACAATTGTTAAGATTTTCAGTGCAGGAAGAGTTTAAACCCACAGGACTGAATACTGTTTACTGTGTCTGTCCTTGTGCACGGCTGACATGTTCTGGGGCTGACTGCTTTCAGAGCACAAGTCACCATGCTGTTTTGGGGCTGGGGAGGTTTACCTGTGTCTGACTTGGATGTTTGGATTTTTCTCTGTTTGATTAGCAGGGTATTTTCTCTGTCAAACTGTCGTGTAGGGCATCTTGCTGACAGGAAAGCACTCATCACAGCGGTAGATCAGAGCTTTTAGCTGATTGTTTTGTGAGGGCATAGTTTAGGGCCCAAACCTTCCCACCTCACCCCATCCACCCCTGGAAATAGTTCCTTATACCTGGGGTTCTGACATCATTTCCTCAAAAGGGCAAGGTGCATATCACTGTCATATCCTCTCTAGCATACTGCACTGACAATATAAGCATACACATTATATAATATATATATTTCTATATAACAAACCAATCACACACACACACACACACACAGCCCATAGGGGCAGACCTATTAAGGGGAGTTGCAAAACTGAAGCTGATGGTGTGATGGTCAGACCACTCGACTGGTTCCACCATCAAGTCAGATATCTCCATCCCCAGGAGGAACACCAAGTCCAATGAATGACCACCAATATGGGTCGAGGAGGAAATAACCTGTGTGAAGCACAGCAAATTAATTAGCTGGAGGAAGTCTTGACCAAATTGTAAGAGTTCATCATTGACCCAGGCTTTGAAATCCCCCAGGATCAGCCATCTGGGGGATCCCAATGTCAAGTTAACAAAGATGTTTGCAACTTCCTGCAGGAAAACTTTCCCATCTCCTGGAGGACGGTAGATGAGAAGACTCCCATACCCCACACCCTTACCCATAATACATTCAAAAGAGTTGGTGATCCCCACTGGTACCTCTACCAGGCTCAGTTCCAATCTAAAACAGATAGCAACTCCCCCACCCCTACAATCCATCATCGGGTGGTGTATCACCAAGTACCCAGCTGGAATTGCTGAGGCCAAAACTGGGCCAGCATTCTCATCCAGCCAGGTCTCAGTGATGTACGCCAGGTTCGATGACCCAAGATCCGCTATCATAGCAGACTAATGGGCCTAGCATTACATAACACTGCCCAAGTAGGATGAGTCACCGGTGAAGACCGAGCTACCTGCCTGCTACAGGCAGATACCTTGGGTATGGGAACAAGGCAGGGAGGACCCCTCTCCTGAACCCATTTCACCCCAGGGCATCTTCTTGACCCCACTGTCCCAATCCGCCTGCTCCTTTCCATTCCTCTGCCAGGCCCAGCCCCTGCCCTTCTCCTCCTAACAATCCGCAGAGCATGACACCATCTATATACCTCTGGGGATAATTGGGGACACCTAAAAGGATGAAGGTCCTTAAGCCTGGAGGGGGGAATAATGCCTGACCATCCCTGCACCTTCCCAACACATCTTTGTAACACTGCAAGTACCCAAAATTACAACAACCACACCTACTCCACTTAATCCACACCACACTTATACACCTAACCACTCAACCCTCCTTTCAACCTCCACACACCCTACACACTGCAGACCAATACTCAAAAACTCAATAAAGTAAAATAAATATATTACAATATCACACAGTAAAATAAAAATATATCTAAAAATGAATACAGTAAATAATGAAATAGTGGAATAGTGAGTTAGTTAAAAAATAAAATAGTTACCACAACTCTCTCCAACACAATAAGTAACAACCTCTGGGAGCTCTCACCTCCCCAGAGCAATAAAATATACTGTCCCCCTAAACCTATCTCCCACTTAAGTCGGGGGTACATCAAACTAATTTGTTCACTTTATTTAAATTAAAAATAGGGCACTCTCACTGCCCACCAGATCTAAAAAATTAAAGGGAGGATAGAGTCTGACCATATGTCCAGGAAACAGTCTTCAGGCTGGAGCTTTCTACAGCATCTCTGGGCTTCAAGATAACAGGAGAAGCTTCACTTCACTTGGAGCAGCCTAACTGTCCCCCAAGGACAATGCCAATGGGAGGTCAGGGTGCAGTTTGAGCTCTACCTAGGACAGGCTCACCAGTCCCTTCCCCCAAAGACCAACGGGAACCATGCACTGCAATGCCTGCCCTCTGACAGTCACAGGCCCAGTCTTCTGCACCACCAACCATCTGCACGACCCTCCCTGGGTTCAGGACAGGACAAATATACTTAAAAAATAAACAGAATCTTAAAAACAGTACAATAATGTAATTTCATAATAATACATATATTGTCAATATTCCACCTCTATTTGTTATATCAGACCTTGTTGCAGTCGTTTCTTCCTTATTTTATATATTATGAACAGATATTTTGCAATTCTTATAACTGTCCACTCATCTTCTGTGTTAAATATGATATAAGTTAAATCTTTCTGGGTTATATTTGACCAATTCATGAAGGGGCTAAGTCAACAATTTCTAGTTTTTGCATACCATGAGCATACCCACAATATATGTGATATATCTTCTTCCCCACCTTTTATACATGTGCAATTTTCATCACATTTTGGCAAATTATTGTACAGTATCTGCATCTGTATTACCTTTGAATAATTCTAGTTTGGCTTTAATAAAAGCATTTCTTAATAAGGGATATTTAAGGATATCACCAATAAATATTTAAATTCAAAGTTGCAATTAGTTTTTGCATACCACAGTGAATATTTGGAGAGGGATATATTTTCCAGATCCTCTGCTGTCCAGTAGTTTTCAATCTTGTTTTTAATCAATTTTTTATACTTCAGGCTGAGGTTAATTTTTTTTCCTGACATAATGTTTAAGGGTATTTAGACCATATTTATCTAGTTTTTGGTGTACTTTTCTTATGCAATTTGATAAATCACAGTTATTTTGTATCCACTTCTATGTTTTCTTAAAACATTTTTTAAGTAGTCGGTTTTAAGGAAGTCTTGTTAAATGTAGCCAATAACTAATTTTTCTGCTATCTATATTTGCATTTATATTTATTAAGCCTAGTTCAGCCCTAAGATATTTAGCTAGGCATGATGGGGTGACTTGATCTTAATAGTTTATTTGCTGGAATTAGTAAATTCGCTGGATTAGTGCTTTCCCATACTTCAGTTGCGTACAATATCGGAACAAAATATTTATCCCTTAGTACTGACAGAATGGGTCTAATCGAATCCCCTCCATATTGGTAATTAAATTTCCTTAGTCCACCTGTTGTTCTGTAACATTCATCATAGTTGCTTTGGCATGCTTTGTCCAATTTCCATTTGTTAAAAAGGTAAGTCTCAAGTATGTGTAGCTGTTAACACTTTCTATTTTTGTTGTGCCAATATGCCAGTAACTCTTAATTTGGTTGGTACCAAATGTCATAGTTTTTGTTTTATTGTAATTTATTCTTAATTTGAGTTTGTGTATGCTTATTTCTGTGAGGCCTGATTTCTTTAGTAAACCACTTCTTGTTAAAGACAGCAAAATAATACCATCTGCATAGGCGAGGACTGGACAGGAACAACTCTCTACTTTCAGGGCATCTTGACCAAATTGTTCTAATTTCTTCAATATATGATCAATATAAAGACAGAAGAGTGTTGGGGCTAACATACAGCCTTGTCAATCCCCTCTGTTAATTGTGAAAGATTTTGATAGTTGACCTATTGTTCTTGTTGTTACGTTAGCCCATGTTTTATTATATAAAGCTGAAATTATTCTTATAATTGCTGGGTCTATTCCTTTCCTCTGCATAAGATTCCATAATAGATTTCTAGAAACGGTGTCAAACACTACTGACAAATCTATATATGCAACGTAATACTTTTGCTTCCTTATTTTTACATATTTTTCAGTGAAGTGGCTCAGTATATAACAATTGTCAATTGTAGAATATCCTTGTCTGAATCCAGCCTGAGACTCATTTAGATCTCCTGTGTTATCAATTTGTATAATTATTTTTTTTGAAATTCAAAGCTTTATTAATTTACAAAAAGAAGCCAAGTATATGGTACAAGTGATAAAGCAAAGCAGATCCAAATTCCATTTGTGAACAGAGAATGGAAAGAACAGTGACAGAATACACCCCCACCACCCCCAACCCTCCCGGAAGGTGCCACTCTAGCTCCAGGTGAACCTGGAGGACTATTAATTAGTGCCACGGAACAATACCCAACAAGGAGAGAATGGTCACATTAAGACATCTCTCTGCCCTGAAACCGTCAGAGGCTCTAACTAAGAAATTAATGAAGATATAAAGCATATAACTTGCCCCATTTTTTCTGGAATATAGGCATGGCATGTCTAGAATTGGCTATTAATCTTTCCATCTTGAAACACAAGGAGATTTCCTCCAACCATTCATTATAAGAAATACTTACTTGGTCTAGCCAGTGTCTAAGCACTAGCCTTTTAACTGCCATTGAAATTATGGCTATATGAAATTTCCGTTCTGAGCTCCTAATATTTGAGTACAAACCAAAAATGCAAATTTCAGCTGTAAATAAATCATCCAGACCCAGAATCGGATCCAGACCATTACAATTGCATGCCATAATGGGGCAACTTTGACATGACCAAAATATGTAGTAAATCTCTCACTCCAAGCCACATCTGGTACATCTGTCATGATTTTGATCTGTCAAACTTGGCTAACTTCAGTGGTGTGTAGTACATATTATTTAAAATGTAGAACTGGATTAGTCTATTCCTATCCAAAGTAAGATATCTGTATACATCATGCCAAATTTGAGTCCAGGAAAGGGAAAGACCAGGAAAGCGAGAGACCCATGTCCTGGATCCACCCAGGGGATCAGGAAACTTTATAGATAGGAAATAATTGTATAGCCTAGCTATACAGTGGGTATTAGTAACGAAATTCCTAAGTTGCTCCAGGAAGGGCCTAACCTGAGAGGGTAGACTCTCCAGCCCAAAATTTTTACCTATTAGGTGTCGTAGTTGATAAATCTTGAATATATTCTGGGGGGGTAGACATAAATTTGTAAGAATGTCACTAGAGGAACCAAGAGACCCCTGAAAATAGAGATCCTCCACCAAAAGGTCCTGAATTTGTGGGAGCCAGGTCGATGGCAGTATGTGTCCGCCTATTCTAATATTGGGGTTAAGGACTAATGGCTGGGCCTGATCCCTAGTGTATGGGATTTTAAGGAAGTTCCAAAGTTGAGTTAAGATTTTAACGGACACCCCTATCACTGAGTTGTGAAGAGCCTCCAGAAGGGAGGAAAAACAATAATAAAAGATATGATCGGGAGAAATATTATGCTCCCTCAACAAACTAAGCTCCAGATCTAACCATTCGGGCGTATAAATCTCCATTCTGGGGTCTGATCCACCTAGCCAATTTAGCTAAGTGACTGGCCCAATAGTATAATCTGAAATTAGGCAAACGAAGGCCTCCCTTGTCTTTGGGTAGACAGAGCTTGATGAAGGATCTTCTAGGTTTTTTGCCACCCAAAATAAATTTGGTCATTATTGAATGCAATTTCTGAAGTAAGATTTAGGAACAGATGTTGAGAAGATTCAAGGGTAAAGATTAGTGGAAGAACGTTCATTTTGATTATATTAATATCATCTCAATTGCAAGGGAAGGTTATCCCATCTGTTGAGGTCTTTTTGAATATTATCCAACAGATCGTCCAGATTGAGCTTCTTGATCATCTCCTCACCCCATGCCAAATAAATACCTAAGTATTTGAGGTGGTTTGGAGCCCATTTCATACCAAATTGGGAAACATTAGCTTGGAGTTGGAGTGAATTGAGTGGGAATATCACCGATTTAGACAAATTCAGCCTATAGTTGGCTGCATTACCAAAAAGGTTAACTATATGCAATACCTCCCCTAAGGAAGTTTCAGGATTTGAGAGGTGCAAAAGAATGTCGTCTGCGAAAACTGAGAGGGTCAAAGCCCATTGAGCAATTACACAGCCAGAAATTTTAGGAGAACTTTTGATATGAAGCAGTAGAGGCTCCAGGTATGAATTAAATAGATAAGGAGACAAGGGACAATCCTGACGAGTACCAGAATATAGCATAAAACGCGATGAGAACACCCCATTGCAGTAGACCCTCACAGAGGGTGAGCTATAGATCGCCTTTATCCAGCCGATAAACTTCTCAGGGAAGCCCATTTTATTTAGGGTAATCCACAGGAACTCCCAGCTAACCCGGTCAAAGGCTTTCTCTGCTTCTAAAGCAACTAAAGCCATAGGTATCTGGGACTCCTGAGCCACATGAAGGATGTGGGTAAGTGTAAATAAATGGTCCGTAGCTGATCTCCCTTGGACAAGCCTATCTGCTCTTGACTCAGCAACACCCTGCCAAACCTGTTTGATTCTTAAGGAGAGAATTTTGGTTAAAATTTTTATATTGTAGTTAAGTAGTGATATTGGCCTATAGCTGGCTGGATCCAATTTAGGTTTATCCGGTTTTGGAATTAGAATTATGGTAGCCTCCAGCAAAGAGGGATCTAGTGGTGCCGATGAAAGAATATAATTAAATAGCTTAAGGAGGGCAGGAGCAATCTCCTTACAGAATGTTTTGTAGAAATTTGAGGGAAGGCCGTCGGGTCCTGGTGATTTGTCGATGGGCAGATTTCGGATGACTTCCTCTATCTCCCCCAACGTGATAGGAGAGGAAAGTACATCACAGTGACCCGGGTGCAATTTTGTGAGAGGTAGCCCTGCCAAAAAGGTTTCTGGATTCGACATTGGAGCTGAAGAAGAGTTGTTACTATATAAGTCTTTGTAAAAATCTTCAAAAATTTTTACTATCTCTCTTGGTGTAGTTTTAATTGAACCGTTGGCCGCCTTTAAGGCAGGGATTAACCTAGAGCTTTCTACCTCCCTTAATCTGAGAGCTAGTAATCTCCCGGGTTTCTCACCTTGGTCGAGATATCGCGTTTTAGATTTTAAAATAGCATATTCTGTTTTTTCCTTAATCAGGTCTTCGTACTCATTCCTGATCCTGTATAGATTCTCTAAGTCTGCTTGAGAGTTGGAGGAAGAGAGGACACTTTCAGCCAATTTAATTCGGTTAGCCAGAAGGGTAATTCTCTCCTCCCTCAACCTCTTTCTTTGTAGTAGCTATTTTAATAAACTCGCCTCTGAGAAAACATTTAAGAGCACACCAGACTAGATCGTCTCTGGGGATTGAGCCTTGATTGGTTTCGAGAAAGGACGAGATCAAAGATTTGAGATGAGCGATAATCTGCTCATCCTTCAGAAGTTGTGTATTGAGTTTTCAAGAGGTGTCCCTCTGACCGGGGGGACTGGGAGATAATTTTATCCATGCCATGGCATGGTCTGAAATGACAATCGGCTCTATACCAGAAAGGGAGATATTAGCCAAAAGCCCCGTGCTCACCAACAAATAATCTAGTCTTGACCAAGACTTATGAATTGGAGAATAGTACGTGTAGCTGCGGTTGGAGGGATTCAAGATTCTCCAAGGATCGCTCAAACCCAACAGGTTACAAAAGTCCTGGAGGGCCAGTTGGGCGGGTGTGGAGGATCGTATGGGCCTGTAGGTTTTATCAAGAGCTTGCGAAGGGGCAGTATTCCAGTCCCCTCCCAAGATGAAAACCGTTGGCAAAAGCTCACTTAATCTTGCCGTTAACTGCATAAGGAAGTTAGGGTCCCCACCAACTGGGCAGTATATGGCCCCCAGAACCACTCCCAAATTATTGAGCATACCTTTAACTAATACAAATCTGCCTTCTGAATCTTTAATACATTTCTCTGGTACAAATGGTATATTGCGTTTCAACATGATAGCCACTCCCTACTGCCTGTGGACCTCTGAAACAAAAACCTGGGAGAAACCTTGACATCGTAACAATTTAGCTTCCGAGGCTAAAATATGAGTTTCCTGCAAAAATAAAATGTCCACACCTGTAAGCGAACAGTTCAATAAGATTTGTCTTTTCTTTGTTACCTCCCTAATACCCCTTACATTCCATGTAGCAAATTTAATGTGACCCAAAGCCATTTAACAGTCGAGAAGGAAGCAATACGAGCAATTACCATCCATGGTCTTGCAAATCAAACCCTGAGTAGTGGCACCTTCCGCCACCCATAACCCCCCACTGAGCACCCCAAACATAACAGGAAAAGTGTCCAGCCACATGGTTAAGGTTGCATAACCCTTGATAAAGCCAGAAACAGAAATAAAATTAAGTTGAGATAACCATTGAGCACACTGCTGAATGTAACCTCCTCACCCCCAATGAGAAGTTAATGTAACCAATGTAGCCAGTGCTGATCTTAACCCTCCCCACCTCCCCTTAAATTTACCCAGCCCACCCTCCCAGCTACCCCAAAACTATTTACATGCGGTCCCAAAACTGATCAAATCCAGTAAAGCATCCAACTATGGCCTAGAAACGGGAACCCCCCAAGGGTGCCTTAGCCCAAAGTAAGCCTTTTGATATTTAAGACCTCGTTAAAGTCTAAAAGACCCCCTTGACTTGTGACTGCACCTAAAAGAAAGTAAAGTGGCTGTCCCACCTGACTTGGTCCCAGGTACCCCTAACTCCCAACTAAGGCCGTGAGACAGGTTGCCTAGAGCCTAACTCCCAACCTGAGCCCTCCCCCCAACCCAGCATTAATCTTGCACTGTATGCGCCCCATTTACTATTGTGCCCTTACTTCGTTGATCCACACTTATTTATCGAACTGAGATAGCCACCTAAAAAAAGCTTACCACAGTGAACTCCCAGACCGTCCTACTCTGGTTATAAGGGCAACAGAGGGAGACTCCTGCAGTATAAAAGCCGTCGATTCCCTGATCTTAGTCCCAAAATTTGTTAGAAGCTTAACGGAGAGCTCTATACAATGTCTTAATGGAGAAAGCCTATAAAGGAAATTCCGGTCGGAAGAGGCATGGACGGACCCAAACGGTCCGACCTCCAAATGCGCTCCTCAGGAACCACCCCCACGTATACTGGTTCCACCTACCCCCAGCGATGGCGTGCAGTCAGGACTCCACGGTCAAACTAGGCCTCACAGGCCCCGGGGCCTACATCTACATCACCCACCACCACTCTGCCTCTGCACCCTCCCTAAGGAAAACCAGGTGTTTGCCTTAGTTGCAATTATAAGAAATAACCTATACGAAGAAGATCAAGCAGTATAAACAACAACTTGGAGGCACAACAGCTGCCTATAACCGAGCTTAATATACATAAAAAATCAGTCTCCTTTAAAGAGATTCGGGAGCCTCTTGGAAAGGTCGGGTAGCGCTTGATCTGGAGTATCATAAGCCTGCCAGACACCATCCAAAGATACCAGTAGTTTCACCAGATAGTTCATCCTGAATTTTATGCCAGCTGCGATCAGTTTTTTCACTATAGGGTGAAAAGCTGCTCTCTTTTGGCGGGTCTCATACGGGAGGTCTTGAGTAATTCGGATTTTATTTATGTCCCACTGGATTGACTCTAGCTCTTTCACTTTTAGCAAAACATGTTGCTTTTCAATGAAGCTGAGGAACCTGACAATGATCGGTCGGGGGGGCACCCGGCGGGGGTTTCGGCTTTAAAGATCAATGTGCCCTCTCAATGTGGTATTGCTGATTAAGAGGGGAAGGATCAATAATCTTGTTGAGAAGCTGCTGGACAAATTTAATGGTGTCCCCACCTTCCTCCGACTCAGGCAGGCCAAGGATTAATATGTTGTTCCTCCTACTTCTGCCCTCTAAGTCTTCAGTTTTCAGTTGTAGTTTCTGAAGTTGTTGTCTTAATTTGGCTATTTCTGGGTCCGTCCTGTCCTTCCAGTTTTCGAGAGATGATGTTCTTGCTTCCATGTCACCCACCCTCCTTGACAGAGCAGCGAAGTCGTTCCTGATAGTTTTAATTTCGCAGGAGATTTCCTGGAGAGTTTCCCGAAAGGGCAGAAGCTCCTGAAGAAATCGGTCCTCAGTAAGCAGGTTGCTTTGGGAAGCAGGAGATGTTTGCTTCGGTGATTGCCCCGAGTTAGTGTTCCTGGCCTTCTTGGCGCTTTTCTCTGGCGACGTGGGTGGAGTATGCTTTACTCCGGGTGACTTCATGTCTGAATCCATGACTATTTTCGCCATTTGCAGCAGTCGCCTTCATAATTAAAATGGTCTTAGGGTTTCACAGGTGTTCAGGATCGCTCCAGCAGTTAAAAATCTTTAACCAAATGTTATGGAGCAGGAAAAAGAAAGGTTTAGCTAGGTTGTTGGTTGGGAGCACAGGAGAAAGCAGCTACCAGACACACTGCATCACGTGACTCAATTTGTATAATTAAATGCTCCAATATAATTGTTGAAAAGATTTTGAGATGAGTGTCCAACAGACTTATTGGCCTATACATGGTTGGATTGGAAAGACTCCCTTTTTTATGTATAGGGGGCATGCCTCAGACAGCTAGTGTTGCACCCCTCTTGGGAAGTAGCAATCCTAGACCTGGTACTCTCAAACAGAGATGGAGAAAGGATCTTAGATTTATAAGTGGGTAGCCATCTGGGAACATGCGACAATCAAACAGTAAGGTTCATGATAAACACAGCCATAGAGTCAAGCCATACAAAAGAGAGGGTATTGGACTTTAGGAGGGCTGACATCTGCAAAATGGGATAGTGCCTCAGAAAAGCACTGGCAAATGGGCAAGAAGGAGGGGTGAAGAAACAATGGGGTCAAATCAAAACTGCATATCACAGATGCAACAAGTCTTTGTGTGAAGCAAATAAACAAAACAAAGGAAAATAAAACCACTAGGGTTCTCAAAAGAGGTGGTAGGGAAGGTTAGGGAGAAAAAAATAGCATTCATGAAGTATAAGGAAACACAGAAGAGGCAGGACAAAGAACTATACCAGTTAAAGCAGAAGGAAGCGAGGAAGGCAGTCAGGATAGCAAAGGCCCAAACAGAGGAAAAGATAGCCAACTCAGTTAAGAAGGGGGATAAAACCTTTCTAGGGAGTAAAGAAAGACCAAGAGAGAGATAATGTGGCTTAATAAAGGGGAAGGGGTAGGCAGAGGGTGACAGTGAAAAGGCAGGGATACTGAACAAATACTTCTACTCAGTATCCAAAAAAGAAGAGGAGGGGAGGTACCAAAGCCAAACAATAGAAGCATTCTGAATAGTGGGTCAATACCAGTCCATTTACAGAAGAAAAGGTCCTGAAAGAACTCCTAAAATTGAAGGTGAACAAAGCAATGGGGCCTGACAGGATTCACTCCAGAATTCTAAAAGAACCAAGGGGGAGAACTAGTGACACCACTGACTAACGTTTTTAACAAATCATGGGAGGATGGTGTGGTACCAGAGGACTGGAGGAGGGAGGATGTGATTCTTCCTCACAAAAGTGTGAGAAAGACAGAGGTAGGAAACTACAAATCTGTTAGTTTAACCTCAGTCATAGGGAAAATGATGGAATCACTTCTGAAAGAAATAATTGTTGCGTACATAGAGACCAGCAGGGCACAGGATGCAAGGCAGCATGGATTCACAGTGGGAAGGTCATGTCAGATGAATCTAATAGATTTCTTTGACTGGGTGACCAAAGTAGTAGACCAGGGAGGGGCTATGGCCAAGACCTACCTAGACTTTAGCAAGGCATTTGACACAGTCCTACACAAAAAGATTCATAAAAAGATAGCCAGTCTGGGAGTGGGTCCCAGGGTGGTAACCTGAGTAAAACATTGGCTGGACAACAGGATGCAGAGGGTAATAGTAAATGGAGTCCTCTCCGAAGAAAGAGGGGTTATTAGCGAGGTACCACAGGGTTCAGTACTGGGACTGGTCCTCTTTAATATCTTTATAGGTGACATTACAGAGGGACTAGCAGGAAAAGTATGCCTCTTTGCAGACAACACAAAGATCTGCAACAGGGTTAACACACAAGGGGGGGTGGAAAGGATGAGAAGGGACTTGGCAAGGTTGGAGGAATGGTCAAAAGTATGGCAGCTTACAGTCAATGCAAATAAGTACAAAGTAATGCACCTAGGAAACAAAAACCCAGGGGAAGAGTACACAATGGGCGGGGTACTATGAACAGCAAAAATGGAAAGAGACCTGGGGGTAGTCATATTACATGACCTAAAGGTAAGCAAGCAATATGAGAAGGCAGTAAGGATGGCTGGGGGGATACTGTAATAAATAGGGAGAGGCACCACCAGTAGAAAACAGGAAGTTGTTATCCTTCTGTAGAGACAGTTGGTGAGACCCCATCTGGAATACTGCATGCAGTTCTGAAGACCCCATCTCTGCAAGGACATAGACAGAATGGAGGCAGTCCAGAAGAGAGCAACTAGAATGGTACAGGGTCTGCATCAGAAGCCATATGAAGAAACACTAAAAGAGCTTAATATGTATACCCTCAAGGAATGGAGGAGGGGGGCATGATAGAAACTTTCAAGTGCTTCAAAGGAATCAACAAAGTCCAAGAGGGTAGCATCTTTCAGAAAAGAGATATGCAAGAACAAGGGGGCACAATTTGAAGGTGGGAGGATGGCTCAGGGGCAACATGAGGAGGTATTTTTTCACAGAGAGGGTGATGGACACATGGAACGGCCATCCTGATGAGGTCATGAGGTCAAAAACAGTGGGGGAATTCAAGAACGTATGGGACAAACATAAAGCAATCCTAGTGGGGGGTAAGATGAAGTAGGCCATTGGTAAACTAGGATCTGCAGCTTATCCAATAGGAAGGAAAATGGGCAGACTGGGTGGGCCAAGCAGTCCTTACCTGCCATCAAAGTTTATTTGTCTGTGTTTTTATAGGGACTTTGTCTACTTCTGTCCAAGAGTTTGAGTTGAAATTACCTTGATTACATTTATTGTAAAATAGGATCAATGGTTTACACCAGACAGGGGTATTATAAAGGTATACCTCTGCTGGAATCCTGTCTGGGCCCAGAATTGTATTATTGTTTAATGATTTGATTGCAAAATAAACATCATTGCTAGTTATTATTGGCCAATTATAATTATTTTGCACCCCTTTGTCTTGTCCAACCAAGTCTGTATCAAAAAGTATTCTTTAAAATATTCTATCAATTGGGTTTCCATGATGTTAGTATCTATGCTTTTATTATAATTATCTGTCCCTCTTGCAATCAGTTACCAAAATCCTTTTTCATATTTTTCATTTATTAGTTTTATCATTTCTTTCCACATCTTGTATTGGTGTACTAACTTTGTCCCTTTTAAAAACTTACTGTATTTTTTCTTTCGATATTTAAGGCTGGAAATAGTTCTGTCCTTTTTACCTTTTGTCTTGCTTATTATTTTCCTTAGCCTGTTTTTTGTGCCATACACTCTTGATCAAATCAACCAGATTGTTTACAGAACTGCCTACTACTACTTCTTAACACTTACTTATAAAGGTTTCCTTGCAGTTGGTCGAAAAAAGCTGAGTATAATTCCCAGAATTCACTCTTAATTTATCTAAATTCTGTTTATCCCATTGGCTAAAAAATGAAGTTATCATACTAGAAATGCAGTTATCCAAAGTTAAGTCCCATAGTAGTCTTTTATTCATCCCACATTTAGTAAAAATAGGCATCTCATTTGTCTTAGTTATCGCACTTTTTTCTTTCTTTTTTTTTTAGTACCAAGCATAAGTGGCATATGGTCGCTATCTGCTTTAATTGGAATCTGCAGAAACTGCCAAATGTCCACCTTAGCTGACCAAATAGCTAAATCTATTATTGAACCTGATGTGGTCTTATAATAAGTGTAGTTACCTTCTACATCAACCATAATGCTTCCATTTAATGGAAAGAGATTTAATTCATCCATAATGTTAATTAGTTGTTTACCAGCCTTGTTTGCTTGTCTTTTGCTGTTCTTTGCAGGATGGTAGGTAATTAATTCACATACACCAATATAGAACTATTTATTAGCCCATCAAATGCCCTTGTTCGTGCATTCAGAGTCCCTCATTAATAAAATGTCTGCATCAGGCTGATTAAACTTAATTTTGTCTAAAGGTTCTTTTAAAATCAGCCATATATTTGGATTATAAAATTTTGACCCATAAGGGGGAATATAGCTATTGACCACTACCATCTGTATGTTGGGACTTTGTATAAGAATTGATATGAAGTTCGAACAAGTATGTAAACATTGCACTGTTTTAACACTTTCTATTTTGCAAAAGATCAATAGTCCACCTGAGGATCATATCTAGAGAACTTAGATCCTGCATGTTAAAACAGTTGAAAATCATCCAGTGCAATTACAGATTGTGCATTATGCCATGACTCTTGTAAATATAATACATTACTTTTAGGTATATATTCTATCAAGTCTTTATCCTGAATTTTTTGTTCCCATCCTGATATATTCCATGACATTACAATAAAACAGTCCTCTTCTACAGTTGGATCATTTAATGAACCAACAATTCGTGTACTCTGAATAGATATGGTTGAAAGGTCAAAGATCAGTCCTTATATCCTGCTAGTATCATATATTTATTGCTGGTTGAAATGTTATGTTGCACACTTGGGGCATTATGCTTCTATTCCCAAGTTTCAGCTCCTTTCCACTTATGCAATCTACCTCCACATAATCAACCAAATAATATCCCACTGAATCAGGGATTGTCTGTTTCTCTATAATATGTGCAGCCATATACTTATTTGTGACCAACAAATCTATTTGGCTTCCAAGGATTCTCCTTCTAGGATGCCATTTCTACCTAGTGGAATTTGTAGAAGATTCTTAAACTAATTACACAAAGTTTCAGTAAGTTTTTTGTTACTGTCATATTCTAATTCTTGTATTCCAAAAATACTTAACCATACTGTGTTGAGTTAATTTTTATTATTTGCATCATCATGAGATGAAAATAAATGTCTATTGGGAAATAAAACTGTTATCCCAAAGTCTTTTAAACATAAACCATTATACCAAATATTTGCAATGGGGGGGGGGTGGACATTTAATACATATACAGTTCTCAGATGCATCGTCTGCCAAGTCCACTTCTTTGATGTCTTTAGCATGGAATTCAAGACCCATGTATTTTTTAATCAGGCACATTAGTTGTGTTCTTAAATCAGTTTGATCACCTTCTATCCAGTAGAATGGGCCTACCAGTTTAATACAAGTAAAGGGCTCCTTCCCCCCCTTCTGTTTTCCATAATTTTCCCTTCTTACTATCATTAAGGGTTCTATTCAATCAATCAATCAATCAATCAATCAAAATCTTTATATATCCAGGCAAACATTGTTGATCAAGCTCATTTTCAAGATGGACCTGGTTAAGACTGGGCCAAGTAGTAAAGAACATATAAAATATTTACAATGAACACAATAAAACAAATGGATAACAGTAATACAAGTAAATACACAATATAACATCAATCGTTACAGCTTAATGGAATTATCAGTTGGATAAAGTGGTCAACAGCCCAAAAGGGAGCTGGCGCAAGCACAGAAGTTAAGAAGAGAGTGTAAACTCATGGTATTCCATAAGGATAAGTATTCTATAGTCAGGCAACTAAGTGATTGTAGCTCCTTCTAAGCGCACTTAGACAGAAGATCAGATTTAAATTTGGTTTAGAAGGAACACAGAAGCGGACTGGGAAAACCAATCAGAAACCAGCAACAATGAGCGCTCACATTCCGATTGTCCAAAGGCTATTGCCATGTCTAGCTGGTGAAGGATCAAGGCTTGTGGTCTACCAAGGTGACTAAAGCAGCACCAAACACCTGGTGACTAAGTTTCCCTACGCTTGCGGGACAGGGAGCCCATAGGGATCTTGTATACAGCAGGTAGGAGGAGAAGGAATCCAGGACTGATTGCACCCATGGAGAGGTGGAACAGCAAGGCAAGGAGTGTGATTCCTTTGGCACCTAAAAGTTCAGCTCAGATACAGATTTACAGAAGGAAGTGTAATTACCCCGAGTCATGCTAGCACACTAAGCAATGTCAAATATGGGTCATGCAGTCAGGCAAATAAGTGATTATATCATGTTAGACCAAGTACAATGGGAAAATCAGATTTTTTCCAGAGTTTAGTGAGAACAACACTGTTAACTTCCTGTTCTTCTTGGATTATATTCAAATTGACAGTCATTTTATGTTCATCATTATTATCGACACTGTTAACTTCTTGTTCTTCTTAGATTATATCACTATAATTATTGTAGTTTTTATTATTATAAATCTGTACCCCACAAAGGTTATTGCAGCTCTGCATAAATAAATTGAGTTCTTGTTCCAAATTTCCTAGTTGCAACCATAAATCACTAGGCTGAATGTAACCTTCACTAGGTTCAGGATTTGTCAGTGACTTTTTACTTTCATCTGCTGTTTTATCTGTCTTACTGTAGCAACTTTTTGCATATCGTGATCAGTCTTCCTGGGCACTTCTGTGATTTGACTAACTGTGGTAATTATGTCAGCATCCGTTATTTGTGTTCTCCTGTTGCTATTTTGTTTTCTATTCTTACTTCCCACTTTTTTCTCTTTTTCTTGCCCACTTCATTTTCCTTTGGTGTTTCTGAAATTATTATTGAACTAAAATCTTGTCTTATATCCACTTTATCATTCAGTTCTACACAGGTGTGCTTATTAATCAGAGATATGGATGATGAGTCTTGTGATGGGATGAGGACATTTAATTTTTTATTTAAATCCTCTGATTTTATCTTGTTAATTGCCATATTAAATTTTAGAGTTTCTGTTTCTTCTCTGTTGATTACCAGTTGGCCCATGATTAATACATTAGCTGCAAAATACTTTTTAAGTAGTTCTATTAGATCCTTACTAAGAAATATGGGATGAAATATTTAATTTCCAAGATGGACCAGGTTTTCTCTCCAATTTAGTTCTATTTCATTCTGATTTATTGATGTCTTATTTATATGCAGATTCATGTTATCTTTCATGTTTATTATCTTAAGACCATTAATATTATCTTGGAGATCCTGAAGGACCCCATCCAATTTGTCTTTCATTATGTGCACACTTTTGTTTTATTTACTTATTGAAAAGTTTCACCAGAAAGGCACACTGAACAACAAGTTGCTCTTCTCATGATGTGTCCTGGGGGAAAGGGTAATTGGGAGACATAGATACAGAGAACAGTCAAATACAAACTGGATAAACAATTGCCTTAGCAGTAAAGAGTATTTATTATTAAACACAGGTACAGAAAACAGTCAAACAAAACTGGATAAAGAATTGCCTTTACAGTAAAGTGGACTAGTACAGACACTGGATATCAAGACAGTGATACATAAGCAAGGCTAACACAGTACATACGGTACAGGTTATGGTGCAGTGAAAATGGATAAAAAACAATTTCAGTAGAATTTAAAGTGCAATTGGTATTTGCAAGTGCTATGGGGCAACTGCTGCAGAGACACAGTAGCAGCCATGTAGCAATTAAGTAGTGAAGAGAATTAGCAGAGCACAACTAGAGGCATGAGCAGTTTGAGGAGAAATAATTAAAGAGGGCTAAGTAGACAGTGTGAGGAGATGATGAGTCTCTAATTTGAGATGGTAATGAGTTCCAGAGATTAGGGAAATTATGGTAGAAGGCAGACTGGCCAGCAGTGGTGAGTCTGCCAGGAACAGCCAGTATCCTAGCATCAGTGGATCTGAGTGAGTGCTCAGGGGGTGGGGAAATAGTCAGAGCAGATGTGAGACAGGAGGGGAGTGGGTTGAACCAGAATTTAGAGGTGAATTTTGTAATATGGGTCTGTTGATGGTTGGTAAGTGAAGGGAAAGCAAGGGTGTTCTAAAGATCACAGTGGCGAGTGTGTGGAGGCGTATCAAGAGTGATGCAGCAGAAGGAGTTGAAGAGTGAGTCCAATCTGGTTAAGGCGGACTTTGGGGCAGCACTGTACACTGCATCACAGTAGTTGAAAATAGGGAGCATCATCTTCTGGACTAGTTCATGGCTTGCTGGAGGAGGTAGAGAGTTACAGTTCCTGAAAAGAATGAAAAGCTTGGGGTGTAGTTTTTTCAGAATGGCATCCACATAGCCAGAGAAGTTGAGGTGCTGGTCTAGCCAGACCCCTATGTATCTGAAAGAGGTCGTGTCTTCCAGATAAGTCCCATCTAGGGTGTGGAAGGAGGGAAGGGAGGTGAGCCTGGAGATTCTCTGCCTTGTGCCAAAGGTCATGGAGACAGTCTTTTCAGCATTTAGGGAAAGTTGGTGAGTGCCATGCCAGAACTGGAGCTTGTCAAAGTCCAGTTGGAGTCTGGTTTCAACATTGGAGATGGTACGGCCGGAGGTGAACAGGGCTATGTTGTCAGCGTACATATGGATGGAGGTTGAGGTACATTTTAATGGGAGGCCATTTAGGAATATAGAGAAAAGTATGGGGCCAAGCACTGATGCTTGAGTGACACCAGTGTCAGCTGGAAGGGGTTGGGGATAATGAGTCAGTGATCCTGAATGACTATGTCCTACCTGTTAGGTAAGCTCTGAACCAGTTAGTGGTAAGAAAGACAGTCCAACTGAGGAGAGGTTATTTAGGAAAAGGGAGTGGGAGACCATGTTGAAAGCCTTTGCAAGGTCAATGAAGATGGCAGAGGTGATTAGGCCACTATCCATCCCAGTGAAGATGGAATCTGTTAGCCTAAGTAAAGAGGTGGTGATGGAGTGATGTTTCAAAAAAACAGATTGGAAAGGGGTGAAAAAGTTAGATTCAGAGAGATAGGTGGAGAACTGAGACAGGACCAGGTGTTCCTGGAGTTTGGCTAGGATAGGGAAAAGGGAAATTGGGGCAGTAATTCCATGGGGAAGGAAGGACCACCCTCTTTAGGTAGAGGTAGGACTACAGCTTGTTTCCAGATTTTAGGTACTGCTGGCTGTGGGAAAAGAAAGATTTTGAATGTCAGCCAGAGTGGCGGGTACTGCTGGGGCAGAGAGGTAAAGAACCTTAGGGTCCAAGCCATCAGGTGAGCTACCTTTAGTAGGGTTTAGTGCAAGCAGAGCTGATAGGGTGTCTGCAGGGGAGACTGTAGAGAAAGAGAAAGCTTCATTGCATGAGGTTACATTTTGAGGTGCTTGTGTAGTCAGTTGGGAGGGAGGGATGGAAGGGAGGCTAGAAGGGTGGATGCACAGAAGGTAAAATAGGAGTTGAAGTCCATGGCTACAGCAAAGTGATTGGAGACTAAAGGAGGGGAAAGGTTTAGATGGGGGGAATAAAGCATGAACAACCTTCCAGAATTTCAAAGGGTTGTCACTATTGGTTAGGAAGGAGTTTCTAAAGTATTCTGGCTTCACCATTCTAGTAGAGTTTATGCATTTGTTGCATATGGAGTGGTAGATAATGTAGTTGTGTAGTCTGTTAGATGCTTTGTGTTTTTCAAGGCTTGATCTGGAGCCCATTGGCATGCTAGAAGCTCCAGGGTGGTTCAGGGGAAGTGGTTGCTGTGAACCCTGGGGCACCTGATGGGGAAAATATGTTCCAGGTGGTGATGAATTTGTCTTAAAAGTAGTCCAAAGCATTGTTGACAGATGGGCCAAAGAGATAGAGGTCCAGTGAGTTTGAACAAGACTGAGGAGTAAGGGGGCAAAGTAAAGAGATTTAAAGGACCTTTAGTGAATTAATTTGGATGGTACTTTGGGCCTATGTATTTTCCAAACCATGAAAATCATATGGTGGTCACTTAGTGAGTCCAGCAGAAGTCCAGATTTTATGACTTTGTGCAGGTGGGAGGTGAGGGCACAGTCAATCAAAGAGTGATTTTAGGACTTGTGGTTTAGACAAGTTGGTTCAGTGATTTGTTGTGAGAGGTTCTATGCTGTTATGTCATTTTGGAGTTTGGTGAGGGAAGGGGGCTTCCCAGTTTTCATTGAAATCCCCCATTATCTATAACTCACCAGCAGGGGAGTGGGTGACAATAATAGTGATGAGCTCAGAGACAGTAGTAGGGGATAAGCCAGGTTTGCAGTATACACCAACTACCTAGATTGGGAGAGAGAATGGTAGTGACAGTCTAATGAGGAGCACTTCGTAAATTGTTGGAAGGGATATGGATAGGATAGAATCAGCACTGAGAGATGAGGAGACATACTTAGCCACAGCACCTCCTCTACTTGCTCGGTCTTTCCTGTAGATTGAGTAACCTGGGATAGCAATTTCATTGTTTGATATTCTGTTATATATCCAAGTTTCAGAGAGAATAAGGATATCAGGGACAAGAGAGACAGCAGGTGGTTGTAAAAGATCAAGTTTAGGTAGCAAAGTATACTACGTATAATTACATGGAGTAGCTTGAGGCCTCGTAGAAGGACTTGGGGACTAGCGGGCGGGAATGACGTTCGTGTTAGTATGAACAGTGGGGGGGAGTAGGGTGAGGGCCTGGTTTGGGTTGATGTCCCCTGAGAGTAGCAGTAGGTAGGTAATGATGGTAGTGTAGATTGTCTCTTTTATACCAAGGTTTCGATAGAAGCGAGCGTGCGATATGGTAATGGATTTGGACTGGAGGAGTTTGTAGCTTTAGCAGTGATATTAATGAATAGGAGTTTGTGAGGGGGAAGATGGAAGCAATAGGCAGAGAGGGGAAGTAGGACCAAGTAGGGTGGTCATAAGTAAGAGTAGCAGAATAGGGGACTTGAATGGAGGGCTTGACTGAAGGGAGGGTAGTACCCTGAGCCAGGGAGGGAAAGTAGGTATGAGGATAGCTGTGCATAGCAGAAGGGGCAAGGATGGGTAGAAATGTAAGGAGAAGCCAAGTTATACAGGGATACATGTTGAAATGAGAGGCTATAATGTTATATTGGGAAATGGCACAGAACAAATAGTGCAGTATTTGTATTGATAGTGGCACTGGTTTAAAAGTCAGTAAATTAAGTACCTGGAAGAGGTATAAGGGAACAGATTCTTACATGGGTGGGTGGGTAGAGCTTAGTTTTCCTTAGTGGTTAAAAATAAAATGTTCATGGTCAAATTGTTCTTATCAACAGCAGAACTATCAGTTTCCAAGGGGTCAACAGGAATTACAGAGTTTTCATCTACAATAATATGATTATCTAAGAAACTTAAATTTTGAGTTTTTTCCAGGCCTAATATATTCTCAGCTTCAAACTGGATACAGGAGATGTCTTCTATTATGGATGTATTATTATCTTATTGTGGTCATAGGTGGAGATTTATTTTTATCTATTGGAATAGAAATACGGTCAACATCTATAACTCCTGACGTGATCTTTAATTTTAGTTTGTTTATATTGCTTTTTTTCCCTTTTGTCTTTTATTCTCTAATTGTTTCTCTGATAACATTTCCATTAAGGGAAATCTATTCAACCCTTTTACATCTGAAGTTGTGTGCTGACCATCCTAAGTTATAAGATTTATAAATACAGTAATTATTTAAAGATCTCTAGGTTTGGTTTAATGCCGCCTCTTGATTTAATTTGTTCAATGGACTGCTGAATGTAAGATGCTGCTCCATTTGAGAATATGGGTCACAACGTCTTAAGAGAAAATTTGAAAAATACACAATAATGCACAATTGATTGTTAAATGTCTGCCAGTGTCAGTGGCTCAGTAGGTAGCACACTCGCCTCTGTGGCCGGGAGATCAGAGGGCTGTGGGTTTAGCACCCACATCTGACACTTGGGTTAATATCCCAGTACTGACACTGTAGTGCAGCATGAGAGGGGTGCTGCACTTCTGAGGTGCCGTCTTTTGGATGAGACGTTAAACTGAGGTCCCATCTGCCTGGATTGGTGATAGTTCAGGTGGATGTTAAAGATCCCATGGCACTTATCGAAAAGAGTAGGGGAATCTATCCTGTGATCTAGCCAAATTTCCCTCATTCACTAAAAATACCGCCAACAGCTTAATCTGGTTCAATTTCAGTTGCTTATCATCTGTATCCCCCCTCTTCCCCGGTCACCACCTGAAAAAGGGACTTCTAGGCCCAGTTGGCTTAGTGGGTCAACAAAATTCAATGACAACAGCAACAATAATAAATCAAAAGGACTGATCCTTTATACTAATTGAGGAGACAAACCTAAGACAACTAGGAAATGCTAATAAAATATGCAATTCTAAGGGTCACTGAAAACCGCTGGGACCTGATTTAATTTCCCAGCTTAAGAGCTACCTTACTAGCAGACCTGAATACACAGGTTAAAGTTTATTAAAAGTTCTTAGGTATGTTGCATACGTTGTTGGAGCTGTTCGATGCTTTAATAACTTAAAAATATGTCCACCCAGATTCAATTTAGATTCAGTTCAGTACAAAATAAGTCTTTTTGTGCTTGCTATCACGTCCTTTTGATAAGTTCTTATTCCTGTTGCGACTCTCACCCAATAACCATCGAAGTGTGTGGTCAGTATTTTAGAAAAAGAGGGCAACCACAACAACCTTCAAGTAATTCCAGCTTGACTGCTTTCTGCTTCTTAAATCAACCAGTTTCACTGTCTGCCAAGTTTCCCAAAATTCTCAATGACAAAGAGTATATTCTTCTCATCTGTTGGCATAGATAGTATAGTCAATAATGATCAGAGCAGTTTTCAAAGGCTGGCATAGATATCCTTCTACTCTCCGGAACCCAGACATCATTGTACTTCCAGGTAATATGCATTCTATGCCCCTGGGAAGAACAGTACCTAGGAACAGATGGGGGGAAGGGGACACAACAGCCTTTTGTCCAAAAAAATAAGGGAAGACAATAGTGCTTTAGCCTGCAGTATTACCCTCATTATGAGCCTTGTTTTGGATATACAGTATATAGGATTTGGGAAGTGCAGCAGTACTAAAATAGCCTAACTGCCTGTTTCAATTGTTCTCAGTTATAAGCACATTTATGCAGTAGCAGAGAAAACAGTTTTAATGCTCCTTGACCAATGATCTAGAGATAATTATATCTTAAACTAAATAAAACAACTTAATTATGGTGCTAAAGAAGAGCATACAGAAGGCAAAATTAATCTGATGTGTAAGTCCCACAAAACCAGTCACCTTGTTCATCTCGTCTGCCCTAGGAGACGTGGCTCCCTGTACCTGTAGTGAAGTGAAAATGGTGAATCTGAAAGCAGATCACTGGCACATGCACCTTTATACTCGAGTCAGCTGGTATGACTCTGGTGTGAAAATTTGAAAGAAAAAAAACTCTAATGTGGACAAAAAAATCCCTTAAACATATAGGCATTGCAAATATCAAAAACAGAAAATATAAATAATGTCAAGAACAGTTTGATAGAGATAGAAACTCGAGCACTGACATAAGCAATCGATAAAAAAAATTAGAGATCCAACTGCACTGTGAATCTAGAGATCACTACAGAACCAGTAAATAAAATTGTTTAAAAATAGTAACTATTCTAAAATAAGGCAACTCCTCACAATTTCTGATAATTCTTACAGAGCTAGCAACACAATCACAGTGGAGGTATTTGTTTTCAAGTATACTTCCAGCAGCGCTGACCCCCACAGGTAATAATTCCTTTTGAGAACAAGCAACAATTTCTCTTCCTCAGCAGAGAAATGTCCAGTTTTCTCAATCTAAAAGTTGTTGCAAACAGGAGACAAGACAGGAGGGTAGAGTTCCTTTGTAGGAGGGTAAAGTTCCACAGACATGCATTCACTCCATTGTGCAGCTTTCTCCGTAGTTAACCCCAGTGGGATCCCTTGTATAATCCTCTCTCCAGTGGGCTCTCTGCCACTTGAGACTCCAGGCTCCTAAAAGAGAGAAAGACAGTGACAGGGAAGACAGCACACTAAATCTCTTTCACAACAAGTTGGTCTGGAATGGGAACTAGAAATACTTCACAAATAAGCCAACAGTGACATACCTTTTATAAAAAGAAAATAAGCCGTTCAGCTCCCTTGCTCAAGAAGTTACTCCACAACTTCTCGGTGTGCAGTGAATCCTCCGTCTCAACCTCTCACGGTCCCCTCCAGGAAAACCCCAAAGCTTTCAGGGAAAATGATCTATGGGAGTGAATAGGGCTAGAAAGTAAGAAAAATGAATGGGAAACAAGATCTCATAAATAATATCAATTAAAAGGTGAACTATATAAAACCAACAGAAGAGATGCCTTGATTAATCAAACTGTGGTTATTCCCTGGAACAGCTTGCCTGAATCTGCAGTGAGCAGTACAACTATGGATTCCTTTAAGGTAGAATTAGACAAATACTGGGGTAATAAGTAATTATTCAAATCTGTTAACATGGTGAGTCATATTGGCTAACACTTATAGACTCATATAAAATCCTATGAATTCTATGAATCACATGCTGAGTCCCATAGTGGATCCCTTGTACAAATGGGCAGGGTTTCCTGGGAAGGAGCATACTCCACCAGGTTTAAACAATGGCGTTTGCCTGAATGGACACACCTAGCCCACCCAGGCATCATTGTGTGCTGGTGCAGCTGTGTGCAGGGGGAATCCTGGTGCTGCCACGCTATGCCAGTAACCTGCGGGAGGCCCATAGATATTTATGGCAGGGTCCCACTCACATAGCCCTGGCCAGTGCTCCACACCTTAGTGCATAGTATGCTGCATGAGGCACACCCCTTGGCATGCCCCTGGTGTGGCACTGTGCAGCCGGCTGGGGGATCTAGTGCACCCATGGTGAATACCACCAGGTGTGCGTAGATCACTGGTGCATGGCATTTGGATGTAGGAATGAGTTGTACATAAACCCCAGTGAGTAAAAAGTGGATCCACAAAGATTCACAGGCCTTGGTTAGTTTACTCCAAGTCTACAGATGCTGTATTTTGCTTCTGTTGCAAGCTTTTTTGGTGAAAAAGGGGGATTGTTTACTCAAGGTTTCTCCAGTTGTCAAAAGTTATCATAAAGGCTGTCTCAGTATGAAGCATACCCATCACACAAGGAGAATTTCTGTAAGTGGAAACATCTAGAACTAGGGTTACAGAACTGGACAATAGACAGGAATTTGCAAGAAAAGCTAAATAAGGAAAAGGAATAATGGTTACAGTGCTTTGTAGAAATTTGGACTGTGTTTTATATTTAGCAGGACTAAACTTAGCCTTCCATGGTCCAGTAGACCATGTTCGTAGACAACAGTGGAAATTTTTTGAAATTGCTGGAACTGTTGTCCAGGTGTAACCCTGTCAAGGATGATCATTTCCAACATGTTCTGCGAGGAACCAACATTCATTATTTAAGCAACGATAGCCAGAAATAATTTTTGCAGATGTTAGCTGAAGCTGTGACTGGTAAGATTCAGGACAAAATGCAGAATGCTCGGTACTACAGTGAGCTGATGGATTGCACTCGAGATATTTCTCACCAACAGCAATAATCAATAATGATTCACTATGTCACAATCAATAGAGAGCAAGTTGAAGTGCAGGAGAGCTTTCTGGAGATTCTCCATGTTGAAAATACAACAGGAGAGGCTTTGGCTGAATTATTGCTAAATCGACTTAATGAACATGCAATAAAAATTGAAAACTGCAGGGGCCAGTGTTACGACAATGGGGCTAACATGAGAGGTGTCCATGGAGGAGTTCAAGCGAGAATATGACAGGTGAATGAATGTGCAGTGTACGTGCCTTGCTGTCCTTATAACTGGAATCTTGTGTTGGAACATGCAGCTGAATCATCGACAGAAGCAAATAATTTTTTGAGTATTGCAGTGTCTTTACAGAATCTTTTCAGGGTCCACTAAATGCTGGGACATCCTCGCTAAACACATGACACACTATACACTCAAGCAACTTTCAGAGACCTGCTGGAGTGCTTGTGCTGAAGCTGTAAAGGCAGTCTGTGAACAACTGCCCGAGTTGTTGAATGCTTTGCTCAAAGTATCAGAAAGTGGCAAATGTGACAGCAAGATGCTGTCTGAAATCACAGGCCTTGTGAAAACACTGGAATCATTTTCATTTGTTTTATGTTTAGTTGTGTGGAATGAAGTGCTTAGCACCATCAGTCATGTGACAGCGATTTTACAGTCACCCAACTTAAACCTATCAAATTAAATTGAAGTGGTTTGGGCAATCAAGGAACAGCTGTCTGATTATCGAAGACAAGGCTTCGGTAGAGTATTAGAGGAAGCATAGGTGCTAGCCAGAAAGCTGAACATTGAATTGGTTTTTCCAGAAAAATGCACCCAACATTGAAAACTCATGCTAGGAGAGCTTGCCAAGGATGAACCTTTAACTGGTTAGGAAAGTTGTGAAGTCAATTTCTTAAACTTTTTTCTTCATTTTTTAGCCCCAATTTTACCTGTTTTCTCTCGACCCTGCTGGCCACATGCGTGTACGTGCTGGCACATGCACACCACAGTACCAGGATGCCCTCTCACTGCTTGCCACCCACTCACCTATAGTGCCTGTGAACCTCCTTCTGGGGGCAGTGGAACTACAGTGGGTGACAAAGTCCTCACCAGGAGAGGAGAGCTGTCTTTCGGCTACTCAATCCTTCTCCCTCTCCCCTTCCCCCAATGCAGTCTCTCTGATGACCCAGGCTCATTCTCGAACCTGGGTTGCTGGCGTGACGTAAGGTACGGTGTCTGACACCTTAGCTCTCAGTACCACTGGGCCGGCCAGTCATTTTTTTTAATTGCCTATTGAATAAAGCACTGATGGAAATTGAGGAACACTTTCAGTTTTTGCATGACTTTGAATCAATTTTTGGTTTTCTGTTTCACATAAAAGTATCTGGAAGTGATGAAAAGCTACAACTATCCATGCAGGGAGTTGGCCCAATTTCTTGGGGACATAGATGTCTCAGACATGGCCAGAGAAATAACCTTGCTTGCTCATTTCTTACCTGATGTTTTGAACTCTCCATTTCAAGTGTTAAAGTGTACAGTACCTGGTACAGAAAGGCCTGAGCAGAGGATTCCCCAACACCCAAATCGGACAGCAATTGTTGCTTACAATTCCAATTATAGTTGCTAGTGCTGAGCGATCTTTCAGTAAACTGTCTTTAATAAAGAATTACCTGTACTCAGCAATGTCACAGGAGAGATTGGGTGGGATATTCAAAGGGGTTGCTCCCCAGCGCAATATTCAAAGGAGTAAATTGCTCAGCACAACCCCCAATGCACCGGGGCACACCAGTAATGTATGCGGTGCAAGTTTGGGGGGGTGCGTGCCCATGCATATGCGGCACATCCCAATATTCAGCCCAGGATGTGTGGCGCACATGCAGGCACAAACCCGCCTTGTGCCACACAGGGGGGCGAAAAGATGTGCCCATCAAAACCAGGAACATGTCGGGGGACACCCACAGGCAGGCTGCCGTATTGCTGGGCACAACACAGCAGCCGTCTGCTGTAGGTGGCCACCCAACCACAGTCCAGGCATCGTGCCCCCCCTCACCTGATCACAGGCATATAAATATAATAGCTCTGGTGGTCCAGTGGACCCTATCCCCTTCCTGATCACGGGCATAAGTGTAAAATAATATCCCTGGTGGTCCCGTGGACCCAATCCCCTGCTCAATCGCAGGCATATAAATAGATAACCCTGGTGGTCCAGCAGTATCCCCCATCCCCACCTGTCCATTGAGCCCCGCCACCCTGAACCCCCCATCAGAGGCAGGTGGCAGTTCCCCACCCACAAGCCACCCAGCTGCCCACTGACTGACAGCGTACAGTATGGCTGTATGCCTATTGGTCCAGTCTGTGGGCCAATGGACATGCAGACCGAACTGTACTACACAGTCATGAAATGTGAATGGTTCATTCACGTTTTAGGACATCTGTTGTGCAATGATGCATGCCCATTGGCCCATGCAGTGGATCAACAGGCATACAGCCATACTGTATGCTGTTAGTTGGCAGGTAGCCGGGCGGCTTGCGGGTGGGGAGCTGCTATCTGCCGCTAACTAGGGGGTGCTGGGTGGCGGGGCTCAGTAGGCGGGTGGGGAGTGGGGGTACCTCTGGATCACCAGGGTTATCTATTCATATGCCCATGATCGGGCAGGGGATTGGGTCCACTGGACCACCAGGGTTATTAATCTACACTTAAGCCCACAATCAGGTAGGGGAGCAGGTCCACTGGACCACCAGAGATATTTTCCTACACTTATTCCCGTGATCGAGCAGGGGAGTGGGTCCACTGGACCTCCAGGGATATTTTCCTACAATTATGCCTGCGATTGGGCAGGGGAGCAAGTCCAGTGGACCACCAGGGATATTTACTTACTATGTTCGCAATCAGGCATTGGGGTAGGATCCACTGGACCACCAGGGATATTTATATCTTATGCTCATGATCGGGCAGGGGATCGGGTCCACTGGATCATCAGGGATATATTAAACATATGCCCACTACGGGGTGCATTGCCCGCCGAGGGGCAGGGGGTGTCAGTCCCTGATGGCTGCAGCTGGGCAGGGTGCCAGGCACAAGCCTCCGTGGATCAGCGCACCGCATGCAAATTGGGCCATAATGACATGTAAATAGCCCCATTTACACCTTGCATACATAATAGCCTCATTTGCATGCTCACGGCTGAATATCACTCTTGCTGCACCTAGCGCAACTGCACTTGCACTGGTGCAGCCCCCTGCTCCCCTGCTGCCACTTGCACTGGCACAGTGCCACTGCGCCATGTGCAGTGCATGTGCCCTCAGTACCATATTCTACGGTGCTGAGCCATGGCGCAGCACCGTTGAATATCACCCTGGCTCATCCCAGTTGCTTGTGCCCCTGCCTGGCACGGTCTGAATATCTCATCCATTGTCTGCACTGGTTATACTGTCGATTGAAGATAGATTTGCAAGACAAGTAAACTTTTTTGATGTGATTAAAAAACATGGTAACTTGTTAACTTGGTAGAGACAGACAGAAGAAGGCTTAGGTCCATGGAGATTGTCTCCCACTACATAGTGGGGAAGGAAAAATATGTTTATTTATACCCAATTTTAATTATATATTTATGAAGTTCATGTTTAAACTGATTGAAGGACTTAATAGTTACCAAATACTCTGGTTGTACATTTCACAACCTGGTGGCTCTATTAGCAAAATAGTTGGCTCTTCTGTTTGTATTGGCTCTAGAAACTACCACTTGCTTATTATGAGACCTTAGAGGGACAGACCAATTATTAAACTTAAGGCCTGACTGGGTCATCAAAAGTGGATCTTTTAATGTATTGTATAAAAATAATAAATCTCCTCTACACCTTCTTGTATCTAGACTGAACACATTTAATTTGCTTAATCTATTATCATAATTCATAGAATCCAATCCCCTAATGATTTTACTTAATCTCCTCTGAGGTCTTTCCAATAGATCCATGTCTTTCTTTAAATGGGGATTCCAGAATGGAGAACCATAATCTAGATGTGGAATGACATATGTTTATGTGCATTATGCAGTGTGGGTCACGTGAAACAAATTAACGTTGCATTGATCGAATGAAATGATTTGTCCTTCTAGCAACTAATGCACAGTGGTCATAGAAACAGAGAAACATAGATACATAGAATTTGATGGCAGATAAGGACCGCTTGGCCCACCTAGTCTGCCCATTTTCCTACCTAACAGATAAGCTGCAGATCCTAATTAACCAACAGCTTACTTCCTCCTACCCCCCCACTAGGACTGTCTTATGTCTGTCCCATGCATTCTTGAATTCCCCCACTGTTCTTGACTCCGAAACTTCCTCAGGGAGGCTGTTCCATGCATCCACAACCCTCTCTGTGAAAAAATACTTCCTCACATTACATCTGAGCCGTTCCCCACTATCTTCAAATTGTGCCCCCTTGTTCTTGCACATCTCTTTTTCTGAAAGATGCCACCCTCTTGGACTTTGTTGATTCCCTTGAGGTACTTGAAAGTTTCTATCATGTCCTCTCTCTCCCTCCTTTCCTCAAGGGTATACATATTAAGCTCCTTTAGTCTTTCTTCATATGTCTTCTGGTGCAGACCCTGCACCATTTTGGTTACCCTCCTCTGGACAGCCTCCACTCTGTCTATGTCTTTGCGGAGATGGGGTCTCCAGAACTGCACACAGTACTCTAGATGGGGTCTCACCAACTGTCTGTACAGAAGGATAACAACTTCCTGTTTTCTACTATTGATGCCTCTCCCTATGCATCCCAATATCCCTCCAGCCTTCCTTACTGCCTTCTCACATTGCTTGCCCACCTTTAGGTCATCTGATATAATTACCCCCAGGTCCCTTTCCATTTTTACTGTTGTCAGTATCTGAACCCCCATTGTGTACTCTTGCCCTGGGTTTTTGTTTCCCAGGTGCATTACCTTGCACTTCTTTGCATTGAATCTGAGCTGCCATACATTTGACCATTCCTCCAACCTTGCCAAGTCCCTTCTCATCCTTTCCACTCCATCTTTTGTATTAACCCTGTTGCAGATCTTTGTGTCATCTGCAAAGAGACATACTTTTCCTTCCAGTTCCTCTGCAATATCACTTATAAAGACATTAAAAAGGACCGGTCCCAGTTGTGAACCCTGCGGTACTCCGCTAGTAACCCTTCTTTCTTCACTGTGGACTCCATTTACTACTACCCTTTGCGTCCTGTTGTCTAGCCAATTTTTTATCCATGCTACCACCTTGGGACCCACTCCAAGGCTGGCTAACTTGTGTATTAATCTTTTGTGTAGAACTGTATCAAATGCCTTGCTAAAATCTAGTTAAGCCATGTCCACAGCCCCTCTCTGGTCTACTACTTTGGTCACCCAGTCAAAGAAATCTATTAGATTCGTCTGACATGACCTTCCCATCGTGAATCGATGCTGCCTTGGGTCCTGTGCCCCACTGGCCTCTGGGTACTCAACAATTCTTTCCTTCAGAAGTGATTCCATCATTTTACCTACCACTGAGGTCAAACTAACTGGTCTGTAATTTCCTGCCTCTGTCCTGCTCCCACTTTTGTGAAGAGGAATCACATCCGCGCTCCTCCAGTCCTCAGGTACCACCCCATTCTCCCATGATTTGTTAAAGAGATTAGTCAGCAGTGTCATTAGTTCTACCCTTAGTTCTTTTAGAATTCTTGGGTGAATCCCATCAGGCCCCATTGCTTTGTCCACCTTCAATTTTATTAGTTCTTTCAGAACCCTTTCTTCTGTAAATGGACTGATATCGACCCTCATCTTCAGAGTGTTTCTCTTGTTTGGTTTAGGTACCTCCCCCTCCTCTTCCTTTGTGAATACTGAGCAGAAATATTCGTTCAGTGTCCCTGCTTTTTCATTGTCACCCTCTACCCACATTCCCTCCCCTTTATTAAGCCTCAGTATCCCTCCTTTGGTCTTTCTTCACTCCCTAATGTACCTATAAAAGGTCTTATCCCCCTTCTTAACAGAGTTGGCTATCCTTTCCTCGGTTTGGGCCTTTGCTATTCTGACTGCCTTCCCAGCCTCTTTCTGCTTTAACTGATAAAGTTCAAGTCAGTTGAAGTTACTCTGTTGTTTACTATTATTCCCAAGTCTCTTTCTTTATTTACTGATTTGAGTTGAATGCTGTTCATATAGTATCCATGTTTTGGGTTGTTTATCCTGTAATGGAACCCTATACATTTTTCAGGATTAAAGGCCATATGGTTTATTTGTGCCCAGCTTTGTAATGTGTATACATTATTTTACAATGTAGTATATTTTTTCACCGTATCTATCTCACCTCCTAATTTGGTGTCCTATTTGCATCAGTGAAAGTCCGCCATGTACACCTTTAAGTTCAGAAAATGGAAAAACAATATGTAAGTAAAATGAGTTATATTGAATTCATTTCTACTATAGGCTAAGTTTTGAGATGCAAATGTGAGGTATTTTCATAAAAACATTTTCATACCAAGTTTTGTATTTGATAAAATAATTTTTTTGGGGGGTTGGGGGCACTTTACAGTTTTGCACCAGGGCCTAGTAAATCCTAGTGCTGGCTCTGTCCCTTACCACCCGTTCTCCCAGTCAAGCCATGTAAAACATTCCCAGGTGGTTCAATATGTCCCCCAACCCTTGATCACCTATTTAATACATGTAAAACAGTCCCTTGTGTCTACTATGTCCCCCCCACCCCGGATTGCCTGTTTATTCAATACATGTAAAACAGTCCCTGGTGGCCCTGTGTATCCCTCCCACCACTGATTGCTCATTTGATACACACAAAACAGTCCCTGGTGGTCCTGCCCCCCCCACTCACCCAATATACATTAATATACATCCTTATGGTCCAGTGGCTCCCCACTAACCCCATCAACCCTCTTGGTGACATCCTACTTTCCTGCACCCCCTTACCTTGGCTCCCAGTGCTCCTAACAGCCACAAAGGGTGACTGGTACAGCCTTCCTCACATCTCCAAAGCCGGCCACCATATGCACTGTCAGTGAGTGGGTGTACTGCAGAAACAGCTGGTTCTACTGTACACACCCTCACTGACAGCTTATATGGTGGCCAGCCATGGAGACGAGAGGAAGGCTGTTCCAGTCACCATATGTATCTGGTAAGAGTACCAGAAACTGGGGTAATGGGGCAGGGGTATGAGGAGGTGGGATGTCAGCAGGCGGGTCTGGTGGGGGGGCCCTGGGGGGGCCTAGTAGATTACCAGGACCAATATCAATATGTGCTGGGTGATTGGGCAGTTAGGAGGTACACATTGGACAATCAGGGAATGTTTTACATGTATTGAATGGGAGAATGGAGAGTTGGGGGACACACTGGTCCACCAGGGTTTATTTTATGTGGCTTGAACAAGAGAATGGGGGTATGGAGAACCATTGGACCGCCAGGGTTCTTATTCCAGGCTTGACAGTGGCATGAATGGGCTGCTGCACCCCATGCAAATGTGTCCATAATGGACATGCAAATGGTCTCTTAGCACCTTGCCTGCCCAATGGTCCTATTTGCATGCTCACACTGAATATAGCCCGCAGGGATCTTGGTGCTATCACATCTTGGGCAGCAGTTTTCACTGTGTACTATATTCAGCCCTGGTCCATGTTGGGGCAGCGCAGTTTCACTAGGTTCTGTACTGACATGACCCAACATTCAGTCGGCTAGAACCACTTGCTATCCATCTGAATAGCATAGCAGCTGGGGGTGAGCTGCACTTGACCCATTTTCTGAATATGAGGTCCACAGTAACTTAATTAATCTTGGCAAGGCTTTTGATGGTTATACAGTAATTTGCTGAAATAAATGCTGGCATAAACTAAACAAGCATTTGTCAATGCTGAACGTTTGCTTGCTGTCATTGGTAGTACAGGAGTTAGAGAGATGCATAATAGGAATTGTAGTGAAGTATTGAACTAACACCAACCCCACCCCCACCCTGCAGAGACTGAAAGGAATTGGGGGTGTGCCTTTGGGTCATAGGCCATAATGCTTATGCTATTCTGCTTCACCCCACCCTGCAGACACTGACAGGTGTTGCAATGTGCTTTGGGGTCTTTGGCCTTTATGCTCAACCCATTTCACAAGGACATAAGCTGAGATGGGTGCAGTATAGGAGAGTGGGATGAACTTTAGGGCTGAAGATCTCAAGGCACACCTTAATGCCTGTCAGTGGCTATAGGAGGGGGGTAGAATGCCATGAGCATTACGGCCGATGAACCCAAGTCACCCCCCCGATGCCTGTCAGTCTCTACAGGGTGGGCGTTACTGTTGAAAACCTTAATGCCCCAGGTGTTTGTTGGTATTTTTGCTCCAAATTTTCAAAATGGGATTTTTGGGACCCCATCTCATGAACAGTGCCCCCTCCTGCAACACAAACTCTGGTATTTTCTCCTACTGGCCATACTGCTCTCAGGTGATGTTCATTCTAACCCTGGACCTGATACCGTCTTACCCAGTACCCTTGCCATGCTCAAGGTCTAACTATAGTTCACTATAATATCTGAATCCTCTTGCACAATTTCACTGAACTGGAGTCTTGGACTAATTTCTATAAACCCAACATCATCTGCCTCACAGAAACCTGGCTCAAACCTTCACCCCTGATTCGCTTTGTTCCCTTCTGTCCTATAATCTTTTGAGGTTTGATAGACCTGCTTCAAAAGGAGGGGGTGGTACAGTCATCTAGTTTAAGGATCAGCTACATCTCTCTGAAATCTGCTCTTCTCTCCCAACACACTGTGAAGCCATACATGTCCTTCTCTCTCTCTCGGCTGCAAAAAATTGCACATAGTGTATTCCTACAAGCCCACTCTCTAGTGGCCTAAAAGGTCTAGATGAGATGCTTGATCAGACCTCTCTTCTTTCTGGCAGAAATGAGGTTCTTATACTTGATGATTTTAACTAAAATTGGCTAGGAAACTCTCAACCCTCACTACTGACTAGGCTATAAGGTGCTAACCTACACCAGATGATCAATGACCCTACCAGGATTGCACATCACTCAAACTCCAGTACTCTGCTGGACTGGAACAGGACCAGCCACCCCAAAAACATAGTCACCTTGGGCAGTCTTGCTGACTCCATTTCTGACCACTCCCCCACTTTTCGTATTTGGGGAAAGGCTAGGCCTGCTCCATCAAAAAAAACACATTTCATTAATTTCCGAAACTATGCACAACTCGACTCACAATCCTTCCTACAGGATATCGCCACTAGTTATTGGTCCCGTCCCTTCAAATCAAGTGGCGCTCAGTCCGCCCTTAATCTATTTCTGTCCAACTTTCTGGTAATACAGAATAAACACTGTCCACTCATAGCATGGAGGGTCAAAAATAAGCCCACCCGCTGGCTGAAATCTGACTTACATTCCAAACTCTGTAAAAGGGACAAAAGTTGGCTCCAGCACAAAAGCACTGGGCTACCTACTGACCTTAATAATTATAGAACTCTGCACAATTAATGTAAGAAGGAAATCAAAAGGGCTAAAAGTGCCTACTGTAAGGATCTTCTGATTAACTCTTGTGATGATTCCAAGAAATTCTGGTCCCATATAAAGCTCTTCCTTGGTTCAAACCAGGCCCCTACTCCTACTAACACGTCCTTAAATGGGATCCACTGTAACAATCCCAGAACCATTGCTAATTTTTTCAATACTCAATTCTCTGGCCTCTCCAAATACACCACCTCCTTCCCTGCCCAACCGAATCTGACCACCCAACCTGAAGTCTCTGGACTGTCCTTCTATTTCAAGTCTGTCACCAACCATGAAGTACTCAGGATGTTAAACAATATATTTGATTTCACTGCAGCTGGATCTGACAATCTTGAACCAAAGCTCCTGACACCCTCTACCCCCTTCATTGCTGCACTTCTAGCTAAGATTTTTAACCTCTCCCTGTGCCAATGTCTCATTCCTGACATCTGGAAGATGGCTAGGGTAACCCCCATTTTCAAAAAAGGAGATTGTAAAGATCCATCAAACTATAGGCCTATTGCTATCTTGTCTGTTCTCAGCAAAATGCTTGAGAAACTTGTTGCCTCCCAAACTATTGACTTTCTCCAAAAATATGACCTTCTCTCCACTGCCCAGCATGGCTTCCGCAAGGGTCATAGTACAACCACTGCACTAGTTAAGTTTACATCAGATACCCTTGTGACCATGGACTCCGGCTCCTTAACAGGGACAATTGTTATTGACATGACCAAAGCTTTTGACTTGGTTGACCACACCCTACTCTTAACAACTCTGAGATCTCTAGTTTGTCACCAAATGTAGTTATGTGGTTTGGCAGCTACTTCTCTGATAGGACTCAAGTAGTTAAATACAGCTTCACCCTATCAGATTTAAACTTTATCATCAGAGGTGTGCCTCAAGGGTCTATCCTTGGTCACCTGCCTTTCTCCATATTTATAAATAATGTCACCCCCAACCTCCAAAAGCCCTACCTATAATATGCTGATGACATTGTCCTGTACACTAGTTCTAAAAACATTTCTGACATCAACCGGCACATCTCCCAGGACTTTGCACTAATTCAGTAATGGCTGGCTCACCAAAGGCTTGTTCTCAATGTAGCTAAGACCCAAGCCATGTTATTTGGTAATAATGCCAAGCCCAAACACTCCCTACCACATTACATGATCTCCACAATTAATGGCACATCTGTAAGTGTGGAAAACTCATTTAAATACCTGGGCATCACCATTGACCTGGCTCTTAATTTTGACCTTCACATCCAGCAGACATGTAAGTCTGTAAACATGAGACTTGGCATTGCCTACCACTCCAGCTATATGCTAACCCCATCTGCTAGGATAGCCATAGATTGTGGTATTCTCCTCCTGTCCCTCACCTATGGAGTTACAACCTATGCTGCCACAAGTAAATCTGGTCTTTGGAAGTGGGATGTTACCTACAATAACATCTGTCGCTATGCATCTTCTTCTCACCAGCTTAAACACCACTGCTTCCTTTATTCCGAACTTGGATGGCTTTCGCACCTTGCATCTTGGTCCTTTGCATATGGTTCGTTTATTAGTAACATCATCAGAACTCATATACCAAAGCCTCTGGCAGGACTATTTCTGACTCAGAAGTCTGGTTATGGCCTGTGCTCCATGGCCAATGCGCCTGTCCTCATCCCTTGACATCACTCCTCAAAAGGGGCAAGTGCCTTTGCAAGTCATGCCCTTCCAATACTGGAACTCTGTCCCTCTAACTTTATGACTTGTCCCTTCCCATGCCTCTTTCAAGAGACTGCTACACCATCACCTAGCTGATTCATGTAACTGCACTTGCTTCCAACCACCCTAGCCTGTTTATCCCCCCTTACCCTGACCCCTTTAGCCACTTCTTTCCAGTCATATCCCAAAATGCTCAGCACTTCTTTTTTCTTGTTACCTTTCTGACCTACTCACATACACTAGTAGTCCTCTCCTCCTTACCTGTCTATATCCTTTCTTTTCTCTACCATCCTCCTATCCCTCATTTCAATCCTCACGACTACCTCCTCTCCTTTATCTATCCTGTATGTGCACTCTTATGTTACAGCACAGCTTTTCCCTGCATTATCCTAACCCTATTTGATTTATATCCTGATCATACGACATTAGCAAGTGTATTATTTTTTCCCTCTTAGATAATGAATTTACTCTAAACAGTATTTTTCACCTTGCTCGTTATTTCATCTCCTGCTTGCAATATATTCCCACCCATGTAACATTGTTCATTTTAACGTTATGTCATGATGTATAGTTATGTTAATGTTGATGCTCTGTATTTGTTTTCACTGTTCTGTAATCTCCCAGGTCATGCCTGAAAATAGTCATTGCCATGGCTAGTGCACCCTACCCGGTAAACAAAAACTAAATAAAATTAAATCATTTTGTTACTCAATCCTGAAAGGTGATTTCACACAGCAACTACGCCATTTGGCACCACAGGTGTGGAAACACATTTTGGGCAGGATGTGAAAAATGACAGCTGTACTGTTCATGAGGAGGTGTGAAAAAATGGCAATGTTGAAAATCTGGAGTGAAAATATGAAAATGCGCAAAGTTACGAGCGTGTGTAAAAACTGCGAAATGCACGCCTGTGATGTGGTCATTTTGGGGAATTTTTTCATCATATTTTTAACATTAGCTTTTGGGGACCTCCCCTCATGAAGAGTGGCATTGTGATTTTGTTAATCCATCTTGACAGTTGATTTCGCACAGCGACCGCACCATTCTGCATCACAGGTGCAAAAACACATTTTGGGTAGGATGTGAAAAATTACAGCTACAGTATACTGTTCATAAGGAGGTGTTAAAAATGGCAATGTTGAAAATCTGGAATGAAAATATTAAAAATTGTGAAGTTGCGAGCTTGCGTAGAAAATGCACAATGCATGTCCGTAAAGCAGTCATTTTGGGGAATTTTTTCACCAAATTTTCAACATGGGCTTTTGGTACCCCATGTCATGAACAGTGATACTGGGCCAGCCTATTGGTGCAGCAGTTGGATTTACGCTGGTGACGCCGGCAACCTGGGTTCAGGAATGGATCCGGATCATTGGAGGGCCGGCTGGGAGGAGAAGGATTGAGCATCCCAAGGACAGCTCTCCTTCTCTGGGGGAGGGAAGGGGGGCTTGTGTTCACTGCAAGAGCGACACCTGGCTGAGGCTGGCTTGTTGCCATACACCGACGCATGCTGCACTATCTGTTGCCAGACAGACATGGGTCATCATTGCACGTCTCTGCCCCAGCATAAAAATGGTGGGAAAACTCTGCCCTGACTGTGTGCATGATGCCCTGCCCCTGGCCTTGATTAGCCACCCAGCCAGCTCACCTGACCAGTCACTATGATCTCAGCGCCGTTAAAGGGGGAGTCCGGTGCTAAGATCCCCCCTTCTGAGGGGGTAAGTCAGGGGTAACTCAATAACTGCAGGTAGAGGTGGTGGAGGTACAGGGGTGCTGTGACCAGAGCAGAGACTCGACGGTTGGGTGCGGGGAAAAAATGTAAAATAAAAAAAAATTAAAAATGAACAGTGATACTGTTGTTTTGTTAATCAGTCCCGAAAGGTCATTGCTCACAGTGACCACAAAATCACCTTTCAGGATGAAGAAACAAAATGACAGTGACATGTTCATGAGGTGGGGTCCTACAAACCCCATGTTGAAAATTTGGGGCAAAAATTCAAAAAAATGGCTGAGATATCACCCTAAGTTGAAACCCCCCATTTACTCCCATTATACAAGGCTTACCCAACATCCGGAGGGCAAGTATGGGTGAGGGGGGATGCAGGGAGGTGGGTACACAAAGGGAGGTTTGGGGTGGGGGAGGGAGACTGGAGATATGATGCTGGACTGCTTGCTTTTTTATGGTTTAACAAACAAAAACAAGACTCTGGGGGACCATTTTCTTTATTTATAGATTAAAAAAATAAAAATACTTTTGGGCACACTGGAGTGGGCTCCCAGTGTGCCACATGAGTTTGGGGAGGACATGATGCCAATGGGGATTTGGCACCCCCCGTCAACAAAGAAATTGAGCTTGGAGGGTGGGGGCATCCAACACTGGCAGTGGGCATCCCAGTGTAGGGAAAATAATAAAATGTCTGGGCACACTGGAGTGGGTTCTCTGAGTGCTACAATGTGCTTATGGAAGGGGGAAGGAATACATGGCGACATGGGGATGGGGCACCCCAATGTCATTTTTGCGGGAATGTGTGGCCAGCGGCAGAAGCCACCATTGTGGAAAGATATGCCACAGCTGTTTTATTTATTGAAATGTTTTACCAGGAACGACACACTGAGCAACTGCTCATAACTCCGGCCATGCGCATTACTGTGCACTGTAATGCACATGGCGGGAGTCTTCTCATCTACCACTGCAATGATAAAACTGCACCTGATTGCAGCAGCAGATTTGTTTCAACTCTTTGGCTCTCTTTGAAGTTTGCTATCATTGTCAGCATGCTCACTGACTGGTGTCTGAGGAACGCACCCAGTAATCGTCCCCTGCATTGGCCACAACACTGACACATCTCTGAAATGTGCTACTACCATAAGATGTTTCTTGCACATGCATGCAAGCTAGCATAAAAAGAGACTAACTAGAAAACAAAATAAATCAAGAGAGTTGTACTGTTTAATCTAATGCTGTTGGGTTGATACCTCTAACACCACTCGAAATTATTTAGACCCCTGTAAATGAATTCAATGGACACATCTTAAAATGAGGCTAAACTGACAACAAGAAATCTTTTGTGCAGTTTTACTATAGAATCTATGCCATAAGAAGTTTACTGTAAATAATAGAGCTACAGTATTAATGGGATACAAACAATCTTTACTTTGACTTAGTCTCAAATGAGACACAATGACTTTAAATTTGGTTAAATGTCATAATTAAAAAAATGAAAAAACAATATCAAGCATAGGTACTAACTGCTACAAAGACTGGCTTATTGTAGGCTCTTCAATTTAATTTTTTGGAGCCTACCATAACCCAATCTTTCCAGAATTAAGAGCAATTAATTTAATACAAAAATAAATAGAACACATGCATTTAAACAGCAGCATTTCTGCCTTTTTATACATGACAGCATCTAAGAATGTCAAGTGTCATGATGAGGTACCAAAGATGCCAGCATGCTGCTTTTACACAGACACCCCTCACACATGCACACACCATTCCCAACCCGTTCCTCTGCCCAAGCATCTATATAAGGTGTTGCATTTCACTTGAGCTATTTATTTAGAGTAAAGCAGCATTTAAGGGAGGCAGTGTAGCCTCGTGGTTAGGGCACAGTTGTGAACCTGAGAACTTAGGCATGAATCTCACTGGCGCAATTTCCTCTCTGTGACCTCTGGGATAAATTCTTTAACCTGCTAATCTGTCCTAAACCTATTCTCTAATTTATTTCTAATCTATCTCTATGCTTTTTGGGTACCCCTGTGTGCTTCAATCACAACATTATTCCCTCACATTGAATGAGTACTTTAGTTCTGTTGTTAAGGTGTAAACTACTGATTCACTTCTGGACAGTGTGATAACATTTAGGGATGCAGTTAGTCAACAGCAAAATGGGCAGAGCATTAGAGACAACGGATTTAGATATTCTCAAAGCAGCAATAATTACTGGTTTATTTACAAAGTGCCAACACTTTCCAAAATGCAAGTGCTGTGCACTATCCAATTTATTATCAGTTTGTGTTCATCTTGCTCAGCAAGCAGCTGCCTTGTTGGTCTCTCATCTGAACTACAGCCAGTCACAAGTTGAAGATGGGACCTATATTTTAATGAAATACTAATGGGTCTGTGGGACCTAATGGTAAACAGATTCCTGTGGCCAGATGAGATGCACTCTATGGTGCTGAGGCAATAAAAATAACCCAAGATTAGAGTAGATCTTATAAGAAGAGTTTGGAAAGACTCAGTGTATACTCTTTGGAGGGCAGAAGGGAGAGGGGTATAAGACAGAAACATCTAAATACATACAGGGTTACAACAGCATGAACTCCACTGAGTTATTACAGATAAAGAACGGTTCATCCACCAGCGGACACAAACTCAAGATGGAAGAGGGGAATATTAACAAACATTTGTCAATGCCGAATGTTGTCTTGCTGACATTGGCATCGGTAGTGCAGGAGTTGAACAGATGCATAATAGGAATAGCAGTGAAGTATGAAAGTGACGTCAACCTCACATCACCCTACAGAGACTGACAGGCACTGAGGTGTGCCTTTGGGCATTGGCCATAACATTCATGGCATTTCAGCTCACCCTATCCTGCAGTGCGACAAATACTGCATTGTGCCTTGGGGTCCTCGAGCCTTATGCTCACCCCAATCAGCCATAACACTCATGGTATTTTACCTCACCCTATTCTGCAGACACCAACAAGTGCTGAGGTGTGCCTTGGGGTGTTCGGCTTTACAGTCACCCCATTTCATAAGGATGTACACTGAAATGGGTGCAGCATAGGAGAATAGGGTGAACTGTGGGGCCAAAGAGTCCAAGGTACACCTCAATGCCTGTCAGTGGCTTGAGGGTGGGGTGGGGTGAGGGGATGGTATGGCATGAGCATAACAGCCAGCAATGCAAAGGCACATCCCTGATGCCTGTCAGTCTGTACAGGGTGGGGCGTTATGGTTAGAAACCCTAACGCCCTGGCCGTTTGTTGGTATTTGCACTACAAATTTGCAACACAGCATTTTTGTGTCCCCCCCCCACCTCATGAAAGTGTTTGGGACCTCTGCTCATGAATAGCGGCACTGTGATTTTGTTAATCTGTGCCGAATGTTGATTTCTCGCAGCGACCAAACCATTCTGCGCAAGATGTGGGAAAAGTCCATTCAGGCAGGATGTGAAAAATGACAGCTGTGCCATTCATAGGTAGGTATGAAGAGATGGCAGTGTTGAAAATCTTGAAAATATTAAAAAAGCTCGGATTTACGAACATAAGTAGGAACTTGTAACACAGTCATTTAGTGCAATTATTTCACCAGATTTTCAACATAGGCATTTTAGGACCTCTGCTCATGAACACTGTCACTGTGATTTTCTTCATCTGTCCTGTTTGATGATTTCCCATAGCGACCGCACCATTGTGCGCCAGTTGTGCGAAAACAATTTCGGGCAGGATGTGAAAAATGACAGCTGTACAGTTCATAAGGAGCTGTGTAAAACTGACAATGTTGTAAATGTTGAGATAAAGTATTATAAAATCTCGAAGTTATGAGTGCACATGGAAAGTGCACAATGCATGCTTGTAACATACTCATTTTGTGGACTTTTGTCACCAAATTTTCAATGCACACTCATAACACAGTCATTTAGAGGAATTATTTCACCAAATTTTCAACATAGGCATCTTGGGACCTCTGCTAATGAACAATGTCACTATGATTTTCTTCATCTGTCCTGATCATTGATTTCCTACAGCGACCATGCCATTGTGCGCCAGTTGTTCGAAAACACATTTTGGGCAGGATGTGAAAAATGACAGCTGTACAGTTGATAAGGAGGTGTGCAAAACTGACAATGTTGTAAATGTTGAGTGACAATATTACAAAATCAGGAAGTTATGAGTGCACATGGAAACTGCGCAACGCATGCTTGTTACATACTCATTTTGTAGACATTTGTCACCAAATTATCAACATAGGCATTTTAGGACTCCTACTCATGAATGCTATCACTGTGATTTTCTTAATCTGTCCTGAACACTGATTCCCCACAGCGACCGTGCTTTTCTGCACCTGTAGTGCGAAAACACATTTCGGACAAGATGTAAAAAAATGATGGCTATACTGTTCATAAGGAGGTGTGGAAAAATGCCAATGTTGAAAATCTGGAGTGAAAATATTACAGATTTGTGAAGTTATGAGCGTGCGTGGAAAACTGCACAAAGCATGCTCATAAAACAGTCATTTTTTTTTTTTTATTTTTTCACCAAATTTGTAACATAGGCTTTTTGAGAGTCCACCTCATGGACAGTGGCACTGTCGTTTCATTACTCAATCCCAAAAGGTGATTTCACACAGTGACAGTGAAATCACCTTTTGAGACCAAACAATGCCACAATAGTGACTGAATTTATGAGGAGGGGTGCCAATAACCCCATGTTGAAAATTTGGTGCTAAAATTTTGAAAAACATTCGAGATATGCACCAAAGTTGGAAAAACCCTATTGATGCCAATATACAGCTTTCCAGCATTTCGCAGTCGGCTTTGAAGAGTGCAGACGTGTACCTGGTTCCCCTAAGATTGTCACGCTGGGCTCCGGAGCTAAGTATGGGGTGTGGGGGTGTGGGGAGGCAGGATGCACAGAGGGTGGGCGCGGGTTGGAGGAGGGGCCACTGGACTTGAAGAGGGACCATTTTCTGGTTTATAGGGTACAAAAAAAAAACCAAAAAACATTGCAGGACAGTTTTTCCTTTTACAGGGGCAATTGGTACACTGGGGTGGGCTCCCAGTGTGCCACCTGTGTGTTTTTTGGGGAGGGCTGTAGCCGAAGGAGGATTGGGCACCCTTGCTGGCCATACAGAGGTGGGGGGTCACATGAGCCAAGAGGGATTGGGCACCCCCTCGGCAAACAAGACATGGGGGGGAATACATTATGCTGATGGGGATTGGGCACCCCCATTGGCTTTCACAGGTAAAAGGTGATAGCTGTCCCTTGGCTTCTCTGGGGACTTAGAAGCTGATGGGGAAGCTGGTGCCATGTTTCTTGCCCAGAGCAGGCAAGCAGTAATTGGCTGCTGCAATCAGGGACCACTCTGTGGTGCTCCCTAATTGCAGCAGCTAATTTCTTTGAAGGTGGTGGAACATTTTTTCAACTGCTGTCATAGACAGTGTGCTATGCCATTGGTGCCAGACAGCCCAACCTCACAAAGCAATGGCACCATTGGCTGCACCAGGACCACATCTCTGAAACCTGCTTCTCAACTGAAGCAACCACAATATGTTGTATGCACCGCACACATAAGACAACATAGAAAGGACATTGCTGTGCTGTTCAGCTGACTCCACTGACCTGGTGCCTAGCCATTCTCAGTGTCTTGATGCACTTAATAAATTTCTCCTCTCCTCCTATGCCCTGAGCTCCTGATACTACCAGTCTTCCCACCCTTACCCTTTTCACATCTTCCTTTCCTCCTTCCCATTCTTCTTTTCCTCCCTTTTAACGCAAAGGCCCCCACTTACATTACTGTTCTATCCTCCACCCTCCTACCACCCACTCCCTCTTGCCTAAATTTGATCTCTCCCACTAGTCTCCCTCTAGTCTCCTCCTCCTTGTCTAAGCCCTCCACCTCCTGAGCTGAGTCTACCCTCTAGGCTGCCACACCCCTGATGGAGCGTATCCACCAGGATGCTTTGCACTTGTTTTTTGGAACTGAATTATGTGTTTTACCATATCAGTTGAACAATAAAGTGAACATCTGTTAACTTTACTCATTGTGTCAGGGGTACTCTGAACTTGGACATCTGCTATAAGTCAACTAATTCATTGCCCGAGCATTGCCATGGTTGAATTATCCCTTACTTGCTATATGTCAAATCATTAGTGACAGTACATGGTGTCACCTGAATTATTCCGTTGACTTTATAAAATGTACTCCTTTCTATTTTTTTTGTGAACTGAAGTTGTTATAATGTATGTAAGTATTAATGTATGTATGTATTGTATTGTATAATACTGATGTGGAACCTTTGAAAATGAGCACCTTGCTCAAAGGTTATTTCCGAACTATGAAATAAATAAATAAATAAAATTAAAATAAAATGTTGAAATAAATTCAGTAACTACAACAAAACAGTAGTCAAACTTGAGCAGATGTTAGTTTTTAGCTAAGCTCTCCCAAGCTAACAAACAACCTTCTTGAGCAACCCTTGTAGTTAGTTAGTTAGTTGCCCAAGGACCTATTTACAAAGTTGTCCTGTTAAAGACATTTATGCAGTCCATACAATACTAGTAGCCAAATTAATATAGCATTCATCAGTCACTGCTAAAGTAACATATGCATCACATACAAAACAGACACATGTTAAACAACAGGAGACAATACAAATCATTGATTACCCAATGATCTAAGTGCAGATACATACTTCTGTGTAAGTTTTGTTAATAGCTGTTTTAAAAGAACCAAGCTTAGGCAGACTTCTCAATGAAGGAGGAATGAATGACATTCCTTATTTTCCCTAGCTGCTGTCTATAGGGAGTATCTTACAATACTGCACATAATACTACATCTTTTCCCTTTTAAAAGAAATTAACTTGCAACACAGAACATCAGAAAAGAATGTAACAAGGCCATTTTCCTCTACTGAATAACTACCGAATCTTTGCCATTCATGTCCCTAGCAGACAGATTGAGCAAAATTTAACAAGTTTTTGTCAGTCTTTCAGGTTACTTGATGTGTATGTGATTGGCGTAGAAGTTGACATGTCACCCTTGAATATCAGTTGAGAAACAGGTGAAGATTTCAGCAGAAACTGAAGCTTCTAGCACAGGTGAACTAATATAATCAGTATTGACAGTCAAGTCCAAAGACCCTTCCACTTAATTGGATTAGAGACCATTTCTGTTAGCCAAAGATCCATGTAATTTGTGCATACCACTTACCCTTGTGCTGTCGGCACTACATAGGAATTTTGGGGTACTAGGCAGTGATTGTACCTTCCTGGTGCAAAGAGTTGCTCCTGTAGTTAATGTCTTATTTTGTTATCTGGAACAAGACTTTACTGTTTCTTGATATCTGTCAAAGTACCATTTGTGTTTGGCATTTTTTCTTTACTTTTGACACATACTGTATGCAGTTCAGCTGAGGCCACAATTAGAAGGTTATCTTTCACTTAAAATAGGAGTAGAACTTGTGTCCCATAAGCTGTTGAGCTGGTGATCATCTGTTTTCAAATGGAATGCTTCGGTATGCCAGAATTCCTTATACCAGAACTCATTACCCTCAAGTGCTTTCTTTAAAAGGAGCTTTTTCATTTTAACCTAGTTCTCAATCAGCTCATTACAACTGGGAAAACAAAGACTAGAAGTAGAAGACACAAAGTCACAGTACTAAGTAAAATCTTTCAACTGTGTACTGCTAAACTGAGGACAGGTGTCTGTAAAGAGCTCCATTGGGACTGCATGTCTAGCAAAATGGAAACATGGCTTTCATTCCTTGAAGTACCATTTTTCTGCTTGTTGAAGAGAAGGAGACAGCCTTTGGACAGATTGAGTAGTTCTCTGTTTTCAAGAAATTGGTCATAGCCATTGCAGTACAATTCACATTAAACTGTTTCCCCAATGAGTTAATTTAGCATTTATGATTGAGTTGCATAAGTGTTTCTCGATCCAGTACAAAGCACCATACAAACTGTTTCTTAAGAGTTAAAATGTAGCTTTGCGTTGCATTGTAACTGGACTTCAGATTCATTCCAACTGAATTGCAATAACATTTCACAAACTTTGCTCTTGAGCTGGTTAAACATTAAAAAACAGTACAATATGAGATGCCAATGCATTGCCAACTGTAAAAGACAATGCTAAATCAAATCATTGGTGGAATAGTTTAATGTGACTTGTACTTTACTTGTAAAAAGGACTCGCTCAGCCTTCTGATAAGGCCCTTGTGTGACTGTATGCAGGTTCAGTAACTCACTCACGTGGTTTTGTTTGTACAGCAAACACAAATGACAATGAGCAGCTTTCTGGGAAATTTCTGTATTTATTCTCAGACAGAACAATGCTTTCTTGACTCACCATATACATTTTTTCTTCCTCCAAGAAGCCCTAGTATATTTTGTCCAACATTTCTTATGTCATCACTGGAGAAATAGCAATACCTGTGCTCTTGCATACTTCACCATAGACTACTGATATCTCTTCCTGGGCATTCCAGAAGTCTCAGAATGTTGCAGACTAATGCTTTCTTGTTATCGGCCAGCCTGTCTAATGGATTTCCATGAAGTTTGTTAGGGAGTTAGCAGTCACAGTGTGTTGCCTGTTATTGGGAAGTAGTGCATGAAACCAGCACAGAGGAACCTGACATATCCATGTGTGCTTCAATGTCATTTTCAAAAGAATTTGCATAGTACAGTCATTAAGCAGCTTGCTGAAAATTGCCACTAGTGGTTTGTTTTCAGTCTCTAGCAGTACTGCTTGTCCATAGACATACTGATGAATGCATTCACATAAAAACATTATGTGTACATTATGGATAATAGCTCCTTCTCTGTTTGAGCATAGTGTGTCTTGAGCTAACAATGCCTAAGAAGTATAAGTTACCAGTCACCATTTGTCATTCCTGTGTTGCAATGTACAGTTTTGAATCCTTGTTGAGTTGCATATGTTGATATGTTACAGTTTCTTCAGATCTAAAAATTGAAACACTGGCTCCATGCCATGAATGTTCATGTTGTTCTAGCCTGCACCACTCTGACTCTTGTTTCTTAGGTTCTGCAAGGGTGCTGTTTCAGAAGGCATGCCCATAATTAATTTTCCCAAATAATTTATCACCCCAAGAAATCTCCTCACATCTGCCTTATATGTTCATCACCTCCACCTTTCAGGCTTCACTCCTTCTTCAGGGATCACATCACCCATGAAAGTGAGCTGTTTCACCCCAAATTCAAACATAGTCCTTCAAGTGTACTCTATGAACCATGTTCAGAAACATTCAAAGCCAGTGATACTGATCCTCTTATGTAGTCTCCCAGACTACCATGTCATTAATCATGATGCCTACTCCCTCCAGATGTTTAAAAAGTGTATATCTTCCTCCTGGAGGCTTGACTCCCTCCTTATGCATGATCCCCATTTTCTGCAGTGGTCAAAATCTGAAATCGAGCTTTTTTTAGGAGATAATCCCATCTCTGATACCTCAGCACAGAATACTTAGGAAACATATAAAGCCACTATGGAGGGAAGATCATTGGGTACACCACACATACACAGAAAGAATAAGATAAAGAACTGACTAGATTAGAAGAGGAACTTATAGCCGCTGAACGAGCCCTAAAGGCTTGCTCTCACTCCCCTTCTCACTCAGCCTTGACCCACCAGGTGTTAACCATCAAACTTAGACTCAATGAACTTCTGTCTCACAGGGCAGACCTGGCCATGCTGAAAGTTCAACACACATACTTGGAAGGGGGAGATACAAGTGGGAAAATTCTGGCCTACCAAATTCAGAAACAGCTGGAATCTAGATTTATTGCTAGCCTGAAGGACCCACTATCTGGACAGATAAGCTCAAAACCATTCGAGGTCAATAAGATCATGTCTAATTTTTACTCTCAACTATACACCTCCTCTCATCCTGAGTCTTATTCTGACACCCAAGCTTTCTTGAATAAATTATCACTTCCTAAATTGGCACTGGCCCAAAAGGAAATCCTGGATGCCCCATCACTATCCAGGAGATAACAACTGCTCTGTTATCATTAAAATCTGGGAAGACCGGGAAGAGATGGATTTCCAGTGGACTTTTTGCAAGCTATGACCCGCATGATTTCCCCCATCTTGGGCCAAGTGTTTGCTGAGTGCAAAAACAAAGGTGTCTTTCCTCCCTCCCTCAGGGAAGTCACAATAACCGTCCTGCCTAAAAGAGGGAAAGAGCCCACAGAGGCATCCAGTTACTGTCCTATTTCATTAATATATTCCGAAAGTAAGGTTTATGCAAGGGTTCTAGCTTAAAGAATTAACTCCCTCCTCTCATCCCTGATCCACCCTTCTCAGGTTGGTTTTATCCAGGACCAATACAGCACCGATCATACTCGCACCCTCCTAAATCTCGTTCATTTAGCCAAGCATATTAAGACTCCTTCAGCTGCTGTTGCAATTGATTTTGAAAAGACATTTGACTCTATCGAATGGGATTATTTGCATACTGTCCTAGACCACTTTGGATCTGGGCCACAGTTTTTGGCTAATATTCAGGCTCTTTATACATCACCACAAGCCCGAGTATTGACCAACTCCCTATTATCAGACCCCTTTCCGCTTTACAGAGGTACCAGGTAGGGATGCCCCCTCTCTCCCTTATTATTTGTCCTTGCAGTTGAACCTCTGGCTTCTGCCATCTGTCAGAATGGCAGCATTAAAGGGATTCAACTGGGATACTCTTCCTTCACTATGTTAATGTATGCTGATGATCTGTTGGTGACCCTGGCAAATGTTAGTACCTCTATTCCCCCACTGTTATGTCTACTGGACCAGTTTGCACTTATCTCAGGCTTGACAGTCAATCAAACCAAACCTGAGATTCTCCCTCTCAGCTCAGCCTGTTGTCCTGAAAGTATCCCCCAAGTGGGTCTTAAATGGTCCCAGAACACCATTACTTACCTGGGAGTGAAGATCAGTGCTAACATCGATAAGTAGTGGGATAATAACCTAGGTCCCCTGATCTCCAACTGTAAGCAGGAGTTAGAGTGTTGGGCCCGATTGAACCTCACCATGGCTGGGAAGATTGTGGCCTTTAAAATGTCGGTGGCACCCAAATTATTTTATGTCCTTTCTCACATCCCCCTCTTCCTACCTCAGCACTGGTTTCAAAAAGTGGATAGGATAGTGGACTCTTTCTTATGGGGCACCTGTCATCCCCGTTTTAGTAGGAATGCCCTTCGGGCACATTGGAGTCCAGAGGAGTGGGGACTTCCATGGATGGAAGGTTATAAAATGGCATGTCAATGTTCTCAGACTCTAAAATGGTTTCAAACCCATTCTGCTAACTCTTCTCAATGGCTAGAGATAGAGCCAAATAATTGGGCCAAACACTCTCCTAGCTTCTTTGCTATGGTCCCAGAGAACACCTTCAATCTCAAATAACCCCACCATGACTCCTTCTATCTATTACTGGAAAACCACACATAGGAAGCTTAACATGCATCCACTTCTTCTCTCTCACACCCCCTTATGGGTTAACTCTGCCATTCAAATAGGTGGCTGTTTAGTACACTGGCCATCCTGGATTAATAAAGGTATTTATTTTCTAACAGATCTGTTGCTCCCCAACACTACTGATTGCCACATTCCAAGAGCTGTAAACCCACTGGTCCTTACACAGATCTGAGTTTTGGCAATAACTGCAGATCCAGGATGCAGTTAAACCAGTATTAACCCAATCCAACACTAGACTAGATTACATTTCACCCATTGGCAAAATGGTTGGTATTAAAAAGAGGAGTTGCTGGGGCTATTTACACATCTTTAAGGAACTCCCTAGTTAACCCTGCACCTCGTCTCAAGACCAAATGGGAGGAGGCTTTGCATGTCCCAGTCTCTGACACCCAGTGGAAAAAATGCTGGAATATTGCCCACACTGCCTTTAGAGACACCCGTTGCAGATTGATTCAAAACAAAATCCTACACTTCTGGTATAGGACCCCAGCGGTCCTCTACACAGCTAAAGTTTTACCCCATGACAAATGCTGGAGATGTCTCCAGCCTGGAGGGAACTTGGTTCATATACTGTGGGATTGCTCTAGGATTGTGCCCCTTTGGGTAGGTGCAGCTCAAGAGACCAGTAAGATACTTCATCAGGCTATCCCAACCTCAGCCCCCTTGATATTGCTTGGCATACAACCCACCAACTCACTTCTCACTCACTCTCATTTCCAATGGTTGATGCTATTATATACGCAGGTTAAACACTCTATTTTACATAGCAGGAGAAGCCCAACCATGCCATCTCTAGCAGACATGTTATCCTCCCTGATGTCTTTGTATGAATTTGATAGGTGATCTCATGTATCCCTAGGGCAAATGGGCAAACTACAGTTGTGCTGGGCTCCAGACATGGCATATCTGGATCCCTGAGCTGGTATAGGCTGAGGGCCCACAAGAATACCCTTTTGCCTACTCCTCTGTTGAACTAGCAATGTTTATGGATGCCTCTTATACAGTATAAAATGTAATTGCAGTATATGTATTCAGTTATTCAGTTATTGTGTTAAGCAGAATGCATATAGTTGTCAGTAGGACACCTTAGTATAATATGGTTATGTAGTATTCATCAACATAAGCCTTGCATTATTTTGTATTAAGGTCTTGTTACTTTGTGGTAATCCTTTGTGTTTTAGGAGAGATCACAGTGACCACTGGAAGGTATTACTTTCTGACTACAAAGCCTTGTCTAACTTCGGTGGAGGTCTTTAATAATCTTACGCAGAAGTTCAAGGTCTGCATGATATATGACTACTAAGGGTATTCTGTCTGTTGCTGTCTTTTCTTTATATTGAAGTAGTTGTTGACTAGCCCCCAGCCTGACCACTCAATTTTGGATATGTCAGTAGTGGTCTTAAGAGAAAATCTCAAAAACACCCAACAGAGATGAGCTTTTGAGATTAAACTTATTTTACATCTCAATATGGTAGCAGATGGGATGAACATAGATCTGGGTTTCATGGGACATTACAGAAATTGACATCCATAGATCTCTTCTTCTTCAGACTGGCATAATATAGGACTTCAGCATGTATGGTGTGTGTGTGTGTGTGTGTGTGTGTGTGTGTGTGTGTGTGTGTGTGTGTGTATGTATGTGTGTGTGTGTATATACATGTGTGGGTATGTGTTGTGAGGTATGTGAATACAGCAGGTGTGGGGCTTGCTGTTACATTGAGGTAGGCTTCTATGTAGATGCATGGAGTTACAGTGTGTTACTATTACTCCACACACATAATGAATATTAATTTCTCCTTACTTTTTACCTTTACCCGGGAGTGGGGTTGATTCCACTGTGCCATATTCAGATTACCTAGCCTGTTACTGTACATACAGGAGTGTTATCATAGACTGTCACATACTTTTTTAACTCTGCACATATTGAGGTGCAACATCTCATTTGCATGGGGGTCCTGGACCGATCTTTTTACATTAGGCTAATAGTGTGGTGATTTGTGGAAATGTATGTATGTTAGACTTCTGGTCTTACACACATACTTTATATTTACTTCTAGTTACCTTACCCTGGGGAGGGTGGCAGTTTTATTCCTTTGTGGTTCTATCCAGAATCCTTGGAGATGTTACTATGCAGGTAAAGTAAGGTTAAATAGTGTCACATTTTTGCTCTGTAGGTATTAGGATACATGATCCATTTTACTTGGGATTTCATGACAAGTTGAATTCCTTTGGGGAACAATTGTAGTGACTGATGTGAATGAAGGTTCATTAGGTGTGTGTGTGTGTGTGTGTGTGTGTGTGTGTGTGTGTGTGTGTGTATCTCCTTAAAACTAGTTATCCCCCTGCATTATGGGGATGTGGGGTGGGGTAGGGTCTATTGTGTATGTGAAGAGGAGGAGAGAAATTCAATTTGTATCTCTTATTCAGAATCTTTAGACACTTCCGGTACATCAAGTTGTTACATGCTGAGAATTTATTGACATCAGTACATATCAGGCTGCATGGTCTTAATTCCTAGGTGGTCTTCAACAAGAGTTTTTGGTTTGACACTAACACTGTCAATTTATATTTAAATTATCATTTACAAAGTCCTGTCATTACACTAGAGGTTTTTGAAGTTTATGGGGCATGATATCTAGCCGGAGAGTATAGCTGGGTAATGGGTCCAGCTAAGTTTTACATATTATATAGTATGCATGATAGAAACATAGAAACATAGACTTTGATGGCAGATAAGGACAGCTTGGCCCACCTAGTCTGCCCATTTCCCTACCTAGACGATAAGCTGCAGATCCTATTTAACCAACAGACTATTTCTTCCTACCCCCCACAAAAAATTGCCTTATGTCTGTCCCATGTATTCTTGAATTCTCCCACAGTTTTAGACCCCACAACCTCCTCAGGAAGGCTGTTCCATGTGTCCACCACAATCTCTGTGAAAAAATACTTCCTCACATTGCCCTTGAGCCATCCCCCCCTCTATCTTCAGAGTGTGTCCCCTTGTTCTTGCACATCTTTTTCTGAAAGATGCTACCCTCTTGGACTTTGTTGATTCCACTGAGGTACTTAAACGTTTCTACCATGTCCCCCCTCCCTCTTTTCCTCAGAGGTATACATATTAAGCTCCTTTAGTCTCTCCTCGTATGGCTTCTCTTGCAGACCCTGCACCATTTTAGGTGCCCTCCTCTGAACTGCCTCCATCCTGTCTATGTACTTGTGGAGATGGGGTCTCCAGAACTGGATACAGTACTCCAGATGGGGTCTCACCAACTGTCTGTCCAGGGGGATAACAACTTCCTGTTTTCTGCTGGTGATACATCTCCCTATACATCCCAGTATCCCCCCAGCACTCCCAACCACCTTCTCACATTGCTTGCCAACCTTAAGGTCATCTGATATGATTACCCCGAGGTCCCTTTCCATTTTGCTGTTGTTACTACCCCCCACTGTGTAATCTTCTTCTGGGTTTTGTTTCCCAGGTGCATTACTTTGCACTTTTTGCATTGAATCCAAGCTGCCATACTTCTGACCATTCCTCCATAGAAACATAGAAACATAGACTTTGACGGCAGATAAGGACCGCTAGGCCCATCTAGTCTGCCCATTTCCCTACCTACAGGATAGGCTGCAGATCCTAGTTAACCAACAGCCTATATCTTCCTACACCCCACAAGAATTGCCTTATGTCTGTCCCATGCATTCTTGAATTCTCCCGCAGTTTTAGACCCCACAACTTCCTCAGGAAGGCTGTTCCATGCATCCACTACCCTCTCTGTGAAATAATACTTCCTCACATTGCCCCTGAACTGCCCTCCTTCTATCTTTAAATTGTGTCCCCTTGTTCTTGCAAGTCTCTTTTTCTGAAAGATGCTACCCTCTTGGATTTTGTTGATTCCTTTGAGGTACTTGAAAGTTTCTATCATGTCCCCCCTCTCCCTTCTTTCCTCAAGGGTATACATATTAAGCTCCTTTAGTCTCTCCTCATACGGCTTCTCTTGCAGACCCTGCACCATTTTAGTTGCCCTCCTCTGGACTGCCTCTATCCTGTCTATGTCCTTGCGGAGATGGGGTCTCCAGAACTGGACACAGTATTCCAGATGGGGTCTCACCAACTGTCTGTACAGAGGGATAACAACTTCCTATTTTCTGCTGCTGATGCCTCTCCCTATACATCCCAGTATACCCCCGGCCCTCCTCACTGCCTTCTCACATTGCTTGCTAACCTTAAGGTCATCTGATATGATTACCCCAGGTCCCTTTCCTGTTTTGTTGTTGTTACTACCTCCCACCCATTGTGTATTCTTCCCCTGGGTTCTTGTTTCCAAGGTGCATTATTTTGCACTTTTTTGCATTGAATCCTAGCTGCCATACATCTGACCATTTCTCCAACCTTGCCAAGTCCCTTTTTATCCTTTACACGCCGCCTTGTGTATCAACCCTGTTGCAGATCTTTGTGTCATCTGCAAAAAGGCATACTTTTCCTTCCAGTCCCTCTGCAATGTTACTGATGAAGACATTAAAAAGGACTGGACCCAATACTGAACCCTGTGGTACCCCACTAGTAACCGCCCTTTCTTCAGAGTGGACTCCATTTACAATTACCTTCTGTGTCCTGTTGTCCAGCCAATGTTTTACCCAGGCTACCACCCTGGCTGGTTAATTTGACTAATAATCTTTTGTGTGGGACTGTGTCAAATGCCTTGCTAAAGTCTAGGTAGGCCATGTCCACAGCCCCTCCCTGGTCTACTACTTTGGTCACCCAGTCAAAGAAATCTATTAGATTCGTCTGACATGACCTTCCTGCTGTGAACCCATGCTGCCTTGGGTCCTGTGCCCCACTGGCCTCTAGGTACTCAACAATTATTTCCTTCAGAAGTGATTCAATCACTTTCCCTACCACAGAGGTCAAACTGACAGGTCTGTAGTTTCCTGCCTCTGTCTTGGTCCCACTTTTGTGAAGGGGAATCACATCCACCTTCTTCCAGTCCTCAGCTACCATACCATCCTCCCATGATTTGTTAAAAAGGGTAGTCAGTGGTGTCACTAGTTCTCTGCTTAATTCTTTTAGAATTCTGAGGTGAATTCCATCTGGCCCCATTGCTTCATCCACCTTCAGTTTTAGGAGTTCTTTCAGAACCCTTTCTTCTGTGAAAGGACTGGGATCGACACCCTCTCCAGAGTGCTTCTGTTAATTGGATTAGGCACCTCCCCCACTTCCTCTTTTGTGAATACTCAACAGAAGTATTCATTCAGTATCCCTGCTTTTTCACTGTCACTCTCTGCCCACCCACCATCCATTCTATTCAGCATCACTATCCCTCCCTTTGTCTTTCTACGCTCCCTGATATACCTATAAAAGGTTTCACCCCCCTTCTTAACTGAGTTAACTATTGTTTCCTCAGTTTGTGCCTTTGATATTCTGACTACCCTCCCTGCTTCCTTCTGCCTTAACTGGTACAGTTCTCGGTCCTGCTTCTTCTGTGTTTTCTTATACTTCCTAAATGCTACATTTTTCTCCCTAACCTTCCCTACCACCTCTTTTGAGAACCATAGTGGCTTTTTCTTTTGTTTTGATTTGTTTATTTGCTTCACATAAAGGCTTATTGCCTCTGTGATGGCAGTTTTGATATTTCCCCATTGTTGCTCCACCACTCCTTCTAGCCTGTTTGCTAGTTCTTTTCTAAGGCACTCTCTCATCTTGCCAAAGTCAGCCCTCCTTAAGTCCAGAACCCTCACTTTTATATGGCTTGACTCTGTAGCTGAGTTTATTGTGAACCACACTGTTTGGTGGTCACTTGTTTCCAAATGGCTACCAACTTCTAGATCTGAGATCGTCTCACTGTCCCCATTTGAGAGTATGAGGTTTAAGATTGCTCCCTCATGAGTAGGTTCCAAAACTAGCTGTCTGAGGCATGCCACCTGAAGGGCATCAAGAATGGCCCTATTTTTGGATGTGGCTGATGGAAAGGTGCTCCAGTTAACATCTGGCATATTAAGGTCCCTGATCAACAATATCTCCCCTTTCTCTGCCATCCTAAGTATGCCTTCTATCATATCTTTGTCCATTCCCTCCCTCTGACATGGGGGTCTATATACAACCCCTGTGCGGATTGTGGTGCCATTTCCAGTCTCTAAGGTGATCCACAGTGCCTCTTCTCCTCCCTGTTTACTCTTTTGTTCAGTTGCTTTTTCCCTTCCCTTACACGAGAGCCTCCCCTCTTCTGCCCTCCTGTCTCTCCTGTAGGTTGTGTACCTGGTATGTTAACATCCCAGTCATGGTTCTCTGTGTACCATGTTTCTGTGACTGCTACGATATCCAGGCATCCCTCTTCCATCAAGGCTACCAGTTCAGGGAGCTTGTTGCCCAGACTACGGGCATTGGTACTCATTAGTCTCCATTTCTTGATGGCCTTACCCCATTTTGCCCCATCCCTGTCCTTATTGCATTTGTCACTTTCTCCATTTACCCCAGCGCTTCTCCCTATCGACATCTCTATGTTGGTGTCTACCTCACTTAGCACCCTGATATTTTGGGGGGGCTAGGATTTCCCTGCTCCTTTCCAGTGCCTCCCCCCTTGGCTAGTTTAAATGCTTGTCAATGAAGTATTTAAACCTATCACCTAGGATCCTGATTCCCCTCCTGGACAGATGCACACCATCATACCAGTATAGGCCTGCATCCCTCCAGGTGGACCCCCAGTCCCCAATGAAGCCAAATCCCTGAGCTCTGCACCAGTTTTTCAACCACTGAATGAATCCCATGATGTGGAGCACCCTAGCCTCACCCATGCCATAGACAGGCAGCACCTCTGAGAAGGTTACCGTGTGTGCTAATTGTCTACGGCCCCTCCCCAATTCTACAAACACTTCTTGCCCTGCTCTGATCCCTTTCTTAGCCAGATCATTTGTCCCTAGGTGGACAATGACATCCAACTCCTTCCTGTGCAGCTGCTCACTGCGAGCATGAGGATCGACTCCCTGTCCCAAGCCACAGTGCCAGGCAGGCTACCTCCCTCTCCCCTTCCTCCCCCAGTTCTACCTTCCTAACAATGGAGTCCCCCACCAGGAGTTGTTTCCTTCCCCTGTGAGGTCCCATGCCACTCTCCTGTGGGTCTCCTTTGTGGAGGTTCCCAGCATCCTCCTTGGTCTCCACTGTGGGTGCTTCCATAGAGGAACCACACTTTTCCAGAATGGCATAGAAATTGTGGAGAGGTACAACTGGAGGGATGTGCCTCTGTTCCACCACCTTCACCCTCCCTATGCCCACTGTGGATGAACCACTCCTCTTTCTTGGCAACCTCTGAGGCAACGGCAGTGACCCTGGTGGTCCCTGGGTGAGAGAAGAGGTCTCACAAATCCTGGCCAACCCAGCCTGGAGATGAGCAACCTCCTCCCTCAGCCCAGAGAGGTACCTGCAGATGGGACAACACTACATACTCCAGAACATCTCCCAGAAGACTGCTGCTCCACAGCCACTGCACTGCACCACTCCCAACATGTCTTTTTTCTGGCTCCCTAACTGTTATTTGGAATACTTACTCTTTCCTGTTTCTTTCTTTTTTTTCTTCTCTCATTACTTACTTACTGTCTCTGCACCCTTTTAGCTCCTGATCTTCCTGTTCTGAGACAAGAAGTTCCTATATTTCTCAGTAGTCTCCTTACTTGTTCAGAGTCAGACCTCCAGCAGCTGGGGGGGGGGGTGGAGAGCTACTCTTGCCCTTCTAGGATGGTGAGTTTTTTGTGGATCTGTGATCACTCACTTCCTGCTCCCAAACAGGAAGTTCCTGTTGTCAGTTAAATTCTGTGACTATTAAAAGTAGAACTGGTTTAGGGTGAAGGGGGGGGGGAGGGAAAGAGGGCAATATAACCCCAGTAGAGAAGTTTTAGTTATACCAGTAACTCCTTCCTCCTAGTTTTCTGTCTGTTCTCTGGCAGAAGCTATCTAGGGCAGTGTTTATATCTGGTCTTAACCTGGCTCCTTCTAGTTAAGCCACTCCCCTACTTTGTAAATCTTTCTACACTTAGTTAATTTCACAGATAACAATTCCCTTCTGCCACCTGCGGCAAGCACCTAGATAAGTACACAGATAACACAGATAACAGATAACAATTTACTTCAACTACCTGTGACAAACACACTAACTCCTTTTTTTGTTTTGTTTTTTACCCTAAATTGAAGGTCCCAGTACAAGAGATCTAGTTCTTAGTCCTAGTAGAGAAGTTTTAGTTATACCAGTAGCTCCTTCCTCCTGGTTTTCTGTCTGTTCTCTGGCAGAAGCTATCTAGGGCAGAGTTTATATCTGGTATTAACCTGGCTCCTTCTAGCTAAGCCACTCCCCCTACTTTGCAAATCTTTCTACACTTAGTTAATTTCACAGATAACAATTCCCTTTTGACACCTGTGATAAGCATCTAGATAAGTACACAGATAACACAGATAACAAATAGCAATTTACTTCAACTACCTCTGACAAACACACTAACTCCTTTTGTTGTTGTTTTGTTTTTTAACCTAAATTGAAGATCCCAGTAAAAGATATCTAGTTCTTAGTCCCAGTAGAGAAGTTTTAGTTATACCAGTAGCTACTTCCTCCTGGTTTTCTGTCTGTTCCTCCAAGTCATGGCACCAGGCAGGCACCTTACCTCCCTCTCCCTTTCCTCCCTCAGTTCTACCTTCCTAACAATGGAGTCCCCCACCAGGAGTTGTTTCCTTCCCCTGTGGGGTCCCATGCCACCCTCCTGTGTGCCTCCTTTGTGGAGGTTCCCAGTATCCTCCTTGGTCTCCACTGTGGGTGCCTCCATAGAGGAACCACACTTTTCCAGAATGGCATAGAAATTGTGGAGAGGTACAACTGGATGGATGTGCCTCTGTTCCACCAACCTCACCCTTCCTGAGCCCACTGTGGTCCAACCGCTCCTCTTTCTTGGCAAACTCTGAGGCAATGGCAGTGACCCTGGTGGTCCCTGGGTGGGAGAGGAGGTCCCACAAATCGTGGCCAACTCAGCCTAGAGATGAGCAACCTCCTCCCTCAGTCCAGAGAGGGGCCTGCAGATGGGACAACACTGCATCCTCCAGAACGTCTCCCAGAAGACTGCTGCTCCACAGCCACTGCACTGCATCACTTCCATCATGTCTTTTTTTCTGTCCCCCTGTTATTTGGAATACTTACTCTTTCTTCTGTTTCTTTCTTTGTTTTTCCTTCTCTCATTACTTACTTACTGTCTCTGCACCCTTTTAGCTCCTGATCTTCTTGTTCTGAGACAAGAAGTTCCTATATTTCTCAGTAGTCTCCTTACTTGTTCAGAGTCAGACCTCCAGCAGCTAGGGGGGACGGAGAGCTACTCTTGCCCTTCTAGGATGGTGAGTCTTTTGTGGCTCTGTAAACACTCACTTTCTGCTCCCAAACAGGAAGTTCCTGTTGTCAGTTAAATCCTGTCCCTATAAAAGTAGAACTGGTTTAGGGTGGAGTGGAGGGAAGGAGGACAATATAGTCCCAGTAGTTTAGTTTAGTTTTCTAAACTACAAATAACAGTTAGGAGCCCAGTTTTAGTTATACCAGTAGCTCCTTCCTCCTGGTATTCTACCTGTTCTCCAGCAAAAGCTATCTAGGGCAGTGTTTAAATCTGGTTTTAACCTGGCTCCTTCTAGCTAAGCCACTCCCCCTACTTTGCAAATCTTTCTACACTTAGTTAATTTCACAGATAACAATTCCCTTCTGACACCTGTGATAAGCACTTAGATAAGTACACAGATAACACAGATAACAGATAACAATTTACTTCAACTACCTCTGACAAACACACTCTTTTTTTTACCCTAAATTGAAGGTCCCAGTACAAGAGTTCTAGTTCTTAGTCCCAGTAGAGAAGTTTTAGTTATACCAGTAGCTCCTTCCTATTGGTGTTATGTCTGTTCTGTCTGTTCTCTGTTTTTAAGACAGCTTTACTGGTAATTCCCTGTCTGTAATACATACATTGAAACTTCTTGGAATCCTAAGACAATCTTAGTTTGTCTTTAATCTGGGTGGGAGTTGTTTTTTCAGTAATCACATCCTTATACACATTGTGACATTCATATCTTGATTTAAGAGTCATCTACTTGAGTAGTGTTATCCTATGTCAATTAAATTTATATGCAGTAGGATTCTTTGTATGTGTTTGCACCAAGTACCTTTAACCCTGGGACCTTCCCAGCTTAAGGTAATATAGTACTGTTAAACTTCTCTGACGTCATCTTATGTTTTTTTTTTTAAATGAGTATTTTAAACCAATGGGGATTTTTTCCTTTTTTCTGCATGATCTAGCTGTTAAAAGTATTGTTTTTTCTAAATAACTGCATTACGCTTCTGAAGAAAGACTGGTTGGTGTGAAAGCTAGAGCACTTTGTTCTTGTTATTATGTTTATGTTGGTCCATTAAAAGGTACCAAATCATTTACTTCTGGATCTGTCAAAAATTAAAAAAACTTTTAACTGAAAAAAAAGTATATGTATTTTGGCGGTATACTTCTGTTGATGATCATAGGCCATACAGTGGTTGAAGAAAGTAAAAGTGACCATGAGGAATGCGGAATGAAAATAAACATGAGCTGGCTGTATCAAAAACCTGGGTAGGCATAAGTCTTGCAGAAATGTTTTGCTCTTGTGAACAGAGCCATTATCATCTTTTACGTTCGCATGCGCGCATGCACAAGAAACGTTTTAGGAGAGTAGCACACTTTGGAGGTGTACCTCTCCCTTTCAATCCGGTGCGCTGTTGAGCAGGCGTGGTGGTCCTGCACCAATGGGTGCTGGAGCTGTGTATGACAGTGGTGGTCTTTGCTTCAAAGAAAACCACCGATGTCATACAGAGCACTGCGCCACACCGCCTCCCATGCCACGCCACCCCTGCCACGCCGCCCCATCTTTTGGGTGCCACGCTGGGAGCCCACCCCAGCATGGCAAATGTCCCATGTTGTTTGCAGATGGGGTGCCCAATTCCCCATCGGCTCCACGGCCCACCAAGCCATCCTTCTACCACGCTGGGAGCCCACCCCAGCATGGCAAATGTCCCACGTAGTCTTTTTTTTTTTCACCTGTAAGCCAAAAACAGTCCCACTGCACTTCTCCCAGTCCCCCCTCCCACAACCCGCACCCACCCACTGCACACCCAGCCTCCCCACACCCCCCCTCACTCCATACTTTCCTCCAGAGCTTGGCGCGATGATCTTCGGTGGACCAGGAACACGTCTGCACTCTTCAAAGCCGACCGCGAACTGAGGAAATGCCAGTAAGCTGTATAATGGGCTAGATAGGGGGGTTTCAACTTTATTGCATATCTCAGGCATTTTTTGGAATTTTTGCACCAAATTTTCAACATGGGGTTTTTGGGACCTCTTCTCATGAATGATGTCACTGTCATGGCGTTATTGGGGCCCGAAGGGCGATTTCATAGTCACTGTGCAGTCACTGCATGAAATCACCCTTTATAGCCATTTTACCACATCTCCTTATGAGCAGTATAGCTGTCATTTTTCATATCCTGCCCAAAACATGTTTCCGCCCATGTAGCGCACAATGGCGCATTCGGTGTGTGAAATCAATATATGGGATGCATTAAGAAAATCTCAGTGACACTGTTCATTAGCAGAGGTCTTAAATGGCTATGTTGAGAATTTGGTGAAAAATTCTAAAAAACTGTTTCATTTCTGGCGTGCGTTCTCGCGGTTCCTTGCGCTTTCGTGAGTTCTTAATTTTTTCAATATTTTCCTCCAGATTTTCAACATTGCCATTTTACCACACCTCCTTATGAGCAGTACAGCTGTCATTTTCACATCCTGCCCAAAATGTGTTTCAGCCATGTAGTGCACAATGGCGCAGTCGGTGTGCTGAAATCAATGTATGGGACACAGTAAGAAAATCACAGTGACACTGTTCATTAGCAGAGGGTTTAAATGCCAATGTTGAAAATTTGCTGAAAAATTCCTAACAATGACTGTTTTGTAGGCGTGTGTTGCACGGTTTCCACTCACTCGTGGGTTTGCGAATTTTCAATATTTCTACTCCAGATTTTCAACATTGCCATTTCACCACACTTCCTTATGAGCAGTACAGCTGTCATTTTTCACATCCTGCCCAAAACGTGTTTCCGCCTATGTAGCGTACAATGGGGGTAACAAAAAGGTCATGCTGAAAATTTATTGTGCAAATACCAGCAATTGCATAGGGCATTAGGGTAAAGCACCATACGTGGCAAACACCACTGCAAATACCTGCAAGCGAACGTTTGGCATTGACAAATGCTTGTCTAATTGGGAATTTTTAATGTTTATTTTAATGGCCTTAGATAAATTTATTTGGACAAAGCATATGCATATTAAGCTGTCCTTTTTTATGATAACCAGCAAATTCACCCATGCTTTTAGTTCTTTTACTTGCTTAATGACCCCTGTTCCTCTGCTGTCTTAAAGTACTGTCTCCAGCTGTCTACCAGTGCAGAAGGCACTCTACAGCATGGATGTACTGTACCACGGGGGTAACATGTTCATTCAGTTCCATATTGTGCCCACACAGAAGACTTTCTAGACCCTCAAAGACATCTTTATATTCCTTGTCTATTTTCTCATACTACTGGTAGCTGAAGACCTCCACTACCTACACACTCTTAATTAGGTTGAGTCTTTCACAGGCATTCACACCGAGTATAAAAGTAGGTGGAACTTTTTTTATCCACTGCCAGAAAAGATCACTTATGTGTATGATTTCTGTATTCCATAGATACAGTACCATGCTCTTTCCTTTCACAGGTACATCCTCAATTGTATACAGTGTTTGCTTGGTTTCACATTGGTCATACTGTATGCAACATAATTGTCACAGGAACCTCTTAGCACACTTTCAAGAAACAGTGCTTATTTGTGCATCTGTATCTAAGTTTAGTGAAATTTGTATCCCATGTACAGACAGTGTGATTATCCATTGTGTGTGTGCAGTGTTGATGATTTAAACAGTGTCAGCAAAAATATCTTAGTGCATCTGTTATATATACATCTATAATGTAGCCCTTATTTGGAGCTCTGTATCCTTATGAAGGCCTACAAGACTTCAACGGGTTAACCTCTGGTCCCCTAGAGGGCTGGGTGAGCTGGTCAACTTCAGAACTCTAGTGGGAGGAGCCAGATAGCTATAGTTGGAGAGCAGCAGTTAGTTTGCATTCAGTTTGGAGAAGATGTTTGCAAGGCATGTAGTGCCTGCTCCCTTCTAAATTCTCTGTTCCACTCAGTGTAATCTAGACTAACTGCACAATACTGTGGCAGCTGCCACTGCATGAGACCCCTGATAGGGAGAAGCCCTCAAACTCAATGAACAAGAGGCTAGAGAGTTACTACTGCTACAAGAAGAAAAGTAATGAATGGAATACAAACTGTCACTGCAGAGGTGAACTGTGTCTTCCTCATCTAGCAATTGTACCAGGCACCAATTGGTGTCTTCCTTCCCTGCACCTAGGCAGAAAAGAGGTTAAGCATGACCCAGGAAAGTGAATTTGGCCATTGAGCCTCTGCCCGTGGATTTAGTTATTGGGAGAGGGTGGAAAGCAGCACATGTGGCAGCCTTGGATCCCCTGTGGGTGTGGGTCTCTTCATGCCCTCCTAAATTGGGTGAAAACTCACAGAGATCCCCAGAAGTCAGGACATAGCCCAAAAATATGCAATTAATTTGGAGTTGGGCCTTCTATCCATGGGGGGGTTAGTTCTTGGGAGAGGGTGAGCGGTAACACTGGTGGCAGCCTCGGACCCCCAGGGTTGCCTACCTCCTCTTGACATGTAACTTGTGGGCCTCCCCAGTGGTTTCAGCCCTTGGTATCTATTAAATAGGACTGATGGGGTAATTGTAGATCTATGGGCCTGGGGCTTGCTGCCCTAAGTTCCCATGGGGCAGGCAGACAAGCCACTGTGTACCGAGTCTAGGATGGTTAGATAGTGGAAATCTCTGGGCAGCTTTGAAGAGCAAAATGCCCTTGCTGTGTCCTGGAATCTTGTAGAGTGAAAGTATGAGATAACCGGTATAAGTAAAAGTGTATTGTGTGTAAGACCCTCTGTGGGTTAGGGCAAATGTCCAACTGTAATGTATATTGGCCAGGGTAAAGTATATCAGTTACAGTTACCACAGCAGACTATGGGAAGACTGTTTTGGGAAGAGAAAGCCTCTGTCATTGAAATTGTGCATTTATGGAGACCTGGAGCTGTAACCAACTAGGTTGTCTACAGCCCTTTTATTAATTATGGACTGCTGTATCAAACATTACAAGGGCACTGTTGGAGAGCACTAAGTGCACCTCTGCACTGGTTCTCATTAATCCATTGAGGATTTGCAGTATGGAAAACTGGTCCCATATCTACAAAAAGCATGCTTACCAAATTGATATGATCATGAATGTGGAGAATAAAAAAGGATCATGGTTAGATGTTATTCGAGTTTTGGACATTCAGTTATTATGTTTGGGGTGGGTTGTATGACCGACCCCTTGTTTTGCAGGTCTGCACAGCCCAAGAGTGTCTGTGTGCCTATTCACCTCATCCCTGGAAGGTCAAATAGGTCCAAGCATATGTTTGTATGTTCCCCTCACTTTCCATTCCACTCAGATACCCCTAGACATGAGGAGGGGGCTGCAAAATGGGGGGATTGTCTGGGATTTGGGGGTACCCTTGGACCTGGAGCATTCTCAGAGCTGTTGTAGCGCAGGTTGAAAAAATCTTCATAGTTCAAACTGTCCTTGCAGTTTGTCCAAGATGGTGCCTGCTGACTGCCTTAATTCACACCTTTTGCTATGGAATTGTGCTGGAGGAGAAGTGCATTGGGTTATATAAGTGAGGAGTAAGGAGTGAGGAGAAATCAATGATTGGCTGCCCAAGTGGTACCCATGCCCAGAAATGTGCCACACAACTGAATATGTGTAGGATCAGGAGCCCAGACATGTGCTGCAGTCATGGCTATGCATAAGAAAGTTTCCACCTACCCCTTCCACTCACCCCCTCCCTGTATTTGTGACTGGCTATGCTTTAAAATAGGGTGTGGCTGGAGCTGGGAGTTGGCTGTCTCAAGTACTCTGAATCCATCTTGGGGAAAATCATTGATAAACCAGGAAACCATGATCACAGATTAACTGCTGTTTATAGCTAGAACCAGATAAAAGTTTTAAAACTTTGTCCAACTAAACCTCTATTGGTTGTGCACTGCTATCCTAGTCTGTGGCTGTCCCATGCTGCCGCTCTGCAGAAGGAAAAAAAGCCATAGGACTTGGACTGCAGATCAACACCCACTTGTAAGTATCTTTTTTTTTTGTATTATCTTTTTTCTCCCTCTCAGCCACTCCTTCAGGCTGTGCCAAGGCTAGATCCAATCCATCCCTTTCCTGAGCCCTGTCTCTCATATTGCAGACATCCCCAGGGTAACCCAGATGAAACACTTCAGCGGGAAGGCCCCCCCCCTCATCTGAGGTGAGAGGCACCTGAGACAGGCATGCACAATACTTGAACCTGGGGCACTGCTGAGGGACAGATGGCTTCTGGACATTGACAACATCAGACTGCCGGGCGGCTGTCATCTGGTTGAGTGCGGAGCCATTTCCATTGTCTGGTGATGTTCCCTCCTTTGCGCTGTGTCTGCATTACCCCCAGCCTCCACCAGAGGTCACTGCAGAGCGACACACTCACACAGCCCACCCCAGGAGAGGAGCTCAGTCTTACAGATGCTCAATCCTCTCCTTCCCCTGCCGGTCCCCGGCACCCCAAGTCCATTCCAAACCCGGGTCGCCGACATGGTTCAAGGTGAGGCACCAGTGCCTCAGCCCTCTGTGCCACCGGACCAGCTTGTAAGTGTCCTTTTAAATCAAATAATCAGATTGGGACTAAGAAATAAGTGCAGGATACTGAACAGGCACCAATGGCAGCATGGTAGGGAAAGCATAGGGAAGAACAGAAGGGCATGACAAAGAACCAAAAGACTTAAAAATCTCAGTAAAATGGGAAAGGAGGCTCGGAGTGTTAAACAATATGTGCTCTGTACTTGCAGGGGTTGTGTGTCCAGACCAACACAGAGTCGGCAATCTGGAGACCAGCTTTGAATTCCACTTCCATCATTTAAGCATAACGAGACTTTAAGCAAGAACCTTAACCTCCTTGTGCTTAAGTACCTCTCTATCACTCTGTCTTTTTTTCATTTACAGATTATTTACCCATGATAGCCCAGCAAAAATGCAACATCTTGTTATGTTTCTTCTGCTTGTACAGGAAACATTTTGTTACGGTGAATGACATTTCAGTGGTGTGTCAGTGTTGTGTCCAGTGCAGGTCAAGCTACACTGAGCTCATCCCTTATAGACCAATGAGCATCAGTGAGTGATGTCCTTAAGACTATTCCTGTAGTATATTTTATTACATGATGTTTTGTATCTGTTGAAACTGCATTCTAATACAGGACAACTTTGATAAACAGGGCCTCCTCTGGTCCTAAAAGTTATTTTTCCTGTAAAAAAATGAAAGTTTTTGTTTATCTATCTATCTATCTATCTATCTATCTATCTATCTATCTATCTATCTAAGCCGACAATGACAGTGGGTACATTTTTATGGGCTGAAATTTTGTGTACTTGATAGTAGAGAAGTGCTCCAATGACATAGTACTTCTGTCCTTTCATTCACATAAGGTGGACTGGCAAGCAGCTGAGCAGCTTTATGACTTTGTGGATCATGATTCCTCCATTTGTTTGTTTGCCCCATTTCTATTACTCTCTCTTGCTGCCTGCTGCTCCTTTGCTGCATTGTAGTGTTTCAGTCAGCGGTCCTCCATTGCCCCGCTGCTTACTTGCAACGATAATTGAAACGGTGCATTGGAAACTGGGATGGCTATGCCCAGGGAAATCAATCAATCAAGTCTTTATTTATCCAGGCGAACACCATTGAGCAGGCTCATTTACAAGGTGGACCTGCATTACACAAGGTCAAGAATAACACTTTTATGTACAGATAATAAATAGACATAATTATACAGAAATAGAAAAAAAAATACACAGAGCAATAACAAGTATTTCAGGTATAGGGTTAACAAGGTTAGGGAGAATGGTATGAGAAAGGGAATTAAAACATTCTGAAACAGCCAGCATATTAAAACATTTTCAAACAGCACGGAATATCATTGGTCAGGACATATACGAACTTAAGGGGCAGATATGGAGGGAAAGGGTACAGGACTGCAGCTGTTCTAGGAGGGGTGCTACGGTTGATGGGCTGGGGACATATATGTTAGGAGTCTGAGGGTAAGAAAGGAAGTGGATTAGCAGAAAATAGGGGGGTATAGGTGGAAATAGTGAAACAACCTCTCTAAAAATTTAAATTTCCCCGCACTCCCAACTAGTGTCTGGTACACCTTAAATAAATATTCAGTAGCACACTGCTGGATACCATGAGCTGCTGTATTCAGATGCATAGATGACTGAGAAGTGCAATTTGCAATGCATGCATAGAAAATCTGTTACTCAGTTAAATCAGTTACGGATGGCACTTTATATATTTCAGTGATAATGGAGACATGTCATAACTGAACTGCACGTATCTCTGTAAGACACTTGTACTAGCATAGCCACATTTGATTTGACTCATTAACACATTTTCTATGTATGCAGTATTGCAAATTGCACTTCTCAATCAACCATGAGCATGAATAAAGGAGCTCATGGCAACTATCACTTATGCTGTATTAAGGCTTGTTTTGTGTGGATTTCAGCAGTGTGCTTTTGAATATGTATCTAAGGTGTACAGACACTGGTTGGATTGTGGGAACATTTTTGTTTATGGCAAAGCAGATCATCAGCAGATTGACTGACCAGCCTTCACATACACCATGCAAGGAAATATTCAGCATTGACAAATGCCTGTTTCTTTTTGTAGCTGCATTTTAGACTGTTGTTTTTTTAAGACTGTGTTTTTCATTTAGTTTGGTTTTGCTAAGATGTGGGGGGTCAGTGTTACTTTGGTTGTGTTGTAGGAAGGTTCATCTTTTTTTCTTTGCATTTGCAGGCAGGTTACAGAGTATGTGACATCAGCTGGGACCAGTGTTACAGTACTGTACTTTGGTTGTATTGCAGATAAGTCACTTTTACCTTGACATTTTAGGCAGGATACAGAAAGTGTGACATCTCGTTAGTGAATAGCAGAGCATTAATTGAGCTATCAATCATTTGTTATTCAAAGAAGTGACATCATTGGGGTGGATAACATTTTTTTTATTTCACTGAACTCAGTGGGAAATAGGGCTCAACCATGTATTTTAAAGTGATTTTCTGAGATATAGCCATCACTTACCAAATCTGGTACCTTATGCTGGAGAAAGTAAGTTCTTACTATTTTTAGCATTTAACCCAATGCCTGTATTTAGGTGGAAGGGATCGTAGTTTGGCCTCGACAAGGTGGCCAGCTGATCCCTTCCATTCCCTGATTCCTCTGGCATTCACCCCCCATCCACACTCAGCACACTATGACGTGAAGCAAGGGAGAGTGTGGAGCAATCCCCATTGAAGTCAATGGAGTCTGATTTTCATTAATATTTAATGCATAATGATGGCCAGCTGGAGATTAAAGAGGGCAACTGCTTGGCTAACAAGGGCCTTGTTAGTCGAGTGGTGGCCTTCTTTAATCTCCAACTGGCCATCATTATGCATTAAATAGTAATGAAAATCAGCCCCCTTTGACTTCAGTGGGGCTTGACCCTATGCTCTGCCTTGCTTCACGTCATTAGGTGCTGAGCATGAGGCCATGCTGGAGGAATCGGGAAGTGGAAGGGATCAGCTGGCCACTTTGTCTGGGCCATACTATGATTCCTTACACCTAAATACAGGCACTGGATCAAATGCTAAAAATAGCTAGGACTTACTTTCACCATCACAAGGTACAAGATTTGGTACATTGGAAAATGGAGTTAAATAACATTAAGGGGCAATGTCTACTGAATAACTATTAAAATAAGTAGATAGGTATTGAAAACTGTATATGCAAATGCACAGACTGAGAGGGATGTATTACAGAAAATATGAGTACACCCCTCTATCACAAGTATTTTTTTTATTATTTATTTATGCTCCTGCTCATTGGCCCTCTCAATCTTGGGGGGAGCCCCAGCCCCATCACTTTGGCATCCACCAGCCGGTGCAAGTACCCCAGGGATTACCCCCGGCTGGGTCAGCAGAGGGGGCCCTTCCCTCACCGAATCCAGATCTGTTGTGTGCCATGGCTAGCCAGGTGTAAGGCCTGTGAGCTCCTCCTCGTCATCCTCCAGGAGCCTTGTTTTCTGTTTTCTTCCTCTTGCGGGATTGCGGCATGAAATGACGCCAGTGACTGGGCCTGCACATGCTCCCATGCATGAACCAGTCAAGCGCCTGTGCCCCCATCCCACTGTGATGTAAATCTGTGATGTCGAGCCCCAGCCTCTGCTAGGGGTCAAACGAGCACCGACCACTGTAATATCCCCACCCCGGAGATGGAGAGCAGTCCATAGGATGCTCAATCCATCTTCTCCCAGCCGACCAATAGCAACCCGTGCTCGTTCTCAAACATGGGTCACCACCGTGGCGCGAGGTGTGGCATTCAATGCCTCAGCCCTCGGCACCACCAGGCCGGCTTTATCACAAGTTAGGGAGGCAGTATAGTGCAGTGGTTTAAGGCTCTGAGCTGCAAATCTGGAGCAGTACCGTAGGAAGGGTGGGGCGGGTGGTGCTCCCGCCCCGGGCGCAAGCCTCCGAGGGGCACATTTTTCCACTGAAGCTCATGTTCTAATTGACTTGTGCTGCCAGTTTAAATCTTTTTTTTTAAGTTTTGGTTCAGTAATTACAAATGACTGCCAGCAGAGGTGCATCTGTGGACCAAGGACCAGCAAGTGGGGGGGGGGGTCACATGGTTGCACAGTCTACTGCAGAAAATAATAATCATGTTGTGCAGTGTGGTGGTATTGCTGAGAAAGAGGAACTGTGAGTGGGCCAGCTCACCGCCCACTAGTATGAAAGCTACGGGCGGAGCATTTGGCACTGAGTGCGAGGCGGTTTGTGTTGGAGACAGGGAAAGTGTGGAGCAAGTTGTTGAGCGTACTAGCCTAGAGTAGCAGACAGTTACAGAAACTAAAAAAAGCTAGAGAGTCAGAGAGGAGAGATGAGTCATGAGAGACAGAGAAGACAGAAGAGATCCTTGTCTTATATTTTTTTTCATCACTTGTGCAATGTAAGCATAAACAGAATCCACACCCCACTAATCCACACCCCACTAATGTATTTCTCTCATGTATACCTTGTAACTATGTAATTCTCTCATGTATACCTTTGTAACTATGTATTTCTATCATGTATACCTTGTAACTCTCCCGTGTCGCACCTGAAAATAGGCACCAGCTGTCTAGTGTGCTTACCCGGTTACCAAAAGCAAATAAATAAATAAATAAATAAGTACTCTGGGCTGGATATTCAAACTGCGCCATTCATAGGCGCAAGCCCTTGAGCTGCGAAAAATAGTTGCGCAGGGGTGTGTCCTGGGCGATATTCAAAGGAGTTGCACTATTGAGCAACTCCTTTGAATATCACCCCCCAGCCACAGCCACTGTGCATGGCGCAGTGGAACTTGCGCCACCGCAAGTTGACAGAGTGGAGCATTCAACTTGAGGTGGCGCAAGTACCATTGCGCCATGCACAAAATCACGATATTCAAAAGGTGACATGTAAATGGGGCTATAATTCATGCAAGGCGCAGCGGGGGCCATTTGCATGTGATTATGTCTCCATTTGCATGCCATTAGCATGTAGGTGCGCCGATCCCCGAGGACTTGCACCTGGCGCGCTGCCAGGCAGCAGCCATCGAGGACCGATGCCCCCTGCAGCCCGATCGCAGGCATAGTGTACTCCCCCCCCACCAGCCCGATCACGGGCATCAATGTGGCTCCCCACCCTCCTCCGTACATATCCCTGGTGGTCCAATGGACCGAAATGCCCGATCGCGGGCGGTATGTATAATAATTCCCACCCCCCTCCCATACACATCCCTGGTGGTCCAGTGGACTGAAATGCCCGATGCGAGGCGGTATGTGTGTGATAAAGACCACCCCCAACATAGCCCTGGTGGCTACCCACCCACGTAACCCCACCACCCCGCTCCCCCGGCGGCGGCGGGCAGGCATCCCACCGGCTGCCGCTCACACTGCTGGAGCGCCCTGGTCTGGCGTGGGTTGCAGAGCAAGAGCCAATGGGCGCAGCCCATACCCTACATGACAGTCCAGATTTGACAAATCTGGACTGTCATGTATAATATGAACTGCGCTCATTGGCTCTTGCTCTGCCAATCAGCGATGCAACCGGGCAATCGGCGGCAGCGGCAGCGGGTGAGATGCACCGGCTGCCGGCGAGGCGGGGTGGTGGGGCTTAGAGTAAGTGGGTAGGGTGAGGGACACCATACCAGGGCTATGTTCGGGAGGTGTTTTTATCACACATACCACCCGCGATCGGGCATTTCAGTCCACTGACCACCAGGGATGTGGAACGGGAGGGGGTGGGAATTATTATACATACCGCCCACGATCGGGCATTTCGTCCACTGACCACCAGGGATATGAACGGGAGGAGGGGGAGCTACACTGATGCCCGCGATCGGGCTGGTGGGGGAGTACACGTGCCAGCGATCGGGCCGCGGGGGGCACAGGGACTGGGGTTGGGGCCAGCCACAGGTGGCAGCTGCTGTGCTGTGCCCTGCAGTACAGCAGCTCACATTTGGGTGGCCCTCGACTTAAGCCTTTTTTTTTTTGGCTCAAAGTCTTGCAGGCGCAGGTTGGGGGTTGCGCCTGCACAACTCTGCACAGCCTGGCTGAATATCGGGCTGTGCAGTTTATGCATGGTTCCTCCCCCTCCAGTTCAGCATGCATTCATTTGCATTGTGCTGTTGCTCAGCATGTATTCTATGGCGCAACTGCCTCCTGCTGAATATTGCAGAATGGAGCAAGTTTGGACTTGCGCAGGCTCAACCCTATTGCGCATGGCACAACCCTTTTGAATATCTGGCCCTCTGTCTCTTGTTGTCTATGTAGACAAAACTAGTAGTTGTCACTCATCAGTGACAGAGTGTCTGTAGTAAAAATGATGGCACTGCAGACAAGCAGAAGAGCAGACCCGCAAAGCGATGAATAATTTCAAATTCATTTCCAATCCAAATTGTGAGATGATGAGATGAAATCTATGTGGTAAGAGCGCAGTGGGGGCACGGGGATTTATAGTCTCACTCAGGAAGTCAGAAGACAAAGATCTGTTTTCCTTGCGGTTGAATTATTGGGCCTGGGTGGGCCTGTCTCGGAGTCGGCTCTGCTGGCGGGTGGGCGGTGACTGTGTAGTTCACTTGAACTTCTTGCACTGGACTTCGGACTGGGATTGGAGTGAAGATTTTGAAGCAGTTGCCTCAGCCTTGGCCTGACTGCCCTGGCGTGGACCACGGCACACCATGCCTTCTGTCCACCACGTTGTTACATTCACTTTTCTTTCCTCTTGACCCGTGTCCCTCCTGCACTCCCATTCCATTCCCTTTTGGGTATTTTTCGTGTCCTCTCCTTCTGATTCTTCCTAGCCAAGTCCTTGCTCCGTTTTCACCCCACCACCCACACCTGTCTTGCTTAGAAAATGAGGCCTTGCCTAGTTGTTTTGGATGCCATGTGAGGGGATCTGTACAGTTAAGATCATAACATATTAACAGTTACATGTATCTGGATTGGCTTGGGCTGTGGAGGGGAACTGATGGGAAACAGGGGAATAAGGGGATTTGGAGTGGGGCTCCTTCTGGTTGCATGGACGCTGACTGGAGTAGTTGGGCTGGCTCAGCTGTACTGTGGGGGGGGGTGCTGTGCAGGGGTTATTTACTGGGCAGAGGAGAGGGGCTGCATTGCCAAGGCATACTGAAAACTAGTATAGGCTAGGCAGAATGTTTTTTCCCTAATGACACTTCTCATTGCACCATGGGGCCCCTACACTGTCTCTCACCAGGGCTAACTAAATGGGCCCTTGGGCGGGTCCTCAAGCTCAAGCACCCTATCATGCCCTGTCAGTCCTTTTTTTTTAATAGTGCCCCGCCTAGACACTGCTTCTTGGGGACACTACTACATAATGTATCCTATCCCCATCCCACAGCAGGACCCCCCACCAGACAAGCTACCCCCTGCAGCTGTTCCCCCCCCCACAAGTCAGGGAAGAGCCAGGAAGCAAAAATCCACAGCAGAGAACTGCTGCTACAGTGTGTCCAGAATCCCACAGTAAAACTTCTGGCAGGAAAGGAAAGCCCCTCCCTCCTTTATCTGTGTCCCCAACTCACTAGGTCTGCTTTGCTTAGATTCATGAACATGACAGCTTTATTAATAATTTATAACACCATGAGACTGAGATGTCACCTAAATCATGGATGTCAGTTGGTCGCTTCTGGATCTTGACATCTGGCAGTTTCTGGAGCGCTGATAAATTACATATAAAAATACCTGCCATGTTCGTGGTTGCCAACAGAGTATATGAGTCTGAACTGGGGAAAGAGAGAGAGAGGGAGGGAGTGGACCAGAGGAGCAGTGCTTTTTTTGTATGCCAGAAGTTATACTGTGGGACCCTGGACAGCACCATAGCAGCAGTTCTATGATGTGAATCTTACTTTTCTTGGCCCTCTCCCAACTGGATGCAGGGGGTACTTTTCTATGGGGGGGTTCCTGCGGTGGTGGGGATTGGATACAGTCAGAATATTGTTTGGCGAGGGGATGCCACTACAGAAAGAGTGGTCCTCTGGAGGGATGCTAGACTTGGGGCTGCATACCTCTCAACTTCTTGTCTCATGAATCAGGGACAAGACTTAAAATAATCAGGGACAAAGACCCAAAATCTTGGACACATGTTATAAATTGGCACTATTCACTCAGACAGCTGATAGAAAAAGGGGATTTGTGTTCATCTGCATTTTCTGAAGAATAAGTCTGTAACTTTAATGTTTTACATTATTTCGTGATTTTAACCACCCCACTGTTCTCTACCATAAAACACAACCTTTATGATGGACAAATGCAAATTTTGATGCAAAATCAGGGACAGTTTAGAGGTAAGTAGGGTTGGTCTAATTGCAGGGATTGTTTGGGAACATGGGCGCTGGTCTTGGTGTAGGGTAGTGGTTCAGCTGTAGGGAAGGTAGGTGGCGAAGATGAGTGTGATGTTGTGGCGGTGTTCAAGCCACATGTAGGATGGTTGGGGCGGAGTCTGATTATGGTCTAGAAAGTTGGTCAAGCAGTACAGAGTGCTGGAGATAGTCTAGCTGAAGGGACGATGGTCGGGGTGGAGGCTTTTCCTTTTGTTAGGTGGTAGCAATTCCACTACAGGGGTAGTGGAGCCTGCCATTAGAGCTGAGTGAGTGGGCTCAGGGGGATACATCCCCCTATGTGAGAATGGGAGGTTGCTGGTGGAGCATCTCAGAGGTTTTTGTGTCCAGCACTGGAGGACTCCATCTATGCCACTGAGGTGCCTGTATATGTGCCCATGAGCCACTGTCGATGGAACTATTAGCCAGACAGTTGTCCACAACAATTGCAGCTGCACTGCACACTCTGAAGACAGCCCAGCCAGCATCTTTGACTCCCACACCTCAGATTCTATGGGAGCAAAGATTTCCTGAAATCAGGGTAGGAGCATTATAACAAAAGTATGTTTTTCCTTCAAGAAAAGCCCCAAAACTCACCACAGAGCTTGTAAACAACCTAGACCTTCTGGGGCCTTGCGGCCCCAGACCCTCAACTGTTTCTGGGGGATAAATCAGTCTCTTGCCCAGGGCGCTAAAATACCTTCCTATGGCTCTGATCTGGAGACCTGGGTTTGAACCCCTACAGCCCCAACTTGCATACTCTGTGACCCTGAGCAAATCACTTAACTTCCCTGTGCTCCCAGGTTGCACCTGTAAACAAGCTTTCAGCTTAGTGTGTCTCACCTGGTTAAACAATTAGAAAAAAAAAAAGGTTTTTACATGCTTTTGTAGCATATATCTCTGGCTCTTTTGACATAAACTTGCTTGCAATGACAATGTTTCATTCCCAGGTTTATGCCTTTTTCCTCTATCCTGCTTTCCCTATTTTTTAATTTTGAACCAATGTATTGGAAGAACAGTGAATTGCCAAATGCAAACCGCTCAGTCTGAATACAAAACCATACCTATTCACTTGTCCCTAGGCTTGCCCAGTACTGTCCAATATTACCTTTCTCTTTCCCCTTGTACTTAGATTCCCAGTTGAATGAGGAATGCATAAGCAGGAGAAACTGTGACTGAGTAGACGCGTTTTATTCACACTGTGATACAGAAGTAGCATGTTAATTAAAAAGACTGCAATCTATGTTAAACACAAGACTGCTTTATTAGAAATGATGGTAGTGTGTGTGTGTGTGTTTGTATGTGTGTTTGTGCATGCACAAATGTGTGTGCAGCAGTAGTAATGATATTGTGAATTAGAAACAGGACTCAATTATGAAATCATTTTTTGCTTTAATCCCAGTTATGTGAATAAATACCGATATCTGAAATGGACACTTGGCTCCACATTTTAGTGATAGCTGACAAAAGCAGATATGAGAAGGAGGCACAGACTGAACAGGTAGGCAAACCAGGCAAGCAGCTGCTTTTCTTTTTGGCAGTATAGCATAGTGGTTAAGAGCACTGAGCTGCAAACCTGGAGACCTGGGTTTGAATCCCACTGCCCCTACCTGAATTCTGTTTGACCCTGACTAAGTCACTTAACTTCCTTGTGCTCCCAGGTTGCACCTGGAAAAAAGTTCCGGCTCAGTGTACCTTTCTGATTAAACAATTTCCCCTTTCCCTTATTTGTACACTGTGACCTGAATGCATGTGAAAGATTTCCTACAGCATTTAGCCAAAATATTAAATATGATACAAAAAGTGAAGGATCTGACTTGAAATTTTTATTAGTTATTTATTTGAAAATCGGTAACCAGGAAAGGCACACTGAGCCAAGGCTCATTTCCAGGTGTGACCAGGGGGAATGGGAAAAGGAATACAATAAAGCATACACAGTAGTAATGAAGTGTTACAGAATAAAGTGCAAACAGTGTGCAATTCAACATGGTAAAGTGCAAATAACAGTAACAGGTGACAGAAACTGGTTCTATGGGCAATATCAATGGCCAATTAAAGTGACAAATGCAGGTTGAAACAGTTAAATGCAGCAGAAGTTGGGACAACTACTGACCCTAGGAGAGGGCCCATACCAGGGGTGGGCATGGCATCAAGGTAGTGGGTCAGGTAGGAGGCTGATGGGGGCAGGAGAGGGTGAGGAGGAGTTTTAGCTGGTGCCTAAGGGAAACGGGAGGGAAAGAGATGGAGTGAGGAGGGGAGCAGGTTCCAGAGGGAGGTAAAATGATAGAGGAAGGCCGACTGCCCAATGGAGGAGTGATTGTGGGGAAGGGAGATGGTGTGAGGATCCCTGGAGCAGTGAGAGTATGGTGCAGAGGGAATGGGTGTGAGGACTGTGGCTAGGAAACAGGGTAGGGACCCAAACCAGTATTTGGAGATGAAGGAAGCTCAGTGGGATTGGCAATGCTATTGTTGGGGAAGGATGGCTAGGGAAGAGTAAAGGGAGAAATGGGTGCGTATGGGAGGAGTTGGCAATAAAATGACACAAGGCATTATAGAGGGTGTCCTGTCTCATCTGATCACATGAGAACATTTCTTTATCTGATCTCAGCATGCAAGGACTTGAAGACACTGGTGGTGCTCATGTTCCGGGACACAGAGAAAGCATTTGATAGAGTGTCTTGAGACTTTCTATTCCAAACTCTAAGATGCATGGGATTTCCAGATAGGTTAATTGATTGGATTAGGATCGTTTACTCAGAGGGGGACATATTGTGACAAGGAATGGCACAAGGTGCTGCTTGCACCAAAAGATTCACCAGGAGCAATTCACGATAGCAGCCTGAGTCAAACACTGGCTGCATGCACCAAAGGGGGCATGTGCCAGCCCTGTGCCACAAAATGGGCTGTGGCATGGTGCTAGGGGGCTTACGGCAGATGCAAGCTGCCATATCCCCTAAATCTGGATTCACTAAACTATCCCAGAGGGCAAACTTCAAAGTACCCTTAGACCAGCCAGGGCTGATCTAAGGGAAGTTAGAAGTGTGTCTCTTGGAGGTTTAGTGAACTTGTGCCATGTTCCATGGTCCCCCCTCCTCAGCCCCGATCCCCTGTGTATTAAAAAAATCATGTCCCTGGTGGCTAGTGGCCCTCCCCAGCCATGATCCCCTTGTAATAAAAAAATAAAATCCCTGGTGGCTAGTAGTCCCTCCCAGCCCCAATCCCATTGTAATAAAACAAATAATGTCCCTTGTGGCTAGTGGCCCCCCCGCCCCGATCACCTTCTTAGTTCTGTAATCACATCCCTGGTGGTCTACTGGACCCCCTCCTTTGGGGCTTGGGTGGCTGCTAGCCACCAGGGATGTAATTTTTTTATACACAGAGGATCAGGGCTTGAGTTGGACCACTAGCCACAAGGGACTGCTGTCCCTGGTTCTATTGTCTCACAGACTCCCACGGCTTGTGGTACACCTTCCAGATGCACCATCTGTTTGGTGCAGGGCCACAGTTTTTGCTGTCATGTCCCTACCTAATAGAGAATTGGGTGCAGGGTCCATGGGGCACTGGCAATCAGCACAAGCTGCCTTCGGCACAGCTTGTGCTGACCTCTGTGAATCAGGCCCATGATCTCCAAACACCCTCAGGTATCTGGGAATTACACTGACCAAGTCAAATGCTTCATTGATTGACTCCAACATTAATGGGATATTCCAGGATATTAAACAAGACTGAATTAGATGCACTACATTACCCCTCACACTATGGAGTTGAATATGCACTCTTAAAATGAATGTCCTTCCACAATTATTATACCCCATATTCATGATCAGGACATTCCTTCCCAGCAAATGGTTCACCAAACTATATTCTGGCCTCACAGAATTCTTCTGGCAAGGAAAAATACCCCACCAAGCTTATTCCAAATTGACCCCTATGAAGCAGGTATGAGGGTTACAACTACCAGACTTCTTGGTGCCCCAAGCTAAAAGAAGTGCTGCCCCAGCCATCACTGAAATAATGCCCCACCCTCATTTCAATCAACAATGTGTAGTAAGCCAGTGATCATAATAGAGTTACAGCATTTTATTTTATGTAACACACACTTCCAATCAGGCAGAAGTTGACAATCTTTTAGTTACAATGTTTAGGATTCAGTAAAAGCCTCTGTGCCACTCAGCACTGATGTACACCTACTACGTCATGTCACTCATATCATCTTGGCCTCTAAATTTAGCACCCACACATTTTACAAGACTATATACAAACTCACACTAAAGCTTCAAAGGAGGGAGAAAAACAGTTCTTCAGATACATCAGGCTCTTTTTGTGTTTGTTGCCCTGGCATGAGGCTCAAGTTACCCCCTGGATTTTCTAGATTTTACTGTACTCAGAAGAGTACATTGAGTATGCCTGCCGACACCCATGATTAGAAGCAAGTTACAGTTATGTAAAATACTAGGGAATCCTCTATAATGAGATGCCCACCAACCTTTGAGAAACAACCCTAATATGCAAATAGAGGCTAAACCAATTTCAAATGAGTTCCTTCACCAGCTGAATTACTGTAGACAGCTGGATGTCATTGTCCACCTAGGGACAAATGACCTGGCTGGGAAAGGGATCAGAGCAGTGCAGGAGGAGTTTATGGAGTTGGGGATGAGCCTTAGACAAGTAGCACGCATGGTAACCTTCTCAGAGGTGCTGCCTGTCTATGGTATGGGTGAGACTAGGGTGCTCCACACCATGGGATTCAATCAGTGGTTAAAAAAACTGGTGCAGAGCTCAGGGTTTTGGCTTCAATGGGGATTGGGGGTCCACTTGGAGGGATGCAGGCCTATACTGGTGTGATGGACTGCATCTGTCCAGGATTGGAATCAGGATCCTAGGTGATAGTTTGAAATGCTTCATTGGCAAGCATTTAAACTAGCCAAGGGGGGAGGCACTGAAAAGGAGAAGAGAAACCCTAGCCCCCCCAAAAATAATCAGGTTAGTTAGTGAGGTAAACACCAAGATTGAGAAGTCAATAGGGAGAAGGGCAGGGTAAATGGAGAAAAAGACAAAGGCAGTGAGGACAGAGATGGGCCAAAGAGGGGTAAGGCCATCACAAAATGGAGGGTAATGAGTACCAATGCCCATAGTCTAGGTAACAAGTTCCCTGAACTGGTGGCCTTCCTGGAAGAGAGATGCCTGGATATTGTGGCAGTCACAGAAACACGGTACACAGAGAACCATGACTGGAATGTCAACATATCAGGGTACACAATCTACAGGAGGGACAGGGAGGGTAGAAGAGGAGGAGGAGGAGTAGATCTTTTTGTAAGGGGAAGGGATCAAAGCAATGGAACTAAAGGGTAAACAGGGAGGAGAGGAGGCACTATGGGTCACCCTGTAGACTGGAAATGGTACCATAGTCTGCATAGGGGTTGTATACAGACCCCCATCTCAGGAGGAGGATACAGACAAGGAAATGATAGAAGGCATCCTTAGGATGGCAGAGAAAGGGGAGATATTGCTGATGGGGAATCTGAATATGCCAGATGTTAACTGGAGCACCTTTGTTGCAGCCACATCCAAGAGCAGGGCCATTCTCCATGCCCTACAGGGGGCATGCCTCAGACAGCTAGTGTTGGAGCCCACTCGGAAGGGAGCAATCTTAGACCTGGTACTCTCAAATGGGGAGAGAGAAAGGATCTCAGATCTTGAAATGGGTAGCCATCTGAGAACAAGTGACCACCAAACTGTGTGGTTCAAGATAAACTCGGCTGTAGAGTCAAGCCATACAAAAGTGAAGGTACTGGACATCAGGAGGGCTGATTTTGTCAAAATGGGAGAGTGCCTCAGAAAAGCACTAGCAAACAGGCAAGAAGGAGGGTTGGAGCAACAATGGGGAGACATCAAAATAGCCATCACAGAGGCAACAAACCTTTCTGTGAAGCAAATAAATCAAAATGAAAGAAAAAAGCAACTATTGTTCTCAAAATATGTGGTTGGGAAGGTTAGGGAGAAAAAGACAGCATTCAAGAAATATGAGGAAACACAGAAGGAGCAGAACAGAGAACTGTACCAGTTAAAGCAGAAGGAAGTGGGGAAGGCAGTTAGAATAGCAAAGGTGCAAACCGAGGAAAAGATAGCCAACTCGGTTAAGACGGGTAATAAAATATCAATATATCAATATCAATATATCAATGGCACAATATATCAGTTGGGGGGTGAGGATATAGCATGCACCAAGCAGGAAAGGGATCTTGGAGTTATCATCTCTGATGACCTCAAGGCAGGGAAACAGTGTGACAAAGCAGCAGGTAAAGCAAATAGGATGCTGGGATGCATAGGCAGGGGCATCACCAGCAGGAAAAGGAGGTCATAATTCCACTATACAAGACACTAGTGAGGCTGCACCTGGGTACACTGTGCAGTTCTGGAACCTTACCTCGTAAGGACATAGACAGGGTAGAGAAGGTTCAGAGGAGGGCAACAAAGATGGTGCATGGATTGCATCACAAGTCCTATGAAGACAGGTTGAAGGCACTGAACATGTACTCCCTGGAGGAGAGGAGGGAGAGAGAGGATATGATACAGACATACAAGTATCTTACAGGGAGGAACAGGGTGCAGGAATGCACTATTTTTAAGAAAAGATGTTCCAGGACTAGGGCATGGGATGAAGTTGGAGGAGGGCGATTCAGAGGAAGCGTGAGGAAGAATTTCTTCACAGAAGCGGGTGGTGGACAAGTGGAACACCCTGCCAGAGGAAGTGGTGGGGCTGAAACAATCACGGGATTTAAGAATGCATGGGATAGACATAAAGGAATTCTGGAGGTCAGGGGTAAGGGGCAACAGACTTCCTGGAAAACATAAACTGAACTTACAAACTTAAATGGGCAGACTGGGTGGGCCATAGGCCCTTATCTGCCAACACTGTCTATGTATCTATGTATGTAAAACCTTTTATAGGTACATTAGGGAGTGAAGAAAGACAAAGGGAGGGATACTGAGGCTGAATTAAGAGGAGGGTGGGTGGGCAGAGATGGACAGTGAAAAAGCAGGGATATTGAACGAATACTTCTGCTCAGTATTCACAAAGGAAGAGGAGGGGGAGGTACCTAATCCAGTCAATAGAAGCACTCTGGATAGGGGAGTCGATATCAGTTCTTTCACAGAAGAAAGGGTTCTGAAAGAACTCCTAAAATTGAAGGTGAACAAAGCAATTGGGCCTGATGTGATTCATCCCAGAATTCTAAAAGAACTAAGGGGAGAACTAGTAGCACCATTGACTACCCTTTTTAACAAATCATGGGAGGATGGTGTGGTACCTGAGGACTGGAGGAGGGAAGATGTGATTTCCCTTCGCAAAAGTGGGAGCAAGACAGAGGCAGGAAACTAGAGACCTGTCAGTTTGACCTCAGTGGTAGGGAAAATGATGGAATCACTTCTGAAGGAAAGAATTGTTGAGTGCCTAGAGGCCAGTGGGGCATAGGACCCAAGGCAGCATGGATTCACAGCGGGAAGGTCATGTCAGACAAATCTAATCTAGTTTTTTGACTGGGTGACCAAAGTAGTAGACCAGGGAGGGGCTGTGGACATGGCCTATCTAGACTTTAGCAAGGCATTTGACACAGTCCTGCACAAAAGATGAATAAACAAATTAGCCAGCCTGGGAGTGGGTCCCAGGGTGGTAGCCTGGGGAAAACATTGGCTGGACAACAGGACACATAGGGTAATAGTAAACAGAGTCCACAGTGAAGAAAGGGGGGTTACTAGTGGGGTACTGCAGGGTTCAGTACTGGGTCCGTTCCTTTCTAATCACTTTATAAGTGACATTGCAGAGGGACTGGAAGGAAAAGTATGTCATTTTGCAGACGACACAAAGATCTGCAACAGGTCTGATACACAAGTTGGGATGGAAAGGAAGAGAAGGGACTTGGCAAGGATGGAGGAATGGTCAAATGTATGGCAGCTTAGATTTAGCACAAAGGAGTGCAAAGTAATGCACCTAGGAAATAAAAACCCAGGGGAAGAGTACAGAATGGGGGTGAGATACTGACAACAACAAAAATGGAGAGGGACCTGAGGGTAGTTATATCAGATGACCTTAAGGTGGGCAAGCAATGTGACAAGACATAAGGAGGGCTGGGGGATACTGGGATGCATAGGGAGAGGCATCACCAGTAGAACACAGAAAGTTGTTATTCCTCTGTACAGACAGTTGGTGAGACCCCATCTGGAGTACTGTGTGCAGTTGTGGAGACCCCATCTCCGCATAGACATAGACAGGGTGGAGACTGTCCAGAGGAGGCAACCCAAATGGTGCAGGGTCTGCACCAGAAGACATATGAAGAAGACTAAAGGAGCTTAATATGTATTCCCTCAAAGAAAGGGGGAGGGGGGACATGACAGAAACTTTCAAGTACCTCAAGGGAATCAACAAAGCCCAAGAAGGTAGCATCTTTCAGAAAAAGAGATGAACAAGAACAAGGGGGCACAATTTGAAAATAGAGGGAGCATTTTTTCACAGAGAGAGTTGTGGATGCATGGGACAGCCTTCCTGAGGAGGTCGTGGAGTCACAAACAGTGGGGGAATTCAAGAATGCATGGAACAGTCATACGGCAATTCTAGTGGGGGGTAGGAGGAAGTAGGCTGTTGGTTAACTAGGATCTACAGCTTATCCATTAGGTAAGAAAATGGGCAGACTAGGTGGGCCAAGTGGTCCTTAACTGCCATCAAATTCTATGTTTCTATGTTTCTGAATTGGTAGCCCGTGAAGCTAGCAAATATGGAACAGTGAACTATCACACTGGCAACAGAAGCACAGCGCCGACACATTTTTGCGACCGACAGCTCCCCCATCCCCAAGTGTGCCTCCTTGTGTTGGAATATATATTAAGGGGGGTGTGGGGGAAAAGCCCCCCCACAAGAGGTGTTTGCCCCCCGCAAGAAAAGAAAGTTCCTAAAGTGTTTGCACTGTGGGTTCAGCACCGTTGTGACAGTCCACAGTTGCTATTATGACATGGCACCTACAGAATCTCCTGTTGGGTCATGGACTTTTCAGGTTAGCAACAACATCACAAATAGACAGATTTTCCAAATAGATAATTGATGCATGCTCTGGCAACCTACTGAGGCAGTAAACCTTGGCACCTCTCTGATTGCTTAGAGTACAGAGCTATGGCCACTCTCACCAGATATAGACACACCATCTTCCTATTATATATAAAGCCATACTTCAGAAGCAGACTGGAAATCAGGACCTGAAATGCCACGATTGGAAAACAGACTTTCCTCAGTTGACAGAGGAATATTAGAATAAGACAGTGTCGGAAAAACCTAGTCAACTTTATCAAATATGACAAGATGAAACTCCAGAACTACAAAATACTAACGAACATGTATTATACACCAGAAAATGTATTCAAAATGAAGAAATCAGCATATCCAAATTGTACTAGATTAGAAACCATCAGGCACTTTAATGCACATGCTTTTGGACTGTGAAAAATCACAAACACTCTGGCAAGACATCCAAAACAGAACAGACCTACTTTTAGGTCTTGGTCAAACTTTCACAGCTGAAAAATCTCTCATTGGATTGGGTTTGGAGAATCTCACAGTTGATCCCAAAAAACCATACAACAAAAATTGTAGGAGTGGCCAAACAGACAATATTAAGACACTGGTTGGATCAAGAGGTAGTAACATACAAAGAGTGACATAATGAGATTGTCTCTGCTTTCCATATGGAGAAATCCTTTGCAAGTATTAGGAAAATGTGAAATGCTACACACACAGATGGAAGAAGCTAAAGGAACCTAAGGCTAAAGGAACTGAATATGTACACACTGGAAAGAGGCGGGATGGGGGGACATGATCGAGACCTTCAAGTACCTGAAGGGTATCAACAAGAGGGGGCAGAGGAGGTGTTTAAACTAAGGAGTAGGAGGGGAAACCAGGGGGCACGGGATAAGAATAGAGGGAGGGAGATTCAGGAGGGAGGTGAAGAGGCATTACTTCACAGAAAGAGAATGGTGGCAGAGTGGAATGTACTACCAAAAGGGGTGATATCAAGCAAAAATTTGGTTGGCTTTAAGAACGCTTGGGACAGAGTACAGGGGTGGGTAAGGGTGGGCGAGGAGGACAATAAAGGGAGGTCAAGAGGGATGGGGAGGGGCAGCTGCTTGCTAGGGGGCTAGCTGCATAATCAAGCAGACTCTGATAGAACAGTAGGTCAGTTCTGCTGGCAATTTCATATGTTTGCATGCTCGTAAGCTACATACAATATTCATACTGGAATAAACTCAGAATCTGAGACAAAGTTTAGCCTAATTAATTTTCTTGGCCATGTGCCATAGATGGTTCAGGAATACTTAGATTCCATGGTAGACTAAGACATACCACTTTCAATATACTTGTTTACACTGTTGGCCGATTTTAGTTTAGTAGTATTTATGATTTAGAGGTATGTATGTCAGACTTCCAGCAAGATTATCTGAATTCTACACATAACTCAAGTGTTCTGAATTAATTTAAATTTTTGTATGATTCGATTTTTTTTTCTTTTGTATTATTGTCTTGTCTCTTGTCTTGTTACCTTGTAAATAGTTCAGATGTTGGTGAACCCAGTTCATACTCACTATGGGCCCCGTATTCAGAGCAGGCTGGATGCATGTGCATAACGGTGTGCCACACAAATAAGTTAGGCCAGCTGGCTTAGACACAATATTCAAACAGAATGCACGATCGGAACAGACCACATATTCTGTTTGAATAAGAGACCCTGGATGCATGGCACACAGCAAGTGGCCTCCATGTATGGTGTGGTGCAGCCAGGGTGCAGTGCTTAAGACCACCCATAGTGGAATGTGTGGTGTATACCTGTATGTGTCGCAGCCCCCATAGGTAATATTGAGCCCAAACATGCAAATGAGCACTTTGGGCATGCATGTTGCAAAGAGGTTATTTGCATGCACATTATGGGCTCATTTACATGACTGCACTTAGCAGAATGCGCTAGGCCAGCCCCTCCCCAGCCCTGATCAGTGGGTATTAACAAAAATAAAAAAGTCCCCATCTCTTTTCCATAGAGTAGTTCCCCCCCTGCCTGGCCCCGATCACTGGTTAAATAACAGTATTATCCGAGCCCCTTTTCCATAGTGTAGTGTCCACCCTCCCCAGCCCTGATCACTGATAAAATGCAAAGAAATCTGCCAGCCTGTTTCCATAGGACATTTCCCAGCACATATGTCAAACTGACTTGTCTATAATTTTTACATTCCTTTCTTGATCCTTTTTTGAGAACGGCTATAATGTTGGCCATCTTCCAGAATGTAATAACCAAGGCTTTATAAAGTGTTTCTTGAAAAATTCTATTTAAATCAAGGATGGAAATGAGAAAGGAAAATGTGGCCCACCGGGATTTGAACCTCAGATCTCTGGTATGCTGTTTCAGCACTCTAACCATTAAGCTGCAGGCTCACTGGTTAAAGTGTCTGAGGAACTTCCTTTTTTACAGTTACACACATTCCTTTCTCTAGTGTTGCACAATCATGCAACCAGGAACCAATTTAGAAATACCACTTCTCTCAGTGCAGTTTTACCCCTGCAAGGTATATATTTTTTTAAATCAAAGATGGAAATGAGAAAGGAGAATGTGGCACACTGGGATTTGAACCTCAGATCTCTAGTATGCCGTTCTAGCGCTCTAATCATTAAGCTACTGGCTCACTATTTAAAGTGTCTGAGGAACTTCCTTTTTTACAGTTACACACATTACTTTCTCTAGTGTTGTGCAATCATGCAACCAGGAACCAATTTAGAAATGCTACTTCTCTCAGTGCAGTTTAATCCCTGCAAGGTATATATTTTTTTAAATCAAGGATGGAAATGAGAAAGGAAAATGTGGCCCACCGGGATTTGAACCTCAGACCTGCCACATGTTCCTTTCTAATTTCCGTCCTTGGTTATATGTTCCTTTCTAATTTCCATCCTTGGTTTTAAAAAATATATACCTTGCAGGAGTTAAACTGCACTGAGACAAGTGGTATTTCTAAATCTGTTAGGAAAAGGAACCACCCAAAGGGTTTCATTGATAGGGAATACAGGTGGGGATGGTCATATGGGGAAGAGAAGTGAAATAATGAAAAGTGCAAGTTCTATTTGAGTGAGTGGATTCTGCGGTGCATGGGGGGAAGGAGGTAAGTGCATAGTTAGAGGAGTATAGGGCATATACCTAATACCATTAGATTTTTGAGCCACAATCACATGTACTGTGGTCCTTCCCCAGCTCTCTGAAATTTATACCCCACTTGTCTTCTGCCTTGTCCCCACACCTGTCTTCTTGCTCTCCTTTTCCTGGGGAGCATACTCTTCCATGATGCTTCATAACTGGGGGGGGGCAAGTGTTGCCTTCTTTGGTTTTACAGCCTCCCCCTGGCTAGCTTAAATAGTCATCCAAGTAGCATTTAAACCTCCTTCTAAGGATTATGGTCCCTCTCCTAGAAATATGCAGGCCTTCTCTCCTATAGAGGCCCATATTGTCTCAGGTTGGCCCCAGTACTCAATGTAGCCAAATACCTCCTCCATGCGCCATGGCTTCAATCACTTGTTAAAAGCCCTGGTGGTGTGGTATTCTATTCTCTCCCAAACCACATACAGGTAACTTTTTGGTAAGAGCCACCATGCATGCCTCCTGCTTGAGGTCCCTCCCCAGCTATCTAAAATTTCTCTGCACAGCACCTACCCTGTCCCTTGCCAGGTCATTTGTCCCCAGGTGCAGAATAACATCAAGCTCCCTGCCATCTCCTGTTGCCCTAGCAATCCTCTGGATCCAATTTCCATCCCTCCAAGCCAAAGTACCTCTCGGCTACTTCACCTCTCTCTCCCTTTCTCCCCTTGCTCCCAAGTCTGTACCCCTAACGATAGAGTTCTCCACCAGCAGCTGCTTCCTCCTTGGCTGGGGGCCTCTTCTTCCCTTTTTTGGGTCTCTCCTTCTGAGAACCCCCACTTCATCTCTTCCCACTGCTACAAATTCCTCCTCCTAGATGCTCCATCCAGCTAATACAACAAAGGAATTGTACAGAGGTACAAGTAGAAACATAGAATTTGATGGCAGATAAGGACCATTTGGACCACCCAGTCTGCCCATTTTCAGTGCCTACTGCAATACTGTAGACCCTGTTTCATCTCTGGATTAGCCCTCCCTTCCTTAATGACTAAGGTTCCCTTATACCTATCCCATGTGTTCATAGAAACATAGAACTTGACAGCAGATAAGGACCGCTAGGCCCATCCAGTCTGCACATTTTCCCTACTTATTGCAAAAGCCACAGACCCTACTTGATATCTGGCTTTATCTTCTCATTCCTATCACTAAGGTTCCCCATGCCTGCCCCACGCATTTTTGAATCCCCCCACAGTGTTATCCCCCACCACCTCTACTGGGAGTCTAGTCCATGCATCCAATGCTCTTTCTGAAATAATTCCTCATGTTACCTCTTACTCTACCCCCATCCAACCTTATGTCATGCCCCCTCATTCCTGAACATCTCCTTTTCTGAAAGATGCTTCCTTTTGGTACCCTGTTTATGCCTTTTATATATCTATAGGCTTCTATCATACCTTACCTGTCTCTCCTCTCCTCTCCTCTCCTCCAGGGTATACATATTGAGGTCTCCCAGTCTCTCCTCATAAGACTATTGGTGCAGGCCATGCACCATCTTTGTTGCCCTTTCTTGAACTTCCTCTACCCTGTCTATGTCCTTACAGAGATGTGACCTCCAGAGCTGAACACAGTACTCCAAATAAGGCCTCACCAGTGAATCCTGCCACAGCTTTCACCAGCACCACCTCTGCTGGAAGGCTGTTCCAGGCATCCACTACTCTCTCTGTAAAGAAGTACTTCATTACATTTCCCCTGAGGAAGTACTTCTTCAGGGAGAGGAGTGGATGCCTGGTATAGGCTGAGAAGTGTGTATCCTTCCTGATGGAGTGTGTATCCTTCCTGCCTTCTCCCAGCCTCCCAGAGTCCATCAAAATTTAGCTGATCTCAATCTTCCAAGGCGTCCACTGGGGGAGTGGTAGCAGACTTGGTGGCCCATGTATGGAGCAGAAGGTTCTCTGCACCCTAGCCAGTTTGGCCCAGAGTCCAGCAATCTCTTCCCTCAACCCAGAAAGGTGACTACAAATGGGGCAGCATCTCAGTCCCCTGAATGGATCCCAAAAGACTGTGGTTTCACACCACTGCACTGCACCACTCCTATGTTCTTTCCTTCCTTTACCTTATTCCTTTACCTTAGTGCCTGTTGAAATTATGTTTCCTGAGTATTGTTGTTGTGTGTGTGTGTGTATGTGGGGGAGAGGGTTGTGTTTTTGATTTCTTTTTGATGTTGTGTGCTGTTTGGTTTGCATTGTGACCTCTTGACCCTGAGGATATGTAACTAGCATATTGACCTTTTTGACTCTGACTGGTTATGCTCTTGGCTAATGCACTCCTATCATATCTTCTGAACATTCTATTATTATTTCCTTCTAGGTTGCTGATGCTTTTATACTTAAGTTGCCAAGGTAACAGGGAATTGAAGGGTTTTGTCTGAGGTTTGCTGGGGCAGTAGGTGACGCTAATTCTGCCCCTACTGAGTGGTACTTGATCCCCACATGTCCAAGTATCCTTTGGACACTTATTTTTGTTACTCCCACTATCCTCCCTTCAGAATGGACTAGAAAGGCTAAAAAAGGGAGATGCCTGGGTTGCACTGAATGACAAGAAATCCAAAATTCTGAATGAATACTTTTGCTTGGTCATTATGGTGGAAAAAATGGCCTTCTCCTGGACTGCAGCAGGCAGGCAGAAGAAGAACTGACAAAAGAAACCATCTCAGAAGAAAGAGTGCTAAAGGGGTTACTGAGGTTAAAGGTTGATGTGTAACCTGATCTGGATAGACTGAAGGGGTTAAGCTAGCCACTACAACAGAGGAGATAGATCGGGAGGTCATAATCCATGACTCCCTCAAGCAAATGAGTCATTGCAACAAAGCATATAACAATGCGTTGAGGATGCCTTCATGTATGGGGAGAGGGTTTGATAGTAGGAGAAGCGAAGCAGTTCTGCTCCTATATAGGTCCCTGCTGAGGCTTCACCTGGAGTTCTGGGCTCAGTTTTGCAGTCCTCACCTGAGGAGGACATATGTAGACTGTAGTCAGTGCAGAGCAGGGTTATCAAGATAATCTAGTGCCAGCAAGGCAGGTCCTATGAGGATCAGCTGGTAGCCCTAAATATGTGCTCTTTGGATGCCAGGTGTGTGGGGGGGTGGCATAATAGAAACATGTTATTTTCTTTTGAGTATAAATAGGATCTGTTTGTAAAAACTAGGGATTCAGTCACTAGGGTACATGACTGGAAGCTGATGGGGGCAAGTTCAAGAGAGATGTGAGGATATTTTAGGAGAGGGTGGTGGGACTGTTGAAGAGACTGCAGAAGTAGGTGGTGGGGCAGCTTCCCTAAACATGTTTAAACAGATCTGAGACAGTGCAAGGGGATATATAATCCAGGAAGGGAGCTTGAGTGGTGAGGGAGCAGGGGATGCAGAAGTCAGCTCACATTTACAGTGGATTGGAGGGGTGAGATAGGATAAAAATGGTAGACTTGCTGGATCTTTGGTCTCCACCTACCATCTAATGCTAGGTTTCAGTGAAAGAGAGAGTGACTACCTAATATTACATTGCATAACAATTCTGATCTATCTACAAACACAGACTGCACTCCTACCTTACTCTAGTACAAGCATACTCAGGGTCTAACATCCTGGCAAATGTTCCAAGCATTCAACTATTCATTTGTACTATGTTGGAAATTGCTGTGTTAGTCCACACTAAGGTGTGGGGTGTCACATTTTCACCCAAAGTCCTGAATACAGTAAAAATTAGAGAAAAACTGGCACCCGCCACTCAGAAGGAAGACACTAAAACAGTAGTCCAGGACATTGAGTTCTGTGTGAAAGAAAGATTCCTTTATTGAGTGACAAAGTGATGTGTAAATAGCAAGCATCATCACACACGTTATCAAGTGTTTCACAGCTTTGTGCTGTCTCTTGCGAAAGCACTGACATGAAAATGTTTTTTTTGGGAGGGGAGTTTGTTCATGCTACTTATGGTAACAGCTGCTATTTGCATATTACTTTGGAGCTCAATAAAGGAAGCTTTTTTCCACGTTAGTGTCCAATACTTCTGTGATAATGCCTTTCTTCAAAGTGGTATGTTCTGTTTTTATGCACTTCTTTGTACATTTCCTAATCATTCCTACATAAATCACCTGATGTACCAGTGAATCTAAAAATGTTAATAAATGCACTTAAGTGGTTGATGAGCATCAAGGGAGCAGACATTCAATCCATGGGATTTTTGCTCTTTCATAGTTTATGTGATTTTTTGGAAAAGAGAACTGGTTATCTGCACTTTCTATGGAATAGTACCAGAGTTTACGACCATTATAAATGTTGGTTATGCCCCTAGAAATCCTGCACAAGCATTTTACTGCCAAAATGAAGTGATTTAAAAAGTGTTGAAGAAACTGGATTACACTGTACTCCAACTGCTTTGAATATGGGCTGTAAGAAGACTCAGACCTATAGCATCATTTAATATATTTTACTAATTTAATGAGGCATCAGATTTGTCAGGTTCTTAAAGTTATTTTACTAAAATGAAATTGCTAACTTGATGTCAAACTGTCTGCTTGGCTTAATTTTTTTTATATGAATGTATTTATACAACACCATTGGTGATACTGTATATAGCCTGATAAATTTGGAATATACAACGGTTTGTCTCAGAATATGCCATCTGTCTTCATAAGTCAGGGATCAGGACAATTACACATGAGTGGCAGAGCTAAGATTCCCTGCCACTGCACCTCATCCTCAAAATTCCCAACCACTGCATTATTCCTTTTAGAGGCAGTTTGGTCTTATGGTTAGAGAACCGGATTGCGAACCAAGAGATCACAGCTTCAGCCTCCCCAAGAGCCAAATATTCACTGAGTGATGTGAGCAAGTTATTTAAGTCAGCAATGCATTAAAGTGGTAAAAATTTGACCTATACTTTTCTATGCCATTTTAGATTGTCCATTATCTCTTGACTTGTATGATACCCTTTTTTCTCCATTTTGAGTCTGCTTTAGTACTTTTTTCTCCACATTTGAAATAATAAAAGGAGTGCTCCTCTTTAATATGGCTCAGACCAGGTTTTCATTAGTATTCTCAGCTGTGTTTGAACATGTACTGTCCCATAAGGTCAATGAGCAGGGTCTGCTGCATAATAGTTCATTTTAGTCACAACAAAAGTTATTTTAAACAACTGATGTACAAAACCAGCTGAGAATACTGCTGAAAACCTGGTCCAAGCCATATTAAAAGGAGCACTCCTTTTATTAGTTTAGATGTGAAAAAAGTACTAAAGCAGACTCAGATTGTAGAAAGAAGGGTATCACATGAGTTAGTAGATAAGAGGCAATTTAAAATATAATAAAAAGTATTGGTCAAAATTTTCACCACATTGATGCACTGCTGCTTTAGCCTTGTAATAGCACTCCAGCTCACTCAGCAGTGAAAATGAGTAGAAAATGGAACCCAATGAAAACTATCCATTGCGTCTTAGCTATACTTAGATCATTGAAAGGCCCACATGGGGCATCACTCTCCATCCCCTCTTCAAGTAGGAGTAAGAAATAGCCTGACTAGAGTCTGTGTATGCTCCCCCAATCATAGTGGATAAAATATTTCCTGCTCAACTCTAGCGGAGAACATCATTAGAAAAAAAACTACACATGGCTCTCTGGCAGGTGGACAGTAATGGCCTGATCAGGACATAAATTACTTCCCCATACCCCATCTCCCAGCTTCAGCATAGGAAATACTTTGGGAGGCAGCATAGCCTAGCGGTTAGAGCAACAAACTGTAAACCTGAGACCCAGTAGACCTGAATTTGAAACCCACAATAGCTGCTTCAATACTATGTGACCCAGAGCCAAGTAACAACCTACCTGTTCTCCTGGGATGCACCTGGAAATGATTGTCAGCTCAGTGGGCCTTTCCTGGCAAAAAGTAATAAAGAAATAAACCTTAACTGCCTGTCTTGCCCACCCCCATTCTTTCCTTATGGGAGTCTTAATTAGAGCCTAACTGGAGGATAAACCATCTCTGATCATTCTAAAAAAGTTACCCAACCCAGATGGGGCTCAATGAAGGTGTATGACAAGGAACCGTAACACAGGGACTAATGGGACTTGAGGAATCAGAGCACCTACAGCTGATAGTCCATGGCCCATCAATGCCAATACAGCCCTGATGGAGTGAGTGTGTGTGTGTGTGTGTGTGTGTGTGTGTGTACTGTATACACTAAATGGACTGTGCAATAGCCAAACTAACAATATGCCACTTATTTGCACCCATAAGGGGTAAGGGCTAACCAAACTAATTCATGGTTTATAACTTATAAGTAGAGATGTTGCAAAATTAAATTTCTCCTGTGAAATTGCTGCAAAATTGGCAATTTCACCATGCAAAACATTTTGTGAAATTCTGCTGTTCCGCGAAATTTTTCGCAGGGTGCGAGGTTGAGAAATTTTACCTGCAAAAGGTCAAATTTCACCACAAAATGCACAATTTCAGCTGAAATGGCAAAATTTTGCCTGCAAAAGATAACATTTCACCTGCGCCTTCCAAGGGCAAAATTTTGCATTTCGCACTCATTAAATATTTCTCGGAATGCGCGAATTTCGCAAAATATTTTGCGCAATAAAATTTCACAATTTCGTACAACTCTACTCAAAGGTTATGCCTCAGACCTTCACTTATGTAAACACATTTTATATTTCTAGCCATGCAATATGTACATCCCTTATTTATTTAGTTGTTATTAATCAATTTATCTTAGAAAGCACAACAGAGATGCGATAACCCAATAGATATATAACATCTCATTTTCAGTGTGTCTCAGCTATCACATTTTTACTGGTCAAAGGGTTGGTACTCATGGTCACCAAGTGTCTTGCTCAGGATCACACAGTACACCAGTGGTGGTGGGTGGATTTAAACCTGTGAACCTTTGTTTCAAGGGTCCACACGCTAACTATTAGATCACCCTGTCATTCCAATCAATTTAATTATACTGTAACACAAGGTTTTTGATAGGAGTGGAAGTATGCTTTTGTTTTTGGTACACAGTAGCTCAAACAATATTTGGTAGCTAGATACTTTGATTTTACTCAGTTTAGGGCCTTCATATTTTAAAATGCACACAGGGGGATACTTATCATGACCATATTACATCTAGTTGGAATACAGTCTTCTGTTCTTTGGAACTGTGCAAGGGTTAAATGCAATAATATATAGTTATTTGTTGAGTCTTGAAAGGTTACTGAAGATCTCATAGCTGTGAAATCAGCATGGGAACTGTGAAAGCAAAAGCTCATTATTGGCTCCAGACACTGCTACCTGTGACTGAAGCTGCATCATTCACTCCTTCTGTTCTCACACTGCTGTCAACACCATTTCTTCCACACACTGTGTAACCGCACCTAGTGACGAGCATGGAAGGTGAATGAATCCTCCTGTAACATTTATATACACCTGAGGCTGCTGCTGCTGCCACTTCTGCTACAACAGCTGTGGCTGCCTTTGAAATAAAAAAATAATATTTCATGACAAAAAAAGGTTTTTCAGCCAACCACAGAATACAACAACAGTATTCTCTGGTATAATATGATGACCAACCCTCTGATTTTCCATTAACACCATTCATTAGGCATAGATACAGATATGTTTGCATTCCACTTAGTTATTAATTCTAGTTATGCTTAAGACTGTCACATACACCATAGCAAGGCAATATTTCTACAGCACAGCACTGTGAGCCAGGATAATCATATCTCAATGCCATTATTGCCACTTGCTCACTGTATGATCTTTGGAACTTCACTGTATATTCCTTCCCATCCAGCTATGAAAGCTGGGTAGAAGTAAAACCCCACTAGAAAGAGATGTTGCATCACAGCTGGGCTATGCTTGGTAAATAAATTGCCAGCTACTAAATGTTCCAAGACCATACCCACCAGTTATCATGCTCATGTCATAGTCAATGCCCTTATACGATAATCATCTCACCCCTACAGATGTATTTATTACAAATCATTAACATGTTCATCTTTTCTCTGTCATTATAGTAATGCTCTCCACAGTGAAAGAGCTCACTTACATTAAATGGCTCTCTTTTGATTAAACTCAGTCCACTGGAGTGTCTGCCTAGTGGTGCAGTAGAAGCATATTGTAGCTGCCTCCTGGAAGACAAAGATTCATAGACAGTCTACAAAGTCCCATACAGTGACTGACCTGGAGGGTTGGTGCCGGCCCCACAACAGTCATGCACCCTATTCTGGCTAACCAAGGAACAGCACTGACATCAGCTGTAAAGTCAGTCATTTGCCTGCCCTCTGCAAGAAGGAGGATGCTGTCATGGGAGCTGGAAGGGAAGGTCTGCCTCTTTGCAGATGACACGAAAATCTTTAATAGGGTAGGCACTCCAGGGGGAGTGAAAAGGATGAGCAGAGACCTGAGAAAACTAGTGGAGTGGTCAAGGATATGGCAGCTGGGTTTCAATGCAAAAAAGTGCAAAATAATGCACTTAGGGCACAGAAACCCAGGGGCAGGGTACAAAATGGGTGGAGTGGCATTGACAGCCACCAAGCAGGAAAGAGACCTGGGGGTAATCATATCAGATGACCTAAAGGTGGCCAGGCAGTGCAACAAGGCAGTTTGGAGATCCAGTGGGATGCTGGAGTACATAGGTAGGGGTATCACCAGCAGAAAGAGGGAGGTGGTGTTACGTCTGTATAGATCTCTGGTAATACCCCACCTAGAGTATTGTGTACATTTCTGGAGATCACATCTCCAGAAAGATGTAGACAGAGTGGAGGTTGTCCAGAGGAGGGCAACTAAAATGGTGCAAGGTCTGCATCAAAAGCCCTATGAGGAAAGACTAAAGGACCTCAATGTACACCCTGGAAGAGAGGAGAGGGAGAGGGGGGATATGCTAGAGACCTTTAAATACCTCACAGGGGTTAATAAGATGCAGGAGGGATGCATTTTGCAGAAGAAAAGGTGCTCAAGAACAAGGGGACATGCTATGAAGCTGGAGGGGGTTGGATTTAGTCCCACCATGCTGCAGCGAATGTAAATTCGATGACATCCCCCACAGCAACAAAATGCTGCTAACATCCCCGACCTTGCCATATCCCAACGCCAATGGGGAACAGACCAACACTTGTTCTTGTAGCAATGCAAGGGGCCTGCACCCCCCACCCATGCCCCCAATACAGGGGCTCTGCCCCCACTCCCCCTGAATTAAAAACTGTCAACTCTGGGGGGTACAGATTATGGGTGAGAGAGGCTTACAGCGGCATCGCTGCAACAGCCCACTCGACACAGTGGATGTCGAACGGGATGTTGTCACTGTGATGGAGTCTCTGTGCAGGAGTCGTTAAATCAACGGTATACCTTTAGATTCAGGAAAGGTGACAGGAAGTACTACTTCACAGAAAAAGTGGTGGATTCCTGGAACAATCTTTCAGTGGAGGTGATGGGGTCGAAGACAGTGGCGGGGTTCAAGAATGCATGGGATAGACACTAGGGAATCATAGTGGAAAGAAAGGTGGGGGAGGGAAAAAGAGCAATAGATCAAGTACAGTCTGTGGTAACAATGTAGGTAGGGGAAAAAAGAGTAGACTGGGTGGGCCAAGCAGTCCTTATCTGCCATCAGATTCTATGCTTATGTTTCTGTGAGGTTTTATGTGATGAGGGCGAAACTTGAAGAGTGAACCCTGAATTGCGAGTCACAAAGGGTGAAACCGGAATGACGACTTTTTCTTTTTTTGCAAGGGACTTCAGCCCCACACCCCCCTTACTAATATAACTAACTCTGAGGTTGTAGCACCCCGAGAAAGGGGTAAAACATTTGTCGCAGTTCTGGTTTCATCATTTTTGCAGCGCAATTGCGGGCCTTTTCATTTTCGCCCACATTACTGACCACCTTCTATGTTTCTATATCTATGAGAAGGCTTTGAACATTGGAATGAAAACAAAATCCAGTTATTGGAATAAGGGGTCTGGATTAGGTTCAGTGTCACCAGCTACCAGCAGCAATAGAAAAATAAACCAGTAGCAAGTTGATAAAACAGGATATTTAAGATATTCTTGTGTCCAGATTAACCACCAGGGGCTTTTGATAGTAGTGCTGCGAGAACTGTATAATGCCCCACTTAATAGGATGACTTATATGGTTGTAGCATTAGATAGGGAACTATGGGCAGACTGGATGGACCATTGGTCTTCTTCTGTCATTACTGTGTATGTTTCCTTTTTATGTTGTCTTGCACACGCAGCGCAAGCGACATTTTGTGACAGCTTGCTGGAGTAGCAAGTTGTGGAGGTGCGGCCATGTTGTGGCCAGTGGCACCACTGCTTTTTTTTGGGCTGGTCTCTGTGGCACCAATGAATGAGCACACTGTTTATGACAGCACTTGAGAAGCTTGCCAATAACTTGAAAGAATTTTGCCTTTGCAATGAGGGAGCGCCCAACATTGCAGGGCATGCCTTGCCTGCTGAAACATTTCAATAAACATGGCAGCAGCTGTCACCATCCACCTTTCGCAATCCCCAGCAAGCTGACTTCAGGGGAGCCCAATCCCTCTGCCATCATGTTTATTACCCCCCTCAAGATTGTGTGGCACACTGAGAGCCCACTCCAGTGTGATTGCATGTGTTCTGAAGCCGACTGCGTCGGCATGTTCCTGCCTCCAACCAACCCCACCCGCATTGTGTGCCACACTGGCAGCCCACTCCAATGTGGCCAAAATAATCCCCCAAAGTCATGGGGCACACTGAGAGCCCACTCCAGTGTGCCCAACAGTTGGTTAATTTCACCTGTAAATAAAGAAAACCTTCCTGCGATGTCCATTCCTGAAAATAAGAAAACAGTCCATCGTTGAGTTGAATAACCCCCTCCCCCAACCCACACCACTCTCTGCACACCCCACCTCCCCACCCCCATACTTACAGTACCACTAGCATGATAATCTTTGGTGGAGCAGGACACGTCCGAACTCTTCAAAAATCGACCGAGAACTAAAGAAAATCACGGTAAGCTGTATAATGGCATCAATGGGGGGGGGGATCAACTTAGGTGGATATCTCAGCCATTTTTGTGACTTTTGGCCCAAATTTTCAAAATGGCGTTCTTGGGACCCCACCTCATGAACTCAGTCAGTGTCATTTTGTTATTCAGTCCTGAAAGGTAATTTCGTGGTCACTGCACAGAATCATCTTTCGGAACTGATTAATGAGATGACAGTAGCACTGTTCATGAGGTGGGCTCCCAAAAAGCCTATGTTGCAAATTTGGTAAAAAAATCCCAAAAAATGACTGTGTTATGAGCATGCATTGCGCAGTTTCCACGCACGCTCGTAACTTTGAGAATTTTTAATATTTCCACTCCAGATTTTCAACATTGCTATTTTTTCACACCTCCTTATGAACAGCACAGCTGTCATTTTTCATATCCTGCCCAAAATGTGTATTCGCACATCTGGCGCACAATGGTGCGGTCACTGTGAGAAATCAATGTTCAGGGCAGATTAAAAAAATTACAGTGACACTGTTCATGAGCAGAGGTTCTGAAATGCCTATGTTGAAAATTTGGTGAAAAAATTCCCCAAAATGACTGTTACGAGCATGCATTGTGCAGTTTCCATGCACGCTCGTAACTTTGAGAATTTTTAATATTTTCATTCCAGATTTTCAACATTGCCATTTTTTCGCACCTCCTTATGAACAGTACAGCTGTCATTTTTCACATCTTGCCCAAAATGTGTATTCACACATCTGGCGCACAATGGCACGGTCACTGTGGGAAATCAACGTTCTAGACAGATTAAGAAAATCACAGCGACACTGTTCATGAGCGGAGGTCCCAAAATTCCTATGTTGAAAATTTGGTGAAAAAGTTCCCCAAAATGACTGTGTTATGAGCATGCATTGTGCACTTTACCATGTATTGATAGATTCCTAAGATGACGACTGGTGTGGGTCTGTCTCAACAGCTGCTGCAGTAGGTTAGTTTCAAAAATGTGTTTTTATCTGTGTTTGTTTAGTTAGCTAGATAGTTAGGGTTTATTAGTGAGTTAGATTAGAGAGGGTGTATTTATTTTTCGGGGCTTGTTGATGATTGTTTGTTAACTGCAGTCGTTTGTATTGATGCTTGAGCCATATGCAGATTTAAGCTCTTCACTCCACAAGTTAGCATTTGCATGCACCTTGCAGTAACCTGATTTTGTTGGTTGATATCGGGGTATGACTGCTTTTTAAATTTTTCACAATGCAGCCTATTTACTGAATTATACCCATTTTCGAACAACGCTTAGGACCAGGGATACTATCTTGGAAGTGAGGATGCCACTTTAGGAGTTCTGACGCTAAGAAAACTGTGCAGAAGCTGGATTACTGAGATGAATGTGTACTTCAGGTGTCAGTGTGGCTCAGTTGGTAGCACATCCACCTCTAGACCAGAAGGTCATGGGTTCTTGTCCCACACCGGGATTGGACTTGCACCTAAAAATCGCTGGCATCTGAGTGCAGTACTGGGGGGGTTGCTGTACTGCTGGGGCGTGCTGTCCTTCAGATGAGATGTTAAACGGAGGTCCCTTCTGCCCATCCTGGTGTTGTCCAGGTGGAAGTAAAAGAACTCAGAGCACTTTTCACAAAAAGCAGGGAACATTCCTGGTGTCCTGGCCAACATTCCCTTTCCCATAAACCGGTTCATGCAATTATCCAGGCTGTGTGTGGGTGATGATGTGTGATATGGCTGCCACCACACATTCAGTCACTTCACTATCAGTGTAGCATTGCTTGTAAAGCACTTTGGGATACTGTGCATGAAAAGCACTATATAAATGCTGATTCTTCTTCTTCATTCCTTAATTTTGGGAGGTGGCGAGCTTGTTTGCCCAGGTGCTGTTGTGGGACTGCATTAGCTCTGGGGCTCCGCTCTTGTCTCCTTAATTCATTCGCTAATGTGAACTTTGGTTTGGACCAGAGGCTCTGACTTGGGAGGAGTGGCTCAAATTGAGCTCTCTGGGGGTGAGGAGCTGAGCAGGAGCTCACCGGAGGGTGTTGTACTTCTGTTCATCTCGTGGAGCTCTCGGTATAGAGCGGTTGTTGGACTGCTCTGTCTCAGGGTTCTGACCCAGGTAAGGGCTAAGCTTGGGCTAGCTGCAAACTGTCTGATGCCCCGGGGGCCTGACTGCTCATTGGTATCTAAACATTTATTAAGAATTCATATTTTTATTCTGTATGAGTTGGAGGTGACTGTTGCCTGTTTGATCTAGGCAGTGTTCAGCAGAGTTTTCATCATTAACTTTGGCCTGCAGCTGGAGCCAGGGACTGTGACATGGCCTGATCCTCCCTAGAGTAAGAAGGTTGGGTGAGAGATCACCGGTGGGTGTAGCTTTTTTCTACCTTGGGGGCCCTTCAGAGCAGCATTGTTGTGGGACTGCGTTAGCTCTGGGGCTCTGATTCGGTGGGGGGATTTATGCTGTCGGCCATATGGTGTGTGTGGGGGCGCATGAGCATGCTGGGTGGGCTCAAAGTGTGGTACTTGGGGGGGAGTAGACTAAAATGGAGCTGTCTATGACAGCTACACAGATGCAGGGCAGGGTGTGGGCACTTTGCATACTGCTGACGGCAGTATGTAAATTACCTGCTGATAGCAGTATGCAAATTGCCTACACGTTACCACCACTGATTGCAGCAGTTTTTTGCTTTCAACTGTATGCCACTGCATCTGAAGGGCTGTCATAGACAGCTCCGACAGTCATTGGGGTGGTGCAGCCGCGTCTGCAAAAGGGAGCAGGGCATTGGAAGTGGGGGAGGCACACCTACGAAAACTAATATGGTGGCACTATGTTTCTTGCACATGCGTGCAAGCAAACATAAAAATCAGATCTTTTGCAACAGTTTGTTTCCTGTGCTCTATTGAGCACTTACCTGGTAATTTCTCTTGTTTCTGCTGTACTATCATCATGTAATTTGCTCCATTTTTCTTTGTTTTTGTTTACATTTCTCCCACCCGCCATGTTGAAATGGAACCCTCTGCTGTCAACCACACATTCACATGTTGTGCAGCACTACACAGGGAGAGCGGGAATGTGCAGTACATGGTCCCACGGAAGTAAACAAAAGATGTGATGCAACGTGATTGGGGAGTTTGGCTGCAAATTAGGCATCAGTCTTATTTAATGTGGAGCCACAACAATGGAAATACATTTTAAATATCTAAAAGACTAAAGATCGCTAGAAAAAAAATATTTACAGATATGGAAACCCAAACTATGGCTGCATGCTTCTAGCCAAAAAACAGAATTTTGATAATTACTTCCAGATTATGTAGTATCAGGAGATGCCCCTAAGTTGATCTGCATGACTAAAGTTTCTCTACAGTGCAAGACATTCTCACTCAAGGGGCAGAAAGAGAAGAACCCCACCTGAGTTGCAGAACCCAACCTCAAGACACGGACATCTTGGGAGCAGAGTGAGACCATCAGCCTACAGGGCAGGGGAGCCCTAGTAACCATGCTATGGTCATGGCTAGCATGTGACTGAGTGCAGGAGAGTAAACATCAACTGAGACTAATGATTCATGCCTTATATTGAATAGGAGGCCTGTGGCAGAGACTGATATCAATGGTGCACACACATACATGCCAACTGATACTTGGATTGAGACTGAATGATCATGCCCGAGACCGAATGGTATGGATAAAACAATGATGACAGATGCACGCCAACCAATTGTGTTAGGGAAGGGTGAGATAGAATGATCAGAAAAGGCATCAAAACTGCTTTAAGGAGCTGAAACAGGAGACTAACAGCAGAAGTTAAAAACATAAATGGCATGCTGATATGAATTAACTGAAGGGGGCCACAGGCTGCAGGTAATGAAGGTGCCTCAGTGAAGTAGCTGGGAGGCTACAGGTACTGAAGCCCAGAGGCATGGTGAGACATGAGTGAGCTTCACGCACCAGGGCACAAGGACCCTGTAGCAGCAGCAGGGAGAAGGAGCTGCTGGAGAGAAACAGGCCTGAATCATGGCCTCCACTAAAGTATAAAAAGTGTTAGGGGAAATGGTAGGAGGAGTACCTGGAGGATGAATGGTGTATGCTGAGAGCACTGGCAGCTGAGAGGGGAAGCCAGGGGCTATGAGTGGCAGCAGACAGGAAGGGAACTGCTGTCAGGACTGTCTGAAGGCACTGAAGCAAGAGCCAAAAACAACAAGAGGGCCAGATGGTAGCGGCTGAAAACTTCCATGGACAGCAACCAGAAGGCCGTCAGAATGGCAGTAGGGATGCCTGAAGGCAGCCACATGGTGGGAAAGGTGTGGGAAAGGGGAAGGGGAGAGCAGTCATGCGAGTGCAAGAAAAAAATATATGAGCATCTAGGGGGTGCTTGGACATGCGCAATTCTAACCACACATAGGGGGTCATAGCATGTATAACCTGCTGCCCCTCTTAACTGCAGGTCAAGCCATTTAATTAATTGTGTTGAATCCTTCACTAGGACCGCCTGCAATTTAGACATAAAATTCTTGCGATCTTGACCAAAGGCTGACTGCTTCACCAGATAGAGACCCCTGGTAATTCTGCCTGCACTCGGAGGATTCAAGAGTAGTCCTTTGTCATTAAAATCTGTGGGCTCAAGGCACAGATCTTTTAAGTTGTATGAATGTAAATTTTATTGTTAGGATTCCTGAGGACTCCTGCTGCTTCTAGGTTTGGATGCCGTATTTGAAACTATGTTTTTTTTTTATCTGGTGTTTTTCTCCATTGGTCCCAATTGGTCGTATATCCTGCCATCCTCCCAGCCCTGTCCACTGACCTTTAGGCTACCTACCCTTCTTCTCCCATGGCTTACCCTCCATTGCATGGTGACAGGGAGTTCCCAACTTGACCTGCCAGGACCGAATCCAGTTCAGGGAGGTGCCTTCTCGGGGGTGGCGCCTGTGGAAAACAGCCATTATGTTGCTCAGTTGGGACTGTTTTTTCTGCTTTTTCTGTGGAAGGGAACATGCAGTGCTGACAATTGCAGAGCTGTGCATGCATCTGCATGCAGCACGCCAGTCGGCTGATCCGCTTCCATGCCCCCCGACATACAGGACACAGAGTGCCAACATCTTGCCTCCATTAGGTGTTAGGCAGGTTCTGGTCTCTGTTCCCCACCCTCCCCGGGAGAGGAGAGCTGTTCTCTGGATGCTCGATCCTCTTCCACCCTGGCCGACCACCAGTGACCCGCTCGCACCTTGAACACAGGTCGCCGGTGTGGCAGGAGGCAAGGCATGATGACTCAGCCCTCCATGACCTGGGCAGGCTTGAAACTATGTTTCTTAAGAGCAAATTTGTATCCCATCTATGCAAAAAACATTGAATGTGCATAAGTACTTACAGGGGATTTACTAGAGTCTATTTCAGGTATGGACATGTTACCTGACAAATCCAGTATATTAATTTCAGTGTTCTCTAAAAGGTCAATGGCAACCATTTTACACATTGTTAAAATAGCCTGAATTCAAGTCTCTGTGTCATGAGTAGTGTTTCCTGAAAATGTCATGCTCTTTGGTTTTGTGGTTTTCTTTACATCAGCATTAACCTGTTCTGCACTAACTGGAGACAGACTGTTTCTGTCCTTCTGCCTGAGCCTTGGAAAGTGATGACATCATATTGTACTAAGCTACTGCTGTAGCGGTACAAGTCTCTGCTTGAGTGAAGAGCTGTAAACTACCTAATTAGAGCAGTCTGTAGAATTAATTGTTTGTGTTCAGGGTTTTTACTGACTCTGTCTCTGTTATGTGTGCAGATGAATTGGCTAAAAATCTATCGTTTTGTTCTTTTAAAAAAGCTGGTCATTTGAGTTTCTGTGTTGAATTGAAGTTGTATGCATTTGAGAAATCAGCTTGTGTGCATCACAAAATCCATTTAGTGTATTTACTGATTGCAAACTTCAGAGATTACCTTGGAGCACCAGTGCTCATTCACAAAAGGTTCCATGTCAGATGCATAGTCACACAAAAAAAAAATAATTACAGGCACAAAAAGCATTTTCAGAGGAAATGCAGTTGAGTCAGGCTCAAAGCACTTAAGGCAGAACAACTACATACAGTTTTGAAAAAAATCAGTACAGTTCATTGAATAAAAAGTCACTGGTTATGCACAGAGAGAAACCAAATAAAACTGTTTAATGGTTACAATTGCATTTGACTGCAGTGGGATGGTAGGGGTAGTTACTGTTGACAGAATACATTTTGTCTGACTTCTTTATTCTGTGGGCAAAATGTATTTTGTCTGATCCATTTACTCTGTGGACAAAACAGATTTTATCAAACTTCTTTAATCTGTGTACAAGGTGAATTGTGATGAATTATTCTATTCTGTGGACAAAATACATTTGGCCATATTCCTTTATTCTGTGGACAAAACAGTGTCAAATTCCTTTATTCTCGGGACAAAATACAATTTGTCAAAACTCTTTCATTCTGTGGACAAAATACATCTTATTGAACTCCTAACTTTGATCTGTAGACAAAATAAATTTCTTAAAACCCCTAACATGATGCTATTAATGCAACGCATTTCGTCATATCAGTAACTTATTTGTCACACTAAAGTCTTTTCTCTATAAATTGCTAGCTTCCATTTGTAGAGAAAATGCCTTTTTCCACACTCTTAACATCTATTGCTGGCCAAAATACCTTTGTCAAACTCCCAGTTTTGTTTTACAGACAAAATAGCCTTTGCCATGCTCCTAAGTTCTATGTATGCTAGGGAGGCTGTAAAGCTTAGTGGTTAAGATCATAGGACTGCACACTTGGGGAACTGGGTTTGAATCCCGCAGCCATCACTTGCATATTGTGTAACCATAAGAAAGTCACAAAGCTTCCCTGTGCTTCCAGAGAGCACCTGGAAAGAAGTTTCTGCTTAGTGTGTCTTTCCAAGCCAAAAATAATAAAAGACAAAATATATTATTAACCAAGCTACCTCAGATTGGCTCGGAACACCTGAGTCAACTTCCTAGCGATCCTGGTTGGAATACAAGGCAGGCCACTGAAGAGTTTCCTAAACCCTAACATTAAACCCAACTTATATTTATATCCAGAGCCCCCAGATCACATGGAAAGCTGCCTTGGGTTGTTTCAGATCATCCATGTAAAGTCTTCAGAGATCTGAGTCCAAACCAGATCATAGCTGCCCCACTCATCTTTAATTTAGTTTACAAAAGTTAAATTACTTTTTCAATTTAAAAAACAAACAGAAGGTTAATGCTGCAACACACTAAACTAAAGCCTGGATTTAATTTACAAACATTAAAGATAATTAAAAAAAGAAATAATAAACTGGTGATACAGCTTGCAGCAAGAAGAGTGTTCCAGCCAGCTTCATATACCAGTATATATAACGACATTGGTGTCAGTGGCTCTATAGGTTGCACACTCACCTCTGAGGCGAGGAGAACAGTAAGCTATGGGTTCTATCCCCACACCAGGCACTTTGATTAATATCCCAATACTGACACTGTAGTGCAGCATGAGGGGGGTGCTGCACTCCTGAGGTACTGTCTTTCAGATGCGATGTTAAACCGAGGTCCTGTTTTGGTGGTTGTTCAGGTGGACGTTAAAGATCCCATGGCACTTCTTGAAAAGAGTAGGGGAAATTTTTATTGTAATTCAAAAAACAGAAACAAAGACATATTAGCAACACAAAAAACAAAAATACCACAAACCATCCCTAAGTCTTGCATAACGTGATAGAACTAGGAAGAAAATAAAACTAACCAGAAGAACCATGCCAACCCTTTCTTCCATAAACAAAATTACACAAGTCAAATTCAAAACATGTTCATGTTGCAGCTTATATTTAGAACCACACCCCCAACCCCCCCATTAAAAATATAGAGGAAACAAAGACAAATATCAGTACCCCCCTACAACTACTCATACTACCCAGTCTATTCCTTTCCATAGATGGGTACATACAGATTCCCCCATTGTGTTCTTCTCATAAGCATAAACCTTATCCAGTTCATCCTGTATCATATATAACAAATCCTGCTGTACTACTGTCAGATTTTGTTGTAAAAAACATTGTCATCTCATCTGCCACACCATCCACTTGATAGTGGATAGAATTACATAAATAGTGCTTTTCTGCCATACACCCCAAGACCTCGGTATTTGACCATAGATCAGAATATCATAGGTCATACTTGAAAAGACTGTCATACCCCAGAAGGAGTCCAGGGTTGCCCAGAAGTTATGCAGACATGTGCATGCAAAATACAAATGGTACATTGTTTCCAGTGCCCCTTTGCAGTCCTCCTCCAAACAAGTTCTATCCTCCTGCATTTTATGCTTCTGATTTTCCCTGACGTTTAGCTTCCCATGCCCACACAGCCAAATCGTATCCTACATTTTCAGAGGTATCCTGGCCTCTGCAATGCATTCCAAAATGGAGGCTTCCTGTACATTGGGAGCTACTGTAAACACAGGCTCTATAAAATAACATTTTTCTACTAACATATTGTAAAATTTCTTCTTTTTCACAGTCAAAACCCATTTTTTTGTGTGTTATCTATTCCCCCCCCCGCTCAGGTGCCCCACTCCTTCAGGTGCTCCTATGGTCCCTCTGCTATACCACCCTACTACCTCACTTGAGTCCTGACTCCCCCACGAACCCCATATTGCAGCCCTCCTGCGGTATCCTGGCATTTCCCATCATGGGGTGGGTCCCCCCTCCAAGGGGGCATGCACCAGTGGGGGCTACCTGGCACTTACCTATAGGCAACATGTTGCTGCTGAGGTTGTGGGGAATGGCTCCCTGGAGGGTTCAGTGACACAGAGGACCTGGAGGCCATCATCCGGTGGGAACCTAGCCCATTTTTCCTGTTTTCAGTGTGGGGTGGTGTAGTGACATCATGGCTAATGCCGACGTCTGCCCCCCCTGATTACATGTTGGCCCAATGTCCCGTGATGCTCCCAGCCTCCACTAGGAGCCAGCAGGCATCGGAGCACTGCTCTGCCCTCCCCTTGGAGAAGGAGAGCTGTTCCTGGGATGCTCAATCCTTCTCTCCTAGCTGGCCCTCCGGAGACCCAGGCTCGTTCCCGAACCTGGGTCGCTGGTGTTGCTAGTGGAAATCCAACTGCTGCACTGATGGGCCAGCCAAAACCCATTCTAAATCAATCTTTCACAACCTTATGTACTTCAGGGTGGTTTGGATGTAGTGTGGCAATCGTTTTTCCTACATGTGCCGCCTACCACATGCCCATGCTGATATAAAGGCATCTTCCCATGGTTGCATAACCTTCACACCTATTTCTTGTCATCCCAGGATCAACGGCTTGATATTTGTAAAGAAAAAGTTCCCAAAGAAAAAAACTAACATCTGCAACATATTTAGACCCCCTGAAGCCAGAAGGGGAAGGAAGGAAACATATTCAATTCAGTGCTTTAGAGTAACTGGTAATTGCTATTTTTCTTTTAAACTTAGATTGTGGGCTTTTAGTGACACTGTACTTTCTTTGTTGTCTTTGCTTAGAATTGTTTTTGGGCTGTTGAAAATTTAAAACGTAGTAGTGGTGTAATTCTGTGCTGTCTTTAATTGCTGCAAATTTTATCTTGGCTTGTCTGACTGCCCTGTAGTTGGATGAGGGGTGTTAATTGTCTGGCTTCTGACCTCAGCTACGTGATAACTGGAGGTGGGGCTTAGTCAGAGTTGAGGTAGCAAGTGAGTTTTATTTTCTCAGAGGAAGCCAGAAGGGGAAGGAAGGAAACATATTCAACTCAGTGCTTTAGAGTAACTGGTAATTGCTATTTTTCTTTTAAACTTAGATTGTGGGCTTTTAGTACCACTGTACTTTCTTTGTTGTCTTTACTTAGAATTATTTTTGGGCTGTTGAAAATTTAAAATGTACTGGTGGTGTAATTCTGTGCTGTCTTTAATTGCTGCAAATTTTTGCCCCCTCTCCCTCCCCTTCCCCCAACTCTTAATTATATGCCCTGTTAAATCTGATTGACAGGAGCTAAACACAGGGTATAGTAAGGGGTGTGAAGTAGGAGGTGCATAAGGGGGAAGAAGCCCACCCTCAGCATGACAAGTGTTTTGACTCATTTATTTATTTATTGGTTTCTTTTCTTTTTTTTAAAGAAAATTATCTGAGGATCAGTGGCAGGATTTTTAGGACAGTAAATTAATAAAAAGGGAACTAGGAGAGCTACAGTAGCAGACAAGTAGTGGAATAGCAGTATAATTGCAGTATAATGTGGGGAGTGGTGCAATACAGTGGCTGTGGGGCAGCCATATTCAAGCAGACCTTCTGGACACTGAGGTGCTGCCCTATCTGCATGCATCTCTCTGGACTGTGGGATGAGGTAGCCAAACTCAGAGTGGAAGTAAACTGGGTCAGGAGTACCATCACCCCTATCCAGAGACCACCCAGTCCAATGCAACTGCCTCAAAGAATGCCGAGAATGAGGAGCACTTGGATGACAGTGGGCTCAGGGAGGATTAGAGCGGTCAGGCAGAGGCACATCCCAGATCCTATTCCACTCAAGAACTCATATGCCACACTGGCAAATGAGGACAACCAAATAGACGTGCCCAGAGAAGTGGAAGAAAAGGATGTGGAGGATAGCCAAGGAGGTGACCTCAGCGGGGAAAGCAGTGGACCCCAGAGGAGGAGGAAGTGAATTCTGGTGGGGGACTCCATCATAAGAGGGATCCAGCTAGGAACACAGGAGGGGGAGGACAGGGAGGTGAGGTGCCTACCAGGTGCCACGACATGGAGGGATGGAAGGAAGATCCTGGGGATCACTGGGAAGGCAAGACGGGAGGGTGAGCTGGATGCCATTATCCACCTAGGTACTAATGACCTGGCAAATGGGGAGCCAAGGAAGTTCAGGAAGAGTTTAGGGAAACTGGGGGTCTCAAGCAAGTAGCTACTTCTGTCACTTTCTCAGAAGTACTTCCTGCTAGAGGCAGAGGAGTATGGGAGTGCATGCACCAGGAACTTTAACTCATGGTTGAAGAACTGGTGCTGTGAGGAAGGGTTTGGATTCATTGGTGACTGGGGACCCACCGGAGGATGGAGGTTTGTTCAAGCCTGATGACCTGCATCCATCCTGGAGGGGAATCCAAGCACTCAATGATAAGTTTAAATGCTACATTGACAAGCATTTAAACTAGCAAAGGGGGGTGGCAGGCCAGCAAGGAGAGTATCTACTTGCTCACCCCCCACAGCTAGCAGTGGAACCAGTGAACCAGAGGAGTGGGTATCTCTGCAAAGCAGAGTGCAAAAGATGGAGATTAGTGCCCAAGAGGAGGATAGACAGAAAAGGGGCAAAATTCAGCAGAAGGGCAGACAGCAAGGAGAACCAGGGATAAAGGACAACCAAGGAAGGGGCTGGAGTAGAACAGCGAATCAGTCTAGGGAGGTCAAATCATGGAAAGCCATGTGTGCAAATGCCAGGAGCCTTAGCAACAAGATGGAAGATCTGGAGGCTGTCATGGTGCAGTCAGACCTGGACCTTGTGGCCGTCACTGAAACCTGGTGTAATGATAACCACGACTGGGAGAAGGCCATACCTGGCTACAACATATTCAGAAGAGACAGAGCAGGCAGGAAAGGAGGAGGAGTGACACTGTATGTGAAAAATGACATAAGGGCCACAGAGATCCAGAAGGAACAAAATGGGGGAGAGATACTGTGGGTTAAGCTGGAAAGGAAAATGGGGACAGCCATCCGCACAGGTGTGGTCTATAGACCAGCAGCCCAGGAGGAAGAAACAGATAGGGAGCTGATGCTAGCCATCCAAAGAATGGCAGACAAGGGTGAGGTAGTACTGGTTGGAGACTTCAATATTCCAGACGTGGACTGGAGCATCCTAGCAGCAGCATCAACTAGGAGCAGATTTATCCTGGACTCCTTCAGGGTGCCTTCCTCAAGCAACTGGTCATGGAACCAACTCAGCAGAAGGCAATACTGACCTTAGCTCACAAACAGGGACAGTATGATGGGGTAACAGTGGGGAGCACCTGGGGAACAGTGACCACCAGTCATTGTGGTTTGAAATCACAGAAAGAGCAGAACCAAGCCACACAAAAACACGATCCTAGATTTTAGGGGAGGCTTTGGGAAAATGGGGAGATACTTGAAAGAGGCATTAAGGGAATGGGACAGGAATCAGGGTTGAGGAACAGTGGGCAGTATTTAAAATGGGGATTACAAGAACAACAGAATTATGCATTAAGCAGGTTAGCAAGAGGAAAGAGGAGACCATTATGGTTTTCCAAAGAGGTAGCAAAGAAAGTGAAAGCCAAAAAGATTGCATTCAGGCAATACAAAAAGACACAGGCAGAAGGGGATAGGGAGACGTACCAGGAGAAGCAAAGGGAGGCAGGGAGGTCAGTAAGGGAAGCCAAAGCTCAGACAGAAGAACACATTGCAAAATCAGTGGGTAGAGAGGACAAAACCTTTTACAGATACATAAGTGAAAAAAGAAAGACAAAGGGAGGGATAGTGAGACTGAAGGGGGAGGATGGGTGCCACGTGCAGGATGACAACAGTAAAGCTGACATATTGAACAGGTATTTCTGCCAGTCTTTACTGAGGAAGAGAAGGTAATGGGTCTGAAGGGAGTACAAGGGTTGAGAATGGTGCAGAAATGGACACAAGTCCTTTACAGAAAGGGTCCTGAAGGAACTGGAAGTAATAAGAGTTGATAAAGCAATGGGGCCAGATGGGGTGCACCCCAGGGTGCTTAAAGAACTAAGAAAGGTGGTGGCTGAACCTCTGGCTATCCTGTTTAGCCGATCACTGGAAACAGGGGAGGTACCCAAAGACTGGAGGACAGCAGATGTAGTCCCTTATACAAAAGTGGGAACAAAGAGAAGCAGGGAACTACAGACCAGTCAGCCTCACCTCGGTAGTGGGGAAGATCATGGAGCGCTACTGAAGGAGAGATTGGTGGAACATCTGGTTGTCAATGGACTACAGGACCCAAGGCAGCATGGTTTCACGGGGGAGGTCATGTCAGACCAACCTCGTTGAATTTTTGACTGGGTTACTAGGGAGGTGGATCAGGGAGGGCAGTGGACATGGCCTATCTGGACTTCAGCAAGGCCTTTGACACTGTGCCACATAGAAGACTATACACAAACTGGGGAATATGGATGTGGGCAGGACAGTAGTGTGGTGGGTAGGTAACTGGCTGGGTGGTAGGACACAGAGGGTGGTGGTAAATGGCTGTCACTCCACAGAGGAAAGAGTGACCAGTGGATACCACAGGGATCAGTGCTGGGACTGGTCCTATTCAACATCTTCATCAGTGACATTGCACAGGACTTAGAAGGCAGAATTTCACTGTTCACTGATGACACAAAGCTCTGTAACAGAGTAGACACACCAGAGGGTGTAGACAGAATGAGAAGGACCTGCAGAAACTTGAAGAATGGTCAGGGTTTCGCAGTTGAAATTCAATGCAAGGAAGTGCAAGATAATGCATATAGGCACAAAACCCTGGCACAATATATCAGTTGGGGGGTGAGGATATAGCATGCACCAAGCAGGAAAGGGATCTTGGGTTATCATCTCTGATGACCTCAAGGTAGGAAACAGTGTGACAAGGCAGCAGGTAAAGCAAATAGGATGCTGGGATGTATAGGCAGAGGCATCACCAGCAGGAAAAGGGAGGTCATAATTCCGCTATACAAGACACTAGTGAGGCCCCACCTGGAGTACACTAGTGAGGCCCCACCTGGAGCACAGTGTACAGTTCTGGAGACCATACCTACGTAAGGACATAGACAGGGTAGAGAAGGTTCAGAGGAGGGCAACAAAGATGGTGCATGGATTGCATCACAAGTCCTATGAAGACAGGTTGAAGGAACTGAACATGTACTCCTAGGAGGAGAGGAGGGAGAGAGGGGATATGAAAGAGACATACAAGTATCTTACAGGGAGGAACAGGGTGTAGGAATACACTATTTTTAAGCGAAAAAGATGTTCCAGGACTAGAGGCATGGGATGAAGTTGGAAGGAGGATGATTCAGAGGAAACATGAGGAAGAATTTCTTCACAGAACGGGTGGTGGACAAGTGGAACACCCTGCCAGAGGAAGTGGTGGGGGCTGAAACAATCATGGGATTTAAGAATGCATGGGATAGACATAAAGGAATTCTGGAGGTCAGGGGTAAGGGGCAACAGACTTCTAGGAAAACATAAACTGAACTTACAAGCTCAAATGGGCAGACTGGGTGGGCCATAGGCCCTTATCTGCTGACACTGTCTATGTATCTATGTATCTATGATTTCCAGGTCCTATAGGTGTGTACTCACTTTACCGGATTTAACCAACTCCCCCAGACTAGTGAGAAAAAAGTCCCATTATTTTCAAATGCATCAAAAAAGGCAAAGGATAAACATGCGATATGTACAGAAAAATCAGTGCAATATATGCCTTTAATAAAAAAAAATATTTTTTTCGTTGTCATTTTCCAAGTCCGCCATTTCTGAATTTTTTTGTTGGCTGCATCATATGCCATATCCCAATTGGTTTGTACTGCTTCCATTGAGCCAAAAATCGTCCTAAGTAATTGTATTGGTTCTTTTAAAACTTTTATTAGAAAATTTGTGGTACTTGGTGCTGCCCCTAAATCCTTCAAGGTGCTTTTCTCTTTGTTGATTCTGATTCCTGTATACTGTCCTACCAGAGCAAAGAGGTCTAAGGCATTTTGGCTTGATTCCTGGTCTGCCAAGGCAAGCAAACAATCATCTGCATGAGGCATAGTCTTAGGGTATACCATACCTGTACCGTTCATCAGAGCAGTTATATCATTCATACTTTCAATTTGTCTTAAAATGGGGTCTAATCTAAACACATATAGTAAGGGACTCAAAGGGCACCCTTGTCTGACTCCATTATTTAAGTATAATGGGATTCCTAGGTATCCATTAATCAATGGGATTACTTGAGCTTCGCAGTACAGTAATTTAACCCATTCTATCAAGGCTAAAGGGATACGGTATTGTTCCAGAACCTGCCTTAAATGGTCATGCCTAATGGAATCAAAAGCCATTTCTTGATCCAGGGACAGCAAACATCCACTGACTTCCATACATTGGCCTTGCTCGATGATCTCCCGAATAAGTGCTAAATGTTGCTGTATATCTCTAGAACGAACAGCAGAAGTCTGTGTTTCTAACAACACCTTTTCTGCTGCTTTTGCTAAGCAAGCCGTCAGTATTTTTCCCAAGATCTTATAATCAGTGTTTAGTAGGGACAGAGGCCTCCAGTTCTTTATGAGCTGTGGGTCACCTTTCTTGCGTAAAAAAAAAAATCACCCCAGAGGGCATGGCTTAGCCTTCACCTAAGATGGCAGCGTAATTCCTTAGCTCCCTCTATGTGGGCTAATATCCTATGACATCCCACAATGAGGGGCCACTGTGATCATCTGAAAATAAAAGTATTAGAAGAGGGACTTAACAGACATATTAGCATTTCCTCTATTTTCTCCCTATCAGTGTGGATTGGCTTCCTAGGGGCATCTCTCCTGCATCATGGCGTACAGTATGGCATCCTCCTCACCAGTCTCAGCTGAACCTGCAAAAATGGAACAAATGTTCGCTCAGTTGCTAGCACAAATGTCACAAATGACTATTGCTCTAAACTCTAATACTCAAACTCTACAGGCCATTGAATCACGTATCTTCCATATGGAAAGGCATCTCAAGGCCCACGATGCAGCTCTACAAGAAGTTACAGCAACTAGTCGGGAACAAGCCTGTCTCATATACTACCTCCAGGATAAAGTGTACGACTTGGAAAATCGGAGCCGACACAACAATTTACGGTTCATCGGCTTCCCGGAGGGGGCAGAACAGTGGGACACAGTTCGTTTTCTACAGGATTCCTTGCCGCTTATTCTAGGCCTACATCCTGCTACTGTCCTGCAAATTGAGCAAGCCCATCACTCTCTGGCCCCACCAACCCAAACCAGGAGAGTGCCCACAACCCATTTTGGCCTGCTTTCTGGACTTTTGCCAAAAGGAGCTGATTATTGCTACAGCAAGGGACAGAGGTTCCCTCTCCTGGAATGGCAATACCATTCACATTTTCTAGGATTACTCCCAGGAGTTAACAGAGCAGCGGAAAGCATATGCAGTTGGCCACAAGATTCTACATGCGTACCATATCTCCTTCTCTTTGCGCTACCCTGTCATGATGAGAATCATGATTAACGGGGCTCCTACTATTTTTGCCATGCCAGAAAGCCTCATGGACTACCTCAGACAACAATTTCCCAAAGATTTTCAAGACCCTGACTTGTTTAGCATGAACTGTGACCCTTCTGACTCCCCTAGCAGCATGGATGAATCAGCTAGATTTGGGTCGGTGCCCTCTCAGCCTGCGCCACATTGGTTTGAAGCCTCCCTCCCTCCTCGGAATAGGAATTGGCATACCTCGCAGAGGCGTGAGAGCAGACAACACCTGAATACTAGGCAGTACGTGGATGTTCCTTCAGAAGAGGAAGACGGAAGTCTGCGCCAGTACTTTTCCCCGAACAAGTCTGCCTCTCAGTTGATGCTTCCAGAGGATGCACCACGAGGAGATGAGTCCCCGATACACAGCTTGCTCCCTGCAGAACCCAAAACATGGGCCACTCTCACAGAAACGGACTTGCCGCAAGCCCTCATGGAGCAACAACCTCCTCCTATTGTGAGCTCTGACTGGCAGACATCAGCAACAACAGCTCTCCCAGCTGCTCAATCAGTCAATGAATCTCCCCCCTGACTGCACAGCTAAGTAACTGTTATTTTTTCTCTCTCTTTAGGCCTCCCTAGGCTGTGATGTCAGGTGCCAGGTAGAGATGGGCCCTAGATGGCTGTCAATTGGCTTCCTTACTGCAGGGACTGACCCCGGAATGGTTCACAATTTGGTTGGCTTTGTTTATTTATGCCAACAGACATTGCTACACTCCTCTGTGGCTATATACTACTGCATTAGCATGCTTGTACATGCTTCGCTGCTCAGGACATTTTCTGGACTACCGAAATATAATTTATAAGTGGATCACCCCCAATGTGAAATATCTCATGAAACACCGGGACTCAGCCTGGAAGAAATATAAACTGTCCTCATCACCAGCTGATCTCACAATCTATAAAGCGCTCTGAAACAGATGCAAACTGGCTATAAAAGTGGCAAAATGAGAGTATGTCACTAACCTACAAAAGAAGAACCTAGGCAACCCCAGACTCTTCTGGGCCCACATAAACGGGCTACTAAAGGGCAGTGGGAAGACTGTGAATGGCCACATAGAGGTGAACGGCCATCCAACAAATGATGACTCAGTCATCACTATGGCATTCAACCTACAGTTCACCAATCTGGAACAGATTAAAGCAGATCTGCCCACCCAACCCCCAGGCCCCTACGACCCCCCTCCCACCATAAGAGACTATCTCTCCTTCCACCTCAGGCTAGTTAGACATAAGGAAGTCCTCCCTCTACTAAAAACCCTCAAAGCATCGGGATCTGCTGGACCTGACGGTATACCCCTCCGAATTCTCAAGGAAGGGGCCTCAGCACTTGCTAGGCCCCTAACCTGGCTCCTCAACCGTTCCATCCTTGAAGGGGTCATCCCAGGTACTTGGAAAATGGCCCACATAGTCCCTGTCCACAAGGGTGGAACAAGGGAATCACCCAACAACTATAGGCCAATCTCCATACTCTGTAGCCTTGGTAAGATCCAAGAGAGATTGATATACAATCAACTCCGAGACTACCTAGAGATCCACCAACTACTAGCCCCCTCACAGCATGGCTTCAGAAGCAACCATGGGACTGACACTGCTCTCATCAATTTCACTACTGATGTACTCAGAGAACTGGACAAGGGGACCCCTACTGGAGTAGTCTTTATAGACCTATCCAAAAGCATTCGACCTCGTCAAACACAACCTGCTACTCTCTAAATTGAGGGAGGTTGGACTAGACAGTCACTCCCTGTCGTGGTTCTCCAGCTACCTAAGTGGAAGGGCACAGAAGGTAAAATGGAATGACTCCCTGTCCGAGCCCCTTCCTCTCACTGTGGGGGTGCCTCAAGGGTCTATACTTGGACCCCTTCTCTTCTCGCTCTTCACCAATGACCTCTGCAACCACTGTGGCGGGAGTTCAGTGGTACAGTATGCGGATGATGCAGTCCTCTACCGGCCCTGCACCAACATGGGAGAACTATGTTCAGGGCTCCAAGATGACTTGGAATCCCTTGAGGAATGGCTAGTCACCAATAGAATGGTCATCAATCCGAGCAAGACCAAGGCCATGCTGTTCGGCCCCAGATCCCTCAATCGGGATAGAGGCCAACTCCTCCAACTTACAACCACATCAGGCAAGAGGCTCGAGGTGGTCCCTTCTATAAAATACCTTGGTCTCACCTTGGATCAGGGCTTCACCCTCAAGGAGCACGTAGTCCAAGTAACCAAGAATATCCACTCCAAACTCGGGACCCTTTACAGGCTGAAAGACCAGCTGATACCAGCGGCCGGGTCTCCATGTACAGGCATTCTGCTCCCCACCATCACCCTCACGCTGCCCCTGTCATCCAGGGCAGCCGGGCAAACTAAACAAGCTACAGGTTCTCTACCATAAGGTGGCCGCTTACGCCACATTAAAGGCCCGATGACTCACCACTGTGACATGCTGTCTTTTATTAAACTGGCCCGCCTGGAAGATAGACTTTATTACCCCTCGCTCTGCCTCACCCACAAATTACTCCACTCCTCCCCCCCACCCAGCCTCGCCGGGCTCATCTCTATCAAGAGTAACCCAAGGCAACTCCGTATGACCAACAGGACTCTCCTCTCGGTGCCCAGGGTGAGAACTAAGGCGGGCGGGAAGTCATTCACCTTTACCGCCCCCACCCTATGGAACTCCCTGCCACATGGTATTCAGGAAACCTCCTCCTCCTACAACCTCCGCACTAGGCTTAAGGAGCGCCTGACTATCTCCACATACTGCAACTGCTAAGTTAAGGGACTCCCATGCGTTAGCCAATACTCTGTGGTCCTACTCCTGTACCGTTGTAAATTGTTATATTCCGACCATGTTTACCCTGTAATGTATCTATGTGACACATGTTATGTATTTTGTTGCACTCAATCCTATGTGATAATCTATGTAATCCTCGGGTCGCCCCTGAAAAAGGGACTCTCGGGGCCCAGTGGGCTCACCCGATTATCAAAATTTAATAAATAAATAATAAATATTGCCTAATTACATGCAGCGAACCTTATTTTGACAAGCTTATTTGGGTTGCTTGGTTATTCGCCTCTCTGCCTCTCACCTTTAATCAATGTGTTAACTGGTGAGAGACTAGCACTTACCCGGCTATCCTATTTAAGGCCTCAGATGCAACAGCTGGTGCTGGTTTCACTCTCCCCCCAGCTTTGAGGGAGGTGATATACTTACGCCTATTGCACTGTACCTCTACACCCCTACGCCCTCTTATAACGCTACCTTGACAAGAGGGCCACATACTGGGGCTGATCAGAGATCATAACATATGCGCACGGCCTTTGTTTGTTATGGCTGAGGGTTTCTTATTTCCATCGAATGCTCTGGAGGCGGTAATAGACTTAGGACACCACCTCGGGCAAGGTGGAGAATTTCTTCTCCCCTTCCCCTTAGCCCCTATCCACTAGACAAGGGCCCTATCCCCTGCATTGCCCCATGTTGTTCTTTGCTTCCTTCATTTGCCCATATGCCACATGGGGGAGTGGATTTATGCTACTGTATAATAAGTGCTCGAGTTGGAGTCCTATGCAGTGTTCTGTCTCCTCACTTCTTCAACCTACCCCATGAGAGGACGATAGGTGGCCTTGGTGGCCTGTCTGCCGGCCTAACTGTCATCCCCGAATACTAAGATCAACTGGTATGTTAAGTTTGTTGTATATAGTTTAATACTTATACGGGCCATTTGCCCATTCATTTGGTTTATACAGTGTTGTGACTGGGTTTCTCGTAACCACTTTAGGTTTCTGGGCACTATAGGGATAACTTGTATTAAGCAGCTAGGTGTCACTGAGGAGGCTACTGAAGGAAGGATCAGCAGCACCTCAGCCTGTGCACATGTATTTTTCTAAGTGTAACTCGCATGCTTTATTCTCTTTGATCATGGCTGACCTTCATGTATACACCTGGAACGTATGGGGTCTGAATACCCCAGCAAAACATAAACAGGTGTTGTCTCACTTGAAAAGGCTGAGGGCTACGCTGGCCTTCCTATAGGAAGGGAGGCAGTATAGTGCAGTGGTTTAAGGCTCTGAGCTGCAAATCTGGTGACATTCAGCAGACCACACCTGGGTTTGAATCCCACAGCTTCCACTTGCATACTGTGTGACCCTGTGTAAGTCACTTAACTTCCCTGTGCTCCCAGGTTGCACCTGTAAAAAAGCTTTCAGCTTAGTACGTCTCACCTGGTTAAATAAATAAATAAAAACCAAACTTACTTTAAAGGCTACCAAATTAGACATCTATTGGTTAGCAAATTCAGAACAGGACTCTGGCATATTGATCAGACAGACCTTTTGAGCACATTTACTACCATGGCATGGACCCCACATGCTGTTTCAAAATTAACTGCTCTATTGTATCCCAGCTATTTATCAAGAGGTCCAAGGGGCATCCATACATTGGGAATCCCAATTTTCGAATATTAGCCTCAACTGGGATTGGATATGGCAAGCTGTATACACCTACACTTCCAATGATAAACTTTGTCTAATGCAATTTTACATACTACTTAACATCTATTATACCCCATCTAAACTTAGAGCCATGGGTAAATTACAAGACCCAAAGTGTTCCAGGTGTGGCTTAGCTGAGGGTGCTATCTTCCATGTTCTTTGGGATTGTCCTCTAATTAAACCCCTTTGGCAGACAATTAACAACAAACTTAATCCTCTACTTGGTTTAGAACATCTTGTTAAACCTGAAGTTTGTATACTGGGGGAATATTCCCAGGTTCAAGTTCTGGAGAGGAGATACGCTATGTCATTAATTTCCCATTCAGTAAAAAGATTGGTGTTGAAACACTGGAAAGACTCTCAAATAATCTCCTGTACAGAATGGCTAAATGAGCTTCTTTTTAATTTTAAAATAGAAAAGATGATTACAAGCCTTAGACACTCCCCCAAAATTTTTGACAAGAAATGGGGCAAAAGGTATACAGTACATTAACTTTGATCTCTCAATAATACAACTGGACAGAGTTGTTCTATCAACTTAATTGATTTTAGAGATGTTATCTTGAAATGAAGTATCTGAAGTCTAACCTATGTAAGACCTACTCACCACTTTATTCACTTACCATCAAACTGCCTTTTTTATACAGTCTCTGATGAACCTGGGTACTGATATGCAGAATATAAGGAATATATGCCTTGAAAGACAAGAAGGTGCAGGGGGGGTAGAGGGGTAGAGGGGTAATAGGGAATCTTTTATAATAGTTGTAGATATATTAGTAGTAGTCTTAGGTTAGTAGTTAATGAACCGATGTAACCACAAGGCCAACATATCATGTACAAACTCATGTACACTACCTTGTATGCCTGCTATTTTCCTTGTGTAACAAAAAAGAAAAGATAATCAAGAACATTGAATTTTGAAAAAAGGAAACTAAACTTACAAAGCAGGATCATGATATGCTGACAAAAGACTGGGTGGGGCAGGTCCTATCTGCGTCCTCAGCTACCCAGAAAAGAGGGGTTACTATCCTCATCCACAAAATCTCTGTCTTGGTCCACCATCCAAGTACAGATGGATCCCTATGGTAGATGGGTCCTAGCCCAAATGAAAACCCCTGATGGCCCATACTCCTTGGCTACATTTACGCCCCAAATGAAGATACCACCTCCTTCTTCTACTTACTAGCCCAAGAAGTATGCTCTATATCCTCGGAACCTGTATTCACAATTTTAGGGGAAGGGACTTCAACCTGGCTCTAGTACCTCAGCTGGACCGATGTACCCCCTCTACCTTGCAACATCTTATGGCCCGGCTAGCTCTGCAACAACTGATTGCAGAAACTGGCCTCACCGATATCTGGAGAACTTTACATCCCAAAATGAGAGATTATTCCTTTACTTCAGCAGTACATGGGTCCCATAGCCGACTAGACTTCTGACTGGTCTCGGCCGATATCTGCTGGAATACAGCCGACGCTAAGATTATGCCCAAAGTTATTTCGGATCATGCCCTGGTGCACCGACATGTCCTGTGGGGTCCACCCTCTCCTAAATCCTTTACTTGGAAACTAGATCCCCTGTTATTCAAAGATCCCCAATTTGCCCAATGGGTATCTTTGGAGAAGACATTCTTCCTAGCAGAAAATCCGCCTAAGATAACCCCCCTGGCGTTCGCTGGGAGGCTTTTAAAGCCACCCTCCATGGAGTCATTATCAGCTTCACTGCTAAATGCCGGAAGAAACAGGAACACCTCCTGACTTCCTTAGAAGCCAAACTAGAAACTCTGGAAGCCCGAGCAAAACAGTTGCTCAGCCTGGCACCAAACTCCCCACTGTATAGAGAACTATGCTTAGCGATTAATGATCTACTAACTCGCAAGGCTGAAGTAGCAATTTTAAGGTTGCGCCATCATTATTGGGAGGGGGGTAAAAAAGCTGGCAAACTCCTGGCCTACAGACTCCACAAGCAACAGGCTGAACATCATATTCCAGGCCTGAAAGATCAGATGGACTTAATCAGCACTGACCCCATTGCCATTAATGCCATCATGTAGCAATTTTACTCAACCCTCTACACTTCCACTAGAACCTCAGCAGAGCAGACAATAGAAACTTTTTTCACTTCTCTCCAACTTCCAGTACTTACCCCATCCCAAGCTGAGCAACTAGACCTGCCTATCACTCCTGCAGAGGTTGTAATGTCATACTGGCAGTGGAGCCTTTAGCAGTAGCTATTCGGCAACATCCCATTATTCGGGGTATCTCCATTGGAGCACAACCATACCACATGCTCATGTATGCTGACGACCTGCTAATCCCAGTTGAAGATGCTGTAGTGATGCTTCCAGCTGTCTTCAACACCCTTAACACTGGCAAGTCTCCCGGAGGGGACGGCTTTCTAGTCGAACTTTGGCAGTTGCTGGCTCCCCACATTGTCCCTCTTCTCTCTCAGGTTTTTAATGAGTCCTTGCACAATGGTATCTTTCCTCCCACCCTTAGTGAAGCAATTATCACCGTATTCCCAAAAAAAGGCAAGGATTCCACTCTCCCCTCCACAGCTATCACCCCATCTCCTTAATCAATACAGACAGCAACATTTTTGCCAAGATCCTGGCCGCCAGACTTAGCCCCTTTCTTCCATCTCTTATCCATCCTTCACAAGTGGGTTTTGTGCTGGAATGCCTCAGCTGGGACCACATCAGATCACTGATTAACATTATATACCAAGCCAAGTCTCTATCTTCTCCTGCAGCTGCCATCCCTGTAGATTTCGAGAAAGCTTTTGACTCCCTGGAATGGGATTTTTTAGACAACGTGCTGCAGAGATTTGGCTTTGGCCCCTTATTCTGGCAATGGGTGTTGGCACTGCATCAACAACCCTTAGCCAGAGTCTGGACCAATACAGTCATATCCAGCCCTTTCCAGCTTGGCAGATATACTTGTCAAGGTTGCCCCCTTCCCCCCTCCTATTCATACTGGCAGTGGAGCCTTTAGCAGTAGCTATTCGGCAACATCCCATTATTCGGAGTATCTCCATTGGAGCACAACCATACCACGTGCTCATGTATGCTGATGACCTGCTAATCCAAGTTGAAGATGCTGTAGTGGTGCTTCCAGCTGTCTTCAAACTCCTGACCAACTTCGCATCAATCTCCAGTCTCCGGATGAATACATCCAAAACTGAGCTGCTACCCTATAACTCTAACTGCACCCCAAATATAGTCTCTTCTCATGGGCTCAAATGGGCTCCAGATTCCCTTGTGTACCTCGATATCCAAATTTCCCCCTACCTATCCAGACTCTGGGATCTTAATCTCAATCCCCTGATTGTCAACCTTAGAACTGAACTAGATAGGTGGAGGATGCTTCACTTTACTCTAGCCGGAAAAATTGCAGCTCTTAAAATGATTGTAGATCCCAAATTATTGTACCCTTTCTCACATATTCCCCTAACACCCCCCGGTTAAATGGCTCTGTACTACAGATGCTGTAGCGGGCAACTTCCTCTGAGAAAACAAGAAGCCACGTCATAGAAGGGGTAAACTTCACTCCCACTGAAAGGATGGTGACTGGGGACTTCCGCGGTTCAAGGGATACACATGGGCTTACTCAATGGCACAATCTTTAAAATGGTTCACTACCCCGAACTCTGCTTCCCTGCAATGGCTCCATATGGAGCAGGCTATAGCTCATGTGCACACCCTCCCCCTCTTAATCTATAATCCATTACCTAAGCCCCTAAGGTCCCATCCCACTATCACATCGGCGATCCATGTTTGGTACAAGGTACATAACAAGATCCAAGCTAACCCAACCCCCCTCCTGTTCACGCCTATTTTCCACAATAAGCACTTACTGTTGGATAATAAGCCCTTCTACTGGCCCCAATGGGAGAAAGATGGCATCAACATCTTAGCAGATACTCTTGATTAAACTGGCTCCAGAATGAAACCTTTCCAAGCCTTGGCTCAGATATACAGTTTGAGCAAGAATGATTTCTGGAGATATCTTCAACTCCATAGCTCCCTATCTGATTTCCTTAAATGCTACTTCTCTGAAGTGGCTAGCCCTCAGAAGCTAGCTATCTGGCTCAAACTCTTGAAGGGTCAAGCAAGCAGAGTCTATGCAGTATTAGAGAGAGCATTCCGTCAAAATCTGGGGCTTCTAAACTAAAATTGAAAAGAGCATTGAAAGTGGAAATAAGTGATACTCAATGGGCCCTCTGTTGGAAATTGGCACACACGTGCTACCCAGATGCTTGTAGTAGTCTCATCCAAAATAAACTTTTGCACCACTGGTACAAAACCCCAGATGTATTATACAAAGCTCAACTTCTGAATACCAACTTGTGTTGGAGATGTCAGACTCAACCTGGAGACCTATACCACATTGTTTGGCAATGCTCTCTGTTGGCCCCCTTTTGGCAAGCAGTGAACCAATTCACCACGGATATTCTAGGCCTAAAACTACAACCAGACTCCCTTCTATGGATCCTGGGCCTGCCTCCCTTGGAATTGCTCCTTAAACCCTCCCAAATTCGATGGCTGGCCCTCGTAGGTATCTCTGCCAAACGCCTAATACTGGAGATCTAATGAAATTACCACCATCCAAGAACTTTACCATGCTGTCATGCTCCTTGCAATACTTGACCAACTATCCCATTCTACCCTTAATAAACCTAATGCATATGTAGCTTGCTGGGCCCCCTTTCTAGCCTATTTGAAACCTAGGACTGGAATAGGATGAGCCTCCGCTAACAGCCCCTATGTTTATCCTCTCTAATATGATACTCCCGATATGAGTGACCCTCATTCCTAGCTCGAAATAGTTAGCCATAGAAAAAGTACTGATCCTATTAATTATAGTGCCCTTGTATTTCTTTATTCTTTTTCATTTGCTCTTCTTACAGTGGTACATACCAGAGAAACCCAGCACTGGATACCTTTATTCTGTTGTTTATCTGTGCACAGAACAGAGCAGAGATGCGAAGGTCTCCCTCATTCCCCTTCAGAAGCCCAGTTAAGGTCATAGCTTCCCTGATATGCTGTATTTCTTTTGTATATGATCTTGGGTATAATGTCTAATTCCTTCTCTGCTGTTACAGATTGCCGTCTGTATCTGTTATGTGATATGCTTTTGTATGTCTTTTTTTATAAGCTGAAAACTAATAAAAATTATTAACTAGAAAAAAAAATCACCCCTTCCTTCATGCTGTTTCCTAATCTGTTCTCCAGATGGGCCACCACAAAGACATCATACAGCATGGGATCCATTTTTTCCACATGATGTTTATAAAAATCATTGGGTATCCCATCTTTCCCAGGAGAAATATGGGAAGATAGTTTCCCAATTATCTCCTTTATTTCCATCAGTAAGATCTTCCCTGTCAGTTCTTTCTTCTGGTTTTCATGCCTTTTATGTGTTCTTGAAAAACTTGCTGCATCTCGTGCTGTGTGTCCACAAGATGACCATTCCGATCTCTCAGCCCTGTCATGGTCCTTCGTTTGAGTCCCATCGGTTCTGAATAATAAGGATTTACATGCTCTTTAGTACCTTGTTTTGCAAATTTTTGCTTTTTAGCTAAAGCGTGCATATTCTCCCTTTGGTAGGCTGACATCAGATGTTTGATATTGTCTAACTGTTCCCTCTTATTTCTCCCTGTTTGTCTCATTTGGGACAGGAGCTGAATATATTTCGCTCTATGCCCCAAATATCGGATATATTTTGTCTGTGCAGTCCCTTAGTTATTTTAATGAACAGATCCTTGATGTCTCTCTTTGTGTCCTCCCACCACTCAATGGGGCTCTCATATAAAAACCTAATATCCATTCTTAACTCTAAACAGGCTTGTATATCTTGTGAGATAAGAGCATCCTTCAACACTAACACATTCATCTTCCAAAAAGCCCTCCCCATTCTATAGTGCTGCACCATTCCTATTGTTATTTTAAGTGCCAGGTGGTCAGATGTTTCTAGGGGCACCAATTCTACCGCCTCTCCAACCAATCTTTCTGATATGAACTAAAAATCAATTCTGGTTGAGATTTTCCCTTTGTAAAAGGTATGGCCAGGCTGGAAGCACAATTTATCATAAATATCGCAGATCATATTTCTCTGCAAGATTGCTTTCAATGCATTAGTGTCACTGAACACTTTTTCCATTTTTTGACCCCAATATCTACATGAAAGGCTGCAATTAAAATTTCCTCCTCATAGAAACAGTTTGGATGTGTATAAGTACAGTTCAATGTCATGAAACAAAGATGATCTCTCAGCTTTCGTCTGTGGGGCATATATGTTTATAAGTCTATAGGCTGTAGCATCAAGCATTTCATCCAAAATTAGCATTCTACCTGGATAGAGGTCTATAATTTTCACAAAGTAAACTAGCACATTTCTAAAACAGATTCCCAGACCTGTACAACTCTCCTCCCCTATGGACCATAAGGAGGGACCCCATCTCCACTCCTTCTGTGCTTGAGTTATTTCGACGAATATATGCAACCGGGTTAGGGTTACCACCTGTCCTGATTTGGAGAGCTGTGTCCTGCACAAAAACATGAAAAATACTACATGTCCTGACTTTATAGTAGAAAAAATATTTTCCAACTTTCCACTAAATGTTGCAGAAAACTATAATACACTAATTAAAACACATTGAAATGATAAGAAACAATAGAAGCAACTAAGAAACTACAATATTTAGCCTTAATTCTGATTATATAGAGAAAACAAGTCTGTTGCATTGATCGAAGTTACGTACTGTCCTGCAAAAAATCATGCTTCAGTAAAAAATATCCCACTTTGGGCTTCTTAAAAGGTGGCAACCCTAAACCGGGTGTCTTGCAAAAAAAAGACACCCCCTCCCCCCATCAAACTGGAAAAAGTAATTTGCCTCTTGTCCTGGGACTTTATGCTATTTACGTTGGATGTGATAAAAGAAGTACCCATATCCATAAAGGATCAGAAAAGAATAGTAATATACTCTAAACAGGTCATTTCCATTTCTTCCTTTTCTTTGGTTTAGGTTTTTCCCCTGCAACACTCACCCATAGGCTCCTGTTGTGAGGATGCTACTGAGGACACATCTGAGTCTCCCTCCACATCCTCTCCTTCTATGTCCATCAGTACCTCATAGGTATTTTTGGTCGGGAAGGGTTCAATAGTTCCCATGTTTTGAGACCCAGGTATTTTCTGGAGATTTTATGACCTCATGATTCTTTTGAAGTGGGTATCCAAAACCATGTCAGGAGGGGGCATGGCTAGATCTTCTCTATGTCTGGTGGCAGTGTGACAATTACAGTGTCAGGGGTTGTAGCATTCTCTGTTTTCTTTTCCAGCGCCTGTGGTATGAGGGGATTTTCTATACCCCTGCTCAATGCAGGAGTTGATAGTACCTTCTCAGGCAGTTTGGTGAGTTTACCCACTACTGAGGAGGCTCAGAGTCCATTTCTACAGGAAGGGAATCATCACAAACATCTCTGAGCCACCCTGTTCTTTCTTTTGATGGCCTCTTATGTTTGGGGTTCAGGCCCTTTGCATTTGCTACGAAGTTCTGGAATCTCAAATACTCTTTTTGTACAGTGGCAACATACACATCCTGTTCAGTGCCCACCATTTGGTCCATACAGTTATGAGAAGCCCATTCACAATCCTGGAAGGTATGCCCAGTCCCATCACATAAGTTACACCTCCTGGGGTGTACACATTGAGCACTGATGTGCCTTGTTTCTCCACAAAGTCCACAGGTTTGTTTATTGCAGACATTACTTAAGTGACCCACCTCCTTGCACCTATAGCAAGCACGAGGCTAACCCGAGTAAAAAAATCACCCCCGTCTCTGCCCAAAAAGAAACAGTTGGGGAGATGGTGAGTTACCACATTTTCTTGTTTTAATGTGACTTGATATCTCCAGCCTCCTGTCCACAACTGTTCATCATCCATAAAAGATTCTGGATAGCCATTTACAGTACAGTGCTGTTTCATCCAATAGGTAATGTCAGCCATATTGACCCCCTCATTCTGAAAAATGACAGTCACTCTGTTGAACAGTGGTTTCTTCGGGGGTATTGCTAAAAATGGTTTTCACAGGGCTGTATTCTTTATCTGTTGATACCATTTCCAGAAGTGTTCTAGGCCTGCCAGATGTTTAAAGCTAATGTCATAGATAGAGTCTCCCAGCATATGAATCAGGGCATAGATTTCATAGGTGTAATATTTCATGCTATCCTTCAATAGCGTGCACCCTACAAAAATCCTGTCTGGAACATCAGTCATGTCGCCTCTAAATTTTAAGCGAACTGCATTTCATCTGGCTGCAGACTCAATGGCAGCTCACACATTGTCTGGAAACAAATGCTCCCGAACATTAGAAGACCAGACATTTTGCCTAGGCCCTGCAGCCTGTTGCCTTGTCCCCTGTTCAGGAGGGGTGGAACTGGGGCCAGCAACTGCCTCCTCCATCTGCTGATCATCAGAATGGGAGGGGACGGGACATTCTGCAAAGTTATCCTCAGGCGGTGAGGTGGGGCAGTCTTCAAAATCTGTACCTCAGCTACCCTAAAATCCCCTTTCAGTTCTTTTATGCAGTCAAGTAAGGCTGTACTCTGTTCTCAGTCAGCCACCTGCACGATGACCATTGGGATCCCCTGGCCAGGTACAAGTACAGAGGGTTCAAGTGACGTCTGTGTCCCATCTACATACAAGGAGTTTGATCCCTCTATTTCCTTAGAGAGCTTTCCTCCAAAACTTGGGTAAGTTCATGTCCCAGCCTTTGCCATCTAAGCTGCACACCCACCCGGCCTTTTTGTAATGTCTCAATCACCCACTCAGGGCTTTCAGAAGTCAGGCCAGTGACTGAATTTGCAAACTCCATGCTAGTTTGCTCTAAGGGCTGGACCCCCTTTCTCTTTGAGGGATACACGCCCTTTCTTTTTCCTTTTTCCCATTGACTCTTTCTCAGCACTTTTCTTTACAGCACCCCCCATGGAAGTCCCAATTGTGAAAGTAATACTTTTCTTTTCTCATATAGACCCCTCTCCAGTACCTTGAGCAGCTCCCAGGAGTTCTGCCTGTTGGACAAAAAAGCCCTTCATTGTGCAGTTCAGATTGCTGCTCACTCTGAGGCAGAATTAAAGTTCTCTGTAAGTTCTTCCCACTCTCATCCAAGATGGTCACAGAAATGTTTCCCTGTACCTGCATACTTGGAGAGCTGTCCTGGGGTTTCTAGCTCATGTCCTGAAGCTCATCTGTCCTCATTGCAATCGCGACCAATCTACTCAGCACCCCCTGTAGTTGGACCTCAGGGTCCATTCTCAAAACACTCCCCTGCTGCTGGAGAACTTATTCTAAAAGGTTCCATCATTCCAAAAGACTCTTTTCTACCTCCAGTATCAGCCGGCAAATTTTCTCCACTCCTAGCAAAGCCTGGCTAATCATGTCCATCACCACTACTTCTCCTGTATCTGGCTCCACTCCATGTCATGGTAAGGATTCCTGTGTGAGCTCATATTTTTCCTCTGTTCCACAATCCATTGGCAATTCAGACTCAGGCAAAGAAGTGACCAAGGAGGACACCTGCTCCTCAGTCCAGCAGGTGTCCATCCCCTGTAGCTTCCTATGGAAGACTGAACAAAGCAGCTTCAGTCTCAGCGCCCTCCTACCTATGAGTAGGGGAGTTTATTGAAGAAAAGAAATCATACAAAAACCAAATACAAAAATCAAGAGGAATACAAAAAAGGACAACATTACAGCCAGAAGAGAAAAAAAAAATAAGTACTTATACACAAAAGTAAATAAGCATAACTCAAATACATAACATAGTATGCAGGAAGCTCTTTTCCGAACCCTACTATAATTAGAATATAAATCATGATACCTAACAACCACCATTTTTAAGTAACAGGTACATCAGAATCTGTTATCCATGGCATATTTCTCCAAACTGCACGTAAAGTTCTGGAATGTAGGATCCTAGAGTCCTCATTAAATTGTAATTTTAAATCCCTTGTGATTTTACCAAGAAGCTCTTCATGAGATAAAAATTTCTGTTGTAATGAGAATAAACATCTACTGTTCCAAATAGACCATTTAACAACCAATAATAATCTATGTAAAGTTTCAGTATGCCAATGGTCCGCCCCTGTATATTTACCCCACATCAAAGCATCCATAGTAATAAACTGAAACCATGAAGCATTCCAAACAGTTGCCAATAGAGGCCAAAAAGATGTAATATAGACGCAGGTCAAAAAAATATGTTCTGTTGTTTCCAGTTGTTGAATACATCCTGGTCTAACACATAAAATGTTCATTTAGTTGTTTATGCTTTTGATTAGCTTTAACGTTGATCCTATCATGACAGCTCAGTCAATGAAAGTCTTTAAATTTATCCGGAATCCTAGGAGTGTTTAACAAACTCAATACTGCCTCTCTGTATGGAAGGGGACATTGAGAAAAGGTTTCTAATTCTGCAAATTGAGTCTGCATAACCCAGTTATATAACCCTATCCGTTGTTTTGGGATCAAAAGATGGCTTGTAAGTTTCCAACGTTTAAGATAAACAAAAAGTTTCCCTAATATAAGGTGGGATATTTAAGGATCTATGCAAAATCCCCAATTCCCCCCTGTCCCATTGTCGAAACCATAGGCCACAATTCTGTTCGAACACGGGCACCCAAGTTTTATCAAAAAAAATTAATAAAGGCCTTAAGTTTGCATATAGAAAAACGCTATAGAAAAATAAAATCGGATTCACCATCTCTAACCCTCCCTGTTTTATTGGCAAGTATAGAATATTCCTTTTTAACGGATTTAACCTATTACCCCATACAGCTTGAAAAAAAAGACTATAAATTGCTGTTACTAGTTGACAAGGTGGAGGAAAGACATAATTAATATAAAGAAATACTGGAATAAGAAATGTTTTAATGAGATGTACCCTTTTCTGTTTGCTTAATTTCCACTTATTCCATTTAGCCACTAAGGCTTTACCCCAAAGAAAACAAGGTTCCCAATTCAAAAGATACATATCCCCATGGCCATAAATAATCCCCAAAATTTTCAAATGAGTAGCTTAAAAATTAATACCAGCTACTTCTAAAACAGAGGAACAACTGATCCAAACTGTGTACTGATACATTTATCTTAAATTTAAACTGGTACCAGAGTTTGAATTATAAGTTATACATATATCTAAAGCTCCCTGAATAGAAACTTTGTCCACCACTAAAATGCAGAGATCGTCTGCGTAGACCAAAGCTTTGAAATGTAGGGGGGTTGAAGACACAGTAATAGGCCTAAAAAGTACTGAATTATTAAGGAGCTGAAGTAAAGGATCAAAGCAAAAAGCATATAGCAGAGGGCTGAGTGGGCACCCCTGACGCACCCCTTTCCTTACTGTCAACATAGGTCCCTTCCAACCCCTAACCAAAGGAGTAACTGTAGCTGTTTTATATAAGTATTGAACCCAATTAATAAATTGCAGTGGCAAACCATATTTTTTTAAACTGCCCATAGGAATGTGTGGCGAACTGATTCAAAGGCTTGTCTTTGATCCAGTGATAGTACTAAGCCATCTGCTGTATGCCTAACTCTATGCTCAAAAATGTCCCTTAACATGATTAAATGATCCGTGATATTCCTACCAGGTATGGCACATGCCTGTGCTGGGGGTAGAATATGTGTTGCTACTAATAACAAGCGATTATTTAGAATTTTAGCTAAAATATTGAAATCTGTATTAAGTAAAGAAATCGGTCTCCAGTGATCTATGTATTGTCTATCTCCTTTTTCTTTAAAAATGTGTATCAGAATACCCCCTGTCATACGCAGAGAAGGGGATCCAGATGAAAGAATTGCCATAAAGGCTGCAACTAGGACTAGTGGTCCTATAAATTTATACAATTCTCCAGTTAGTCCCTCTCCACCTGGTGCATTATTATTCCCTAAGGCCATAAGTGCTCTCTCTACCTCTTGCGGCAGAATATCAACAATTAAAGGTATCAATAATTGGTCAGTGGGCTTAACCGTAGGAACTAAATCAAGATAAGTTTCCAAAGTGTCCGGGTAAACTTGTGGGGGAGTAAAGGATTGAGTCATATAATGTGTTACAATATTAAGAATCTGTCCAGTATCAGTACATAATCTGCCATCCTTATCAAATAAACTATCCATAGTTCTGTTTAAGTTCTTAGCTGTATGTCCCTCAGAAGGGCAAATATAGCCCTTTTTACCCTGAGTACAATATAACTGCTGATATTGCAGATGTTGTTCTTATAGTAAATGATACTCTATCATTTGCTGTTTAATATTTTGAATTTGTACCGTAAAATCATGGTTTACGGTAGATGCTAAAGGTAACGATTTTTGAAGTTGTAACCTATTGTTAAGATAAGTCCCATATTCCTTATCCCAGATTACCTTCCCATATGATCTTAAAAAAACTGTCAAATCCCGCACTGTGTCTTCCCACCAAATACTAGGGTCTGTGTACATATCAAAAACAGATTTCCTGGCTTGAATAAAATATACCAAATCTTGACGGATATTTTCCTTAGCAAAAAGTAAAGCATTTAATTTCTAATAACCCGGCCTAGTAGGAGGTGTATGTGAGCCATCCAATAATAAAAATAATATTTTATGATCTGAAAATTCTGCTAGTAAAGTTTTTGCTTTAGCAATTTGTAAAAGGGGAGAAACAAAAAAATAGTCAATTCTCGTGGCTGAGGTACTTCTAAAAAAGGTAGGGTCAGCTTTCCCAACTATTTCAAAGTAAGCATCCCTCAAATTTGCATTCTGTATCATAGAAGAAAGACAGGTCATGTCGCAAAACACTTTGCTAGTAACAGTATGCTTACCCCTATCCTTTACTTTTAATCCACAATTCAAGTCACCCCCTAAAACAATGTGATGAGCAGAATACAGATAGGGCTGAATAGCCTGGAACAGCTCAATTCTTACCACCTTTGTTTGACCAGCGTAAATATTAATGAACCAGAATAGTACATTATGCAGCTTAACATCCAGTATTAAGGCCCGACCTGGAATCAAATCAATTAATTTAACAACATGTAGTTCTATATTTTTAAATAAGATGGCTATCCCAGAGCAGGTTTCTTCTCCCGAGGACCAGAAAGAAGGACCTGAATGCCAAAAGCTGGTGGCCTGTTTCAATTCAAATATGGTGTGTAACCTAGTATCTTATAAGAAAATAATACTAGCTGAAAAAGATCTTAAATGTAAAAACACAGCTTGCTTTTTCCATAAACTCTTAATACTATTAACATTAATAGAGTAAACAGATAAAGGAGGCATTATTTTCATAAAGGACTAAATGAAAAAACCTTGAGCATGATTCTATTCACGGGGGCCTTTTAGAGGACGCTCTCATGGTTCTAACATGCTTAGTTTTCCCTGTTCTTTTTCTAGAGGGAGGGGGTACTGTGTCAAGGGAAGGTTCTTCCAGTTCAGAACCCTGATCTAGTACTGAGGAAATAATGGAAGACCCTTCAGATTCATTTCCAGAGATTTCCCCTTCAGTAGGCAGAGAGGCAACTCTATTTTTAACAGGGATTTCAGATGTTTTGGGCATTTTAGCAGCCGGTTGTACCAAGTGTTGCTGATGTCTAGAGGTTTTAACCTGAGTATGTGAGGGTTGTTGTGAAGCATCGTCAGTATGCTCTGGGTGAGGTGACACATCCTCAATAACAATAGCTTCTGCCACTGTAGATTGTGTAGCCTCCTTCTGGGGAACCACAGAACTGGTGGTTATAGCAAAATTCCCTGGTGGAGGCATAGCAGGCTGTTGTGCTGAACTTTCAGGAACAGGAGTGGAGGCTGCAGTTTAATCAAGAGGCCTATCTTGGGGCCTAGAGGCCAAAAGCTGAGCCTGGGCACGTTGTGCTAGTGCTATAGACACTCTCTGCTCCTCCCAATCAGCTTGTTCTCCCTGGTTGTGGGCCACTGAGGGGCAAGAATGATAAGTGTGACCCTTTTCCTCATATAAATTGCAAACCTGGTCATTTCTACATATTGCCGCACTGTGACCTAACTCATTACAGGTAGTACATTTCAGTCGATCACACATACTGCTTAGGTGACCTGTGGCTCCATAACGATAACAGGCCTTAGGCTGACCTGCGTAGAATAAAAACCCTCTATCTTTCCCCAGGAAAAAGCTATTGGGTAAATGAACTAACCCAGTATCAGAAGTGTTCAGAACAACTTGTATTTTCCACCCCCCATTCCAGATATGATCTTCATCAAAAATGGGTTCTGGATTACCCTGTATTGTACACCTTTGTTTAAGCCAATAGATAAGATCCGTGACACTCACCCCCCCATTCCTAAATAAGACAGTGATCATACGATGTGTGGGTTTGGTTAAGGGAACTACCTCAAAAGAGACCCATAACACAGCAGTTTTTAAAAGTTGAAATTGAGACCAGAACTTCTGCAGACCACTACCTTGTTTAAAGCTAGCGTCAAAGACAGGTTCTCCTGAAACATGTATTAAAGCATAAATTTCAGCAGGGATAAAGAACATGGAACCCATGAGCAGGTTCCTAGCAACATGTTTATGATCTGGAAAAACATCTAAATCCCCTTTATAAGTTAACCTAATGGCATGATGTTTAGCAGGGAAAACAGGAGCTCTAAATAAGGATGCAAAAGATTTAGTAGAAGTAGACTGTCCTTGTGAAATATGTTCAGCATGTCCCACAGAAGGAGGAAGTACAGGAGCAACAGAGGAATCAGGCCCACAAAGTCTAATTTCACCACCCTGCAAAATAGGTAGCACCGGGTTCTGTGTGAGTTCTAAGCCTTCTGGCACTTGTAAAGGAGAGATCGTGTCCATTTCTGATCCCCAGTCTTTAGAACTGTTAGTTTCCAAGGAAAGACAGTCTTGTCTAGCAAAGGTGGATCTTTTACTGGGAGACACAGAAATGGGAGAAGGACCCGAAACCCAAGTGCCTGAATCAGATTTCTCCCAACCGGCAGCCTGCAAAACATGATCTACAGACCACTGGCTTTTAATAGCAGTTATTTCTTGCCTTTTTGATGTAGGAACCTCAGCGCTTTGTTCAAGAACAGAGAACACAGTACCTGAATTTACTAGTCCTGCAGAGGTTCCTGCAGAGTCATTAAACAAATTGCCTTTAAAGACAAACAAGGGCGCTTGCTCTGTACCTGCTGAGAAGGAGTGAGAGCTTGTAGGAGCATCCTGCTCAGGTGATTGCCCCTTGTCCACAACAGCTGCTGTCTTCTCCAGAGGAGTCACTGGTAGGGTTGCCACGTCAGCAGCTGAGGCAACTCGTTGCACAACTTGCATTACATTCTGCTCACACAAAGAGCGCTTATTCGCTGCCGCAATTGCAGCTTTTAATTTGCATTGCCATGATTGGAAACGGGCTTCTTCATCGCGTAGCTGTTGCTGCAAAGTAGCCAAATCTCAGGAAGACACATCTTGAAGCTTCTCAGTCAGAACAGCATCCTTCTTATCTGAAGATAGATCACTGGTCTCAGCCCTTATCTCAGAGGTAGAAACGAAATGTACCAGATTCATATCCACACTTGGAGCATCAAAAAAACTTCAGAGTCCATAGCCTCAGACTGTAGAGCAGCAGCCTGCTCTGCAGCTACAGGTACATCCATCTCCTCCTCCAGCTTGACACAAAGTGACCAATGCACTAGGCAGCAGTCCCCCTACTGGCCAAGAGTAGAGGAGTTTCCCTGGTGTCCTGGCCAAATTTCCACCATTCACTAGAAATACCACCAACAGCTTAATCTGGTTCAATTTCCATTAGTTAATATCTGTATCCCCCTTCCCCTGGTCACCCCTGTAAAAGGGACTTCTAGTCTCAGTGGGCCTACCGGGTCAACAAAATTCAATAAATAAATAAATAAATGTGGTGGCTATATTTGCCAAGAGCATGCCCAGCAAAACTGAAACAGGCACTATGATTAAGTGTTATCATGCAAACCCTGCCCATGCTGTTGGTTTTTATTTCTTTTTGTTTAAGAAAAGGAATTTTGTTTTTGAAAATTAGGCACAGCAGGTGCGCATTTTGTATTGAAACCACTGCTAGTGCCCCATCTGAGTCTACAAGGGTCAAAAATAATACATGAGTCTGGGAGTGGGGGTAGAGTAAGGGGGTGGATAGTGTCCTATTAATTAACTAAATTGTTTTTGATAGCTGATTTGGTCAGTTTGCAATATTCATCAAAAGTCATATTTTATAGTTTTGTTTGAACTGCAACATACAACTTTTTCAAATTGTGTAGAATGAATTGTAACATGCAGAAGGGATTTCCTTGGTGTCTAAGGAAGCCTGTTCAAACTGAGTGCCTGTCTGTATTCAAAGCTCAGTTAAATTAAACATCTTCTAGTACATTTACAGTAGGAATGGTCTTAATACCCACCCAACCCACCCTGTTGACAGAAATGCTGGTCAGAATTTTGCAGTTGCTGAATTACTGTTTTTTTTTTTTTTTTTTTAATAAGGACTAAAATCATCTAGTATAAGAAATGAACAATTTAATCTTTAAAGAAAATTGTTTGCTAGGAGGACCTTCTGGGTTTTAAAGATGCCTTAGAATCCCTCAAACCTTGCTCCTGGGTTTTTGTGATGTCATTAGAGGAGCTCAGAGAGTGTAAAATCTGGTCAGATTGTCTACTTGATAGATGTCAACAAAAATCAGATCTGATCAGATGTTTTGAGTATTTTTTTGGATGAATGTGATCCAATTTAGTTACCTGGTATGTCAACATTTATTTATTTACCATATTTACTTTTTTTTTAACCAGGTAAGTGCACTAGACAAAAAGATGTCTATTTTCAGGCATGACCTGGGAAAGTGCAATAGGAGGTAGCAAAGAGTCAACAGTATGCAGTCAACCGAAAGTGGAAAAGGTACAAAGTATCTGAGCAACAGCAAATAATTAAAGGTACAAAGTATCTAAGCAACAGCAAACAATTTAGGCAGTAGTAAGGTACTCAAATAACTGAAATACAGATGATGTAAAATTAGTGAAACAGGTGATAAACAAAAGTAATCATGACAATAAGCAGTCATTACAAATAATAAACATGAAACAGCCATCAGTAAAGGTAGAACATCAAGTAAGTGTAAGCAAGACAACATCAGGAGATACCAAGCCAAAGATGGTGAAGAGCTAGGAGTATAACAGAGTGGAACAAAAAGAAGATACACAGCACTAGATTAGCATGAAAAAGGGGGGAGTGTAGAGATTTGGAGATGTCAGGAGCATACAATAAATCAGAAGAGCTGAGGTAGTAAAACATTTCTCATTTGAATGCAAGGTGAGAATTATAGACCCTAAGATGAGAGGGTAGGGAGCTCCAGCCTCTTGGAGCAAAGTGAGCAAATGCTTGTGCACCCATTTTGGAGGAGCACTTTGGAACATAGAAACATAGACTTTTATGGCAGATAAGGACTGCTTGGCCCACCTAGTCTGCCCATTTCCCTACTTACAGGATAAGCTGCAGATCCTAGTTGACCAATAGCCCATTTCTTCCTACCCCCACAAGAATTGCCTTATGTCTGTCCAATGCATTCTTGAATTCTCCCACAGTTTTAGACCCCACAACCTCCTCAGGAAGGCTGTTCCATGCGTCTACCACCCTTTCTGTTAAAAAATATTTCCTCACATTGCCCCAGAGCCATCCCCCCTCTATCTTCAAATTGTGTCCCGTTGTTCTTGTACATCTTTTTTTCTGAAAGATGCTACCCTCTTGGACTTTGTTGATTCCACTGAGGTACTTAAAAGTTTCTATCATGCCCCCCTCCTTTCCTCAAGGGTATACATATTAAGCTTCTTTAGTCTCTCCTCGTATGGCTTCTCTTGCAGACCCTGCACCATTTTAGTTGCCCTCCTCTGGACTGCCTCCATCCTGTCTATGTCCTTGTGAAGATGGGGTCTCCAGAACTGGACACAGTACTCCAGATGGGGTCTCATCAACTATCTGTACAGAGTGATAATAACTTCCTGTTTTCTGCTGGTGATGCCTCTCCCTATATATCCCAGTATCCTCCCAGCTCTCCATACTGCTTTCTCACATTGCTTGCTAACCTTAAGGTCGTCTGATATGATTATCCCCAGGTCCATTTCCATTTTTGTTGTTGTTACTACTCCCCATTGTGTAATCTTCCCCTGGGTTTTTGTTTCCCAGGTGCATTATTTTTCACTTCTTTGCATTGAATCCAAGCCGCCATACTTCTGACCATTCCTCCAACCTTGTCAGGTCCCTTCTCATCCTTTCCATGCCTCTTTGTGTATCAACTATGTTGCAGATCTTTGTATCATCTGCAAACAGGAATGCTTTTCCTTCAAGTCCCTCTGCAATAACACTTATAAAGACATTAAAAAGGACTGGACCCAGTACTGAACCCTGCGGTACCCCACTAGTAACCCCTCTTTCTGCAGAGTGGACTCCATTTACAATTACCTTCTGTGTCCTGTTGTCCAGCTAATGTTTTACCCGGGCTACCACCCTGGGATCCACTCCCAGGCTGGTTAATTTTGATTATTAATCTTTTGTGTGGGACTGTGTCAAATGCCTTGTTAAAGTCTAGGTAGACCATGTCCACAGCCCCTCCCTGGTCTACTACTTTGGTCACCCAGTCAAAGTAATTAATTAGATTCATCTGACATGACCTTCCCACTGTGAACCCATGCTGCCTTGGGACCTGTGCCCCACTGGCATCTAGGTACTCAACAGTTCTTTCCTTCAGAAGTGATTCCATCACTTTCCCTACCACAAAGATCAAACTGACAGGTCTGTAGTTTCCTGCCTCTATCTTGCTCCTACTTTTGTGAAGGGCAATCACATCCTCCTTCCTCCAGTCCTCAGGTACCACACCATCCTCCCATGATTTGTTAAAAAGGGTAGTCAGTGGTGTCACTAGTTCTCCCCTTAATTCTTTTAGAATTCTGGGGTGAATTCCATTGGGCCCTATTGCTTTGTCCACCTTCAGTTTTAGGAGTTCTTTCAGAACCCTTTCTTCTGTGAAAGGACTAGGATCAACCCCCCTATCCAGAGTGCTTCTGTTAATTGGATTAGGCACCCCCCATCTCCTCTTTTGTGAATACTGAGCAGAAGTAATCATTCAGTATCCCTGCTTTTTCACTGTCCCTCTCTGCCCACCCACTGTTCTTTCTATTTAGCCTCACTATCCCTCCCTTTGTCTTTCTATGCTCCCTGATGTACCTATAAAAGGTTTTATCCCCCTTCTTAACTGAGTTGGCTATCTTTTTCTCTGTTTGGGCCTTTGCTATTCTGACTTCTCTCCCTGCTTCCTTCTGCCTTAACTGGTACAGTTCTCTGTCTTGCTCCTTCTGTGTTTTCTTATACTTCCTAAATGCTATATTTTTCTCTCTAACCTTCCCTGCCACCTCTTTTGAGAACCGTAGTGGCTTTTTATTTCCTTTTGATTTGTTTATTTGCTTTACACAAAGGCTTATTGTCTCTGTGATGGCAGTTTTGATGTTTCCCCATTGTTGCTCCACCCCTCCTTCTAGCCTGTTTGCTAGAGCGTTTCTAAGGCACTCTCCCATCTTGCCAAAGTCAGTTCTCCTGAAGTCCAGTACCCTCACTTTTGTATGGCTTGACTCTGTGGCTGAGTTTATCATGAACCACACTGTTTGGTGGTCACTTGTTCCCAGTTGGCTACCCACTTCTAGATCTGAGATCCTCTCACTCTCCCCATTTGAGAGTAGGAGGTCTAAGATTGCTCCCTCACAAGTGGGTTCCAAAACTAGCTGTCTGAGGCATGCCACCTGTAGGGCATCGAGAATGGCCCTGCTCTTGGATGTGGCTGCAGCAAAGGTGCTCCAGTTAACATCTGGCATATTCAGGTCCCACATCTACAGTATCTCCCCTTTCTCTGCCATCCTAAGGATGCCTTCTATCATATTCTTGTCCAGTCCCTCTCCCTGACATGGGGGTCTGTATACAACAGCCAGGAAGGCTTGATCTTTAGAGCACAAATGATAGGCAGAGTCAGCAGGAGTGAGCATAGAGGCCAGTGAGGCTAGTTTAGAGGACCTAATGATATTTTCAATTGAGCAGTATAGTATGTAGAAGCACTGGGGAGCTACTTTAGGTTAGAATGGAGTGGGCAGTGGTGAGTGAATCAAGAGGCAGACAGTAAAATCTACACACATTATTATAAGAAATGTTCCATTTAAGGAAGCAGCTGGCATTGGCCTGATAAAAGGAGGGGACTGCATAGCACAGAGTAGGAAGTAAGACTCCCTTGGCAATAGTGACTCTGGCTACAGGAGTGAGGGCATATTGTATCCTATACTCAAGACAAAGCTTGATGTTTACAGTCTTGCAGATGTAAGAGATATTGTGTGAGAAGTCCAGAGCAGGGTTGAGTGCAGCACCTTAATATTTGAAATTGTTGGCCACAGAGATGGGGAGCTATTATGATACCAGATATTGAGGCCAGTGGCATTTGCATGAACCTTTTAAGGAAACCAAAACAGTATGGCCTGGGTCTTGTCAACATTTAGAACAAGGTAATTTTGGGTCAGCCAAGTTTGGATTTTGTGGAAGTCAGAGGGGAGCTGGGAAGTGATCTCTGTCAGGGATTTGGAGCCAGAGTAGAGTACTGGCGGGCCGAGAATGGAACCTTGGGGAATGCCAACATTAATGGAAGCAGGGGAGGAGAGTGCCTTTCTGAATGGAACAAATTGATGGCAGTTACGGAGGTAGCTAGAAAACCATGTTAAGGTGGAGGTGGAGACTCCAAGGGACTCAAATTTATGTAGCAGGAGGGGGTGATTCACCAGGTTGAAAGCCTTAGTAAGGTCAATGAAAATGGCCCCACTAAGCACATCTTTGTCCATATTGGATTTAACATCACTAAAGAAGTGGGCTAGGGCAGTGGAGGTGCTATGAGCAGGCCTAAAGCCATGCTGGGTGGAAGATAGCAAATTATATTTCAGTAAATAGTTGGAGACCAGGGAGTAAATAATCTTTTCTAAGAGTTTACGAAGGATAGGTAGAATGGCAATTGTGCTGTAGTTGTTACTAGGTTTAGTATTACCTTTCTTAAATGCAGATATGATCTTGGCCATCTTCCATTTACTGGGGACAATAGAGGTAGTGAGAGAGAGAGAGAGAGAGAGTAAAAAGTCGGGTGATAGGAGGGGTTAGGATAGGGACAGCCAGCTTAAGTAATTTTCATTCAAGCCCATCTGAGCCAGCACTACTGAAGGGTAAGATAGTGATAAGAAGATGCATGACCTCTCGGCATGAGACTATACGAATATACAGTGGGAGGATAGAGAGGCAGTTTGAAGAAAAGAGGAGTTGTGAAGGACAGGACCAAAGAGACTGGAAATGAGAGAAAGCAGAGAAAAACAAATTGAATGCATTGGCAATTGTGGTAGAATTGTTACTGTTAACATTGCCAATAACCATATCTGGAGGGGTTTGGCCTTTACAATTTCCCAAAAGCCCCTTAATTTGAGACCAGAAACTACTGGAGTCTCTGGCCATAGCAAGGAGGAGATCCCTGCAGTATTTACTTTTAGCTGATCTGATTTCATTTTTGCAAGCATTCCTCATAGTACATTAAACAAGCAAGTCAGAGTGTAAGGAGGAGGAGGTTTTAAATCAACAACACATTCAAAAATTAAGATGTTTAAGACAGCTGTCCCCTAACAAGCTGTAGATGTAGCTTCTAAACCACAACCACCTTTAACAAACAAGCACTGGCCAATAATAACCATGTTCACTTGCTGGTATTCACTGTGCAGTTGTTTGGCATAGATAGCACAGCAGTTACGTATGCGTTCTGAATGTGTGCTATGATGATGGGACTTGATGCATACAAACAGTATTAAAATTGTCTCTTAATTTAATTTCTCCAATGCAGTGATGTTGAAATATGCATACAATGTTACTGAAGTTTATTACTGTATTTTTTTAGACCAAACTGCTAAATCAGGAAAAGTTTTCTTTGCGGGGAGTGGGGGCTGTATCTTCTGTTCACATTGGGGCACTGTCAACTTTTAGTAGTTATATTTGGTCCTATGGGACCAGTGTGCCTGTCAAAGACTACATTTGCTGACTGTATCTATTTATTTGGGCTGGCAGTATAGCCTAGAGGTTAGAGTAATGAGCCGTGAACAAGCTTGGTACATCCAGCAGACCAGATCAGACCTGGGTTTGATTCTCACAACCTCTACTTGCATACTGTGTGACTCTAAGCAAGTCACTTAACCACCCAATGCTCCCAGTTCGCCCCTGAAAATAGGCACTTGTGCCTAGTGGGCCTTACCCAGTTACCAAAGACTAAAATGAAAAAAATATATATATTGAAAACTGGTAACGATGTTACAGTAGAACATCTTGATGCTCTCCAGGACATGGGGGCTCATTTTCTGTCTGATCATACTCCTTTAATATTAAAACTGGATTTGGGTAAGCCCAGCAGATCTTCTTGCTGGCACCTAAAACTTACCTTATTGAAGGATGAAGAATTCAAAACCTTGACTGCAGGTAAAAGTCTGCAGATCCTAAGTGAGAACATCTCCCTAGAGGTTCCCCCTCCACCTAGTGGGATTCACTCAAAGCAGTAATATAAGGGGAAATTATTCGATATGAAGCACATGAAAAGAGGTGAAGGGACACCAGATATAAACACTGAATTGGAAACACAACAGCTGGGATGTATGGGGGGGTGGCGACGAGGAGATCGATAGGTGTAAAAGACAGGTCAAGACAGAACTCCAGCACCTATTAGACTCTAGGGTGCAGATGGTAGCCCTGCATTTGAAGAATTGTCATTATGAGGGAGGTCCTAGAAGAATGAGGGCACTGGCCAGGAGGCTTAGGATACATAGAGCCGCGTCAAGTATAACCCAGGTTAGATGCCCAAACACCAGACATCTGGTATCAACAACTCCCAACATCTTGGATCTTTTTCAATTGTATTATGGCCAGTTATACTTTGACCAGGAATCCTGAACTGATATCTTGATTTTTAACTCCCCTACCCCTTCCTAAGAAAACTCAGTCACAAATTGAGAGATTACTGGCCTCGATAAACATAGAGGGGGTACAACTGGCTATGTCTCATGCTAAAACTCTGAAATGCACTGGCCTAGATGGTTTTCCACTAGAATGGTATAGGGCCTTCTCTGACCTCCTTCTCCCCACCCTTGATGTCCACCATCCAGGCAGTCCAGGAGGCCACTCCCCCCTCCATGGGCATATGCACTCCTGTCACCAACTTTGAAGACAGGCTAGAACCCCCAAAAAACATCTTCCTATAGACCGAGACCAATATCAATATGAAACTTTGACTATAAACCATATATAGTATGCCGGTGTGGGCACATAGGCTTGATGAAATTATCCCTACTATAATCAATACCTATCAGTTGGGGTTTATCCATTGATGACAAACTATGGATAATGTTCAATGAACTATCCATTCAATGGAATCTATTTTTCAATGATCTATCCGAGCCATTCTCATAAGCCTTAATACTGATAAGGCATTTGACAGGGTGTGCTGGCAATTTTTATGACACACCCTGTCTGCTTTTGGATTCCCACTGGAATTCCTGGCCTAGCTCCATAATATCTGCTCTTCCCCATGGCCTATATTTAAATTAATGGTCATCTCTCCTCCCTGATCTCACTGGCTAGTGGGACACATCAGGGCTGCCCCTTATCAGCCTTACTTTTTGCTTTATATATTGAATCTTTAGCAATAGCTATCAGGGAGGCTCGGGAAGTGGAGGGAAACCCAATAGGTGGAGACCTTCAAAGTGTCTTTATACAGAGTCAATGTTCTTCTAACCCTTCTGGACCCAGACAACTCAATACTTATAATATGGTGTATTTTGCATGAATCTGGCGAGATATCAGGATATTCAACTAAAACATAAGTACTGACTCTTAACTACACTCCCCCTCGATACTCAAATCCCAATTCACTCTTTGCTGGACATGTAAGAAAGTCAAATACCTGTGAATATATTTCCTAGATTATTATATTTATTCTAGATGATTCCTATTACCCCCTTAGCATTTTATTTTCCATCCTGGAACAAAGGTTTATCATGATTTCTCAGGGCAAGGCGTCAACCTCACATTCATTGGACTCTACTTCAGTTACCAATATCCCAAGGGGGGGGGTTAAACCTTCCTAACCTACTTAACTACTTTAGGGCTTTAAATACAGTATGCATACTGTAATGCTCTGGCTTGACCCAACGTGCAAAACTTTGAGGAAACACATTGAATTTACTTTGAGTGCTCTGTCTGATCCCAGGAGAACATTGTTCACCCAAAAACAGCTTTCCCAAACCATTCTGATTTCACCTAGAGCATGGTGTGCATGTTGCATATGTGGTTTGAGCTGCTCACTCTCCTGGCCTTGGCTCCCATTATTTATTTTGTCTGACCCCTGGCCACAGAGGTGGACTTCCTTCCAGCCTGCATCGACCACACCTTCAAGAGATGGCACCATCTGGGACTTTCCTATATATTTCAATTTTTAGATGCACAAGGTGTGCTTCCCTTTGCCCATCTGCAAGCACGTTACCAGTTAAAAAATATGGAACACTTCCGGTATCTGCAGGTCTGTACATTCTTAATACATAAGGGTCAGCAGAGGAATCATCTTCCAGAAGCCCTCCTTCTGCTATTGCACATTATATTAGATGCATTAAAGGGGGTACAATGGCCTCATTTAATTGGACACCTATGCAAAGGTTTACAAGAATATTTGACCGACTCAACACAGTCGAGCCTCGACGCTTGGAATGTGGAATTATCCACTATTATCTCACATGAAATATGGGTCAAATATACCACTCCCCCAGTAAAGGTATCTTCAGCCTTATATTGGCATGAATTTGTGTGGAAATGTAGAAATAGATATTTTAACACCACAGCACAGTTAGCAAAATACCTTTTGACCTACTTCAGACACTGTTGGAAACACTGGGGGAACACCATAGCTGATCATGTGCACATATTCTGGTCGTGTCCAGTTACTGCCCCCTTTTGGCAAGAGGTTTCAGAATGAATTTATACCGTGATGGGGGTGGATGCAGCTGTGACCCCAGAAATGGTCCTTTCATCTATCCACCCACATGAACTTAGATTATCTCCTAAATCCATGTTATATACTGTATGCACCTTCTGGCAGCAAAGAAGGTGACTACATGCTTATGGTGCTAATCACAGCCCCCTACTATTGTCATGTGGCACAAGATCTTTAATGAGCTGTATTCCCTAAAATGGCTCTCAACCCCTTGTAGGGGAACAGAAACACAATTTGAACTTAAATAGAGGTCATGGGTATTCTATTTTTCTGGGGAAGATAACTGTTTTGTTCCCTGATGAGGGAAGAAAAAGGGCATCAAGTTGAATTCAGTCCCTATCGGAGATCAAGTACCCGATGTCTGGAGCAGCCTGGACCTTGGGACCTTAAGATCTTTGGGAGCATCTTACCTTCAGCTTAGATGCTGAGCATGATTCATTATAACTTCCTGCAAACCTATTGTCATTATATGTGTTGTATTTAACTTTTAATAGGAAGTATATCCTGCTTGTCTTCATTACACATACTGTACTCCAATGCATTTTGACTTGTGGTATGTGGTAATACTGTGTACAATTTACCTTTCTCTTACTTTATAAATGAAGCATTAAAAAAAAGAAAATGGGTAACTGGGAAAGGCACACTGAGTCAAGCCTCATTTCCACGTGTGACCCTTGGGAAGGGAACTATAGAGACAAAGTATACAACATATAGCAAAATATACAACGTACGCATGGTAGAAAAAATCAAGGTACAGCAAAAATACAATAAATAAAACCATAATTACAATAAACAGTGTGCAGGCTAGTATTATCTATATCGTATTCTATGTCAAAATTGCCAAGGTCCTAGGTTCGAGTCCCAGTGGGAGTCACACTTTTCCTTTCACTTGTACAATTGGATGTCAAAACTAAAGCACTGGTACTGGAACACTAAAGCTAAGTACAGGAATGTGGCATGCAAAATTAATTATGGCTAGGGCAGCAAGAGGTTTGACCTGGCATTTACGGGAAAAAAGGGAAGGGGAGAGGCAGAGGGTGGGAGGGAGATTGTAACAGATGGAGGGAAGATGTGAGTTGAAAGCAGATTTACCACCAGCAGCACAGTTGGAATGTGGTATGCAGAAATTACAAAAGTCATGAGAGTGAAGATAATGAAAGACAGAGGGAATAGGGGAGAGGAAAGAGGATGTATAGGAATGCAGAGAGTGGAACCAGTACATAGAAACCAATGACGCATGGATCCACGACGGGTGTTCGACAATTTTCACGTTGAACGCCCCGACAGCGAAACCGGCAGGTAGACCGCATTTAGCAGTTGGTTGCTGGTTTCTCAACTGCTGAAGTGCTTTCTTCGGGAGGCTTTACCTCAACCCCCACCCCCACTAAGGATTATCAACTCTGAGTCAGAGCTGATTCGGGGGGGGTGCAGGACCCCCTGACAGACAGTGCCCAGTTCCAGTTGGTCCCCTACAGCGGCATGGTACTGTAGTCGCTATGGGGGACCTCGCTGTTGAACTGTCGCTGTCGGGTGGGTATACCATGACGCACAGTACATGAGGGAATGGGAGGGAATGGGAGGAATAAAAAGGAAGTATAAATGGTGCAGTGATGGATATGAGGAGGAACACTGACAGAAAAATTGGAGAAGGTGCTGTAGAGGGTATACAGTCTGGCAAGGGAGGAGGAGGACTGGTCAGTGCCATATACCACATCAGCGTAGTCGAACACCAGGAACACCACCTTGATCAACTCACAGTGGACTAGTCAAGGCAAGGCAACTTTTATTTCTTTGGCACCCAATCTCAGAGGCTTTGGGTGCCATACAAATACAAACATTAAAGTGGACAGTGCATGCATAAATACATAAATAGGAGTTTACAAAAGTAAAATAAAAACAGCAAACTTGAACTAGAAATATAGTAACAGTTACTCATAAAAATGCTGATGTCCCTAAGGATCAATGTCTGGAAATGCCAGGGCAAATAAGTGGATTTTGAGGTGGGTCTTAAAAGCCTCTACTGTAGGGGCCTCCCTCACAGATGGTGGTAGTGAATTTCACAGGACGGGGCCGGTGACGTTAAAAGCTGTGTCTTTCAACCTCATCTTGTGAATTGCGAAAAGAGACCCCTAGAGGAGGAATGGAGGGAGTGGAAATTAGTCAAAGGTGTTAGAAGGTCAAACAGGTAGCCTGGGCCAAATCCATTTAGGGCCTTAAAGGTGATCAAGCCCACCTTGAAGAGGACCCTCCACCTAACTGGCAGGCAATGCAGTACACGCAACTCTGGGCTAACATGCCAGAACTTGGATTGTCCCATCAACAGCCTGGCAGTAGCATTCTGCACCAGCTGCAGTTGGCGGAGGGTACCTCCATGGACCCCAAAGTAGAGCGCATTACAATAATCAAGCCTGGAAGTCACAAAAGCATGTACCGAAGTGGGGAGGTCCCCAGGCAGAACTAGGGGCTTGAGCCTGCCGATATTCCTCAGATGGTAAAAACTACTTTGGGCGATGAATGACACCTGATGTTCAAATGTCAGTCTGTCATCCAGGAAAATGCCAAGATTGTGCACCCTAGAGGACACCTTCAATGGCGCAGGTCCCAGGGTTAAACCTGTTTCCATGACAGAGGCCATTCTATCACGCGTTAGGTTCAACTCCACTACCAGTACCTCCATCTTATCGGGATTCAGTTGCAACCAGCTGGAAGACATTCAGTCGTAGATCTCAGCGAGGCAACTATTTAGCACATACATGGTGTCATGTTCCTGAGCAAAGGAAAGATACAATTGGGTATCATCTGCATAGCACTTCCTAATGAGCTCGCCCAGGGACAGCATGTACACAGTGAACAACATGGGCAACAGGACCGAACCCTGTTGTACTCCACAGGCTAGGGGGCTGGGGGGGAGGAGAAATTCCCCATCACCACCCGTTGCCTCCTATCAATGAGATAGGACTCAAACCAGCAGATGACAGTGCCAGCAAGTCAACAGTATTCACTGAGACGGTTGAGTAACACCACATGGTCCACCATGTCAAATGCTGAGGAGAGATCTAGCAGAATGAGAACTGAACCCTCTCCTCTATCTCTCACCCTGAGCAGGTCATTATTCACCTGAACTAACACCATTTCAGTGCTATGCTTCACACAAAATCCAGACTGGAGTGGCTCATAGATATCGAAGGCCTCAAGGTGCTCCTCAAGCTGTTGTGTCACAGTCTTCTCTACAACCTTACCTAAAAAAGGAAGGTTGGAGATAGGTTGATAGTTTGCCAAGATGTCAGGGTCTAAAGATGTTTTTTTCAGAAAGGGTCTCACCAGTGCCTCTTTCATGGAATCTGGGAAAACCCCTTCCGACAAAGAGCACCGAACAATCAAGGCGAACTCCGGACCAACAGAGTCGACACATCCCATCAAGAAACTGGCCTGCACTGGGTCTAGTTCACAGTATGTGTGCTTCAGCCTGGAAGCAATATCAATGACCTCAGCTACCTCCACTGGTCTAAACTCACCCCAAATAGGCAGTGTGCTTCAGCGAGTCTCATGGCAACTCCTGTAGGCCATATTCCGACTCACTGGCAGAATTCCATGCCAGATGGAGGACACCCTGTTAGAAAAAAAGCAAACTCTACACAAAAGGATTCAGAAAAGGCTTTTTCAGCTGTAGACAGACTGGATGTAACAGCCTATCCACAGTCCAAAATAACACAACGGGTCGCTTCCTCCCTACAGCAATCTCCCTGGACAGGAACACTGCCTTCTTACAGTTGATTGCCCCCTAGTACTCACCGCAGTGAGCAGGCAGGCCAGTTTATCCTTCTGAAGCCTGGTCTTCCACCAGCAATGCTCCAGCTTCTGACCCATAATCTTCATCACCTTGAACTCCCCATCAAACCAGGTGGACCTCAAGTGAGAGGATTTGGGTCATACATGGACAGTAGCAAGGGCATCGAGCACATCAGATATTGTCTTATTATAGGTGGCAACCATGTCCACATGCAATACTTACTCTAGATATGTCAGCTACTACCAGGAAACCCTCTGGGGACAATCCCTTCAAAGGGCAGTAGCTGGCCATCTCCGCAGGAGAGGACCCTCAAGGGGGTTCCCAAATGAGAACTCCACCGTGCAATGATCAGACCAACTGACCTGATCAATCTTGAGGTTACAAACCTCAAGCCCAAGAGAGAACACCAGGTTCAATGTGTGGCCTCCCTGATGAGTCACAGAAGTAACCTCTTGTGACAGGCCCAGTGATGACATCATTTGGAGGAGGTTGGACCAAGCCTGGAGGTCTCGTTGTTGGTCCAAACATTGAAGTAGCCCAATACTAAACATCTGGGGGATTCTAGTATTTTGCTGATAATAAAATCCACCACCACCTGCAGGAATTCTCCTGCCACCCGGTGGGATGGTAAATCAGGAGAATGCCACCGGACTCACCTACAACCACACATTCAAAGAACCTGGTAGTTCTCACTTGGTGCACAGTGAAGCCAAGGTCAGATCTGAAGCAGATGGCTACTCTCCCACCCCTGCAATCCACCTTAGGGCAGTGCACTACAGAATACCTTGGGGGGGGGAAGCAGCCTCCAAAACTGGCTCAGTATCGTCACTTACCCAGGTTTCTGTAATGCAAGCCAGATCGACCATTGAAATTAAGTCTGCTATAATTGCGGTTTTATTCTTGATCTTTCTGGCATTGCAATGCACTGCCCTAAGAGGGTTAGGAGGCACTGCTGCCCCTCTGGCCACCCATCCACTCAGACTGGTGGAACCCCTGGGGAAGGGGACCAAATATATCAGGCCTCTCTGAAGGTCCTGTCTAACCCCAGGGTGCCTCCTCTACCTAACCACTTCTATCCTGCTCTCCTCCTTTACACCTATGGCACCCCGCCACAACTGACCAATGTGGCACCTCCTGGTCACGACCTCCCGACAGCGATGTGCTGTTGATCCTGGTATAGGTAGGTCCATGAAGGGCTGCAGGTCAAGCAGCTGAGATGCCTCATAGTTGATTTGAGCCAGTCTCTGCCCCTTGCACATCGCAAACAACTGATCCTCTCACCTATCAAAATTCTCAGCAGTACTGCTAATGATAGTAGTACTTACCAACAATACTATCAGTAAAACACTTACATTCCAATCAATGATGCCTCTCACCCAATCACACACACACTAGTTCATACAAAAAAACTTAATCACATACTGCCAACCACAACACACCACTAAACTGTTAAAACACCTCACCCCCTCCAACACAAAGACCCCACCAAACACCCCTCAGAATTCCAATGGCTAAACAACAGTCTTGCTTTCAATTTTCCAGAGAGCAGTGTCCATGCCGCAGGTCAGCAAAACAATGCCCCAGGGGGCAGGTCCAGTACCAGTAACATGAAGGTGAAATTAATTGCAGTAAGACAGTCAAGTTCCCAGCCCCAAAATTAGGTGACATGGAGTCCTCTCACTAACCCTAGTCACTACAGGATAGATTGATAAGGGACACAGAGAACAAACTGAGGAGGAATACTGTCAGGAGGAGATCAACCCAAAGTCCAACTGGAGCTTCTCTTACTCACTCCAGCAGTAAGGGCAAACACAAAAATGGAAAAAAGGGAGCTATACCAGCTGAAATGATTAAACAGCTTACCCTACCTATAATGCAAGCCAGTGCCTCTCTCACTGGCAAGGCCTGCACTTAATAGCCAGTCTCCTCTTCTGGGCAGGGCGGTCCCTCCAGTGAATCAGAGGCAACTTCTATCAGGATAGTGAATACAACCTCTGCCCAAGGGAAGCGAGAATCCAGATGTGAGCCTGATGGAAAAAGCCGGCTGAACATAGAAACATAGAAACATAGAATTTGATGGCAGATAAGGATCGCTTGGCCCACCCAGTCTGCCCATTTTCCTACCTAATGGATAAGCTGCAGATCCTAGTTAACCAGCAGCCTACTTCTTTCTACCCCCAACCCCTAGAATTGTCTTATGGCTGTCCCATGCATACTTGAATTCAGTCACTGTGTTTGACTCCACAAGCTCCTCCGGAAGGCCGTTCCATGCATCCACAGCCCTCTCTGTGAAAAAATACTTCCTTACATTACCTCTGAGCCACACCCCCCATCTTCAAATTGTGCCCCCTTGTTCTTGCACACCTTTTTTATTTGAAAGATGCTACCCTCTTGGACTTTGTTGATTCCCTTGAGGTACTTGAACATTTCTATCATGTCCCCCCCTTCCTCCTTTCCTCGAGACTATACATATTAAGCTCCTTTAGTCTCTCTTCATATGTCTTCCGGTGCAGACCCTGCACCATTTTAGTTGCCCTCCTCTGGACAGCTTTCATCTTGTCTATGTCTTTGCGGAGATTGGGTCTCCAGAATTGCACACAGTACTCCAGATGAGGTCTCACCAGCTGTCTGCACAGAGGGATAACAACTTCCTGTTTTCTACTGGTGATGCCTCTCCCTATGCATCCCAGTATCCCCCCAGCCCTCCTTACTGCCCTCTCACATTGCTTGCCCACCTTTAAGTCATCTGATATGACTACCCCCAGGTCCCTTTCCATTTTTGTTGTTGTTAGTATCTCACCCCCCATTGTGTACTCTTCCCCTGGGTTTTTGTTTCCCAGGTGCATTACCTTGTACTTCTTAGCATTAAATCTAAGCTGCCATACATTTGACCATTCCTCTAACCTTGCCAAGTCCCTTCTCATCCTTTCTACCCCACCTTGTGCATCAACTCTGTTGCAGATCTTTGTGTCATCTGCAAAGAGACATACTTTTCCTTCCAGTCCCTCTGAAATATCTCTTACAAAGACATTGAAGAGGACCGGTCCTAATACTGAACCCTGCTGCACCCCACTAGTAACCCCCCTTTCTTCAGAGTGGACTCTATTTACTATTACCCTCTGTGTCCTATTCTCCAGCCAATTCTTTACCCAGGCTATTATCTTGGGACCCACTCCCATGCTGGCTAACTTGTATATTAATCTTTTGTTTGGGACTGAGTCAAATGCCTTGCTAAAGTCTAGGTAGGCCATGTCCACAGCCCCTCCCTGATCTACTACTTTGGTCACCCATTCAAAGGAATCTATTAGATTCGTCTGGCATGACCTTCCTGCTGTGAATCCATGCTACAACACACCGTGTTGTATCCTTGATACAACACACCTTAATCAGTTCACACAATCTCCTTCAGCAGATAAAATCCATGGGTTGTTTGAGAATCAAGACCACAGACACCACTGCTCCCAGCATCCTGGCATTTGCATCTATCCAAAAAAGTCCCTGACTAGAAAACGATCCTGGATGCAAAGGTCAACCTCTTCACTGGTGGATGAAGGGCACCTTCTAAACGAACTAGATCTTCTAGTTCTGATGTTTAGCCATAGGAGTTACATAGTCCAGAAGACAGTCTGTCTGGGAGTCAAGGCAGGCTCAACGATGTCAGCCCCTTCATGGAAAAGGGCACTTCCAGCATTCAGCTGGCACACCAAATCTGTTGTGTAGCTCCAAAGGTTGTCAGTCACTTGGTTCATCTGGTAGTCACTCCAAAAACCCAGTAATCACCAACCAGCTGGCCACCACAATCCTGACAGGATCCACCTCAAAAAGGCAAGCGTTCAATCTGCAGTCAATGGAAACACCCTCTCTAAAAATAAAAAACCTTACTCCTGGCCTGGTGGCACTGAGAGTTGAGGTGCTGGACGCCACACCTCGCGCCACACCAGCTACCGGGTTCTGGAGCAGACTCGGGCCATCAGGGGTCAGCAGAAAGAGAGAGGATTGAGCGTCCAGCAACTGCTGTCCTTCCTCTGGGGTGGGCAGGGGGATCACATCACTCTGCAGTGGCAACTGGCGGAGCTCAGGAGCACTGCAGGTAGCATGCACAGTTGAGGTCTGCAGCATGGTGGGCAGCGGCACGAAGTGCACTGATGCCATTGCATGACCAGCTCTGAGGGAGGAAAAAATGGTGGAAAATTGCTGGGCGATTTTAGCGGCTGATGGCCATGCCCTGCGCCACTGGACACTAGAGATGTGCCCCTCAGGTATCAGGATCCAGGTCCTCTGAGGGGAGAGACTCTACGTGCTGGCCTGCACAGAGGAGAGCAATTCACTGGCCAGACCAGGTTCAGGGGTGTGGGTGCCAGCGGCCAGATGACTCACCACCCACTCCATAGTAGAAGTGTAAAGAATGTCATATTAAAAAAAAAACTTACTCCTATTCTAAATCCATGACCAGCCATGCCTAAAACTACCGTCCCTAAACCTAAAACCTAGCTAAAACAGCATAAAAACTACCAAACTTTGGGACTTGGGTAGTAAAGAATAATGACCACAAGTGCAGAACAAGTCAGGTTAGCTCTCTGTAAACTTTCAATTAATTATGTAGCATGCAAGTTAAATCAGCAGTAAGATTGCTCTCTGCTAGAGAGCTTGCAGACAGCAGCCCAGTGTGGCCGACTAGGGATGAGACACAATCTGTGTTGCAATAAAGGGCATCTAGTTTGTGGTGGAGCTTGCTGTGGATGACATCTATATGGCTAGAGAGGTCGAGCTTACTGTCCAACTACACTCCAAGATATTTGACACAGGGGACAATCTCAAGGGCAGGGCCATCCAGGGTGAAGAAAACAGGAGGGGCAGAGAGCCTGGTAAATTTATGACTGGTGCCAATGGTCATAGATAGTTTTCTTTTTGTTATCCCTGAGTTGGTTTGAGTGGAACTAGCGTTGGATATTGCTAAAACCACACTGTAACAATGATTCCAAGGTCAAGACTGAGGTGCCTGAGGTGAAGAGCACAGTGTCATCTGCATACAGTACTTGTGAATATGCACCCTTATAAACAGTTAAAAAAAGTTAAGCAAGTTATGTAAGAAATGTGATACATTTCTGTGTATTAGTTAGGGTTCAGCTGTTATATAAACAAAAGTGTGTTCTCTGGCCACTATAAAGTATTTTCAGGAAATAATAGAGTACATTGTATTGTAAATTGAGATATATATATTTTTTTACTTTCTATTTTTCTGCGCCTTCTACTGTCTCCTAACCTCCACTCCTTCAGGCCTCCAAGGTGCTCTGCTTCCTGACCCTACCGACTGCCCCAGAGTCTGCTCCTAGAGTGCCACACTCACGAATCCTCGGGATCCTTTGATGGCCCGGATTACCCCCCCAGAGGGGGCAAGGAGGGAACCTCCCAAACCCTCCTCTATCCCCTGAGTGATTTGAGCTGCACAGCGGAGTCTGCCCCTTCCTAGTCGGCGGGTGACGAAGCAGGCAATGGCAGTCGTCATCTAGGAGGATTTGGAGATGTTTTTCCTCCTTTCCTCTAGAGAGCCCGACGTGCTATGACGTCAATGCACTAAAGTGCAAATGTCTGCTGGCTCTCCCCCCCATGTTGATGCCCGCACCTGCCGAACACCCAACCTCCACTGAGTGTCACTGCAGTGCAGTGCATATCCCTAACCCACCCCGAAGGAAGAAGAGCTGTCTGAGGATGCTCAATCTTTCCTTCCTCTGCCAGCCCCTGGCGACCTAAGTCCATTCTTGAACCCAGATCACCGGCGTGGTGTGAGGTGTAGCGCCCAGTGCCTCAACCCTCAGCGCCACCAGGCCGGCTGTAAATTGAGATATTTTTATAGTTGCGATTTCAAAGCTTATTAACCATAGCTCTTGTAGGCATGTGGGGTAAATTAACATTTAGTGATACATGTCACCTTAGCATTTCATTGCTTAATTTGAAACATGCCATACCCTTTAATTAATATAGTAGGTTTTTATCTTTTAAGTTATAATTAACCTGTGTGGCTTTTATGCAACTATTGTAAAATCATAATGCATTTTGCAGCTTTTAATTCTGAAAACTACAGTTTAAATACAGACAACACTCTGGAAATCAATGCTTTCTGTATTACTTGTATATGTGCTTGGCAGGGCAATTATTAGGCTTAACCTATACAAATCTGAATATTTGTCAGCATCCATTAAGAATAGCCAGGAATTCGCATACTGCATGTAACTAATATAAAATTAAATTAGTTCACAGAGTCAGTTTTACAAGGCTTTCTGCATTGTATGGATCAAAGAAGTTTTGATTATTTTATTTCATCTTTTTTTTCCCCAGCGACTCCTCATCACAAGTCAGCAACAACCCCTTTTGAAGCCAGGGCTGCAGCCTCTGCAACCTTCCTAGTTCATTTAATTTTATTTAATTGCAAGGATAGATTTAAACATATACCCACCACTGAGCATTACTAATTTCCAAGGGGTCCCATAAATGGCCGTTGGGAGCAGCCTACAATTATACAGAAAATAATGCATAGGTGACTGTATGTTATGAAGGTTTTTTTTAACACACCCGAGGTGTGAGACAACCCATAAACCCTGAGATCTAAACTTGAGAGATTTATGTGGCCATCAAACACTGAGGGTGTATAAATAAAATATTCAAACACATACAGTCACTTTTGGTTTATTTTTTATAATAACTGGTGCAGGGACATGAGCACAAAAATCCAGTTTCTCAACAGGGAAAGGGAAGCTTGAGCGCTCCAAATGATGTAATAAGTGGGTATGGCATCACACCCAGTTATTACAGCCTTTGATCACACTAATAATCAATGCAATAAAGGGGATCACCAGTTATTATAATGGTTACAGATGAATGCAGATATTGCAAAAGAATTTACATTTTAAAAAGAAATAAAACATAAGCATCACCAGCAGTACCTACCAATAATTGTTTGTAGAGAAGTTTCACATATTATTTCTCATTTCAGATATCTGTTTCCTAAGATCCTGTGCCCTAGAAGTATACAAGCTCTGTCACATCGGCCGCAAAATACTATAAAAATGAATGTATTTGTGTAAGGCAGCTCTTGTATAGTGGGATAATGCTCAGAAACCAAACTGTAATCATATTTACCACATGAACATAACTGGCAATCTCAAGGCTCCCAGATTAACACAGCAACAACATTCCTATATGTTACAGGAAAACTATGCTATATATAGGGAACATGTTTCCATAGACTTCCACTACTTAGGCAGTGTCAGCGTCTTAGTTAGTTGGTAGCACACTTGCCTCTGGGGCTGGAAGATTAAATGGTTACATAGAAAAATAAAATTTGATGACAGATTAGAACTGCTTGGCCCACCAAGTCCGCCCATTTTCACTACATGCTGTAATACTGTAGACCCTACTTGATCGCCATCTTAGGCCTCCCTTCCCTAATGACTAAGGTTCCCTTCTGCCTATCCCATGCATTCTTGAATCCCGCCACATCTTTCGCCCCACAACATCTGCTGGAAGGCTATTTCAGGCATTTACTACTCTCTCTGTAAAGTACTTCCATACATTTTCCCTGAGTCTGACCCCCTCCAGCTTCATAGCATGTCCCCTTGCTCTTGAGCATCTTTTTTTCTGAAAAATGGTTCCCTCTTGTACCTTATTTATACCCATGAGTTATTTGAAAGTCTCTATCATATCCCCAACCCCCTTTCCTCCTTTCCTCCAGGGTGTACATATTGAGGTCCTTTAGTCTGTCCTCATATGGTCTCTGGTGCAGACCCTGTACCATTTTTGTTGCCCTCCTATGGACCACCTCTACCCTGTTTATATCCTTCTGGAAATGTGGTCTACAGAACTGGACACAGTACTCCTGGTTAAGTCTCACCAATGATTTATACAGTGGTATCATCACCTCCCTCTTTCTTCTGGTGATACCCCTACATATGCACCATAGCATCCCACTGGTTTGCCCCAAAATCTTGTCACCCTGTTTGGCCTCCTTTAGGTCATCAGATATGATTACCCCCAGGTCTCTTTCCTGTTTGGTGGTCATCAGCAACACTCCCCCCATCTTGTACTCCACACTAGGGTTTCTATGCCCTAAGTGCATGATTTTGCACTTCTGCACATTGACACAGAAATTCAGCTGCCTTACATAACATAGCCACGGCCGGGGGCAGGGGCATCACTAGGGGTGGACATTCAGTGCTGCAGCTCTGAATCTTTCAGTTGTATCTCCAGATGATTTTTGAGACACTTGCTTTTTTTCTCTTGTGCATTTAAGAAGCCAAGTCACCCCTCCACTCCGATTGGCTGTGTGGCTTGTTGGCAGCAGTCTAAAGTCTGCAGTGCAGTGCACCTTGTATGACTGTTTAAGATAATCTCTTACTCTTTCTCTCTCTCACTCTGAGAGAGGTGAGAGAGAGAGAGAGAAAGGGAGAGAGAGATACTTCTCAGAAAGCAGCTGCAGATGTTAAAGTTTTGAGTGTGAGTTACTGAATTTGTTATCTTTCACAGATACTTGTTTCAACTGTGTGAGACCAAGAACAAAAATTACACAAACTTAAAGAGCTGGACAATAACCCTGATTAGACATTAGGTCCTGGGGTAGGACAGGGTAAAACAAGGCAGACTGATTACGATTTACCAAGCAAACCATACAGTAGTCTGCAGTGTCAGTTCATACAGACCGAGGAAGGGAAGTGACAAATCTGACAGACAACTGAACTAGGAATTTAATTATCACTAGTAATTCAGTTATTATTATTATAAATTGAGCTGTGGATGTTTTATAAAGACTAGACAATAGCATTGGTTTTATTTATAAATTATGGCCCAGATATTCAAACTGCACCCAAAAAGTGCGCAATAGCAGGAGCAAGCGCAAGTCCATTGTGCCCATGCGCAAGAGACCCGATATTCAAAAACAGAGCAGGCCAAACTGCACCTACAGCCGACGACTGAATATCGCACCACCTGCGCCATAGTGCAACTAGGGAGGGGAAGCTGAGCAGATCTGATGCGTCATAGCACAACAAGGGATGTGCAGCTGAGCAGTCCAGAGGTGCCATAGCGCAACCAGGGACGCCCCCCAGAAGCAGAGCAATGCAACTGCACAACCAGGGAGGTAGGGGCCCACCACCCATGCCACAGATGGGCACAGGAACACACAGCAGAACAGACATCGTCACCCCACACCCCATGCACTGCACAACTGGGGGAGGGCTGGAATAACCACTGGCCCATGGAGACAAGCAAACAACCCACAACTGGGCCATGGTGCCCCATCACACCTCCCGGCAAGCTGTGACTGGCACACAAGGAGGGCTGACCACCCCATGCCACACCATCCCCCCAATGCAGAGCACACCCTGCACCGTGACCCCCAGACACACCCCCATGAGCAGTGTCCACCACTGCAGGAAACCCCATGCATGCCACCACCCCCACTGTGACAATGCAACCCTGTGCACCACAGAACCATGCAAACCAGCCCCACCATGAGCACCCATCAGTGGGTGGCAGCACACAGCAATGTAACAATGGCAGACACAGTGCCACCACGCACAGTCCCCCTGAGGTACTGCTGAGAGACCAACCATGCGTCGGCACAGAAGATACTCTACATGGGACAGGGCTTGCCTCAGACACCACCACCAGTGGTACAGCACCTTGCACAGTATTCCAATGACACACCCTGACCCACCACTGGCCACAACAGCCAGCACAGACACCCACAGTGGTGCGAGGAAGCATGCACCACACCAGATGCCACACAGTGCATGGACAGACACCCACCCATACCCAAAGGCACAACAACACAGGGACGCAGTGGTGGGGCAACCAAGCCCCCAGTGTGGGCCCATGTAAACTGTGTACACAGAAACTGCAGTCCTCCATGGCACTGGAGTGCCAGCCACCCTGTGCAGGTACTGTGGACCCGTACACCATCATCATTCGCCCAGAGCACAAGTCACAGACAGTGGTGCACATCCCCTGCAACACACACAAGGCACAGCATGGAGGTGGGACAACAACTGTGGAGGCCACAGTGTCACCTGAGGCAGACATGCACCACACCAGTGACAGGAGGCAACCCAGCAATGTGACGGGTACAGTGGCTGCCCTGCAGGGACTGCCACCACTGACATGCCAGCGGACCGTGCAGGTCACAGACATGCATGTGTGTCAGTTGCACAGGCCATGGACGGGCTGATAGGGGTGCCATGGACACAGATCATGCACCATGGACCACTGCACACAGTCATCCAGTGCACAGGGCACAACACACACACACCACAGACACTGTCTGATAGCTACCCCCACACCATAGTCACCTCCACACGGACACACACACACACGTACCCATGACCGCACCACCCCGACGCCATGCACACCACTGCAGCTGAACACCGATAGCCAACTGCAAATCAGAGACCTCCACAGTATTCATAGCAAAATAACTGTATTGAACAAACATATAAAATTCAACTATTTACAATACTATGTACAAAATATATACAAGGTAGTGGGGAGGGCCACAAACAAGGTGGAGGTGGGTAGGGGGCAGGGGTGGACAAATGGGATGGGAAAGGAGGGGTGTGAGGGTGGGTCCATGGGGGTAAGGGATTACAGGGACTGAGGGACCCCTAGCGGGAGTGCCTCTCCCCACTCCATCGTGCTCTGTGCCTCCGAAGGACCCCGGTGTTGTCAATCCTGTGGAGGATGTCCAGCGAAGCCCTCGCCAACTGGAGTATCTCCCTCAGTGCCTCCCTTATTTCCCAGAGATGGCGTGTACCTAGGACAAGGGAGCACAGTCAATAGGTGTGAATGCACAACCCCATACATCCCGCCCACTGTGCATGGCATACGGCCGTGGGACATACCTCTGTGATGGTGTGTGACCACCCGCAGTGATCACGTCCACATGACCTGCCCACCCAGGTGCATACAGCCATGCTGAATGCTGCACACACCCACCGGCCAAGTCACGCACAGCAACACCATGGCCATTTAGTGAAATGGCTATGTGGTGCAAAGGCAGTGGCACAACCATGTACCTGGTGCACGCATGGACCACCATTGACGCACTCCCAGACATGAATTGCCTCTGGACAGTGTTGACTGTAACAAGTCGCGTGCATGGCAGTGGTGTCGATGGATGGTGGCCATGCCCCGCGGCCCATCCTGTTACACAGCATGCAATAGTAATCATGGTGGTATGGCACTCATCTTCATCGGGCCGGTCCAGTGGGCGGTGAGAGCCCTCACCCCGCCTTGCTGCACTCTGCTCCTCCTGCCGCCGAAGATCACAGGCACAGCGGCATTCCTCCGGACCTGTGGTGCAAACATGGAGAGAGGAACATCAGTACAATCCAGTAGCAAAGTCCCCCTGCCCCCAGGTGCGTGCCCTCCCACCCAGCCAGACCCACCACCCACACCCTGATACGCCACCACAGCCAACCCCGGACAGTCCCTCCTCCATGTGTTGGACACATACAACAGTGTTACCCATATGGAAGATGAAAGTGTGTTGACATAACCCCTACCTGGCAGTGGCACTGTGCCCCTCCTGGCATGTGCCTGCTGACATGCTAGCAGCTCCGGCTGCCTCCGCCACAGGTTCCCATACCTGTGGCAGCACTGCTCAGCACTCCTCCCCCGTCCTGTGGCCTCCTCAAGCACAGTGGCCACCTCCTCCCACACCTGGGTCCTGGACCTGTCCTGGGGCACCTCCCCAAACAGCAGCCCATGGTGTGGCTCCACAATGGCCACTAGGTTGGCCAGCTCTAGTGCCAACCACTGAGCTGCCCTCCGGCATGCCATGCTCTCTGCTCGATTTGGCAATATGGCGCTCTGCAGCGTGGCTCCCCACGTGCAGATGCTGCGAGGTACAGTGCTGCCATTCCCTATCGCGCTATCACCGAACAGCGTGATAGAGATGCACCAATGCCTGATGCATGGTGCCTAGGGGGCAAAGGTCGGGCACAGGGTCAAGGGTCTCTGGCACATGGACACGTACAGCACCATTGGAACCCAATGCGTGTAGCGCAATTGGCTGTCCTGTGTGCCACTGCCATTAGCGGCCTACCGCGCAGTTGGCCCAGTGCACCTATGATGGCCCAGTGCCACAGCACCATGTCGTGACCATCGCTATAGTGCCACTGGCACAATAGTAGCTGTGCCCTGCATTGCCTACCGCACACAGCACATCATCAGCACGGCAGACGCCTGCATCAGCAACCCGGGCATGCGCAGTGAGGTGTGTACTACGCATGTCACAGAACTGCGCCATTGGCTCAGCATGTTCAACACAATTGCGCAAAGCGCAACAGCGCTATATTTAGCTGTCATATGCAAATCATCTAATCAGCCATTCAATGGCGCAGCACTGCAATTTGCATCCACTTAAAGTTGCACTTCGCCTCATTTGCATGGGTTGAGCTACAAAAGTGTGACATTGGGCTGCAGTGGCCATAGTCAGTTACTGCAGTCTATTGGTGAGTTGCATGCTGTTTGGGAGTGTGGACTGTGGATTTAGGGACATGCATGGGACTGCACAGTCACAGGTAACAACTGCCATTCTTACCGGCTACATAATGACCGAGCAAGTTGTGGGAGAGGAGGAACACAGTGGTGGGAGGAGGAGGAGGCCTAACTTTACCAAGGCTGAGACCGAAGCCCTGTTTGAGGCCTACCTGGATCAGGAGCCCCTTCTCAGCAGATGGCGGGGAACACCTCAAGCCCTTGCTGCTGCATGGGAGGAGGTGGCACGTGCTGTGAACCTGCATGGCAGCCACCAGTGCTCCGTGCAGGAATGTAAGAAAAAGATGGGCATGGACAGGAGGAGGATAAAGGAGAAGGTGGCTGCCATCAGGGCAGCATGAGCTGCAACAGGTGGGGGACAGCCAGAGGTGGTACAGCTGACCCCACAGGAGGAGAGGCTTGCTGGAAGCATGCAGCGTAGTGCCATTGAGGGTGTTCCGGGTGGTGGCTTCCAGACGGGTGGTGGCCCATCACTGCATGGTAAGTCATGGTCTGTCTGTGGGGGGCAGGGTAGGTCACATGCAGTAATGCGACTTTGCTTTCCCTTACAGATCCTGAGCATCTGCTTGGGTCAGTGGTGGTGGGCCTGTCCACTGAAGACAGTCAGCTGGAGACGGAGGAGGGCCCATCCACCTCCACAGGTATATGTGGATCAGTGCGACAGTGGGGCCGCCTGGCTGTCCACACTGATGTCATTGTAACAGGCGCGGAGGAAGCCCTGCCCATGTCCCAGCATGCTGGTATCCACGGATGCCAGCATGCTGTGACTGGGGCCGGTGCAGAGTCCATCACCGATGATGATGTCACTAACGTCATGGGCAGTACACGTGTGTGCCACGGGATGGCCACACAGCAGGACACATCACGCCCATGGCTGTGGGTGGTGCTGCTGTGGAGGACTGTGTGTCAGCACAGTCCTAGCCTGTGCCTGTCAGCACCAGTGGGGCAGCACTGGTGCTTGTTCAGGACAGTGGGACTGTTGCGGCCACTGCGGCAACACCACTGAGCCCTGGTGAGTGGCAGCCGGAGGGGCAGCATCAGCAGTCAGCCAATGGGCTTGGGGGTACAGGGTTCAGCGGCGGCATCTGTGCACCTCCTGTGGACATGCCCAGACCTGGTCCTGGTGTGCAGCTCCCACTCTCAAGGGGTGCTGAGCATCAGGGCCGCGCACATCCTGAGGGACAGGATGCCGAGGAGGCAGATGACCTCTTGGACAAGCACACCCGCCTACTGCATGCATCAGTCCAGCAGCAGATGCAGCTTGTGACGTCTGTGGATGCACTGCATGTGGCTCTGGAGTGGGCAGAGGAGCGTCACAGCAGAGACACTGCTCTGATCCTGGCAGGGATGGACCATTTGTGGGGGGATGTCACCGCTGCCATTGACAGGCATACACAGGCATTCACTGCTGTCATGGCCACAATGGGCACACAGTCAGGTACGCATGCATCTCGGACACCATGCAGTGCACTGTCCACCCCCTGTTCCCGGCGTCGTGCGACTCCCTCCCTGTCGACACCAGGTTCAGCTGTGGGCATCCCGAGCACTCCTGGTGCAGGCATGTTCGGTGTGCTGCAGACCCCTGCACAAGCATGGTCACGTTCACGCAGTGGATCCCCTTGGGGACCATCGGTGCCACCCCATGAGGCCAGTGGTCAGCCTGTCAGTGCTGGCGGGTCTCGGTGGGGCCGCCCACGCATCCGTGGTGGCTGGGGCACTGTGTCACATGACTGACCTGTCTCCCAGCATGGCTACTGTCTGGTGCTGCCCTGTGTGCATTGTGTTTTTCAGTGGGCAGTGCACACGGATGGGTACCCGGCCCTGCACGAGGACACACAGTCCACCTGAACACCCTCCCGGCTGCTGTCCGCAGTTGCATGTGCATGATGATGCCTGCATTGTGCTGTACACCAATGTGCAATGGTGCTCAGCATCTGACACACGCACATGGACAGGCAGTGGGCGTGGTGGCCTGTGGACATGTGTGTGGCTAGGGTTGGCGTTCTGGGTTGGTGTGCCTCCTGCCCTCTTTGCACGTTTGGTGCATTGTGTGTGTGCATGTGTGTGTGTGTCCATCTGCGTGGCATGTTAATCCTCACCCATCCCTGGTTGTGTGTGTGCTTCTGTGCCCTGCCACTTCCCTTGACGGCATGCACCCCTGGTGTGTGTGTCCATGCATGTTTGTGGGTTGTGCCTTAGCCACAGGTGGTTGCACATGGCCCCATGACTTACCTGGGTTGGCTGAAGTGCTCCTCCGTGATGGTGTCCCGGTGCAGCTGTGCTAGCTGGATCAGTCGGGGGTCCCGTCGCCCAAGGGGGAGCTGCCCATCATCATCATCACCGGCGTCCTCATCATCCCCATCGCTGTCCCCCTCTTCAACCTGTACGGCTATCCCACATTCGTTGGCCATGTTGTACAGGATGCAACAGGCCAGGAATAGCCCACAGGCCTTTGAGGGGCTGTACTGTGGGGCACCGCTGGAGGTGTCCAGGCAACGGAAATGTGCCTTCAGCATCCCGAACACCCGCTCAATGACATTATGTGTGGTGGCGTGTGCCTCACTGTAGCGTTGCTGCGATGGGGTCACGGGCCGGCGGTGGGGTGTGAGCAGCCAGGGACAGAGTGGATATCCACTGTCACCTGTGTGTAGAGGGTGGAGGTTAGTTTGGTGATCAGCATCGCCCTATCCCGGGACATGTAGGCCACTACCCATGTCACCTCTAACCATGCCCCCCCAGACCCTATGATTGTCCATGTGGTTTGCATAGTCACCCACTAGGTGGCCAGTGGGGATGTCCCCACTCTCGAATCTGTGGCCCAGTGCTGACTGGTGCCAGATGAAGGCATCATGTGCTCCCCCAGGGTGCGTGGCACAGACGTTGATTATGTGCCCCCTGGCATCGCACTCCACCTGGCAGTTGATGCTGGCATAGCCCTTAAGATTGATGTATGCGGCCCCCTCAGGGCTAGGTGGTGTGCGTATGGCCACATGGGTGCAGTCTATTGCCCCTAGCATGCCAGGGATACGTGCTACCCTGTGGAACTCCTGTATGTTTACTGTGCGCTCCGCTGGTGTACTGGGGAAATGGATGTACTCAACAGCATGTGGCAGCAGTGTGCTGAGGAATTGGGTGAGGTGGCATGACATGGCCAACGGGGTTATGCCTGTGGTTTTCCTAGTTGGTCTCTGGAAGGTACCTGTGGTGAGCAAGCATATGCAGGCTGTTACTTTAGTCTCCACTGACAGGGCATGGCTCCGTCATGTGGGTGCCTGCATCACATCACTGTACAGCTCACAGAGCCACCTCAGAATTGCCCTATTCAGGCAGTACTGGCCCACAATCTCAGTATCACGGTACAGCTCAAATCTGGTGCTGGCTCAGTACTGCCTGTTGGGGGCATACTGCCGACGGGCCCTTCCATGGCCACACCCCTCTGCCACCCGCCTTCTCACCCCCCTCATAATGGCCTCCATCTGGAAGGTGGCACAGGCCATGTCCCTGGCTTGTGTTCACCCCCCCGGCAGCTGTTACTGTATTCCCCCCACTGTCCTCCCTGCTACTTCCTCTGCACTGGGAACACCTGCCTGTGGTGGCCTCTGTGCTATGTGGCACTTCCCCTTCTGCACTGGCTGTGGCTCCCCACACCTTCCCTGTGCCTGTGTGTTCAGGGTGCCCTTTCCCTGGCCTGCCCTGTGTGCCCCTCCTGCCCTGTCTGTGTGGCTAGAGTTCTGCCTCATGTGGCTTCCCTGTAGCGTTCTTGCGCCTCTCCCTTGCTCCTTTTTATCTTGGCTCATTTCCGCTATGGCGCAACTTCCGCTTGCTCCCCTATGCGCATGGAGCAAGTTGTTGAATATTGCACTGCTCCATTTATGCATGGTTCCTCCCCCTTCAGTTGCGCATGCCTTCATTATCATTGCGCTGTTGCTCAGCATGATTTTGGGGGCCCAACTGCCTCCTGCTGAATATCACAGAATGGTGCAATGTCAGACTTGCTCAGGTGCAACCCTATTGCTCATGGCTCAACTCTTTTGAATATCTAGGCCTATGTGTCTAAAGTATAGCAACGGCTGAAGTTATTTTTTGGGGGGGTCTGGGAAAGAAGGACTAGGCAATTTTGTCAATTTTCAGCCTCGTCCTGCTGGAGGGGGGATGCAGATGGAAACCAGCTGACACCAAACCAGATTAAGCTGTTGGTGGTATTATTAGTGAATGGGGGAAATTTGGTCGGGACACAAGGGAAACTGCCCTAATCTTTTCGAGACATGCGTGCCATGGGATCTTTAACGTCCAACTGAACAACCACCAAGACAAGCAAACAAGACCTCGTTTTAACATCTCATCTGAAAGACAGCACCTTAGGAGTGCAGCACCTCCTGATGCTGCAATACAGTGTCAGTACTGTGATTTAACTCCAGCTTCCTAATGTAGGGATGGAACCCACAGCCTTCTGATCTTGCAGCCTCAGAGATGAGTGTGCATCCAGCTGAGCCACTAACACTGCTAACTGGCCTAGAGGTTAGAGCAACAAGATGTGAATGAACTTGTTATTTCCAAAAGACCAGGGTTTTATTCATACAACTTCCATCTGCATACTGTGTGACCCTGAGCAAGTTACATAATCTCCCTGGCTCCCTGTTCACCCTTGTAAATTGGCCTTGCACCCAATGGGCCTTATGTGGTTTTCAAAGAATAAAAAATTAAAAAAGAAATGTCTGTGCATATTTGACCTATTGTGCACTCATCCTCTTAACACCTGAATCTGAGTCAATACCCAGTGCTTGCAGCCACATAGGCAGTTCAGCCTGTTGGATATAAGGAAGTGACCCATGCACAGCCAGTGCAGCAATGTATCTAAGAAGTCATTGCAGCAGAACTGGAATACACTATATTATGGGAAAGAAAATTTAGTTAACAAGCATCTCATGATGACCAACAAGCTAAAAATTATTTTTTGGACATTTCTGCTAAAAGATATCTTACATTCTTCACAAAATGCATAGCAGATTTGTAATGTAAGGGGGTATAGAATACGCCTCAGAATGTACCACAGAGCATCAAAACCTCCAAAGCTTCAGAGGACCTGACCCCCGGCCTGTTGGTTAGGAATTGTGGAAGTGGGCTCAAGCTCCGAATATATTAAATTGTTAAAACACCTCTGCGGGGGAGGGGCTTGTCACCTGAACATGGAGAGCTGAACCAGTTTCCTTGCCAGCCAAACTGGGTCCAATGTTCTTGACAGCATGCTTTTGGCTTAGTGATCAATTCTGTATCATAAATCTTAAGAATCATTCCATCTTGGTTCTTCTAGATCTCTCATCAACTTTTGACACTGTGGACCATGGGGTTCAACTTGAGCACCTGAGGTTCATCGTTGGACTATCGGGTGTAGTCCTCAGGTGGTTTACATCTTACCTCACTGGAAGAACACAGAGAGTGGTTTCCAGGGTTTATTTCTCAGACCCAGTTTCTCTGTCTTGTGGGGTTCCTCAGGGCTCAGTGTTGTCCCCCATGTTGTTTGCAGTGTACATGCTGTCGCTCGGGGACATTGTAAGAAGGTATGGGCTGAGGTTTCCCTGCTATGCTGATGATACCCAGCTCTACCTTTCTTTTGCACCTGACCAGGATGGCTCTGTCTCTGTCTTTAATAACTGCCTCAAAGAAATCCAGGAGTGCATGGACTTGAGTTGGCTGAAGTTGAACTCAGAAAAGACAGAGGTGCTGGTTGTGGATCAAACGCGTCAGATAGGGGGGCCAGGGGTTGGTTCACCCTATGGAATCTTTCTTGGGGGTGTTTCACTCCTGACCTCTTAACAGGTGCATAACCTGGGGGTAATTTTTGATGAAGGGCTGACTCTGCATTCGCAGGTGTCTACCATCATCAAGTTCTCATTTTACCATCTGAGGAACACTCCAGGATTAGGTACCTTGTTCCATCCGGTGATCTTCCTACGCTGGTCCATGCCTTTGTGTCCTCGTGCTTGGACTATTGCAATTCCCTTTACCTAGGGCTTCCTGGGGTGGAAATCCACCACCTGCAGCTGGTGCAGAATGCAGCGGCCCAGCTTTTGACTGATACCTCCCAGTCCAGTCATATTTCGCCAGTGCTGCATGGACTGCACTGGCTGCCAGTTCAGTGCAGATCACCTTTAAAATCAGTCTTCTGACTTTCAAAGCCCTACATGGACTTGGCCCGGACTACCTAAAAGAGCTTCTGGTCCCTTACTGCCCTGGGTGATAGCTCCACTCAGCTGATGAGGGATTGTTAGAGATCCCGAGGGTGTGCTTGAAATCCTCTGGGGCCTGTGCATTTATACCCTCTGGAATTCTCCACCCCATCAGTTTTGGGAGTGCGTGACCATGGAGGGATTTAAAAAGGCCCTGAAAACATATTTATGGATTCAAGTGTTTGGAGATTGACTTTATTCACCTAACTGTATTAGCTGTTTTATATATTTTAAGATTTGAAATGTATGATATGTTTTTAAACTCTGTAAGGCACCTGGGTTTTTGAAAGGCACAATAGAAATAAAGCTTATTATTATTATTATTATTATTATTATTATTATTAGAATACAGACTACAACCATCTTTATTATCTTCATGTGAGTGTATAGTTTCTGTCTCACTGACGGCCCACACCAACCCTGACATAGGTAATACTTAAAGACTGCAAAGATGACCCTTAAGGTACTGTCATGATATCCCCCCCAGGTGTTACTGTAATGCCTCAGATCAATTCAGTGTAAGTTACTGAAGCCCACCTATTGTCTCCCCTCTCCTTTCCAACCAAGGCCCAGAACTGTTGCATATACAGGCATTCAATATACAGATGTTCTTGTACTGCTAGAGTGTCAGGACACATATCCCTTGATCAGTATATTTCTTTTACAGCCTTATGTTTTATGGAGTTTCATACTCCTAGCCTCTGATGGCAACAGAGCTATTGCAGATCCAACTTATTTTCAGGTATCCTTTTATCTACCAAAATTTTAACACCATACTCTCCTGTAGAGATGACTTGAAGTCCACAAACTTCACTCTGCAAATTAATCTACAAATTTCATGCAATTCACAAAGCACAATTGAAGAAATTCATGCAATTCACAGATCGTGAAGTGCATATTTTTTACCGTGAAGTGTGGAATTTTGCCCATGAAATTCCCTACTTCTTGGCAAAAACTTCACAATTTGGGCAAAATCAAAGTTTCTCAAGTCTGGGGAAGCTTCACAAAGCTCCACAAAGTGTGACTTTTGTCACTTTGCATGAATGACACTGGCAAATTTTTACTTCATCACATCTTTAATATCCTGTCCTTCAGGACAACCTGGGAACTGCAGAGTTGGGGAAAAACAGAAATTTATTGCAGTCTGATACAGTACTTTCCTGTGACTAAGCACAACAGAATCATAAGACAGTTTACATGGCCTTATTTTCATCAAAGCTACCCTCCCATAACTGGGAAGCTGCATCCTGCCTGAATTTGGAAGCTTTAACTTCACCACATTACAGGTTGCTACAAAGGGATCCAACCATTCTTATACCACAGGGGACCATATCAGCATGCTGTTGGAAAGGCCTATTTCAAACTAGCTTATAAAACTACGAACATAAAAATCACTAGGAGATTTGTCATTTCCAACCCACCCTTTGAGATCACCAAATATGTGACATCTCTCTTTACTGGATTCAACTGGCTGCCCAATATTGCCGGCAAAAATAACTACATTTTAAAGTCTTGCTTCTAATTCCAAAGGGGGGAAGGGAACACATATAACAAGTATTATAAAAAGAGCACTGTAATTCCTCACTTTTGATTGGCTGCTGATGCTGCAGTAGCCCTACATTAATCTTTTATTAACATGCATGTGCAGCCCCTTCACATGCGCAAAGATATTGAAAAAGTAGAATCACATTTTGAACAGGAATTCCACAGCAGAATTCCGCAACCATCTATGGTTCTGCCATTAAATTAATGGGATTGTGATTCTTTGTGTATGACTGCCCCAACAGCTGTTCATCATAAGGAAGTTCAAATAACAAAAGAGAAAGACTCAATTAAAAAGAAATAAATTGATTTAAAAATTCAGATTTCTCTGAAAAAAATGCAGAATAAATGGAGCTGTCATTTACAATACTACCACTTGGGACATATACTGTTGCTGAAAATATCACTGAGCGTGATAGCTGTGACTCAACTGAGTTTGGCAGTTAGGATGTAGGAAAAGGTAATCACAATAAAATGATCACGGTCAATAGTACTGTATTTTGCAGCGAAATAACAAAAAGCAGCACCATGCTGCATAACAAGCATGTGAATGTGTCTCCCAAACATCTTTTTACAGCATAAGAACTAAGTCACTCACTCAGAAATGCCTCACGGTTATCAAGCAAGAGTAGCCAAAAAGTAAATGTGTTGACTTTTTTTTAACAGCATGGCAGCAATAAACATCAAAGAAACACAGGAAAAAAACATTTTTGCATTCATTATTTGTTGTTGGTGCTGTTAAAAACACTACGAGCCGGGTTAGGAGTCAAGGCATAGCACCATGGGGTTTGGGGCTTTCACAGCCAGACTCAGACTTACTGTACTGGAAACATGAACAATACAGTATTTGTTACAACACACCTGCAATGCCACCTAATATATAAAGTTGCGAGGAATGTTTGTGGTTACCAAACATATCCATTGAATGCAAGAGGCAGGGTGTTGGCTGTCAGCATCTTATCAGACAAACAGCCTTGTCGATATTTGGCAGCATGATAATGGATGTCAGTGGCTAAACATCTTATTATTTTCACTGTAATTCCTTCAATTATAGGAAAAATAATACACTTTACAATACTTTGTATATGTATCCCTACAATGTGTGTGTTTTTATTTGCCCACCCCACCAGCATTACTGTGAAAAATGCACTCCAGTTACTGAGCAACTCAAAGTGCTGCTTCACTCACTCACCTGGTCAAAGTGCAGTCACATCTGTCATTTTCTGCCCAGTGCCTAGCTCACCCATTGTCAAGGCTACAGACTTTAGTCACAACAAAATGAAGCAATAGAACACTAATGTTCATGGATGGACTATTTTATATTAAAGTCCACAGTAAACAAAGTTAAAAAAGTACATTTGACATTCATTTAGCAATTTAAGCAGACCCTTTTTTATGGCTGAGGGCAGAGCCTACAGCCATATTGCTTTATCTTGAAAAGGGGTTTCTGTGGAACACATTTTTTAGTAGTTTTCAGTGTATTCTTCCATAACACTGCAAATCCCTATGGCAGTTAAAAAATACTCCATTCTTTCTTTTTAGAATGATTGGCACAGAACTCCAAGCTGCTTTTCTCTGAGAGCAAAGGTGCATACCTTCCAAACACATCTAAATATCTTTAAAACTATTCAAGGTGCACAAAAACAACCAGCATGAAAGTTGTTCAGGGCAGAAAGACCTTTCACATGAGGGTAGTCACTAATCTGAATTCTTTACATTTTGTAAAATATGGTCTTCCAAATAATCTAATTTATTTTCTCTCTAAGTGAACACAGTAGAGGTCATGCCAAACAAATGTAAATATCTTGGAAAGTATACAAGTTACCAGTATACAACCAGGATGAAAGTTGTTCAGGACAAAATTACCTTTCAAATGAGGGTGGTCACTAATCTGAATCCATTAGATTTTTTTTAAATATAGCCATCCAAAAGGTGACAATTCTGAAGAAAAATGAAAATTCAGGTAATCAGATGGCCATAGTTTAGAAAAATATAATCAGTGCAGCTTAATGAATAGTCTCGTTGGAAAGGTATTTTTGTCCTGAACAATTTTCATATTTTTTTTTATCTGTAACTTGTAAACTTTTAGAGATATTTACATTTGTTTAGCATAACTCCTATTGCACTTCTAAAGAACCTCAGTTTTGCAAATTACTATGCCAGTTAAGTGAAATTCTAAACTTGACCACCTTGTTCATCTCTTGTCAAGCCTAATTTAAAGCAGACAGGAATTGATTACTTATGTGCAGCTGTTTGAAATATTTCTATTTTATTTTCATAAATTACATTTATACTTCTAAAGGATCCCTGTGCCTGAATAAAAGCCAAAGCTGTCAGTTGTGTTTTGTATTGTTTTCTTTGTATGGACAACATTCTGTGCAGTTCCTTTCATGTAACCAAGAATTTGGGGTTTTGACTAGCCACTTCATGGTTTCAGGACCATGGGCACTGTACTGATAAGTTCCTGCTAACATTTCTGAAACCGTGAAGCCACATAAACATGTGTTGCCACATTGGTCTTTGTAACACAAGATCCACAGAAACATGATTTGATACCTTTTATTGGACCAACAGAGTTGTTACAAAAGAACACACAATCCTTCTTCAGAAAACACTGGCAGTTGGTATAGAAAAACATACTTTCTCAAAATCCAGATCATACAAAAAAAAAAACTGATGAAAAGTTGTTAAGGACCCCATTGGTTAAAACAGTATTCAAAAAACAACATACCTATATAAAGACAGCAAATGTTCCATCAAAAGAAAGCTATCCCAAGGTCAAATGACACTGACTTGAAAGTTCACTCCCCAAGAAAAGCTATTAACCAACTAAAGCTTCATTTTAAAACCCTCTGTGTATGTCTGTGCTAGCATTAGTAAATGACAATGACTAAAAAACACGAGGAAAAATAAGCTTAAAGAGCAGCTGACCACTTCAGGAGAACTTTAACTAAACACAATACTTAGACAAAGTTCAGCTTGTATTTCACATTAGTTCTTTATTCCTCCTCCCCATAATTTATTGTTGCGATCAATTGCATGAAAACAGGATTTTTGCTCCTGAAGAGTTCATCTATTTCTGTTTCTGTCTCCCTACCAGAGGTCATAATGCACTGCTTGTGGCATCAGAGTTACTCTCATGGCAACAGAATGTGATGTCACAACAGAGCATTATGACTTGAAGTAGGGAGTAAGCTATAGAGGCAGATTAACTTTAAAGTAACTGTAAGGGATACAAATCATGTATTCATGCACATTTCCTCAGTAATAAATAATGGGGAGGAGAAATGTAGAATATATATATATATATATATATATATATATATATGGAATACAAGCAGAATTTTGCCTACTTATGTTTTTCAAAGTTTTCTTTCAGGTGTCAGTAGCTTTTTCAGCAATACATAGTAAATAATGTTAAAAGTCTTATAGATATGGAAATATATATGTGTTAAGTAAAAAATAGGTTAGAAGACAACCTGCCCTAGTGTAAATTAAGCATTCACCAGCTGTTTCGCACAGTGGTGTCAAGCGAATTTTACACAGTGTATCGTTCAGATACATTTTTCTTAAACTCTGTGTACCATAAGTCCATATTACTCATGAATAGTCAAACTTATACTGTCTTACACATGACATTTCTACAATTCTGCAACAAGTGGCTAGAGTATGTGTATATTCAAAACCCACACCTAACACAGACCCCCTTGTAATTGAAATACTGTTATCCTAATATGACCATGTATCGACAAGTGTCCATATGTGCCTAATCTGCTATTGTATTAAATAACAGCTCTATCAATCTAAAACCAAAACAAAACATAAGTTACAGCTTCAGCTTTTATTCAGGCACCGTTAAATAGGGATTCTTTAGAGGTATGAATATAATTTATGAAAATAGAGACAATTCAAACACCTGCTCGTAAGTAATCAATTCCTGTCCCCTTTAACTCATTCAGACCCATTATGCATTTGGAACATTGGAGACAGAACTCCAAACTGCTTTTTGTTGAGAATCTTCCTAAGGCACTGTGTAGAATTCTTAGCAAATGTGCACACATTCCAAACAAATCTAAATATCTTTAAAACTATTCCAGGTGCATAAAACAACCATGCTGAAAGTTGTTCAGGACAAAAAGACCTTTCAAACGAGGGTATTCACTAATCTGAATTCTTTGAGTCTGATTCTAGAATGGATGCACATGGCACAAACTGTCTTGCACCAAAACAAATGGCACAAGTAGCACTTTGCACCATGAGATCTGACAATCGGGATTCCAAAAGGCAGCCTGTGACATGACGTAGGCTGCCTGTGCCAAAGTGGCCCAACACCCCAATAATGCCATAAACCCCCTGTGACATGGCACAAGGGGGTTTACAGTAGCTGTTGCACCCTATTCTGGGAGAGAGGCCACCGGAACAGCACAGTTGCTATTCCAGGACACTCACTGGAGGGCAATGGTTCAAATACAGTTAGACCAGCTAATACCTGGTCTAACTGTACTCTGCATCCACCAGGGGTGCCTGTTCTGGAATTAGGCACAGAGTCTCCGGCACATTGGCATTTGGCGCAAGTCCTATTGTCGGCCATTTGCACCATGCCTTTTGGAATTGGGCCCCTTATATTTTGTAAAATATGGTCACCTTATTACCTGTATTTTCATTTTGTGTTTACAAAATTCACATTTATGATGACAATTTAAAAAAAAAAAAACTATAAAGAATTTATATTAGTGACTACCCTCATTTGAAAAGCCTTTTTGTCCCGAACACAAAAATGTAAAATAATGCACTTGGGGCACAGAAATCCAGGGGCAGAGTACAAAATGGGTGGAGTGATATTGACAACATTAAGAAAGCATGCATTGGGGGCACTGTGGAGCACTCAACAGGGCAAACAATCTTTTCTGAGCTCTGTTGTTTTTGAAACTTTAAGAGTTTATTAAATAACATTCACAAAAGTATTAATTGGTATTTTATATTGAGTTGTGTGTCGAAACATTCAGAGAACAGAATGGGTCCAAAAAAGCAACATCATCACACCACCTTGGGGCTGGAATTGTACTTTGGTGGCCCAAGGACTAGTGCTTCAACAAAACAGGAAGGCCCAGTCTCTGTCTCATCACCGGAACTCTCACAGATTTTCTCATTACTAACAAAATTGCAGGAGACCGGTGACGAGACGAATATACACTTGGCTGCAAAAATTCTCAGACCTTGATCAAAAAATTACAGACAACACCACGGCAATAGCTGAACTTACCTCCTCTTCAGAAAGGCAGTCTAAAGTAAATGCAGGCCTAATCCATGATATCAGTTTCCTGAGGTCAAAAGTGGAGACATTGGAGAATGGCCTTCGTCAGAGTAATGTTTGAATAGTGGGTTTCCCCCCTCAATTTGCTGGCTGCACAGAGCTTCTGTCAGTGCTTAATTGCATGATATTCAAAGCCCTGGAACTTTTAAATCAGGACATGGCATTAGCATTGTGCAGGTGGTTACCATTCCATTGTGCCAAAGGGTTCGAGAGGGATCAGCCTTAAAACCAATGACAGCAATTGTTACCCTATCCACCCCAGAAGCATGGATTCCACTGTTGCAAGCAGCCAGGCAAAAAGGGGACATTGTCTGGGGGGGAAACAACTTAGAATTCTTTCCAGATTTATCCCCCCAGACATAAGATCAAAATAAAAAAGCTACAGATCATTAAGAAATCACTCCTGGCAAAAGGGGAAAGGCTCAGATTCTTTTCCCTACACAATTACATATTACCTACCAGAAAAAGTCCCATGTCTTTACAGACCAAGACGTTGCCTCTAATTATGCTGAGACACTGATTTCTAAAATGGACAGAAGGGCCTTGGACCCAGATTCAGAAGGGGAGCTGGAGTGACTCTAGCATGACTATGAGTTGTTCTCCTGCTGCCCAGGGATGCTGAATAAGGTCCTCATGGATACGTCTCTTCGGACTTCCTATTAAGTGTTCTTTTGAACTTCTGTTATGAAGACAAGAATACTAGTTTAATTGTTCTAAATGTTCAGTGTTTATGATAAATATTCTTTCTTTTTTCCTAGCCTACATGGTACTTTTATATGCATAGGGACAGAATCCAAAATATGCGCTGATGCACACTGCTCAGTTTGTGGACTTTGGAATATACTTTACTACTATTCTTTTCCCTACGCAGTCCCTGAAGTGGAGGCCTAAGAGTGTAGGGTCTAATGATAACTTAACCAAGAGCAGACAATCTGGTTATTTCGGTATAGAATCCCTAATGCATTTGTTCCCCCCAATATAATATATATGTCTGCAAGTGGGAAGAAAGCTCAGTGTATAGTTTGTGTCATACCCTGTGGTGAGAGTGGGATATCCTATGATCTTATTCTCTCTGTACATTTACTCCTTATGAGCACTGGAGTAGAGGGCCTATGTCTGGGTTTAATCCTTTGGCACAATAGGTTTTTAGTAGTGATGATTGTACAGATAATGGGCTATCATCTATCATATGCTGAAATGTGTATGTAAGTTTATGTACATGTTGTACTCTGTAAGATGAAAATTCATAAATAAAATGTTACAAAAATAAATAAATAATTGAATAAATAAAAAAAGAAAGCACACATTCAAAAGAAAAAAAAACCTTTACATACAGCTGATTACTGTTTAACAATATTATGCATCTATTGTTGCCACTGTACATCTGATGCAAACCCATAATCACATTCCTCACTTAAAGCGAAAAGGGGCGGGGGTGGAGGCCATAACTGACTCCTTGTTTTTGTGTTAAAGGGGTCAGTTTGTTTACAGCAAAAACAAGGAAAGGTGTCATTTCTAAAATGTGCAGACAAGCATGGGGACCACTTTTTTTCCGAGCATACCACCGCCGGCAGCTACCACTTCAAGACTGCTACTGTCCCCACCTAATACAATAGGGGGAAAACAGAAGTAGTCTACCAGCACTGAGATCAATATGGTTAAGGCACATTTATCAGAAATTACCGCTTAGAAAAGAATGAGAAGGTGACTGTGATGACAAGCAAATCCCAAACCAAATCTCTAGTTTGTTAATAATCTCCTCGAGTCTGATTTTTACAGCTGTGTGGGCCCAGCTCCACAGATGTTATGCCATCATCAGATTTGTATAAGAGCACTGTGGAAGCACATTACTGGACCATTGTCTGATGTTCTGCCACAGTGTTCCAGCATAGTTTCCAGTGTTTCTGTTTATGCAGCCCTTCCCCTCTGCAGGCTGCATAAACATACCCACTTCCTGGTGCACTACTTTTCCTTTCTGCAACTGCGGAAGTGCAACATGGTGGCGCTGACTTAAAGTGTGAATGCAGTATCGTGCATACATATGTAACCCCCATGCCACCTTTGACTAGCTGGCACCCCCTCTTAAAAGAATTACTGCCAACTACATGGCATACAATTTTCTTTTGGCAGAACTACACTCATGGTATCATCCCTAATGTTGGAGTGCATACCAGGCTCATTATCTAGAGGACGGTGGTGGGTGTACATACTAAAATGAACTTTTTTATTTACAGCCAGGTCCAGGGGAGAGGATGCCAGGCATATGCTAGACCTAACTGCTGAGGGGCCCCAATAACATTCACACTAGAAGCAACAAGCGGAATGTCCAGAGCAGTAACTGTGGTTTTGCAGAATGGTTTTATTTACAGATGTTACTTAAAACAAAGGTGGTCCCCCAAAGGTTTGTCATTGAAATACAGGCACACTCTCTTTTGTAGGACAATTTGCTAGGCAGTACTGTTTTCCACAAAAACATCTCTATCTCTCTTCCAAAGTGTATATCTGTGGTATGTGCCACACACTTTAAAATCTTCCTGGTGCATGGTCTTTGCCCAGGGAACAGTGGTGCCCATCCATGAACCACCTAGCCCTGCCTGAAACTCCAGATAGCATTCCTCCCAGCTTTTCCCCAAACAGCCTCTGCCATTCCTTCAGGGTTACACCAAACTAGTCTCCAGTCCTCAATGAATTGCTAAAGACTCCCAACTTTAACTTTAAATTCAGCACAGTTGTGGTGAAAGGGGTCCTGACTGGTGTGACCTAACCTTATCTAGAGCACACACACCTCAGACAACTCCTTCAGAGAACAGTCTCAAATTCTGTACTCACAGATTAGTTGTTCCTTCCTCCCAGTCATGGAAAGAATGAAAGGCACCTTACTTTCTCTGGTAGCTGTCAGATTCTACTCATTGTTCTTCCTTAAGGCAGCTGTGAACTTCAGGGAATTGCCCATTGGATCCACAAGAATTGCATTCCCTCTCACTCTCCCTGGAGTGAAACTAAAGAGTCCTGCAGGCAAACTGAAAATTTTACCAAACTAGGGTGAGAAATACCAGGGCTCCTTTTGACAGAACTCCATTAGCAGACCTACTGCCACTCTGACTGCCACACTTGAACTTACTGATGAACATTCTAAGCTCCCTGAGAGCAGCTGACTCTAAAATGGTTATGATGCTGTGAGAGTTCTAAATGACATAATCATCCTTCTCTCAGGCTAGCTGAGTAAACAATTATGTCATTATGTAGAAAGCCCCTAATGAGCTCCCCAGCAGCTGCATTTTCCCACCTGCCTAAGACTAGTACTAATAGGATTCTAGTAACCCAAGGGGACTGGGTTGTTACTCGTACAGTAGTTATGTCAGCACCCCCATGTTATGCAAGGCTGACTCCGGGGCAAACTGCACAAGTGCGAGTATCATGCACGCGCAGTACTGCAATTGCTGCAGTATTACAGCTGACTCTGGTGCAGTGAGAGCACTGCATATCATTTTCACCACTCTTACCACTCCTAAAATCTCTCCACAACCATATTGGCCCTGACCAGAATTTGTTATAATAGCAATAAGGTACTCCCAGGAGGTTATGTTAATGTTCAAGTTAATCACCCCCTGGTGGCATGTGACACTTGGCTATACCCCATGGCACATTATTCCCCCAAGGGGTGATTAATTAGAACATTAACATAACCCCTGGTCATACCATAGTGCTTAATTTGCCAATGCTGAATGATCGTCGCTTACATTGCTGTTGTACTGGGTCTTGTTTGTACACATTTTTACTATATATTTACCCAGGATAGACCAGATGATATGCAATATCTTATTTTCAGTGGTGTCCTGCTTTTACACATTTTTAGATTGCATTTATCCAGGATAGGCCAGCTGAGAGGCAATATCTAATTTTCAGTGGGCTCCCACATTTTGACCTCAAATTTCCAAGTCTTTTGTTCACTTGACATTATGATAAAAACAGGTGGAATGTTTTAAATCCCATTCAAAATATGATTTCACAGTGTGACTGTAAAAGCACATTTTTGAGGGAATTTGAAAAATGACACCTGTCATGTTCAGGAGGTAGAGTAACACAAGAGACATGTTGAACATTAGGGGACAAAATCTACAAAAATAAACTTATGAGTAAACATTTGAACAATTCAATGTTTCTTCATAACTTATTTGTTTTTTCATACTTTGATCCCAGATTTTCAACATAGTATTTGTATGACCACTCATTCTGAACATGACAGGAGTCATTTATAAAATAGTGGCCAAAATGTAATTTTGTGACACAAGTGTGAAAAGGCATTTTGGCCAGGATTTGAAAACTGACAGCTGTCACTTTCATGAGGTGGTGTGAAAAAATGGCTATGTTGAAAATTTAGGGTCAAAATATTGAAAATTACCAAAGTTACAAGTGTACATGGAAAACTTTTTAGGTATGCTTATAACATTGTTTTTTTTGTTATTGTTAGCCCAAATGTTTAACATAGCCTTCTTATTAGCCCTCCTCATGAACAAGGCTGGAGAACATTTTCTAATCCTGCCTGAAAGGTGATTCAGCACAGCGACCATGAAATCACCTTTCAGGATGGATATGCATAATTTTACTGCCCTTATTCATGAGGTTGGGACCCAAAAATGCTCTGCTGAGCATCTGAGCAAAAAATATTAACTAGTGTCCAAGTTATGAGGACAAGATCACAACCCATTAAAAATAATACATTGAACCGCATACTTGATTTCCTTAGTTCCTGGTCCAGCATTGAAGAGTGAAAATGTGTCTCTGGTCCAGAAAGGATTATAGTGTTGGACCCCTGGTTGGTAAGTAAGTTGTGGGGGCATATGGGTTGGTGTGTGCTGAATGGGAGGGTTGGGTGGGGGAGGGTAATGGTGGCAGTGGGCTGGCTGCAGCAGTTGATGTCAATGGATGGTTTTCTTTTTACAGGGTGTATGAAAATACTATGAGGGACAGTTTTCTTTATTTCAGGTACCGACACTGGAGATTTGGGCACCTGAGTGCCATTTTAACCTCAAGAGGCATGGGAAGTGATGGAGAGGTGGAAGGGATACTTGGCAGAGGTCAGGATTACAAAAAAAAAAATAGTAAAGACTTCAAGGGATGCTTTTTTGATTTCAGGTACTGACACTGCAGATTGGGCACCCCAGTGTTGGTGTTATGTTAGGCAGCACGGGGGGGGGGCTGTCTGGTGTTTCACAGTGGGGGGTATTAGCTGGTACCAGGGATAGGCACTCTGGTTTCATAAAATTAAGAAGGAAGGAGGAAGCAGTGTAAAGTGGGAGGGATAAAAACCACAAATGTAGATGCTTACAGCCAACTTCGAGGATCAGCTGCTAAAAGTGGAAAATTACTATGACAGACAATTTATAGGAGTGAAACACTAGACCAGAGACAAGCTCACAGAATTAAAGTGCTTTATTGTGAGAATGCACAAGCATTACCCTGGTGCTTTGAGGGAACAATCCCTCTTCATCAGGGGAGGTGGAGTCACCAATAACATTTCACGCTATTTAAAGTGTAAAGTTAAGTCACATGATACATTCAAATTGCTATCTGATTAATTACATTTTCCTATCTAAATGAATACCTTATACAAACCATGCCCACTATATGTTTAAAACACCAAACTATAAAATATTCCTAAATAACAAAGTGCAATGATACCAAACACACACATATCAAGTCCCCAACAGAACTGACATTAAATTACAAAACTCTCAAATACTTATAATTCATATTATGCAACTTAATATGTTGTCTTATACAACATTTAATAATTTTTTAATGTAAATACCATAAGTAGCATTTAGATAATGAATACCAAGAATAGCATTTGGATATTAAAAATAGACTGTCATAATAAAGCCATAAAGTAGTACATTCATTACTTAGGATCTGCTGACAGTGATCACATATTTATTTTGTGTATGTATTCTATATTATTATTCATTAAACATTGCTGTACTCTATAATGGCTCTATTATATCTTTAGGGAAAAGTTAGTGGTCTAGGGGAGAGGGTATAATCACAATTCAAATTTATTTACAAACCTAATCGATAGGCACAGGACTAAGTGGCTGGGGTGGGAGGAAGGCAGAAGGGAGAGAAAGAAAAAAATGTGAAAGGGAAGAAAGAGGGACTGGAAGGGTTATAAAGAGGGGGGAAGGCAGTGAAGGGATGAAAGGGGAAACAAAGAGAAAATGAGTCATTGAATGAGAGGTAAAAAGACACCAGGCTTTGAAGCCACAACAGGAGAACTCAACAACAGTAAGTGAACCATATGAAAATATTGAATGCTCACAGATGGACTATTTTATATTGAAGTCCACAGCAAACAAAGTTGAAAAGGTACATTTTACATTTATTTAACAATTTAAGCAGACCCTTTTTATAATAGCAATAAGGTACTCCCAGGAGGTTATGTTAATGTTCAAGTTAATCACCCCCTGGTGGCATGTGGCACTTGGCTGTACCTCATGCTACATTATGCCCCCAGGAGTGATTCATTAGAACATTAACATAACCCCTGGTCATACCTTATTGCTTAATTTGCCAATACTGAATGATTGCCACTTACATTGATGTTGTACTGGATCTTGTTTGTACACATTTGTATATATATATATTTACCCAGGACAGATCAGATAAGATGAAATATCTTGTTTTCAGTGGTGTCCTGCTTTTACACATTTTTGGATTGTATTTACCCAGGATAGGCCAGCTGAGAGGCAATATCTAATTTTCAGTGGGTTCCCACATTTTTATTTCAAATTTCCAAGTCTTTTGATCACGTGACATTATCAACAAGACAGGTGGAATTTTTTAAATCCCATCCAAAAAGTGATTTCACAGTTTGGAAGCAAGTTTTTGAGGGAATTTGAAAAATGACATCCATCACGTTCAGGAGGTAGAGTAACACAAAGGATATGTTGAACATTAGTGGCCAAAATCTGCAAAAATAAACTTATGAGTAAACAGTTCAACAATTCAATGTTTCTTCATAACTTATTTGTTTTTTTCATATTTTGATCCCAAATTTTCAACATAGTCTTTTTATGACCACTCATTCTGAACATTAATGGAGTAATTTATAAAATAGTGGCCAAAATGTCGTTTCATGCCACAAGTGTGAAAACACATTTTGGCTAGGATTTGAAAACTGGCAGCTGTCACTTTCATGAGGTGGTGTGAAAAAAAATGACTATGTTGAAAAATTTGGGGTCACAATATTGAAAATTACAAGCGTTACAAGTGTGTGTTGAAAAATTTTGATGTACCCTTACATTGTTTTTTTAATACTGTATTGATACCCCAAATGTTTAACACAGTCTTCTTATGAGCCCTCTTCATTAACAAGGGTGGAGAACATTTTCCAATCCTGCCTGAAAGGTGAGTCAACACAGCAACCATGAAATCACCTTTCAGGGTGGATTTTTATAATTTTACTCCCATCATTCATGAAGTTGGGACCCAAAAATGCCATGTTGAACATTTGAGCAAAAAATATTAGCAAGTGTCCAAGTTATGAGGACAAGATCAAAACCCATTAAAATACATTGAACTGCATGCAGTACCTGATTTCAGTAAGTTCCTGGTCCAGCATTGAAGAGTGAAGACGTGTCTCCGGTCCAGAAAGGATTACATCGTTGGACCCCTGGTTTGTAACTATGTGGTGGGGGTGTGTGGGTTGGTGTGTGCTAAGTGGGAGGATTGGGTGGAGGGGAGGGTAATGGCGGTGGTGGGCTGGCTACCACAGTAGACATCGATGGATGTTTTTCTTTTTTATAGGTTGTATAAAAAAATACTATGAGGGACAGTTTTCTTTATTTCAGGCACCAACACTGGGGATTGGGCACCTCAGTGTTGGTTTAACCTCAAGAGGCATGGGAAGTGAGGGGGAGGTGGGAGGGATACTTGGCAGAGGTCAGGATTATATGAAATAGAATAAAAAAATAATAGTAAAGACTTCAAGGGATGTTTTCTTTATTTTAGGTACCAACATTGCAGATTGGGCACCCCAGTGTTGGTGTTATGTTTGGCAGCACCGGGGATGGGCTTTCTGGTGTTGCACAGTGGGGGGTATTACCTGGTACCAGGGATAGGCACTCTGGTTTTAGAAAATTAAGGAGGAAGGAGGAAGCAGTGTAAGGTGGGAGGGATACCTGGCAGAGGGTGGGAGGGATTGTTTTCTACTGGAGGGGACCACAACAGGCTGAACATGATGCTGATCAGCTCTGCTTGCTGGGTGGTGTTATTCAGATCAAAGGAAAGAGCATCTCAATGGTTCAGATGGTTGTTTTCTTTGAATTACATGAAGATTCTGCCCAGCAAGACTAGAAGTGTGTCATTGTTAGCCTGGCTGATGATTGGTATGACACTATTGAGCTCCTTGCAGACAGCCCTGCATTGGACCAACAGTGACTAATCTCTCAAAATCCATTATCATACTAACATATTCACTTTGCACAAGCACATGTGCGAACATAAAAATAGGAAGCATGGTATGAGAATAGTATTAGCTAAAAATACTCCATTCTGCTTTGTTATTGTCCTACCCTTCAAGGCATAGAGGCTGGCAGTATAGCCTAGAGGTTAGAGTAAAGGGCTGTGAATGAGCTTGGTACCTGCAGACGTGGATTAGATTCTCACAGCGTCCACTTGCATACTGTGTGACTCTGAGCAAGTCATTTAACCAGCTCAAAGCTCCTGGGTCACTCCTGAAAGCAGGCAATTGTGCCCAGTGGGTGTTACCCAGTTTACAAAGAATAAATAAATACAATTAAATTAAAAAAAATTTTTGTACCTGACCAATGCATCCTCTCAGTTCAGTTTTGTAATGTTGGTGGACCTAAATTTAACCCCCAGTGCCATGTTGATATCATCCCTCATTGGTATATGCCCAACAATTCTGCAGGCTGACGTATGTGGGTCAGCTCCAAGACGTATTACTTTACATTTGTTTATGTTTGTTTTTGTAACTGAATACCTATGGCATGTCTCTAAAGCCCTTTTTCATCCTGTACATGTTTAGAAAAAAAGGCAGAAATAGTCTGCATAGGCCAAAATTCTAATCTGCAAAGATGGTCCTATGCAAATGCTCATTATAGAGAGGTTATCTTCGATTTTCTTTAGCAGAGTGTCTATTACAAAACTTTATAGGAGAGGGCTCAGTAGGCATCCCTACTTCACCCCTACAATCATCAGAATTAGTTCCACTATCCATCTATTAATTAATGGTAACAGTGTACCACCCTCATGCAGAGCATTAATCCAATTGATAAATATTTTGAGAATACAGTAAAGGCGTATGACATGGAACAAAAAAAAATGCAGTACTTTGTCAAAGGCTTTCTTCTGGTCAAGTGTCAGGAGAAAGCCTGAGATGTGATACCTATAGCATCTCTAGAAATTCTCCCTCACTAAATACAAGTTGTCTTGGACAGTCCTGTTTGAGATTATACAGGCCTGGTAAGAAATAATTACCATAGAGGCTACAGGCAGCAATCTTGTGTGGAGGATTTTGAACAAGATTCTAACATACGTGTTAAAAGACACAGAGATCTCTAGTTTTTTTTAAACCTATTTTACCTCATTTTTACGTTCGCTTGCGCACATGCACAAGGAACGTCTTGGGAGAATGGGACACTTTGGAGGTGTGCCCCTCCTCTGCAATCCCCTGCTCCATTGAGCAGGCGTGGCAATCCTGCACTGTCGAGGATGCGGTGCTGTGCATGACAGCGGTGGTCTTCTCTTCAAAACCACCGCTATGTGCTACACCGCATCCATACTTTCCCAAATCTTTGCTGCTGCAACATCCCGTCATCTGCCGGCGAGGTGCCCAATCCTATCGGCTCCACGGCCTCCCAAGCCATCCTTCTGCCACGCTGGGAGCCCACCCAGCGTGGCAAGCGTCCAGCGTCATCTGCCGGCAGGGGTGCCCAATCCCCGTCGGCTCCGCAGCTTTAGCCATCCTTCTGCCACACTGGGGCCACCCCAGCATGGCAAACATCCCATGTCATCTTTTTTTTTTTTTAAAACCTGTAAATTGGCAGTCCCCACAGAGCTTCTCCCAGCCCCCTCCCACAACCGCACCCACCCACTGTGCACCCTGCCTCCCCACACCCAGATCACCCCATACTTACCTCCGGAGCTTGGCGCGAAAATCTTAGGTAGACCGGGAACACGTCTGCACTCTTCAAAGCCGACCGCGAACTGAGGAAATGCTTGTAAGCTGTATAATGGGCTAGATAGGGGGTTTTCAACTTTGTTGCATATCTCAGGCATTTTTTTGGAATTTTTGCACCAAATTTTCAACATGGGGTTTTTGGGACCCCTTCTCATGAATGATGTCACTGTCATTGCGTTATTCGGGCCCGAAGGGTGATTTCACAGTCACTGCACGGTCACTGTGTGAAATCACCCTTCAGGCCTGAATAATGCCATGACAGTGACATTATTCATGAGAAGGGGTCCCAAAAACCCCATATTGAAAATCTGGTGTAAAAATTCCAAAAAATGACTGTTTTATGAGCGTGCATTGCGCAGTTCCTATGCAGGCTCGTAAGTTTGTGAATTTTCAATATTTTCACTCCAGATTTTCAACATTGCCATTTTACCACATCTCCTTATGAGCGGTACAGCTGTCATTTTTCACATCCTGCCCAAAATGTGTTTCTGCCCATGTAGCGCACAATGGCGCAGTCGGTGTGTGAAATCAATGTATGGGACACATTAAGAAAATCACAGTGAAACTGTTCATTAGCAGAGGTCTTAAAATGGCTATGTTGAAAATTTGGTGAAAAATTCTAAAAATGACTGTTTTACAAGCGTGCGTTGCGCAGTTCCTATGCACGCTCATAGGTTTGCGAATTTTCAATATTTCCACTCCAGATTTTGAACATTGCCATTTTACCACACCTCCTTATGAGTAGTATAGCTGTCATTTTTCACATCTCACCCAAAACGTGTTTCCGCCCATGTAGCGCACAATGGCGCAGTCGGTGTATGAAATCAATGTATGGGACACATTAAGAAAATCACAGTGATACTGTTCACGAGCAGAGGTCTTAAAATGGCTATGTTGAAAATTTGGTAAAAATTCTAAAATGACTGTTTTACGGCGCATGCTACGCAGTTCCACGCACGCCTGTAAGTTTGCACATTTTCAATATTTTCACACAGATTTTCAACATTGCCATTTTACCATACCTCCTTATGAGCAGTACAGCTGTCATTTTCACATCCTGCCCAAAATGTGTTTCACCATGTAGCGCAATGAAGGCGCAGTCGGTGTGCTAAATCAATGTATGGGACATATTAAGAAAATCACCATGACACTGTTCATTAGCAGAGGTCTTAAAATGGCTATGTTGAAATTTGGTAAAAATTCTAAAATGACTGTTTTACAAGAGTGGTTAGCAGTTCCTACATGCAGCCGTAAAGTTGTGAATTTTCAATATTTTCACTCCAGATTTTCAACATTGCCATTTTACCACACCTCCTTATGAGCAGCACAGCTGTGATTTTTCACATCCTGCCCAAAACGTGCTTCCACCCATGTAGCGCACAATGGCACAGTCGGTGTGCGAAATCAATGTATGGGACACATTAAGAAAATCACAGTGATCACTGTTCATGAGCAGAGGTCTTAAAATGGCTATGTTGAAAATTTGGTGAAAAATTCTAAAATGACTGTTTTACAAGTTTAGCAGTGCTATGAGTTCCTATGCACGCTAGCAAGTTTGCGAATTTTCAATATTTGCACTCCAATGACTTCCAAATACCTAAACAGCACATAGAAGCAAGCAACATTCGGCATTGACAAATGCTTGTACTTCTTTGTCACTGATTTTTTTAAGCCATGTCCAAGTGCCAAATACCACTGCAAATACCTGCAAGAGAACGTTCGACATTGACAAATGCTTGTTTAAATATAAATTAAAAACAATCTCAACATTCCATCTGACATTTCACCTTCTTCTAAAATAGTAATGTTTAAGGTTACTAGATCATGTCCTAAAAGACCTGTACATTTCTTATAAAACTCACATGTAATTCCATCAGGTCCAGGTACTGTGTTCTTGCTAAGATTTTCAATTGCCTTTGTAACCTCATCCAAACTGATAAGTCTAGTCATATGAGAAGCTACAGTATCAGGCAGCTGTGGTACTGCAGCCTCCCTCATAAACTGTTCTGCTACATGCTCAGGTGGTACCCCATCAAAATGGTTCTTTGCCCAAACTTCTTTTTCTTTTAGTATATCTTCAGGGTCAGGTCAAACAACACCCCCTTCCTTTCAAACTGCTTTCATGATTTACTTTTTCATGTTATCGTCTTCCGCTTTGAAAGGGTCTAGCACCTGCTTTTTTTTCTTGAGTGCCTGCTTGTAATTCAAAATTCAGTGATGTGCCCCTCATACTGCAAATCTTTCATTTGATCTTTAATTTTTGTGATGCTGACATTGCTAACCTATTTTCCAGATGTTTGTCATGAGATGAGGTACTGCAATTTCTTTCAGAGGTCTAAATATTTAAAATACTCTCTCTGATTTTGAGCATTAAAGCAGGACATAAACGTGTTTTTGACTTCTCTAGTATCCTCCCACCAATCTGCTGTGGTGTCCAAAGCATATTAAACTGTCTGACAAGCTGAAAACATTTTCTTGATCTTTTCCACCTCTCTGTTATCTTCCATCAGACTCTTATTAAATTTCCATACTTGTTGGTGGGAGTGAAGCCCTTTGTAAATGGTATTGCATATTGTAAAAGCCAAGTGGTCAGATGTTTCCACTATTTGTATAGCAGAAGCAATCTGAATCAGAAATAAAAATAGTCTATTCTTGTGGCAAATTTATTACACACATAGGTAGCCCCACCATTCAGGTAGAGTGACCTGTAATCATCTTGCAAGCTAGCTGTCCTCACCATCTCCTAGAGAAGAATAGAAGGATTTTCTCTATGTCATGATCAACATTGCCCCTGTCAATAAACCAGGACCATGTAACCCACCCCCAGGACACACTCGGAAACAAGCTATCATGGCTCAGCGTATCTTCAGAATAAATAAAAGAATAAATACACAAATAAATAAATATACTAAATAAAAAAAAAACAGGAAAACAGCAGTTCAGGTTTTATAATATAATTTAAAGGAATAGTACCGTTAGCTACAGGGGAAATGTAAAATTGATCTGGAAGTCCTACAATCAGTCACCTGCGGCTTTATCACATTTTAGCCAGAACCTGTCTGGAGAGAAGCAATGTCAGGTCTGGTCCATAGTCAAACGGGAGACCACCAAACTGCAACAGGTGCTACAGGAAGTGGTGTTGGTAGTACAGAAAAATGAAAGAGCAGCACTCACTTCCCCACTTATACCAAAAGATGCATCAGAAGCTTTGAAAACTCAGTGCTATATCTCTTTATTGCCAAAATATTCTTATGTGCAACAACTGTTGTACATCACTCAGTTCAATGAGCCAGGATGGAATTACACCAAGAGGTGTTGGTAGGTCTGCAAGTGGCATTCTTTCCTTGGTTATACACAAGCACACTGATATTCCAACATGCCCATTTACTAATCCACCAACAGATTAAGCTGGTTCAATATCAATCAATACTTCATATATCACCCTCCTTGGAAGAAAACTGCAAACAGGATATATTTCCTGGCTCTCATCTTCTAGTAAACAAAAACAAACAGAGCATTTCATGGAAGATGAGAGATGAGATCTGTATCTCAAATCACTTTAGTATATACAGTGTGTTTGAATACTTGTAGTACAGCTATGCCCATAAAGTAAATATTTCAGCCATTACATAACATCTGTGTCATCAGTGTCGTGTCTGTAGACAATTGCATTATCTCTGTTAATCAGAGTAAATTTTGGCCAGAAGTGGACATTATCTAGTGCCTGGGCATCTCTAGCTTTCACCTTAATTACTACCAAAAATAGGCAAATAAGAACTTCAGTTTAGTATTCAACTGAAGAAAGACACCTGCAATTGTTCTGCGGGTGATCTAACAAAATCAATCAGAACAACTCAGGGGGTGAAACAGGGGTACATTTTGGCACCACTATTATTTAATCTGTTCATGAATGACTTACCAGCTCAGTTTTTATCTGAAAAATCACATTTTCCAGCATTTAAAGGAACAGTATGTCAATACTTGCTTTAATGTATGAGGATGATTTAGCCCTAATTTCCATTTCACCAATAGGTCTAAAAAGCACCTGAAACTATTACAAAAGTATTGTGTGTCAAACCAGCTAATAATTAATACACACAAAAAAAACTAATAATTGGTAAGTGTTCTAACAGAACTACCTGGAATTTTGAAAATAACAATCAAGGTTTTAAAATCCTTCTGTTATTTGAGCCATAATTGTTCTCATAATATGAAAATTAACACTCATCTAGCCTATATTGATAAAAAATTGGTACAGGCTAGGAATGTTTTACTCAGGTTTAATTCACGCTTTGGTTGGCACTCAGTCCTTCCAATGTTAAGAGCAGTGGAAGCAAAGATGGCATCATTGCACTGCATGGTGTTGAGGCATGGAATAATAGGAGGTTTGAACCCATAGAAAAACATGTTCCATTTCTTTATAGAGTTATTCTTCTGGTTCCAAAATATACTACAGCAGAAGTTGTGAGGGCTGAATTAGGGAGAATCCAACTGAATTACTTAGCAAAGGCAGCCAAGGTTTCCTACTGGATTAAGCTATTAACTCAGAAAGAATCTAAATTAACTAGTATTGTATTAAAGGAGAAAGTAGATTGGTATAATATGGGATATATATCATCTTTGCTAACTGGTCTTCTAGACATTAAAAAAAATCAAAATCTAGTTACCTAAGGAATTACTCCCTTAAGGGTATACAAATTTCATTTCAATATTCCAAATTTATTAAAAAAAAATAAACTCATCTCCATCCATGAGGACATGAAAAAAAAGAACCTCACACCTTCATAGATGGTTTTCCCCAAAATTAAATAAATAATGTCTTAGAGCTGTAGTTACAGGTCCTGCATGACAAAACAGAGAGACAACTTTTCACAAAATTTCATTTGGAATTATACATTTCTAAATTTCTAGAATATATTTACTCTAAAACTACTACACAGAATAAGGATTTGCAATGTGACTGTCATATGGGGGAAATTGATTCACTTACTTATATTATGTTATATTGTCCTAAACATAAACACGAGGCACCACTTTGTTGGAAACTGGGGCAACTTCTGGGAAAGGGAGTTCTTCAAATTTGATGGCCTCTACCTGACTAAAGAGGGAGTCAGAGCACTGGGCCAGAAATCTGATGTCCACATGGGACATTTAAACTAGCAGGAGGGGAGATGATGGTAGCTCTAGAAGAAGCACACATAGAGCCTGCTGTCTCTTCCTCTCCAGCTAGCACCAAATCTACACACTTCAGGATCACAAAAGCAGATAGCCAGGAACATAAAACCTTTTCCGGCTCTGGCATTGACCATCACAATGGAAAGGGAGGAACCATAAACAAGGAAAACTACAAAGGGATGAACAATAAGATCAAGGGAGGCATGACAAACAAAGACACACAGCAGGAGTGGTCAGCACTATGCCTCAATGTACGCAGTCTGGCTAGCAAGATGACTGACCTCACTGCCACAATAGCTGAGGCAGGACTAGACTAGGTGGCCATGACCGAAACATGGTTCACAAATAATCATGGTTTGGAGGTGACTATCCCAGGGTACAACTTTTGTATGAGAGATAAGGCTGGGAAAAAGGGAAGGGGGTAGCTATTTATGTTAAGGATACCAATGCTACAGAAATGCAGCAGGCACTAGGGGAATCAGAGGATCAATGGATCACAATAGGGGCAGGAATCTGGAAACCCATTCAGGTATGAATAATCTACAGACCCCCAAATCTGGAGGAAGCCAGGGATAAGGAAATCCTGGAAATCATCCTTCAGATGTCAGGCAAAGGGAACATGGTACTGGTGGGGGATTTCAATCTGCCAGATATAGATTGGAATACCCTCACAGCGGCATCACAGAATAGCAGGGAATTCCTAGTCACACTACAGGAAGCAGGCCTAAGTCAACTAGTGACTTCACCCACAAGGGGTAACATGGTTCAAGAACTGATATTCACAAATAGCAATAGGGTTACGGGTGTCGAAGTAGGGAACCACCTGGGCAACAGTGATCATAACATGGAATGGTTCAGGGTAAAAAGGTTTGTAGACTCCACACACTCCAAACTGAAGGTCCTTGACTTCAGGAGGGCAGACTTCACAAACATGAAGGCCTGCCTAAAAGACAACCTTAGTAACTCGATAGAAGGGAGCATTGAGGAATATTGGACAAGGTTGAAGGATGCAAAAACCATGGTCACATCACAGTGTGCCCATCAGGTTAGTAAGAACAAAAGGAGGAAAAGCCCACTGTGGTTTTACAAGGAGGTGGCAACCATGGTGAGAGAAAAATGCATAGCCTTCAGAAAGTACAAGGAGTCAGAGAATGAGGCAGATAAAACAGAATATAAACAGAAACTAAAAGAGACAGGGAAAGTGATAAGAAATGCAAAGGCTCAAACAGAGGTTAGGATAGCTCAGGAAGTAAAAAAGGGTAACAAAACCTTCTACAAGTACATACGTGACAAAAGGAAGACCAAAGGGGGAATTGTTAGAATCACAAAAAAAGACGGACAAACCACAGAGCAAGACGGGGAGAAGGCAGAGGCACTCAGTGAGTATTTCTGCTCAGTCTTCACACAGGAAGCAGATGGTAACAGACCAACAATAGGCATAAAGAAGTGTCCGATTGAAGGAATAGACACGGATCCCTTCACAAAGGAAATGGTCCTGGAGGATATAGACAAGTTAAAGGTAGATAAAGCTATGGGGCCAGTGGGATACACCCAAGAATACTGAAAGAACTAGGGAGGGAACTAGCAATCCCCTTAGCAGGGCTCTTCAACAAATCATTATGTAGTGGGGAGGTGCCGGAGGATTGGAAGAGTGCAACAGTAGTACCACTTCATGAGAGTAGAAGCAAGGAACTGCCAGGTAACTACCGTCCAGTTAGTCTAACACCAGTAGTGGGAAAACTGATGAAGTCTCTGCTGAAGGAAAGATTCGTAGATTTTTTGGAGCAAACTGGTCAGCTCGACAAAAATCAACACAGTTTCACAGCAGGGAGGTCCTGCCAGACAAACCTGGTTGATATTTTCAATTGGGTCACCAAAACAGTAGATCAGGGTGGAGCAGTGGATGTAGTTTACCTGGACTTCAGCAAAGCTTTTGACTTGTTTCCACACAGGAGACTAGTCAAAAAACTGGAGAACATGGGAACTGAGCCTGAGGTTACAAACTGAGTCAGAAACTGGTTACATGGGAGAATTCAGAGAGTATTAGTAAATGGCACTCTGTCTGTGAAGGAAAGGGTCACTAGTGGGGTCCCGCAGGGCTCAGTTCTGGGGCCAATCCTTTTCAACATATTCATCAGTGACATTGCAGATGAACTGGAGGGAAAGGTGTGCCTGTTTGCAGATGACACCAAAATCAGCAACAGGGTAGACACAACAGAGCACGGACGCTGATCTACGAAAACTGGAGGTGCGGTCCAAGACCTGGCAATTGAAATTCAATGCCAAAAAATGCAAGGTCATGCACCTGGGAGAGTGTAACCCAGGGAAACTGTACTCAATGGGAGGGAAACAGCTGGTAGCTACCAGGCAGGAGCGAGACCTAGGGATCATCATATCAGGTGACCTCAAGGTCAGTAGACAATGTGAAAAGGCAGCACTAAAGGCTAATGGTATCCTGAGATGCATAGGGAGAGGCATCATGAGCAGAAGGCATGAAGTAATCATACCACTGTTTCGGTTCCTGGTCAGGCCTCACCTGGAGTACTGTGTCCAGTTCTGGAGGCCACACCTCAGGAAGGACATAGATAGGCTGGAGACGGTACAGAGAAGAGCAACAAAGATGGTGCAGGGCTTGCATCAGAAACCATATGAGGAAAGACTGGATTACCTCAAATTATACTCCCTAGAGTAATGCAGGAATCATGGGCACATGATAGAAACATTCAAATACCTTAAAGGCAAAAACAGGGTGCACATGCAGAACCTCTTTCAGGTAAAAGACTACAGCAGGACTAGAGGGCATAACCTTTGACTTAAGGGAAGAAAGTTCAGAAGCAATATGAGGAAATTCTTCTTCACAGAGCATGTTGTGGAACCATGGAATTGCCTGCTGGAGGGGGTGGTGGGAGCCAAGACAGTGGGGGAATTCAAGCAGGCATGGGACAGACACTGTGGGATACACAAGCAGACAGCTAAGTAGGAGGTAGGAAGCCAAGGGCAGATTTGATGGATCGTATGGTCCCCATCTGCTGACAACTTCTATGTTTCTATGTTAATGAACAGCTAATGTCACAATTTATGCTTCATGAAGACACTTCAAAGGAAGAATTACTAAGATTATTAATGCATCCACAGACTATTGAATTTGCAAAAGATATACTTACATCACTAAAAAACTTACTGTTCTCAAAAAATAAGGCAAAAACATTTAAACTTCCTATTATAAATTCTGATAGTAAAATACTGTAGCAATAGATGCATTTTTATGTTGATTGCGAGCAAGAGCAAGAAACGTATTGTGGCAGCTTTTCCAAGAAGCAGGTTGTGGAGGCACGGCACTGTTGTGACCAATGCCCTCATGGCCTTTAAGGGCTTGGCCCGCTGTCCCCAATGGTGTGGCACGCTGCTGCTGACACTAGTTCAGCCAGCGTGCCACAACCTTGTAAAAATTTAGCCGCTACAATCAGCCAGTAGCTGTGCCAAGTGGGTGCCCAGTCCCCCTTGGCTCTTGTGTCCCCCCCTTTTGTACCGATGGGGGTGCCCAATCCCCTGTTGACTATAGCTGCCCCCTAAAATATTGTTTTGGCACTAGGAGCCCACCCCAGCATGCCAAATGGTCCTGAAAGAAAAACCATCCCATGGGGTTTTCATTGTTGTACCCAGTAAAAAAAACAGTTCCTCGCCATCTCCCTGCCCCTCCCACAACCCCCACCCACCCACTATGCAACTTGCTTCCCACACCCCTCACCCCATACTTACCTCTGGAATTCAGCGCAATGATCTTTGGTGGACTGGGAACATGTCTGCACTCTGCACTCTTCAAAGCCGACTGCGAACTGAGGAAATGCCGGTAAGCTGTATAATGGAATAAATAGGGTTTTTCAACTTTGATGCATATCTCAGTCATTTTTTGGAATTGTGGCACCAAAATTTCAACATGGGGTTTTTGGGACCCCTCCTCATGAATTCTGCCACTGTCATGGCGTTACTCGGCCCCGAAAGATGATTTTGTGGTCACTGCGCAGTATCACCTTTTGGGACTGATTAATGAAATGACAGTGCCAGTGTTCATGAGGTGGGCTCTCAAAAAACCTTTGTTGCAAATTTGGTGGAAAAAATCCCAAAAATGTCTGTTTTACAAGCTTGTGTTGTGCAGTTGCTACGCACACTCATAACTTTGTCAATTTGCAATATTTTCAAGCCAAATTTTCAACATTGGCATTTTTCCACACTTCCTTGTGAACAGTACAGCTGTTATTTTTCACAACATGGCCGAAATGTGTTTTCGCACTTCCAGAGCAGAATAGCGTGGTCGCTGTGGGAAATCAGTCTTTGGGACAGATTATGAAAATGACAGTGACACTGTTCATAAGTAGAGGTCCTAAAATGCCTGTGTTGAAAATTTGGTGCCGATACTTCAAAAAAATGACTGAGTTATAAGCATGCATTGCGCAGTTTGCACGCACGCTAGTAAATTTGCAAATTTATAATATTATCACTCCAGATTTTCAACATTGCCATTGTTCTGTACCTCCTTATGAACAGTACAGCTCTCATTTTTCAGATCCTAGCTGAAATGTGTTTTCGCACTTCTGGAGCAGAATTGCGCGGTTGCTGTGGGAATTCTATGTTTGGGACACATTATGAAAATGACAGTGATACTGTTCATTAGCAGAAGTCCTAAAATGCTTATGTTGAAAATTTGGTGACGAAAGTCCATAAAATGAGTGTGCTACGAGCGTGCATTGCGCAGTTTCCATGTACGCTCATACCTTTGCAACTTTGCAATATTTTCACTCCAGATTTTCAACATTGCCATTTTTCCATACCTCCTTATGAACAGTGCAGCTGTCATTTTTCACATCCTGGCTGAAATGTGTTTTCGCTCTTCTGACGCACAATATGCAGTTGCTGTGGGAAATCAGTGTTCGGGACACATTAAGAAATTCACACTGACACTGTTCATGAGCAGAGGTCCTAAAATGCCTATGTTGAAAATTTTGTGATGAAACTCCATAACATGACTGTGTTACGAATGTGCGCTGTGCAGTTTCCACCCACCCTTGCAACTTCGCAAATTAGTAATATTTTCATGTCACATTTTTAACATTGGCATTTTTCCACACCTCCTTATGAACAGTACAGCTGTAATTTTTCACATCCTGGCTGAAATGTGCTTTCACACCTCTAGCGCAGAATACCACAGTCGGTGTCAGAAATCAGTGTTTTGGACAGATTAGGATCGAGCGAGTGAAAGAGGGGGGGAGTGACCGAGCTCAACTGAGCTCTGTCGGGACTGCTGTGGATTTCTTTGTTGGCAGGAAAAGGCACCAATGCAGGCAGGAGCTCAGTACAAAAGGGCAGCCTGCAGCGCTGAGAGACACAGAACAAGCGAGTGAGGGAGGGGGAGTGAGTGAAATCGATGGAGCTCTGTTGGGACTGCTGCAGATTTCTTTGTGGGCAGAAAAAGGCAGCAATGCATGCAGGGGCCCAGTACAAAAGGGCAGCCTGCAGCGGCGGAAGAAAAAGAATGAGTGACTGAGAGAGGGGGAGTGAGCAAGCTCAATGGAGCTCTATCGTGACTGCTGCAGATTTCTTTGTGGGCAGAAAAGGGCGGCAATGCATGCAGGAGCCCCGTACAAAAGGGCAGCCTGCAATGCTAGCAGGCACGGAACAAGAGAGTGACAGAGGGGGAATGTGTGAGGTCAACGGAGCTCTGTTGGGACTGCTGCAGATTTCTTTGTTGGCAGAAAACGGTGCCAACAAGGGCAGGAGCCCAGTACAAAAGGGCATCCTGCAGCACCAGGAGAAACAGAATGAACGCGTAAGACAGGGGGAGTGAACAAACTCAATGGAGGTCTATCATAACTGCTGTGGATTTCTTTGTGGGCAGAAAAAGGTGCCAACATAGGCAGGAGCCCAGTACAAAATGGCAGCCTGCAGCGCCAGGAGAAACACAATGAGTGAGCGAGAGAGGGGGAGTGAGTGAGCTCAATGGAGCTCCATCATGACTGCTGTGTAGTTGTTTGTGGAAAGGAAAAGGCGGCAATGCAGGCAGGAGCCCAGTACAAAAGGCCAGCCTGCAGCGCTGGCAGAAATGGAATGAATGAGTGAGAGAGGGGGAGTGAGAGAGCTCAACAGAGCTGTGTCGGGACTGCTGCACATTTCTTTGTGGGCACAAAAAGGCAGCAATGCACACAGGGGCCCCATACAAAAGGGCAGCCTGCAGCAGCAGGAGAAACAGAGCGAGCGAGTGACAGAGGGGGAGTGAGCGAGCTCAACAGAGCTCTATCATGACTGCTGCAGATTTCTTTGTGGGCAGAAGAAGGCGGCAATGCAGGCAGGAGCCCAGTACAAAATGGCAGCCCGGAGCGGTAGCAGAAACGGGACAAGCGAGTGAGAGTGGGGAATGAGCGAGCTCAATGGAGCTCTGTCGGGACTGCTGCAGATTTGTTTGTGGGCAGAAGAAGGCACCAACAGAGGCAGGATCCCAGTACAAAAGGGCAGGCTGCAGCACCAGGAGAAACAGAATGAGTGAGTGAGTGAGACAGGGGATTGAGCAACCCCAACGGAGCTCTATCATAACTGCTGTGGATTTTTTTGTGGGCAGAAAAAAGCGGCAGTGCAGGCAGGAGCCCAGCACAAAAGGCCAGCCTGCAGCACTGGCAGAAACAGAATGAGCGAGTGAGAGTGGGGGAGTGAGCAAACTCAACGGAGGTCTAGCGTGTCTGCTGCAGATTTCTTTGTGGGCAGGAAAAGGCGGCAACCCAGGCGGGAGCCCAGTACAAATGGCCAGCCTGCAGCACTAGCAGAAACGGAATGAGCGAGTGACAGGGAGAGAGTGAGTGACCTCAACGGAGCTGTGTCAGGACTGCTGCAGATCTCTTTGTGGGCAGAAAAAGCCACCAATGCAGGCAGGAACCCAGTACAAAAGGGCAGCCTACAGCAGAGGGAGACACAGAAAGAGTGAATGAGGGAGGGGGAGTGAGTGAGCTCACTGGAGCTCTGTTGAGAGTGCTGTGGATTTCTTTGTAGGCAGAAAAAGGCAGCAATACATGCAGGGGACCAGTAAAAATGGGCAGCCTGCAGTGGTGGGAGAAACAGAATGAATGAGTGAGAGAAGAGGAGTGAGTGAGTGAGCGAACTCAACAGAGCTTTATCGTGACTGCTGCAGATTCCTTTGTGGGCAGAAGAATGCAGCAACGCAGGCAGGAGCCCAGTACAAAAGGGCAGCATGCAGCGTGGGCAGAAACAGAACAAGCAAGTGAAAGAAGGGGAGTGAACAAGCTCAACAGACCTCTATCAGGACTGCTGCAGATTTCCTTGTGGGCAGAAAAAGGTGTCAACAGAGGCAGGAGCCCAGTACAAAATGACAGCCTGCAGTGCCAGGAGAAACAGAATGAGCGAGTGAGACAGGTAGCGTGAGCGAGCTCAACGGAGCTCTGTTGGGACAGCTGCATATTTCTTTGTGGGCAAAATAAGGTGCCAACACAGGCAAAAGCCCAGCACAAAAGGGCAGCCTGCAGCAGCAGGAGAAACAGAATGAGCAAGTGAGGTAGGGGGAGTGAGTGAGCTCAACGGAGCTCTATTGTGACTGCTGCAGATTTCTTTGTGGGCAGAAGAAGGCGGGAACACAGGTAGGAGCCCAGTACAAAAGGCCAGCCAGCAGCACTGGCAGAAATGGAATGAGTGAGTGAGAGAGGCACAGTGAGCAAGCTCAACGGAGCTGTCTCGGGACTGCTGCAGATTTCTTTGTGGGCAGAAAAAGCCGCCAACACAGGCAGGAGCCCAGTACAAAAGGGTAGCCTGCAGCAGCGGGAGACACAGAATGAGCAAGTGAGGGTGGGGGAGTGAGTGAGCTCAACGAGCTCTGTTGGGACTGCTGCAGATTCCTTTGTGGGCAGAACAAGGCAGCAATGCACCCAGTACAAAAGGGCAGCCTGCAGTGGCAGGAGAAACAGAATGAGCGAGTGACAGAGGGGGACTGAGTGAGCTCAACGGAGCTCTATTGTGACTGCTGTGGATTTCTTTGTGGGCAGAAAAGGAGGCAATGCAGGCAGGAGCCCAGTACAAAAGGCCAGCTCTGCAGCGCCGGCAGACACAGAATGAGCGAGTGACAGAGGGGGAGTAAGCAAGCTCAACGGACCTGTGTTGCGACTACTGCAGATTTCTTTGTGGGCAGAAAAAGCCACCAACAGAGGCAGGAGTCCAGTACAAAAGGCCACCCTGCAGCACCAGGAGAAACAGAATGAGTGAATCAGAGAGGGGCAGTGACCCACCTCAATGCAGCTCTGTCGATACAGCTGCGGATTTCTTTGTGGACAGAAAAGCGTGCCAATGCAGGCAAGTGCCCAGTACAAAACAGCAGCCTGCAGCACTGGAAGAAACACAACGAGCGACTGACAGAGGGCCACTGAGCGAGCTCAACGGACCAACACAATCAACATTCAGCATTGACAAATGCTTGTTTGAAATGAAATCTCTTGGGATCTGGGTGGATGTGTATTTATGTGTATTTATATACCGATGTAGTTTAGATTATAATGTTTTTTTATGCATGACTAAATTTAACTGTGTACTAAATTATGTATTCTTACTGTAAAGGCTGAAATATGCCAATCAATAAAAACATTTGAACATGAAATTGTTCTGCATTGCTATAATATAGTTATGGTGCATGACACAGTGTATAAGCCCAAGCACTTGTGTGGGACATCAGTCAGTTATCAACTGCAGCGAAATCCTGGTGTGGAGCTTCAGGCCACAACCTTTTTAAGATAATATGGTGGGTCTGGGCTTCACTTACAACCTCCTGGACATCCAGGTATGGAGCATGGTATGGAACATCAAACCACAACTTTCTGGACCACAAGTCTTGCTTGGGACATCAGTCCATAACCTTCTCTAGCCTAAGTCATGTTACAGAAAATTGACCCACACCTTTCTGTAACATGAGTCCTGGAATGATACTTTAACCTACGGCCTTCTAAAGCTTGTGTTCTGGTGTTGGACATCCACCAGCAATCTTCTGGAGCCCATGTCCTGGAATGGGACTTCAATGCACAACCTTCTGTAGCCTATATCCTGGAATGGGACTTCAACCAAGAATCTTCTACAGCCCATTTTCTAGAATGAGACTTAAATGACACTTAAACAGCTAATTTCTGGGGTCACCTGATTTAAATCTCAGAAATAATGGTGACTAGTACTGGAGATGCCATTTTAAAAATATAGTGCTCATTACCTTTCCTTTACTGATTAAACAGGTTTTTCTCATGTCTGAAATTTGTAAATAAACATTCCCCAAGTTTGAAAGTTGGCGCCACTATCCAGCCATAAGATTGTATTGACGTGAGTTGTGATTACATCTTTGAAGTGAGACTGCAACTACAGACTCATTGAAGCCCTATGTACTGGCTATTTCAGCTCATTGTGTCAAACTACAAAGCCCACCAACATGCTAATAAACATCTAACACATGCATCAGAGTCTGGGGTCTCCAGGGCAATTGCAGCTGATCCAGATCTGGTGGCAAGTGCATAATATCACTGGCATATGGTATATGCGATTGTCTTATTGCTGAACTGTCTAGGCCAATAGAGGGGCTGGTGGGTGGTTATAGCATCCTGGAGGACTATACTAACATCAGTTATGCTACCCCAAAACCATTTCTCCAGGTGGAGGCACCCATTCACCGAGCTCAGGCCCCTCAACCTGTGCATAGTCACACAGGCAGGGTAGTAGCCCATAGAATAACACCGCCTAGGGGTTACATTCCTCTCAAGATGCAAAGAGTTAACATTTGTAGCCAAGCACTATCACTTCAAGCTGCAGGAAAACATTCACAAGCCACGAGGGAAAAGTCTTTGGAAACTGCTAACTTCATGAAGTGTGGAATTTTACAAAACATTCCACATTTCATAGACTTTGGTAGAAGCCGATTTTCAGAAATGTTACAAAGCTCTAATGAAGAGTTTCTAAGCCTGATACTAAAAGCTGTAATAAGATGTGGGAAATAAGAGCTACAAAATAAATTAAGTTCTTATTGTGACTATGATGGAGATTAAAATGAAAGTTATGAGAAAAAATACTGTCTCCATAATTGAAAAGATATGTATATCAATTAGGACCATGCACCCTGTCTTTAAACTGAGCCCCTCTCATTATAAATAAATAACAATGTTGCATGGGTACTGGGCTCACTTAAATTCTAAGACCACTTATTTTGAGTTACAATCCTGAATCAACATCTCAGTATAAAGAATAAGCATTTGTCAATGCCAAAGGTTTGTGTGTATGGTGTGTGTGGCAGGCATGCATAGTGAGATGAGTAATTTGTGGTAGATCCTGACTTCCTACTGACCTGATTTTCTGCTAAGTGTAGGTGAGTGCATGCACTGTAATTTAAAACTGTCAGGCCAACCTGCTTGTACAGACAGAGTACATGGGGCCATCAGGCCTCGACACACACCTCAACGCCTCATTGTTTTTTCCCCACTTCTTTAACATTATAGTACCACACAGTAGCTGCCTCCCTCATTACCTCCCCTAACATGCACAGCGCCACAACTATTTTTGGAAACTTTGCTGTACAATGTACCTCTACAGCATAATTTGAGCACTACATGGGGGATACTGATAATAAACAATCATCATGCTGGTTGCTGTTCATTTTCCAGACAGCTTCTGCTTCACTTTATGGCATAATATAGTCTCACACAGTAGCTGCTGTCCCCATCCTCCCCCTTCCACCAACAAACACAGCACCACAACCATTTTTGGAAATGTCATACTTTCCATCAATACTTAATCCCCTCTTGCATTTTGAGCAATGCAAAGATTTGAGCATGCTTATTTGTTTGTCTTTAGAGTTTTGGGAGTTGTGGTACTCCTTTTAGCGTGCTTCCTATCACCACTTGTGTAAATTCTTGGGTGGTATTACCTTATTTAAAGGAGCCGATTAGGCAATGCACTTTAAGCCAATTTAGGCAGCACTCCATATTTATGAATAACCACTGCAGGCATTTAGGAGCTGAGAAGCTAGTGTAGGGACTATACTGAATGGGTCCCACCGTGAAGAGGTGGTATAGCTTGCTCACCTTGGAATTCCAATCTGAAAACTAAGAGGACCCCCCTTTTTCATGGAGTTTAAAGTAAGAAAAGCCAATAGGCAGTTCAATTGTTTAATTTTGAATATGTGCCATGTTTTTTTTTTGGGGGGCGGGTGCACTGGATGCCACACACTGGCAGCACCCTTTACCAGAAATGTGAATTGCATTTTGAGCAATGCAAAGGTTTGAGCGTGCTTTTTTGTTTGTCTTAATCCCCTCTGAGCAGCCTAGCTGACTACTAACTGGTCCAGTGAGTCCATCATAACTTTGATCCCCTGCCTATTTAAGTGTCTGTCCTGAGGTGGGAGGGAATCTGGGTTCATGTCCTGATAGATGGCGATATGACTGGTGAGAGAGAGAGGTCAACTCAGGAGGGAGAGCAGCACACAGAACACAAAGTAGTGAGAGAAGCAGAGTGCTAAGAGAGAGAGACAATGCCACCAGCCCACTGTGTAACTCACTGCAGGTCAGGCTGCTGCTGCCGTGCTGGCAGCATAGGTGCTGCACTATAATTGTGGCCATTGTGTTCTCTAGGGATGGCTCATGATATTACATTTATTTTTAAATCCCTCCAGAGGCTACAGTGAATGATGGGGGAGGCCCAAGCCAGGGGAATGAAGAATGGTTGGGATCAGGAAGAAACAAAAGTTTAAAACAAACAAAAAGAAAGCAGGACTGTACAGGACAAGGTTCTGGGTCCAGACAAAACATTCAGGGCCCCAGCAGAGGTCCAGTCCTAACATCTTCTGAGATGGATGGCAATGTTTGGGGGGGGGTGGGGGATGTTACTGGGATCTGTCAGTCTCATATGTTTTATATTCCATACTTCATGAATGCACTACTTTTTGTTCAGAAGTTGGATGACTTCACCTTGTAAGCAGCTGAGAGAGCATTTCCAAGTTGTTGCAAAGAGAATAAAGGATGGACTGGCTACAACCAGCCCAAGAGAGAGAGAGCAGGGGTTGAGAGCAGTGAGGCCAGGGGCAGTCATGGTCAGGGGGCAGCAGAAGTGAGCTTAGTCTGTTGTCACTGCTGGGGTGCTTATGAAGGTCACTTTTACAAAGGTAGAGGTTTTTTTTAGCAACAGTGTGCAAGTATGGAAGATTGTGATTTAGTTAGTAATAGTTTTTATTAGGTGCATACCTCTTAACCCCTCAACCAGGCAAATGTGGAACAGAGGCCAGACCAATGTGTAACAAATGACCAACATGTGGAACACCCGATTTTTGTAGCACGTGACAAACACAATCATATTGTGGTATACCAATCAAAGTTATTATAATTTCTCCAACAGATTTATGTTTTCTGTTGTGCTTTAGGAATTAAATAAATAATTGTCTTATTCTGGAGTTGTCTTGACTTTTCTTTACTCTACTGTCATTGAAATACACAAACACACACACACATATCTCAAGATAAAAAAATTGTATTTTGCAAAATTACTAAGTTAAACTATGCAAAACAAATGCCAAAACTGCTTTATACAACATGTTACAGACTTACAAACAGTGCAAAAATGCAAACACAGTTTAAAGACCTTCACTTAGTGTTCAACCCTAATCTAACACAGTGCAAAAATCTAAAAGACCTAGCATTTGTGCAGTCACAATAAACAGCGCAAAAAATGCAAGATGTTAAACCAAGGTCCCATCTGCCTTTTTCTGGTGGTTGTTCAGGATGGTGAACAATATAAAATCCCATGGCACTTTTCAAAAAGAATAAGGAATTGCCTGGTGTCCTGGCCAAATTTCCCCAATTCACTAAAATAACAACAGTGTAATCTGGTTCAGTTTCACTTGGTTGGCATCTGTATTTCACCCCCCCCCCCAGGTTGAGGCTGAAAATAGGCAGTACTGCCTAGCTCTCCTTTCCCAGTCAACATACCAAAATAAAATAAGTTAATGTAAAGGCATGTACACTCCATCTCACTATGAATGCTGTGCAGTTTCAATACAATTTAGAAATATTGAGTTCTATGCACTAACATGCGGGTTGTCTACATGGAGGCAACCCTACATCAGAATGCCATGCAACGGGTGTCTCGTGGACCCCTGGCAGCATTCCCAGAAGATGCTCAAGCCACTTGTGCACTGGTTCCCTCCTTCCAGCTGAGCAGCTATGTGCATTGGTGGCCCAGGGAACTGTTGAGGTATGCCCACACTCCACATCATGCAGAAAGGGTTGGAGTGTGGGTCACAGAGGAGCTCAGGTTATGGCAGTGGGGACACTGCTGTAACTGTTGTGTGCACCCCCACTAAAGACACCCCCACCTCTGCACAGCAGGACAGGCAGACATCGGCCAGGGACAACACCATAGAGTCTACACTGCCCATGTACACCACTAGAACGGGGCAGTGAGACCTTGCCATGTGGAATGCCAACACACTATGATACAAGACACATCAGCCTGGTACCATACCACACAGTAGGTCATGCAATAGCTATGGCTACCATGTATACGTGTGGCTACCAGTGTAGGGAATGTGGTAGCATAGTGCCCACAGGGATGCCCCCAGCCCTACCATGCAGCTAGGTGGGCTGGGGTGTCATGGTGGGGGGTCAAGGTCAGGACACAGAATCCTCCTGCCATGATGCCCCATCCTACCTAGCTGCATGGTAGGGTTGTGGGTATCCCTGCAGGCACTTTTCTGCCATCTCCCCTATACTGGTAGCCACATAAATACATGGTAGTGGTAGCTACTGCAAGATCTACTATCCAGTATGGTACCAGGCTGTTATGTCACCTATCATAGTGTGCTGGCATTCTGTATGACAGGGTCTCATGGCTCCATTCCATAGCTGGCCATACTGTGGCATTCATTTACATTATCTGCTAGGGGTCCTGCCCATCATTTCTATATACCGGGACCCATGCCTACTCAGAATCCCCTGCTTGCGTGAAGCAAGAGATTTACTCTGGGACCAAGGATATGCATCTGACTGAATGCCTGTCTGTGTCCTCTGCTCCACACTGATCCACTCCCCCTTGCACCCCTATATGTCGGAGGGGGGTGGACAAACAGCAGATGATAATGAATGCCAGCTGGCATGCACCTGTCCATGGGTGCAAAGCTGCATGTACCAGGTACATGCCTCTTCTGTACCCTACCCCACTTTGTGCATAGGGACCATTAGTTTCAATTATCCAACATTGCGTCAGTGCAACCCCCCCATGCCTTCCAACTTAGCAAAACTGCAACCTATCCCCTTCATACCCAGTCACATTCAAAAAACACTTCATGCACCTAGATTCAGCTGCCCATCTTCTCATCTCCTTTTGGTGGTGAATGCCAGTATGATTCTTCACTTGTAGTACAGAACCCTGGGTTCTCAAAGTAGGAAGACACTCCAATAGCATGGCAGATCATTCTGAGTCCTGGTAGTGATCCCTTGGGGGTGGCAGGTCAGCGGCTGGGCCTGCTCAAAATTCCCTGCTTGCATGAAGCAGGGGATTCACTCTGGCACTTCCTCAGGTCACCTGCTGGGCTCTCACAGAGTGGCAGAACATTGTTGGCTGAGTTCTCTCAGGGCAGGCCAATGACTAGCCTGGCAGCCCCAGCTCCTTAGGGTAGCAGATCACACTAAATGGGTTGAGGGGAAGGATGTCTCAGTCAAGGCAACTGCACCTGCCAGTGATTTTACATCTCTTTTTATTTTGGCTGTGAACTGGGCTGCTGGGAAGAATAACACAGGCAGGCCTCCTTGTGATTTTTCTGCTCTTTTTGCATTTTTCTGCTTCTTTTGCAAGGTAAGGAAAGGGGTACATGACAATTCGCTCACTCCCGACAGTACACTCTGCCGTCATTTCTAGCTATGTCAACTCACTCCCTCTGTCAAACTTTAAAAAAGTTATCTTTTAAAAGTCCAGAATCTGATTAGACCCTTTAGTTATTTACTCCTCAAGATCCATAAAGACCCACAAACCCACCAGGCCATCCCACTGTTGGCAGCATAAGGTCCTTGATGGAACCCTTTTCGCAAAGGGTAGATTGCTTCTTAAGACCACATGTCTAAGCCCTTCCATTCCATCTGAAAGATTGGAGACACTATATGTAAAAGATTGGAGGCACAACTGTCGAATGACACTATTTTAGTAATGTTCGACATTAAAAGCTTGTATTCCAACATTCCTCACAGAGGGGGTTTGAGACCCATAGGACACTACTTACAACAGGGAGAACCATCTGCTATGCCAGGCACCAATTTTTTGATTCAAATTGCTGATATGGTATTGAACTGTTATTTCAATTGATGAATGATGCAGATAAGAATTTTAAATTCTCTATGACAACAAGTCCGGTATCTATCGATTTTTTTGACATTACTATGTATTAGGACCAAAACGAGTTGTCCCGAGTGCACAAATAAATCCATTTCAAGTCAGGATAGATCTGCTTAAACTTTATAAACAATTACATCTTAAAGCTTTGTTTGCCAGACCACGGCAGATAAGCCTACAGCAGGATCCAAGTAATTGTATAGCTCTAATACTACTGGTCAGACTGACTCGAATCCCACCACTGATGTGGGAACACGACTAGCCGTGGAGACTGATAAGAGCATTTTATATTGAAACTTACTGATTTAATGATTTGCACTACGTAGGAGTGAATTGTCATAGAGCAGTGAGTGTCAGAGGAGCGAATTAGCGCTGGGGTGAAATGTCTGGAGCGAGTTGATGCTGGTTGGATTGTCAGGAGCGAGTTGTCGTGTCCCCAAGGAAAAGTCAGACAGAGAGCCACAGAAGAGGAGCTGAGGGTTCAAGAAAAAAACTTCTTAGCAAGTTAGCTCCCCCACTCCATTTGCCTGCCCACTGTGCCCAAGAACAGTGTACTTTATCAGTTAGGGCTGCTGTCGCAAGCGGTTTGTTCGTGCCATGGTCCAGTCCTCCCAACTCTCTAGTCAGCAGCTGGGGCGCAGTTGCAGTAGCAAGCCATGCCAAGTTGAGTTTACTTTCTCCTTGATCCAGCTCAAAAACTCGGCAGTCGGCTCAGGTGGTGGCACTCTCTATGAAAAGTGGTACCCATGCTTGTCTCCCCTTATCAGAAATACACCCCTTTCCTTATTTTTGCCCCCAGAATTTACTACCCTTAAATATGAATGCAAGGAGACAATTATAGTAATACCATCCACTTTTAGCATAAAGTGAGGAGTCAAATTATAGTTTTTCAACAGATAGACCTGGCATTTTGTTATAATGCTAGTGTGATCCAAGGCACAATAACTCTGTTTTGGCAGACATTCATGCTGTTAAAAAATAGTTTATTTAAAAGCTCAAGGAAAATATCTGAAAATAAAGGTCAGAAAATTATCTGATAGCTGGGGTGAAACTGAGGGTGCATTTTGCACCCCATCTTCCATGATCAAGAGTCTACATGAAAAAATAGGGGTCCAACAGGGCCCTTGATTTAAGATAAACAGAGGATAAACTCAGCATGTATATCGGGACCCAGATATCCTGACTCCTTTTCGTGCACTTTTTTTTTGGTTGATGCAGGATTCAAACCAGGCTCCATTATTCTACTTTAAATAAAAAGGTTTGAGATATGGCATCCAGTATGGCATACCCTGCAGGGTATGCCCTTTTCAAAGATCCCCCAGGCAGGCACCCAGGCTACACCAACACTGGTCAGCACAAACCTTATAGCAAGTTCACCACCTCTAAAGCACAGGTAGACTAGAAGTGTACTAAAAAAAAAGACAATTAACTGTTTACTGAAGTCCATGGACTGAAGCAACTGGGCCTCAAAAGGGAGTTGTGTATCACTGTAGGACTCTCTCTCTGCAATTCAGATTTGTAGCAAAAATATTTATTGCAGACAAGCTACTTTACAAGAAAGAGAAACACAACACAAATCTACCCAAGCACTTTTCTCTCACCATTGAGGCCAACGCTAAGATTTCATCAGGAGGACCCTGGGGTAGATTTGTGCTTTATTTCTCTTTCTTTTAAAACAGCCTGTCTGAAATAAATAGTTTGGGTTACTTGCCTGCAGTCTTATTCAGAATTCACGGGTCCTGATTCTGTGGCTCACTGCATTAGCTTTTCTGGCTGGAAGAGTGAGTTTCTCCTAGATTTATTTATTCAAGACCTTCTCCAGCCTGACTACCACTATACGGACCACTTTTGTTCCATGGGGCTTAGTCTCACAGCCTGACTCCCAGATCCGAGACAGTCCCCGGTCATAGCCCATCCCTGGAGTAAGTCACAGAAACAATTGCCCTGCTAGTGGTACCTCACCCGCTACTGGGGTCTGTCTGCTGCTGCCTATTAATGCTCTGGTTAGTTACCTGGTTCCAGTACTGGTTTGCAGATTGGGCAGGGTCCCCAGTCCAGTTGCGGCTGGTTTTCTGGCATCCTATCTGGCACATTCAGGGAAGCACATGAAGCTTGTGTTGCAGATATTGGAGCAGTGTCTGTGTCCTGGGTCAGGACCTGTGAAGGTAACTGTCTGAGACCTGGGAATCAGGATTCAAGTATCATCAGGGGAAATTGTCCATAGAGACTTGTCAAACTGGGCTGCTGAGTAATCAATCAGTCAATAACTTTATTTTGCCAGGCGGAACATCATTGAGACAAGCTCATTTGCAAGATGGACCTGGGGCAAAACATTTGCTAGTAGCAAGGATGAAAAATACATATGATAGCATTTACAGTTACAATGTAATAATCATAATATCCATATAATCGTTAATGGAACAGAATAAGTATAGACAGGTGAATTAGTAAGCAATTATACATATACATATCCACTGGAGCAAGACAAGAGGCATACATACATCATATATACTAATGAGATTTCTTAAATGCATGTGTGGGTTCATAAGGCCAGGAGTATATGGTAGGTACAACAGACATCATTGGGAGTTAACAGAGAGAAAACTTTGCGAGACAGTAACCTCTACTGGAGCAATGTAGTATGAGGCTGGAGGAGAAGTTGAGATGAGAAGGCTGGGGTAAACAACCTAATCTGGCTAAATTTGAGAAGCTCGGACTTGGGTCAAATTGGACAGCAGAAGGAGGGGTAGCAGGGGCAAGGCTGGCATAAGGAGAGTAGGGAGAAGGTAATGCATATAGGGACAGGGGTAGAGAAGGGGGAGGGATTTAAGAGAAGGGGAGGTGGGAGGGCAGAGGCAGCAGAGGCTGAGTGAGAAAGTGAGAATAAGAAGAAAGGACTGTAGGAGGAGAAGCAGAATAACAGATGAGTCTGGCAGGCAATTTTATTAGTACCATAGGTAAGGCAATGGCAGCCTAGTGGTAGGTCCCTCATTTGAAACAATGGCAAACCTCATAGAAGGTCCTCATGTACATGGCTTTGAAGCTTGAGAGCGTTACAGGGGTAGTGAACTGAAGGGATTTCTGTGTCTTGTTCCAGAGCATAGGGAGGACATGGCTTATAGAGGCTCTACTGAAGTGAAGTAATCATATGTGGAAACTGTTAAGGCAGTGTGAATGACAGTTTTTACCGCAACTGCCACACATACAGTAAAAACCCTCACAGAGCAGGCTGAACATGTACTAATTAGCACTGAAATTAAAAAGAAACAATCTGAGACCTGAAGACAAATGTGTGTGGGTGGGTGGGCAGACAGACCAATTATACTACCCCTCGAGCTGCTCCCAGACTAATTAATTGAACTGAGGAGCAGTAGCACAAACAAACAGCTCAATAAGCAACCCTACAGGAAAATTCACTGAGATTACCATCCTTGATCTGCATGTTACAGCCCCCTTTTCCATGAACATTTAGACATGGATGAGTACCTCACTTACCACATCAGTGCCACCACCAGGCAGCCAGCCCACACTCACAGGAAGAATAGCGCTGAAGTAAGTGCTTGCTCTTCCAGGCTAAAGCTATTGTTCTCTCCCTCCTCCTTGCTGGGAGGCTGCTGATGACATGTCAGGGTCTTCTATTCTTGTTATCACACACAGCCTGTCTTCTTCCCCGGCTGTGGCCAGAAACTGATGCTTATGCTATGGTTCCCCCTCCAGGTCCACAGCTGCTATACAGTACGGCAGCAGACTTGAGGCAGAACAAAACATTAACACTTTTCTGGCAGATGGGGAGGAGCCAGAGATACAGGCAAACACTGAGATTAGCTGCCTGATACTGGTAGCGTACACATCATTGTGTACTACATGATGCTTTGCATTGTGGGGGCATGTGTGATTTTGTATTACTTTGAAACTTGGCTTCCCAGTCAAATGCCCTTTGGGGTAACCATTGCCTCAGTGCTTGCACACAGAGGTTCTTTGTCTTTTAAACTTTTTTTTGTTTTAATTGGGTTCACCATGACATAACCCAGATAGACCATCTTAAGGTAGCTGGTTCATTCCACTGGGGTATCAAACAGACGAGGCTGGTAGGATGAAACACGTGTCTATGTCTTCTGTTGGCATCCTTTGCAAACTGTGTGAGAGGCCTTTTGGCACCATGCATTTCTGCTTAAAGTTGGACCAGCATAGTATTCTGTGGTGATTTGCATATGCGCCCCATAATGCTCTGCGTTGTGGGGGCATGTATGATTTTGTATTGTGTACTATAGGTAACAAAGCTGATGTACACAAGAACAACAAAGGCACAGAACTAGTTCTGTGAGTAGAGGTCTCCGACTTCACATGGTGTGGTGTGGAACATGTGGTTCAGGAAGAAAGACAGCAATGCGGGGCAGCGGTATAGACCATCAAATGGCCTAAAACTTGGGACAGCATGTGAAGTCTGGAACAGTTGAGAGGAATAATTTGCTTCACTTGATTCCACTCAGCTGCATGTTGTACAGCTTCAAGCAAATAAAAGGCCCAAAATGCTCTCTCATAGGAGCACTTTGGTCCTTTCAACTATATGAAGTTTCCACCCAGTAAATAGTGACCAGTGTCATAATCAGCTTGCTTGGTCATTGGTCTGTCACTGCTGAGTACAATGCATCTTGAGCTGCATAGAACATGACAGTGACACATCTCTGAATGCAGTTCATTGTAACAAAATGCTTGCTGTGCAGGCATGCACACACAAACATAACAATAGGGTTGTGCATCCATTTAAGGTGTTTACTCATATGACCAATCTCAAATGTTCCTTTTTTGTCATTTCAGTGCTGTGTAATGTCTTTGCCATGTGGGAATCCAGGCTTAATTTGGGCTTGTAGAGACAGGCTTTGGTGGAATTCAAAGCCCCAGAGCTGATTTGCTCAGTGACCTGAATGGAGGAAGCCAGCAATCTGGGGTGTATTTTTAAAGTGCTTAAAAATCCCAGGCATGCTAGTTAGATGAGAACATGTGGCATTGAATCATGACCCTATATGCTGCTGTCGACCTTCTTCATTATTCCAAAGCAGGCCTCTTATCCATTTTGTGTTTACGCCTAAAATCTTCAGGTGTGTCCAAGCATTTGGAGCTGTTACTGCTGTGCTCAGGAATGCATTATTTCCCACACTTTTTGTAGGCCTTTGTAAATAATCCATCTGTTCAATTTGTGCTATTGCTCTAGTTAATTCTAGATGTATTTACTGATTTTATCTCTACTTTCCTGTAACTTTTGCCCCATTCTTGTATTGTGTAAGGCACTCCATCCAGGATTTGGTGCCCTAGAAATACAATTGCCTTGCCTTAATATTCATACAGAATTTTTCTCACATACTGAAACTGTCATGAAAGTATTGCAATTAGAATTCTTTTCATTTTAAATTTGTTTGAAGGACAAAGCGAAAAGTGTGGCAGATGGTAGAAGACCAAAAGACATTCTTCATCAGTACTACCGTATCTAAGCTTCTTAAAATGAGAATTGCACCGTTAGGCATAAACGACAAAATAAATAACACTTTACTTTGAAATGGCCCCTTGAAAATCAAAGGCATGAATTTTGAAGTGCTGGGATGAGTTGCAGAGCTCCAACTGGCTGATGCAAAAAAAAGCTCCGCATAGGCATTCTGGAAATTAACTGCTATTTTCAGCTATTTCTCTGCAGGTGCACCAATTTCTATGATCTGCACACATACTATGCCAGGTCATACCAGGTGTTGCATGTACAGAGAACAAAATGACTGGAAGCTGCCGTAAAGTAGAGAAGAAGTCATGTAATGATGCTCCCTTTGAAAACTGTGTGCATGCACCAGTAATTGTGCAAGCACAATGGACCCCCCCCATTGGGCAACATTTCCTGCTGCATGTGCATTATTTTGATTGCTTTGAAAATCAGGCCCCTGTTCTTTCGTGTCCAAGCACCCCTCCCATCTGGTCCCCCAGCTAATGTTTGAAATTAAAATTGCAATGGCTCCCTAATTTAGTGGTGGGCATTGGAGTTGGGTTACCTGTATTGGGGAAGGGAGCAAAAAGGGTAACAAAGGAGAGGAACAGCACTTTCCACAGTGAGATAAAAAAAAATACATACATAGGAGGGCCAGACTGCCGCCACAATGGCAGGGTTGCCACTCAGTATCACAGCAACCCAGTTTTGGGAAGAAACCCGGGATGCTCATGGGCCAGTGAGAGAGGAGGTTTAAGCAGTCCATTGGACACTCACCTCCTTAGGGTTGGAGGTCAACCATTCCCCACTATTCAAACATTCCTGAGGGTGCCAAGGGGGAGCAAGCCATTTGGGAATGGCAGTGGGAGGGGAGACACAGTGGTTTTATGGTGCCTATACCCATTGCATAACATGCCCTGTATTTTCACAGCCCGGTATGTCTCGGGGGATAGGAACACAGGAAACACCCATAGGCTTAGCAGGATGACAATGTCAAGTTCTGGCTCTGTGGGACCCACCTACCCAGCATTAGAAGCCCCCATAACACAGAATTTGATGAAGATTAGTGGGGAACGTGTTGATACCACAAAGGCCCTATCGGAGGGGTTCCCTCGGAGTAGGTAAGGGGGCTTCCTGGGGTCCATGATAGCGACTGGGCTGGATAACAGCCAGGCTGACAAATACTAGACTCCGAAGATAGTGAGAAGCAGAAAAAAAAAAACGGATGTACATAAGAGCAGAAAACATGATACTGTATGTTTCTTAAGTATATTTTTGATGACATGATGTCTGAATTTTTCCACGTAATCGTCTAGGGAGTGTTTGTTTTCCTTTGTGTTATGTGCTATTGATTAGCAGATCATATTTATACCTGAGAAACATTCCTGAAACAATGTAAACCAACAACAGCAAAGTTAACAATATTATCACATAACTGGACAGTCACTAAACTGGGCAAACTCTCATAAGTGCTGTTTTTTTTCTTAAATAACTAAGATGATGACCTTTGTTGGCTTACTGAGACTTGGTTCCCAGCATATTTGTTCTGAAGCGGAAACTGAAGCTGTAAAAGATGTAGTTGACTTTTTTGCAGTTAATAATTTGTTATTGGTAGTAATACAACTTATAGCAACAACAGTAGGGATAACATTTCAGTCCTTAAACACAACTGAGTAAACGGTGACTTCACATACGGTAGCAAGTAAAGGGTAAACAAGGCAGAGACATTCTAAAAAGCAGTCCTGACACAACAATGCCTTCTTTTTTTTTTTTCATTAACATTTTATTTATTTTAAGCAGAGATTAATCCAAAGAGAACAAATGAAAAATAAACATACATACAGATTATAAGGTTCTCGTTACAGACAAGGTGAATGTTACTCTGCCAAAACTCCCCCAAAACACCTACAAAACAAAAACAATACTCCCAGAAACATCCCACCCCCTCACCCCCCATCTTTAACTTTCTACTCAATCCGAGGCACTAGGAGATAAAGTATAACCAAAATAAAGAAAGAAACCGTGTGAGATCAACATTAGCCTAGATAACAAGCATAAAACAAGGACCAAATCCTGTCAAAAAGGGGCAATTGATTATGCAGGGTAGCTATCATTCTTTCAGTTCTCAAAAAAGCCAGAAGCTCTGCCAGCCATTCGGAATAAGAGAGACGCATCTTATCCTTCCAATGGCGAAGGACCAACTTTTTGACTATAACAGAAATCAAGGCCATATAATATTTCCTATTCCTGATCGGGAAAGCCGTCATTTCTCCCAACAGACAGACTTCGGGCCTAAACATCTCAGCCAGACCTAATAGGGGATCTAATTTATTTTTAATCTCCTGCCATAGTGGAGTGACTTTGGGACATTCCCAAAAAATATGTTAAGAGGTTCCCAGCATCACCCTGACATCTAAAGCATTTGGGATCCCTTAGCAGCTCCAAATCCTTTAGTTTCTGGGGGGAATAATAAATATTGTGCAAAACCTTAAATTGTATGAGCCTCAATTGATCATGTCGAATATACTTTTTTAATTTATTTTATTTAAACAGCAGTTTGGAAAACCTTTGAGCCATAGGCTCATTTACAAAGGTACCTTGTCACAAACTTGTGGCATGCATGCCATATCCCCGACCAGTCTAGCACAATATTAGGGAATACATCAGCCCAATAAGAACATGGGGCAAAGTTTACTGGGGTATGCCCAATGAAATAAGACAGAATAAATCTTGGAGATCGTATGAGGGATTCTTATCAGTGGGCGTATATTAGTCAAGAACAAGATCTGGGAAGACTGCTCAACCTTCCCTCCAAATTTCTGAAGCAACACATGCCTAAGCTGATAGACCTTGAAAATATCCTTAGAGGTTAAATTAAGCCTATTTATCATTGTGAGAGCCAGAATTAAATCACATTCCACACTAAAAAAATCCTTGAGGGAGCAGTCCTCCGGTATTTTCAACCACCCTGATTTGATGGTATTATTATCGATCAAAAACCGTGGGTTCCCCCATACCGGTTGTTCCCAATCTTTGACATGCTTGTACTTGAGGAACCCACAAAGCTGATTATGGGCTCTCACCGCCAGCCCTATAGGGGATCTTTTCAACACGGAGGGAAGTGTTTTGGGCGTCAGATAAAAAAGGGCTACAGGATTGATAGCACATTTCTTAATAAGAGCCATCTCAAGTTTGACCCACAGAGGAACATAATCCGATGTGGACAAGGAGTCCTCACCTAAAGCCCACCTTCCATACTTACTCAATTGGGCCGACCAGAAATAGAGACCAAAATGGGGTAGTCTTAGTCCACCAACAGTTTTAGGGGCCGCTAGTTTATGGTAGGCCATTCTGGACTTTTTTATGATTCCAAACAAAATCAGCAATCATGACGTGGAGTTTTTTAAACCATGACGTAGGAAGGAAAATATCCAACCTACTCAATGGGTAAAAGAGTCTCGGGAATATGTTCATTTTAATTATATTTATCCTCCCCCAAAGAGATAACGGGAGTTTAACCCACCTCTTAAGGTCTAGGTCAATAGTATGAACCAGGGGAGTCTAAATTTAACTGGTGCATACGACAACAATGCCTTCTAATCTATGACCACATATGAACAGTAAATTATGACTGTATGACCTACTCTTGAGGTGTGACACCCTTATGTAGTACAACAGAGGAAGTGATGCCCAGGGACATGTATGTAATAAAGTAAAATTAAGTGCTGTGGGGACCTTAACCACAGCTCCTTCTCTCTAAAGGGTGAGCCTAGGTCAAAGCTGCAGACATGTGAAGACATTTAGAGGTTCCAACAATCATACAACTTCCCTATCCTTAAGGTACCTTTTGCCAGATGGGGCATTCTGGAAAGAGACTCTAATACAGACTGAGTCCCATTCCACTCCTGCAGTGAAGGGACAGCTGTCATTCTCCATCTATAGAGTAACAAACACTTGGCTTCCAGACTGGTTGCAATCAGCTAGGTTGGGCAGGGATCAGAAGGGGATATCCCCACTGGTGGGATGCCTAGAAGGAGAGTTGCTGGTGTCAGGGATATAGTGGGCCCCACTACTAGGGCAAAGTCCTTCTAGATATATTGCTAATAGGTTTTCAGTTTTCAGCAGTCCCACAGAATATGGAAAAGGATATCTCCTGCATGATGACATCTCCAGTACTGATCATCTGGCAGGAGGCCAAGCATATGGAGTTTGTCAGGTATGCAATACTAAGTATGCATTGCTTTATTTTGAAATAACAAACTATGAGAGTCAGATCAAGCTCTTATGGTCAGTACCCAACATTAGCTCCAGCCCTGTTCAGAGATAGGTCTGTTCAGTGAATGTTCACATTGCTGATGAGCTTTCTCTTATTGATAAGGTATGGAGTTTATAATATTACAATACATATTCTGCTGGCACACCCTCAAGAGGGCTGAGCCCCAACTGAGACAGCTGAGTGAAAAAGAGGGGTCAAATAGTTGACTGTCTGTGATTATACAGCAAAGACTGAAGCCGAAGATACTCCCTGAAGTGATGCTTATGGAGATTATGCCTCTGTTTTAAATTCTAAAATGAGTCCAGGGTTTGGAACCCTGTGGTGAGCAAGTCTTTGAGTTGATATATGCCCACCTCTTGCCAGTGGTGCCAGAGAAAGGTATTTTTATCTATAGTAAGCAGTGAGTTCTCCCACAGAGCAGCCCTTAATAAGTGAGTTGTGGGGGCTTAAAAAGCTTTGCCAACTGATCCCATGCTCTCATCAAGGCCCTGATAGTAGGCCACTGTCTAAGTGAGGCTGGCGGGAGACATAAAGCAAAGTATTGGGGGCCAAACCTGAGATTATGCTCCATATCCACCCAGAGTGGCACTGGGGATAAAGAGGTCAAAACCTTTTCATGGTCTGTGCTACTATAAATGACAATTGGTAGGCATATATCCAAGGGAGGTTCCAGACCCACCCCCTTCTTTGAGGGAGAGTGTAACTTGGTTCTGCTATATCTGGGAGTCTTAGATTCCCACAGGCATTTCCCAATTTATGCAACAATTTTTGAATACCAGGAGGCAGGAATAACAATGGGTAGATGGTACAAATGATGTAACAACTTTGGGGTTACAATCATCTTGATCACTGATATTTTCCCTACTGGAAGAAGGTTCAGCCACAGTCATCTACTACATTCCTCATGAAGGTCTGCTAAAAGATGAGCCGGATTTAGTTTAGCTATCTGGAGCATGTCTGGGGTCAACTGTATCATAAAGCACAAAGTCAAAAAACAAGCAGTACAGCATAGGTACTCTTCTTTCTGGGTAAAGACAGATATAAATTCAGAGCTGGTATTGCAAATTTCAGAGACCAAAAAGTACTGAAACCAGCCAGTTAATCCACAGAATTCTTCATATGTAGTTTATTTTCATGCATTAACCAGAGATCTCCTGTAGACTGCCAAACATGTCACCCATCCATTGGCTTCATCAGGGTTGAGGACCTGCATTAAGACAGTATAAAAATTAAGTCAATACATATCCCAAAATGTTATAGTCCTATATTAATAATGTTCTGTATTCCAATTGGTTACCAGGAGGGACTACACCTACAAATATTCCCTACATCATCCAGTTCACAACATAAAACACTAACTGAAATAAGCACAAATAAAATTCATTGTCTACTTACAGTATATACTATTCTGCACAGCGGTTTCAGTAGGACCTAATGTATATCTTAACAATCACAATTTTAGCACAGTCCTGTATAGCACAAGGCTCTAATACATGAATGGTAAATGTTAAACTTGAATGTTGTGAATTGTTATACTTCTATGCAACCACCTTATGCAACCATTGTATTAGCCCATAACATTATTTTAAACCCATTTTATGTTACTCAAAGATAGTTATAAGTCTAAGGTTTTATACAGTTCTGTACAACAGCTATATGATTCCTTATGACAGCTCATTTTTGTTTAAAGAGAGCAGATGCTCTGAATGGGTTGTCACATATTTTTCTTTCTAATTAGCTGTCATAAAAAATTAAAAAGTTCAGAATACCTTAAAAATCATGCTCTGTTACAGTTATTAAGCTTTCATCAAGTTAGCATGTTAACAGTTATCCGTAAAAGGAGTTTAAATTCAGACATTTACTTCATGTGTTGATTCAAGTAAAAAAGGGGGGGTCAAGAAAAGTTTTATGTACTATTTAACAAAGTTACACTTCCACTTGTATGGCTGTTGGTCAAAGGGAGGACTTCCATCTTAGATGGGTTTACCCTTAATTTTGGAACTGTGCCAGATTGTCCCAAAGTGAGTGAATACCTACTGGGGCAGAAGGTCATCTGCACAGAGTTTAGTGCCATATTCTACCGCTCCCAATTTGATCCCCTGAATCAGTGGGTGGGAGAGTATTGCAATGGCCAGTGGATCTATGGCCAACATGAATAATAAGCAGGAGAGTGGGCACCCTTCCTGGGTGCCCTTATATACCAAGACGGGAAAGGACAATGTAATAGTTACTCAAGACTGTCAGATTTGCATATAGAGCCCAGAACCAGAATAGGAAATGAGGACCAAAACCATCCATTCCAATATCCAGGCTAAAAAATGAGGACTAAACCCCATCCATTCCAATACTTGCATTAGATAGTCCTACTCCACTGAATCAAATGCCTTTTTGAGATCAATAGCAATGGCAGCAGCAGCAGGGAATTCACCTTCACTGCCTGGAAGAGACTGATAAGGGAATGAAGTTGGTCCATACTCCACTTGCCTTTTACAAATCCGGCCTGAGAACAGTGGATTAAATCTGGAAGAATGCTTTCAAGATGAGATGCTAAGGCCTTCACCATGATCTTAGCATGAGCATTATTAATTAAATGGGATGGTAACTGGCAAAGTTTTGCAGGTCCTTGCCTTCCATTGGCAGTACAGTAATAACTGCTTGTTAAGTGTGGAATGGAACTGACCATGACCCTGGGTTTCTACAAACATTCAACAGAGTGTTTATTCATGTTATCAAATGTTGGTAGAGATCCACAGGGAGCCCATCACCTCAGGGGGCCTTGTGCTTATTCATGGATTTAATGGCTGTCTCAATTTCTGCATTTGTGAGGGGCGATTCCAAATCCTGAAGCTGTGTTTGACTAATATTAAGGATCACCAAATTGGCAAAGAAGGTTTCAAGAAGGCTATTACCCTGTGAGGTATATAAGGACTCATAAAAGGCAGCCATAATAGTATTTATTGCAGGAGCCCCATGATAGTTGGCTCCCTGCTGGTTCAAGAGTGCTAGGATATGGTGTTCTGCCTGCCATTTCTGAATGCAATAGGTCAACATTTTGGAGGACCTTTCTCCCATTTAAAAGAACTTGTGTTGAAACCTAAAAAGTGCCAGCTCGTTGCAGTGTATATAGTTTACACAGTCAGTTTTGGGCTGTGTGCCCTGGGATTCCAGGTTTTGTTTGTTTTGTCTTGTGTTTGAAAAATGAATAAAAAGGTGTTTAAAAAAAAAGTGCCAGCTCTGCTTTTTGTGATAGCAGAGTATTCAGTTTCTCAACTTGAGTTCCATCAAGTCAGCATATAGTGCCTGGCTGTCCCTGTTTGAGCTGGATGCTTTTACAGTATTTTTCATCTTGGTCAGCTCTTGTGTGAGTGCCTTGAGTTGATTTTATGTAGCCTTACATCTATGAGAGGCAATTGCATAATATGCCCCCACCTTAGGAGCCTTCCTAGACATTACATATGTGACCTACCCTGTATCATTAGTTTGAAAATAATCCACCATGGCTTTGGTGACTCAATCCAGGAAGTCTTTATACTGGAGGAGTAGTGTATCCAGATACCAGGAAGATGATCTCAGCTCAGCTGGACCCCAGAGCATAAGAAAGGATACAGGGGCATGGTCCAAGAGAACAATCAGCTCTATGACTGATTTAATGGCCACATGTAGGATCTGTGGGGAGCCAAGCCAAAAGTCTAAGTGACTGGCTAATGGCAGCACTAGGGAGATGTAAGAGTAGTCTCTGTTCATGGGATGAAGAATCCTCCATACATCCAAAAAAAGAGAGTTCGGACATCAGCTAATGCACCATTTGAGATGATTGTAGATGGTCTTTCTGCACCAATGTGGAGCGGTCCACCAGAGGATCCAAAGTAACATTAAAATCCACCTCCAAGAGGCAGGGGATCCCACCTTCAGTAAGATCCACAACCGCCTGTTTCAGAATAAAAAAAAATCCTGGGCCATAAGCACTGGGGCCATAGATCGAATCTGCCACTATGGGATTTTCCTGGGATGAAAACATAACCAGTAGCCAACCATCCTGACCATCTAAGAGTTAGATCTGTATAGTCCATTTCAGAGATGTGGATGGAGCACAACAGTGGTCTTCTAAGCCCTCCCATTCCAGGTACAGCTTCCTACCTCCTTCCTCCATCAACTTTGTTTCTTGAAATAAGGCTACTTTATATTTTAGTTTGCAAAAATTTGCCAACACTGCTTTATATTTGATAGGAAATTCAACCTAAGGACATTCCAGGTACAGTATAACAGGACATGTAAACCATCAGGGAGTGCCAGAAGAATATATGCCACCAGAGTGTATGGATGACACTGCATCTTATGGCCCCATGGAGAGCTGTCAGGGAATGAAAACCTACCCCTGGAATATCCATGGAAGTTCTCTGCCAAAAATTAGAAATACCCTCTTTCTGGGAACCTTTGAAGCCTATACTACACATTACTAGAACAACCATAACTATGAACATACAGAGCTGTAACCTTCAATGCATAAAACATAATAAATCCTTTAAGATTTATTATCCAAAGCCCCTTCTAGACCCATGGGGGTGCACTCCCTCTGGATACCTTCTGCCAGCTGAAAACACAGTACCAAGAAAACCAGAGGTAGGAAGAAATATTCCAAAGAGGAGGCACAGTGTACCCTTTGATTAGGTTTGTGCATCTTGCTGGGGGCCTAAAGGGCTTCCAAGACAGAAAAGTCACCCTACCTAAAATGTAGCTAATATGTTATGGCATCTGATCCCAAAATGTGCATGTTGTGGTAGTTCAACTAAGCATCCCAAGAACTAGTGCTAAAGGCAGAGTCAACAGCTGGTAAGTTACAAGATGTACCTGTCATAGAGGCATAGGTCAGAAAGTATAGGCAAACCAGGTGAAGTTATAAAATTCACATGTAGGGGTCACATGATATCTGGCTAGTGGTTAGCAGCATAGTGGCTTTGCTCCATATTTTGGATATAAACACATATTTACAATCGCTCTTTCAGCAGAAAAATGCTCCAGAACACTCCACCTGTAATCCGATCATCGGAAAGAACTCCAAACCGCATCATGGAGGTAACGATGCAACAAGAATTACCTCGCCATACTCCTCCTCCTTCGCCAGACAAGGCCGCCAAAAAAGCCAAGCAGCAGAATGCAAAAATAACCCCGTCTACCTCAGGCAAGGCGACGCCTACTCCCTTATCTGAAGAGCACTTCCTGGTTGAAATGAAACCACTGAAAGAAGCCATCGCTCTTCTTACAAAAGAAATGTCTTCACTGAAAAAAGACCTCTCCGAGGTATCCAGAGAGGCAAGGGACACGGAGGTGAGGGCAATCTCTCTGGAGAAATGGAGGGCTACCACTGATCCTGAACTAGTAGCAATTAAAAAACAACTCACCAAAATGGAACACAAGCTGGAAGACCTGGAGGGTCGGAGCCGTCATAATAACCTAGTAATAATTGGGCTACCTGAAGGGGAAGAAGGCACCTCTCCCATAGCATTTACTCAAAAACTGCTTAAGAAAATAGCTGGTGTTGCTCCCAATGGACCATCCTATGTAATAGAATGGGCTCCTTGACACCTATATTAAACCTGAACTCTAACTCCCCTCCAGCCCCCTCACTTTGCGGCTTTCGAATGTTTTGGACAAGCAGCATATCTTAGTGAAGTTCAGAGAGGTCCAAACAGTGATGTGGGATGGCAACAGAATTCATATAGCACAGGACTTACCAGCATCTGTGCGACAAAAAAGGGGCTCATTCTATGTCACAATATCCCAACTGATTCCCACTGGAATATGTTTCAGGATGATGTACTCAGCACAACTGCAGGTCAGGATTCAAGACAAGTGGCACACCTTCGAGTCCAATGAAGAGGCAGAAAAGGAACTGCAATGTCTCTTGCCAGACTTATTTCAAAAGTGACATCTCGTAGGCGAAAAGGTCTTGGGATGTAAAGCTCAAGTGAGAAGAAAAGGTTTGGGCTAATAGTGAAAGAACGACTAAACATACGGGTCATCAGAAAGCCTTAAGAGAAATTACTTTAAAACAAGCTGTGAGATTCTTGTAATACCTTTTCTGGATTGGGATTAATGAGGTGGATCTGTGACTGGAACTACAGGACACTCAGGGAAGAGAAACCCATTTCCTTTTCAGGTGAATCGACTACCGTAATGAGAATTAAGGCGTATTGGTATCTTGGGTTTTCCACTAAATCACTCCTCCTCTTGCATCTTGATAACTGGGATGGCACTGATCTGGAGATAGGGAAAGCTCTGGGAGTCCCAAGCCAACAAAAACGAAGGGCGAAATCTGTAAGGGCATCCAAATGGTTCTGATGCTCCTCGAGGATGCACATGATCATATGGTTGCAGTAGCAGCTGCAACTCCGATACTGGTACACAGCGAAGATGCGCAATGCCACTGTGTTGCAGACGAGAGAATGACATTTTGTTACTGTCTGGGGTTACTCTGTACCGGTTGTGCATTTGTTTGTTTTATAGTTAATGGGAATTTAAACTATTAAGTTTTAATTACAAAAGATGGAAACTAAGTTTAGGGGCTGGCTGGCATAATATTGTTAAGAGTGTTAAGCAAGGACAGATGAATATTGCTATATTATTTACTTTGGTCTTGGACTGGCTAAACAGGGGCCAGGATGGGAAGTTTTTTCATTGTATTCTGTAGATTCTTCCTCCAAAAAAATTTTTTTTTTTATTTGTTATTTTTTCGGGCTACAGGAGGTAGAACCCTATCAGGGAAATGGAGTATTTCTTTCCAGATACAGTCCTTTTTTTCTGTGTTCTTTTTCCTCTCACATAGGAAACCTGACCTATTCATGTTAAAGTATGTCGGGCATAAGTTTTAACAAAGGGCCTGGAATTGGATTGGGCTCTTTATGGGAATATTTTGTATTATAGAAGGAGTGTATTATACCCACTACTCATGATGGGATCAAGGAGGAATGGGAGGGGAATGGGAGAAGCTGAACCTGGCAGCACCATGTGCCATATTGAGGGAGGGAGTCCTTAGGTTACCTGCTCGAGATACACAGAACAGAACAGTAAACAGGCAGGCTAGGTTCAGTCTCAGTTACCTTCTTGCTCAAAAAACAAAGATTAAAAGCCGTAGAGCAGGAGAAAGGGCAGGAAACAGGGTAGGGAGGGTGGCAGAACAGAAATGGGAGGGGGGTATGTGTTGGTTTGTTTCTGTGAAGTGGGGGGGTGAGGGGAGGGACACCATGGCATCAGCAAGGGGGAAATCTATTGTTATTGTTTCTCAGCCAATTATTGTTGAATGTAACAATAAAAAATGTTGAACAGTTATAAAGCTATTACCTGGAATGTGAAAGGACTGCACAGTAAGAAAAAAGCAATACAGGGTGCTTAAGCAACTACAAGTACTCAAAGGTCAAATAATCTTTCTGCAAGAGACACATCTACTAAACACTGAAGCCAAGCTTCTATGCAGGATGCAGATAGGTCAAGTCTATGTCACAGGTTCATCTACACAGAGCAGAGATGTAGCGATATTACTATCCAAAAATTTGGGATTTCAATGTAGCCACAGTATTTGTGATCCATCAGGCAGATATGTATTTGTAAGAGACACTCTGGTGAGATCTGACGTCATGTTGGGTTCTATATATGGTCCTAATATGGACATTCCATCCTTCTTCATGGAATTGCTTAACACACCACTGCCCTTTTTAGATGTACCAATGATATTAGGAGGGGACTGGAATTTACCATTCTCTCTAGACATAGATAGAACAGGTAAATCTAAGAAAGTGTTATCCCCGGTGCAAAGGGCCATCAGGGACATGACGGACAAGATAGGATTATGCAACCCTTGGAAGGTTTTACATCTGGGAGGGAGGGATTATACATTTCACTCACCAATACATGGTACCTTGTCCCGCATAGACTACTTCTTGATTAGCAAATGCCTATTACCTGAACTCATGGAATGTCAGCTCTCCCCAGAAGTGATATCAGATCACTTTCCAGTGATATGTACCCTATCCTTGTCCCCTAATGCCAAGACAGAGACAACATGGAAGATCAATAACTGACTAATGAAAGATAAACTTATAATAGAGGGGTTAAGGAACAGTATTAATAATTATTCACAGCATAACCGGAACTTCACCGGGCATGCGGACATGGAATGGGGGGCCTAAAATGCTTCTAAGAGGGAAATTAATACAAATTGCATCTAAGCGCAAAAAAAAAAGGGAACAGCAAAAAATTAAATTACTTGAAAATATCAAGAACTTAGAAAAAAACCTAAACCAGTCAACTAATGAAACTCTATGACAGGAACTTGATCGGTTGAGGGCATGTTATAATGACTTGTTGGGGGAAAAAGCTGAATATGCTATTATTAGAACAAAATCCACCTACATAGGTCAGGGGGACAAGGCAGGGAAGTTGCTCACTTTCAGGGTTAAACAGCAGGAATTGTCAAGGGTGGTCAATGCAGTTAAGGCAAGGGGAGATGGTACCTTAAAAACTAATCCTAAAGAGATAGTAGAAGAATTTCAGAAGTTCTATACAGACCTATATAAGGCAAGGACCAACCTCCCATCATCACACTGCATTGATGCATACCTGGACACATCACCGCTACCTAGCCTCTCCGAGGAACATAAAGTACAACTGATTTCTCCAATTACAGAACAGGAGATACAGCTAGCAATCAATACTCTGTCCTTAGACAAAGCCCCAGGGCCTGATGGTTTTTCCCCCAATGTTTACAAAGCTCTGGTGAAAGAATTGTCCCCATGGATGATATCATTATTTGATACCATACTGAAGGGAGAGAGCACTGATCCCTATTTATTTGAAGCCCAGATAGTGGTATTGCACAAGGAGGTGAGGGATCCAGAATTAGTAACTAACTATAGGCCGATCTCCTTGTTAAATTATGACATAAAGATTCTTGCCAAGATCCTAGCTACTAGGATGGACTGGATAATACATATCCTAATCTGCACAGAACAAGTGGGTTTCCTGAAAGGCAGATCTTCATCAGATCATATCAGGAAATTAGATCACATACTCTCTGCATCCAGGAATAATTCGACCCCTGAGGTGCTGTTGTCACTGAATGCAGAAAAGCTTTTGACAGGGTAGACTGGGATTTTCTATTCAGAGTGTTACACAAATTTGGATTCCCTCCTCTCTTTGTGCAATGGATACACTCCCTTTACACCACTCCCAGTGCTCGTATATACTGTAATAGAACCTTTTCACAGAGATTCTCCCTCTTCTTGAGTACCAGACAAGGTTGCCCATTATCTCCCCTGCTGTTTATCCAGTATTTGGAACCCCTTCTATCCCAAATCAAAATTGATCTGGAGATCCGGGGTATAACTATTGGGACACAGGAACTCAAATTGTCAGCTTACGCGGACGATATATTATTACATCTGTCATACCCGAAACAGTCAATATACAAAGCTCTGAAAGTAATACAGGAGTTCAGAGCACTATTCAACTACTAGTTAAATTTAGAAAAAAACCAAAGCCTTTCCTCTAAATATGGTCACTAATAAGAAGGAAATAGAAGGCCTAGGAGTGCAATGGGAATATAAGCAATTAAAATACCTGGGCATCAGCTTGACGAGGAGTTTCAAAACTTCCAGAATAAGTAATCTGGAAGCACTAATGCAAGTTATCAAACAAGATCTAAGCAGATGGAGTAAGTTGCTATTATCCCTTTGGGGAAGAATCAACTTAGTTAAAATGAATATTTTACCCCGAATATTCTACCCCATCAACATGCTGAACATACAACATACAACATGCCTCAATCATGGTTTTCTAAATTACATTCCCTACTTACAGCATTCATATGGAAATGGAAACAAGCACGGTTGGCATACAACAAATTAACAATCCTTAAATTTAAAGACGATTTGAGACTTCCGTACTTCAAACTGTACTATTGGGCAAGTCAGGCAGCCACATACTTGAAGTGGACAAACCCAAGCAAATATCTAGGACCATTCCAATATATCCCCACCTGGCTATCACTAGAAATAGATTTGATATAGGTTCAAGGGCTAGCTCCCACAGCCCTTTTGCATATTACACCTAAATTACTTCCACCAGTCCTCAGAGATAACCCAATAGGAATCTCAGTAAAGATACACACTCAAAGGTGCAATTCCTTGTCCTACAAACACTCTCAGGACCCAAATAAACTGACACTAGGGAACCTGAACTTTAAAACTGGAAATCAATTGATCAAAAGCAATTGGCTTATACAACTGGGGGGTTGGGGAATAGCAGATTTCTGGACCAAATGGAAAGCCCTGGCATCAGAAGATATTATTAAAAGTAACAAATTGGACTCCAGACATAGTTTTAAAGTATCACAACTGAGACACATGATAAACAAAGCCCAGCTGACCAATGGATCCAGAAAGCAAGGGCAATTCATAATCCAGGGTAGTAGGATGGCTAAAGATCAACACGCAGTCTCCTAGATCTATTCCACTCTCCTAATTCCCAAAGGCAACATTTAACTGGATCAAAATCTGCCAAGATATACATAGGTTTGTTTCAGACTACAGCTCATGCAACTCCAAATCATTCAAAATGTATACTATACTCCAGAGAAACTGGCCAAAACAGGCAAAGATTTAGATGTTATATGCAATCATTGTAGGGCAGAGGTGGGATCCCTGTATCACATTCTTTGGGAGTGTCCAAAAATAGCCTCACTCTGGTCCCTAATTAAGCAAAGGGCTGACCCACTATTAGGCATCTCGGACCGCATAGAACCACAAGCATGTTTGGTGGGGACTATTCTCTGATAGAGGTAACAGAAAGAAAATTTCACATAAGCATGAATGCAATGTCAGTCAAGAAATTGGTACTCAGACACTGGCTAAATGGGGAGGACATATCCTATACAGAATGGCTCCAGGAGCTACTGTTCAACCTATCAGTAGAAAAGATTGTAGCCAGTTTAAACAATTGCCTGCCCAGGTTTGAGAAACGTTGGAGTAATTTACACACTTTATACTCAGTGTGAACAATGTCTCTGGTTGAGAGGGCTGGGACATACACATTTTAGTTAAATTGATGCCTTGGAAGAGGGAGGGTTGGGGAAGGGCAGGGGGTTGTTATGTGTAATGTGTCAAGTGTGATATAGTGCTGTATTGTAAAGTGATGTCTTGTACTTTGTTTGTCATGTTCATGTGATAAAAAATAAATAAAACATTTAAATGATAAAAAAATTCACATGTAGCATTGTATTATTATCAATAACAATAAAATAAAATTACAGTTGTGCAGTGTAGCTCGTGATACAGGCAGTTCAAACAGAAGTCCTTTATCTGAGAACCTCTTTAAAATATCAAGCTCACTCTGTCTCTTTTTATAAATGTGTTTCCCTGGTAATTAAATTCTGCATCATGTTCTGGTAAATTATACCACCTGTGTTCCATAAAATGTATTAGTCTTCTTAAAAGGTGCAAACAATTAAAACATCCTGTCCCGAGGCTGAATTGGAGAAATGGTCAGACATATGGCAACTTAGATTCAATGCAAAGAAGTGCAAAGGAATGTACCTGGGAAACAAAAACCCAGGAGAAGAGTACCCAACAGCAGGGGAGGTACTAACAACAACAAAAATGGAAAGGGACCAGGGGGTAATCATATCAGATGACCTAAAGGTGGGTAAGCAATGTGAAAAGTCGGTAAGGAGAGCCAGGGGGATACTGGGATGCATAGGAAGGGCATCACAAGAAGAAAAAGGGAAGTGGTTATCCCTCTATACAGACAGTTGGTGAGACCCCATCTGGAGTACTGTGTGCAGTTTTGGAGACCTCATCTATGCAAGGACATAGACAGAATGAAGGCGGTCCAGAGGAGGGCAACTAAAATGGTGCAGGGTCTGCAGCAGAAACCATATGAAGAGAGACTGAGACAGCTTAATATGTATACTCTTGAATAAAGGAGGGATGGGGGAACATGATAGAAACTTTCAAGTACCTCAAGGGAATCAACAAAGTCCAGGAGGGTAGCATCTTTCAGAAAAAGAGATGTGTAAGAAAAAGGGGCACAATTTAAAGATAGAGGGGGGATGGCTCAGGGGTAATGTGAGGAAATGTTTTTTCATGGAGAGAGTGGTGGATACATGGAACCGCCTTCCTGAGGAGGTCATTGGGTCTAAAACAATGGGGGAATTCAAATATGCATGGGACAGACATAAGGCAATTATAGTGGGGGGTTGCAGGAAGTAGGCTGTTGGTTAACTAGAATCTGCAGCTTATCCAGTAGATAGGGAAATGGGCAGACTGGGTGGGTCAAGTGGTCTTTATCTGCTGTCAAAATCTATGTTTCTATGTTTCTATGAATTCCTGCTGATAATTCTGCAAACAAGCTTGTGGAGGTCAAAATGCACCTCAAGTTTAATCCCCATGTTCCAAATAAACCCAAATAGCTTTCTACATTCATTTCAACAACATAACTATATACATTTGCAAACCAATGGATTTCAGTTTTACAAAAAGATTCATTGATACTTTTTTAACCACAAAGAAGCAAGGGCAGAAAGAAAGACTAGAAACTGCAAGTGAAGGAAGGGGGAAAATGGGGGAAATTGTGGGTCCATCACAGTGGCCAATTCCTAGGTGCTACAAGAAAAATTTAATTGCACAATCAGACAGGCAGGAGACAATTACCAGAATAGGAGAGGACAGATTAGACCCTTGCTTTTAACTCTCTCTGCATAGCAAATGGAACAGGGTCTTACCCAACCCTGCTATTGTACCAAGAGGAAGAATCCCCACCCCTACCCCCAAAATCCAGAACTAAGCACATAGATAATTACATTTCTCAAAGTATAAGGAACAGGATGCGGACAAGCAACCTGACATATAAACCTAACCTATAAATTAACTCTTGTGCCAATCCTTGGCCTTCTCACACTAGGCATTAGACAGTACAAATTCAAACTGCTATTTTCTTCTCAAAGGAGCATTGTAAGGCACTGTAGAAGTAGGCCTCAGCTTAGCAGTGTAGCCCCCAAAAATATATATATGTATATATACCCCTGGGGCAATTTGTTGCCTGTTGGAGAACAGGAAACAATTCAGGGGCCCTATCAAGGCTGTAGGGGGAATGGTAGGTTGGAACCCCAGCCTTTCACACTGCTCCCATCAAGCCCATACAGCAAACATAGTAGGTGGTTTATCAGATGCACCATCTAGAATGGTGATGATACACCCTGTAGTGATAAGCCATGTCAAATCAGCTGGCAGGGAATGCTAGCCTCCAGTCTGCCAGGCTATATTAACATATCCCGTCCTATCAGCCCATGCCATGGTGAGGTGTGGTAATAAAGCAGTGTACAGCAGCAGTAGTGGCACATGAGTGGGCAGAGGGACAAGTCCAAGGTCACTCTTTGATCTCTCCATTCTATATCACAGAAAGAGTGATAGCATCAGTGCTCAACCGTGCCTTCCAGGACTAAACTGAAAGAATTCTGAAATAGTCTCCCATGTACTAGAACTCAGGACAGTAGCTCATCAAGGTAGTTGAATAAGTATGTCCATTGTCCCTAGTTAGCATGAAAGGGAAGAGGGCATATTGTAGCCTAAAAAATGAGTTGAATGGTTGGGAGCCTCCTCCTGCACGTGTGGGCTGAGGGACAAAGGTCACTAGTCAGCTCCCAGGGCAAGCCAAATCAAGAGAGGGCTAGCTCACCAATGGGGGGGCATATTCCACAAAGAGGGTAGAACACCTTGGGTGTTAAACAGTTTTGGTACTATATATTTAATAACAACCTTTACAAACTTTATCCAGTTTTAATAGTCCTTACAAAATGAAACCCTCTATTGTAAAGAGGGAGACTCTGACCTGTGGAGTCTGGCAACAGTCAGCAAGATGCAAAGTAAGAAAAGGGGCTCCTGCTTGAGTCCCACCACAGGCCCTGATAACGAAAGAAGGCCCAATCAAACTATTCTTCAACCTGCGCAGGCTTGACTTATGTATCCATAAACTGAACCCACTTTTCACAGTGATGGAAGACCCTCCTCTGGCCCTGAGGACATGCCAGCTAGGAGTGGCACAGATGCTGTAACCGTGACCCATGATTTCCTAGGGAAAGGGAACATTGTTTAACCAGAAGTAGCACACTAAGCCAAAATTTGTTTCCAGATGCTACCTGGGAGCACAAAGAAGTTAAGTGACTTGCTCAGGATCTCACAGTATGCACCTAGGCGGCTGGGAGATTTCAACCCAGGTCTCCAGATCTGCAGCTCAGAGCCTTAACCCACTGTGCTATACTGTGAGGGAACTGGAGGAGAATCCACTGGCAGGCACTGGGGTGCAGTCTGATGGGGAGTAGATTTCTGTGATGACTGATGCAGAGCCAGGAATGTATTGGTCATAGTGAGGATTCCAACACTCCCCACAGATGAGATGAGAGAATGGGTTCTATTGCATCCACTGTGGGATTGAGGGAGTGAGGTAGTCTTTTTACTGCCAGCACACACAGTGATGCCGCTGCCCTCTTATCCTACAAGGTAAAGACCATTCCTAGTCCCAGCTGTGTTCCTTCATATCAGGTTACCATGGTCTTGTGGTATCCTGCAGATGCTTAGATGTGCCCATGGATGCATCAGCTGAAGAGCATGGGCAGACAAACTCAATGCAAGTGAAACGAGCCTCTCAGTAGTTTAGCAAGCAAAGCTACAGCAGCTTCTGGGTTGGTGTTGCTCACAGTGACCCCATTCAGCTGAACTGTGAGGGTTGCCAGATAGTGTATGGCAAATTTTGTCTCATACTGGGCAAGCTGCTTGCAGGCCAAAGTGAAGGCTCTGCTGTGTTGTGTGAGTTCAGTGGTGAAATATTTTTTTCCTCCCTCTCACCAGCTTGGCCCCCTTCTGCCCTGCATTCCCCTCAACCCCATCACACGCCATCTCTGAGACTTACCTGAGACTTACTGGGGGACTCACCTGTTCCTCCACCGCCTACCTCCTGTGGTGGGGCCATCAGGAGTACTCAAAGCCTACTCCAGATGCCTCACTCAGTTGTTGAGTCCTTGTACCCAGTAGTTGGTGTGGGGTCTACAAGGAATGACAGGCAGCATCCTGCCACCTGGTGGTATTTCCTTACTTTTCCACCTCAACATTCAGATGCTCTGTAGAGCTGATGACTTGATATGAGCTTGCGAAGCATGCTGATGTCTTCTGTCAGGGAGTGTCCCCCGTTCAATTCTCTTTCATCACCACCTATCATCAACTACATGGTGATGTTGCAGTGGAACATGCTGCCTTCTTTCCTCAGAGGAGAGTGTACTTTGGGATGCTCAGTCCTCCTTTCCCACTGGCCACGAACAACTCGGGCTCACTTCTGAACCAGGATTCCCAGCATCTTGAACAGTAACACTACATAAGCTGATAGGCCAGCTCTCAGTGAAGAAGCCTTGATTCAATCTAATAGTATGTTCATGCCAGCTGAGAGTGTCCCTCATGTGTGCCAATTCACTGGAAATCACATCAATTTAGCCAGAATTGGATGAGATCTGCCTCAAGGTGGGAGCTTCGGAGCTAGGGAGTGGTTTGCCTTCCACTTCCTCCAGGAACCAATGAACCTGATGTTGTTTCATTGGGCCTGGTTCCCAAAATCACCCACCTTTTGTACTAAGCATCTACTGGTGGTGGCCTTCTCTTGTCAGGTCCCTTGGGTGTCATCTGCCTGGTGCTCTGCAGTCTGGATGCAGGTCTCCACCACTTCCATCTGAGTGCTCATCCTTTAAACATCTTGTGCTGTTTGGTGCGCTATAATCTTAAGTTCTACAGTATCTTTAAGGCATGTAGTAAGCAAATCCATTATTCATTGTAGTAGCAGACGGAGTGGACAATGTTGCTATGGTGTCAGTGGGAGAGCACCTTATTGTAGTAAAATGGAGGAAGCAGGCCACCTAAATGAGGACTCATGAAAACCAATCGAAACCTGACTCATCAGATATGCAGGTAAAAAAAAATCTGCCGGAATGTAAAGAGCATTGTACTTGTCAGTGTATTTAAAATTCATAAAATTTTATTCAAGAAATGGATGGCCCAAAGTTTCAGGGGGGGAAGGGATTAAAGATGTAGAATCAGCATGCCAGCTTGGCTATAGGCAAGCCACCCCATCCCGAAAGATATAGCTGAATTGAATTCAAAACAAACATTTTGCAATCAGACAATGTTTTGTGGTTCTGTGCTAGTTTGTTGGTGCCTGTTCAATTCTGAACTTGTAAACTGCCTATGCATGCATTACATAGGGTTGTCTAGGACTGCATCAGAAGAAGGAATGAATGGGGAGCTTAGTTCATCAACTTCACTCTCCCATTAGTCAGGGCAAGGTTTACATTACTTAAGCAAAAAGATATGGCCAGGAGTTATCTTAATGTACTAATTAATCACTCCCTGAGGGCATAATGTGACACAAGGTGCAGCTAAGTGCCACATGCCCCCAGTGTGTGATTAACTAGAGCACAGACATAACACTCTGGGAGTAGCTTATTGCTACTATACAAATATGCCACAACTTTGTGCAAAGTTTACCTGTTTTTTTATTTATTTAGCTTAAGACTGACATTTGACTTCAAATAGTCCATCCGCCATCTGTTCAAAACAGGAAGGAGCTGTACTACATGATGTCAGGGTGTGACAGTGTAAACACATGTATGAGCATGTTTCCTATAGGTCATCTCCATCTCCCTCCCCACAAAACAAGCCGTTATTTAGTTTGTGGCATGTTTAAACTGTTGTTGTTTTCATATTCTGGGATTTGAAATGGGTTCAAGAGTCAGGACGAATGGTGACATGCAAGTATTCATGAGGCTTGTATCCTGTTGCTATGGCAACATTCCATAAGTGGACTTTTTTTTTTACTGGCATGCAGAATACAGTTGCTACTGTGCAAGGATTTTTTGCTTATTTTTTTTTTTGTTGTTGTTTAGGCATACTGTAGCCAGTAGTTTAATTCATACACCACCTACAAAATGCCCTTATAAAACTGTTCACAGAGAAGTTAACCTGCTAATTGCAATAGTACTTAACTTTGACTGGAAAGCTCTGCAGGCCACTCTGCCAGATGACTTCTCTGTACACAAACTGTAAGGTGCTACAACCTTATTCACACCCGTCTGATTGCCTGTACATTCACTCGCACCATCACTCATTTCCTCATCAGCCTTAGAAACAACTTGCCCATCTACTTTAAGAAAAATAACAGCAGCTTGCAACAACCACCCTGTCCCCCAGTACTCATTTATTTGCTTTGCAAACTTTAAATCACCACCAGCTGTGCCAGTTTAAACCAGCAGGGTGATGGATTGAATTTTTTTTTATAAAATATGTTTCAGTGGGTACTGTGGCTGGTATATTTTCCAATCATAAGTTTATCCCACTATCCATTTGGTACAAACACTGATATATCACATCCTGTAGAAAATGAAACACAGTCATAAACAACTATGAAAGTGAATGGAAAAAATGAAAGGTAACGTTTGATAATAAACAGTGCTGGAGAAATGCGGCCTTTTACAAGGCACCATACATTTATGAGGGAATTCACCATATTAGTGGTAGTACAGTGTTTGTGGTGGATCAGTGTTCTACAAATATAATTTTAAAAAGTGGGTGTGGGGCTTATTTTTCAAAGGCTATACCTGCAATCCAGTGCATGGGAACAACCAGCCACACCCCCTGCCTGAGCTATTTACAGTAAGTCTGCTCCTTCCAGCCTCACTGAGAAGCACTGTTTCTTTCCTGCAGCCAGAGGCTCTGCCCCCCACCCCCCCCAATTTCTCCCAGTGTTTGTTTCCCACCTTACCTCTGTGATTGTGGACTTTCTGCTTGGTTTGTGTCTCTCGGGCTTTCTAGGTCAGTATGTTGCCTTCTTCCTTCCTTCCTGTCTGCAGTCTGTGCTTCTCTCAGTCACCTATTTTGGCTGCACTCTCTTCTTATGTACCTTGTGTTTCTTTCAGTTTTGGTTATTTTCTTGTCTTCTAGTTTCCCCGGTGTTCTGCATTCATCATTTGCTTTTGAATTGTGATATTCAGACTCCCATTTTGCTGTTTTTCCATACCTGTAGCAATATATCAGTTCAACTACAATCCTTAAATGCTTACACCTGGCTCCTAGCCAAGCAGTCACTGCCTTCTGGGTTCTGTTGTTCACTTTAGCAGCTACTGCTCCCTAGTTTTTGGTTTCCATATCCCCCTGCTTTCCCTAGCAGTTTCATTTGTTGTTTCTACATTCTTAGTCTATCTGACTTACAATGCATCAGCAACTAACACTACTGTCTCTTATGGAACTGGTTGGCATGCATTTGTCATTCAGTCCTATCACTCAGTCTCATTTAATATCCTAGTAATTATCAATGTTCTCAACCAGCTGTTCAGCCTTACCCATGTTTCCTTTCTTCTGTGTGCTCATGGCCATCAGGCTTTGCAATTGGCCTCCCTGTACTCCTGCATTCAGATGCATGCCAGCCCCAACCACAGCATGGCTTTCAGAGCTCCAGCCCTTTAAGTCTATGGTCATGCTCTGTCCCTTAAATTCTGCATCTTGAGGGTGGGTCCCTCAACTCAGGCGGGGTCCTTCTGCCCTTTGGGTGAGAATGTCCCAGGCTCAGGGTGAGGTTTTTGTTGTGCACATCAACTTGAAGGCACGTCTTGATGTAGCATTTAAGACTTCAGCTGTGGAAGGTGGAGCCTCTAAATGCAAGGGGGCACCTTTAGCTGTGCAGAACATGTTGGCAGCACCCTTGAAAGCTGTTCACTCTACAGCCACATGTGGTTCACTTCATCTCCACCTCTTCTTTTCCTCTACCCCTCAAGGATGAATACCATACAACTCCAAGTCCCAGGCCCTCAAGGGTTCAACTCCTATGCCTTACCCTGCAAGGGTTCAGCTTCCTCTCTAGGCTTCCCCTCATGGAGGCCAGGTGAGTGTCTCTCAGCGGTTGTTGCACTCATACTCCTGCCTTGGGAGGTGGGTTTCCTTTGAGGGAATCTCCTTTAGCTGCAGAGATTGGCTTGTGGCACCCCCATGACTGTCCCATTAGGGGGATAGAGTGAGAGCTCTTACTCTAAAAAATCTTTCCCATGAATCTGGTCTCTAAATTGCAGTAGCTGAGACATCACTAATTTATCTAAAGCCTGGAATGAAGGCAACCAAGGCATTGGATCCCCAGAGGTTTCGCCCTCATACATTTTTTTTCCTCTCCTCCATAGGTTTCATAGGTTGCATGAGTTTGAAGGAAAAGCCCATAATTGAACTCACCATCATTAGTTTAATGATGATAATGACATTTCTTATCACCCAGAAACAAATCAAGTTCATTTTTGAAAAGGTCCATATTTTGATTTAAAACCATATAAGCTGGAAGAGAATTCCACATGTGTGGCACTCTTTGAGTTACAAATTGTCTCCTTCGTTGGGTTTTACAGGTTTCAAAATATAATCTTAGATTCTGTGACCTAGTACTTTTAATTGATTGTTTCATTAAACAATGTGTTTCTAAAAACAGTTCATCACCACAAGCCTTATAGGCCCAACACATATCACCCCTTGAAAACCTATATTTCTGTGAGTAGAGTCCTAAGTTCCTTGGCCTATCCCCATATTCTAGATGTGCTACCTTAGATACAGATTTAGTCATCCTACGCTGCATAGATTCATAAGTTTTAAAATCTTTAATTGCAGTGGGGGAGCAGAATAGGGCACAGTATTCCAGATGTGTTCTAACCAAAGAGGTATACAGGGGTACCAGAACCTCAGCTTCCTGACTTTTTATATAGGTTCATAGGTTCATAGTTGAGTACAAGCTCAGGAGGCAAAGCCTATGAATGAGCTTGCCACCCTAGGGTAGGATATTTTTTTATATATAATCAAATTCTGAATTACCCATGAATAGATCTAAATGATATTTAAACATATTGATGGTCTTACTTTCTACAACTATGGATGGTAATGTATTCCATAGATTGACTATTCTTTGAGAAAATCACTGACTTTTCTTTTTAGTTCGGCAATTAACTCCTATAAATTTGAGGTTATGAGATCTTGTTTGTGAAATATAAAAATTAGTTTCTATCCCCAAGGTTTCTGTAAGGTCTGGTTCTCTTATGGCTTCATAAGCTAAACAAAGGTTACCTCTAAGCTGTCTATATTGGACTGAGTATAGGTCCAATAATTGTAATCTTTCTCCATAGTTAATACCTTCCATTACTTTGATTCTTTTTGTCATTTTTCTTTGAACCCCTTCTATTTGTTTCTTAATCCGAATTGTAGTAGGTGCGCAAAAAGGGGCACAGTAATCCAGATGTGATCCTACTAAGCTAATATAAAGTGGTAGAATAACCTGGGATTGTCTGCTTTTAATATTTTTTCATATACATCCCATAATTCTTTGGCATTTCTTAATTTTTAGTATTGTGTTATTCTCAAAGTTAAGCTTAATATCTATAGTTACCCCAAGGTCTTTTTCAAAATCTGTTTCTTGTAATTTTGAGTTATTAAGTAAATTATTATTTTTCATGTTATTGTGACCCAAGTGCATTACTCTACATTTTAGTTCATTAAACATCATTTTACTTTTTTGTGCCCATACTTCTAGTCCTTCTAGTTCCTTTTGAAAAGCTTTAATTGCCTCACTGGAGATAACAATACAGCATATCTTACAATCGTCTGTGTATTTTGAATATTCTTTAGCATACATCTAAGTATACCATGACATTTTTTTGCAGTAATGTTAATATGGTGATTGAATTTCAGATTATTAGTGATAGTCACACCAAAGTCCTTCTCAGAAGTAGTTACTTCAAGTTTGATATCATCTATAAAGTGGGAGATCACATGATGGCCCTGTAGTGGAGACAGTGCTGCTGATCGTCTCCCTCCCTGAATGCCGACTTTTCATCAAAAACTAAAGGTATTTCTCTAAAAACTAAACTAAAACCAGGGTCTACAGTCACTCTACAGCCCTACTACTATTCTGGAGTGGAGCCTCTTGAAACCGGACGTATTTGAATTGATACCCGAAGAGTGGATTCTGGGCCTATTGATGATATGGAGGCCAAAATGAGACAGGCGCCCCCAACCCATACCCCGACTCTAACTACAGAAAACGGGCCAAAAAGACGAAAAGCCCAATCCAGTGCTTCAGCCAAGTCCTCTGCGGCTATATTTACAGCTCAATCAAATCCTCCTCTTTCTGAGAAAAAATTTATGGAAGAGCTTTTGACATTTAAATCCGGCTTACAAGAGCTGACCTCCGAGTTAAAATCTCTTAGAGGAGACCTGGCCAAAACTAACAGAGCTATTTCTGATACCGCTGTAAGAGTTTCTTCATTACAAGGCTGGAAACAATCTACGGACGTGGAAATGACAGCTTTAAGACACAGGCAGCATAAGATAGAGTCTAAATTAGAGGACTTAGAAGGTCGAAGGAGGCAAAATAACATACTCATATTTGGTCTCCCTGAGGATGCTGAAGAATCGATGCCAATTACCTCCCTGCAAAAGTTACTTGGAAAAATAGTGGGACCATCTCCTAACAACACTACATACATCATTGAAAGAGCACATCGCTCTCTACATCCAAAGCCAGGAGCTGGGAAGCCACCTCGCACTCTTATTGTGAAGTTCCAGAACTATCAGGATACAATTAATGTGCTGGGGCAAGTGAAAGATACACGTCAGGTTCTATGGGAAGGCCAGCAACTCCGGTTCACTCAAGACCTGCCTGCCTCCATTAGACAATGGCATTCCGAATATCACCCCATGGTGACGAAGTTAATGGCTGCAGGGATAAGATATAGGGTTCAATACCCCTCGCGCTTTGCGGTCCTCATCGCTGGATCTTGGCATAGCTTTGAGTCAGCTCAACAAGCGCTTCCAGCCCTCCAAATCCTTACTTCCAGATTTGTTTGCAGCTCATTGAGGGCTTATCTCGGTTAAGAAAATATGTCTGATTCCTTCTGGAAAGTACAGCACGAAAGTGTGAAAGTTTGCTTGGAGTGCTTGGATAATATTCTGAGGGGTCACAAGAGGGTGACAAAGGCCGATGGAAAACTGTTCTCTTTAGTTGGACACTTTCAGTTGAAGGGTTATTATTAAAACTTTTGAATACAGATAATCGCCAGTCTCTTAGTAGAGTAGTTTCTAAGGGTATGTTTGGTTAAATATGTTTCAAGTATAAGGGGAGCTACCCATGTGGTTTTAAGTAGTGAATGGCTGACTAAGTAGGAAATTACTCTGGCCTTTCCTTGAGGAACCTTTGTCCCCCCCCTTTTTTTTTCTTTCTTTTCCGGGTTTGGTAAATCTAAAATATATAATCCTCTAATATGAAGGAGTTGGTGGTTCGGGGGCTGGCGGAATTTAGCAGTGAGAACAACCAACAGGGCACTATGTGCCACAGAGATGGATGGAGACATAACCACAGCAGCACAAAACCATTATCTGCTGACAGTCTTGATAGTAATGTATGTGGTTATATGTCGGTGTTATGTATCTATTATACTCAAGATGTTTAATTTTGTAAGGGCTGTGGTTGATGGGGGTAGATACCTACTTAGGGATAAATGCATGTACAACTGCATTTCAATGGATACTAAGCTTTGGTTAGGGTTAAATTGCATAGGGCTGGGATATTATGGTTACTGGGGTAGTGTGGGTATTGGGGAGCAGGGGTTGGGGATTTGGGTTATAGGGTTGTCTGCCACCAAGAAATTAAGGAATAAACTATATCTGGTTATTTGTTTGTGGCTGTATATTTACGGTGGCTATGTCTTTCTTTCATTTTCTATTAGTGTCTATGATGGGGCTTAAATATTGTTCTTGGAACATAAAAGGGGCACAAACCCCAACTAAGCGGACCAAAATTTTTATTCATCTCAAAACTCTGCAAATTGATGTAGCCTTTTTACAGGAGACACACCTTAAATCTACATGTATCCATTATTTCTGTAGAAACTGGGTGGGTCAGGTATATGGGGCCGGTAAGGACTCCAAGAGAAGAGGAGTAGTTATTTTAATTGCTTGTAAAGTTCCATTCAGACTTTCACAAATAATTCAGATCCTGAAGGTAGATTTATTATTATAAGAGGCCTGTTGGTTCATACGGAGGTCATTCTGAGTTGCCAATATTGCTTGGTGGAGACTGGAATCTTGTGCTCTCAAATACACTGGATAGATCTGGTAGAACTAGATTAAGGTCCTCCTCTGGTCAAAACGCCATACATGAGCTAATGTCCTCTTTGGGCCTTGTGGATCCTTGGAGGCTTACACATCCCGAAGACAGGGAATATTCATTTCATTCCCTTCCACATAATACCTTTTCCCATACAGACTTTTTTCTTTTGTCAGCAGATCATATTTCAGGGATCTCCATAGTACATTATTCATCTAAGGCTATCTCGGATCATCGGATGGTCAATCTCCAATTAAATCTTTCACCTAACGTACATAGAGACAGAATTTGGAAGCTTAATAATCAGCTTTTAGATTCAGAAGAACATGTTCATTTAATTCAATATTTCATTAAAATTTACATGGAGCACAATGCCTCATCAATGTCCAAGAAAGACTTCCTATAGGGATCCCTGACATGTGCACTAAGGGGAGAATTAATTTGTTTAGTGACCAAACGTAAGAAACAAAAAATCACCGCTCTCTCCTCAAAATTAAATCAAATAGCAGAGTTAGAGAAATCCCTCTCCCCTTCCTCCTCAGTGGAGGACTGGTCCAAACTAGAATCTCTCCTGGCTCAGTATAACAAATTACTAGCCGAAAAGGCAGAATTCCTGTTACTTCATTCCAAAATTTCCTACTTCGATCAAGGTGAGAGGGCTGGGAAGTTACTAGCCTTGCGATTGTGTACCCAGTTAGCTGAGAGAATAATTCCTTTTGTTTATTCTTCTTCAGGAGTGCTTCTTAGTTCCCCCTCAAGATATTGCGAATGCCTTTCGTGAGTATTATCAGCAATTATATTATGCCCCGGTAAATCATTATCTATCCCAACAACTGGAGCTGTTCCTCCAAGACATAAAGCTCCCAGTACTGGCCGAATAAGAGATTGACAAACTAAGAAGCTCCATTACCTTATCACAGATTTGTGAAGCCATTGATTCTTTACCTGCAGACAAGTCTCCCAGGCCCGATGGTTTTACAACTAATTTTTATAAGGCGTTAAAGGATACCATAGCCCCGATACTACTGGAAACATTTTATTATCTATTTGAGAATGGGCTATCGGATACTTCCCTGTCTCTAGCCACTATTGTGGTACTCCCGAAACCTAATAAGGACCCCTTAAGTATAAGCAATTACAGACCCATTTCTCTCATTAATGTTGACCTTAAAATCCTTGCTAAAGTTCTTTCCTCCAGACTTAGTCAAGTATGGGGGCATCTTATTAGTACAGAACAAGTCAGATTTATCAAAAACAGACTTTTCTCGGACCATCTCAGGAAATTAGCCTATCTTTTTTCTGCATCCAGGGATTCAGACATACCCGCTTCTCTTGTGTCCCTGGATGCAGAAAAAGCTTATGATAGGGTGTCATGGGAATATCTTTTTTTGTTACTTTCCAAATATCATATACCCCAGGAATTTATACAATGGGTCAAAATATTATATACAGCACTGTCTGCCCAAATTCAATGTAATGGTGTTTTGTCTACCCCTTTTACCCTGTCACAAGGTATGCGTCATGGTTGTCCTCTTTCCCCCTACCTTTTTAATATTTATCTAGAACCTCTTATTAGGAAAATTAACCTCTTCCCACTCATAAGGGGCATACAAATAGGGCACCAGGAATATAAGATATCTGCGTACGCAGATGACTTATTGCTACATATCGCCAATCCTGCCCAATCACTCCCAATAGTATTCCAAATTATAGCACAATTTGAATCTTTTTTAAATTATAAATTAAATTTGATGAAAACAGAATTTCTTCCCCTTAATAAATATACTATGAAAGTTGATGTTGCTCATATGGGTATACAATGGAATCCTGAGAGACTGAAGTATCTTGGGATCTATCTCCACCCTTCTTCGAGAATTATGAAGCAACTTAATTTAGTAGATCTCATTAATACATTAACAGAAGACCTCAAGCGTTGGTCAAAATTACCTCTAACCTCATGGGGGCATATGAGCATCATTAAAATGAACTTGCTGCCATGCTTGCTATATCCATTACAAATGCTTAATCAGGCTCTTCTGTATTCATGGTTTTCCCGAGTCCATGGCATTCTTAGTAATTTTATATGGCAGTGCAAAAAAGTCAGAAGAAGTTATTTAAAACTAACTAGATGTAAATAAGACAGAGGTCTCCAAGCTCCAAACTTTTATATATATTACTTAGCAATCCACCTGACTAGAATTCATTACTGGCTGCAGTCTAAACATCATGCTGGTTATTTGCCTCCTCGGGTTAGGATTGAACAGGATCTCTGTGGGGAATTTGGATTAGATCCAAAGGTTTTATCTTTTATTTCATTAAAAAAGCTTCCAAAACCCCTATATACCACTCCTTTAAATTCTTTAATTCAGACACAACAGCAGCTAAGTGCTCTTCTCAAGATAGACAGGTACAGGGATATAGCACAGCCTCTGTTCTGTAATCCTAATTTGTTAATAGCTGGCAAGTCAATTAAATCGCAGCTCTTCTGGCCACAAATAGGCATAGAGAGGGTGGAGCAATTAGTGAGGGATCAAAAAATGATTTATTTTAAGGAAGGCTGCTCCCTTTTTAAATGGGAAAAAACATCAATTTTTAAATACTTTCAGTTATCTCATATGTTGATGCAGTACTTTGGGACAGGAACTTGACTTAGTCCTTTTCTCAGCGTATTACTCCCATACCTGGAGGCTATGCCATCTTCCCATTTAATATCTTACTCTTATAATTTTATTCTTACGACAGTGACCCTTTCAGATAACCAAAGATTCTACCGATGGGATAGGGTCACCCAGGCATTCTCTAATACTAGACACTGGTCTTTAATTTGGGCACATCTATATAAATATATTAAATGGGACAAATATAGATATATGCAGTTTTGTATAACACATAATTTATATTATACTCCCTCCAAATTACATCGAATAGGTTTCTATCTACTAGCCAATGTTCTAAATGTCACCAAGCTGCTGCAGATCTAACTCATATGTTATGGTCCTGTGAAAAGATTGCTCCCCTCTGGCATAGCATTGAAAATAAGTTGAATCCATTATTAGCCTTGTCATGAAGTTTTAATATAGAAACTTGTCTCATAGGTGACTACACATCAATACCAGGGGGCAATCAGAGAGCTCATATGGCACTAATTTCAGCATGTGCAACAAAAAAAAGTCATACTAAGACATTGGTTAGACTCAACTACCCCAGCATACCTGGAGTGGTTTAATGAAATGTTGTTCGCCTTACAGGCCGAATTCACAATAGCAAAGTTGTCAAAGAATATGAATAAATACAAAAAAAGATGGGAACCTCTTTATACTCTTCTTAAAATTAATTAGTCTTAGTTCTTTTATCTAATTTCTATTCCCATCTTTTATCTTTTTTTGAGGTGAATTTTGGGTTTGTGGCCCTATAGGCAAACCAATTTTAGTTGTTGTCGTTGTCTTACTGGGTAGCCTCTCTATTTGTTTTCCCCTTCGGTTTTGATAATATGGACGCAACCATAACTTGGTGTAATTGTGATTGGTGGCAGGCTTGGGAGGGTGGTGTAGGTGGGTGCAGGTGGGGGTGGGGATCAAGTAAGCAACAAATAATTGCAGTTCTTCTCCTTATTGCAAATGTCTTTACATTTTCTGGCTTGCGTCTCTATTGTTAACTGCTTGCTTACTAAAAATTAATAAAGTATATTAAATTAAAAAAAAGATATAATCTATAAAGTAGTTTGCCAATCGATTATTGATCCCAAGATGCATCACCTTACACTTCACAATATTGAAAATGAATTTATGTTCAGTGGCCCAGTGGTTATTTAAATTGTCCTGAAGTGTTTCAACAGAAGTGAGGTTGTTAACAATGCCGCCAAGCTTACTATTGTCAGCATATTTTTGAACCAAACACCATTTGTTGCTTGCATACTTGAAATCATAATATTAAATAATATTGGTCCAAGTACCGACCCCCGTGGGACACCACTACTAACAATGTCCTAATCAGAATTACATCCTCTTAAAACAACTCTCTGTCTCCTATTATCCAACCAGGAGTGTATCCATTGTATGATCAAGGGTTGTATTAATAGTTTTTGAAGCTGCTCAAGGAGTAACTTATGTGATACTGTATCAAAGACTTTTTCGTAATCTAAATAAATAACATCAACTGGGAGACCCTCATCTAATGCCTTGCTAACTGGTTCAAAAAAGCTAACTAAATTACTCATACATAATCTTCCCTGGGTAAAACTGTGTTAAGTAATATTGAGCTTTCCTGTTTTTTGAAGATGTTCAATGATTTTATGCTGTAGTAATCTTTCCATAAGTTTACCAACACAAGAAGTTAGGCTAATGGGCCTATAATTGCTAATATTATTTTTAGAGCCTTTTTTATAGATTGGGGTAACATTTGCCATTTTCCAATCATCCAAAACAGTACCTTCTTTTAAAGATGTATTGAAAAGTAGAGTTAGTATGCCAACTAGTTCTGTACTGAGATTCTTTATAAAGATGGAAGGAATATCATCATAACCAGCAGGAAGTAGGTTTAGTGTTAGTAATAACTCTAACTGTATAATTTTCAGTGAAATAGATCATAGGGCAAACAGTAGGTAGATTATTAATACTGAAGTTCTCTTTATTTTTGAAAATACTAACAAAGTATTTATTAAATTTGTCTGCCATTTGTTTACCATCCCTAATTAATTTGTCTTGGATTAGGAGTGATCCTGCCCCAATCTTAGTTCCTCTCAGAGAACCAATATAATTATAAAACTGTTTTTTATTGTTTTTACAACCTCCTGCTAGTTTAAGTTCTAAGTCTCTTTTTGCTTGCCTTATCAAAGTTTTGGTGGTGTTTGAAATATGTTTAAACTTCAACCATGCTTCATGTGTAGGTTGTTTTTTATAATGATTAAAGGCTTTTTTCTTCTTCTTAATACTATTTTTAATATTACTATTCCACCAAATAGGTACTCTCTGTTTTTTATCATTATATTTTACCCTATTGGGCACCCAAGTCTTTATGCAATGGTCAAATGTTTTGTTTAATAATATTCCACCTCTCACAAGAATCTAGGCCTTCAAGATCATTTTGCCAGTTCCATTGCCTTACATATTGCTTAAACAGCTTATAATTACCTTTATAGAAATTGGCTACTTTGGTATTTCCTGCTGTATATGTTTTAGTTATAAATAATCTCCAACTAATAACAGAATGATCACTGTCACCCAGAGGGTATTGTATTATTAGTGTGGAATCAAAATGTTTAATAATGGTGACTATAAGATCAAGTATATTATCCTTCCCAGTTGGTTCATCTATTATTTGTTCAAGATTGTTTTGCATAATAAATTGAACTAACCTATACACATTTCTATTAGGGTAAAATTTTAGAGTATATTTTAAGTGCTTTTTTTAAAAAACTTAAGAGGAAAACAGGTACATCTTGAAAAAGGGTCTGTGACCCAATGATGTATAAACCATTTTTACCTGTATAAAAATAAACTTTTACTGCTACTACTTACTACTTAGAGTAGGTCAATTTATACCTGGTAGATTAAAATCCCCCAAAAGAATAAAATCTGTACTAATAACAATTTTGTCCAGTGCTGAATTAAATATATAATTTTCTTCTGTATCTAAACCTGGTGCACAATATCCTACTCCTATTGTTAGTGGATCAGGCAGACAACTGATCTGTACCACAATTAGTTCACTGTTAATAAGATTATTTTTTAGTTCGCAGTATTGCTGAAGGTTACAAAAGTTAGGTAGTCTCTGCAACAGGTGGTCCATTATGTAGTACATTTGTATTAGTATAACATTTACCCAGGTAGGTTTCCACTAGAGTTGGGGTTGGATAACAGCTTTCGTTTCATTGCCATTCACTATCTTCTTATGGAAGGCATGCCTCTTCTGCCATTGGTTTTGACAGTCAGTCATTGCTCAGCTCAGTCTCTGTTTGGTTCCAGTCATCACTGTTTGCTGTCAATCTGTTCTCACTCAGGCTCTGTGGTCACTACTTGTTGCTCAGTAGTTTTTAGAGTTCCTTCCTAAGAAACCTTTAGCCTAAAGTCATTATGTTCCCACAGCACCTCTAGGTCTGGAACCCTCCTCAAGAGGGTTCCTTTGCTTTCACAGTACCCCAACAGGGTGGTAGTTTCCCATGGAACAGAGAGTGTGAACAGCTAAAGTATTCACCTATGACAATCAACAACGCATTCATTAAAATACTTTCAGACTATCAACAAAGTTGCACAAGCGTAACTTCTTACTAAGTTGCATATGCCCATTGAATAAAAATCAGTGCATGTGTTAAGCAGCTCTACAAGGATGTTAGTTAAAGGTTAATGTAAGGCTAGTAGAATGCCAACAGTCAATAAAATATCTTAATTTCTCAAACCCTTTATAAAATACACAATGATAATTCAATCCTCAGCTTCAGTATGTCCTATCCATAATGGTGTTTTCATCCAACAGCTGTCTAGTCTGTCAGTGAAGGAATTTGCAACACCACCAACTCTGAAGGCCAGTGTTTCCATACTTCCTCCCTGTCTGAGTGAAGTAGTGCTCACTCATCTCCCTCTTAAAACCGTCTCTCTTAATTTTGAATAGGTGCTGTCTTGAACTTTCAGGTGCATGCTGCTGAAGATGGATTGTTTATACATGTACAACCAGAAATGCAAAGATCATCGAAGATCTACTCCATTGTAGAAAATGTTATCTCCCCCTAAACATCAACTTTTCACCTTTTACTACTCTACATTCTTTGAAGCTTTGTTTTCATTTTTAAACATGTTATTTGCATCTGCCTTGTTTCTTGTTTGTTTTCATAGTCAGAGTGACTTAGCTTTTTTCAGTTTTGTTGGCTTTAGCCTGGCCTAATGCTTAATGCCCCTTTTCTGATTGGCAGTCAGTGATGCTGGCTTTGAATTTATAGCAAGCAGGAACTATGCTGTGTTGGGCCCTACCTGGTCAGTTACATTTTAGATATGGACTTTTCTCTGGTAGCTTTGTAACAAACTGGTCCCACTTAAGTGATACTTTGCACTTTCCTCCTGCCCTAGAAAATCCTGTTATAATGTTCTGGGGCATCCAAAAGGAAACAAAATGCTAAAGTCACTGGTGCCCATGGCATCAGTAGCACTAAAATGTTTGGTGCTAGTGTTATTTAAATAGGATCCCATGGTTCATTATGACTTTCCTCTAGGTTTGGCATACTGTATTAGTGACTAGCTCTGGTTATGCCAAAAACAGTGCCCTGGGCTTCCATACATTTTTTCTGGCCTTCAATCTTTGGATAGCACTGGAAAGAGAATCAACAGTACAATATGAGCCACTGATTCATCAGGATTTTAGGGATCATTTTCTTCTCTCGCCTTTATTTCTGACCTCCATATAACAGTAAAAGCTTCAGTAGTATGCTAAGTTAACAATGCTGAGTGACCAATGAGACCAGGATTTTAAATCAGCCTGATTCTCACAACTCCATTCTCTCCAAAGGTGGAAAATCACATCTTCCCCCCTCCCATTCCCCAGGAACTTTTATAATTTATAACTTCTCTCTCTCTCTGTCTCTTTTTCTCTCTCTTCCTTTGACTGCAGCAACAGCTACTCTGTTTCCTTTCCTTCCCACACACTGTGAGCAGGTACAGTGCAGCAAAGCAACCACCCACTTATTATTTGCTAATTGGATGTTGCTATGCAGCAGTTTCTCACTGTCCTAAATGGATCAGTGACTTTCTTCAATTTTCCTTCAAAGTAGTCAAACAAAATTAATGTTCAAGTCCTTCTCCCATCTAAGCATTTGTGTTTACCCCATCCCTACTCCTTGTTTCTTTTGACTTTCACAGATGGTATACTTTGTACATTTCTTAAAAAAAGAACATGATAGAACATGTTACCATAATTGCACATACATTTTACTTTGTACATCTTTCCAGAGTTATTGTTATTGTGCAACATTGCTACTGCTTCATTCCCAGAGTAAGTATGTGCTTAGTGTCCAGGGTCACCACTGTAAATCATCTTGTTCACAATGTGCCTTACCCGGTTCACAAAGACTTAATTAGGTAGTTATTTTATTGTTTTGGGCTGGTAAAAGGTAAACTGAGCCAAGGCCCATTTCCAGGTATGTTGCAGGTGTACCAGGTTATTAAATAAATTGCGCAGGTTCACGCAGTAGGCTACTGAAGGTTGTAGGAAAATTAACCCAAGTCTGCTGAGTGTACCAAGCTCATTCTCAGCAAGCTGCTCTAACCATAAGGCTGTACTGCCAGCTTGCAAAATTAAAGATATATAAACATTGACAGCAGTAGATACATCCCAGGTAAACATTATCTTTATATTTGTACCCTCATAATGGATGCCCAGATTGGTGATGATCTATAGAGTATAGCAAGAAGCCTAGAGACAGTCTATTTTTTTTTAATAAGAACCTAATATACAGGGATATTCAGAAATAAGTACCAGTATAGCTACATATATAAAGATACACTGCAGAAAATTCCCATTCATTTCAAAGGGATTTTCTGTGATATATCTGGATATGCAGTATCTAGATACCTATATTTCTTTGTTTTAAAGTCTCTGCTGAATTGTAGCCATCCTCCTATTGAAGCCATACCTAAAAACGTCTGCTCATATTAGAAGTAACCCTGTATTGTAGCTGTACATAAATGGTCTGTTTACCCAGGTGTACTTGTCCTTTGCCACCAGAACATCAAGATCAGTCGATGTGCTTAACAACTGTCTGACTAAAATCAATGAATGGGTAGCTTCCAGCTGGCTGAGACTTAACCCGGCCAAGGAGGAGGAGGTACTGGTGATCGAGCCTGGTCACAGATGTGATGGGTTGCTACCTGGGGATGACTCGGGGCTTTTCCTGGATTCTGCTCCATTGGTGACTGCCCTGAGGGTGCAAAATCCGGGCATGATCCTTGATAACAAATTGTCTTTTGAAGATCAGGTGTTATCTGTTGTCAGTGGCCATTTCTACCATCTGTGGAACATTGCACGGATTAGGCCCCTCATTCTGTCCAAGGACCTGCCAATGCTAGTGCATGCTTTTGTGACCTCCACACTTGACTACTGCAACTTTCTATACTTTGGGATCATGGGAGGTACCCTCTGCAGACGTCAGCTAGTGCAGAACATGGTGGCTCAGATACTGGTGGGCATCTTGAGGTCCAGTCATGTGACCCTGGTCCTGCAGCCTCTGTACTGGCTACCGGTCAGGTGGAGGGTCCTTTTTAAGGTGGGTCTTCTCACCTTTAAGGACCTATATGGACTAGGTCCTGGCTACCTGTCAGAACTCCTGACACTGGTGACCTCTGCTTACTCCATCTGTTCCTTATTGAGGGTCCGCCTGGACATTCTTAGGGTTTGGCTCAAAACCTCAGTAGATCATGCATTCAGCATCTCTGGGCCAACCCTGTGGAATTCATTACCATCTTCCATCCAGGAGGCTCCCTCAGTTAAGGTGTTCAAGCGGAGGCTGTAGGCCCACCTCTTTGTCTTGTCTTTTCCAGATTTCTGAGTACATCCTGTTCTAGTCCATTCTGTGACACTAGAAACATAGAAACACAGAGGTTGATGGCAGATAAGGACCGCAAGGCCCATCCAGTCTGCCCATTTCTTTTTCTACCTTAGACACTCTGAAAGCCTTTTAATTTATTTGAAATTGTTATATTTATGCATCATTACTGTTTTAATTATTTGTGCTGTTTCTCATTATGTCTGGTTATAACTCCTGTTAAGTGCCCAGTTCCTCTGGGATTGGGTACCCTACAACTAAAATGGCATTGCCTTGCCGTGCCGTACGAGTGAGTGCAGCATCTTTATTTAAATATACACAATGACTGCAGAAGGTTTATTTAATCACACACAGACTAGTACCAACATAACAGTAAGTAAAATAAAATGCACAAAATTTTATTTACAGGCTTCATTCTTTCTTGTGACACACTGGCTACAGTGAACCTGAGGAAAAAAGTAGTACAGTATTAAGATTTGATGATGCAAGAACTCTTAACCTGGCTAGTCGTTTTGAATATTGTCACTGATCTATTCAAGCCTATGCTCACTGTCCAGGTCCAGGTCCCCTGTGAATTGTCATCAGTGCCCATCTTGGTTACTTCACTCTGTACTACTTCACTTTAGGATGCCATTGAACTGTTGGCGCTACAAGAATAGAGGTATTTTACAGGTTCACTCCTCACTGTACTCGCTGTACCATCATCTCTTGTGGAGCTTATTATTCAAGGTTTGCATTGGTGAGCATACAAACTTGAAATGAGCACACAGTGTTTTTGGTTTTTACTGCATTCCAAGTCACTTTCACTTACTCTACCATCTTGGATCTTGATGGTGCTTTGGGGTTCCCAGCAGCCCAACAGTTGTGTGTTCCTGCTACTCAATAGGGTTGTCAGAACTAGTTCTAAGAAGATTAAAACCCAGGGGTTTGAGTTTTAATTTAGAACTCCAACACCTGTGGGTACTAAATACTAAGGGCTCTAATTACTACATTAAATGCTTTTTTTTCCTTTTGTTTAGACATTTCAATAGAAGATGTCTATCTGAAAAACAATCAAATTATTGGAATTTACAGTTTAATATGTGACACGTGAGAATGTGCTGTTTCTAGGCAGATGTGCCAAACTACAATACATAGAATTATGACTCTTGGCATTTGCACTTTGGCACCCAGTGTTTCTTTTCATTTTCTGCATGTGAATTCACATGCAGAAAAGGAAAGGAAAGGAAATGCTGAGACAACAGCATTATTGTGATAAGAGAGAAGGTCCTTTTTATGGCTGTGAGTGGAGCCTAGAACCATCTTGCTATCTGGAGCTGGAAAATGGAGTATCATGGAACACATGTTTTGGACTTTTCAGTGTATCCTTCTATGCCAACTGGAATAAAATACTCCCTTATTTCTGTTAAGAATGTTGGAGACATACTGTAACTCCAAGCTGCTTATCAGATGCCATTAGGAAACTGAAATAGCTTATTGAATATTTGTTAAATATTGGTTGCCTATTAAACTGGAGATTTGTTTACCCCCTTCAGAATGCAATAACTTGCACATTTAAATACTTAGCATTTAAACAGCTTCTTACTACTAGTTTCACTTGGGGATGTATTGTTTTTCAAGAAAGATTCATACCTCATAAATGTCACCCCTTTTTCAGCAAATCTATAATTTACACTGTTTTTTTAACCTCTAACGACACTATCTGATAAGCACTGTCTCAGACATATACCAGGTCTTCAGTGAACTATCCAGACTAAATCTTTAGCAATCAGCAGGCATATTCTACTATGCTTTTTTGGAAAAAAATATATTTAGCTACAGCAAACACACACACGCATATGCACACACACTCTGTACACACCATCCTCATGGCCACAACATTCAAAATAAATATGGCATTCTAATATGTTATAAAACAAGAAATTGTTTGTTTATGTCAGTGAGCACAGTGAAGTTCAGTTTATAGTAGATTTCCTTTAAATATTTCTTAACCTATATTTAGTATCCTGGATACAAACATACACACACACACACACACACACACACTCACACACAAACACACACACACACACACTCTCTGTACACACTGTCCTCTTGGCCACAACATTCTAAATAAATACTGCATTCTAATATGTTATAAAACAATAATGAAACTGTTTTCTTATGTCAGTGAACACAGTGGAGTTCAGATTAGAGTAGATTTCTTTTAAATATTTTTTATCCTATACTGTATTTTGTATCCTGGATAGCGCTGGAGAGATGCTACAGCTCATTGTCATAGGGAATCTTCATTTGCACATTTTTGCATTGTTTTTACTCAGGCTGTCCCAGATTAGATGCAATATATTGTTTTCAGTGGGGTCACCATTTTGATAATGTATTTCTTCAGGGTAGCCTAGTCCAGGGCCCCCATATTCAAAGGAGATGTGCAAAGCATCCTGGCAGAAAAGGGAGATGTGCCGAGCAACTCCAACAATGCACTACAGCATGATATTCAAATGTGCAGGATGCACTGGCCACAAGGGAATGGGCCAGGGTGCACACAAATAGTATGCCTTGCAGGTCAAGGGTGCATGCCCATGCATATACCACATTGCGGTATACTCAGTGGGAATGTACCCTTCACAGTCCAGAGCAGTGCTGCCTACAGTTAGGCCATGAATAACTGGCCTGACCCAGCCAGCCACCCACAGGTGGGCTGTGGAAGTGTACCCAGGCACACAACAGCTTGGCAGCCCTAGTGGACTAGAGGTACCCCCTCCCATCCCCAATCGATTCAACTCCATCCCCAAAGAGCTCCATAGTGTAGGCCTCCCCCCCAGACCCAGTTGCACCAGAGGAAACCACAGTCCATATCCATAGCATAGAGAATCCCCACCCACTGTCTTGGTACATATGCCCCATCTCTCCCCCCATACCCAACCTGTTGTGAAGACTGGCACTGCCCCTCCACAGCCTGCCACGGTCAGCTGCTGACTGCACTGGACCCAGGTTGGGCACCTGCACTCCGGAATGACCCAAGTGGCTATAGCATGCATTGGGGCACTACACAAGCTGTGGACCCACCAGTGTATGCAGCCATGTGTATGTCAATGGCAAACTGTAAGAGGGAATTGACATACCTCCAATGCATGCCTTGCCGATGCTGTATCTTCCTGCTGTCATACACCACTGCAGGCCCACATTCGCCCCCATTCCCCTGTGTAACATGCCACCCTCCAGACTGCTGAGGTATCCTGGGTGCCATGGGATGCGATATCCTGCAATGCCATTTGCAGTGTACATGCCAGGTTATGGTAAGTTAATCTGCAGTTCCCCCAATTATACAAACAAATCAGAGGTCAGCTGTAACATGCCTGTTCTGGGACCTGTGTAAGTGAGTACAGCATCAGCTGTCACTCACACTGAGAAGTGCAACAGCACTGGGATGATGGATCTGCATCCAAGCACCTGAGGTGTATGCCCACGGGGCATTATTGCCCACACACAGCTCATGCCTATGTATGACACATTCCAGCATCCTACTACCAGTGCTCCACCACCTGAAAATAAGATGCCATTTCTTCTGCGAACTATACAGGTTAAATATATAGCAATCAGCAGGCATATTCTAGGAAAATACATTGTAAAAATGTGTAAAAGGAAGACCACATTGAAACTGCCTCTCAGCAGATCTGCATTGTGTAAATTCATTAGAAATAATGGGTAAAAGCATCCGAAAAGCTCTCCACAGCCATATTGGCTCTGACGAGAGTTTATTCTTAAGGCTGCCTGATGTAATTAGGGTAGACTTCTTGGGGTTATTATATGGAGTCTTTAGAATCCACAAGAAGCATATTACCTATGTTACTAATGTAATTACTGTGTGAAGACCTCATCACAGTAAATGCAGAGCTAACATGCACAGCAGCATTCCATCTTCATTGTTTTCCACTGTTTATCAGAATACATTGGGCATGCAAATAATTTCATTCATCCTCTGACTCAAACCATGGCTCACGATACAAGTCAGTTTCACTTTCAAGCAATAAACTAAAAAAAACTGTTTATGCCCCCACTCAAACCATGGCTTGAGATGCAGTTCAGTTTCCAGCAAAGCATGAGTGAATAGAATTCAGGCTCATTTACCAGGGAAATGCAGGCCACTGCCTTTCCTCTTCCAATGTTTTTCACTGGTGCTCATAATGGGGTACCACTGCCCCCCCCCCACTGTGTTTCTCTGGTTCTGATAATGTGGGGCAATGCTGCTCCATACAGTGCACTGCTTTAGTTCAAAGTCACCACTTGTTCTGCTGGTGGGAATGCAATGTTAATGGAGTGGTGGTGTCTCAATGGCAATGTCAGATATGGTGGGGTGGTGGACTATCCTGTCTAGAGGAAATCACCACTGGTTCTGCTGGTGGGGATACAAAGTTGATGGAGGGGAACCGCTTGTCCCAATCAATAAGATTATGTAAAGAACACCTTACATGCATCCTGATCTAAAAGTAAAATAGAAATACTGGTCCCAAAACAATAACAGCTTCACTGTTTGCTGGCTAGGATGCCCAGCACCATACACTAAGGAGTGTTCTTTCTGTCTGCTCAAATGCTGACTGCTGCTAAGGTACACTAAACATTAGAAATAAAATGAAGAAATGCTGTTCAAGGAAAGTAGACTTAAACAGCTGCAGTTAACAGTTGCTTAGCATAAAGCAAACTGAATGCAAACTTTGCTTAGCATTTATTTGTTGGCTAGGGAGGGGGGTTGTGAAGGACATAGCTTGAAGTGAACTAAACTGTTCAGTTTGTAGATAAAAGATAAACATGCACTTTATTTGTTTGATGTGAGGGTGGGTTAGTGCAGTATAAATGAGAAGAGCTGTGGCAGATTTTGTGTTTGGCATGCGCGCAAGTGAACATGTTGGTATGAGAGTGCCTTTTGAGGGGTGTGACATTGTCTGCCCAATGCAGAGCAATGTTGCAGGGGCGTGACAGTGCCTCACCAATCAGCACCAAGGCTGACAATGATGGAGTTTCTGGTTTGCTGGGCGGAGACAGTCACCAACTTCAAAATAAGTTGCCATCCCTTTGATCCATGCTGCCCAGCAAGCCAGACTGATCTGTTATGATCAGCCTGGAATGCTTTCCTGCAATAAAGAAAACCATCCATTGATGTCTGTTGCTGGCAGACCTTACTGTCAGAAAGCCTGAACATCCCCATTTTCATCTTTTTAATATTTTTTCTTACAAAAGGTACAAGAAAGACCAAAAAAAATCATCCATCCCTTTACTTTATGAATGAACTAAAAAGCCAGCAGCGAGGAATTTCTGCAGCCTGGGTGTTCACAGGTTCTGCCTTCTAAGGGGAAAATGCAAAAAAAGTCAAAGTTTTTCTGTATTTCAGGCTGCGAATGTAGCAGCAGTGACTCAGTCAACAAACTAAACGAAGCCTGTTGCAACACTCAATCAGCTCCACACATCTACAAAAGTAATCTGGAAAACTCACTTACAGGGAGAGCAGTTTTTTCTGTCGATGCCTGCTACCTGCTTTTCTATGATTTTTGCACCCCTTTCACCCCTATTTATGGTCACTGACTTTTTAGCAAAAAGTACTGAAGAGCAGAAATCCTTCTGAAGAGTGTGTCAGTGGGTGCCGTCAAGCTTCCTGTAACCTCTGAACAAACAGCACCACCGAAAAAACATTTTCACAGTCGCTTTGTCACAGAACCTCTCAATGTGGCACCGTGCTCTCCAGTACTGTGGCTGGTTGCAGCTGTCGTCTCTTTCTGCTAGTTCAGCATAGCCAAGTCCCTGCCATCAGTGTTCAGTTGGGAAAAGTTTTGTATTTATTTATTGTTCTCAGTCATCTTGCATGGAGAAATGTGCAGTGAGAGAGTGCCACGAGTGTATGCCTCTCTCTCTCTTTAGTGTCTTTCTTGTAGCGCAAAACCAGTACTCACCCCCCCAAGTCCCCACCAATGAGCAGGATAACTCACCCTAGTGCTGGGAACTGCAGTCGAGTAGTCATTGCCACCCCCCATGTTCTGTACGGTATCGGGTGTGCCGTTGCTTCTTGCTGTAACTTCTCTAGAAACTGTGCTTATGCAACAGATGCATGCATCACCTATTATCTGCCCATCAAAAATAAATATCAACCTTAACAATCACTGTCAATTAATCAATCAAAACATTTTAATGCCCTCTGTGAATTGTTCTAAAAGCATGACTGTCACTGTCAAACTTGACTGCCATTTCAATTTTATTTGATAAGTTAATTTCTCAGGCATCTGTTCACCTGTTTACAAAGGTCAACCTTTTTAATGCAATAAATTGCATCTTGAATCAAATTTCTTGCTGATCTCATATCAGACATGCAGAGAACATTATTTGTATTTTGTTTTTTAAATTAATTATTTTTGAATTCTCCTGTAGGATTGTTTATCAAAACTCTTACTTTTAACTTTTAATTTTGGATGACTTAGTTTATATTGTGATATATAAGATAATGGACTTATTATACAGTGCTTCTAAGACTAGACCTTTGTGACTTTGTTTAATAGCTTGACAAACAAGTGTCTGCACAATGTCACAAAACTAGCACCTTCTGCAAAATTCACTTTTTTTAACTTCCTTTTTATTACATTATCAAATTAAATCATGTCCTCCGTTAGTAGAAAACTATCTGAAATAAAACTGACCCTTGTCATTTTTGTCCTGAAAAAAGAAAACCGTCCATCGTTGTCTGCTGTGCCATTACTCAACCCCCACCCAAACCTCCCACTGAGGACCCACCACCCCTAACCCCCCTATCCCATACTTACCCACAGAAAGTCTGTTGCTGAAATCTTCCTTGGATTGCAGACACATTTTCACTCTTCAAAGCCTAACCATGAACTGAGGTAAGCATTTCAATGTATCAATGGGGTTTTCAGTTTCAATGTATTTCAATGGGGTTTTCAACTTAGTGCCATAACTTGGCCATTTTTTAATATTTTTGCCCCAAATTTTCCACATACTTATTTTGGGACGACAACTCATGAACAATTAGGTGACACTATGAAATTCTGTCCTGAAAGGTGATTTTGCAGTCACTGTGCAAAATTGCCTTTTGGGCAGGAGTTGACAATTTATTCCAACTTTGTTCATGAGGTGGGGTCATAAGAACTCTGTGTTGAAAATTTGGTGTAAAAATATTAAAAGAACAACTAAGTTATGAGCCTGTGTAGAAATTTTCAAACACATGCTTGTAAGTTTAGCAATTGTCAGTATTTTTACCCCAAATTTTCAACATAGCCATTTCTTCACAGCACCTCATATATGTGACGGCTGTCATTTTTCAGATCCTGGCAAAAATGTTTTTTTTTTTGGCAGCCCGAAAGGTGATTTGCAGTCGCTGTTCAAAATCACCTTTCGGGCAGGAACTGAAAATTTTCTCTGCAATTGTTCATTAGTTGGGATCATAAGAAGGCTATAGAATTTTACATAGAAACATAGAATTTGACGGCAGATAAGGACCACTTGGCCCACCCAGTCTGCCCATTTCCCTACCCAATGGATGAGCTGCAGATCCTCGTTAACCAGCATTCTACTTCTTTCTACTCCCACCCCCTAGAATTGCCTTATGACTGTCCCATGCATGCTTGAATTCCACCACTGTTTTTGACTCCACAACCTCCTCTGGAAGGCTGTTCCATGCATCCACAACCCTCTCTGTGAAAAAATACTTCCTTACATTACCTCTGAGCCGCCCCCATCTTCAAATTGTGCTCCCTTGTTCTTGCACACCTCTTTTTTTGAAAGATGCTACCCTCTTGGACTTTGTTGATTCCCTTGAGGTACTTGAAAGTTTCTATCATGTCCCCCCTCTCCCTCCTTTCCTCGAGGCTATACATATTAAGCTCCTTTAGTCTCTCTCCATATGTCTTCTGGTGCAGACCCTGCACCATTTTAGTTGCCCTCCTCTGGACAGCTTCCATCTTGTCTATGTCCTTGCTGAGATTGGGTCTCCAGAACTGCACACAGTATGCCAGATGGGGTCTCACCAGCTGTCTGTACAGAGGGATAACAACTTCCTGTTTTCTACTGGTGATGCCTCTCCCTATGCATTCCAGCTATGTTGAAAATTAGTGGCAAAAATATTAACAGACAACAAAGTTCGAGCCTACGTTGAAATTTATGAACACAGGCTTGTAACTTTGATCATTTTAATTTTTTGACTCCAGATTTTCAGTATAGCCTTTTTTTCACACACCACCTCGTTATTGTGACAACTGTCATTTTTCAGATCCTGGACAAAATGTGTTTTTGCATCCAGAAAGGTGATTTTGCAGTCACTGCATGAAATCATCTTTTGGCCAAGAGTTGAAAATGTTCTCTGCACTTCTTCATGAGGTGGAGTCATAAGAAGGGTATGTTGAAAATTTGGAACAAATATTAACAAACAAGATGGTTACACTGCCCAACATCATCACTTGTGCTTTGCATTCTTAAATGTTACTAAAATGATTCCTTTTACTGAAGCAATTTTTAACCCCCCCCATGACACCAGTGCACAAGGCAAACATTCGGCATTGACAAATGCTTGTTGTTGTCTCTGAGGCACTGTACCATTTGTACAAGGGCATTTCTGCTAATCAGGGCAGTCACTTAATTGGGATGAAAAGCCTGCCACTAGGCTGTCCTGATTAAGTGGCTTCTATTAAACTGAGATTCCACACCTCATACATGAACGTAAGAATTTTACAGTGGCCCCCACACACATCCGTATACAAAATCCACATCTTAACAGTTATTACTATTTGGATATTTTAAAGTAAAATATAATGGGAAATGACTGCGCACCTGCACTGAGGCATGCCTTTGTAGATAGCTGTCGAAGTGGACTACAGCTGATCTCCTACTTGATACTCTTTCACTTTCTGACACGAGCAGATTGTTTTTACCGGCCTCTTTTACCCTCCACAAGACAGCTCATTTGCCAGAAACGCAGTGGGAACTTTAATTGACGGTTTTAACCATCTGCTGAACTTTTAAACTGCACTGAGAGCACTTTGATTGTATGAGTAGGCTATTTTAGTGATATCTGTGATTGTTCTAGTTCCGGGTTACCCTAGTGCTACACCACTGTACCTTGTGCTAGCTTAGTCTGCTTGTACCATTTCCCTCAGCTTAGAGCACTGTTCTCATTTAACGCTTGCCATTATGATTTCTGCCTAAATGTATTTTACCTGAGTGCTGAGAGTTAGTGCAGAGGCCCACCACATGTCTTGGTGTTCTTGGGCTCTATTATTGTCACCTCTTCCAGCCCTCTCAGGTTTTTCCTTCTCCATGGCCCATACATGTACACTGGGGCTTCCAGTTTCATGACGCAGACCAGATTTCCTTCCTGTTGCATTTGAATTTGGCCTTTGGTCTTCCTCCCTACATAGGCTCAGGACCCCATTCCCCTCACACACAGATGCCAGCACAGATGCTACAGCAGGGGGACAGAGAGGACCAGAGAAGCCCTAAAGGTAACTGCTAAGCCCCTGCTTAGCCAGCTTATTGAGGGGTGCTAGCCTGTCAATGCTTCATGTCTACTGCCCAGCCACCTTCCCACCCAAGGGCAGCCCTCAATTTAAGGACTTCACCCAGGCATGAGACTCAATTTTTTCTAAGTGTCCATATCTCCCTTAGCAGTTTATCTCAGACCACCACTAGATGGTAGTACTGTGCTCAACTCCAAACTTCTCCAGACATGCCTACTTGCCTCTTTACCCCTACCCTCTGCTCCACTGCTCCCCTACCTTGTACCTATTGCTCATTTCTCCCCTTGGCCACTAGGAGTCACTATTGTCACACCACACTCCCCCTCTGCTCCCCTCAGCCATCTTCTACTGGATCTCTTCCCTCTTATTGATCTCACACCCCGTGCTCTCCCCACTTTTCTGCCCAGTATTTTCCTCCCCTCTGGGGTTTTGAACCTTGCACCCTTAGCACCACAGTCTGTGGTCCTGCCCCTGTGCCAACTGAGTTGCCTCCCCACTGGAAGCCACTCTATCCCCCTTGTAGCCCCTTAGCACCTGACTCAGTGCTTCTACTATGTACATCCCACACCCCTTCCACTCGACTGCCTCCCAGGTCCCCATTGCACTTCTTCTCCTATTTCTTCATGCCCTCCCATTCCTGCTGGTGCCTCAACTCAGTCATCATCACCCTTCATACACCTCCAATCCTGCCCCTCCCAGTACGAGCTTGGCATCCCCACTGTTGCCACTCCCTCACCGCAGCATCCCCCCACTGCACTCCCAACTCCTTACTGCTCCTTTTCCAGACTCTCCTTGGCCTCCCCCCTTCCTGGCCATTCTTAGCCTCCACTCCGTTCCCATCCCAGTCTCCCTTCCTGAGCAAGTGCATATGTATACCTCCATTCTCTCCCACCGTAGGCAACACTTGTCACTCCTCAGACTGATATCCCTTCTCCTATTGTTGTCTGGGAATTCTCACCTCAACCCAGGATCCCATTGCTAAATCCCACCTAGCCCCACCAGAGGCTGGGCTCCGTATTGCCACCATGAACATCTGCAGCCTCCTTAAGAAATTTGATGGACTCCAAGGCTGGATTGCACAGCACCAACCTGATGTTCTGGTGCTCGTGGAGACATGACTTTCTAAATCCACCCCAGACTCCTTCATCGTTCTACCTGGATACATCCTTTTCTGGGAAGATAGAGTCGGGAAGCATGGGGGTGGCTCACTATTACCTCCATGACTCACTGCAAGGCATACCCCCCTCCCAATTGGAACACAGTGCACAAGACCTTTCTCTCAAAGTCGCCCCTGGCACCTACATGGCCCCATTGATCATCACTGCTGCCTACTTTCCACTGCGTCACCAGTTCCCTGCCCTCCAATCCCTACTCGATCACCTCTCTTAGCTCCCACCCAAAATAATGATGGGTGACCGCAACATCAACTGGCTCTCCAACTCTGCCACCCAGGACAAAGATGCAATTGTGGCTCTTGATCTCACCCAGCTGGTCACCCACCCCACCCAGACCAACCCCGCTAATGGCTCCGCCACCTTGTTAGATGTAGTCCTAACCAACAGACACCTCAAAATCTCTGACACCATGGTGCTACCCAATGCACTTCGCAATCATTTCCCAGTCATCTTCTGGTCCTGCAAAGTGCAGAAACTGCTCACCAGAACTGTCCAGCAACACCTCAAACCCGGCAAGCTTGGTCAGCTAATAGACCACCTTGTTTGTTGGGACTGGTCTCCAATTAAGCTAGCTCCTGACATTGACTCTGCCCTCAGTTATTTTATCCACTCTTTCAATTCAGCCTGTGACATCTTCACTCCCCCTTCCAAAACCACTATCAAAAACCCAGATACCCTCCTGGGTCACCAAATCTCTAATCACTCAAATGCACCACAGGAACAACCTGTGGCACAGAGCCCTTGACTCAGGCAAGCCCTCTGATAGGCAAGCCTACTGGGCTGCTCGAAACAGTTGCACCTGGGCCATCATTGAAGCTAAAGCAGACTACTACAGGTTTTCCCTTGCCTACTCCTGGGGCTCAGCCTACAAATTCTGGGATAACATCCAGGAACGCGATGGAAAGTCCATATCTCCCCCATCCCAGCTCAACATCAATGGCTACATTTCTACTGACCCTCTTTGCATAGCAGACACCCTCAACTCCACCTTTTCAGACCTCAGCTCAGTACTCCCCCCTAACTTCTTCGACCCTGTCCCAACCTCCCCTCCTTCCCCCCTCACCCCACCTTCTAATTCCGTGCCCTCTCAATGCAAGAAGCCAAGCCCTACATTCTCAAGGCCCTAAGTGGTACCAGTCATAGAAATGACTCGTTGGACCTGAAACTGCTTCACCTTGCTCCGACATTGTACTCTCCCCTTACCAATCTCCTTCACCGTTCCCTCTGCCTTGGCCAGTTCCCCTCCATCTGGAAAACTGTGATCATTACACCCATTTACAAGAGTGGTGACTGCACCTCCCCTTGGAATTACAGACTGGTATCCATCCTCCCTTCCCTCTCTAAAGCCTTAGAGAAGATAGTCTCAGACCAGTTCACTGACTATTTCACCGCCTACAACCTCTTCTGTAAGAAGCAGCATGGTTTCCACTTAGGCCACAGCACCACGACTGCCCTACTTGAATTCTCCAGCTTCATACACTCTGCTATTGACAAGGGATACCTAGCCAGTGCTGTATTCCTTGATCTGTTGAAAGCTTTCATCACAGTGAGCCATCCTCTCCTGCTATCCACCCTTGCACAACTAGGCCTATCCCAGAATGTCCAGGACTGGTTTGCCAACTATCTCTCATCCTGCTCTCAGTGTGTTAAAATTAATAGCACCATCTCTGGATGCTGCCCTGTCTGCCCCAGGGTCCCCTAGGGCTCCATCCTGGGACCATTACTTTTTAGACTATATCTTAATGCTCTCCCTGCCAACTGCTCTGAAAGAGTACTTCTTTATGCCAATGATGTGGTCCTTTTCTCCACCCACCCTGACTCTATCTCCCTCCAAAATACCCTCCAGAACTCTTTCAGCCAGGCTGAAACCTGGTTCATAGACCGCAGACTAGTGTTGAACCACAAAAAGATAAAAATCATGCTCTTCTCCCACAATCAAAGCAGATACAAAGACTCACCCCTTCTGGTCTGGTCCAATAGTATCCTTCCCCTCGAACAAGTAAATTCCTTCAAGTACCTTGGCCTAATTTTTTACCCTCCTCTTTCCTTCCACGACCATATCCATAACCTCTGCTCAGCTGTAAACTCTCGAATCGGCCTACTCTACTGCCATAGGGATTGTCTCCCCTCTGAATCCCTGGCCATTACCTCCTCTTTACTATCCCTCATCGGCTATGGGCTCCTGGTCTACAGGGCCGTGGACAACACTGCTCTCAATCAAGTAAAAATTTCCCTTAACAAAGCCTGCTGTCTTATCACGGGTGCCAACAGGCTTACCCACACCTGCGCACTTTATTCTCTGGCAAATATGCTCAATTTTGAGGAGAGGCTACTGTACCAGACCTGTCTCTTTACCAGGAAAGTCATAGCAGGACTACTCCGCCGGGCTTGTCCACACTTGTCTGCCCCACTCCCCTTTTTCTCTCCACCCACAGCTCCTCCATACCTTCACTCCTTGTACACAGAGTCAGGACCTCTCTGGCCCTAAGGTCCTTCCTCTACAGAGTCCCATCCTGGTTTAATTCCCTCCCTACTGCCATCTCCTCTGAAAGTAGGTTTGGGCCTTTTAAAATTTCCCTTCTCCTCTACCTCTTCTCCTCTCACAGCTGTCAATGCCCTTAGAGGCTGCCCACCCTCCCATCTCTATGCCACCTGCTTGCCTGCGTGGCTACTGTCCCCCCAACAATGGACTCCTGTCCTGCTCTCTTAGCCCTATATGGTTCACCTCCATACCAAGGCCTGCATTTATCCCAGCTCCTCACATTTGTGTTGGTTGCACTTTTCTATTGTGCTATTAATCAAGTGCTGAAACTGTTACCGCTATCTTAGCTACTACCCTGTATAGGAAATTTAACTTCTCAACTGTAACTCTTCACTTGTTTGTCTACTGACTTGGAGCCTTTGTAAATGAGTCTCTGACTCAAAGATTTGTGATTCTGATATTGTTAATAAATAAATAAATACACTCTTCTATAGTTATTATTACTATATATTTACTGGTTGCCTTTATTTATCACTCACTGGCAGTGCCTGGCAAACTCCATTATTCACACATGTGAATAATGAACTGTGAATAACGGAGTTTTCCCAAGCACCTTTCCTGTACCCTGTGTCTGACTAACCACTGCCAGACAAGAAGCTCCATGGCCGCCTACACTTGCGCTGCCATCCCACTTGTGCTACAATCAGAAAACTGCCAAACCACAAGCAGCTTTCTCCTCAGGCAACAGGAGAAAAATTCACATAGAAAGATACCTGAAATAAATCACCATCCTGGACTGGGGTAGTAGGAAACTGGATAGGGAGGTGAGAGGTTCTGGCAGAGGGAGGGAATCTTACAGGCAAGCACAGGATGTCTGGGGACCACCTTGAAGGGCTTCCAATGCTGCTCGATGGCTCCTCTTCTTCTTTCTCCCACTCTTTCTCTCTCTCTCTCTCTCATATAAGGCTTCAGGGGGCAACTTATACTTAAAATGAAAAAGGGGTTGGAAAATAGGAACCCGATGGCCTCTAACAACCCACTGCTCTCACGACTGCCTGACTGATCAGAGACAGAATGCAGACATGCAGCACAGCTCACAGAATGCCTTACTCCACTGGTAAGCACGTCCCTGTCACACAAAAAAACTGTAAATATAAAAAATAAAACATGAAGAATTGAGGTTTAATAAGGATTTTATGCACACCTTTGGTGCGTGATGCCCATATAAACCCCTCGGGCTTTGTCCTCAGAGTTTATGGGGCATCACACACCTCGGGTGTGTATACAATCTCCATAAACCACATTTCCTCATGCATTATTCTATATGTTATTTGTCACTAATACTGTTCCATTGGAACCCCACCTTTAACTTTGGCTTCACTGTCTTGTTTTATCACTGCATGTTGAGCATTGTATGTGCTATGTGTGGTGGCAGTGAACTGGCTTGTGGGCTCCACTGCTTTCATCTGTGCCACATCTGTCACCACTCAATAGTGCCTCTTTCCTGCTCCCATCCACCTCCCACCTCCACCCCTGCCTGCCAAGACTACCGCGTGGAAGCCCCACTCAACTTGAAATGGCCACAACCAGCATGAGCTTCAGTTAGTAAAGTCAGCAGCAATGACAATCATGGGTCTTCAGCACGGTCTGTGCAAATTATAACACTAATTCTCAATTTCAGGATGAGAACAACTTCTCCATTGTTCCATCCTTCCATGCCATTCAGTATCTAAACTGACACTGATTGAGCCTGCAGGTCCCCTTCTAAAAATGCTGGGAGGGAAACAGCACACAAAGAAGCACCAGGAGTGGCTACAATAGCAAGAAAGGAGACAGCTAAGAACAACCGCTAGCACAAGTGGTCCACCCCAACAAGTTTATATGTACCTGATCACACAGTAAGTAAGCATGGTAAGCTGCTTGGGTCTGTTTTTACTGCCAGCATTCTACAAAGCGTTACTGACTTTATTACTAATCTGACAAATGTTAAAACATTATGTCTGTCATAAAAATGTGTTCCTCTATGTAAATGCTATTATCCTCTATGCATAGTTTGTTTAGGAAGACCACCTTTTACTTCACAGAATTCTTGACATATCAAGAAGTTCTTTTGGCCAGACCCTTAAAATGGTGGGCACAGGCAAAAGTCATATAAATTGACAAGTGCGTCAGCTGGTAAAAATTCTGACCAGGTTGTCAGCCCTTATGGGTAAAGGAGCTGCTCAATACCTAGTGCCCCCAAATACATTGATTCTTTTTTTCCAATTGCTTAACTAGGAGTAGCACACTAAGCTGAAAGCTCATTTACAGGTGTGACCTGGGAGCACAGGGAAGTTAAGTGACTTGCTCAGAGTCACACAGTATGCAAGTGGGGGCTGTGGGATTCAAACCCAGGTCACCAGATTTGCAGCTCAGAGCTTTAGACCACTGCGCTATACTGCTTCCCCATGATTCACTTGGTGGTGGGGGTTAGTAGTCTGAATTCTGGCTAGTCCAGTCAGCACCCCTCCCACAGCATGCCCACTTCAGTCAAACAACTGGAAGACAGTGAAGCAACTTAGTATATAACCATGATGTGGGGCAAAGCAGTTGTACCACTGATATTTCTATGTGTAAAGGAGCTGCTTGACACCCGGTGACCAAAAATTTACTGACTTACTTGTTGGGGTTCTAGTAGTCTGCAATCTGGTTAGCCGAGTTTGCACCCCTCCCACAGCATGCCTACTTTGCTCAAACTATTGGAAGGCACTATAGTGTCCTGGTGTATAAATGACTGGTAGGTGTGAAGCAGCTGCATCACTGATGATGCTGGTGTAGGCTGTTCTGTGTAACTAGAAGTCATGAGGTCACTTTGTGCTGTGGAACTGCAGGAAGTATGACAGTCCTCCATGCAGCAGCCCATGAATATATTGTATTTGGGAAGATCAGACTATTTGAACTCTTTATCACACAACACTATTACTAAATGCCCTACAACTCATTAGATGGAGGAGGAGAAAATGTTGCTGAGTGTGTGTGTGGTGTGGTGTGTGTGTGTGTGTGTGTGTGTGTGTGTGTGTGTGCAGATCTCAGGATGCTAGAGGAATGGCCCAGGAACTGGCAGTTGAGATTCAACACCAAAAAAATTAACTTCATGCATTTGGGTAGAAGGAACCCATGCATGAAGTATATCCAAGAGGGGCAGCTACTAGAAGAAACAAAGCTAGAATGGGATCTTTGTGTCATGATCTCAAATGATTTAAAGGTAGAGAAGCAATGTAAAAAAGTGGCACTAAAGGCAAGCAGCATCCTCAGATGTACAGTATTGGTAGGGGTATTAGCAGTAGTAAGCGTGATGTAATCCTCCCGCTGTACAGGTCCCTGCTGAGACCTCACTTGGAGTACTGTGTACAGTTCTGGAGACCTCAACTAAAAAAGGACATAGACTGCCTGGAAACCATGCAGAGAAGTGCCACCAAAATGGTGCAGGGTCTACATCACAAAACTTACGAAGCTAGGCTCCGATTGCTAAATTTATTCTCCCTGAAGCAGAGGAGGAACAGATGAGACATGACTGAGACATTTAAATGTGTTAAAGATCTCACCACAGTACAAACTAGGAACCTCTTCTGGGAAAACAGGGCTGCATGTACTAGAGGACACAACCTGTGCCTAGTGGGAGGTAAATTCAAAACAAATGTTAGGAAAAACTTTTATACAAAGAGGGTGCTGAACCCTTGGAACAGCCTGCCATTGTAGGTAGAGGCAGCCAGGACGGTCAGTGAATTCAAACCGGCATGGAATAGACAATATAGTCACCTTTGCAAGACAAACTGACAGTGGGGGTAGAAAACCCAAGGAGGCTAGATGGACCACACGGTCTCCTTCTGCCAACAAATTCTTATGTTCGTGTGTGTGTGTGTGTGTGTGTGCGTTTGTATGTAGAGGGGGGACATTGTAATACTAGAATGGGTACAAGATGTAATACTCTGAAACTATGAAGGGAAGAGAAAGAATGAAACAAAGAGCTAAAGTGACTGCAAACAACATGATGCAGAGGTAAGAAATATAAAATGCTAAAGCAAAAAAATATTCATTTCAAATATAGAACCAAACCAAAGGAGGAGTGAAATAAACAAGTAGTAAAAAGATAAATAAATCACACTGAAACAACAAACAAGGCATTTTGTTAATTTTTAATATTTACATGTACCTCCAGTATGAGTTTGTTTCTTGTGATGGTTCAGAGTGTGTGTGATGGTAAAGTCTGAATGTTTGTGAGAGAGACGTGTGCGCACATGTATGCTGGAGTGCCTGAGTGTGAGTTGTGTTCATAGAGTCACCATAAAGCAGCAGAATTTGGTAGTTGCCAAACATTTTGATCATATAATTTTTTTTTTTTTAGCAAAAACGTATTTGACAACCTTAGATTAATCCTCAGTGTATTTTTAATTTTTCAGATCCCTTTAAAGCCTCTTTTGTAGATAATTTTTTATTTAGTAACTCAAGTCATTAAAGATGAACACTACTCACAATTTTTAAATATCTCTTCCACTGAAGATGGCTGTTAACTGTACATACTAAATTCTTACTGTGGATATATTAGGATGGCGCTACCACATGTTTCTGATGGTAAACAGCATAGCACTGTACCAAGATGTGGAAGACTAGGTTTGCTGGCCAAGGCACCTAGCTTCACCTGAGCTCTTTTCTTCTAGGTTGCTTGAAAGGGCAGAGCAAAGAACCTTACCAGAGCAACAATAAGGATTAAGGCTTCTTTTGGCTAGGCAGGTTTACTCTGTGTTGTTATTTTTATGTTGTACTCACAGGGATTGTTACTATTTATTGTTAATATTTTATTGCTTTATTTTTCACTGATTCAAATTGTTGTTGCTGAGTATACCTTCTGCTACATTATTACAGGGTGTGCCTACAGGTGTGTGTTTACAGATTACTGCTGTAATCTTCTGATTCAAGTTGTCTTTTGCAAGGTATATCTTCTGTTACTGCTTTATTTTTCTCTGTAACAAAGTGTTTCTTACAGGGTATATCTTCTGTGAAATTATTACAGGTGGTGCTTACATTTTTGAGACTTTTTATCATTAAGCTAAGCAAAATTACTGTTTGCCACTATTTTATTTTTTGCTAAAAGTTTTTTTTTTGTCTCACAGGTATTGCAGTCTCCTTCTCACTTTGAATGAGTTAATTGCTTTCCTCCCACAGCTCTTCCAGTGGATTAGGTGTGTATCTGGGGGTGGAGCTGACAAACTGTCAGTCCCTTCCAACAGAGGGAAGGGTTAAAAGGTCTGGTTAGTTGATATCTTGGAGGTGGAAGACTAGGTTTGCTGGCCAAGGCACCTAGCTTCACCTGAGCTCTTTTCTTCTAGGTTGCTTGAAAGGACAGAGCAAAGAACCTTACCAGAGCAACAATAAGAATTAAAGCTTCTTTGGGCTAGGCAGGTTTACTGTGTGTTGTTATTTTTATTTTGTACTCACAGGGATTGTTACTGTTTATTGCTAACATTTTATTGCTTTATTTTTCACTGATTCAAATTGTGGTTGCTGGGTATACCTTCTGCTGCATTATTACAGGGTGTGCCTACAGGTGTGTACTTACAGATTACTGCTGTAATCTTCTGATTCAAATTATCTGTTGCAAGGTATATCTTCTGTTACTGCTTTATTTTTCTCTGTAACAAAGTGTTTCTTACAGGGTATATCTTCTGTGGAATTATTACAGGTGGTGCTTTACAGGTTTCACAGTTTTGTCTGTCATTAGGATAAGCTTTCAGGGCTACTACATTTGTTGCTGGCTGATTGTTTCTGCTCTTACCTCCTTGTTTCTTTCATCCGTGGTTCTTCTTTTTTGGCAGTGGAAGGGCCTAGCCACCCACGCCCATCTCCAACCACCCTACATTACACTCCTTTTATAGGGTAGGACAGTCGTGACATTTCCTGTAGCAAAGCAGGAAGGGGTAGATCAGAGGGGTATCCACACAGTGACCTCATTTACAGGGGCACTAGTAATTCAACTTGTTATAACAAGTTATACAAAAACAAACAAACAAAACACAAAATCAAACTTTTGCTTTCATTTCTTCCTTCAAATTACTCTGACCAGGTTATAAACCCAGTAACGTACCTGGAATGGATATCATTTACTGCAGGTACTGTGGGAAACTTTTCAGAAGGGCAGTTTTATAAGATTTAGGACACTGTCCTACATGCTGAGCCAATGGAGATCTAAGGGCTCAGCTCCAGGCAGCATGGGAAGAGATTGTGCACCTCAAATTGCATATTCAAGAGGAATTATATTATAAGAACCACCCGCCATTTCCCCAACATCCAACAGAAGCACCTTGACCGTAGAGGGTAGTTGGTCCGGGAGGTTGGCAGGTGGTTAGGAGGGGCAAATCGGGTGCCCCATCATTTGGTGCTCTCAACATATCACCTCCACAAACCATATAAAAACTACAAACAGGTATCTGCCTCTATCTCCGAAATCAAATAAAGGGGAAGAGGACACTGCAGAGCAGAACACTGCAGCACAGGAGCTAGCACAACAAAACTCGACCAAAACAGGAACCAAAACAAAAAAAGCAAAAAGGAAATCCAAAAAACTTCTGATCATAGGAGACTCCATGATTCGGGGAGTTGATACCTATCTCCAGCCAGGGGTAATGGTCAGATGTCTCCCAGGTACATCAGCATGGAGATAAACTGACCACATTGCTAAAATTGTTCAGGAAGCAGGACAAAATATTGATGTCCTGGTACACATAGGGACTAAAGATCTCACCAGCTGGTCAGTTGTGGGGACCAAGGAACACCTGACCAGACTGGGTGACAAACTATCATCCATTTCATTCTGCATCTCCTTCTCTGAGATCCTACCAGTCTGGGAGAGGGGGACAGATGGACAGAAGGTCAGAAAAGGGGAGATAGGGGAGCTAAACCTGTGGCTCAAGGGCTGGTGCCAGGAAAAAGGACACAAATTTGTAGGGAACAGACAACAGTTTTGGGAGTGAAACTTCTTTAAATTTGATGGACTGCATCTGACTAAGGAGGGAGTTAATGCATTGGGGCAGAAGTTTGATGTCTTTGCAGAATATTTAAACTAGCACATGGAGAGAGGGGTGCAGCATCCGATACATTGAATGGGAAGAACACCCCTACCTCCTCAGCTAGTGGTCAAACAGGAGTTCAGCATGTTTGTAGTTCATTTGCATCACCAGGTAAAGAAAAAGGTCCAGCTCCCCAAACGACACACAGGGGAAATGTCAGACCTTGCCCAACAACTAACACACCACAATTTGACCAATAGAAAATCACGTGCACAAATGCTTGCAGTCTGGGAAACAAGATCCCAGACCTGCAGGCAATAATGACAGAGGCTAAACTGGACATAGTAGCCATTAGCGAGACATAGTTTACCAGTAATCACACTTGGGAGACTTAAGTACCTGGCTATGTACTGTTCAGAAGAGACCAAGGTGCAAAAAGGGGGGGGTGGAGTGGTCCTTTATGTCAATGAAAATATCAAAGCTACAGAAATTCAGAATACACATAAGGAGCCAGAAGAACTGTGGGTCACCCTGGAAACAAGAAATGGGACAGCCATGCGAACTGGGGTTGTGTACAGGCCTCCAGACCAGGGGGAGGACATAGACATGTTACTGTTAGAAGATATACAAAACATGACAGCTAAAGGGGAGGTTCTGATAATGGGAGACTTCAACATGCCAGACACAGACTGGTCAATACCAGCAGGGACATCTGCCCGAACTAGACACATGGTGGATTTCCTGCAGGGGGGGGTTTCAAACAACTGGTACAACAACCCACAAGAGACAGGGCTATCCTAGATCTAGTACTGACTAACATGGAAAGGATCACAGATTTCCAGGTAGAAGGTCACCTGGGTGCCAGTGACCATCACATGGTATGGTTCAATTTGGCTACTAGAACAAAATCATCCCATTCCAAGGCAAAAATATGGGACTTCAGAGGAGCTGACTTTGATAAGATGGCCAACAGAGTTAAGCTAGCCCTAGCAAAAAGAAATGCAGGTGAGGGGGTACAGGCAAAGGGGGCAAGCATTAAAGATGCAATACTTGAAGCAACATCCCATTGTGTTAGTGAGAAAGGGAAGTGCAAAAGAAGAAGAAAACCACTTTGATTCTCAAACACAGTAGCAGAAAAGGTCAGAACCAAAAGGCTGGCCTTCAGGAATATAAGGGAACGCAGCAGGATGAAGATAGGGAGGCATACCAAACTTCGCTAAGGGAAGCAGGGAAGACAATAAGGCAGGCAAAGGCCCAAACCGAGGAAGCACTAGTACAAACAGTAAAAGAAGGTGACAAGACTTTCTATAGATACATTAGTGAAAGGAGAAAGTCCAGAGGGGGTATTGCTAAGATCAAAGGGGATAAGGGAGCATGTGAGGAGGAGGAGGACCATGTAAAAGCATCTATCCTAAATAGATACTTCTGCTCAGTATTTACTGAAGAAAAGGTAGGGCAGGACCCACAGCCCTGCATCATGGACACAGGGGGGAGGGAGGTGTGCACTAGTCCCTTCACAAAAGAAAGGGTTCTACAAGAGCTCGATAAGCTCAGGGTGGACAAGGCAATGGGACCTGATGGTATACATCCCAGGGTACTAAAGGAGCTTAAGGTGGAACTAGCAGAGCCATTATCAGAACTGTTTAGTGAGTCTCTGAGCACAGAAGAGGTCCCAGAAGACTGGAGAAGGGCTCATGTGACCCCACTCCACAAGAGTGGTAGCAGGGAGGAGGCAGAGAACTACAGACCAGTCAGTCTTACCTCAGTAGTGGGCAAGATTGTGGAGACACTCCTTAAGGAAAGGATAGTGCAACATCTGGAATCCATAGGAGCACATGATCCAAGACAGTATGGGTTTACAAAAGGAAGGTCCTGTCAAACTAATCTCATAGATTTATTTGACTGAGTAACCAGAGTGGTGGACCAAAGGGGAGCAGTTGATGTTGCCTACCTTGACTTCAGCAAAGTGTTCGATACTGTTCCACATAGAAGATTGATTAATAAGCTGGGTAGGCTCAGGGTGGGTCAGAAGTTGGTCAACTGGGTGGCAAACTGGTTGACAGGCAGAAAACAGAGAGTGGTGGTAAATGGTATACAGTCAGAAGAGATGCAAGTCACAAGTGAGGTACCTCAGGGATCAGTCCTGGGCCAGTCCTCTTCAATATCTTCATCAGTGACATTGCAGATGGACTGAGGGTAAGGTTTGTCTGTTTGCAGATGACACCAAGATCTGCAACAGAGTAGATGATCCAGATGAGGTGGGCAGAATAAGAAGAGATCTGGGTAAACTAGCAAAATGGTTGGAAGAGTGGCAACTGGGGTTTATCACAAAGAAGTGCAAGATCATGCACATAGAGAAGAAAAACCCTGAGGCCACCTATAGGGTGGGAAGGGAGTTGCTGGCAGTCACAAGGAAAGAAAAAGACTTGGGCGTCATCATCACCGATGACCTGAAATCATCTAAGCAGACCTCTAAAGCAGTAGGTAAAGCTAGAGGGATGTTGGGGTGTATTAGTAGGGGTATCACAAGTCGGAAGAGGGAGGTAATAATCCCTCTTTACAAGACACTGGCTAGGCCCCATATGGAAGAAGAAGAATCAGCATTTATATAGTGCTTTTCATACACAGTATCCCAAAGCGCTTTACAAGCAATGCTAGACTGGTAGTGAAGTGACTGAATGTGTGGTGGCGGCCATATCACACATCATCACCCACACACAGCCTGAATAATTGCATGAACCAGTTTATGGGAAGGGGAAAGTTGGCCAGGACACCAGGAATGTTCCCTGCTCTTTGTAAAGAGTGCCCTGGGTTCTTTTACTTCCACCTGGACACCCACCAGGACAACACCAGGATGGGCAGAAGGGACCTCGGTTTAACGTCTCATCCGAAGGACGGCACACCCCAGCAGTACAGCACCCCCCAATACTGCACTCGGATGCCAGCAATTTTTAGGTGCAAGTCCAATCCCGGTGTGGGATGAGAACCCACGATCTTCTGGTCCAGAGGCGGATGTGCTACCAACTGAGCCACGCTGACACCTGGAGTACTGCATGCAGTACTCGAGGCCACACCTTCAAAAGGACATTAACCAAACTGAGGCAGTCCAGAGAAGGGCAACAAAAATGGTGCAGGGACTGTATCAGAAAACATATGAGGACAGATTAAAGGAGCTCAATATGTATACCCTAGAGCAAAGGAGGGAGAGAGGTGATATGATTGAAACATTCAAACACCTTAAGGGCATTAACAAGGTGAAAGAGTCTAACATGTTTCAATATAAAAAGAATAGCAGGACAAGAGGACACAGCATGAGATTAGAGGGAGGCCGATTAAGGGGTAATGTGAGGACGTTCTTTTTCACAGAAAGGGTGGTGGATGCATGTAAAGGCCTACCTCAGGAAGTGGTGGATACAGTGCAGGGCTTCAAACAGGCATGGGATAGGCATAAGGGAGCAATACAGATGAGTATGAATAGATAGGCCATTGACAGAGCAAAGGCCTATGGCACATTCATAATGTAGAAAAAGAAATAAGCAGACTGGATGGGCCTTGTGGTCCTTATCTGCCGTCAACTTCTATGTTTCTATGTAAAATATTTATTTTTTCATGGCAGGCATAGCATGGGAGCTGGGATTTTTAAAAAGTTAAAAAATCCCATATTGTAGTCATTATTTAATATATGTATTAACACTCTGGTCAGTGGTTTACAAGGAGTAGATACATTCCAATGATTGTAAACAAACCAATCAAAATATTGTTGTATGCAGATTATTATATCACAAACTTCAATTTGATTAAACAGGGCTATAAAAACCATTATGGATAACTTGATCAAACTGGAACTGGAACTGCACATATCTAAAAACAAAAATAATGGCATTTGGAAACACTAAGAGGGAGTTAAAATCCTGGATTGTAGATACTGTAATAATATCAGAAGTGGCAGAGTTCTATTATCTGGGGTACTTGTTCAATAGGAGGAAGAATTGGAATACTGATATAAAAGCAATGAAAGAATCAGCCACAAAATCCATCATGGCCATCAACTGCTTTGCATACGTATTTGCAAAGTATTCATAATTAGTGCAAAAAAGATGGTATGAGGCAAAAGTGACTGCCGAAATATTATATGGCTTGGAAATCTGGTTGCCTTAATTGCGTTCTCCAGGGGATGGAAGCTTTGCAGAATTTTTATTTAAAATTACTACTGTGATTATCAAGCTGTGTAGCAATACAAGTGGAGACTGGTACGCTTGAATTTTTACAAAAATATTGAAATGAAATATAGCATTTTGATTGAAAATAGTGGCAACACAATGGAAAAAGGAGCCAACCTGGTTCGGTACCTGAATAAGGTGCTTAGCAAATATGGACTATAAAATAATTACATTTTCGAACCACATGATGATTTTAATGATTTGGGGAAAATTACAATGCAAAGAATCCTGGATGTGGTAATTTAAAGGGATCTAGCAACCATCCACGTATCTGGAGAAATTAACATACTGAAAATGATAAAAAATGAATTCATAACTGAAAAGTGCTTGCTGTTCTGTGATAATGCTGTGCACAGGAAAGGAATTAGTAGTCTCACATTTGGATCTTTATTGAAATGGTGGATACAAGCCTTGGGCAGAGCACTTTTTATAGCATTCAGTTGTGATGGTAATACCAGACTTTCAGTACCAAATGTATCACTAAAATACTACATGCTGATAAAGGAGAGATAGAAATAGATATGTCCAATCATTATAAAATTAAAAGGGCAAACCATAATGGAAAAAAGAACCGAACTACTAGCCACAGAGTCAGAAGTGATTTTATTTGCACTAGGATCTTTCACAACAAGGGCTTTGCAAGTCCTAAGTAAACAAGCATTTGTCAATGCCGAATGTTGGCTTGCTGGCACTGGCATTGGTAGTGCAGGAGTTAGAAATGCAAAATAGGAATGGCAGTGAAGTACTGAAGTAACACCAACCCCCCCCCCCAGCAGAGACCGAAAGGCATTGGGAGTGTGGCTTTGGGTCAGCCATAACACACTGATGCCATTCCACCTCACCCCACCCTGCAGTTAGCAATAGGTGTTGGGATGTTCATTGGGGTCTTTGGCCTTTATGCTCACCCCATTCCATAGGGAAATAAGCTGAGATGGGTGCAATATAGGAGAATGGGGTGAATATTAGGGTGATGGAACCCAAGGCACACCTCAATGCCTGTCAGTGATTGTAGGGCGGGGGGTTGGGGTAGAATTCTGCGAACATTATGGCTGACGAACCCAAGTTTACGTCCTCGAAGCCTGTCAGTCTCTACAGGGTGGATGTATGGTTGGAAACCTTAATGCCCTGGGTGTTTGTTGGAATTTTCACTACAAATTTTAAACAGTGGCTTTTTGGGACCCCACCTCATGAACAGTGGTGCTATCATTTCGTTACTCAATCCTGAAAGGTGATTTCGCACAACAACTGCGCCATTGGGAGCCACAGGTGCAGAAACACATTTTGGGCAGGATGAAAAAAATGACAGCTCTACTGTTCATGAGGAGGTGTAAAAAATGGCAATGTTGAAAATCTGGAGAGAAAATATGAAAGATTTGCAAACTTACGAGCATGCATAGATACTGCGGAACACATGCCCATGATGTGGTAATTTTGGGGATTATTTTTACCAGATGTTCAACATGGGCATTTTGGGACCTCTCCTCATGAACAGTGGCATTGTGATTTTGTTACTTTGTCCCAAATGTTGATTTTGCACTGCGACCGTGCCCATTGTGCACCACAGATGCAAAAACACGTTTTGGGCGGGATGAAAATGACAGCTGTACAGTTCATAAGGAGGTGTGCAAAAATGGCAATGTTGAAAATCTGGAGTGAAAATATTAAAAATTCTCAGAATTACGAGCGTGCATGGAAACTACGCAATGCTCACTCATAACATAGTCATTTATTGGAATTTTTTCACCAAATTTTCAACATAGGCATTTTGGAACCTCTGCTCATGAACAGTGTCACTGTGACTTTCTTAATCTGTCCCAGACATTGATTTCCCACAGCACCACATGTGCGAAAACACATTTTGGGCAGGATGTGAAAAATGACAGCTGTACTGTTCATAAGGAAATGTGAAAAAATGGCAATGTTTAAAATTCTCAAAGTTACGAGCGTGCGTTGAAACTGCACAATGCACACTTGTAACAAAGTCATTGCCGTGGCGGATTTCTTTCAAGTTGGTGGCACTCTCTGAAACTGCTGTCATCGGCAGCATGCTCACTGGTTGGCAGCTAAAAGACACACTGGCTAAAGCATCCCCTGGATTTGCCACAACACTGACACACCTTCCAAAGTGCTAGTACAGTGTTACTGCCGCAGAATGTTGCTTGCGCATGTGTGCAAGCCAACATAAAAAGTAAGAACCTAAAGTGCCAGGCTTATATGGCAATAGCTGCATTAACAAACTGGTGTAAGAGAATGGGAGTGTAAGAGATAAGTTATATAAATTCTGGAGATCCGCTTGCATTGAACCAGCCTTTGCACTGGTCTCTGTCCCCATTTCTCTGCTGTCTGGTCATAAATGTTAAAAATGTTATAGTAATAAACACCTAGAAAGGGAGGTTATGGGTTTTAGGATGGATTTTGTACTTTGTATAATGCTGTTAATAATCTATGTTAAATTATTTGTGGATGCTATAAGCAACCACTCCCCTACTGGATATTATTGCCCTCATCGAGATGTGACTGTCTCCCAAGATTCCTGATACTGCAATAGCCCTTGATAGTGTTACCATATTCAGGCAGGATAGGCTGTCCAAGAGGGGTGGTGGCTGCCTGGTCTACATCAAATCTGATATAAGGGGTCAAATCCTACTGGCCAGTCTGCGTAGGAAGGATGTGCAAATTCTCAGTAATAAATTCTCTATTGGTCAACAAAATAAGGTCCTCATACTCTCAACAGTATATCTACCCTGTGATAAACAGGGGTCCAGACTGGATCACTTCTTTAGTAACCAAGGGCTTATCAGCCAAAACTGGGAACAGCTCATAGTCAGAGACTTCAATGTCAATTGGAAATCCCAAGATGCAGCAGCAGCTAGAGACAAAATATCTAGCCTCTACCTTATGCAATTGGGCACACAAGCCACAAGGATAAATGATATTTTTTTATCATATAAGATTTTATTGAGTTTTGAATTTTTCAGTACAGCAGGGTAAAAGCAACAAAGTGTTTAGCACATAAATATAGCCGGTCATTGATACAGAGACCATCAGGTACCGTATAGTACAATGCCACATCAAATGATAATCAAAAATGAGTCTAGGATATGTTGCACACCTTAGTATCGAGGCATCATTTACATTCTAGTTGTAACAATTGCTATTAAAACAAAGGCAATGTGTAGGCTCTGAGTTGACCCAGTATGAAGTACTAAGGCAGAGCAGCTTATTATCCATCTTTGCTCTCCTTGCATATCTTATAGTAGGTGGAACAGGTTTTTAAAACTCAGATAAGAAAAAAGATTGATAGGCGAAGTCAGGTAGGATGTAGGAAAATTTCTCCGATAGTAAAGTGAGAACTCCTTTTCCATTGGTGAGAACAGGAGTAAAAGGGTGGGGAGGTGGAGAAGATCACTGCATTGGGGAGTTATTTGGAAGGGGAGGTGGGACTGCACAGATATACAAATGCAGGTATGCATCCCCTATTTTGTGGTATCTAGAGAGATGATCTTTCCCTACTGCCATAAGCCTCTCGAAGATAGCCAGCCTAGCCAAGGCTGCCTACCAGGCAGATACCGAGGGGATGGTGGGTTGCCTCCATCTCATCAGGATAGCCCTTTTGGCCTCCATAACTGCATCAAGAGTCCATACTTTAAGTGGGACAGGTATGGGATCCAGAGTAGAATCATCTCCTAACAGAAGGGAGTCTTGAGACTAGGAATGCCTTTTGCCCACAGTCTTTGAGCAGTCTTTCAGTGCCTGTGACCAGAAAGCTAGGAGCGCTGGGCATGTCCAGAGGATGTGGTATAAATGGGCTGGGGAGGACTGACACCTCCAGCATCTGTCATGATTCAATACCTTAAGTTTATAGAGCACGGCAGGTGTCCTATACCATCTAAGAAGGATTTTTAGCTGTATTAATTGGCTCTTAACATCCTCATAAGATGTATACGCTGCCTTTAGACAGTCGGACCACAGCCGCTATGGTAGGGGACGCTGGAGTTCCATCTCCCATGCCACTCGGCATGTGGAGGTGGAATCTGGCTGAGAGTCTCAGTACTTTATAAAAGACTCCCACAAGTCCTTGACCTTTTCTTGGCTTGTGGAGCATGGCCAAACAGCTCCACCCACCATGCTCAGTATGTTTGACCAGGAGTGGGGAGAGGGCACTTCATATCTGAAGGTATCTCCAAAGATCTTGTACCTTAAGATCAAAGCGAGTCTGCAATTGCTCAAAGGATATCAATGTTTTACTGTCTGGAAGGAGGAGGTCTCCTAGGACGCGGAACCCTTTGGAGGTCCAGTGGGCACAATTCAAAGGTCTATGATCCACCATAATTAGCTTGTTGTTCCAGAGTGGGGCATAGGAAATTGGGGGGGAGAAATCCATACTTGGGACCCCAGAGAGGGCCATTGCTCAGTGTCACTTTTTACAGGTGTCCTCCATAATTGGGGTAAGCCGATTTCTGGGAAGTTTCTTATTGGTTAGCAGGGAGAAGAGAGAATTATCTGGTATAAGAGCAGATTCTAAAAGTACCCACTGCAGGGAAGGGGAGGTGGGGGATGAACCAAGCAGTGGCTTGGGCCATACAAAAGACTATGTGTAGCCCCGAACCAGGGGAGTCCAAGCCCTCCTTTAGACCAGTGGGCCCTTAGCTTTGTGCATCCCCAGTGGGTTGCTTTATCTTCCCAGAGAAAAGTCGAAATGAGCTTGCTGAGAGAGGAGAATGGCTTAGGAGACTAGGGGATTGGAAGTTTATTTAAGAGGTATGAGACTCTTGATAGTATGAACATATGCACTGCTTCAATTTTGCCCTTCAGAGACAGCTGCAATTTGCGCCACTGCTGAACTTCAGCTGTGAGGACTGCTAGGAGAAGGGAAAAATTGGCCTTTTCAAGGTTGCTCCATGCCAAGGAGATAAAGATCCTGAGATAAGGGACACCCTGAGGGGCCCAGGTGATGTCAGTGCCTGCCAGGCAGTTCCTACCACATTTTGCATTCAATGGGGAGAGAATTGTTTTCTTTTCATTTATGAGCAAGCCGGAGAGGGAGGCAAACCCCTGTAATACAGGCAGCACTATTGGTAGGGAGAGCTCTGGGTTGGACAATGTGAGTAGCATGTCATCAGCATATGCATTAACTAGGAAAGATTTGTTTCTAATAGGGATCCCAGTAATACCTGGGGTGCCCAGAAGTTTCCTAACCAAGGGGTCAAGGGCTATGATGAAAAGAAGAGGAGAGAGGGGGCACCCTTTGCCTGGTGCCCCTTTGTAATGGAAAAGGAGAAGAAATATCCCGATTAGTGACAATTCTGGCCATTGGTAAGTGGTATAGTGTGGAGACGCAGGAACGGAAGTGGGATCCAAATCTGTAGAGATTTAGAACATCATGGAGGTAGTTCAATTCTAATGATTTGAATGCCATGGTGAAGTCAATTGCCAACGCAGCCATGGGTGTCGAGAAGTGGAGCGCTAGCCATTTCAGATTGAGGACAAGGCGCAAATTATCCGCCCCCTGATTTGCCCTTCGAAAAACCAGATTGCGAGGGATGTATTAAAGTGGGAAGAACCTGGGTTAATCGATTCACCAGCACTTTGGCTAGTAGTTTAGTGTCTACCAAGAGCAATGAGATGGGTGGAAAGTTGGCACAATCTAATGCATCTGAAGACTTTTGGGGAATTAAAGTTATTAGGGCTTCCCTCATAGTGGGGGGGGTTGTAGCCATGCTTTGGGCCTCATGCAAAGCTTGCAAGAGGGGGGTAGTAATCTCGGTTTAGAGAAGTTGGTAGAGTTCTACTGTCATTCTGGCAGGTTCCTGGACCTTCCTTTTTGCCATTTGGAAGAGAGCAGATTGGAGTTCCTCCAAAGTAACAGGGGCGTCCAGAGTATTATGGTCTAGTTGCGAGAGTTTGGGGAGAGAAATCCCTTTGCATAGCTCCGACAATGTGTAGAAAGCTCATCAGTTGAGATTTTAGACTGGGTCTGGTACAGAGTCTGATAATATAGCTGCATCGTCTCATTGATATCTTTGGGTGCCGAGACTACTTTACCCTCTTTGTTCTTAAGCTCGAGTATTCTGGATGATGCCTCTTGCTTATGGAGGTGATAGGCTAGCAACTTGCCTCCCTTATCTCCACCTGCCCATGACTTATGTTTGGAGTGCAGAAGTTGCCATTCTGCTTTCTTGTTCAGTAGTGTATTTACTTGGTATCTCAGGCCTATAATGGTGGGTAGAAGGGGGGACTTAAGCAGGTGCTCTGTCGAGGCTTCAACTTACCTCTCCAGAGTTGCGAGCTCAGCTTGGAAGTTGTGCAGAGTCTGCACATGGGCCTTATTCTTGGCTGCTGTAAAGGAGATGATTCTCCCCCTGATGACAGCTTTGAAAGCTTCCCATACCATGGAGGCCAAGACCTCATCAGAGGTGTTAAGAGAGAAGTAGGAGCGAGCCTCTTCCTTTATGAAGGCCTGGAAAGTTTTATCTTGAAGCAATAATGGGTTGCACCTCCATCTCGTGGCGGGAGCCCCCTGAGCAAGAGGAGAGAACAAGATCAACACGGGGGTGTGGTCAGATATTATAAGGAAATACAAAATTACACATGCCCACACAATGCAAAGCATCATGGGCTGCATATGCAGAGCACCACAGAATATTATGCTGGTTCAACTTTAAGCAGAGTTGCATGGTGCCGAAAGGCCTTTCACACAGTTTGCAAAGGGTACTAAAAGATGGCATAGATACGTGTTTCGTCCTACCAGGACTCATCAGTATGCCTCATCTGTTTGACACCCCAGTGGAATGAACCAGCTACCCTAAGATGGTCCGTCTGGGTTATGTTGTGGTGAACCCATTAAAATAAAAAACTATTTAAAAGACAAAGAACCTCTGTGCGCAAACACTGAGGCAAGGGTTACTCCAAAGGGCATTTGGCTGGGAAGCCAAGTTTCAAGGAAATACAAAATCACACATATTACAATCACAGATATTATAATGCTGCCAATCAAGGTTTCCAAAATCCCAGGTGTGGCTACATAGCTGGCCAGCCAGAAATCTAGTCTGCTGTGAGTGTGATGGACCGACGAGTAAAAAAGAGTAGTCACGCCCCTGTGGGTTGTTCCTCCTCCAGGGGTCACATAGGCCCCATTCTGCCATAAGTTCAGTGTGGCCTGCTAGAGCTTTGGGGTGGGTTTGAGGGGTGGGGAAGGATTTGTCAAGGAAAATATCCAGGACCAGATTGTGGTTGCCTTCAAGCAGAATTGGGATATCCGAAAAGCCACTTGTGAGATCAGTAAAAGCTTGGCTTAGTTCAGGATAAACTTCTCCTGAGTCTATGTTATGGCTATATACATTGGCTAGTAATATCCTATCCTCTGGGTAGGAGAGTCTGACTGCCACCCACCTTCCCTGAGAGTCTGTCTGTTTATCTTCTACCACCCATGGGGAGGCTTTGCGCAGTAGAATGACAACACCCCTAGACTTAGTAGTGGCACAGCTGGCAACGATTGAGCCTACCCATAATTTTTTAAGCTATTGCACAGTTTTGTTTGTTAGGTGCATCTCCTGGAGTAGGGCTATGTCCGTGCCCTTGGAATTCAGAAATTGTAGTACTTTCATGCACTTAGCCGGGTGGTTAAGCCCTTTGACATTCCAGGAGACGCACCTCCAACCCTGAGTAGTAGAGGGTTACTCGCCATTGTTTTCTAATAGGCAGTAAACCAGAGAAAAAGGGGTACTCATCCGGTAGGAAAGAGGGTAACTGAGAGCAGACAGATAAACAAGTCACCTGGTTATTAGCTCAGATAGTAGGGCAAAACCTGGTCTGTGAGGAAGAAGAGCGAGTATGTAGAGAGAGCTATGAGAGAAGCTGCAGCAACTGTCACCAGATGGAAAGAGCCTGGTCAAATAGAGAGAGAGATTATATGCTATGTTATTGCAGATTAACAGTACAATAATACACCCAATAAAACTGTTATTACAGACTAACAGTACAATAATACACCAAATAAAACAGGTATAGGAACAGTGAACACACAGAGCAATAGATCGAAGTTAATGATGCTGAGGTGAACGTGTGAAGGAGTCTCAATTACTCCATGCCACACTGCTTCAAGCACCAAAAAGAGGGGGAAGGTCACACCTAACATGGGTGATCTGTCCCAACCTGGCCTCAAAGAACCACTTTGAACTAGGTCTGGAGGATCCAGGTATGCCTAACAGCGACTCGCTGATAGGCTGCAAACAGAATTATTAGCAACTGGAAGTGTATGTGGAGGGGGGGTGGGGGAATGCATTCCTGCGCCTGGGAAAACCTGTCGGGAGGGACCTCTGTCAGCAAAATATTAAGAATAACTTAACTGCAGGTTCAGAGAGCCATGGGGTGCAACACTTACCTGATTGCCAAATATCTCTAGAGTCGGTAGGCCTCTGGCTAACCATCCCCAGCCCCATCTTCAGGTACTATACAACAACATGAAAGAGATATGTTGAAACTATGGGCTCCCAGCTTGGGAGGGGGGAGATACAACCCCTTATAGTAGGCCTCTCCAGCCGGCTGACAGACATTACCAAAAGGCTGATAAGATGGGGGGGGGGTGCAACAGCAGAAATAATCAACTCCACGTGCCACTAAACATCAGCAGGGAGCGTACCAGCCAGTGGAACAAACAGTGTTCCCAAACACTAACATTTTGAAAAAAATAGAAGAAGAAGAAAGTCTTAGCCAGGTTTCAAAAGTCCTGCAAGTTATCCATCTGTCCCAGTCTTCCCATGGTATTCCAACCAATTATTTTCAGTTCTGCCAGGTCATGGTCGGGCGGCTAGGGCTTCTGTGAATGATTTGTACCCTGGTTTGAGTAGGCCAGCCGCTAGAAAGATTTCCTCCTCATTCTTTTCCACTGTGGAAGCTCATCCAGAGTGGCAATGTCATTCATGGGCTCACCGGGCTCCTCATTTTGGGAGCCATAAACATCAACACCTGTTTGGGATGCTGCTTCTGCCCACGGAAGTTTGGCAGGAGGTGAGGCTGAGGGCTTCCTTGCAAATAGATGTCCTGGGCTTCTAGAGCACTGGCATTGCCGGTTGGCATTTGGATATTTAGACCAGTCTTGCTTGCCTGCTGATTCCAGCTCCACAGAGGGGCGCCCAGTAGAGGATAGTGGGCTGTCAGCAGGACAGTGCCCAGATTCCCTGGGGTGCTGATAGGCCTGTGAAGAGGGCATGGGGGGTGTTTTAGTGTCAGGACCAGTCCGACTGAAATTGTCTTCCCCGAGAAAACGTGACCCTTTCTTATCTGTTCCTCTCCCCGTATGATCTCCCGGGACCCAAAGGTGTCTTGGAGATGCAGTTTGAGAAATGAGGCCTACTCAATGATTGTTGATCCAAATTTCAGCTTCCCTTGGTGATTCCTCCAGGAAAACCTTCCCAGCCTTGGAAATATGTAATGCGGTGAGCTTTTTAAAATGGTATTGGAAAGAGTTAGCCATCAGAATTTTCTTTAGAGGGCCATATGCTCTCCTCCTGGCAGCTACCTCCTGAGAGAAGTCCTGAGAGAAGGAAATATTAGCACCCCTCCATATAATCTCTCCCAAGTCTCTGGTAGCCCGGAGCAATTTCTCCTTCACCAAGTACCTCAGAAAATATGCAATTATGATTCTGGGGGCGTTGGAGCTGTCTGGCCTGCCAGATACCCTGTGAGCCCTTTCCATGCCAATTGGTTCTCTTCACTATCCCACAGCAACTGGGGCAACCAGTCATTCAGAAAGCGTTCCATGTTTGGACCCCAGGATTCTGATATTATTCCTCCAGCTCCTGTTCTCCTGGTCTTCAGCTCTACACCAGAGTCTAGAGTGTTTGGCTTCATGATCTCTGAGACGTTGCAGTACTGTGATGTGTTGCCTCTCGAGCTCCTCAGTTCTCTGCTGTAAAACATTTTGCTTATCCTCCAACCTGCGCATGTCGGCCACATTCCCAGCCAGAGATGCCCCAATGCTGTCCACTCTCATCAAAAGGGCTTCTAACATCTTTGTGATGTTTGAGAGGGCATCCCCAAGCTGGGCCTGTTCGTGGGGCGATTGAACAGCTTGCCCACAGGGCTCTTGAACGATTTCTCCTGAGGCATCCATCACCCCCTCTGGTACAGCGATTGTATCAGGAAAGCAGTGGGGCAGCAGCTTGTAACCCTCTTTCATATGTCTGTGGTTAACTGGTGATTGAGACCCATAAGGTTGTAGTCAAGCACTAAAGTACCAGTGGGCGTACCGCAGGCGAACTTGTACCCTCACGTTCAGGCCTATGCAGCCTGTCCTGACTGTGTGATCCTGAGATATGGGCACTACGAACTTACTGATAGAGTGTGGCTCTCACAACAAAAATCATTAGTATGGTGGGGCAGAGGTGGGGAAGGGTTTTCCAGTTGCTTTAAAGGTAGTTCAGTCTGGCATTGCGATAGATTGCATAGGATTAGGTGCCAGGCTGGGGCACAGCGAGAGTCTTATGCTGCCATTCTATTGGGTCCAAGTCATGCCCCCACAAGGATAAATTATAGGACCGGCTCAAATACACTTATTGATTGGCTCCTAGCCACCTGCCCCAACAATATCACAGAGGTCTCTGTTCTACCTGACTCCCTAAGTAACCACTCCCCAGTTATGTGCACCTGGTCCAATAAGTTCACAAAGCATTCATCTCAGAATACCAGAAATCACACGTTAAGACCCAGTCTGCTGGAATATTTCCAACAGCACCTAAGGTTAATTGATTGGTCACCTCTTGACACGGCCAGAGATAGTAACCAAGCCCTAGACCACTTCTGCTCAGTCTTTACAAACACCTGTGATATTTTCACCTCCTATTGCTCAAAAAAAGTAAGAAGGGTCAGTAACCAGGGCTGGATAAAGGCATAGGCAACATAGGCACAGGCCTAGGGCCCCCCTGCCTACTTGGGGGCCCCCAACAATTGCCAACATATATTTTCAGTACATGTTTTTCTTCCTGCCTGAGCTGCATTTTTTTTGTAAAGGACCAAGCCACTAAGTTATCTGAAGAAGGTAGGGGCTGAACTGTGACATGATTCTCACCTCCCTGGTTAGGTGTTCATTGCAACTCATAGCTCAGGGGGCCCTGGCCAGGCTGACCATTAAAGTGTGAACAGGCCCATTTCCTTTGCTTTGTCTGCCACCCCTACTTAGAATCTCTATTTAGAATCAAGTCTTACTCTTAAATATAAAAGATTAACAGTGCAGTTTAATGTGTATGCTTTATATTTAATCACCTTCTTACAATTAAGAAAACTACAATGCGTTTCAATGGTACAATTAAAAACCATAGTCCTGTTTTTTTAATTCCCTTATCTCACTCATAATGAATTTCTGATCTTGATAAAGCTCCATTTTCATAGTGAACAAATGAATGTATTTCCAGATTCCCATCAGTAAATCTTGCCATTTATTGATCCTGGCTTTATTTAATTCATGTTTGTTGCCCGGGTTAGCGCAATAGACAAAACACTGCCTATTTTCAAGCATGACCTGGGAGGTTACAGAACTGTAGTACAACAGCAGAACAACAGTCAGTAGAAAATAATACAGATTCAGGAAGGATGAGTTAGTTACAAAGCATAACATTTTGAACAATACAGTTTCAGGAAGGATGAGTTACAAACCATAACACTTTGAGCATTGTCTGAGTCAATGAGTACAGATAACTCATTCCCTAATTGCTTTATTTTACATCCTTATTATGATCTATGCCTAAAATGTACCCTTATGTAACTATTACTGTGCTACCCAATGTATATCTTGTTTTGCTCCTGTACACCTATATTAAGTCTGTGCATTTCTGCATATTGTAACCAATGTCCTGTGCTCTCCCGGGTCGTGCCTGAAAATAGGCAGGTCTGTTGCCTAGCGCACTTACCCGGTTACCAAAAGCTAATAAATAAATAAACTCTGGTACAGAAGACTAGTGAATATATTCACACAGCCAGGAGAATTTAGAGGTGGGGGACACGTATTACTTATCAATAACAGAAATGCTTGATCCCAGGAATGATTTCTTCCAACAATCACTTGTTTTGTGATATCATCTCTAACGTTCACAACTCCTCTAACAATCCATAGACTTCTCTTACACCTGGCAGGACCTAGCCTGCCTTAAAGATGAGTCCCTACTAGAGATGCAGCAAAATTAAATTCCACTGGTGAAGTGAACGCGAAGTGGCCACTTCGAGTTGTCACTCCACTATGCGGAGTGACCAATAGGAAAGGCTCACTTCGCCTTGTAATTATTACTTTGCATTGTCATTCCGCCTAAACGTGAAGTAAGGCAGAGTGGCAGCAATACTGGCAGCTCCCCAGTGCCCCCCCACACACACACACAGTCACCAGAATTAATGTGCAGCCCCAAAATGCTACTGTTTTGTGTCCAGAAAACTTCCCACTGCTGACAAAAGTGTAATGGGAGCACAACAAGAAATACAAAGCCTCCCAGAATTAATGGTGTAGTGCAAATGCACAGACAGATTAAGACTGCGATGCGCACTCAAGAGATGCAGAGTTAGATGCAAATGCACAAGAACACCTAACCAGTGCTCACAAGTCACAAATCGAAATCTGGAAAAGAATATCTTTTGCCGGTTGGGGGAGGGGGTAGTGCACGGCAGTAACAGCCCACTACCAGTAAAGATACCACACAGCAGTATAAAACATTCAAGCAGGTGTGGTGGATAGCAGGTTCACACTGCTGTAATTACTCTGGCACAATAAATGTTGTCTGATTTAATGGTACGCGTCGTGCACACACTCACTCACAAACTACAAGTATTTCGTAGCAAATTGAAAACCTTTTGCAATATAACCAAATGTTTTAAACAAACTGAAATTATACACTGCTGCACCACTACAATCTGCAAAAAATGTCAAAAATTACTGAAAATATTACTGTGTGTACATTAACACAGTTATACAAGAAAAATATAACCAAAACAGAAAGACTACACTTTTCTCCCAGTTAATCTACCTACACCACAGATACGCCCCTCCCCCAAAGCAGACTTCACAGTACACAGACTGACTGTTCTAAATTAACATTCAAAATCCACACACAAACAATAAAGACTCGATATGAGCACAGGAGGGTTTCCTACAATCGATGCACTAAATTTTGAGCAAATAAAAAATGGCTCAAAAAGGCTTTTTTAACAGCTTTTAGAAGATTTGAATCTCAGAGCTCTGAGAGGAAACTGTCTCCATCTTCCACTACACAGAACTGAGGCTGTGCAGAACAATCTAGAGCTCATGTTCTACTAGGACCAAGACTAGGACTATTCTACAGAATTAACCACTTCCTTACTAGGGATGCCAAGCAGCGGCTGGTTCAAGCCACGTTCCTTTCATTAATAGATGACGCAGACCTTCTCTATAGCCATTGTACTGCCTCTGTCCTGACTAAGTTGGACACCCTATACCACAGAGCAATCAGGTTCATAACGGGCCTTCCACTTTCCAAACACCATTGCTCCTTGTACACTTAGGTGGGCTGGACTTCCCTTTATTATAGGAGAAATAGAAATGCCGCTCTATGGGCTTTCAGAGCGGTTACCAACAAGCTCCCCATATACTTCTCTGATTGTATTCCCCAGAGTGTGATAGGTGCCTATGCTCTAAGAAGCTATTCCCTAATTGCCTTGCAATTACCTAAGGTCAAATCTCGTTTCGGCAGAGCTGCCATAAGTTTCTCGTTGCCTTCCTTGTGGAACAATATGCAAAAAAAACTTGAAGCTGAGCTGTCCTGCTAGCCTGAATATTTTCATGTCACTCTTTGACCGCTCCGTGAAAGAATCCTGCAAATGTTTCCCACATCACTAGCTCACCTATTTTCCAGTCCCCTCCTGCCCATCCTGCCTCCCGCCCTGCCTCTCTCTCCCCCTACCAAAATACCGGCTTCTCTGCCTCTCTTTAGCCATGGCCAAGTTCCACCCCTTTCCCTGAAGTATGCCAGTTAACTATTCCAACCCTGTCATTTCTTCCTAAGCTGGTATCCCTCTTCTTGCCTTTCTCTATCCTTTAAAGTGAATATTCCGGCGGCACCCAGTTATGAGCCTATCTGTTGTAAAGGCCCTCTCACTCAAATGTTGATGTACATATGAATATTTTTCTTCTTTGTATAATATTGCATCATATTTTACCATGTTACTATACTATGATTTTTGTATGATCAGGTCCATCTTGCAAATGAGCCCTGCTCAATGGTGCCTGTCTGGATAAATAAAGATTTTGACTGATTGATTGATGTGACCTGCAATCCCATGAAGGTCTGCAAATTCACCTTAGAGCTCAATCACAAGGTGAAGTGATGAGAGGTACATTGATTTCAATGTTCTTCTCCTTAAAATTGGTGGAGAAGTGGTTTGGGGAAGGTGGAATAATGCAAAGTCATTGTTTTCCGTGGACTTCACATTCCCCATTATAACGCGAAGAACTCCGATTCGTGGATTCTGCGTTACTCCACGAATCACTCCATGGAGTGAATTTTGTCACTTCGACCATCTCTAGTCCCTACCCTACCCAACAAAACTCCCACATCCTGGTTCATACTACTTGACAGGACAAAATGATAGCACCCACATTGCAAGCACACACATGTGTGTGTGCGGGGGGGGGGGGACTTTGAAGAGTGCACATCATGACATTTCATACCCCAAAAATTATTTTTACCAGGCCAATTATAATTATTTTCTCTAAATGATCAAATCTCAGAGTACTGTTACTTTTCCACATTGATATTATTAGTTTTATTAATTTTGAAGCGTTTTAGTTAGGTTATTTACGTTTTACGCAACTTTTTAGGGACGGCTAGATTTTTTTTTAAAGAGTAGCTAACACCTTCTGGAGAACTTTAACAAAACATAATATTTAGACACAGTTCAGCTTGCATTTCACATTAGTTTTGTATTCCTCCTCCCCGTTGTTTATCACTGCGGTCATTTGCATGAAAACAGGATCTTCGCTCCTAAAGAGCTCATCTATTCCTGTTGCTTTCTCCCTATCTGAGGTCATAATGCCCTGCTTGTGACATCACAGTTACTCCCAAAATAACAGACTGTGATGTCACAACAGACGATTATGACTTGAAGTAGGGAGTAAGCTACAGAGGCAGATGGAAATCTAAGGGATAAAAATAATATAGTCATGCAAATTTACTCTAATAAATAATGAGGAAGGGAAATATATAGACTACACATGGAACGCAAGCTGAATTGTACCTAATTATTATGTTTTTTAAAGTTTTCTTTGAGGTTTCAGTAGCTCTTTAAGTTTTAGTAACTGTTATTCAATGGCCAACTTGGAGTGTGGTCACAGTGAAGGGGCACAGTTATGATAAAGGGGCATGGTTGCAGTAAAGGGGCTCCCAGATTTCTCGTTGGCCTACGGCCCCAGGGTGCCTTAATCTGGCCCTGTCAGTAATCCTTGGCTATCTGGAACCCTAATCGACCTTATGCGACTCCGGGACAACCTCTGGCATAGGGCCAAAGCATCAGGGAATATGGTGGACCTCACTGCTTACAAAACAGGCAGAAATAAATGCACAACACTTATCAGTCAGGCCAAGGCCTTCTACTTAAAAGACCTTCTAAACAGGAGTTGGGGAAATGGAAAGGAATTCTGGAACTCAGTGGAATCCCTTATAGGCAGGACCACCAAGGCACAAACTGATCTTCTACTTACCCCATCAGGGACACTCCAGGATCCAAGTAACATTGCAAATGCATTTAATACTGCTTTCACGGACCTAAGCACTGTGCTCCCCAGGGAATACCTCCCCTCTCCCCAGTCTGGACAATCCCCTAACTTGAGCCCACCTCCTACTACACCCAACGGCCCACTGCCTTTCTACTTTAGACACCTCTCCAAGGCTAACACCAAACGGTACATCAAGTGGCTACTGGGCAAGACCAGGATGGGGAGGGATGCCATTGACATGAAGCTAGTAGCCCTAACACTAAATGAGCTAGGTGGACCACTTACAAAAATTTTTAACGCATCCCTACGAACAGGAGTATTCCCAGACAAGTTGAAGGCAGTTCACATTATGCCAGTCCACAAAAGTGGAGATCAAGCTTGCCTCTTTAACTATCGCTTCATCTCCATTTTACCACCTCTCTCCAAAGCCCTGGAATGTGCAGTATCTGACCAACTTACTGAGCTTTTAGATAAATACAGCCTGCTAAGTATGCAGCAGCATGGCTTCCGTAAACATCACTCCACCCAAACAGCCCTGGTAGACTACACTACACAGATCTATGAGGCTCTGGATAATGGACGGGCAATAGGATCTATATTCACTGACCTCGCCAAGGCATTCAACACCATTAACCATCAACTCCTACTACAGTGTCTCCTCTCCATAGGCCTTTCATCTAGTACTGTTACTTCTTTCAAAAGCTACCTCTCATGTAGAACACAATGTATGAAGATCCTTAACATTTTCTCTGAGCCTAGGGAGGTCAGCCTTGGAGTCCTCCAAGGCTCCATACTGGGTCCACTCTTATTTAGTCTATTCATAAACTCACTACCTGTTGCCTGCCCAGCAAAAATGGTGCTTTATGCTGAGGATGCAGTCATTTCTGCATCTGGTAGGGACCTCACCACTATAACCACTGACCTACAGGCCAGTTTTAAATGGCTAGAATCTTGGTTTTCCCATCATCAACTGTTACTCAACTACAAAAAAAAAAGTGTATGCTCTTCACGGTGCCACAAAACAGGGAAAAGCATGGGTCCCTACACACAAGTCAAAAAGGTGAGCTGCTAGAGCAGGTCAGCACCTTCAAATATCTTGGAGTACACCTTGATGACACACTCTCCTTCACAACACACATTGAACATGTCATCAAAACAGCTAACACCAAACAGAGTTCTCTACTGACATAGACACTCTATGCCCCTGGAGACTCTTAAACTGGTTACATGCAGCTCTGTGTTTTCTACCATTGACTATGGTCTAGTGATCTATGGTGCTGGCTCTGACACTGCCCTGAAGAGGATCATAACCCTCTTCAACAAGACCTGCCACTTGGTCCTGTGTGCTGACTATCAGACGCATACATGCACCTTGTATTTGGACACTGGTTGGCTTCCCCTCCATCACAGAATCAAATAACAGGCTTGTTTACTTGGGGAAAAAAGCATTGCTTGGTCTTATGCCTGAGTCCACCTCCAGACTACATAACTACACCCAACCAACTGTGAACACCAGAAGTGCTACCAAAGAAGTGTTCCTAGTGCCTTTTAAGCATACCACACTCACACAATGATCCCTGTCCTACAGTGGCCCTAAATGGCTTAATGACCTACCTACTGAACTCCTTGGGTCCAGCAAAATCAGCCATTTCAAATCCAGACTCCACAACCTGCTGGCACGTGAGACCACCTGTAATTGTTAGCCTTATCAATGCCATCTGAGGGCCTTCCACATTCCCCAGCACTCCATACTGCCCAGAACAGTTCCCTCTATCCTTCTCCCACCCACCTCACCCACCCCCACCTGAAAATGCCTTCCTGGCTGCACCCCCCAACTTATATCATCCTTGTCCTGGATCTGTCTAGACCCTCTAATTTCCCTACATGGCAATTCCTCACTACAGCAGACAAGTGGTTGCTTTGCCATGCACTCTCTAATCACTCTCCCTGTTTCTGCCCAATTGCACCTAGAAACCTGTTCATTGCACTTAGTAACATATATTTTTTGTTATGTAGCCACCAGGTGTTTCAATTTTGTATGTTTATTGCTGTCTAGTGTTACCCTTGTTCCTCTTGATGTACAATGTTTTCAGTGATGTAACTCAATGGCTCTGTACTGTGCCACCTGACGTGGAACCTTTGTAAATGAGTCTCTGACTCAAAGGTATTAATCTGACTCTTAAATAAGTAAATAAATAAATAAATACATAAATAAATATTCTGTATCTGGAGTGCTGCTAGACAACCATCTCCTCCTCCAAAGCTTACCACCTTCTGTAATCTCGCCAATTTTTAATCAGACACAGTTTATGTACGAACTCTCAATGATTGACTGGTCTCCTATCTTTGCCTCCTCTAATGCTCAGTCTGCCCTTGATTACTTCCTTGCGAGGTTTGAGAGTTTACAGGACCTCCATGCTCCTCATGTCACTCGTGGCATACTTGGAACACAAACTAAGTGGCTCCCCAAAGTTCTTCTTGCACAATTCTGGGCTAGGGACAAAAGCTGGTAGCACTTTAAGGCCTCAGGTCTTCTGGCAGATTATAGTGACTATAGGGCCAAAAGAAACTCCTGTAAAAGGAACATTCGCTTAGCCAAAAGCTCCTTCTGTAAAGACTTATTAATAAAAGCTGCAGGTGATTCCAAGAAATTCTGGTCTCTTATTAAAATTCTCCTTGGAGCAAATCACTCGACTACTACTAATGAAATGCTACTAAATGATGTACATTGTAATAACCCAGTGACCATTGCCAACTCCTTCAATAGCCGCTTCTCAGACTTATCAAGCTACTCTGCCTCCTTACCCCCTGACCACCTCACTGTCACCTCTGTGGATACTGAATTGCTGCTCTCCTATCCATCTTTCCGGTTTCAGTCCATCTCGAAGGCTGAAGTCCTAAAGTTGTTACTCACCATCTCTGACTCCACCAGCTCTGGTGCTGATGGCTTGGAGCCTAGGCTTCTAAAGCCCGCTGCTCCTCTCACAGCCTCCCCCTTAACCAAAATATTTAACCTGTTGCTCTGCCACAGTGCTGTACCTGACATCTGGAAGATAGTGAGAAGTACCTCTATCCTTAAGAAAGGTGATCTCAAAGACATGGCTAACTATCGACCCATAGCCATCCTATCCGTGCTAAGTAAAATCCTGGAAAAATTAGTGGAAACCCAAACCATAGAATATCTACAGAAACACAACCTCCTCTCTGGTTCCCAGCATGGTTTCCGTAAAGGCCACAGTACTTCTGCTGCCCTCCTAAAACTAACAAATTACATTTATGCTGCTATGGATTCAGGTCTCTTGACAGGTGCTATCTTTATTGATCTAACCAAGGCCTTTGACCTGGTTAACCATACCCTTCTCCTTATAAAACTCTGCTCCTTTGGTTTCTCTGCCGAGGCAGTGGCCTGATTCAGCAGTTATCTAACAAATAGAAAGCAGGCCGTAGCTTTCAACTCAGCTATGTCCGATATTTCATCCATACATATTGAAGTTCCTCAGGGGATCCATACTTGGCCCTTTGCTCTTCACTATTTTTATAAATGACCTCCCATCACTTGCACCTACCTGCTCTTCCCTGCTCTATGCGGATGACCTTGTCATCTACCACAGTGCTAGAAATGTTTCAGAAATAAACAACTCCATAGCTTCTGACTTCCTAAGCATACAAACGTGGCTAACTCAGAATAACTTTGTGCTTAATGTAAGCAAAATGCATTCTATACTCCTTGGCTCTCCTGCCAGGCTTAAAGGGAATAGTAACTCCCTTTCTATATCCTGTGCTGATGGCTCCTCATTAGCTAACACCAGCTCCTTCAAATACCTGGGCATATTACCGCTACGTGCAAATCAGTCAATGCAAAAAAGGGGGGGCTACCGTACAAGCTATGCCCTCACACCATCAGCCAGGCTTGCTGTGGCACAAGGTCTCCTGCTCCCAGCCCTAGACTATTGCTCGGTCACCTACCTAGGCGCTAATAAGACCTCCCTACATCAGTGGGACCCTACCTATAATAACATTTTCCAGTACGTCTCTGCCTCACCATGGTACAAACACCACTGACAGTTCTATGCTGACCTGAAATGGCCTAGCCCTGCTGCTCACTGACTTAGGTCTGACGGCTCTCTTATTGACAGTATAATAAGATCAGGCCTCCCCCAATCCCTTGCCTCCTTGCTGCACTCCCAAACACCCTTCTATGGGCTCTGATTGAATGGCCAAGCCCCTCTCTATATCCCCAGATGTAAAACCTCTAAGGGTACACAAGCTTTCTCTTATGCAGCCCCCAAGTATTGGAATTCTATCCCCAAGCTATACACTCAGCACCTACCCATGCTGGTTTCAAGAAACTCCACCGTGAGTATCTACAAGCATCAAATCCCTGCACATGCTTCCATCCACCTTAAGCTCTTCCATTTCCTCCATCTCTTATCCTTGCTTTATTATTCTCTACTTTCAACCCTTCCTCCACCTGCTTTCATTTTCCTCTCCCTATCTGTACCCTCCCACCTTCTCCCCTTCCTTCCCTCCACTCTTTCTAGTTGCATAGTCCTTGTAGCAGTGCTTACTGTATACAGTACATTAGAACCCACTAGACCAACTCTGTATTTCTTTCACTTGTTTGTTCTGAATTTTTCTCACTGTATTGTTTATATTTTGACCTGGTCCAACTATGTGCTTCAATGATTCGCTAAGTTGATTGTATTTCTGATATCTTCACTTTGCATCACCCATGTTATGTGCTGGGTCACATTGTTGTTGCTCATTGTATTTGATTTGTATCCTGTCACCTATGTTATGTGCTGCGTCACATTGTTGTTGCTCATTGTGTTTGACTTGTATCCTGTCACCTATTTTATGTGCTGCATTATTGTTGCTCATTGTATTTGACTTGTATCCTGTCACCTACAGCATGTAATGTGCGGCATTGTTGTTGCTCATTGTATTTGACTTGTATCCTGTCACCTATGTTATGTGCTGCATTGTTGTTGCTCATTGTATATGACGTGTATCCTCCTGGGTCGTGCCTGAAAATAGGCATCGTTATGCCTAGTACACTCACCTGGTTACCAAACGCAAATAAATAAAATAAAAATTTTCATATTAGTCTATGTATGTAACATTTTCTATACTTGACTTGATATCTTAGTCCAGGAAAGAAAGAAAGAAAGTAAAATGAAAAATCCACCGACTGATCCTAATAACTTTGTTTTGATGGTTGTATCCATGCCTGACCCACACAGTGTGATACTATAGAAAGCATAGCCACCCATGCTAAGTTTCTTTCAACAATTAGTTTCTTAGTTTTAACTTTTAAGCACTCATTTGAAAATTAGAAATTCTTCACAATTTGTAATTAGCTTTGAAATCAATAAATGTCACAGTGTGCAGGGTGCAGTATAAACTGTATGTGAAAGGCTGTATTTTATTTCTTGCTTTTTTGTCATGTAAGTGTGGGATAACTTGTACAAAACTGAGAGACAGCAGTAGCACAAATTATAACACTACCTCTCATTTCCCTGTGCAGTCTAACACATATACATCACAATAATATTAGTAAAAAAAAGAAGAACCTTACACTTCACACTAATGCTGAAGCAGCTGTTGTTGGCTATAGGCATCTTCATAGTTTCATAGTTGTTACAAAGCATATATAGACTTTCGTCCTTGACTGCTTGCAAGAGTTTATTTTATCATGAAGTGAACTAACTAATAAACTAAAAACTTGGTTCTACTATAATCATCCAATCTTACTTTAAAAATATCTAAAGTTGGACTATTAACTATATCGTGGGGAAGAGAATTCCACCTTGAAACAACCCTCTGACTGAACCACTGTTTCCTTTTTAGAGACTTCCACTTTTGTTGTTTAATTTGTCTAAAATGAGCTCTTGTATAGTAATTTCTAACATATAATTCAAGTACTAAATCTTCTCTGAGAGCGATATCTTGAAATGATCTATAAACTAAGATCATATCACCCCTCCATCTTCTATAAGCCAAGGAATACAGATCCAAATTGACCAACCTAACCTCATAGGTCATATTTTTAAGTCCTAGTATTGATCGGGTAGCCCTTCATTTCACTCTCTCCACTTTCGCTATCTCACTCTTGGTGTAAGGGGCCCAGACCTGGGAAAATACTCCAAGTGAGTTCTAACCAACGATCCATACAGTGGGACCACAACCTCTTTGCTTCTACTTACTGTATGTCTCAATATACAGTTAAGAGCCCTATTAGCATTTTTTTATAGTTTGATCACAATGAGCAGTAAATGAAAGGTCATTTTGTATAATAACACCCAAATTCCTTTTCTGTATCACATGTTTTAATTGTTTGTTATTGATAGTGTAATTAAATTCCAAATTTTTCTTGCCCATGTGTAGGACAATACATTTATCCTCATTTAGTATAAGTTTATGATCTACTGTCCATTTCTCAATATATTTGAGCGCATCCTGAAGTCCAATATAATCTGAAGATGAATCTATTACTGCTCCCACTCTACAGTCATCGGCAAACTTGGTTATCCATACATTTCCCTTATTATATTGTAATGATGATATATATACAAGACCCCTTGAATTCTGCATTTCTACGGTTGTGGAATTTGCCGTAGAATTTGCACCATGCCACAGAATATATATAGTGCCACAGAATTCATTGTTTTTGGTGAATTTTCATATAAATATACTGTTTTTCCATACTGTCAGGCTTTCTTTCCCATCTCATTTATCCTGAAGCCCCTCCTTTATGCTCAGCATATGATGTCATCGATGACATCACATCATAATTAGCCAATAACAGGACTGTGTTCTGCTAGAGAAGTGAATAAATCATGCCGCAGAAATCAGAAAATGCTGCCGCAGAAGCCAAGGAGCCCTGCTGCAGAAATCAGAAAATTCTGCCGCAGAACACCAGGGGCCCTGTATATGTATGTTGAACAAGCAGGGGCTCAACACTGAGCCCTGAGGGACCCCACTTGTCACAGAAAGCCAATCAGATAACAGCCCATTAATCACCACCCTCTGCCTCCTATGCTCCAACCATTCCGATATCCAATTTACAGGGATCCCATTTATATTTAGTACAAGAAGGGATTTAATTAGTTCTTCATGAGGTAATTTATTGAAAGCTTTTGAATAATCTAACTGGATAACATTCACTGATCTACCCTGATCCAAAACATTGCTAACTTTTTCATAAAAACTCAACAAGTTAGTTTGACATGATCGTGACTTTGTAAACCCATGTTGACTACGATCAACAAGGTCATTTACAATTATGTGGTCTTGGATATGATCTTTTATTATACTTTCCAAAATGTTCCCAAGTGTAGATGTTAAACTAACTGGCCTATAACTATCAGGGGAATCCTTCTTTCCCTTTTTAAAAATGGGGACAACATGAGCTTTCCTCCATTTACTAACAACCTCTCCTCTATCCAATGACTCTTGAAAAATAAAAGCTAATGGATAAGCTATTACCTCTGCTATTTCATAAATCAATCTAGGATGTATATTGTCTGGCCCAGGGGATTTGTTAGTCTTAACTCTCTTTAATCTACCCATCACATCTTTTATGTCAATGTTAATCAGTTTTTCATTTTTTGTATTATATTTAATGTTAGTTGTTACAGTATCTTTGGGGTTAAACACAGTAGCAAAATATTGATTTTGAACCTCTACCATTTCCTTATCATTTAATAAGTTGCCACTGTCATCCTTAAGGGGCCTACTGTTTGTCTATATTCCTTTTTGTTATTAATATATGCATAAAATGCTTTGTAGTTATTTTTGCTTCTAGTTGGTAATTTAATTTCAAAATTTGTTTTGGCATCTTTTATTAATTTCTTAACATATTTAACCTGTTCTTTGTACTTTGGCATTAGGTTTAGATCAAGTTTTGCTAATCTGTACAGTTTATGTTTTTCATTTATCTGTCTTTTAATTTTACAGGTTATCCATTTAGGGGAAGCACCCAATTTAGAATTTTTTCTTGTATATGGTATATTTACATGTGCAGTCTCTTTTATTTTATCCACTAAGATGTACCACATTTCATCCAACATTAACCCAGCGAAATCTGATTTCCAATCCCACAAAAGTGATGCCTGTCTAATTTTACGAAAGTCCGCTTTTTTAAAATTGGGAATTTTTATATTACTACCCTGCTGAGTAGCTAATTCATTTAATTGGAAAAAAAATGGTGTTATGGTCACAATTTGAGATAAGAGGTCCAACCTCAGTGACATTTAATCTAAGTCCCATATTTGAAAAAACGAGATCCAAAATATTATTAGATCTCGTATTTTCTAAAACTAGTTGGTCCAGGCCCAGCTGATTAAAGCTTTCTAAATAGTTCCTTTCATTTAGACTAGATGATGTCTGGTTTATCCAATCTATATCTGGGAGATTAAAGTCACCTGATATGATAAGATTTTCAGCTGAGTCAATATGGTCCAGATAGTTTAGAATTTCTACATCTTGCTCCCTGTTTGTTGAAGGGGGATGATACATGGCTCGCAACATAATTTTAGAAGCATTTTGAGGCACGATTTTAACAGATAAATGTTCAATATTAAGTTTGCCATCAAGAATTTCCATACTTGGAATAGATTCATGCACAAAAATTGCTACATCACCACCCTTTCTATGTAACCTAGATTTCTGATAAATGTTAAATCCTGATATGTTTCTGTCCCATGTATCATCTTCCTTCCACCAAGTTTCCATAAGAATTGCTATTTTCATGTTTTTATTCCTCATAAGGAGTTTAAGTTCATCAAATTTGCCATCCAGACTTCCCACATTTGATAGTAAACAGTTTACTGGTACCAAATCTTTATTTTGAAGATTTTGTGTACTAGTGGTGGAATTTATCTTAGTACATTTCCCATCCCCCACTTTACCCAGTTTAAATGTTTCTCAATGATTTTATTATATGTATTTCCTAGAACCCTTTCACCCATCTTGTTTAAATGAAGTCCATCATTCTTGTATAATGATCCATTTTTAAAAATACAACCAGTATCAATGAACCCTATTTTTTGTTCGATGCAAAACCTATGTAACATACAATTAGTAGAAAAAATATTATGATTAATGAGCTGATGCAATCCATAAGTAGGTAGAATACCAGATACAATAATATCAGATACAATAATATCTCTTGTTTAATTTTTTCTCCTCTCAATATCTCTCTATATTTTCTTTCCAATCCTATAAACAAAGAACTTTGAGCTCTAAATAAAATTATAGATCAAGGGAGCACTCCAAACCAATCGGAGTACTCCTTTCCCCTGCACACGAGACACTCAGTGGTAGGGAAAATGATGGAATCACTTCTGAAAGAAAGAATTGATGAGTACCAAGAGACCAGCAGGGTACAGGACTCAAGGCAGCATGGATTCACTGTGGGAAGGCCATGTCAGACAAATCTCATAGATTTCTTTGCCTGGGTGACCAAAGTAGTAGACCAGGGAGGGGCTGTGGACCTGGCCTACCTAGACTTTATCAAGGCATTTGACACAGTCTCACACAAAAGGTTAATAAACAAGTTAGCCAGCCTGGGAGTGGGTCCTAGGGTGGCAGTCTGGGTTAAAAATTGGCAGGACATTGGGACACAGAGGGTAATAGTTAAAGGAGTCCGCTCTGAAGAAAGGGGGGTTACTAGTGGGGTACCGCAGGGTTCAGTACTGGGACTGGTCCTCTTTAATGTCTTTATTAGTGACATTGTGGAGGGACTGGAAGGAAAAGTATGCCTGTTTGCAGATGACACAAAGATCTGCAGCAAGGTTGATACACGGGGGGTGGGGTGGAAAGGATGAGAAGGGACTTGGCAAGGTTGGAGGAATGGTCAAAAGTTTGGCAGCTTAGATTCAATGCAACCAAGTGCAAAGTAATACACCTGAGAAACAAAATCCCAGGGGAAAAGCACACAATGGGGGGGGTACTAACAACAACAAAAATGGAAATGGAGATGGGGTAGTCATATCAGATGACCTAAAGGTAGGCAAGCAATGTGAGAAGGCAGTAAGGTGAGCTGGGGGATATTGGGATGCATAGGGAGAGGCATCACCAGCAGAAAACAGGAAGTTGTTATCCCTCTGTACATACAGTTGGTGAAACCCCATCTGGAGTACTGTGTGCAGTTCTGGAGACCCCATTTCTGCAAGAACATAGACAGGATGGAGACAGTCAAGAGGAGGCAACTAAATTGGTGTAGGGTCAGCACCAGAAGCCATACGAAGAGAGACTAAAGGAGCTTAATATGTATATTCTTGAGGAAAGGAGGGAGAAGGGGACATGATAGAAACTTTCAAGTACCTCAAAGGAATCAACAAAGTCCAAGAGGGTAGCATATTTCAGAAAAACAGATGTGCAAGAATGAGGGGGCACAATTTGAAGACAGACGGGGGACAGCTCAAGGGCAATGTAAGGAAATATTTTTTCACAGAAAGAGTGGTGGACACATGGAACAGCCTTCCTAAAGAGGTTGTGGGGTGAAAAACAGTCAGGGAATTCAAGAATGCATGGGACAGACATAAGGTAATTCTGGTGGGGGGTAGGAGGAAATAGGCTGTTGGTTAACTAAGATCTGCAGCTTATCCAATAGGTAAGGAAATGAGAAGACTGGGTTGGCCAAGCGGTCCTTATCTGCCGTCAAAGTCTATACGTCTATGTTCTACTCTTATTCTGTGTGGAGCGTCACACACGCAGATGCCCTGGAAATGGGCACATTCCAGGAACAGTTTTTTTTTAAGTGTATTATTGATTTCTCTTGATCAATAATATATTAATACATCCCCTGTCACCACTTGTTCCTGAATTAGAGTGGTTTCACTTGCTTTCAGCATGAGCCAGAACAGCTCAGCTTTGCTCCTCTGTTCTGGCTCCAGCTGAAAGCACGTGAAACCAGAGAGCACGTCGGAGCTCAAAGAGGATGTCAGGGGACCAGCTCCAGCTCTTCTGTGCTGGAAGTTGAGTATTGGAGACCGGGACTACCAGAGCTCACTAGAGCTCTTTGAAAATAATTTCTTGTGCCAGGACTGCTCTCTCAGCTCATCGAAACTCCAAGAAATTAATTTGTGGGCCAGTTGGGTCCAGCAGCTCCTCGTAACAATGACCTGTCTTGAATTTTAATTTGAAAAAAAAAGGCACCAACAGCAGAATTCACTGCTGCCTATTTAAATGGCAGCACCAGCAGGTTGAAATCTCCAGAGAGCATGTCGGAGCTCAAAGAGGATGGTGGGGGACCAGCTTCAGCTCTTCTGAGCTGGAATTTGAGTATTGCAGACTGGGACTGCCAGAGCTCACAGGTGCTCTTTGAAAATAATTTATTGTGCCAAGACTGCTCTCTGAGCTCATCGGAGCTCCAAGAAATCAATTTGTGGGCCAGTTGGGTCCTGCAGCTCCATGGAGCAATCACTGGACTTGAATTTTAATTTGAAAAAAAAAAAAGGCACCAACTACAAACTCTACTGGCTGCCTATTTAAACGGCAGTAACAGTAGATTGAAATCTCCAGAGAGCTCAGCAGAGCTCAAAGAGGACAGTGGGAACTTTTCTCCCAACTACCCGCCCCACACCACCTCACTATTAAATACAGGTTAACCACTCCCTGAAGAGAGTCTGACCAATAAGGGAAATGCAGAAGGCAGAGAGAAGGGAGGAGCAGTAGGAGTTCATTGGGGGCATAGGAGGAAGGCAGGGTGTGGATTCCACTGGAAATAAGGTACTGTGGCTCTGATAATATGTACTTTTAATGGGCACTATGCATGATTGGAGCAGAATGGCGATGTGCGCTTATCTGGGGCGGGCCAATGCACTGATCCTCCTGGTTATGCAAACCACACCGCACCAGGGGTAGGCTGTGGTCATGCTAGCACTACATGCCATGCACAAAGGCATGTAGCACTGGCTGCAGATGTGCAGAGGGGGCACATGGTACACCAGGGGAACCCTGCTGTAAGCCCCCATGCTCCCCATGCAACCATCGGGACTCCACCGGGACAGGATGGATAGCCCACCCACTCAGACTGCTGCTACCTACCCCTGCATACATTGGTGTGGCACCCCTACCAGGTGCCCCTCCACTCCACACACACCCACACAGGAACACCAGACAAAGGATGCTGACCCCACTCCCCAAAGGCACCACTGGGCTGCCCCTGTCACCAGCCCCTCTCGCTTTGGGTGGGATCTAGACATGGGGTACAGCCCCCCACACTGTCTCTGAACCCCCTCCCCATCCCTGTGCACCACTCCAGTGCCCTCATTGAAGGGTCAATGGCTTTGTACACCTCCCACCACCACAACCACCGGCTGTTGGTCATCCGTGGGGTGCATTGCCAATACATGCCCTGCCGTGGAAGAGAGCCACTGAGTGATGCAGACCGGGCATCCAGTTGTATGCCTGGCCGGGTCCATGGCCCTGCCCCCAGCTGCCCGCATAGTCCTGCACTGTGGGGGGGCAGGGCCACAGACAGGTGGCACATGGTGGTGAATTGCGCCGGTGCACACCTGTCCGCAGGTAGGGCTCTATGCAGGTAGTATACGCACCTCTGTCACATTTATCGCACTCATTATTACAGACAGTAGGCTGGGATTCAACAAAACAAGACTCTGAGGGACTGATAAAAGACTCTGAGTGACTAATAAATGAACTGTGGCTCTGATTCAAACTGTTTTAAGTTAACTGTGGAGTGATCTAAACAAGCAGTACTGTACCAGTGACTATGATTCCAACTGTTTAATTAGCCGGGAGGGGATTTAAACAAGCAGTACTGTACCAGTAGGGGGATTTGTATCATCTCTATTTAATGAGTACATTGAAAGTGTGTGTAGTAGGCTGCTTAGTATAGTTAGAAGTGAAGAAAGGACAGTGCAACTTAAAGATCCCAGAATAAGCTTCTTTAAGGGAGGAAGGACTTAAAGCAGAAATGGGGCTGTTCACAACTGCCTGCAAATCTGTGATTGTGGAAGGACTTATTACAGAAAGGGGGGGTCTGATCACAACTGCACATAAATCTGGAATTGGGGAAACTGTTTTGTGGGAACTGTTTCACTGAGATTAATTAATTAATGCGGAAAGTTGGCTAAGTAGGAAAGAGGATCAGAAGGAAAAGTGTGTGTGCAGCAGTAAAGGTTGCACAAATATAATTTAGGGGTATTAGGAGAGTGAGCTGATACATGGCATAGAGCTGAAATACAGCTTGTTTTGTGAAGGTTTTATTTCTACCTGAATACATGGAGCAAGAGAGGCACGGGGGGGGGATGAGCTGCAGGAGGGACCGAGGAAGTTGGTGGAGGGGCAGAGTACAACGGCACATCATGGGGAGGGTAAGCAGCTGCTTAAGGGAAGGGATAGCTGGTGGGGGGGCAGGGGACAGGGAGGAGGGAGGATCATGGGATGCAACAACTGTGGAGCAGCCATGTTCAAGAGCACTCTGTCGAGGATGGGGGAGTGCCCAGTTTGTCAAAGGCTAGGGAGGCTGGAAGCTGAGCTATCAAGGTTAAACATAGAAATGTCTTGGTCTATAAGAGAACGAGAAAGAAGACATGCCGGAGGTACACAGATAAGGGATGGAAGGCAAGATGACAGAGAGGAAAGAAGGTTGAGCAAACAGGCCCCACTAGTGAGGTTGCCAGGACAGGAGTTAGGTGCACAACGGGCATGAGGGCCAACATAGGTGAACATAGATACACAACAGGGACCAGCTGGGGTATGAAGACTTGGGGCTGGATAGGAGGGGACAGGGAGGAAGGGTCCAAGACTGGGAGGTGAGGAGAGATATGCCTGGCAAGAAGTAAAGGATTTGCAGAAGGGAGCCTCAAGGAAGGCCATGTATCTCAGCAGCAGAGTTTAGGAAGCCACAAGATGGGAAAGATATTACAGTATCCAACAGGTACACTCCTCTAGCAGGCAAACTTGGGGAAGGAGTGCTAAAAGGTCCATGGGAAGCAACAGGTATGGCCCAGGAAAAGGGGATAAACAGAAGGGAAGAGAGATGGGGACAGTGGGAGGACAGCGGCAATAAAGGGAAGGGGTGGTACTGAGTTTGCAGAAGGAGGAGAGAGGTAGCGTAATAGAGGATAAGGGAGAGGTGGAAGCTGAGGGGAAGCCAGGAGGTAAAGAAGAGGCTCAGGGTAGCAGGTGTCTAGAGGGCAAAACAGAGGTGGTGAGTGAGGAGGTTACCAGCTCACATAGAAAACAAGAGGAAGCACTGGCAGCAAAAGCATGGGGAGGGGGAGTGACAGATGTTAGGGATGCAAGTAGTAGTAGTGAAGCAGTTAACACTCGTGGGGAGTGTAAGATGGGAGAGACTCAGGGGGAGGCCGGAGCTAAGGCTGGGAGGGAATCAAAGGAGCTGAAGAGAAAAGGGATGTAAAAGGGACACCTAGAACTAGGAGTAATGATAAGGTAATAAATAATAAGCAAAATGGAGGCAGGGTCCTCCTCACTGGGGACTCGATTTTAAGAGGAGTTAAATGAGGGGGCAGGGTTAATGCGGTTTGGGTGGAGTGCTTGCCCGGTATGACAGCATCAGAGGTAATTCATCATATCCCATCAAGGAGCAAGCTACAGGATGAGAAAACACATCTGATTTTCCACCTGGGGACAAATGATTTGGATGGGCATAGCCTGTTGGAAGTTCAGGCGAGATTCACAGCACTTGCTAAGTTTTTTAGCAGCCTATGTTTCCGATCTATAGCTTTTTCAGAAGTGTTGTCTGTGTCTAAGCCAAGCACTGAAAGGAAACAAAGATTAGATAGATAGGTAGATAGATAGATAGATAGATAGATAGATAGATAGATAGATAGATAGATAGATACATAGATACATAGATAGATATTTTATTTATAAAAGAGCCCATCTCCAGAGACTCTGGGCATTGTACAATAAAAAAGCATCCGTACATATAAACAACAATTCATCATTAAAACAGATTTAAAATTACTCTATCCATCCCTTAAAACTCATTAATCAGTCAATCAGTGAAAGCCTGTTGGAACAATTATGTCTTTAACCCCTTTTTAAAGGCTTCTGCTGAGGGAGCCTCCCTTAGATAACCAGGAAGGGAGTTCCACAAGGTAGGTGCCACCACTGAGAACGCCCTGTCCCCAGAGTGCTGCAACCTAACCCTGGGAACTTCAAAGAGGCCTCCCCCGGCAGAATGAAGTGTCCTGGGTGGATGGTAGGGGATAAAGAGATCTTGCAGATAGACAGGTCTCCTTCTGTGCAGGGTCTTGCAGGTCAGGATCCCTACCTTGAAAACAAACCTCCACCTGACTGGCAGCCAGTGCAGTCTGCAGAGGACCGGGGTGATATGCTCGCACTGTCTCACCCCATCAATAACCTTGCCACTGCATTCTGTATCCACTGTAACCTATGGAGGTTGCCTCCCAATAACCCTAGGTACAGGGAACCGGCATGGTCAGGTCCTCAGGCAGGATCAGAGCTTGGATTCGGGCAACATTCTGGAGATGGTAAAATCCAATCCTGATGATGGTCCACACCTGAGCATCAAGCATCAAACCGTCGTCCAAGATCATACCCAAATCCTTCACCTGTCTAGACAGGGCAAGGGGAGCACCCCCTAACACTAGGCTAGGGGGTAATCCCTCATTCCCCTTCCGCCCTGACAAACCAGATCCACAACCAGTACCTCTGTCTTGTCTGGGTTAAGTTTAAACCAGTTTTGAGTCATCCACAACTGGATCTCATCGAGGCAGCTGTTAAATACAGAGGCCAACACCTGGGTATTGGGTGCACAGGATAAGTATAGCTGGGTATCATCTGCATAGCAGTGAAAACCCAGCCTGTACTGTCTGATAATGTCCCCCAATGGCAGCATTTATGTCATGAACAGCAAGGGTGACAAGACCGAACCCTGCGGAACTCCACAGCACAGAGGCTTCGGGTTAGATGAGGCTAACCCCATCATTATCCTTTGCACTCTGCCTGTCAGGTATGACCTAAACCAGTTGATGACATTACTAGACAGGCCACACCAGAACCACAGGCGGTCAAGTAACACCTCATGGTACACAGTGTTAAACACCACAGAGAGGTCCAGGAGGACCAAGATGGTATAACCCAGGTGACTAGATCACTTTCTTCAGACTGGTATGATGCTTTTCTGCCAGCACCATCTAGCAGACTTAGTTTCTGACTATACTTGGCCATATCAACCTCAGCAAACTTATCCACAAGCTGGGCTAAATTCTTTCTCTACTCCTAGACCTACTGTACTTTCCATCAGTTGAGTCAGTGAAAAGGGGATTACCCTCTTTTGTGGCTCACTTAGCAGTCATGATCTTAAGGTCAAGATCATACTACATTTGTTTGCCATTGCAGCTTAGCTCTCAACTGACATGCAACTCAGGTCTGCAAGTGAGTTAGTGAGAAGGTGAAGGGCACTGTGGGGCTTTTATGATTTGAGGCCATCCTCAAATTAAAGCTGTCCTCATATAACAACCACACCTGCTGGAAATGTTTTTAAATTTAATTAGCTTTGAAATGAAGGAATACGATGTTTTCTGTGACATGTCTCTGGCTACCACTATATAAGATTTAACACTGGGAACATAAGAATGCCATAAAGCTCATCAAGACTTTCTTTTGTAATCCACAGATTTCCTTTATCAAATAATTTAGCTATGTTTAGAACGTGAGCGTATTCGTTTCTTGGGATCCTTATTCATTGATAGCTCAAGTACCCTCATCTGGGTGGCATGACCTGGATAATTTTCTCAGATTGTCCCTGAAAATCCTGAATAATTTATCAATACGAGATTCATATGTTTCATTTTATGCAACAGGGGTCATGGTAAAAACTGTAGAATAAAACCATTTATCTACTATACTATGATGATAAATTTATTTATCACCATACTATCCATTTATCCACACAGTTACTTAAGCAATAAGCCACAACGGGGTGTGGGTTATTGGGGGATTTACCATGGCTAGAATGGTTTGCCATGAGGCACAGCCGAGTGGGTAAATCCTACCAGCCATGGTAACTTCGATAACCCACATCCTCCGAGTGGCTTATTGCAATTATACCAAGGTTAATTTTTTTACTGTAATAAAATACAACTTTTAAAGAGGTTGCTGTGTCTGATTATTTTTATTGCAGTTATTCCTGAGCTGCAGATGATCATTTGCTCCATTATTTGCTCATCAGCCAGTGATTATCAGAGGATTTACACCAGTGGTAAACTGCCAATCTGACCATTTCATTGGATGTTCACGTATGTCCGTGGTATAATATGTCACAAATCTCTTCAGAATTCATTTAGAATGTTCTGCCTCAGAAACAGTACTAACCATATTCAAATGGGAATAACTTTAAAATGAAAAAAGATACCATGGTTCTGTGAGCAAGGAAATTGTTCAGCACAAAATTATCTACAAAATGAGTGGTGTTTTATTGATAGATACCCTATATATTTTTTATAATTAGCAAGAAAACAGGAAAATTTAATTTTTTATTCACTTTTTTGACAAACAAATGTGAATAACTTTAAAACAAAAATGATAGCATGGTACTGTTAACACGAAAAATGTTCAGCACAATATCTACAAAATGAGTGGTGCTTCATTTATAGATACCATTTTTTTTTTAGAATTAGCAAAAAAAAACAGCATAAAATTCTGCTTTCTTTTCCTTTTTTTGACAAATTATTTACACCTACCAAAATCAAAATGTTCACGCAAGATCTAAACCTGTTGCATAAATGGAATATGCAGTGGTTCAGTTTGTGATGATGCATTTATCTTGTACAGTTTCTAGTGACCTCCCGTAACTCTCACTCATGCCTTCGGCACTCAAGAGGTTATTTGAGGTCACAGGAAACTGTACAAGATAAATGCATTATCACACACTGAACCCCTCCATATCCCTTATATAATAACTGGTGAAGCCCAATAACAACCGTCTTTAGAAACTTTGAAAAGTCGTATCAACCTGTGGGTTGATACAACTTCTACATCCTCTTGCTGAGAAGCATACACAAGCACCAACCAATGAAACTGTCCGAAGTAGCACGAGACCGTTCTCAAACGTAAACAGAAACTCACTTTCGTGAAACCAGCACGGAGACCGCGTCAAAATGTTCATACTTCCCTACTAGTAGGCATGCCCCCATGCTAGCACGTTAATGTGATGTCAGTCCTTAAATAGCGTGGGTGCATGCCTACTAGTAAGGATATACGATCGTTTTGGCCTCGCGTCTTGTTGTAGTGGTAATTCTGAGAACTTTTTTTAGCACCAGTTACTATAAAAAATAAAACATATTTAGGGAGTTGATATGGAGTTGTTTTGCACACCCTCATTTTGTAATAATAGTAAAACCTCTCGAGCTTCGCTCTCAAGGTTTACATATTATCACACAACTTGGGGGTTTGAAAAAACTCCATATCAACTCCCTACATATACATTATTCTCTATATCCACTCCTGACAAAGGAAAGTGTGAGCCTACAATTGCCAACCACCTGGGTATTCTAAAAATATCAAAGATTATCTAATTATCTCTAAACTATATCTGGAAAAAAATGGAACATAAAACCAGAACTTGCAAACCCAGAACATGTTTAAATGGCAATGGAAATTAAATTAACAGTGGCGTGAGCACTTTAAAGAGCTAGTGTAGTCACTCAGGTTTATTTATTTTTCTGATGGGCTTCAGTGATGATATGGTGCTAGTATTTTCACTCCAACTGATGTGTCTGTCTCGATGTCACTACTGCAATATGGTAGCACAGTTCAAAGGATAACATATATACCTAGACTGTGTTAAGTCCTGCTTTAACTGTGATTATCTGACGCACATGGCTCAATAGTGTCAGTATCAACCTTAATTCACATTGACTCATCAACAGCAACAGAATGAATTCCTCTTTCAACATTGTCTGCAGACATTGATGTATTACATTCAGTTTGTTTTGTGCCACTCTTCAGCAGGATTTTTTCCATTCATGTGAATTTGTACCTCCCCTGCTTGTAGACACAGGGATGAATGGTTCCCTCTTACAACTCATTCACTCAGAGGTGGCCATTTTGCTTTAAGGTTAAGTAATGGAATCTTCAGACTTCTGGAAGCACTAATGGAGGGCAGAGTTCCCCTGTGAGCCATGTCACTTGTCTTTTGGACCCTTTTGGTCAACTCTATCCCCCACAAACATCTAGGGATTGAAGATTTGATCACTTTCTTATTGAATGTGTAATATTCCCCCCTCAAAATCACCCCCAATGTATCTTGAAATGAGTTGTAATTAGCTCAGGCTGTGTTTCCTGGTAAAACTTTTGAAATAAATAAATAATATAAACACTTTAAGCCATTGGCATTCCCACCCATCATGACATCTATGGACACCAATCTACTGAGACTGGATGTTTTCCATATCCTTGGGCTCCAGATGGTTGTTCTAGTGCAGTGCACCATTGGCCTACTCAGATCATTCAAATTTCCTTCTGTTGCTGGCCAGTCAGGAGCTGTTGAATATTTCATACAGAAGCAAAAGATAACAACTTTTATTTCACAGACACAGTATAGCAGATCCAGCCAGGATCCAATGCAGTATAATACCTTGCAGTAAATGACATGTCACAAAATAATGCAAGACAAAAGGGATTAAATGTCATTTAATTACACTGTTCCCTGCAGCATTTTGCAGTAATGCTGCAAGTTACTGTGTTGCAGTCTGTCTGGTACCACTGTACCTTTATTAGGTTATGAATAGTTTAGGTGTACACATCAATTGACCCTCATTGTCTTTGGGACAGGACTCAGTAGGAGAGGATAATCCATAGGTTAATGCATCACTGAGCCCAAGAGTTGATCCCAATGGGTTAGTAATCTGGTGGTAATTACAGTATATAAGTGTGGGAGGAATTCTTGTGTGTGTGTGTGTGTGTGTGTGTGTGTAGAGCAGGCCTTTGGTAAACAAGTTAATCATCCTACAGTATATGACATCATCTTCTTACTATAGTGAAGCTGGTAGCAGAGTTGCACTACTCAATGTATTTCCTAAGTTAGTTTTAAATCATGATTAGCCATAGGTGGTGATCTCTTGAGACCTTGCAGTATTGGACACCAATTTGGGAGTCTTTTGGAACATGTGTATGCCTTTTAGACTTGTATTAGTTCATAGCCACTATATGTGTGTGTATTCTATGCATTGCCATCGATCTGAGTTACACTATGATCCACAGTACATCCCTGATTGCCCATGGCAATACAGTGGTGCACTGGTCAAATGAGTGTGATCCACAGCCAAGCACCACAGCTAGAAGAAGGAGCTAACTGTTGTCTGCACTGTAACAGAGAGTAGAAATTCGGAGGACATGAAGAGGTCATTTATTAAATTAGGGATGTTCCTTAAGAGAATAATATTCAGAGGGATCGTCTCTAAGGTTTTTATGGCCTGGTGCCACTGAGTAATGACAATAACAGAAATTAGACAAGATGACCTTTGATAGGATTCTTGTGGATGACACCAGACTCTGTATTATTGTGGACAATCCAGGGGGCTGGAAAGGATGGGAAACATGGAGAAAGCAGTAAGGAGTGCAAAGGTGCAAACTGAGGAGAGAATAGCCAGGAGGTAATGAAAGGGGACAAGGATTTTACTTAGGTATGTAAGTGAAAAGAGGAAGACCAGGGGTGGGATTGTAAGGTTAAAAAGGGAAGGGAGGACTGTGCAGAGGGGGACCAGGAAAAGGCAGACATCCTGAATAAATGCTTTTGTTCAGTGTTCTCAGGGGAAGGAGAAGGGTCGGGACACAGAAAAGTAACAGAAACTTTGGAGGGAAGGAGGTGAACACTAGTCCTTTTTTGGATTCGAGAGTTCTGACAGGACTTGCTAATCTGAAGGTGGACAAAGCAATCGGGCCAGATGGATGGGAAGGAGCTAGGACCAAGGACAGTTCTGTTTAACAGCTCACTGGAAAAAGGAGTGATTCTGGAGGACTGGAGGAGACAGATGTAGTCTCACTACACAAAAGTGGTAGAAGGGAGGAGGATGGCAATTATAGGCCAGTCAGCCTGACATTGGCCAGTGGAAATTAATAGAATCATTGCTGAAAGAAAGGATTGTGGAATATCTTGAATCCAGTGAGTTACAAGACCCCAGGATGCAAGATTTTACAGGAAGCGGTCATGTAAAACGAATCTGACATATATGTTTGACTGGATGACAAAGGATTCACATCATTGTGGAGTGGTGGACATAGGCTATGTGGATTTCAATAAGGCTTTCAACACTGTTCCACATAGTAGACTAGGAAGCAAACTGGGTAGCTTAGGAGTGGGTCCAAAGGTGGTAAACTGGATAAGAAACTGGTTAGAGGATAGGCAACAGAGGGTGGTAGTGACCAGAGTTCACTCTGTGGATGGGAGGGTAACCAGCATGGCGCCTCAGGGATCAGTGCTGGGACTGGTCCTTTTTAATGTCTTTGTGAGTGACATTGCTGAGAAGCTGGAAGGAAGGTCTGCCTCTTTGGGGATGACACCGAAATCTGCAGTAGGGTGGATAATCGGCAGGTGGATGTTGGAAAAGATGTGCAGAGACCTGAAAAAAACTAGAGGCATGGCCAAGAGTATGAGAGCTGGGTTTCAATACAAAGAAGTGCAAAATAATGTGCTTAGGGCACAGAAACCCCAGGAGCAGAGTACAAAATGAGCAGATTGGTATTGACGATGACCAACTAGGAGAGAGACCCTGGGGTAATCATATCAGATGGCCTAAAGGTGCCAAGGCAGTTTGACAAAGCAGTTGGGAGGGTTAGTGGGATGCTAGAATACATAGGGAGGGGTATTATCGGCAGAAAGAGTGAGTTGGTGTTGCCTCTGTATAGATCTCTGGTAAGATCCTACCTACAGTACTGTATCCAGTTCTGGAGACCACATCTCCAGAAGGACATAGAGTAGTGGCATTCTAGAAGAGGGCAACTAATGTGCTGCAGTGTCTGCATCAGAAGCCCTATGAGGAGAGACTAAAGGATCTCAGTATGTACACACTGGAACAGAGGAGGGAGAGGGGGATATAATAGAAACCTTTAAATACCTGATGAGTAAATAAGGTACAGGAGGGGAGGATTTTTCAGAACAAAAGATGCTCAAGAACAAGGGGACATGCTACGAAGCTGTATGGGGGTAGATTCAGGACAGATGAGAAGAAGTACTTGTAATCCCTCCCCAAAAGTAGTGGGGCTTACCTTAAGTCATCTCCCTGGGCACTGCGTTTGCCCTCTGCCTGGCCATGATCCAACCTGTGTTCTGCCTTTTGAACCTGGCTAGTATCCCATGATGTAAATGTAGATCCAATGTAAAGTATGGTATCCAGTGAACAAGGTGACCAAAATTGTGCACCTACAAAAATGACGACTCAATTACGGCACCTGTGTTCATGGCTACCAAGGGGGGGCGAACGGATACTGGGGTGGGCAAAAAACTGTGACTGGAAGTAGGGGATATACGTGCGCGCACCCGTGGGGGAGGAGAGGCAGGGGAGGGATGGTATGTGGGATGGGCTGCCGAGCTGGACCACTGGTGTTGTGGGGAGGGTGGATGGCTGGGAGGTGCAGGGTACAGGGTTCAGGTCCAACGCGGTGCGTTTTTGCCAGCAGATGACATGTGATTTTTTAAGTTTTTCACACACGCTCAACATGCACCCCCCTGGAGTTGAGAATCCATAAGTAGGGGGGTGCGCTGCAGGTCTCGGATGCCGTTTTTGTTAGAGCTGCAAGTGTGCATCACCAAAACTGATGTTCGGCGATGTACACTCGACATAATGGTGATCGCCTTTCCACGATCACTGTTATGACATGGAACCGTAAAGTATTGTTGTATCCATAGTTCCTGCACAAGTGTGCAAACTAATGCCTTCACAGCTTTAAGAAGCTCAGCCCTTGTGTATAGTGTATTGCCTGTACTGAGTCAAAGTGAAGCGAAGCTCACGACCAGCCGAGCAGCACTCCTTCAGACTCCACTCTGTAGCTGCTTAAAAGTGCATAGGGAGCCCTTTCAAATGCTGTAAATATTTATCTCTAAAACTAAACAGTTGTATTTAAAATGAACTTCAAAGTTTGGAATGTTTACCTTTGACACTGCTTAATAGCCAATAGAAACTGAAAGGGTCCTTGTGAGGTCCTTCTTCTGTGCTGCTGGGAGAAACAGTGAACTGTGTGCTTGGTGCCTATTTCAGCCAATCAGGATGCTAGGATTGTAATGGACAGCTCCAGCATCCAATGGGATTACAGGAATCAGTTTTCTTCAGTTAAGGCGGGACAGTTGAATTGGGCAGTTGCTAGAGAGCTTCCAGAAGGGAAGGAGGCTCTGTGCTTGACTCTGAGGAGAAAGTGGGGAGGCCTACTTACCTCCCCACCGATTCGCAGCCCAAAGTGAGCGCTGTTTGAACTTTTAAAGCTGCAGAATGAATTATTCAAGCTCTCAAGGTTCATACTAAGTTTCTTACTAAGGTTGGAGAAGAGTAAAAAGGCCGAGGGCCCATATACTCTCTTTTATATTAGTTATAATAATAGGCTAAATTATACACGGATAATAAGAGTGTGTCAAGACTCTTTTTGAATTGGTTTTTAGTTTTGCTTATGATTACATCTAGTGGTAAGTTATTCCATGGATTAACTACTCTTGAAGTGAAAAAATATTTTCGGCTGAGATGGTTGAACTGCTTTCCCTTTAATTGAGGTGGATATCCACGAGTGTTCTAAATTGAATCCTTAAATTCTAAACCAAGTTCTACCATTAAATATGGATCCTGGATAATATCAAATAGGAAAAGCAGGTCACCTCGCAGTCTTCTGGTCTCTAAAATCATTAAGATAAGGGTATTTAATCTAAACTAATATGGTACATTATAAAGACCTGCAATGTGTTTTGTACACCTACTTTGAATATTTTCTAGGTTTTTATAATCCGCTTTCTTGTATGGGCACCATAACTGTGAGGCATGCTCAAGATGTGGTTGCACATAGGATCTAAACAGAGGCATGAGAACCTTGCAATCTTTAGATATGATGTTACGTTTGATAGACCATGTACAGTAACTCCATTTTTTTAACCGAATCCAAAATTTGACTAGAATTGTTAAAGTCATTTGTACTAATTATACCCAGATCTTTCTTGTTTGATGTTGATGCTAGGGTTGTATTCCCTAATGTGTATTTAACCATTTTATTGTTTTTCCCAGGATGCATAAACTTACATTTTGCTGAATTAAGTTTCATGCCCCATGTATTTACCCATAAAAAGATTTTGTTTATATCATCTTATATTGACTGTATTAGCTGTGAAGGAGAGTGAAGTCTGCCAAAACTGCTGTTTTCTAACTGAAGCGGCATCTGAGCCTGTGTGGTATAGCCAAGCTGAACTGCTGCAAAGTAAGAATCTTGCCTCAGAGACTGCTGTTACAGTTAATGCCTGCGGCTGCTTAGTTCGTCACCTGCCTAGCTGCTGTTGGAGGAGACTGGAAGATAAATATGTCAGTTTACTGCCAGAGACTGCCACCTGCAAAGTGAGTAAGCTGTGTGGCCTTTTTGAGACTGCGTCAGTGACTGAATTACTTATGCAAAGCCCATATCTTGAGAGGCTGCATAGACTGTTGCTGCATTTTGAACTTGAAATTGCCACTGTCTTCAGACCAGATCAGGGAGTCAGCTACTACTGCAACATTCAGTGTGGGTCGTGGCCACATTTGGGAGGGAAGCCCAAATGTGGTAGTGAGTCGTGTTAGCCCTGGTCCCTGTATGCTAGTCCTGTTCCAGAAGGACAGAAGATTGCAGCCTGCAGCCGACAGTCAGCAGATCAAATCCTGCTCCAGGACAAATCAGCCTGACAACATTGCTAGTTTGAGAAGCCACAGTACTGTGAGTAAATTCAGGGCTTGTCCCTGCAACCAAGTTAAATTTATTTTGCCAGGTTGTTTGCTCCAATTGCAAGTGTGCTGTTTAACAGTTGTGCAGGCCATCAGGCCAGGGATTTACAATTGTTTGTGGTTTAAAAGTTCTGTTTCTGATTCTGCTAAAAAGGTTAAAATAAAATTAATTTGCTTAAGGGCCCCAGTGCTGGCCAAACAGCTGCAATGCCCCAGGCCTGCAACTGGTAAGTTCTGGGTACCCAGTGACTTTAACGGGACTACAAACATACGAATATATGAAATTGCCAACAGATACAGGCCCCCCCCCCGTACAGGTCACTGGTCAGGCTGCAACTGGAGTACTGCATGCAGTTTTGGTGCCTGTATCTAAAGAAGGACATCAGATTGTTAGAGGAGGGGTAGCGTTGAGCAACAAAGATGATCCAGGGATTGGAGGGCAGGTCCTATGAGGAAAGGCTGAGCGAGCTAGGTATTTACTCCTTGGAGGAGAGGAGGGATGGGGGGACATGACTGAGACTTTTAAGCACTTGAAAGGGATAAATAAGACTTGAATAGTAGGGATCTTCCAATTAAGAAGAGGAAGGAATACGAGAGGGCACAGTCTCAGACTGGGGGGGGGGACATCAGGAGGGAGGTAAGGAGACAGTTCTTCATGGAAAGGGTGGTGGGCAAGTGGAACGCTCTACCACAGTAGGTGGTGGCCTGTATGATGGTGGGTGGTTTCAAGAGGGGATGAGATAAAGTGAGGAGGAGGGTAAATCTAAGGAGGGGAAGAGTTGGAGGGGCAGCTGCGAGATTAGGGGCTAGCTGCACAATCAAGCAGACTTGACAGACCATGAGGCCTAATTCTGCTAGCATTTTCATATGTTCATATCCAATTACATGTCCATACTAGCTGTTACCCCTCCCCCCAGTGCTTCATTGGTGACCTTCTCTCGACTTTGTCCCATCACCTCTTAAAAATGCCTACTGTCTTCAAGGATACCACCTCCTCATGCAGTGCATTCCACCCTGTCACCACTCTCTCTGTGAAATAGTGCTTTCTCATTTCCCCTCTGTAACATGACCATGTAACAGGACTGCACACAAGACAGTACACAACCATACATAGAGCCACCTGTACCCACCTGACCTTTGCACTGTTCCACTGTCCACCAAGACCCACAGTTGTTGCATGTGGCATGCCTCCCTCCTCTGTAAGTAATTATACCAATGCTGACATTGGTCACTGCTGCATATGACCCCTGAGCGTCCTGTGAGGCACTGCCCCATAGATGTCCACACTTCGTAACGTGGCCTGTCTGACCCCCCCACCCAGTTGCCGGTTCTCTCTGGCCACCACCAGGTCAACCAGATTGGCTAGCTGTGTGGTGAACCACCTCTGATCTCTTTGCAGCACACACTGCTCATTCTGCTTACCAGATTGCACTTCAGCCTAGGCATAGCCCTCACTCCATGCTCTTGCCAGTTTCAGGTCTATCTGGGTGTGTCCTGTCCATTTGCACAACACATTTCCATGGGAGCACTGCATTATTGTCATATTGTGGAGTGCAATGCGCACTTCCTGGGGGATTATACCTTGAGCATTCACCAGGCATGGTGTAGCATGTGTGTACGGTGAGCATGTGCCCTGTGTGTGTGTACAGCCCTGTGCAGGGCTGCGCTCAGACACTGTACAACAGTATGATGCACTGGGCCATGCTGTGTAATGAAATCATATTCAGCATGTGACGTCATGTCTGCACTACAGACCAACACTGAAGAAGTGCTGGTGTTGCACAAGCATGTGCAGTAGTGCAACCACATTAGTTTGTGGGGCAAACCTACAATATTCAACCAATGTATGCAAATGAGCCAATTTCAAAGTCCAAGGGTACACATCCACATTTGCATGTCATTACTAGAAGGTATGCATCCATTAGCATGCCTTATTGTGTCTGGAGCTTATAAAAGGTGCACAGTTCACCATCCAGATTCTGCAGCTGAACTGCAGGTAGCTAGAGGTTGGGGTCTTGTGGAATGGCCTAGAAAGGGCCATGGGTGATCACTGAACTGTATGTATGCTGTATGCAGTGGTACATTGGACATGTTGAGGTGGTGAAATTCTCACATTCACATGTCTTGGTGGTGGTGTTGTCATGACAAGGTGGAGGGTCTCTCCTATAGCAGACAATGATGCATGATAGCAGAGGATGTGACACCCTCACATACACACTGAGGAGGTGGTGGCCCGGAGTTTCTTTGGGCTCCTGCCCATTTCAACCCCTGTCTGTCTGTGACCTTGACTATGACTGTGTCTGCACATGGGCAGACCTGCATCAGTCAGACTGCCAGCTGTGGTAGGAAATGCATTGCCGGGACACCTACGTGTCCCTGACAGGGGAGGTGAGGGCCTCACCCCAAAGTAACTTTCATCTGTGTTTCACTGTGTGTACTCCCTAGTCACCTGTATTCTGCTGCCCTTTCTAGCAGGTACCATGGAGGACACAGACAAATTACAGGCCTACCGTTTCTCTGAGGAGGAGTTGCAGATGCTGGCATAGGCCTACATGGCTAGGGAGGAGGTCTTGTCCTGGAGGCAGGCCATGAATGCCCAGGTAGGGCAGGCCTGGGTAGAGATCACTGACATTGTCAGTGCTATCAGCAGGAGGAACAGGCCCATGGACGCTGTGTGGAAGTGCTTCAGGGACATGAGGTGGACAAAAAAAGTCCTGTTGATACAACACAGGGAGATGTATGCGACAGGTGGAGGCCCACAGGCATTGGTGGCTGCACATATACTGGATCCAGCACAGGATGCAATAGCCTCCACTCTACACCCCATAGAGGTGATGTGAGTGCTAGGAGGTGGCTATGAGAGCCAAGTGGATCTGGCCCAGCCATGTGAGTGAGTGACTGTGCATCATTCTGTTGGCCATGTGTGTATATGAGTGTGTATATATGTATGGGTGCATGCATACGCCAGTGCTGCGTGACACATTGGTGTTAGGCCGCACTACTGTTTCCATCTTTTTGGTGTGTAGCCATCTGTGCAGTACTCCACTACTGTGTCCTATGTGTTGTTGCCTGTGTGCTTACTAGTTCTGGGATGTGTGCTTGCTGATTCTGGAATGTGTGCTGACTGATACTGGGATAGGTGCTGGTGATGGGATGTGTACTCACTGGTGTAGGGGTGAGCACACGTCCCATAGGCATCCCATAGGCAGTGCACTGCACGACCAGCATGGGTGTTGTGTCACCATACGCTAGCATGCATGCTGCCATGGCTGGCACACAGCTCTGCTTGGTACAGTACATTGCTATATAACTCTCCTCTCTTAATAGCTTGTCACATTGTACCAGACATGGTGGAGGATTCTCCAGGTCAATCTCGGAGGCAGCAGTCCCTACTTTGTCCTGTATGTACCTGCTGACAGATACCCATGAAGAGAATGAAGTGGATGATGATGGCAAGACATTCATTGGGAGCTGGAACAACTGGGGCCCCCCCAAGACCAGGAGGGGTTGTCCACCCCCACCAGCCCCCATTAAAATGGGGCCCAGCCAGTGTCCCCACACAGCACTGTGGTCACAGTGGGAAAGCCTCCCATAGCCCCTGGCACAACCATTGCCCTGCCGCCCAGGCCAATACCACAGAGACAGCCACTGCTGTGCCTTCCCATGATCCATCCTCCAGCATGGTCACAGCCCTGCTGCTACAGGTCCATTCCACCATTCTGAAAATAGCTGGCCCACAATACCCACAGCAAACCTCAGCACCAACTGCAGTGCAACCCTGTGACATACAATGGCTGAGGGTGCAGCCTAACCCTTTTTCCAGGGACAGCACCCAGCAACAGCAGGATGTGGCTGCCAAACGACAGCTACTGCAGTCAGTGGTAGAGGCACAGCGTGTCATACAGAAGGAACTGACACATCCACCACATGCTGCATGATGACATGCAGCATGCCAAGGAGAGGGCAGGGGCATGTCATGTGGAGCGCATGGCAGACATCTATGATCTTTGTTAGAATATTGTCACCAGCATGGATCACCTGTGTGCCACTGTGCTGGAGGCTGCAGCCATGGTGGCAGGCATTGAGGGGGCTAGTCATAGCCCCAGCCTGTCCAGTAAGATTATTGTCATCCCACATCTAACAACAAAGCATAAGCCCAGGCCACACAGTGCCAGAATGAGAATGCCCAGCACACCCATGACTCCAAAGACACCAAGGACACCACGCACATCAGGACACAGCCTTCTCCTCACCTGAGTCAGTACCCCATGGGTTTGTGGCCAGGAGTGGCGAAAACTGTCCCCCACTCATTACCCATATCGTGAATGATTACCCCCCAACCATACTGGGTACAGTGCACACATGCTGTCCATACCAAAGAAGGTGATAGGGGATGCACGTAATGTAAGAATCCTCAAACTTTGCCAAAATGTGCCCCCTCAGTCTCCCACCCTCACATTACCTGTGTATCACCCACCCCTGCCCCCATGACCTATCCCATTCATTTTCCCCCTGCCTGGATGGCTTGTATGACTGCTAAACCCCCCTTCTGACCCCACACCTGGCAGGCATGTATCTATGTTTATACCCCTTTGGAACACCCGCAATGGACTATATATGTGTGTATGCACCATTTGTTACCCATCAACTGCATATCCTGCATTTCCATAAACCCCTTCCGTTTTGGACCCCCTCCTTGCCTGACTGGTGTGTATTAATATTTATACCCCTTTAGAACCCCCCCACCAGACTGGACTGTATATGTGTGTGCCTCCTATTTGCTACCCCCTGCCTGGATGGGCTGTATTTCTGTTAACCCCCTTATTTTGGTAACCCCCTGCTTGGAGTGTTTCTTTATATGTACTGATATTGTTACATGATAATACATTGATTGAATACATTACAGTCTCCTGTTTGGTCTGCACTCACCTTCCATGTCCAAAGAGATCTGTTATGAGGTGGGCTCTGTACTCATTGGCCCTCCTGGCCATCCAAGGATCACGCCTGTCGAGCTGCTCCTCTATCCACTGATCCTCTGGCTCTGAATCTGCTGCAGGTTGTTCCTGTGGGGCAAGCATGTATATCCCACAGTTGAGTGCCATGTTGTGTAGTATATAACAGGAAAATAATATGGCACAGGCCTTCTGAGGGTTGTGCTGGAGGCATCACTGGACTTCCACTGAAGGCACTGAAACCTCATCTTAAGCATTCCAAAGACATGCTCGATGATGTTGGGTATGGCACTGTGTGCCTCATTGTAGCTGTTCTTTGTAGCGTATGCAGGCTGTAGGGCAGATGTGAGGAGCCAGGGATCCAGGGGGTATGCACTGTACAATGTGTAGATAAAAGGCATTGGTTAGCGTCATCATCTGCAACATAGGGGAGGAGAGGCATTTGGGATATACTCACTGATAAGGTGGCCACTAGAGATGCAGTGAAATAAAATTTTGCTGATGAAATGCACCCCCGCATATCCCATTCCCTAATCTCCCTGGTGTCTAGTGGTCCCCCTGCTCAGTGGTCCAAATTATTCTCCCTGGTGTCTATTGCCCCCCCCGGCCGATCACCGGCCGTAATCGAATCAGCCCCCGGAGTTACCTGGCCCACTCATCAATTTTTAAAAAAAATAAATAAATGAGACCCACACTCCTTGGTATCTAGTGGTCTCCCCCGGCTGTACTCACTTGCCCAAATTATTCTCCCTGGTGTCTAGTGGTCCCTCCTGGCCGATCAACGGCCGTAATTGAATAAAGCCCCCCCCCGAGTTACCCTGGCCCCTTCATGATCTTTTATTAAAAAAATAAATCAAACCCACACTCTCTGGTGTCTAGTGGAACCCCACCCTCTCATCAATAAGACAGAGCCCACCTCGCTTTCCCCAGTACCCTGATCATTACCACCGCACAGCCTTTTTCTCCACCTCCATACGGTAGCAGGACTGGGCGTTCAATGAATGAGTGCTTGTGTTAATGCTGCTCATTTATTGAAGTGCTCAGTCGGCCAAGGCCATGGAGGTGAGTGGAAGGCCAGCCGTGGCCCATTGGGGTAGGGGGTAGCGAGTTGGGTGCTACCTCATGATGACAGGGTGGGGGAGCCACTAGACACCAGGGAGTGTGTGTTTGATTTATTTTTTTAATAAAAGGACATGAGGGGGCCAGGGCAACTGGGGGGACTTTATTCAATTATTGCTTGTGATCGGATGGGGTGGGGACCACTAGACACCAGGGAGAATAATTTGGGCCTGTGAGCAGCTGCGGGGAGGGGGACCACTAGACACCAGGGAGTGTGGGTTTGATTTTATTTTTTTAAAAAGCACATGAGGGGGCCAGGTAACTCGGGGGCTTTATTCAATTACAGCTAGTAATCGGCCGGGGTAACCACTACACACCAGGAGAATAATTTGGGCCAGTGAGTGGCGGGGTGGGCGGGGAGGACCACTAGACACCAGGGAGAACTTTGCTAATTTGAAATTTCACCTGCAGGTGGTGAAATTTCTCACCACCGTTAATTTCACCCGACTTCAGGCGAATTTAGCTCCTCCGAGGACAAAATTTTGCATGTTGCCCCATGAAATATTTTATGAAATGTGCGAATTCCACAAAATATTTCCTGGGGCGAAAGTTTTCAATTTCGCACAACACTAGTGGCCACTAGGGATGTCTCTACTTTCTAACCTCTGACACAGACTGGAGCTGTGCCAGACGAAGGCATTGTGGGTGCTGCTGGGGTACTGTACCAGGACACTGATGATGCACCCTGTTGCACCACACACAACTCGGCAACTGACTGTACCCCTTCCAATCCACATAGGCCTCCACTCCATCTCTGGTGGGCACCTGGATGGCAACATGAGTGCCGTCAATGGCACCAAGTACAGAAGGTAGGTGTGCTACTCGATAGAACTACTACATGGTTGCTCTTCACTTGGCTGGTGTGCTGGGAAATATGATGAACTCACGACTTGCTCACCAAACATTGTAGTCAGCTTTTATCACATTTTATTATGCACCAGTTGGTGACAGTGCTGTTAAAAGTTGCCTTGCCAATGTTTCCAAGAAAAATCTTCTTCCTCAGGGCAAATAGTTACTGCCACAAAGGCTTCTGTTCTTCAGGCTCTATCATAATTCTTCTTAAAATTCATTAATTTCCTTTTGTGGCAAGTAAGTAGAGCCTTGTTAGCATTTTCAGAGACCAAGTCTCTTAGTGTGCCATTTTCCAGCCTATGGAGGGTGAACTAGTCAGCACTATGCATGCCAGCTGACAAGGACCTTAAGTACTGTCACCAACTGGGGCATAATAAAATATGATAAAAGCTGACTACATTGTTTGGTGAGTGAGTCATTATCTCCAGAGGTGGTTTGGACATAGGTAGGCTTTGTCTGGAGAAGGTTCTTCCTTGTTGTTTCTCTTCACAGGAGGTGGGCCACATTGAATTCCAGTAAAAATATGATAAACTGTGCCAGCCCAATGGCATCGAGGGTTGAAGAGCTGGATTTCACACCTTGTGTCAGGCAGGCAACCCGAGTTTGCAAGTGAGCCCAAGGCACTGGGGGTTGGCCACGGGGTAGAAGATTTGAGTGTCCGATGATGTCTCACCTTCTCTGGAAGGGTAAGGTTGAGGGCTTCAGCAATAATATGCCTCCCAGCAGTGACTGGGAGGTATTTCACCAATAGTCTTCCACAGACAAGGTGATGGAACATGGTAGCTATCAGAGTGGCATACATGGGAGCGTGCATGCATCCCCTGGACATCATTGCATGTCCGTGCTCGCTGATGGGAAGGGACAGAGAAGTAACCCTGCAAAACAAGGAAAAACCCATGCTACTAGATAGACGATGTCATACCCTAGCACCACGCCCAACATCGGATCCTATCCTCCTGGGTCCCCATGCCTCCTAATCTTCACCTCTGCCCTTAGGTAACTGGATACTGGATATTAAAGGGGATAAACAAGGCAGGCACTGAAGAGATGTTCATGCTAAGGAGGGGAAGGGACACAAGAGAGCATGGCCCTAGATTGGAGGGGGGAAGATTTGTGTTTTTTGCGAAGACATTTTTTCACAGAGAGGGTCATGGCAGAATGGAATGCTCTACCGGAGGAGGTGGTAGTCTGTAAGACAGTGGGTAGTTTCAGAAGGGGATGGGACAAGGTGAGGGGGGGCTAATTGAGAAGGGGAGGGGGGGCAGGGAAGTTGCAAGGTGAGGGTGCTAGCTGCACAGTCAAGCAGACTCGATAGACCAGGTGGCCTATTTCTGCTGGCAAATTTGTATGCTTGTATGTTTGTATGATACTTTAAAGGGAGTGCTGAGGAGCAGAAGGCAGCCCTGCCTCAGGGGCACAAGCTGGGGGGTTGCCTGAAGGTGTGTCATGGGTGGGTGAAAGGTCCAGGGGTTCCAGGTAGGGAGAATCTAAGACAGGGTGGAAACAGCTGGGATGACTGAGGGAGACCCAGTAGCCAGTGACCATGAGGGAACAAGAATTGTGAAAAAAAAAGAATATGATAAACTCCCTGGCATGGGCCAGCAGGGTATCAGGAACTGGCCCAATAGCTGTGAGGTGGCTGACTGTGAGATACCAGTGATCGCCTTCAGCATCTGAATGTTCTGGTGGCCAGGAAACACAGTGCAGCCATCACCTTGAGTTCTACGGACATCACATGGCTGCGCTTGGTGTCTGTCCAGAGCTGGTCAAGTAGCAGCTCAAACAGTTGCCTGAGCATGGACTTGTTGAGCCTGTACTGGCCCACAAGCTGGTCATCATTGAGGACTTTGAACGTGACTTGTGGATGGTACTGTCTGTTGGCAGTATAGTGTTTCCAGAATCAATGGCTGGGCCAAGGTGACCACTGGCCCTCTTCTCATCCTCCATGACCTGCTGCATCAAGTACATGGTATGTGATGCCATGTAAGCCATCTTGGTGTGTGACCTGCAGTGTCTCCCTCTGCCTCTAGGGTTTGCTCTGGCTTAAGATGGCCTTTTTGTAGGCAATATTTGCATCGTGCTATGTGACTTGCACAATCCCATTTGCACAGTGCTATAATGCTGAATATCATGCTGTGCATGTTATACATGGTACCGCCCCTAGCTTTGGGTGCTGCAGACATTTATTTTGATATTTATTTGGAGAGTACCTTTGAGCACAAGTACTCGTTTACAAAGGATCCACGTCAAATGCCGTTGCATACAAAAACAGTATCCTCATCAATTACAGAGGAATATAGTAGAGACAGATCCAACGCGTGTTGAATATAAAGAATAATTTAAGCTAACAGTAGCAGACATAGTGTGGACATTTCAGTTCAAGTTATGCAGGTTCATAGATTATTGGAAGCAGGACGGATGCAATTGGAACTGGAAGAGAGGGCTACATGCAGTGATCTTTTAAATTGGGCAATATTTGTAAGGCTTAGCAGGGATTTATGCAATTCATTCATCCATCCTAGTCCCCGAACAACAAAAGAGCACTTGCCCAGGTTGGTTCTCCAGAGAGGCAGTTCTAGGGCATACCTTATCATGCTCCTAGTATTATACAGATTGCTAACAAGGTTGAAGCAGTTTTATATGGTCGGGGGGTGGGGGGGGGTGAGATCCAACAGTGCCTTTTTATCAAGCTGACAGGTTTGATATTTTAATCTGACATACAGGGGTAGCCAATCGGTGAAGGAGTACAGGGTGCAACTGTGGGTGAGCTTGTCAGCCCCCAGAGCAAGGCAACAGGCCTTATTATATATCACCTTGACCCTGTTTAATACAGTGTCACATGCAGCAGCATACACTGGGAGGCCATAATCAGTTAGGGGCATGATAGTACTAGAAATAACGAGACATATGGCTTCAGTGATAAGGTTGAGGCATTTCCTATACAGGGCACAGAGTCTTCTGTTTGCCATGGTAACAATGTTGTCCACATGTGGGGCAAATCACAGGGTATCATCCAGTATGACACCAAAGTACTTGAAGGTTTCTACCTGTCCCAGATTTTGTCACTTGTCATTGAGGATGACCAGTGGGGGACCTTTTTTTTCAATTGTGGGTCCAAGAAGAGCATATGTTTTGTTTTTTCATAGTTCAGTATCAATTTGTTGTCATTTAACCATTTTTTCAGGGACTCGAAATTGGCCTGGAGGTTAGCAGAAATTTTACAGTGGCTAGTATTTCTGGAGAAGATGACAGCTTCATCTGCATATAGTAGTACCCTTGCAGACCAGCAGGACTCAGGTAGATTATTAATAAACAGTCCAAATAAAAGGGGGCCAAGTATCGAACCCTGGGGCACTCCTGTGAAGATACTCCTTACGTCCACAAAGAATCCATGAATGTTTACACGCTGGAATCAGTTGGAGAGGCAACACGAAACCAAGCTATTGTCTCCAGAAATAGGCCTAGGGACTAAACTTGCCAACCAGTAGCTTGTTATGGACTTAGTCGAAGGCATTGCAGGGATCGATAGAGATGGCTCCAATCATGTCTCCACTGCTGAGGGCCTCTTGCAGGTAGCTATTGTATTTAACTAGGGCAATGCTGATACTATGCATCTTTCTTAACCCATGTTGTTGTGGGCACTGGATGTTGTATTTTTCCAGGTAAGTGACCAGTTAGTCAAAAACAATTCTCTTCAGGGTCTTGGACAAAGGAGACAGGATGGACATTTCCCTATAGCTAACCAGATTAGAGCAGTCACTGTTTTTGAAAGCTGGCATGATCAGCACAGTTTTCCATAACCTAAGCAACTGTGAGTACTATAGAGAAAAAAAATTTGTAGTGTGTTGCATTATTAGCAAGTGCAGTAATGACCTCCGAATATAACACTCTTGTGCAAATACATGAGCACTGCGGGTGCAGCCACTTTGCACCCAGCGCAACACTTTAAATATCTGGGCCTTTATGTTTCTTATATCGAGATATATACATATACTGTGCATATATATATATACACATATATATTTTATAGTGGTGCGGTAGTGCCACTGTAGTTAGGGTTGAGTAGGATCTTTAAATCGTAACCCCCCATTTTTACACTGTAATAACTTTGCAACTGTTAAATGGATTTGCATGATATTTTGCATGCTAATTTTCATATGGTATATCTCTGGATGTGCCGGGTTTTGTTCTGGTCGGATATGAGGATTCCCAGATTGGGATAGTGCAAAAAGTGAATTTTTTTGGAATTTGTTCCTATTTGTTTTGCTGGGTTTTCTTTGAATTTTGCTACCGCCTACATGGATTGGAATTTTGATCTGAAATCTTCAGGATAGAAGGGGGTTATCCCACAGATGTGCCTTTTGCTGGTTTGGTGAGAAATGTATTTATCAGTTCCAAAGTTATTTAATTTAGAAATTTAAAAAAATGATTCTGAGCATGCTCAGTAAGCACATAAAATAGCTGTATAAAATGAAAAAAATAATCTTTTTTTTTGTATTGGGCCAATCCTTTTTCATGAGGAGAAAATAATTTTTTCATTTGCACCATCTTGTCCATTTAAATCCACAAAATGACATGCTGGAAGGAGACCAACACACCTATGTTTCTTATTGGGACTCCGTTAGGTCTACTCTGCAGTTAACCATTGGCTGAATGACTCCACAATGTGTTTTTTTTTTATGTATATTTTAAATCCTTTTTTGTGATTTGCTTCCACTTTATTTCATTTTACTTTCATACAAAACATTTCTTATGAATGAAAATGGCAGTGACTTTTTGCTGTATTTTTTTAAGAGATGGTTTGGAATTTTGGTCTAATATTTTCAGATTTGAAAAGGGCTGGCTCACACATGTGCTTTTTGTTAGTTTGGTGGACAAATATTAATCTGTTCCAAAGTTATTACATTTAAAATGTAGGCTTGTGAGCATGCTGAGTTATCACTGGTGCTTTCCCTGATGTCTAGTGCTCCCACCCCGCCCACTGATTGCTGTTCCCTTATTGTTGCTTATTTTCCTGGAGTGTAGTGGTGCCCCCCCACCCTCCAATTGCCATCCCCGTATTCTTTATTTTTTCCCTGGTATCTAGTGGCACCCTTCACCCCATCCCTGTATTCTTTATTATTTCTCTGGTATCTACTGGCACCCCCCCACCCACCAATCACTGTCCCCTTACTTTTGCTCATTTCTCTGGTGTCTAGTGGTGCCCCCCATCCACTGATCACCATACTGTATTCTTTATTTTTCCCTGCTGTCTAGTGACACTCCTACCCTCTGATCACCATCCCAATTTATATTTCTTATTTATGTGGTGTCAAGTGGCACCCCCAACCCTCCGATCGCATCCTGTCTGTAATGAGGAAAATGGTCTATTAATGTATTTTTTTTTAAACTGTAAAATAGAAAATGGCCCCTACCCCATCCTACCACTAAGCAACCACCATCCTGCACCCCCCCACCACAGCTTCCACACACCCTCACTCACCTGAACAGCTCCCAGGGTGAAGATACTCTCTCTGATCAAAGACACATCTCGCTGCTGGAAACGCCGACTGCTATATGAGATAGTAAGGTAATTGCGGTTAAATGTATTTCAATGGGGTTTTCAACTTTGTGGCATAACTTTGCCAAATACAAATAGCACTGTTCCCTCAGGGCACTTGACAACAATGCCCTTCTATCTGACTTGCTCAGTGCTAACTGGTACCAAGTGTTCTCAGCTAGCAATATCGACGCAGTTCTTGGTGCTTTTTCCAGTGTCCTCACCAAAGTGTGGAACACTCATGCTCCCATAAAAAAAGCACACATCAAATGTATCCACCACCCCTGGATAAAAGCCACCCTAATTGCCTTGTGCAAACCACATGATCATGCATTGGCCTCCTACAAGTCCACTCTGACCCAGGTTGACTTCCAGGTCTATAGGTCACTAAGAAATAGATGCGCTAAGGACATCTGCACAGCAAAGGCTAATTACTTCAAGGAACTCCTCCATTCTACCAAAAACTCTTCCTGTAACTTCTGCAAGACCATCCACTCTCTCATCAACCTCCCATCCAGTCTACCACCCCATTCCTTTCATCAGATGGCTCCATTGTTTCAGATCCTGCCTCTATGGCAGACACCCTAAACAAGTACTTTACTTCCATTGCTATCCATGATATCCCTGTCACGGACCACCCTGTTTCTGACCATGACCCACCTGCTACAATTTCTCCAAATGGATACAATTGTTCACCTTTGTCTCTGCATGAAGTATACAGTGCTTTGCTGTCTCTAAACCCAGCCAAATGCAGCCCTGATGGCATTGATTCTAAGATCCTTCACATTTCCACCCCCGCCATTGCCTCCCTCTCCCTCTCACTCACTCATCTGCTAACTCTCTCTCTCTCTCTCTCCCTCCTCAGGAATAGTACCCCAGGCTTGGAAAATGGCTAAGGTCATTCTCCTCCACAAAGGTGGAGACCCATGAAGCCCCAGGAACTACTGCCCCATCTCCCTCCTCCTCCTCCCCCCCTCCCTTGCTAAGCTCCAAGAATCACTAATATACTCTGGGGTCTAGTGGCTCCTGCTGCACCCTCCCATCACCCCGACAGTTAGTGTCTCACCCTTCTCTTCACAACCCCAAATGAAGCGGGCCATTGGCACAGCCCACCACTCTCCTACATGGCTGGCAGCCCACTGAGAAGTCAGTGAATGAGCGCATGCACATAGACCACCAGGGAATTAATTTAAAAAAATATAATATTGGAGTGGAGATGGGGATATAGGGATAGGAAGGGGGTTTACTACCACTAGACCACCACCACAAAAATTATTATAATTTTAATTAATAATGGGGATAGGGTTGGCAACAGCCGGGGTGGGGTTAACTGATCATACTTGTGGGGACACAAGGGGGTGATTGGGAGGGACCGATAATTACCAGCGGCTTTGTTTCTTTCAAGTCCACGTTGGGCAGGCAGGTGATCAGAGGGACCGCTAACCACTGTTTTGCTTTTTTTTTTTTTATTACACACACACAACAATTAAAGTATGGTGCATGGCAGGTGGAATTTCCCAAAAAGTATGGAAATGGATTTCTGAACTTTCGTGGGATCAAAAGTCAGACTTTCGCTTAAATTCCTCCTACAGGATTTATTTTTTCACACACGGCTACTCCACACAATTGGTTTAGCCACCCCTGTAGTAAACTGGTTCAGCTCCTACCTAATGAACTGGTGTCACTCTGTTCAGGTAGGCTCCACCCTATCTTCTCCCCTCCTAACCCTTGCTGTGGTCCCCCAATGCTCCATCCTTGGTCCTGTCTTATTCCCCAATTTATTAATGACCTCCCCTCAGCTTACTTATATGCACAAATCCATATGTATGTGGATGACATGATTATCTATTTTACGGGATCTTTAACCCTTGATGTGGAGGTTCCCATCCTAAGGGATTTCAACAGCATCTTGAATTGGTTCCAGGCAAACAAGTTGCAGGTTAATACGAAGAAAACTGTCTCAATGACCTTTGACTCTAGGCAGAAACTCTCAATTATCCAGTCCCCCCCCTTCTTCTCCACTCTTGACAGTTCCTCCCTCATAAATGTATCTGCATTAAAATATATTGGTGTATGGCAAGACAACAAACTTGACTACTCAGTCCATATTGATGCAATGCATACCACATTTCACCCAAAACTAGGTGTCATGTACCACAGTAAGGACTGCCTTTCCCTTCCTGTGTGTCATGAATTGGTCACTAAAACCATCCTCCCCGTGCTAGATTATGCAGACATTGTCTACAGCTCCACCCCTGTCTCTTTCCTTGCCAGACTCAACAACGTCCTAAACTCTTTTTGCCATTTTGCCACTGACTCCCACTCCGCACTCACCAGTGCTCTCTCTACTCTCCACTTTCTATTCCCCTCCTCTCCCACCACTGTCAGAAGCACTCCTTAACTTGCATTGCCAAATACTGGTTTGGTTTACTACCTTCCTTTCTCTCCTGACTTCTATCCCAGGCCACTTACTCCCCTTACCCACTCCACTCCAGGGTGTACCGTTCTTTTTCTCTTTCTCAATCCCACTCACAGCAGGTCAGTCTGCCTTCTCCTACTGACTACCCTGTGTTTGGAACCAACTGTCTATTACTCTCCAGCTAGTCTCCTCACTCCCAACTTTCAAGCACCTGCTCCGAAGAGAACCAACAGCCTCTTGCCACTGCCCATAGCTCCTCGCTGCTTTAGCTTTAACTAATCAGGTACTTTGTCCTTCTTTTATGCCGTTGCCTTATATCAAGTTTATTTTGCTCTGTTTATGATTGAACTGCACTCCTGAATTTTGTACTATGGCTATATTTTAGCTTTTTGTTATTATGTAAAATTCTCTTGTTTTTGCACTTTTGTACTCATGAACTGCACTCTGTATTTTGTACTCTGACTGCATTATTATATGTTTGTTTATTATGTAAAATTAATTTTGTATACTGTTTCCTACTATTGTCCCCTCTCCTGAGTCACACCTGTAAACAAGCAATGGCTCAGTGTGCCTTTTCCTGTTACCAAATGTTTAAATAAACAAATAAATAAATAATTATTTTTTCATATTTTGAGCTAAAATTTTCAACAAGGCCTTTTTGGGACCCCACCTCATGAACAATTTTGGTAGAATTATACAAATCCATCCGGAAAGGCAATTTCATGGTTGCTTGGTGAAAATAACCTTTTGGGTGGGATTTAAAGGTTTGCACCACCCTTGTTCATCAGGTGGGGTCATTAGAAGTCTATGTTGAAATTTTAGGGTCAAAATATGTAACAATGGCAAAGTTATGTGAATATGTTGACATTTTGCTATACTCCTTCGTAACTTTGGCAATTTTAAATATTTTAACTACAAATTTTCAACATAAGCATCTTTCTACACCACCTCATATATGTGACAACTGTCATTTTTCAAACCCTGGCCAAAGTGTGTTTTCACACCTGTGACATACAATGGCATTTTAGTGGTATGGAATCCCGTTTTGATGAGGATTTCAAAATTTTCATTAATGGATTTATGAGGTGTGGGTAATAAGAAGGCTATGCTGACCATGTCATTCCTGTTTTATTACAATATACAGTATATGTATGCATCTAAGGAGGGATGGGAGAGCAGGGCCCAGAGGGCACTGTGCACATACAAACAAATGAGGATATAATTATGCTGCCTCAAAAGGTAAGGACATTCTTTGCTAAAAATGTAATTGATGCACTAGTTAGGGTTAAAGCAACAAAAGCAGGGAAATGTGGCATTAGGGTTTCCAACCCTAACACTCCACCCCCACCCACCAGGAAGCAACAGGAAAAAACATTACAGTTCCACCTCTCCTGCATCTTTGCTATCAGGCATGGGGTGTGCCTTGGGGTTGTCAGCTCTAACATTCACCCCATTCTCATATACTCTACACATCTCAGCTTCTTTCACAATCAAATGGGGTGAGCATTAGGGCATAATACCCCAAGGCACACCCCATGCCTGATTAGCAAAGATGTAGGAGAGGTGAAACTGTAACAGTTTTTCCTGTTGCTGCCTGGTGGGTGAGGGTGGGTGTTAGGGTTAGAAATCCTAATGCCACATTTCCCTGCTTTTGTCACTTTAACCCTTACTAGTGCATTAACAAAGTTTTTGCAAATAATATCTATACAGTATATATACTGTATATATATATATATATATATATATATATATATAGTATAGGGGCTCAGTCGCACCCTTATATTTAGGGTTATGAAGGCACTTCTATGTTAAACTCAAATTTTGTGTGTTAATAACTTTGGACCTGTTTAACAGAGTTGCATGAAATTTGGTACGATGGTGGGGCATGGTGGATCTCTTGATCTGCCAAATTTTGTTTCAGTTGGACTTACGGTTTTTGTGCACCAAAACACTGAAAAATGCACTTTTTCGCCAGTTATGTGGGCAGTTTTGGGGATTTTGCCCATGGCGCTGCACAGCCATCATGTGGTGTGCTGTTCTGTGAGTTGGCTCATCTGAAAGAGCTTCAGTGGGTGAACATGCCACTTTTCATTTTGTGAAAAAATATTAATCCATTCAAAAGTTATTGCACTTTTAGGTTCCCATTATAAGTCAATGGGAAAATTGATGTAGTTGTTTTGCGAACAAAGAATGGAGTTTTGGACATCTGGTCCCTCCTCATGATCAAAGAATTTGCAGCCTCATGGTCAAAAAATCTTTCACCTCGAGAATTATTTGATCTCGATGGACGCCATCTTGTTTTAAGTTTCTGGTCGGAAAAACACAAGTATCTCAGCTCAGGAGTGACTCCTGAAGTAAAACTTGGATGGGTTTTGCTCAGGGAATGTTGCTTTATCGAGTCATGCCTTTGGTTTTGTTCAAAATGGTAAAAAAATAGAGTTTCACACATTGTTATTCTTTGATCGTGACTCACTAATGATTTTTGTTCGCGAGCCTGCAAATTCTTTGATCGCGAGATTCTTTGATCGCGATCTTTGATCACAAGTGAGGGACAAGATGGCCAGTTGAAAAAAGCTAATTTCTCAGCTCAGGGATGAGTTATGAACACAAATGAGGGTGGGTTTTGCTCAGGGGGCTTCATTTCATCGAACCATGCCAGTGGTTTCATGTAGTTATGGCTAAAATTTGAACTTCAGCATTTTTTTATTCTTTAATCATGAGCCTGCAAATTCTTTGATTGCAAGCCTGCAAATTCTTTGATCGAGAGATTCTTTGACTGTGATCTTTGATCACGAGTGAGGGACAAGATGTCCAAATGAAAATTTTTCATTTCTCAGCCTAGGGGTGGCCTAGGAACACAAATGAGGATGGGTTTTGCTCAGGAGGCTTCATTTTATTGAACCATGGTGGCGGTTTGCTGTATTTATTTCAACATTTTGATTTACACCATTTTTTATTCTTTGATTGTGAGCCAGCAAATTCTTTGAACACGAGCCTGCAAATTCTTTGATCGCGAGATTCTGTGATCGCCATCTTTGATTGCGAGATGACGACCAGATGGCCAAATGAAAAAATTAAATTTCTCAGCCCAGGGGTGGCCTAGGAAAACAAATGAGGGTGGGTTTTGCTCAGGGGACTTCGTTTTATTGAACCACAGCAGTGGTTTGCTGTATTTCTCAAAAAATTTGAATTACATAATTTTTTATTCTTTGCAAACCTGCAAATTCTTTGATCGTGAGATTCTTTCATTGCCATCTTTGATCATGAGGTCAGAACCAGATGTTTACATTTTATAATGCAATAGATAGACCAATTTTCACAATCTTTAACTTTAAATATCTCAGAAATAGTTTGGTCTTTTGAAATTTGGAGGGTGTTGACAGCATGTCCTGTAGATGTGAATTACGGCATTTACGTGTTGGAAAATATATTTTTGGCAGAGATATTGCATGGCACAGCTTATGTTTTGCAAACAGCATTTTCCCTTGTGGTAGTGCCTTGAAATTTGTACAGTAGCTGGCCTTGTTGCTGTCAATGTACTTTTTAGTTGTTAGGTGTGTGACATGTCAACAGGTGTAGAATTCTGCCACTCCAATGAATGAAAATCTCAAACTTTCAAATGTTATATCTTGAAGACAGTTTGCTCTTTTACATGGAAATTTTGAGGGTCTTTAGGGGATGTCATGTGCATCTGAGTTATGGTCTTTAGCTGTTGTAAAATTATTTTGCTGCACAGGTATTGAGTGACGCAATTTCTGTTTTCCATATGGTGTTCTCCATTGTGGTAGTGGCTTCACATTTATAGTGTACCTAGTGTTACTGCTATGGAGGTGATTTTCACTCCTTAGGTGTCTGAAATGTATATAGGTGTGGAATTATGCCACTCTGATGAATGAAACTTTGCTTTGTTTCAAGGTGGTGGGAGTGTGGGGTCCAAAGGTCCCCATGCTCCCATGCATATGCGCTACTGCAATAGATATTATTTTCAGTACTTGCACTGTTATAGTAGCTAGAAACATGCAAGTTGGTGGGAGAGCAGGGCCCACCAACTATGCCGGGCTTTCTACTTTTCTATTCTTTCAAAAGTAAGGAAATTCTATGCAAAAAACTGTGTTAATGCATCATTTATGGTTAAAGCTCAAAAAGACAGGAAATGAAAAATCTTTAGGGTTGCCCCTTCCCCCCTCGTGGACTCACCAGTCATCCCAAGATTGACAGATGATGGGGTGTGTCATTTGGGTTGTGCGGACTAAATGTCACCTCATTCTTTTTCGCTGTCCCTTGTCAATATGATTGCACATGGAATGGGGTGACATTTAGGCCTCACAACCCCAGTGATACACCCCATCATCTGTCAATCTTGGGATGATTGGCGGGTCCACGAGGAGGGAGAGGCAACCCTAAAGATTTTTCATTTCCCACCCTGGAGGGTATTATTGCACTTAGAAAATGGGTTATGTAAACAAATAAGTTGAAAAAAAATTGTTAATAGAAAATGAATTTAAAGTTAAGTTTTGTGATAAAATAGTTCCTACGCCTTCATTATTATGAACAATATAGCTTAATAAAAAGCCAGTTGTATGCAGCTACTGCCCCTGACACTCTCTCCCCTGTTTAGTTTTGCAGCATTATCTAGTTTCTTTTTCTATTTTCTCTTTATGTATCTCTTTCGCAACTAAGTGGACCATGACACAACTCAGCTCGGGACTGCTTATGATTTTTCACCATACGGTAATTAGCTTGCTTTTATTATGTGGGCTTATTTGTGTTTTGTTTTGCTGTCCATTAAAACTAGTAGCTTGTGAAATGCCTTCCGATTTTGAAAATGTTCACTGTGGTGAAGAGCAGAGACTGCGGTATCTCCAGCACCGCTACTGTGCACGAGAAGACCAGTATTTCCTTCATTTTTTGTACCACAGCTGGACGTCCATATGTAGTATGGAAAGTCAAGGAAATACTGCTTCTCTTGTGTTCTCAGTCTCTGTTTCAGTGATAGCGCTCTCTCTGTCTGACTAGAGTCAGCACTTTTACAATAAGAGTGGAGCGTTTACTACCCCATGCTATTTAATGGTAAAACAGTTTGTTTTTTTTGTTCTTTGAGTCATGGGAGGAAAGTGGCCCAGCTGCTATTGTTTGCGTGTTTATTAGCGAGCAGAGAGATATGGTGGCTTACCACGTTTTTGTGTTTGTTGCCCCTACCCTCTGGAATTCTCTGCCTTGACAGCTACGGGAGTGCAGGACAGTGCGGAGCTTTAAACAGGCACTGAAGACTTTCTTATGGGGCAAAGCTTTTCCTGAACTTCTGTGATTTTATTGATATTTATTGAATTTCTTGAATTTTTATGTATCTGTGAAGCACCTTGATATTATGAAAGGCACTCTATTAAATAAAGTTTTTATTATTATTATTATTATTATTATTAACATTCAAGGTACCCAAGAATTCAGACAGTAATGGGGTACCCCAGTGAGGATCTAGTTATACAGCGGGCTGTATTGAAAAATACCCGCCCCTCTGATATCAATACCCTAGCCAATCAGAAAGCTAGGATTCTTGGACCCATTTTCTAAAATGAAATAAGCACTACATTATATGCAATATTTAGTAGACCAACAACATAAAAAAGTGAAAAAAAACACAATAGAGTACAAATATAATTAGTGTAAATCTAATGGTTTTAAGTTTTTATTAGAGAGCTGCTCTTTAACCAAATCTACCCATATTTAACAGTTTCTATTACTTTTCCAAGAAAGTTATGCACACTACTTTGTAGGTATCTGGATCCACAGGTTGCTGAGTTATAAGCAGTGAAATGTTTTTGCAAAATTTCACATAAAATAAAATGTCAGAATTTGAACACCTTTAAGTTTGAACTACAATACAACATCCAAATGTAATGATATTTAGTATGCCATTAGGAAACCTCATGTGTTCCCATGCCAATTCTTAGGTCTTTCGGTCAACAGATGGCTCCACTATGACAAAAATATATGGATTCGTGAAATTCCACAATATCAAGAAATTTCACCAAAATTCTATGAAATCTGTACTTTCAAACTCTGTACAGCCTTCTGTCATCCCAATACTATCTGAACTCAGGATATATCATTCATCATTGATTTGTCTCTCTCCATTAACTTTAGTCCTTTGCAGGAGCTGGTAATGGTAGGGGCTCATTTTATAGGCAGCTTTTTCTAACTAGTTTTTTCAATTGAATTGTCTGTCGATCAGACACATCACTTTCTAAAGAATCTGATGCATGGATAATCCTGTGCTATAATAACCATGGAATGATTCTTGTTAAAGTAACTTATTTTCCCAGTGTATTACCACACTTAAATTGGCTAAATATCTATATAAGTTAATAGAACATACTGACATCATAAAATATTAAATGTTTACCAGTGAACCCCATTTGATATACCAAAGATCCTAAAAATCTGGCTGGTTCTCTGTTGCGAACACACCTTATGTTGTAAGTAGTATTATGAATTTGCAGTCTCTATCTGAAATCACATGATAAAAAAGTCACTCACAATAGTAAACTATTACACAGTTATAATACATGGAAGGGATTTTTGCTCCATTGGATCCATTAATCAATTATTCCCTGTATACCTCTACAATTTGAGCAGTATTCTTTACCTCTCATTTAATTCCATACAACTCTCACTTAAACCTGCATACCTCTACAATTAAAGCTGTACACCACAGCAATTAAAATTGTACAGTACTGGAGGAAAACATCTATAGAACATCATTACAAAAGCAAACCCCAACAAATGATTTATAAATTAAGCAAACTAACACAATAACTAACATACCTACCAAGCCAATTACACAAATCCTCAACCCAATTAAGACACATACTACTGAGCACACTTAGACACGTACACTACTACAAAAATCCTATCCTAATGACAGCAAAAACAACAAACTATAGCCTAACAGTAATCTAGAAAACAGCCACGTTCTTCAGTGTACCGCCTCTGTCATCAAACATTGGTCCCTCCATGCTGTTATCACCATGCCACACAAAGCTCTGTACAGTTTTGAGATACCAGGCCATCCATACTAATACTGCTCCTTGGAAACATCAGTGCTCCTGACCACAGCCACCGAGATGCACACATGCCATTCCCAACCATAGACTTAATTTGCTGTCAACAGCAGAAGCCACACTGCTGACATGCCACCCCTGGGTGTAGACTCCAGCCAATCACAACACACAGAAACCATGCCACTCCCACACACCTTGCCAACTGCTGCTATACCACTAGTAACTAAAGGACATACCACTGCATCTACACCTCTTTTAATAAAGGGACCCAAGACTATGGAACACTAAGAGGGTAAAAGATTGCACAGACCAAATATGCCACTATGCTATGGAAAAACACTAGGTAAAAAAATGAAAGGGTAAAACCCAGAAATGATCTCAGATATAATCAAAATGTAAAAGTAAGCATCCTTATGTATTTTATAAAATAAATTATAGGTAAGTGTCCTTTAAGGCCTACTGAGGTTATAATGCAACATGCCACATCAGCATATGGCATTATTACTTCATTAGACCAGTAATGAGTATATTTTCCTATTAACCACACTTAGCTATACATTATTCCACATAGTACTTGCTGGTTATTTCAGAATCATACCCACTGCTGTTATAACAAAATAAAGCAATAAACAAACAAACTTAAGTTGGGACCCCATACACACAGTCATACTTGTGGGTGGCAGAACTGAGGTATGCTCTGGGATTTTAACAAATCATGGGAGGATGGTGTGGTACCTGAGAACTGGAGGAAGGTAGATGTGATTCCCCTGCACAAAACTGGGAGCAAGACAGAGGCAGGAAACTACAGACCTGTTAGTTTGAGCTCAGTGGTAGGGAAAATGATGGAATCACTTCTGAAAGAGAATTGATGAGTTTCTAGAAGCCAGTGGGGCACAGGGCCCTAGGCAGCATGGATTCACAGCAGGAAGGTTGTGTCAGATGAATCTAATAGATTTCTTTGACTGGGTGACCAAAATAGTAGACCAGGGAGGGGCTGTGGACATGGCCTACCTAGACTTTAGCAAGGTATTTGACACAGTCCCACACAAAAGATTAATAAACAAATTAGTCAGCCTGGGAATGGGTCCCAGGGTGGTAGCCTGGGTAAAACATTGGCTGGACAACAGGACACAGAAGGTAATAGTAAATGGAGTCTACTCTGAAGAAAGGAGGGTTACTAGTGGGGTACCGCTGGGTTCAGTACTAGGACCGGTCCTCTTTAATGTCTTTATAAGCGACATTGCAGAGGGACTGGAAGGAAAAGTACATCTCTTTGCAGACGACACAAAGATCTGCAACAGGGTTGATACATAAGGTGGGGTGGAAAGGATGAGAAGGAACCTGGAAAGGTTGGAGGAAAGATCAAATGTATGGCAGCTTAGATTCAATGCAAAGAAGTGCAAAGTAATGCACCTGGGAAACAAAAACCCAGGGGAAGAGTACACAATGGGGGTGAGATACTAACAACAAAAATGGAAAGGGACCTGGGGGTAGTCATATCAGATGATCTTAAGTTGGGCAAGCAATGTGAGAAGGCAGTAAAGAGGGCTGGCGGGATACTGGGATGCAAAGGGAAAGGTATCACCAGTAGAAAACAAAAAGTTGTTATGTCTCTGTACAGACAGTTGGTGAGATCCCATCTGGAGTACTGTGTGCAGTTCTGGAGACCTCATTTCTGCAAGGACATAGCCAGAATGAAGGCTTTCCAGAGGAGGGCAACTAAAATGGTGCAGGGTCTGCACCAGAAGACATATAAAGAAAAGATTAAAGGAGCATAATACATATACCCTCGAGGAGAGGAGGGAGAGGGGGAACATGATAGAAACTTTCAAGTACAGTACCTCAAGGGAATTAACAAAGTCCAAGAGGGTAGCATCTTTCAGAAAGAGATGTACAAGAACAAGGGAGTACAATTTGAAGATAGAGAGTGGACATCTCATAGGTAATGTGAGGAAGTATTTTTTCACTGAGAGGGTTGTGGATACATTGAACAGCCTTTCTGAGGAGGTAGTGGAGTCAAAAACAGTGGGGGGAATTCAAGAATGCATGGAACAGACATACGACAATTCTAGTGGTGGGTAGGAGGAAGTTGGCTGTTGGTTAACTAGGATATGCAGCTTATCCATTAGGAAGGGAAATGGGCAGACTAGGTTGGCCAAGCAGTCCTTATCTGCCATCAAATTCTATGTTTCTATGTTTCTATCCCCACACTGCCACCAACCAAAGTTTTTATACACAAACAGGTGCTGCTGTCTTCTTGGGGAAGTGTGTCCCTGTGAAAGCAACACTGTATACCCCTAGACAGATTGTTATTCCAAATATTATTAGTTGCATGTACTGTAGACTGTGCAACCACTAACCTGCCAGAACTGTGGCAGCCACAGTGGTTAGCAATAGCTTGGTACCAGTCATATGGTGCCAAGTCATAGTACATATCCTGCACTACCACAGATGTGGTCACCACCCCGCCATATCTTGATGACCCAATTGTAGGCCAAGTGGTTTTAGACTTATGAAATTTCATGCTGATTTTTCTTAGTGGTCCAGTGGCCCTATAGTTCTAATTGCTGGCCTCATGCATCCATGGCATCAGCTGGATCACCACTCCCTAAATCTGTCCCTGTCCTGTGATGCCTTTGGTGATGCTGTGCACTGCTTAGCCCTTCCACCACTAACTGAACTTTGCTCTGACTCACAGTGCAGTGACCCATTGTCAAACTGCTTTCATGTTCAGGCCATGGGGTCACTGCACCTACTGACTATGGGAGGAGCAGGGTACCAGGGAGATGCTGTGCATAACACAGCACCACCATTCATACTGACATCCTCATTACCACAGCCCCCTCCCACTCTTTTTCCCTTGCAAGTGCAAAAACCTGTGCACTAGGGGAGGGAATTATTTGCAACCCTTTTAACGTCTCATACAAAGAGGTACAAGGTAGAACTGGGCAGCAAAGTGGTCCTTGCAAGCTGCAACCACTTTGTGGAACAAATTTGTGACTGTATAAGAACCCCTAGGCATTTTCACTGAGAATCAACTAAGGCACAAATCCAGTGGCATTGGACCATGTCTTTTGTTTATTTTCCATCATATCTTCTTTGTGAAAAAGTGACTATGGTCACAAAAACAAGCAATACTGTGCATAAAATTTTTAAGCTGGGACCTTACAAGGCCACGTGCTGAGAGAGTGGTCATTACTTATAGACAGAGTTGTTATCTCTGTAAATAATACACTTACTCGATGGCCCACAGAAAGCTGATGGCATCCCTATAGCAGGTCTCATCACTGCACAGATTGAAATAAAGAGTTAGCATAGTGTCATCCCCCAGGCCCATGGTGGTAGTTTCCTGTCAGGTCCAGGTCACCATGTGGTACCTCATGGAAGCTGGCAATACCAGGAGGAAGCCGCCGGCTGGACCCACTGCAATAGCCGCATCCCTGAGGACTCTCCCTGCTCCAAGCTCCAGGCAAAGCCCCACATCAGGCTAACTCTGCTTCAGTGACTGGCAGGATGAAGCCACTGGCCGAACCCACTGCAATCGCCACACCCCTGAGGACTCTTCCTGCTCCAAGCCCCAGGTGAAGCCCCTCCCCCCCTTCGGGCCAACTCCACTTCGGTGAAAAGTGGGAGGAAGCCACCGACCAGACCCACTGCAATCGCTGCATCCCTGAGGACTCTCCCAACTTCAAGCACTCTGCTTTGGTGACCGGCAGAAGGAAGCTGCCAGCCAGATCTACTGCAATCGCTGCATCCCTGAGGACTGTCCCCTCTCCAAGCTCCAGGCGAAGCCCCGCCCCCGGGCCAACTCCGCTTCGGTGACCGGCGGGAGGAAGACACTGACTGGACCCACTGCAATTGCCACATCCCTGAGGACTCTTCCCCGCTCCAAGCCCCAGGTACGGCACCTTGGAACTGGCTCTTAAGCCAAAGAAATGATTGACTCCCAGCTACTGGGGGAAGAAGCCCATTGGCTACTTTCAGCAGCAGCCAGGTTCCAATTGGCTGATACATGTGCTGGCTCTCTAGGGCTGTTTCTCCATGACTTCTCGGCTGAAAGGTCCCTGGCAGCCTGTGATACTCTCTACCCTGCCCCTGTGTTCTACCCGGGATTTTTTGGCTCCCCCCTCACCCCCTCCCTAGGCCACCTTAAATACACGTTGGCCTCGCCCAATTTACAGGATGACTTCTCTGTTGGATAATATTCTTGCTACTTATTACAAAACACTCTTAAGGGGACACTAACTATCTTCCTCAGCCAGCTTCAATAATTAGGGAGCAACATAGTAGGATTTGTCTAAGCTACACTCATCCCTATGCTCATGTTCCCAGTTGATAGTGGGCCACACCTTAGGACACTGAGCGTTAAAAAGCTGGATCTCTCTCTCTCTCTCTCTCTCTCCCTCCCTCTCTCTCTCTCTCTCTCTTCCCCGGTGTAATATTATCCTAAAGCTTCACTAGTTCTTTAGCTCTTGACCCCTGCAGACAGAGAACAAAATTCCTGGACCCTGAGCTTTAAAAAGAAATATCTTCTCTCTCTCCTCCTGTTAGGCATCACTCTGGGTTAACACTCCCAGCTTCAGTGTTAACTCAGCTCACTGTCGTGGGTGAATATCCCTGTCAGCCTTTTCCCTGCCCTCTTTACCTCAACTCTGTTTCACTGACAAGGTTGAATATCCCTGCCAGCCTTTCCTCTGCCCTTTCCAACTTTGACCTCCATAATCAAGCAATCATGCTCCTCCATCTGACAAATATTTTTTTATTGCTCTACTCCCTCCTGGCCTGTCTTCAACATAAATTGCTAGGACAGGGCATCTGCTTTTCCACTCTTCTCTTCAACCGCTCTCTCACCTCCCCATCACGATGCACCTCATACCTCAAATGAGCCCACCAATAATCTTAGATATCTTTTTTTTTTTAATTATTACTTTTAACCAGGAGAGACACACTAAGCTGAAAGCTTGTTTGCAGGTGCGACCTTGGAGCACAAGGAGGTTAAGTGACTTGCTCAGGGTCACACAGTATGCAAGTGGGGGCCGTGGGATTCAAACCCAGGTCTCCAGGTTTGCAGCTCAGAGCCTTAAACCACTGCGCTATAGTGCCTCAAGTTCATATTGTCTTTGCCCTGCATGCCAAAACAACTATGACTGTGCATCGGCCCCGGAAACTACATCAATCTCCATTTATACGCCCACCCATTATCCATTCCCAGCTTTGTTTACTCCTGCTTTCTGACGACATTGAATTAAACCCCAGACCTTGCAAGAAGGCTCAGCACAACTTCCAATCTTTCTGTCCAACCTGGTCTGAGATAAAAGGCTTGAAGGTAGCCAAGATGAACATCCAAAGCGTCAGACGAAAAATAGCTGAACTTGAAAGCTGGACTCAGCACTACAAGCCCGATGTTCTTTGTTTAACAGAGTCGTGGCTAAAACCCTCTATACAATCTCATGAAGTTGCTCTCCCAGGTTACTCCTCCTACCAATGGGACAGACCCAGAAAGAAAGGAGGGGGGTTATTGATTTACATCAGGGTTGGGCTGACAGTCAACGAACTGTCTGACATAAACATTAACCCTGACATTGATCATCTATTTATCACAATCACTCTTGGCCAAATCAAATGGTTGGCCATCGGGTGTATCAACCTGCCCCCTAAACTTGCACCCACCTCCTTTGCAGAACTCTTCACCAGTCTTGACACCCTCCATCACAGTGAAACCATAATCTGTGGTGGCTTCCATCTTGACTGGCATGGCCTTAAAAATGCTCTCTAACTGCCGGCTATATCTGATGCCAAGTTAGAACAACTTATCGACCAACCAAGTAGACTTGATCTGAAATCAGGGAATCACACACTTCTTGATTGGATGTTAACTAACAACAGGTCCCACATCAGGGATGCGGGTGTTGTTCTTGATGTGTTAAGTGATCACTCCTCAACTTTCTGTATTTGGAAAAATAACTTTCCCCACCCTCCCCCAAAAACCTTCAAATCCAGAGACCTAGCAAACTTTAACACCTCTGAATTCCTGCATAACCTTGCTTCCATTGACTGGACCCCTATTACCACGCTTCCTGACATTAATCAGGCTCTAGAACACTTAATCAACACTTTTACCTCCATCATCGACTTCCATGAGCCCTTCAAGTTGAGAAGGGTCAAAGGAATTCACTTCCCCTGGCTCTCGCAGGAGCTCCGGCCCCTAATGCGCACCAGAGATAAGGTGTGGCGATCCTACAGAAAGACAGGGCTCCATACTGATTAGAATTCCTACCGGCAGTTGTGGAACACCTGCAAAGCTAAAGTATCCAAATCTAAGTGGAATTATCCACAGTCCCTGCAAGCAAGTAACCTCGGCGAGCCTAAACGCTTCTGGAAAGAAATCAATGCTCTCCTTAAAGGCAACGAAAGGACAGCCCCCAGGTCATGATCTCGAAAGGCTCAGAACTATCCTCACCCTCTGAGATCACGGCTGGAATAACTTTATTCTTCACTGACCTCGATGTTTACAAGGTATGTCTCCCGGATACCTGCCCTGCGCTGCAGTCCCCCTATACTCAAGCTCACCGCCCACTCTTTCATATAAAACTTACCTCACGTAAGGAAGTCCTTAAACTCATAACGGGTCTCAACCCTGATAGCTATCCTGGCTTTGATACCCTGCCTTCCAGATTCCTTAGGACTGGTGCACCCGAGCTGGCTCATCCGATCACCCAGTTGATTAATCGATCTTTCCTCATACACTCTATCCCAGAAAAATGGAAAACCACCACTGTTGTCCCCATGCACAAATTGGGCCCAACTAACCTCACTGAAAGTTATAGACCTATTTTCATCTTGTGTTCTATTGCAAAAATCCAGGAGAGACTCCTATATAATCAGCTGTACTCTTTCCTTGAACAGACTAATGCCCTTACAATACACCAACATGGCTTCAGGAAATCTAATGGGACCGAATCTGCTCTTCTGAAGGTCACCTCTGACATTTTTCATGCCATGGATCAAGGTAATGCCACAGGGGCAGTCTTCATTGACCTCACGAAGGTCTTCAACCTTGTTAACCACTCCCTCCTCCTCATCTCCAAGCTGCAATCAACAGGTCTCGACTCTAACTCCCTCCCTCTCTTGGATCTCAAACTATTTATCCAACTATTTCCAATGTGTCAAATGGACCGGTGACCTCTCCTCCCGATCTCCAGTCATGGACTGGGTCCTCCAAGGATCTATTCTTGGGCCCTTACTTTTCTCAATCTTTATTAACAACTTGCCTCTAAACTGTGGAGGGGCATTGATCCAGCTCTACGCAGATGATGCCATCTTATACCAACATGGCATTGATGTTTCCTCTGTTCAATCTGATCTAGAAAAAGACTTCCAACAACTGGAAGATTGGTTCAAAAGGAACCTGCTGGTACTGAACATTAATAAAACAAAGCCCATGTTGTTCCACCATGCATTCTTTGACTTAACCTCTCAGCCTCCTCTGACTATCAACACATCCTCTGCTCAGCCTTTAGAATGGGTGGGATCATTCAGATACCAGGGCATGACTCTCCATGAACATTTATCCTTCGACAGATATGTAAACAGCATTATTAAAACTACAAATCAGAAACTCGGCCTCCATCGCACTGCCCCTTACCTCACTCCTTCTGCTAGAAAGACCATTGCCTCGGCTACCCTCCTCCCAGGTTTATTCTACGGTGCACCCATAATTCACTCAGTGAAGACCACCACAATGGCCAAGCTCAAACAGGCCTACCACAGGATAGCTCACTTTGCAGATGCAGCACCAGCGCAGGCACACCACTGCAATGTTCTCAAGTCCCTAGGCTGGCTGTCCTTCGAGCCCAGAATGGATTCCCTGTGCTATGTACCATGTTCAAGCTCACCCGCCTTCCTTCCCCACCCATCCTCTCCAGTCTGCTCACTCTGAAATCCTTCTCCGGGACCCTTCACCACTCCCACCTCCCATTATTGAGCCTTCCCAAAGTTTGCCTAGCCATTGGCAGACTATCCTTCACTTTCTCAGCACCTCAAAAATGGAATACTCTCCCACATAGTTTGTTTTCAGTAAGTCTCTTCACTTGTTTAAAAGAATCTAGATGGAAATCTTTTCTGCTCTCCCAGTCTGTAGAGGCAACTGTACATAACCTATGTGCACCCTCCCCCTCACCTGCACTTCGTAGCTCTCCAGCCTTCCCCTAAACCCCTTCTCTTACTCGAGTGCTCTCTCTACCACTCACATGGACCTCTCTGGCTTTCCTATCTTCTCCTAAACCCCTTCTCTCCACTGCTCTGACCGTTCCCCCTCTCTTATATCTTGAAATATGTCATTTATAATACTATGCATTGGTATTGAGTTGTAACTTCTACTTCGCAAGCTATCCTGCTTCAGTACAGTGGTCCCAAGCCTTCATTACAGTGGTCCCAAGCCTCAGCAAAGGATTATCATCATAGGACCCCTTCAGACCTTTTTGGAATCATTGTCCTGCAACTGAGGACACTCACTGTTCTGCTCATTAATACACCATTGCAGTTTTATGTATTTATTTCTCCTGCAACTGATTGTACTCATTCTATTTATGTTTCACCTCTTGCATTCAATTGTATATTGTACCTACTCATGTACTCATTGTACCTACTTATTCTCCGGGTTGCCCCTTAAAAAGGGACATGTCTGTCTCAGTGGGCCTACCCCGGTTATCAAAATTCAAATAAATAAAATAAATAAAACCTCTCTGTTGCCCCTCTGTAAACAGTGGCAAATGGTTTATGTTGAACATGGTCAACAAATGTTATAGAATGTACATAACCCACATGACAACTTGCCATATGAAAGTTTTCAGCCAAATCATCTCATACCTCTTGTGGTCTGAAGTTGGTCAGAGTGAACTGGCATGATTGGTAACTTGCTCTGCAGCTGCCCTTGCAATCTCCACCTCAGCACAGTTTCTTAAGACACCTGCAGTCACATATGTCTGTAGTGTCACTGATCATGTACCTTTACTTAGCAACAATGCACATGGAATCACTGTTTAGTAGAACTGTTGCACATTTCTACTCTGCTGGCAAATTGCTGGGCAAGTGCCAAATTTCACACTATGCATAGCTTTGTGAAGTTGCTATTTCACCAGCAATCCACAGCACAAAGTACCTTTTTAGTTGTGTTTTTAAACAAATTTTCCTTCCCATTCCTCTTCAAACACCCCATACCACACTCTTTCCAAACCCAGTTTTACCCTGTATAAATACATATCTCCCTTCCTCCCCTCCACAGAGTAATACCTACACCACCCTCTACCTAGCCCCAGCAGAGAATATAAGAACCCTTCATTCACCCTCTCACAACACCTAACACCGTGCACACTTCCCCACCTATGGTCAAATTAGACACAGACACCATCCTCCTCCCCACTAACTTACCTGCACCCATCCACCTTTTAACCCCCATGCCACCCCGATGAAAAAGTTACACATGAAGAGAAGGACAGTGACTGCCAAAGACCCTACTCTCACTAGTTCAGCTGCCTGCCTTCTTAATAAACAGGAGCATGTGATCTTAGGAATATACTGATTTAATATGAGCACATGCTCCCATGTAATCAGGTGGCTAATGGTTAAGTTGCTGAAAGGAGGTCTATGATGGGAAGTGACTGTCCCCCTGATTGGGAGTTCTCCTCCCGTCCCCCTACCCAGCCTGTAGAACCAAAACAACCTCCTCCCTTGCCCATCCTTCAGCACCCATCCCACTCTCTTTTCCCCGTGGCTACCCTGACACATCACTAATGGTCTCATAGTTGGTGATCAGCACAGGCCTCCTGTCACCATCTTTTTTCCCACTGTGTCTGCTGCCACCATTAGTAAACCTGAGCGACAAACTTTAAAAAAATACTGCACATTCACAGGGACTTCGTTTTGCGGGCTGTAAAGGGTTGAATTTGGTGTCCCTAAAAATGCATTTAGGGGCCAAATTAAAACCTCAAAATTGCATGGTCATGAGGAGGGTGGTAAGCACTCTCACTCTTGAATTAAAAAAAAAAGTTAAAAAATTTAAAAGTAATGGAAAATTAAAACCCCCACCAAGGGAATAAAAAGTCCTCAAAATCATGAACTGTGCATGCATTGGGATTTGTTTTTCCCTATTGGTTTTTCTTATCGCCCATAACTTTACCATGGTTTCAAATTTTAAGCCCAAATTGTGGGGACTGGCCACTAACCAAAAACCACCTCACAACCACCCATGTGGTAACTTTCAGAACTGCCTCATAGGTCTTTCACTTTAAATAGGACCTGCAAGGTCCTGCACAAGGCATGCTACAGATCCTGTTTCAATCCCTACAGTATGTGTCTATTCTTCATGTAAGTCCCACAGAGTCCTGTGCAAAGCAATCCACTGGTCCAGTGCTCACTTGACAGATCATCTGCATGACATAGGCCACACTGTAACAAGTATAAAACAAGCTACTAGTCTGGCAACATGTAGAATGGGTCTGCTGCTTCACATAGGGCTTGCAGGGCCATGCCCAAAGTCCATGGCCTGCTCCTACCCAATATGTTGGCTGCATCATGCAGGGCACAATGCAAGACAAGCTACAGGTCCAGTGCCATACCTGATGGGTCTGCTGGTTTGTGCAGGGCCTCCGTGTCCTTGCACAAAGCATGCTACAGGTCAGGTGCTATGTCCATTGAGTCTAATGCAGTATCTGTTGGTGTATATCTTTTTAAAAACTAAGGAATTAAATTGCAAAAAAAATATGTTCATGCATTGGTTAAGGTCATAGCACAAAAGATAAAAAGTAGGTAAGTAAAAAGTAACAGAAAAAGTTTGTAGAGCATCAGTGATTCTATGTTGTGCAGGTTTGTACAATCATGTGATGCAGCTTTTGCAGTACCCTAACTTCAGCACTGTCTTGTCAGACAAAATAAATGCTGACACAGCAATGTTTGGATACAGGGTGCAGACCAACAGAACAATAGAAAATGTCATCAGATAACTGCCTATTGGCCCACTTAATTTCCCAAGCCTGACTAGTTATGGGACTGCCCCTGTTCACTCTCTTTTCATTTCCTCTCTGCAATAGACACAGAGAAAATTAAGAAGTTAGAGCAATGCCAGTGTTGACTGCATCATGTGATCATTCAACCCCCAAGGAATAGCACACCACAGATTCACCAAGGCTCTAGGGACTTTTCCCCTAACTTGTATTCTCCTACCTTTTATGTTTTGTGTATCAAACCTTCCAGATGCATTAACATTGTTCTGCAATTTATGTATACTGTATGTGTAAGTGTGTGTGTGTGTGTCTGTCTGTGAAACATGGTACAAAATATGCAGTATGTGCACACATATCCTGAGGCTGCTCAATGCATAATTCCAACTGAATACCTCAGCATGGCTTGTTTGCTGCCCCCCCACCGCCCCAAGGTGACTGCTCACCTTTAGATAGAGAGAAATTCTTTACCAGTATTTTTAGCTCTGTAGAAAACAGACACTAGTTATTTTCAAGAGATTAACGTTACATTGGGTTAAGTGTCCAAATCCATCAAGTGTGGTCGGAGCAGCTGTCAGTCTGATCTGTATCTCAGATTTGACCTTCATCTCAACCCCTTTACAAAACCAGCTACAAACACATTGTTACCTGGCAACACATTTTCTCCAATGTTGATTAGGTTGCAGCAGAGTCCTAGAAGATAGTTGGCTCTGATGATATTCATGCTTCAAACATTTTAATAGTATGTGTTTCTGTGTTGGTGTTCCTCCAACTAGCTCATCATTACTCAGTAAATCAATGTGTAAAAAATCATTTCACTTTAAATTTAAAAATGTTCCACATTAGGATAGCCTCATTTATCTATATGTACGTGCACACAAGATGTACTGTATACATACAGAATTAAATATGGGAATAACCATAGCGGTGCACTGCCTTGGCAAGTACAGACAAGGCACAGTTAGTATTAATTTATTGACTGACTGATTGATTTATCTTTTTATTGATGGAATTATTGATCCGAGGGGGATATACAGATAGAAAATAACTGAAATTGAGCCAAATGAAGCTGTTGGTGGTATTTTAAGTGAATGTGGAAATCTGGCCAGGACACCAGAAAAATAGAATAGACTACAATAGAATAGAATAGAATAGAATAGAATAGAAGGAAACACCTGTCATCCTCAGCTCTATGGACAAAGGCCTTGTCACCGGTGTAATATTTGTTGACCTTACCAAGGCTTTTGACCTTATCAATCATAACCCCCCACTCCACATGCTTCTCACCATTGGTCTCGACATCCTATCCTTAAACTGGTTTTCGAGCTACCTCACAAGCCACACTCAATGCCTAAAATGGGCCAGCCATACTTCCCCTTTTAGTGCCATAAAAGATGAGGTTCCTCAGGGGTCTATACTTGGCCCTCTCCTGTTCTCATTATTTATTAATGAGCTTCCACAGCACTGCAGTGGTGAATTGGTCCAGATGCACACTGACGACACCATCCTGTACAGGTCCTCCTCTGACCCGACCTCGTTGAACCACCAACTGCAACAGGATTTCTGGAATCTTGAAGCATGGTGTCTCAATATTTTTCCAGTGCTCAACACCACAAAGACTAAAGCTATACTCTTTTATCACTGGACCCCTAAGCTAACCTCTCTGCCCCCCCAGGTATTTAAACTCCTCCTGTGCTGACCCACTAAAGCTGGTACAATCCTTTAATTATCTTGGAATCATCGTGGATTCCCACCTCACTTTTGACACCTATGTCTCAACTGTGGTCAAGACCCTTAACCAGAAACTAGGACTGCTGTACCACAACCAGCTCTATCTAACTTGCGCCTCCCTCATGGCTATTGCTTCCTCCTCCTTCCTATTTCTTATGGAGCTCCTATTAGCGACTCCACACAAGTCTCCCCTCTTGCTAGGCTCAAACAAACCTACTATAGGATTGCTCACTTTGCCCTTGGTGCTAATGCTAGGGAGCACCACTGCTCAGTCTTTTCCTCACTTGACTGGCCTTCCCTTGAAGCTAGGCTTCAATCCTCTACCCTTTGCCTGACCTTCAAACTAGTTCATATATTCATTCCCCCCTGCCTCAAGCCCAATGTCCAATGAAAAACTATGACAAGGTTCTTAAGGTCAGCTGGCTTACAATCCCTAAGCACTGCCTTGCTATGGGTCAGCTTGCCTTTGCCTTTTCTGGGTCCTCTCTCTGGAACTCACAACCATCTGGTGTTTTGACCTGCCCTTCTACAGATATGTTTAAGCATTCTCTTCAATCCCACCTTGCCTCCTCTCAGCTCTGCACCTGTTCCTGGGTCTTCCCACCCTTTGCCTCTTGCTCACTCTCCTCCACTCCTACCCTCTCTCATGTGCTTTTCTTGCTCCACTCTCAAATGTCAAACATACTTTGCTGTGTTGCTGAGCTACTCATGTTTCACTGTGACTATCATGCTCCATTCAGTTGTAAATACTTTTCCTATGCCTGTACACACTGCATGATTTGTTTATGTAGCTCATGTATCTTGTATATATCCCGTTCATTGCTGCAACCATTTTTGCTTTATGTGTTGTGATTTGTAACTTAATTTTCCAATTGCTCTATTTGATTTTTTTAAGTATGTACTATTGTAAAAGTGTCATTCTACACTCATCTTATTCTATTATGTATTGTATTTCTGTATCTCCCTTTTAGAGATGCAGCGAAATTGCGGCAAAATCGCCAATTTTGCTGTATGAAATATTTCGAGTAACTGTGGCAGAATTTTGCAATTTCACCCGCAATTTCACCAGTCCTCCAGTCCAGCACAGATGGTGAAATTTCACCCACAGGAGGCGAAATTTCACCCGCGAGTGGCAAAATTCCACCAGCAATGGTGAAATTTCACCCGTGGTAGTGAAATTTCACCCGCAGGTGAAATTTCTCCAGCTTGGGGGTGAAATTTTGCTGACAACTCTGGCCAAACAAAATATTTTGCATAATGTGTTAATTACATGAAATATTTCGCTCTGCAAAATATTCAAATTTTGCACAACACTACTCCCTTTGTACCTTACCCCAGGTCGCTCTGAAAAAGGGACATTCTGTCTCAGTTAGCTTACCTGGTTACCAAAATTCAAATAAATAAATAATAAATAGAATAGAACAGAATATAGTAGAATAGAATGCAATAGAATTTACCTTTCATATATCTTTTTTTGTGCATCATATCCCATTCCCAAAGCACTTGCTCAAAGCAATGAATTAGATAGAGAATAATGGCTAGGCAGGTGTGTGTTATGATGTTTTTTTACACACCCGAGGTTCATGAGCTCATCACTTACCGAGGGTGTGTAAAAAACATAATGAATACACACCTGACTAGACTTTATTTTTTATAATTGCTGGTGCAAGAAGTTAGTGCAGGAAGCTGTTTCTGCAGTCAGTCAGTGTCATTCCTGCTGCTCAGTCACACATACACACATGCACACATACACATTTCCTGTGCAATAAGGACATTTTTTTTCAAGAAAAATGGTACTCCTCATCAGGAAGACACAGTCACCTTTGAGATCGCGTTGGGTTGGACAGAAGTGCGACAGCAGCAGAATCAACCAGATAGCTTTCTTTTTTTATTGTTTCCCCAAAAAGCAGGATTAACCAGATAATTTAAAAAAATATATATCTTACTGCAGCCAGGCTATGGTTACTTCAGGGAGTAGTCTGGTCATTGCTAATGAGAAATTGTAGTTGCCATGTTTTTTGATGTGTTCTGCCAGCTCACACAGAGAGTAAGGGCCAATAACATGGTGCGCTACAAATGAGTGACACTGCTAGTACGAAAGTTTTAAGAAATGTCGTAATTTTGGGTTATTACAGCATTTGAAAGATTCCGTAATTTGTTTGATAAACGGGGTCACCAATAATTATATTCTAATAGCATAGGGTCTCTATTATTTATTTATTTATTTGAACTTAATCCAAACTGAAAAAACCCTTGAAATACAGTATCTTGTTTTCATGAGGGACCCAGGGAGGCTAGCAGGAGTCATGTATGTCAGCATTTAGGCTATATTTGGTATATATGCAGCGTTTGTTTAGTACTCTAATGCCATACACTGGTGTGTTGCATTCGAACATGTGTTATTGAGAGCTGCAACGTTGGAGCAACTCTTGAAATAAATCCTCTATTCTTTTGAAGTGTTGTGGAATTTTTAACTTCCATCTGGGCAGCCACCAGGGATCAGCACAAGGAACTTCAGTTTCTTGTCTCATCTGGAGGATGGTATCAAGCAGTACCTTCCTAGTACAGCACTGTATTGTTAATGTAGGGTATTAGCCTAAGTGTCTGTTGCTGGACTTGAACCCATGACTCTAATCTCCCTGCCTCAGAGGTATAAGAGCTACCAACTGGGCCACAGGGATTTGGAAAAAAATCACAGAGACAATTGTCTTATTTTTGGTAGGACACCCAGGCAGTAGGCAACAAACATAGCACAGAATGTGTGCAGGGGTCCAAGATTGCCTCTTGGCAGGCAGCTCCTTTGTTGCTTTCCTTTGCTTTGCTTTGTCAAGTTGTACTTAAAAACTGTATTCAAGTTTTAAGGTTCTCACTGAAAAGACCAACAGAAACAGGGGCGTAGCCAGAAATTTCCATTTTGTACACAATCTCCAACAGTTACACCCTCCCCCATTAAAAAATGTACTCATCCTTTCCAAATGGCGCCCCCTTCCAAACAAGTCAGATTGTTGTCAGATGATTCCTTTAATCTCTAAAGAGGTTATACATGCATCTGTCTCCTAAGCAACAGAAGTTTAAACAGACACTCCTCAGTGGCCTACACTAACCCACATACTACAGATCAGAATAAAATTGTTAACAGAAAGGCATTTGATTTGTGACAGACACTCAACAAAACTGTACACAAATGTGTACAGTGAATATGCCTGTCTACATCCTTGCAACGCCACGTTGCATGCACAAGCCCAAAAGCAGAAATGCCTCTCATGCCCTCTATCAAAAATTTAAGGTGAACTAAATAGTTTGTCCTTGTTAACCGACGATATATATGTGTATATATAGTGACATAAGTTAAAACACCCACCCACCGTAGTCAGCCTTGGAACGAGGTTCAAAATATCTCTCCATTGGGGTGTAGCCAGAAATTTCTGTTTTGTACACAATCTTCAACAGTTACACCCCTCCATTAAAAAATATACACATCCTTTCCAAATGGCACCCCCTTCCAATTAAGCCAGATTGTTTTCAGACAATTTTCTTTAATCTCTAAAGAGGTTATACGTGTATCTGTCTCCTAAACAACTGAAGTTTAAACAGAGTCACTCCTCAGTGGCCAACACTAACCCAAATACTACAGATTAGAATGAAAATGTTAACAGAAAGGCATATGGTTTGTGATAGGCACTCAACAAAACTGTACACAAATGTGTACAGTGAGTATGCCTGTCTACACCCTTGAACAGAAAAGAATCTTGTAATGTTCCCTCATGTGAGTCAAAGGAACATCACTAATTTTCTTCACATTCTACTCCCCAGGATGCCATGCTGGAAAGCAGGCAATGGCAGTATCAGCTGCAGTGGCTGCTTGGAGTGCGCAGACTTGCCAAAATCTATTTTAATTTGATATTAAGGATTTTGGAAAATTTGATTCCAAATAGAAATTTGCAATCCTAACAATCCCAGCAGACAAGCAGTTCTTTTTGCATGCAATTGAAATCAGATTTTGAATTTGCAGTTCCAAGTCTGAATTGCTCATTTTAGGAGCTGGAATTTTCAGTCTTCAAAAAATCTTAAATCCTAAAAACAGATTGGAATCTGGTAAATCTGATTACATTAATCAGATTTCAAGCAACTCTTTTTTTTTGTGTTGCCTGACCTCCGGAGGCTCAGCCCGCAACTCCCTCAGACCTCTGCCCCTGGGACTTACCTCGTACGGTGATCACTCAGGCTTACACCCTCTGAGGGTAACCAATGAAGTGGGCGCATGAGGAAGGGCACCGTCCATTACGGTGACACCTTTCTGGCACAGCTCACTCATGGCGATGGAAAGGTAGGGTGACCGGATAAGGGGGTGGGCAAACTAGGAAACATAATGTCGCTATACGTACACGTGTAGGGAGGTGGGAGCGAGCATGGCGAGCGTGGGCTGGGAGGGGGTGGAGAGGCTGGAAAGGCTGTAGGGTGTGGTGCTGTGGTTGCCGGTCGAGCTGCGTCGAGGCATCGGGAATAGGCTAGTGGCTGGGGTGGCTGAGGTACTGGGTTCGGGTTCGGGTCCGGCGCTGGTGCAATTTTTATTGCACCCAGCCTGAACCTTTCCATTTTTACTACTTTCACCCCCCGTGACATGCACCCCCCTGGAGTTGAGAATCCTTAAGTAGAGGTGTCCAGGGGGGTGAAGCCCCCTGCGAGGGGGGTGTGTGGAGGGCACAGCACCCCCAGAGAAAGCAGTAAAAATATGTCCTGGTGCCACTGTGCTGCTGTGCCGGGGATGTCAGAGTGCCGAAAATGTGATTGACGCTCTGACTGAGCAATAACGGTGATCGCCTTTAGGCATTTGCGGTTATCACATAGACCCCCCTCTGAGTGGGGCCAATGGCCAGACATGGCCCAATGGACATGTAGTTGAGGAGCCAGGCAGGATAACCACCAGGAAACCTCCCTAGCTCACCCCCCCAGGGTGAGGCAGTGGGACTGGATCGCACCTCTGGAACTTGAGTCACTGCATCACCGGCTGAGTGCCTGGGCAGCACAGAGGAAAAGAAGTGGAATGTCATAGATGAAGTAGCAACAATTTTGCTCCTGTAAACCCCCAGGAGGTGTGTCATGCAATGATGTGAAGTGCTGAAGTGCAACATCGAGCATGCCTCCCCACTAGACAGGTGTTGATCACTGCTGGCCCCCGGCCTCCACTACAGGTCAGTCATGCACTGAAAACTTGACCCCCCTTCCACTGGAGGAGAAGAGCTATCTCTAGGATGCTCAATCCTTCTCCCCCTTGGCCGGCCCTCCAACTCGAATCCATCTCGAAACTCATGCGCCGTAAGGGCCAGCTTCCAAGCAACCCTTGTGGTTGCATCATCATCCCCACCATAAGAAAGGATTTAGCATGGAAACATGGTTCTGAATGCACAGCAAGTCAGCCATTCCCTACAATAGACAATAGTCTCCTTTAAAAGGTTAGCTGAAATGTTTAACTGCTTGGAGACAAATGGTATGCTTGATACTGTACTTTGAACAGGGAAGTGACAAAGCCTCACCCTGAAAACTGAGCAGAACTGAACTTTGACAGCTTGTATTTAAAGAAAAAAAGTAATTAGAATTTGTTTTAAATGATCCCCCAGTGTCCCATAGAAGGAGCAGAAATGTAATACCCATAAGACAGCTGAGTGTGAAACACAGGTGTGGGTGCATTGGGATACTAGAGTCAGCAATGCTGCCTGAGGGCAGGGTTTGCGCAAGAGTGGCCAGTTACTAGAGATGCTCTTACACAAACCCCACCACTAAGCGGTATCATTACTTTCAATGTCCTAATGCACCCCCACCTGTGTTTCATGTCCATCTGTACCTGTGGATGTTTTTCTGCACCACTACTCCGAAAATACTGTCATGGTCCATTGGTGGGTGGGGGAAGCAGATTTTGGACTTGTGGGGTGGGAACATTCATAGGATAGGATAGAAGAAAACATATAACGACTACAGTATGTCCTCTAATGATCTGGATATTTTTTTAAATTGGGGGCCTTTAGAATGAGTGAGCCTCATCATGCTGCCCCCCCCACCATACCTACAGTTGGCTAGACATTGAAGCAGAGAGTATGGAGGTGGGGGGGTTAGACACAGTTGTGCTCTCCAAAGACTGGCCATATTCTGTAAATGGAAGGGGGGTTGAATGGCAGAGAGCATGACCCTTATTATACTGTTCCCCACCATAATGACTGAACATTAAGACAGAGACATACCTCTCAAACGTCCTTGATTATGAGGAATATCCCTAATTTTACCACTTAAAATTGTAGTGTCCCTCATCAATCCCTTCATGGAAAAAGTGCTACCCACAGAGTGTGTGCTGTAAATTAAGATGTTAAAGCATACATTTACAGTATTCTAAGATGATATATCCAAAATAAGCTTTTTACAAGCAAACACAATGGTTTCCACAGTATTCTGAGCTTGCATCTCTATGTTCAATGATGTGTTCCTCAGTCTGAGGATCTGTGTCCCTCATTGTCCCACCTTTTCAGTGTCCAAAAATGTCTATGTTCCTTGTTTCAGTGACAAAACAAGGTCCTTGTTAGTTAAGCAGTAGCCTTGATTTGTGATAATTGCAACTCTAAAGTATCATAAAAAGCAGGTAAAAAATGCCCTTATTATACCCCTGTGGAGCGCACCCCTGTGCTCTCCATTTATGGACATCATAAACATGCTAGCGGGGGGAGGGGGCATGTGACACAGTCAGGAAGTAGTAGTGTTTTCCTGCTCAGCTCCACAGAGCTAACTACAATCTTTTTAACTGTAAAAATCATGAAAGAAATAAATTAATAGTTCAATGCCAGTCCAACTGGGGCCAGGTAAGGGTTAAAATATGTTAGGTGGGTGGGGGAGGGGCAACGTAAGAAAGTAGGAACATGCTCTTTAACCATATTCTGTAAAATGACTGAGTGTAAAGAAACACATAAATTATTCAACAATGTAAACATTTTATAAATAAAAGAATGTAGTGCCAGAGAGGAACAGAAGAGTGGAGGCTCTAAAGAAATAAGTATAAGCTGATCTAGTACTCTGGGAATAAACATTGGGACTATGTTCAACCATAAACAAAATTCTAATATGGCCTTTTAAGACACATCTAAAACTGATAAGGGTAGAATAAGTAATGTGTAAATCAAAAGAATTCCAGTCAAGGTGTTTATAAAACGTGCAGTGATGAGAAAACCTGTGGTTAGAATGCATCAGGAACTGTGCGGCTCACTGTGTAGCTCAATAAATGCACGGCGGAGCCAAGAAAAATCATATGCGGTACAAAGTCAAATGAAACTTGGCTGCACGCTCAAACAGCAAAAATTCCAGTGTTAGAATACTTTTAAAAACCTTTGGTTTAATGAAGATAAACGAGTAACACCCCCTTGCAGTACAGTGTCAACATTTCACATCACCCAGACACTTTTTCAAGATGACAAGTTTTGAAAAAGTGTCTGGGTGATGTGAAACGTTGACGTTGTACTGCAAGGGGGTGCTACTCATCTATCTTTCTTCATTAAACCAAAGGCTTTAAAAGTATCCTAACATTGGAACTTTTGCTGTTTGAGCATGCAGCCGAGTTTTGTTTGCCTTTGTAACCTGTGGCTCGAGACAACAAATCTGCATGTGGAATCATATAGAATTTTTACTCCTTGCAATTCAGTGGCATAGACTGGAAGTCCATAGTCCACTAATGACAAGAGTATGGACTGAGGCAAGACTTTTTAAAAATTAGTGGATGGACAATTTTTCAGTCTATAAAACTGAGCAAGGTGAATGTGTATTGACCTAACCAGCGTGGAGGTACATGTTCCTTAAAAAAGAGAGTCTGGTCTATGGTCTATAGTACTACTGAGGTACTTGAAACTGTCCACTCTCTCTACAATGATGTCACTCAAATCTTTTAGACATAGTAGGGTAAGGCCTTTCATTTTTGTTTTGTTGTGAAGTGCATATACTGTACATGGTTTGACCATCATTCAGTGGAAGGCCAGTTTTTAATAACCAGTTTTGTACCAATTCAAGGTCAGGCTGCAAATATATAGTTATGTCACTGACAATAGATACCCTTCTGTACAAAGCAATATCATCAATGCACATGATAATGTGGAATTCAGAGCTATGTAATATATCAGCTAGATTGTTCAAAAATACACTCAACTAAATAGGCCCCATGATTGATCCTTGGGGAACTGCAGCTGTTAGTTTGGTGAGTGGAGAAGAAATGAAATTCAAAGAAACTGATTGAGATCTGTCAGTCAAGTAATTCTGGAACCAGGATAAAACAGATGCACATAGACCAAAGGCCCAAAGCTTGGCAAGCAGGTGACCGTGGTGCACCAGATCAAATGCTTTGCAAAAATCCAGGAGGAGCACAAGACCATTAGTGACTTCAAGCACAGCAGTGAGCATGGTGTGATTATCTCAAAAACCATTCTGGCAAGGTGTTAGCAAATTGCCAGTATCTAGGAACTCCTTAAATTGGTTAAGAACTATCATCTCAAAGACCATGGACAGCAGAGCAAGCAAGGATATTGGTTGATTGTTTTTGGAAAGGGTGCACTCTCCGGATTTAAATAAAGGAACCACGATAGCTTGCTTCCACAACTTTGGGAACTTACTAGTAGTTAATGAATGGTTGCACAAAATGCACAGAGGATGAGCTAAAACATCAATAACAAAAGAAAATAGCTTTAGCGCAATATTGTACAATCATATTCTAGTTTTTAAGCTCATATTCATAAGGTATTTTAAAGTGTCATCTTCAATCTGCAATCTAAATTTAAAGCATCAATACTACCACTGCTTGCTTCATGCTACTCAAGATCTAATAGAGCTATCAATGGAGCAATTTTTGCAGTGCCACAAAAAGTGGTATTGAGTTCTGTGGTAATTTCAATCTGATATATCAATTTATCTTGTTCAGTAGTAGGAAATGGTATTGCTGTGGATTTTTTTTTTCACCTGAGATTGTTTAGTATCGTCAATCTACCTGTTAATCATTTGAAAATTTGAACTGGGAGTTTAAATAATATTACATTTTTGTCTTTCTAATCAATTGTTTATATTTATTCCATAGTCGTTTTTTATATATATTGTATACCAGCAATGTAGAATTTGCAATTTCAATATATGTCAAGTTACCTTGTTCAGTAGTTAGAAGTGGTATTGCTGTCACACTGTTTTTTCCCATAGAAATGTAGAATTTGATGACAGATAAGGACTGCTTGGCCCACGCAGTCCGCCCATTTTTCTCTACCTACATTATTACTGCAGACCGTACCTATCTACAGCTGTTTCTCCCTGCTCCCCTTCCTTTCCATTATAACTCCTTTGAGCCTATCCCATGCATTCTTGAACCCACCACTGTTTTCACCTCCCACCTCCACTGGAAGGCTGTTCCAGGAATCTATCACTCTTTCTATGATGAAGTACTTTCTCACTGCTCTCATGAATCTTACCCCCCCCCCAGCTTCATAATATGTACAATTGTTCTTGGGCACCTTTTCTTCTGTAAAATACTTCCCACTTCTGCCTTGTTTATCTCCATGAGGTATTTAAAGATCTTTATGAAATCTCTCCCTCTTCCAGGGTGTACCTTCTGCAGTCCTTTAGTCTCTCCTCATAGGGCTTTTGAGGCAGATCTGGCAACATTTTAGTTGCCCTCCTCAGGACTGCCTCCACCCAGTCTATGTTCTTCCAGATTTCCCAGCATCCCACTAGCCCTACCAACTGCCTTGTTGCACTGCCTGGCTACCTTTAGGTCATTTGATATGATTACTTTCAGGTTTCTCTCTGGCTTGGTAGTCATTAATACCACTTCACCCATTGTATTCTCTGTCCCTGAGTTTCTGTGCCCTAAGTGCATTATTTTGCACTTTTTTTGCATTGAAACCCAGATGCCATATCTTTGACCACTCCTCTAATTTTCTCAGGTCTCGCTCATTCTTTTCTCCACCCCCTGGATTGTCCACCCTATTGCAGGTAGGCATACCTTCCGAGTCTCCCTGTTTGGCCATTTTTCACATTCACCTGCTTTTGATAACAGTAGTCTATGTTGCTGAAACCATCAGAATTAAAGAACAAAACTGTTCCCCCTGTATTTCAATGAGTTTAGGAGTACATTTCTAGCTGTTGTTTTCTTTTTCTGTTATTGATTCAAAATGTAATTTTAATAATTTAGGTCAGATATCTTGGATGCATCCCATCTGGACCTGTTGCTTTGTGCACCTTCAGATTGGTGAGTCTCTTCAGGACTCTCCCCCTCCTAAAAAGCACTAGTGTCTACTTTCCTCCAAGCAAAACTTCTGTTACTTTTTTGTGGCCCTCCCCTTCTCCTTCCTCTGCGAACACTGAAATAATATTTGTTCAGGATGTCTGCCTTTTCCTGATCCTCCTCTGTAAAGTCTCCAACCGTCCTTTTTAAAGTGTCAGTACCACCCCTGGTCTTTCTGTCTTCCTCTTTTCACTTAACATACCCCCAAAATATCTTGTCCACTTTTGTTACCTCGTGGACATTTCTCTCTTCAGTCTGTGCTTTTGCACTCCTTACTGCTTTCCCACTGTTTCTCCTGATACACTTCCCTATCCTCCTCCATCTGCATCTCCTTATACCTTTTGAACAGGGGTTGATCTTAACTTTTTTTTCACTAGCCAGCAAGACAAGTCAGTCTAAAATTGCACTAGCCCGCAGTGGTTTGCACTAGCCTGCACTCATTTCACCATGTGCTTTTAACAGACAATGAATAATGACAAGTCAGTGAAAATTGCAGTAGCCCACAGTGATTTGCCGAGCCCCACAACAAGCCACAGACTTGATGAAGCCCCCCCACCTTGTAGGCAACACAACAATACAAAATGAGGGAAAGCACAGAATAAGCCAGAATGTACTGCAGCAAACTAGATTAAACAACAGGGCACATCACAATGACACTTTCAAAACCCCCACATGCCCCCACACAACCTCAGAAGAATAGTAACAACTGGCACTTGACTTACAATACCTGAGTACCTCAGTGTGTTCAAGCAGCAATCCACAAAGAAACATGTGATGCTCAGCCCCACAACAAGTCCCATACATCACCCCCACCCCCAAGGCAACAGAACACAGTATGAGCAGAACAACCTAGACAGCTCCCAGTATGCTTACCTTGCCTGCTCAGCAATAAAAGACAGGCATGCCCAGCCCAGCCCCACAACAAGCCACAGGGACCCCCCCCCCATAGGCAAAGCTGAGCAAGGGAAGTGGAAAGCACACACACACAAAACAAGCCCCAAAAAACTGTGCTTTCAAAAATCAAATTAATCACAGGATGTCGCGGTAAATTAGTTAGCAAAACATTACACAGAAAACCAGTCCATGGCTGAGTTAAGGAACCAATCGCGTTTTAATGCCACGTGGCACTGCCTTACCTGAGCTGGCATTTTTCTTTACTTTCAGGTGACTAGCTCCTGGTAAGATTGGCTTGTTGTAGACAGCGGTGCATACACAGTTAGATATCCAATTCTGGGAAATGCGGTGCCGCTGAACCTTCAGGACTGTCCGAACCGCCAAAACCGACAAACACTTGGTCTTCACTGGCCAAACAGCCAGTCCTTCAACTTTGCAGCAACATGCAGTCTTATCCAAAATTTGAATCCTCCACACTTTTGGGAAACAAAAACAGCTCCTAAAATCCAGTAAGGCACCTCAAAGCCACACCTCCAAAGCATTTGCTTCCAATGGCTGCTGCCAGTTTGCAACCTTACATGCCCAGGCTACAGGCTTTAACCAATCAATGCTCCTGATGATGTCAGTGCTGTTCTCACCTCCTGCTGTTCCCCCTCTCTGCTGACTTGCAACCTGGGCTGGCCAATAGGTTGCAAAGGAAGCAGTGGTGACAGCCAGCGCACCTAGGAGGGAATTCCTTGACTCATGGAAACAACGAGGAAGCTGGATCGCTTGTTTGGGTCTCCAAGATACCCACCGGCTATGTTTCTGATTTTCGGTCACTCCGGAGTTCCATGGGCTCGGAAGGATTTTGCTCCTAGGACCGCTACGACGACCGGAAGTAAAGCCGACTCTGCCAAACGCACTAGCCCACACGGACATGTAGGGAGGTAACTGCACTAGCCCGAGGCACTTTGCACTATGCCCCAGGCTAGTAAATGTATGTTAAGGTCGAACCCTGCTTTTGAATGCTACCTTTTTTGCCTCTTCCTTTTCAGCCATCTCTTTTGAGAACCATAATGGTCTCTTTTTTCTCTTGCTTTTGCTCATTTGTTTGATGCAGAGGTTTGTTGCCTTTACTATGCTCCAATTTAGCTTTGCCCACTGTTCCTCCACCCCACCCTGTCTATTGCCCCTGCCAGGTAATCCTGAGGCATTCACCCATCTTTATAAAATCTGCCCTCATGAAGTCTGGAACCCTCACCTTTGTGTGCTTCAATTCTGCAGCCATACTTATATTGAGCCACACCATGCAGTGATCACTGGTTCCCAAGGTGCCCTCCTATCTTAATGCCTGCAATACTGTCTCTGTTAGTGAGTACCCGGTCCAGTATTTCCCCATCATGAGTGTGTTCACTGACTAGTTGCCTGAGGAATGCCCCCTGCAGAGAGTCCAGGATGTTCCTTCTTCTAGCTGAAGGTGCTGCTGAGAAGCTCTAGTCTACATCCAACAGATTGAAATCCACCACCTGCAGTATCTTCCATTTGCTTCCATCTTGCCAGTGACTTTCATCAGAACTTTATATAATTCCTCTCCCTGTGCTGGAGGTCTGTAGACCATGAGATTGTTTATTGTCTTCCAATTTGCCTGCTGACCATTTGAATATTTAAATTGGGAGTTTATATAATATTCAATTTTTGTCTTTCTAACCAATTGTTTACATTTAATCTGTGTTTTTTTTTAAATATTCAAACAATGTGGGATTTGTACATCATTTCCTAAAAGTTTTCCAGGCCCTGTCTCTCTTCTCCATCAATTGTACCAGATAAGGGGTGATCCATTCCTGACTTCCATTTTTAGTACGTAAGGGATGGATAGGGGCGGAATGAGGACAAACCATGTTAAACTCATGTATAATATGATCCAACATCAAATCTACCATGGGGATGGCATGTAAAAAAGACTAGTCAGTCTGAGAAACAGCATCCCTGAATTCACCAATGTTTAGATTATGACTGGATCTGGAGATTACATGTAGAGGAAGGGAGTGAGGCCTATGAACATTCCAACAGAAAATACCCAGAGAATGGTCACTTAAGCTATCAAGTAAGGGATCAATCTGATGAATATGATCTGGCCTAGAAGTGACTATCGAGGATATTGATCATACAGTACCAGCTTTGTAAGTTTAATCAGATAGTTGAGGAAATCCCTTGCTTAAAATACAAGCTCTCAAGATGGTCTCTACATCCCCAATATGCCTTATCATTTCAACTGATATAGGCATTACCCAGGAGAAGAATTACTTTTGCGTTGTGTTTGGTTTGTTTAAACTCAGTATATAAGCTAAGTCCATCCTCAGAATATCCAAGGGAAATGTAAAAGGTTGTTAATGATAGGTTGGCACATCCCAAACAAAGTATGACAGAGATAAAAATCACAGGATGAGCTATTAGTGAAATCATTAGCCACCACCAAAAAACAAGACTTATGATAGATTAGAACCCCATCCCTATGGTTTCTTAGCCTTACTTGTCATAGTAAGCAATAGTTTAAAATCTCAGTTTCTGAATCAGATATTTATAACCACATCTCAGACACTGTGACCAGATCAGACTCATTCCCCAACACCAATGTTCTGAATTCATCTAATTTTGGTAATAAACTTCTAATGTTTACATAAACAATGGACAACGCATATTTGGGGGTACAGTGTCTGCAACATGTTCACGTGGAAAGGACCAGAACTGGGTTGACTGTTACCAACTAAAATTAAAAGAAGCAAAACAGGGGCCCATTTTATAAAAGTTGGAGCAAACTAATTCATTTTTATGTTGACTTACGTGCACACGCAAGCAACATCTTGTGGTATTAGCACATTTCAAAGGTGTGTCAGTGTTGGCCAATGCAGGGGATGCTTTAGTGGGTGCATCCTTTAGCCACCAATCAGTGAGCATGCTGCCAATGACAGCAGTTTCAGAGAGGCCAAAGATTTGAAATGAATCTGTCGCTGTAATCAGAGACACGTTCGTCATTAGAGCAGCAGATGACACGCCTCCATTATGTGCCTTTCCTGGTGAAACATTTCAATAAATATGGTGGCTCCTGCTGTCCAGCAGTTTCCCCCTTTCCTTTCTGACACCAGGATGCTCACTCCAGGTGTTGGATGTGCACCTCCCCAACCCGTCTATATGCCTTGCCGACATTGAGGTGCCCAATCCCTGTGTTGGAATCCCCCCCCAGAATTGTGGCACACTGAGAGCCCACCCCAGTATGCCTATTTTTTTTTTTTGTGTGTGTAACCTGTTAATGAAGGAAACCTTCCCTTGTGGTCTTTTTTTCCCCCCTGCAAACAAGAAAATGGTCCACCGTTGTCTCCCTTGTCCCCCTTCCTCTGCACACCCACCTCCTCATATCCCCCTCACCCATACTTGCCCTGCAGAGGTTGGGAGCCACGATCTTCTCTGAACTGGGACATGTCTACACTCTTCAAAGCTGAACTACGAACTGAAGGAATGACAATAAGTTTTATAATGGGAGGCAATGGGGGGTTTCAACTTGGGTTGATATCTCTGACATTTTTTGGAATTTTGGCCTCAAATTTTCTACATGGGGTTATTGGGACCCCACCTCATGAACATGTCATTGCCATTTAGTTTCTGAGTCCTGAAAGGTGATTTTGCGGTCACTGCGTGGAATCACCTTTCAGGACTGAATTACAAAACAACAGTGCCACTGTTCATGAGGTGAGGTCCCAAAAAGCCCATGTTGTAAATTTGGAGGAAATAATCACAAAATGATTGTTATGAGCGTGCGTAGTAAAGTTTGACGCACGCCATAACTTCACTAATTTCTTTTTGAATGTTTTCCTCCAGATTTTCAATAATGCCATGTTTTCACACTCTTTATGAACAGTATAGCTGTCATTTTTTTCCATTAAGTTTTTATTCCATTTTTGGTTACAGAGAGTAAATCCCTAGACAACAAGTACAAACATGTACATACACAATCATACATATGATAACAGGTAGTAAAATGCATCCTCTGTAACACCCCTAGAACCCCACCCTCCCCTTCCCTCACCTCCCTCTACCCCCCAGCACAAGCCTAGCAAGCACTTCAGTCAGCAGAGGATCTATGAACACCTACAATGAGTAAATAGTGTAAAAGGGACCCCAGATCTTGTTAAACCTAGGAAGTTTATTTTGAAGGGTAGCTATCATTCTTTCAACCCTCAGGCTGGCAAGTAATTCCTCCAGCCATTCCGTATAACTTATCACGACAGAATCCTTCCAGTGTCTAAGAACTATTTTCTTAAGAGTGGCCACAATTAAAACCATGTGGAACCTCCTACTCCTGATGGGGATACGAGAAACATCTCCCAGCAAGCATATTTCAGGAGTAAAAAGGTCCTCCAGTCCCAACATTGGATCCACTCTGTTTTTAATATCTGTCCACAGCGGGGTTATCTTCGGACAGTTCCAGAAAATATGCATCAAATCTCCAACCCCCACATGACACCTATTACATGTAGGTTCCGTTACCATTTTTAAGCTAGCCAACTTCTGTGGTGAATAGTAAATATTATGGAGAATTTTAAACTGTATCAGTCTCAGCCGATCCTGCAGGAGAAATCTGTGGCAATTTTGCCATAGGACAGTCCAACTGAGTTCCTCATTAGGAAACACTGAGGCCCAATATGTGCACTGAGCCAGGTTCTGGGAGTAGGCCCATCCAAATAATACTGTGTATACTTTGGAGACTGCATGGGAGAGGCCCACTAACGGCCCCAGGGATTCATAAAATTCTACTTTCGGAGTCTGGATTGTCCTCATACCCATCTTACTGAGCAGAAGATGTCGGAGCTGATACACTTTAAAAACTGTTGTGGTGGACATTTCAAATTTGTTCAGGATTTCCAAAGAGGAGAGTACCTCGCCATCAGGTGTAAGAAAATCTTTTAAACGGTTCACACCGGGCAGGGCCAACCATGTGGGGCTGAGGGGTTTGTTATCGATTAGAAAACGTGGGTTGCCCCAGATAGGTTGCAACCAATCCCTGAGTTAGTCTTACTTTAGAAAACCACAAAGCTGCATGTGGGTTCTCACCAAGATCCCTATCGGGGAGCTTCGTAGGGGGGAAGGGAGGAGTTTCGGAGTAAGATAGAGCAAGGCCTCAGGCACCAGACCATGTTTCTGAATGAGAGCTAACTCAATTTGTAGCCATAAAGGTACATATGATGACTGCGTTGGAAAATCCGTACCCTGTACCCACCTAAGGTATTTATTAGCATGACCCGACCAGAAATAAAGGGCAAAATGTGGCAATCTTAACCCCCCAAATGGTTTGGGTGCAGCCAGCTTGTGGTAGGCCATTCAAGCTTTCTTATAACCCCACACGAAGTTGGCTATAAGTCCATGGAGTTTTCTAAACCACGAGAGTGGTAGCCAAACATTTAACATGCTAGGGGGATAAAACAGCCGGGGGAATACGTTCATCTTAATTAGATTTATCCTTCCCCATAATGAAATTGGAAGCAGTGCCCATCTTTTCAAGTCTAGCTCAATGGTGTGCACCAGAGAGTCCAGATTTAACTGGCGTATCTTTGTCGTGCTCCTCGTCAGGGTAAGACCCAGGTACTTTATGGAGTCCGATTTCCAGGCTAAGCCGAGCTCAGTAATCTCCTGCCTAAAGAGATTCTTACTAAGGGGATATACAACGGATTTGTCTAAATTTAATTTGTAGTTGGCCAGACGACTCTATTCCCGAATAATTTCCAGTAGGGCCGGGATAGACTTCCTTGGATTGGAAACATGTACCAGAAGATCATCTGCATATGCTGTTACTTTAACAGTATAGTCTAGAATTCTAATACAGTTTATTTCTTGTTTACGCACTATTGCTCTGATAAGGGGTTCCAGATATATATTAAAAAGGAGGGGGGACAAAGGGCAACCCTGCCTGGTACCTACATACAGGGCAAAGGGATCTGAGGTAGCCCCATTACAACTAACCCTGGCTGTAGGGTTTAATTAAAGGGAGCCTACCCATTTTAAGAATGCATCTGGGAATCCAAACTTTCCCATTGTGGTAAACAGGAAACCCCAATGGACCCTATCAAAGGCCTTCTCGGCGTCCAGAGATACCAGGGCCATGGTGGAACTGCACTCTTCGGACACCGAGAAGACGTGAGCCAGGGTTCTAAGGTGATCAGCAGTGGATCTGCCCTTCATAAAACCGACCTGTTCCGCACCAGTAAGGCCGGGTAGTACCCGACTTATACGGTCCTCAAGTAACTTCGCTAAGATTTTGATATCATAATTAAGCAAGGAGATAGGCCTATAGCTAGCTGGGTGCTCAGGGGGTTTATCTTGTTTTGGGATTAAAACTATAAGCGCTTCAAAAAGCGATTGATCCAGTGTCTGACAACTGAGAATGTATCGGAATAACATAAGGAGTAATGGGGATAATTGTTTGGAGAATTTTTTATAAAAGTTTGACGAGAGCCCATCCGGCCCCGGAGTTTTATCTAATGGGAGACTCTGAATGATCAATTCAATCTCATTTTGAGTAATGTCAGCCATCAGCTGTACCTGTTGGGATTCAGTCAGTGAAGGGAGTTCCAGACCCTCTAAGAAGGTGAGTATCTCCCTTTCGGTGGGGGGATTCGCCATATTGCCATACAGGGATTTAAAATAGTATCTGAATTCCTGTGCTATCTCCCCGGGCATGGTTTTCACTTGGCCATCCACCCTGGATTGAATCCCGGAGATTATTCGAGAGGATTCTAACTGTTTGATACGTCTGGCCAGGACCCTACCCACCTTTTCCCCCTGATCAAGGTAGTTAGCCTTAGTTTTAATTAATGCTAACTCCGCTTGCTCCTCGAGCAATTTCAAATAAAGATCTCTCAGCCTAATAAGCTCAAGCTTCTCATTCTCTGAGGACTGGGGGCCAAGTTGGCTTCTCTGCTTCTTATTCGGTTCAGTAGTTGGACATGATTTGCTCCTTTTCCCTCTTCCTTTTAACTGCCTGTCCAATTAGTATACCTCTCATAAAAGCCTTGAGCGCCTCCAAACCATATCGGGTCTATTGTCTCTCAAATTATTGGCTATAAATTCTTCTATTTGCATTGAGATATATTTAACCGTTTTGGGGTTACGCAATATCTGGTTGTTTATCTTCCACCTATTGCCCCTCTTGGGGAGGGAAGAGAAGGAAATTGAGACCGCCACTACTGCATGGTCAGAAGGGGGTCCAGACACAATTTCTGCATCCAACACTCCAGGAAGGAGAGTGCAAGAGAGTAAAATATAGTCTATACGGGATGCTGTACCATGAACTTGGGAAATGAACGTGTATTCCCGAGATTTCGGGTGAGCAATTCTCCACACGTCTTGTAGGCCAAGCTGGTCCAGTAATTCCCCCAGGGCCCGTTGGGCCGGAGAGAGAGCCGGGATAGATGTTTTGGATCTGTCCATTAAAGGGTCTAAAACAAGATTTAGGTCACCCCTAGTATCATGGGAACCTGCACAAAGGGAGTTAATGCTTCCAGCAATTTTACATAAAACCCCTGGGTTTCAGTGTTGGGACCATAAACAGAACCTAGCAAAACCTCCATATTTTGTAGTTTACCTTTGACAAGAACATATCTATCCTCATTGTCCTGAATAACCTGAAGAGGGTAAGGGGACAGATCTACGCATAAGCACCATAACACCTCGGCTATGACATTTTGTGATGAGAAAACTATCCCCATTTGTAGACCCCTCATGGAATTACTCTCCATGTGGAGTAAGTGTGTCTCTTGTAAAAACACTATGTCTGCTTTCACCACATCAAAATGTTTCAATATTCGATACTGTTTAGGTTTCTGTCATGCACCTATGACATTCCAGCTTACAAATTTAATAACCCCATGTGATGCCATGATCCTGTGTGTCAAACTAGAACAGTGATCTGTTTTGCCCTATCCGGTGTCTTCTGCCACGAATTGTAGAGCCTTGTGCTCCCACCCCCCCACTAACCCCAACCAAATAAAACCCACAAGTAAAATATCCCTCCTGATCTCAGTCCCCTCCATCCCCCACCCCCACCCTCACGCCCACCCACATCCTCGCGGTCCATGATGGCAGCTCGCATCGCTGTGTGCTCTCCCACTCTGCCACCCCCCTGCCCATTCCCCCAATCAGAGTATTGCCCATCTTTAAATTCTAAACACACAATAATGTACCAACCAACCCATACAAATTACCATACACCTACTTCTGGAGGGTTCCATACCAAAACCACACCAGGGCTCACCTACATACCGGCTAACAAAATTAACTTAGTGTTCTTAAGGCACTCCTAAGAGGGAGTGATCAGCCCCATCAATACCTCCCATAAGCCCCAATACTATCCTAAAATAGCCTGAGCTTCGAGAACAACCTTGCTCCAACATTATTAAACTACATTAATCCAAAATGGGTATGGAAAAGCCCTTCCCGTTTTTACAGCGTCATAACCTGTCCGCTGTTAATATGTAAACAGAAGTGCCCGGTTACATATAACTGGAGCCCCCTGGATACGGCATTTCAGTAGCACGATATTATAACATCAATTCCCTACACACACCACCAGATCCACCCCTATGTGCCTCAATTATGACCATATCCTTGTGCAAGCATCGGTCCAGGCAGTGCGCCCCAAGCAGGCAGAAATCCAACAGACCCATTATTCCACATTTACATAGTCCAAGTGGACACTGCCCAGTGTTCGCAGAGCTCCTTTGTATAATGTAGGGATCTTCGACGAATTCCGTCAGCACGCAGGGATTCCCTACTCAACTGCCCTGGGTATCACAGAATAGGCCACCCCCTGTTCGCTGACATGAAGGTTGAGGGACTTAAAAACTTTTAACATAGCAGCAAAAATGGACACATATCAAGAGGAACGAGGGCCTCCATTAATTCCAGACTAGGTGAGTGTGGGAAGCTCTCCATATCCAGCGCCGCCTAGATACAGTCAAGTGCTATCATATAGAAGGTCTCAAATATCCGGGGGGACCACCGAGAAATTGAGCTTGTGCACTTTCACTTCCACATTAGCTTCGCCACTCGTCACATCGAGACAGGCCACTCATTTATTGAAGAATACTACAGATAAGAGTTCCCAACATTTTACATCAACTGCGAGGGAGGTGCCCTGAAAGGCAAAGCTGAGCCCTTATTTGGTTTTGAAAAGGGTGGGTAGTGCGAGTTGGAGTGCAGCCGAGGCCCTATCCAAGTCTTCGAACTTCTTCCAAGAGTCGGAGATGCAGACATGTAGCACGGCCGGGTACACCATTTTGAACTTGATACCCACTGCTATTATCTTAGAAACGAGGGGATGAAAGGCTGCTCTCCGCTGCCGCACCGATAGCGGTAAGTCCTGGGTAATCCTTAGGTTTGCACCTTCCCATTGCAGAATCTTAGCTTCCCTAACTTTCTGTAGGAAGATCTGTCTCTCCTGGTAATTCATAAATTTAGCCATGAAGATACGAGGGGGTGCCCCTTGCATTGGCATAGGTTGGAAGGCGCGGTGCGCTCCTTCGATGTTATAGCAGGAGCCATAGGATGAGGGGTCTGCTATTTTCTCAACAAATTTCTGAAAGAACTTCACCGGATCACTTCCTTCCTCCTTTTCAGGCAGGCCGATCACAACAACATTATTTCTTCGACTTCTGCCCTAGACATCCTCCACTTTTGAATCCAGACTGGAGATACGCTGGTTTAACTGCACAATCATGGGGTCGATCTTGTCAGTGTGATTTTCCAAAGATCTAACCCGCGCCTCATTGTCCGATATTTTCCTGTTCAGATCTTCCAGAGTAGAGGTAATATTTTTGATTTCGGTAGCCATTTCTGCCATTTCTGCCATGAATGGTCTGAATTCCTCCAGAAACCTTGCCGCAGTTGGCAGCTCTTCCCCCCCATTGTCATGGCAGGAGGGCTGGGCCGGCTGTAGCGGTGAGGCCCATGGCTTCTTCGGGGCCTTCTTGGGGGTTGCTGGAGGGGTGTGTTTGGGCGTCGCTTTTGGTATTTCTTCTTCCATCTGTGCCCCCACCAGATTCTCTGTTGTCTCCAGACAGCAATTAGTCCCCTCTTAAGTGCCAATTCACCGCTGATAAATAGAGATTAGTATGTTTGGACAGGGGTTAGGCAGAGCTCCCAGAGAGTGCAACTAGCAAGAGCACTGCATCACGTGACTCCCTAGCTGTCATTTTTCACAACCTTTCTGAAATTAGTTTTTATAGCTGTGGTGCAGAATGGCGCAGTCGCTGTGGGAAATCAACCTTTGGGACAGATTAACAAAATCACAGTGCCAATGTTCATTAGGAGAGGTTCAAAAATGCCTATGTTGAAAATTTGTTGAAAAAATTCCAAAAAATTATTGCGTTACAGGCGTGCATTGAGCAGTTTCTACTCATGTTCATAACTTCGATAATTTTTCATATTTTCACTCCAGATTTTCAACATTGCCATTTTTTCACACCATCTCATGAACAGTACAGCTGTCATTTTTCACATCCTACCAAAAATGTGTTTTCACACATGTGGCACCAAATGGCACAGTTGCTGTGCAAAACCACCTTTTGGGACGGAGTAATGAAATAATTGTGTCACTGTTCATGAGGTGGCATCACAAAAAGCCCATTCTGAAAATTTGGAGTGAAAATACCAATAAACATCCGGGGCATTAGGGTTTCCAACCATAATGCCCTACTCTGTAGAGACTAACAGGCATCGGAGGGGGGTGACTTGGGATTGTCAGCCGTAATGCTCACACCATTCCACCCCCACCCTGCAACCAGTGACAGGCATTGAGGTGTGCCTTAGGGTCTTCTGCCCCAAAGTTCATCCCATTCTCCTATGCTGCACAATATCAGTGTATTTCCTTTTGGAATGGGGTGAGTATAAGGCCCGAAGACTCCAAGGTACACTGCTACACCTGTCAGTGTCTGCAGGGTAGGGTGAGGTGAAACAGCATGAGCGTTATGGCCAATGACCCAAAGGCACACCCCCAATGCCTATCAATCTCTGCAGGGCGGGGGTGTGGTTGGCATCAGTTCAATACTTCACTGCCATTCCTATTATGCATCTCTCTAACTCCTGCACTACCAGTGCCAATGCCAGCAAGCCATCAGTCGGCATTGACAAATGCTTGTTAGGTATAAAGGTACTGAGGCAAAATACAAAACTTGGAACTACAGCAAATGTCTATAACTGGCGCAAGAAATAATATGCACAACTGTAAGTCAGTGGACCTACAGTATGTGGTCCTAAATAGACATAGACAGTAAGAAAACGTATTGGTAGGCAGAACAGTACATGCCTTAACTGAAAACATAACATTAATTGACACTAAACAAGAAAAAAAACTGCAATTTAAAATAATCAATTTTAACAAGCAGTTGGACTGAAATTGTGCACCAGAGACCCATACTAATCAGAAAACCAGACAGGCCCTAAAATATTTGTAGGATATAGAATTACTGGCTTTCTAAATTTGGTAAGGAAGTAGACCCCTGATAGGTAGTTTAGCCAGGTCCCAAGCATGAGCTGGACAAATTGCCATCTTAGGTTAAAAGAGCATGCATATGTACAAAAAAAAAAACTATAGCAGGAATTAGAATATGCAGGTATTCACAGTGAAGCAATCATACCCCTGCAAGCAGTGCTAGTAGTCACACTAGCCAACAATGAACTATGGAGGAGCCCAGGGTCCAAAAGCATGCAGAATATATGGGATGCAGTGCAATAAAGACAGAAAATCCACCTTGTAGTCACACACTAGTGGGGCAGTGGGGCCAGCTGACAGTTGACTCCACAGCTGAAACCCACAGTATGACACCCTTGGCACTGTGGCCCTTAGCGCTCTAGGCCACAGTGCTCCAGGCTGCTGGTATGACAATGATTTTAGAGTGGGAGCAGGCCATGCTCTGGTGTAGAGCAGCCTCCTGAGTGGCTGCAGGAGGATCCATGCACAAAGAAATGGTCTCCCAGTTCAGGAATGCTGATGGCTGGGGAGTGCTAATATCTGGAGATTGGTGGGGTGAGAGGGAATTGCCTAGATCACTCATAGAACATAAAAACATAGAATGTGATGGCAGGTAAGTACCTCTGGGCCCACCCACACTGCTCATTTTATTTTTTTTAATCTTCTTTTTTTTTAATTTTTTTTTTGCGGCAGACCTGACGATCTATGGTGCCATCTCTTTCCTTACCTTCCTCACCCCTATGATTCCCTGGTTCCTGTCCCAGGCATTTTTGAACCACACCACTGTCTTCGCATCCCACCTCTGCTGGAAGACTGTTCCAACCATCCACCACCCCTTCTGTGAAAAATACCCCCCTCTTGTACCTTGTTTACCCTGTGAGGTATTTAAAGGTCTCTATCATATCTCCCCTCTTTCTCCTCTCGTCTAGGGTGCACATATTTAGCTTTTTCAGCCTCTCCTTGTAGAGCTTTTGATGCAGACTCTGCACCATTTTTTGTAGCCCTTGTTTGAGCCTCCTTAACACAGTCTATGTCCTTTCCAAGATGTAGTCTCCAGAACTAGACACAGTACTCAAGGTGAGGTCTTACCAGTGAGTTGTATAAGGGCAGCACTAGCTCCCTTTTCCTGCTGGTGATACCCCTTTCTGTGCACCCCAGTATCCCACTAGCCTTTCTGACTGCCATGTCACATTGACTGGCCACTATTATGTTATCTGATATAATTAACCCAGGTCTCTTTTTCACTTGGTTTTTATCAGTGTCACTCCACTCATTTCATACTCTGCTTCTGAGTTTCTATGTCCCAAGTGCATTATTATGCACTTTTTTCAATAAAACTCAGCTGCCATAGCCTTGACCACTCCTCCAGTCTTTTCAGATCACTACCCATCCTTTCCACCCCCCCGGAGAGTCTGTGTTGCAGATCGCTGTGTCATTCACAAAGAGGCAGACCTTTTCTTCCAGTTCCTCCACTATGTCACTTATTAAGACATTGAAAAGGACCACTCACAACACTGACCACTGAGGTACCCCACTAGTCACCTTCCTTTCCTCTCAGTGAACTCCATTTACCACTACCCTCTGTATCCTATCTGCTAACCAGTTTCTTACCCAGATTACCACTCTATTACTAACCCCCAACTTCCAAAACTTGCTTAACAGTCTCCTGCATTTGATAGTGTCAAACACCTTGCTGAAATCCAGGTAGGCCATGTCCACTGCCCCCCTGATCCAACACTTTGGTCACCCAGTCAAAGAAATCAATCAGATTTGTTTGACATTACCTCTCCTCTGTGAAATTGTAATACTTTAGATCTTACTATCAGTTGGATACAAGATAACCCACAATCCTTTCCATTAGAAGTGATTCCATTAATTTACCCACCACTTATGTCAGGTTGACAGTCCTATAATTGCCCGCCTCTTCCCTGCTACCACTTTTGTGAAGTGGGACTACATCTGCCTTTCTCCCTTGGGACCACACTAGTCTCCAGTGACCTGTTAAACAGGTCTGTCAGAGGTACTGCCCATACCTCTCTAAGCTCCTTCAGTACCCTTGGATGTATCCTATCTAACCCCATAGCTTTGTCCACCTTCAGGTTAGTGAGTGCTTTCCAGACATTCTCCTCAGAAAATGGACTAGTGTCCATCTCTCTCCCTTCAAAGCTCCTAGCATCTTTTCATGGTCCCTCCCCTTCCCCTTCTACTGTTAATACTGAGCAGAAGTATTTGTTTAAAATGTTTGCATTTTCTTGATCCCCCTCTGTAAAGTCACCCCTTCCATTTTAACCTTACCGTCCCTTCTTTTATATTCCTTTTTTCTCTAACATACCTAAAACTGTCTTTGTCTCTTTTACAACTCCCTGACCTATTCTTTCATTGGTTTGTGGTTTTGCACTCCTTGCTGTTTTGCCTGCCTCCCTCTGTTTCCTCAGATGCTCCACCCTATCCTCCTCTCTCTGGGTTTCCAAATACTTTCCGAATGCTATCTTTTTAACCTTTACCTTTTCTGCTACCTCCTTTGAGAAACATAGTGGTCTCCTCTTTCTTTTACTTTTGCTTATCTGCTTGACACAGATTCATTGCCTTTATTATACTCTCTTTTAATTTGGAAAACTTTTCCTCCACCCATCCCTGGTCCTTTCCTCCTGCCAGGTCATTCCTGAGGTACTTGCCTATCTTAGTAAATTCAGCCCTTCTGAAGGCTGGGACTCGCATCTTTGTGTGGCTGGTTTCTGTAGCTGTTCTTATTTTGAACCACACTGTATGATGATCACTGGTCCCTAGATGGCTTCCCACCTTGACATTCATAATACTGTCCCTGTTAGTAAGCATATCCAATATTTCTCCCTCACAAGTGGGTTCACTGACTAGCTACCTAAGGAACGCCCACTGCAGGGAGTCCTGGATGTCCCTGCTTTGAGCTGAAGCTGCCGCAAGGAAGCTCCAATCCACATCCGATAAATTGAAGTCTCCCAACAGCAACATATGTCCCTTTTTAGCCATCCTACCAATTGCTTCTAACATTTCCTTATCTAAGTTCTCCCCCTGTGCTGGAGGCCTGCAGATCACTCTTGTCCAAATAGTGGCCTTATTTCCCAACTTGAGCACAGCATCTCAGCCCCTCCCTGGATTTCCTTTAGAGTCTTTCAGGTGAGGCAGCAAGGGCTGTTTGCTGGCATGATAGAGCAGTGGTTAATGTGTCCATTTTATATGCCACAGTCTTTCTCTGCCAACACCCCTTGGTGTAGCAGGCTCCCAGTTGGCTACGGGAGGAGCCACTCTTAAAGAAAGGGTCTACAGGTCCAGGAGTGCTGGCAACAAGTGCTGGTGTCCAGTGATCAGTAGGGGAAGGGGCATTGCTGTGACTCCTCATGACCCCTTAAAGTCCTTCAGATATGATGGCAAGGGCTGTTTGTAGGCATGGTGGAGCAGCAGTTAGTGTGGCAGTTAGCAATGGATATTTTGACCAATACTTTCTTTTTATCCTATTTTAGATTGATTACCCCTTATCCATTGCCTTGCATGATACCTCTTTTTTCCCATTTTTGAGTCTGTTTCGGCAGCTTTTTGTTACAGTTCACAGAGCTAGTGGAGCTAAAACAGGCAGACAGGAAAATACACATTCTTAGAAGTAGTGAGTTGTAACATTTTATTTTAAAAGTATTTTCTTTTTCCTTTTGCTCATTAAAAAGTATTATATGTGATAATGTTTTGCTGGATGGAGGACTCCCAGTGATGTCACTGCACCTGATGGTTGGAAGCCAGTAGACCTCCCCTAGCCAAACCCGAGAAAATACCTCGAAAACCACATATGAGCTGCTAAAGTTACTTTTTTGCAGAAATATCTACTACAGTGCACCATGAAGAAGTAAGGGCAGTTAAAAAAATCATACTTTCTGGATGAACACCACCACGGTAACAGTTCGGAATCAGAGAATGAGGCCTCCCTTGCATCTAGCCCCCCATAGTCTAGGCTCCTCTGCTAAAGCCCAAAAGCCATTCAAAAAAGGGAAAAAACTTGATTCATTAATGCATGAGCATTAAGTTTTTTGGGCAGTGATAGCATCTAACTTTGGAATACTGGAATGGAAACCGAATAGCAAAGACACAAACCGAGGAAAAGATAGTTAACTCAGTTAAGAAGAGGGATAAAACCTTTTATAGGTATATCAGGGAGCATAGAAAGACAAAGGGAGGGATAGTGAGGCTGAATAGAATGGATGATGGGTGGACAGAGAGTGACAGTGATAAAGCAGGGATACTGAATGAATACTTCTGTTCAGTATTTACAAAAGAGGAAGAAGGGGAGGTGCCTAATCCCATTAACAGAAACACTCTGGAGAGGGGGGTTGATCCCAGTCCTTTCATAGAAGAAAGGGTTCTGAAAGAACTCCTAAAACTGAAGGTGGACAAAGCAATGGGGCCAGATGGAATTCACCCCAGAATTCTAAAAGAATTAAGCAGAGAACTAGTGACACCACTGACTACGCTTTTTAACAAATCATGGGAGGATGGTGTGGTACCTGAGGACTGGAAGAAGGTGGATGTGATTCCCCTTCACAAAAGTGGGACCAAGACAGAGGCAGGAAACTACAGACCTGTCGGTTTGAACTCTGTGGTAGGGAAAGTGATGGAATCACTGAAGGAAAGAATTGTCGTGCACTAGAGGCCAGTGGGGCACAGGACCCAAGGCAGCATGGGTCTGCTACAGCGAAGGTCATGTCAGATGAATCTAATTGATTTCTTTGACTGGGTGACCAAAGTAGTAGACCAGGGAGGGGCTGTGGACATGGCCTACCTAGGCTTTAGCAAGGCATTTGACACAGTCCCACACAAAGATTAGTAGTCAAATTAACCAACCTGGGAGTGGGTCCCAAGGTGGTAGCCTGGGTAAAACATTGGCTGCACAACAGGACACAGAAGGTAATTGTAAATGGAGTCCACTCTGAAGAAAGAGGGGTTACTAGTGGGGTACGCGGGTTCAGTACTGGGTCCAGTCCTTTTTAATGTCTTTATAAGTGACATTGCAGAGGGACTGGAAGGAAAAGCATGCCTCTTTGCAGATGACACAAAGATCTGCAACAGGGTTGATACACAAGGAGGTGTGGACAGGATGAGAAGGGACTTGGCAAGGTTGGAGGAATGGTCAGAAGTATGGCAGCTTGGATTCAATGCAAAGAAGTGCAAAGTAATGCACCTGGGAAACAAAAACCCAGGGGAAGATTACACAATGAGGGGGGGAAGTAGTAACAACAACAAAAATGGAAAGAGACCTAGAGGTAATCATTTCAGATGACCTTAAGGTTGACAAGCAATGCGAGAAGGTGGTAGGGAGGGCTGGGGGGATACTGGGATGTATAGTGAGAGGTATCGCCAGCAGAAAACAGGAAGTTGTTATCCCCCTGTACAGAAGAGTTGGTGAGACCCCATCTGGAGTACTGCATCCAGTTCTGGAGACCCCATCTCCGCAAGGACATAGACAGGATGGAGGCAGTTCAGAGGAGGGCAACTAAAATGGTGCAGGGTCTGCAAGAGAAGCTACACGAGAGAGACTAAAGGAGCTTAATATGTATACCCTTGAGGAAAGGAGGGAGAGGGGACATGATAGAAACATTTAAGTTCCTCAGTGGAATCAACAAAGTCCAAGAGGGTAGCATCTTTCAGAAAAAGAGATGTGCAAGAACAAGGGGACACAAATTGAAGATAGAGGGGGGACGGCTCAGGGGCAATGTGAGGAAGTATTTTTTCACAGAGAGGGTGGTGGACGCATGGAATAGCCTTCCTGAGGAGGTTGTGGGGTCTAAAACTGTGGGAGAATTCAAGAATGCATGGGACAGACATAAGGCGATTTTTGGGGGGGGTGGGAAGAAATAGGCTGTTGGTTAAATAGGATCTGCAGCTTATCCTTTAGGTAGGGAAATCGGCAAACTAGGTGGGCCAAGCAGTCCTTATCTGCCATCAAAGTCTATGTTTTTATGTCTCTATGAATGAATACAACTGATGCACAGCTTTACAATGTCAAATCCAGCACAGGACTCTTAGAATCCACAGTCATAGAGTTAGTGGAAACACAACAAAAATTTACTGAGAAATTAATTGACTTAGAATGTAGGCCTGGAAAAACAATTTAAGAATTCTTAGTGCTTAGCGTAATGTGGAATTAGTGTGAAATGACCATTCAACTAGTGGATTTCCACTGGAATTTCACTGGTTCATCTGCAGAATCCTGCTTGCTGCAATACGTGGAATAATATTCTACAAAACAACATTTTTTCTGTGGAATATTATTCTGCAACCATTTCTGCAGAAAATATTGAGAGTTGCAGAATAATGTTCCGGGGAACAGCATTTTTTTCCATGGAAAATCATTCCACAAAGAGTTCCAGGGAAAATATTGAGATCTGCGGAATTTGAAATGTTGCAGAAAAAACTCATTCCACATTTTTCTGCTGTGGAATTCTACCATTCCATTTCTGGCAAAATTTGGTGGAATCCTGGTGAAATTTTGAAAATTCTGTGAAATTTTGTTCTACTGGAATTTGAAAATTCCGCACAGCACTAGAATTTATGGGTTGCTGGAAAATAGTGAGGGCCAACAGGACCTGTTGAAGAAAACGTTATCTCTCCCTCCAGATTCTGCTATTGACATTCAATGTGCCCATCAAGCCCTTGGCCCAAAGCTTGTGGACCCAACAGCATATCCCCAGCGGGTGATATTTTATTTACTCTGCTACACCTTTAAGCAGGATTTACTTCACAGAGCCTGGCAGAAAAAAAAGTACAATACAGGGGCACTTCTCTATTTTTTGGTAATGATTATCCACCAGCCTTGATACAAAAAAGAAGGGCATACATTACTCTGTTTAAAATTCTTTGGCAAACTAATTTGCAATTTGCACCCCATACCCGGTGCAGCTTTAGGTCCAGTTTCTAGAGGGGCAAAAAATATTCTCAACCACAGAAGAAGCCGACATGGGATTGCAATAATGTGGACTGTATGACCCACAACATAAAGGCAGCAATCCTCCACCATTGCCCAGCAGAACACTGTGACAGACACAGAAAAGTGGAGTAGCTCAGGACAACGGAGCTAGAAAGCAGTAAACCCAACTGACATTACAACAGATCATGGTCCAGTTATAGTCCGACACATTGCAGCCCACAAGTGATACTCCTATCAACTCCCAGAGGCACCTAAACTGTTTGCTCCCATCTACCACACTATACCTTATTGTTTACCTTTGCCAGCATTGAGGTAAGATGTTTTTCCAAACGGTCGCTGACTCCACCTCTTAACACTGGGCTAAACTAGTTCTTTACGTAGATTGACTGTACATAATTATTTTTTCCCTCTCCCACGGTAACTCACCAGTATATACATACTCCTCTACCATGTGCTACCTGTCAATATGTTGAGGATGGAAACTGAGGGGGTCTTCCTTGTGTTGCACTGATCTTTATTCACCAAATTGCTTCCCAGTCAGTCCATTTATGAGTTTGACACATCACTAATGTTGCTCCTTCTTGCTTGAATTTGCTTGCTCTCGCCATCCACTTCTGCTCTTCAAATCTTGCTGGTAAACAGATCATTTTACCAATGCCACACGTCTGCAAAATTCTGGGAGTTCACCCATGCTACACACAGTCCAGGCCTTTCTGTAATCTGGCTATGAGCTGCTGGGGGAATAGCACTGAGTGGTTCTTATTGCAGAGAAGCCGGAGGGTGGGGACGTGAGCTTTCTACTGAGGTGACCTGCAAGAAAACCAAACTGAGTAATCATACATTTTTATACTTAGCACTGCAGAGCAGCTGGAGTTAGTGCATATCACTGTCACTGGTAGCACTTAGGGATTGCCCTTACTTCCTGGCAGTTGCATCAGTGTACATTAACTGAACACCAAAAGACAAACAGCTAACTTTCTGGATTGGCAAGTGGCCTTGAATTTGAATGACTCAGCATATGGAGGGTGAATACTGGCAGATTTGGACTGGGAAAGGAGACAGTAAGTGTTTCGTTTAGAGGGGGAGGATCAGTGACCAGGGGAACTGGCAACCTTGTTCCAGTATGTTGAACATAAAAGGTAACAGAATGGGCACACTCTTTCATCCTGATATTGAGCTAAATGGCATTATTAGCCTAACTGCAAAGGGACTTTTTTCAGAACTGCCTTTATTTCTGGACAGGGACAGACATGTATTACTGTTTTGGACACTCATTACTTATCCTGAAGTTGTAATGAAAAGACCATTATGGGTGTAATAGGTCACAGACTTTGATAGTTATATCAGCACAAATTAGTTCACTTCTACTTTGCTGCAACCTATCCTGGGTAATCTAAATATGTTGACATTCTGTTCCGCTTCTTTTTTGGGAAAAATTACATTCAGGTTCCCTGAAGTGGAGAGGTAATAATACTGCCCTTGAGATGACTGGACTACACCATCATCAGGTTCCCTGGTAGCTGGTAGGGTGGATGTTGAGCTTTATAGCCCTATACTGGCCTCCACAGAGAGATGTCATATTTTTTTAGGATTATAAACTGGAGGCAGGTGGGAATGTTGTCCCATATATTTCCTCTGGCCTGGGGGGGAACCCTGATAACGTCTGGTGCCCCCTTTGGGACATCAGAATTTGTCCAGAGACACATCCTTTATCTGGAAGTCAACTTTGCTAATATTATAGTTAAGGTTCACATTTCTGTATTGTTATTATTATGGTATTTTCATCAACAAATATTGTATTTTGCATTACTATTCCATAGGATACAGGTACATCCACATTGACACAAAGTGAATATAATGTAGAACATAGAAACATAGATGTTGACGGCAGATAAGGACTGCAAGGCCCATCCAGTCTGCCCATTTCATTTTCTACCTTATAAATGTGCCATCAGCCTTTGCTCTGTCAGTGGCCTATCTATTCATACTCATCTGTATTGCTCCCTTATGCCGATCCCATGCCTGTTTGAAGCCCTGCACTGTATTCATAGCCACCACTTCCTGAGGTAGGCCGTTCCATGCATCCACCACCCTTTCTGTGAAAAGAACTTCCTCACATTCCCCCTTAATCGGCCTTCCTCTAATCTCATGCTGTGTCCTCTTGTCCTGCTATTTTTCTTATATTTAAACATGTTAGACTCTTTCACCTTGTTAATGCCCTTAAGGTGTTTGAATGTCTCAATCATATCACCTCTCTCCCTCCTTTGCTCAAGGGTATACATATTGAGCTCTGTTAATCTGTACTCACATGTCTTCTGATGCAGTCCCTGCACCATTTTGGTTGCCCTTCTCTGGACTGCCTCAATTTGGTTAAAGTCCTTGTGAAGATGTGGCCTCCAGTACTGCACACAGTACTCCAGATGGGGCCTAACCAGTGTCTTGTAAAGAGGGATTATTACCTCCCTCTTATGACTTGTGATACCCCTACTAATACACCTAACATCCCCCAGCCTTACCTACTGCTTTAGAGGTCTACTTGGATGATTTCAGGTCATCAGTGATGATGATGATGCCCAAGTATCTTTCTTCCTTTGACTGCCAACAACTCCCTCCCAGCCTATAGGTGGCTTCACTGTTTCTCTTCCTATGTGCATGATCTTGTGCTTCTTTGCATTAAATCTCAGTTGCCACTCTTCTGACCATTTTGCTAATTTATCCAGATCTCTTCTCATTCTGCCCACCCCATCTTGATCATCTACTCTGTTGCAGATCTTGGTGTCATCTGCAAACAGACAAGCCTTACCCTCTGGTCTATCTGCAAGGTCACTAATGAAGATATTGAAGGGGCAGCTCAGGACTGATCTCAGGAGTTACCCCACTTGTGACTTGCATCTCTTCTGACTGTATACCATTTACCACCACTCTCTGTTTTCTGCCCGTCAACCAGTTTGCCACCCAGTTGACCAACTTCTGACCCACCCGAGCCTACCCAGCTTATTTATCAATCTTCTATGTGGAACAGTGTCAAAAGCTTTGCTGAAGTCAAGGTAGGGGACATCAACTGCTCCCCTTGGTCCACCACTCTGGTTACCCAGTCAAAAAATCTATGAGATTAGTTTGACAGGACCATCCTTTGCAAACCCATGTTGTCTTAGATCCTGTGCCCTATGATTCCAAGTGTTGCACTATCCTTTCCTTAAGGAGTGCCTCCATAATCTTGCTCACTACTGAGGTAAGACTTACTGGTCTGTAGTTCCCTGCCTCCTCCCTGCTACCACTGTTGTGGAGCGGGATCACGAGACCCTTCTCCAGTCTTCTGGGACCTCTCCTGTGCTCAGAGCTCACTAAACAGTTCTGCTAATGGCTCTGCTAGTTCCACCCTTAGCTCTCAGTTCCCTAGGATGTATGTCCATCAGGTCCCATTGCCTTATCCACCTGAGCTTAATTAGCTCTTGTAGGACCCTTTCTTTTGTGAAGGAGTAGTGCTCACCTCCTCCCCCTGACCATGGTGTTGAGCTGTGGGCCCTGCCCTAACTTCTCTTCAGTAAATACTGAGCAAAAGTATCTATTTAGGATAGATGCTTTTACAAGGTCCTCCTCCTCACATGCCCCCTTTTCTCCATTGAGCTTAGCAATACCCCCTCTGGACTTTCTCCTTTCACTAATGTATCTATAGAAAGTCTTGTCACCTTCTTTTACTGTTCGTGCTAGTGTTTCCTCAGTTTGGGATTTTGCCTGCCTTACCGCCTTCCCTGCTTCCCTTGGGGCAGTTTGGTATGCCTCCCTATCTTCATCCCACTGTGTTCCTTTATATTTCCTGAAGGCCAGCCTTTTGGCTCTGTCCTTTTCTGCTACTGTATTTGATAACCAAAGTGGTTTCCGTCTTCTGTTGCACTTCCTTTTCTGTCTAACACAATGGGATGTTGCTTCAAGTATTGCATCCTTAATGCTTGCCCACTTTGCCTGTACCCCCTCACCTGTGTTTCTTTTTGCCAGGACTAGCTTAATTCTGTTGGCCATCTTATCAAAGTCAGCTCCTCTGAAGTCCCATATTTTTGCCTTCGAATGGGATGATTTAGATGTAGTGGCCAAATTGAACCATACCATGTGATGGTCGCTGGCCCCCAGGTGACCTTCTACCTGGAGATCTGTGATCCATTCCCTGTTAGTAAGTACTAGATCTAGGATAGCCTTGTCTTTTGTGGGTTGTTGTACCAGTTGTTTGAGGTCCTCCCCCTGCAGGGAATCCACTATGTATCTAGTTCTGGCAGATGTTCCTGCTGGTATTGACCAATCTGTATCTGGCATGTTGAAGTCTCCCATTATCAGAACCTCCCCTTTAGCTGTCATGTTTTGTATATCCTCTAACAGTAATGTGTCTATGTCCTCCCCTGGTCTGGGGGCCTGTAGACAACCCGGTTCTTATGGCTGTCCCATTTCCTGTTTCAGGTCACCCACAGTTCTTCTGGCTCCTTATGTGTATTCTGAATTTCTGTAGCTTTGATATTTTCATTGACATACAGAGCCCTCCACCCACCTTTTTGCACCTTGTTCTCTTCTGAACAATACATAGCCAGGTACTGAAGTCTAGCAGTGTGGTTACTGGTAAACCACATCTCACTAATTGCTACTATGTCCAGTTTAGCCTCTGACATTATTGCCTGAAGGTCTGGGATCTTATTTCCCAGGCTGTGAGCATTTGTGTACATGATTTTCCATTGGCCAGATTTCGGTGTGTTAGTTGTTGGGTGAGGTTTGCCATTTCCCCTGTGTGTTGTATGGGGAGACAGACCTTTTTTCTTACCTGGTGATGCAAATGAACTGCAAACATGCTGAATCCCTGTTTAACCACTAGCTGAGGGGGAAGGGTGTTCTTCCCATTCGACATATGGGGTGCTGCACCCTCCCCATTTGCTAGTTTAAATATTCTGCAAAGACATCAAACTTCTGCCCCAATGCACTGACTCCCTCCTTAGTCAGATGCAGTCCATCAAATTTAAAGAACTTTTGCTCCCAGAACTGTTGCAAGTTCCCTACAAATCTGTGCCCTTTTTCCTGGCACCAGCCCTTAAGCCACATGTTTAGCTCCCCTATCTCCCCTTCTCTGACCTTCCATCCATCTGCCCCCCTTTCCCAGACTGGCAGGATCTCAGAGAAGGAGATGCAGGATGAAATGGATGATAGTTTGGCACCCAGCCTGGTCAGGTGTTCCTTGGTCTCCACAACTGACCGACTGGTGAGATCATTAGTCCCTATGTGTACCAGGACATCAATGTTTTCTCCTGCTTTGTGAACAATTTTAGCAATGCGGTCAGTGTCTCTCCACGCTGATGTACCTGGGAGACATCTGACCATTACCCCTGGCTGGAGATGGGTATCAACTCCCCGAATCATGGAGTCTCCTATGATCAGAAGTTTTTTGGATTTCCTTTTGCTTTTTTTGTTTTGGTTCCTGATTTGGGTGATTTTGTTGTGCTAGCTCTGTGCTGCAGTGTCCTGCTCTGCAGTGTCCTCTGCCCCTTTGTTTGATTTCAGAGATAGAGGCAGATACCTATTTGTAGTGTTTATATGGTTTTTGGAGGTAATATGTTGGAGAGCAGAGAGTGATGGGGCACCCGATTTGCCCCTCCTAACCTCCTGCCAACCTCCTGGACCAACTACCCTTTGCGGTCGAGGTTTTTCTGTTGGATGTTGGGGAAATGGCAAGTGGTTCTTATAATATATTTCCTCTTGAATATGAAATTTGAGGCGTGCAATCTCTGCCCATGCTGCCCAGAGCTGAGCCCTAAGATCTCTAATGGCCCAGCATGTAGGACAGTGTCCTAAATCCTGTAAGACTATCCTTCTGAAAATTGTTCCACAGTACCTGCAGTTAATGATATCCATTCCAGATAAGTTGCTGGGTTTATAACCTAGTCAGAGTAATTATAAGGAAGAAAACGCAAGTAATGGTTTGATTTTGTGTTTTGTTTTTGTATAACTTGTTATAACAAGTTAAATTACTAGTGCCCCTGTAAATGAGCTCACCTTGTGGATGCCCCACTGATCCGCCCCTTCCTGCTCTGCCACAGGAAATGTCACAACTGTGGTACCCTATAAAAGGAGTGTAGTGTGGTGTGGTTGGGGATGGGGGTGGGTGGCTGGGCCCTTCCCCTGCCGGAAAAGAACCACGGATGAAAGAACAAGGAGGTAAGATCAGAAACAATCAGTCAACAACAAATGCAGTAACCCTGAAAGCTTGTCCTAATGTTAGATAAAACTGTAAAACCTGTAAAGCACCACCTGTAATTATTTCAGAGAAGATATATCCTGTAAGAAACACTTTGCTACAGAGAAAAATAAAGCAGTAACAGAAGATATACCTTGCAAAAGACAATTTGAATCAGAAGATTACAGCAGTAATCTGTTAGCACACACCTGTTGGCACACCTTGTAATAATGCAGAAGAAGGTATACCAGCAATAACAATTTGAATCAGAGAAAAATAAAGCAATGAAATGTTAGCAACGCACAGTAGCAATCCCTGTGAGTACAAAATAAAAATAACACCACACAGTAAATCTGCTTAGCCAAAAGAAGTCTTAATCATTTTCCCTTGCTCTGGTAAGGTTATCTACTCTGCCTTTCAAGCAATCTTAGAAGGAAAGAGCTCAGGTGAAGCTAGGTGCCTTGGCCAGCAAACCAAGTCTTCTACTATTTTACTGGTCTGGCAGACTGCTGGGGGTGGCTGGATTGGCATATTTTTTGAAGGTGGGGGAGGAATGGCAGTATCTCCCTGAAGTTTTGTGGAGACTCTGGGGATTCCCATTTGTTACTTTTCTCCAAGATAACAAGCTTTTGTTTATATGACTTTCAGGATAGCACAACAGGCAAAATTTTCCCTAATATCCCAAAAGATCAATGGGCTAACTAATCCTATAAAAATGGCAACAATTTTAACTAATCTCAAAAAATAAAAAAAAGGCACAATACTGCTCCAAGAAATGCACTCATCACAACAGGAACACAAGACATTGCAGAAATTTGACTTTAAAACTATTGCTCATTCTATGTACCTCAGTGGGAGATATAGAGGTGTCGCAAAATTAGTTCTGAGAACTATCCCTTTTGAGGTGGAGTTCACTTATTCAGACAAAGAAGGCCTTTTGATAATCATCTGGGCTTTCTCCAAGGAGAGCAGTATACAGTAGTGAGTTTATATCTTCCACCCCAAACAGACGTGTCAACCATCTGACAACTTTTTGATAAGATCCTGCTCCATCAAGCAAGTGTGCTTATTGTTGGAGATGATTTTAACATTGCCATGGATCCAACCAATGCTTCAATGGCAACTATGCCCATTAAACTGTCCTTGGCACACAAATATTACAAACATATCCTTGAGGAATTGTGGGTCATTGCTGTGTGACGCACTTTCCATTCCACAAGAAAACACCATACCTTTCATTTCCATGCCCATCGGATATGCTCCAGATTAGACTACTGGTTTATCTCGGCCCCACACTTGGACATTAACTAAAGATGACATTGGTTGAATTCTCCTATTGGATAATGCTCCACTCTTTACCTGTTACATGATTCAGAACCAAAACATACATTTACTGGTTGGTTTACTTTAGCTTTAGTAAATGACCCACAATTTTTGGAGCTGTTAAAAGAAAAACTCCCTTGTACCATTCAACAAAATTCCATTATGGAAGTGTCTCATCATGCTATAAAATGGAATACAATTAAAACCATGTTGCATGGAGAAACACTTCAGTATGCTTCCAGAAAAGAAAAAAGAGAGAACAACAAATGCTGCTTAGATTAACAGAAAAAGTTAAATTCCTACAAATCTGTCATCAACAAAAGGACCATAGTGTATACTTCCAGATAAAACAAACACAAGAAGCTATTCAAAAAAATACAAGATATTAAAACCAAAATAGCCCTTCAGTATGTCAAATGAAAATACTATGAAAGCAGACCTAGAGCTTCTAAATTACTCACATTTACTGTAGATTACATAAATGGCAACAGAAAGCCACCACACTTAAGATGCAAGACCATGGAAAAAAAACAATACCAGGATATCAGACTTTTTATAATGGAACTTAATCTAGTGCTAGCCTGAATGAAAAAAGGCCAGTGCCCTGATCCTGATGGGTATCCCTCAAAGTTCTATAAGAAACAAAATGATACCATGATTCCCTATTACTTAAAGCCCTACAGGAGGTGCAAACCAGTAGAAGTTCCCCCATTGTGAAAATATGCAACAATTTCCATAATCCCCAAACCACAAAAAGCTCTTAATAAACCAGCTCCAATCAACCAATATCTATCTTAAATGTTGATTATATATTGTTTACAGCTATTTTAGCAAAACTGTTAGAACAACTTCTTCCTTCCTCAATACATAAGGCTTAAACTGGGTTTATAACAAACAGCCAAACTCAAGATAATATCAAAAGAACTCTATGCTTACTCCCTTGTCTTTCTGGGTCTCAGCACCCTACCCTGCTGCTGATCCCCGATGCTGAAAAAGCATTTGACAGGGTTTCCTGGCAATTTCTGCATTACATATTATCTCAATTTGGTTTCTCCCCCAACTTTACAACTATTATAACTGCACTTTATAATACCCCACAAGCCACAGTCTGAGCTAATGGTTCATTGTCATCCAGATTCCCACTCACAAGGGGGATAAAGACAAAGCTGTCCACTGTTTCCACTTTTATTTGCCCCATAGTTAAACCTCTGGCTCAAGAAATTAGACAGCAACAGGCAGTTAATGGTATATAGCATCATGATACAGAAAGAACATAAGCTTGCATTTTATGCTGACGATTTATAAACAGTATATCTAACTGAACAGGATGCCTCAATTTCACACCTTTGGACAACATTACAAGCCTATGGTGACCTGTCAGGGTATAAGCTGAATATCAGTAAAACCATGACATTACATATTAGTTACTCCTCTTCATAGGAAATTTGGAACACCTATGGCATTCAGTGGGACAAACCATCTGTAAATATTTAGGAATACAGATTCTGGAAAATCTGCCAGATCTTCACCGTTTAAATTATCGACCATTAATGGAAACACTCCAAAGAGATATTAATCGTTGGATGGTACAGTACTCCCACTCTCATTCAGTCATAAAATAGAGGCCATATGAATGAATGTTCTTTCTAGATTATTATATCCTTATCAAGCATTACCAACATGTGTAGACTCTAGAGATTTACATGTCTGGAATACTATGATTGCTAAGTTACTGTGGGCAGATCAAAGACCCTGTATTTCCAATGGAAAACTGCAGCTTCCTACATTAAAAGGGGACAGGCCTTATCCTAATTATACCAATACTATCAGGCAGATCAATTGTGGCATATCTGTTCCTGGCTGGACCCACACTACCAAGCCTTTTGGGAGGACTTGGATATCAATTATTTACAAAGATCTCTTACAGAAACTTTATTTGCTCACCCTCCTATGCCTCTTGCTGCCGCTTCAGATAACATCTTCACCAGAGTGATATCACATCAGTGGTATAAATTATTGCAACAGAAATTATATATAACAGCATTATATCCATTAAGGGCATTAACATATGATGAAGGTTTTAGACTGAGTCAATAAGATGCCCACTTTAAGCATGTTGGTCTTACTCATTTATATCAATTTCTGGAAGGAGGGGTTTTCCTCATGTTTACACAACTTAGGCAGATATATGCCCCTCCACAAACAGATCTTTTCCCTTTATCCAAACTAGGCACCTTCTCAATAGCATCATAGCAACAGATAAACTACGAGTCACACTACACCTCTTGGCCCAGCTTATAGTCTACTCTAAAATAAGTGGACTACGAAAGCATTTTATTTCCTGTGGATACAAAGCTCTTATTCCCTCAGCACAAGCACTGCACACTAAAATGCAGACTCACTGGTTGACAAAGTTACATCTGAATCAAACAGACCATGACTGGGAAAAAATATATTTCCAACACCAGAAAGTGTCTTCCTCACACCAGTTCAAGGAATTTGCTTGGAAAACCATCATGTGTTATTTTCAGATGCCTCATATAGTAACAAAATATACTACTACTCAAATGGTGAAATGCTGGCAAGATTATGTGGAGGTTGAAGCAACACACTCACAAGTGTTTCAGTTATGCCCCAGCTTACATACCTATTGGTATGGAACTGAACAAGACTTACAGAATGTTTGCACTGACTTTCTCCTACTAATGCCAGTTTTAGTAAACTTTTTAAACTTTCCTAAAGACAAATTTAATAAACATCAAAAATATTTTATTGGCATAGCCTTGAAGAAGGCAAAAAAGCAATAACTAAGCAATGGCTACAACCCCAACCTCCTACAATTAACCAACAGCACACAGTTGTGTGAATAGATATATATATATATATATATATATATATATAAAATGGAAAAAAATGAAACATGACACCACCCTCCCCCCTCTATACCCCTGCCTTTCTCCCTAGCCCTGGTCCACCACCTTCCTCTCTCACCCTCCTTCAACTCCCTTCTTCTCTCCCTTTTCTAATCTGCTTGCCCTACCCACTGTTGCACAAGTTCCCTGATCCTTGCCTCCCACCCACCTCTCCTTCTACCTCCCTCCCAGTTACCCCTCTACACCCACTCTCTCTTCCACTTTCCTATGCTACCTGGCACAACTGGCAGCAACTCAATTTTTCCATTCCACCTTTCCCTTTGACAGTGCCCTTCAGTCAGCTTTAATTCATGTAAATATTGTTTGCTGTGACTCATCATTCTTAAATGTATGCATGGTTGTGTTGTTCTAACTGTTATTTATATTACCTATAACTTTTAGACCATGTATACCCTGTACTGAAATTTGTATTCCAACTGTTTGCCTGCTAATCTCACACAAATTGTACTTCTATTCTTTATATACTGACGTGAAACCTTTGTAAAAGAGCCATTGGCTCAAAGGTATTTATCCGAAATTCTAATAAATAAATTAATAAAAATGACATTAGATAACAACAAGATTTATTTAACAGCAGATGGCTGGGGTGAAGCATGTATATAATTTCAATAGTCTCAGACCATGTTTCTTAAAGTATGGTAGCAGGCAGAACAGTCAGTCTCCAGAAACCTGTGAAGATCAGATATAGGACAGTGTTATACATTCCATCAATAAGTATAGGAAACATAGGCATTTATTAACATAGGTGTTTCTCAGACTATGGTTCTGATTAATGAAGTGTTCTGTATTCCCTAATTGTAATACTGCTTTGAAAAAGAATATGGGCAGGATTCATTAAAAAACACAAAGTGCCACGCAAATGTTTGTGCAGCACCTTGCAGTTGCACTGAAGGTCAAATGTGCTGTTCACAGTTGGATAGCATGGTGCGCTATCCAACTGTGAATAGGGTCTGGTGGGGGCAGCGCTAACCCAGGAAAAGCAGTGGAATAGCCAGTAGTGCTGTCACCACAGCCAGCCAGAAAAATGGCCATGCACCCAATAATGCTAAAGCACCAAACTGATATTCAAAGAAGTAGCCTTGCAAATGAGCCCATTGGGCATGCAAGGCACTAGTGGCCATTAACATTCCCATTATGGACTCATTTACATGACATTAGTATGGCGTTGCATGGCCATCCTCCACCAGCCCAAGCTTCGTGTAGCCACATTCCCCGGTAGCCTAGTGGTGCCCTCCCCCACCCCGATTGCTGTCCTGACATGTTTCATGAAATTTTCATAGTGTAGTGTCCCTCCCTGGTCCCCAATCTCCCACCTGAAACAGAAAACCCATTTTCCAAAGTTTAGGGTCCCTCCTTGGTCCCAATCTCCCATATAATAACAAAAACTCTGTTTCTATAGTGTAGGGTCCCTCACCAGTCCCTGATCTCCCACCTGATAATGAAGAAGCAGTTTTCCATAGTGTAGTGGTCCCTCTCCCTTCTCTGTCACCGACTGCCATCCACAAATGAGCCAGACCTATTCCCTGGTAGTCTAGGGTCCCTCCCCCAACCCCCACCCCATCCAGTGTGCCCCACTATCCCGCTCCCCTATCCCAATCTTCAGTCAGTGACCTACACAGCTCTCCTCTCACCACTGTGGCTGGCCGCTGACTGAGCCCTCTTGGAGTGCATACTGCCTATCCCAAGCATTTTTGAAACCAGTAATTGTTTCATTCCCCACTACCTTTGCTGGTAGGCTGTTCTATTTGTCCACCATCCTTTCTGTGAAGAAATACTTCCTCATGTTCCCCTTGAATCTCCCCCCTCCAGCTTCACCCTGAGCCCCTTGTCCTAGAGCATCTTTTAAACTTTCTGGCAGTATAGCCTAGGGGTTAGAGTAATGAGCTGTGAATGAGCTTGATACATCCAGCAGAACAGACCTGACTCTGATTCTCACAACCTCCAGTTGCATACTGTGTGACTCTGAGAAAGTCACTTAACCGTCCAGTGCTCCCAGGTCACAGGTGAAAACAGGCACTTGTGCCTAGTGGGCCTTACCAGATTACCAAAGACTAAAACAAAAATTAAAAATCTTTTCCTCTGCAATATATTTTTTTTTTTACCTTGTTTCTCCCTGTGAGATACTTGAATGTCTCAGTCATATCCCCCTGGTCTCCCTCCTCTCCTCCAGGGAGTACATATTTAGTTCTTCCAGCCTAGCCTCATAGGACTTGTGATGTAGGCCCTGTACCATTTTAGTTGCCTCCTATGAACCATCTCCACCCTATCAATTTCCTTACACAGCTGTGGTCTCCAAAACTGGACACAGTATTCGAGGTGTGGCCTTACCAGTGTTTCCTATAGTGGAATTATTACCTCCCTTTTTCTGCTGGTGATTCCCCTACCAGTACATCACAGCTTCCTTCTAGCCTTGCCTGCCACCTTGTCGCACTGCCTACCTATCTTGAGATCATCAGAGATGATCATCCCCAGGTCTCTTTCTTACTTGGAGCATACTATTTCCTCCTCCCCTAGATGGTATATTGCTCATGGGTTTTTGTGCCCAATGTGCATTATCTTGCACTTTTTTGCATTGAATCCTAGCTGTCAAATCCTTGACCAATCCTCCAGCTTATTTAGATCCCCTCTTATTCTATCTATTTCCCCTGGCATATTCACCCAGTTGTAGAGTTTAGTGTCATCAGCAAACAGGCAAATATTCCCTTTCAGTCCTTCTGCAATGTCACTAATAACAACATTGAAGAGTACTGGGACAAACACCAATCCCTGCAGTGCCCCACTGGTCACTTCTTCTGCAGAGTGAGTGCCATTTACCACCACCCCCTGGGTCCTATTATTCACCCACTTCACTACCTTCTTTCCCAATCCCATGTTCCCCAGTTTGCTTAGCAGTCTTCTATGCTGCAGGGTGCCAAAGGTCTTGCTGAAATCCAGGTAAGCCACATCCAACCCCCCCCCTCCCGATTCACCTCCCTGCAGGTTACCCAGTTGAAGAACTCAATGAGGTTAGTTTGGCATGACCTTCCTTCTGTAAAACCATGCTGCCTAGGGTTCTGAAGTCGGCTGGCAGTTATGTGTTCCACAGTTCTTTCCTTAGCAGTGTCTCCATGACCTTCCCCACTACAGCGGTTAGGCTGACTGGTCTGTAGTTCCCTGCTACTTCCTTGTTTCCACTTTTGTATAGAGTGACCACATCTGCCATCCTCCAGTCCTTGGGAACCTTCTCTGTTTTGAATGAGTGGTTGAACAGGGCTCTCAGTGGTTCTACCAATACTTCTTTTAGCTCCTTCAAAATCTTAGAGTGATTCCATCTGGTTCCATTGCCTTATCTGCTCTACTTGATGCCAGTTACCTCAGGACCCTTTCTATTGTAAAAGGACCCATGTTCATCTCTGTGCCCTTCATGCCCTTGACTTCTATTCCTGGCCAGAAGCGTTAAGGCTGCATTGAAGGACATATTCCAAAGTGCATAAATAGCATTACAAGATGGCTTATGAAATGTCCAGTTTAATTATTTTTTCATTCAATTATTCTATCCACAGGGAAATGTGGACTAGCGCATTCATCCAGTTTTCAGTTGTGCCCATGGTCGTCAAATGGACAGGTCAGCTGACCCAGTGGTGTTGAGGGTTGAGGTGCTGGATGTCACACCTTGGGGCCCGCTGGTGAGCTGGGGTTGGGACCAAGCTCATATTGTTGGGAGTCAGCAGGGGACGGAGATTCTTGAGTATCTGACTGACTGCTCCCCTCTTCCACTGTGGAGAGATTGGCTGTCCCACTCCTTGGCTGACATCTGGCGCAGGCTGGGTGACAATGTCAGAGATTCATAAGCAAGGAGCGTGCTACATAGTGTATGGGGTCCTACACCAGCTTGCACTGATGATGCTGCAATATGGGAGACAATGGAGGAAAAAGGGTGACCATAGGCTCCATGAAGCACTGCCTGCCAGTCTGTGTCCTGCTCTGCCACCAGATCACCGAGGCCCCAATCTGGATTGTGTATCCTGGGTGAGGGGAGGACAGCTCTCCCCTTCCAGGCCCTGCCATCAGGGAAAATCCATGGGAGAAGTGGGGCTCGGCAGTATTGGGGGTATGGTAGACAGACGTGGGTGGCAGAGACAGGGGGGAGCAAGACGCCTACAGTGTGCCCCAGAGGAGGAAAATGTATACAAAAAAAAAAGAAAACAAAAGAAATGGAGAGATGCATGATAAAAAAACAAGTGTAAAAATGATACCATATGGACAGCATTACCAATTGACACAATAAAATACAGTAATTCATAAGACACATGTTACCTAATGTACACCATGCATCAGGGTTATTCTGATGTAGTTTATACTGCTAGAAGTAATGACAGTTTGAACTTTATGAGGCTTAGATGATTTACTTTGAGTCTGCCTCTGTCTTGTAGTATCTTATGTGGTCTCCATAGAAACAAAATAAAAACATAAAGTAACCTTATAGCATGATAATGTCATAATAAGCAACAATAACAGCTACTGTATGGTGAAAATAATACAGCTGTGGTGAAAGTAACATGAGATGCACTACAGCTATTTAATATGTTATACATAACGTCATTTTCACTGCCACTACTGTATATCACAAGGCAAAATCTTATGTTTACTTTGCAAATTTATCCATCCATGGGCATTGACAGGGGGGGCAGCTGGGACAACTGTTCCCAGCCTGGATCACTTCCATGGTATAAATACTTATGCATGAAACTTGTGGCATGTGTCAGAAACAAGAGGAGAAAGGTATAGGCAGCTCAGGGCATGTGAACAGAGCCTGGTAAAGTAAACAGGGTTAAAAGAACCATAGTATAGCAGGGGTGGCTCTGACCAATGATGAAAAATCATGCAGCAAAGGACATGCCATGGATCCTTATAGTGCTTTGGGGAGCATGAGTTGCCTGCTGCCCCATTTGAACTTTCTGAGCTTCCTTAAAATGACAGTATTAATTTACCTAATTTGTTGATCACTAGCTTGCTAAAAAAGCAGATAGGAGATAGACAGACATGGTTGTTTACCCCTTCCCAGGAATTCTTGTTCTCAAAGTCAATGAACCTTAAGTGTAAGCAAACAGTCTTTTACACAGTCTGTCTTTCTTTGAGTTACACTATGTGAATGAAGCTGCACTATGGCATGACACGCATATACTATTTTGATCATATTATTCAGGATTACACAGACTTGATAAACATGTTCAGACAAAAGTTCTTGCTGTTCTGTGAGAATTGCTCACTCAGATTTTCTGACAAAGGTTCTGAGTAGGAAGAAAGAAAATTTATTCTGACAACTAGTTCAAAAGAATACAGTATTTCTCAGATGGCAAGTTGCTTACAAACCAAAGTCAATCCTTTGTAAAGTGTTCATGTGGGTTTTGAAATGAAGCATTCATCATACAACAAAGATTACATAGACCAATTGAGATCTACTTTTGTTTCAACAAAGAAAAAAGCTTACGGTTAAATTCCAGTGTAGACAGATAATGGACAGCAGGCAAAGGTGGGGGGAGACCCCTGTGATATCTATAAGGATTTGTCAGGTGTCCTTTCACCTGTTGCTGGGCAGAAGATGGGGATGGACTAGGCAGGAAAGGAAAAAAAAAGGACAGAGTAGGTTAACATAGCAGGTCTGCCCAAGGGGTCAGGTAAACTGGGAAGGGGAGGACCTTAGATTCAATAAAAGGTGCTAGAACGTGAACCCAGTCTCCTTGCTCCTTCCTTCCTTCCTCCAAAATTGACATCTGACATAGTCATAGCAGCAGCAGCACAAGGACCAGAGGTCACATCAGGGTAGCATTCTGGGTGTCTGAATTTGTACAGCTGAAATAAGGCAGCCAAGCCAGAGGTGGTGTTGGCACTCGATGATGTTGTGCTAACAAAAGGAGGGGTTGTTCCTACAGAGCTGCAGGAGCAAAGTGGACAGTTTGGCATGTAACTGTTGGTACAACCTCAGAGCTCCCTTGGGGATGACATGAAACATCAGGGAGGAACTACAGAAATACATAGACCAGAGGCCTGGTGGGGGGGGGCATTCTTTCATCATGAAAATGGCACCCTTTTAGCAGTATTTCAGTTCCAATATGCCTTGTGCAGGGCTGTGAAGGAGCTGAGGTTTGAACTCCGAAGAGTGCAATACTGATTCCTTTCAGACTGAGGCAATCACATATGCCCGAGCAGGAGAGATGTCAGACACCCAGATTAAGTCCTTAGGGCAGTGGAGATGGCAAGCTTTTGTGAGATATGTACAACTGAATTTGCTGTAATTGTTTTATGTTTCAACAGGTGACCATCAAGAGACCAGACAGGTATGGATCTGTGGTAACTCATTCATGCACTGCACTGGAAAAAGGGCCAAGCTGATGCCCGGGGGAGGGAACCTCTTACTGGACCTGAAGAGGCTGCAAGTGGAATGGATGGGGAACCAAGGAAGTCTGTGGAAGGAATTTTTGCCATTGGTCATGTCAGATGCACAGCAGCAAGTCCCTCCAGATATTTTGGTGGTGCACCTGAAGGGTAATGATTTAGGCAGGTTTAAATCACTGATGTTAATTTGTCAGATGAAGGATGACCTTAGGTGGTTATTACAATCCTGGCCTGGGGTAGTGCTAATATGGTTCCATATAATACAGAGGGTAGAGTTGCACATGCCATGGACCCTGTAGCAACTGAAAAGGCTTGCATAGTGGTGAACATGTCAAAGCATATGTTTATGGGATCTATAGGGGACAAAGTTCTACAGCATGATGAAATTTTGTCCTTGCTGCTGCACCTTTATGTAAGCGATGGGGTCCATTTGTCCACAGTAGGTTTAAATTTGTTTTTAGTGGATATACGGGGGATTTGCTAATGTGTCTTACTTTGGCAGACTTGATCATGGTCATTCACTGGCTGCATGGTAGTCTTGCAGGTAGAGCACAACAGAGTAATTGAGGAAACTTCCTCTGACACAGATGGGTTCCTCTTGAGACTGGCAGGAGGTAAGGCCCCCAATGTGGGACAGTCGTATAGTCAAGATGGGGGATAGCATCCTTTGGTTTTGGCCTGTGTGTGTAGTGCCCTCTGATTGGGGAGGGGTGCATGACACATGGTTCAAGAGCCACCCCTTAGGCTGCAGAGGCCAGAGTGCCACCAGTAGCTGTACCCCCACTTTAAAAATGTGGCAGGTTCACCTCTTGATATGACTGGGGGTAAATGGACAGACCCAGGAAGCTTAGAACCACTTCAAAAGAGGTTTGCTGACACTACCAAGCTGCACACATCATACTATGTAAGTGTTATAGTTTTACCAATAAACACATGGCTGTGTCCATTTTCTCCAAAACACTGCATATGTCTCTTTTGCTGGAAAAAGAGGTGAGAGGCCTATTCAGACAGTGGACAGCAGTAAAGGGGGTGGGGAACCCTCACCTTGAAGCCTGTGAAGATTTGTCTGAGGTCCCTTCCCCTGTTGCTGGGAAGATGATTGAGGGGGACTAGGCAGGAAAGTAAAGGGCAGGGTAGGCTAGCATAGCAGGTCTGTCCAAGGGGTTGGGGAATTGGGAAGGGGGGCTTAGAGGCTATAAAGGGGGCTGGAACCTGAACACATCCCCTTTGCTCCTTCCTTCATCTGAGATTCCCACCTGCCCACCCTGGAGGCATGGTTTAGTGACTGAGGGCAGGTACAGTGCCTGTTATCCCACTGTGGGGATCACCTTAGGGGTTGAAGAGGAATTTTCTTGGTTTTCCCAATATGTTTTCTGGGTTCTTCACCTCCTGTATCAGTACAGTGCTGGGGATGTAGAGTAGGATGTCACAGTCATGTAAGTGTGGTGGCATGATAGACTCATAGGTAGGGTACAATAGGGGCAATGGGGGAACTGCCTCTGACAAAGATAGATTCATCTTCAGGCTGGCCAGATGTGAGACTCCCTACTGAGGGACAACCTGATAGTCCAGATGGGAGGATAGCATAGTTGGATATTGGCCTGCGTGTGTAGTGCCTTCTGATGTGGGAGGGGCACACAACAAAAAGCTGGGGAGCCACCCCTTAGACTGTGGAGGCCAGAGTCCCACTGGTGATGGTGCTCACATTTAAAAAGTTGGTGGGTCCACCAGGTGGTGTCCACTGGGGTAAGTGAACAGATAAGGGAATCCTAGGACCACTTAAGAAAGAGGCTTGCTGACACTACAAAGCTGCACATGTCATGCTATGTAAGTGTTGTAATTTTACAAATAAACACATGGCTGTGGCCATTTTCTCCAAAACACTGTGCATGTTTCTTCTGTTCAGACAAAAGGGGTAAGGGGTCAAATCAGACAATACAATATTTCCATTATTGTACTACAACTTAAGTCTTTCTGCATATGTGAAAAAAATGGGGAATACCATGAACCGGGTGAGGAAGGTGAATATGCTTTCATCCTGTAACAATGCTCACTGTTATGCTAAATACAGTACAGTAGGAGGAAAGAGGGGGCCAGATATGAATATATAATACCTAGCTCTTTCTTTCCACCTACTGGCAACAGAGTGCAACAGCCCAGTAAAATCATTTGTTTTCTTATGTCTATAAAATGGCAGATTTTGTTTCCATGTCTCTTTAAAATTTAAGTAGCTAGTGTAGAAGTAACCTGCAGTAACCTTTGAGAATAGGACCCAGTGCTTAGTCACAAGTCTTGTATAAACACAACTGATTCTTGGGGAGGAACTGTAATTCAGCATTGCCGTGCATGACAGAATTATCCAGGCTGTGTAAACAACGTATGCTTGTTGTCACACCGTATACCACTAATGTGTGTAATTATTTACTTCTATAATCATTTCTATATCCTATTTTCACAGATGCTTCAAGAAAAATACATTGTACAGTGCATATGCTGCTCACAGTGCATACAAAACTCAGTACCATTATATAAGTTAAGGTTAGCAGAATGACCTCCAGCAAAACAGCCTGCTTAAATACAAGGTGCCTGGGGAACAAGATAGGGGAAATCCAGACCTTGACTGAGGAAGGGCAGCTGGACATCATCGTCATGGTCACTGAAACAGGGACTATATCTGGGGTTGGTAGTATAGCATAGAGGTTAGAGCAATGAGCTGTGAATCTGGTTGGTACATCCAGCAGACAGACATGAGTTTGATTCCCACAGTCTCCATTTGCATACTTGTGACTCTGAGTAACTCACTTAACCTTCCCAGGTTGCCCCTGAAAATGGGCACCTGTGCCTCGTGAGCCTAACCTGGTTACCAAAGAACAAAATAACAATTATTTGAACCTTTCAGTTTCAGGCTTTGCCATTTTCAGAAAGGACAAGGAAGTAGGAAAAGGAGATGGGGAGACTCTGTACATTAGGGCAAGTATTCGTTGTTTTAGATAAAACATCCTTGGAGGTGAAGTAGGGGTAGAAGCAATTTAGGTACAGATGGTACTGGAGGGGGCAAGAACAGCAGGTTTTATGCAGATTACAGGTCCCCAAACTGACCAGAGGAATGGAACAGGGCCCTGTGGAAAACTGATCAAGAAAGAAGAGTTGGACCAACTGAGCATCATTAACAAATGAACTATGCTTCCATTCGGTAGCAGGCAAACATCTCACCTTCTTCTTTTTTTGAATGAAAGCAACTCCTTACATATAGTCCTATCCCTTTTCTTTCCCCATTGTCTTATACCATGTAGAGGCCATTTGTTTCATAATTTCCCAACTTAGCCTCATCCCTTTAAATGATATTCATAAAAAGATGTGACATAATTACACAACTGAACAATAATGGAAAAGGGAGTCCATTTTTTACTACGGTTCAGCTTCTTCCTTAGATCCACACACAGAGATAATTGTGACATGACTACTGCATTTGTGAAATAGCATTCTTAAAGTGAGAGGGGTCTATGAGCATATTGCATTTAGTTAACTTCAATGGCTAAAGTATACAGTCTCTCCATATAAAATCATTTATTGTAATGTGGTTTCCGATATAAGGCCTACCTTGATTACTACTCCGTCCATAGAATCCCATTGATAAAACCAATATACAGTAATATCCATAACTGTTGAGTTTTCAAGACAAGCATTACATCAAATGGAACATTGATTGCATCTCTCCACATCTATGTTCTCAACAATGCTTATAAGTTGACCAGTTCCTAATATGATGCAAAAGGAAATTTAACTCAAAGCATTAAATTTGCTATACTACAATGTTCTTATCTTTCATAGATAAAATATAATTTACTCAAGGCAATAATATTTTCCGAATATACTGATAAAGTGACTTTAATAATTAATTTAGTCATTAATATAATATATTTATTATTGTTTACTCAGGAAGACAGGTTGCAGCAAAGCCATGTTTTTATCTAGGCAAGATAGGCAACGGTAGCAGAAGTATAAGTTTAAACCATAAATTATGACATATCAACAAAGTCACCATTTTTAACTCCTTCTCATTCTTCAAACTTCCTCTTAATATTGGTCACCAAAGATGCACATAAAGGGACACTTGTCAACCCTTTCTGTATCATATTATTCCTAGATAAAATTCCACATTTTATGATTGCTTACCTTCTCTAAAATTCATTGATGTTGCTGGTTGTTTTATTTGCTTTGTTTCTTAGTAAAATTGAAATGCATGTTAATGATGTAATCATACCAATCTTGTCCTGTTTCAAATCTTTAATCTACTCTTACTGCATACTTCCTGATTATTATAACCACACCCAAACAATACAGCCACTCATGATGCAATAGTTGCCTCTCCTCCCTCTGCATCTTAAGTGGCTAGACTGTGTTGGAGATGTTTCTAATCCTGAAAAGATGTAGTGGGAGTTAATCAAGTACTGTAAACAAACATGTGTTTATGTGCTAACATCAGTATGGTAGGGAGTGTGTTTTTCACTTTTTAGAAGAAAAAAATGAACCAAAGTCAAACTACCAGATACATCAGCAATCTGTTAGGAATGTGACTAGTCACAGCAGGTGTTTTTTTAAACTAGAGACATTTTGAGGCCAAAGGAAGGTTGACAATGTCCCTTTAAAGGGAATTGCTGCCCATGTCCTATGCCTGTTCTTCTATGACCCTCTCGGCTGGTGTCCACCCATTAGTTGCTATCCGAATACCTGGCTTCTGCAATTGTCCCCTCGAGGGTGTTTGTTTGTTTCTTTGATTGCAATGGTTCCCTTTATGTTGCTTGCTAAATTCGTGAATGCTCTGTCCTTATAGTTCTGTACCAGTATCAACTGTTTGACTAGCTGCAGTCTACACACCTTATGGTGTCACTGCTGTTGCTATATTTACCGTATTAACTTGTGTATTTGTATTATTCCATTGCCTCTGTTCCCCAGGAAATACCTAGAAATAAACTACAAAACTCAGTGTGCAGTCATTGCCAAGTTTTTAAATACATTAATAAATCATTAAATCAACAAATAAATAAATAAATATATAAAGCATGCATTTTAAAAAAATGTGGTGAGTAACTGGATATGACATTAATAGAAACTTGTATATGAAGTGCTTGCACACTGATTGAAATTAATATTACCTTTCAAAAGTATCCAATTGCTACTTTTTATATATGAAGTGTTTTTTGATTTCCTTTTTTCTAATTAGAAGTTTTGCTACCCAAAAGTACTATTTAGGATGTGTGGAAAAACAATACTCTTCTTGTAGGCTAACATATCAGCGGTAGTTTTATTCCTCTTCATAGGAAGCTCATTAGCATTGTGAACTCATTGACACTGGCATCACAGCTGCCAAAGAACAACTACACAGCATCTTCCATAGAGGTACAGTAACTTGTGATATCAAAATGAGTGCAATCATAATTCTGATGAGGTATGAAGAGGAATGCAACTATATAACTTATGTTGGTTCCACCCTTGCATGGCACCATCGTTAGGGTGCCGAGTCACTACAGCAGCAAACGTCTATGCCGCTGGTCTCTCTTTTTGTGGGGGGCTGTGCTCCCCATGACCCTTCCCCTAACTATATATTCTAAGTCCAGGGGGCCTTGAGGAGGGGTGGAAAACTCACATTTTGGCACTGCAGTGACTCGGTGCTCAAGTGCCGGCACACTGATGTACTGCAGTGCCCTGTGTCAGCCTCCAAGTAAAGTACTGCTCTTCACATCACACCTAATGCTGCACTACCAGGCTGAACACATTCTAGTGAGCAAAAAAGAAACCTAAAAAGACATCAGAAATAAAAAGTAACATACACCTATTTTAAGAAAAAAATGTATACTATGGGGCCACTGGATGGCCCATTGGAAGGGCTCCACACTTTCGTGCTGGTAACCCAGATTCAAAAGCAAGCCTGTGAAGCTTGCATTGGAGTGGTCCTTAACTGTGGTTAGCACAAGCCAGCCTGGGGAGGGAGGAGCCCAACATCTGGTGCAGCAGCAGCCTTTTGCAGTGGGTCATAGAGATTGCCCTCTGTAGGGAATGGTACATCCCAAGTTTACTTTGTAGCATGTGAGGATGCTAAAGGTTGCATTGGCCCCAAGGGAGGTGGTAAGGTCCTCCTGCATTAGAAGTAAAAACTAATAATGCAATTTGCACCAGCCAACATGTATGATAGCACTGAAAAGTACTATATGGTGATCAAAATGTCTTTAATACTATTGTTGATAATGAGGGTTTAGGGATAGATGTAGACCATGTGGTTCATCAAGTCTGCCCCACTGCCTCAGGGGCTATGTCTTATTATATTCTTGTCTGTTGTAATCTTATCTATTTTCTCTTTAAACATTGTTTGTTTTTACCATTCATGGTATCTTGTCTAGTTAATTCCATATTTTTGTTACTCTTTCGGTATAATGGTAATTCCTTCTATTTGTTTTAACTATTTCTCAGTAGTACTATGTGTTATTATCCCTTAGGTTGTTGTCTTTACTTAGGCTTATTTTTAATTCTAGTAGTGACTGGTCATCTTTGTTTATGTCATCTATTAGGAGAATATCTCTTCTTGTTCATCTCACTTCTAGCGTGAATAGGGCTGTGCTTCTTAGGCTTACCCACCATACCCCACATCATCTTTGTAGCCCTGCTCTGAGCCTTTTCTATCAGTTCTATATCTGCTTTGTGAGTGGTAAGGTGACCAGAAATGTGCTGTAATCTAGGGATCTATGACAGTCGGTCGACAATTTTGTTGTCAATCAACATTACAGCGACTCCTTTATGTCTACCGCATTAATGTTTGGCATAAAGGGATTCACTACGGATTATGTTTTCTTCAGGGGCTTCTGCCCCCTGCACCCCTTACTACTTAATTAATGAACACCAGGTCAGAATTGCTTCAGGGAGGGGGTGCAAACCCCCCAGAGAGGGAAATTGCCTTCAGGCATTCTTGCTCTTGGCCCTGATGCTGCTGGGATCGGGATTCCCCTGACTCATTGGGGGTTCCATGGAGGTGGAGAATCCAGGCGGCCATCATCCGGTCACTCAGACGCCATTTTTCTGCTTTTCCGGTTTTCCCCTGTTGCACTGCTTCTTGTAGTGCCCCCGGTCTCCACCGGAGGCCACTACAGAGCGAGGCATGGCCCTAACCCACCCCAGGGGAGGAGAGCAGTCCTTAGGACGCTCGATCCTCTCCCATCCCCTGCTGACCACCAGCGACCCGATTCCGTTCCCGAACCCGGGTCGCCGGCATGGTTTGAAGTAAGGCCCCCGCACCTCAGCCCTGTACGCCACCGGGCCAGCCCAATTTTATTGTTTTTAGCAACACTGGACAAACTGCTTTTGATGATATACAAAGTGCCAGGTTTGCTTTCACTGTAGTGACCAATTTGGAAATACAGACACTAAAGGAAATGTTTAATAAAGTAAGGCTCTGAAGTATTTGTAGTTTTTGATATCCAGTTGCATGCCATCACTTCAAATAATTTACAACCTACAATAGTACTTAAGTGCTTAGTTTTTGCTGCATGACCAAGATCATGGATTTAGCTGTGATTTCATTTAGTAACAAGAAAGCAAACTAAGCAGAGCTTCACAGCTTGACTGAATAAGCGAGTGAGCATGATCAGCAGTATTGCCATCCCAGTATAGAACTGTGTCATCAGCATGTAATTGAAAATGTATTTGGCCATTTATAGATACTTCAAAGGAACATTTTTCTAAATTTGAGATCGTTAAGTGGAGGAGAAATGTGTGCAAAAATAGTATAGAAACCACAAGGTGAAGTAGTTCAAAATATTAAAATTAACCCTATATAGAGATAATCATAAATAACAATTATTGTTGTTGCTATGCTGAAATCAAACCTTGAAGTTAAGTTTCAGAAAACCCTAGGGCCTGGATATTCAAAGGGGTTGGGCCTGGCGCAACCCCGCATTGCACCCCAGTGGGATATTGAAAGGGCTGCCTGGCACAGGGCAAATCCTGATGCACTGGGGCGCAATGTAATCATATGTGGCACAGATGCAGGGGGCATGTTCATGCATATGCAGCACATCCCGATATTCAGCCCCGGATGTGCCGCGCATATGCTGGCACAACTCTGCATTGCGCCACATAGGGGGGCTCACAGCTGAGCCCTGGAAAAGTAGGAACAAATCCTGGCCACCCACAGGCAGGCTGCTGTGTTGCAAGGTGCAACACAGCAGCCGCCTGCCGGGTGGCCACCCACCCAACCAGAACACCGTTCCCAAGCACACACAATGCTGGTGGTCTAGTGGAACCCCTCAACCCATTGCCGTGATTGCACGGTATATGTTAAGAATCATATCCCTGGTAGTCTAGTGGCCCCCCATGTCCCCGAGACCCCAGATATAAAAGCCATGACCATCCCTGGTGGTCTAGTGGTCCCCCCTCCCACTTGAGTCCCAGAGTCCCCGATCAATGTCAGTATGACCATCCCTGTGGGTCTATTGGCCCCCCTGCATGTTGCTGCAATCCAGGTAAAACCCCATAACGAAAAGCCCTGGTGATCCAGTGGCACCCCCCAACCCTCCCACCAACACAGAGCCCCTTGCCAACCCTGCTCCCCCCATCATCGGCTGGTGGCAGCATCCCACCCACATACAGTCCAGCCGCCCACCGAATGACAGTTACTGTATGGGCTGTAAGCCCATTAGTCCCCAGTGTAGACCAATGGGCTTGCAGGGCATACTTTACTAGACAGTCCCAAATCTGTGAATGACTTCATTTACTGATTTGGGACTGTCTAGTACAGTATGCCCTGCAAGTCCATTGGTCCACACTGGGTACCAATGGGCTTACAGCCCATACTTTAACTGTCATCCGCGGGCGGTTGCGGTATGAACGCTGGATGCTGCTACCCGCCAATGACGGGGGGAGCGGGTGGGCAAGGTGCTGTGTGTGGTGGGAAGGGTGGAGGTGCCACTGGATCACCAGGGCTCTTCATTACTGGGTTTTACCACAATCACGATAATGTGGGGGCCACTAGACCACCAGGGATGGTCATACTGACATTGATCAGGGACTTGGGGACTCGTGTGGGAGGGGGGACCACTAGACCACCAGGGATGGTCATGGATTTTATTTCTGGGGAATTGGGGACATGGGGGGGCCACTAGACTACCAGGGATGTATTTCTTAACATATATGGTGCCATCATGGCTATAGGATGGGGGATGCTCTTGGATCCCCATTTCCCCATGTCATACTGTGCAGGGTGCCAGGCGCAAGTCGCCAGGCTGAATTGTGCAAGGCATGCAAATGGGGCCATAATGACATGCAAATGGTCCCATTTGTACCTTGCATACATTATGGCCTTATTTGCATGCCCCTGGCTGAATATCACACGTGTTGCACCTAGCGCAACTGCACTTGTGCTGGCATATCCCCGTGCTCCCTATCTGTGGTTTGTGCCGGCGCAGTGCCACAGCGCCATGTGCAATATGTGCGCTGACCTTGCCATATTCAATGGTGCTGCTCCATGTCACAACACCATTGAATATCACCTGGTCCTGGCCCTGGAGCATCCCAGTTGCACTGCACCCCGGCTTGCACCACTGCCTGGCACAGTCTGAATATCTGAGCCTCAGTTTACTATAGAAACCACTTTATGAAGAAAGGAACTTTACTAACTGTAATGTTTTAGACAACTGCAATCTAAAACAGATGATTTTAACTGATCAGGATTATATTTGTGGCCCCATTTGTGAAATTAAACATGTGTACAAGACTGGCAATGCCCATGTAATAACAATTGGTATTCAGGGAATGAGGAATTGGAACTAGCTAATTAGGTATTTTTAAAGGATGTTTAGCAATTTGTGTTGCATGCAGAAATGTTCAAAACAATTCAGTAGCTCACTGATTAAGTACATTGTTTGCAACTGTGCACTATAATGTCATTCAGATAAAAACATTTACTCTGCTTTGATGAACATAAGTGATCCTTTCCCCTTGTCAACTTCCTGTTTACAAACTAAGAATGCAGTGTTTATCAACAATGCCCAGAATGAAACTATGCCAGTCTGTGTTCACACAAAGATACAGTAATCTTTCTTCATTTATTTATAAGAACATTTATTTAATTGAATACTTACATTTAACACTTGACAAACATGGCATATGAATGATCTGTTATATTTCAGGTCAACTTACATTTTATGAACATAGTCTCATGAGATAAGAAGTCATACTGCACAATGCAATGTTACATATGGTCTTTTATTCAAATGTGTCCCAAAACACTTTACACTGGGGGAAGTTACAATAACATCATTAACAAATACACAATTATGCAATATAAGACAGCACCATGATGGCCCTAGCCAAAGTCATCAACTGGCTATGTGCTATTGATCGCAAATAGACTACAGCTGCCATCTTCCTCAACCTTAGCAAGGCCTTCATCACAGTCAGTCGCTGTGTATTCCTACAAAAGTTTCATAATATTGATTTCTCTACTGCAGCATTATGCTGGTTTAACAATTATCTAAACGGAAGATGGCAACAAATTAAGGTCAAAAGGCTCCTCTCAACCTGCATTACCTTATCCAGAGGTGTACCCAGCGCCAAAGAAAGGCATTTTGGTGCCAGGGGAAAGCCACACATTTTGTGCCCCCTACCCAACCTCTGCATTGGTGGAAAACACCTGACCACCGCAATCTGTGTAGCGAGATGCTCTGGGAAATGTGTAACAGTATGTGATAACATGACGCCATTGCTGGGCTGATCTGATTGGACTATGTCAAATATGTACAATTATGTCCACTGATGCAGTTCTTAGTTCGTCTGAGTTGGGGGGCTTCATCCCTACACCCACCATTTTAAAAAAGGCATGGGGGAGTGAGGGGCAGAACCCCTCAACTCTATTAGAGTGACAAGCATGCTTTATGTACTGTAGTAAACAACATAATATGTTAGTTTCATTGCACTGGGGGGTCCACCCCCATACCCCCGATGTTAAAGAATGACACGGGGGTGTGGGGGTCAGTGCCCCTCAATTCAAATTCTATACATCCTGATATAAAACAATATCACTCTCTGTTATTTTGTTCGGTAGTCAGTTCAGCAAGTGGTAACTATTTACGCAAACTTACTCCATTTGCGCAGTGCTGTGGCATTCTTAACCCCAGCTACGAAGTTGGCCCAGTGTTCTCCACTATCGCTCATCCTCTACAGAAAATAAACTTTTGTTTCAAGTATGAAATAGGTAATTGTTAGCCCATATTAGCCCAGCCCTTGTTCTAGTTCTGTATACATACTGTACATAATAATGTGAAACAAAACAGACCCTGTCCCTGGCCTCTCCACTATGCTGCTTAAAGAGTCTACTGAGCTGCAGGAATGCAGACTGGCAAGGCAAGGCAAGGCATGGCAATTTTTATTTAAAAAGATGCCCAATCTTGGGGGCTTTGGGCACTGTACAAAATAAAATAGACAAATAAATAGACACAGCTAAACTCAAAGTAAATATCTTTTTAACATTGCTTTCCATAAATAATAAGATGAATTTATCTAAGAGATAATAAAACAGGGTGGCCGAGGACCAAGATCAAGACCATAGCATAATGATCTCAATTAAAAGGCTAGGTCGGGAAAAGCCTGGGTGAACAGGAGGGCCTTGAATACCTCCAAAGATGAGGCCTCCCTAACCCCAAGGGGTAGCGAATTCCGCAGGATGGGGCCGGCGACACTAAAAGCCCTGTCGCCAGCCATTTTTAGCCTTGTCCTGGGAATTGCCAGGGGGCCACTACAGGAGGAGTGGAGGGGATGGATCGAGACAGCAAATGTAAGAAGGTCTGTCAGGTAACCAGGGCTCTGGCCATGTAGGGCCTTATAGGTGAGAAGACCCACATTAAAGAGGATCATCCACCTGACCGGCAGCCAGTGCAGCTCATGGAGTACCATTGTAATATGGCAATATTTAGGCTGCTCCTTAAGTAAACTGGCAGCTGCATTCTGCACCAGCTCCAGTCTGTGGAGAGATCCTCCCATGACCCCGAGGTAGAGCGCATTACAGTAGTCAAGCCTTGATGTCACCAAGGCATGCATCAAAGTGGGGAGGTCCAGAGGAGTCACACGGGGCTTCATCCTGGCAACATTCCCGAGATGGAAAAAACAGGACTGGACAGTGGAAGACACCTGCGCCTCCATCGTCAAACCCCTGTCCAGAATGACACCAAGATTCCACACCTCAGAGGAGGCCTTGAATGGGACAAATCCCAGAACAAGTCTGGTCTCTGCACCAGAGGCCATCCTATCCCACACTCTGTTTGACTCCACCACCAATGCCTCCGTTTTATCGAGGTCAGCTGCAACCAGCTGGAGGCCATCCAGTCACTGATGTCGGTAAGGCAGCTGTTTAGCACGTCTGCTGTGTTGGATGTTCCTGGGGCAAAGGATAAATATAGCTGGGCATCATCAGCATAGCAATGAAACCCCAGACCATACTTCCTAATGATCCTCCCCCCAGTGGTAGCATGTACACTTCGAACAACATTGGGGACAAGACCGAGCCCTGGGGAACTCCACATAACTGGAGAGCAGAGATGGAGGAGAAATTCACCATCACAACCCGTTGCCTCCTGTTGGTTAAAAACAACTCAAACCAGCAGATGACAGTGCCAGTGAGTTCACATAATTCCCTAAGGTGGTCAAGCAGCACACAATGGTCTACTGTGTCAAATGCTGAGGAGAGATCGAGGAGAACAAGAACTGTCCTTTCCCCTTGATCTCTGTCCCTGAGGATATCTTTCTGTCCCCAAACAAGCATGGTTTCTGTGCTATGTCTCACCTGAAAGCCCGATTGGAGGGGTTCATATAACTCATGGAGCACAAGGTGCTCTTCCAACTGAAGTGCCACTACCTTCTCCACAATCTTCACCAAAAATAGGAGGTTGGAGATGTGATGGTAATTTGCCTTGACCTCTGGGTCCAAAGATGGTTTCTTGAGGAGCGGTCTCACCATCGCCTCCTTCAAGGCATTGGGGAAGACCTTTTCTGACAGGGAGCAATGGATAATCAAGGCAAACACTGGGCCAACAGCGTCAACGCATCTCATGAAGAAACACGTCAGCACTGGGTCCAGTTCACAAAAAGTGTGATTCAGATTCTCCCCAACTAGATGATGCACACTCAGGACACTTTGAGCAACCACTGTCAGCTCTGGAGTAGCTGACTGAGGGAATTCCCTGCCAGATACTGGACACCCTGTCTGAGAAGAACCAAGCAAACTCTTCACATTCAGAGTTAGAAAAGGCCTTCTTCAGCTGTAGACAGGCCGGATGAAGTAGCCTGTCCACAGTCCAAAAACGTACAGCTGGTCAGCTATTCTGGGTAGCAATCTCCCTGGACAGAAATTCTGCCTTCTTACAGTTGATTGCCCCCTGGTACACATTATAATGTGCACTCAGGGCCAGTTTTTCCTCCTCCAGCCCGGTCTTCCTCCAGCAGTGCTCTAGCCTCCGACCCTTCCTCTTCAACTCCTTGAGCTCCCCATCAAACCATGGGGATCTCAAGTAGGAAGATTTGGGTCATACATGGATAGATACAAGGGAGTTAATGGCATTTGATAGCACCCTATTATAGGTGCCAACAACATCGCCAATGCCTCCAATGCATGCATTGCCCACACTAGATAGATCGGTTACTCCCAAAATGCCCTCTGGGGTCAATCCCCGAAAAGGGCTGCAGCTCATCATCTCTGTAGGGGGAAGGCATCCAGTGGGTGCCCCAAACATGAACCACACCATGCAGTGATCTGATCATGCCACCCGATCAGTCTTGAGATCATTTATCTCAAGCTCCAGTGAGAACACCAAGTCCAAAGTGTTACCCGGCCTGGTGGATCGGGGAGGAAACTACTTGTGACAAGCCCAGTGATGACATGGTCTGGAGTATGTCATAACCAAGCTGAGATGATTCAGCATCAGCCCAAACATTGAAATCCCCCATGACAATACATCTGGAGGCTTCTGATGTTTCACCGATGATGAAACTAGCAACCTCTTGCAGGAAATCTCACGCCGCCCTGGGGGTGGGGGGCGGTAAATCAGGAGAATCCTGCAGCCTGCACCTGGACCCCCACAGATAACCACACACTCAAAAGAACCTGGGGTTCTCACTGGGTGCACGGTGAAGCCCAAGTCAGATCTAAAGCAGATGGCTACCCCCACAACCCCTATGTTCCTCTCTGGGGCAGTGCACAATGGTATACCCAGAAGGCACAGCAGCCTCAGAAACCAGGCCAGCATTGTCCCCAATCAAGTTTTCATAATGCAAGCCAGATCAACCAAGGAAATCAAGTCTGCAATAATGGCAGTCTTGTTCCTGATCGATCTGGCATTGCAAAGCACCACTCGCAGGGGATTGGCAGATAAAGCAGCCCCTCGGGTTACCTGGACACTCGGGCTGGTGGACTCCGTCAGGACAAGCACTAAACATGCCTGGCCTCTCTCTTGTGCCTATTGTAATCCAGGGCACCTTCTGCACCTAACAATCTCTATCCAGTCTGCACTTTGCACTGCACAAATCATCCTTACAAAATCACAATACTGTCTGTAAATAAAAAAATAAAACTAATAGTCAAACTTCAATTCTGACTGGTGGCAGCACTAGCAACAGTCAGAGCAGGTCCACAGACAGAAGAGCAGGACAGAGAGAGAGATTCTTAATTTTTCTGGCCAACTGGCAAGGCCAACTTGGAGTTGGTCCGTTTTTGTCCCCCACCATGGATTACCATTTAGAGGGTGTGGGGTGGCTCAGTATCACAGTAGTTACACTCGCTCATCACTAGTCAGAGTAAGTAAACTCAGGTATGATGGAATTCAAGCATGCATGGGACAGTCAAAAGGCAGTTCTGGGGGTGGGGGTAGGAAAAAGTAGGCTGCTGGTTAACTAGGATCTGCACCTTATCCATTTGGTAGGGAAATGGGCAGACTGGGTGGGCCAAGTGGTCCTTATCTGCCATCAAATTCCATGTTTATATGTTTCTATCTCAATAAAGACACCCTAGCCACATGACCCATAAACATCAGAGAATGAAAACAGAGCAGACAGGAACAAAATTAATTGCACCTATTGTAGGTGAGTTAGCAGTACTGCTGAGCCTGAAGACATAAAAAAAAAACTCACACCGACCAACTGACCACCAGACCAACAGACTGAGAGATGCAGACTGAGGAGGGCCCAGGAGGAGTTGTGGAAAGCAGCAGCAGACAAGTCACAAACTGAATGGCAAACTGACAACACTTAGAATGAGTGCAGATCACACCAGCAGTGTAGGAACCTTAAGTTCACCTTACCTACATAAAAGTAGTAAAAGAGGACAAGCTGTTGGTACCGTTGACAGATTTGGAGCAGCAGCCTGTGCTTTTCCCTCTTCTGTCTTCTGTTCTGCAGTTGGTGCATGCAGATCATGCAGAGAAGTGAGAACCACAGTTTTTAAATTTTGGCCAATCAGAGATATCCGTTGCACATTCCACAATATGCAGAAAACAACTGTGTGCCTGAATCTCAACGGGTGCTAGGCTGGAGAGGTCAGGGGGTCAAGGAAGCTAAGTTAAATTAAGTCTAAGCATGCAGATGGGGGGGGAATGAGCAGACGGGGGTCCAGAGAACAAGGGCAGCACTCATCAGCAGTAGGACACATCCGGGCCACCACACAGAAATAATGGAGTATTAGCGGACCGGCTGAGAGTCAGCCAGACTGTAATGTATGTTCACAGCCTGGCTATGGACACTGCAGATATCAGTGTGGGAGAAACTATGTGTGTGCCCCCCAGAGTCTTGTACATGGGGTGGCTGCCCCTTCCGCTCCAACCTTCCTATGGTACTGGGTGTACCCCAGGGCTCAGTCCTAGGACCTCTACTCTTTATGTTGTATACCAATAATCTGCACAGTGAACTTAGCAACTCAAGGCTCCATTTGTATGTGGATGATCTGGTGATGTATACTTCGGGAACCAATACTGCCGCAGCATGCCCTGATCTTTAGGCAGCTTTTAGCTTCAAATGAACCTCTTTCAATGTAGCTACTACTAAATGCCAAGAAAACTAGGGTCATGTTCTTCTCCAACAACAGGAATTTACAACCATGTCCCTGTACCTACAATCAATGCCTACTTGAAGAATCCCTCAAGGTAATGCCAGGTTACAAACATCTAGGTGTGTGGCTTGATAACAAACTGTCCTCTGCTGTGGTCTGTAAGAAGCTCCATGTCAGACTTGGTTTCTATTATAGGATCCAGTGCTGTTTCCCCATGAAAGCCAGAATGCACCTGATGCAAGTGACCTTTCTACCAATCTTAAACTATGCTAATTTAATCTACAGCTGATGTCTGACAACATGTTTAAACAAACTTGATGTTCTCTACCATAGAGCTCTGTGGTTTATTAGCAATCTGCCTCCAAGAACCCACTATTGTCACCTATATACAGCAGTCGGATGGTCCTCTCTGCCCAAACAAAGATTAAACAATCTTTACATGTGGGCTTATAAGATGTTAACCACTTACCTGATTACATATCTGAACTTTTCAGCAAATTCTCTTGCTTCAATGCCCTTAGAATGAATAGTGTCATTCTCCTGGATGTACCTAGGTGTGCGACTCAATATGGCAAAACTGCACTCAGCAATATTATCCCGATGGCCTGGAAGAAGCTACAGAACACCCATTTCAGTGCATCCACACTACTCAGTAACCATTTTTATGTTGGCTTGCTGCGCCTATGCGCAAGTCAACATCTTGTGGTAGTGGCAGATTCTGGAGGTGCGTCAGTGTGGGCGAATGCACGGCACGCATTAGAAGGTGTGTCCGGCATTCCCCAATAAGGCAGCAAGCTATCGCTGACATGCACTGATGCCAATATTATGCAAAGAGGACAAAACTTCTAGGAAAAGTGCAGCTGCAATCAGAGACAAACTCCTCATGCAGCGGCACCAATGACACTCCTCCGGACCAGCGTTTCCTGGTGAATCGTCTAAAATGCTAGTGGATTTCAGTTCCTGTTTTCACTCCATTGCTGGCTATTTCAATGTCCCTAATTAAGAAAACCTCATATTCTCTTCAAAACAGCCCCATCTCCCCAATTCATGCAGGTAAGCAGAGTGTAATTAAACCCACTGTGCACTGTACCGCCGGCACCCCTCCAATCCCTTAGCACCAATCACCCGGTTTACAATTGGCATAGGCATCCTTTTTTACTATTAAACTGTAACAAGAAAACTGTCCATTGATGTCCTTTGTACCACTAGACCCTCCCTCTGAGCACCCCCACAGCCCTTCACAAATCACCCAGTTCACGATCGGCTCCTGTTTTATTATTTATTTTAAAACTGTAACAAGAAAACTTTCCATCGATATCTTTTGCGCTACCAAACCTTCCCCCTGAGCACCCCCTCAGCCCTTCACAAATCACCCAGTTCGCAATCGGCATTAGCATTCTTTTTTTAATTTATTTTAAAAATGTGACAAGAAGACTGTCCATCGATGTCTTTTGGGCCACCAGACCCCTCCTCTGAGCACCCCCCCACCCCCGCAGCCTTAACTTACCCATCGGGGGTTGGACCTCTGACACGTCTTCACTCTTCAAAACCCGACCCTAAACTGAAGAAACGGGCGTGCTGCACTGCCATATAGTGCATAGTCGGTAATGACTTTATACTGTTTCCCAGACCTCTTTAAGAGCAAAACAAGCTGATTTCCTCAGGAGCAGCAAGAAGCCAGATGTGTTTAAAAGTCTGTCTACAATAAGTAACTCAATGGGAAGTGATGTTGCAAGATGGCCATAGGCTGCTCTGCTCCGCTCCCCTCAACACACTGTGTACTTTTTGAAGGCTGATTAAAAAATACGTTTTTTTTTTAGGTTTTCATGAAAGAAACCCCTTATAGTTAGAGTTATAGCCTGAGTACAATAATCTTGGATGTTCAGTAGCTGTAAAAAAATTAAGATTCAGCGTTTTTTTGTCTCGACCGGTGGTATGGTGTTTTCTTATCGGCGTTTTGAGAGCCACTGAGTACTACGGATAATTATACATAGAAGTTAATTTCTCAGTTTTTAGTTTTAGTCCTTATGGAGTCATTTTCTGCTGGGGACATGTGTTAAGGTAATGCTTTGAATCTGAGATTTCATCTCAGAGGCCCAGTAAGATATGGTCACATCTGTAATGGATGATTCTCGTAGGAGCTGCCATTTTGGGAGAGCTATGGTAGTCCCCTGTAGAGAATTGAAGATTTGCCACATAGGCGAAAGGAGAATCAAGCACCCAAGGTGCAGAAATGCTCGTATGCAATTAAAAGAGGTATGCTATACCGTTGCCTAGGACTGGGGGTTTTTGCTCTATTAAAAGCCTTGAATTTACTGCGCTTACTGGAGTGCTGTTTTTGTCTTTTCTCCCAAGGCCAATATTATTAAGGCACCAAACTTCAGTAGAGGAAAAAGGAACTAAAGATAAACTAATGATGAGAGATGGGAGTGTGAGAGGAACAGCTGATGTAATTTGAAAGGAGTCCCGAATAGCTGTTACGGACACTTAGCACTGAAGCAGAAGGGAGTTGAAATTTTCTTCCTTTCAGAGACCTGAGATTTTACTTTTTATTGAAATAACTTTGAGGATGCTTCTTGCTGTGTGGATTTTTCCTGCAGGCCCTGGCAGGTCGCTGATAAGGCAACGTGCAGTGTTGCTTTACGAGGTATTTTTCTCAGGAGGTACTGTTTGTCTTCTAAATTGGGGCAAATTGGTCATTTTTATGAGTCTGGAAGTTAATACCCTACTGCTATTATAGAGACTGAACTCTTTGAACTGTGTCTTCGGACATATAATTAAAATTTAATATTTAGAATGTTCATCTACCCACTTTTTTCATTTTTCTAGGAGACGCTAGTTTATTTAATATGGATTTTATATATTTAAGGGCTTTCAAGCTCTTTAAAATCTTTAGCACTATATGCTACATGTTATTGTAAAGTAATGGCTAAGCAAGTTTTGGATCACGGATTTCTACTTTCATTGGTGCTGCATGGAAATATTTGTTTGATCGTCTTGGATTGTGTGCACTGTTCACATTTGCAAGTGCCAGAAGTGACTTGTGTACTAAGGCGCTAGGAGATTTGTCTAGTTTGTGCTTCCTCTAAAAACTTCTAGTTGCTGGATGCAGTTAAAGCAGGTAAATTATATGTTAGCATGTTATCAGGCTTTGGAACCTAAACAGGAAGCGTGTGTTAAGTATGCAGACTCTATTCTAGCTACTTGTTAGGCGCTGGATGTAGTAGGGCAGAAAAACGTTATGCAAGTATGTTAAAAGGTGCTTAGCCAATACAGAAAATGTATGTAAAGTATGCAAACTAAATTCTGGCCTAGTGTAGTTTGATATGAGGGTGCACTATGGAGAGATCCCCCTGGCTGAGGTTACAAGCCTCCTTAAGTACTGATTGTATGTATGGCAGAGTCAGGTAATTGGAGGCAAAAATGAACTTGGCCAGCAGTGTTTAAAGGGAGCTTGTATTCAGAAATGGACTTTAGATTATCTCATTATTGGTAAAAGGGGTGTAAAGTAAATGCAATAGGAAATAAATGTTATATGTCTTTATAATTATTCGTAATCAAGGCTGGACGTTGACCACTAACTTGATAAGAAATTTTTCATAGTTCTTCTTGAGGGTTTAATTTTGAACATATCTAGCCCATTCTGCAGTTCAAGCCCAGATTGGATGGAGTTTTATTTATTTATTTATTTATTGAGTACAATCGGAATTACAATCCTTTGAGTCACAGAGTCTTTTGCAAAGTATCCACGTTAGGTTACAGGGCGTGGAGGGTAGACAAATACAGTAAAAGACAGACGAGAACAGGCATTATTTACAATTTCAGTACTGATAGAGTAACTTTTTTTTGCAAAGGCTTCACGTCATTATCCGGATGTACCACAGAATTTGCTGCCCTTAATTCATGAAGCTGGAAATTCTGGGTCAAACAATGTTATAGGAATGAATTGTACAGGCAGGGATGGGACACTTAGTTGCCCCACTCCTGTGTTGCTGGGGCTACTTGGTGTGGGATTTCCCATAAACTGTGGGTTAAGGACCAGTGGACCCATCTGAGGTCTCTCTGGGAAGTCTGCCCAGGAGGGACCATTTGGGGGGGGTTTAAGATGGTCTACCTGAACTAGGGATCCTATTGCACCTGAATGGTAACCCCTATAGCTTACTCTGAGTTTCCACTTATGGGAGCCAGGGTACTACACTAAGTGTTATTGGACAAAGTAAACACGCAGAAAAGTAATAGCTCTATGGTGCGGTGTAGTAATCTACGTGTACTTTTCGAGTCTTCTTATTTGATGTGGGCAATCTGATAATATAGGGACTGGGATGTGTTTGATTTTTTAACTTGTCTAGCCATAAATGTTATTTAAGAACAAACAGTGGAACTCTGGGGGAAAAAAATCAGGCTATTATTGTTTGCTGTCTAGATTTATTAGGTGTGGTCTTTAGAGGGTATATTAATTTGAGGAGCTAGATGGTTTTTAACTGATTATAAGTAAAGTGTTTAATACAAGTTTATCATATTAGGAGGTAACTATTCTCATATTGAGTTAGTCTGAAATTGAATATTATAGCTAAGCACAGAATGTTTGATTGCATTTTTTTTTGTTTTTATGATGAGTATGTGTATGAGTATATTTATATTAGTTGTATGAATAGTGTAATGGCTTATTAAGTTGAACAATAAATCAATTGAACTGAACTGAAGTAACTCAATGTGCTGTGACAAGTTTTGAATACTATTGCTACCAGTTGTAAGACTTTTTGGTTAATATGCTGGCTATCTTAACTTTATGGTTGCAGATGATAAATGCTCCTTAATTTTACAGTAACACTGGCAAGACTTTGTTTTTTTCAGGCTGCCATGGGGCCACAATGTACAATCTTATTGTATGGGGACTCTCAGGGACATTTGTGACTATTTACAAATGTGCTGCCAGAAAATTTTTAAGTAACCTGGTTCAGTTCTGTGTAGCAGAACATTGACTTTTATGGATAAGATTTAGAAGATTCCCAGTGAGGTCTCTGCATTTTTTCCCTAATTAAAAAAAATGGATTCTCTCCATCCATCACTAGTCCACCCCCTCTCCGGTGCCCCTGATCAACTACTATGTTTTTAAAAAAGGGACTCCACATTCCTTCCTAAAGAAACACTCCAACAACTGCCAACTGTGTGTTGTACTGCCCCAGCCCTGTCTTCCCATATCATGCAGGCAAGCAGATTTAGAGTGTAAGTAAACCCTCCTGCAACTGCCTAATGTGCACTGTACCACCCGCACCCCTCCAATCCCTCAGCACAAATCACCCTGTTCCCTCCCCCGAAATATAACTGTGGCACTGGGAGTTTTGTTTGGAGGTTGTTAATATAGGTTCAGAGCAGCATTTTCTTTATGTGTTATATGTTTATTTTTCACAGTTATTAAAGAAATAAATAACTCAGTCCCTAGTCCCAATCCTCGCTTGGATATCTACAGTGTGAAGAGGCTCCATTGCTGTTGGTGCACTGTACATATCAGTAGATAGCTAGTTGAATGCGTTGCGGCTTTATCTGGCCGCACCCACTGCCTCCCAATGCTACAGGGGAAGGGGTGCAGAGCCACACTCTGGCTCTCCTCTTTATAGTTTAATACCCTTACCTTTTAGGAACACAGCCCTGGTGGTATTCCCATCCACAACAGCATCCCTGATGGCCATACAGTTTCTCTCCACCATGGCACTTGAGACATAAACCATAGGTGAGCGGGGAGGTGCCAGGGCTCAGCTAATCTAGCTCTGAAATGAGCCCTGGTAGCACATGCATTGCTGCAGGATGCATAATGGGAAGGCAGGGTTTACATTTAGAGATAGCACCCTTATAGGTCCCCTAGCTCCTAAAGCTCTCATGAAATGCAATTCCATTACTGGTGGTGTTTTGTTCGCTCGTCCCCCAAAAAGCACCACGTTTTTCTTCCTTTCCCAACTCTTCATTTATTATTTTCATTCTCTGTATTTCTGTCTTCCTACTTTGCCCTGTCTGTAACTTATCTAAAGCTGCGTTTATCTTTACTCCTATGCTCTCATATAAACATTCATATCACTCCAGTCTCTGCCCCTGCTCACCTCTCAGTAATGTATTTTCTCCATGTTTACTTATTTTTCCTTATTCATTTCAATAGGTCTGAAAGGACGTTAATTCCTTCCCCATCAGATAAGTATTACTTTACATCTAACTGATTCTATCCTTCCTGTTTACTCCCTAAGAACTAAGCATCCTTTGTGACCCCTTTCCCATGTTTTATTTTACAGGTCTGATGGATGTTGGCTCTACAAGACTCCTACATCTTCCCCTCCCCCGGTACACAGGTAAGAGATCATCAACATATTACCTATACTTGTTGCCACAGATGGTGTGGTGTGCAGGATGTACATTCTGCAATGCTTTGTTAACTAGCCAATAGTACTGTAACTGTGAGGGTGGGGGGAGTACTGTTTTCAGTACTAGCCATGGAAGGTGTGTGTGTGTGTGTGTGTGTGTGTGTGTGTGTGTGTGTGTGTGTGTGTATGTGTTCACAGTAGTACAGGTGGGTGAATAGCTTATTTGGAACATTTGGCTGACTATTTGCATTTGAGTCCCAAAATGTTCAGCGTTCAATATTCATTGTTCATGTTCCTGTGGGGGAAAACAGATAAAAACAGGCCCTCACCCTCCTACAGAGCAAAACTATCTAAAGATTACAACCTCAGTCCCCTAGCCCTCCCTTCCTATCACCAAAACCTACAGTTTATTCAACCATGCCACAATAGGTGGCTGGCACAACCCGTCCACCTCCATGGCTGAACACTGCCTCTTGTAGTGAGCTAAATAATAGCAAACCCTTCCACCCCAGCAGCAGCACCCAGTTTCTAACTTGATCAACACCAGCATTTTCTTGCTGTGTGGAAGCCTCCAGGCATGGAAAAGTATCTGACTCAACCTGCCCACCTCCATAGCTGGTTGCCTTTTTGTGAATGAAAGCGCTTCCATGCTTGTTGGCATAGTAAACCAGCTGATCATGTGATCAGATTTGTTACTATACGAGCATGCATGGTAGCACTTTTGTTCACAAGAAGGTGACCAGCCATGCAGGAGAGCAGGTTGAGGCAATTGCCTTTCTGTCCCTGTGGGTATCTTCTTGACAGTTAGAAAAAATGGGTGTTACAAGAGGAGTCGGACAGCTATGGAGGCAGGCAGGTTGTGCCAGTCATCCATTGTGGGACAATTGTTAAAACAATAAATTTTGGGTGCTGCCAGAGTGAAAGGGTGGGTAGGGAATGGGGGGTTGTAGATTTTTAAACAGTTTGTCTATGGATGGCACTTTTAGCTTTATTTTAAAGTATTTCATGAATATGAACAGTAGTGCCACTGTTCTTTATTCATATCTCAATAACGAATAGGGCATTTTCCATTATTTGTAGTATTTGGTAAATACTATTAATCCCTCTCACACGCCTAAACAGCGGTTTGTTGATAGCTGAGAGTTTGAGGGTGGAGATTGATTGAGTGCTGAGGGTGTATGTGAGAATGCCAAAGTTTGGCTGTGTGGTGTCTGTGTCTGTGTGTGTGTATGCATGTGTGTGGCAGGCCTGGATTTGGTGACCATAACAGAATCTAATGCTACACCGATAACAATAGCTCAGATCTGGCCATTTCAGGATACACCATGTTATGACAGGACAGGGAGGGGTGTTTATGTGTTACAGAAGGCATAAAGGACACAGAGATACACAGAGAACCTTCCCCTTTTCCCATTCTTGTCCTTCCAAGTTCTTGATCACTCTCATGGCTCCTCATAGCTCCCTTCCCTTGCCTCCTCATAGTAACAACCCCTCTCTCCTGACCATGCAACTCTCCAGTATACTTCTCATTGCCCTTTCCTTCCTACCATTTCTGTTGCCCACAACCTCTCTCCCTCCTGCAAGCTTCCCTGATCTACCCTTCTTCTATGCTCCCTCTCCTAACCCCAACCCTTCCTCTCCCCTCCTCCTGCCTCCTCCCCTTTCCCACTCCCAGGCTGTTCCCTCCTCCCATCAGTCTCCTCCTGGCTTCACCTGGTGTCCATCAGAACCACTATCCCCCTCCACCTTCCTGATCCCCCCTTCATCTCCACTGCATCGCTGTTGCTCCCCGGTCCCCATTAAACTTATCTTACCTCTACTACTCCTCATAGCCAGTGGTGATGTTGTGTCTAACCCTGGTGCAGCCCATTCCCTTCCCTCCGATCTCCCCAAAGGGCTCCAGGTGACCCACAACAACATCCATAGTTTCCTGCCCAAAATTGATCAGCTACAACCCCCATGGTTTCCCTCCTCCTTGATGTCCTGATAGTTTTGGAATCTTGGCTTTCCCCCAATATTCCCGACTCCACTATTTCCATCCCTGGTTACACCCTCACCTGCCAAGACCACACCATGAAAGATGGCGTCATCACCATTTACCTCTCTTCCTCTATTCAGTTTAATATGGTGCTGTCTGTCACCTCTCTTGATGCTTACGGAGGCTAGAAATGACATGCCAGTCACTCTCATATTACTGGTGGGGAAATTAATGGTGACTATACTAAAGAAGAGGCTGATGGGGTATGTGGAGGCAAATGGGCTGCATGACCAACATCATGGTTTAACGGGTGGGAGCTCATGTGAAACAGTTCTCACAGATTTCTTTAACTGGGTGACTAAGGAGGTGTATTAGGTGAAAGTACTGGATGTTGCCTATCTGAATTCAGTTATGCCTGTCTGGTCTTCAGTAATGCCTTTGCCACTGTGCCACACAGGAGGCTAAAATAGAAACTTAGCAACCTGGGTTTGAGGACAAGGCAGTATGGTAGGTATCAAACAGGTTGCAGAATAGGAGACAGAGAAGAATCAGAATTTATATAGCACTTTTCATACACATTGTATCCTAAAGCACTTTACAAGCACTGCTAGACTAAATTGAAGTGACTGAATGTGTAGTAGCAGCCGTTTTGCACATCAACACCCACACACAGCCTTGGACAATTGGATGAACCAGTTTGAAGGGAAGGGAAGGGGAATGTTGGTCAGGACACCAAAGAAAGTTCCCTACTCTTTCTATAAAGTACCTTGGGTTATCTCACTATCCTGTGACACCCATCAGGACAGCACCAGAGATGGGTAGAAGGGACCTCAGTTTAGCATTTGATCCAAAGAATGGCACATCCTGACAGTACAGCACCCCCCTAGTACTGCACTCAGGTGCCAGCATGTATGGTATGAGCCCAATCCCAGTGTGGGACTAGAACCAATAACCTTCTGTCCCAGAGGTGGATGTGCTACCAAGTGAGCCAAGCTGACACCTGGTGGTAAATGGATTTCTCTGGGGAATGGGAGAGTGACCAATAGAATGACAAGGATTGGCATTAGGTCCTGTCCTCTTCAGTGTATTCATAAGTGTCATTGCTGAGAAACTGCAGGGGAAGGTGTGTCTCTTTGCAGTGACATAATAATCTGTGACAGGGTGGGCACCCAGGAGGTGTTGTAGAGAATACAAAGGGGTATGGGGAAACTGAAGGAATGGTCTAGGGGTGGCAGCTTTTTTCAGTGCTGAAAAGAGCAAAGTTATGCACATGGTATAGGGAAACATAGGCACTGAGTATATGATGGGGTACTTATAATCATCAAGTAAGAGAGGGACATTGGGCAACTCATATCTGATGATCTCAAGGTGGCAGGGCAGTGCAACAGGGTAGCTGATAAAGTTATTGCATTGCTAAGGTGGATATATAGAGGTTGTTTAAACAGGAGAAGGTAGATGGTGTTGCACCTGTATCACTCAGTAGTGGGACCACACCTAGAGTACTGTGTACACTGTCAGTTCTGAAGGCCACAACTCCTCAAGGACATTGACTGAGTGGATGTGATCCAGAGGAGGGCCCTCCAAATGATGCATGGAACTGCACGAGAAAACATACAAGGAGGGACTGTGGGAACTTAGCATTTACCCCCAGGGAAAAGCTTGACTGGACATGATTGAGCCATACGTATGTCACAGGAGTACACAAGGAACAGGAAGGGAGTCTCTTTCAGAGAAGGAGGAGCACCACAATAGGGCACATGCAAAGAAGCTTGAACAGGGGAAGTTTAGAAGTGATGTGAGGCCATCATACTTCTCAGAAAGGCATAATGGATGCCTGTAACAGCATGCCACAGGAGGTGGTGGGGGCAAAGACAGTGGGGGGGGTCTTCAAACATGCATGGCATAAAGACATGAACATGATACACAGAGGAAAGACAGGAGGTAATGACACCTGAGGCTGAAAAGAAACATAGAAACATAGACTTTGACAGCAGATAAGGACCGCTTGGCCCACCTAGTCTGCCCATTTTCCTATCTAATGGATAAGCTGCAGATCCTAGTTAACCAACAGCCTACTTCCCCCTACCCCCAACTAGAATTGCCTTATGTCTGTCCCATAAATTCTTCAATTCAGGGGAGTAGCAGCCAGCAGGGAAATAGGGTACGCTTGATGGGCTTAGGCCTACGGGTTCTTTTTTCTCCCATTAGATTCCATGTTTCTGTGTTGCTAGAGTACACGGATCACTTGCACCCCTATACAAGAGTACCGCATATTCTACTCCTCCTTATGAGGAAGTGAAGATACAATATGAGTCTTTCAGCAGCAGCCAGCTTCCAGTGCCAGCAAGCCAACATTCGGCATTGACAAATGCTTGTTGATAATGGTTTAGTGTGTCCACACTGCTAGTGTCCAACACACAGAACTGTGCTTGCCTGGACACACTGCAGCTAGAACTGTTTTAGTTAAACCATTACAGCTTAAAACTTTTTTACTCTTGTCCAGATCTGTGAGTAAAACCATGTTAGCTCTAAAACATTTTTAAAAATAGTTTTAAGACTAGGTGTCTAGCAGGGTTTAAAAAAACTTTTGTTAAAATGTTTTAAGGGGGCTTGTAGTCTGGCTGCAAACAGTACTAGGGGGATTTAAAACATTGTAAGGCAGTTAAACCTTTTTTAAGTTCCTCAGTGTGTCCAGGGCCTAAATGGTACACAACCCTGTAATCAATCCAGATGTAGGACTTGTAAGCTCATTTCCACTTTGGATTGTGTAGTTACATCACAAAACAGACAGTTCAGGATACAGGGGAATTATACATGTGCATCAAGTAATATTGTTTATTTCATTCAATGCAAGAGATGTTCACAAACAGGGTACTGTATGTTGGAGAGACAAGTCAACCTTTCCACACTAGAATGAACTCGCACAGACATACTATTAATATGAAGATAACAGACAAACCAGTGGGACAGCACTTCAATCAGCCTGATCACTCCATCTCAGATATATCAGTACTGGTCTTAAAAGGACATTTCAAAAATACACAACAGAGACGGACTTTTGAGATTAGACTTATTTTACTACTCAGTATGGTAGCAGATGGCATGAACATTGATTTGGGTTTCATGACACAGTACCCTACTTAAACTTACACAGACTTTTACTTCATAGAATGGACATTTAACAGGACTTCAGTGTTTTTTTCCCCATAGAGTCCTTTTTAACTGGTTATCAGCATTCTGGTTTCTCATCAAATAAACATTTGTGTGTGGGGGGGGTTGGGTTGTCGTGTGTGGGGAGGAGCAGTGTATGTGTGTGAGTGTGAGTGTGTGTGTGTGTGTGTTGGGGTAGGAGGATGGTGTGTTGTTTTTTTAATGGGGGGTGGGGAATTAAAGTGGGGAGGTTTGAGGTTGTGGCTATATTGAGGTAGGCTTCTATTCAGATATATGTCATAACTGTGCTACAGTGTGTTAAGACCCTTAGCTCACATTCACAGTGAATATATACATCTTTCTACTAGTTATCATTTCCCTGTGGGGGTGGGGGGGGTTAATTCGGGTTCTATTCAGATTCTTAAGACTGATTCTGTACATATAACAATTTGATTATATACTGCCACATTATTGAACTCTGAATATTTTAACTTGCATGAACTCCTTTTCTAGGGGGTCCATGATAGACTTTTTTTTTTATTTAGCACTAATACTGACAATTGATATTACCTTTTAAAACATATTGTTACAGCACTATAGGTCTTAATGTTTATGGAGTTTAACTAGTTGAGAGTATAGTTAAGTAAATGTCTCCAGATATGTTTAATACTCTATGAATGTGTGAATCAGTTGTTCACACTACAGACATTTTCTTTATACCCCCCCAAAGTTCCATATACAGTATAGAAAAGTTTTGTTGTATAGATTTTTTTTATCATACAATAGTATCACATTTTTAATATGCACTTATATGGGTATTAAATCATAAGGTCTTGCTTTTAATTAAGAATGTATTCACTTAACACACACATTCTTTCATAATTACAGTTAGTGGGACTCTCTACTTGGAGTATTCTCTTATCCCTTCTGTTAACATTCGACCTTGGTATGACCCAAGTTCGGGAGCGAGCTTCAGCCAACGGGGGTTGGCAGGGGAAGGAGAGGATTGAGCATCCGATGGACAGCTCTCCTCTCCCGGGGGCAGGGCCGGGGATTGACCGGCATACCAGCAGCTCCCAGTAGAAATCGGGAGCACTGCAGTATGCAGACAGCACAAGTAGCATGGCTGACACTGGCAGGGTTGCCAAGAGCATGCCATCAGGGGTGCCCATGCAAGGAGGGGCATAAAGGGACCAGAAAACAGAAACACCTGGCTCTGCAGGGTAGGCGATGGCATCTGACCCGCATGCCCACTGCCAGATCCATCTCACCCGGCTTCTCATATCCTCCACCCAGGTACTCACCTACAGCCAGGGTCTGACTTCGAAGAGCACCCAAAGAGAGGGGTGGCCCTATCCTGGAGGGGTTAAGCTGGGGGTACTGGCTGTGGGAGGCGGGGGGGAGAGGAGGCTTAGGGCCAAGAGGACCTCAAATGGGGCAGGACCAGGCAGGATGCCAGAGAGAGGCTCCGCAGGCTGTGACCAGAGTGAAAAAGAATGTAAAAAAAACACATTTGACCTTGGAAGGTTTCTCAAGCAGTAACAAACTGGTAGAATCCAGTTCTTTCCATTTAAATCAGTGATTTTTCTTTTTAAACAGGTATTTGAAACCAATGAGAATTTTGTTTCTTTTTTTTATGTATGATCTGGGTGTTATAAGAATGTGATTCTCTAAACAACTGGCATAAGTCTCCGAGGAAGGATCTGGTTGGTCCGAAAGTTTAGACACTGTTTTCTTTTTGTAACATCTCTGTTGGTCCAATAAAGGTATTAAACCATTTGCTTCTGGATCTAGGGTATAATTAGAACAGTTTCATTTTGTCTTAGCTGTGTAGTTTAGAAAGAATGGCAAAGCTTTTTCCTGAGCATTAAAATTTAGTATTCGATCCTTGTGGAGGTCCTTCATTGTGCAGTGTTGCTCGATAAGTGCAATGCTGTAATTCTGAAGCATCGACACTGAACGTTGCTGTATCCAATAGCACCCAAATTGTTCAGAGAAGTTGTGCTAACAGATATATACTAAAAGCAAAACAGGCTTTTTTCCTTCTGAGATCAGCCAGTAGCAGTACAAGTACCTCACTCATAAGGGGATCCTGAGTAAAGTGCAGCAGCACGGCTCATGTGCAATGCTGTAATTCCCAAGCATCAGCACTGAAATTTTATATATAGCACTATCGCTAGCAGTCATTGTACAGAAAATATTGATAGCAGCAGTATATTAAAAAAAACTGTGGGGGTAGTGGGGTTGTGATCAGCCACTAGCAGTACAAGTGTCCTAGCCATAAGCGGGCCCTATGTCATGCTCAACAGCATGCTATGTATGCTGTGCTGTAATTCCCATAGGTCAACACTAAACATTTCTGTATTGCAGTTGCACCAGCTGGAATTGTACAGGGAAATTGTGCTAGCTGTTGTGTATTAACAGAAAATCAATATTGTTTTTGTGTGATCAGACTGTAGCCTTACAAGTTCCCCATCCATTGTGTAGTGCTACATCATGTACAGCAGCATCGTACACATGCCACACTATCATTCCCAGTCGGGCATCAGCACTGAAATTCGCTGTGTAGTAGTAAAGTTAGCATTAATTGTGCAGGAAAAGTGTGCTAACAGTTGCAAAGTAAAAAGAAAACTGTGGGATTTCTTTGTGACGAGCCAGTAGCACTATAAGCACACCACTCAAGTGAGGTCGTATATCATGCACAGTAGCTAGTGCAGTACACGTGCAGTGTTATAATTCTCCAATATCAGCATTGAAATTCAACATATACTGTAGCAGTAGCACCACAAAATCTGTACTACCAGCTGTATATATTTTTTTGCAGTTAGTCATTTTACTAAAATTTTCAGCTAGCTGTTTATTTAAAAGGAAACCACTGCCTAAACCCAATGAGGCTACTATACCTTCAAGGTCACTTGCAATCAAACATCAAAGACATCAGTTGCACAACTGGAGTAAGACTTCAGTGCTATTAAACCCGTCCTCCCATCCTCAAAGAGTCATCCAAACAGGCCCACTCCCTGACTCTATTAGTGATCACCGTATCATCTACCGTGTTCGCAAAATCCACCATCTCAAATCCCCCCCCCTAAGTTCTTAGTCCAACGGTCGTTCAAATCCCTAAACCTCGCTCCCCTCCTAAATGACCTTGTCCTAGCTAACTGTCTCCCCTCCCCCCCAACCTGATAGATGACACCCTACTTCACTTCAAAAACACATTCCTTAAGATATGGGATTCCCAAGCTCCACTATGATGTACTAGGGTACGCGGTACCCACCTTCCTTGGATCTCCGAAGAGCTCACAGCTTGTATGAACGCCCGTGACTCAGCATGGTGAGTCTTCAAAGCCTCAGCCCTACCTCAGGACCTCTCCCACTATCGGTAGCTGCGCAACATGTGCACTAGAACAACTCAACTAGCTAAAGCAGAATATTTTAGATCCTCCCTCCAATCTAACCTTAATAGCCCCTTCAAATTCTGGAAAGTCATACACTCCCTCTTCTCACCCCCAGCGGCCAAGCCCTTACCTCTCCTTAGTGTAAACAACTCCACACTCTCGGATTCTATTTCAGTCACTCTTGAGTTTCTTATATTTCTCCACCAGTGCTTCCTCGCTCCTTTCCTCCTTACCCCCCCATGTCACCATCTCCACCACCTGCAGGGCAAAAACTACCTCAAAATACAGGTATTTTCTCCTTCAGGGAAATCTCTCTCCAGATGAAGCTCAAGAAGCCCTTCTAACTTTAAGCCCCTTAAATGGGAATTCCCCAGATGGACTAGACCCCAAACTTCTGTTCCTCTCGGCCTCTGCCATAGCCACCTGTATTGCATACCTCCTAAATCTATCCTTCACCACTGCATCTGTCCCTCTGTCCTGGAAACATGCCATTGTTATCCCTCTCCACAAAGGGGGCACCTCCTCCTCCACCTCAAACTATCGGCCAATCTCCCTCCTCCTTGCTCTGGCGAAGCTGCAAGAACACTTAGTGCTTAGCCAGCTAACCTGCTATCTTGCTGACTCAGATTTCTTCACACACTACCAGTCCAGATTCTGGAAAGATCACTCCACTGCCTCCTCTTTACTAAGGCTCACTAACGCCATCCAATCTGGAATGGTAGAGGTCTCATCACCTCTGCCATTTTCATCGATCTGGCCAAGGCCTTCGATACAGTCTCCCATACTCTGTTACTGTCTAGCCTCTCTGACTCTGGCCTCTCCACATCTGCTACTGCCTGGTTCAGTGCCTATCTTACAGACTGCACTCAATCTGTCAGGATTGTGGATGCCATATCCCCTCCCCTCCTCATGTCCACCAGTGTCCCCCAAAGATCAGTGCTTGGGCCTATCCTGTTCTCTATTTTTCTAAACAACCTGCCTCAAACTTGTTCTGCCTCCTCAATCCACATGTATGCTGACGATACTGTCCTATTTTCTTCTGGCTCCTCCCCAGCCTCAGTTGCTTTTACCCTCCAGGCGGATTTTAACAAAGTCCAGCTCTGGTTCAACTCTCACCAGCTTTCTCTAAATGCTAAAAAAAACTGTAACTATGACTTTTGGTATATCCCAATGACTAGCCAGACTCCCCCCCAACTTTTCCACACCCTTGATGGGTCAGAGCTGGAGGACGTCACCTCCTTCCGGTATCTTGAAGTTTGGCTTGACCGCCACCTCACCTTTGCAGTCCATGCTGATTCTGTTCTAACAAAACTCCACCCCAAGCTTGGAGCTTTATATCAGAACCGTTCTAGCCTCCCCTATCCGGTCCGTCGTGAGCTTACCAAGAAGATGATTCTTTCCTCCTTCGATTATTGTGATATTGTTTACAGTGCCACCCACAAGTCAGTTTTATCCAAACTGGATACCCTTTTTAATGCTTTCTGCCGGTTCGCTCTTGACGCTCCTCCTCGCACCCACCGCTGTGAGCTATACTGCTCCCTTGTTCTCCCCTTCCTTGAGAACTGCCGCCTAATACACTGTGTCAAGTTTATCTCAAAGATCGGGTTTGGTACCCTCCCAGTGTATTTGACCTCCATACTATCGCCCCCTCTGGCATCCACCTATGCTCTGAGGTCCCTAGATTCCCGGCTCCTGTTAATCCCAAGACATCAGACCCAAGCTGGCCAGGCCACCTTCTCTCACCACTTCCCTCAACTCTGGAACTCTTCCCCCTCTGAAATTCGTCACTCTTCCTCTATCCATTCACTATCCTATGCCCTTGCCAACCACTGCTCAGTAAACTGCTCCTGCAGCTAACTCTCCAATCTATGCTGCTTCAGACACTCCAATATTTCTTCTTCCAGTAGGCCCAATGGTGCTACTTCGCTAACCACACCCAACTACTGCACTTGATCCCAACTTTTGAGTTAGCTAGCTTTCACTTACCCCTATCTCATTATATACCACAACCCAATACCTTAGCAGGATTTCCTCATTGTAACTGTTACTCTCGACTGTTAAGGTATATGTATTAATCCACACTCACCTATTCCTGTCAAACATATGCAGCTGTATTATCTAATTATACGTTTTCAAGGTATAAAGCATGACTTCCCCATGTAATTGCTATTATACTATAAGTAAGGGTAAATTGTCATCTACACCCAACTATTTCTGTCAAATGTTGTCAACTGTATTATAATTGTATGTATATATGTCAGGACCTGAACTATCCTTGTCCTCTTCTCCACTGTACCCCTCCCCCCAGGTCGCACCGGGAGACGAGCAGTTCTTGCTCAGTGTGCTTTTCCTGGTGAAACAATTTCAATAAATAAACAAATATTAATTAGACTGGGATTCACCCAATGATTATAATGACTGAGCTGGAGAGGAGATGTCATCAGTGCTGGGCTGGTCTGGTTTGTGTAATCATGTTTAACCTACAGACTTTGTAAAATAGGACTATTGTGGAAAACTGCATTTAAACTACAAAATGGCAGCTATTTTCTTCACCTATTCCCCAAGAATGGCATTGCGAGGGGTCAGAGAGCGACTAGTCAATGAATCAGGTGAAGGTACCTAAAGGAGCAAACTAGATGGACTTCAGTACCTAACAGAGACCTAATTTGTTCTGACATCCCTGCAGCCACCAACTGCCTACCAAGTGACATATTTCCAAGGCTGCCTACAATGGCTAACAGTTTGACCCAACAATCAGAGCTGCAGATTCTCATGTGAACAGCAGGGATTGTTCCAGACCACAGACAAATCTGCATGAGATTCCAAGGGAAGCAGGGCTGGGAATGATTGCTATGAGTACTGTTGAAACAGGCAGATTGTGCTGCAGAAGCAGATTGCACATCTACCTAAGACAATCAATCAGACTGCAAGGCAGAATTACTGCCTGCCAAAAAAAAGGTAATTGCATTTGGTACACAATTTTGAAGCTGACAGTTGTGAGCTGTAAAGGGACTTTGTATATAAGATGGACAGCTACAGCAGTGAAGCAGTGGTGGTAAATTGTGCTAGGAAAGAGTAGTCATGTAGGAGAGGAGCTGTCTCCAGCATTGACTGCTTGCTTATCTTTGCCATTTTCTGCTTGCCTCTTATGGTCCATTGTGTCCTGCCTGCTTATTTTATCCATTGCAGAGTCTATCACTGACCTAGAACAATTGCACTGGCCAGACCATTGTTTCCCTACTGTAAAACTGTTTTGTTCTCAACAAGCCTATCTCTGCTGGGACTGAACTTTCCCAAAGAATTGTTTTGTGCTTGACTCTTTGACAGGTGAAACCCCAGTATTTTCCAAGGACACTCTCTATCACTGTGTTTACCTGCCACTTCACCTATCCTCTTGTGTGCCTCTAGGCCACCAACCAGCAGTGGTAGCAGTACTGCTGGGGGTGGGGCATACATTTTTACATCATTTTTCAGTATCAGAGAAGTGTGCTGGTAAAGTGCAGAGTCACATAGGACAGTGGTAGTTTCACAGGCTGACTGGCTGCTTATCTTTACCATTTTCTGCTTTTCTACCATGGTCCACTGTGTTCTGCCTGCTGACAGTTCCCTCTGCAGAGTCTATTACTGACCTACAGCAATCAGCACTGGAACACTTCTTGCCTGCAGGTACTGTAAAACTGTTTTCTGCTCAACATTCCTTGCTGTGCTTGGACTGAACTTTGCTGGAAGAAATGTTTTGTGTGTGTGACACTGATGGTATACCATTGCTAAAGTGAAAATACTACAGTGACTGGTCATTTACAGTGACAAAATGACAGGGCACTGTAGGTCACTGTAATCATCACTACAGTGGCGGAACCCCTGCCACAGCTTTTCTGGTTGTTGCCCTCCTCCCTGAAACACCTCCATTGTGGAGATGATTATAGTAAGATCTGTGGGGTGCAGGGGGACATAGTCCTCTGCAGAAAACACACTAGTATTCCTGATAGCACAATGCGGACCACGGTCCATACTTGTGCCATCTCAGTAAAGCCAATCAACAGGTTTGCTGTCAAACTGGTGTCATGGAACCGACACTGACTAAGGTGAATCCCCAGAATTTTACAAGCATTGTCCCTTTCTATCACTGTATTCACTTACCACTTCACCTATTCACCTGTGTGCCTCTAGACCTCCAACCAGTGGTGGTGGCAGTAATACAGGGGTTGGGGTCATGAGGTTTTAATTTTCACATCATCCTTCAGCAGTGCAGTGAAGCAGCAGCAGCAGTGAAGTGCACTGTGAAAGTGCAGAGTCTACTGTAATTGGAGAGTATAGTTTCATGGGATGGCTGGCTGCTTATATTTACCATTTTCTGCTTGCCTTCAATGTTCCATTGTGTTCTGCCTGCTGATGTTATCCACTGCAAAGTCCATTACTGACCCAAAGCAATCAGCACCCTACTTGCCTGTAGGTAAAACTATTTTGTGCTCACAGTACTCTGCTGTGCTCGGACTGAACTTTACTGGAAGAACACTTTTTTGTGTGTGACTCTGTGACAGGGGGTGAATGGCCAGTATTTTCCAAGAACAGTACCTATCTATTACTATGTACATCTGCCACTCCATTGAGTCACTAGTGTGCCTCTAGATCTCAAATTAGCAGTGGCGGGAGCACTGCTGGAGGTAGGACCATTAGGTTTCCATGTTTGCATCATCCTTTAGCTACAGTTGGGAAGGGGCAGTGGTAAAGTGCATTGGTAAAGCTCAGAGTCAGACAGGAGTCAAGCAGGAACAACAGGAGCCAGGGCATCCTCTTATGTTCATTTGATTATTGAGTTAGTTTTTCTGTACATATCTTGTAATGTTAGCTTGACTACATTTTAAAGTATTTATAGTGTATTGTTGACCTTTGTTCTGCATGAATTTCCATCCTTGCTAAACATGTTGTTGTACCACAGTTCAAAGGTCATGGAACATTATTGTACCCTTTTCTGGTACAGTACAACATTACAACTAATGCTATATCTGTAGCCACTTGGACTGAGAACTGTTGCAAGGAAAAATTTGTTTAAAAAAGTGATGCTGCTGAGCCATGTGGTGGAGGGGAGATGGGATGACCCTCAGGCACAAACCTGATTGCAAACAACAAATGTAAGACAATATGGTATAGATAAGTCAACTGCAACATTTTAAATTCAATTGTTTTTTATGTAACTTCTTGAAATGTGACTGTGATCCAGACATTTCAGTGTGGCTCTGCTTTCCATTCTTCTGCTTCACTTACACTGAAATAAATGATCTTTCCCTGGCTAACTCTGAAAAAACTATACATAAAAAGACTACTGTATGGGCAACCATGTGCCCAACTAGCCTGAGCTGCCACCTCTGGGTTGCATCAGACCTCTTGTGCTTCATTCTTGAGGTTTGATGTAATAAGAATCCTTCTGTGGCAGCACAGACCTCTTGTGCCTGGTTGCCATCCAATATTTTATATATATATATATATATATATATATATACATATACATATACTTAATATGTTCTGTTAGCTGGTTTTATATATGACTCATTGTCCTTTTTTTATTATTGTTTGACTTGTTTAGTTTATTTTTTTGTTTATTTAGAAGTGTCACCAGGAAAGACATACGTGACTAACAAGAGCTCATTTCCAGATGCATCATGGGGGGAAGGGAAAGGAGGGTACACTTGAAAATACATAGAGTTGAAAACAACGTGTTACAACTGTAAACAGCAGATAAATAAATACTAAGGTAACTATGTACAGTAAATTGCACATACCCCAATAATGCAAAGCATCATGAGAAACATATACACGTCCTCATGAGAGAATTTGGACTGGTTCAACTTTAAGCAGAATTGCATGGTGCCAGAAGGTCTCACAGTGCAATCAGCAAAGGCTAAGAACAGCAGACACATACACATGTTTAGTCCTCATTTGGACTCATCAGTGTGCCCTATCTGTGTCTTAGCCCAGGGAGAGGGAGCCAACCATCCCTTAAGGGGGGATGTGATTTGTTTGGGTCATGGAGAGCCCAAATTAGAGAAGGAAAAGAACTACAAATGAACCCCAGAGCAAATTCCCTGAATGATGAGTTCAAATGAGGATGAAACACGTGTTTGTGTCTGCTGTTCTTAGCCTTTGGTGTTTGCACTGTGAGGTCTTCTGGCACCATGCAATTCTGCTTAAAGTTGAACCAGTCCAAATCCTTTCATGGGGATTTGCATATGTTTCTCTCATGATGCTTTGCATTATTGGGGTATGTACAATTGTGTTTTCTTTAATAACCCATGCCTCAACTAGGTTCATTTGGCAGGATTTTCCAGAGATAAACTCATGCTGGTGACTGTTCTGGAGCCCATTGTCTTCCATAAAGGTCAACAGCTTTTCCTTAAGTATTGTCTCCATCAGCTTCCCCACTATGGAAGTTAAGCTTACCAGCCTGTAATCACCCTGCTTATTCTTTGGTCCATTTTTGTGGATGAGTACCATGTGGGCCATCCTCCAGTCATGGGGTAAGCACTCTGAGTCCAGGGAGGTATTGAATAGTTCTGCAAGTGGTCCAGCTAGGATCTCAGCTATTTCCTTCAACATCCTGGGGTGTATGACATTCGGTCCTAGTGCCTCATCCACCCTCAGAGCCCTTAACCCCTCCAATACCCTACCCTCAGTGATCACCCCATCTGTTACCCCCTCTCCCTCTTGTCAGTCCTGCGGTAGCTGCCCTCTTTTTTCCCTCATGAATACAGAAGTACTCATTCAGTGCTTCTGCCTGATCCACCCCTTTCTCTGCCCACCCCCATTGTTCCTGATCCTCTCAATCTGGTCCTTGTAGCTCCTTCTCTCCCTATGTATCTGAAGAAGTCCTTTTCACTGTCCCTGATGCCCTGTGCCAGCCTCAATTCCCTGGAGGCCTTAGCTGCTCTGACTCACCTGTTAACTTCCTTGGACCTCTTCACATATTCCTCCCTATCCACCCCCTTCCATGATTTCTTGAATGCTGCTTTTTTAACCCTCACCATTTCTAAGACAAAAATGGGAAGAACCTGATGAAACCATGATTGTAGTGACTGTATAATTCTTGAGTGTCCTAGATAAGACAGTACATCCATGACCCTTTGCTTGTAAAGCCAAGACACATCCAGTGTGCCACCTGTGGAGCTTAAAACAGCCTGTGCGATACGAGGCAGCCAGCATGCAGGTTGACATTTTAAGTTAGTGGTGCTGCTGGCTGCCCCTAGTTTACACATGAGAGTGGTAACCCCATGATACTGTGACACGGTTATGCCCCGTGTAATGCAGCACTCTAAGTAAGGAGAATTTCCTTGCATAACATATAATTATGCCCTCCCCTATGTATGCCAAATTTAAAGTATATAAATAGATAATCAAACAGTGTGAGAACTCATAAACCATGCACCACTGCATTGAAAATTATAGCTGCTAAAGTCAAATGTGTGCCAGCAACGGTAGTAGTAGAACAATGCATGTTACAATGGGGGAGGGAGGGAGGGAGGAAAAGCAGGCTTGCAGAGGAACATAGTAATAGAGGCACTGTCAAGGACTAAAAAAGGTGGGTTTGCTGTGGGGAGGGAGAGATAGATGAGTGGAGGATAAGGAATAAGGAAAGGGTTATGAGAGGAGGTGTAGGAGGAAAGCAGAGGAGAAGGACTGGAGTAGGGAAAGGTGGGCAGAGAGGAGGGGGTAGGGTGAGATAGTAGAGGGAATGGGATTGGGGAATGGATAGGGTTGTGAGAGGAGGGGGAGGAGGAACAGGGAAGAGAAGGGGTGGTATAGAGAAAGGAAGGAGTGTAAGAGATGGGGAGGAGATAGTAGATTGGATATAGGAGAGAAATTAGGTGAGGTTACAGGTACAGTTGAAGGTGTGGGAGGAGAGGCTATGCAGGAGGGAGGATAAAGAGTAGGGAGAGGTGGCTGAATGGATTGGGAGAGGGAAGGAGTTGCAGAGCTTAGGGAAGTGATAGGAGAAGGCAGACTGGCCAGGTGCGGAGGATCTAGGGTGGAGTGCAAAGGAGTGGGAGCTGTGGAGGGCATAGGAGTTGGGGCCATGCAGGGAAAGGGTAGAGGACAGGTAAGAAGGGAGGGAGCCAAACCAGTACTTGGCAATAAATGAGAAGCAGTGTGTCATACTCCTAGCTTCAAGAGAAGGAAGGGAGACAGACTTATAAAGAGTACAGTAATGAGTACATCTAGGGTTGTCCAAAGCAAAGCGACAGAATAAGTTAAAGAGAGAGTTCAGTCCAGAAAGGGTAGATTAGGAGCAGAGCTGCAGACTATGTCACCATAGTCGAATATGGGGAGGATCATTTTCTCTATGACAGGTTTAAAGTTTACAGTTTAGTTCTTTATTAATTGGATATGTGCTGTTGATTGTGTTATTATGTCAGTATTTTTTTTTTATTTAGAAGTTAAGTAGATTACAGGATAGGTTCTATGAGAAATAAATCTTGTTTACAGAACATTCCTGGTCATTAAAACAATGTATACACAAGTTAGTATAAATAACAATAATTATGCAGATACATACTGTATAAAGACTGGTACAGCTAAAGACTCATTGCAAACATGCAGTTTAAGTCACAGAAATACAATAATAATAAAAACTAAATAGTCTGGACAACAACAATTAAAGCAAGTGAATGTAAGTTGTTCCTGTATTAACAGATTTTTTAAGTTATGTTTAAAAGTGTAAAGAGATTGTGAATTTATTAACTGAGGAGGGAGTCTGTTCCATGAAAATGAGGCATCATAGGAAAAACATTCTTTCCCAATATGGGTTTTGAACCTCAGTAGAGAAAGGCCACAATTAGACACATCCCTAAGACTATGGTTATGGGTGGGAAATATAAGCCTATCAGATAGGTACAGTAGGTTTGAGTCTGCTTATTCACAGCTTTATAGATTAGGGATAGCCAATGAAAGTGTACCTGGATGCAGGGGCCAACCAGTTTATCTGAGACAGTAGGATACAGTGCTGTTCATTCCAATTGGATTTTAAAATAAACCGCAAGAGCTGATAAAAGATGGTATCACGCAAAGAAAGGCTGGCGGTGTTGGCATGGGAATAAGTCATGTCACCATAATCTAATACAGGAAGAATAGCATCAGCAAAAATTAGTTTGAGATCCAATATTGACAAACAACGCTTGGCCCGTCTTAAGTGATCCAGGCACTGGCAAACTTTTAGGATGGTTTTATCAATATGGGTTTTGAACGTAAGAGATTAATCAAAGGTAAGAGTGAGGTACTTGAATTGATTCACAGGCTGTAAAGAGCTATTGTTTAAAATAATGGAAAAGTAGGGGTTTCCTGGAGTAATGGAAGACTGAGGCACAAACTGCATGATTCAAGTCTTTTTACTGTTTAATAGTAGGAGATTGTTGGAAAACCAATGAACGATGTTATCAAAGTCACCTTGAAAAGTTGTGGAAAGAGAGGAAAGATTCTTGTGACCATAAAAAAGAACTGTATCATCTGGGTAAAGTCAAACCAAGCAACTATCAACTACAGAGGGCAAGAAATCTACAAAAAGATTAAAAATAACAGGAACAAGAATAGACCCCTGAGGCACCCCAATGAAAGTAGAAAGAGGAGAAGAAAGACAATCATTCCAAAGAACAGGCTGAGCTGTGCCTTGTAAGCAGGAGGAGAACCAGGTGACAACATTAGCAGAATAAACATAAGAAAGTAAGTGGGTCAAAAACAACTGGTGATTTGAGGAGCAATGAAGTTTTACTATCTCCATGAAGTTAATGCATGGTGCGCAACTTCGCACCCGTGTATCATTACGTAAAGTTTCCATTAAAAAGTCAAAATTCACCTCTAATGGACTTTGCATTCAAAAACTTCACATTAGCTTTGGGTAACATTTTGAAAAGGTGAAGTTTCTGAGAAACAGCCCACAGATCACATGTCTGGCTGTCTGTGGGTCATCTGATGCAGGCAAGTTTGAATCAGGCACCACTCTTTGCTGTTCAGACACGTTTCTGCATGCACTGTGTCAACAATGACCTTCAGCCTTGTTATGCTCTGGTTTGCAGAACTTTGCATGTGATATCTGAGCCCCATAAACCAATCAGACCAGCTGTCCAATGAGATTTTGAACCTGAACATGTCCTCCATCCAGTATGGATGAAATGCCACATTTGTAGCATGGGTCTGGCATTGTGGCTATTCCAGATTCAGGAGATTGCCAAATGTTGGTGATGTGTCTATTGCTGTGTAAGACTGTAATCATGTGTTTGAGTAATGCACAACTTGACCTATCTCTGGCCACATCAAGGCTAGGCTGCAGACTCAAAAATGTCTGCCTCAGCCCCTGTAGCAGTGGAATGGCTTGACTAACGGATGCAGTGTCACCACTCATTGCCTGTGTGGCATGTTGAAACAACCTCAAAATTACTATTACTGAATCCATGAGTCACCATTGCTCAGTTGTCATAGACATTGATGCCCCAGAACTGTCACGGCTGCTGTGCATGACAAGGTACTCAGATATTGCTTTGTACTGTTCGAATAAGAGCCATGTAAAGTGTGGAGTTCCATCTCATTACAACAAGATTGAGATAGTGTTGAGGAAGGCTGATTTGGATCTGCAGCTGCCTAAGTTGGTCATGGGCCTTTCCAGAACATGCAAAGTGGGTGCAGATGCGACGTGCAACAGTCAGCATTTTCTAGATTTCTGGGCACTGCAGAAACTCCTGTACCCCAAGATTTAAACAGTGGGCCATGCAGGGAACCCTCACATAGCCACCATTGCTGATACATTTAACAACATTACACCCATTATCACTTGCTATGAAGTCAGCTTTCAGGCACAGGGGGTACAGCCACTCATCAATTTCTGTCAGAAGCAAGTCTAGGATGTTTTCGCTTGCATGCAACCCTGCTACATTATACATTGCAAGTGTGGCATGCTGTCTAATGCCAGGAAGATTGTTACCATCACAGTCTGACTTATTACAGTGTTTTTCCATACTACCACACAGACACCAGGTAGCTGCACCCAATGTGCAGTAATATACAGATAAGAACTACCTGCTGTTTTGCCACTTGTCCATATATCCATGCTTAAGTGAATGTAAGGTGATGCAGAATGCTGATGGGCATGTCTTACAGACTCTGTCACAGTACAGTATAACTCAGGGACAGCACAGGTGGCAAAGTATGTCCTGAACAGGATCTTCCATGCAGGACATGTGCATGCCACAAAGCCTTGGAATCCCACATTCTCCACAAAGGAGAATGGCAACAGGTCAATTGCAAGCATTTCCAATATGGCAGTATTGAGTTCAGGTGCAATCACATGATTTGGCAGATATTTACTGTGCCACTCAAAAAGGCTGTGTAATGTGGGTTGCATTATTCTGTTTTGCACATGGTGTGCCAAAGTCTCTTCTCTGAACTACCATGGATTGGGTGCTTTTGACATAGGATGGTGACAAGTTAATAAGTGCTGTTAGTTTACTTGTTTTAAGGACTGGGGTTAATATAGTAGAATTACTACATGGACCACCACTGCTACTCTGACCACTACTGAACATTCAAAAGCCTCCTCCTTCTCATGTCTGTAGTAATCCTCTGGTATTAATTAACAACTTTTACGTACATAGTTACTTACACTGACTTGAGATGGGGATACCATGCTCACTAAGGTGGATGAGGGAGAATGTACCAATACAGCTTCAGCTCCTTTCTGGTGCTGAGTCCACAGTGCCATGTGTCTGCTCTTGAGATGAGTATGCTGGCCCCCACTGGCAAGATGACTACCCTTTCTACCATGCCTCACACATGCTTGCCAAAGCTGGCAGATTGCCACTGTTTCATCTTTTTCATCTTGTATGAAAAAATCTCAAACTATGGATTTTGCTGCACTGCATTTCACATGACACTGCTGCTGCATATGGGACTGCAGTTTTCATGGAGGTGAAATGGGGGGTGTGCTGTATGATTTCAGGTGTGCTGCAAACTTTGACTCTGACTGAACATCACAATCTATGAGTGTGACTTCAGGGTTATCTACGGACACAGCTACATCAGAAGAACTTTGAGGGGGGCCTTACTAACAGACTGTTTACCTACAGCCACCTTAACTTTCTTTCTGTTCAGTTCCTATATAGGGTCACTAGCATGTAGCATCATCATCATAATCATAATCCACAAATTCACTTTGGATGTTATCCTGTGGAGATATTACAACCACAGCCTCTATATGATCATTCACACTTTTTTCGTCAACATCAAATTGTTTGGATGGCCTAACCAGAGGAGCTGCGGAAACATGAGACTGTGAATCATGATGATCAGGATCATGTTCAACTACTGTGGGGAGTGGGGACATTAACTACACTCAAGTCTTCTGACTCCACAACATTTTTGCCACCTGATAACTTTGCCTGTGTTGTAGCAATGATCCTGGTGTTATCAACAATCCATCACTCACTTTACTACCAGTGACACCAGCATCTCCAGCCAGCATTGATGTGACCGATTTCACTGAGAAAAGCTGAGTCACAAAAATCCCTTTACTTGCAGAAACTACTACCTTTTCCTCCTGCTGTGTACTGCCATGTTCACGACCACATTTAACACTGCTAGACCCTGATGAACCTGCTTCATCATCACAACAACTTCCACTGCTAGGATTTGGAGGCACACAAGCAAGTCTTCTTGGCAGCAGGGCCACAGCTAGAAACAACTTTGTATGACCATCTCTTCATGGGCATTTTTTAGGATTACAGAGACAGTCACCAAGAAAATAAACATGCACCACAAAGTGATTTTTTTCAGTCTTGTGTGTTGCTGTAACAAATTCAAGGGAATGCACAATAAAGTACAATGACAAAAATACTGTAATAGGTACTTTTTTATTATGTCTGCTTTTGTTCACTTAAACTCTATAATATGCAATGAGAGAGTGTTCATAGTACAGCACTATGGGAAAACAAACAATAGTGGTACAGTGACAACAATTTCAAGAGACTGAACAGAGACAATTAACAGCAACATTACATGTTTTCAGTTTCTGGTGAATGGAAAGCCAAAAAACAACAAAAGTGACTTCCAGACAGAAATTAGGCATTAAAGAGATGTAGCCACACAGGCACAACAAAACCTTAACCAGTCTTCACAAATCCAAAAGTGAAAACAACATTACTTTATTTTGGGGGGTTGAATTTACAGCAGTAGTCAGATAGAAGCCAGAAAAAAATACCACAGACAGGCTGAGAAATTAAGAATACTGCTATTATGGTGGCACAATAAAATGCGTATGACTTGATGGCATGCACACAGACTAAAGGTAATGCGAAGAAACTTTAACAGTTCAGTAATCTACAACTCAGTCTTTTGAACAGACTCAATAAATGCACAGCGAACAGCAAAAACTTATAAAACAATTACTAGAAGTATTACTGTGTGTACTGCACCTGTGTACAGAACTGAACAAACCAATATTAAAACACTAGCCAACAACAGTTGGAAAGACTGCCTTTCACACCGTGGTCTGTGAATCCCCCTTCTACACCACAGATCCACCAATCCCCCGAAGCACACTTCTGCAGTATCTGTCAGTACAAACACAGAATGTACTAATTTATGATGCAATATTCACACCAAATCAATAAATGCTTGATGATATAAACACACAAGGGTTTACTACACATGATGTACTAAATTTGGACTCAAATGTTCTAATGAAAAATACTTTTTTGAATGTTTTTGAAGGTTTGAATCTCAGAGCTCTGAGAGCAAAATAACTCCAGCTTTCCACTGCACACACTACTCTGAACTGATGCTGTGCAAGCCAATATAGAGCCCATGTGATCTGCCATCCTATGAATCATTGCAAAATTTGCCTTCAGGACCAAAACAATGGCGATGTAATGGGAAGTAACACAAAGTCCATATTATCATATGGCAACTTCATGTTCCCCAGAAAGGTGAAGTTATTCACTTCACATTATATAGATTTTTTTTCTACATGAAATACTCCGCATAGCAAAGTTAAGTGACTTTGTCCATCTTTACTGGTGATTAATTGTGTCAAAACCTTTAGATAAGTCAATAAAAACAGTGCCAACAAAGTAGCCCTCATCTAAAGCTCTGGAAACAGAGTCATGAAAATCAGTCAGTGCTGTTTGCTTAGAATGATGATTCTAAAATTGAACTAAAAGTTGGAAAGAACCTGGCAAGTGGCCAGATAGTCAGAAATCTAAGAACACTTTTTTCCATAAATTTGGAGGTGATAGGGAGCAAAGAAATTGTGCAGTAATTCTCTGCCAAGGATTTATCCCCACCTTTATGTAGGGGGATAACTACAGGCTACTTCCACATGGAAGAAAAGGTTTGAGTAGTGAGAGATAAATTATGTATATGGGTTAGGAGAGGAGCTAAAATGTCAGCACAGGATTTGAGTAGGAAATTATCTAAATTATCATTTCCCTTGGCTAAAAACTTTATCAGTGAAAACAGTAGATTAAATACTTATTCAGAACTGATATGCCTAAAGTAAAATTTGAGTCTGGAGAGAGGAAATATTGCCGAAGGAACAAGCCGGAGGATGATAAACCAGCTTTTTTCAGTAACAAACTAGGAGCTTCAGAAAAAAATAATATATTAAGCATACTACAAATACCTTCATTAGAATACACTGTAGACCCACCATAAGATTCATTTGAAGCACAGGAGGAAGTGGAGACCTTCCAAATGGAATCAATCATGTGCTAACATTTTTGGGATTATTTCTCGCATTAGCCAGACTAGCCTTATAATAAGAGGATTTGGATTTCTAATAAGGGTAACGCAGTAATTACAAAATTTCTGAAACATTTGCCAGGCCTCTGGGGTGTCTAATTTCTTGGCATTTTGATGAAGTTTGTCTAGAGACTTCAACTGAGAAATAATAAAGGGAGTCACCCTGGGAACATTTCTGGATTTGACCCTTTTTTCTAAAATAGGGGCATGTTGATTTGAAAGCGAGCTAAACTGATGGAAGAAATAATCCCAGGCAGCATCCATATCAAAAGTTGAGAACAGTATCCCCAATTAACTTTAAGTAAGCTAGTATGAAAAGCTTCCAAGCTAAAGTGCTTAAAACTACAAAACTTAATAGTGTTAGGAACAGATTTAGGAGAGGAAAGATTTAGTGTGCAGTAAATAAGGGCATGATCACTGAATAAATTTCCCTGGCAGCCTAGGGTTCTAATTCGAAGATTGAGGGAAAAAATCAAATTTAAAATAGTAAAAACATTTCTAACTAGGTCAAAACATGTAGGGTCTTTAATTAATTGGTTCAAACCAGGGGGAGGGGCAATGGAGGACTTTAATCTAAAGCCCCTACTGGAAAACCAATTTGCATTAATGTCACCCAAAAGGACGGTATGTTGAACCTCACTAAGAGAATAAACCCAAGACTGTACATTTTAAAAGTTAGTTATTATAAGTTTATGGGGGCAGTAAATACTACCAACTAAAATCTATGTTTTTGATAACTTTAAAGAAACAAATACTTAATTAATCAAACCACCCAGAGTTTCCAATCTAACAAAAAAAAAGGAATAGAGGAATGAATAAATAAAGCAGAACCACCCCCACGTCTGTTTCTGTCTGACCTTAAAACTGTGTAGTCTGAAAGATTAATTTCATAGTGAGGGATGGGAGAGTCCAATCAAGTCTCAGTATGGCTATGGCTCCTAATTGTTTAGTCCCCTTTGGAATACATTTTCATAAGTTTGATTTTATTTTCATTTGAATTTTACTAGTTTTATTGTTGTTTTAATTTGGTTATACTTATTTCTTTAATTTACTTTTTTTTGTGTGTAATGCAGTTACCAGTTTTTGTATCCTCATGTCATCACTCATTCCCTTATCTTTCCAGATATCAGTTTTCTTTGGGTGCTAATTTGAGTAATTTGCAATGTCTGACTATATTATGTCCTCCTTTCTTACCCCCAAGCTATTAATTTTCACCTGCCTTCCTCCTGTGATTATCCTAGCTACTATTACTCAACATCCTCTAACAATTTGCCTTCCTAAATTTCATTCTAGTTAACCTTATATCAATTCCTGTGATGGGTACCTAAACTACCTCTGTACGTGACACAAACTGTGCTCTTTGGAATGCCTGTTCTGTTAGTAAGGCAATTTTCATTTAATGGGTTCATTGCATCCAGTAATATTTCTCCCATGGTCCTTTACCAAGACATGGTTAATGGTCAATGATTCTGTTACTCCTAATGAACTGTGCTCTGTTGGCTACGTCTTAAAAAATTCACTGCATGCTGCTTGAGGATCTGTTGGTGATGGTCCTGCTTTTACTTTTGATTTTCATTTTATTCAGAATTCTTTTTCCCCTATTGATTTATTTGAATTGATTTGTTTGAATTTGTTCTTCCCTGTAAAATCATTATGCAGTTGTGGCATGTTATTTAGATATTTACCTCCGCACCTGAAAGTCTTTGCCATGGCATAGTTTGTCATTGTTTGCTAATTAAGTTTAGTCTCTGTGATATAATCTTCAATTGGTTTATTTATTTGTTTACTGAGTGGGTGCACTGGGCCAAAGGACCATTTTCAGGCATGACCTGGGTCATCAAGATGGCACATGATGGGTTATGTTCAAAAGTACATACAGGGGCTAACCAGCAACCAAGATGGTGATGTAGTTTGCCAATACCACATACCCAGAGCCAAGAACCCGACTAAACCCCTTCTATTCTTGAACCCCAGTGAGATATCTTTACACCAGCTGCAATCGGAAGTGTTTCTCTATACTGGGTTGAAACTCGGGGGGTAATTCAAGGCAGGGTTGCGAAGTTAGCATCTCTTTTAATCTGGATGACCCTCATACTCAAAGCCGCATGGCACATTCTGCTATGGGAGGAGAAGAACCCTCCATTAGGGAAATGTTTGTGTCAATTATTACTAGCACTGACGCTTTAACTCTGTCAGCCAACATCTCCACCAACTTCATCCAGCAGCTGGATGCAAAAATCAACCGGGCTGAACAAAAATCGACTGTTCAGGATGATATCCTACAAGGCCACTGTGCTATGATGTGAAATCAGGCTGCACAAATCAGACAACTGCAGGATAAACTTGATGACTTAGAAAACAGGAGCCATCACAACAATCTGTGGCTCCTTGGTTTTCCTGAAGGGTGCGAAGGAGGGAAACCCTATCCTTTCTACAGCAAGTGCTCCCAGAAATTCTCAAGCTGCTGCCAGCCACCAGAATCATGATTGAATGGGCACACTGCTCCTTGCAGCCCAAACCAACTCAGGGAAACAGACCTACACCAATTATTGCCCAAATTCTAAACTTCACTGAGAAGGAAGCCATCCAGGCCAGAGCCAGGGAGCTGGGGCAGCTCCGGTGGAAAGACCATTAGATTATGATATTCCAGGACTACTCTACTGACTTGGCAGCTAAACAAAAGGCCTTCATCGAAGTTCAGCAAAAATTACACACCCTACAGGTCCCTTTTCCCCTACGATATCCTGCCAATCTAAAGATCACGATTAATGGTACACAACACCAATTTGACACTCCAGATGCAGCCATGGCTTTCATTGCAGAAATGTGGCCACCAGGCCAGAGCCCTGTGCATGACTCAGACTTGGACAAGGAACAAGACCGCCATGCTCAAGTTAAAGGAGATCTCCCTAATGCCTCTGCAGTGACAGCGTCTCACTTCCCATTGAAAGAACTGGACCTTCGCAGCTCCAAGATCCAAAAACAGACCCCAAAGTCACCTCACTCCAAGTGTGAGCACCCACAAGACTGAAGACACCCTTCTGACAAGCAGGACCAGAACTCCTTTGTACCCACCATGGAAGAGCCAGAATACACCAGTCTGTATTTTGCCCTGAACTGTTACTCGCTGCTCTGTGACCATCCTGACACGGACTTTCTTGATGAAATGGACGCTACCCCTGTAGTTCAAATGAGTGCGACATCCGCAGATGCCTACAACTCCTGGGCCTCTGCTACAGAGGCCACCCTGTCACTACAGGACTCGGACTGGCACACCACTGCTTCTTGCTCCTCAACAGGCTACAAGCCAGAAACCAGCTCTGCCAAACCGATGCAAGCTCCTCAGGAAGACTGCCTGGGCTGAAAGCATTGCCTCTTTTCAGATAAGTACTCAAGGTTTCGTGTCTCAGGGAGTAAATGGGTGGAAGGGAGAGGGAACACTGGGGATGGGGTCGAAGGCCTAACCTGCAAGAATCTCACCAGGACCTTGCCCCCTCGTTAGTGCCCCTCAGTAAAATACATAAGACAGGCAGAACCTTAACAGGCCTCCCCCCACAGAGGCACCCTACCTGGAGATCTATATGTTATGTGTGCTAATATGTTATTGTTGTTCATAGTAAGGGCTAAGCGTTGCCTTTTATTGGATAGATGAGTTCCTTTCTGCAGTGCGCTGCAATGGTGTTGAAGGATACCCTCAGACCTCGCTAAACTGCTACTTTGGACACACCCAGACCCCAGATAGCATGCAGTGATGGGAGGGAGCTCATACCAACAACTGCAGTATTATTAACCGCAGCAAGCTCCCATAACTCCCAAAATGATCCCCCTCCATCTTTTTACTAAATAAAATAACCTCCCTCCGATTGTGGGTCACTAAGTTTCTAGCAGTCCTCAGATACCAGCCTGGAGTCTCCAATACGGCCGCTCAATGGACTCTCCCGCTTTCAGCTCAGGGGGTTCACAGACCAGAATCCCTCCATATGGCTCTGGGCAGGGGCATACACTCTGTCTAATTTCAAACCACTGTGACAATTGTTTTCTTTTCCCTTTTTGCATTGCACAGTACATGCCTATCCGCATTGGTGAACCTAGGGGTATAATTCCCCTTCACTGCCGTTTCCCTCACCTACGTCTCCCAGATGAGATCGGGCATACCACTGGCTGGAGACCCAGCCGGTTAAGTCCTTTCTCATTCTTTACTGCTATTTTGTTAAATAAGGTAAATTAGATATAGCTTTTATAGTTCAGAGTGCAGTTGTAAGTACAATTTCTTCCTGCTTACTGCCATAATCTAATTCTACCCGGATATTTACCAACTGCTACTTGTGGATAAGTGCTGAATGCCTAAATACACTAAAGATTGTAGATGCTCCTCGGCGTTATAGGAATGGAGGGAAAATATGCTCTTTCTTTTTTTTTTTATTTTCTTCTTTATTCCCCCTCTCCCCCTGGGCTCTGGTCTTCCTCGGGAGCACCAAGAAGTCATCCTCCTGTGGTCCACTCCTACCTGGGCAGTCCTCCGTCACCCATGTAGCCTCAGATTAGCCCCCTGGTGGGGACGAGGTGGGCCCAACAGCCGACAATTCAGTAGCATCGGTCGGTCGGGTGCCAGGAGAGCAGCCGCAAATCAGGGGCAAGCTCCGGTGCTCTGTCTCCTCCGGAGCCGAGAGGCATTTTTCCCTTTTTCTTGGAAGTGGCTGATGCCTTGACATCAAGGCATTGATTCCAATGTCTGCCACTCCCCTACTCCTCCTTCTGTTCCTTAGCACTTGCTGTGTCTCCGGCCTCTGCCAGAGATCAGCAAAGCGCCGTACAGGGACCCCTGTCCCTCCCGGGAGAGGAGAGCTGTCCTCCAGAGGCTCAATCCTCTTCCTCCCCTGCTGACCCCCCGTGGCCCAGGCTCATTCCCGAACCTGGATCACTGGCATGGCATCAGGTGTGGCGTCCAGTGCCTCAACCCTCAGCGCCACTGGGCCGGTGAAAATACACTCTTTCTAAAGAGAATTTCAGTATCCCCCTGTCTGTATGTGCTTTGGTGGTTAAAAACTTCTCTTTAATAGACTAGGTACCCCTCAGAGCAGAATGTCTGATATTGCATTCCACACCTGGAATGTCAGAGGGCTGAACTCTCCTGTGAAATGTAAGAAAGTACTGGCCCACTTGAAATGCCAACATTCTAAAGCGGCGTTTCTACAAGAGACTAAACTAACAGGAGAGGATCATAATCGTATGTCTAAAGACTGGTTGGGCCAGCAGGTGCACTCCAATGCCCCCTCCAGAAAGCACAGGGTCCTTATTCTTCTGCGCAAGTCCCTACCCTGGACCCTCGTCAAGGCACTTTCCAAACCAGATGGTAGGTGGGTGACAGTGACATACAACACCCCCTCAGGCCTGATTACCCTCTGCAATTTATACACCCCTAATGAAGATACGCCACAATTCTTCCACAATATTGCTGATGTAATACTGGAGTTTCACCCTTCAGACTACCCCCTCCTTATGGGCGGTAACTTCAATTTGACACTGGTTCCATCCCTAGATAGGAATGACAGTGGTAAAGAATCATACCTTAGGAGTGGGAAGGCACTGCATCAATTGATTACAGATCAGGGTTTTACAGATATTTGGAGACTCTTCCATCCCAGAACAAGGGACTACACCTTCCACTTGGCACCAAATGCTTCCCATAGTAGGCCAGACTTCTGGCTTGGCTCCTCTTCCCTAACTTCAATAGACCTGGATGTCTCAATTCTTCCATGTATCATATCTGATCATGCCCCTGTCCAGCTCCTTGTTCAATGGGACCCTGTAGCCCCTCCGTCTCGATACTGGAGATTGGATACCCTTCTAATGATGGACCCAGACTTTATCCCCTGGGCCTGAAATGAGACCTCCCTTTTTATAGCCAAAAATCCCATCTCAGACACCTCGGCAGGTACCACCTGGAGGCGTTTAAGGTTACAATGCAAGGTAACATCATGGGTTTTGCAGTTGCTAAACATATGGAAAAGGAACATCAGCTGGCTGCTCTCGAGCAGAACCTGGCTGCAGCTGAAGTTACCTTCAAGGCCATGCCCTCTCCCTCCACACATTCCACAATAGGAAGAACCATTTTAGGCCTCCACTTTGAAATTAACCAGCTGCTTAATAGAAAGGCTGAAGTGGCCATCCTCCGCCTCTGACACACCTTCTGGGAAGGAGGTGATAAGGGGGGCAAAGTATTTGCTTACCAACTTGGTAAACAGCAGGCCAGTAGATATATCTCTGGACTGAAGGATAAATAAGGGGGACTGGGTACTACTCCAGAGGCCATTAATACCATCATGGCCTCCTTCTATAGATCCCTTTATGCCTCCTCACACAAAGAACCAAACATAAAGACCCAGTCATTTCTAGACACTCTCCATTTTCCCAAACTTAATGTTCAGCAGGTGCGGCTCCTTGATCTCCCTATCTCTCAGGAGGAGGTGAGCTCAGCCATCCAAGGTTTGAAATTGAGGAAATCACCAGGAACCGATGGCTATACAGCACATTTTTATCAGGCTCTAGCTCCAACCATTTCGCCTCTTCTAACCAAGGTATTCCAAGAGATAGAACTTAAGGGTACCCTTCCTTCTTCCATGTGAGAAGTTACCATTGTGATTATCCCCAAAAAGGGCAAGGACACCACAAACCCCAGAAATTACTGTCCGATCTCTCTTATCAACCTAGACAGTAAATTGTATGCCAAAATCCTGGCAACTAATCTTAGCCCTTTACTCCCTGAACTTATACATCCCTCACAAGTGGGCTTAATCCAGGGCCGACATAGCTCGGACCACCTAGGACCCTTATGAATCTTATGCATTTCTCTAGATCCCTTTCCACCCCAGCTGCTGCTATTGCAGTGGATTTTGAGAAAGCATTTGATTCTGTCAAACGGGACTACCTATACCTAGTCCTTACACACTTTGGAGTGGGTGAAAAATTTCTTCCTAGGATACAAGCCATATATGCTTCTCCCTCTGCCAGAGTCAACACAAATTCTATACTGTCCCCTCCATTTCTACGTGAGCGTGGGACAAGACAGGGCTGCCCCCTCTCTCCCCTCCTGTTTGTTCTGGCCGTGGAACCTCTGGCCAGTGCTATACAAAACCAATTTGACATCGGTGGCCTAACAGTGGGAAACACAACATACACAAATCTCACATATGCTGATGACCTCCTCCTTCCCCTGGCAGATGCCCAATACTCCATACCTCCCTTGCTCCGTCTCCTAGATGCTTTCTATATGTACTCTGGCCTAAAACTGAACCAGACCAAGACTGAATTAATGCCCCTGAATACCCACTATACCCAGCAGATGGCAGATTCAGATGGCCTCCTCTGGGCCCCTAAAGGGATCACCTACCTAGGGATTCTGCTGACTCCCTCTCTTAATACACTCTGGTAAACTAACATACATCCTCTTCCCTCCTCTATCAAGACAGAATTTGACAGATGGAAATTCCTTAAACTTACCCTGGCAGGGAAAACTGTGGCCATAAAAATGGTCTCAGCTCAGAAACTCTTTTATCTACTCTTGCACATACCCATCTCCCTCCCCAAACATTGGTATATGGTCATCAATAAACTAATAGGGGACTTCCTCTGGGAAGGCTCCAAACCCATATACAGCTGGTCTAAGCTCAGGGCCTACTGGAAGCATGGGGGCTGGAACCTCCCCTGGCTAGAGGGATACTGCTAGACCTTCCTTCTGGCCCAGACTGTTAAATGGATGTACCCTCCCCATCCCTTTCCCCACAGTGGCTTCAAATTGAGCTAGACATCACAGGGGCCATGCACCCCTCGTCACACCTTTTTTCATGTAACAACAACAAACTCAGACCTAAAAACAGACCTAGTCTGGGTCGTACCTCACCCATGATAGAGGTGTCCAGAACTAACTGGTTTGCTACCCATCGGAAGATGAAGATGAACCCCATCCCACTCTCTCATATTCCTCTGTGGCAGAACCTGTCCATTATATCGGGGGATATTGGATATGTTGGAAACATTGGGCTATGTTGGGCATTTCCAAAATTGGAGAGCTAATGGATCTCAACCACAAGGCTCTTCATACGTTTCAATCCCTCTGACAAATGTGGGGTATCCCCAGTCAGATTTTTGGAGATACCTACAGCTCAGAGAGGCCCTACACCACTTCCTGAGTCCCCCCCGACACAATGCACCCCATCAGCTCTTCATACCTGGATTCAACATCCTAGTGGTCTGGCAGGGTGCATTTATGCTATGCTCTGGGACACCATACCCTTCCAAGCTAAGGAAGTGAAACATAAATGTGAAACAATGCTACAACTCCCTATTTCATCTGAGGCCTGGGACCAGGCTTGGAAAGATACACATAACTGGCTGAGGGATGCTGGATCAAGATTAATCCAAAACAAAATTGCCCACTCGTGGCACAGAACCCCTGCGATTCTCCATAGAGCTAAACTTCTAGAATCAGACAAATGTTGGAGATGTCAAGGAGCTGGGGGAGTTCTGCTGCACATATTGTGGTCCTGCCCATGGATCAACCCCTATGGTAAGAAATACAAGGTGTGGCCTCTAAAGCCTAAACCACCAAATTCCCCTTAGCCCCCTCTTCTACCTCCTAGGAATCAGTAGTGACCTCCCCAAGTTATCCCTGCCTGCGTACAGGTGACTTGCCCTACTAACACTGCAAACCAAGAGAGCCTTGCTCTGTAAATGGAGATCTCCAATGGTCCCCTCAACAACAGATGTGTTGGCATCTTTTTCAGCTCTTGCCAAACTAGACAGAATTTCTCACCTCCAAACATACTAAATTTCCACATTCAGACACTGCTGGGCTCCCTACCTAAGTTATGTTCATGCCCAGAGAGGCATAGGATAAATAACCCCCTAACTTGCTGGCTGCAGCTAGGTCATCATCTTGCCGCCCCAATTGAATTGAAGCTCAGTGTTCACTGGGCAGTTACTGGCCAAACACTCCCAGTGTCTTGTTCAGTATAGCTTCCATCCCCATATTTTTTAGGTACACATATCTGCTGTTTTTCAGAATTTATTGATGTATGTGCTTGATTGCTGTACTTATATTACAAATGTTACTCACGTTAAGAAGTAGATTCTTTGGGATATTTGTTCATGTTCTAGATTAAGGATGGAATTTGCAGAGCATATACACACTCATAGTTCAACTCTTCTCTTGAAGCCATGAAAAGGGACTTGATTGACATGACTAGACACAGAGTATATGTATGGTGTGCTTATGTCCAGCAAAGACTGTTGATAGAGTCTGCTCTCTGGTGAGTACACTTATAATTACTTGACATATATCCTGCTGTATGATAGGATTGCTTCAGGGTCCCCTCCTCTTCACTGGCCCTCCCACAATTCTCATCAACGTTCATTGCCACCCCCCTTCTTGGTAGTAGTGGACAGGTGTCCTGCAGGTCCTATATCTTCCCTATCTGGCAGTCTTGAATGTATGCAAAACACTGTTGGACTCACCTGTACACATTTATGAATGTAACCTGTTGATTCCTCCCCTTCTCCCTTCCCTCCTCTGAATCGCTTTTGTTTTCCCCCTTCCCTTTCATACCTTCCCTCTCCTCCTCCTGTTTCTTATCTTTGCTTATTGGTTTTAAGCACCTGTACAATGATTGTTTACTTGAAGACCTTGGCCTTATTGATGTATGCTTTGTCCACTTTTGTTTTGGAAATCAATAAAATGTTACAATAAAAAAAAGTGTTACAATAAAAAAAAAAAGTACATACATTACAGGCAAGGCAGGTAGCATATACAGAACCAGAAGTGAATAGGTATTACAGTACAACTGTTTGACTGGGCAGTAAATGCAAAAGGTACAGGACAAGGTGCAATTGATATAGCATGGCTGTGAAAGTGAAACCCAAGCAATAAATGCAAATACAAACACTATATATAATTTATAAAGTATACAAATGGATCACTCGGCAACCCCAGAGAATGGAAATTTAATATGTGTGGTAAACCAAACCATAGGGACCAAATATAAATCTTTTTTTTTTGAGGGGGGGCATTTCCAGGCAGAGACTGTCATGGTGGTAGCCATTTAGTGAGATTTGAATAAAGAGTTTGCACTAAAGAGAAGATTGAAATTGGCAGGCTGTTCCGGTGACTGAGGCAGCAATGGAAACATAGAAACATTGAAATCTGTAGGCAGAAAAGGATTGATTGGCCCATCTAGTCTGCCCCTCAATGGGGAAGGCCTTTTGTCTCTTACAGGTGGCAACCTGAGATTCTCCAGTAGTAGCCATGAGATGGACCTGAGGCTGTATAAGCATGGCTTGGGCTTGAGGAGGTATGTCAATAGGGAAGACAGTTTTCAGAAAAGATTTGTCAATCAGACTATTTTATCACTGTATTGTTGATTTTATTTTGTTTTAAATTCATTGCATAGCGCCTTGGTATCCTGAAAGGTGCTTAACTTAAATAAATACTATTATTATTATTATTATTATTCATGAGGCATCCTAGTAGGTATTCACAGCTGGCTTGCAAAGAGAACCAGCTGAGGGACTGGTAAAGAGAGCAGTGGTGAGTGGAGTAAGGGGCCATTAAAGCAAACCTGCAAAGGTTAATATAAATTGTGTTTGGTCTGGGCAGGTTGGAATAAGAGATGTGCTTGTAAATGAGGAACAGTAGTCCAGAAGGGGTAGTAACATACCTTTAGCAATGGTCAATATCACTTCAGGGGTCTTAAGGTCTTTTAGAAATCCTATCTATTATGCCCGTCTTCCTGGTCAATCAATCAGACTGTCTTATGGCTTACTGTAATTGGCTCCTCATGATCAGACATGGAGTTCCTCAATGATTTATATTGGACCCTCTTCTGTTCAGTTTATGTTTCATCACTTTCAATAGACTTACTGTGTCACAGTATTTCTTTCCGCAGCTCTGCTGATGATACCTAGATCTATTTTTTCCCTGCTTTACTTCTACTGCTGCTCGTAGTTTGTCTAGTTTTCTTGCTGATCTGGCAAGGTAGTGTTCTTTGAGTCAAACAAACATAAATCAGCTGGTTCAGATGGGATACATCCTCACTTTCAAAACAATTTGGCCAGGGAATTGGCTGGGCCACTTACAAAACTGTTTAATAAATCTTTAGAAACTGAGGAGACTCCGGCAGATTGGAGACTAGCTAACATCACCCCGATTCATTAGACTGGGGACAAATCCCTGGTGAAAATTATCGTCCAATAAGTATAACTTCTGCTGTAGGAAAAATTATTTAAAGTTTTGTTAAAACATTTCTAGAAGACAATTTAAAGCAATTGGGATTTGTGGACATACCCCAGCATGGTTTTCAGAAAGGGGACTCTTCTGTTACTAATGTATTGGACTTTTTTGAGACTGTCAGTCAGGCTCTGGATTGTGGACTCCCTGTCGATGTGGTATATCTGGACAATGCAAAGGCTTTCGACTCTGTGTCACACTGTATCTTAATTAACAAATTGCATGACATGGGGGTAGATCCAGGGTTGGTGATGTGGATTCCATCGTGACTGAGGGATAGGCTACAGATGGTGCAGGTTAGGGGTTACACTTCAAAATGGGGTGGAGTGACCAGTGGGATACCCCAGGGTTCAATCCTGGGACCACTTTTGCTCTCTGCCTTTGTCCTAAGTATGCAGGTGTCTGAAAGAGTACGGTTAATGAAGTATGCTGATGACACAAAGGTGGGAGCTATAGTTAACAATTTAGAAGCCATAAAAAACCTGCAAACTCAACTAAAAAGGTTGGAAGTATGGGCTAGTATGTATAAACTTAAATTTTATTAAAATAAATGCAGGGTAATGCATTTTGATGTTAATAACCAGTGAGCTGTATACACAATCAATAATAAACAAATAGTACTGAAAGCGAAAGGGATCTTGGGGTGACAATCACTAGTAACCTGCTTTTTGAGACATATAATAAAGAAGTTATAAAGAAGGCAAATAGAATTATGGGGAACATTTTTAGAAATATTAAAAGTAGGAGAAGTGAGATCCTAATCCCACTTTACAAATCCCTGGTGAGACCAGTTCTGGAATACTGAGCACCAATGTCCACACCTCAAAGTGAAGGTATGACAAAGTTAAAAGAGAGAGAATGCACGGAAGATACACAGTGTGAATAAAAGGTATGAAACATGTGAGCTGTAGTGACTGTATGCAACATCTGGGACTCTTTTCCCTATAACACAGAAAAAACTAGGGGTGATCTTTGCTTTGTATACAGAGCTTTTGATAACATGGTGCTCTGGGAGTCAGTGTGGCTACAATCCAAACCTGAGACAGGAAGAGCAACAAGACTGCATAATAGACAATTAAAAGAGGAGTTGTTTGGAACTAAAAAGTGGGGACATTGGTTTAACCAGAGGGTTGCTGATATATGGAACAAACTCCCATACAGGGTTGTGGAAGAACCCAATTTACAGGCATTTAAGAAGCAATTAGATATGTATATGGGTGTAAGAACTAGACATTATCTCCACTGACATGTGACAAGTCCTATATGGCTAATATGGCCGCTAGACTTGAAACCCTACCTATGAACCTATGAGTTCAGTAAAAATCAGTGCTGGCAAACAGAGGTACTTTTTGTGTCTTCTACATCACTTCTGCAAAACCATAATCATGCTTAGGCTGAGAGATTATTAACTATACTTTTCCATTTAACTTTCTTCTATGAGTGCTAAAAGCTTAATATTGTAATTTGATGATGATTTTCCATTTTCTTTTCTCTGTAGCTGTTAAAGGAAAACTGCACCCTCATATCATTTCAATTTTGTTTCCATGTCAACAGACAACCCATTTCCTGTAACTGTTAGAGCTATATGTGTTAGCCAGGGACACTGGTTTACCGGTATTAAGAAAGGGCATATTCCATTTTGTGCATTGTAAAAAATGGTATTGTCACCGGTGTCTGCTAAGCCAAAATCCATGTGTTTGGTTTTGTGTACTTTATTTAACAATTTTTAACTCTGCTAACATACATTTTAGCAATTTTGATTTCCACTATTACACATCCTTCCATCCTTGTACCAATTTAAAGTTATTTTAGGTACAAGATGTGATGGCAGCAGCAACACTACAGCCCCCATCCCTAAAGTGTAATGGAAGCAGCACTACGGCCCCATCCCTCGGGTACAATGGCAGCACCAACAGCACTATGACCCCCATCCCTCTGGTGTGATGGCAGCAGCAAAAGCACTACAATCTCCCTCCTTCAGGTGTGACAGAAGCAGCAGCACTGTGGCCCCCATCCCTTAGGTGTGATGTCAGCAGTACTACGTTCACCATTCCTCAGGTGTGATGGCAGTATCAGCACTATGGCTCCCACCCCTCAGGTGGGACAGCAGCAGTACTACATTCCCCATCCACCAGTGGTGATGGCAGAAGCACTACAGCCCCCACCCCTTCGGTGTGATGGCAGTAGCAACAATGCAGTCCACATTCCTCTGGGGTGATGGCAGTAGTGACAGCACTATGATACCCTTTCTTCAGCACCAACACCCCATATGCACAAGTTACAAATGACTTTGTCTCTTTACTTGTTAGAACTCAGATGTGAATTAATCTGAACCATCACCGCTAAGGTGGACCACCTTTATTTTTTCCTATCTATAATTTAACTGTCTGAATTGGATTTCTGCCTGTGACACTGCTGACCAGGGTTAGGGAACAGACTTGGGTGTTGGAGGGCCAGCTGGTGGGTGAAGGCTTGAGTGTCCAATGACCACTCACCTTCTCCTGGGAGGGAGGGTGGGTTCATGGCTCAGCATTTGCTGGCCCCAGTGGAGGCCAGAGGCATGACAACGTGTCAGCCCTCACTGCAAGAGGGAGCGTGATGGATGTCGGCTTGTGCCTTGACATCGTGTGGCCTGTCACGCTCCAAAGAAAATGGGAAAACACCCACTAACCCAACCGAAGGACAGATGTTGGTCCCTCCATAAGGCAGAATCCCCAGACATGTGTCTGTTCTGACTCCTGCCATGCCCAGGATACACTGGAAGCTCTTTAGGGCAATTCTCCTCCCCTGGTAGTCTCCCACAGGGGTAGGGGCCGACTCAATGAAGGGTTACTTTAGGTTACCTGGTAGCACAGCAGTAAGGGGCAGTGGATGGTGGTCATCACTCAGCTGTGATGGTAGGGGGCCTTGGCAGGTCTGAAGGAGTGAATGGCCAGGGGGTTAAAAACTTCTTGAATTTGCTTCTTTGAAATAGAGTGTCTTCACCTAAAAAAGCCACAAGTGATTAGTGGAGGACATTCAAATGGATTTATGCATCTACCAGACATGTGGATGCTGTTTTTTCCCTTGGTGTATATGAAAAGGGTGTCTCCCAGTTTTCATGTCTTTGTTCAGATGTGAATTGAGCACTATTCTGCCCACCAGCATCATACAGCCCCTGGGGTCTTACCTTCTGTACGTCATTGACTGTGCTTTCAAAATCCACTGGCCAAACATAAGTAAGCATTAATCCACTGACAGAGGAGGCTCTACCGGTGGATTAATGCCCGGCTGGGGGGGGGGTGCACGAGGCCAAAGGCCGAGTGCTTCCAACCACCCAGCAGGCATTAATCCACCGGTACAGCCTGATGCTGGAGATGATTAATGCACTTGTAACATGGCAAGTGGCAAGGAAGTACTGTAACACTGATATCACATACCGATTCAGTTACAATTTGTATCTATCGCCGATCGCTGGAGAAAAAATGCTGCCGCCATTTCCCGATTTACTAACAGTTACGATGCCATGTCGGGCGCGTGCATGTTGCAGGGCTCACATACATTAAGCTACTGGGGACACATTTCTGTAAGCTGCTGAGATTACATTGTGGTGTAAAACACGATCAACTTGAGCTTTCCTGTTAGATTCTACCCAGCACTTTCTACGTTTTGCCCCTCATTGTTACATCCCCGAGATACATCGCACTAGTGCATTATGGGACTGCATGTTTGTTCTGCATTTGCTCTGCCAATACTGTTTTTTTTTGAATCTCCAACACATTTGATGCTGCTCGTTTCCTTTAACTCACCCTCCTAGGTGCATGCCTCACAACTTGCTAGCACAATGACTTTGCTTCTGTTTACTTACATCCAGTATGCCTGCAAGACACTTCTTCGTCCTGCCAACTGCTGTCCATACTTCCTGAGCCTTCCCACCACTGGTTGGTCATGCCCACCTGCTGTCTCTGGATATTTTACAACGTGCATCCCTGACATCAGCTCTCTTCTACTTGCTGTGTATCTCCACTAGCTACAGTAGTGAGCGGGCTCCTGGCCAACTGCTCTCTGCTACTGGTTTGGAAGTTCTATTGCAGTACCGGGCATTATTGACCACTGCACGCTCGGCTGCTGACATATGTCCATTTCTGGAAGTGGTCGACAGCACTTTTCCTTGCCGCTAACCCTGTGTGGATCTCACAGCTGCTCCTTGGCATCTCAGTGCTGCACTGTGTGGCTAGTTCTGGTATGGCGCTAGCGGGGTCTACTAGTGGATTAGTCCTCTGGACACATCAGGTACTACACAAGCGGGCTCTAATGGTGGATTAGCACTCTGGACACTTTAGGTACTACACAAGCGGGCTCTACTGGAGGGATAATCACCGCTCATTTTCCATCACATGATGCATTTGCACCAATCTCGACTCTCCATTTCATTCCTATCTTTAGAGCCATGTTACAAGTACACTTAAATATCTAACATTTGCTTTTTGTTGAAGCAGTCTATCAGAAAACCTTTTGTTGTCACAGAGACTGAAACAGTAGGTGGGAGAAAAGCTGCAAATGATCCAATTCACCTAAATGGGGTGCTAACTGTGAAGTATTTTCATAAGTAGTAAGGCAGTTTCTTCTTTGTGAACATACTTTCATTCAGACTAGTTTTCATTCAAACAACTGAGGATTGTGGATGGCCCTACTGGTTATAAACTTGAATAAGCTAGTTGCTTACAGTGATCCTGCATTTAGCAATCTACAACCTAGATGCTTATATGCAAAGAATACAATAACACCTGACTAAAATCTAAAAATAAGCTTATAAAACACATAAAATGTATCTGAACATTTATCTTTACCTATACAAAATCATTTCAGCCCAAGTAAAACTCAGGTAAATTACATGGTACCCTGACTACTATTCTATGATGTAGTAAACATATATTGGTATTTTTTTATATTCTTTGTAAAGCAAGTACGGCCCACTAGGCAGGACTGTCTGTTTTCAGGAGTGACCTAGAACTGGGAAGGTTAAGTGACTTGCTTGGAGTCACATGGTATTCAAGTGGAGGTTGTGGGAATCAAACCTAAGTCTGCTGGATGTACCCAGTTCAATCACTGCTTGTTACTCTAACCACTAGACATGGGTGCTTAAATTGAATGGCTGATTACAACAAAGCAGTGCAGGTGATGTCCTTACTGACTCTATATGCAGCAAAGCAGAAAGAATACAAAGCACAGCAGTATTCATTTTAAGATGCTGAAATCTGGGTCGGCCTGCTGGCGCTGCGGTAGCACTATTGCTTGCAATGCCAGCGACCCAGGGTCAGTAGCGAACTTGGGTTGCTGGAGGTCTGGCCAGGGGAGTAGGATCGAGCACCTGGGTGACTGCTCTCCTCCTCCAGGGAGGGTGGGCTGCAGGTCCTGCTGCTTTACCACCACCTGTGTGACCAGGGGTGGTGATGCAATGGTGCTGCAGAGTGATCAGGAGGAGAGGACCCTAGCCAGGATCTGAAGCAGTGGCATGTCTCTATGTGACCTACCTCCTTGGATCTCCTCTAGTGACAGTGCCCTCAGGGACAGAGACCAGAAAACAAGGAACAATCACCCCACATTGGCCATTGGTAGAAGGGACCCAGGTGCCCCAGACTTCATAACTAGGCTCCATGAGGGACCCACTGAGCTGCCTGACACACACTAAGGGAGTGTGGATGGGTCCTGGGGTCCCCTTCCTTTCCACCTGGTGGGGGTATAACCCAGGCAGGATAGGGCAGGACCACAGAAGCTCCTGAGCATTACCTGGGGGTGAAACTAAGGAATACCCAGCCTGAAAAGTGGAGACTGATGCTGTGAGAAGGGGACATAGAAAGAGAAAGAGAAAATAAAAAAAAAAAAAAAATGCTGAAATCTTATAGGTTTTGTGCATTGACATGCAATTTCCATGAGGCACTGGTACAAGAATTCAAAATCCGCAAACCAAGCAGGATTCCGTGATTGTTTCCGGTGTTACCGGTTAAAATGGAAAACCAGGGTCCCTGGTGTTAGCCTTAGTTTGTTTTCACTGCTCATGGTGGCCCCTTTGGTTGCCCTGGGGTCTCCATTTCATGGTTGTTGAAATATCATTGTCCATGAGAACGGCATTAGCATATGAGAACATGATGTCAGATCAGCCATTTATATAATGTATATCTATGCTGAAAGAAAAAAACACCCTGCAAAAACTCTCTGGAAACACATAACTGAATGGAGTTTAAAGGGAAAAAAACTGCATGATAACTCTGAGTTTGCAAAGCTCGCTGAACGTAAATGTGGTATTTCATGCCTTCTTGTAGCTTATTTCTTTGAAGACTAATTAAGCAGACAGGCATACTGGGGAGTTTAAAGAGTGATTATGCATCATGTTTTCATATGCTAATACAGCTCTCGGGGAGAAAGAGATTTCAACAACCATGAAATGGAGTCTCCCAGAACAGTAACAGGGTCTAGTATGAACTGTCAAAACTGACTAAAGCAGTTGCATACATCTTTAACAGCTACATGAAAAGAGTTGTCTGTTGACATAGAAACAAATAACATTTAGAAGATATGAGGGGTGCAGTTTTCCTTTAAAATTCTAAAATAAAGTTTTAAATCATAGGCTTATCATTTCTAGACATGACATTGTAATTGTCTTCTGGTTGACCTTCCACCTTTGCATCACTTTCAGAGCACAGCTGCTTGTGTGATTACTGGCACTCCTCACTGGGCACTCATTATTCCTACTTGCAGTCTTTGTATTGGCTACCCCTTGGTTTTGCCACTCATTATTCTGACCAGCTGTCCTTTCTTAGATTATCTTGCTAAGAATATGTTCCAAAACGTCTTCTTTACTTTAGTAATGCAGAGCTATCGGTTATCCCTTCATATACTGTAGGTTGCCTTGTTGTCACATCGTGTTTTTGCGTTTGATGCACATGCACACCAAACACTTTGGGACAGTAATGGGAAATGAGAGGTGAGTCACTGCCACACCAAATACAGCTGCATCTGAAAGAGTTGTGGCAGTGTACACCAATAACCAGGCACTCTGGTCATGACAGCAGTTCAGCTCTGCTGATGTGCCATGTCACGGACTTGAAACAATTAAACCGCTCCAATGGGAGTGCTTCATTTGTCGCCAGAACTCCTGTCATGCGCATTAGGTCACACACTAATGTGCATGGCAGCAGTTGTTCCTGTATTCTCTGTCTCAGTCCCCCTTTCTCTTCTGAACCCCCCCCCAAGCTTGAACTGTAGCCGTAGAGTGGCCTCACCCAGTGCTGGCTTCTGCCCCCCTTCAACATTAGCCATCACGTGGCTTTTTCTTACAGCCAACATTGGGGTGCCCAATCCCCATGCTGGTACATCCCCCCCATATTAATGTGGCACACTGGGAACCCACCCCAGTGTGCCAAAATAATTATTATTTTTTTCTTTTTATGTTTCCAACACCAGGATGCCTACTCCCAGTGTTGAATGTCTCCCCCCATGACCCTAAGCCCAAATAGATATGTTGCAGACATCGGGGTGCCCAATCCCTGTGGTGGCATGTTTTCCCCATGCCTCAACTAATGTAGCACACTGGGAGCCCACCTCAGTGTGCCAAACTTTTGAAATATGTTTCCAACACCAGGATGTCCACTCTTGGTGTCAGATGCATGCCCTCCCCACTCAAACCCATTTAGTGCCAACACTGGGGTGCCCAATCCCAATGTTGGCATGCCCCCCACCCCCATTATTGTGGCATACTGAGAGCCCACTGCAGTGTGCCTATATTAATGTTTTTTGCCCTGTAAAATAAAGAAAACTGTTCCCCAACATCTTTTTTACTTGTAAAAAAGAAAACTGTCCATTGTCGTCTCCCCAGGCCTCCCTCCCTCCCCTATCTCCACCCACCCTCTGTGTGACCTGACTCCTCACACCCCCCTCACCCAATACTTACCTCCGGAGGTCCGGCATCTTCTCTGGACCAGGATCATGTCTGCACTCTTCAAAGGCAACTGACAAACAGAAATCACAGTAAGCCTTATAATGGGGATCAATGGGAGGGGTTCCACTTAGATTGATATCTCGGCCAATTTTAGGAATTTTGGCTACAAAATTTCAACATGGGGTTCTTGGGACCCCACCTCATGAACATTGGCACTGTCATTCTGTTTCTCGGTCCTGAAAGGTAATTTCACAATTGCTGCACGGAATCACCTTTTGAGACAAATTAACAAAACAACAGTGCTACTGTTCGTGAGGTGGGGACCCAAAAAGTCCATGTTGCAAATGTGGTGAAAAAATTCTATAAATGACTGCATTACGAGCATGCATTGCGTAGTTTCTATGCACGCTCACAGCTTCACCAATTTCTAATATTTTCACTACAAATTTTCAACATTCCCATTTTTTCAAACCTCCTTATGAACAAAATAGCTGTCATTTTTCATATCCTGCCTGAACCATGCTTTTGCACCTGTGGCACAGAATGGCATGGTCACTGTGCGAAATCAACTTTTGGAGTGGAGTACTGAAATGATAATGCCACTGTTCATGAGGTGGGGTCCCAAAAAGCCCATGTTAAAAATTTGGTGAAGAAATCCATAAAATGATTGCGTTATGGCCGTGCATTGCACAGTTTCTATGCATGCTCATAACTTCGCCAATTTTTCATATTTTCACTCCAGATATTCAACATTGCTATTTTTTCACACACCTCCTCATGAACGGTTTAGATGTCATTTTTTACATCCTGCCCTAAATGTATTTTTGCCCCTGTGGCACTGAATGGCCCAGTCGTAGCACAAAATCACTGTGAGCGGATGTTGTAAGTGATAAGTCAGACACTTTTTTTTCTTGAGGAACACACAAAGCTTGTGCGAATTTTATTTTACAAAACTTCAAAAAAAATACTTCAAAAGAAACAAAAATAAAGAAAATACAGCGCTATCTGGCTTTTTATTCTTAACCTGAACAACTTCAGTACATAAGTACTGACACAGAGTAGATGCACTTACTCTCCAGCACATCTACCATCCTCTCTGCTCAAGACTATCTAACTCTGTATAGAAACCATTCACCTTATATAGGTGGATGCTTTGACATCATTAGTCAGCTAATCCACCTCATATTTTAATACATTACATTCCTGCTCTGATACATTGAGTAGGGGGATCAGCTTGACCAAAAACATATTTTATTCTAAGACACTTGTTATATCCATCATTATTAGATTCCTTGGATATCCTGAAAATGTAAAAACTGGTTAAGTGGCAATTAATATCCTTAGCCGCTCCGGCAAAGTGCTGACCTCATACCCCTGTTTCCTACAAATAGGTTGCAAATGAGGGAGACTGGCCCTCAGGAGTACTGCATTTGTGGGACAACAAGAAAGCAAGATAAAATACTTAATAGAAGTGGCAATGTCTGGTTCTTGTAATGTATCTTAAATGGTTTCTTTGTATTTTACAAAAGACACAATACCCCCCTCCACCCTTTGTTTAGATGCTTTGAAAAGATGCAATGAAACTGTGGACAGCCAGCTGTCCAAACGAGGGTTTCAACTCTTAAGGTATGAGTTAGGATGTTATATTATTCCTAAACTGCCAGCCTTACTCCATGTAAAACCGACCTTAAAAATAAAAAAATAAACAGGCGGGAGGATATCATTTAAGTGGAGCAGTATTTATGCAGGGAGAGGAAATATCTGTACCTGAAATGGACATGCTACAATGCAAGTTTACCAGAGATACAGGTATCCTCTTAACATCTAGTCCAAGTAGGATAAAAGAGGTTATTATGAACTGAGGATCGTAAATACGGCAAGCTGATTGGCCAAGAGGTTTTTGAAGCCATGATGATATCAGGCTACATCATCACGGCTTCAGAAAACCTCCGGCTACCAGCCTCCTCACTGGCAACAAAATCCTCTGACCCTAATGCTGCCCAGGACCCGTGGCACAAAGCGAAGGAAACTTGCAAGTAGCTGTTAAAAAATAACAGCAAAGCACTAACAGTGAACAGTACAACAACGAAAGTGCTGTTGAAGGGCCACAACAAGGAAAATTCTGCAACTTTTTATATCGGGCGGGATGGCACGAGTCGGGTCGAGGCTCAAATGACTCTTTTAAAACGAACAAATTAACTCACAAACTGACCACACTACGAGTGTCTTTTTTCTGTCTTGCTTCAACTTTTAGTAACCACTCAGGGTGACTTACCAGAAAACCGCCATTGTTCCCTTTCACATCGTTCTTATTCCTTTTCACAGTAGCAAAAGAACTTAAAATAAAAACTTGCACACATCTTCACATGGCAGCTGGACAACTCAAGCGCAACAACACAGTTAATTTCCTGGCGTAGTACAGACAAAGAGCAGCAACTACATAGACTCTACTTATAACAGCACCACCTGCTGTCCAGAGCCCTCCAGGAACTTTTTTATTAAAATGTACTCCTCCAACACCGAAAAAAATGCATTTCAAAAGGGTTTGAATTATTTTTTTTTTTTTTAACTGATTAAACTTTTGAGCCCATTCATAATAGCAATAATGCACTCCAGGGTGTGGTATATCATGGGATATCGTCACTTCTTAGGTCGTTGGACGCACTCGGCCTGTGGCCTCATGCCCAACCACCCGAGGCGTGATGATATTCCATGATATACCACACCCTGAAGTGCATTATTGCTTAATTATACAATGGCAAGAAAGAATCCTGGCTTCAGATTGGTCAGTTGGCTGTCTCAACAGGGATGTTGTCCTTGCATAACATCCCTGCTGATTGTTTGTTGGATTTGGATGATTTGGATGACGATGATGATCTCTTTCTCTTAAGAAACAAAAATATTTTTACACACTAACAAAAACATTCTTTAAAATCATTTTTGTATTATAAAATAATAAGCCATTGTATAATAGGAATAATGCCCTCCAGGGTGGGTGTTATGCTGGGATATCATCCCTTCTCAGGTGTTGGATGCCCTCGGCCAGTGGCCTCGGGCCCAACCACCTGAGGTGGGATGTTATCCCAGCATAACACCCACCCTGTCAGGCATTATTCCTTTATTATTGCTCCCCTTGTAACCTATTTTACTAGTCTAAAACTTTCTGCCAAATACATGTGTGGCTTGCTTGAACAATTTGCTGTCATTTCAGCATGTTTGACAGCTCGTTCAGGGTTAATTGCAAAGGTAGCTGAAATGTGCTGGTCTAGTTGTTTATACAAGTGTCCCAGGTATTATGGGCTGTATAGGAATATTATGGGACTCTTACTCAAAAACAAAACACATCCCAGATACCGACGGCCCGAGAGCTTAATAGTTCTATTTTCCTTTTAAATAACAGCGCATGCATCTCCTAGGGATGTGTCCCTTCAATCCTAGAAACATAGAAACATAGACTTTGATGGCAGATAAGGACCATTTGGCCCACCTAGTCTGCCCATTTCCCTACCTAGAGGATAAGCTGAAAATCTTATTTAACCAACAACCTATTTCTTCCTACACCTCCCAAAAAAATTGCCTTATGTCTGTCCCATGCATTCTTGAATTCTCCAACTTTTTTAGACCCCACAACCTCCTCAGGAAGGCTGTTCCATGCATCCACCACACTCTCTGTGAAAAAAATACTTCCTCACATTGCCCCTGAGCTGTCTCCCCTCTATCTCTCTATCTTCAAATTGTGTCCCCTTGATCTTGCACATCTCTTTTTCTGAGAGATGCTAACCTCTTGGACTTTGTTGATTCCACTGAGGTACTTAAGCATTTCTATCATGTCCCCCCTCCCTCCTTTCCTCAAGGGTATACATATTAAGCTCCTTTAGTCTCTCCTCATATGGCTTCTCTTGCAGACTCTGCACCATTTTAGTTGCCCTCCTCTGAACTGCCTCCATCCTGTCTATGTCCTTGCAGAGATGGGGTCTCCAGAACTGGACGTAGTTCTCCGGATGGGGTCTCAACAACTGTCTGTACAGGAGGATAACAACTTCCTGTTTTCTGCTGGTGATGCCTTTCCCTATACATCCCAGTATCCCCCAAGCCCTCCCTACCACCTTCTCACATTGCTTGCCAACCTTAAGGTCATCTGATATGACTACCCCCAGGTCCCTTTCCATTTTTGTTGTTGTTACTACCCCCCCCCCATTATGTAATCTTCTCTTGGGTTTTTGTTTCCCAGGTGCATTATTTTGCACTTCTTTGCATTGAATCCAAACTGCCATACTTCTGACCATTCCTCCAACCTTGCCAAGTCCCTTCTCATCCTTTCCATGCCTCCCTGTGTATCAACCCTGCTGCAGATCTTTGTGTCATCTGCAGAGGCATACTTTTCCTTCAGTCCCTCTGCAATGTCACTTATAAAGACATTAAAAGGACTGGACCCAGTACTGAACCTCTAGTTCCCACTAGTAACCCTCTTTCTTGGAGTGGACTCATTTACAATTACTTTCTGTGTCCTGTTGTCCAGCCAATATTTTATCCAGGCTACCACCCTGGGACCCACTCCCAGGCTGATTAATTTGCCTATTAATCTTTTGTGTGGGACTGTGTCAAATGCCTTGCTAAAGTCTATGTAGGCCATGCCCACAGCCCCTCCCTGGTCTACTACTTTGGTCACCCAATCAAATAAATCAATTAGATTTGTCTGACATGACCTTCCCACTGTGAACCCATGCTGCCTTGGGCCCTGTGCCCCACTGGCCTCTAGGTACTCAACAATTCTTTCCTTCAGAAATGATTCCATCACTTTCCCTACCACAGAGGTCAAACTGACAGGTCTGTAGTTTCCTTCCTCTGTCTTGGTCCCACTTTTATGAAAGGCAATCACATCTGCCTTCCTCCAGTCGTTAGGTACCACACCGTCCTCCCATGATTTGTTAAAAAGGGTAGTTGGTGGTGTCACTAGTTCTCTGCTTAATTCTTTTAGAATTCTGGGGTGAATTCCATCTGGCCCCATTGTTTTGTCTACCTTCAGTTTTAGGAGTTCTTTCAGAATCCTTTCTTCTGTGAAAGGACTGGGATCGACCCCCCTATCTAGAATGCTTCTGTTAATTGGATTAGGCACCTCCCCCACCTCCTCTTTTGTGAATACCGAACAAGAAGTATTCATTCAGTATCCCTGCTTTTTCACTGTCCTTCTCTGCCCACCCACCATCCATTCTATTCAGCCTAACTATCCCTCCCTTTGTCTTTCTATGCTCCCTGATATACCTATAAAAGTTTTTATCCCTCTTCTTAGCCGAGTTGGCTATCTTTTCCTCAGTTTGGGCCTTTGCTATTCTGACTACCCTCCCTGTTTTCTTCTGCCGTAACTGGTACAGTTCTCTGTCCTGCTCCTTCTGTGTTTCCTTATACTTCCTAAATGCTGTCTTTCTCTCCCTAACCTTCACCACCACCTCTTTTGAGAACCATAGTGGCTTTTTCTTTCTTTTTCATTTGTTTATTTGCTTCACACAAGGCTTGTTGCCTCTGTGATGGCAGTTTTGATATTTCCCCATTGTTGCCCCACTCCTGCTTCTAGCCTGTTTGCTAGTGCTTTTCTAAGGCACTCTCCCATTTTGCCAAAGTCAGCCCTCCTGAAGTCCAGAACCCTCACTTTTGTATGGATTGACTCTGTAGCTGAGTTTATCATGAACAACACTGTTTGGTGGCCACTTGTTCCCAAATAACTACCCACTTCTAGATCTGAGATCCTCTCACTGTCCCCATTCTAGAGTATGAGGCCTAAGATTGCTCCCTCACAAGTAGGTTCCAAAACTAGCTGTCTGAGGCATCCCACCTGAACGGCATCGAGAATGGCCCTGCATTTGGATGTGGCTGCAGCAAAGGTGCTCCAGCTGACATCTGGCATATTAAGGTCTCCCATCAACAGTATCTCCCCTTTCTCTGCCATCCTAAGTATCTGCGCTAGTCATGCTAAAAACTGTATTTGCAACATGGACAATGTGTTACATTCTGTTTTATAGTCAGCACGGCACATGGGGTGGTTCAGGATATGTGTGGAGAGCATAAGGGCCCGCAACTGGGTACTGGACTCACCAGCATCGAACAACACCCACTATCAGAGCATTTTCATAGTCCCACAACAGCGGACTTTCGCAGGTCTGTGAGCATTTAAACAAAGAGAATGCCACTCGTAAACATCTGAGAGCTACTGTATAATCATACAGAGAGGTGCACCATATCTTACAGGCTTACACCTGTAACAATCCTAGCGCTATTCTTTCTTCCTAATCAGCCAAGAGATATCTACATAGAAACTCTTTCTTTACTGAGAGCATGATGTTAAAATATAAATGCTGCGAGGCTCGCCTGTCTCCGAGCCTATGTGCAGCTGTGTTATCATTTTAAAAGAATATGCACCACTGGGATCATAGATAATAAAATGGCTGGGTAGACAGAATGAGTTACCATGATGGGAGGCCACCCTTTCATGGTAGAAAATGTGAAAAGAAGAAGGAAGGAAAGAAAGAAGGTACTACTGCAGTAGATTTGAAGTACAAAGGAATAGGGAGAGGAATGTCCCGTGGAGTTGGGGGAGTCTCAACTCTCACCCCCCCAATGTTAAGCGAAAACACCTTTTTCCTCAGGAAAGAACAGGAGTTTACAAGACATCCTACCCAAATTATAAAGGTAGGATGGAACTTCCACCCACCCTCTCTTTGGAAGCTCCACCCCAGGGCACCCTTAACAAAACAGTTTAGAAAATTACTTAACATCAAGATGTGACACATCACTATCAAAATGGTCACATATTTCTAAATAGCCCTGGGGTGTCATAACTTTTCTGTGCTAACCTTCATTATAATTATATAGGTTGCAATTTATACAGTAAACTTAGGGATACCAAGTATCCACTCTGGCCCTATGTCTAGACAGAAAATCTGCATTTGCATGAGCTGTTCCTGCTTAATGTTTTACTGTAAAGTTGTAGGGCAAGGTACCATCTCATGATACGGTTATTTTGGTCTTTCATCTATGATATGAAACAGAGTGTGTTATGGTCAGCTATTAACATAAAGGGTGCCCCCCATAAATAGAACTTCAGAGATTCAATGACCCACTTGGTTGCCAAACATTCTTGTTTATGGTTGCATATTTTTGTTCCCTATCATGCAACTTTCTTGAGATATAAATGAGAGGATGTTCCTCCCCATCAATTTTTTAACTCAGCACAGCCCCAATACCTTTCCCAGAGGCGTCTGTTTGTACCTAAAATGTGTATTCAAAATCTGGACTTTTCAGGACTGGGGATGAGCAGAGTGCTGCCTTGATCTTATTGAACGCTTCTTCACATTCCTAGGACCATTTGATTTGATTCCCATATTTATTTTTTGTCAAATCTGTTAATGGCTCCGCAATTGCAGCAAAGTGGGGAATAAATTGTCTGTAGTATCCAGCAAGACCTAAGAAAGACGAAACGTGTTTCTTAGTACTGAGTACAGGGCACTGGGCCACTGCTTCTACCTTTGATATTTCTGGCTTTATAAGACCATTACCTAATATAAAGCCTAGATGTCTTGTTTCTTTCATAACAATGGTACACTTCGTGGGGTTACTATTTAACCCTGCCTGCTTAATGGATGAGAAAACTGCTCATAGATGTCGTAAGTGGGTTTCCTAGGATGAACTAAAAACAACAACATCATCCAGGTAGGCTGCACAAAAAGTATTATGGGGTGCCAACACCTGGTCCATGTAATGTTGAAACATAGCCGTGGATCCATGGAGCCCGAACGGCATAGTTCGGAGCTGGAAAAGACCCACTGGAGTACTGAATGCAGTTTTCTCCTTGACAGATTCTTCTAACAGAATCTGCCAATATCCTTTTGTGAGGTCCAGTGCAGAGATGTAAGCAGCATTACCAATCCGATCTATTATATCATCTACATGTGCCATCGGGTATGCATCAAACTGTGCAACCTGGTTTAAGCTTCTAAAATCCAGGCACAGTCTGATCCCTCCTTCCTTTTTTGGGACTATTACCATTGGAGAACCCCATGGGCTCTTTGAAGGTTCTATAATGGTTAGAGTGCATAATTTCTAGATCTCTTTTTTTTACCTCTTCTCTCAGTCTTTCTGGGAGTCGATAGGGTTTTTTTCGAATGGGGTTGGCATCAGTACAAATGTGATGCTCTACACCTATGGTCTCACCTGGGGTATTGGTGAATGTACTTTTAAAATCATTTAAAAGGGATCTTAATGACTGTAGTTGAGATAGTGTGAGGTCTGGCTTTACAGAGACAACTTCTACTCCTGTTTCCCCCTCCAGTCTTCCATAGGCTAACTACATTTCTGTTTCCTTAGGTCCAGGGATTACCAACAGTCCCACCCCTGTGGTAGCTCTCTCATGCCATCATTTTAAGAGACTGGCATGATATATTTTCTTTTTCATTCTCCTATCAGGGGTCTCAATTTCATACGTGACAGGACCTGTCTGTCTTAGTATCTTGTAAGGCCCCTGCTACTTCATTAATAGTTTATGTGTGGAGGTAGATAAAAGTAATAATACCTGCTCTCCAAGGGAGAAAGATTTTTCCTTGGCTGTGCCCTGGTCATAGTACTTTTTCTGTTGTACCTGACTCCACTGTACGGAGCCGCCAGAGCCCTTTGAGAGCCTGTGCTTCCACCGGCTCTCTTCGGGACGTCGGGTACCTCCTGGTACCTCTGGTATCCCTCCCTGAGGAAGGAGAGCATCCATTGAGATGCTCAATCCTCCCTCTCCCCACCGACCCCCATCGACCCGAGTCCATTCCCAAACCCGGGTCGCCAGCACAGAGCGAGGTGTGGCGTCCAGCGTCTCAACCCCTCACCACCACTGGGCCGGCTCAGGGTTGTGTTCTTTGATCCAAATCTTAACCTCAGTAGGAAGTATCTGCAAAAACTGTTCCAGCACAAATAGTTCTAAAATATCTGCACGGGACTTTCCTTCTGGTTGGATTTATTTGATACACAGTTCCCTTAATCGTATATATGTTTCTTGAGGGGGGTCATGAGGAGAATGTTTTAAAGCATGAAAGTGTTGTCTATATGTTTCTGCGTTGATGTCATAATGCTTTAAAATCTCTTGTTTCATGGGATCATAGTCCTCTGCAAGATGGGGATCCATGTTGCTGTAGGCTAACTGGGCTTTTCCAGAGAGGTTGGGGGCTAACCTGATTACCCATTGGGTTTTAGGCCAGTCACAAGCTTTGGCAACCCTCTCAAATGTTGTTAAATAAGATACTATATCTTCATTTATAGTCATTCTAGTTAGCTTAATGTCTTTTGGATTATTGGGATTGGGATTGGGATTGTTACTTCCTCCAGTTCCTTGTCCAGCCCCCATTGACTGAATTAATTGTAATGTCTCAGCCCACCTTATATCTTGATGTTGACATTCCTTCTCTCTCTCTCTCTCTCTCTCTCTCTCTCTCTCTCATGCATCAATATCCCTTTGGCATTCGATTTCCAATTGATGCATGGCTAACCTATGGAGAAGGTCCGACAGTCCATCAGGAGGTCTTTTGCCAGCCTCTGTTCATTGCTTCTGGCATTCTTCCTCTTCTCCCTCAATGTCAGTTTGGTTCTTTGGGAGTTTCCAGGGTACCACATTTTCTAGACCAGTATACAAGGGTTCACCTGTCTAGTCTGTCTGGGACTGGGTAACAGCTCACATCTTCTTCACCTCATCCGTGTCTGTAGCCATTGTTCACTTATCACAGTAACAGATGTGGTATGAAGCTGGTCTCCCCCTGTAATGCTTGGCCAACCAGCAAATCCCACTTCTGACACCAAATTGTGAGCAAGTGTGGGAAGTGATAAGTCAGACACTTTTTTTTCTTGAAGAACACACAAAGCTTGTGTGAACTTCATTTTACAAAACTTCAAAAAAAAAATACTTCAGAAGAAACAAAAATAAAGAAAATACAGTGCTATATGGCTTTTTATTCTTAACCTGAACAACTTCAGTACATAGGTACTGCCACAGAGTAGATGCACTTAATCTCCAGCACATCTAGCATCCTCTGTGCTCAAGACTATCTAACTCTGTATAGAAACCATTCACCTTATATAGGTGGATGTTTTGACATCATTAGTCAGCTGATCCATCCCCTATTTTAATACATTAAATTCCTGCTCTAATACATTGAGTAGGGGGATCAGCTTGACCAAAAACATATTTTATTCTAAGACACTTGTTATATCCATCATTATTAGATTCCTTGGATATCCTGAAAATGTAAAAACTGGTTAAGTGGCAATTAATATCCTTAGCCGCTCCCACAAACTGCTGACCTCATACCCCTGTTTCCCTACAAATAGGTTGCAAATGAGGGAGACTGGCCCTTAGGAGTACTGCATTTGTGGGACAAGAAAGCAAGGTAAAATACTTAATAGAAGTGGCTATGTTTGATTCTTGTAATGTATCTTAAATGGTTTCTTTGTATTTTACAAAAGACACAATGCCCCCCTTTGTTTAAGTTCTTTGAAAAGATGCAATGAAACTGTGGACAGCCAGCTGTCCAAACGAGGGTTTCAACTCTTAAGGTATGAGTTATGATGCTATATTATTCCTAAACTGCCAGCCTTACTCCATGTAAAACTGACCTTAAAAATTAAAAATAAACAGGCAGGAGGATATCATTTAAGTGGAGCAGTATTTATTCAGGGTGAGGAAATATCTGTACCTGAAATGGACATGCTACAATGCAAGTTTACCAGAGATACAAGTATCTCTTAACATCTAGTCCAAGTAGAATACAAAAGGTTATTATTGCTCCCTTGTAACCTATTTCACAAGCCTAAAACTTTCTGCCAAATACATGTGTGGCTTGCTTGAACAATTTGCTATCATTTCAGCATGTTTGTCAGCTCTTTCACGGTTAATTGCAAAAGTAGCTGAAATGTGCTGGTCTAGCTGTTCATCTGGGTGTCCCAGGTATTATGGACTATACAGGAATATTATGGAACTCTTACTCAAAAACAAAACACAGCCCAGATACCGATGACCCGTGAGCTTAATAGCTCTATTTTCCTTTAAAATAACAGTGCATACATCTCCTAGAGATGTGTCCCTTCAGTCTGTGCTAGTCATGCTAAAAACTGTATTTGCAACACAGACAGTGTGTTTCAGTCTGTTTTATAGTCAGCAAGGCACAGGGGGGCGGATATGGGCTGAGAGCATAAGGGCCGCATCTGGGTACTGGACTCACCAACAACCAACAACGCGCACTTCCAGAGCATTTTCATACTCCTGCAACAGTGGACTTTCCCAGGTCGGTGAGCATTTAAACAGAGAATGCTGCTCATAAACATCTGAGAACTACTGTATAATCATACAGAGTGGAGTGCCATATCTTACAGGCATCCCTGTAACAATCCTAGTGCTATTCTTTCTTCCTAATCAGCCAAGAGATATCTACATAGAAACTCTTTCTTTACTGAGAGCATGATGTTAAAATATAAATGCTGCGAAGCTCGCCTGTCTCTGAGCCTGTGTGCAGCTGTGTTATCATTTTTAAAGGAATATGCACCACTGGGACCATACAGAATAAAATAGCGGGTAGACAGAATGAGATACCATGATGGGAGACTACCCCTTCATGGTAGAAACTGTGAAAAGAAGAAGGAAAGAAAGAAGGTACTACTGCAGTAGATTTGAAGTACAAAGGAATAGAGAGAGGAATGTCCTGTGGTGTTGGGGGAAGGGTCTCAACTCTCACAATCACCTTTTGAGATTGAGTAACAAACTGATACTGCCATTGTTCATGAGATGGGTCCAAAGAAGCCCATGCTGAAAATGTGGAGTGAAAACACCAACAAACGCTCAGGGCATTAGGGTTTCCAACTGTAACACCCCACCCTGTAGAGACTGACAGACATCAGGGGTGTGACTTGGGGTTGTTGGCCATAATTCTCATTCCATTCCACCCCCACTCCCACCCTGCAGCCAGTGGCAGGCATCAAGGTATGCCTTGGGGTCTTCAGCCCTAACATTCACCCCATTCTCCTACAGTGCACCCATCTCTGCTTATTTCCTTATAGAATGGGGTGAGTGTAAGGGCCAAAGACCCCAAGGCACACTGTGACACCTGTTGATGTCTGCAGGGTGTGGTGAGGTGGAATGGTGTAAGCATTATGGCTGATGACCCAAAGGCACACCCCAATGCCTGTCAGTCTCTGCAGTTTGGGGGTGGCAGTTAGCATTAGGAGTGGAAACACTAATTCCTCATTAAGGAATTGAATCAGGGAGGGGCAGTGGACATCACCTACCTTGATTTCAGGAAAGCCTTTAATGCTGACCAGCACAGAAGGCTGATTAACAAGATGGGTAGTCTTCCCACAGGGCACAAGCTGATACACTGGGTTAGAAACTGGCTGATGGACAGGAGGCAATAGGTGGTGATAATGGGATCCAATCTGGGGAGAGGATGATGACCAGTGGGGTACCTCAGGGATCAGTCCTGGGATCAGTCCTATTCAATGTCTTCATTACAGACTCTGCAGAAGGGCTAGAAGGAAAGGTCTGTCTGCCTGTTTGCAGATGACACCAACATCTGTAACAGAGTGAATACTCCAGAAGGGGTGGAGAAAATGAGCAGACACATGGAAATTGAAAAATGATCTGAGGAGTGCCAACTGAGGGTTCAATGCAAAGAAGCTCAAATAATGCACTTGGGAAGAGGGAAATCTGGGGAGAGTTACTGGATGGGGGTGAGGTGCTGACGATCAACAAGGAAGAAAAGGACATTGGAGTTATCAGTTCTGATGACCTTAAGGTGTCAAAACAGAGCACAAATGTTTCAAGGATGCCCAGTGGCATGCTTGGGTAGCTAGGCAATTGTTTCACTAGCAAAAGGTGCGAGGTGGTGATGCCATTGCATAATGCACTAGTGAGGCCTATCCTACAGTACTGTGTGCAGTTCTGGAGGCTACAACTATGCATGGACATTGACAGGGTGGAGCTGGCCCACAAAAAGACAACCAAGATGGTACATGGCTTGCAAAACAGAACATATCAGGACAGATTAAATGACCTCAATATGTACTCAATGGAGGACAGGAGGGAGTGGGGGGACATGGTACATACATCCAAATACCTCAAGGCCATACACAAGGTGCAGGGATGGACATCTTCCAGTGCAGCAAATGTTCGGCATTGACAAATGCATGTTTTTGTTTGCTCGCGAGCATATGCACAGCACATGCACAAGAAACATCTTGCGACAGTACCACATTTTAGAGGTGTGTCAGTATTGTGGCAAATGCAGTGGACGCTTTACTGGGCAAGTCTCTCAGCCACCAATCAAGGGGGAAGCTGCCGATGACAGCAGCTGCAAAGAGAGCCAAGGAGTTGAAATGAATCTGCCACTGCAATCACGAACAGTTTCCTCATTGCAGTGGCACCTCCCCCCTCCCTTGCAACCTTGTCAGCTCCTGCCACCTAGCATACTGTCCCTGTCCCTTGCTCCACCAACAATTTGTTTGTTCTGTGTGCCTTTATTGGAGAAACAAGTAATGAGCTGTGGCTTCTGCCGCCTGCCACACACTCCAAGGAAAGCCAACATCATGGTGCCCAATCCCCGTGTTGGCATGTATCTCCTGTCCCTCCATTAATGTGGCACACTGGGAGCCCACCCCAGTCTGACAAAATGTTTATGACACCGGGATGCCCACTCCCGGTGTTGGATGCCCCCCCAAAACCAATCTGTAATCTGATGACATTGGGGTGCCCAATCCCCGTGTTGGCATGCCCACCACCACCACTATTGTGGCACACTGGGAGCCCACCTCAGCGTGACAAAATGTTTTTTTTTGTTTAAACCTGTAAAAGAAAGAAAACCATCCCGCTGGCTTCTTTTTTTTTTTTAACCAGTAAAAAAGAAAATGGTCCATTGCCATTTCCCAGTCCCCCCTCACCCTCACCCTCACTGAGCATCCACCTCCCCACACTCCCCCTCACCCATACCTACCCTCCAGACGGTGGGAGCAGTGGTAGTCTCTGGATCAGGACACACCTTACTCTTCAAAGCCAAACTGCGAAGTGAAGAATCGGGAAGGCACTGTATAATGAGAGTCGGGGGCAGGTTCGACTTAGGTTGCTATCTCAGCCATGTTTAGGAATTGTGGCCCCTAATTTTCAACATGGGGTTCTTGGGATCCCACCTTGAGACCATGTCACTGTCATTTCATTACTCGGTCCTGAAGGGTGATTTTGCGGTAACTGCACAAAATCACCTTTTGGGACTGATTAATGAAATGACAGTGTCACTGTTCATGAGGTGAGGTCCCAAAAAAAACATGTTGAGGCTGGCCGGTGGCATTGAGGGTTGAGGCGCTGGCCGTCACACCTCGCACCATGCCGGTGACCCGGGTTTGGGAACGAGCCTGGGTCATTAGGGGCTGGCAGGGGAGGAGAAGGATTGAGCATCCCTAGGACTGCTTTCCTTCTCTGAGAAGGGGGGTGAGTTGCCATTGGTGTCCTGGTGGCCTCTAGTGGTAGCTGGAGGTGATTGCAGGACACTGGCAAGACTTGGGGGATGTGCTGGGGCTGATGCTGGGGAAAGAGTGTGTGCAGTAGTGCACGCACTCCTGACCATTGGTGTCATTGCACACTGCAGACATCAGGGGAGAACAGGGAAAAAATGGAGTCCTCACCGTGGATGACGATGGTCCCCCCTTACTGCGCTGCTGGGAAGGCACCTCCACCGAACTGGATCCAGACTGTTGGGTGAGTACCTCCCCAACCCCCACCACAAGCGGTAAGTTTTGGGGACTGAAGGGTAGGGGGTCTGATCCCCGGTCAGCACAAAGGGGGGACATCAGATGAGTAGGCGAAGGGCTCCCAAAAACAACACCAACTAAAAAAAAAAAAAACATGTTACAAATTTGGTGAAAAAATTCCAAGAAATGACTGCGGTATGAGCCTGCATTGTGCAGTTTCTACGCACATTCAAAACGTTGCCAATTTTTTATTTTTGCACTCCAGATTTTGAACATTGCCATTTTTTCACACCTCCTTATGAACAGTACAGCTGTCATTTTTATATCCTGCCCAAGATGAGTTGTCGCACCTGTGATGCAGAATTGCGAGGTCACTGAGGGAAATCTACTTTAGGGAAAGAGTAACAAAATCATAGTGCCACTGTTCATGAGGGGAGGTCCCATAATGCCCGTGTTTAAAATTTTGTGAAAAAATTCCAAAAAATGATTGCATTACAGCCGTGCATTGCGCAGTTTCTATGCCCACTTGTAACTTCACCAATTAATAATATTTTCACTCCAGATTTTCAACATTGCCATTTTTTCACACCTCCTTATGAACAATACAGCTGTCATTTTCACATCCAGCCTGAAATGTGTTTTACCACCTGTGCAGCAGAATGGCGTAGTCGCTTTGCGAAATCACCTTTCACGATTGAGTAACGAAATGATAGTGCCACTGTTCATGAGGTGGGGTCCCAAAAAACCCATGTTGAAATCTGGAGTGAAAATACCAACAAACACCCAGGGCATTAGGGTTTCCAACCATAATGCCCCACCCTGCAGAGACTGACAGGCGTGGGGGGGGGTATGACTTTGGGTCGTCGGCTGTAATGCAAACACTTGTTCTTGTATTGTTCCTACATTCTGGAATTCCCTACCTACTCTATGTATGTCTGTTAATAAAACAATGTCATGATTGTTCACCAGCCATTTAAAAAACTTACTTGGCTAATGTTTTTTAAATATTTGCAATTTTCATTTATTGTTTTTATGCTGCTGTTATAAAATATTATGTATAGTATTAATACAATACTATTTTCTAATACTGTTTTTCTAACACTAATTTTCTTGATGTTCATCGTTCTGATACTCAGTTTATGTGCTTTATAGAGAACTCAAAAAATAAATAAAAAAAATCTCTATGACATCAACACCTTTACAAATGGAGAGAGATAGAGAGAGAGTGTGGAAGGGAGACTGGAAAGTGATGGTAACACCAGACAGAAAGACATTTCTGCAAACTGTACCCACACACTCCCTGTACAACAAGGGAGATCCTGTGGTTTGGTAAACTGTAAGTAGATTCAGGGCTTGCACAGAAACTTGCAATCTGCAACATAGCTGGAAAGCATTCGCTGGACTAGGCTATTCAGCCAGGAGTTACAAATGACTCAGTTTAAGATTAAAGAGCATTTGTGTTTCAGGTTTTCAGTTGAACAAGGACTGCTTGCCTTTTCACTTAAGTGCACCATCACCAGCTAACCATGTCCAATGACATCAAGCCAACACCATTTCCACAGCTGGGTGCCTACTCAGCGAAGCACACAGAGCTCCTTAGTTAGAACTAAGGGTATTTTCCTGGTACCAGTGGGGAGAGGGTAGTGTCCCAAGTTTAGGGTGGCTGAAGTATTGCCACTGTACTGTGCATTGTAGTGTGTGACAGGCATAGTTTGAGAGCTAAGCCTGGAAGGCTACAGGAACACTGCCCATGGAATTACTAAGTAGGCAAGAAGGTATGGCACACTGCTTGGTAAAGCTTCATTAGGGGCCTAAACCAAACCAAGCACTGGGGCACTGGACTATGGTAGCTGGTTATTTATCACTGCATTGTCTGCACTTTTGTTTATTTAAGTTGCAGACTATCCATCTAATAAATGTATGAGTGATCAAGTAGTTTTAGTTTATTGTTCGACACAGTGGTCTTTACAATTTAAAAACACACATTTAGACACATTATTAAATACAAAATGCACTTACTATTCAGTAAGAAAGTTAAAACTAAAATTATATAAGAGCCATATATATTACATTTTAAATTACAGGATTATACACTCTTACATACATAGTTTTCCAATAATGTTGCTTGTATAAGCATATTCCCCTATACAATAACATGCTAAAAATATCAATATCGTAAAGCGTTGCCTTTACATTCTCCCATACACTTCCTAGAAACATTTGTGTTAAGTACAAATTTCTGCCTAAATTGCTGTTACAGATATGTTCTAAATTTATTAATCTATAATGTTACTAACTGTTGCTTTTCTACATTAATAAATGTATTAATGCTGAGTTTGAAGTATTTGTCTGTATTCTCTTCAACACAGTGAGTTCCTGAATGGAGAGTAATACCCCCTTGCCTGCTTTGTTCTATTTGGGGCTGGCTTTCTCCATTACTGCACCCAGGCTGTGCACCACAGAGTGTGCATCCCACCCTGAACGTCTGTGTTTCCAAACATATACTATACTGGCTGTGCCTAAGAGGGCATTGAAGAGCAGCCAAGATTAATGTTGGCCTGGCCTTAAATGGCACACACTAGACTGGGAAAACTTCTCTTAACCCATGTTCTTTCATTTTGGGCCTGAAGTTTGACCCTAAATAACCTCCCTTGTTCTTTTGTTTGAATTGTTTGTCCGAGTACTAATAATGATGTATAAATGTATGCTTTGTAGGAACAGTCTTTTTTTTTTTCAGATACATAAGTGAGAAGAAAAATGCAAGAGGAGGGATACAGTAGCAAGGATTAGAAGGGTGGAAGGGGGAGACTGTGCAGAATGCAACCAAGAAAAAGCTGGTATTTTGAACAAGTACTTCTGCTCAGTCTTAATGGTGCAGGGAGGAGGGTATGGGTCAACAGGGAGAAGTAAGAATGGGGTGGTGGGGGAGGTGGGCACAAGTCCATTTTCAGAGGAAAGAATCCCGTAAGGACATGCAGCCCTAAGTGTGGATAAGGTTATGGGATCAGATGGGATACACTGAAGGTTACTGAAAGGGATCAGGGAGGTGCTAGGTGCCCCCAATGCCCTGTTCAATAGTTCACTTGAAACAAGAGTGGTTCTGGAGGGCTGGAGAAGGGCTGGTGTGATCCCTGTACCTAAGAGTAGTAATAGGTACTATGAAACTAGTAATTATACACCAGTCTGACAAATTTCAATGGCAGGGAGACTAGTGGAAACCTTACTGAAACAGAAGCTGGTTAAGCATCTAAAATCTAATGGATTGCAGAACTGAGGGCAGCATGGGTATAGAAGATCATGCCAAATGAATCTGATTGATTTCTTTGACTGGGTGATCAGGAAAATAGATTAGAAGAGGGCAGTGAATGTAGCCTGTTTGAACATCAGTGAGTCCTTTGCCACTGTGCCATACAGTAGCCTGATTACAAAACTGATCATTTTAGGTACAGGGTCCAGATTGTAGACTGGGTTCAAAACTGGTTAACAGATAGGAGACGGAGACTGGTGGTTAGTGACATACATTGGAAGGATGGTAGAGTGATGAGTGGGGTTCCACAGGGTTCAGTGCTGGGGCCAGTCCTCTACAATGTCTTAACTGGAGACATTGCAAATTACACCAAAATCTGTGATAGGGTGGATACTTAGGAGGGGGTGGAGAGAATATGCAGGGATCTGGGAAAAACTGGAGGAGTGGCCAGCCCACTGGCCCAGCAGAAGTGTTACTGCTTGCAGTGCTGACAACCCACATTCAGGAGTGAGCATGGGATATCAGAGGGTCGTTCAGTGGGATGTAGGATGAGCATCCCATGGACAGCTTTCCTCCTCCAGGTGGGGGAGGATCATGGTTTCCCTGGCATCTAGCAACACCCAGTGGAGGCTGGGTGTGCAGCAGCAGGGGCCACTCAGGAGCTGGGAAGTGACAGCAGACATCTGTGGGACAGGTGCGGGAGTGCACCTGTCCAGTACTGACGTTCATGCCTCCAGGGGACATGTAAGGTGAAAACCCCTCTGAGCCAAGCACAGTGATGCTCCCAGTCCTTCACCCGAATGATGCCCCGGCTGTAGCCACAGCTGGTTTCTCGGGTGGATCTTGGTCTATCCTCCTCTGTCCTTCCCAGGAAGGGGAGTCTCACTGCAGAGGGTAGGCTGTGGACCTCCCCACAGCATGGCAGGCCTGGTGGGGTATGCCAGGTGTGAGATCTTGGCTCAGAGTTGGGATACATCCCCACCACCTCAGAATAGACAAAAGAAAGATGAAAAAAAACAGGAGTAGTGGTCAATGAACATGGCTCAGTTGGTAGCACATCTGCCTCTGGACCAGAAGGTCGTGGGTTCTCGTCCCACACTGGGATTGAACTTGCACCTAAAATGCTGGCATCCGAGTGCAGTATTAGGGGTGTGCTGTACTGCTGGGGTGTGCTGTCCTTCGGATGAGACATTAAACCAAGGACCCTTCTACCCATCCTGGTGTTGTCCTGGTGGGTGTCCAGGTTGAAGTAAAAGAACCCAGGGCACTCTTCACAAAGAGTAGGGGACATTCTCAGTGTCCTGGCCAACATTCCCCTTCCCATAAACTGGTTCATGCAATTATCCAGGCTGTGTGTGGGTACTGATGTGCGATAATGGCTGCCACTACACATTCAGTCACTTCACTACCAGTCCAGCATTGCTTGTAAGGTGCTTTGGGATACACTGTGTATGAAAAGCGCTATATAAATGCTGATTCTTCTTCTTCTTCTTCAAATGGAATTCATTGCCATAATGTGGAAAATCATGCACCTATGGCATGCAAACCCTGGTGCTGAATTTAGGATGGAGGGAGGCAGGTATTGGCAGTTAGTAGATTGGAAAGGGGCCTTGGCAATATTATATCAGAGGACCTCAAGGTGGCAGTGGGATACATAGGGAGGGGTATCACCAGCAGGGGGAAGGAGGTGGTGATGCTGCTCTATTATTCTCTGGTACACCCTCACCGGGAGTACTGTGTTCATTTTTGGTGACCCCACCTCAGAAAGAAGATTGACAAGGTGGAGATGGTCCAGAAGATGGCAACCAAAATGGTGCAAGGGTTGTAAGGGAATCTCTAAAAGGAGAGACTGAGGGATCTCAACATGTACACACTGGAGGAGGAGGAGAAGAGAGAGAGGGGCAACAGGACTGACACCTACAATTACCTCATAGAGGTGAACAAGTTGCAGATGGATAGCCATTTCCAAATGAGGATGAGCTCTAGGACTAGGGGTCATGTAACAATGCTTGAAGGGGGGATGTTTAGGAGGGATGGTAGGAAATATTTGTTCAGTGAAAGAGTGGTTGACACATGGAACCATCTACCAGTCAGGGTAGTGGAGACTAGAACAGGGAAGGGCTTTATCATGTGTGTGATAAAGAGAGGCTAGGAGGGTCACTGGAGACCATTTAGGGTCTGCAGAGGCAAAATAGGCAGGGAAAACTTGGGCTGATAGGGTAGGACAGGTGGTCCTTTTTTGTCGACAGATGCTATGTTTCTGTCACTGTGATGGTTCCTGGGTGGGCTGACATAGTGAATAAGTGGGTAAGAAACATATCCCAGGGGTTGTACCCTACTTGCACTAGATTCATTTTAACTTTTCTCTGGGTGGAGGCACCATGCTACTTTCTATCTTAACCGTGAATATAACCTCCAACCCCAAAATTTAAAGGACCAGGGCCCTAAACTTTGTTGAACCTTATGGTTGGGTGGTACCCTGCCAGGGCTAGGAGTGACTCTGCACTATGATCTTTTCTCCTAAGGTCTGTTGTGCAACAACATATTGCTATCCTTTACTGTCCTTTTCTATTCTTTTCTGTTCTGTCAGGCTGGCCATCTGCAGAATTCCTCCCCTTCCCTCCCCACTATCTCCCTCTGAATTTCATATTTTTTTTTCCTTTCCAGTCCTTCTAAATGTCCGAGCTCATGAAAATAGCTTAGAAAATTTTAAAATAAAATGCAAATGCTAGCTAGCACAGTGCCCAAAGACTGAGCCATGACTGTAACATGAAGAACAGTGAAATGGATGTATAAGCCTGCAAAAGGAATGTCTTGGGAGAATAGGACACTTTGGAGGTGTGATTGTCCTGTGCAATCCACTGCTCCGTTGAGCAGGCATGGTGGTCCTGCACCAATGGATGTGGGTGCTGTGTATGACAGCAGTGGTCTTCACTTCAAAGAAAACCACCGCTGCGATCAGTGCTGGCAGCGCCTCTGTATGAGCTGCCAAAACTGTTATAGCCGACGGGGGTGCCCAATCCCCCATCGGCTTCAAGTCTGCACGCCGCCCCCCAAAGCTTTGGTGCCACGCCGGAAGCCCACCCCAGTGTGGCAAACCTCATTTTGGCTGATGGGGTGCCCAATCCCCGCCGGCCCACGCCCCCAAACATTTCTGCTGCCACGCTTGGGAGCCCACCCCAGCATGGCAAACGCCCCGCCATCTGAATAAAAAAACACCTGTAAATAAGAAAACGCTCCATCGCTGTCTCCCCACCCTCCCACAACCCACACCCACCCACTGCGCAGACCCTGCTCTCTCCTCATTACCCCTCACCCCATACTTACCTCCGGAACTCAGCACGACGATCATCGGTGGACCGGGAACACGTCTGCACTCTTCAAAGCCGACCACGAACTGAGGAGGTGCCGGTAAGCTGTATAATGGGATGGATAGATAGGGGTTTTTCAACTTTATTGCATATCTCAGGCATTTTTTGGAATTTTTGCACCAAATTTTCAACATGGGTTTTTGGGACCCCTTCTCATGAATGCTGTCACTGTCATGGCGTTATTCGGGCCCGAAGAGTGATTTCACAGTCACCTGCGAAATCACATTTCTGGAATGATTAATGAAACAACACTGCGGTGTTCATAAGGTGGGCTCTTAAAAGCCTATTTTGAGCCCAATTGGGCATCCTAAAAAACTCAGTGCTTCTGACGTCGTTTGCTGTTCCTATGCTGCGCTCATAAGTTCACGAATTTTCAATATTTTCACTCAGATTTTCAACATTGCCATTTTACCATGCCTCCTTATGAGCAGTACAGCTGTCATTTTTCACATCCTGCCCCAAACGTGTTTCATGTGAAGCACAATGGTGCAGTTGGTGCGTAAATCAATGTATGGACACATTAAGAAAATCACAGTGACACTGTTCATTAGCAGAGGTCTTAAAATGGCTATGTTGAAAATTTGGTGAAAAAATTCCTAAATGATTGTTTTATTGTGCCATGCTATGCAGTTCCTACGCACACTGTAAGTTTGCGAATTTTCACATTTCACTCCAGATTTTCAAAATTTCCATTTTACCACACCTTCTCATGAGCAGTATAGCTGTCATTTTTCACATCCTGCCCAAAATGTGTTTCCACCCATGTAGCGCACAATGGCTCAGTCGGTGTGCGAACTCAATGTATGGGACACATTAAGAAAATCCCAGTGACACTGTTCATGAGCAGAGGTCTTAAAATGGCTATGTTGAAAATTTGGTGAAAAAATTCCTTAAAATGACTGTTTTACGAGCGTGCGTTGCTCAGTTTCTACGCATGCTCGTAACGTCGCAAATTTTCAATATTTGCACTCCAATGACTTCCAAATACCTAAACAGCACATAGAAGCAAGCAACATTCAGCATTGACAAATGTTTGTTTTTACTTATATTTTTAATACTCCTCTCTGGTGCAGCCAATATCCTCCACGCCTGTGCCCATTCTCAAACGCCTAATGACTTACCCTCTGCCTTCAACTTTGAGCCTCCTGTGGCAGAGTACAAGCAAGCCTGAAAAGCACCTGTAGAAGAGGGGTTTGGGGGTGGAGGAGGGAGAGAGGGGAGAGGGGAGATATATACAGTATATGTATATTCAGGGATGTCCAAGACTTTGCCTTACCATGTTTCTGTCCCTCCTACAATTTGTTTCTGTGACTGAACAGTGGGTAACAGAGTTACAGACTTGCTCTTCTGCAGACAAAGTATTTTACACCAATACTGTTATGCTGCCTGCTTCAGGCAATAGAACCACTTGTGAAACTGTCTCCCTCATTTTACTTCTTTGTCACTGATTTTTTTAAGCCATGTCCAAGTGCCCAATACCACTGCAAATACCTGCAAGCGAACATTCGGCATTGACAAATGCTTGTTTGTTATAACATGCTGTGTTACAGTCAGTAATGTTAAAATGTGATGGTTTATTTAAAAATGGATACAAAACCTAGAAGGTGCTTGAAAACGTTATGCTATACAGAAAGCAGCCCTGTACTATTTAAACTGTAAAATGTTCTTGTTTTAGGTCAGAAGTGCTGGCAGGGAACATTGTAAGCCACTCCCTCTGGGCTCCTAAATAAATTCAAACTGTGGCTTACATTCTCCTAACCTACAGAAAATAGTTTTTAAAAGCTATCTTACAGGGTCGGGGAAAGAAAAACTCCCTGTTTAAACCCTGTATCCCTGGTTACTTTATGAAGGTGAGAGTTGAAACAATTGTTTTGTTTTCTTGTTTCATTTATATTTTTCCACCAAAAATACCTGCAGCCACAGTCTTTATGTGCACATTTAAAAAAATCACTTTACATTTACTTCTTTTCTTTTACAAATGCTTCTAAACATAGGTGCCGGAAAAGGGGGGGGCACTAGGGCCATGGCCTTACCACTTTCATAAGTGGCCCTATCAGTTTTTGCAATCATGCTAATTTACTTAATAGGGGAGAAGTTACTCCTTACATCCTTGGCCCTACCACTTTTCAAAATGTTCTGGCACCAATGCTTCTAAACATCTATGAGGCATACCTGAGAAAGTAATAAAAGTTTAAAAACGTTTGTTTAAAAAGTATTCCCTGTTAACCCCTTGGTACAGCCACTCATAAAAAATAAGTACTAGATTCTAAAAACAAATTATTTGTAAGCATCCATTCTTGAACTGTTCTCTTTCATTTATTTAAAGTTTGGCCTTACTTGGATTCAGGAGTGCTTTTGGGCCTTCCAGTTTCCCGGGTTTTCTTGGACTCCCATGGGAACCAGTGGCCCCTACAGACAGGATTCTTATACAAAACCACAGAAATTGGAGGGCCATGATGTCAGAGTTATAGGAGGAGGTACAGGTTCATTAAGGCTTATTGTTTATGCATTGCTATTTAAAAAACACAGAACCCAGTTGTTACATGTTTTTTCCTGAATTTCTACATTGTCATACATATTGCTTGTATCCTGCACTTTTTTTGCATGTAAAACTGTTGTGATAAACAGTATATTTAGCTCTAATCATCTCTGACTACATTTGAGCAGTTCATCATCTTCCCCTCTGACAACTCATTCACAGCTTGTTTTTCCACCCCATCCATATGTACTCAAATTTGCAGACTGTTCTTTATTAATACCCACAACTAGGCTGCAAATCCAATCTCCCCGCATTGTTTACTGTCAAATTAACCCACCGCCTAAGTTTCTCAAGCTAATTGACCTCTCCTCGGGCCACTTTAGCAACCCCATGATCCCTGATGTCCTCCTCTCTGCTATTCCACTGTACAACAGTGCTGTAATCAGCTGAGATTCTAAGTCAACATCCAGCAACAGCTGTTATGTTGGGTTGCATGTGATCTGTGTGTTACTGTGCTTGGTCTCCATCTGCTACCTGTTCATTGCAGACATTTCCTGCTCATTGCACAAAGTTTCATTTTGTGTTTTACCCCATATTGTGTGCTATATGGTACAGGGCTGAACACATATTTGAATAGTTAGCATAGTAACTCTGCTACTATTTTAATTGCTGTATTGGGTTTTAAGCTGTTTCTGAAACAGACTAATATCATCATTTGCCTACATCATCAGAAGAGTCTAAACCAGATCTACTATTAATGGGAGTATAACTGTACTGTTTACCTAGCATTTTGTCACAATCATATTTGCCTCATCAGGATTCATGCTGTCTCTAAGTATATTTCTTTAGTAATGTTTGCCTATTTTTAAGAAGAGGCTACATCTTTCTATCCAGGTCTGGGTGTTTAACTGTTGCTTGCATAATGTTTTGTCTGAGCTCTAATAGCTTTACCCAGATGCAAGCTATGAGTTAGCTTTCTACACAGTTTTTTTGCCACATATTTAGGAAACCTCCAAACTAGACTTTTGTTTGAACAAATTACATTTTAGTAGAACATGGAAAAACTTTGCTTTGGATCTTTGCTGCTATTGTGTTGCCTGATTAATCCCTTCAGCTGAACCCACCCTAAATCCCCATAAAACAGTTAATCAGATTCATGTTTTGGGGCTAGCTACAAAATGGTGTGCTAACACTTCAGAATTAGCTTACTATCTGATCACTGCAAAACCAATGAATATACAAAAACTGCTGATGTTACAGGCCATAACTTGAAGAGACAGCACTTCCTTTAGGCTCTGTCTATACCTGGGCACCAAACTAAAAATTTTAAAACAATCTTATAATCTGAACATTACAACCTATAGGATCAAAATATTAATCCTGCTTTTACTGTTATGTTCAGGCAATGTTAAAGTTATCCCTGGTCCTATCTGGCCAGTGGCTTCACATACTGAATTAGCATCTATCAAATGACCAAAATTCATGTAAATTAATGCATGTAGCCTGTTAAAAAAACTAGATGATATAAAAACATGGGTCTCTCATATGAATCTGGATGTCCTTATCATAGCTGAAACTAGGTTAAAGGGGATGGTATCACATCAGGAGACTGCACTTCCCTCATACAATCTTTTTCACCTAGACAGACCAACTAGGGGAGACGGCCTTGCTATCTATGTTAATAACAAATGTAAGGCCAATTAAATCAGCTCCCTTTCAATGCCAAAGGAATTTGAGTGTCTGACTACTAAACTTCCCCTATCTGATACCGACGCCATAAATATCATAGGTTGTTATAGACCAGCAAATGGTGGCATGGAGCTTCTGAAGCACCTCAGTACTTTACTTGTCTCTTTTCTGAATGAAATAATCATTTTAGGCAACCTGAATCTAGACTGGAACTCTGACAAATCTAACAAGTTAAAAAATATGTGTGATGAGTTAGGTCTGTCATAATTAATTACCGAGCCTACAATACCTAACATGAAAAACCTTCAAATTATATTACATTGGACCTCATCTTAACCAATAGACCACATAAATATATGCATGCAGCAGTATTTTACAATGATATTGTGATCACAATGTAATAGCCTGTGTCAAGGATATTTTAAAGCCAAAAATATCCCAAAATTAATTACCAAAAGGAAATTCACCAATTTGAATATAGCAAACTTTTTAATCGGAGCTGGGTTCCTTAAAGTGGAAGCAGTTTTACCTTACCAATACAATTCATGAAGCAACCAATATTTTCAACCAATCGGTGTTTGAAGTCATAAATCGGCATGCTCCAATGACAAAACATCGGGTCAAAAAGATGTCTTGCCCATGATTTAACAGTGACCTATAAAAGAGGATTGCATACATTTAGTGGGGTACAGCCAGGCATACTAAATCTGAATCTGATTGGGCAGGATCTATGTGATAATGGTGATTGCAGAATAGCAATCTCCATTAGGACAAATGCACTTCGCCGAAAACAAATTTCGGCAATGTAGTCCCCAGTGCACAGCAAAAGAGCTCCAAGGAATTACAATAGTAATGTTAATGTGGGGGGCTGTGCCCCCCCGCACCCCACTACTGAAAGATTCTCAGCTCAAGGGGAGTGCATGTTGGGGGGGGGGGCAAAAGAAAAAATGAACAATTCTGGCTGGGCACAACAACAGGTACCTGCGCCCTGCCCCGAACCTGGCACCCTGTGCAGCTCAGCTCGGTACACACCCACCATGCCAAGGGAGCAGCTCAGCAGCTCACGGCAGCACCACCCCTCACAATCCCTTCCTCCCCTCACTGTGCATGCACGCTCATGCGTATACATGTAGCAACAGGATGTCCCTATATTCCTGCATCCCCCCATCTGGTCACCCTCCCTCCCTGGTCACTGCAATGAGAGGCACTGCAAGTGAGTCACCATTTTGGTAGGCACCCAATCGTGGTCACCCAAGTAATGGTATACCGCTTGGGCATTATTTAGGAAAGGAAGGAATGCATGCACAAAGCTTATAAAGGAAACAAAAGCAAACTTTTACCTGAATGTTTAGACAACTCAAAAGGTAATGTGACCAAAATATGGAGGGTCTTAAAGGAAACTGAAGGACAAAAGACTCCTCCTCCCTCCTGATCAAGATTGACTGGCAAGGTGAAATTATAACTCACAGACAAATTATTGTAGAAAAATTAAATATCTAGTTCACCAAAGCAGGATTTATTGGAATGGGACAATTCACCTGCAGTGCAGTACACTAATTCTATCCATAATTCAGAAACTAGGAGTTCTGATACAAAGACAAACAACTCATTTTCTTTCCAGCCTGTTACATTTAAACATGCAGATGACCAATTGGTAAGCCTTGATGTTAAGAAAAGTGCTGGTGCCGATAGGTTACACCCCTAATTTTTGAAAATTGGTTATTATCAACTTATTGACACCTATAACACACCTCTTTAACTTATCACTTGCCAGCAATGAACTCCCAGTTAATTGGGAAACTGCACCTATTATCCCTCTCTTCAAAGCCGGTGACCCATGCAACCTAAATAATTCAAGACCGATTTCGATACTCACTATTTTAGACAAACTGTTAGAAAAATTAGTTAACAGTCAACTAAGGGACTATTTGGAGGTTACTAATATCGTACACCCTATGCAATCAGATTTCAGACCTAAACATAATACTATAAGAGCACTAGCTAAGGTTACTAATGATTGGCTAACATCCCTAGATTGTAAGCATCCCACGGGAGCTATGCTCCTTGACTTGAACAAAGCATTCAACACAATAGACCACAATATGCTGTTCCATAAACTTAAAGTAACTGACCTGGGCACTTCCGCACTCTCATGATAGGCAAGCTGTCTTATAGATAGGCATCAGCAAATCAAAGCAGAAGGGGAATACTCTCCTCTTTATAAAGCTAACAAGAGGAGTACCACAAGGCTATATCCTGGGACCCCTGTTATTTATGATTTACATAAACAACCTCTGCAGGAATATTGAAAAAGCCAAACTACATTTGTTTGCTGATGATACAGTCCTGTATTTATATTGACCAACCCTTGACAGTGTATGTTCTGACCTCCAAATCGAATTTAACCTTTTACAAATGAATCTTTCTCACTCTAAATTGGTCTTAAATGCATAAAAGACCAAAACATAGAGGATAATGGCTGGGGATCGGGTGATAACCACACTGTAATCACCTCGAGTGGTTGTTAGGGCAATGTGGTAAACCTTGAGAGCGCAGTGCGAGAGGTTTACTGTAGCCCTAGCAACCACAAGAGGGGATTTCAGTGTGGTTGTCACCCGATCCCCAGCCATCATCTTTTATAGTGTATGGTCAAAAAAAAACACTGTTTGCATTCTGTGTGTGAGAATTATGGAACTCTGGTGCATTCTTTTTTGTTATACCACTGTTTGGAAGTTCCGAAGTGTGGTTAACAACTTTTTAAAATTCTAAACAGTGCATACCAAAGCTGTGTGACTGCTGATTATGGTGGTTAATAGGCACTTACCATACATTATAATGTTTTTCCAGTCTTCAAATATGGCAGTCTCCTCCAGAGTCGACCACACCATTTTCTCATGGCTGGGGGATACACTTGAAATAGCGGTCAGTTACAAATACCTTGCATATGGTTTGACCAACGCTTGTACTTTATTAGTCATGTAGATAATATCTGTAAAAATCTAAGAATGAGGTTGGGATTTTTCCATAGAACGAAGAATTGTTTCCAACTTAATATTAGAAAAAGGCTGGTGCAAGCTACATTCTTTCCACTTCTAGATTATGCAGATTTGATTTATAGTCACTGCCTTATTACATTCCTAAGTGAAATAGATGTATTATTGTACCATAGGGCCCTTTGGTCTATCACAAACTCTCTGCCCAGAATGCACCATTGCTCGCTATATTATGCATATTGGATACAAGGAGACTTAAAAATCTCTACATATGGGCCTATAGACTATTAACTAATAAACTGCCAGAGTATATCACAGAACTCTTTTCTTACTCACATAGTAGTTACTCAATGAGATGGCGTTCTTATGTGTTACACTAGAAACCCCAAGGTTCACCACTCTTTATGGAAAGTCGACTATCAGTGGCATCATCCTTAGGGCTTGGAATAAACTTCAAAATACACTCAGACTGGCCAACTTACCAAGCTTAGGTGTCTTTAAATCATTGCTGGAAACTAAATGTAAAGCAAGATGTTACTGTAATTATAATAATGTGTAAATGCTGATGTATTTGTTAATGAATCTCTTGTATATGTGTCTGCCCTAAGCTGAAATTATTTTTTATATTTTGTTTATTCTGTTCTGTACTAAACTTATATTCTCATTATTTTTGTATTTATTATAACCTGATAATACCAATATTGTATATGTTGTTCATTAACTATGACACTGCAATTGCATCTCTTTGCTCTTCAATTCTTTTGTATTTTTTCAATTGTATTTACTAAACCTATTCTGTATGCTGTCCTACCCAGGACCTCCTTGAAAATGAGCTTGCTTTATGGAGTCTTTTCCGGCACAAAAAATTGAACTTGAACTTAAGCCAAAAGGGGCGGATCACATGATGTACTGGGTGGGTATAAAAATCCCATTTCCAGGCATAAGAAATCTGATTCAATTCAGATTTAGACCAGAACAGGTCTGAAGTTCACAAGAGCTCACACTGGAGGTGGAGGAGGACATGTAAGCCTTCAAGTCCAAACAGTGTCAGATTGCTTAGAAGTGATGTACTAGAAATAGGATTTAAAGTCCTTTACAGAGAAGTGCTCCTTTCCTGATGAAAATGTTTCTAGGTATCATTTTTTTTATTTTAGTTTATTTTTGTTCCTGATGTACACTAAAACCACAAAGTTTGCATGTTAACCTGAATTTTCTGAGTGCTGTCTATCTATTCAGCCACTACCCCACGACAAACCCACAAGGCAGGGGTAGCCTCCATATTATCTGCAGCAGTAGCGCAGAAGAAATGCTAAGCTGTCATCCCCAGACATCAGCATTGAAATTTGCCATATAGTAGTAGCACCAGCTGAAATTGTAGAGAAAAATTATACAGCTGTATATTTAGGATCCAATATTCAGAATTGCTCCCGGCAATGGCACAAGTGGTGGTGCAGTGCAACTGTGTTGCACCTGTGACACCAGGGATATAGTCGAAGGAGATGAGCAATGGTGCATCTCCTCTGAATATATCAGGTAATGCGCAATGTGCAACTAAGATGTGTTGGTACATCCTCCCCCCAGACTGGGCTGGATACCAGGAATGGGAACTGCGCCAGTGCAACAGAGTTATGCCATGTGCAACTTCCTGATATTCAACCAGCAGTACGCAAATGGAGCCACAATATATGCAGGGTGCAAATGGGGCCATTTGCATGTCATTATGGCCCCATTTGCATGCATTGCACAGGCCAGGCCAGCACCTTGCGCCTGGCGCCCTGCACAGCATGAGGTGCCCCAGAGATCGACATGTGAACCCCCCCATTGGCGAGCACCAGACCATAATGGTGCAGGCTCTGGTGGTCTAACAGTGCCCCCCTCTCACCCCGTGAGTGACTGCAACACATATCCCTATTGAAACTTCTGGCAGACCAGTGGTACCTTCCTTCCCATAGCTGTGATTATGGTACTGAACTGTCCAAAATATTTCTGGCAGTCCAGTGTTACCTCCCCACATAGCTGTGATCATGGTATTGCACTGTTCAAAATATCCCTGGCAGTTCAGTGATATGGACCAATGGGCTTACAGCTCATAATGTAAGCTGTCATTCGGCCGGTGGGTGGGTGGTATGTGGGTGGATTCCAGCTGCTCACTGATGATGGGGGGGAGCTGGATGGGCAGGGGGCCTGTGAGGGGGGGGCCAATGGACCACCGGGGCATTATTGTACTATGGTTCTCTGGCGATTCAGGTCACAGGTGGGGTAGGGGATACCACTAGACTACCAGGGCATAGGAAATAGTAGTTTACAGGTGTTGCAGCTATGGGTGGGGAGGGGGATACCACTGGACTGCCAGGGATATTTTGGACAATTTAATACCATGATCGCAGCTATGGAGAGGGAGGGGGGTACCGTACCACTAGACCACCAGGGTACCTATGGGTGCTTGTGGACAGCGTTCTGGGTTGGCAGGTGGCCACCCACGACTGGCGGCTGCTGTGTTGCGCCATGCAGTACAGCAGCCCACCCATGGGTGACCACCATTTGAGCCTTTTTTGCAGGCTCAACTGTATCCATCGGTATGTGGCACATCTAGGGGTTGTGCTATCAGATGTGCCACACATCCCAGGCTGAATATCGGGATGTGCAGCATATGCATGGGCATGCCCTCTTCAGATGCGCTGCATACATTATTATTGCTCGTCAGCGCATCGGGACTTGCACTGCCCATGTCCCCCTTTTGAATATTGCCCCGGGGTGCATTACTGGGGTTGTGCCGATGCAACTCAGTTGTTCTAGGTGCAACCCCTTTGAATATCTAGCCCTTAAACAACAACCCATAATGGATGTGGGTTATGTTGGGATTTACCCACACCTGGTGAGGTTTTGTCATGCTACTGCAGGATGAATGACTAGATCACACCAGAACTGGGTAATCCCAGTATAACCCACATTGTGGAGTGTATTATTACTATTATACAATTGGTAGGAAGTAAGGGTTTTAAAAAAAATGATAATAAAAAGATTTTCTTTAAAAAAGTGTTTTTTTTATATTTATTGTAGTGTCTTGCCTCCCTTGTCAAATAAGACGTTACTAGGTAGAATATGAATTGAACCTCCCCCCACACACACACACACACACGCACACACACACATATCGTCTGTGATTTTATTTTTAAATTTTTCATCTGTTTTTTAGAATTGTCATTTTTTTTATTTTGTTTGTTGCAGTATCTTAGAGACAGCGAATGTGAAGGAGTGGCTGGAACTGGGAGAGCCAGGAATAAAAATGAGAGAAAAATGTCAGCACAATGTGAGATGAGCACAATAGAAAGGATGTACCACACTTGTCTGCTCAATAAAGAGGTATTGTGCATGGCTTGCAATCGCCGATGTCTCCTCCTGTGTGTCTGTCTTCTGATTCAACCATAACAAAAACTAACTGAGCTGCCTGGAAATGTATGCATGTGAAGCTTGATGAGATACACCCTACCCAAATTAAAACAAAACACACGTACTTCATGGGGGTGGGACATGGCCTGATCCAATTGACCGGACATGATTAGCTGAGCATGGTAAACAGTTCCTTTTCTTTTATTTCTTTAGTTGTTGTGCTGTGCCTGTGCTAAACTGGAAGTTTAAGAGCAGATTTAAAAATCCTGCTGGGTTTAGTGCAGTATGCTAGCGGGAAGAAAGATAGCAGCTTTTACTGTTTTGGTTGGAACACTTGGGAGGGTGTAGTGATTTGTTTTACTTTTACTTTCTGTATGCGGTCAGCTAGTACTTCATTTAGTGGTTATGCAGAAATTACCCCATGGCAAAAAGCATCAGCTGACCAATCAGGGCATAGTGTTCCTGGACCCCATTGTATAACAAAAGGAAAACATTGTGTGTTTTTTGTGAACAGCCAGTAGCATCACAAAGGCCCCATCAGTAGCGATGTCCTGCATCATGTGCAGCAGCACAGTACAAATGCTGTGCCATCATTCTCAAGCCTCTGCACTGCTATTCATCATGGGCCCTATTTACAAAGGGCTGCTGCTACACGGGAAACTGTGGTAAAAGTGGGTGCACAGCTGCGAGCCGTGCATCAAATATGAAATACACAGTATGCACAACATGGCTCCCAGGAGTCCGGGGCAGTGTCAGAGGAGGCAGCAGCTATGCACAGGGGTGGAACAGAGCCAGCACAAGATGACGGGAATGCCCCATGACCTCACCATATCAGGTGATGCGGAACCGCTATGCACCAGCAATACACACTGTGCAGAAGACAGATGTCAGTGGAAAATGGCAGCAGCAACTGCATGTCCGAAGAGCATGCAGGGACAACCGCCATATGCCCAACCAATGCACCGGTTGATGCGGCATGGGCAGGGGTGGCAGCAGGAGGAGGCAACGGTTCCTGAACTTCACGGGGGTATGGGTGGCCATCCTCGTCACTAAGCTCCAGCAGCACTATGACGTGCTGATTGGGCAGAGGTCACAGAGCACCCCAGCTGAGACCAAAGCCCATATATGGTTGGACTTGCAGGTGGCAATCAATGCCGCTGGACCTGAGGCATGCACACTGGTGGTCATCCAGCACAAGTGTTGTGATCCCTGGTCCCAGGTGAAGAGATGGCTGAGCAGGGCAAGGCAGTTGTAGGGCACCGCAGGAGGCAGATTGCCACCCACTGACCCACCACTGATGCACCTTGAGCAGCAGCTGGCAGACATAATAAGGGATGTCCTCATGGATGGTGAGCCAGATGGGCTGGACAGCATGCCAATGCCAGGTAAGCACTACGTAGGGGCGCACAGAGCACAGCCATAGTACCAAGTGTGCAGTAACAGTCACTGACCTCCTGTCACACTCCACTCCACAGTGCAGGATGATGACAGTGCAGAAAGGGACCATCCAGCATTGGAGGAGGAGGACGGCTGCCAAAGGCAGGCGTTGAAGGTGGGTAATGTCAGCAACATGGGGCATGTCACTGCCCATGACGAATATGCAGGTGCACTAACCAATGTTCCCCCCATCCCCAACACAGGGACGCAGCAGCACAGAACTGGGTATATACAGGAGGAAGACATCCAGCAGTCTGCCATGGTTGAAGGCCACCATGGGGGGGATAGGGGATGGACCTCAGAGTGCCAGCCACAGGAGGAGAACAGCTGCCCTGACATGGGCCAGCACACACAGGCACCTGATGATGGGGAGATACAGGAGAACAGCACTGGTGCAGAGCAGCCATCATCCAGACTGCAGCAGTGAGGACATCTCAGTCCCCCCTGAGGACAACTGTGCTGCAACCATGGACATATCAGCACCTGCCACACCACCCAACACACAGAACCCTACCCCAACCTCCACAGGCTGGAGTGGGACTGCCTGCAGGTGACCAAGGAGTGTTCAGAGGCCATGCATCACCTCACGGAGGTCATGGCAGGGTCTGTGTGGGTGCAGAAGAGGCTTGCAGAAGGTGTGGCCACAGGCATGAAGGTGCAGGAGTGGATGGCAGAGGTGGTGGCTGCAGGTGCACACGCCCAGGAATGCTTGGCGGATGAGGTGGCCGTTGGGGCAAAGGAGCAGACTGCAGATGCCCTCCTGGCCATAGTTGCCCACCTTGCCACCCAACAGGGATGCCCCTCTGTACCTGCCATGGGTGCACCCATGACACTGGTCAGTGCACCCAACCCCGCACCCGTGGAACCACAGGCGAGGTGTGACAGTGTCAAACAATGCCTTCAACCCGCAGCCGGTGGCATCGGGTCAGATTCCAAAATGAGCATGGGGACATGACAATCATGCCATGCACAGGCATCACAGGGTGCTGCACAGCCAGCGGGCATGGTGTGGCGCATGACAGCTGACAGAAGGGTGCGCTGCCAAGGTGGGCACCAACCAAGACTGGCAACACAGTAAAGTGGTGCGGATGACACACACACGCACGTGACCATCACAGACAAAACAACACACCGCTTGAACCCCCCGCAGCACACACTCTGGTCGGTTATAACACCCCATGGACCTGTGCCGCCTGGGGAGGGTGCTGAGTGCCGATGCCACAAACTTGCACTGTGCAGAGTCCTAGCACACACACACACCACATGTGTACCATGCAGCACGCACATGGTGGAATACACCAGCTGCAGCAATGTGCCCATGGTATGGCGCGCATGGCACACAACCCACATGCACCAGTCTGCCATGACACTCAGCATTGGCCTCCTCGAGGAGAAACAAATATAGTAGTGCCCCTGGGCACATCACAATGCCAGTTCATGAACCACTCCTTGGGTATGCATGGTGGTATTGCACATCCACACATATGTGCTATACAAGCCAAGTGACATTTTGCATATGCCCTTAAGGGTGTGGCGTACACATGTGCTGTGGGCATGCCTGCCACAGCCTGCCATTATAGCTGTGGATACTACGGTGGCAGCAGCTCTACCCATGGCAGCAGGGGAGGTCCTTGGCAGACTCGCCTTGTCATGGCATCTGTACCTGGTGGCAGAGGCCACATACCAAGATGGGATGCTGGCACGGGAGATATGGGAGGTGATGGAGAAGAAGCAGGTAGGTTCTGCAGCCAGTATTCATGGCCGTGTTTCATGTGTGTGTTTGTCAGGTGGGTTTGGGCCTGTGCCAGGGGGAGTGTCTGCTAGTCATGTTTCCTGTGTTTCATTGCAGGGTACCTGGCGTTAGAAAGTAGCACTGGTCCTGGAGCACCAGGAGGTGGGTAGGCCAGGCCCTGCTATTGTGTGGTAACCTTGCAGTGACAGCTGCGCATGATCTGCCATGGTGCTTTGAACTGTGGAGCAGAACAGCCAACTATGTGTACTTGGATGACCAGGGGGACCTGTGGGCCATCTGAGTGCTCTCAGAGGTAGGTGGCCCTTGGCCATGTGTGTGTGCATGTGTACATATGTGTCTGCATGTGTGTGTGCATGTGTGTGTGTGTGTGTGTGTGTGTGTGTGTGTGGCAGTGATGGGGCAGGGGGTGTTGCATGTTACTGGGGCACTGACGTCACGTCTCTCTGTCTGCTCTTGTCATTTCAGCATTACTGTGGCCCTATCTGGCAGCTCATCCTTGAAGAGAGGGAGTTCAATGACACCACCACTCCCCAGGAACTGACCCCATCCACCAGCCCAGAATTACCCTCGGAGAAGGACTCTGATTGATGTGGAGGCCTGTCCATGATGCTGAACCTCCCCATGCCCTATTTCCTTTCTTGACCTGTGTTTTAGACATTGGGTACCAGTAAAAGCTTTTGTATCCAACTACTTCTTTGTGTCTCGTTCTTTGCCCTGGCACAGTGTGCACAGGTGTGTGTGTGTGTGACTGTGTGTTCTACATACTTGTGTGACTGGGCCTTGCTGCTTGTTTGCCATGGTATGCTGTGCTGTGCATTCACTTGAGGCAGTGCCTACTGAGTGGCATATGTACCGTGCTGGGGCAGGCCATATGGCCCATGTTGTCGCACGTGCAGTGGTCACATGTGGTAGGTGGCTGGCATGTGTGTTGGCACTGCGTGCGTGGCTGGCATGTGGTGCCACTATAAGCATTGCCATGTCCCATCTGGCTTGCTTTGCTGGCCACTCCTGCCATGTGTGTGACACATGGGCTATTTACGGCTGCCTCCAGAACATGTATCGCATACATAGGGACATGATGTGCCTTTCTGATGTAACATATGTCATGCGTGTGTGTTCAGAGTTCCACTCATACTGCGTATGCAGGAGCACCCCTGCAGGGCCATGTATCCACAGAAGTGTGCATGTTTGAGTGGTGGCTCTGTGCATGGCCCTGCGTATGGGTTGTGCATGCTGCACGGAGGCTGCTTACATGCATTCAGCATGTATCAGTCTATGCACGGGTCTTATGCACCATGCATAGGGCCGTGTAGCCATCATGAAAAGGGCCCCACATGCGGAAGCCCTGGTGTAAATTTAAAGGTAAATTGTGTTAGCAGCTGTATATTTAAAAGGAAAACTGTGTGTGTGTGTGTGTGTGTGTGTGTGTGTGAGGGGTGCTATGATCAGCACGTGGCATTATTTACTGAAATTACACATTTTCAAAAACTCAACATTTTTAAAAATGCATAATATGGAGAAAATGCACAATTTGGGGAAAAAAAGTAAAAAACAAAATTTCACTGAATGTTGTTGCAGTTTCATGAAAATTGCATGAAAGCAAAATCATTAATTTTGTAAAATTTTGTAAGCATAATAAACATTTTGCTCACACTACAGTATGCTGATGACACAGTTCTCTACTGCAGTGGCCACACAATGGCTAGTGTTAAGAATCAACTCAGGACTGACAATGCAACTCTGTGGGAGCCTGGCTAAATAGGCCCACCTTATTCTCAGTGTCAAAAAGACCAAGACCATGGACTTGAGCACACACCAGCTAACCTGAAAACAGGATACCTAAGCCCCCATATTCAGAAATGATGCATGGCACATCCCCAGATGCACCACACATCCCTGTAGTCTAGTGGTCCCCCACCCCCCACCCCAGTAAGCAGTGGCCCACCACCAGACCTCAACCATTGACTGTCACAGCCCTCTGCACCCTTCCATAGCCAGCTGCCAACTAAACAGCATCAAAGCTCATACAGTCCATATTCAGAGTATGAGTCCTGAAGGTACTTGCAACTCTGCAAGTAGACAAGGCTATGGGACTGGATGGGACAGTAACGGTACTAAAAGAACAGAGGGAGGTGCTAACTGCCCCACTGATGGCCTTACTCATCAGCTCACTGGAAACAGGTGTGGTTCCAGAGCACTGGAGGAGGGAAGATGTGGTCCCTCTCCATAAGAATAGCAGCATGGAGGAGGCTAGCAACTATTGTTCCATCAGTCTCTCATCAGTGGTTGGGGGGAATTAATGAATATCCATGTTAAAGAAAAGGTTGTAGAGTATTTTGAGTTCAGTGGGTTACAAGATCAAAGGCAACATGAGTTCAAAGGGATAGATCATTCCAGACAAATCTGATGGATTTCTTTGACTGGGTTAACAGGAAGACAGATCAGTGGAGGGCTGTTGACGTGGCCTATCTGAGCTTTACCAAGACCTTCAACACTGTGTCACACAAAGATTGATAAAGAAATTAAGCAGCCTAGGGTGGGATCCAAAGTGGTAAACTAGAAAAGGAACTGGTTAATTGATAGGCAACAGAGGATGGTGGTTCACAGCACTCACTCTAATGAGGGGAGGGTAACCAGTGGGATACTGCAGGGCTTAGTACTGGGATTAATCCTCTTCAGTGTGTTCATAAGAGACATTGCAGAAGAACTAGAAGGGAAATTATGCCTTTTGCAGGTGACCCCAAAATCTGCAACATGGTGGATACCCAGGAGGGGGAAGAAAGAATGCTTAAGGAGCTTGGTGGTGAAAAGCATAGTAAAAGCACAGCAGTCGGGATTCAAGTGCAAAATCATTTATTTATTTATTTATTGAAAAGTTTCAGCAGGAAAGGCACACTGAGCAACACTTTGCTCATTTCCAGGTACTTCTGGGGGAAAGGGAGTGGGAGTAACAAATTATATTTAAAATCCTTCTTAGCATACGTATTAGATAAACAATACAATATTCAATAATGCAATACACAAACAATCATGTGAGGTTACATTTAACGTGCTTAAGGACATCAGACTATACAGAGAGTCCATACTGCATTAAGGAAAGGGAGTGGGAGTAACAAACATACTTGACATACAAACTAGGAGACATGCTTAAACGTAGCAATACATAGCAATGACCACACAGTAGCAGTGCTTAAGTATTTTTCAGTTGTACACATACATCATGTACCTAGGGCATAGGAACCCAGGAGGTTAGTATAGAAGGAAGAGTACTGACAGTCACTATGCAGGAAAGGGAACTTGGGATTATCATTCCTGATTACCTCAAAGTGGCAGGGCAGTGTAACAAAGCAGTGGGTAAGGTCAGTGAGATGTTGGGGTGAATAGGTAAAGGCATCTCTAGCAGGTGGAGGAAGGTGGTGTTCCACTCTATCGCTCATTTGTGAGAACCTACCTGGAATATTGTGCCCAGTTCTGGAGTCCTCACCTCAGATAGGACATAGACAGGGTGCAGGCAATCTAAAGGAGGGCAACTAAAATGGTGCTGGAGTTGCATCAAAAGCCCTATAAAGACAGACTGATGAATCTCAACATGTATACACTGGAACAGAGGAGAGTGTGAGGGAGCATGATATAGATCTACATGTACCTCACAGGGGTGAACCAGTTGCAGGAGGGGAGTCTCTTTCAAATGATGAAGAGAACAAGGACCAAAAGGCATGCAACAAAGCTGGTGCAGGTTAAAAAGGATGTCAGAAAGTTCTACTTCTCTGAAAGAGTGATAGGCTTCTGAAATAGACTGCCAGCAGAAGTGATGGAAGCAAAAGCAATAGGGACTTCAAGCATGACTGGGATAGATGCAAGAAAATATTAGTAAATAGGCAGGGAAGAGGGAGGGTTGCCAAAGGCTGGTTAGTGTCTGTGGAGACAGACTAGGTAGGGACCATCTGGGCATACTGGGTGGGCCAAGCAGTCTTTTTCTGCCAACAAATCCTATGTTTCTGTCTTTCTACCTCTGTGCTCCATTTTCTACAGCTGCAATGAGTTAGGCTAATGTGTTGTTTTTTTTTTTCTGGTACTGTACATCAATGAATGCCTGATCAAATCCCAGCCCCCTCTTTACCTTTTTTTTATAAATTTGCCCATTTACTCTGTAGAAGGAGGACAAAGGTTAATGCATTAGTGTGTTGACATATTTGACTCAATTCTGTCAGTCAAGGAAGGAAATACATATTGTAATTTAAACGAAGTACTGTAATTTGACTTAAATTGGCAATATTTATTTCTCATTACAATTTATATTTCTAGTGCCTTGTGATAAGTAATACCATATCAACAATTCCCTTCCAGCTCAAGAAACTAATTTACACTATAGTACCTTTATCCCTGAAAAATGCAAAAGCAACTTGCTAGAACAGGGACTCTAATGCTGCTACACATTTTAATTGGATAGAAAAATCACTGTTTTTAATTATGTGCAGTATATGCACCTGCCCTCAATGACCTTTATTAAACAGTAAAAAGAAAGCAATTTACATGAACTCAGTGAAAGGCAATAAGAAATAAAAGTACTCACCATAGTAACGGTGTTACACTTTATGCAGTCATCTCAGCTGAGAGTGATGCTCCAGAGACAGACTCTATGCAAATTTTCAAATTTGGAAAGTAGGTTCAGACTTTGCAACCACACTTTACTCTGGTCGTTGCTCAGATCTGTTTCTGTTTCCGAGTGGAGCAGTAGCTAATGAAACTATCCACATGGCTACCAAAACATTTTAAAAAAAGTTTAAACAACTCAAAGAACACCAAACAAGTTGAAAGCAGACTTGAGAATACATTTGTCACATAAACTTTAACAATGCACTTACGATTGTAGGAATCACAATAGTAATGCTCAAGCAACCTCAATGTAAAAGAACTGATTTTTATGCAAACCTGTTTCAGATTCTGGAAGGGGGAAGAGAGGTAGGGAGTGTAAACATATTTAGGGGTCCCTTAAGAAGAAACAACATTACTATGGTGAGTAATTTTTTCTTCTAACCCAGGAATCCCTCGTAGACATTTGCACTTTATGCAGACTCAGTAGCAGTAACCTTGGGAGGCTGGGTCCAGAACCTAGTTTGAAAAAAGGTTCTGCAAGGCAGTAGTTCCAAAGTTGGAAACCCTTCTGGACTGTATGTCCAGAAAGTAATGCTTTGGGAAGGTGTGTGCTGTTTTCCAGGTACAGCAGCTGCTTTGCTAATATCTAACAATGGGATACCCTTTGAGGATGTCACCGATGTAGAGACACCACTAGTGGATTGTGCTTTTAAGCCTCTTGGTCACATTTTTCCAGCATTTTCATAGCAGAACTAAATGCAAGAGACTATCCAGTGAGAGAGAAATCTCTCTGTAGCGGGTTCGCCTTTACCAACCTTACCATAGGTAATGAAAAGCTGTGTGTTCTGGGACCTGACATTTTTTGTCTGGTTCATGTAGATAAACTTTGACTTTGACGGCAGATAAGGACCTCTTGGCTCACCTAGTCTGCCCATTTCCCTACCTGGAGGATAAGCTGCAGATCCTAGTTAACCAACAGCCTATTTCTTCTTACCCCCCCCCACAAGAATTGCCTTATGTCTGTCCCATGTATTCTTGAATTCTCCCACAGTTTTAGACCCCACTACCTCCTCAGGAAGGCTGTTCCATGTGTCCACCACCCTGTCTATGAAAAAATACTTCCTCACATTGCCCCTGAACTGCCCTCCATCTTTAAATTGTGTCCCTTGTTCTTGCACATCTCTTTTTCTACAGGATGCTGCCCTCTTGGACTTTGTTGATTCCACTGAGGTACTTAAAAGTTTCTATCATGTCCCCCCTCTCCCTCCTTTCCTCAAGGGTATACATATTAAGCTCCTTTAGTCTTTCCTCTTATGGCTTCTCTTGCAGACTGTGCACCATTTTAGTTACCCTCCTCTGGACTGCTTCTATCCTGTCTATGTTCTTGCGGAGATGGGGTCTCCAGAACTGGATGCACTACTCCAGATGGGGTCTCACCAACTGTCTGCACAGAGGGATAACAACTTCCTGTTTTCTGCTGGTGATGCCTCTCCTATACATCCCAGTATACCCCCAGCCCTCCCCATTGCCTTCTCACATTGCTTGCTAACCTTAAGGTCATCTGATATGATTACCTCCAGGTCCCTTTCCATTTTTTGTTGTTGTTATTACTACTACCTACCCCCACACTGTTTAATCTTCCCCTGGGTTTTGTTTCCCAGGTGCATTATTTTGCACTTTTTTACATTGAATCCAAGCTGCCATACTTCTGACCATTCCTCCAACCTTGCCTTGCAACTCTTTCAGTTTCATCTCATAGGGCTTCTGGTGCAGGTCTTGCACCATTTTGACATACCTCAGCTCTCTTTTTGTCGCTTTATCCTTTTTCAAATTGTTCCTTGTTTCTCATCTTTCTTCTTTGACTGCTCCTTTTCCTCCCTTCCTCCTTTGCTAACCCCCTGCTTTGTTGAACAATCTGCATTCTGGTGGGACTCTCTCCTCTCAGGATCTCCCTACTCTCTTTCTAAGCCTGTAGTGGCCCACTTTCTGCTTTACCCATTTCTTCCGTCACCCCCCCGGCTCATTTAAATGTCCGTCAAAGTAACAGATAAACTGTCCACCAAGGACAATGGTTCCATCCTTAATGGAAGCTGGCCATCACCTGGGTATAGGCTCTTCCAGGTTGGCCCTCAGTCCCCATTATAGTCATACCGCTCATCTCCTCTCCTCTCTGCACCATTTCTTCTGTTGTTACTTGAAGGCCTTGATGCGGAGCTCCCTCTCCTTCCCTACATAGTACAAGACTCACTCACCACTCACAGTTTAAACACATGGGAAACACAGGACCAACCAGATAAATGATCTAACTTTACCAAAACTGAAATTTACACATGAAGTTGACTACAGCAATTCATCTTTATGTTTAAGCCCATGAAACACCATTATTGAGTTAATGAATTAGCAGCCATAGTGACTCTGTCCAGAGTTTGTTGTAGAAGTTGCTGTTCAGCTGATTAGGTACTGAAAAACAAAACAGTTGTTGTTTGCCAGTTCATTGTCAATTAAAAAAAATACAAGACCAATTAATTGGTGTAACAGACTAATGTGATTTGCACCATGATAAAACCTGCTGGAATATGGACAAAAAATATGATCACACACCACTTCTTATACAGCCCCATGCTAACACCACTTCAGCAAATAATTAAAGTACTACAACCCATGCTGAGTGCAGATGAAAAATGGTAAGGACATTTTGACTGAGACTCTTTTTCAGACCTGTCTGTCCTAATACTAAGAGACATATTCAGAACGCACAGCAGAGAAGGGTATGGAAATTGAAATATATCAAACAGTTTAATTCTAAATATAAATATAATGTGCTCAACTGACACATTGGATTTATGACACACTATTGAGAAATCTGACACCTGTATTACTAAATGTTTCTTTATACAGTTTAATGGGTGTATGTAACCACAATGTGGAGTAATGTTTGAGCAACGTTTTGCTAGTCATAGGCTAGTGGTATGGTTGGATATTGACTGTCATTTGTAGTTACTTTGGCCATCCATACTCTCTGTTCCCTCATGGACTACGCCACTGTTGGGGGTACTGGGAAGGCAAAGAAACCCTCTTGAGGAGGGTTCCATCCCTAAAGGTGCCAAGGGATTATGATTCCTTTGGCTAAAGATACCTTAGGAAACCAAGTGAGGTTAGCAAGCCACTGGAGGAGTGGTGCATTGTGTGAGAAAAGAAAAAGAGCTTCTGAATGAGGCTGAAGGGAGCTGGTTTATATAGCCCATGTGTGGCTAATTGCTTTGCCCATCAAACAACAGACTTTGCCTTTTAATCTAATGTGCATACACAACCACAATGTGGAGTAATTCTTCTGCAGCTTGTTGGTAGCCAAAGGCTAGTTGTATGGTTGGATGTTGACTGCCATTTGCAGTTACTTTAGCCATTCAAAATCTCTGTTTCTTGAGGAACTGCCATCCTGTTGGAGTACTGGGAAGACAAAGGAACCCTCTTATTGTGGGTTCCCCCCTTGGAGGTGCCACAGGAATGTGATTCCTTTGGCTTAAAGTACCTTAGGAAGGAACCTAACAGAACTGCACAGCAAGAGCTGCAAACATAGATGGGTAATGTGATGACATAGCTGAGAGCAGGTGATGAGGGATAGCAGACTGAGGCATGACTTCCAGAGGAAAGAGGGAATAGCAGGACTGTAGGAGGGGGAAGGCCACCATCCAACACCAACTTTTAGTGGAAAGTCTAATGCTGGGTGAAATGGCACTGGACAACTACATTATGACCTTTGGCCCTCAGGAGAGACCCCCCCCAGTGGAGGAAATGTCTAGGTCTCCATAGCTTTTGCTATCATCCCTCCAGGAATGGGAACTGTTATTAGTCTCACTGTGCTAGTTTTGAATTCCAATGGAGGGGGAACTTTTGGAGGAATACCTCTCGCTATATTTCTCTAATGATATAATGTTGCAAGAGTACAGTGAGTAGATCTCAAAGCCAAAGGAGGTAACTCAAGAAATGAGACCTCTCAAAACATTGACTGAGAATAGAGTGACTGCTGAAAGGCTAGCACTCAGCATTAAGATCATGAGGAGGCGTAACCTTGATGGGAAACTAAAGGAAGGGGATACAAAATGAGACTAGATGGACCTTAAGAAGATGTAGGGAGAATAGCTTATGGTCTGCATAGCTAAAAGAATCCATGTAGTCTTAGGGTCCTGCCCACTGGAAGCCTTAAATACTACCCCATGAGTTGCTGCCAACTGTGTGGTCTGCATGGCTGAAGCTGCTGCCTGAGCGCAGGATCTTCTCACTGCCCAGTGCGACTGGCAGGAGGCACCACAGGAAACAAGCAGCCTGAACAGGACTCACACCCAGTGAGGGATTCACCCTCAATATATGGACTTCAAAGAGAGCGAGTAAGCAAAGAAGGGGAATATTTAATGAACAGCAGGAATGCATTTGTAGAGTTGGACAGCATGATGCAGAAATGTACTAACTGCATGATCTTGCAGATGGATTGAATGATAGCTTGAACTGGACTGAATAAGGACTGCTAATGAATGGCAAGCATGGTAGTAAATGAACTGAATGACAAGGTGCTGAAAATAAGAAAGCATAGCAAATGCAATTATCATAGTGAACACCCAGCCATAGGCAGCAGTTGCAGGAGTTTTATTACAACCTTGACTGTAGTGAAAATACTAAAGCAGAGAGAGTGTTAGCTGAAAGGTCGAGAAAAGAAAGGCTCAGAAAGGCAGTGTTAAATGGCTGGGTTAATCGGTTGCAGCTGCTAGCTGGAATGCAATGTATGCAGAACGCAGAGGGATTGCAGTGAAAAGTTTGATTGTGCTAGTTATGAAAACAGTAAAGCAGACTGAGAAAACAAAATACAGGAGCATAACAGAAGCAGGAAACATACTATAGATAGATAGGACTCACTTTAAGTCCATGTTGTGCAACTTTTCCTCAACTGGACTAGAATGCTCTGGGCAATATACATGAAAGGTCACTGACTGATTCTAGTGAAATTCAGATACCACTTTAGGAAGGAATTTTCTGTTGGTTATAAGAACTACTTCACCCCTATGGGGAATTATGCAATTTAGCTCTGTGCAGAGTGCTTGCAGTTCACTAACGCTTCTAGCAGAGGTCATTGCAACCAGGAATATGGTTTTCCCTGTGACATACTTCAGGTCAGCAATTTCTATAAGCTTGTGGAAGGAGCCTCTCTGAGTTGGGTAAGGCATATGTTGAGATCACAAGGTGCGACTGGTCTCTCACTGGGGGGCACAAGTGATTTAGGCCATCAAAAAAACCTTTTAAAAGAGGTTTCAGTTCAGTTCAGTTTATTGTAGGAAAAACTCCATTGAACAGACTCATTCACGAGGAGGTCCTATACACATAACAGCATTTTAAAAACAGGACAAACATCATATTGAAGGGGTTGCAACATTAGCAGGAGGTCCAAAGCACATAAAGCGGTAAACAATAGTACAATTCAAACCAATGAAAGTATAAAATTGATACACTATATACAAAATGGTACAACAGAACATACAATTACAGAATTAGCAAGCAATAAAAGTTTGGGAAGGTACATGAAACATGACACAAGGTGAGCGAATAAATAAGTGCATGGTAATGCAGAAAATTAGTTAAGGGTAGAAGGCGAGGAGGGGAATAAATTATAGGGCCAGGAAGGGGAAAGGATAGAGGGGGTAGGGGGAAATGGTAGGGGTATAGGGTGAGGGGGAAGGGGACAGGCTGTGGAGTGAGGCAAGAGTTAGGGAATACTAATGGCAGTTACACATGGTTTTAAGTTTGTCAGCCATCAGAGATTTATAAAAGTTCATCATGGCAACGCTGGTAAGTTTGAGTATGGATTGTAGCCAATTCCAAGCAGTGGGCAGGGCACAGGAGATAGTCCTTTTGCCAAAGTTCGTACACATCTTTTGTGTGTCAAGAGGATGAAATCAGACTTCCTTAGGGAGTAGATGCTATGTGAGGTCTTGATAAGGAAGGATATATATTCTGGGAGCTTGTTTAGCAGAATGTTTAGCATCCATGTCCCTAGATGAATCAGACATCTAGTTGTGAAGCCAAAGACTTTTCCTTTCCAACAGGTATGTATACTGATACTACTGCTATGTGCACCTCTAAAGTCGAAGGCCATAGGCTTAATGACTGCAGGTGTACTAAGTACTGCAGAACTATTGGCAACCCTGCCTCTACTGGATTTAGTTTTCTGGAGGCACACCAGTAAGAAAACCTTTTCCATTTAGAGGAATAAGCTTTTCTGGTAACAGGTTTCCTTGAAACTTTAATCACCTTCAGGATTCCTAAGAGATCAAATCCTGAAAATTCTAACTACTCAAGAACCATGCCCTCTGGCACCGGGTCTTTTGATCGAGGAATGTTATTGTGCCCTGGGATAAAGTCCACAGATTGTGACTAAGTAGTAGGCTAGATTCTTGTTGGACAGGACAAAGAGCATCGACTACAGCTATCATGATCACTGTTGCAGGTTCCTCTTGAGTTTCAGGAGTACTTTCTGAATGAGTGGAAATGGTGGGAAGGCATACAGAAACTGTCCTGTCCAGTCCAGTGCTAGGGCATTCAGTGAGACTGCTCCAGTGGCCGGTGGTCTGCAACAAAACTGTGGGAGTTGATGGTTCTACCAATATGCAAACAATTCTATTTTGAGTCCTCCACCTTGCGAACACTGTGGCCAGAACCTGCTGGTTTAAGGCCCTTCATGATTTCCCTTGCTAATTCTGTCTAAAGAATCTGCCAGGACATTGTCTTTGCCTAGCAGATGCACTGCAGAAATCTTTGTCTCTAAGGAATGTGCCAGATCCCAGATCCTCATTGCCTCTCTACACAGTTTTAAGGATCGTGTTGCTCCCTGCTAGTTTATGTAAGAGATTGTTGTGGTGTTGTCTGTCCTGATTTGGAAAGCCTGACCCTGTAGCTGGGAGGAGAAAGACTGCATTGCTAGCAGTACTGCTTTGAGCTCCAGGCTTATGTGCTCTAGTGACTCCTGTGTGCTCCATGTGCCATTCACTGTGAGGTCCTGCAGTTGGGTGTCCAAGCCTAGGAGTAAGGCATCCATAGTAAGAAAACTTGTTGGTGATTGCTGAACAAGAGGATGCCCTCTATGAGGCTGCTTTCTTCCCCCCACCACTGTAATAACCCCACTAGTGCTTTTGTCACTGGCAGCAGCTTTGAAAGTGGATACCAGCTTTGGGAACAGTTTTCCCTTAAGTGGTACTAGGTGTCACTCATTTGGAACCTGACCAATGGAATCACAGCCATGGATGTGGCAATGTGACCTAGTAACTGCAGAATATTTTCTGCAAGTCTTGGATAACCTGCTGTGAAGGATTCTGCTGTTGCTATCAAAGCTGTAACGCTTGCCTGTGGGAGGAAGATTTTCCCCTGCAGGATGTTCAGCTCTGTTCTGATGAAGCCCAGTACTTGAACAGGATCTAGCCGGGACTTTTGCAGGTTTATCAAGAATCCCAGATTCTCCAAGGTGCTTTTTCCAACTGAATTGAGCACCTGTCCACTTGTTCTATTTTCTCTGACACTAGCCATCCAGGCAGGGAAAAAACACCATATTTTGTTTTCTCAGATGTGCTGCCACCACAGACAGGCACTTTGTGAAAACCCTTGGAGCAGAGGTGAGACCAAATGAGAGAACTGTGAACTGGTACTGGCAGTTCCCCAGCTTGAATCTAAGGTACTTTCTGTGAGTCTGTTTGACTGGAATACAAAAATAGGAGTTTTTCTGATCCAGGGATCGGAGCCAATGACCTTTTTGCAAAAATGGGATCACTGTTCTTAGTGTAACCATCTTGAATATTTATTTTTTCAAATGTTTGTTCAGAAGCCTGACCCCTGAAGGGCTCCACTGCCCTTTGCCAGGCAGTGGAGAGCCCTCACTATTTCTAGCCTACAGGTTCCTCACCTCCCTTGGTACCATATAGTTGCACTAGACTATGAATGCATTGTATTATGTATAAGATAAGGCCTCCCTGAGGCGGCTTACTATCAACTTATATCATGCATTGCTTTAGCTACCAATTGTATAGGTCTTAACCGCTCATTAGGTAAATATGTTGATAGCTCTGCCCTGTTTTAGCTACCAAATGTATAGGCATTAACCCGTGCTCATTGTATTTATACTCTGTATGATTGCTCACCCACATTTATTCTATGTATGTACTGTATGAATGTCTATGTTTTATTCTGACATGGAGCCTTTGGAATTGAGTCTATGACTCAAAGGGTTGTAATTCCGATTTCCTAAATAAATAAATAAATAAAATGGGTTGCCACTCCCTGTTTTTTTTGTGGGTCATAAAGTGCCTTGAGAATAGGCCTCTATCCCACTGGGAGGCAGAGGCATTTTCTATAGTTTTTCATATTATGACACAATTACAATTAATTTTGACATTAAGGCACTGATGACACAGTTCTTTTTGTTTCTGGCTCCTCTACCCTTGATCTTACCTCCTGGCTGCAGTTGGATTTTGACAATGTTCAGCACTGGTTCAAGTCTAATCACTTGTACCTCAATGCCAAGAAAACAGTCTACCTAACTTTTGACACATGTCAGAGGTTTGCCAGACTTACTTCTCTCCCTACCTCTAATACCCTTGATGGTGCTCAGATTGAAGAATTGCCCTCTTTTAAGTACCTCTGGGTCTGCCTTGACCAGCACCTTGATTTCTCAGTGCATATTGATGCCACACACCATAAGATCCACCCCAAGCTTGGTACATTGTATAGGAATAAAGCAAGTTTACAGCTTCCTACTGGCCGAGAAATAGTTGTAACTCTTAGAGAAGGTAAAAGTCTTACAAAGTAAGATCAAACCAGGGAACTTTTTTTTTTTTTTTTCATTTTTCCGCCACCTAGCTGCCGGGCACTCGGCATTTCAGCCCAGTCACGGGCCGACGGCTTCCACCCCCCAGATCGGCCTCGGGCCCTCCGATACCCCGTGGCTTACCCCCCACGGCGGGGCTGCGGGATGCGGAGGAGGAGGAGGAGACATCCCGCAGAGACCGGAATAGGTCGGAGGGCTGGCCTGGGGGGCTAATTGAAGCCAAGGTGGGCATCATGGAGGGCGGCCAGCAGCCGTCCATTTTTCCGGTTTTCGGGGAGGCGGGGTGGTGTACATGGCGTCAGACATCCGCCCGCCTCCAGAGTGTGCGGTAGTGTGACACCCCGCCTCCGCCAGGGGTCACTTAGTGCTCCGAGCACTATCCCACTCCTCCCCGGAGAAGGAGAGCAGTCCATAGGACACTTATCCTTCTCCCCGGCCGGCCTTTCCAGCGACCCGAGTCTGTTCCCGAACCCGGGTCGCCGGCGTCGCAAGCGGAAATCTAACCACTGCGCCGACGGGCCGGCCACAAACCAGGGAAGTTGACAGCTTTTCAGCTGGAGTATACAGCAACTGTCATATCCTGCTGTAAATGGAATAACCTTTATTTTACTAAAATGCCCTTTATCACACATAACATGGTGCTGTTCCACATTCTACACTAACAGTTTAAAGCAAACGTCTAAGTAATTCCCTGCTTTAATCAGCAAACTTTTCAGCTTTAAATGTGATGTTTATCTTCTGCTGATATCCACAGTGACACGGGAGAAGAATTAGACAGAATTATGTATTGCATAGCCTGGAAAAAACATGTCCTTGTTCAAATCCCACAAGTGCCACCTACTCAGTGTTTCTTTGAGCAAGTAATGAAAACACTAAAGCAGGCCTGGGTATGCTGGCCCAATTCCCATTATGAAAATGCAGATACTATATTTCTGTCATTTCAGTGTGATACCTCCTGCATTTCAGTCAGTCCTGTCTCCACTTGAATTGAACCCCATCTGGAAGAGTAGTGGTTTACAGCACTTACTGTAGGTAAAATAAGATAAGGAAGGGAAGTGCTGAGACATGTTTGTTTTACTTCTACTTATCCTGCCCTGTTTTAAATACTCACAAAGTGGGAGTGAAAGTCTTGAATTTTTTATTCATTCATTCTTGGTTACTAAATCATGTTTGCCTTGGTTAGAACTGATTGTTCACAATGACTAGCAGAAACTAGACTTTCCACACCTTCATTTTCATTTCCTGTGTATGATGCTGTTACTGCTCTTAATCAAATCAGATAGCATTTTGATGATATTGGTTAGACAATAAGGTTGCAGTGCAGAGATGGCAACTTGACTGACTGTAAAAAGCAGAGAAAATAAATAAAATATTTGTTGTTTTGAAATGCATAACATTAAAAGTAATATACTGATATATAATGAAGCATGTCACGGTGGGCTGATGTTTCAAAGTCCTGTGTCCTGCCAGCGGCAGGTGTGATTTTCAAAGGCAACTAACATTGGATGGTGATGTACTCTGTATCTGGACCATATTTTCAAAGCAGGCAGATCCCAGTCCAGTGTTAAGCAGAGCAGTGCAAGGCGATGCAGTGCTTTTGTTCTCCCCCCGTAGTACTGTGAATAAATAAGTCATGTACAATTCTAGTGCACGTGGTGTACTCTTACCAGTAGTAACACAGGCTAAAACTGTCTATTGACAAAACTGTACAGAACAGGGAACATGTTCAGATCTCAGGTGCTCCCGAAAAATGCCACTCGATCCTATTACCAACCTTTTAGAGCTCAGTTGAGGTACATAACTCATCCAGTGAACACACTCTATTCATAATCCCTCAACCCTGACATGGCTGTCACATCACCTTACTCACCCCACCACTAAACCAAGTAGCACAGCAAACACTGGCAGAGGGTGCCCTGCCCACCTCAGGTTCTCTCACCCATATAGTATATGATTGCAGAGGTCAGCAGCAGTGTTCCCACCCCTCTGCTGGTTTGAAGCAGCAGAGTACCACTACCAGTACTGGTACAAGAAACAGGATGTAGACAGTATCAATAGCTTCTGAAATCGGGACAATGTCTGAGAGATGTCCTCATTGAGATCCAGTACAGTCTGGCCTTGCACTCTCTGACAGGGCTGTCCAAAGTGTGGCTCACGAGCAGCATGTTGCTCTCCATGACGTTTTATGTTGCTCGAGAAGGATCAGGAAAAAAAAACACTTTTATACCTTATTTGTGCTTGTCCCTTTAATTTCTCCATTTTGCCTTTCCTTTTAATCTCTCAAATGAGTTTCACCACATCATTTTGCCCATTTCTCCAGTTTCCATGACTCCTGGACTGCTCTTAATGTGATAATTTCAGCAATTAGGGAGACTAATTATTGGACCTCAAATTGTTGTGTCACGGTAAAGGATAGAGATAAAGACTACGAATTAATAGTGGTTCGATTGTTCAATGGACCACAAATTGTTGTGTCAGGGTAAAGGATAGAGATAAAGGCTACAAATTAATGGCAGTCTGATTGTTCAGTTAATATTTTAAACCTCTCCCGAGATGACCAGTGAGTAGTATTTGTGTGTTGCATCATTTCACAACACTTTTTGCTGGCTATGAAAAAAAATGGTGTGGTGGGGTTGAATGGGGGGTTCTTATCACATTTAATGGAGAATTTAAAAATGTGTCTATGTGTTGCAACATTTCATAACATTTATTGCTGATTATTAAAAAACATGGCAGAAGGGTTACATTTAATGGAGAATTGTAACATGTTTTTTATATGACATTTTTTGCTAGGCTGGCATGTTGGCTTATGCTGCTCACTTTCAAGGAAGAACTTTATCATGTTTGCCAGTATATTGTGGCAGAAGTTTTAAATGTGACTAGCAATTTAAAAGTAGCATGGCATTTGTATGACTTGTGCATTCAACTGCATTTGTTTTAAGGTAGAGTAGTAATGAATAAAGATTGCGGAATAAAGAGTTTAAAATGAAAATTGATTTAAAAAAATATTTAAAATCTGATTAATAAATAAACATTGAGTACTGCTATCATTATTTTAACTGTAATTGCAAATATGTACAAGTATGTGTAATTATAGGTAATTATGGGACATCGTGTATGGCACGTGGGGTGTGGCATGGACCGCATATTGTCGCTGCTCTTGCCTTGACTCTGAAATGCAAATGTTGCTCCCACCCCAAAAAGGTTGGACACCACTGCTCTATGGCATTATGTGCAACCAGCTTATAAGGGACTACACAATGTAAAGAGGTCTGTGTCAGTTATAAGCTACAGTAGATGGTAGCAGTTGTACTCACTCATCTGAGCTGCACATCATGGACTGACTCAGGTAATGGGATCTCCATGTCAGAGTTCCCTAGGACCTCCACCTCCATGACCTCTTCCTCACCCCCCCCCACCCTGATGCAGTGAAAGGCAACTGCCAGTTTTGCTCATGGGTTTGTATTGATAAATGTATGGGTATCGCTCACACATGATAATGGTAGCATGCCATTTAAAGGGTGAATCTGCTTCTCCATATTTTTTGATTATGCTCATTCATTGTTTCATTTGTTGTTTGTATAACTTGTGTAATGGGCCAGAAACAGCAGGTTGATGATGATGATTCCCACATATATCTTAACCCTTAGAAGACTGTGAGTACATATATATACAGGTATATATGTTATAGTGGCACGGTAGTGCCACTATAGTTAGGGCTGCATAGCCATTTCTATGTTGAATCTTAGATTTTGCACTTTAATAACTTTGCAACTGTTTGTCCAATTTTCCTGAAATTTGGAACTGAGAAAGATTTTTGGTAGTTCTCCGGATCTGAAAATGTTCATATTGATCGGATGTACAGTTGCGAAATGATAGTGCACTGAAAAACGTGAAATATCGCAACATTCCATTTTCTTTAGATGTCCACTTTGTATTGAAGACTACATCAGAGTGGGTTCAAATTAGGTGGGCTACATGGGTCCTGGGTCTCAGAAGTGCCTTTTGAAGATTTTGTGTAAAAATATTGTTCCATTCAAAAGTTATAGCATTTTTAGTGCCCCATTGTATCCTATGGGAAAATGTATATGTGCAGCTCGAAAATTGCTGTGATAGTGCTTTTTAGTGTCGAGCTTGCCAAAGATAGTGTCGTGCTGCCACCATCTTGTTTTCAGTTAGCGAGAGGAAAAAACAATATAACCCAGACAATACTGCAATTTTCTACATAGCAACCATTGGGTTTACAATTTTGGGGCCTGAGGAACAGGAATCTGGTATTAGTTTTTCACCAGATGATCTGGAAATGTGGGTGTCACAGTTTATTTTACCATTTTCCCATTTTTTGATCATGACACTATCGCAAACTGCCGCGGTAATATGCGTGACCATTAAAAATACAACCGCGACACAATATTTTACGTTTGCAGTTGTATTCACATTATAAAGATGGGAGTGTCACTATCATTTCCTAAATGACCCTGGTAACACTACAGAGCCACATTTTCTGAAATGATGTTTTCTTTGTCACTTGATTGTGGCCAGCTGGATTGTGATATTAGCCTGAAATTTTCAGGGTGGCAATCCCTACGCCGCAGGTGTGACTTTCAGTAGCTTGCTTCAAAAATGTTCACCATGTCCCTAGTTATAGCATTCTGAAGTTATGAATTTTTCCATAGGATAACATTGTGGGAGTCGTTTTTTTTTCACTTCATTATGGCTACGTGCGTTTTGATATTAACCTGAAATTTTTAGGGTACAAACCCCTACCCCTACACGTGTGGCGGGGGAATGTCAAGCAGGAGCAGCTTCTTGTCCATCACTGTTGGCATGATGCAAAACAGCACTAAATCTGTTTCCTCTGAAGCCATTTAAATAGTCAGACATGCTATCTAATTTTGTCCCCGACGATCCGTATATAAATAAAAGTAAAAGTACAATGCAGCTAGTTAACTCTCGCGCTTGAGCATGACACCAACAAAAGGTCACAGTGAAGAAACAGTAAAGCTTTCTCATGCCAAGTGTCATCAAAGAGCATTAGTTTTGAACAGCACAGAACAGAAGCAGTCATCATCAGTGTGATATTGTAAATCAACAGCCATACATAGAACTGTTGCAATCCGTGCCAGCCATCAGGCATAAAAATCTCTTTGTTGTAAACATCGTTGGTATCAGAGTGTTAAAAAAAGTAAAAATGATTGTAAGTTTTGATTTGGAGCTACATGACATGCCGGCAGATTATGAGGCTGACGAGCACTAGCAATGACAGATGTAAATAAAAAAAATTAACTTTGCCACTGCCTGTTCTTCCTTTCATTGAGACATACAGGTAACTCCCTAAGATGCGTAAAAATCCTGGACATGTTGAGGGGGTGGTGGTCTGTGTGTGTGTGGTTGGGGGGAGTTACAGTAATAGTTTCATTGGTAGCATGGTAGGTGGTCCTAGAAGCTTACCCGCTGTTGGGACTACCCTATAGCATCACAGTGCTCAAGATCGAAAAAAAAACAAAAAAACGGGCATGAGAGAATACCTTGTGTTTCTTGTGGCTGTGTTGTCAGTCAATTGACCACATATTATACAGGCGTGTTAACTACTCGTATTGCAGAAACAGTATGTACTGCAGCAAGGAGTGTGTGTGTGTGTGTGTGTGTGTGTGTGTGTGGGTGGGGGGAGCTCTCAAGTGTAACGCAGAATCAATTTCTTAAAAAAAGTAATCACCGTCCTATATTGTGGCCAGTTTTGTATCACAGACTGGCATAGTATACAATGGTGGGAGAGTGACATTTAAAGAAAAAAGAAGTGTAAGTTCAGAGTATCGGAGAATGCGGTATCAGCAGCAGCCAGGGCAGTTAACCACATGGGAACAGATAGACATATTCACCAACATGTGTCTCGGCCAATAACAGTAAGTGAAATGTTAAACAGTAAAAAAATAAAAGGAAATGTAAAAAGAGAACATTTTTTTTGTGTGTAAAACCAAAATCCCAGCAATATCCACAAGACCAATCATCCCCAGCCACAATGCTGCACTATTGGCACATGCACACCAGTCACCAGGAAGTTGTCAAAACAGCCAATCAAATACATTTTTCCACAGTGCATTACCCAATGAAAATAGCGAAACAACATGCCTCCTGACACTGACAGCAATCACCTAGCAACCACAGTCAGTGAAAGAATATGAATGGCACCTGTCTGTCATGCGACCTATCAACGACTGCATTGCTAGGCTGCAATCGTCATAGCAGCACAGGCTTTCCAGCATTGGTGGAATAGCACTGTAAAGTAAATAAGATCACAACTGCAAAAACGGAATACGCAAAGAAAGTGTAACAAAAAAACACAGCTTCTGTTGTGATCTTTCAGCATGTTCGTTGTATAAACTGAATATGTCATCCTTTGGAGTGTGATACATTTTTTATCTTCATTCGAGGTCTGTGGCCTCTTGATACCTCACTTGTGACTTCTCCACTCATGAGGGGTCAAGAGGTTACAGACCTTTCATGAAGATAAAAAACGTATGACATACCAATGGATGACATATCCCCTATTTATGCACGAGATTGGTTTTGTAAAAAAAAACAGTTTCATTATATCACTGAGCAATATGGGTTTATTCACCCAATAAGGACAACTGCAGCATTTGACTGCCTCTTCTGCTGGAGGCAATGTAGACTTGTGTGGGGATGGGCAGATACTATGGTGCTGGGGAAAGTGGAAACTGCTGCTATTACTGAGGAAGGTACAGAAATGTGGACACAGAAAGGGGACAGAACAGTTGCCTACTGGAGGCCAGGGGCTTGTTGTAGTTTTTCTTTGTTTTGCTCTTCAAGCATATTGTTAATGCTTTTTGTGAGAGCCTGGACAGCGTGAAACTGGTAGATCAATTGCTGGGTGTTTGAGTTTACAGCTTTGTCAATTTGCTTGAGCAGTTTTGTGTTCTGCTGCAGTGTTATATTTTGTTGATTTGTGACTGTTATGAGATTAAGTATGTTTTGATTGGTTTCTTTTTGGATTTCAATGAGGCTGTCCAGGCACTCACAAATTGCTGTGCTGTCACTGGGTCCAGTTGCTGTAAAAAAAAAAAAAAAAGAGAGAAAGTTAATTAACATGCTGTAGTGGTTGTTTTGTGAGTTTTACATAGAATATGGTGCTTGAATAGTTTTTATTAAACATTATACCATGGACGACATAAGTCAACAGCCAATGAAATCGTCAGACTGGCAGTTTACCACCGTTGTAAATCCTCTGATAACCAACGACTGTTGATGAGTATATAATCTAGAATATCTTTAGCATAGGAATAAGTACAATAAAAATAAAAACTGCAAATCAACCTCTTTAATATTTGTATTTTATTATAGTTAAAACAATGAACCTTGGTATAATCGCAATAAGCCAGCCGTGGTAAATCCCCTGATAACCCACACCCCCCCTTGTGGCTTATTGCTTAATCATATCAGGCTGTTTGGTGGTGCTGAGGGTTGAGGTGCTGGCCGAGAGGCCTTATGCTATGCTGATGAATTGGGTTTGGGAAGAGACTCAGGTTCTCAGGGCTTGGCGGGGACATGGATGATTCAGCATGACAACTGATGCTCTCCTCCTGCTGCAGTGAGTTACTGGGGGTACATTGACACCTGGTGTTCCTGGGGCTAGTGGAAGCACAGGCTTGTGGGGGCAATGGTGATGTTTGGAGTCAGGGAGGAGAGGACACTGTGGGTGTTTGACAATTGTGTGTGTCACCATGTTGTCTGCCTTGACATCGGTACTTTGTGCTGGCATCTTCATAAGCGTAAAGGGAGAAAATGGGAAAAAATGCATAGAATGACAGCCCTGCCAAGAAAGATGAATCCCGGGTTGGGTTGCCTAGAGAGATACCCAGCTGGACAGACAAGGAGGGGGTGCGAGGCCTCCTCTGAAGCTGTGGCAGCTGGGTAAGTGATAAGTTACAAGGGACAGATGATTATTGGGGATCTATGGACGGCTTGTGTACTGTGTCATGAGGTGTTGTGTTCAAACGTTGTGATGGTTCTATTTCAGCCTCTTCTGTCTTGATGGTATACAAGGCCCTGGTCTCCAGGGGCTCTGTAAAAAACACAAAAAAAAATGTTTTGTAAATATGGATGCCATTTTGTGATGAATAGATCCCATGGCTGTAAATGATTTCTTGTTAATGAGAACTATGATACTATGATTTTTTAATATTACTTGTAGGACAAGGCATTATTGTGGGGAGATTATTTCAACAACACAGTGGCAAGAAAGAATGCTTCTCTCTGATTGGTCAGTGTGTGACTGTTGTTTTGATGTTATCACAGTAGAATACCATTGATCTGGTTCTATGTGATAATGGCAAAAGCCTAAAGGTGATTGGTGTTATCGCGAAGTCACAGTGCCAAAAATGTTTTTGGGCACTGTGACACCCTGCCGCACAGGCCACAATGAAGTGACAAAGACAACAACTCCCACAGTGTTATCCTATGGAAAAATGTGTTACTTTGGAACACTATTACTAGGGACATTATGAACATTTTCAAAGCAAACCACTGAAAGGCACACCTGCAGCAGTAGAGCTTGCCACCCTGAAAATTTCAGGCCAATATCAAAATGCAGCTGGCCACAAACAAGTGACAAAGAAAACATCATTTTAGAAAATATAGCTCTGCAGTGTTACCACAGTCATTTAAGAAATGATCGCAACACTCGTATCTTTATAATGGGAATAAAACCATGAATGTTAAATATAGTGTCGCGGTTGTATTTTCCAATGGTCGTGAATATTGCTGCGGCACTTTGAGATCATGTCATGGTCAAAAAATGACAAAATGGTGAAACAAATCTGAAAACCACATTTCCAGACCAGCTGGTGGAAAACTAATGACAGATTCCTGTTCCTCAGGCCCCGAAATGGTAAACCCAATGGTTGGTGTGTCGAAAAGTGCAGTATGTTTTGAGTTATATTAATTTTTCTCTCTCGCTAACTGAAAACAAGACGGTGGCAGCACAACACTATTTTTGACATGCTCGACACTAAAAAATACTATTGCAACATATACATTTTCCCAAAGGATATGATGGGGCACTAAAAATGCTATTACTTTTGAACAGAACAAGATTTTTACACAAAATTTTCAAAAGGCACAGCTGCGACCCAGGACCCATGTAGCCCAACCAATTTGAACCCACTCAGATGCAGTCTTCAGTACAAAGTAGAAGTTTAAAGAAAACAGAATGTTGGGATGTTTCACGCTTTTTCAGTGCACTATGATTCTGGAACCATATATCCGATCAGTATGGACATTTCCTGATCAGGAGACCTACCAAAAATCTTCCTCCATTCCAAATTTCAGGCAAATCAGATAAACGGTTGCAAAGTTATTAAAGTGCAAATTTTTTTTTGCCACTGGGACACCCCGACGCACAGAACAACGGCGCTGGGAACTTACGTTTTAATGTTTTCTGTGGGGGGCTTCACCCCCCCCCACAGTCCTGCACATGGGGGGGCTTTTCCCCTGCCCCCTTGCTAAAGGATTCTCAACTACATGGGGAGGTGTATGTGTGGGGAGGGGCTGAAAAATAAAAAAGGTTTGGACTGGGGCTGCAAAATGTACCAGCGCCCAGACCCGAACCCAGTACCTCGTGGACTGACACCAGCAGCTGACCCACCAAGCCATGGGGTTGGTTCAGCAACCTACCATGGCACCACCCCTCACATCCCCTCCCGCACTTTGTTGTGCGTGTCTGCTTCCTGCCACACACATACGTATATAATGACATCCTGTCACTATACTTGCCCACCCCCTTATCCGTCCACCCTACTGTACTGCAGCTGTTCCTGCAATGCACTGGTGTAGGGGTTGCCGTTATTGTAGGTGGCCTTTCCCCAGTGCCAATATCATGGGCTACCTATTGTTCTAGTCTGACACCACAAGATTACTGCATTGATTTGGATGGTTTGGATGCCATTGTGTTATGATAGAGATATACTGAGACAGTAATAATCTGCATGCAAAGAATTTACAAATTAGAATGTTTTTCTATACCAATCAGCATTGTATAATGCAAGTAATGATCTTGATGGTGTGTTTTGTGTTTTGATAATGTCACTTTTGTGGTTGTTGGATGCACTTGAGTTACAGGCTTGTGTGTAACCAGTGCAGGAGTGCATTTATTGCTGCATGATACAGTCTGTTGTACATTATTGCTTAATTATGGACTCAAGGGTGTGCTATATCATGGAATATTGTGCTTTGTTACATGTATGAGGCACTTGCCCAGGGGTCTTGTGACTCACAATGCAGTTCAGGTGTGTCAATATGTCATGATATGGTACAGTTGGGACTGTATAATTACTTAATAATAAAATAGGTGCAATAAATTCTGCATTTTTAAATGTGAAGAGCTAGTCAGAGATGGTTACTTATCATAACACAACATCTAAACTGAAAGTATTCTGTTTACAGATACTGGCATCTTTTGACAACAAGCAGTGCTAACATACTTGTGCTGTACTAAGTATCATTTTTATGTTTGTTTGTGTGCATATGCAAGAAACATTTCTTGACAGCTTAGGAGAGAAGCGGGATTTTGGAGATGCGGCACTGTGGGCGCCAATGCCCCCAGTGTCTTTTGAGGCTTGGTCCGCTTTCCCCAATGCAGTGGCCCACTGCTGCTGACACTAGTTCAGCCAGAATGCCACCAACTTGAAATGAATCCACTGCTGCAATGAGGGGGCAACCCGTCATTGCAGGGCAGTGTAACATTTCTTATAACATAGCGGCAGGTGGCGGCTTTTGCTGCCCACCTCAGAGTCCCCATGAAAGCCGACTTGGGGGTTCCCAATCCCCCTGTCAGCATGTCCCCATCCCCAGTTCATTTGCCAATGAGGTAGCCCAATCCCCATCGGCATGATGCACCCCACCACACTGTATGGCCAATGGGGGTGCCCAATCCCCATCGGCTCCAATACCCACCTCCCCAACAAACACCTGGCCAGGTGGGATGCTGGAAGCCCACCCCAGCATGCCAAAAGTGTCCTGAGATGTCTTTTTTAAATTTTAAATCCTGTAAAAAAAGAAAATGGCCCTTGTTGAGCCCCATGCCCCCTCCTCCAACCCATGCCCACCCGCTGCACAGTCCACCTCTCCACACATGCCTCTCACCTCATGCTTACCTCTAGAGCCCGGTGCGATGATCTTCAGTGGACTGGCAACATGTCTGCACTCTTCAAAGTCGACCGTGAACTGAAGAAATGCCGGTAAGCTATATAATGGCATAAATGTTTTTTTTTCAACTTTGGTGCATATCTCGGACATTTTTTTGAATTTTGGCACCAAATTTTCAACATGAAGTTCTTGGGACCCCACCTCATGAATTCAGTCACTGTCATCTTGTTATTCAGTCCCAAAGGGTGATTTTGCAGTCACTGTGTGGAATCACCTTTCCGGACCGAGAAACAAAATGACAGTGTCACTGTTCATGAGGTAGGCTCTCAAAAAGCCTATGTTAAAAATTTGGTTAAAAAATTCCAAAAAATGACTGTTATGAGTGTGCATTGCACAGTTTCTACGCATGTTCATAACTTCGCAAATTTGTAATATTTTCACTCCAGGTTTTCAACGTTGGCATTTTTCCACACCTCCTTATGAACAGTACAGCTGTCATTTTTCACATCCTGGCCAAAATGTGTTTTTGCACTCCTGGCACAGAATAGCACAATCCCTTATGGGAAAGCAGTGTTTGGGACAGATTAAGAAAATCACAGTGACATTGTTCATGAGCAGAGGTCCTAAAATGCCTATGTTGAAAATATGGTGACAAAGGGCCATAAAATGACTGTGTTACAAGCGTGTGTTGCACAGTTTCCATGCACCCTCATAACTTTGCAAATTTTTAATATTTTCACCCAGGTTTTCAACATTTCCATTTTGCCATACCTTCTTATGAACAGTACAGCTGTTATTTTTCATAGCCTGCCTGAAAGACGCATTTACACATCTGGTGCACAATGGTGCGGTCGCTGAGGGAAATTAATGCCTCAGACAGATTAAGAAAATCATAGTGATAGTGTTCATGAGCAGAGGTCACAAAATGCCTATGTTGAAAATTTGGTCAAATAATTCCACTAAATGACTGTGGTATAAGCATGTGTTGCGCAGTTTCCATGTACGCTCACAACTTCGAGCATTTTTTATATTTTCACTACATATTTTCAACATTGCCATCTCTTCCCAGCTCCCTATGAATGGTACAGCTGTCATTCTTCTCATCCTGCCTAGTCTGTGTTTTTGCACATCTGGCACAGAATGGCACGGTTACTGTGGGAACTCGAAGTTTGGGACACATTAACAAAATCACAGTGCCACTGTTCATGAGAAGAGGTCCCAAATGCTTTCATGAGGTGAGGGTCACAAAAAGGCCATGTTGAAAATTTGTAATGCAAATGCCAACACATGCCCGGGGTGTTAGGGTTTCTAACCATAACGTCCCACCCTGTATAGACTGACAGGCATCAGAGGTGTAACTTTGGATCACTGGCTGTAATGATCATGCCATCCCACCCCCACCCTGAAGCCAGTGACAAGCATCTAGATGTGCTTCTCACTTTTCAGCCCCAGACTTCACCCCATTCTCCTGTACTGCACACATTTCAGTGTATGTCCTTATGAAATGGGGTGACTGTGAAGCCAAACACCCCAAGACACATCTCAACACTTGTCGGCATCCACAGGATAGGGTGAGGTGAAATGCCGTGAGCATTATGGGCAACGACCCACAGGCACACCCCAATGTCTGCCCATCTCTGTAGGGTGAAGGTGGGATTGGTGTGAGTTCAATACTTCACTGCCACTCCTATTCTGCATCTGTCTAACTCCTGCATGTCCAATGCTAATATCAGCAAGCAAACATTCAGCATTGACAAATGCTTGTTATTCTATGTCATCTTTACCTTAACACATTAGCTTAAACATGCATTCATAGTTTTCTATTCAGATGTGGCACAGTATGATGTAGGTTATATCTGTGTTACCATTGTCTGAAAATGAGTAGAAACTTAAGTTGTGTTGTGATGATGATGATGATGACATCATCATCTGATATTTCTTCTGTCCCTTTCTGTGTATCAGTCAGGCCTGGTTCTGCTGGTGTAGTCTCAGCTGTGGCTCCAGTAGCTGTTGAAGAGAAGGGTAGAAATGTTGTGACTGAGTTCTATGTTAGTATGGCATGAATGAGATGAACATGGTTAGTGATTACATATTAGTTAAGTTACAGTTTCAACCTTGTATAAAAATAAAGTAGTTTAACATTGTATTATGCAATTAATGATTTTTTTCCTCTATTTACACAGGCTATGGTGCACTCTGTTGGTGCCAGGACTCATGCAAATCCATGTCTAACTGCTTTAGATACACATGCATATAGTGTAACATTTCTGCTGTTGTCCTTGCATCCAGAAATAGCCTTATAAGTCATGAGTGTGCTGATATTGTCTAGTGTAGCCTCGCATGCCTTCTCAATTTTTGATAGAGCAGTACAAGTGCCACAAATGCCGTGAACAACTGTGCAGTTACAAAAATAGCATTTCTTTAATAGAAGAGAACTTCACTGACAAGGAGATGAGAATACAGGAAGAACTTCACAAGATAAATATATAGAAAATATTACTTAGTACACATTTTGTAAGTGTGATATTACCCTCCAGGGTGGGTATTATTAGTAAATACTTCAGCAATAATGCACTTCAGGATGTTGCTTCTGCTGGGATAACATCATGGTTGCGTGATTAGGCATGAGTCTGCAGGCTGAGTACATACAACATCCCAAAAGTGAAGTTATCCCAGCACAGCCCACACCCTGGAGTGAATTATTGATATCATATAATGGTTCATTGTTATACAAAACTGAAGTAACAAAATTAATAAAATTTTCAGTATATTTTTAGTGTTGTAATATATCTTTGTTTCTGAAGACAGATCAAAATAACAATGCAACAGATTCAACAAATCAATACAGCGAGGTTCTGCTGGCATAACCTTACTGTGCCAGGAACACAGTGAGAATCAGAGCTCTGGAAATTTTCTTGCCATTGTATAATGGCAATTATGGGATCTATAAGGACTTCTGCCTCCTGTATTGGGTAGTATGATGGCCTTCGGCAGTGTGTTTTTAAGAAATGATGGCCATCTTGTTGTGTAGTAACAGTGCTGTACTATGTAATATTAATACTTTGGTTCATAACCCGTTCACCCAAATTGGGTTTCCGGGCCTTCAGCCACAGCTGGTATGCTGGATTGTACCAGGCCCGATCTTTTCCTGGTACAGTACCTTCCCCCAGTTTCTTATACTGTAAAATTTTTGTTGCAGCAGCTTCCACTTTGCTCAGCACATCCTCCATTTTTTATCTGTTCTTATATATTTGGCCACCCCCAGCCAGGTCTCTTTCAAAGGAGCATTTATTGCCCTCATTAGGAGTTTAGGGTCTCATATTTTGGTCATTCCCTCGAGCACAAGAGGCAGTTATTTGGGAGTCCAGTATCTTGGCATGTCTGTGAAGTATGACAGAAAATGTCTAAAAAGGTAAGTACAAGGCATGGAACAGTGCACTATTCAAGTGTGAGTCCAAAATGATGTTGTCAAAAGTTATGTCTGTTGTCAATGTGACAGCAAACATGCAGCAATGGATGCCTGCATGACACATATCTTCAAGTCCAATATGCAGGTTTGCAAAGAAAAAAAAAATCCAAACTTGTCTAGAATGCAAACCCAAGAGGTGATATCATTGAATGACTACTATTGTTTGTAGTACCTGTTATTACAGAAACAGAGCAGCAACAGATGCTTGCATGTTGTTGAAGTTTAACTCCCACTATTTACCCACCCACTAATAGTGCTGAAGCTGTATACAGATCAATGCCAAGAGCCCAAATAATGGCATGAAAAGCATTGTTTTTAGTCCTTGTCACAGATAATATACAGTAATAAATACCTGCATGGTAAACAGGTTAAACCTGTTCCCCCACAAAAAAAAAGTCAGGTACCTCTTTACAACTGAACTCTTACAGCCAAATAATAGGTTTACAGTATGATGCAAAGAAGCCAACTAATGATCTGAAAACTACTGCCTGTAGTCACTGTCACGGGTCACAACCAACAATATATGCTTGCATGCTGTGCGCCTCAAACCCTAGTATGCACCCACCCGAAAATACAGGCATCTGTACACAACATAACCTACACAGGCCAACTAATGGTACTAAATTCACCATGTGTTGTCAGTGTGACACTTAACACGTAGTAGTTCATGGCTGCATGCTGCATGAGTTGAACATTAGCATCCCCCAGGTAATGTGCCTGTACACTACCTAACTGACACAGGGCAAATAATGATGTGAAAAGTGTCAGCTGTAGTCACTGCCACATCTAATGAGCAACAATACATGGTTACATACTGTGTGTCTGCAACTGTAGGATGCTCCCCCCTTCTCCCCTGCCAGGTAACTGTACACAATGTAACTGGACAGACGTGAAATAATTATATGAAATTAGCATACTGTATGTTCTCCCTGTGACGGTTCAGAACGACTAATACATGGGTGCATGCTGTGTACATGAAATGCCCCAAAGTTGGACCATTCCAGAAAAATAAAATAAAATGAATAAACTGAGAGTCCACAGGTGCTCAGGGTACCTGCTGCAGGTGTAGGTAGCAGGGTACAATGCTAAGGGGCCCCTAGAAATAAAGATTCAACCTCCTGGTACAGGGAAACACTGCAATTAATAGAAAAGTGCCCTGTGCACTTACAACTGGTCAAAAGACAGATTTTAAAAAGCAATATGTGTCATAATGGCCTGGATGAAATGTTGTGCTGAGTGGCTTATGCACAGCATTCCACTCCAGCCAATCTAGAACCCAGAGAGGTTCAAGTTTAAAAGATAATTGTTCAGTTGTTCAGTTTCCTGCTAGCTGTGGAGAAGAGAGGACACAGAAAGTTAAAGGGAACCAGGAAGGCTTACCTGGTGGGTTGAAGCCATTACCCGAGGACTGTTCTGTGTGCCTGCTCAAGCTCCAGCTAGTGAAGACGTCCAGACTCCCTGCTTTGTCCAGTGCTGTGGTCGGTGGTGCTGTCGGGGCACCACAAAGAAGAAAACGCCGTTGTCCCCGCGTTTTAGGGCTTAAAAGCCCTCCGTTTATTATTTTTAGCCCCCTGAGTGAGTTTTAAAAGTTTATTCTTGGTCCCACGTTGGCAGCAAGCAAGCTGCATCTTCCTTGGCCGTCGGAGGCCCCCCAGAGCCGTCCCTCTCGCTGCCTGCCATTTTCCCTCCCACTGCAGCTCACCTCCCACTTCCCAGTGCAGCCACGGACTTCCTGAGACACAGAAGCGGGTGAGTCGGGCGGCAGCACGCTGTGCCTGCCTAAATTGTATGTACTGCACTTTGTTTTAAAAGTGCATTAGGCGCTTGAGAAAGGTGGCCGAGCGCCACAGGGGCATCGGGTCATTAGGACTCGCTATTTTAATATTAAAAAGGGAGGCGGGGCTAGCGACACCCACGGGGAGGGGTCAGTGTATTAAGGCCATTTTAAAGGCTTATGAATATTCATACAGGGTGGAATGGAGGCGGGGTTTTGCTAAATAAATGACAGCAGGCACTGGGAGCCTGCAAATTTAAATGGGCAACGTATTTAAAAGGGCGATTCTGGCCCAGATTTAAAGTAGGGCACCAGGCCTATTGTGAAGTGGGGCACCAGGCCCAATGTAACGAGGGACACCAGGCCCAGTACAAAGTGGGGCACCAGGCCCATTGTAAAGTGTGGCATCAGGCCCAAAGTTTAGAGTGGCAGTAGGCCCATTGTAAATTGGGGCACCAGGCCCAGTATTTCGAGGGGCACCAGGCCCATTGTAAAGTGGGGCACCAGACCCAGTATTTCGAGGGGCACCAGGCCCATTGTAAAATGGGGCACCAAGCCCAATCTAAGGTGGGACACCAGACCCAAGCTAACGTAGGGCTTCAGGCCCAAGGTAAAGGTAGGGCATTAGGCCCGAGGTAAAGCCTGGTCTAAAGGGAGGCCCCGGCCTAGTGAAATAGGGCAAGCCAGCCTAGTGGTACTACAGGGAGGCCCTGGCCTAGCGGAATAGGGCAAGCCAGCCTAGTGGTACTAAAGGGAGGCCCCGGCCTAGCGAAATAGGGCAAGCCAGCCTAGTGGTACTAAAGGGAGGCCCCGGCCTAGTGGAATAGGGCAAGCCAGCCTAGTGGTACTAAAGGGAGGCCCCGGCCTAAGCAAGCCAGCCTAGTGGTACTCAAGGGAGGCCCCAGCTTAGCAGAATAGGGAGGCCCCGGCCTAGGCAAGCCAGCCTAGTGGTACTAAAGGGAGGCCCTAGCCTAGCAGAATAGGGCAAGCCAGCCTAGTGGTACTAAAGGGAGGCCCTAGCCACAACGTACAGTAAGGGATCCTATCCCAGAATACCCTACCTATAGAAACAGGGGTTCATTTGAGACTGTTCTATTTGCCTATACTGTGAAATTACTGTAATTACTGTACTGCTTATGCTGAACTATTGCCCGAGGTACCTGGACTATTGCCCTAAGTACCTGAACTATTGCCCTAAGTACCTGAACTATTGTCTGAAGTACCTGAACTATTGCTCTAAGGACCTGGACATTAGCCCTTATCAGTAACAATTACCCCTGAAGTTATAATTTGCCTTCCTCTGGCAAATTATTGTATCATTCCCCAGTTCTTTGGGCATTCTTCAGTTATATGTTTACTACTGTACGAAGACAGTCTCAATCTTCTACCACACTGCCGTCTCCTAGTGTGGTCTGTTACACCACATGCTCAGAATCAGCCTCTACTCAGAAGAAGACATCCTTCCAACATTCTTCACTCCAGGAAGATCATCCGTCAACTCATCCCGTCCGTTTGTGTCATCCGTGAAGTCAAGTCCGTCGTCAGTCGTACCAGTCGTACCCGTCGTTTTCTTGTTTTCACAGCTTGAAAGTACGTCCGCCAAAACGCATCACGACAGCCGTGCCAGTGTCGTTCCGTAAGGGTTCCTGTTCCAGATGTCCCGAAGTTGGTCGCCCTCTACAGAAGAGAGAGAGCTCATCTTGGAGAACCAGTTCTGTGCCCCATCCTGGTCGTTCGCCAAAAGTCGAGTCCGTCGAAGCCCAGTCCGGGACGCGTCCGCTGTTTCTTTGTTTTGTGTTAGTTCCTGATCCGAGGATTGCAGAGTCAACCATCATCTCTTCAGATTCTTATGGTTCCTGGTCCTGCCAGAGTTTCTTCTGAGTCCAGCTGGCCCTTGGAGTGCTGCAGCATCAGTTGGATCATAGTAGTCCTCCATTGGATTCATCGCCACGCAGATCTTGGTCTTTCTTCATCCTTGGCAACCCTAGAAGTGAGTTTTGGCCGAGGAACCTCTTGCTTCAGTGTGTGTTATTTCAGGAACCAGTTGCTTTGGTTCTACATTCCGGCAGTCTTGGAGAGAGTGAGCTTTTGGCGAAGATATATGGTCTGTTTACCAAACCTCTCACCACCCCAGTGGCCTTATCTAGGTCCTTGCTGGGAATTGAGATTAGGGTTACACAGTTCTGTTTATTTCCCTTGTAGCTACCAATGAAGAAAGATGGTGTGCACGAAGACGATAGACATTTGGACTTTGTGAGAATTGGATGGTCATTGTAAAACCAAATATTGTATTGTGGGTAGTGAAGAACACCTGATTTCCGTCTATGTACTAGTTGCTCTTACAGGATACTGCTAAGGAATTTTAGGAGTATAGTGGCAATAGGCCGTGGTGCACCCATAGAGAATAATAACCTAGAGTTTAGACATTTTAGAGTTTAGTTGTTACTGTTTAGATATCCATAATGCTGTCCATACTCCCTACTGTTTTTTGTGGTGGGTATGTTCCTGTATGACCATGTCCTCCTTCCCCTTTTGTCTAATAAACTTCTTTGCTTCATCCAGTCTCTGTGTATGACTCCTGCCTCTCCTTGTCGGGTGATTCCACCAGCCCAGCCCCATTCGGACCTCAAGCGGCCCCTCGCCATCCCACCTGCTGAGGGTGACGCTGGCACTGCTGGTAGTAAGACAGTTCCCTTCACCACTCCGAAGTGAAGAACCCCGAGGTATACCAGTGCAGCGCCCATCACACACATATAACCCTTCTATGTCCCTCCAAGCCCACATGAGGTAAGGTAGCTGTAGACAACCTCACTCAAAGAAGGCAAATAATGGTGTGGAAAGTACCATCTGTTGTTACTATCACACCTGTCAACTAACAATACATGATTGCGTGCTGTGTGACTCAAACCCTAGCATGCACCCACCGACAAAGTGCAGGTATTTGTACACAATGTTACCTACAGAGGCTGACTAATGGTATTAAATTCAACGTCTGTAGTTGCTGTCACACTTAATATGCAGTACTCCATGCCTGCATGCTGCATGAGTTGAACTTTAGTATAACTCCCCCCCCAGATAAGGTAGCTGTACACAAGCTAACCGATATAGGGGAAATAATGGTGTGAAAAGTACTGCCTGCAGACTGTGTGAGAGCTGCTAATGACTAATAAACAGCTGCATGCTATGGATCTCCAACCAGAGTATGCCCCCCCCCCGAGGTATGGTAGCTGTACACAGTCTGACCCAGAGGGGTGAGATTATGGTGTGATAAGTACCATGTGTAGCCTCTGTCATGGCTGAGAATGACTAATACATGGCTGCAGTCTGCGGACCTGTTACCCTGGTATGACGCCCCCCCCATAAGCTAAGGTGGGTGTACAGAACCTCAACCATAGAAGTGAAATAGTGGTCTGAAAAGTAGCATATGCAGTCACTGTCACGGCTGACAACTGACAATACATAGTTGCATGCTGCGTGCCTCAAACCATAGTATGCTCTCTCACCCAAAATACAGGTATCTGTACACAATGTAACCTATACAGGCCTACTAATGGTGTTAAATTCACCGTATATAATTGCTGTTACAATTAAGGTGCAGTAGTCCATGTCTGCATGCTGCATGAGTTGAACTCCACTGTGACCCCTCTCGAAGCTAAGATACCTGTACACAAGCTAAGTGAGACAAGGCAAATAATGGTGTGAAAAGTATCATCTGTGGTCACTGTCACGCATAACGAGCAATAATATATGATTACATGTTGTGTGTCCAACTGTAGTATGCCACCCCTGCCACCCTCACAGAAATCTAAGGCATCTTTACTGAATCTATGCCATACAGGTCAAGTAATGGTGTAAAAATTATCATTGGTACTCCCTGTTATGCCTCAGAATGATCAATATGTAGCTGCATGATGTCTGATTCTAACCTTAGTATTCTGTCACTGTCAAAGAACTGGTACCTGTACAAAACCTAACACAGACATGTCAAGTAACAAAGCAACTCCTGACATGATAGTATCAGGAATCTGTAATATTACACTAGTAGAGTTATACACAAGCTCTTGTTCAATGCTTCTATGTAAGTAAAATATTATTGTGTGTTTCTCTATTTTTTGACAAGTAAATGTGGCTCTTAATAAGAGCCTTTGAATGTTGTAGCTGTTTACACAGACACTCTTGTCTTCAGATCACAGCATGGATAGCATCTCGGAGGACTCCCAAGAACAGGCAATTGCCTGTGTCTGACAAGTGGACGCCATCTTTTAGATACAGCCAATATTTAAAATATTTTATTTCAAGATGACACACTGTCCACATTCCCAGATCACGTAGAAATGCAGAGAAGTGTATGCTAAGTTTTTTCCTTGCTCTGTCGAGTAGATACATGTATTGATCTGCTTGCCAGACCATCCACTCAGTAATATCTGAATATATGATTTTTTTTTTATTTACTATTTATTCTCCTCCTCTCCCCCCCAGCTCTGGTCTCCTCGGGATCACCTAGGAGTGATCCCTCTGCAGTTCGCTTCACCTGATTGACCCTCCTTCACCCATGTAGCTATGGTTTACCCCCTGGGTGGGGACAGGGTGGGTCCCAACACCCCAAACCTCTTTGTCTTGTCGGACGGGAAGGTGCCAGGTGAGCGGCCGCAAATCAAGGGCAAGCTTCGGTGATCCGTCTCCGCCAGAGCTGGAAGGGCTTTTTCTCCTGTACTAGGGAGTGGCTAGTGCCCTGATGTCAAGGCATTGCCACCGATGTCTGCCACTCCTGACCCCTTTTTTCTACACTCCAGCATGCTTGCTATGCCTCTGGCTTCCACCAGAGGCCAGTCAAGTGCTGAGTAGGAATCCTCCCTCCATCCCAGGAGAGGAGAGCTGTGGCATGGCATGAGGTGTGGCATTTAGCACCTCAACCCTCAGCGCCACTGAGCCTGACACGAATATATGGTTTTACAGGCAGGTAACATCTCTGAAAGTGAAGCTAGGTCCAATTTGGCTTCCCTAACTAAATCATTCCACCTTTTGTTACCCAGATCATTTCCTCCAAGATGAATCAGCAGTATGTCTGGCGCAGCATGGTTGCTCAAGAGGTGTTGCATAGTAGGCATGACCTGCTCCCATCTCATGCCTCCCTTGCCAAACCAAAAAACCTTACAGTTTGGTGGGTTAAAGTCACTGCCAAAGTGACTTCTGCTGGCATATTGACCACCACAATGAATTAAACTGCTGCCATTTATCCATGCTGTGGTTCTGGACCTCTCTGCCATTATTGCATTTTCGTTTAAAAGAAAAATTTCAGAGATGTCATGTAAGACAGTGTGAGTCTGTTGATGGCTAGTTGCATCTGAGGATTTGTGTCACTTTTTCCCTTCTAATTTTTTTTCTGCCTCAGACATACAGCAACAGTGCCAAACTGAATACTTATTAGCTGCTGTATAGTGCATACTACTAATAGTAAATATGCATTGCCTTATTATGTTCTATTTGTTTTCTATTGGCAGTGGAGTAGACTAAACATATGTTTTGTTTTGGTGGGAATTATTGCCTCTGTGATTGGCTAATTTGGAAAAATACATCACTAGATAGATTCTGATTTGCTGGGCGAGAGCTTCATAGCCACGTGCTTTCACTCTGCCAGTCCCTTTTGAGCTGACATGTGCTGGAGAGTACAATCAGAAGACCTGACTTACTATACCAAAAATAATAGTACACTGCATCTTTCGACTTAAGCCTCTTGAACTGTTATGAAATTTAGAATTCTACTGTTAAGATTTATGTAACTACTACATTTATATGTAATTTAAATACTTATTTTTCTAGTAACTCAAGATGGTGGATTTACTTGCTGTTCTCTGCTCCTCCTCAGTTTAGGAAGGATGGTGGTACTTCCTGCTTCTTGTTTGTTTCTACTACTGGTTGATTGGTGGAGCAAGCTGTCTTCTGTGATTTGTATTAGTGTTAAAAAAGGCATTTATTAGTACAGTAATATGATTTGTTGATGCTGACTGTCAATTATGTGTTAATGGTCTGTGATAGGTTAGATTGCTTATGTGGGTGTTTTTTTCAGTTGAGAAAACATGGCTGCACTTAGTGGAGCAAGTGTGGCAATCATTATAATTAACAGTATCATAATCATTAATACACTGAATTAGTGTGATTTTGTGAGCATACTACAGTAGTGGGAGTGCATTTATTCATTTTGTAGCCATTTGCTGGTCGCTGACATTTCTAGAGCCAATTTCTAAGCACGTCCTGGTTGCAATGCATCATGGGAGAAAGGTGAAAGGGCAGAAAGCTTGATCACAAGACAATGTGCGCGGCACTATTTTTTATGATCATGATAATATCACATTGATGTCAATGGAAAATCTCAAAACTGTTGTGGCAACCTCTATGCTTTCATGCATCTTTGTATACATTGCAATGGGAACTTATTATCCATGTAACCATAAGAATGTATGCAGTCATTGTTGCAATGATCGTGGTTATATCTTATATGTTCAAGATTGCATTGCGATTATATACATAGTAGTAGCATGATTATATGTACAGATTTTGCAGTCATTGTAGATCGAAGTACATGACCAGTAAATAAAATGTGGTTCTGTAGAATTATCGCAATCAATTGTTATAATGCCACAATATTATTATTTTTATTATGGTGTTAGACCCGTGAAACTAGAAAACAGTTTTGCAATTGTATTTATTGTTATCTCGGGTAATTGCAGGACAATATGGCTGTGTTTCTTATTGAAAGACATATGTATTTCACAATATGTTTTTTGTGTTGTGTTGCAAGATTAAAAAGTAGTACATGATCATGGACTGATGACGGAAGTGGTTGAGAGAGGAAAATAGTGCTGTTAAATGTTGTGTAATGTGTAGTCATGGGTTAACGGGTCAGGGTTTAACAGTAAATATATATGTGATTTTGATTAATTTGTTAGGTGTCTTATAGTTAGCTTGGGTACTGGTATGTAGCTTTAGGTGGATGGACAAGAAAAGTGTGGAGCTGGACATTTATGATATTTTGGAATGTCTTTATGTGTATGTTGTGCTAGAAGGAGTACAGATGGTACATTTCAAGCTATTAACTTATTCCTCTGTGATTGATTTGTAATTGGTGTCTCTGTTGCATGTCATGGAGGGGGTCTCTGTTGAGAATGTTAGTGTACAGTTATGTATTACTGTGTTTGTAGTGTCACACGCAGTAGAGGAATTAGTACCATGAAGATTATTTGTTATGCTGCATTTTACTTTGATACAGGTCTTAGTGCTGTTTTTTAGGGTGGGGGGGTAATAGTGCTGGGTATGGATTATGTATATGTAGAGTTGTGGTGAATTAGTGAAATAAAATAGTGAAAATAGATATTTGTGCAAATAGATTTACAGACATTGGGCAAAACGGAGGCCGATATCACAGTTTAACTTTTCACAATGAATCTGTAGAGACATTACCAGTACAGAAAATGTAGTTTTGTGCAATAATCAAGCAAAATTGTCATATTGCCATGATATTACTATCTTTATAATAGTGACAGAACCGCAAAAGTAAAAAATAGTGTTGCAATAATATTTTATAGTGTCACGATAATATTGTATATTGTTGTGCATATTACCAGGAGAATATACATTGAAAGAGATATAAATTTCAGACTCTGATTTTTGTGCTGTGATGTAATACTGAAGAGCTGAGAGGGTACAACTGTATATTTTTATTGATTATTTGCAATGTGACTAGCTGACTAACCTTGTTTTGTATCTTTCTGTTATAGGTGTGTGATATACTGTACTATCTTATCATTGACTGAGAAGTTTGAATCTTCACTTTTGAAAATGCCGACAAAGTATAGAAAACAACGTGCAACTAGGAAAAATGTGTATGATGCCTTTGTAAGATCAAAGAAGAGTAGTACTAGTAGAAGGCATTTAACAAAGAATGTAAAACAGACTACTAAGTGTTGTAGCAGAAAACAGTTGCATGTCAATAGTGGTAATGGTCAACATGCTATGTTGACTGATGCAACTGCATCATGCTTTACCACTACATGTGGTACTGCAAAGGATCATTCAAGTGGATAGATGCATGCTCAGAATACAGGTATTCAGAGTCGCAAACTGACAGGAAAATCTGCTAATTGTGCCTGTGTCAGCAAGTTGTCTTTCTTCTGAAAACTTGCTTCAAAAACTAGAGCTGAACGGATGATTTCCAACGTTGTTAGACATCAAGGCAAAAGACTCAAGAGTAAATTGTGGTTGATGAAATTACGACTTAGGGTTTGTAGATCTGTTAACATGGCACTTGCTGTTCTTTTATGTTTGTGGAAGAAAATGATGAAAGAAATTGAACACTTTACTGTCACTGTACAGTCTATATATAATAGACTAGTGCATGTTGAGTGTCTCAACAGAGGTAACTTTTGTGATGTGTTTCAAGGCACATGGTTACACAAAGAGCACTATGAGGCTTTCTTTTGGGAAGAATCTTATAAAACTGTCTCTAAGGACCTTGTCCTTTTAGTAGATGAGACTGGAAAAGTTTGCAATGTGCTAGATGTTTCACATTCAGCAGACAAAACTCTGTCAGATGATGACTTTCAATCAGAAATTGGTTCTGTCAAGAGATCTTGTGCATCATGGACATGTAATGAAACCTGTAATGTGCATCCATCATCATTTGATGCTATTGCAAATTTTGTGAGCACATTTCTGAGAAGTACAAAGAAACAGAGATGTGATTTATTACATAAGATTGATCTCTGTGAAATTTTCAATCATAAGAGATTGCTTGGGCACGCGTTAGCTTGCTTGGATAGTGGTGTTTGCAACAGTGTTTTTTATCACATGCGGATGATTGCTGTGCATAATCCTTCCATGTTTAGTTTTGTGCAGAAAATATACCAGGTGAGAAAAGCTGCTTCAGTTTACAAGCAGCTTGATGAGTCATTGACAGCAGGAGATATAGAGTCTGCAAAACTTGTGATTCAAGATGTTTAGCGTGCTGGTAAACATTTTGACACAATCTGTGAAAATGCTTCAGTCACAACATCTTATAGTATTAGTATGTCAGAATCTGAGATCCTGAGAAGATTTGGTAAGGAGTTAGTTAAGTTTGAGATCATAAAGAGAGAGAAGTTTGACTCAATTTGTGTGTCATGTAACAGATTATTTTACGCATCACAGTCTGTTACAGTTGATCTTGGAAAGATTTCATCGTTCAATGATATGTGGACATGATTACTGGCTTACTTACTGGTGAAGAGTGACTTTGATTTGGATCCAGTGGTTATTCTGTGTCAGCAGTGCTTTTCAAAGGTGAAAAGCAATTGCATACCAGCAAGATCTGTGTTAAACAATATGGTGGCTGATGAAACACCAAGTGAGATTGCTTCATTGAATATGTTTGAACGGATATTGATAGAGACCATGAAACCATTTCAGACAATTCTGCGACTCAATACTAAGACTTGCAAGGTCCCCCAGAAAGTGCTTGTGAAGTCTCTGAAGGGAACAGTTATGTATTTACCTCTTCCTCTGAAAGAGAATGTACAGACAATCTCTGACGATAATAGTATGGTGATACTGGTCAATGGTGTAAAAAGTTATTTGGCAAGATGTTGTCAATGTTCAGAAAGCGAAAAGTGCTCTGGAATATCTCAAGAGCAATAATCCTTTCTATGATGACCTTGACGTTACTAAACTGTCAGATTTGAGTAGTAAGTTTGGACTGGTAGAAACTGCCAAGCCAATGATTGAGAAGGTTGATGTGTTAACTTATGAACATGAGTATGAACAATACACAATTCACCCTCTCCATGGCAGACAGCCAGTTGGTGATAACATTGACTTGTACCAGATGCAACAGGTTGAAGGTAACCATATCAGTATATGGGGAGGAATAACTTAAAGTTCATTACTTTCCAGATTTGTTTCCAAAAGGAACAGGTGGTCATCTGGATCAATGCGAAGTTCGTGTTTCTGGTGCTGAATACCGTGCATCAAGAATTTTGAACAAAGATGGCAAGTTTTGTAGGAACATACAGGGCTGGATGTTCAAACTGCGCCCAAAAAGTGCGCAATAGCAGGAGCAAGCACAAGTCCATTGCGCCCATGCACAATAGACGCAATATTCAAAAATGGGGCAAGCAAAATTGCGCCAACAGCTAACGTCTGAATATCGCACAACCTGTGCCATAGCACAACTAGGAAGGGGAAGCTGAGCAGATACAATGCGCTATGGTGCAACAAGGACTGCCCAGCTGAGCAGCCCAGAGGCACCATAGCACAAGCAAGGAGCCCCCCAGCAGCAGAGCAATGTAACTGCACAACCAGGGAGGTAGGTAGGGGCCTACCACCCATGCCACAGATGGGCACAGGAACACACAGCAGAACTGACAATGCGCCCCCACACCTTAACCACAGCACAACTGGGGGAGGGCTGGAATATCCACTGGCCCATGGGGACAAGCAAACAAAGCACAGCTGGGCCATGGTGCCCCAGCACACCCACCGGCAAGCTGAGACTGCCACACAAGGAGGGTGGATCACCCCGTGCCACACCAGCCCCCCAGTGCACAGCACACCCTGCACTGTGACCCCCAGACACCCCCCATGAGCAGTGACCACCACTGCAGGAAACCCCATGCATACCATCACCCCCACTGTCACACTGCAACCTCGTGTACCACAGAACCATACAAGCCAGTCCCACCATGAGCACCCAGCAATGGGTGGCAGCACAGGGAAATGCAACAACGGCAGACACAGTGCCAACATGCACAATCCCCCTAAGGCACAGCTGAGAGACCGACCATGCGTCGGCACAAGAGATACCCCACATGGGAAAGGGAGTGTCCCTGACACTACCACCATTGATACAGTACCCTGCACAGTAGACAAGTGACACATCCCGACCCACCACTAGCCACAGCGGCCAGCACAGACACCCACAGTGGTGCGTGGAAGCATGCATCACACTGGATGCAACACAGTGCAGGGGCAAACACACACCCATACCCATGGGGACAATAACACTGGGATGCAGTAGTGTGGAAACCAAGTCCCCAGTGTGGGCCCATGAAAACTGAGCACACACAGCCTGCAGTCTTCCATGGCACAGGGGTGACACCCACCCTGTGTATGCACTGTGGTCCCATACGCCACCATCATATGCCTGGAGCACAAGTCACAGACAGTGGTGCACAGCCCCTGCAACCCACACAAGCCACAGCATGGAGGTGGGACATCAACTGCAGAGGCCACAGTGTCACCCGAGGCAAACATGCACCACACCAGTGACAGGAGGCAACCCAGCATTGTGACAGTCACAGTGGATGACCTGCATGGACAGCCACCACTGACAAGGCAGCAGACATGCAAGGGTGTCAGCTGCACAGGCCGAGGATGGGTTGACAGGGGCACAATGGACACAGAGCATGCACCATGGACCACTGCACACAGTAATGTAATGCACAGGGAACAACACACACACCACAGACACCGACTGATAGCCACTCCCACACCATAGACACTTCCCCATGCACACACACACATACCCATGACTGAACCACCCCAGATGCCATGCACACCACTGCAGCTGAGCACCTATAGCCAGCTGCAAATCAGAGACCACCACAGTATTCATATCAAAATATTTCTATTGTAAAATATAAACACAACTATATACAGAAATCTTTGTACAAATGGTGGGGAGGGACAGAAACAAGGTGGGGGTGGGTAAGGGGCAGGGGTGAACATATGGGAGAGGGAAGGCAGGGTGTGAGGGTTGGTCAAAGGGGGGAAGGTGTAGGCAGGTTCATGCAGACATTAGCGGCCAGCCTGGTCCTCCTCCGCTTGGGGCTGTCGTCTGTCCTGGCTCCTCCTCCTGACCCCATGCTGGTGTATGTCCCTCAGTATGTTCAGGGACTCCCGTGCCACCTGCAGCAGCTCCTGCACAGCCTGCTGGATCCGCAGGAGTATCCGTTCACCTAGGACGAGGGATCAGAGTCAATAGGTGTGACCGTCCATCCCCCTGCAGCCCACCCATTATGCATGGCATACAGCCATGTGCCACACTCCTGTGATGGTGTGTGCCCACCCACAGTGACTGTGTCCACAAGACATGCCCAACCAGGCAGCAACAGCCATTTGGACCACTGCACACACCCACCGCCCATGTCCATCACAGCACAACCAAGGCCGTACAGTAACGTGGCTATGCGGTATGCAGGCAGTGCCACAGCCATGTGCCCAGTGCACGCATGGACCACCATTGATGCACTCCCAGACATGCAGTGCCAATGGACAGTGCTGACTGTCACAAGTCGCGTGCATGGCAGTGGTGTCCATGGATGGTGGCCATGCCCCACTGCCCATACTGTTACACAACATGCAATAGTAATCATGGAGTTATGGCACCCACCCTCATCGGGCTGTTGTTGTTGGTGGTGGTGGTCCCCGACATGCCTGTGTGCTGCGTCCTCCTCCCTCTGCTGCTGCTCCCCCATCCACCACCACTTGTCCATGCCTGTGGGAGAAAAAAAGAGAGAAAAACATCAATACAATCCCAAAGCAAAGTCCCCCTGCCCCAATGTGTGTGCCCATCTACCCAGCCAGACCCACCCACCCCATACCCTGTAAACACCACCATAGCCAACCCTAGACTATCCCTTCCCTATGTGCTGGACACATAAGACAGTGTTACCCATATGGACAATACAAGTGTGTAGATGTATCACCCACCTGGATGAGGCACCATGCCCCTCCTGGCACGCGACAGTAGATGGGCAAGTAGCTCTGGCTCCCTCCTCCTGAGGCCCTGTCCAGTGCCTCTTCTCCAAACAGTGGGCCATAGTGTGGCTCCACAATGGCCACAAGGTTGGCCTGCTCAAGGGCACTCCATTGTGGGGCTCTCCTGTGTGCAATCTCAACCGCTATAGTAGGCAATATGGTGCTTTGCAGCGCAGTACCCCACATGGAAATGCTGCGCTGCACAGCGCCGCCATTCCCTATCACGCTGTTACTGAACAGCACAATAGAGGTGCAGCCATGCTGGACGTATGGTGCCAAGGGGGCAAAGGTCGGGCACAAGGTCATGGTCTCTGGCACAAGGCCACGCACAGCACCATCGGATGTCTATGCATCTAGCTCGATTGGTTGCCTGTGTGCCAGCACCACAGCGAACTATCGCACAGTTGTGCCACAGCACCATGTAGTGACCCTCGCTATAGCGCCACTGGCACAATGGTGGCCATGCCCTGCATTGCCTACCGTGCACAGCACGTCATCAGCATGGCAGATGCCTGCGTAAGCTACCTGGGCATGCACAATGAGGTGTACTATGCATGCCACAGAACTGCGCCATTGGCTCAGCACGTTCAACACAATTGCGTAAAGCCCAAAAGCGCGATATTCAGCCGTCATATACTAATCATCCGATCAGCTGTGCAGTGGTGCAGCACCACGATTTGCATCTAATTAAAGTTGCTCCTCACCTAATTTGCATGGATTGCACTATAAAACTGCAACACTGTTCTGCACTGGCCATATTCGGTTACTGTAGTCTATTGGTGAGTTGCATGCTGTGTGGGGGTCTGGACTGTGGTATCAGGGACTTGCCTTGTACTGCACAGTCACAGATAACCACTGTCATCCTTACAGGCTGAATAATGGCTGAGCGAGGTCTGGGTGAGGAGGACTACGATGGTGGGTGGAAGAGGTGGCCCAAATTCACCAAGGCCGAGACGGAGGCACTCTTCGAGGCCTACCTCGATCAGGAGCCACTGCTCAGTGGATGGCGGGGCACCCCACAGGCCCATGCTGCTGCATGGGAGGGGGTGACATGTGCAATCAACCTGCATGGCAGCCACAAGCGCTCGTGCAGGAGCGTAAGAAGAAGATGGGTACTGACAGGAGGAGGGTGAAGGAGAAGGTGGCTGCCATCAGGGTGGCATGTGCTGCAACAGGCGGGGGCCAGCCGGAGGTGGTGCAGCTGACACCGGCAGAGGACAGGCTTGCTGAAAGCATGCAGTGCAGTGCCATAGAGGGCGTTCCAGGAGGTGGCTTCCAGACAGGTGGTAGCCCATCACTGCATGGTAAGTCATGGTCTGTCGGGGGGGACAGGGTAGATCACATGCACTAATGTGACCTTACTTTCTGTTACAGATCCTGCACATCTGCAGGGGTCAGCGGTGGAGGGCCTGTCCACTGTGGACAGTCATCTGGAGTTGGAGGAGGGACCATCCACCTCCACAGGTATCTGTCGAGCATTGCAACAGTGGGTCTGCCTGGCTGTACACACTGATGTCGTTGAGACAAGTGTAGGGGCGGACCTTCCTGTGTCTCAACATTCTGGCATCCAAGGATGCCAGCATGCTGTGGCTGTGGCAGAGACCTGCACCAATGATGAAGACACGACCGTCATGGGCAGTGACATGTATGTGCCATGGAATGAACACACAGCAGGCCAGCTCATGCCCATGGACCTGGCTGGTTCCGACGTGTGTGCCAGCGTGTCAGTACAGTCCCAGGCTGTGCCTGTCAGCACCAGTGGGGCAGCACTGGTGGCTAGTCAGGACAGTGGGACTGTTGCGGCCACAGCAGCGGAACAGCTGATCCCTTGGGCACAGCAGGCGGAGGGGCAGCAGCAGCAGTCACCCACCAGGACTGGGGGTTCAGGGTTCAGCGGTGGCATCTGTGCACTGCCTGTGGACTTGCCCATACCTGGTCCTGGTGAGCAGTGCCCACCCTCAAGGGGTGCTGAACATCAGGCCCTTGCATACCCTGAGGGACGAGATGCCGAGGTGGCAGACGACCTCTTTGACAAGCACACCCGCCTACTGCAGGCATCAGTACAGCAGCAGATGCGGCTTGCAACATCCGTGGAGGCACTGTGTGTGGCTCTGGAGAGGGTCGAGGAGCGACACAGCAGGGACACAGATAGGATCCTGTCACGGATTGACCATTTGCGGGAGGATGTGGCCGCTGCCATTGACAGGCAAACACAGACGTTCATCATTGTCATGGCCACAATGGGCACACAGTCAGGTGCCCATGCATCGCTCACACTGTGCAGTTCGCTATCCACTCCCCATTCCTGGTGTCATGCAACACCCACCCTGTCAACGCCGGGTTCAGCTGCGAGCATCCCGAGCACTCCTGGTGCAGGTATGTTCAGTGTGCTGCAGACCCCTGTGCGGGCATGGTCGCGTTCGCGCAGTGGAACCCCTCGTGGACCATCGGTGCCACCCCATGAGGCCCGTGGTCAGTCTGCCAGTGCTGCTGGGTCTCAGCAGGGCCACCCACGCATCTGAGGCAGATGTGGCACTGTGCTGCAAGACTGACCTGTCTCCCAGCGCGGGCACTGTCTGGTGCTACCCTGTGTGCATTGTGTGTTTCAGTGGGCAGTGCACGGGTGGGTGCCCGGCCCTGCAAGCAGACACACGGTCCACCTGCACACCCTCCCAGCTGCTGTCCACAGGTACATGTGCATGATGATGCCTGCATTGCACTGTACACCAAAGTGCGATGGTGCCCAGCATCTGACACACGCGCATGGACAGACAGTGGACGTGGTGGCCTGTGGACATGTGTGTTGCTAGTGTTTGCATTCTGGCTCTGTTTTGCACCTGACCCCTGTGCACTTTGTGCCTATTGTGTGTGCGTGTGTGTCCGTCCATGTGGCGTGTTACTGTTCACCCCTCCCTGGTTGTATGTGTGTGCTTCTGTGCCCTGCCACATCCCTTGCCAGCATGCACCCCTGGTGTGTTTCCATGCGTGTATGTGGGTTGTGCCCTAGCCACTGGTGGTTGCACATGGCCCAATGACTTACCTGTGCTGGCTGAAGTGCTCCTCTGTGATGGTGTCCCGGTGCAGCTGTGCCAGCCGGATCAGTCGGGGGGTCCCATCGGCCAAGGGGGGCTGCCCATCCCCATCATCACTGGTGTCACTGTTATCCCCATTGCTGTCCCCCTCTTTGACCTGTATGGCTATCCCATAGTCTTTGGCCATGTTGTGCAGGATGCAACAGGCCAGGAATATCCCACAGGCCTTTGAGGGGCTATACTGTAGGGCACCGCCAGAGGTGTCCAGGCAACGGAAACGTGCCTTCAGCATCCCAAACACCCACTCAATGACGTTGCATGTGGTGGCATGTGCCTCATTGAAGCATTGCTGCGATGGGGTCGTGGGCCACCGGTAGGGTGTGAGCAGCCAGGGATGGAGTGGGTATCCACTGTCACCTGTGTGGAGGTAGTGGAGGTTAGTGTCTTGTTCAGGCTCAGACTGCCCCAAGCCATGTGGGCCACACCCATGGCACCTCTGGCCATACCCCCCCTTGCCCACGATATGTCAGTTCTACATACATACTCAACCACTAGATGACCTGTGGGGATGTCCCCACTCTCAAATCAGTGGCACAGTGCCGACTGGTGCCAGATGAAGGAATCATGTGCTCCCCCAGGGTGCGTGGCACAGACAGTGATGATGCGTCCACTGGTGTCACACACCACCTGGCAGTTGACACTGGCATAACCCTTACGATTCATGTAGGCAGCCCCATCAGGGCCAGGTGGTGTGCATATGGCCACATGGGTGCAGTCTATTGCCCCTAGCATGCCAGGCATACGTGCTACCCTGTGGAACTCCTGTATGTTTGCTGTGTGCTCCGCCACAGTGCTGGGGAAATGTATGTACTCCGCAGCATGTGGCAGCAGTGCGCTGAGGAATTGGGTGAGGATGCATGACGTGGCCGACTGTGTTATGCCTGTTGTGTCCCCTGTTGGTCTCTGGAAGGTACCCGTGGTGAGCAAGCACATGCAGGCTGTTACCTTTGTCTCCACTGACAGAGCATGACTCCATTGTGTGGGTGCCTGCATCATATCACTGCACAGCTCACAGAGCCGCCTCAGTATTGCCCTGTTCAGGTGGTACCAGCCCACAATCTCAATATCTGTGTGCAGCTCAAAGCTGGTGTGGGCTCGGTACTGTCTGTTGGGGGCATACCACTGACGGGCCCTTCCACGGCCACGTCCCCCTGCAGCATGCCTTCTCACCCCCCTCATTACGGCATCCATGTGGAAGGTGGACTGTCCATGTCCCTGGCTTGCGTTCTTCCCCCTCAGCAGCTGTTGCTTTGTTCCCCCCGCTGTCCTGACTGCTACCTCCCCTGCACTGGGTACACCTACTGGCCTCTGCTCTCTGTGGCCCCACACACCTTCCCTTGCCCCTCTTGTGTGGTGTGGTTTCCTTGGCTTGCCCTCTTTCTCCCTGTTTCCCTGTGCCTGTCTCTGCCTCTGTCTCATGTGGCTTCCCTGTAGCGTTCTTGTGCCTCTTCCTTGCTCCTTTTTATTTTGGCTCATTTCCGCTACGGCGCAACTTCCACCTGCTCCACTGTTGCGCATTGTGCAAGTCTTTGAACATCACACTGTGCCCTTTATGCATGGTTCCTCCCCCTTCGGTTGCGCATGCCTTCATTATCATTGCGCTGTTGCTCAGCATGTTTTCAGTGGCGCAACTGCCTCCTGCTGAATATCGCAGAATGGCGCATTTTCTGACTTGCGCTGGTGCAACCGTAGTGCGCATTGCGCAACCCTTTTGAATATCCAGCCCACAGTATTTGTTTCACTTGCTCTGTGAGAGTGAACTTAGTGTCCTCTCAGCATCTATTGCTCATACACTTCAGTTCACTGGCCACTTAGAGGGTATGACTGCAGCTCAGTTTCTACAATGACTGGTAAAAAAGGGCAAAACACTGCAGGTATATTTGACATCTCTTTTGTCAAATATGCGTGGCACAAAAGAATGCAGGTATCTTAAACACTATCAGAGGTAATGACCATGCTGCATAAGTGTGGTGCAGTGACTTAGTTTGTTAATCTGAGTTGTGCAGAGTAGACTTGGGATGAATTGGTTGATCTGTTGGGATGGTCGAACTCTGATGTAGATGGCATATCATCTATGACACTTGGTGAGATGCGCTCACTTGACCCAGTTTTAGTGTCAAGTCACTTTCACCATCACTTCCATTAAATCCTGACATTTATTTTGTTTAAGGTGAATCCTCCTCTTGGGTTAGTTGAACAATACTTTTAGAGGATTGAGTATCAAGCATGAGGTGCACCTCACATCCACACGTTATTGTGGATCAAAGATGCACCTCATATTGGTGATGAGAATTCATCTGAAGTGCTGAAATTCATCACACGGTATGTTATTTGTCACATTCCTGATAAGTATGATAGTCCAACACTGTAGAAGCTGGTGCAAAAATGTCAGTGACATCTTTGTGGAAAATACTGTCGCTGACCAGTGAAGAGCCAAAATCAGCGGTATACCAGGTGCCGGTTTGGCTTTCCGAGATGTGTCTGCGAGCAAGGTCGCATGAATGATTTGTTTTCTGCCATGCATCATCACCTCAAGGCTAAGTCCACAAAGAGGGTCCATGAGTTTCCCCGACAGGAGAATGAGGTCTTCATTAGTGATTACAATCCTACTCTTCTGCTGATGATGTCAAGCTAACATTGATATGCAGTTTGTTGCTGACAACTCAGTGTCTCTTGTGCAGTATGTGACATCATACATCACTAAACATGAGCAGACAAGTTTGGTTGAGCTTTGGGAAGACATTGCAGCATCCAATTGATCATTGCGTACACAACTCTGGTCATTGGGATTGAAGACATTATCACACAGAGAGTGTGGAGCATATGAGGCCAGTGATCACTTGATTGGGCCACACTTCTATGGCAAGTCTTATGCTGTACGGTTTCTCAATGTTGACTACAAAGAGAAATGAAAGCATGTCTTGAAATCTCATGATGAAATTGAAGAATTGGCTGTGCACGGTCCTTTGTTAAAGAATATTCTGACATTTACTACCTGAAATGGTCAGATGCAACAGATGACATGTGGCTGTACCATGTGGCTCAGTGGTATGACTACATGTATCACCAGATGAGACTCAAGGGATCTACAAAGTCAGAGGTTCTGATGGCTATCTTGTAAAAAGGAATAAGCCACTGCTCATTGGCCACTGCAAATTGAGTCTGTCAATGACAGACAGCCAAGAGCATTACTACTTTGCTTTGCTGTTTCTATTCAAGCCATGGAGGGGTAAGCATACACTAAGAGGAGACTGTGACACTTATGAAGAACAGTTCTACCTCACATATGAAAGCTTTCAGAGTCAGCAATCTGAGAAGTACATTAGCAGACTGGAGTTAGAGAAAGATCAGATGGAGCAAGCCAAGAAGAAGCTTGAGGAAGATACTCCAGGAAATTCTCAGGAATATTTGGATCTTGAAGGAGAGGGTACTCTAGGTGTTCCACTACCATTGAATGACCCTGTGATTCTTATGAGTGAGGTTGAAAGTACAATGCAACACTCTTCTCATGTTGCATATGATTCAAGTATACTGATCAATGAGCTCAACACAGAGCAATATGCAGCATAGGATGCTGTCCGTGAATCTGTTACACATAGTATCTGTCATGAGAAGAAGCAATGCACATGTCCAAACTATGAGCCTCTGTTACCGTTTGTCAGTGGTTCTTCTGGAACAGGAAAGAGTTTCGTTATTGAAGTTATTACAGCAAAGATAAGGAGGCAAACTAGAGAAGTGATGTCTGTAGCTGTTACTGCTCCAACTGGATTGGCAGCATACAACATTGGTGGTGTTACTGTGCACAGGCTGTTCATGCTACCTGTAGAGCATGGTAAGACAGGAGAGTATAGAAAACTCTCCCATGATGTGGCATCTCATCTGCGGCCAATGTTTCTAAGATGAAGGTACTCATTATTGATGAGATTAGTATGGTATCGAATGTCATGCTGGCATGTATTCATCTTCGGCTTCAAGAGATACTTGGCACTGATGATCAGCCATTTGGTGGTAAGAGTGTTGTTGTTTTTGGTGACCTCCTACAACTTGCATCTATGAATGGACATCATGTGCTCAGAGCATTGACTGTCAAGGAAGCAAAAAAAATGATTGGGTGCATTGGAGGAATCAATCTTTGGCAGCAGTTTACTTACATAGAGCGGTATATTAATATGCGGCAGAGTCGTGATCTGGGCTACAAGATACTTTTGGATGAGGCTCAAATTGGGTCATTGTCAGAGAAAAATATTGGTCTGTTGAGAACACGTATCAGTACTGAGTGCAATTCTCTGACAGTAGCATGTGATCTTTTCACTTCTGCCTACTCAGACTCTGTTCGAATTGTGTGTCTCATGCCTCTATTGAAGCAGTGTGATGAGTTCAACAGCATCATGTTGCACAGACTAGGTGAAGAGATCATTACTTTACATGCTATTGATACTGTTGATGGTGTAGTTTTGAGCCGGAACTTGGTGGCAAGCATAACAGAGGGCTTGTCTGAGTTGAAGTCAGATGTGTCACGCACAGCAGGGTTAGAAGTGGTCTAACTGTGTGTGTATGAATGCACGTATCATGCATTGTCAAAACCTTGATGTGGGCCACAGCATGGTAAATGGTTCAATGGGAGATATTGTTGACTATGAATTCAATGTTCAAAGAACATTTACTGACATACTTGTGGTGAAGTCTGACAAGATTGAAGGGCCTTTGCCTATTTCTAGGGCTACTGTCAAGTTGCAACTTGTGAAGGACATATATGTGACAAGGAAACAGTTTCCTATCTGTGTTGCAGATGCAATGTCGATCCCCAAGTCCCAAGGGCTTAGTTTGGACTCAGCAATGGTTGACATAGGCAGAAGGATCTTTAAAGACAGAATGGCCTATGTTGCACTTTCACAAGTTCGCACTTTACCTGGCTTGCACATCATCAGTATCGCACCACAGAAGGCGTGTGCTGACAAACAATGTGTTGCTAAGTACAACAGATTACATACTCTTTACCAGCCACAGTTGCCTCTGATTCCAATGCCAACACATGTGTCATGCAGTGATGCCACAGTGAAAAGTTCTGGCTTTAAAAAGAGGTACCAAACAGATAGACCAACTGTGAACATTATTAGGACAAAGATTGATTCTAAATCTCAACAACAGAGTGACTTCACCACATAAGAAGGTACTTGGTATGTCTGTTGTTCCAGCTTTTGACAACAGTACTGGAGTTAACTGTTGTGCCACTGTAACTCTGCAATCCAAGCATTTCTGCACGTGCCTCATTTTGTGAGGACTCTCCACTCTTCTTGTGACACGCCACTGTCGCAGTCACTAAAGAAGGTTGTTAATGATACTGAAAGACATGACAATGTGATAGACTCTGACACCCATATGACATGTTTTGGGTGGATATCAAGGACAACAATCATTCTCTGACAACATCCAACAAGATGTTACTGAGTTTATGATGGCTATCATAAACATTTTGGACTCTGATGGTATTCCAATGCGACATTTCTTTACTGTTACTTATATCGCAAAATACAGTTGCTTGTCTTGTAGACATTCAGAAACAGAAGTCACTGAAGACATGTTGTGGATCTCATTCTATGTTCCACAGGTGAACTCCATTAAGTTTAGGCAGTTGTTGAGAAATGCACAGTGTGGCTGGAGGTGTAGCTGGTGTGGAGTCGAGTGTGTTCAGTCCATCCGACTTAGAATCTCTTCTCAGTATCTGCTTCTAGTGTTGCAATGGTTTGATGCACATGGACTACGAGTAGACACACCAATCACAGATTCTGTAGCTGGAAGAGTACAATTCATGGGAGCATGTTTTGATACTCAGGCTATTATATTCCATCATGGTGTATCTGTTCATTCAGGCCATTATGCTACATGGCTGACATACAGTAATGGGTGGATGGAATGCAATGACTACATGAGCTCTTTTAAACAGAGATTGCCTCAAAATCTAAAAGATGCTTATGTCCTGGTCCTGAAGAATTACAATGAACTTCACGTGTCTGAAGAATAGATATGGTGATATGTAGCACTCAGATTTTATACAGTGGTGCAGTTTAAGACAGTCTCCTTGACCTTAGGCACTAGGAAGAGACTATCCAGACTTACCTCACCCCCAATCTTCCACACCCTTGATGGGACAGTCCTTGAGGATGTGTCCTCCTTTAGGTACCTAGGGCTCTGGCTTGACCGACACCTATCCTTAGCCCACGTGGACGCTATCCTGAAAAAACTGCTCCCTAAGCTTGGCGTTCTCTATAGAAATCACAGTAGTCTCCTACTACCCGTGAGACGTGAAATTGTGCAGAAAATGATACAACCTACCTTTGACTACTGCGATATAATCTACAGTTCTGCCCCCAAGTCCACCCTATCCAGACTGGACCCTCTCTTCAATGCTTTCTGCCATTTTGCCCTTGATGCACCCTCACACACCCACCACTGCAAGCTTTTCCATTCACTGTCCCTCCCACCCTTTAGCAACTGGAGACTACTTCACAGTCCTAAATTTGCTTCTAACCTCTGGCTCGGTTCCCTTCCACCATATATCACCTCCTCCCTATCTTCTCCTCCAACCCCCTGTCATGCCCTCAGGTCTACTGACTCCCAACTATTGGCAATCCCTCACCGTCGGACCTCTGCAAGCCAATCAGCCTTCTCTTACTATCTCCTACCATCATGTACTCACTGCTCTCCTCTGTACCTCCCCCCAGGACACACCATGAGACAAACATCTTGTTGTTTAGTGTGCCTTTCTTAGTAAAACATTTCAATAGATAAATGGGCAGACTAGCTGGGCCAAGCAGTCCTTATCTGCCATCAAAGTCTATGTCTATGTTTCTATCTCCCAAAGATTTGGAATGACCTGCTAGTACAAATCTGCCACTTTTCCTCTAGGCATTCTCTCCTCTGCCCTCTTAAACTACTATGCGGTAAACTGTTCATGCACATGACCTCCTCTCCCCAACCCATTAGCCAACCCCCCCTTCCTACTACTACCCCCCCATTGCTCCCCCTACATCCTAAACGGCCTGACCATCGGCTTTAGCTACCAGCTGTAAATGTTGGCATATATTTCTACCAACCTCTGCACTTACCCCAAACTGTACTTTTGCCTTGTCTCCCTGTCAAACTTATTCCCTTAGTCAGTGACTGCCATCCATGCATAGTGTAACACAATCTAGGTCTAAACCTTACTCCTTGTTCTCCCTTCGCTTCTAAACCTTCCCTATACTGTTTCCCTACTTCATGCACCCCCCTTAAATACAAGGCAGTTCAAAGCCCTGTAAGCAATGTATAACTCTAATTCAATTCAATGTAACTAATGTAAGTAATGGATGTATATAAGCAATGTAAGTAATGTTACTCTCAATTCATGACTCCAATGTGTAACTCAATGCTATGTATCATGTACTCACTGCTCTCCTCTGTACCTCCCCCCCAGGACACACCATGAGACAAGCATCTTGTTGCTTAGTGTGCCTTTCCTAGTAAAACATTTCAATAGATAAATAAAAATAAATAAATAAATACAAGGTTGCATGCAATATTTCATGTTCAGATTGACGTATACTTCTGTATGTATATGAAAAATAACAATTAAGTTTGTATAAAGGTGCAGGTATTTCTGATGATTACACTGAAAGTATTTTAGCTGTGATTTCAGCATCAAGAAACAGCCTAAGCAGGCCTTAATCAGTGCAGGCTGTATGCTTTTTCACGTTTTTGCTATTAGTTCTTTCATTGTGAGTCACTAGTATTATCTACATCTTGATGCTGGTGCAACATGCTATTCTAGTGTGTTGAGCAGTTTATGAATCATTTGTGCACCAGGTGACATAGAATATGGTTTGCTATATACGAAACAACAGATAGTGACACTGTACACCTCTCAGTCAAAGACAGATGTAGCTATACTCTAGACTTAGCCAATGGTCTGAGGGTCATACTGCACTACATATACTAACATACTAATTGCCAGCAGATTAGGCCTTACGGTCTATCGAGTTTGCTCGAACCTCAGATCCCTAGTTGGGTACCGAGTCCCTCCCCCTAATCTTACAGTCGCCAATCTTACTTCTTCATATAAGATTTGAGATTGTGCAGCAAAAATGATACTTTCCTTGTGAATGCTTTGAGACATGTTCTGTTGTACAATACTATATGTGTATTGTTTGTACGTGTTGGCAATATTCTATATACTCAGCATACATGTTGCTGCTTGACATGTTGTGGTCAGTTCGATTTATATGCTTTCTACTATATACAAACTACTTTTTAAACATTATTTTGTACTTGATTCTAGTGTTTACAGTAATATTTTTTGTTAATAGTATTAATAAAGTAAGGTAAAATATGTGAATACTAGTTATTTATATATTTATATAATGTTGTGGGACTTTTTTTGATTAATTTCTGCACTTTTAAGAAGTTTTGCTATTTTTGTACATGTGGAAAATATGTTATTCAGTTGTATATTTATAAGTTATTCTGAGGTGTCAGTTTGATCATTTGAAGGGATGCCACTTTTTCTTTACAGAGTATGATAATTAGAAATGTTCATGGCTTGACAATTTTTTTTTTTTTGACAGTTTATTTTTTTTTATAATACTTAATCTGAATTAAAAGTTGTTATACTGAATGACTTTTAACAATTTCAAGACTCACATTGTGTTGCAAATATTTACTATGCAAACATCTGTCTTGTTATAGTACCTTTTATGTGTTGACTTATGCTTTTCTAAATATTCTTACAGTTGTGTAACTGTTAGTTAGCTAAGCATTATGTTTCATCAGGTTTCCTTTATAAGATTGCGAGAATAGTGTTGTTAATCACACACTGACCTACATATCACTCTAAGGTATGTTCCTGATGCCTTTCTGATTGCCTTTATTAAGGGGTCAGGTGAGAATCTTGATGCATGTAGTGTAAATGTTGTGTTACATAATTCTTTACAACTACAGCAATCCTTTAAGTTGCTGTTTTGGTGGCCATACTTTTGCATTATTATTTGATGCATTTGATTTTTACCCACCCCAGGAACATTTACTTACTCAGTTTCATATGACTTTGAAAAATTCATCTATTTGTTTTCTGTTTCCTGACATTCAAGTTTCACAAAAGTTGTATGACACTGAGTAAGTTGTGCAATGCGGCCTTGATTTGAATAACAATTGGCAGTTAATTCTTAATTAAATATTTCTAAAAACTTATCTATTGTGTCTGTGATTCTTCTTGTGATTGTGTGTGGATATGATATAATTTCACTGTGAAACTATATGAAAATCTATGTAGTGCTACTATGACTACATCTGTATGTGTTTATTGACAATACTTTAAGGTTAGCAACTCAGGTTTCTATGCTAATTGAGTAAGAGCTCAGTAAATCATGCTACTATATACTAATACTATCCTTTATGTTCTCATTAGCAACTGGTAGGTAGCTGTCTGTCTGTTTGTTAGTTTAACTATATTGTCAAATAAAGGAGGGAAATTCTTTGCAAAAAATTAATTAATACAACAGTTAGGGTTGCTAGTACAGTGATAAAAGTAGGGAAATTCAATGTTAGGGTTTTCAACCCTAACTCCATCCCCCACCCCCCCACAGCACCACTATGACATAGAGACACACAGAGACACATACAAACACACATTGACAAACAGATACACACACACAGAACTCACATACAACTGGGGGTGGTACAAGGGAAGACAACTAATCACAATACATATTATAACACAATAGAAATACCATTCAACTTCCTAAACATATCACAACAGCCATCCACCCTAACTGTTGCATTAAGGAACTTTTACCGTGATCATTTAAAATATGACTGTGACACTACTGTCTTTATAATAGGAATACGACCGCGAACATAAAAAATAGTGTCACGGTTATATTTTATATCATCGCGGATATTCCCGCAATGATTTACTGTACTGCTGGAATTAGAAAGCACTACATGTGTAATTGTTTTGGAAATGCTTCAGCCATGGTTAAAACACTAATTACTCATAAAGTCATGTCTCATGTTGATAGGCTTCTGTGCATCTCTTACAGGTCTTATAAGTGATCAACATGTGACTAAGTCACCTTGCACTGCTACATGCACAGTTAAAAAAAATGTATTTTATCATTAGAGTTCTCATCGCAATAATGACCTTAGAACCACTAATTTCCTATTGATTAACAACTAGGTGGGTGGGGGTGGCCCTTGACTGTGGCTTGGAACACCCTTTCACACTAGCCACTCATTAATCTTTACAAAACTACCATCTCTTTGGTCATTATAGCTGACATTTTCTTATCCATGTCTTATTACACTCTCTAGCGACCATGCACCCCTTCCCCTCTGGGTTGTTCCAGGTGATAGAAGCAGTGCTAAGTGTATCTGACCATATGTGTTATGCTTTGCCTGTGTCAGTAATGGTTCAAAGCTCCTGCTGTTACCTGAGAAGTTTCTTGTAAGATAAACTGAAGCAGCACTGACCAGGTGTCTCACTATTCATCTGTGTTAACAAAGGTGTGCACTGCATGTTGGTACATGACTGCCCATTGGTGGAAGAAGCAATGCTGAGCATATCTTTTACAGACTACCTGACTGACAAAGACTTGATGGCTCACAAAGTTACAAGAGTGCCATGCAATGGAAGAACCTGAAGGATCACAGAGCAATCATTTCAGAAACCACCATGCTATGGAAACGTATATGTTTTCTGAGCACATGACTCCTGACAAGTTGCAGTAGATACACTGCCAGCTGGGTACTTATGCTGCAACAAAGTATAATGCCTTAAGGGGCTTGAGGAATGCAAACAGCCCAACTGCAACAGGGTAATGTCAGAGGGATCAGAGGTTTAATGCAGTACATTCAATTGCTAGTTGATGATATTGTAGTGAGCAGCATATACAACATGGTAGGCTAAACCAGATGGTAAAATTGTCACATTGTGACAAAATTGTAATGTGTGCCTTGTTCTTACTAAAGTATTTATCAGCAGATAACATGAGATGCAGTTTCTCTGTAGAAATAACACTTTGTTTATCTGCACTGATATTAATCTGTTATTACAAAATGCTTGTAGGTCGGCACCTCATCACTGTCCACATAGATAAGAAACTCCACTTCAGATGTAGACAGATAAAAGCCTTTTAATGTAAAATAGGCAAGCCAGCCAGCATAGCAAAGTACATGGTGCCCCATGCGAACATAAAAAATAGCGTCTCAGTTATATTTTGTGTCATTGCGGATATTGCCGTGATGATTTACTTTTGTGGCATGTGTATTAACAGACTAAGGCAACAAGAAAACAGGCAGCTATAAATACCACTATGAATTAATTTTAACTTGAGTGTCTACAGGCCTTGTCATATAACCAACAAAACCAAATACACAGCATACCTACATAGGTGACATGCCCTTGTCAGAGTTCATCAAAGTGCTGTATTTGCATTATGACCTATTGCTTGGGAGCACTGGGTATACTGTGAAGGTCTTACATTTTAATATTATGGGGAGCCCATAGTAGAGAGGAGAATAGCTACAAAAGATAAGAACCCCAGAGCAAATTCCCTGGGACAAAGGTTACCTTGGAAAGGTATTGACCATGTAGCCAAATTTGAAAGAAAAACACAGTTGCAAACACCAAATCAAGCAAAGCATCATGGGAAGTATATGCAAATTGACATGAAGGAATTTACATTGGCTCAACTCTAAAAAAAGCATACATTTTAACATGCACAGAAACACTGTTAAAGCTGTAAAATAAAATAAAAATCACAACACTGCTTGCAAAAGCATTTTAGTTAATTACTGTTATAGAGCACAATATCATTTCCTGGTACAGCTGATCAACTAAATTAAGTGTTATTTTGTTAACACATTTGTGAGTTAATATTACACACACTGGCCTGGATATTCAGACTGTGCCAGTCTGTGGTGCAAGACTGGGCGCAGCACAACTTGGCTGAGCAGGGGCATCGACTGGGCGATATTCAACAGAGCTGTGCCATGGCACAGCATCATTGAATATCGCACCCTGGCCACCTGCAGTGCACATGGCACAGTGGCACTGCTCCAGCACAAGTGGCCAGAGTGAAGCAGGGGAATGCGCTAGCATAAGTTCCGTTGCGCTATGTGCAACAACTGTGATATTCAAAAGTGCACATGCAAATGGGGCCATAATGTATGCAAGGTGCAAATGGGGCCATTTGCACGTCATTATGACCTCATTTGCATGCAGGTGTGCTGATCTCCAGCGACTTGCACCTGGCGCCCTGCCAGGCAGCAGCCATTGGAGACTGACGCCTCCTGCACAGTGCGGCAATGTGCCCCACTGCCCGATCGCGGACATATGCTTGAGATAAATAACCGTCCAATATCCCTGGTGGTCCAGTGAACCACTTGCAGCCTGATCATGGGCATAAGTTTAAAAAAGAATTCCAATAACCCCGGTGGTCCAGTGAACTGCTCGCAGCAGGTGGGTGGGGTGCTGCCACTCACCACTGACTGGGGGGAGCAGGGCAGTGGGGATCAGTGGTTTGGTGGGGAGGGGTACCACTGGATCATCAGGGTTATTGGAATTCTTTTATTCAAACTTATGCCTGTGATCGGGCTGTGAGCGGTGCACTGGACCACCAGAGATATTGGAATTCTATTCTTTACTACTTATGCCTGCGATCGGGCTGCGAGCAGTCCACTGGACCACCAGGGATATTGGAATTCTTTTTTTAAACTTATGCCCGTGATCGGGCTGTGAGTGGTCCACTGGACCACCAGGGTTATTGCAATTCTTTTTTTCAAACCTATACCCGTGATCGGGCTGCGAGCGGTTCACTGGACCACCAGGGTTATTGGAATTCTACTGGACCACCAGGGATATCGGAATCCTTTTATTCAAACCTATGCCCACGATCGGGCTGCAAGCAATCCACTGGACCACCAGGGATTTAGGAGGGTCTGTTTTCTATGTATGCCTGTGATCGGGCATGGGGGGGTGCTGCCAGGTGCAGCCAGAGCTCGAGGCCACCGCACAGCAGGCAGCTGCCGTGTTGCGCCTCTGCACACGGCAGCTCACCTGTAAGTGACCAGCTGTTGTTCCTTTTTTGGCTCACCTGTGTGCAGTGCAAGTAGAGGTTGCACATCACGTGGGCTCAGCACATCCCAGGCTGAATATCGGGGATGTGCAGGTATCGCCAAACACACACACCCCACCCTGCGCCGCCATTACTGATGTGCTCCGGTGCATCAGGATTGTGCCAGGCACAATCCCGCTTGAATAACGCAACCCTTTTGAATATCTGGGCCACTGTGTTAAACTGTTATTTACACACTTACAGTGTAGAAAATAACACTTACTAAGTGTCTTTTTTTTACACTGTAATTGTATAAATCACTGTTTTCACAAATACAACACAATTGTGAGTTAAGGTTACACACACTGTGTTACACAGTAATTTTCACATTTACAGTGTAAAAAAATAATACTTAGAGTGTATATATATATATATATATATATATATATATACAGTATACACATATACATACAGAATCTTAATACACTCAGACATATTCAGTTCACAAAGGGTTAAAGTAATATGCAGCAAAATAATGCTCACTGCATACATCCAATATTAATTGCAGTGTTCTGGTCAGAGACTTGACAGATACTGTACATTGTGCTCGTAACATGGGAACAATTTTAAGGCACTATTATTGTATTATCATTCTAGGTGGGCTGAGTTCATGAAGGATGTGACTAAGTGCTAGACCAATTGTTCAGTAGTCTAGCATTTCCATCCAACTTGACGGGCACTTTTGGCTGTGGCTGGCAATCACATATGAAATGTGCTGTAAAGTGGGTCCTGTAGTTGTTAATGGACAGATCCATGACACCAGTGTGACAACCCCGACTACAATGTCTGCTACAGTGCCAGGAACCCTGTTGACACCCCCAACTGCGATGCAATCCCAAACTGACCAGCAACACTGCAATGCACAATGCAGGGGGGCTGTGCCCCCACATCCCCCTACTATAGATATCTAATTCCACGTTGCACAGACAGTGGAGTTAGATATTTACCCCATTGCCCTAAAGTGTCTCAACACAAACCCCCCATTGCTACCGATACAGGTGCGATGGGGGTTTTGCTGTGGATGGTTCAGTGTACTGGTGTCACTGTAGCAGTGGTATACCTTAATGGATCACTTCTTTGAAAATAATAGGCCACACTGCCATCAGGCACAATCAGGCTACTGCTGGTGCCAGAGGATCCAACATATGCACCTGCAGCATGCCCCATCCCTGCTGAGAAATCAAGTCATTTCTGAAGTTAAAATGGAACACACACTTCCATCAGAGTCAAAAAAATGAACAGTGTTGCAAGCATATTTTTTTTTTTCAGAAAGAAGGCAACCTAAAAGACTACCATATTGCCACTGGTTTGGTAAGTGATAACTGAAAGTTCACTATACTATAATCAGAAAGTGAATGAAACAAAATCTTTCTTTTATATTAAAAGTATGATCAGAGCATCCCAGAGACATCTGACTTATGTCATGACCACACAGATAAGAAGGAAGTGCTTTGTGCAATATAGCAGCAGCAGCAGTAATAGAAATATAATATAGGTAGGAGAGCAATTAAGAAAGCATTTTTTAAACACATCCTCACAATAGTGTAGTGGAAAATTAGTGCCGCCTATAATTCTCACTAATTTAGAGTCACAGAATGTTTTATATAAGGAATTGTTAATGACTTGAACATAAATGACTCTAATCTCACCAGGTCTGTTGGCATACTTTATTTCTGATTGTATTAGTATCAGTTCTGAATCATCAACCTACAGTATGATAATCAGACATGGTAACATTTGTTTTAACTTTCACCTGACAGAATTTTAAAACTGCAGTGTACCCTACCATAGTGTATCCTACCATGCAACAAGAAACTCATTTACTGCATCAAAGTGTCTGCATGTTGTTATGTAGGAAGAATTTATTCTAATGTGTTGGGCACACACTACTGACAAGCTTTTTTTTCTACTGATAATCATGAAGATATGGAACAAAAATTAGAATAATTTAGTACATAGTCTGGAACAAGCATGTCCTTGTTCAAATCCCATTAGTGCCACTTATTAAATGTTTCTCTGAGAAAGTAATGTAAGCACTAAAGCAGCACTAGGTATGTTGGGCTGACTCCTGTTATGAAAAGTGTAGATACTATATTTCTGCCATTTTTTCATTTCTGTCAATCCCTTCTCCACTGTAATGGAACCTTGTCCTGAAGAGGAATGATGTGCAGCACTTGGTGAGGTAGGGTGAAGGAGGGAAGTACCAAGACATGTTTGCTTAACTTCTACTTATTCAGTCATGTTTTAGATACTTATGAACCGGGAGTGAACATCTCGTATTTCTCATTCATTCATTCTTGATTACAAATCATGCTTGCCTTGGTTAGAACTAGAGATGTGCAAAATGAGAGAATTTCATTTCATGAAATATTTTGCAAAATTTGCACATTTTGCAAAATATTTTGTGGGTGCAAAAATGCAAAATTCTGCAAGCAAAATTCTGTATTTTGCTGATGGAATCTGGCATTTCACCTGAGAAATGAGAAATTTTGCCCATGATCAGTGGAATTTCACCACTCTCTGGCAAAATTCCACCATTTGTAGGTGAAAGTCACAATTTCACCAGCAGAATTTCAGATTTTGCACCCATGAAAATCACGGGCAAAATGTGCAAACTTTGTGAAATGTTTCACACTGCGAAATTCATGATTTTGTCGGAATCTCACCAGTCAAATTAAATTTTGCTGCAACACTAGTTGGAACTGATAGTTTACAAGGACGGCTTGGAAGAAACTAGCATTTCCACACCTTTGTTTTCATTCCTGAGTGTCATGCCCCTGCTGTTTTTTTGTGATCTGAATTAAACATTCTAATAACAAACCAGGATTCTGAGACTTGAAAATGGGATGTTGTCTAAATAATGACACATTTGAGGAATTCTTAGAAATAATAATGATCAAAAAATATTTTGATTAAAGTTGGAAAAGCATAGAAACTACCTAATGACAGAATTAAACTTTTTTAGCAGATGTAAAAGCAGCAACAAAACACACTGCTATAACTAACAATCGACTGAATAGTTTAAATATAGTGCAAAGAAAAAAAATAAGCTCACTAAGATTTACTTATTTAATTGGAAATAAAAACAAGGAAACAGCAAAGACATGGACTGAGATTTTCAAAGACTTGAATGCAGCACTTGCTTCCGATATCCTGGATGTATGCTGCAGCCACATAAATCCATCCAAATGTCTGCACCTTATTCACAGACATTTGAAACTATTTTCAATGAATCTTGTAGTTTATGACAATTTCTATTGCAACTTTCTGAACTGTGTCCAATTTTTGGATGCAACTGTGGAATTCTGTCCTGTGGGTTATACCAGCTTTTCATGATCTAACTCCTAGGATGGCTGTCGGCAACCATATCTGAGAAACGGTCATAGCTTTTTTTTAAATCCCACACTTAGTGTCTAACATATACTGTACTCCTATTGTGGTGCAAAATAAATATGGTACACATTTCCTTTCCAGTGCACATCAATATGATTTTATTGATTCAAACCTGAATGTTTGGAAAAGAGAAAAGTATTTGTTGTTGAGGTTGTATATGAGACTCAAAAGATGAGAATGGCAAGAAATGAACAATATATAAAAATGTACATGACAGCAGGTAATAGAAAGTAATCCCTTATTAAAAAAAAAAAACTTGCATGGATCGACCTGTCTGATGCAAAAGGATATTCTTAATTAAACTTCTCCATATACATAACAACGACGCAGCTAAAAATGCTACTGTCATGTTAAAACAATAGTGAAAATAACATTACATATTAGCTGAAGCTGACATATAAGTCACCCCTCAATGCCCCAAATCCCCATTTCAGGTGCCTAAAATCCTGAGTGTAAAGAAAGAAGCTGTTCCACATCAGATTGAGCATCTTCACTCTTCAGTGTCTGAATCAGATTGAATTATGAATTACGTTATGTACAAGCAGTAATACCTGATTGACTGGTTATAAGTCAATCAGATATTATTACTATAATACACATAACTCACTATTCATTCTGATCTCAGATTTGGAAAAGTGATTATGCCCTTGCCTTTACAGTTTCTACCATTTTAATGTGGGAGTTGGGGTCTTGGGGAGAAGGGTGTATTTTCTGGAAGAGGTCAGTAAAGGGAGGGGGCTTTCTGTGATCAATAAAGGAACAAATGGGGTGAGGTGGGTATGAACTTACTTTTGTAGGTGGGGTGGGGAGGTGATATCGCAGTGATTTTTTTTCTTTGGAGGTGGTCAAGTTTTTTTAAAAGAGGACAGCTTCATGTTTCCCAGGCCCCCTATAAGAATTCTGTTTTCTGTAGGGATTGTGCATATCCTTCAACATTTCAGCTAGGGCATTGGGCTGGAGATACGAATTGTGATCTATTGTGTGGTGACTGTAGTTATTAATTGCATACTTCTTTATCTAAACTTATCAGAGGGTGATTGTTCACTGGTCCTATCTGTAAGGGCAGGGCTCATCAAATGTACATCCTCCACTCATATATCATGTCATATGTCAGTCCAACATGAAATGATCCAAGAAGTTTTAAAGCAGGGAGGGCATCTGAAGATCCATGTGGGTGGAACAGCTATTTATTTTTTAACATTATTGTTAATTTCAGTTTCACATTGGAGTCTAACCTTTATATGAAAGCAGATGTGGCAAGGTAATTCTGTTTGTGCTTCCTGACAGAGTCAATAGTTCATGATTATTATTATTTTGTTCATGATGCCATACACAAGTATATGTGCCAGATTTTGAAGCTGAATCTTTTGTTCTACAAGGTGGAAAATGAAGAAAATATAACAATAGTGAGTTGCAACACCAGAAATAGTGAAAGGCACAACAATATGAGCATGCCCCTAGGAACTGAAGATAATAAAATGGTTAGCATAAGCAGAGCTGAGTGTCTGTGTCTGCTAAAGGATGTTATTGGTAATTACAATTTCACATCTTCAAATAATCTGAAATGAGACCCCATCCATCATCACTCACAGATGATGAATATGGTATTGACTGCCTGCAGTGGAATATGGACTGAGGCAGAGAAGGAGGGAGGGAAGGAGAAAGAGACAGAGACTATGCAGTTTTTGTCAGACTGAACCAATATGGAAACCCTGTTCTGGGCAGGACAAAGCCTTTCTTAAAGTAGGAAGAAATTCCCAGCAATTACCAACTTGCAGTTGGTGTACATGCTAGATTAGCAGTAACTGGTCAGGCTCTGTACAAAGATCCCTTCCTCCCTCTCTCCATCAGAAAGAGTCTATGCCTAATGTCTGAGTGGCTTAGCTTCACTGTGAACTAGATCAGTTTTAATGAAGTACTGTACTCTGCCTCCAGTAATGAAGGCCATAACTGAGTAAATGAACAGGAGCTCCATGCACTCAGGGCTGATGGTTGGTGCTGGCTAAAGACATACGCAGTATGGAACAATACAGGAGATGCCACAGTCAGTCAGAGAAAGTGATGTAAAACACCATGCTGTTGGTATGCCTAGATCTCTGATAAGGAGATCACGAAAGGTCAAGTTTCAAACCTAAAGCACCAGGGTTCCATGTGCCACACTTTGATGGAATAAACCAGAGATTTTTGCATAACAACAGCCAGTTGCTTCTTATCCCTTTCTCTGACTCAGTGCAGCTTTTCCTGTGTTGCTCCATATCTGAGGAAATTAACTATGGGAAATTAACAAAAGAGCTGCTGAGAGGACCTGGTGCCAGTGACACACATACATAATTCAAGCAGAAAGTCATGGCACTCACCTCCGCTCCCTTTAAATAAAAGGTAGTCCTCAATGCTTTGAGTATTCTTCCCTTATTTTATTTGACTATGAAGTAAACCAAAAAAAGTTGACAGCATCAACTCCAGGCATATTGTAATAATTTGTTTAAAATAAAATATTTGATCTCTCAGTCTTGGCTCCCACCCACCTGCATTCCAGAAGTGGCTATGTATTTCTTGTACTGTGAATGTGTATCTGTGGCTGCAGAAGTGCTGGTCTCACAGGGACAAGCATTTCTGCAGCCAGAAGTACTGATGTAATTTCAGTTTATCAACATTCTCAAAAAGAAAGGAAATTCATCACAAAAAAAAATGCATTAATTCTCTAGTTTGGGTTAAGCCTAATGCCTCAAAAGTAGGGCAATGTGGTATTAGGGTTTTCAATCCCAGCTCCCAACCCTTCAAGAAGCAAAAGGACAAAGACCACATAAGCAACCACAGACAGCCATCATCAGCTAAAGTAAACAACATACAACTGTTTCCAGATGACATGCTACTTTTGTGTATTTTATCTTGAACTGCAGAAGTGCAGGCCTTGCAGGAACTAGCATTCTTGTAGACAGGAATGGCAATTTGGGTATCATGGATTTTAACCTGCAGTCAGAAGTGTGTGCATGTCTCTTACAGTGTGCATGGATACCTCTGACTATGGAAGTGCTGGTCCCATGGGGTCCTACAGTTATGCAGACAGAAATAGTACTGCAATTTGTGCATCATGGATTTCTATACACAGCACTAGAAGGGCAGCCCCACAGGAACCTTCTTATCTGTAGGCAGTAGTCAGTGTCTATGGTTTACACTTGTAGTTGCAGAAGAGTCAGTCCCACAGGGGCCTGTGTTTCTGCAGACAAAAGTAGTGCTGCAGTTTGGATATCATGGATTTCTGTATGCAGTACCACAAGTGGAGGCCCCATGGGGCCTGTGTTTCCACACACAGAAGTCAGTGTATACAGTATGTCTTACACCTGCAGCTGCAGAAACACAGGTCCCAGAGCTAGCTGTACTTCTGCAGACAGAAGTAGTGTTGATATTTTGTATCATGGATTTCATGGGGCCTGTACTTCTGCAGCCAGAGCTTGGTGTATACAGTATGTCTCACACCAGTGGCTACAAAAGTGCATCTCCCTCTGGGTCCTGTGCCTTTGCAGCCAGAACCGTGTGTATGTATTTCAGTGTGCATGAGTGCTTGTGACTATAGAAGGGCTGGCCACAGAGGGTGACTAGGAAGGAGCATTGTGGTGTTGCCAGATCTTCCAATAAAAAGTTTATGCATCAGCTTTTTAAGTGGACCTTTATTTACTGTGAAGGTCTCGAGTGCCACGGCATCTGGACTTGGCCACAGAGGGAACTGCACTTCTGCAGACAAAATAACTCTTGTAATTTGTGCATCTTGAGTTTGTGTCTGTTGTTGCAGGGGCTTGAGCTTCTGAAGACGGAAGTCATCCTTTAATTTGAGCATTGTGGATTTCTATCTGCAGACAGAATGCGTGTGCATGTCTTGCAGTGTGCATGTCACACATACAAATACATGAAGGTAGCCATTAGTGTTAATGCATTTTTGTCATCTGTAAACAGTTGTAAGTTGTTTGTCTTACCTTATTATGGCTGTCTGTGGTTGCTTGTGTGGTCTTGTCCCTTTGCTGCTTGGGGGGAGTGGGGAGTTATGGTTGGAAATGTTTCACCAGGAAAGCATACTGTGCAGTGCAGCTCATTTCCAGATGTGTCCTGGGGGGATGGGGAGTGGAAAGACAGGAATGCATGGTACATCATCTTATTGCATGGTAATGATACACATGGTAATGGTCTAACAGAACAATCTAACAACCAAACAAGGCAGATACGGTATACTTACACAAGTAATAAGTGCAGTGGAAGGAGGAAACCTGTGGGATAGTCAATTACTGTATTATTATTTTTCCCTTCTCCCCTTCTCATGGGTCATGCCTGAAAATGAGCCTCAGCTTTCCAAGTCACTAGGTCATCAATTTTCTTTTTTTTTTTTTTTGGTACTTTTTCTCCTGGGATCCTTTGCTGGTTCTCCTCTGATGCCCCCCCACACCGAGCATGGGGTATCAGACCCCCTACCTTTTAACCCAATGACTTACCCTTCATGGCAGTGGGTGGGGAGACCCCTCAACCAACTAGACCAGATCCCGTGTTGGGGAGGCATCTTCCTGGGTGGTGCTGTGGGGAGACAATTGTCATCCTTAGACAGAGGACTCCCTTGTTTTCCTGTTTTGCTCCTTTCCCTCGGGGGAAGTAGCATGCAATGATGCCAGCAGCAGCAGTGTGCATGCTCCCGTGTGCGCTCCTCCAGGCATCTGTGAGTTGTCCCCCAGCCTCTGCTAGGGGACAAGCAATCGCCGACTGCTGGCATCCCCCTCCCCAGAGAAGGACAGCAGTCCTTTGGATGCTCAGTCCTTCTCCGCCCCTTCTGACCCCAGCAGCCCATGCTAATTCCTGATCATGGGTCACTGGTGTGGTTTGAGGTGTGGCATCCAGCACCTCAACCCTCAACGTCACTGGGCCAGCTAGGTCATCAAATTTCAAATAAATAAACAAATACATATTCTGCCCCTTTAAACTGACTGCACATCAATGCTAAATTCACATACATTATGTCCAACCTGGCTCATATACCACACTGTCCTCTTGTACCACTAGTGGCATAGCAGAACAACTCTTTGTATCAAGTTAGAGTTTTAACTTTGGTCCTCTACAAAGAACTTATGATGAACTTTAACATGGGGCAAAAGTATTTTCACTATGTTTCAGCTCAGGTCTGGAACATGTTTCTTCCTAACATTAGAATCTTTAAGCCTCACAATGCCTTCAAATTGAAACTGAAATATTATCTACTGTATTTGAACAATCCACATGTAACTGCTAATGTAATAACACTTGTATAACTGTGGACACACTACTTAAACAATACTGTATATTGTAACTTATGTGCCTGCCTACTGTGAAGCACTTTATGTACTTTTGATTTATTGTTTCTTCTTGTAAGTAGTTCCTTACAGTACCTGGACAGCTGTTTTGTACATGTGCTAGTACTCCGTACCGGATGAAATGTATGCAATTTTTTTTGTGAGGGGTCAGTCCAGTAAATAGATACTGTTGCACAATGTACTGAGAGTGTGATCAAAAACAACCAAATAAATACTGTAAATTAGAAGAGCCAAAGGGATGAGGACTACTTAAATCAAATGTACCTTTGGGGAAAAAGGTCACAGATTCCTTAAAGAGAGAGAGTAGTGAGTGTTGCCTTATGCTTTTAAAGCTAAATTGACCTAATCATTTATGTCTGATTTAATTTATACTTTTTGGAGGCTGCCTTTTCCCCCTTACTGAATTCCTTAGATCCCCCTGAGTACCACAAAATCCTTCTTCTTTTCCCATTTTTTGACTACTCTAAGACACTCTTCAGTGACCTCCCTGATTCTCTATTTTTTATCCCCCCATTTTTCCCTGACCCCTCCAGATGGTCTAATCCATTATTTTGCACCCTGTAATTTCTCCCTTTTTATGGCTGTGGGCAGATCTTATAGCCATCTTGCTGTCTTTAGCAGGAAAAATGGAGTATTGTGGGACACATATTTTGGAGATTTCAATGTATCATTCCACTTCTACAAATCACTATGCCAATTGAAATAAAATACTTCCATCTTTCTGTTTAGAATGTTGGAGACATAACTTTAAGCTGCTTATCAGATGGCCATTAGTAAACCGAAACAACTTGCTAAATATTGGTTGCATATTAAACTGGTGATTTGTTTACTCCCTTTGAAATGCAACCACTTGCACATTTAAATACTTAGCATTTAAACATATTCTTGCTACAAGCTTCAGTTGGGCAGGTATTGCCTTTCAAGAAAGATTCATACCTCATAAATGTCACCCTTTCCAACAAATCTAAAAAGATTTATAGTTTTTTTAACCTCTTAAGACACTATGTGATAAGTACTGTCTCAGACATATGCCAGGTCTTCTATGAAATATCCAGGCAAAATATATAGCAATATATAGCAGGCATTTTTTACTATGCTTTTTGGGAAAAAATATATTGAGCTACAGCAAACACACACACACACACACACACAGTACAGCAAACACACACACACACTATACACACCATCCTCATGGCCACAACCTTCGAAAGTAAATACTGCAATCTAATATGTTATAAAACAATAAAGAAACTGTTTGTTTATATCAGTGAACACAATGAAGTTCAGTTTACATTATGTCCTGTTTGGCAACTTCTATTATGAAAATGCCTTAAATGCACAGTTTACTAAATCTTGACCTTAGGATAACTCTTGAATGACTCCTAAATAAGTTTTAAGCCATTCCCTTTAAGGAAGGTCAAGACCTGTGCAAAATGTCAAATGTTATTTTTTCAGGTTTTTTTTTACAAATTTCCAACGTAAAGGTGTGGAGAAATACAAAAGTATGTACAACTTATCTCCTATGCATTTTTAACTCAGAAAGAAGTTAATATTTGCACACAAACTCAAAATTTATACAGTTTTTGTTCTAAAGTAATTGTATTCTAAATCTTTTTGGACTATTGATGGCAACAAAGATGGTACATTGGGCAACAAAGATGGTACATGGATTGCATCACAAGTCCTTTGAGGACAGGTTGAAGGAATTGAATATGTACTCCCTGGAGGAGAGGAGAGAGAGAGAGATAGAGGGGACACAATAGAGACATACAAGTATCTTACAGGGAGAAACAGGGTGCAGGAATACACTATTTTTAAGCAAAAAATATGTTCCAGGACTAGAGAACATGGGGTGAAGTTGGAGGGATGACGATTCAGAGGAAATGTGAGGAAGAATTTCTTCACAGAACGGGTGGTGGACAAGTGGAACACCCTACCAGAGGAAGTGGTGGAGGGTGAAACAATCACAGGATTTAAGAATGCATGGGATAGACATAAAGGAATTCTGGAGGCCAGGGGTAAGGGGCAACAGACTTCTAGGAAAACATAAACTGAATTTACAAGCACAAATGGGCAGATTGGGTGGTCCATAGGCCCTAATCTGCCGACACTGTCTGTGTATCTATGTATCTACAATGAACTGGGCAAAGAAATGTTTAGATAAAACAAATTGAAGACTCCAGGATTGGGAGGTCATTAAAATTGCAAAAGGTCAAATTATGAGACCTTAAATAAACTCGTTAAGACCAGTCTTCTTAGTGTGTAAGAATAATAAATGAAAGCCATATGCATATAGACCTACAATTAAAAAAAACATTGTGATATATATTTTTAGCATCAGAGGAATAGTATAAGGCTACCAAAATTGTAGTGATCTCACTGCTTCAATGCTTCAGTGTGCATGGATCAAACCAAAAAGAGCCATGATTAAATCTTCTATCGTCCCAACAAAACAATCATCTTTTATTATATTTGATTTAAGCTGAAAATACAAAATAGCATAAACGAAGTAAAACAATCAAGACGAGATTTCAGCGTTCTTCAACCATACACTGAAGCTGAGCCATAATAAAGGCTTCTATCATCTTCAAAGCAATTATATTTTATTTTTATATATTTAATATTCTGTATTTAAGTAGACACTAGAAAAAAAGTGTATTGGGTGTTTGAAAACAGGCAAATGCAACCAGACACAGAAGTAATTCAAAAAGAGAGTATAGGTTGCGAGGGCTAATAACAAGTCAAGGAGCTAGCGTGATCACTCCAACGGGGGCCACCCACTGACACTACTGACTGTTGGTGGGCACTGGTAGCAGAGGAGGAGCTGGGCAAGTGCTGCACTCAGTTTAGCTGTCCTGATGTATTAAGGCAGGCTCGAGCTCCATTACAGCAACAGGTCCGACTGGAGCCCCAGACCCCTAACTCTGCTACTTGTACAGGACTGAAATCTTGAGAGTGAGGGATCCTTGCTGCTTGCAGAGGAAGTGGGAAGGGTTGCGGTTGGTGTTCATTTGTGTGCCAGGGTAGACAGGGGGCTGGCTGGGCTCGGAGAAGTGCCTTTAAATGTAAGCACTGCATGTGTCTGAACTGTTGTGGATTACATGGGCATAGGCAGGGAGGTGTTCAGGGAGTATCCCATGTACAAGGTAACCACAATTGAGTGCTTTCAAAAAGGGTGACTAAATCATGGCATCTGTGCATAGGGCTACCTGGCAGGGGGGTGACCGCATAGGGGGTAGGCAAATATAGCAACAGGATGTTGCTATGTATACACACATGTGGGGGGAGATGGATCACGCTGACAATGGGTGGAAGGAGAAGGAGGTTTTGTGGGGTGTAGTGCAGTGGTAGGCTGCTGAGCTGGTCGTGTGGTGTGGTGGGTTGGTCACAGGCTGGGAGGGTGCTGGGTTTGGTTCTGGGCACACTCTTGTTTTGCACTGGGTCTGTTTTTTTTTTTATTTTATGTTTTGCACCACCCCCCAACATGCACAACCCTGGTGTTGAGAATCCTTTAGTAAGGGGGTGCAGGGTTGGACCCCTGCATAAAATAAAAAAAACATAGATCTAGGGCACCGTCTTGCAGTTCACCACGAGTGTACATCGCCAAAATTCATTTTCAGTTATGTACACTCTCCCAAATGGTGATCTTTTTCACAAGGAACCGTTCAGGGTGTTCCACCCCTGATGCCCCCCCAACGAAACTACCTCAGAAAATGTCAAATTCCTGTATTTTATTCTCAGGTTGGCTCAGGCTCAGCTGCTAAAAAATTCAGTGTCTCAGCAGTCTCCATAGTGGTTGGAGCTAGCTGCAACACAATGTGCAAGAACAGGACCATTGATGGCTAGGGGAGATGGAGACATCATCAACAGAGAGAGCAGGAGAAGTCTGGTGAGACAGACTAGTGAGCGTGCTGCTGTGCTGCATCATCAGTACAGTGTCAAGCAAGTCATGGTGTCTTGTTGACTGTCATGGTGGTAGAGTGGGACTGTGAGCTGCTCTTCTCTAGCCTCAGTTGAACTATGGGAGAACTTGAAGTATGGTCTGCTAGAGAAAGAACAGACCCATCCAGTGCTGAGCTGTGAGTAATGCACGGCACAACTTCTTGACTGTGCTGGATGCTGGCCAGACTGGTGGTGTGGTCTGAAGAAAAGACAGTAGAAGTCGAGGAAAAATCTGCCCTGGTCTAGTGGCCTGTAGTTCTGTCTTGGGAGGGGGAGCAACTGGTAAAGCAAGCAAACAGGAGGATAATCAGCAGAAAAGTGAAGAGTGGAGAAAAGAATAAAGATTGATTCGGGGGGGGACTTCTTTCATTCAGAGAGGTGGTGAGAGGTATTGGCACCATCTCCCAGGGCAACCCACTCAGTGCAGCTCAACCCCACTGATGTTCTGTCCAACTTGGAGCTTACCATGTAGAGTGGGAATAGGTGTGGAAAGACAGATGCCTGACTGACATCTTTGTCTCTGGCTGTTGCAGAGTGCTCCCATGTGCAAAGATGGAATGAGGTTAGGAGTACTGTCTATATGCAGAGGTGGGATGGTTGGTAGAGGAGGAGTGATGCAAATGTGTGGAGGAGTCCCCATGTGTAGGAGTGGGATGGATGGGGAGTAATACTCCCCATGTAGAGGCTGTGGGATGAAGGGGTGGATTGCTCCCCATGTACAGAGCTGATATGAAGTGGGAGGAAAGCTCCTCATGTGTGGAGGTTTGAATGGAGGGGGAGGAGTGCTCCCTATGTGCAGGAGGTGGGATGCAGTGGAACAAGTGCTCTCCATGTGGGTAGGTAAAATGTAGTGGGAGAAGCACTGGAGGGGTCAGGAGATGAGTGCTCACAATGGGCCCTATGCAGTAATGGGACAGGGTAGGCAGAATCATGTATACCCACCCGTATCTGCGCACCAGGGACAGGTACGCACTGGCAGTGAACCATGCGGACATCCTGTCCGGGCCCGCCCACCGTCACATGGGAGTGCAGAGGACATATACGTGAACTGGGTGGGCATCCAATGGGATGCCCGACCTGGTCCACCAGTGGATCTCTTGCACCCATGGGTGCAGAATAATGGCTACCACTGTACCGCGCATTAGCAAACAAGAAATGGGCTGGTGTCCGGTCGGCCATCCCCAGACCGCCATTCATTGTCCGTGGTCTGGGGTGGCATGATGTGGAGGACTGTAGTCCCTGCCTGGCTTTTGGCCACTGGGGAGGTGTCATCCTGGGGGGATGAGCAGACCTTATGGCGGGAGTTCCCCCTGCATACTGTGCACCCCCATGCCCAGCACGTCACTACTCTGTGCATGTTGTGGAGTGCGGGTATGCTCCATGGCATGCCCCCTGCCCACCCCGACCATGTTGTCCTCAGCGCGGTCTGGTGGTGGAGCTGTGCACCCCATAGGTGAATCCCGCAGCTGGCCACACGGGTGACGCAATGGGTGCAGAGTGGTTGCATACCCCAGATTCGTGCTCATAATCACTCCATCCCACTAGTGCATAGGTGACAATGTATGAAGGTGGAATGGAGGTGGAGCAATGGTACCTATGTGTGGAGATGGAATGGAGGGAAGAGTGTTTTCCACGTTTAGGTTCATGTCAGGAGGTCCCTTGCACAAGCAATGATAAAGATAATACATGGTGTGAGATACAAAAAGTAAGGACATTTAATATAAATTAAAATAAAGCAATTTTCTTTTACATTAGTATATACAATATGTACAATGTTGCATTCAACAAGGATTAAGTCTAAATATGATTACATAAGACTCTATGTCCACCATGTGGAAGAGGGCTGGAGAAGGAGAATTGCTCCCCATATGCAAAGGAGGCATGGAGGGGGAGGAGTGCTCTCTATGTGCATATGTGTGATGGAGGGGGAGGAGTGCTCCCCATGTGTTGAGGTGGGATGGGGGGACAGTCTCTATGGCCACCATCCTAGATCTCACTTCTGCCTGTGTGTGAAACATTTTGGAATGGGCACAGTTTATGATGGGGCAGATGTGCAATCCACATCTCGTCTTTGGCTGCTGTAAAGTATTGGGTTGATAGGTGGGGGTGCAAGAGGGGGCACCAGTCATTCAAGAGCACCCATTGTATCTTAATCCCCAACCACCCAGAAGAGTGGGAACAGTTGTGGAGGGGCAGATACAAGATTCACATTTTTATATTTCAGTATCTCAGAGTGCTCTCCATGGGTAGAGCACATTTGGTGGGAGAGCCTCTGGGTGAAGCAGAGTGTTCAGGAAGTATAGAGGTGTGGCATAGGGTGAGGCAGTGCCTGTCACCCAAAGCCCACTCCAACCTTCATGCTAGCTCTGATGGAGCAGGAACAGGTAAGAAGGGGCAGATATGCAACTTGCATATCTATCACTGGCTGCTGCCGGGTGCTACCCTTGTGTGGAAGAGGGATGGGGGGATGGGGCATCATTCTCCTACAGCCACCTGCCTGGAGCCCACCCAATGCCTGTCCCAGCTTTCATGGAACTCAGATGGGTGAAGATGGACAGATGTGTGAACCACATCTGTCATTGTCTCTGGCAGAGTGCTCCTAACGTGCAGGAGGTAGAATGGAAGGACAAAATGCTTCACATGTGCAGAAATGTGAAAAGATGTGTTGGGTGCCAATGGCCTCGAGCCACCCAGTGGATCTAGACTGCAACCCCATTTCCACCCACCTGGCACCCACCAGGCTAGATAGAAACAGGTGTGGCATGGCAAATGTGCAACTCACATTTCTGTCTCTGGCTGGGGCAGCCAATGTGCAGTGGTGGGATGGTTGTGGAGGGGGGACCAATCACCAAATTCTACCAGGCCACAGTCCACTATGTACCTTGGGCTACAAACCTGGTGGCCACCTTGTCACTGTGCCAACCTGTGTGGAGTGGGATGGGTGTGGAGGGGAAAATGAGTAACCTACATCAGTCTGTGGCCACTACAGATTGTTCCATATGTGCTGATGTGAGGTGGAGGTAGAGAGGCCAGCAACTACCCAGGGTGCCCATCCAGTGCCCACCCTACACTGTGCTAGTCAATAGTAAAGGGACAGATATGTGACCCACATATTTGTCTCTGGCTCTGTCTGGGTGCTCCTTTTGTGCAATGGTGGAATAGATGCACCAAGTTTATTTTACACTGTGTATCTCCTGGTCTCTCACTCTTTCTCTAATGTCCGTTCCCCCATGGTGAAAGGAAAACTCTGCAGCACTGCTCTCTGTCCCAGTCACGGCAGTCTTGCTGCCACTTTTTCTGCCTCTCTGTATGTGCTGTCTGCTTCCACTGAGCTTCAGAAAGATAAACAGAGAGTCAGACTGACAACAAGGTGTTGGAAGAGTGAGCAGAAATAAAATGGATGGCAACCGAGCTCAGGCATACACTGTACTCCACTTCTCTGTTGGGGGGGCGGTGACACCATCTCTGACCGGAATAGATTGGACCTGCACATATATGCCACACTAGAAGTGGCTCTTATATTGCTGTGTCTCTCATTGGTGGTGGGGTGGGAGGGTGGGGCAGACTCTGCTAGGGTACAGGCCACCCATTAAATGAATGCTTGTTCAGGTGCAGGTCTATGAGCCATTGGTCATCATGGTTATGGTCACTACCTTGCACTGCCTGCAATTTCACACTGTCAAGGTGGTACTCCAATAGTGACAGCCTGTTACCTGGTGATCACTCTTATTCCACTTACTCGTCACATCTCAGCATGTTGCTGTCACTGTTTGGGGGCTCTCTCTCTCTCTCTGCTGTGTCCCTGCCACTGGTACCACTCACCACCTGTTTTTATTCTGCGCTCTCTTTTGGTGGGGGGGTTGTGCTGCTGCCTCTCCTTCTCAGTGCCTGTCCCTGCAGCTTGTGTCTCTCTCTCCTCGCCATTCAGGGTTAAGCTACAACTCTGCAGGCAATGCTGCCTCACTTCTCAGCATTCTTGCTCCTTGTATTGTGCGGCGGGCAGGGGGCACACTGAGGCAGCATTGATGTTAGGAGATCCATGGGGTGGGTCAGTTGGTACCAACACAGAGAGCAATTCTCAGGCTGGGCATTTTGGCACCCCTGAAGTACTGGAGAGAGAGGAGCTCAAGGACAAGAACATGCACTGTCATTCACACAGACACAAACATGGTCAACACGGACGTCTGTCTGGGGAAGAATAAATAATATTTATATGTTCTTTACTGCTAGGACTGTTTATGGTCTGAGAGTGGGGGATGCAGTGTATGACTGGGTACCTGGACATCTGCAGGATGGGTAGGGAGACAAGCAGCATGATCAGTTAGGGCATGAATGAAAGCAATGACGTGCTCTCATTTGAGCACTTTATTTCTTTCAACTAGTGAACGGCTTCCAGCTGTGAAACTGTGACTGGTGTCACAGTCAGGCTGCATGCTCATTGGTCTGTCAGGGACAAGCCCACTGTAGATTGTTGTGCACTGGACTCATCCCTGACACACCTCTGAAATGTAGTTCTACCACAAGATGTTTCTTGCATACGTGCAAGGAAACATAAAAAACTATAAAGAATTTAGATTAGTGACTACCCACATTTGAAAGGCATGTTTGTCCTGAACACAAAAATGTAAAATAATGCACTTGGGGTACAGAAGTTCTGGAGCAGCATACACATGTGTGGAATGGTACTGACAACATTAAGAAAGCATGCATTCAAAAAACAAATTCTAGTCTGATCCATCATGGCTGCATTATGAAGTTAGTGAGATTGTGTTGAATTGTGAAGGATACATGGAGAAACAATACAATGCTTTTTAACCAGTAAGATTTGTTTTATTTTCTATTCTAAGGAAGGCAGACACATTATTAGGAAAATATATGGAGGTGTTGATTTTAATGGAAGGAATGGTAAGCAATAAAGGTTTTGTATAATGATCATATACTCATAGTGATAGAAACAGACTGATTCAGAACCCTGGAACCCCACCTTCAGAATCAATTAGGAATGCACATTTCATTATTCACATTGAGGTCAATCAAACCAAACCACATGACTCAGTTGGCCTATACTTGCATGGCATGGCTAACCCCTGTTCTGCAGATGCAGTCCCTGTTCTCTACATTAAGATGCAACATTTTATCTGTGGACTACTGATTTCTACTTTTGTGATTGACATCAGGACTATGACACTTTCCGCTATGCACAACTGGAACAAAAAAAAAATATTTAGGAAAATACATACATTTTTCACAGATAAGACATGGGTGCTCCTATTTTACATAGCAACACTTATTCCAGTTTCTGTTATGCACAAACTTGTACCTAGGAATTACAAAGTTTGGATCAGTCCAATTTCAGATATTAGGCTACTGCTATTTAATATATGACAATGCATATGTCACCTTGGGAATATTTCTATATTATCATTTTTTTGGGGAGGGTGGATTTTGCAAAGAACAAACAGTGACACTCATGATGTCAATCACAAAATTAGTATTCCATACTGATTACACCAAGATGTTCCATCTTTTTGTAAAGAATAGGGACTGCATCTGTGAGGTGCGGGTTGACCATACCATGCAAGGATACCTCAACATGTCGTCATGATGTTTGCAGAGGGACTGGAAGGAAAAGTATGCCTCTTTACAGACACAAAGATCTGCAACATGGTTGATATACAGGTGAAGCTGGAAAGGATAAGCAGGGACTTGGCAAAGTTGGAGGAATGGTCAGAAGTATGGCAGCTTGGATTAAATGCAAAGAAGTACAAAGTAATGCACCTGGGAAACAAAAACCCAGGGGAAGAGTACACAATGGAGGGGGGAGTAGTAACAAGAACAAAAATGGAAAGGGACCTGGGGGTAATCATATCAGATGACCTAAAGGTTAGCAAGCAATGTAAGAAGGCAGTAGGGATAGCTAGGGGATACTGGGATGTATAGGGAGAGGCATCACCAGTAGAAAACAAGAAGTTGTTATCCCTCTGTACAGATAGTTTGCGAGACCCCATCTGGAGTACTGCATCCAGTTCTGGAGAACCCATCTCCACAAGGACATAGAGCAGATGGAGACAGTCCACAGAAGGGCAACTAAAATGGTGCAGGGTCTGCAACAGAAGCCATAGGAGGAGAGACTAAAGGAGCTTAATTTGTATACCCTTGAGGAAAGGAGGGAGAGGGGAGGCATGATAGAAACTTTTTAAGTACCTCAAGGGAATCAGCAAAGTCCAAGAGGGTAGCATCTTTCAGAAAAAGAGATGTACAAGAACAAGGGGACACAATTTGAAAATAGAGAGGGGATGGCTCAGGGGTAATGTGAGGAAGTATTGTTTCCACAGAGAGGGTGGTGGACGTATGGAACGGCCTTCGTGAGGAGGGTGTGGGGTCAAAAATAGTGGTGGAATTCAAGAATGCATGGGACAGACATAAGGCAATTCTTGTTTGGGGGGGTAGGAAGAAATAGTCTGTTAGTCAACTAGGATCTGCAGCTTATCCAGTACGTAGGGATATGGGCAGACTAAGTGGGCCACACAGTCCTTATCTGTGTCAAAGTCTATGTTTCTATGATTTTTGTGTTGCTTCTTTTCTTTTTACTACACTTCATGAAATGTGCATTCCCTATTGATTCAGATGGTGGGGTTCCAGGGTTTCACTTTTTTGCATTTCTCTCATACCATTATATGACTGAATAGTTGTTTTACATGTCCTGTACCAGTCTAGTGTACTCAGTAGACTACATACATTTTATTTTAATTTATTTATTTTTACATTTGTCATTTTTAATCACAGTTGGAGCGCTTAGTAGCTGTGCACAACGGTAAGATAGGCCCTAGGATTTTCATAAAATAACTTGGATCATAAAAAACAAAAAAATGGGAATTCCTAGATACTGAACCAAGTCTGAATAATGTGATGTCAACATGACCACAACTAACATTTAAATGAACCAGTACTTTACAAGATACCCTTGTTAAATCTATATTTATAAAACTAACATTTAATCTGAGAACAACCTGAATGCCTGACAGTCCACATTGAAGAAATGATTTTGACAGTTTGAGAGGAGACATGCAAAGGAGATAGCTCTAGTGAGAACCTTACTGGATTTATGAAAGTCACAGTTTGCAACCAAGAGGTTTAAATGAAGATGTCAGACTGCACAATTATTTATAGTTTTTGTATTTTTCATTAGTTGTAACTTGTTTAATGAAAAAAAATTCATTTTCCAGGAACTGGGAGGAATCAGTATATATTTTCATTGGTTTTACTGTGTATATGATGTGTTTTTTATATGCTATTACTTGTAAGATATGTGCTTTGCACCCTTGTTTCTATGGTTACAAGCTTCATAAAACTACACACACAAAAAAAAGACAAAGAAAACCAAGTTGCGTGTGCACCTCATTTACAAGGGGGTCTTCAGAAATCAATGTGACCATAATAAAGAAACTGGGAAGTTATAGGTATTGAACCTTGTTATTCAAAGGGCAAAAAAAATTACAATTAAAAACTGATAAAGTTGTAAAGCTGTAAATAAGAGTAAAACAACCATGCTGGTATGCACACCACATAAAGTAGTTCATGAAAGGATACAGATTAGGGACGGCTCAATTAACACTGCAAGTCCAGAAAAAAATATGGATTGTCACCTCTTGCTGTACTGAAATGCTACAGCTGATGCAAAATACAAAGCAATGTGGTGGGAGCGAGGCTGGATGATGTGTGTGAATAACACCATATACCCAACAGGAGGGACTTTACATCTCTCGGAATTTATTTGTGAAATTGACTGATGAGGATAGGAATGTAAGCTGAGGCAAGGCTGGTTAAAAACAATAGTTGCTTAACTTGCAGACTTTAAGTAATTGCATGTCTTCCTTTCTGTAACATCTTTCCATGCACAAACAGGCTTTGCTTTTGAAGCTAACTTGCTAAACTGTGTTTGGTAGATTTTACTCTTGATTTCTGTTTATGACAGGCAGTAAACATTCCTGCATGAAAAGGCTTTACCATTGAAGCACCTATAAAGTGAGGAACTACACAGTGACATAAAAATAGCACTTTATAGGCGCTTCAAAGGCAAAGTCTGTTCCAGGAATACTGCCTGTCATGAAAAGAAGTCAGGAGTCAAATCTATAAAAAACAGTTACATAACTCACAGTTGCACTAGCAAATATGATTTACACTTTTACAAACATTTATCAAGTAAAAAGACACGCTTCAACTTACTCTAAAAATAGAGAAGTAAAACTCAGTAACAACACAGGCTCAGTACACACTGCATTTCCAGCTAGATGCAGTTTCAACTCATGCCCCTCCCACATGAATACAAAAAAAGGTAGGGGTGGATCTTTAGGAGTTTCTCAGGTGGAGGTGGGATGGATCTTACTCCCATAAAAAAAAAAATTCTAAAGCTTCATCCCACTACTCAGGTTCCAGTTCTTGTACTGCCCATTTAAGAAAGAAAATAGTACCCTGCAACCATTGACTAACATGAAAGCGTATTTATTTGAGGGTGGAAAACACTTCTTGGAGGAGGGTAAGGTGGAGGAGACTATTTACACCTTCAGTCAGTTCCATGGACAGAACACAAGACATCACTCCTTTTGTACATGTAAAATGTCTGCAGGCTCTGCCTACTGCAGCCATTAAAAAGAGCTTTTATATACACTTGATTACTGTTTAACAATATTTTTTTTTCTATTCAGATTTTTCTCCCTCTGAGCCCTGGCAGGGCATTTGGCCCTCCAGAGGAGGACTTTCTCTCAGGTACCGCTGCTCCCACACTTGCCAACCCCGATGATTCCCTCATGGCTTGCCCCCGTGACAGGGGCAAGGAGGTGGTGCCCCTTCCTGGAGACCCAATCTAGAAGTCAGAGATGGCCCTCGGGCACAGTGGACCATCATGGAGCCCTACCAGGCTCCTTTTCCTCTTTTTCTCATGTACCCACTCCCTACCAACCTCGTTAAGTTGGACCATGCATCCCCACCCATATCACTGTCCAGCCACCACCAGATGGCGATCAGCATGTGGGATGACATAGCACCCTCTCCCCGAGAGAGGACAGCAGTCTTCCAGACACTCAATCCTCTCCCCCTACTGACCTCTAGTGGCCCAGGATCATTCCTAAACCTGGGTCACCAGCGTGGCACAAAATGTAGTGACCAGCTCCTCAACCTTGGGAGGCAGTATAGTGCAGTGGTTTAAGGTTCTGAGCTGCAAATCTGGAGACCTACGTTTGAATCCCACAGCCCCCATTTGCATACTGTGTGACCCTGAGCAAGTCACTTAACTTCCCTGTGCTCCCAGGTTGCACCTGTAAATAAGTTTTCAGTTTAGAGTGCTACTCCTGGTTAAACAATTAAGAAAAAATACAACCTGCAGCACCACTAGGCCAGCAGTTTAACAATATTTTGCAGCTATAGCTGCCATTGTACATCCGAAGCAAACCAATAATGACATTCCTCACTTGAAGCAAAAGGGGGGGGGGAGGTCATAACTGACGCCTTGTTTTTGTGTTAAAGGGGTCTGTTTCTTTACAGCAAAAACAAGGAAAGGCATCATTTTTAAAATGTGTAGATGAGCTTGGAGACCACTTTTTCCAGAGCATGACACCACCGGCAGCTACCACTTCAAGACTGCTGCTACCCCTGCCTAATACAATCAGGGGAAAACCAGAAGTAGTCTACCAGCACTGAGATCAATATGGTTAAGGCACATTTGCCAGAAATTACTGCTTAGAAAAGAATGAGAAAGAACTGTGATGATGAGCAAGTCCTAGACCAGATCTTTAGTTTGTTAATAGACTCTTCCTGAGTCTGATTTATATGGGTGCATAGGCCAAGCTCCATGGATGTTATGCCATCATCAGATTTGTATAACAGCACTCTGGACGCACATAAACAGACCACTGTCTGATGTGCTGCCACAGTAGTCCGACATAGTTTCCAGTGATTCTGTTTATGCAGCCCTTCCCCTCCATGGGCCGCATAGACATACCCACTTGCCCTACTTTTCTGTTCTGCAGCTGCAGTACTGACAGCCACTGTGTGCAACATGGTGATGTTGACTTAAACTGCGCATACATTACTATCATGCATACATAGTTATGTCAGCATTGCCACGTTGTGCAGGTCTGACTACAGGGCAAGCTTCACATGTATGAGTATCATGCATGTGCAGTACTGTAATTGCAGCAGTATTACTTACAGTTGACTCCGGTGCAGCAAAAGCACTGCATATTCTTTTCCATGCTCTTGCAACTCCTAAAAGCTCTCCACAGCCATATGCGCTCTGACCAGAGTTTGTTACCATAGTCAGCTCTTTCGAAGCCTAAATCTCATTCCTTGGAGTTCTGGTAACTTCACTTGATGGGAGTCTTAAACCACATTGAGCTGAGATCATTTGTTACCAGAGGTGATTCAACTGCTAGTTCCTGAACAAGGTCCTGGTTTGTAAACAACAGGTCCTGTACGGCCCCCTCCCTGTTCAACTGAGGTTGTAAAATACTGGGTAACAATAGTTTTCAACAATTAAATCATATTTTGATATCTCAGAGGTTGCCTAGTACTGTATAGGGACAGAATATTCACTTTATGTTCCATTAAGATATGTAAATGCAGTAGGACAAAGAATAAAAGATACCTCAACACAGTGTGACCTTAAGAAAATACATAATATTGGCAATACAAAGTGATATACAAATATTATAGAAATCACTTGAATTAAAAGTTATCTATTATTTTGTGAAAATAGTTCACACTTAAAGATATTAACACATTTTAGGTATGATGTGCTTTCAGGTTACCTTCCTACTATAGCAACCAATTTTGGAAAATATTATGTATCAAAATGTATATGTAGAAGTGAATCATTAATTACACCCGAACATCTAATACTGTACTTTAGTGCTTTAGAGGTAGAAAAAAAAGTAGAATTCCCCATTGTTATATAAAAAGGACTTTTTGGCAGACCACAAAAATAAACTAAAAGTTAGTTAAAGAGCAACTCTTTATCATAATAAAAAACTTAACAACACTAGATTTACACCAGTTATGTTTTAACTTTATTGTTTTTTAGTTATTTGTTTTTTTTTACTTTACTCTGCTGTTGAGCTACTAAATATTGTAGATAATGCATCAATTATTTCACTGAGTCTTTCAAAATATATCTGACTTCCCCGGCTAACCACACAATTGCTGTTTGTGATATCACAATCTGTTGTCTTGGTAAACACTATGATATCAAAAATAAAGGCACTGTGAGGTAACTAGGATAGAGGTAAATGTTTTCAAATGCTTTCTATGCAGACTTTTTAGATGGACTGCCTAGATGTGCTGTCAATCTTGGAGAGGAACACTGAAAATGAAAAAGATGTATTCTCTAGTAAACTGTTATAGCAGAAACATCTTAACTGTAAAAGCACATACCAAAGTGCAGAGTTGCTCTTTAACCTTGTGCAATATAGAGAATAATATTTGGGGTGGTGTATGTAACGAGATTTTACACACACCCGAGTTGTGGGATGCTACAATCCCACAAAAAGCATCCCACAATGAGGGTGTGTGTAAACTGAGTTTTACACACACCACCCCATATTTTATTTTTTATAATTGTTGGTGTGCATTTTTTTGCCTCAGCAATTATACAAAATAAAATAAAGTAACAGATTGGTGTTCACAAAGTCGTGGACCAGTCTGGATTTTGTGCGGTCTGCGGTACAAATAACAGTGCTGTGCTTGTCAGGGGTTAAAAATGAATATTTTAATTTATATTTCTGTGCTTCTTTTAAAAACATAGACTTATTGCTGAGCAGCAGTTGCAGTATCCTTTCCAGCTTGGAGAGTCAGTGGCACGCATTTGGTTGTGCAGGCAGCATACCGATGGGAAAACGTGGCACACATTTTCATTTCATTTTCCTTTTGTTTTCCTGATAGGTGACTTGTTTTTTTTTTTAAATAAAAAAAAAAGGAAATTACTGTTGAATGTGAGGGATGGTGAAGTGTGGGGCAATTTGGGATTATTCTTTATAATGTCACAGACTGGTGACTGATGCATGGATGGTCCGAGGGGAACGTGGCACGTGTTTGCCATTATAACCAGCCGAGCTGGTTATAACAGCAAATTATAACTGGGTTTTCCTATGGGAAAAAGCGCTACCCAGTAATTATATATAGAATAAATCATGGGGTAGTGTGTGTAACAAGAATTTTACACATACTCAAAGTGTAGGATGCTACATAAACCCCAAGAACGAAGCTCGAGGCGTTTATACAAACATCCAACACTGAGGGTGTGTGCAGAATTTGAGTTTTACACACTACCCCATGTTTTATTTTATATAATTGCTGGGCATCGTTTTTTCACCACAGCAATTATATAAAATAAAAGATGTCCGTGTGCAGGTCAGCCATGGTCTGGTCTAGTCAGCACAGTCTGAGGTTGGGTGCAGAAAAGTTCACCTTTTTTTATTATTATTTCTTGTTTTAAAAGCAGACTACTTTAAAATAATTGCAGCCCAGTAACTTTTTTTTAAACTTACCGCCAAGTCCAAGAGGTGGTGAAGTTTCCTGTGGTGAGGAAAGGTGGCAGGTGCCAAGGAAGAGAGAAACTGTGACTGGTGCATGCACAGACCTAGGGAAACCCTATGTGTTTTTGCTGTTATAATGGGGAAATTATAACCGGGTTTCCCTTAGGGAAAACATGAGGACCAGTAATTTTAAGCATATTATTTATGCTATTGCACAGTTTGGTAGTAAGGCAATGAAGTGCCTGTTGAAATAATTGATGTAATTAATTTTTATATATGTAATGACGTCTTTATTTGAAATAACCTGTATATTCATTTTTTAAAATTTGTAGGAGTTTTATGCATGCCTGCGATTATGTTATTATATTTTGATAAATGTGATAAATCAACTGACTTTATACAGTTCAGTGAAATTAACATTCGACTTTAAACCTCCCTAGACAATTCCCTGACATGCTGGTGGAAGAAGCAGTCTTGGAGAGCATTCACCAGTGCATGAATCCTAGAACTCCTTGAGTCAGGAATGCTGCGAACTACATCAGGGACATTAATTAAAAAAGTACAATTTGTCAGCAGAAAACAACCGCTGGGCCCACCCAGTCTGCCCAGATAGTTCCTGCCATGCCTCCACAGACCCTAACTGGCCTGTGGTGACCATCCATCCTCCCTGCCTATTCACTAATATTCCTAGTATCTTAGAAAGACATATCAGGATAACCAGGAAGTGATGCAGGAAGGAAGTGCTTTTGTGAGGTCAACTGATGTAAATAGGATGAACACTGCAAGTGTAGGTCAGTGACCTGACACAGGAAATGGACACATTTTTTAGTGCTGGAGGTCTCTCTATGATTTATTACATATTTAATGTAGCTAAAAGGTGTAATTTCATTTAAATAAACTATTTTATTGTATTTTTGTAATAAAATCCCATAATAAATATAGGAAACTATCTTATTTGTGCTGTTTGCTTTATCATACTATAAATGAAGCATGATGTTGTTCACGTAAAGGTTCACAGTCTGTCAATAAATGTCATGTTACATAAACATGTGTATTATTTAATTTCCTGGCATAGTTTATTTTTTGGTGGGGGGTGTATTATGGGATGGTATAAGGAAAGGGAATGACTGTATGATGAAGCACTGTGTGTTAGTGTGGGTGGGGTGTCTTGCATTCATGATACATGCTCAGATGTACTTCATATGTTCTGGGGAAATGAGAGGGGCTGTCTGCATCTAATAATGATGCTAACAGTCACTGCAGATACATTGTGGGTATATGTATAGGGTGATGAAATTGCTGAAAAGGCACTGGTAATTTGGAGTATTAGGTGTCATGGGGAAGGAGGTGGGTCTGTCTGTTACAAGGAATGATGCTCATAGGCACTGCAGTCACTTTGTGTCATGAATTGGCACCCGTCCTGGAGTATACTCAGTTGTGGGGAAGTGGGTGGGGCTGCCTACACCTGGTAATGGTGCTCATAAGCCATGCAGAGACATTGTGGGTATACATACAGGGTGATGACATGGGTGCCTGTAAAGGTTGTGTACTGTGTGCTGTGTCACATGGATTGTCTCCATACACATGTGATAGGTTGCAGCATTCAGTATGGCACACCGTCTGGGTGGGAAGGGGGTGTCACTATGCCTGCACCATGGAGTGATGCTCATTGGCTCATGGGTACACATGTGTACTATGTCCTGTGTTTAACGTGACTGAACTGTATATGTCATATATTGGCAATGGCCACATCACAGTGCATCAGAGGTAAGAGCTGGGATGAAGCATGATAAGCACAAGGGACTAAACAAGTGGTTGTGGAGTGATTCAAACCTGAATAGAACATTACAATGCATCTGAGGGTAGTGTTGGAATGAATCCTGATGTGTACAATGGAATACACCAGTGGCTGAGGAGGGATCCATACCAGTAATGCACATCACAGCATGTCAGAGGTAAGGGCTGGACTGAAGACTGATGAGCAGATGGACTACATCAGTGACTTTGGTGGGATTTGAGCCTGAAGAGCACTTTACAGTGCATTAGAGGTTGGGGCTGGACTGACACCAGATGAGTCAATGGACAACACCATTGGCTGTGGAGGGATCTGAACACAAAATGCAATTCGCAGTGCATTATGGGATTGGTCTGGACTGACACATGGTAAGTCGATGGACAACACCACTGGCTGAGAATGGATCTGAACCTGAAATGCACATCACTGTTCACTACAGTTTGGGTCTTGACTGATGCATGGTAAGGCAATCAATCCTACCAGTGGCTGTGGAGGGATGTGAACCTGAAGATTACTTTACAGTGCATCAGAGGTTGGGGCTGGACTGATGTCATATGATTCAATGGACTACACCAGTGGATGTGGAAGGATCTGAACACAAAATGCTCTTCACAGTGCATTATGGGATTGGTCTGGACTGACACATGGCAAATCGATGGACAACACCATTGGCTGTGGAGGGATTTTAACCTGAAATGCACTTCATTGCTCACTACAGTTTGAGGCTTGACTGAGGCATGGTAAAGCAATGGATCTTACCAGTTGATGTGGAGGGATCTGAACCTGAAGAGCACTTTACAGTGCATCAGAGGTTGGGTCTGTACTGACATCATATGAGCCGATGGACAACACCAGTGACTGTGGAGAGATTTAAAACTGAATTGGCCTTTTCAGTGCAACAGAGATTGGGGCTGGACTGATGCCAGATGAGTTGATGGACGACACCATTTTTTTTTTCATTTTAAATAATCAGCAACTGTGTATTAGGGAGAAAACTCAAGTACAGAGCATGAGACAAACATGCTACTGACCCTAACCTGCTTATCCTCCATGACGTATGGAGCAATATGCCACATAGATTTTAACATAGCCATAATCCGAACATAAACTCTTCAAAAAGTAACAAAAGGTGCTGAATTCATGTGAACTCATCTAGTACATGCACAAGAAACACTATCTCCCATCGGGAATGCTAGCCGCATCCATAAGATACGATACCACAGGATGACAAAAAATTATCCCAAAATGAAGAAAGTGGCAACTATGAGAAACTTTTTTCATAAATAAACAAAAAAAAAATAAAGTAAATACAGATTACAAATCTGGGTTTTGGTACCAAAATGAAGTGAGTACTTTAGGTTAACAGCAGCGCCTCCATCTTGAAACTAAGTTTCCAGTCACCACACTCTTCTTGCACCAGTGTGCACTCTGACTGGTTAATGGAAACAGTAGCGTGTACAACAAACATAGAGAAAGCATGGCAACAGTGAGGATAAACCGGACCAAATGGTGCTGCACTACAGAGCTAGGGCAGGATGCGGGTGAGGGCTGCGAGCCCTAATTGAAACAGCAAAAAAAAAAAAAAATCACCGTACACTCCAGAGCCAGGAGAGCCACTTTCCCTCCAGATCCTCCAGTGAAGGTTGTAAAAAAATACCAGAGTCCTTGCTTGAATGCTAAATAAGGATTTATTCCAAAGTTTCAGGCACATACATTGAATAGAATAGTGGAAGTCACAACAATAAGATCTGCGTGCAGGGTCCTCGGTGCTTTGCCAATTAAGGCTTCATCAGGAGGATGGTACCTGCATCTAAGACAGTCCCTTTATACCAATTAAATTAAAAATTGGTAAGATAAGAAAATCCAACCAGTCACAGAGCTCGATTCTTAAATACAGAGCTATTAAGCTCACTTAGTGGTATAAATGGAATAATAGTTATAACAATCATGATATCAGTGATAACACATCATTGTAGAAAAATACCCCAAAAGACATAAAAAAATACACCAAAAGTGGTAACAGCCAATCAGATTGCTCTAATGCAAAAAATATGTTATGAAATAATTATAGTGTCAACCTGATCAGCTTAACATTACACTAAAATAAGATGATTTGTTGTTACAAGACAAACTGTAATGGCAACAATCGAGCGTACAGAAATAAACATTGTTCACAGCACATACAAAAATGGTAAATTTGTTCATTTAATTATTTATTTATTTATTTATTTATTATTTGTTTATTGAGAAGTTGTCCCAGGAAGAACATACTAAGCAGCAAGTGCTCGATTCCAGATGCATTCTGGAGGGAGGGGAAAGAGATGGACAAACAGGCATGTACAGTCAGTAATGATCAGTAGTCAAAGAACATGGGAATAGTTATACAAATACTAATACAGAATAGTACAACACAATACCATAGAAATATATAATAGAATCCAGTATAAACAATATAATATATAGTTATGTAAACTGAAGACTTCCAGTTAAGATTAAGAGGCACAATGTAGGGAGGCTATCAAGTGTCAGTGTGACCAGAGCTGAGTAATTGCAAGGTAGGGGAAGGTGGCAAGGAATGCTAGAAACAGGTACAGGGGGTGTTGTAATGGTTTTTGATGAGGGATACTATGATTGAAGTGTTTTCACTTTTGTTTGAAGCAATTTAGGGTATTTTTCTACAATAACATACTGTCACTGATATCATGATTGTTGTAATAACTATTATTCCATTTATACCATTGAATGAGCTGAATATTTCTGTATTTAAAAATATTTTTTCAACAGTGAGGATCAGACTTGAGTTTTTCAAATACAGAGTAGGTGCTAGACAGGAAGTAAGATGTGATTTCTCAAAAATAGCCAATGGAAACACATATTACATTAGGTAAAATCAGTAATGGTATGATGTCCCCTATTGGCTGGTGCAGCTGAATTCATCAAATGTAAACAAACACTTGAGCTGCACCAAGAGGAAGACACGGACTCCAATTGGTGTCATCAGGACAATACAGTACATAACTTAGGATGCCACACGGCATCATCAGGAAAAAGAGGTATGATTTTTATGACTTCCAGATTCATTGTATGCCTTTTGGTCCTGAGCTCTTCCTCCTCTGAATGAGACTACCCTCCTGCATCTTTTTCACCTCTGTGAGGTACTTGCAGGTCTCTATCATATTCTCTCTCACTTTCCTCTCTTTCAGGATGTACATGTTGAGATCCTTCAGTCTGTTCTTGTAGGGCTTTTGGTGCAACCCTCCACCTTTTTAGTTGCCCTGATCTCAACTGCTCCCATTCTGCCTATTTCTTTTCTGAGGTGTGGCTTCAGAACCAGAAACAATACTCCAGGTGGGGTCTCACCAGTCAGCGATACAGTGGCAACACCACCTCCCTCCTTCTGTTGGAGATACCTCTCCCTATGCATTCTAGTATCACTTTGGTCCTGTCCACTGTTTTGTCACTCTGACCTTCCACTTTGTGGTCATCAGATATTTATTTATTTAGTTTTTGTTGACCGGGTAAGTGCACTAGACAAATCCTGCCTATTTTCAGGCACGATCCGGGGGAGGGGGATACAGATGAATGCCAACTGTCCTTGAACCAGATTAAGCTGTTGGTGGTATTTTTTTAGTTAATGAGGGAAATTTGGCCAGGACACCGGGGAAATTCCCCTACTCTTTGTTCAAGAAGTGCCATGGGATCTTTAACATCCACCTGAACTACCACCAATCCAGGCAGATGGGACCTCAGTTTAACGTCTCATCTGAAAGACGGCACCTCAGAAGTGCAGCACCCCTCTCATGCTGCACTACAGTGTCAGTACTGGGATATTAACCCAAGTGCCAGATGTGGGAACTGAATCCACAGCCCTCTGATCTCCTGGCCTCAGAGGTGAGAGTGCTACCTACTGAGCCACTGACACGTAAGTGCATATGATAACCACAAGGTCCCTTTCCTGCTTAGTGACTGACAGTAATTCTCCCAATCCTATATTCAGTTCCTGGGTTCCTATGTCTTATGTCCTAGTTGCATAATTTTGCAATTTCTGGCATTGAACCCTAATTGACATTTTGCCATTGAACCTCAAATTCAGGTCCCCAACCAGGATTACATTCCCTGTGCTGTCATCTTCCTGCTTTCTGACCTAAGGGCCATAATCTCTTCCTGTGATTGTTTTGAGTATCCTTATTTTAATGTTTCTTCCCCTAGCCATATTCAGTTGCACCTGTACTAAGTTCTCCCCAACCTCTTCCTTGCCTGATATGTTGGTTACTCCATTTATTTTCTCTATCTGATGTAGAAGCCCCACCTCACCTGTAGTCCCATCCTGCCTCACAATAGTAAATCCAGAGATGGTGAGGTCTCAGTCATAGTTAGACATTGCCCACATTTCCGGTACTACAATGATTCCCCCCCCCCCCAAGTAAAAGAAAATGATTGAAGGGAATGGGTAGTATACTAAGACAGTACATAAACAATCAACATCCGCTTGGAAAGAACAGGTGTAGAAATGTCACATCCTGAATAAAGTCAAAAGAGGGTGAGGTTAACAGCGACATATGAATCGGAGACAGCATCACTATGATAGCTGAACTATCAAGGATACACTGAACACACTAACAAAGTCAGGAACGGAAAGGCCCTGCAGGATACAGGGATTGTTGATCCAAAAGAAGCATTTCGGACATCATCCTTCATCAGTGCTGAACTGTATTTGAAAGGTGTATGCCTGTGGTTCTATGGGGGGAGGGAGAATAGCTTCTCCCCCATCTCCTACATAACCTCCCAGGCTACGCCCGCTCTGCTTGGAGCGAGTCGCACTCGCTGGTGTGCCACTGCTGGTCCGTGGCTGCTCTCTTTGTTTTCATCCTCTGCTTACTGTGCTTCTCGCCCGCTCTTCCGCCCTCCTCCCTCCCTCCGCTCAAGTCATCCCATCTGTTGCTCATTCTTGTTTTTCTGTGTTGCCGCCTCCCTTCTGTTCCTGTTGCCTGTGGTATCTCTCTCCCATTATCTCATTCTCTCTTCTTGGGGTTTCTGCAATTCACTCCTTGCCATGCTGCACTTGTGCTCCACAGCCTCTTGCTCTCCCTCTTGCATACTGCTCCTGCCTGCTCTCCCATTTGCTTTGCTGTGCACTTGTCTCCCCTAGCACTGCTGTTCTGTTTCCTCTCTCGAGCAGCCACCGCTCCATGCTCCAGTTCATTCACCACTTTCATGGGTCTCGCCTTCCCTCCTTCAATCGAACATTTGTTCCTTTAGCTCCTCACCTCCAGCTCAGCACAAGCTGCACATCTGCTGCTCACTCCTCCTTCCTCATTCCCTGGATGTTCCTTCATCCCGCTCTGCTGCTCCATTTGCCGGCATTTCTATGCTTGCTCACCTGCTCCTACAGTGAAGCCCACCAGGATGAAGCACAGTACTGCAGAATTCTGCAGTAGAGTTACTGCAGCAAAAAATAAAAATTCAATAGGAATTAATCTCTTTTGTTAAGCAGTAAGCCTGTGACACTATGCTTCATCCTGGTGGGCTTCATTGTACATGCCTCAACTTCCAACGCTGCCTCCATCTGACATGAGTGGCCTTGGCTTGCACTCCTACTCCACTGTTGATTCGCTGAGCTTCCCGCAGCCATTTCTTCCAGTTCCAGTTTGTTTCCATTCTTTGACCACTAGATGGCATCCACTTTTCAGTTTGCATTGACTCTGCAGTTCACTTTGGAGGCAGAATCTACTGTCTCTTTAATGCCATCTTTCTCTGCTTCAGCTCCAGGGCTTGCTGCTGTTTCTTCAACCTACCCCACAGTCCTCTACTGTTCTACTGTTATACCTGGGACATTTGCACCTTTCTGACCCTGTCTGCAGTTCTTTACGACTATGCCCAAGCCTGCTTAACTCCTACGTTTTCCTTCTCCTCACGCTTCCATGCCACTGTCCATCCTCTGGAAATGCAACCTGGCTCACACAGCAAATTGGCATCCTTCCTTTCCTTTCCTTTCTGAGTGGTTCATTCCCTGTGCACTTGTCATCTTTCCAGCCTCCTCTATGAATGCACTTGGGCCGTACCTTCTTGGCCTGTCCCTTTGGAATCTACACGACAGTATTTCATTGTCAAGCCAAAGGACCCTTCCATGTTGAACTCTGGGGCTGGCAATTACATGTCCAGATGCTCTTCCTGCCTTTCTCTTCCTGCAGTTGTTTGCAGAGGCCTGCCAATCCAGCCGCCTACATGGAGGCCTAGCTCGACTCACACTCACTGCTCCTCCTTCAGGCTGCCATACGTGGAAGTCATGCCTCTTCTGCCAGTCCTGCTAGCCTTCGTAGAGGCCTAGCTTGTCTTGCTCTCTACTCCTTCCTCCGGCTTACCTTCGTAGAGGTCCAGTCGATCCTGCTAGCCTCTGTGGGACCTAGCTTGGCATGCTTTCATTACTCCTTCCTTCGGCTGACCTACGTGGAAGCCCAGCCATTCCTGCTAGCATCTGTGGCAGCCTAGTTCAACTCACACTACCTGTTTCTACCTCGAGCTGCCCTTCATGGCTGTTCTGCCTTCCTGCTAGCCCCGTAGGGCCTACCTCATTGCTCCTTGCTGCCATCCCTGGCGAACCCATGGCTTATTCAGCCAACATTCACTCATGGCATGCTGCAAGCTTTGGATCCCTGTTCCTGCTAATCTTCTTCTGAGTCTGCCTGCTGCATCATTCCGCTCCTGCTTCTACAGTGATTCTCCTGCACCACTGGATTTCTGCTCCTCTGGATCTGGACTGTGTCAGGACCTTTCCTCCCATCTGCTTACCTTTCCCTGTGTATGTGAGATGTCTCCCTTCTTCTTGGACTGAACCTGGTCCTGCTCCTGCTTCCTACCTCTGCCAGCCTATTTCGGATTGTCCTTCTCCTTTTTTTTTGGGGTGGGGGGGTGCTTTTCATCAGGACCTTCATCTGCCAGATGCCTTTGTTCCAAAGTCGCTACTCATCTCTGATGTTCCACATCAGGATTGGAACCTCTACTATGATGTCTCATCTTCAGTTGTAGTTGTCCAGTACCAGGAGTTACCAGACCCCTACCTCCCCTACTTGCACCTGCTTGTACTCGTAAATCACATACTTGTTTGCGCCACTTTCGACCTTATATCGGCTCTTTTTGATGACTTCGGGACATTCACAATTGGTTCCCCTGGATGGTTTTTGCTATGCTTGCATCCACTAGTTCTGGGATTTACTACTGCTGCCATCTCCTGCCAGGACTCTAAGCTGTGCTCTCTCCCATCGCGCCATTTCTATTTCATAGATGTAGGCCTCAGACTTAACCTACTCCAGTACTATGGGGCTTCTCAGATCTGGACAAGCTGCTGACTCATCTGACTCTGTCCCTCCTCACCGCATTCTTCTGCCATCCCTTGACCATCAGGAACTTGACGTTTGTACAGGATCTTGTCTTACCTGACCTCATAAAGTCCACCTTTGTAGCTTTGCCCATCTCTACCTAGCTCACGCTCCAGAGTACATCTATATCACCTTCTACAGTGCTAAGTTGCTCAGCAAAACAGGAGGCCCCTCTACTTACCTGCTTACTCACATACATTCAATGGTGTCCACCGTCTACCATACACTAACCTGTCTTGCCCTGCAAGGAAGCATGGAGGTTCTACTATTACTCTACAACCTGCCTCACCGTGCATGGGGGCATGGATGTTCTCCTATCACTCTACAACTTGCCTCGCTCCAAAAAGGGGGCATGGAGGTTCCACCGCTTCTTCTACAACCTGTCTCATCCCATAAGGGGCAATGGGGGTTCTCCTACTACTCTACAACCTGCCTCACCCCACTCAGGGGCACGGAGGTTCTCCTATTGCTCTACAACCTGCCTTGCCCCAAAAAGGGGGTATGGAGCTTCCACTGCTTATTCTACAACCTGCCTCACCCTGCACAGGGGCATGGAGGTTCTCCTATTACTCTACCATCTGCCTCACCCTGCTCAGGGACATGAAGGTTCAATTACTTACTCTTCAACCTGCTTTGCCCCTCAGGTCCTGTAGGTTCATCAAGCCTGTTTTGCCTACTTACCCTTACCAGCTTTGCCAGACAGGGCCTGGAGGTTTCTTGAGCTTCCATAGCCTAAATTACACTACTTGCTTCGCCCTACTCAGAACCTGGAGTTTCCAGTCACTCCACCTTCTTCTAGCTTCACAGCCTGCATTCAGCTTACTCGCTTTGCCACCAAGGGCCTTATGCTTTGCATAAATTGCAATCGGAACCTGGACCACCATTCTTCCTTGTCTGTTTCGCAGACAATAGTTGTTTGGTCACAGGGCCTCCTCTGAAAGAACTCCTCACCTTCTGGATTGCTCTTCAACTAGTTCTACACCCGACCCTCCAAGACTGATTATGCTGTCAACTGTGGATTCAAATTTACCTTGTGTCACTCTTGCCCTGGACATTGATGTTTCTTGAACTGGGAATTCGCTAAAAGGATACGTTACCATCTTCTCGTCGGATACTCAACATCAGTACTTCAACTCCAGTTAGCCTGCTTGCCACCAGATTCAAGATCTTCAATCAACTGGATTTCAGATTAGCCGACAACTTAATATTCGTTAATTTAGAATTACTCTTCTTTAGTATGCCCAGAAGGATGGGTGGGTCCATAGCCATGGGTCCTGAGAGGTTTCTCCCAAAGGGGGGTTTTCCTCACCTGTGTGCTACTGGCCACACTCTCCAGAGTTGGAGGAGGTAATTGTACCTGTAATTACAATTTCTTTTTGGGGTTTTCAATCCTACTCAACTAAGCATCCTGCCAAAGGTGGGATACAGAGAAAGGCCAAAACAGCAAGTTCTAACAAGTTGCTATATCATCTGTTCAAGTATCTAAGCACCATTCATATGCAATCCAGTTCATATGTACTGCAATCGCTGACCTATGTTCATATCCATGCCGATGTATCTAAGCACTAACCATTTCATACAACTCATATATTCTGCAGGCATTGACCTACTAACAGGTCCAGCTCCTATTTATCCAAAGCACAACCTATATCATTCAGCTCTACTGTATGTAGCACAAGCACTGAGCTATGAACCATACATAGAATTGAAAGGCATATGCCTGTGGTTCTATGGGGGGAATAGCTCCTCCCCATCTCCTACATAACCTCCCAGGCTACGCTCACTCTGCTTGGAGCGAGTAGCACTTACCCTCCATCCTCCCCTGCCTCCTCCTCCTTTTCCGGCACTCTTATGTCACCTGGCAGGGGGTCTTCAATCCTACTCAACTAAGCATCTTGCCAAAGGTGGGATACAGAGAAAGGCCAAAACATCAAGTTCTAACAATTTGCCATGTCATCTGTTCAAGTATCTAAGCACTATTTGTATCCAATCCAGTTCATATGTACTGCAGTCGCTGACCTATGTTCATATCCATGCTGACGTATCTAAGCACTAACCATTTCATACAACTCATACATTCTGCAGGCATTGTCCTACTTACTAGTCCAGCTCCTATGTATCCAAAGTGCAACCTATATCATTCAGCTCTACTGTATGTAGCACAAGCACTGAGCTATGAACCACACATAGAACAATTATTATAATTGTATCAATATTCTGTATCTTCCATCATTCAATTAACCATCTACCTTCTAATTCTTTTGCAGTGGCTTTAATTAATTAATTGATGTCATTCCAATTATTTCTTATTCAGTCCTTGTCTTTTCTGTCCTAGTTCCCTGCTTGTGGATATTTTTCAAAGACAGCAGAGCACTGCTTGACCTCCTGCTTTCTCTATAGATATAGAGAAAGCAGCACTGATGAAGGATGATGTCCAAAACATTTGCTTGAATTCTGTATACTGTATCTTTGATTTAGTAAAAATAATTTTATCAAAAAACTAGCAGGGTGAGTGGGGTTTTTTGTAACCAGTTTTCATAAGATTTTTAGTAGCACCCAATTGGTTCAGGCTCCTCCCCAAATAAATATATTTCCTTTCATACTGAGGCTGGCTGAGAGGGACAACTACTTTTGGATCTAAAAGAAGCACAGATACATCTTCATGTGAAAGCAACTGACTGCTAAGTAACAAAGGGGAAAAGAAGCAAGATGACAAATAAGGCTGACATCCATCCCTTTAATGATGTCTGTATGAAGATGACTGGGAAACAGATGGGTAGGACAAATGAGGGAGTGGAAGCTTTACTGAGCCATACTCCTATATATTTAAAAGGCAGACAATCTAACAGTAGGATTTTTACCAGACTATGCATGCGATTTGGTGGGTCAACAAGCAACATTCGCCATGTCCCCCCCACCCAAGCAAGATAAAAACTGTGCATACCGAAGTATCCCTTGGATGATCATTTGAGTTACTGCAGCCAGGTCTCCTGCCTGCCCGCCATATCCTCCCCATACCTTTATTGCAGGAGGAATGCTGCAGAGACATCACTGCTCCTTGTTACCTCCCCTTACAGAAAAAAATCCAAGACATCTGTAAGTATTTTGATTGGTACCACATGCAAAGATATATGCTGGCATATACAAGACATTCATACATTTCTATGTAAGAATTATATGCAAGGAATATTTGAGGATTGCACCACTTTCACTGCATGAAATATTTATGTAAGAAAAATGTATTGCCAATCTCATGAGATGCAAGAAACATGTGTGGATGTTATTGAACTACAGTGTCAGTTAAGCAATAATGCATGACATGGGGTATGTTGTTGTGAGATTTACACACACCTTGAGTGTGCTGTTGCATGAGGCAGCAGGCAGGCCAAGCACTGTAAATCACCCAAGGCATGTGTAAATCTCACAACAATACACCCCTGGGAGTGTATTATTGAGATTATAAAATGGAATAAAGCAAAAAAAATTGTTTTATGTAAAACAATAACATATTTTTATTAATTTCAAAAAAATACAGAGTTTTGTTCTTCCACCTGTTATAAAATAGTCTCAAGTTGGCAGATTGGGATTTGTGTTGTGTATGAGTTTAGTACCTAAACAACAAGTAAATAAATGTTAATGAGGAGCATGCATACGAAGGCAGCACTTCACAACTGAGAGTGGAGTCATCAAGTGTCACCCGATTCAACTGTGGGTGAAAGAGAAAGTTTGGGTGGAGCTAATGTGAATGCAGGAAGGGCCTGCACATACATTTCATTCTCCACCTCATTATCCGTATGCTGCTATGGGAGTAATGCATGATGAGGGTGGAGTCAGTCGGTCACGCTATCATGTTTGTGTCACTTGAGTGTGCACCAGACATTTCTGCAGAGTGAAATATGATGTTGTGCCATAGCATGAAGGGAGACCACGAGTGTGGAAGGTGGATCACATCTGAGGGTGGAGTTTGCTGTTACAGTGTGATGAAGGGAGACTGTGCCTAAGGGCAGAGTCAGTTGTGTGTCATCACTACTGCGGCCAGTCAGATTGGGAGAAACTGGAGCCTCCTGAAGAGTGGAATCCGAAACTGCACGCATACTTCTGATAGATGAGGGTATTTCTTAAAAACTGGTAATGTTCATGACCAGTGATACTTTATTGTTGTACTGCAAGTTCATCTGGACTTTCTCCCTGGCAGTGCAAAATTACCGTTGGTGCGGTTACTTTACGATCGCCATGGCACAAAATACTGCTCAGCAGCACTTCAACTTCAGGGCCAGCAGAAATGTCAAAGTAGGCTTGGGATACATTTAAACTGATGCTTTCTAAATTGATTGTACCCAAAGAAAGCCTTATCCCCTTTAGCTACCCCTTTGGCTATCCCTTCCTATCTGTGCTTTTGCTCCCCTCACTCCTTTCCAGCTTCTCTCTCTCTCTTTTACTTGGTATACCTCCCTGTCTTCCTCCCTCTGCATTTTCTGATGCCTCTTGAATGCCACTTTTTTTCTCCTCACCACCTTGGCCAGTTCCTAAAGAACCATAATGGTCTCTCCTTCCTTCTACTTTTACTCACTTCCTTCACCCAGACATAGGTTGCCTTAAGTATACCCTCTCTTTTTTTTCTCCTTTGTACCTTTTCCCTCTCTGGCAATCCTCTCCTATGAGGCAGTTTCTGAGGCAGTCTCCTATTTCTTTAAAATCCACATTCCTAAAGTTCAGGACTCTCATCCACATGTGGTTTCCCTTTGTTCCCATCTTAATGTTATACCACACTGTACAGTCATCACTGGTGCATAGGGGATGGCCCACTGTGATATCTGCAATGCCATTATAATTAAAATCTGTGATAATACAATATTACTAAATTGTTACAATATGACAATTTTCTTAATAATAATACATTCCTATTGACTGTCAGTTACAAAAAGAACATTCTCATACATCCACACAAAAATCATCATATGCTAGGCATTTAGTTTCGTACTAGTATGTTAAACTGCATCACGATGGAAGATTGTCATTTCTGGTATGCAACCAACATGGAAGAGTATTCCATAGCTTTGGACCTTTTAATGTAGTGGATAGCTCACCAATGTGGGAAACTCATTTTCAGGACATTAAATTCAATGCCTTTAGCTGACCTTAACCCTGATTTTACAAGATGATAGAGCATGTCCGAACTATATTATGGGACAATGAACTTAACATTCTTCCACATGATATTTAATTTGTGCAATTGTCTCACTTGCTCCAGGGGCAACCAATTGAGGGCCTTAAGAAAAATGCAGTGATGCAGTTGCTTCTGGGCAAGCAATACAAAGCAAGTCAATGTATGGTACAGTATGTCTAGCCTCTGGGAGTGAGTTTTCAGTAAATCAGCATAGGCAATATCTCCATACTCAAGTAGGAGCAATATCATAGTTTCTACTATTCTCTGTGTCTCATCTAATGATAAGGATGATCTATTTCTATACAGGTAGCCCATCTTGACATGTACCTTTTTCCGAAGCTTTCACATGATAATTCCATTTTAAGTTTTCTTCCAACAGTAGGTCCAGATACTTCTAGATGGAAACATTCTGATGCTTCCAGCTGTTTGAAGTGAGAATGGAGATTAGTGCATTTTGTTTATTTCTACACTTTGAACTAAACTGCACGGTTTGGGACACTTGATCCCAGTCTCTAGCCCTTCTTTTTCCATTGGGTCCCCTCTACTTCTGAGAACAAAAGCTGCTGTAGAAAAAGCAGTAAAATGTTTTTTTTACAAGGTAGGAGTCAGTTTACAATAACATTTTGTTATAATGTGGCAGTTTATAACCACAATAGAAGTACTAAGGGGGTCAGGAAGGAGCACTGCCTGAGGAAAGTCTAGTAAGTCCTTATTTGTTAAACACCCCTTCCCAGAGCCTCAGAGCACAGTACATAAACTCACACATATAAAACAAAACTAAAATAATATAATAAACAATTCAGTCAATATGTACCAAGGTACAACTACCAAAACAATTCCATCATTGCATTAGCAGCATCAATCCAGAGGCGTATTATATTCAACTGAAAGCATCCTAAAACAGGAAGGACTTTCGGTGTCTTTTAAAAACCTCCACCAAGGGGGCTTCTAAAGAAGTGTGGGGAGTCTGTTCCATAGGGTAGGACCTGCGTGTGTGAATGCCCAGTCACCAGAGGTTTTAAGCCATACCTGGGAATGGCTAGGATGTCCTTGGAAGATGATCATAGAGGGCAGGAAGTCTGATAAGAGGTGAGGAGGTCACCCAGGTAACTAGCACCTAGTTCATATAGGACCTAATAGGTCAGCAGACTAACCTTGAAGGTGCCCCTCCACTTTATTAGCAGCAAGTGCAGTTCACACAAAACCAAGGTTATATGATAAGACCTAGGTAGGCCCATCAGTAAGCGGGGGTAGGGTGGGGAGGGACCACACCATGTGACGGGCAGAAGGGGAGGGAGGATTTGTGGAGTGTAGTGATGTGGTGAGCTGCTGAGCTGGCTGTGTGGCATGGTTGGTTGGTGGCAGGCTAGGGTTGGGAGGGTGCCGGTTTCGGTTCTGGGTGGGCTCATTTTTGCACTGAGTCGGGGTATATTTATTTTTTCACTTTTGCACCCCCCCAACATGCACCCGCTTGGAGCTGAGAATCCTTTATTTGGAGGGGGTGGGAGCACAGCCCCCTGCATAAAGGAAAAAAACAAAGTTTCTGGTGCCCTGTTGATGTTCACCACAAGTGTACATTGCCAAAGTTGATTTTTGGTGATGTTCACTCGCCAAATGGTGATCGCCTTTCCACAATTGCCATCATCACATGGAACCCTTACAAAAGGCAGGTAGCTCAGCTTCTCAATCACCACAGACAATAGAAAGACAGCCCATATAAAAAAGCTCATGTCTTCCTTTATTTGGAGACAGTAAAAAAAAAAACATCATTCCAAAATGCAGCAGTGCAGATAAAGATCCACCCCTCATGAACCAAATGTTTTGCATCTCGCATTTCAAACCTTGAAAAGTGCAGAGGTACTAAAACCATTAGTTAAATGAGGGTGGAACTTTCTGCACTGCTGCACTTTGGAACTCTGTTAATTTTTATACTGTCTCCAAATAAAGGAAGGAATTTATGTGGACTATCCTGCTATTTTCTGTGGTTATTGAGTAGCCGAGCTACTGTACCTGCCTTTTGTAAGTATCACTCCTGAGATATCAACCACTTCCTTGAGTCCTTCCAGGGACAATCCTTTCAAAGGGCAGTAGTAGATCATCTCCACAGGGATGGCCACAAGGGAGGCCTCTAAATGAGAAACTCACTGTGCAATGATCTCACCACTGACCTGATCAATCTTTAGGTTATTTATCTCAAGTCCAGAGTGAAAACCAAGTCCAAGACATGGGCATGTTGATGGGTCATAGAGGTAACTACCAGTGCTAGGCCTAGTGATTCCATCAACTGGAGAAAATGTTGGCCAAACTGCCAGAGTTTATCGTCAACCTGGACATTATAGTCACCTGAAACCAACCATGTGGGTGACTCCAACATCTTCTCAGCTATTATGTCTGCTAGTTCCTGCAGGAGCTCCCCATTGCTCTTCAGGGAACGTTACATGAGAAGGATCCTGCAACTTGCACCAGGAACCCCAAGCAATGCCACTCATTCAAATGATGAAGTTCATCTCAGATCTAAAACAGATAGCCACCCTCCCACTGCAATCCCTCATAGGGCAATAAACCACAGAGAACTGAACAGGTACCGCTGCCTCCAAAACATTACAAGCATCATCATCACCTCACCAGGTCTCCACAATGCAAACCAGATCAAGTGAAGAACCAGGCATTAATCAGCCATAATGGCTCTCTTGTTCCTCGCTGAACTGGCAATGCAGAGCACTGCCCTCAGGGGACGAAAGAAGGTTGCTGGTTTTAAAGTTACCTGCCCGATCGATCTGATGGGAGCTCTGGATACGGGTACCAGTCACATCTTGCCTCTCTCCTGGACCCATTTCACCCCACAGTGCATCCTAGCCCTTACCAGACCAATAATCTACCACTTAGCACCTCCCTTCTTTTTATTTTAGTATTTAAGAAGCTTTATTGTTTTGAAAAAAATAACAACAACCAATACAGACAACATAATGATGCTGGGACACAATTTGATTGGTAGAATACAAATACATAAATGTATAGCACTCAGTGATGGATTATAGTATAGGAAAACCTATAGCATGTTATAGTTGTCTGCATCCCACCCACCACCCAGCCCTTCCTCCCAACCCACCCCGGTCTGCCACTTGCTGTTGATTAAGGATGGTTGTAAAGGAATGCAGTAATGAAAGACGGGTTTGGAGATTACACCCAAGGGATGTAACTGTCCTGGAAAAAGTAAGTATGAGTGACTAAGATCTACTGAATCAATATAAGAGTATACAGTGGTTCCCATTTTAGTTTGTATTTGCCCATTCTGTTAGTAGCTCCTGCAATGATGTGCTCTGCTTGTAAAGCAAACATGATTTCCTTAAGCCATTCCACATAGGCAGGGGTAGTCGATTCCAACCAATGTCTCAATATTACTTGCTTAGCACAGGCTGAAATTAAAGCCATGTGAGCTCTCTGTTGAGACCCATATAACTGTGCATAATCACCCAAGATGCAAATTTCCAGGTTGAAGTTATCAGACAGTGTTAGTAATGGGTCAAGACAATTTTGAATACTGTACCAGAAAGGACTAATTTTATCACAGGACCATAACATATGAAGTAAGTCAGCAGGTGCTTGTTGACATTTTGGGCATTGGTTAGAAGGTAATACTCCCATGTGGTGGAGTTTAAGCGGTGTATATATATAGATTATGATTAATGTGAAATTGCATGAGTCTGTTTCTGTCCCATTTAATATATTTATATAAGTGGTTCCAAATATTAGACCAAGTCCTGGAAGGGAGAGTCAGTGGTAAGATATTATCCCACCAATAGAACCTCTGACCTTCTAAAGTAGCGACTTTTGTTAAAAGGAATTTGTATGAGTAGGATGTTACATGAGATGTGGGAATGGAGCTAGTGTATGGGAGCAAAGTAGATATAAAAGAGCTGTCCCGAGCCCCTGAACCAAAGTGATGTATCAACAGGTGGGATATCTAAAAGTATTTGAAAACACGAGTAGTAGGCCAGTTAAAAAGGTGACGGGCTTCTTTAAAGGAAAACAGGTTTTGTTCCTGAACAAACTGGCCCACTTTTTCAACACCCATGTCTGGCCAAAAAAGGTGGAATTTAATCATCCTACCCAAAATTAAAAAATTAGGATTTGAAAACAAGGGTTGGGCAACATCTCTATATGCATCTGTTTTATTAAGGAGGGTGATTAATTGATGTGTATGAAGTAGAGAGCTTAGTGATGTATCCTGCAGGGATTTAGGAAGGCTCTTTCCGATAATGAAAGGAAGGGCCTTGAGATCGATGCCTTTTTCCGAACAGAGAGCATTTTCGATTCTGACCCAGGAGGGACAATAAGTGGAGTCTAGAACATCCTCTGAGGGTTGTAGCCAGTATCTAGCACTTCCCTTCTACCACCGACTACCATCCTGCTCCCTGTCAATGTCCACTACTCTGCAGCATCTAAGTATAACTGCTGACATGGGCCATCAAAAGGGGGGAGGATGAGCAGCTGAGTTGGGGATTAGCTAAGTTGAAGGTCCCCAGAACCCACACATGATGCTGCCCTATACAGCCACTTTGCCCTCAGATTAAGCACTAACCCACACAGCCCTCAAAAACCTGAAAATCCAAATGACAAATTTCTCAAACACACACAAACCACCCCACCTACTAACAGTCACTCCACCACTCACCTTATAATTACAAGACATTACAGAACAATCACTTCCACAAACAACCTCCTTATACTCAACCAGCCATACCAGCCCAGCCCACTCATAAAACCCAGCAGATTAATAAACAAACCATGAAACTCAGGAGAATCCACAATAGTCTCTGTAATGTTACCCTTAACCATTCTAAAGTGAAAGCTACTAGGAAGTAATGCAACCAAGGCGGGGGGGGTGCTGGACAGTTGACAACGAACTTACTATATGTATTATGGGTCATATGATGCACTTACTAAGTATATAAATGTAAGATTTTATATTTATACGAGCTTGATCTCAGTATAATGACCCCCAAATGTTTCTGTCTATGCTGGCCAGTGGCACTGGGGGTTGAGGCACTGGATGCCATACTTCACTTCATGCCGGCGATCTGGGTTCGGGAATGACCATGGGTCATCAGGGTGCAGGCACGGGGGGGAGGGGCAGAGCAGGACTGAGTGCCTAACAGCAGCTCTCCTCTCCTGGAGTGGTTGTCGCCCCCCCATAGTTCCGCTGCCACCTAGTGGAGGTCCAGTGGCAGTGCAGGCCGGAGAGAGCAGCAAGTTGGAAGGCGTCTTAGAACGTGGTGCGCGCATCCGGGACTGAGGAAGGCAAAAAATAGGAAAAACAACACATGAAATACATAATGAAAAAAAGTTTCTGTCCAAAATGATGTCCAAACCACTACTTATTAACGAAATTTACTTTTTACCAACAAAAAGAATGTGTATATGACACAAGTGTATTCATGGTCAGAATAATTACAGTAACTGAAAAAAGAAAACTACATTCTCAAATAATACCCACACATTGTGTTATTTAACAAAATGTAGGTGCCCTGCAAGTGCAGTCCTGTTGTCACAACACAGCACAGCATAAAACACAAATAATGTTGATACATTTTTAAATCAACCTACAGGTTTCTTTTCGCATTTTCTTCAATTTTTCTAAACTCATAACAGATTACTTAATCACAACTTTCATTATTATCACAAAGTAACTAAGTTAATTAGTAGTGGCTGAGATGTTATTTTGGTCAGAAACTTTTTCCCACATTTGGGGTCACTATATTTGTGATCTTGACCATGCACATAGTATCTCAGATAAATGGATGCATCATATGGATTTCAGATCAACACATATTGCATATATATGTATACTGTATACGCATGCTATTATATATATATATATGTGTGTGTGTGTGTGTGTGTGTAGCCCCCCTTAAAATGGTAGTCACCAATGAGTCTTCCCAGAGCTTGCCTAATTGCTCACCGCCTGGTAGGTGTTCGGCATTTAAGCTGTTTAGATGCTGTTACCAGTGAGCGCCTTTAATGCCTCCATGTACTGTTTCTTTAAGAGCTGTCTGCTTGCAGTCATAATTAATCTCTATGGGAGTACTGTGTATTTACATGCCAGAATTCCGCCCAGGTTGCTGAATCCTCGCTCCGTTTCTGCCATCGCTAGTGGAGCAGACAGAGCCCTGTAAAGAGATGTAATAATTACTGATAAACATTTAGAGTGGTAAAGATATAGTGTTTGTTCTAACCTGCCTTCTTTGCAGCAAGGACTGCTCAGTTTAGCTCCACCATTTTGGTCCTGGACTACTGAACTGGATCAATCGGTACTGGGGGGACTCTAAAATGGAGCCTGCTGAAATGGGACTGTATGGATTACCAGTTGGGATTTGTAGTTTTATACTGTTGGCGCCTGTTTGCAACAGAAGGGGAAGTCTTATTGTGACTGACAGCTAAACTGCCCAATCGAACCTTTTGGATCTAAGGGAAATCCCCCGAGCTGTCTGCATGCAAGCCAGATTTGAGCTGGAAGTTGAAGAGGAAGGAGCTCGCATAATCAAGCGGCCATGTTGCGCAGTAGTAGGGAGAACCATGGAAGGCCTGAAACTCAGCCTGTTGCCGTCTTTCTGAGAGAGAGAGTGCTGCGAAAGCAAGAGAAAAATAGTCAGACAGTGATTCGCTTGGTGTGCTGCGGAATAAGCTACTGGAGGGATACCAGGCTCACCTGAAGAAGACCGAAGATTTTGTTAAGAGTGATCGGCCTGTCAGGAACTTTAGCTACCGTTGTGCTCCCGGGTTTTAGCAGTGATTTTGCAATCGGGATCGAGAAGTAGCCTGCCTGGTACAGTAAACTTTCATTACATATGAATGTGCTGTGAACTGGAGGGGGGTCGCTACCTGTTTTCCCCCTCGAGCTGAGTTGTGTGTTGAAGGCTGGAAGCTGTACCCAGCTTGCATCAGACTGAACCTGCCTGCTATTGAATGCAGTTGGGCCATGCCCTGAGGGCCACGTCTCCCTACCCTGCTCCCTCTGGCAATCCAGAACAACCATCATCCATCCTGTTCTCAGCACTGGGTATCATGAGTAGTAAACAGGGTAACTCCCTGCAACATATCTTTTAAATCACAAGTGTGTCATCTGATTAATTTGTTGTGCTGTTTTCACAAACTGAGCCCTCCGGCTCTGGATTACAATCAGTGGGTGTATATGTTAATTTTCTTCTTAACAGGGCCCCTACCAGCTGCAACGCCAGCCTACCCCGGGCAACGGTCCTGGCTAGCCCCCTTTTCCATCCTGGGTACCCAGAGAGTGTGACTGATAGGGACCCTGACTGCATGCCCAACTGTGATATTCATAGTGTGTTTAAGCCAGTTAACCTGATTGCCCCCATCCTTGTTATAGACCCCCTGAATAAATCAGATCTACTTCTTTTTCTGCAATTTACATTGACTATAGTGTCTGTTTATGTCTGAGGTATTGCATAGTTGTTTTTGTCCTGCATCACCTTATTTTACGGGGTTCCCCAGAGTCAAGCTGAAGGAACCCGTCCTGGGGGCAATTGCTAAATCTAGGTGTATGTGTGAAGCCTTTTAAGGGTATTGGGAAGGTAAACATTATGTACTATGTGGGCCACTAGCAGGAGACAAGGGGGTCACAGTGTCCCCGAGGGCTGTGACCTGGTTAGTCAGACTGATACCAACCCTGACCTTTGGGTGGAGGCACCCATCACTTAACCTAGGCCCCTTAACCTGTTACTACCTAAGCAGGCAGGGGTAGTAGCCCTTGGGATAGCACCACCTAGGGATTATATATATATATATATATATATATATATTTATATATACATATATATATATAAGGAAATACAAAATCACATGTGCCCACACAATGCAAAGCATCATGGGCTTCACATGCAAATCACCACAGAATATTATGCTGGTTCAACTTAAAGCAGAATTGCATGGTGCCGGAAGGCCTCTCACACAGTTTGCAAAGGGTGCCAACAGATAACATAGACACGTGTTTAGTCCTACCAGGACTCAGTATGCCTCATCTGTTTGACACCACAATGGAATGAACCAGCTACCCTAAGACGGTCTGTCTGCTTTAAGTTGAACCAGCATAATATTCTGTGGTGATTTACATGTGCAGCCCATAATGCTTTGTATTGTGTGGGCATGTGTGATTTTGTATTTCCTTGAAACTTGGCTTCCCAGCCAAATGCCCTTTGGGTAACCATTGCCTCAGTGTTTGCGCACAGATATTCTTTGTCTTTTAAATTGTTTTTTGTTTTAATAGGGCTCACCACAACGTAACCCAGACAGACCGTCTTAGGGTAGCTGGTTCATCCCACTGGGGTGTCAAACAGACAAGGCATACTGATGGGTCTTGGTAGGACCCTTTGCAAACTGTGTGAGAGGCTTTTCGGCACCATGCAATTCTGCTTTAAGTTGAACCAGCACAATATTCTGTGGTGATTTGCATGTGCAGCCCATGATGCTTTGCATTGTGTGGGCATGTGTGATTTTGTATTTTCTTGAAACTTGGCTTTTAAGCCAAATGCTCTTTGGGGTAACCATTGCCTCAGTTTTTGCGCACAGAGGTTCTTTGTCTTATATGTCAGGGATTTATTTAACTCCATAAATTGATTAGCGTTTTGCTCATAAAAGTACTAAAACATTGTGAAAATGCATAGCACTTGCCTCACTATGTTTAACAAACATAACACTTCTAGAAAACCTATATAAATACTTTCTGTACAGTTAGCATTGTTCCAAGAAAAAAACTGCTAATCAATTATTTAAAACCCTGTATGTATATATATATTGAGCAGAACAGATGGCTGAAGTGGAGGAAGAGGAGGATTAAGAAGGATGAAAAGGTAAACTAGTAGTAAACTTACTAGTTAGGAGCGACAAAGTGTATAGAATCATAGAAATCAGATGGCAGAAAAGGACCTCATCGGCTCATCGAGTCTGCCCATACCCCCCTTCCCTACTCATCCCAATCCTATGGGCCATCCTCTCCACCTCCTTTCCTAATTCCATGTGTCTCTCCCATGGCCTCTTAAATCCATCCACCATTTTGGCATCCACCAGCTCCTCTGGCAGTTTATTCCATGCCTCCACCACCCTCTCTGTAAAGAGCCGCCCCCTCACATTGCCTCTCTACCTTCCACCTTCCAATTTTAGGCTATGCCTTCTAGTTTTAGCCCCCTCCTTCCTTCTGATCAAGCTCCCCGCATTCACCTTAGTGATCCCCTTCACATATTTAAAAGTTTCAATCATGTCCCCAAAAGTACATCTCCAGTTCCCTACATCTCTGTTCATATAGTTTCCCCTGAATGCCATGCACCATTTTGGTTGCTCATCTCTAAACCCTTTCCATCCCCTCAATGTCCTTGTGTAAGTGCGGTCTCCAGAACTGGACCCCGTACTCCAGGTGTGATCTCACCATGGCCTTGTACAGAGGCATCAATACCTCCCTTCTTCTGTTAGTTAATCTCCTCCCAATAGATGCCAACATTCCATTTGCCTTCCCCACTGCCCTGCTACACTGGCTACCAACCTTCAGGTTGCTCGATATAATGATGTCCAGATCCCTGTCTTGCTCTGCACTTTTGATTCCCTCCTCTACTAGAGTGTAAGCAGCTCTTGGGTTTTTCTGCCCCAGATCCATCACAGCACGCTTTTTGGTATTACATTTCAGCTGCCATGTTTCCGACCACCCTTCCTGCCTCTTCAGGTCCTGTCTCATGGCTTTCACCCCTCCCCCCGAGCAATGTCCACCTATTGCAGATTTTCATATCATCCCCAAATAAGCACAGCATTCCCTCCATGCCTTCTGCTATATCACTGATGTGTATATTAAAAGGGGTGGTCTAGGCACTGACACCTGAGGCACCCCACTCATCCCCCCTTAACATGGAATGCATTCCATTTACCACCAATCTCTGGCTGCTGCCCGCCAACCAGTTTTCCACCCATCTAGTTTTTTTCTGCCCCACTCTTAAGCCTTCTAGCTTATTTATTAGCATTCTGTGAGGGATAGTATTCAAGGACTTACTGAAGTCCAGATAGGCCATGTCCACTGATCCACCCAACCACCTGATTTACCCAGATGAAAAACTCTATTAGGTTAACATACAAACATACGAAAGAAGCCAGCAGAAGAAGGCCATTTGGTCCATCAAGTCTGCTCGTGTTGCAGGGTCCACAGCTTGATCTACTGTCCCTGCTCCCTCTCCCCACATCCTCCCTATCCATGACCCTTACCCTCCCCCTATACCTGTCCCAGCCTCTCTTAAAGCTGCCCACTGTCTTCAATGAGCTTACCTCTTCTGGCAGGGAATTCCAAGTGTCCACCACCCTCTCTGTGAAGAAGTGCTTCCTGACCTCCCTCCTAAACCTCCCACTCTCAAGCTTAAGAATGTGCCCCTTCATGTTATGGTTGGCACTCAAGAAGAATTAGCATTTATATAGTGCTTTTCATACACAATGTATCCCAAAGCACTTTACAAGCAATGCTAGACTGGTAGTGTAGTGAAGTGACTGCCATATCACACATCAACACCCACACACAGTCTGGATAATTGTATGAACCAGTTTATGGGAATGGGAATGTTGGCCAGGACACTGGGAATGTCCCCTACTCTTTGCGAGGAGTGCCCTGGGTTCTTTTATTTCCACCTAGACACCCACCAGGACAACACCAGGATGGGTAGAAGGGACCTTGGTTTAACATCTCATCCGAAGGACAGCACACCCCAGCAGTACAGCACCCCCCTAATACTGCACTCAGATGCCAGCATTTTAGGTGCAAGTTCAATCCCAGTGTGGGACGAGAACCTACAACCTTCTAGTTTAGGGGCGGATGAGCTACCAACTGAGCCACACTGACACTCATTTTAAAGAGACTCTCCTTATCAACCTTATTTATCCCTTTCAAGTACTTGAAGCCCTCTCTCTCTCTCCTGTCTTCCAGGGAGTACATGTTCAGTGCCCTCAACCTCTCCTTGTATGCCTTACCCTTCTGACCAGCTATTTTCTTTATAGCCCTCCCTGTCAACCTTCTCCAGCAGGTTAATGTCCTTTATGAGGTGTGGGCACCAGTACTGATCTGCATACTCTAGATGCGGCCTTACCAGTGACCTGTACAAGGGCAGCATAACCTCCTCTCTCCTACTGATCCTCCTAGATATGCATTGTAGCATCTTATTTGTCTTTGCTGCTGCTTTCTTGCACTGTGTGGAGTGCTTCAGGTCACTAGCGATCATCACTCCCAGGTCCTTCTCCTCCTCTGATGCAGATACTCGGACTCCACCCATGCAGTACTCTGTCCTAGGATTCTTGGCTCCAATATGCACAACTTTGCATTTCTTGGGATTGAAGCTAAGCTGCTAAATCCTGGACCACCTCCCTAGCTTTTCCAGATCTTCCTGTAGGTCCTGTATCCCTTCAGCTGTGTCCACTTTCCCACAGAGCTTGGTGTCGTCCATGAATAGGCACATTTTGCCCTTAATACCATGTCCAACGTCATTAATAAAGACATTGATCAACACCGGCCCCAGTGGGACCCTACTGGTTACCTGTCTTGTGCCAGTTAACTCTACCCCCACAACCACCCTCTGGTTTCTGTCCCTCAGCCAGTTTTCCACCCATCGGGCCATCATTTCCCCAACCCCGAGATCCTCCAACTTCCTGATCAACCTTTGTGGGGCACAGAGTCAAAGGCCTTGCTGAAATCAAGATAGAGGATGTCTACTGCTTGGCACCTGTTTACTGTCTTAGTGACACAGTCAAAGAAGTCAATCAGGTTAGTTTGGCAGGACCTCCCATTTGTGAATCAGTGCTGCCTTTTGTCCTGCAGTCCATTCTCCACCAGGTAGTCCACCAGCCTTTCCTTTATCAGTGACTCCATCACCTTTCCCATGACTGATGTGAGGCTGCCCGGGTAATAATTTCCCACCACCATTTATTGCCCCCTTTGTGCAGTGACACCACATCTGCCCTCCTCCAGTTCCCTGGCACACAACCCTTATCCATGGAAAATTAAATAGTCTCATCAGTGGGGCTGCCAGCTCTTCCCTCAGCTCCTGGAGCACCCTCGGGTGCAGGCTGTCCAGCCCCATTGCCTTGTCCACCTTTAACTTGCCCAGTTCTTCCTTTACCCTATCTATGCTGAACATACAAGGATCCACCATTTTGCCTTCTCTGCCCCTCCCCCCCAGCTCCGGTCCTCTACCCTCACCCTGCTCCTTGAATACCTAGCAGAAGTATTTATACAACTCCTCTTCTTTCCCTAAGTCCCCTTCCAGTTATATTTCTCCCTCGCCTTGCAACTTTACTATCCCCTGCTTCGCCTTCCTTCTTTTCCCCACATACCTAGCTCCCCATTTTGCCTGCTTAGTAAATTCTCCTTCATATCCACTTTAACCCTCCTTATCCTCTGCACTGTGACCCTTCTCTTCTCTCTCTATAAGCCTCCATGTCCTCCCCCTTTGTGTCTACTTATATTCCCTGAATGCTCTTTTCCTTTCCCTCACCACCGCTGCCACCTCCTTTGTAAACCAGAGCAGTCTCCTCCTTTTTTTTGTCTTCCACACCTTCTTAATGCAAATTTCTGTGGCCTTCAATACCCGTCCTTTGATTGCTCCCCATAGCTCTTAAACATCCCCTATATTCCCCTTCCCTGTCATTTCTTCCTCAACTATCCTCCTCATTCTGTTAAGGTCCATCTTTCTGAAGTCCATCATCCTTGTACTAGCCTGATGGTTCTATGTGATAATGGTGATTGTGGAAAGTTGATCGCCATTAGGGTGAGTGTACATCGGTGAAAATCAATTTTGCTGATGTACACTCATGGTGCAGACCAAAAGGGCGCCAAAAACATAGGTTTTATTGTTTTTGTTGGGGGGATGTGCCCCCCGCACCACCCTACTGAAGAATTCTCAACTCCAGGAGGGTGCATGTTGGCGGGGGTGAAAACAAACAAAAAAATAATTCACGGACCGGCGTAAAAATACCAACATGCCCAGTATCGAACCTGGCACCCTCCCAACCAAAGCCTGCTATGAACCCACTACGCCACAAAGCCAGCTCGGCAACCCACTGCTGTGCTACACTTCACAAACCCTCCCTCCCCTTCCAACAATCGCAAGGCGTGCTCATTCCACCCCCATGCGTGTATACATATAGTGACAGGATGTCGCTATAGCCATATTCACCCCCCTGTCCAGTAGTTTTGCGAACAGCACTACTGTTGAGTCACCCTTTTTGTAAGAACTCAATAGCAGATGCCCTTATCACAGGATACCTTGTCGATTTACTCTGCCTTCCCTTTTTTACCCTGAACTTCACCGTCCTGTGATCACTGGTCCCTAGTCCATAACCCACCTCCACTCCTTCCATACTTTCCCCATTTAGGAGGACCATGTTCAGCAGATTTTCTCCCTTAGTGGGCTCCCTGACCAGCTGTTTCATGAATGCCCCTTGTAGCACCTCCAGGATCCCCCTACTCCTAGATAATCTCACAGCTGGGATCTCCCAGTCCATGTCTGGAAGATTTAGGTCCCCCACTAGCAGAAGCTCCCCCTCGAGGGCCATCTTTGTAAGTGCGTGTATCATCTGTCTATCACCTTCTTCCCCCTGCGTCGGAGGTCTGTAAACCACCCCATCCTCAGAGATTCCCCAGTCCGTCTGTTGAGCACAACCCACATGAGCTCTGTCTCCGCCACCTTCTCCTGCCCGTCCATTGTCCTAATGTCATCTTTGATGCATAATGCCACCCCACTCTACTCTCCTACCCTCCCTGCCCTTCCTAAACAGTCTGTAACATGGGACAACTATCTCCCAGTCATGATGTTCTGTCTACCAGGTTTCACTTATCGCTACTATGTCCAGTCTCCAAGTCCACCAATTTGTTCCCTAAGCTTCTGGCATTTGCTAATAATCCCTTCCACCTGGACCCCCTCCACCCACTGCTCTCCGCTACTAACCTTTACTTGTCATTGGTTCCTACCAGTACTTTATCACCATCCTGGGTAAGAGACACTGGGAGACTCCCATCAAACCTGCTGCTTTCAGTGGCCCCTTCCCTGACCCCCTGAAATCATTTTAAATTACAATTTCTCTCGATAAAGTCCCCTAACCTTCTCTTTAGCACTGCTTGTCCCTCCCTCCCTATTCAGATGCAGCCTGTCCAGGGCAAATAGTCTCTGGTCCTACCATGTTGCACACCATTTTCCCACTACCCCAAACCCCATCTGTTTGCACCATTCCCCCAACCAATGATTAAATTCTTCAATCCTCTGCCTTCTTGCTGTGCTTGCTTTTGGCACTGGCAGTACTTCCAAGAAAGCCATCGACTTAAACCTTGCACTACTATAGAACCTAGCCAGCTCCTTGAACCTAGTCTGCACTTTCATGAGACTGCTACACTCCAGATCACTGGTGCCTAGGTGGAACACTAAGTGTGATCTCTCATCTTGCTGCTTTCCCCCTAAGGATATATTGTGCTTCACTTTTAGTGCCGTCGTTCCTGGCATACACGTAACCAAAATGGTGCTGTTTCTTTCTCCATTTCTATCCCATCTAATTCTCTTCAGTATTAAATCCCCTATGAGCAGTACCCTGCTCCTCCTCCCTACTAGGTCAATATGTCAAATACAGAGCTGAGCATGGAATACCGTGTGGAGCATATAGTGCGGTGTATTAGTGCGACAGGGTACAAAACCACGCAAGACACATGTGTTGCATGCAGTTTTGTACCCAGTCGTGCATGGGTGAGGAGGAGGAGTGAAGCGGAGATCAAGACCTCTGTTGGGGTGGTGTTCTTCTGAGCTGCCACCATGGCTCAGTGGGATGAGCCACGGCAATGCAGGGGTGCTAGTCATCTGTGGGCCTAGGCTCAAATCCCGGTCTCACACTTTTGTGAAACCGCATTGTGTGGTTTCTTTTTTTTCTCCCCGGTGGTGTTTCTCCCTGTCCCTGTGTTGACCCCCTCCCAGTAGTTGATTATAATAATGTGGGAGTTTTTGGGGTGCAGCTCCGTATAATGGGAGGTGCGGAGGGCAGAACCCCCCTCAGAAAACAAAGAAGCCACTAGCATTTTTAGCCAAAATGTGTTTTGAAGTATGTCTGAGCAGCAGCAATGTATCTGCTGCATTTACAGCGCAGTACATTGCTGCACTGTTATGTCATACCACATTATGACCCCGTGCTCTTTTCCCCTCCCTCTTCCTATGGTTTGGCATGCACCCCCTTCCTGGCATACCCTCTGTCTCTCTGGTCCCATTATCTCCGTTGTCCAACCCCTTCCCCATAGTTTTGCTGTCCCCCTTGACTGAATCCTTCTCCACCACCCCGGTGTCCCCACCAGTCCCCCTCATCCTAGCCTCCCTTTTCACATACTCCAACCCCTCTCTATACTACATCCCCTCTTCCCTGCTGCCCAAATCCCTATGTATACTGGTGCCCCCTTCCCCAATTCTTACCCTTCCTGAGCTTACTGTAGACTCCTCCCTTGTCTCTCCCTTACTTTGCGCCCCCTTGAGGCTGGTTGTACTCCGTCCTCCTGCATGTTTTGCCTTTGTCCCTGCATGGTCCCTACCAAAGTGCACCTCCCATTTCTGATCCTTCTAACACTTTCTCCCCTTCCCTGTCTCCAGAGAGTCTCTCATTTCCACACCCCTTATCATCATTGATCTCAAGTGCCCCCAGGGTGCATATCTGTTTTCTTGCCCTACCCCCTGACTTTGCAGCTGGTGCCTGATGCTCTCTTCCCAAATGCCTGCCCCCTCCGTGATGGTGTTTGCTTTGCCTTGCCTTCTTTGGCCCCACCACTTGTCACTCCCCTGGTCCCTCTTGTCCCTAATCTCTCTTGTGCCTAAGTTTACTGTAGCCTCCCTTGTGTTCCCCCCTTTTCTTTTCACCCCCTGTAGTCCTCTACTCTTCTTCTAGTGTCTACCTCTACACTTGTTCCCAAATCTTCTGCAGCCCCCTTGTTTTCACCCTTTCACCCTTTGCCCAGCAGGTGTTCTCTTTGGACCGCCTCTCCTCTTCCCCCTTCACCTCTCACCTACCCTGCTGAAGACTTATCTCAGCCATCCCACCTCCTCTCTTAGCCATGTAAGCTGTCTCCACACCGTGCAGCCCCCTAGACTCTATGCTATATCCAACACCATTGCTTCTCCACACCCACTGCACCACACCACCCTCCCAAAGAGGACCCGGATGCCATACTCAAGACCTGCCTGATCTCATATGAGACTACCCCTCCAACCTCTCTGCCCATTAATTCTGTCCACTAGATCTTAAAAAAAAATAAACACTGCAAAAATTCACCCTATTATACTGTCTGAAAAAGTGCAAGAGTGCCCCTTAAATAGCAAGAGACAACAAATCAGTTTCAAGAGACCAACTCCCCTCCTCCTTCTCCTGTGGTGGTAGCTCCCAGAGTCAGGTAGGAGTCCAGGTAGCCTATTTAATAATTAGTGGGGGAGTCCTTTAAAAGCCCAGCCACACAGTTCAAAATTGGTGCCTCTCTTCCCAGCGCCCCTGATTGGCTCCTGCGGGAGTCCTTCTCTGCGGCTAGGCTGACGACCTTTCCGATGCAGCAATGGCCACTGAAATCCTTCACCCGTGGCTGCCCAAGTTCTTTTTCATGGCTACAGCCACCTTCTTGCCCACCTCACAGCAAAACACTAAGTCCTTGTTCTGCGGCTGAGCTCTGGCCTTTTAAAGCCCAGCCGCACAGTTCAGAATTGGCACCTCTCTTCCCGGCTCCCCAATTGGCTCTGGTGGGATCCCTTCTCTGCATCTAGGCCGCCGACCTCTCCGATGCAGCAATGGCCACTGAAATCCTTCACCTGCAGCTGCAGCCACCCAGGTTCGTTTCCATGGCTATGGCCACCTTCTCTTCCACCCCACAGCAACACAGTAAGTCCTTGTTTTGTGGCTAGGCTCTGGCCTTTTAAAGCCCAGCCACGCGGTTCAAAATTTGTTTCTTTCTTCCCGGTGCCCCTGATTGGCTCCAGTCAGAGCCATTCTCTCCGACTAGGCTGCCAACCTCTTTGATGTAGCAATGGCTGCAGAAATCCATCACGCACAGCAGCCCAGGTTCTTTTCCATGGCTATGGCTCCCTTCTCTCCCTTCCCACAGCAACACAGTAAGTCCTTTTTCTGCAGCTGGACTCTGGCCTTTTAAAACCCCGTCACACAGTTCAACATTGGCACATCTCTTCCTGGCACCCCTGATTGATTCCAACAGGAGCCCTTCTCTGTAGCTAGGCCACCGACCTCTCTGATGCAGCAACGGCTGCCAAAATCCTTCACCTGTGGCTGCAGCTGCCCAGGTTCATTTCCACCACTATGGCCACCTTCTCTCCTATCCCACAGCAACACAGTAAGTCCTTACTCCACAGCTGGGCTCTGGCCTTTTAAAGCCCAGCCACACAGTTTGAAATTGGTGCCTCTCTTCTCAGCACCCCTGACTGGCTCCAGCGGGAGCCCTTCTCTACTTCTAGGCTGATGACCTCGCCAGTGCGGTAGTGGTTTCCAAAATCTTCACCCATGGCTGCGGTTGCCCAGGTTCTTTTCAGGGACTATGGCCACCTGCTTTCCCACCCGACAGCAACACAGTAAGTCCAAAGCAGTCAGTTATCATGTTCATTCATGACAATGTGTTAGTGATGATGACTCTTATGTCACACATAGTGATAAGCTAGTTGGGTATGAAAGTATCATAACCATAGAATCATGGGCCCCTATGCACTATGCCTAAGCACCCTGTATACACAGCACATAGGCAAACTTATGTCAAGTAGTCATGGTTCTGCATCCCATCATGCTACACATGCAGACAGTCAACAGGAATGTCAGGGGACCTACACGCTGAGTGCTGGGTGAAGAGAGGCACAGATTCACATGAGCAGGTACTCTGTCATACCCACTGCACCCCACATACAGCACTCTTATGGCCACAGCAGAACCTACCCTCCCGAAATTGCTGCCCAGATTTTCTGTTGGGCAGGGGGTGGCAATCTTGGCACCCAGTCATTCAGATGAAAACCATGGGAGTCAAACCATCCCACAATCCCCTGCTCCATATGGAACAGGGGATCCACTTGAGGACCAGGACAGGCACCTGATTGGATGCCTGCTTGTGTCCACCCATCTGTCCCCTGGGTACTGGGGCCATGGATAGGCACCCTGCAGTGACTGCTAATCCTGAATGCCAGCCACCAGGTGTGTGTCCTGGGGTGTAGAGCTACACATGCCTGGTACACGCCTTACGTGCATACCCAGCATGCAATAGTGCATAGTCCCCCTCATGAGGATTTATATTACTGGGTGTTACCATTAACCAATTCAAGAACAACTTTTATAAAATGTTTTTGCAGCTTAACTGGAGTGCATCTGCAGCTCTGTCACAGTGCAGTACCCTAACTGGTCTCCTGCGACCCTCCCTCCTCCCTACTTTTGTTTTCTAATACACCCTTTTTTATCTGTCTCTTGCATGCTTGAAGCCCTCCAGTTTTTGCCTTCACCACATCTGCTAGCAGTCTGTTTCAGGCATTGTCCACCCTTTCAGTAAAGAAATATTTCCTCACATCTCTCTTAAACTCCCTACTCCAGTTTCACTGCATGCCCCCTGGTCCTGCTTCTCCTTCTCATTTAAAAGTGGTATCAATCCAGCACCCTGTTCATCTCTGTGAGGTACTTACCTTATATGCCTCTTTCATGTCACCTCTCGCTTTCCTCTCTTCCAGGATGTATATGTTGAGATCCCTCAGTTTCTCCTTGCAGGTCTTCCTGTGCAACCCCAGCACCATTTTAGTTACCCTCCTCTGGACTGCCTCCACCATGTCTATGTCCTTTCTGATGTGCGGCTTCCAAAACTGGACACAGTACTCCAAGTGGGGCCTCACCAGTAGTGCTGTGAAAAAATAAAATTCCATAGCAGATTTATCGCAGCAGGCAGAATTTCGCTTATTCGAAATTTCAGAATGTACTTTGGCAACTTTTGCAAAATTCTGACATAGAACAGCAAAATGAATGTACGAATTGTTGATCAATGTATTAAACTGCATAAAGACATTCCACGGACCAGATCACTGAACTGTGGAATGATTGCATGTATTGCAGACTGTTGTAGTATTATTCTGTACTTCATGAGTATCATTCCACACTTCAGCCAGAAAATTTCACAGAATGGGACAGAAATTCACCTAAGATATTTGGAGGATTTGGATTTTACCAAAGTCAGAATTTATAAAAATGTCATGAAATTTGCAAAATGTTGCAAAATGGCTGTGAATTTGGAATTCACAGTTTCCACCCCACACTACTCACCGGGGGAGATACAGTGGCAACACCACCTCCTACTTGCAGCTGAATATACCCCTACCTATGCACCCCCAGCATCCCACTCCTTCCCACTGCTTTGTCACACTGCCTACCAGGTCGAGGTCATCAGATATGAGAATCTCAAGGTGCCTTTCCTGTTTAGTGACTGTCAGTACCTCTTTCCTATCCTATATTTAGTGCTTGGGTTCCTATGTCCTAGGTGTATGATTTTGCTCATTTTGGCATTGAAAACCAACTGTCATGCTTTAGACCACTCCTCAAGTTGCCCCAGATCACTGCTCTTTCTCTCCATCTTCTCCTGAGCGTCCACATTATTGCAGATTTTGGTATCATCTGCAAAAAGGCATACCTACCGTTCTAGTTTCTCATCAAGGTTACTTATGAAGACATGTATAGAACCAGTCCCTATAATGAGCCCTGTGGTCACTATGAAAACCCTGCTAAAGGAAAGACTGGTTGAGTATCTTGAATCCAAAGGGCTGCATGTAATCATGGGGGCTGGTCACTCTTTACCAGCTGGTCACACTTACATCATTTTGGTGATTTCCATTTACCACCTTTCTCCTTTCTGTCAATCACTGTTTAACCCAGTTTATCCCTCTGGATCCCACCCCCATGTTGTTCATTTTCTTTATCAGCCTCCTGTGCAGCACGTTGTCAGATGCCTTGCTGAATTCCAGATAGTCACCATCCACTGCCTTCTCCTGATCTATTTTTCTGGTCACCAAGTCAAATTGAATGGATTTGTTTGGCATGACCAACCCCCCCATGATTAAATGCAGCCCTTTGGATTCAAGATACTCAACCAGTCTTTCCTTTAGCAGGGTTTTCATTAATTTCCCAGTGCTGATGTAAGACTGACTGGTCTATAGTTGCTAAAATGAACTGTAATTTGATTTTTAACATACCATACAAAACAAGCAAACAATACAACAATACAACCAATACAAAAAAATACACCCCTTAATGCCTTCCATCCTCCCCCCACTCCCAACTCCCCCGGCAGAGTGGCACTGTTGAAAACCACTAAGGGTGAATATATAATTCAAACTGGCAACAACACTGTGATATTATAAAAAAGCAAATGATGAGCCCAATTGGAAACCTTACAAATACCACCTACTCAATATATGGGGCATGCAACTTACTCCATTTCCTATCGAAGGATGGAAGCCTGTTATGTAAACTAGCAATCATGCATTTAACCCAGATGTTGAATAAAAGCTCCTGCAACCATTCCTGGTATGACAGGGGTACATCCTCTGTAAAGGTGTGATGATATCTAGCTACATCATCACACCGAAAAAAAGACCCAGCAACAAAGCAAAGCTTCCAAGTACCATATCACTACACCGCTGACAGAAATCAGCACTTACCTCAAATGGAAACAGAAGCAGCATCTTATCAGGTAAACTTCAACTTGGGCATTGAACACACCTTGACAAAATAAAAAATTAAAAATGAATAAACCAGCTGGTAAAAAGGATGTAAAACGCCATATACAGGTTACAGCTGAACAATTAGACTCTATAGAACTGAATAAAAATGAGCAGAATACCAAATGCCAAACCAAGTGGCAGTGAATGTCTTTAAAGATTGGCTGACAGAAAAAAAATTTGAGATTGACTTCTCAACAGTAACATCTGAATGTTTAAACAGATTGCTTCATGAATTTTATGGCAGTGTCAGAACAACAAATGGGGAACAATATGGTATAACTAGTTATACTGGAATACGAGCTGGCCTTAACCGTTTTTAAAATGAACAGTCTCTCAACAGAAATTTGTGCTTAATGACTGACCCTCCCTTCACGACTTAAAACAATGTATTCATTGGAGTGATAAAAAACATCAAGCGTGAAGGAAAGGATATAACAAAACACCACCCAGCATTATCTGAAAAGCATCTACTTTTGATTATAAATTCAGCAGCCCTTAACCCAAACACAGCACCAGGTTTATTATGAAAGGTTTGGCTAGATTTACAGCTTCATTTTGCTCGACGAGGAAAAGATGGAGTCCGGCAGTTAAAACCAACTTGTTTTATTTTCCACAGCAACGAACAAGGATTGCGGTATGTGTCCCTTGCATGTAATGAGTACACCAAAAATCACAACGACCCATTAGAAAGAAATAAAGAAAGTACACGTGGCTTCATGTTTGAAAACCCCACTGACCCACTTTGCCCTGTCAGAAGCCTCGGGCTGTACTTACAAAAGCTTCCACCGGATGCCCCTGCTCTATACTGTCATCTCAAATGACTGCTACAAAGCTTCCTAGACAAACACAGTATATGGTACTCTAAAGAACCCTTGGGTGTAAATTATCTTGCTTCTATGCTCCCCAGCGTGGCCTCGTGCCCAACCGCCTGAGGCGTGACGATATCTCATGATATACCACTCCCTGTTGTGCATTATTGCTTAATTCTACACCGCTGGCTAGATTAAGATAAACCCACAGATAGGGAATTACATGCTGAACTAATGTTCACCCTTAAGCCTGAAAAATCCATTACTAGTTTGAATAATAGACTGGCAAGTTACCAAAAGAACGGGGAGCATCCACATGTTCTTATGCAGTTGGAACTACCACCTGTCTAAAGATCTTCTTATCCTCAGGTATGGATGGTGACAGCACCAGACACTGGTACGATTTCATGGGGTAAACATTTTATGAAGAAGACTGATGTATCTTACTGAAGATAAAGATTGCCAATGGTACTTACTGCACTTTAAAGAATGCATTTGCTCTGTCTTGTACAACACAGATCTAAACTCATGCTGATTCTGTACTCATGTGTTCTGAAATGGGTCTGTCTGTACTGTTCTACTGTTTTGTTGTTTGTCCTGTGAAAAACAGAAAACTCAATAAAGTACATTAAATTAAAAACAAAATATTTGGATGTATCCTGTTCAGTGCAATAGCTTTGTCCACCTTAACAGCTGCAATTCCCATACTGTATGAACTCTTCTGAAAATAATCCTTGAATATATCCTGTTCAGTACCATAGCTTTGTCCACCATCACAGCTTCATATCCTTTAAGGACTCTTCTGAAAATGAACTTATGTCCACCCCCCCCCATTCCTGCTACTCTGAGGCAGCCCCCATTTCTTTAAAATCTGCTGTCCACTGTACAATGATCACTACTACCTGGGGGAAGCCACTGCAACATCTGAAATGCCATCCCTCCTAGTAAACACTAGGTCTAGCTCTGCACTGCCCCTTGGGAGTTCCTTGACTAGCTGCCTAAGAAAAGCCCCTTGTAGGGAGTCATGAATTGCCCTACTCCTTGCAGAAGCTGCTCTTGTTCACATCCAACAGACTGAAGTAATCAACTAGCAGCACCTACCCCTTACTCGACAGTCTAATGATAGCTTCCACAAGTGCCGTATCCAGTTCCTCTCATCATGCTGGAATTCTGTTAACTATCCCAGTGTGGATAAAAGTCCCACAGCCTTTCTTCAGGTTGACCTACAGCACCCCAGCCCTTCCTTTTCCTTTTGATGTCTCTATTCCTCCATGGCCTATATTTCCTCCCTCACATACCTGTATGTAATTCAACCTTTCCTCTGTCCATGCCCTGTCTGTCCTGAACATAGAGTAGCCCAGTATGGCCACATTCCAGTCATTGTGCTCAGGGGACCACAACTCCATAATGGCCATAAATCCAGGTCCATGTTAGCCTCCACCATGATGACTTCCAGGTCTGGAATTTTGTTTCCAACACTCCTTGCTCAGGCACACATGGCTATCCACACCTTCCTCCCCCTCTGCCCACTGCCATGCTCCCCCTCCTATTTCTGATTGTGTTTTTCCCAGACATTCCCCCGACTGTCTTCCTACCTTTTTAATTTCTTCATTCATGTCTCTTTGAACCCTCTAATATGTCTTACTTGAATTTCACCCCCCTTTTCTTCTGTCTTGTCCCCATACTTTCATTTTGGTGACCTGCCCTAGGGGAGTTTTCTCACCTCAGGCTCTCCTTCCCAGCTGCTCCATCAAGTTCTTGCCACTCTTGTTTTACTGCCTCCTCCTGGCTAGTTTAAATGCTTATCCATTCTAGTCTAAAAGTTAAGTTGCCAGATCTTGGTCCACTTTTCCAGTTTCTTTTGGACTCTTTGAGATATGTGGAATGTGATGCTCGAGTACAGTGTTCCGTTCTAGAGGCCCCACCTCTGAAAGGACATGGACAGGATGGAGGTGATACAGAGGAGGGCAATGAAAATGGTGCAGGGCCTGCATCAGAAACCCTACCAAGAAAGGCTTAAGGAATTAGATATGTGTTCCCTAGAAAAGAGGAGGGAAAGGGGGGATATGATAGAAACAGTCAGATACCTCACAGGTATAAACAAGGTACAGGATGGGGGCATTTTCCAGAGAAATAGAAGCTCAAGGACAGGGGGTCACACTATGAAGCTGGGGGAGGGGGCTTAGAGGAAATGTGAAGAAGTACTTCTTCACATAAATGGTTGTGGATGCTTGGGACAGCCTTCCAGTGGAGGTGGTAGGGGCTAAAATGGTTATAGGATTCAAGAAAGCATGGGATAGACCCAAGGGGCTCTTAGAAGTGATGCAAGGCGGGTTGCAAAGTGAAAAACGAGTAGGGTCTGAGGTGGCACTGTAGGTAGGGAAAATAGAGCAGACTAGGTGGGCCAAGAGGTCCTTATCTGCTGTCAACTTCTGTGTTTCTATGATGCCTGCTGATTCAAAAATGGTACACAATATGATATGAAGTAAGTACCCAAATTGGTCAATGAACATGAATTAAAAAAGTGCACCCTACTACATATCTTAGTGTCATCTGCAAAGAGATATATTTTGTCCTGAACCCTTCTCTAGTTTCACATACATATTGAAGAGTAGAAGACCCAGTACTGAGCCCTGAGGTACCCTACTGGTCATTCTTCTAACCTCAGAATGCTTACCATTCAGCTCTACCCTTTGGGTTCTTCCTCTAACCAGTTTCCTCCCCACCTTGTTATCTCTTCCCTGCCCCCATGTTGCCCAACATCTTCACAAGGAGTCCACGGGGCATCAAGTTAAAGGCCATGCTCAAGACCAGATACAAGAAATCCTGTAACTGGTCCTTGTCTACAGGCAGAGACACTATATTGAAGAATTCTAGGTTCATTTGGCAGGACATCCCTTTCACAGAGCCATGTTGTTTACTGTCCTGGAGACTATGAATCTCCAGAAAGTAAAACAACCGTTCCTCTTTAGTCTCCAGCAGCTTCCCTACAAGAGAGTCAGGCTGACCAGTCTGAGTTGCCAGGGTCTTCCTTATCTCCAGTGTTTTGTAAATGATCATGCCTACAACTAGTGAACAGCTGAGCTGGCCTGCCAAAGCTGCTGCCAAAGTCTTCACTTCTCTGATCACCAAAGAATATAGCCTGGTGATTTCCCCACCTTTGACTCCATCATACCCTTGAGTATTCTACTGCCAGTGATGGTCCCCATCACCATCTTAGTCACCTTCTCAACTGTTTTTATTATTTTTTATTTTATTTTATTATTGTCTCATATGATAACCTTTGAGCTAGAAACTCATTTACAAAGGTTCCACATCATAGCGAGAATAAAACAATAGGTACAGTAAATACAGTGGATGGAGCATTAACAGATGAAGGTAATATACAAAAGAATGACAACACAGCAGGATAATAACAACAGTCATATCAGGTGGCAATGAGCTCAACGACAACAAATATTATAGTAATTAAAATAAAATGCTTCAGGACAGGTAATACAGGCAAACAAGGACAGGCAGGGGATTAATGTAAAAAAAAGACAGGGGTCCAGATCAGTAGAGAAGTAGTGATAAGGGAGGGGTGGGGATAAGAGCCACCAAGAAAGTGGCTAAGGGTGGTACAGCAGGAACAGGGGGTAGATAAGTGCTGTGGGGTAGAATGGATGAGCATGAGGGATGGGTGCCACAGGAGGCGAGATTATGTCGAGGGGGTTTAGATGTGAGGCAGAGAAGCATAGGGAGGGTACAAGGGGGGAGGACTGAGGGGAGACAGAATGAGGAACATAAGGAGGGAAGAATGAGGAAGGGCAGGAAAAGGGGTGGGGAAGGTGAGGTGAGGAATCAAGGTCCATGCCTAAGTTGTTCAGAATACTAATAGGGTGCATGGAAGGGTAGGTGAGGGTGAGTGGCAGGAGGATGTAGATCAAGATAAGCAATATGGGAACAGCTGGATGATAGTGAGTGGGTCAGGGGATGGATGAGGGATGAAGGGAGGAAAGGATGGGAAAGACTTAGTGGAATACAAGGGAGGGAGGGTGGAGAGGCGAGGTGTGTAGTGCACAGTAAGCACTAACGTTGATCAGTGGGCTGCCTAGGGGTAGGGTGGTAAGAGAGGGAGGTGGATAGAAATTAGTCTGTGGGAAAGGGTGGGGGCAGGATGGGGCTAGGGAATACCCCTAAGTAATGCTCCATCCAGGGAGGAGGATGTGGGTGAGCAGTGGAGGAAGGGAAATTAATGAGGGGGGAAGGATTAATCCAAGCAGTCACGTTTCATCTCGCTATAAAGGTGCTGTTTGAGCACACTTTTGAACTGCCCAAGTTTAGAGATATTTAGGATGCTGGCTGAGAGCTTGTTGAGTCAAAGTGGGAATGCAGTGGCAGACGCAAGGAGAAGCTAAGGGACTGAAGCCACCACTTGGGAAATTGCTCTAAGTTAGCCTTGAGTCATGTGTGGCATCAGCAGTGACTTTTTTAAATTTAAATATTACAGATAAGCTGCCTGCCACATCATTCTCTGCTTATATGATTCCAAGCCCCCCACCTGACCCAACTTGACTTGATAGAGTAGCACTAAAGAGGGGATGGTAAAAGAAAGTACTGTAGCACTTACGTCCAGGTTTTGCAGTGCTGGCTGTTTCCTGTAAGGGTAGCGGGGAGGTGAATGTGACAAACTGATCTGGTGATGCATTCCAATGCAGTCATTGTGTGCATGACTGCACTGTCATGTCATGTCATGTGTTGTTGCCACCCGACCCACAGAGATAGGCATTAGCAAGCAAGTGCTTGTGGAATCAGGTCTTGCTAGTCGATTACAGTGGCACATGCGAACACATTCAGCATGAGTGGCACTGTACCATGTGGTGTGCTTAGTGTTTTGTTTTTTTCCAGCACCCATGTGATACAGTGCTACATAGCTAGCATGCACGCTGTCTGTTTGCGGTCATCATTTGGAACCAGATTGAGAGACAGCATCTTGCTAACTGCCATAGTGCACTAAGTGAGATTTCACTCATTGTGCATGTCGGGGCTATAACTTAAAAAGTTAAACATCATACTACATGTATCTTTAGTCTCACTCTCGTCTCACTTTCATTGACTCACTGAACAACTGAACTGGTGAGATAACCGCAGCAGAGAGGGTTGCATATGCTGGACTGGGGTTCAGGGGGAAGAGTTGGAGGGAACGATGTTAATCTTTTACTGTGTCTGATGAACAACTGAAATTCTATAAAACATACTGATATGAAAAAATAAAATAAAGCAAAAAAAAAATCACTATTCCTAAGCAGTCAAATTGAACTGAGTGATTGTTGCTGCAAGTGGACTGGGAAAGATATAGTCTTGTGCGTTGTCCTTGCCAAAAATTAGGATGTGTTGCATTTATAGCAGCTTGCTACTTAACATGATGTTTACTAGAAAATGCTTAAGACTGCATCTCAGAGCATGAAGAAAAATGGGGGCGCCTAAGTGAGCCCCAGACCCTCCGCCGATTGAGTTGGGTATTTCATAGTGTTAAGCCCACTACGTTAGTTACCTATATGTTTGCCTCTGGTGGGATGACACACTAAGCAAAAGGCCCTTTTTCAGGTGTGGCCCAAAGCCACAGAACAAAGCAGTCACAGTTGGTAATACAATTTGCAATTACAAATATATGCAATAGAATAGGAGAAATAGTAACAAATATGTCAGGCAGACCTCAATTGTAAACACAGACTCATAGCACAGGCTCATGCAACAGTGTAACCATGTCACGTGGAACCAGACACCACCAGGCTACGTCCACCAGGCTATGGCCAGCATTCTGAGCACCCCCTCAGGAAGACCTCTGGTTGAAGCACAGGGGTTTGTGTGGCTATCCTGCTGCACCCATTGCTATTTGAGCAACTTCTTTCAGCAATAAATATTTTGAACTACAAAGTTTACCAGGCTTGTGGCTTATTCTAAAGCTTGCTGATAGCTCTGGTGAGTACTTTGCTAATCTGGATTGGCAATAATGCCTGCCAGTTGGCCTGTCCAACTCTGGAATATGTCCAGTATTTGTCTACCATCCAGGCAGCTACTCACACAGCACAACATCACAGACCACAAACATGCCATCAGGTCCTGGACAGGAAAGGCAGCCTATGCCACTGAGACTCCTGGAGCTCAAATCACCTGACTCTGCTGCTTTCCCCTAGATGGGCCAGACAATGGTGGTGAGATGGTGTTGGGTCCAAACAGGTTGACTCCCTCAGGAACATCCAGTGTAGGAGTCAATGGAAGGCTTGAAGCAACACAAGGGGGACATCACATTAGCCTAGCACCTGGGAATGCCCACATGACTCAGAGACAGCACTCTGTGAGTACAGTGATGACAAAGGGCCAGCACCAGGCCAGGAGCCTTCATGCCCATGAAGCAATCGGGGGGTCATACAACCTAAAGGTACCACGCATGCATTGCCCTTGAATGGGGTAGGGAAGTAACAATATAATCTAGTACCATTCACAATTCAGCTGAGTGTGCCCCTCACATATTGATGGCATGACAGCCCTGTCCAGAGCCCATCTACCCTGAAGTACACATGGACACACATACCTGGGTGCATTCCATGATCTGCCACAGAATTACATAGTCATCACGGTAGGCATGGCCCTCCTGCCACAGATCGTCAGGCAGCAACATCTGTGACCAGGCCCATCATGCCACCATCACTATGCTGCAAGCCCTATGCCACTCCAACAACTAGAGTGTCATATGCTTTGGCCTCCCAGAATGTCCTGTAAAGAGGACATACAAAGATACATATTGGCATCCCTGCACCATGCACATGTCACCCCCTTCCCCCATTCCAGTGATCACCTGCAGTGACCATGGGATGGCCTATAGGTGTCCCATTTTATCTTGTTAGAATATTAGACTGATCTGCCTCAGACTGTGGGCAAGTCAGCTACCCTTTACTGCACCAGTCAGTGGTGTACAGGTCCACTAGCTGCACCTGCATCAGCAGCATTTCCATACTCTCTCTATCACAAGAGCACCCTGCCAATTATGACTTGAACTGCCAGCTACATCCCTAGAGGTTTGTGTGGCCACTTCTCTTAAGGGGTATACATGGCCAGATGTGGGCAGTGCCTCACAGAATCCTGCATCTGCAGTGTGTTCTACCTGTGCATATAAAGGGGGGACATGGTGCAGCCTTGTTGTTCTGGTTGTCCACGGACTACTCGCTTAGCAACACTTGGGTGAGACGTGTAGTATGTACTTGTCATACCTGCTGGACCTACTCCTGCTGGACAATGAGCTGCAGTTAGAGCAGGAGTACGGCAGCTGCTGTAGGCCATAGGTGTGTGGGCCCCATCTGCAGGTGGCCACACTAACCCACATGCCCTGCATCCAGCACTGTAACCTGTGCAGCCTCATAGGGACGACTTTGCACTCACCATGGGATTGTCATGTCACTGACCATGGAACAGAAGCTACTGTTTGCCTTGGCAAACTATGCCACAGGCTTCTTTCAGTGGGTGACTGGTGATGGAATGAGTACCACTGAGGCCATTATGTCCCATGCACTGCACTAGGTGATAAACGCTCTAGTTCACCATATGTTCACCTACATATCCTTCCTAGCCACTGAGCAGGCCATGCAGTCCACAAAAGTTGGATTCCATACATAGCATGGATTCCCAAATGTGCCTGGGGCAATACACTGCACCCATGTGGCAACACTGTCATTGGCGCTGCATGAGGAGGCATGCTACAACTGGAAGGGTTTTCACAGCATCAGCATGAAGGTGGCCTACTATGCAGATGGAGTCATCAGCAATGTGTGTGCTAAGTAGCACAGATCCTGTAGTGATGCATACATATTCAACTACTCAGGACTGCCGAAGCTCCTAGAGGCCCATGAGAGACAGGCAGGATAGCTGCTTGGTGAGTGCTGGTGTTACCATAGGCTGGTGCTGGCTTACACATGTACATAGTTACATACTGTACCTGACTGTGCCCTTCTCCCCCCACAAGTGACAGTAGAGTGCCATTCAGGACAAATTTCATGACACCCTACCTGTTGCCATCCATAGACATTGAGGGATGAAACAATAAGGCACACTGTAGGACTCTTGCTGTGGTGGAACGCATATTCAGACTCCTGAAAATGCATTTCTGATGCCTTGATTGGACAGGTGGAACAATGATGCTGGCACTTGGGAAGATGTGCCAGGTGTTCATTGCATGTGCCATGCTGCACAATCTGGCTATATGATGCCACATACTCATCCTAGAATATGTACCAAGTGAGGGTTGGTTGAACAATGATTGTGGAGAGCCTGGTGACATTGTGGCAATGGGAGTGTAGCAGCAGGATGGAAGACTGTCTGGGAGACACATAAGGCATCTTCTGGTGCTGGATACATTCAGTGAGTAACATACCCTCCATGGCCCTCGGGAGGTGGTGCCGCAGTAATGTGCAGTTGTGAACTGAGTGGTGTGCTACCTTGGAAGGCTACTGGGTAAGGCTGCTGTGGATGGATGACTGTGTGACATGGTGCATTGCCCTGCCCCATGGCCTACTGTCCCATTTGCCTGGCTGGGCAGGGTGAACTCAGTGCTATTGTGGGCTTCAGGGATGCAGCTGTAGGCCCCCAACAGTCCTCCCATGGTGATGTCTGCATCCATGCATGGTTCTGAGTGCAGTGCTGAGTACTGGGCTGTTGTGTGCTTGGGGGTTGCTGCATGGCCTGCCATTCCAGGGTGTCAACAGTGCAGCACAGCACACTGCATACCCCTCTCTGCTGCAAGCTGTCTCACCTGCACTGTGTTCTCCCTTGTGGCATGCAGCCTTTCCAGCGTCAGGTGCCATACTTCTGAATAGTATTGGTGGAATATACTGGACTGGCATGGGCACCATGTGGCCTTATGTGTGGGTGGCTGGCACTCATTTTTTTTACTTGAAAAGTTTATTGACTTTCACTGGACAGAATAACATTAATTATAAATCTCAGTACATAAGCAGGTCTCAATACCATCAGTTGATAAGAATCAAAATAATACTACTATCATAATCAGTATTCATTGAAATCTCACATTCTTTTTTACAGGCAACAGTCTATCTTCCTGGAGGTTTCTTGTATATCCTGCTCTGTGCATCAAGGCCAATACAGCATATCTAGGGCACAAAGCCACCTAATCATATTCATTTTTTATGCTAAAAAAAAGTGGACTTACAGCCATTACCCACCACAAAACAGTAAAATAACCATTCAATACATCTAACCAAAATACCTATTTAACAATGTCATATATTATATAAAAGAATAAAAAAAAATCATTAATAAAATTCATAACTTTACAACTATGGAAACCGTGTGTCGTTAGTTACTTTCTAATCTAACAGTATTTAACCTAAAGGGATTGACATAAATCTCTGTAGCCACTGTGGCATCAGGGAACATTTAAGTAGACAACCCTGGCAATATCTAAGTGTTACAGAGAATCCAAATTAGCTGAACCTCAAACCTTACAAACCAGAGAAAACTGCAGAGTAAGGACTTAGGCAAGTAAGTATTGTTCTAAGACAGGGGTACCCTCCCTGTCTTCCACATAATCGAAGGAAGGGAGCCATTTGGAATTAAATTGATTTGTACGAAAACTTAAGCAAGCAGTTATGGCCTCCATATTTCTGACAGAGGTCACATTAGCCCTCCACATAGAGATGGACAATGGGTGAAGTGTAACCCAATGTTGTGCAATCACCTTCAGTTCCGGAACCATCAAGACAAAAAAAGGTACCTCTGAGTCAATGACCTTACTCCCTCAGGGGGTAGACCCAGAACTAAATTTACGAAGCCAGGGGGATCTCTCAATTGGAAAATCTCTTGGATTGCTGAGGACACCTCCAGCCAATATGATCTGATGCCTTAGCAGTCCCACAATACATGAAAGTGTGTCCCCCTCACCCTACAGAGTCTCCAGCACTTGTTTGTATGTGAGGAAGCATAATGCAAGAATATTACCAGAGTAATAAAGTATCTAACAGTCACTTTCCACCTAAATTCCCTGCATGTGGGCGAGTTGGTGGTTTTATGTATCCCAACCCATATTCTACTCCATTGTTCCCCTGTAAGTGAGAAGTCCATTTCCTCCTGCCACCTGTCTTCATCATTTTGAACCAGGAGTGCACCCACCCCATCCTGCAAGACCTTATATATGTAGGAAATATAGTTCCATGTATCAGCCACATGGCTCTTTTGGTACATCCTCAGTAGTGGTTGAGCCGGGCTCTTCACCAGAGCCGTAATTCCCACCGTTGAGTTAAATGTAGTGCTGGCACTGAAGAAACCTGAAAAAGTTATTTATGGGGAATGCCAAATCCCTGTTGTAACATTTCAAAGGATTTAATTACCCCGTTCTGTAGAAACTGTGTGAGTCAATGCAGTCCCTGATCCCAGCCAGCAAAATAATGGTAATTCTGTGAAGCTGGGAACTGGGGGAGAAAAGTTAGGGGAATATATGACCATACAGGGGTAGGAATTTCCCACTATTGTCTAGTATGTACTTATGTAGTTATGGTGTGCTTAGTCCATCTATTAGCAATGACCTTAAGATCTGGAGATAGTGCCATCCAGTGGAACATATAACAGGGAGTTTTATTTTATTTCATTTTTGTTTACTGAGTAAGTTCACTAGACAACAAGAATCATCCATTTTGAGGCATGACCCGGGAGAATTACAGACAAGATTGGAACATCATATCACAACATGCAAAGTGACAATCAGTATACAATACAACAAAATCAGTGGAGTTACAGGATCGTCACAATTGATGAATGAGACCATTTTTCCATCATATATCACCCCCTTCATACTCAGGAAACATAATCTTCAGGACTGGTAGCAACTGTGTTGCTTTATAATAATTCAGAAAATCTGGGACTCCTAGCCCCTCTCTGCCAGAAGATCCCACCTTTTCCTGGGTCTTCTATCTGCCCAGACAAATCTAGATAATTTTTTCGTAAGCTCCTTCCACTCTACCCGTGGGAATGGATTGGCAGGTTAGCAAAACAAATACTGGGGTAAAATATTAATTCTAATGGTTTCAATCCTATTCGTAAAGGTAAAGGGTAATGTTAGTCATCTGTTAATATTCTGCAAATACTTGCCATTTTAGTGTCTAATAATTAAACTGGTAAAGTTTTGAAGGTCTGTGGGTATATAGATCGCAAGGTAACAAATTTCTCCCTAACCCACTTGTGGCTGGCACTCGCAAGTGTCAATGTTGGTGTCTGTACCTGTGGATATTTGTTCTTATTTAATTTTATTTATTGCAAACTTCGGAGATTACTTTTGAGCACAAGTGCTCATTTATAAAGGTTCCCTGTCTAATACATAGTCACAAAAAAAAACTTTACAAGTACAAAAAGTACTGTAGTTCCAGTGGAAATGCAGTTGAGTCAGGCTCCAAGCACTTAAGGCAGAACAATTACTTTTGAAAAAATCGATACAGACCATTATATAAAAAGTTATAAGGTTTTGTACAGTGAGACACTGAATAAATTGGTTAACATACAATTGCACTGGACTACAAAGGCATGTCCACAAATATCTCCTAAATGGATTAAACTTGGGGAAATTTGGCAGTGTATCAGGCAAGTCATTTAACTAGTTAGTGGTCTGAACAGCAAATGACCACATTCCTGGCTGAGTACACCAGAATGGAGGCTTAAGGGCATTCCTGTCCATGTTCCTGGTGTTGTATTGGTTGGAGATGGTGCAAAAGCAATTTGATAAAATAGGAGGTGTTAGGCTCAAGAGTGCCTTTTTGACTAGCAAACATGTACTGTATGGAGCTTTATTTTACTGGGTAAAAGTAGCCAGTTTGTGAGTGTGTAAAAGGTACAACTATGAGCGCAGTTATGTGCACCAAGTACAAAGCAGCCTGCCTTATTACAGATAATTTTTATTCTGTTTAGCACCATATCATAGCTTCAGCATAGACAAGTAGCCCAGAATCTGTAGGTGACAGAATGGAGCTAGCCACAATAAGGTCTAGCATCCACAGTGAAATTGTTCCTGTTATGGTACAAGGCACCCAGTCTTCTGTTAACTATGCCATCAGATTGTCAACATGGGGTGCAAAGATAAGGTGTCAGCCAGAATACTCCAAGGGATTTGAAGGTCTCCACCTGTTCAAAGTTTTGACCTTGGCCATTTTGAATGACAATGGGTAGAACTATCCTCTTCTGTGGGAGGCTAGAGAAGAGCATGGTCTTTGTTTTTTTTGTACATACAAGCATATGAAATAGACAGCAGAAAAGGCTCACAGGTCTATCAAGTCTGCCCAAGTGTGCAGCTCGCAAATTAATACTACTGCAGCTGCCCCCCAATCCTCTCCCTCCATCCCATCTCCTGAACCTATCCCCCATTATGTTCTTGTCTCTCCTTACACTGTCCCTGACTCTATCCCATCCCAGCTTAATACTATCCACTGTCCTCAATTTGATTAACTCCTCTGGCAGTGCCTTCTATCCCGCCATCACTTTCTCTGTAAAGTAGTGCCCCTCATCTCCCTCCTGAACCTCCCCCCTTCCAACTTCAGGCTGTGCCACTAGCGACTCTTCCCCCCTTTAAATGGAACAGTCCTCCTGTTCTGACTTTGTTTATGCCTTTTAAGTATTTAAAGGTCTCCATCATGTCCCCCCTTTCCCTTCTATCCTCCAGCGAGTACATGTTGAGCTTCCTCAGTCTTTCCTCATAAGGCATCTCCCCAGCCCCATGATCATTTTTATTATCCTACACTGCACCCCTTCCAGCAATGTCACATCCTTCCTGAGGTATGTGCATCAAGACTGCACACAGTACTCCAAGTGCAGCCTCACTAGTAATCTACACAAGGGCAGGATGACCTCTTTTCTGGAGTTGTAATTGAGGTCCAGTTTGTTGTTGGAGAACCAGCTTTCAAGTGACCTAAAGTCATTTGTTTATTTATTATTTATTTAGTTTTTGTTGACCTGGAAAGTGCACTAGACAATTAAGTGCCTATTCTCAGGTAAGATGCAGGTGGATGCATAGGATCAAGGGTCAGTTACTTTGAAGAGCAGTGGTAAGGCTGTCAACTTCAGGGTTTTTGGAATAGATGACAGCATCATCAGCATTGAGGAGTACATAGACTGTCTGACAAGCATCGGGCAGTTGATTTATGAAGAGGCCAAAAAGGAGTGTAGCTCTAAGGACACCAATAGATACTCCCCTAATGTTGGACAAAGATTTATCGATCTTCACCCACTGGGAATGATTGTGAGCTGTGGAACCAGTGAATTGCATTCTGTGACAAACCCAGGCCAAGGAGTTTGTTTGGCGATGTGCATCCATCTGGGTGTACAATGCTCCTGGTGGTGCTGTGGCTGCACTGTGCCCCCCCAACCATATTTTGTTGGTCTGTGCCCCCAGGACCAGTGGTGATGGGTGTGTTGCCAGTGAAGCAGGACTGTGGCCAGCAGAGCTCTGTGTGAGCTGCTGTGTGGTGCCGGCTGCAATCCCAGTTGCCACTGGCTCCATCTACTGTGCAGGCTGGTATGTGTGCTAGTGCGGGGGACCTGTGCCTTCCAGGGTGGTGGACTGGCCTGTTGCTCTGGCACTCCTGGCCCTCCTCACTGTGGAGCTATGCTCCTGCTCCTGTGGTGCCACATGTCCTTTGGAAGTGAGGGTGCACTTGCTTACATGCCACTGTCAGTCATACAGCACAGTCATTATTGTGCTGCATTCTGCATGGGTGGCACTTACCATATGTGTGCTTCTGTTGCATGTTGACCCTGGCAGATTTGCCATGTGGTATTCTGCCATAAGGCTCCTCCTCTTCCATATGGCCAGTGTCTGTTGGAGACACCTGTGCCTGTCAGTTGCTGTGTGCTGGGTGGGGGTGGGGGGCAGCATTCACCTGCTATGGTGTCCATTCCATCCTCCTCACTATCCAACACCTTCTGTGTCAGCATGTCAGCTCCATTGACCTGAATGGGTGTGAGATCCACCTGTCTGGCAGCTATACCAGTGGCCTGACAACAGTTTCCATTTGGAGGTCTCCTATAGATCTCACCACTCATGTTTGATGGCACTCAGAGTTTGTGGCTGTGGTCCGCACATGTTGACAGTACAGCAATGTACAAGGTGCTGTAATGACTTCATATCTCAGTTGCCAGCATGGCCACCTGTTGGGAGCTAAAACTGGAGGACCTCTACACATGACTACTATCCTGTGTCTGCCTCCCCATGCCAGGCATTGGTCCTGGTCCATGGTGGACAGTGCAGATCCTGCATTCTGGCCAGAGGCCTGGGTCTCATCAGCTGCTTCCCTACCCTGGGTGGTAGTCTGTGGGTTCTGTGACAGCAGTCCCATGCCTATATTCAAGTCTCTGTGTGTGCAGCAGTTATCTGCACATCCATTGTGGTGCAGTTCACCTTATGCTGTATGGTGGCTTCAAGAGGCGTGTGTGCTTCCTTCAGTCCATCCCATACCCCAACCCACACTGCTGTGCATATCTTCTACACCATTGTGTTTGTCCATAGGTCATTTGTGCATGCAGACATTGCGACCAACCAGTTGTAGTTTGGATCTGGGTCCTACACCCCTTTTAGTAGGATGTGTAGAAGTTATCTGCCCGATCCTTGCTGACATTGTCTGGGAATCCTTGGAGAGGGGGGGTCTTTCCTGACCCCCTCAAGGAGGTGGTAGTTCAACCACTCCTTAAAAAACCCTCCTTGGATCCAGATTGTCTAGCTAACTACCGGCCTATCTCTAACCTGCCTTTTGTTGGTAAGGTAATTGAAAAGGTGGTTGCGTTACAATTGGATGATCATCTTACAACTCACAATGTCTACGATATCTATGATACTCTCCAATCTGGCTTTAGGAAGAAGCATAGCATGGAGACTGCCCTTGTCCGGGTGTTGAATGATCTCCTAATGGCTAGAGATGGAAAGGCAAGTACCATTCTGGTCCTTCTCGATCTCTCGTGGCATTTGACACTGTAGACCATGGTGTGCTGTTGGAGCACCTGTGGATTTATTGTGGGCTGTCTGGAACAGTCCTCAAATGGTTCCAGTCTTACCTCACAGACAGGTTTCAGAGAGTTGCCACTGGAATTTATTCCTCTGGCGCTCACTCCCTGCCTTGTGGGGTACCACAGGGTTCCATTCTAACACCCATGTTGTTTGCAGTGTATATGCTGCCATTGGGTGATATCATCAGGTGATACAATCTGGGTTTTCACTGCTATGCAGGTGATACTAAGCTGTATTTGTCTTTTCTGCCCGGGCAAGATGATGCTCTCTGTGCCAAATAATTGCCTTGCTGAAATCAGATTATGGATGAGTTCTAGCTGGCTGAGACTGAACCTGGATAAGACTGAGGTGTTGGTAGTGGACCCAGGTCAACCGGTGGTGGGTTTGGGGGCTGAACAACCATCAGGCTTATTGCTCAGTGTTATGTCACTCACTACCTCTGATCAGGTATGTAACCTGGGCGTTATTTTTGATGATGGCTTGACCTTAAAATCTCAGGTATCAGCTGTCGTCAAATCCTCTTTTTATCATCTGAGGAATATCACCCGGGTGAAACACCTGGTCCCACCGAGTGATCTACCAACATTGATCCATGCCTTTATCACTACCCATCTTGATTACTACAATTCCCTCTACCTAGGGCTACCTGGGGTTGATATCCACCACCTGCAGCTGGTGCAGAATGCGGTGGCCAGGCTTTTGACTGGGACTTCCAGATCCCAGCCATATTACGCCTGTGCTCCGCAAACTGCACTGGCTGCCTGTTAGGTGGTGGATCACCTATAAGGTTGGTTTACTAACCTTTAAAGCCCTACATTATCAGGGACCCAGCTACCTGAAAGATCTCTTGGTACCCTATTGCCCCCTTCATCTTCTCCGCTCCGCCAATGAGGCATTGCTGGAGATTCTCAGGGTTCAATTAAAAACATCAGGATCTCATGCTTTTGTTTTCTCAGCACCAACCCTGTGGAATTCTCTACCTCATTGGTTAAGAGAATGTCCAACCATTGAGAGATTTAAAATGGAGCTAAAGATTCATTTATTTAGTTTAGCATATCCTAGTTATGGTTGTTTAATTTATGTCTGTTTTTAAATTTATATGTATGTACGATCTCTCTGTACAACATCTTGGTTTTGAAAGGCGCTTTAGAAATAAAGAAGATTGATTGATTGATGACATGGGTCTTACAGTATGCACCTTACTGGGTGTGCATCTTCACAGCCTCAGCTATGTTCCATTCCAGCCTAGCCTGCAGTGTTCGTACACAGGAGACAATTTTACTTTTGTTTATCTTTTAATACAGTACCATCAATATTTATTAAAATTGTTCACAGAGGAGGAGGCATATGCAGTAATTGACTAATCTGGTAAATTTCTAACTCTTTTTCTGCACAGTGTGTTTATTTTATTGCACTATATATCAGTATTGAGTTTTTGCTCTGTTGCACTTTTGTTCTTGTATCACTTTCCCATATAATCCCCTGCAGAGGCATGGGGAAATAACACTAAACTTAATAAGCCTTTCTTAGTTACCAATCTGTAAATCGGTGAAAAACAAAAGTATATGTTGTAATGTAATTCTGATAAAAAGTGGTACAATAATAATATAACATAAAATAATATTAATTATCTTTTTTTAGATTTTATTGATATTTATAGGCTCACAAAATGTGAATTGTGGTGGAATGTTGTATTTGGGTTTGACTTCTCCAGGAGTCTTCAAAACCCAGTGTCTTCTAATAAAAAGAATGTTGAAAATCATGGGACATAATATCACCAATGAGTTGTGTTATTTGTATGGAACATGGATGATTTTGTTGTTGTGTGTGTGTGTCTGTTCGGTGGTATTTCTGGAGGAATTGGGCAGTGATTGTGAGATGATTGTTTTTAGGGCACTGTGAAATGAGCTTGCTGAGTGTGTGCAACAGGAGAAGCAGGTATTACAGTACTATGGGCCTGATGCAGGGGCTAGGGATTGGCTTTAGATTTTCCAGTCTGAGTACATTCCATTCTTTCTTTTCTCTTTTTCATTATCTCTTTTACGTTTGTCTCATCTTCCCATGGTGGCCTCTAATTCTCACTATCACACTCATCACTACTCTAATCTGTGATATAACTTACACCACAATTTAAAGCTCCTCTCATTCTTTATCTTCCTCTTTGTGCATGTGCTTCACCATGCCCCTCCTCCTCTCAAGCTTCTTTCCTTTGCTTCTCCTGTCTTGCTTCCCCCTCCACCCTTTCTACAGTTTTAGATGTGCTTTCCACTGCCTCTTGCCCTCCTCTTCTCCTCCTAACCCCATCTCTACCATCTCTGCCTCAGTTTCTGTTCCCACTCCTCTGTCAGCTCTGTTTTCATATTCTCCTTTACACTGGCCCTCTCCCTTAAAAGCTGATTTGTTCCTATGTACATCATTCTTTAGAGCTATGGTATAATTATATCCCTCCCTGCTCTTGTTCCCATACAATTATTTTTCTCTTCTGCCTAGTTGATTACAGTAGTACCTGTGTCAGAGCTAGACTCAGTGCCACCCTTGCCATACATAGATGAGTGAGCAGCATTCAGCAGAGTGGTGCTGCAGTTTGATATGGGGTTCTAGATTGTTGATGTCTATGCACAGGCAGCTGTAACAGCAATTGTCTTGTTCTTCATGCAATCCCCCCTACAAATGGGGGTTCCCAAAAAGTCTTCCTTGAGCTTGCCTAAATGCTCACTGCCAGGCTGGTGTCCTGCATTTTAGCAGTTTAAATATGATAGCCAGAGAGTGCCTGTATAGCCTCTGTGCACTGTCTCTTTAAGAGCTGCCTGGATTGCAGTCATAAGTAATCTGAGAGGGAGCTCTGTTGAAAGGTGTAACTATTTGCTGAAAATCATTTAGAGTGATAATAATAATGTAGTTTGTCTAACCTGCCTTCTTTGCAGGAAGGACTGTTTTGTTTATCTCCACTAGGCACAAAGAGGATAGAAACATCAGTAAGTGGGATCAGGGGGAGCAACAAAAATGGAGCAAGAGGGAGAGAGAGGTACCCCAGGGGTGTCACATCTGGGTAAAGATAAAAAGGCCAGTAAGGTGGAGGGGACGGATGATGCTATCTGCACCAAAAAGGTGTGGTTAGCCCTCAAGGCCCTAAAGAAAGACAAATCTCCTGGGCCGGATGGCATTCATCCGAGAGTACTATGGGAATTGGCGGACATACTGGCTGCACCCCCTGGCGGAGCTTTTCAGCAGGTCACTTGAGACAGGGAGGGTACCTAGGGATTGGCGAGAGGCACATGTGGTACCAATCCATAAAGGGGGGTCGAGGGAAGTACCAGGTAACTATAGACCCATCAGTTTGACCTCGGTGGTGGGAAAATTAATGGAGAGTATACTAAAGGAATGATTGGGGGTGTACTTGGAGGAGGTGGGAGGTCTGGATAGTCGGCAACATGGGTTTGTGCCAGGTAGATCATGTCAAACCAACCTTGTGGAGTTCTATGAATGGGTAACATCAGAACTGGACAGGGGTAAGCCTGTGGATGTATTATTCTTGGACTTCAGCAAGGCGTTTGACTCTGTCCCCCACAATGGTCTGGTGGAGAAACTGATGGGGTTAGGAGTAGGCCCTTTGATGGTCAGATGGATTGAAAACTGGCTAGCTGGATGCACTCAGAGAGTAGTGGTCTGTGGGGAGCTCTCGAACCCTAGAGAGGTTGGTAGTGGGGTACCGCAGGGCTCGGTCCTGGGTCCGATCCTGTTTAATGCATACATATCGGACATCAGGGAGGGTATAGGGTGTGAAATGAGTCTCTTCTGGATGACTCCAAGATGGGAGCAGTAGTTGAGGGATAAGAGGGAGGTTGGCCCTGCAAGGGACCTGGACACCCTGAAAGCTGGGCTCACACATGGAAATTAATTTCAATATCACCAAGTGCAAGGTGTTGCATCTTGGTCGGGAAACCCTAAACACAGGTACACCGTGGAGGGAGGCACTGGAGGTCTCAATAGGGAAAAGACCTAGGGATCATGGTGGATGCATGTATGAATAACTCTGAGCAGTGCAGGAGAGCAGCTAGCAAGGCAAACAGGATGTTGGGATGCATCGTAGGGGGATCACCTCTAGGAGCAAGGAAGTGATTCTGCGGCTGTACAATGGACTGGTTAGACCACACCTTGAGTACTGTGTACAGTACTGGAGACCACACTAAAGAGGGACATACAGCTCCTAGAGAGGGTACAGAGGAGGGCAACAAAGATGATACGAGGGCTAGGGGATTTGACGTATGAGGACAGACTTAGGAGCTCTGCCTGTTTTCACTGGAGGAGGAGAGACAGGGGGACATGATTGAGGTCTTCAAGTACCTCAAGGAATAAATAGGGTAAACATAGAGGGATCTTTAGACTAAAGCAGGAGGTATCACCAGAGGGCATGGTTTGAAGTTGGAAGGTGGAAGGGTAAGGGGGGAAAAAGAGGAGGAGGTTTTTCACTGAGAGGGTGGTGGACCCTTGGAATGCACTGCCTGGTGAGCTAGTTCAGAGATCCACAGTGGAGGGCTTCAAGAGAGGATGGGACAGACACAGAAAGTGGATGTATCAGATGATGTCCTGTCCCAGGGGGGTGGGGATGGATGATACGGGTTTCTGGAGCACAAGGGATGGGAGGTTCTCGGCACCCAACTAAGGATCTAAAGTTCGAGCAGACTCGATAGACCGTAAGGCCTAATCTGCTGGCAAATAGTATGTTAGTATGTTAGTATCTTGGTCCTGGGCTGCTGAATTGGACCAATCAGTACTGCTGGGACCTAAAATGGAGCCGGACCACAGGAGCTGTCTGGAGTCAAAATCTGTAGGAATTGTAGTTTGGGGTTTTTGGTGTCTTTTTGCACCTGAAGGGGGAGCCTTTCTTGTGACTGACAGACAGATCAGCCAACCAAACCTTTTGGATTCTGGAGAAAGTCCCTGGCTTGCTGGCAGTTGAGTCAGATCTAAGTTGGGAGCTAAAGAGGCAATAGCTTGAGACAGTCAAGCAGCCATCTGAGTAGTTTTGCATGGGAGAACTGTGGAAAGGCCTGAGTTGTGGCCTGCATGTCTGCCTGCTGCCCCTGAGAGGGAGAGAGGAGAATTATTTCGGACTAAAACCAAGTTTATGAGAATGAAGTAAGCCACTGATTTTTTACCAGGCTCATACCTGAAGAAGACCAACTATTTTGCTGAATGAGATCTGCCTGTCAGGATTTCCAGCTGCTTTTGAATCACTGGTTTGTGCAGAGACTTTGCGATGATGACCGGAGCGCAGTTTGCCTGGTACAGTAGAATTTCCTTACATGTAAATGTGCTGTGAGTTGTTAGTGGGTCGTGATTTGGTTCCCCACTGTGTGAGCTGTGTTCTGCTTGCTGGAAACTGTATCCAGCCCAAAATGGACTGTATCCAAATTTGTCTCCATTTGACCTGGGCCTTGCCACACTGGCCCAGCCAGACTACCCACTGCACAGAGAACGCAATCGATGGGAGACCTGCCTGGGAATCAGCCTCCTGCTCCATGCTTGAACAGGAACGATGCCTCGGTGAATCGTGTGGGCCCTGCTTCTCCTGGCACTCCAGATCAACCACCTGCAGTCTCAGATTTCATCCAGCCTGTGTCCAGCCTTGGGTATTGTAAGTAATCATCAGGGTAGCTCCCTGCAACAACAGCCTAATCTAAAAGTGTGTCATATGATTGTCTTGTTGTTTTCTTTTTGCAAACTCAGCCCTCTGGCTCCGGATTACAATTAGTGTGTGTGGTGTATGTTGTTTTATTCCATCACAGGGACTCAACCAGCTGCAACGTTCCTGGCTAGCCCCCCGTTCTCCATCTGGGTACCCAGAGAGTGTGACTGTTTATGGACCCTGAAGTGCATGCATAACTGTTTGATTGATACAGCCTTTAAGCAAATTAACCTGATTATGCCCCTTCCTTAAGTCCCTTAAATAAATCAGATCTAACTCTTTTTTGCATTTACCCTGATTGTGGTTCAAGTTTGTGCAAGAGTATTGTACTGCTGTTATTTGCTGTGTATAACCTTGTTTTACAGGGGGTTCCCAGGGTTGAGCCAGAGGAAAGCCCTGGTAGTAAGTGCAAACAGTGTGGGTACTTGTGTGGTGTATCAGGGGTATTGTGAAAGTGATTATTGTGTATTGTTCTAGCCACTAGTAAGGAAAGAGAGGGGTTACAGTGTCCCGGAGGGCTGTGCCCAAGTTAGCTTGACCACTGCCAACCCTGACCTCCGGGTGGAGGCACCCATTTCAGAACTCAGGCCCCTTAACTTGCTACTAGCCAAGCAGGCAGGGGTAGTAGCCCTTGGGATAGCGCCACCTAGGGATTGCATCTTAGAGGCTCACTGCTGGGATATTTTGCCTTCTAGTGGCCAAAAATTCCGAATTATTGTTAAAGATTAATGGCTACCCCAGTAGAAATGGCTGTACACCAGTTGGTGGGGTGGTGTACTGGGCAGGAGATGGATCCCAAAAATGCTCTGCTTATACTGGATATTCCCTTGGGTACCAGTAAGAACACTGTAGAGGGAGCACTCTCCAAATTTGAATGTTTAAAAAACCCTGAGGTGGTGGGTTGACAGGCTGATTTGATCGCCCAAACTTTCACAGCTTTGGTAGAGTGTAGTGACCTCATGGACAGCTCTAAAGTGCCACAGACTATTGCCTCAGAAGGGGTCCCAGCCACCTGAAGAGTGATAACAAAAGACAGTATAGACCCTGGGGAGGATGAGCTCCCACCATTATCTGAGACTTTTGAGGAGAAATTTATTAAGTTGTTGCTGGAGGAAGAGAAAACTGTAGAGGAGTTTAAGAAACTGTTCCTGCCACCTGGGGGAGTTCTTTTCTCAACACCCCCTCCCACTCCAGCACCTGTTACTGCCCTGCCTTCTGTACCTGTGCCAATGTTGGCCCCTACATCTGTACCCGCCATTAGTCACGACTCCTACTGAAGGCTGAAAATATTCTCAGGCACCCTCCCCACCCTCCCCAGGGGAAGGATGACTGGGAGACCTGGTTCGACTATGTTGCCCCCTTGGTACTTGAGTGGCAGTGAGTGGAGGCTGAGAAGTGGAAAAGAATCATAGAAAGTTTGAGGGGCCCCGCCCTTGAAGCCATTACATTTTTGAGGTCCACGAACCCGGATGCATCTGCTCAGAAGTACCTATCTGTACTTGAAGGCAATTTAGGGAACATCGAGTCAGGGGAGACTTTGATGTGGAAATTCCAAGGTACCAAGCAATGGAAGGGGGAAAATTTGTCTGCGTATGTTACTTGCCTAGAAAGAGCTATGCAGAAAGCTTACTGGAAAGATGGGGTAGCCGCTAGTGATTTGAATCGTGTGAAATTGGGGCACATACTGCAACATGCCAAGCATTCTAAACTGCAGATCATCCAGTAAAGGCTCCAGGATAGGAGAGATAACCCACCTGACTACTATGACTTGATAAAAGAACTCTGGGTGGTAGAAGGTGAAGAGGGAGATTGTAATTATTGGGTGAGTGCAGCCCAAGTGATCAAGGCACTGGAAGGCCCTTCCAAATTGGAGACCACTAAGAGTGTTCCTCCATGAGCTAAATGGTGGGGGGAGGAGTTGCTGAAGGAAGTCAGAAAAGCACAACTGTGTGCGTTTGCTGAGGTATCCCCTGCCGTCAGAGACCCTGGTCCCTGTCAGAATGTGACTGTTATGGGGTGGGAGTGCACCCTCAGGCATCCTCTACTGGGGGTGGCTTCTCAGCTGATCTCAAGGAATTGACTGTCACCCTAAAGGAACTTTTGAGACATGGTACACTACCCGCAGAAGTCAGATCCCAGTCTCCCTTCAATGCTCCAGCATCCCCTGATATGTTTTCCCCAAGGATACCCTAAGAGCATGTCATTTGTCACAATTGTTGCAAGGATGACCATATGAAGTGGGAATGCCAGTCTCAGAAGGACTTAGAGAAAGTGGTGAACCAGCATCAAGGAGAGCTTCAGAAAATGAGTCAATGGTCAAGGAGTACACAAAATGACCACAGTAAAAGCCTCGGCCATCCTAACTCAAACCCCTCTGTGGCTAAATTGTCTGTCCAGGCCCCTGCTTTTGTCCCTCCAGACTGGTCCAAGATAGTGGATCCAGACTGGTCCAAGATAGTGGATCCTTAAATGGAGACTAATGTGGCTGTGAATGGTATTCCTACTCGGGCTGTGCTTGACAGTGGGTCGCAAGTGACCATTGTGTTTCAGGACTGGTATGACAAACACTTATCTAATGTGTCCTTACAATCCTTGGAAGGCCTACATGTGTGGGAGCTGAGCAACAAGTCTTATCCATATCTAGATATGCCAGCCTCTGGCTGTCTTTTCCTGCAACTGTCACTGGCATAGAGGAGCAAGTAGAGACACTGGCTCTAGTGTGTCCCCCCACTGGACTGTATGATGGGGTCTCCCAGTGAATTGGGACAAACGCCCATATGTTTGGGAGACTGGCACAACTCTGTCATGAGAAATAAGGGTGATGGACTGGGAGGGTCCTGAGAATTCTGGCTCTGATCAAGAGGGCCTATGATTTGCAACAGAAACCCGAGGAAGTAGACCAGGATGAACTGGTGTGGATTGTGTGGAAGAAGGATCCCGATTCAATGGTACTGGCCCCTAATGCCCAGTGTACCATTCAAGGAGAAGTCCACCTCCAGAAAGATGTCAAGAACAAAATACTGATGTTGGATGCACCAGGCAATGGAAAATTGCCAGAAGGATTATTGGTCAAGCCCATCATCTTGTCTGCTTGTGCCTATGCCTATGCACAATGAGTGATGGTCCAGATTCACAATGTGTCAGATCGGGAGATCCGGGTGAACAGAGGGTGCACCCTAGCTACGGCACACTGTGCAGACACTGCAGTATTGCCCAGCAACAAGCACCCTGGTGAGAAGGAGAGAGTGACCCGAGACTTGTTTGACTTTGGTGACTCCCCGTTGCCAGCTGAGTTGGAAGGCTAGAATTAGCAAGAGACTTGCCCAGAGAGCAAGTGTTTTTGTTGAAGGAATGGGATGTGGGATGTGTCCAGGGTGTGGAGCATCACATACGCCTGCACGATGAATTGCCATTTAGAGAGAGGTCCCGATGCCCAGCCCCAGAAGACATAGATGATGTGAGAAGACACTTGCAGGAAAAGCTCACTGCTGGTGTGATACAAGAATCCAGGACCCCATACACCTCTCCCATTGTGGCTGTGCATAAGAAGAATGGGTCTGTGAGGATGTGTGTTGATTATCGAACCCTGAACTGGTGGACCATCCCAGACCAATACACTATGCCACGTGTACAAGATGCCCTGGACTGCTTGAATTGGAGCAAATGGTTCTTGGTGTTGGATCTTCGCAGTGGATACTACCAGATCCCGATGGCCCTGGAAGACCATGAGAAAACAGCCTTCATCTGTACATTGGGGTTCTACGAGTTTCTGAGGATGCCACAAGGGATATCGGGCACCCCGGCCACCTTTCAGCGACTGATGGAAAGTGTGGTGGGAGATATAAATTTGCTGGAATGCTTGGTGTACTTGGATGATGTCACTGTGTTTGGGATCACTCATGACAACTGACTGTTTAAAATCCTAGACCGACTGGAAGACTTTGGCTTCAAGCTGTCCATTGACAAGTGCCAGTTTTTCCAAACCTATGTGAAGTATGTGGGGCACATGTTAGCTACAAAAGGGATAGAGACTGATCCCAGTAAGGCTGAAGCACTGACTACTTGGCCCCAGACCCATAATCTGAAAGAACTACAATGTTTCCTGGGGTTCTGTAGCTACTACTTCAGGTTCATAAAAGACTATTCCAAGGTGATTCCCCCACTCTTGAACCTTACCCAGGGTTATCCTCCTACCAATTGTAAATACAAAAAAGGGGCCATTAAAGAACCAAAAAAAGTATACTTCCACCCAGGTGAACTCTTTGGGCCCCACTGGACACCCGACTGTGAAGCAGCATTCCATGAGATCATATACCAGCTCACCCATGCCCCCATCCTCGCCTATGCTGACCCACCAAACCCTATGTGCTGCATACGGACGCTAGTCTTCAGGGTCTAGGAGCAGTGCTGTATCAAGACCATGAGGATGGCCTGAGACCAGTAGCTTTTGCAAGTAGGAGTTTGACCCCATTCGAACGAAACTACCCTGTGCATAATTTGGAGTTTCTTGCACTAAATGGGCCATTGTTGACCAGTTTCATGAATACCTCTATGGGGCAAAGATATTGCTAAAGACTGACAATAACCCATTGACCTATGTACAGACTTCAGCTAAGTTAGACGCCACTGGGCATTGGTGGCTTTCTACATTATCAACTTATGATTATGCTGTCGAATACAGACTAGGCCTGAACCATATTGATGCTGATGCCCTATCACGAAGGCCCACTTCCAAGAGTGATTGGGTCAGGCTGTCTGAACCTGACATTAGAGCATCGTGCCAAAAGTTTGATAGAGATGAACAGATGTCTGCGGACACAGTGGACTGTTTAGTAGATTTCTTGGGCCCTTCTGACACCTGCATACCAGCTGCTTATTGCCACTTCTCTGCTCTAGATATTAGTGCACTACCTCAATTTGACAATGACAGCATTCAGTGGGCTCAATCCCAAGATCCTATGATTCAGCCAGCACTTGATGCCCTGCTAGTGGGGAAAGATGTGTCTAAGTTACGTTCCACTGACTTGCAAACTGCTTTATTGTTTAAAGAAGGCCCCAGATTGAAGTTACTCAATCAGTTATTGTATAGAGAGACAGTAGATCATAGTGGCAAAGCAGACAAGCAACAATTGGTCCTGCCCATGGCATTTAAAGATTTGGTACTGAGGTCCCTCCACAGTCACATGGGTCACCTCAGTATTGACAGAACCCTTGAGCTGGTAAGATCTCTATTCTACTGGCCCAAGATGGGGGCCGATGTTGAGCACCATGTAAGGACTTGTAGTCACTGCCAGCAGAGAAAAGTAATGCCTCAGAGGGCTGCCCCCCTTATCAACATTAATACCAGCACCCCAATGGAACTAGTCTACATAGACTTTTTGAGTTTAGAGCCTGATCAGTGAAACATTGGCAATGTGTTAGTGGTTATGGATCATTTCACACAGTATGCACAAATTTTTCCCACCAAAGATCAAAAGGCATCTACCATGGCCAAGGTATTAGTGGAAAATTTCTTTGTCCACTATGGTGCTAGCCAGCAGATTCATTCTGATCAAGGCAGAGACTTTGAGAGTTGGCTAGTCAAAGAAATGCTCTTTCTATGGGGGTGAAAGTCAAGAACCACCCCCTATCACCCGCAGGATGACACTCAACAGAGCGCTTTAACTGCATCCTGCTAGACATGCTAGGCACCCTCCACCCAAAAGACAAGCATAAATGGAGTCAGCAAATTAGCACCTTGGTACATGCATACAATTGCATGAAAAATTATGCTATCAGGTTCTCCCCCTACTGACTCATGTTCGGGAGAGAGGACCAGCTGCCATTTGATGTCTGTTTTGGGGTCTCTCCAGATGGGGTCCAATCCAAAAAATACTTGCAATATGGACAAAAACTGAAAGCTCAATTGAACCATGCTTATCAACTGGCCCAGACAATGGCCACCAAAAGAAATCTAGCCAACAAAGAGAGGCATGATAAAAAAGTAAAGACTCAAGAGCTTCGACCTGGAGATCGTCTGTTGTTACACAATTTTGGACTGCATGATGAACACAAAATTGCTGATCGGTGGCACCATCTTCCCCATGTAGCAGTTGGAAAGTTGGATGATTTACCTGTGTACAAGGTGCACCCAGAGAACAACTCCAAAGCTGCCAAGACCATGCACTGTAACCACTTGCTACTTATTGGCCAAGTCATAAATGAGGCTGAACAATCAGAGATTGATTCCCCTGGGCCAGTGACTCATGCTGCTGCAAGAAAGTGATAGAGTCGAACTACCCCAGTGGTTACAAGTTCAAGGTTTCCCACGCAGCAGGTTCAGAATGATAGTGACTGTCAGTCCACCTCAGACCAAAGTGAATGTGACAATACCTATTACCCCTCTTATGAATTGAGTTAGCTGTTTCGAGGTAACCCTATGACTAATTGTGTGGGTGAAGCTGCGCCTTCTGGATTGCCTTACCCTCCAGCTTCATTCTTGGAGCCAGTGCTCCCAGAAAGTGAAGTGCAAAGTATCACGTCTGAAGATGCTGAGTCTCTGTGTATTGTGGAACTGTATGATTTGCCTGAAGGAGGGGCTGATGGTGTGAGTCTTTCTGGTGACATATCAGAATTTGAAGAACAGCATGAGAGTGCTGACAACTCTCCCTTAAGTGCATCAAAGTTTGATTGTGCCTGAGCCTTCGCAAAATGAGCCAAGTGTTGTAGAAACAGAGCCTGCAGAGCAAGGAGCCGACAGTGCCCCAAGATTGGACATTACCATCCAGGCAGAGGCATCCCTCACAAGAGACAAGAGTCCCCAGACCAGTGCTGAGAGTACAGAGACTATAATTGTCCCCCTCAGAAAGATTGGTCGAGCTGTCATGCCAGTAGTATGCTTCAGTTATGATTCTCCTGGGAGGCCAGTGGATTTGCCTCTCAATGTGGTCCACAAACGGGTTTATGTTTCTCAGAGCTCACTGCCTAAACTGAGCCTAAGTGCCAATTCTAGGTTGATTGTTCTGCCTTCTAGGTATGGTGCCCCTGCCCCATCTAGCCCCAAGTTAGCTGATAGGCAAGGCCACTGGAAAATTGTGGGTGCAATTTTTCCGCAATTTCTGCAATTTTCACCCTTCTCCATACAAAATCTGCAATTTCTTGCAATTTCTTACATTTATGGAATTTTTGACTGAAATTGTATAAAAATATTTAAATTCTCAAGGCAATCTACTCAGATATATTAACAATTTGGTACACAGACTTGGATTTGACCAAAACAGTACAGTGTGTTGTGAGAATGGGTCAAATGTGACTCTGCTTTCATGTGATGCACTTCCCTGCTTTGGTTTCAAAATCCTCTGGTCATGCATATGTAGACTTGAACGCTTATAATCTGTGTTAAAGCAGATTATCAGATAACTTTTTGCTGACATGGAGACTGAAACAATAGCTGTGAGAAGAGGTGCAAAGTGCCCCATTCATCTAACTGAAGCCTTGACCACAATGCTTGTTTTTGCATGGTAGGGTAGATTTTCCTTGTATAAATACTTTCAATCTGAAAGGATTTTGATTCAAATGTGTCAAGAGTTTGGATGGCCTTGCTAATTATAAACCTGAATGTGCTTCTGAGGGGGTTGTGACAGTGATTCCTTACATGTCGGTCTGCTGCAACTGCATACTCACATATAAAATCTACAAAAGGAAACATTTCTGAAAACATACTGAGCAGGTTAAGTATAGTTAAACAGTCACCTTCAGATAGACAAAGTAATTGCAACCCAAGTAAAATCACTGCAAACCGAGTAGAACAAAAATATAATGTATTGAAAACTATTGTATGGTGTAGTGAAAAGCTATTGGTATGATTTGATACTTTTATTATGTGATTTTAAAATGTACTTACAGTGCTGATTAAGAACAGTAATTATTTTAACAAAGTAAATATTTTTCTTACTAGACCTTTATTAGGCACCCTGGTTATCTGTTTATTTTGTTCTTGCACCAGAGCAAGTAGTTTAAACAGGCTTCATTATTCAACATCTAGAAACTGGCAAAATATGTTGTTTCAGGATGTATTCAGTACAGATTAACTGTAAACTACTGAATAAAATCTAGTTAGCACTGCATGACTTAGATGTCTTGATTTTTTAGAAGATATGTTACATAATGATTAGTTTACAGTGCATTTCAAAAACGCACATCTTTCTTCATTTTAAAAGCATTTACAAGTGGCAATACATTTATCTAACAATTTACGTGATCAATACATGCTGCAGCAAACAATAAAATATTTATTAGGGGGCAATTGGGATGTATAGTGAACCCCCGCAATTGTCACGCAATTTTTGCAAGAAAATCCCCACATTTTGGGGTAAAATTTTCCTCAATTTTCCAGTGGCCCTGCTGATAGGGAAGGGCCACCTCTTACATTGTTCAATGTACAAGAAGTTATTACATGATTCCACATAGTAATGTGTGTAAATTACCTGTGTGAAATATGCATGATATATTGTCAGAATGGATATAGTATTGTGAAGTGTAGAGAATATGTATAGTAAAGGTGTAAGTTTACATTGACTGATGCATCAGATGTCACTTGCATAACATGCTAATGGTATAAATGTCTCGTATAGATTGCATTTGCAATATTGTGATGCAGACACCAAGTTTTCTCCAGGCAGGGAAAGGTGTAACCCCCCTATAAATGGGGGTTCAGGAAAAGTCTTCCTTGAGCTTGCCTAAATGCTCACTGCCAGGCTGGTGTCCTGTGTTTTAACAGTTTAAATGTGATTGCCAGAGAGTGCCTGTATAGCCTCTGTGCACTGTCTCTTTAAGAGCTGCCTGGACTGCAGTCATAAATAATCTGAGGGGGAGTTCTGTTGAAAGATGTAACTATTTGCTGAAAATCATTTAGAGTGATAATGATAATGTAGTTTGTCTAACATGTCTTCTTTGCAGCAAGGACTGTTTAGTTTATCTCCACCATCTTGGTCCTGGGCTGCTGAATTGGACCAATCAGTACTGCTGGGACCTAAAATGACGCCAGACTACGGGAGCTGTCTGGAGTCAAGATCTGTAGGAATTGTAGTTTGGGGCTTTTGGCACCTTTTTGCACCTGAAGGGGGAGCCTTTGTTGTGACTGACAGTCAGATCAGCCAACCAAACCTTTTGGATTCTGGGGAAAGTCCCTGGCTTGCTGGCAGTTGAGTCAGATCTAAGTTGGGAGCTAAAGAAGCAATAGCTTGAGACAGTCAAGCAGCCATCTGAGTAGTTTTGCACGGGAGAACTGTGGAAAGGCCTGAGTTGTGGCCTGCATGTCTGCCTGCTGCCCTTGAGAGGGAAAGAAGAGAATTATTTTGGACTAAATCCAAGTTTATGAGAACAAAGTAAGCCACTGATGTTTTACCATGCTCATACCTGAAGAAGACAGAAGATTTTGCTGAATGAGATTAGCCTGTCAGGATTTCCAGCTGCTTTTGAATCCCCAGTTTGTGCAGAGACTTTGCAATCATGACCAGAGAGCGGTCTGCCTGGTACAGTAGAATTTCCTTACATGTAAATGTGCTGTGAGTTGTTAGTGGGTCGTGATTTGGTTCTCCACTGTGTGAGCTGTGTTCTGCTTGCTGGAAGCTGTATCCAGCCCAAAATGGACTGTATCCAAATTTGTCTCCATTTGACCTGGGCCTTGCCACACTGGCCCAGCCAGACTACCCACTGCACAGAGAACGCAATCGATGGGAGACCTGCCTGGGAATCAGCCTCCTGCTCCACACTTGAACAGGAATGATGCCTCGGCGATAATCGTGTGGGCCCTGCTTCTCCTGGCACTCCAGATCAACCACCTGCAGTCTCAAATTTCATCCAGCTTGTGTCCAGCCTTGGGTATTGTAAGTAATCATCAGGGTAGCTCCCTGCAACAGCAGACTAATCTAAAAGTGTGTCATATGATTGTCTTGTTGTTTTCTTTTCACAAATTCAGCCCTCTGGCTCCGGATTACAATTAGTGTGTGTGGTACATGTTGTTTTCTTCCATCACAGGGACTCAACGAGCTGCAACGTTCCTGGCTAGCCCCCCGTTCTCCATCTGGGTACCCAGAGAGTGTGCCTGTTTATGGACCCTGAAGTGCATGCATAACTGTTTGATTGATACAGCCTTTAAGCAAATTAACCTGATTACGCCCCTCCCTTGTTTAAGTCCCTTAAATAAATCAGATCTAACTCTTTTTTTGCATTTACCCTGATTGTGGTTCCAGTTTGTGCAAGAGTGCTGTACTGCTGTTATGTGCTGTGTATAATCTTGTTTTACAGGGGGTCCCCAGGGTCGATCAGAGGAAAGCCCTTGTGGAAAGTGCAAACAGTGTGGGTACTTGTGTGGTGTATCAGGGGTATTGTGAAAGTGATTATTGTGTATTGTTCTGGCCACTAGTAAGGAAAGAGGGGAGTTACAGTGTCCTGGAGGGCTGTGCTCAGGTTAGCTTGACCACTGCCAACCCTGACCTCCGGGTTGAGGCACCCATTTCAGAACTCAGGCCCCTTAACCTGCTACTAGCCAAGCAGGCAGGGGTTGTAGCCCCTGGGATAGTGCCACCTAGGGGCTACATTCATATGAGATGGGCATGGGATGTGCTTGGCTTTACATTGATGGATGGATCATTTTTGTCTCTTTCCCATGCAGGGGAGGTGGAACTGGAACTGACTGCATTTGAATGAGGAGGAAGAAGATGCAATCTGCTTCTTTATTGCTCAAGATGGTGTCATCACATACACTGGAAGGCCCAGAAAGGCTGATAGGAAGAGTAGGAGTACACCAGTAGACTACAAAGGACTACTGAAATAGAATTTCCTTGCCCATATTACTATCACACACCAAATCTTAGTCCTCATGGTCAACAAATGTCAATCGCATTCCACCATGACTCCCTCTGCCACCATAAGTTGCAGAAATTGTACTTGGAACTGGCCTGTTGGCACCTTTATCTACACTTTTCTTGCTGCCTACCTCTGTCTCTGTCTCTTTCTTCTGTTTTTTTTCTTCATGTTTTCTGCATGACAGGTGATACATAAAAGCAAGACATGGTGAAAACTATGACGAAAACAATGCATATGTTGAAGATTAGACAAACACATGATGTGACACAATTCATGGGATGTCAGATGGAAACAATAAGCGTGAACAAGACCAACTGATCCTACTGACAGAACATTGAAAAACCCTGACTTGAGAAGAATAACACTCTCTCACATCTTAGCAGCTTAGTTCTCTTTCACTTACTATTCACTTCACTGACTGGCTGGTTTACATCTATGGAAAAATAAAAGAATGGATTCAACCTGTGCCCTGCACCACCAGTCAGTATAATAAAAAATAACTGCAAAATATAACTTGAAATAATGCCCTCTGACCTGTCTCTTCCCCTGATAGTCTGAGGCTATGTCTTGCCCAGCTGCAGGCTGCAGCAAGCACACACTGTACTGCACTATGCACTCCTCTCTTCAGCAGCACATGAATTACTACTGGACTGCCTTGCACAGACTCTAAACTTAACTGCTAGCTGAGCCAGTGGTGAAGAGGACTGAGGGGCCATGGGTGCCTTACCTCTTTCCACACTGGCTACCCAGGTTTGGGAACTTTCATGGGTCACTTGGGGTTGGCTGGAGGAGGGAAGACTGAGCATCTGTAAGACTGCTCTCTTCACTTGGGGAGGGGGGATTCTATGACTTGCCACTTGACTGCCACCTGGAGGAATCCAGGAGTTGGTGCGTATCAGTCACCAAGATGGGAAGGCCCATGTCAGAGCACCATGGTAGCATCTTTGTGGCGGCAGAGCACACACAACATGCTCATTGCACATCTATGGAGCCCAAGGTAGAATATAGGGAAGGAAATTGGAGCATGGGCTTCAAGAAGCCCTGCCTGTCATATTGTGGCCTGCCCAATCTCTATGGGTCCAGGACAGTCTGGATTTATGCACCGGGTAGGGGAGAACATTCCTCCCTTCCAGGCCCTACTCTGGGGATAATGGTCTGGGACACTGGAAGAGATTCAGGATGGCTGCAGCTGATGGAGGTGGAGCTGAAAACAGCTGCCCATACTTACCAAAGAAGATAAAAAACTATACAGAAAAAAAGTAACTGCTATTAGCTAGCATTCTATTATAGTAATAATAATAATAATAATTCTCTGATTATTCCAATGTGCTTTGAATCAAAAACAACTCTTTTGTGAAAGAACTGCAGACCTTTGCCTCTTAGTGCACACAAATGCATGCAAACATGCATGCCCACATACACACACACACACACACACACACACACACACATATCCTTCTATATTGAGAGAGCTGGAAATGTCATAGAGACATGAGCAGTGGGAGGAGATCACAATCTTCAAAATGTCTGTTTTGCTGCTGCAGGTCATGTGGCTTGCATATGCTCAGCATGCTATCCTTGTGAAAAAATGCTGTGTCATGCTGTTGAAGTGCTGAAGGGCTGCAGAAAAGCTGGGAAACTGTCTGCCTCCAATGCAACTTTCATTGGGCATTTGTGCCTCTTGCATTGGGACACTTGTCAACCTAGATCCCAGTGAGTAATCAGACAGTAGAAAGCATAGTGCCCCCCCCCAATATGAAGAGTAGCTTGTGCAACACAACCTCCTTCTCCTTAGAGCCCAATGACACATCTCCAAACACAGATGCTGTTCTAGTGGGTAATTAAAACTGTGGTTTATTACAGTCGTGGTAGATATATCTTTGGTATGTTTATCTACAGTACATGGACATACCTGAGAAACAAACCTATCTACAGCTGGTACAAAATGCAACTGCCCATATTGTCATACAGATAGGATATTCTTGTTGTAATATTGTATCATGCAATATTTAAAGTTATTGAAATGGCTGCGGATTACACAGATCTTCTCAGGTCTAATGGACAAGGGTCAGAGTTAACAATGGGTGCAAAATTGGTAAAGTGGTATTGACCACTAATCAGGAAAGCAACCTGGGGTAATCATATCAGATGACCCAAAGGTAACTAGGCGATGTGACAAGACAGTTGTGAGGGCTAGTGGGATGCTAGGGTGCAGGGGGAGGACCATCACCAGCAGAAAGAGGGAGATTTTCCCATGTAGATCACTGGTAAGATCCCACCCAGAGTACCGTGTTCAGTTCTGGAGACCACATCTTCAGAAGGACATACAGTAGACAAAAGTGGAGGCAGTCCAGAGGAGGGCAACTAAAATGTGCAGGGTCTGCGTAAGAAGCCCCACAAGGAGAGAGTGAAGGACCTAAATATGTACACTCTGGAAGAGAGGAGAGCAGGGGTATGATAGAGACCTTTAAGTACCTCAAGGGGGTAAAGGTACTGGAGGGAAATATTTATCAAAACAAAAGGTGCTCAAGAACAATGGCACATGTTATGAAGATGAAGGGGGGGTAGATTTAGGAGAGATGTTAGGAAGTACTTCTTCAAAGAAGGAGTGGTGGATGCCTGGAACAGCCTTTCAGTGGAGGTGGTGGGGGCAAAAAGAGTGCAGCTGCTCAACAACGAATGGGATAGGCATAAGGAAATCTTGGGGGGGGAAGAAGAAGGGAAGGAGAATGGGCTAGAGATCATGTAAGCTCTGTAGTGATACTGTAGCTAGAGAAAAAAATAAGCAGACTGGGAGGACCAAGTGGTCCTTATCTGCCATCAAATTTTATGTTTCTATGAAGAGTCTGTCTTTGGTGGGTGCTAAATACCCATTTTTCCTGTATTTTCCTCTTTCTGTACCTTGATAAAAAGAGAACCATGGCAGTACCACTTTCCCCAGCAGGGAGTGCAGCTCAGCAAAAACCTCCACAACCAGTGCCACTGTGTGGCTGGCTAGTAGAGAGTGCACAGGTGTTGGGTGGCCCACACCCTCCCTTTCCAGAGGCTAACCTCTTTTCCTCCACAGCATGCTTGTTCCCATAATGATCCAAGGGCAGGATAAATGGATTCATTCATAAGTCCAGATGTGACACAGAATGTGTATACATATATCTGTGTGTATATATATATATATATATATGAGTGTGTGTGTATATATATATATATGTATTTTTTTTTTTTTGTATACTTTTGACTGTGAAAATACCTGCTGTGTGGAAACATTGTTTCACTGGAGACTTGTGTGTCAGTTTGCTGCCATTTATGAACTTGTTGATAAAAAAGCAGTCATGAAGGTGTAAGTCTAATTCTGATAGGGGCAGTGCTTGGTCTGTCTGAACAGCTGTAAGAAGACAAAAGTTTCCCTGCTGTACCTCAGAGCCAGTCCACACAGAGAGTACTTTAAGTAATGGTGGTTAGTCTGAGAATAGAGTAACCGGTTTATGTATAAATGTCATATCTTTAATTTGGTCTTCTCTAACAGGATGGGAGACCTCTTAAACAGCTTAGACTGGCTTGGGTGACTGAAACATAGAAACACAGAAGTTGACAGCAAATAAGGACCATGTGGCCCACCCAGTCTGCTAATTATTCTTACATATTTCAACCATAGATCCTAGTTGATCTGTAGCTCACCTTTTCTTTCCTGTCTGTAGGGTACCCCATGTCTATCCCATGCATTCCTGAATTCCCCAACTGTTTTTGCCACCAGCACCTCCCCTGGGAGCCTGTTCCAAGCATCCACCACTCCTTCAGTGAAGAAGTACTTTCTCATATTACCCCTGGACCTCCCCTCTCTAACTTCATTCCACATCCCCTTGTTTTTTTACATCTTCTATTTTGAAAGATGCTACCCTCTTGTATCTTGTTTATGCCCATGAGGTACTTGAAAGTTTCTATCATGTCCCTCCCCCTCCTCTTCTTCAGGGAATACATATTGAGTTCCCCAGCCTCTCCTTGTATGGCTTGTCATGTGTCCTTTTACCATCTTTGTAGCCTTCCTCTGGACTGCTTCTAGTCTGTCTATGTCCTTCCAGAGGTGTGGTTTCCAGAAATAGACACAGTACTCCAGCTAAGGTCTCACCAGTGATCTGTACAGTGGCAAAACCAGCTCCTTCTTTCTACTGGTGATATCTCTCCCAATGCACCCCAGCATCCCACTGGCTTTCCCTACAGCCTTCTCACATTGTCTGAATGTCTTTCGGTCATGTGATATGAGTAGCCCCAGACTTGGGACTGGTCCAATGTTACAGATAACATAGTCATCATGGATACCACATGTCCTAGTTCTGTGGCAATATGGGGTCACAAGCCAGGGATGTGGAAGGGTAAACTTGCTTTTCTCTCAGGAGGTTAGGCTGTACCCAGAAACAGTGCTGTGTGTCCACTGTCTGCAATCAAGACAGAGGGCCCAATTTTCAAAGTATTGGGAATGACACAAGGTGCTTGTGTCAGAGATATGAAGAAAGAGTCTCACTGCACTGCATCTTGCATTATTCCTGATTTTCCAAGGCAGCCTGTGCCAGTAGGGAGACTGTCTGTGCCAGTCATGCTTGCGCCGTGCTTGCAGCAGACACACATGTGTGTCATGGCAGAAGGGGGACTGGGCCACAATGGGTTGTGGCATCCCCGAAATCGGAATTTCCTAACCCCTCCAAAGGCCGTGCAATCCACCAGGGTTAGATGAGCCAGAGCTGTTCTAACATCCTGTGGACCAGCACGCTGCCCATAGTGTTCTGCACTGATGTGTGCCCAGTCACATATCCCCCTCCACACACAACGCACAGGACAATGTCAAAACCCAAATGCAATACATAACAGATGCTGTCTGTGTGACAAATCAAGAATGTAAACTGTGGTTTATTGCATGTGCTTACTGCTCTGCATAAGATACATACTTTTTTTTTTTATTATTGTTTAACCAGGTGAGACACACTAAGCTGAAAGCTTTTTTGCAGGTACAACCTGGGAACACAGGGAAGTTAAGTGACTTGCTCAGGATCACACAGTATATGCAAGTGGGGGCTATGGGATTCAAACCCAGGTCTCCAGATTTGCAGCTCAGAGCCTTAAACCACTGCGCTATACTGCCTCTACATACAAGATTCATATGTCTCCAAATAGCAAATATAAAATCCTCAGTATGTCATGAAATGTTTCAAAAAAGCAAAGTGAGCTGCAGAGCCTGGACTTCAGTGTAGTCAGGCATGTAATGTGACATCACTTGCTGACATGTGTTTTGGGCCATGCAGGGAGTACAGTGAGCCTGCACAGTAAGTAGCCTTCTTCTTGTTGCATGCCAATGTGGCAATCCACTATTAACCCTTCAAATCCCATTTTTAACTGTACAGTTTGCTTAGGGACTCGGGCGATGGGAATAATATAAAAAAATTGTGGTACCTATTTCAAACAACTGATTCTGGTAATTGTATACTAACAGGAATAAGACTTGCAGCTCATAGCAGGACATTGATATTCATAAAGGAATACAGCATGCAGGCAGGTAGCATAGTAATTGCCACAGGAGAATAGGGAAATTTTTCCCTGCTGTTTGTCACATTGGTTGATATGGGCAGTGGTGTTATGACGTTGGTGGGGGCACAGGGAATGGAGTGGTGGGGTCCGACAGGGAGCTGCACAGTGGCCCAGAATGGTTAAGGCCAGCCCTGGGAAGAATTACACTTAGTCTCACTTGTATGAATTACCTTAATAAGGCAGCAATCTTAACCTTTCAATTCAAATTGAAACCATGGGACCAAAGACTCCTGAAATTATTTTGAGATCTGCATTTGTGTATAAGTGGGATATACAGTAGTATTCCCCTTGCTTGTTCTACCAAAATAGACATTTTGAAAGGCTGAGCCTAGATTGATTGTATTCTTTGTGTTCAAACTCAGAACACATGATAGCATGAATATTTGTTTTATCACTATGATTCTAAGTATCATCAAATGGATGATAATGACCAATCTTCTTCAAGAAATTTTGTGGTGTACCTCTTAACTCCAGCATTGACTCTACCAGTGGGTTATTCTGTGAAACAGTTGGTGGCTAGTCTGAAACAAATAAATCATTTAGTTTCATACTGAGATCACTCAGTCTAATGGCATATGCCAACAACCATTCTCATGTATATGAAAAGTAACAATACGTGAAAATCAACATCATCCAGTGGAAGCAGCTGCAATAAAGGAGTCTTAATATAATGAGTAATAGTAACAGCATCAGCAACAGAGACTTAGAGTTTGGTATATAGACCAATTGTTAGGACTGCCATTATTCATCCTGACAAAATCTTCCTAACATACCATACAAATTTAGGAAAGAAAGAAGACCACTGACCCACTGAGACTTCCCCCACCACAACAGGTGGAGAAGTACCACCAACCAGCATGAAGCATTCTGTGATAAAGATGTCACAATTTCATGTGTGACAGATTGGGGTAATTGCCATTTCATTTCACACATCAATTAAATATTATATAGAGAATAATGGCTGGTTAGGGTATTACAAGATAATTTTACACACACTCCATGGTGTGGGATACCACATAGACCCTGAGAGCACAGCTCAAGGAGTTTGTTATGGCATCCCACACTGAGGTGTGTGTGTAAAATTCAAGTTTTACACACTTATCCAGCCTTTATTTTATAGAATTGCTGGGGAGCATTTTTTGCCACAGGAATTATATAAAGTAAACAGACAGAGATTGCCCTTAGATGTCAGGGTATTGGTTCAAGTGGTTCCCAACAGCAACTGGGTTGAAATAAACTTTTTGTTTTCCTTTTTTGGTTTTTTCTGTTTAAATAGGAAAACTAGCCCAGGTTTTTTTTGGTAAGTAACTTACCACTGACTGAGAAGGGTACCGGGTGGTGAAGTCTGCGGTGAAAAGGAATGGCATCAGGGAACTGCACGGAGTGGAGGAAGAGCAGAGAATGGTGCATGCATATTCCAAGGGAAACCCTGGTGCATGTTTGTCATTATAACCAGCTGGCTATAATAGCAAATTATAACTGGGTTTCCCTATGGGAAAAAGCACTAACCAGTAATTATATCAGCTTTACACAATGCAAGATGCATTATATATTTGCATCTCTCTCTCTCTCTCTCTCTCCTCTATATATATATATATATATATATATATATATATATATATTCATGGCAAAAACTGCATTTACAAAAAAAGTAAAGGAAATTCATGGCAAAAAAAACTGCATTTAATGCATCAGTTAGGGTTAAAGTGACAAACGTGAGAAAATAAAACATTAGGGTTGAGCACCTAACTCCTTCCCCTCACAACCAACACAACCATCCTCCACAGACTGACAGATGCCAGGGTGTGCCATAGCGTTGTCAGGCCCAACTATCACCCCATTCCATGTGTAAGCAGGTTTACATGCTACAGTAAAGGAGAACTAGGGTGATAATTAGGCCTCACGACCCCATGGCACACTTTGGCTTTTGGTCAGTCTGTGGAGGATGTGTGTGTGGGTTGTGGGGGGGAGTTAGGTGCTCAACTCTAATGTTTCATTTCTTCACTTTTGTTGCTTTAACCCTAACTGATGCATTAAATGCAGTTTTTTGCTATGAATTTCCTTACTTTTTGAGAAAATGCAATATAACTCGTAAAAAACATGTATAGGGCCCTGCACTCCCACCAAGTTGCCCATTACTGCATAACAATATGCATCTGTGGGTGCACAGGCTCCACTTACACATTTAAAGGTGATTTATGCTGCCAGTAGTGAAAACTCTGTATCTCACTTCATTTTAGAGATAATGGCTCTGAAAAGTGTGACAGATGCCACCATGTAATTCTATGGGGAAAATGTCAACTTTGTTATGGCATAGTTATTCAATCACTTAATTCCCCAACACCTAAACAGCATAATTCACACCTGTTCATGAGACAGCAAACTCCTCAACTGCGAAATAAATCCTAGTCTGTAACCTAACAAAATACTAGTCTGTGAGCAGACATCTGGTCGTGCCAGTCTGGGCCATCTGGTCATCCCCAGGGTAATCTGGTTGTCCCCAGGGACATATGGTTGTGAAATTCTGGCTATCTGATCGTCCCCTCAGGAACAAAGCTGGTTAACTAGGATCATCTCGTAGACCAGGATTTTGTAGGCTCGTGAAAGAATATCTTTAGTGAGTTGTGAAAGAAGAATTTTTAATTAAAAAAAATATATTTTTTTTGACAGAAATGAAGTAAACCAAAGGCATGGTGTTATAGAGGGGGTCACCCTGAACAAAACCCATGCCTCATTTGGCCCAAAAGTCATCTGTGGAGAATGCTACATCATTTCGTTTGACTACAAAACTAAAAACAAGATGGCAGCTCACAAACAAAGAATTTTTCTGATGGACTAGGATTTTTCTTTCATGAGCTGACAAAATATTTGACTGTGAGACGATTTTTCTCTCGCAAAATATACATATACATTTTTGAGTGAACTGAACATGCTCATAACTTGAAAATTACAAAACAAATAACTTTGAAATGGATTAATATTTATTTACCCAACTAATGCCGGACTATTCCTTGACCCATCCTCTTTCTATGTTCCGAGTTTCAGACCAAAAGACCACATGGTGTGGTCACAGCGTCATGGGCAAAAAATGCATCAAAACTGGTGAAAAAAATTAATTATTTAGTGTTTTGCTACACAGAAACTGCATGTCCAACTGAAACGCAACTTGGTACATCAAGAGATCTACCATACCAGACTGCTCGTTCCAAATTTTGCGCAAATCCATTGAATGGTTGCAGTGTTATTAACATGCAAAATCTGAGGTTCAACATTAAAGTGTCTACTCAACCCTAACTAGAGGTGCACCGCACCCTGTAATATATATATATATACACACATATACTGTGTGTGTATATATATATATATATATATATATACATATATATATACACACATATATATACATATATATATATATATATATATATATATATATATATATATATATATATATATATATATATGCATGCCCTTGCTTCAAACCTCCTTAATGTGCATTTCACCTGGCATCCTCTCCTCTCTGTTTGCTAACTTTTGCTCTGTCCACTATATCCCTTTTCAATCCACCCTCTCCTACCTTAGTCCTCCAGCTATAAAAGTTGTCTCCTTGCTTGTTTGGGCTGTAGTTTTATATGCTTCATCTCAAGATACTTGAACCTTATTCTACTCTCTTCTCTGCCCAGTGAATTATGCCCTATATATATATATATTTATATCCTTACATTATTTATTGCTACAGTACAATGCACTTTGTTGAGAATGTTACCATAATTTTTTATTTCTGCTTACTGTACATTGTGTAAACCCTGTAAATATGTTACTCAAGTATGTTTATTTTTATCCTGATCTCTGGTGATTGTAATGTTGTTGGTTTCTTAAATTTACACCTAACATCTGCTCCATATAATGTGTCCGCTGTATCTTTTGCTTTGTTACTTTATTTCTGCTGTACCGATTCAACTTTGTAACCTCCTAGGTTGTGTCATTTCATGGCTAGCACACCCACCCAGTCAACAAAAATGAACTAAATATATATATATATATATATATATATATATATATATATATATATATATATATATACAGGCTCCTATAACGGTTAAACTGATACCTTACCTCTGAAGCCAGAATTTCCATAGCTAACAGTTTTTTACTGCTTGCCATCCTATACAGTGCTCCCATCCTATCTTCACTCAAAGATACTGAACTCACTTAACTTAAAACCTTATATCACTGTGCGTCCCATTTCATTGTTGGTGCCAGTAATAGGAAGCACCACTGCAAGGCACTATTGATGCTAAACTGGCCCCCTTTGGAAAGTAGAATTCATTATGCCACACTCTGCCTGGTGCATACAATAGTACACATCCATCACCTAACCTTGCCTCAATCCTGGAAATTAAACTTCATAGGAAAATCCTCTGGTTCTTCTCCCAGTTGCTCCTCACTGTCCCTAGAACTGCAACAGTTGCTGGCAAAACGTTTTGTGCCTCTGTGGCTCCTAGATGTGAAGTGACCTCCCAGCTAGAGATGGGCAAAGTGGCCCCATTTCACTTCAAGCACGTGATCCATGGAGTGAAGGGATCGCTGGCGTTCGCAACGCCGGCGGAGTACTTTGCATTATGATGGGTAATGTAGTCCATTGAAAACAATGACTTTGTGTTACTCCGCCTTCCCAAACCACTACTCCACCAATTCTTAAGGCGAAGTACATTGAAAACAATGTACTTCACTTCACTTCGCCTTGTTTTTAAGCTCCAAAGGCAAAGTTTGCAGTGAGTCATGGGATTTCAGGTCACATGGGCTCTAGATTGTTCTGCACAGCCTCAGTTTGAGGTATGTATGCAGGAAGCTATAGGAGACAGTCTGCTCTGAGAGCTCTGCAATTCAAACCTTCTAAAAGCTGTTAAAAATGCCTTTTTGAGTCTTTTTTTGCTGAAACTTTAGTTCATCGATGTGGAAAACCCTCCTATGCTCATATCGAGTGCTTATTGTTTGTGTGTGGATTTTGAATGTTAATGTACAACATTCAGTCTGTGTACTGAGAGACAGTGGAAGTGTGCTTTGGGGGAAGGGTGTATCTGTGGTGTAGGTATATTAACTTGGAGAAAAAGACAGAGCTTTCTGTTTTGGTGATATTTTTCTTGTATAACTGTGTTAATGTACACACAGTTATATTTTCAATAATTCCTACCATTTGTTTGCTGATCATTGTGGTGCGGCACTGCATAATTTTAGTTTGTTTAAAATATGTGGTTATATTACTGCAGTTTTCAATTTGCTACACATTACTTAGTGTGTGTGTGAGTATGTGTGTGATGTATGTCATCAAATCAGACACCTTTTATTATACCACATAGTAATTTCAGCAATGTGAACCTGCTATCCACTGCAGATGTGTGATTTTTGTACTTCTTTGTGGTATCTTTACTGGTACTAGTAATAGTGACTGTTACTGCAGCAGTGCAGTACCCTGCCCCCCCGGGCCGCCCCAACCAGCAAAGGTATTCTTTTCCAGATTTGAGTTTCTGATGGTAAACATTGGTTAGGTATTGTGCCTTTGTGTCTGCATCTCTTCATTGTGCAGCGCAATCTTAATCTGTCTGTGCATTTACATTTCTTTAGGGCCCAGTCTCCATCTATAACTTAAGTCACAGTTGTTTCTTTGGCTTCCCTTCAGAGTACTGGACAGGTGTGGTGCACAATTCTGCATGAACATTGTACTCATTAATATACGTTTTTAAGTCAGGACTATCATCACGAGTCACTCGTGATACAAATCACGTTGTTCATCATCATGGTTACAAATGTAGTCATAAATCATGATCCACGATCACGTCATGAATCACAGCATTAATTGTTTTACTAGTTACTTGGATGTATTGTAAGCCTGTTTTGTAGTATCTCTCTAGGCTTCACCATTCCACCATTGTACTCACTGATACGTGTTTTTAAGTCGGGGAGTTTTAAGCCACAGTTCATCCGGGAAGTACAGCCATAGGCATTCGTGTTCCCAATGCAGTTTCATATTGGTTAACTCACACCATCATTATTGAATCACGCTCTTCATCATCACGGTCACAAATGCAGTGACAAATCACAAGTCACGATCACGTCACGAATAACAACATTAATTTTTTTAGTAGTTATTTGGATGTATTGTAAGCCTGTTTTGTATTATCTCTCCTGGCTTCACCACCCCACCATTGTACTCATTGATATGTGTTTTTAAGTCAGGAAGTTTTAAGCTACAGCTCATTGGGGAAGTACAGCCATAGGCATTCACGTTCCCGATACAGTTTCATATTGATTATCTCACACCATCAACACAGAATCACATTCTTCATTATCATGGTCAAAAATGCAGTCACAAATCACAATTTATGATCATGTCATGAATCACAACATTAATTTTTTTATTAGTTACTTGGATGTATTATAAGCCTGTTTTGTAGTATCTCTCCAGGCTTTACCACCCCACCATTGTACTCATTAATAAGTGTTTTTAAGTCGGGGAGTTTTAAGCTACAGCTCATCGGGAAGTACAGCCATAGGCATTCACATTCCTTCCTGTACAGCTTGTGAGTTACAGTACTATATTCAGTGGTGGGCTAAGTGGCCCCAATCCGCTCCACAAAGTGATTCACAGAGGAAAGTGGAACTTGCGGAGTATTCCACAATGCGAAGCGGAGTACTTTGCTTCATAATGAGGAACATGAAGTCCATTGAAACCAATGACTTTGCGTTATTCTGCCTTCCCCAAACCACTTCTCCACCAATTTTAAGGCGAAGTACATTGAAATCAATGTAATTCACCTCATTTCACCTTATAATTGAGCTCCAAATGAAATTCTGCAATGTTTCATGGAATTACAGGTCACATGGGTTCTAGATTTTTCTGCACAGCCTCAGTTCTGGCATGGATAGTGTGTGTGTGTGTAGTGGTAGCTGGAGACAGTTGGCTCTCAGAGCTCTGCAATTCAAAACCTCTAAAAGCTGTTTTTTGAGTCATTTATTTTGCTCAGAATTTACTAGGAAACCCTTCTGTGCTCATATCATCGAGTGATTATTGTTGTGTGTAGATTTTGAATGTTAATTAAGAACAGTCAGTCTGTGTACTGTGAAGTGTGCTTTGGGGAGGGGCGTATTTGTGGTGTAGGTACATTAACTGGGAGAAAAAAAGCAGTCTTTCTGTTTTGGTTATATTTTTCTTGTATAACTATGTTAATGTGCACACAGTAATATTTTCAGTAATTCTTGACTTTTTTTGCTGATTGTTGTAGTGCAGCAGTGTGTAATTTGTCTGTTTAAAACATTTGGTTTTATTACTAAAGGTTTTCAATTTGCTACGCATTACTTGTAGTGTGTGTGTGCGTGTGTGTGCAATGCGTGCCATTAAATCAGACACCTTTTACTGTGTCACAGAGTAATTGCAGCAGTGTGAACCTGCTATCCACCGCACCTGCATTAATTTTTTATACTGCTTTGTGGTATCTTTACTGGTAGTGGATTGTTACTGCTGTGCACTAATCCCCCAACTAGCAAATTGTATTCCTTTCCAGGTTTGGATTTCTGACTTGTGTACACTAGTTTGATATTGTTGTGCCTTTTCGTATGCATCCCTTGAGTGCACAGCACAATCTTAATCTGTCTGTGCATTTGCAGTGCACTTTTAATTCTTTTTAATGCATTTCTTGTTACACTTTCATTTCACTTCATCAGCAGTGGGGAATTTTCTGGACACAAGACAGTAGCATTTCATCAGCACTGGGGAATTTTCTGGACACAAGACAGTAGCATTTTGGGGATGCACATTAATTCTGGTGACTCTGCGTATGACCACTGCATGCTTGACTGAGTGAACCTTTTATTCTGGGAGACTTTGCATTTCTTGTTATGCTCTCATTTCACTTTGTCAGCACTGGGGAGTTTTCTGGACACAAGACAGTAGCACTTTGGGGATGCACATTAATTCTGGTGACTGTGTGGGTGGGGTGCTGCCACTATTGTTGTCACTCCTCCTTACTTCACATTTAAAGTGGAATGACAGTGCAAAGTAATACTAACAAGGTGAAGTGAGCCTTTCCTATGGGGCACTCCACATAGCGAAGTGCCAATGCGTAGTGACCACTTTGCGTTCACTTCGCAGGTGGATTTTAAATTTGCTGTATCTCTACTCCAGGCTGATATCCAGTCTGGCACCAATCACAAATCCATCAAATCATCCATCGGGGCATACTGCTTGTGTGTTGCCAGTGTACTTGTCCTAGCTGAGTCCTCCTGTGACCCCGATGTGGTCATTGGTCTAACCTATGTATTGTGTAGTCTACTGGTGTTTACTGTTACCCTGCTACTATACTTTCTTAATTTCTCATGTTAATGTCTGTATGGTTAAAACCTGTCAGTATGCCTCGACTTTGTAATGACTGCAAATTATTTTCTAATTTCTGTTTGTATACTTATTTCACATTGTTGTCTCTACTGTATTGTCATGGACTGTTGAATGTAATTAATTTTGGGTCTGGATAAACTAGCAAAATGGTCAGAAGAGTGGCAACAGGGATTTAATGCAAAGAAGTGCAAGATCATGCACATAGGGAAGAGAAATCCTGAAGCCACTTATAGACTGGGAGGGGAGTTGCTGGCAGTCACAAAGGAAGAAAGAGACTTGGGCATCATCATCACCGATGACCTGAAGTCATCCAAGCAGACCTCTAAAGCAGTAGGTAAGGCTAGGGGGATGTTAGGGTGTATTAGTAGGGGTATCACAAGTCATAAGAGGGAGGTAATAATCCCTCTTTTCAAGACACTGGTTAGGCCCCATCTGGAGTACTACGTGCAGTACTGAAGGCCACGCCTTCACAAGGACATGAAACAAATTGAGGCAGTCCAGAGAAGGGCAACCAAAATTGTGCAGGGACTGCATCAGAAGACATATAAGGACAGATTAAAGGAGCTCAATATGTATACCCTTGAGCAAAGGAGGAAGAGAGGTGATATGATCGAAACATTCAAACACCTTAAGGGCATTAACAAGGTGAAAGAGTCTAACATGTTTAAATATAAGAAAAATAGCAGGACAAGAGGACACAGCATGAGATTAGAGGGAGGCCAATTAAGGGGTAATGTGAGGAAATTCTTTTTCACAGAAAGAGTGGTGGATGAATGGAATGGCCTACCTCAGGAAGTGGTGGCTATGAATACAGTGCAGGGCTTCAAACAGGCATGGGATAGGCATAAGGAAGCAATACAGATGAGTATGAATAGATAGACCACTGACAGAGCAAAGTCCGATGGTGTATTTATAAGGTAGAAAAAGAAATGGGTAGACTGGATGGCCATTGCAGTCCTTATCTGCCGTCAACCTCTATGTTTCTATGTCTGTCCTGAAAAAGGGACTTTTACTCTCAGTGAGCCAACCCAGTTAAAAAAAATCCAAACGAATAAATAGAATTATATTCTTGCAGTATAGACATCATTAGCAAAAATGTGATGACTGCTTCCTTCTGATGAGCGACACTGTACCTTTTCTTCAAGATTCTTATTTTGAGCATGAAGGTCGAAACTAGTGGTGGGCGAAGTGGCCTCAATTCACTCCGTGGAGTGATTCACAGAGCTAAGGCAAATTTGTGGAATGCTCCGCAATGCAAGAAGAGAACTTATTGTTATAATGGGTAACGCGAAGTCCATTGCAAACAATGACTTCATGTTACTCCTCCTTCCCAGACCACTACTGCACCAAATCTTAAGGCAAAGTGTCTTTTATAGAAACAATGCACTTCGCCTCACTTCGCCTTGTTTTTAAGCTCCGAAGGCAAATTTTGCAGTGATTAATGGGATTTCAGGTCACATGGGCTCTATATTGATCTGCATAACCTCAGTTTGGGGTTGTGTGTGTAGAAAGAGTGTGCTCTGAGAGCTGTCTGGGATTCAAACCTTCTAAAAGCTGGTAAAAAAGCATTTTTGAGTAATTTTTTTTGCTTAAACTTTAGTTCATCATTTGTAGGAACCCCACCTGTGCTCATATCATCGAGCATTTTGCATGTGTGTGGATTTTGAATGTTAATGTACAACATTCAGTCTGTGTACTGAGAGACAGTGAAAGTGTGCTTTGGAGGAGGGGCGTATCTGTGGTGTAGGTAGATTTAAGTTGGAGAAATAGGAAGTTCTTTGTTTTTCAGTTATATTTTTGTTATATAATTGACTGTGTTAATGTACACACAGTAATATTGTCAGTAATTGTTGAAATGTTCTTGCTGATTGTGTGTTGTGTGGATCTGATGCAGCAGTTCATAATTTCAGGTTGTTTACAATACGTGGCATATTATTGCTGAACTTTTCAATTTGCTCTGCATTACTCATTGTAGACAAATTGTGTGTGTGTGTGTGAGTGTGTGTGCGATGAGGCATGACATAAATAATACACCTTGTATTGTGCCACAGTGTAATTTCAGGTGCAGCAGTGTGAACCTGCTATCCAGTACAGCTGTATGATTTTGTACTGCCATTGTGGTATCTTTTCTTTGTTTTGCTGCTTGCACTGCACTGCAGTAAAAACCTGCAGTCAGTGCTCCTCTCCCCCCCCCCCATCGTCAAAAGGAATTGTTTTCCAGATTGGATTGTTTGTGACCTCAGCACCACTGGTTAGCTAAGGTGTTGTTTTCACTTGTGAATTTACATCTGTATCTGTTGCTGAAGCCACAATTGTTTTTTTGGCTTCGCATCCATTGTCCCCCCAGGCCATGCAAAGTGAACGTTCCAAAATCTAAATTTGTTTAAAATATTGTTGTTGATCCCCCAAAATGCCTGCAAAGAGACATGCAAGCAAAGCTGGTTCTTGACATGGCACTGATGCCAGTGGTAAGATTGTCTGTGGGCATGGTAGTACGTAGACACAGACGTGCATTGCCGATGTGAGGAAATGTATTTCTCCTTCAATGTTTTTTACTGCCCAATCAGTAGCTTCACTCATAGTTGGAGTAGATGATGTTGTCCCAGTCAGTGGTGTTAGTGCAGTTGCTGGTGGTGGTAGTATGAGTATTGCTGCCTCAAGTTCCACTTCTCACCAGTGTACCATGTCCAAAAATATAGTGGAGTGAGAAGCAATGCAAGTGAGTGGCAGTGTAGATGACGTCATACTTCCCAGTAACATCCCAGTAACTGATCCTGAGGATTCTGATAATCATGCCAAGAATAGCATACAATGTGACATTTCTTCCCACTGCAGTTCAGGTCATGCATTTTCCATGCAGTGATTCACAGTGTGGTGTAAAAATATCAGGTGATGGTGGTGTTGATGATGATGATGTTACTGTGGTTGCAACATGCAGTCCACATGCCAGAATCCAAGAAGAAGATGCGGATGTGGGTGATGTTGATGAATATGGTGATGATGTAATTGACCCCTGCTGGGAACCGGAGGAAAAGAAAATCAAGGTGGCTGTGTCTGAGTCTGTTTGAATTACTCACCCCCTGTAAAAACTTGTAATTTACCAGTTTCAGTTGATTGTGATGATGATGATGTTGATGACCCAGTAATAATGATAGCTAGTCATGGTGGTCAGTTGCAGTCCAAGTGTGCACTGCCCAAAAAAATCATGTAGCAACCCCCCCCTCCCACTTCAGTGCTTAACATAACGGAGTTCAATAAGCAGCATCATGGACGTGTTAAAGGTAGATCATCACAATCCCTTGTTTCGGATTTTTTTGTGTAAGATGCAAATGATGAGTCAATTGCAATCTACCAGGTTTGCCATTTGCGTGTGAGTCGAGGTAAAAAGGGGAGCCATCTGGGCACAGGAGGACAGCATACGCATCTTAAGAATAGGCACATGGCACTGTGGACTCAGCACAAGATGGCAGCTAATACCACAGTAGGGCGTAGAGCCTCGTCATCAACCATAATGAGAATGTTATTCCCTTCCATGAGTGTTAAGTCCAGTAGGAAATTAAATGTGTGCAGTAATGAAGAAATAAGAACAGAGGATTACTACAGGCATGATGAGGTGGAGGAGCAGAATGATTTTGAAATGTAGTCCAGTGCTGGTGAGAGTAGCAGTTTTGGTGGTGGTAGTGGTGAATGCAGTATGTCTAGTGCAAGTGGTACATCAACCCTGGTTGGCAAATCTGGCAAAATAACTGCATTTCTGGGTTTGTCATCATCACCTGTGCAACCATCTTCATCAAATGTCCACACTTCACCCCCTGCCATTCGCAGAGCAGAACCATTTGTCATCACACCCCGTGTAAAACGTTTAAATCAGCCCACGTTAACAGAGTGTTTTTGCACATAAGCTGAAGAACCCACCCAATCATGCAGTGTCACGTGAACTTAATGTTGCTGCAGCTGAAATGCTGGCAATTGATCTTTTGCCCTTCTCCTTTGTGGAGAATTCTGGGTTCTGGCAGTTTGCTGCACGTGCCTGTCCAAAATGGAAAGTCCCATCCAGGACATACTTTACAATCCGTGCTGTCCCTCAGTTGTTCCATACTGTGTCCCACTCAGTAAGACATGCCCTTCAACATTCCTCATCTCCATTCATCTATTTAAGTATGGATATGTGGACAAGTGGCAAAACAGCGGGTAGTTCATATTTGTGTATAACTGCACACTGGACGCAGGTGCTGGGGGTTGTTTGTGATGTTGGTAATATGAATAATCAGTGCAGTAAGGGGAGTGTCATGGTAGCAGTCTTCCAGGAATTCAACAGCATGCAACAATTGCTATGCGCAATGTGACCTGTTCACACACTGGTGAAAACATGTTGGAAAGTGATACTGACTGAAACTGACAAATGGCTGAACCCCCTGTCCCTGAGAGCTGGGTTCATAGCAAGCGACAATGGGTCAAATGTGGTGAAATGCATCACAAATGGTGGCTTTTTTCATGTTCCATGCATGGCCCATTGTTTAAATCTTGTGGTGCAGGAGTTTCTGCAACACCCTGATGTGAAGGAAATGCTGACAGCTGCATGCCATATCTGCTCTCATTTTTCATGATCTGCAAGGCATGTGACCAACTTCAGCAGTTGCAGATGCAAATCAGCCTCCCTCAGCACCGCTTGAAGCTGAAAGTTGTCACCTGGAGGAACTCCACTTTGTACATGGCAGAGAGGTTGTATGAACAATACAAAGCCATCTCAGAATATCTTGTCATGCACACTAGCAGTGAAAGTTCCGAGGCCTTCATGTCTATGACGACTGAACAGTGGTGCCTCATGGACTCTGTAATAACACTTTTGCGGCCTTTTGAACATGCCACACAGGCAGTGAGTGGTGAGTTTGCCTCCATTAGCCAATCAGTTCCACTGCTGCGGGTGCTGAGGCAGACATTGGTGAATGTACAGCATGGCCTTGATGTTGCCAGAGACAGTGCTAGCAGTATGTTGCTGAAACACATGCTGACATTATTCGACCAGAATGATCACATTTTGAGCATTCAGCGTAGTGACAACTTTGTCATAGCAATGATGCTGGACCCACGATACAAACTTGGAATTGCCTCAGTACTGGATGGGGGGCATGAACAGGTAAAAAATGTCAATGGGTAACTGGTGTGCTGGGCTCATGGGGCACAGAAGTCATGCACCCAGGTCAGCAAACCTCAGCACCATAATCTGGCTGAAGGTGCCCCTGGAGGAGCACCAAGCATATCCTGTAAGGGGAAGGGGAAGGGGACTGCAGTTCCCAGTGGTCTGTCATCTAAAGTAGTTGGCATCAACCCACTTTGGGAGGCTTTGTCTCAAGAGGGAATTTGTGAAATAGATGATTCCGGAGAACAGGATTATGCATCAACCACTGGACGTATTGCTGCACAAAGAATGGTTGAGTCATATTTGTCTGAAAACAGGCATCTGTCAATAACTGATGATCCTCTTTTGTACTGGAGCTGAAAGGTCAGTGAATGGCCAGAAATGACTGCAGTGGTACTGAAGTACCTCACATGCCCATCCTCCAGTGTAAGTGTCCAGAAGGTATTCAGTTCAGTGGGTGCAATAGTCAGGGATCATCAGGCAAACCTCTCTCCTGCAAATGTTAGTTTGCTAACATTCATAAAAATGAATGAGAGGCACATACCAGCATAGACTGCAACCTCGGTATTCATTCCCTGGCCTAGTCAAGGTGGTTTTGGTGATGTAGAAATGGACCATCCTGGTGGCACTGGCAGTGGCAGCATGAAATGGCCCACCACTGACATAGATGACAACACAATGGAGAAAGAATTTCCAGTGGTCAGACTTCAGACATAGATGACTATGAGGGCAGATTTCTTTATGAGGATGATGATGTGGTTAATGTTGGCAGGTTTGAACTAAAGTTGTTAAAAGGTGGTGTGCCCCCCTTGAGTCAGATCACAATCACCATGACCAATGTTAGCCACTGCCACCACAGAGAATGAGTTTGTCTGCCCCCCTGGACCACCACCACCTCCAGGACTGATGTTGGACACTGCCACCACAGAGAATAAGTTTGTCTGACCCCATGGACCACCACCACCAGGACTGATGATAGCCACTGCCACCACAGAGAGTGAGTTTGTCTGACCCCATGGACCACCACCACCAGGACTGATGTTAGCCGCTGCCACCACAGAGAGTGAGTTTGTTTGCTCCCCTGGACCATCACCACCACCGGGACTGATGTTAGCCACTGCCACTACAGAAAATGAGTTTGTCTGCTCCCCTGGACCACCACCACCACCACTGGGACTGATGTTAGCCACTGCCACCACAGAGAATGAGTTTGTCTTCCCCCCCTGGACCATCACCACCACTGGGACTGATGCAGAAAATGAGTTTGTCTTCCCCCCTGGATCACCACTACCACAAGGACTGATGTTAACCGCTGCCACCACAGAGAATGAGTTTGTCTGCTCTCCCTGACCACCACCACCACTGGGACTGATGTTAACCACTGCCACCACAGAGAATGAGTTTGTCTACCCTCCTGGACAACCACCACCATCACTGTTATCCACTGCCACCACCCACCACCAGATGCAGCAAGATGTCATAAGGAATGTCATCATGTGCCACAGCTATCACCACCAGCACCCACCACCAGTGTCATTCAACCAATGTTTCCCCATTACATTGACCATGCCAAGGCAGAGGGAGTTGAACAGGAGACCACATCCTTCAGCCACAGGCACAAGGCTTCTTAATATTAAAACTATAAAGTCAGTATGTGTACTAATTTTTTTATGCTATTTAACTTCCTTTAGCTGTATGTTTTGTTTTCTGCTGCTTTTCTGAACTGCAATGGTCAAACAATATTGTAAACTTATTTTGTTTTTTTACAGGTTAACAAAAAAACTCTCCTTCGCAGACAGTCGGTACCATACACAGGAACCTATGGAATGTCTATTTCAAATCCATACTGGTAAGTATCATGATTTTATTTCATCTGTTCAATTTTTTTTTAAAAGAGTGCAACAAATGCGACTGAGTAGGATTCATAAACTAGGTGGCATGTGTACACCGCCAAAACTATTTCTGCAAGATATCATGCATTGTATTCGGAACTTGCAGCTGTGCAGCCATGACAGAGTTCAAAAACTTGCACACAGGTTGTGTTACTTGACAAGATGTGGCTTTGAAATGTAACTTGCCTTGAGCTTGAGAACCAGGGATACTGGCACAGTGCATTGGTTACACAGCCTGGCACTAAATTAACTTGTGATTGATCTGCTGCTTGCACTGTGACAGTTTAGTATCTGTGTTAATAATCCAGATACCCGTGGAACAGCCACGCCTTAAACATAATGTGTTACTGCTGCATTCAAGTTGTAAGAAGTCCTTCATTTCTTTTTTTAGAAAACTTCCAGATGCTTTGTTGTGTTATAGTTGCCTTATCCAAAGAAGTTCTTCAACATCAGGCCCCCTCCCAAGGTTGCAGCACACATGCAACACACTGCACGCAGAAGTCGTTCAATCGATGAACATGACCATCATTAGTACCAACCAGACTTGAGAAAGATGCAGATGAAATCTGTGAAGAAATAACCAAATAAGAAAACATTAATGAGACCTACCTGCAAATATGCTTCCTCTACCCCCCAAAAAAATACTTACCTTAATTGGCTTGAGAATTATACATTTCCAGTTTTCAATGCAAAAAGTTCTCACCAAGCACTAGAATGTGCACACCAACAGTATCTGTGACCTGTGATACAAAACGATACAATGAGTACATGTCTATATATGTCAACCCCTCACCTTCAAAATACAAAGATATATATATATATATATATATATATATATATATATATATATATATATATATATATATATATATATATATGAACTCACCTTGGCTACTATTAGTATACAAACAAAGGCACCTTACATCTGATTGAGATGATAGCATTCACATTTGTGGGAATTGCAGCACACATTGGACCAGCAACAGTTCGCTCATAGTCATCATTTCTGATGGGACTTTGTATGTGGTGTAACACTCCCATTTCACTTTGTTACCACTTGTCAATTTTCTGGACACAAGACAGATGCATTTTGGGGAGGCAGAAACAGTCTGGGGACTCTGTGCGCCCACTGCGCACATAACTAAGTGCGCCATTAATTCTAGGGGACTTTGTATGTGCTGTAATGCTCCCATTTCACTTTGTTACCACTTGTCAAGTTTATGGACACAAGACAGATGCATTTTGGGGATGCAGAAAAAATCTGGAGACTCTGTGTGACCACTGTGCACATGACTGAGTGTGCCATTAATTCTGGTACACTTTGCATTTCATGTTGTGCTCCCATTTCACTTTGTTACCACTTGCCAATTTTCTGTCCACAAGACAGGTGCATTTTCAGGATGCAGAAAAAAATCTGGGGACTCTGTGTGACCATTGTGCACATGACTGAGTGTGCCATTAATTCTGGGGGACTTTGTATGTGGTGTAACGCACCCATTTCACTTTGTTACCACTTGTCAATTTTGTCCAGTATTTTCTACAGTGGCATCATGTATTTATTATTTAATTATACGTTTTGGCCAGGAAATCACACTAAGTTGTTGCCACCTCATTTTCAGAGCATCTTGGAGCAAAGGAAAGGGCAAAGGAAACACGAGGAGAGGTACAAATACAAAGCTTACTACACAGAAATAGTACAGCAATCAGCAGTAAAAGTAAAATACTGAATCACAGAGTAAGTATGTAAGCTCCCCCCCTTCCGATGTCATGGGGTATCCAGATAGTAACTTTGTGGGAGGGGGGCACTGTACAACCCCGAAAACACAGTCCAAGAAAATAGAAATATGCTCATTACCTGATTCCGCTGATGTTGCGAGATGGCTTTGCCAGATGAGCAGCAGGCACACTTATTTACATAGATACATAGACAGTGTTGGCAGATAAGGGCCTATGGACCACCCAGTCTGCCCATTTGAGCTTGTAAGTTCAGTTTGTTTTCCTAGAAGTCTGTTGCCCCTTACCCCTCACCTCCAGAATTCCTTTATGTCTATACCATGCATTCTTAAATCCCCTGATTGTTTAGCCCCCACCACTTCCTCTGGCAGGGTGTTCCACTTGTCCACCACCTGTTCTGTGAAGAAATTCTTTCTCATGTTTCCTCTGAATCATCCTCCTCCAACTTCATCCCATGCCTCTAGTCCTGGAACATCTTTTTGCTTAAAATAGTGTTTTCCTGCACCCTGTTCCTCCCTGTAAGATATTTGTATGTCTCTATCATATCCTCTCTCCCTCCTCTCCTCCAGGAGTACATGTTCAGTTCCTTCAACCTGTCTTCATAGGACTTGTGATGCAATCCATGCACCATCTTTGTTGCCCTCCTCTGAACCTTCTCTACCCTGTCTATGTCCTTACGTAGGTATGGTCTCCAGAACTGTACACTGTACTCCAGGTGGGCCTCACTAGTGTCTTGTATAGTGGAATTATGACCTCCTTTTCCTGCTGGTGATGCCCTGCCTATACATCCCAGCATCCTATTTGCTTTACCTGCTGCCTTGTCACACTGTTTCCTACCTTGAGGTCATCAGAGATGATAACCCCAAGATCCCTTTCCTGCTTGGTGCATGCTATATCCTCACCCCCAACTGATATATTGTGCCAGGGTTTTGTGCCCCATATGCATTATCTTGCACTTCTTTGCATTGAATTTCAACTGCCAACCCCTGACCATTCTTCAAGTTTTGCAGGTCGCTTCTCATTCTGTCTACACCCTCTGGTGTGTCTACTCTGTTACAGAGCTTTGTGTCATCAGCGAACAGTGAAATTCTGCCGTCTAGGTCCTGCGCAATGTCACTGATGAAGATGTTGAATAGGACCGGTCCCAGTACTGATCCCTGTGGTACCCCACTGGTCACTCTTCCCTCTGTGGAGTGACAGCCATTTACCACCACCCTCTGTGTCCTGCCACCCAGCCAGTTACCTACCCACCACACTACTGTCCTGCCCACACCCATATTCCCCAGTTTGTGTAATAGTCTTCTATGTGGCACAGTGTCAAAGGCCTTGCTGAAGTCCAGATAGGCCATGTCCACTGCCCTCCCCTGATCCACCTCCCTAGTCACCCAGTCAAAAAATTCAACAAGGTTGGTCTGACATGACCTCACCCTGGTGAAACCATGCTGCCTTGGGTCCTGTAGTCCATTGACAACCAGATGTTCCACCAATCTCTCCTTCAGTAGTGCTTCCATGGTCTTCCCCACTACCGAGGTGAGGCTGACTGGTCTGTAGTTCCCTGCTTCCTCTTTGTTCCCACTTTTGTATAAGGGGACTACATCTGCTGTCCTCCAGTCTTTGGGTACCTCTCCTGTTTCCAGTGATCAGCTAAACAGGATAGCCAGAGGTTCAGACACCACCTCTCTTAGTTCTTTAAGGACCCTGGGGTGCATCCCATCTGGCCCCATTGCTTTATCAACTCTTATTTGCTTCGGTGGGAGAACTGTGTGGGGCAATATTCATTAGTTGGCAATAGGCACAGTTTAAATCAATTAAATCCAATGTCCTCTCCAGAATCAAAGAGCAAAACTGATTTAATGTAAAAAGGGGAAACTTCATAAACCACTCCATGAAGCATGGAGGTAACAATTATGGTGGGGGTACTTCACAGGCCGAAACCTGACATCTGTCCTACAACAATCTCTTTTTTCAACAGATTGATTTAGAGCTTGTAGATATTCCCTGGAGCCGAAATGATTACATTCCTGATAGCAGCATTTGTTGTGAACTGAAACAGGCCTCACTTTGGAGTATTTCAAACTCTGCAGCACTCTCATTTCACATTCTTTCACTTTACATTGTCTTTACACAGGCACTTGCTTACTTTTCCATTCTCTGAGTCTCAGCCAGACTTAAACTGAGGTAGCAATTATGACAACATGAGACATTTCTACTGTCCCAATCCCAGTTCTTACTGTGCCTTTCTTTAACTTGCTACACCGGTGGTTACCTTAAATGCAGTGAGCTGATTTTTTAAAACTGTGAGCAAATTCTCACTGAGGGGGTCTCACACTTCCACAATGGTGTTGTTTTTAGCATGGAAACGAACCACCAAAGACGTTTTGGATACCTAATCACTGATACCACATGCCAAACTGTTCTCCACAATGAATTCTGAATATTCCTGGACTTACAGAGACCCAGGGCACAATCTGCTCATGCAGCAATTCTAGTTTCTGGACTGCCTTCAACCAGGGGACTGCTTTCAGTGCCACACAGAGCAACCGGATGGCCTGCCACCTTGCTGGGGTCCTAATCAACCACTCCTCACATGGAACCTTTCCTGCCTCCACAAGCTGAACCCCCTGAGAGCCCAAACAGCGTAGCAGCCACTGATGTGGGGGAAAAGGGGTAGACTGCCACAACTATGGCCTAAAATGATCTAGGCTGCCACTTCTGGACCATGTCCCAGGTCCCATCTGCCAGAGCAGGCCCACCCACAGAAATACTACTGGCTCAACAGGATGCTCTCACTCACGGGTGAGATTTCTACAAAAACAGGCCCCCCCTTTGGTTCTTATCCTACCATTGTGCCAGGGATCACATAGCAGGCCTCTAGTCTTCAGTTTCTCATGGGCTCTGGCTCCCAACAGCATCAATAGGAGCCAGGCTGATGTTCCACTGGTCCCCTTCTCTAACGGCAGAAACTGCCACACTTCTCCATATGAGGGTCTTCGAGGGAGGCAGGCTGGGGTGGCAAGCAGCCTACCCTGGCCCCACCATGGCCCACCAGCTGAACTGTGGGCCCAACCCCCCCCAAATCTTCTCCTCTTCTCAATCCCCCAGAAAAATCTCTCTGATCTCTAAACTCTCTCTTATTTATCCCCTTAGGGATGGGCCCCACCTGCAGTCAGCAAGCCAGCCAAAAGCCTAGACCTACTGGCACCAGAGCTCTTCCTGCCTAGCTACCCTTAGTTACTAAAATTTAATTAGTATGCTCCCAGAAGGTACTTACAGGTATAACAATTAAACTGGTCAAAAAGAACAAACAAAACATGCATCACTAATACACAATACAGTAATGGTATAATGGTGCAAACAAGAACTACAATATGCTGGCTGGACAGCTGGCTGTAAGTGAGTACACAGAGGTTTGTACCACGAGAGCTAGGTACCACCAGATAAAATGGCATTTGGGACTTGTCAGCTCTTGAAGCTGAGTCAGTACTGAATCATAAGAAGAAGAAAATTTCCGGTTGTATTGGAGGTTGTTCCACAAGTGAGGAAGTCTGTAATAGAAGACTATCTGCCCCATGTTTTTTCTGCAATAGATTATGAGGAAGAAACATTGGTCAGATTTTTCAGGGAACACGATGAGGAAGAATAGGAGTACAGTGGGATGTTAAGTAAAAGAGGACATTACCAGCCCAGAATATATAACTGAAAGATGCACCATGCAATAGACACCACCCATCCAGGGATGAGGTTAACGTGCTGCACATTCAGCAGTGGTGGGTGTGCTGAGGGCACCTCAGAGTGAAACAGCAAAAGGAACTGAACAGGACATGCAATCTGGACAAGGAGGATTTGAGAGCAACACTGATGCAACATTCCCATTTTCAATGACTGGAAATATCATTTTGTAGATGTGATCTCATCTTTTTTTTTTTTGCACAAAGCTTTGTTAATGGCAAGATGTCTGGAGTTGATAGTGTCAAAATGACAGGATATGTCAAGATACTGATCAGCCAATTCTAGTTATTTTACATATGGGCTTGCGCTAGCTGAGGGTCATCAAGGATCCTGTTGGCAAGACAGTAGATATGTTTTTCGAGTCTCAGTATAGAGTCAAAAGTCAGGAATACTGCTTTCATGGCCCCGTGTAAATAAATACTTAGTCCCAATGTGCATAAATCTTAAGAGATCAGGATTAGAACACTGGTCTCCACTACTGCCTGGCCGAGCTGCTCTATGCCCCAGCCCTCCATGTCATGGGAGCAGTTCGGCCAGCCTCTTGGATTCTAGTGCTCTTGTTCCTTCCCAGGACACCAATCTGGGGAGCACTTACTGTAAACGCTTTAAATCCCCTCTTGCTGTTCTTGGTAGCGTTATTCAGAGTAGCGCTCAGTTGATTGGCACTGTTCTGGTAGGGCTATTCCAACCTGGTACCCTTTGTAGTGTTTAGTGTGAGCTGGTCAGGCTGAATGTTGGGTGTTGCCAATGCTGCACTGGATTTGTACTTCCAACTTTGATACCTAAAGAACACTAGCAAAATGCAGTGTGTCATCTGCATACATGTGAGTGATTGCACTGGCTTTAAGAAGATTGTTTAGAAAATCAGAAAACAAAATGGGTCTGATGATGACTTCTTGGAGTACACAAGACTCAGTTTTAAGGTGGCGGGGGAGGAGTCAGTTATGCGCGCTGACTGCTAGTAATGTAGTCTGTTAGTTATGGGCAGAAGCACTCAACTGCTAATGCTAAGAATCCAGTATTCCCTTACTGTTCAGAAGGACGTGGTGTGCAACTGTATCAGGTGCTTTTATTTATTTATTAATTTTTTTTTTGAACTCTATTTTTCACCCTCTTCCACTGACCTCTCTCCAGATTGATCACTCGGCTACTGGCTCTGCCTGCCAGCCTGAAGCTCTGATCATCCATCTCCTGGTTGGGGGGCACCCTGCTCCTACACAGCTCACCCTAACCCCTCTGCTCTGAGTCCCCCGAGAAAGGACTGCCCAATCCGGCCAGTGCTCTGTCTATAGTGCTGGTGGGCTAGCCATGTGGAAGAGGTGAACATCTGGCTGCCTGGCATTGGACATGGGGCTGTAACCACTGGGCCCACCTTCGCCTATTAGTGGAGAGGGGGGTTTTCCTCTTAGGTGCTCCTGGTGACGCAGATGTGCAATGACATCCAGTGCAGTGCAGCTGTGCTCCCACTCCTGCCTGCAGGACATCTGCTGCTACCACCTTACCCCATAAGACATGCACTGTGCAGCTGAGCCACCCAGTCTCACTAGGGGCCACCATAACTGCTCAGTGCTGGCACACCATCCCCGGGAAAGGAGAGCTGCCTGCTGACAGCTCGATCCAAGTCCACACCCTCCTCCCCAGCTGACCTCTGGCAGCCTGAGTCTGCTCCTGAACCAGGTTGCTGGTGTGGTGTTCAGCACCTCAGCACTCAGTGCCACCAGCCCAGCTTGCATCAGGTGCTTTTAAATGGTCAAAAAACTGCAAAGGTAAGTAAATACTGAATGAGTCCTTTAATAATGATGCCATCAGTAATGTGAAGGCATTTGGTGACTGTGAAAGAGTTTCCTTTAAGCCAGACTTAAAGAGAGAGAGATAGGGAAGAGACATTGAAGAATGAGAAGAGCTAGGCATGTTATAAATGTTCCTACAGTTTTATAAGGGCAGGGAGAAGGGATATAGGCAGATAAATGCCAGTTGTAGAAGAATCTCCACCCTTATAGAGGGAGATAACCTTTGCCTTCTTCCTCTCACAGAGCATCTTACCTGAATGTAATAGAATGTAAGGAGAAGTTAAGGAAGACCAACATAAGGACAGCAATACTGTAGCAAGTACTTCAGTATGGTGAAGTTTAGGGTCACGGATTTCAGGACTATTGATTTTGATTCAGTTTTGTGACAGTAGAGCAATAAGTGTGGTCCAGTGGGATAATGGTGAAAGGGATAATGGTGAGAAGGCAAAATGTGATGGTTATGGGATACACAAAAAATAGGGGGGCCTGTGGAAGATATGGGGCAAGGCAGTTGACAAGAAGCACAGTTGGTGAGGTAGTGATTGAAAATAGATGCAGCTTCTTATAGATCAGATATAGAGATGGAACCAAGTTTGAGACAGTAAGGCACAGACAGAGGAATGGATTGCCAAAGGGTTCGCTAATATGGATAAGACTTTCTTCAGATACATAATTGAAGAGAGGAAAGCAAGGAGAAGAACAGTGAGAATAAAAAAGGCAAAAGAGGGAGACTGCACAGAAGAGGACCAAGAACAAAGTTATATCCTGAAGAAGTACTTCTGCCCAGTCTTCACAGTAGAGGAATGGAAGGTGGACCACAGTGAGTAGTAGAAATGGGGTGGGGGGTGGACACAAGTTCATTTTCAGAGGAAAGTCCTTAAGGTATTTGCAGCTCTGAAAATGGACAAGGCTATGGACTGGATGGGATATACCCAAGGGTACTGGAAGAACTCAGGGAGCTGCTAACTTCCCCATTGACAACCTTGTTTAACAGTTCACTGGAAACAGACATGGTTCCAGAGGACTGTAGAAGCACTGCCATGGTCCCTCTACATAAGAGTGGCAGCAGAGATACTGCAAGCAGCTATAGGCCAGTCAGTCTAACTTTAGTGGTGGGGACATTAATGGCAACCCCCACTGAAAGAAAAACTGGTAGACTATCTTGAATCCAGTGGGCTGTAAAACCAAAGACAGCATGGATCCACAGGGAGTGGGGGTCATTCCAAATGAATTCAATAGATTTATTTGACTGGGTAACCAGGGGAATCGATCAGGGGAGTGCACAGGAAGTGGCCCATCTGGACTTTAGCAAGGCCTTCAACACTGCTGCACAGGAGGCTGATAAAGAAACTAAGCAGCCTATGGTAGGATCCGAAGTCATAAATTGAGGTGGATGCTTGTAAGTGGATGGGAGACAGAGGGTGGAGTCTAATGTCACTCACTCTAATGATGCTAGAATGACCAGCAGAATGCCACAGGCTCAGTACTGGGACTGGTCTTCTTCAATATCTTCATAAGTGACATTGCAGAAGAACTGGAAGGGAAGGTATGCCTTTTTGTATCAAAATCTGCAATAGGGTGGACAATCAGGAGGGAGAGGGGGGAGAATGCACTGGGATCTTAGGAAACTTGCAGCATGGTCAAGAGCATGGCAGTTGGTGTTCAATGCCAAAAAGTACAAAATCATGCACATACGACACAGGAACTAAGGAGCTGATTATAGGATGGGGGAAAGTAACTGACCATTACAAAACAGACAAAGTTCCTTGAGGTTACACTAGCTGATGGTCTCAAAGTGGCAGGGCAGTATGAGAAAGCAATGGGTGCAGCCACTGGGATGTTGGTTGCATAGGGAAGGGTATGTCAAGCAGGAGGAAGGAGGTAGTGTTGCCACTTCATCACTCGCTGGTGAGACTCCACCTGGAGTACTGTGCACAGTTTTGGAGGCTGCATCTCAGAAAGTACATAGGCAGGGTGGAGGCAGTTAACAGACAGGCAAAAGAGTTCAGAGGAAAGCAACTAAAGTGGTGCTGGGGTTGCATGAGATGCTCTATGAGGAGAAACTGAGGGACCTCAACATGTGCATGCTGGAAGATGGGAAAACATGAAGGGATATGATAGAGACCTAAAAGTACCTCACAGGGGTGAACAGGGTGCAGAAGCAGAGTCTCTTTCAAATGAGTAAGATCACTAGGACTAAGGGGCATACAATGAAGCTGGGGGGAGGGAGTTTAAGTCTTTTTTAAATCTGAAAGAGCATCAAGATGGGGGGGCATATGATGAAGCTGGAGAGGGAGAAGTTTAAGAGAGATGAGAGGAAATTCTTCTTCAGTGAAAGGGAGGCAGACACCTGGAACTGACTGCCAATGGAAATGGTGGAGGAAAAAAACAGGGGGGAATAAACATAGGGGTATACAGCATTAGAAAATATTCAGGGAGGAGGGATGGTTACCAGAGATCAGTTAGGATCTGTGGAAACAGATATGAAAGGGAACATCTGGGCAGACTGGATGGGCTAAGCAGTTCTTGACTGGGCAGGAAGGTTGAATAGGTTATGTGAACAACCTTTAAAACACAAAGCAAGTCAGCTCTGAACACATTCAGTAGTTGATTTGCATGGTACTATATTGCAGTAGGTTTTCTTCTACCTTTAAGACTGACCCAGCATCTGTTGCTGCAGTCATATCATAGTATGTCACTCCAAGACACTTATCTTGTCTGAAAAGTGTGCGTCAAAGACTCCTTTTCTCAAATTCTTAATATTTTCATGTACACTACTGATAGGCATTAGGACAAGCACCAGATACTACAAAAGGAACATACAATGTCACAGTGCCTCTTCTACTGTATGTCCCCAATCAATTTTAAATAGAACAAAAAGCCTTCCTAAGGGATTATAAGCTAGCTTCTCAAAGTTTGGAGGGGTTGATCACATTCGTTTAAAGTGGAAGCAAAATAGTTCACCATGGCCTATGGTAGTCTTTGTTCTGGCATTTTACAGTTGTGTGTACCTAACTGTGTCCTCTGGACTGTTAGATTTCTTATGCAGCCACCACACAGAATCACAGGCTTTGAAGGAAGTGATGAGGTCCACAGAGACTAGGTAGAGGTGGTGCCCTTTAACACAAGATTCATGGAGTGGGACAGGTTTGGGCAAAATGTTTATGCATTTTTCATGAAAATAGCCTAGGGCCTCCTTATCATAAGTGCTTACTGCAATATTTCCCAGCCCTCCTATCCCAGTCAACAAAAAAGATAGATAGATAGACAGACAGACAGGCAGACAGACTGACAGACAGACTGACAGAGAGATGGATTGGTAGATAGATAGATAGATAGATAGATAGATAGATAGATAGATAGATAGATAGATAGATATATAGATAGATAGATAGATAGATGGATGGAATTTCTAGAGATACCACATACATTTCAAGACATACAGATAAATGGCAGGAATTTCTAGAAATGACACAGAAACATCTGACCATAGCAAAGGCTGCAACTGCGCATGGAAGAGTGCTTGCATATATGACACAGTGTGGGGAGGAGAAGAGGATCTAATCTATGCTGAGTCGGTTGGGGGTCTTGTCTTGTGATTGATCCAAATAGACTCAATAATGTGCTGAGTGAAGTGAAGGGCCTAGATGGTTTGATGGAGTTTGAAGGAGCTGATACTGCAATAGCAGTGACTAGACTAGTCATCTGAGCCATCTACCAACCACACTGGATGTGAGTGCTCACCTGTACAGAACTAGCTCAGAGTATGGTGTGGTGCTGAGAGTCTGTGTGTTGTGTAAATCAGGGCTTTTGTGGAGACTGCCTTTGGAACTACAGAATGGCAACCATGTTGCCATCTTTGACCGACCCTGTCACGGAGTTGGGGGTTGAAGGGGGCTGAACCAGATTACTTGGGTTTCTTGTCAGCTCTTGCAGCCACTAAGGCTCATGGACTACAGGTGGACTCAAATAATTCAGACACTTCCACCAGCTTACTGCCTATTGTGTAGCAGACCTCCAGTCTTGACTGAAGGCTGGAATGGTCAGATTGTGTTTACCACTGTCCAGTTAGATGCAAGATCTGAGCTGCCCATAAGGCAGATTTGTGTGTGATGTGGTTGGAGTGGGACCACTGACCATGCGTATTTCAGCTGTGCTGCAACAGACTGTGTTCTCTGCCCTTGACAAATTGTATCATAAAAGCAGGTTTCACTTTTGTTTGTACCATAGCCTGGCACCAGGCTATTACTGCCTGGAAGGTCTGGAGGCCTTGACATGTATTGTAGGTCAGTGTGTAGTTGCAGTGGCCTGACGGATTGGAGAAAAGCTAATCCTATGCCTGCTTCATCATCAAAGACAGCTGGCTGAAGAGAGAGAAAGCAGAATGGGAGATTGTCTCACTGATCAAGAGAGCCCTGCACTGCAAAGTAGGATCCCACCTACACTAAAAGCATGAGTGCAAGGGTTGGCCCTGCACCAAGGACATTGTGTAAAATAGTTTGGGGCCTGTTTTACTGGATTTTGCCTCTTGGCTAAGGATTTAAAAATAGCTCAGTTTGAGGTTTTGCCATGTTGCAATTACATGGCCTTTGGGTTTGGGGTTTAACTGGGCTTGCTGAGTATTGCCACTATTTCATTTAAAGTGTACCAATGCTGGCCAACCATGTGCCACTCCACCGAGCCTATACCAAGGTCCACCTTGAAAATGAGCTTGCTCAATGGTGTTCACCTGGATAAATACAGATTTGATTGATTGATTGATTGATTGATTGATTGATACCAGTTCAGAAACAGGCTACCCAGTAACTGGTCAGGAGCTTCCTAAAAAGATTTAAAGAACTGTTGATGCCTCAAATAAATATTTGAAAAACATAACATTTAGGTACAATTCAGCTTGCATTCCATATATATTCTATAGATGGCTCAGCCCTGTTGTTTATTACTGAGGAAATTTGCATGAACACACAATCTTTATCCCTTAGAATGCATCTGCTTCTACAACTTACTCCCTACTTTAAGTCATAATCCTCTGTTGTGACATCACAGTATGTTGCCATGGGAGTAACTGTGATGTCACAAAAGATGCATCATTACTTCTGGTACGGAGAAAGCAACAAGGAAAGATGAAATCTTCAGGAGCAAATATCCTGTTTTCATACAAATGACCTTAGTAATAGATAATAGGTAGGAGAAATACTGAACTAATGCAAAATACATGCTGAACATTGTGAAACAAAAAGAAAGTGCCTAGTAGTGCTCAGGAATCCTATATAAGGATCGCTCCTTCTACTTACAACCCTTCTACACCACCTTTCCCCTTTACTCCTGTCCCACACCACCTCTAGCTACTTTGACAACGCCAGTCTGGCTGCTTACCTTTTCCCCCATCATCCCCAAAGCTTAATACTGACCTATCATTGACATGTCTCACTATTCCCAGTGTACCCCTACCCTACAACAACTTGATGTAATGTAATTTACTCTACTTTTAAGATGTACCTGACACTAGCAAGTCTTGTATCTCATGTGCCATTTTAATGATTTTCATGATACCTACCATGTCTTTTTTTCACTGTTATCTTAATTTAATTTATTTTAATTTAATTTAATTTGGAGGGTGGCATGGGACCCCACGGGGGAAGAAAACAACTCCTAGTGGGGAACGCAATCATTAGGGATGTAGAAATGGTGGAGGAAGGGGAGAGGGAGGTAAGATGCTTGTCTGGCGCTACAGCTTGGAGGGACAGGAAGCGAATCCTCAGGATTGTGGGAGCAGCTGCACAAGGGAGGGAGTTGGATGTCATTGTCCACCTAGGGACAAATGACCTGGCTAGGAATGGGATCAGAGCAGTGCAAGAGGAGTTTGTAGAGTTGGGGAGGGTCTTAGACAAGTAGCGCATACGGTAACCTTCTCGGAGGTGCTGCCTGTCTATGGAAGTGATGCTAGGGTACTCTTCACCAGGGAATTCAATAAATGGTTGAAAAACTGGTGTGGAGCTCAGGGTGTTGGCTTCATTGGGGACTGGGAGCCACCTGGAGGGATGCAGACCTATACTGGTGCGATGGTCTGCATCTGTCCGGGGGGGGACCAGGATCCTAGGTGAAAGGTTTAAATGCTTCATTGGCAAGCATTTAAACTAGCCCAGGGGGGAGACACTGAAAAGGAGCAGGGAAATCCCAGCCTCTCCCCACAAAACATGGTAATTAGTGAGGTAAACACCAAGGTAGAGAAGTCATTAGGGAGAAGGACAGAGGTAAATGTGAAAAAGGGCAAAGACAGTAAGGACAGGAATAGAGCTAAAAGGGGTAAGACCATCAAAAAGTTGAGGGTGATGAGTACCAATGCCCGTGGTCTGTGTAGCAAGCTCCCTGATCTCATGGCCTTGATGGAAGAGAGTTGCCTGGATATTGTGGAGGTCACAGAAACATGGTACACAGAGAACCATGACTGGGATGTCAACATACCAGGATACACAATCTACAGGAGGGACAGGGAGGGTAAAAGAGGAGGAGGAGAAGGAGTAGCTCTCTATGTAAAGGAAGGGATCAAAGCAACAGAACTAAGGAGTAAACAGGAAGCAGATGAGGCACTCTGGGTCACCCTGGAGACAGGAAATGGCACCACAATCCGCATGGGGGTTGCATACAGACCCCCATCTCAGGGGGAAGGAATGGACAAGGAAATGATAGAAGGCTTCCTTAGAATGGCAGAAAAAGGGGAGATATTGTTGATGGGGGACCTGAATATGCCAGATGTTAACTGGAGCACCTTTGCTGCAGGCACATCCAAGAGCATGGTCATTCTTGATGCCCTACAGGGGGCATGCCTCAGACAGCTAGTATTGGAACCCACTCGGGAGGGAGCAATCTTAGACCTGGTACTCTCAAATGGGGATGGACAAAGAATCTCAGATTTAGAAGTGGGTAGCCATCTGGGAACATGCGACCACCAAACAGTGTGGTTCACGATAAACACAGCCATACAATCAAGCCATACAAAAGCAAGAGTATTGGACTTTAGGAGGGCTGACTTTGGGAAAATGAGAGAGTGCCTCAGAAAAGCACTAGCAAACAGGCAAGAAAGAGGGGTGGAGGAACAATGGGGAGTAATCAAAACAGCCATCACAGAGGCAACAAGCCTTTGTGTAAAGCAAATCAACAAAACACAATGAAGGGAAAAAAACACTATGGTTCTCAAAAGAAGTGGCAGGGAAGGTTAAGGAGAAAAGGATAGCATTCAGGAAATAAAAAGAAACACAGAAGGAGCAGGACAGAGAACTTTAACAGTTAAAGCAGAAAGAGGCTGGGAAGGCAGTCAGAATAGCAAAGGCCCAAACCGAGGAAAGGATAGCCAACTCTGTTAAGAAGGGGGATAAGACCTTTAATAGGTACATTAGGGAGCGAAGAAAGACCAAAGGAGGGATACTGAGGCTTAATAAAGGGGAGGAAAAGTGGGTAGGGGGTGACAATGAAAAAGCAGGGATACTGAATGAATATTTCTGCTCGGTATTCACAAAGGAAGAGGAGGGGGAGTTTCCTAAACCAAACAAGAGAAGCACTCTGAAGACAGGGGTCTATACCAGTCCATTTACAGAAGAAAGGGTTCTGAAAAAACTAATAACATTGAAGGTGGACAAAGCAATGGGGCCTGATGGGATTCACCCAAGAATTCTAAAGGAACTAAGGGTAGAACTAGTGACACCGCTGACTACTATCTTTAACAAATCATGGGAGGATGGGGTGGTACCTGAGGACTGGAGGAGGGTGGATGTGATTCCTCTTCACAAAAGTGGGAGCAGGACAGAGGCAGGAAACTACAGACCAGTTAGTTTGACCTCAGTGGTAGGGAAAATGATGGAATCACTTTTGAAGGAAAGAATTGTTGAGCTCCTAGAGGCCAGTGGAGCACAGGACCCAAGGCAGCATGGATTCACAATGGGAAGGTCATGTCAGATGAATCTAATAGATTTCTTTGACTGGGTGACCAAAGTAGTAGACCAGGGAGGGACTGTGGACATGGCCTACCTAGATTTTAGCAAGGCATTTGATACAGTCCCATACAAAAGATTAATACACAAGTTAGCCAGCCTTGGAGTGGGTCCCAAGGTGGTAGCCTAGATAAAAAATTGACTAGACAACAGAACGCAAAGGGTAGTAGTAAATGGAGTCCACAGTGAAGAAGGGAAGGTTACTAGCGGGGTACCGCAGGGTTCATTACTAGGACTGGTTCTTTTTAATGTCTTTATAAGTGACATTGCAGAGGAACTAGAAGAAAAAGTATGTCTCTTTGCAGACAACACAAAGATCTGCAACAGGGTTGATACACAAGATGGAGTGGAAAGGATGAGAAGAGACTTGGCAAGGTTGGAGGAATGGTCAGATGTATGGCAGCTCCGATTCAATCCAATAGAAGTGCAAGGTAATGCACCTGGGAAACAAAAACCCAGGGGAAGAGTACACAGTGGGGGGTGAGATACTGACCACAGTAAAAATGGAAAGGGACCTGGGGATAATTATATCAGTTGACCTAAAGGTGGGCAAGCAATGTGAGAAGGCAGTAAGGAAGGCAGGGGGGATACTGGATGCATAGGGAGAGGCATCAATAGTAGAAAACAGGAAGTTGTTATCCCTCTGTACAGACAGTTGGTGAGTCCCCATCTGGAGTACTGTGTGCAGTTCTGGAGACCCCATCTCTGCAAAGACATAGACAGAGTGGAGGCTGTCTGGAGGAGGGCAACCAAAATGGTGCAGGATCTGCACCAGAAGACATACGAAGAAAGACTAAAGGAGCTTAATATGTATACCCTTGAGGAAAGAAGGGAGAGAGGGGACGTGATAGAAACTTTCAAGTACCTCAAGGGAATCAACAAAGTCAAGAGGTAGCATCTTTCAGAAAAGGGATGTGCAAGAACAAGGAGGCACAATTTGAAGATAGAGGGGGGATGGCTCAGAGGTAATGTGAGGAAGTATTTTTTCACAGAGATGGTTGTGGATGCATGGAACCACCTCCTTGAGGAGGTCATGGAGTCAAGAACAGTGGGGGAATTCAAGAATGCATGGGACAGACATAAGGCAGTCCTAGTGGGGGTAGGAGGAAGTAAGCTGTTGGTTACCTAGGATCTGCAGCTTATCAGTTAGGTAGAAAAATGGGCAGACTGGGTGGTCCAAGCGGTCCTTATCTGCCATCACATTCTATGTTTCTATGTATTGTATTGTATTGCTTTGTTTTGTCCCTGACTTGGAACCTTTGAAAATGAGTCTTTGACTCAAAGGTATTAATCCCAATATAAATAAATAAATCCTAAATAAATAAAAAAAGGTGTAATATAGCAGGGTAATGGAATACTGGGGGGAGGCACCAAATCAGTGAAAACTCTATATGTATTCTGAAAAAAAAAACAGGTAAACACCTTAATAAGCACCAGTATGGTTATATTTATTTAAGGATCTTCAAAACACTTTCCATTGCACAAATGCAGTTAACAGGCAATAAACTGAATAAAGTACTTATCTAGGCTTAATGCCTTAGCAACATCAATTGTGCTTTATTCTTGGCTCAATTGCTTAAATCCATAACGTTGTTTAAAGTTCTGCTTTGTCTATAAGTAAAGGAGATGAAAATGTTCTCCAGGTGGCCATTCACTGCACACTTACTACTCAGTTTGCTGTTTGACTGGCAGAAGTCCTGACTGCAGCTTCCTTCAGGTGTGGTGGAGTTGTGCAACATGCTGACCTTTTGGAGTGAAACCTCACTCCATCCTCACAGCTCTGAATAACGTTACGTATTTAGGCAATTGAGCCAAGAATAAAGGACAATTGATGTCGCTAAGGTGTTAAGCCTAGACAAGTAATTTTTTTTAGTTTATTGCATGTCGGCTACATTTGTGCAAAGGAAAGCATTTCAAAGACCCTTAATGAATATAACCATACTGGTGCTTATTAAGGTGTTTACCTTTTTTTTTTTCAGAGTGCATATAGAGTTTACTACTGATTTGGTGCCCCCGCCCCCACATGCTGAATATTGTCTGCATATTATATTTTGCTACAGTTATCCTGAAGGCATCAGCTGCTCTCTAAAGGGAAAACACATTGGTATCAGTGGTGAGAAGGTAGCACCTCCAGCAGCAGAACGTGTGAGTTCAGCATCATATTGCACAGTGGGAAGTTGGGGCTGGGCTGTGTCAGAGCTCAGTCTAGTTGGGCATTGTTTAGTGATAACCCTGGAAACTGTTTAGTTTGGGTGGTCTTAGACTGGGCTGTGAAGTGTGGTCATGGTTATTAGGCTGGGACAGCAAAGGGCAATGGAAGACCAACCAGCTGCAACTAACTACCTCATAATGCATTACCCTCTCTGTTTCCCCTATAGATTTTTTACCCTAATGAAGTTGTGATTTCATTTGCATCAGTACTGCACAGCTGTTTCCTACAGAGCATAAGTGCATGCCAACTGGGGAACAAGCCTTGTGTGGATCATGTGAAGGTGAGCCCATTAGGAGAGGTGAGAATTTATGACATCACAGAGGGCAATACAAACTTGTTATCTGGCCCATTTAAACCGTTTGCTGGGTGGAGGCACCATGATATTTTTACCATCTGGATATGAACACCTATCAATAAGCAAACAGAAAAGAAGCCCAGGAGCCATGTAACATCTTCAGTGACCTGGTGGCATTGTAAGGAAGTGTTATCTGAGCCCCAGGGCATCTGAGTGGGCACCCCTGCAAGGGACATTGTATGTGGAAGTGGTACTCAACTGCAGTTTACTTACTAATAAACTGAACTATGTTGGATCAAAGGCCAAACCTGGCAGGACTCCATTAGTTATCTTTTTCCATGTGGATAGATTGTCATTTATCTTACCCAGTCAGGTACAAAAGAAGTGAAGTTCTAACCAGAGATGAGCAAAAAGGTTGTTTAGAGCATGTTTCAGGTCTATAGGAAGACACTGGAACTACATACTGCTCAGGAGCCAACTGAGGTCCATCTTGCATACAATAGTGTAGATTACACACTGCTTGACGACTCCTGTGCTAAGTAAGTGTACCCTGAGTCTATGGAATCCATTCCATCGGTACCCAGTCAGATCTTTTGAATTTCCAGTTCTGACTGTGATTTTCTTCCTCCTTCGAGTAAGGCACAGGAATGGAATTAGAGGCAGAATCAGAAGTCCTGATTCTGCATCCAACTTCGTATTACCATAAAGCACCCCGCCACTAATTAAAATAACCTTCTTAAAGCCCTCCCCCAACACTGCTTCTCTCCCCTTACCTTTGGTGCTGGCTGTGATCAATGGGGCTGAGCTGGCATAGAGGTTTTCCCAGTCCAGTAGTAATGCGGCCCACTCTGTTATTGGCAATTAAGCAGGAGTTCATAAAAGATTGGCTTTCCAGACCCCAGGTGATAGGCCAAGGCTAACCTGGCTGACCTAACTCTGGCACCCTTAGCCCGATTACTACTAGTTCAGGAGTTCTGCAATGTGATGACACTGATGACCACCACCACCACTAGCACCACCACCACCACTACCACAAAGATCTTTTTTTAAATTGATAAACTTTATTGAGAATAAAATAATGAGAACAGAACAACTGAGTAGTGAACATAACATTACAGATACACAAATAAACAACCCTATCCCCCCACCCATCCACCCAACTCACCCAAGGGAGTGGCTAAAAAAGGGGAGAGAGAAACATTTGAAGAACATTAGAAGGGAGCCCAAGAGATTACCCTAAATGGAATTTCCAGTTTGTTATTGTTATAGTTGTTGGTTAACTATATTTAATGTGATTGTTTATTTTGTCTTTATATTATATTATTGATGAGTATATGTGTAACTTTACGCACTTTACTTGGCCTGGAACTTCATTGAAAATGAGCTTTGCTCAATTGAATGTATTCCATTATTCATGTGAATAAAAAATGATTTACTACCACTACTACCCTGAAAAGGGGAAAAACCCTATAACGTATATAGAGTATGCAACCTGCTCCACCTTGTAGCAAAGGCCACAAGTCTATTACAAAGACTTGCAACCATACGTTCAGTCTGGAGGTTAAAAAGTAACTCCTGCAGCCATTCCTGATAAGAGATGGAGGCCTGATTGAGCCAATGATGTAAAACAATCTTTTTAACAGATAAAGAAATCAATGCCATGTAATCAGGGATGCGGATAGAAATTTCTGGGCCCAGGACACACGTTTAGGACTGGGCCCCACTCACCCTCCCATCCCCTCGTGATTTCATGAAGAAGATGAAGTTGGAGGCACAATAACTGGAAACTGAGCTGTGACTGACAAGTACTGTGTTGTGCTTATGTTTTCATGATCTCCATTTCAGCTATGGGCAAGGGCAAATCTAAGAGGGGCAGTACAATTTTAATCAGACTTTCTCTGTTGACCAGTACAGAAAAGTTTTTATGTATGAACCCTGCTATACAGGGATACTATGTGATAATGTGTATATCTATATATATGCTGGGCCAATCAGAGGCATCATACACGCCCCTAAAAAAATCACTCATTCTGATTCCACCAAGCTGATCTAGTTTGGAGAGCTGCTCAGCTGATCCAATTTATTTATTTAAAAAAGTCATTCTCATATTCTCATGGTGACTCAAAGGCCACATTAAGTACAACCTGCAATGTCAGAAGTTTATAAAGAAATGTTTCATGCTCTTGTTGCAGAGAAGTGTGTGAAAAATATATACCTCTCATTCAGTTTCCAGTTTCTCACATCATTAACCATTTAAATTATTTCTGGAGCTTGATGAAATTAAGGATCATAATGTGGTTCTTCATAGCTGAAATCCCTTCCTCAAATATCCCCAGACACTTATCAGACAAACTCAGGACTAGCTCACACATGCCAAAAGGCTATGCTACCTGCCTGGTACAACCTTGATAAAAAAAACTAACAGTTCATCACAGCAGTGAAAGGCTTAAAGGCACAGAGGAATTCTAATGCCCTTTAACAATTTTCTTGTGGCAATGTTTTTCGCTAGCAGTCTTAGCTCCAGTGCTTAATGAAATGAAACTCCTACTGTACTCAAGCAAGCAAGCCTCCATTTTACCACTCGCTCCCTCTCTAGGTGCAGCCTGTGCATATGCTGACTGCTGACTTGACTGTGCATCACTGCATGCATCCCTCTGACTGTTCCCATTGCCGGGCCAGTGCCCGCCCTGCCAGCTCAGCTCCCCTAGTCCTCTGGCACAGACTGGTCGGCACCCCAGTAGAATGTTAACCTCCTCCTTGCCCCCCTATACCTTTTACTCCAGTTCACCAGTCTGTCTGCACACTCTGCAGTGCTGAGTGCTGTGCTAGCTAGCCTGGGGTGGATGTTCTCCCTTTAACTCCTCTGCAATGGCTCCAATCCCCTCTCTCTCTCTCTCTCTCTCTCTCTCTGGCTTTTGTGGGTTTGTGAAGTGATTGTGGATGGCCTCCCCATCTCCTCTACTCTGCGACTTCAGCACCAGCATGCAAGCACCACAACCATGGTGGTCAGTCCAATTGCTCTCCACTGATCCACGGTAGCCCGCCCTGCCTGCTCCTCCGCTGCCTCCTGCCCGGACCCGTGCTCCTCTCAGTCACAAATGCAAACAAACTCTGCGGCTATTCCGATGATGAATCCAGTGGGGCTATGCTCCCCCAGCATCCCCGAAGAAGCAACAAAATGTCAACTACTTGAGTCGGTCAATGAGACAGACAATGACGATTAGTCTGGCACGAGGACCTCTCTGTCTGGAATGCCATGTACAGTGCAACTATGCAGAGAAGGAGATGCTACATGCCATGTGAACCATGACATGATAGACAGCCACCACCAATCACCAGCATCCACCAACCACCATGGCCCAATTGTCCCATCCATCTGACCCCAATGACTTGCAGTGGCACAGCTGCCAGCATGCAAGGTTGAGAGAGTGCAGCCTAGGGCCAGAGCACACAGCTAACTTAACTGGGTATGGGGAGGAGACAGTCACTTCTTCTTCTTCCTCACAGAGTCACCGTGAAGTTCTGGGACCATGGGGCAGAAATTGGAGTTGGGCTGATGGACTTGGTGCGCGGGGGGGGGGGGGCCCAGGGAAAGGACCGGGGAAGTTCTGCCAGTGCCAATTGTTAACTGACATGATGTAGGCAGATGCCACTTTGGCCCCCCTGAACCACCGGACCCAGGACAATTGCCCAAGCTCTCCCCCCCTCCTGTCAGCATCCCTGCATATAATACCTTCTTTTCTTCACCGAAACCGCACTATAGTCGCCAATTACACAAATCTCAGGAGTAAAAGGCCCATAAACATCTAAAAGGGGGTCCAATTTAGATTTGATGAGCTGCCAAAGTGGGGAAACCTTGGGGCACTCCCAAACAATGTACTTCAATGTACCTTGCGAATGGCTACATCTAGTATATTGAGGGGAAGATAGTCTAGCCTTATTAAAAAGCTTCATAGGTTTGTGGAGTGGTTGTAGGTGGCCTCTGCTTCTCCTCTGCTCTGCGACTTCAGCACCAACACACAAGCACCACAACCATGGTGGTCAGTCCAATCGATCTCCACTTATCCATGGCATCCTATCCTGCCCGCTCCTCCGCTGTCTCCTGCCCGGGCCCATGCTCCTCTCAGTCGCAAATGCAAAAAAATACTGCGGCTATTCTGATGATGAATCCAGTGGGGCTATGCTCCCCCAGCATCCCCGAAGAAGCAACAAAATGTCGACTACTTGAGTCAGTCAATGAGATAGACAATTACTATTAGTCTGGCACGAGGACCTCTCTGTCTGGAATGCCGTGCATGGTGTGACTATGAGGAGAAGGAGATGCCACACACCATGTGAACCATGATATGATAGACAGCCACCACCAATCACCAGCATCCACCAACCACCATGGCCCAGTTGTCCCACCCATCCTACCCCAATGACTTTCAGTGGAACAGCTGCCAGCAAGCAAGGTTGAGAGAGCACAGTCTAGGGCCAGGGCACACAGCTAACTTAACTGGGTATGGGGGTAGATGGTCACTTCTTCTTCCTCACAGAGTCATCGTGGAGTTCCGGGACCGTGGGGCAGAGATTGGAGTTGGGCTGGTGGACTTGGTGCATGGGGAAGGGGCCCGGGGGAAGGCCAGAGGGAGTTCTTCCAGTGCCAATTGTTAACTGACATGATGGGGGCAGATGCCACTCAGTCCCCCTGACCCACTGGGCCCGGGACAATTACGCAAGCTCCCCAATCGGCATCCCTGCATATAATACCTTCTTTTCTTCACCAAAATCGCACTATAGTCACCAATTACACAAATCTCAGGAGTAAAAGGCCCATAAACACCTAAAAGGGGGTCCAATTTATATTTGATGAGCTGCCAAAGTGGGAAAACCTTGGGGCCGTCCCCAAAAATGTACTTCAATGTACCTTGCCAATGGCCACGTCTATTATATTGAGGGGAAGATAGTCTACCCTTATTAAAAAGCTTCATAGGTGTAAAATAGAGATTATTAAGAATATTAAATTTCAAAAGGCACAGCTGATCTTGAGAAATATAGGTAAATAAATCTCTCCAGGTCTTCTACCACCAGAAAGAATTGGAGGGGAAGTGACTGTCCAAGTAGTGAGATTTTCCATCCAGTTCAGGAAAAAGCTTAGGGAAATATAATGGCGTATAAGCTGACAACTACGTGCAGCTTCAGAATCCTTTCTTAAAGAGACTGAAAAAATTCTGATTGATTAACCACCCAAAGTCCCAGCCCAAACCAGTGAATTACAGTGTGACACAGTTGAAAAGCCTTAAAAATGGCCATGTTATCTAATCGATAAAATGCCATAATATCTATGGAGGACCCCAGAACCCCCAGTGAAACAGGTCGCATATCCTAGAATTAGCCAATTGAGGGAGAACAAAGAAGATCTTAAGTTCAAAATAAATGTTTAATAATTTGTATTTATTTTTTATTTATTTATTTGTACATCGGTAATTTCATTTTTAATAATCCTTTTTGCAGCATTGGTCTTGGTGTTCTCCCCCATCTCCCTCCTCTACCCATCAAAGTAACCTGAATATACTCCCAGAGGTCCTCTGTTCTCTTAGGTTCTGATCTCAGATGGCTGACCTACAGGAATCTATGGGATTAGCCCTACCCAAACACAACCAGTGCCTGGGATGGGGTATAACTACTCTAGTGGATTCCTGTAGATTTGCCATCTGAGGTCAGAGTCAGGAAGAACAAAGGGCTTCTGGGAGTCAACTCAGATTACTTACTACAATGAGGTGGGGGGAGAATGCCAAGACCAACACTGCAAAAATGATTACTAAAATGAAATTATTGAACATTTTGTTGAACTTAAGGTCTTCTTTGGTGGCGGGGGGTCATTGGACTTGAATTCATCATGTTGAGTCACAGCCTAGTGGGAGTCAGGCTAAGGGTGCTGGGCTGGCCATGTAGAGTCTTGGGGCAATGGAAGGGCACTGCTCCTGGTGCTGCTTGTCAGGACAGAATGGACACTGTGGAGGCTGGGGTGAGGACTCGGGAGGGGGGTGTTTTTGTTATAGACTGGCAGGCAGATTGATGGCACTGGCAATGATTGGCACTGAGAACACTACAGCAACACAAAACGGCATGCACCAACAACTCAGGACCAGCACAGCACCAGCAGCAGCACCAGAACCACCAGGAGTTAAATGTATGGGGTGGGGGGCAGTCCTTTATGGAACTAAAAGGTTTTTACAATTAGATTTTTCTGGGGCCATAATACTGAAAAACTGGAATCCTAAAAACAGGTCAGAATCCAATGAGTCTAAATTTAACACATGAAATCCAAGCAACCCTAATGGCAGGTATGCAGAATGCCCACTGCATGATCCTCATGTTCTCCTACAGTACTTGGGAAATTGTAATACAGACTGACATATGCCAGGTTTTCTTTTTTCAAGTTCGGGAGTGCAGGTGACCTCCCACATAAATGCCTGCCCCCAGGTTGACGTACTGTAGCTACTGTTACCTAGGCCTTCACCCTAGCTCTTGTCTGGCAGGCCTCCTTCTTGTCTGGCTCTCTTCTATTCTATCCTTTTGGCATCCTCTTGCTTAGCTCATCTGACCTTACCCAGTAAGCTTCATTCTATCAGACTCCTGTCAGATAAATTACACCTCTCCCTTTGCGCAATACCTTTTATGGGTCAAGTAGGCTACATACATCCAGTTTCCTCTCCTAACTGGTTAAAGCACAAGCTCATGTACCCAGCTCAGATCTTTTCTCTAGACTCTTTTCATTTGCCTTCTCCTGTATCAGGCTTCATGGCTACATGTTCCTGATCTCTGGATCATTAGTCACTGTGGCAATGATACCACACCACTGCCACCAGTTTGTGACAACCTGCCACTTGGGCTGCACCTGCTTACTGAGCAGTTGTCTGGGTATACTGCTTCACAGAGCTGCAACCACCTGATTATCTCAAGAAATACCCTGTTGCTCAGGGTCAGAAAGGTCAAACACAATAATATTAGGTAGAGAGCACTTCAGATGCCAGACTGTAAACAGAGAATGTGTAGTACCAACAGAAATGTTAAAATTACCTTATTAATAAGGAGGCATAGCCACTGATTCTAGAAAGATAGAGTATTTACTCATAATTACTGCAGGTATTAACAAATAAACAGTATATATACATATATATATATGCAATGCCAGTGAGGACATATGTTGTCAAATAGCTGTCATATGTAGACGGTGGTCATACCTACAGCGAGGTTGTCACATGTATCTTCACTGTAGATCCCCACATGCCAGAATTTATCTACACAGTAGTTGCAGATTGGCCGGAGCTGGCAGCATGAGAAGCTCACTTTCACATTCAATGCCCTGAGCTGACCGGCGTGCTGGCTCCAAGTTTTGTAACCTCTTCAGTGTGAAACCAGCCTTCACACTGAGAGGTTCACTTTTTTTCACATTTTAACAGTCTTTCAAACCAGTTCCAAGACAATTTTTAGTACAGAATGCCCTGACACATTTCCCAGCAACAGAGCAGTACATTCCAACAACTCCCTCCCTTCCAAGCCTTGATTATCAAGCATTCTTTGTCCAACTGGCTCACAGTACCTTTGCTAGATGGCAATGGGATGCTGTACTTGGCAGAAGGAACCACAACCAATGATTACTCATAAGTGGAATCCCTTGCCGATTGGTCTGTGGCACTCCATACTGCAACACTTCTTCATATCACAACATCTCTATTCTGGCATCACTGAGAGTGAGTGGGCAGCTGAATTGCTTGCTCTCTGCTCGGTCATCTGGAAAAAAGATGAAAAAATAAATAATAAAACAATTCAAAACAAACGGCCATTGCATAAATAGAATATGTCACAGCCCGAGACTGAAAATATCATTAATAGTCTCCCCTTGTGCAGCTTGACCTTTGACATCATTTGTGGCTCCACCACTTGTGAAGTCAAAAGGTTAAGCTGCAATCAGCAAGAATATCAATGTTATTCTTTGTTGAGAAATGGTATGTCCCATATTATACAGGTACGATAGTGCCCTATATTAGGGTTGCTGAGAATGTTTGATGTTAAAGGTAAATTTTTGGACATTAATAACTTTGTAATGGTTGAAATGATTGCTGTGAAATTTTCCATTCATAATAGAAACATGGAAACATAGAAAGTGACGGCAGAAGGAGATCATCCGGTCCACCAAGTCTGTCCATAGGCCTACCCCCCCTTAACTGCTAGTCAGTGTGGTGGTGCCTTTGTACCTGTCCCAAGCGTTTTTGAAATCTACCACTGTTTTTGCCCCCACCACTACCTAAGGAAGGCAGTTCCATGCATCCACCACCCTCTCAGTGAAGAAAACCTTGTGTGTGTTTCCGCTGAAGTTGTCCCCCTTCAGCTTCACTTTGTGCCCCCTAGTTCTTGTGTGCTTTCTGACTTGGAACAGTTCCTGAACCTGAACCTTGTTTATTCCATTTAGGAACTTGTAGGTCTCAATCATATCTCCCCTCTCCCTCTGCTGCTCCAGGGAGTACGTGTTCAGGTTTTGCAGATGCTCTTCATAGTTTTTGTTCTGTAGGCCATGTATAATTTTTGTAGCTCTCCTTTGCACTGTCTCCAGTCTGTTGATATCCTTTTTTAGGTGTGGTCTCCAGAACTGTACACTGTACTGCAGGTGAGGCCTCACCAGAGATCTATAGAGTGGCAGGATGACCTCCTTTTTATGTTGGCTCACGCTTGCGAGCCAGCCAGCATATTGCAGTAGTAGTAGATTTGGAGACATGGTCGCTGTGGGTGAATGCAGGACACGCATCAGTAGGTCTGTCCCTCATTCCCCAATAAGGAAGCATGCAGGCACCACACCGGCAACATGTAATGTTGTGAGCATATCTAAGGAAAGATCCACTGCAATGAGAGCCAAACTCATCAGGTAGCAGCACCTCCCATTGTGCCCTTGCTGGTGAAGCACTTCCCTAACCTAAACATGGTGGCACTGACTGCTGCAGCCACTTCATTTGCAGACGGGGGAGCCAACTCCCCATTGGCATTATGATGACCCCCCCTCCCATTCTACGTGTGTGCCGAGGGGGTCCCCAATCCCACTTGGCATCATGCGGCCCCCCACAGTCTTTCCTTGCCAATGTGGGGCACAATCACCATCAGCTTCAGTCCCTACTGCCTAGTTTAATTTGTCAATGGGGGAGTCCACTCCTCGTTGGCATAATGTCCCCAGCCCCTGATGTGTGCTGTGTGCTGAAAGGGTGCCCAATCCCCCTTGGCATCATGTGTGCCCCCACCCATTTCTGTGCTGTTGGGGGCCCAATCCCCAGTGGCTGTGGTCCCCCTCCCCATTATGCAGGTGGTACACTGGGAGCCCACCCCAGTATACCAATCAAACACCTGCAGAAAAAGAAACCGACCCTCATTATCTTTTTTTTTTTTAACCTGTAAAAAAAGGAAATGGTCCCTCATGGTCTCATCTGCCCCCAACCCCAACCTGCAACCACCATCTGCGTACCCTGCCTCCCCACACCTCCCCTCACCCCATAATTACCTCCGGAGTCCAGCGCGACGATCTTTGGTGGGCTGGGAACACATCTGCACTCTTCAAAGCTGACAGCAAACTGAAGAAATGCTGGTAAGCTGTATAATGGAAAAAAGATTACTTTTTCAACTTTGGTGCATATCTCGGCCATTTGTGAGAGTTTTGGCACCAAATTTTCAACATGGGGTTCTTGGGACCCCTCCTCATGAATTCAGTCACTGTCATGGTGTTATTCAGTGCCGAAAGGTGATTTCATGATCACTGCATGGAATCACCTTTCTAGACCGATTAACAAAACAACAGTGCCACTGTTCATGAGGGGGGCTCTCAAAAAGCCAATGTTGCAAATTTGGTGAAAAAAATCAAAACAATTGGCTGTTTTATGAGCGTGCATTGTGCAGTTTCCACACACCCTTGTAACTTCAAAAATTTGCAATATTTTCATGCCAGATTTTCAACACTGGCATTTTTCCACACCACCTTATGAACAGTACAGCTGTCATTTTTCACATCCTGCCCAAAATTTGTTTTCACACCTGTGGCGCACAATGACGTGGTCACTGTGGGAAATCAATTTTTGGGACAGATTAACAAAATCACAATGCCACTGTTAATGAGGAGAGGTTCCAAAATGCCTATGTTGAAAATGTGGTTAAAAGAATCCCAAAAATAATTGGGTTACGGACGTGTGTTGCACAGTTTATCTGCATGCTCATGACTTCACCAATTTTTCATATTTTCACTCCAGATTTTCAGCGTTGCCATTTTTTTACACCTCCTCACGAACAATATAGTTGTCATTTTTCACATCCTGCCCAGAATGTGTTTTCATCCCTGTGTCACCAAATGGCAAAGCCACTGTGCAAAACCACCTTTCAACTAATAAACTGATAGTACCGCTCTTCATGAGGTGGGGTCACAAAAAGCCTATGCTGAAAATCTGGAGTGAAAATACCAACAAACGCCTATGACATTAAGGTTTCCAACTGTAACACCCCACCCTGTAGAAACTGACAGGCATCAGAAGTGTGACTTGGGATCATTGGTTATAATACTCATGCCATTCCACCCCCAACCCACCCTGCAGCCACTGACAGGCATCGAGGTGTGCCTTGGAGTGTTCGACCCTACAGTTCACCCCATTCTCCTACACTGCACCTGTCTCAGTGTATTTCCTTATGGAATGGGGTAAGTATAAGGCCCAAAGACCCCAAAGCACACCACAACACTTGTCAGTGTCTATAGGGTAGGGTGAGGTACAATGGCATGAGCGTTATAGCTGACAACCCAAAGGCACACCCCAATGCCTGTCAGTCTCTGCAGGGTGGGGGTGGGGTTGACGTCAATTCAATACTTTTTTTACTGCCATTCCTATTATGCATCTCTAACTCCTGCACTACCAATGCTAATGCCAGCGAGACAACATTCAGCATTGACAAATGTTTGTTTCTGCTGGTGATCCCCCTGCCTGTGCAGCCCAATATGCCATTCACTCATAGTAGCCACTTTCTCGCACTGGTTGGACATCTTTAGATCATCTGTTTTAATTATTCCCTTATCCCTTTCCTGCTTGGAAGATTCCAGTTGTACTCCTCCCAGGTAATAGTCCTCTCCTGGGTTGGCCCTTCCTAGGTGCATGACCTTGCATTTTTGCTTCCGTTAAACTTTAGTTGCCATGTTTCTGACCATTTTTACAGAGCCTTAAGGTTAGCATTCATCTTTTTAACCCACCTGGAGTGTCTATCCTATTGCTTATTTTTGTGTCATCTGTGAATAAGCTCACCTTCCCTTCTAGTCCCTTAGTTATGTCACTAATAAAAATATTGAATAGGATTAGACCGAGTACTGATCCTACTCTGAAAATTGCCCTGGGTAGGTGTTTGTGTGTGGAGAAATTTGTTTCAGTAGCTTTAGCTGTTTCTGATATACAGAGTGTTGAAAAGAAATAAGGTTTGGGTTTTTTGGCACTTTTTTAGTCCACCTGTGTCTCGGAAACGGCTTTAACTTCTGGGCAGACATTTTCAGGGTAGAAAGCTTTGGTCTCAGAGATGTGCCTTTTGAAGATTTGGTGGATTTGGTCTTAAAAGTTCAAATATCAAAATCAGTCCAGTTCCATGTCATTGGATGCTGCAGAGCTTCTTCTGCGGGCCTAAAGATTCTGAAACACTTGAGTGAGGTTTTGGACACCTTGTCCTCTGAGGTAGTTATTATGGGCAACTTCAACTTGGATTCATTAACTGCCACATCCAGACCTCTAAAGGAAGTCTGTGACATGCACAGACTCACCCAACTTGTAATGAACATCACTTGGCCTAACAGTAACAATCTGGACCATGGTACACTACTTGATCTTATTCTAGTAAATAGATCTCACCTCTTCTCCCATTCCGGAGCTCTTGCTAATGACCTCAGCGATCATTGTGCAATTGCATGTGTGAGGTCGGTACCTAAAGCCATTACCTCACCCAGATATATCCTTACAAGGAGCCTCCGGTGCTTTGATCCTAATACCCATCTGGCAGATCTTCACAGCGCAAATTGGTAGGACTTTTATCTGGCTCCCACAGTAGACAAGGCGTATGAGATATTCCAATCCATTATTCTCGATGCTATTAATAGACATGCCCCCTTAACTAAAATTCAAACTAAGAAAAAAACCTACCTTTGGTTCACTGCTAGTCTCAAAACTGCCTTAAATGAAAGGGGATGCCTTTTGGAAAAAGGCCAGGAAAAATAGACTGACAAGTGATTGGGCTGCCTTTAGATCTGCCAGAAACCAATGTACCAAACTGACTAGGGCCAAGAAAGGTGGATACTATCATGCAGAGCTTGAATCTTCTTCCCATTGCTTGGAAAAATTTAGGAAAACTCTTAAAGGCAAAGAAGGACATAACCCACCCAGCTGAATTCCACTGAAAATTACAGGCAGCTGGTAACACCACCATGGATAAACGTGAGATCCTGGAACTCATCAACAGTCCTTTGCAATGGCAGGCCTGCCTTTTGACACTTCACCAGCTAATACCCTTCAGAATAAACTGAAACATATAGATTTTGCAAGCCTAAATTCATCAGCCTCTGCAGAACAACAGGTTTTCACCTTCTGTCCTGTCTCCCTGAAACAAGTGGAGGACCTGCTCCTGGACTTGGATACTAGTAAAACTGCTGGCGCAGATCACATTGTGCTATACTTTCTCAAAATAGGTTACCACATGTTATCCCCTTCCATCACACATCTCTTTAACCTGTCCCTTGCACAGGGCATGCTCTCCTCTATGAAAAATAGCTCACATCATTCCCCTATTCAAATCCGGTGACCCCAGTGATCTTAACAACTATCGGTCAATATCCCTCCTCCCCACCCTGTCAAAACTGCTTGAGAAGGTTGTCAATGCAGAACTCAGACACCATCTGAAATCCTTCAACCTGCTAAACAAAGCACAGTTGGGTTTCAGACCTCACCACAGTACCATATCTGCACTTGCTAAAATATCTAATGACTGGCAATTAGCATTGGATGCCAAGAACTATGTTTGTGCCTTGTTCCTTGACTTGAGCAAAGCCTTCCACACTGTGGACCATGACCTGCTCCTGACTGGGCTGGATAACATTGAGGTGGATGTCTTAGCATTAAAGTGTTTTCATAACTACCACAGATCATAAACAACTGGTCAAGGCTAATGGGGTCTTCTCAGCTCCAAAATACCTGCTGAGAGGAGTACCCTAAGGGTCTATCTTAGGCCAATTTTTATTCGCCATATATATCAATAACATTAAAAAGGGCATAGAGTCTGCAAACATCCACCTATCTGCAGATGATACAGTTCTGTACATTGACAGACCCACTCCTGAACTAGCCTGCAGGGACCTGCAACATAAATTTGATCAACCACAAGTAAACTTGTTGCATTTAAAGCTTTTGCTGAATGCAAAAAAAAAAAAACTAAAGCTATGCTGCTTACCCCTTCAGCCAGCACCTTTAAGACTTATGCATCTGGCACCCCTATCCAAGTAAACACACTCTTGGGTGAATCTCTGGAGTTTGTAACTAAATTTAAGTCCCTCGGCTTCTGGATAGATAACAATCTGTTCTTCATTGATCATACTGATCAGTCTCTTCTTTTGAATCAGGAACCTTCTTACTCAGGAAGCAAAAACCAGGTTAGTCCAGACTATCTTCTCCCCCCTATTGGATTACACCAACTTGTCTATGGCCAGGGACTGACCACTGCCTTGGCCAAGCTGGACACTCTTTATCACCGGATTACCAAACGCTACCCACCATTGCACTCTCTATGCCAAGGTAGGCTGGACCTCACTAAGTGCCAGAAGACAAAGAAATGCAGACTACTGGACTTGTAGGTCGATCATTAAATTGCTTCCCCAGTACATTGTGGATTGCTTGCCTGTCTGCAGTGCTGGCATCTATCCATTGAGAAGACTCTCGTACATCTCTCTGCTGGTCCCAAAGGTCAGAACACATTATGGTAATTCAGCTATAAGCCATGCACTCCCAGCCCTTTGGAACTCCATGCAGAAAGCACTGAAGCTTACAATCTCTGTGTGTTTTGAGCGCTAATGGAAAGAGGCATTCTAATATAATTTCTGAGTGCCTCTTTCCATTAGCATTCATACAACAGACAGTTGGCAGCTAGCCGTGGAGGTGAGAGGTGGGCTGTGCCAGTCACCGGCTGGAGAAGGGTGGTGGGGTACTGGGTGAGCTGGCACAGCTGGGTGGGGAGCCACTAGACTACCAGGACATTAAAATCCAAATCAATTTTATTTTGATAGGGGGTACAGCTAGACTACCAGGGATGTTAATAACAATAACATAAATAAAGTACAGATCGGGGGGGGGCCACTAGACTACCAGGGAAAGTTTTAAAAACACATAAATAAACACACATCGGGGGGACCATTAGACTACCAGGGCTAGAAGCATGATTATGTAGATTACCATGATGGGGAGGGGGCCGTTAGACTACCAGGGATTATGAAAATACCTATTTGTGTACTGATATGGGGAAGAGCTTAGCCTCCTGAGCAAAACCCACTGTTAAATAACATTTTAGGACACCCCTGGGCTGCAAGAATTAAATTTTAAACCAGGCCATCTCGACCCTCACTCTTTGTTCATGAGCAAGCAATTTCTTTGACTGCGACTCTGCAAATTCTTTGATCGAGAGATTCTTTGATCTAGATTGTGTGTCATGAGTGAGGGACGAGATGGCCAGATAAAAAAATAAATTTTCTCAGCTCAGGGGTGTCCTAGCAAGACAAATGAGGGTGGGTTTAACTCAGGGGACTTCGTTCTGATGAACCATGGCAGTGGTTTACCTCAATTATGTGACGTTTTTCAATTGCACAATTTAAATTCTTTGGTTGTGACCCTCCAAATTCTTTGATCATGAGATTCTTTGACCGCGATCGTGCATCATGCACAAGGGACGAGATAGCCTAATTTAAAATTCAATTTTCTCAGCCCAGGGGTGTTCTAGGAAGTCAAATGAGGGTGTGTTTTACTCAGAGGGCTTCGTTCTGTCAAACCATGGTGGTGGTTTACCACAATTCCTTCGGTTATTTGATTCATAAGGTTTTTAAATCTTTGTTCGTGAGTCTGCAAATTCTTTGATCGTGAGCCTACAAATTCTTTGATCGTGAGATTCTTTGATCGCCATCTTTGATCGCGAGGGAGGGACAAGATGGCCAGATTTTTTATAATGGAATTCATAGGGAAATTTTAGTAATCTTTGATATTGAATATCTTGGAAACGGTTTGGTCTTTTTACTTGAAATTTGGAGGGTGTTTACGGCATGTCCTGTAGATGAGAATTATCATCTTTATGTGTCAGAGAAATTTATTTTGCAGAGATATTGTGTGACACACTTTACGTGTTGCAGACAGAGTTTTGCTTGTGGTGGTGGCTTGAAATTGATAGCATACCTGGTCTTAGTGTCATAAATGTAGTTTTCAGTCATTGTGTGTGTTAAATGTCAACAGGTGCCCTAACTCTGACTCCATTCTCCTACACTGCACTGCACCGCCTCAGCTTGTTTACACATGGGATGGGGTGGGAGTTAAGGCCAAGGACCTCAATGCACACCCAGATACCTGTTGGTGGAGGTGGGCTGGGGTGTGGTGCAAGGGGTAGGAACCCTAAAATCAAATTTCCTCACTTTTTTCACTGTAGAAGAACCCAAACTGATGCATTAATGAAGTTTTTTGCATAGAAAATATATATATATATATATATGTAGTGTGTGTGTGTGTATGTATGTATATATATATATTATATATATATAATATTATATATATATATATATATATATCTATATATATATCTATATATATAGATAGATACATATATATCATAGTGGCATAGTACTGCCACTATAGTTAGGATTGAGTACCCCATTTAAGGTTAAAGTGTGAAATTTTGCATCTTAATAACTTTGACACCATGTGACAGATTTGCCTGAAATTTTCTGGCACAGAGCAGTACCATAGGTCTCTGGATCTGCCAAGTTTCGTAATGGTTGGATATACAGTTACAGAGCTATAAAGTGACATTCTGTAGCGCATTTATACTTTTTTGCGCATTCTTCGCTCGCACCTACATGTTGCACGGTTTGCATAACCAGTCCAAAAACTTCGGGGAACATGCGGGCAGGGTCCCAAATGTCCCTTACAAAGATTTTGTGAAAAAATATTACATGGTTCAAAAGTTATTCAAAATACAAATTTCCCATTATAGTCAATGGGAAAAGTTAACAAAAAGTTTGACAGTGTCGCAAATGCAGTTTTTAGTGTCCAAATGACCCCTGTGATGTCATGAGTCAGTCATTTTTTTTTCAGTTACTGGTCACAGAAATGCTTGCCATTTAAATTTGGGACCCTCAAGGGACACAATTATTTTTGTGTTCACCTAGTCGAGCCCTGAGGATGCTAGCCACGTCTTTATTTTGGGGTTAAACACCCCAGAAATATGTTTCAGAAATTTTTATAAACTGTAGTGTCATAAAGTAGTGTCACACCTGTGACACTTTCATGATTTTCTTTGCAAAAGTGTTGTGATTTGTGACACTACTTTCTGACACTATGCCCAAAATAACAGGAATTCTTTGCCACCCTGCTGCAAAAGAATGGTTTGGTCTTTTGGGCTGAAATTTGGAGGCAGCAAAGCCAACTTCCCACAGATGTGCCATTTGGTTGTTTGCTGACAAAATATTACAGAGATGCAAAGTTATGGTACTCTGAAGTTGACGCTTTTTCCCATAGACTAACATTACGGTCTCCCCCGTGCTTTTCAGGGCCCATATCTTGGAAATGCTTTGAAGTATGAACTTTTCGTTAGAAAAATGCTTAGCCCTCCAAATGGGGGCTAAATACAAAATTAGCCAGGAAAGTCATAAATCATATGAAATTTAAATTTTTTTCCACGTTATACAGCATATAGCAATTTAGTATTCCAAGTGCTCATTTTCTGCTCCCAGGCCCATTATTATGCATACATTCTTTGTATTCACTGTGTTTCTCTATGCAGCTTTTTGGAGGAAAAAAGGGTCTGCGCTTCCGTTACTGTTACAGTTAGCGTTCCCACTTGCGTTTCCATACCTGTTTGCGTTAGCATTCCCGTGTACGCCACTGTGTGCATTTCGCTTTCCATTTTCATTTGCACTTATGTTTGCATTACTGTTACCATTTGCGTTTCTACTACTGTTTCTGCTTGCGTTTCATTTTGCGTCACCGTGCAGGGTTTTATTTAACTCTAAAATTTGATTAGCGTTTTGCTCATAAAAGTTCTAAAACATTGTGAAAATGCATAGCATTTGCCTCATTGTGTTTCGCAAACATAACACTTCCAGAAAACCAATACAAATGCTTTCTGTACAGTTAATATTGTCCCAAGAAAAAAACTGCTAATCAATTATTTAAAACCCTGCCGTGTGCATTACAATTTGCATTTGCGTATGCGCTTCCATTTGCGTTTGTGTTTGTCTTTCCTTTGGTGTCATCGTTGTGGTTGCCATTACCATTTGCATTTCCAATTGTGTTACCGTGACTGTGCGCATTATGGTTTGCATTTCTGTACCCACTTGCATATGCATTTCTGTTTCCATCACCATTTGCGCTTGCGTTTCTATTACCGTTTGCGTTATCATTTACATTTGTGTCACCGTGTGCATTACCATTTGCATTTGTGTACACGCTTCTGTCTGCATTTCTGTTTGCGTTTGTGTTTCCTTTGGCATCATAGTTGATGTTACTGTCACAGTTTGTGTTTCCAATTGCATTACCATGACCGTGCGCATTACAATTTGCATTTGCGTACACACTTGTGTTTACGTTTCTGTTTTCAGTAACATTTGCACTTCCATTTCTATTACTGTTTGCGTTACTGTTAATGTTTGCGGCACCATGTGCGTTACCAAATGCGCTTGCACTTGCGTTACCGTTACTTCACTATTTATAGTGCACATTCTCAAAAAGAAGGGAAATTCATGGCAAAAATCTCTGTTTAATTCATCAGTTAGGGTTGTTCCACAGCGAAAAAAGTGAGGAAATCCGATGTTAGGGTTTCCACCCCTTGCACCCCACCCCGCTCCCACCAACATGTATCAGGGTGTGCATTGGGATCACTGGTCCTAACTCTCACCCCATTCTCTTATACTGCATCACCTCAGCTTGTTTAGTCATGTCATGGGGTAGGTTAGGACCAATGATACACACCTCCCAATGCCTGTTGGTGGGAGCGGAGTGAGTGGGGTGCAGGGTGGAAACCCCAACATTGAATTTCCTCACTTTTGTCACTGTGGAACAACCCTAACTGATGTATTAAATGGAGTTTTTTTTGCAATGAATATACATATGCATATATATATATATATATATATATATATATATATATATATATATACACACACACACAAGTGACTTGCAAAACTATTCAACCCCCTTGAAAGTTGTCAGATTTGTCTGGATTGCAAATGAGTCTTACATATATTATTCCAGTCAGGATTTTAATTGCAAACTCATATGCTCTAACAGTATATCCTAAAGCCAAAATTAATTATCCATCAGCAGATCTTTTAAAGAAAATTAAAAACTGGAAAATGCTGCTTGCAGAGGTATTCAACCCCTGCACATTAGTATTTGGTAAGAGCCACCTTTTATGCAACTAGCAAGCGTTAAGTCTTTTAGGTAAGTATCTACAGCCTTCACTGTGCGGGAGTGATTGTTGCCCATTCTTCTTGGCAGATTTGTTCCAGGTTGTTCAGGTTGGTTGGGTGACGCTTGTGGACCACAATTTTCAAACACTGCCACAGATTCTGGATGGGATTGAGATCTGGACTTTGACTTGGCCACTGTAGGACATGCACCTTTTTGTTGTTTAACCACTGCTGTGTTGCTTTGGCCTTTTGCTTGGGATCATTGTCTTGCTGAAAGGTGAAGTTTCTCCCAAGCTTCAGTTTTTTAGCAGACTGAAGCAGGTTCTCTTTCAGTATCGCCCTGTATTTTACTCCATCCATTCTTCCTTCAATTTTAACAAGATGCCCAGTCCCTGCTGATGAAAAGCATCCCCACAGCATGATGCTGCCACCACCATACTTCACTGTAGGGATGGTGTTTTCTCGAGGCATGGGCAGTGTTAGGGTTTGCGCTCACACATAGCGCTTTGAATTTTGACCAAAATCTCATCTTGGTCTCATCAGACCACAAACCTTGTGCCACATCTTAGCTGGGTCACTCTCATGCTTTCTGGCAAACTCAGACGTGCTTTGATATGGTTCTTTTTGAGTAATGGCTTCTTTATAGCCACCCTCCCATACAGGCCAGTATTATGCAGAGCTCTTGATATGGTTGACTGGTGCACCTTCACTCCACTCTCAGCCACTGAGCTCTGTAGCTCCTTCAAAGTGATTGTTGGCCTCTCTGTGGCTTCCCTCACTAGTCTCCTTCTTGTTCGGACGCTGAGTTTTGAGGGACGGCCTTGTCTAGGTAGTGCCTGGGTGGTATGATGCAGCTTCCACTTCCTCACTATTGATCCAACAGTGCACACTGGGATATCCAAACACTTGGATATTATTTTGTACCCTTTTCCTAATTTATGCATGTCTATTATTTTATCTCTAACTTCCTTAGAATGCTCTTTAGTCTTCATTTTTCACACCCTTCCTTCAGATTCACAGTCTGACCAATGGTCATTAAACTGAGGGGGGGTTTTATCCAGAAAATGTGAGCTACTTTAATGTTTCAGAGGTGAGGCCAATTGTAAGCCAATTGCTCCCTCGTTAGGGCAATATTTTTCATCTGTGTAAACTTGGAGCTTCCAGAGCACAGGGGTTGAATACTTATGCAAACAGCATATTTCAGTTATTTATTTTTCTTAAAAATATTTTCTAACATAAAACCAATGTCACTTTAAAATAATTATTTTGAAGGTCAGTCTTTTTAAATACAATATTACAGAGAACAAAATCTCAATGTATCATTTGTCATTCAGACAAATCTGACAACTTTCAAGGGGGTTGAATAGTTTTGCAAGTCACTATATATATATATATATATATATATATATATATATATTTTATGGCAAAAAAACGCATTTATTGCATCAGTTAGGATTAAACCAATAAAAGTGAGGAAATGAAACATTAGGTTTGAGCCCCTAACCTCCCCCCCACCAACCCACACACCCATCCTCCTCAGAATGACAGACGTCAGGGTGTGTCATGGGGTCACGTGGCCCAACTCTCACCCAATTCCATGTGTAAGCAGGTAGACATTCTACAGTAAAGGAGAATGGGGTGAGACTTGCAAGGGTGTAGACAGGCATACTCAGTGTACACATTTGTGTACAGTTTTGTTGAGTGCCTGTCACAAACCATAAGCCACTCTGTTAATATTATCATTCTAATCTGTAGTATTTGGGTTAGTGTAGGCCACTGAGGAGGGTCCAATACATGTATAACCTCTTTAGAGAGTAGAGGAATCATCTGACAACAATCTGACTTGTTTGGAAGGGGGTGCCATTTGGAAGGGATGTGTACATTTTTTAATTGGGGATGTGTAACTGTTGGAGATTGTGTACAAAATGGAAATTTCTGGCTACACTCCTGGGTGAGAGTTAGGCCTCACGTCCCCATGGCACACCCTGGCATCTTTCAGTCTGTGGAGGATGGGTGTGTGGGTTGTGTGGTAGGGGCTCAACCATAATGTTTAATTTCCTCACTTTTGTTGGTTTAACCCTAACTGATGCATTAAATGAAGTTTTTTGCCATGAATTTCCTTATTTTTTGAAAAAGTGTAATATAACTAGTAAAAAACATGTATTGGTGGGAGCATGCAGCCCAGTTGCCCATTTCTGCATAACAATATGCATAGCTACAGAGCCATACAGCAGTCCTATGGGGCAAGAAACTCTTGTAACACTAATTTGCCGATATGTCAGGAACTGTAGCAGGTAGAAAAAATTCAAGTGTCGTTGTAATCATCACAGTGAGTACTGTACATGACAACATAAGGACCAAATCCATATCTCACATCATTTCCAAAATATGGGCACTGAAATTCATTGGACAGGCATTGGACAGGCATTCTTTGAACTCTTGTGACACTAATTTGACATTATACAATGGCAAGAAAGAATCCTGGTTTCTGATTGGTCAGTGTGTGCCTGAGACAGTGATGATATCTCAGTATAACATCACTGTCATTGATTAACATTAGCTTCTTTTGCTCTTGTCATTGATTAGCATTAGCTTTTTTCCTCTTCTCTTAAGAAACAAATATATACTGCTTCACTAAAATACTACTAAAAACATTTTTAAATGTTTTTTGTTATTTTGTATAACAATGAGCCATTGTATAATAGCAATAAAGCACTCCAGGGTGTGTGTTTTTGTGTAATAATTACTGGTGACTCCCTTTACTAACCAGATTTCAGGCGCAGTAAAAATGCTGTAATAACCCGAAATCGAGTTATTACAGCGTTCACTACACTTTTTTTCCACTGCTAGCGTCCATTGTCTGTCACTCTAGCATTCTGAGCCACTTCATTGGCTCGCATTCTGCTTGTGGGCGGCTAGCAGTATTTTCAAAAATGCGGCTTGGTTTTCCGCTTACCGAGGGCCGCTTTTGTTGAATTCTCTGTCCCTTCTCTTTACATTTGCTTATCTGGTTGATCCTGCCTTTCAAACATAAATTGAATATCTGGTTGATCCCACTGTGCCCCGAATCAGTAGACGCGCAGACTCCTACTAACGCCGTGGATGACACCTAAAAATAAAGTAAGTCAAAGCAGGGAAAGGGAAAGAGTGTGTGTGTGTGTGTGTGTGTGTGTGTGTGTGTGTGTGTGTGTGTGTGTGTGAGAGACAGTGTGTGTGTGAGAGACAGTGTTTGTGTGTGAGAGACAGTGTCTGTAAGAGTGTGAGAGACAGTGTCTGTGAGAGAGGTGTGTGTGTGTGTGTGTGTGTTTCTAAATGCACCATACTCTGCACCAGTAATTATAAAAAATAAAAAATAAGCAACTGCATGTATATGGATTTTTTTTACACACCCTCAGGGTGTGATGACCTCATAAACCTCTCGAGCTTCGCTCTTGAGGTTTATGGGTCATCACACCCTTCGGGTGTGTAAAAAAAATCCTTGCCTATCTATTATTCTCTATATAATATCACTCCTGGGGTGGTGGAAGCACTCAGCTTTGCCTCATACTTCAACCCACCCCAGGAGTGATGTTATTACATGATAACACACACCCTGTCATGCCTTATTGCTTAAATATCTCATGAACCGTGCAACCCATGGAAAAAATTTCCACTGCAGGCATATTGTATGGTTTAAAATCTTGTTCCAGCGGCACAGATCACCTAAAGGTGATTTAAGCCACCAGTAGCAAAAATTCTGTTATCTCACTTCGTTTTTGAGATACGGGCAGGGAAAGGCATGACAGACCCTGCAATGTTATCCTATGGGGAAAATCTCAAGTTTGTGATGGCATATCTATGGAACCACTTAATTCCCCAACACCTAAACAGCATAATTCACATCTGTAGGGCATCCCCTCAACATCCTGTACATTTCAAGTAAAAAGACCAAATTGTTAATGAGATATGCAATTTTAAAGTTTTAATACCTTTAAAAATTCTTCATTCATGAGATAGCAAAATCCTGGGCCTTCAGATCAATCCTAGTCCATGAGCTAGCAAAATTCGAGTCCATGAGAGGACATCTGGTCACGCCATCAGGGACATCTGGTCTCGCCCAGGGACATCTGGTCACAAAATTCCAGCTATTTGGTCACCCCATGATGGGCAAAGCTCACAGGCCAGGATCATCTCGAGGAACAGGATTATGTAGGCTCATGGACTAGGATTGTTAGCGAGTGGTGAAAGAGGAATTTAAAATTTTTTAAAAGCTATTTTTTTACAAAAACAAACCAAACCAAAGGCATGGCTTTGTAGAGGGCATCACCCTGAGCAAAACCCATGCCTCACGTTAGGCCTCATGACCCCATGGCACACCCTGGCGTCTGTCAGTCTGTGGAGGATGGGTGTGTGGGTTGTGTGGTGGGGAGGTTATTTGACCCAAACGCCACCCATAGACAAAGCTACAACATTTTGTTTGGCTGAAAAACTGAAAACAAGATGGCGACTCGCTGACAAAGAATTTTTCTGACAGACTAGGATTTTTCTTCATGAGGTAGTAAAATCCTTGACCATGAGACCATTCTTAGTACATAAATAATACATACACATTTTGGAGTGAACTGAGCATGCTCAGAACTCAAAAACTAAAAATGTAATAACTTTTGAGCAGATTAATATTCTTTTACCAAACTAATGATGGATTGTTCCTTGACCCAAAGTCTTTCTATGTTCCACATTTCAGACCAAAAGACCACATGGTGTGGTTGCAGTGCCATAGGCAAAAAATTCATCAAAACTGGTGAAAAGTAAATTGTTTGACGTTTCGCTGTGCAGATACCGTATGTCCGACTGAAATGTAACTTGGTGAATCAGTAGAGCTACCATACCAGACTGCGCAATCCAAATTTTGTGCAAATCCGTTAAACAGTTGCAAAGTTATTTGTTGGTTAAATAGGATCTGCAGCTTATCCTCTAGGTAGGGAAATGGGAAGACTAGGTGGGCCAAGCAGTCCTTATCTGCCGTCAAAGTCTATGTTTCTATGTTTCTATGTTTTTCCAACATATTTTATTGGTAGAGTGCAGAGTACATCCAACAACATGGTATCACTGGTAGTCAACATGTCAATAATACAGATCGGGTAGCAACTATTCAGTTAATAAGACATATACGATACAAAAATGCAGGACAGTAACTAATATTGTGAAATGCGATCACTATATAGCATGATAAATGCATTTGGCAGTGAGGGTCAGGTGGGAAAGTCCCCTGACTTGATGGAACGAACCAGTGGTGCCCACACCTTGTCAAATTCAGAGTGTTTACTCATAGCCTGCAACTGAGCCCTCTCCAAAGCCAAGCAACTTTTAATATTACTTACCAATTGAGCAATAGAAGGAGGGCTGTCAGCCATCCAGTTCTGCACCACTGTTTTGCATGCATTAATCAGAGCAATCCATCAGAGAGATTTATTACTTCTTCCTCCAGGATGTGAGGGGTTGGCACCAAGCAAAAGCTCAGCCGTTGACTTTGAAGGGCTGTAGCCCAATACCTCACTCATAATTTTATGCATGTTATGCCAAAAATGTGCCACTCTTGGGCACAACAAGGTCATATGTAAAAAGTCACCTATCTGGCACCTACCAATGGCCTGGCATTTGGGGCAATCAGATGATTTTTGATGATCCAGGTCATGGAGCCTTCTGGGTGTATAATATGCTATGTAAAAAGAGTTCAATTGGATCTGTCTGAGCTTATTGCTACGTGAGCATGTCATCAAGTGCAAGCATGCAAGTTGCCACATCTGATCGTCCTCCAGGAGTTGAAGGTCATTGCTCCATTTACGTTTTATATCCTCTGGACTAATGGCTACTTTATTTTAAATAAGATTATTGTAGATTTACAGGGGTTTAGCCCCAGGATGGGGTTTAAACAATTCCTCTTCAAACAGGGATAGGAGGCCTCATGCACCTGCTTGGGTCGAGTGTCTGACCAAATCTATTCCGGAGTGTCAAGTATACAAAGAAGTCCCCTGTCTGTATTCCCCATTCTTGCCTGATGGAGGAGTAGCTCCTCAAGATGCCCCATTCATATAATTGCTGTACCCGATTGAGAGCCCCTCTGTCTTCACTCCAGTAATCTCTGAATTAATACAACAGACCAATAGACCCCCCTCCTCAAAGCAGTCAGTATACCAATGAAAGCAGATGGGGAGTTGCCATGACCAACAAGCCCATGGATTTTTACCCAAATCCTCACCATGTTAGCAGTGGAGGGGTTGGTAGTAGTAGGGAATGGGTCAGAACAGAGCACTGATGATAGTATATTCTTCTTTGGGAGACCCCGTAACTGAACCTCTGTTATGCCCAATCAGAGCATCACTGTTTCCAAATCTTTTGTAGGACTATAAGCCAATTGGGCCACCCAGTAGTATCCCTGGAAATGGGGTAAGCCCAAACCTCCCTTCCCAGTAGGGAGCTGTAAAAGTGCCCTTTTAATCTTGGCTGGCTTTACCTTCCACATGAACTTATGTAGGATTGCATTAAGATGCTTGAAGTGAATGACTAGGACATGTATCAGCAAGGACTGACATAAGTATAGACATCTTGGGAAAATAGACATCTTGATCACACCAACCCGACCTATCAGAGAAAAAGGAAGGGTCACCCATCGCTCACAGTCCTGTGCTATTTTACTCAGGATGGGTTTATAATTTAATGCATAGAGGGAGTTACTGCTAGCAGAAATGTGTACCCCTAGATATTTAATGGTCTTCACCATTTACAGGTCACCTAGATTAGCAAGTAGTTGCACCCTATCCTGTGAACCAATCGGTAAGAGTTCACTCTTAGTCTAATTGACCTTGTGGCCAGAAAGTGACCCATACTCCCTCAACAGTCAGTGTACCACTGGTAAGTCCTGGGCAGGATTTTTTTATTTTTAATTTTTATTTATTTCAATCTAGGATTACAACAATAGCTTTGAACCGAGGCTCTTTTACAAAGGTTCCACTTCAGTGAGTACAGTATACAGATTTTGTAACCAGTAACAATCAATAGCATTTAACTAACAAGACATGCAGCTTCAGGGCACAAAGAAGAGTGGGGAATAGGGACAGAGGCAGGACTGCAATATACCGTAGGTGAGGGGGAGAGGAGATTGGAGAGTGAAGGGGATAGGATGGAGGAAAAGAGGTAGGAGGTGCTGAAAGACAGGTGGAGTAAGAGGGGGAGGTGAGGGGAAGGAAGGGGCAAGAAGAGAGAGGAAGGGTCAGTGGAACATGGGGTGGGTGGCAGGGCAGCCCAGGGGGCCTTGTCATGGACAGGCAGGTGTAAGTGCTAGAAAAGGAGCAGAGTTGTTAGTAAGTGCTAGCTGAGGAGGCATGGAAGCAAGGTGTAGGTACTACTTGGATGAGCAGTCACAGGAGCTGGAGGCAAGCAGTGTGAGGCAAAGCCTAGACTTAAATACACCAAGTGTGGGAGTGGTGGCAATGTCGCTACCAAGGGAGTTAAGCCAGCTGGGTGCCCGAAAGGCAAATGATCTTTGTCCTTGGGTTGTACAACACTGGGGGATTTGCAGAGAATGAGATTTGGACCTCCTTGTATTGACATTGCTGTGTCTGGGTGTAAGGAGAGCACAGACTCCAGGAGGAGCAAGACCCATCAATATTTTCTTTGCCGTGATGCAGGTTTGGTATTTTATGTGATTGTCATGTTGCAGCCACCCAGTTTGAGAGTAGAGGTCACATGTGTGAGTGAGATGATGGGATCCTGTAAAAAATTGACAGGCTTTTATTTAGGGAGATAGTTGCATGTTTGAGAGAGGTGGCAGTGGCAGAGCCATGGATGATAAGTCCGTAGTCGATAATGCTTACGATGGAGCTCTGGTAGGTGACTGATAGTGCTTCAGGGGTTAGGTGTTTCCTGTGCCGGAACAGTAGGCCTAACCGGGTATTGGCAGACTTTGCAACAATATTGATGTGGGCAGCATAGGAGAGACGGGAGTCAAGGGTGATGCCAAGGTACTTGAAAGGTTGTGTTTGTTCAAGAGTGACACCTTGCTTGGTTTCAATGGAGAGGTGGTATTGCTTGTTTTTGTTGCGGGGGCTGCTGGAAATCATGGACTTTTTTTTTCTGATTGAGGATCAGTTTATGACTTAAGAACCAGGTCTCAACTGATGAGAAACCCTGCTGAAGTTTTTTTTGCAATAGTTTAGGGTCATGGTGTGAGGCAAGGATTACTGCATCATCTGCGTTGAGTATGATTTGATCAGGGCAGCAGTCCGGTAGTGAGTTTAGGAACAGGCTAAAGAGGAGGGGTCCCAGGATGGAACCCTGGAGGGCACCCGAGCGGACAGGTCTGGGACTGGAGAGAGTATCAACAATTCTTACTCTTTGGGTTCGATTGTCTAGGTAGCTCTTGAACCAGCCAATGGAGACAGGTGTGAGCCCAGCATTTTGGAGCTTGACTAGAAGGAGGCGATGGTTGATGGTGTCAAAGGCTTTTGTTAAGTCGATGAAAATGGAGCCAGTTTGCTGACCAAAGTCCAGTGAGTTATGGATGACACCAGTGAATTTGAATAGTGCCATGGAAGTGCTGTGACCCTTTCTGAACCTGTGTTGTTGTTTTCACAGGATGTTGTGCTTATCCAGAAAGTCTGTAAGCTGGTCAGAGACAATACGTTCTACCGTCTTGGAGAGGGGATGGAGTATGGAGATTAGTCTGAAACTCTCATGGGCAGTTTTGTCACCACTTTTGTGGATCGGGGTGACAGTGGCAGATTTCCACTTGTCCAGGAACTGGCTAAGGCTGTGGAAGAGGTTGAAGAAATACTGGTCAGAGGCCCGAGTAACTCTTCTAGGGTGAGGGACAGGAGCTTGAGGTTGAGGGAGTCACTGCTAAATCTGGATTTGCTAATGGCTTTGTTGACATATTTGCAAACCTGATGAGTCTTGACTGCTTTAAAGTAGAAACGTGGTTGATTATTTGAGGTAGTGTTAGTGGAGGACATCGGAGCATCATCTTCCTTGAAGAAATCAGGTAGTGAAACTGAGTTGAGGTCGGTAAAAGCTGTGATGAAGGTGTCTGCAATAATTTTAGGGTCAAGTGTTGTAATTCCATTTATGTTGAGCACTAATGGGGGAGGTTTGGACTGTTTCCCAGTGACTTCTTTTATGTTTTTCCATAAATCTCTTCCGTTACCCCAGGAGTTTGTGAGGGCATTCTTAAAGTAGGCTGATTTCTTTTGCCAGATAGATTTGGTGCAGTCATTACATGCACATTTGTAGTTTAGGATGTCGTTTTTCCTACCGGAGTTTCTGGCCAGCTCCCAGAGGTGATCCCTTGTTTTTAGTTTATAAGGAGGTATCCTGTGAGCCAGGGGTTACAGAGTGCTTTTACTTTGTGTTTTTTTACAGGGGCGTACGTGTCACAGGCCTCTGTGAAGATTTTTATGAAGTGGTCCAGGGCAGTATTCTCATTAGTTGCTTTGAAGATTGGTGTCCATTCTTGAAGGAGGCAGTGGGATTTGAGATGAGGTAGATGGCCATGGGGTAGAACCATACTGCTGATAGTTTTTGGGGTGTGGTTTAATGAATTTATTTGACCAAATGCAGCTGACAGGGGAGTGATCGCTGAGAGTCAGGCAGGATGGAAGTGTTTGAGATCTATGAGGGGTGACTGACAAGGATCCAGTCAAGAAGGGTGCTGGTTCCAGTCCTGTAATTTTTCCTGGTTGGTGAGTCTACCATCTGGGTGAGGTTTGCTGCAGTGATGGAGTCCCTATGTGCACCTGCTTCTGCTGTGGGCCAGTTTACATTGAAGTCGCCAAGGAGGATAGATTTAGTATCTGGTGGAAGTGACCTGATGAAGTCCAGCACTGTAGTTAGACCATTTCCTTGTTCTTTAGGAAGAATGAAGACAGTAGCAACTGTGAGGGCTTTGCTTCTGGCACCTAGGAGGATTCTAATGGGAAGAATCTGAGCAGTCGTAGGCTGGAGAGAGATATTGATGGGGTGTCCCAAGATTGTATCTTTTAGGTATAAGGTGCAACCACCACCTCTTTTAGACATCTGCTCAAGCCTAAAGACATTGTAGCCAGGAAGACTGATTGCCTGGTCAGGGACTAATGGTGTAAGCCAGGTTTCGACAACTACCAGGATATTCGGGCAGTGCTGGCTGGTAAAGGCCTGCAGGGTGTCAGTTTTGGGAAGGAGGCTGCAGATGTTGATTGACATGATTGAGAGGGCACCTGAGGGTTTGTTCTGATTTAAGGCTTTAGCGAAGATTGGGCCAGGGTTTGGATGCACATTGCCTGACAACAGTAGGAGTAGGAGCACAAGTCTCAGGGTGCTTAAAAGTATTTCCCTGATGGAGCACTTTCGATTGCTAGCCATGCAGAAGAGTACCATGGGGTGACGGCGAGGATCAGGGTTAGAGTAGAAAGGGAGGATGGGGGGATATACATAGTCCAACAGTAGGAGAAGACAGTTCGTTGGAGGTAGGGGGAACCCTGGGCAGTGGGCTGGGCCCAAGGTGCAGATTACCTAGGTGGTGAAAAGTTGTTTCAATCTGGTAGCAGTGGGGGGAGAGGGAAAACAGACACCAGGGGAGTGGAGTAGGGAAGGAGACAAGCAAGGAAGAAAATAAAGTGAAGAAGAAAGGAGGAAGATCGCATGATAAGATAAAAGCAAGGCAGGAGGTGGAGAGTCGATGTATAGGCAGGCAGACGGGGTTGGAAAAATTAAGGATGGAGAGCAGGAGGAGTAGATGGAGCAGTAAGAAGTAGATTCACTGCAAGGGAAAAGGCCAGGCAGCCCAGTGTCACAGTGTGACAATGGTTAAAAGTGGGAGAGGGCTGTTAAGGAAGAATAGAGAGGAGGAGGAGGAGGAGGAGGACCAAGCAAGGTACCCAATGGCATATGAGAAAGGAGGAGTGGCCTCAAGGGTGGCATGGGGAAGGTCTATTTAATTAAGGTAGGAGGTGGGGGAGGGGGTGGGCATAAAATTTAGTCTGTTTGCACTTAAAATTAATGGGCGCAACAGCCCCGAGAGAAGAAATGTTTCAGCAGGACAAAGAGCCAATCACAAAGCAGGAGGAGAGAGAGAGCATCCAATCAAGCTGCAGTACAACTAGCGTAGGGACAATGGCACAAGTCTCGGTTACCCCTGGCTAGTCTGACAACCTTACCCGACTGTCTGGATGTTGGAAGCGGCCAGGAAGTGTACGGCTGTGCTGCTGGAGTCCCAAGCTGTGGCCGTGCTGGCGGAGGATTGTGTGGCTTGGGTCATGGAAGAAATCTGGAAAGAGGGAAGAAGATAAGGGGTTAGCTTTGGGAGGAGCTGAAAGCAACAAGAGGTGATGTGGGGATTGGGATACTTAAATCGGGGGCGGAGCTGAAAGGCCAAGATGGCAGACAGAGAGTTAGAGCAGGGTTGGTGGGGCGATGGCCAGAGGCAAGTTATTCAGAAGAACAAAAGACCAGTGTTGGTGCCACAGGGTGAAGGTGAGAACAGGTGAAAGGGCAGAGCATTGGGAAGAGGAAGGTAAAGTGAGTGAGAGAGGGGCGGTTCATGCCCAGGGAAAGAAAGTCAGGGCACAGAAGGCACAGGAGTGCAGAAAACAACATTTTTTTTACAGTAACACAGTTTAAACAATTTCCTCGGAATCAACACAGAATGCAGGAGTGTAGAGGTAATTACTTTAGCAGAAATACAAGGCAATGGTTTAAAAAACAAGTCCCAGAAACAGAGCAGGCCAAAATTTCAGCCGTTTGCGCTTAAAATCAATGGGCACAACAGCCCCGGGAGAAGATAAGTTTCAGCAGGACAAAGAGCCAATCACAAAGCAGGAGGAGAGAGGGCATCCAATCAGGGTGCAGTACAGCTAGTGTAGGGCCAATGGCACAGGTCTCAGCTACCCCGTCTAGTCTGGCAACCTTATCCAACTGTCTGGATCTCGGAAGCGGCCAGGAGGTGTGCGGCTGGAGTCCTGAGCCGCGGCCATGCCGGCGGAGGTTCATGTGGCCCAGGTCAAGGGTGAATCTGGAAAGAGGGGAGAAGACAAGGGGTTAGCTGTGGGATGGGAGCTCAAACCAACAAGAGGTGATGTGGGATACTTAAATTGGGGGCGGGGAGCTTAAACACCAAGATTGCAGACAGAGAGTTAGAGCAGGGTTGGGGGGGGGTGATGCCCAGAGGCAAGTTATTCAGAAGAACAAAGGATTAGCCTTGGCACCACAAGGTAAAGGTGAGAACAGGCGAAAGGGCAGAAAGTTGGGGAGAGGAAGGTAATGTGAGTGGGAGTGGGCGGTTCAAGCCCAGGGAAAGAAAGTCAGGGCACAGAAGGCACAGGAGTGCAGAAAACAACTTTTTTACATTAACACAGTTTAAACAATTTCCTCGTAATCGACACAGAATGCAGGAGTGTAGAGGTAATTACTTTAGCAGAAATACAAGGCAATGGTTTAAAAAACAACAGTCTCAGAAACAGAACAGGCCACAATTTTGGCCGTTTGCACTTAAAATCAATGGGTGCAACAGCCCAGAGAGAAGAAAAGTTTCAGCAGGACAAAAAGCCAATCACAAAGCAGGAGGAGACAGAGCATCCAATCAGGGTGCAGTACAGCTAGCATAGGGCCAATGGCACAGCTCTCAGCTACCCCAGCTAGTCTGGCAACCTTCTCCAACTGTCTGGATCTGACGAGTGGCCAGGAGGTTTACAGCTGTGCGGCTGGAGTCCCAACCTGTGGTTGTGCTGGCAGAGGGTCATGTGGCCCTGGTCAAGGGTAAAATCCAACTCTCTGGATCTGGGGAGCAGCCAGGAGGTGTACGGCTGTGTGGCTAGAGTTCTGAGGCATGGCTGTGCCGGTAGAGGGTCGTGTGGCCTGGGTCAAGGGCGAAATCTGACTGTCTGGATCTCGGGAGCGGCCAGGAGGTATATGGCTGTGCGGCTGGAGTCTCAAGCCGTGGCCATACCGTCAGAGGGTTGTGTGGCCTGGGTCAAGATTATTTAGATATAGTGAGACATCATTGGATTATAGAGTTATTTTATAAGTCCTCCCTCCACTTACAAATCCCCGAATATCCTTGCATTGCCTAATGGCGGCCATTTCATAGGTTTCATAGGTTTTTTCAGAGCTTTTTAAAGAATGAAGTCCATTATACAGTAGCTCACTCAAACACTAGTGGTACCTAGTAATTGTATTCAATGAAGAACCAGCTCAGGGAGCATGGTGCAACTCGAAATAAGTATACACATTTACAACAGAAAAAAGCAAGTGCACACACTCCTCCTCATATGCGACACGAATACTGCTGTTCTCATAATGAAAAGATATTTATTCAGCAGCATTAGCCCATGCTATGTGCAGCACCCAGTTGATTTTTACGTTTCGCACCCTTCGGTGCTTCCACAGAGAATACCCAGCCACAACATGAAAACATCTAAATACACACAGAGGTTAAAAAAAACACCAGTCGTGGTACTTATTTGATTACATTTCTAATTACACTGCATACTCAAAGTGCCTTATCAATTAAAAAATGGTTTAGCAATCAATCCACAAATTAGAAATACAGCTTTCACATGTTAAATAACTCGTGGAACAATGAGCTTATCAACATCATTTAATTTATCTATTCCCTTCTTATTTAGCTTTGTCCTTAGCACATCATTAATAAATAAAGGAAGAATTCCATTACTTAACATCACTGGTGATTTTTCATTTAGAATTTTCTTCCCATAATATTACAATATAAGAGGTATAATGTTGAAAAGGAAAAAAAGACAGTATAAATACACATATTCCTAAAATGGGACATCTTTACCTTCATTAAGTAATTATTTACAGAAAAACAGCTCATATCAAAGCAACACTAGTGAAACAAATTGGAGAGGAAAGAAAAAAGGGGAAACATTAAAAAAGAATGTACTAATAAAAATAATTCAAAACGGATAAAGGGGGTTGTTTATAATTTTTGGTTGAAAGGAAAAGTTGGGCAAAAAAACACAGGGCAATCACGATCAGCAGTCTTAAATAATATTACTAGTTAAAAGTGAAACATTGCACATTTCTTACAATAGGACAAGTCTAAAAAGTCTAGATATTACCTTCTTTTTTATATTACATTTTTACAAAACTTGTGCTTATTTATCTAAAAAAATACCCAAGCACATTTAACTATTTCTGTTAACAGTTCACCTTCTTTTCATAATAAAAATCTCAACTTGAATTTACCCAAACACATTTAGTTGTTTCTTTTGACAATTCACCTTCTTTTCTGTAAAAAGGGTCTCAACTCAAATTTATCAATAAGGCCAGGATATTCTAATGCACCTGTACGGAAAATCCATTCTTGTTCTTTACAACTTAAAGTGTTTATCAAATCTCCCCCTCTAATATTACGTGGTACATGTTCCTCTCCTTTCCCCTTCCTCCCCCTCCCCCCATTTCTCATATATATAAAAATTTGTTTCACTACTGTTGCTTTGAAACGAGCTGTTTTTTGTAAATAATTACTGAATGAAGGTAAAGATGTCCCATTTTAGGAATATGTGTAGGTGCGAAACGTAAGAATCAACTGGGTGCTGCACATAGCATGGGCTGGTGCTGCTGAATAAATATCTTTTCATTAAGAGAACAGCAGTGTTCATGTCATATGCGAGGAGGAGTCTGTGTACTTGTTTTTTTTTTTGTGTAAATGGTACCCAGTAATGTTGTTTCTTATCAGACAGGAGTCTAGGGAATGCTTAAAGGTTTCCATGGTTCTACTCGCAACCACTTCCACAGGGAGTTTGTTCCAAATCTTAACAACTCTCACTAAGAACCAGAATTTCCTTAACTGGGTATTATATCTCTCACTTATTAACTGTAAGGGGTGGGCTCTAGTATTATATTTCTGGTCTCTCAACATAAGCCCCAGCTGTTCCCATAGATGTGAATCCGACTGTGCTCTGAAAATCAAACACATCTCCCCTTAATCTGTGGTATTCCAATGAATACAGCTCCAGGTTTTACAACCTTACTGCAAAGTTTTGACCCTGGACCTCTTTGATTCTTCTTGTAGCCCTTCTTTGGACTTTTTCCAGGGCTTTTATATCTCCGTTATTTCTAGGAGCCCAAAACTGGGCACAGTACTCAATGTGTGGGTGCACCAAGGAGGAATAGAGGGAAATCAACACTGCCTTACTCCTACCCTTAATATGCATGTGGATGCAGCTCTGGATATCACTAGTTTTTTTAATCACCTGATTAATAATGTTGTTTAAATCTAAGGTCATTACTGATCCTTACTCCCAAATCTCTCTCATCCTTAACAGTCCTTAAGACCTTCCCAGCTAATGTATAATCATGCTGGGGGTTGTTTTCACCCAGGTACATCACAGTGCACTTCTTGATATTAAACAAGGATGTTTTTTTATTGGCCCAGGCTTCAAATTCCCCCAGTGCTTGTTGTAGCACTGCTGCATCCTCTTGACTATTTACTGGGAGGCCCAGACAAGTATCATCCACGAATTTAGATAGCCTCATGTCAGTTTGTGGCTTCATAGTTGAAATATATAAATTAAAAAGACAAGGACCCAGCATGGATTCCTGAGGCACCTTGCTAGTCATGTCCACCCACCTGGAGAGTTGTCCCCGATGCAGGCCCTTTGTCTCCTTCCTGAAAACCAGGTCCCAATCCATCTTGTTATTCCAGACACCTGGGCACCGATTTCTTTAAGAGCCTCGATCCACTCCTTATGAGGGACTTTATCAAAGGCCTTAGTGAAGTCTAAAAACATGACATCCACTGATTCCCCTTCATCTATGGCTCTGTGGCTCTGTTAACCTTGCTAATGTCTCTAGAGATAGGACATATAAAAGGGGAGACAAGGGGCAGCCCTGCCAGGTGCCTCTATTCAGGGAAAAGGGGTGGGTGATGCTGTTGCTAACAGCTATTTGGGCAGTAGGATGATAATATATTGTGGCCTCCCAGGATCATAGTTTGGGGCCAAAGCCAACTCTCCTGAGGTTCTCAAATAGGTACCCCCACTCCACGTGGTCGAAGGCCTTTTCAGCATCAAGGGCAAGTACTGCCGCTCCTTGCCTTCACTTCTGGCATCCCCATTCTAGTATAATATCCAAAGCGCATCTAATGTTGTGTTTCTCTTTTGTCGACCATTCACAAAACTGGACTGGTCTATCCCAACCAGCGAGGGTAGTACCAGGCCCAGATGCATGGCAATAATTTTAGCTAGTACTTTGTAATCTGCAGTGAGTAATGAAATCGGCCGATATGAGGCACATACTTCTGGGTCCTTGCCCAGTTTGGGAAGCACCGTTATAGTTGCAGACCACGAGGAGGGGGGTAGCTCTCTTCTATCCATTGCCTCTATAATTGTATCATGCAGTGGGTCTAACAGGAGGTGGGAGAAGGTTTTCAAAAAAATCAATCGGCAGGCCATCCAGTGCCAGTGCCTTGCCACCCGCTAGTGTCCTGATGGCCTTCAAAACTTCATCTTTAGTAATTTGGGAGTCTAGCTGTTCTGAAGTCTCCTCCTCTACTGTACGCATGGGTGCTTTGTTAAAAAACTAATCAAAATCATGAGGGGACAGAGTAACTTCTGAAGTGTACAGTGTATTGTAGAATGCATTAAATGCCCCCCGCCAGTTTCCGAGGGGCCTTGTACTAACTTACTATGCTGATCCCTAATTAGCTTGACCACCCTTCCATTTTTCTTATGATGAATCTGCCAGGCTATAAATTTGCCACCTCTATCGCCATCAAAATAAGAGCCTGCCTGCGCAAACAGAATTGTTCTCTCCAGGTGTGCACTGCTGAGCACATTATAGCACCATTTAAATTTTTAAATTACATGATATAGGGGCTTTGTGGGTCTATGTTTGTGAGCAACCTCACAAAGCTCTATTTTCTGTCTTAGGAGGGTCAGCTCTTTTTCCCCCTCTTTTTTAATATGTGTTGAAAATGCAATTGTCTGTCCCCGCACATAGGCCTTTAGGGCTTTCCATCTGCTCCCATGGGTACTATCATCCCATTTATTAAATTGGAGATATTCCTGGATCCTGCCGGACATGTAGGCAATGTATTTAGGTTTTTTTCAGTAGCAGGGGGTCTAGTCTCTATTGCCTCGCTCCCGCTGCAAGAGATCGGGCAGTAAGATTCATGCTCACTGCGGCTTGACCAGAAAGCACAATGGGGAAGTATCCGGCATCTTTAGAGACCCCAAGCAGCAAGGAGCTTGCCAGTATTTTGTCCAATCTTGCATACAAATGGTGAGCATGTGAAAAGAAGCTGTAATCATGCCCCTTAGGATTCTCATGCCTCCAAAGGTCAACAAGGCTGAATTCCCTCTCTAACTCCTTGAGTGCCTTAGCATTTTTTGATAGCGGGGCATGGGGGGGGGGTTAGAGTGATCTAAAACTGTATCAGAAACGCAGTTGAAATCACCCCCTAAAATCCATGGACACCCCCATCTCGCCATATCCAGTGCCAAGCACTGAAAGAAACCAGGGTCCTCAACATCTGTGGCATAAATTCACCCCAGGTCGACCATACCAAGTACAGGGATATTAACATGGGCCGAGGTGTATCTGCCACCCGCATCAACAAATTGCTCTAGAACTTCCACCCGAGTCTTTTTGTAGCCAAATTGATTCTCCCCTGGTTTTAGCTGAGAAAGTTTAAGAGAGCCAAGTTCCTCCCATGAAGAATCCTGTTTTGCTCTCCTCCTGCACTATCATATGAGTCTCCTGTAACATTACTATTTGCCATTCATCACTTTTGGCTTCTTTTATTACTCTTTTCCTTTTTACTATCGATTTTAGGCAATTCACATTCCACATAGACACCCTAATATTCCCCACCATTGTTATCAAACCGAATCTCCCAGAACCCAAATTTGCTACCAAAATTAAGGACCAGACTGGTTGTCCCCCACACATCACTGACGGTCCATGTGGCCAGACTACTATCAAATAGTAGATCCTGTTGTGTCTGGCACCCTTGGACTCTTATTTTTTTTTAGAACAATAGAACACATTAACCAACTTCCCTCTCCCCCAAACAAAATTCCCATTATCCCATCCCCCCCTTCCCCAAGATTAACGTTCTATCTAGGGCCAAGTGCTGTATCCACACAGCTAACCAATCAGGCCTGCACCTACCTTGAGAATCCCAACAGAATAACAATCCCAAGAACAAGAACATTATTACCCCCACCCCCAAGGAAGGATCAAATCAGGTCCCACCTGAATTCTCCTGCAAACCAAAGGCGAACATTTTGGAACAGTGATCAGTTTATGTAGCACTCCATTTGAAAACAGAGATTAGACATGTAGGACTACCCCAAAACATCAAAACAGAAGTGTAAACAAGTAACTTTACAACATTGACCTGCTGCGAGGTGCAGCATAGAAATGGTTTGAGCTGCCGCCATATAACAAACACCCCCCAATCCCAGAACTCTGTGAACATGGGTCAATGCCATTATCAAAGTGCTATGCTAAGATAGACAACATCCAGGATGTCCATGACAGCATTCCCAAGAGTTGCCCATGGAATGGAACCGAACAAAGGTTCCCACGAGCCTGTGAGCAAGTAGAAAACAACGTGCATCCTGTGCAAGATCGTCTTCAGCTGCCCCCGTTGGTACCCTGATCCCCAGACCAGGTTGAGGGTGAGCCACCATTAGGTAACCCTTGGTGTTCAATATCCGAACAGCACCCAATCCAGGAGTTCAGCCCAGGCCCTTAGGCGAGTCCCCCCATACCCCTGGTACCCAGTAAGGCGCAACAGGAAAAACTGGGCATAGGCAAGCTACACAGCCATGCTATCTAAGAGCAGTGGACTTGCCTCTCTGTTTTAAAAGTCCAGCATAACACAAAATAATGACTAACCAGTTGCGACAGGCTCACAGTGGTTTCCACCACTGCCAATGTGAACCTCAACTCCCCCCGCTGGTACCCTGATCAACTGACCAGGGTGAGGGTAGGCTGACAGGTGCACCACTGAACCAGCCTATACTCTCATATGAGTAAGCCAGAAATAATAGCTCCAATACGTCAGAGGAATTGTACCCAGTTCCCCATTCGACAGGCTAGTACAGCACAAACAGTCTATGTGGGAAAAGCAACCTGCACTCTTCAAAGTGGCCAGCACTGTTCAAAGTGTCGACCAGGAATCCTGATGCAGCAGTAGGCAACAGGGCACCATATCAGAAGAAGAAAAAGTGGATAGCTCAGGGAGGCATAGCAGCTCAGTCCCACTTTCCCCATAAAGGAAGAGAACATGTGTGTGACTCAGAGACAAAAGTCAACCAGTCAAGTCGAGGACCTCCAATAATACTGAGACTGGCCCCGACACCCACCGCCAATATCCTGGTCCCCCGACCAGGTCAAGGGCGAGCCACCACACACGTGAATGAGCCAGTCCAAGCACCCAAACCAAGAAAAAACAGGGATAACAGATCCACCCCAGTAAAGAACAAAACAGTCCCTATTTTAACTTGTAGCCCAGGAGATATAGTGCCGCACGAAGTACCCTGGGATCATGCAGAGAATGGGGAGTGAGGGTGTATCATCAAAACACAGCAGCCCGAATCCATATCCCCTCATTGAGAGAGGCAAACGTGGGTTTAGAAACAAGAAGCAAACTGTATCTGATTTTTCAGCACTCCTCCTGATCCAGATCTTCAGGTGGGTTGGCTCCATTCTCTCTTCTTGATTCCTCATCTACCCAATTCTGCACCTCCCGAGGGCAGGAGAAGAATCATGGGGGCCCTACCAGGCAAATATATCTTCAACTTTGCTGGATAGAGAAACGCAAAGGCCCAACCCATGCAATGCAGCTTGGCCTTAATCTCATTAAACTTCTGCTTCTTCTGCTGCAGGTCTATACTGAAATCCTGGAATATAAAGACTTTGTAATTTCCCACCAAGATGGGGACTTTTTCCTTAGCCCATTTCAGAATAGCCTCTTTATCCGAGTATCGCAGATACTTTATTAAACAATATCTGGGTCGGGATCCCAACGGGGGCTTCGGTCCCACCCAATGTGCTCGTTCCACCTCGCATTCTGCTATAGTCGGTGGCAGGTTCAGATTTTCTACAAGCCAGGCATGCAGTGATCTCTCCCAATCCCTCTCCTCAGTCCCCTCCAGGAGACCGATAATTCTTAAACTGGAGCAACGCAACCTATTTTCCTGGTCGTCTACTTGATCAGCTAATTCCTCTACCACTTTCTTTAAGGCTAGCTTCTCCCTCATGGTTTCAGTAAGGGAGTCCTCCAACAGTCTGACCTGCTGCCCCAGCTCTGAGATTTGTGTGGTGTGGGCCGCAGATGTTTTGGTTAACCCAGTCACCACGGATTGCAGGTGAGAGATTTGGGAAGTTATAATGGCAAAGCCCACCTTCATGGCATGTTGGATTAAAATTAAAGTTGCTGGTACAGAGGCCAGAGAGCGCTCAAACTCTGTAAGTCCCTCTTGTGCCATGACTGCTTTCGGTGGGCTTAATGAGTCTTCCAGGCTGCGCTGCTGTTCTTTCAGCTTCTCAGCTGCATTAAATTGGAGCTTAGATTGCTTATTTTTGTGCTGTCTGGACACCATCAACTACTGCCAGGCAAAGCTTAAATTAAAAATGTAAAAACGATGGGTAAACGCCTTCTAGCAATGAAATAGACTGAGTGCATGCAGGGGCCTGACTAAGATGCATCCGCCAGGTTCAGCTTCAGGCCACGCCCTCCTGGTTGCAAAGTTATTAATGCACAAAATTTGAGGTTTAACATTAAAGTGCCTACTCAACCCTAATTATATATATATGTACTGTATATAACTGTATTTATAAAATGGGTAGGAAAAATCATGTCTGCTGATTGTTGAAACACATCGTATGACCTTACGTATATCAGAGCGTAACAGCACACCTGCACTTTCACACCCCTTCAAAGCAATTTTGCCATTTTATAAGATAGATAACCCACTCTATGGTGTGCAGTTGTGCTTTGATATACACACGCCTTGGGTGGTTGATGCACTTGGCTTGCGGCCTTATGCATAACAATGCTCACCAAGGCGTGCGTATATCAGAGTATGACTGCACACTTTAGAGTGGGTTATCTGTTATATATATTATAGATGCATAGTCATGCCCCTAAAGTTAGTTTTTTTTTTTTCTTTTTGTTAATCCTTTTTTACCTTGCACCTCGGTCTACTTTCATGTCCCGGTATCCATCCCATCCAGCCGCCGTTAGATCTGTCATGGCCCTGGAGAGTCCCACCACTAATTACCCCTGTGGCTTCCCCCCGCAGTGGGGCAGTGGAGAGCTCCCCTATACTTCCCACCGAACCAGGATCCAGTAGCCACGGTGGAGTCCCCAGGCCATGCGTCCCTTGTGACAGCCATCAAGCCACCGTCATAGTGCGCCATATTTTCCCACTTTTCTCCCCTTGTCAGAGGGATGTGCAATGACGCCAAGGGGGAGAGCACACACGCGTCCGCACGTGCTCCCTCCCGGCACCATGCCCCAACTCACCAGCCCTTAGGAAGGCATCAATGCGCCATCCCCCCAGCCTCTGCTAGAGGTTTCCAGAATGCCAGTGCCTAGAAACTCTCCTCCTCGGAGAGGGAGAGCAGTCCTACGGATGCTTTAACCCCCCCTGCCCCGCCAACCCCCAGCGACCCAAGTCCATTCCTGAACCTGGGTCACCGGCATGGAGCGAGGTGTGGCATCCAGTGCTCAATGCTCTGAGCCACCAGGCTGGCCACTATAGTTAGGGTTTAACTGTGACTTCTATGTTAAACCTGGAATTTTGCACTTTAATAACTTCACAACCGTTTAAGCAATTCATATGAAATTTTGTATGTGCCATCAGGGACCAATTCTCTTGATGTGGCAAGTTTCATTCCAGTCAGATGTCTGGATATGGAGATACTACTGTATATAGAGTGTCAAACAATGTGGAAATTACAGTTTTGTTGTCAAATTCTTTGTCACTCCGGTGCAAAAAAATGGTGTGGAATTTTGGTCTGAAATTTGTAGGGTAGAAAGGTCTTTGGTCACAGATGTGCCTTTTGAAGGTTTGGTGAAAAACTTATTTAGTTCCAAAGTTATTAAATTTCAAAGATTTCCATTATATTTAATGGAAGCAGTTAGATGAGAGCCTCAAAAACGGATTCTTTTTCGCAACTGCAGAATCCTTTCTCACAAATGTGGGATCCTTTGCTGTAAATACAGAATCTTTTTTCGTGCTGCCGTAATCTTGTTTCAGTTAGCTGGGACAACAGTTAGCAGTGACAACAAAATTAAACAACTAAAAAAATGCACAGCTTTTGTAAACACCAACAGTTGTCTTTATCTAATTGGGACCCATGCAATCTGATTCTGAGGTTAGTTTTTCAATTACTTACTTAGAAATGTGTGTTTTTTTAACATATCGCAATCCATTTTTGCAACTTGTGAAAAATAAAGAAACAAGAAACAGGATCCTTTTAGCAATTTGCCGAAAAGGGTTTTCTTTTTCCACAAACTGTGAAAAAGAAACCATGGGAAATGATTTTTTTTGCAGCTTGAAAAAGGAATTGTAAGAGAAGTGGGCCAGATATTCAAAACTTAGCCCCAGAGTGAAATTAGCACTGCCCAATGTGTTAAATTAGCCCTGACCCATTAGCAAGCTATATTCAAAGAAATAGTCCTGGGGCTAAACCTGCTGAATAAAGCATGCAAAGGAAGCTGTGCAAACACGGCTGAGAGTGCAGTGATAAAATAGCCTGGGAAATGAGACAGCTCTGCATATAGCAACAGGGAAGTGCAAACGGCAACAGCGGCTCAGTGGACACAGAGGTGGATTAGGGCAGAGTTGTAGATGGTGGACAATGTGAGTGACAGCAATAAAGTGTTGCTCAAACAGTGAAAACAACAGTGCAGGCTGCACACTGCAGAACTGTGCTATACTGCTGAGAGGTTTGTCCTGGGCTAACCCAATTGCACAATGCTAACACATTAGCCCGGTGCAAACAGGTTAGCTTGGGGCAAACATTTTCTATATTCATGGATCCTATGCAAATGAGCCTACTTAGGTAATCCATGGGCAACAATCACATTTGCATCTCATTATGGGCTGCTCAGCATACAATCACATATAGTTTGCCTGGCGCTACTGCATGGAGCTCACAGCAACCCCTTGTTGTTTGGAATGGCAGTACAGGCCGGAAGCTGCAGGCCAGCATGTGCTCATAGCAACTCCCTGTTGGTTGGAATGGAAGTACAGGCTGGATATAGCAGGAAATGGGTGCTTGCAGGCCCATTCAGTGCATACCGTTTGCCCATGCAGCACTGCAATGAGGGGCACAGATGTGCTGACTGAGGGACAATGAAGGACATTGACTATTATAATGACGGACACAGCAGCAAGCACAGATACAAGCTCAGAACACTGTGGAGCCATTGCCTTTACTTGTACAAAGTTCACTTCATTGTTTAGCAGCTTAGAATATTATTAATGTCTGCCTCAAAGTATGGATCTACAGCACATTCCCTGTGTGTGTGTAGCACCCTGTCCATGAGGGACGAATGAGGGATAGGGCAATTTAGAGGGGTAACATGATGGATGTCCCCCATAATGAGTGACTCTTGGGAGGTATGCTCCAATTCTGTACATATGCACACATTTCCCTGGTAGGCTAGTGCCCCCACCACCACCCCGTCATGATCCCCGATTCCTGTAGCATTCATTTTCATAATCTTTGCCTGGTAGTCTAGTGTCCTGCCTACCCTCACATCAAGATCACCAACACCAATAATTTGAATTTTTGTAACCTATCCCTGGTAGTCTAGTGGCCCCCCAGCCCCCAGCCGGCAGTGCCAACCCCCCTGCATGCTCATTCATAACTCAGTGCTCAGTGGGGTACATGCTCATTCAGCACTGTCAATGGCTGGCTGTGGAGGTGAGTGTTGGGCAGAGCCAATCGCTAGCTCCATTCTGGGATAGTTGGGGGGGGATCTGGGGGGTCGGCACTGCCAGGTGGGGGGTCCACTCGACTAATAGAGAAAGGTTATGAAAATTAATACTACAGGTGTCAGCAATCGTGGCGTAGGGGTGGGGACACTAGACTACTAGGAAAGGTTACCTTTGTAAATGAGCCTATGGCTCAAAGGTTTTCCAAACTGCTGTTTAAATAAAATAAAAAATAAAAATAAAAAGTAATACAATAGGAGCTGAGGACCATGACGGAGGGGGGCACTAGACTATCAGGAATTTAATCATTATATAAAGCTACGGGGTCAGGGATCATGAGGGGGCTACTAGACCTCTGGGAAAATTAGTTATTTTCTAATGCTACAGGGGTCAGGGATTGTAATGAGGGTGGGGGATGGGGGCACCACTAGACCCCGAGGGATTGACGTAGTATTTTGAAGTGTATCGAAGTTACACTTTGAGTTACTTTGAGTAACACCACCATTATACTGCATGCTTTTTGCAGGTGGTATTTAGTGCTGCACTACAAGTGGCACAAAAACCTGTAGCGCGGTGTTAATCTTTTGAATATGCCGGTGCACTGGAATTCATGGCCACTCCTCTACCTAACTCCCCTGCATACATTAACTATTAGCGTTGGTGCTATCACACTGCACCCATGATAAAAGGGCTTTTGAATATTGCAGCCTGGTGCAAATACGGCACTATTCCAGTGCATTTGTGCCTGGTGCAATGTTTTGAATATCTGGCCCCTGTTTCTTTGTCACACCACAGTTACCAAATGGTTTGAAATTTTGGTCTGAAATTTTGAGGGTACAAAGGCTTGCCCCACAAATGTGCCTTTTGCTGGTTTGGTGAAAATATATTGCTTTGCTCTGGAGTTCTGTGGGTTTAAAATTTGCTTTGTTTCCCATACCCATAAGATAAAATTGTAATGTGAGGTGTACACGGTAATTTCTTTGTCACTCTGCAGTGAAGAAACAGTTTGCAGTTTTGCTCAGAAATATGCAGGGTACAAAGGGTTTGCCCCACCAATGTGTCTTTTGCTGGTTTTGTGAAACTATATTAATTTGCTGTGTTTTCTACAGGGTAATATTGCAATGTGAGGATTTTCTTTGGCACTGCACACTACTGGGATGGGAGCACAGGGCCAAGAGAGCCCTTCACTTGCACAGGCAAATAAGGATACTACTTCACTGTCTCAAAAATTATGCATGAATGGGAGCGCAGGGCCCCCACAAGGAAATAGGCATATGATTACAATATCTCAGAAATTATGGATGGGTGCCACTGTGCACTCCCACATGCAAATATGCATAGCATTATAGAGTGATGAGAGCACATGGACCTCTGGGATCTGCTCTCCCACAGGGAAATAAAGATACAATTCCAATCTCTCAAAAATTATGGATGGATAGGAGTGCAGGGCACAGAGCGCTCTGTGACCTCACAAGTAAACAAGGCTATGATTATACTCTCTCAAAAAGTAAGGGAATTCTTTGCAAAAAACCTTGTATTACATCACTGCAGCATCAGTCAGGGTTCCAGCAACAAAAGTTGGGAAATGTGGTGTTAGGGTTTTCAACCCTAACACCCCACCCTCACCCTGCAAGCAGCAACAGGGGTGGGGAGTGTGCCTTGGGGTTGTTAACCCTTAAGCTCAAACCATTCTCTTATACTATACCCATCTCAGCCTATTTTCTCATGGAATGGGGTGAGCATTATGGTTGACAACCCCAAGGCACCCCCCATGCCTGTTGCTGCATGTAAGGAGGAGTGGGGTGTTATGAAGTGAAACCCTAACACCACATTTCCCAATATTTGTTGCTGGAACCCTAACTGATGCATTAATTAAGTTCTTTTGCAAAGAATATATATATATATATATATATATATATATATATATATATATATATATATATATATATTCAGTGTGTATATATATATATATTTATTTTATTACATCTCAGAATTAAGATCTTTGAGCCAGGGGCTCTTTTACAAAGGCTCCACACCAACAAATATAATTATACAGAGGATGGAGTAATAGACACAGGTACATTGGGTACAAATAAACAGGTAAGGTGAGATACACCAAGCAGGATAATTGACAAACAGAACTATTTTACAAACTAAAAACTATTATTAAGTTTTTGAATTAAAGGAGATTCAGATGTTGTTAGATGGGTCAAGAAGCAGAGAAAGCCAGATTAGAGGTAGACTAGGATAATAATGAGAGAGGCAGTAGACAGGCTATAGATGGAGGAAGACGAGAAGTAGAAGAGCAGGTGTGGTGGATCCCTGTATACAAGGGATAATATTGGCAGTTTCCCAGAGTAATGTATGGGAATGTTGCCGATAATCTTGGACTCAAAGGTCACACAAAATAGCAGCCCAGGGGGGCATTGTCAGTAAAAGGTTGGATAGTTATAAGCAATGGGTCAACAGGATAAAGAGTGGCAGTTGCAGCTGCTGAGGTTGGTTAGGTGTTGTTGAAGACAATTCATGAAGGGACCAGTTTGGGGAGTGGATTGGATATGTGCTGGGAGGTTTTTAAACCAGCTGGGTGCTCTGTACATAAATGCTCTTTGCCCTTGGGATGTCCGGCATAACAGTACCTGGAAAGCTTGATTGTGCGTGCTTCTCATGCAGCATGAGTTTGCAGGGGCCCTCTTAAGAAGCTGATGGATAGAGGGGGGCTAACCCTAAGGAGATCTTTGTGGCTATAAGGCAGGTGTGATAGGAGATTCTGTTTTGGAGGTTGAGCCATTTGGATTGCACAGAAAGGTCACAGGTTTGTGTGTCATGGCTAACATCAGTCAGTAACCTGCAAGCTTTGTTAAGAGTGACCCCAATCCTTCTGAGGGCAGTGACAGAGGCAGCTCCATAAAATATAATGCCATAGTCAGTGATAGACAGTATGGAGCTGGTCACTGCGAGGCGTGGAGTCTCTTGGGTCATACAGTGTTGTTGTCTATAGAGGAGGCCCAGCCTGATATTAGCAGTTTGGGAGATGTTTGAAATGTGTTCTTGATAGGAGAGTCTGCTATTCAGGGTGATGCCCGGGTACTTAAAACTTGTTACCTGTTGAAGTGGTGAGCCAATATTGTTGGAGACGGGTAGTCGGGCTGTTTTAAACTTGTTATGTGGTCCAGCAGAAAACATTTAGTCATATATATATAAGCAAAAAACTCCATTTAATGCATCAGTTAGGGTTGTTCCACAGTGACAAAAGTGAGTAAATTTGGTGTTAGGGTTGAAACCCGCCCCCTTGGACCCCCCACCCCCCCAACTGGCATTGGGGTACACATTGGGTCGTCAGCCCTATCTCTCACTCCATCACATGTGTAATGAAGCAGAGGTATAGGAGAATGGGGTGAGAGTTAGGACGAAGACCCCAATGCACTCCCAATGCTGGTTGGGGGGTGGGCTGGGGTGTCAAGGGGTTTTCAACCCTAACACTAATTTTCTCACTTTTGTCACTGTGGAACAACCCTAACTGATGCATTAAACAGAGTTTTTGCCTCTTCCCTACTTCTTTTTGAGAATGATATCAAGAAATAATGGGTATAATGCGGTAGGCCAGGGGGCCAGCCAAGTCATGCGGCAGTAGAACCACGGATCCCAAAACAGAAGCACTAACAGTAGCGCATATGGTGGCGCAAGCACGAATGAGAACAGAAAGTAACGCACACGGTGGCATAGACGGGAACGGTCTGCCACGTGATGTCTTGTCACATAGTAACATGGTGCCCACAAACGCAAATGGTAATGGGCATGGTTATGCAAAGCAAAACAGAAAGAGAAACAGTACTGTAGACAGAAATGGTAAAAAATAACAGAAACACAAGCGCAAATGAAAATGCAAAGGATAACGCACATGGTGGTGTAGACGTGAACGGTAAGTGAAATGGGTACAGAACCGAAAGCGGAAAGGGCAACGGTAACAGTAATGGAAGTGCACAGGCTGGTTTTCCCCAAAAGCTTCATAGAGAAAGACAGTGAGTACAAAGAATTTATGCATAATAATGGGTCTCGGAGCTGAAAATGAGGAGTTGGAATACTAAATTGCTTATATCTCAGGAACCGTATGACGTAGAAAAAAAATGTAAAAGTCATATGATTTATGACTCTCCTGGCTAGTTTTGTACTTAGTGCCTGTTAGCGGGCTAAGAATTTTTCTGACAAAAAGTCCGTATCTCGCACCATTTCCAAGATACGGGCCCTGAAAGGCGCGGCAAACACCATAATGTTATCCTATAGGAAAAAAGAGAAGTTCAGAGTGCCATAACTTTGGCTCCCTGAAATATTTTTTCACCAAGCCACTAAAAAGACACATCTGTGGGAAGTTGGCTGTCTTCCTTCCAAATTTCAGCCCAAAAGACCAAACCGTTATTTTGCAGCAGGGCGCCAAAGGATTGCTGCAATGCGTCGGATGCTGTAATGTTATCCTATGGGAAAAAGTGTCAACTTTGGAGTGCCATAACTTTGCCACCGTGTAATATTTTTTCAACAAAACACTGAAAGGCACATCTGTGAGATGTTGGCTGCGCTCCCTCCAAATTTCAGCCCAAAAGACTAAACCGTTCTTTTGCAGCGGGTGCCAAAGAATTGCTGTCATTTTCCCATAGCCTAGAAAATACTGTTGTAATTTCTTGCGAAGCTTTGCAAATTCATTTCAATAGTCAAGTGAAAAAGTACTTTGCTAAAGTACTTTTTCCAGAAATGTGAAAAACATATTTCTGGGGTGTTTTACCCCAAAATAAAGACATGGTTAGCATCCTCAAGGTCAGACTAGGTGAATACAAAAATAATTAGGTTGTTAGAGGGTCCCAAATTTAAATGCCAAACATTTTTATGATCACCAACTGAAAACAAAATGGCAGATTTGCTACAGTAAAAGGGCCATTTGCGAAAGTAAAAACTGCATTTGCAGCACTGTCGAACTTTTTAACTTTTACTATTGACTTATAATGGGAAATTGTTTTTTGAATAACTTTTGAACCGTTTAATATTTTTTCACAAAATCTTCGGAAGGCACATCGAACACTCCAGCGCATGTTCCTGAAGATTTTGGACTGGTCAGCGTAAACTAATAGACCTGTGAAGTATGCAATCAGAATTCCAAAAAAGCGTACACACATGCGCAGATCACCTTAATAACTCCGCAGCCATATATCCAACTAGTACTAAACGTGGCAGATCCCAAGGCATATGGGTCTTGATCATGTAAGCCAAATTTCCAGCAAATCCATCAAATGGTTGCAAAGTTATTAAGGTGCACAATTTTGGGTTTAACATGTAAATGGCTCCTCTACCATAATGTGTATACATATATATATATATATATGGGATACGCAACCCCCCCTACTGGAAATATTGTTGATATATTTTGTTCGAGTGCCAATTGACCCGATAACATCACGAGTGGCTTTGCCACTCATGATGTTATCAGGTCAACTGGCACAAGAACAAAAAATATTGACGATATTTCCAGTAGGGGGCTTGCATATTCCATTTATGCCATACCTCCAAAAAAGTGAAAAAAAAGTCAATTCTTGCGATTTTTTGCCTATAATAAAAAATCCAAAAGAAGTCTATAAATGAAACACCACTCAATTTGTAGGTATTTTTGTTCTGATCAACTTTTTTCACAAAGTATCATGCTACTATTTTTCATTTTAAAGTTATATACATTATTTTGTTCCAAAAAGTGAAAAAAATTTAATTTTCTGTAGTTTCTTTGCTAATTATAAAAAAAATAAAAGGTACATATCATTGAAACACCACTCATTTTGTAGATATTCTTGTGGTGAACTACTTTCATGCTCTTAGTACCATGCTATCATTTTTCCTTTTAAAGTTATTCGCATTTGTTCGTTGAAAAAAGTAAAACAAAATAGCACTTTTTGCTGTTTTGTTGTTTATTATATAAAAAAATAAAAGTTAGTCATAAATAAAACACCACTCATCTTATAGATATTTTTGTGCTGAACAACTTTCGTGCTCACAGTACCATGGTATCATTTTTCGTTTTAAAGTTATTCGCATTTGAACACAGCTACTACTGCTACTTCAGCTGAATATGCAAATGAGTTCTGAATGAGCCAATCTCTACCTACTGTGAGGATAAATTTACCTACAGTGAGGATAAATGCGATAGCCTCACTGTAGGTCTGACCACCCTGAGAATATCAAAAATATTTGCCTTTTTTATCCTCACAGGTATGGCATAAATATGTATATATACTGTATGTGTGTGTGTGTGTATATATATATATATATATATAGATATATATAAGATATATATGTGTGTATATATATATATATATATATATATATATATATATATATATATATATATATATATATATATATATATATATATATATATATATATATATATATATATATATATATATACAGTAAGACAAATGGGTTACATGTTTACTCAGAAAGGAAAATAATGTCAAGTATACAGACAGATTATAGATAGAAGAATCCCAAAACTTAGGCTCTCCTAGCTTATCTTACCTGCCACTAGCCTGAAAGGACTTCCACTGAGGCTTTCCTTCCCTCAAGATAAGCTAGATCTCTTAGCAGGGTTCTCCACCTTATTCCAGATGTAAAGGATCAAAGACAAAGACAGAGAGAAAGAGAGAGAGCTGAGCATCCAGCTCTCCATTTATTGGGCTCAGGGCAGTGGGGCGTGAGTGAACTTTGTCCCGAGTAACAGTTCCTACCAGTGTTTCCCACCCACATGAGTCAGTGTGTGTGTGACATCATGACTGGCTTTATTCTCACCTAGCACAGTTTTGCAACCATGTTTCCATCCTTCTTGCAGTATTTCTACATGCCAGAAATAGCGCCATCACATCTGCCAGGGTCTGTTCCTAGATGAGCTCATTGGAGACTTAGCACCTCCCAGTCTGTCAGTTCTTCTCATAAGATTTGCCTGGAGATGTGACCTGGAAGCCATTTTGGTGTCCATTTCAAACAGCAAGAACTTATAAAAGTAAAATAATTACACTAACAAAAGATAAGAATAATTCAATCTGGTCACATGTCCGTCACAGTCACTCTTCCATTTTATGTGGTATTTTTCCTTTCCCATTCTGCCTTCTTTCTTGGACACATTCAAAGTCTCTCTTTCTAGCTCTGTCTTCTTTCTTCTCATCCTCCCTTTCTGACTGAATCTTCCAAAACTGCCAGACCACATACAGACTAATTCCCTGCAATATAATAAGGGTGGTTCCTATTAAAGATATTGTATAATGATGGATTACTGGTTACAATTTTCTCCATAGACAACATGTTGCCTCCTTATGAATACCAGGGAAAATGTTTGTTTGTAAAATTGACAGAAGAACTTCCAAGTGTGAAACAGCTTTAACATGCATTTTCTTTTAAATTGTATTTTGTGTGTGTTTGAGAGAGAGAGAGAGAGAGAGAGAGAGAGAGAGAGAGATAGTGTGTGTGTGTGTGTGTGTGTGTGTGTTGTCAAACCTGGGGGTGGAGAGGAGTTTTGCTGAACCTAGTCCAACACAGAAAAGGACTAAAACAGATTTTTTCACCCCACACATATGCTCAATAATGTTTTATTATTTTTAAATGTATTTAACAGAGCAGAGCACACAAAAAATGCCATGCGCTTTTGGAGGAGAAACTCCCAACTACTCCAAGTTGAGTCAATTGCAGAAACACATTTCTTCTCTGGCATCAGAAATCCAGGGTGGAGGTACTGTAAAAATCATCAGCACATCACCATTCTTTTCAGCTTCATCAGGGGGAACAACCACTGCTTGGGGGCCTAATCCGAAAAGGTTTGAGACCCCTTATGCAGGTGCAAAGGGTAACAAAAGAAACAGAGTGTCCCCTCTGCATTTGCAGAGCACCCCATGGTACCCATCAGCTGTTGTGCTGGCCCTTCACTTCTCAGGGTGGCAGGGACAGGGTGGGAATGGCGGCATTGTCTTGCCCCAGGTAACTCACAGATATTGGACAGTCTGCTCAGCCTGTCTAGCATCATTAGTGTTACAAACCACTCTGCCCCCTCCCTTCAGGTCACTTGCACTGGTTCATGCTCATCTCTGTGCATCCTGCTGTGGGCAACTTCAAGTTGGGTGGGGTAACTGAGCTAGCCAGGCCTGTAGTTAAGTGGACTCTCCCAAAATGTAAATAAGGGGTCAAAAGGAGGGCCCAACTTTACATAAATGTGACTATGGGGACTAGATGGTCAGATTAGGGAAGTGAGTATAATTCTAAAGATGAGTTAAACTTTTTGCAGAGTTCCAGGAGTTTGCATTTATTTTTAAATTTACCTGGGAGGATATGAGAGGGGAATGAAGGGTGGTAAATGGTTAGGATGGGGAAGGTGGTGGCTAAGGAACTAGGCCTGGTCACTTTCTTTTTCATTTCTAAAACTTTATATTGTCGTTATTCATTAAGTCTCAAATTTGAGAACCATGAATAATAAAAACCATTTTGTATTTCGTACATAGTACTCAGGACCCTAATAATTATGGAATTCTGGAGTTAATATTCAGGGTGTGCACACCTCCATTTCCTGTGTTATTATGGTGAAATAAAAATCCAGAAACACTTCTGTTAAAGCACTCAAAAATTGGAATGACCAGAAAATAGTTAAAATTAAATTTCAAACTGCAAAATAGCTGCAGTTCAGCACTATAATTTGTGTACAGATTATTGTAGCAATGCTGTAAGTAAGCTAAAGGCATGTATTATGTACAAGAATGCAAGTATTCATGGAGTGTGATGAGCCTTATAATTCAAGATGTTTATAAAAGGTATAGTCTACATGCATCTGAAAGATAGAGGTATGAAAGAGAAAGAAAAACAGAAGGATAAAAGCATATAATAATTTGGAAGGAATGCAAACGGAGTCAATTTAGATACAGAGATTAGAAAGAACAACGCATCTGTATTCAGCAGGTATTGAATGAATGACTTTGAACAGAGTTCACACAGCAGCAAAGAGCACCAAAAACCATACTATAAATAAAACACTTGACTCTTCGAACTGTGACTCATTGATGCTCCAACTTTGAGTCATGTGCAGATTCAAGGCAGCATAAAGCAATGCAGCTTCGTTCTAGCTCATCTGTGAAAGCAATTTCGCTGAAGCTCAAAAGGAAATGTGTTGTTGGTGACTAATTCTACTAATCAATGCTTTGTCCAAGGCATATATTTCATTTTCTAACTGGTGGCATTGATTCCATTCTTTAAGAAAACTGATGGAAGATGTTGCAAAAATGTAGCTGTGAAAAATATGTTACTAGGGGCATGAAACACGGTAAATGTCTATTGCAGTTCTATTTGGCATTGTAGAAGATTTATGTGTGTTTGCCCAGAGATTAATTATTAGGAGAATATCAGTTTTGTTTTTGAAAACTGTTATTTAAATCACATCAAATCAGAATTTACGTCCTTACATTCTCCAGCAAACCATGTAACTGTAGATCATTCATGAACAGAATGTGTCTCATGTCACCCTCTGAATAAGTAGAAGGAGTAGTAGAAGGAGGAAGCAGAGAGTAGTGGGTTCATCCGGGGGTTTGGAAAGAAGGTTGCTTATCTGCATTTGGGATTATTTTGTTCTAGTAGTATTTATCTGCAGACCCGTACTCTTGCAATAACAGAAACATAGACAGTGTAAGCAGAAAGAGACCTTTGGTCATTCTGTCTGCCCAGTTTTACCCTACCCAGTGAACTGTTGTCCAGATAGGGTTCTTGCTCTCCTCTCCTCCCTCCTTGCCTTACTACTACCCACCAAAGAAACTATTAAACCCTTTTATTTATTTAGTGTTTGTTAACTGGGAAAGGAGGACTAAAAAATTCTGCCTATTCTCAGCCCGGGGAGGGGGATACAGATGGATGCCAACTGGCACTGAACCAGATTAAGCTGTTAGTGGTATTTCTAGTCAATCTCAGCTGTGCTTGAACCCAGTAATGGTTTTCAAACAACATGAAGTCTTGCTGTATTCTGACTATTGCGGTTAGCCCCAGCACTCAAACTGCCCTGGAGAGTAGAGGGTTAATTTCTATGCAGAGCATAGAACGTTGAGCTCGAGCTCGGTTCAAACCTCTGTCTGCTGCACTTTGAAGTGCAACCATCTGATTCTTTACTCCGTCTAACTGAACGGTCCCTCTGGAGATTTCCCCTTTGCTCGCGGTTCAAAAGTCGGTTAAAGTCCTCGGTTTTACCGATTATTTTTCGTAAGTACTAGGTAGTGAACTAGACATAGTAAACTTGTGGAAATTGTAAAAATAGATTTTTTGACCAGTTCAGATGAACTGGGCGTTTAGTGAATTATATATTCTGTCTTTGTTTCTAAACTTAGAGTGTGGTTACCTGCCCTTATCGCTTTAAAAAAAAAACACATTTTCTTGTGGTTTTTTCCAGTACCCATGTCACGGTTAGAAACCGATAAGGGTATCTTGCCTGGTTGTTTGCCATAAAATGGGTAAGTTTGTGGTTAGGATGGCTACGCCTGAGAAACTCAAAAGAAAAACTGGGCCCACTGGGCTTCAACACTGCAGTGTGTGTGGGGAGGTCTTTGCTAAGGCTGATCCCACGCCACCTGTGTTTATTGTCTTGGGTTTGACTACCTCGATTCAGACTGCCAAATCTGTAAACATTTCCCTAAGTGTACTCTGGAAAAAAGATTAGGTAGGCTTAGGGATAAAGAGGCTGAGAAGTCCGCTGACCTGCATGGCCTGCCCGGTTCGGTTCCGACCAAACCTGAGGGAATGCCCTCTGACCAGGGCAATACTTCTTCGAGCAACAGGAGAGCTGATCCTGAGGGATCAATTCCTACAAAAAGGAAAAGAAAAGAAAAATCGTCTGGTTCAGATCCAGAGACCCATTTTCCAACCCCCTTAGAGACTGCCAAAGCAATAAGGATTGTAGAATCACTTCACCTGGTTCCATCTGATCCGGCATCTTCTGGCAGGCTTTTGGTTCGGTCGGTTCCTCTGGTTCAAGATTATGCCCCTGAAGATTTCTATGAACCTGATTTGGAGGGGGATGAAGATTATGATGATGATGATAATGATGACGATGGTGTAGGAGGTCTGGTTGAGCCCACTGAACCGGACATCTCCCCAGACAGGCCTTCTGATGTTTCCTCTCCTAGGCATTCTGAGTCCCCTTCCCACTACGTGTTTTACAGGAAAGTGGCAGAAACCCTCCAGCTCCCTGTGGAAGAAGCTGTAGAGGAACAAGAGGAACCTGATTATGTGGAGATGATAGACATCCCAGAGTTCACGAGACTCTCTATTCTCCTTCATAAGTCTTTTGGGAAACAGACACAAAAGATTTAAAAATCTCCAAATTCTGTACCTCCTGTCGACAGAAGGATGGACAAAAGGTACACCTTATGAGGTTCAGGTACAGAGTACTTGTATCAACAATGCAGCCATGTTGGGGTTGTGCAGGCTGCAGCCTGTGATAAGGCTAACATTCCCTTGGCTTCACACACCCCAGATAAAGACTCTAGGAAGCTGGATGCCATGGCAAAGAAACAGTACATGGCATCTGCCTTGGGACTCAGACAGGCTAATTATATGACCTATGCAACCAGGTACCAGAAGTCCAGGTGGGACACTGTGCTGGCACTGGCTAAGCAGACCTCCCCCAACTAGCCTCAGAGCTGGAGGGGGTGGCTGCTGATGGGATTGAGACATCTAAGGTACAGTTCCACGCTGCTGTGTACTCCAATGATGTGTTATCTAGAGTCATGGCTACATCTGTGACTCTTCAGGGAATGGCTTGGCTCAGATGTACTAGCCTCTCACAGGACACCCAGGCTAAGGGCATGGATTTCCCTGTGGTGGACAATTCTCTGTTTGGGGAGCAGACAGAGAATTACATGAAAAAGATGGATGAGTATAGGACCACCTACAAGAGTGCACAGGCCAAGGAAAGGCAAGCAAGTCCTCAAAGGCAGCAAGCTAGGGGCAGGAGCAGGCCTTTTCATAGGCCTTTCTACCAAGCACAGGCCTCTTCTCCCTTTCCTCAGAGGGAGTTCTTCAGAGGGAGAGGCAGAAGGAGGATGAGCAGGGCTGCATCCATCCCTCAACCTAAGGCTCCTGCCAAGCAGACACCCTGATATGTCAGCCCGGGCTGACTCCCCCATTCCTGTAGGAGGCAAGCTGGCTTACTTCGTCCAGGACTGGATGTCTGTTACCTCAGACAAGTGGGTCCTGGAGGTGGTAAGCCAGATGCTGGTTCTCAGCTTCAAGAAATATCCAAAGCTGAGGGCCAGATCTTCACCTGCAAGCATCTCTGAAACCATTGCCCTAGAGGCAGAGGTTTCATTTCTACTGACTCTAAAGGCTGTAGAGAGAGTTCCTACATTGCACTGGGGCAAAGGTATGCACTCCAGGTACTTCCTTACCCCAAAAAAGACTGGGGAGTGGTGACAAAAACCAAAATTCAAAATGGTGACTCTGGGAATAATCCTTCCCTCTCTAAGACCAGGGGACTGGCTAGCCTCCCTGGACTTAAAAGATGCCTACTTTCACATTCCCATCAGGTGCTTCCACAGAAAGTACCTCGGGTTCAAATTGCCTTCAGGCCATTATCAGTTCAAAGCTATGCCCTTCTGCATGACATCAGCTACAATGGTATTCACAAAATGCCTAGCAGTAGTAGTGGCCTTTTTAAGAAGGAAAAATATTTCCATATTTCCATACCTGGACGACTGGCTCATTGTGGGTCATTTCCCAGACTAAGTCAAGTCAGACCTTCAAGTGACTCAGCAAGTGCTCACTTCCCTAGGATTCCTTCTCAATCTTCCCAAGTTGGATCTCGAGCCTGAACAGCTCCTCACCTTCATAGGGACAGAGTTGGATACAGTCAAAGCAAGAGCTTTTCCTCCCCTGGAAAGGGCAAGGGCTATTGTACAGCTGGCTCCTTCATTCCTCCTTCTGGTTTCTCGGCCAGCAAGGCACCTCCTTCAGCTTCTGGGCCACATGGCAGGTCTACAGCAGTCATCCAAGGGGCCAGATTTCAGATGAGGGACATTCAGTTTCACCTGAGGGCCTTTTGGTCTCAGAAGAAAGATTCTCTAACCAAAGTAGTTCCAGTTACTCAGACTCTGATCCAGGCTCTCCAATGGTGGCAGGATCAGGGCAACCTCAGGCAAGGAGTCCCATTCATCACTCAGTCTCACTCTGTGGTCCTAACCACGGATGCTTCTCTATTGGGGTAAGGAGCCCATCTGGGGGCTCTCACAGCCCAGGGTCTGTGGTCCCTTCAGGAATCGCTTCTTCATATCAATCTCTTGGAACTCAGGGTGGTCTTTCTGGCACTGCAAGCTTTCTCTCAGTCAGTGCAGAACAAGGTGGTACAGGTCAGGACAGACAACACCACCACCATGTGGTACATCAACAAGCAGGGAGGCACTTGGTCCCCAGCCTTGTGCACAGAAGCCATAAAATTGTGGTCCCTAGCTTATTCTCTGCAGACCTCTCTGATAGAAGTCCACCTTCCAGGGAAGGACACTGTGCTAGCAGATGCAGTGAGCAGGGTCTCCCAGGGCCATCACGAATGGTCCCTGGACCCTCTGGTGTTGAAAGTGATTTTTTCAAGGTGGGGCACTCCAGTGATAGATCTCTTTGCAGCCCTAGACAATCACCAACTTCCTCTGTTTTGTTGCAGACCCTCAGTATTGGGCTCAGTCCCTCTGGATGCTCTGATTTTGAACTGGGAAGGGAAATTTCTATATGCCTTCCCGTCCTTTCCTCTACTGTTCAAGGTTCTGGTCAAGGTAAGGTCACAACCTTGCAAAGTGATTCTGATTGCTCCAGACTGGGCCAGGCAACCTTGGTACCCCCTGTTGCTGTCCCTAGTAGTCCATCTTCCCCTGTCTCTTCCCAGGAATTACAACCTGTTAACCTCCTCTCAGGGGAGGATTTGGTACCCCAATCTTCAGTCTGTCAATCTCAAGGCATGGCTCTTGAAGAGTTAGAGTATGCAGATTTGCATCTGTCCCAAAGGGTTCTGGATATTCTCAAAGCCTCTTGAAAGCCTGCTGTGAAAGTGTGCTGTTAAACCTCCAAATACCTGTCTAATTCTGTTTCACAAGTCTACTGCAGTAGCACACTCTGAATATCTTTACTGTCCTTTCCTTTACTTTCCCCTTTTTAATTCCCTTTTTCCAGGCAGGCCACCTGGATGAGAGGCCCTTTCTATCACTTTCATTTCTTTAAAAAGACAGGTATGGAGCTTCAGTACCCCCCCATGATAGGCTACAGTGTATAGACCTGGGGTTTAGCATATTTGGGCTAGTAGTTCCTCTTTTCATGTTTAAGCAATGCCCAGGAGACAAATGTGTATGCCAAATATAGGGGAATTCTCCTCACAGTACAAGCACTTAGTTTATTTAGGCAGAGAAAAATAAAGATAGTAAAAGGATTTAGAGTCTGCCTGCTGGTCACCAAATCCCTTAGTGTGTTGTTGTAAGGTTCCCTAGCTATGCCTTAGCAATACTATTTTGACCCCCAAAACAGTTTACTTTTCCGTACTGTTTAACTTCATTATTTTTGGTAAGGTGACATGGAAAGGCAAAATGCCAGCAGCACAAATGGTTTTAAACATAAGCAGATCTGAAATTAAAGGGACTGCTTTTGTTTGCTTGTGCTGCAATGTGTTTAGCACTCCCAAAAGAAACTCCTAAACAAAAATATGCAGTATTTCAGATATTGTAAGATAAGTGATGGTCTCTTTTCAGTTTTACTCCTTTTCATAGCAGTCTGGCTCCTGTTAATATTAGAGAGTAAAACTTACCACATAATGGATATTCAGGCCTTTAGCCAGAGGTAATCCTTGCAGCCATTTGCACTTGTTGCTCTTGCTGTTTTCCTAGGAGGCAGCCGGCCCATTTCTCACTATAGTTATACTGTGGATAGGTTGAGGGAGGTGCTAAACTTGGTAAGAGTACTGTTTTTAGTTAAACCTGTATGATATTTCATTTCAGGGATGTCAATGTTTTGTAATAAAGATATATTGAATGTCCCTTGGCTTAGAATGAAATAAAAATGTTTTATAAATGAAAATCTGTATTGAAGAGTATAGGGGGAGTCTGGAGTGATCACCTGATGATTCCCTAGGATAAAAGGAGACTCATTCTTGTGATACCTTCAGATTCGTTTTGGGATCAGCCAGTACTGATCCATTTGGGAGTCTGCACTTACAGACTAAGATAACTGAAATCCCAGGCGGCCTTTTCGTTTGCTGATATTGCCTGTGGAAACATTCATTTATTTTTGTACCTTTTATGTTTCTTTCTATATTCCTGCAAGGTTAATAGTTTTATATTTTCTGTTTTTTTTGCTGTTACTTTAATAAAGCTTTAGGCTTGGCAATTTTTTTTAGCCTTGCCACATTACCTTTTTGTGTCAGTGTCCATCATTACACCCACAGCCTATGACACCTGCCACGAGAAAAACTTATAACTCCAAATGGAAAAGATTCAGCATTTGGTGTTCCAAAGAGCATATATCCCCAGACACTGCTGAATTGTCTACAGTTCAGGATTATATGGTTCATTTTAATGGCCTAGGCCTCAGACCAGCTACTCTCAAAGTACATTTGTCAGCTGTTTCTGCTTTTCTGTCAGTGAGAAAGCCTTCCTCACTGTCATCTCACCCTGTATTCCATAAATTTTTCAAGGGATTGCTTCATACCGTTCCCCCCTTTAGGGATCCTACCCCTGCTTGGGATCTTAATGTTTGCAGTGCTCAGCTTATGCAACCCCCTTTTGAGCCTTTGTCTTCAGCAGAGCTTAAGTACTTAACTTAGGAAACTGTGTTCCTGGTAGCTATTACCTCTGCCAGGCGTATCAGTAAATTGCAAGCTCTGTCAGTGGAGCCTGATTTTATCTCATTCCATAGAGATAAGGTGGTCCTTAGAACTAATAGGAGGTTTTTACCTAAAGTGGTTTCAGATTTTCATCTGAACCAATCTATGTCTCTCCCTGTGTTCTTCACTGATCATTCTTCTTCAGGAGAAAGAAGTTTACACAGTTTGGATGTTAAAAGAGCCCTTAGTTAAAACATTGAGTGTACTAAGGCTCACAGGTTTGACTCCCGCCAGTTGTTTCTCACTTATGGGGAAGTGAGGAAGGGCAAACCTGCCACTAGGAGAACTATTGTCAGGTGTATTGTCTCTTGTATTCAATTCTGCTATGAGAAGCTAGGCAAAATACCTCTCTCAGGCCTCAGGGCTCATTTGACTAGAGGTACAGCTGCTTCCCTGGCTGCGGCCAGGGATATTCCTTTGCTAGAGATATGCAAAGCAGTCACCTGGAAAACAGTCCATATATTTACCATGCATTACTCCCTGGACATCCAGGCTAGCAGTGATGCTCGGTTTGGTACAGCAGTACTGCAGAGCCTATTCCCAAGGTAGGTTCGATTCCCTCCTCCATGGAGGTCCTGCTTGGTAGTCTGCAATAGTCAGAACACAGCCAGACTTCATGTTGTTTGAAGAAAAAATTACTCACCTTAGTAATTATGTTTCTTCTAAAGGAGTCTTGCTGTAGTCTGACCTCCCTCCCTCCTTGTCTCCCCTCTAAGAACCTGTTTTTGAGAAGTGGGCTGGCAGGTGTAGTGTTGCACCCCAGGGGTGCATTTGGATACTTCCTCCTTTTAGAGAGGAGGAGGAGTGGGTTATATTATTAATTTAACAGTCTTAAGTTGTTCACTACCTGGTTTTTGATTTTAGATTTCTTGACTTGAGTCTTTTGGGGATCCAAAATATTTGGTTGCCATTTGGCTAGTAAAAATTTTACAATTTACACATAGTAGTTAGTTAGTAATAGCTTGTAAGAATCTGACGGTTGTGCTTCAAAGTGCAGCAAACAGAGGTCTGAACTTGGCTCTTGCTCAACGTTCTATGCTTTACATAGAAATTAACCCTCTACTCTCTGGGGCAGTTTGAGTGCTGGGGCTAACTGCAATAGTCAGAATACAGAAAGACTCCATTAGAAGAAACATAATTACTAAGGTGAGTAATTTTTTCTTTGCACCCACCAGCTCTGCTGGTAGGCTGTACCATGGCTTAAATACTCTCTCAGTAAAGTACAATTTCCCAGCTTACCTCCTGAAACTCTCCCACCACCACCAGCTTACATTCATGTTTCCTTGCTTTTGACCCACAATTCCTGTTAATTAGTTTCTTGCAGTTTACCTTGTTTACTCCAGTCAGGAACTTGAAGATCTCTATCATGTTCCCCCTCTCCCTTCCGGGCTCCATTGAATACATTTTCAGTGCCCTGGCTGATCCTCATAGGATCTGCTCTGTTGACCCTGAATCATTTTGTTTGCTCTGTGCTGCTCTGTCTTCAGCCTGTCTCTGTCTTTCCTCAGATGAAGACTCAAGCAATATACCCCTCCAGGGTGTGGGTATACTGGTGGATTTACCACGTCTGGTGTGGTTCTGTCATGAGGTGGAGCCGAGTGACTTAACCATAACAGAAGTGATAAATGCACCAGTATACTCACTCCTTAGAGGGGTATATTACTATTATACAATGTTCTCCTGTATTTTTTTTGTGAAAAAAATAAAAGCACATTTTGTGGCAGTTTTTATGATTTCTAATGACTGTATTCTTGCACCAGAAAACTGGTGCCATTGTAAGAGGAGGAGCATAGCGAGGAATGGAGCTGAGAGCAAGTGAAATGGAGAGAGCAAGGCATGAGGTGGGTGTTGTTTTCAGCTGGGGACAACTTTTGAAAAAAAAATGTTGTTTGGAATTTAAAATAGTGGCTTATTATTCTGGTTTAATTGGAGTTACTGTGACATTTTTTGCTGGTCTGCAGGTGACTGAGTATCTTGCTGTGCATCTTGGTGTTTGCAATCCATCTGGCGATTTTAAAAGGGTCAGACTCTAAGTGATTTAAAAGTTTTTTTTTGCTGTGGTTCACCCATGGCTGGCACCTTTTCCTGTGGGTACACTGGAGGATTTACCATGCTGAAAAGGTGCCAGTCAGCCAATCAGGATGTGGGATTTGGGCCATTTAATTTACTACATTGTATAATACAGAATTGTGTACAGTGCTCCAGATGAGGTCTCATCAGTTATCTACAGAGAGGTACTGTAGTACTATCACTTTCTTCCTGCTATCAAAATCCCTTCCAATACACCAAAACATTCTGGTTGGCTTGCTGTAAGCCTTGTTACAGTGGCTAGTTTGTTTTAGGGAGTTGCTTATGATGACCCCCCCCCAGGTCTCTTCCCTTACAGAAATGTAGGTGTGCTGTGTACATGCAGAATGCATGCCACATGCTTAATTGTGAAATGTTTGCATGCGGTTTGCATATACAAAGTGAACCTAAGCGAACCAGGTCTAAAAAGCAAATCAGGTTCACATGCTGCATGCTTGACAGGAGTGCATCAGTTAAGGTGGTGTGAATATCATTTAAACATCACATCAGGTTCACATGCTGCACGCTTGCCATGTGTGCAGCAGCTAAGCTAGTGCAAATCTCATCGAAAAAGAATCTGTTTCTATTTCTTGTATCACTGCTAGCAATTAGAGTCATTAAAATACTTTTTTATTTGAATTCCCATAAAAATTAGGTAAACTCATTAATTCAGATCCTTTTGCAATTTGCTTTATGCCTTTTGATTTGTGTCATTAAATTGCCATTAATTTGTAAAGTATTGTTTGCTTACTGCATTAAATGCTTAGGATATAGCCAGTCAACATCCCCCATTCCAGATGTACAAAGAGGGGCCTCTGTGTTGTGAAGCCTATCCTTTTTGTTTTTGACCATGCAGATCCCTTATGCATATTTAGTGCTACAAATGTCTTTCTCCATGACTATTTCATCTCACTTACTTTCCCTTTGTCATTCTGCATTGAGCATACACTATGGCCATACTCAGCACTCTTTGTACTGAGTAGGGTCTTGGAAGCATGCACCATACCTCACATTTTGTTACTGAAATGAGGGACATGGACACTCAAAATGAGGGACAATGAGGGACACTAACCCACATAGTGATCAGGACACATCATGAAACATGGAGATACAGTACCTCGGAACACAGTGGAAACCATTGCATTAGCACCTGAGAATGAATTTCTACCATTAAGCAGGGGTGCCATTTAGGTAGGGCAGAGGGGGGCAGTTGCCCCTCCCTGTATTTGTGCTGAGGATGTTCTTATGGTGTGGCAATAATGACATTAAATTTGGATTTAATTTTTTGCACAGTAAGTGCCCACCTGGCCTATGTGTGCTCACACTGCAGGTACTCTCCAGATTCGACTGTGTCTGTATTGTGTTTTCCACTTTCTCCACCTATTAGTGGTGGCACAATCACATGTGATGAGGATAAGCTGCAGCCAAGAAAGAGCACATGAGTCTTGAAGTATGACACTATCTTTCCCACCACAGAGTAGACAGACTGCATACTACAGCTTGAAGAAGTCAGTGAGCACTGAACTCTCAAAAACAGTGTTGTATCAAAATATTTTTGTTGTTCTACTCTTAGTGAGTCTCCCCTGGTGGTTGAAGGGGCAGAGGGTGGGCTAGAAGATAACTCAAGACTAGGCTACCTACTTAGTCTACTAGGCTTGCCTTGCAAAAACCAAAAGCACAGACCCCCATGGCAGCAGTGGTGACAGTGGTGTGGGTGGCCATCATAGGCCTTGATTAGTGCAGTATGGCAGCAGCCACAGCAGCAACCAAGCAAGAAGCAAACAACCCAGAATGGGTGGGTTCAGATGGTGACGTGACTTGATTGCAGACCATGTTGTGGACCTGTGATGGTCACTTCTGGCATTCAGCTTCTGGTGGAAGAAGAGAGGGGCAGCGGACTGAAAACTGGACTAGTGGCACACTATGCCAGGCTGCAGGTTCTGGCCATATGGCCAGGTAAGTAAAAGTAAATATATTTTTTACAGGGAGTATTGGGGAAGGAGGAAGGACTGAAATATTGATGTGTTTTTCATGTTTCTTCACATTTGGGCAGCTTTATAACCCATAGGGGATGGGTATTGAATGGAATGGGGTCAGGGAGAAAATCAGGACAAAGTTCTTGTTTTTTTTTTGGGGGGGGCAGAACTTCAGCCAGGAAAAAAATTGATTAGTACCTGAGTGGGTTTAAGCCCAAATCTGATGCACTGCTCGGGGTATATACAGATGAATCTTACACACTTGAACTTTTCCTGATTTGCATATCACTTTTCTGTCAAACCAAATAAGCTGTACCTTTTAGAGATGTTACAGACATTCTAGAGCTGTCCCTTACATTCATGGACAGTTGAGTGGTATGGTATGCACAGACTATTGGAGATCCACTATATCCAGGCTTATGCCCCCCCCCCAGTGAAGCTGACCTCCACATCCCCACGCTCAGGAACATTATGAGAAAAGGCAAAGGAGACTGCAGGGGTGTGCACCATTGAAATGAATGGGGGTATTTTTTTATTACTATTTTATACATTATTGATGGATAGTTGGAAATTAATGAAGGCCACTGCTCAACTAACAAGGGCCTTGCTAGTCGAACAGTGGCTTTCATTATTCTCCAGCTTATCATCATAACATGTAAAATAGTAATAGAAAATAACTCCATTCATTTCAAGGGGTATGCCCCAGTGCTCTGATCCATGGACATCATCTCTTAAAGACTCCTACCTCTGGTTCCCTAGTACTCAAGTAAGAGACTTTTTACTTACATCTATAACTGGTGGGTTGTTTGTAGCAGGATGGCCATACAGGCTACAGTGTGTGTGCATGGGGGGGGACTGGCTATGTGGGTGTGTGTGTGTGTGTGTGCGCGCGCGTGTGCGCGCACGCAGAGTTAATGCTACTTTTGTGTTTGCACCTTACAGCCTATTTGCATGGAACCATTCAAAACTATGGAGAGAAAATAGTAGGATTACAAGCTAGACAGAAGTAAGTATGTGGTTTTGTGGGCAAGTTTGTATAATGGGAGTGGAAAAAAGCACATGTGTTTCCATTGGTATGTATGCTACAGTTCAACTGTGAAAATGAGATGAGGGAGAGAAGAAAACTGAAAAGCATAACAATGGCTACAAGCATGCCACATGTGTGCAGATGTATTCGGATACAGTATGCACTGAAGTACAAATAAGCCATATGTGTGCAGACAGTATGGCTTAGTGGTTAAAGGCAATGAACTGCAAGCCAGTTGGAGCCATAAAGACCTGGGTTTGAATGTCATCAACTCCCACTTGTGTATGGTGTGATCAAGCAAGTTACTTAACTTTTACATGTGCAGTTATCAGTGACCACTTGCTTTTTTGCACACATGCCACATGCATGCAGTCTTTCCCAATTTAAAATAAAAATCATGGTTTCCACATTTACTTGCTACACATGTGCCATATGCATGCAATCAGTTACAATTTAACATTTAAATCACACTTGTAGCATGCATATTACTTGGGTAGTTTTATGTGTGCAGCATGAGAACATTTCATATAATTATTTCCATAAGGGTTTCCTCCAAAATACTGGCAAGCTTAACCCATCGCATCCAGTATTTATTTCTCTTTCTGGGGCTCTTGTTCCCTGTGTGCATTACCTTGCACTTTTTGGCACTGAATTTCAACTGCCAGACCTTGGACCACCTCTTTAATCTCTGCAGGTTCTTGTGCAACTCCCTTACCCTTTCTTCACTGTCAATCCTACCACTGAGCTCAGAGTCATCTGGGAAGAGTACTGGGAAGAGCAAGGTGGCAAACAAGTTTAAATGTGAAGAAGTGCAAAGTTATGCACTTTGGGGTGAAGAACCTGAGGAAGGAATATTGGGTGGGTGGGGTGCGGTTGGGTGTCATTGAGGAGGAGAAGGATCTAGGGGTCATAGTAATGGGGAACATGAACAACTCTGCTCAGTGCAGAAAGGTTGTGGCTAAGGCCAATAGGTTGCTGGAGTGCATTAAGTGAGGGAGGGTTCTCATCCAGACACAAAGATGTGATCCTGCCCCAGTACAGGTCCTTGGTCAGGCCGCAGTTGGACTATTGAGTGCAGTACTGCCATATATATCTGATGAAGGATATCAGGCTGCTTGAGGTGGTGCAGCATAGGGTGACAAAAATAATACAGGGGATGGAAGGCAGAACCTACGAAGAAAGGCTGAGACATTTGAGTGTGTACATCCTGGAGAAAAGAAGGGATCGGGGGACATGATTGAAACTTTTTAATATTTGAGGGGGTTCAACAAATCTGGCACAGAGGGGTTGTTTTATGTTGAGGAAGCAAAGGGACATGAGGGGGCATGAGCTAAGACTGGAGTGTGGCAGATTCTGGAGGGAGATGAAGAGGCATTATTTCACTGAGAGGGTGGTATCAAAATGGAATGCTCTACCAGAGGAAGTGGTGGCATGCAGGACAGTGGGCAGTTTCAAAAGAGCATGGGACAGGGCAAGGGGAGGTGGTTGGGTAAACAACACTGAGCAGTTTCCGAGAGTGAAAGGGGCATGGAGATGGGGGCAGGGCAGATGCAGTATAGGGGTGCCAGCTGCACATTTAAGCAAACTTGATAGACCATGAGGCCTGCTTCTGCTGGCAAGTTTCATATGTTCGTAAGAGACTCATTCTGCTTTGTATTTCTTCTCCTATGTTACTGACAAACATATTGAAAAGTACTGGTCCCAGGACTGATCCCAGCTGTGCCCCACTCATAACCTCCCTTTCTCCTGATTTGACCCTGTCTACCACAAGCCTCTGCTGTCTCCACCCTAACCAACATCACGCCTAGTTAACAAGTTCCTTTACTGCTCCCAAATCCTCTAATTTCTTTGAAAACCTTCTGTGTGGCACTAAGTCAAATGTCTTGCTGAAGTCAAAATAGAATAACTCTACTGCTTGACCCTTATCCACTGCTCTTGTTGCACAGTCAAGGAATACTTGAAGAAATACTATCAGTTTGGTCTGGCTAGACCTCCCTGCCATGAACCCATGCTGCTTACTATCTTAGAGCCCATTTCTCTACAGGTAGTCCACAAGGTTCTTTGACTGTTGTCTCCATCGGTTTGCCTTCAATTGATGTAAGAATGATGAGTCTGTAATTTACAGGTTCCACCCTGTCCATTCCCTTGTGGATTGGCACAATGTCTGCTATCCTCCAATCTTTTGGAACCATCCCTGACTGCAGTGAGATACTGAATAGCCCTGCCAGGGTTTCAGCCAATTCTGATTCCATGAGCTTCCTTGGGTGCATCCGATCTGCCCTGGAGCCCTTTTTATTGTCAGGGCTGCAAGCCTTTTTCTAAACCCTTCTCCTGTAATTACAGTGGTAGTTAGAAAAAAAGTTGACCCGGTTTTGTGGTATTATGCAGTTACGGTAAAAAACAAATAAACTTGTTTTTACTGCAACTGCATTATCTGCAATAACGGGACAATTTTTTTGTAACTACCATTGTACCCTTGGTCCCATTTCTAGGATTCCCCTTGCAACAGTTTTTATGCTGCTTTCCAGCAGAGACCCATTATCCTCCACTGTGAATACTGAGCAGAAGTCATTTAGTGTGGCTGCCTTCTGCTTGTCCTCCTCCTCTACTACCCTGCCCCCTTTGTCAGCCTTTCAATTCCCCCTCTTGTCTTCCTTTTTTTCTTATGCGCCTGAAGAACTGTTTTCCCCTCCCTTGACCCCCTCCACAATACACAGCTTTGTGTCTGCTTTTGTGTCTCTAACTGCATTCTTTGCCTCCTTCATCTTACCTGATATTTGCTCTGTTCCTCATCCCCCGTTTCTCCTTGTAGCTAATGAAGGCCCCTTTTTGGACCTCACTAGCTCCCTGATCTTCTTCAAGAACCAGATTGGTCTCTTGTGTCTATTCCCCTTGGTAAGTGTCTGTAAGCATTACATAAAAACAGAGACTTTGATGGCAGATAAGGACCGCTTGGCCCACCCAGTCTGCCCATTTCCCTACCTTTCGGATAAGCTGCAGATCCTAGTTAACCAACAGCCTACTTCCTTCTACCCCCACTAGAATTGCCTTATGTCTGTCTCATGCATTCTTGAATTCCCACTGTTTTTCACCCCACTACCTCCTCTGGAAGGCTGTTCCATGCGTCCACCACACTTTCTGTGAAAAAATACTTCCTCATGTTGCCCCTGAGCCATCCTCCCTCTATCTTCAAATTATGCCCCTTGTTCTTGCAAATCTCTTTTTCTGAAAGATGCTACCCTCTTGGACTTTCCTGAGTCCCTTCAAGTACTTGAATGTTTCAATCATATCCCCCTTCTCCCTCCTTTCCTCTAGGGTATACATATCAAACTCCTTTAGTCTCTCTTCATATGGCTTCTGGTGCAGACCCTGCACCATTTTAGTTGTCCTCCTCCTGTTGTCCAGCCAATTTTACCACCCTGGGACCCACTCCCTGGCTGGTTAACTTGTTTATTAATCTTTTGTGTGGGACTGCATCAAATGCCTTGCTAAAGTCTAGGTAGACGACATCCACAGCCCCCTCCCTGGTCTACAACTTTGGTCACCCAGTCAAAGAAATCTATTAGATTCATCTGCCATGACCTTCCTGCTGTGAATACATGCTGCCTTGAGTCTTGTGCCCCACTGATTTCTAGGTACTCGATAATTCTTTCTTTCAGAAGTGATTTCATAATTTTTCTCTATCACTGAGGTCAAACTAGCAGGTCTGTAGTTTCCTGCCTCTGCCTTGCTCCCACTTTTGTGGAAGGTAATAACATCCACTTTCATCCAGTCCTCAGGTACCATACCATCCTCCCATGATTTGTTAAAAAGGGTAGTCAGTGGTGTCACTAGTTCTCCCCTTAGTTCTTTTTGAATTCTGCGGTGAATCCCATTAGGCCCCATTGCTTTGTCCACCTTGAGTTTTAGGAGTTCTTTCAGGACCCTTTCTTCTGTGAATTGACAGAGGGCTTCTATTGTTTGGTTTAGATACCTACCCCTCCTCTTCTTTTGTGAATACTAAGAAGAAGTATTTGTTCAGTATTCCTGCTTTTTCACTGTCCTTCTTTGCCCACCCACCGTCCCCTTTATTAAGCTTCACTATCCCTCCATTGGTCTGTTTTTTGCTTCCTAATGTACCTATAAAAGGTTTTATCCTCCTTTTTAACCGAGTTAGCTATCTTTTCCTCTGTTTGGGCCTTTGCTATTTTGACTACCTTCCCTGCTTCCTTCTGCTTTAGCTGATACAGTTTTCTGTCCTGCTCCTTGGGTGATTCCTTATGCTTCCTGAACGCTATCTTTTTCTCCCTAACCTTCCCTGCCCCCTCTTTTGAGAACCATAGTGTTTTTTTCCTTTGTTTTGTTTTTTGTTTATTTGTTTCCTACAAAGGCTTGTTGCCTCTGTGATTGCAGTTTTGGTTTTTCTCCATTGTTCCTCCACCCCTCCTTACTACCCATTTACTAGTGCATTCCTTATGTACTCTCCCATTTTGCCAATGTCAGGCCTCCTAAAGTCCAGTTAAAGCATTGTTTGGTTGCTTCAAGAGTGGTCCCTCAAATTTCTCCCCACCTCTCTTCCACCCCCAGATTTTTTCCACTCCAATTAACTTGCCCTTGACTAATTCTCTCATCTGATCAAAGTCTGCTTGTTTGAAATCCAGAACCTGCTGTCCCAGAAGCCCTCCACCCCAGTTTCCCACAAAATTGTACCCTTCCTCCTGACACCATCTCTTCAACCACCCATTAAATTCTCCTTCTTCCTTATTCTATCCTTCCCATACCCCCTTCCCCACACAGGGAGGACCTTCAAAAGGACAGGGAAATGTGAATGTGCCTTCAGGATGTACCCCAGCCTTTGAAAGTTATGCCTCACTGTCTCAGTCACCTGCTTTCCCAGATCATTGGTACCTGAGAGTATCAACATGCCTAGTTTCCCCTTCTCTAACATCCTTCCTATCCTTTCCACACCCCAGATGACTGATGCTCCTGGAAGTCATCTGACCACCCTGTCCCCTTCCTCCTTTCCTCATCACCTCTGCCACCCCACTATCCATAGAGTCCCCTAGTGCTAGGATACTACTTGCTGCCTTTTCATGTTCTCTTCCTGGGTGCCACCATGCCATCCTGTTTATCCTTCCCAACTGGTTCAGATACCACCTCTCCCCACAGGAGTCAAATACTTGTGCCTCTTACAGTAGTGCAAATGATTTTCAGTCAGGATTTGGTGAGCCTGGACAACTTTCTTGAAACTGCCCCTGCCACTCCTCCCTCTCCTTACCACAGTCCAGCCCCCAGGTCGGTGGGCATCTGGGGTAGTTGGGGTATGAAATGCCTGTGGGTACCAGCCCAGCTAGGGGTGCAGCATAGATATCTCTTCCCATGCTGTTACTAGCTGTGTTTGGAACTACACAAATCCCCCTACATATGGGTAGTGTCCCACTCTGCAGACATAGCCCAGGACCATAGCACCACACATTCCCCACAGATGACTATCGCCTCTCTGCTCCTGTACTCCATACTGCCTGTTGTTATCCCTCCTACAATACTTAATACCTCCTTCCTACAAAGTAATATACACTACCCTGCACTAATCTCTATCTGTCTTAACTCCTTTCGGCTGTCCCCCTTTAAACCATACTCTAGCTAAGGTGTTTTCCAAATCCCTCCTTCCTTCTGTCCTCCCATAACCTTGGTTAATTCAAATGCTAAAAACCAGTCACATATACATACAGAAAAATATACATACATACAGTACACACATACATAAATATAACTACACACAACTTAATGGCTTCAGCAACTATCATCTCCTTGATATCGATCCAATCCTTATATGATCATGTGATGTCACTGAGCTAGGCAGCATCCCGGTCAAGCAGTTCCATCTTTTCCCCATTTCAAATTCAATAATTTTCCTCCTTGGCTGGAATCTTTGTCCTTGTGTTTTACCTTTAGGAGCAAGGATGTTCCCAAAATCAGACTTGGAGCAATCTAGTACTTTAGCTAAGAAAACATACAAGCTTTCTGCCTCCCCAACCACAGTTGACAACTTTGGGCCTAACCTGGACACGCAGATTGAGAGAGAATCAGATACCAGCTTGCTAGCCCAGGAACTGGGAGAGATCAAAACATTTATGAGCGGTATAAGAAACAATCTCAACAACATTACTGTTCAGTTGACAGCAGTCCGAGTGTCAGTAGAAGTTATGGGGCACCAAGTAGAGCATGCAGAGTCCAGAATTAGCAGAGCTGAGGACTGGGCAAAGCTGGCAGAAAGGTGACTGTGGCTGGCCGAGAAGGAGAGCAGGGCGATGTGGGACAAGATTGATGACTTAGAGTCCCATAGCCATAAGAGTAATGTTTAGTTGTTTGGACTTCCTGAAGGTCTAGAAGGTTCTGACATGAGAGCTTACCTGTCAGCCAAGCTGCCAATCTAGTTGCAGTGGGACTCTGGGACCACTGTGGAAATGGAATGCATCCATCGGGTCCTCACGGGGCCCCCTCTGCAAGACAGTGCCATGCGCCTGTGCCCGATAGTTTTTAAATTGCTCCAGTACCCCAACTGTGAACAGATCCTGCAGGATGCCTGGGTGTTAAAAGAGATCAGGGTAAATGGAGCCCACTTTCTCTTTGGACAGGACTTCCCCAGGTGATTTATCCAGTATCACAAAGCCTTTGACCTGGCCAAGGCACAAGGTTTAAAAAGGTTTTTGATTCCACCTGCTACTTTTAAGATTGTGGACTGCTTTGAGGCAAAGTTCTTGTCTACTCCATCGGAGGTCCTGCAGTTTCCACATAACCACGGAGGAAGGAGACAGGAGCAATTGGATAGGAGCCCAAAAAAGGAGTGCCTTCTACCTCAGCCACAACGGATTAAGGACAAATCTGCCTGACGGTCGATGTCAGTGGGAGTGGATCTCAGAGATGGAGGAGACAGCAGAGACCTAGCAATCTCAAATTCTCAACAGGATGAAGACAGCATGGACTGACTTGGAAATGGTGAACAGGGATGTCTTCTTCTCTTGAACTGTGGCACAGCTCTTTCCAGGTAATAAGAGGTGCGTGGTTGTGAGTATTACCTGGCAATACTAGTAGCTGTGGGGATTTTTCTGTATTGGGATGAGAGAGCTATGTTTCGGACTGTTACACTTTTGGGACTTGGGGTGTTAATTTGAATCAGTAACTCATTGTTTGGGCCACTTTTGTAGGCGAGCAGGGAGGGTGGACTACAGTGACTAACTATGGTGGGTCTGCCTTATGGGAAACTGGACATGGAGGGGCTAGAGAATTTGCAGCAAGCATGTGTAGGGACATCACCAATGGAAGTTCTATTTTTAGCTCCCCGTTTCTGGGTCACTTCTTTTTCTCCTTTTATCTGGTGCTTATGTGAAAGGGGGAGTTAGGGAATTGCCAGGTTTGAGGATTGTGCTTGTGTGGTTTAAAGCGATCCTCTCGCTCTTATTTACTTATTTATTTATTGAAATGTTTCACCAGGAAGGCACACCGAACAACAAGCTGCTCATCTCCCAGTGTGACCGGGGGTACAATTGGATGAAGAATTAGACATGCAGTTTAAACATTTAAAATGTACAAGAAATTAAACATTCAATTACATTTGTAACAAGACGTGGTTAAACAAATATAAATAATCATACTGTAGCATTTGTAACAAAACACAACTAAATATAACATTCCTATGAAATATGCATTTAATTACAAGTGGCATATCTGAAGAACGTAGTTCATAGCGGTTAAGGGAGAGGAGAGTGCGCTGAGATGCAGGCTGTCGGGTGGAAGGTTTAATAGGCGATGTGAGTCATGAAAAGGAGCAGAGGCATAGGAGGACAGTTGAGGGTTAAAGCAGGAGCAGTTAGATGAGATAAAGTTATGTAAGGCAGAGGCAAAGGAGTGGGAGCAGGAGGAGTGCCATATTTGGGGGGGGTTCCAGATTTGTGAGAAACGATGGGTAAAGCCTGACTGACTGATGAGAGTGGTACGACGGGGGACCAACAAAGTGTGAGTGTCAGAAGATCTGAAGAAGTGATGCTCTTGGTACTCTGGAGCCCTGTGGCTTGCCCTCCTTTCATGGCAGTGGAAATGGATGATTTTAATTCTTGGATTTAGCTGGCTCTGTATCGAGCAGCAGGACTAAATGATTGTCTTTTGGAGCAGTCACAGGATTTGCATATTTTTTTAAAGCTTCCTAGCGGGGTGTACAGTATGAGAGTTGGAGACTTTCCTAGCTCTGTCACGGGATTATTTTACCTTTTGCTCAAGGGGATGGGTTGAGAGGCTATTAGTATTTTAGGATATATTTGGGCACTTGGGATGGAAGGGGGTCTCGGGGATGATCGAAACAGAGGGGGAAGGACTGATTTTAGTTTTGACCTTGGCCTTCGACCTCTCTCAGGAATTACAAACTTTCACCTTCCCACTCCTGAGGAGCTGAACTGAAGGGAGCTTTAGGTTTTTTGATGACAATTACTTGGAGAAGTGTTGTATGGTCTGGTCCCTTCTTTCTTTGATTGATAATTTGAAATTTGGCTGAACAGGGACTGTGTTATATCATGGGGAGCCCTGGGTTAGCAGAAAGGGAAGTTAGGGATGTAAGGATATCACCCTTTCCCCTTTGGGGGCAAGTTGGGATTCAGAAGGGGAATAAAACTCTGAGTTTGGGGATAACCAAGGGGTGATGGAACACGTGGTCCAGCTAGTACCTGTGTGGGTTATTGGTAATACCAATGATGTTTGTATGGATATGTTTGTTTGTATATAGTTTATGGGGTGGGGTAAGATGGATGGTTATTGTTGTACTTGTTGTTTCAAGCTTGTTATTTTATTGTTAGTCTGCCATTATGGAGCGATGGTTCTGCGGCCCTTCTGCTGTAGGAAGTGGTGTAGTCCAGTGGAGGGTAGTGCTAGCAGAGTACACTGGACACATGGCTGCTTTTAAGGTTATATCATGGAATGTGTGGGGTTTGAATGGACCCATTAAAAGGAAGCAAGTTTTAAACTATATAAAAAAGCTGCGTGGACAGATAGTGCTCTTGCAGGAGACACATTTGATTGCAAGGGATGTGGACCACTTACCATCTGGCTGGAAGGGACAGTTACATGCAGCATCCTATACTACTAAAAAATTGGGGGTGGGTGCTAACATTTATAGCAAAGAGCCTTAATTGGGTGACAAAACAGGTGGTGAAGGACCAACAGGGCCACTGGATTTTAGTGATTGGAACTTTGGGACAGTTGCTTATATACTTTAGTTTCAGATTACACTCCTAATGAAGATGGTGTGCCCTTTTTTTCACAAACTTTCATAGTTTCTCCAGGAGAAGTACAAAGGTAATGTGATTATGGGAGGGGAAATTAACGAGGTCATGGACCCAATTTATGACTGTAGCAGTACACTCTTTAGGCTGGCCATGCTGGGATCCTGGGCCTTGTCTTAACTGTGGACAGATCAGGGTCTCTGGGATATTTGGCATATTCACGACCCGAGAGTTAGAGATTATACTTTTTATTCTACACCTCTTCAGTCGTATAGCTGGATTGACATAATCTAGGTCTCTCAGGCATTGATGAAACAATCTCTTCAGGTTACCATGGAACCAATTATTATTTCAGATCATTCCCCAGTCACCTGGACATTATTTGGGGGGCAGGGGAAGGATAGAACTTCTTGTTGGCAGTGCAATGCCAGTTCCTGTCAGACAAATCCTTTAATGAGTGGTTGCATCGGGAGGTCTTAGAGTATTTGGAACTGAATGATACCAGCTCCACACCCCCTCAATGGGTATGGGAGGATCTTAAAGCTTATATGTGGGACAGAATCATTTCGTATTCTGTGGCACACTAGAAAGAGTGTCAAGCACGGGTCCATACCCTGTCGATTCATCTTGGGGCTCTGGACACTCAACATAAAGCGGTATCCCCAGACCCTTCTTTGTTGAGGAGGATTCAGGATTTTCGTTTTCAGCTAAATTTGTTAAACACTCAGCAGGCAGAATTGGGTTTGTATAGGACCAAACAGGCCTTTTGGGCAGGAGGCGAGAAGGCAAGATGTTTTCTAGCGTATAGACTTAAAAAGTTAGAGAATGCTAGGGTCATTCCAGGGATCAGAGTGGGGAAGGGGCTGATTTTAGACCCGGACAGTATTAATAGGGCATTTTGTGATTATTACTGCCATTTATACTCCATTAGATGGGAATCAACAGGGGAGATTATGGATATCCAGGCTTTCCTAGATTATTTATCTCTTCCTCACCTTTTTTTTTTTAATTTAACTTTATTAATTTTATAAAGTTACACTAATTCACAGGTATACATCAGAGCTTTCATAGGGTTAGTTAACAACTCCCCTGTACACCAAAGTAGTAAATGAAACATGTAATAGGAAAAAGAAAAACCTCCCTATAACCCCAGGCCACCCCCTTCCCCCCAACCCTAACCCTCCCAGAGTGTGCATATTTAGTATATCTTATGATTTTATCGTAATACCATGAACATATAGAGTTAGTGTTAAAATAGATGAGGGCAGAGAGCATCAGAGACAGAGCCAAATGATCCCTAATATAAATACCATGTGTATAATTTGTCCCATTTTTTGTGAAACAAATCCATGCGGTTATGAGAACTAGCAGTGAGTCTCTCCATATTAAAGCAAGTTGATAGGTCTTTCAACCACTCAATATATGTTATGGTTAATTGGTCCATCCAATGCTTGAGCACCAGCCTTTTAACCACCATAGAGATTAGTGCAATGTGGAATCTGCGCTCATGGTTCTCAACTTTGGAATAGATACCCAGGATGCATATTTCTGCGGTGAAAAGTCCGTCCAGACCCAAAAGATGATTTAAGTTGGACTGAATCAAGCGCCACAAGGGGACCACTTTTTCACATTGCCAAAAGATGTGGAGCAGATTCCCTTCTGGTTGCAAACATCTGGAACAGAGAGGTAGAGGTAGCTTCCCTAATCAAGCCAATTTGACTGAAGTATAGTACATGTTATTTAGTATATGATATTGAGCAAGTCTGAACCTATCCTGAGTGTGATATCTGTGTAGATCTTTCCAGATTCGCAGCCAATTAGGGGTGATATCAGGCAAGAGAGAAGTCCAAACACTGGAGCCCAAGAGGGAGTCCGGATATTTAAGACCCAGCAAATAGGAATATATAGATGAGATGCCATGGGATTTGGAGGCTAAGTCCTGAACTTGGGAGTCTTCCTCACCTCTATAAAAGCTGCTGGAAGCTCCTATAACATCTGGAAAAGTGAAGGTGGCCATTGGTCAGCTCCAAGGGGGGGGAAGCCCGGGGCCCAATGGGTTTCCTATTGAAATTTATAGGGTAGTGGAAGATAAGATTTTCCCATTATTAACAAAAGTTATTTAGAAGGCTTGGCAGAATGGGGAACTGCCCCCGACTATGTGTGATGCCATTATCTCAGTCTTGCTTAAAAAGGATAAGGACCACTACTTATGTACCAACTATCGACTGGTGTCCCTTTTTAATGTTGACTATAAGGTACTAGCAAAAGTATAACCTAATAGAGTGACGCCGGTTTTGTCTCCCCTTATTCACCTGGACCAGGTGGGGTTTGTGGGTGGGACAGATGGGGCTGACCACATCCATCAGCTGGTTGACCTTTTCTGTGTTCCTTTTACACCCTCTGTAATATTCACTGTGGTGGCAATGGACACAGAAAAGGACTTTGATTCGGTTGAGTGGCCGTACCTCCTTGCTACCTTGGAGAAATTTGGTTTTGAACAGTGTTTTATTTGATGGATACACATCATTTATTAATCCCCCCATGCATCAGTTCTGACCAATTGCAAGTTATCACATTGTTGAAGTTTTCAGTGATGCCTTCTCCAACCTTAGCCATGTTCTCCCCCCGAACATCTATGACCCACCAGCTCCTAGCACACCTGCCCCACACCTCGGTGCCCCCCCCTTTTACCTTTGCTGCATCTCTCCTAAGTCAGCTGAACCATACCTTACTGCTGCCCTTAGTCACGCCTCCTCCAAAGCCGACTCCCTTGATCTCAGAATTCTTCGGCTCTCCTTTAAGGAAGTCTTTGCTCCTCTCACCCACGTTTTAAACCTCTCCCTCTCACTAGGTAAATTCCCTGTCATTTGGAAATCTGCCTCTATCATGCCCATATTTAAAGGTGGTGACTGCTCCTCTGCTAACAATTACCGCCCTATCTCCATACTCCCCCCCCCAAGGCCTTAGAAAGGATAGTTTCAGATCAGCTCACTGACCACCTCAATAAATACGACCTACTCTGCAAACAACAACATGGTTTCCACAAAGGACGCAGCACAACTACTACCTTGCTTGAACTAACATTGCACATCCATACTGCGTTGGATAAATGCCACATCACAGGTGCGATCTTCATTGACCTCACTAAGGCCTTTGATACCGTCCACCATTCACTACTCCAAACCCCCTTGCTCAACCTGGGTCTCTCTCAGGAAGCAGTGGGATGGTTCACAGACTATCTTCCCTTCAAGTTAAAATTGGCAATACCCTATCCTCCAAATCTCCTGTCCTCTCAGGGGTCCCACAAGGGTCCATTTTAGGTCCCCTCCTATTCAGCCTCTTCCTAAACTCCCTCCCCGTATCCTGCACCTCCAACCTATTACTATATGCAGATGATGCTGTCATCTTCTCCTCCAGCCCAGACCCTTCTCAACTCCACCAATCCCTCCAGTCCTCCTTCAAAGCTGTCACAAGCTGGTTCATCTCACAACGCCTTATTATTAACTATAAAAAAAACCAAAGGTCTGCTTTTTGCACATCCGCATAATTCCAGGATAGGGCTTTTCTCACAAATACTATCAGCGTCCCAGACTTCCCTGGAATTTGTGCATTCCTTTAAATACCTGGGCATAACTTTGGACACTGGCCTTACCTATCATGAGCATATACATCAATTATCTAAGGCCCTAAATATTAGGCTAGGGCTCTTGCACCGATATAAACATTGCCTTACCCCTGAGGCCCTTAAGCTTGCTATCTCCTCCTTGGTATTCTCCCTGCTAGACTATGGCCTTCTGACTTTTGGAGGGGCAAGCTCCTCAGCCCTTGATAGTCTCAGACTTGTCCTAAACAAGGCCTGTCATCTTATACTAGGGTGTGGCAGACTCACCCATACCTGTGCGCTATATAAGGACACCGATTGGTTTAACCTTGACAACAGAATCAAATTCCACACTTGTTTTCTTTGCAAAAAAAATCACCCTTGGCCTCTCCTCCTCAGCACTCACCCCTTTAATCACCACGGACTCAAATGTTAAGCACACCCGTAGCTCTGACACCCATCTTTTCTCCATCCCTTCCTGTCGCACAGCTCAATTCCAAAGATCCTTTTGCTACAGGGCACCCTTGTGGATGAATAACCTACCCTCCTCCTTGCTTTCTGATCAAAGAATTGGTCATTTCAAAATGCACCTTAGGGCCCATCTTCGGTCCACAAGTGACTGCGACTGTACGTGAATCGGTGCCCCCTGTCCCTCTACCACTGACAGTGGCATCCGGCCTGCCTCTGCACACAGCTCTTAACTCCGCCATCTCAGGGATGTTAAGTTTCCAGTTTTTTAACTGTTTCAAACTGTACTAGTTCCTGAATGTTAGCCTAACTGTTCCTGTTATAAACCTAACTTTACTCTGTAACAATTACTGTATTGTGTATATGTACTAACTGTATTGTGTATCTGTGTCTATTATATGTGACATGGAATCTTTGTAAAAGAGACTTTGACTCAAAGGTATTTCTGATCTCTGAAATAAATAAATAAAAAAAAATAAATCTCCATCTTTCTTGCTGGGAAGTGGTACTCATCAGGGCTGCCCCTTTTCCCCAGCCCTATTCCTGCTTGCCATAGAGCCCTTGGCTCAGAAGATTAGGGATTCTGGGGATACTGAGGGTATTCAATTGAGTGCTCATGTCTTCAGGATGATGTTATTTGCGGATGATGTCTTACTGACCCTGAGCAACATTAAGACCTCCCTCCCCAATTTGGTCCAATTACTTAGTCATTTTTCTTCTGTATCAGGTCTCCAAAATAATTGGAGCAAAACAGAAATTATTCCATTGTCTCCTCGAGGAGACCTTTCCCTGAAGCCCTGCTCCTGGTTTTTATTGGGCCTCTGTCCCCATGAAATATGTCAGGGTCTATAATTCACCGCATCTAGCAGAATGGCCCTCTCTGAACCTCGGTCTTATCCTGGAGAAATTAAAGAATGACATGGGAAGGTGGCAGCATTTGCATCTATCGTTATGGTGCAAAAATCCAGGCTATCCGAAAGATCTTCTTGCCTAAGGTCTGATACTGATTCAGATATCAACCCCTGAAGATCTCAGATAGCTGATGCAGACAACTCCGAGGGGTACTCGCCTTCTTTTACTGGGAGGGGTTGAAACCCGGCTTTTCCAAAACTAGATTGATGGCACCTTACCGAAAGGGAGGACTCAACTTGCCATGGCTGCAGGGGTACAATATAGCTGTGGGTCTTCACCACATCTGGTTTTGGCTTCATTCAGAACATAGGGAGGATACAATTCATTGGTTAACCCTAGAGAAGGACTAGTGCTCCTAAAATCCCCCTGAGTATGTCTTGTGGGATACTTTGGATCATTCTAATGTGCTGGCCACACAGGAGTATGCAGCTCATGTCTGTAAACTTGTTCAGAAATATCTGAGCTCAGAGTGGTTGATACCCCTCTTTTTGTGGCCACTTTGGAACGATCTCCGATTGACCATAGAAGGTTCTGTTTTTTACTAGAAATTATGGGCACAAAGTTGGGTGCAGCGGGTGGGTGGGTGACCTGTTCTCTCCTGCTTCAGTTCACTTTGAATCAGGAACTTCAGCAGCAGTTTTCACTCCCAACGATGCACCACTGTCGATACCGTCAGCTTAGGCACTTAATATGCTCCACTATTTTTGGGAGCTTTACTCTGTCTCATTTTTGTTGTGAAAAAAGGTTTTTGGCAAAAGGAAAATAGTAACAGGGTCTCTAACCCCCCCTAAACTGGGGTGTGTTAGGCCAAGGTATGAGATTATATAGTGATAGATATGAGCAATGGGCAACAGAGATGAGAACATATGCTAGGTCAGTTGTTGGGTGAGGAGGAATGGGAATCCATTCGGCCCAAAGCCTATGGTGCCTATGATGACACGGCACATCACCTAATGCATTTAAAATCTTTATTGCTATAAAAATACAGACTTTGACAGCAGATAAGGACTGCTGGACCCACCTAGTCTGCCCATTTCCCTACCTACAGGATAAGCTGCAGATCCTAGTTAACCAGCAGCTTACTTCCTCCTACTCCCCACTAGGACTGCCTTATGTCTGTCCCATGCATTCTTGAATTTTCCCACAGTTTTAGACCCCACAACCTCCTCAGGAAGGCTGTTCCATGTGTCCACGACCCTCTGTGAAACAATACTTCCTCACATTGCTCCTGAGCCATCCCCCCTCTATCTTCAAATTGTGTTCCCTTGTTCTTGCACGTCTCCTTTTCTGAAAGATGCTACCCTCTTGGACTTTGTTGATTCCACTGAGGTACTTAAAAGTTTCTATCATGTCTCCCCTCTTCCTCCTTTCCTCAAGGGTATACATATTAAGCTCCTTTAGTCTCTCCTTGTATGGCTTCTCTTGCAGACCCTGCACCATTTTAGTTGCCCACCTCTGGACAGCCTCCATCCTGTCTATATCCTTGCGGAGATGGGGTCTCCAGAACTGGACGCAGTGCTCCAGCTGGGGTCTCACCTGCTGTCTGTACAGAGGGATAACAACTTCTTGTTTTCTGCTGGAGATGCCTCTACCTATACATCCCAGTATCCCCCAGCCCTACTGCCTTCTCACATTGCTTGCCAACCTTAAGGTCATCTGATATGATTACCCCCAGGTCCCTTTCCATTTTTGTTGTTGTTACTACCTCCCCCCCCCATGGTGTACTCTTCTCCTGGGTTTTTGTTTCCCAGGTGCATTATTTTGCACTTCTTTGCATTGAATCCAAGCTGCCATTCTTCTGACCATTCCTCCAACCTTGCCAAGTCCATTCTTATCCTTTCCACGCCACCTTGTGTATCAACCCTGTTGCAGATCTTTGTGTCATCTGCAAAGAGACATACTTTCCTTCCAGTCCCTCTGCAATGTCACTTATAAACACATTCAAAAGGACTGGACCCAGTACTGAACCCTACGGTACCCCACTAGTAACCCCCCTTTCTCCAGAGTGGACTCCATTTACAATTACCTTCTATGTCCTGTTGTCCAGCCAATGTTTTACCCAGGCTACCACCCTGGGACCCACTTCCAGACTGGTTAATTTGATTAATAATCTTTTGTGTGGGACTGTGTCAAATGGTATCATACTCTGACCTCTCTGTATTTGATGAGATTGGTAACCCATCCTAGATGTTGGTGCTGTGATGGGGTGTAGGCACACTGCTGCATATACTATGGGAGTTCCCCAAAATAGTCCTGGTGGAGAACAGTGACACACATTCTGATATGGGTTTTGGGCATAAATGTACCTGCTGATGCTTCATTAGTAGTTTTGGAGAACACTGGGAAGCTGGGATGAATTCAAGCCTGGCATTGTGCCTGGTTTATGACTGCCATCACAGATGCCGAGTGTCTGCTGTTACGCAGATGGCAATCGACAACTGTTCCAAAAGTCAGTGATTGGACTGATTGCATGCTTTGGGTTGCTGGGTTTGAGCGGACGACATATATTGTTTATGATAAATATGATACATTTGCTGGGATCTGGAAGCCTTTTTTAGACACTTTTGGGATACCTATTTATTTATTTAGTTTTTGTTGACCGGGTAAGTGCGCTAGCCAACAAGTGACTATTTTCAGGCACGACCCGGGAGGTACAGTTACAGAACACAGTGATACATAAGAGATTACACAAAGCAGGATACATTTGCAGGATACATAAGAAATTACACAGAGCAGGATACATTTGCAAAGGACAAAGTCACACAGTGTAGTCAAGCATAGCAATAAGGATAAAATTACATGTATTCAGTTGTTGAGAACTAGGGGGAGAGGTGGTAGGGGACAGGTGTAAGGGTAGGGCAGAAGAGACGGAGACAGGGGGTGGTAGGGCGAATAGCAAAACAGGGGGCAGGAGGGAGGTTAAGGCGCCAAGTGCGGCATTAGCGGGAGAAGGTTACCACCTGTGGCCGGGACGGTGGAACCGGGAGTCGGCAAGAGAGACGGAGAGGTCGGGGAACAGGACAGTGAAGCTATGGGTGCAAAAAATAGAGAGGGAGAGAGGGTGATGTGCAGGGGAGGGCGGTGGGGGGACTAGGTGCAAGGGTGAGGAGGGATTTGAACTAAAGGAATGGGGAGGGAAGGGTAGGGTGGGAAGGGCAGGGTATAGGGGGAAAAGGGATGAAGGGCACGGAACAGATAGGGAAATGAGTGGGGGTAGGGAGATAGAGTGCACCTAGTAAGAGCGCAGCGGAGCAGAAGAAGGGAGGAGGACAAGAGGCGAGGAGGTGAAAACGGCATTGGCGGGGTAGAGTAGTAACCTGCGGCCGAGCCGGTGGAACTACGAGACAGCAGGAGAGAGAGGGGAGTCACGCAAACTGGTGGGAGGCAGGATAAAATAGGAGAGGGGAGGGGGTGAGGACTGAGCATAGGGAGAAGAGGGAAGAATAAAAGAAGGAGGGGAAAGCTGGCAGGGAGAGGGGCAGAAAGGTGAAAGAAAGGTAGGAAGGGTGGCGGCAAGTTACGGCATTAGCGGTACAAGGTAGCAACCTGTTACTGGGCTGGTGGAACCGAAAGACGGCAGAGAGGGAAGTGGAGGGCGGTTAGAGGGGAGTGAGGTGGCAAGACAGGGAGAGGGAGGGGCAGGAAAAGGGGGGGTAATGACAGGGGTACTGGAGAAATGGCTAAGTGGGAAGGAAGAGAGCGGAACTGGGAAAGTAAGTGTTACAGGAACAGAGGGTGCAGGATAAGGAATGAAGGTGGGGAAAACAGCTCAGAGCGAGGGCAAGCTAAGTGACTAGGCAGTAATTAGAGAGCTTTACAATTGGCATCAGAACAACAATGTTATACAGTATCAACAAACATGAAACATAAAAGCAAAAACAACCAAGAATAAAAAAGCTGAAGTGCCTATAGTACATAATAGGGGGGGAGGAGAACAGGTTAGGAGCATGGGATTCAAGAGGGATCAAACAAACACATTTGTCCATCGAGGTAAGAAAGCTCTGAGATTGTGCTTAAATGCATCGTGAGAAGGAGCATTTCTTAGTCCCTGGGGCAGCAAGTTCCAAAAGTGAGGGCAGCATAACTGAAGGCTCCGAGCCCTTTTTGTGTGGCAGAGAGGAATATTCAATAAGGACTTGTCAGAGGATCTAAGGTCCCGTGAAGGTATAACCGGTTGAGTAGTTTTGAGAGCTCAGCTGGCTTTGATGCTCTGATGATGGTGTCCGAAAGGTTGCAGAGGTAATAGTGCCTGGTGGAGGAGGAGATAGCCAGCCCAGGTCTTTGTATAGCTGACAATGGTGCTTCAGGCACGGTGCTTTAGCTGCATACCTGCAAACATTGTTGAAGGTGGTGTCCCATTGGTGCAGAGCAGTTTTGCTGGCCATGGTTAGGATGGGAGCACCGTAGGGTGAGGGTTGGTAACAGGATTCCTCTAGCAATTGCCAGTTTAGCGGCGGGGTAAGCAGGTAGTTAGTCCTGTAAGCAGCCCTAGCTTACAATTGACAGATTTACAAGTTTCCTGGATGTGCAGCTTTAGGTCAAGATTTTGGTCAAGGTGAATGCCCAAGTAGCGAAAAAAGCTAACAGACTCCAGAGGGTTACCATTAATGTCAGGCACAGAGAGAAGAAGAGCAGGTTCTTAATTTGTGTGGGGATCCAAATAGCATGGCTTTAGTTTTATTGGAGTTAAGGACAAGGCGTTGGGTGTAGCCAGTGCTGCACCAAGTGGAAGTCTGTGGTAAGGGCAGCATTCAGGTTGGTGATATTGTCAGAGTGGGCATAGATGACCAGGTCATCAGCATAAAGTAGTGAGTGGCCAGAGGTTACTACATCAGGAGATTGTTTACAAATAGTGAGAAGAGGAGAGGACCGAGAATGGAGCCCTGAGGGCGCCTATATGATAACAGCACTGTCAGAGATCGCGAGTTGAATTTCACTGCTTGAGTCCTGTTGGCAAGGTAGCTGCTGAACCAGGTAGTGACAGGGTAGGAGAAGCCCAGATTTCTGAGGGAGGCAAGTAGTAAAGGATGGTCAACAAGGTCAAACGCTTTAGTGAGGTCGATGAAAACAGCCCCTGTTAGCTTCCTTTTTTCCATGTTGGTAAGAATGTCAGAGGAGAATTTTGCTAGTGCAGTCATGGTGCTGTGGTGTTTTCTAAAGCCGTGCTGTGCTGTATTGAGTAAGTTGGAGTTTTCAACGAATTCGGTAACTTGAATAGAGACTAATTTCTCAAGGATCTTGCTAAGGACTGATAGTATAGCAATTGGTCTGTAGTTGGTCATGTCATTTTTGCTGCCTTTTTTAAACACGGGAGTAATTCTGGCGGCCTTCCAGATTTCAGGGACAGAGCCATTGGAGAGGGATAGGGTGAAGATTCTAGCTATAGGTCCAGATATGAGGTGAGCAGCCATCTTTAATAGACGGGGTTCCATTCCATCAGAGCCGGGGGCTGGTATTGTCAGAGATAGCCTTGAGCAGCTTGAAGACTTGATGCCTGGTGACCGCTTTGAAGTAGAATGGTTTAGATGAGGTAGGTGAATCGCCAGGGAATGTTGAGTTCAGTTGTGTAGCAGGAGATTGAAGGGAAGCTGTGTAGGCAGATAGGTCAGAAAACTGCTGGTTAAACGCGTTTGCAATAGTGAAGGAGTCATTACAGTGGACACCTTGCAGGACCATTTCTGAGGGGGTGACAGCTTGCGTAGATCCTAAAAAAGTTTTAATGTGGCTCCAAAATTTTCGAGGGTCGTTGGAGGAGTTAGTCAGCAGGTTTTGACAGTATATGCTTTAGCCTGCCTGATGCGCCTTTTGCAATCATTTCTATACTGCTTGTACAGGATAAGATCCAGGGGAGCCCAGATTTTTGTATTGTTTCCATTGCTTATCTCGGACTTTAACTTACGTAGGAGTTCTTTATTTAGCCATCTTGACTGCTGACCTCTGACTCTTCTTTTTACCTTTGGGAAGTGTTTCTTTTGTACTTGCCAAACTTGGTGAGAAATATGTTAAGGGCAGTGTCAACATTGGAGGTGGAGAAAAGCGTCAGTCCAGCCTATGTCAGATATGTCAGATAAGAAGGCTTGTGTTCGAGGGCAGCAGCATAGTTCGTGAAGGTAATCAGTGGTGGTTGAGAGCAGGCGGTTGGCAGGGCGCCAGTGACAGAGCGTTAGTGAGTGATCTGTAAGTGAGTCAGCCAGGGACGGTAGCTTGGAAACATGATCCGGTCTATTTGTAGGATCCAGTCCAGTAACAACCCTGATAGTGAAGACGTGGTTCTAGTGCAGATAGTTATAAGTTGGTGAAAATTGTGCTTCTGGATCAAAGATGCAAGGAGATTGTGATGTGGGCCCAGCCAGTTCAGGTTCAAGTCACCGAGAAGGAGTGTTTCATTTGTTTTTACATTTTGAGAAACGTACTGCAGTAGGTTCTGGAGACCGTTCAGCCCACTGGTTGGTGGGTTATACACACAAGCGATATGTAGGTGTTTCGACCAGTGTCAGGGTTGCGTACAGCGCTTCACAGCATGAGGTAATCAGGGTTAGGTAGGGCGGCTAGAGACAGATGACTTTTATAGTAAATAAGCGACCCCACCCCCTCTTGGACAGGTCGATCTCGCCGAAGAATATTATACCCAGGTAGAGGGCAGGAGGTATCGGATACAGTAGGTTTCAACCAGGTTTCAGTGAGGCATAGTATGTCAGGATCACCAACTTAGCCCAGGCTTCAAGTTCAGCCAGGTGACTCAGGAGGCTTCTAATGTTCATATGGGCTAGTACCAGGACTTTTTAGTGCTAGTTGAGGTAGAGAGGGGTGCAGAGTTTGGGACCAGGGTTAGATTCAATATCACCAGATAGCAGGAGGAGCCTCTGAGCCAGGTGTATAAACATGTCTACAGGGAACATGCCTGGCTTAATTTTAGGTATGACTGCCCAAGAGATAGAAGTGGAGGGATAGGTAGGTACAACCCCTTTTGAGTAGTATAAGTATAAGTACATAACAGGAGAGACAGGAGTATATACCTGGTGGTTAAGTCACAAGCCAAAAGAAATGATGAACAGCTGAGGTACAAAGTCACAGAATGTGTTAGAATTCCTGAAGGTGATGAACTGTGCCTGTGCATATGCAGGATGCGAAATCCTTTTGTCTGCATGCTTCTTTGTCATTCAAAGAGGTTGTTGAAAAGCCCACATACAGATCATGGAGCAGGTCAGACGAAAATGTGGATTCAAGCAGACCTAGAGTCACTGAGTTTGTCAGACTTAGTTGCTTGACTTATGTTTTGCTAGGGATAGCTTCCAAAAAGTTGATTTTTAAATGAAAAATGTAGATACCTGGTGATGATGTTTTGCAGAAATCCAGTTCAGTAGACTTTCACGGATGTAGTGAGCAAGAATGGTGTAGTTACTCGAAGCAAAATCTATCCCTATTGGACGGTTTGGCTGAACCCCCCCCCCCATGAGAATGGGATGAGAATTCTCATGATGTTTTTGGGACCTAGTTTAGACTCTTCCCCTATCCCAGTTGGGCTGGTTATTCTGTAGTGGATGGACACTGGAACAATATGCTCCTTTAACTGTGCCCACCTCTCTCCTTAGAATTGGTAATCCAAACCCCCATCTACCTTCTGCCCTTTTTGCCTCCCCACACCCTACACTTCACATCCCACACCCAACACCTATTCACCCTGTCTTCCTCACCTTATCAACCTCCTAACATCTTTCATATTACCTTTTTTCCCCACACGTTTAATTTGACAAAGTCACTACTGACTCCTATGCTGTTTCTGAATCATTGAGCCGTGCCTTACATGTAACATACTTGTAATGATATTGCAATGTAATATTCCTTGCTCTTGTATTTTGCCATATGTTCTTCTTTCTCTAAACCCATTCTGTATTATGTTTAATGCGTGTACTTTTTTTGATGTAAAACCTTTGCAAAAGAACTTTTGGTTCAAAGGTGTTTGTAATCCTAGAGATCAATAAATAAAATCAATAAATAACTATGGGTTATCTGATGTTATTAGCAGACTGTGATGTTCCTTTATTTTATGTCAAGTTTGTCGTCTTGTATCTGTACTTGTTACTCGTGTTGATGTTTGTGGTCTTCTTTACAGGTACTCTTAATTTGTATTTCCATGGAGTAGTTAATGCTCTGGTGAGGGCGTATGTTGGACTCCATGTTTACTTAATGTTCTCTGTTTATGGTTAAAGTTAATAAACTATTAATAAAAAAACATGATATTGATCCAACCCCCATTTTCAATGCAGGTGGATGAATTTCTTAACTGTTATCATCAGAAAGAAGTTATTACCGAACAGGAAGTCTTATTCCTTTCTCAGAATTTTCCAATGATCCTTACAATTTACACCTTGCCAAAGGTACACAGCGACCCTTGAAGACCACTTAGTCATCTGATTGTTTCCAGCATTGGCTCTTTAACTGAAAATCTTTATAAGTTTACTGATGTTTTTTTACAAACCCTTGTGGTTCACTTACCTTCTTATCTTTGTGACACCATGGTGGTCTTGGAGGCCCTGGAACATTTTCATTTTAATGCTGGGTCTGTGTGGCTCACAACTGATGTGAAATCACTTAACACCAGCATCTGACATCATTTGGGACTATGCGCAGTCCAGATGTTTATGGATTTATTTCTTACACACCACATTATTGAGCCTGATTTTTGTGATCGAAGGCCTAGATTTACGAACACACAAAATTTGCCAGCAGAAAAAGGCCTAGAGGTCTATCAAGTCTGCTCGGATGTGCAGCTAGCAACCCTTATTCTGCAGCTTCCCCTTCCTTCCACCCTTCCCCTACATTGACCCTTCCCCTTGTCCTGTTCCATCCCCTTTTGAAGTAGTCCACTGTTCTACTGGATACCACTGCTGCAGGTAACGCATTCCACCCAGCCACCACCCTCTCAGTAAAAAAGTGTCTCCTCATCTCCCTCCTGAACCTTCCTCCCTCCAGTCTCATATCATGGCTCCTGGTGTCCCTCCCCTTCCTTACTTTGAACAGCCCCTCTGTACCTGTCTTGTTTATTCCTTTCATGTACTTAAAGGTTTCAATCATGTCCCCCCCGTCCCTCCTCTCTTCCAGTGAGTACATGTTCAACTCCCTCAGCCTCCTCTCGTATGATAAGTCCCCCAGCCCCTTGATCACTTTTGTTGCCCTGTGCTGCACCCCTCCAGTAGCTTAATGTCCCTCTTCAGATACGGGCGCCAGTACTGCACACAGTACTCCAGGTGCAGTCTAACTAATGACCTATACAGTGGCAGAATCACCTCCTCCCTCCTCAAGGATATACCCCTTGTAATACAACCCAGTATTTTGTTGGCCTTCGCAGCTGCCTTCCTACATTGTGTCGAGTTGTTCATTGACCCTGTAATAAGCACCCCCAGATCCTTCTTCTCCTCCTCTGTCTGGGCTAGCTGCACTCCCCCAGCTGGTAACTCCTCCTTGGGTTCTTCATCGCAAAATGCAGCACCTTGCACTTTTTGGCATTAAACCCCAATTGCCAGGTGTTTGACCAGGTTTCAAGCTTTGCCAAATCATCCTGCAACCCCTGCCATCCCCCTAGGTCATCCACCACTGCTCCTGTCTTGGTATCATCAGCAAACAGACTGATCTTGCTCTTGATGTCCAATTAATGTCCACAATGAATATCCCAAACAACACTGGTCCCAACACCGAGCCCTGTGGAACACCACTCATCACTACCCTTGGGTGTGAGAGCTCCCCACCCACCACCACCCTCTGTTGCCTTCCCTGAAGCCAGTTTCCTACCCATCTCACCAGCTTTGCACCTGCTCTGTGCCTACTAACTTACTTCCCAGCCTTCCATGTAACACCGAGTCAAATGCCTTACTGAATTCCAGATACAGGACATCCACTGCATGGCCCCTGTCTAGTTGCCTAGTTACCCAGTCATAGAACTCCACCAGGTTGGTTTTGCAGGATCTGCCCTGTAGGAAGCCATGCTGTCTGTTGTCCAGTAGTCCTTTGGCCTGTGGGAGGGCCACCAGCCTTTCCTTCAGGATAGTCTCCATTAGCTTACCCACGATGGATGTGAGGCTCACTGGTCTGTAGTTTCCCGATTCATCCTTGGGGCCACTCTAGTGGAGGTGCACCACATGAGCCATCCTCCACTCCTGAGGTACACACCCTGAATGTAGTGAGGCATTAAATAGACCTGCCAAAGTTCCTGCAAGGACCTCTGCCACCTTCAGTACCCTGGTGTGGATACCATCTAGGCCTGGTGCCTTATCCACCCTCAATGCCTTCAAACCCTCCCGAACACTGGTCTCCATGATTTCCCCATCTGTCACCCCCTCCCCTCCTGTTTCTGCCATTTCTCCCACCTTGGGTGTCAGCCCCCCTTCTCTTTAGTAAATACTGAGCAGAAGTACTCATTTAGTGCTTCTGCCTTATCGCACCCTGCTTTCACCCAACCCCCCTCCTTCCTAATCCTTACTATGTGGTCCTTACAGCTCCTTTTCTCCCTGATGTACCTAGTGAAGTCCTTCTCCCCCTTCTTAATGCCTTGTGCCAGCCTAAGTTCCATAGATGCCTTGGCACCCCTTAGTGCCCTTGTCACCTCCTTCGATTCCATCAAGTACTCCTCCCTGTCCTCCCCTCTCCCTGTTTTCTTGTACTTCCTAAAGGCAGCTCTTTTCCTCCTCACCTTTTCCATGACCTCCTTGCTCAACCAGCTCGGTTTCTTAGCCCTAGCCTTCTTGCTCTCGGCCTTGCAGCAGGTTTTGGTTGTCTCCACTATCCCCAGCTTTATGAGCTCCCACCTCTGGTTAGTGTCCATATTAAATTGAATTCTGGCCAGGTACCCTTTTACCACTTCCCCCATCCTCCCAAAGTTGGCCCTCCTGAAGTCCAGCACTCTTGCGCCAGATTCCATTCCTTCCTTGCCCATATCCAATGTGAGCCATACTGAGTGGTGGTCACTCCCTGACAGTGGTTCCTCCACTGTAAGTTCTCTCACATAGTTCCCATTTGCCAGCACAAGGTCAAGGGTATTCCATAACCTGGTTGGTTCACTGACCATTTGCAGCAGGAAGCTGTCCTGGAAGGCATCCAGCAGTACCTGCTCCCTTCTGTTCCTGGTTGTTGGGGTAGTCCAGTCCACTCCTGGCATGTTGAAGTCCCCCACAATCACCACACACTACCCTTCTCTAGGCCCTCCTGATCTGTCCAGCTAGTTCCCTGTCTAACTCCTCCATCTGAGATGGTAGCCTGTACACCACTCCCATTCTAAGAATCCTATTCTTGGAATCCTGGATTTGCATCCAAATTGACTCCATACTACCCTCCTCCCCTTCCTCCCTTACACACATCAGTCCTTCCTTCACATATAGTGCCACACCCCCTCCTTTCCCAATCACCCTGTCCCTACTAAATGACCTGCACCCTGGTACAGACAGGTCCCAGTCATTGTATTGGGTGGCCCACGTTTCTGTGATGTCTGCAATGTCCACCTCTCCCTCTGCCATGAGTACCTGTAACTCTGCAGTTGTCTTCCCAAGGCTCCTAGCATTAAAGGTAACCACCTTCCACCTCCCCCCCATCCTGTCTTCCTTTACTAGCATCACCAATAGTACTTGCCATTTGTCCTTTGTCACTGTTATGGGGGGTAAGCTCATATGGTTTCCCAACCTGTGGTCTCTGCATGTCTCTTGCCCAGTTGCCACCCCCCGCTCCTAGTTTAAATTCCCTACTTCCTCTATGTACTCCTCCATCCTCTGTTTCAACACTTTCTTTCCCTCCTCACTCAAGTGTAGTCTGTCCTTGGCATAGAGACTACTGTCCTCCCAGGTCCCTCCCAACTCCCCCAATAGCCCATACCCTTTAGCACAACACCAGGTTCTTAGCCATCCGTTAAACTCCTCTATTCTCAGCTTTCTTGTTATGTTTGCCTTGGGCACTGGAAGTATCTCTGAGAAAGTTACTGGTCTTCCTGCCCTCTCACATAATTGTGCTAGTTCCTCAAACTTCTTCTGCACTATGTCTACTGTCTTGTCAGTCAGGTCGTTCGTCTCAAGATGTATAATTAAATGATGCTTGTCCCTACCCCTTCTAGCATATTTCAGAACAGATTGTCTCGCCCTTTCCGCTGTCATTCCTGGCATGGCCTCCACCCAAATGTGACTATGCCTCTCCCCCTTGCTACCCCACCTGACTCCTCTTAGTATTGAGTCCCCCAGCACTAAGATTCCACCACTCTTACTCCCTGCTTGCTTCCATTCATCTTCCTGTCTCATTTCTGGCTCCTCTACTTCCTCCTGCACATTATTTTCCCCTTTTGCCCCGTTGCAGTTCTCCCAGTAGAACTTCCCCTTGCTCCAGTTTGGTCCAGGCATTTATCAATTATTCCTCTAATTTCATCATTTCCCTTCTCTGCCTTCTTCCTCTCTAGCAGTGCAAAACTATTTTCTGAAGATCCTTCACAAATGCACGCTTCCTCTCTCTTCATAGTAACCTGTTCTCTCCTTTCCACTCCATGACTTTTGCCACTTCTTTGCCTCCCCTCACAAGTCCCTATCTCCTCCTTCCATTTGTCTTTTGTCTCCTGACCTGGTTTCCCTAGCAATTGTTCTTCCTGGCCTGGGCCCTCTTGTCCCTGCTTCCCTTCTTCTGACCCTCTCCTCACCACTGTTGGCTTAAATCGCCCTCCCTCATCTCCCATTCTTCCTCCCTCCAGTATTGGGCTAAACTCACCCCCAGTCTGCCTTGCCTGTCTTAGTTCCTCCTGCAGACCCTTAAACTCCTTTCTAAGTTTCTCTATGTGGCTGTACACTAAACATCCTCCCACACTCCAGGCAATATTTAGAAAGATTGGTGCACCACTGTTGTTGCAGCCTACCACCCTACCCATTGCTGTTGTTTCCCACCAGCGACCCCCCACCCTTCCAGATGCAGGATACCAAATACTCCCCCAAGTCTCCCCTCTCCCCCCTCGATCAGTGCAAAACATTATTTTCTTAATTTCCCTTGCCCCCTTTCTTGTACACATTTACATAGACTGAGCAACTGCTTTTTATATTCCTAACCTTCCTATCCACACTAAAAAAGAGACTTTAAGTTGCTATTGCACAACCTTCTTCAAACTCCTACTCCTCCTTTCCACAATGCAATTGCAATGCAAATAAGTAACAATGAAAGCTCCTAGATTTGCAGTTACTTTCCTTCCATTGAGATAGCAGTCACTTCTTCACTTGCTGCTGTTCCTTTCCTGGATGTCTGTTTCTGCAATGACAGGTGCATATCCTTTGCCCGTTTGAGAAAGTGATGTCAGAATCCCTGGTATAAAGGAAATCAAGGACCAGGGGCAGGTGAGGTGAGGGGTTGGGGGGTGGGACCAATCCAAGTCTTCCACAAACAATCAGGTAGCTGAGGCCCCTGGTCAGACCATTAGCACCCTTCCCCCACTATGCACTAACCTTTGCAGCTAGTGAAGCCAGCAAAAATGAATCACAATTCTACTCAAAGCCCCCAAAATAGGTTTGCTGTCAAAAGAAACAGGTCTCCAATTCACACAGCTTCACCAACAACACAACAAAATAGGCTTGAAATTAGAAGATATAGGTCTCTGATTCAAAGAAACAGCCCCAGTTAAATCTCACCAAATAGGTTTTAAATCAAAAGAAATAGGCCTCTACAAATGCAGCCTGCTACACAGTGAAACATCAAACAAATGAGCCCACTTATATCCACCAAAACAGTTTTCAAAATTCCAACAGCCCCAAAACAATACCTTGCTAGCCCCTTAGAAGTAGTAAGAAAGAAGAGAAATAACCTTCTACCAAGTAAAATCCACAAGAAACAATGTAAAAACAACAAGAAGCTACTGTACTATAACAAATCTGATCCTTTCCCTTCTAGTTCCTTCTGAAAAGCCAAAGCAACTGACACCACACCTGATCTTGTTTAGTAATTTCTTCATGTTTGACTCCAAGTTCTGTCTTCAAGTTTGTAGTATGGCTGTGGGGTCTGCGATTGTGCCCTCCTATGCCAGCCTTTTTTGGGGTTGGTGGAAGATGATGGCCATCTTTGACCCTGTACTAATCTTTTCAAAAGCAAGATCAAATACTGGGGCCAATATATTGATGACATCCTTTGTATCTGGCAGGACAGTACTACTGAAACAGAACAATTTGTGTCTTATCCTAATTCTAATGACTGAAATGTATCTTTTACTCACCCCACTGATCCTGTATCTATCATGTTTCTTGATTTGACCCTCAAACCCTCATCTGATGGGATAATTTTGATAGAGACATACAGAAAACCCCTATCAGGAAACACACTTTTGAGATTTGACAGTTCCCACCCCAGACACCTTTTGTGTAGTATTTCAAAAGATCACTTCCTTTGTTTATGTAGGAATTGTTTGGATGAGACTAGTTTTCTCCACCAGGCCAATACCCTTAAAGAGTGCTTTATCCAATGAGGTTACGACCCTTCTTTGGTAGAAGAGGCATTTTCATCTGCTTTAACACAAAACCGGAGTACACTCCTGACTCCTAAACTGTGTACTAAACCTGACTCCAAGTGTATTCATTTCATGACTGAATTTAATACTATTACTCTTAGAACAGCTGATGTTCTTAAGTGCTATTGGCATGTCCTGGGTGCAGATGCTGATCTCATGAATGTGGTAGACATTGCCCCCTGGGTAGTTTATTAGAAGGGCCCTAGCATAAGAGACAAGATTGTTAGGAGCAGTATCCCTCCCAATCACCATCCGACAACTATTTTTCCTCCCAGACTGGTTGGCTCTCACAAGTGTGAGAACTATAACATCTGTCAGTACATGAGTCCTAGCTCCACTTTTACCAGTCCCACTAATAGTTACAGCTATGAGATTTTACAGATTATTGCTGGTTGGACCCAATTTGTGGTATATGTACTGTGGTGTAAATGTCCATCTATTGTTGTGGGTAGGACTGTGTGTACTCTTAAGGAACGTATCCATGAGCACATTTTATCAATACAAAATGGACAATGTGACACCACAGTAGATAGCCTCTGGTCAATGTTTCATCAGGGTAACTTGAATTATTTCAAGTTCATGGCAGTTGATTGTATAAAATCCAGTTTTCAGAGTGGCAACAAACTTAGGACTTTCCTACAAAGGGAAAGCAAACTGATATTTATAATGGGTGGACTGTGTCCAGTAGGATTGAAATGACTCCTGGGATTTGTCTCCATATCTGTAAAGAATTCTTTTGTAATTTAAGGCCCATTCCCCTTTCCCTTTGTTTTCCTTTTTATTTTCTTTTACTTATTTTTACTTCATTTAGATTTATTTTTACCTTACTTATTTTACTTACTGGTCTTTTCTTCTAGTGGTCCTTTTTTGTCTTCCCTGTACTTTTTTACTTTTTCTTTTAACTTCTTTTTTTCACAATTTTTACATGGGCTTAATTATATTTTTTTGTTCTTTCCACAGGAGCCTCTGGATGTCTAAGCCATTTGCTTTAAATTGCTGGTTCATATCTGCATACTTAGTATATACTTTTTAGATTCTTTAACTTTATGACATTTTTTTGTACAACATTCACTGGCAATTTTTTTAATTAATGTATATTTGTAGCTGATGTTTACCTAATTTTATTAGGCTTTATGTTTTCTGCTTTTTGTATGATTGGGTTACTCTTTCTTCATGTTTGATTCTGTGCATTGTATCTTTAATTGGCTGCACTATTTAAAAAGCATTGATTCCTTAGTCACCCCTCACCCTCATGAAGAACCCACAGGGGATTGAAGTGCTAGGGCATTAGTGTCTGCTAGTATGTAGCCTACACTAAATAAAATGTTACCCTTCACCACAGCTTTTACTGTGTACTAGCTTTATTTCTGCACACCATTGGTTGTTTGGTTTGTCCTCTGTTTTGGTGCTGCATTTTTGTTCCTGAGCGCCAAGCTGTTTTGGGATTTTTCCACCAGCCAGCCACAAGGACAGTGAGAAAATGAACCAAATAGCCTGAAGCCCAACTGAGGAATGAAACTGTCTAAAATAATAAAAGTAAAGAGGTACTGTATGGGCACCACCATCTAGGTTGTCCCTAGCTCCCTAGGATGATGAGAAGTCATCAGAGAGTAGAAAGCAAGCTCACGAAAGATGGTCAGTCCTGAATTCAGTTGTACAGAGCTTGCAAGCTGCTGTTAATTCTGTTGCATCTTTTGCTTAAAAAAATGATGAAGAAGACAGCAGAGATTAAAATGAGCTGACCAGAGATACTGTTCAGCCAATCATCACTGAGCCCAACGAGTGTAGGAAGACATGCACCAAGTAAGCCACAGCTTACAAGTTGGTTGCAGAGGGGAGGTATTCTGGGCCTTGATCAATTTTGGTTACACTGATTGTCAACCCTACTGGTGTGATAACATAAATGGTGTGCTCTGTTTGGGGTAAACATAATGTCAAATTCCAAGTGCTGCCATATTTTCTGCTCCTACAATGCAATACCTAAAGTACAACGTGGTGTGTATGAGGGGTCTGAGTATCAAATATAGGGAATATCTACAATGTGGGAGTGGCAGCGAAGAGGCACTAAAGGGTTCTGGCTTGCATTTTTTTAATTTTCTAGCTTCACTGCTGCTGAGCCCCAGAGCTGGGCTCAGGGAATGATTTTGCTATGTCACTTTACAATAGCCTGGTTGCTGATGTGCTTTGTTCTGTTTGTCAACCTTTGGGTTAAAACATTAATGGCTCAAATCTCTGCACAGGGATTTCTCATAAATCCAACTCTCCCGAAGTGCATTTACAGGGCTTTGGTGCAAAGAAGCAGGGGTTGCCCTGCTTGTGATCCAGTATTTCTGTAGTAAAACATAATTGCCTTGCTCTAGCTCCAGAGCTGTGAGAGTTTTCAGCTGCTGCTTTCTCAGATTGCTGGCAGGGCTTTTCCAGGCAGGAGATCACATTTCTATATCCCTGAGTTACTGCCTGCCTTGTGGGGTGGGTGAAGGCAAGTCCTCTTGTGGGGTAAACAAGAGACCGCACCTCTTTCTTTTGGAAGTGCATTAGGTCTATCACAACTGTACACAGCCTACAGTAACTCTACCTGTCCAGAAAGAAGAAGTCCCAAAGGAGCAAACATTTCTGCAGAAACTGAAAGTAGTGAGTACTGCAGGTCATTACCCAAACACTTTTTGTAATAAGATCGCTAGGGATAGTTAGATTATGCTCTGAGCATATTGCATGAGTGTAGTTTTATGCACAAAAGACAGACTGTTCAATCCGGGGACAATGGAAATTACTTTCATTGACATTTGTGTTTTAGCTTTGCTTATATTTCAGCTACCTTACTTAATGGTGCAGCACTGAGGTCCATCTACCCAGGCCTAGAACAGCCAGACTGCATGCATGCAATATACTGTGGGAGCTTCCAGAGTGACTGTGGGTAAACTGGTGCACCAGTTGGCTGGTTGTGGGACTGAGTCTGCCTGCAGGAGGATGGCTGGAGTTGAATTGTATTATTTACATTTAACCTTGTCTTCAGCATTTCAGATCCTGTTCCTGTGCCCCAATAAATTCCATTTGTTGTTTGATTGAAATTCAAGAGCATTTTGCTATTATAATATGTTATTTGCACTCTTAGAGTGATAAGTGAGGAAGGGAATGTGTTATTGGGGGTCCCTGTCACAGAGGGTGGGGGTTGTATATTTTTTGCAGTTGGGAAGTAACTGGCAGTACTGTATCAAAAGGATCTCCATAGCTGAATGTACTGGGCTAAATTCTAAGTTCTCCCTAGTACCCCAAACTCAGATGTCATCTAGCTAAAGGCCTTAAAGACATTGCCCAGAGACCATCATATAGGCTTAGTTACATACCTCACCGATGTGAGTCGTTACGCATCTAACCATTAGATCATTGAGAAAGCCATATAGGAAACTATGGCCCTAACTCACTGCTTCCACCCTGTTGCAAATTCCTACAACACAAGGAGCATGGCTCGGAATGCCCTTGAACCGCCTTTCCTCTGTTCTCAGTTGGGCAAGCATTCATTCACAGTTAGGGACTCTGGCTGGTTAAATGAGCTGCCAGATACCTCACTCAATCAGCCTAAGTTTGACCAGTCTAAAAGAGTACAATGGGCAACCCTAGCAGTTCAATGCAATTGTAACTGCTAATCATCCCAACTAAAATCCCTCCTGATATACTACTGTATTTGAACTGTGCCAGACTCTGGCTCTAATGCCATGTACCATTACTATACTTGTTCTACACTGTTTCTGTGAACCTGCCTTATTATAAAATTGTATGCAACTGATTCCAGCCTTTTTGTTTGACTATAGTTGTACTTATTTGACTTCATTCTACTGGAACTCGCTTACTGTATTTGTTACGTTGCTTTCTACTCTCTCTTATTGACGTGGGACTTTTGTAAAAGAGCATTTGTGCTAAACTGTATTCTCCAAAATGTTCAATCAGTGAATCAATCAATCAATAAATAAATAAGTAAAGAAAAGTAATAGAAACAACCAATAGTTACAGGTGTCTGAAAAAACTGAAACAGAATTTGTCAGCTGAAAAGTATGGCTAGGCCCATCCAGTCTGCCCAGTTCCCTGCCAGTTGTACCTCTGCAGACACCAACTGGTCTCTGGGGACCCTCTCCTCTCCTGTTTTTGTACTAATATACCCCTATGTCTATCCCATGCATGCTTAAAGCCTTCTACTATTCTAAACTCCACAACTTTGGGTGGCAGTCTGTTCCATGCTTCTACCACCCTTTCTGTTAAGAAGTATTTAATCCCATCCTTCCTGAAATTTCCCCTCTCCGATTTCATTACGTATCCTCTAGTCCTGGAGCTCATCCTCTTATGAAGGAGGTTCCCTCCACTCTGTTTTCACTTGTGAGGTACTTGAAGGTCTCAATCATTTCACCCTCCCACTCTCCTGTCCTCTAGAGTATACATATTGAGATCCTCCCTATTCACCTCAGCATTCCAATAGTCCTGACTGTGATCTTGTCACACTGTGCTGTCACCTTTGAAGTCTTCTGAAATAATAACCCCAAGGTCCTTTTTCCTGATTAGTGACTGCCAACACATCTCCCATCCTATGCTCATAACCAGGGTTCCTGTGCCCCACATGCATGATTTTGCACTTTTTGGCATTAACACCCAACTGCAATACCTTTGACCACTCTCAGTTTCCTTCGACATCTGCATGTTGTCTCCATTCCCTCTTAGGTGTCCACTCTGCTGCAGAGCTTAATGTCATCTGCAAAAAGATACATTTTCTAATCCAGTTCCTCTGCAATGTCCTCTATGAAGACATTGAAGAGGACTGCTCCTAGAACCGAAGACTGTGGTACCCCACCGGTCACCCCCTGTCCTTAGAGTATGTACCATTTCCCTCTACCCACTACCTCCTATCACTTAGGCATTACAAACCCACATAACCATTTTAGCCCCCACCAATAAACTGGTCAGCTTCCTAATCAGCCTTTTGTACGGCACAGTGTCAAAGGCCTTGCTGGAAGGTGTTGTGTGTATCTGTGCATGAATACAACTTAAAGAGAAACAGTTAAAGGTAAACAGCCCCGTCTTTTAGCATGGATTTTCAACCACAGCCATGCATTATCTTACCTGCTTCATGATACACAGGAAAAGCGGATGAGGGCTTTCTCAGGAAAAACATTTAGAGAACAATCTAAGTATACTGGACACAACATCAATTCACCATGATATAAAATTTCAACAAGATTTTTTTTTTTACCAATTTCTTTATGCTCCCTGTTTTCCATTTTTCTGTCCCCCTCCCAACATGGGGGAAAGGACATGCAATGGTGCCAATGGCAGTGCAATGCACATTTCTGTGCCCAGCATAGCGGGCATCTGTCCCACCTCCCCCACAGTGTAGTGTTGGTTTGCCAACCCCAACCACCACTAGGGGCCAGGCTAATAGTGGCAACTGATCCCCTCCCTTTTTGGAGGAGAAGAGCAGTCTTGGGGATGCTCAATCCGCCTCCTCCTCCTCCTCCTCCCCGGAGCCAACCCTCTGACTCCTGAAGTTGCTCCTGACCTTGGGTTGTTGGTGCTGCAAGAAAATAATTTTATTTTGGTGTGGTAAAGTACCATATGGTGCCTGTATCCCCACCAACATATTGGGATATCCACAGACCCTTTCCTCAGGACGGATGAGTCACATCTTTTAAAAGGATTTATTTTACCACAAGAGTATGGTACTTAAAGTAAAAACAGTTCACTATTAGATTATTAAATGACGTCCAACTTTACTAAAAATGTATATATTTGGTTGAATCCTAACCTTAATATCTTAAAATGTACAACGTTATCAAAACGTTCATATTTCAAATGTAAAGAAATGTATGTTTTTGGGGCATGGTAGTGGCCCTATAGTTAGGATTGAGTAGGCTGTTTAATGTTGAACCCAAATAGTTGCACCTTAATAGCATTGATGTTTTTTGATGAAATAGTACAACATATGGCATGCCTGGTCAGGCTGCCAGGGTCTCAAGACATGAAAAGTTTCATGACAGCAGCTTGTTGGGTTTTCAAGATACAGCATGCCAAACAATGTAAAAAACAAATCATATTTTTTCCTGTACTTAACATGTTTTTTTTTGCTCTCATGTACAGGCTACATGTAACTAAATTTCTGCACAAACTGTTCAGGGTACATGTGGTCCGTGCTGGAGTAGTGCCTTTCAAAGGTTTGGTGCTTCTTGAGTTGTAAGGTTTTTTAAAAATAGCCACTGCATATGAACCAGACATCTCTGGTTCACAAGAGTGTTTTTTGATTTGCAAATTTGATCTATCACGAACCAAAGATGGGTCTCACAAACCACTTTTGATTTTTGTAGTTCATGACTGCCGCCATCTTGATTCTTTATTTCTGTTACTACTGACCTTGCTAAACACTTAAAAAGGAATAGGTTTAGCAAAACTAAAACATCCTGATGTCCACTGTTTTTCCTAAGTAGGATTTTATAGTCTGTTTATGGGGAAATTTGCTAACATGTCATATTTCACACATTTAGGATCTTTCCTGAGCAAATTTTGGTTCAAACCACTTTTTTTGTTTGAACTACAAAGTTGCTAGTTCATGAACCAGGAAAAGTGGTTTGAACCCCAACAAATAGTTCAAAGCAGAAATCGCTCAGGAGACATCATGACTGTGTGAAATGTAACATTTTGAAAATGTCCCATAAACAGTCTATACAGGGGGACTTCTCTGACTTCTTCAGCTGCAATTGGAATTCATGCTACAGTGAAAGCAGTGAGCCACTGTTTCCCTGCTATGTAATGGTGCCAACCCCCCACTATTGCCATCTGTTTTGCTACTTTTCCCTGGTGCCTAGTGGCAACCCCCACCCTCTGATTGCCATCTCTATAGAGAAGTAATTTGTCCCTGGTGTCTAGTGGCTACACCCTTCCAGTCACCATCCCCATAAACAATTCATATTTCTCTGGTGTCTAGTGGCATCTCACCCTCCAGTTGCCATCCCAGTGAATATTCCATATTTCCCCTGGTATCTAGTGGCACGGCCCACCCTCTGGTTGCCATCCCAGTGAAGATTCTATCTTTCCCAGGTGTCTAGTGGCACACCCACCCTCCGATCACTATCCCCATATTTTCTTGTTCTTTCCTTGGTATCTAGTGGAACCCCCCCCCCCACTCTCTGATTGCCATCCCCATAAAGAAGTAATTTGTTCCTGGTGTCTAGTGGCTCCCCTTCCAATCACTGTCCTTGTAAACAATTCATCCATCTATTCCTGGTGTCTAGTGACATCCCCATCCATCGATTGCCATCCCCATGAAGATTCTATCTTTCTCTGGTGTCTAGTGGTACCCCCACCCTCTGATTGTCATCACCATATTTTCTTGCTGTTACCCTGGTGTCTAGTTGACAACCCCCAAGGAAAACCTCACCACTGATTTGCCAAGACATTGGAGACCCCAAATTCTAATGTTTTTTCCTTTACTGCTTGTGGGGGCGGGCATGTGTTAGGGTTGGAAACCCTAATGCCACATTTCTCTCTACTTTTTCTGTGTTAAGTTACCCTAACTGGTACATTAATGCAGTGTGTTTACAAAGTATATATATATATATATATATCCTTATGTGATCCCAATGTAATATGTGTTTTTTTCTGTGAACTATTTTAACAGAGGAGGATTTCTGTGGGAAATCAACACTGCATTCTCTTTGCTGTCCTAGGCCTAAGGGAAAACAAACATTTCAATTTTGCCACAGAACAAAGCTCCAGTCATTTAAATGTGATTATCTGTTTATGTATAAACACAAGCCAGAGTAGGCCACATGGGCCTACTGTGATGTGTCATACCATATGGGACAAAGGAAGGCAGGTCTAAATCACAGCCAATATCCAAATTGGGTTATTTTGGTGTTTAGAAGCAGAGGCAGGATACAGATCAAAGAAGTGTTCATCTAGTGATGTAAGAAGGGTATATCAGGTGATGTGAGTGGAGGGGCTGGCCTGATGGGAATATTTCTCTCTAGCCTCAAGCACTGAATACTAGACAGGATGAAGGTATACTGGGAGCTGCCATGTATGAAGGCAGAAAGCAAAATAAAACACAGCTACAAACTGGGATCAATACAGTAAACAATTTAATGAATCACCATTGTGCAGTACAGGCTAACAACATTAGTGATTTAAGGCTTGATGTGAGTGGAGGGCCTGTCTGACAAGGATATTTCTCTGTCTGCATCTTCTTTTAATAGTTAGTCACAATTTGGGAACCTATCCGGGACACATCTTCATCGGTATCTACTATAACTGAAAAGATACCAGTTGGGAGTAATCTTGAACTAGCTACTTAGAATCTAGTTTAAATCCTTATGAGTTTATTATGTCTGTGTAAAAGCTTTATGTTTTCTTTTCTGTGGTGTTACTGTATTCTGAATAGATTAATGCATGTATAACTCTGTACCATATGTAAATATCTTAAAGTATTAAATATTACTTTTATATACCTCATTTTCTCTGTGATTATACATTTAAGTATATAGGTAACCTGATGTAGTTGGCAAGTCTTGATCCATCTCTGAAGAGGCAGGCTACTAAATTATCCAAGGCATCCCTGGGATAATACAAGGCAGGTGAAAGAATGTTCCCAGCTGTGACTGTAGGGGTGGGTCATTTGCCTTTGGGAAAAGCCACTGTGCTGTGTGAGCAGTGGCTACTGGTAGGGAACAAACCTAAAGATAAACAAAGTGAGAGTAAAGCTGGGTGGTGGTAGCACACCATGTTGACCATTCACATGGTTGAAGGGTTGTTACAAGCTGGTATTGCAGTGCAGACTGAATTCTGGGAGTGCCAGTCTGTGACACCTTGACTGGAATAGACTGCTCCATGAGAAAGGGATTTTATGTGTAAAAACAGCTACAAACTGCTGGGCCAGAACCAAATATAAAAAAAAAATGCTAGAGGAAAAAGATGCCTTGCCAATGATTACTGTTGCAGTGACATTAAGTAAGTGTCAATGACTCAGCAGGTAATGCACTCATCTCTGAGACCAGGAGATCAGAAGGCTGTGGGTTCTATCCTCACACAAGGCACTTGGGTTAAATCCCAATACTAACACGGTAGTGCAGCATGAGGGGGGAGCAGCACTTCTGAGGTGCCATCTTTCAGGTGAGACGTTAAACCGCGGTCCCATCTGCCTGTTCTGGTGGTAGTTCAAGTGGATATTAAAGATCCCATGGCACTTCTCAAAAAGAGTAGGGGACATTTTTATTAAAGAACACAAACAATCACAATATAGCACATAAATTACATTATAATATCGTACAACTTGGTTCATTATTCACCTTACAAATACAATATGATTTAAACTACACACCTTAAAAATAGTGAACAACAGAATAAAGGAAAAACAGTAAACCCCCTCCAAAACCATTAAGTGTGACAATACGTCTTCCCCACCACCAAACAAGTCTAATATCCAAACTAAGATAGAATTCCAGTGTCCACATAACTGAATACAAAAACATATTGAAGTCCAATACATTAGTATGGCAAGATGCAAGCCTGTCAGCCCACCCACCCAGTGTTCTGCCATAATGTAGTTCACATCTCTTGCCCTAGAGTGCGTCCTTCATAGCCATGCACTTTATCTACTTCATCCTGTATTTTAAACAGAATGGCCTGGATATTCAAAAGGGTTGCGCCATGCGCAACAGGGTTGCACATGCACAAGTCCAAAATGCGCCATTCTGCGATATTCAGCAGGAGGCAGTTACGCCACTGGCATCAGGTTGCGCAAGAGAGCAATGCAAATGAATGCATGCTCAACAGGAGGGGGAGGATCCATGCATAACCTGCGCAACCCGATATTCAGTCGGGTTGTGCAGAGTTGTGCATGCGCAACCCCCAACCTGCGCCTGCACAACCTTGAGCCCAAAAAAAAGGCTTAAGTTGAGGGCCACCCACAGGTGAGCTGCTTCATTGCAGGGTGCAACACAGCAGCTGCCACCCCTGGCTGGCCCCCAACTCTTTCCCTGTGCCCCCCACCAGCCCGATCACGGGCATAGTGTAACACGACTCCCCCGCCCACACATCTCCCACAGCCCGATCGCGGGCAGTACAGGTACATGTAACACCCCCATATCCCGAAGCCCGATCGGCGTGCATAGCATTGTATGAACCCCCAGTGCCCGATCGTGGGCAGAATGTAACCCCCAACCCAAATATCTCCCTGGTGGTCCAGTGGACCGTAAAGCCCGATCGCGGGCAGAATCATCTCAAACCCCCAAACATCTCCTGGTGTCAGTGTCCCCACCCATGAAGCCCCTCACCGCTCCCCCGCTGCTGGCGGGGCGGCAGCATCCACCGCCTGCGCCCCGCTGCCCCCCGACTGACTGTCCGGTGGGGCTGCCGCCCATTGGTGCAGAGCTACAGCCAATGGGGCAAGCCCATTGGCTGTAGCTCTGCACCAATGGGTGTGCAGCCTCACCGACAGTCAGTCGGCGGGCGGCGGGTGGCAGGCGGGTGGATGCTGTCGCCACCGCCGCGGGGAGCGGGTGGAGGGCTTCGTGGGTGGGGGACACTAGACACCAGGAGATGTTTGGGGGTTTTGATGATTCCTGCCTCACGATCGGGCTTTACGTCCACTGACCACCAGGGAGATATTTGGGTTGAGGGTTACATCTCTGCCCGCGATCGGGCACTGGGGGTTCATATGTTATGCCCACGATCGGGCTTCGCATGTGTGTGGGGTGTTACATGTACCTGTAATGCCCGCGAATCGGTGTGCATTGTGCGTCGGTCCCCACGGCTGCTGCCTATCAGGTGGCCAGGCGCAAGTCCTCGGGATCGGGCGACCTACATGTAATAGCATGCAAATGGGGCCATAAATAGATGCAAATGGCCCCCTGCGCCTTGCATAAATTATGGCCCCATTTGCATGTCACCTTTTGAATATCGGAAATTTGCGCGATGGCGCAATGGTACTACTGCGCACCGCAAGTTTAATGCTCATCTCTGGCAACTTGCAGTGGCGCAAGTTCCACTGCATCCATGCTAGTGCTGGTGGCTGGGAGTGAGGTTCAACGAGTTGCGCAATAGCGCAACTCCTTTGAATATCACCCCGGCCACACCCCTATGCAACTATTTTGAGCAGCGCAAGGGCTTGCGCCTCAGAATGGCGCAGTTTGAATATCCAGGCCAATGTCTGTATTCTGAAGGAATCTAAAACATCTGAACTGCCATGAAGACCATTTTATGCAGGCAAGAATTACATAAATTGTACTGTTTTGCCATGTCAGCCTTTCATATGGTATTTGTCCTAATATCAACAGATCATATGTCATATTCTGAAACAGAGCTTCACCCCATAATGCTGCTAGTGCCTACCAAAAACCCTGTACATGTATACAGTCAAAACATAAGTGCTGTATTGTTTCTAGCTGTCCCTGACATATCTGTCCTCCACAGCCTCTTTCTCTTAACTGTTTGTCTTTTTGTCTACCTCTAACATTTAATTATTAGTGTCCACATAGACAGGTCACATCTTGCATTTTCAACGGGATCCTGGGCTCTGTTATACTAGCCAATGGTTGTTCAATATTGATATTTGAAGCTACATTAAACAAAGGTTCTTCAAAAAACATCTCTCCACAATGGTTTTATAAAACTGTTTTTTCTCCTGATTTAAAAACCAGCTAAGCTCAATTTTCTATGTCCTTATATATTTCAAAGTAGTTTGTAAATAGACTGGGAGACTATTGTCAGAAACATGCCATTTCCCCTACCCCAAGCTTGCAGAAAAGGGGCTCCCCACACTGTCATACAAAGAACTCCTACATGTGTTTTCTCCACTGAAAAAAGATCTTTTAGAGCTATAAAAAAATTACCAAAGAGATACACTAGAGGTTGTATCATATTCAACCCACCGTTTTTCTAAGCCCTATATGTATGTGCTCTCTTTACAGTATTCAATCTGCTTCCCCAGAGCAGAAAAAAGGCTCATAACTTTAGCATGCATACTATAAGGTAAAGGAAAAAATGTGTGAATCATATAGAAAAACTGGAGCTACATATACCCGAAGTAAAAACACCCTTTTCTTTCTTGTCATCTTCTAGGCTTGCAAGGAAGTCACTTTCTCAAATGCCACATTATACATATTATCCCAATTGAGGCAGTCCACCCCTATTGTACCAAAATACTGTATATCCCTAATATTTTAACATTTGCTTTTGACATTGGAATGGGAAAAGTATCTACCTCCTGAGCTGCACCTAAAACCAGTGTATTACTTTCCCCCATATTAATCTGTATTCCAGTCCTCTTCATTAACTATCCTATCACCTGAAGAACTCTTCTCCCAGATTCTAAATCTGCCACTGAAAAAAACGCAATCATCAGCATAAGCCGTGACTTTACTAAAAACCACCCCTACCTGATTCCAAATAGGTCCGACAGCCTCATCCAACTCTATCGTCCTTATGAGCAGATCCAAACCAAATACATACAATATTGGACTCATAGGACAGCCCTTTCTAACTCCATTCCTGACAAAAATAGGGATACCAAGATGTCCATTGATCAAAGGAGTGACCTGTACATCTGCATATAATGTTTTTAACAAATTTATCAATAATTCAGGTATTCCATAATACTGCAGTACAGCCCAAATATACTCTTGTCTTATAGCATCAAATGCAGTCTCTTGATCAATGGACAGCATATACCCTTCTAAGTTCAAATGTAATCCCTGATCAACAATCCCCCTTATATAAATTTAGTTTTGGGTTATGTTTCTACTCAGGATCACATACGTTTGAACTGGGAGAATCAATTTTTGTGCAAGCCTAGCCAATCTGACCGTTAATATTTGTGTTAAGATCTTATAATCGGAAGTAAGCAGACTGAGAGGTCTCCAATTTTTAATGTCATGTGGGTCCCCTTTTTTATACAAAAAGATCATAACCCCATCCTCCATACTGGACACTAATCTGTTCCCTGCCAAATAGCTTCATAAACCAATTGTAGCCAAGGGGGCAGTCTATCTATAAAAACTTTATAAAAATCATTCGGAATTCCATCCTTACCAGGCGTGGTTCAAGCAGACAATTTACCCACTGCTGCCTAAATTTCCCCTTCCATAACAGGAGCTACCACTGCAAGTTTTTCCTCTAGTAACAAAGGAGGTATCTCCAGATGCTGAAAAAAGGAATTACTGTGTTCCGATCCCAGTGTCTGAAATTTAGCTTGTACATGTACTTGGATCACCTGTTGTATCCCCATCTATCCTGTACTAAAACCCTTTTATCATTTTTCAATGCAATAAAAAGTATTTTCTGCATGCCCTGTTATCCCAAGTCATATGGATTTTCTTGGTCTTTAGTTCCTGTAGTCTGGAATTTCTGCTGTTTGTCAATCTTATATTCTTTTTCTTTATGATAGGCATACATTTTTTATTTAACCATTTGGAGTGTCTTCAGTATATCACTCTCTATCTCATAAGTCTGAGAAAGGAGTGGTAAATATTTTGCCCGCCAGCTCACACATTGTATATATTGGGAATTGGTCCTGGCCCCTGACGTCTGAATAAACCAATTTTTCAGATCTCTTAGTATCCTCACACCATTCAATGGGACTGTCATACAGAAAACTAATGTCAGCTTTCACCTTCAAAAAGTCACCAACGACATTCTGAAGGTCCATCTCCTGTAACATTTCTACATTCAATTTCCAGTACCCTCTCCCCATTGGGACTTTCTGCTGTTGCCCAGTTATAACCTGTACAGCCACATGATCAGAAGTCTCCAAGAGGAACACAGAAACTCTTACACTAGTCATCCTATCTGACACAAAACAAGGAGGAGGATATATGGCCTTTATAAAAAATGTGGCAAGGTACTACCTGTAATAAATCATAAACATTGCACAATCTATTGTGCTTTAAAATACATTTTAAGGAGTTAGTCTCACTAAAAATGATTTGTGTCTTTCTTCACCAATCTCTACATGTAAGCCCACAATTAAAATCACCCCTCCCCACATCACCAATTTCGAGGTGTGCATATATGGCTCAATCTCCCTAAAAAGAGTCGATCATTCTGCTTTTGTCTGAGGGCCATAGATGTTAATCAAACAATACCCAATACCATTTAGGACCACATCTAATATGAAGGCCCTACCTGGATGAACATCAAGAACCTGTAATATTTTTATTTCAATCCCTTTAAACAGGAACCCTAACCCAGAACACTGTTCTTCCCCTAATGACCACAAGGAAGCACCCCACCTCCAATCCCTCTGTGCTGCCTAGATGTCTGCCAAAGTATGCAGCCTGGAGTCCTGCATAAAAACAACCTGCTCTGTACTTGCAGATAAGCTTGCAAAAGTTACCTTTCTTTTCTCTTGAGACTTTATGCTGCTGACATTTATAGTAATAAAAGAAATGCCCCCTTCCATACAAAAGAAAAGTTATTCAAGCTCTTAAATTAGAATACCATGGACATTAAATCACTTCCTTTTTTCCCCCCTTCTTTGGTTTAGGTGTGTTGCCGACACCCACTTCCTGTGTTATTTCTGGTTGTGAAGAGGTTACTGATGAAATATCTAAATCCATACCCTCATCTTCAACCTCCTGCTCTAGCAGGATAGCATAAGAATTCACCAAAATGACTGAGTCAGATTCTGATTGGACTTGTTGAGCTTCCACCAGTGGCTTCCCTGACCTAGATCAGGTAATGCGTTGAAGGGTGGCTCTTGTGCCACTCCGGAGGTGGCATAATACTACTAGCTCTCTCAGACCTCTCAGGACACTGCTCTGCCACCATTTGATGACTTTTCTGCACCAGTACCACCTTTGGAGGAGGGACTGTAGGGGGGGATGGTTTATCCACATCTTCTATTAGTGATATCTCCGGTTCCACTCTCTGTGCTGCAGCATCCAATTCCTGTACCTCAGGTACTACTACAGGGACAGATTGACACCTATCCATGTCTTCTGCCACAGGGGTATCTTTCTTAGCTCTAACTACTCTTTGAGGTTTGGGGTTTACTGGGGTCAAATTCAACATTAGCGCTTACATTCAAATCTGTTATTTTTGGGCAGTAGTTACATAGACATCCTGTTCCACCCTTACGGCTTGGTCAAATGTGATGCCCAGGAACAATTATGGAAAGTATGCCTATGCTCCTCACATAAATTACATCTTGTGGCCTGGCAACACTGTGCACCTACGTGACCCACTTCCCCACATAAACCACATTTTTGCTTCTCACAAGCATTACTCAAATGCCCCACATCGCCACACTTAAAACATGCTCTAGGCTGTCCCAGGTAAAAAATGACCCCTCTGTCCCTTCCCAAGAAAAAACAGTTAGGCAGATGTTTTAGTTAAACCTTGTTCTATTTTTAACATAACTTGATACTTCCATCCTCCTGTACACAAGTGCTCATCATCAAGGATGGGCTCTGGATAACCCTTGACCACACAATGCTGTTGCAACTAGTAGGTTATGTCTGCAACATTGAGCCCCTCATTGCAAAATAAAACAGTTATTTTCTTTGTTAAAGGCTTAGTTAAAGGGATTGCCAAAAGAGGCTTCCATAAGGGGGTGTGTTTTAGCATTTGATATTGTTTCCAAAATCTATCAAGCCCAGCTGGATGTTTAAAACTGTATCAAACAGGGAATCCCCGACACATGTATTAATGCATAAACCTCATACGCATAGTATTTCATGCTGCCTATAAGCAGCTTCCAACCCACAAAATGCCTATCCGGAACATCAGATAAGTCCCCTCCAAATTTCAAACGGACAGCATTCCGTCTAGCTGCCGGCTCCGATGCACGACGTATGTCATCTGGAAAAAGCTGCTTGCTGACTTTACCATGTCATACATTTCTAGGCATTTGTTGCACCTGTACTGGCTTTTCCTTTGCCAGAGGGACCCCTGAATCCACTGGCTCTTTCAGCAGCCCTTGCTTCTTTATCCCAGATGGGGGGGGCCACTTCCTCTGTTAAGGGTACATCACCTTCCAAGCCCCTGATCACATTCAATACTGGATTCTGGCCTGAGTTTACAACACTTTGTATCTCAGGTGCTGTGGATTTTTGCCCTGGTGTTAAAAGAGATGGAGAGGGCTGCACAGGTATTGAAGGCCTATCATAATTATGAGCAATTAAATCTGACAATAGCACAACTTTCGTCGGAACAGGGAAATTTGCATCCCACCCAGCATCTGCCAAGTTTTTTTAACCAGCCAGCAGCTTCCAAAGCTGAAGTTACCCAGCCTGCTGGAGTGGAAGAAGGGTCAGCATTAACATCTGAGGTGCCACTAGTCTCCAAGGAGGGAGACTTGTGCACAGAGTCAATGATCATCGACCGCCCTTTTTTCATTTTCCCACTCACATCCTTCCCACTCCCCTTTCATCCCCCTCCACCAGATGAGACACTTACATTAAAGTGAATTTGTTGTGCTGGTAATGCCTCTGTTTCTTTATGAATGTTATCTTCCATAGTGATATAACCAATTCCTGGCAGTAATTCCCCTGGTTGTGTCTAAACTACAGGTTGTTCTTCAACCTGCATAGTCTCCTCACTCCCATCCGAGACTGCCACCATAACTAAATTTACCTGCACGCTCGGAGAGCAAAGTGCATCCTTCTGTGCTGTAGTGTTTGTATTCTCTCCACCTTTAGGGTCTGCAAGTTGTACTCTGGCTCCATCATTCTGCCATAATCCTTCGGTTGGTGTTGCAAAGCCCTTTTTCCTCTCACTGCTGCTTTATTTCCTGCATGAGATGTTCTCGCAACACACAGAGCTTGTGTTCTTCTTCCTTGATTGTCTGACTAATCTCTTCTTCTACCACTGTTTGATTTCTAGTACTAGACCCAGCTGGAACCTCCTCCATTACTTCAATGGGTTGGAAGTTGTTCCCGACCATGTCATCCAAATGTTCTATAGCCAAAACATGAGCCTCTTCCATTACTAGATCTGTATCCATGTTTGGTCTCTTACAAAGGGAGGGCCAAGGAGGAGACCAGCTCCTCAGCCACCCAAATGTCCTGCTCCTTCACTGACTCAAGCCTCTGACCACCAAAACTTCAATCATAGTGCCCTTTAGTGACTGAGTAGGTGAATTTCCCCGATGCACTGGCAAAATTTCACCCTATCTTCTAAAAATACCACCAACAGCTTAATCTGGTTCAAGGTCAGTTGGCATGCATCTGTATCCCCCTCCCTCGGATCATGCCTGAAAATAGGCAGAATTTGTCTAGTGCACTTACCCGGTCAAAAAAAACTAAATAAATAAAATAAATAAATACAAAAATACTCTGCTTACCAGGAATTGGGAAGAAGGATGTCTTTTAAAGAAAAGCTGTACCTTCACATACGATGCTGCAAAAATGTATCTGTCACTGACCTTGTCACCAGTCATCTACATTGATATAGTTGTTTGGGGGTATATACTGCTGTCTTTCTTGACTTCTGCTGTTAATGATAGTCTGCTGTAGTGATCCCGAATGCTTCCATTTGTCGACTGTTGAAATGTAATTCTGCCTTGAGGCAGCATTAGAAGAGTGAACACGATGTCACACTGTTCATTTGCAAAAATGTTTTCTCATGCAGCAGTTCTTAATAGCCAGCAAGAATCTCAGGAAAACCATCAAATTAGAGAAGTTTACAGGAAAAATTCTACTCTGCCACTGCAGAGAGTGGTTTGAAGCAAACTGAAGGTAAATGGAGTCCTTTATAAATTGAATGCTTCCTGTTGTGTTTGACTATGCAACAGCAGATAAATATACTATAGATCACCAGCAGATAAATATACTATAGAGATTAATGTGCTGTGTGACCACATTTGCTTATTGCTAATGCAGCTTACAAGAACAGATGATATTTCAATACTTAAAAAAATGGGATCCCCTTGGATAATTACAGGAAACTACTACTAATAGTAAAATAAATAAACAACACCTTCTACCCCCGACAGTCATACAAATGGAGCTGACTGGTGACAAGGAAGCAGTTAAAATATATAACTTGTAATGGCACAGTTGTCCTTCAAAGAGGGATGTTTACCATCAGCAAGAAAGTGCACGAAAGTGCAATTGTTATCAGCAGAACTCAGACACGCAACATTTCAAAAATGCTGAATCTCAAAGTCATTGCATTCTTGATTACCATTAGAATATTTACATGACAACACAATCATTATACTTTAGAGTTCATCTACAATATTACTGCTGCTCTTTCCCCTACTGTAGCTGAAATCATAATCCACTCACAAGATGTGGATGTAGCATGTCTGGTTAAGAGGCTTCCAACTGGAAGCTCACGTCTTAGCATTACTCAATCCATGTAATGCAGGGAAGAGGCATATAGGCATGTCCTGTTGAATGATGGGATATGGCAGTGTAGCTGCCTAATCTACTTCTCATTCTATTTTTTTTCAACTGTTTAAATAAAGTTTTCAAGTGTGACATATGGAAACCTGAGTAAGACAATGTTTTTTCTCTATATATAATTTCAGTCTAAACACAGAATTATTAATACACAAAACAAACACAAGAGTGACAGTGCACAAGTTAAGATGGGGAGTACTGCATTGGTAGAGTCTGGAAGACAGCTCACTGGAGTCTCTGCTATAGAGAGGAAATTAATTCTGATGAAGAATACTTCAAGGCACAGCATCAGGACATTTTCAGAAAACAAAAATGTCAGCCATCTGATTTGGAGCAGAGGAAACTTGTTTTGTAAGGTATGTGCAGTCTTTCTATTGCACAAGTCTGATTCATAACCTAATACTTTATTTTTAAATTGTCATATATATATATATATATATATATATATATATATATATATATATATAAGGCATATGTGGGGGTCTGCTGCGTGATATGGAATTTATCTTTATGAGTTGGCAGTGACGCAGGTTACCCTCATGAATGGTGGAGCATAGTTGAGCCACGAGTGATGGTCCTGCAGTCACTGCCAATGAATAAAAGTAAATCCCATATCACCCATATGTTCAATTTATGCAAATGGCCACCGTGTTTTGTGTGTGTGTGTGTGGGGGGGGTGCTGCTAATCTGTGTTATTTTCTTTTTAAACAGAAATTTTTTGTTTTAGGGATTATTTGCCTCTGGCAATGGTATTTTAGTGGTACTCCACCTTGCAAGGATGTTCTAAATGGGAGTGATAGTGCTTCATGTTTGGTTATGTGGTGTAAGTGTGTGACTTTGAATTGGGTGTGTTTTGTGAATGGAAGAGCTCTGATTTGTCAACGTAGCATGGAAAAGTGTTTGTGATTAGTGGATGGGCAGGGCTTGATGTCTGAGGGGTGTGTTTGGTGTTTATTGTGCAGTTAGATTTCAGTATGGAGGTGGCTGTCGAAGGATGAGGATTTGGGACCAGAGTGTGGGAGCGGCATGCAAGAGGAGCAGGAAGGAGTATCGTAGTAGCTGAGGAGCAGCTGCAGAAGATCAGGGAGCTGGAGAGAGCATCTTTGGGATGGCTGTGGCTTAGACGGACTTCTGGATGGACATTTTGGTATGATAGTGGTTACAGGCCTGGAGCAGTAGGTTCACATTTGTGAGCAGTGGTCAGTTTCTGGGCTGGAAGTGGATTTGGTGATTCTTGACATCAGCATCATGGGACATTGTTTTTTGTGGGGATCGGACCTTCAGGAGCCCTTTGGAGTTAAGCATGCCTGGTTCTGGATTACTACTGCCTAGTGTTTTCAAGAAGGCCTCCCCGGTGTACGTTGAGTTGGATGTGGTTCTTTGGATCTTACTCCATCAGTGTTCCAGTCAGTTGCTGGGTCGGATGGAGTATCACATGGAAGAATGGACATTTTTTTACTGTGTAATTTTTTTTTTATTCTTGTTTTTGGGGTTACCCTTTGTGGAGTATTTAAAGACTTTTTGCTTATCGATTGGAATAGGACATGAAGAGTCCATTACTGTGGAATATGAAGCAAAGAGTCCATATTTTCAGTGGATTAACCTACCTATTTTTTCTGCTCTTTTTACACATTTGTTTTTCTGACTTACTGTACTATTACATACTGCTAAAGGAAAGAAGACTCCAACAAAGTAAATTCATTTAAAAACATTTATTTAAATAAGTATGCTTACATGAACTATTAATGGGGGAGAAAAGACGTTTGTCCAGAGGTTTAAAGTGATGAATTTTTCTTTATTGATAGTTGAGTAAAATAGAGATGAAATGGAAAATAGGAAAACACTGAATTTAAGAGACAAGTTTTCAGCCATTGTTTTGCTGTGTTTTCCCTTGTTTTAGACATCATCTTCATTTCTGTCCCAAAAAATTGCTCCTTTTCTACTCAGGTACTGTTCTTTGTCTTCCCACTACAGGATGTCAACAAAGACATAATTATTGTATCTGTGCTTAAAATTAAAAAAATACCTGCTTTTGCCAAATTGCTGCTTTTTGTGTGTTTTTTTTGATGGGATCCTAAAGAGAACAAATTAAATACAAGAGATGCTAGCATGCATTTTGTGAGTTATCTTTAAAGTTGCTGAATACGAGGCCTGCAAATAAACACATAACTGAAAGGAAGTAAGCAGCTGCCAAGGAATAAACCAATGAAAAAAAAGAAACAAAATTCAGACTTTGCATGTTGTTCTTATTAATACCTTTTACTGCTCATTTTTACTTTCTGTCTTTGGTGATGTGAAGAAAAAAAGATACATTTTTCTATGAAAGAGAGGTTGCCTTTGCTCTTTTTTTTTCTTACTATTTCTGCTCTTCTCTTCTCTCCAGGTCCAGCCCTTTCCTCGGGGTCCCCAATGCACCATAAAGCTATGCCAGGAGGGTCCAGCGGAAACTACCCCCCATAAGTGCCCTGCTCCCAAGTGACCCTTTTTGACCCCAGATAACCCTCCCGGGGCAGGGTGGAGGAGGTCACCCCTTTACCCCCTCCAAGACCTCAGGGGGAGCAGACAACTGAAGCAGCATCCCCTTGGCCCTCCCAGTCTTTGGCATGGGGCCCATCTAGTGGAGTGGACCAGGGGCATTTCCTTGTTTTCTGGTACCCACCCCCTGCAGGCGTCAGCGCTCGGGGAGGACCAATGAGTAGGAAGCATGCAGAGATGCACCTCCACTCCAGTCCTTGGCCAATGCCTACCCCTCCCTAGTGATCCTCCTCCTCCTCTGCAGCACCAGCACCACTTGTGGTCACCCAGGTGGTGGCAGTATTGCAGCGAGGAGAGTTGACTACCTCCCCCAGAGAAGTAGAGTGGCCCGTCGGGTGACTCAATCCTTCTCCCCCCTTCCCGGCTGGCCCTCCAACAATAGACCTACTGAACCCGGCAGCTGGCCCTTTGCTGCTTTTTTTAATATAACTTTTATTACACATTTTTTATTATCTAACTACAGGTAGACTTTATTACCAGCTTTTAACATTGTCTATCTGTTACTAAATCACTGCATAATTGTAGGTTTGTAATTTTGGATTAGGGTGTGAAACAGGGTTTGACTTGCGAGGGGGGAGGATGCTTACCTTTTAGTCTGTGTCTGACTGTGTCCAGTACTAAAGGACATTTTATTTTCTTCGATTCATAGTAATGTCCTAGGTATAGTGTGTGGAACAAGAGTCTGAGTGTTAAAAAGCATTCTTTTTTTAGTAATACTTTGTGGTAAGTTGGGATTGTATTTTGTTCACGGGGTATGGGTGTAAAGTTGTTTTTGTACCTTGGACAATGTTAAACGTTATGATCGTTGCTTTAATATTGGGATGGTGGAAGCAAGTTCCCAAAATTCCATGCAGGTTTTCTGAGACAGTTGTTCGTGTGGGCACTTTAGGTGTCTCTATTTTGATGTTGTTAGTAGTTTTCCACTGAGAATCTTTGAAATCTTTTCCTGCTTGTTTTCATTCAGTTTTGAGTAGTCATTGAGGCTACCTAGTTGTTTATGGCCTGTTACTTATATTATCTCCATAGGTGCTATTCCATAATCAGCTAATTTTTGGATAAGGTGCCTTCTGGCTGAATGGTTTGTTAGCCTTTTATCACTCCGGATGCCTGCCTTTTGCACCATGGTTTTGACAATGGAGGATAATTTGTTGGCTCCCACAGACTGGATTTTGAACCAGATTGTGGGATAATAGTCCTTTGAATTAATGTTAACTGTCAGGGAAAAAAGGTGTTTCAGGTGACAGTGTTTTGGTGGCCTTTTCTTCTTATACAGTAAATGACTTTTAATTGGACATCTCTCTATGCTTCCCTGCAGCTCATAGGCTCTGGGTTTAATTGTGTGGGTGTCCTTTGGATTATTGTCTGTCCTGGTCTTCATCTGCCATTCCTTGGGGTTACTGCAGATATTTTTTCCCATTTTCATCTTGATGGAGATCTATGTCCCCCTCCCCCCCCCATTTTACATTTCTCATTTCAGTGTTACCCCCTAACTCCAAAGAAGGTGCTTATTGTAAACCACATAGAGTTAAGTAAGGAGTCAGGGGTGTAGGGACCGAGCTTCTTTTTTTCATGCAGCATACAGTATGTATAATACTGACTGTGAGCTCATCAGCTGCCTTAGATTTATAGCCTTTTCATTCATTTTTTAAATTCTTCTGATGTGACATTAATACCTGCCTGCACTTTTCAAATGAGGGAGAGGTTGATAGGTAACAGGGAAAGTTTTTTTATCTTAAAAAATGCTCTAAACTCTGAAAAAATAGATCTTAATGTTAATGGCTCATAATTTGTACCATCTATGTTTTTACAATTAATAAAATAGTGACACAGCTATGTCTGTAGGTCTGGTGGAGCAATATCAGGTAGGGACTGATTTACCCCATGAGTTCAGTTATGTACTGTGTAAATATAGCAACGTCTGTTAGGGTTTTTTTTACTGGTGTAGACATTCTTTGCCCTGTCTATGTATTTTTCTATTTCATCAATGTCCATGACTGACTTTGAACTGGTACTTGTGGCTGCCGTAGCTTACTGCTCCACACTTTCAGTATTTTGGCTAGTGGTTTGGGGGTCTTATAGTGGCTCCATACTTAGTTCTATTTGAGTAGGATTTCTTCAAGCACCATGTTAAAACTGTTATGTGCAGCACTGTCTGACATGTTTAGTTACTCCATTGCAGCTTATTGTGGTAGTTTGCCTATATAGTTTTGACAGTACGGCCATTAAATTTCTTATGCTGTAAGACATTTATGCTAATGCTGTTATTCAATACATAAACAGAGTGAATAAAGCTCGAGGATATTTGACAGTTTTAAAATGTGCATGGCTCACGCTTGGCACCAATGGGGACTGCTGGCACACAATGTTATTTTTTTTATTTGCAGGTCTGGAAGTAGTCTGGTCATCATTCCAATAGACAAGTGTAGTCTTGCTGATTATGACATGTCTACTAAGTGTATAAATTGGTGATGATGAATCTACTATGCGTATAAATGTGAAATCTCACATTTATACCCATAGTAAGTCAGATACACTGATTTATCACACTGCATTTATATTCACGCCTGTTGCTAGATAGATAGATAGATAGATAGATAGATAGATAGATAGCCAGACAGACAGACAGTCAGATAGATAGGTATACATTGCAAAAAACATTGTTAATGCTTCAATTAGGGTCAAAGTGACAAAAGCTGGAAAATTAGGTGTTAGGGTTTCCCTAACACCCCAACCTTCCAAACCAGGCAGGAGAGGAGGTGTGGGGTGTGCCTTTGGCTTCTCAAACCTAATGCTCATCTCAATCCATCTTTAAATAAGGTCTGATATGTAGACTTTATGAGAATGGGGTGAACGTTAGGCTTGAGAAGCCCAAGGCACACCCCACACCCGCTCTCCTGCCTAGTTTGGGAGGTTGGAGTGTTAGGGAAACCCTAACACCTAATTTCCAAACTTGTGTTGCTTTGATCCTAATTGGAGCATTAACAAAGTTATTTACAACTTATTTCCTTACTTTCTGAGATAATATAATGGTATCCTTACTTTACTGTGGGAGTGCAGGGTCCCTTGAACCCTGCACTCCCATCCCTCCGTAGTCGCCTATATGTATGTAGCTCTGGAAGCAAAGGGCCCTCTGGGCCCAGCACCTCCATTAATAGGACAACAATGACCAGATTTTCAGCATATCAGTCTTATTACCTCACCTCATGCACCCAGTACAGAACATTTTCAAATCCCGTCAAAACGTAATTCTGCACAACTCCAACGCCATTCCTTGCCACAGGTGAAAAACACATTTTATCAATGATTTGAAAAATGACAGCTGTGCCATACATGAGGTGTGGTAATAAAAAGGCTATGTTGGAAATCTGGGTAAAAATATTTAACATTTCTGTAGTTACAAGCGGGAGTAGCAAAATTGCAATGAATGGTCATAACTTCATCATTTTTTCATATTTTGACCTCAAATTTTCAGCATAGTCTTCTTATGACTCCGCCTCATAAACCCCCTAGGTGAAAATGGTTAAATATTTGCTAAAATGCCATTCTGTGCCACAGGTGCAAAAACACATTTCAGTTTGGATGTGAAAAATGACATCTGTACTGTTTACAACGTGGTGTGAAAAAAATGACTATGTTGAAAATCTGGAGTTAAAATATTGAAAATTCCGAAAGTTAAGTGAGTGTATAGAAACATTTCAATGAACAAGCATAACTTGGCCATTTTTAAGAATTTGTTCCCACATTTTCAGCATTGCCTTTTTGGGACCCCATCTCATAAACACTGGTGGTGAAATTTTGTTATTCGGTCCTGAAAGGTAATTTCATGCAGCAACTGCAAACTCACCTTCCAGGCCAGACTAACAAAATGATAGTTGCAGTGTTCATGAGGTGGGGTCCCAAAAACTCCATGTTGAATATTTTGTGAAAAAATTCCAAAAAATGGCACAGTTATGAATGTAAGTTCAAAACACCATTGAAATACATTATACGGCACTTACCTTTATTCCTCAGTTCACAGTTCAACTTTAAAGAGTGCTGACATGTCTCGGTCCATAGAAGATGACTGCATTCAGCCTCCAATGGTAAGTATAGGTATGGAGGTGTGGGGTGGTGAGTTATCAGTGGGATAGTCAGGATGTGGGAATGGGAACTGCAGCAATGAGGAGGGACTGTTTTCTTTTTTTTCAGGTAAAAAAATATTTCAGGGGACTGTTTTCTTTTTTGAAGATACAGTACTTACTTTGAGATTGTGGGAGTGGGCTCCCCAGTGACCCACACTACTTGGGAGGGCATACTGACACAGGGGATTGGGCATCCCTGATGTTGAGAAGAACTTATGAAAACAGGCTGGGGTCAATGACAATAAAAAAAAAACTGTGTGATAAGCTGCCACTGGGGAATTGGGGCCTCTGCTGTGCAGATAGTTGAGCATCAAACAACAGGCTGTGGGGGGTGGGTTGAGGGCATCTAACACCAAGGGTGGACATCCTGGTGTCAGATTATATAAATACAAATAATAAAGCAAGGAACGGGGATTGGAGGGTGGGGGTGCCACTATACATCATGGACTAATATAAAAATTTGGGGCACGGTGATCAGAGGGTGGGGGGTGCCACCAGACATCAGTGACTAATATAAAAATTAAGGGTACGGCGATCAGAGGGTGGGGGTGCCACTAGACACCAGGGAATATATTATTTATGGGGATCACATGGGTCTGTGGGGGTCAGACCACCAAATACAAGGGAAATGACAGAGTGGCTTACAACTCACACTACAACTGGCAGAAGAAGTTCAACTGTGGCTACAGAAGTCAAGAAAATCTGCTGGAGAATGCATGGGAAAGCTCCTCTCACTAAGCTGGGCACCCAGGATTTTGAATACCTTGACAAAGTATTTATGGCCCTAATTTTGAAAAACAAACATCAGAATCTAGCTAAACGGGGTCTGTTTAGCTAGTTTCTGATGTCTGATTAGTAAAATGACAACATTTTAATATATTTTTCATGCTTTTTAGTTTCAGAAAAAAAAAACAATATGGTGGCTCATGAAAAAGGATTTTTCCCTCACAAAAAAGGAACTGATCTCATGAGAATGAATCCTTTTTTACAAGACCAAATCCTTTGTCAAACTTTTTACCTCTGTCCTGAAAAACAAACTTCCCATATGAAATAATGGGAATTTTAAAACTGAATAACTTTGCAACAGGTTAATATTGTTGCACTAAATACTGGCAGTTCTGTTACCCAAGCTCTTTCTACCATAAAAAAAATCACACCAAAATTCCACACCATCTGGGCGCAAGGCGGTGAGGAAAAAATTGCCAAAAGTGGTGACTTTTTACTTTTTTACACTATCCAGATCTCAGAATCTGTACATCCAACTGGAACAAAACTTGACACATCAAGAGATCTACCCCACAGGACAGCGCATACCAAATTGTGTGCAAATCCATTGATCGGCTGCAAAGTTATTAAAGTGCAACATTTGAGATTTAACATTAAACAGGTTACTCAACCCCATCTATAGGGGCACAACTGTGTCTATATATATAGATAGATAGATAGATAGATAGATAGATAGATAGATAGATAGATAGATAGATATACTTACAGTATACAGGACATGCTATGGGCTAACTAAAAGTATTTAATTTTTTATTTGTTGGCTGTTACCTCTATGACCTCACAAGTGGCAGAGTCACAAGTGAGGTCTACAGAAGTCAGACTCTGCAGATGAAAATAAATGTGATATTTTTCTCAGCCCATGGCATATGTCATTTACAGGTATACAATGGCAGTGTCTTTCTGTCAAGCGTCGTTCTTTTAATGAAGATTTAACCATTTCTGTCTGGTTTAAGTACTTTTTTTTAATTTGCATCAGAGGCCACTGTGATGTCATCAGGCATTGTCCAAGCTGTTCTACCATTGGTTAAGAGCTCCACTGCAAGCAGTCTACCACACTACCTAACATATGAATCAATTAAACCTTTCCGATACTATTTTTAAAGCATTTATCAGCCTTTAAAAAAGGCATAAATTAACATACTAACACATTTGACCCCTAATATTCTGCATATTTGTCATAAATATAGAGGATAATATATGATCATCTATCGTTAACCAGTTTCTTAACCAGCAAGAGGTTGCCATGGCGACCGTTTAAACTTCGAGAGTGAAGCTCAAAAGGTTTAAATCACCATGGCAACCTTGAGAAAGTTGCAAAAACTGTTTGCCGATAGATGAACCATACATTATCTTTTATAGTGTATGGTCCCCTTTTTCCAGGTATATAGTCAGAAAATTGCAGTCATGGTCATGTGATGGCAGCTTGAGGGAAGACATGCCTGCTCCCTTGTCTCGCCATCCTCTGCAAAAATGTTCTTTTCTACTGCATCATTCTACTGACTAAAACTTTGTTATCATTTCCCTTGTCTGCCAGGCATCATTCACTGGAAGGCTCTGTTCTTTTTCTAAGGATAAATGGAGGCGGATATGAAAATTCTGCCACCTCATTATATCACCCCCTCACCAACACCCAAGTGGGAGAAGACAGCAAAATGGTCGAAACCGCAGGCCTAGGGGGCCACAAAGGCTTTAGCTGCACTTACGGCCCTTTCTGAAGAGAAGTTTATGACTAAAATTGTACCTTTACAAAGTGCAATGCAAATACATACTGAAGAATTGCAGAAGTCCTGTTCCTCTATTGACTCCATGACCCAGGGAGTCAGGGATGCGGAGGCTTGCATTTCTTCTGTGGAAGATTGGAGACACCAGATGGATCCTGAAATAGTTGCCTTGAGACAGTGCCTGAGGAAGACTGAGGACTGGCTGGAGGATCTTGAAGGCCAGTCCAAAAGAAACAATATCATAGTGCTGGGGTTACCGGAGGGGGTGGAGGACTTCCAGGTTGTTCTTTTTACATAAAAAATGTTTGAAAAAATTGCTGGGCCCCATCCCAATGGACTGGTGTACACAGTGGAAAGGTCATACCAGTCCTTATGCCCCATGTCTCCATCCAGCTCTCCTCCCGACTATTTATTTGCCACCTCCTCAACTGTTTGAATCAGCAACACATCCCTGCAAAAGTTTGTGAGCTCAGGGAGGTGCACTGGGAGGAGAAAAGGATATGGATTTCCCAAGATCTCCTGCATTCAGTACGGCAGCGAAGAGCTGCTTTTCATCCCATTGTGTCCAAGCTGTTGACCGCCAGCATTTGATTTAGGGTTTGCTACCCTTCAACTCTTCAAGTCCTGCATGAAGGTACCTGGCTCAGCTATGAGACCTCTGATGCTGCTTCGTGGACCTTTCTAAGTGTCTTCCAGATCGTTTCAAGTAAGTGGTTTTTTGGTTGTGGGACTGCAGAGGCTGCCACGGACTGCTGCTTTTGGATTTGTTGCAGGCTCTGCTGGTGACATAGTGCTTTCTCCTGATTGTTTCTCTGCTTTCAATTAGTGGATTGCAATGGGGACTTGCTGCTTTGTTGTGGAGGGGTTAGGAATGTTTCAGACTAGATTTTTGGGCTGCAAGACTGAAGTTTTGACGGGGGACTGCTATAAGAACTTCAGCATAATTTGAATGGTCCCAGATCTTTTCTAGTTCCCCTGTTATCTGTGGGTCTTCAGGATTGACTTCTCCAGCTCACCCATTACATTCTTCTCCAGCCCTACGATGACAGCCCCAAGGCAGAAGTCTCTGTGCCTAGCTGGTTTCAAAGTGCCTTGCACAGGTGGTAGTTTTGTTCAGTGAACATTGGTTATGGATCCTTTCCTGTCTGTGCTTTGCATGCTATATTTGAGCTGCCACTGAATGCATGGTGTCCTGCTCCTCAGAAATTCACTTCAAGGACTGGTTTGAACTATCTTTTCTGGCTGCATATAGAGACCCTCCCCCCTTGCAATTTTGTCTTATTGGGGTTTGAGATCATGAGGGGATCTCTCAGGCTCCAGCTTTCATTAGATTGTTTCATGGATATTATGACTGTTTATTCTTTATACAGATTACATATTATCTCTGATGCTGCTGTTCTAGCTCTGTTATATTTGTATTTTGTCTTTCTTAGTTATCAGTAGTTCACCTGGTTAGTGCTGTGTCAGATTTTTGGGCTGGGGGGATGGGGTGGAGAGGAAGACTCCCACCCATCATGGACACGCATATTGTTGGAGGACGGTCAGGTGGATCAAGGGGTGGAGGGGTATTTTTTGTTGTGGGTTTGTATGGGGGTCTTGGGGTCTGTTAGTGGCAGGGTGATTGGCGTTTTGATGCCTTTGGTCCTAGTTAGTGTATTGGGGATCTTTCAATATTCCACTGGTCTAAGACATGGCTCTCATTGTTGCATATCTCTGCCTATTTTTATGTGGTTATTTTTTTACTTCCCCCTCTTTTGGATTTGGGGGTGGTGGGTGGTTTTGGGGTTTTCTTTCTTGGTTGGAGCTTTTTGGGGGTATGTTTGAAGGGGGTTGGGGTAGTGGGTTTGGGTGTTGGTGGTAAGGGGAGTGGGGCAGGAACCCAGAGCACCAAGTCAGGACTTCTTGTGAGGTTCATTTCTCTGTTATGCCTCCTTTTTCATTTATACTCCTTCATTTATGAGTGTCAAACATAAATTTTTGTCATGGAATGTGAAGGTGTCCCACTATAAGCAGACACGGTATATGCTTCTTTGTCATCTTCAAAGGCTTAATCCCAATAGAGTTATGTTGCAGGAAACCCATTTGACTCGAGAGGAGGTGCCAGTTTTCAGAAGGCGTTGGGTAGCTCAAGTTTTGGGGGCAGGGTTGCATACTTCAATGGGTGGTGTGGCTATCCTGGTTGCTAAGGGCACTACATTTCAACTGACATGAGAGTATTGGGATCCTGAGGGTCGATTCATTTTTCTTTGGGGTCATTTGGGTACTTCGGTGGTTCTACTTGGCTCCATTTATGGCCCATTTTTCTGATTCACCTACCTTTTTCTCTGACCTTGGTCTCCATCTTTCCTCATCCCCCCGGCTTCCCACCATTCGTGGTGGGAATTGGAATTTAACCATTCATAATGATCTAGATAGAACTGGCCTGAACAGACGGGGTCTATCTCCAGGCCAAAGGGGTCTTGGTGGATTTTTAGACCAGCTCAGTTTAGTTGACCCCTGGTGAATCTTGCACCGCAAGGATAGGCAGTACTCTTTTTTCTCCTCTGCCCATGGGACCTACTCCCGAATCAATTTTTTCCTGCTGAGTGGATCTTCCCACCCAGGTCTGGTCTCTGCTGATATTCTACCTAAAATGATCTCCAATCACACTCCTGTTGAGCTGATTTAGGTCCTCCAGGAGACCTAAGAGATGGATGGGACCAAGAGACTCAATACTCAACTCTTAAAAGATCCTACCCTGGTGGTTAGCTTGAGGGATTTTATCTGTAACTTCTGGGAGGCCAATTTAGGTTTGGTTTCAAGGCTCGATTTGCTGTGGGGGGCCTTTAACTGTGCTATACATGGTGAATGCATCAACTTGGCTTCCAAAAGTAAGAGGAGATGCACACAAGAAAAAGATAGGCTCATGGCAATAATTAGGTGCCTGGCAAAGAACCTGTCTGCTAATTCCCCCTCTTCTGATTGGCAGCAGCTAGAGTCTTCTTGGCTGGCCTATGCTGAATTGCTTGCCAAAAAGGTGGACCTAGCCATCCTCTGTACTAACTTCAGATATCCTGAATCTGGTGAACATGCAGGTAGGTTATTGGCATGGAGTCTCCGGCAGATAGAGAAAGCCAGGGTGGTGTCATTCTTATGACCTGGCCCAGGTTTGATATTCTTACCCGATGCAGGGAGATCGTAGAGACTTTTAAAAACTTTTTTCAAGATCTCGATGCTGCCTCTCCTTCCTCACTGGAGGACCAGGCTAAGATTTCAGACTATTTATCCAGGCTTCCTCTCCTCTCTCTCTCTCTCTCTCTCTCTCTCTCTCTCTCTCCTCATCCCAACAGGAATTTTTTGGGGAACCCATTTATGTGGTTGAGATTCAAGCAGTAATTCACTGGCTCCCTCTGGACAAGGCTCCAGGCCCTGATGGGTTTGGAAATAATTGTTATTCCACCTTTAGAAAGGAGCTTACCCCCTTCCTCACTCAGTTGTTTAATTATTCCTCACTGATGGTTGGAGGATTTCTCTTTCACCCAGGCATGGTTTACTCTTTTACGGAAGCCGGGAAAGGATGAGCTTCTGTCTGCTAGTTACAGGCCGATTTCTCTCCTTAACTCAGATCTCAAGATTTTGGCCAAGGTTCTCACCAATAGACTCATGTCAGTATGGGATGGATTGATTTTGCCTGTGCAAGTGGGATTTATGTCCAGCCGCTTCTCCAGTGACCACACATGGAAGCTCTTGTATTTGATTTCTGCATCTGGGTAGAGCAGGGTCTCTGCGGTCTTGGCCTCTCTGGATGCAGAAAAAGCTTTCAATCATGTTTCATGGCCATTCTTGTTTCAAGAGCTGAGGAAATGTGGTATCCTGGATAATTTTTGTAAGTGGCTCCAGATTATGTATACCAATCGCTCAGATCAGATCCGCTGCAATGGGCTCTCTTCCTCTCCCTTTATTCTAGGATGGGGGTGAGGCAGGGTTGTCCTCTATCCCCACTCTTATTTAACTTGTTCCTGGAACCCCTTCTATTTCATTTACAGAACTCGTGGGATGTCAAGGGTATACAGGTAGGGGGTGAGAGGTATAAGTTATCTGCTTATGTGGATGATTTGCTCTTGCACCTCAAGGACCCAGTCTCATCTATCCCAGCTGGATTGCAGGAGATTGCCACTTTTGCCACTTTGTCTGGGTACAAGCTGAATTTGGAAAAAACGCAAGTCATGCCATTAAATTCTTTAATTTCTGAGACTGAGAGTTCGGACCTTGGCTTATCTTGGCAGCCCAAAGCTCTCACCTATTTGGGCATTCATTTACCTCGGTGTCTCTCTGATTTGGTGTCTCTAAACTTGCCCTTCCTTCTGCCTAGTATTAAAACTGACCTTATGAGATGGGATGCCCTGCCTTTGTCCCTTGGGGCTGCATACATGTTATCATGATGAATATTCTCCAAAGGCTTCTTTATCCACTAGGTATGATGGGGATTTTCTTGCCCAAAGTTTGGTTTGTGTCTCTTCAGCAAATTTTAAACTCTTTCATATGGAAAGGTGGAGCTGTCTATAGGGCCTATTATAAATTAACCCTTCTGTGACAGAAATGGGCAGGAAAGCGTTAATGGCTTGGATTCTGTAGGTGCCTTATTTTTTTAGCAGTTTGGAAAAAACACAGTCAGGCTGAAATCCTCTGTCCAGTAGCAACCAGCTTATGGAATTCCTAGCTGCTAGATAAGAGCTGGGTCATAAATCTCAAGTGGACATCTCCAGACACACACAGACCTGCAGACACGGACACAGGGCAGTCTGAATGGATTGGATCATTCAAATATAAACTTAAGGTGAAAAGGGAATATAATTGGTCACTGATAGGTGTTCACTCTGATTGGGACAATTAAATACATAAATGTTAGTTGGTTGGTACATTTAAAGGGAGAATAGAAATGACCTATTCTCCACAGAGTATATAACCTTCTGAAAGGCAGAGAAGGTTCTCTTGTGCTTTGGAAGCTGGGAGGGGAAACATAAGTTTGGAGCCTACCTTGTAGCTATGTCCGTGGGAGCTGGCAGTTAGAACAGGGTCCATTGTCCCTTGTAAGGACAGGGAAGTTTAGTGATAACATATTTCAGTAATAGCCTTCTTCTTTTGCCATTTGTTATTTAAAAACATTTGTTTACTTTTCCTGTATGAGAGTTATTCTCTTGTGTTGTAAATATATATCCTGTAAATGCTCAGTGCACTTTCTGTTAAGTAAAAGCTATTTATTTTCTCAACAGTTGTGACTGTGATGTCATTTTTCTAAGGTAATATTTAGTGTCCACTGGCTGAGGTAAACTCTGTGTAGCATCTGCCACCCAAGAGAGACACACTACCAGACTTTAACTTGTGCAATTGCACGTTTGACTATTCAAGTTTGTACACTTGAAAGAGGTGCTGGAAGGAAAGTCCAGCTGGTGGCAGTGAATACCTGAGGACAGATACCTCTCTAAAAGCTGTTTCAGGCCAGAGGGAGAGGTGGGTTATCACATATTGGTTGGCAGTGGTGGGGTGATGATAGCGGACTGCGTAGCATACTGAGATACAGAGTTTGCCAGGGGAACAGTTACCTTAGCATTGCAAAACAGGATATACAAGAGGATACATTTGTACAACAGTTTTATTTGTTTCTAGATAGCATAGTAAAGTGTAGCAGTAGAGAATGAGCTCCACAGAGTATGACTCACTTACTGTGCCACAGCTGTTTGTAAGGTGCCAGGAAAAGGGGATTCAGCTTGAAGGTCTAAAGCAGAAGAAAAAGGCAGACCTCATAGCTACTCTCTTGGCACATGATCTGGAGCAGACAGTCACTGGGGGTGAGTCAGGAACTGAGGTAGCAGACCTCCCAAACCAGCTTGAGGCACTGCGACTGCAGCTGTTGTTGCAAGACAAGGTGTTGGAGGTGAAAAGACTGGATGCTGAAGCAGAAGCAAGAAGTTTGGATGCAGAAACAAGAAGACAGGAAGCAGAGAAAGAACTTGAAGAAAACAGACTGGCAGACAGAGAGAAAGAACACCGAGACAAAGAGAAGGAATGCAAAGACAGAAAGAAAGAACGACAGCATGAACTCCAGAGACAACAGCACGAGAAGGAGATGATGACCCTCCACAGTCAGCAAACCATAAGTAATGGTGGAGTGAGTTTACCTCATGAAGCCAAAATGAATTCTAAATTGTTCCCTCAGTTTAAAGAGGGAGATGACCTTGATTTATTTTTAAGGTCATTTGAGAGAGTATGCGACCAATTAAAATTGACTAAGGCTTCCTGGTCAACTTATCTCACACCCTTGCTGATGGGACGAGCGTTGCATGCATTTGCTAAAATGAGTAATGAAGACTATGCTGATTATGATAAAGTGAAAACAGTGCTGTTGAAACATTTTGAATTAACTCCTGAGGCTTATAGAAGAAAATTTAGGGAGTTAAGGAAAAGCCCAGAAGACAGTTATGCAGAACTGCAGGTTAAACTGTATACTTACCTTGATAGGTGGATGGAGGGGGCTAAAGCAACTACTGTGGAACTGATTAAAGATGTATTGGTGAGAGAACAGTTCCTTAAAATTGTACCTGAGGACATGCGTGTATGGCTCATAGACAGGGCATGTGCCTCTTCAACAGAGGTGGCAGGAAGTGCTGACGAGTATCTGTCTAGCCGGCCATACACACAGCGTAAGTCTTATGGTGGGGGGGCTGCACATGGTTATAAGGGATCCCATGGGGTGCAGCCCAAAGGAAACCAGCCTGTGCCTGAGCCCAAAGTAGAGCCCTCTGGTTCTAAGGGGACTCAAAAAATAGGTCCCAAGAAATGTCATATTTGCAATCAAGTGGGACACTTGAGATATAACTGCCCTCAGAAACTGGTTAAGGGGCAGAGATATGGGGGGGTGATCAAAAGAGCACTGGTGTGTTTGTAGGGTGTGTCCAGTCTGAAGAACCCTTCTTCTCTGATGAGAATCTGCGTCCCATTACAGTTAATGGAATAGTAACACAGGGACTGTGGGACACAGGCGCTAACATCTCCTTGGTAAGGCAGGATCTCATTCGGGCAGAGCAGATGGTGCCTGGGAAATACTCCAAGGTCCGGGCATTCACAGAGCCACCAGTCCCATTACCAATGGCTAGAGTCTTCCTGAGCTGGGAAGGGGGCCATGGAGAAAAGGAGGTTGGAGTTGTAGAGGACCTACCTGTAAGTATGATTGTGGGGAAGGATTTGGATCGCGTAAAAACTGGTGTGTGTTGTAACTCGTAGTCAGGCACAAGGGAAAACTTCTGAGGGTATAGAGGGATTGACTCTGGGTGGTCCAGCCACACCCTCAGCAGCTGAGGAAGTGTCTAGCACAGGGGAGAGGCTGGCTAGAAGCAGCAGTCCAGAACCCCAGTCACAAATAGAGGAGCCCACAGGACTTTCTTCAGAAGGGGCACTGAAAAGGGTCAGACGAGGGCAGCTGAGTGCTGCACAGCGAACTGACCCTACCCTGGAAAAACTGAGGGAAATAGCTCATAGGGCTGAGCATTCTCAGGGGGGTAAAGAGTCCATTTACTGGGACAATGGGCTGTTGTACAGAGAATGTACAACAGAGGAAGGGCTAGATGGTGAGCAGCTGGTAGTCTCTAAGGTTCACCGTTAGCAGCTTTTGGCCCTTGCCCATGATATCCCTTTTTCAGGGCACTTGGGGGTGAGGCGCACAAAAAAGCATCTAACCAACAATTTCTTCTGGTCTGGTATTGGCCAGGATGTGTCAAATTATTGCAGGACTTGTCCACAGTGCCAGCGGGTGGGGAAAATGGGGGACAAGGCCAAGGCAGCTTTAATGCCCCTGCCCATTATTGATGAACCCTTCAAAAGGGTAGCGGTGAACATAGTGGGGCCATTGAGAACCCCAAGTCGCACTGGCAAGCGGTATATCCTGGTAGTTGTAGACTATGCCACCAGATACCCAGAGGCAGTGGCCCTAACATCCTCTGAGGCAGAACTAGTGGCAGATGCACTGTTGGGAATATTTAGCCAGGTGGGCTTTCCCCAGGAGATACTGTCAGACTGGGTTGCCAATTTTATGTCAGGATTAATGAGTAGTTTATGGGAGAAGTGTGGGGTAAAGCAGCTCAAAACCTCCCCATACCATCCCCAAGCTAATGGTCTGGTGGAGCGATTTAATTCAACCCTTAAGACCATGCTAAGGACTTTTGCTGACCAGCATAAGAGGGACTGGACAAATATTTGCCTCATCTCCTATTTGCATACAGGGAAGTCCCCCAGGAGTCCACATGGTTCTCACCTTTCGAGCTCCTGTTTGGTCATAGGGGTGGGGGCCCCTAGATTTGATTTGGGATGAATGGGAGGGTGACCGTGCCTCCCAAGGGGAGTCAGTTGTGGAGTATGTCCTGAACTTCAGGACCTGCCTTAGGGAGCTCATGGGGTTTGCTCAGGAGCACCTGGCCACTGCACAACAGTGGCAGAAAGTCTGGTACGACCGCGGAGCCTGAGCCAGAGAATATGAGGTGGGACAGCGAGTGATGGCACTCATCCCTGTCCGACAGAATAAATTACAGGCAGCATGGGAGGGGCCATTCTCCATTGTCCAAAAGGTTAGTGATGTCAATTACAAGATAGAGCTACCGGACAGGGGATGCAAATGAAAGGTGTATCATGTCAACATACTGAAGCCCTACCACGACAGGGAGGAAATGGTCTTTGCTGTATGCAGTTCCCCAAAGGAGGAAACTGAGGTAGATCCACTGGTGGACTTACTTGGGGAGGCCAGGGTTGCATCCTCTGTGGACAAACTTACCCTGTCAGAACAGCTGACATCAGCCCAGGTGCAAGAAATTAGGGTTGTGCTGAGAGAATTTGAGGACATGTTCACAGGGAAACCAAGGTACACCACAATGGCAGAGCGCCATGTGGATACAGGGACCCAGGTTCCCCTGAAACAGTCCCCCTACAGGGTACCTGAGCATGTTAAGCAGACTGTGAAAGGGGAGCTCAGAGAGATGCTGGAACTGGGGGTAATCCAGGAATCCAGTAGCCCCTGGGCCTCACCCATGGTACTGATCCCCAAAAGGGATGACACCAGATGATTCTGCATGGACTACCAGAAGCTTAATAGCTGCATGGAGTCTGACACCTATCCCATGCCCAGAACAGATGAGACCCTGGAGTGACTGGGGGAGCTAAGTATTTGACCACAATAGACCTAACAAAAAGCTACTGACGGGTACCTCTGACCCCTGTGGCCAGGGAAAGATCAGCTTTTGTTACTCCATTTGGTTTATACGAATTTAAGGTAATGCCATTTGGAATGAAGAATGCACCTGCAACCTTTCAACGGCTTGTAGATTGCATTCTGTCTGGGGTAGGTGAGTTTGCATTGGCTTATATGGATGATATAGCCATATACAGCCAGACCCGGGATGAGCACATCAAGAATATGCGGGATGTGTTACACAGGTTAAAGAAGGCAGGTCTGACAGTCAAGGCAGAGAAGTGCCAGGTAGGTATTGCAGAAGTATCCTACCTTGGGCACTGGGTGGATAGTGGACACATCCATCCGGAGCCTGTCAAGGTTGATGTCATCCTGGCCTGGCCTACTCCTACCACAAAGAAACAAGTCAGGGCATTTCTAGGGACAGCAGGGTACTACCGAAGGTTTGTTCCCCACTATAGCGATCTGGTTAAGCCCCGGACAGACTTAACAAAGAAGGGAAAGCTAGATACAGTGAAGTGGCCAAAAGGCTGTGAGGTCGCTTTTCAGGAGCTAAAAAAGGTCTTAAGTGGCCCAGCTGTATTGGCTAACCCTAATTATAGTTTAAAGTTTATGGTCCACGTGGAAGCCTCAGATCATAGAAACATAGAAACATAGATTTTGACGGCAGATAAGGACCGCTTGGCCCACCCAGCCTGCCCATTTCCATACCTAATGGATAAGCTGCAGATCCTAGTTAACCAGCAGCCTACTTCTTCCTACCCCCAACCCCTAGAATTGCCTTATGACTGTCCCATGCATGCTTGAATTCCACCACTGTTTTTGACTCCACAACCTCTTCCGGAAGACCGTTCCATGCATCCACAACCCTCTCTGTGAAAAACTACCTCCTTAAATTACCTCTGAGCCACCCCCCTTCTATCTTCAAATTGTGTCCCCTTGTTCTTGCACGCCTCTTTTTTTGAAAGATGCTACCCTCTTGGACTTTGTTGATTCCCTTGAGATACTTGAATGTTTATATCATGTCCCCCCTCTCCCTCCTTTCCTCGAGGCTGTACATATTCAGCTCCTTAAGTCTCTCTTCATATGTCTTCCGGCGCAGACCCTGCACCATTTTAGTAGCCTCCACTGGACAGCCTCCATCCTGTCTATGTCCTTGTGGAGATTGGGTCTCCAGAACTGCCGCAGTACTCCAGATGGGGTCTCACCAACTGTCTGTACAGAGATAATAACTTCCTGTTTTCTACTGGTGATGCCTCTCCCTGCATCCCAGTATCCCCAGCCCTCCTTGCTGCCCTCTCACATTGCTTGCCCATCTTTAGGTCATCTGATATGACTACCCCCAGGTCCCTTTCCATTTTGTTGTTGTTAGTATCTCACCCCCCATTGTGTACTCTTCCCCTGGGTTTTTGTTTCCCAGGTGCATTACCTTGCACTTCTTAGCATTGAATCTAAGCTGCCATACATTTGACCATTCCTCTAACCTTGCCAAGTCCCTTCTCATCCTTTCCACCCCACCTTGTGCATCAACTCTGTTGCAGATCTTTGTGTCATCTGCAAAGAGACATACTTTCCTTCAGTCCCTCTGCAATGTTGCTTATAAAGACATTGAAGAGGACGGATCTAACTGAACCCTCGTACCCACTATAACCCTTTCTTCAGAGTGGACTCCATTTACTATTACTCTCTGTGTCCTATTCGCCAGCCAATTCTTTACCCAGGCTGTCATCTTGGGACCCACTCCCAGGCTGGCTAACTTGTATATTAATCTTTGTGGAACTGTGTTAAATGCCTTGCTAAAGTCTAGGTAGGCCATCTCCACAGCCCCTCCCTATTCTACTACTTTGGTCACCCAGTCAAAGAAGTCTATCAGATTTGTCTGGCATGACCTTCCCGCTGTGAATCCATGCTGCCTTGGGTCCTGAGCCCCTCTGGCCTCTAGATACTCAACAATTCTTTCCTTCAGAAGTGATTCCATCATTTTCCCTACCACTGAAGTTAAACTAACAGGTTTGTAGTTTTCTGCTTCTGCCTTGCTCCCACTTTTGTGAAGGGGAATCACATCTGCCATTCTCCAGTCCTCGGGTACCACCCCTTCCTCCCATGATTTGTTAAAGAGGGTAGTCAGTGGTGTCACTAGTTCTACCCTTAGTTCTTTTAGAATTCTGGGATGAATCCCATCAGGCCCCATTGCTGTCCACCTTCAGTTTTAAGAGTTCTTTCAGAACCCTTTCTTCTGTAAATGGGCTGGTATCAACTTCTGTATCCAGAGTGTTTCTACTGTTTGTTTAGGTACCTCCCCACTTCCTTTGTAAATACTGAGCAAAAATATTTGTTTAGTATCTCTTCCTTTTCACAGTCACCCTCTGCCCACCCTCCCTTCTTTTTATTAAGCCTCACTAGACCTCCCTTGGTCTTCCTTCGCTCCCTGATGTACCTATAAAAGGTTTTATCCCCCTTCTTAAATGAGTTTGCTATCTTTTTCTCGGTTTGGGCCTTTGCTGTTCTGACTGCCTTCCCAGCTTCCTTTTGCTTTAACTGATACAGTTCCCTGTCCTGCTCCTTCTGTGATTCCTTGTACTTCCTGAATGCTTTTTTCTCTTGAACCTTCACTGCCACTTCCTTTGAGAACCATAGTGGTTTCTTACATCGTTTTGTTTGTTAATTTGCTTCACACAAAGGCTTGTTACCTCTGTGATGGAAGTTTTATTATTCCCATTGTTCTTCCACCCTCCTTCCTGCCCATTTGCTAGTGCATTCCTTAGGCACTCACCCATTTTGGCAAAGTCAGCCCTCCTAAAGTCCAGTACTTTTGCCTTTGTATGGCTTGACTCTATTGCTGTGTTTATTGTGAACCATACTGTTCGATGGTCTCTAGTTCCCAGATGGCTACCCACTTCTACATCTGTGATCCTCTCTTCATCTCCATTTGAGAGAACCAGGTCTAAGATTGCTCCCTCTCGAGTGGGCCCCAATACTAGTTGTCTAAGGCATGCCCCTTGTAGGGCATCTAGAATAACCCCACTCTTTGAAGTGGCTGCTGCAACTGCACTCCAGTTAACATCTGGCATATTCAGATCACCCATCAGCAATATCTCCCCTTTTTCTGCCATTCTAAGTATTCTTTCTATCATTTCCTTGTCCATTTCCTCCCCCTGAGAAGGGGGTCTGTATTCAACCCCTGTGCAGATTGTGGTGCCATTGTCGGTCTCCAAATTTACCCACAGTGCTTCTTCTCCTCCCTGTTTTCCATTTTGTTCTGTTGTTTTGATTCCTTCCCTTATGTAAAGAGCTACTCCTCCTCCTGGGGGCTGTGCTGAGCCAAGTTACCCAGCAGGGGGAGGAGCACCCGGTTGTGTACCTCAGCTGGAGGCTTTTGCCCAGAAAGGAGGCATATGCCACAATTGAGAAGGAATGCTTGGGAATAGTGTGGGCCCTTCAGAAGCTGCAGCCTTACCTATATGGGAGAGAATTTACTGTGGTCACAGATCATAATCTCCTGATTTGGCTTCATAGGTCCAGTGGGCAAAATGGTAAAACTACTACGTTGGAGTTTGGTACTGCAGGCATACAACATGACCATCCAGCATTGTAGTGGCAAACAAAATGCAAATGAGGATGGGCTATCTAGGCAGGGCTAATGGCCTAGCTGGATACTTTTGGGCACTTCTCAGTAATTGCATGAACGGCTGTGTCACTTGGAGTGGCCCAAGGGACATGCCTTCATTATCTGGAGGGGGGGAGATGTGACAGAAATAGGCAGGAAAGAGTTAATGGCTTGGTTTCTGTACGTGCCTTATTTTTTAGCAGTTTGGAAAAAAAATACAGTCAGGCTGAAATCCTCTGTCCAGCAGCATCCAGCTTGTGGAATTCCTAGCTACTAGATAAGAGCTGGGTCATAAATCTCAAGTGGACATCTCCAGACACACACAGACCTACAGACATGGACACAGGGCAGTTTGAATGGATTGGATCATTCAAATATAAACTTAAGGTGAAAAGGAAATATAATTGGCAACTGATAGGTGTTCACTCTGATTGGGACAATTAAATACATACATGTTAGTTGGTTGGTGCATTTAAAGGGAGAATAGGAATGACCTATTCTCCACAGAGTATATAACCTTCTGAAAGGCAGAGAAGGCTCTCTTGTGCTTTGGAAGCTGGGAGGGGAAACATAAGTTTGGAGCCTACCTTGTAGCTATGTCCGTGGGAGCTGGCAGTTAGAACAGGGTCCAGTGTCTCTTGTAAGGACAGGGAAGGGTAAGTTTAGTGATAGCATATTTCAGTAATAGCCTTCTTCTTTTGCCATTTTGTTATTTAAAAACATTTGTTTACTTTTCCTGTATGAGTGTTATTCTCTTGTATTGTAAATATATATCCTGTAAATGCTCAGTGCACTTTCTATTAACTCATTCATACCACAAGAGCTCTTTGAGACTTCCACCACTTGAGCCCTGTATACTCTTAGCACTGCATCCTGGGCCTTTCTAAGCAAAATCAAGCCATAATCAGCATGCCACAAACAAATGTGAATACCTCTTGATCCGTAAGTGCTACACACAAAGTATGAGTGGCAAAGTTGTTCAGCACAACGTTACCTTTCCAATGGTGCTATGCAATCAGTTGTAATCAATTTAGTTTTTATTTTATACTGACTGAAATACCAAACAACTGATTTTTTTCTGATTTTTTTTCAAGGTGTTTAGGTGACGCATGAGAGACAAATGTCAGCCATGCACACCATACCTTAAACAAATACAAATAACTCCTAAAGTATATGTGGTAGACACAAAGTGTCAGTGGCAAAATTGTTCAGCACAAAATAACCTTTCTAATGGTGCTATGCAATCAATTGTAATCCATTTAGTTTTTATTTTATAGTAGCTGAAATACCAATTTTTTTTTTCAGATTTATTCAAGGTGTTTAGGTGAGACTTGAGAGATAAATGTTAGCCATGCACACCATACCTTAAACAAATACGAATAACTCCTAAAGTATACATGATAGACACAAAGTATCAGCAGCAAAATTGTTCAGAGCAAAATTACCTTTATAACGGTGCTATGCAATCAATTCTAAGCAATTCGGTTTGTTTAATAGTTAGGTAAAAAGTGCTGCCTTCCTCAAATGTTTCTAGGCCTGAGTGAAAGTCAGTTGAGTGTGTCTACAGGCATTATTGTCCTGAGTGGCTATGCTTTCAGACACCACCTACAGACATAGCTAGGCCTGAATGAGTTAAGTAAAAGCTATTTATTTGCTCAGCAGTTGTGACTGTGATGTAATTTTTCTAAGGTAATATTTGGTTTCCACTGGCTGAGGTAAACTCTGTGTAGCATCTGTCACCCGAGAGAGGCACACTACCATATTTTAACTTGTGAAATTGCATGTTTGATTGTTCAAGTTTGTACACTTGAAAGAGGTACCAGAAGGAAAGTCCGGCTGGTGGCAGTGAATAACCGAGGACAGACACCTCTCTAAAAGCTGTTTCAGCCCAGAGGGAGAGGTGGGTTGTCACATAGCTTCCAAGAAATAAGGGAAGCCTATGTCTCTCTAACTTTTTTGCTTATTATCTTGCTATACATGGAGTGAAGTTTTTCCACTGGGGTAGGGTCAGTACAGAGGATGCTGATGAGGGGTACCAACCCCTATGGCTAAATATCGAATCCCTACTCTGCTAGAGGGCAGGCATCCACCTTGCCAGTCTTTTGTACACTAAACTCTCCAGGGTCCTGGCTATGCTCTGTGTTCCTCCTTTTATATGGTCTTTAAAGGCACAGGTACAGATGGAGAGTTTTTTTGTGATCTGACTGATCTCAGTTGTTGTCTCAGCCTATTCTGGCTTATTCTAATATTTGCATTGGTGGACGCCTGATTCCAATTTTGTTCTGTCCTCTCCTAAGTAATATAAGGGTGGTTGACATCACTGATCCGGGGAAGATTGTCTCCCATAGGTGTCTGCAAGAATCCATTAAGATCCATGTTCTCCATTCATTCAAATATTTGCAATTAACTCACATCCTCTCCTTTTATTTTGGTCATTGCCCATGGGACCCAGGTGATAATGAAGTTTTTTCTAGGTTTTTGGAGATGAGCACCCAACCCCACCCAGTTGCCAACTTATATCCCAGCCTACAACTGGCCAGTCCCTTTGCTCTGGCAGGTGTTTGCTTCTATTGGCAGGAAGCCCTTTTTTGGCATAGTGATATTTAAAGGTGGCAATCTCTATGGCATAATCTATATAAATATGTTAAAAGAGACTGTTACTGATGGACACAATTTCACATCTTGCACAACATGTATTATACACCCCTTGAACTCCACCAGATGGGATGGACCAACACTTCAGACTGTACTCATTGTGGTTTGGCTGTCAGCCATCATTATCATATGATTTGGGAATGTCCCAAGGTGGCTTTTTCTGGAGGAAAATTAAGGATTCTCTAGACCCTTTGTTGGGCCTAGAGCACACTTTTACTCCAGAAATGTGCCTGTTAGGTGACTTTCCTCCTTCTTTGTTTGGGCCTCATGGGGCCCATATAGCCCAGAGTTCAGCTGTGGCTAAGATGATCATTCTTCGGCACTGGAGAGAGGATTCCATGCCTTCCTACAAGGAGTGGCATTGTGAGCTCATGCTGACTCTTAAGATTGAGAAGCAGATTGCTAGGCTACACCAAAGAGATTACCTCTTTCTCTGAAGGTGGGCTGCCCTTCAGACCCTTGTGCCTTTACTGCAGATGGAGGACTAGAGGTGTCTGTTGGGTGCTGCCACTTTTTCTTCTTTTAATTTTGATACCCTGCCTTTTTCCTCTCCTGTTTTTCTTCTTCTTTTTTGATGTCCATATCTAGGATCCTCACTATAGAAATATGTGTGTTTTCCCTTCTTGGTCAGCTGGTGCTCTGGGGGGAGAGTTGGTAGGTGGGAAGGTTTCTTTCATTCTGAATTTCATGTATAGTGTGGGACTTACTTTGTGGTACTTGTGAATGGAGGCAGGTGGGAGGGGAGTTTGTGCTTGTTGTATTGTAAATATTTTTGCATGTTTTACTTGGCTGTTGTTTTGTCTGTCTTTTCATTCAATAAAGTTAAAATTATAAAAAAAAATGAAAATTGCACTCACAATATCATCGCCCCTCTCCAAAGTGCTTCTTTACCACTGCCGTAGCCATTTTGGATTTGTATGCATGGATCTCACGTGCGCAAACACCGTATAGGCTACAGGATGCGCATGAGCAAATATGGTTAATGTTATTATGCCATTGATGTGACGTACTCATGATGGCATAACAACATCAAGTCGATAGTATAATTGCACAATTTCCATCAATAATAACATTCAACCACATATTATATGGTATTAATAATATAATAATACCTAAATAAATATACAATGAAAAGTTACAATTACAAAATTTAAAAAATAATGTTAAATGTCTGCAGCTCCAGGGAACTATTTAGAGCTGCACACTTGAGCAAACTTGATAGAACATTATAGCCTGTTTCTGCTGGCAAATTTGTAGGTTTGTATGTTAAGTTAAATAAACAGTTTATGCATCTTCTTACCTTGTCTTCAATGTTTCCAGAGTGTAGTAATGAATAAAGTAATCCTTAAGTAAGCCTAAAAATAGCAAACAAAAGCAAATGGCAATCCCTCTCCAAAAAAAGCAAATTAAAAAATACAGTTCCAAGGAAAATAATCCATCCACTAGCAGCTGCAGTAATCCAATGCTGCAATCCACAGAAAAAGAAGTACACCATAAAAAATGCCCTAAAATTAAAAAAAAAATCCATAAAAATTGGTAGACTCTTCATGTCCAAATCCAGGTAGGTCCTCAGGATGTCTCAACTGATCTTGGTTCCCTTTCTTCAAAGAGGAACACACCAGCCCTTGCAAAACTGAAGATGAAGGCCACTGACCAAGTCCCCTCCTATCACTGAATCCATTGATGTCTCCCTGGTAGAAGATGCTCTGCCTGCCCTCTGACTTCTTTGATGTCCTCTGCCAGAAGAATCCCATGGCCTGGATCCAATATTGAAGCCTCCCTGGAAGACGCTGTCACTGACTCACCAGTATTCCATTACATCACTCTCTCCTCCACTGCAGATGAAGGCCTCCTCCATAGAAACATAAAAATTGTCAGCAGATAAGGACCACTAGGCCCATTCAGTCTGCCCATAGACCCTATACATTGTATGTGGCCACTGACCCTATGTGATCAATGGCTTTTCATCACTCCCTTCCGCCCCTCTCAAGCTTCCCCTGTGCCTGTCCCAGGCATGCTTAAACCCCCCCCCACTGTGCTTTCTTCCTCTAACTCCTGTGGTAGATTATTCCAAGCATCAACTACCCTTTCTGTGTAGAAAAACTTCCTCACATTGCCTCTTAATCTACCGCCTTCCAATTTCATATTGTGCCCCCCTATTCTAGTACTTTTTCTGCATTGGAAAAGGTCCCCCACCTGCACCTTGTTTATGCTCTTGGGGTACTTGAACATTTCAATCATGTCCCCCCGCTATCTCCTCTCCTCCAGTGAGTACATATTGAGGTCCATTAGTCTCTCCTCATATGTTTTGTGGTGCAAGTCCTGCACCATCTTTGTTGCCTTTCTTTGGATATTCTCCACCTTATCTATGTCCTTGCACAGGTGTGGCCTCCAGAACTGCATGCAGTACTCCATGTGAGGCCTTACCAATGTTTTATACAATAGCATCACCACTTCCCACCTCCTGCTAGTGATACCCCTGCCTTTGCACCCCAGCATGCCACTGGCTCTCCCTGCCACCTTTGTGCACTGCTTTAATACCTTAAGATCATCAGAGATGATAACCCAAAGGTCCCTTTCCTCTTTGGTTACAGTCAGTTCCTCCCCTCCTCAGCCTGTAGCTTTACCCAAGGTTTCCTCTACCCAGGTGCATTATTTTGCACTTCTTTGCATTGAATCTCAGTTGCCACATCTCCGACCATCTTTCAATCTTCTCCATCTGCCTCTTCATTTTCTGCACCACTTCTGGAGTATCCACCCTGTTGTAGATCTTGGTGTCATCTGGAAAATGGCAGACCTTTCCTTCCAGCCCCTCTGCAATGTCACTAATGAAGACATTGAACACAACTGGTCCTAGTAGTGATCCCTGTGGTACTGCACTGGTCTCCCTCCTCTCCTCAGATTGTAGCCCATTTATCACCACCCTCTGTCTCCTGTCTGTTAATCAGTTCCTAACCTAGTTTCCCATTTTGCCTCCCATCCCCAGACTAACTATCTTGTTAATTAGCATTCTATATGGGATGGTGTCAAAGGGTTTTCTGAAGTCTAGGTATAAGACATCTACCGCCCCTCACTGATTTATTTCCCTAGTCACCCAATCAAAAAAATCTATTAGATTCATTTGACATGATCTTCCTGCTGTGAATCGGTGTTGCCTCAGGTCCTGAGCACCGCTGGATTCCATATGTGCCACTATCCTTTCTTTCAGCAGTGTCTCCATAATCTTTCCCACCACTGAGGTGAGGCTGACTGGCCTGTAGCTCCCCACCTCCTCCCTACTGCCGCTTTTGTGTAGTGGGACTACATGTGCCATCCTCCAGTCCTCTGGAATGACACCCGTGTTGAGTGACGATGTGAACAAGGCCACCAAAGGTGCTACTAGTTCCCTTCACAGCTCCTTTAATATTCTCGGGTGGATGCCGTCTGGCCCCATGGCCTTATCCACCTTCAGCTTTGGGAGTTCTTCCAGAACTCTCTCCACTGTGAATTGACTGGTGCCACTTCTCCGCTCTTATTGCCTCTGCAATCCAACTGTTGTCCTTGACCCTCCCCCTCCTTAGTACTGAGCAGAAGTATTTGGTCAGTATTTCTGCCTTGTCTAGATCCCCCTCCTTACACTCTCCCTTCTCCCCTTTGAGCCTCACAATCCCACCCTGATTTTTCTTCTTTTACTGATGTACCAATAAAATGCCTTATCCCCTTTGTTTACAGACCATACTAAACCCTCTTCTGTCTGCACCTTCACCCTCCTAACAGCCTTCCCTGCTTCCCTTAGACATTCAAAGTACACCTCCCTGTCCTCCTTCCTTTGGCTCCCCATATATTTCCTGAAACTAAGCCTTTTAGCCCTGACTTTGTCCTCCACCTCTTTGGAGAACCATAGTGGTGTCCTTCTTCTTTTCCATTTGGCCACTATTCAAACACATTGGTTTGTTATATCCACTATAGCTCCTTTCAGTTTCTCCCATTGTTCTTCCACCCCCTCTATTATCTCTTCCTTCCCCAGGACTGCTTGTATACATCTACTGATTTCAGTAAAATCCACCCTCCCGAAATCTAATACTCTTGCCCTTGCATGTCTTGAGTCCATGTCTCCATGTTGAACCACACCCTGTGGTAGTCACTGGACCCTAGCTGCACATCCACCTGCATTTCTTTGACTATGTTCCCATTGGTCCATACCAGGTCCATAATTGACTTGTCCCTAATTGGCTCATGCAACTGCTGCTTGAGTCCAATCCCCTTCAGGGATTTCAGTATGGCTGTGCTTCTGTCTGAAGTACAGTACAAGTCACATTAAATTGTTACTCCAATGAGCTGTTCTAGCATTTCTGACTGAGCTGCATAAGTGTTGCTGGATCCAGTACAAAGCCCTGCATAAACTGTTTCTTAAGAGTTAAAACTCAGTTTTGCATTGCATTGTGACTGGACTGCTGATGCAATCCAAATGAGTTGCAAAAACATTTTACAAACATTGCTCTTGAGCTGATTAAGCATTGAAAAACAATGTAATATGAGTTGCAGGTGCATTGCCAACTGTAAAAAACAATACTAAATCAACTCATTGGTGGAACAGTTTAATATGACTTGCACTGTAGCCATCTGGGTGGTCCAATCCATGTCTGGCATATTGAAATCCCCCAGTAGCAGGATTTTGCCTTTAGCTGCCATGGCATGTATGTTCTCCACCAGTCCCCTGTCTATGTCCTACCTCTGTGCCAGAGGTCTGTAGATCACCCCTGTGCATATTGCTGTTCCATTCCCTGGCTCCAGGGTGACCCACATTACTTCAGCACCCCTCCATCTTTCCTGAACTTCTGTAGCCTTTATACCATCTCCGATGTACAGGCCCACTCCCCCACCATTTTTACCCTTCCTGTCCCTCCTGAACAGTGTATAGCCTGGTACATTGACTTTCAAGCCATGATTAGCAGAGCACCATGTCTCTGTTTTGCTGCTATGTCAAGGTCAGCATCTGCCAACAAGGCCTCCAGATCTGGAACCTTATTTCCTAGGCTACGGACATTTGTTAGCATGACCTTCCATGTTTTACAGTCTGCCCTCCCTCTGCTCTTGTTCTCCCTCTCCAGCATCTTCCCTCCACCCTGGTTCCCTTTTCTATGTGCTCTTGTACCTCCTGTAACACTCGTTAAACATTCTTTACCTGCTTGCCCCTCCCTGCCTGCCTTAGCTTTTCCTGTAGTCAACTTATGTTCCTGCGTGTTCTCATGGGGGGGTGTTCATAAGCCTCCTGACCCTATGGGCTCTCCCCCCTTGGCCAGTTTAAATGCTCACAGCTGAAGCATTTAAACTACTCACCAAGTACCAAGGTCCCCTTCTCAGACAGATGCAGGCCATCCTCCTTATATAAGCTTGCATCTGCCCAGGTCAGGCCCCAGTCCCCTATGAAGCCAAAACCCTCCCTTCCACACCAATCCTTCAACCAGGAGTTGAAGGTACAGATGTGGAGTGTCCTAGCTTCCCCTTTGCCCTAAACAGGTAGCACTTCTGGGAATGAGACTGAGCATACTATCTGTATCAGGTTCCCCCCAGCTTCCTGAAATTCTCCTGGACTCTGGCTAACTCCACCCTTCTCCTTGGCAGGTCATTGGTCCCCAGGTGGACAATGACATCCAGCTGCTCCCTCCTAGCTAGCGCGGTAGCAATCCTATGGATGCATTTCCCATCCCTCCATGCAGCACTTCTGGGGAGGCACTTGACCTCCTTCTCTCCCTGCTAGGTGTCCCTAACTCCACTACCATGACAATAGAGTTCCCCACTAGGAGAAGTTTTCCCCTCCTCCAGGGTGCCCAGCTTCCCTTCCCTGGGGATACATCCTGAAAGACCCTCCCATCCTCCCTGGTCCCAGCCTTGGGTTGCTGAGTGGGGCTTTCTCATTCCTCCAAAACAGTGTAGGAGTTACTAAGCGGGACTGGTTGGGGGATGTGCTTTCAACCCCCCTCCCTCACCCTCCATGAGCCCACTGTAGACCAATCACTCCTCTTCCACGGCATCCTTTGAGATACAGGTTGTGGACCCGGTGGTCTCTGGGTGGGGGTGGATGCTGCCTTCAGCTTGGCCAACTGTGCTCAGAGACAGGCAACCTCCTCTTTTAGCCCAGAGAGGTGCCCACAGATAGGGCAGCATCGGAGCCTCCAGAACATCTCCCTGAAGACAGTTGCTCCACAACCACTGCACTGCACCACTCCCATCATGTCTGTTTCTCTCCTCAATCAACTGCCTGCTTAAGATGGCTATTTGTTATCACTCAAATATTTGTTTAATTCTTTTGCTTATTGTTATGCTTTCCCTCTTTGCTACTTCCTATATGGATGCAGGATGTCACAAGGCCCGATGGGACCCACCCTATAAATGTAGGGCAAGCCCTGGGGTGGGTGGGTTGTAGGTTGGGAGGGTGGGACCACACCACAGGCTGTGTCCAAAAACAATCAGCCAAGGAGTCTTCTGGCAGTGGCTCCTCACTCCACTCACTGTGGTCCAGACACAGCCAATTACAAACACACAGTCATAAACTTATCAGCTAGAATCCCTTAATTCTGCCCAAACTAAATGGAAAAGCACACAGAAATTGCACTTAAGAAAATATCTCAAATTCAGTTACAAAACACACAGTCACAAACTAACCAGCTAGGATCCCTCAATCCTTCCCAAGCTAAATGAAGAATGAAACTAAAATGGCAGTTAAGAGCTTACATTCAAACTACACTAATCCCTGTAATATGATGCCTGCGCTTAAACTTCAGACACAGCCAATTACAAACACAGAGTCACAAACTTATCAGCCAGAATCCCTCAATCCTGCCCAAACTAAATGGAAAAGCATACAGAACTACCGTCTACTGCCGTCGACATATGCTGAAGCTGCCAGCACCGAGAACTCCACCTGCAGGAACTTCCTTCTCTGAAGATGCCTCCCAGCCTACTGAAAAGAAACTGTGACATCAATGTCAACCATGCCCACCAACCAATCAAACACATTTTCCCATGCCCTATCCACCAGTCACAACACACTTACATCCGTCATTCATGTACAGTAATCAATTGGTGCTCAGTTACACTCTCCATTGTAATAGTTGCAGAAATGTAAAATGCTGCAAAAAAGGTCCCGCATATTTAAATAAATAAATAAATAAAAAACTACACACTATTTTTAAAAACTGACTTCAACACACAACTTCTTCCTATTGCATAAATCAAATATGTGATGTGGGAAGTGGTCAGATAAATGTACAGTATTTTTACCCCTTCACAGTGAACTCAGGACCATTACTCATTGCTCTGCTATGCTCTGCACTTGTGAGGTTACCTGAGTACACTATAATCTGTTATAGGCCCCTTGTTGGGCTTATATGTTTGTATCCACACTTACCCATCCTTTATTTTATATAAAACATTTGATTTGTTACTGTTAATGTTGATTGCATTGTGTATACAGGGACAAAACCACTAACAATTTATGTGGGATTATATATAAAAAAACAACTGTGTTAATGCAGCATTTAGTGTTAAGCCTAAACTGACAAAAGTAGGGAAATGTGGTTTTAGGCTTTCCAACTCTAAAACCCCACCCCCACCCCTGAAGCAAATCAGGGGTGGAATCATCCTTGGGGTTGCCTTGCCAACCCTAAACCTCACCCATTCTGCATAGTTCTGAAACATGCACACTTGTGCCCATCACACCTGAGCTTTCTTGCTACAGCAATGGGGGGTGCTTTAGGGTTGAAAACCCCAAGAAAGACGCCAACCCTGTTTTGTTTCAGGGATGGGTGTGTGGTTTTAGAGTTGGAAATCCTAAACTCACATTTCACTACTTTATTTAGTTAAGGCTTAACCTAAATAGTGGCATTAACATGTTTTTTCAAAAGGAATGTCCTTACTTTTGAAATAGCACAATGGGATACTGGGACTGAAAACACTTGGCTTTGCCTCATGCCTTGCTATGCCCCTGTAGCATAGTAAGGCACTCAGCTGCACCTCATGCCTTACCAATATCCAGGGGCTGAAAGCACTCATGCCCAGGGGAATAGAAAGGAACTTGGCTGCTCCTAGTGCCTTACCCACACCCAGAGGCTGAAGGCACATGGTTGTGCCTTTTGTCTTACTCCATGCCAAGGGACTTGAAGGAGATTTTCTGCATCCAGAACTAAAGATATGAGTTAGAATCACACAGTTTTCGGTTCATGAACCAGATTACCAAATGAGAACCACTTTTTCTGGTTAGAGTGAAATGAATACACAGAAACAACAATTAATATGGCAAGTGCTTACTGACCCTTACAGAAATAATTATAGGAAAAGTTTTCATGCTGCGCACATAAAACTACCCATGTGATATCTGTGCTGCAAGGATGATTTACATGTTAAATTGGAACTGACTGCATGCATGTGGCAAAAAGCAAATGGCCACTGATAACTGCACAAATAAAAGTTAAGAAACTTGCTCAGGATCCCACAGTATACAAGTGGGGGATTGATGAGCTTCAAAACCAGGTCTTCAGGTCTCCAGGTTTGCAGTTCGGTGCCTTTAACCACTATGCTATACTGTCTGCATACATACTATATGGCTCACTTGTACTTCAATACAAATCTGCACACATGCATCATTCTTATAGCCACTGATATACTATTTAGTTTTTTGCCTCCCCCATATCAGCTGCACAGCTGAACTATAGCACACATACCAATAGAAACACATGCATTTCTTTCCACCCCAATACACAAACTTACCCACAAAACTACCTAATTACTTCGGTCTGGCCTGTACACCTACTGTGTTCTCACCATAGTTTTGAATGCTTCCATGCAAACAGACTTTAAGGGGCAAACAGAAAAGTAGCAATAACTCAAACACCCACCCACACAGCTAGCCCCTCCCCCCATGTACACACACTGTAGCTGGAGCAGCCACGCTGCTACAGACAACCCACCAAGTATAGATATAAGTTGAGAGTCTCTTACCTGAGTACTAGGGAGCCAGAGGTAGGAGTCTTTAAGAGGTGATGTCCATGGGTAAGAGTGCTGGGGTGTACTCCCTTGAAATGAATGGAATTATTATTTATTACTATATAATAACTGGGTAACATTTTATCCCATAGGAAACCCGGGTTATAATTTGTCATTATAACCCATGGGTTATAATGACAAACAAGTGCCAGGCTTCCTTCACTCCTTGCATGCACCAGCCATGATCTTGTCATTCTCTGCGCTGCACCCGTTCTTTAGGGTTACATAGTTCACTAACACTCCCAGTAAGTTTTTTTTTTCCTTTTTTTAACAAAAATATTTACTGGCCATACCATTGGGTATTAAAAAAAGATTAAATATTGGGTTCCTTCAGGAGCCACTACAGATGGACCACACCAAAACCCCACTGGTCCATGGCATGGCTATGTGGGGTTGTCCATTTATTTTATATAATTGCTGTGGCAAGAAAATGCTCCCCAGCAATTATATAAAATAAAGGCCTGGTAGGGGAGTGTAAAACTCAAATTTTACACAACACCCTCGTAGTGGGATGCCTTAATAAACCCTTGATCTTCACTTTCTGGGTTTATGTGGCATTCCACCCATTGGAGGGTGTGTGTAAAATCTCATTATAACCCCCTACCCATCCATTATTCTATATTTTATACATTATGATGGTGAGTTGGAGAATAATGAAGGCCACTGTTATATAAACAAGGCCCTTATTAGTTGAGCGGTGGCCTTCATTATTCTCCAACTCTTCATCAATAATGTATAAAATAGTAATAACAAAATACCCTTATTCATTTCAATGGGGCACACCCCTACACTCTCTCTTGCCCTATGTCATAATGTGCCTGAGCAATAGGATGTAGAAGTCAGTTTCACTGGGGGAGGGCTTAAGCCTGACTATAGTGGGGCTCCAATAGTCTGTACGTACCATACCGCTCGACTATCCCTGAATGCAAAGGAAAGTCCTCATTTTACCCTTGAAAACTTCTCTGCCCCTCATCCATCCCTCATGGAAAACATGCTGCTAAACAGAGGGTGTCCTGTAAATTTAGACTTTATGACAGGGGCACCATTTCAGATTTCAGCAGGGGGGAGAGAACAACCAGTGGAGGCCAGGTGCTAGTTAGACCCTAGACAGCAAGCTGTGGAATGTCTGGAACATCTCTAAAAGGTAAAACATATTTTCTGTGACTGAAAAGTGATATGTAAATCAGGAAAAATTCAAATGTTTAAGATTCATCTGTCTATACCCTAGAGCAGTGCATCAAATTTGTGCTTAAACCCACCCAGTTACTGACCAACTTTTTTCCTGGCTCAAGTTCTGACAGCCCCCCCAAAAAAACATATTTGTCCCAATTTCTCTCCCAAACTCCATTCCACTGAATACCCATCCCATATGGGTCATGAAGCTGCCCAAAGGTACAGAAATGTGAAAAACACATCAATATTTCAGTCCTTCCTCCTTCACCAATCTTCCTGTTTACTTTTACTTACCCAGCCATCTGGCCAGAACCTGCAACCTAGTCCAGTGTGCCACCTGCCCAGTTTTCAGTCTGCTCCTCCTCCATCCTTCTGCCAGAAGCTGGATGCTAGAATCGAATATCCCAGGTCCCCAACATTGTCTGCGACCAAGTCACCTCACCATCCAATCCCACCCAACCTGTGATACTTTATTTATTTATTTATTTTTTATTTATTTATTTCAAATAATCAGTTTTACAACCTTTGAGTCAGAGACTCATTTACAAAGGTACCTCATCACAGGGAGGGTGGACAAACAAAATGTGAGGTTAAACGATGGTAACAATACAGATGAGATACAAGGTGTAAATAAGCAAACACAAGATGCACTAACTATACAAGGCTTATTCCTATTCTGCGATAGAGACCAGTGCTTAGTAGGCTGGGATATCCAGGGGTACTCTGTGAGGTACTATTCGGGACAAATACAGCTCCGATTATCAACAACTACAGCTTGGATTATCAACAAGGTATTTTCGTAGGGCTATTTTGAACTGGCCAATTCTGGGAATGTCTGTGATGTGCACAGGGAGAGAGTTATACCAGGCAGGTGCTCTATGGTGAAAAGATCTTCGGCAGAGTGAAGTCCTGGCTCTAGGTACTAGGAAGGTGGCTTTAGTAGCATTATGGATGAGTGCCTGCTGGGAGGCCTCTTGCAACAGTGTAGTGACCCCTGGAGGGCATAGCCTGGATAGGGCCTTTTTTGCCAGCAAGCAGGTGTGGTATTTCAACCGTTCATCAAAGGTGAGTATGTTAGAGGCAGAATAGAGTAGACACATGTGGGTTCTGCTATGGGCACCAGTCAGGAGCCTGCAGGCTTTGTTGCTAGAGGTCTGGACTTTAGTAAGGGTGGTAGGGTCTGCAGCTGCATAGGTAGGGAGTCCATAGTCTGTCAAGGACAAGACGGACAAGGTGATGGCAAGATTTAAGGCAAACTCAGGGAAGCAGTCTTTGTGGCGATAGAGGAGACCAATCCTAGAGTTCATGGCCAATGACAGAGCTTTGCTTGGCTTCTGCCACATTGTACTGATCAAGGCCTATGAAGGCTGTCCACACCACTGTCGCTGCTGCTGTGAGGCCTAGCTTGCTGCTGTGGGGGGCCATGCTGTTTTGTTTTTTTTTTGCAAGGTGAGCCTAGTAGAGTCAGTAGGTAGCCTAGTCTTGAGTTAGCTTCTAGCTCACCCTCAGTCCCTTCAGCCCCAAAGAGAGACAGAGACTCACTAAGATTAGACCAACAAAAATATGCTGCCACAACACTGCTATTGAGAGTTCAGTATTTACTGACTCCTCCAAGCTGTACTGTGAAGCCACCACTTTGAGGTGGTAAAGGCAGTGTCTCACTCATGTGACTCATGTGCTCTTGCTTGGATGGAGCTCCTCCAAGTCACATGTGATGGTGCCACTGCTAATAGGTGAAGAGAGTGGAAAACACAATGCAGGCACAGTTGAGTCAGGAGTGCACCTGCAGCATGAGTGCAACACAGGCCAGGGGGGCATTTATTGCATAAAAGATTAAATCCAAATGTTGTGCCATTATGGCAACACCATAAAAACAACCTAGGCATGAATGTGGAGGGGGGGCAACTGCCCCCCTCTACTCTACCTAAATGGCACCCCTGCTTTATGGTAGAAATTCATTCTCAGGTGCTAGTATTGGTATAAGTACATGCGATGGTTTCCACTGTGTTCTGAGGTACTGTATGTCCATGTTTCAGGATGTGTTCTGATCATCATGAGGGATAGTGTCCCACATTGTCCCTCATTTTGAGTGTTCATGTCCTTCATTTCAGTGACAAAATATGAGGTATAGCGCATGCTTCCAAGACCCTACTCAGCACAAAGCATGCTGAGCATGGCCTTAGTGTATATGCTCCATACAAAATAACAAAGAGAAAGTAAGTGAGCCATAACAGTTATGGAGAAACACATTTGTAGAACTAAATATGCATAAGGGGATTTGCATGGCCCAAAACAAAAAGATCAGGCTTCACAACACTGAGGCCCCTCTTTGCAACATCTAAAATGAGGGATGTCGGCTGACTATATCCTAGGCATTTAATGCAGTAGGCAAACAATACTTTACAAATCAATGGCAATTTAATGACAAAAATTAAAAGCCATTAAACAACTTGCAAAAGGATCAGAATTATTGAGTTTACCTAATTTTAATGGGAAATCAATGAAAAGGGTATTTTAATGACTTTAATTACCAGCAGTAGTATGAGAAATAGAAACTTATGTGTTTTTTAGATTAGATTTGCACCAGCTTAGTTGCTGCACACATGGCAAGTGTGCAACTTGTGAAGCTGATGTGATTTCTAAATGATGTTAACACCAGCTTAACTACTGCACTCATGTCAAGTGTGCAACACACAAACCTGATGTGATTTTTAGAAGATGTTTGCACCAGCTTACCTGCTGCACACATATCAAGTTTGCAGCATGCAAATCTGATGTGCTTTTTAGACCTGGTTCACATAGGTTCACTTTATGTATCCGAACCACGTGCAAACATTGTTCTACACATATGCAGCACACATATTTCTGTAAGGGGAGCATTCTCAGAAGTCAAATTTTTAAAATGTAATAACTTTAGAACACATTCATATTTTTTTCACCAAACCAGTCAAAGGCATATCCCTGGAGTAAGTCCTTTCTTCCCTGAAAATTTCAGACCAGAATTCCAAACTATCTGGCAACAAGGTGAAGATAAAACAGCAAAGAACAGCATGTTTTCACTATCCTCATCTCGGAATCCACACATCCTACCAGAACTAAATTTGGCATGTCACGAGAGCTACCCCATGATACCATGCAAGCAAACTGTTGTACAAATCTGTTGAACACTTGCAAAGATATTAAAGTACAAAATGTGAGGCTTAACATAAAAAACACTGCTCAACCCTGATGATAATTCATGAGCTATGCTTACACTGACATTTTTGAAAATGTGGGGTGCATAAGGAACTGTTCTTCTTGCAATATGAACAGGTGAAAACAAAAATAAATTCTTGTAAACAGTGATTTTGAACAGGCCAAGTTTCCCATAGAGGGATAGCTTGTAGTTTTCATCAGATTTTACTAATTCCCTCAATTTAGAAAAAAATGGGTATGCAAATAAGCTCATGATTATTCATGAGCTATGAGGTGACTCTAGTTGGCCAAGCCACACCCCTTTTACAACTATTTTAAAGTTCTTACTGAGCATGCTCAGAACTCGAATTTGTAAAATTTTATAACTTTGGAGCAGATTTATATTGTTTCACCAAACCAGTGAAAGACACTTTTGTGGGCCAAGTCCTTTCTACCCTAAAAGTTTCAGACCAAAATTCCAAACCATCTGTGTGCTATGTGAGGGCAAAAAAACAGCAAAAAGTTGTGATTTTCTGAATTTTATTTGCTATGTCTATCTCGGTATCTACACATCGAACAGGAAAGAGACTTGGCACATTGAGAACTCTCTCTATGAGACTTTCATGCAAATCTGTTGAACGGCTGAGAAGATATTAAAGTTCAAAATTTGAGGTTTAACATAAAAGTGTCTACTCAAACCTAAACCCTAAATATAGAGTTTCTACCACACCACTATAATATATACCTCATATATGTGTGTTGGGGGACACATAACAGTTATGCCTGTTTTCTACAGGTGCAGGTTCTACATATTACACATCGGTGTATGGTTCCATCTATTTTTGCATGTTGCTTGTTATACAGCACCTGGTCATACTCCTCGGCATTTAGGATATCTGGGATTGCATGTGCTAATATTGGGCATGCCAGCCTTCTGTCCTATTCATATGTATTCAAGATTTCAAGACTGCACATGCTCAAGTCAGGAACAAGAATGATGTGACATGGGGAACCACGTGATGCAAACTACCGGATAGTCGCTCCTCAGTACAGCTCCAGCCTCCCATCTCTTTCCAATTGTTATCTGGTATATTTTCTCGATCTCTAAACCTTCTATTTTGTGCTGTTCTGGTTCCCTATAACTTTGTGCCCTTGCAGGGTGATTTTGAGACTGAATGGACGTCTACATGAAAAAGCAACAGCAGAAACACAGTCCGCCAGTTACACCAGAAAAGGCCCCAAAAAAATCCCAGGCCTGAGTGGAGTGGAGAAGGGAGACGCTTTGAATCAAGGTGCGGATCAGGAGCTGCTCACATTGTCTAAATTTCTGGAAGAATTTAAACCATTTAGAGATGAGATTAAAGAGATGGCAACAGAAATGAAATTGCTCACTAGAAAAATAGAAGAGAGTACTCTTGCTACCTCAGACAACACGACTAGGATCTTCTCATTAGAGAAGTAAGTGGAAAGGTTCGAGCCTGAGATGGCAGCCATGTGCCAGAAATTGTCCAGATTTGAGGTTAAGCTTGAAGACCTCGAAGGTTGCAACTGGAGAAATAACGTAGTGATCCTTGGGCTACCGGAGGGAGAGGAGGGCCAGAATACCATTGCTTTTACCCAGAAGCTGGTGGAGAAGATTGCTGGCCTTCCCCATTTGGGGCCAAATATATTATAGAGAGAGTCCACAGGTCATTAAGACCGAAGCCCCCTCCTGGAGCAAAGCCCCAACCTATAATTTGTCGTTTCTTGAATTTTTTAGAGTGACAACATTTTCTGTAAAAAGTAAGAGAACTCCAAGAAGTTCGTTGGGAGCAAGCTAAGATTAGAATAGTGCAAGATATTCTGGGTTCAGTCCATTTGAAACGTGTAGCATTTCATCCAGTTGTCTCAAAAATCATTGCTGCTGGACTTAAATTTCATAAGGGATACCCGGCCAGGCTACAGGTACAGGTGGCTGGTTCCTGGGCTACCTACGAAGACCCTGAGGCAGTGCTTGCTGGCTTAGATGTATCCCTGCCAGATATCTTTAGGGACACATGAAAGGCCTCAGGACTTTTCTGACAAGACGAGAATTGATCTGAGAAGGCTGGGCATTCATGCAAAGGAATCTCCTGGAAAGAAGCGGTTAAACATTCTTGGACTCTCATTTCAGCCCAAATAAGGGACAGAAGGGACCTTTCTGTTGTCATAGTGATCTAACTATGGATGCATATTCTTGTTTGTTTTGTCTGGGTCTGGGGTTTCGGACCCTTCTGTTTTCATAGTGTTCCAATTATGGATGTATATTCTTGTTTGTTTTGTCTGGGTCTGGGGTTTCTTGCAATTAAGTGATCTCTCGTTAGTGTTCGTGTTTGGAGAAAACAAAGCCAACTCAGTAATATTTAGTCACCCCTTTCCCTGTAAGAGTTTGGTAAGGATGGGCCTGGTAAAAGTTTATGGCTTTTGGGGGAATTTAATTACAAGGGCTGCGATGTCCTTTCCCTTGTAAAGCACCAGTGTGCAGTTACGCATTTGCAACACAGGAGGGAGCTTGTGTTTCATATATTAAGTGTTAATGGTCGCTAAGGCTGGAGAAAAGTGGGGGTTTACTGAGGCAAGGGCACAGCAAATTAAAGGAAAGGAATGGGGGCCGGTCCCTATGGAGCTGCAGAGCTTATTGAGACAATGGCCCACATGGTGAATTTTATGTATTGCTGCGGCCGGCTTCCTGACCTTGCACCATGCGGTTCCCTTTCATATCTAGCAAGCCACATGCCCTAGGAAGCCACAATGTTTCTGGTGGTGATGCCTTACTGATACTGGCTTGCTTTCAATGGCTTTCATTAGGGGATAGGCGAGGGACACAATGGTCTGTACTGCAATGATGTTGAGTCCTCTCTCCTTCTTTGTTATTAACATCCCAAAAAGGGGGATTGAATTATAAATAATGTAGGGTTTGGGATGGCTTTTCGGGGGCTGGGGAGGAGTAGTAACGAGTATTGCTGAACGTTGTTAGCGATAAGGGGGTTTGGGTGTGTGGTTTTGGACAATGTTCTGGGGTAGCTGAAGTTGTGGATTGTTCGAGGATATTTGGGTGGGTGGGAGGACAGGGCTAATGGGGAGGGTTGGGGGTGGGAGACTGGCACAGCAGTTTCAGAGGAATAGAATCACCTGTTACATGGTTGCAGTATACGATAGATGTCTTATCTGGATTTATACCTGACATAATAGATGGCTCAGAATAGTAATATTGCTACATGGAATGTGAAGGGGATCAGGAAAAAACTGAAACAATACCAGGTACTTAAACACCTGAGTCTGTTGCGTGCCCAGATATCATTTTTACAAGAATCTCACTTAGTGGATTCCGAAGTACTACAACTTCGGAGACAACAGATAGGCCAGGTTTTTTATGCTTCGGGGAAACCAATAGTTGAGGGGTCATGATACTGATTAATAGAGACATTCCATTTGTCCCTTCTCAGGTATTTAAGCACGCAGATGGAAGATACGTCTTAGTTCAGGGTACTATTTGGGCCATGCCATTGGTTCTAGGTAGCATTTATGGACCAAACACAGATGATCCCTCTTTTTTCATGAAACTGATCTCTACGATCCTTCCTATACTCCCTATTCCAATTATCTTAGGGGGAGACTTTAATTTGGTCTCTGATCCGAATCTTGATAGATCAAGCATTGGGTCGAGGGGACTGTCCCCTGGGCATAGGGCCTTTAAGGAAATGATGGATCAGTGTGGGTTGTGCAATGTCTGGCGAGTTATGCATCCTAATATTAGGGAATATACTTATTGTTTGCCAGTACCTGGCACGCAATCTCGCATTGACTACTTGTTAGTTTCTCATGAGCTCTTGCCGGGGTTATTGTCCACCTCGATCCAACCCGGTCCAATATCGGATCATTCCTTACTCCTGGGTAATCTGGCTTTCCTTAACATTCCCAAAAGAGAGACCAGATGGAAATTAAATGAACAATTACTGAAAGATGAAAAGTATCGAGGATTGGTGAAAGAGCAGATAGAGTTTTTCTTTTCCACCAACCCAATAGATAGTGCAAGGCCGGATATTTTATGGGGAGTCTTTAAGGCTTATATAAGGGGCATTCTCATTAGTCTAGCTACAAAGAGGGAGAGGGCACAGGAAACGGAGTTATTGTCCTTATTTTCCCAGATACGGGCATTAGGAAATATACAGCCAGAAAAAATTTCTCAAGAGGAGTCACAGAAGCTATTAATATATAAAGATAAATACTTGGGAATGTTAGGAGAAAAGGCAGAGCTGGCTATAATCCACACAAAGGCCAGTTTTACAGATCAAGGAGGAAAAAGTGGGGTCCTGTTGGCTTTACATTTAAAGCAATAAGAGTCAGCAAGATTTATACCCCCAATAAGGTCACAGTCAGATGGGACCCTGAAGGTATCCCCCTCAGAGATAGTCCAGGAGATTGCTACCTTTTATGAGCAATTATATAGGGATATGGATAGTCCTCCACCCATTCAAAAACTGGAGGAGTATCTCAGGGAAGCACATCTTCCGTTAGTATCTAACTCCCAAAAGAAATTCTTATCTTCCCCTTTATCACAGGAAGAAATAGCTGCTGTTATAAAGGACTTGCCTCTGGGTAAAGTCCCGGGTCCAGACGGGTTTTCTGCCTTATTTTACAAAGTTTTCAGGGAACAATTACTACCTGTGCTGCATCGTCTCTATTTGCACATTTTTTCTGGAGAGACGGCAGATGCACATTTGTTTGAAGTGTTGATAGTTTTGTTACCTAAACTGGACAAGGACCCAGAATTGGTTCAGAGCTATAGGCCAATAGCTTTGCTGAATCAAGATGTCAAAATTCTCTCAAAGATATTGGCAGATAGACTAACCCTGGTCCTCCCAGATCTCGTGGGTATGTCTCAAGTGGGATTTATGAGAGGACGTGCAACTTCAGATCACCTGCGTACCCTCTAGCATGTCTTCTTGGAGTCCAGGGATGCCATATATCCTGCGGGGTTGGTCTCCCTGGACGCTGAGAAGGCATTTGATCGGGTTAATTGGACTTTTCTATTTCAAGTCCTTAAGGCACTTGGATTCCCATCCATGTTCATAGATTGGATCAGGGCAATTTACCGGTGTCCTACAGTGAGGATTTCAGGGAATGGGACCTTCTCCAAGTCTTTTACGCTGTGGTCAGGTATGAGGCAGGGATGCCCTCTCTCTCCATTACTTTTCAGTATTTATCTGGAACCCCTTATTCAACATATTCTCAACAATGAAGGAATACAAGGTATTCCCATTAGGAATGAGGTAGTGAAAATAATAGCATACGCTGATGACCTCATCTTACATCTGGCTAACCCGGTAATATCTATCCCGAACATGTTAAGGGAGATTAATAGATTTAGTAATTTCTCGAATTACAAGTTAAATCCCAACAAGACATCCTTTTTCCCTCTTAACCATAAAGTTTTCAAGACCGACATTATCTCTCTGGGATTATGCTGGTCACCCTGGGCTATTAAGTATTTAGGTATAAAACTAACGCGTAATCCTTCCTTGTGGTTTAAAGAAAATCTGGACCCTCTTTTGCAGGGGATCACTCAAGATCTAGAGAGATTGGATAAACTCCTGTTATCTTTATGGGGTCATATTAATATAATTAAGATGAATGTGTTTCCCCATTTATGTTTTCCTCTGTCGCATCTTAACTCATTTATCCCCTTAAGCTGGTTTCAGAAAACGCATACACTTTTTACTAAGTTTATATGGTTGAATAAGACCTCTAGGCTGGCATACCACAAGCTAGCTGCACCCAAAAATGAGGGGGAGCTGCAGATTCCTTACTTGCCCATCTACTACTGGGCTAGTCATTTGGCTAAATACCTGAGATGGGTAAGACCGGGCCCGGATAACATGAACCCGGCTTGGCTCAAGATTGAATTAGATTTTATCCAATTTATGAACATGGACCCTTTGACCATGCTTTATCTAAGAATTTCTCAGTTTCAAAATATTAACAAATGTCCCACCATCATGACCTCGCTAAGAGTACATTCGCAATTGTGCTCCTTTCTGCATTATAATCAAAGTAAAGATCTCGCTCAATCCATTTGGAACTCCCCGCTTCACCATAAACAAACAGAAAATGTCCCGTTTATGGTTGCCTCATTTAGGAGAAGGGATAGTATCCTCATTTTTGGACGAAGCTGGAGAGTGGCTCTCATTCCCTGAGTTCATTTACAAGTTCAAAATTCTGGAGTCTCAGGTTTTTAAAGTGTTTCAATTGAGGCACTTGTTAACCACGGTTCTTGGGGCCACTCCACCCCGTCCAGCGGCCTTTGCATTGGTATCTCAACTTTCTCCTTTTCTCGTCTCTTCAGGAGTGATCTCTAAGATTTATCAAGTGTTGTTCCGATGGCAGTTTGGATGCGGTAGTGGCCCCACTAACTTTTGGGTTTCATTTTTTCCCCAGTATACTTTTAACTGGTCTGTCCTCTGGATGTATTGTCATAAATATGTATCCCAAGATAGATTATGCCTCATGCAGTTTCACATCCTACATACTTTGTACTATACCCCAACTAAACCGGTGAAATGGGGCCTTCTCGATACCGATAGGTGCAATAAGTGTTCCCAGGACACAGGGTCACTTTTTCATTTATTCTTGTCGTGTCCTCGGATAGCTTTGTTATGGGAGCATATAAAAGCCAACCTGGATCCTTTATTGGGTTTACAAGACTATTTTATACCGGATATTTGCCTTTTGGGGATTTGTCTTTCATAAAGGTTAAAATCAGGAGATTTCATATATCCATGGTTGTGATCTCAGCCAAAAAAATCATTCTTAGCCGTTGGAAAGAAGGGACCTGTCCAACATATCAGGAGTGGCTCAATGAGATTTTAGCAAATATATGTACAGAGAAGGCTATTGCTAGCCTTCAAAACAGAGTACATAGGTATAAGGTTATCTGGGATCCCTTTCACACTCTAATTACGGTGGCTATGAAGTAATGTGTAGTCAAGGTTACCAACCTACTTATTCTTGGTAAAGATAGTTAGTGGGTGATAACAGTATTAGAATGAACTGCTTTGCCGAGGAGGGAAGGGAGGGAAGGGTTGAGGGCAGTATGACTTGTCTTACGAATCTCATGTCAAAATGTTCATTACTGCCTCCTGTAATGTGGAAAATGTGGTGAATAAACTTTGAATCGACTGGGTTTTCAGAGTCTGAAATCCACTCAGCTGTGGGTAAAAACTGGCGCAAGTTGATTGTCACTTGCAGAGCTGCAGTTTTTCCTGTAGCTGTTGTATTCTCAAAGTGGGAGCCAGTTTGCAACCGGCTCCCTAATTTATGGTAGCTTGCAGCTGGTCTCTTTCCCCAACTGCACTGAAATGGTATGCCTAGTGGAACCAGGCATACCATTTCCCTCAGCAGCGTGGACTGAAAATATGGAAGTCCACATGTGTGGAGATTTCAGTATGCACTAGATAATCTGAGAGTGTGACTTAGTCCTGGGGAGGGCCCAAATTCCAGCCCATAAGGCTGTATTTTCAGCCTGTCTGAAACTGGCACAGCTGTGGGGAAGAACTGCAAATGTGGCTTCACTTGTGGAACCTTAGTTTCCCTGCACACACTATATTTTCAAAGCGGGAGCCAGTGCATGACAGGCTCTCCAATTCAGTGCAGCTTGTGGATGGTTTTTCACTGCAGCTGTGCCAAAATGGTATGCCTAGTGGAACCAGGTATACCATCTCTCACAGCAGTGCAGACTGAAAATATGGACGTCCACCGGTGCAGAGATTTCAGTCTGCACTTAGTGTCAGAGGACAGACAGAACTCCAGGAGGAAGGAGCTACTGGTAAAACTAAAACTTCTCTACTGGGACTAAGAACTAGATCTCTTGTACTGGGACCTTCAATTAAGGGTAAAAAAAAAGGAGTTGGTGTGTTTGTCAGAGGTAGTTGAAGTAAATTGTTACCTGTTATCTATGTTATCTGTGTACTTATCTAGGTGCTTGTCACAGGTGTCAGAAGGGAATTGTTATCTGTGAAATTAACTAAGTGCAGAAAGATTTGCAAAGTAGGGTGAGTGGCTTAGCTAGAAGGAACCAGGTTAAGACCAGATATAAATACTGCCCTAGATAGCTTCTGCCAGAGGACAGACAGAACTCCAGGAGGAAGGAGCTACTGGTAAAACTAAAACTTCTCTACTGGGACTATATTGTCCTCCTTCCCTTCCCTCCACCCCCCAACCTAAACCAGTTCTACTTTTATAGGCACAGGATTTAACTGACAACAGGAACTTCCTGTTTGGGAGCAGAAAGTGAGTGATCACAGACCCATCAAAGACTCACCATCCTAGAAGGGCAAGAGTAGCTCTCCACCCCCAGCTGCTGGAGGTCTGACTCTGAGCAAGTAAGGAGACTACTGAGAAATATAGGAACTTCTAGTCTCAGAACAGGAAGATCAGGAGATAAAAGGGTGCAGAGGCAGTAAGTAAGTAGGGAGAGAAGAAAAAAAAAAGAAGTAAACAAACAGAGGAAAGAGTAGGGTTTGTATATAGACCCCCATGTCAGGGGGAGGGAATGGACAAGGATATGATAGAAGGCATACTTAGGATGGCAGAGAAAGGGGAGATACTGTCGATGGGGGACCTTAACATGCCAGATGTTAACTGGAGCACCTTTGTGGCAGCCACATCCAAAAGCAGAGCCATTCTTGATGCCCTTCAGGTGGGATGCCTCAAACAGCTAGTTTTGGAACCCACTCATGAGGGAGCAATCTTAGACCTCGTACTCTCAAATGGGGACAATGAGAGGATCTCAGATCTAGAAGTGGGTAGCCATTTGGGAACCGTGACCACCAAACAGTGTGGTTCACGATAAACTCTGCACAGAGTCAAGCTCATACAAAAGTGATGGTTCTGGACTTCAGGAGGCTGACTTTGGCAAGATGGGAGAGTGCCTTAGAAAAGCACTAGCAAACAGGCTAGAAGGAGGGTGGAGCAACAATGGGCAAATGTCAAACTGCCATCACAGAGGCAACAAGCCTTTGTGTAGACAAATAAATAAATCAAAATGAAAGAAAAAGCCACTATGGTTCTCAAAAGAGGTGGCTGTGAAGGTTAGAGAGAAAAAGATAGCATTTAGGAAGTATAAGGAATCACAGAAGGAGCAGGACAGAGAACTGCACCAGTTAAGGCAGAAGGAAGAAGGGAAGGTAGTCAGAACAGCGAAGGCACAAACTGAGGAAAAGATAGCTAACTCGGTTAAGAAGGGGGGTAAAACCTTTTATATGTTTATCAGGGAGCGTAGAAAGACAAAGGGAGGGATAGTGAGGCTGAATAGAATGGATGGTCGGTGGGCAGAGAGTGACAGTGATAAAGCAGGGATACTGAATGAATACTTCTGTTCAGTATTCACAAAAGAGGAAGTGGGGGAGGTGCCTAATCCAATTAACAGAAGCACTCTGGAGAGGGGGGTTGATCCCAGTCCTTTCACAAAAGAAAGGGTTCTGAAAGAATTCCTAAAACTGAAGGTGGACAAAGCAATGGGGCCAGATGGAATTCACCCAGAATTCTAAAAAGAATTAAGCAGAGAACTAGTGACACCACTGACTATGCTTTTAACAAATCATGGGAGGATGGTGTGGTACCTGAGGACTGAAGAAAGCGGATGTGATTCCCCTTCAAAAAAGTGGGAGCAAGACAGAGGCAGGAAACTACAGACCTGTCAGTTTGACCTCTGTGGTAGGAAAAGTGATGGAATCACTTCTGAAGGAAAGAACTGTTGAGTACCTAGAGGCCAGTGGGGCACAGGACCCAAGGCAGCATGGGTTCACAGTGGGAAGGTCATGTCAGATGAATCTAATTGATTTCTTTGACTGGGTGATCAAAGTAGCAGACCAGGGAGGGGCTGTGGATATGGCCTACCTGGACTTTAGCAAGGCATTTGACACAGTCTCACACAAAAGATTAGTAGTCAAATTAACCAACCTGGGATTGGGTCCCAAGATGGTAGCCTGGGTAAAACATTGGCTGAACAACAGGACACAGAAGGTAATTGTAAATGGAGTCCACTCTGAAGAAAGAGGGGTTACTAGTGGGGTACCGCAGGGTTCAGTACTGGGTCCAGTCCTTTTTAATGTCCTTATAAGTGACACTGCAGAGGGACCGGAAGGAAAAGTATGCCTCTTTGCAGATGACACAAAGATCTGCAACAGGGTTGATACACAAGGAGGCGTGGAAAGGATGAAAAGGGACTTGGCCAGGTTGGAGGAATGGTCAGAAGTATGGCAGCTTGGATTCAATGCAAAGAAGTGCAAAGTAATGCACCTGGGAAACAAAAATCCAGGGGAAGATTACACCATGGGGAGGTAGTAACAACAACAAAAATGGAAAGAGACCTAGGGGTAATCATATCTGATGACCTTAAGGTTGGCAAGCAATGCGAGAAGGCAGTAGGGAGGGCTGGGGGGATACTGGGATGTATTGGGAGAAGTATCACCAGCAGAAAACAGGAAGTTGTTATCCCCCTGTACAGACAGTTGGTGAGACCCCATCTGGAGCACTGCGTCCAGTTCTGGAGACCCCATCTCCACAAGGACATAGACAGGATGGAGGCAGTTCAGAGGAGGGCAACTAAAATGGTGCAGGGTCTGCAAGAGAAACCATACGAGGAGAGACTAAAGGAGCTTAATATGTATACCCTTGAGGAAAGGAGGGAGAGGGGCACATGATAGAAACATTTAAGTACCTCAGTGGAATCAACAAAGTCCAAGAGGGTATCATCTTTCAGAAAAAGAGATGTGCAAGAACAAGGGGATACAATTTGAAAATAGAGGGGGGATGGCTCAGGGGCAATGTGAGGAAGTATTTTTTCACAGAGAGGGTGGTGGACACATGGAACAGCCTTCCTGAGGAGGTTGTGGGGTCTAAAACTGGTGGAGAATTCAAGAATGCATGGGACAGACATAAGGCATTTTTTGTGGGGGGTAGGAAGAAATAGGCTGTTGGTTAAATAGGATCTGCAGCTTATCCTCTAGGTAGGGAAATGGGCAGACTAGGTAGGCCAAGTGGTCCTTATCTGCCGTCAAAGTCTATGTTTCTATGTATTCCCGCAAGGGCTAAAAACCCAGCCCATGTACTGCAGACGAAGACATCTACCAGTGCAGATTCTAGCAGGACTGTCTATGCTGTGTATTGGGCAACGACGGGCACAGACAATATTACCCTAAATCAGCAGTTTCACATACAGTAGTTTAAAATTGTTAAACAGTTTCCAGTTTCAAAGATTATTTCTCAATCTTATACTGGCAAATTCCTAGTTCTATGAAAAAAAGATTCAATGACTGGGTTTGTCATGTCAAGGAACTCTCATGAAAACAAGACTTAGGGTTGCCACCTTTGGAAGAGGTAAAAACCGGACATTAACCACACTCTAACCTCTGCCCCTAGTCCCACCTCTTTTTATGATTGATCATGCATTGCTTCTCCTCCAAAGCCATGTGTTATATCAGTGAAGACTTAAATGGAACAGTAGAAGACAATACTTAAAGCTGCCGTTCAACACGGTTCCATGTCATAATGGCAAATGCAAATGAGCGATTGACATTAGAGTGAGTGTACATCACCAAAAAGTACAACGGTGATGTACACTTACGGGAGACAACACATTCGGCAACTTAAAGCAGTATTTATGCTTCACCCCTTGCATCCCCCCGACTAAATATAACCAACTTCAGGGGGGTGCATGTTGGAGAGGTGGAGACAGTCTGAAAAATAAAAAAAAAAACACTACGGCAGCAATAAAGTATTCTCCAGTCCTCAGTCCCGAACCCAGTACCTACTGCATCAAAGTTAGCCACCCTCATCACCACACCACCACACCACCACACCACCACACCACATGCCTAGCTTGGTGGAAACATGGCACACTACCCCACACAAACCCTTTTCCCTATCCCTCCCTTTCTTGTCCCTAGCCCTCCCCTTCTGATCACCCTCCCTCGCTCATCGCTCATCCTTACTGTCGCGTTCACATTCCGTTGCTACCCTTACAGGTTAGCCCAACAGGATAGTGCTGTAAATCAGTCGCTCTTTTGAGAGTCACTCATTTACAGTCGCTATAATCACTGGATACCATTCAAATAAATATTAACATCTTTTACTCATTAAATTTACTTGTCTTGGTTCTTCTTAGTTATGAATTTATTTAATTACTGAAATTTAGAGATGTGCAAAGTTGACATATTTTGTTCCGTGAAAAATTATGCGAAATTTGCACATTTCACAAAAGGTTTCGCAGCAGCGAAATGCCAAATTCTGCCAGAAAATGGTGGAATTATGCCATTGCCTGACCATCAAAATGACAGGGATAGTAATAGGCATTGCATGGATATACCCCCCACCATATGGCTAGCGATCTCTCTCCCCACACAGTCACTCATCTGCCCACTGGACATTTATATAATTAAAGCTGTGGTGGCTAGTGGCCCCTGCCTCCACCAGATCACCCCTGCCCGATGTGTATTAATAAAAAAAAATGTTGGTTAGTGATCCCCCCCCGAAATCACCCTCCCCATATGAATTAAAATTAAAAACATAATACAACCCTGGTGGCCAGCGGTACCTCACCCCACTCAATCAACAACCCCCGATGTCCAGTACTGCCTGAGCCCCTCCATCCCTTTCCCCATATAGTACATAATTTTCTTGGGTGGTCTAGTGAACCCCCTCCTCGCTATCCACAATCAATCCCCAGTAAGTGAGTGGTTTTTTTTCATATTCCCTGGTGGTCTAGTGGCCCCCACCCACCACTCCGGCAGCTGTCCCACCCTCCCCTCCCCATCCCAAACAGAGAAGCCACTGGCACTGCCCTCTGCTCTCCTCTGCAGTCATCAGCCTACTGAAATGTGAATGAATGAGCCATGCCTATAGCCTCACCACTGTTTTTGCCTGCACCATCTCTGCTGGGAGGCTGTTCCAAGAATCCACCTCTCTTTCTGTGAATAAATACTTCCTTACATCTCTCCTGAATCTAGCCCCCTCCAGCTTCATAGCATGTCCCCTTGCTCATGATCACTTTTTTTCTGAAAAAAAAACTTCCCTTCTGTACCTTATTTACCCCTGTGTGATATTTAAAGGTTTTGGTCATATCCCCACTCTCCCTCCTCTGTTCCAGGGTGCACATATTGAGGTCCTGTAGCTTCTCCTCAGATAGCTTTTGATGCAGACTCTGCACCATTTTAGTTGCCCTCCTCTGAACCACCTCCTCTCTATGTCCTTCCAGAAGTGTGGTCTCCAGAACTGTCGCTTATGAAAACAGGCATTTTGCTCATCAGCTAACAAGTATAAAAAATTAAAATGAAATGAAATGAAATTGGACACTGTACTCAAAGTGGAGTCTTACCAGTGATCTACACAGTGGTAACACCACCTCCCTCTTTCTGCTGCTGATACTCTTCCCTGTACACCTCAGCATCTCACTTACCCTCCCTAGTGCCTTGTCGCACTGCCAGACCACCTTTAGGTCATCCACTATGATTACCTCCAGTTCTCCTTCCTGCTTGGTGGTCATCAATACCACTCCACCCATTTTGTACTCCACCTTTGGATTTCTGTGCCCTAAGTGCAATTTTTTGAAGTTTGTCACATTGAAATTTAGCTGCCATACCCTTGACTACTCCTCTAGTTTTCTTGTCACCCTCCCTTCCTTGGCGTGCACTCTGTCTAACACCACCCTCTGTTGCCTGTCTCCTAACTAATTTCTTATCCAGTTTACCACCTTTAGACTTACTCCAAAGCTACCCAGCTTGCTTTCTAGTATACTATGTGGAAAGGCATCGAAAGCCTTACTGAAATCTAGGTAGGTCATATTCACTGCTCCACCCTGATCTAAATCCTTTGTCATCCAGTCTAGAAAATCTAACAGATTCATTTGTCGTGATCTCCCCCCACCCTTGAAACTATGCTGCATTGGGTCTTGTTTCCCATTGGATTCACGATATTCCACAATCCTTTCCTTCAGCAGTGATTCCATTAACTTTCCCACCACTGATATCAGGCTTACTGGTCTATAACTGCCAGCTTCTTCCCTGCTTCCACTTTTGTGTGCTGGGACTACATCCACCCTCCTCCAGTCCTCTGGAACCATGCCTGTCAGAGGTGTAGCCAATATTTCTCTGAGCTTACTCAGTACCCTTGGATGCACCCCATCTGGCCCCATTGCTTTGTTCATCTTTAGATTAGTGAGTCCCTTGAGGACTCTTGCCTCCAAAAAAAGACTAGCCCTCCCTCCAAAGATTCTGCTACTTTGTTTGGCCCCTCCCCTTCCCTTCTTCTTCCTCTGTGAACACTGAACAAAAGAATTTATTCAGGATGTCTGCCTTTCCTGGTCCCCTTCTGCACAGTTTCCCCTTCCCTTTTTAACTTTACAATCTCACCCCAGGTCTTCATCTTTTCACTTACAAACCTAAAAAATGCTGTGTCCTCTTTAGTTACCTCTTGGGCTATTCTCTCTCTCCAATTTACATCTTTGTACTCCTTCCTGCTTTCCCTGTCTCCCTCTGTTTTCCTTGATACACCTCCCTATCCTCCTCCCTATGCATCTCCTTATACCTTCTGAATGCCACCCTTTCAACATACAGAAACATAGAAGTTGATGGCAGATAAGGACCGCAAGGCCCATCCAGTCTGCCCATTTTATCTACCTTATGAATGTGCCATAGGCCTTTACTCTGTCAATGGCCTGTCTATTCATACTCATCTGTATTGCTCTCTTATGCCTATCCCATGCCTGTCTGGAACCCTGCACTATATTTATATCCACCACTTTCTGAGGTAGGCCATTCCATGCATCCACCACCCTTTCTGTGAAAAAGAACTTCCTTACATTATCCCTTAATCGGCCTCCCTCTAATTTCATGTTGTGTCCTCTAGTCCTGCTATTTTTCTTATATTGAAACATGTTAGACTCTTTCACCTTGTTAATGCCCTTAAGATGTTTGAACATTTGAACTGTTTAGACATTTCTGCTGCAATACATTTCTGCCAATTCATTACTATGGCTCTCTGCTACTGCTGAGACAAAATAAAAAAGTGAAGAAGGGGCCAGCTCCATGGCACCAAGCGATGGGGCATCACTCTGGCATGTTGGTGACCTAGGTTTGTGCCCCGAGCCTGGAAAACGGAAGTAGAAGTAGGCAAGGAGGGAGTAAGAGCATCCTTTGTCAGTTGGGAATGTGACTGGGAAAATAATCTCACACCACAGGAGTTTCCACTGGCCAAACTGGTGTACTTATTGAACTTTTACTTTTTCCCCAAAACAAGCTAGCAGGGCAAGTTAAAAGAAATGTTAATAGCCCAAAATAAAATTTACCATTCCTTGGCTTGTGGTCTGGTATCAATTTCAACCCAATATTATGCTGAAAAAGGATACTGTGGCATTAAATACTTACCTATAGGTAAGCAATAATACCTGACAGGGTGGGCATCATTGGGAAATACCAGACCGCCCAGGGGTATAATGAGCAGTGAAGGGCCTTATAGCCCCTGGAAGGTCTGGTATCTCCCAACAATGCCCACCCTGGAGGGCACCATTGTGCTTAGAAAATGGCTATCTTAGTCAATTTTAAGCAAGTGGTAAAAGAAGAAAGGAAATGAGTATAAAAAATGAATAGAAGTAGTAGGAAAAAAAACTTAATGAAAAAGTAGTCCATATTTTTTAAGGCTGTTCCAGCTCCTGTTGTTCCTCCCCACAGAGCCATTCTGATCGATTGGCCCGCTGCACACACACACACACACACATCCACCTGAACAAGAAAAATGTGTAGAAAAAATCCCTCCTAGCAGTCTCTGGGCATCTTTTTTAAGTTCTGTCCCCTTTCTGCAAGATCGTTTTTTTAAAATTTGGTTGCGGTTGGAAGTTACGACTGGTAACCGAGCAACTTTGCGTGACCCCAGTGAAAGTGGATAATATGTTTATCTGCCATGAGGGATAGCCCCGAGGTAAATGATTTGTTTATTTTAAATCAGCAGCTTGACTAACTGTGGGGGCATTGTTCTGTGAAGGAGTTCTTGGTGTGGTTTTCAAAATCATGCTTCCCATCAAGAAGCTGATAGGACCGATGGCTTAGTTTTTCTTTCTGTTCAGCACGGTACTGTGAGATTGCAGTCAGGAGAGTGCAGCTGTGAGAAAAAAACTTATTTTGTCACTCTTCCTGACCACAAAACAACCAGAGCATGTGTTTTTATTTTTTATTAAGAGGCAGCTGATACTGAAGTAAGGAGTGTGGGGGGGCTCTCACTAAGCAAGAGAAAAACATGGTGAGGATTTAAAATGTAATCAGGTGCTTTCAGGCAATGACAAAGTAGGATAGGTACCCCTGTACGAGAGTATGTAGTGAGGTGGTACTTGAGCCAGTACTTATTTTTTGCTGGGCATCTATAGAAAAATAAATGCCCAGCTTGGATGTTGTTTCAGCCAATCAGGATTGAGAATCTATTCTTGCTATTTTCTAGTACAATAATAATAATACACCACAGGGTGTGTAATTGTGGGCCAAGATGCTTCAAGTGAACTATACTTGTAAGGCATGAGATAAAGCCAAGTGTCTTTAAATGAAACAGAGAAATCTAATTAGTGGTCACAACTGCACATTCCCTAAAGTGCCTTATGGTGCTCATAAATGGCTCTTGAAAGTAAAAGTTAAGGAAAACAGTGACAATTTTTTTTTTTTTTTTTTAAATAACATTTATTTTTGGGTAGGAAATTCTGACTTGTTTAATTATGGTGACATAATTACACAGGCCGGATTGTTCATTGGTCAATCAAATTCTGTCTGTCTTTGCCATTTTATAAATTTACATTATATATAAACCTTAGTTTCATCACCATTTTATTTTATTATACCACTAATTTTTACTGTATTTATTGTACACAGAGTCAAGAATTGCACAGCATTCGCCGCTGGGAATAGCAACGTCCAAACACAGTCCTGAGATTCAACCGAGACAGATTTATTTCATAAATACAAGTAATGAACAAGAATTTGTTAATGCCCAACATTTGCTTGCATATTTGCTGTGTAGGTGTTTGGTACCAATAGGGCAAGGGTGGTAATTAACAGATTAATAACACAAGTTATAATAGTAAAATTGTCATGACTGTAAAATTAATAGACTCACACATAATGTCATTTTCTTAAGGTTGTAATCTTGAATTTTCAAAATACAATTTTTTTTGTCCCTGCATATGAACATGAAAATCATTTTCATACTCAAAATATGAAAAAAATGTTGCATTGTAAATAAGATGTAGGGAAAAGCTTAGTATGATTTCACTAGGCTAGCAGCTACCCTTACTGGTCTGAACAGAGACATACTGTCTGCCAAGGGAAAAAGTAAATCTCCAGCTTGACTGGAAGGCATCAAAGTATATTAGGAAAGGCTCCTGCATTGAGTCTATTCAAGTTATTTGAATCCGCATACCCTAGTAGCCAGACTGCTTAATCTGTAACAGGGAGGGGGATAAACAGGATAAATCCCTGCAGGTAGTGCTGTCCTCCACTACTACTCTTCTGCTGTATCTGTTTTTCCCCCCTCTCCCAATTCACTGCACCGCTCTACTTGCCTCTCCTGTTTGGCTTCAGCAGCTTCACCTCCCTCTCAGGTACCCTATTTGCACATTGTTCATTCTTGTCTGTGGTCACCGTTTTGTCTTGGTGTGTGTTAGGCTGGTTTTACATGTTTTAGAACATCTCCACCTACTGCCTGACGAAAGTTCAGCTCAAGTCTCAAGATCTGGACAGTCACTTTACAGAGGGGACTGTCTTTTCCACAGACCTTGCTCTCCATCATTGAAGCTATCAGGGCTTGAGACTTGAGTCAGCTTTGTCTCCGATATCCCTTCCCAGGAAATCCTATTGTTGATTCCTGCATTTCCTGGCCTGGGCACCAAAGATAGTCTCTTATTTGTTTCCAAGTTGCCTGCCTGACCCTCTCACAACACTGCAATCCAACAAGTTTGCTCTTGGTCTCACTAAAAGAAGGGGGTTAGAGGCACTACACAACCTTTTCTAAATCCATTCTGCCTCCCACTCCTTGCCCCACTGGCTCTATCCCCCCAACAACAAGTTGCTTCAGATACTGCTCCCATTGTATCTCACTCCTCTGTTACATCCCAACCAGCTACTTCTCCACTACTGCCACTAGGCAGTACCTTCCAAACATGATCATCACTGTTCTAAGCAGGCAAGCCCAAGCTTTGAACTGTGCAGCATCACCAGGCTGCCACTGGCTGCTACCCCCTCATGCTGCTACCCCCTCATGCTGCTCCTCCTTCTGTTCATCATGGCTGATACTGATGATCCTGCTGCCACCTCCTTCCACATGCTGCCACCCTCGCCACCACTACTGCAGCCTCTTTCGCTCTGCCAGCCCATACCTGCTGCATTCCATCTGCTTGCAGATACGCACACTTTATGGCAGAGGGAGGTGGCAATGACCCTACAGAGGTACTGATCTTGAGCCTGCCCAGAGGCTGAGTTTTCCTGGCTTAAGGAAAGAAGATTGTCACCTTTTCAGCCACTTCTTTCGAAAACCATAGTGATTTCTTTTTCCTCTTTCCTTTGCTCACTTGTTTGACACAAAGGTTTGTTGCCTTTACTAGGCTCCCTTTTAGCTGTGTCCACTGTTCCTCCACCCCATTCACCCACCATTATAAAATCTGCCCTGCTGAAGTTCAGACCCCCTTCTCTTGTCCAGTTCGATTCCACAGCTGTTCTTACATTGAACCACATCATATGGGGATCACTGGTTCCCAAGTGGACTCACACCTCGATGTCTACAATTCTATTCATGTTAGGGAGTACCAGGTCAGGTATTGCCCCATCACAAGCGGGTACACTGACTAGTTGCTTGAGGAACACACCCCTGCACAGAGTCTAAGATGGCCCTGCTTCTAGCTGAAACTGCTGCTGGGAGGCTCTAATCTACATCTGGCAGGTTTAAGTCCCCCACCACAGCACTCCCCCCTTTTCTGCCATCTTGCCAATGGCTTCCACCAGTACCTCATCTAATTTCTCCCCCTGTGCTGGACGCCTGTGTATCACTTCATTGCAAAAAGTGGCTCCATTTCCCATCTCCAGGGTGACCCACAGTAGCTCTGGCTCCCCCTGTATTCCCTGTATCTCCATTGTTTTTATGCTTTCCTTCGCATAAAGCATCACATCACCTTTCTTTCCTTCCTGCCTGGTACTTCCTGAACAGAGAATGGCTTGGTATGGCCATGTTCCAGTCATAATTTTCAGTGCAACATGACTCAGTAATGGCCATAGTATGCAGGCTGGCCTCTACAATGATGACCTCTAGGTTTGCAATCTTATTTTCTAGACTTCTAGCATTCAGACACATGGCCTTCCAGATTTTGTTATCCCTTTTTTCCTTTTTGCCATTACTCCTGCCCCCCTCTCTTTTTAATGCATCCATTCCTGTCCCACTTTATTTCTATGACCCTGCTTCCTTTATTAATTTGCAAGCTAGGAGATTCCTCTCCCCTCGGGTTCTCTGTACTCTCTACTTCAGCCTGTGGGGGGGGCAGTTGCTGTCTCCCTGACTCCTTCTGCCACCCCCTCGGCTAGTTTAAATGTTTACTGAAGTATCATTTAAACCATCTACTGAGGACTGCTGTTCCCCTCCTGGATGGATGCAGGCCATCAACCCTTTATATGCTCTTATCATCCCAAGTAGCTCCCCAGTCCCCAATGTAGCCAAACCCTTTCTCTCTGCACCATTCCTTCAGCCATGAGTTGAAGCTCCTGAAACATAGAAACATAGACTTTGACGGCAGATAAGGACAGCTTGGCCCACTTAGTCTGCCCATTTCCCTACCTACTGGAGAAGCTGCAGATCCTAGTTAACCAACAGTCTATTTTTTCCTACCCCCACAATAATTGCCTTATGTCTGTCCCATGCATTCTTGAATTCTCCACCAGTTTTAGACCCCACAACCTTCTCAGGAAGGCAGTTCCATGCACCCACCACCCTCTCTGTGAAAAAATACTTCCTCACATTGCCCCTGAGCTATCCCACCCTCTATTTTCAAATTGTGTCCCCTTGTTCTTGCACATCTCTTTTACTGAAGGATGCTACCCTCTTGGACTTTGTTGATTCCACTGAGGTACTTAAAAGTTTCTATCATGTTCCCCCTCTCCCTCCTTTCCTCAAGGGTATACATATTAAGCTCCTTTAGTATCTCCTCATATGGCTTCTCTTGCAGACCCTGCACCATTTTAGTTGCCCTCTTCTGAACTGCCTCCATCCTGTCTATGTCCTTGAGGAGACGGGGTCTCCAGAACTGGACGCAGTACTCCAGACGGGGTCTCACCAACTGTCTGTACTGAGGGATCACAACTTCCTGTTTTTTACTGGTGATGCCTCTCCTTCTGCATCCCAGTATCCCCCCAGCCCTCCCCATTGCCTTCTCACATTGCTTGCTAACCTTAAGGTCATCTGATATGATTACCTCCAGGTCCCTTTCCATTTTTGTTGTTGTTACTACCTCCCTTCCATTGTGTACTCTTCCCCAGGGTTTTTGTTTCCCAGGTGCATTGTTTTGCATGTCTTTGCATAGAATCCAAGCTGCCATACTTCTGACCATGATTCCAACCATACCAAGTCCCTTCTCATCCTTTCCACGGCCCCTTGTGTATCAACTCTGTTGCAGATCTTTGTGTCATCTGCAAAGAGGCACACTTTTCCTTCCAGTCTGTCTGCAATGTCATTTATAAAGACATTAAAAAGGACTGGACCCAGTACTGAACCCTTCGGTACCCCACTAGTAACCCCCCTTTCTTCAGAGTGGACTCTGTTTACTATTACCTTCTGTGTCCTGTTGTCCAGCCAATGTTTTACCCAGGCTACCACCCTGGGACCCACTCCCAGGCTGGCTAATTTGTTTATTAATCTTTTGTGCAGGACTGTGTCAAATGCCTTGCTAACATTAAGGTAGGCCATGTCCACAGCCCCTCCCTGGTCTACTACTTTGGTCAACCAGTCAAAGAAATCAATTAGATTCGTCTGACATGACCTTCTCATTGTGAATCCATGCTGCCTTGGGTCCTGTGCCCCACTGGCCTCTAGGTACTCAACAATTCTTTCCTTCAAAAGTGATTCCATCATTTTCCCTGCCACAGAGGTCAAACTGACAGGTCTGTAGATTCTTGACTCTGTCTTGGTCCCACTTTTGTGAAGGGGAATCATATCTGCCCCCCTCCAGTCCTCAGGTACACACCATCCTCCCATGATTTGTTAAAAAGGGTAGTCAGTGGTGTTACTAGTTCTCCCCTTCATTATTTTAGAATTCTGGGGTTAATCCTATCAGGCCCCATTGCTTTGTCCACCTTCAGTTTTAGGAGTTCTTTCAGAACCCTTTCTTCTGTGAAAGGACTGGGATCGACCCCCCCCCATCCAGAGTGCTTCTGTTAATTGGATTAGGTACCTCCCCCTCCTCCTCTTTTGTGTATACTGAGCAGAAGTTTTCATTCAGTATCCCTGCTTTTTCACTGTCCTTCTCTGCCCACCCACTGCCCATTCTATTCAGCCTCACTATCCCTCCCTTTGTCTTTCTACGCTCCCTAATGTACCTTTAAAAGGTTTTATCCCCCTTCTTAACCGAATTGGCTATCTTTTCCTCAGTTTGGGCCTTTGCTATTCTGACTGCCTTTCCTGCTTCCTTCTGCCTTAACTGGTACAGTTCTCTGTCCTCCTCCTTCTGTGTTTCCTTATACTTCCTAAATGCTATCTTCTTCTCCCTAACCTCCCCTGCCACATCTTTTGAGAACCATAGTAGCTTTTTATTTTCATTTTGATTTGTTTATTTGCTTCACACACAGTCTTGTTGCCTCTGTGATAGCAGTTCTGATGTTTCCCCATTGTTCCCTCCCCCCACTTCTTGCCTGTTTGCTAATGCTTTTCTAAGGCACTCTCCCATTTTGCCAAAGTTAGCCCTCCTGAATTCCAGTACCCTCACTTTTGTATGGTTTGACTTTGCTGTTGAGTTTATCGTGAACCACACTGTTTGGTGGTCACTTGATCCCAGATGGCTACCCACTTCTAGATCTGAGATCCTCTCACTGTCCTCATTTGAGAGTACAAGGTCTAAGATTGCTCCCTCCCGAGTGGGTTCCAATACTAGCTGTCTGAGACATGCCCCCTGTAGGGCATCGAGAAAAGCCCTGCTCTTTGATGTGGCTGCAGCAAAGGTGCTCCAGTTAACATCTAGCATATTCAGGTCCCCCATTAACAGTATCTCCCCTTTCTCTGCCATCCTAAGGATGCCTTCAATCATATCCTTCTCCATTCCCTCTCCCTGAGATGAGGGTCTGTACACAGCCCCTGTGCAGATTATGGTGCCATTTCCAGTCTCTAAGGTGACCCACAGTGCCTCCTCTCCTCCCTGTTTACTCTTTTGTTCCATTGCTTTTATTCCTTCCCTTACATAGAGAGCTACTCCTCCCCCTCTTCTACCCTCCCTGTCCCTCTTGTAGGCTGTATACCCTGGTATGTTAACATCCCAGTCATGGTTCTCTGTGTACCATGTTTCTGTGACTGCCACGATATCCAGGCATCCCTCTTCCATCAAGGCCACCAGTTCAGGGACCTTGTTGCCCAGACTACGGGCACTGGTACTCATTACTCTTCATTTCTTGATGGCCTTACCCCTTTTTGCCCCATCCCTGTCCTTATGGCCTTTGTCATTTCCTCCATTTACCCCTGCCCTTCTCACTAGCAACACCTCTATCTTGGTGTTTACCTCACTAACTACCTTGATTTTTTGGTGGGGGCTAGGAATTCCCTGATCCTTTCCAATGCCTCCCTGCTTGGCTAGTTTAAATGCTTGCTAAGGAAGCATTTAAACCTATCATCTAGGATCCTGGTTCCCCTCCTGGACAAATGCAGACCATCATGCCAGTATAGGCCTGCATCACTCAAGGTGGACCCCCAGTCCCCAGTGAAGCCAAACCCCTGAGCTCTGCACCAGATTTTTAACCACTAATTGAATCCCATGGTGTGGAGCACCCTAGCCTCACCCATGCCATAGACAGGCAGCACCTCCGAGAAGGTTACCGTGCGTTCTACTTGTCTAAGGCATTTCCCCAACTCCACAAACTCTTTCTGCACCGCTCTGATCCATGTCCCAGCCAGGTCATTTTTCCCTATGTGGACAATGACATCCAGCTCCCTCCCCCGTGAAGCTGCTTCCGTGATCCTGAGGATCTGCTCCCTGTCCCTCCAAGCCATGGTGCCAAGCAGGCATCTTACCTCCCTCTCCCCTTCCTCCCCCAGTTCTACTCTCCTAATAATGAAGTCCACACACCAGGAGTTGTTTCCTTCCCCATGGGGTCCCTTGCCACCCTTCTGTGGGTCTTCTTTGTGGAGGTTCCCAGCATCCTCCTTGGTCTCCACTGTGGTGCCTCCATAGAGGAACCACACTTTGCCAGAACGGCATATAAATTGTGGAGAGGTACAACTGGAGGGATACACATCTGTTCCACCATCCTCAACCTCCCCCTGAGCCCACTGTGGTCCAACCGCTTCTCTTTCTTGGCAACCTCTGAGGCAACAGCGGTGGCCCTGGTGGTCCCTGGGTGGGAGAGGAGGTCCCTCAAATCCTGGCCAACTCAGCCTTGAGATGAGCAACCTCCTCCCTCAGCCCAGAGAGGTGCCTGCACATGGGACAACACTGCATCCTCCAGAACGTCTCCCAGAAGACTGCTGCTCCATAGCCACTGCACTGCACCACTCCCATCATGTCTTATTTCTGGCCCCTTAACTGCTGTTTTGAATACTTACTCTTTCCTCTGTTTATTTAAATTTTTTTTCTCTATACTTACCTACTGTCTCCATGCCCTTTAAGCTTCTGATCTTCCTGTTCTGAGACAAGAAGTTCCTATATTTCTCTGTAGTCTCCTTACTTGCTCAGAGTCTGACCTCCAGCAGCAAGGGGGGGTGGAGAGCTGATCTTTTCCTTCTAGGATGGTGACTCTTTTGTGGCTCTGTGATCACTCCCTTCCTGCTCCCAAACAGGAAGTTCCTGTTGTCAGTCAAATCCGGTACCTATAAAAGTAGAACTAGCTAAGGATGGGGGGTGGAGGGGAGGGAAGGAGGGCAATATAGTCTCAGTAGAGAAGTATAGTTATAACGGCAGGTCCTTCCTCTTGCTGTTCTCTGCCTGTTCTCTGCCAGAAACTATCCAGGTCAGTGTTTAAATTGAACACACCTGGCTTCCTTCTAGATAAGCCACTCCACCTACTTTACAGGTCCTTCTACACCTAGATAATTGCAGAGATAACAATTCTCTTCAGCCAACTCAGACAAACATCTAGATAATTGCAAAGATAACAATTCAATTCAGCTAACTCAGACAAACACGCTAACTCTTTTTTTTGTTTGTTTTGATTTATTTTTACCCTAAATTGAAGGTGCCAGTGGTAGAGTTCTAGTTCTTTAGTCTCAGTAGAGAAGCATAGTTATAACAGCAGCTCCTTCCTCTTGCTGTTCTCTGCCTGTTCTCTGCTAGAAGCTGGTGTGGGGATCCCTCTCCTTTCCTCTGCTGTAGACAGGCAGCACCTCAGCAAAAGTCACTGAGTCAGCTACCTGCCTAAGACTCCTCCTCAGCTCCTGAAACTCTCCCTGCACTATGCCAGCCCTGTCCCTTGCCAGGTCATTAGTACCCAGGTGGGCAATGACATCCAGCTCTCCTTCTCACCCTGCTGCCCTAGCAATCTTCAGGATCTGCTTCCCATCCCTCCAGGCTATGGCACCATGTCGTCACCTAACCTGCCATCCCCTTCCATCCTATTTCCAAATCTATCCCCTCACAATCGAGCCCCCCACTAGAAGTTGCTTCTTCCTCCTCTGGGGTCCTCTAATACTGTCCTCTGGGTTTCCACTATGGAGAGTCCTGACATCCTCCCTGGTCACTCCATGGCTGTGGAGCTAAATTCCATGGATATTAAAATATTCTGCTGAAATGGTCACAGAATGATTTTCCATGGGAATATGCTGTTCTGTGGATCATAGCAGGTGAATTCTGCAGAATGACCAATGAAATTCCAATGGAAATTCCACTAGTGGAATGGCCATTCCAGCAATAAGGCACGATGGGGTGTGGGTTATTGGGGGATTTATCCACGCCTTGTGTGGTGTCAAGAGGTGCAGCCGAGTGACTTAACCACACAAGAAGTGGGTAAATCCCCCAATAACCCACACCCTGGAGTGCCTTATTGTGATTATACAATGGACCCATGTGTAAAATAAATTTTAAATGTGTTTAAGTATGTTTTTTTATAAATGCCATTTCTCAGCCGTGGGTTATTACAGGATATACCATGGTCATGTGATGTGTTTTGACCAATGAGGTTACAGGATTTTCATACCCCATTGTATAATCCATATTAATTCTGCCAGTGGAATTCTGCATTCCACACAGTGCCTGTGGGATGCTGATGTGCCTGTGTCATTCCTAATCCCCACTGTTTTTCTATTGGGGCCTCCACTATCAATGCTCAAGATGGGTTGCCTTTGCCACAGTCCCACCCTGGTTATTTGTGTTTCTTACATTTAAGTTTAAGTTGGTAAAAATGTAAATGAAACATTTGTCTTCCCCCTCTTTGTTTTACAATATAATGCTGTCTAAGTACTCAGTCTACCTATTTGGTTGGCATTTATGTAATTATTACAGCTGGCCACACCACTTCCCCTCTCCCCCATAGTACTTCCTCTAATGCACCCAGACCACCCCCATGGAGTTCTATATTGTGGCAGGGGGCTGCTATGGTGGGGAACTGAACTCAGCTTGACACTGAGCATCTGATCAGAAGCTCAGGTCAGTCATTTAGTGTATTGCTTTCTCTGCATGACCAGAGGCATTGCATAATACTGTATGGCTGTCCAGTTAGGAATCCTATATCTACACTGATAAAATTTACGGTGACTCTTTTTTCTAAAACAAACAAACACTTATTGCCCCCTGCTCCCACAGTCCCCTGTGCATAGAAAGAGGCTAGAACAGTGTGTGTTTGGGTTCAAGTTGAGCTCTGGAGGGCTTTGAAAGGATTCATTAGGGTACAACAGACAGACTACATCAGGTATGTGCCCTATATACCATCTTCCCTGTCCACGTGGTGGAAGTCAGGTTTATCTGATTTTGGGCAAGCTGGTTAACATGGAACTTCCCTGCTGCCTGCTTCATAATCAAGCCACCCATGATAAGTCACTTGGTGGATCAGGATAAGGGGCTTTGAGTTTGAGTGGTCTGATTTTGCCATGGGGGCAGGATGGCTCTGCATCTGTAGAGGGGCACCCTGCATTGTATGGCAGCCCTTTACACTTAAATAGATCTTTTGAGATCTGGCCACCGATATTCAAACCATATAAGCTGCATTTACACAGCCAAGGTAAGTCTACAGCTTTTTACTCCAATTACCCTATTCCCCCCACACCGATGCAAGAGGCCCATCTAAATGGCCCCTATTAAGGCAATACAAGTCATGCTGACAGGGGCTGTGAGTTCAGATGGAGGTGGGTGTTCCATGATGTCAGCCCTAATGCACCAGATGCTGTGCTGACAACTGATGTGTTTGTAGGACCCTGAAAAAAAATCATTACACTGACCTCAGACACTTTACTGAATCCGCCTTTGTACTGCTGACTGATCCTCCATGCCACTGAATGTACCACACATTCACTTCTTGTTTACAAAAGTGGTATCATGTGAGAGTGTGCAGAGGAGGAGCATGAGAGCTTGCATGATGCATCAATGTGAGCCATGCCACCAGGCCATACAGCAACTTACATGGCTCACACCGTAACATATCCCAAACTCTGCTGTGGGTCCAGGAAAGGAATACAGATTGAGTTATCACTATTTATTTATTTATTAAATTTTGATAACCGGGTAAGCCCGCTGGGCCCCGAAGGTCCCTTTTTCAGGGGCAACCTGGGGATTACACGGAATAATACATGGGATAACATACAGCACAAGTACATTACACAAGACAGTGAGGAACATAATACATAGTAGTTTTTCAACAGTTACATTTCAGAGGTAAGACGTAGTAGCTTTTCAATAGTTAACATTTCCTGGGTAGGCTATGCAGATGGGGTGCAGTGCTATATAGATGGGGTGCAGAGATAGTCGCTATTTCCATATGAGGGAGAGGGGTGGGCTTCCACTTAAGAGCCTCTCACTTTAGCAGTTGCATTTGGAGGTGACCATCGTATGAGCCTTCAGCCTTGTGTGGAAGGTGTGGGTAGAGGTAGCATCCTGAACACCAGGGGCAGGGAGTTCCATAGGGTGGGTGCTGTAATGGCGAATGACTTACCCCCCACCTTGGTTCTAACCCTTGGCACTTCGAGGAGGGTTCTGTCCATTGTTCTGAGGAGCTTAGGGTTTCTCTTTTGGGTAATGAGTCCAGTGAGGCTGGGAGGAAGGGATGGGCTAAGTAATTTATGAGTGTGGCAGAATAGGGGGTATTGGAGCTGGGCCTCCCAGGAGGGCCAGTTTAGTTGGGACAGAGTGTCACAGTGAAGTCCATTCATTAAGTGTTCACACTGCCACAATGCACATCAGCAACTCATGCAATTGGGTTGCTGCAGTGCAAATGTTGCAGTGTAAACATGCCATTAGTCAGAAATTCAGTTGTTGTTTTGCAGTTGCTTGCAGAAGCAGTTGCCTCACAGTTTTTGACTGGCAGGCTTGACAAGAAAGCTCCCACATCCCTTGAGTAAAGTAGATATAATGTTATTTACAGTTTCATTACCAGAACCAGCAGGGAAGCCAGGGATTCAAAGGCAGCATGACAGAGCTGTGCTAATCTAGTGACCTACACTTCTGCAGTCTGACAGACCAGCCACATACAACTTACCTGAAGCTAATTAATGTCACTGCTTGCTACATAGATATAATATCTTCAGTTTATCTGTCAGCACAAGATGCCTGTATCTCTAGCATTCAGCTAGATGCTGCAGTGTAAAGCTAAACTAATGTGAAAAGAAAATATTTTCATGGGTGTTGTGGCTAGTTAAACAAGCATTTGTCAATGCCTAATGTTGGCTTGCTGGCATTGGCATTGGTAGTGCAGGAGTTAGAGAGATGCATAATAAGAATGGCAGTGAAGTACTGAACTGATGCCAACCCTACCCCCACCCTGTAGAGACTGACAGGCATTGGGGGTTTGGCTTTGGTTCGTCGGCCATAAGGCTCATGCCATTTCACCTACCCCTATCCTGCAGACACTGACAGGTGTTGTGGTGTGCCCTGAGGTCTTTGTGCCTTATACTCACCCCATTCCATAAGGAAATATGTTGAAATGGGTGTGGTATAGGAGAATGGGGTGAATGTTGGGGCTGAAGAACCCAAGGCACACCTCAATGCCCGTCACTGGCTACAGGGTGGGGATGGAATGGAGCGAGCATTATGGCCGATGATCCCAAGTCACACTCTGATGCCTGTCAGTCTCTACAGAGTAGGGCATTATGGTTGGAAACCCTAATGTCCTGGCTGTTTGTTGGTATTTACACTTCATATTTTCAAAATGGGCCTTTTGTGACCCTGCCTCATGAACAGTGGTACTATCATTTCGTTACCCAATCCTGAAAGGTGATTTTGCACAGCAACTGTGCCATTTGGCTCCACAGGCATGAAAACACATTTCTACCACAATGTGAAAAATGACTTCTGTATTGTTCATGAGGCAGTGTGAAAAAATGGCAATGCTGAAAATCTGGATTGAAAATATGAAAACTTGGTGAAGTTATGAATGTGTGTAGAAACTGTGCAAAGCACACCTGTAACACAGTCATTTTTTTTTAATTATTTCACCAAAATGTCAACATGGGCATTTTTGAATCTCTCCTCATGAACAGTGGCACTATGATTTTGTTAACCTGTCCCGAAAGTTGATTTTCCACTGCAATAGTGCCCTTCTGCACCACAGGTGTGAAAACACATTTCAGGAAGGATGTGAAAAATGACAGCTATAATGTTCATAAGGAGGTGTGAAAAAATGGCAATGTTGAAAATCTGGAGAGAAAATATAAAAAATTGGCAAAGTTACAAGTGTGAGTAGAAACTGTGCAATACATGCTCATAATGCAGTCATTTTTTGGAATTGTTTCACCAAATTTTCAACATGGGCTTTTTGGGACATCCCCTCATGAGCAGTGGCACTGTTGTTTCGTTAATCAGTCCTGAAAGGTGATTCCAGGCAGTGACCGCGAAATTACCTTTTGGGACTGAGAAACTAAATGACAGTGACATGTTCATTAGGTGGGGTCCCAAGAACCCCATATTGAATATTTGGGGCCAAAATTCCTAAAAAAGGCTGAGACATCAACCTAAGTTGAAACCCCCCATTACAAAGTGTACTGTCACTTCTTCAGTTCGCAGTTTGGCTTTGAAGAAATTGCAGATGTGTCCCAGTTCAGAGAAGATCATGGCTCCCGACCTCTGGAGAGTAAGTCTGGCTGGGGGGTGCGGGGCAGTGGGTGCACAGAGGGAGGATGGGGATGGGGAGGGGGACAAGGGAGACAACAGTGGACCGTTTTCTTGTTTGCAGGGGAAAAAAGACAGTGAGAGAAGGTTTTCTTTATTTACACAGGTTGCACATAAAACAAAAAATAGGCACACTGGGCTGGGCTCCCAGTGTGTCACAATTTGGGGAGATGTCACCACATGGATTGGGCACCCAGATGATGGCTTTTTAGGAGTGTGTGGTGGGTGGCAAAAGCCACCATGTTATGGTGTGCCACATAATTTTGGGGGTGGGGGCATGCTGACAGGAGGATTGGGCACCCAGTGTTGACTTTGCGGAGATTGTGTGGTGGATGGCAAGAGCCAACATATTTATTGAAATGTTTCACCAGGAAAGGCATATAATGGAAGTGTGTCATCTGCCGCTGCAATGACAAGCCTGTCTCTAATTACAGCAGCAGATTTCTTTCAACTCCGTGGCTCTCTCTGAAACTGCTGTCATTGGCAGCATGCTCACTGGTTGGCAGCTGAGGGACGCACTGACTAAAGCATGCCCTGCATTCACCACAACACTGACACACCTCTGAAAGTGCTACTACTGCAAGATGTTGCTTGCGCTTGCACGCAAGCCAACATAAAAAATGTATACATCGATAAAAATGTGATTATATTCTGGCTATACTATATGGGGAAATAAGGAGAACATAGCCAGATTATTCCAGAGAAGAACCCAGACCTACAAAGGGTTTAAAGTCTGACAAGCATGGTAAGTAAAATGAATTGGCTTCAGGACATTTGTGAAATATGCTTGTAGGGTTCCCAGACTAATATGTGCCCTGTAACTCCAGGGTATCACATTTGCTCCCTTTTTCTGTACAGAAATGGAATTTAGGTTTATACAGCACCTTTCATACATACCGTATCTGAAAGTACATTTCAAGCCAAAACCAGCTGTATCAGCTACCAGCTGAGCACAGGGGGGGTTAAGAAAGATAGAGAGAGACTGAAGAAAGCTCAGAAATGTTAAACAATGTGAGGAAATCAGGCACAAAAAAAGCAGATAGCTACCATAATAACATGCTTCAAACTATTATATTCCAATCAATTATATTAAACTTTGGTGTTTTGTAGTTGTTTACACTTTTTCCTGTTGTTACTCTACTACATATTTCAAGTATTGCATTACTAATTTCAGTGCATCATTCAAAAAAACACCTGGCAGCCCACAACTAAGCTCTTAATTGTTCTGCGATATTAGTCTTTTGGTGTGGGAAGCACTCCAATGTCATCAACTATGGCACCATGAGGTCAACTGGAGAGAGAGGCATGCTTTTCATACAGATATAATTACTGGTAAGGTTATTTATTAAGTGGGTTGGAAGCACTTTCAAATGCGATAATAACTGGCTTTTGCCATAATAACCGGATGGTTATTATGGAGTAGCTGTTAATCAAACACATTTCAGTAAAGAAAACACTTTTTCCTCATGCAGTTTTAAGTCATGTAAACAAACTGCAATGTCTAATAGTTGCACACTACATAACTTCTGCTTTCACTACAAAAAGCCTATGAATAAACAATTGTCACAAAGTCTGTGAAGTACCATTCTAGAAAAAAAGTATTAGAGTAGACACTTACTTTCTATCTATATTTCATGGCACATGTCACATTTTCAGTCACATTTTAAGAATGAGTTTGTCTTACCTCAGAAAATGTGAAAGTGTATTTTTTTTGTCACATACTTTTGGACAATGTGTAAATGTTTGTGTTTGTATACTGTTTTCATCATTAAAGAGAGTAAATGGCAAAGCAAATTAATTCTTTAAATTTTCACACTGCTTTTCCAGCTATTTTTTTAGTCTCCCATCAAAAAAAGTTTTATAAAATAAACTACAGGTTGTTGTTATTCTATTTTAATTTTTCAAACTCTTGGTGTGTGATACCATCATAAACTACTCAAGCTATGTGATCTCACACACCTTGGATGTGTAAAAAAAAACTCATAATGCACAACACCCAATAGATTATTCCATATATACAGTATTACCAAGCTGTGTTATAAATACTGGAAAGGAAAACAGAAAATAATGAATTATTTCCTATATTGAAATATCTAACACGTTACACTCATGAGAATACTGTAGTAATGGAAGTGCCCCTCATAAAGAGGTAGAGTACCTTGCTATGTAGGGGAGTTGGAGCACAGCTGGTTGGTTTAGTTTGCAAGCAATAGAAAGAATTAGTGTCATCTATGTGCTGTTTCCATATCTTTTCTAGAAATGTTTTGCACAGAATATTGGCACTTTATTAGGATGTGTCAATCATGTAATAAAACACTTTTTGAAGAAATTTAAAAAAGTTGAAAGAAACCAAAAAAAAAAATTAAACTGTATGTCTTAGGCATGAGTACACTATCTTCTACCAAATAAAACTGAAGAGCAGCGCTGCTAGTTGAAGTAGCAGCATTTGTTAGTAATCATATCGTCAAGATTTTTTTCTAGCAATAATCTTCATCTGGCAAAATATCAAGATACATTATTTTTTTAGTTTTAGTTTTCTTTGTTTCCCAAACCAAGATATGGGAGATTGAAGTTTTTAGAAGTTCCCACTCCTGTGCCATTCCCACCATGAAAAAATGAAATCTTGGTACAGTGTTTTGCTGTTTACCATCAGAAACATGTAGTATCACCATCAAAATACATCTACAGCATGACTCTAGCATAGACATTCAACACATAACCTCAGCAGAAGAGTTTTTTTTAATTGTTAATGGCAAGCCATCTTTAATGACATAAGTCATTAATAATAACATTAGCTGTAAAAGCTGTTTGAACAATATCTAAGAAAACTAAAAAGGCACTGTGCATGAATCTTAGGATATCAGAAATATCATTTTTGCTAAAAAAACTATATGATGACACTTTTTTGCTAACAAATGCTGCTGTTACATACCACATACGTAAGGTCACACAATGTGCACGTGACATTGATCGGATTCAGATCTGGGCTAAACTTTTATTTATTTTAGTTTAGTCTTTGGTAACCAGGTAAGGCCCACTAGGCACAAGTGCCTGTTTTCAGGGGTGCCCTGGGAGCACTGAGTGATTAAGTGACTTGCTCAGAGTCACACAGTATGCAAGTGGTGGTTGTGAGAATCAAACCCAGGTCTTGTTTGCTGGATGTACCAAGCTCATTCACAGTTTGTTACTCTAACCTCTAGGCTGTACTGCCAGCCCAACTTAACCTACAGTAAAAGTTACAGCACCAATGTGTTAACCTGGGGACCCAGCAGCCATGGGTGTGAGACCCACAACAACCACCTGCACACCATGTGACTCTAAGCAAGTCACTTAACCTTCCTGTGTTCCTGGGATGCCCTACAATGAACTTCAGCTCAGTGGGTCTATCCTGACCAAGAATTCTAAAAAAACAAATAACTGTGTTATTGTGTCTGTGGTAATACTAAAACTGCCCTATACTCACATAAAATACTGTACATGATTCTCTGTGCCTGCAAATTAATTTGAGTTTTCACTAAGAACTTCCCAAGTAAAGGGACATGACAGCTGTTAAATTTTGAGACAAGCATTACTGAGCATATGAAGATGCACACTCTGAAGACCCATTACATCATAAAAGAAGCAATTTGGGCACAAAAGTAATCACTGTTTTCACAGTTATGTCTTGTGGACATGTCAAGGACTGTGAAAATGGAACCAGTTTTGTGTAAAGTATAATTTTTCCTGTAATCCTTCCCTTTGCAACTGCATTTCCTGAGTATATCTCTTTATTTATTGTGTCTTGGTAGCATATCCTTCCTGTGACTTAATTGCAAGTAATGCATTTTCCTTACAAATAACCATGCTGTCATGGTTACCATTGCTTTGTAACTGTTATGCACTGGTTATTTCCTTTCATTACACTTATACTGTAGTGCTGTAATAAGTTGAATATTTTCACATCTGCCTAAGTATGCATAATAATAAATTCAAAATGAATCATTATGCAGAAATACATATAGCTGAAGATTGCATATTCATATTTTACAACATGAAACAAAATGGAAAAACCAAAGAAAACAAAAAAATCTGTGACTTGACTCCCCCCCAAAAAAAACACAAGTACAAATTGTCTTCTGTATTTTTTTTGTTATTTTTATTTTCAGTCAAAGGAAATAGGGAGTTAGGGTGAGCTAATGTGAAAGTGGACTTTGGTGGAATTGCTGAAAATCAACACTTTTGACATTGTAAAGTGATTCCGAAGGGATTTGACTTCATTTCAGCATGTCACACTTCATTGCCATGACATGCTGTTTTTATTTTTTTGGTAGCTTACTGAGTTTGTGGAAGCCACACATCCCGCAGACAAGCAGTGACATTGGAGGTTGTGAACTCCTTGTGCTGTGTGCACTCGGCCTCAGTACAATTTCCATCTTGTTTATTCTTTGGTAACCAGGTAAGTCCCACCAGGCACAAGTGCATGTTTTCAGGGATTCAGGGGAGATTAAGTGACATGGTCAGATTCACACAGTATGCAAGTGGAGGCTGTGGGAATCAAACTCAGATCTGTTGGATGTACCAAGGTCATTTGCAGCATGTTACTCTAACCTCTAACCTCTAAGCTCTACTGCCATCCCCCGTTCTTTCTCTCAGTGGGGAATGACATGGCCACTGAGAGCTCTTCATTGCTGTCCTTTGAGTGATTCATGAAAGGAAAAGGTTATAAATCATCAGGTAATCATATATTGTCATTATAATTCACTAGTTGACAGCAATTATTTTTTGTTTTGTTTTGTTATTTGGCAAAATTTTGCCCGCCCCCCTCCCCCTCCTGGCTGATTCCTTTTATATACTTTCTCCGCCACTTCTTAATCCACGCCCACATCCTTTCCTTCCTCCCTTAACCCATACCTAACCTCCACAATGCTACTTTGCTTCCTTTTGCTCCTGATCCTCATCTCACCCAATCCCTTATGATATTAATGTTATGCCCAGTGTCAAGATAAATAACTCAGTTAATACGATCTGCCCACCTCTGCCATCCACAATGGCCAACCACGGATTCCTTATTCACCCCGAACCACGCCATAATGCAACCTCTGGATATCCCACATAAGACCACCCTAACAATTCAGCACAGCCCTGGCACCTTACTTGTATCATGGCTTTTATTAACCCACTATGCCTGTCCATTAAATTATTATGCTATGATAAAATTCGCACTATATACCAGGACCATCACTCATCTCACAGCAGGCACCCAGGATTAGGAGGAAGCGCTCTGACCACTCACTATCCCTGTCCTTGGTGCCTCCTCAAATGAATCTTCTACCTTCTGATCTGTTTTGGTACCATTGAAATAAATCCTGGCCCCATTGAAAGTTTATTTCCCCTGCTGATCTATCCTCTATAAATGACCTAAGCTTCCTACACGTCAATGCCTGCAGCCTCTTAAAAAATTCTCCGTAATACAGGCCTGGGTGGCACATACCCTGCCTGACTTTCTGGTCATCTCTGAATCTTGGCTCAGACCTTCAACCAAAGACAGTGTTGTAAACCTTGACAACTATCAGCTCTTCAGAGCAGATCGCCCTTCCAGGGGTGGTGGGGTGGCCATATACATTAAGGACACCATCTCTGCTACCTGCCTCATCAACACATCCGAACCAAAGGAATTTGAATGTTTGTCAATCAAAATATCCTTTCCTAACTTGTCTTCATTTAAATTGATTGGCTGCTATAGGCTCCCCTCAGCAGGCCTCAAATTACTATCTCACCTAGGGTCAATAACCAACCTAGGCTCTGAAGATACCATCATCCTTGGTGATTTGAATTTAAACTGGCTATCTAATGCATCTGCACCATTGGTAACCTTTTGTGACACCTATGGCTTTACACAGCTAATTAAAGACCCAACCAGGGTTAATCTAAAAAATTCTCACAACAGCTCACTCCTGGATATTATGTTGGTAAACAAGCCTCACTTATATACGCATGCAGGAGTACTACCGAATGATGTAAGTGACCATTGTCCCATAGCTGGCATAAGATCTTCACTCAAACCACCCAACCCTGCTGAATTTGTCCTCAAAAGGTCAAAAAAGAAGTTTAACATACCAGGATACCTCCATGACCTGAGTAACACAATATATTGGCAAGATTTCTACCTTACAACCTCAGTGGAAACAGCTCTCCAGATCTTAAAGGACATTATCACTAATGCTCTCAATATTCATGCACCATTCACCAATATCAGAACTAAAGCAAGGTCCTGCCCTGGTTCACCACTGATCTTAAAACAGCCTTGCTAGCCAGAGACAAACTGTGGAAAAAGGCAAGAAAAACTAAGATTCCAGAGACTGGCTAAATTTCAGAAAAGCAAGAAATTCATGTATAACACAAATAAGATCTGCCAAAGCTGCCTATTATAGAGCTGAATTGGATGCCTCTATAATAACCCAACCAGGCTCTGGGGAACTATAAAGGGTATCTTGGGTCAAAACTCTACTCCTGCCTTAACCTGCAAACTGCTACTAAATAACACAGAAATTACGGACAAACAAGAAATCCTAAATACCTTCAATGACCACTTCACCACAGCTGGACTAGCATTTGACTCTTCACCTGCAAATCTCCTGAGATCTTCCTTGAACCTTCAATCCACCGTGGGTCAAAAGGCTACATCAACCTTCTCCTTCAACCCAATATCCTTGAAAGAAGTGGAAGATCTCCTCTCAATTTAGATACTTCAAAAGTGCAGGTACAGACTCCCTGGATCCCTACTTCCTCAAGATTGCATCTCAAGTCTTATCTGCCCCCCTCACTCATCTCTTCAATCTTTCCCTCACCACTGGATCCATTCCCTCCACTTGGAAAACAGCTCAAGTAATTCCTTTACTCAAATCTGGTGATCCCATGGCCCTCAATAATTACAGGCCCATTTCCATCCTATCAGTTCTATCCAAGATGCTCGAAAAGTTAGTAAACTCACAATTAAGGGACTACCTGGATAACAATAACCTCCTAAATACAGCACAATCAGGATTTAGATCAAGGCATAGCACTATTTCGGCCCTAGCCAAAGTAACCAATGACTGGCAGATTGCTATGGTTAAGAAGAACAGTACCTGTGCTGTGTTCCTGGATTTGAGCAAAGCATTTGACACAGTGGATCATGAATCATTAATCACCTCCCTTGGCTCACTAAGGTTGGATTTCCCTTCACTCAATTGGTTCAAGTGCTATCTATCAGATAGGTCACAACTGGTAAAAAATGGAAACTACCTATCCACCTTAAAACCACTGTTAAGAGGTGTACCGCAAGGCTCTATTCTTGGCCCCATCCTCTTTGCCATCTATATTAATAATATTGATGTTAACCTCACTCAATCCAACATCCATCTGTTTGCTGATGATACTGTATTATATGTTAGCAATCCTTCATTATCTAAAGCCTGTGAACTGCTACAATCTGAATTTTCCATCCTACAACACAACCTACTGGATAAAAAACTACTTCTAAATGCCAAAACAAAAGCTATGTTCTTTACCTCAAAGAGTTGTCTGCCACTACCCCACCATCCACCACCCTACAACTAATCACCTTACTTGAGAGAAGCTGGAATTCGTTGATAACTTCAAATACCTTGGAGTCTGGATTGATAACAAGCTTGACTATTCTGTCCATATTGAGGCTACTAAAGAAACTGAGACAAAGGCTTGGTTTATTTTTAGAATAAAGCACTACCTCAACAGAGACTCCAAAAAAAGATTAATCCAGGCTTCATTCCTATCCCTCATTGACTATGCTGACTTTCTGTACGGACATTGTTCACTCCCCCTCTTAAATAAATTGGACACCCTACACCATAGGTCCATCAGATTCATTACTGACCTTCCCTTCAGCACCCATCATTGCTCCCTTTATAAGGCAGTTAACTGGACATCATTACAACACAGAAGAAATAGGATTGCTGCAATTTGGATATTCAAAGCCTTATCAGGCAAGCTACCTACCTATATCTCAGACTGTTTTACTCAAATTACTTCTAGGCCATACAACCTAAGGATCAGCAAAATTATCATTCTTAAGGTCCCCAATGTCTGCACCCAGTTTGGGAGGGCTGCTATCAGCTACTCACTAGCAATTGTTTGGAATTCACTCCAAAAAAACATGAAGCTAAATAACCTCCTACCCTTAATATCCTTCAAAAGATTATTCACCACCCTATTCCCAGAACTCTGCAACTGCTTCCACAAGGCCTAAACCCCGGCCCTACCTACCCCCTTTGTGCCCATTGCCTTCTGTCTCACAGATTAAAAGTTTTAATGTGCCTTGTACATATGTATATTGTTATATATTAGCACTTATGTCATTGTATTACTGTTTATGTTACCCCTGTCATTGTATTACTGTTTATGCTACCCTTGTCAATGTAATAACACTTGCACTTCTTGACCACTCAGGTCCATCTTGTAAATGAGCTATGCTCAATGATGTTCGCCTGATTAAATAAAGATTTTGATTGATTGATTGATTGAGATTTTCTATTGCATTACTGTTCCATATAGCTTATATTGCATAATATTGTACTTGTGTTTCTTATGTTTAGCCAGCTATTGCTAGTCAATGGAACTACTGCTTGTTAATTGTTCTCCCAGAGTTCACTTGAGCACTAGGCACTAAGCTTAAATGTAGATATCCTGGATTGCAAACATCTAAATAAATAAATAGTTTCAAGCAGGCAGTCCAATAAAGTTGTGTGCTGCTGCAGAGGACAGGAGAGTGGAGTTTGTGCTTTCTGCAGCTATAACCTTGCAGCAGGGCAATGACTTCAGCAGGCAGGGAAAGGGTAAGGGAAGACTTTTGAAAATGTTATTGGGGATTTATTTTCATTTACTACTGGTGGTTTAGGGCACATACATCTATCATTTTATTTATTTTTTTTTTCATAGTAGGATTTATACAAGGTTATGCAAGGAGCTTAAAGGTGTGAGCCCATATATTCTCCTAACTAAATTCGGAAGTAATACCTTAGACTCCCACAGACTGCATGGAATTGTTCAGCCTTTTTATGTTTGCCATGTATGCTAGCACAACTTGAACATTTTGCTATCTACAGGGTTTTGAGAGGTATGTCACTGTGGTCCAATGCAGAAGACTCTAGAGGGGCTTGACCAATAATCAACAAACCTGATCATGACACTGTTCAGGCATTAAAGTGTGTGGACTTCAAAACAATGTGCTGACAGACGCATCCATAAATCAGCTCTTTCAACAAGTACATCTGATCTCATCATGTGCTCTTAGCCTGCCTGCTCCCTTCCTCCTCTACATTACAGCAATATAAACTGAAACAGTTTGTTAAATATTGGTTGCCTATTAAAGTGGAGATTAGTTTATCCCCTTCAAAATGCAACAATTTGCACATTTAAATACTTAGAATTTAAAGATTTTCTTATCTCTAGCTTCAGTTGGGCAGGTATTCTCTTTCAAAAAAGATTCATACCTCAAAAATGTCACCCTTTCCCAGCAAGGAATCTCCTAAAAAGATTTACACTGTTTTTTCTACCCTAAGACACTGTCCAATATGCACTCTCTGACATAGTTTACTACAGCAGAAGACATCTGTAAAGAACTGTTATCTTTTGTTACTAATTTTACTAAGTTTTTTGAGAAAAAAAATTATATTGGGCATTAGATGGCAAACACATTATGAAACATTTAGCCCTGAAAACAGCCACCATTTCTGGTATCAAATCTAAGTGCATGGTACAACCTGCAGTATCTAGAATGCATGTTAGTATAGCAGATGATAGCTGCTACTTTAACCCCCTTAGACAAGTAAGGTATGGTATCACTTATTACTCCTTTTACTATGCCTTTTGGGAAAAAATATTTATATTGAGCTACAGCAAATGCACAGACACACGCACACACACACACACACACTGTACACACCATCCTCATGGCCACAATATTTGAAATAAATACTGCAATCTCATATGTTATAAAATAATAAAGAAACTGTTTATGTCAGTCTTGGTTATGTGGAACACAGTGAAGTTCCGTTTACAGTAGATTTCCTTTAAATATTTCTTATCCTATATTTTGTATCTTGGATGGCTCAGGGGGAGATGCCTGGCTGGGCTCAGCTCAACTTTATAACCAGCAAAGAGCCAGGATCAAGCCAAGCAAGTTATGCTCCAGGAAAACATTATCATCAGCTTGAGCAGTTAGTATAGTGCCTGAAACCTTCGGCTTCTATATAGTGAACAGCCTGCAGTTTGTGCTCGTGGAGTCAAGCCATACCCCTGGCTCGGCTTTGGCTTGGCTCTAGGGGAAAAATTCCTGGCATGCCCACCTCTAGCACTGAAAATTTACAGACTACCTTGAACCACTATATGACATATATATGACATCTTCCTGGCCCCCAAATCATGCATCAGCAGCAGCACTGAACAGCCCAGTATTGCTTCTCAGTCATCTATATGTAGAAGAGGGTGACTTTAAGTCTATCCATGGCATGGCATCAGCCCCACAGTACTCTACCACCTACTGCTGCTGTCCTGCTAGCCCATCCCATGTACCCAATTCCACAATGTCCCAGCAATGTCAATCATGCATTTGCCACCCACTTCCTCACAAAGTACTCTCATGACCCCACCAGGTCGCTGTCACTAAAAAAAACAAGGAGCTAGGCTGCAGAGTGGGAGTATTTTAGAGATGACACCACAAATCCACTGAACACATATTTTAATTAAGGTGTTAAAAGAATTAATCAAAAGTTAATCTACTTGACCTTTTGAAACTAGGGTGTGGCATGGTTGAGTAAGACCATATCCCTTTTGTAATGCAGAGATGGTTAAAAGCAAGGATCTATTATGTCCCCTCATATTCTGTCACTTGTCTATCTCTTGCCTGTCTGATTGCATAATAAAATTGTCCTTGTGAAACCTCAGAACTTGTCAATCTGATTGTCCTACAATTTCCTCCTGTTATCTCCCTTCCTTCACTTGCTGTTTCTATGTCATGTTTTCTCTGCATGCTTCTCTGTGGTTAAAACCTCTATGTAAATCTTTGTGTGAAACTTGGATCCCTTAGTTGCAACTGTATTTAATTATATGATTGAAATGTTTGCAGAAAGCTATTTGGATTTATCTGGAACACAGAGGGTTAACCTTGAGGTGCATTTTGCCTCCACAAGCTTGTTTGCAAAATCGTCAATAGGAAATTAGCCCTGGGACAAGATGTCTTAATTGGCTGCACGTGTTGAGAAAACTGAATGTGCAGGTGACAGGAAATAAATTGACAAAAGTCTGGGGGCACGCTGTGAAAATGAGATATACCTTAATGAGAACAGGATAAATAAATTAACTGAAGGGGAAAACATCTTATGAAAAGAGCAATGTTTTGTTTAGGAGGAAGAAAGACTGAGATTAAGATTTAGACATACCTTCAGATGAAGGACATTGTTTTGTTTGAACTGTCTCTATAAGAGCTATCCAGCACAATTTTATTATTTTTTTTATTATTGCTGAAAATAATAAAATGTTACTTTAGAATTTCACAACTTTTCCTGGTCTACCTATGCTTCCTATCCTTTGCCTGTATTACACAGGATTCTGACCAATTATTTAAAAGTCCCAAAATGGGATCCTCTTTACAGCCACATCCATTCCCAATCCCCATTCTAGTCAGATGGGCGAGATGCAAGGACAGTTAGGCTTGGGTTTAGGAAGTGGTGTGATAAGCGGCTGCTAATACAGGTAGGGAGCTGGGAAGACTCAATGGGCATAGCGGTCCTTATGTGCTGGAAAGTTCTACGTTTCTATGCTTACTTCATTCAAGTAATCCAGTCACAACAACAACACTTTAAATCAACTAATGCATCCCAAGGTAATGGCACTGCTTCAGAAGGCGTCCAACCACCACCATCCCCTCTAAGAGATATACTGAAGAAGACAGCTTAAACAATGCACAGTAATAGAGGAATTGCCTTACTTAATGTGACAGTAATGGTGGGGAAAGCACATGGGGAAAGCATTATGTTGTTTATTCAGTCATTGATGAACATGTTTAATCTCTCACTGACTTTCAGTGGGGTGGTACTGGTATAAGAGTTTATCAGTGGGGGGGTGCCCAAATGATCCCACCCTTGCTCATCGCCGGCCTCAGATTTTAACATAACATACTAAGATGCCAGCAGAGTAGGCCTAATGGTCTATCGAGTCTGCTTGAGAATCAGCACCCAGTCAGGACACCGCTGCTGCCCTCCCCACCTCCCCAGTAAATTTTCCTGACCCCATCCCCCATTGGAGTTACACCTCCAGGTCTGGCCTTACTCAGTTTTACCTTCCCCTTATACCTGTCCCAGCCCCTCTTGAATCCCTTCACTGTATTAACAGCCACTAGTTCTGCAGGCAGTGCATTCCAGGGGTTCACCACCTTCTCGGTGAAGTAGCATCTCCTAGTCTCCCCCTGAGCCTCCTGCCAACCAGCCTCATGGAGTGCCCCCTGGTGGCTTCCCTCCTCTCTTAGCAGAAACACCCTATTTAGGCTGACCCTATTTACTCCCTTTAGATATTTAAAGACCTCAATCATATCCTCTCTGCCCCTCCTCTCCTTCAGGGAGTACAAGTTAAGCTCCTCAAGTCTTTCCTCATAGGATCTTTCCCTCAGACCCTGTATCATCCTGGTCACACTCCTCTGGACCCTCTCAAGAAGTGCAATGTCCTTTTTCAAGTACAGATGCCAAAACTGCATACAGTACTCTAGGTGCGGTCCAACCAGGCAGTTATACAGAGGGAGAAACACCTCCCATCTCCTCGAGGTTATCCCCGTGGAAATGCACCTGAGCATTTTCTTTGCTTTAGCTGCAGCCCTCCTACACTGCTCAGAGTTATTCATTTTGGCATCCACAACCACACCAAGATCCTTTTCCCCTCCCAAAACCTGCAGTTTTTCCCCACCCAAAAAATACTCATGAACTGGGTTCCTATGCCTCAAGTGGAGAACACTGCATTTCTTGGAACTAAACCTCAGTTTCCAGGTGAGTGACCACCTTTCCAGAGTCTCCAGGGCCCCTGAAGGGTTCTTCTACATTCCTCCCCATCCACCACTGCCCCCAGCTCTGAATCATCAGCAAAGAAGTTCATCTCACTCTTGATATCATCCATGATGTCTGAAATGTAAGCATTTAACAGGAGTGGATCCAGCACCAACCCTTGTGGGACCTCGCTAATGACCCTCCTCAGAGATGATATCTCCCCCAACCACTACCTTCTCAAATCGCTCAGTTAGCCAGTTTCCTAGCCACCTAACCATCCTTTCCCCCCAACCCCATTCCCCCCAGCTTGTCCAACAACCCAGGCTGTGGCACCAAATAAAATGCCTTGCTGAAGTCTAGAAAAAGGACTCATAGGATCTTCCCCCCAGACCCTGGTCCAACACCCTTGTCACCCAATTGTAGAACTCCACAAGGTTAGTCTGACATGATCTGCCCTAAACAAAGCCATGTTGGTGATCATCCCGATGGCCCTGTGTCTCCAGAAATACCTCCAGCCTTTCTTTCAATATGGCCTCCATCATTTTGCCTACCATGGATGTCAGTCTAACAGGCCTGTAGTTACCCAGCTCCTCCTGTGAGCCGCTTTTGTGGATAGGCATGACATGAGCCATCCTCCAATCCTGAGGAACCCATCCCGTCTGAAGGGAGGAGTTAAAAAGATCCACCAGAGGTGCAGCAAGGACATCCACCATCTCCTTTAGCACCCTGAGATGAAAGCCATACAAACCTGGTACCTTATCTGTTTTCAGGGACTTAAGGGCTTCCCTCACCCTACCAACAGGAATTTCAACATCTGTGACCTCCCTCCTTTTCCTCATTCCTAGCCCGCCTTGCCCGTAAGGTGTTGACCCTCCATCATCTCTAGTGAGGACTGAGGCAAAGTATTCGTTAAGTACCTCTGCCTACCCCCCAGCCTCCTCGGCCCACCCTTTCCCTGACCTTAGTCTGCTAGTCTGCCCGTTCACTTTCCTTCCTTCTCTGATATACCTAAAGAACCCTTTTCCCCTGCTTCTAATCCCCAGTGCCAACCTCTGCTCCATCCTCGCCTTGGCCGATCTCACCACCCTGGTTACCTTTTTGGATATCATATCATACTCCCCCCGTCCACTACTGCACATGAGCACTTGTATCATGTATAAGCAGCTCTTTTCTCCCTCACCACCTCCTGGACCTCCCTGGTCCACCAGCTTGGCTTTCTGGCTCTACTAAACTTGCATCAGACCTTCGTAGCTTTCAGGAGCCCTCTTTTAATAATTTTCCATTTTGAAAAAGAGCAAAGCGACATTCACTCACCATGGAGATTGACCATAACTTGCATGTTGCCATGCACTAGTGGTTACATTACACAAGCTATAAAACAGAAAGAAAACATCTTTTAGTCGCTGTTTGGTTTCTTCCAGGATTTCCTATGCAGAGAATTGTTTGCAGGCATATTAGTCCTAGTACAAACAGATATAAAAAGTAGGCAGGTAAATTAATACCTTTTATTGGACCAATACACATTTTTCAGAACACAAGTTTTCAGACTACACAGAGTCCTTCTTCAGGTAATGGCACTTTATAAAAAGTACAGCTTTTATTTAGTGAATAGTGCAATCTACTACTAGCAATTAACATACATGACAAAGAGTTGTCAGATTTAAATGCAGGATGGCTTTAGGAGGTGTTAAACCTGTTTTGTAATGTAATGAAGTCAGGATGCAGGAATTACAGGAAATGGTGGTATGTGCAGGGGGGAGTGGGGGAGAGATAAAAAGATTTGTATATATCTGTGCTATCTAAACATATGTACACATAAAAATATAGTACATGTAGATAAAAATATGACCAGACATATAGAAAACCATATTAATTTATAAGGCACAATCAAAATTAGTATATGAGAGAGATTATATATCAATTTATATACAGTTTATATGGGATGCATATGCACCTGAACTCCCCCAAAAATACAATACCTAGCAATGAAAGTACCAGTGAATCCTCCCTTAACATGAATAAGTCATATTATGCCAGCTAGCAGCAAAAGCTGTAGTAGTTAACTACAGACTAGAGGTCAGACCGGAAAACTTTATCATGCATGCCTGCAAATGGTTGGCCATGTCACTCCTTCTGTTACTATCCCAGTCATGGTGAGTGGGGTCAGGCAATGGAACTTATTTATTTGATACCATCTGCTCAGTGGCATTCTTGATCATATTTTGCTTGTTTGTAATGACAATGTGTAAGCTGTTGTAACGTTATAAAGAAAAGGAGTTGCACCACTGTTGTGGGGAGTGGGGAGCAGGATTGTGGTGGCAGTGGGTGGAGTCTGGGGAGGCTTGACTATGCCACCAGGAGGTGTCAGGGTAAGGGAGGGAGCAGCAGATGTCACTTGTCGGATAGTTGAGTAATTGAATGGATAGTTAAAGTTGATCTTCTATAAGCTGAGTTGGAGAAAGGCTAAGCATTTACAATTATCAGGATCAATCAATCAATCAAACAAAGTCTTTATTTAACCAGGCAATCACCTTTGAGCAAGCTCATTTTCAAGGTGGACCTGGGTTTGTCAACAAGGAACAAAGGACAATATACATGGGATGCAACACACGAGAAAATAATAATAATGAAAATAAAGTGAGATACAATAATACAGTATATACAAAGTATCAGCAGGTAGCATTGACAGTAGTATATGCTTGGAACAGAAGATACTGCTAGTTTTGGGTAGGACACAATTTTTGTCCTTGAGCAATGTGGTGAGGCAATGCTTTCTCCAGCTGTACTGAAACATCTTTGAGAAGTGACCAGTGTTGGATGGCATCTAAGAAATTACAAACCACTTTAGCCAGTGCAGGCCAAAAAACTAATCTGTCTAGGCAAAATTTGATTGGATCCTTATTTCTGTCTGTCAGTGGCTCTGCTAGATAAGCCTGCATCATGGACTGTCACAGAATGTCTGAGCATTCCTCCAAGATGTCCAAGTAGTGCCAGCATTCAGCATCAAAAAGATCCCAAATGTCCTTGGGTGTATCAGAATCATCACTATCTGCATCTTATTGTTCCATATCACACTGACACCTGGCACTGGACTGAGTGAAATCTATAGAAGAGGAGGAACAGTATGACCAGGGGATCACATATACACATTCTTGATAGTTTCTTAAAGCTCTCTTTGCAGCACCATCATTAGTGTCTGCAACAATTTCTGTTTGATTCACTCTATGCATCCAGGTGGAATAAATATAACATTGTATCTGGGATCCAGTAGTGCTGCTGTGCCACATAGCTTGTGCAATGTAATGTTGTCAAACCTGTCCTCAGGTTGTGTCAGAAACATCTCTGCCACTTTGTTACTGAGTGTTTCATCCTGCTGCTGCTACTATTGCAATGACTGAAATGAACTAGTGGTGTAACCACCCTCTAGTCCACCACCATCATTATTGCTATCATTCTTGCAACTGGCACCAGTGCCACCAAGTCCCACCCACCACCAGCTCTGCTTTTTGGGGCTGCTATAGAAGACTGTTAAGAGCATGTTTAACATTAAAGTAGACTAACCACGGGAATGACCATGGTAACAGTCAGTAATTCAGCACTGAAATCTATCCTGGCCTGTACATATGCTCATGGAAAGGGAATAGATGTTTGTAGACCACACCACTGCATCTGTGACAGATATCCCCCATAGGCTACATCACTGAATTCTATAGCCCAGAACACAAGTTTCAATTCTGTGCATCTCTCCATCATATAAAACAGAGAGTCCCACCTTGTGGAGATGTCATTATTTAAGCAGTGCTGTGGAACATTGTGCTTCTTCTGGTAATGGCAAAGGAGTTAAGTATGTCTGAGGGAGTGATGAAAATATCTAATGAAGTTCTGTACAGTGTAAAGTGTTTCTCTTAACTTTGCATGTTTGTCAAGTGTGTAACTCACTACCAGCTTTAGTGCATGTGCAAAATAAGGTGGTGGAAGGAAGGGAATGGGGTTAGACATTGTTTAGACACAACCCAATGGACAGTAAGACTTGAGAAGCTTTGGTCTGCACAACTTCCCCAGCTATCACTAGTGAAATGCACATAACATACTAACATACTAAAATGCCAGCAGAACAGGCCTAACGGTCTTTCGCGTCTGCTCATTTGGTCAGCCCCCACCCTGGGAGCTGACCTTGCTGCCCCCTTCGCCTTCTCTGGCTTCTCCCTTCCCAGTTCCGGATATTCTCGCTGCATTGGATTTTGCTTCCAGAACCCTTCCCCTGTACCTGTCCCACCCCCTCTTGAACCCCTCCACCATCTCTGCCTTCACCAGCCCCCTAGGCAGCGCATTCCATGGCTCCACCACCCTCTCAGTGAAGTAGCACCTCCTCCTTTCTCCCCTGAATCTTCCCCCCTCCAACTTCCACCCATGCTCTCTAGGTGCCCCCTCCTCCTTCCTTCAAAGTACCCTGACTGCTCTTCCCTATTTACCCCTTCATGTACCTGAAGACCTCTATCATGTCCCCGGTTCCTTCTCTCTTCCAATGTGTACATATTTAGCTCTTTGAGCCTCTCCTCATAGGTCCTGTCCCCTAAGCCCCAAATCATTTTGGTTGCCCTCTTCTGGACCCTCTCCAGGAGTTTAATGTCCCTCTTTAAGTGTGGCCTTCAAAACTGCATGCAGTACTCGAGGTGCGGCCTCACCAAGCAGTTATACAGAGGGAGTATCACTTCCCTCCTTCTGGAGGTGATCCCCCAAGCGATGCATAACAGCATCCTGTTGGCCTTGGCTGCTGCCCTCCTACAAGTCTCCGAGTTGTTCATCTTGACATCCACCACCACCACCACCAGGTCCCTCTCAGCCATTGAGACTAGTAGCATTCCCCCCCCAGGGTGTACACTTGGCCTGGGTTTCTGGCCCCCAGGTGCAGTACCTTGCATTTCCCTGTATTGAAACTCAGCTTCCACTTTCCAGACCATCTTTCCAGAGCCTCCAGGTCCTCCTGCAGGGCCACCCTCCCCTCCTCCCCATCCACCACCGCCCCCAGTTTTGAGTCATCCGCAAAGAGACTCATCTTACTACTGATACCTGTCCTTATGTCAGATACATAGGCATTGAACAGGAGGGGCCCAAGGACTGATTCCTGTGGGACCCCACTAATGACCCTCCTTGGGGATGAGACTATCCCACCAACTACGACCCTCTGGGTCCGGTCCTGGAGCCAATTGCCTATCCATCTGATCATCTGGTTCCCCAACCCCATTTCTTGCAGCTTATCCAACAGGCCCTCGTGAGGAACAGAGTCAAATGCCTTGCTGAAGTCTAGAAAGAGGACATCCACTGGTCTACCCAGATCCAAGGCACTCGTCACCCAGTCATAGAACTCCACAAGGTTTGTCTGACATGATTTCTCTGGGATGAATCCATGCTGTCTATCATCCAGGCACCCTGACTTTTCCATGTCCCCCCCAGCCTCTCCTTGACAATGCCCTCCATCACCTTGCCCACCACCGATGTCAGGCTGACAGGCCTGTAGTTCCCTGCCACCTCCCTTGATCCGCCCTTGTGGATAGGCACTATATGCACCATCTTCCAGTCCTGGGGCACCCATCCTGTCCTCAGAGAGATGGTGAAAAGCTCCGCCAGAGGTTTCGCCAGGACATCCGCAAGTTCCTTCAGCACTCTGGGATGTAATTTATCCAGCCCCGGTGCTTTCTCTGTCTTAAGGGACCTGAGGGCTTCCCTCACTCTCTCTGCTGTGATTTCCACTTCTGCTACCTCTTCTTCCTGCTTTGCCTTCCCCCCTCCTGCCAGTGATGCCTCCCCCTCTCCCCAGACCCGCCGATCGGTAAGGGTCCCCCCTCCTCAGTATCACTGTCTCTCCCATGTATGATGCAGCACCCCCATTTTCCTTGGTGAAAACTGAGGTGAAGTACTCATTTAGTACCTCAGCCTGCTCCCCCGGGTCTTGTGTCCATCTCTCCTCTGTTTTAATCCTGCTAATCTGCCCCTTCACCCTTCGTTTTTCCCCAATGTATCTAAAGAACCCCTTGTTCTCTCTCCTAATTTCCCTGGCCAAGTTCTGCTCCTTCCTTGCCTTAGCTGCCCTCACCACCCTAGTGGCCCTTCTAGCCATCAGCTCGTACTACCCTCGATCCCTTTCACTCCTTGAGCACTTGAATTGCCTATAGGCTGCTTTCTTTCCCCGCACTACCTCCTGGACCTCCCTAGTCCACCAGCAGGGTTTTTGGGCCCTACCATATTTTCGTCTTACTCTTGCACAAGTGCTGATAGCACCCTGCACTCCTCTCCTGATGATTTCCCACCTACTATCAGCATCCATGTCTGACCCAATCACATCCAAATGCTCCTTAAGGATCCTGTCCATTTCCTTAAAATCCACCCCCTTGAAGTCAGTTACCTCCATCTTTGTGCAGCCTTCTACCCCTCCTAGGTCCAGGTAGAACCAGACCGTGGCATGGTCACTCCCCGCCAATGGGCCCCTTATCTCCAGGCCCCCAATCTGGCCACTGTCTGCCAGAACCACATTTTGCTTTTTTCAGAAGTATCACTGTCTCTGTGAATACTGTCTTGTAAATACTTGGAAGAAATGGAAACATAGAAACATAGAACTTATTGGCAGAAATGGTCCATGTGACCCACCCAGTCTGCCCAGGTGTTCCCTGCCTATTTTTTCTTCACAGAACCTGTCTGGTCTCTGGCAACCCTCTCCCCTATCTGCCTCTGATCTAATATACCCCTATGTTTATCCCATGCATGCTTGAGGCTCTCTACTGTTCTAGCCTCCACCTCTTTGGCTGGCAGTCAGTCCTATGCATTTGCTACACTTTAGATGAAGAACTATTTCCTCATATTCCTCCTGAGCCCCCGTACAGCTTCATCACTTGCCTCCTAGTCCTTTAGCTCATCCTAATCTGGGAAGAAGCTCCCCTTCTGCACCCTGTTCACCCCTGTGAGGAATTTTAGGTATTGGTCATGTCACCTCTCCCTTTTCTCTCCTCCATGGTGTACATGTTGAGATCCCTCAGTCTTTATAGGGCTTCCATTGCCACCCTCTACAAAAAGAACCAGCACCAACACAAGGACTGGCATGAAAAACAGTTCATTTCACACAAAGTGCATAAACTGTAGAAAAGAATGCTACTCACATCATTCATGGTACAAACATGGAAATCTTTGAAAAAGGGCTATTTTAGCTCAAAGCTTCTCTGAATATAATACACATAAACATAAACAACTCAAATTGTAATGCCAAGGCATGGCGGGTTCCACCATCGAAACGTGCCCGTGATCCGGCATCAGACAATTATGGCACCAATTGGCAATGTCACCCATCACATTTCTTGCTGGGGACTGTGCCTGCCACACCCCCTTGTGGGGGCTGTGACTCCCACACCCTCCCTACTGATAGATTCCTACTCCTGGGGTTGGAAGCCCTTGGGGAGAGGGGCCCATCCTGCATTTAGCACCCTGATTGCCAGGCACCATAATGCTGGCACTCTGAGCTCCATAAGGGGGCATGGCAATAGGCTTCATCATGCCTTGACATTACCTTTTGAGCTGTTTCTATCAAGACTGATGTGATGAGCATTCTTTTCTGCACTTTATGTACTTTGTGTGAAATAAATTGTTTTTCATGCCAGTCCTGTGTGTTGGTGTTTGCTCTTGTTAAAGAAGATTGGCGGTTCTGAATCAGGCACACCTGTGGTGGAGCAGCCTTTGTTGACTCCCTTTGTCTGCAACCCCTACACCATTTTGGTTGCTATCCTCTGGACCTCCTCCATCCTGTCCAAATCCTTTCTGAAGTGGGTTCTCCAGAACTGGACAAAGTACTCCAGGTGGGGGTGCACCAGAGAGTGATACAGAGACAGCCATACCACCCTCCTCCTGCTGCTGGAAGTACCCCTCCCTATGCACTCCAGCATCCCACTAACCCTGCCCATGGCCTTTTCACACTGTTCTACCATCTTGAGGTCCTCTGATATAATAACTGCAAGGTTCCTTTCCTGTCTAGTGACTGTGAATACCTCCCCCATCCTATTATTTCTACCAGAGTTCCTATGCCCTTGGTGCATGATTTGGTACATTTTGGCATTGAACTCTAACTGCCATGTCTTTGACCATTACTCAAGTTTCCTTAGATACCTGCACATTTTCTCCATCCCTTCTTGAGTGTCCACCCTATTGCAGATTTTGGTGTTATCTGCAAAAAGACAGAAAAGGCAGAAAATATGAAGCATGATTGAATGTTGTATTTGCACTTCTCTTTGTGCAACAGTCTTCAAAAGAATCAGTGTCCTCACAGCAGAGAGAACAAATTCAAAGGTTAAGGCTATCATCTCCCCAATGAGCGGTGTTATTCAGACAGAAATTGGGTGAGTAGGTGGCAGGTTAGTTCCAGCATATAATGACTTGGTCAGTGTAGTTTGTTTTGTTACTGGTAGTTGGAGTTGTGCTTTTCAGAATCAGCACCACTTCCTGGGGATGCATTAGTTGACTGCTGTGGGTGCCATGGCAGCTGTATTACCTGAACAAATCATTTAGTTCTACAGCATCCCATACCCAACTATCACTCTGACAGCTGGGATTAGGCATGGAGGTGGCTGTTAGAAAGCTGCCATGTTCTCATTTTAAATCTTCAGCTAGAACACTGGTTCCCAATGTTCAATTAGACTAGCCTTAACTGATCTTTTTACCCCACAGATTGCAACATACTTTCAGAGGGTCTATGATGTCATCTATAAAATACTCCCACACTGCTTAAGATTGCTTATATTTTTGTTTGTTTGTTTGTTTGTTTTGGTGCATGAGTGGACAGATAGGAGTCTTTGTGAAGAGTTGGACAACTACAAGACATTTTTTTCCTGCCCCTGTGCTATGATTCAGCTGGGGATGGTCAGGCAGAACTGTAGTAGCAGCAACAGGTGGTACAGTACTGTGTGGATTCTCGTTCTTTGGGGGCTGGGTGTGAGGCTGGCCTTTAGAGTTCCCTGCCTAAGAAACTTGCATTCTTGCTTTTCTCTTATTCATTATCTTTCTTAATTTTGCCGTCTCCTGACATGATGTCCTTCACTCATCAGTGTCACACTCATTATCACACCTGGTTGGTGGTGTAACTGACTGCAGACATTCAAGCTCCACTTGTTCTTTATCCTTCCATTCCACAACTTCTTCCTATTTCTCTCTCTCCTCTCTTGCTTCTTTCCCTTGCTCATCCTCTCATTATACTTCTTCCCCCCTCTTCTTTCTCCTTGAATTAGTTATGTGATTTCTTTTGTTCTTTCTCCTCTTATTCATGTGCTGTCTTCTACACAATATCCTCACTCCCATGCACCTGCTCCAGCAGCTCTACTTCCATATCCTCCTTACCGGCACTCTCCATAATCTGCTTTGGTGGAGGTCACACTGTCCTGCTATTGTATAAATATAGGGTGTGTATTCCTTGCCCTACCCCAGACCTACTCTGTATTCCCATGAAGAATTGTACTTTTTCCTCTGGTGACAAGACAACCATAGTGCCTGTATCAGACACAGGCTCACTGTCACCTTTCTTAGGTGATGATGACAGAGCAGCAGCCCTGGGTTGGATGTTCCTGCTGCTGATGTGTTATTCAGGGGAAGGTCCTCACATATTGCATCAAGGTGAGCTGGCAATTGCCCATGCCCATACACATGCACAGGTGCCTGTAGCGGTAGCTGCTGTCATGTTGTTCATACAAGATGGACGTGGGTAGGCTTGCCATCACAAATCTGGATGGATCTATTCTACCTCAGGTAGTGGAACTGAAAACACTGAAAGAAGAAGAAAGAGGAGAAGACTACTGTGCTTCTAGAGTTCACAACAAGGTTTCATCACTAGATGTACTGGATAACTGGCTGGGAAAGTTGCTTATAATGGAAGTAGAACCTATGGGCATCTGGGGACAAATAAACAATGACTTTGTTGGCATATTATCATGTTCCCAGCCCTAGTCGTTCTTCTTCTTCCCCTTCCCAACCACTATAGCTCTAAGTCCCTTTCCTGACTCCTTGCTTGCAGAGCTGGTACTTCGTGGAATTGGCATGGTGAAACATTCCTCTGCTCCTTTCTTCCCCCTGCATCCCTTTCTACAATTCTTTTCCTCGTGGTTTCAACATGACACAATGGCAGACAGCCACACACATATGCACATGTCATGCGCTCTGACACACCCATGCTCATCACCCTCTCTGAGAGTGCTGGTGTCTCACTGCAGCAGCCAAGTTAATTTAGTTTTCACTCACAAGCAAAGAAATAAAACAAAAGGGGACATGGCTCGAACACCAGCTAAGATGGTCGCCTGAGCTTAGCCCTTACCTAATCCACTGAGTATTACTGCTTCCTTCATGCATCAAGCCAACTTTCACACACAGCATCAAAACCGCTTACTTGGTGAATCTGATGGTGCCTGATAGTGGGTATCTATATTTGGTAAGCCACAGTTTTTCGCTGCCATCATTCTCACATTCACCCACTGAGGTAAAGCGTGGGAAGCCTTAAATTATGATAACGGCCACCATGGTGCCATGCAGTTGAAACCTACAGGAAAATAAAAACATGTTCCACTACCTGATCAGACAAATGAACAAACTTGAATTGGCTACCAAACAAATTGACTCAGACATTCTAGACATTTCTCATTGAGTAAATGTAGTTGAGCAAAGGATTAATGACATTGAGGACCTCGCCAACAGGATGATGGCTTATATCTGAGAACAAGACCGCACCATCAGGACCCTGTGAAATAGAGTATAGGACATGGAGACTAGGGCATGCTGGAACAACCTCAGGTAAGTGGGCTTTCCAGAGGGCTGTGAGGGGTGGAAGGTCTCCAATTTCCGTCAGTAGGTGATCCCTTCAGCAGGAGATCCTGGAGCTCCTCAATCACAAATGGCAAGGGCCGCTAGCAGTTGACCCTGGCTCACCACTCCCTCACCCCATAACCTGCTACCAGAGGCTGCCCCCGTCCAATCCTTGCATGTTTTCTCTCATATCAAGATGAAAAATAATTATGTGACTGACCATGGAAAAACAAGAAATCCTGTGGCAAGGCTTCTAAATCCAAGTTTTTGTTGCTTCTCATAAGCCCTCTTGGATCATCGAGAGTCTTCATGACAGCCCAGAGGACCTGAGCTGGCCTCGGCCTGCCCTACTTCCTCTGCTATCCGGTCACCCAGCATGTCATTATTAATGAGTAGTAAGATCTTTCGAATCCTCAGAATCTACAGTTATGACATACAGAAATAGATCAGTTGCCATATTGGTCCTTGTAAAAACAGATCCAGAAGCAAATGGATTGATACCTTTTATTGGACCAACATAGATGTTACAAAAAGAAAACACTGTCTTAGCTTTTGACCAATCAAGTCCTTCCTCTGAGACTTATGATAGTTGTTCAGAGTCACATTCTATTAATACGCAGATCATACATAAAAAAAAAAAAAAACAGCAACAATTCTCATTGGTTTAAAGTACCTATTTCAAAAAATCACAAATTTAAATGGAATGAATAGCAGCATCCCATTAGCTTGCTACTACTGAGAAATATTTCAAGGTCAGATAACATCCAAATTAGATAAGCTGAACACTCAAGCAGTCAAAACCTCTAACTGAAGTTATTAATGAATGAGTGTCTTATGAGAATACATTCAAAACTAAAAGCAAGACCTTTAGATTTAATACCACAAATGTCCAAGTTAAAACTTGATAGTATTGTATGATAAAAAACTGTACAACAGAAATTTATGTACGGAAATAAGAAAAGGGAATAAGAAAAATGCACCTTGTATGAACAACTGTTTAAAACAGTCATACAGATTTAAACCTATATGGAGATATTTTCTAAACTATACTCTCAATCAGTTAACACACTCCATAAACATTAAAACCTACAGTGCTGTAACCATATTTTTTTAATAAAATAACAATTGTCAGTATTATTGCCAAAATAAAATAAATAAATAAATCTCTCAAGGACCACTAGAAAATGAGTTCTTGCATCTTAAAATGTTCAAAGTTCAATAGAAACACAGAAACATAGAATTTGATGGCAGATAAGGACCGCTTGGCCCACCTAGTCTGCTCATTTCCCTACCTAATGGATAAGCTGCAGATCCTAGTTAACCAACAGTCTACTTCCTCCTAACCCCCACTAGAATTGCCTTATGTCTGTCCCATGCATTCTTGAATTCCTCCACTGTTTTTGACTCCACAGCCTCCTCAGGAAGGCTGTTCCATGCATTTACAACCTTCTCCATAAAGAAATACTTCCTCACATTACCTCTGAGCTGTACCCCCTCTATCTTTAAATTGTGCCCCCTTGTTCTTGCACATCTCTTTTTCTGAAAGATGCTACCCTCTTGGACTTTGTTGATTCCCTTGAGGTACTTGAAAGTTTTTATCACATCCCCCCTTTCCCTCCTCTCCTTGAGGCTATACATATCAAGTTCCTTTATTCTTTCTTCACATGTCTTCTGGTGCAGACATAGAAACATAGAATTTGATGGCAGATAAGGACCGCTTGGCCCACCCGGTCTGCCCATTTCCCTACCTAATGGATAAGCTGCAGATCCTAGTTAACCAGCAGCCTACTTCTTTCTACCCCCACCCCCTAGAATTGCCTTATGGCTGTCCCATGCATGCTTGAATTCAATCACTGTTTTTGACTCCACAACCTCTTCCGGAAGGCCGCTCCATGCATCCACAACCCTCTCTGTAGAAAAATACTCTTTACATTACCTCTGAGGCCCCTCTATCTTCAAATTGTGCCCCTTGTTCTTGCACACCTCTTTTTTAAAGATGCTACCCTCTGGACTTTGTTGATTCCTTGAGGTACTTGAACGTTTCTATCATGTCCTCCTCTCCTCCTTTCCTCGAGGCTATACATATTAAGCTCCTTTAGTCTCTCTTCCTATATGTCTTCTGGTGCAGACCCTGCACCATTTTAGTTGTCCTCCTCTGGACAGCTTCCATCTTGTCTATGTCCTTGCGGAGATTGGGTCTGCAGAACTGCACACAGTACTCCAAATGGGGTCTCACCAGCTGTCTGTACAGAGGGATAACAACTTCCTGTTTTCTACTGGTGATGCCTCTCCCTATGCATCCCAGTATCCAACCAGCCCTTTTTACTGCCCTCTCACATTGCTTGCCCACCTTTAAGTCATCTGATATGACTACCCCCAGGTCCCTTTCCATTTTTGTTGTTAGTATCTCACCCCCCATTGTGTACTCTTCCCCTGGGTTTTTGCTCCCCAGGTGCATTACCTAGCACTTCTTAGCATTAAATCTAAGCTGCCATACATTTGACCATTCCTCTAACCTTGCCAAGTCCCTTCTCATCCTTTCCACCCCACCTCGTGCATCAACTCTTTTGCAGATCTTTGTGTCATCTGCAAAGAGACATACTTTTTCTTCCAGTCCCTCTGCAATGTCACTTACGAAGACATTGAAGAGGACCGGTTCTAATACTGAACCCTGCAGCACCCCACTAGTGACCCCCCTTTCTTCAGAGTGGATTCCATTTACTATTACACTCTGTGTCCTATTCTCCAGCCAATTCTTTACCTAGGCTATCATGTTGGGACCCACTCCCAGGCTGGCTAACTTGTATATTAATATTTTGTGGGGGACTGAGTCAAATGCCTTGCTAAAGTCTAGGTAGGCCATGTCCACAGCCCCTCCCTGATCTACTACTTTGGTCACCCAGTCAAAGAAATCTATTAGATTCATCTGGCATGACCTTCCTGCTGTGAATCCATGCTGCCTTGGGTCTTGTGCCCCTCTGGCCTCTAGGTACTCGACAATTCTTTCCTTCAGAAGTGATTCCATCATTTTCCTATCACTGAGGTTAAACTAACTGGTCTGTAGTTTCCCACTTCTGCCCTGCTCCCACTTTTGTGAAGGGAATCACACGGCTCTCCTCCAGTCCTCAGGTACCACCCCCATCCTCCCATGATTTGTTAAAGAGGGTAGTCAGTGGTGTCACTAGTTCTACCCTTAGTTCTTTAGAATTCTGGGATGAATCCCATCAGGCCCCATTGCTTTGTCCAGCTTCAGTTTTAAGAGTTCTTTCAGAACCCTTTCTTCTGTAAATGGGCTGGTATCAACTTCTGTATACAGAGTGTTTCTATTGTTTGTTTAAGGTACCTCCCCCTCTTCATTTGTAAATACTGAGCAAAAATATTTGTTTAGTATCTCTGCCTTTTCACAGTCACCCTCTGCCCAGCCCCCCCCCTTTGTTAAGCCTCACTATCCCTCCCTTAGTCTTCCTTCACTCCCTGATGTACCTAAAAAAGGTTTTATCCCCCTTCTTAACTGAGTTGGCTATCTTTTCCTCAGTTCGGGACTTTGCTGTTCTGACTGCCTTCCCAGCTTCCTTTTGCTTTAACTGATACAATTCTCTGTCCTGCTCCTTCTGTGATTCCTTGTACTTTCTGAAGGCTTTCTTTTTCTCTTGAACCTTCACTGCCACCTCCTTTGAGAACCATAATGGTTTCTTACATCGTTTTGTTTTGTTTATTTGCTTCACATAAAGGCTTGTTACCTCTGTGATGGCAGTTTTTATTATTCCCCATTGTTCTTCCACCCCTCCTTCCTGCCCATTTGCTAGTGCATTCCTTAGGCACTCACCCATTTTGGCAAAGTCAGCCTCCTGAAGTCCAGTACTTTTGCCTTTGTATGGCTTGATTCTATTGCTGTGTTTATTGTGAACCATACTGTTTGATGGTCGCTAGTTCCCAGATGGCTACCCACTTCTACATCTGTGATCCTCTCTCCATCTCCATTTGAGAGGACCAGGTCTAAGATTCCTTCCTCTTGAGTGGGTTCCAGACCCTGCACCATTTTGGTGCCCTCCTCTGGACAGCCTCCACCCTATCTATGTCTTTGAGGAGATGGTGTCTCCACAAACTGCATGTAGTACTCCAGATGTGGTCTCACCAACTGTCTGTACAAAGGGATAACAACTTCCTGTCTCAAAGTAGGAGTCACAGTGTGAACTTAAAAGACTCCTTTGGCTTCATCCTGGTTGCTTTGGGGACTAACAGATATGCTATGTCATAACACCAGGAGGACCAACAAGATCCGGCATGTTCCCTACACCCTCCAAGGCCAAGGAACTCTCCCACTCACCTTCCAAACTGAGATCATTGACAGAGGCCACTGCTGCAGCACTGCTCCTAGTTAGTGACTTAACCAGCACAGAGGAGACAAAGGAACAGCCTGTGGTTCCACCAAAGTCACCAACCGCAGCACCCTGAATTACACACTGAACTGCAATGTGACTCTTCATTTATACTTAATATCCTTTTGCTGTCCATTAGTTAGGTCTTTTCCCTGGTCTCTGTGGTAACTCAGGTAACTACCCTATCAGGCCTCCCTGCCAGTTAAGGACACTATACTCTTAAAGGGAACAGGCCCTGGAGCCCTTTCCACCTAACTCCTCCATATTATGTTACACTCCCTCTTTAAAGAAGGCAATTGCATAGGCATGGGTGTTATAATCACTGCATCATTTGCCCTTCCATGAGGTTTCTGGATTGCTCCTGTGGACCTAATCGGTGTGCATATATTGTACTTTTCTTGCCACAGAGTCCTCAGCCACTGCACAGGTAGACCGATGGGTTTCCTGTAGCCTCAGGACCATGAAGGGGGTAAGTTTTATTATTGTTTCAGTTGATGTCTATAATTGCATACCTTGTTTGGTAAGGGGAAGGTGACACCAGATGATCAAGGAAGATAGGGGAAGGCCATTCGACACTGGGCTTCTCCCTTTAACCACACGTACGTACCATGGCAGGCAGGCCCTGCTCTCACACAAGCATTCAACAAACCCCACAATTGCCTGCTTTGTGGAGCAATGTACCCTGAGGGGCCATGCCCCCTGGATCTGTGGCTACTTCTTGAAGACAGACACTACACACTGAGACATAGGTCACTGGTGTGCTGTCTGATTTAAGCTCTTAGATTACCCAGGTATAATTTTGTTGCTTTGCATGAGCAGTTGTCCATACTGGTTAAAGGCGGTGCAGACTATTCTTTTTGCTTAGACCTTGATGAAACTAAGGGTGCCTTGGCCCAGGGAGTTCCTGCAACTAGATTCACATAAGTTTCACTGTGGGGTGGAGGCTGTTATTACTGTTATTACATCTATTACTTATGGTTCTTATTGTTGCAACACTCTAGTTGCTGCCTATATGTTGTACTAATAGAGGTTGTACTGGTACTTTGGTGGAGGGGGGCATCTTCTGCAGCTGTGGGGCAAAAGGGTTTGGGTACATGACACAGCTGTGGTTTCCGAGCTACTATGGAAATTAATTGTGTGAGCTGGAATGTGAGGGGATTAAACTCCCCAATAAAAAGGAAGAAGGCATTATTGCAACTGAAATGCATCAAAGTCCACCTAGTCTTTCTGCAGGAAATGAAGCTGTCCTCTTCAGAGGTAAGCAAGCTAAAGAGAGACTGGGTGAGCAAGAAGGCACACAGCATAGCTGATACCTTTAAATGTGGGGTTTCCATCCTTTTACATAAAACTTTAGGGTGGTGGGTAGATTCCCCCAAATCAGACAAGGAGGGAGATGGGTATTTTTGAAAGTGACCACACTGGTTGGTCCTCTGGTTTTAGACATCAATTACAGGCCTAAGTTTGATGACTCTGCCTTCTTCATAACCTTAGCCAGACCCTATTAGAATGTAATAACATCAGATCCCCAGTGATCCTGGGAAGGATCTCAGTGTTAGTTTGGGTGCTTCTGTGGATATGAGTGGGTCCTCTGCTGAACCCCACCAAGGCATGGCCATAGTAATCAATGCCATGATGGTGGAGCATGGCCTAACTTTTGCCTAGTGGGAAGAACACACCAATGCCAGGGAATTACACCTACATCTCTGTGGTCCACATGTCCACAAATAGATTAGATCTCTGGCTGGTCAGCCAAACCATCCTGCCCAAACTGATTGAAGCCCATGTACATCCCATAGTAATCTCTGACCATGCCTGCAGAGAGATTAAGGTGCTATGGGATCTCACCCCCAAAAAATCATCATCATGGTGGCTAGACACTGCTGCTAGAAGATCAGGACTTCAATCACTGGGTCAGGGAGGAAGTGAAAGTCTATTGACAGTCCAATAATATGGAAGATGTATCAGACTCCATCTTCTGGGAGGCCTTTAAGGTCATTCTGAGGAGCAGCATAATGGCCTATGTGGCTCACAGAAGGAGAGCCAGGGAGGCTGAACAAGCTAAACTTAGAGAAGGAGCTAAAATAAGCAGAGGGAGTATTTAAGGCTGCTTTGCACCCCCTTCCCTATCTGCTGGCCAGCGTTTCTGGTATCTGCATCCAATTAGACAACCTTCCCTCCAGAAAGTCAGACCTGGCTCTTCCTTGCTTGCGCCACTCATTCTATTAAGGGGGATGTGGTCCAGCAAACTGTTGACATTCAGGCCAAAGTGCAAACAAGCCTACAAGTTAATAACCTGCATAAAAGATGATTCAGGCTCAGAAGAGAGGTGCTCTAATGACATTAACCAAATTATTCAACAGTTATACTCAGCACTCTCTGCCTCCCCCTTCCCCATCAGCAGGGCCTCAGTGGAGGACTTCCTTGGTAAGCTACCCATCCCCACAATCCCATCCTCTCAATCATCTGAGCTGAAGGGTCCCATAACTGTCCAGGAAGTAATTCAGGCTATCAAAGCCGACAACCTGCACACAGCTCATGGAGGGAAGGCTACCCAGCAGATTTATACCACCTACTGTATGAGGAGCTAACGTCATACCTCCTGCAACTTTTCCAAGAATCCTCTCATCATCTACTGCCCCTCCATCCATGAGGGAGGCAGTGATTACAGTGCTCCCCAAAAAAGGGAAAGACCCCACTTCACCGGAAAGCTACTGCCCTATCTCACTAATAAATTCAGATGTTAAGATACTGGTGAAAATCCTAGCTGCCAGAATGGAAAGGGTCCTCTTGTGGCTTATCCACTCTACCCAAGTGGGCTTTGTGAAAGGCAGGCTGGACTCAGACCACCCCAGAACCCTGGTGTCACTAATACACAAAGTGCAGCCAGACAACTCATCAGCAGTGGCTCTCACAGTAGATTTTGAGAAGGCATTTGATTCTGTTGAATGGCAATACCATTCCACCACCCTGCACAAAATGGGGTTTTGACCAAACATCAGATAGTGGGTCCAGATCCTGTACAAATCACCCATGGCTTCCATCCTCACTAATGGCCTTCGATCCTCCCCTTTCCCCTGCAGAAAGAAACCCGGCAGGGATGACCCCTATCACTGCTGTTGTTCAATCTGGCAATAGAACCACTGGTGATAGTACTGAGGGAGTACCTGCACATTCAGGACATCAAGGTGCAGTACCAGAGTCTACCAGCCTCTTACATGCTGATGACTTGCTGGTCATACTTGCCAATGACTTGGAGACAGTCCCCATGCCATGGCACTGCTCGAAACTGTCTCCCAAACCTCTAGCCTCAGGGTTAACCAAAGCACAACTGAGGTATTGCCACTGAATACTTTTACCCCTGAGGCCTTCAGGGTGGTAGGATTGTCCTGGGTGGCAGGAAGCATTACCTTCTTGGGTATTACACTTCACAGGAACCTGATGAAAATGGTGTCCATGAACTTGGAACCCCTAATCACCTCCACCAAGCTAGAGCTTCAGAGGTGAAGGGCTCTCAATTATCCCAAGCAGGCAAAATTCATGTCCTAAGAAAGAATCTCTTGAGTCCTACAGGTCCTTGCCCACCTTCCCCTCAGAATGCCACCTACTTGGTTCCACAAAATGTATCGTATCCTGGGGGATTTCCTCTGGGAGGGGACCCCCAAGATACAGCAAAGTGAAACTCATGAGCCATTAGAGTAGAGGTGGTGGGACCTCCCGTGGTTTCAAGGGTATCACATGGCCTTTATCTCTGCTCAGATGACCCACTGGTTTCAGATAGACCTAACTGAAGCTCCTCTTTGGAGACACCGGGAATCTGACTTGACAGGGGATCGCTCACCGGTGGTGATATTCTAAAGCACAGACAGGAGAAAAGCTAGCACAATCAGTGAGGAAAGTGGACAAGATATTCTTTAGGTACATCAGTGAGAGGAAGAAGTCCAGAGAGGGTATAGTCTGACTCAAAGTTGACAATGAAGAGAGGGTAGAAGGGGACCTAGAGAAGGCCACAATCCTTAACAGGTACTTCTGGTTGGTTTGTACTAGAGATGGAGCAGGGCACGGACTGCAACTGGAAAACAGATGTGTGAAGGGGGAAGAATTGAGCTTCACAACATTTAAGGAACAGAGGGTCCTAGAGGAACTTACAAAACTAAAGCTGGACACAACAATTGGGCCAGACGGAGTACATCGAAGGATCCTAAAGGAAATAAGAATGGAACTGGCAGCACCTTTGGCAGTTCTGTTTAGCATGTCACAGTACACAGGGGGTGGTCCCTCAGGACTGGAGAAGAGCAAATGTGTTCCCTCTTAACAAGAGTGGTAGCAAGGAGGACTCAGGGAACTACAGACCAGTGAGTCTCTCCTCAATAGTGGGGAAGACCATGGAGACACTGCTTAAGGAATGTATTGTGGATCACCTGGTATCCATTGGAATGCAGGATCCAAGACAGTATGGGTTCATGGTGGGAAGGTCCTGTCAAACAAATCTGATAGATTTCTTTGACTGGGTGACCAAGGTGGTGGACCAGAGAGGGGCAGTGGATATCGCCTACCTTGAGTTCAGCAAGGCCTTCAACACAGTCTCACATAGAAGGCTACTAAACAAGCTATGGAGTCTAGGGGTGAGACACAAGGTGGTGAACTGGGTCAGAAGCTGGTTAGTGGACAGAGGGCAGAGGATGGTGGTAAATGGCACACAGTTGGAAGAAATGGAAGTCACCAGTGGGGTGCCACAGGAGTCAGTCCTGGGACCTGTCCTCTTCAGTATCTTTATAGCAGACATAGCAGAAGGGCTAGAGTGAAAAGTATGCCTGTTTGCATGACACCAAGATCTGCAACAGAGTAGATACTCCAGGGGGTGTAGAGAGAATGAAAAGAGACCTGAAAAAGCTGGAGAAATGGTCTGTGGTATGGCAGTTAAGGTTTAACGCAAAGAAGTGTAAGATCACGCATGTGGGGAACAGAAACCCTGTCGGAGCTACATGTTGGAGGTGAGTTGTTGATGGTCACCAGGGAGGAGAGGGATTTGGGGGTCATTATATCAGAAGATCTGAAATCCATGAAACAGACCACAAAAGCTGTTGGGAGGGCTAGTGGGATGTTAGGGTGTATAAGGAGTGGTATTACATCCATAGGAGGGAGGTGGTGATCATACTGTACAAGACGCTGGTTAGGACTCACCTAGAGTACTGTGTGCAGTTCTGGATGCTACATCTGCTTAAGGATATTGACAGGGTGAAAACAGTACAGAGGAGGGCAATTAAGATGGTGCAGGGTCTGCACAACAAGGCATAGGGGGATAGACTTAGGGACCTCAATATGTACATACTGGAACAGAGATAGGAGAGGGGGGACATTATTGAGACTTTCAAACATCTTAAGGTCATATATAAGGTGGAAGGGGATAGAAACATAGAAACATAGCATCATAGAAGTTGACAGCAGATAAGGACTGCAAAGCCCATTCAGTCTGCACATTTCTTTTTCTACTATATAAATGTGCCATCAGCCTTTGCTCTGTCAATGGCCTATCTATTCATACTCATCTGTATTGCTCCCTTATGCCTATCCAATGCCTGTTTGAAGCCCTGCACTGTATTCATATCCACCACTTCCTGAGGTAGGCCGTTCCATGCATCCACCACCCTTTCTGTGAAAAAGAACTTCCTCACATTACCCCTTAATCGGCCTTCCTCTAATCTCATGCTGTGTCCACTTGTCCTGCTATTTTTCTTATATTGAAACATGTTAGACTCTTTCAGCATCTTCCAGTATAATAAGCACAATAGAACTAGAGGGCATGACATGAAATTGGAGGGGTTGCATAAGGGTAACGTGAGAGAGTTCTTTTTTACAGAGAGGGTGGTGGATGTTTGGAATGCCCTGCCTCAAGAGGCAGTGGGAGCATGTAAAGTGGAGGGATTCAAACGGGCATGGGATAGGCACAAAGGAAGCATACATATGAGGGGGGCATAGCTGAGGCCGCTGACTTAGTAGAGGGAGAGGGAGCACATTGGTAAAATGGGCAGACTGGATGGGCCTTGAGGTCCTTTTCTACCATCAACTACTATGTTTCTATGTTTGTATACCAAACAGGGGCATCCTCATAACCCTTCTCCCACTTTGTTGATTTCAAAGGTGTACCGGAAGAAACTTCACCAGTGGACCAGAGAGGTTTCCTTCCCCAAGAAAGGACTACTGTGTGGGGCAACCCAAATATCTGCATTAAGGGACAAAAGGTACACTGGTGCATATGGGAGAAACAGGGCATCCATTTCATTATGATCTACTCTCCCTTGGGCAAAAATACCTAGACACTATTGGGAGGATGGTACAGAGATATAATATCCCAAAACAGAATTTCTGGAAGTACCTCCAGCTTCAGAAAGTGGTGCAAAAGTTCAAACCAGGGAGCACTAGACAAATAGTCCTGTCTACTGCTCATCCTTTCAGCAGATGGAACATTCTTGAGAAAAGCAGGGCCATCATGACCTATAATGCTTTCAGAGACACCCAACTGGACCCCTCTGTTTTAGCCAAGGCACAATGGCAACTGAACCTGGACACCTCTATCTCCAATATATAATGGAGTCATCAGTGGGATAGACTCTACAAAGCATGCAGGGATGGCAGAGGTAGACTAATCCAAAATAAAGCCCTTCACAGATGGTATTGTACCCCTCAAGTGCTACATTCTATGTGTCTACTGAACAATGACTCCTGCGAGAGGTGTCATGGACCTGAGGCAACCCTTATGCACATACTGTGGCATTGCACCTCACCACATTCCTTCTAGCAGCAGGTCCAATTCATATGTGACAAGACAACAGAGGGCTCCATCCAAGCCTCAGCAGATGTTCTCTTATTGTGCTGGTGCCCAGTTGCAACCCCCAGATCCTCCCCACAGGCACAATGGCTCATTCCAGTGGGGGTGGTGGCCAAGTGCCTGATCCTGTGCAGGTGGAGAACACAGGCTATCCCATTGCTTTCTGAATGGCAACTAGCGACACATGAGAAACTCTCTACTGTCACTAGCCGCACACTTGCTCTCTACTATAAATGCTAGGCCCCCCTTCTGGAATCTCCTTTCTGCCAGGCCAGGGCTGATAAGGTACCTGGTTGAGCATCATCCCCATCTTCATACTCAAGACACCCACTACATCTTCCAGTTTCCATAAATTAGGTAGCATGTTGGTTCTGTTTAGATTTTTCTGGTTTGGGTCTTATGTCTGGACTGTTCTACTGTTTACTGTTTGCAATACAATAAGGTATGGGTCAATGGGACTATTTCTTGGTGCTCTCATCTCTGGAGCCCTCCATGCTGTAGCCTTGTATGAACCTCAGTGAACATATGAACTTGTTTGCCCCCATGCCACAGGTTGGGATCTGGAAGAAAGCTAGCCTATTAGCTAGCAAGATTTTATGAATCTTGTAGTTCCTCCTCCAGGATGTATGATGCCTTTCAAGACTTTGTAACATGACCTACATACTTCCAGAACTTAACTATTCCAATACTTAGGCCTGATTTGTATGTATACATTATGTAACCAATCCTCCACGTGACCACGTTGAGCTGTATGTATATTTTCTGTTTTTCTCAATAAAAATAATTAACCACAAAAAGAAGTAAAACAAATATGGATTTCTGTGCCCACACCACCATCACTCAAATTATTGTCAAATCAGTCCTTCAAACTCCCCTCCATTCCTTTCCAAGTCTGTTAAATTCACTCTCCCCTGCTTCTGTTGCAGGATGCTAAAATAATTAAGAAATAAATATGTATTTCTGTGCCCTCTAAAGTATCAGCACTCAGTAAAAACATTGTTAAATCTTTTTGAAATTGCCTTCCCCTTTCCCAGTCTGCTATGTTCCCTCTGCCCTATTGCTGCAGCAGCAGGGCCTGCGGCTGCCAGTGCAGGATGAAACTGTGCATGCTCTCCCCTTCTCTGCAGCACAAACTCTTTAGCCTGCCTGCCTGAAACTACAATTAAAGGGACACTGTCTGCTCTTCTGTACTTGTCCTAAATGGACTGCAGCATGTGTGCAGTTGGCATTAGTAACCAACAGAATTCCTTCATGGTACAGGATTACCATAAGAGTTTGTTTTCTGTTTTTTGGTTAAAAAATAAAAACTTGGGAGGGCTGCTTTGAAGTTGACTTTCCGGTAATCCCATGTGTCCCCACTTGTGATGGCCCACTGAGCTGCGGGTAAACTCATTCATGAATGAGTCTGAATTTTTCTGAGGCATGTGGGATAAATACTGTGCCTGATAGCAGATTTTCTCCTGATTTCAGTAAATTTGGTCTTTAGTAGAAATGAGGGCTCTAACCCAACCTTTTTACATGTTGAATATTGAAATTATAACTGTAGGTATGAGCACTAGCACAAGCGATAATGTACATGCCCGTAATCACAGCAACATGTAAAAGAATTGGGTTAGAGTCCTTGTTTCTACAAAATACCTGCATTACCGACATCAGGAGAACATCTGCTGTTAGACACAGTATTTATCTTACATGCCTCACAAAATATCAGACTATTTGATCAACAAGATTACCAGTAGCTCGCCATGCCATCATGCTGAGGGACGTGAGGGAGCATCTTCAGAGTTGAGGCAGACTATAAGATATTCTGCTTGAGTTATTTTTTTAACCTAAAAACAGAATAACTAATCCCTCATGGCAATCCTGTAGTATGAAGACATTCTGTTTGTTACTAATGCTGGCTGCAGACATGCTATTTTGTATTTAGGACAAGTACAGAAAAGCGGACAAAGTCCCTTTTAGTGTAGTGAAAATTAATTTACTGGAATGATAATGCACAGTTCTCTGTTGATGTTGAATGTTATCCTAAAGTCACTGTTTTTGACATGAGAGGGAGCTCCTTCAGTAAACAAGTGGCACTGGAATGTGCACTACTCTAGGAGTGTCTAATCTCTAGCTATGCTGATTGGTTGAAGCAGGTCATGTGGCTTGCCAACAGTTTGGATATGCTCATTATGTGCTGCCAGGAAAGTACTATGTAAAGATGTTGAAGTGCCTAAATGCTGAACGAAAAATAAATTCCTTTGGACCTGTATTTTCACAGAGTGGAAATTTGGCATTGGCACAACTGTATTCTGCACCTACTGTGGCAATAGAATGGCTTGATAAACGGGGGAAGGGGGAGTTAATTTGACAACTTTATGCTCCACAAGGGCCTTCATGTTGTTCATCATGTTCACACTAACTACTCAGAGATGTGATTGCTGCAGAGTTTCTGCTGCTTTGCTGACAGCATCGCTTTCCATTCAGTGTAATTCCTGGGCTGGCTGTTTTACATTACCCCTGGATGATTAGGGAGAGTTCTGAAAGTACCCCAATTTGAATTCCAAACCAATGTGCCCACTTGTGCATGCCAGTCATAAATGTTGAATTCATTGTATCATCTCAGCAGATCAATTACTGAAAACATTTTATTTTATGCTGCAGTGTGGGAGGGTGCATTGGGAAAGAGAAGTACAACTTTACATTTACAAATTGAATAGCAAACTTCAGTTTGTGTTTACTTTACCTTGGCAAACAGGGATTAAAATCCATAGCTTACATGGCACAACTAAAATGTGTTCTCATGTTTATCCAAGGAAGCAACTGTACATGAAAAGGGTGGGAAGACAGTAGAACTGTGACTTTGGAAGCTTGGTAAAACATTTTTAAACTTTGAGTTTCCTTTACATCTTATTCCGCTAAGTCCAGGAACACAGGAAGCCACCCCTCCCTGAAAATGTGTAGGATACATACAGTACAATACTTGCATTCCAATCTGCCAGGTGCTTTCCTCTGGCATATCTCCATTTTAATGGGTTTCATGTTGCTGACACTTCCTGAGTTTTTGTTTCCTTATAAAACGCCTGTATGCTTTCATTATTTTATCTCTTAAATGCCTTACATGCTGCCAGAATATAGATGCCGCACCCAGATTTTATTTGCAGGTTGGGCTATGCCTATAATCCCAAACTTTATTGTAATATTTCTTAAGATAAAGTACTTGTATACCTTGATATAGTACCTATCAGTGTGCACTGTTTCATAGTTTTTGACCTCAAAACTGATTCGTTTTACCTTTAGGGCTATAGAAATGGAAACTCCACTCATTTATTTCAGTACAATATACGTTGTTCAGTGTTCAAACCATTATTTAATGGAATTTATGCAGGTACTATGTCTAAGAAGAAAGACCTGACAGGTCTATACTGACACATGCTGACTTGTATTCATAAATATTTTATTTTTGGCAGATTGATAGAAATAAAGTAAACTTGTATCAATATGGTGAAAGGACTGGAGAAGACTACAGTATTTAAAGAGCTACTATAATGCCTAAAACTAAAATCAATTTTTAAAGGCAGTGAATTATTACCTTTCATATCTGAAGTATTTTTAATTTTTCTTATTTTCCCTTTGGTTAATTTGAAGATTATTTAACTGTTGTAAGCAGGTATGATGTGTGGTCCAGCACTTTGCCTGGCAGCTGACATTATCTAGTTCTGTTCCCCCCATTACATGTTCAGCATTGTGACCTCACTGTGACATCACTGCTGCTCAGGAACAGCAACTCAAGACCTGCCAGGTAAGTCATTTGTGATGCCACTGTCAGTAGGATCACAATGCTGCTGATGTAGTGGGGGAAGTACAAACATATGAACAGATGAATGTGCCAGCAGAAACAGACCACCCGATCTATCTAAGTCTGCTCGAGTGTGCAGCTAGCACCCCTATTGGCAGTTCCCCACCCCCATCCCCTTTGTCATTCCACTGCCACCCCCTACCTCCCCCACCCTCACTCTCCCCTGTAGAGATAGATAGGTCAGCTGCCAAGCACAGAACTATTCCACACGTCTAGCACAATGTTATCACATAAAAACGTTCTAATGAGTATGAAAAAAAAAGAAAAATACCTCAGAAATAAAAAGTTAGAACACTGCTTCTTAAAATGTGTATTATTTTCCTAGCTTCTTAATTTCATCACTTTGACAAGAGAGTGGGTTAAAGGAGTGAAACAGTGCACATACAGTTGGTTTCCTACTCATGGTTAAAGGGAACTGAAATTCATTAGTAGAGATGTACACCAGGTCTGGCATTTAAATTTCAGTAGTGATCGGAAATATTTGTAGTCAGATAGAAACAGAAACAGGCATTGGCAGCAGAAAAATACCAATGGTCCATTATGTCTGCTCATAACACCCTATTACAGCCTGAGATCTTTTTAAATAAATAATCTCTGTTTACATTTCCTACCCCCTAGCTCCATTCTACTACTACCCCCGGAATAACTATAGTACTAATCCATTAACCCTGTCCCAAATGTGTTTGAAACCATTAATGGTTATGGAACCAACCACCTCCACTGGCAGACTGTTCTATGGCTCATCCACTGTCTCTGTAAAATAAAACTTCTCACATCCCTCCTGAACTCCCCCATCTCCAGCTTCCACTCATGACTTCGTGTTCTAGATTTGCTGCTCTTGTTGAATAGTTCCTCACAGTTTACCTTGTTCATGTTTTTTAAGAACTTGAAGGTCTCTATTATATCACCTCTCTCTCATCTGGCCTTGACCGAGTACATGTTCAGTGACATGAGCCAATCCTTCCAAGATCTGCCTTGCTGGTCATGAATCATTTTGGTTATCCTATACTGCACCATCTCCATCTCCAGCCTATCCTTATCTTTCTTTAGGTGAGAACTCCAGAACTGGGCATAGTACTCTAGGTGTGATCTCACTAGTGATCAGTAGAGAGGTTGAAATATATCTTTCCTGTTGCTGTCAAAACCCCTCCCAATACACACCAGCTGCCTGTTTGTCTTACTGTAGGCCTTGTTATACAGATCACTTATGGTGATTCCTAGATTCCATTCCTCAGAAATGGTGTCCAGCTTAACCCCTCCCATCTAATACTTCATTTTGGGGTTCTTGTTCCCTGTGTGCATCACCCTGCACTTTCTGGCAATGAATTTCAGCTGCCAGACACAAGACCACCTTTCCAGCCTTTGCAGGTCCCTCTGCATCTCTCATACCCTCTTCTCACTGTCTACCCAACCACAAAACTTAGTGTCATCTGTCAAAAGACACATCTTGGGAGGGGCGTGACTTGGCCACCTAGAAAATGGCAGCATAATTCCTGAGCTCATCCCTATCTGAGGACAATCCGCGGTGGGTCTGCCTAATCCTGGGATGTGAACCTTTTCCTTTTAAAAAAACTTTGCTCAAGAAACTGCTCCCAATTATCCGGTGTGACTTTTTTTTGGCAGTACCGTAATATAACATACCTATCGTAAGCCGGTTACCCGTGAGTTGCGCCAGTCAGTTAGGCCACAGAAGCATTGTGCCTAATCCTTGGGAATCCTAGAGTACTGGCTCCACTCAGCCTACCAATGGAGCCTACACCAGCACCTCTTCTAGCTCAACTGCCCCAGAATGATGTGGTGACGGGGGCTTCTTAACCTGTATTATCCCCAGCACAATGTTCCATCACGCAGCCATCCTCTGTGGGAGCATCGCTAACTTATATCACTCGCATGCTAGAGACAGTACTGTTGCATGTCAATAATATCAGTACAACCCTAACAAGTACCACCTCAGATGTACATCATTTACCAGATTGCCTAAATGTGGCAGAGCAACAGGTGGAAACTCTAGAGATGCAACAAGCCAATTTGGAACAGAGAGTGCGGATGTAAGATTTAAAAATTGAAATGCTCCTTACCAGAGTAGAAGATCAAGAAAACAGGGGGCGACGGAATAACCTCCACATTATTGGTGTCACTGAGGGTTCTGAAGGTGTGTCCATGGAGAGGTTTCTCAACTATATGCTTCCTAAGATGTTAGGGGAATGATGGAGAGGCCCAGTCGAAATTGAAAGAGCTCATCGGATTGTGGGAAGAAAGGATAGACTGGCTATAGCTCCATGACCAATTGTGGCATATTTTCTGAGATATTCTACTAAGGAGCGCATACTAAGTGCTGCTCGGCATCTAGGGGAAATTCAGTGGCAGGGGGTGATGATCTCAATATACAGGGACTTTGCACAGGAGACAGCAAGCAGGCACAGAGCCTTTGGCCCCCTCAAGAAAATACTGTCTGCCCATAACTTTCACTACAGATTCAAAAGTCTTACCAAGCTGTTGGTTTCTAAGGAGGGGAAGGAGATGCTTGCAGACACACCCGAGGAGATCCAGAGATGGGCATTCAAGTTCTGGCCTAATCTACCTCTGCAAAGTACATATCCCAGAAGGCTATGGGACCCCTCTGATACAAGCACTGGGAACCGAAATTATCAGATGCAGAATCCAGGGGCCGGCTATGTAACTGGACCAGGCCCCTGCTTGGATGATTCCCCCAGAGCAAGGACCCCTCCTACTGGACATATGCTTGCATTTAAGCCATCTGCTAGTTCGGGATAAACATTCCTCCCTCCCAGAAATACCAGTTCAACTACACGCCAACAACAACAATCTAGAAGTGGTCAGCACTTGTCTCCTGAGCAACAAAGAGCAGCTCCACCTGCAAAGATGTCTAGGGACGAATCTTCTATGACCTGACCGGAATGCCCTTTGAATACACCAGAACTTTCTTCTACCAGTCAAGTGAGCTGTATGGACTGGGCTGATATACCAGAATCCTCCCTCTTAGAGGCGGTGAACATTTCCAGACAGCTCAAACCGGGGAATAAATCGTACGCTGCAGCCGTGGCTTCTGAGGAAGTCCTTGATCCTGATGGTGGCTCTCAACAGTCACAGAATCAAGATGTGGAGTCCCCCTTCTGAGGCTCAGACTGTACTGACTGTATTATGTAATGCCTCAATTGAATGGGTGCATTTTATTTGCCTCAATACTGAAATATAGTGATGTAGATGGGAACCTCTTCTTTAATACTGGAACTACCTGGGCTAAGTTGCTTTGATGGGGGATGAAACCCCTCCCCCCCATGAAATAGGGGGCAGGTGATCCCTTCCTTGTGCCACCACCCCTTAAGTATGTCAGTCTGATAGGGTACACCATATTTGTGCTACTAGGCCCCAGTAGCTTGCAACAGCAAGGATCCTGCATTGAGTACTGGACTGATACAAGTGCAAAGATTATAGATAGTCTGACCCTCATGTTTTCGATTGGGGAAGTTTCCCTTTTCCCTCTTACCCTCTTCCTTCCTTATCCCACTCCCTTTCCTACCTCACTCATACCGCCCCCCCCTTTCCGGGATTATACTCTCTCCTCGGGAATTGTTCCCCGGATGAGGACTAACGAGTTCACTCTAGGTTGTCTCTCTCCTTGCCAACCCTTGAGCATAGACGCCAGCGTAGCTGAGGATATTCTTTGTGTTTTATCCTCTTTCGCTTAGGCATCTGTAGCTCTTAGCGTTTAATCGGTTTTTGGATTTGCCTTATTACCCTTGCATATCTGGGTTCTGGTTAGCGCAGTTATCTGCATTTGTCAGTTTAATTTTTTTTGTTTGTGTTAGGTATAATTGCTACTGAATACACTTCCTGTAGACGCTATTGTTAATTGATATTTCCTCTCTTATATTAGTGTGTAGTACGCTCTTAGTATTTGCCAGCAGGTTATGGAAGGTCTGATAGGCTGTAACTTTTGAAAGTAGTTCCTTTGCTGCATTCCACTTAGCCGCAACTGGGTAAGTCAAACAATATCTCCAATCCTGCTATTACCATACCCTCATCTACTGTACAGGGTCTACGTCTGGTGTCATGGAACGTAAAGGGCCTTAATCACCCCATAAAATGTACCAAGGTGCTTCAGCATTTGTGTTCCATGCACACAGATGTGGCCCTACTGCAGGAAACACACCTCCTCAATAAGTGTGTCCTATGGCTTAGGAAATCTTGGGTTGAGGCCATACATGCCAGCTCGGCACCCTCTAAATCAAAGGGGGTAGCTATCCTTATATGGAGATCGAGCATTTGGATGGTGGAAGAGTCTCGCTCTGATAAACAAGGGAGGTGGGTAGTAGTCAAATTAAAATCATGCATGGGCAAGCTGATAGTGTGTAATCTTTATGCCCTGAACATGGACCAAGCAGAATTTTTTCCGAGTCTGAGTCAAGCTATTTCTGGGTTATTGCAGTCCGAAGCTGATACTCCCTTACTAATAGGAGGAGATTTTAATTTAGTGCCAGATGTATTTCTAGATAAATTTCGTCCTACACCCCAAATCCACCTGAAGACACATGCTGCTTTGCAAGAAATAATGGCAGAATGGGGCTTGGTGGATGTTTGGAGACGTGACCATCCCTCGGGTCGAGATTACACGTACTATTCCCCCTCTCATGAAGCTTATAGTCGTATTGACTATTGGCTCGCCAACCATCCAGCTTCAAGTGCAATCTCGAATAGCTACATAGGCAATATTATTATTTCAGACCACACCCCGGTGACACTCACTTATTCCACCCCCAAATGTCGTAACATGGGCACAAGATGGAGATGGAGATGCAACCCCCTTTTAGTTAAGGATCCTGAATTTCAGCAAGCTATGTGGAAAGCAACCAGAGAATATTTTACTTTCGACTCGAATGGGCAAGTCCCTGCTAGTACGGTATAGGAAGCTTTTAAAGCCACATTGAGAGGCTACATTATTGCCTTTGCTGCAAACCAGAATAAAACTCAGAAAAAAGAGTTAGGGCTGTTACAATCAGAACTCACTGCTCTAGATGGACGTTTTAAGGCTTCCCAGACCACTGCTGCTGGAGATCACTCCCTGGCTAGTCGAATTGTGGGGCTTAAATATCACATAAATACACTGCTACACCACAAGGCAGAATGGACTCTGCTCAGAGCCAAGCATCAATATTGGGAAGGGGGTGACAAGGGGAGGAAACTTCTTGCTTACCAATTGCGGAAGCAGCAAGCATCTTCCAAAATACATGCCCTTCACACTTCTACTGGCTTCATTGTTAGTGACCCCAAGGGCATTAATGAGGCCATGAAACATTATCACCAGTCTCTATACCAATCTAAATCCGCAGACATGTGGGAGCAGCTCTCCCATCACTTGCATCAGTTTTGTCAAGGAGTCACAATACCCTCACTATCTCAGGAGCAAGTTGACCTATTAGATGACCCTATCTCAGCTATTGAGTTACGACAGGCCTTATTTCACATAGCTAAAGGGAAAGCCCCAGGGCCAGATGGAATGATCATTGAACTATACCAAGCTTTGGATCAAGAAATTGTGTCTCCCCTGCTACTCGCTCTACAGTGTGCCCACTCTTCAGGTTCCCTTCACACTACAATAAATGAAGCACTGATCACAGTGATACCTAACAAAATCTGACGACCCCCTTAATTGCTCTGATTTCTGCCCTATATCACTGTTACCAGTAGACATGAAGATCCTGGCTAAAATATTAGCTACCAGATTGCAAAACATCCTTGTCTCCATCATTCATCCATCCCAGGTAGGCTTCATGCCTGGAAAGGTAGGCTCAGACAATACCAGATTGTTAGTGAACCTGAAGTGGCTAGCGAAAAGAGCCAAGATCCCCATGGCTGCCCTAGTTGTAGACTTTGCAAAGGCGTTTGATTCCGCGGAGTGGAATTATCTCCATGAGATCCTTCACATATATGGCTTTGGACCCCAATTTCGTCTGTGGATCTTGACCCTCTATAACTCTTTGAAGGACAAGATTCTCACTAATTCCAACATCTCTTCCTCCTTTTCACTGTATGGGGCACCTGTCAAGGCTGTCCCTTATCCCCCCTTCTCTTTCTAGTTGCCCTTGACGCACTACTTCAAGCTCTTGACACTACTAAGGGGCTTACAGGTATCTCAGCACATGGCAAATCTTATACTGTGGCAGCTTATGCAGATGACCTGTTACTTACCCTATCTCACCCCCAGGATTCATTACCAGTAGCCCTCTCGGTATTTAAAAACTTTGCCGCTTTATCAGGCCTACAGATTAATCAACAGAAAACTATTTTAGATCCACTGAATTCACTCTGCTCACGGGAATGCCTTTGGGATACGGAACTCAGTTGGGCTGCGCAAGGCTTTTCTTACCTGGGGTATACATGCCTACTAACTGGGCAAATTTCGAATCAGCCAACTTTACCCCTCTTTTAAAACAACTAGATGTAGAAATAGAGTGCTGGCGTAAATTGCGCCTATCCCTGATGGGCAGAATGGCTGCGATACGAATGCTCTTGCTCCCAAGGGTCCTATATTTATTTAATAATCTCCCAATACGACTCTCTCCCAAACTCTTCTCCTCCCTTGAGAAGCTGGTATCCACTTTAGTATGGGAAGGTAAGGCACGTAGATGGGGAAAAAACAAACTGAGGACAGACTGGTCTAAACGAGGACTAGGGGCTCCTTGGTTTCAGAGTTACCGCTTAGCAAGCACGGCTGCCCAAATTACAGAGTGGTTTGTGCCACCCAACACATCTCTTCCACTGTGGGTTGGTCTTGAAACGGATATGGTGGCCCCAACTCTGCTTAGGTCTTTGTTGGGCCCGGGTGGCCTCACAGATAAGGGCCTCTCCCCGGTAGTGTATCAATCTCACTATGCCTAGCGGCACATTATGACTCTCTCCCACACCCCCAAAGATGCTTGGACCCCACCTCTGACATATGCAGCTTTATGGCACAACACACTTATTACACTAGAGGAACAACCTTTTAAGTGGACTTCCTGGGAGTGCAAGGGTATTTGCTATGTGAAGAACCTTATGTTGCCTGACTCGAACTCCCTATTATCCATTACCCAACTAAAGAATAAATGTAACCTCCCCAACACTGACTTTTGGTGATATCTTCAAATACTCAGCCTTATACATGCCCTTTCTTCTCAAACTTGGTCAGATAACAACTGGAAATGGCTTGCTACCTTACATAAAGAAACCTCCTCACAAGGTCGTATAGGTAAATTCTACACTATATGCAGAGACTCCCAAGCTGACCCCACTGAACATTGTAGAACTCGATGAGAGGCTGAGATGGGTATGGCTATATCTGAAACAACCTGGGTCAGCTGCCCTCAAAACTTGCACAAGCTGTATAAAGATTCTAAAAGCTAGTTAATACAGCTAAACATTTTATTACGATGGTACAGAACTCCGGCTGCTTTGTGCTCTGCAGGACTGTTGCCGCACTCCTACTGCTGGAGGTGTCAGCAACCTGAGGCTCATTTGTTTCATATACTGTGGGCCTGTCCACAAGTTTCTGCTTTTTGGCCTGCAATTGGATGGGAATGCTTGCTATTCCTGGGTACAAGAGATTTTCAGCTAGACTCTAAACTATTGCTGGGGGATGTGTCAGGGCTCACCGCCCTGCCAAAGGCCCTTCAAGAATGGGTTATGTTAGCCCTGTTGGAGGCCAAGAGGCTCCTCTTAATGTATTGGTGACAGGTTAACAACCCTAGTGTAGGCATGTGGCATGCAGCTCTGGCAAAGTTGGTTCTTTTTGAATGGTTGACTTATACCCACCGAGATCAACTGGATTATTTCCATAAGAAATGGGATCCTTACCTTAATTCACCATTGTGCAAAACCCCTCCCTCTTTTTGTAACCCTCCTCTTTTTGGCTCCTAGATGGGTCTGTTAGAATATTTCATCTCCTCTTGGCAAATGAGGAGCTATGGTTAGGATAGGTAGTGTATACCGATGCTTATACTGTGTTTAAGTGTGCTTAGACCTCTGAGACATGCTGAGAATTGTAATTGCAATTTTATCTTTTAAGGGTATCTTTATGTATCTGTTTGTACCTTATGAGAGAAATGTGTATGGAAGTGTGATGTAAAACTTGAAAATCTTAATAAAATCTTATATGATAAAAAAATAAGACACATCTTGTCCAGTATTCCATCTCTTATGTCACTGATGAACATATTGTAATGGACTTGTCCCAGGTCTGAGCTTTAAAATGATTCATTGCTCCGCCTCCATGTGCAGTAAATCTTGTATTACTCTTGCCAACCTGCCTGAGCCAAGACTCAAATAGAACAGTCTAGGAGGAGCAATGCTGCTGAGCTGAAAAGGGCTGGGTAGGGCTGTTTACAGGCTTGACTGGATTGGAAATCAGTTGGGACAAAGTACTGATTAAATGGGTAGTGGGGTGAGACTGTTTTTGTTAATCAACAACTGGCTCATTTTGGGTTCAGGGATAGCCTAGCTGTGAATATAGTTATGTAACCCCTAGGTGGCGCTATCCCAAGGGCTACTACCCCTACCTGCTTGGCTAATAGCAGGTTAAGATGCCTAGGTTCTGTAACGGGTGCCTCCACCCAAAGGTCAGGGTGGGTAGTGGTCAAACTGGCCTGGGCACAGCCCTCTGGGACACTGTAACCCCCCCTTTCCCCACTAGTGGCCAGAACAATACACAGTGATCACTTTCACAAAACTCCCTGATACTCCTTACCAGTACCTGCACTGTTAGCACTTACCACCAGGGCTGGTTCCTGAGGCTCAGTCCTGGGGCCCCTCTGTAAAACAAGGTTATGCACAGCAATGGACAACAGTACAGTACTCTTAGCATAAACTGGAACCATAGTCAGGTTAAATGCAGGAAAAAGTAAATCTGATTTATTCAGGGGACTTGAACAGGGGAAGGGTGTAATCAGGTTAATTGGCTTAAATGCTCTATAAATCAGGCAGTTATGCGTACATTCAGAGTCCCTAAGCAGTCACACCCTCTGGGTACCCTGGTGGAGAAGAGTTGGGCTAGCCAGAACCATTGCCCGGGGTAGGCTGGCATCATAGCTGGTTGGGACCCTGTGATGGAATAAAATGACATGCACAATACACCCTATTTGTATTCCGGAGCCAGAGGGCTCAGTTTGTGGAAGAAAAAGAACAACAAGACAATCAGGTGACACACTTAGATTAAGCTGCTGCTGCAAGGAGCTACCCTGATGGTTATTCACGATACCCAGAACTGGACACAGGCTGGACGAAAATCGAGACTGCAGGTGGTTGATCTGGGAGCCAGGAGAAGCTGGGCCCACATGATTCGCTGAGGCGTCGTTCCTGTTCGAGCATGGAGCAGGGGACTGATCCCCAGGCAGGTCTCTCATCGATGGCTTCTCGCTGTGCAGTTGGGTAGTCTGGCAGGGCCCTCATGACAAGGCCCGACAGCAAGGAGATAACCATGGATTCAGTCCATTTGGGCTGGATACAGCTTCCAGCAAGCAGAACACAGTTCGCACAGTGGGGAAACAAAGCACAACCCACTGTCATCAACCAGCACATTTATATGCAAAGGATTCTACAATACCAGGCAAACTGCTCTCCAGTCATGATCGCAAAGTCTCTGCTCAAACCGGGAGCTCAGAGGTAGCCGGAGTCTCTCACAGGCCAATCGAATTCAGCAAAATCTTTGGTCTTCTGCAGGTTGAGCCTGGTCACACTTCAGTGGCTTACTTCATTCTCTCCACTTCAGATTTAGTCTGAAAACAGTTCTCTTCTCCTTCTCAGGGGAGTAGGCAGGCTTGCAGGCCACAATTCAGGATTTACCACAGTTCTCCCACACAAAACTATGTTGGCAGCCGCTCGACTGTCCCGATGTCTGGCTCCTTTAGCTTCCAACTTAAATCTGCTCTAAACAGCAGGCAGCTTGGGGATTTCCTTCAGATCCAAAGGTTCGGTTGGCAGAATCAGTTGTCAGTCAAAGCAAAAGCTCCCCCTTCAGTTGCAAAAAGGCACCAACAGTCCAAAACTACATCTTCCAAACTTGTACTCCACACAGCCCTTTCAAGCAGGCTCCATTTTAAAGTCCCAAAGTACTGATTGGTCCAATTCAGCAGTTCGGGACCAAGAGGGTGGAGATAGGCAGAACACCCCTCGCTGCAAAGAAGGCAGGTTAGAACAAACTACAATATTATTACTGCTCTAACAAATGATCAATAAACAAGCACATCTTCTCACAGAGCTCCCTCTGCACAATTAGCGATGGCAGAAATGGAGCGATTACCAGGCAGCCCAGGCGGGACTTGAGCAGGGAAACACTCATCCCCCTCCCAGACCATATATAACTGCAAACAGGCAGCCCTTAAAGAGACAGTACACAGAGGCTTTACAGGCACTATCTGGCAATAATATTTAAATTGCTAAAATGCAGGACACCATCTTGGCAGTGAGAATTTGGGCAAGCTCGAGGAAGGCTTTTCTGGAACCCCTATTTGTAGGGGGCTTACAGTTAGCTCACATATTATTGGGACTTTGTTTGGAACTAATTACAAATATCTCACTACGTAGAACATTTGGCAAAATTAGTTATTTATATATGTATGTACTGTATGTATGTATGCATGTGTTTACTGTTAACTGGGTAGGCACACTGGAAAAAACATCTGTCAGCATTCCAACTCCATGGACTGGCACCATCTTTTTAAAATATACTGTTACATTTTGCTATAATATGACAGCTTATGGGAATCAAAATAATCTGTACTGTACATTTTCACATGTTGGATTGTGGCGTGCCTTTGCTAACTATGTGCATTAATAACGATTTGGAGGTGTGGTCACTGTGGGCGAATGTAAGGAACACATCAGAAGGTACATCCTCATTCCCCAATAAGGCAGCTGCAGACGCTGACACCAGGCATACATCAGGTGGCCACCAGATCTGAAAAGGTCCGCTGCAATCATGTGGTGGCACAATAACTCGCCCTCCTGCGTTGCCTGGTGACAGCGCCTGCAGAGTGCCCCCGACGACTTTTTTGCCAATGGGGAGCCCAATCCCATTGGCATAATGACCCTCCTCCCATTTACAATGAGTGCTGAGGGGGTGCCTAACTCTTCGGCATCATACACCCCCCCCAACAGTCTTTCTTTACAACGGGGGCCCAATCCCGCTGGGCTTCAGTCCCCTTTCCCATTTATTTTGCCGACAGGACAGCCCACTCCCCATCAGTATAATGTCTCTCCCCGCTTTGGTTGTGTGCTGAGGAGGGTGCCCAATCCACCTTGGCTCTTGTCCCCCCTCTTTGGTATGCACAGATGGGGGTGCCCAATCCCCTGTCGGCTACAGCATCCCCTCAAAAAAACACTTAGGTGGCATGCTGGGAGCCCACCCCAACATGCCGAATCCCCATAAAAAGAAAAACTGTCCCGCAATGGTTTTATTTTCTTTTTTAAATGTGTAAAAGAAGAAAACAGTCCCTCATGGTCTCACTGCCCCCTCTCCCACCCCGCGCCCACCCTCTGGGTGCCTCCTCCCTCCCATCCCCTCAACCCATACTTACCTCCGGAGCCCTGAGCGATGATCTTGAGTGACCAGGAACACGTCTGCACTCTTCAAAGCCGACCACAAACTGTAGAAATGCCGGTAAGCTGTATAATGGCATAAAAAGGTTTTTTTCAACTTTAGTGCATATCTTTGCCATTTTGGGGAATTTTGGCACCACATTTTCAACATGGGGTTATTGGGCCCCCTCCTCATGAATTCAGTCACTGTCATGGCATTATTCAGTCCCGAAAGGTGATTTTGCGGTCACTGCACTGAATCACCCTTCGGGACCGATTAACGAAACAACAGTGCCACTGTTCATGAGGGGGGCTCTAAAAAGCTAATGTTGCAAATTTAGTGGAAAAAATCAAAAAAATGGCTGTTTTACAAGTGTGCATTGTGCAGTTTACACGCATGCTCGTAACTTCATAAATTTGTAATATTTTCACTCCAGATTTTCAAAATTGCCATTTTCCCACACCTCCTTATGAACAATACAGCTGTCATTTTACATATCCTGGCCAAAATGTGTTTTCGCACATCTGGCGCACAATAGCATGGTCGCTGGCAAAATCAGTTTTTGGGACAGTTTGAGAAAATTACAGTGGCACTGTTTGTGAGCAAAGGTCCTAAAATGCCTATGTTGAAAATTTGGTGACAGATGTCCATAAAATGATTGTGTTACAAGCGTGCATTGCGCAGTTTCCATGCATCCTTTTAACTTCCCAAATGTGCAATTTTTTCATGACAGATTTTCTATACTGGCATTTTTTTACACCTCCTTATGTACAGTACAGCTGTCATTTTTCACATCCTGCCCCAAATGTGTTTTCACACCTATGGCGCACAATGGCGTGGTCGCTGTGGGAAATCAACCGTTGGGACAAATTAACAAAATCACAGTGCAACTGTTCATGGGGGGAGGTCCCAAAATGCTATTTTGAAAATGTGGTTAAAAAACATCCAAAAATAACTGGGTTATGGATGTGTGTTGCGTTGTTTCTATGCATGCTCATGACTTCACCAGTTTTGCATATTTTCACTCCAGATTTTTAACATTGCAATTTTTTTACACCTCCTCCTGAACAATACAGTTGTCATTTTTCACATCCTGCCCAAAATGTGTTTTCATCCCTGTGTCACCAAATGGCATAGCCACTGTGCAAAATTACCTTTCAGCTAACAAACTGATAGTGTCACTCTTCATGAGATGGCGTCACAAAAAGCCTACATTGAAAATTTGGAGTGAAAATACCAACAAACGCCTAAGGTGTTAGGGTTTCCAGCTGTAACTCCCCACACTGTGGAGACTGACAGGCATCAGGGGTGTGACTTGGGATCATTGGCTGTAATGGTTACACCATTCCACCCCCCACCCCCACTCTGCAGCCAGTGACAGGCATCGAGGTCTGCCTTGGAGTGTTCAGCCCTAAAGTTCACCCCATTCTCCTATACTGCACCCACCTCAGCATATTTTCTTATGGAATGGTGTAAGTATAAGGCCCAATGACCCCAAAGCACACCACAACACTTGTCAGTGTCTGCGGAGAAGGGTGAGGTAGAATGGCATAAGCATTATAGCTGATGACCCAAAGGCACACCCCAAAGCATGCCAGTCTTTGCAGGGTGAGGGTGGAGTTGGCTTCAGTTCAATACTTCACTGCCATTCCTATTATTCATCCCTAACTCCTGCACTATCAATGCCAATGCCAGCGAGACATCATTCGGCATTGACAAATGCTTGTTAATTTTGCAACTATGACAGACAATTAGCTGTAGCTGCCTACTCAATAGTGTGCCTGAGTGTATTGGACATAAGTCCCATTTGGGAAGTTTGTAGTATACTGTTTTGTTTACATGTTCCATTTTGCCACACAAGGATCTAAAGTATGTTGAATGTACAGAATTATGTATACGGTAAGAGTTAGTCAGGTAGGCACAAGTAATGTGGAAGTCCGTGGAGCTGCATGTCAGTGACACTATTTCATGTAAAAGTCTTTTGTGGGTATGAATAACGGCAAGGAGCTGCTGAAAAAAAACAACAAATGACAATATGATTTGCAAACAAAGTGTTTATTCAGGCATTCTAATGACAGATGAGGTGAGTGGTCTGTATACTCAAGAGCAACTTGAGCCACAATTGGGGCTCCATGGGAGGCACAAAAATGACATTACCATCATTTTCTTTATTTTAAGTGCTGTTTTATATCCCTATAGTCACAGGTACAAGTTCGGACAATGTTTAAGATCATCTCAACTCAAAAATAATTTCTTGACATTCCTGTGTTCTCTGCAGATGTCTCAGGAAGATTAAGGATTTAAATGTGGCATACCACTTTTATCTTGGGCCCAAATGTGGCTCTGGTTGTGGAACCTGAGTACTCAGTTGGCTGGAGCATAAACTATGCAAAGCACATCATGGACAGCTGAAGTTTCCATGTGTGGGTAATGTCTTCCATAGAGCTCTGAGGAAGACATCACTCTGATCTCAGAACTTCATCTGTCCATGACATACTGCAAATAGCGTATCCCCTGGTTGACTGAGTTGTCAGATTTCACAGCTGGAGCCATGTTCGGGCCTCACAGATTACCAGTATGTTGCATTTAATTTGCAAATCTGCCTTGGATGCCTGTAAAGAAGAACACAGGTGTGTCAAGAAATAATTGCCAAGTCAGGATGATGTCACATATTTTCTGAACCTGTATGAGTGAATCTGGGGATGGAAAACGGCACATAAGATAAAGTAAGTGACTGCTGTGTGTTTTTGGGTGTCTCACACCGAGCCTGCACTGTGGAGCCAGTTGTTCTGGGAAATAAACTGTAGTTTATTTTGAAATAACAATGGCAATGTCATATTGTATTAGCTTTTTAACATGGTTGTCCTTCCTGGTCACAGGCAGAATGGAGCAAAACAAAGCAAGAAAAGCTGTCACTGCATGGTCCCTCTGACCAAAAGAAAACAAAATACAGTTACAGTAGTGTCATATTCGTACCCTGAAAGAAACACTAAATACTCTCCAGTGGCACTTAGTATACTCCATAATTGTAAAAAAAAACAAACCACTGACCTCAATGTTTGATCTACCTATAATTTCTTATTACTGTGTGCTCTTCAATACCTTGAAGTAATCTTCATTTGCTGTGGAATGTGACATTAGTTTAATCAGTTTCTCTTTCAGTTCAGTGTCTAGAGTAATTAGAAGTGTATGGTATGCCTGGAAACTAAGAAAAAGTAGGTGACACTTTCATTGGACCCCTGCTGAGGAAGAAAAGCAGAGGACTAGATTTTGATATCAAGGCATATTATCGGCCTCTCAATTGTACCACATAAACTCTTACAGTACATTTCAAAAAGTAATATTATGCATTCCTTATTTTTGGAAGCACCTGTCACATGTACTGAGCCTTACTCAGCGCGTGTTCCTAGCAAGCTGGGAAATAAATATGTGTGTGGGGGAGGTCATCACATTTCAAGTTAATGAGATATATGCAATCACAATGCATTATTTAATTTTCCTCCATTGATTGAGGCAGCATGTCTAGCGGAGGAAGTAGACTGGTGCAGAAGTGTAATATCACAGCAATGCACATTTGATTACTAAAGGCTCCAAGATTATTTGATCAGATCTCTCATCGCCATCCTTAATGTAAGAGCTACTTATTATTACTTTATGGTGTCATAGCAGTGGTCCATAACATTTTACCCAGCAACCCCCCAGCAGTTTAGAATGAGCCTTGCATGCCACATTCATGCTCATTATGCTCCCACTGAAATCTTACAACACACTCAGATAAGCCATTTTTAGCGGAGGTTTACAATTTTACATTGTGGAACTAGAAAACATATATTTATTTGTTTGTTTGTTTGTTTCTGAGGTAAGTGTACTAGACAAATGAAAGCCTATTTTCAGGCATGACCCAAGAGTTTACATAGCATTACAAGATGAACAATACACAGCAATACAGAATACTTTGAGATACATACAGTACAATAGATTACAACAGTAAGTGGACACCAATTTAAAACAAGTGCAGACAATTTCGACAACAAATGATTTCTTAAAGTAGTTCAGTCCTGAAGCATCAGTGGGTAGCAGAGCTTTTAATTCTCAGCTGGTTGAAGTTCCAGCACTTTGGAGGGGAATGTAAGTTCACATAGTTTAGTTCGGCACTTACAGTAGACAGAGATGTGAATTTAAACTTCGCCGGTGAAGTAGCAACAAAGTGGTCACAATTCACCTTTGCAAAAGCCTTGCAAAGTCTCTGCAAACCCTAGAAACTTCAACTTTGCTGAAATTGTGAAGTTTTTATGTCAGATTGGCCGGTTTTCTGATGAATTAATTTGCAAAGGGAACTCTGACCACTTTGCCCGTCCTCACACTGAGGTTTGAGCGGCAGTGACTTGTCACAAGATGTAAGGGAGTAAGAAAAGGTGAGATTTTGAAACAGCATAATTAAGGAGCTAGGAGTGTGAGAGCTTGTGATTTTGTCCGTGAAACAGTCAAAACTGAATCAGAGCCAGGAGGAGGGCAATAGCAGACTCAGTCTGGTGCACATTAAGCAGTGTTAAGATGGTTAGTAGCCAAGTGAAAGAAGCAAACAATATACTGTAGGCTACATCCCATGTTAATAATTGTACTTGGTGGTGCTTGATAGTCTAGGACACCATAAGTCAGGCTTGTCAAGATGACGCCTCACACTTTTGCCAGATGGCCTTTGGGCTTCATATTATGTCTGATCTTTTACAGCAGACCCAATTTAGAGTTTACAAATTTTCAAACTGCAGTAACATGGCACTGACTCAAGGGAGGAATCAAGGGTAACTCCAAGGTACTTTAATGAGCTGAAAACTTCTAGGGGAGAACCATCATGACAGGAAACAAGTTACTGGTGCTAGCATGGAGTTTTAGTTTAGACTTGAACAGCATAACCTGTGTTTTATTAGATTTGAGGTCCAGTCTGTTTTAATGCAGCCAGAGCTGTATATTTCCAAAATTATGTTTCAGCTGAAGGTTAAGCTGAGAAATACTTTTAATGTTGTCTTGTGCACGCAGCGTAAGCAACATTTTGTGACAGCTTGCTGGAGTAGCAGGTTGTGGAGGTGCAGCCATGTTGCGGCCAATGGCACCACTGCCTTTTTGGGCTGGTCTCTGTGGCACCAATGAATGAGCACGCTGTCTATGACAGCAATTCAGAAGCGTGCCACCAACTTGAAAGAATTTCACCACTGCAATGAGGGAGCACCCCGTCATTTCAAGGTGTGCCTTGCCAGGCATAACATTTCAATAAACATGGTGGCGGCTCATGCCGTCTGCCTCTTGTTTTTTAAAGCCTTTCCTTCCTATCTTAAATTACCATACACATCAGAATGAATATGATCTGTTCTATTACACCTCCCACTCTGCATGAATGGGATCTGTTCACTAAAATAGATCCTGTCACTAAAAGACTGACATCACGCAATCCCAACATCTGAAGTGCCCATTAAAAATCCCGACAAGCAGACAATGACAATGGCATTTGATTTAATTTCCCCCTTAGCATTTACCTAACTCAGGCTGACTTGCAAGGTTCAATGTGTAAAAGTAAACATTATCACATTACGGGCATTCATAGTTCTATTGTCACCCCAGCAGTGGTCACACTAATCTGTTTGGCCGACTCCAGAAATGTAGCAGTTTCACCCATGGCTTGCATTTTGCACTGTTCCCTTTCTTCTTTGCTCACTATGAACTTTGTTTGCTTGGGGTCCCCTCCATCTGGCTCCACAGTGTGATCTGCAGTCCAGTCCAGTACTGCTCTTTTGGGTTTCAGTTCTGTTTGCAGCAGTTCAGAGATATCCCTAGTTCGTTGGTCTCTCAGTTTGGACATAATACCAGCAGAGAAAAAGACTTTACTTTATGTAAGTACTTGGAGGCAAACAGTAGTTAAATCTGGTCAGACAAATGCATATTTTATTCTTAGACTATGTAGCACTCATACTTTGAACTGCCCATAAAGTGAAACTGTATCAAATGGAATTACTTTTACCTGAGAGGATTGATGTAACGCAGCAGCAGTAGTCGGGATTTTGGTTGACAGTATCTGTAACAGTCGGACATTTCAGAAGTTGGGAACTGGTGACAGGATTTTAAATGTCAGGCAAGTGTGTGACAGGATTTAGTGCCTAACCCGTTCTTTGTACCCCCACCCCTCCCCAATTTACCACCAGAATTAGCCCCACCTTGCTGATTCCTACTATCCAGCTCACTTGCCTACTGCATGCAAGGGACCCGGCCCTTTAAAAGGGGGATGGCGTGGTGTTGGTTGCCATGGTGACTGAGCAAGAGCATATACGGCTGCTGGTTGACAATAGCCTGAGCGAACAGAGGCCGGGAGTGAGGTCTGACAGGAGACCCGGTGGTGAGCGGTGGCCGTGGCTTTGGTATTGGTTATCAGTGGGTGAGAGAGGAGTGCCAGCAGCTGGCACAGAGAGATGATTTTCCCATACCCACCCCAGGCAGGGTAACTGCAACTGCCCCGGGACCACTAGAGGGGCAACTGAAACTGATTGCACATGGCAAGTAACATAAAAAACAAAAATAAAAAAAAACAATCACACTATAGTAACATCTACATGAATGTATTATTAATATAGAATTCAGATATCAGTTTGTGGTCCTTCCCCCAGTAGGTGAGTATTGTAACAGTGTATGAGTGTACTTGATTGGCATAAGTGGGGGACTAAGAGTAAGAACTCTCTTAGTTATTATTAAGCATAATGGTATACAATTACCCCCATATAGCAAAAGTACCCCAAGCTTAGTGCTGTTTACAATTACCAGTTGTGCAGTGTAAGTAAAGTACTGTCTGGGCCCTAGTGCTCCTAGGCCGATGGGGATAATTGTAACAACACTGGGGCTTGGGTAACTTACACTGTGTGCGTGGTGGTAATTGTAGCAGCATCATCTTCTGGGGATAATAGCAGCACTGGGTCTCGGCATATTTGTGTGGGGTGATTATACTGTATGGTGGCAATTCTCACAGCTTAATGGTAGGCAGGGGTAATTTTAACCTCATGGGGGATTGGGGTACCAATACAGTATGATATAATTGTAGCAGCATTACGACTGGTGGAGATAACTAACAGCACTAGGGCTTGGGGTAATTCTGTTGTATAGGGTAACTGTAGTTTGGGGGTAATTTAACAACACTGGGGTAGGGGTTCTTATTCTGTACAGGGTAACTGTAGCAACATCAGGACTTTTGGGGATGATTTCCACAGCATTGTGGCTTTGGCGGGGGGGGGAGACTTGTACTATTTGAGGATAATTGTAAGAGTCTCAAGGCTGATGGAGATAATAACAGCAGTTGAGTTTGGGGTACTTAAACTCTGTTGCAGGGATGAACAAAACCAGGTTGGATTTGGATCTGCCCAATCCAGGACAAGTTTGGATTTGGTTTTGCATAGGATTTGGATTTGCCTGATACAGGTAGGAATCAAATACATCTCACACTTATCATAGGCTTTATTTGTTATTTTTTAAATATTTCTTTTTCTAATGATCTTTCATTACTTGCAGTGATTGTGTGTTCTCCTTCAGCATACACACTGCCGTCCCCCACCCTATTCCTTTCAGCCCACTTCCCAAACCTTCGAGTTCTGTCTCACTTTTCTTAGGCTTTTTTTATATATGTCTTCCCCACACACCACAGCCCCCCCCCTTCAGCCCACCTCTCCAAACCCCAATGAGTACTTTCTCACTTTTCTCTTAAGCTTTATTTTTTATTTCTTTTCTTGCACTGATTGTGTGACTCCTCCTTCAGCACACACACCCCAGGCCTGACCCTCACAATCACTAGTGCTTACTGCTGTACCAATGCCAATGCCAGTAAGACAGCATTTGGCATTGACAAATGCTTGTTTTAAACTGCTGTAGAGGGCAAGGTCATCTGCATACTTTAGGGAGCTACATAACAGCAGCTGTGAGAAAGGTCAGTAATAAAAAGAGTGAAGAGTAGGGGACTAGAAATAATGCCTTGTGGAACATCTGTCTGAACAAAAGTGATATTTGAGACAGAGTTGTTTCCTGCCAGTTAGATAATCAGTAAAACTATTTAAGGTAGTAGAGGAGACACCAAAATCCACAAGTATGGAGCAAACAAGAGCATGGTTGACCAAGTGAGATGCCTTGGTCAGGTTCTAAAATATTGCACCAGTCAGGGGACTCTTATGGCTAGTGGTGCTGATGTCATTTGTGAGTTTGACAAAGGGAGTTGATATGTTGAGCACCTTTCTAAAACCATGCTGGGATACAGACAGATGGTCATGCCTGTGTATGTACTCTGTACATTGGATGGAGACTACTTTTTCCAGGAGTTTGTGGAGCACTGACAATATAGTGATGGGGCAGTAGTTTCCAATGACCTCTGAATCAACATTCTTAAATAAAGGAACAGTATTAGCCACCTGCCCAATATCAGGGACAATGCCTGACATAAGGGACTGAGGAGGGTAGATATAGTCCCTCTTCACAAAATTGGCAGTAGGGAGGAGGCTGGAAACTATAGACCAGTCAGCCTCATCTCAATAGTGGGGAAGATTATGGAATCACTACTTAAACAAAGGATCATGGAGCATCTTGAAGCAGAGCACAGGATCTGAGACAGCATGGATTCACAGTGGGAAGGTAATGTCAAACAAATCTAACTGATTTCTTTGACTGGGTGACTAAGGTCATGAATCAGCGGGGAGCGGAGGATGTCGCCTACCTGAAGTTCAGTAAGGCCTTCAATACCGCTCCAAATAGAAGACTTGTGGACAAGCTTGGCAGCCTGAGAGTGGGTCACAAAGTGATAAACTGGGTTTGGAACTGGTTGTGTGATAGAAGACAGATGGTCATGGTAAATGGTGCTCAATCTGAGGAAAGGAGGGTGACCAGAAGGGTGCCACAGGGATCAGTCCTGGCCCAGTCCTGTTTAATGTCTCCATAAGTGACATTGTGGAATGGCTGCAGGGGAAGGCATGCCTCTTTGTGGATGACACTAAGATCTGCAACAGGATGGACACTCCGTGAGGGGTGGAAAAAAAAAGGAGGGACCGAGATAAACTGGAGGAATGGTCCAGAGTGTGGTTGCTGAGATTTAATATGAAAAAGTTCAAAATCATGCAATTGGGGCACAAAAACCAGAGGAGGATTACATAATGGGGGAAGGGGTTAGAAACTGATGGTCACCAAACAGGAAAACAGGAAAGGGATTTGGGAGTAATCATATCTGATGACCGAAAGGTGGCCAAACAATGTGCCGAGGCTGTGTGAATGAGCCAGTGCGATGCAGGGGTGCATAGGGAGAGGTATCACCAGCAGAAGAAAGGAGGTGGTGATGCCACTGTACAGATCACTAGTGTGGCCTCATTTGGAATGTGGTGTCCAGTTCTGGAGGTTGCGTCTCTGTGGTGTGGAGGCAGTTCAAAGAAGGGCAACAATGACGGTGCAGGGCCTGCACCAAAAGTCATATGAGGAAAGACTGGGAGACCTCAATATGTACATTCTGGAGGAGAAAAGAAACAGGAAAGATATGATAGAAACCTACAAATATCTAAAAGGCATAAATAGGGTACCGGAGGGTAGCATCTTTCAGAAAAGGAGATGTCCAAGTACAAGGGGGCATGACATGAGGTTAGAAGGAGGTAGACTAAGGGGTAGCATGAGGAAGAGTGGTGGATGCATGGAATAGACTCCCAGCAGAGGTGGTGGGGGCAAACACAGTGGGGGGATTCAAGCATGCATGGGGCAGGCATAAGGGAACCCTAGCAATAGGAATGAGGAGGTAAAGCCGGAGATCAAGTAGGGTCTGCAGCTTTTACAGTAGGCAGTGAAAATGGGCAGACTAGATTGGCCTAGCGGTCCTTACCTGTCGTCAATTTCTATATTTCTATGTTTGAACATTCTGATTAGAGGAGATGCTATGCTAGAGGCAACAAGTTTGAGGAGCTTGGGTTCTAGACTATCATAGCCTGCATTTTTATCAGGGATCACACTAGAGTGTAACTTACAAACTTCAGCAGGGCTGACAACTCACGGATTGGGGGGAGAGGACAGCAGTGGGCAGTTAGAAGATGGGGTTAAGAAGGAATCATCCAGCAAATTAGTAGGATACCTAGTAAATGCAGACAACAGAACAGGAAATTTGTCATTAATAGCATTAACAATTATTTTGGGATTGTTGCATTCTACCCTACTGATGAGCATGCAACTAAATACCATGAAACCTTTAATACTGTCACAAAATCTCCATGGGTTACCAGCAGACACACTGAGCAGATCATTGTAGTTTGCACTTTTTTGGACCTTACATTGTACATTTTTGGAAGGTGTTTCTCCACCTACTGCTTCTCAGGACTCACCGGACCAGATTTTCAGAACCAGTTCAGCCACAGTTATATCAAGTTTCTTTCAATCTTTCTTTCCAGAAACATTAGTTAGTAGAGTTCATTTGTGTAGCAGTAGATTACTGCAGCCATTTCTTAACACCCACACCTCACCACTTCTGGAGTTCTTTGTCCAGGGATCTCAGGATGAACATTGGATGATAGAGCACCCTTTTAGGAACCCACATCACAGACTGCTGTTTTAGTCAGATAACTTCCTCAGAGTGATGTCTTTGTTAGTGAGCAGCTCTTTTGTAGAGCAAGCTCATTTCCATATCGGCAGATCAGCAGGGCACCATTAAAGTGAAAATGTCCAGGATGTCTATCTGTATTTGTCCAGGATGTCTGCTTTTCCTGGTTCTCCTCTTCGTAGTCCCCCCACCCTTTTTAATCTTACAATCCCACCACTGGCTTCCTTCTTTCACTTGCACCCTAAAAAATGTCTTGTCCTCCTTCATCACCACCTGAGCTATTCTCCCTTCAGTTTGCACCTTCACACTCCCGACTGTTCTACCTGTTTCGCTCTGTTTCCCCTGATACACATCCTTATCCTCTTTCTTCAGTGTCTCCTTATACCTTCTGAGTGTAACCCTTTTATCCTTTATCTTTTCTGCCACCTCTTTCAAGAACCATAGCAGTCTCTTTCTTTTTGCTTTTGCTTATTTGCTTGATGCAGAGTTTTTTTGCCTTCCCTATGGCCCTTTTTAGCTTTGCCCACAGTTCCTCTATCTCACTGAGGTCACCCCTCCCTGCCAGGTCATCTGTAAGGCATTTGTCCATCTTTTTGAAATCTGCCCTTCTGAAGTCCAGGACCCTTGCCCTTGTGTGTTTCAATTCTGCAGCCATCCATATATTGAACTACATTGTATGGTGATCACTGTTCCCCAGGTGGCCTACTACCTTTATGTCTGAAACTCTGTCACTGTTAGTTAGTACCAGATCCAGTACTGCCCCATCATGTGTGGTTTCACTGAGCTCTTAGCATGAAAACCTACCTGTTCAATCAGGGAGGATAACCCAGATTGGCCACTAATGGGAGGTTTATAGGGACAGCCCAGGTAGAGCTTGGTATTACCTAGGAAGAGCACTGTATATATTAGCTCATAGGAGAAGTATGGGTCACAGCCTATAACCTATGTCCAATATGTTTAGGTGGGGTTTATAGTTAATAAGAACACATCCCACCACTCCCCCCACACACACACACACATTTTAGAGGATGAGCAGTCCTTCTGCATAAACCTATAATCTAGGATAGAGAGTGCATGTTTCAACCAGGTTTCACTGACACCAAATATGTATGACTGTAGAAAGGCACCCAAGCCTCTGGTTTGGCTTTATTAGCCATGGAGCAGTGGAGAGTAGGGTGAGGCTGGTTAGCAATTGTATCCCCTTTATGGAATTCCATGTAGGAGTAACCACATAGGATGTGGGGCAAGAGGACACATGTAACAGAGTATTTAATATATGGGAGGCTAATAGCTTTTCTGCTATGTGAACATTCTATGAGCTCCATTAACAGTAATCAACAAGACATTAGACCATATAATTCAGCATAAATAGCCATGTTATATTTGATGCAGCACAGTTTTCCTTTAGTACATTATACACTGAAACATCTTTTAGTGGGTTCAGGCCTTGTTCAACTTTAGAAATGGTGAAGTCAACTAAGATTGACAGATACAGTAAGGATAGCACTGAGAGAAACAACAGTTGTATGGCACCCATGCAATACAAAACATGAAAGGAATGCAAGCAAACAGTAAAGGCTATAACAGGTGGTAGCCTAAGACACAGGCAGTAGAGATGACAATGATAGTTAAGTTATCTGCAGGAACCAGGTGAGCAATAAGGACAGAGTAACATAGAACCTTTTAGGCAGAGATTTCTTCTAACATGCTAATGCCTTCTGATGATGGGCACTGGAAGAAACCCTCCTGCTGAATTGCCCTCACTGTGGAAGGATACTGACATGGAGGGCTGCTGTGCAATTGGTGTCTGATATTGACAGGACAGTCTGAATTCTAGGAGTTATGGGGAAAGGATTTGTTCCCATTGGCCTAGTGACCTACTTAGTCAATGATGCAGCTCCCAAGCCCACAAAATTTCCTGATACTGGTGGAAGAGGAAGATGGGGCACAGTGACTAGCTCTGGCCCTTTCAACCCACCTTCGAAGCCCCACCGACTACAGGAAATACCCTGTGTCCTCCTTGCTTACACAATGCCGAGATGGCAATTCTAATGCCAGAATGACTCCCATTGGATATAAAACCCACTCAGTTACAGATGGGGCTCTCAAGCCCTTGCAGTTTCTTGGCATTGGTGAAGGGGGTAGAGGGGCCATTGAGATCAGCCCTGGCCCTCTCAACCCACCTTGGTCATTGGACAGCAGGATGGTTGTGCTTGAACCCAATTGGCTCATGTTGGTCGCATGACATGTTCATAGACAAGGCTCAGAAGACCATGAAAATTCCTAGCACTGATTAAGGGGGTAAGGGAGGGCTACAAAAACCAGCCAAGGCCCACTCATCTAACCTTGTATGTTCTGCTAACTGCATAGAAAATGATGTACCCTCCTTGCTTGTAGGATAGCATGATGGCCATCTAGAGCCCAATTGACTCCCATTTGTCACATGACCTGCTCAGTCATGAACAGGGCTCCAAATCCCACAAAAATGATTGGTGCCTATAGAGGCAGTAGAGGGAGATTGCGAAGACCAGCCCTGGCCCTCTCAAACCACCGCTATATCCTGATGAATGCAAAGAAAATTGTGTGCCCGCTTTGCTTGTAGAACGTAGAAGATGGCTATCTTAAGGCCAGATTGAATTCTTTTTGTCACATGACCTGCTCAGTTATGGACAGGGCTAACATGCTTGTGAAAATTCATGGTGTTGTTTGTGTGGGGTAGGATGGGCCACTGAGACCAGCCCTGGTCCACTCCATCTATTTCAGATGTTACTGTTGCTATTGCCTGAGTTCTAGCAGAGTTCTATGGCACTGCCATAAAAATTTTGCAACCTTTTAGATCCATATGTTATAGCTGCCCCCTGGCTACATGAATTAGTAGATCTATACTAAACTGTGAGTTAAACTTTGTTCTTTTCATTTGTTGTTGTAGCAAGATGGTATAGTATGAACTCTGCTTTCCATAGGTTTGGTATCTATGCAAACAAGCATTACAGGGCATGCATTACACTGGGATAACATCACACCTCAGGTTCCGTGTGAATGACATGTGGCTGAGTTCCTTCAGCTACACAAAATGTGACATAAACCAGCACAAAACATTCCCTGGAGTGCCTTATTGCAGTTACAAAATGGATCCTGTAAAATTAAAATAAGATGTTTTATGTAGGTTTTCTTTAAATAAGTTTGACTGTGATGCTGTGGAGAGATAACATCAAGGCTAGAACTACCAGCAGATCAATTAGCTTTTAAAAATATTCTTGTAATATCTGTAAGATCAAGGTTTTGCTTTTTTTATTTGATGAAAAGCATGAGAAAATCCGGTTTTCTTGATATCATACACAACAAAATTGGCAACTGAGCAGGCCTCCCCAAGGGGATTAATGGGATGTATTTACTTATTTAACAAAAATAAAACCTTCCCGCTACCAATCTTGACAGTGAAAGGAAGCAGGTGCTAATTTTAAGGCATAGCACAATAGCAAAAGTCAACCTGTACAATACCCGCTGTCCAAATCCAGGGCAGATGTTGTCCTTCAACACCCACGATGTGGCTCTGCAGGAATCAGAAAACAGGAAAGTTGCACTCAGGGGTCAGGGCTGCTGTCAGTTTGTTTTAAACATTTTAGATGCACTAAGTTGCTGCTCACTGGTTTCCTTTTTGTTTCCTACTTCAGAGTGACACGACAAACAAGGCAAGTTTTAATGGCTCTAGCAGGAGGAGGTGTGGCACAGTACACAGCTGGAATATGCAGTTGATCAGCACAATGAAGTCTTGAGCAACATCAGTAGTCAAATGTTTGTACTCTTATTACTTAGGACATATTTTATTTAAATATGAATACATAATGAACAGGTAGTACATCATCTGCAATACAGTATTAATTCTGAAATGCAGCCAGCTGTTACTTTTTATATTTGAAGTATTTTTACATTTTTTTTTGCAGTTTAGAAAATATCTGTCTAACAGTACTAGGACAAATTTGAGGAAGAGTACTCTAGCTGAGAGAGTAGACACATCTAGCTCCACTCCCCTTCTAAGCCTCATCAGTGTTGAAACCTTGCTGACTATGATGGTGTCATGACTGAACATGAGAAGCCACTTACTTGCTACCAGACTGGATACTTGTGATGTCATAATGTGTGATGTCACAATGTTAATGAGCTACAGTATGAAGGGGAATTGAACTAGATAATTACCTCATTTGCATGATCCCCATAGTCTGGTCGCATATCTCTCCTTTGTCCAGGATCGATTCTCAGTTCTCCGATTAAATGTGGCATGCAAACAGTTTCGGGGTGGCAACACAGCCAGTTCCCCAAACTGTTTGGCAGCGTGTGGCTCAAATGAATAGGTGCACTTTAACCGGATCACACTCTGAATGTAAACAATAATCCTTGGTATCACTGGTTCCTTGCACTTGATCTGTAGAAAGGTGATTAAGTGCACATGCCAGAGGTCCCTTGCTTGTAGCTGTTCATCAAGGAACTGCAACTTCTGACAGGAATTTTTGAACTTTAAAGTGTTTGACAGGAAAATCTTTGTAATTGATATTCACAATGTCAGAAAATTATGGCAGACCCTGGTGTGAGCAGAAGACACTATGTTTCATTAATATACTTAAGATCTGAATGTCATGACCAAATCAGATGGTCATAAAAGAAGACATTCAGACCTTTATAGGTCAGCAGCTGACAGGCTTAATAAGGCAGGATTTGTTAGGACAGAGGTACAGTTTAGATGGAAGTGGAAGGCATTAAGGGGTTCATTTTATAAGGTGAAGAAGGCATTGAGTTAAAGTGGGGCAGGTGGAACTAATTCCTTCCCCTACTATAACATATTAAATACAATTTTATACAATCGACCCCTTGCACACTTGCCTGACAATGGGTTAGATGTTGGAAAGTAGACACTGTTGACAGCTGCATGCCCAGATGTAGCATGCCCACTCGATTTGGAAAACACACAAACTGCCAATGAATAGAGTAAGTTATTAATACATAGAGTATATATAATGATAAGTTAATAACAGAGTATCAAAGCCCATGCACAACTGGTGTGCGGCATGGCACCATATCTACTGGTTTATGTTTACATCACAGAGTGGTAACAATGCCATCTGGGGGGGAGCTGGGGGGGGCAACAGTGTCGTCCATTCTCGACTATAAGTTTAAAATTCCTGGCTACACCCCTGTTTCACTATACAGTGTACATGGTGCCTTACTGGACCCCTGCAGTTTTGAATGGAAGTCTCAAACAAAAGTCAGGGGTCCAGGATCCTCTCTATATGGTTAACGAAAGTTCTAATTATGCTGCCTTTTTTAAGCACATCTTTATTGCAAATGTACTTTTTACCTAGCTGTTTTTAAAACACAGCTTCAAAATCTTAGTGACAAAAATGAAGCAACAAACCAATGGTGCTTTGAGTTCCTTTGTTGTGGTATCAGGCTGCTTCCTTTAAAAGAACTGAACACAAAGACACCCAGAGGAAAGACAGCTGGGTGGCCACCCTCTGACATTCTGGTAGCCCTGGGCTACATGACTAGTACTGAGCATACTAACCCTCGGCCGAGTGAAGTCGCAGCACAGCTGTTTCTACTTGGCCTCCCCTTCACTGTATGTTATAAACCAGAAGGCACAGAAAATTGATGTAATGAGGAAAACATAACTTTGGGTCTGGTGAATAAAGATCAGGCCACACTGGACTGCATACCTCTCAACAGTCCCTGATTCTAACCCACAAACTGTTCTCAGTCCTTCCTGAAACTAATGTTATAGCCTTTAAAAACAGGGGTGTCACATTTTTAATAAAAAAAAATTATTATATACAGTTTTGCACTTCAGAGAATTTGTGTTTCCTTTAATACAGCTCCAACAGCTTCCATATAACATTTTGTTTCTGATATGAGGACCATGATTTGGGTAACTTGTCCATTCTGTTTTGCTTGTTTGTTTTTTAAACTTATATTTTATTCATTTTCTTTGAAAATGCAAATTACCGAGTGCCCCATACAGGAAACATCAGATATAAATCTTTAACATAGAAACATAGAATTTGACGGCAGATGAGGACCGCTTGGCCCACCCAGTCTCCCCATATCCCTACCTAATGGATAAGCTGCAGATCCTAGTTGACCAGCAGCCTACTTTTTCCTATCCCAACCCCCTAGAATTGCCTTATGACTGTCCCATGCATGCTTGAATTCCACCACTGTTTTTGACTCCACAACCTCCTCTGGAAGGCCGTTCCATGCATCCACAACCCTCTCTGTGAAAAAAATACTTACTTAAATTACCTCTGAGCCGCCCCCCTCATCTTCAGATTATGCCCCCTTGTTCTTGCACACCTCTTTTTTTGAAAGATGCTACCTTCTTGGACTTTGTTGATTCCCTTGAGGTACTTGAAAGTTTCTATCATGTCCCCCCTCTCCCTCCTTTCCTTGATGCTATACATATTAAGCTCCTTAAGTCTCTCTTCATATGCCTTCCGGTGCAGACCCTGCACCATTTTAGTTGCCCTCCTCTGCACAGCTTCCATCCTGTCTATGTCTTTGCGGAGATTGGGTCTCCAGAACTGCACGCAGTACTCCAGATGGGGTCTCGCCAGCTGCCTGTACAGAGGGATAATAACTTCCTGACATAAACTGTCATATCTAATTTTATACAATATAAAACTGCATCCCCTGTTTATACCCAATACAGGAGAAAGCTACCTTTATGTCATAGTTGATCAAATGTAGTATAGTCCAGTACTGCAGAACTGTAGCCCAAGAGCTCATGGTAATGTTTCTAAAGGGGAGAAAATATCCGGATAGATTTCCTTAAAATCCTGCACCCTACCATACTATAAGTGCCATGGTAAAACAACATGTTAAACTCCATTAACGTAAAATAGTAGCCACAAATGAAACCATCCCTCTCTGCAAACACAAAACAGCATATCTTAATGCCAATCAGATACAGTTACACCTTATGAACCAGTGTAGGCTGGACTATGGTGTTTGATGTACAGCTATGCTCAAAATGAAGTAGTATGGCAGACAGGAATACCATGTCTGTTGGTAATACCATCATTTCCTTGTTGATGGGACAGTCTGTTTAAGTCAATGCTGGAAACTATAGGCCTGTGTACTGGATGGTGGCTCAATGTCAGTGAGCATAGTACATATAACTACAATGATTTTAGATTTCCACAACCTCCTCGGCCACTGTGCGACATTCACTTAATCTGGGCCTCTGATCCATTTCCTGCACTTGAGATCTGAGATCCATTCACACTTACCACCCTAACCCCCCCCCCCACACACACACACACCGTTTGCATACTGAGTGAATTTTGCAAGTGCTGGATGGTATTATATACAGATATTTAAGTGACTGTTGGAGTGATGGGTAGTGTGGCAATGTCCCCCTCATGTACAAATTAGCCGAAGTGGTATGCCAACAAAGGTCAGCTATATTTTGATGTATTTCTGTGGTTTTTGATTTGTGACACAGTATTACTGGTATTTTCATACACTATTGTAGTCCCGTATGCCATACCATGTCATGCCAGCCATACTTATACCCCAGGCACTGCAGGTCAACTATTTTTTTCACCACTGTGTGATGGCCTTGACGGCAACAGGCCTTCACAACAATTGTGGTCATATGCCTTCTCATTTTTTAGTTAATACTAAGAAAGTTTACCATTATTCGATTCTTTTTAATTGTACACTGCAAATGGGATGGGAGCCTGACTGTGTTGCATCCCAGAAATTGTTTATATGGGAAGATGAACCGTGGATCAGATAATCAATCCATGAAAGAAGGGAATATTGTAAATTAGGTAATACCATACAAAACAATTGTTTAGTATTCTCGCCTTTTTCATTTCTCTCTCCTACACTCCCATGTATCCCTTTTGAACCCCCCCCCCACCTCTGTTCTAACTTCTTTCACAAAAGTACCCATATTGGGCCTTGACCCCTTTCTTCACTGACTGCTGTATTCCTTCTGCAGTCAGCGCCATTACTTTCCTAACAGCCTGCACTTCTTTCTGTAGATTTGGTAACTATCCCTTACCTCCTCCCTTTGAGATTTCTTATCTTTCCTGATGCATGCTCTTTTTGTCCCTTATCTTTTCTGCCACATCACTAGAGAACCACAGTGGTGTTCTTCTTCTCTAGCCATTATTTACCAATCTAATGCACTGGCCAGTCACCTTCTATGTGGCTCACACTAGTTGTTCCCACTGTTCCTCATCTCCCCCCCTCCTAGCTCCCCTCTCATCAAGGCCTCTGTACTAGAGAAGTGGTGACACCTTAAAGGAGCCATATTGGAAGTGTCAAACAAATGTGTCACTTCTGTATCCAAAGATAAGAAGAATTTGAAGCCATTAACGTACTTGAATTAGGTGACAGTAAGGGTAAGTGCTAAAGAGGTAGGGTTTTGAGAAATGAAATGAAACCCAAAAGGAGGAAGACAGTGAGGTGTATTTGTAGTGTCTATGGGTCACAGGGAAAGTTGTTAGAAGAGCAAATCTGTGGTCTGAGGAAGGATTGGTTCAGATGGTAAAGAATGGGGTCAAGACATTATATTTGTACATCAGCTACAGAAGAAAATCTATGGTGGGGGGATTGTATGGCTCAAAATAGATGAAGTGGAGTGCAAGGATGGAGATATGGAAAAGGTGTCAATACTGAACAAATACCTCTGTTCAGTATAATCTGAATTGGCACAGTGTCAGTGCCCACAACAGAACAACAGATGTAATAGGTGGTGGGGGGTGGGGTTAGCTTGGTACGAGTCCATTCACATATAATAAAGTCATACAGGAGTTCACAAAAATAAAGGAGGATAAATCGATGGAGCCAATGGCATACACTCCCTAACATTTTCTGAGAAACTGCATTCGTTTTTATTTATTTTGTCATTTATTTGAATCTGGGCCTCAGGGAGGCTGTTCCATGCATCTACCACCCACTCCTTGAAAATATACTTCCTCATGTTGCCCATGAGCCGTCTCAACATCTATCTTCAAATTGTTCTCCCTTATTTTTTCACATCACTTTTTCTGAAAGATGCTACCCTTTTGAACTTTGTTGATTCCCCTGAGGTACTTAAAAGTTTCTATCATGTCCCCCCCCCACCCTTACCTCGAGGGTATACATATTAAGCTCTTTTAGTCTCTTTTCAAATCGCTTCTGGTGCAGACCCTGCACCATTTTTGTTGTCCTCCTCAGGACTCCCTCCATCCTGTCAATGACCTTGCGAAGATGGGGTCTCAAGAACTGCATGCAGTACTCCAGATGGGCTCTCACCATCAGTCTGTACAGAGGGATAACAACTTCCTGTTTTCTACTGGTGGTGCCTCTCCCTAAGCATCCCAGTATCCCCCCAGCCCTCCTCACTGCCTTCCCAAATTGCTTGTCTACCTTTAATTCATCTGATATGACTATCCCCCAGGTCCTTTTCCATTGTTGTTGTTGTTAGTAATTCCCACCCCCCAAATTGTGTACTCTTCCGCTGGGTTTTTGTTTCCCAGGTTCATTACTTTGAACTTCTTTGCATTGAATCTAAGCTGCCATACTTTTGACCATTCATCCATAGATACATAGATACATAGACAGTGTCAGCAGATAAGGGCCTATGGCCCACCCAGTCTGCCCATTTGAGCTTGTAAGTTCAAGTTCAGTTTATGTTTTCCTAGAAGTCTGTTGCCCCTTACCCCTGACCTCCAGAATTCCTTTATGTCTATCCCATGCATTCTTAAATCCCGTGATTGTTTCAGCCCCCACCACTTCCTCTGGCAGGGTGTTCCACTTGTCCACCAGACCACCATCCAACCTTGCCAAGACTCTTCTCATCATTTTCTACCACCTTGTGTATCAACCCCTTTTGCATATCTTTATGTCATCTGCAAAGAGGTATACCTTTCCTTCCAGTCCCCCTGCAATGTCACCTATGTTAGCAGTTTGTCAGTGAGACACTTTCTGCCACCGGAAACAACATCCCAGAACCAAACCTCTACATGTTTTTGCACTGATTGCGAACCCTTTACTGCTGACATTGCTGGTCTTGGGACATGCAGTTTGCTAAGCCATGCTGTTTCCCCCAAACTGTAACCATGTGCAGACAGAATCAGCAGGCTGGATAGCAAAGGAAATGGCTGAGCACTACAAGAACTGGTGATGTAGACTAAGACAAAGTGATGGGAGGCCAGGGGAAAACCGGTGGGCTATGTTTTTCTTTGGGGGGGGGCAACATGGGTGGAAGGGGAAAAATCAGATTTCTCACACAGCAGGAATGGAAAAAAATCCTTAAATATTTACAGCATCTCAGACTTGAACTATTTTCTTTTCGGAGTAATAAATCTCATAAAAATTAATAGAAAAAATATACAAAATAAATTGTTTTTCATTATTTTTTTTTGCCAGAGAAAAATGGGGACATTGTACAATATGAATCGTAAAATGAATCTGCTATTAAAAACTTAAAAAAAGTGATTTAGGAAGAAAAGAGGAAGAAGAGGGTCAGTTTAGAGATGCAGTCAGGGGAAACTCGGGTTACTTGATGGAGGCTGACATAGAGTGTCACAATAAATTTGAGATACTAAGCATCCTAGAGGGGGAGGAAGGGGTTGGTGGAAATGAGGAAACTTATACAGAGGCCAGGGGGAGGGAGTCAGATACCCAGAGGGCATCACAGAACAGCTATGGAAAGGATAGACATAGTCCCAGAGGAGAAGGGGAAACATATATGTTAAGCAAATGGGGAGATGCAACATATTCCAGACATGAGGAGGAGAGCATGAGTGATAAACTGGGAGACAAGGAGGTGGAGAGGAGCCCCCTTCAGCAGGAAGGTCAGTACCAAGGATGGGGCCCTAGCCAAGGGGACCCACAGAGGCCCTGGAGACAGGGTACTATTACAAAGGGGGGATAGGAGGGGTAAGGGAAACCATCAGGGCCAGGATAAATGGTTCAGATAAGAGGAGTTGAAGGGACACTCTATTCAGAGGGGTTTGAGTTAGTGGGCAAAATAGCAAGGGAGGCAGAAAGGGAGGGTGACAAGGGGTCTCTAATAAGGCAGGAAGACTCCCATGAAATTGCGATCATGAATAAAGTGGGGAGGGGGCTGAGAGGGCAAGTGAGGTAACCATAAGGATGATGGCAGTGTAAGGTTCTGTTACTGGAGACTCGATGATTAAGGGTATCCATTGGGAGGACAGGGGATGGATGCCATAGCCAGGTGAAGGTAGTGAGTATCTCTGGGCTGACAGTGCACAGAGCAACGTTCATGGTGTATGAACTGGTTAGGGATTCTGGAGGGAAACCGGATTTCCTAGTGCATTTGGGAACTAACGATCTAGAGGGAAATAGCATTTTGGAAATCCAAGCAAGGTTCCGAGAACTTACTAGAGTCTGTCGGGATAAATGATGCAACAATTCCTTTTCGGAGATATTGCCAGTACCAAAGGCCTCAGTGGAGAAAAAAGTAAACTCACAGAGGTTAATGAATAGCTAGGAAGTGGGGTGAAGAGAATGGGTTGGGGTGTGGAACTGGAATGGAGTTTGGGAGGATAAGGACTATATGCCAGGACAGGTTTCATCTTGCCCCATTAGGAAGGAAGTCCTTAAACAGGGATGGCTGACTACATACAAGAAAGGTGGGGTTTAAACTTGTAAGGGGGAAGGGATAAGGGAGGGCTGACTAGAAGCCCTCCCTCCAGATGAGGGAGTAGCCTTCAAGCCCAAGGGGGGGAGGGGGGAAGCAGACTGGAGGTGGAGGTTTCAGGAGGAGCAGGGGGAGGATGGAAGTATAAGGAATCTGGGTGGGGTTCGACAAAAAGGATCAGGGATAAGGGGTTGGGGTTAGTGTTAGTAAATGCCAGGAGCTTGGGAAACAAGTTGCCAGAGTTCCAGGCCATGCTGTTCGGGTGGATGTGGCGGCAGTCACGGAAACGTGGGCCAACAAAAACCATGACTGGGACCTAAATGTACGGGGGTACACTATGCTTAGGAAGGATAGAAAGGAGGGCAGAGGGGGTGGAGTGGCTATGTTCATTAGAGATGACATAGAAATTGCTATGGTAGAAGAGGCAGAGGGAAACGTGGAGGCCTTATGGGTCACCTTACGATCCCCAGCAGGAGATAAGGTCAAGCTGGGAGTAGCATATAGGCCCCCCGGGATGAGTGATGTTCTAGAGGATGGTTTGCTGGACAACATCATTGCCCAGTGTGGTCCAAAAGGGGAAGGAGTGGTGTTGATGGGGACCTTAATATGCCAGGTACAAACTGGGAACCATGTCCTCTAAGGTGGCCAAGGAGCAGAGGCTGCTGGATGGCTTCCAGGATGTGTTCTTAACACAGCATGTGATGGAGCCCACAAGGGAGGGGCATGTCCTGGATGTGTTCTGGCAGATGGGGATCTAGTAGGGACATGGTTGTACAGGACCCCTGACTGGGGTGACCACAATACTGTCTGGTTTCAAATAAGCATTGGGGAGTGGGGGTGAGATCTAGGACACTGGCAGTGGACTTCAGGGGGCAGACTTTATGGGCATGGAAATATTCTCAAGGATCACTTGAAGGGGATTACCTCAACGACAAGTGTGGAAAGGAGATGGAGGTCATAAACGGGACTTCATGAGGCCAGTCAGGATCTGCGCTAAGTTGAAACGTAAGGGAGCAAGGTCACATAAACCATGCTGGTGGTCCAGTGAGGTCCAGGTAGCAGTCAGAGAAAAGAATGAGCTTACAAAAATATAAAACAACAAGAGGGGATAGGATATGAAATGTACCAGCTGCATCTAGAAAAGTCACCGTATGGTGAGGGAGCAAAGTCCAGTAAAGAGCAACGGCTGGCACAGGGATACATGGAGGGAAAAGGGTTCTTCCGGTACATTGGGGAGCCGGAGAAAACTAAGGGCCATCTCAGCAGATTGAGATCAGAAGGAGGGGTGGGTGGAAGAGGCGAGGGACCAGGCAGAGGTATTTACGAGTACTTTGCCTCTGTGTTCACTAGGAGGGGATGGGATATCTACAAAGCAAGGCACAAAGGGGAGAAGCGGCAGGAGTGGGATCAGGGGAGCAACAGAAATGGAGCAAAGGGAGGGAAAGGTACCCCAGGGTGTCACATCTGGATAAAGATAAAAGACCAGTAAGGTGGAGGGACGGATGATGCCATCCCACCAAAGGGTGTGGTTTGCCCCCAAGGCCCCAAAGAAAGACAAATCTTCCTAATGGATGGCATTCATCCGAGAGTACTATGGGAATTGGCGGACATACTGGCTGCAACCCTGGCAGAGCTTTCAACAGGTCACTTGAGACAGGGAGGAAACTAGGGATTGGCGAGAGGCACATGTGGTACCAATCCATAAAGGGGTCAAGGAAGCAATTAGGAAACTATAGACCCATCAGTTTAACCCTCAGTGGTGGGAAAATTAATGGAGAGTATACTAAAGAACGATTGGGGGTTTACTTGGGGAGGTGGGAGGTCTGGATAGTCGGCAGCATGGGTTTGTGCCAGGTAGATCATGTCAAACCAACCTTGTGGAGTTCTATGAATGGGTAACATCAGAACTGGACAGGGGTAACCTGTGGATGTATTATTCTTGGACTTCAGCAAGGCGTTTGACTCTGTCCCCACAATGGTCTGGTGGAGAAACTGATGGGGTTAGGAGTAGGCCCTTTGATGGTCAGATGGATTGAAAACTGGATAGCTGGGCGCACTCAGAGTAGTGGGCTGTGGAGCTCTCGAACCCTACAGAGGTTGGAGTGGGGTACCACAGGGCTCAGTCCTGGGTCCAATCCTGTTTAATGCATACATATCGGACATCAGGGATGGTATAGGGTGTGAAATGAGTCTCTTTGCTGATGACTCCAAGATGGGAGCAGTAGTTGAGGGAGAAGAGGGGAGGTTGGCCCTGCAAGGGGACCTGGACACCCTGGAAAGTTGGGCTTACATATGGAAATTAAATTTCAATATCACCAAGTGCAAGGTGTTGCATCTTGGTCGGGGAAACCCTAAACACAGGTACACCCTGGAAGGGGAGGTGCTGGAAGCCTCAACAGGGGAAAAAGACCTAGGGGTCATGGTGGATACATGTATGAATAACTCTGAGCAGTGCAGGAGGCAGCTAGCAAGGCAAACAGGATGTTGGGATGCAGCCAAGAGGGGATCACCTCTAGGAGCAAGGAAGTGATTCTGCCGCTGTACAATGGACTGGTTAGACCACACCTTGGTACTGTACAGTACTGGAGACCACACTTGAAGAGGACATACAGCTCCTGGAGAGGGTACAGAGGAGGGCAACAAAGATGATACGAGGGCTAGGGATTTGACTTACGAGGACAGACTTGAGGAGCTCTGCCTGTTTTCATTGGAGGAGAGGAGAGACAGGGGACATGATTGAGGTCTTCAAGTACCTCAAGGGAATAAATAGGGTAAACATGGAGGGGATCTTTAGACTAAAGCAGGGAAGCATCACCAGAGGGCATGGTTTGAAGTTGGAAGGTGGAAGGGTGAGGGGGGAAAAGAGGAGGAGGTTTTTCACTGAGAGGGTGGTGGACCCTTGGAATGCTCTGCCTGGTGAGCTGGTTCAGAGATCCACAGTGGAGGGCTTTAAGAGAGGGTGGGACAGACACAGAAAGTGGATGTATCAGATGATGGCCTGTCCCGGGGGGGTGGGGATGGATGATAGGGGTTTCTGGAGCACAAGGGATGGGAGGGTCTCGGCACCCAACTAAGGATCTAGGTTCGAGCAGACTTGATAGACCATAAGGCCTAATCTGCTGGCAAATAGTATGTTAGTATGTTAGGTTCAAAGAAAATAAACATTTGATCAGCTGGATCTTAACCAGTTGTCTGTTGCAGGATCTGCATGCAGTCAAGTGAAATGTTTTGACCTATGATGTTGCACGTTTTTCAAGACCCACTTTATAATTAAGCAATATATCCATGTCAGGGTGTGGGTTATGCTGGGATTTACCCACGCATGCTGTGTTTTTTGGAAGCAAGACTGTAGGCTGAGTGAGTAAAACATGTCATGCGTGGGTAAATCCTAGCATAACCCACATCCTGGAGTTGGATATTCAAGTATTCAATGTTCTCCTGTAATTTAAATGTATGTTTTTTTATGGTTCAGATCAGTTTTTCTCAATGTATTCTTATGTCAAGAAAAAAAAGAATAGTTCTCTGTTGCAATGTGGAAAATTGATGGGAGCCCCCCCCCGTAATCAAATAAAGATATGGTAAGCTGGTTTTCGCTCATGCTGTCAAAGGATGGCACAGCAAGTCAGTGGTGTGTACCTGATATAAAACACAAGTAGAAGGGAAAGTCAGCAGACAGATAATTATCTGGAGTTGTTCTTTGTAGGAGAAGTCAGTTACAAGCCCCCTTGCCACACACACACACACACACACACACACCTGTAGCTGACGTCTGCTGGCACCCCACGCCCCAATACACAACCCTACATTGAGTTGACGTCTGCTTGCTAAAATGTTTTTTTTACTATGCCCCCATATTGCCACCTGAGTGTATTCCACCTCCATTGTTGTTCAAGGAGCTGGACAGCTTGGTTCTTGGTGCTACAGTATTTTAAATATGGAGCAATGGCTCCATTTTGTGCACATGCGATGCAGCATACCGCCGTGCTATGCAAGATTTGGGCCACAACTCTCTTCAGCATCCTTGGCCGGGGAAAGAATGTAGCTGATTTTGCTGTTTCTTTTTTTCCTTTCTGACCTTTGCTTCAGCCTCCATGAACACTGAGGAAGGTCTGAGGAAAGAGGGTGATGAGCAGAAATGGCCACAAGATTGTACTGTTGAGCCTTGTATTACATCCAGGGCTCCTGTGTTTAGTGACAATCATTGTAGTCTGGTTGGATTGTAAAAATAATTGACATGCAGGGGACTAGGAGGTAGAGACTGCATGCAGCCACCATAGTCTGAGATTGTAGACTGCCACCACATTCTGAGACTGTATGTCACCACCACATTCTGCAGTTGTGTGCCTCTGCAACATTATGAAATTTCTCTCCCCATATGATGCATCAGATAAATTTAACAAAATCACACTGGTGGTGGTTGTGGGAATAACAGCTGCTATATACAAACATGCATTAGAGTAGATTTATTGTGAAATTTATTAATAATAATTTCTTCCTCTTGTCACAGGTTGCTCATCAGGACATCAGCAGAGACAGAAAAGGCCAGGCGGGATAGCAGGAAGGATTGCTTCAGCTCTAAGTGAATGGTCAAAGGAGCACCACAATTTTTTACTTCAGCTTGAAGATAGGAGGCATAAATGGATGGAGCAACAGAGAAAATCAAGGCAGGAATAGTAGGAGAAATGACCAACATTTTTCATTACCAGAAGTGGTAAAAATATCACCAAAGCGGTGAAAGATTTGTCTGTCCTAGTGTCAGACTCAGACTGTTCTAGTACCTCAAATCATCAAGTCCCCTCAACCATCAAACAGCACATAAAAAAAGCTATGCAGCGATGCTACCTGTCCAGTACACCTACGGTACTCCCCAGCAAGACAGGAGGGGTGATGGACAATCCGTATCCCACTCTGAACAGATTTCATATGCTGAATGGAGTCATGCAAATGCATGATTTTTATATTTGCTTGTGTGCATGTGCAAGAAACTTTATGTGACAGCTTAGGAGAGAAGCAGGTTAGGGAGGCGCAGCAGTATAGCAGCCAAGGGAGGCACAGCATTTTGGGGCTTGGCCATGGTGCACCAATGGAGACACAGTGTGCTGATGACAGTGGCTTCCAGAAGTTGCACCAAGTTGTAACATTTTCACTGCAGCAATTATGGGCCACCTCATCATTGCCGCGTCAGCGATTTGATGCAATGAGAGAAAGACCCATCATTGCTGGGCAGAACGTTGCTACTGTAATATTGTTTGTGAACATGGTGGCGCATTGCTGCCCTGTTCGCAAACAATATTAATGTGTCCCCAGTGCTGAGGGGGTGCCCAATCCCCCATGGCAGCATGTGCCCCCTCCCCACACAGCATGTTTTTGCTGACAGAGGCCTCAATCTCCATCAACTTGCATTCCTCGGGTGCAATTTGAATTGCCGACAGGGAGCCCACTTCCCGTCGGCATTATGTCCCCCCTCCCAGGTTGATGTGCAGATAAAGGGGAGCCCACTCCTTGTCAACATAAGTCCCCCCCAAAGAGTAGCGACAGTACTGCCGAGGGGGTGCCCAATCCCCCTCAGCTGTTGCACCCCCCATGCTTTTGTGCCGATGGGGGTGCCCAATCCCACGTCAGCTACAACTGCCATGCCAAATTCCCCTGTTAAAAAAAAAGTCCCGCAATGTCTTTTTTTTTTCACCTGTAAACAAACTAAATGGTTCCTCGCGGTCTCCCTACCCACACCCCTCAACCTGCACCCACCCACTGTGCACTCTGGTTCCCCACACCCCCCTCACCCCATACTTACCTCCAGAGTCCGACACAATGATCTTCGGTGGACCGGGAACACATCTGCACTCTTCAAAGCTGACAGCAAACTCAGGAAATGCCGGTAAGCTGTATAATGGAATAAACAGGGGTTTTTCAACTTTGATGCATATCTCAGGCATTTTTTTGAATTTTGGCACCAAATTTGCAACACTGTGTTTTTGGGACCCTTCCTCATAAATTCTGTCACTGTCATGGCGTTAATTGGCCTTGAAAGGTGAATCCACGGTCACTAGGTGGAATCACCTTTCGGGATCAATTAACAAAATGACCATGCCAGTGTTCATGAGGCGGGCTCTCAAAAAGCCTATGTTGCAAATTTGGTGGAAAAAATACAAAAAATAACTGTTTTACGAGCCCGCATTGTGCTGTTGCTACACATGCTCATAACTTCGCGAATTTGCAATGTTTTTGTGCCAGAATTTCAACATTGGCATTTTTTCACACCTCCTTGTGAGCAGTACAGCTGCCATTTTTCACACCCTGGCCAAAATGTGTTTTCGCACTTCTGGCACAGAATAGCACGATCGATATGAGAAATCCATGTTTGGGACACATTATGAAAATGACAGAGACACTGTTCGTTAGCAGAGGTCATAAAATACCTATGTTGAAAATTTGGTGCCAAAAGTCCATAAAATGACTGTGTTACGACGGTGCGTTGCGCCGTTTCCACGCATGCTCGTAACTTCACACATTTGCAATATTTTCACTCCAGATTTTCAACATTGAAATTTTTTTGCACCTCCTTATGAACAGAATTGATGTCATTTTTCACATCCTCGCCGAAATGTGTTTTCGTGCTTCTGGCGCAGAATAACGCGGTAGCTGTGGGAAATCCATGTTCTGGACACATTACGAAAATCACAGTGACACTGTTCATTAGCAGAGGTGCTAAAATGCCTATGTTGAGAATTTGGTGACAAAAGTCCATAAAATGACTGTTATGAGCGTGCCTTACGCAGTTTCCACGCATGCTCATAACTTCGCACATTTGCAATATTTTCACTCCATATTTTCAACATTGCCATTTTTCCACAGCTCCTTATGAACAGTACAGCTGTCATATTTCACGTCCTGGCCAATATGTGTTTTCACACTTCCAGTGCACAATGGCACCATTGCTGTGGGAAATCACTGTTTGGGACACATTACAAAAATTACAGTGACACTGTTCATTAGCAGAGGTCCTAAAATGCCTATGTTGAAAATTTGGCGATGGAATTCCATAAAATGACTGTGTTATGAGTGTCCGTTGCACAGTTTGCATGCACCCTCATAACGTCACACATTTATGATATTTTCACTCCAGATTTTCAACATTGCCATTTTTCCACACCTCCTTATGAACAGTACAGCTGTCATTTATCACATCCTGGCCGTAATGTGTTTTTGCACTTCTGGCGCAGAATACCGTGGTTGCTGTGGGAAATCAGTGTTCAGGACACATTAACACAATCACAGTGACACTCTTCATGAGAACAGGTAGTAAAATGCCTATGTTGAAAATCTGGTGATGACAGTCCATAAAGTGACTGTGTTGCATGCATGCATTACGCACTTTCCACGTATGCTCGGAATTGCGTTCATTTTTAATATTGCCACTACAGATTTTCAACATTGCCATCCCTTCACACCTCCCTATGGATGGCATAGCTGCCATTCTTCACATTCTGCCCAATCTGTGTTTTCGTACATGTGGCACAGAATGACACTGTTGCTGTTGGAAGTCAATGTTTGGGACACATTGACAAAATCACACTGCCATTCTTCATAAAAAGAGGTCCCAAATGCTTTCATGAGGTGGGGTCACAAAAAGGACATGTTGAACATTTGTACTGCAAATAACAACTAACGCCTGAGGCATTAGGGCTTCTAACCATCATGTCCTACCCTGTATAGATGGACAGGCATCAGGCTGTGCCTTTGGATTGCCTACTCTACTATGCATGCCATCTCACCCCCACCCCCCAGCCACTGACAGCCATCAAGGTGTACCTTGGACTCTTCGGCCCCACACTTCACCCCATTCTCCTATGCTGCTCCCACTTCAGCATATGTCAATGTGGAATGGGGTCACTGTACAGCCAAACACCCTAAGGCACACCTCAACATGTGTCACTGTCTGCAGAATAAGGTGAGGTGACATGGCATGGCCGTCATGGGCGATGACCCATACACTTACCCCAATGCCTCTCCATCTCTACAAGATGGAGGTGGAATTGGCATGAACTTCCATGCTTCACTGCCATTCCTATTCTGAATTGGTCTAACTCCTGCATTTTAAATGCTAATACCAGCAAGCAAACATTCGGCATTGACAAATGCTTGTTTTTTTTTCATGGTTTGTTTATTAAAACAAAAAGTTAACATTAAAGGTGTACCTAGGTAAATTGTTGCTTCATTATTGCTACATTACTAGTCGATAGACAGTGTTTATTATCTTTCATGTGTGTGCTGTTGTGATGGAGCGAGTAATAACAAAGTTAGTATGACAACTACAGTATTTGTCCAAAACTATTTTCTTTAAGTTTACAGCAAGTTGCATTAGACAGCAACGTTCAGTAGCCTTATTATAGAACATTATCATTTTTTTAGCAATTCATACTTTAAAAGTTGTGCTTCAAAACAATATAACTGGATATTTAACAGTACTGTTACTTACTAATGATATGGTTAACTACAAATCAGTTACATCCTTAATGATTTTATTAAGAAAATTTATAATGAAATGGAGTGGAGGACTGAAACATATGTACATTCTTTTCCAACTTGTAAACAGAAATTGTTTTAACTATTTAGCAATTTTCTGTATGTTGAATAGACTGAAAACTCTATTGCACTTACATACATATGTAATAATTTTATCATTGGCATTTTACTCGTATGGTATGTTTATTTATTACAAATTAAAATAAACTTAATAAGTTATACTGAATCAATGCTCATCGTTTGACCATTAAATAAACTAACAGTTTGAAACAGTATCTATTTGTATGAAGCAAGCTCTCAAATGCAGAAATTACTGTGAACAGTGCTACGTTAATCTTCAAGTCAGCTCTGTGAAAACTTATCAAATCAGTAATGTTTTGATAAGTTATGGTCTATTTTGTCACATTATGCACTATACAGTATGTACATTGGTGAGGCATTTCAGAATTATCCTGAAAACTACTAGTTTTACTTTAACTTGTAATATATGTTGCATTAGTATCACTCAGATAACGAAGATGTCCTCAATGGGAAATTTGTTGCCACAAAATGCATGAGATGTTCTCTGATGACCACTACATTGGTCTCAGAGTATTGGGAAGCAGGTGCAATTGGTTGTGGAAATTCTCTCTCAGCCTAACGTTTTGTAGCCACCTTGCATGCAGTAACTCTTTTCTGCATTCACAAAACTTGCGTAGAGCACAACAGGAAACAATTACATAAGGGACAAATGTGTACCCAAAGTCTAACCATTTCAGCAGGGTCCACCAGCGTCCCTTCAGTCACCCAAGTGCATGTTCCATAGTTATCCTGCATGTACTATGATATACATTAAATGGTTCTCTTTCGGGTGTCTGACTACCTGCACCACTGTATCCCTTTATCAGCCATGGCTGTAATGGATACACTAGGTCTGCAATATGTAAGAGGTCTGAACCTCACTTTCAGGTTCTTGGCAATATTGGAGATGCAAATAATCACAAACAAGTTGCATTCAAGTAATAAACTAGTTTATTACTACAGAAAGGGATGAATCACAGTTGCCCTAAGCAGTTCTTACCAATACGAACCGGGAGCCAGTGCTAAGCGTTCCCTACACCTCGAGGTTTCTTTGTAGTCTCTTGGGATCTCTCGGGTCTCTGAGGTGTAAAACCTGTGCATAACATAATATACCTATGATAATTACTATGGTTACTGAAAGATAGAAATATTTCTAGTTACAGAGATGAGCCCTATTGGCTAAATTAGAGGTGGCTCCACGGTCCAAGATAACATTATATAATTCTGTAAAGTCATCAGTTTTAGAACAAAGACGTTCTTATACAAAGTCTTACATAACAAGGTGAAGTGGTGTCCATCACCAAAAGATGGCAATGTTGCCTTACACATTATAATTACTTCAAGGACAGGTGTCTTGGCATCTGACAAGTAAGAAATAGACAGAAAATACATGGTATAATGTGTGTGCATTAGCAAGCAAAGTGAGTTACAATAATATGTATTCATATCCTGACATCTACTCTTATACGGTAGATGCCCTAAGCCCTATGTATTAGTATAGGCTATGCCTAAACATTAGCTGTCTAAGGTGTACCCCTGAGGGTATCAATTAGGGTGCAGGGACCTCATGTAACAATCCCCCCCCCCTTGTTGCCTAAAAAGGGCAACACAGGCAAATCCAAGGTGTGGATAGGAGCAGTGGTTCTTTACAATCCGGAGGCACGAGCCTTGTAAAGAAACTCAAGCTGCTCACAGTGTTGGCAAAGGGTACGTCGTAGGCAGCAAAGCATAATAATCAAAGTAAATAACAAAAATGCTTGTATTATAACAAAACCTTTAAAAGTAATCTCTAACCAAGTGTTAGTCAAGGCGTTATTCATGTCTCCATCATTCATCAGGTCAAGAATGGCTTCATTGGCTTTGGTTATATTATTGCTGATGTGGATGAGGTGTGTGTCCTTTCTATCTAAAAGTGATTTCAGTGTAAGTGTAAGTGGATCTATGTGTACATTAAAGTAGGGTAGGTATTCTTCAAGTGTGAGTAAATAATCTGGATTTCCATCAATAATATCTGCTTCCATAAGGGGGACTGGGGTTTTGACGGTATGTCCAATAACAGTTTTCTGATGGGGAACAAAACAGAAGTTGGGGTAATCAATTGCACAAGTAACAGAACCATAAGAATACGTTTTTACATTAGTAACTATGCAATATTCACCGTCAGAGTTGTACTGTGAACGTACAGTAGGCAGTCTCCATTGTTGCAACTGGACAGGGCATGTGTAGGTCATCTTGGAGATTCATGTTGACAGGCGATGAGCTTCCTCACGATAGGACTGGTAGAGCTGATCCGGTGACTGCGTGGATTCAAAAGCGTTGGTGCCATTCTCAGTGATGTCAGCATCCATAGTGAAAGTCCAGTCGATGCTGTCTGGAGAGTAGCCACAAACAGGGCCTATAACATCAAACACATCACATCGGCACAGGTATATGTATTGCTTTTTCGCACAACAGTCCGTGTGCAGTGCCACCCAGGCATCCAGGAAGGAATGGTAGACCAGTAGAGGAGGTAGATCCAGGCGTTCTCGGTAGATGTCTTCGTCCAAATGCCCTATGGAATGCGCCAGTGCCAGCTTGTCGAACAAAGCTGTAGTAGGATCAAAGCGTGGTAAGGAGACAGTAAAAGAGACAAACATAGTATCTGTTATAGAACATTTCTTAGCAGAGAAACAAGGACCAGTGTTTGGATGTCTGGTCACAAACCCCAAATTTCGAGCTGTGGAGAAAGGAATGGACAGAGTCTGTTGCATACATAGGGAAATACAAGATGGAGATTTACATTTAGGACAATACCATTTAGATAGACGTCTGTCATGTATAATATCAGGAATCCTACCAATTTCTAGGTCTCTGAAAAGGGTTTTAATGGTAGTGAGTATATATGAACCATATGCAGAACAAAGTATTTCCCTACCAATGTATTGTCTATCAGCTTATCTATTGTTCTGTTGTATGAGTGCATTAATCTTATCTTTGGAATCAGTGAAGGCTTTTGCAATGTCGTGCATGTTGTATACAGTGTATCTTTCTTCCTGACTAAGACCATCCACACCATGCAATAAAGGTGGTAAAACATCATTAACCAAACCAGTGGAGAACTTTGCAGAATGACTTTTGATAGCAGCAATGTCTGCTTTGTTCCAAATGGACATAGCAGTACCAAAAAGACCTGTGACAGTTCCCGTAGCACCCGTGACATCAGAACTGTCAACTTCACATTTAATACGTTTATGAGTAAGAGTACTAGGAGGAGGTTTCCTCTAAAATTACCTCTATGTTCAGTAGAATAAACCCCAGTAAAGGGATCTTTGTACTTATCTGAAATGCAGCTAAACTATCTAGCAACAAAGTACTGTAAAATGCGGAGGTATTGGTATTGTGACACATACCAAATTCTTTCATATTCAATAAGTAGGTTAAATAAAACGGGTATATGCATAAACTGTAAATTGTTAATCAAAGAACCTGGGAGGGCAGTGGCTGTGAGACCACTACGGGACCAGGGTATTTTGGACATTCCAAAAGCTGTTTCTCAGTAGGAGGTAGCACAGATAGATACTTGGCAGCAGAGGCCATGTGGTGTACAGCACAAAATCTGCGGGCAGAATCCTGAGAAAGAGAGTTACAATAGGAAGGGTCAATTAAAGCAGTGATGTTATACAAACCAGAGTGTCTTAATGCAGTTTGTAACAAGGACAGTGAACCATTCAGGGACAATTTAGTGTTGGGCCAACCCTGAAAAGTTCCCTTAGAGAGTTTGGCCACAGGGAGAACTTGTCCTTGTGATGTGGTTTGCCACTCAATTTGAAGGGTGGATTTGTCAGGAGCAACAACGAGGCAGTGAGGTATGCATCGGAACCTTCCTGGACAGTAATCATAGTGTCTGGAATTTTGATGGAAACTCCCTCTGTAGGAGGTGCTGGAGGATCAAGGTGTCGAAGGAGGTCCGGTACCGTGCCTTGGGCGAAAGGGAGTACTCCTGCAAGGAGTAGAGATAGGAACAAGATAGCCATCTTGTCAATGTATCTGAAAAGGAAGATGAAAGATTAGTATATTAGTACAGTTCCGCCCAATGGGGTTAGGAAGAGTAAGTTTTAAGCTCCTTTGTACAGTTTCAATTGGTTTGCATGTAACCATTTGTCAGTCAGTTTATTGTTGTGGAGGAGTCTAACTTGATAGACTGCTGGACTGAGCTTGTTGACGATGGGGTAAGGGTCTTCCCACTTGTTGGAGAAGGAGTGGGTGGGATGTGCAAATCGGAGTACCATTACCTGATCCCCAACTTGCCAATCCACTTCTTGTGCATGTTTGTCAAATTGTATTTTGGACTGTTGCTGGGCCTTGCCCATGCAATTTGCAGCATACAAGTGTGTGTGTATGAGGTCTTTCCTAAGTTTTTCCACATACTGATCTACAGACACGTGGTCCGCAGTGGGGGTGTGCAGGTCAAAGAGCAAGTGTTCAGGTAGTCTCATTTGTCTGCCAGTCATTACCTCAAAGGGTGTAAGCTGGGTAGTGGCTGAGGGCGTACCCCTAATTGCCATAAGGAGTAAAGGCAGTAGGGAATCCCAAGTCTTGGGATTGTCCTCAATGAATTTGGAAAGCATTTGCTTAATCCATCTGTTAGCTCTTCCTACTTGACCTGAGGATTGAGGGTGATAAGGTATGTGGAACTTTTGTTGAACCCCTAGGAGTTCAAGGGACTCTTTCATCAACTCACCTGTAAAACTGGTTCCTTTATCGGAGTCTACCTTGAGAGGCAGGCCCCACCTGGAGAAAATCTGTTCCACCAGGATTTTGGCGGTTGTCTTTGCAGTGCAAGTCTTGGTGGGGAAAGCCTCAACCAACTTAAAGAATAGATTGGTCACTACAAGGGCATACTTGTTGTTTCTACTGGTATTGGTCAAAGGGCCAATAAAATCAATTTGGATGGCATGCCAAGGGCCAGTATGTCTCTGTGGTAAAAGTTTGGCATTCCATTTTGTAGGTATTGGATTGTTTTGTGCACAAACAAGGCAATTGTCAATGTATTGTTTAACATCTTTGGTAATCCCAGGCCACCAGGCGGTGGTTTTGAGGCGTTGGAGGGTATTTTCAGCCCCCTGGTGTCCACCAGTGGGTGTGTCATGTACCTGATGCAAAAATTCAGATCTCAAATGTCTGGGGACTACCCACAATTTGGTGGTAGTATCCTCTGGCTGGAACCAAATGAGTTTATAATCAGGGGATAAGTGTAATTTACCTTCATGCCTACGGTAAGGGTTATATGTAGGAAGCCTTTCTTCAGTACCCTTGTCCAAGAATCTGAACACTTCTTTGAGTTCAGTGTCCAAATGCTGAGCTGCTGAGAGGTCCAAGGAGGAAAAAGATTCAGATTTCTTTTTAAGAGCTGCAACCTGTACAGCTGTGTTGGCCTCTGGATGTTCCATCACCCAGACATCCCCCCCTCAGGCCCCTTCTTTAGTAAGGGTGTCTGCTGTGTCATTGAATGCATGGTAGGGATCATGTAAGGAGTGAGGTTTAACCTTGTGTACATAGAGTTTGTGTGGGTATTTCTGACCTAATGTGTATATGTAAATCACCAATTCTTTGTATTTCACTGAGCTGCCATCAGAAGAGAGGAAGAGTTCTTCTGCCAGAAAGGAGAAATTCTGTAAGGGAACAACAAACCCAATTAGAGTCAGTAAAATGATGGTGTCTTGAGTTCCATGTTGGATAAACTCTAATGCACAGGCCACTGCTGCCAGCTCTGCATACTGTGATGAAGCTACAGTACAGCGTTTAGATATCCTGACAGTGTTCCCATAAAGATACACCACCATGATACCCATCCCTGCAATTTGTTCACCTTGATAGTATGATGCTGATCCATTGGTGAAAACGCGGCACAAAGAGGTATTCTCTAATACCTCAGAGGTAGCAGGGAAGAATGGACATGGATCTGGGATATCAGGTGACTGCTAAGCGCAGTCATGGGGCTCCCCCTGGAAGAGAAGGCCATGTGCTAGTAGAGATGGAACTTTGGTTTGATGGACCTGAATATCCCTATCCTGGAGGAGGAGTGACCAATGTGTCAGCCTGGTGTTAGAGACTGACCCATCCTTCACTCTGTCTGAGAGCAAAAAGGTAGTAGGGGTATGATTGGTGTTAAGAATCAGTGGAGAGTACCCAATGATATACAGGAAGTGCTTGACCACCCAATAAGTGGCCAGAAGATTCCTTTCACAAAGGCCATACTTCTGTTCTACTGGGGTCAAGAGCTGCGATGCATATGCAATAGGTCTCAAAGTGCCATGTACCTTTTGAGCTAACACTGCTGACACAGCAATGCCAGAGGTGGCACACTCTAGACAGAATGGTAATGTTGGATTGGGGTTCACCAGTGCTGGGGTGGAGGCCAAGGCCTGCTTCAGTGACGTCACAGCCTGGGTATGGATAGGGCCCCAATTCCATGGAACGTCCTTTTTGAGTAAATCGTACAGTGGAGCGGCTTTCTGTGCAAAATTACAAATAAAATCTCTGGAGTAGTTTACCATACCTAGAAACCTCCTAAGGTTGCCACACTGGTAGGTAATGGCAAGTCTTGTAACCCTGAATCTTTTCCAAGTAGGACTCCGACCTTGATCTGTTATCTTCAAACCCAGAAAGAGTACTTCTGTCTGACATAGTTGTGCTTTTGCAGGATTACACTTCAAGCCTGCTCTTTGAATAAGAGTCAATAGTTCATCCAAGAGATCCAGATGTTGTTCCTGTGTGGCAGTAGCCAACAACAGGTCATCTACATACTGTAAGAGACATTGGGGGGTTGAGAAACCTTGTAGTGCATCCATAATATGGAGTTGGAAGAGGGATGGGCTGTTATGGAACCCCTGTGGCAAGCAAGTACACGTATATTGTCGCCCTTCAAAAGTGAAAGCAAACTTATATTGACTCTTGAGGGCCAATGGTAATGATCAGAAACCATTGGAGATATCCAGAGCACTGAACCATTTCTGATCTGGTGTTAAAAGTTGAAGCACATCCGGTGCAGACGCCACAGTTGGGGAACAACTGGGAGTGACCTGATTCAGTTTCCTGTAGTCAATAGTAAGTCTCCAGGTACCTGTGGGTTTCTTCACAGGCCAAACAGGAGAGTTGGCAGTGGAGACACAGGTTCTGATTACTCCTTGTTTAAGGAGTGACTTAATTGTTTCTCGAAGAGAAGGTAAGGCTTCAGAGGGAAATGGGTATTGCCTTTGTCTCTCATGTGCCGGGCCTGGCACCTCAATCATGGTATGCATTCTGCCACAATCATGTTTGTTGACTGCAAACGCTTCCAAGTGTCATTGCAGAATAGGTAGAAGCTTTGGGAAAAGTTCATGATTCTTGAATAAATCTATGACGTCATACTCTTTGTTGTTAATGGATATCATTGCCACAGCATGTGAGTCAGGAATTAAAACAGTATGGTATTGACCCTGGATCTGTATTAACAGCATGTTTGCTAGATCCACCACACAGCCGTGTGGTGCAAGGAAGTCAGTCCCGATGATGCTAGGGTGATCGTGCAACACCATCAGTTGGAAAGCATGTGAGGCCTTCAAATGGCCTAGTTCTACCGGTAAAGGCAGAGAGACGGTATGCAGGTAACCTAGCACCATCAACTCCTGACATATTGGTCTTCCCGTCCGGAAGACCATGGAGACGTTTCAGGGTGGTCGTCGTGTAACACAGATACAGCTGCACCTGTATCTAATAAGACAATTAATTGGCGGCCCCCGACCTCGGCCTTGGTGCAGGGCCTTCTGTTTGTAGCCAAGACCAGCTTGTTTACAATGCGGACTGGGGCCTGTAATTGTCAATCTGTATTGTTGGAAGCATGCAGAGGTTGGGCTTGGCTTGCATGAATGACTTCACCGTGTTGCACTGATGCAATGTAAGGGGCTTCGGGTTCAGGCTGGTATGGTCTGCGCACCCATACTTCCGTGTCTCCATGGCCAGTAGTGTCATGGGTCACCGGTTGTACTACTACAGAAGTGTTTGTGCGGAGCGGCATCCGCTACAGAATGCACTTGCCCCAGGAGCTCGAAATTTTGGTTTCTTCAGCTATCTCTTTATATGAGGACCCGATCTTTGTAATGGCTTCCCTTTGCCTTTGTGCCTTCTGTTCTTAGGCCAAATCGGTTCCCACCCACTGTTGTTGTTGTTGTTGGGGGTTTTGCTGGGTGCTAGCTGGAGGGGCCGATGGAGGTTTGGGCTGTTGTTGCTGGGCCTGCCCTTCCACCGTGTAGTGTGTCGTGGTCCCAGAAGTGGGTTCCACAGCAGCAACCTTTTTGGAACATGAACCCAAATCGTGGATGTACAATTGGTACACTCTCTCGGTTTTCAGAAGAATATCGGCAAACCAATCTGTATTCGGGTATGTGGTTGGCTCTACTTTCTCTCTCATGGCTGGGATCATGTTTCTAAGGAACAGGGTCTTATATTCAATAAGATCTACATCCGCGGCTTCTTGTGCCAGATGTTTCCCTGCTCGATAGGCCATCCAGAGTCTCTGGTGGTAAGTCGCTGGACTTTCTTTAGCATTTTGCTTCACGGGGTATGCTAGCATTACTCCAACCACACCAGGGCTGTGAGCGGAAATGAGCTCAGCTGTGACTTCGTCAATGGTAGCGTTCCCATCTTCGCGAACTACTTCAGGAGTTTGCCCATAAACCAGGATCGATGGTCTGGCGAGTATTTGGACCTGGTATTCTGCGGCGAGACTAAGCATCTCACACTTAGCCGCACCTTTCCAAATGGCAGCTGAGATTGTCGGACGGTTCATCCGACCGATGCTGTCAACAATTTGCTGAACAGAGTAGGCCATTTGCAGGGGATTAGTTGGTGGTCGATCAGGCAAGGGTAGTGCGCTCGCGCATCCATCCATGCTGCGCGGGCTGCAGCTTCAGCCGCAGTCTGAACAACACCTTCCTGAGTGCCAGCTTCTTGAAAAATTTGTCGAATCTGACTTTTAATGGCTTTCATACTTCTTTCAGGAAGAGGAACATTTTCCAATGCCCTATCAATCATGGTTTCAATCTCTTGCCTGTCTTCCACACTAATAACGGCTACCGGAGGCACCGCCGGGACCAGGCTTAGGCCTGCTCCCCCCCATCATGGGCGCCGCCATGATGGCATTTCCCATGATGAGCGTCGACGTCGTCTACGTGTGACCTGGGGAGTGGTGGGCGGGGACCCGCCATGCTGTGGATGGCTGGGTGGGGAATCTGGGCCATAGTAGGGGTGTGACTGGGTGTTGTACTGCGAGATGTCATCGTCGGATGGCTCGGCGGCAGCGAATAAAAAGGCAGGGGCTCGCACCATTGCCTAATAGCCAGTCAAAACCTCTCGCTGATGGCGCAGTTTATCCATCTTAGCTTTACATTCATCATGACTCACACTTGCAACATCCATATCAACCTGATCCTGTTTCTGTTTCTGCAAAACCACTGCATGGCGCTCAATTCGCGATTGTCCCTATAAGCTGTTTCTAAATCATTACGTACCTGGTTGATCTCATCCTGCAATTCACCCATTTCATCACTCAATTGTGCATTCACGGCACTCAACAAATCATTCATTTGTACCACCTGACTCTTATCCTGTCTTAAACTTTCACACTCATGCTTCAGAGTACACATTTCTTGTTCACCAGCCTGTGCAGAATGATGCAATAGTGAATCCTTTTCATTACGAAGAGATTGGAGTTCTGACTCCAAATTCTGCTGTATCGAATACATTCTGTTTCCTGCAAACCCATCTCCTGCTTAAGAGATGCGATCTGCAGGTCAAGGGTTCGAAACCTTGCTTCGGAGGCTTCCAAAACAGCATAGAGAGCAGCGACCATCAACCCTTTAGCACAACGCTTATTGGTTGATTGTCGCACCTCTGCGTACTGGAATGAAATCCCCAGTACACGGTTTTCAGATTGACTTGCATCCCGCGTGAAGTCAGCCCATCCTCCATGGGAGGTAAGAAAGTTTGAGACATCGAGTCTCAGTTCTGCGCAGATATCTGATACGGTGGCCATTTATGTGGGAGGGAACGAAAATTCAAACTGTGAAAAAGACCACGCGTTGCGTATCGATCCACAACACGAGTACTTTAAACACAGCCGGGCTACTGTATAAGTTGTAGGCTTGCAATTCAAAGCTGCTATGGAGTGGGTCGAGACGGCATCGACCACACCCAAAAAGTCAGCCAGACCTTGCAAGTATCTACAAACTGGTAGAAAAGACGGGAGAGGTGATACGGAATGTACACCTGCAGTCCCCGTGGGAAAAGGGAAATTTACAGCAACAAGTGAAAACTTACAACACCCAATATACTCGCCTGCACCACGGTAGCCAATTGTAAGAGGTCTGAACCTCACTTTCAGGTTCTTGGCAATATGGAGATGCAAATAATCACAAACAAGTTGCATTCAAGTAATAAACAAGTTTATTACTACAGAAAGGGATGAATCACAGTTGCCCTAAGCAGTTCTTACCAATACGAACCGGGAGCCAGTGCTAGCGTTCCCTACACCTCGAGGTTTCTTTGTAGTCTCTTGGGATCTCTCGGGTCTCCGAGGTGTAAAACCTGTGCATAACATTATATACCTATGATAATTACTATGGTTACTGAAAGATAGAAACATTTCTAGTTACAGAGATGAGCCCTATTGGCTAAATTAGAGGTGGCTCCACGGTCCAAGATAACATTATATAATTCTGTAAAGTCATCAGTTTTAGAACAAAGACGTTCTTATACAAAGTCTTACATAACAAGGTGAAGTGGTGTCCATCACCAAAAGATGGCAGTGTTGCCTTACACATTATAATTACTTCAAGGACAGGTGTCTTGGCATCTGACAAGTAAGAAATAGACAGAAAATACATGGTATAATGTGTGTGCATTAGCAAGCAAAGTGAGTTACAATAATATGTATTCATATCCTGACATCTACTCTTATATGGTAGATGCCCTAAGCCCTATGTATTAGTATAGCCTATGCCTAAACATTAGCTGTCTACGGTGTACCCCTTAGGGTATCAATTAGGGTGCAGGGACCTCGTGTAACAAATAATAAACCAGAGAATCAATCTATTCCTAATTGTAATAGGATGCTTAGGCAGTGCATGAGACTCCTTGAATACAGACGAGTTATGAAGGATCTTGGCATCATGTGCACTTCCTGACATACTGTAGTTTAAATTCATGAAACTGCAATGAAATCAAGTAACATAAGATTAATGTTCAGATACCTATGTATGCCCTATATTTACAGAATGATGGAACTGATCTTGCACAGTCATTAAAATACTAAAATGTCCCCTGTCACCAGTTATTGCTGTATTATAGTAGTTTCAAGATTCTTCAGCTATAGATAGAACTGATCAACTGGGCTTCACTTTTCTAGCTCAAGCAGAACGTGCGTGAAACGGCTCTTATACAGCAAAGAGTGGCTCAGGCAGACAAATTAATAACAGAAGTGGTTAGTTCTGTAAATTACTGACAGCTTCAGGAACATCATGTGACTATATTTCAGTAGGCAAAGCAAATTACTGGAGTTAATGCAAGCTAGAGCAGCTGGTGGAGGTTAGTATTGACAGTGCAAGACGTATTAGTTGACACATTTCAAGTTAATGACAACAGTCATCTGAGCAAGGTTAACATTTCTCACTCTGACAATGCTCCCACCACCAAACGCTACAGCATATCTATCTTAATTTAAAAAAAAATCTAACTTTCCATTAATGCATTAAAACACAGTGGGTGGTGGGGATGGTGGGTGTATATGTTAGTCTGTTCTAGTGCATGGTCAGGGGCTGAAGTCACTGGGATTGCTGTTTCACATGTCGCTATGCCCATGGATGTGCGCTAATACTGTGTAGCACACAACACATCATGTCTAATAGCTTAAATATTGATTGCAGTCACTAGTGTATGTTTGCCACACACACTATAACACACACTGCCTGGGCTGTGATTTTTAGCCTCACTGAAATCACCTTCATGTGTGCCAATATTTCACTAAGCTTGCTTGTTTCTATTACAACCAGCATGCAAGCCTGCTTCTGGGATTTCTTTTTAAATATCCTTATTTATGCAATCCAGACCAGTGGCATGAAGGGCTGAGGCACTGTGTGCCTTACCTCCTAACAGGCCGGTGACTTATGTTTGGTAGCACTCGGGCCAATGGTGGTTGACCAAGAAGTGGGAGGATAGGGCATCACACAGCACGCTCTTTTCTCTCATGGAGGGAGGGTGCCTCATCTTGTTGCAGCACTGCCACCTGCTGATGTGTGGGTGGTAAGGTGGGTGAGACATGGGGAGGTTGGGAAGCTCCGCAATGCATACTGTGCATTCATGCTCATGCTAGATGTGTAGTCCCACATGTCTGCATCCTACAGTGAGGAGTAGAGCAGCAGCAAGTTGGGGTGAATGAAGAGGAGGAAAAACACCCTGGCTGGCAAGATGATTGCTGACATCCACAGGCCACGCTCATGGGGACATAGGTTCCTCCCTTGACTAGACCTCTCCGCCACGGAGAGAAGCCCTGGGGGGGACTTATAGGGAAGTCATGGGAGAGGTAAGGTGATAGGTCTGGGTGGATTGGGGAGAAGGAGGGACAGACAGGGTGAGGAAGAAAAAGTTAATAAAAAAATAGACCTGCAGCACAGTGAGGGTGCTACCTTGATTAAAAGTCAGCACTGAGCCATCACGTAGGAGTATCTTTTGCTGGTATCAGCATATATGACCAATATATCTGCAGCACACACAGGATAGAGGAATCATGGCTAAAGTCCAGTGCTGAAAGAGCCAGTACCACTCCCCAACACACACACCAACAAAAGGAGTCAAATTAGCACCAGCCCACTATCAAAATACTGTTTTTTTTTTTTATCGGTCTAGTGACATTTTCTCTAAAATTAATGGTGAGCAAGCTAATGTTGGCTCGATCCTGACTGTGCTCACCATCAATAAGCAAATGAGAGCCAAGGACAAGCAAAGCCAGTTATAATCAAAGTAACAATTTCTGTCAGTGTGCATAATTAGTGGTGGACACTTTCCACGTATATTTTTGCTTAAGATGGTTACTGTCAATATTATATTGGACTGTCTGCAAAAGCTATGAGGAAAAGGAAGTTAAGATACAGAAAGGGATTCCAGTACCGGATACAAGGAGAAACATAGGGGAAGGAAGGCAGCATAATATGGAAAAAGCCGGTGGGGGTAAACAGCAGGAGGGCAAACACAGGAGGAGAGGGGGGACAGGCAACAAATAATGGAAGGCCATGGTTACAAATGCCCAAAGCCTGAGAAATAAAATCTCAGACCTTGAGGCTTTGATGGTAGAAGCAGACCTGGACATAGCAGCAATAACCGATACATGGTACACTACCAGTCATGACTGAGAGGCCAAGAACAGACGCCTGAACACTTCACGTTCGCACAGAGAATTCCAGCAGGAGGGTTTGCAGATCTAGTATTTACACAAGGGACATTAATCCGTTGTTACAACAGGCTCAGGGATCAGCGGAATGGACTGAAGCTGCCAGTGGTGAGTCTGATATTAAAACAGTATTTCGGAAATTAGAAAAGCCAGTCCTTAAAGGCCGCAGGATGTATTGGCACAAAACCACGTTGGAAGCCTACTTAGCGGTAGAGCAAGTTCCACGTGGATTGTGCATATTACAGAAACCGCTCTATGGCACTGATAACAAGATATTTATGACCTGCTGGCAAAAAAAAACATGGAGGATGCTTCTGTGAGCAATATAAAACTGATTCTTGAGTTTGCTACACCTATCTGTGAACAACTTACAGTAGAAATTGGGGAAACTGAGTCACATCTTAAAGCTATCACAGTAACATCAGAGTTTGAACGTTTAAATAAACTGTTATTTGATAAAGTCACCTGTTATGATGTACGTTTAAAACAGAAACAGAAGAAATTTCAGCGGGACGAATGTGACTATTTGAATAACAGGGTATTTGATTGGGCTGGAAGCTCCACGGGTAGTACTTCTGAGGGTTTCAAATCGATTTTGAAACAAGGATCCAACTTTATTGCTGCTCCAATAATAGAACAGACAGTATTAGACTATACCACGGGACCGTCGAATACAGATGAATCAGAGCATGCACTGGAAGATGAATGGGGGGAATTGGAGGAAGGACAGTTTCCTTTGCAGTTCCAGGAAACCAGGCACAGTCAGCGCCCAAGAAAGACTTGCTTCCAACTCTCCCAAACCCAGCGGTGAGGAGGACGGGGGGGGTGGCATGGAGGAAGAGACAAGAGAAGATTTTAATCTCTCAGTACCTTCATGATAGTGAGACACTGAGTACCACCCCCAGCCCTGTCCTCTCAGAATCTTCTACTAATTTGAACTCTGAGACTGTAGAAGTTACAACTAATGACAGCCATACTCTCTCCCTTATTATTATTTTGTCAACCCACATCCTAACCCCTCATGAAACGTTGGTACTTAGTAAGGGGTTAGGTTTCTGTCCCTCAGTGGATATTGATTGGTTTACCACTTGAGTGGATTTACACAAATTTGCTCACCTTTTAACCTTTCAAAGTTTTTTCAGGATGACATAAAGACAAACAAAAGGTGTGAAAATCAAGGTGGTTTATTGCCTATATCTGCATATTGTCCTACACTTAACCCTATTGTGTTCTTGTTCATTAAAAAATGTGAACTTGATTTGGATAATTTTCCATAATGTGACTACAACTGCCCCCCCCCACCCCACTGAGTAGCGGTAGAAGGAATTGTAGCAGCCTAGAGTTGCAGGCTATTAAGAACTTAAAAGCCAATAATGATACAGTCATTAGGACCGCTGACAAGGGTGGTGCCATAGTCATACAGAACAAAAATGCTCACATTGAAGAAATAGAACACCAGGTTGGAGATGTTTTGCTTTATAAAACGATACATAGAAATGTGATACAGGGGTTTAAAGGAGAAATTGACATGTGTTTGACTAATGCACTCTGTAATGGTCATATCACAGAGGCTACGTACAATGCTATGGCAGTCACAAATCCAGTGATTCCCATAATTTATACTTAACCCAAGATTCATAAAAATACCACTCATCCACCAGGTCGTCCCATTATCTCAGGGAGGGGGTGGCGTACAGCACCTGTATCCATATATGTAGATGGGTTTTTACAACCTTTAATTAAAAATCTGAGGTCCTATATTAGGGATTCCACAGAAATGACCAACGTTGTGGAGGATTTAGATATGCATCCTGATTGGTTCTTTGCTACCATAGATGTCACTTCACTTTATACAGTCATTCCACACCATGAGGGTTTGAGGGCTTTAGAATTTTTTCTGAGTGCTAGAATTGATGAGGAGTTGTTTCACACTCTCACTTCTTTTTTGTTAGAATTGGCAGATTTAGACCTTACGAAGAATGAGTTTTTGTTTCAGGATCAGTTATACATGCAGATCAGAGGTACAGCCATGGGGGCAACTATGGCCCCCAGTTATGCCAATTTATATGTGGGGGAGTGGGAACTCAGTCATCTGTACAGCACCACCACAAATCCTTTTTTTCATCTTTTGGATTTGTGGCAGCACTTTATAGAAGACATTATAGTAATTTGGAAGGGAACAGTAATTGAATTTGAAGTGTTCATCCGATGGTTGGAGAGCACCAGTTCTTGTTTGTGGTTTAAATATACATTGAGCCATACCAAGATTAATTTCTTGGATTTACAGATTTACCGTAACCAGAAAGGTGATGTTTGCACTACACTGTATCAGAAGGATACTGATAGAAATGGCCTTCTTAGATATGAGAGTTGCCATCCACCGCATGTGAAATTTAACATTCCCAAAGGCCAATTGATCAGAACACTGATAAACTGTACTGAATCTGCACAGTTTAAACAGAAACAAGCTGTGCAAGTTAGGAGATTTGTAGAAAGGGGATATAGTGCACACAGTATATCTACAGCTATGAAGAAGGTGGCAGAAATGGACAGAGAATCTTGTTTGCAATATCAATATAAGGATACTGAAAATATGGGAGGTTGTTCTTTTGTTACTAAATTTTCAGTAAGAGTGGAGAGTGTGAGAGAGATTATCAATCAAAATTGGTCTATGTTGGAATTGGAGCATAGGTTGAAACATATAGTGAAAGCAAGACCAAAGGTGGTCTTTAGGTGAACAAAAAATCTTAAAGATTTAATTGTTAACAATGCCATCAATCAGTCTTGACTCCCCTCCTCACAGGCACACATAGATGTGGTAGATGTGTTTTTTGCAAGTATGTTCATACTTGCAAAACCATTACATATCCAGTCACAAAAACAATTACAAATATTAAAGATTTCATTACATGTAGCAGTAGTGGAGTGGTGTATTTATTACAATGCAACTGTGGGGCTTATTATGTGAGTAGGACTATTAGACAATTTAAGGTATGGATAGGTGAACATGACCGAGCTGTACAAAGAATGGATAGTAGCTATGCTATAGTGAAACACATTTCTTGTAATGTACAGGGTGGGCATAATTTTCATTTTGTCGGATTGGAGTTAGACAAAATTGGACTGAGAGGTGGTGATATTAAGAAATTAATTGGCCAACGTGAAAGTTATTGGATTTTTGAATTAGGTGCAAGAAGTAATTTAGGACTTAATGATAATATTGAATTGTCCACTTTTTTGGATAAATTTAGATGCTAAAAATGATCCTCGATGAAACAGCTATGCTAGCTGTGCGTTGTTATATAATCACCACCATACTTGGTTTTCAGTACTGACTTTGTTCATGGATATACCTCTGGATATATAATATGTACAATAGGTGTAATTCATTAGTATGTATCAATGTCTAGTTTTTAATGTTATGTATGTGTGTTGGGAGACATTAATTTTGTTCACATAAAAGGTCTCACATCCTTTATAGATTCATGAAGTTATATTTTAGCCATAAAGGCTGTTTTTTAATTGTAGAACAGAGTTTGAAATATTAATCTTGTTTAATTAAATGCTTAAATTTGATTACTGTATCACCTCATCTATGGCTTACTTCAGGTACTGCCACTTTTTCTCAAACCCCTCCTTCATATCTCCCTCCTCATTAGGGTCTCCCTGATACCCCTCCTAATTTTATTAAAATTCACCCCCCTAAAATCTAATTAAGACCCTTGCCTTAGTGTGACTTGAATGTATCTCTGTCATCATGTTAAACCACACTATGGGTCGTTGGATCCCAACTGACCTTCCACCTGGACGTCTGTGATTCTGTCCCTATTGGTCAATACTAGGTCTTGAAACACCAGCTGTCTGAGGTCTGCCCCCTGTAGGAAATCCAGGTTGTCTCAGCTTCTAGACATAGCAGCTGCTGGGAGGGCCCAATCGACATCTGGAATATCTAAATCCCCCAGCAGTAATACCTCACATTTTGTTGTAATTTCCTGAATCTGATCTATTAGATCCCTATCCATCTCCTCCCTCTGTGCTGGAGATCTGTAGATCACCCATATGCGGAATGCTGTGCCATTGATTGGCTCAAGAGTGACCCAGAGTGCCTCAAACTCCACCTGCCTACCCTGCACCTCTGTTGTTTTATACCTTCCCTTGTGTTGCAGGGCCTCACCTCCCCACTTTTTCTCTACCCCTATGCTTCCTGAATAGAGCATAACCTGGAACATTTGCATCTCAGTCATCAAACAGTCATAGGATAAGCACCCATCCAAACGGACTAAAAGAGAAGCACAGCACAACAATATACTGTCAAAAAATGTTTAATCTTCTCTTAAAAACAGGCACAGCACACAGCATCCAGCTTCAGGGATAGCTGGGGTGAAGTAGAATAGACCTTACATTTCACCTAGTAAACTACTAGGCTTCCTCAGAGTAGTCAACTGAAAACACCAACGAACAAAGATACCTGGGGTTTATCTTTTCAGATGACCTAAATATGTCCAAACAGAGTTCAAATGTGGCAGTGAAGGCCAGTGGCATTCTGCAGTGCACAGGCAGAGGCATCACAAGCAGAAGGCAGGAGGTGGTGATGCCATTATACAATACACTGGTAGGGCCTCATCTGGAGCACTGTGGGGCTAGCAGATTTTCTAACTCACCGACCATGCTGGCTAAACAGCTGCAAACTAATTTCAACATCTGCTCCTTTTCCATTCACTTTTGCATCAAGGACTGCAGCAGCTGAAAACAGGGTGTCCCGCCAAAGGGTGCTGAAAGGCAGGCGATGTGGGGGAGGGCGGGGGGGGGCCAACATCCCTGATCCAGCTACATGTCTTGAGTGTTCTTTAGATATTCTGTCCTTGCCGTAATGTCTGACTATTCAACCATGCTTATTTAGACTTGGGTTTTAGTTTCTCAAAAGGAGATACTACGGTTCTTTGGAGATCAGTAGTTTTAACAGTGACTCGGGTATCTCTTGTATCTGTAACTTTCCTAACGCTTTCTGACAGCCTGGCTGCACAGCCAAACTTTCAGCTTCTTTTTACATTAAGACCCCGTAAACCCAGGGGTCTATTCCTTCCACCTTTGTATGTTCCTTGGCTCTCTGAGAAGGGGGGCTGAGAGAGGAGGTAGACCATGGACTCTAGCTCTGATTGGTGGCCACTGAGTTTTATGTCAGGCCTCAGCCAACCAAATTCTGGGTCCAGATTCTATAATCATAGTCCCTTTTATGGAAAAGTAGTTTTGGGAGAGGCAGGCCAGATGCAGCCAAAGGCTATCTGTCTGCATTTCAGGGGAAGCACTCTGCACTAAGGACCACAGGTCAAAACCCATCCATCCAGGTCCCGAGCACCATATGAAAGCTAACTACTAATGAACTACAACTGTTCAGACACAGGAGACCAGTATTTTAATGAGCCAAATCAAATAATGGGACAAGGGACCTCTTGTAGTGGTCACTGTATTGACTGTGCTTTATTTTTAGGAAGATTTACTCTTCAGCTCATCTTTTGAGTAAACTGTGCCCATTCAAGGAATTACTCCTTCTGGCAGACCTTAATGTTCAGCAGTGTCAGCGCTGGAGGTTGAAGCCCTGGATGCTACACTCCTAAACTACCACCTTCTGCTGTCGATTCTGTAACCAGTTCCTGTCACTTCTTTTTAATTTTTAAACTGAATTCACTTTATTTAACATTTTCCAATACACAGAGAAAAATAATGATAATAAAAAAAAGAATATACAAATACATAATCGGAGCTACTTCAAGGCAATAAACAATACATCCACAGGGCATAACATTAGATAAAATAGGCAACTAATGCTCATTCAAGCAACAATAAAGTACATCATCTTTCCCACCTAGATGTGAAAGAAGGGAGGGTGAGACATATACTGGCAATCATTTTTTCTGCCTTTAAAGAGGACAGAATTTCATTGTGCCATTCCCAAAGAGGAAGAGTCTCCTGATCTACCCAATGACGTAATATAATCAGTTTATCAACTACAGCTACCAAAGCTATATGAAATTTTTGATGTCCCAGCAAATGTTCAATAGCCAGCTGCAATAAACAAACTTCTGGAGTAAAGGCCTCTTGTAACCCCAATAGGGGATTCAAGTGGGATCGGATCTGCTCCCAGAATGTATGAATGGGGAGACAATCCCATAGGGCATGTTTTAAAGTACCTACCTCAGATTCACATCACAGACAAGAGGGACTGTATCATTTATCCATTTCAAATAACCTCTTGGGGGTAAAATAAATATTATGTAATATTTTATATTGAACCAACCATACTTTGTCAATTTTAATATATTGATAAATAAAGTTCCAAGGGGATGAGGAATTAAAAATCCAGCATTATTTGGGAACTCTTGTTCCCAGTAAACACATTTGAGATTAATAGATTCTCCCATGGCATTTCTAAGAGCTTTATAAACTAAAGACACAGGGCACGATTCTAGAAGATTGGCTCAAGCCACCGCCATAGGAGTCTTGCGCCAACCACAGTTGCAGCAAGGACCCTGCGCCCAGTTCTAGAAGGGGCAGGATTTCCATGGCTAAGTCCTACAACTTGCAACATGTGGATGGTATGCTAAATGAATGGAGTACCTGATGGGCATGTAGCAGGTCGCAGCCCTCAGTGGACTGTATATATGCACTTCTGAATGACTGACAGTACAGTCATTTATGAGCACATATACACAGTAGCACTCCTACAGAGCTCAGTCAGTGGCTGGCCATGGTGGTGAGTGTTGGGCCATGCCAGTCGCCAGCTGGGGATGGCTGGGGTGTGTGGGGTGGACTGGCACTGCTGGGTGGGGGAGGGGCCACTAGACTACCAGGGAGTGTGGAGTGAGGCTACTGTACATGTCATGGCACAGAAGGGACCATGTGGTTGGGATCCGGGAATGGGTTGGGGGACACAGATGTCCTGTGGGGCAATATCATGTTGGGGATCGGGGTTGGGGGCCTCTGCTGCCCTACAGGGCAATAATCAATCAGGGGATCAGGGATGTGGGGTACTGCAGACCTGCGGTGCACTATCACTTTGGGGTTCAGGGATGGGGGGACACTGCAGCCCTGCGAGGCTGCCACAGTATAGGAGTACGGGGCATGGGGGGGCTGCCACAGGTGGTCAGGGTTGGCCATTGGCAGATATGCACAACCTATGGAGGGCATAAGTACACTTACACCAGCTAAAAGCCGGTGTAAAGGATGGTCTGCATCTGTCCAGGAAGGGAACAAGTCTTTTGAACAATCGGTTTAAATGCTTCATTGGCAAGCTTTTAAACTAGTCAAAGGAGGAGGCACTAACAAGCAGCAGAAAAATCCCAGCCTCTCCCTACAAAACAGGGTACTAAATGAGAAAAAGACCAAGGTAGAACGGTCAGTGGGTGATGCTGCAACAGAAGGTAAAGCCATCAAAAAATGGAGAGCAATGAGTACCAATACCCGTAGTCTAGGTAACAAGCTTCCTGAATTAGTGGCCTTGATGGAGGAGGAACATCTGGATAGTGTGGCAGTCACAGAAACATGGTACACACAAAACCATGACTGGAACATAAACATACCAGGATACACTATCTACAGGAGGAACAGGGAGGGTAAAAGAGGAGGAGGAGTAGTTATTTACATAAGGGAAGGAATAAAAGCAACAGAACAAAAGGGTAAACAGGGAGGAGAAGAAGCACTGTGGGTAAATTTGAGACAGGCAATGGCACCACAATCCGCACAGAGGTTAGATAAACAGACCCCTTTTCAGGGGAAGAAATGGACAAGGAAATGATAGAAAGTATACTTAGAATGGCAGAAAAATGGGAGATATTGTTGATGGGTGATCTGAATATGCCAGATGTTAACTGGAGTGCAGTTGCAGCTGCCACTCAAGAGTGCAGTTATTCTAGATGCCCTTCAGGGGCATGCCTAGACAACTACTACTGGAGCCCACTCGAGAGGGAGCAATATTAGACTTGATACTCTCAAATGGAGATGGAGAGAGGATCACAGATGTAGAAGTGGGTAGCCATCTGGGAACTAGCGACCATCGAACAGTATGGTTCACAATAAACACAGCAATAGAGTCAAGCCATACAAAGACAAAAAGTACTGGACTTTAGGAGGGCTGACTTTGCAAAATGGGTGAGTGCCTAAGGAACGACTAGCAAATGGGCAGGAAGGAGGGGTAGAAGAACAATGGGGATAATAAAAACTGCCATCACAGAGGTAACGAGCCTTTGTGTGAAGCAAATAAACAAAACAAGACGATGTAAGAAACCACTATGGTTCTCAAAGGAAGTGGCAGTGAAGGTTCAAGAGAAAGAGAAAGCATTCAGGAAGTACAAGGAATCGCAGAAGGAGCAGGGCAGAGAACTGTATCAGTTAAAGCAAAAGGAGGCTGGGAAGGCAGTCAGAACAGCAAAGGCCCAAACCGAGGAAAAGATAGCCAACTCAGTTAAGAAGGGGGATAAAACCTTTTATAGGTACATCAGGGAGCGAAGGAAGACCAAGGGAGGGATAGTGAGGCTTAATAAAGGGAAGGGAGGGTGGGCAGAGGGAGACTGTGAAAAGGCAGAGATACTAAACAAATATTTTTGTTCAGTATTTACAAAGGAAGAGGGGGAGGTACATAAAACAAACAGTAGTAACACTCTGGATACAGAAGTTGATACAGGCCCATTTACAGAAGAAAGGGTTCTGAAAGAACTCTTAAAACTGAAGGTGAACAAAGCAATGGGGCCTGATGGGATTCATCCCAGAATTCTAAAAGAACTAAGGGTAGAACTAGTGACACCACTGACTACCCTTTTAACAAATCATGGGAGGATGGGTGGTACCAAGGACTGGAGGAGGGCAGATGTGATTCCCTTCACAAAAGTGGGAGCAAGGCAGAAGCAGGAAACTATAGACCTGTTAGTTTAACCTCAGTGATAGGGAAAATGATGGAATCACTTCTAAAGGAAAGAATTGTTGAGTATCTAGAGGCCAGAGGGGCACAGGACCCTAGGCAGCATGGATTCACAGCAGGAAGGTCATGCCAGACGAATCTGATAGATTTCTTTGACTGGGTGACCAAAGTAGTAGATCAGGAAGGGGCTGTGGACATGGCCTACCTAGACTTTAGCAAGGCATTTGACACAGTCCCACACAAAAGATTAATACTAAGTTAGCCAGCCTGGGAGTGGGTCCCAAGATGACAGCCTGGGTAAAGAATTAGCTGGAGAATAGGACACAGACAGTAATAGTAAATGGAGTCCACTCAGAAGAAAGGAGGGTTACTAGTGGGGTACCATGAGAGTTCAGTATTAGGACCGGTCCCTTCAATGTCTTTATAAGCGACATTGCAGAAGGACTGGAAGGAAAAGTATGTCTCTTTGCAGATGACACTAAGATCTGCAACAGAGTTGATGCACAGGGTGGGGTGGAAAGGCTGAGAAGGGACTTGGCAAGGTTAGAGGAATGGTCAAATGTATGGCAGCTAGATTCAATGCTAAGAAGTGCAAGGTAATGCACCCGGGAAACAAAAACCCAGAGGAAGAGTACACAATGGGGGGTGAGATACTAACAACAACAAAAATGGAAAGGGACCTGGGGGTAGTCATATCAGATGACCTAAAGATGGGCAAGCAATGTGAAAGGGCAGCAAGGAGGGCTGGGGGGATACTGGAATGCATACGGAGAGGCATCACCAGTAGAAAACAGGAAGTTATTATCCCTCTGTACAGACAGCTGGTGAGACCCCATCTGGAGTACTGTGTGCAGTTCTGGAGACCCAATCTCCGCAAAGGCATAGACAGGATGGAAGCTGTCCAGTGGAGGGCAACTAAAATGGTGCAGGGTCTGCACCAGAAGACATATGAAGAGAGACTTAAAGAGCTTAATATGTATAGCCTCGAGGAAAGGAGGGAGAGGGGGGACATGATAGAAACTTTCAAGTACCTCAAGGGAATCAACAAAGTCCAAGAGGGTAGCATCTTTCAAAAAAAGAGGTGTGCAAGAACAAGAGGGCACAATTTGAAGATAGAGGGCGGCTCAGAGGTCATTTAAGGAAGTATTTTTTCACAGAGAGGGTTGTGGATGCATGGAACGGCCTTCGGAGGAGGTTGTGGAGTCAAAATCAGTGGTGGAATTCAAGCATGCATGGGATAGTCATAAGGCAATTCTGGGGGGTGGGGGTAGGAAGGATTAGGCTGCTGGTTAACTAGGATCTGCAGCTTATCCAGTAGGTAGGGAAATGGGCAGACTGGGTGGGCCAAGCGGTCCTTATCTGCCGTCAAATTCTATGTTTCTATGCTTCTATGTTTCTATGTAACTGTACTTTGACAGATATCCTCTGGGGGTTGTTCTAGAATAGCTCCATTGGGGACTTTGTTACTGCCTTTCCAGAATAGGGTGCAACTGCTGCCGTAAACCCACTAGAGCCATGTCACAGAGGGTTTCCGGTGTAACTGCTGGTGTAAGTCCACTTTGGTACAAGCAGCCTGTGGCATGTCACAGGCCACTTTGTAGAATACCATTTGTCGCAACTGCTGGCGTAACTTGCTACTTGCACCATTCTTTTTGGTGCAAGTGCATTTACACCAGATGAATCTCTTCTAGAATCGGGCCCACTGCTTTTGATTTAGAAGTTAAAGCACTCGGCCCCCTATATTTGTCACAATCTGAGAAATGCCAAGGATAGGGACCCAATCCTTCTTTGATAGCATGAATTAATTGAAAAAAGATAAAAGCAGTAAAGGGAGGTAATGAGTATGTTTCTTGATATCATTCAAAAGCAAGCAACTGATCTCCACATAATATATCAGAAAGATGTTTTAAAGGTACAGAAGAAAGAAATAATTGGGGAATGGTCTTGCTTGTAATCTGATATTTCCTGTCACTTCTAACCATTTCCATTCCCTGCTCAAAGGCTGTTTAACTTGCTGGTCAGCCTAACATGAGGAACTGAATCGAATGCCTTGCTGAAGTACAGGCCAAGCACATCCACCACATGACCTCTGACCAGTGCTCACACCACCCAATAGTGAAAGTCAACCTTGTTCATCTGGCAGGATCAGTCCAAGACAAACAAGTAGTCGTAACTGTCACTGTCCCATTAGCCAAATGCTGGTAGATTTTATATCAGGCTAGTTACATTTTCATTTAATTAACTCTGTGGGCTTATACTGGAGAAGGCAAAACTTCAGTAAGTACACCAATTGGGCCAGTGGAAATGTCTGCGGGGCCAGCGGATTTTCACATTCACTAGCCCTGCTGACTAGTGGCTGCAAAACTTAATTTTGACCCCTGCAAAACTGTGCTGTTTGCCATCATGGAGATCATTATCCACCAGGAAATTTACCAGCCTTTCATTAAGGATAGTCTCCATCAGCTTCACCACAATTGTGGTTAGGCAAACTGGTCTATGATTCCCTTGTTTGTGCTTGCGCACACTCTCATGGAGAGGCACCTAATGTGCCAACCTCCATTCCCTAGTCACGAACACTGTTTCAAGAGAGGTGATGAATAGGTCTGCAAATGGGCACCCAGGACTACAGGCAACTATCTCTTTACTCTAGGATTAACCCCATATAGCCAATGTGACATCCACCAACAGGGATTCAAGGCCCTATGACACCCTTTACTCTGTGATTTCCCTATCCATGATCACCTCTCCTCCCCACTCTAACCTCGCCCTGAATATTAAATGTAAGTGCTCATTGAGTACTTCTGTCAGCTCTTTTTCCTCTTCTGCCAGACCCCTGTCATTATTGATCCTAACAATAACTGAAGGACCTCACACAGTGTCACTACCCGAGACACAAAGTTACACTGGGTGGTGCAATTATGATGCCTATTTGCTTATAATAGTTTGCATGCTTACTGTATATTAGTTTGTATTTTATGTGCCATGCAGGCACAAGAAATATTTCTACCTATTTGTTTATTTCATAATATCTTTTTTTATAACTCACACTTACCAGCACTGATCATCAACAATAGCTTGCAGTACATACAAAGCCCATCCCTTTCTATTTATGAAGTCCCGATATCCATTCTTAGGGCCCAGGATTGGGATATGTGTACCATCAATATATCCCATAACCTAAGGAAGGCCACAATAACTCCAAAGTCACTTGGCAATGTCTGCTGCCTCTTCCTCAGTACGCATTTTCATCAGACGCATTGCAAGAAACTTAAATCCATAGCAAAACAACGGCATGAACTTGCATAGTGTGCTTTTTTGCATGCCAAACTGGTTTGCCTCAACCCTGTATTTAGCACAGCTGCCCAGCTGATAAAGTACCATCGCTACACACTTGTGCAAAGGGACAGGTTGCCTCACATATGTGGTCTCAGGACTCATAAACGCACTAACGTCAGCACACAGCTCTTCAAATAACTGACGTGGCATCCTAAAATTTTCAATTCAGTCACCCTCATTAAAATGATTCTCCACAATATTGTCCCACCAATGTCCACATCTGTTTTTTATCCAGCAGGAATGGTTTACTGTTCTTATGGAGTTTGAATAATACATTAGACATAACTGGCTCTCACAATATACCTGAATCTCTGCATGAAAGGCTTCCATTAGGTACCACTTAAATACCTCCCTCTCTCGGCATAGAATATTTATTATTAAATGAATATCAATTTCATTATTATCTAACACAATGGCAGCAAACAGAAGGACCAAATTCCTCAGGCAGCCACAGGCGGGGAACATATCTGTGAGCAACACCATTGTGTCCTAGCAACAGACAACAATTGGTAATGCATGTGCAAATAAAGCAGACGCCGGCTTCTGATTCAAAGCCAGAAAACTCATGTAAACTGATGTGGAGCTCGCAGACCCGACTCAGCTTGCATGTAAACAGAAGGAAGCTGAGTCAGGTCACAAATTAATGATTGTCGTTCTTCTATCGGTGTGTACATGTGAACACAGTAACTGTATGTCTGACTCCAGGTGCAGGCTGCTATAAATATCATTCATATCATAAACATCAATATTAACAGCCAGAAAGTAAACTAATTATAATACATGGTTACTTTGTTGTGCTTGTAGTTTTAAACAACTACTCTTAACAACTAACAATTAAGAATGAGTTTTTAAACCCAAATTTATCAATCTATTCCAAAGATTTGTAATACCATTTTACCCTTAATCTGCCAATTAAACCTTCCATTACAGAGCAAGTGAACATAGCTGCCACAGTTTGACACAGTTTTTAACTCAGTTGCATTTTGCTCTGGTTTTCTGCAGTCTCAGAACCTATACTGTATCGTAATTTACTCAGATTGTTTTGAAAATGAGGTACCCCTTGTATTATGAAAAATAAAAAAACTCCAGATTTTAAGAACAAACTGATTCTTAATCACCTCATGAGTTCCATGGCATCTGGAGCTCTTGAGCTTTGCTCTCAAGCTCCCAAGTGGTCACAGAATTCTCTTGGAGTTCTTAACATTTGGGTCAATTATTCTGTGTTAAAGGGAAACTCCTGACTAGATACTGCCCCCAAATTCATTTTCTTTACCTTATTTGCAGTCTGTGTATCGTTGCCCTTTTTTTTAGTTTTCTTCTGTGCTGTTCTTAATCCTAATTTATAGTACCTGTGATTTAAAACACCGCCTGCTCCATGCTGCCCAGCTGTGTACGCTCCAGCTGTGCACCGTATCCAAATGAGGTTATTTTCGCCTGAACTGACGCACACTTTAGTGGCTGTGCTCGCGCGATCTCCATAGCAACTGGGGTCATAGTGCAAAGCACAGTCTCAGCATGATCATGCAAACTCGATGCTGATATTGCACTTTATATTGCCTGTGAGCCTTTACTCTTTATTATTTGTGCTGCTTGTGATTGCTGTGTAGCGCAATGTTCCTGGCAGCTATATCTGTGTCCATTATATGGCATGGTCGACAAGTATTGCAGTGCCAATTTCAGTGCAGTTTTTGCAGATATTTGCAGATAAGCAGACTGGATGGGCCTTGCGGCCCTTATCTGCCATCAACTTCCATGTTTCCACAGTATGTATATATAGTACTGTGTGTGGAATGGCAGAAGTGTTACTTCATACGGGGTCATTCTCAATGATTGCTAGCAGGTATTTGCAAAAGGACAACAACAAGAGAAGGCACTTTCTCTGTTTTCACTGGGATTCATACCAATCAGAAACATAGCCTGTATAACTGGGACATATATTGGCTGTAGTGTCCCTGGAATACCAAAACTCTGAATTTCTTGCAGTACAGTATAAGTCTGATTGAGACAGGCTGTCTTTCTTGTGACATATATTGCAGTGGAAACAGAGAAATGTCCTGCTTTTGTTGTGCTTTACAAAATACCTGTGAGCAGTCACTGATATTGACGCCATATGCAGTAACACTTGTTCTGTGGCCCACGCAAGAGTACCCACATAACTATAACAAGGCACAAACAGGTCCCACCCCCACCGCATCCCTGCTCCTCCACCGAAATAGTATACAGAATTATTTAGCAGTACCATTCAATCAAGGGTTATACAGTAGTTTAGGACAAAGTGACAGTGTGAAGAAAGCAAAAGTACTGTTGTGAAGAACCACCCTACATTGGTAGCAATTTCTGTTTTTCATCTCCTAATGTCTTGCATGGCTAAATATAGTCTTGCAGGTGATCCCTTGTAGGCACCGCTTTTTTGTGTGTTCTTGAAGCAGTGATCAGCGAGTGTCATATCTTGCTTTTGTTCCCCACACATCATTATTCCTACAATGTGTATTGGTAGCTGATGCTCCTCATTCATGTAATTTCACCTATACCTTGCAGATGCCTGGCTCCAATAGATGGTTCCCACAGTGCTGGATTGTTGCAGCAGAAACAGTTATTTTACCTCTGTAGAAGTTCATTAACAAGAAGTTTGAGCAATAAACACAAAATGTTCCTCTGTGAGGAGATGAAACAACAAAAAAGTTGTGTTTGACAGGCATCACATCCCATATCATTTCACCATGACAGTCAAGAATGCATGTGGTGGTATGCATGGTTGCATGTCATCTGGTGGCAGGCCTCCCTACAGTGTTTGTGCACTTTCCTTACGGCATTCATGCATCGAGATGCTGTGTCCCCTACTAAGCAGCAACACCACAGGGAAGAGAAGTGTCTTAAAGGGAAACTCCAATCACTGTTTAGTTTAGATAATAGCTCACTTTGTAACCTTAGTTAGTGTGGTTGCAAGTCCCAGTACACACCATCCACTGCATCACCCTTGTCCATCTGCCTAATGACCCAGTCATAGTATTCTACCAGATTTGTCTGGCAGTATCTCCCCATGACAATACTATGCTGTCTACTGTCCTGTAGACCATTAGACTGTAGCAGTGACACCAGCCTCTCCTTCATGAATGTCTCCATTAGTTTGCTCACAATGGACGTTAGGCTGAGCGATCTACTGTTCCATGGTTCATCCTTGGGGCCACGCTTATGGAGGGGAACCACATGAGCCATTTGACAATCCTGAGGTACCCATCCATAGTCCAGCGAGGCATAAATAGGTGTGACAAGGTCCCTGCCAGAACCTCTGCTAGCTCCTTCAATCCCCTTTTGTGAACTCCATTGGGCTCGGGCACCTTGTCCACCCTTAATGGCCTTAATCATTCCCACAGTCTTCCCTATGTGATTACTCCATCCATCTGCCCTCCCTCCTTTTCTACCCTCCCACCCTCCTTGGCTCCCCCCACCCCTTCTCCTTAGTAAATACTGAGCTGAAGCTTATGCCTTCTCTCCCCACCTCCTTGTGAATCCTTAATATCTGTTCCTTCTAACTCTGTTTCTCCAGGATGTACTTGAAGAAGTCCTTCTCCACCTCCCTAATGCCCTATGCCAACCTGCTTTCCCTGGACTCCTTGTCTGCCCTTACTGCCCTAGTCACCTCCCTCGGTTCCATGAGGTAGTCCTCCATGTCCTCCACCCTCACATTTAGTTTATATTTTCTAAAGGTGGCTGTTGTCTTCATTACCCTGTCTATGACACCGTAGCTTACACAGCAAGGCTTCATAGCCATAGCCTTTTTAATCTAGTCCTTATTGCACGATTTAATTGCCTGTAATATCCCTAGGTCTATTATCTCCTGCCTTTGGTTTGTGTACATGTAATGCTGAATTCTGACTATGAACCCTTGCACCACCTCATCCATCCTCATGAATTCATCCTTTCTAATTCCATCAAGCTTGTATTGTATACCACCCATTCCTTCCCCATATTCTGCTGTAACCATATTTACAGGTGTTCTCTCCATGCCAGTTGTTCTTCCATCCTCAGTTCCATTATACAGTCACTGTTATTTAGCAGTATGTCAAGGGGTGCTCCCTGGTTCTATGTGAAAACGGTGATCGCGGAAGGGTGATTGCCACTTGGGAGAGTGTACATCGCCGAAAATGAATTATGGCATTGTACACTCACAGCGACTATGAAACTAGTGACCATTTTTCGATGTTATGAGGGGGGGCTGTGCCCCCTGCACCCCCCTACTTAAGGATTCTCAACTCCAGGGGGGTGCATATTGGGGGGTAAAACTTACAAAAAAAATAAGAAAACCTGACCCGACGCAAAAAAGCGATCATGCCAAGAACAGAACCTGGCACTCTACAAACTCCAGCCTGCCACCTACCTCCCATGCCACACAGCCAGCTCAGCAGCTGACCACCTCACTACACCCCATATACCCTCCCTCTCCTTCCGCCCATCACGTGGTGTGTTCCCCCCCCACACATGTATATATAGCTACCTCCCGTCGCTGTATTCGCCTACCCCTGTATCCGGTCACTGCCCTGCCAGGTAGCCCAGAACACAGACACCATGACTGAGTCACCCTTTTTGTAAGCACTCAATGGCGGTCACCATGTTCACTGGATACTATGTTCCTTTCCTTGTTTTGTCCGATGACCAACTGCATTAGGAATTTTCCCTGGAAGAAGTCCAGCAATACCTGTTCCCTTCTATTTTTGGTGGCAGTATTACTCCAATCCACTCATGGCTGGTTAAAATCCGCCACTATCACCACACACCCTTTCATGCAGTCCCTCCTTCCCTGCCGTGCTAGTTCTCTATCTAACTGTTCTGCTTGAATGTTGCAAACAACTTGTTAGCATATCTCCCCTAATCACAAACACACACACACACACACACACACACACACTCACACTGACACTCACACCACTATCTGAGCAGAGTCATGTTCCCTAGTTTTTCATTTAACATTGTCATGGCCTAGTGTCCCTTCTTTCCTCCATCAAGTACCTTTTCCATGCCCGATCCCAAAGCTCACTGGGTCTTATATATCCCCCATTAATCATTTTTGTTATTCTATGCTACACTGCCTCCAGCTATCTATGTCTTTCTTCAGGTGAGGACTCTGTAACTGGGCACAGTATTACAGATGTTGCGTTACCTGTAATGTACATAGAGGCAGTATTACCTCTTTTCTCCCGCTTTTGAAAACCATCCAAATACAGCACAACATTCAAGCTATTTTGATGTAAGCCTTATTACATAGACACGTTTCTTTTATGGAATCACTTATGATGACACCCAGGTCCCATTCCCTTGAAGTAGCAGTCATCTGTACCTAGGCTTGGCCCCTGTGGAGATAAATGTAGTTGGCAAGCATGTACTACAGCTTGCTCTGGATGAATCTGAACAAGAGCAAAGTGCTGCTGATACAGGAAGGCATCCTGTGGTCAGCTGTAGTGGGTGTTTTGGTGTCATGATTAAACATAGAATTTTTATAAATGACTAGACAAGTGACTCTTACATTAATGTACCTGTTGTCCAATGTAGTGAAATGTATGTATTTTCCTGCTGTTAATTTTGTGTTTCATTACTTTTGTAAGGTGAGAACGGGTTGCATGATTTGGTGCCTAACAAATAGATGTACTAGCGTTACTAGCTTAACCATTCTTATTCAGTCTTACTTATTGCAGTCTTCTTTCATATGTCCACCACATATAACTTTTTGACATTGAACCACCTCTGTAACCTCTGCATTTCCCTATGCAAGTACCTTACCACCTCATTATTACAGTACTTACCATGCCACTGCGCTTACTTTCATCTGCATAGAGACAATGTTGACCTTTATTTCTTCTTTTGTGTCCTCCATGAACACATTACAAATGACAGGCCCCATGACAGTCCACTGTGATCTTCATTCACCACAAGTCACATTGTTTAACACTAGCCTCTGCTGTCTCCACCTTAACCTTCTTCTCATCTATTTAACTATGTACTTTGCTTCTCCAAGATGTTCTCATTTCTTCAACAACCTTCATTGTGTCACTGATTCAAGTTCCTTTCTTTTGTGCTTGACTCGTAACCAACACCTTTGTTACAGAGTAAAAAGATAATATACAGCTTGTTTGAGAATGTCCCTGCCTCATTTATAGCATACTTTCATTTTAATTTCAGCTTGTATAACACTAATTTGAGATGGCCACTGCATCTACTTACACATTGGGGGACAGCAGCAGTTCAACTAACAGTGAGACTGAAGAACTCGTTATGGATGTACTGCTGAGTGCAAGTAGTTCTGGTGGTGAAATACGACCCTATATGTTTGAGCCTCGGCATGTACGCACTTTGTCTTCCTCAAGTGACACCTCCCACTTCAGCAATTCCAATGATGGCATGGCTTCAGTATTGCCAAATCGCTTTGATAATCTTGATTCGTGTTCCTGTATGAAATGCTCCATAATGCCAACCTATTGGGAGTGTCTGTGCTGTGCTGAAGTCTCTCATCAGCTGGGTGATAAACTGGATGGTCTCTAGTGCATCACTGACCATCCCAACTTACAAACAGGTTGTTTGTTTTCGTTTGTTGTCCAGCTTGCACTTATCAATATTTGTGGGTGTTACAGACACCTTCACTCTCCTGATCCAGCACCAAACAGGTATATGTAGACTTATGTACGGGATATATATCCTGGCTGCATGGTGAAATGTGTTCAACTTTAGTTTGTTTTACCACGTGTGAAATTATTTCACAACCAACTGAGCTAAGGCTGCCATGTATATACTTCCCATCCACATTGGTACAACATATCTGGTTACTTTGACTACATGTGCATATCTAAAGTCCCCTTGCACTCGTCAACTATATGTTTACATGTTTAACCTTGATTCAAGTGGTGCAGTGCTCACTTAAATCTTTCAATATTGTATAATGTTTCTATTCTAAGTCCATACTTTGTTTTTTTTCTGCACTTTATGTATGCTACTGCTCCCTGGAAGTCTGTGGTGCAGACCACTTCCAGAGTCGACTGCCTAACACCCAGCCTGAAGCAGACCACCATGGGAAATCGGGACAGACACTTTCCTCCCCACCTCAGCATGAACGTGCAGGCCCTACCTGCCTGAACCAATGGTGCCTGCTGATTGGGAGAGCCAGATAGTCATGCCCGGCTTTGGATGTGTGTCATTGTGGTGGGGGAGAAGGGGTTCAGTCGCCTGTCCAGGGAACAGTGTATTTTGACTTTAATTTTGCCCCTTTAGCACAGACATTAAATAATGTAAGTGCACCAACTTGTAAAAGTCTGCTGGCTCTTCACCCACCCATAAGGCATCACTCCTTGCAGTGTACCCGATCAACATTGGTGTGTGCTGCAGAACAATGTGATCCCTCTATCCAGCTCAGGTACAGGAGAGCAGTCCTCTGGATGCTCAATCCTTCACCTCCCCTCCTGACCACCGGCAGCCCTAGTCAGTCCCCTAACCCAGGTCACCGGCTTGGCTTGAGGTAAAGATCACAGTACTTCAACCATCATGGCAACGTGCTGACCAGTGAGTACATACTGAGGCCCCATAGTGTATACGCATGTTGTTTACAGTAAATTCTCTGTAATGCCTTCATCCTTTCCATGTCCGTATGAAGTTTAGTCCTCCATCAATGCACACAGTACTATGGCTGTGGCCTCAGCACTGTTTTATACAATGGCATCACAACCTCCTTTGTTACACTAGTGTCACCTCCGCCTAGCAACCACAGAATACCACCACACCTGCCAGCCGCCTATTTCATTAACACCCATTAATTACTCCCATCATCACCCAGTACAAAAAATGTATCACATTCATGTGACATGACCTTCCTGCTGTGAATCCATGCTGAATTTTATCCTGGCCACCAAAGTATTAAAAGCGTAACACTATTCTTTCTTTATGTAGCACCAACATGAAGTTACACACTACTATACGAATATACAAACATATGAACTAGTCAGCAGATAAAGGCATTTTTGTCTATCGAGTCTGCTCAATTGTGCCGCTAGCAGCCATTATACTAAACTTGCCCCTTCCCTCCCCCACTACAGTGATCCTCCCCCTTACCCTGTCCCATCCACTTTTGAAACATCCCACTTTGTTACAGGATATAACTTCCTCTAGTAGTGTGTTCAACCGTGTAACTACCCTCTACGTAAAAAAGTGTCTCCTCATTTTCTTCCTGAGCCTCCCACCCTCCAATCTCAGATTGTGCTCTCTGGAGTCCCTCCATCTCCATAATTGGAAAAGACCATCCGTGCCCACCTTATTTATTCATGTCATGTACTAGAAGGTTTCAATCATGTCCCCCCTGTCCCTCCTCTCCTCCCGGTAGTACATGTTCAACTCCCTCAGTCCACTCTCCAAGGGCAAGTTCACTGGCCCCTGGATCATTTTTGTTGCCTTGCATTGCACTGCCTCCAGTAACATTATGTCCTTCTTCAGGTACAGCCACCAGAACTGCATGCAGTACTCCAGGTGTTGTCTAACCAGTGACCTATATAGCAGCAGGATCACCTCCTCCCTCCTGGAGGATATGCCTCTGGCAATACAACCCAGCATCCTGTTGGCCTTTTTCAGTTGCCTTTCTGCACTGTGTATACTTGTTCATTCATCCCATTATGTTCACACCCAGCTCCATCTCCTCCTCTGTCTTGGCTAGCAGAATCCCCCTTCCCCCCAGCTGTTAGCTCTTCCTTTGGTTATTTTCTAAGAAATGTAACACCTTGCATTTCTTGGCATTAATCTCCAGCTGGCAAGTGTCTGACCATTGCACCAATATTGCCAGATTCTCTTGCAACCTCTGCCACCCCTCCAAGTCAGACACTAATGTTCCCATCTTGGTGTCATTCACAGAGTGATCTTGCTCTTTACATCTATTGCAATGTGTGCTATGAAAATCAAAAACAACACTAGCCCCAGTATAGAGCCATATGGCAAACCATTTGCCACTGCACTGGGCGATGACATCTCCACTCCCACCACCACACTCTCCTGTCTCCCTGGCAGCCAGCTAACTATTCATTTCACCATCTTCGCCCCTGTCCCTGTGTCTTCCAGCTTGCTACCTATTATCTCATGTGGTACCAAATCAAATGCCTTACTGAAGTCCAGGTACAGTACATCCACTGTATTGCCCCTGTCTAATTGCCTGTTTACGCAGTGATAGTACTCCACTGTGTTGCTCTGACCAGATCGGCCAGACACAAACCCATGCTGTCTGCTGTCCTGCAGACCATTAGCCTCTAGGAGGGAAACCAGCCTCTTCTTCAGTTTCATTTTTCCCTGATGTACCCAAGTAAGTCCTTCTCACCATAGTTAATGCCCTGTGCTATCATGAGTTCCAGGGATGCCTTGACTGCCATGACTGCCCTTGTCACCTCCCTTGACTCATTCAAGTAATCCTCTCTGTCCTCCCCTTGTCTGTTATTTTTTTTACCATCTAAAGGCAGCTCTTTTCTTTCTTACTTTCTCCATGACTCCACTGCTCACCCAGCTAGGCTCTTGTAGCTTGTCCTAGTCAATACCCTGGTACTGTTTCTCTCATCCTCATGAAGTCTGCCTTTTGTAATTTTAACACCATTGTTCATGATACTACTCCCTCTTTCCTCGTGTTTAACCTGAACTACAACGAGTGGGGTTTACTCCCTGCCACTGCCTCCTTCATGCACAGCTCCCTCACAAATGCCACATTTGACAGTAGTAGGTCAAGGGTAATCCCTAACCTGGTTGGCTCATTGACCATGTGCAATTGGAAGCTGTCCTGAAAGCCATCTCAAAGTATCTGCTCCCTTATATTCGCGGCTGTTGTGGTGCCCCAATATAATCCCAGCGGGTTGAAGTCCCCCTCAATCACTGAACAGACCCTTCTGCATGTAATTCTGATTTGTCCCTCAGGTTCCATGTATAGCTCCTCAGTCTGAGATGGTGGCCTGCACACCCCCTACCATCCTGAGGTTACTATTTTTGGAGTCCGGGAGCTGCACTCATAATGACTCTATGTTGCCTTCCTCGCCTTCCTTCCTGACACAGTTCCGACCTTCCATCACATACAGTGCAGCACACACTTTCTGTGGCAGTGTGTCATGCATGATAGTGTTGGATGATCTGATGTGACCATAGCATCAAGCCTTCAGTTATTAATTCCTGATGAACCTTTTTGTCTTTCTTTAGAGGTATGCGCCTGTCCGCCTACAGACAGTACACCCATTGGATTCATGACATTTTAGGATGTAAGCTAAGGAGAGTCATTCCTGCTTACGTAGTTACTTCCATTCATAACAAATGGCCAGAAGGAAGTGGAGTTTATAAGGAATTCCATGATGCTGATGAGGAAGGGGATGAAATGTGGATTTCAACAAAACAATTAGAAACTCTTTAAAACTGTTTATCATGTTCATAATTACTATTACTTGTTCCTCAAGTGTCATTCTGTTGTCTTTTAAATAAGGCTTCCTGGACCACTGAAGTTAACAGTTCACCTCTTGGATGGAAACCATCCTGTTAAATGTGCATGGCTAATTCTGTTTGTTGTGGCATTTATTGCCTTTCACAGATGTTTACCTTTCACTGTTTCCATATATTAAGTATGCTTTATGCAACATAATCATTTTAATAATTTTGAGTGCATGCTACCGACTTTAAAGTTTGATAATCCTGTATCGTGTGTGAGTATCAAAAGAATACATTACCTGTTTGGTAACGGCAATTGTTTTAAGTGATGTTCATTTATAAGTACATACATGTGAACTTTCAATAAATGCATTTTTACATGATGTACACAGTTGCGCCAACATAGCATTTCAGTACAGCTATTGATTACCTGAGATTTGATTAACTCCTGATTTGCATGGCATTACAATTTGGGTCACTAACATGTTCATAGGTTTATAGGTAGGAATTACAAGTCAAAATTGCTAAATAAGCCATATGGAGACTTGCCACTAACAGTGGATGTATTCTAATATTTTATCCCCCATGTATAAATCTAACTGATGTTTAAAGGCCTCTATACTAGTGGCCTCCACTATCATCTCTGGCAAGGCATTCCACGCCTTAACTACCCTCTGGTTAAACCAATTGCCCCTTCTAGTGCTCTTATATAAATCCCCTTTCAACTGATAAGGGTGTGATCTTGTGGCCCTGTCTAGAGTCACCTTTCTGGTAAGACCAGATGTTTTCCAAATCACTTCATCATGAAAAGCTATGTATACATAACACAAGTCCCCACTTGTTTTTTGATAGGATATTGAATAAACTCCTAATTCCCTAAGCCTGTCCTTATATGCCATATCCTTAATCCTTTTCACTGTCCTCATCAGTTTCCTCTGCACCCTGTCCACAGCATTTGTATTGCATACACTTTGGGATGAGCAGATTGGGGCACCATATTCAAGCACTGGTCTCACAATGGAACAATAAAGGGGCATCGACACCTCCTCTCTCCTACTCTTTATGTTTCTCAATATATTTCACAGAATCCTAATTGCCTTTTTCACACATTCACTATTGTGTTTCTCAAAGCTCAGGGTGTCAATTATCCAAACCCCAGGTCTTTTTCATTTACAACACTACAAATACTACAAAGCCGTCTTTCGGACGAGACGTTAAACCGAGGTCCCATCTGCTTGGATTGGTGGTAGTTCAGGTGGATGTTAAAGATCCCATGGCACTTGTCGAAAAGAGTAGGGGAATTATTTTATTATAAGAACATCAAAAACAAGAAAATAATACAGAGAGTGTTATCTCACACCAAATAATAATTGAAAACCAAAAAATTCAAAAAAAAATCCAAAATCAATCATTTTGACAGTATAACAACAAAATCAAAAAACTGTGTTACGTCACACAATCAGTAATAAAAGATAAAAGTAAAAAAGAAAAACAAATGTAATCATAAACAACCCACCCCTACCCACCCCTAGGTTACAAAATTACTTATTTATATTTAATAAACCTCGTGAAACCCTTCCACCAATTAAATACCTTCCTGTTAGTAGCATGATCACAATCATTTTGAAATACCCTTTCCATTGCCCCCTGAATCAATAATCCCACAGTATCATAAGACATCAATTTCTGGTATATAACCCACTGGCATCTAGCCTGCCATAAATAATACGTTAAACAAAAACAGAATATTATCCAGGTATCATAATGATACTGGCTCCTTAACTGAGGGTAATAACCTAAAATTAACATGTCATAGTTCAGATGCAGTAACCATCCCATATTCCATCGTGCAGATAAGAATTTCCAAAGAGAACAGACATAGGAACAGTGGAATAAAAAATGCTCCATTGATTCTTCTTGGGAAATACACCCAAGGTAAGGACAAAGTCTTTCATTTATTGCTTTATGTTTTGCATTACCCCGAACATTTATTCTCCCATATACCGAAAGCCAAATGAACTCCCACATATGTACTGGTAACCTGGGATTATTTAATTTCTGAAGAACACTTTTAATCCTAATTGAGGGACAGTTCTTAAAGGCCGGTTCAGGTGGATAGATTGAAGACATCACTATTTCATAAAGTTGTAAACTGTTACTGTTCTTCACCGCCTGGGCAGTCAACCCCCATTTAACAAGTTTTATTTGCTATAGACACAAAATATTGTGGAAGACACAGTTTGCGAAAAAACTTATGTGGCAATACGTGCCATGTTCCAATATGAGGACTCAGAACATGTTTGAGTAATACCCCATATAAAGCCAGTGTAGATGACAATCCAATCCAGACATTCTGTGCCAAAAAAAGTGTAGCAAAAAACGTAACTGGATCCAACATTCCAAGATCCCCCTTTTTTTTTCCAAGGTATGTATATTGTCTTTTTATTGGGTTAAGCCTATTTCCCCACAGCATTTGAAAAAATAAACTATATATACAGGTTTCCAATTCAACTAGTAATGGAAACACCATTGCAGTATATAGTAAGCTAGGGATGATAAACTTTTTTATGATCTGTATCCTTTTAATTTTTGAAATTTTCCAATGTTTCCACTGATTAATTTTCCATTCTATCGAAGCTAAAGCCTTTTCCCAATTCAAGGTAGGCAAATTTTGAGGACCATACAATAGCCCTAATATTTTAATTGGCTTAGATTAAATGGAGAGATCTTGAATAATTACATCCAAAGACTCCCCTTCCCCAGTGAATAGACCCTGGCTCTTTCTCTTTTGAATCTTTGAACTGGATACCCTAGAAAAATACTTCATAAGGTCTAAAAATATCTCCACATGTTCTAAACTCAAAAAAAATACACAAAGGTCATCAGCATAGGCCTGAATATAAAGTTGGTCCTTAAAGGAAGGCCCCAAAATCCCTTCGCATTTAGGCCTCTGTGAAGTAGATTGGATCAAGGTATCTGTCACAAAGGAATATAATAAAGGGCTCAATGGACATCCCTGCCGTACCCCAGTAGAAACCTGAATACCCTCCCCCAATGCACGCTGTATAATAGGATGAACAACAGTCCCGGAATATAATAATTTAATCCAGTTTATGAAGGCATCAAGAACCCCATAATGTTGGAGCGTAAGAAACAAAAATGGGTGATAGACTCTATCAAAGGCCTTACATTGATCTAACGATATAATACAACCTGATTTGTGTGATTGGCCCATAAGTTCAATTAAATCTCGTATTACCATATGTGCCTGCTGAATTTTCCTACCAGGGAGTCCACAATATTGAAAAGGTGAAAGTACTGTCACCGCATACTGCTTAAGTCTAGTATTTAAAATCCCTGTTAAAATTTTATAATCAGTATTCAGAATAGTGATTGGCCTCCAATTTTCTAATAATGTTTTATTTCCAGTTTTATATAAAAAATCAAGAGCCCCTCAGAGAACCAAACAGGCAAAGTTATTGCTGACAAAAAAAATTAAAAACTAATTCCAAACACATAGAAAATTCTTCTGGTAATGCTTTATACAATTCAGAAGTTAAGCCATCTATGCCTGGAGAAGTCCCAGATTTAAGTGATTTGATAACTGCCATAATTTCTGATTTTGTGATAGATTTAATTAACCCAGATTTATCAAATTGAGATTCTTTAAATTGTATTGGATACAAAAAGTGATTTATGTCCTCATCACTAGGGGGCACTGTAGGAGCATGAGAGAGTAAGTAAGTCTGTAAAATGTGTTGTAAACCGCTAAAATCATCTATCAACTGTCCTTCATCATCCAGCAATGCCAATAGTGTTGTATTAGTTTTGAATTGTTTAAAAGCTTCATAAGGGTCCCCCTGTGGTTGTTTTTTAACACCAAATTGAAAAAGAGCTAGTGAGGTTTTTGCCCTATTATACTGTACTTCTTGTAATTGTTGTTTCAACGCTTGTATTTGGGCTGAGTAATTTATTTTTGAGGTATTAGCTAAGGAAATTAAATAATATAACTGTTGTCGAAGTTGTAAATACTTAAAAAATCTCGAATTAGCCTTGGACCTCCCCTGGTTTTTAAGTAACTGACCTAAATCCTCTTTAGTGTCACCCCACCATTTCCCCAAATCCTCATATAAAAAGGAAACTGAAATTCATGCATTAAGTAATGAGACCACCTTTTGAAGCATCCCAGGAGTCTGTAATAAAGGGGCACTCAGTTTCCACCTAGTCTTCTTCCACTGAGGGAGAGAGTCAGAAAAGAATGAACATTGTAGCAGCAAATGATCCGAAAAAGAAACAGGAATCATATTAAAATGAAAGGGAAGATTATCTGATACAAAAATATAATCTATAGTAGATGTATATGCATTTTTTTGATAAAGAAGCTTATGCCTCATGATTGACTACTACCCATGACCAACCAGTTCAGTTATCAATGCATGTAATGCATAGGAATCACAATAACTCTTCTTTCCCTTATCCCTGAAACTTTTTCCACCTATTTTCAACACACAATTAAAATCTCCACATAAGAAAACTTCAAAGGAAGTAACCAGAAATGGCCTTATCATATTAAATAATGTTACTCTTTCTGCCTTCAATTGTGAACAATAGACATTAATAAAACGACAAGACATAGACTTCCAAACCCCATCCAAAATCATCAGCCGCCCTTGCATAAGATCTATCAATTTCAACAGAGAAAATTCATACGTATGAAAAAGAAACCCCAAACCATCAGCTGAGTGTTGCCCAAAGGACCAATATGAAGGCCCCCAGCACCATTCTCTTTGAAAATTCCTAGCTTGGTCAGCAGTATACATCCAGGTTTCCTGAATTAGACAACGATCTAAAGAATCACTGTGAAGATAATTATACAGAACCTGTCACCTTTTATAGTTCAAAATACTATGAACATTTAAAGAACCTAATTTAAATTGAGCCATTTCAAGAAAAAGGAAAAAAAACAAAACCCCAAAAAGGTAACCTCAACCACCTTTTTTCTGCCTCTTTTTCTTTTTGCTCTTATAGCCTTCCTGAACCACACAAGGGAAGGGGGGACTGTCCTGTACTGATTGGGAATCAGGATCTTGACAATCCATGACCGAATCACCCTATGGAGTAGATAAAACTTCAAACAAATTACTGGTCTCCAGACCTACTGAAGGAGGGGGGATTATAGGCTTAAAAATCCTAGAGGACCATCTAACTGGAAGTAACGATGGAGAAACAATCCCTTAAGGAAGAATCTCCTGTGGTTTAGCATAACATACTGGAGATAGAAGGGAAAAGGACATATCAGAGACTGCCAGTGGAAGAACCACTGCTGACTCTGGCTCAGGATATGCAGGAGAAAAAACAACTACACCCTCGGGGACTAAGTTCCCAGAAACTATACCTATAGCTGAATCTTGGGCCTTCTGAATCAAAATTTCTGGACAAGTAGTAGAGACTTTATTCTTAGCGGCCCATTCGCACTCTGAAAAAAACATGGCCTATTCCCTCACAAAGATTGCATTTAGTGGCATTCACACATTGAAAGGCAATATGTCCTAATGCCCCACAGTTTTCACCCCGAGGTTTGTCACAGGAACTGGAGATATGTGTCCTAGACCCACATTTATAACAGGCTCTGGGCTGCCCTGCATAAAAACAGACACCCCTGTCTCGTCCTAACAAAAAATAATTTGGAATATGTGAGATGCCAGTCTCAGATTGCCGAAGTTTAACCTTAAATCGCCATCCCCCAGTCCAAAACTGTTCGGCATCCAAAATGGCCTCCTGAGAGCTTAATACCTCACATTTCTGAGAAAGCCAATACAGAATATCATCTACATGAACCCCCTCATTCCTAAACATAATAGTCACAAACTTAATCAAAGGTTTTGTCAGGGGTATAACTAAAAAAGGGGTCCAGAGAGGAGAAAATTTTAATTGATTATAGCGTTCCCAAAATAAATCTAGGGCAGAGGGTGATCGAAAACTAACATCAAAGTTGTCCTCCCCCGAGATATTTATAAAAGCAAACACTTCCCTAGGGGAAAAATGGAGGGAGTCTTTCAATAAGATTTTTCCCACATAATGCCTATCGGGTTGGGTCTCTAAACCTCCCTTGTACCGCAACCTTACAGCATTCCTACGTGGAGCTGTATCTTTTTTTATTTTAGAAAATAAATCAGATAATAAAGATTTTTCAGTTACAGTATCCTTTTGGACAGGGGTTGTAGGTAATTCATATCTCAAATCTATTAAGATTTCAGGAGGACCAGATTGGTCAGTCTTAGAGGCCAGTTCCAGGGTCTCATGTTTCACCTTAGTCTTGTCAGGGACCACAGTTAAATCAGGCAGACGAGGCTGCCAGGTTGGTTCATTTTGAGAGAAGTTCAACTTGAGGTCCCAATCCGGGGTAGGGTGCCATGAATTCCCCTTCCTAGTCCATCCAGCCACACTTAAAGCCGTTTCAGGAGTCCAAGGATCATTAGGTGCAACATGCATCAGGGATACAGCTTCAGGAGTAGAAGAAACACCTACTGTTGGCAAGGTCTTACTGCAGCTGATAATCCTCCAAATTCCTATTAGCAGAAAACACTGCCGCTTTCTCCCTTCCTTCTTCTCCCACCCTGTTCTCGTGGATCACATTATGATTCAAAATGAAAACTCAGACACCCAGTCTGATCAAATGGCTCAGTTTGAAAACTACAGCTTACCTCTGCTGTAGGCAATGTTGTAGAAGTTGCAGGAAAGGAGCACAAAGACCTAAACCTGCATTCCTGGACAAGGTGTGTGTAGTTCGTGGTGCAACCGAGCCCCTGACTCCGTGACGACCACATCCGGGCTCTCAAAATCTCCGTAGCAACCGGAGCAACTTCAGGATCCAATCCTGGTATAGAAACATTTTGCTCAGGCTCTCGGCACTGAATCGATACTGATTCAACTCTGCCAGCCACAAGAAAGTCTCCAGTGGAGCGGAGCGATTGTACAGTCACGGAATCCTCACACGGCAGAACAGCTCCTGCAGTCTCTAATTCAATCTCGCTGCCTATGACAGTCTCACTCTGAATGCCATGTACAGGTAAATCCTGAAGAACCTGCGAGTTCAATTGTGTCTTTACTTTGTTATATTCACGAGTTAATACAGATAATTGACGTTCCAGTCTCTGTTCTCGGTTCTCTAATAAATGGCCACTGGAAGGGTCTCCTGTTAATTCCCACACAGCCGATAAATCTTCCGTTGACACAAAAATATCTTTTTCGTCCATATCCTCGTCGGGCACCTGACGTTCAGGTATCCTTGTAATGTCTCCCATTTTACCACTGGAACCGCACCTCATCGCGCTCCTTGCAACCGTCCTCCTCAGAGTTTGACCACAAATGCACAGGTCCACAGCAAGTCCCCCTACTGGCCGAGCAGTAGGGGAATTTCCCCGGTGTCCTGGCCAAATTTCCCTCATTCACTAAAAATACCACCAACAGCTTAATCTGGTTCAAGGTCAGTTGGCATTCATCTGTATCCCCCTCCCCGGGTTGTGCCTGAAAATAGACAGGATTTGTCTAGTGCACTTACCCGGTCAACAAAAACTAAATAAATAAATAGGCATATTATTGATATAGTGCTCAGCCCCAGGATTATTAACACCAAAGTGCAAGACCTTATACTTGGTAATATTAAAGACTAGTTTGAGGTTGGCCTGGTGGTGCAGAGGGCTGAGGCACTGGCGCCTTACCTCAAACCACCACACCCGCAACCCGGGTTCTGGAACGGACTCGGGTCACTGGGGGTCGTCGGGGCAGGAGACGATTGAGCGTCCGGAGGATTGCACTCCTCACTTGGGGTGGGTTAGGGTGATGCCTTGCTTTGTAGTGGCCCCTGGTGGAGACCAGGAGCACTACAAGATGCAGCGCAATTTCAGGAGTGCCAGGAAAACACAGAAAAATGGCATCCAAGCGACCAGATGACGGCCGCCTGGATCCCCGCCTCCATGGAGCCCCCGGGGAGCCAGAACCGATTTCAGTAGCACCCAGGGCTGAGAAAAGGAATGCCAGAAGGCAATTTCCCCCCGGAAGGAGGGAACACGCCCTACAATGGGTTACGTCAGGCTACCCTGGGTCGGCTGCAATATGGGATTGGGAAGCTGGCACCGGGATGGGTTCAGAGTGTAGAATGGGGGAGTTTCTTGGCAGAAGGCCTGAAGAAGAAGCCGGTTGGACACAGGGGGTAAAATAAATAATAGTGTTCAATTGCCCATGTTACCAAATTATTGAGTTCTTTTTGAAATCTATTTACATGTCATCCACCATATTGAAAGTCCTTTGGTGTGCCGCGCATCTACTTGCACAGCACAAAAGAAATAGTACATTTCCCCAAAATGCTCTATTGAAACTCAATTCGCCATCATGCATTGCATTTGAATATAGTAGATATAGTTAATGACACAAATGGTACACTCTGGCAATGCACACGGCATGTGCATGCACGTCACATCTGGGTGAAGCGCCATACAGAAATGCAACATATTCAACATGCAACATGCAATTGGGGCAATTCATCATGTGATGCATGAATGGTACCAGTTGCATGTCATGGCCCCATTTGCATGTCTGCAGCATGGATGCACCTGACCTGATGCGCATGGTGGCCTGCAAACCACACCACCACCTGCCCATTTGCTTGCTGGGTATCCCATCCCTGGAACTGTGGTGGCCACCCGCCCAACCCTGATACCCATCGCTGACTGGTAATAAACAATGACAATCCCTGGTATCGACTGGTACCCCCCCCCATCACAACCATGATCCATCCCAAACACATAACATAAGAAACCAAAATCCATGGTAGTCTAGTGGTATCCCCCAATCCCAAACCTCATCCATCGCCTACCAGTTCTCAACTTCCAGGCCCTGCTGTGATGGGGGAGCAGTGTGAGAGGTGGTTCTTGAGTTGATTGGGGGGGGGGTTGGGGTTACCAGTAGACTAACATGGCTTTGTGTTTTTTATGTAACGGATCAGTGGGTGGATCATGGTTGTGAGGTAGGAGCCACTAGACTGCCATGGATTTCTGTTTTTTATTGCACGGGTCTGCGATGGATGGTGGTTGTGAGTGGGGTGCCACATGACTACAAGGGATTACTGTTTTTATTTTCAATTAAGTATATTTTATTGAAATAGAAGAAACAGTAACATTACAAACAATCCCCAAGTAGCTTCCCTCCCCATTCAGAATGGAGGTGGAAGAGCCCCAAAGACACAGGGAAAGTTTTGACAGTATGAATTACAGGCTCAGTGTATATAACTCTTATGAACAACATTGGCAAGACCTGACATATTGATTGACCAAATATTATCAACCCCCACCCACCCCACTGCACCCTCCCAGAGCACTCAGAAACAAACAATCAGAAATAGGGATTGCTGTTTTTATTTTATGGGTTGATGATGGATGGGTGTTGGGAGATTGTTGCCACTAGTCTACCATGGATTTTTGTTTTATTTCTATTATGAATTGACAATGTATCATGTTTGGGAGGTAGGGGACCACTAGACTACCACAGATTTTCATCAATTATTATCAGTCGCCATTGGGTATTGGGGTTGTGAGTGGAGCCAGGACACTACCAGTGAAGGATGTTTTTGTTGTACAGTACGGGATTGTAGGGTGTTGTTTGGCCAGCTACAGGGCTGAATTCTTGCATTATGTGCTGGACAGCTTAGTAAATGGTACAGCAGAACACCACTGCACACACCAGCAGCAGTAATACATGATAAACAATATGAAACATGAACATTTTAATAACAATACTTGAACGTAGCATTAACACATGATGAAAAGACATAACTATTTAATAACAGTACTTAGATGTGGATGTACAGAAGCTATTTAGTTCTACAGTTTAACTATGACTTTTGAATCTGGTAAATGATGCCTGTTAGTGGTAACTTGAAGGCTCTTTCCGCCTACTGGTTCCTTGTCGAGCGGTCCGCCTGCTCACTGACAAAATGAAGACGCCTGCCCCAGATCAACCAACAAGGCAAAAAAATGCCGTGATATAGTTGTGCATTATTATAATGAAAAATTGTTGAACTATACCTATACAAGAACTTATACTTACAGAAATGCAAGTCACAAGTGGGGTACCTCAGGGATCAGTCCTGGGGCCAATCCTCTTCAATATCTTCATTAGTGACATTGCAGATGGACTAGAGGGTAAGGCTTGTCTGTTTGCAGATGACATCAACATCTGCAACAGAGTAGATGATCCAGATGGGGTGGGCAGAATGAGAAGAGATCTGGATAAACTAACAAAATGGTCAGAAGAGTGGCAACTGGGGTTTAACGCAAAGAAGTGCACGATCGTGCACATAGGGAAGAGAGGTGTTGGCTCTAGAAATTTATTGCTTTCTTTTTTTCTTTCTTTTTTATGTGTAGGTATGGTGTTAATTTTTATTTTAATTGATTGGGAGGAGTGAGATATGAATCTGTAAGGGGCTGGAGAGTGGAGTGGAGTGGGGATCAGCATGGAGACAAGAAAGTATTTCTGTAAACGTAGAAACATAGAAACATAGACGTTGATGGCAGATAAGGACCGCAAGGCTCATCCAGTCTTCCCATTTCTTTTTCTACCTTATGAATGTGCCATAGGCCTTTGCTCTGTCAATGGCCTATCTATTCATACTCATCTGTATTGCTCCCTTATGCCTGTTCCATGCCTGTTTGAAGCCCTGCGCTGTATTCATATCCACCACTTCTTGAGGTAGGCAGTTCCATGTATCTGCCACCCTTTCTGTGAAAAAGAACTTCCTCACATTACCCCTTAATTGGCCTCCCTCTAATCTCACGCTGTGTCCTCTTGTCCTGCTATTTTTCTTATATTGAAACATGTTAGACTCTTTCACCTTGTTAATGCCCTTAAGGTGTTTGAATGTTTCAATCATTTCACCTCTCTCTCCCTCCTTTGCTCTAGGGTATACATATTGAGTTCAGTTAATCTGTCCTCAAATGTTTTCTGAAGCAGTCCCTGCATCATTTTGGTTGCCCTTCTCTGGACTGCCTCAATTTGATTAATGTCCTTGTGAATGTGTGGCCTCCAGTACTGCACGCAATACTCCAGATGGGGACTAACAAGTGTCTTGTAAAGAGGGATTATTACCTCCCTCTTCCGACTTGTGATACCCCTACTAATACACCCCAGCATCTCTCTAGCCTTATCTACTGCTTTAGAGATCTGCTTGGATGATTTCAGGTCTTTGGTGATGATGACGTCAAAGTCTCTTTCTTCCCTTGTGACTGCCAGCAACTCCCCTTCCAGACTATAGGTGGCTTCAGGGTTTCTCTTCCCTATGTACATGATCTTGCACTTCTTTGCGTTAAACCCCAGTTGCCACTCTTCCGACCATAAGTTTTTGTCCCTAGTAGTCTAGTGGTTCCCCCTTCCCGCTCCATGCCCCAATCCCTATAAAAGAAATAAGTTATTGTCCCTGGTAGTCCAGTGGTTCCCTCCTCCTGCACAAAACCCCAATCCCCGTAACATAAATATTTTATTATCCCTGGTGGTCTAGTGGTACTCCCTCTTTGCCCAGTACCCTGATCATAGTTAAATCAAGAAAAAACCCATCCATGGTGGTCTAGTTGTACCACCCCACCCATACTGGACCCCATCCCACCTGGCTCCCCCACCCAGGTCATCAGCGTGTAGCAAACCCACCCACTCAACTCCACAAATGCCCTCAAATGACAGCTTACAGTAACACCTGCAAGCTCAGTGGTACACACTGTCGATCAATGGGCTTGCAGTGTGTACTGTAATAGTCATTCACAACTTTGTGAATATTCATTCACAATATTGCTGAATGACTATTACAATACACACGCAAGCCGATGGTCAACAGTGTGGAACAATGACCTTGCAGGTGTTTCTATAGCTGTCATTCAGCGGCAGCTGCTGGAGGTGAGCGAGGGTTTACTGCCCGCCGAAGGACCTGTGGGGATCAGGCTGGGATGGGGGTTCTGTGTGGGTGGGAGGGTACCACTGGACTTCCAGGGAATCTGTATTTATATTTGATGAATGTGTCTGGGATCAGGGAATCGGGCAGGGCCACTAGACCACCAGGGTATATGTCTATGTATGTACACCTATTGTTGGGGAGCAGTGTTTGGGGCTGGGGGAGGATCACTAGACTACCAGGGTTGGGGCTGTTCTATTTTTTACAGTATCTGGGGTATGGAGTGGGGCTTGGGGAATTATTGTACCACCAGGGACAATAAATTGTTTATTACACGGGGATCGGGGTATGGATTGGGGAGTGGGGAACCACTGGACTATCAGGGACAATGAATTGTTTCTTATATGGGGATCAGGGTTTCATGCAGGAAGGGAGTACCACTGGACTACCAGTGCTCTGTGTGCACTGTACGGGGATCAGATGTGGCACTTGGGGGGTAGCTGGCGAATGCTGTGTTACGCCTTGCAATACAGCAGCCCACCTGTGGGTGGCTACCAGTTAGGCCTGTTTTTTTATAGGGGTAACTTTGTACCCATGTATGCTGCACATCCCCGAGATGTGCCAGTAGATGCATGCCACATCTCTACCAAATATCAAGATGTGCCACATATGCATAGGCACACCTCTGGAGATACATTATCTTTGCGCCACGGCACATCAAGAATTGCGCAGTGCATATCCCCTTTCTGAATATTGTCCCAGGGCACATTTCTGGGGTTTCACCAGTGCAACTCAGTTGTGCAAGGCACAACTCCTTTGAGTATGTAGCCCCACATGTCCATGATGATGTAATGTGTATAAATAACGAGTACATTGATGACTCAACAAAACTTAGTGTACAGCACACATACAGGAGCAGGTCTGAGTTAAACTGAGGTATGGAACAGTAAATAATAAAATGTAATTGTTGGCAACATTTTACTGTGACCAATGCTAATGTAGCATGCTTAATCACTGACTCTTAAAGCGATTGTAGTGCTTCTGAACCAAGTCATCTGTTACAGGATGCTTTGTCGATGTGATATTTGAAGGTAACTGTGGTACAAGTAACATTTCAATGTCTTTCAATGTACCTTGCTTGAACTGCACCACATCCTGAAGCACTGATGCAACATATTTGTCTGTCTTCTTCTCCTTAATCTTCTTTACAACCCTCTGTTTTGTTTGTTTTGAGAAGGCAAAGCAATGCCGTTTCTTCCCCTTGTCTTTTCCCTTCTTGATCATTGCCTGCTGAAGATTACAATTCTCCGAGTAGTCCAGCATTGCTAACTGAGTGTGTGCTGTCATTCCCAAATAACTGAAATGTTGCCTCTTCAGACAACATTTGGTCAGCAAGGAATTAAACACTTCCAAATTCCAGGTGTGGCAAAACTTTGTAATTTTCGTAATGTCCTTCAGTAGTCAAGCATCCATGACCACAATTTTCAGCTCCTCATGTGCCGGCTCACCCTTGCACAGCCAGTCTGTTGACCTTTCCTCCTCCCTTGATAGTTCGCCATGGTCACACTTCACTTATGATATACCAGTCCAACCTCCCATACATGTATATTGGCAGTGTGGTCTAGGACAGAGATCCACTTTTCCCGAAGCATCATTGCATTTTCCCCCACATGTTGCAGAAGACCACCAAAAGGGGTTAAAGATTGATCTAATCCATGGAGTTAGTTGCTTACAGTGTTTCTGTTTTGATTTGGCAGCTAATTTCTTAACAATGGACCTCGAGACATGCCACACGTCAATCTGATGTTCCAGTCCTTCAAAGTGTGTTCCCCTTGACATCAGTGCTGTGATTTGTGGATGTCTGTTCATTGCTACAGTAGTGACTTTCAGTTCTCCATCTAATATTTGTGTAAGAGTATAGATAAATCCTTCTTTTTCCATGTCATTTGAATTTTCTACTTCTGAAACTTGAATGAGAGAAGAGTCCGATATTTTATTAATGTCCACGTCCATTTTGGAATATGTACAGTACTTTGCAGAGTGTTTGGGAGAGTCACATTTCCATCACCAATAACTGTTAGGTCCTTCTCCAACAGCGATGCCCAAATCCTTTTCTCCTCTGCCAGCCAAGCATTATTTATTACAGGAAACAGATACGTACACTGTATTGCATGGTATTGTGACTGTGCAAATATATGGAGTCCAAAGAACCAAAATAATTGAGAGACATGAGAATATGTATTGCAGCTGAACAAACTAGATCCACTAAGCAATAAATTCCCTGCACCCATATGACTGACAAGTGGCTGTGAACGCCACGTGAAGCTATGGTTCTTTGGACAGAAAAAGTTGGCAACTAATATTGTTCCACAGACAAAAGTGTCAGTGAGCATGAGTTGCAATTTGCAAAGTTGGCACACAATCATGCTCATTAGTATCAACACTGAACTTTTAAAATCAATGAACTTTGCATCCTCTGCAAGTCCATTATCGGATGTGAAGGAGTCATCCGGGCACATGTCATCATCGCTATCTGTGTTATCTTCTGACTCAGGCGTGAACATTGATGGTTCAGTATCAGTGTGGATGTTCGGTTCCGAGTACACCACTGACAAATCCACCAATTGTTGCTGTATAGTATTTACAGACCTTTTAATTGGCATGGATGTGGAAGGTGGAACATCAGAATCAATGTTCTTATCTGCATTGATTTCCGTAACCTCAGTATGTATGTTCCTACTGCCATCTGCCACTTGTGATTCTCTTACTGGTTTTGAGCTTGATTTAGAGTTATAGTAAGTGTGGTCCTTGTAGACATTTTCTGGTGTTTCTGGCCACTGGCAACAGGAATCCATCATATCAACAGAACACTGGATGGCTATGGCACATGCTCTGATACTGTTATTGGCCATTACTTGTTGCTTGTTGGCATCTGCTTCAGCCGCACAGCCCTTGCTCTGTAAATGAAAAGGAACAGGTTCACAGTTCGGTTTAGCATTTTGATCTCAACATCTTATAGTACAAATATGTGCCAATACCACACCTGACAGTAACACTGTCAGTAATGTGCTGTACATGACCGCAGAACTGTATGTATCCCATACCAAGCTGTATTTCAGCTCCTGGACCTGTCATGGTGACTTTCATGTGCGCACCCTCCACAACCATAAAAACAGGGTCTCCACACCAGACCTTAACATGTATACTGGGTATACATATACTGGAGCACAATGCAAATTTGGTTTGCTAGTACAGGACTATAGTCATCACATAACAAGCTGTATTTCTGCTCTGGGATACATTCTGTTGACTTACATGTGTGCCACACCAACCCAAAAACACAGTACCCATGACTGACCTGAGAATGACACTGTCAGTGATGTGCTGGACATGACTACAGTACTGCAATAGTCCCATAGCAAGCTTATTTGTGCTGCTGGACCTGTCATGGTAACTTACATGTGTGCACAACAGAAGGACAACACATGTGTCCTGAAAGAGCCAGTCCCTAGATATATTTATCAAAAATTGTGCAATTTTGCGCTGCATGGGGAGGAAATCCGATAAATGTATGTGTGAAATCTTCTTGCGACAATATCTTACAACACTGCGCCAAGTTACTCGCACTCGTGGGGCCTGTATATAGTCAGACATAGGCTGTCTGCAAGGGAGTTGTGAATGAATGTAACATGGACTGCGTAGAGTTACAGTTTGTAATGTACTGACAAAGTCCACACTTGCATGGCCTCGCTGCAAAGAGGGTAAGTGTGTGTCCCAACTGCTTGTTGATAAAGAAAAACACTGACATACAGTATCTGTATTACTAGTGGACCAGTCAGGAAGCGTGTCTGTAAGGTTTTGATGGCGTAAAGTTATGCCCTTAGCTCATGCACACTGATGTGGACATAAAGCTCTGGCTGAGACCAGGATCACATAGTCTGCCTTCTGCCAATATGCGCTAGGCCAAACCCTGACTAGACCCATTGATGTTCTGTATCGGGATGTGAGATTCCTTCCAGAAGTAAGCACCTCTGTAATGCTTGGTAGTATCCAGCCATCATGTAATTGGCTGCTTGACTGCTCTGGATACAAGTACAGGTTGGTACAGTTCATATAACCTATGATCCCACTGAACACGATGGTTCCACTGGATCATGCTCAGGTCGAGCAGTGCCATAGGGACAGTGGTGATGGACACTGACATATGATACAATACCAGGACTACTGTTCAAGCCAAAACAGGATGAGACAAAAGCACCTGTGGAGCATGTGACCGGAGGCACTATGTCAGGTCCTGATGAAGGAAGGGCTTGACTTGTGCCGAGTCCAGGATGGCAACTATATATTGAAAGCACTGAATTTGCCACAGGTAGGACTTGTGGAGGTTTACAGTAACCCACATGCCCTACAATGGGGACGATGGGTCTTGAGTGTTTCTACCAGCATATTCTGAGAGGGAGTGGTTACAAGACAATCAAAAAGGTCTAGGAATACATAATGTCCCTGCCTCATGAGACTTGACACTAACACAAGAAGGCATTTGGTGAACAGCATTGCTGCCAAGAATGGCCAAAGGCAAAGGCCCTGAACTGTTACTGGCAGCACTGGCAGTGGAAAATCTGGCACCCCCTTGGTGGTTGGAAAATCACAATACGGAGTTATGCGTTGTGCATGTCCAGGAATCATTACCAGTCCCCATGGTATAATCGGAGAAGGAGACTTATCAGAGTGAACATCCTGAAGTTTTAGTACTCTGTTTACTTGTTCAGGTGGATTAAATCCAAGATGTGATGAAGATCACCTCTCTTTTTTGGCACGAGGAACAACTGGGAGTAAAACCCTGTTCTCGTTGTTCCGTGGCCACTGGCTCAAAGGCCTGGTTTTGAAGGAGAGACTGGATTTGTTCCTCTGTGAGGACACTGTGGGCTTGAGAGTATTGAGATTGTGCTGGAGGGTTGTCTAGAGGAATCACCATGAATTAAAACGTGTGTCCTCTCTTGACAATCAGCAGAACCAAGTGGTCCTTTGGGGAATGATGGTCCTTTTCTGGCCTCGAGACATTCAGAGGTGGAGTACAGTGGTGACATGAGGGCACAATTGTTGGCAGCCCTTATACAGTTGGATTCACATGAGTTGAGGATGCCTCTTTATCTTTGTAGAAGTTACTGCATTCAGTAAAAAGCTCATTAAGACCCTGCTGGTTATGAGGCACAGCAGGGGTAACACGCAGTGGGTGTTAGTGTTCTATCGCCCTGGCATCAGGTCATCTGGTTGTGGTAACTGCGGAGTTTGGGTACTCTGGTCCCCGTCATCTTGTGTCGGGATCACACAACTACCCTCAGGCATCGAAGGTATCAAATCACACAGCAGACCATCCGGCATCAGGTTGGTTGTCAGATGACTGGAAGTGCCTTTCTTTGTCCGCATCTGTGGGTAAACTGTGTTTTCCATACTGTATGGTAGGTAGGCTGTCATCTAGGTGACAGGTGTTGGCATAGGCATAGGCAGGGCTGTGGAAGTAGCCGGCGGACGCATAAGTGTACTCGCCAGCATTGAAGGCTTATCTCCAAATCATGACGTACACCCATTGCTGCCTGGTGAAGGGTGGCACTGGGCTGTGTGCCACTTGTCAACATCAGCAACTGATGTCAGGGTGAACTCAATGGACAACATAGACAGGAGGGACTGGCGCACGAATGGCCACCACCTGAGCCACTAGGCTTACAGCACCCTGGGATAATGGGCTTCAGCTGTACCAGCTGTGAGGTGTTGGATGAATTCACATGCACTAAAGAGCCTTCTTCAGAAATGGAGATGAGGGAGGGAGGCAATGAGAACGGGAGTCAGTAGTTAATTCCGGAGGAAGAGGATAGTGGACTTCTGCCAGTGATTTCTCCTTGTCTCACTGATTGTATTTGACAATCAGTTTCTTCTCTTTGTGCGACAACAAAGAAGAATGAAAGGATGAACAACTCATGCAATGAAGTTCCTTCTCCATAGCAGAAATCAGCTTTTTCAGCCAAAATTCTTAGAGTGTGTTCTGGCAACTGAGTCTCTTGCACTGGTTGAAGTCATGGCAGTGCTGGCATTCCTTGATTATGTGGTCTTGGTCAAGGCAGAACATTTATTTATTTCTTTTATTTTATTGGATACAATCGGAATTACAATCCTTTGAGTCACAGACTCTTTTGCAAAGGCTCCACGTCGGTTACAGAGGGTGGAGGGTAGACAAATACAGAGAACACACAGTAAACAGGTAGACTGAATGGTTTGCTAACATGTAGGCTGAATGACCATCTTTATGTGTGATCTGCTTGCCACACGCACACTTGCAGAAAAACACGACATGTAGAAATCCATCAAAATTGTACTAGAAAATGGTAATAAAAAGGCATTTAAAAACTGGTCAAATTGGGGGTCAACTAGCTGCAAGCAGCTGCAGAGGTCAGACTTGCATGGGTCTATGTGATAACAGCAATTGTGGAAAGGTGATCACTGTTAGGGGGAATGTACACTGGTGAAAATCCATTTCGCCGATGTACACTCCCGGCGCACAGCAAAAGGGCACCAGTAATGTAATTTTGTTTGTTTATGCAGGGGGGGGGGCTGTGCCCCCCGCAACACCCCATGGGGGGCTTCACCACCCACACCACTCTATTACAGATTCTCAGCTCCAGGGGGGTGCATGTCGGGGGGTGAAAAATAAACAAAAGTAAATTTCTTGGACCGGCGCAAAAATCCTAACACACCCAGCACCAAACCAAGCACCCTCCCAACCATAGCCTGCCACCGACCCACCATGCCACACAGCCAGCTCAGCAACCCACTGTTGTGCTACACCTCACAAACCCTCCCTCCCCTTCCCTTCTGCCCATTGCACAGCATGCTCGCCCCCCCCATGAGCGCGGATATACATATAGCAACAGGATGTTGCCATACCCGCATTCACTCCGCCATCCACTAGCCCTGAGAATAGGCATCGCTATTGAGTTGCCCTTTTTTTGTAAATACTTAGTAGTGGTCACCCTTCTATGGGATACTGACTTGCATTGTCGAAGGTGGTAAAAGAAATGTGTATTGGCTGGGTGACCGCCCCTTTTAAATCATACGCTATGGGTGATTGCAAAGGTGGGGGCAGCCACAGGCTGGGTATTGCTAGCTAGAAAGTTTCCATGTGGTCCGGTCACCTGATGCCTTATTCCTAAAGGCCCTAAAGATATTACCTGCTGCAAGACTCAATCTACAAGTCCAATATCTTAAATCTGGAATTGGAAAATGCAAAAGTGCTAGATTGTGGACATCCAAGGATATTGAAAGAGCTCACAGATGTGCTGGCTGCACCACAGTTTGGTATGTGACGGTTATAGTCCTGCATTCATGTTGAGCACATTACTGCCAATTTCATTGTCAGGTCTTGGCTGGGTACCCTGTGTTGGGGTGGGGAACCACATAGAATTGACGTTGACCATTCCAGAAGAAGAATGACAGTTCTTTATTGGACGACTGCAGTCCTGTTGCCAGTGATACTGTCAGTAATGGGCTTTACATGAGTACAGGACTGGAGTTGTACCATACCAACTCGTCATACTGATGCTGAATCTGTACCGCCGACTTCAATGTGTGGGCAACCACCACCAAAACAGGTTACCCACCACCAGCTTGACACTGAAACTGTCAGTAATGTGCTTCACATAACTACATGAGTGTAGCTGTCCCATTCCAAAGTGACACTTTGCACCAGAACCAGTCACTGTGACTTCCATGTTACACACTACCCCATAGAAACGTGCTGTGTCAGTTGTGGGGTGTGTATTGTGTTTTTTTGGGTGGTGTGCCCATATGGAACTGACCGTAACAGGTAGAGAGAGGGTCACAATGATATGCCTGCTTCAGCAACTACAGTGCTTCAACAACACACATGCATAAAGATGTTACATGTTGGTCTGCTGCACTACTGATGAAGCTGGTGCAGCATAACAACATCATGACATCAGTGCTGAGGCATGGCAAGGAAGTAACAGTCATACAATAAAAACAACAATACAGAGATACCATATAATAACTACCATGGATTATGTACCTTAATAAGATGTGGATATGTCTAATCAATGCCTTATCAGTGACTGAGAAGAGGGGGATCATGGAGTACCAGCAGTCCCATTTCAAAGGAGCCATAATGGAGTCAACAAACATTTGCATTATGCAACTCAACAATGGAAACAGAAAGAGAATACCAATATTGATGTAAAAGGAAGTTGCATGGAAGCTAAGGGCACATAATATTTGTTTCATGAAAAACATGGAAACACAGCAGGGCTAAGACAGGTACAGTAGCTATATGGGGAGAAACAGAGTGAATCATGGAAACAAGTCAGGATAGCAAAGGCACAAACTTAGGGGAAAAGCAGAAGATGAGTTACAGAAAGGAGAAAAGACTTTGTATTGTATTGAAATGAGAAAAAAGTGAAAGCAGACTCAGGCTGACAGGAGAAGTACATATGTGTGTGGAAAAGGACATGCAAAAGTTATACAAATATAGGAATCTGAGAACAGAAACAGACAGCATGGTCTATCAAAGTCTGATTGAGTGTACAGCTAGAACTCCTAGATTGCAACTGCACCAACACCCTCTCAGTCTCCCATCTTTAAAATGTTCTCAGCACTGTTCACCAAGACCCTCACCACTTCCCTGGCTCATGCCCTTTTAAAACTTCACACCGTCTTACATGATATCACCAACTATGGTAGGGCACTCCATGTCGACACCACCCTCTCTGTGAAGTAATGTCTCCTCATCTGGCTCCAGTTTGGTTAGCTCCCCTTGTAGTTGTTTCCACCTGTCCAGTTCATCAGCTACTGCCACCATTTCTGTATCATCTACAAACAGACTGATCCTGCTCCCAACTACATGTGATATATCCTAAACAAATAGCTCAAACAGCACCAGATGCAGCACAGAACACTGCGGTACTACACTCGTCACTGGCCTAGGTGCTGAGAGTTCACCCACCATCACCACCTGTCGATGCCTCCCACTCAGTAACTTCACTATTCAGTTTGCCAGTTTCACCACCACCCATACTGAAGTCAGTTTCCCCCTAGCTGCCCATGAGTCACTGAATTGAAGGCCTTGCAGAAGTCCAAATATAGGATGTCCACAGTGTGCCCCTTATCCAGCTCCCTTGTTGCTCAGTTGTAATATTGGACTAGATTGCTCTGACAAGACTTACCCGAGATGATTGCATGCTGCCACCCATCCTGGAGTTAATTTACATCCAGCAATGCCACCAGTCTCTCTTTCAGTATAGCCTCCATAAGTTTACACACTATGGAAGTGAGACTGACAGGTCAGCAGTTTGCCAGTTTGTCCCGTGGGTCGCTCTTGTGAATGGGCACCACGTGGGTCACCCTACAGTCCTGGGGCACATAATCCATGTCCAATGATGAGCCATACAGGTCCACCAGCAGCCTGGCTAACACCTCTGCCATATCCCTCAGCACCCCTGGGAAGAATACCATCAGGACCTGGTGTGTTGTCCACCCTTGTTGCTATCACCGAAACTGGCTTTTTTGAATAGGTAGTAAAATCAGAGTTTCAAAACAGATCATAACTTTAAAATGAAATAATGTAGAAACCTAAGCTTTGGTAAGAGATTTATTGGGAGTATGCTTATTCTAATTCTTCAATGTAGCACCTTTGGTGGGAGTCTGTCTTTAAGTCATCACTACCGAGGAAATATATTGGTTCTATATTCACAGAAGAAGAAGGTGAGGTACCACAGTTGGGTAACATAAACAAAAATGTTAGGCAGGCACACAACATAAATGTTATGAATGAGACAGTATTACAACAAGTAACAAAACTGAGACTGGTAAAGGCAAAGGGACATGATGGAACACACAACAGAATATTAAAGGAAGTACTGTATGTGCTGGAAGCAGCACTGCAAGCCAGGTTCAAGGAATCAATAGATAGGAGTGGTTCCAAACTAATAGAAGAATGCATATGTAATCCCTCTTCATAAAAATGGGAGTATGAAGGTGGATGAAACATACATACCAGTCAGCGTTGCATCAATAGTGTGCGACATTATGGAATCACTACTTTGCTCCAACATGTAATATTACTTGGATGCAGTCAGTCAGTGAGTCCTGATGCCGATACCTCTGCTAACATGGGCTGCTACTTCAATGAGAACTGAACACATTGAGGAGCTGCTCCAGTTTCAGTAATACAGCAGCCCATGCAAGTACAGAGATCAACATTAGCATCAGTAGCCACTGCCTGATAGCAACTGTTAATGCCACTAGTTGGCATCCCAATATTGGTGCAGTATGGTGGCTACATACAGAGCTGGTTTTATTCTTTTTTAAATAGTGTTTATTCGTCAACTACCATCCAGCACTTTGGACACCTTGTCTCATTACTGACTCTATCACCACAACTCTGTTACTTCACCATTTCCCAAGGCTTACTTCCTTCCAACTTGCTATGCTGGCTTGCTGTCTATGGTGGGGCCATTGATAGCATGTGCTCATTAACAACCTAGTTCACTGGCATTGCGAGTGGTAGCTCTAACACTGTGCTGACTGGTAGTCAGTAGGACAGATTTTAAAGGGTGCCCCCTCACCACTCTCGGGTCCTGTGAAGTACATGGTGCTGGTAAACACTTATAACCACCTAGGAACTGTGGTGACATCTGTATTACAAAAAGGTCAAAGTTCCAGCCACTCAAGTAGTTTTTCAAAAATTCCTTTTATTTTCATATATATTTTTTCAAATATCCATAAGATCCTTATTCCCATCCTTTCACCTGTACATCAGGCTTCTTCAGGGGAGGATCTTTGTCAGTTGTAGCATGGTGCCTGCCACCTACAGGGTTATGAGATGTTGCACCTATGGGGCACCTGCCAGGGCTATGCCCACATGGGGTTATGTCACAGTCTATCCATGGCAACCTCCAATGAAGCAGTCCTGTCCAATCAGCTGTATGGTTCTGCTAATTGCTGTTGTCAAATTCTAGGCTTCATATGTTTAATCATCAACACTTTGAAATTAACTTACAGACACGACTGAGTAAGGCCCTAATGATGAAGGACTTGAATGACAAAATACAGATGGAATAGAACCTTCCCTGAGGCGACAGACAGGGTTCACTAGATCTGTAAAAAATAAAACAGGCAAGACGCTATAAAACAATTTAAAGTCCATCGTGTTATTGCTTTACAAATGAGTCAAGTAATGTAAATAACAAAATACTTACTGCTCAGTAAGCTGGCAACCAGTATGTCGGAATCGTCAGCCTTGAAGTGGTCAGAGCAGACCACGTGGTTTTTGTGGGTTGAATGAAGGCCACATTTATATCTGTAAGACCCATTGCTTAAAGCCATTTCTGCATCTCCGGAGGTACAGAGGGTAACTGATGAAAACTAACTTTCCTTCCAAAGTTCTTCTTGCCAGTGGTGTTACTACAACCTATGGCCATACAGGTTGGCATTTTGTATTTTTGGCAAACACAGTGATGTGTAGAATTATAAGTCATAGTTATAATGCTGACAAACTGGCAAACTATAACAGCAGTATTGTAAAATAGGTAAAATACAGGAAAAGTGAGAAATGCACTATGTCTATGCACACACCAACCACACAAAGAAACTGTCACACAACCAGTGGCTGTAAAAGCAGTTTTATTGGTCACATAATACAAAAAATATTTAGCAACACACTAATACAAACATGCTGGTCTGTCAAATGACTTGCCACCTTATTAAAAATCATGGGACAATTTCCTGAGTTTTTCTGCAAGAAGTGAACAGAACTCAGGAGGCATTCATTGGCAGGCAACACACATCGGTGCTTTATTAGGCAGTACACCTTTAAGAAAACAATGCATGCGTGCATGCATGAACAGCCAAAACAGTGCAGGAGCATTATAACATGGCGCAGTTGGCAACAGCGCATTATTGAAGAAACTGACTTTTTAAAATAATAGTTTAAACACACGCTGAGATGTATTTTAATCTTTATTACTGCAATTGTCAAACTGGAGGTTAGATAACATGGAAATGTAGGCTAAACAGTGACTGGAGTTTCCCGTAAACAGCAAATCTGCTTCTCAAGTAAAAAGCAACTAGTATTTAATTAATAGGTAATGTTTTCTGGGGGGTTTTGCACAACTTGTACTTTAACATGCAAACAGTGATCTTTTCAATGAATATTATAGTATGTTACTCATTTAATTTGGATAAGTACGCATCTTAGGTATGGCTAGAAAAATTACAGCATACATTTTAAAGATCAAGTTTGTTACAGCTCTTTTACTCACCTTAGCTGTTTCAAGGGCCCTCAGGGTACACACTGCTTCCACCTCAGAGGGGGCTGGCCTGGGTTCACTGATGGATGAAATACCTGGATGAAAAAATGGTGCAGTGCTTCCACCTGGGGTTGTGATATGGGAACCTGTGGACAAATTGCATTTACCACCCCAAAGGGAAATACAAGAGCTGCCCCCACAGGCACTTCCTCACACAGTAACACTCCGCACTTTGCAGTAATCCATGATGACAAAACACAACATGAACCAGTAATGAAATTCTTTAAGGGGAGGGGGGAAGGGAGAGTAGCAAAACACAGCAATCTAACCAGTTTACTATCAATAACTGTACCCCATTTTCTCCCACACCTCCCACCTGCGGCAGCCCACTTATAACTTTGCCAGTTCACAGTTCGTTGCAGTGGGTACCTCTGTGGTGGCTTTAAAAAGTCTGAAAACTTAGATGAAACACTTATGTTGGGGACCTATAGCTTTCAACAGTAGAAACACTTGAAGATTCAGGCCTGGGATTAACTTAACAGCAGAGTCCTGCCCAGGACCTAACCCCCTGTTCCTAACTAGCTAGCTAGCTAAATAAGAGCTCCTCTGTGTCACAGCCCAGAGGTACTTACAGTTTGTTGAGTGGGTTCAGAAGGCTACTGTTGAACAGTACCATGTAGGTATCAGACATTGGTGGTGCACCACAGTAGCAGGTGGCTGGAAGGCAGCAGATGGCTGAAGGAATGTGGAACACTGGACTTCACCTGCCAGGTCTTTCAAATCTTCACCTCTAAGATATTTGTATACAGTGTTCACCTGGCAGGCCTCTCAACATCTTCTCCTCCACAGGATGCAGGAGTCCTGAAGACACAGCAGGTTGGGCTTCTTCTCTGCTGCAAATGCTTTGCTCTCTGCTACAGACTCTTTATTCTTGGCTGCAATGTCTCTTTCATGAATAAAAGCTGCAGTCTACACTTTCTTTGCTCTGCAGGCTGCGACTTAGCAAGACACAACTCCCTGCAGCAGGTTCAAATACTATTTAGGGCTTTTACCTCACAATAGTTTGTATTCTCCCTAGCAATTCAGGCAGTTTCCAGGCACTATACCTTTCCCTTTGAGTCTGGGTCCAGAAAGACCATTGGACACATGAGCAGGCTTTTAGGGCTGAAGAGCCAAAATGGTCTCTCTTGCTTGCTTTCTCTCTCTGGACCTCTTGATCTCCCCTTTTGGTGGGCTGCCATTGCCTTTTGTAGCTTCATAGCTTCCTTTCTGATTGGTTGCACAGTTCCTGGGCAATTCTGGTGCCCCTTGCCATTTCCCAGTGGCCTCACTTGCTGCAGAAGTCCTAATGTGGGCCGCCATATTTGTTTATATTGTGCCCCAATAAACATAGCCCCAGTACTTTTATATTAATCCCTTTCAGGGGCTGAAAGTAGCTTGTCCTGGCTCTGTTTAACAAACGGAGCCAGGACACATTTTGGTTAACTTGTGGGAGACCTCTTTATCTTATTGGGGCTCCCAAAATACATTGCCTCCTTCGCACCCTTTGTGGCTGCTAAATACTGGAGCTGCAGCTCCTTTAAGAGTTATGGACCACATGACCATACAGCGCATGGCAGCCATCTTTTTTATTTACATTCAGCAATCCCATTTTTCTGCTATTGGCACCATTGAAATGCCTCCCAAAACTCACCCAGATGTGAAGCAACATCCTTTTTTAACTTGCCCCCTTTCCTCTTTGGGTCCGAGAACCCAAGGATTGCAGGCAGCCATAGTCACAAAGATAACAGGGTGCCAGGCCCAAATTCCTCCCAGGGCCACTTACAGGACACCAGCAGGGCAGTGATGTGGCCGTAGCCCTCAGGTAAGCCCCATATTGGGGGGGTGGCTTACACGTGTGATTACATTTTCAGAAATCAAACAGACAGCACTATTCATTAAACATTTTTATAAAAACAGGGTCTGCATGGTGTTTAACATGAAAATCTACCATTTCATACAATTTTTAGGTTTGCTTGACCTGGGCAGGTGGAAAGCGAACAAGTTGTGGATACTCAAGACAGTAGCGGCTACAGATGTATCTCCATGTAGCATCTAAAGCAGCTCAGGCTGCAGGAGGCTCATCACTAACAGTCCACGCAGAAGCAGGCTGACAGTGATGGTGTTCAGCCTAGCTGATAGGCAGAAACTGTGTGTAGTTGAAAGAAGGCAGTTGCTCCTATCAGAGTGCAGCTGCATCCTTTCATCTACAAGACTCCACTCAGTAGCAGCCAGGTTACATCATAATCAGCCTACTCCTTGACAACTTCCCCCAGAGCAATTGCTCCATTAGCCATGATCAATGGCTCTCCTTTTCTGACCCCAGGGGAACTTAGCTTTTCAAGACATAAGTTCAGATTTGTCCCCTTGTGAGTGATCCAAAAGCAGAGCTTGGTCTCCCAACACTTGGTCTCACTCAATACGTGGAAGTGCAGTGCAGCTATTGTGGTGGTGGCAACACCAGGATCTGCTCCACAGCAGACAGGCCAACCCCTCCATACAAAATGCCAGCACTTCCAGCAATGTGTAGCATTCATGAAACATGGCCAAGCTCGTGGACTGGACCCCCAAATTCTCTCCTTGGCAACAGCTTCAATTATAAAGATCTCATTTTCTGGAATCCCTGTTTTAAGCTAAATATCCATTTGTCCCAGATCAAGCCCGACTTGGCAATTCATCCCACGACTGCACTCCTCCACTCACCAGGATGATCTCATTCCAGCGAGCAGTGTGCAGATATTGTGCTATTAAATGGTATTTTTGATTTGCTAGACTGGCTGAATGTGACTTGTCCATCTTTTACATGGCAGATCAACATTTCCACAACAAAGGGACGCTGCCTCCTTCTGCTCACATGCTCTTTCTCTTTCTCTCTCCGCATTGGCTCAACATCCTGATGCCAGCATATCCAGTATCAATACCTGTTTTGGCAGTGTGTGCTTCCCTCATCAGAGACACTTGGCCACTAGATACTGCAGTTTGTCCCCTCACACTGTGTTTCAGAAGAAGAAACAGGGTAAGAGGATGGATGAAAAATTCTGACCTTTAACTTTAAATGTTCTCTGAAGGGTGGCTTTTATTGGTGGAGTTATGAACTAACTCAGCAGCAGCAGTCCTGAGGGACCAGAGGGGAGAAACCATTAATACATTATCTGTAAATGAGACCCGGGCTGCAAAATGCACACCGGGCTGCCTATAAGAAACATTACTCCAGTCACAGCAGTACTGGGGGGCATTAGGGTTCTATGGATGCCTTACCTTGTTAAAAGCTTAAGCAGTATTTCATTTTTTTTGTCGGGCTGGGAACTCAAGTTATTTAACATGTCCTGCTTTCTACTGAGCAAGTTGATTAACATGATCTATTGAAGCCCACTTTCTCTGGCCTATAGTAATCCATGGATGAGTAGTAGGTGGCACAGATTTAAAGGACTGGTTGCAAAAGTGGGTGCATTTCTCGCTTACCGTTTGCAAAAACAACAAAACGGAAAACATATACATGACTTCTTGTTACTTGAATGCCAATGTTTAAGAACTGTGGCAGCTTATGGAAGACACAGCATGTTTTAGGAGACAGTAGGAGTGGGATCAACGCCCTGAGTATCTAGCAGTTGTAAGATCAGTTGTAAACACATTTCTTCAAGGGACACTGTCAACCTCCGTTAGCCTCAATGTGTCTTTAGTTTAACAAACATGTTTTAAGATTGCTTACATTCTGTAAAATATGTTGATGTAGTAGGTCATTTGATTCTGATTCCTTTTTATGTTGGCGCACTTGTGCAGCCAACATCTTGCAGCAGTGCAGCTTTGGAGGCGCGGTCGCTGTTGGGCGAATGCAGGGCACGCACCAGTAGGTGCATCCCTCATTCCCCAATCAGCCTGCATGCCGGCACCACACCATGCATACATAATGTGGTAAGCACATCTAAGAAAAGGTCCACCGCAATCCGAGCAAACCTCATCAGATGCAGCGGATCTTCCCTTGACATGCTCGCTGACATTATGAGCATGGCGGCATAGTGGCTGCCAAACTGCCAACTTTGGGGGTGTCCAATCACTCTGTCAGTTAACCCTGCCCCTCTGTACTGCTGACGGGGAGCCCACTCCCCATCGGCATAAATCACCCCCATTTCTTATATGCATAGGGGGCCAATCCCCTCGACCAACCCCACTTTATTGTGTGTGCTGACTGGAGCCCTCTCCCATTGGCATAAAGAACCCCCCATTGTTAAATGCCAGGGGTGCCCAATCCTCAGCTCAGCGCCCTTCTTTGTGTGTAACGGGTGCCTAATCCCCATCGGCATAAATTCTCCCTCGTTGTGTGCTGATGAGGTGCCCAATCCCCATTGGCTACAGACCCCCCAAAGAGTTAGGTGGCATGCTGAAGGCCCACCACAATGTGCCAAATCCTAAAACAAAAAAACTGTCCCACAATGTTTTTTTACCTGTAAAACGAAAATGGTCCCCGTAGTCTCCCTGCCCCCCACCGCACCCACCCTCTGCACACCCTGCCTCCCCACACCCCCCTCTCACCCCATGCATACCTCCAGAGTCCAGCTCGACGATCTTTGGTGTACCGGGAACACGTCTACACTCCTCAAAGCCGACCACGAACTGAGGAAATGCCGGTAAGCTGTATAATGGAATAAATAGGATTTTTTTCAACTTTGATGCATATCTCAGGCATTTTGGGTAATTTTGGCCCCAAATTTTCAACATGGGGATTTTGGGACCCCTCCTCATGAATTCTTGCACTGTCACAGCATTATTTGGTCCCGAAAGGTGATTTTGCAGTCACTGTGTGGAATCACCTTTCAGGACCAAGTAACGAAATGACAGTGCCACTGTTCATGAGGGGGGCTCTCAAAAAGCCTATGTTGCAAATTTGGTAGGAAAATAAAAAAAAATGACTATTTTATGAGCATGCATTGCGCAGTTGCTATGCACGCTCGTAAGTTAGCGAATTTGCAATATTTTCATGCCAGATTCTCAACATTGGCATTTTACCACACCTTCTTGAGAACCATATAGCTGTCATTTTACACATCCTGGCCAAAATGTGTTTTCGCTCTTCTGGTGCAGAATAGCGTGGTCGCTGTCCGAAATCAGTGTATGGGGCACATTATGAAAATGACAGTGACACTGTTCATGAGCAGAGGTCCTAAAATGCCTGTGTTGAAAATTTGGTGACAATACTCCGTAAAAGCACTGTGTTACAAGTGTGCATTGTGCAATTTGCACGCATGCTCGTAAGTTTGCAAACTTATAATATTTTCACTCCAGATTTTCAACAGTGCCATTGTTCTGCACCTCCTAATGAACAGTACAGCTGTCATTTTTCACATCCTGACCAAAATCTGTTTTCTCAGTTCCAGCACAGAATAGTGCGGTTGCGGTGGAAAGTCCATGTTCGAGACACATTATGAGAATGACAGTGACACTGTTCATAAGCAGATGTTCTAAAATGCCTACGTTGAAAATTTGGGGACAAAAGTCAATAAAATGAGTGTTTTACGAGCGTGTGTTGTGCAGTTTGCACGCACGCTCGTGGCTTTGTGAATTTGTAATAGTTTCACTGCAGCTGTTCATCAATGGCATTTTTTCCATACCTCCTTATGAACAGCACAGCTGGCTGAAATGTATTTTCGCACATTTGACGCAGAATTGCACATTCGCTGTACGAAATCAGTTTTTGGGACAGTTTGAGGAAATTAATGTGACACTATTTATGAGCAGAGGTCCTAAAATGCCTATGTTGAAAATCTGGTGCCGAAAGTCCCTAAAATGACTGTGTTGCAAGTGTGCATTGTGCAGTTTCCATGCACCCTTGTAACTTCGTCAATCTGTAATACTTTCATGCCACATTTTCACCACTGGCATTTGTGCACACCTCCTTATCAACAGTCCAGCTGCTATTTTTCACAGCCTGCCCAAAACGCGTTTTCGCAGTTGTGGCGCACAATGGCGTGCTCACTGTGCAAAATCACCTTTGGGACACATTAACAAAATCACAGCGCTATGCGTCTCTAGCTCTGCCACTGCCAATGCCAGCGCGACAACATTCGGCATTGACAAATGCTTGTTTCTTTTTAAAATGAAAAACAGACTGCCCACCATACTGGTGTTACCACACAAAGCTGTGTTTGTTTGCATTCCCTGATCAACTCCCATTAAATCTTTTCTAGTAGTACTAGAAGTAGTAGTCTTTATTTATGGCACTCTTCCCTGGAGGTCCAGAGCACCATTATAAAAATAAAATACATGAAATACACAAATACTAAATACTCTCAACTCTATTCAATACAGCTAAAACATACATAAATAAATATTTAAATATTTATAACTGACACTCGTTTAACCCCCAAATGCTTGCATAAACCGAAATGTTTTCGGACCCCATATAAAGACCTCCATCGCGGGGGCATCCCTCAAAGTCCTAGGTAAAGAATTCCATAGGACCAGGGCTGCCACCTCAAATTCCCAATCCCCGGACAATTTTAATGTTGCCCTCAAGAATATTAGGAGGTCTTCCTCAGTGGAGTGGAGATAGAAACAAGGAATGTGAGGATGCAGTAGCTCTGACAGGTAATCTAGTCCCAGCCCATTCAGGGCCATGTAGGTCAGGAGACCCACTTTAAAGGATATATGCCACTTCACTGCTAGCCAATGCAGTTCACACAGCACCAGCAACACATGACAGGACCTCAAGAGGCCTGCCAGTTGCCAGGCCACAGCGTTCTAAAGCAGCTGCAGATGTTGCAGAGCCCCTCCCTTGACTCCAAGGTATAGAGCATTGCAATAGTCAAGCCTTGAAGTCATGAATGAATGTACCAGTGTGACCAGATCATCAGGTGGGACAAAGGACTTAATCTGGCTGATATTACGTAAATGATAAATGCCACTCTGGACATCTGTCACCACCTGAGCCTCCAGTGTTAGCTTGTTGTCCAGAATGACTCCCAGATTTTTTACCTTGGTGGAAGCTAATAACCTAGACGGGCTGAGCCAAAGCTAAGTCTCCACCTCAGAAGCCTCCACTCCTGCCCTTAGTCCTGGCTCCACCACTTGTACCTCACTTTTCTCAAGCTTTAGTCTCAACCAGCTTGATGACATCCAGGACTGGATCTTGGACAAGCACTTATTAAGCATGTTGACAGCACCCTGTGTCCCATGTGTAAAGGACAGGTAGGATTTGGGAACACCCACAACACAGTCTAGCCACTTGTGGTGAAGTGAGAACAGCAGAGACTATTGCAGCATGAGTGGCTGCACTGTTTGCGGGTGTTCTTAACATTCGGAAGTATGCAATTGGAATAGAACAAGGATTTCAAACAAAACAATGCTGGATATAAATACACCATTAGCATGCATTTCAGTTCTACTAAGGAAGAGAACAGATAAATTACCAGCAACATCAATGAATGTTAGAGAAGGTAAGCAATCATAATGGGCCCTGTTCACAAATGTTCGAGATGTATGCATGAGTCATGCGTACAGAGCATGCACAGCTCCGCACCCTGGGACAGGTGTGCATCAGCTGGTATTCACCATTGCTGGCCACCTATCCATGTCCCCCCTCAGTATGCAGCTGTGCGGGTGTGGATCATGATTGCATGGGGGTGGATTGCAAGACTCAGGCAGACATCCAATCAGATGCCCATCTTGGGTCCTGAAGTGGATCCTCTGCTGCACATGTGCAGGGGATCCTGGGAAGACATGGACCCCAGGATGTGGAGTCCGATGTGTGACTGGCTGAATGCTGCCCCAGCCCTTCCTGTAGTCCAGTGGGCTGGGGCAGCAGTGTGCAGTGGTGTCCAGCCAGTATCCATTGGTGGGGCATGTAAAAGTTATGGCAGGGTTCCCATCACATAACTTGGCGCAGAGTGCAGGCACAACCTCTGGCATGCTCCTAGACCACTCATGGTGCATAGCTGCACAGGCAGCCAGGGGTTACCATGTGCAAGGCACTAGGGCACCTGTAGTGAATGCCTCTAGGGGTACACTGGACCTGGCTGAGCATCATTCAGTCACTGGCATGCCTTTGCTTTGCACATATGCGATGGGTAGACGTTTGTGAATAGACCCCAACACGTGCATTTTCAATTAAAAATAATAACAAAAGGGTTGACAGTGTCCCTTGAAAAAGAAGTAAATCACTGGTTGAGGAACAATAAAAGGCAAATGTCCCATCCAGTTTTGCAGCCACTATAGACTGTAAATATTATTGGCCATCTAAATGTTCGAATATGACAGTATAATGAAGTATCAAGCTTGATTTTTTAAAAATGTTGTGTTTTTTATTACTTTAGACAAATTCCTTATTTGAGGAAACAGATTTTGTGACTAACTGGAAAGAACAGGTTTTACTTTCTGAACTAGTAGTAGTAAACAGATGATAGTCCTGCAGAGCTAGTCAGTAGAATCAGTCTGTCTGTCTGTCTGTCTGTCTGTCTATCTACAGTATCTGTCTGTCTGTCTATCTATCTGTCTCTCTCTAGTTATATTATACAGGCATGGTCATCTCTGTATATGACAGTTGAATAAGCACTTTACTGTTAAATTCCGATTTTACACATTTTTATTTCCACGCCCATTCAACCAATTTACTTGCAGTTTGGCAGTCACTGAGTGGGTGCCAGGGTCTCTGGATCCAAATCATACTGTGGCAATTAGTTCAGCAGGGAAAAAGTTATTGAGGGACAAATAACTTTAAAATGGCCAAAATGAAGACCATTTTTTTGTTCACCCATAACTCAAAAACTGTTAGGATTTGAGATACAAAACTTCCAGGTTTGATAGTTATCCCCAAGGTATGTGCTGTTGTAGTATTTAAATATTTAGTTCAAGTAGGCTTTGACATATCACAAGAAAACCCACTGTTTTTCGTGCATGCTCAGTGTTAAAAAAAGTGTTCCAAAGATAACTACATTTTTAAGTATTAATAAATATATGTATCTATTTGGCGTTAATGTGTCCATTAGGTAAGTGGTGTGTGCTTACTGTGCCACTGAGCATGTGGGAAAGCCACTGTTTCAGTGGCTGTTTCACATTATAATGTTTGTGAGGTGGGTGAGCATGGCTATGCAGTACTAGGTCAGTGCATTGATATGTGCTATGCACTGACATGGTGTGGCTGTTTCCCCTTCCACCCATCTCCGGAGTGATACTGGGCCCTATGCATGAATGGGGTGGAGTGGCTATGCACGAGTATCTGGGGAGTGTAGCTACTCCACACCCTTTGCACCCCCCGTGGCATGCTCAAGGGGGGGGCACGCAGACCCACAGCACCTGATCCCCCACATCCACAGACAGCTGCGCTCTGGGGGCATGCCAGCACTATGCGGTATGTACTAACCCACGTAGTGCTAGATGCATCGGTATGGAGGGAGGTGCAGGGAATGCCAGGGTAGACCCTGCCGTAACCTACTGCATGCCCCTATGGACACAGGCCTCTAGTCACCGGAGGACCAGCACAGGAAACACCGTGCTGCCCCTGACTGCTGGGCAGCAGGAGGTGGCAGGAGCAGCTGGAAGGGCAAGTGCCCAGCTATTTCAGGAGTGGCGGCACAAGGACGGGATGGTGTCGTGCGGGTCCAGGTGCCTGCAATCGGCATGCATAGTCCCAGACCCGCACTTCCCTAGGTGTGGGATCCACTAAGGGTCCCAGGGGGGTATCCTATTGGATGCCCACCCTGGACAACAACTCCTCCCCTGGCTGCTCTGTGGGGTCCTGCGCATCGGGGGGTGGGAGAACTGTGGACAGGTGGCTAGCATTGGTGAATGCCAGTATGGGTGCACCTGTCCACAGGGCACAGGGTCATAGGCAGGGTATGCGACTTTTCTGCGTATCCCCACCGCCTTAGTGCACAGAACCCACTGTATGTAAAACACCCCCAGAAGGTGCTGATAAATCCTGCTGCTGGTATCTCCATTTCAGCAGTTTTTGTTTTTAAATCAGTTGCTGCCGTTGTAAACATGCCAACATCAGGGTGTCCAAACCCCAGTGCTGGGTATGCTTGCTCTTCCAGTATGCTATACAACAGCAGGCTGCCCACCCTTGATGCTGTTAAACTATTCAGGAACACTGGGGCGCCCAATCTCCAGTGTCTGACCCCCACAGGAAAACTCTGAGTGAGCAAATTTCTACCTCCCACCCAAACTGATTGTTTCATCCACCCCCAATAGTCTAGAGTTGTGCAAAATTGAAATATTTCACCCAGTGAAATATTTCACGTAATTTGCGCATTACACAAAATATTTCACAGGGCAAAATGTGAAATTTTACCCCCAGAGCAAGCGAAATTTCACCCGCAAACCGGCAAAACTTTGCACCTTCGGGCAAAATTTCACCACCCGCGGGTGAAATTTACAGTTTCCAGTTCTCCCTGGTGTTTAGTGGTCCCTCCCCCAGCCGATCACAGGCCATAATTGAATAAAGCACCCCTCCTCCAGTTACCCTGTCTCCCTCATGTCCTTTTTTAATGAAAAAAAAATTAAACCCACACTCCCTGGTGTCTAGTCCCCCCCATGGCCAATCACGGCCAAAATTATTCTCCCTGGTGTCTAGTGGTCCCCCGCTGGCTGAACACCAGCCATAACTGAATAAAGCCCCCCTTCCTCCAGTTACCCTGGCCCCCTCATTTCCTTTAATTAAAAAGAAATAAATAAATCAAACCCACACTTCCTGGTGTCTAGTGGACCCACCACGCTGTCATCATGATCTAGCGCCCACCCCACTCCCCCCTCCATTACCCGATCGGGCCACCAGCACAGCCCGCCACTCACCTCTACAGCCAGCAGCCTGACTGAGTGCTTGAATGATTGAACGTGTGCTTCCTGAATAGTTTAGCAGCACCAAGGGTGGGCAGCCTGGTGTCATACTTTGTACAAGCATGCGCTCATTCATTCAAGCGCTCAGTCAGACTGCCAGCTGTGGAGGGCTGTGCTGGTGGCCCGAACAGGGTATTGGGAGAGGAGCGATGTGGGCGCTAGCTCATGATGACAGGGTGGGGGTGGGGACCACTAGACACTAGGGGGGTGGGTTTGATTTATATTTTTAATAAAAGGAAATGAGGGGCCAGGGTAACTGGGGCTTTATTCACTACGGCTGGTGATCAGCTGTGGGGGCACTAGACACCAGGGAAGAATAATTTCATCCGTGAGCAGCCATGGGGACACTACACACCAGGGAGTGTGGGTTTGATTTATATTTTTAATAAAAGGAAATGAGGGGCTAGGGTAATTTGGGGGCTTTATTCAATTATGGCTGGTGATCAGCTGGGGGCACTAGACACCAGGGAGAATAATTTTGTCCATGAGCGTCGGGGAGGGGCGGACACTACACACCAGGGAGTGTGGGTTTCACTTTTTTTTTTATTATCAAATAAAGACAGGGGCCAGGGTAACTGGGTGGGGAGACTTTATTCAATTATGGCCAGTGATCAGCCAGAGGGGGACCACTACACACCAGGTAGAATAATTTGGGCTGATGGTGGCCATGGGGGGGGGGCCGGGGAAGCACTAGACACCAGGGCGAGTTTTATACATGGAATGGCAGGGTGCAAAATTGCGGTGAAATTTTGCCATGTTGCCGCAATGTTCAAGAAAAAATTTTGAACTGTGAAATTGCCAATTTCACGGCAATTTCGATAGCGAAATTTAATTTTGCTACATCTCAACACTAGTCTTTGTGCTCCTGGTGCCACTAAACACTTCTCCATCAATGTAGTGCCAATCCTCAGTGTCATCTAAGGTGTAGATTCATCCTGTTTTTTTTTTTTATCCCTGTGACTGAAGAAAACTATCAATCAATGTCTGTTACACCATAAATCATCCCCCACCCTGACCCTCAACTCAGCATCCACCACCCACCCCCTCCACACACCAGCATTCACTTAAAAAAGTTACAACTCAATTGAAAAAAGGCTTCCTGCTTCTACAGAGTTGACTGGGAGCCAACGTAAAATATATAGTACAAGATAAGTTCTTTTCAATGCATTTTGAACTGTTATACATAACTTGATCACTTTTTATTATTCTCCCCCCTCTCCCAATTTTTAACATGCCGTTTTTGGGTCCCCACCTCATGGAACAAGGAAGGTGAAATATTTCAAATCAGTCACTCTGTGAAATCACCTTTCAGGCGGAATTTGAAGAGTTTCACCTACCGGGTTTATGAGGTGGGGTCATACAAAGACTACGTTGAAAATCTGGGTTCAAAATATTAAAAAACAACAAAATTATGAAGGTATATTGAAATTGTTCAATGCTTGCTCATAAGTTTGGTAATTTTTAATATTTTGTCCCCAAGTTTTCAACATAGCCATTTTTTCATACATCTCACGAACTTTGTCAGATGTTGCTTTTCAGATCCTGGTCAAATATGTTAGAAACATAGAAACACAGATACTGACTGCAGATAAAGACCTTCTGGCCCACCTAATATGCTCATGTTCCCTACCTACTGGAACACTGCAGATCCTATTTGATCTCTGGCTTCACCCCCTCCCCTTTCCCTACCTCTAGAGTTACCTTATGCCTATCCCATGCGTTCTTGAAACTCGTTACCATGTTTGCCCCCACCACCTCCACTGGGAGGCTGTTCCAGGCATTGACCACTCTTTCAGTGCAGAAATACTTCCTCACATCTCCCCTGAGTCTCCTCATCATAGTATGTCTCCTTGTTCTTGAGCATCTTTTTTTCTGAAAAATGCTTCCCTCATGAACCTTATGTATATCCGTGAGGTATTTGAAAGTCTGTATCATACCATCCCTCCCCCTCCTTTTCTCCAGGGTGTACATATTGAGGTCCTTCAGTCTCTCTTCATAGGGCTTGTGATGCAGACCCTGCATCATTTTAGTTGCCATCCTCTGGACTGCCTTTACCTTGTCTATATCCTTCCAGAGATGGAGTCTCCGAAACTTCACACAGTACTTTAGGTGAGGTATCCAGTGATCTATACAGCTGTAACACAGCTGTAACATAAACTATCTCTTTCTACTCTCTCTTTCTACATGAGAAAGGACACAACTTCGTAGGAGATTGGCAAGACTTCTGGGAGAGGGAGTTCTTTGGATTTTGCAGCCTCCACCTGACAAAGGAGGGGGTTGGGTGCTGGGGTAGAAGTTTGATGTATTTGCGGGGCATTTAAACTAGCAGAAGGGGGGAGGGATCTGGCACCCGATACATCACATGAGAAATCAGTCACCCTTCCCCCTTAGCTAGCAACACACAAGCAAGGCAATGCATGGTGAGTACCACAATGCAAAGACAACTCGGATCCCTTCACGAATATAACAAAGTTAATAATAGTATGCAGACGGTAACAATGAAGGGAAATCTAGCAAACATGAGTGATAACCAAGTATGGAAAGCAACATGCACCAATGCCCGCAGTCTGGCTAATAACTCTCATCGACGTCTGAATACTAATTTTTGTCTTTGTTTTGTCTTCTTTGCTAGTATTGAAATAGTAATTTTATAATAATTTTTGGCTACTGTTCAGTAGTAGTAAAATAGTCTGCCCATGAGCTGAAAAATTTAAATGAGCTATGTATTTGAAGACTAACTTAGTAATAAGTAGGTATTCAGTTAGTAGTTAGGTAGTCTTATATGCAAATTAAGGCAGTGCTGTGAAGATTATATGATTACTTAAATGAGTACTTCTGAACTGTATATCTGAATATCAGTGAAGACTAATGAATATTAATTAAATACTTCTCAATAGTGGTAAAGTAGTAGTAGTACTGTAGTACTTGATTAGTATTCATATTGGGCCATATATGCAATTTGAGCAGCACAGGTCACGTGCTGTGCTCCAGCTGTGCTGCAGCTATCCCAGCTGTTGGTGCTGCTCACGAGAATAGGTTTTGAGCAGCAGCATGCATATGGTCTATTTACAGTGCTAGCCTGCCCTCACACACTGGCACTGTATACAGGCCATATGCATGCTGGTGCTTACTCAAAACCTGTTCCTGTGAGCTACACCTACAGCTGGGCTAACTGGCAAGTACAGCTGGAGCACAGCACGTGGGCTGTATTCATTTATTAAAGATTCATAAATAACCTTTGAGTCAAGGCTCTTTTACAAAGTTTCCATGTCAAGGGACAGATCACAGACATACAATCAGTAATTGTACAGGCTACTGGACATAGGAATACAACAGACATTGTTACAATCTGGATGCTTTAAAAATACTGTTGGATAATGAAACAGTTGTAGAGGTCCCAACAGAAGGCTTGGTGGGCCAGGGTTAGAGGGGTGAGGAAAGGAACTCCCTGAGAGATGTGGGCAAAGAGGCAATAGCAGTTATCAGGCGTAGGTGATATCCCCTCCTGGGGAGGAGGAGGAGGGGGGGACAGGAAGCAGCCTCCAGCATTGATCAAGAGGCATTGTCGTGGCACTAGGGGGTGAGAGGCAGGCTGGGTGAACAGAAAATGAAGAGGAAGAGGGCTGGGAATGGTAGCAGAGGGCTGGTGGTAACACCTCCTAAGGGTGGGGGAATGAGGGAGGGCAGATAGCGGTCTCCAGCTAGATGCTTTGTCAAGATACTGCAGGACTGGAGGGGGCTAGGAGGGCAGGCAGTTCAAACTGGGGGTGGGTGGGTGGTCTGCTGGTGGGCAGCTGGAGGAGGAGGAGGATAAGTAGGCTGGGGTAGGTGGAGCAGAACAGAGGAGGGAATGGTGGAGGAGTGCAACAGGAGGGCTGGGGGAGGTGTGGGAGAGTAGAGGAGGTGTGGGAGAGCAGAGGAGGGGTTATGCAGGGGAGGAAGTCATGGCTGAGTAATGGTGACTGAGATACAGCCCTGAGATAATTTATAGTAGCGGGCAGCAGCGCTTGGCCAGGGGCAACCAGAGGGTGGCGAGTCAGTCTTTGGGGAAACAGGCACACATAGTACTGGAGGTAAGGTAGTGTTTGAGATCAGATTTGAAGCTGATAAGACTGGTGGAATTACGAAAGACCTCGGGGACCTCGTTGAGTCATAGTGGGGCTCTGTAGGAAAATGTACGCTGCCTGAGTACTGCAATAAATTTACACTTTTTTCTAAATTTAGTCTAAATCATGCTTCTAGACCTCACAATAGTTGAGTACATTTAACCCTTAATGTTACATGTCTGCACCTTAAAGTCAGCAATTATGATACTCACCACCCACTACAGCTACTGGTCAGTAAGAAGTTGTTGCTGGATATATTTGAAATTCCTTTGCTCAAATCAGGCTTTACAATAAAGAAAATTACCAATGTGTGCCTTAAATTTCTCAGAAACAGAAAGAAAGGCAGACGTAGACTAAGTAGTAGTGTAAGTGCCCCCCAATCACCACAAAAAGCATCTGTAAATCTCTACAACCACAACATGGGTGGATAGTGACCCTGCCCCCCACCTCCAATCCCTGCCAAAGGTATCAGCTCCCCCTGCTACAGGCTAGCCAGGCCAACCTACCTCTCCCTCAGCTCCAATAGCCCTGCCGCAGGGCAACCCAAGTTCCCCCCTGCCTCAGTTCTAGACTATACAGCCCACCTTGGCTCTATCAGTTCCCAGGGATCTTTGTCTGGGCCACAATAACTCCACTTGTTCCAGGCTTACCCCTCACCTCCAGGCTCACATGGCCCTGTCCCTGTCCAGCACCAGCACCAGTCTGTCCTGGTCCATGCTGTTCTTCGGGGTCACACTGGTTCCCTTCTCCCTGCCTGGGGACCACCTCAGCTCCTCTGCTATGCGTGAGGCACCACCATCCCTCCCTCTGCCATGATCCCTACTTATCCCTGTTCTGCCTTGCACCATCCTTAGGATGTCCAGGTCTTTGCTGTCCCTCAATTCCCATGGCCCTGCCCCAAGACCACAGCATTCCACCTTGCACCAATCACCATCTACCCCGATTATATCTCTAGTCCACCCCAGCTCACACTGTCTCGAGCCTCCCTGGCCTTCTTTTCTCCCTAGCTCCCATAGCCCTGCCCCAGGATTGGGCTGCTTGGCCCACCCCGGCTCTCTCTGTTCCCATGGCCTTTCCCTTTGACTATTCCAGAGCTCCCTGCCCTGGACTTACCTGGTCCCCCCCAGCTCCCATGGCAAGTTTTTCCAAAGGCATCAGCTGCGCTTTAATAAAAAAGATGCAGATATACTTACTATGAACACACTGCACCTGTACTAGAAACCAACAAACTCCACCAGCAGTATCCAGGCAGAGACAACACTGCAAAACAAAAAACAAATACAAATGGATGTTTACCCCCACATAGGCCTTCACACAGACTAACAAGATTAATGCAGAGGACAATAAGGTTAACCACTCCAAGGAACCAGAAGACAAGATCAATAAAGAGCAAAGTTAAGATGACAGCACACCACAGACCCTTTCACTGGGCCCTATGCCCTATTTGTGCAGAGTGGCTACATGCGTGTGTGTGTATCTGGGGCACGTAGCCACCCTGCACCCACTGCACCCCCCCCGTGCAGCATGCATGATGGGGGGGACATGCAGACCCACTGCACCCAATCCCCTGCGTCCGTGGACAGCTCTGCACTGGGGGCATTCCCAGGGCATGCCAGCACTACACGGTATTCACTAACCCAAGTAGGGCTGTCTGCATGGGTGCAGAGGGTGGCACAGGGTATGCCAGGGAAATCCTGTCTTTAACCCCAGTGTGCCCTCCCTATGGGAACAGGCCTGCAGTCGCTGGGGGACTGGGCAGGGCACACCATACTGCTGCTGACTGCTGGCAGCAGGAGGCGGCAGGGGTGGCTGTACAGGTGAGTAGCCAGAAATTTCTTGAGCACTGGCACCAGGACTGGAGGGTGCCACGTGGGTCTGGGTGCCTGCAAATCAGCATGCACAGCTCTGGACCTGCTGCACCCTACACAAAGGATATACTATGGGTCCCAGGTGGCATCCCATTGGATGCCTACATGGTATAACGACTCCTCCTTCAGCTGCCTGCAGAGTCCTGTATGCTGGGGGGGGGGGAGCCGTGGACAGCTGGCCAGCATTTGTGAATGCCAGTATGCGCGCAACTGTCCGCGGGGCGCAAGGTCGCGGGCAGGGTACATGCATTTTGCATGTACCTATGCCCCAAATGTGCATAGGGGCCACTGGTAGTATTTTTTTTTTAATAGTCATTTCTTGGTCTTCAGACAGTGACACCCTCCTCCAAGGCTTACGCTGCCCATTCAGGATGTGTGTCACTCCACATATTACTACTACCTGACTAAGCCCCTATTTGATCACACAATTTTCCTCCCACTGCAGCATTTCCCACCTGTCTCCTGAAAGTTCAAGCCTTGTACAATTCAGTCTAGTGTATTCAGTGGAAACTCTGACCCTCTCCCTGATTTGATTTGTGCAGTTCCTGGTGCCCAGGAGTATCCTCACTCACTCTCCCTGACTGACAATGAGAAGATACTGGTGTCTACCAGTCCAGCCTCCCTGATCCATTTCAAGCAGTCCCTGGTGTTGAGTGGTACCCCTCTCTGACTGGTAACACTCAATACCTCCTCACTCTTCCTGACCTGTAGTCTTCTGGAGTCCAGCTGTACCACCCCTTTCTCCTAGGAACTAATGAAACATAGAAATTGTGGGCAGATAAAGACTACCAGGTCCATCCATTCTGCCCAAAAGCCTTAGTCTAGTTTTCAGTCTCTGACCCTAACTGATCAATGGCTTTTCACACCACCTTCCTACCTGTAAGGTACCCTTAAGCCTGTCCCATGCATGTTTAAAAAACTGTCCACTGTGCTCGCCCCCACCACTTCCTGAGGCAGTCTATTCCATGCGTCTGCCACCCTCTCTGTGAAAAAAAACTTTCTCAAGTTTCCCCTCAGCCTGCCACCTTCCAATTTCATATCATGCCCCCTTGTTCTTGTACATCTCTTAAATTGGAAGATGTCTCCCCCTGCACCTTGTTTATGCTCTTAAGGTACTTGCATGTCCCCCCGATCCCTCCTGTCCTCCAGTGCTGGGGTTGAAATTGGCACCGGCCTCCTAGCCAAATGCTGGTAAATTTTGTATCAGGCTAGTAAGATTTTAATTTAACAAGCCATGTGGGTTTGTACTGGAAAAGGCAACCCTTCATTATGTACATGAGCTGGGCCAGTGGAAATGTTTGTGGGGTCAATGGATCTTTCCAGTCACTAGCCCCTGCTGGCTACTGGCTGCAATACTTAATTTTGACCCACTGCAAAGAGTACATATTGAGGCCCTTTAGTCTCTCCTCATATGTTTCCTGGTGCAAGCCCTGTACCATAATCACCCCTTTCTGGACCACCTCCACCCTGTCAATGTCCTTACTAAGGTGCAGCTTTCAGAATTGCACAGAGTACTCTAGGTGAGGCCTCACTAATATTTTGCACAATGGCATCACTATCTCCCACCTTCTGCTAGTGATACCTCTGCCTGTGCAGCCCAGCATGCCACTGGCCCCCCCTGCAGCCTTTGTACTCTACTTAGACACCTTTAGGCCATCAGGAATGGTAACACCAGGTCCCTTTCTTCCTTGGTGTTCATCTGAAACCCCCCCCATCCTATATCTCTCCCCAAGGTTCCCACTTCCCAGGTACATTATTTTGTACTTCTTGGCATTGAACCTCATTTGCTACACCTTCGATCATTTTTCAAGATTTCTCAGGTCCCTCCTCATTCTTTACCCCATCTGGAGTATCCACTCTGTTGCAGATCTTGGTGTCATCTGCAAACAGGCAGACTTTTCTCTCCAGTCCTACTGCAATGTCACTAATGAAGACATTAAACTGGACTGGCCCAAGGACTGATCCCTGTGGCACCCCATTTGTAACCCCCCTTTTCTCAGATTGGATCACATTTACCACCACCCTCTGCTTCCTGACCATTAGCCAGTTTCTAACCCAGTTTATCACCTTGTGCTCCATGCCCAGACTACTCATTTTGTTGAGCAGCCTTTTATGTGGGACGGTGTTGAATGCTTTGCTGAAATCGAGGTAGGCGATGTCTATCGACTCTCCCTGATTTACCTCCCTTGTCACCCAGTCAATAAAACGATCAGATTTGTCTGACATGGCCTTCCTGCTGTAAATCCATGTTGTCTCATATCCTGGTCACCACTGAATTCCAAGTGTGCCACAGTTCTTTCTGCTCCACCCTGCACTATCTATGCTGCTGCTTGGGTAGCGTGATCATGGCAGAATTTTCCTTTCGCAAGTGGTGAAGAGTGAGACCCCCATTTGGAGATCTTGGCAACATGTAAAGGTAATAAAAATTATGTATGAATATATGTGTATGTATTTATGTACAGTGGTGTGTGTGTGCCTGTGTCTGAGTGTGTCTGCGTGCATGTGCACGTGTGTGTGTGTGTGTGTGTGTGTGTGTGTGTGTGTGAGACCCCCACTGTTCTAGTCATGAGACTATGGTACCAAATAGTGATGTGTACTTGTCTATGTGAAGTGGTGTGTGCAGTGTGCACATGTATCCGTGTTGTGTTGTGTTGTGTCTATAAAGTGCTCTGAATGTGTGTGTGTGAGCATGCACACGGGGGGTGACACTGGACCAGTAACAAACCATCAACATTGGTTTTAGAATGGACTCAGTCACTGAGTGCTGTCTTAGGTGGAGGGGGAGGAGTCAGTGTCACTAGGACTGGTCTCTCTTGGGGGTGGGGCCCATGTTGCTCCACCAATTGACCAATACAGTGCAGGATGAAGACAACAGCTGCTGTGCTGCCAGCACCATCAACAGGGCTCCAGACCGCCAAACTGGTAGAGAGTCGGGGGGGGGTCGTCATGGCAAATGAGAGTATCCGGACTGGGGAAGGGATGGGGACAATGATCCTTCCTCTCCTGCCTCCCCTCCATGGAATCTGTGGCTGTACCAAAGGTCCACGTTTAGTCCCTGGGATTGTGGGTGATGTTGCTATGTGGTTGGTGGCAGTATGGTACTTCTCTGTGATGCAGGGCCTACAGCAACTAGGGCTTCATGCTGGCAGTTGCAGTTTTTCCCCATTTTCATGCCTGCCCACCTCTTCTAACACAGTGAGTAGTCTTGTCAGACCTACACACACACACACACATGGGAGCAAGTTTCTCTGAACTCTACCCACTGTAAGGCAGCATTAAACCCACTAACAAGTTTATAAATTATGTTAACTAACCTGAATGGAGCCAGGTGACCATCAGCCTACTGACATTTCTACACAGAGTGACCCAGTGGGTAAGTGAAGAGCTTCAGTGAGCAATTAGTGACACATTTCCAGGTGCAGCTGATGTAACCCAAAGCCAGGTATATGTCACTGAACAGTTTGTTGTATGAAATCCTGTTAAACAGATACACTTTAATAAATAAATAACAAACAAACAAAACACTTGGAAGACGCTTCAAGTGTTTTGCCAATAAAACCAATTTTTTTCTGACAATAAATGAGACTTTGTGTACCCCTCATCTGTATAGTTAACTAGCCTGCAGCTCAGACATTAGCCACACCTTCTTCCTTGAACTCAGATACTAGCCCCCCTCCACAGGCCTATCTTGAAACTAGCCCCCTCCTTCCACACCACCTGACACTAGCATGTTTTCTTTACAGCCCCCTGTGACAATAGCCCCCTTGACTGTACACCTTCCACAGCCCCAACACTACCCTGGCTCCCTCCACCGCCCCAGACACCAACCTCCTCCCTATATTTCCCGACTCAGTCCCCGCACACAACCCCCTCCTCCTTCTCTTTCACCAGTCTCTCTGAACAGCCTTCCCTCTCTAGGCATCCCACTTTTCTAAGTCCATGGATATCACCTCCCTCCCTCCTGGGCCCCACTGACTCCCAGAAACCACACCCCTTCCCCCTCAGCTATTTGAGAATCATCCGTACATTTGTTAGCCACCTGCCCTGCAAGGCCCCCCCCGGACACCACCTCCTCAGACACCCGTGGCACACAGACACCCTCTTCCTCCTCCACAGGCTCTGAAACTAGCCCCCTCCCTCCACAATCCCAACCCTAGCTGACCCATCTTCCAAAACTCCAGACACTAGCCCACCCCCAGCCCTCGACAATAGCCTCACTTCCTTCCTTGGCACAAGACACTAGCCCCACCTCCTTCACAGGCATCAAAATTGGCACTGTTCCTCTAGCTAAATGTAGCAGATTTTGTTTCTAGCTAGTAAGATTTTCTTTTAGCTAGCCCTGTGGACATGTACAGGAGAAGGTAACACTTCAATAACTACACCAGTAGGACCGGTGGAGAAGTCTGTGGGATTTGTACCTGGTTACCAACAAGAAGAAAAAATTACTCACCTTAGTAATGTTGTTTCTTCTAATGGAGTCTTGCTATATTATGACATATGCAGTATAACCCCAGGTTAGAACTGCTCCGGAGGTGAAAGAGTTAACTTTCCATGACAGGCATGGAACCTTGAGCGCAAGCTCTGTTGAAAACTCTGTCTGTTGTTGCTCAAACTTAAACTGTCAGATCTTTACGAGCAAAACTCACTAAGGTTCTGTGTGGAAGCCATAAACCTACACTAGCCCATTGGCTACTAACTACAAAAAACACATTTGTGTTCTTGATTCCAAAACAAAGACTCAAGTCAGGGGAATCAAGAAAGAAAATTAAAACGTAACACTCAGGCACCCTAAAGAAAGGGTGAAACAAAGTGGGCATCTATGAAGTGCCAACATTGCGCTGCCCACCCACATCCCAAAAATAGAGGTTCTGAGAGGGGCAGACTGGGGGGGAGGTCATATTATAGCAAGACTCCATTAGAAGAAACAACATTACTAAGGTGAGTAATTTTTTCTTCAAACAACATGAAGTCTTGCTATATAATGACATATGCAAACTACACAGCAGTACCTCCATGGAGGAGGGACAGAACCTACTTAGGAAATAGGCTCTGAAGCATGGCTGTGCCAAATCGAGCATCACTCCTAGCCTGGATGTCCAGGGAGTAATGCTTAGTGAAAGTGTGAACTGTTTTCCAGGTAGCTGCTTGACATATCTCTAGGATAGGGATGTCCCTGGCAGCAGCCAGAGACGCAGCTGTACCCCTGGTAGAGTGAGCCCTCAGGCCTGAGGAAGGAACCTTACCCAGTTTTTCATAGCAAAATTGGATACAAGAGACAATCCACCTGGCAATGGATCTTTTAGGCAGGTTTTCCTTTTCCAACCTCACCATAAGTGAGGAACCTGTGACCCTTGGTACGTTCTATGTAGTAACTAAGGGCTCTTTTGACATCTAAACTGTGCAATCTCCTCTTGCCAGAGGAGGAATGATCAGTGAAACATAGAAACATAGACTTTGACGGCAGATAAGGACCGCTAGGCCCATCTAGTCTGCCCATTTCCCTACCTACAGGATAGGCCGCAGATCCTATTTAACCAACAGCCTAGATCTTCCTGCCCCCCACAAGAATTGCCTTATGTCTGTCCCATGCATTCTTGAATTCTCCCACAGTTTTAGATTCCACAACTTCCTCAGGAAGGCTGTTCCATGCATCCACTACCCTCTCTGTGAAATAACACTTCCTCACATTGCCCTGAACCGCCCTCCTTCTATCTTTAAATTGTGTCCCCTTGTTCTTGCAAGTCTCTTTTTCTGAAAGATGCTACCCTCTTGGACTTTGTTGATTCCTTGAGGTACTTGAAAGTTTCTATCATGTCCCCCCTCTCCCTTCTTTCCTCAAGGGTATACATATTAAGCTCCTTTAGTCTCTCCTCATCGGCTTCTCTTGCAGACCCTGCACCATTTTAGTTGCCCTCCTCTGGACTGCTCTCTATCCTGTCTATGTCCTTATGGAGATGGGGTCTCCAGAACTGGACACAGTATTCCAGATGGGGTCTCACCAACTGTCTGTACAGAGGGATAACAACTTCCTGTTTTCTGCTGCTGATGCCTCTCCCTATACATCCCAGTATACCCCAGCCCTCCCACTGCCTTCTCGCATTGCTTGCTAACCTTAAGGTCATCTGATATGATTACCCCCAGGTCTCTTTCCTGTTTTGTTGTTGTTATCTCCCCACCCATTGTGTATTCTTCCCTGGGTTCTTGTTTCCCAGGTGCATTATTTGCACTTTTTGCATTGAATCCTAGCTGCCATACATCAGACCATTCCTCCAACCTTGCCAAGTCCCTTTTCATCCTTTCCACGCCTCCTTGAGTATCAACCCTGTTGCAGATCTTTGTGTCATCTGCAAAAAGGCATACTTTTCCTTTCAGTCCCTCTGCAATGCCACTGATGAAGACATTAAAAAGGACTGGACCCAATACTGAACCCTGCGGTACCCCCATTAGTAACCGCCCTTTCTTCAGAGTGGACTCCATTTACAATTACCTTCTGTATCCTGTTGTCCAGCCAATGTTTTACCCAGGCTACCACCCTGGGACCCACTCCCAGGCTGGTTAATTTGACTAATAATCTTTGTGTGGGACTGTGTCAAATGCCTTGCTAAAGTCTAGGTAGGCCATGTCACAGTCCCTCCCTGGTCTACTACTTTGGTCACCCAGTCAAAGAAATCTATTAGATTGCCTGACATGACCTTCCCGCTGTGAACCCATGCTGCCTTGGATCCTGTGCTCCACTGACCTCTAGGTACTCAACTATTCTTTCCTTCAGAAGTGACTCCATCACTTTCCCTACCACAGAGGTCAGACTGACAGGTCTGTAGTTTCCTGCCTCTGTCTTGGTCCCACTTTTGTGAAGGGGAATCACATCCGCCTTCCTCCAGTCCTCGGGTACCACACCATCCTCCCATGATTTATTAAAAAGAGTAGCCAGTGGTTTCACTAGTTCCTTCTTTAATTCTTTTTAGAATTCTGGGGAATTCCATCAGGACCCATTGCTTTGTCCACCTTCAGTTTTAGGAGTTCTTGCAGAACCCTTTCTTCTCTGAAAGGACTGGGATCGCCCCCTATCAAGAGTTCTTCTGTTAATTGGATTAGGCACTTCCCCTCCTCTTTTGTGAATACTGAGCAGAAATATTCATTCAGTATTCCTGCTTTTTCACTGTCCCCCTCTGCCCACCCACCGTTTATTCTATTCAGCCTCACTATCCCTCCCTTTGTCTTTCTACGCTCGCTGATGTACCTATAAAAGGTTTTATCCCCCTTCTTAACTGAGTTGGCTATCTTTTCCTCAGTTTGGGCCTTTGCTATTCTGACTTCCCTCCCTGCTTCTTTCTGCCTTAACTGGTACAGCTCTCTGTCCTGCTCCTTCTGTGTTTCCTTATACTTCTGGAATGCTATCTTTTCTTCCTGACTTTCACAGCCACCTCTTGGAGAACCATAGTGGCTTTTCTTTCATTTTGATTTGTTTATTTGCTTCCGCGCAAAGGCTTGTTGCCTCTGTGATGGCAGTTTTGATAATTCCCCATTGTTGCTCACACCTCCTTTTAGCCTGTTTGCTGGTGCTTTTCTGAGGCACTCTCCCATCTTGCCAAAGTCAGCCCTCCTAAAGTCCAGTACCTCACTTTTGTATGGCTTGACTCTGTAGTTGAGTTTAACGTGAACCACACGTTTGATGGTCACTTGTCCCCAGATGGCAACCCACTTCTAGATCTGAGATCCTCTCACTGCCCCGTTTGAGAGTATGAGGTCTAAGATTGCTCCCTGGCCAGTGGGTTCCAGACTAGCTGTCTAATGCCTGCCACCTGTAGGGCATCAAGAATGGCCCTGCTCTTGGATGTCGCTGCAGAAATGTGCTCCAGTTAACATCTGGCATATTCAGGTCTCCCATCAACAGTATCTCCCCTTTCTCTGCCATTCTAAGAATGCCTTCCATCATATCATTGTCCATTCTTCCCTGACATGGGGTCTGTACACAACCCCTGTGCAGATTGTGGTGCCCTTCCAGTCTCCAAGGTGACCCACAGTGCCTCCTCCCTCCCTGTTTACTCTTTTGTTCAGTTGCTTTTATCCCTTCCTTTACATAGAGAGCTATCCTCCCTCTTCTCCCTGCCTGTCTTTCCTGTAGGTTATGTACCCTGGTATGTTAACATCCCAGTCATGGTTCTCTGTACCATGTTTCTGTGACTGCTACGATATCCAGGCATCCCTCTTCCATTAAGGCCACCAGCTCAGGGAGCTTGTTGCCCAGACTACGAGCATTGGTACTCATTACCCTCCATTTCCTGATGGCCTCATCCCTTTGCCCCATCCCTGTCCTTCTTGCTTTTGTCACTTTCTCCATTTACCCTGCCCTTCCCATCGACACCTCCATGTTGGTGTTTGCCACACTTACTACCGTGATTGTTTGGGGGGGGCTAGGATTTTCCTGCTCCTATCCAGTGCCTCCCACCTTGGCTAGTTTAAAAGCTTGCCAATGAAGCATTTAAACCTATCGCCTAGGATCCTGGTTCCCCTCCCGGACAGATGCAGCCCATCATGCCAGTATAGGCTTGCATCACTCCAGGTGGACTCCAGTCCCCAATGAAGCCAAATCCCTGAGCTCCACACCAGTTTGTCAACCACTATTGAATTCCATGGTACAGAACACCCTAGCCTCCTATACACTATGATGGGTAGCACCTCCAGAAGGTTTACCGTGGTGCTACTTGACTTAGGCCCCTCCCAATTCCACAAACTCTTCCTGCACTTCTAATCCCTTTCTTAGCCAGGTCATTTGTCCCTAAGTGGACAATGACATTCAGCTCCCTCCCCTGTGCAGCTGCTCTGGCAATCCTGAGGATTAGCTCCCTGTCCCTCCAAGCTATGGCGCCAGGCAGGCACCTTACCTCCCTCTCCCCTTCCTTGCCCAGTTCTACCTTCCTAACAATGGAGTCCCCCACCAGGAGTTGTTTCCTTCCCCTGCAGGGTCCCCTGCCACCCTCCTGTGGGTCTCCTTTGTGGAGGTTCCCAGCATCCTCCTTGGTCTCCATTGTAGGTGCCTCCATAGAGGAACCACACTTTGCCAGAATGGCATAGGAATTGTGGAGAGGTACAACTGGAGGGATGTGCCTCTGTTCCACCACCCTCACCTCCCTGGAGCCCACTGTGGTCCAACCGCCTCTTTCTTGGCAACCTCTGAGGCAACGGCAGTGGCACTGGTGGTCCCTGGATGGAGAGGAGGTCCCACAAATCCTGGCCAACTCAGCCTGGAGATGAGCAACCTCCTCCTCAGCCCAGAGAGGTGCCTGCAGATGGGACAACACCGCATCCTCCAGAACATCTCCGGAAGACTGCTGCTCACAGCCACTGCACTGCACCACTCCAATCATGTCTTATTTCTGGCCCCTTAACTGTTTGCAATCCTTACTCTTTCCTCTGTGTTTTTTTCTCTCTCTTACTTTCTGCCTGTGTGCCCTTTAAGCTCCTGATTGTCCTGTTCTGAGACAAGAATATCCTATATTTCTCAGTAGACAGCTTATTTGTTCAGAGGCAGACCTCCAGTAGCTAGAGGGGGCCAGAGCTACTCTTGCCCTTCTAGGATGGTGGGTCCTTGGTGGTTCTGTGATCACTCACTTCCTGCCCCTAAACAGGAAGTTCCTGTTGTCAGTCAAATCCTGTGCCTATAAAAATAGAACTAGCTTTGGGTGGGGGGGTGGAGGGGAGGGAAGGAGGGCAATATGGTCCCAGTAGAGAAGTTCAGTCACACAGCAGTCCTTTCTCCTGGAGTCTTCTGCCAAGCTATTAGCAGAATCTTTCTAAGGCAGTCTTTAAATGTAGCTTCCTTCTAGCTAAGCCACTCCCACTACTTACCAGATCTTTCTACAAGTAATTTAAACCTCACAACAGTTAAGTCCTTTCAGTCACCTGAGATTTACACTTAGATGACTTTTCAGTTACCCATTCAGTTCAGTTAACCCAAATACACACTTTTTTTTGTTTTGTTTTGTATGTTAGTTTTTTTACCCTAAATTAAAGGTCTAAATACAAAAGTTCTTCTACTTTAGTCCCAGCAGAGAAGTTCAGTCACACAGCAGTCCTTTCTCCTGGAGTCTTCTGCCAAGAAAAACACAGGAAGGGACATGGATTGATTAAGGTGGAAATCTGAAACCACCTTAGGCAAAAACTTTCTGTTAGTCCTGCGGACCACCTTATCCCTGTGAAAGGAGATAAAATCAGGTTCCACTGACAATGCTTGCAACTCACTTATGCGCCTGGCAGAAGTGATGGCTACCAAAAACACAGTTTTCCAAGTCAAGTACTTGAGCTTTGCTGAAGACAACAGCTCAAAAGGGGGTTGCATAAACTGGGCAATGCAAGTATTAAGATCCCAAGCAGGGCAGGGTCTCTGAATGGAGGGTTGGTGTGAAGCAGCCCTTGAAAAACTTGGAGAATACTGGGTGAGCTTGAAAAAAGAAGGTTTACCTGCTGATAAGAAAGCAGACACGGCTGCCAGGTGCACTTTTAGGGTAGCTGGTCTCAGCCCCAAAGAATCTCAAATGCACCAAATAATCCAGGATTGTGGGCAAATCAGCAGATTCTGGTGGAATATGCTTGCCAGAGCACCATATGGAAAATCTCTTCCATTTGGAATTATAAGTAGCCCTGGTGGAAGGCTTCCTGGAGGCCTTCAAGATATCCAATACACATTGGGAGAGTGTAGAGTCAACAAACTCTAATTCTTCAAGAGCCGTGCCTTGAGATTGAGAGATTTGAGGTTCGGATACCAAACCCTCCCCCGGGCACAGGTTAACAGATTGTGATTCCTGGGGAGGTGCAGGGGAGCGTGGACTGCTAAGGACATGAGGAGTGGGTACCAGGGCTGTCTGGCCCAATCTGGAGCAATCAGGATCATCTTGCAGGGTTGAGATCTGATTTTGACTAGCACCTTGAACAGAAGAGGGAAGGGGAAGGCATAGAGAAACTTCCCTTCCCAACTGAGAAGTAAGGCATCCAGAGGGACTGAGCCCAACACTGGGGCCTGCAGCAAAAAAGGGGAAGTTGGTGATTGTCTGGGGCTGCAAAAAGATCTATCTGCGGGGTGCCCCATCTGGCAAATACTACCTCCAGTACTAGGGGATCCAGTGCCCATTCGTGATGGCCCTGGGAAATCCTGCTGAGAGCATCCGCTAGGACATTGTCCTTGCCTGGAAGATGAACTGCCATAAGGGAGGCGTTCAGGGAATAAGCCAGAGACCACAACTTCATTGCTTCGGTGCACAAGGCCGTAGACCGAGTGCCTCCTTGCTTGTTAATGTACCACATTGTAGTAGTATTGTCTGTTCTGACCTGTACAACCTTGTTCTGAACAGATGTGGAAAAAACCTGAAGTGCTAGAAAAACTGCTCTGAGTTCCAACAAATTGATGTGGAGCAGAGATTCCTGTGGGGACCACAACCCCTGGTAGTGAGGTCGCCCATGTGAGCTCCCACCCCAAGAGGGATGCATCTGTAGTAAGGGTCAAGGAGTGAGACTGGGGTTGAAGGAACCCCTGTCTCAGATTGTTCTGGTCCTGCCACCACTGAAGGGCCTGGATCAGGGTTTGAGTCACTGGGATCAATTTGGTTAGAGGGTCTGTCCTTGAGACCAAAAGCTCTCAAATGGAACTGGACGTCCCTCATCTGAAATCTTGCTCCCTGCACTACTGCTGCTGTAGAAGCAGCAATGTGCCCCAGGGCTGTAGAAGCTCTTGCCGGGTCGAGAGACCTGCAGGGTGAAAGAGGAGTTGTGAGAGACCAAGGTCCTTGCTCTTTCCAGAGGGAGGAAGGCTCTGGCCTCTTTGTGTTCAGTTCTGAGCCTATGAAGGTGAGAAGCTGGACAGGCTCTCAGAACAGACTTTGGAAGATTGAGAAGGAAACCTAGAGATGTGAGCAGTTGCTGAGTTACCTGAAGGTGTAGTTTGACCTGGTCTGGGGACTGGCCTACTATGAGCCAGTCATCCAGATAAGGAAAGATGGCAATCTTTTGCCTTCTTAAGTGGGCAATTGCTACTGCCAGGCACTTTGTGAATACCCTTGGGGCCGAGGTGAGGCCGAAGGGCATTGCTCTGAACTGGTAATGGCCTGAGAGCAGTTCGAATCTGAGGTACTTTCGATGGGAGCTTCTGATAAGAACATGGAAGTAGGCATCCTTGAGGTCCAGGGAGGCTAGCCAGTCCCCTGGCCTTAGAGAGGGTAAAATAATTCCCAGAGTCACCATTTTGAACTTTGGTTTTAAAAGGTGCTTGTTTAGATACCTGAGATCCAGGATAGGCCACCATTCTCCTGTCTTTTTTGGGGTAAGGAAGTACCTGGAGTACAGTCCTTTGCCCTGGTGTAGGGCTGGAACCCTTTCCACAGCTCTGAGAGCCAGGAGGGCAGAAACTTCTGTTTCTAGGGCAAGAGCCTCTGATGGATTTGCAGGTGGAAAGGACCTGGCCCTCATCTTCGGGAATTTTTTGAAGCTGAGAACCAGTCCCTGGCTTACTACTTCCAGGACCCACTTGTCTGATGTTAAAGACTTCCCATCCTGGACAAAGTAAGCCAGCCTACCCCTACTGGTAGTGGAGAATCGGCCCTGGCCACCCCATCAGGGAGCCTGTTTTGCAGGGGCTTTGGGTTGAGAGGTAGCAGCAGGCTTACTTGAACCCCTTCTGCCTCTTCCTCTAAAGAACCCCCTCTGGGCATAAGCAGAAGAGGAGGCCTGGGCTTGGTAAAAAGGCCTATGAAAAGGCCTGCCCCTGCCCCTGACATGCTGCCTTTGAGGAGTGGCTTGCCTTTCTTTGGCCTGTGCACTCCTATAGGTGGTCCTATACTCATCCATTTTCTTCATATAATTCTCTGTCTGCTCCCCAAACAGAGATTGCCCACAACAGGAAAATCCATAGCCTTAGACTGGGTATCCTGTGACAGGGCAGTACATCTGAGCCAGGCCATTTTGATGAAGAGACACAGATGTAGCCATGACTCTTGATGAAACATCATTAGAGTCTACTGCAGCATGAAATTGCACCTTGGATACCTCAATACCATCCGTAGACCACCTGCTCCAGCTCCCTGGCAAGCTGGTCCAGGGCCTGTTTTACTAGGAGCCAGCACAGTATCCCATCTGGATTTCTGGTACCTAGCAGCATAAGCTCATATAATTTGCCTGTCTGAGTCCTAAAGATGCTGCCATGTACTGTTTCTTTGCCATGGCATCCATCCTTCTGGAATCCTTTTCGGGAGGTGAGGCTAGAGGAATATTAGCCATGTCACAGGCTACAGCCTGCACTACTCAACATGGCTGCATTGCTGAGAGAGGAACTCCGTGATCAGGGCCTGATAATGTATACCTCTTGTCCATCCTTTTATCAACAGGAAGGATAGAGTGAGGAGTTTTAAAATTTTACTGTCTGTTTCCTAAAGATTTGTGCAAGGAATAGACAGTCTCCTAGACTCTGGAATATCCATCATTTCTACATAATCAGGCTCTTCTTGGTCATCAACAGCTTCCTCAGCAGGGAGTTGGAGAGTTTCAGCAACTTTCTTATAGAACATAAAATGAGGAGGGGACTCAGATAGCCTGGGGGGGGGAACCCTGATGGTCTGTCTGGAGAGATGTCCGGTTCAATGGGCACATCCAGACCTTCAAAATCATATTCACTTTCCTCATACCCCTCCTCCCCTTCCTCCGGTTCATAAAAATCCTCAAAATCATAATCTTGAACCGGTGGAACTGGCCGAACCGAGCGCTTCCCTGATGGTGCGGTTCGGACGGAACCGGGGAAAAAGACTGGACAATTTGAATAGCTTTAGCTATTTCCTCAGCAGTTGGAGAAAGAACTTTTGGCTCCACACTAGCTGACTTTCTAGCCCTTTTAGTTGGAACCGGCTCCTCAGAGCTAGCTCTTCGTTTGCCCGAGGAAGTATCGCCCTGGTCAGAGGGCACTCCCTCAGGTTCGGTTGGAACCAAACCGGGCTGGCCATCCGGGTCAGCGGACTTTTTGGTCTCCCTTTCCCTGAGCCTACCAACTCTCTTTTCCACGGTGGCAGCAGGAAAATTCTTACAAATCTGGCAGTCTGCATTGAGGTGGTCAAACCCCAGACAATATACACAAGTGGTGTGTGGGTCAGGCTTAGCAAAGGCTTCCCCACAGAGGCCACGGTGCTGAAACCCAGTGGGTCCGGTTTTTCTTTTGGGTTTCTCAGACATAGTGCCAGCCTAACCAAAACTTACCCGTTAGTGGCAATCCGCCAAGCAAGACCCTCTTATCGGTTCCCAACCGTGTCACGGGTCGTGGAAAAAAACGTAATGAAATCCGTCTTTTTTAGAACCGATAAGAACCAGGAACTGCACTCTAAAGGACTAGAAAGTTAATTTAAACCAATCTGATCGGTTCAAACCAAACCGAAAAAGAAGTTTACAAGTTCCACACAGAAGAAAATAAACATAAGCCTATCTATTACTTACAATACCACAGACAGAGCTTGAACCGACCGATTGAGGTTTAATTTCGGTCAATAAACTGAAAATTACACTTTTTAACCGACAAACGAACCGAGCAGCAGGAGAAATCTCCGGAGCGACTGTTCAGTGAGGCGGAGTAAAGAATCTGACAGTTTAAGTTTGAGCAACAACAGACAGAGTTTTGAACCGAGCTCGCGCTCAAGGTTCCATGCCTGGCATGGAAAGTTAACTCTTTCACCTCCGGAGCAGTTCTAACCTGGGGTTATACTGCATATGTCATAATATAGCAAGACTTCATGTTGTTTGAAAATCAATTTTCCCAGTCACTAGCCCTGCTGGCTAGTGGCTGCAAAATGAAAATTGACCCCTAAATTAAATATGACTTACTTGCTATGTTCGAGTCACAGTGTCCAGGGCTGGATTGGCTTGGGTTTGGGGTATTCTGGTAGTATCTAAAAGGAAAGCACAAAGAAGGATGTGAAGATAAAAGTGTTAGAGGTTCTAGAGGAGAGATTAGGGGTCAGAATTAAACAAGATAGGATATTTATCTAAATGGTAGACAGTCAACATCTGGCCAGGTCTGTTAAAGGTAAAAATGAGGACGTATAGTAGCTTGAGTAGAGATATAGAGAGCAGCCGAGAGATACAAATGGTAATACAACTTAGGAGTAAAGAAAGCACAGTTTTAGTGGAAAAGACCGAGTTAAAGAGAAACTAATGTATTATAAGAAAGAGTTACAAAACACTAGATTTTCACCAATTGTATTTTAACAGTATTGTTTCTAGTAATTTTTTTTTTTTTTTTACTTTCCCATGCTGTTGGTCTACTAAATATTGTAGGTAATGCAACACTTATTTCACTAAGTCTTTCAAAACCTTGAGTTCCTTCCAACCAGGTGTCAGCATGACTCAGTTGGTAGCACATCTGCCTCTGGACCAGAAGGTCATGGGTTCTTGTCCCTCACTGGGACTGAACTTGCATGTTAAAAAAACAACCCAAAAACCCACTGGCATCCAAGTGCAACATTAGGAGGGTGCTGTACTGCTGGGGTGTGCTGTCCTTCGAATGAGACATTAAACTGAGGTCCCTTCTACCCATCCTGATGTTGTCCAGGTGGAAGTAAAAGAAAGCAGGGCACTCTTCGCAAACAGTAGGGGACTTTCCAGGGCCTGGATATTCAGACTGCGCCAGGCTGTGGCACAAGCCTCGGTGCAGCGCAACTTGGCTGCGCAGGGGCATTAACAGGGTGATATTCAACAGAGCTGCGCCATGGCACAGCAGCATTGAATATTGCACCCTGGCCACCCACAGTGCACATGACGCAGTGGCACTGCGCCAGCGCAAGTGGCCAGAGTGGAGCAGTGGGATGCGCTAGCGCAAGTTCCGTTGCACTAGGTGCAACAACAGCGATATTCAAAAGTGCACATGCAAATGGGGCCATAATGCATGCAAGGCACAAATAGGGCCATTAGCATGTCATTATGGCCCCATTTGCATGCAGGTGCACCGATCCCTGGCGACTTGCACCTGGCGCCCTGCCAGGCAGCAGCCTTCAGGAACGATGCCACCTGCACAGCGCAGCAATGTGCCCCACTGCCTGATCGTGGGCATATGTTGATTTAATCAACCGTCCAATATCTCTGGTGGTCCAGTGGACTGCTGTCAGCCCGATACTGCAGGCATATGTTTAAATAATAATGTCCAATATTCCTGGTGGTCCAGTGGACCACTCGCAGCCCGGTCCACTGGACCACCAGGGATATAGGACATTATTTATTTATACATATGCCCACGATTGGGCTGACAGCAGTCCACTCGACCACCAGGGATATAGGACGTTATTAATTTAAACATATGCCCGCGATCAGGCTGACAGCTGTCCACTGGACCACCAGGGATATAGGATGTTATTTATTTAAACATATGCCTGCGATCAGGCGTGGGGGGGCGCCGCCACGGAGGCGCAGCCAGAGCTCGGGTTGCCACGCACAGGTGGCAGCTGCCGTGTTGTGCCCTGCAATACAGCAGCTCATCTGTGGGTGGCCAGCCATTGTTCCTTTTATTTTTTGGTTCACCTGTGTGCAGCGCAAGTAGGGGTTGCGCATGCATGGGCTCAGCACATCCCGGGCTGAATATTGGGATGTGCAGTGTATGCATGGGCACCTTACTCAGTGCCGCGATACATTACTGATGTGCTCTGGCCCATCGGGATTTGTGCCAGGCACAATCCCCATTTGAATATCGTGCCAGGCAGCTCAGTGGGTTGCGCATGACGCAACAGTGTTGCACCTGGTGAAACAGTGTTGTGTCATGCGCAACCCTTCTGACTATCCGGGCCCAGGTGTCCTGGCTAACATTCCCCTTCCCATAAACTGGTTCATGCAATTGTTCAGGCTGTGTGTGGGTGTTGATGTGTGATATGGCCACCACTACACATTCAATCACTTCACTACCAGTCTAGCATTGTTCGTAAAGCATTTTGGGATACACCGCGTATTATTAGCGCTATATAAATTCTTCTTATATACTATATTATATATTAATGTATATATTGTAAATTCTGTATCCTCCTGGTACTATGTATCCTTGACTGTGTGCTTGTATATACTTCCTTTACCTTGTCTTGAATTGTACCATTTATCTGACCCGGGTCCACCATGCAAATGAGTTGTCTCAACAGTATTTCACCTGGATAAATAAAGCTTGATTGATCTTCTAGCATTATTACGTATACCCACATAACCCAATACAGCCAAATCAAACTGTACTTATCTTATAGGCAAGGCTTTATGGGCTCCATATTAAGAGTCATCCAGCTGTGCATGCACATGGGGGTACCACATGAAACAAGCATTTGTCAATGCCAAATGTTTGCTTGATGGCATTGGCATTGGTAGTGTAGAAGTTAGAGAGCTGCATAATAGGAATGGCAGTGAAGTATTGAACTGAAGCCAACCCCGCCACCACCCTGTAGAGACTGACAAGCATTGGGGTGTGCCTTTGGGTCATCAGGCATAACAGCCATGCCATTTCACCACACCCTACCCTGCAGACACCGACAAGTGTCACGGTGTGCCTTGGGGTCTTTGGCCCTTATGCTCACCCCACTCCATCAGGAAATATGGTGAGATAGGTGTTGTATAGGAGAATGGAGTAAACTTTGGGGCAGAAGAGTTCAAGGCACACCTTGATGCCTCTCACTGGCTGTAGGGTGTGGAATGGTATGAGCATTAGAGGCGAGAATCCCAAGTCACACCCCTGATGCCTGTCAATCTCTACAGGGTGAGGCATTATGGTCAGAAACCCTAACGTCTCAGGCGTTCGTTGGCATTTTCACTCCAAATTTTCAACATGGATTTTTGTGACCCCGCCTTATGAACAGTGGCAATATCAGTTTGTTAGCTGAAAGCTGATTTTGCACAGCGACTATGCCATTTGGCACCACAGGTACGAAAACACATTTTGAACAGGATGTGAAAAATGACAGCTGTACTGTTCATGGGGAGGTGGAAAAATTGGCAATGTTGAAAATCTGCAGTGAAAATATTAAAAAAACTGGTGCAGTCACGAGCATGTGTAGAAACTGTGCAATGCACACCCATAATGCAATTAGTTTGGGGATATTTTACAGCAGATTGTCAACACAGGCATTTTGGAACCTCCTCTCATGAACAGTGTCACTGTGATTTTCTTAATCTGTCCCGAACAGTGATTTCCCACAGCGACCATGCATTTCTGCGCTGGAAGTGCGAAAACACATTTTGGCCATGGTGTGAAAAATGACAGCTGTACTGTTCATAAGGAAGTGTGGAAAAATGTCAGTGGTGAAAATCTGGACTGAAAATATTAGAAATCCATGAACTTTCGAGGGTGCGTGGAAACTGCACAATGGTCGCTCGTAACACAGTCATTTTATGGACTTTTTTCACCAAATTTTTAACATAGCCATTGTAACAATTCTGCTCATGAACAGTGTCACTGTGATTTTCTTAATCTGTTCCGAACATTGATTTTGCACACTGACTGCGCCATTGTGCGCTACATGCGTGGAAACACATTTTGGGCAAGGTGTGAAAAATGACAGCTATACTGCTCATAAGGAGATATGGTAAGATGGCAATGTTGAAAATCTGGAGTGAAAATAGTGAAAATTCATGAACTTACGAGCATGCATAGGAACAGCGCAACGCATGCTCGTAAAACAGTCATTTTGGGGAATTATTTTTACCAAATTCTTAACATAGCCATTTTAACACTTCTTTTCATAAACAGTGTCACTGTGATTTTCTTAATCTATCCCAAACATTGATTTCGCACACTGACTGCGCCATTGTGCGCTACATGCACGGAAACACATTTTGGGCGAAATGCGAAAAAATACAGCTGTACTGTTCATAAGGAGGTGTGGTAAAATGGCAATGTTGAAAATCTGGAGTGAAAATAATTTGTGAACTTACGAGCTTGCGTAGAAACAGTGAAACGCATGCTCGTAAAACAGTCATTTTGGGGAATTCTTTTACCAAATTTTCAATATAGGTTTTTTGGGAACCTACCTCATGAACTGTGACACTGTCATTTCAAAATTGGTCCTGAAAGGTGGTTCAGCGCAGTGACCACAAAATCACTGTTCGGGGCTGATTAACAAAATGACAGTGACAGAATTCATGAGGTGGGGTCCCAAAAACCCCATGTTGAAAATTTGGTGAAACAGTTCCCAAAAATGCCTGAGATATGCATCAACGTTGAAAAAACCCTATTTATTACATTATACAGCTTACCGGCATTTCCTCCATTCGAGGCCGGCTTTGAAGAGTGCAGACGTGTTCCCGGTCCACTGAAGATCGTCGCGCCAGACTCCGGGAGTAAGTATGGGGGTGTGTGGGGATGCAGGGTTCGCAGAGGGTGGGTGCAGGTGGGGGGAGCGGGGGTCAGGACAGTCAGCGAGGGAAGGTTTTCTCTTTCAGATTTCTTTTTTTTTTCCTTGGTTGATGCGGGAGTTTTGCTATGCTGGGGTGGGCTCCCAGCATGGCAGCTGGAAGGCTGTTTGAGGCGGAGGGCAGTGGAGCCAACGGGGGATTGGGGCACCCCCATCGTCCATACGGACTGTTGCCACGCTGGGATGGGTTCCCAGTGTGGCACCTGCTTCTCTGTTGGGGGGAACAATGGAGCCGGTGGGGACTGGGCACCTAGCCGACCACATACAGTGTGTGGGAGTGCATTAGCATGCAATATGCATGCGTGCGTGCATGTGTGTGGGGGGGAGCGCATCCGGGGGTGGCTATTTTCTTTCAAGTTGGTGGCAGCATTCCAAACTAGTGTCACCGGCTGTGTCCCCCATTATTGGTGGACATCACATATGCCCCAAAATGCCATGCTGGTATTGGCCACAACAGTGCTGCACCTCCAGAACCTGCTTCGGCACCAAGCTGCCAAAATATGTTTCTTGTGCTATGCGCAAGCAAACATAAAAATGGAGACAACCGGCTTTGGCATCATATTCAAATGAATAATATGATTTGAACTTGACTGCTCTATCCATTTGAATATCAGTCATTGTAGTGCGGCATCCAGCCAGTGGTCACCATGCTTTGCACTGCGCTACAAGGGTACAGGCTAAAGACCACCCAGAGGGGTAATGCGCAGCACACACTGGTTAGTACTGCACCCCATGGGCAAATATTCAAACAAAGATGCAGATGAACCCACTGCACTACAAGGTCATTTGCATGCCCATTATGAACTCCTCTGCATGCTGCTGCAGTGGCTGAGTGTGCTGGATGGTATGCCCCCCCGAACAGAGACATTTCTACAGTGACATGTGTCAATATCAACAACAGCTCCATGTCACTGTAGAAGTGCTTCTAGGACCAGGCAACACATTCCCCAACCTGTATCCCCTCCCCAAACCTGCTCTGACTCGGAGTTGGTATCTATATTTGGGGGGGTGGTAGTGCAGGGGGCAGATCTCCGCATATGGGGAGTTCGGAGGGGAATAAAACCCTGAATAAAAAACACATTCCAATGTGTGCAGCTCCATGCGACTGCAAATCACTTTATTTAACAATTTACCCATTTACTTACCTAAGGTTATCAACAATGAAGGATCTCTTTTTCAGTGAAGTCCTGCTTTTTCTGAACAAGATTTCATAATTGAATGTGTCTTGGGAGATCAGATATGGTCACAGCTGAACAAGAAGCTACTGTGGCAGGCCTGAAATATTTAAGCAATAAGGAATGACCAGGGGTTGCATTAACCATACATAACTCACATCCTTGCGAGGTAATGTGGCATAAAGCGAAGCCGAGTGCCATGCCCCAAGGGTATGATTAACATATTTGCAAACCCTGTGAGTACCTTATTGTTTTTTTAGCAATGTGAATAAAAAAACTCTTCAAACTAGCGGGTTAAGTTCTTTTTTAATTAATTGCACCTGATTTTATATTTAAACAGTCCTGCCACCATCTGGTCATCAGTCCATCCACAGTCAGTTTATGTTCCAGTTCAGCTTGCAGATGGGAACGTTGTTTAACCAGGAGTAGCACACTAAGCTGAAGCTTGTTTCCAGATGTGACCTAGGAGCACAAGGAAGTTAAGTGACTTGCTCAGGATCACACAGTATGCACCTAGGTGACTGTGGGATTCAAACCCAGGTCCTCAGATGATCAAAGACGCATGTGCTTCTGCAGAGCTGTAGGGCACATCAAGAACATCTGCGCAGTTGCAAAACAGCATGTCAGATTCTGACACCATGCTGATGTCGGTATTGGCTAGCCAGCAGATTAGTCTGACTAGGAAAATTAAAAAGAAAAAATCATGTCAGTTTAGTGTGAATGTGTGGGGTTAATGGCTTAGAGGCCAATCTTGAGCTGTAAAAAAATGACACTGTTACCATGGCAAACACTGACTGACTAAACATGCCATCACAGAGGGGAGATTTGGATCAAGAGCATAGCACAGGACCGATGGCGACATAGTGTCCAGGACGGTTGTCATGGCAACAATCAATGGGTTTTAGTGAGTTTTTTTTCACTCTGCATACTGTACCCCCCACAACACTGCCCTCCCTGTCTTAGCCAACTATCATTACCTGAAGTAGCATTCTAACCACCCTCCCTGTAGCTGAATCAACACCCTACACCTCAACCACCTTGCACCCCCCAAAACTCCCTGCAATTAGACCTGCCCCAGGTTCACCATTCCCCCAGCTGACCACTCTTTCTGTAGTTGGAATCCTTCCCTCTGGCTGGCTACCCTCCATACCATTGCATTCCCCTTCCAGAACCCTGACCAGACTCCCCTCTCAGACCTCTCTCATTCAGTATCACTGGTGGCAAAGCTTGGGCTGGTGGTAGAGTGGGTGGGAGACTGTGGAGACAGAGAGGGTGTTGGGGGAACTATGGGGTAACTGGGCCTGGGCTGTGCGGGGATGTGGATGGAGGGCAGGCAGTGTTGGTGGCCATGGAAGGAGGCAAAGCTAGTATCTGGAGCTATGTAAGAAGACTTAGCCAGTGTCAGGCAACAAAGTGAAGGGAAGGGGGCTAGTTTCTGGGGCTCTGCAGGCCTGTGGAGGAAAAGTATCTTGACAGCCCGTATGGGGTGGGTGGGTGTTTAATTGGTCTGGGAGGTGTCAGTGGGGGGCCATGCAGGGAGGCAATGAGTCAAGGGTATGAGGGGGTCTCAACTGACCAGAGAGGGACAGGAATGTTAAGGTTGCAGTGGCTGACAGGTGTTACTGGTTAGAGGAGGGGCTGGGGGGGAGTACCCGGAGGCTGTGAAAAGAGTGCAAATGGCATGAGAGAAGATTTAGTGCTCTGCAATGAGAGGGGACATCAAGTGTTGGGGATAACTGACCAGTCAACCCCCACAGCTGGAACCCCCTTCACACAGACCAGGCAGCCCCAGACGTTGGACCCACTGAAGAACAAACTGGCTGTTTGCCTCCATCCCATATTTTGCACCCCCCCCTTTCCACAGAGGGGGTTTTGTGGGGATTAAAGGGAGTTTATGTCAAGGGTTAGGGGGCAGAGCATCCATTCAGAAACACCTCTCTCCTCTCATTCCATGTAAATTAAGTCATTGGCATTCAGTGGCACCTCTTCACTTTCCCCAACCCTTATTGAAAAAGCAGTCTTTGCTGTCCAGGTGTTCCTCATACCATACGTCTGTTCTATCAGGCACACAAAGGCAACTAGTAAAGCTCTCCAACCCACTTCTTCAGCTGGATGCTGTTTAATGTGTTCCTTTAACCAACAATGTTTACTGTGATTACAAAAATACATGCAGCACAATCAATTTTTCACACAATGAGCTGAGTAGTATGTATTTATGTAATTGCCATTTGTTACAATGACCCATGGTAGTGGTGGACCATACTTCTCAACCTTTTGCCAACAGAATGAGGGACACAGGCACTCTGAATTCTTGCTCCCCCACCCCGTGACTTGCACATACCCCAGATGGGAGAGGGGAATTTCCAAGGATGTTGCTCAGCTGGAGAGGCTGGTTGTGGGGGTAGTGGACCTGGTTCATGAAGGATCGTCATGTGGGGAGGTAGATTGGGGAATGCAGATTCAATGGTTTCTGAGGTGCCATCCTTCAGATGAGCTGTTTAACCAAGGCCCCTTCTGCCCATCTCTGGTCTCCATCCAGGTGGAAGAAAACGTTCACATGGCTAATTAAAAAAAGGGCCACAGAGGTTCCCAGTGCCATGGCTAACAAAGGTATTAGTGTAGGAAAAATCATATTTTAACAAAAATCCTGTTTATGAAAGCTTATAGTCACAGAAATGCACAAAACAAGAACTTGTTCACCTTAAGATGGCTTACACCTTGGATGCATGTGACAGGATGAAAATAAGTATAATATAAGTGAGACTAAAACACCCAAGCCAGGAGAAGTAGGGTCACCCCCCCCCCGAGCCAGGAGAAGTGGGGACACCCTCCTACCCAGAAGAAGTAGGGCCATACCTACCCCCCCAAACCAGAAAAAGCAGAGCCACCCTCTTGAGCCAGGAGAACAGGGCAACCCTCCTGAGCCAGGAGAAACAGGGCCATCCCACCATGAGCCAGGAGAAGTAGGGCCATCCCACCCCTTTCCAGCAGCTGTCAACTTCCCAAATCAGTCCCAATGGATTGCCCACCCACAGTGGCAAGGCCAGGAGATAGAGGTCCATGTGCTCTCTCCCTTGAGTCCCTCCACACCCCACAGTACAAAGACATTTTCAAAGAAACACAGCCACTAACCTCAACAAGAAAGCATAAGAAGTCAGGATCCTGTCTCTCTAGTTCTGCGGGCAGCCTCTCTCTTTGCTGTTGCTGTTGTCTGAACTTTTACTTAAGAGACTGGTTCTGTGCTGCAGCTACTGGCTGGGCAGGGTGGCTAGCTTCTGCTACTCTATCCTGTTACCGATCAGACCGTGCTCTAGCTTTTTGTGATAAAAGTACAACAGAGTCAGTACAGCTCTTTTAAGGTTGTCTTTACTGCTGGGCCATGGGGGGGGGGTGGTATTCTGTGCTGTAGCTTGCAAGCAATGCCAATATGGTTCCAGTTTGGTGCCCATTGGCAGTGAGCAGCTCCCAATTCATGCAAGTGATGGACAAGGCAATTTTTTTTCAACTGCACAGTCCTCAGACTTGTGACACCAGTGTGCAATCCTATGGTGGTTTAAGTTCTTGACTGGGGCTAACTCCTCTGTCTTAGCAGAGAATTACTGTGGTGTGTCCAAGAGCACCCAGAGGGTTGGAGGGTATTGAGTGGGTCACAGCACAGACATGAGGGGTCTGAACACCAAAATAGCTGCCTGTTGGAGTGGAGGTGGCAAAATGTTGCTGGAGCTCTCTTGAATGACAGCACAGTCGATTGGCTATATTGGTGCTCTGATGTTAGATAGTGTGTGTCTGTGTCACAGCTGCAGTAGTCTGACTCCATCTACAAACTAACAGAAACAGGGCCTGGGACTGTACTGCAGAATTTAAGTGCCACACAGCTGACACGATAGGAGTCAGTCATCAGTGCATAGGTGGTGGCAGGTGGCAAGGCACTCAGAGTCGAGAGTTGGGACATGAATTATTTGGGACCCCGGTGTAGCACTGCATCAGGAACTCAGAGCACTGGGGAAAGAACTGGAGCACATAATTTTTTGGCTGGGGCATGTGTCCCGGCATGTCCTAGTGCAGCACTACCTATGTCTGAAACCCTGTTTACTATCATTTAGGGCTTAATTGCCCTGCCTTCTGCCCCACCTTTGGGAGCTACTTATTTGAATGCCGTCCACCCTTGCCCTATGGTCCAAACAGCAGCGTGATTTAAATAAATTTAGATAATTTTGAATAGGACAACCTCTTGCCCTATGCTCCCTTTCTGGAATGATTTAAATAAATTTTAAGAGATCCACCCTTGGGCAGTCCCTTGCTTCAGAGATCCCTGATCTCACTAATGGCTGTGGCCATCCTTTATTGCATCCTCAGTGTGAAAAGAAATTTATTTTCATTTAAATTTATATTAGTTCAAGCAGACAGCAACTGCTTTATGGTGCTGCTGCTGACTCACTGCCCCAACCTAGGGAAGGTACAGCTCCCTGACAGTGACACCATTACAGAGAACTATGTTGATGCTGACAACATTGACGGTTCACTGTAATGGTGCATCAGAGACCTGGCCACACTGTCTCCTGGCCCTGCACCCCCTCTCCAAATCAACTCTGACTTGAAGTTGATTATATTTAGAACAGGGATGTGGGGGGCAAAGCCCTCAATAGCAAAAATGGACTGGGAGACCTTTGGGATTTATATCAACCGCAACTTGCAGTCGACATAAATTCCATCGCTGTGATGCCAGTTGACAAAATTGTTGTCAAACCGGCATCATAGAGACCCAGGGAACAGTTGAGGAACTGGGTTAATTGTGGGCTGGATGCCTGGCTGCCTACAGGCAGGTGGGAGGTCTTCTGTTGGGGCCATACTCTTCCCCATAGACCACACATAGGACCCACTCAGAGCCTGTTTACTCATTTGAATCATCAAATGGACTCACACAGACAAGGTCTCCCCAGTTCTTTATCCTCCCAGGCTTTTCCATCTATATCCCCACTCCCCCCCCCCGGACCTTCCAGGAGACCTACCTGCTAGACTTCCCACACCTACTTTTAACCTCTCTTTTTATCTGGACCCACTAGGGGACCACCCTGAACCACAGTGCCTACCCATGAAATTGACTTGGCTGATCACGAGTCTATGGGCATGATATGGGGCAGCCGGAAGCCATGATGACATGGCTGTGGGGGTTGAGAAGCTTGAAGCTGGGGCTTGAGAGCGTTCTTTCAGAGCTAGGAGGAGTATGGTTGGGAGTGGAACATCATGACTGGGGTGGCTAAAGCAGCGGACTCACCTTCCCAGTCACTGGACCACCCTCACTTACCCTGTGCCAGCCCGTCAACTGACCCTCCTCCCCACATTTGATCCCCCTTGCCACACACAGACCAGCCTTGTTCCCCTCAGCTGACAAATCTTCCTGCAGCAAGACCACCGCCAGATGCAGGACCAGCCTCAGAACCATGGCTGACTGCTTTCCCTGTAGGTGGACCACCCTTCCAGCCATAGACCAACCCCCTACCCAAGCTGAATACCTTCCTTTCTGCAACTGGATCCCACCCTAAGCCTTCATTTCAGATCACCTTCATCAAGCAATCCTCCCTAGAGGGTGACACCCTGAGCCTCTGTACCAGATTGCCCAAGTAGATGCTTTTATGCTGCAAAAGGGGAATCCCTTTAGCAGTTCTAACTTTTACCTATTCTTAGTTTGGTCTTCTGTTTTACTGATTTGGTCCCTTCCCACAATTATCTGATATTTGTCCTCTAATTGTTTATTATTTAGATAAGTTCTCCTCAACATTGGATTCTTTGTGACCCATTTTCACTTGTTGTACTTTAAGGCTCTTCAAGAGAAGACCTTACAATGGACCATGATCAAGTAGTTATTGACTGCAAAAAATTGTAAGTCAAAATCTCAAGTAATTAATAACGGAGACATTTTATAAGTTTTTATTTATTTATTTATTTATTTTTGGTCCTTGGCTGGGGGGGTTGTGCCTTTGGTCCCCCCTCCTTCAGCTAGTCTTCACAGCCCCCGAACCAGTCATGGACAGAGCTACACCTCCCCGCCACAGCCCTTTGCAGACCACATTGCAGCGGGTACTTACCCCACCACTGCAGAGACATGAAGGGCGGGCCCAGGAGGGAAGTGACTTGGGCATGATCATGTCAGTGCTGTTGGGGCAGCCATCATGCTGCTGAGGATTTTTGTCTTGTAGGTAGCCCCCCTTGGCACTGGCATGCAATGATGTCAATGATATGCAATGCATTCTTCCATGCATTGCTCGTTGGACACTGCCAGCACCATCCGTTGTTGTTGGCACTGAAGCTTGCATAGCCCCAGCCACTTCTAGGAGCCAGCACCTCGGTGGTCATACTCCTCCCACCCATGCCAGAGGAGGACAGCTGTCCCTGGGACACTTGATTCTCCTCCTCCCGGCTGACCCCCGGCGATCCATGCCCGTTCACGAACATGTCGCCGGTGTAGCATGAGGTGTGGCATCCAGCATCTCAACCCTCAGTGCAAACTGAGTTGGCAGACATTTTCTAAGTTTACATTTAAAGTAATAAACATCTGAAAATGTTTCTAAGCCATCTGAACAACTAATTTACAAGCTGGATTCTGTTTAAGTAAAAAATTCAATCAATCCATAACTACAGCATTTTTCAAAGTCTTATTTCTCAACAAATGCACAAATAAACAAAACAATTCTCAACTAATCACTAGATAGCAAGGATTATACATTAGTTGCATAAAATCCCTTAACCAATGGTCAAGCTGTATACAGTACTATATACAATATGATATATGGTATGTGCTTCTTGACAGCTCAGTTGATGGCCAGCTGTGGTGGTGTGAGGAGGGCTGGGATGGTCACCAATTCTGTTTCAGGATGAGGAAGTGGGGTGGTGGACACTACCTGTTGTGGTGGGGGTTCAAAAGACCACCAGGGAATGAGATTTAAAATATTTTAATATACAAGCACATTGCAGATAGGGAGGCAGTCCACTAGACCACCCAGGAATGATTTTTATATTATAATTTATGGCACATTGGGCTGGGGATGGTGCAATAGATCACCCAGAAATTATTTTGTTAATATTTTAATTTACAATCATATCAACGTGCTGGGGGGCACCAGACAACCAGGGCCAAGATTAATATTACTTTATTTATTTATTTATTGAAGGAATTGGAATTACAACCATTGAGTCAAGGACTCCTTTGCGAAGGCTCCAAGTCATATATACAATACATATACGATATACATACATTACAAGAAATGACAAGATATACAATAATAAGTATACAGAGAACACACCAGAAAACATACATTGCAAGTTCAGAGACAGTATATACAATAAGAGGCATATAATGACATATAATTACAGTTTAAGGGTGGAAAGGACCAACCTGTGTCAAATCATTATAAATCCAGCATGTGCAATAACATTTACAGAAAATCTAAATGTTATAGTCACAGGCAAGGGGAGGAAGGACTAAGCACAGTCACAATTGGAGTGGGAGATGATTTCAGCAAGGAGTAGGGTTTTAAATGGGCTTAGTCACTGTTCCTGGGTGATGGCCAATGGCATTTCATTCAACCAGAGGGGGGCCCTGTAATAAAAAGAGAGTTGGCCAGAGAGGTCCTGCAGTAGGGTACACAGAGGGGAGCTAGCAAGGAGCTCCGTGTAGACCATGGCAGAGTGGAGGGCTGAAAAAGGTGGCAGAGACCTGGGGGAGAGGTATTTAGGGAGAGCTTCCTAGCAAGGAGACAGGTCTGGAACCTGAGTCTGCCTTCAATGTTAAGCCAGTTGGTGCATTTATAGAGCTCACAGGTGTGTGTGTCCAACGGTTGCATCCAGTGACTAACCGGCAGGGTTTATTTAGGGAAATCATGATTCAACACAGGGAAGTGGGTCCAGCTGTGCCATATAGAACAATCCCATAGTTAATAAGGGAGAGCATTGATGATGTCACAGCAACACCTAGGGCATCAGGATTACTAAAAGGGGATGGGTCAGGATGGGGGCATATGTTGAGGGAGGGCTCCAAGAGTGGCGCAAGTGGACAAACCCTCCCAGAGGGTGATATTCTAAGAACCCTTAGACATGCCTTGGCTAGTCAAAGGGTGCATAGAATTTTGTCCTCTTGGAGTGTGTTGTGAGATGTGGCGTCTAGTGCCTCAACCCTCAGCACCACTGGGCTGGCCCCTTTCTTAACATTCTTGATAGAACAAAAGTTGTAAAAGAATTGATCAGAATGAAAATTAACCTTTGCATATAAAACAAACAAAAGTATTGAAAAGTCTTCATTTATCATGAGAAAGTATTTGGCAATTTGTACTTCTAAAATCTGCATATAATATTCATTTAGTAATAATTTATTTTAAAAAACAATCACAGTTGAATACTTCTTAGAATTAAGAATTCCTACAGGCAATAATCTTCTTCTGATGATTACCGAAGATTAAAAATTACTAAACTTAGTCTTAAAATAGTAATTAATTACTGCTTTAAGACTAAATTTAGTATTCCACTTCGGTGAGGGAAAATAACGGATCTTACTGCCATGATGGTAGAAGCTGACCTGGACTGGGTAGCAGTGACAGAAACGTGGTTCAGTGAAAACCATAGCTGGGATGTAACCATCCCAGGATACAACCTGTACAGGAGGGACCAGGAAGGAAAGAAGAGGGGAGAAGCCATCTATGTAAAAGAGGGGATCAAGGTAACTGAAGCCCAGGGGACACAAAATAAGGCTGAGGCCCTCTGGCTTACTCTCAGAACCGGAACAAGGGCCCCCATAAGAGTAGGAGTGCTAAACAGACCACCATCTCAGAAGGTTGAAACGGAGAAGGAAATGCTAGAAAGCATACTAAAGATGGCTAGCCAGGGAGAGTTACTGCTGGTTGGAGACTTCAATCTACCAGATGTGGATTGGAGCTCCTGCACAGCAACATCAGAGAAAAGTAAAGAATTCCTAGTGGAACTTCAGGAAGCAGACCTAAACCAGCTGGTGGAAAACCCCACTAGAGAGGAAGTGGTCCTTGACCTCGTGCTAACAAACAATAGCACAGTCTCAAATATACATGTGGGAACCCATCTGGGATCTAGTGACCATAAGACAGTATGGTTCACAGTAAACCAAACAGAAAGTCCTGAACTTCAAAAAGGTGGACTCCGGCAAACTGAAATACTCTCTAAAACAGATTCTGGCTTACAAAGCAGAAGGGGAAGTGGAAGAACACTGGAGGAGGCCGAAGGATGCAATAACACTGGTTGCATCACAGTGTGCCAAAATAGTGAGCAAATCCAAAAGGAGAAGAAAACCACTCTGGTTTTCAAGGAACATAGTATCTAAAATAAAGGAGAAACAGAAAGCATTCCAGAGATACAAGGAAACAAAAAAGGACAGTGATAAGAAGGCGTATAGAGAATTATTGAAAGAGGCTGGGAAGGCCATTTGGACTGCAAAAGCTGAAATGGAGGAGAGGATAGCGAAGGGGGTCAAACAGGTGACAAAACCTTCTATTGATACATGAAGGAGAAGAGAAAGAGCAAATGGGGAGTAGTCAGATTAGCTAAAAACAAGGACCAGCACATAAAGGATGACAGGGAAAAAGAAGTACAGGTACTAAACCAATATTTCTGTTCAATCCTCACACAGGTGAAAGCAGACAAAGGACTATCCTTATGTGGAAAAAACGCCACCTCCAAGGAACAGACACAAGCCCTTTCATAGAGGAAAGAGTCCTGGAAGAACTCAAGAAATTGAAAGTCGACAAGGCAACGGGCCCAGATGAAATACACCCAAGGATACTAAAGGAACTGGGAGAGGAATTGGCAGCCCCACTGGCAGAGCTCTTAAACAAATCGCTGGAGTGTGGGAAGGTCCCGGAGGACTGGAAAAGGGCTACAGCTGTACCACTTCACAAATGTGACAGTGGAGAGGAGGTTGGAAACTATCACTCAATCAGTCTCACCTCAGTAGTAGGAAAATTAATGGAATCCCTACTAAAGGAGAGAATAGTAGCTTTCTTGGAGGAGAGTGGACAATAGGATCCAAAGCAGCATGGCTTCACGGCAGGAAGATCCTGCCAGACTAACCTAATCGACTTCTTTGACTGGGTAACAAAAACGACAGACCAAGGAGGTGGGGTGGATGTGGTATACCCGGATTTCAGCAAAGCCTTCGATTCTGTCCCACACAGGAGGCTAATAAAAAAAATTTGAAAATATGGGTGTAAGGCAAAAAATTGTAAACTGGGTCCAGAACTGGTTAGACGGAAGGACCCAGTGAGTAATGATAAATGGCACTCTGTTAGAGGAGTGTAGAGTGAAAAGTGGTTTCTCAGGACTCAGTACTGAGTCCAATCCTTTTCAATCTATTCATCTGAGACATAGCTGTCAACCTAAATGGGAAGGTGTGCCTATTTGCAGATGACACTAAGCTCTGTAATAGGGTGGACACAGTTGATGGGGCTCAAGTGATGGAGCAAGACCTTTGGAAATTGAAGGAATGGTCAGATCACTGGCAGTTGAACTTCAACGCCAAGAAATGTAAGGTCATGCACCTGGGGAGATGTAACCCAGGGAGGAAATACTTTCTAAATGGGGAACAGTTGGCAGTAACCAACACGAGCATGATCTTGGGGTTATTATCACCAGTGACTTAAGGGTAGGCAAGCAATGTAAGAAGGCTGCACAAAAGGCCAGCAGCATCTTGGGCTGCATAGGGAGGGGCATAACCAGTAGAAAAAGAGAAGTGATTATGCCACTGTACAGGTACCTGGTAAGGCCTCACCTGGAGTACTTTGTTCAATTCTGGATGCCTCACCTAAAGAAGGACATAGATAGACTAAAGTCCTTACAGAGAAGAGCAACAAAAATGGTACATGGTCTGCATCATGAGCCATATGACATAAGGTTTAAACAGCTAAATATGTACTCCCTGGAGCAAAGAAGAAATGGGGGACATGACAGAGATCTTCCAATACCTGAAGGGTATAAACAAGGTAGAAACATGGGATACCCTTCAGGTAAGCAATTGTGCATTGACCAGGGGTCACAAAATGCGCCTGAAGGGGGGAAGGCTTAAGAGCAATCACAGAAAATTTTCCTTTATAGAAAGAGTGGTAGAGCCAAGGAATGGTCTTCCCTCGGGGGTGGTGGAGTCAAAAACTGTCAGGGAATTCAAGCTGGCATGGGACAGACAGTTTGGGAAACTTCATGCAGCAGCCTAAGGGGGAGGGGGTGTTGTAAACATGGGCAGACTAGATGGTCCATATGGACCCCACCTGCCAACACATTCTATGTTTCTGTAATGCCCCCCCCAAATGGGGGCTTACCTTATCACCCATTTTTTCCCATCTGTCTCCTGGAATGTCAGTATGCCTCCCGCTGCTCCCATTTCTGGAGCTCTTCCAGTTCTGCCTCCCATTGTGCTTGTGTTCCCCATGTTTGCTCCCCAAAGTTTCACCACCTGGCCCAAGCCCAGCATCGTGCCCATTGAGTCCCAAGCAGCTTGTATTTGTTTTTGCCCTGGTGGGGTAATGGGTGCACTGCAGATCCACCAGTCAATTTCCCTTAATCTTCATGGCTGGCCGGTGAGTTCGTGTATGAGCCAAGGTACGGCTCAGTTATCGACCGCACTTGCGGGCAAAACAAATGCCTTTCCATGGTCCCGGCCCCACTGGGGGATGACTGCAGACCTTTGTGGGACCCTAAAGAACCCTATCTATTTAATAAAGAAGAAGCACTCCATGTGCTACAAACTGGCAGCTTATGAATATTAATTAGGCACCTCCTACATATTAATGAGGCTGCAGGGAACTGTACCTTTCAATGATAGCAATGGACTGTGGACAGCAAATAAAGTGATGTGTGGAACCACACAGATTTTAAGAATAGGCTGGATAAATTCTATAGGGAAGGATAATGTGGTGAGCAGAAATAACTCTATGGTTATAAATGAGCATTACAGACGCAAGTCTACCTAGCTCTGTAAAAAAATCCTACGATTCCAATAAGGGCAACACTTCAAAGGACACTAAAGAGACTAATAAGTAATGGGAAAATGGTGTAAATAAAATGTATATACTGGCTGCTCCAGACAGTTAATGTTGGAACTCCACTGAGCTGCATGTCTGCTGCCTGGGGGGCATTGTATTTCAGCAGCAGCAACAGGCAAAAGACTGCAGAGATGCATTAATTAATGGCAGCGATTACCAGGGCATAGAAGGGACTATTGAACTGTGGGCACAAAATAGTTAAAAGTATTTTACCTGGTTGCACCAGGACTTTATTTGTGGGACTGTGTTAAACTGCAAGGGGACTGTAGCTTTTAGCAGCTATGTTTGTGCAGTAGCAGCCAATGGGAAAGCCAGCATTTCTGAGCAAGGATTGTTGGGACAGTGTAAGAAACTCATGGGATATTGCCAAAGGTTTGTGGGGAAACTGCAGGGACCTAATTCAGGTGCAAAAACAGGGAGCCTATTGTGCATTGAGTAAGGTTAATGAATATTCATTTTGTGGACTGACAAGTACTTTCAGCCTATGGCGTTTGGACACCTAAGTGGACTTGGCTAATCAGGACCACCAAAAGGAGTCCATAAAACCCAGTGTTTTCCAGACTGAGGAAGAGTTTGAGAGGGAGCCCTTCCACCGGAAGAGAGGCTCAGGCCCCAAGCTACAGAAAATAGGCCTAGTCAGTTTAGTGAAATCCCCTCTGCAGGTGAAGGGGACTTCTGCCTCTGCTAGAGAAACAGAGTGTCTGCCAGCAGCAAAAGTCTTCAGCCTGGGGGTTGCCAGAGATTGTCCTCCAGGGCTACCAGTTCCTTCCCACATTAGGAAATTGTGGAAAAGAAGCCAGCAGCCACCTGCAGTTGTGAAAGAGATGCAGGTAATACTTCTGCATCAGCAGTGAGTGCTGAAGAATGCCTGTAACTTCCAGAAAAAAGAAAGTATTGAGAATCTTCCTGAGGGAGTAAATCACTACTTACAAATGCAAGTTTTGAGAGATCTTTGAGGGACAGTGAAGCTCAGAAAGTTTAGAGAGTGACTGTCTTCACCCTGTGTCTGTCTATCACTGAGAAAGGGAGGACGTCTGATGCAAGTGACCAGGGAAGGGTCCAGTATCTGAGAAAAACTACCTACAAGACTGGAAGAGGAGTACCCAGAGTGTGTAGCTCTTCCTGACATTGTCTGTGAGGACAGTATCTGTCCAGTTGGAGCTGCTAATGCCAGCATAGCCAAGAGGGACATTTTATTTTTATTTTTTTTCATTCTTTTATTTTGTGGGTCCCTTCTGTCAACCTTCAGCCCTGGCCACGGTCCCTGCGACTTCCAACACCATCTACGGCCGTTTCTCCCCCAGTTACCCCCAGCATACCCCCTTGAGGGTGGGGCCGTGGCATCGGACCCCTGTATCTGAGCCACGGAACTAGTGACTGGTCGGGGGAGTGATGGTGATGGTAGCTACTCAAAGCCCCAGGGAGGGCTTCACCTAGACAGTGGACCCACCTGCCCACCCCTTTTTCTGGTTTTCTGGAGATGGGGATGTGCAATGATGCCAGTGTCCACCCCGCCTCCCTTACGTTTCAAGCGCCAGTAGCTTGAGTGACTCCTGGCCTCTGCCAGGGGTCCTCCTTGCACTGGGCACTACCCCGACCTCCCCCCTGGAGAAGGAGAGCTGTCCATGGGGTGCTCCATCCTTCTCCCTCGGCCTGCCCCCCTCCAGCGATCCAGGTCCATTCCCAAACCCGGGTCGCCGGCTTCACAAGTGGAAATCCAACCGCTGCACTGACGGGCCAGCGAGAGGGAAATATTTGATGTGTTTAATCATCCAGTTGGAGCTGCTAATGCCAGCAAAGCCACAAGGGATTGTGACTGCATGATTTGTGCTTGAGAGAAGCTACAGTAATTAATTGAACTACCAAGTCAAAGTAACCAGTCTGTATCTTAGAGTTCAAAGGACCATGGTGGCCATGCTGGTCCATGGTTGAAGTGGCTGCAACCAGCTAAAGTAAATGTAAATGTGCAATTGCACCCTAGCATCCCACTAGCTCTTCCAACTGCCTTGTCGCACTATCTGGCTAGCTTTAGGTCATCAGATATTATTATCCCCAGATCCCTTTCCTGTTTGGTGGTAGTTAATACCACCCCTCCATTTTATACTCCTGACTACTCCTCTAGCTTTCTTAGATCTCTATTCATCAACCCCCCACCGGAGTATCTACCCTATTGCAAATTTTAGTGTTTTCACACTTGTATGTGAAATGACGTTTTGGCCAGTATTTTATAAATGACACCTCTCATGTTCTGAAGGGGGGAGGGATCATAAAAAGATTACATTGAAAATTTGGGGTCAAAATGTCACAAAACAAATTATGAAGCAATGCTATTTGCAGAGATGGCTGTTGACCCAGTGGGGACCACGTTGCCTTCCTGTGCCTGTGACCTGAGTTCAAGAGCAAACTCAGTGAGCCAGCTGAAAGAGCAGAGGCACAAAAAATTGTGCTGTGGCATGCTTCCGCAAAGGGCACAACACTACCACGGCACTCCTCGAATTCACCACACATATCCGTCATGCACTTGATCAGGGCCAGTTGGTCGGCGCCTCTTTTATTGACCTGACTAAGGCATTTGACACTGTCAATCACTCCATTCTCCTCAAACAATTATCCCTCCTTGGTCTTTCAAGTGAAACTACCCTCTGGTTTCAAAGCTACCTCAGTAACCAGACCCAACAGGTCAGGATTGGTGAATTCCTCTCGTCATCTCTACCAATCCACTCTGGAGTACCCCAAGCTTCTATCCTGGGTCCCTTGTTATTCAGCATATTCCTGAACAATCTCCCTGCCTCCTGCCATGACAGAATGTTACTGTATGCAGATGATGCAGTAATCTTCACTTGCCACACCGACCCCACCTCCCTTCAGTCTCAACTTCAGAAAAGTTTCACAGAAGTGGAAGACTGGTTTTGCTCACATAAACTCATCCTTAACAACAAAAAAACTAAAACAATGTTGTTCCATGGAACCCACAACAAGTACAAGGACCATGAGCTCATAATTAACAACCACAAAGGCGTCACTCTAGAGCAAGTGGATATGTTTAAATATCTGGGCCTGACCCCTTAACTGCTCCCTCTCGTATACCAAACACATTAATAATTTTGCTAAAACTGTGAACTCTCGTATAGGACTATTATACAAGCATAAACATTGCCTAATGGCTGAAGCCTTGAACCTCGCTATCCAGAGCTCTGTTATCTCAACTATTGACTATGGGCTCGTTATCTATGGATCCGCTACTGATACTGTACTCCGGCGCATAGCTGTAGCCCTTAATAAGGCATGTAGACTCCTTATTTCAGCTGCCCCCCCTTTCTCACACATGTGACATTTACGAGCAGGCTAACTGGCTCCAGCTATCCGGCAGGCTAAAGTACCAGACCTGCATCCTAGCTAAGAAGACATCACTGGGCCTTATGCCCCCTGGAGTCCAATCAATATTGACCCTGCAGTGTGTCCACCGCCTAACTAGAAGATCAGACAATCTAACCTTTACAATACCTCGCTGTCAGACCTCTCAAGCTCAGCATTCTTACCATGTCAGAGCCTCCACCTGGTTCAACTTGCTACCTACAGAAATCTCCAACATTGCCACGATTGGTGCTTTTAAGGGTAAACTGCGTCAACACCTCGTGGCTAGTGCCTTCTGTGATTGAGTCTTATAATCCCTTCCAGGCAGACTACCCTCAAGCATCCCTCCTCACTGCCTCAGCTCCTCCTCCTCCTCTCCTACCCCCCATTACTGGGTATAGGATGAATCTATCTCCTTTTCATCCCCCACTTTCCTCCTCTCTTGCTGTTTCCCATCTATCACATACCCAATGCAATGCCCTCCCTATTTCTCCCCTCCTCCCTCTCTCTCTCTCTCCCATACCACCCCCTCACCACCACTCTTCTTTCTCTTTTCCCACTAACCCACTTCTAACTAAGCTTCACTAAGCTGCCTATAACTTGTACTATATAATTAACTCACAACACAATTCCTTTACAATGCCTTTGGTTGCTATTATTGTAACCTTATTTGTCTTTTTTTTTTTGTAAGTTCCATTGTAATGATCATGTTATGTTTTGTACCTTATTGTCCTTATTGCCTTGACGTGGAACCTTTGTAAAAGAGCCCTTAGCTCAAAGCTGACATCCGAAATACAAATAAATAAAAAATAAATAAATAAAATGCAGCACTAGCCTCAGTTGGGGTGGGGGAACAGAGTAGTGTTCAGGTGCACAGATGATACCTTGTGGCAGGTTGGGAAGTTTTCCCTCACAAGGGGTTGATATGTGTGTTTAGGCCTGATGGGTCCATGCCCTGCATCAGGAAAAGTGGGGTTGCAAGAAAAATGGGGAAGAGAGTACCTGGCAGGATGAAGGTTGAGTTGCCACAGGCCCCCACGCCACCAACAGGACCCCTACTGCTGTCAGCCACCCAGCCTTGTCACTCTCCATATCAGTAAATTTCCTTGTAACTTTGTACCCCTCCTCCCCACAGATTTCCACTAGGTGTGGCAAGGGGAAGGAAATCTGCCCACTTTGACTGTCAGTAGGTCTGACAGTCAGTCATACTGTTAGTGTTGCAGGGCATGCGAAAGGTAGTGACTTTATCCTACCCGGGTGATGGTCCATGAGTGTAGAAACTTGCCCCACTGGGAGAAGGGTGGGCTCAGGGATTCTGAATCCTATCCACATCCCCAGTGCTGATTTCCATGAGTGACCTAAGTCTGTTCCTGTTCTCATTCCTGGATCAATGCCCTGGTACTACGTACCCTCCTGATCAACCCATTTTAGCCTCCCCAACAACAATTATAATCCTTTCCAGCCAACACAGCTGATCTGTATTTTTTTTTTACTTTTACTAATGCATTTACCACTTTAAGCCTATAGGTCTAGTGGAACAGTGAAAATGGCATAACAGGACACCCACCCCAGCATTGGAGGACACTGACCATGTTTATCAGAGAAGCACTGTTTTGTGTTTAAAGTACCTTGTTTGTCCCACTTAATTACAAAAGAGCTGCAGATCCTTGGTGACACTTTTGTAATTCTTATTTTATTCATATTGCTTTTTACTCTGGCAGCAACCCCACATAGGAACATAGGAAAACATCAGGAACATTAGCCAAAAGGCCACAGTTGTCCTGCACTATTTACAGCCTCAGAACATATAGTTGACTACTTCTGTATTTATCTATAGCAGTTTTAAACTCATTCATGGTTTCACTGGAAACTACATGACTTGGCAAATCATTCTATTGGTCCACAACACGTTGTGAAAATCAAGTCCCTCTAAGGTTCTTATTATAATTCTCTCCTTTTATTTGATACTGATGACCCCGGTTTATATTTAAACTTGATCTTGATGTTAATCCCAGACATTCCCACAAATCAGGAGATCTACATGCCTTATAAATCAGACACATGTCTCCACGATATCTCCTGTGTTGTAAGGAATATAAACCAAGTTCCCTCAGTCTTTTCTCACAGGACAGTCCTCCCAGACCTGACATACTCCTCGTCACTCGTCTCTGAACTGCCTCCAACCTACATATGTCCTTCCTGAACCTGGGGCTCCATACACTACCAGCATACTCCAAATGTGGTCCGACCAGAGACCTGTAGAGTGGCACAATAACTTCCCTATCGCTACTCCTTATGATTCTCATAATTAAAGCCAAAATTCTATACGCTTTTTTAGATATTTCATTTACTTGGTAATTAGACTCCAAATCTTTATTTATCCATTCTCCTAAATCCCTTTCCACCTCAGTTTCCATATTGATTTGGGGAATTTTCTTCCTCAAATGCATGACCTTGCACTTATCGATATTAAATTTCAGTTTTCTCTCTACAGCTGTTGTATATATTGAGTCAATATTTTTCTGAAAATTCTGAGCTTCTGAAATATTTGTGACTACTGTCCCAAGTTTCATGTCATTGGCAATTTTAACAATCCATGCATTACTATCACATTTAATGGAAGAAACCAGTACATTGAATAGAAGTGGACCCAGAACAGAGCCCTGAGGGACCCCACTGGGCACAGCCATCCAATCCAACTTATCTCCCTTGATACCGACACGCTGCTTCCTATTGGTCAACCATGCAGTGGTCCATCTAACAACATAGGAACTCACTCCCAGAGTCCCTAATTGAGGCAACACTTCTACGTGGGACACAAAATCAAATGCCTTTTTGAAGTCAATATATATAACATCTACTGATAGGCTACTGTCTAAGGTATTACTTACTATCTCACAAAAATATAGCAAGTTAGTCGCACATGATCTCCCCTTTGTAAATTCATGTTGTGTAATATCTACATGTCCCTTGTCCCTTAAATGAACCTCAACATACTCCTTTATAATAGACTCCAATAATTTACTCAATATACTGGTTAAACTAATAGGACGATAATTCGAACAACCAGTTTTTGGTCCCTTTTTGTGGATTGGAATTACATTTACCATCTTCCAGCAGTCCTCTGGCATCTCTCCACAATCTATAGAGGACTGGTAAATGGCCTGGAGTGGATTACAAATAAATGTGGCAAGCTCTTTGAGAAGTCTTGGATGTAATTCGTCTGGCCCTGGGGAGGTATTCATTTTCAGATTTAGCAATTTATCCTTCACAGTATCCATTGATATTACTAAAGGTATATCTGATGTTCTTATAGATATGGGGTCAGGTGCTGGCCCTCTAGAGTATATACTGTTGAAATATTTGTTAAACTCTATTGCCATTTCCTTTTGACTTGTTAAATTTTTTTGCCTCACTAGCAGGGGACCCACATTATTATTATTTTGTTTTAGGGAAACTATATATCCAAAGAAAGCTTTCTGATTATCTGATACCTTAGTTACCAAGTTGTTTTCAAAGTTTCTTTTGGGCCTAGTTATTTCACTTTTTACTTCTCTTAGTTTTTTTTATTATATTTTAGTTGATACTCCCTAGTTCTCTCCCTCTTATACTGCTTATAAGATTTATTTTTCTTCCTAATTTATCTATGAATGTTATTGTTATACCAAGCAGGAATCTTCCCTTTTGCATTATATTTCTTCTTGATGGGAATTTGTTTTTCAACTATATAATAGATAAATGATTTAAACTCATTCCACATTTCACTAACTGTACACCATTTAAAACATGTCTTCCAGTCCCAATTTTCTACCAACTTGCCCAACCTAGTATAATCCACTTCATTGTAGTTTCTTATCACAGTAGTCCCAGTCTGTGGAATACCCTTAATTCCAATTTTAGTCTCAACCATGTTGTGGTCACTCCCACTTAAAGGCTCCCTTACTCTGCAATCAAATATTTCCTCTTTCATGTTGCTCATAACCAAGTCCAAGATATTTGCTTCCCTTGTTCCTGACTGTACATAGTTCTCCAGTGCCAAGAAGTCTATAGCTTCCAAAAATGCTGCTTCGCAAGGGGATAAAGGAGACCAGGTATTCCATTCAATACCATTGAAATTAAGGTTGCCAAGTAATAATATATTTTTGGACTCATTTAGCGCACTAATGCTCTGAATTAGTTCAAGGGTTTGTCCACTATTTAACAATGGGGGTCTGTAATATATACCCACTAAGATTTGCTGCCCTTTGGGAGGTATAATTTTCACCATTATTTGTTCAAATTCTAAATGTGTAGTAGTTTTCATTTCATAAGCCACTATATTGTTGTGTACATATAAAGCTATATCTTTTCCCCTTCTACTATCTCTGTCACTACTAAATACTTGAAATCCATCAATATTAGTTCCCCAGTCATCCTTTTGCCACCAAGTTTCAGTTACTGCACACAATTTAATTCCATCCTTCTTTAATATAATCTCCAATTCCTCCTTTTTTCCCGAAGCTCTGAGCATTTAATAGCAACATAGTCCAGTGATCAGATTTCCCACTAAAGTCTTTTCCCTTGTCCACCACATTATATGCTGGATCGCATCCCACCCTCCCCACTCATTAATTTAAAATTTCTGCTATTTTATTGTTGAATCTATCTGCCATAACCCAAAGCCCATACTTATTTAGGTGTAGTCCATCATGTGAAAATAGATTAGGAACATTAATTAACCTCTGCCAATGCTCTATCAATTGCAATTTCTCCCTTTGAGTCCATCTTTTTAACTATCCATTGATTTTTATTAGCGCCATACGCTTTTGTCTATTAGCTCTTGGGACTGGAAGTACCTCAGAAATAATCAACAGAATATTTCTCTTTTGTAACTCTCTTCCTACTTCTTCAGAATCCCTTTGGATACCTGCAAGGTCCCTCCTGCCGATATCGTCAGTGCCTATATGTAATATAGTCACAGGATTTGCTGTATTCTTAAAAAAAACATTTGGCCTTTGCTTTATATCGGCTATACCTGCTCCTGGTAAGCAAGATAAAGTAACATGTCTTTCCTATTGTTACAAATCATCCTATCAGCAGATTTGAGCATAGAATCATTTATGATCACTGCATCTCATTGCTTATTTCCAGGAGTATCTAATAATCCACATAATGCTTTATTCTCTATCATAGGTTTTTCTAAATTTGCAGGTCTCATATTACTCTTCTGGTTTGTAACTACTCCTGATAAATGTCCTCTCCCAGTACCAAGTCTACCCATTTCCTGGCCTAATTCTGAGGTATTTTTATCATTTTCTCCAACATCCACCTAAGCAAGACTTGTTCCCTCATCACTTAAACCATTATATCTATTGGTCAGCTCTAATTGTTGTTTTCTATCTCGTCTACGTTTCCTAGGGCCCCTTTGCACAATGCTCCAGTCATCTTATTCCTCCATACTGCTTTCATTAGTACTTACTTTCCTTTTATCACTTTATCCTTTATTTATCTGTTTGTGCATTATTTCCCTTTCAGTATTTGCAATTATAGTTTTTGTTGTTTGCAGAAATCTGGCTATTTCATTAATTCCCAACTGAACTACTATCCTTTCTTGTAATTCCTCAAGTTTATTTTCCAGCAATTTTATTAACCTACACTTTTTGCAGCAAGAACTCTCTATTTGATCCAACTGGCCCAACATTTCGCATACAGTGCACTTCCATCATTCGTTGCCCAAAGTGTCTAATACAACAACCTTGCAAATACTAATTCCTACCTGGCATCCATTTACCACATCCCTATTCCCCAGTTCCCTGGCTGACACGGCAGACACTACTGGAACCTTAACTGTTTCACCTTTGCCGGGCTCGCTGATGCAGGGCTCACTGATGCTCACCATGAGAACAAATATACAGCTGGAGGTTGGAAGTACCATGTAGTTCGTACTTCCGGTCCCTCGCTACAACTCTCAAACAAATAATTAACCAGGGGCTTTGTCTGCCCTTAAAAGGTCAGGCAGCAGTCCCACACAATGACTATATTTAAGCAATAAGGCATGACAGGGTGTGTGTTATTGTCTAATAACATCACTCCTGGGGTGGGTTGAAGCACGAGGCACAGCCGAGTGCTTCCACCACCCCAGGAGTGATGTTATTAGACAATAACACACACCCTGGAGTGTCTTATTGCTATTATACAATGGCTTATTTTAAAAATAATAATAAAAAGCTTAAAAAAAATTTAACAATTTTATTTTTTTTCTTTTTTGAACTGGAGCCATATTTTGGTAATATGAGAAAAAGTAGTCCACTAGGTGATGCTGTTGCTTATACTGTGGGTTTCATGTAGATGTGCCCCCACACACACACACACAGACACACACTCGTTGTTATGTGGTGACCTTTGCTCTAAGATGAATCTGTGTGGTTCCAGAGCTTGTCCTGGGGCCCGGCCAAAATGTTTTTTTTTGTCTCCCTTGTGAAAACTGATGGAGTAATAATGAAAAAATAGCAGAGCCACCTGGAGACTTCCGGTTTCCGTGTTCGCTCCATAAATGGACATCATCGGAATGTGTGAGTTACAGAACTGTTCTGGTTTTTATTGTTGAAGTGCTTTATTTGAATGGCTAGTGTATGTGGCTTTGGTGAGAGACTGCCACAGACTTGAAAAGAAAGAGTGTTAGGTATGGAAACGTCCGAGCGCACACATTTTACTAGCGTGGGGCAGCGTCTGAAGTGAAAGAGATGGCAGCTGTTTTTCTTTTTGTTGTGAAGCCGACAGCTTGTATGTGAATTCCCAAGACACCCTTGCACTGAAGTTTGTGTGTGTGTGGGGGGGGGCCGTGTCAGCTTCAGGGCATCGTCAGCTTCATGATGACTTGCGTTGGGAGGGAGGAATTTTTACTGTGATGTGGTCATTTGTGTGCCTGGTCTTAATACAGTGATGTTATTGTGTAATATCATCACTGTGCCAGGTACACACTGACCAATCACAATAGAGGAATTTTCCTTGCCATTGTATAATTAAAATCAAACAGTGCCCAAGAAGCGGAATGAATTTAGTGCTTTACGAGTGGAGTGTGGTGTTGCCTAGCAACCATACACACTGCTCCACCTGCAAGTAGCAAGCGCTTTTCCAATTGAGCATTTTACCTCCCAGTGGAAACTGGTACACTGGAGATACACCTTGCCTCAGCACAGAGACCTTGGATAGCCTGGAATAGCACCGGGTTTTATAGCGGGAGGTCGGAAGTACCATGAAGTTCATACTTCCGGTCCCTCGCCACAACTCTCAAACAAATAATTAACCAGGGGCATTGTCTGCCCTTAAAAGTTCAGGCAACAGTCATACACAATGACTATATTTAAAATCAAACAGTGTCCAAGCAAGCAGAATGAATTTAGCACTTTACGAGTGGAGTGTGGTGTTGCCTAGCAACCATACACACTGCTCCACCCACAAGTAGCTAGCGCTTTTCCAACTGAGCGTTTTACCTCCCACTGGAAACTGGTACACCAGAGATGTACCTTGCCTCAGTTCAAAGACCTACCCCAGCCAGCACTCCCATTCCCTAGAGCATCTCTGACACAAGTTCCCCACAGATTCCCCCCTGTGGTGAGGTTAGAGAAGGAGGGCTGTCCTCCCCCCACAAATAATCCAGAGTCATGTTCATCACTCCAGGTGGCAGTGCAGGCCCATGGAGGCACGCGAAGTGGTGGTCAACCATCAGGTCCTTTTTTCTGTCTTTTCCCGTGTGCCCTCTTTACCAGGACATGCATGTGGAGATGCACATGCCCTGCAGAACCATGGTCCCACTCTTCAAGCAGCTCTGCTGCCTGCACTGCCACTGGTCCTCCTTCTGGTAGCAGTCCAAGGTGAAGCCAACTGACCTCCCTCCCAGGAGAGGAGAGCAGTCCCTTGGACTCTCAGTTCTCTCCCACCCCACAGACCCCCGGCAACCCATGTTCGTTCCTGAGCATGGCATGCCAGCATAGCAGGAGGTAAGGCAATGAATGCCTTAGCCCTGCATGCCACTGGGAGAGCTGAACCATTGCTATTTTTATTTTACAGGTACAACTGAATGTTCCCTTATGCTGCCCTACCCCCGATCTCACAATCTTCAGGACCCAAATAAGAAATGTAAGTTGAGCTGGTGCGGTGTAATGGTGAGACTACAAGTATTAAGACACTGTTGCCTTTCAAGTGTTAGTTGGTTTGTTGGTGAAGCACAGCTATAACTATCTCTACTATTCTGTTTATTTCATTTGGCGCAGGTCTCAAAGGGATCTGAGCAAATGACGATATGGTTCCACTGCAACAAAAAACAAGAGAAATAAATTGCAAAAAATCTACTTTAGTGCAGACATTAGGTTTGAAGACTTCAAAGCACACAAAGTAGGGAAATATAAAATAAATAGGATTTAGGCTTTTCCAGAGTCTTGGTGAATCATTGATGGGGTGACCCTTGGGTTATACAAATAGAATAATATATAGGGGACTGTGTATTATGAAGCTGTAGTACAATAAAGAGGTTCTGGTGACATATGAACCTTGTTAGTGAAGCTAGAGAGGCCCCAGACTGTCTCCAGAACCTCAAAATGGTATTATACCCTAGAAATACAAAGTCCTCAATTTGTTATTTTCTGTAATATTTGAATCCAGAAATTTTTTAACATTTTCCTTTCCAGTCAGGAGGTTATCTTCATGCTCCTGCCTGGAGCTGCAGCGACCACCACTCTCCCAGCAGCTTCTTCTGCAGCCTCTGCTCCTCCTGTCAGACTGAAGCCAGCGCAAGAAGTACACCAACCAGCCAGCCAGTTTCTTTAGTGCCATCATCCACTGGCACAGATGTCCTTCCCTCCCTCAGAGGGTTTGCAGCACTGCAGGGAGCATGAAGGTGTGTTATGCCACTTTACATTGCTTTTGCATCAGCCATCAGCTGGCTTTTATTGTATTTGATGGTTACAGTACAAGCTGGCTCGCAGTCACATGCAGGAAAGTAGAGCTCGGAATGACAGTATTACAAGATGCATTACTTTTTTGGGGGGCTTGCTAGCTGCTGCCTCACACTGCTGCTCCCACTTAAAGTTGCTTCTGATCAGTATTCCCAAGTTGTCCTGCTTGATTTCAATAATTTCAGTGCCCTTCAGTTAGAAGTTTGCATTGCTGTTAATTTTTTCTTGATGTATCACCTTGCATTTCTCAGTGTTGACATTCCTATGCCTTTTGCCACTCATCATGCTACTCATTTCTCTCAGTACATTTACATGTCAACTGCCTGTAATGTATATTAAAAAACTACACCTTCCAACTGTCTGAATACCTTTGTTCATTATTTTCTTTCAGTTTAACACCACAGATAAATATCTAGTAATCTGTTAAACATTGGGAACAATATCAAATAACAGAAGGGGTGCCAAGGCCCAAATGCATTAAAACAGATACATTTATTTTTCCATAATCCTGATTAATCCTAAATGCAGGCTCCTCCAGCACTCTGATTCAGTATACTATTTTGATTTGCTCTTTTTGCTGAGGTTCAACCAGACTCCCCAAAATGTGTGTATCAGCTCTGTAATTGGTTCGCCTCCTCACAAAATGTGTTCCTGTGACGGCATAGCGAACTGGGTAGTTTTTCAGGGAACACTCTCAAAGAGAACACTCCGGACCCCAATATAAATCAGATAAAATCTGCTTTACTTTCAGTAACAGACAAAAACCAAAACAGCTTGTATTCAGCTTAACAAAATTCTCAGATCAGTCTCTGCCTTCAGTTAACAGAAATAGAAACCTCTCCCTCTCCCTCTCTCTTTCTTGGCCCAGGTGTTGCTCATTAATACCCTATGCTCAAGGTACATTTAACAGGGTAAAAGGAGCATGATTTACATCATCACATACCCTCCCTAACAGTTGTTCACATGGCATTCTCAGTAAAAGTCATCACAGACCCACCCTCCCCAGAGGAAAAATCCACATTACCATGCTGGGTACCTGCCCTGTGGGGCACATCAAATAAAAGAGACTGCATCACCAGATATCATCTGGTGACATGGACATTGGTATCCCGCATAGCATGTAACCACTTGAGAGGGGATGTGGTCAGTGATGAGGGTAAACGTCCCTCCTAACTTGTAATGCTGTAAGACAGCCACTGCCCACTTTACTGCCAGACACTTTTTTTCCAGTGTGGCATAGCATTGCTCTTCGGGAAAACATTTGCGAGACAGATAGAAGTGGGGTGAATCCCATCCTCAGTGTCTTGTGATACCACTGCCCCAGTTTCACTTCAGTGACGTCTGTGTACAAAATGAAGGGATGCATGAATTCTGGACTTCATTTGAATTGACTCGGCCCTCACACATTACATTTTTGATGGCCTGAAAAGCCATCTGACAGCAAGGTGACCAATAAACCTTATTCAGGGCAGTTTTCTTGATCAGGTCAGTGAGTGGGGTAGCAAGGGTTGAGAACTCTGGAATGAACCTGTGGTAATACCTTAAAAGTACAAGAAAGGATCTAACCTGCTTCTTAGTATTTGGGAAGAAGGCTGTCAGCTAAGGCCTTTACTTTGTTGATAACTGGGTGCACATGGGTGTTCCCAGCCATATATAAATATTTTATTTCTTGCTGCCCTAGAGTGCATTTTGTGGCATTGGCCATGAGATCTGCCTCCCTGAGTGATTGAAGTATTGTGGTCACATTCTGCAGGTGGCTGTCTCAGTAAAGGCTAAATATGACAACACTGTCCACCCACTTGTGGACTAAAAGTGATAATGAATTTTGGAGCATCATTTATATGTACAGTTTCCTTCTTCTCTTGTTGATCTTGAACATGTCTTTTAATATTCCACTTATGTTCAGCTTTTGTACGTACCTCTTGTATACATTTCATATTATAGCCACGTTGTAAAAATCTTTTTGTTAACTCCTCAGCACCTTTTTCATAGTCCTCTTCATGAGAACAATGAAAAAATGACTACTTTTAGTCCACAAGCACATTTGTTTATTCACATTATTAAAAAACATTGGCACATATTATCAGTGGATCATAAGTTTAAAGATTTGGTAAAAAACTCCCCAAAAATTGTATATAAAAGGGGCCATAATTTATGGGATCAATTAGTACGTAGTTATTACAGTGGGGAGACACAAAATGTGAATAAAATAAGTGCTTTGCCTAATGGAACCTTCCGATGTGGAAATTGTCACTTTTGTAAATTTATAAAAACTGGTAACATGTTTAAACAACCAGTTACTGGGGAACAATATAAAATTCTGACTTTTGCAAATTGCAATACTTTGAATGTGGTATATTTGGCATGTTGCAATAAATGTACTGGTTTTTATGTGGGCAAAACAACCCAAAAACTAAAAGAAAGGGTAGGACAACGTTAGAAGTATTGCACATGCTGATGGTGTTAGTGCTCTTTCCCAACATGTTAATTCTAGGGGAGAAGAACATCATTTTAACTTTCAAATTATTGAGAAAGTTATTTTAGGTCCTAGTGGGGGAGATTTAGATTTAAAACTACGACAAAGAGAAACTTATTGGCAATATGTTTTGAAATCATATATTGCTCCTGGTCTAAATGATTTTTTCAACTTTCCTCCTTTTTATAGATTATTTATAGATTGTTACTGTTTTGAGGGTTGAAATTATATACCTTTCAGATGTATCATATAGATTATGAGTTATAGTAGTATGCTCCTGTTTCTGCCATTTTTCATTAATAATTTGTGATTAGTTTTTGGTTATATATGCATTTTATATGTATTTTGTATTTATATTTAGGTATGGTCTTTTTAGTACTGGATATAACTATTTAAAACCTGTTCTTTGTGGCAATTTTTTAATATGGGATAAAGTTTACTTATGGGAATATAACGTTACCTTTAAACCTCACCTTTAAATAAGGTATATAAGGTGTGCTTTCTTATTGCCACAGCCTTGAGAAAGCGTAGTTGTGACGAAAACATTTGGTCCCGTGGGGAGGGGCAAGGTGTATCGAGCCCACATCTTGTATGCTTACTGACTATTTTGCCTATTTTGAAAATAAAAGGCTTTTATCCTGACACATCGCATGTGGATTTCATATCAAAGAGCAGATGGTTATGAGGTGCCGACCTATTTTGGACAGTTCGTGAGTACCCTTTGGATTTGGTTTTGGCCCCATCTCTGTGGTGTTTGCAGCCGCCTATGTATGCTTGTGTGATTATTTCTCGGGGTCCTTAGCTGTTCAGCTTGAGACAGTCTGTAGTGTGCTTTCAACTATGTCCTGTTCTGGTTCTATTCAAGCCAACTCTTTCTTTTTTTTTTCCAACTATATTTATCCTCCTTCGGCTGGCTACCCTGTCATCTGCCAACCTACTGGACACGGGGCTTTAAGGGACTTATAGTACCTTGTGCATCCTGGCGGAACCCCTGAGTCAGTCCAAAGACTTCATCCTTGGGCAGCCCCCAATTTTCACTCTGTTTTCTCCCTGAGAACTGTCCCTGTTCCTGAGACCATGGAAGCGGTGATGCATGCACGTGGAGGTGCACATACACACTGCAGCTCCAGTATCAGCTTTTTCCGCCCTCACTCAGCCTAACGCTGGCACACCTTGGAGTGACGCAGCCACTCTGGTCTTCACCAGGGAGCGGACAAGCTCCGAGAAAACCTAGATCTCCCGCTTGAGGCAGAAGGCTGCCAGCCAGCAGCAACTCACTTCCTCTCCCTCTCCCCCTGCTGACCTCCAATGACCCAAGCTCATTCCTGAATCCGGGTCACCAGTGTGGTGTCAGATGTGGTGTCCAGCACCTTGACCCTCTGCACCACTGGGCCAGCTAAACCAGCTCTTTCTTGATGCCTTAAAAAGGTTTCCATGATCTTTGTCTGCAAGTTGTAACTGGTGATGGGTGAGGCAGCTGACTTTCGATTCATGATCCAGGTTGCAAATTTTAGCAACTTTCCTTTGCCAATGACCACAATGTGCAATTTGGATAGTTATTCACCCAGTGAACTGCCCAAATTCAAGTGGTATAGCCACGCTAATCAAGCAATTTGCACTGTTCTGTCACAGGATACCTTCTTCCATGTTCAATACACATTTTTGGTTTTACAAATAACTCTCCTGAACTGAATGTCTGAGCTCCTAGATCCAGAACCAGATTCTACCCACTGGTGCTTTACACAGTGATGGCACTGTTTTCCTCCTCAGACTGTTAACCTATTGTGGAGGATACCATTTTCCCATTTTATACAATATTTTTAGATTATCACAAGTGTCTGCAGAGTGGTGAGTGAGAACCTAATCTTTGGGGACAATCAGGGTCCATGGGTCTCCACATGCAGTACCTCAGTACCGCCTCTCACTCCCATGGGTCATCAGCATGCTCAACAGATGGTTTCTGGCACCTGTACCCTGCATCCATTCTAGTGGGGCCTGCTCATTTCTGTCCCTCCCCTCAGTCCTCAGTACTCCTCCACATATTAATTGCTGGATCTCCCTTCTGCTCCAGTGCTGCTTCCATGGCATCTATGGCACTCCTGCAAATACATATGTCTTTCATTGCCTCACCCATTCCTTTTTACTTCCTGGCATTTGCCGTTCCCAATAGTTGCTGGCTTCACCCAGCCTTCTACCATCTGCCCACTTCTCTGTTATGGTGGGCCTGCTCTGTCCACCACTGATGGATGTTCTGCTCCTCAATTTCTGTCTGTTCCTTCAACCTACTCTATTCCATCCTTCCATGGTCTCCATCCCCCAGCTCTACCTATAGGTGCATAAAGTAAAGGCAGGTTTGCTTGTCTGCCTGGGCTGGGAACCCATTCCTCATTTCGTTTTCTACCATCATTCCATTATTCTACAGTCTCCATCCCTAGCTCTGCCTAGAGGGGGTATTGAGCAAAGGCTGGCTTTCCCCATCTGCCAGGATGGGAGCCAGTTCCTCACATTCAGTTCCTACCATCATTCCATTATTCTGCAGTCTCCATCCCTAGCTCTGCCTAGAGGGGTGTCGAGTGAAGGCTGGTTTTCCCCATCTGCCAGGATGGGAGCCTGTTACTTACATTCAGCTCCTACCATCATTCCATCATCTACCATCCTTCTGCGGCCTCTGTCCATGACTCTGTTTCACCTGGTAATGCTATATATGTGGACTTGCTCTGCCCAATTCCAGTCTTGCCAGTTTTCATTCCATACCTCACTGTGCCAGTATATACCTCAGAAATCATCATGTTTCCCTCATCAGTGAGTGGACTGTTCTTTATTCACAGCTGACCTCCATTATCAAGTCTCCCATCCTGCTTTGCTCACTCCTTCTTCTTGTTCAGTATATTGGACTGCTAGTTCATTCATCCTCAGCATCTTCCATAATGACTGCCATCAGAACTTTCTTGCTCTTCCCGCCTTCCAGTTTCCATCCTGCTGCTGTGCTGGATCTTGCTGCTGGTCCTCTCCCCATCTCTTCCTGTGTGGATTGTTTCAGGATCTTGCCAACTTCTCCTTCCTTGCCATTGGATGGGCTCTGGATCTCACCTCGTGGACATCCTCACCCCCCCATCTTTTAGAAAAATCTTCGATTCCATGGTAATCATGCACCCCAGGGACTGTTTCCTGCTCCTTCCTCAGCCGTCTACCTCACAGCTTCAGGATGGCTCATAGTGACATCCTAGTGCTGCCTTCCTTTTGGCCACTTCACTGTCCCAAGCTTCAGCTCCTTCATTCCGTTTTCTTATTTGGATATTTTCCAAGTGCACCACTGTCTAGCACTCAACCATCCATTTTATTACATTACCTGAGTCCAGCACTCAATCATATGTTCATTACATCTCATGCACCCCATACTCCATCATATATTCATCTATGTCTCAAGATTACAGCACTCATTCATCTATCCATTCATCTATGTCTCCTTCATCTGGTGCTCAATCACCTATTTGGCTATGTCACCAGCATCCTGGTCTCATTCTTCTAAATGATTACATCTATCGCCTCCAGCACTCAATCATCTAATCAATTACATATCCAGCATCCAGCATTGATTCATCAAAGTGCTTACATCTCATGCATCCTGCACTCAATTATCTAGTTGATAACATTTCCCTCATCCAGTACTCATTCATCGAAGTGCTCACATCTCCTGCCTCCAGCACTCAATCATCTATTGGATTACATATTATCATTCATCTGCCTTATATTCCCTACATGACTGGCATCATCACTCCTGTCCAGCACTTAAATGATAATCCATTCCTCTCATAGAAGAAAACCATGGTCTATGACATTCCTCAACCCTTATGGCACCTTACACTTCAGACAGCATGAAACCACCATCACCTCCCTATAATCCGATAGATTTAGTCTCATCATCCTCCAGGAATCACACCTTATAAAAGATATCACTTCTCGATTAACTCCTTAGACTCATTCCTCAGAAACATTATTGGATTCTAACCCATGGAAGCCTCTTCCTCCTGATATTCTCCACAAGAGCAACCTTAACAGAGTCTTCTTCTAACCTAATCCATGGTACCAGAAATGTGAATTTACTCCGGTCCCAGAATACTCAGACAGCACTATAACCATACTTCCTCTATGGAAGACCTCCGTGCCCTACCCCTTGACGTTCACTCCATCAGTCTCGAAATCCACCATCATATCCATGCAATGGCAGCAGAACATCAGACTGATCCTGTTATCCCACTTGTACCTTCCCAGAATAGCCATCCAATGTCCTTCATAGACCCTCTTTTATGTCTAATATCTCATCATTAGGCACCATGCATCTCCAAAGCATAGCTATCCAACCATCCTTAACTAATCCAGAATAAACTGCTCCTAAGCCTCTGGACATTTTAATGCTTCACGAAATCATCTACATCTTCCTTTCAGAATTCACCAAGCATGCCAGTCACTTTCCTAAGGGTCTTTCAATTCTATTACACTGCATATATTATTATTCATCTCCTTCCTAGCAAATACCATCTCCAAAGGCAAAGTCTCACCTTAGACAATCACACTGCTGTTCCGCAACAGACTAAGTTATCCATTACCACAAGTTTCTTACCCCATCAGGTCTACATTAATTGATGCAGTCATCCCATTTGAGCAGTTTTTTTCATTTATTTATGACTTTGTTAACCGGGTAGGTGCACTGATCCCAAGGACCATTTTCAGACATGACCCGGGCCATGTAAGGTGGCACAGAGTAGAAACATCAGAATAACAAGAACATAACAAGAGCAGGTAATACATAGTGAAAGGTTACAGTTGTTACATTTGGCAATACATGGTAGCAGTAGTTGAGGGACAGCAAATAAAAAAGCAAAGTAAGGCTTATAATGGTTATACTATTCTGACATCAGATCCTCATTGACTCATTGGTCAGAAAATTAGTTATATTTCCTCCATTTTCTATTCTTTATCACAATATGCTGGACCTCAGTTACTGACATGTCAATACCATGCAGTCCATCATAGTTCATATCATAGAGATACTCTTACTACACCATGAAATGTATCCATCATTTTGCTGTCTCAGTCTTTTATGAATACCTGTCACCTAAACCAAGTACTACAATTACTAATACATCATTTAACTTTGAAACCTTCAAATAGAATGCTTCTGTCATACGTGTGTGGTACTCAGTTCCTGCCCTTTGGCCTACTCTATCCTCATCTTCATCATTTTGCAATCTATCAGTTATACTCTCCAACTATGTAGCCACAGAGCTGCAGGAATCTAGTTTCCTCGTAGTCTCTCTATAAGATGCCTCCATTGTGAAATACAGTGGATTTACTGAACTCAAAACTATTGACTATATCTCGGATGTCAAGGATTTTGCTGATTCGTTTAGCTTCTCCAATTCATTCATCCTGAGTATTCCACATCTCATCATCCTTAACCTGCTTCAAGAACCCTACCAACATCACAAACTCCCCAGTCTACAAAATGGGACTCATCATCCTACTCTTCTTACCTTCTTCAAGATCCATCAGATTACTTCAAGGAATTCCTTTATTGCACTGTCCATCTCTAAGTACTGAAGTCCTGCAGTTCAGCTAAAAAAACGTATGCTCTTCCTCATATTCCAATACCTATCACATCATCTGATACCTCAGTACTGACTACCACAAATAAATCCTAGTCATCATTCAAACCAATCCAAATTCCATTATCCAGATATCCTTTCAACTTGGATTCACTCCTTTCAACTTCAAGGATCAACCTTCCTTCACGCATCTTCAAAGACTCGGAGGACAAGCTTCATTGACCCAAACCAGAACCAGAAACAGTCCAACCATTTAGGATCATCTCAGGTCAGTAGCTATGGATCCTCAGAGGTTTCCTCCTGGGGGCCTGCATACTACTTGTCATACTATCTGTGAGTTGGAGGAGGTAATCTTTGAACCTTTAAGAAAATCTTTGTGGGCCTTCTGTTTCCTATGCTCTACCCAGCATACCTACCAAAGGTGGGAATAGAGAAAGGCCAAACTTCAAGTTCATAAATATACACAAGCACTATGCTATGCACCAAACATTGAACGGGATGGCTGAAGTCTTTGGTTTGATGTGGGGGAACAGATCCTCCCACATCCAAAATAAAAAAAAGTCAGCTACTCCCAACGGCTATGCTTAGCACTTGTGAAATTACCCACCATCCTCCCCTGCCTTCTCCTCCTCCAGCACTCTGCTCACCCTTAGTGTTGGGCCTTCTATTTTCTACACTCAACCAAGCTTACCTACAAAGGGTGGGGCTAGAGAAAGGCCAAACTTTAAGTTCGTAAGTATACACAAGCACTATGCTATGCACCAAACACTGAAACTATTTTAGGTCCTAAGTCCAAGGCTCTGTCATCAATGTCTTCATCCATTACCAGGCTTGGGCCCCCTTTAAGATCTTCTGGGTCAACGAGCAATATCTCCCTGTCATTTCAAGGTTTCAACAAATTGACACTCTTGGAACTTTCAACAAATTAATATGGTAAATTCGTTTTTCCTTTTTTCTGTCTGGTTGTAAGACTTTGTAATCAAATGGCCACACCTTTCTGAGAACCTCATATGGCCCTATCATTTAGCTTGGAGTTTACTCTTAGAGCTAGGTAACAGAAGCAGCACTCTGTTACTGGACATGAACTCTTGTAGCCTGGCCCCTTGGTCACAGTGCACTGCTTGGGTTTGATATGCTTTCATTAAATTTTCTTTGGCATATCTGCCAACTGTGTCTAATCTTTCTCTCATTTGTAATGCATAATGGAGCACATTAGGAGGACTATGTTCCAATTTTTCCTACAGCTCTTTTACAAGATCCAACATGCCTCATGGTTGTTGCCTGTACAACAGTTCAGAGGGTAAAACCCAGTAGATGACTGTGGCATCTCCCCAATGGCAAACACTAAATAGGTTAACAATTCATTCCAATTTTTACCTCAGCTGACACAAAATTAAACAGCATACCATTCAACAATTTATTAAAATGGTCCACTAAGCAATTGGTCTGTGGGTGATACGCTGATGTTTGGATGGACTTACCATTCAGTAAAGCACACACCTCCCTCATAGGTTTTAATATGAAGTTGGTGCCTTAATCATTTAGAATCTCCTTTGGCAGCCCAACTTGGGAAAACACTTTTATCAAATATTTTGCCACTGATCATGTTGTACCTCTCAGCGCCTGCCATCTCTGCTCTGCTATCTTACCTACTTAACCGGTCTTTTGCCACAGCTTCCATCCCAAGGGAAGCATGCTTCTGTCCTTCCCTTGCCCAAGGGTGGTGACCCTTCCACTCCTACCAACTACTGACCCATCTCTCTCCTTCATACCCTTGTTAAACTCTAGGATCATCTACTCCTCACTCAACTAACTACCTATCTCTCTGAAACTAACTTTTTACTCTGTTCCAATCTGGCTTCAGGATGAATCATTCCACTACCACATCCCTGATAAGTCTCACTGATTCCATCCTCTCAGGGATGGACAATGGTCAAATCACATCTGCCATCTTAGTTGACCAAGCAAAGACTTTCAACACTGTCTCTCACACCGTTCTTCTAGACTCCTTATCCTTGGCTGGCCTAACCGTGTCTACCACTTGTTAGTTTAAAGATTACCTAGTTGGTAGGACCCATGCCGTATCTCCTCCTCTCCCTATCAACACTGGCATACCCCAGGGTTCCGTACTGGGCCCTATCCTCTTCTCCATCTTCCTAAATGACCTTCCCTCAGCCTGCTCAACCACCTCCATCCACATGTATGCTGATGATATGGTTCTGTTCACCTCAGGACAATCACCTGCTGATGTGGAAACCAGACTTCAGCATGACTTCAATCAAGTCCAGCTCTGGTCCAGCTCCCACCAGCTCTCACTCAATGCCAAGAAGATAGTCTCAATAACCTTCTGAACTAAGCAGAGACTCTTTTGGCTCCCCTTCCTGCCCTCATTCCACACCCTTGATGGGACAATTCTTGAGTACACCTCCTCCTTTAGGTATCGAGGGGTCTGGCTAGACCAACACCTTAGCTTCTCTGGGCATGTTGACACCATCCTGAAAAAGTTACACCCCAAACTTCATGCATTATACAGGAACTGTAGCTGCTTAATGATACCAGCTAGGTGTGAACTGGTCCAGAAGATGATACTACCTATATTTGACTACTGTGATGTAGTCTACACAAGCAAAAGTAACCAATGACTGGATTTCTGCTATAGATGCAAAGAAGGTAACTGGATCAGTCTTTTTGGATCTTAGCAAAGCTTTTGATACTGTTGATCACAACCTATTAGTCAATTGCCTTGCTAATATGGGTGCCACGCACCATACTACCCAGTGGTTCTCTAATTATCTAACTGGGAGATCCCAGAAAGTAAAAGCAGATGGCTTTTTCTCTGCTTCCTTGCCAGTTGTTAGAGGTGTCCCCCAAGGATCCATCCTAGGCCCTATCTTGTTTTCATTATACATAAATGATCTTGATTCCAATATATCCGCGTCCAATCTGCATTTCTTCGTGGATGACACTGTGCTGTATACTTCTGGCTCAACGCTATCCGAAGTTAAGAAAGTGCTTCAAGCGGACTTTGCCCAACTTGAACATAATTTAATAAAGGCAAAGCTCCTGCTTAATGCAAAGAAGACCAAAGCTATGATATTCTCTTGTAGTGCCACCATAGGTACCTCCAATACCCCACCCAAAGACTTTATTGTTATCATGTTAAATGAACCACTGGAAGTCATCACCAAATTCAAATATCTGGGCATCTGGATTGACAACAAACTCTCCTTCAATGACCATATTGAGGACGTCTCCAGAAGGCTTAAAGCCAGATTAGGTTTCTTCTTTAGAAATAGGCCCCTCTTCCCCCTTGAAACTCGAATTAAGCTTGTCCAGGCCACTTTTCTCACCCTTCTTGACTATGGCGATGTAATCTACTCCTCTACTACTCTTGCAAACCTAAGTAAATTGGACATCCTTTATCACCGTGTGTTACGGTTCATTACTAACTCCCCGTACCGTTTGCACCACTGTGACCGATATGCAGCTGTTGGATGGACATCTCTCACTACTAGATGCCTGCTCCACTCTGGTCTATGGACCCTTAAGCTGCTCCTGCACAAACTACCGAGCTATTTTTCATCTCTCATTAGTATTTCGTATAGTGCATACTCTTTAAGGAAATCTGATTACGTTCTGCTTGACATACCTAGGACACGGACCTCCTTTGGTAAACGTGCTATTGCGCATGCCCTTCCATCTATTTGGAACCAATTACAAACCGTGCTGAAACTAACTAGTGCAGTTTCAATTAACTTCTATAAAGTGCTAAGCTCAGCCAAGATAAAAGATATCTGCAACTGTCATTAAGCTCCTTCTTATCCCTATGTGTGCTATGCTCATTTCGTGTAAGATCTTAATTGCCTTGTGTATGTTAACTACTTATTGTCGCACTATCATTTAATCCAAGACACTATTTCATTCTCCGGCTCCTGACTTATATCTGCTACCTTTGCTGCAGCGATCCCATTCCTGCTTTCCTTCCCCTTCCTACTCCTGGCTCTGTCTACATATGTACTACTCCGCTCACCCTACCAAGCCATGAATACCTCCCCTACCCTATATTTTCTGTTGCTGATCAATTTGCTAAAATGTATGTATTGCAAATACCAGTTACCATGTCTTCAATCGTTAGTATACTAACTAGAAATGTTCATCTCTTGTACCACTTGTTTGCTTACCACCTATTGTCATCCGATGTGGTGTCCTTGTATGTAATATCTGCTTGTATTATATGATCACATGCATTCATGTATATTATTGTTTATCAATTATTTATTTATGTATGTTCGTTATAAGTGTACATGTCACAGGACCTCCTTGTGAATGAGCTTGCTCAATGGAGTTTTCCTGCAATAAACTTGAACTTGAACTTGAACTACAGTGCCGTGCCCAAGTCTTCCTTAACCAGATTGGATTCTCTCTTTAACTTCTTCAGTCATTTCACTCTTGATGCCTCTTCTTTCACTTACCACTGTTCTCTCTACCTCTCCATGGCTTTCAACTCCCTAGAAAATCATTGCCTCCTACACTGTGCCAAATTCACATCAAACTTTTAGTTTGGCTTGCTCCCACCATATCTTACTTGCTCCTTTACTATTCTCTCTCTCCACTGTCCCACTTCCTTAGGTCATATGACTCCTGACTGCTAGTAGAAACATATAAACATAGAAATTGCTAGCCGATAAGGACCACTAGGCCCATCCAGTCTGCCCGTAGATCCTATACATTGTATGTAGCCACTGACCCTATGGGATCAATTGCTTTTCATCACTTCCTCCCCTCGCATGCTTCCCTGGTGCCTGTCCAAGGCATGCTTAAACCCCTCCACTGCGCTTGCCCCCAATACCTCCTGTGGCAGACTATTCCAAGCGTCAAGTACCCTTTCTGTGTGGAAAAACTTCCTCACATTACCTCTTAATCTACCACCCCTCCAATTTCATATTGTGCCCCCTTGTTCTAGAACTTTTTCTACATTGGAAAAGGTCCCCCACCTGCACCTTGTTTATGCCCTTGAGGTACTTGAAAGTGTCCCTCCGCTGTCTCCTCTCCTCCAGTGAGTACATATTGAGGTTCCTTAGTCTCTCCTCATATGTTTTGTGGTGCAAGCCCCTCACCATCTTTGTTGCCCTTCTCTGGGTAGTCTCCACCTTATCAATATCCTTGCACAGGTGTGGCCTCCAGAACTGCATGCAGTATGCCAAGTGAGGCCTTACCAATACTTTATACAGTTGCATCACCACCTCCTGCCTCCTGCAAGTGATACCCCTGCCTATGCACCCCAGCATGCCACTGGCCCTCTTTGCAGCCTTTGTGCACTGCTTTGATACCTTAAGGTCATCAGAGATAATAACCCCTAGGTCCTTTTCTCTTTGGTGACAGTCAGCTCCTACCCACCAACCTGTAGCTCTTCCCAGGTTTCCCACTACCCAGGTGTATTATTTTGCACTTCTTTGCATTGATCCTCAGTTGCCACATCTCTGACCATCTTTCAAGGTTCTCCAGGTCCTTCTTCATTGTCTGCACCTCTTCTGGAGCATCCACTGTGTTGCAGATCTTGGTGTCATCTGTAAACAGGCAGACTTTTCCTTCTAGCCCCTCTGTAATGTCACTAATGAAGACATTGAACAGGAATGATCCTAGTACTGATCCCTGTGGTACCCCACTGATCACCTTCTCTCCCCAGATTGTACCCCATTTACCACCACCCTCTGTCTCCTGTCTGTTAAACAGTTCCTAACCCAGTTCACTACCTAGTCTCCCATGCCCAGACTACCCATCTTGTTAACCAGCTTTCTATGTGGGACATTGTCAAAGGCTTTGCTGAAATCTAAGTAGGCGACATCTACCGTCCCTCCCTGATTTATTTCCCTAGTCGCTCAATCAAAAAATCTATAAGATACATTTGACATGACCATCCTTCTGTGAATCCATAATGCCTCTGATCCTAGGCACCACAGGATTCCATATGTGCCACTATCCTTTCTCTCAACAGTGTCTCCATGATCTTTCCCACCACTGAGGTGAGGCTGACAGGCCTGTAATTCCCCACCTTCACCCTACTGTCACTTTTGTGCAGTGCCTAGGTCTACATGTGTCCTACTCCAGTCCTCTGGGATGACACCCTTGTTAAGTGACTCTGTGTACAGGGCTGCCAAAGGTTGGACAGATGGCCTTCTCGCATTATCTCCTTAAGTTATGGAATAACCTCCCACCACAGATTCATAAATCCTCCTCCTCACACTCCATTTCGCTAGCCCTACAAAACTTTCTAGTGGTAAACTGTACCTGTGGCTAGTCCTTATTTTCTCCTGTTCAAGCTGGCTCATTGCTTTCTATCTACTACTCAGCTAGCTGTTCATATACAAGATACACTTCTCTTTCATTACTATGCTTAACTGGTCTTCTTAACACTATGCATAATGAGCTTCTTAACACTATGTATAATTGTTTTCTACACAGCACTTCAATGTACAGTCATGTATACTCTGCACGCTATATCGAAGTACAATGTGATAATGTCCTCTGTCTTAATGTGGCTGATGTATATACTGTGTAGTATGTTGTATGTCTATGCCATTAAGCTGTTCACTTAATCTGTCAACTGTTATGCTACTCTGTGTATGTACTTTATTATGTGTTCTCCCTTATGATCCCCTCCCCCCAAGGATGCACCATGAGATGAGCAACTTGTTGTTCAGTGTGCCATTCCTTGTGAAACATTTTAATGAATAAATAAATAAAAAATAAAATAGTGGAATGTTGGGGAATAGTCTTGGGGTAACAGGTGGCATAATCTAATATAATCAATATATACTGATACCCAGATGTACTTTTTTTCAAAGGTCCCACCATGTCAACCCCAATTCTTTCAAGCGGGGTGTCTATTATGGCCATAGGGATCAAAAGGGCCCTTTTTCTACCTCTGGGAACCACCAACTGATGCTCAGGTCAGAAAGCACAAAAATCTGTTACTCTTCCCTATACCTGGCCAGAAGAACTGGGCATGTATGTGTGCCTTAGTTTTGGCCCTTAACACATGTCCCTCAATAGATATAGTATGGACTAGCCTCAGTACCTTGTAGCAGCCTCACATCACCTGTTCCACCAATAAAATAGGGTCGGCTTATTAGTTTCATTATAGACATAAATTTAGTAGTTAAGGATGCAGGTACAAAACCCAGAATAGTTAGGAGCTGCAAGAGATATAAGGGGCAGTCCCTGCAGTGATAAAAAGACTAGACGTAGCCTCCATAATTATAATATAATAACTGGGGAGCATTTTATCCCATAGGAAACATGGGTTGTAATTCATCGTTATAACCCATGGGTTATAGCAGCAAACATGTACTGGGTTTCCTTTACTGCACACGTGCACCTGCCATTGCTCACAGTCCACTGGACACTTGCCCACAGCTGACTCTGCCACCATCACTCAGTAGTAAGTAAATGTAGAACAAAAATAAAGCTTTTCCTCTCAGCAGCACAGTTTGAGTCCTCTGATAAATGTTACAAAAAAATAAATAAAAACATAAGATTTTGGCAGCCACTCCTCAGCCACACAGACCACTGACTGCCTTTCATTGGGACCAGACTGTGGTCATTTTATTTTCTATAATTGCTGTGGCTAGAAAACACTTCCCAGCAATTGTCTAAAATAAAACATGTGGTTGTGTGTTTAACTCAATTATTTTCACACACCCCTGGGTGTTGAATGCTTAATAAACCCCTCAAGCTTTGCTCAAGGGGTTTATGTAGCATCCAACACCTCAGAGTGTGTATAAAAACTTGTTAAACACACAACACCATGCATTATTCTATATACAATAAAAATTAGTAGTTTAGAATGAGTTTGATAATAACATATGGTGTGAGTATGTTATTATTTGATTACAGTGGGAAGCAGTACAGGGGGGAAGGAAAGGACTCCTGGTTCCCCGTTTCTCACACACATGCAGTTTTGCACTTAAATATAGTGATTGGCATTGTTTTTGTGGAAATTATAATATTTTAATGGTAAAATAGAGAACTGATATTCTAATGGCCAGGGGGCTAGTGACTGGATCTCCCTGGCTAGTGACACAAGCGCTGGACAGTCATAATTGAATTGCCTGAGTTGCCTCTGGTGATTTTTAGTAATTGCATTTTTATTTAATAGACAATTGCTCCTTAAAGAAAGTATTGCTTCTCTGAGAGAAAATAAATGTATGCAGCGTGGCAGCTGCAGGTGCTACTAGCTCCAAAAACTGAGTGAGAGTGGAAAGTGAGAGACTGAACAATAGTTCCAAAGCAGAGCATGGTGCATTCAATAAGGAATCCTAGGCTTGCCTCAGGCAGCCACCTCACTCTGCAGGCATATGGAGAAAAGGCTTCAGCCTAGTGACTGTGCTAAGCTTCTCAAAGTGCTGAGAGGTAGAAGCTTGATGCGCTCCTTTTGTGGCAAGATCAACCAGATAACCAATTCCATCACAATATAGTTGGCAAGGCAAAAAGTGCCAGGGAAAGTGGACATTAGGGACTGGCTTTAAGAAATAAAGTATATGTAAAATAGCACAGTCTGAAAATCAGGGCTCCCAGAGTCTCCACAGTGGAAAAATGCACATTGTATAAATAAAAGCTCACAGGGGCCATTCTGTGCAGTGAATGGGGTGTGATTGGGCATGGGAGCTCATGGCTTCACATGCATTAAAAACACAGTAGTTTTAATTAAATTAGTAAACGAAAGGGCATCTGGGGGTCAGAGGAGTCCTGGGCACAGCACACATGCTTTAATTAACTCAGAATATGTACAGAGTCCAAAACAAAGCATTTTGAATAAAGAGATAATCAGAACATGAAGCACAAAATCAGAACACATTTGACATATTCAGCAACACGCTGCCAAGTTGAATTCAAATGAAAATGAACCTAACTTGACACACATGTTCAGAATAGTGTCCTACATAAGGGGAAAATAGTTTGAGCTGCATAGAATTTAAAATAAGGGAGTTGCTAACCTTTGAAGGGAGAGTGGTCCTTGGTAAAGTAAATCCATGCAGGCAGTTACACTAGAGGTGGAGCTTAGCGTCAAAAAATGCATAACTAATTTCTGAGAAATAAAACTTGTTGTGATCAGCACAATGAAAGGGGAAATGACTGTTTTGACAGGAAATAGCATAGAAAAGTTTTCAGAAATCATTATTTAAGTATTTTATTGTTAAAATAATATAGGTCTCAGCCACTCTGCTTTCCTAAGGGTTATTATGAACAGAAAAAAATCAGCAGAAAGCTTTGGAAGTCAGCTGTCCAACCATTATAGTGAAAAGGTGCTTGACCCTTATGAAAATGTTAATTTTGGGTGACAAAGAAACTGTATTTTAATATGACCCAAAGAAGAAAAACATAGGGGGAAGCCTTAGAATGTTCAGGAGGCCAGTTGAGCTTCAAAAATGAGAATTCCATTGCGGCTTATGCTACTGCAGGGAGGAATTTGATTGGTGTTAAGTTGCTGGATAGGCCAGTATCCACTCAGTGACGACAGAGTCAAATATGCTAATGAGATGTTGACTATAAAAAGATCTGCACAGCCAGTGTGCACTCAGTCTAAGCAGGGAGAGGGATCAGCAAGGAAGGTGCCCATGCCAAGGCGTGTCTGTCTGAAGAGGCCTACAGAGGAAAGGAAAGCCGGAGAGAACCAGTTTAGTTTAATTACAGTATAAGGATACGAGATCACCTGTATCCCAGATTAGGGACAGAGCAGGGCAGTAAATGTGAACAGGGCCTAGTGTAGAAAGCATGTTGCTCCACGTGCCTATTGGGCCTGTGTAACTAGTTTCCTTACAGTGAAGAATCTACAAATCTGAAGAAATCATCATTCTCATCAGCCACCTGTTGACACAACAGAGGGCCCTCCAACTACATCAAGCAGCGCCATCTCTACAGAATTTCTTCAGTATTTAGAAAGTAGTTTGGTATAGTAAAAACCTTGTTGATACAATCTGGGGACTATTTTAAAAGCCACAGTGACACTGTTTTACTGAGAATTTACCTCAGTCCTTCTGAATTTGAGACTCTGTCAAAGTGAAGGACTGAACCTGAAGAGACTGGGGGGGAGTTCAGTCACAACTTTTAATGTACCAGTATGCATCATTGTTTTATACCATTACTTAGTTTAAATGTGTCTAGAAATGAATATGTGAAAATGTTAACTGATTTAAATAATTTTTAGAATATAAGATACAGTAAAGTGAATAGATTTTGATACCAGTGGTTATCTGGCAGAAGGGGTCAGTGGACTGACTGAGGTTATAAAACTGGTGCCCAAACATGTGGCTGCATTGTAAATATTTTCTATTGCTTTGTGTGAGGTTAACGCAATAGCAAGACTGACCAATTCCATGTTATGCCAAACCGTGGACTACTCTAAATTGCTGTTTGTTTTGAATTTGGTAGGAGAACCTGAAATGTTTTCTGTCTCAGGAACCTGAGTGTTAGTCTGTACACTAAAGGGGTGTGTTTCTTGTGAAATCACCTGTGAGTTCAAAGGTTGTAGTGGAGTTGGCTCTACTTTTCTAGGCCTTGGTTACTGTAAAGTACGCTTTGGCATTGGATGTGAGAAGAAGGTATGGATTTGAGACTCTCAGGAATGGTGGATGAGTGTGATGGACCTAGAGGTATAGGGAGAACACATAGACTATATCCAGCTGTGGGAGCTGAAGTGAATGTTCCTTCTGTGGAAGCACCAGAATTTAATCTGAGAACCAGTGAATCACCTGTAGGAGAAAGAATGATGATGCCTGTAGGACTAGGTAGGAATTTTACCAGAGAAGTGCCTACAGAAACAAGGTAATTTAATGCTGAAGAGGTGGAAAGAAGAATAAGCCATAAGCTAGAAAGATGTCTGGAGCAGAAGCTGGAAGTGTTCATGGACAAGGTCATGAATAGCCTGCAGAATTGTAATGGTACCCCAGAAAGGAGAGAAAGTACACTGAATGTTAGTGCAACCACACAATGTGAAGCACATGAGATTCTGATGAGGAGGAGTGAAGGCCAAGAAACTCCGCAAGGGAGGCCAAACCTTTTAGAAAGTTATGAGAGAACTATGATGCCTGTAATTCCTATAGTTGCACAATGGATTGGTGGAAATCTTCCTGTATTTAGTGGAGAGAGGAAGGAGGATGCTGCCAAATTTCGAAAGAATTTTAAACGGACATTACGCCAAACTCAAGTGCCAGAAGAAATGTGGGTACAATGCTTCAAAGGAGCTATTTGAGGTGTGGCAAGTAAATGGTGGAGCTACAAACAGGATCAAATACAAGACTGGAGACTATATAGAGTCAAATTATTGGAGTACTTTGACAAGGTTCACAATAGACATCACCTGACAAGAGAGTTGGATCATTATACAGAGAAATGGGAACCAACTAGACATGCTGGTCCTAGACAAGTGGGACATGTACAAACAACTGTATCCACAAGCTCACAAAAGAGAGATAGTCAAGTTTATAGTTGTAACTCTTCAACCTGAGCTCCAAAACCTGTTAATGTGCATAATACCAAGAACTATAGAAGAGTTCATTCAAAAAGGAAACATTCTACAAGAGAACCTGAGTCAGACAAAGCCTGTTGAGAATCATGGTTACAATAGAATAGAGAGATTTCAGAAGAGAGGACCTGAAGCTCAAGCAAATGTGATGCCAGATAGATAGACACAGCAGAAATATCACCCAAGAAGGACTAATCTGGCAGAACTGAGATGTTACAGATGTAATGAGCTAGGTCACAAAAGGATTGATTGTCCAAAGGGAAGACCAGATATGAATGCTAACAAAGCAGCAACTACTCTCATCCATGATGAAGAAGAGTCAAAGGCTGAGCCAATAGAAGTAACCAGAGGAAAGAATGTTCCAAAAATAGTAACGTCGGTCTTGAGTTCGAATTTGCTATATTTGCCAGTTAAGTTGGGAGATAGGCTCACTCAAGGTTTGGTAGACACTGGAGCAACTAAATCAATAATTTCAAGACCTCTATTATTGCAAAGTAATGACTCATGGACATGGTTCCAGAGAAAATCAAATGTGGAGCTCACGTTAGCATCAAAATAGTTGTATAGTCTGTGGGGACATGGAGAATGGAATCTCAGTGTATAACACATCCCGTGGAAGGAGAGAGTCATAATCTTTGACACTGCTGTAGCTGAAGTGATCATTGGAACATACATTCTTAAAGATTTACAGATGGTATAGATATCACAAACAAGACCATAAAGAGATCTGAACTGATTAATGACAATCTACCGGAAGAGACAGTTACCAAAATAGAAACTGAGACAATGCAAGAAGTTACAGGAAAAAGTGTCTGAGGAGAACCAGGTTGCAACTGTAATTGCAATGGAACCAGAGGATATCCTGCAAGATATCAAAGTGTTCACAAGTCCATGTCTAGAGGGGCTGATGGAACCAGATGTTAATAGAGATGAGCAGCTTGAGACAGTGCTAGGCAAGTATCCAGAGGTAGTTACAGAGCAGACTAGTTACACAAATCTGATTCAGCACACCACAGAAACTGGAAATGCCAACCAATAAGAAGCAGACTGTATGCGTGTTCACCTGCCAAGAGAGATTATTTGAGAATAGATATACAAAAATGTTGGAAGAAGGAATCATTCAGCCGTCTTTGCTGGCCTGGTCGTCGCCAGTAGTAGTGGTGCCTAAGAAGGATGGGACCACATGATTCTGAGTTGATTACAAGAAAATGAAAGCTGTGACAAGAGAAGACACCTATCCTATGAAGAATATGTGAGAGGCGTTCAATACACTTACAGGGGCACAGATATTCTCAACAATTGATCTCAGGAGTAGATATTGGCAGATACCTGTAGAGGATATAGTACAGACTGATGTAAGACAGCCTTCATCACATATGAAGGACTGTATGAGTTTAACGTATTGCAATTCGAAGTAAAAAATGCACCTACTACTTTCCAAAGAATGATGAATGAAGTGTTAGGAGGAATTCAGTACTGATTTTGCTTTGCATACATGGATGATGTAGTCATCTATTCAAGAACAATGGAAGAGCATTGGGAGCATTTGAGAGAGGCATTACAAAGACTCAAAAGTCATGGACTTACAATAAAGAGAGAAAAGTACAACTTTCTATTGTTAGAAATAGAGTTCTTGGGTCACATGATAACTGATAGAGGAATATTACCTGAACTGGCTCCTGTGCAAATCACCTGGGACTTCCCGAGACCAAGGAAAGTAAAAGGCATTCAAAGGTTTCTAGGATTATGTACATGGTAGGGGCCATTCACTCAACAGATGGCAGACATTGCAGAACCTCTAAATCAACTACAAAGGAAAAGAATCAAATGGGAGTGGACATCCTTACATGAAAAGGCATTTCAGACAAACAAGGAATGGATGGAAGATGCAGAGAAATTGTGTTTCCCAGATTTCGACAAGGCATTTTACTTAGCAACAGATGCAAGTGACAAGGGACTTGGTGCTGTATTATATCAAGAGAGTGATGGAGAAAAGAAAGTGATCTCATATGCTAGCAGAACTATGACCACAACAGAAGGAACATCATACATCGGAGAAGGAATGCTTGGCAATTGTGTGGCCCATGAAAAAGTACAGATGATACTTAGCAAACCATTCACCATTATATACAGATCACAATGTTTTGACCAGGTTATTCACCATGAAAGATACAAACCGAAAGTTGGGACATTGGTCACTGCTCTTACAGGAGTATGCATTTAAGATTCAGCATTGCAAAGGGAGTGTGAATGTGATGGCAGACTACTTATCTCGAGGCACAGATACTGAGAGGAAGATGAGACTGAGGCAGACAATGCCGACAAGGACAGAGTAAATCCAGATCTATGCTGTAGTGTCATAACCACAAGAATCGAGTCCATTGAAGAGGATGAAGAGCAACTGCTACCATTTAATCAAAAAGGAAGTTGGAAGGGCACAGAGAAATTACAAGGAATTAAAAAGATTAATTGAGATTATCCAAAAGGGAGAACTCATGGAAAGTTTACCTGCTAAATGGAGAGTGCCAGGTCAAGAGCACCAGTATGTGCTGGTAAGCAACATGCAAATACTACATGTGGAAAGTCCAGAAGAATGGAAAGTTGTCCTGTCAGAGAAATTGTAGGAGAAAGCCATGGGACTAATGCACGATTCCACCACATCAGGGCATATGGGCAAAAGAAAAGCCACTTGACCAATTGAGAGTATGATTTTACTGACCAAAGATGCATCAAGATGTTATACAGTATGTCCAGTCATGCAGGAGACAAAGGCAATCAATCAGAAGATGATGGGAAGAATAATAGTTAATCATCCCAGTGGACCATGGACAGCTATTGCTACAGATTTGGTTGGGCCTTTGCCAAAAACAAACAAGGGAAATGAGTACCTCATAGTAGTTGCGGATCAATTCACCAAATGAGTGGAAGCTTTTCCTTAATGCAGAACAAATATGGATGTGATAGTGCAGAAGATGGAGATGGCTATGTTTTGCAGATGGGGAATTCCAAAACATATTGTAACAGATAATGGACCACAATTCAAATCCGAACAATGGAAGCAATTCTGCACAGCTTGGGGAGTCAAGCCTATTTATGCAGCACCCTATCATCTGCAAAGCAATTGGACTGAGAGAAAAAACAGAAATATTAAAACCCATTTGCGAGCATATATGCATGATAAGCAGATAAGATGGGGTTAGTTCTTACCAAGAATGATAATGGCCTTACGTAGTGCAGTACAAGAATCAACAGGATGTAGTCCAGCCTTATTAATGTATGGAAGAGAAGTAATGTTACCCATTGATTGAGAGTTGTCAGGTGAACTGAAACTTGTTAAAAAGCATACCAGGGTACACAAAGGCTTTAACAGACAATAAGAGAAAATGCTGGGAGATTGCTAAGCACAATATGAACAATGCCCAGAGGCATCAAAAACAGTACTATGACCAAAATAAGAGAGATGTTGCTATAGACTGTGGAGATCAGCTACTGTTAAAAAATCCTCCACAATCAGATAACGCCAATACGTTTTCAACAAAACTTGCAAGAAGATGGGAAGGACCATATGTGGTTGCCAGAAAATGTTTAGAGGTTACATATCTTCTGAGAGACCCATCTACTGGTCTAGACAGGGAGGTACACCACATTAGTAATTTTATGAAGTACAAGAGTAGAGATAAGACAGACTATACCAGTATGAATTCTGGGGGTGCACCAGATATGCAAACTTCTTTGGACGAGCCAGAAGGAGAGCAAATTCCTGAAAGCTATAACACACAGAGTTACAGTTTTAGGCCTACGAAGTGCGTGGACTATAGAATCCTACATTCCGAGGGTACTCAATCCTAGTAGGTCAGCCACACTCACTAAAAAGGTGCATCAAAGCAGTAGAATCTGAGAAAATGTATATAATGTGTATATAGTAAGTGTGCTAAAATTATCTTCTATATGTAAAACTTGAGATAACAAGGCTTTCTAGGTAAGGTAGGCCTTGGGCAATGTTGTTCCCCTTTTTTGGGGGGGAGAGAATGTAACAGCCTCAGATGGCCTGTTCCACCAAGAGAATAGGAACGGCCTATAAGTTTCATTGTAGAAATAAATTTAGTAGTTAAGGATGCAGGTTCAAAACCCAGAATAGGTAGGAGCCGCCAGAGATACATGGTGCAGTTCCTACAGTGATAAAAAGAGTAGATTTAGCCTTCATAATTATAATAAAAATTAGCAGTTTAGAATGAGTTTGATTATAACATATTGCCGTGAGCATATTATTAATTAATGACAGTGGGATGCAGTGTAGGGGGGAAGAGCAAAAGACTCCTGGCTTGCCGTTTCTTACACACGTGCACTGTTTTTACACAAAATGTAGTGACTGGCATTGTTTTTGTGAAAATTTATAATATTTTAATGGTAAACCAGAGAACTGATATGCTAATGGCCAGTGGGATAGTAAATGGATCACCCTGGCTAGTGACACCTGGCTAGTGACACAAGCGCTGGACAGCCAGTGTATAACTGGACTGCCTGAATTGCCTGTGGTGATTTTTAGTAACTGTATTTTTATTTAATAGACAATCACTCCTGAAAGAAGGTATTGCTGCTCTGAAAGAAAAAAATTAATGCAGAGTGGGAGCTGAGCATGCTACTGGTGCCAAAAACTGGGTGAGAGTGGAGAGTGACAGACCAAGCATCAGTCCCACAACAGAGCTCGGTGCGATCAGTAAGGAATCCTATGCTTGCCTCGGGCACCTCACTCTGCAGCCATACGGAGCAAAGGCTTTGGGCTAGTGAATGTGCAAAGCTTCTTTAAATGCCAAATGGTAGCAGCTCAATGTGGCAGAATAAACCAGATAACCAATTCCCTTATAATATAGTTGACAAGGCAAAATGTGCCAGGGAATGTGGACATTAGGGACTGGCTCTAAGAAATAGATAAAGTATATATAAAAGAGCACAGTCTGAGAATTTGAGTTCATAGAGTCTTCACGGTGGAAAAATGCATACTGTATGAATAAAAGCTCACAGGAGCCATTTTGTGCAGTGAAATGGGTGCGATTAGGCACAGGAGCTCAAAGCTTCTTATGCATTAAAAACACACTAGTTTTAATTAAATAAATAAATGAAAGGGCATGTGAGGGCTAGAGGAGTCCTGGGCACAGCACACAAGCATTGATTAACTCAGAATATGTACAGAATCCAAAATGGGGCATTTTGAATATACTGTAGAGAGAGTCAGAACATGAAGCACACATTCATACACATTTGAAATGTTCAGCAATGCACTGCCAAGCCGAATTTAAATGAAGATGAACCAGATTTGGCACATGTATTCAGAATAGTGTCCTACACATGGGAAAATAGTTTGAGCTGTGTTTATGTTTTAAAATAAGGGCATCGCTAACCTTTGAAGGGAGAGTGGTCCTTGGCGAAGTAAATCCATGCAGGCAGTTACACTAGAGGAGGAGCTTAGCATGGGAAAATGCATAACTAATTTCTGATAGAAAAAACTTGTTATGATCAGCACAATGAAAGGAAACTGACTATTTTGACAGGAAAAAACAGGAAAGTGTTCAGAAATCATTATTTGTTTAATTGTTAAAATAGTAGAAGTCTCAGCGACTCTGCTTTTCTAAGGGTTATTATGCACAGAAAAAATTCAGCAGAAAGCTTAGGAAGTCAGCTGTCCAACCATTATAGTGAAAAAGTGCTTGACCCTTGAGAAAATGTTTGTTTTGAGTGACAAAGAAACTGTATTTTAATATGACTCAAAGTAGGAAAAGAAACAAAGGAAGCCTTAGAATGTTCAGACCAGTTGAGTTTCAAAAATGAAAATTCCTTTGTGGCTTATGCTGCTGCAGGGAGGAATTCAATTGGTGCTGAGCTGCTGGACAGGTCAGTGTCCACTCAGTGACCATAAATGTAATTGTTCGTTTGGGATTTTGATTACAAAAAGAGCTGTACAGCCAGTGTGCAGTCAATCTGTGCAGGGAGAGCAACCAGCAAAGAAGGTGCCCATGCCAAGGGGTGTCTGTCTGAAGAGGCCTACTGAAGACAGGAAAGTCTGACAGAATCAGTTTAGTTTTATTACAGTGTAAGGATAGGGGATCACCTGTATCTCAGAATAGGAACAGTGCAGGGCAGTAAGTGAGAACAGGGCCTGATGTAGAAAGCCTGTTGCTTCAAGTGCCTGTTGTTCCTGTGTAACTAGTTTCCTCACAGAGAAGAATCTACATATCAGAAGAAATCATCGTTCTCATCAACAATCTGCTGGCTCAAAAGAGGGCCCTCCGACTACGTCAAGCTGCACCATCTCTACAGAATTTCTTCAGTATTTCCAATAGTAAAAACCTTGCTGATACAGACTGAGGACTATTTTATAAGCAACAGTAACACTGTTATACAAAGAATTTAACTCAATCTTTCTGAATTTAAGAGACTATCAAAGTGAAGGACTGAACCTGAAGGGACTGAGGGGAGATTCTGTCACAACTTTTAATGTACCAGTATGCAACATTGTTTAATGCTATTACTTAGTTTAAATGTGTCTAGAAATGAATATGTGAAAATGTTAGCTGATTTAAATGATTTTTAGAGTATATGATACAGTAAAGTGAATAGGTTTGGATACCAGGGGATAACTGGCAGAAGAGGTCAGTGGGATGATTGAGGTGGGTAGGCGAAGCAGTCACTGTATACTCTTAAGGACCGAGTAATTGGATACCAGGGGGTTTCTGGCAGAAGGAGTTGGTGGACTTATTGATTGGCGGTATGGCCATGTAGTCACTGATTGCCTTAGTTCTAATATACAGTGTACACCATAATTGGTTACCAGGGAGTGTATCTGGCAGAAGGAGTTGGTGGACTGATTGATTGGCGGTATGGTCAAGTAGTCACTAATCACCTTAGTTCTAAAATACAGTGTACACGGTAATTGGATACCAGGGAGGGTATCTGGCAGAAGGAGTCGGTAGACTGATTGCTTGGAAGTATGGCCCAGTAGTCACTGATTGCTTAGTTCTTACAGTATAGTAAGCTTGAGGATGAAGGCCTAGGTGGGCACTTATCCTCTGAAAGTGTGATATCTGGAGGGCTGGAGGGAGGTGAGTGCCTGCAGTCTTCAGGGGTAATTGTGAAGTAAATAGTGCAGTGAGGATACCCTGCTGGGATACATAGAGTATAAGAAAAAGTGATATATGCATTTGAATTTTTGGTTTTTGTCTGTTTTCAAACTGTGCCATTCGTGGCTGAAATTACAAGAATTTCTCTAACATTTTCAGTAAACCTTTACCTTTTTGCTCAATTACCCAAGTGTCAGGCTCCTTACTTGCAGTACCATTGGTTCATATTCCTGAAGGTCTCAAGGTCAGTCCGATGCAAATTTCCCTACTCTTGGCAGCTCTTAGCTACTCCAGTTGGGGAGGTAAGGTATTGTGCTCAGGTAGTACCCAACAGGGAAAGGGTTGTCACAGTGGAAGGTACAAAGAATCCTTGATGTCACCTATCTCTGTGTGGAACAGTCCCACCTGTGTCCAGAGGTTAAGTTAAATAGTAGGTAAGTCATCATAACCTCCCTTCTTACAGACTTGGAGAACCACTAACTGGTAACATAAAGTCCCAGCTGGTTTCTTGGGTTCTGCCCTGCACAAAATATTATCCTTCAGTTTACACCTTGGAAAACATTATAATTTTTGTTCATCTACCACTTTACCATTTACCACAGCTGAATGGTGGTAGAAATTCCTCAGAGTCTCATTAGCCCTTTGTTCAGAAATTATGTTAGCCGGGTTTTGAAAAATATCTGACCTGACCTTCAGAAGGATCTCATGACCACCTGTAGATGTGGATGTCATATCCTCATCTGAGTCACCTCAAACTTTCATTGAACCTGGCTCCTTGTGGTCACCAACCACTACCATCTCAGATAGAGGGGTCTTTTCCTGTTTGTCCTCTGACCTGGGACTTCTTGTGCTTCCCTTCTGGGCCAAATAGTTGAGAGCCAGTAAAGGGAAATACATGTTCTAGTCCCTCTTTCTATCTGGCTTCCTGTGGTCATGAACTTTTAGTATTTCTCTGTAAGAGGGTACAAAACCCTTCCCAGTCTCGGCCCCAGACTACTGATCAAGGCAAGGTTTTGGAAATTACCTCCTTTATTATTCCTTCCCAGTTGCCCACTTTTAACCAAACTGGTGCCATAGGGTATTTATGAGTATTCCCATGAATGCAGGAAATATTTATGGGATCTCCCCCCGGCCCAGATTGGGTCCTACCACAGATTCTTTAACTGATTTCTACCCACAGCTTGAATCTACCAGATCTGTAACTCTCTGGCTCTCTACTTGCACTGGTACTGCATATGGGCTTTTGGCCTGGGACTTGTGTGTGTGGGTGGTAACCATGAATTCTGCAAAATCACATTTCATGCGGTCACAAAATGTACTGATATGCTTCACTTTGCAACAATGAAAACACACAATGCTACTATCAGGTATCACCACACATGTTTGGCTGCACCTTCAGACTTGAAAAACTCTCCGACCTTAAAGTTGATAAAAAAACACATTGATTTTTATAATTATAAACATTTAACTGGACATGCTGTGTGGAGCCACTACTCGTTCATGTGTCCTGTTAAAGATTTGAGAGTTTTTTAAGGCTGAAGGTGCAGTTGAACGTGTGTGATGATACCATTACAGTAGTGTGTTTTTACTTTTAGTTCCTTCCTTGGTAAATTGAGCTGCTATTGTATTGGATAGTCAGATTACAGTTACTATAAGGTGTATGACATGCACCCCCCCCCCCATTTGGGTCACTGGAGAGTATTGTCCTGGGGGAATCAAATCAGACCCTGGGTTTCTACCTTTTGGAAGTGGAGTGAAAATAAATATTTTACCACTTTACCACTTATCCACACCAGCAGGCTTGTTCTCCTCTACCAAAGTCCTTTTTCCCCTCTTCTGCGGGATCATCTCCTCAGGCTGATGCTCAAGGGTCATTGTGGGTTCTGCTATTCTTAGTAACCTCTGGTCTTTCAGCTTCCAGGTAATGTTTTGTGATTTCACTGCTGCAGCCAGAGTGGTAAATTCCTGTCAACTTACCCAATCATGGATTCAGTCTGATAAAATGTTCCAGTACTGCTCCAATACAATCAAACTAATAATCTCCTCTTTAGAGTATGCCTCTGGTTTTAAGCACCAAGTAGCCAAGTCTTGTAATTTTTGTGCTGCCATGCTAGGTCATATTCCAACCTTGAAGCTCAAGGTGCAAAAAGTTCAGTCAGTAACTCTTTTTGGTTATTCTGACCTAGTCGAAGATAGTCATCTTTTTCCTGATCATAGTCTTTAGCGGTGTCATCAGCTAGGCTTCTGCGTGCAACTTAAGAATCTCGTCAGGTACGGTGCAATGTGAGTAGCCCAACTTTCTTGTGGCCAAGCAGTGGTACTGGCACATTTTTGTTAGCATGGGGTGGGATCCTACAGTGACTGGATTACCTGTAAAATGGAAATTGGGCATAGTTTCCTTCTGTGTTTGCAGCACCTGCTTCACAAACCTCTGCAACTGCTGGTCTCTCTACACTTATTACTGGTCTCCCTGCACCTGCAACTGTGCTTGCTGGGCCATCCGGTCTCTTTGCATGTGGACCTGCTGTGTTTGCTTCTAAGCCAGTTCATGCACCATCTGAGACTGCTGTTCTGCCATAAGCATTGTGTCACCCTAGTCAGAAAATCCAAATTATTACGAAGCCCATTTAACTGATTCAAGGACCAATCCCAAAAAATGTTGGCAGTTGATCGATTCCACTTTGAAGGTTCCTTCTGCCTCAAGTACCTTCAATCTATCATACAATGGGGCCACAGTTCACTCAAAAGAAGGAATCTGTGGACTGTTCAATACTTTCTTTCTGAAGCCTCCGGCTTACTATAAGGAAAAGCTGGATTATCTACAGTAAACATGTGTTCTGATTCACAAATTCCCTCATCCAGACCAAAATGTTATTTTCAGCATTTCAGCCCAGAAGAGGTCTTCGATCTTCTGGCCTATCTGAGAGAGGACTCGGCTAAAGGCAATGACAACTTGGACAATTTTCTGCTTAAATCTTATGCAGATGTAAAAACCCCTTTATTGACTCATATATTTAACTTGTCATTATCACTCAAACTGTTCCCTCTGGTTGAAAACATTCTATAGTTATCCACCTTCATAAAAACGGGGACAAATCTTTAGCTGAAAATTACTGCCCAATTTCTTTACTTACCATTATTTATGAACTATTTGAAAGGATTGTTCATAGACAGACTAGGTTATTTAAGAAGAAGAAGAAGAATCAGCATTTATATAGCGCTTTTCATACACAGTATCCCAAAGTGCTTTACAAGCAATGCTAGACTGGTAGTGAAGTGACTGAATGTGTGGTGGCGGCCATATCGCACATCATCACCCACACACAGCCTGGATGATTGTATGAACTGGTTTATGGGAAGGGGAATGTTGGCCAGGACACCGGAAATGTTCCCCGCTCTTTACGAAGAGTACCCTGGGTTCTTTTACTTCCACCTGGACCCCCACCAGGACAACACCAGGATGGGCAGAAGGGACCTCGGTTTAACGTCTCATCCGAAGGACGGCACACCCCAACAGTACAGCACTCCCCAATACTGCACTCGGATGCCAGCGATCCCGAGTCCATCCCGGTGTGGGACAAGAACCCACGACCTTCTGGTCCAGAGGCAGATGTGCTACCAACTGAGCCACGCTGAGGACCTTATGGACTTATCAAGTTCTATCTGCAGGTCGGTCTGGCTTTAGGCCTCTTCATTCTACCCAAACTGCATTAATTGATTTCTATGATTCCATTTCCTTAGCTTTGGACAAGGGCCACTGCACTGGTACTGTTTTCATTGACTTGTCCAAAGCTTCTGATGTTATTAACCATGACTTGCTTTTGGCACGTCTACATTCCCATGGGTTTTCTTCTAATGTAGTTACTTGGTTTGCTTCTTGTTTACACAGTAGATCTTAATCCGCTCTTTTGGAGGTGTCTCTGTCTTCTGCTCTTCTTATATCCACAGGTGTGCCACAGGGGTCTATTCTGGTCCTATCCTTTTTAATTTTTTTGTAGACCCTTTACCTTCAGTTGTTAAAATGTTTGGTTTGACTTTATGCTGATGACACTGTTCTTTTCTTTGATCACAAAAATCTTTCTTTTCTGACTTCTACTCTTCAAGCAGACTTTAAACATAGAAACATAATCTTTGACGGCAGATAAGGACCACTTGGCCCACCTAGTCTGCCTGTTTCCCTACTTATTGGATAAATTGCGGATTCTAGTTAACCGACAACCTACCTCCTCCTCCTACCCCCACCATAATTGTCTTGTGCCTGTCCCATGCATTCTTGAATTCTCCCACTGTTTTTGACCCCACAACCTCTTCAGGAAGGCAGTTCCACGCCTCCACCACCCTCTCCATGAAAAAATACTTCCTCATGTTCCCCCTGAGCAGTTCCTCCTGTATCTTCAAATTGTGCCCCCTTGTTCTTGCACATCTGTTTTTGAAAGATGTCCCCTCTTGGACTTTAATTCCCTTGAGGTACTTGAAAGTTTCTGTCATGTCCCCCCTCTCCCTCCTTTCCTCAAGGGTATACATATTAAGCTTTTTTAGTCTCTCGTCATATGGCTTCTGTTGCAGACCCTGCATCATTTTAGTTGTCCTCCTCTGGACTGCCTCCATCTTATGTCTTTGTGGAGATGGGGTCTCCAGAACTGCATGCAGTACTCCAGATGGGGTCTTGCCAACTGTCTGTACAGAAGGATAACAACTTTTTGTTTTCTACTGGAGATGCCTCTCCCTATGCATCCCAGTATCCTCCCAGCCCTCCCTTCCAAGGGTGTAGCTACTGATACTCCAAGTAAGCCATGGCATACCGAATTTTATAGCAGGGGGTAGCAAACAAGCTGGCTAGCACTGCTCTGCCCTCTCTAGTCCATCGTGTTTAAATTCCTTTGTTTGTCTTCACAGGATTTTTCTTTTCTCTTTCAGCTTTTCTTTGGAGTGGGGGTGGCAGAGTGGACTGCAGACTTTGAAGGTGAAGGTCTCAATTAGGTCCACATGGTCTGCCTGCATAGTGATTGGCTGCCGCATCTGGTAGGTGGTGTGGCAAGTCTGGGGCAGCAAGTTTAAATGCCCCAGCAAAGTTAGAAGCCATACTATTAGTTCAGTTGTACTGGGAGCGAGAGAAACAGTAGAAGAACTGAGGAGCAGCAGATGGAAGAACAGCCTCAGAGCCAATTAAAAGAATGAAGACTTCATATGGAGTGGCAAGTGAAGTGAATATGCCTACCTGCGGGGGAGAAAGAAGACATTTCTGCCATAGTCTTGGACTCATGGTGCAGTCAGTGGCATTTACCAGCAGGCAGCGAGCACCACACTAGCAATGCAGACAGACAGCAGGTCTAGTGTGGGAATCATCTGATTGGAGCCAAGAACCTTGGACTCAGGTCATGGGGGAGCAGGCATGAACAACAGTGGGGGAGGGGTAGCAGTGTGGCAGGTTGGTGTACAAATCTGAAATGCCTGGCTACACCCCTGCTTCCTTCTGCCTTCTCACATCGCTTGCCTACCTTGAGGTCACCTGATATGACTACCCCAGGTCCCTTTCCATTTTTTTAGTTGTTAGTACCCCCCCATTGTGTATTCTTCCCCTGGGTTTTTCTTTCCCAGGTGCATTACTTTGCACTTCTTTGCATTGAATCTAAGCTGCCATACTTTTGACCATTCCTACAGCCTTGCCAAGTATCTTCTCATCCTTTCCACCCCACCTTGTGCATCAACCCTGTTGCAGATCTTTGTGTCATATGCAAAGAGGCAAACTTTTCCTTCCAGCCTCTCCACAATGTCTCCTATAAAGACATTAAAGAGGACCGGTCCCGGTACTGAACCCTGCAGTACCCCACTAGTAACCACACTTTCTTCAGAGTGTACTCTGTTTACTATTACCCTCTGCATCCTGTTGCCCAGCCAGTTTGTTATCCTGGCTACCACCCTGGGACCCGCTCCCAGGCTTGCTAGCTTGTTTATTAATCTTTTGTATGAAACTGTGTCAAATGCCTTGCTGAAGTCTAGATAGGCCACATCCATAGCCCCTCCCTGGTCTATTATTTTGGTCATTCAGTCAAAGAAATCTATTAGATTCATCTGACATGGCCTTCCCACTGTGAATCCATGCTACCTTGGGTCCTGAGCCCCACTGACTTCTAGGTACTCAACAGTTCTTTCTTTCAGAAGTGATTCCATCATTTTCCCTACCACTGAGGTCAAACTAACAATTCTGTAGTTTCCTGCCACTGCCTTGCTCCCACTTTTTTGAAGGGGAATCATATCCACCCTCCTCCAGTCCTCAGGTACTACACCATCCTCCCATGATTTGTTAAAAAGGGTAGTCAGTGGTGTCACTAGGTCTCCCCTTAGTTCTTTTAGAATTCTGTGGTGAATACCATCAGGACCCATTGCTTTGTCCCCTGGAGTTTTAGGAGTTCTTTCAGGACCCTGTCTTCTGTGAATGGACTCATATCGACCCCCCCCCCCGTCCAGAGTGCTTCTATTGTTTAGTTTAGGTACCTCGCCCTCTCTTCTTTTGTGACTACTGAGCAAAATTATTCATTCAGTATCTCTGCCTTTTCACTGTCACCCTCTGCCACCTCCCATCCCCTTTATTAAGCCTCACTATCCCTCCCTTGGTCTTCCTTTGTTCCCAGATGTACCTATAAATGGTTTTATCTCCCTTCTTAACTGAACTGGCTATCTTTTCCTCAGTTTGGGCCTTCACTATTCTGACTGCCTTCCCCACTTATTTCTGCTTTAACTGATACAGTTCTCTGTCCTGCTTCTTCTGTGATTCATTATACTTCCTGAATACTATTCTTTTCTCCCTAACATTCCCCGCCACCTCTTTAGAGAACCATAGTGTTTTTTTACTTCATTTTATTTTGTTTATTTGCTTCACAGAAAGGCTTGTTGCCTCTGTGGTGGCAGTTTTGATTTTTCCCCATTGTTCTTCCATCCCCTCTTCTTGCTCATTTGCTAGTGTATTCCTTAGGCAATCACGCATTTTGCCAAAGTCAGCCCTCGTAAAGTCCAGTACCTTCACTTTTGTATGGCTTGACTACAGCTGTGTTTATCAAGAACCATGCTGTATGGTGGCTGCTTGTTCCCAGATGTCTACCCACTTCTAAATCTGTGATTCTCTCTCCATCCCTATTTGAGAGTACCAGGTCTAAGATTGCTCCCACCTGAGTGGGTTCCAACACTAGCTGTCTGCCTGCAGGGCATCAAGAATGACCCCGCTCTTGTATGTGGCTGCAGCAAATGTGTTCCAGTTAACCTCTGGCATATTCAGGTCCCCCACCAAAAATATCTCCCCCTTTACTGCCGTTCTAAGGATGCCTTCTCTCATTTCCTTGTCCGTTTCCTCCCCATGAGACAAGGGGTCTGTATACAACCCCCGTGCAGATTGTGGTGCCATTTCCTGTCTCCTAGGTGACCCTTTAGTTTTCCTGCTTTGATCCCTTCCCTTACATAGAGAGCTCCTCCTCCTCCTCCTCCTTTACCCTCCCTGTCCCTTATGTAGCTTGTGTACCCTGGTATGTTGACATCCCAGTCATGGTTCTCTGTGTACCATGTCTCTGTGACTGCCACGATATCCAGGTGTCTCTCTTCCATTAAGGCCACTAGTTCAGGACACTTGTTATCCAGACTTTGGGCATTAGTACTCATTTCTCTCCAATTTTTGAAGGCCTTACCCCTTTTAGGCCCATCCCTGCCCTTACTGCCTTTGCCTATTTCTCCATTTACCCCATCCTGCTCCCTATCAACCTCTCTACCTTGGTGTTTACCTCGCTAACTACCCTGTTTTGTTGGGGGAAGACTGGGACTTTGATACAGTTGTTCATTGGTTCTCCTCTAGTCTTTTACTCCTAAACAGCAACAAAACCCAAACAATGTTCTTTGGGCTGCAGTCCATTGTGAATGAAGTGCCCCCTCCTTTTTCTATTATTTTACATAACTCTTCCCCATGACTTGTACACAAATTTAAGCATCTTGGTCTTGTTTTTGACCCAACCATAACTTTTAAATCCCACATTGTTGCCACTTTCTCCAAAACTTGGTCGTGCCTGGCCCACTTAAGATGGGCCAAGCATTGTTTGTCATCCTTAGATCATAAATTAATTGTGACGCAGGCCATGTTACCCATTCTAGACAATGGTGACACAATCTACCAGAATGCCAGTGCTTCCAGTCTCTCCTTACTAGACACTGTTCATTATCAGACCTTGTGGTTTATTCTAAAATCAAATTGGAACATGCATCATTACACATTACTGGATAAATTAAACTGGTTATCCCCTGTATCTTGTCACACTATCCACTGGTTAACTTTGGTTTATAAAGCAGAAAATCATCAGACACCAACCTACAGTAACCCCTCACTATAACAAACCTAGCTTTACCGAATTCTCAGCTGTAGTAAATGGTCTGTTGGATTCCTGTCTCATACTCTGCTGGTGCTATAAAAACCTGATTATTTGACAGGTCTCCAGATGCAACCAGGCAATGTGAAGCATTAGGCTACAGTGACCTTTTACTGACTTGTTAACACTGGCACACAAAGCAAGATAAAACAAAAAGTTTTCTCCAACCAAAGCAAATCCCCCTTCCCATATGTCCTGGGTGACAGATATAGTGGGCTGTTTGTAAAAAAAAATACTGTTGTTGTACCAAGCACAAAACACATTCAGAGAACTCCCCTCTCCTGTATGTCCCACTCTCGAGTGGTAAGTGCAGTGGTCTGTTTATAAAAAAAATACAGTTATGTAGTTTCACCAAGCACCAAGCACTACCAAAGCAAACCCCTCTACCTGGCATAGTATGTCCAAATTTATCGAGTGACAGATGTGGTGGTCTGTTTGCAAAAATAAGTACTGTGCTGTACTGTTGTTTCACCAAGCACCAACACAAAACACACCCAGAGAACTCCCCTCTCCCATTTGTCCTGATCTCTCAAAGGACAGTTGCAGTGAGCTGTTTGTAAAAAAAATAAAATAAAATACCCTGTACAGCAATTTTAACAGGCATCTAGCAGAACACACACTGAGAAAACTCTCCATTTACCACTCAGCAGCAATTCAACAAACCTTTGCCTACATCCCATATTCATGAGCGAACTTAACAGAGCAACATCTCCCCCCACTGCCTATTTCCCAATAGCGTCCCTCATTATAGTGAACAAGAAGCTATAATGAATGGTGGACTTGGCTCCCAAAGTGTTCATTATAGCAAGGGGCTACTGTACTTATCAGATACACTTTTAGTCTCTACCCATAGCCATTATCTTAGAGACGTCTTTAACTGGGGTTTACAATTGCCTAGATTTAAAACTCACTTTGGAAGAGATAGTTTCTCATATGAAGCCCCTCTTTCCTGGAACAAGCTTTCCCCTTCATTATGGAATTCCCTCTCTGTGAGCATTTATAAACAAAATTTGAAGAATCTTCTTGTAAAGGAGCAATCTACTTGTACTTGTTATACCTAATTGCACATGTTCAAAACAGTTGTATTCTTTACCATTGTACCTATCCATATTATGCGCTATCAAATTTTGTTTGTGACATTGTCTTGATGTATTTTATAGTTTTACGTTTTGTCAGTTTGTATTTTATGATGTGAGATGTTCTGTAAACGAGATTAGTTTCTCTTGGAACTCATCCTGTAAACTGCAAAATTTTAAATAAAAAAATAAATAAAAAAGCAATTTCAATACTTTTTCTGAGTCCATCTTACCCTTATTTAGACAAGTGGAAGTTTGATCCCACTGCTAAAACTGATTGCATGTGTAGCAAACTGGTGGCTTCTCAGGACACACTCTTAAAGAGAACACACTGGACACCAGGTTAAATCAAATGAAATCTGTCTTACTTTTAGTAACAGAGGAAAAACAAAAATAAACAGCTTCTATACCACTTAGCAAAAACATCTCTGCTCTGTCTGTTTCTGTCTCCCTCTGTTTTTATTGGCCCAGGTATTGTTTATTAACATACATATAACATGCAGTACAGTGAGCTGTTAAAGTGCCAACCCTAAAACAAAAGGGGTTTGGTACAAATTCCATCACAGCCTGCGGTCAGCTCTACACTGTTTGTGTTGCAGGGTTGTGAAGTGGTTTACCAGTGAAAGGTGCGTGTTGGACATACACTCCATCACAGTATCCCTGCCTTAACCCTTCCAAAATATGTACTTTTAGCCCTGCACTGCCTTATCATTTGTAATTCTACCCTGCACATCTGTGAATGCTAGACAATAATTCATCTTTCCCAACAATTGCACCTGTCTTCTGCTGCATCTCTCCCAATATTTTAACTTTACATCTCCTCTCTCAATTCTTGCAATGTTATGCTTTTGCACCTCTTGCAATGTGAACCCCTTCTTTTGCTCCCTTCTAAAAGCTTGTAGTTTAACCCACATCTCTTCAAAAATGTGTGCATTTACTCTTGCACTCTTCCCCAAATGTGTACCTCTTGCACCCTTCCCAAAATGTATACTTTTATCCCTGCAGCAGTCCTGAAAATAGCATCCTTCCCACTGCATCTCCCAAAAGTTGTACCCTTACCATCTTTCTTCTCTCTAAATGTACAGAACATCCCCCTTTCAAAATGTGTACCCTTTATCCCCACATCCTTCCCACTGCATAGTCCACATGTTTGTTTCCCAGTATTTGTACCTGTACCCCTGCATGCCTACTAGAATGTGTAATCCTCCCAAAATGCATACCCTCACCCTCAAATACTTACTTAAATATTATGATCTCCTGCCACATCCTACAACCTTTGTACAAGAGCTGCCCTGTTACTTCATGCACATATATTTTCCACTAGAATGGGTCAAGCTGCCTTTCCTGATCAGCTTGAAGGTTTTGGAATTGACGCTTTCTCAAAGTTAGGTGCTTGGATTCCTATCACCAGTTTAAATTAGCACTACTGAAGTACTGTCATAACTTAACTCTCTGTATTTCAATTATTTGCTACCTGATCCGAAACTAAGTTCTGTGTGAAGTGTATACTGTGTTCTGCCTTTATTGACTTTATTCTTGTATTGATTTTTTCACCAATTTTGGTATGTATTTTTACCTGATGGTTTGCTTGGCAACTCCTGGGTCATTCCTTAAAACAAGCCTTTTATTTGCCTGCTGTACTTATCTGGTTGCCAAAAACTAAATACTTAAATAGTAAAATAATCTGGGATGGGTATGGGGTACAAATGTGGGAGGGGAGCTGGCAGAGAATGTACATATTTTAGGAGGTACCAATTTTGGAAAAGTGAAAGGGAGGTACATCTTTGGAGATTCAAGTGGTATAGGAGTACACATTGTTGGAGAGGTGGAAAAGTAAGGGTACACATTTTGTGAATGGCACAAGGATGCTGGGTAGAAATTTTTGGAAGGGGTTTAAGGTTGGGGATATTTGAGAAGAATGGAAGAAAGGGTGCAAACCATCGGAAAAGACAGGAGTAAGAGTACAAATATTGGAGTGTGTGGAGTTAGAAAGGTTTAGATAATTATTTTTGATGGAAGTCAAATACTTCCATAGGTTGAAATTTGAAATTATTTCAGTTTTGTTGGAGTCAAAATACTTCCAGTTGTAAAACTGTGGAAATCAAAATAATTCCAGTCCACAATTTTTTGAAGTCAAAATACTCTCAGTCCTCTACTTTCTGAAGTCATCAAGTAATTAGGCCATCTGCATGCCTTATTATAACCCCAAGCAAGAAACATTCAGAGAAATACATTTCTTAATGAGTCTAACAAAAAATGTACACTAAATCATTTACTCACATAGGGAAAAACCTATTCAGAAAACTGAAAAAGACACTGTTCTGCCTTTGAAACATTTTCAAACATAATGTGCCATGATGTTTTCATTTATGCAGCAGACATTACATCAGGCAGACAGCATTGAACTGCAAAAGTCAAACAATTTCAATATTGTTTGAAATGTCTAGCCAGTATGCTCAAGCAGGATATGATCTGGCTGTGAGTTGACAATGCAGTGTGCAGCAGGTGCCAATTATATGTACAAACAGTGCAAATTCAAATAAATCACATAGAAAAATCCCTTTCCTTACCATGAAGCTTTGATGCTGCCTGATCCATGATCGAGTCAGTTACACCTACTGCACAAAGCACTTGCCTTGCCTGTGCTGTGGCTTGCCCTGCCCAGTCAGTAAGTGCTCTCTCAGTGGTGTTGGATTTGTGACTGTGCCTGCTGTTGCCATGCCTCGGGGTACCTCTCTGTGTGCTTCTGGCCACTTGTTCGCTCCTCCCAAGTCCAGTCCACATCTAGACAGACAGTCCAGCCCAGCTTCCCAGGTGGTGTGTACAACTCCCAGTCCCACAAGATGTGGGCCGTGGCTCTCTTTCTTTCTCATCACTGCCTTGTCTCAGTGATCTGCTGCTGCTGCCAGTGGAATGGATGGCCTGGTGATGATGGCGAGCCAGCTGACTGCTAATGATATGACCCTTGGGTGGGTTCAGGGTTGGGATCTCTGCTCCCCATGAGCCTTGACCCAGCCTTGACATCCTCTAGTCTGCCTCTAGTCTCTGTGTCTCTTCCTTGACTTCCCGATTCCCATCCACTCTTTAACTTTTGTTTTAACTGCTTGGCTGGGGTATACCCTGGCCCTTACCAGTCATCCCAGTCCATTATTGATTTGGTTCTCTTTTTTCCATTCGTTTTCCAATGACTGCCACTGACTACTTGCTCACTCCTCTGACTCCAGGCTTCTCATCCACTCACTTTTGATTCCCGGCCCCACTCTTTTGAAACCTAACCAACTTCTTTTTCCCAAGTACAGGCTATACCCTGCATTACTATAATGTAAACCCCTCTGTCTGCTGGTTGGGTTTACACAGTTGGTCACTCCTCACCGAATGTCCTCCGCTCTGCATGTGGAACACTGTTGCTTGCTATTCTCCAGTTGACCATCCACCACTCTTCTCCACTGCGGAGATGCACACACTCAGAATGGTGCCAGAACAAGAATGGTGTCAGACTGCCACTTGCATGTACACGCATGTATGAGCATCACACTCACATTGCTGCCATGCTTCCCACAACACTGCTGAGCTAGCAATGAGCCCAAGTGTCTCCAGGCAGCACTTGCATGCACCTGCCACAGCGATTCAACTGCTGTTGCACTGTAGTTGGCTGGGGGATGAGATAGATAGATAGATAGATAGATAGATAGATAGATAGATAGATAGATAGACAGACAGACATACAGACCAATAGACAAACCGATAGATAGACCGATAGATAGATAGATAGATAGATAGATAGATAGATAGATAGATAGATAGATAGATAGATAGATAGATAGATAGATAGATAGATTATTTATGAAGTACCCAATTACTGGGACTCTGAGCACTGTACAATGTACAATGAAAACAACAATACAAAATCCAGTTAGTTAAAATCAAACAAAGAAAAAAACAACGCATCTATAATAAAATCATTATAAATACAGACATCCATCTATCTATAATTCATAACAGAATCAGTCACTAAAAGCCAGTTGGAACAGGTATGTTGTTATTCAATTTTTAAAGGCTTCTACCAAGGGAGCCCCTTTCAAATAATCAGGTAAGGAGTTCCACAGGATAGGTGCGGCTACTGCAAATGTTCTATCCCCCGAATACCACATCCTAATCCTGGGAACTGAAAGGAGGCCTCCCTTGGCAGAATGGAGTGCCCAGGCCAGACGGTAAGGAACAAGTAGATCTTGCAAATAGAAAAGACCCCCTTCATGCTGGATCTTATAGGTAAGGAGCCCTATCCTGAAGACAGTCCTCCACCTGACTGGCAACCAGTGCAGTCTGCAGAGGACCGGGGTTATATGATCACATCTCCTTGCCCCAGTCAGACGTCTCACTGCCACATTCTGCACCAGCTGCAGACTGTGGAGGTTGCCTCCAGATAACCCAAGGTGCAGGGCATTACAGTAATCCAGCCTTGAAGTGATGAAAGCATACACCAATGTGGTCAGACCCTCAGGAGGGATCAGGGCTCAGACTTGGGGGATATTCCTAAGATGATAGATTCCACTGGGAGGAATCCAATGGGAGGGGGAGAGAAAAGGGAGTCCCTCCTCCTGGGGACAAACATACTGTAGCTAGGAGGAAAAGAAAAAGCACATCACTTCAGTGAGTGCTGTTGCCTTAGTAGACATCCTCAACAAAGCAATGTTCACTGGGGGGGAAAAAGACATCTATCTTTTTTCATGAATTTCATTTTGAATGTAAAAGACTAAAATGAGTTTATTTTTGGATGTTTTGGCCTAATTTTGAGTCATTAGATACATCCAAAATACAGTTGTCTGAAGCCCTGGCTAGAAGTACAAACTTTGGGAAGATACAGAGGTGACCCAGAGAGTAGTAGTGAATGTCACATGCGCAGAAGTAGGCAGAGTGACCAGTGGGGTGCCTCAGGTATCAGTGCTGGGCCAAGTCCTCTTCAACGTCTTAATCAGTGACATTGCAAAGGGTCTGTAAGGGAGAGTATGCCTGTTCACAGATGACACAAAGCTCTGCAACACAGTGGAAATCACAGAGGGAATACATAGAATGAGGAGAGACCTAAAAAGGCTGGAGGACTGGTTGAGGGATTGGCAGCTGGTTTTCAATGCTAAAAAGTATAAAATAATGCACATGGGGCACAGACTCCCAGGGACAATGTACCACCTGGGAGGGGAGGAAATAGCAAGCTCAGAACAGGAAACTGACCTGGGGTAGTCATCTCTAATGACCTGAAGATGTCAAAACAATGTGACAAGGCAGCAGGGAAGGCTAGCAGGATGCTGGGATGTATAGGCAGAGGAATCATCAGCAGAAGGAAGAAGGTAATAATCCCACTTTATAGATCACTGGCGAGGCCTCACCTTGAATACTGTGTCCATTTCTGGAGACCCCATCTTCAGAAGGACATAAACTGGGTAGAGGCAGTACAGAGCATGGCAACAAAAATGGTGAGGGGACTGCTTCATAAACCATATAAGGAAAGGCTGGGGGAGTTAAATATGCATTCCCTGGAGGATAGGAGGGATGGTGGGACATGACTGGAACATTGAAATACCTCACAGGGAAGAGCAAGGTACAAAAGGGTTCCATCTTCTAGCAAAAAAGATGCTTGAGGATAAGGGGACACAATATGAAGCTGGGGAGGGGAGATTCAGAGGTAATGTGAGGCAGTACTTATACATGGAGATGGTGATGGACAAATGGAACAGCCTACCAGAGGAAGTGGAGGGAGCAAAAACTGTTGCAAGTTTCAAGACTGCGTGGGATAGACACAAAGGGATCCTGAAAGTCAAGGGAGGGGACTGCCTAGTGCCTGCTGTGTCACTATGGATAGGGTCATAGGGCAGACTGAGTGGGCTTGGAGGCCCTTATCTGCCATCAACTTCTATGCTTCTGTGTTTCTATGTTTTGGGCTACCTGGTTGCTAGCAGCTTCTTACCTAGAATTCACCAAGGGGAGAGGACTCAAACTAGTGAAAAACTGAAGAAACCCAAGTGTGCAGATACTCAGACTGCAGGTGAACTTGAAAAAACCCTTGAGGTATTGGCAGGGGTGGCCATACTGTGTGATGGGGTCATTTCCTGGTCTCTAGAGGGCATTGTAAGGTCCACCTTCATTGATATAGTGGGAGGTATCCTAGCTAAGCTCCCAGGCCATCCTCTTAATTTTCATTTTTTGAAAGTATCCTGACAAAAGTCTGCATCCTAAAACATTACTTGTACAAAACTTGCAATAAAACAACACCTTAGGGTTTTTGCACCATATCGTTTGACTCCTGCTTTCTTCTGTAACTGAACCCCATGACATCTCCCAAAAAAGGGGACCTAACCATTTTGATTTCAAAGCATAAGGAAGAGGATTACCACCCACAATGAATAGCTTTCCATTGGCTCCTCTGGCATTTTGTCTTCTTCCCCATTACATTGCAGCTATAGGGGATCAGTAGGCATAGAGGCAGTATATATTACCACTGACACCTGAGAGTAAAGCAAATGGAGATTTTCTTGGACACTCATACAATTATAACAGATTGACTAGGTGTCCAGGAGAGAGAGAGAGAGAGAGAGAGAGGGGGAGAGAGAGAGAGACAGAGAGAGAGACAGAGCGAGTGAGCACAAGTGACATGATTGTAAGGAACTACAGGGATGTTCTAACAGGCATGGAGGCTGTCACTTCTGTTATTTGGCTCCATGGACTAGTGAGATGGGATCAGAGGGAGTTTGAAAAAAATGGAATGCCTGTGAAATAGTGAGGAACTGGTGAGTGCATGGACAAGATGTGCACAGTATCTACACTTTGCATGAGACTTTTGCCCATGAAATTGGACCAATGAGAGGATCACCAATAACAGTGCTGGCCAATGAGATGGGGAATTGAAAATGGGACTTCTGCAGAAGTGTCCTACACAGAACATATCTGCTGGATCATCTGTGAGAAACGGATGCCCAACAGTTCAGCTCTTGGTTTGGGTTTGCTACCACATTTTCCCTGCCTTGGAAACCACTGATACATTTTCTGAGTTTGAAGTCTGAAGCACCTAATGGGAACTTTGATCATTGGCACAGGGGATTCTATGTAACTTACAAAAAGGAAAACAGGGGTCAGCAAAGTAAGGCTATACAAATAAATCCTTTAATAAAAGATTTGTAGAAAACCAACGACCACATAAATACTCTACATAAATAGAGACGGGAGACGCCAGGTGCTGCGACTGTAAAGCACCAAACTGGGTGGTGAAAAAAACACGTACATATGCATAAGCAATGAAGCCAGAAAAAAAGGCATACCACTCCGATGTATATTATTGGTGCATCTCGAATCCAAAAAGGTAAGCAGTAAGCCATCAACGCACTGCGAGCGAAACCCGAAGAGACAAGCGGACCAACCGTCACGACGTCACACTCACGCCACGCCGTGATCGACTACCACGCCTTCTTCAGAACGTGAGTTAGCTCATAATCTGTCCCCTTAAATACAGGGATCAATAAAAGCAATATAGCACATTAAAAATATACATACATTTCAAAATACCTACAAAGAATCAAAACCACAGAATATAAAATAATTAACAAAAGAACATCAATTGTAGCAAAGGGAAAAGAGCCGGACAAGTCATAATCCCTAATAAACCCGGCTAGAGCCCGGACAATAGCCAGGTATACTATATATGTGCCACCGTGTTAAACCAGAACAAATAGTGCAAAAAACTATTAAATTACTGAAAATCATAACAATAATGGTAATAAAACTACAAAACACCAGAAAGGGGGCAGAGCCGGAAAAGTCATATCCCCATTATGTGGACAGAGCACGACACAGGTCATGTCCACACATACTAACATTAACTATAAAAAACTGTATAAAGGGAGTTCGTCATTCAAACCATAAGGTACCATAGTATTTAATTCAAAAATCCAACATGCCTCTCTTTGTAAGATCCTAGAATTGAAGTCTCCACCACAGAAACCAACTTCCACTTTCTCCAAACCGACAAATCTCAATGTTGTGAGATCCATGGTGTTTGGTAATGACGCATATCGCATATTCCATATTAGCATTCTAATGGCTCCTTTATGTTCTCCTATCCTCAACTTTAGATTTCTTTTAGTTTGACCCACGTAACATAATCCACAAGGGCAGGTCAGCATATAAATAACCCCTTGAGTGTTACAATTAATAAAAGATTGTATCTCACAACTTTTATCAGAACGTGGATGATGAAAAATCTTAACATCTGATGTGTTGGAACAATGTACACATCTACCACATCGATAGTTGCCTTTTGGAAAAGAGGGTAGCCAATTTAGTTGTTGCATATCATTCACACAGGGAATATACGAATTTACCAACAGATCTTTTAAATTTTGTCCCTTTTTATATGAAATTAAAGGACGATTCTGACCAATATGTTTCAATCTCCCATCTGAGTTGATAATATTCCAGTGTTTATGTATAATGTGCCCTACTTTAGGTGCCAAATGATTGAATTCAGTAGTAAAATGAGTTTATCCATTTCCTTTTGATCTTGTACATTGAGGAATTAATAGTGTCTCTCTCTCTCTCTGTTTCATTCACTGAATGTAAACTCTTTAACAAAACTCCAGGTTCATAACCTCTATTAATAAATCTATCAGTAATGTCCTTTCTCGCTTCACAAAAAGATACATTATCAGAGCAAATACGCTTAGCTCTGATGTATTGTCCCTTAGGAACATTTTTGATTATAGATTTAGGATGACAACTCTCAAAACGTAGCAGAGTATGCAACAACTAAATTGGCTACCCTCTTTTCCAAAAGGCAACTGTCGATGTGGTAGATGTGTACATTGTTCCAACACGTCAGATGTAAAGATTTTTCATCATCCACGTTCTGGTAAAAGTTATGAGATACAATCTTTTATTAATTGTAACACTCAAGGGGTTATTTATATGCTGACCTGCCCTTGTGGATTATGTTATGTGGGTCAAACTAATAGAAATCTAAAGTTGAGGATAGGAGAACATAAAGGAGCCATTAGGAATGCTAATATGGAATATGCGATAGCACGTCATTACCATGAAGCTAAACATGGATCTCCAACAACATTGAGATTTGTCGGTTTGGAGAAAGTGGAAGTTGGTTTCCGTGGTGGAGACTTCAATTGTAGGATCTTACAAAGAGAGGCATTTTGGATTTTTGAATTAAATACTATGGTACCTTATGGTTTGAATGATGAACTCCCTTTATACAGTTTTTATACTTAATGTTAGTATGTGTGGACATGACCTGTGTCGTGCTCTGTCCACATAATGGGGATATGACTTTTCCCGCCTGCCCTTCTGGTGTTTTGTAGTTTTATTACCATTATTGTTATGATTTTCAGTAATTTAATAGTTTTTTGCACTATTTGTTCTGGTTTAACACGGTGGCACATATATAGTATACCTGGCTATGACTTGTCCATGCTCTAGCCGGGTTTATTAGGGATTATGACTTGTCCGGCTCTTTTCCCTTTGCTGCAATTGATGTTCTTTTGTTAATTATTTTATATTCTGTGGTTTTGATTCTTTGTAGGTATTTTGAAATGTATGTATATTTTTAATGTGCTATATTGCTTTAATTGATCCCTGTATTTAAGGGGACAGAGTATGAGCTAACTCACGTTCTGAAGAAGACGTGGTAGTCGATACGTAAGCGTGAGTGTGACGTCGTGACGGTTGGTCCGCTTGTCTCTTCTGGGTTTCGCTCGTGGTGCGTTGATGGCTTACTGCTTACCTTTTGGATTCGAGATGCACCAATAATATACATCGGAGTGGTATGCCTTTTTTTCTGGCTTCATTGCTTATGCATATGTACGTGTTTTTTTCACCACCCGGTTTGGTGCTTTACAGTCGCAGCACCTGGCGTCTCCCGTCTCTATTTATGTAGAGTATTTATGTGGTCGTTGGTTTTCTACAAATCTTTTATTAAAGGATTTATTTGTATAGCCTTACTTTGCTGACCCCTGTTTTCCTTTTTGTACGGCACATTGGTTTTACAACTCCTGGGGTATTGTGCATTACTCTGTGTTTATGAGCCTCCACAGTCCTTGTAATTTTTCTCTTGGACTTTGTGTTTTTTGTCATTTATGATTCTATGTAACTCTTCAAGTCTGTCGGGAAGCTAGCCTGTTTTTTTGAGGGACATGCTACTGCTGGAATTCATCATTGTAGGAGGCCCAGCTAAGTACAGCCCTTTGTGACCACCTGACTTAATAGTAGTCAAAAAAAGGCCCCTCATGGGGTGAAGAGGACTGACTGAAGTTCAAGAGAATTTGTCGCAGCCCGCACCTTTCATGACCAGAGAAATCTTTAGGTCTGCTGCACCTCTAGACAAGACAGTTTGTAACAATCAATGTGGAAGATGCCACCAATATGTTGCTATGTAGTTACAGCTTGACAACCATGAGTAAAAACTGGAACATTGTTCCATAACATGACAGATTGTGAACAATAGTAAGACAGACTGGGCCAAGGCTGCACAATATAGACAATGTGACCATAGAAAGAAACTGCATTGTCTTGAGAGACTACTTTCACACCCATGTACTGCAACATTTTTTTACCCTCACACTTGAGAGACGTTTATTTGTTTGTGATCACCAGCCCCTCATGGCCACTGTTACTGCAACTTCACCTTTTTAATCCTACAACTTCTCTTTATATGTGTGCACACTTAATGACCGAGAAAGCTCCTTGGGGGACTTTGTTAACTGGTGCACCAGTGGGGAAATGATTGAGGGAGTGAGGGGAGCTATATTATATTTTATGGGTGGTGGGACTACTGTTTGCTAATTTGATCAACTGTCTTACCCTTCTCTTCCTTGCCAGAACCTTCTTCTTGAGATTCTGCCACTAATAAACCTATCCAATGTTTGTAATGTACAGTATTTACTAACTCTGGTTGCCAATGAGTAGCATGCTATTATGTGTTTTTTTTATATTATCTATGGGTATGGGGGTTTATTCTTCTGTGGGGAACCCTCCTGGTACTGTTTTGCCAAAGGGATCCCTATAAGTGCAGACACTACACCATAAGTGAATCTCTACACCCATAATGAACCCAATGCCCATTCTCCGGAAGGCCTAATATCCCAGTCACTTCCTCTCTCCACTCAGCTAAGTCACATGTCTTGTGGTTGGGGTAGTTTACAGTTTCATTTACAGAGTTAGTTATGTCTAATGTATTATATAATTACACAGCATTTAGAAACAAGCATTGGCAAATGTCAAATGTTTGCATGTTTGTATTTGCTGTGTAGTTGCTGGGCCTGGGTGTCACAACATTCAAAGCAGCAGTGCTATGAAAAATATTTTTTTTTTTCAAAACCTAGTTTCAGATACAATGAATAAAACTATTTGCATACCTGTAAATTCTACGTTTCTAGGTACTTCCCAAGCTGTGGACCATAAGTTTTGTTTTGTTTTATTTTTTCAGCCCTACCCCTTGCCAGATTTGCAATGCTATTTCTATGCCACATGTAAAAGCCATCTTTTATGAGAAAAAAAGATGAATGAAAACATGTATAAAATACACAAATTTTGATGGAACTCAAACATTTCACCATGAAATGGAACAGGAAGATGTCTGAAATCTTTCATAGTGAGAAATGTAGGGTCACTTTTTTGCCCAATTGCATTGCACTGTTGCTTTATATAAACAAATTAACACCATAAGTTACAATAGTGAGACTGTCATGATTGGAAAAGAGCAGGTTCACTTACAACACTGTGATTAGCCTAGGACTTCAAAAAGAAAAGGAGGATAAAGGCAGAGAGTGGGCAACATAGGTGAAGCAATTCAGTATTCTGATACTGTGATTGGTAAAGGGGCAAACTGCAAAGGCCCTTTCATAGTTCAGACTCATACCAGTTTATTCACATGCTTTGCATGCAAACATTATCAGCTTGGTTGCAAGAATAGGATTACCTGGGGTATATGTGCTGAGCCTTGTTTGCTTATGTTGTAATGACCAAACTGCTTTAATTTTAGTGTTCAGAATACAAGTAAATATTGGAAAACAACTCTTTATCTAATCAGACCAATGAGGGTAGGAGCATGTTACAACATCTGATTTAGTTGCTTTTCACCACAGTATGAGAATACATTAATTCCATGAGTTGCAAGCACTGTATCATGGCTATGCAAATAATATGGGTTGTGCAACATTTGTGCCATTCCCTGAGAAACAAAGCACTAAACAGCAATGCATATAAAAGGAGTAAGCAGCAGCACACGTGTGGATGATAAGCAGGGATTAGGTTTCAAGCAGGAATTAAGAGCTGTAACATAAAATTCTCTATATTGCATTTTACAGCCACATGATTAGGCTAGGACTTCAAATGGTAAAGGGGGAAAAAGGTGAAGCGTGGGCAGAAATAGGGAGGAGATTCAGTATTCTGAAGCCATTATAGGTGGAAGAGGGCCACATCCCCAAAAGCACTTGCTTTGCAAGCAAACATAAAAATGGTCTGAATATAGTGTATTGTTCCTTCTGCTGGTGGTGTGATGATGGTGTTGGCACACCATTGGTCATTATGTCCAAACCAAGACAGGGCTGGCCCTGCACAGCCACAGAAAGACAAACAGGATGCAATTTGCAATAGAGGGTGGCAGTGGGAACACACCACTGCCACTGGACCACTTGGCCCATTTGGATGCATTTCACTATGGAGCACTGCATGCAGACCAGGCCAACCGGCACACAAGCAGGCAAAAGGTAAACTGGAAAATATTCTGATTTAGCAGTCTGCTGGTGCAGTACTATCATGGAGCTCACACTGTCAGTCACATGTGTTGTATCTGTAATGGCTCAGTGGCTTTTTCCCCTGCAGATTTGCATACAAGATTACATAGCACATTTGTCCCCCATGTACTATGTGTGTGGTGTATCCTCTACTAGCCTTAGTGTATGCATTATTAAGACTGTGCAGAATGCAGAATTCTGTCATTGGAATTGGTGTGGAATGGGACTTCCACTTCCGGAATGTTTTTTTAAATTTGTTTTAAATTCCACAGAATTCTGAAAAGCATGTCTGTGTAAACCGCAAAATGATTTTCCACAGATTCTGTAAAACACAAAATATTTTCTACTGATTGTGGAAAAATAATCCATAGTTTATGTGAATGAAGGTTTGTTAATCTGTGAAAACCACTTCATATGCAAAATGTTGGAATTCTGCTTCCAGTGGAATTTTGCAGAACTTTCTGCAATTCTGTGGAATTCCATTCCATGGGAGTTTCAACATTCTGCATAGCCCCATGCAGTATGCATCATTATACAATGACAAGAAAGAATGCTGGCCTCTGATTGGTCAGTTTGGGACTGGACCCATGATGTAGTCCCAGTACAACATCATGGGTCTAGTCTCAGCACTGTGAATCACTTTATGATTGGTTGCCACATTGGTGGTTGCCAATTGATTTTTTGCATCTTCTCTTAAGAAACAAAAATATTTTTCCACATTAACAAAAATATTTTTTAAATGATTTTTTTAAATTCTGTATAACAACGAGCCATTGTATAATAGCAATAATGACCTCCAGGGTGTGTGTTGTGCTGGGATAATGTCACGCCTCAGGTATTGGACACACTCGGCCTGCAGCCTTGTGCCCAACCACCTGAGGCATGATGTTATCCCATCACAGCACACACCCTGACTGGCATTATTGCTTAATTATAAGTCTAATTAATTATTCATGAGGTAAACTAGCTCACTGATTGGTTGCTGTGCCAGTCTGAAATCTCTTAGAAATACCCAGCAGGGTAGTGACACTCGGCTGATAGTGCTCTCAATGCTGACAGCAGTGGCAAAACAAGAAGTGTTTTTGGCACTGCTGTCAGTGTACAGTATCAGTAAGAAAGGTGCTGTAGTAGCAATTGGCATGCAAGAAAAGTTCACCATATCGCAATCCTTGTATCATGCTTAGTTTAAGCTTTTGCACATCACCATTTCTCCAACCTTCAACCACTGCTCCACATGTTTCAACAAACCAGTGTCACCACATGATGCTGTCAGTGCGGGCTGCGAGAAAAAAATGAGAAAAACCTCTTTGAAAAAATGTAATTGTTGTGATTAGACTATAATGGCAATAATGATCTCACAGCTGGTAATTTCCTGAGAATTAGTGACTGGACAGAGGGGGGTTGGCCCTAGGCTGTTCCTCAGGCCATCTCCCCTCTGGCCAGTCATTAATCCCAAGGAAATAACTGGCTGTTCAGTCATTTTTTTTTCACTTTCTTATGTTTATTGAAAAAACTTTTAACAACATACAACTAAAAATAAAAACAATCAAACACACAAACAATCCAGTTACTAGCATTAAAAAACCCAAAATATTCCATAACAATTCGAAAAGGAGTATAAGGTGGTACATAATTGAGGAATATTTATTTATTTATTTATTTACTTTTGGTAGCTGGGTAAGTGCACTAGGCATAGCAATGCCTATATTCAGGCATGACCCAGGAGGATACAGGGTTACAGAGATAACAAAACAGTTTGTCGAGATCAACAATGGGTGGAAAAACAATGGCTACCGGTCGGTACAGTTTCAAACAAGTGTGCAGTACATACGAGTCAGCAACAGATAATAAGTAAAACATAACAGTAAAACAGGATATCAAGTGCAGGTTCACCCATATTAGGGATACAGACTGGGGGAGATAGCTTAGCTAGGCACAGATGTGAGGTCCAACTAGGAGAACGAGTAAAAAACACAAATAGATGATCAGCTTTAATTGAAACCAGGGGACCAGAGGTCCAGGATGGTAGTGGAAGGACAGTTCAGAGAAAGAGAACCAGATGGAGAAACAGGGGGGGGTGAGTACTTTTCCTTTGTTCAGGGGAAGGAAGAGCAAGGGGAAAAGAGGGACATGAGAGAGAGAGAAGAGGGAAGGTGGGTTGATGAAAGAGTAGAAGTGGTGATGGGAGACAGGGATAAGGTAGAAATGTAGAGGTGGGCAGGGCCGGTTCTAGGATTTGCTGGGCCCTGGTGCAAGACTGTATAGTGGCCCCCCCCCCAGCTGTGGCCCAGGACCCCCTAATAATATTGCTGCTGTTTCATTTTATGAGCTTAAAAGGACTAAATGGTGTTATCTCTCCTCTCTGTTTCCCCTCCCCACCCCTTCTTTCCTACTGCTGCCTAAATCTTTTTTCTTTTTATTTAGTTTCCCTGAATCACCATCACTGGACTCAATCAGCTCAGTTTATTTTGGTACACAGAAGAACAAAAAGGACATTGATCAGCACAAATTTAATTACCATCCATCCTGCCAGAGAGAAAGATAGACCACCACACACTCGCTCAGTCTTTCTGTAGATGCCAGACAACACTGATCTTGTGAGAGGATCCACCGAGGCTTACACCAACAGCCACTTGACCAACTAAGAGATTGTCAGGTGACTGGGTGTTTGAAAGTCGCTGTCATGCAAGCGCGGATAGTTCAGCGGCTGCTCGTGGATGTGCTCAGACTGCTGTCCCCTGTCTGCACAGCCAGGACTGAATATTTTAATATTAATCACAGACACAGCCTGCACTTCAGCCGAGCCTGAGATGAGCTCCACGCCAGTGTCCCCACCAGCAAATTGGAGCAGCGGCAGCTAGTACTCAACCAGGGGAGGGAGGGAGCAGAGAGGAGTGTCAACCCGACTCAACCGTATTGAGTGAACAGAGCGGCAAAGCAGAAAGACCACTATTGGCACAGTATGGAGCATGAAGGAGGAGTGGAGCCTGCCCAATACAGCGGAAGGAGGAGGAGACAAGGAGGAGAGCGAGTGAATGCCAGCACTGCTTGTAGGTATGGGAAAGGAGTGTGCACGCACACACTACTGTTTAAATGGCTTGTCTCTCTCTCAATCTCTGCAGGTTTTAAATGGCTCAGGTCTCCGGGGGGGGGGCTAAGAAGAGCTCTAGCACTCAGGGCAGAGGGCGGGTGCTGGATGTGATGCACACTTGCCAACTGGGGCACTGCACCAGCATAGTAATTTTATTAAAATACTAATTTTTACTTCAAGGGCCATTGGGCCCTCCTGCATTCTGGGCTCTGGTGCAGTGGCATCCCTTGCACCCCACCCCCGACACCAGCCCTGGAGGTGGGAAGAGAAAGTGGGAGAAAAATGTGGAGGAGAGGCATTGCTGTTTTGCATCTGGGGATGTGTAGAGGCATTTGGTTGGTGGATCAAAACTCATAATAGTCAGTTTGTGCATTCAACATAGAGGCTAGGGACTGGGGAAGACAAGATCTGGTAATGCTGTCAGTGAGTGATCTGAGTGACTGGAGCCGATGGGCAGAGGGGAAGAGCCATTTTAGGTCGACATAAAGCTGTCAGTGGTGCTTGTAGTGAGGGGATGTAGAGGCATATCTGCAGATATTATTATAGGTAGTGTCCCACTTGTGAAGAGACCAAGCTTGTGTAACCCTCCCCCGGAATAACCTATAAAAGGGAGATAAAATAAATTAAATAGTATTCTGTTTAGGAAGAGCTGATAAAAGAAAAGAAGTACAGTATCTGAAAACATTTCCATATCAGTTACACAGAATTAAGTATAATCATATATCAGGGAGCGTACAATACTAATAAATAGCATAACGGTAAATGAAAGATCCCCTAATATAGTGCCGTGTTTAACAATTTGATAAGTGAATGTACATTAAATTTACTTTGACTAGGTGAATATCAAGCTTAACCATATAACTGAATAAATAATTTGTTAAATGTTAATCAAGGGAACATGCTCATAAGAGATATAAAAGTTTGAAAAATATGACTATTAATTATCCACCACCTTCTGTAAATTTCCCCAATTTTGCATGAAGTTAGTACTCTTGTCAATCTATCAATCAATCAATAATTTTTATTTTACCAAGTGAAACACCATTGAGACAGACTCATTTGCAAGGTGGACCTGGGTAGGTCAAAACAAAAACATATAAGCTAAATGTTGCTATAATACAATGAGACAATAGTCCATATTGAGCAAATATGAGCTAGGCATAAATAACAGTGCATACAATGTGACTAACAGTACAGTAGACCTCAAAAACTCAAGCACAACATTGGTAAGACAAGAACACAAAATATTTACATAATACTACAAATCAATATTTACGATATAAACAGTACCTGCCCAGTCACAACAAGACTTACAGGATAGACTGTGGGGGGCGCTGGGTGTCAGGTAAGGGGAAGTCAAGGGGGAAGTATGAAGGGTAGGACAAGGTGAGGACTAAGATGTCAGAGATGAGGGGAAGTCAAGGGGGAGGTAGTAAAAGGAGGACAATAAGGTGTTTAAAAAGAGGAAGGCACTGGGTTGGCAATGGGGCGGATAAAGGAAGACTAGCAGGGCGTGATGTGTTGAAGATGTACAAGAGGCGGACAATGTACAAGTAATATACAGGGTTCAAGATACAGGGTTTGGCTAGTTAAAGCAGTCAAAGGATTCACTGAACTTATGAAGGAACAGAGCCTTAAAGAAGGCCCAGTTTACTGGTATTGCAAGCTTTAGAACATTTTGCAAGTTGTTCCATATCACTGGAAGGGCATGGCTTATAGCTGCTGCTTCAAAGTGTGTCCTGATCTTAGGAACAACCAGGGAAATTAGTGAAAGGCTTCTCAATGCATAGCAGCCAGTGGGAGAGATGGGCAGACAGTGAGAAATGTAAGTTTGTTGATTATAGCCCTATATGTTCAAAAAACTGCATTCCTATGGCATCTGAAACTAACTGAGGACCAACCAACCATGGCATAAAGAATGCAGTGATGAGTACCATATGGTGCATCCATGATAAATCTGATCACTCGATGATATAGTGTCTCTAATTTAGACAAGGCAGAACTGGGGCCTTGCCCGTAGATAAATTCTGCATAATCCACGAGTGGCAGGAATACAGTCTGGACTAGCCTAACTCTTGCTTCTTGTATAAGCAGGTTCTTAATCCTGAAGAAAAGATCAAGCCTCTGTTTCAGTTTCTTTGCAGGCCCCTCCATGTGTTTCATAAATGAAAGTTTGTGGTGAATCCACAGACCCAAGTACTTGAATTTAGTCACAAATTCAAGGGGGCTCACATAGAAGGGCAGTGACCTGCTGGGCCATGGCACAGTTATGTGTCTTTGGTGCAAGAACAAAGGGTGAAAACAAAATTGCCTTGTTTTTCTTGGCATTGAGTAATAACTTCAAGTGCAGAAGATTTTTCTGCAGGAAGTTGAATTTGTCTTGCAGGTCTGCACATGCTGACTCTGGGGTGGGCCTCGCTATGTACAGGACTGTGTCATCAGCAAAGAGATGTATTTTGGCCACATTTACCCCATGCCAATATTGTTTATATAAATTGTGAACCATAGTGGGCCTAAAATGGACCCTTGAGGGACCACTCTTAAAAGGGGCTTTAGAGGGGGGAAAGATCCCCATCAGCCTTGACACTTAGGTGGTGATCCATTAGATAACTTGTGAATGAAGTCACAGACAACCGGTCTATCCTAAGATTACTGAGAGTAGTGAGGAGCAAGGCATGGTAGACTGTGTCAAACACTTTGCTCAAGTCTAAGAACAAAGTGCAGGCATGTTGTTTCTCATCCAAGGCCATTAGCCAATTGTTGGATACTTTGGCAAGGGCTGAAATTGTACTGTGCTGAGGCCTAAACCCTGACTATATTGGATTAAGAAGGTTATTACTCTCGAGAAAGCACCTGAGCTGTGTGTTAATAACTTTATCCAGCATCTTGGATAGAATAGAGAGCAGGGAAATTTGCCGGTAGTTATTTAAATTGCTCTGGTCTCCCGAGTTGAACAATGGTATGACATGCGTCATCTTCCAGACCATGGGAAGGACATCTGGAGACAAGGACAGGTTGAATAGGCATGTAATGGGAGGAGATAAGGTGCGATAGCCTAGTTTTAGGTAGTACAGCTCAATCTGGTCAGCACCCGCACTTTTTCTTATATCCAGTTCCAAGAGTAAGTCTTGCACAGTTTTTACTGACACCGGAACAAATGAAAAGACTGCACTGTGTGTGGTAGACACTGGGAATAGGCAAGCTGCATCCTGACTGCACAGCTGAGTGTGAAGAGCGTTGGCAGGGGAAGTATCAAATGCCAACCCCACTGTGGAGAAGTGATCATTAAGGAGATCAAGTATCTTATGCTTATCAATATGGATAACCCCATCAGAGAAAACTTTGGATAGGAGTGAACTGGCAGGGCTGTGTCTCTCCAAACCTTTGAGTGTACTCCAGGATTTTGAAGCACATTTGGATGAGGATTCAAGCTCACTACAAAAATATCTAGCCTTTTCTGCTCTGACTAGTTTGGTGCTATGATTTCGAGCCACCCTGAATGCTGCCCAATCATCCTGGTATTTGGTTTTTCTTGCCCTTTTCCATAGGGCATCTCTGTTTTGTAGGGTCACCTTAAGCTCATTGGTGAACCATGGGCAGGACCTCTTTCTTGTGAGGGATTTAACTAGTGAGGCATGCTTATTAATAATATTGAGTAGAATGCTATGGAAAGACTCATATACCTCTTCCACAGTGGGGGCTAAGTAGAACTTTTGCCGGTTGGCATATTGCAGGTCTGAAAGGAATGCATTAGAATCAAAGTTCCTGTGGCTTCTTTTGAAAACATATGTAGAAGTAGATATATGTATAGGGGGGTCCTTACACATGTGATGAAGCAGTGATCACTGAAATCATTAAAGAAAACACTAGAATGGGTGTATAGATGGGGTTTATTTACAAATATTGTGCTACAAGCCAGATTCTTGATGTTTGGACGGGTGACTTCTGAGGTAAGTTGAGTGAGCTGAAGGCATCACAAAGGTCTTTTAAAGGTTTGGAGGAATGAGACAGCCAATCAAGACTGAAATCACCAAGGGTGGCAAACTCTGAAGTCAGCTGAGGTAGCAAATCATTTAAATGCTACATAACATTTAACCCATCAGAAGGGGGCCTGTAGCAACCAATAATAGATAGGGACATAGATTGAGAAAGATGGATCTTTAAGGCCAGGCACTAAAATTCCTTGGGGAATAAGGTGGCATCCACCACTGGGGCACTGAATTTATCCTGCACATAGATAGCTACCCAACCTCCCCTAGAATGCCTGTCTGCAAGAAATGTATTGTATTCAGAAATGCTGATGGAGTGATCCTGGGTGGATGCTCTCAGCCAGGATTCTGTTACCACCAAAACATCAGGTTTGGCAAGGCAAATCCAAGCCTGAATGGCATCAAACGTCTTCAATAAACTGCAGACATTGACGTGCAGGAAACTCATCTCTTTCCATTGAGGGAGATCCGAAGGAGCTGAGATTGAATTGAGGGGGCCATGGGTTATGTTCAATATTGCCAGCACATATTAGTAACAACAGGAGTAGTTTTATTAAGTTGTTTAACAGAAGTTTAAAAGGACATGCTCTGCTCCTTTTGTGATGAGAGTTGGAGGCTGGCTGGAGCTTTGTTCAGCATAGGTCCTCGGGGTCTAGTAGGGTATGAAGTAGTACCCTGATCACAATAGGGTTTGTGCCAGAAAGTATGGAGGGCAATGAGATTGTGCTGGCATGGCACATAATTGGTGAGGGTGAGGTACCATGCTGCTTGAAGAAGGCAGGAATGACAGTGTAGTCCATATATAAATGAAAGGCATAATGATAAGGCAAAGGGCAGGGAGAGTACCAATTATTGTGGAAGGGATGGGCTATCAGATACGATGAGGCATTTGATTCGAGAAGGCAGAGGAGAAAACCTACTGCTCACATGATAACTACTGTAGAGTATAAGACTGCATGTTGGAGGGGAGAGTTCTATTCTACAGGACCAGAAAAACTAGTGCTTGTCAGCAGCAGAAGAAGCTAGACAACTTGTTAAGCTCTAGTATGGTACTAAACCAAGTTGCTTGTGATGACGTGTAAAACCTACAATAGTAAGCTGTAAAAATTAAAACTCTTAATTGGCACTGTTAGTTGACAGAGTAATAAATAGGCAGGTGTGTGAACAGGTATTAGCTCCTTTAAGAGCTAGACCCAAGGCTGTGGACCCAAAGCTGTAGATGTGGAGGACCCAGAACTAGAAGTGTTAGGGAAGAGCAGTGGGAAGAGGGCTGAAACCTCCTTGAGTTGTTGCCCTCTAGTGGCTTTGCAGTATAATTTGCAAATGGGAAAGTTGTGAATGATGGCTTACAGTACACTCTGCAAGCCCTTTGGTCGACCATGTCAACCAATGGGCTGGTAGTATGCACAGTAAGCTGCCATGCATTGAAGGTTCAGTCAGTGGGCAGCCATTGAGGTGTGTATTGGGCTGTGCTGCTCATCGGCTTCATGGACATGCTGGAAAGGGGGAAGCGGGGTGTGATGTGGGTGCCTCAGTGGTTGGGGGCCTGGGGGGGTCCACTACACTATGGAAAAGATGGAGTAAATGTTATTTTATTTACTCACAATAGAGATTAGTACAGGGACGGAGGACACTATGATACAGACATGGGGAATCGCGCTGGACTGTTATCATTGCAAATGGGGATCAGTATAGGGAGGAGGGACACTATGATATGGACATGGGAGATTGGGCTGGATTGTTATTAGTGCAAACAGGAATCAGTTCAGGAAGGGGGGCACTATGATATGGACAAGGGGGACTGGGCAATTTGTTTACTTTGTCTGGGTTTGGGGATGGGAGGGGGGTTCCACCGGGCTGCAGGGGCTGGCAGCTGCTGTGCTGCTGTTCTGCTGTGTGTAGTAGAGCAGCCCGCCTGTGGGTGGCTATGGGTTAGGTATGTTTCTAACACACCTAACTTTGCACGGCACATCTCTGAGATGTGCTAGCAGATGCACCGTACATCTCGACTGAATAAGGGTTGGGTTGTATATTAATGGGTACACCCCCTGGATATGAGTTGCATGCATTATGGCTGTGCTTGGGTGCAGCCAGAGTTTTGCGACACATCTCCACCATTTCAATATTGCACAATGGCACATTTCTTGAAGTGCTCCAGTGCATCTCCTTTGAAAATGCCCCCCTAATTGTTCTATCTTTATAGTAAAGTGTTCTAACCTTTCCGCTCTCTGACATTTAATTGTCTCCTCAAACCTTATAAACTCTCACCTAAGGTAACATTTGTATGCTATCCAGACTAAATCAGTGTTGTCTGAATATTGTAAATTAAGTTGCCAAAATGATTTGATAGAATTTTGTGTATAATTTACTATGTAATCTTGCTTCAGTAAGCTATTATTAAGTCTCCAAATGGGTCTTTTTATCTTAGGCGAGAGAAATTTGGCTTGGAGGTGAATAAGAGAAAGGTCGGAAAGTGTCCTAGGTAATATGTGGGAGTTGATATAGGGGAGTAAGGTTTTTTATATTAAAAAGTAATCTATCCTTGAGAATGATTTGTGTGTGCATGAGTAAAGAGTAACTTCTGACATCCGGATGATGTACCCTCCATGGATCCACAAGATTACCAACCTTCAATAGATCCAGAATAGCAGTACTGTCAGTAATCATAGTGTGATTAGGAGCCGTGGATTTGTCATAGTTCAGATCTAATGGAACATTCCAGTCTCCTCCTAAAATTATATTAAAAGAGAAAAAAGGTGTGATAGTAGAAATTAGTTGCATTATAAAGGAGGGAGATTTGGAATTTGGTCCGTACACTGATCCTAGTAAAAAAATTGATAGATTTATACTGCCTGCTACTAGAATAAATCTTCCTTCAGGGTGCTGAATGATTTTTGATGGTTGGAAATCTAAAGAGGTATCCTTTAAAAGTGCAATCCCTTTAGAAGTATATTTCCAAGCCCCATAAACTAGCTTATATCTAAATCTTTTGAGGAGGTCTATTACTAGTGTTAATAAATGTGTTTCTTGAAAAAAAAATCATATTGGACCCTAAAGAGTCTAAATAATATATTAATTGCATTCTCTTAGTTTTAGAGCGCATTCTCTTTACATTCCAGGAAGCCAATTTAACATTAATATTGCTCATTTTAAATGTTTTGCAATGTAAAGGAATACAGAATATACCCAAGGTTTGTCAGCCTCGCCTATATATAGTTTGACTGAAAAATCTCCCTTACTATCCCCATCCTGCCACCTCCTAAAGTTCTTATAACAAAAATAAATGAACCCCAATCCCTTTGTTCCAAATACAACTAAAGTATATATATATATATATATATATATATATATATATATATATATATATATATAAAACAACACAGGCCCCAGTTCCATAGACTGAATTCCACTATGCACCAGCACTGTGATGAGTCAGTCGAATCCACCCAGTATCCCTGGTCCTTATAAATGTCCAAACATAGGAGTTGCCAAAATTGTCTCTATAAGACTTACAGGTGAAATAAGTAAAAAATTTGTACTTAAGTAAGTACCTAAAATATAAGTAGTTAGAGACTCTGAGCCAAATAAAGCAAAATAGTATACAATAAATGGTCCTCTAGAAAATTAAACATTGTGTAAAATGTCAGCTATAATAATTTGACAAGGCATTAAAAGGCCTAAAAGTGTTATTAAAAGATGAATAACCTGGATCAAAAAATTTCAGGTAGTGAACAACAAAGCTTTTTTTATAATGGTCATTACATAATCAAATCATTTTGAATAGAACTAAAATTAATATTCTCTATGACTAGTAGTTAGAGAGAATAGAAACTCTTCTGTCCCAAGCAGGAATCTGAAAAATCAAGTAGTGAGATCACCACAAGAACATAATGTTTGAGTTAAAAAAGAAAGGTAAAAGTTAATCCCACCTGAAAAATATTACTGGGACTTCGCAATACCTAAAAAGGAATTACAGCTAATCCCATAATAACTTATCAAGCAATGTAGGCATCTAGAACAGAATTATCAATTTGAGTACCACTATGAAAATTAAGCAAATTAAAATTAAGTGGTTCTCATTTTATCCCAGTACTATATAAAGAATATAAAATTTTTGTTTTTAAAATTAACATCAATCATGCGGACAAACCCAACTAACATTACTATAAGCTGAAACTTATGTAAGGTATAAAATTATTCACAAATTGCAACCTAATGAGTACGGATCTAGGTACTAAAACTTCCTAAACTCCCCACATAAAAAGTAGTAGTTTTTATTAAATATAAACTGTAATCAGGTAATGAAGGAACTCATACTTCTGATTCGTATGTCGTGTTGTCAAACCATAGCTCCTTAATCGTTTAGATAATATAGCTCTTTTCCCATATAACTGCTTGTATACAACCATATTAAATAGTTAACTATCTCTGAAAAGTTGAATCTTATTAAATGTGTCTCTATTCGACTTTTCTAGAAAATCTAAAAGAGAAAAATCTTTATTTGAATTGAAAATCCTATTTATCTGGTCTCTGAGATATCAGAGCACACATGCTGTCCTCCGGCTGAATAAAATTCCAAACTAAACCTTTAACAACATAGCCCACAGATAAATGCCCTTTTTATGTTCATTTATGGGGTGAAATTCTCCACTACAAAGCTAAAGGTAAAAGAAGTTGTCTCACAAGAAAAATAAACTACTTTATAATAAGCACAATACTCCTCTGTAAATATCAGCAAGCTCCTGGTGAAATGAATTTCCAGAAGAATCCTTGAAATCCTTCACAAGGAAGGTCCTTGGTAATATAATAGGTTATTTAGAACTATTGTTTACCTTGAAATGAATTACAGGTAGCATGCAATATCAGCACTGGGGATTGGGCACCTATAATAATGGCGACCCAATCCCCAGCGCATGTCTTCAGGGCTACCATAGGGTAGGGCAGCCAGATGGAAGGTCAGTGAATATAGTGATGGGATGTCACTATACATATATGCAGGGGGAGCAAGCATGCACAGTGAGAGGTGGGAAGGAATGTAACAGGTGGTGCCACAGTGGGTTGCCAAGCTGACCCCGTGGAGTGGTGGGTGAGTTGGTGGCATTGGTCAGCAGGGTACTGGGTTCAGGTCTGGGCTCTGGTGCATTTTTGTTGTGCCTAACTAAAACCTTTTCTTTCATGTTTTCACCACCCCTGACATGCACCTCCCTGGAGTTGAGAATCCTTAGGTAGGGAGGTGCGGGGGGCATAGCCCCCACATAAAACATAAAAAAAATAAGTCCCTGGCGCTGTTTTGCTGTGCACTGGGGTGTCAGAGTGCCAAAATAAATTTTCAGCACTCTTGACTTCTTGATAACGGTGATCACTTTTAGGCTTTCTCTGTTATCACATGTAACTGAATTACATAATCACCAAACCCATAGCTATACTTCTGTAATCTACAGCACCAAGAAGATTCTCAAAAATACGGCATAAGTAGGTTGTGCACATAAAGTAAAATGCAAGTAGATTGTACTACCCACCTCCTACCCTTCATCTGCACTTAAACAGTAAATGTGCCTGTATATTTTTAAATTCTTCCCAACTAAAGATACTTATAATCGAAACCATCAACAACAAGACAGCAAACACCATGAAAGGTCCGGGCTTGGTGCTCGTTGAAATCAATAAGAAGAAACATAGAAACATAGAATTTGACGGCAGATAAGGACCGCTTGGCCCACCCAGTCTGCCCATTTCCCTACCTACTGGATAAGCTGCAGATCCTAGTTAACCAGCAGCCTACTTCTTCCTACCCCCACCCCCTAGAATTGCCTTATGACTGTCCCATGCATGCTTGAATTCCACCACTGTTTTTGACTCCACAACCTCCTCCGGAAGGCCATTCCATGCATCCACAACCCTCTCTGTGAAAAAATACTTTCTAAATTACCTCTGAGCCGCCCCCTCTATCTTCAAATTTGCCCCTGTTCTTGCACACTCTTTTTTGAAAGATGGTACCCTCTTGGACTTTGTTGATTCACTTGAGGTACTTGAAAGTTTCTATCATGTCCCCCTCTCCTCCTTTCCTCGAGGCTATGCATATTAAGCTCCTTAAGTCTCTCTTCATATGTCTTCTGTGCAGACCCTGCACCATTTTAGTTGCCCTCCTCTGGACAGCTTCCATCCTGTCTATGTCTTTCGGAGCTTGGGTCTCAGAACTGGATGCAGTACTCAGATGGGGTCTCACCAGTTATCTGTACAGAGGATAATAACTTCCTGTTTTCTACTGGTGATGCCTCTTCCTATGCATCCCAGTATCCCCACCCCTCTGCTGCTCTCTCACATTGCTTGCCCACCTTTAGGTAATCTGTTATGACTACCCCCAGGTCCCTTTCCATTTTTGTTGTTGTTAGTATCTCACCCCCCATTGTGTACTCTTCCCCTGGGTTTTTGTTTCCCAGGTGCATTACCTTGTACTTCTTAGCATTGAATCTAAGCTGCCATACATTTAACCATTCCTCTAACCTTGCCAAGTCCCTTCTCATCCTTTCCTCCCCACCTTGTGCATCAACTCTGTTGCAGATCTTTGTGTCATCTGCAAAGAGACATACTTTTCCTTCCAGTCCCTCTGCAATGTCACTTATAAATACATTGAAGAGGACTGGTCCTAATTCTGAACCCTGCGGTACCCCACTAGTAACCCCCCTTTCTTCAGAGTGGACTCCATTTACTATTACTCTCTGTGTCCTATTCTCCAGCCAATTCTTTACCCAGGCTGTCATCTTGGGACCCACTCCCAGGCTGGCTAACTTGTATATTAATCTTTTGTGTGGGACTGTGACAAATGCCTTGCTAAAGTCTAGGTAGGCCATGTCCACAGCTCCTCCCTGATCTACTACTTTGGTCATCCAGTCAAAGAAATCTATCAGATTCGTCTGGCATGACCTTCCCTGTGAATCCATGCTGCCTTGGGTCCTATGCCCCTCTGGCCTCTAGATACTCGACAATTTTTTCCTTCAGAAGTGATTCCATCATTTCCCTATCACTGAGGTTAAACTAACAGGTCTGTAGTTTCCTGCTTCTGCCCTGCTCCCACTTTTGTGAAGGGAATCACATCTGCCCTTCTCCAGTCCTCGGAACCACCCCATCCTCCCATGATTTGTTAAAGAGGTAGTCAGTGGTGTCACTAGTTCTACCCTTAGTTCTTTTAGAATTCTGGGATGAATCCCATCAGGCCCCATTGCTTTGTTCACCTTCAGTTTTAAGAGTTCTTTCAAAACCCTTTCTTCTGTAAATGGGCTGGTATCAACTTTTGTATCCAGAGTGTTTCTACTGTTTGTTTTAGGTATCTCCCCCTCTTGATTTGTAAATACTGAGCAAAAATATTTGTTTAGTATCTCTGCCTTTTCTCAGTCACCCTCTGCCCACCCTCTCTCCCCTTTATTAAGCCTCACTATCCCTCCCTTGGTCTTTCTTCGCTCCCTGATGTACCTATAAAAGGTTTTATCCCCCTTCTTAACTGAGTTGGCTATGTTTTCCTCGGTTTGGGCCTTTGCTCTTCTGACTGCCTTCCCAGCTTCCTTTTTCTTTAACTGATACAGTTCTCTGTCCTGCTCCTTCTGTGATTCCTTGTACTTCCTGAATGCTTTCTTTTTCTCTTGAACCTTCACTGCCACTTCCTTTGAGAACCATAGTGGTTTCTTACATCATTTTGTTTTGTTTATTTGCTTCACACAAAGGCTTGTTACCTCTGTGATGGCAGTTTTTATTATTCCCCATTGTTAGATAGATCCACCACAGAAGTGTATTCTTCCTTCATTGAGCTGCATATCACCAAAAAGGGAAAATTCTCTGAAGGGTTTCCAATCTTCTCCAAAAGAACTCAAAATAGCTCTACCATTAAATCAAATGTAAAGGAGGGGAATGCTTGCCTTAAAATAGATAGCATAATGGGTCTTCCCTACAAGCACTCAAATGAAGTGTGAGCCCCCAGGAAAATTCTCAAAGCTGTTTCCTTACCTGACATTGAATATATTTAAAGATATAAACATATATATCTATAAAAAGTGAAATCTGCACACTTACAAAAATGCTCAAGTTTAATTGTCCACTCTTCATATCATCTCCAATAAGCAAATTTAAAGTTTAAAACTGAATGAATAATAAACCTCTACCCTACCTTCTTAATATGTGAACAGGCAGAAACACTGTACCGTAACAACCATCCATTTTTAGATATCGATTTTGAGATCTAAACAAACTAAGTGAAATGCAATGAATGATTAACCTAATAATAAGCTTCTGAAAAAAATTTTACATTGAGAAAAAAGAGCAAACATAACTGAAAGGTTTGCTAATATTTTTTTTACAGTATAATAGTCTTTGAGCTGTCTGAAGATAAACATTTCAATCTGACTTGAAAGATCGGGAAATAGCCTATTTAGCTGTTCCTTGGCTGCATCAATTGTATCAAAGGAAATGTTTTTGTTACCTTTAGTGATAGATAGTCTTGTAGGATACATCATCCTAAATTTAATACCGGCAGTGATTAGTTTGCTCACTATGGGGGCAAAATCTCTCCTCCGAAGATGAACTGCCTGTGGTAAATCTTGTGTGATCTGAATCTTTTTACCTTCACGTAGTAAGGCACTGCTGGCTTTCGCTTTTTTCAAAGCATGCATTCTGCCAAGAAAATTTAAAAACTTAATTATAAATGGCCTTGAGGGTTTTCTTATTGACAGTTTTGGACATAACGCCCTATGGGCTTACTCCACCACGTAAGTTGTACCATTTGGAGATGGTCCTGCAACATTTTCATACAAAACTTGTGTTAAATGTGATGGATCCAAACCTTCAGCTAACTCCACCAGACCATAAACCACTATATTATTTATATGAGAATGACCTTCTAAGTCTTCAATTTTTTCTTCAAATTTAGACATTTTTGGTGCAGATTAGGAATTTCAGGATCTAACTTATTTCTCCAATCTTCTATTGAAGAAAGGTTATATCTGAACTCCTGAATAAATAAAATAAAAATAAAAAATTATGTTGTCAGTGTCAGTAATTCCAGTATTCATATTCTCTACAGAACTTCTTATAAACTTGGATTTGGCTACCAAGTTGCGATCGTTTCCTTTAACAGGATCAGCACTTCCACGAATTTATCTTCAGTTAAGAAGTTTGATGCTGTAGAGGTAGTCAGATTTGAAGAGCTAAGAGAATTTTTACCTTGCATCTGCTTTGTGCATTTTGACCCACTTGCCCTATTCAGAGTTGGTGACTGGGTATGTTTAATGGGTGCATTCCTCATTTCTATATCCATTGTAGTAAGTAGATAGTCTCGATGAGATAAAAAAAACCAGTAAGTTTCCTCTATTTAGATGTGTTGCTATAATGCCTAAGTTTTTTAAGTTTGGCAGCTCCAAGTCAAACACCAAAAGTAGAGAGACTGGAACTAGGCAGAGAAGTTGCTATCTCAAACTCATCATTACCAGAATTCCTGTTCATTCATTATTGCTTAATTAGCAATTGATACAGCAAGTCATGCTACTTGGTGCACTGCATCTGGATCTGCATCTGAACATGCTCCATTGTAATGGGTATGAGTTGTTCCCACTGCACTATCACATGCTGTAATACTGTATTATACATTGCCATATCATAGGGACTGGTCATAGAGTGAAAGGTGGACCCGTACCTCAAAGCATAGGCACAACCAAACCAGCAGGTGGCACATGGAGCACTGCACTGATCCCAGTGAGCTCATGCATATTCATGAGAAGCTGGCCACCTGCTGCAGGGACTGACTACCACTGCCTGCCACAGTCAGGGTCACATTTTTGTAGGCAGATAGGGTAAGTCCAGCCTGTAAGTTCAGCAGTATGGATTGGATTCCTGAATCCAGCCCAGTGTTCTTGTCACTCAAATACAGCATGTCCTAATATGATAGGAGGTATATGGTACGAGGTAATAAGGCATAATTATGCAGTGCCTGTTACTCACTAATAATACAATGAATTGGAGAGGCCCATCAGCGCAGTGATAGCATTACCACTCACAGTGCTTGTGACCCAGTTCAGAAGTGAGCCTGAGTCATCAAGGGTCAGCCAGAGGGAGGAAGAATGAGCATCCCAAAGGATGTTCTTTGAGTCCCAGGAGAGAGGGCAGTGACTACAGGTGGCAGTGCACTTGGAGTGGAATTCTGGGTGGAGAACATCAATGGCCAGGCACTCTACATGTCTGCATGCATTACGCTTGCTCACACACTTATGTTGCAACCCAGGACAACAAAATGGAGGAACAATTTCTGATCAGGGCAGCATGAGAGTCCAACCATTCGAAGACCTCATAGTGGTGACAAGGCTTCTCCCACAAAACTGAATTCTGTGTACCACACTTGAGGGAGGATAAGCCATAGAAAAAGATGGATGGACAGTAAGTAGATGAGAAGTCAATTGATGGGGCTGGGGTTGTCAGATCAGAAGAGGAGCATGATCAGACGGATGATGGAGGAGGAATAAATAGAAGCTGATCACTTTTTATGCCATATACTGTAGCAGTAGTATGGATTGTCTAAGTGTTATTACAGTACCTAGCTCACTAAAACATAGAAACATAGAAACACAGAAGTTGACGGCAGATAAGGACAGCAAGGCCCATCCAGTCTGCCTATTTCTTTTTCTACCTTATAAATGTGCCATTGGCCTTTGCTCTGTCAATGGCCTATCTATTCATACTCATCTGTATTGCTCCCTTATGCCTATTCCATTCCTGTTTCAAGCCCTGCACTGTATTCATATCCACCACTTCCTGTGGTAGGCCGTTCCATACATTCACCACTCTTTCTGTTAAAAAGAACTTCCTCCCATTAAATCTTAGTCGGCCTCCCTCTAATCTCATTCTGTGTCCACTTGTCCTGCTATTTTTCTTATATTGAAACATGTTAGACTCTTTCACCTTGGTAATGCCCTTAAGGTGTTTTAATGTTTAGATCATATCACCTCTCTCCCTCCTTTGCTCTAGGGTATACATATTGAGCTCCATTAATCTGTTCTCATATGTTTTCCTATGCAGTCCCTGCACCATTTTGGTTGCCCTTCTCTGGACTGCCTAAATTTGGTTAATGTCCTTGTGAAGGTGTGGCCTCCAGTACTGCACACAGTACTCCAGATGGGGCCTAACCAGTGTCTTGTAAAGAAAGATTATTACCGCCCTCTTCCAACTTGTTATACCCCTGCTAATACACCCCAACATCCCCCTAGCTTTACCTACTACTTTAGTGGTCTGCTTGGATGATTTCAGGTCATCGATGATGATGATGCCCAAGTCTCTTTCTTCCCTTGTGACTGCCAGCAACTACCCTCCCAGCCTGTAGGTGGCTTCAGGGTTTCTCTTCCCTATGTGCATGATCTTGCACTTGTTTGCATTAAACCCCAGTTGCCACTCTTCCAACCATTTTGCTAGTTTATCCAGATCTCTTCTCATTCTGCCCATCCCATCTGGATCATCTACTCTGTTGCAGATCTTGGTGTCATCTGCAAACAGACAAACCTTACCCTCCAGTCCATCTGCAATGTCACTGATGAAGATATTGAAGAGGACTGGCCCCAGGACTGATCCCTGAGGTACCCCACTTGTGACTTGCATCTCTTCTGACTGTATACCGTTTACCACCACTCTCTGTTTTCTGCTTGTCAACCAGTTTGCACCCAGTTGACCAAATTCTGACCCACCCTGAGCCTACCCAAGTTATTAATTAATCTTCAATGTGGAACAGTATCGAAAGCTTTGCTAAAGTCAAGGTACAGTAGGTGACATCAACTGCTCCTCCTTGGTCCACCACTCTGCTTACCCAGTCAAATAAATCTATGAGATTAGTTTGACAGGACCTTCCTTTTGTAAACCATGCTGTCTTAGATCCTGTGCTCCTATGGATTCCAGGTGTTGCACTATCCTTTCCTTAAAGAGTTCCTCCTTAATCTTGCCCACTACTGAGGCAAGACTGACTGGTCTGTAGTTCCCTGCCTCCTCCCTGCTACCACTCTTGTGGAGCAGGATCACATGAGCCCTTCTTCAGTCTTCTGGGACCTCTCCTGTGCTCAGCGACTCACTAAACATTTCTGCTAATGGATCTGCTAGTTCCACCCTTAGCTCCTTTACTACCCTGGGATGCATGCCATCAGGTCCCATTGCCTTGTCCACCCTGAGCTTATTGAGCTCTTGTAGGACCCTTTCTTTTGTGAAGGGACTAGTGCACACCTCCTTCCCCCCTGTGTCCATGGTGCTGAGTTGTGGGCCCTGCCCTACCTTCTCTTCAGTAAATACTGAGAAGAAGTATCTATTTAGGATAGATGCTTTTACATGGTTCACCTCTTCACACACCCCCTTATCTCCTTTGATCTTAGCAAAACCCTCTCTGGACTGTCTCCTTTCACTAATGTATCTATAGAAAGTCACGCCACCTTCTTTTACTGTTTGTACTAGTGTTTCCTCGGTTTGAGCCTTTGTCTGCCTTACTGCCTTTCCTGCTTCCCTTAGGGAACTTTGGTATGCCTCCCTGTCTTCATCCTGCTGTATAACATTATATTTCCTGAAGGCCAGACTTTTGGCTTTGACCTTTTCTGCTACTGTTTTTGAGAATCAAAGTGGTTTCCTTCTTCTTTTGCACTTCCTTTTCTCTCTAACAATGGGATGTTGCTTCAAATATTACATCCTTAATGCTTGCCCACTATGCATGTACCCCCTCACCTGTATTTTTTTTGCCAGGGCTAACTTAACTCTGTTGGCCATCTTATCAAAGTCAGCTCCTCTGAAGTCCCATATTTGTGCCTTGGAATGGGATGATTTAGTTCTAGTGACCAAACTGAACCATACCATGTGATGGTCACTGGCCCCCAGGTGACCTTCCTTCTAGAGATCTGTGATCCTTTCCCCATTAGTCAGTACTAGATCTAGGATAGCCCTGTCTCTTGTGGGTTGTTATACCAGTTGTTTGAGGCCCTCCCCCTGCAAGGAATCCACCATGTGTCTAGTTCTGGCAGATGTTCCTGGTGGTATTGACCAATCTGTATCTCGCATGTTAAAGTCTCCCATTATCAGAACCTCCCCTTTAGCTGTCATGTTTTGTATATCTTCTAATAGTAATGTGTCTATGTTCTTACCCTGGTCTGGAGGCTTGTAGACAACTCCAGTTTGTATAGCTGTCCCATTTCCTGTTTCCAGGGTGACCCACAGTTCTTCTGGCTCCTCATGTGTATTCTGAATTTCTGTAGCTTTGATATTTTCATTGACATACAGGGCCACTCCACCCCCCTTTTTGCAACTCGGTCTCTTCTGAACAGTACATAGCCAGGTACTGGAATCTAGCAAGTGTAGTTACTGGTAAACCACATCTCAATAATTGCTAGTATGTCCAGTTTAGCCTCTGTCATTATTGCCTACAGGTCTTGGATCTTGTTTCTCAGACTGCGAGCATTTGTGTACATGATTTTTCATTGGCCAGATTTTGGTGTGTTAGTTGTTGAGTGAGGTCTGGCGTTTCCCATGTGCGTTGTATGGGGAGCCGGACCTTTTTCCTTACCTGGTGATGTAAATGAACTGCAAATATGCTGAACTCCTGTTTGACCACTAGCTGTGGGGGGAGGGGTGTTCTTCCCATTCGATGTATGGGGTGCAGTGCATGTTAACATACTGTAATGTTGTGATAATGTGATGATAGAAGACACTGACTGTAAGGCTGGATTATCAAAATTCTTGACACAGGCACACCTTCCAGCATATTTTACGTGGTTTAACATTTTTATGCAAGTAGAAAAATGTTACTAAAATCATACCATGAGTCATCATGTGCAGGAGTGTTCTTAAAGGTGTGTCCAAGACTTGTGGCATCTTTTTACAGCAATTGCTCAACTTGTGACAATTAAACCAAATACAATGTGCTCCAATGTTTTGCAGCTTTTGCAGCAATTTTTTCACAGAAAATGATGTAAGCATCACTTTGTTTCATAAAGCAGGAAAACCAATGTAAATACACTAAAATGTTTGAAAATGGCATTGTGACATTTTAGCACATTTCGACTGAAGCAGGCACACCCCCAAACCCCCAAACTGGGAATTACTCATGCTTCATTACTTTTAAAAGCCCATAGTGTCCACCTTATCTGCTGCTCCTACCACATCATTATGGCAATACTCAATTTAATATGACTACACACAAAATCTTAGTTGGGGTAGTAAGCCTACTTATGCTGTGTAACCCTAAATGCCATTTGACCTCCAAAATTTGTCGAGTCCTTATTTGAAGGCCTGCCTGGTGCTACTATAACTTCCACTCCTTCACCAAGCACTAGGATATTCCAAATGTGTTTCTAGTCCTAGAGTTAGCGATTTTGTCCATAGCCTACTGTCTTCTATTGGTGTTCCCTGCGTAAGAAGGCAGTTGCACATCTGACTGACTTTGTTAATTTTAGATCTATCTCCAGCCCACATTTCAGCCTAAGTATTGGAGAAGGAGGTAGCCAGGCAGCTTGCTGATCACCTAGAATTTCCTGATGTCCTGGAGTCATTCTGATTTGGTTTCCAAAGCTGCGATATCACAGAGAATGCACTGGTCATAGATCTCTATACAATGATTGTCATCTGGTGAGAGATCAAGAAATGTTCATCCTTATTCTACTCAACTTTTCATCTATATTTGGCACCATGGGCCATGTAAAGTTGGAAGGCAGACATGGGGACTATTTAGGGATGATGGGAACTGTGTCAAAATGGTTCTAGTCATTCCTAGCTGATAGGGAGCAAGTGGTTGTAACCAACTTCACCAGTCATAGCCGAGCTCACTGTCATGTTGGGTTTCCCAAGGCTATGTCCTCTCACCACTGCTGTTTGCAATGTGTGCTGCTGCTAGGGTAGCTCATGTAGTGCTACAGCACACGTTTTCACTACTATGCTGCCACCTTGCTGTATAGAAACAGAGACAGAACATGCAGGCAGCAGAAAATACCTTCTAGTCCATCATGTGTGCTCATTTTCCTATCTACCCTTGTATGTGTCCTTTGCTCCTGGCCAACCAGAACTTGTGACTGTGTTAGAGTGCTATGAGTGCCATGCATCAGATATTAGTGGGTGGATGGCCTCCAACTAACTTGCACTATACCTGGGCAAAACAGAGCTGCTACATGTAGGCACAAATTGGGGGCTATCAACACTTCAGTGTCCAGTACTGTATTTTAATGGTTCATATTCTTGAATGGGAGTCAACTAAAAGCTATTTTGAAAGTACATAGCCTTAGTTGCAGTTGTTGAGAGTTGCCTGTCATTTGAATCTCAGATGTCAGGCATTGTCTGGAGCTGCCTTTACCATTATAGAAACAGCCAGACTGCAACCTCTGCTTGAATACGCTGATCTATGGTGCAAGCATTCATCTCACTGAGACTGGACTACTGTAGTGCCCTCTTTACTTACTCCTTCTGCTTACCATGTGTTCTGATCTACTGCCTGCTGCTAGTCCAGAAGACTACAACAAGGCTTCTGATACAGTATATGCCTGGAAATAAGAACCTATCACCCCCTCAATTCAGGATTTGAGCAGCTGCCTGTTAGTTGATGTATCAACTATAGGGTTGTTTTACTCACTTAAAAACAAGGCCTTAGTCTTTCTATAGCACTTTGGGACCAAGTTCTGTTGCAGGATTACCATTTGCCATGGAACTTCTGAGGCGGTGGTTTGCAATTTCTGTGGAAGTTCTATAGCAGCAATGAACTGCCACATCACAGTCACTTTCAGTCACTTCACTACCAGTCTAGCATTGCTTATAAAGTGCTTTGGGCTACTGTGTATGAAAAAGCACCATATAAATGCTGATTCTTCTTCTTCTTCTTCACAGTGTCAGCTTGTCATCCCGACACCACATCCATGACTATGGGTATGGCAAATGGGATGGGGGGAACTTACAGCACTACTAATTCAAAAACTAAACCACAGACTTTTAGAAATAATATATATTTTTTTAAAAAGCTAAAATTAATCTGTCATATAAGGTCCTATCCTATTGCATAAATAAAATACGCAGAGGGGACCTTGTGTGATAAATGATTTATCCGTACTCATGCTGTTTATGCCACTTGTGAGGTCTCCACTGTGTATCAGTTGTATATTTATATGCCATCTGTAATGTAGTTTCTTTAAAAATAAATTTTCTTTTTGTGATTGTGAAATTGTATCCTCATTCACCCACCCTGTCTGATGTCAGCTCTGATTTGCAGGCCAGCTTCAATGAATTACAATGCAACCTCCTCAACTCCAAAGTACTGTTAAATTCTAAGAAGATCAAAGTAATGTACTTCCTCCCTTCACAGCACTCGGCATCCCTACAGTATGTCAGCAAGCCTCACTGGCGCCCATTATAACACTTCTTGGAGATTCACTTGAGACGGTAGAAAAATTTGAATGCTTAGGAATATGGCTGGACAGTAAACTATCGCTCGCTGAACAAATTGAATCCCTCACTAAAAAGTTTAAAATAAGATTGAGATTCTTCTATAGGAATAAATCCTTCTTCCCCACAAACTTTAGGAAAAGGCTTGTGCAAGTCACTTTCCTCACTCTGCTGGATTATGCGGACATTTCATTTTTGTGCCTGGCTCCTTACCCCCTTCTGGAGGTTCCTGTCTCTCTGCTCTGCTCGCCGCTCCCCCATTTTTTCCAGGCCTACCCACCTGGACAGAGCCACCAGGTGTGCACCCCTTTCCAAAGGAAACATGGTCTCTAAGTCCTGGTTTGTCTCCAAGGGCAGGGCCACGGGAGCAGGACCCCCCCCCCAGCAGACCTTAGTTTTTGCAGTGGGAGCGGTGGCAGAGGTGGGGGACATCATTAGTGGGCTGGCATATTTTTGTAGGAGTTGTTCCTGGGGGCAGGGACATGCAATGACACCATTGTCTGTCCCACCCCCCCAAACATGTGGTGCCGGCTGTGCAGGTACACCCTGCCTCTGCCAGAGGTCTGCATAGCACAGAACACTCTTTCCCCCTCCCCCCAGAGAAGGAGAGCAGCCCCTGGGACACTCAATCCTTCTCCCCCTGGCAGGCCTTCTGACTTCTGAGTCCGTTACCAAACCCAGGATGTCGGTGCTCAGTCAGATGCCTTACTGCTGCACTGGTGGGCCGGCCTGTGGATTATGCAGACATTATCTACAATTCTAGCTCAGCATCCAACCTACACAAATTAGACATCCTGTATCACCGTGCCATATGCTTCATAACCAAGGCACCATTTAGAACACATCACTGCATCCTTTATTCAGCTGTGGGCTGGTCATCACTCACCACAAGGATGCTTTTCCACACTAGTACCTGGGCCCTCAAAGCCCTACTTAACAAGCTTCCACCTTACATTACTTCCCTTTATCGTAAAACATGCAGCCACTATGCCCTCAGAAAAAGCATATACATCTTCCTAGATGTCCCCAAATTCTGCACCCTCTATGGCAAAGCTGCAATTAGTCATGCCATCCTGATCACCTGGAATACAATACAGGCCTCACTCAAGCAATCAGAATTAGTTTCCTTAAACTCCTTTAAATCCTTCTTTAACAAGGCACTTATGGATGCTTGCCATTGCCACTTTAGCTAGCACATCCAGCTTCCAGCTTTGATAAAGCTAGTTTAATATGCACTTACCCACATTTAACCATTCCCCTCTTTTTACTTTTAGCCACTGTTAGAACTTCTCCCTATCCCACTGTATCTGACAGGACATCAGTAGATATAGTCATATTATTATTATACTGCTCACCTGCATTGAATGTCTTATTGTCTCTGCAATATGACTGCATAGTATTCCATTTTTGACTGTCTCTCTATTGTAACTGTATGTCTGCCAATTTTGAGTATTGTATGTTGTTATCACCTTGTCCTAACAGGACCTCCTTGTAAATGAATGTGCTCCATGGAGTTTCCCTGCCAATAAACTTTAATTTGAACTCATTTGCACAGATCCCTTTGGAAATGGAATAAACAGAACAGTGGAGATATTTCAAGACTCATTTTTCATGCCAACCCACTTCTCCTGACACACTATGTCACCCAGTCAGACCATGACATGCACATGAACCCCTTGTGAAGGAAGGCTCTCAGGCCTGTCACAAGTGTGACACAACACTGCACCCTACCCTCCCAGGATCCAAGCAGTGGTATATGACAATGCTGCCCCCCCCCATTGTGCTGCGTAGCCAGCTCCTTGAGCTCATACATGAATCTGAGCTGCTGGCATGGTGACGCAACATGCTACCTGCTAGACCAATGGCTGGCCCAGCACACAAGCATTTCTTCATAACTTTTAGTTAATTCTGTCAACCCATGATAACATGAACTCAATACCTCTGTCAAAAATGTGTACAGCACAATTTTTCATTTAGCAGATCTGTTCTTTCACAGGTCTACACATCATTGTATTCCACCTTTCTAGGCATAATTATTTTATTTATTTATTTGTTTGCTTGTTTATTTAATTTTGTTAAAGGCAGGTTAAGTCATTTTACCAGTTATTCATTTCAGAAGGCTTCACTATATCTTAAAGGCACAAATAAATCTGTCTCTGTAGAAAGTATCACACCACAACCTTGGTATTATAGTGCCACAGTCAAAATATGATACAATAGCAAAGTCAAGAAAGACCGGCATCTCTTTTAGACTTTTAAAGGCATTAGTCTTGCTTCCACTTCAAGCAAAGACCATTGACAAGGACAGGACTTTGCAATTAAAATCCATTCTTTATTAATAAATTTAAAAGCTCTTTGCTTTCTTTTAATGCAAAAAGGATACTTTGATATAGTACATTCCAGCATGAAATGAGTTTAGAGAAGGGAAACTATATCCCTTGTGTGGGTTGGAGCACGTTTGCAATAGATTGTATTGGATCTCTCTTTGTGCAACAAATGATGATTTGGATTTCTGGATTTTCTGCATTAAATGAAAACAAAGAGCTTTTAAATGAATTAATAAAGAATCAATTTTAATTGTAAAGTCCTGTCCTGGTCCATGGTCTTTGCTTGAAGTGGAGCAATGTTAATTAACGAGCCTGCAAGTAGATATCGGTGACTTTACTATTATAACAAATAAATCTGTATAAAATAAGGTGTGCATTTAACAGGTCTATGTGACTGTCAAGTATTTGTTTAAATTGGCCCCCATGGAATAACTTAAGACTGAACATTTTATTAGGCTGTATATTGAGCAAATATCACAGTACGTGATGTGCTGTGCCACTTCCACAGGGAGTGGAAGCAGTGGTAGATAAACAACCACTCATTTCTGTGGCATAATGCAGCCCTGTCACAGAATCACAGAAATATGATGGCAGAAAAGGACCTCACTGGCCCATCTAGTCTGTCCATTCCCCTTCCCTATTCATCTTCTCATTTACAGGCCCGCCCCATTCCCCCTGCCTCATAACCCCATATGTCTTTCTCATGCCCATTTGAATCCCTCCACCATGTTGGATCCCACCACCTCTTTTGGCAGTTTATTCCAGTCCTTTACAACCCTCTCCGTGAAGAATTGCCCCCTCACACTGCCTCTATATCTTCCTCCTTCTAATTACATAATGTATGATGTCATTACATAATGTATTATGTGATGCCATTCATAACATCACATGCTGAGCATAGAGGGGTTTTGAATACAAAAGGAGGGGAAGAGAACCAGATGCTGTCAAAAAACTGTAAATATTAATAAAGAATCACCAAGAACTGTGAATTCTGTAGGACTGCAGATATTCTGTGGTAGATTGCAAGTTCTGCACAAAATTATGTGGCTGCAGAATTCTAGGGGCCTTGCTTATAAAGCCCACAACTAATCAGACCCTTAGTATATTTGCAAGCTTCTGACCCCATATATGCCACTCAGGGTAATAAGATTCTCAGACCAGGGGCTATGTTTTGGAAATGACACTTCTTCAGGATAAATAGTAGTTACTCAATAATTAGTTTGAACAAACTAACAAAAAACTAATGTTCCTGGTAAAAAAAAAGGCTTATCAGCTTGCCCAACCTCCCAGATGCCTCCAAATACAGTATGCAACCTTAAAGGGGATCAGTCAATACCAAGGGTCCTACACTCCAGTGTGGGGCTTGTCCCACTATGTACTTTGTGTGCAGAAACATTCTGGGTTTACTTAGTGTTTACTGTAGTCTAGTAGACTGAATCAGACTAATTTTGTTTAGTTCAAGGCTGACATCTTCTGTTACTACAAACCCCAGAATCCCCTGCAGCAGACATTAAAGCAGCTGGTGTCAGAAGAGATTCAATAGTCTTGACATGAAGACAGTACAGGGCTTAAAGGTAAGCATGAACAGATTTCTGCTTGCCAAGGAATCACATAGTTTTGGGGTAGAAGAGTTGTTGGGAAATCCCAATAAATTACTGAATGCTTGCAAAGCATATTTATTTATCCTGGCTAATGAAGCTGGATTGGGGCAGAAGCCCTTGGTCCTTTCCAACTTCAACATAAAGTAACCCTTCGCTATAACAAATGCTTTGGGAGCCATGTCTGCCATTCATTATGGCACCTCATTTTCATTAAAGTGAGGGACACCAGATTACAACTAGAATTTGTACTGTACTACAGTATCTGCATTGTCTGCTAGTCCATGCTCTTGTCCTGGCTTTTATCCCCTCCTTTCCTCAATTTAAACCTTTAAATAAAGAAAAATAACTTTAGGTTATAGCTGTTGCTGTTTTCACCGCATGCTAACCTGCTCAGTGCACCACCCCCAACCTGTTGCTCAGTCACCCCACCTCCTGGTCAACATCTTCCTCCTCATTAAAACCAGCTACCAGGAATTGAGTAGAAATTAGGTAATAACCAATACTGTACCCTCTCTAGTGTGCTGAGAGATCAAACTTCTGATTGCATGCCAAAGAGACTGACAGCATATGGGAGAGACTCCTTCAGATGAAAGGCTCTCTGCTTCAGTTACTTTACAGCTTAGTTAAGTTGCTGGAATGATCACTATATTGGTAACAAAAATAAAAACTTGTTATGCATTTCATTTATTGTAGTGAGGTGGGAGGGTGTGGTGATCAAACCAAAAGGGTGGGTTCTCTATGTCTGGAAGTTCTGATGGTTACTTCAGTCCCTCGTGGTCTCGGGTGGCAGCTCTTACTCTTAAAGTCACACAGTGGTACACACTTTTACTTATTTCTGTTTATTTTTTGTATAGAATAGGTTGAAATGGTGGATGTTAAATCCTTGTCCATGTTCTTGAAATCTCTGCCCTGCACGGCACTGCATAAAGGAGCTGATAATGTCGAGAGCCGCAGTCCCCATTCATTATATAACCTAGTATTCACTATAAGGAGGGACTAATGTATATTGAGTAATTGAGGAAGACCTGTTTTATATCAATAAACAGATGTTTCACCAGTAGCTTGGCTTCTCCAGTAACAGGAAAACCTGAAGAAGCCTGCTGCTGGTGAAATGACCATTTTGATGGTTTGATAAAAGTCCCCCTCAATTGATCATAGAGGCTTGGGTGTGCTGGCTGATCTTATATTCTCAGATGATAAAATACAGTTAAAATGGGCGTCACCCCCAATTTTGATCAGCAAGTAACCCACAGCTAAAAAAGTTATTAAGTGACTAATAACATGGGAAAGGACAAGAGACCTAAACATTCTTTCTTGTTTTGAGCATTTACCAACCACAAACGATTCTCAAATCCTCTTAACCATGTGCACAGTACTGTAGCAGAAACTAACACAAAGCTAGACAGGGAAGACAAGGGAAGGGCTGGGAAGGGAAGGGAATTAGCAATGTATAGCAACTTTTCATACAAGTTTTATGTTTAGTTTGTTAACTTGCAAACTGTATCCAAAGCACTTCACAAGCCATAAATAGTTGCGTTAGTTATTGGGCAACCATAGGGAGGCTAAAAGTGATCCAGAGATGGAACAAGAAAGCTAAGTGGACTAAGAGGGTGACCTTAACTTATTACCCAAAAAACACAATAAAGTGGCCAGGTCAGTCTGCAGAAGAACACGTCAGCAAATTTCTGTGTAGGCTATTACATTATACATGTGACGTGCCACTGTTTACCATTGCAACAGGTTCTCAGGCTATGCTTGAACTACAGTAGATTGTTTAATGTACAACATTTTCTGCTGGCAGCATGACAGTAACTTTGGAGTGAACTGGAAATTCTGTAAAATGCAAATACTGTTTCACTGTAAATCTTGATAGTTACAGGAACGTCAGTGTTTTATGTGACAGATATGCAAATGTAGTCCACTACAGCTTCTATTAAGACCTGATCAGTGAAGGTATAGCTAGTAGTTTCGGTAAAAGTTTTATATTTTGCAACTTATGCTGATTTGTTTCTTTATCTGGAACAAGAATAAGGATTACAATTATGCATCCACAATAAAGCAGTGTATTAAGATCATAGAGCCTGATCCACAAATGTGGTGGGGATATGCTCATAATAAGCATGTCCCTGCCAGGTTGCCCTCAACCCAGGGACCATGCAGGGATGGATGTAATCCATAATCTGATGCCCCACTCCCTGCTGGTGCATTACCTCCACACAGGGGCTATGGGTGGTACTGGAACATTCCTGCTGGGATTGCCCAGGGTGGCTCAGCAGTACCTCCCCAGCTACGCGTGGTGCTGAGCCTGAGGTCCACAGGGTATGGTAGCTTGTGTAAGTTCTGCAGGAGCTGCCATATTCCCTACCAGCAAGTCTACATGGTGCAGTTCAGCACTGGCCAGCACCAGTGATCCCAAAGTCCCTTAACAATACTCCCAGAGCATGGGTCTGGTGGAGTGTGAGTCATTCAGGCCCAGGATGGTCTGGGATAGCCAGGCAGAGAGGGGCACATAAGTGCTACAGCAGCCCCCATGGTTGTGTAGTTTCCACCCTGTCTGCCATCCATGCTTGCTGCCCTGGCAGTGCTCAGGATTAGGAAGTTGTATGCACCCACTCCCTTGCCAGCCCCTTACCAGTGTGGAGATGGTTGTGCAGCAGGGGATCAGGCATGAAGTGACTGTGGATGCTGTGGAGTGCCCCAAAGAAGCATATGAGACACTCCACAGGTTTCCAAAGCCATTCGCCACTGCAAAGTGGCTGCGTGTCCATTGTAGATCTGGCCCAGTGTGTGTGTGGTGTGTGTGTGTGTGTGGGTGGGGGGTGTGTGTGTGTGTGTGTGTGTGTGTGTGTGTATCATGTTAGTCCACATGCATTGCATCTTGCAACCATGTGTGTGGGGGGGGGTCTGTGTTTTACGTTATGTAGAAAACATGAAGAAAAGAACTGGAGATCAAGGAGTGAAGGTGCATATAAGGGTGAAGGTGCACATAAAGGTTCCATACCAGGCCCAAGTACATGCCTTGCACTGGTAGTGGATACTATGTAACTCTGAGGAACAGGGCTGGATTCCTTTTAGTATGGCCAAACAAACCTTGACACAGTCCAGGAAAGTCCATAAGTGGACCCATTACTATTTTAAGCCTTCCCAGATATGCCAGTGCATCTATTATTGACAACACCTTAATAATAACTAATTTAGTGCCAGCAGCAACCAGTGTACCTCATCACTGTTTCCAGGACCCGTTTCCCTACCTGGGATTCAAATAATACATCCATAAATGTTAAACCAAACACTACCCTCTCCATGTTGTGCAAACAACTCAACTGCCACAGCCATCAGTGCAGGTAATATGGCATTTACCAGTCTGCTTTGAACCCCTGTATAATGTTATCATGTCACACAGCAGCAAGTGACAGCCCACTGCTACTTACTCAGCTGCAATCCAGGAGGAAAATGACACATGTATGACTATGCCTCACTCTAAAGTTGCCCATATTTTTACAGACAAACAAGGTCATCCATATTCTGTACAGAGTAAGGCAGGTGAGGGAGACTTCAATTCCAGTAAATATATAAAATAATACACTTTATTTATTAATCATAAATGACCATGAAACTTGCTGCTAGTTTTTTGTGGGCCTGGGGCCATTTCATCAGGGCCCTCGGAGGTCCTATAAATAATACAGATAGATGTTATAAAATTGTTCAAGCCGGCCCAGTGGCACAAAGGGCTGAGGCGCTGGTGCCTTACCTCAAACCAAGCCTGTGACCCGGGTTTGGGAACAAACTCAGTCGCTGAGGGGTGGCCAGTGGGAGGAAAGGATTGATTGTCCGGCACTGCCCTCCCCGGGGTGGATTAGGTGATGCCTCACTCTGTAGTGGCTCCTGGTGGAGGCCGGGAGCACTACAAGAAGCGGCGCAACGTCAGGGGAATCAGAAAAGTGGAAAAACATCCCGGATTGGCCAGGATGACAGCAGATGATCTGCCGACAGCACCGAAGGACTCTTGTGGAGCCTGACCACCTCAGCAGCACCCTGGAGCTGAGAGAAAGAGTGTGCTGGCTGCCCTACTAGTGCCTTCCCTCTCGGCGAAGGGTTACACCAAGCTACCCCAGGGTTGACTGCTATCTGAGGTAGGGGTTCCAGGGGAGGACAGTAGGTGGGTGTCGGGGATCATGACTGCCTTAAGGAAGTGGCAGGTACGGGACACATAGGAAGATAAAGAAATAAAGCAAAAAATTAAAAATAAAACTGTTCATACATAATATGATTGTACTTGACATAATGTAACTCTATTAGGCCATGGGCTTGATTTTCAGAGAGCTGCTAGGTCAGTCCATGTTGTGATGATCCCTGACTGTGCAAATTCATGGTATGCCAAGGATCTTGTGCCTGATTTTAATACAACGGGGGTCCTTGTGCCAAATTCCCTAGAGTTGCCACAGTTGGAGTGTTGCGGTAAAGATTCAGTGCACTGGAGGATTTGATGGAGGGTCCTGTCAAGGCCCCCTGTCTGGAGCAAAATCAGCCCAGACCCACAATGGTAGGGTGGGGGGAGGGGCCTGAGAGATAGTGTTACAGTGAAGATGGACTGTTTGGCGGTATTGCCTTTGGGTAAGTATTTTCTTCAAAAGCAACATACATTTTTCTTAACTAATGACAACCTTGTCCTAAATTTACTCTTATCTCCTTTTCACCAGCATTTTTATGGACATTATCATGCTCATAATAAAATCCATTTTTGATATTTTATTGTCATCAATGTTATGTTCCACCTTGTAGTTTATCGTTCCATAAAAAAACGGTGACATGTTCAGAAGAACTTTAACAAAACCTAATATTTAGACACAATCCAGCTTGTATTTCCTATTAGTGCTGTATTCCTCCTCCCCATTATTTATTACGAGGTCATCTGTGTGAAAACAGTATCTTTGCTCTTGAAGAGTTTAAAGCAAAAAAAAATCTTACAATAGAACTGCCAAGGCTGGTGCTTGATGGAATGAGGTCAGCCATCCCCACATATAAGGTACATCAAAAGAGAAGCAGTACCAAGACCGAGACCAGGAACCAGGACTCAAGCTCTCAGCAAGCAGCCTGCCCTTGAACAGGGCTGCTGAGACACAGACAGGGAGAAAGCAGCCACAGCTTCCTTGAATTAAGATTATTTTCTAAACTACACTGAACTGAATTATTACTTTTTGTACCTGTGTAAGTAACTAGTATTGATTTTGTTTTTGTGGTTGACTTTGCTTAGTTCTAACTTTAATTTGCCAGGGAGAAATTGTAGCTGGAAGATATTTGCAGTCATTTGTGACTAGACCTGGTACTTAACCTCTGTGAAATAGGTGTCTGAAAGGAAGGAAGGCACTCCCTGGGGTGGAGGGTCAGAGTTGTAGTTGATTGTTTCTGGACAGCATAGGTTTACTCCCTCCACCTTCCCCTCACCCCCTGCCCAAACACATAACTTCCTTTATAGCAGGGTTCTGACATCACTTCCCAAAAATGCTAACAACATACACCTGTTCATATCCTTAAAAGGCACAGCACACTGAATAGGGGGTAGAGACACTCACAAGCTTGCACACAATAAAACAAGAACAAAAAACAACAAAAGAAAAGCATCTGTAACAGGAAGGGACACAGACATGTGGGGAGTGGTACAATGCACTGGCTCTGGACCAGCAGTCTTCCGGGAGACATTCTGGAGACTGCATTGCTGCCCTATTTGCAGGAACCTCTCTGGTCTGAGGGAGGGGGTTGTTCGTCTCCATACTGACCTGGCAAGGATTCAGGAAACCTGCTCCCACACCCAGGGACCACCCAGACCACCACCACTACCTCAGAGGTTGCCAAGAAAGAGGAGTGATTGGACCACAGTGGGCTCAGCAAGGGTGATGGTGGTGGAACAGATGTGCATCCCTCCAGCTGTGCCTTTCCACAATTCATTCGCCAGTCTGGGGGAGCATGGTTCCACTATGGAGGCACCTGCAGTGGAGACCAAGGAGGATGCTGGGAACCTCCACAATGGAGACCCACAGGAGGGTGGCACAGGACCCCACAGGGGAAGGAAGCAACTCCTGGTGGGGGACTCAATTGTTAGGGGTAGAACTGGGGGAGGGAGGGGAAAGGGAGGTAAGGTGCTTTCCCAGTGCCATGGCTTGGAGGGACAGGAAACTAACCCTCAGGATCATGGGAGCAGCTGCAAGAGGGAGGGAGCTGGATGCCATTATCCACCTAGGGATGAATGACCTGGCTGAGAATGGGATCAAAGCAGTGCAACAGGAGTTTGTGGAGTTGGGGAAGGGCCTTAGACAAGTAGCATGCATGGTAACTTTCTCAGAAGTGCTACCTGTCTATGGCATGGATGAGGCTAGGGTACCCTGCACCATTGGATTCAATGACTGGTTGAAAATCTGGTGCAGAGCTCAGGGATTGGGCTTCATTGGGGACTGGGGCTGTACCTGGAGGGATGCAGGCCTATACAGGCATGATGGTCTGCATCTATCCAGGAGGGGAACCAGGATCCTAGGTGAAACATAGAAACATAGAAACATAGACTTTGACGGCAGATAAGGACCACTTGGCCCATCTAGTCTGCTTCATTGGCAAGCATTTAAACTAGCCAAGGGGGGGACACTGAAAAGGAGAAGGGAAATCCTAGCCCCCCCAAAAAATCAGGGTAGTTATTGAGGTAAACACCAAGATAAAGCAGTCGATAAGGAGAAGGGCAGAGGTAAATGGAGAAAAAGACAAAGGCAGTAAGGACAGAGATGGGACAAAAAGAAATAAAGCCATAAAAAAATGGAGGTTAATGAGTACCAATGCCAGTAGTCTAGGTAAAAAGCTCCCCAAGATAGTGGCCTTGATGGAAGAGGGATGCCTGGGTATCATGGCAGCCACAGAAACATGGTACAGAGAGAACCATGACTGGGATGTCAATATACCAGGGTACACAATCAACAGGAGGGACAGGGATGGAAGAAGAGGAGGAGGAGTAGCTCTCTATGTAAAGGAAGGGATCAAATCAACAGAACTAAATGTTAAACAGGGAGGAGAGGAAGCACTGTGGGTCACCCTGGAGACTGGAAATGGCTCCACAATCTGCACAGGGGTTGTATACAGACCCCCATCTCAGGGGGAGGAAATAGACAAGGAAATGATAGAAAGCATCCTTGGGATGGCAGAGAAAGGGGAGGTATTGCTGATGGGGGAACTGAATATGCCAGATGTTAACTGGAGCACCTTTGCTGCAGCCACATACAAGAGCAGGACCATTATCGATGCCCTACAGGGGGCATGTCTCAGACAGCTAGATTTGGAACCCACTCAGGAGGGAGCAATCTTAGACCTGGTACTCTCAAATGGGGACAGAGAGAGGATTTCTGATCTTGAAGTGGGTAGCCATTGGGGAACAAGTGACCACCAAACAGTGTGGTTCATGATAAACTTAGCTGTAGAGTCAAGTCACACAAAAGTGAAGGTAATGGACTTCAGGAGGGCTGATTTTGTCAAAATGGGAGACTGCCTCAGAAAAGCACTAGCAAACAGGCAAGAAGGTGGGATGGAGCAACAATGGAGAAACATTTAAACCACCATCACAGAGGCAACAAGCCTCTGTGCGTAGCAATTAAGCAAATCAAAATGAAAGAAGAAACCTCTATGGTTCTCAAAAGATGTAGCAGGGAAGGTAAAGGAGAAAGAGAAAGCATTCAGGAAGTATAAGGGAACACAGCAGGAGCAGGACAGATAACTATACCAGTTAAAGCAGAAGAAAGTGGGGAAGGCAGTCAGAATAGCAAAGGCCCAAACTGAGGAAAAGATAGCCACCTCAGTTAAGATGAGGGATAAAACCTTTTATAGGTACATTAGGAAGCAAAGAAAGACTGAGGCAGAGATACTGAGGCTGAATAAAGAGGAAGGTGGCTGGGCAGAGAGCAACAGTGAAAAAATAGGGATACTGAATGAATACTTCTGTTCAGTATTCACAATGGAAAAGCAGGGGGAGATACCTAATCCAGTCAATAGAAGCACTCTGGATAGGGGGGTTGATATCAGTCCTTTCACAGAAGAAAGGGTTTTGAAAGAACTCTTGAAACTGAGGGTGGACAAAGCAATGGGGCCAGATGGGATTCACCCAAGAATACTAAAAGAACTAAGGGTAGAACTAGTAACACCACTGACCACCCTTTTTAACAAATCATGGGAGGATGGGGTGGTACCTGAGGACTGGAGGAGGACAGATGTGATTCCCCTTCACAAAAGTGGGAGCAAGACAGAGGCAGGAAACTACAGACCTGTCAGTTTGACCTCAGTGGTAGAGAAAATGATGGAATCACTGCTGAAAGAAATAATTGTTGAGTATCTAGAGGCCAGTGGGGCACAGGACCCAAGGCAGCATGGATTCACAGCAGGAAGGTCATGTCAGACAAATCTAATTGATTTTCTTGACTGGGTGACCAAAGTAGTAGACCAGGGAGGGGCTGTGGACATGGCCTACCTAGACTTTAGCAAGGCATTTGACACAGTCCTGCACAAAATATTAATAAACAAATTAGCCAGCCTGGGAGTGGGTCCCAGAGTGGTAGCCTGGGTAAAACACCGGCTGGACAACAGGACACAGCGGGTAATAGTAAATGGAGTCCACAGTGAAGTAAGGAGGGTTACTAGTGGGGTATCGCAGGGTTCAGTACTGGGGCCGGTCCTTTTTAATGTCTTTATGAATGACATTACAGAGGGACTAGAAGGGAAAGTATGTCTCTTTGCAGATGGCACAAAGATCTGCAACAGGGTTGATATGCAAGGTGGGGTGGAAAGGATGAAAAGGGACTTGGTAAGGTTGGAGGAATGGTCAAATACGTGGCAGCTTAGATTTAATGCAAAGAAGTGCAAAGTAATGCACCTGGGAAACAAAAACCGAGGGGAAGAGTACAGAATGAGGGTGAGATACTGACAACAACAAAAATGGAAAGGAGCGGGGTAGTCATATCAGATGACCTAAAGGTGGGCCAGCAATGTGAGAAGGCAGCAAGGAAGGCTGGGGGATACTGGGATGCATAGGGAGAGGCATCACCAGTAGAAAACAGGAAGTTGTTGGCCCTCTGTACAGACAGTTAGTAAGAGCACATCTGGAGTACTATCAGTTCAGGAGACTCCATCTCCGCAAAGACATAGACAGGGTGGAGGCTGTCCAGAGGAGGCAACTAAAATGGTGCAGAGTCTGCATCAGAAGACATATGAAGAAAGACTAAAGGAGCTTAAGATGTATAGCCTCAAGGAAAGGAGGGAGAGGGGGGACATGATAGAAACTTTCAAATACCTCAAGGGAATCAACAAAGTCCAAGAGGGTAGCATCTTTCAAAAAAGTGTGCAAGAACAAAGGGTACAATTTGAAGATAGAGGGGACAACTCAGAGGTAATGTGAGAAGTATTTCTTTATAGGAGGGTTGTAGATGCATGGAACAGCCTTCCTGAGGAGGTCGTAGAGTCAAAAACAGTGGGGGAATTCAAGAATGCATGGGACAGACATAAGGCAGTTCTAGTGGGGGGTAGGAGGAAGTAGGCTGTTGGTTAACTAGGATCTGCAGCTTATCCGTTAGGTAGGGAAATGGGCAGACTAGGTGGGCCATGCGGTCCTTATCTGCCATTAAATTCTGTGTTTCTATGTTTCTATGTTACAGCTCCCCATGGTTGGATGGCACCTGCAGCCGCCAACAAAGACCAGGACCCCGGACTCAAACTTTCAGCAAAGTACGGCGGCAGCACAGCCAATCAGATCATAGGTGCTTCTCGCTATCCAGCTCCGATTGGCCAGTACTATCTCCATTTCTTTTCCACCTGGCACTGTCTTGAATCTAAAGTTTTACTACAGTTTTAAGCAAAAATCATCGGTATAGCTGTGTAAAAGTTGTTAAGAATTTTAAAGTGATTTACAGCTCCTTTCCTGTTTATTTCTAGTGCAACCCCACATCCCAGGCTAAGCTATCTGCCTTTGGTGCCCAAACCCAGTCCCCTTTGTCTTGCTAATTCTACCCCCTGCTATACTCTGTCTACCCTGCCTAACTGCTATTTAAACAGCTTTTTTCTCTATCCCTGCAACTGCCTGCCCTTGAACAGGTCTGCTACGGCTCCCCACGACTGGACAGCACTGCAGCCACCAACAGAGACCAGGACCCTGAACTCAAGCTGTCTGCAAGTTTTTGGCCATCCCGCCCACCCACATTCCCACCACTCTTTAAATACACTTTTTACCCACCCACTTCTCACTTCTTCTCCCACTGGCTACCTAAAACCCTCCTTCAATTGATCTCCCAATCCTATACAGGAATCAATCATATTTCCTGCTCACTATCCCATAGCTCTCCCCTCCTCCTCCTCCTCCTCCTCCACAGAGTTGCCACTGCAGCTAGGGTGCTATAGTACTTCACTTTAGAGCCAGAGCCATGCTCCTACTGCCTGGCTACCTGCCCCTATTTATTTCTATACTCATCTGCCTCCCTCCCTTCCTCTCAAACATGCAACTAACCTGTCTCAAAGTTCACTCCCCTGCCCTGCCAGACCTAGTAAGGCTCCCTTACTCCACTATTTTGGCGACCATTTCTCCTCACACCCCAATCTGGGTCCACTCAACCTCATGTCCCAACCCCTCACTGTCATGGATAATTCTTCAGCTAATCACCCCCACCCCAGCCCCTAATATTCATACACACCTGCTGCCTAGATGGCTGTCACTCATTTCCTGGTGCATACAGCTGTTTGCATACTACCTAACATTCGCTGTCCTGCTCCTTGCAGCAGGTGACATACACCCGAACCCCAGCCCCCAATCCACTCCATCCCTTTCAAACTCAACATGCCCCCTTCCTAACTTGTCCTCCACCTCAGTGCTCTCTGGATGCCCTCTCCCCCTGTGGCCTGCGTGTTCTGCACCTAAATATAATAAGTCTTGCCCACAAACTTGATTCTCTCTCTCCAGGTGCTCACTGCCCACTATGCCCCAGATATCATCACCCTTTCCAAAACATGGCTCAATAAAAACATCACTGACCCCTCGGTCACTATCCCAGGCTATGCTATGGCCCGTCAGGACAGCACCACCAGAGGTGGCTGAGTGGCCATCTATGTAAACTCAGAATTGCACTATTCGGTTGTCCTAGCTAAGGCTGAACCAAAAGTCTGCTAATTTATACTGATACAACTGGCTCTCCCCTTCTTACTCCCAATCTACAGTGCAGGAATATACTGCTGGCCAGGCACACCTACCTCAGCTGTCACCAACCTCCTCATGCAAATCTCCTCCCTAACCCCTACAGGGAAATTATGTATTATGGGAGATTTTAACCACAATTGGCTAGTTCCAGCCCTCAATAAAGCCCAGACTGAAATATCTGTGCTGAATCTCTCATATATCATTACTGAGCTCACCCACCTAAACCCCAAATCTGGCAACCACTCACTTCTAGACTGGGCCCTGACTACCCACCCTCACAGGATCATCAAATGTAGGACTACTTCCTGACTCCCTGAGTGACCACCATATTACATACAAAGTCCACAAAATTCACCAACCCAAATCACCTCCCAAGTTTCTAGTCCAATGGTCCTACAAATCCCTCAATCTCACCCCCTTGTTAGATGACCTTTCCCTAGCTAGCTGGGCCCCCTCCTCTTCAGTCAGCTCCATTGACGATGCCCTTCTACACTTCAAAAACACATTCCTCAATGTCTGGGACACACATGCCCCACTGCATCGTACAAGGGTACATAACAACCACCTGCCTTGGATCACCCAAGAACTCATAGAATGTTAAATCACATGGGACAAAGCATGGAGAGATCATAAATCTTCATGCCTCCCACAAGACCTTGCCACATACCGTATGCTTTGCAGAAAGTGTACCAGAGCAACTAGCCAAAGCTGATTATTTCAGCAACTCCCTCCAGTCAAACTTAAATAAACCCACAAAATTCTGGAAGGTCATTCACTCTCTCTTTGCTCCACCAGCAGCAAATCCCACTCCACTCCTAAACGTTAAAAACTCCTTTCTCTTGGAACCAAGAGCAGTCGCTGCTGAGTTCAACACATATTTCTCCACATGTGCTGCTACTCTCCTCTCTTCCCTGCCCACCACTGCACCACACACAGCCACTGCAGACATAAAGAAACCTCCTGGACCTCGCACCTTCTCCTTCAATGACATCTCACCAGCGGATGCCCTAGATGCCCTACTATAACTCAACCCATCAAAAGACAAATCCCCATATGGTTTGGACCCCAAACTCCTCTACCTTTCCACCCCCACCATAGAAACCCCGCTTGCCAACCTCCTAAACCAATCCTTTGCCTCAGCAGCAGTCCCCCAGGTATGGAAGCATGCCGTAGTCATCCCCCTCCCTAAGGGAGGGTGCCTCTACCTCCACTTCAAACTACCACCCTATCTCGCTCCTCCCAGCTCTTGCAAAACTGCAAGAGCACCTTGTGCTCACCCAACTTACCTCCTTTCTCTCTGACTCAGATTTCTTCACGTCGTTCCAGTCTGGGTTCAGGAAGGGACACTCCACTGCCTCCTCCCTGATAAGGCTCACTGACACCATCCTTTCAGGTATGGATAGAGGGCAGATCATCTCAACCATCTTCATCTCTTCATCGACCTTGCTAAAGCATTTGACACTGTCTCACATCCCTTACTGCTTTCATGCCTCTCTGAATCTGGGCTCTCTGTTGCTGACACCAGCTGGTTCAGTGCCTACCTCACTGGCAGAACACAATCTGTAAGAACCTCCGATGCCATATTCACCCCCCTTTCCATAACTACTGGAGTCCCTCAGGGGTCAGTTCTCGGACCCATTCTGTTCTCCATTTTTCTAAATGACCTGCCACTCATCTCTGCTCTACTTCATTGATTCACATGTATGCAGATGACACCATACTTTTCTCCTCAGGCACCTCCCCGGAAGCAGTAGCATCTAACCTCCAAGCTGATTCCAACAAAGTTCAGCACTGGTTCAGCTCTCACCAGCTCTCGCTCAATGCTAAAAAAAAAGTCACCTTGACATTTGGCACAAGACATCTGTCCAGGCTCCCCTCCCTTCCTTTTTTCCACACCCTGGACAGGCAAATACTTGAGGATGTCACCTCATTCCGATACTTAGGGGTATGACTCAACCAGTATCTATCTTTCTCTGACTACATTGACGCTATCACAAAAAAACTGAGCCCCAAGCTCAGTGCCCTGTACAAGAACCATAGTAGCCTCCCTCTAACCATGCACCATGAACTAGTTCATAAGATGATACTTCCCTCCTTCAACTACTGCGACATTGTCTACAGTGTCACTCCAAAGTCCACCTTATCAAAATTAGACTCCCTTTTCAATGCTTTCTACGACTTTGCTCTCGATGCCCCTTCCGCTCAACCATCACTGTAACCTCTACCAGTCCCTGGCATTTCCATCCCTCGAAAACCAATGCATTATACTCTGCACTAAATTTGTCTCTAGGTTCTGGCTAGGTGTCCTCCCATCATACCTTTCCACCATACTCTCATCTGCCCCCACCCCCACTCATGCCCTTAGATTCCTTGACTCCTGCCAATTATTAATCCCTCAGCAGAGGACCACTGTTTGCCAAGCAGCCTTCTCTCACCGCTTCCCTAAGCTCTGGAATGAGCTCCCTCTGCAAATTCACCACTCCTCTGCCCACTCTCATTCTAAAGCCCTGGCAAATTACCTCATGGTAAATTGCTCCTGCACCTGACACCATCAAGTGCTGCCCCTGTTCTCGCCCTCCCCCCTTGCCTGACCAGTGGCACATAGCTAATGCTACAGAAGCTGGCTTATTGGTCCAACCTACACGCTTACTGTCATGTGCTTTCTTGTGAGTCTACGTCTGCAATTGTTAGCCCTTGTATTCCTTACTACTGTATTTCGTATATGTGTATTATGTGCCTATCTGTAACCAAAGTTGTTACCATGATCTCATCTGTAACTCATACAAAATGTAACCTCATGTTGCTGCATATACTGTTAAATGTTCCTCACTTGATAAACTGCATGTTATTCTATCCTCTGTACACCATCCCCCCCAGGTCGCACAGGGAGATGAACATCTTGTTGCTCAGTGTGCCTTTCCTGGTAAAACAATTCAATAAATAAATAAATAAAAAGGACCAACAGTGTGTTTTATCTGCAAAACATTTGCTAAGTTACTGAGAGATACAAAAATATTACAGAAATAAAAAACACACAATAGCAGCACAGTCAGCCTAGACTAATAGGAGTCCTGCTGCTGCTATTGTGTGTTTTTTATTTCTGTGATATTTTTGAATCACTCAGTAACTTAGTAAACTTTTTGCTGATAAAACACACTCTTGGTGCTGCTTCTCTTTTAATGCTCCTGAAGAGTTTGTCTGTTCCTGCTGCTGTCTCCCTACCTGAAGTCAAAGAGCACTGCTTGTGATAGCACAGTTACTCCCATGGCAACAGATTGTGATGTCACAACAGAGGATTATGACTTGAAGCAGGGAGTAAGCTATAGAGGAAGAGGGACTCTAAAGGAACTTTAAAGGACAACGATCATACATTCATGCAAATTCCCTTAGTAATAAATAATGTGGAGGAAAAATATATAAAATATAAATGAAATGCAGGCAGAATTTCACCTAATAATTATGTTTTTTAAAGGTTTTTTGAGGTGTCAGTAGCTCTTAAAGCTCTCTAGGGACTGGCATGCATTCTTTCTCATTTCTCAGATTTTTCAATGGCATATCCATTATGTCATAATTAGTTCTCATACCTCACTAGCTGGATCCAGATGTAATAGCTATGGCACTTGAGTGGGGCCCACAGGTAGACAACTGCCATAAATGGGGTTTTGTAGAAGGCATGAAAAGGACCTGTTGACACATATTACAGAGTGTGGAAGCTCCATCCCTGTCACCATACCCTACCATGGGGGACCTATACAGGCAGAGCCATGCTGATGGTCTACTACACAGTCAGGGACTGTCACCATCAGACACGTGGGTGTTGTTCAATATGCCCCCACCCACCTGATATGATGGTACACTGTTCTACCACAGTAGGGTACAGTGGCAGGGATGGAGCTTCCACAATCTGTTATATGTGTCAGCAAGTCCTTTATATGCCATCTGCCAGATCTCATTTATGTAGTCTGCCTTTTGATGTGCCCTACTCATCTGCTGTAGCTATTACGGCACCTGTAGCGTTACGCCAGCTCACAGAAAGCTGTGCATCAGGGGCAGGTGGTGCTGCCCGGGGTACATCGCTATCTGGCAGCAGCACATCATACTGCAAAGCCATGGCCTATCACTGCATGTTGGGAAGTTAGCATGATGCAGGACATCTGGCAGGGCTGATAACATCAGGGGGTCCTGGGAACGGTTAGTGCCTGCTTAGTGCAAACTACCTTGTCCATGAGTCTTTGGAACTGTACAGGGCACAACTGCCCCTGTGCCACCCATGTACCCTGCCACACCTTGCTGTGCCCATGCCTCCTACAAAAGCACCTCCCAAGTCCGTCTTCACTGTATCACAACTTTGCAGGCTCCCCTTCCCCCATGTGGCACCATCCCAACCTGCTGTGCAAGGGCTGTTAGACCAGCTTGTGGTTGGTCTAATGACAGCACTGACTTGTGGCCAGGGAGGGGCTTTCAAAATCCAAAATAAGGGGGTGCTGCAACCACGCTATGGTGCAAGCCCCCTTCTGACTAGGCACACCACTACTTTTGGCACAAAGGTAGTGTACGGCAGGTTTGGCACATGGCCTCCCATTTTCAATGCAGCCTGCATTCAAAAAGTGGGAGTGCCTCAAATTTTTTTTTTGCTCCTTCTGGGCCCCTGCAGCCCCACTCCTTTTGGTATTCATGTTGGCACCCCTCCACTCAGCAGACCCAATGCCCACTGCTGTAACAGTCTTGGCTTCTCCTGGACCTCTACTGACAGTTCCCATGGTAGTCCAGCTTATCCCTACCAGGGGGGCCACCCCCAAAAGTGGCAGTGGAGGGGAGTGACATTACACAGGGGATGCCAGTCAGTGGTCAGGCATGGTGCACTGGGTGGTTGATAGCAAGAGGGGTTCTATGGAAGGCTGCCATCTGGCACTGCAGGTGTCCATTTTCCTGTGTTCTGGGACACCGATTTAGCACCCACAGTGTGTACAGTTACAGCAGCATCCTGGGGGATGAACAACAGTGTGTGGTCACTCACGTTGCCAAGAATGCTACTGTGAACCACCTCCAGGAGCCTCTACTAGAGTGGTATGCTGTATCCTACCCCCGGGAGGGAAGCATCCAAAGGACACTGTCAACTCCCTCACTGCTATTCTGGTATCTGGGTTTGGGGCATGAACCCAGATCACCAGCATGCCCGAGCGATGCCCCATTGCTTGGAGCTGGGTTGCCTCAACTTTTGATGCAAGGTGCCACTTGCATCAATTCCCTTTGACACAGGTGCCTTGTGTCATAAATTGGGCTTTGTAAATCGAACCCCATATATTGTCTTTAATTACAATTAAAATGAGATTGACAATGAATGTGTCTGTATCTCTGTCTTACAGACTATTTATTATGATAGTCATTATAAATAGGGCTTATGCCATAGGCTGATTTAAATTATACAATGGCAGAAGAATTGCTCGTTTCCCAATTGGTCACTCTGTGCCTGGGACAGTGATGTTATTGAACAACAACATCACTGGAAAAAGGCCAGGCACACAGGTGACTGCAGAACAGCAACATAAACCCTCCCTCCCCACACAAGCCATCATGAAGCACAGTGCCCTGAACTCGCTACAGCTTACCCTCTCCCCCAAACAGCAGCTACGTGCCTCACTTTACCGTTCACAGGACTCGCATCAAATAGAACATTACAGCCTTCAAAAAAAAGAAATGAAATTCTCATACCAGTTTTTCCCCCGAGCCGAATGGTTTCAGAGAATTGTGCCGACCGTAACCGCTGGTCATGCACTTCAGAGAAGCCACTCAGTTCCGGGACACATAAAAACCAAAAGGATTCACAAGCAAAGTATTTATAATGTTTAAAAAGCCATTACTGAAAACTGCTTTCTCGGCCTTCATACCATGATGAAGCTTGCACATCCGCGCCACACTCCAGTCACCGATCAGCTAGCTCAGCACCAAAAACGAACTGCCATACTGCTTAGCTTCTCATTTTTAAATGCATTTGTAACAGTTACCTGAGTAGGACAATACTCCATTTTCTGTTTTCTTTCCCATGTAAAAAAGTATCAGACACGGACAACAAAATGAAAGAGACAGAGACGGGAGTGAGTGACAACAGAGAGGAAACAAACTGCGAAACATACAATGCCATCTACTGGCCAGCTATAGTAATAACTGACTTTTTTATGTAAATGTAAACCAACACATGCAAAAAAAGCTGAAAATGCATTTTAAAACATTTTTTTCTTTCTTTTTACTTATTTATTTATTTTTACAGATGAGCCATTGTATAATAGCAATAAGGCACTCCAGGGTGTGTGTTATTGTGTAATAATGTCACTCCTGGGGTGGCAGAAGCACTCGGCTTCACCTCGTGCTTCAACCCACCCCAGGGGTGACATTATTACACAATAACACACACCCTGTCATGCCTTATTGCTTAAATATTAAATTCATTTTTCTATGCACACTTTGACCTCAATGACCTCATGAGTGTTGAAGCTATGAGTGAGGTCTAAAGAGGTAAAATGCTGCGGAAAAAAATAAATGTGATGTTTTTAGCCAGCTCATGGCTTATGTGATATATGCAAGGACAATGCCTCTATAGCAAGGAAGAGCATACTGCTAAAATCCTGTTACATACAGTAGTTAACAAAATCACTTTTATATCTTTTAATTTAATTTGGACTTTTTCTATATCACAATGAATCAGTCCACAGTTGCCATGCACATTCAAATGAGCACATTCCAATGAACGCATTCAAATGAAATTAGTATTTGAAACATTCCAAATAAGTTCTGGTAAGGACTGATATCATTAAGGAATTCTATAAGGTGTTTTGGAATCTAAAGATACTTCTGAAGTAAAAGTATCCATTATGACTAGAGATGTTGTGAAATAAAATTACGCTGGCGGCTGAATTAAAGAACCCCCCCCCAATTATAGTTCAATCCCTGCCCAGCCATGACCCCAATATGTTTAACCCTCCAAAATAAAAACAATCCCATCCCTCTCCCTGGTGTCTAGTGGACTTACCCCACCCTGTCACCAGAATCAGACTGATAATGCCCACTGCGCTCCCCCCAAGCACCCTGACTGGGACATCGGTACAACCCTCCACTCACCTCAACAGCCAACGGCCTGACTGAGCATTTCAGTGAATGAACACATGCTTGTACAAGCATGCGCTCATTCATTGCCGGGAGCCCGATTGGGTAACTGGGGGGGAGCAGGGAGTGTGCTGTCAGTCTGACAGTGATGACAGGGTGTGGGGTTGGGGGCTCAACTAGACACCTGGAGAGGGACAGGAATTTTGTTGGTATTTTTTTAAATAGATTGAGGTCATGACTGGGCTGGGGATTGGAATATAACTTGGGGGGTTCTTTAATTCTTCTTAATTCAGCCGCCAGCTGGTGATCATTGGGGGTACACTAGATACCAGGGATATTGTATGGGCTGGTGAGCGGCAGTGGGGGGGGTCCACAAGACACCAGGTTGGGGTATGAAATTGTGTCAAATTGTGAAATTTTGCCCACAGGTGGCGAAATTTCACCCCATCCGGGATAAAAATGTCACATTTCACCCTGTGGAATATTTCGTAAAATGCACAGATTCTGCAAAATATTTCACCGGGTGAAATTTTCCAGTTTCACACAGCATTAATTATGACTCTCTTGAAGTGGAAGTAAATTGTTTTCACCCCAGTGCAAAATAAATAAGAGATACACAATGGTCTAACTCAGAATATGCCATTTATCTTCAGGAGTTAGGAGGCAGGATCGTAGCTCATGAGTGGCAGAGCCATGACTGATTTATGAAAGTCCTGCGCCCTCACAAGAGATGGTAAGTGTCACATTCTGAGGGAGGCCATTGTGTATCCAGCTTATGCAATGTATTTTAAGTTGCAGTGATTTCATATTATTTCTTTAAATTAAGATGTACGAGTTCTGTTTGATTTCACTGCTCTGTTTTGAATGCAGCTGAGGTCAATGTGATGTGATCGAACTTTGTTCAAGCTGCTGTTCCATTGGTTAGGTTTTCCCTGATGTTTGGTACAGTAGCTGACAACTTCACAGCAAGGCTCTGATGTTTACAGCGGGAAACTCCAAACAATATTCCCTTTGTTTCCTTAACTACACTGTAGATACAGAGTAACTACACTGTAACTGCATTACAACTGCAACAAACATGTAACTACAGTGTAATTACCCCTGTTGCATGCAATTAATGATTACCTACCCCACAGTTACACTGAAACTGACACACTATAAAGTGTGGCTTAAGTATGAGGACAATTCTGGTAGAAAGAAGATTATATTTGTAAGATTCACCATTGGGGGTGCACTGAATTTTCTGTTTTAACTGATGTATGTCATAAAGCAGTAGCACTTCTAATGAAAAAGTCATTTACATTTTGTGAACGAGCAAGGGTTGAGCTGCTAATTTTGTGTTTGTTGCAGTCTCTGTCACTGGGATCACTGGCCAAGGGGCGAGGCACTGAAAAGGAGCAAGAAAATCCCAGTCTCCCCCCACAAAGCACAGTAGTTAGAGAGGTAAACACCAAGGCAGAGAAGTCAGTAGGGAGCAGGACAGGGATAAATGCAGAAAAACATGTTAAGTACAGGGATGGGGCTAAAAGGGGTAAGGTCATAAAAAATAAATGGAAGGTGATGAGTACCAATGCCCATAGTCTGTGTGACAAGCTCCCTGAACTAGTGGCCTTAATGGAAGAGGGATGCCTGGATATTGTGGCAGTCACTGAAACATGGTACACAGAGAACCATGAGTGGGAAGTCAACATACCAGGACACACAGTCTACAGGAGGGACAGGGTGGGTAAAAGAGGAGGAGGAGGAGGAGTAGCTCTCTATATAAGGGACGGGATTAAAGAAACAGAACTAAAGAGTAAACAGGAAGTTGATGAGTCACTATGGGTCACCCTGGAGACAGAAAATGGCACCACAATCTGCATGGGGGTTGTGTACAGACCCCCATCTCAGGGGGAGGAAATGGACAAGGAAATTATAGAAGGCATCCTTAAAATGGCAGAAAAAGGGGAGATATTGTTGTTGGGGGACCTGAATATGCCAGATGTTAACTGGAGTACTTTTGCTGCAGGCACATCCAAGAGCAGGATCATTCTTGATGCCTTACAGGGTGCATGCCTCAGACAGCTAGTGTTGGAACCCACTCTGGAGGGAGCAATCTTAGACCTGGTACTCTCAAATGGGGAGGAGAAAGTGATTCAGCCTTTTCTGGTGATCTGTGTGGGCTAGACGCTTAGGCGCCTAACCCCCCCCAAACCCTCCCAGTCTTTTGTTGTTCAGATTCTTGTTTCTTGCACCTAATTGCAGATTGCCTGCAATAAAATTGCCTTCTCACTGCCTTCTCCTCTGTCCCCTGACTTGCAGCCGGCACAGCCCTCCAGCTCCAGCCACAGAAGGGCCGGCTGCCAGTAGCCGGCCCGGCTGACCTCAACTGAACAGAGATCCAGGAGGCCAGGAGAAGCAGTGTGAAGGTCTGGGCAAGCAGCGAACCAATCGGGAAGCGACCACTGTCTCTGCCTTTGCTTCCGTTGGTGCGCCTTTCCCATTGACTTTAGCTGGACTCTGCAACACTATTCTGGATGGGATTTTTCTGCTTAGCTGTAACTTGTATTAATTACCTTAAAGAGCTGTTTTACTTAAAAATGTGGGCAATTTAAACATGTATTGATGTGATGTTTGCTAGTGATTCAGCCTTTTCTGGTGATCTGTGTGGGCTAGGCGGCTTAGCCTAACCCCCAAACCCTCCCAGTCTTTTGTTGTGCAGATTCTTGTTTCTTGCACCTAATTGCAGATTGCCTGCAATAAAAGTGCCTTCTCACTGCCTTCTCCTCTGTCCCTGACTTGCAGCCGGCACAGCCCTCCAGCTCCAGCCACAGAAGGGGCTCGAGGCACGCCAGTGGGCGGTGGCGACCTCCAGCGAACAGAGATCCAGGAGGCGGGAGAAGCAGTGTAAGGTATGGGCAAAGCCGCAAAATTTTGCCCGCCCCCCCCTTGGTTGATTGTATTTATATACTCTTTCCCGCCATTTCTCTAACCCACGCCCACATCTATTTCCCTTCTTTATTAACCCATACCTACCCTGCACAATGCTAACTTGTTTCCTTTTGCTCCTTAGCCTCTCATCTCCCCCATTCCATTATGATAATCATGTTATACCCCCTGTCATGATGAATAAGTTAATGAGTATGTTCTGCTCTCCACTGCCATCCACAATGTACAACCATCTATTCCTTATTCACTTTGAACCACTCTTACACTGCAACCCCTGGGGTATCCCACATAAAGCCTCTCTAACAATCCAGCACTCCCCTAGCCCCTTACATGTATCCTGGATTTATAAAAACCCACTATGCCTGTCCATCAGACTCCTATGTTATGATAAAAGACACACCTATATAACAGGACCATCTCCCACTACACAGTGGGCATCTAGGACTAAGAGGAAATGCTCTGATCACTCTCTATCCCTATCCCTTGGTGCCCTACTCAAATTAATCTTCTACCTCCTTTTATGCATTGGCACCATTGAGATTAATCCTGGCCCCATCATAAGTTTATCTTCCCCTGCTGATCTGACTACCATAAAAGGCCTAAGCTTCATACACTTCAATGCTTGCAGCCTACTAAAAAAGTTCATCTTAATACAGGCTTGGGTGCATACTCTTCCAGACTTCCTGGTCATCTCTGAATCTTGGCTCAGGCCTACAACAAAGACAGTGTTGTAAAACCTTCCCAATTACCACCAGCTCTTCAGAGCAGATGCCCCTTCAGGGGGTGGTGGGAGGTAGCCATATACATTAAGACACCATCTCTGCAACCTGCCTCATCAACACATCTGAGCCAAATGAATTTGAATGTTTATCAATCAAAATATCCTTCCTAATTCGTCTTCATTTAAACTGATTGGATGCTATAGACCCCCTCTGCAGGCCTTAAACTGCTTTCTCACCTAGGGTCAATTCTCAACCTAGGCCCTGAAGATACCGTCATCCTTGGTGATTTGAATTTAAACTGGCTGTCTAATGTATCTGCACCTTTGATAACCTTTTGTGACACCTATGGATTCACACACAGCTAATTAAAGACCCAACTAGGATCAACCTAAGAAATTCCAGCAACAGCTCACTCCTGGATATTATGTTGGTAAACAAGCCTCACTTATACTCACATGCAGGAGTACTGACGAGTGATGTGAGTGACCATTACCCTATAGCTGGCATAAGATCCACACTCAAACCACCAAATCCTGCAGAATTTATCCTCAAAAGGTCAAAAAAGAATTTCAATATCTCAGGTTACCTCCATGACCTGAGTACTACAATATATTGGCAAGATTTCTATCTTACAACCTCTGTTGAAACAGCTCTCCAGACTTTAAAGGATATTATCACCAATGCTCTCAATATTCATGCACCTATCACCAGTATCAGAACTAAAGGTAAAATCCTGCCCTTGGTTCACCTCTGAGCTTAAAGCAGCCTTGAGAACCAGAGACAAGCTGTGAAAAAGGCAAGAAAACAAAGGACACCAGAGATTGGCTAAATTTCAGAAAAGCAAGGAATTCATGTACAAAAAATAAGAACTGCCAAAACTGCCTACTATACAGCTGAATTGGATGCCTCCTACAATAACCCATCAGACTCTAGGGTACAATAAAAGGACTTCTGGGCCAAATTTCTACTCTGCCTTAACCACCAAACTGCTACTAAATGATACAGAAATTACAGGTAAACAAGAAATCTTAAATATCTTCAATGTTCACTTCACCACTGCTGGCCTAGCATTTGACTCATCACCTGCAAATATCCTGAGATCTTCCTTGAACCTGCAAACTACTGTGGGACAAATGGCCACTTCAACTTTTCCTTCATCCCAATATCCGTGAAAGAAGTGGAAGTCTCCTCTCTAATTTAGACACCACTAAGAGTGCAGGTGCAGCTCCCTGGATCCCTATTTCTGAAAATTGCTTCGCATGTCTTATCTGCCCCTCACTCATCTCTTCAATCTTTCCTAACTACTGGATCCATTCCATCTACTTGGAAAACAGCTCAAGTAGTTCCATTACTCAAATCTGGTGATACTAGGGATCTCAACAATTACAGACCTATCTCCATCCTACCAGTACTATCTAAGATGCTCGAAAAACTAGTAAACTCTCAGTTAAGGACTATCTGGATAACAATAACCTTCTAAATTCTGCACAATCTGGATTTAGATCAAAGCATAGCACCATTACTGCTTTAGCCAAGGTAACCAACGATTGGCAGACTAACTTGGACAAGAAAAATTTTACCTGTGCTGTGTTTCTGGATTTGAGTAAAGCCTTTGACACAGTGGATCATGACTTATTAATCACCTCCCTTAACTCAATAGGCCTGGATTCCTATCACTCAACTGGTTTAAGGATTACCTTTCAGATAGGTCACAACTGGTTAGAAATGGAAATTACCTATCCACCTCAAAACCACTGCTAAGGGGCGTACCACAAGGCTCTATTCTTCGCCCTATCCTCTTTGCTATTTATATAAACAATATTGATGCCAACCTCACTCAATCTAACATTTATCTGTTTTCTGATGATACTGTATTATATGTCAGCAATCCCTCACCTTCCAAAGCCTGTGAACTGTTACAATCCGAATTCTCCATTCTGCAGCACAATCTACTTGACAAAAAACTACTTCTAAATGCAAAAAAAAAAAGCTATGTTCTTTGCCACAAAGAGTTGCACTACCACTACCCCAGCATCCAACACCCTACATTTATCCACCTTACTTGGAGAGAAACTTGAATTTGTTGATAACTTCAAATACCTTGGAGTCTGGATAGATAACAGGCTTGACTATTCTGTCCATATTGAAAAGCTACTTAAAAAGCTAAGACAGAGGCTCGGACTATTTTTTAGAATAAAACATTACCTAAACAGTGATTCCAAAAAAGGTTAATTCAGGCCTCATTCCTATCCCTCATTGATTATGCTGATTTTCTCTACTGCCATTGTTCAAGTCATCTCTTACATAAACTGGACACCCTGTATCACAGGTCCATAAGATTTATTACTGACCTTCCTCCAGCACCCATCATTGCTCCCTTTATATGGCAGTCAACTGGACATCATTGCAACACAGAAGAATAGAATGCTGTTATCTGGATATTCAAAGCGTTAACAGGCAAACCATCGACCTATATCACTGATTGCTTTACCCAAATTACAACTAGCTACACCTTAAGGATCAGTAAACTCATCATATTAAAGGTCCCAATGCCTGCACCCGGTATGGGAGGAGCTGCTTTCAGCTATTCCTTAGCAGTTGCATGGAACTCTCTCCAAAAATCCATGAAGCTAGATAGCCTACTACCTCTGGCATCCTTCAAAGATTGTTCTCCGCCCTTTTCCAGAGCTCTGCAATTGCTTTTATAAAGCCTAATCCCTACCTATCTGACCCACCTTCCTTTTCCATCCATTATATTAATTCAATTTCTTTCTTCCGAATCACCTATTATATCTCATAAAAACTAGTTAGACCATATAATTTATATTTATGCCTGCTATACCCTTTGTCCCCTTTTTTTCTACAGCTAAATGGTTCTACTGTAACTTGTATATATGTAAATTGTTGTATATAATCATTTCATGCCATTGTATTGCTATTTATTCTATTCTTGTCTATGTAATAATACTTGTATCCTCATTTGTATGACCACTCAGGTCCATCTTGTAAATGAGCTTTGCTCAATGATGTTCGCCTGAATAAATAAAGATTTTGATTGATTGATTGATTGATTGAGAAAGGATCTCAGATTTAGAAGTGGTTAGCCATCTGGGAACACATGGCCACCAAACAGTGTGGTTCACAATAAACACAGCCATAGAGTCAAGCCATACAAAAACAAGAGTATTGGACTTTAAGAAGGCTGACTTTGGGAAAATGAGACAGTGTCTTAGAAAAGCACTAGCAAATGGGCAAGATGGAGGGGTGGAGGAACAATGGGGACAAATCAAAACAGCCATCGCAGAGGCAACAAGCCTTTGTGTGAAGCAAATCAATAAAATAAAATGAAGGAAAAAAACACTATGGTTCTCAAAAGAGGCGGCAGGGACGGTTAAGGAGAAAAGGATAGCATTCAGGAAATATAAGGAAACACAGAAGGAGCAGGGCAGAGAACTTTATCAGTTAAAGCAGAAGGAGTCAGGGAAGGCAGTCAGAATAGCAAAGGCACAAACTGAGGAAAAGATAGCCAACTCTGTTAAGAATGCGGGGTAAAACCTTTAATAGGTACATTAGGGAGTGAAGAAAGATCAAGGGAGGGATTCAGAGACTTAATAAAGGGGAAGGAACGTGGGCAGAGGGTGACAGTGAAAAAGCAGGGATACTGAACGAATATTTCTGCTCAGTATTCACAACAGATGAGGAGGGAGTGGTGCCTAAACCAAACAAGGGAGAAACTCTGAATAGGGTGGTCGATACCAGTCCATTCACAGAAGAAAGGGTTTTGAAAGAACTTCTTGAAACTGAGGGTGGACAAAGCAATGGGGCCAGATGGGATTCACCCAAGAATACTGAAAGAACTAAGGGTAGAACTATTAACACTACTGACTAATCTCTTTAACAAATCATGGGAGGATGGAGTGGTACCTGAGGACTGGAGGAGGGCAAATGTGATTCCACTTCACAAAAGTGGGAGCAGGGCAGAGGCAAGAAACTACAGACCGGTTAGTTTGACTTCAGTGGTAGGGAAAATGATGGAATCACTTCTGAAGGAAAGAATTGTTGAGTACCTAGAGGCCAGTGGGGCACAGGACCCAAGGCAGCATGGTTTCACAGCAGGAAGGTCATATCAGATGAACCTAATAGATTTCTTTGACTGGGTGACCAAAGTAGTAGACCAGCGAGGGGCTGTGGATATGGCCTACCTAGATTTTAGCAAGGCATTCGACACAGTCTCACACAAAAGATTAATATACAAGTTAGCCATCCTTGGAGAGGGTCTCAAGGTGGTAGCCTTGATAAAAAACTGGCTGGACAACAGGACGCAAAAGGTAATAGTAAACGGAGTCCACAGTGAAGAAAGGAGGGTAACTAGTGGGGTACCACAGGGTTCGGTACTGGGACCGGTCCTCTTTAATATCCTTATAAGTGACATTGGAGAGCACCTGGAAGGAAAGGTATACCTCTTTGCAGATGGCACAAAGTTCTGCAACAGGGTTGATACACAAGGTGGGGTGGAAAGAATGAAAAGGGACTTGGCAAGGTTTGAGGAATGGTCAAATATGTGCCAGCTCAGATTTAATGCAAAGAAGTGCAAGGTAATGCATCTGGGAAACAAAAACCCAGGGGAAGAGTACACAATGGGGGGTGAGTTAATAACAACAACAAAAATCAAAAGAGACCTAGGAGTAATTATATCAGATGACCTAAAGGTAGGCAAGCAATGTGAGAAGGCAGTAAGGAGGGCTGGGGGGATACTGGGATGCACAGGGAGAGGCATCAACAGTAGAAAACAGGAAGTTGTTATCCCTATCTACAGACAGTTAGTGAGACCCCATCTGGAGTACTGCGTGCAATTCTGGAGACCCCATCTCCACAAAGACATAGACAGAGTGGAGGCTGTTCAGAGGAGGGAAACCAATATGGTGCAAGGTCTGCACCAGAAGACATACGTGGAGAGACTAAAGCAGCTTAATATGTATACCCTTGAGGAAAAGAGAGAGAGGGGGGACATGATAGAAACTTTCAAGTATCTCAAGGGAATTAACAAAGTACAAGAGTTTAGTATCTTTCAGAAGAAGAGATGTGCAAGAACAAGGGGGCACAATTTGAAGGTAGAGGGGGGATGGCTCAGAGGTAATGTTAGAAAGTATTTTTTCACAGAGAGAGTAATAGATGATGGAACAGCCTTCCTGAGGAGGTTGTGGAGTCAGGAACAGTGGGAGAATTCAAGAATACATGGGACAGGCATAAGGCAATTCTAGTGGGGGGCAGGAGGAAGTAAGCTGTTGATTAACTAGAATCTGCAGCTTACCCATCAGGTAGGGAAATGGGCAGACTGAGTGAGCCAAGCGGTCCTTATCTGCAGTCAAATTCATTGTTTCTGTGTAGGCCACAAGTGGAGCCAGAACCTCAGTTTTATCTGTTGCAAGGTAAGGAGCAGGGACTTCTCTGGCCAACAGGTAGGGACAGGAGCAGGATTTTTCATGGTCATCAAAGAAACACCAGCAATGGAAACTCTGAATAGTACTTGATTTTTTAAATGTGCATATGTGTCTAAGGAGGGGCTCATGAGCATAAATAACATAGAGAATAGTCTATGGGCAACCATGCACAACAAGGCTGTGTTTCCATCGAGGGGTTGAGGTGGCAGCATATGAACCTTAAGAGTAAAGCTCGAGAAGTCCATGCTATCATCTCAACCCTGAGATAGAAACACCTGCTGAGTTGTGTGGTTGCACATATTTTATTTTATATAGTATCGATTTTTTTTACACCAGAGTGACAGACCCCTGCTGAAGTGAAAACATAAAATATTGCCATTTCTTTGTTCTGTTCAATTATCAAAATCAAATTTACAGACTTTTGAAAGTTAACAGGTACAACTTTGGGACACCGGGTGGTTAGTAAGTGATTAGGTGTGGAATAAATGAGATATTTAAAATTGTATGAGCTTTGAACTGTGCAGAACAATGGATCCATGACATGATGGTGACAACTTTTTTCCAATGTGACACTACAGAGATGGATTTATGTTAATGTGGATTGTAGGGAAACTGTCTTCCACCCGTGTCCCCCGTAACTAAGGATTATCAACTCCAGGTCAGAGTTGACTTAGGGAGGGGGCAAATCCTTGAGAAAGCAGTGTAATGGTCCCATGGGTACATTACAGCGGCAACAGCGACTTGCTGCTGAAATGTATTTCACTATCAAAATGGTGCTGCAGCATCAACATACGCAGAACAACTGCTCAGCATGCGCACAACAACTTTGGAATGTGCACAACGGTTTAGAATGTGCACAACAAGCATTTTGAGTAGGCTGATTTTTATACAGAGCAAAGGCTGACCACATACTGTATTAAATTATTTACTTACTTTGTTTCATCATGTCAATATCTGTATTTACTGTTTTGTATGTTAACCATACACTTATGTCTTGTATTATACTGTACATAGATATCCTTCACTGTACGTAACTAATCCAGGATCACCCCTGAAAAAGGGACAATTTGTCTCAGAGTGCTTATGCAGTCATCAAAATTCAATACATAAATGCATTAATTTAAAGCAGTAGTGCAACAGAACTGGGCAAAAATGTGATCCTACCTTTTTCACTGTGAAAGATTCCATGCATCTTCCAGTTTTGCTCAGTGGTACAATTTTCTAATACCACTAAAATCTAAGTATTTTATGAATGTTATAATTTTTTTTTTCTCAAGAAAAACAGATGGCTGCCACATTTTGCATAGAAATAGAACTGTAGGCCTGGCAAGGGTTAGGATAAAAAATAAATAAATAATAAAAAAGACTCATGGTGCACAGCAAAGGAGGTACTTAGACAAGTTTATCTGAAGGGTATACTAATATGTTTCTTAACTGTACTGTAGCTGAAAGTAGCTTTTTTGGAAAAACTGGTTTTGTTGTACTGCTGCTTTAATGTACTTTTTTTTAAATTATTTAACCAGGAGTAGCACACTAAGCTGAAAGCCTTTTTACAGGAGTGACCTGGGAGCACAGGTAAGTTAAGTGAGTTGCTCAGGGTCATACAGTAGGCAAGTGGAAGCTGTGGGATTCAAACCCAGGTCTGGTCTGCTGGATGTCACCAGATTTGCAGCGCAGAGCCTTAAACCACTGCGCTATACTGCCTCCTTTTATTTTTAGGGCCTAGTTGAAGGTTGATATATATGAGTAAAGGTGGCAGCCATGTTTGTGATGGAACTTAGGAAGTAAGTGGCTTATGATTTCTGTATGTGAGTTCCTCTGGTTGCCAGGGACTTGTTTTTAGCCATTGGTAGTAGTGTATTATGGCCATGGCTAGAACCAAATCTTGACCAATCAGGAGGCAGGAATTTCCATCTCCATTTTATATTATTGTGGAAAAAGAATACATGGTTTACAAAAACCACAGATTACAAACCTATGAGAAAATTCTTTTGTCAAAATTATGGAATACTGGAATTGACAGAATTTTGCAGAATTTGGTGGAATTTTCTGAAGTTCTGTGGCATTCCATGCCATCAGAATCTAAAAATTCCACACAACTCTATGAAACACCAAGAATGTATATTCCCCAGCCAAATGAATCGCTTTGAAGACATTCTAAATGGTTTGGAAGCTGCAACTGCTTCTTTTGCATGTACAGAGGAGCCAAGAAAGAGATTATTAGAGCAGGTGACATCAAAGGAACAGTGGATCAGTACCATCCTCAGCAGGGCCTGGTTAATAAAACAGAACATCGAGCACAAAAGCATAAGAGACTGCAATAGCATTCCTTTTTGCCAGAAGAGTATGTCAAAAACAAACAGATACTCAGGGCTTTGAGAATACCGATAGACTCAACACTGGACATTACAACTCCAAAATGACAAGAGCGATGGGACTTCATCAGAAATAAGTACTCTCATGATTTTATGTTATGACTGATTGTAGATACTATATTTGAGGAATAAGACAAATTGGCATAATTGCTGAAGAGACAAAAAGAGGAACTCAAAACTAAATCAGAAAACCAGAGTTCAATAATATAATTAGAAAAACTAGAAACAGATCTTAATGATACAAACAGTATATTAAGAGTATGAACATCAACAAATTCAGAGGAGCATAGGGGATGACATGGAGAATAAGGTGAATTCAGTACTACAAAGCAAGTGCTATATAGTATAATGAAACATCAAAGAATGACAGTTCAGGGAGTTACATCACATAACATTATCAGAAAAAATACAGCAGGGAAACTACTGTACATATCAGTAAACTTTGTAGTGCCAAGTGCCACACAGGGACACAACCTAAAGAAAGGCTACAGTCAGGAAGGAGAGATCATTCAGGGTTGTCACAAATGCATACTCTGCTGAAGACCTCCACAAGACTTACACAGAGAACGAAGAAGAGGAAGGAGAATGTACTACCCATAATAAAGACAGAAGCTGAAAAAGAGGTACTGTTTGACCTACAGCAAGCACCAGAAATATAACACACACTATGAAATGGGTTTAAAGAATGTTGGATCCTGGTTGGTTCCGAGCTACTTTTAACTGGGCTGTTATCCCAGCACAATGACCCAGCTGAAAGTGACTCCTGGCAGTCAGGATTCACAGTACAAGAAAAAACCCTCAGCTCCTTTCTGAAACAGTCTGTCTTCGAAGTAGAGAGTCCAATAAAAGATATAGCTGCTTAACCCTACACAATGCTGTTGCCATACCTTATGTTTCTTGCAGCCATGACCCAGTTCCTGCCTCCCTGGTGTCGCACATCATGTTGGTCACACTCACCAAACAGCTCTCCTTGTTTTTTTTTAAGTTTAAATGCTGAATTCCATTAAGTGCAACACCTATGTGGCTGCATCTTGATCAGCTCCAAGCCTGTTTCATGTACACTGCACCAAAATGAAGTGCCAATTACCATTTTTTTAATCCAAACAGCCTAACTCTCAAACTGCAGAGTGCTGCTTCCTAAAATACTAACAAGAGATGAATGCGGCCTGTTTTGTACTGATGCCCCACACTAGTTACCACCCCAATTGGTGCCACCTGCTGGCAATGAGAAAAATGCAAAGTTGAACTTGGACTAGTTTATCTTGTAAACTTTTATTTTACATTTTTTTAATTGTTTTTTTCTAAATGTAGTAATCCAAAAACAATTTAAAATGTTGTGTACACTTTACTAATAAGGACCATTTCAGAATCACAATGAGGCACTCCAGGGGTGTGTAATGGTGGGATAATGGCCCTTCTCGGGTGGTGGAAGCATTCTGATTTGCCTTGTGCTTCAACCCAGCCATGGTGCTCCATCTATCCTGCCATAACACACCTCCTGTCATGCTTTATTGCTTAACTAAAGTAGAGGTAAAGTACAATCCCACTCTAACAAACCCTAATTGAACCAACATCCATATCTAATGAATTGCTGCTTTGTTGCTTACACACAGTGATGTCTTTTTTAACTTATTCTCTTTAATGGTTAATTGTTTTGTTTGAGATGGTTGCTGATGATTTTAAATTAATTGGAAAAAGCAGTTCTGTACTGTTGCTGGACTCTTCCTGCATGCTGGTTCAATGGCCAATGCTATGGCGTACAAGAAGAGAAAGAGAAATGTCCTTACTGTCCCATAAAAATAATAGATCCTAGACTAGCTAGAAAGTGAAGAGAGAGCACTTGCCCTTGCAAAGGGGTACTTAGTTTGCAAATCTACCATAAATGATGTAAAAGAAGACAAAAAAAATGAATCAGAGTTTGCAATGACAATCAAGTACTCCAGAAGTGCTTAACAGTGAAAATCCATGAACAAGGACACAAGGGATGTTGCAATTTACATCTGGTTTGAGCAGGAGCATGGAAACATTACTCTTATCCCTCACCCAGTCCTAAAAAAGAAGGCATTGCATTTTTGCCAGAAGTTGGGGTTTTAAATAAGGGGGTTTATCCCTGTCTCCCAAGTCATACCTGGAAACAAGCCTTGGCTCAGTATGCCTTTTCTGGTTTCCAGTTTTGAATGAATGAATGAATAGAATATGTTGGAAGTGATGGCTAGCTAGACCAGTTTAAAAAGAGAAACAGAGTTCGACATTTGCGACTATGTGGAGAAAATTGTAGCGCTGTGGAAGAGGGAGTTGCATTTTTCATTCAGAAGCTGAATAAAGTGATCCTGCATGAGGAGTTCTTCCTTGATCAAATCTTTAATGTGGATAAAACTAGACTCTTCTGTTGGCATCTACCTGACAAAACTCTTAGTCTGCCTGCCTAGTACCAAAACCCAAGAAATTCATGGATGGACAGTACAATTTTCCTGAAGTGGTACACTGACAAATTTATACCCAGTGTCAGGCTTTTCTAATAATTGCAAGATCTTCCAAGAAAGGATCTCTTCCAGCTAGATAACTTGCCTTTCCACCCTGAGATGGCCACAATCACAACACCAGGTGGGACAATCAGCTGAAATTTTATTAGCCACAAACAGTATCAAAACTGCAACCATGTAAACAGGGCATCCTAGAAATCTAAAAATGCAATTACCATAAAAAGCTTCTGCAGACTGTGCAACAGAACAAGAATAAGCAGACCAACTTGTAGGAAATCATAAAGTCTTTGCACTGAAGGAGCCTGTGTACATGGGGGCTGGCATTTGGGAAAATGTATAGCAAGACACAATAACAAACGTCTGGGCTAAACCAGGAATAGAATTTGCATAAGGCAAGCTAGAGAGTGATGAAAGAGAGAGCAAAGCATAGGAGAAGAATGAGACACAAGAAACAGCTAAAACTGATGCTGTGAGTGAAATCCACAGGTTCATCAGGTTAGCATCACAGCTGACAATTGACATCACTGTTGTTTAACTCTGTGACTGTGTCAGTTGTGATCAAGACAATGATGAGTATCAACATATGGATGACTATGAAATTGTGAATGCTATCCACGATAAACAAGTGGATATAGCAGTGAAGACATCGATTCAGAGCATGAAAATGATGAGCTGGTAAAACCAACTGCAACTCATACTATTGCACAAGAAAGTTTTCAGAAGTGCTTTGACTAGCGTGAAAACCAAACCAACCTGTATAGCTTCTTTTACTAAAAAACCTAAAAAGCAAAGTCACTCATGCAAACATTGCCAGTCTACAGCAGAAAAGTAAAATGGACTCTTTTTCAAAATAAAACTTTGCCTTCAAGGGCGCTGACTGCTCACCTTAAGAATCATTGTGTAATATTTTGTAAACATACAGTAAGATGTGATTTCTTCCATTCTCAGGAGTCTTCCCATATTGTTACATGGTAACACCATTGTAAAAAAAACTTTGGTTTATCCAAACCAGTTTCATGTCACCCTGGTGGTTCAGGTAATCAGAACTGTAATGTATTACAACAAGCATTTGCCAATGCCAAATGTTTGCTTGCTGGCATTGGCAGTGGTAGTGTTGAAGTTACAGAGCTGTGTAAAAGGAATGGCAGTGAAGTATTGAACTGAAGCCAACCCCACCACCACCCTGCAGAGAGTGACAGGCATTGGGGTGTGCGTTTGGGTCGTCAGGCAAAACGGCCACGACATTTCACCACACCCCACCCTGCAGACACTGACAAGTGTCACGGTGTTCCTGGGGTCTTTGCCTCATGCGCACCCTATTTCATTAGGAAATACGGTGAGATGGGTGCAATATAGGAAAATGGGGTGAACTTTGGGTCAAGAGACCAAGGCATACCGATGCCTCTCACTGGCTGCAGGGTGTGGAATGGTATGAGCATTACAGGCAAGAATCCCAAGTCACACCCCTGATGCCTGTCATTCTCTACAGGGTTGGGCGTTATGGTTGGAAACCCTAATACCTCAGGCATTCGTTGGTATTTTCACTCCAAATTTTCAACATGTTTTTTGTGACCCCACCTCATAAACAGGGGAATATCAGTTTGTTAGCCAAAAGCTGCTTATGCACAGCGATCACGTATTTAGCATTCACAGGTGCAAAACATCCTGAACAGGATGTAAAAATGACAGCTGTACTGTTCATGGGGAGGTGTAAAAAATGGCAATGTTGCAAATCTGCAGTAAAAATATTTAAAAAAATGGTGAAGTCACGAGCGTACATAGAAACTGTGCAAAGCACACCTGTAATATAATTAGGTTGGGGATTTTTTTCAGCAGATTGTCAACTCAGGCATTTTGGTGCCTCCGATCATGAACAGTGTCACTGTGATTTTCTTTATCTGTGCCAAACAATGATTTCCCACAGCGAATTACTCAAGATTCTGCGCTGAAAGTGAAAACACACTTCAGCCATGTTGTGAAAAATGACAGCGGTACTGTTCATAAGGAAGAGTGGAAAAATGCCACTGGTGAAAATCTGGACTGAAAATATTACAAAGTCAATGAACTTACGAGGTGCGTGGAAACTGCACAATGCTCACCAGAACACAGTCATTTATGGACTTTTGTCACCGAATTTTCAACATAGCCATTTTAAGACCTCTGCTCATGAACAGTGTAACTGTGATTTTCTAATCTGTCCTAAACATTGTTGCGACACCAACAGCACCATTGTGCGCTACATGTGCTGAAACACATTTTGGGCTGACATATGAAAAATGAGCAGCTGTACTGTTCATAAGGAAGTAATAAGATGGCAATGTTGAAAATCTGGAGGAAAATATTAAAATTCGCAAACTTACAAGCACGCATAGGAACTGTGCAACGCACGCTTGTAAAACAGTCATTTTTAGGAATTTTTTCACCAAATTTTCAACATAGCTATTTTAAGACCTATACTCATGAACAGTGTCACTGTGATTTTCTTAATTTGTCCCGAACATTGATTTTGCACACTGACTGTACGTTGTATGCGCTACATTGGCCGGAAACACGTTTTAGGTAAGATGTGAAATGACAGCCATACCATATGGAAGTCTAGTAAAAATGGCAATGTTGAAAATCTAGAGATAATGAAAATTCACAAACTTACTGCGTGCGTATGGAGCTATGCAATGCAGCTCGTAAAAACAGTCATTTTTGGAATTTTGCACCAAATTTTTCAACATAGGTTTTGGGACCCTTCTCGCCGAATGATGTCACTGTGTCTTGGCATTATTCAGGCCCAAAAAGATGATTTTGCGCGAGTGACTGCGAAATCACCGCCTAGAGCCGAATAACACCATGACGAGTGACATCGATAAAAGAAGACAATGGCTCATGGTGAGGACAGTGCAAGTCAAAAAAACACCTGAATGACTATGCAAGGATAAGTTGACAACCCTATCTAGCCCATTATACACAGCTTACGGCATTTCCTCAGTTACGTAGCCGGCTGAAACTTCAAGAGTGCAGGCGTTTCGGTCCACGAAAGATCATCAACATCGACTCCGGAGAGTAAGTATGGGGTGAGGGGTGTAGGGAAGCAAAATTATGCGATGGTGGGGGTGTAGAGTTGGGGGAGGGCTGGGAGAAGCGCCTGGACCTTTATTTTGCAGGTTAAAAAAGATGACATGGGATGTTTGCGATGCTGAGGTGGGCTCCCAAGCGTGGCACAAGGATAGCTGGGGCCATGGAGCCGGCAGAGATGGGCACCCCGTCGGCCATATGATAAGTTGCCACGCTGGGGTGGCTCCCAGCGTGGCACCCAGTACTGGCGCGGGTGAGGACAGTGGAGCCAACGGGGGATGGGGCACCCCGCAGCTATTCTAGGTCAGTTGCCATGCTGGGGTGGGCACCCAGCATGGCATGTGGAAGGCATGGGGGGAGCAGCACAAGCCGATGGGGATTGGGCACCAAATCAGCTATCGTGAGTGCGGGGAGGGCAGCATGCAGTATCGTGTGTTTCTTTGTGTGTGTGTGTGTGTGTGTGTGTGTGTGTAGGGGAGCTGCATGAGTAGGCGATATCTTATCACTGCTCACTGAAGCGTAGCTCTCCCTTTCAACTGTATGCCACTGCATTTTGGAGCTTGTCATAGACAGCTCCAGCATGCATTGGCTTACAGGGGTCACGCCTGCAAACACACTGACTGAATTGGAGGAGGAGGTGACACACCTCTGAAATCTCGGATGATGGCACTATGTTTCTTGCACATGCGTGCAAGCAAACATAAAAATGACTGTCCTTCTCATTGACATCCAATATTAATATCTTCAATCTTAGAATTGGCATAGAAAAGTTTTACAGAAATCTAAGACTTAAATATATGTTATAGTGGCATGGCCATGCCCCTATTGTTATGGTTGGTAGATACAGCTTGGGTAACAGAACTGACATGCATTTTTTTTTTCGGTGAAAAAATATTAATCTGTTGCAAAGTTATTCAATTTTTTATTTCCCATTGTTTTCAATGGGAAGTTCACTGTCCAGAATAGAGGGACAATGTTCGACAAAGGATTGACCTCACAAAAAAGGATTCTTTCTTGCTAGATTCATTCCTTTTTCATGATCAACAAAATCCTTTTTTGTGAGGGAAACATCATTTTTCGCCAGCCACCATCTTGTTTTTTTTTCCCCATGAACTAAAATGCATGGACAATATATAATAATGTTGTCATTTTACAAGTCAAATACCAGAACCTAGCTAAATGAGCCCCATTTAGCTAGATTCTGGTGTTTGTTTTTCACAATTAGGCCCAGAAATACTTCTTCTGGGCACCAGAAATCCCAAGTGCCCAGCTCTTTGAAAGGAGCCTTCTTCTGTGTTCTCTGTATGAGAACAGTGGATTCTCTTCAGTTCTGCAGCTGCAGCTGAACTCCTGCTGCCAGCTTCAGTGTGAGTTGTGAACCCCCATTTCCCTGGTGTCTATTGGCATCCCTCACTCCTGATCACTGTCCATACCTGAGCGAGACATGTTGTGCTTGACAAAGCTCAAGCCAGAAACATGGCTTGACTTGGTTCAGCAGCTCTGCAAAATCTAGAGCTGACCACAAGCTGAGCTACAGTATGCAAAAAAAAAAAAAACATTCTAGTGTTGGCAGCCTGTGGCACAAAACAGAAATGACAATAATTCCTTCAGTCTGACACCACACTCATCAATTTTTGCTTTAGCAACAGTAGTTAGCACCCAAATGCTTGTTGAGGAGGTATGTGTGTCTGGCACAAGGCAAGACAGTGAACACCTCTTTGATACTGTTTTCCTGCCATCTGCTCCCTGCCATCCATTGGCTCCTAAGACTCCCCTGACAGTCTGACAATGCTTTTGCACACCTGTACCTGCCTGCTGTGGGACAGACCCAGACTGACAGATGGTCAGTCACTAGCATGGGTGACACCTGACTGCTCACTGTGCTGCCACAACTGTTAATAGGACCAACCACCCAGGATTCATGATGCCTCATTCAGAGGACCTGTGCTGACTCATCAAAAATGTGTACAAGTCAGCCAATGTCTTTTTATGGCTGCAGTAGGAGGAACCTGCAGATGTATTGCTTTGAGAAAAAGATTACCTGCATAATTACCTTCCAAACAACATGGTAGAGTGTTAAAAATAGTGTCCTCTACTGAAGCCTCATTACTACGCTGACTGTGTGTGTATGGGATTTAGAGAGCACTATTTTTCCTCTGGCTCATAATTCCTCCCTGCAAGGCATCAAAGGAAGCAGGACTTTGTCTAGGGGCATGACAAGGACACCTAGATGGACAGGTTGGGGGAGGAGGGCAAGCAGGTGCCACCTACTAGGGGAAGGCAGATGTTCCCAGGGCAGAGGGAACTTGCATCCAGGAATAGGAAGGAGATACTTCATCATTTCTACCTTTCCTAGGTTGCAAGAACAGCCTCAGAGGAACACACACAGCAGAACACAGCTGCAAAATGATTAGATTTGTCTACGAGAACTGTCTTCCATGCAAGACATAAGCAATTGAATCAAAAGTACACCATGTTGGGTAAGTTACGTTTTCCATTACTTTCTATTTCTTTTAGAAACAATCTAGGAAGCTCTGTGCAGTCACTAGCAAGGATGGAGAAGTACTAGAAAAAGTAATACACCTGACAGTTACAGATACTTATTTCTTTTTATACAAAAACAATACAAAAATAATAAAAAACCATAACAGATGACATTTATTTGAAAGTAATAGGTTAGTAACTAGTTACTTTCAAATAAATGTAATCAGTTAAAGTTACATACAGTATTACTTTTGTATAAAAATATATAAGTAATTCTAACTGTAAGGTGTATTACTTTTTCCAGTACTTCTCAATCCTTGCTAGTGACTGCACAGAGCTTTCTGGAACAAGTTTCCAAAAGTAATAGAAAGTAATAGAAAGGGTAACGTTCCCAACACTGAAAGTACACACACACACACACACACACACACACACACACCGAACACAGTGGCAAAATGATTAGATTGTCTACAAGCACTGTTTTCCGAGCAAGACACAAGCAATTGAATCAAAAGTACACAAACATACATACCAGAACACAACGGCAGAATGATTAGATTTGTCTACAAGCATTGCCTTCTATGCAAGACACAAGCAATTGAATCAACACACACATACCATGTAGTTTTCCTTTAACTGATCTACCCCCAGTACTGCCTTTTTTGCAGTTACATCAATAGCCTAAACAAACTAACAAAAAAAATATGCAAGTATATTAATATTAAAGGGGATACAGAAAAATATCCAGCGGAGATAGCAAAGCAATGTAATGAATATTTGTGTTCCTTATTCAAACCCAGTCACAAATCAGTCCCCTGCCCCTGTACAATACCAGGAATGCCAACATAATTAATATAAATACAGACAACATAGTGCAAAAAATTTAGAATAAAAAATCAGAGTGCAAAGTTTCCACTAAAATGCTGAAATTCTAGACACAACCAATTGAATCAACACACACACACACACACACACACACATACACTTACTTATCACGTAGTTTTCCTTTAACTGATCTACACCCAGTACTGCCTTTTTTGCAATTACATCAATAGCCTAAACAAACTAACAAAAAAATATGCAAGTATATTAATATTAAAGGGAATACAGTAAAAAATCTAGTGGAGATAGCAAAGCAATGTAATGAATATTTGTGTTCCTTATTCAAACCCAGTCACAACTCAGTCCCCTGCCCCTGTACCCTACCAGGAATGCCTATAGAATTAATATAAATACAGACAACATACTGCAAAAAAATGTATAATAAGAAAATCAGATCGCAATGTTTCCACTAAAATGCTGAAATTCAAGACACAAGCAATTGAATCAACACACACACACACATATATGCATGGGATACACATAGGAGGACCTTGGTAACAGGGCTGGAGCCGGGGAGGTAAGGCTGGAGATCATTTATGATCCATGACATAACTACATGGTCAGAATATTAAATATGTTAAAATAAACATATATGCAAAAGTAACCATTTCAAGAAGAAAATGGAACTGCAGACAAAATCAACAGCAACCAATTGTGCGGTTACTTCAGAACCCAAACCAGTCAAATCATATGAAGATTCATCACTGTAAGTCTTCTGTATTATGCAGTCTGTGACACTTAATAGTTGTAGGGTAAGTTAGCACATCTGGACTTATTTGCCGCATGTGCATCTCAATTGCTAAGGGGTCCTGACCATGTTCACCCTTCCTCAAGCCAAGCTAGCTACAGTATGTCTAGCAATAACATGGATGAAAAGATTATACCTTATTTTTAACAAGACGTTAACATTTTAAAAAGACACTGCTGTAGACTGAAAAGCAACTTGTGTAGGTGAATTCATCATGCTAGCCAAGATATGTTCTGGTTGCTTTCCACAAGGCTAACCAGTGGGAGCAGTAGGGGAAAGGGATAGAAATCTAAAATAGAACCATTTAACCCTTTTGTGATTTAAAGTTGCATGACAGAAATGTGGCTTTCAGAACTGGACACCATATTCCAAATGAAGCCTCACCAGTGATTTACACAGTGGCATCACCACCTCCTTGCTTCTGCTGTAATACCTCTCCATATGCACCACAGCATTCCACTGACTCTCCTTACAGCTTTCAAGAAGAAAATGGAACTCAAACCCAGTCACAACTCAGTTTAGCTAACTTTGGGTCATCCAATATGATTACCCCAACACATCTTTCCATTTTGATGACCATCAGCCCCCCCACCCCCAATCCTTCCTGGCTTCCTGCAATCCAGATGCATGATTTTGCACTTTTTTGCATTAAATCTCAGCTGCAACAGTTTGGATCATTCCTTTAGTTTTCCTAGGTTCCTCTTCCTCATTTTTTCCACTCTTCCTAAAGGGTCCATCCTGTTGCAGATCTTAGTGTCATTCACAAACAAGCACACTTTCCCCTCCAGCCCCTCTGCAATTTAATTTGTGAAGACATAAAATAGGACTGGGCCCAGGACTGATCCCTGTGGCACCCTGCTGATCACACTCCTTTCTTTTGACTGAACACCATTTACCATGACTCTCCATCTTCTATCATTCAACCAGTTCCTAACCCAGTTTACCACCTTGTGACCCACTTCCAGGCTGCCCAACTTGTTTGCAAGTCATATATGGAATGGTGTCATAGGCCTTACTAAATGCAATTCATGTTTATGTTTAAGCCCATGAAACACCCTCATCAAGTAAATGGCATTTGCAGCTGTAGTTTTGTTTCTCCATGCCTCCTTACCAATTCCACACAACTTCACTAATTTCATTATGTAGCCGTGGTTATCTGACCACGCCTTGGATTTTTAGAACCTGAAACAAAGAAAATGGTCCCTCGTCATCCCTGCCATCCTCTCCCCCATCCTGACCCTCCCACTGTGCAGCCATCATCCTATACTTGCCACCAGAGATTGTGGGTTGTCATTTTCTGTGGACAGAAACACATCTGCATTCTTCAAAGCTGAATCGTGAACTGAGGAATCAAGGTAAGTGCCGTATAATGTATTTCACTGGTGTTTTGAACTTATGTTCATAACTTTGCCATTTTTTGGAATTTTTTCACTAAATTCTCAACATGTCCTTTTTTTAACCCCACCTCATGAACACTGACACTGTCATTTCTAATCAGGCCTGGAACGTGATTTCATGGTCACTGTACAAAATCATCTTTCGGGACTGAATAATAAAATTTCATCACAAGTGTTCATGAGGAGGGGTCCCAAAAAGGCCATGTTGAAAATTTGGTGAAAAAATTCCTAAAATGGCTGAGTTGTGAACGTTTGTTGACATTTCTCTATGCAGATGCATAACTTTGGTAATTTTCAATATTTTGAGTCCTAATTTTCAACATAGCCATTTTTTTCACAACACCTCATGAACAGTACAGCTGTCATTTTTCACATCCTGTCCAAAATGGTGTTTTCACACCTGTGGCATGAATTGGCATTTTGGCATGGATTTGAACATTTTCACCTACGGGGTTTGTGAGATAGAGTCATAAGAAGACTATGTTGAAAATTTAAGGTCAAAATATGAAAAAAATGCCAAAGTTATGAATATTCACTGTCATTTTGCTACTCCTGCTCGTAACTTTTGAAATGTAAAATATTTTGACCCCAAACATAGCATTCTTATTACCAAACCTCATGCATAACCCAGCTGTCATTTTTCAAATCCTGTCCAAAATGTGTTTTCACACCTGTGGCACGAAATTGCATTGCACTTATGCAGAATTAAGTTTTGGTGGGGATTCAAAAATGTTCTGTAACGGCTGAATGAGGTGGGGTAATAAGAAGGCTATGCTGACAATTTGGTCACTGCTGTCCCTGTTGTCCTGTAAATGGAAGTGCATGGCCTGGAGGGCCCTGTTCTTCCACAGTTACAGACATATATGTGCATACGAAGGGATGGGAGTGCAGGGTCTGAAGGACCCTGCCCTCCCACAGTAAAATAATGATACTATTTACAATCTCAAAAAGTAAAGCAATAAGTTGAAAAAAATGTTTTTAATGCTCCAGTTAGGGCCAAAGAGACAAAAGTTGGGAAATGAGGTATTAGGGTTTCCCTAAAACCCCACCCTCCCAAATCAGGCAGGAGAGCATGTGTGAGGTGTGCCTTGGGCTTCTCAAGCCTAACGCTCACCCCGTTCTCATAAAGTCTACACATCTGACCTTATTTACAGATGGAATAGGGTGATCATTAGGCTTGAGAATTCCAAGGCACACCCCTCACCTGATCTCTTGCCTGGTTTGGGAGTGCGGGGTGTTAGGAAAACCCTAACGCCTCATTTCCCAACTTTTGTTGCTTTGACCCTAACTGGAGCATTAACAAAGTTTTTTTGCAACATACAGTATATATATGTATATATATGTTTTTTTTCTTATGCTGAGCAAACAGAAAGCCAAAGGAAACAAAAACTAAGGGTTGCTTTAGAGTTATATCTAAGTACAGCAAGCCAGCCCAGTGGTGCATAGGGCTGAGGTACTTAAGGCATCTTACCTCTCCCACACTGGTGACACAAGTTTGGGAATGGGCTAAGATCACCAGGAGTTGGATGGGGGTGAGGACTGGGAGAAGATTGCATTCTTATCTCCAGGATTGGTGAGGTTATTCTTCATGGATCTTGGCTGCCACTCAATGGAGGCTCAGTGGTAGCATTGGGTAAATGGTGGACTGTCACTAGGCTGGGTGGGTAGAGTGGGGACACTAGTTCTGATGCACTTGAATGCCTCCACACATATGCATGACCATGCTGCTGAGGCCCCAGGGATTAATATGGAAAAAATTAAGGAGTTAAAACCATGGCACAGTGAGGATGCATGTTGCATGCTCACCACATTCTCCACCACATCACCAAGCCAACATATGGTGAAAAACTGGATAATACACATCGAGGAGAAGATGGCCATTCCTCTCCTGACCTCATCATGGGGTGTAATCTGTGTGGATGCTCTCACCACCAAGTAGGTTTCAGGGAGACAGTGGACAATGGGTGGAGTGGTGGAAGCCAGCAGAAGGGGAGCCTTGCCTCGTCATGACTGAGGAAGCACAAATGGAGTACTGGAAAAAAAAATCTACAATAAGTACAGCCCTTCTAAAGAACTGTCTGGTGCTTTAGAAACTTGTATCAAGATAGCATAGACACTGAGAATTTGTAAAAACAGAATTTAAGATTTCCACTACAAAAGACTTACTTGTGCACAAAGAAAAGCACTGTGCAGTTTGAATGGTGTAAAGTGTGTTTTAGTCAAATCTGCATTCAGTACAAACAACAGTGTGTATGACTTACACACAATCCCAAAAATTATGCACCTCTGCCTTCAAATCCACAGCAGTGTATACAATCGAAATTAAGCGATTTCTACATCTGGCAGAGGACAGGAGATAGGACAGATCAACAGTTGGGAGGAATACATCTTGGACAACAAGATCCCATGCACATCAGCCTTCTGCTATATACCTAAGATCCATAAAAGCCTTAGGTGCCCCCATGGTTGACCTACTGTATAGTATTGGGTAATAACACCGTACTAGAAACTTTGTTTAGCTGCATAGACTGCTTCATCATATTATTTTCTGGCCTCACAATCTTACACTAAGAACGCAAAACCTAGTTTAGAGATTATCCAAGATCTCAACATCTTACACCAAACTTTTAGACATATTGAATTGGTCATGTTACATGTGCAAGATTCATGTACCTGTATCCCACACCAAGATGGAGTTGATGCATTTCAAAAAGCACTATGAAGGAGACTAGAGATGAGCAAAATTGACAAATTTCATTAGGCAAAATATTTAACTAAATTCACCTGTTTCACAAAATTTTTCATGGAAGAGAAATTCTGAATTTCACTTGCATAATGTGAAATTTCAGCTGCAGAAGGTGAAATGTTGCTTGTGGAATGTGAAATTTATTCAGTGGATTGTGAAATTTTGCCTGCAGAAGGTGAAAGTTCACCTTTCACAGGCAAAATTTCACCTTCTGCAGGTGAAATTTTGCATTACGTAGGTGAAATTCTGAATTTTGCACCCAGCGAAATATTTCACGTAATGGGCAAATTTCACAAAATATTTCACATGGTGAAATTGCCGATTTCACTGGAGTTTCGATGACAAAATATAATTTCACAACATCTCTAAATGAGACATGACGGTGATGTAGCTTCTTACTAGAACTTGCAGAATTACTGTAGTTCTACAAAAGAACTACTTTATATTTGAGAAAACATACTTCAGAGATTATCCAAGCCCTCAATGACTTACACAAAGATTTTTGAAATATTGTATTGGTCATCATCAATTTGCATGATTCATGTACCTGCATCCCACATCAAGATGGACTTAATGCATTTCAAAAAGCACCAAGCATGAGATATGCCAGTGGTCTACCGTCTTAATACAACATGTGGAAATAGTTTTACAAAAGAACTGTATTTGAAAACATTTCTATGGACAGACATGTGGCATGGTGATGTGCAATACCTTCACCATTTCTAATGCCAATTTGTACATGTCAGATTTTGAAAATCTACATGTATTGAGCCCCATCTGTAATCCATGCCACCAGCAGATAATCACTTGAAAGAGGTACACTGATGATGTGCTGGTATTATGAATTGGGACTGTGAAGGAACTGCACACATTTCATGAAGTTTTTTTTTTTTATTTATGTAGTATACTTTATTAACATTTTAACCACAGAATAGAACATAAAAAACAAAATCAAACACCCAATACAGAACACAGTCCATATAGATATGAAAAGACAGAAGCAAGGCAAAACCAAAAATTAAAAGCCATCCCACCCCACCCAGTACCAACCCCAACCTCTTGTCTGCAAGCCTACTAAACTGCTAAGCCACAAAGCAGGATTGGCTCCTTCCAAAACTATAAGGGCAAAGTGTGTGTGTGGGGGGGGGCAGAGTGAGATCATGTGGAACCCTGGGTGCCCCAGAGGGACAATAAAGTAAAGAGTGACTCCCATGTGCATGAATAAAGCTGAGTTCTCTTTCACATTAATGCTATGTGTTTCTCCTACTGGAGAGCTAACAAGATCTCATGATGCCACTCTAAGAAGAATGGGGGAGCCTCGTCCTTCCAATGTCATAGCATAATAAGCTTAGCCATGGCAGCCACAAGGGGCAGATGGGCTTTCCTGATATTAGGGGTGCTGGAAGGAAAAATAGCCAGTGAACAACTCACAAGGGTAAAAAGGTCATCCAGTCCCAAAAGGGAGTCCAGAGCTCGCTGGATGGGGAGCCAAAATGGCCAAATCTTGACACACTCCCATAACACATGAAGTAGAGAACCAGGGACTTCAAGTTCTCAGCACTGGGTGCATGAAGGCAAGGGTAATTTGCCCATCCTGTACAGCTTTATTGTGGTAAAATACAAATCATGCATGATGTTAAACTGTACTAAACAGAGCTGATCCTGCTTTATAAAACTATACAAATTTCTCCAAGGATCCTTCCAATAATTTCTATCAACCGGTAAATGAAGTGTGTGAACCCAAAAATGACAAACCCCGGTAGGGAGATGGGGGTCTATGGACTGAAAATGCTTGTACAGCATGGACACTGAGCGGGGCTGTACTACAAGACAAAAAAGGGAATCTACCCCATCTAGCTGAGTTACACGCCAAGGCTTAGGACCTAAAAAGGCAGTCACTGCACCCCTAATCTGGAGGTACTTAATCAACTCTGTTCCCCTTAATTGGAACTGAGCCTGCAGATTCTAAAAGGGAACTATGTCATTTACATGGGAAATATCAGCTAGTATGCAAAAACTCAGTTGGTTGCAGAAGGAAGCCAAAATGGGACGGCAACCTATTTTAAAGTGTGGATTATTGAACACGAGTTGGGAGGTTGCCGTAGTCCATGTCAGAGATAGATAAGATTGTAATTGCACCAAGACTTTAAGTGACCACTCTATGGGAGTGGCATGCAAGGGACAGGGAAGCTGAGAAGGCCTGAGGTACAGCAGGCTATTAAGAGAACAACCTGCCCTATTTGCCAGGGCCCTCTCAATGTCCAGCCAGAGAGGACTACATATGGAAGGACCAGGCTGGGCACAACCTGCACCCCATTGTAAGAATTTACTGGCATGTTGGGCACCATAATACAGAAATACCAAAGGGAGAGATAGGCCTCCATTCAACTTGGTGGCAACCAGCGTAATATATGCTCTATGAATGGCAGAGGATTTCCAAAGGAAATTGATTTTTAAAGTCCAGCAGAATCAATTTCAAATTCACACTCAATTGGAAGAATGGTAAGATACAATTTCTGGATCCTTCACTGTTAAAAGATCAAGGTTAAATAGACACTATCCTTCCCAGAAAACCTACATTTAGGAATACAGTACCCCATTGAATTTTCTACCACAATTCAAAATTAATAGAAAGCATAGTTCTTTTTCACAGTTTGTAAGAGCTTGGACAAACAGTAGTACACAGGATCACTACGAAAAAGAATATAGTGTAATTCAAGAAAGATTTGAGGCAAGTGGTACAAACAAGACAATATACAGACAGCAAAAAGGAAGACAGACAAAACTACTAGGGCAGAGGATCTGCAGGTGAAACTGAAAAATGCTGGGCCAGGTAGAGTAGTGTTCAACACTAAGTATGTTAATCAGAAGAGCAGAATTATAAACACTCCACTTAAACAATAGCATGTTATCAGCGTCTTTGGTTACCACATTACTCTATTCTAGAAGAAACCTCTGGTAGCAGCTAAGAAGAACTAGACAATTAAAGATACTATAAAACCATAGAGTACACATTATTAATGAGAAAACTAAAGAATCAAAGCAGTGCTTTTTAGGACCACTAAAGTGAAGGAGTTTCTCTTGTGGCTGGTGCACAATGTGATCACACACATCAAAAAAGAATACCTTCATAAACTCAAATGATGGGATGTTCAAATGATAAGGGACCATATGAATTGCACCACCCCTCATGTGATCTACATATTGACCTGAATGGTTGAGCCCTCATTCCCATAGAAAAAGTCATCATAAATTTCACCACATATGGTATTAGCCAATTAGCTTATTATGATGCTAATTTGCTTATTACATTGTATTAATGTGTTATTAACACCTTAACACATTCATACCTAATAACCATTATAAATATACTACATATATACTACCACTATATTAATATGTTATTAAAAGCTTAATAACACATCACTACCCAACACACTACAAACACCCCAATAACACATGAGAGTAAATATCTCCCTTTCGTCCTGCCCATCTTTCTCACTTGTACATACTGCTGCCCTAGTCCTTCACCTTCTTCTATCACTAAACTATTAACTACCCTTCAGTCTCACTCCTCTACAGGTGAATTGCATATACTGGGAGATTATTTTTTTTACTTCCTCCCGACTGGCCTCTCTTTCGGGTCACACATGCTTCTCACTTGCCACCCTGCCCTGGTACAGTCATCGCCACCCCACATCACAGCCCCCCAGGTAACCCAGTGTTACCCTTCACCAGATAGGCCCCCCCCCTCTTTCAAGAGGGAAGGTGCTGGTGGGGGAAGCCAGCACACTTCTTATTGGGCCAAGTGCTGCTGAGGTGGTCTTCAGACTTCCCAGGGTCCTGTGGTAGTCATCTGATTATCCCAGGGCATGTACCTGGTACAGAAAATTATCAAATCACTACCAAAACATAATTCTGTGCAACTGCGATCCCATTCCATGCCACAGGAGTGAAAACCCCTTTTGGCCAGGATTTGAAAAAGTACAGCTGTGACATACATGAGGTGGGGTAATTAAATGGCTATGTTGAAAATCTAGGGTCGAAATTTTGAAGGCAAGGCAAGGCAAATTTTAATTTTCTGGCACCCAATCCTGGAGGCTCTGAGCACTGTACAGTAAAAGCACACTATCAGTACAATAATACAAGTCAGTATAAAAGCAATATAATATCAGCATAAACAGATATCATTAATAAATATCTCTATTAAAACTTAAACTCAAAAAAAAGAAACAGGATATCCAGGGAAGAAAATTTCTGTAGTTACAAGCGGGCGTACTGAAATTGCAACAAATGGTCATAACTTTGTCATTTTTTCATATTTTGACCCCAAATTTTCAGCATAGTCTTCTTATCATCCCACCTCTTAAATGTGGAGTGAAGATATTACAAATTGTGAAAGTTTCACACATACGTAGAAAAATTCTAATGACTATACATAACACGGGCATTTTTAGGTAGTTTTGTACAACATTTTCAACATGGCTTTTTGGGACCCCACCTCATGAACACTGCCACTGTCATTTCATTACTCAGTCCCAAAAGGTGATTTAATGCAGCCACCACACCATTCCGTGTCACCGGCATGAAAACATGTTTCAGGCAGGATGTGAAAAATGACAGCTGTACTGTTCATTAGGTGGTGTGAAAAAAATGGCTATGTTGAAAATTTGGAGTGAGAGGAGTCACATGATGTGATGAAGGAGAGTAGCAGCTCCTCTGGACTTCTCCAGCTTTCAAAGTCTATTTTTAATTGTTTTCACTTACTGTCATCCGGGATTTCACTTTTGACTACCTCCATCGGGTTTCTTAATGTATAAAGCATCTGGTGGAGTGGGAATTTAACTATGAAAATGGATATAGAAATGTGCACAGCACCTCTCTGCCACACGCTGTCGCTAATCCCAGAGAAGGAGAAAGGCAGTAAGAGGGCTATGGCCCAACCCATATCAGGAGCTAAATCCAGTACTCCCACTACAGTGCAAACAGAAGAAAGATTTATGGTTGAATTTTCTTCCTTGAAAGAATCCCTAGCAATACTTATTGATGACAGAAAGGCATTATGCACCGTCACGGAAAGCCTCAATCAGAAGACTGGGGACATAGAGGCAAGGGTTCACTCCCGCGACACCTGGAGGAATAATGTCGATCCTGAAGTGACTGCCCTGAAGCAAAAGATGGTCAAGCTGGGGCTTAAGCTAGAAGACTTAGAGGAGCAAAGGTGCCACAACAATGTTGTGGTGCCCAGGCTTCCCAAGAGGGTGGAGGGTCCCAATTCTGTGTTGTTAGTGCCAAAACTGTGTGGAAAGCTGGTGGGACCCTCACCTAACAGCCTTACCTATATTATTGAGCGAGCCCACTGAGTGCTTCGGGCCATGCTGAAGGATTCAGAACTACTGCACCCATTCATTTTTAAATTCCTGAACTTCCTCAATTGGCAGCACCTCCTGAATAAGTTTAGGGACCTACAATCTGTTACTTGAGAAGCCTCCAAAATCAGAGTTGTGCAAGACCTGCCAGCAGCAATGAGGAAAAAATGGGCTGAGTGTCATCCACTGGTCATGAAGCTTCTAGCTTTAAATTTCAAGTCCTTTACCCAGTTCGTCTGCAGGTTATAATTAATGGATCTCAGAAGTCCTTTGGTTCAGCAAAGCAGGCACGTCAGGACCTGAAGAACCTGCTACTTGATCTGCTCAAGAACTCCTGAGCCCTGAGATGGTTGGATGGTGCCGGTGTTCTTTTGATTGTGGACGGACAACAGGGACTTATTTGCTATGTCAGGTACTGTATAATCTTTTCAGGACCACCATCCATGTAATCTGTTTGTTTCAATGTTTTATCTGCATGACCCGTATTGTAAGGATGACGTGTAGAGTATTTGTAAATTGACCCACATGGATTATTCTGGAACATTCCGTCATCTTTTATGGGCTTTAGTGACATTTTCTAGCATGTGGCAGAGCATAGTGGACACCTGAATCTACAAATAGTCTGTTGGCACGGAGTTTGATGCCTTGGAGCTCTTAATTGGATGGACTAAGTAACCTTCATTTTATTTATTTAGCCAGTGTGGATTTTTCCCCCTGCTACATGGCTGATTCTTAACCTGGACAATTCCTTCATAGCTTGGATCCTTTCTTGCAAGGAGCTTCCTATTGCCACCACAGACATTGTTTTCCTGCTTCCAGTAGCTAGAAGAAAGACTCCTTTCTGCTCTTGGGTGGATATTTAGGTGGTTACGACATTGCCCTCTTTCTCTGTTTTTTGTTACTTGCCTGCTATAATAGTGCCTGTGTTTAAATTTTAATAATAATAATAATCATAATAATAATAATAGCTTTATTTCTTTGGCACCTTTCAAAAGAACCAAGGTGCCTTACAGAATTAATAAAAAATCAAACAATTCAGTTCTTAAAATATATAAAACAGCTGTTACATTTAGAAAATTAAAATCAGTCACCAAAAGCCTGAATGTATAAATATGTTTTCAGGGCCTTTTTAAATCCCTCCATGGTCAAGCAGTCCCGTAACTGATGGGGTAGAGAATTCCAGAGAGTAGGGGTCACATGCATAAATGCACAGGCCCCAGAAGATTTCAAACACACCCTCGGAATCTCTAGCAACCCCTCATCAGCTGAGCGGAGCGATCGCCCAGGGCAGTAAGGGACCAGGAGCTCTTTCAGGTAGTCTGGATCCAGTCCATGTAGGGCTTTAAAAGTCAGAAGACCAACTTTAAAGGTGATCCACCACTGAACTGGCAGCCAGTGCAGTCCATGCAGAACCAGCGAAATATGACTGGACCAAGAGGTACCAGTCAAAAGTCGAGCCGCTGCGTTCTGCACCAGCTGCAGGTGGCGGATTTCAACCCCAGGGAGCCCTAGGTAAAGGGAATTGCATTAGTCCAAGCATGAGGACACAAAGGCATTGACCAGCATAGGAAGATCACTGGACAGAACAAGGTGCCTAATCCAGGAGATATTCCTCAGATGATAAAATGAGGACTTGACGACGGCCGACACCTGCGAATGCAGAGTCAGCCTTTCATCAAAAATTACCCCCAGGTTACACACCTGTTCAGAGGTCGGCAGTGGAACACCCCTATGGTGTTCCAACCCCCGGGCCTCCCATCTGATGAGCTGGATCCACAACCAGCACCTCTGTCTTATCTGAGTTCAACTCCAGCCAACTCGAATCCATCCACTCCTGGATATCTTTGAGGCAGTTATTAAAAACCGAGAAAGCTCCATCCTGGTAGGGTGCAAAAGAAAGGTAGAGCTGGGTATCATCAGCACAGCAGTGAAACTTCAGCCCATACCTTCTTACAATGTCTCTGAGGGGCAGCATGTACACTGCAAACAACATGGGGGACAACACCAAGCCCTGAGGAACCCCATAAAACAGAGAAACTGGGTCTGAGGAATAAACCCCGGAAATCACTCTCTGCATTCTTCCAGTGAGGTAAAATGTAAACCACCTGAGGAATACTCCTGAAAGCCAACAGATGAACCTCAGGCACTCGAGTAGAACCCCATGATCCACAATGTCAAAAGCTGATGAGAGATCCAGAAGAACCAAGATGGAATGGTTCTTCTGGTCCCTAGCCATCAAGAGATCATTGAGCACCCGAACCAGTGCTGTCTTGGTACTATGCATCTTTCGAAAAACAGACTGGAGGGGTTCATAGATATCATGGATGGTCAAATGGTTCTCCAGCTGTATGGCCACTACCTTCTCAATCAACTTCCCTAAAAAGGGGAGGTTAGAGATTGGTCTGTAGTTTGCATGGCAGTCAGGGTCCAAAGAAGATTTCTTTAAGAGGGGTGTTACGACCGTCTCCTTCATTTTGATGTTCTCTTATTTGCCCTCAGTTTTTTTTTCTCTTCTCATTTCTTGGGGCATAAGATATTTCTTAGAATGAAAAGGGCTACACACAGTGACTATTGCCTGCTTTTAGAAAGTTGAATCCTCTCATACTAACATTAACAACAGTCAGGTTGTTATATTGTTATGTTTGTTTTGTATGTCAAGCATGTTTTCCTTCACTGCCTACAATGCCACTTTTCATGGGGACTGGTTTGCCAGAGTGTAGTCTGCACATGCCCCTCTTCCCTGCCTATTGTTATGCTATGTCTGTTAATACACAGGTTGTCACTTTGTATATCTATATGGTGGGCAGGGGTGAAGGGGATTATTTTTTTTGTTACAACGACAAGTGGATTGACTTTGTTATTTGGTTTTGTTACTGTTGGGACTGTTGGGGTTGAGGGGGGTATCTGGATCACATCACAGGCCAGATACTGTGGGAGTGGTGTCAGTGGACTGGGGATGTTCAATTTTCAGTATTTATTTACAGGGTACTTGGAGTTGTGGGGGAAGGGGGATGGCAAAGTTTTTTTTTCTGTTAATTGTGATTATTGCTTTTTTGGGGGGCTATGGTGTTTTGGGTGGGTATAATCTTGGAGCCAACAGCACAACTAATTCTGAACTTTGTCAGTCTTGCAAGAGATTGGTGGCTAACAATGTATTTACTGCCTAATTTTTTCCAATATAGGGACTGCTTTTAATTTTATTTCTTGGAATATTAAGGGGGCTAATGAAAAGAGGAAGCATTACATGAGTTTGTGCCATTTAAGGAAGTTCCATCCCACAGTGGTTTTCTTACAGGAGACCAATTTGCAGTGGGAAGATGTCACCTACTTCTGTAGAGAAAGAGTGGGACAGGTCTTCGGGGCTGGGTGCAGTACCAAGGGGGGGGGTGGCTATCTTAATAAACAGAGGGACAATGTTCCAGTTGTTGAGGGAATGCTGGGATCCTGAAGGTCAGTATCTTTTTGTGTACAGTGGCCTGGGCCTTACTGAGGTCCTTTTGGGCTCAATATATGGCTCCAGCTCAGATTATCCTCAATTTTTCTCTCATCTCATTTCTCACCTTGAACCATTTGCCTTTTTTGGGGAGGAGTGGATTGGAACTTAGTTGTCCATCGCAGTTTGGACAGATCTGGATGCTATCAGAGAGGTTCATCTCCAGGGCAGCGAGGCCTGCGGGAGTTTATGGACAACCTCAAATTGGTAGATCCCTGGTGTATTTTACACCCCCTGGACAGGCACCATACAGTACCTTGTTTTCAATCCCCCATGCCTTGCACTCTAATTTAGATTCATTTCTATTTAGCAAAGATTGTTTACAGGGCCTCCTCTCCTGTGAAATTATTGATATGGTCCTTTCAGATCACGATCCAATTTTTATGGAACATTCTGTTACAGGTCTGGAAGAACAGGACAGGACTTGGCATTTGAATTCTTCTCTCCTGAGGGATCACAGCATTCTAGAGGTGATCCATACGTATCTCCTGAATTTATTTTCAGTGTAATGAAGTGTCAGTCTCTGCTTTAGATGCACTATGGGGTGCGGTAAAGTGTGCCGTAAGAGATGAAGTAATTCGTTTTGCTAACAAGGCCAAAAAAGTGCAAATGCAAAGGCTTAACAACCTATTGCTTCAAATTAGATCCCTAGAGCACCAATTGTCTTCGAGATATGATGCAGACACCTGGCGGACTTTGAATTGCCTCAGAGCACAGTATTATGGCCTTTTGGCTGAAAAGGCCGACTGCACTCTACACTGCACTAAACTACGTTATTTGGAATCGGGAGAGAGGGTGGCAGGCTCTTAGCCTTGAGGTTGTGGCAGATGGCTTCCTTACATGTGATCCCCAAACTCCAGCCTACTCCCAGTGGAGAGATCCTTACTCCTTCCAGGACACAGCAATGACCTTCCATTCTTTCTTTGAATCTCTTTACATTCTGGCCCCTTGTTAACAGGCCTTGCTGTAAGAGACTGAGGCCTACGTGGATCAACTTCCCCTTTCTCAGTTGCCAACTTTCCAACAGGATCTTCTGAAGGCACCGATTTGTTGTGCTGAGGTCCGTAAGGTGATAGAGCAGCTTCTGAAGGACTAGGTTCCAGGCCCAGATGGGTTTAATAATAGATTCTGTTATGCTTATATAGAAATTCTTGCCCCTTTTCTGGCCTGCCTGTTTAAGTATCAGTGGCTCAGTAGGTAGCACACTCGCCTCTGAGGCTGGGAGATCAGAGGGCTGTGGGTTCAGTTCCCACATCTGGCACTTGGGTTAGTATCCCAGTACTGACACTGTAGTGCAGCATGAGAGGGGTGGTGCACTTCTGAGGTGCTGTCTTTCGGATGAGACGTTAAACCGAGAGTCCCATCTGCCTGGATTGGTGGTAGTTCAGGTGTATGTTAAAGATCCCATGGCACTTATCGAAAAGAGTATGGAAATTAATTGCCCTGGTGTCCTGGCCAAATTTCCCTCATTCACTAAAAAAAATACCACCAACAGCTTAATCTGGTTCAAGGTCAGTTGGCATTCATCTGTATCCCCAGGGTCATGCCTGAAAATAGGCAGGATTTGTCTAGTGCACTTACCCAATCAACAAAAACTAAACAAAATAAAATAAAAAATAAAAAATAATTATCGGTGACTGAGAAGCCAAGTTCTTTGGTACAGTGAGTAATTCTGCTTTCACTTGGCTCAGTACATGGTTGTTTAGCCACCTTAACTGTTTATTTTTACTGTTTAATTATTTACTTTCTGAAGGGCTTTCAGAATGCTCTTTCACCCAGGCCTGGATCATGCTAATACATAAACTGAGCAAACCTGAACTTGTACCTGGCAGATATTGTCCAATCTCACTATTAAACACTGATCTTAAGATCCTGGCCAAGGTTTTGGCAAACCGCCTGCTTCTCATATGGCAAGACCTTATCAGCCCTATTCAGGTGGGCTTTGTGATGGGTCAGCAGTCTAGTGACCATCTTTGCAAGATTCTATACTTGATTTCCATGTCAGGGGGTAACCTGTGAACAAGGTGACCGCAATTAAGCACTTACAAAAATGGCTACTCAATTACGGTGCCTGAATTCAGGGTTACCTGGCAGGGTAGTGACCGGATATCTGGGTGGATGAGATAGGCAATGGGAAGATACATGCATATATGCAAGTGCTCACGCACAGGGAAGAGGAAGGGGAGAGAAAGTGTGTGGGACAGGTGTGGCAGGCAGCTGCCGAGCTGATCCACTAGCATGGTGAGGATGGTGGTAGGTTTGGAGGTGCAGAGTTGCAGGATTTGGGTCCGGCATGGTGCAGTTCCTTTTTTGCCAGCAGGCAACTTTCTATTTTCTAAGTATTTCACTCCCCCCAACATGCACCCCCCCCCAGTGTTGAGAATCCTTTAGTAGTGCGGTGTGGGGGGCATTAAAAAATCTCCTGCAGATATTGCCGTTCGTGTAAAGTGTCCATTGCCAAAATTAATTTTTGGCAATCTACACTCACCCGAATGGTGATCACTATTCTGTGATCGCTGTTATCACATAGGGAGTGCAAGATCCCTGCTGCCTTTGTCTCCCTCAACACAGAAAAAGCATTTCACAGGGTATCCTGGCCCTTTCTTTTTGCCACTCTTCATCGGTTCATATTTCCTTTGGTTTCAGTGACTGACTGAAAGTCCTGTATACACATCTTTCTGCTAGGGTCAAGTGTAACGGGGTCCTGCCCAGCCCCTCTCTCATAAGAGGCACGAGACAGAGGTGCTCTCTCTCTCCCCATTTCTATTTAATCTTTATTTGAAGCCCCTTCTCTGTTATATTCAGTCTAATACCATTATACAGGGGATCTGGTGGGTAGTTCATTTTTATTTCATTTTTATTTTTTATACTTGTAAGTAAGATCGGCAAATTGCCCATTTTCACAAGTGACAAGTTTAACACGTAAAACACACATTATATAAATACAAAACACAATAAAAAATACTTATAAATAAAAACTTACTATCACATATCACATTCAAGTCAAACACATAATTAGTGAAAACATTTACACTCTGATTTAGTGTCAAGCCATTGAACCAACCTATTCTTGAATGTCCTTACTATACTAGAGTTTGTTACTGATGTGGGAATACTATTAAAAAACACTATGGCCCTATAGATACCTGATCTTTGACCTATGGCTTTCCTATTTAAAGGAATACCAAATAATTCCTTAAGTTGGAACCTGGTATTCTTTAAACCAGTTGGAATCGAGAAAAGGTCAAGGATGGTGGAGGGCAGTAGGCCTAAGGAACCCTTAAACAAAAAAGTTCCCAATTTAATATTCATTCTGTCCAAAAATGAGGGACAATTAGCTTCCCTAGTTAGTATACAGTGATGGGTGTCATATGGCAAACCAGTCATAAATCAAAGAATACCGTTATGAGTAGTCCTAAGTTTCTGCAACATTTTTTCATTTGTACCTGGATAGATCAACAATCCATAGTCCAACAAACTTAACAATAGTCTATTTCCCACTAACCTTTTAGATTCTAAAACAAGAAACGTTTTTATCCTAATCAACATTCCCAATCTCTGATGAATTTCTTAATTAATGTATTTATATCATTTTCAAAAGAAAACTGAGAATACAAAATAATCCCTAAGTAATTGAAACTGTCAAGCAGTTCAATAACATTACCCTGCAAATCTATTATAGGAACATTGATGTTTTTTTTAATTTCCTGGGACCTGAGAAAACCATAGCCTTAGTCTTGGATGAATTTAGAATTAAATTACGGGAACATAACCAATTTTGAAAATTTTCTAAGTCTTGTTGGGCCTGAACCAGAGTAGAATCAGGATCAGGACCATCGGCAAACAATACTGCATCATCTGCATACAATATTATTGTTGAACAAATACAAGACAAAGGGGCAGCATTCATAAAGAGAGAAAAAAGTAAAGGGCCCAATACAGAACCCTGTGGTACCCCACAGGAAATTGGAAGAGACCCAGAACAAGTATTTGCAATAAAGGTCTTATGCTCCCTTCTTTGCAAATAATCAGAGAACCACAGAGTCACATCTCCTGATACATTAACCTTCCTCAAAGACTCCAATAACTTGGAATGATTAACCAAATCAAAGGCCTTGGTGAGGTCCCTAAACACCGCAGCCACGGAGCGCCCTGAATCCAGGGCACCCCGTACGCAGCTTGTGAACCCCACCAAGGCCATCTCAGTGTTGCAACCCCTCCTAAATCCAACTAGATAGCAAATTAAATTTAAACAAAAAATCTTGAAATTGATCAAAAACAATTCTTTCAAGGATCTTGGACAGGGGTGCCAACAATGAAATAGGTTGATAATTTGAAACAGTCTTTCTACAGCCAGACTTGAAGATTGACTTAACGACAGCCGTCTTCCAAATCCTCAGGAAAACGTTGTTACATTTTATTTAGCTTTTGTTTACCGGGTAAGTACACTAAACAAGTAGTATGCCTATTTTCAGGAACGACATAATGAGGATACATAATGAAAATTTAAATAAAACAGACAAAGGAGTAGCCAATACATTTATACCCAGCTTAAGAAATCGATAATCAAGCATGTCCTGACCCATGACTGGCTTAGGTTTACACTTAAGAACATAAGAAGTGAGGATCTCTGGGGTAATAATTTGAAAATAAAAATGAGGGTGATCACTATTCCCTTCATTATGGGAGGACTGGGATATATGTGATACAGAATTTTTATGATACCTTGTCAAGTCACCAAAGTACTCATTAAACATTGAGGATACTTGACCTGGGTCACTTAACAAGAGACCATCCTTCTGTAAAGAAACCACAGAATCATTAAAATTCCTTCCCATTAAATTATTGAGCATATTCCAGGTCTGCTTCAGATTTTCCAGGGATGACAACTGTTTATTTTTAAAAAATCTATCTTTGCCCTCCTAATAGCAGTCTTACATCTATTCCTCAAAATCTTATCCTCAAGCAGATGATTGATTGCCTGACTTTTTTTTAAATACTTTCCATGCTTTATCTCTACATTTGATAAGGGACAATATGGCTCCAGTAATCCACTCATTTTTATTAGATCTAATTCTCATCCTTTTTAAAGGAGCTATGTGATTAACAACTTGATTGAATAGTACAGAAAATTTATCTAACATCTGATCAATATCCTGGGAATTTTCAATAATTGTCCAATCAATCATCTCATAAGCTGCATTCATGATTTCTGAAGAGATGCATTTAATATTCCTAGTTTCTATACAGCATGGGGGCAATGAATTTGCTTAGTAGATCTTAAACAAAATACTGGGCAGTGGTCACTAACCACATCAGGGAAAACACCCGAATCGGTGATCCTGGTGGGGTGAGTGACCACAACACAGTCAAGAACAGAACGTCCCCCTCCATCTACCCCTTGCTTAAATCTTGTAACATGTGATATTAACTGTTGAACACCCATCTCCTGAAATAATTCAACCACAGGAAGATTAAATTCCTGACCCCAATTAAGAATAAAATCCCCCATAAGAATCCACTCACTATTATTCAGCAGAGTTCCATTTACAAGTTCTCTGCTTATGTGGACGACCTACTGTTACAAATTAAAAATCCGCAGATTTCCAATCCAGCTGCTCTGAGGGAGATTCAGTGGTTCTCCCAGGTGTCTGGCTACAAACAGAATGTGGACAAATCCAAGGTTCTGCCTCTTAATTCCCTGGTTCTCAAACACTGGGTTGATGACTTAGGGCTTTCTTGGGAATCCAAGGAGCTCACCTATTTAGGGATCAAGGTGTCCCATTCATTGCCCAAATTAGTAAACTCCAATCTGTTCTTCTTACTTCAACTGATTAAGCTGGATTTCCAGCACTAGATGGCACTCCCTCTCTCCTTTTGGGGGAGGGTGGTGAGACTCATTAAAATGAACATTCTTCCATGAACAATGTACCCACTGAGTATGATCAGGTCTTTTCTTCCAAAGTCCAGGTTCAAGAGCTTACAGAGTATAATGTTGCATTTTTTGTGGAAGGATGGAGTTTCTCATTGGCCATACTTAAAGTTAACAATTCCCAAGGAGTTTGGGGGCCTTAGGTTATCCAACATCTTTTTGTACTATTGCGCCATACACTGCAATAAAGTCTTTCAATGGGGTGGGCCTCCAGCCACTCTGTATGATCACACCTATTGTCCATTATGGCTGACACATGAATCACATTGCTGTAGGCAACGCAGGCTCACCCTTAGAAGTTAAACCTTTTGCCCTACCCAAGCCCCTTTGACTGACTCCTTTGGACTGGTCCCTTAAAGCCCTCTGACAAATGTTTATTCACTTGAATTTAGATTGGTGTATTGACTGGTCTCAGCCATTGCTGGTAATCTGAACTTCTTAATTGCTAACCATCCCATATCTTTTAATTTTTTTCTTTCTCTTAATGCCCAATCTTCAGTTGATTTGATAGAGAATGGCAGAATCCTCTCAGCTGGTGGCCTTCAGTCCTGTTTTGACATCCTGCTTTATCCTTTTAAGTATCTGCAACTTTCCAGAGTACTGGCTTCCTTCCTCGGCCCCCCTCTTGACCCGAGCAGTCTAATAAGGTCCTACTGGATTTTTTGACCATAGCAGAGCAATCTCATCCCATCTCCCATTTCTGTGCAAAACTCCAGGAAACAGATAAGAGAACAAGAAGGACTTGGTTTTATTGGCAGGATGAACTTGGAATAGGGTTTGATGAAAAGACTTTGCAATTAATCTGGAGAAGCCTTTATAAACTTATTAAACAAGATTGATATAGACTTGTTCAGTTTTGTATCTTGCACAATTTATTTTTTACACCCCGTTTGTTTGTTTAGAATAGGTAGATCTAGCTCACCATCATGCTCCCATTGTGGGTTAACGGAGGGGAGTTTAAAGCATATCCTATGGGATTATCCTAAAACAGTGCCTTTTTGGAATACTACCCACAGCTCACTGGATCCCTTTTGGGCTTAGACCCATTTTTCACACCACAGATTTGTTTGGTGGGTTACCATCCTGCTGAGCTGTTTGTCTCCTGTAGGGCCTTTATGTCTTTGATTTCAATCATGGCCAAATTAGTTATAACTTTACATTGTCTGGATGACTCCACACCTTCTTTTAGGGAATGGTATGCTGAAATTCTGCAGGCCCTTGAGTTTGAGAAGCATATAGCTCACTGGCAGGATAGGAATTATAAATTTATGTTTTGATGGGCTCCTCTTTTCGCTCTTCTCCCTACTTCAGGTTAATTATATTTGCCTGGAGACTGGGCCAGATGGTGACTGGATCTGCCTGTTCCCTCCCTCTTTTGTAACTCCTCTTTATTTTCTTTATATAGTATGCCTGTCAGGACCATGATTTTCCTTTCTTTGTTCTTTAATAGCTACAAATTGTGTTCTGGGATCTGAGAGGGGTGGTGGGTGGATTGAGAGTGGGGAAAGGATGGGTTTAGTTGGGCAAGGGGTCATACCACCATATGACAAAACCGTGTAACTGAAAATGCCAAAGTGAAACAGCGCCTCACAAAAACAAAGTCAGGCAAAGCACCAACCTGTTCCACACAATGCACCAATTGACAACAATAGGTCTTTATGTTTTTTTGCAGGGGGCTTTGCCCCTGCACCCACTGCATGAGGGACTTCGCCCCCACTGGAACTTAAATAACAAACTCTGGGGGGTCAACTTCAGAGGTGGGGGAGAACCTCAGAAGGGGGAATGTTTGATTAAAAAAAACAACAACATGCTGGCAAAAGTTGCAGTAGGGGAGACCTGGGGGGACTGAATCATGGCCCCTGGTCTCCCAACTGTGCCATGTGCTGGTGCCCTAGCCACTCTACCATGGGAGCAGCTCGACCAGCACCCAGCACATGTCACCTTCTCCACTCCTTACATCAGTGTGCAGCAACAGGGGTAGCAATCAATCCCTATCTCTATTCTACTCCTGTCACTGTGATTTCAAGTGCTGCATGTACAGCACGGTTAATACTACACTGTCTTAAATGTGCGGTATTGACCCGGTAGCGGTTTAATTATTCCTTGCTTATTGTTCATTGTTGATTGTTGCTTCTGTTTGTGATATTTACTCTCTTGGTGGTTTTGTGTTCTTGGAATCTTCAACAAAGCATATTAAATTGGGGAAAAAAAAGAAAATTGGGTGAAAACATTAAAAATTGCAACGTGCATGCATAGAAAAATTTCAATGACCGTGCATAACTTGGGTGTTTTGGGGTATTTTTGCACCAAATTTTCAACATGGGATTTTTGAGACCCCACCTCATGAACGCTGGCACTGTCATTTCATTACTTGGTCCTGAAAAGTGATTTTGTGCAGTGACTGCAAAAATCATCTTACAGGTCTGACTTACAAAACAACAGTGACAGTGTTCATTAGGTGGGGTCCCAAAAAAACCATTTGAAAGTTTGATAGAAAACTATTAAAAAGTGGCAGTGATATCACCATAAGTTCAAAACACCTTTGAGAGCCATTATACGGCACTTGATTCTTCAGTTCGCGGTTCGGCTTTGAAGAGTGCAGACGTGTCCCAGTCCACAGAAGATGACAGCTAATGATCTCTGGTGGTAAGTATAGGGCAATGAGGGTATGGGGTGGTGGGTGCTCAGTAGGTGGGTCTGGAAGGGGTAGAGAGATGGGAGAAAATGAGGGACCTTTTTCTTCTTTTCAGGGTTTAAAAAAGATGTCGAGGGACTGTTTTCTTTTATTACAGGTTAACATAAAGCAATACTTCAGGACACTGTGGGTGAGCTCCCCAGTGTCCAATAGTACTGGGGAGTGCAGGCCCTCTGGGCTCTGTGCTCCCACTTACACATAACTATGGAGCCATACAGCAGCCCTATAAGGAAAGGAACCCTTGTAATACTGATTTGCCAATATCTCGGGAACTGTAGCAGCTAGGAAGAAAATTGAAGTGTTGTAAACATGACAGTGAGTAGTCCTCACAACAAAGATCAACCAAATCTGTATCTCTCATTGTTTCAGAGATACAGCTCAGACAAGTGATGTGGGAACAAAGAGGAAGCGGGGAACTACAGACCAGTCAGCCTCACCTCAGTAGTGGGGAAGATCATGGAAGCACTACTGAAGGAGAGATTGGTGGAACATCTGGTTGTCAATGGACTACAGGACCCAAGGCAGCATGGTTTCACCAGGGGGAGGTCATGTCAGACCAACCTCATTGAATTTTTTGACTGGGTGACTAGGGAGGTGGATCAGGGGAGGGCAGTGGACATGGCCTATCTGGACTTCAGCAAGGCCTTTGACACTGTGCCACATAGAAGACTATTACACAAACTGGGGAATATGAGTGTGGGCGGACAGTAGTGTGGTGGGTAGGTAACTGGCTGGGCGGCAGGACACAGAGGGTGGTGGTAAATGGCTGTCACTCCACAAAGGGAAAAGTGACCAGTGGGGTACCACAGGGATCAGTGCTGGGACTGGTCCTATTCAACATCTTCATCAGTGACATTGCACAGGACCTAGAAGGCAGAATTTCACTGTTCGCTGATGACACAAAGCTCTGTAACAGAGTAGACACACAAGAGGGTGTAGACAAATGAGAAGGGACCTGCAGAAACTTGAAGAATGGTCAGGGTTTGACAGTTGAAATTCAATGCAAAGAAGTGCAAGATAATGCATATGGGGCACAAAACCCTGGCACAATATATCAGTTGGGGGTGAGGATATAGCATGCACCAAGCAGGAAAGGGATCTTGGGGTTATCATTTCTGATTACCTCAAGGTAGAAACAGTGTACAAGGCAGCAGGTAAAGCAAATAGGATGCTGGGATGCATAGGCAGGGGCATCACCAGCAGGAAAAGGAAGGTCATAATTCCACTATACAAGACACTAGTGAGGCCCCACCTGGAGTACAGTGTACAGTTCTGGAGACCCTTATCTATGTAAGGACATAGACAGGGTAGAGAAGGTTCAGAGGAGGGCAACAAAGATGGTACATGGATTGCATCACAAGTCCTATGAGGACAGGTTGAAGGAACTGAACATGTACTCCTGGAGGAGAGGAAGGAGAGGGATATGATAGAGACATACAAGTATCTTACAGGGAGGAACAGGGTGCAGGAATACACTATTTCTAAGCGAAAAGATGTTCCAGGACTACAGGGCATGGGATGAAGTTGGAGGAAGACGATTCAGAGGAACGTGAGGAAGAATTTCTTCACAGAATGGGTGGTGGACAAGTGGAACACCCTGCCAGAGGAAGTGGTGGGGGCTGAAACAATCAGGGGATTTAAGAATGCATGGGATAGACATAAAGGAATTCTGTAGGTCAGGGGTAAGGGGCAACAGACTTCTAGGAAAACATAAACTGAACTTACAAGCTCAAATGGCAGACTGGATGGGCCATAGGCCCTTATCTGCCGACACTGTCTATGTATCTATGTATCTATGTGAATGCAAACTCTGTGGGCATAATACTGGCCCATGGACATGAAAATATAGCACAGTATAATGCAGAGGTCTAAGGCTCTGAGCTGCAAATCTGGTGACATCCATCAGACCAGACCTGGGTTTGAATCCCACAGCTTCCACTTGCATACTGTGTGACCCTGAGCAAGTCACTTAACCTCCTTGTGCTCCCAGGTAGCTCCTGCAAAAAGCTTTCAGCTTAGTGTGCTATACCTGGTTAAACAAGTAAAATAAAATAAAAAAATTAAAAAAATGACCAATTGGAACACTAATTCCCAAATATCTCAGTAACCGTAAGAGATAGAAAAGAATCTAAATTCATGGTATTCATGGCTTTATAACCTACTTCTGCACTTAGTCCCCAGAATTTTTGCAACAACAAATCCCTATCTCAAACCATTTCTGAGATACAGGCACCAAAAGGCGTTGCGGGAGCTGCGATGTTATCCTATGGGAACATTTCTTAACTTTGGAATGCCATAACTGTAGGCCTGTTCAATATTTTCATACCAAACCACAAAAATGCACATCTGTGACACTAGTGCTTGCTATCCTGAAAATTTCAGGCCAATACCACAATCTGCCTTCCCACAATGAAGTGTCAAAGAAAACAACTCATACCAAAATGTGTTTGTGCAGTGTTACCACTATTACTTTAATGTTGTTGCGACACTTCTATCTCTATAATGGGAATGTTATCGTGCACACAAAAATGTTGTTGTGGTTACTTTCTTTCCTGAGTGCAATTGTTTTTGTGGCAACAAAACATTTTGCCATGATCAAAAGATGCCAAAATTTTAAAAAACATATGTGCGGACCATCCAGTAAACAAACTAATGCCAGCTGCATGTTCCTCAGGGTCTGATTAGGTAAACACAACTGTTGGTGTTTACCAAAGGGCATTATTTTTTGAGTTACAATGTTTTTTCTTTGTTGCTAACTGAAAAAACATGATGGTGGATGCACAACAACAATTTAGGGGAGCTCGACAACAAAAATGTGATCACGAAGTTTTCGCAGTGCACATAAAATTTTTCCATAGGCTATAATGGGACATGAAAAAATTGAATAACTTTTGAACGGAGCAATATTTTTTCACTAAATCTTCAAAAGGCACCACTTCAACCCAGGTCACATGTAGACCAACAAATCTTAAGCCACTGAAATGCATTCTTCAGTCCATTATGGCTTACCAAGGAATTCGCAGCGAGCATGATTTTTTTCACTTTTTGAGCATGCTACGGTTCCGCAACCGTACATCTTACTGAAACTAAACTTTTCAGATCCAGAGACCTATGGTAGGCAATTCTACATTCCAAATTACAGGCAAATCGGACAAATGGTTGCAAAGTTAGTAAAGTGCAAACATTGAGGTTTAACATAGAAGCGACCCTAGCTATACTGGCACAACTGTGCCACTATAGCTATGTGTGATTTTATATTTCTTTGAAACTTGGCTTCCCTGCCAACTCCCTTTGGGGTAACCATTGCCTCAGTGTTTGCACACAGAGGTTCTTTGTCTTTTAAACTGTTTTTTGTTTTAATTGGGTTCACCACAACATAACCCAGATAGAGTATCTTATAGCTGGTTCATTCCACTGGGGTGTCAAACAAACAAGGCATACTGATGAGTCCTGATAGGACGAAACACGTGTCTATGTCTGCTGTTGGCACCCCATGCAAACTGTGTGAGAGGCCTTTCAGCACCATGCATTTCTGCTTAAAGTTGAACCAGCATAATATTCTGTGGTGATTTGCATATGCAGCCCATGATGCTTTTGTGTTGTGGGGACGGTGATTTTATATATATATATATATATATATATATATATATATATATATATATATAGATATAGATATATATATATATATCTATATCTATATATATATATATATATATCTATATATATATATATATATAGATATATATGTATATATATATATACACACACACAACAGGGGTGAGTGGTAAATGAGATAAAACAATGTATCATCCACTGCAGTGTGATATTTTTATCCTCTGCTCTACTGTGATGATATCAGCCATTTACACACACAGGTCACAAAAGGCAGCTTTCCCCTCAGCATGCAAGAAACACCTGTGCTGTTACCATAGACACAAATGCAGAACTACTTAAGAGGTCTTACTGCTGCCTACAGCTAACTCAGTGAGCATTACAAAACACACCTATCCCCCCACCAACTTCCAGCTCATTACTGTGACTGCAGCCAGAATTCTAAACAGCACAGCTTCAAAGAACAGTCTAAACTTCTGCCTGCAGCTAACTCAACTATCACTGAAACACACTCTCACTTGTTCCTCAAACTCTGATTCTCACCCATTACAATTACTGAGATACTGTCAGCTTGACTACAGCCAGAATCCTAAAGAGCACAGTTTCACAGAACATTCTGCACTCTGCCTGCAGCTAACTTAATTTCCACTGAAAACATTATCAGCTGTTCTGACACTCTGCTTCTCAGCTCATTACAATTACTGTGATGCTCTCAGCTTCACTGCAGCCAGACTTCTAAACAATACAGCCTCACAAAAGTATGTTTCTCACTTCTACCTAAAACAAACTCATTTAGCATTGCAAAACACACTCATACTTCTCCCAGAGTTTATAACACTGCCAGCCCATTCAGAAAAGCTCACACACAGAATGAGCAAACACATAAACAGGAACAAAACACAAGAGAGCATAACAAAACTTCTAAACTCTTGACCCTATTATACATATCAAATACATGATGGTCAGATAATGTGCTATGGTAAATATTGTCACTCCTGCATCGTGAGCTCTGGATATCTCACTCTGCAGGAGTGACAATATTTGCCATATCACACTCATGCCCATCATGTATCCCCTATATATATATATATGTGTGTGTGTGTGTATATATCTTTATATATATATATATATATATAGTAAAAAACAAAAAGAAGGCACTGCGTCAGCATGTGGTCTAAAAGCAAAACAAAATAGTTATATTAAATGCTCGCTGAAAATAGAAAATAGAGTTAAAAATCTATGTTTCGACATTAGGGATTCTTCAGGAAATATCTAAAAGAGAAAAAAAAATTAAGTTAGCATTATACCTGCAAGGTAGTGCAGGTATAATTAGGGTTGGGGGCCACTTTAATGTTAAACCCCAAAGTTTGCACTTTAATAACTTTGCAACTGTTTATCTGATTTGCCTGAAATTTTGCATACATGGCATCCAACCATAGATCTCTGGCTCTGGAAAGTTTCACTCTGGTCGGATGTACAGTAGCAGAACTGTTGAGTGTCACAAAAGTGAAAAATACTCAACTTTTGCACTGTTTTCGGTCTGGCTTAAAGGGTACCTAAAGAAGCATTTTTTTTAAAACTGCAAACCCCAAAATCTGACTTCATAGAGAGGTAGAGTAAAGGCAGCTGTTTACATTTATGCTAAAACTGCATTTATGTAAATAACATAAATGCAGTTCCACAGCTTTTGAAAATTGTAAACATCAGCCTTTCACTTTCAAAAAACAGCCTTGGTGTCTCCCTAAGATGTCTGCCAAGTGTGTTAAGTGATGAGTCATGATGACATCATCAGAGCCAGAGACAGAGACCCACATATATTTCTATAGTGATAACTGGTTCTTCTTTCCCACTTTGTTTTGAGTTGTTGCACCAGAATGATCAACACCATGCATTAACTCATGGATTATTTTGATCAGTACACATGTTAGGCTATTATGTTGTTCATTTTGTTTACTTAAATTTGCTGAAAATGTTTTGCAATCCAGCTGACGTTTTCTTTGGCAAACCACGGTACAGTAAAACACTTCAAAATACCTTAAGATCTAGTGGTTATGTGATGCCCTGAATTTTGTTTTTTTGTTAACCAGCAGGAACACAATAAGCTGAATGCTTGTTTGTAGGAGTGACCTGGGAGCACAAGGTTGTTTAGTGAGTTGCTCTGGGTCACACAGCAAAGTGCCTGTCTAGTTCAGTTCCAAAGTTCATGCTTTCCTGTTAATCCACAGATAAGGCTTTCTTTTTCCATGTGAAACCCCTGCACTTAGCTTGTCTTGTTTGAATGCCCCACCATCCATACCCTGTCCTTAGTACTGCCCGGGTCCACATATGTGCTTACAGTCTCATGAAGAGAATTATCACACCTCAGATTGTAATCTTGTACCTCAGAGAATTGTGCACACCTATACCGATACAGTTGGCACTGTTAAAAAATGCCTCCCAAATCCCCGTTCAGTCCATTTTCTCAGTGTTTGACTTCTGCTCCCACAGTAAACATTGAGTGGCTCACCACCCTTCTGCACAGTGAAGGTAGTATGTACAGCTTCCCTGTTGTGTTTTTTTCCCCGCCTCATTAACCAACAACTAGGTCTTCCTGGAAGGCCAAGCAATAAGCATCATGACCCACCAGAAAAACTGCTGTCCATGCCCTCATAAGGGCTGCACTTACAATGGCTAACAATATTATTATTAGCAGGAGAGGCATACTAATACCCTGATTTACAAATGCAAATACACCTGACTTCCAGTGTCAGTCTACTCCTTTACCTGTGATCTGCAGAATCCTGCAGGACAGTTCCCAGCAAATCTTCTCCAGTAGTTTTCTATGCTTTTCTCCACAATGCGAGTTGGCTGGCTACCACCCTTCCAAATCTTGAATGAGCTATACACAACTCCCGCAATACTATTCTAACAAATGCCAACACCCCCTCCCCATCCAAGGGTAATCTCCTTACACTGAATTCAGGTAACAGTTTAGGTGCAGCCCTGCCACTCTGAGTATTTGCCCTTGCTGGCTACTCTCATCCATAGTCAGGTAATGATCATGTTGCTGGCAGCCCCACATTTCAGATCTCACAGTGATCTGCTCAACGTCCTCCTTCCTGTCTTCAATTAACCTGAATATAGCTGTACCCTGTTGGAATGGCCTCTTCAGCCCCTCTCTGGCATTCATTCTTCTCACCTGCTCTCCACACCAAAAACTGGTGAGTTCACTACCCTTCTGCATCATGAATGTGGTTAGTCAGTCTCCCATGTTATTTTTACATATTAATAATAAACATGATCTTCTGTTAAGCCAGGCTGATAGCAGCATGGTACAAGTGGAAAAATAGGCTTTCCTACCCATATAAGATCTATGATCAGGCACTATTAAATGATGTGCAAAATGATGTGCATGCACACCCATCATTTAATAGTGCCTAATCAAAGGTAGCCTAGCTCTTTTAAGGAGAGGAAAGTCCATCATTCCCCTTGTTCCCTGTTGCTATCAGCATGACTTACTGGAAAGATATGTTTATTTTTGAGATGTCAAAAAAAAATGGGGACTGTACTACTTGCATTCATGATGCAAAAGAGTGATGAGCTCACCAGTTTTTGGTGGGAGGAGGAGTAGTGAAAAATGAATACCAGAGGGGGACTGAGAAGGCCACTCTTGCAGGGTACTGCTATATTCAGGGAAGGGGGAAGACAGAATGAGGGAAATATGAGCAGATTACTGTGAAAAATAAAATGTGGGGCTGCCAGGACCATGATCACTACCGGACCCCGTTGTCGTGACCAACATTCCCCTTCCCACAAAACCAGTTCATGCAATTGCCCAAGGCTGTGTGGGGATATTAATGTGTGACTTGGTTGTCACTACACATTCAGTCACTTCACTACCAGTCTAGTATTGCTTGTAAAGCACTTTGGGATACAGTGTGTATGAAAACCACTATATAAATGCCGATTCTTCTTATTATTATTATTATTTACCATGGAAAAAGAAGACAAGACAAGCATATATTGATTTTTGAGAAAGTATGAACTCTAACATCGTACTGCATAAGAACTTTGCTACAAAAAAGTGGTGGATCTAAGGAGTGGGGAAGGATGTGGCTGCAACCCCCCTTCCCACATTGTAATGTTGCTTGCTTGCTGTTGCTGCTGCATTTCACTCTGTTGAAGAAGTCTGATTTATTGATTGTACAAATGTTTATATTCAAACTATGGATTACATTTGTAGGTTCTGTCAAAAACATACTAGAAAAGAATAATAGCAGAACATATTATGGTTTAATAAAAATGTTCAAAAGTGCATATTAAGTATGCACACCACCCCAGCACCCCCATTGTAGCATTCTGGATCTGCCATAACCACTAGACCACCAGGTTATTCAAGATTTGTACTGCACTGTGGTTTGCCACAGAGAAAGTCGGTTGGATTAAAACACATTTTCAGCATGTTAAAGTAAACATAATGAACAGAACCATAGCCTGTCATGTGTATTATACAAAATAATATACATGGTTTTGACCATTTGGGTGAAACAATTCTATAAAAAATGGAAAAAAGAACTAGTTAGCACTATAGGAAGCCATATATCTCTCTGACTGTGGCTCCAATGATGTCATCACATAACACATTTGGCAGACATTTTAGGAAGCAGATAAGACAGGTTTTTTTGAAATTGGAAGGCTGATTTTACAATTTTCAAATGCTTTGGAACCACATTTAGGTAAATTATATAAATGTAATTTTAGCATTAATGAATACAGCAGCCTTTGCTTTAGTCACCTACAGAGTCAGATATTTGAATAGTTTGTTGTCAAAATGTTGTTTAGGTATCCTTTAAAGGACTGAAGAATGCATCTGAGTGGATTCAGATGTGCATGTCTTTATGTGGCCTGGGTTAAACTGGTGCTTTTTGAAGATTTGGTGAAAAAATATTAATCTGTTCAAAAGTTATGCAAGTTTTTCATGTCCCATTTTAGCCAATGGGAACATTTATATGTGCACAGCGAAAACTTTCACGAAAACATTTTTTAATGCACGAAAACATTTTTTTGTGAGTGAAAACATTTCATTATGAGGTATAGGGATGTCATGAAAACATTTTTGTTGTCATGAAAACAATGCTCGAAAACATTGTCCCATAAGTTGTTTTCTTTGTCGCTTCATTGTGCCAAGGTAGATTGTGCTTTTGGGCTGAAATTTACAGGGTGGCAAGCCCTGGTCCCACAAATGTGCCTTTTGGTTGTTTGGTCTGAAACCATTAAATAAGCCAATAGTTACAGTGTTCCAAAGTTAAGAAATTTCCCATAGGATAACATTGCAGTGCCCAAGGCACCTTTCAGCACCCGTATCTTGAAAACAATTCAAGATGCAGATGTTTTGCTACCCTCAGCTTAGTCCACCTAAGCCTGTGTGAAGGTTTTGAAGTCATCATTACAACTACAGTGGAATTTTTTCATCCTTCCTACGGTTACTGAGATATTGCCAAAAAAGTGTTACAAGGGTTCCTTTTCAGTACTATGCATCTGCTGTATGTCTTCATATTTATGTATAAGTGGGAGCACAGGGCCCAGAGGGTCCATGATACCACATACGCATACCATTAGGAAAAAATAAGCAGTGTCAGGGGAGTGCAGGGCGCAGAGGGCTGCGCTCCCAGAAATACATACCAGTTACCAGTTACATTTCACTTTCTCAAAAAGAAGGGACATTCATTCCAAAAAACTTTGTTACTGCATCAGTTAGGGTTGACAGCACAGCAACAAAAGCATGGAAATTGCATGTCAGGGTTACCACCCCTACCACCCCACCTGCACTCCCTCCATCCTCCACAGAACAACAGGCGTCTGGGTGTGCCATGGGGTTATCAGGCCTAATTCTCATCCCATTCTCCTATACTTTAACATGTTAGCTTGTTTACACATGGAATGAGGTGACAGTTGGGCTTGATGACCCCATGGAGCACCCTGATGCCTGTTGTTGTGTGGAGGGTGGGGGTGGGTGGTAACCCTCACATGGAATTTCCACAATTTTGTTGCTGTGCTATCAACCCTAACTGATGCGTTAATTAACACTGTAGTCTCTATTAATGCATCAGTTAGGCTGATAGTACAGTGACAAAAGTTTGACACTGATGTTAGGTTCCCACTCTGCCACTCATTACCTCCACACACGTGACAGGTGTCGGGTAAAGCATGGGGTCATCAGGCTTAACTCTCGCCCCATTCCATGAGTAAACAAGTTGACATGGTACAGTATAGGAAAATGGGGTGAGAAGCCTGTTGACCCTATAGCACACCCCGACAGCTGTTGGTGTGTGAAGGGGGTTGGGTGGTAGGGGTTGGAAACCTAACATCAAATTTCCAAATGTTTGTTGCTGTACTACCAGCCCTAACTGATGCATTAATGGAGTTTTTGTTTTTTTGCAGTGAATTTCCATTCTTTTTGAGAAAGTGTACTGTAACTGGTATGTGGTTGTGGGAGCACGGGAAGCAGAGGGCCATGCACTCCCATCATGCTCCCCATTTGTGCATGATGGTATGCATATGTGGAAGCATAGGCCCTCTGGGCCCTGCGCTCCCACTTACACATAAGTAAGGAGACATGCCACAGCCCTAGAGTCATGAAAAGGAACCCTTGTAAGACTAATCTGGCAATATCTCAGTAACCATAACAACTATGAAAAAAATTCCACTGCAGTTATAATCATGACTTGAAAACCTCCACACATGCTTAAGCCACCTCAAGGTGGACTAATCTGCCCAGAATTAAAAATCTGTATCTCGAATCATTTTCGAGACACGGACACCGAAAGGCAACACGGGCACCATAATGTTATCCTATGGGAAGTTTCACAACTTCAGAATGCTGTAACTATGGAGCCAGTGCAAATATTTTCACCAAACCAGAAGAAGACACATCTGTGCGACAAGGGCTTGCTACCCTGCAAATGTCAGCCCAAAAGCCCTAACCATTTAGTAGCAGTGAGATGGCAAATAAATGGTGTTTTTGATTTTGTTCAGTAGTGTCGAAATTGTAACACTTTCACAACATTTGTGAAAGAACAGGTGCATAAGTATTGCAAATTGAGAAAGTGTCACATCCATTCTTTCACAATTTGCAACAGTAATGGGAGTCTGATGCTGTAAAACATATTTCCAGGCTGAATTTTATAATTCTGAAGCCAACATTGCCCCAATTAGGTAAACACAACTGTCAGTGTTTTCCTAGGGGCAGTCAAATTTGAACTACAGACGTTTTTTTCCACCGCTAACTGAATACAAGATGACGATGGCACGACACTACTGAAGGCATTTGCGACAGCAAAATGTACTGACGGCAGCTTATGAGAGGCAAGCTATTTTTTTCCCATTGACTATAATGGGAAACTTTAAATTTGAATAACTTTTAAACGGATTAATATTCTTTCACAAAATCTTCAAAAGGCACATCAGTGACCCAGACTGCATATTCCTTGACAATTTCAGAGCAGATGGCCAAACTGTTTGGGCTATAGCCCCGAGCAAAGAAATAGCCAAAAAGTTCATTTTTGCTTGTTTCTTTGGTGCTCCGCAGCTCTGTGACCACACATCTTACTGAAAAAAACCTCTCAAGATCCAGAGTTCTATGGTACCTGACCATGCGTGAAAAATTGCAAGTAAATCCATCTTATGGTTGCAAAGTTATTAATGTGCAAAATTTGGAGTTTAATATAGAAGTGGTTTGGCAACCCTAACTATAGCTGCACTACTGTATATTCATTGCAAAAAACTCTGTTAATGCATCAGTTGGGGTTGATAGTACAGCGACGAAAGTTTAGAAATTCGATGTTAGGGTTCCCACTCACCACTCCACATGCCAACAGGCATCAGGGTGTACCACTGGGTCGTCAGGCCTAACTCTCACCTATCGATTTAATTTTGCAGACCTGAGGAGACAGTTAGGGATGGGTCGGAGATAAGGGCCCATTCCATATGACTAACATTTCACTTTCTGAAAAAGAAGGGAAATTCATTGCAAAAAATCTCTGTTAATGCATCAGTTAGGGTTGATATTCACATCAACAAAAGTGTGGAAATTCAAAGTTAGGGTTTCTAATCCTACTACCCCATGCCCCACTCCCCCACCCTCCACACAACAACAGGAGTTGGGGGGTGTTGTGGTGTTGGGCTTAACTCTCACCACATTCTCCTATACTGTGCTGGTTCAGCTTGTTTACAGATGGAATGGGGTGAGAATTAAGCCTGATGACCCCAACATACACTCCGACACCTGTTGGTGTGTGGAAGATAGGGGTGTGGGGTAGTAGGGTTGGAAACCCTAATGTAGAATTTCCACACTTTTATTGGTGTGAAAATCAACCCTAATGGATGCATTAATGCAGTTTTTTTGCAATGAATTATAGCTGCACGGTATATAGTTAGGGTTGCCCAGCCACTTCTACGTTAAACCCCAAATTTTGCACTTTAATAACTTTTCAACTGTTCGACGGAGTTGTCTGAAATTTTGCATGTGCGGTCAGGTACCATAGGCATCTGGATCTGGTAAATTGTGTTTCTATCAGATATGCGGTTGAGGAGCTGCGGAGTGCCAAAAAACATTTAAAAACCCACTTTTTGGGCTATTTCTTTGCTTGGGGCTATAGCCCAAATAGTTTGTCCATTTGGTCTGAAATTGTCAGGGAATATGCAGTCTGGATCTCTGATCTGCCTTTTGAAGATCTGGTGACAAAATATTAATCTGTTCAAAAGTTATTTAAATTTATAGTTTCCCATTATAGTCAATGGGAAAAAATATTTGTGCTGTCTGGAAGCACCCAGTACTTTCACGAAAGCACCTTTTACTGTCACAAATGCCCTCAGTAGTGTCATGCCACTACCATCTTGTTTTCAGTTAGCGTCGGACAAAAAACATTGTAATTCAAAATTTACTGCACCTAGGCAAACACTAACACTTGTGTTTACCTAATTGAGGCCCGAGGAACACAATCCTGGTGTGAGTTTTTAAAAAGAATGCCCCAAAAAATGTTTTTCAAGATCAGCCTCCCCGTACTGTTGCAAATTGCGAAAGAACGGTGTGACACTATCGTAAAATTTGTGAATGTTTTGTGCTGTTTTTTCACAAATCCTGTAAAACTTTCACAGTTTGCAACAGTGCAGCCCCAAAATAAACCATTTCTTTGCCACCTCACTGCAACCTCTGGGCCCTGCACTCCCACCCACCAATAACTATGTCCTCTGGTTTGGAAAATGGTGTCCATAGAAGGAAGTGCAGGCCCTCTGGGCCCTGCACTCCCACCCAACCATGAGTGTAGTGCTCCCAGTTTAGCATAAATAGTGTGCATAGTTGGGAGTGTGGGCCCTGTTGACCCTACACTGCCACCTACACATAAGTGCAGACACATAGCACAGGCCTAGAGGCATTCAAATCAACCCTCATAATGCATATTTGCCAATATCTCAGTAACCATAGCAAGTGCAGAAAAAATTCATTTGCAGTTGTATTCATGATCTATCCACCTCCATGGCTGCTAAACTATGTTTAGCAAAGAATCTGTATCTCGAACCATTTTTGAGATATAGGTGCTGAAAGGCGCAGTGACCACCACAATGCAATCCTATGGGAAAATTTGCAACTTTAGAGTGCTGTAACTCTGGAACCAGTTTAATTTGTTCACCAAACCAGCAAAAGGCACATCTGTGGCACAAGGGTTTGCCACCCTGCAAATTTCATCTCAAAAGTCCAAACCGTGTAGTGGCAGTGAGGTGACAAAGAAACCATGATTTTGGGGAGAGTACTGTCAAAAGTTGCAAAAGTCTCACAAATTTGCAAAAGTGTGGTACGACACTTTCACAAATTTGCAAAAGTGTCCTTCTCCCATTTGCAACAGTACAAATGGTCACATCAAAATATGCATATTTCTGGGTCTTTTTGGAAAAAACTGAAGCATGAGTGCTATTCCTATGACCCAATTTAGGTAAACACAACAGTTGGTGTTTACTTAGGGCACTATATTTTGAACTATAATGTTTTTTCTCCACCACTAACTGAAAACAAAATGGCAGTGGCATTACACTACTGAGGGCATTTGTGACAGAAAAAGGTACTTTAGCAATAAGTTGCTTTTGTGCGGAACATATATTTTGCCCCATAGAATATAATGGGAAACTTTAAACTTTAATAACTTTCAAACAGATTGATATTTTTTCACCAAACCTTCAAAAGGCACTTCCCTGATCCAGTCCCCATACACCCTGAACATTTTAGACCTGACAGACAAACCTTTTGGGCTGTAGAGACAAGCAAAGAATTTGCAGAAGTTGAGGATTTTTCACACTTTTTGATGCTTCACAGATCTGCAACCGCACATCTGACCAGAGCATAAATGTTCAGATCTAGAGATCTATGGTGCAAAAACATGTATTCCAAATTTCAGGTGAATTGCACAAACGGTTGCAAAGTTATTAAAGCGCACAATTTTGGGTTTAATGTAGAAGTGACATTGCAACCCTAACTATACACCTTCCCGGTAAGTAAGCAATAAGACACAATGGGGTGTGCATTAGACATTTTGTAACGCATGGCTAGGGGCATAGTGAGACATGAAGCAGCAGGCTGAGTGCCTTCAGCCCATGGCCATGTGTTAGAAATGTCTAATACCCAGTGTCTTATTGCACTTATAAAATGGGGTTGTGAATTTTAAATGCATGCAAAATTAAAATTGCGTAACTTAAATGTATTTTGTCCTAAAATAGTTCCTCCGCCAGTATGACCAAATGTATTTCTTTTTTGACTTAAAGACTTCTGTTCTGTTATAGCCTCCATAGCTGTACAGTAGTTGTTTTTTATAGTTGTCCCCCCCAACATAGATTGGATTTTGTACAGAAAAGACATTTCTTAGTAAAAGAAATTTATACAGAGTTACACGTCTGGAGTATTTTCTTTTTCGTTTGGAATGGCGTGAACTGGCTTTTGAGACAGAGAGAGCACTGTCATTGCAGTCAGCCAGCTTACAATGACTGTTTGAAATATCATAAGACAGTAAGCACATCAGATTAAACTTGGTCTGGATAAACACTATGGGTATTCCTTTCCTGTAAGAGCAGTTTTTGAACTACTATTTTGATGTAACAGCCATTTGTGGATGTGGGAGCCTGATGATGTGGGCAGATGGGAGGAAAGTCATGATGCTTTAATGAAGACCACATGCAATCACTGGGAGAAGTCATCAGGATCACCTGTTATTTCTGTTTCTTTTAAAATGTTCATGAGTTCAGCACAGACCTGAAGAAGTGGTAAGCACTTGTTGGAAATTACTAATTTAAAAGTCAGCGTCAGTCAGTTAGAGTGAGAGCCAGCGGTGGGTGAAAGCAAGTGCCTGGAGTAGTGGATGGGAATGACTGCAGGATGAAGGGAAGGAACTTACAGCAGCACAACAGAGAGAAAGTGATCAGACATCAACTGTCCTACATTTTCTGTGGTACACACTGATGTTTAAATAGAGTTGTGATCATTTGGGTGATCTGTTTTTTTAGACATTCAGTTGAAACTATTTTTTTTCTATGAAATGTTACTGCTTGGGCAAGTTCATGGTTAGCAAGGGGAAAATGGCGACGACTGCAGCTGCTCAAATTTTTCAAATGTGGCTTTGGTTGCCTGAACTCCTTGCTAGCAATGCATTAAACACTTCTAATGCATGGCTAGCAACCAAACAAAATACAGGAGTTTCCTTACCCATTTTATAATATATGGTGAAAGATAACTTCTATGTCAAACCCACATTTTTGAATGTTAATAACTTTGGAACTGTTTAACAAATGTGCATGAAATGTGGCATGCATAACATCAATGTGTAGATCTATTGACCTGCCAAAGTTCACGGGAATCTACAGTGTGGTTTCTGAGATATAGAGTGTTGAAAAAACAGAAAAATCTGTGTTTTTTGACATTTCTTTGTCCACCTCGATCTCAGAAATGGCTTCAGGTTGTGGTCTGAAATTTTCTGGGTAGAAAACCTTTGCCTCACAGATGTGTCTTTTGAAGGTTTGGTGTAAGCAATAATACCCAACAGGGTGGGTGGTATTGAGCTATACCAAACCACCCAGGGGCTTAATGAGGTCCAACACCATAGGCGAAGGGTCTTATAGCTCCTGGAAGGTCTGGTATAGTCCATACAGCCCACTCTGATGGGTATTATTGCATTTAGAAAATGGGTTTGGGTGAGTTAAATAAATTGTTTTAAAAACATTTTTAAAAAGTGCAAAAAATAATTAGAGACATCAATTAAAAATAATGTTAGTGTTAAGTAGTCCCTGCACTGTCCTGGTAGTGGCAGTAGAGGATGCGGTGGACCTTCTGTTTAATGCACGAGTCTCTCTCCCCCTCACCCACCCCACACACCCACAGACCCACAGAGTGCTAATGTTTTTTGAGGTCAGGTTTGTTTGTTTGTTTGTTTCTCCTTTTTTTGTGAAGGTGCAGTTCTAAGGAAAATGCAGCGGTTACCCAGCATGTGCCAAGATAACATGACCTGGAAGTATGGAGAAAAAGGAAGAGGTGTCAGAATGCTGACTTCAATTGTTTGGTTTGTTTTTAAATATTTTAAAATAAAGATGTAGCTTACCATTCAACTTTTATACCACCTTTTCATTTATTCAGCTTTTGATTGGTAGCAGTTAGTGCTGTGTATCCTAGGAATGTAAGAATGAGCGGTGATGAGTAGCGGTGTCGGCAATAAGCTGGCAAAAAGACTTTTGTGGTAGAAGATAATTTTATAGGCATTCTCCAGTATCACCATTTTAGCATACTTTATCAGACTGAAACGTTTTTTTCTGAGAGGAGTAGCACAGGGACTGAGACGGGGGGAGGGAGGTGCAGAATGCTTCAGTACTCTGGTGCTCAACTCACGGCGCTGCATATGTGGGTTTTGTCACACCCAACAGTTAGGACTGACTGAGAACAAATGGCAGCCAAATATTTTTTGAGGTTCAGGAAAGGAAAGAAAAATGTACTTTCGCTATTAAAAAAATAAGCAAACTTTTATGGGACTGAGACTGGAGTTTGGCTTTCTGACAAAATCACTCGCTAAGCAACAGAAAAAACAATGGCTGGTGTTCATTTCTTAAAATTCTATGGGCACTATGATTTAAGAATGTAACTGGGCAACAGAGACTGAGGCTCGTTATTTCCCAGTCTCTGTTGCCTGATATCGGACCGGCTGGTTAGTATCCTTAGCCAATCAGAGTCAACATTTCTTTTTATCCATTTTCTAAGAAAAAATATTAATCCATTCAAAAGTTATTAAACTTTAAAGTTTCCCATTATAGCCTATGGGGAAAAATATATGATCTGAAAGTGAAAGCAGGTAAACAGCCCCAAAAATCAGTTTATTTGCCACTTCATAGCAAGAAAACAGTTAGGACTTTGGGGCTGAAATTTGTAGGGTGGCATGCCCTTGCTCCAAAGATGTGCCCTTTGATGGTTTGGTGAAGAAATGGACACTGGTTCCATAGTTACAGCACTCCAAAGTTGTGAATATTCCCATATAATAACATTGTGGCTGTTGTGGAGCCTTTCAGCATCTATATCTCAAAAATGGTTTGAGACACAAATTTTTTGCTATGCACAGCTTAGTACACCAATAGGTGTACTAAGCATGTGTTGAGGTGATCAGACCATGAATACAGCTGTGGAGGAATTTTTTTTTTCCAAAGTGCCTATGGTTCCTGAGATATTGCAACTTTTGCAGCACAAGAGTTACCTGGAATGACTCTAGGCATACACTATGTTTCTACCCTTATGGGTATATGGCCCACATTTGGATCCCATTATGCTATAATGGGAGTGTGGAGCCCTACATTATACAGTAGTGGCCCACACAGAGATGTGATATCATTAAAATATCAGTATTCATTTATTCATTACAAATCGGGTTTACAACCTTTGAGTCAGAGACTCATTTACAAAGGCACCTCATCACAGGGGAGGACAGACATCAAGACAGTTATTACAGTGCAGATTAAAACAGAGGATAATATTACAAGTGCAGTAAAAGGAACATTTAACATAGATACACTTAGGTTAAATAATGTAGTAGTTTGTATGTTACTTAGGTTACATAATGTTACAAAATTGTGAGTTACACTCATGGATATTGTAGGTCCTCAGAGAAGACAGTGGGTTACATCCCTGTTTGGACCCAGTAGGGAAGGGGTAGGTCTGGGGGAGGAAGAGGCTGTCCAGTGTACATTGTCAAGCCAGGGGGCAAGGCAGGCGGGAACCACAGGTTACAACAGGGGTTAGTTGCACCTACAACAGTGGGTAATAAAGATATGGTTCCGAAGGGCTGTTTTGAAGGAGCCAATTTTTGGCAAGTTGGAGATGTAGCTAGGGAGGGAGTTGTATCAGATGGGGGCTCGGTAAAGGAAGAATCTCTGGGCAAGAGAGGTCTAGGTTCTGGGCACCTTGAAAGTGGCCTTAACAGAGCTATGGGTGGTGACAGACAAAGATGGCTGCTGTAGGGAGGTGGAGACCCCTGGGGGAGTCCTAGCAGAGATTTCTTATTGAGAAGGCAGGTCTAGTAGAGCAGTTGCTCCTCAAAGTTGAAAAGATTGTTTTGTAGTATAGAGAAGGCAGGTGTGAGTCAGCTGGGGGCACTGGTTAGGAGTCTACAGGCCTTATTGATGGAGAGTTGTATTTTGGAGAGGGCAGTGTTGTCAGCTGCAGCATAGATGGGCAAGCCATAGTCCATGAGGAACAAGACGGAGGAGGTGATGGCCAGCCTGAGAGCACCCTGAGGCAGGCAGTCCCTGTGCTGGTATAGCAGGCCAATCCGAGAGTTAATGGTGGCTGACGGGGCATTAATGTGGGTGTGGAAGGAGAGGGCAGTTTCAAACGTGATGCCTAGGTACCTGTATGTGGTCACTTGTTCTAGTGGGTGCAGAATGCTGGGGATAATCAAGAAGGGGGTATTTTTAGCTTTATTTTGGTGATGGAAGAAGAGCATTGATTTGATTTTCTTTAGGTTAATGACCAGTCTGCGGTCTCCAAACCACCTTTCAGCTTGGTTGTAAGCTTGTTGGAGGGATAATTAGAGGGAGGTGGGATTGGGATGTGAAGCAACAAGGACTACATCATCGGCGTAGAGCAGCATTTTACAGGTACATGAGCTGGGGAGGGTGTTGAGGTAGAGACTAAAAAGTATTGGACCCAGGATGGAGCCCTGAGGGACCCCGGAGTGAGCAGGAAGAGTGCTGGAGAGGGAGCAGCTGATCTTGATATGCTGGGATCTAGCAGAGAGGTAGCTAGAGAACCAGGAAATGGGACCACCAGAGAAGCCAAGTTGGTGGAGAGAGTCCAGTAGAAGGGGATGACAGACAGTGTCAAAGGCCTTGGAGAGGTCAATGAACACTGCTCCTGCAAGGCTGCCAGAGTCGAGATCAGCAAGCAGGTGTTGGAAGAATTCCAGGAGAGCCGTGGTTGTACCGTGCCCTGGGCGGAAACCGTGCTACTCTGGGCACATAATGTCATACTTGGCTAGGTATTCAGAGAGCTGGATCAACACTACTTTTTCAAGAGCTTTAGAGAGTGGGGGGAGGATGGAGATGGGCCGGTAATTGTTGGGGGTGGATCGGTACCCACTCTTATGTATGGGTGTGATTTCAGCAGTTTTCCAAGCACCTGGGAACTGACCCAGGCATAGAGACTGGTTTAGAAGGTCAGTCAGGGGGACTAGGAATTCATCCAAGACCATACGGAGGATCCTGGAGTCGAGGGGGTCACTGCTGGAGTTATTGCTGCCTAAGGCTTTTAGCAGGTGTGGCCTGGCTTCTTGGGGAGGATAAGGTGCACAGGTAGAATGGTGGGTGATGCAGGACCAGAGGGAGAGAGATGGGGATTGGGTCAAAGAAGCTGCTGGGGATGACCGAGCTTAGGTCAGAAAAGGCAGTGTTAAGGCAATCGGCTATGAGGAGTGGATCTGTGGTGGGGGTGCCATTGATGGAGAGCTGAGATGGTGGGAAGGAGCAGGATTTCCCATTTAGCTCTTTCATATTATCCCAGAAGGTCCGGGCTGAACCCCAAGTGGAAGTGAGGGTGGTCTGGTAGTGCTCTGCCTTGGCCCGCCTTATAGCCCAAGTGCACTTATTGCATTCTGTGTTATAGGCCTGTCTGTCAGACACCTTTCCAGATTCTACAACAATGTGCCAGAGATTATCTCTGTTTTTGAGTCTCTGGAGGAGGGGTGGGGTGATCCATGGGGCACTGCATTTTTTGAAGTGGATCCTGGTGAGGGGGGCGAAAAGGTCACACGCCTCACAGAAGGCATTTGTGAAGTGGTCAAGAGCTGAGTCAATGTCAGGGGCGTGCTGGATAGGGGACCAGTCTAGTTGGGCTAGGTATTGTTTTAATTTTCTGAGGCCACTGGGGCATAAATGGCGGTGTAGAGTGGCCTGGGACACTGGCTTCAGATTGGAGGATGACCAGAGACAGAGGACTGGGGAGTGATCACTAAGAGAGTTGGGGAGGACAGTGACATCCCAGATTTTGTAGGGGCTGTTAGATATAACAACATCTAGGAGAGTGCTGGTGCCAGTAGAGTGGTTGAATCTGGTAGGCTGGGTGACTAACTGGGACATATCCAGGGCAGCAAAGGAGTCCCTTATATGGGAGGCAGTGGAGACAAGCCAGTTAACATTGAGATCACCTAGGATGACTTGCTCCACTTTGTGAGGGAGAGATGTGAGGTAGTCAATGAGGGACTGGACCACTTGGTTTTGATTCCTTGGGGGTATGTAGGAGACCGTGAGTAAGAGAGAGCCTCAGGTGGGGTCAGGTGTGATTTTTAAGGTGAGGGCTTGGGCTCCATAATCAAGTTTAGGAGCTGGGAGTGCCTGACCTATAAAGGAGTCCCGTACGAGTAGTGTGCAACCACCACCGCATTTGTCTAATCGGTCTTCCCTGTAGATGGTATATCCAGGGAGAGTGATAGTGGAGTCAGGGGTGGATTTGGAGAGCCAAGTCTCTACCAGTGCAGTTATGTCAGGTTGATGTTGAACGACCCAGCACTGGAGGGCAGCAGATTTCTTTAGGAGACTGCAAATGTTTAAGGATGCAAAGCGGAGGCCAGTTGCAGTACAGGGTTTAGAAGAGCAGGAAGCAATAGGTCCTGGGTTTGGGTGTACATTACCAGATAATAATAATAGCAGTGTAATTATTCTGGTTAGTGGCCAGCGGCGATGGAGACCCTTGAGTCGACACCCAGCTGAGGACTTTAGAATCAGGATGCATGGGATAGATAAAGTGTGAAGGGTAGGAATGGCAGGGGAGAGCTGGGTCCAGGTCAAGCTTTGGAGGGCTGAGGGAGTGGGGGTGTTGGGGGGTCACTGGTGTGTTGAGGGTTGGGGGGGCCGAGTCACTGTGGGGTAGTCTGGGGATGAGGTGCCTAGTGTGGAGGAAAGGTGCTTCAGTCTGTGTGAGGTCTGTACCAAGAGGGTGAAGGACAGCAGACTTAGTAATGGAGTGTAGGTACCCATAGCAGCTGAGCAGTAGAGGAAGAGTGCCATGAGTAGTACAGTATACTTATGTATAGATGGGAGCACAGGTGAAAATCACAGATAATTACAAAATGTATGCATGATGGGAGCCACAAGCACATATGAATAATATATTACACTTTCTCAAAAAGCATGGAAATTCAGGTCAAGCCTTGGAGGGCAGAGGGAGTGAAGCTGTTGGCAGGGTGGGGGTGTTGGGGGGTCACTGGTGTGTTGAGGGTTGGGGGGCCGAGTCACTGTGGGGTAGTCTGGGGATGAGGTGCCTAGTGTGGAGGAAAGGTGCTCCAACCTGTGCTTGTCTAATGGTACTTGCCACTTAGTTCCTGGGGAGGTCTTTGAAAATTGGGATTTGAGGGCTATGGCAGTCTGGGTCTGCTGCAAGCCCCCTAGTGCCATGCCGCAGCCAATTTTATGGTGCAAGACGGGTGCTAGCACACTTTGGCGCAGGCAGCCTGCTGGGTGACACAGGCTGCCTTTAAAAATAGCAATTGGCACAGCCCTTGGTGCAAGGTGCTTCTTGCATCAGGCTTCTGTGACACAAGCACCCTGCATCATTCTAAGGCCTTTAAAATACTGGCCCTATGGGTCACACAGTCAGTGTCCCAAAATGATATTTCTGGTTTGTTTGGTGAAACACAAACAACAGAATATTGCTTAACAAATCACAATTAGCAACACTCTTGTGTTTGTTTCTTCGAATTCTTCATTTTTACGTGTTTTCCTTTTTTAGTTAAAAAGCAAGGTAGCACCCATTATGACACAAAAAAGTGTTTCTTGTTTCGTGAGAACTAAGTGATACAAAAACAAAATGCTCTCATGAAAAGAACATTTTTGTATTGTATCAAAGAGTTTTCCAAAAACCCTTCTGAGCATGCTCAGAAAAAATTAATTCCATAAATTTCTGGAACCAATTAAAACTTTTTTATGAAACCTTTGAAAGACACTACATTGGCACAGACAACTTCTACCCTAAAAGTTTCAGAAAAAAATATTGTATTGTCTAAGCTGTAGGTAAGAGGGAAAAAAACGTAATACATATAGGAAAAAGCATTCTTTTTTGTTAAAAATTGACATTCCATATCTTGGAAACTGCACAAGCTGCCATCACAAACCTTCTCATGTTTTGAGAATTTGCCTTCAACACAATGCATGCCAAATTTTGGGCAATTTAGTCGAACACAGCCAAAGTTATTAAGATGCAAAAATTGAGGTGCAACATTAAGTACCCTACTCAACCCCAACTATGCTGATGCTACTGCGATGGTATATAGTTATATAAGTGTGGTTGCACTTGTATGTTAGAGTTGAGTAAGCACTTTAATGTTAAAGCCCATATTTTGCATCTTAATAACTATGTTCACATTCAACCAATTTACATGAAATTTGGAATGCACAGAGATGGAGCAAGGATATCTGGATCTTAAAAAAACATTGCATAAAAACTATTTTATTATACTAGATATTCCAGGCTCCCACTCCCATTTCGGGGATATGGCTATAAGCCGAGCCCTCCTAGCTGCCTGGAACAAATCCCAAGCCATCCTTAAATTTCAAAACTTAATTCCCTAAACAGTTTCAAGACACTGGTTGGCAGCAAACTTAATGATCCCTGTTCTTGCCAGTAAGAACCAACCCCCCATCCCTTATTTAAGCATTGAATCACCCTTTTCTGATCAGTCTTCCCCACCAACCACTTTTACCCATGCCTTCACCCCTCACCCCTTCCTGTCCCACCCATCTTATTCCCTCCTCCCTCTACCCACCCCACCTCAATCTGCCTCACACCACCTTTATTCACCTACTGTATAACTTACCTCACTATCCCACTCCTCACCTTCACCTCTATCCACCAGTCCCACTCCTCCACCCTCACTCCTCAACCCACCTCTATCCACCTAACCCCTCCCACTCCCTTTTATCCCCAACCATCCGACCCCCACCCTCTCTCTCCAGTTCTATCTCTATCCACCTCCTCTCTCTCACCATCTCCTCTTATCCCCTACCTTCCTTCCACTGTCAGCTCCTCCCTCATCCCTCCAAAGTCCACCCTTTCAGTTTGCACTCTTCTGTATGCTAACCATTCTTTGGCAAACCCTTCCATCCTTGACTAATCCCCAGTCCTCACCAACCCTAACTTTTACCAAGCCTTAATCTTATTAACAGCCATGTGTAGTTAAGATGGAAGTCAAGCACTTGTGTACAGGAGTAGTACAGTTACACATCCATCAAGTCAACATAGTATCTTCAGTGTATTTAGCCAACTGTGATGTCAGATTGTATTGTTTCCACATTTTTGATGTGACATTTGTAATCTTGTGTACTCTCTGTTACTTGTAATGTGTGTAATTTTGACTGCATCAGGACCTCCTTGCAAAAGATCCTGCTCAATGGAGTTTTTCCTGCCAATAAACTTGAACTTGAAAACTTTCTGGCAATCATTTCGCTGGGCTCAAAGTTACAGAGGGGCCAAACTCCCACAATCACCAAAACTAAGACATTTTTATGTTGGCTTGCGCACATGCGTAAACAACATATTGGGGTAGTAGCACTTTCAGAGGTGTATCAGTGTTGTGGTGAATGCAGGACATGCTTTATTTTGTGCATCCCTCATTCCCCAATTAGCCAGCATGCTAGTGTTGACACAGGTATTATGCAAAGTGCCACCAACTTGAGAGAAATGTGCCGCTGCAGTCAGAGACAAGCTAGTCATGCAGTGGCACAGATGACATGTCTCCCGTACGTGCCTTTCTTGGTGAAACATTTCAATAAACATGGTGGCAGAGCCACCGACACACAATCCTGAAAGAAGGATGACATCAGGGGTGCAATCCCCATGTCAGCATTTCCACCACCCCCTCCACATTGTATGGCACACTGGGAGCCCACCCCAGTGTGCTGGCACTCACAGAAAGCTGACTGTGTTGGCATGTTCCTGCCCCCACCCACCCCCATTGTGTGGCCAACATCATCCCTGAATGTCATGGGGCACACTGGGAGCCCATCCCAGTGTGCCCATTTGTTTTATTTCACCTGTAAAGAAAGAAAACTGTCCAGCGGTGCAGTGTCCGTATTTTGTTTTTGTACCTGAATAAAAGAAAAATGGTCTGTTGTCCGCAGCACCCACCCTCCTTCAACCCTCCCCCACTCTCTGTGCACCCCATCTCCCCACACCCCCTCACCTCATACTTACCTCCGTAGGGTCCGTCGCTGCAATCTTCAGTGAAGTGGAAACACGTCTGCACTCTTCAAAGCTGAACTGCAAAAGAAGAAATACCGGTAAGCTGTACAATGGTATAATTGGGGGGGTTCAACTTAGGTGGATATCTCAACCACTTTTTTGAATTTTGGCTCCAAACTTTCAACATGGGGTTCTTGGGACCCCACCTCATGAACACTTGCACTGTCATCTCATTATTTGGTCACAAAAGGTCATTTTGTGGTCACTGTGTGGAATCACCTTTCAGGACTGATTAACGAAATGACAGTGCACTGTTCATGAGGTAGGGTCCCAAAAAGCCTTTGTTGCAAATTTGTTGAAAAATTCTCAAAAATAACATTATTGAGCGTAGTTATGCAGTTCATGCACGCTCATAACTGACAATTTTAAATATTTTATTCCAGATTTAACATGACATTTTTCCACACCTCCTTATGAACAATACAGCTGCTATTTTTCACATCCTGCCCAAAATGCATTTTCACACATGTGGTGCACAATGGTGCAGTCACTGTGGGAAATCAACATTTGGGACAGATTAACAAAATCACAGTGACACTGTTCATGAGTAGAAGTTCCAAAATGCCTATGTTGAAAACTTGGTTAAAAAAAAAATTCCCAAAATTATTGCATTACAGGTGTGTGTTGTGCAGTTTCTACGCATGCTTGTGACTTCACCAATTTTTCAAATTTTCAAAATTGTAAAAATATATGGATGACATATGGATGTAGCTCCAATAATATTGCAGATATACATCAAGATTTGGCAAGCATACACAACACAAATATATGTTGGAATCTAATCAAGCAGGATAAATGTGGATTAGTAGGTTAAAATTTATTCTGGATACTTTATAAATTACTAATTAGAAAAAGTTGATCAAAAATTCATGGGAACATAATAGGTAACATCACTAGAATTCCACTTGTGGGATTTCATTTTCACAAAGCACTTATAACCATTGAATCACCTTACTTGCACTACAGTATCATCATGACCCTGCAATGCCCCTCCAACAATCTTATGACACCGATGCCCAGCATCATGCTCTATCATGACTAAAAATATTCAGATACTTCTGTCACAATGGCCTAGGTCACAGCTAGTTGTAAGACTTGGTATCAATCAATCAAAATCTTTATTTTTCCAGGTGGAACATCATTGAGACAAGCTCATTTACAAGATGGACCTGGGGCAAAACAATTGCCAACAGGGTTAAGACATAATGGGTTGAGTGAACGTACATAACAATTACATAGTAGTAATAATAACAACATAATAACATATAACTATCACATGTAACAAGATACTTCCACCAGAACATAGCAATAGGTTCAACAAGAGGTAGTGCCATTTAAATACAATTGCATAGATACAGATATATGGACACAAGGTAATGAGCTAAAGTTTATACAGTAAGCATCATTGGAGGAGTCATAGTAAGCAGGAATGGCAGTTCCTCTAGCACCAAAGTGAGAAGAAGATTGAGATGTAAGAGTCCTTTGATAAGTACTGTGGGCATGGCCCGGCAAGTGGGGTAGGAAAGGGAAGGAGTATAGGGAGTGGGGAGGGAAGGTCAGATGAGATAAGAGAGGGTTGGACTTGATGGCCTAGGGAGGAAGGACTGTTCTAAAGGAGAAACATGACAGATGCCACAGGCAATGGTTGGGGTTTAAGTCCAATATTTGAAGCAAAGACAGATCTTGATGTTGAGACCTTGACTTGGATAATGACAGAGGGAGGACTCAAATGATGCCTCAGGCAATGGTTAAGGTTTAAGTCCAGAAATTAAAGCAGTAACAAATCATGATGTTAAGACCTTGACTTGAAGCAATGACATACTTTGGAGAAGGTCCTCAGGAACAAGGATTTGAAGAGGGAGAACGTGATGGGGAAGTGAGCTTTAAGGTTTTCTGGATCTTATTCCACAGCGTAGGAAGAGTGAAGCTTATTGAGGCTCTACCAAAGTGTGTTTTAACTTTAGGGATAGCCAGAGACAAGGTGGTAAGACTTCTGAGAGAATAGGCACTAGGGATGCAGGGAGTTAGGCAGTTTGTGATGTACTGAGGTAATTTATGAGTGATTGCCTTATATGTCCAAAGAATTGCATTCTTTTGCCACCTGAAGCTAAGGGAGATCCAGCCTACAGAAGAATAGAGGATGCAGTGGTGTGTGTCATATGGGGCATCCAAAATAAACCTAAGGGCTCTGTGATATAGGGTATCAAGCCTGGAGAGAGCTGTGCTAGTACTATGCCATATAGGAAGTTCGCATGGTCTAGGAGAAGCAAGACGGTAGATTGGACTAGGAGTTTTCTAGCCTCCTGGGTTAGTGAGTGCTTGATCCTGAAAAAAATACCAAGCCTTTGATGCAGTTTCTTAGTGAGTTCTTCAATGTGATCAATGAAGGACAATTTGTAGTCAATCCAGACCCCCAGGTATTTGAATTGTTCCATGAACTCCAGGGCTTCTCCCAGAAGGGTGCTTATGTGAGGAACCTTATCTGGTCTTTTTTTTGAGATGAGGGGCCAGTGGAGAGAAAATCATGGCCTTAGATTTTTGGGCATTGAACAGGAGTTTCAAGTTGAGTAGATTTTTTTGGAGGCTGTGAAAATCATTCTGGAGGTCCAAAATAGCTTGATCTGGAGTTGATCTGTCAATGAATTATAAGCGAAGAGATGGATACTAGATGACTTTAGGCCAGTGTCAATTTGATTAATATCAATGGCAAAGAGAAGTGGACCAAGTGTGGATTCTTGGGGGACACCTCTGGTGACAGGTCTCCTTCAGCCTTGACCTGCTGCTCTTTGTCCACAAAATAGTTTGTGAACCAACTTAGGGCCAAGTTGTCCACTCCAGCTTTCTTCAGGGTCACCAGGATCACTTGGTGCTGCTGTTTTCAAATAGTATAAATACAGATTGTTATCTTCAGAGTTGTTGAAGAGTCAGCAGGTGGCACTGTACAGAAATAGGGATGGGTGGGTAGTAAAATACCTGCCTCCAAGACTACGTATCCTAAAAATACCTGGATGAAAGCTGAGTAGTCTGGTCAGGTTAGGCAGTTACTACCCAACCAGTTTTACTAACTGATTACCTAACCCTGACCATAACAAAAATGATGTGAAAGACAGTTTTTTTTTGTTTGACTATTGCACTGTCTGTTAGGTGCCCTGAGCCATTATTCCCATGTGGAATATTGCTGAGGCAGGCACAAGAGGTGCAGCTTCCCTTAGGGAACCTGCTGTTGTTTCCAAAAATTATACCCATTGAGGGCATTTCTGAGGTAGGCATGAGAGGCACAGCTGCTTGACTTGAGCCTGATGCTGTTTCCAAAAGTGATCCCCATGGTGGGCATTTCTGAGGTAGGTACCAGAGGTGCAGCTGCTGTGAGTGAGGCTGCTACTGTTTCCAAACATTATACCCATGGCTGGCATTGCTGAGGCAGGTACAAGAGGCACAGCTGCTCTGATTGAGCCTGTTGCTGTTTCCAAAAATGATACCCATGGTGGACATTGCTGAGGTAGGTACAAGAGGCACAACTGCTCTGATTGAGCCTGCTGCAGTTTTCAAAATTATACCCATGGTGAACATTGATGAGGTAGGTACAAGAGGTGTAGCTGCTCTGAGTGAAGCTGCTGCTGATTCCAGAAATTATACCTACTGTATGGTGGGCATCAAACTTACGTAATATAAAACATATGACTGACAAAAGAAAACTAAAAGTAGTGTGGCACATGTGGCTAGCATGGTGGCAGTGGTGATGGTTCTAGTACTTTCATATACAACCTAGTCATTATATTCAATATCAGTGTTTGTAGGCTGTTATTCATGTTCAGGGTCAAACTCACATAATTCAGTGTTTGGGACAATTGGAAAATGTTCAGCATTCATTTTAAGAAATGTAAGACGTTCCGCATTTGCAGGACTTAGCAGTGTTCTGTGGTCCATGACTATTCCTCCAGCTGCACTAAATAAGCGTTCTGATGAACCTATGCTTGAAGATGGACAACTGAGGTATATTATTGCAAGATTTGCTTGATCTGGCTATATTGTTCTCTTCTGTTTCCAGCAGAGTAATACATCTTCCTCAGGTCCAATCACAGTATGGTCTTCAAAATACTCCAGGATCATTGTGCTGCATGAGATGGTTACCAGTCTGGCAGATGAACAAGCTACACTTCTTTAAAGGATACTAGTCCATGTTGTTGCAGGTGACTCAGAAGTGATATGCTTGGCCCGGTGGCACTGACGGTTGAGGAGCTGGATGCCACACCTTGTGCCACACCAGCGACCTGGGTTCGGGAATGGACCCGGGCAGTCAGGGGTCAGCAGTGGGGGGAAGAGATTGAGCATCCAGAGGACTGCTCTCTCTTCCCCAGGGAGGGCTAGGTAAATGACTTATTAATGAGCAATCTCTGGCAGAGGCTGGGGGGTAGCTGAAAGAGTGTTGTGGTGTATGCCAGGGGATGGAGCCATGGTGAGGTGTTGCCTTGGCAGCTGGGTTCCACAGGGGTGTAAAATATGTAAAAACAAGCCCCCCTCCACTGATAGGCAAAGGTGCCTCCCCCTGTAGCTTACACTTCCAGAAATGGACTCAGCTCCCTGTGCTGTGCCCACCCTCTTGGGCCTGCTGTCTCAATCCTAATAGAAAGAGCACCCTGGGTGGGAGTGGCCCTTCCCCGAAGGGTAGACCTGGGGGATGCCCGGTGCCTGAGAGGAGCTAAGGAGTCAGCCGGGTCATGTAGGGAAGTAGAGACTGCAGGTCTGGAGGTCGCTGGAGAGAGTTCAATGATAGGAGGAGAAAAATAGAATTTGAGGGAAAAAAAAAAGTGATATGCCTTTCTGACCCTGAAAATAAGATGCCCAAGAAGTAGCAGTAGATGTTCTTTCCGACACTAGTGATTATGAAAAATTGATAGATGTGGTATTGTCTGTGTCAGAGGTACACTTTGATGGTTTGGCAGGATTTGACTGCTGTACATCAGTTAATGGTGTTGTTAGGGCAATGTCACATTTGGTTAAAAGATCTATGCAATACTCAATGTCTTCCCCTGCTGGAAGGATGGCTTCAATGTTCTACTTAAAGTAGGGATCTAGCAACGTAGCCAACACATATGTGTCATTCTTAAACATGGCTGTTATTCTCTGATCAGTTAGCATTCTCAAACTCAATTCATCTGCCAGCATTAACAGTGGTGGTGTCTTCTTTTGACTGAAAGTCTTTCTTTATGTAATCCAGGAAAAAAACTTACCAGGCCCCTTTCTGGCTAAACTGTCTACCTGCTGACCAAATTGCTGAACCCAGAATTGGTCCTTTTAAAACTAAACTCAGTACTTATCTCTCAGCCCATATGGAGTGCACATGTTTCCCCTGAATAGATCCTGCATCCTGATCAAACCTACAGTCATAGCACTTCGACACCCCAGAATAGCTACTTACGCATTTTGTCCCTCTACCCCATCCCACTTCTTGTATTATTCCATCCTGCTCTCCACTCATGCTACCTCCCCCACTACTCTACACTTTCCTAGTAACTACATCCATTCTCCTGGACAAAGTAAATTGGCCCAGTCGGTTTCTCTGCATTGAATATCCTAATCCCTCCTTTCTCTGTGTTTAGTTAATCCACTGGAAGGCTCTTGCTATTACTATCCATATTTGTATATTCATTTATGTGTTACTATCTGTACCAAACTTCTATGCTGCATTTACAATAATGTTTTTGCCTAGGGACATCCCATGATCTCTGTATGTTATCATCTGTTATTGTTTTAAAATTATTCTGTTAATGATGTAGAACTTCTCTAAATGAGCTTTTAACTCAAGGTTGTAATCCGAGAATTCAATAAATAAAAAAAAATTAAAAAATAAATGTGAAAATATCTTATCTGAGGAAGAATTTGACTCAGAGTTGCACTGTTTGCAGTGACATCATGTGTGGCAGCATCAAATGGCTCAAATAAGGTGACCAAAGATTCAAGTAGAGTCCAGGTGCTGGAACTGAGCATCATGTCTACTTTACATATTTGATTCAGTGTGGTGTAGACATGTACAGCTCTTTTCTGTTCAAGAAGCATTTCCAGCATGTAAAATGTTGAATTCTAGCAGATTGGAACCTGTTGCTTTAATGTATGCAATAATACATTGTTTGATCTCTGCAGCCCCTTTAGGATTTTTTGTCCTTTCACAGAGTGGCTGAAATACCAACATATTTTCCTCAAAAGACCTAACAGGTTTTCAAAATTTATGTTTCCATGTTAGAAACTATGGATGAGAAGATTTAAACAAAGTACAAAACAAGGTATGTGTTGGTAGCTGCCATCTCTAACAGTTTTGACAATGTTGACACCATTATCTGACACTATGAACCCAGGAAATAAGGAATACAGAGTAAACCATTTCTGGAATTGATTTTGAGCTCCTGCAAAATAGTCACAGCAGTGTGTTTTTTCTCAAAAGTGATGACACATAATACAGCCTGCTTCCTGCTACTTATGGTAGAGTGGGCATTATAACTTTCTGACTGAAAATGTGCCCAAGCAGCTGTAATAGTCATGTAGTCAATTGTTTGGTTGCTGGTCCACATATCTGTGGTTATGTGAAACTGCTTCACCTCAGAGTTTCAGCTGCTTAGTGACTGCACTACACACCAAGTCATACAACTATGGAACAGCCTTTTTTGAGAAATATGTTCTACAGGGAATGGTGTACCATGGTTCAGTCTGGTTCTTGACCTTGAGGAAACATTTTTGGGCAACTAAAGCAAAAGAGAGTTGACAATTGGTCAACAGCTCTGCAATGGCTTTATTTAACAGCTGGCATATTGGATACTTGCGGGTAAATTTTGATCTTCCCACAGAACTTTCTTTTAATGTTAGTTGATAAGAATAATTCAATATTTTTAATTTGGGGTGGAATGTATTTGTCATGCCTTTTTCATGTTGAGTACTGTTTTGGGATTTTGCAGTACTTGATGGTGTCAGAAGAAAACAATTTATGTATATCTGGGAAGACTACAAGGACATATCAAGTGAATCAGTTACAGTTACTGCTTCCAGTTCTTCTCACTATGGTCACCAGCCACCACCACCACCTGCACTACTGACCATACCAACCTCACAGCCCCTTGTCCTGCTCCACTCAGTTGGGTGTTTTGCCTTTGCATGTCGTATCATTACCGATGTTCCAAAATGTCCCACTTTGCCACCATGACTGACACTCTTTTTGCACAGAATGCATACAGCTCGAGAGTTGCCTGTAGGATCAATAGAAATTAAATTCCATGCTATAGATTTACCTTTTGTGCTTTGTACCATGGTGCCTGGCACTATTTCTTGTGCAGTCAAGGGACCTGGAGGAAACCTACACTGTCATTTCCTTGTTGATATGAATTGTTCTGATTCATGCTCATCTTCTTATTCTTACTTTTAGCCTATTTTTTTTTTCTGCACTTGCCTCTCATGCCTTACAGTGGCATCCTCTCCTACCCCACCATTGAAACTACAGACCTCATCACAACAAGATTCAGAGGAACTGGAAGCACTGTCATCATCGGGTGGGACATAGCCTGGGCTATCCCATTCCCAGTCCCCACTGTCACCAGAGCTTATATCTAAAGAGGATGCCTCCTTGTTCTTGCATGCTGCTTCAGCAGCTGGAAGTATCCTAGCACAGGTGGGAAAACATTCAGTACCTCTACAAGTAACTCCAGTCACTTCTTTCCAAAACTCTATCATCATTTCTTTGCTAACCTGCTTTTTGCTTCAGGAGGACATTTACTGCTAGTCCTGGTGATGTTATTATTGTCACTATCTTCTTCATTAGTGCTAGGATTCATGCTCCTCACATCATTTTCAGTTGCCCGTGCAGCAGCAGCACTGTGCTTCCATTTAGCAGACTTAGACTGGGAAATACGATACATGGTGGAGACAGCCATGGCTTTCACTATGCTGTAGAGATACACACACAGTGTAGCTAATGTCACACACACAGGGCTCGGGGCACCTAACAGGCTAACAGACAGTGTAATACAGCTTACATGGCTTCTGCTATGCTGCAGAGAGATGGCACACACAGTGTTGCTATGACAGGGCTTGGGGCACCTAACAAGCTAACAGACAGTGTAAAACAGTCTAAATGTCTTTCATTATAATGCAGGGAGACACAAAGTAGCTATATCACAGACAGGACTCAGGGTACCTAGCAGCCACTGTGTAAAACAGGCTAAATGGCTTTTATTATGCAGCAGAGAGACACACACACACACTGTAGCTAATATCACACAGACAGGGACTGGGGCACCTAACAAACAATGTAATACAGCGTAAATGGCTTTTGCAATGCTGCAGAGAGACACACAGTAGCTATGTCATAGACAGGGCTCGGGGCACCTAACAGACAGTGTAATACAGACTAATTGGCTTCATTATAGTGCAGAGACACAGAATATATTTCACAGACAGGGCTCAGGGCACCAACAGACAGTGTCTGTGTGTGTATACGGCCTAAATGGCTTTCACTATACTGCAGATCCAGAAATAAATGATTTGACACCTTTTATTGGACCAGCACAGATGTAACAAAAGAAAACAGTACTTAAGCTTTCAGACCAACAGAGTCCTTCCTCAGAAGCTTAAGTTAAGCTAAGCTTTTGAGGAAGGGCATGGTTGGTCTGAAAGCTTAAACACTGTTTTCTTCTGTTACATCTATGTTGGTTTAATAAAAAGTATCAAACCATAGAAATATAGAAACACAGAATTTAACAGCAGATAAGGACCGCTTGGCCCACCTAGTCTGCTTATTTTCCTACCTGATGTATAAGCTGCAGATCCTAGTTAACCAACAGCCTACTTCCTCATACCCCCCACTAGAGCTGCCTTATGTCTGTCCCATGCATTCTTGAATTCCCCCACTGTTCTTGACTCCACGACCTCCACAGAAAGGCTGTTCCATGCATCCACAAACCTCTCCATGAAAAATACTTCCTCACATTACCTCTGAGCCCCCCATCTTCAAATTGTGTCCCCTTGTTCTTGCACATCACTTTTTCTGAAAGATATTACCCTCTTGGACTTTGTTGATTCCCTTGAGGTACTTGAAAGTTTCTATCATGTCCCCTCTCTGCCTTCTTTCCTCAAGGGTATACACATTAAGCTCCTTTAGTCTCTCTTCATATGTCTTCTGGTGCAGACCCTGCACCATTTTGGTTGCCATACTCTGGACAGCCTCCACTCTGTCTATGTCTTTGCAGAGATGGGGTCTCCAGAACTGCACACAGTACTCCAGATGGGGTCTCACCAACTGTCTGTACAGAGGGATAACAACTTCCTGTTTTCTACTGTTGATGCCTCTCCCTATGCATCCCAGTATCCCCCCAAGCCCTCTTTATTGCCTTTTCACATTGCTTGCCCACCTTTAGGTCATCTGATATAATTACCCCTAGGTCCCTTTCCATTTTTGTTGTTGTCAGTATCTCCCCCCCCATTGTGTACTCTTCCCCTGGGTTTTTCTTTCCCAGGTGCATTACCTTGCACTTCTTTGCATTGAATCTAAGCTGCCATACATTTGACCATTCCTCCAACCTTGCCAAGTCCTTCTCATCCTTTCCACTCCATCTTGTGTATCAACCTTGTTGCAGATCTTGTGTCATCTGCAAAGAGACATACTTTTCCTTCTAGTTCCTCTGCAATGTCACTTATAAAGACATTAAAAAGGACGGTCCCAGTACAGAACCCTGCGGTACCCACTAGTAACACTCCTTTCTTCACTGTGGACTCTGTTTACTATTACCCTTTGCGTTCTGTTGTTCAGCCAATTTTTTATCCAGGCTACCACCTTGGGACCCACTCCAAGGATGGCTAACTTGTATATTAATCTTTTGTGTGGGACTGTATCAAATGCCTTACTAAAATCTAAGTAGTCCATGTCCACAGCCCCTCCCTGATCTACTACTTTGGTCACCCAGTCAAAGAAATCTATTAGATTCATCTGACATGATATTCCCACTGTGAATCCATGCTGCTTTGGGTCCTGTGACCCACTGGCCTCTAGGTATTCAACAATTCTTTCCTTCAGAAGTGATTCCATCATTTTCCCTATCACTGAGGTCAAACTAACTGGCCTGTAGTTTCCTGCCTTTGTCCTGCTCCCACTTTTGTGAAAAGGAATCACATCCACCCTCCTCCACTCCTCGGGTACCACCCCATCCTCCCATGATTTGTTAAAGAGAGTAGTCAGTGGTGTTACTAGTTCTACCCTTAGTTCCTTTAGAATTCTTGGGTGAATCCCATCGGGCCTCATTGCTTTGTCCACCTTCAGTTTTACTAGTTCTTTCAGAAACCTTTCTTCTGTGAATGGACTGGTATCAACCCCCCATCCAGAGTGTTTCTCTTGTTAGTTTAGGTACCTCTTCCTTTGTTAAAGCTGAGCAGAAATATTCATTTAGTATCTCTGCTTTCTCACTGTCACCCTCTGCCCACCTCCCCTCCCCTTTATTAAGCCTCAGTATCCCTCCCTTGGTCTTTCTTCACTCCCTAATGCACCAGTAAAAGGTCTTATCCCCCTTCCTAACAGAGTTGGCTATCCTTTCCTCGGTTTGGGCCTTTGCTATTCTGACTGTCTTCCCTACCTCTTTCTGCTTTAACTGATAAAGTTCTCTGTCCTGCTCCTTCTGTGCTTCTTTATATTTCCTGAATGCTATCCTTTTCTCCTTAACCATCCCTGCCACCTCTTTTGAGAACCATAATGTTTTTCCCTTCATTGTGTTTTGTTGATTTGCTTCACACAAAGGCTTGTTGCCTCTGTGATGGCTGTTTTGATTACTCCCCATTGTTCCTCCACCCCTCCTTCTTACCTGTTTGCTAGTGCTTTTCTGAGGCACTCTCATTTTCCCAAAGTTAGCCCTCCTAAAGTCCAATACTCTTGCTTTTGTATGGCTTGACTCTGTGGCTGTGTTTATCATGAACCACACTGTTTGGTGGTCGCCTGTTCCCAGATGGCTACCCACTTCTAAATCCGAGATTCTTTCTCCGTCCCTGTTTGAGAGTACCAGGTCTAAGATTGCTCCCTCCTGTGTGGGTTCCAGTACTAGCTGTCTGAGGCATGCCCCTTGTAGGACATCAAGAATGACTCTGCTCTTGGATGTGCCTGCAGCAAAGGTACTCCAGTTAACATCTGGCATATTCAGGCCTCCCATCAACAATATTTACCCTTTTTCAGACATTCTAAGGATGTCTTCTATCATTTCCTTGTCCATTCCCTCCCCCTGAGATGGGGGTCTGTATACAACCCCCATGCAGATTGTGGTGCCATTTTCTGTCTCCAGGGTGACCCAGAGTGCCTCATCTGCTCCCTGTTTATGCTTTAGTTCTGTTGCCTTGATCCCTTCCCTTACATAGAGAGCTACTCCTCCTCCTCTTTTACCCTCCCTGTCCCTCCTGTAGATTGTGTGTCCTGGTATGTTGACATCCCAGTCATGGTTCTCTGTGTACCATGTTTCTGTGACTGCCACAATATCCAGGCATCCCTCTTCCATCAAGGCCACTAGTTCAGGGTGCACATTACACAGATTATGGGCATTGGTAGTCATCACTCTCTATTTTTTGATGGCCTTACCCCTTTTAGCCCCATCCCTGTCCTTACTGCCTTTGCATTTTTTTGCATTTACCTCTGTCCTGCTCACTAACGACTTCTCTACCTTGGTGTTTACTTCACTAATTACCATGTTTTGTGGGTGAAGGCTGGGATTTCCCTGATCCTTTTCAGTGCCTGCCCCTTGGCTAGTTTAAATGCTTGTCAATGAAGCATTCAAACCTATCACCTAGGATCCTGGTCCCCTCAGTACAGATGCAGACCATCATGCCAGTATAGGCCTGCATCCCTCTAGGTGGTTCCCCAGTCCCAAATGAAGCCAAAATCCTGAGCGCCACACCAGTGTTTCAACCATTCATTGAATTCCATGGTGTAGAGTACCCTAGCATCACCCTTGCCATAGACTCCTCCTGCACTGCTCTGATCCCATTCACAGCCAGGTCATTTGTCCCTAGGTGGACAAAGATATCCAGCTCCCTCCCTCATGCAACTACATCCACGATCCTGAGAATTTGCTTCCTGTCCCTCCAAGCTGTGGTGCCAGGCAGGCACCTTACCTCCCTCTCCCCTTCCTCCCCCACTTATACTCCCCCTAATGATTGAGTCCTGCAGCAGGAGTTGTTTCCTTCCCCTGTGGGGTCCTGTGCCACCCTCCTGTGGGTCTCCTTTGTGGAGGTTCCAAGCATCCTCCTTGGTCTCCATTGCAGGTGCTTCCATACAGGAACTACTATCAGCCAGAACAGCGTATGAATTGTGTAAAGGTACAGCTGGAGGGATGCACCTCTGTTCCACCACCCTTTCCCTCACTGAACCCACTTTGGTCCAGCTGCTCCTCTTTCTTGGCAACCTCTTAGGTAGCGGCAGTGGCACTGGTGGTCCCTGGGTGGGGGAGGAGGTTTCATGAATCCTAGCCAGGTCAGCCTGGAGATGGGCAGCCTCCTCCCTCAGACCAGAAAGGTGCCTGCAAATAGAGCATCATTGCAACCTCCAGAATGTATCCCAGAACACTGTCGCCCCACAGCCGTTGCACAGCACCTCTCCCATCATGTCTTATTTTGTGTCCCCTCTCCTGTTGCTCTGTATGCTTACTCTCTCCTCTTCTTGCAACACTCACCCTTCCTGTTCTGGGACAGCAACTTTCTGTATTCTTTAGCTGTCTCCTTCTTCCTTGCTCAGAGTCAGACCTCCATCAGCTGGGGGGAAGAAGAGCTACTTTTTTCCTTCAGGGTTGACAAAACTAATGTTTCTCTATGATCCTTCCCTTCCTACTGCCAAACAGGAAGTTCCTGTTCTCAGTCAATCCAGTGGCTATACAAGTAGAACTGGCTTAGGTTAGGAGGGTGGAGAGGTTGGATTAAGAGCAATTAGTAAGAACAACTATAGCTTTTTTAGTTAGCTGCTTTCTGCTCTAAAAGCAAGATTTCTGTCTTCCAAAAGTTAGCAGCAGGAAGTTGTAATTGGAGTCACCTGCTTTTCTACTGCATAAGCCACACCCCCAATTAACTTCTCTTCCCTCCCACAGATTTAGCAAATTAAGTTGATATAGCACCCTTCCCCAACACAGAAACACACACTGACTTTCTTTTTCTTTTTAACCCTAAATGAGACATCCTCTACTACTAACAAAGTATCTGCTTGCTTAATCCCAACAGGTACTGACTCCTGCTGAGATAGAAGTGTTAAATTAGTAAGAAAAACTGTAGCTTTTTTAGTCAGTTGCTTTCTGCTCTAAAAGCAAGATTTCTGTCTTCCAAAAGCTAACAGCAGAAAGTTGTAATTGAAGTCACTTGCTTTTCTACTGCCTAAGCCACACCCCCAATTAACTTCTCTCCCCTCCCACTGATTTAGCAAACTAAGTTGATACAGTACCCTTCCCCAACACAGAAATACACTCTGACTTTCCTTTTTTTAACCCAAAATGATACCCCTTCTGATTCTAATAAAGTATTTGTTTGCTTAATCCCAACAGGCACTGATTCCTGCTGAGATAGAAGTGTTAAATTAGTAAGAATTTGTTTCTGGATCTGTTCTTATAAGGACCAATACGGCAGCTAACTTATTCTGTGTTTCACTATACTGCAGAGACACACTGAGTATCTATATCACAAACAGGGCTTAGGGCACCAACAACAGACAATGTGTAATACAGCCAAAATGGCTTCACCATACTGCAGAGAGACACAGAGTATATGTCACAGACAGGGCTAGAGCACCTAATGACAGTAAGTGTGTATACTACATACAACCTAAATGTCTTCACTATACTGCAGAGAGACACAGAGTCCTGCATGTGTCACCTAAGAACAGACAGTGTGTATACAGCCTAAATGGCTTTCATGGCTGCTGCCAGCAGGAATGAGCACCTCCTCCCCTTTCTCCTTCTGTCCTGAGCATCACTGCACTTGTTGACCCTGCCCCTGATTATTCCCCCTTTCTTCAATCTCCAACCCTTGCTCCCCCTTCTTTCCTGGACAAAAGTTGTACTTTAACTGTTTTTTTCTTTTTTTTTTAGTTTTTGTGGATTGTCACTGTGGTTGCAGCAAGCACCAAATCTTGCTCCTTCTCCCACCAAGCTCCAGAGCTAGTCTGTGTGCTCACAGAGTGGACATAGAGCTCAGACAATAACATTTTATTTATTAAGATCTCGGATTAACCTTTGAGTACAAAGTCATTACATAGGTTCCACATCAGGGTCATTACAGTAACAAACAAAACTACAGCCTATGGGAGGCCATAAGAGGACAACAACAATTAAGGCAAATTAGGTAAGAAGTTAAATGTGTGACTGAAATAAGCAAACACTAAATGCAATGGTACTTGCTAACACAAAAGGAACAAAGGGAGGGAGAGAGAGTGAACAAGAGGAGGGGTTGTCTCAGGAAGAGAGGGGTAATAGTGAGATGACAAACTGGAGAGAGAGAGAGAGAGAGAGAGAATATATACTGAAAATCAGCCCAGAAGGTGGGCCTCATCACTGGTAAGAGAGTTTTATATTAAGTATACAGCAGTAGCAAAGTGATTAACAGAGGGTGTCGGGTGAGAGGGGAAGGGGAGGTCAGGATCAGAGATGTCAGTATAAGAAGGAGAAGAGGGAATAGGAGCAGAAGAGGAGTGGTGGAGAGGGGATGGGGAGGTAGGGTAGAAGGTGTGGGGAGGAGGTTGGGTCAGTTAGGGAGGGAAGTAGTAGGGGGTGGAGAGGTGCCCAGTGGTGTGGGGGGCTAGAAGCAAAGGAGAGGAGGGTGGCACAGTTTAGGAAGGGAAGAAATGGAGGTGTAGATGGCACCAGGAAGTACTTAGGTTGATGAACTGCCAAGGGCTGGAGGCCTTAGTGGAAACAGTCACAACTTGCTTTGGTAACCAGATATGAATGTAGCCCACATTTGAAAGGGCCTAGCTTTGAAATAGCAAAGAGGCTTGGTGGCAGGTTGTTAGTCCGTTTAGGTGCCTGGTGGGCAAAGGCCTTTTGTCCTAGAGTGGTGTGACATCTTGGAACCTTAAAGCCCATGCTCCCAGAGCTTCTTGTGGTGTGGCTATATTCAAAGGGGGTGAGGAGCTTCTGGACACCTATGGGTAGCATACCTAGACTTGCTTTTTTGGCCAGCAGGCAGGTCTGGTACTGAAGTCTGCTACTGAACTGGAGCCAGCTGGTGAGAGTATAAAGGTCACAGGCATGGGTTTGACGTTTTGAACCGATGGGGAGGTGGCATGTCTTATTTAAGGTGACTTTGATATGGTGGAGGGCTGTGTCTGTTGCAGATCCATATATTGTAATACCATACTCCACAAGAGAGACGACTGAGCTGCAGATGGCAAGGTTTAGTGCTTCATGGATGAAACTGTGCTTATGCCTGTGTAGGAGGCCAATGCATATACTGAGTGATTTTACTATATTGTCTATATAGTAGACAAATGACATGGTACTGTCAATTGTAACCCCCAAGTACTTCAAGTGCTGTACCTGTTCAAGTGATGCACCTTCATCATTTGTAATGGTAAGTGGATACGATCAGTGTCGATTCTGAGGGTTGAAGAACATCATTGCCTTTGCTTTTTTATACTTCATGACAAGTTTGTATGAATTGAACCATTTTTCCACTGAGGAGAAGCTGTCTTGAAGGGTGAGCTCCAGTGATCTGGGGTCTGTGCCTTTGAAGAAGAGGACAGCATCATCTGTGCAGAGCAGAATTTTGCTAGGACAGGAACTAGGATGCTGATTTAGAAATAAGCTGAACATTAGGGGACCCAAGATGGAGCCCTGTGGAACACCCAAGCGAACTGGTCTGCTATCAGAGTAGACATTGTCTATCCTAACTTGCTGGGATCAGCACAAGAGGTAGGATTTGAACCATCTTACAGTATCATCTGATAGACCAATAGCATCTATTTGCTCAGTGAGAAGGTCGTGATTAACCGTGTTAAATGCTTTTGACAAATCGATAAACTTTGCACCAACCAGCTCATTGTGCTCAAGTGAGTTGTGAATAAAGCCCATGAACTCAATCAGTGCTGTTGTAGTGCTGTGTGCTTTGCAGAAGCCATGTTGTTCAGGGCATTGAATGTTGTATTTTTCCAAATATTCCACTAATTGGTCAGTGACAATCCTCTCTAGTGCCTTGGATATGGGAGGGAGAATCAGAATGGGTCTATAGTTTCCTAGCATGGATCAATTACCACTCTTGAAGACTGGGGTCACTAATGGCACCTTCCATTGCTGTGGGAACTGAGAGAATCTGAGTGAGGCATTGATTATGTAGGTTAGAGGCTTCGAGGTGACTTCCAGGGTTAGGGCTACAAATTTTAAATCAAGGGAGTTTCCACTGTATCGTGATTTTCCCAGGACCTTTAGAAGGTATTCCCTGGCTTCATTTTAAGAGATGGATCTGAACCGAAAATGAAGGTTGGTAGGTGGCTGGTTCATTGTTTGAGTTGTGACAGAGAACCATTGACCAATCAGATTGTCAGACTGGTATCATGTGCCTCTGTCTGCTGTGAGGGCCCCACAGGCTGCTTGTAATGCCCGTTTAGAGATTGAAAAGAGTCCCAGGACTGCACAGGCTGTCTGAAAAATAATTTTTTTAATTAACCGTTACCCCATTACCTGTGTCCACAGTACCTGACCCATGAAGTACACTGTTAAGTTGGGTAGGGTAGTAAATTACTTGGACTACCTATCCAACCAAAAAACAATGATATCTGACCTACCCGCTCCAGCTACCCAATGTGTAGCCCATCCCTAGGTTCAAGTGATCATCGTACAGTGTGGTTTGGAATACAGATTGGGCAGGTGAAAAACCACACCAGTACAAGAGCCCTGGACTTCAAGAGGGCAGATTTTCAAGAAATGGGAGACTGCCTTAGGAAATACCTTGAAGGGGGGACAGCGAGTGCGATGGAGTCACAATGGAATAGAACAGGGTTTCTCAAATGGTGAGGCCAGCCTCCCTTGGGAGGCCCCAACCTGTTCCAGTGGAGTCTCGAGTAAGTCTTAAAATGTATTATATTTAAATGTCAAGTTTTGGATGCTTTGTGTGAAAGGATGCAGCAAACTGAAAGTGAAAAATGGCATGTGAATGTATGTACAAAATGGTTACCAGGAAAACACACTCAACAAACACTTGTTTCCTGGTATGACAGCAGGGAAAGCTGAATGGAGGAAATACAATTCTTGGAAACTGTGCAAAACAAAATGCAAAATAATACAAATGAATGGGGACAAGACAACAATTGACCCATTATTCTGGCTGTAGAAAAGCACAAATACAAAGGCTAATCAGAGAGATACTAGGAGTAAGGCCAGGAGGGAGCAAAATGGTCCCTGAGAAGGTGTTTAAGAGCAGGGTTAAACTGACAGAAGAAAACAGTCTGACTCATGGAGGTATTGCAACGAGTGGTAAATAGGGCCAAAACTCAGAAGTGTGGAGGGAGTAGGCTGACCTGAAGAGGGGGTTTATAGAGAGGGAGAATAATATCGTCAATAAAATGAGAATAAACTCAACTACTCATATGCAGTTCATTGTATTCTTCCTGTAATGTGCAAAGAATGATAGTTGTTCTAACAATGGAGAGGCCCAAATTATTTCTATATTAGGGGGAGGCTCAAGATCTTTTCCAAGGCTTGGGGAGGCTCACTATGACAAAGTGTGAGAACTCCTGGAATAGAATAAAGAAGGGAATGACTACTGTAGGGTTATGGCAAGCTGTTTTAAGGTAATAAGCAAGGGTAAGAGGAGAAAGAGGCCACGTGGTTCTCAAAGGAGGTGACTAAGGTGGTAAGGGAGAAAAAAAAAAGCTTTCAGGAAATACAAGGAGACCCAAACTGAGACACACAGGTAGGTATATGGAAAGAAACAAAGGGAGGCAGGAAGGAAGGTAACAAAGGCTCAGACTGAGGAAAGGATCACCCAGGAGGTCAAAAATGGGGATGATACTTTCTTCAGGCATGTAAGCAAAAACAAGGAAGGCAAGAGGTGGTATAGTGAAGATCAGGAGGCCAGAAAGGGGTGACTGTGCAGAGGAAGATCAAGAAAAAGCTAAAATTTTAAATGAATACTTCAGCTCGGTCTTCACAGTGGAAGGGGATATGGGCCATCATGCATTAACAGACACTGGCGGGGGAGTGGCCACAAGACCATTTACAGAAGAGAGGGTCCACCAGGGGTTGGAAACTTAAGAAAAACAAGGCAATTAGACTAGGCAGGATTCACCCAAGAGTACTTATGAAACTGAGCAAGGTGCTGTCCGTACCTCTGGCAATACTATTTAGCACCTCATTTGAGATGGGGGTGGTTCTAGAGGAGTGGAGGTGGGCCAATGTAGTCCCTCTGCACAAGAGCAGCAGTAAGAAGGAGGCCAGCAATTACAGATCAGTCAGTTTCAAATCAGTGGTGGGGAAGTTAATGGAGTCCCTGCTGAAGGAGAGACTGACTGAGTACTTGGAGGCACGTGGCCTGCAGGACCACTGACAGCACAACTTTATGGAGTGCGGTCATGTCAAATGAATCTCATTTATTTATTTGACTGAGTAACTAGGGAGATGGATCAGGGGAGGGCAGTGGATGTGGCCTGTCTGAACTTCAGCAAGGCCTTTGACACTGTACCATACAGGAGGTTGATAAAGAAACTTAGCAGCCTGGAGGTGAGGGAGAAGGTGGTGTGCAGGGTACATAATTGGTTGAAAGATAGAAGGCAGAGGGTAGTGGTAAATGACAATCACTCTGATGATGGGAGAGTGACCAGTGGAGTACCACAGAGATCAGCACTGGGCTCTGTTCTCTTCAATGTCTTCATACGTGACATTGCCGAGGAACTGGAGGGGAATGTGTGTCTCTGCAGATGACATAAAAATCTGCAACAGGGTGAACACCCAGGAGGGGGTTGAGAGAATGCAGTGGGATTGGGGGAAACTAGAGGAGTGGTCTAGGGAGTGGCAGTTGTGTTTCAATGCCAAAAAGTGCAAAGTCATGCACCTGGGACAAGGTAACCCAGAAGCTGTGAATAAGATGGGGGGTAGGTACTTAGTTACTGAGCAACAGAGGGACCTGGGTTCAATCGTATCTGATGATTTCATGGTGGCAGGGCAGTGTGGCAGGGTAGCAGGCAAAACGAGCTGGATTCTGGAGTGCATAGCGAGAGGGATAACGAGGAGGAGAAAGGAGGTAGTGTTGCCCCGGTATTGCTTACTTGTGAGACCCCACCTGGAGTACTGTGTCCAGTTGAGGAGGCTGCACCTCAGCAAGGACATCAACATGGTGGAAGTGGTCCAGAGGAGGGTTACTAAACCTGTGAGGGGGTTGAATGAGAAACCATAAGAGAAAAGGCTGTGGGAGCTAAACAGGGGACATGATTGAAACCTATAAGTAGCTCACAGGGGCAAATAAGGTGCAGGGGGGAGTCACTTTAATAGGAGGAGGAGCACAAGAACATGGGGACACGATCTGAAGCTGGTGGTGGAGGGGTATTTTAGAAGGATGTGAGGAAATACTTTTTCACTGAAAGGGTAGTTGACACCCAGAACAGCATGCCAGTGGAAGTGGTGGGAGTGAAGGCAGTGGGGAGCTTCAAGCATGTGTGGGATAGGCACATGAGTTTAATAAACAGAAGTAAGGGAGCAGGGAAGGATACCTGTGACCAAATAGAGTAAATGGTGTAGTGTTAAGCAGGAAAGATAGTGTGTACTAGATGGGCCTATAAGTCCTTTTTTGTTAACACATTCTATTATTCTGTTTATTTTGTGTTGTTAAGCTTTGGTGAGCACTGTTCACTTGATAAGTCTGATGATAAATTTACTGTACATAATCGTTTTTGCACAGGGGATAAGAGATGGTTAAAAAAGAGACAATCACCAAAAGCTGAGGAGAAAGCTATTATTAATCAGTCATTTAAACTAATATGCAGTCACACAAAAGTCATGATTTCCTGTTCTGTATCAAGACAAGACAGCAAATGAACACTAACAGAGCATACAATTACAATGTGATTTAAATAGAACCCTGACAACTGCTATACAAAAAGGTCTTCTTTGGCAAATGTTTCAAATGATTTGGCTTGTCTATCCTGCTTTTATTACTTCTCTAATATTTGCAGTTGGCTTCCTTTTCAAATTACTGTGCCGGTTTTGTTTTGGTAGTCATGCTTTAGCACCTTCATTATATGTGTAATAACAAGTCTCAAGTTTCTCTACAGTGCTCTGTGTAAGGGCAGTGAACTACTCATTTTCATTCAGCGTTGCACAGACTTTGTCATTACAGCTATAGATTGCATATTCATAATATTTGCTCAAGATGTGCCTTTCTGTGATTAAACGTATGGATAGTTAATGGGTTTACCACTGCTGCAAAGTAAGAGACTAATGGCAACAGAAACCAGTTCTTTGTTTAATCACAGGTTGGGAATAGTGAGCATTATAAGCCACAGTACAGGATTTGTCACATTGCTGTGCCAATGCAAATCAGCCCTGACCTCAAGAGAAGGCAACGGCAGCTTGACTGAAGGTGGTGAAACACTCGTCTTTTCATGCACATGTAGTCCTGGGCCTCTTTCAAGTCAAGACTGTTTGTGTAAATTTGAGAAAACATGGTTGCATTTGTGATGTACAATAGGAATGTGTCCACTGAGCTAAGACCACCATTTCACATCTGTCAAGATTACAGCCCAGGCCTCCAGTGATGAAAAAATACAGCAATAATGATTGTATGTAAGGGTGTAGCCCTGGCTAAGGATAAGATGGTAGAGGGTAGTTGGTCCAGGAGGTTGGCAGGTGGTTAGGAGGGGCAAATCGAGTGCCCCATCACTCAGTGCTTTCCAACATATCATCTCCACAAACCATATAAAAACTACAAACAGGTATCTGCCTCTATCTCCGAAATCAAACAAAGGGGCAGAGGACACTGCAGAGCAGGACACTGCAGCACAGGAGCGAGCACAACAAAACTCGCCAAAAACAGGAACCAAAACAAAAAAAAAAGCAAAAAGGAAATCCCAAAAACTTCTGATCATAGGAGACTCCATGATTTGGGGAGTTGATACGTATCTGCAGCCAGGGGTAATGGTCAGATGTCTCCCAGGTACATCAGCATGGAGAGACACTGACCGCATTGCAAAAATTGTACAGGAAACAGGAGAAAACATTGATGCTCTGGTACACATAGGGACTAACGATATCACCAGCTGGTCAGTTGCAGAGACCAAGGAACACCTGACCAGGCTGGGTGACAAACTATTATCCATTTCATCCAGCATCTCCTTCTCTGAGATCCTGCCAGTCTGGGAGAGGGGGACAGATGGACGGAAGGTCAGAGAAGGGGAGATAGGGGAGCTAAACATGTGGCTCAAGGGCTGGTGCCAGGAAAAAGGACACAAATTTGTAGGGAACTGGCAATAGTTTTGGGAGCGAAATTTCTTTAAATTTGATGGACTGCATCTGACTAAGGAGGGAGTCAGTGCATTGGAGCAGAAGTTTGATGTATTTGCAGAATATTTAAACTAGCAAATGGGAAGAGGTGTACAGCACCCCATATGTCGAATGGGAAGAACACTCCTTCCCCTCAGCTAGTGGTCAAACAGGAGTTCAGCATGTTTGTAGTTGATTTGCATCACCTGGTAGAGAAAAAGGTCTGGCTCCCCATACAATGAACAGGAGAAATGCCGGACCTCGCCCAACAACTAACACACCGAAATCTGACCTATGGAAAATCATGTACACAAATGCTCAAAGTCTGGGAAAGAAGATCCCAGACCTGCAGGCAATAATGACAGAGGCTAAACTGGACATAGTAGCCATTAACGAGATATGGTTTACCAGTAACCACACTTGGGAGATTTCAGTACCTGGCTATGTACTGTTCAGATGAGACTGAGGTGCAAAAAGTGGGGTGGCGTGGCCCTTTATGTCAATGAAAATATCAAAGCTACAGAAATTCAGAACATACATAAGGAGCCAGAAGAACTGTGGGTCACCCTGGAAATAGGAAATGGGACAGCCATATGAACTGGAGTTGTGTACAGGCCTCCAGACCAGGGGGAGGACATAGACATGTTACTGTTAGAAGATATACAAAACATGACAGTTAAAGGGGAGGTTCTGATAATGGGAGACTTCAACATGCCAGATACAGATTGGTCAATACCAGCAGGGACATCTGCCAGAACTAGACACATGGTGGATTCCCTGCAGGGGGAGGGCCTCAAACAACTGGTACAACAACCCACAAGAGACAGGGCTATCCTAGATGTAGTACTAATTAACAGGGAAAGGATCACAGATCTCCAAGTAGACGGTCACCTGGGTGCCAGTGACCATCACATGGTATGGTTCAGTTTGGCCACTAGAATAAAATCATCCCGTTCCAAGGCAAAAATATGGGACTTCAGAGGAGCTGACTTTGATAAGATAGCCAACAGAGTTAAGCTAGCCCTGGCAAAAAGAAATACAGGTGAGGGGGTACAGGCAAAGTGGGCAAGCACTAAAGAGGCAATACTTGTAGCAACATCCCACAGTGTTAGTGAGAAAAGGAAGTGCAAAAGAAGAAGGAAACCACATTGGTTCTCAAACGCATTGGCAGAAAAAGTTAAAGCTAAAAGGCTGGCCTTCAGAAAATATAAGGGAATGCAGTAGGATGAAGCTAGGGAGGCATGCCAAACTTCTCTAAGGGAAGCAGGGAAGGCAGTAAGGCAGACAAAGGCCCAAACCGAGGAAACAATAGCACAAACAGTAAAAGAAGGTGACAAGATTTTCTATAGCTACATTAGTGAAAGGAGAAAGTCCAGAGGGGGTATTGCTAAGATCAAAGGGAATAAGGGAGCATGTGAGGAGGAGGACCATGTACAAGCATCTATCCTAAATTGACACTTCTGCTCAGTATTTGCTGAAGAGAAGGTAGGGCAGGACCCACAGCTCTGCACCATGGACACAGGGGGGAAGGAGGTGTGCACTAGTCCCTTCACAAAAGAAAGGGTCCTACAAGAGCTCGATAAGCTCAGGGTGGACAAGACAATGAAACCTGATGGCATACATCCCAGTGTACTAAAGGAGCTAAAGGTGGAGCTAGCAGAGCCATTATCAGAACTGTTTAGTGAGTCTCTGAGCACAGAAGAGGTCCCAGAAGACTGGAGAAGGGTTCATGGGATCCCGCTCCAAAAGAGTGGTAGCAGGGAGGAGGCAGGGAACTACAGACCAGTCAGTCTTACCTCAGTAGTGGGCAAGATTATGGAGACACTCCTTAAGGAAAGGATAGTGCAACACCTGGAATCCATAGGAGCACAGGATCCAATACAGCATGGGTTTACAAAAGGAAGGTCCTGTCAAACTAATCTCATAGATTTGTTTAACTGGGTAACCAGATTGGTGGACCAAGGGGGAGCAGCTGATGTTGCCTACCTTGACTTCAGCAAAGCTTTCAATACTGTTCCACATAGAAGATTGAGTAATAAGCTGGGTAGGCTTGGGGTGGGTCAGACGTTGGTCAACTGGGTGGCAAACTGGTTGACGGGCAGAAAACAGAGAGTGGTGGTAACAGTATACAGTCAGAAGAGATGCAAGTCACAAGTGGGGTACCTCAGGGATCAGTCCTGAGGACAGTCCTCTTCAATATCTTCATCAGTGACATTGCAGATGGACTAGAGGGTAAGGTTTGTCTGTTTGCAGATGACACCAAGATCTGCAATAGAGTAGATGACTAAGATGGGGTGGGCAGAATGAGAAGAGATCTGGATAAACTAGCAAAATGGTTAGAAGAGTGGCAACTTGGGTTTAATGCAAAGAAGTGCAAGATCATGCACATAGGAAAGAGAAACCCTGAAGCTACCTATAGGCTGGGAAGGGAGTTGCTGGCACTCACAAGGGAAGAAAGAGACTTGGGCATCATCATCACAGATGACCTGAAATCATCCAAGCAGACCTCTAAAGCAGTAGGTAAGGTTAGAGGGATATTGGGGTGTATTAGTAGGGGTATCACAAGTCAGAAGAGGGAGGTTATAATCCCTCTTTACAAGACATTGGTTAGGCCCCATCTGGAGTACTGCGTGCAGTGCTGGAGGCCTCACCTTCACAAGGACATTAACAAAATTGAGGCAGTCCAGAGAAGGGCAACCAAAATGGTGCAGGGACTGCATCAGAAAACATATGAGGGTAGATTAATGGATTTCAATATGTGTACCCTAGAGCAAAGGAGGGTGAGAGGTGATATGATTGAAACATTCAAACACCTTAAGGGCATTAACAAGATGAAAGAGTCTAACATGTTTCAATATAAGAAAAATAGCAGGACAAGAGGACACAGCATGAGGCATTAGGCATACCACAAACTCTCAGAGCCACAGCACCCTCCTCTATGCCCACTTCTCCACCAGTTGTGCATGCACCTAGCGCTGCAAACCTCCAGTTCACTTCAATACCACGCACACTCTGTCCACCTGGCCTCTTCATTGTGTCCATGGTTATCATCACGCCTCAGATCTGGTCATCTGCCGCCTTTACAAGGGTTACAGTGCGGAATTGCTTCCCAACACTCTTCCATAGATTTCGACCAATTGTACCAACCCTTTACTCGGCTAGCTCTGCCTACTAAGGCTGCTGTTTCCCTCTCAGTCTATCAATCTACTGTAATCACCTATTAGACTGTATGTATGCTAAGTTGTTTGCTCTGTCAGCACTGCTCTCCTCTCATAACCTGTACTGTTCAATTGTTATGCTCTGTAACTATTTTATGCATCTATAGGTTCCTTTTATTTGTGTATCCCAGTTCCCTTACCCCAGGACGCATCTGGAATCGAGTGGTACTCCGCTCAGCATGCCCTCCTGGTAAAACTCTTAAATAAATAAATGAGATCAGAGGGAAGCTGATTAAGGGGTAATGTGAGGAAGTTCTTTTTCACAGAAAGGGTGGTGGATGCATGGAACGGCCTACCTCAGGAAGTGGTGGATATGAATACAGTGCAGGGCTTCAAACAGGCATGGAATAGGCATAAGGGAGCAATACAGATGAGTATGACTAGATAAGCTATTGACAGAGCAAAGGCCTATGGCACATTCATAAGGCAGAAAAAAAAATGGGCAGTCTGGATGGGCCTTGAGGTCCTTATCTGCCATCAACTTCTATGTTTCTATGTTTCTAACTACATTGCTCTTTCTGTCCCCTTGGTAAATTCATTTTTGTCTGCCATCTCCCCTGACGTAAACTGCCCTTACCTCATTGATCCTGTTTCTTTAAACACAGTTCGTCATCCCTGCAGTTTTATTTTATTTTATCTCCTCCCCTCGGGCATGGCATACAGTGCTGTCCCACCTGCTCAGGTTTCCCAAGGTCACACAATGGGAGTCACTAGTGCTACACCGGCCAATCTGAATGAAATAATGTGTGAGCACAGATATTAACTGATACCACAGAGTTTAAGGCTGTAGCTAAATCTATGGCATTAGAAGTCTCTCTTCTGAGCAATATTGTAGAGATCACTGAAACCCACATAGTGGCAACAAAGTTGACCATTGACCTCATCCAAGCACAGCTCCTGGAACAAGCTTTGACCATGTATTATCTAACCACCAAAGAAGATGACCTGGAGAACCGAGCCCAACAAAACAACATCCGTTTTGTCACGTTCCCAGAGAGGATTGAGGGCTCTGATGTGGTAAGCTTCCTGAGGCAGGCAATTACTAAGTTCCTGCATGCCCCAAATTACTCTGCTGTGAAGATTGCAAGGGTGCATAGTACTCCCAGCATGAGACTATGGCCTGTACTAGCCTGCTTGCTGCAATTCTTGAGCAAGGAAAACAACCTTTGGCTTGCCTGGGAACATGGCCCAAATGAACTAGGAAGGTCATCCAATTAGTCTTTCACAACTACTCTCTAAACACTGGCATTTGCACCAGCCCACCAACAGGTGGGCCAGCTAGGACTGAAATTTGCATTGTGGCAGCAGACCTATCTCTGCATTACCATCAACAGTTTCCAGGGACTACCATATGCTTGAGGCAGTGGATACCTTTCTCAGGGGTTACAGCTCCCAACATGGACCTGGGCAGCCTACCCCAACTCACCCACCATCCAGACTGGACCCGATGCACATGGCAGGCCCACCCACAGACCACAAGATAGATGCTCAGGCCCGCAATAGCTGCCCTTGTCATCCTCCAGTGGAGGAATGGGCCTTTGCCAAGCATGACATGAACTGCAGAAGGAAATGAACTGCAACAGCCCAGAAAGACCCACCTCATCTCATGAACAGATCATGGAGCTGCAGCTCTTGTTTTCCAGCCTACTCAGCTAGTAGTCTAGGGTTCCTGACAATCCCCAAAAAGTTTCAAGCCTACCTGAAGCATCCTCCACTGAAGTTCTTGCTCTGGCTATACTGGGTCCTACTACACCAGGGAAGAAGTCATTGGTAGTAGTAGCAATGGCAGCAGATAAGATCCCCTTACCTCAAGAGCTCTACTCTGGGCCAGATAAACTCTCCCTTGCCACAACAATCTGTCAAGCAACTCTTGGGAATGGACTGAGAGCCACCCTTAGCAGCCTTCTGCTCACATTATCTTTGTTCTTATACCATTTGGCACTTTAACTCTTGGCACTTAATTTCAATCCTACCCTCGAGTCTTTTCCCTTCCACCCCTCACTCCTGCTTCTTCCCTGCTGGTGCATCTTTGCACTCTTTCCCTGCTCCTCCTCATCTCCCCCCCACCCATCCTCTTATCTTATGCCACCTCTTTTGCAACACTCTTCCCCTCCTCCCACCTACATTTCTCTCTCTTACCTTCTCTTCCACACATATTACTCTCTCTCTTGGGTTTTCAACAAGGCCTGCTAGGCTGCCCCCTTCCCTGGCTAAACACCACCTCTTCTCCTTCTACTATTAATTTGTCTCCACCCCTCCTTTCACCAGTACCCCCTTCTCTGCACTTGCCCATTCCCTCCTTCCACCTCCTCACCCCTCATCTCTATCTCTATCATCTCCTTTGCAACCTCTCCTTCCTCCACCTCCTGCAAGTTTTCTCCTCCCCGCTCATTTCTCCCTCCCCCCACCTTACACCCCATTACTTTCTCTCCTAGATTTTGACAAGGTCTCCCAGACTGGCCACTGCTTTAGCCCCCTTTACTGTTATATACCATTAGTGCTATTTTGATTGCTTTTGATGTAGTTTTTTAAAAGTGTATTCTTGATGTCTGCTCTTTACTTATCTATTGTTTACTTTGTTTTGTTTGTGTACTACTGACATGGGACCTTTGTAAATGAGTTGTATTTCTCAAAGGTGTTGTAATTCAAGACTCAATAAATAAATAAATAAACAAACTGGGCACAATATGTATTTTATTTCTCTTTCCACTGTGCAAAGGAAGGCCCATGGTTGAGTGTGGATTCCCTTCCACCTGGGGAGGGTCTGCCTTTGATGTGGGCAGCCTGTATGGCCTTCCACCTGAAACTTTCCCTCTGTGTGCAGCTCTGTGTCCCCTTTTTGAGTATCAGGTACATATGAATGGACCTCACATCTAGCCATCAATTTCACTATGAGACTCTGCTTCAAAGGGGTTGGACTCTGTGACCACAGTGAGGGATATTATATATCTATTTCAAGGTCTAGTGGTTTTTAAAATATAGCTGATTCTGTGCCCCTTCTTGAGCTGGTGGAAACTCCAGGTTCTAATATGGAGCAGGTAACAGCAGGTGATCAGTGGAGTTAAGTTGCTACTCCCTCTGGGCCACCCGAGGGCTCTCTATCTACTCCCCATGGTATGTGCTAGTTTGCCCTTACCTAAGGGTCATGTACACTTGCATTTTTCCACTCCCTTTCTAGCTCGTTACTACTGCTGATTTTGATGGGGGCAATACCTCTGGCCTCCGTCTCCCTTACTCTCACTTCATCTCCCACTTTCTCTCTCTCTCTCTTAGCCTCTTCAATTTTTCATGGCTTATTTCTATGACACCTGGCCTCTGACCTTTGCTGATTGGAGCAGTGTTTATGCTATCTGTAATTATTACCCTTTTGGGTGTACTCAGCACAATCGTATCATACTTTTTCTCTGGTTTGACATTCAGGGATGGGGGTCTGCCTTGGTCATGGCACCCATGACTTGGAGAGCAAGCCATTCTTGATAAGAGCCCTGATAAAGGGCAGCATGGACAGCACTACCTTCCACACTCCCCTCCCTGAAACTGTAAGACTGCTAGCAGTCCACCCAATATTACATACAGTAGAAAGGGGGCATAAGGTGTACCGCTTTTTATCTCATCCCTGCTAGCAGCTTGCAAACTGACAATAGAGTCATGTTAATACTTCAGTCAGCAAACAGCAGAAGATTTGAGGGTCAATGCAAAGATTAGCCTTGATCTAACTACGGATCCAGATGATTTTTCCACATAACCCATCTCAGGCCCTCTTCCCTTCACTTTAATCAGTGCTGATTTTAGTTAAACCCCCTTCCTTCTATGGGTTTGCAAATCCATACCTGCTTTTCCAGGATCAGTGAAGAGGGATTTACCAGGGGTTTCAACTCTTTGCTTCTCTGAGTAGATTCACAACTACCCCCGGTCTCATCTGTTCTCCAGATTCTTGTCCCACTTGGATGAATCCTTGGTTCTGGACTGGTGTCTCTGCAGGAAATTCAGCTCCACAATCACCTCCTTTAACTGAAATCCCAGTTTCTGTAATCCTGGTTATGTTAGTTTTTCTCCTGTACAGATGTTTATTGCAGTTTCAGTTATATGGTATATACGGATGTTTGTACTTGAATTTACCTGTTCATGGTTACGTGTTGAACTTCTGCACTTGGGTCATCTGCTTTGTAACTATGGTTGTGCTTATCTACACAGGTTTCCTCCACACTTTGCAGTATGACTGGACATTGGTTGGGTACCCTTACAGAAATAATTATACAAAATGTTTTCATGCTGCGCACATAAAACTACCCAAGTGATAGATGTGCTGCAAGTATGATTTAAATGTTAAATTGGAACTGATTGCATGCATATGGCATGCGTACAGCAAGCAAGTGTGGGAACCATGATTTTTATGTTAAATTGGGAAAGACTGCATGCATGTGGCATGTGTGCCAAAAGCAAGTGGTCACTGATTACTGCACACATGAAAATTAAGTGACTTGCTCAGGATCACACCATACACAAGTGGGGGTTGATGAGATTCAAACCCAGGTCTTCATGCCTCCAAGTCTCCTGGCTTGCAGTTCAGTGCCTTTAACCACTAAGCCATACTGTCTGCACACATATGGCTCACTTGTACTTCAGTACATACTGTATCAAAATACATCTGCTCGCATGTGGCATGCTTTTAAACATGGTTATGCTTCTCAGTTTTCTTCTCTCCCTCATCTCAGTTTCACAGTTGAACTGTAGCACACATACCAATGAAAACACGTGTTTTCCCAACCCCCAATACACAAACTTACCCACAAAACCACTTAATTACTTCTGTCTGGCCTGTACTCCTACTGTTGTCTCTCCATAGTTTTGAATGTTTCCATGCAAACAGACGTTAAGGTGCAAACACAAAAGTAGCAATAAATCAACACATTCACATGGCCAGTCCCCCCCCCACCATGCACACACACACACTGTAGTGGGTATAGCCATGCTGCTACAGACAACCCACCAAGTATAGATATAAGTAAAAAGTCTGTTACTTGAGTACAAGGAATCTTTAAGAGATGATGTCCATGGGTCAGAGTGCTGGGGCATACCCCCTTAAAATGAATGGAGTTATTTTTTATTACTATTTTATATGTTATGATGGTGTGTTGGAGAATAATGAAGGCCACTGTTCTACTAACAAGGTCCTTGTTAGTCGAGGAGTGGCCTTCATTAATCTCCAACTCTCCATCAATAATGTATAAAATAATAATAAAAAAATACCCCCATTCATTTTAATGGTGCACACCCATGCAGTCTCCTTTGCCCTTTGTCATAACGTGCCTGAGTTTGGGAATGTGGAGGCCAGCTTCACTGGGGGGGCATACGCCTGACTATAGTGGGGCTCCAATAGTCTGTGCATACCATACTGTTCAACTGTCCATGAATGCAAGGGACAGCTCTAGAATGTCTGTAACATCTCTAAAAGGTACAACTTATTTGTTTTGACTGAAAAGTGATTTGCAAATTAGGAAAAAATCAAATGTATAAGATTCATCTGTATATAGCCAGGATCAGTGCATCAGATTTGGGCTTAAACCCACCCAGTTACTAGTCAATCTTTTTCCTGACTGAAGTTCTGCCCCCCCAAAAAAAGAACTTTGTCCCAATTGTTCTCCCTGATTCCATTCCATTCAATAACAATCCCCTATGGGTCATGAAGCCACCCAAAGGTGAAGAAATATGAAAAACACATAGATACACAGATACATAGACAGTGTCGGCAGATAAGGGCCTGTGGCCCACCCAGTCTGCCCATTTGAGCTTGTAAGTTCAGTTTATGTTTTCCCAGAAGTCTGTTGCTCCTTACCCCCTGACCTCCAGAATTCCTTTATGTCTATCCCATGCATTCTTAAATCCCGTGATTGTTTCAACCCCAACCACTTCTCTGGCAGGTGTTCCACTTGTCCACCACCAGTTCTGTGAAGAAATTCTTCCTCACATTTCCTCTGAATCGTCCTCCCTCCAACTTTATCCCATGCCCTCTAGTCCTGGAACATCTTTTTCGCTTAAAAATAGTGTATTCCTGCACCCTGTTCCTCCCTGTAAGATACTTGTATGTCTCTATCATATCCCCTCTCTCCCTCCTTTCCTACAGGAAGTACATATTCAGTTCCTTCAACCTGTCCTCATAGGACTTGTGATGCAATCCATGTACCATCTTTGTTGCCCTCCTCTGAACCTTCTCTACTTTGTCTATGTCCTTATGTAAGTAAGGTCTTCATAACTGTACACTGTACTCCAGGTGGGGCCTCACTAGTGTCTTGTATAGTGGAATTATGACCTCCCTTTTCCTGCTGGTGATTCACCTGCCTATGCATCCAGGCATCCTATTTGCTTTACCTGCTGCCTTGTCACACTGTTTCCTTTCCTTGAGGTCATCAGAGATGATAACCCCAAAATCCCTTTTCTGCTTGGTGCATGCTATATCCTCACCCCCCCCAACTGATATATTGTGCCAGGGTTTTTGTGCCCCATATGCATTATCTTGCACTTCTTTGCATTGAATTTCAACTGCCAAACCCCTGATCATTCTTCAAGTTTCTGAAGGTCCCTTCTTATTCTGTCTACACCCTCTGGTGTGTCTACTCTGTTACAGAGCTTTGTGTCATCAGCGAATAGTGAAATTCTGCCTTCTAGGTCCTGTGCAATGTCACTGATGAAGATGTTGAATAGGACCGATCCCAGCACTGATCCCTGTGGTACCCCACTGGTCACTCTTCCCTCTGTGGAGTGGCAGCCATTTACCACCACCCTCTGTGTCCTGCCGCCCAGCCAGTTACCTACCCACCACACTACTGTCCTGCCCACACCCATATTCCCCAGTTTGTGTAATAGTCTTCTATGTGGCACAGTGTCAAAGGCCTTGCTGAAGTCCAGATAGGCCATGTCCACTGCCCTCCCCTGATCCACCTCCTTAGTCACCCAGTCAAAAATTCAATGAGGTTGGTCTGACATGACCGCCCCTGGTGAAACCATGCGCTTTGGGTCCTGTAGTCCATTGACAACCAGATGTTCCACCAGTCTCTTTCAGTAGTGCTTCCATGATCTTCCCACTACCGAGGTGAGGCTGACTGGTCTGTAGTTTCCTCGCCTCTTTGTTCCCACTTTTGTATAAGGGACTACATCTGCTGTCCTCCAGTCTTTGGGTACCTCCCCTGTTTCCAGTGATCAGCTAAACAGGATAGCCAGAGGTTCAGCCACCACCTCTCTTAGTTCTTTAAGGACCCTGGGGTGCATCCCATCTGGCCCCATTGCTTTATCAACTCTTATTACTTCCAGTTCCTTTAGGACCCTTTCTCAAGTAAAAGGACTTGTGTCCATTTCTGCACCATTCTCACCCCTTGTACTCCATTCAGACCCATTACCCTCCTCTTCCTCAGTAAAGACTGAGCAGAAATACCTGTTCAATATGTCAGCTTTCTGTTGTCATCCTCCACGCGGCCCCCATCCTCCCCCTTCAGTCTCACTACCCCTCCCTTTACCTTTCTTTTTTCACTTATTTACCTGTAAAAGGTTTTGTCCCCTCTACCCACCAATTTTGCAATGTGTTCTTCTGTCTGAGCTTTGGCTTCCCTTACTGACCTCCCTACCTCCCTTTGCTTCTCCTGGTACTTCTCCCTATCCCCTTCTGCCTGTGTCTTTTTGTATTGCCTGAATGCAATCTTTTTGGCTTTCACTTTCTTTGCTACCTCTTTGGAAAACCATAATGGTATCCTCTTCCTTTTCCTCTTGCTAACCTGCTTAATGCATAATTCTGTTGCTCTTGTAATCCCCATTTTAACACAGCGATATTTCAGTCCTTCCTCCCTTCTCAGTCCCCCTGTAAAACAATTATTTACTTTTACCTACCTGGCCATATGACCAGAACCTGCAACCTAGCACAGTACACCACCAGCCCAGTTTTCCATCCACTCCCCCTCTCTCCTTCCACCAGAAACTGGATGCTAGAACCAACCGTCACAGGTCCCCAAAGTGGTCCACAACCAAGTCAGCTCACTAACCAAACCCACCCAACCTGGGTTGCTTGCTTCTTGCTTGATTGCTGCTGTGGCTGCTGCTGCTGCACTGCACTGATCAAGGCCTATGAAGACCACCTACACCACTGTCACCACTGCTGCTAAGCCTAACTTGTTGCTGTAGGGGTCTGTGCTGTTTTCTTTGCAAGGCGAGCCTAGTAGAGTAAATAAGTAGCATAGTCTTGAGTTAGCCTCTAGCTCACCATCTGCCCCTTCAGCCACCAGGGGAGATGGAGACTCACTAAGAGTAGACCAACTAAAATATGCTGCCACAAAACTGCCATTGAGAGTTTACTGCTCACCGACTCCTCCAAGCTGTAGTGTGCAGTTTGTCTACTCTGTGACTGGAAAGACAGTGTCACATTTTGCAAGACCCATGTACTCTTTCTTGGCTGGAGCTCATCCACATCACATGTGATGGTGCCACCACTAATAAGTGGAGAGAGTGGACAACACAATACAGATAGAGCCAAGTCTGGAGAGTACCTGCAGTGTGAGCACACACAGGCCAGGTGGGCAAGTATTGTGCAAAAGATTAAATCCAAATTTAATGTCATTATTACCACACCATAAGAACAACCTAGGCACAAATATCAGGGGGGCAACTGACCTCTGTGCCCTACCTAAATGGCACCCCTGTTTAATGGAAGAAATTCATTCTCAGGTGCTAATGCAATGGTTTCCACTGCGTTCTGAGGTACTCTATCTCCATGTTTCATGATGTGTCAATCATCATGTGGGTTAGTCTCCCTCATTGTCCCTCATTTTGAGTGTCCATGTCCCTCATTTCAGTGACAAAATGTGAGGTATGGTGCATGCTTCCAAGACCCTTCTCAGCACAAAGAGTGCTGAGCATGGCCATATTGTACATGCTCAATACAGAATGACAAAGGGAAAGTAAATGAGATGAAACAGTCATGGAGAAACACATTTGTAGCACTAAATATGCATAAGGGATTTGCATGATCCAAAACAAAAAGGATAGGCTTCACAACACAGAGGCCCCTCTTCGTACATCTGGAGTGGGGGATGTTGACTGGCTATATCCTAGGCATTTAATGCAGTAAGCAAACAATACTTTACAAATTAATGGTGATTTAATGACAGAAATTAAAAGGCATTAAACAACTTGCAAAAGGATCAGAATTAATGAGTTTATCTAATTTTTATGGGACTTGAAATAAAAATTTATTTTAATGACTGTAATTGCTAGCATTGGTATAAAAAATAGAAACTGTTGTGCCGTAAGGCACCTTGGAAATAGAAAGGCGCTGTACAAATAAAATTATTATTATTATTTTTTTAGATGAGATTTGCACCAGCTTAGTTGCTGCACACATGGCAAGCATGCAGCATGTGAACCTGATGTGATGTTTAAATGATGTTCACACCAGCTTAACTGCTTCACTCATGTTAAGCATGCAACATGCGAACCTGATATAATTTTTAGATGTTCACACCAGCTTACCTGCTGCACACATGTCAAGCTTGTAGCACGTAAACCTTATTTGCTTTTTAGACCTGGTTCACTTAGGATCACTTTGTGTATGCGAACTGCATGCAAACATTGCACAAGTAAGCATGTGGCATGCATTATGCATGTACACAGCACACACATATTTCTGTAAGGGTAACACTGGGTCCCCCTCCACTTGGTGGTAGGCTCCAGGGAAACTTGGCCCCATTACTGCCACTTTCCACCTCAGCTCTCTTATTGCTGATATTATGGGTATTCTGTGGAATGTGAGGGGTTAAATTCTTCCATAAAAAGGAAAAAGGTGCACTATAGGGAGCTCAATACTGAAGTCCCTTTTCTGCAAGGGATCAACTTAGTAGTGGGAGGGACCCAGAAATTATGTGGAGAATGTGTAGGTTTCTAGGTCCATAACTGTGCTCCATCTGCAAAATGGGATATTTCCATCCTCGTCTATAAATCTCATATGTGGTCCTTGGACTGCAAAAACAAGGGTGCAGGTGGTCCCTGGCTGCTCCTCTGCATGACTATGTCAAAAGGTTCCCATTGCCCAAGGTACTATTTATGGTCTAAATGAAGACTCCTCTGACTTTTTCAATGATGTATATCAGGCTCTGGGGGGATACTGCACATGTGGCTGCCCCAGTTTTATTGGAAGGATTTTAATCTGACCTTGGAGTCCAGTACTGGCAGGTCAAGGGATCTCCGTAACCCCACATGAAAGCGGTATAGGCAGTATGGGCCCTGATGTCTGAACTCTCTTTGGTGATACCTGTAGCAACCTTCACCCCTCAGTAAAAGGCTATTCATATTTCTTGGTGGCACATGGCTCTTTGAGCTACCTAGATTTTAGGCTCACCTCCCCAAAGGTTGCCCGCACAACCCTTCAATCTAACATACATCTCATCATGCTATCTGATCACAGCACAGTCTCCATATCCATGGGGGCTGGATCTGTTCTACCTATCCTCCTGGAAGCTTGATTCTCTTCTCCTACAAGACAAGGTATTTTTTTATTTTAGTCTTTGGTAACCAGGTAAGATTCACTAGGCACAAGTGCCTCTTTTCAGTGGTAACCTGATAGCATTGCGGAGGTTAAGTGACTTGCTCAGAGTCACACAGTATGCAAGTGGAGGTTGTGGGAATCAAACCCAGGCCTGCTGGATGTATCAAGCTCATTCACAGCTTGTTACTCTAACCTCTAGGCTATACTGTCTGCCCCATTTTTAGAATGGATTAAGAAAGAGGTTGCAGCTTTTTCTAAACCAACCACACCAAAGGAACCACTGACTTTACCTTACAGGTGGCCTTTAAAAGCCACCATGGGAGGAGCTATCATCTCCTATGAGGCAGCTCAACAGAAACATAGAAACATAGAAACATAGACTTTGACGGCAGGTAAGGACCACTTGGCCCACCAGGTCTGCCCATTTCCCTACCTATTGGATAAGCTGCAGATTCTAGTTAACCAATAACCTACTTCCTGCAACCCCCCACTACAATTGCTTTATGTCTGTCTCATGCATGTTTGAATTCACCCACTGTTTTAGACCCCACAACCTCTCCAGGAAGGCAGTTCCATGTGTCCACCACTCTCTCCGTGAAAAAGAATTTCCTTACATTACCCCTGAGCCGTCCCCCCTCTAACTTTAAATTGTGCCCCCTTGTTCTTACACATCTCTTTTTCTAAAAGATGCTACCCTCCTGGACTTTGATGATTCCCTTGAGGTACTTAAAAGTTTCTATCATGTCCCCCCGTCCCTCCTTTCATCAAGGGTATACATATTAAGCTCTCTCAGTCTCTATTCATATGGTTTCTGATGTAGACCCTGCACCATTTTAGTTGCCCTCCTCTGGACTGCTTCCATCCTGTCTATGTCCTTGCATAGATGAGGTCTCCAAAACTGCACGCAGTACTCCAGATGGGGTCTCACCAACTGTCTGTATAAAGGGATAATCACTTCCCTTTTTCTACTTGTGATGCCCCTCCCTATGCATCCCAGTATCCCCCTGGCTCTCCTTACTGACTTCTCACATTGCTTACCCACCTTTAGGTCATCTGATATGACTACACCCAGATCCCTTTCCATTATTGTTGTCGTTAGTACCTCCCCTGCTATTGTGTACTCTTCTCCTGGATTTTTGTTTCCCAGGTGCATTACTTTGCACTTCTTTGCATTGAATCTAAGTTGCCATATGTCTGACCATTCCTCCAACCTTGCCAAGTCCCTTCTCATCCTTTCTACCCCTCCTTGTGTACCAACTCTGTTACAGATCTTTTGTGTCATCCACAAAGAGGCATACCTTTCCTTCCAGACCCTCTGCAATGTCACCTATAAAGACGTTAAAGAGGACTGGACCCAGTACTGAGCCCTGAGGTACTCCACTAGTAACCCCCTTTCTTCAGAATGTGTTCCATTCACTATTACCTTCTGTGTCCTGTTGTGCAGCCAGTTTTCTACCCAGGCTACCACCCTGGGACCCACTCCCAGGCTGGCTAACTTGATTATTAATCTTTTGTGCGGGGACTGTGTCAAATGCCTTGCTAAAGTCTAGGTAGGCCATATCCACAGCCCCTCCCTGGTCTATTACTTTGGTCACCCAGTCAAAGAAAGTGATTAGATTCGTCTGACATGACCTTCCTGCTGTAAATCCATCCTGCTTTGGGTCCTGTGCCCCGCTGGCCTCTAGGTACTCAGCAATTCTTTCTTTCAGAAGTGATTCCATCATTTTCCCCACCACTGAGGTCAAACTAACAGGTCTGTAGTTTCCTGCTTCTGCCTTGCTCCCACTATTGTGAAGGGGAATCACATCTGCCCTACTCCAGTCCTCAGGTACCACCCCATCTTCCCATGATTTGTTAAAAAGTGTGGTTACTGGTGTCACTAGGTCCTCCCTTAGCTCTTTTAGGATTCTATGGTGAATCCCATCAGGCCCTGTTGCTTTGTCCACCTTGAGTTTTAGGAGTTATTTCAGTACTCTTTCTTCTGTAAATGGACTGGTGTCAACCCCACTATCCAGAGTGCTTCTACTGTTTGGTTTAGGTAACTCCTCCTCTTCTTCTTTGTGAATACTGAGCAAAAGTATTCATTCAGTATTCTGCCTTTTCACTGTCTCCCTCTGCCCACCTCCTTTCCTTTATTAATCTTCACTATCCCTCCCTTAACCTTTCTATGCTCCCTAATGTACCTATAAAGGTTTTATCCCCTTCTTAACTGAGTTGGCTATCTTTTCCTCGGTTTGGGCCTTTGCTTTCAGACTGCCTTCACCACTTCTTCTGCTTTAATTGATACAGTTCCATGTCGTGCTCCTTCTGTGACTCCTTATACTTTTGAATGCAGCCTTTTCTCCTTAACCTTCCCTGACACCTCTTTGTGAGCCATAGTGGTTTTTATTCCGCTTTTGTTTCTTTATTTGTTTCACACAAAGGCTTGTTGCCTCCATGATGGCAGTTTTGATTTTTCTCCATTGTTCTTCCACCCTCCTTTCTGGCCATTTACTAATGCATTCTCAGGTATTCACCCATTATGCCAAAGTCAGCCCTTCTAAAGTCCAGTATCCTTGTTTTGTATGGCTTGTCTCCATGGTTGTGTTTATTGTGAAGCACACTGTGCAGTGGTCGCTTGTTCCCAGATGTCTACTGACTTCTAAGTTTGTGATCCTCTCTCCATTTGAGAGTACCAGGTCTAATATTGCTCCCTCCTGAGTGGGTTCCACCACTAGCTGTCTAAGGCATGCTCCCTGTAGGGCATCGAGAATGACCCTGCTCTTGGATGTGGCTGCTGTCCATGTCGCCCAGTTAACATCTGGCATATTCAGGTCCCCCATCAACAGTATCTCCCCTTTTTCAGCCATTTTGAGAATGCCCTCTATCATTTTCTTGTCCATTTCCTCCACATGAGACGGGGGTCTATATACAACCCTTGTGCGGATTGTGATGCCATTCCCTGTCTCCAAGGTGACCCAGAGTTCCTCTTGTCCTCCCCCTTTACTTTTTAGTTCTGTAGTTTTGATCCCTTCCCTTATGTAGAGAGCTACTCCACCTCCTCTTTACCCTCCTATCCCTTCTGTAGATTGTGTACCCTGGTATGTTGACATCCCAGTCATGGTTCTCCATGTACCATGTTTCTGTGACTGCCACAATATCGAAGTGTTCCTCTTCCATCAGGGCTACTAACTCTGGAAGCTTGTTTCCAAGACTACGGGCATTGGTACTCTTTGCCCTCCATTTAATGTTGTCTTTATCCTTTTTTACCCCATCCCTGCTCTTATTGTCCTTGTCCATTTTTCCATTTACCCCTGTCCTGCCCTCTGTCAAGCTCTGTACCTCAGTGTTTACCCTACTACCTGCCATGTTTTGTGGGGGGAGGCTTGGACTTTCCTGTTTCCTATCAGCACCTCCCCCCTTGGCTAGTTGCCAAGGCAGCCTTTAAACCTGTCACCAAGGAGCATGTTTCCCTTCCTGGACAGATGCAGACCATCATGCCAGTATAGACCTTCATCTCTCCAGGTGGACCCCCAGATCCCAATGAAGCCAAAGCCCTGTGCTCTGCACCAGTTTTGCAACCATTCATTAAACTGCATGGTGTGCAGTACCCTAGCCTCATCCCTGCCATAGACTGGCAGCACCTCTGAGAAGGTTACCGTGCTTGCTACCTGTCTGAGGCCCCTCCCCAACTCCACAAATTCATCCTGCACTGCACTGATCTCATGCCTAGCTAGGTCATTTGTCCTGAGGTGGACAATTATATCTAGTTTCCTGTCCTGTGATGCTGCTTCTGCAATCCTGAGGATTCACTTCCTGTCCCTCCAAGCCATGGCACCAGGCAGGCACCTTACTTCCCTCTCCTCTCCCTTCCCCAGGTCTACACCCCTAACAATTGAGTCCCCTATCAGAAGCTGTTACTTTCCCCTGTGGTGTCCCTTGCCACTCTTTTGTGGGTCACCCTTGTGGATGTCCCCAGCATTCTTCTTGGTCTCCAACGAGGGTGTCACCATAGAGGAACCTTGATTTGCCAGACTCACATATGATTTGTGTAGAGGTGCAACTCGGGGGCTACACCTCTGTTCCACCACCCTCACCCTCCCTGAACCTACTGTGGTCCATCTGCTCTTCACACATGGCAACCTCTGAGGCAGTGGTTGTGGAACTGGTGCTCTTTGGGTGAGGGAGGCTTCCTTAGTCCTTGCCAGTTCAGCCTGGAGGTGGGCAACCTCCTCCCTCAGAGCTGACAGTTGCCTGAAAATAGGGCAGCAATGCAGGTTCCAGAATGTCTCCTGGAAAATTGCTGCCCCACAGCCAGTGCATTGCACCACTCCCCTCACGTCCCATTTCCTTATAATATACAATGAGTAATATATAATTTGTTTTTTGTTTGTTTGTGTGTACTTACCCTTTATGCACTGTGCTGGGTAATGAAGAATATGACAGTTCTGCTCCAAGACCTGTTGAGAAAGTGATGTCAGAACCTTGGCTATAAAGGAAATGCCACACCTGGGGTGGGCGGGGTGAGGGGAAGGGTGGCCGAGTTGTGAACCCTGGAAAGCCTATTAAAGGTAAAGTACCATGAGCCTATTTTCTGCATACCAGTGTAGTTTGTAGGCATAAACAATGATTCCCTCTCTTGAATTCCCCTAACGCCATCCTAATTTAAAAATAAATGAGGTTGCTTTACTCTGTTTTGCTGTGGTGAGAAAACCTGTTTGCCTCCATTACAAAGGTCATGACCACACTAATACAAGGCATTATGGGAGATGATACATACATGCACAAGCCAGCAGAAGTTATACTCTCATTCTGTTGTGTTAAATGTCTTGTTAAGTCCATGTAATGTCTAAAATATTTTTTTTCCTACCTCAGATACACTTTAAACTGCAGAAAACAGCAGGACACTTACTATGCCTTGAAAAGTTTCTGGCCAGCATATGACAATAACATAGGGAGTGCAGGGGATAGCAACAGCACTGACTAATGCAATGTAACTACTGCAGGCTTTAGCATCAAAACATCTTAAAATTCCAGGATGTCTCACATGCATCTGGTCATGACCTTTGCAATACAGTCAAGAGGCTTTTCACATCAGACTTAAGTATCTTCATTTGCATTTAAATCCTGCTGACATTAGGAGGATGCAATAGAGAAATCAATGTGCATACCTACAAACTACACAGGGAAACAGAATAAAAGGCAGAGGGGACTTTCCCTTTAAAGACAAGAAATTGAATTTAATCAGGACCCCCACCACCTGCAAATGTGCTACTCAGAAGAAATTGTGGGCCTTCATTTCCAGCTAGACTGCCTCCTATCCTGAAAAGTCAAACTTCCTCTCTTGTGTACCAGACACAGATACTGGGAAGGGGGCAATAAATCCGGCAAACTGCTAGCATAGGTACAGGCTTTGGAAGCAACAGTCCAAAAGACATGTTGCAGCCCTAAGAAATAGGACTGTTGTGATACACACTAACCCAGAAGGGATCAATTGTGTAATGCAGGATTTTTCCACCTTCCTGTATACCTCCCAAGGTTCATCACAGACACCCCAGTTGGAAGCAGTTTTCTCCTTTCTCCCTTTACAATTTTGTCTTCCTCATCCACCGGGATACATTGGAGGCCCTGTTGCCAGCAGCAGAAATAGAAGAAGCCATAACCTTTGGATCCTATGGAAAGCCCCCGGGGGGTATGGACTTCTCACTGATTTTTTATAGCACTTCAAGGTGGAAGATGCCCTGTACTTAACCAGGTTTATGTGGAGGCCCTGGGCTCCATCAAACCCATCACCCCTCAGTTAGAGAAGTGGTGATCAAAGTACTACCAAAAGAAGGTAAGGACCCTCTTCTGTTGGCAAGTTACTGACCCATTTCACTGATCAATATAGACACCAAAATCTTGGTGAAAGCTTTAGTCAGATGCCTGGACTCCATACTCTCAACTCTGATACACCCTTCACAGACAGGTTTTGTGCAGAGTGCCAAGCCTTGGCTCACCTTTGTATCTTAACTACTATTATTTATTTATTGAAAATGTTTCACCAGGAAAGGCACACTGAACAAAAAGATGCTCATCTCATGGTGCGACCTGGGGGGAGGGGTTACAATGGAGGCAGGAATACAGACAAAAGTTGAACTTAGAAATAGAGCAATACAGTTAATGTACATAGTTGGATGGGATAACATAGGACTTTTTACAGTATGAGAACAGTACAGAGCATACAGATAATGTACATAGTTGGGTGGGATTACATTAGCACTTTTTCCAATAGGAGAACAGTACTGTACAGAACATGAACATCAAGGACAGGGTATACATATCATGGGAACTCGTCGAGGGCAATACATGATTACGTAAGTGCTAATATTGAGATTAGAGTGCCAGTAACAGGACTTGGGCTGAAGCGAGAAGCACCAAGTAGACAGTAAGAGTTGGAGGAGAATATGGGGGGTGATATAGGTGGGGGTGGAGGGGAAGGAGAGGGGAGTAGTAGCAGTACGTAAGGATGAAGAGCGTGGGTTTGTTTAGGAATGAGGTGGAAGGGAGAGATTAGCAGGGAATATGAGAGTGGGGAGTGAGAGTGTAAGTGCATGGGGCATTGTATAAGCCAGGCAAATAGGCAAAAGGCTGAGCCGCTGGTCAGGTGCTAAGGGGTGAAGTGGGAAAGGAAGCTATTGGGGGTGGATCAGGGGCAGTTGCAGTTTGGGGCAAGGAAGTTAGTGAGGGCAGAGGATAGGGAGTGTTTGGATGATGAATGGCGGATCTGCACCAGCAGGCTGTTCCAGAGTTTAGGGAAGAGGTAAGAGAAGGCTGATTGGCCTGTGGTGGTCCTTCGGTGAGGGATGACTAATGGCCTGGCATCAGAAGACCTGAGGGTGTGGGTGGGGGTAGGAGGGGAAGATAGGGAGGATGCGAGGTAAGGAGAGAGGGAGCCGAGACAGAAGTTGGACGCGAATGTAGCACTATGAGTTAGGCACCGATTGCACAGGGATGGCAGGGCCAGTGAATGGTAGAGCTTGCAGTGATGTGAGTGGGAGGGGACATCGAGGGAAAAATGGCAGAAAGCATTAAAGAGGCGGTCAAGTCTGGTTAGGGTAGTCTTGGCAGCGGAGCTGTAAACGACATCGCAGTAGTCGAAGGAAGGTAGGATCATTTTCTGGACTAATTCATGTCTGACAGGTAGCGGGAGGCTAGCACTGTTTCGATAAAGTGCACCAAGTTTTGGGTGCAGTTTTGAAATGATGGCATCCACGTGTGTGGAGAAGGAGAGGTGGCGATCAAGCCAAACCCCTAGGTACCTGAAGGAAGGCACTTCATCAAGGATGGTGCTATTTAGGGTATGGAAGATCAGGGGGGAGGTGAGTTTGGATAGACGCTGTCTAGTGCCGAAGGTCATAGAGACAGTTTTCTTGGCATTTAAGGAGAGCTGGTTGGTGTTGAACCAGAGCTGGATTTTGTTGAAGTCGGTTTGAAGTTTGGAGGAGACTTCTTCGTGGGTCTGGCCACAGGTAAAGAGGACCTTGTCGTCTGCATAGATGTGGATTGAGGTAGAAGAGCAAGAGTTAGGCAGATCGTTTAGAAGGATGGAGAAGAGGATGGGGCCAAGAACTGAGCCTTGGGGAACGCTGGTGATGATGGGGGGAGGTGTGGTTAGCTATTTTAGTGGATTGGGTTCGATTTAGAAGGTAGGCACTGAACCAATTTGTGGCAGATACTGCTAACCCAGCCCCTGATAGGCAGGATAGTAGGAGAGGATGGGATACCGTGTCGAAGGCTTTTGCTAGGTCAATGAAGATGGCAGCAGTGATTAGACCTTTATCCATCCCAATAAGGATGGAGTCATTGAGTCTTAGTAGGGAGGAGGTGGTAGAGTGTTTTTTTCGGAATCTGGACTGGAATGGGGTGAAGAAGTTAGTTTCAGAGAGAAAGTGGGAGAGTTGGGATAGCACTAGGTGTTCCTGGAGTTTGGCGAGGGTGGGAGGAGGGAGATGGGGCGGTTGCTAGTTGTGGAGGTAGGATCACCACCTTGGGAGGGATCAGGTGGCATGATTCCATGCAGAGGGAGGACTCGGTGTGAAAGAGATTTAGTAAGGCTGCAAGGGAATAGCAATGGCGGGAGCAGATAGGAAGAGGAGTTTGTTATCAAGACCATCGATTTGCCTTTGAGGGTTCAGGGAGTGAAGGGCAACTAGGGTTTCGGTTGGGGAGATGTGTCTGAAGGAAAAGGGGCTCCTGCCGGATGGAAGGTGGATAGATGTCTGGGGAGCGGGTGTGGTTGCAGGAGGAAGGGAATCTAGGAGGGTCTGGGCTCAGGTAGTAAAATAGGAGTTAAACTCGGAGGCTACCATTAGGGTGTCGGAGTGGAGAGTCCCTTTGGTGAGGAGGAGAGGAGGGGGGCTTGTTGTTTGGGGAGTGAAAAGGGAGTTAATGACTTTCCAGAATTTCGAAGGACTCCCAAGATTTGCATTTAGGGTATTGTTAAAATAATCGGCCTTGGCTAAGTGGATGGCCTTTGTGCACTTGTTGCGGAGCATGCGGTAGGTGATGAAGTTGCCTGGGAGGAGCGTGGATTTGTAGTTATGCCAGGCCTTGTCACAGGCTTGTTGGCATGCTATCAGCTCAGGGGAAATCCAGGGTAGGTGAGACCCCCGGACTCTAGCTCAGCGAAGGGGACGTGTTTGTCCCAAGTGGCGAGGAAGGTGTTCCGAAAGTGGGTGAGGGCCGCATCCATGTTAGAGCAGCTAGGGCTCAGGGCCCAATTAGAGTGAAATAAATTATCCAGGAGGGGGGAGATGTTGAGGGATTTGTATGACCATTGGAATATAAATTTGGGAGGGGATTTAACTCTGTGAATCTTGTGGACCAAATAGATTAGATGATGGTCACTGATTGAATCAGGGAGGAGGCCTGAGCTGATGACGTGGTGTGGTGGGATGTAAGCGCCCAGTCTAGGAGGGAGTGGTTACCGGACTTATGGTTAGAGCATGTGGGTTCCAAAATGGTTTGACTGAGGTTGAGAGCGGTTATCTCAGTTTGGATTTTGTTAAAAGTAGGTGTTAGCCAGTTGTGATTAAAGTCACCCATGACATAAAGTTCACCCGGCTGTGCGAGAGATGAGAGCTGGCCCAGGAGGTCAGTGACTACTGTGGTTGGCGTGCCTGGGCAGCAATAGATTCCAGCCACAAAGACAGGTAATGAGGAGCGGGGGGACAGCTTTACCATAAGAAGCTTGTAAGCTTTGGGTTCAGCTTTGGTGAGCGAGATAGTGAATTGTAGGGCTAATCTGATGTAGATAGCCTTTCCTCCGCCTCTGGAGGGCTGGTCTTGCCGTGTGATGGTGAACTCGGGTATAGAAATGGTATTATCAGGAAGACTGGGGTTTAGCCAGGTCTCAGATAGGATGATTATGTCGGGGGCATGATGGGCAGCAAGGACCTGGAGCTGATAGAGCTTAGGGGCTAGGCTACGAATATTTAGATGAAGAAGGCGTACGCCACGGGAAAAGTAGCCAGAACGAGTGTCGGTGGTGGTCTTGGCTGAGGGGTTTGGTATGGGGTGGTTGGGACCTGAGGTTAGGGGTGGGCCGGGGTTAGGATGTATATCCTCTGCTGCTAGAAGGAGTAGGGCAATGGTTAGATTGTAGCGTAGAACACAGAGAGACCAGGATTTTGCCATGCACAGGTTGGTGGTGGCAATAGGGTGGGCTGAGCAGAGGGAATGAGTACTGGAGAGGGGGAGAGAGGCCAGAAGGCAGCCAAAGGAATAGACTGAGGAGGAGGGGGGCGTAGGGAAATGGGACCAGGAGATAGCTGGGAGGAATGCAGTGGACTTATAGGGGCATTTGTAGGATGATTCAGAATAGCCGTGGGGGAAGGTGCTGGGTAGCCACTTGGGGGAGTTAAAATGGGAAGGGATAGTAAGATGGAGGAGAACAGTAGTACAAGGGCTGTTGATGGGGACATTTTACCAAAATTAGGGAAGAGGTGCCCAAGCAATAGTGCCTAGGTAAGCAGGGTGATGAATTTAAGTAGCTTGGTTGCCCCTCACAAAGCCTAAATACCACTTTGGAGTAGTGGTACTGTCGCAGACTCTGGTGGACAGGGTACAAGGTTCAAGCCCCTAGCTGGGCAGTTGGGATAAGGCTTGGCTGAGAGCAGGGAATTCAGGTTCTAGGTGACATTAAAACAGCTGGGTTTGGACCAGAAAACAGGGTCGAATAGCAACTCCTAGTGGTCACTGGTGTTAGTGGCAGGCTGGGTGAGGGTCAGGCAATTGGGCTGGCCAGATGGCTGGGTGAGGGTGAGGTGTGGGCAGATGTAGAGGTGGGAGTTGGGAGAGGAATAACCTAATCAAGTAGGTTACAGGAAGTAGGAGGGTTTCAGGTGGGGAAACTGAGGTGTAAGTAGCTTGGTTGTAAAGGTCAGAAGGTCCCTCTAGTGGTTAGCAGGTATAACCTGAAAATGGAGAAGTGGGGACTTAGTAAAAATAGGCAACAGGATGTGCTGTCACTAGACAGCAACTATAAAGGAAATGCGAGCCAGGGTGGGTGGTGGGGCAGTCAACGCGGCAGCATGTCAATGGGCTAACTCCCCACACAAGGGTGCTGTAGATGGAGGTGTTTATTACCTCTGGCACCCACGTGAGTCCTCGCTCCTGCAGGGAGCTTTCTGATGGGTATCCTGACAGCTGAGGGAGTTGGGGAGGCAGCTAGAGGGTACCCCACTCTTGCTACAGCAGTGCCTATCAATGTATTAGGCTTTCGACTCAGTGGAGTGTGGGCAACTCTTACAAGTCCTGCAGGCACTGGAGTCTGGTCTGCAGTTCCAGGACTGGATCCATATGGTTTACTTCTGTCCCATGGTCAAGGTCCTGACAAATAATATCCTTTCTCCTTCTTTTCAACTGCATAAGGGAACAAAGCAACTTATACAGTGCCCAATCCCACAGGCTCTGAGCACTGTACATAGTTCACATATAAAATTGTAAACAAAAATTAAGTCAAAGCAACACTTTAAAATACTACTGAATAAAACTGAATGATGCAAGGCACAGATGATAACTAACTAAAAAATGCCTGTTCAGACAAAAAGATCTTGAGAGGCTTTAAAGTCCCCCACCATGATGGCTGTGCAAATATATACAAGAAATGCATTCCACAAAACTAGAGCAGCCACTCTAAATGCTGTTTTCCCCAAAAGTCTTAGCCAGGAAAGAAGGACAACAAGCAGGCCCACATTGGCAGAGCAAAGGGGACAAACTGGGTGGTAGGGAACAAGGAGGTATTTGAAGTAATCTGGTCCCAAACCATAGGGTCTTTAAGGTTAACAAGCAAATCTTGGAGGTAATGCACTACTGCACAGGCAACCATTGCTGTGTACGCAAGACCGGCATGATATGGTATCTCCGTGAGGGCCCACTCTCAGTCAGGCTACCGGCAGCATTCTGGACCAGCTGTAGACATCACATCAAATCTCCAGATAGCCCTAAGTAAAGAGTGTTGCAGTAGTCCAACCTAGAGGTGACAACATGGATGATTGTCACTAGTTCTGCCTGAGCTACCGTAGATACAGGCCAGTAGTTCAATTTGCTCATTCACCTCCTCCCTCAAGGACCACCTCCTCCAATCCACCACCTGTGTCTGCCCAGGTAGGTAACCCTCCTGAATGTCCGCCAACCCTTGAGTTACCTAAGAGTTTATATGTATCTGTATATTGGCTCTATTGCTGTGTGCTCTGTATTTTTAATTTTATTCTAATCTAGATGCTCCTGTCATGTACACTGTTCCTATTATAAATACCGTAAAACTTTGCAAATATTGTTTTTACCTTTTTATCTGTATCATCAAATTTCTGTACCACTGGATGTTTGAAAAAATGGGCATTTTTGCTCACATAAATTCTAGTATAAAGATAAAATTGAATTGAATTGATGTTGGCGACATGTTGGAGATAGTAAAATCCAAATCAGACCACACCCAACACCTGCTGTTCCTGAATAAGTCTGGAGCTCAAAATGACCCCCTGGTCCTTCACCGCATCAGCAGCATAAAAGATTGACCTCCCACTGAAGGGAGAGCTGAACATTCTGCAGCAGCCAAGCCCCAGCATCCCAGTTTGATCTCCATGACCTCTGTCTTTCCTGGGTTGATACATAACCAATTCAAGGCCATCAAGTCATTTATTTCAGCCAGATAACAAACCAACACGGAAGCCACAGAATCTTTGCCAGGAGAACAGGATAGGTACAGCTGTGTATCATCCACATAGCAATGAAACTCTATATTGATCTATTGATCTCCCCCAGTGGCAGCACATACACAGAAAATAAAATGGGGCAAGAATCAAGCCTTGAGGGACTCCACTGGATAATGCATATGCCCCAGAGGCAAAATTACTCAGGGCTACCTGCTGTGTTCTCCCAGTTATGTAGGACACAATCCAGCAAAGAGCTATGCCTTTGAGGCCCACATAGTTTCTCAGACGATCCAAAAGCAACCCATGATCCACTGTATCAAATGCTGATAAGAGATCCAAGAGTACCAACACAGAACGATGCCCTCAGTCTAGGAGAAGATCATAAGTTACCCTTTTTTTTCAAATTGAAATATTTTTTATTATTGTTATAATTATATCGCATTGCATTGTATAGCCATAAATCATGGTATAAGTCGCAATTCACAAAAACAATCAGAGCATAGTTGCGTTTCATTCCGGTATAGATTTTTTTTTTTTTATTTAGTTGTTTAACCAGGTATAGCACACTAAGCTGAAAGCTTTTTTACAGGAGCGACCTGGGAGCACAGATAGAGGGGATCCAACTGTTTACAGATATTGCCAGTCGGAGGGGGGGGACAATTATACATCAATTCAACAAATAAGTTCTCTCCCCCATACATACAGTACCAACTCAACTCTGAGGAAAAGCACAGCTCCCATCTCCCTCCAATCCCCCTTCCTCTCTCCCCCCCCCCACCCTCTCATTCAGATGCTCCTAAGGTGTTGAGGAAATTGTGAAATAAGTACATACATCATGGTACAAATTCAGGGAAATGTTCCAACTGATATAAAACCCATTTCCTCCATCTGATCTCAAAACTGGGGAGACAGTTATTCAGCCTGGCTGTGACACGGTCCAGATTGTATATCTCATTCGATAAACTCCTCCAAGAATCCTTAGAAGGAACTTTGGGGGACATCCAAAGCCTCATAATAATCTTTTTGGCTGCGAGAATTAAGACAGCCAATAAATTGTAGACATTTTTATCCCATTCAGTACCCCTTGGAGGGACTGCAGTGAGGGTAAAAGTGGGAGTAAATATTTCTGGGCATTCAAATATAGCAATTAAGACAGAGAGGACCTCCCACCAGTAGCCAGATAAGTATGGGCAAGACCACATTATATGGGTATGTCCAGCCCTGTTATGCCCATATCCCTGCCAACATTGAGCATATTCATCACCCTTGAATTTCACAGTAATCACAGGGATCCTAAAGAATTGAAGCCTCAGCTTCCAGGCATATTCCCACCAGTAGGTATTGGAGGAAATCTTGGAGTATGCCAATGTGTATTTACACCAGTCTTCTTCATCTAATTCCACCTCAAGTTCCTGAGCCCACCGTAGATTAAGGTCAGTCAGAGTGTGAATGATAAGCCCTCAGTGCTTTCTATAAACAACTAATAATGTGGTCTTGCTCCACCCCCCTTAAATGATGTAGAACAATCTGGACAAAACTGGAGGGTCTCTCCGCCACTTCCGCAATCCCCTCCTCAGGCGGGAGCAGTCTGGTCCTGAGGGCGATATATGTCACCTGTTGGGATACAGGTATCCAATAGGTAGCTCTGAGGAAAGAAAAGGAGTGTAAGCCCATAGGGCCTACCACTTGAAATATATAGTGCAGTTTATATGGTGCCCATTGAGGGAGTGCAAGTGTCGAGAGGTAGGCTCTCTCAAATTTAGAAAGGAGTGAACGCCAGACCAGTAGCCATTGCTTAAAGACTTCCCCCATAAAGGGTTGAAATCATGTCAGGGGAAGGCATCTTGGGGGGGGTCTCCCAAAATATAAGGCGGGAAGTCCTCCATGCCATTCAGAGTGACCTCTATATCTTTCCAATATGCCCCATAATGAGATGTCGAATGGAGGAGAGCTACCCGAATCTGTGCCGCCTGTGCATATCTTTCCATATTTGGAAGATTGAGACCCCCTTGGGATCTGGATAGTTGTAGGGTGGAATATTTAATCCATGGTGGATGCCCCCCCCCCAAATAAACCTAGAGACCATTTTATCCCAGGCCTAAAAATATATAGTTGAAGAGAAGGGGGGGGGGAGCGTTTGTAGGAAGAAAAGGATATGCAGGAAAACATTCTGTTGGATGGTTTCAACTCTGTTGAGAGTCCCCATTGGTAGCCTAGCCCACCAAGAGAGGTCTGAAGTAATTTGCTGGGTCAGGGGTTCGAGGTTCATCAGTTCTAACAGTAACATTTTAAAGGGTATCTTAATACCAAGGTATTGCATCTACACATGACTCCAGCAAAAGGGAAAATCTGTCTTCAACCTAGGAGAGGGTAAGAAGAAAAAATTAAGCACCTCTGTTGATTTTATAACCTGCCAATATTACAAATAGCTCAAGCTGACCCTAGGTTGTTGAAATAGACATCTCCGGTGATGTGAGTGTAAGAAGGATATCGTTAGCAAAAAGTGTGAGTTTATGGGACATCCCCCAAAGGGAATCCCCTCGAACTCTTAATTTTGATGGATATTAGCTGCCAGAGGTTCAAGGTAGAGGGCAAACAACAAAGGGGACAGGGGGTATCACTGCCAGGTACCCCGTGTTAGAGAAAAGGGGGGTGCCAGTGCTTCATCCACCTTAAGATAGGCCACTAGGCTCTGGTACATCGCTTTTATTTGTGCAATAAATTTCTCCGGGAAGGCAAATTGATCTAAAACAGTCCAAAGAAAGGGCCAGGAGACCCTATCAAATGCCTTCTCGGTGTCCAAGCTGAGAAGGACTAGCGGGATTTATCTCTCTGTAGCATAGGAAGTAAGCAGCAGGACTCGTCTCACCACACCCTGGGCCTGTCTTTTTCGTATAAAACCCACTTGGTCTCTATCTATAAGAGTAGGGAGGAGAACATCTACTCTATGTGCTAAGATGGACATAAATAATTTGTAATCACAGTTTAATTTGGAAATTGGATGGTAGGAGGACACCAATGTTAGGTCCTTCCCCGGCTTAGGAATGGCCATCACTTCCACATATTTCCAAGAGGGTGGAGGAGGGTGTCCCTCCTGTATCTCCCTTAGTGCTTCCACCAGGACTGAGGAAGGCCAGTGCCAAAATGCTTTATAGAATTCATTTGGGTACCCATCTGGTCCCAGAACTTTTTGAGATTTAGACTTCTTAAGAGCCTCTTGCAGCTCCACTGATGTGATAGGACGCATCAGTTCAGCTGTTTGAGCCTGAGAAAGACGGGTAAAAGGGTGGCTTTTAAATAATCTGTGATGGCCAGAGTTGGAGGGAGCTGGTCCGCTGCATAAAAGGCTTTGTAGTATTGGGCCATAGCTTGTCTAATTTCATTAGGATGGGATAGTAAATGGCCGGTGGTGGGATCCTTTAGTTTAGATATCGCCATATGGGTTTTCACCCCTCTCAGGCATCTGGATAAACTCCGAGCTCTTCGGGGACCTCCTTCCTGATATTGGAGTTTCAAATAGAGCAGTTGTTGCTCCACCTTCTGATCCAATAGCTGTTGGAGCTTTTGTTTAATAATTTGTATTCATGTCTTGACTGTCTAATCCCCCTGGAACATTTTATTCTGAAGTTATATTAGTTCTGAATGAAGCTTATTCTGCGGAGCTTCCCTGGACCTTTTCTGTTGGGTGGAGTATTTTATAATTTCTCTGTGGAGAATGGTTTTGAGGGTGTCCCATTGTACTGCCCGCGAAGTATCAGTGCCTTTGTTCTCTGCTAAAATAATTGGTATAGTGTCTTGTACCATTTTCATAAATTCTGGGTCTCGAAGATACATAAGGTTAAAACGCCAGATACTTTGGGGTCTAGGTCTATTGATCAGTAGTTTTATATAAATGGAGGAATGGTCAGAAAGAATTGATGTCCTGATGTAATACATCCCTGATATTCTCAAAATGTTCAATAGAGGATATAAAATAGTCTAACCTGGAGGACGTATGTGTCTGTGGAGAAAGATAGGTGTATGCTCTCCTCAATGGGTAGAAATGCCTCCATAGGTCTACCAGACCTAGTTCTGGGAGAGTTGTCTTGATATATTTTTGTAGAGGGGTAGCCCGACACCCAGTAGGGTGTGATGTATCTAATTTGGTGTTAAGGGTAATATTGAGATCACCCCCAATTATACAGATACCCCCCATATGTGGCACTAGTGCATCAAAAAATGTCCTCTCTACCTGTGGGGAGGATCCTGGGGTTAGGTATACAGAGGCCAGCATGATAGGTTTAGAATGATAGGTACCCACTGCTATAGCAAATCAGCCTTCCTTATCTGTAATTTATTGTTGCAAGTGGAAGTTCACCCCCCCAGGGAATCAGTATGACAGCTCCCCTTCAGCAGCCAGAAGGCTGAGAGGATGCCACTATCATTTGGAATCCCCAGTATTTAAATTTGGCATGCTCTGCTGGTGAGAGGTATGTTTCTTGCAGTAGCACAATCTCAGGATTATCCCATTTAAAGAATTAGATTAACCTCTTATGTTTCACCAGATTATGAATACCTTTCACATTAAATGAAAGCATAACAGAGGGCTTAGCCATTAGAATTTGTCACCCAAAGGCTCATATCCAGAATACTGGGATTCCATGGCCTCCCACCCTCTCAAGTCCCATCCATAGTATCTCCTTTTACCTCTTCTACAGATCCCCAGTCTCCATAACTTCTCATATAAGCCCTGCCAACTTAGTTCTGCATCAAGCAGGGGTAGTAATAACTGGTATAACACTACCCCTGTCCCCCGTTTAGAAATTGTAAGGCTCTTTCTTACCTGGTAAAGCAATGTACAATGCATTATGGTGACTGACTCAAATAACTGTGCTAAACTAAATGCCAGCTGGGCATATCGACCACTAACATGGGTCATAATCCGAACAGCAATTATAGACCCCCTAATGGGGTCTAAACTACTCATAAAAGGACATACATCAATAAAATTATATACAGTATAACCTAGAGGTTAGAGGAATGAGGTGTGTGAACAAATTTGATACATCCAGCAGACCAGACCTAAGTTTGATTCTCACAACCTCTACTTGCATACTGTGTGATTCTGAGCAAGTCACTTAACTGCCCAGTGCTCCCAGATCACCCCTGTGCCTAGTGGGCCATACCCGGTTATCAAAGACTAAAATAAAAAAATAAAAAAATGAAGGCTTCCAAGGTGGGGGAGACTATATCAAGCCTCCCTAAGGAATCTGGGGAAACTATGTTATAATCTAGCTCTCATCCAGATAAGGGGGTAAAGCCAGGGCCACGTGGATCCTGGGTCCCTGTGAGCCTACACAGCTCAAACCTAAAGAGATGAAATTGGGAAACAAACAAAAAAGGGGAATCAGGTTGCTAAAAAGCCTGAGGTAATCATCTGCATGTGCATCCGAGAAGTGCACCATAACCAGTCAGTTCCCCCTCTTAAAGGATGTTGTGGTAACTGCATGTACCAGGGAAAGGGTGTGGGAAAGTAAAAAAAAAAAAAAAGAAAGAGGAGAAAAACTGATAAATAAGCTTCTCATGGTAACTATCTCACACCCATGGCACAATAAAATCAATAAATGGTCCAAACGTTCAGGCTTCCAAATGAAAGTGTGAAGGCTTCCAAATGAAAGTATGATCAGTCTCAGAGTCCATATCACAGTAACTCTCAAATTAGTAGGGTTCTAGTAAGAACCCTGGAGTGTATCTCTGACAGGGAACAGTATGACAAAATCCCCAACTGATGGCGATACTAGAGCCACCCGGTAAAAGGTGGGGGGTGGAGAAGGTATAGCAACGGGGGAAAACTCCAACATGTGGCTGTATACATCCCAAAACAGCAGGAGTTTCCATAAAAGTATCGGCCTAGAGTTAGGTCCATTCCCTGTGCCCAGGCTGGTAAATCAATCCCTTGCCTGTCTATCTCCCTCCCCCCTTAAAGTACCCTCAACCCCCTACCTGAAATAGTAGACCAGGTAAAGGTCCATTGCATTTTGTCATCTTCAAGTGTCCCTTGCATTGGCATCACCGTGTCGAAATTTTGCCAGTTTCTGTTTTATGGTGGATTGCGGCTCAGCATTGTTCTACTGCATGGGTTGCTTCCTCTTGATTGTTTGCCATTTCGGGGGGTGAGGGTTGGGGGTCCAGTTTGTCTTGGGGTGCTCTGGAAATGATATCTCCTGTTGAGCTAGCTCCACCCATGCCTCTTCCACAGATGAGAATTCCCTCTTTCCTGTTGGTAGCATGACTACCAACCATGCCAGATAGAGCGTGGTGAACTTCAGGCCCTGTGCTTTCAAAGCAGGCAAAAGAGGCAATTATACTCTCCGGAGTCGCATGGTGTTGGGCACGTAGTTGTGGTCCACATAGAATCATGTTTGGTTATGATAAACTTTTTGTTTGCACCATGCAGTCAAAAGGATCTGCTCCTTTGTCAGGTAGTTGCTAAAATGAGCAATGATGGACTGTGGGCTGGCTGATGGAGAGGTGGGCTTGGGGGCTAAAGCCCGGTGCACTTACTCAAAATTTAGGACATAGTCAACTGGAAGATCTAATGCGGTTTTGAGGAGGTAAGTGACAAAAGCTTTGATGTTGGTACCTACAGCCTCTTCTGCTATGCAATAGATATGGATATTTTTCCGTTGTGCCCTGTTCTCTGTGTCTTCTTGTCGGGCCTCTTAGAAGTGCCTGCTGTTCCTGTAGTTTCTGCGTGAGGGTCTCCAGGTCACCCTGCAGTTCTCCATAGCAGTGAGCTGCCACTCTGAGTTGTCTGCCTGTTGCTCCAACTGGACTAAATCTCTCCTCATTTCGCTGTAGAGCTGTTTGAAATCAGCTCTAAAAGCTCATAGTTCATTGTAGATGGCATCAAGTTTAACTTTTTTGGTTTTGCTTTTAGGAGTATGATAGGCAGTTCCTAGCATTTTAGTTGAAGAGGCTCACTGTCCTACAGAGGCAGCATCTGTGTTGTACGTCTCTGATTCTGATCATTCGTCATCCAGTATGGAATCTTCAGGTTTACGCGTCAGCCCTGGGTCTCCACTTTTATTTCCCCTCTTGCTCATATTTGGATGCTTTTGGAATTGAAAAATGTGCCAGAAGAGGTGGAAATAGCTCAAGGGAAATGGAGCTATCTGACTATGTGGCCATTAAGCTCGGAGGCGGAACCAGAAGTCAGAACATGTTACCCTGATGAGAGCAGTCTTTGTGTGGTGACAGGGCTAAAAGCCTGACTGGAGAGGTTCATAGATGGAGAAAGACTCTGGCTGGTCTGTCAGCAGCTCTGCCACCACATTTTCAATAACTTTCCCTAAAAAGGGAAGGTTAGAGACAGGCCTGTAGTTAGTTAGAAACAGAAACATAGAATATGACAGCAGATAAGGGCCACTGGGCCCACCCAGTCTGCTTGTTTTCTTTTTAACCTTAATTTTTTGCTGCGGACCCAACGTGATCTATAACACTATCTTTTCCCCTCCCTTCTTTACCCCTATGACTCCCTTGTGCCTGTTCCAGGCATTTTTGAACCCCATCTTTGCTTTTGCCCCGTTACTTCTGCTGGTAGTCTGTTCCAGGGATCCACAACTCTTTCTGTGAAGAAGTACTTCCTCATATCTATCCTGAATTTACCCCCCTCCAGCTTCATAGAATGCCCCTCTGTTCTGAAGCACCTTTTTCTCTGTAAAATATCCCCCTCTTGTAGCTTCTTAACCACTGTGAGGTATTTAAATGTCTCTATCATATCACCTTCTCCATCCTCTCCTCCAGGGTGTACATATTTAGCTCCATAAGCCTCTTCTCATAGGGCTTTTGCTGCAGATGCTACAGCTTTTTGGTAGCCCTCTTCTGGACGGCCTCCACTCTGTCTGTGTCCTTCTTGAGATGTGGTCTACAAAACTGGAAATAGTACTCAAGGTGAGGTCTTACCAGTGATTTGTATAGGGGCAGCATCACCTCCCTCTTCCTGCTAGTGATACCCCTTCCTATGCACCCCAGGATTCCACTAGCCTTTCCAACTGCCCTGTTACATTGCCTGGTCACCTTTAGATCATCTATTATTATAAGAACAAGGGGGCACAATTTGAAGATAGAAGGGGGGGGTGGCTCAGAGGTAATTTAAGGAAGTATTTTTTCACAGAGAGGGTTGTGGATGCATGGAACGGCCTTCCAGAGGAGGTTGTGGAGTCAAAAACAGTGGTGGAATTCAAGCATGCTTGGGACAGTCATAAGGCAATTCTAGGGGGTGAGGGTTGGAAGAAGTAGGCTGCTGGTTAACTAGGATCTGCAGCGTATCCAATAGGTAGGGAAATGGGCAGACTGGGTGGGCCAAGCGGTCCTTATCTGCCGTCAAAATCTATGTTTCTATGTTTCTATTACCCCTAGGTGCCTTTCCTGCTTGGTCAGTATCACTCCACCAATTTCATACTCTGCTCCTGTGTTTCTATGGCCCAATTGCATTATTTTCCACTTTTTTGCATTAAAACCCAGCTGTCTTATCCTTAACTACTCCTCCAGTCTTTTCAGATCCCTTCCCATCCTTTCCACGCCCCCCACCCCACCCCAGAGTGTCCACTCTTTTACAGATCTTGGTGTCATCTGAAAACAGACATACCTTTCCTTCCAGTTCCTCTGCTATGTCACTTATAAAGACATTAAACAGGACTGGTCCCAGCATTGATCCCTGAGGTACCCCGCAGGTCATCTTCCCTTCTTCAGAGTGAGCTCTACTTGCCCCTACCCTCTTTGTCCTACCCTGCAACCATTTTTTTTACCCAGGTTACCACCTTCTGACCCACCCCTATGTTTCCCAATTTGCTTACCTGCCTGCTATGTGGAACAGTGTTGAAAGCCTTGCTGAAATACAGGTAGGTTATATCCATCACTCTTCTCTGATCCAACTCCTTGGTCACCCAGTCAAAGAAATCTATTAGATTTGTTTAGCATGACCTTCCCCCTGTGAAACTATGTTGCCTCGGATCCTGTAATTCTTTGGATACAAAGTATTCCACAATCCTTTCCATTAGTAGTGTTTGCATTAACTTACCCACCACAATGTCAGGCTGACAGGCCTATAATTGCCTGCCTCTTCCCTGTTACCACTTCTGTGAAGTGAAACTACCTCTGCCCTTCTCCAGTCCCCCAGGACCATGCTGGTCTCCAGTGCTCTGTTCAATAGGTCTATCAGAGGTGCAGCTGGTACCTCCCTGAGCTCCCTCAGCATTCTTGGATATAACCCGTCTGGCCCAATAGTTTTGTCCACCTGCAGGTTAGTGAGTGCTTTCCAGGCTTTCTCATCAGAAAATGGACTAGTGTCAGTTTCCCTCCCATCAAAGCTCCTGGTGCTTTTTTGTGGTCCATCCCTCTTCCCTTCTACTGTGACTACCGAACAGAAGTGTTTATTCAATATGTTTGCTTTTTCTTGATTTTCCTCTGTACAGTCACCCTCTCCCTCTTTCACTGTACAATCCATCCTTTTGTCTTCCTTTTCTCACTTACATACCTAAAAAAAATCTTGTCCCCTTTTGATACTCCCTAAGCAATTCTTTCCTCTGCACGTTTGCACTCCTTATTGCTTTGCCTGCCTCCATCCCTTTTCCCAGATACACTTCCCTATCCTCCTCTCTCTGGGTCCCCTTATACCTTCTGAATGCTACTTTTTTTAGCCTTTACCTTTTCTGCTACTTCTTTTGAGAACCATAGAGGTCTCTTTTTTTTTACTTTTTGCTTACTTGCTTGACACAGAGGTTTGCTGCCTTCATTATGCACTTTTTAAGTTTAGACCAATTTTTCTCACCTCACCCCCAGTTCTTTTCCCCGACAGGTCATTCCTTAGGCATTCACCCATTTTGTAAAATCACCTCTTCTGAAGTTCAGGACTCGCGCCATTGTGCGTTTGGGTTCTGCAGCTGTTCTTATGTTGAACCACACTGTACGATGATCACTAATCCCCAGATGACTTCCCACGTTGACATCTGCAATACTGTCACTGTTATTTAGCACCAGATCCAGTATTGCCCCATGAGGAGGGGTTCACTCACTATTTGCCTGAAGAACACCCCTTCCACAGAGTCCAGAATGTCCCTGCTTTTAGCTCAAGCTGCTGGAGGGAGGCTCCAATCTACATCTGGCAGATTGAAGTCTTCCAACAGCAACACCTCCCCTTTTTCAGCCATTTTGCCAACTGTTTCTAGCATTCTTGATCTGTGTCATCCCCCTGTGCCAGAGGCCTGTAGATCACTCCTGTCCTAATAACGTTTTTGTTTCAAAACTTGAGGTGACCTTCAGCACCTCACTCCCCCTCCCACAAATTCCCTGTGTTTCTGTCACTTTTATGTATTCTTTTACATAAAGTACCACTCCCTCTCCTTTCCTTCCTACCCTGTCCCTCCTGAACATCTTGTGGACCGGTGTGGTCATGTCCCAGTCATGGTTTTCCATGCACCATGACTCGGTAATGGCCACAATATCTAGGTCAGCTGCCACCATGATGGCTCCTAGGCCTGTGATCTTATTTCTCAGATTTCTAGCTTTAGCACACACAGCCTTCCAGATTTGTTTAAGCTCTTTGCTTGTAGCATCTCCATTTTTCCTTTTGTGCTCCCATTCTCCCTCATCTTTTCTGCCTGCTTCTCCACCCCCTTCTCCTTTGCTAACTCAATTTGTCCTTGATTTACAGGCTCCATGGCGGGACTCTTGCCCCTCGGGATCTCCCTATACACTATTGTAGGTTGTTGGGGGGCAGTTTTTGCATCTCCTTTTTCTTTTGCAATCCCCCAGCTAGTTTAAATGTTCATCAAAGTAACATTTGAACCACCCACTGAGAACTGCAGTTCCCCTCCTGGATCAATGTAGGCTGTCTCCACTGTATAGGCTCTTATCCTACCAGGTGGGACCCCAGTTCCCAATGTAGCCATACTAGACCCCGGAGTCAGTTGAAAAACCAATTATGACTGACTCACAACACATTATGACTGATTTTTTCAACTAGTTTAAAATTTATGACTGTGAGTCACTGAAAAAATCCAACCAATTTTTTCAACTTCTGCCATTGTTAAATTTGATTTATGTACTAGCAAAATTTACTTTTTTTAGTGCGATTAGTGGAAAAACTTGGCTGCACATTATTTACTTAGTAAATACCAGGAGAAGCTTGTCACAGCCTAGGAGCAAAAGAGATGAAAACATTCACTGCCGTGCACTGACTAAGCGATATCAAGAGCTGAGGTCAACAGGGATAGCATCTTTCTTGTTGTGGGATGGGAAAACTAGGGTACCTCAAATGTTTTCATTGCTAACAATATAAGTCACTGTTGAACACTTTATTTTATTTTTTTATTATTCTCATTGTTTTGGTTTGGCCTTGCTTGCTTGCTTGCTTGCATTATATACCTTGTGAGTACACTTGGCTTGTACCCCTCACACCCCTGGCCCGGCCTCAAAGCCACATAAACAGCCTTAGATCTTGGTGTTGAAGGATGCTGCTGTACACCCTCAAAGCCATATACATCCTTAAATCCTGGTGTGGGATGCTACAGTACACCCCTGAGTCACATAAATAGCCTTAAACCCTGGTGTGGGATGCTGATGTACACCCCCAAAGCCACAGACAAACAGCCATGTATCCAGTGTTGGATGCTGCAGTACACCACCAAAGCCATGTAAACAGCCTTCTACCCTCATGGGATGTTGCTGTACACCCCTGAAGCCACATAAACAGGCTTAGACCTGCCATGGTGTGGGTTGCAGCAGCAGCAGTACACCTGTAAACTCACAACAACAGCCTTAGAGTGTGGGATGCTGCTGTACATTCCCAAAACAAAGCCACATAATCAGTCTTGTATACAGTGTTGGATAATGCACTTGTGCAATATACCCCGAAGCTTTAAGCTACATAAACAGCCTTAGAACCTGGTGTTTGTTACTGCAGTAGTACACCTTCAAATCAACATAAACAACCTTGCCCTTAGATCCTTCTGTGGGATGCTACACCCACCCCACCCTTCAAGCTACATAAACAGGGCAGCCTTAGACCCTGGTGTGGGATACTGCAGTACAGCGACCACCCTGTCCTGCCTGAATCACCATGATCTCCCACTTTTATTTAATTTTTTGTACACACCACCATTCACTTACTGTCTAGTAGTCAGTCAAGCCAAGCCAGGCCTACAGCCCTACCTTCCCTCAGCCAATTCAGTTGCCAAAAAAACAAAAAACAAATAAAAAAAACACACCACCACAACAGCTAAATGGCTGAATTTTGAGAATAAATCCCTTCTCTGCTGCCAAACAGTACTGTTTCTTTAGTTGTAAATATATGCTAATGCTGCTTGCTACCTGTGTCTGCCATAAATCCAACTTAGTCTCTCACAAAAAGAACAGATATCAACATTTCACTTACCAGGAGTCATTGTCTCACACCAAGGGCAGCTCAGACAATACTTCACTGAGTCAGCTCTCTCTCAGTCTCTCTCCTCCAGCCTCCATTGTTGCTCCAAGTCGGCCCCACAACTTTCTTCTCTTCTTCTCAGTACAGTGCAGCCTGAGAGGCCAAATTAGTGCTACCCACGGCTGGCCGCCTGCCTCGCCTGCCATACGGCTGACTATACTGTGTGCCCAACAGCAGCCAACCCCACACAGTCTCATTGCTTGCTCAGCTGCCTGCACAGTGGTTTGCTGCTGATCCATCCTGGCCAGTGTGGCCTGCTGCCTGGCTGCATGGATCGTGGTTGAGTCATCAATGGCAGCAACTCCCTCCCACCTCCCTTTATATCTGCACTGCTGCCACTACTACTACACTTTCTCACAACTCCCCCACAAGACCACCAACCAAATCTGACAGACAGCGATTCACATCACCTGAGAGTCTCTGGCTCACTCTCCTCCTGTTGTCCACTGGCATTGGCTGGCATGGGTGGGCCATGGGGCACCTCATATGTATACCCTACCCACCCAGCCAGTGGTGGTCTTGACCTAGTAGTAGTAGTAGGCTGCTTGGCTAAACCTCCCCCACAGTGGGCTCACTTTCACCCTTTCCCATCTCCCTTGTCTGATGATGGTCGGGTTGGCTGAGGCTCCCCCGGGCCTGACCTCACCTCCTGTATCCCGCTGTGGGTGGCTGCCTGTGCTGTCCCTTACATTAGTCCCCGGCTGGCCGCTCCACTCACCTCACTGCTCTGTGTCAATCCACTACTCTCAGAGTCTCTGCACGCTCTCTCTGTCCACGGTGGTGGGCCTCTTGAGTCCTTCAGGCCTCTCAGCTCACTCTCTCCCATTCCCTCAATGGTGTGATTTGGATCTCCCTGGCTCTGACCTTGCCTTGCCTCCCACATGTGCACGACTCTACTGCTGTGGTATCCTTCCTACACTGTGAACCAGACACCGAAGGTTTGAGCACTACTATTGGTCCTCGCCTTGATCACTACTGTCTCACACACACACACACACACACACACACACACATCTTTTACGTTTAATTTTAAAGGTTACAGTACACAAACAGAACCTAACCAGAGGGTGTTGCCCTACGATACAAGAGAGAGCAATATAGTTTTATTTCTTCCAAGCGTATTGGAAGGCAACCAGTTATTGAGGAATTAACTATCCACCCCATAATAATGCAGTCATCTTTAAGGAGGTGGTTACATTATAAAACAGACCTACAAATGAACTTGCAGAATTACCTGCGGGGGAGGTAGATAGAAGCATTGCTTACTACTCCAGTGCAATCCAATACCCTGGAATGCTCACATGCCACTGTCGCCCTCGATACAGTTCAAGAATCTTAACCACGGAGGGGAAAGGAGACAAGAACTGAAAGTGATTACCTTCCATGGGTGGGTGGTACACTAACCAAGTTAATTAAAGTTAGCAAACATCTCTCTCTCTCTCTCACCCTCTATCTCAGCTCGGACAAAGTCTCCCAAGTTGGAAATGGCTACTAGTAGCAGACAGGTAGTTCCTACCTTGGTCAGTTTGTCTGCCAGGATCATGTGGACCATAGTGTGATTCTTGCAGAATTTCCCAAACAGCAGTGCCTCCCTGCTGCTGTCCCCCACTGACGCTAGCACGGGCTTGAGCTGCGCGAACACGGGATCCTCGGGCATTGCCGCCAGTCCCGAAGCCGCCCTCAATGAAAGCATCATCATAGCCATAGACGTCGCTTGCCTTGCCACTCAGAGGAGCCCAGTGCTGCATTCTTATTATCAAGAACTCAAAATCCACTGAAAGAATGACTCGAGTAGTAATAGTGCCACTACTACTGCTGTCCATTTTAATCTGTGGTTTGTTGCTTGTAGCCGCGCCCTCCTACCTGTTGACTGTTGTACTACCGCCTTGATACTCCTCTGACTGACAGCTTCATAAAGTTGCCCCTTCTTTTACTGTGGTTCAGAGTGGGATGGAGGCAGTACGACCTGACTGATGCTGGCAGCAGCCAATAACAAAGCGTCAACTGCGGGACAGGCTTGACTGCCACCAATGGCAAGAGGGAGACGACTCTGCACTTGTCAATGTGTGTGAGTGTCAGTGTCAAGTTTGGGACCTTGGATTTTAAATGTTTAAAATATCCATACATAATACATTGGTGGTGGGTGTAACCAGAATTTGATATACATCGGAAAGGTGAGATGCTGCATTGAAACAAAGAACGAAGCTCTATGGATTTATTAAAGTGTCCCACCCAGGGATTACATGGAGCAGAAGCCCACAGAACTCAGTTCCACCAATCTTTAAAAAGTTTGCAATACAGTGCCATCACATCTGTCATCTCTTTCCATTGACTACTATAGGAGAGTTCCACCATCTAAATATCTAGATGTGACAGTTACCCACCTAAACATTTCCAATTTAACTTCTGATCTCGGTGTGTGTGTGTGTGTGTAAAATTCGGATTTACACCCACTCATGTCTCCTTTTTTAATAAGTAGCATTGAGCATTTTCAACAAATGTGGGGTTCCCGACTGACAGGGAGCAATTACAACCGCATGGTTATGAGGCAGTTTTACAAACCTCTTATCAGAGCATTAAAATGCTCAGTAGTAATTATAAACACACACCATTCAATGAATCGTGCCCAGTGTCATGCTATGTGCTATTACTCCAGGGCCAGTAGCCCCCTGGCTCTGTCCCCAGCAACTGTACATTAATTATACTAGTGGGAAGGTGTTTTGTAATCCCTCCTCCAAAAAAAAAGTGCTTGGTGTTTTTCTTTTACTTACTTACACACACACAAGAAAAACTTGGGGCTGAGATTCTTTGAAAACAAAATGACAAAGCTTTTTTTGTGGAGTTAGAGCTACTGCACCTGCTATTAATTGCACTGTCTGCTGCCTGGGCAGTTTTGAGAAAATATTTCGAGGTTTTGTTAGACCCTCTTTAAGAAAAAAGAGTTCAGTACTCCGTATAGTAAAACCTTTCCAGCAAAGAACTGAACTTCTGTAGTTAGTCAGGGGGTGTTCCTATAAAACAGCTGTTAAAACGGCATATAGCTACTAGAGTTTATTTTAGTGGATAACACGATTTCATGTTTGTTTGTTTTTTCCGAAGAATAATCCTTATAAATTATGAGAAATTACCAAAATGAACGGAAACTCGGAGGAGGAAATGCTATCCTTCCTACAGATTAGGCAGATCGCAGAGATTTGCGAGCCTCTCAACCGTCTACCTCTGAAATGTGAAATATAGACACCCGAAATGGGTGAACAACATGTGGGACACTTACCTTCAGAATGTGGGTGGGACACATGGGGGCACACCATCAAACAGAGATACAGACTCAGAACACCATTGAAATGAGTGCACTTATTATGTTTATTTTCAATATGCTGCTGTACAACGTTTATTTTTGATGTGCTATAGATTCAGCGATTATTATAAATTTCCACTTTAACTCATGGATTTGCCACGTAAGATACCAATTTTCTTTTCTATGTTGGACAACAGCACAGCAGCCTTTTCAAGTGGGCTATGATCACCATTTAATTTTAGGGCACCTGGTAATACCTGAATATATAGGTATCGTATGACTATTACATATACCTAGTTAAGAGAAAATAAATAAATGCCATCCTGTCACCCTTCCTAATGTGGAACAGTAGAGAAGTATAATAACTGGTGATCCTTGTTGTCAACCCATTTTCAAGTACTGCTAAAAGTCGTATCAACCCGCAGGTTGATACAAAAAAAGTCGTATCAACCACTTTTACAGCCTTGCGCCAAGAAGCCTGCAGCAGTCGCATTCCAGAGTAAACAGATTCAAAATAATACGTAACTTACAGATCCAAATGAGAGCATAATCATTTTAAATGAACAGAGCAGGTTTGCACTTAAAACACATCCCTTCCCCGATTCTGTAGCTTACCCTCCAGTTTAGATCTGTATTTGTGCAGTATTTATTTAAGATATTTTAAGAGCACTCATAAAAATCACCGTGGAGACCCGTGGCCAAAACGCTTCTACTTCCTTACTGGTAGGCATGCTCCTACACTAGCACGTTATGTGATGTCAGCGGGCAAGCCTACTAGTAAGGAAGCAGGAGCTGCTGGCCTCGGGTCTCCTCGTAGTGGTAATTCTAAGAAATTTTTAGTACCAGTTATTATATAAAATAAACATATGTAGTAGAAATGGAGTTTTTAATACATCTCGCCAGGTGATAATAGTAAAACTCTTGAGCTTCGCTCTCGAGGTTTACATATTATCATACAACTTGGGTGTGTAAAACTCCATATCAACTCCCTACATATGCATTATTCTCTATATAATGCATGTAGTGCTATATCTTCCAGGATAGGGTGTACCATAGCCTAGGTCTTCATCACAACATCATGAACCACCCTGTCTTCCCTCAGGAGTACACTTGGACCAGACAAATTAAGGAAAAGGGAGCAGTGCTACAGCGATGTCGCTTGGCTGGCATGAAAGGAGCTGCTGCGATAGTGAAAGCAAATGCAAAAATCACCATTCTTCTTGATAGGCCAGATATGGTTATCATTGCATATAAAAGTAAACCGCTTTGCAATAAAAACAACCGTAGTCTGAAAGCATGTGTGTGTAAGTAACGTCGCTTGAATGTTTAATAGCAAATGGTTTAAATGAAAAGGAAACCAACTTGTTTGCATGTAATTACTGGTTGTCTACAGAAAGTAACTTATTAAAAAAATATAATCATATCTGAGTTACTAGTTTAATTGAAAATAGACGGCCCTTTTTCCATTCTTCCCCTGGTTTAACAGCTTCTGTCATTAACATTCAAAACTAGTTTATTTTTTTCCGAAATGGAATGTTCCGTATCTTTTTCCACATATTTTCACTGATTAACTGCACAGTTGCAAGTGCTGATCACCTTTAATTGCAATTTCAAAACTTTAGTTATGCTACAACAGTGGGGACAATGGGTACTTGCGCCGCTGTTCAACTCCATCTCGCCGCCTTTTGCTGTTGCAGGCAGTGCGCACACAACTCCTGGCTCCTCCCTCTCTCATTACTCATTGGCAGAGGGTTGGTGGAACTAGGGGTACATTAATTGGCTGGAAGCTGAAGAACGTTCACCCTCACACAAATTCAAAAATGGCTGGCTGCATCACTGTCAGGCAAGATAGAAGCCGTGATAGAATCGTCGACTTCACGCAAATATAACTGCCCACAATTATGGCTGCAATTCAATGTAATTGCAACTAATTGCAACTACATTAAATTGCAGCCAACAATTCCGATGGTCGACAGTGGCTCCAGGGTCTAAGACATACCCCTCATCTCTACGCTATTCCTTCAACCATGAGTCAAAGACTTTGTTGCAGAGCGCTCTCACCTTCCTGCCATCATAGATAGGCAGCACCTCCACAAAAGCTACAGAGTGTGCTACCTATTTAAGACTCCTTCCCAGCTCTCTAAATTTCCCCTGCACTGGGAGACAAAACCCCCTCCTCATAGCCATCCTAAGATCCAGATACACTGTCAAGTTGGATGCTGAAACCTTCCATTGTTCTACGGCTACTATGTCACCTTCTTGGGAGTACAAACTGCTGGTGTCTCCATAAGCCCACACCTGCCTCCCCCCTCTGGCTCCACTTGGAGATTGATCTCTGTGGAGACTATTCCCCTGTAGTTCACTTTGGTTTTATGAGATAAAATCAAGTCTATAAGACCTCTGATCACATAAATCGAGTCAACAACTGCCCAATATCAAAAGGGCGAACCACACAGCACCGACCGTCGCAAATAGCGACAGTCGCTTATTTAATAAGAAAAAAAAACAAGAAGATCATTTTTTTATGTGAGGCAAGCCCCTGCACCCTCAAAATAAATATTGTAAACTCCAGGGGGAGCAGACTTAGGAGAAAATAGCAACTCCCGCAGGAAGCAAAATAGCTTCCTGCACCGGGATCTTAATCCGGCACCACAGGCTCCAGGGGCAGTGGCTCAAGCCACTACACCACATGGCCAGCTCAGCAGGGCTTGGCCAAATTGATCTATTTATCCCCTTTCTCACTGGTGAAGAACGTATCCCTCTGTGCTACACTCGCTATACTCATTGTTTTTGTTTCTCATCGCTCTTGTTTTCCACTTGCTCTACATGGAAGCGGTATTATTGAGTCGCTCATATTGAGCCGCTCAATAACATTTGCCCATATAGGGTGTTACCGTTCACTTTTACACTCCACTTCCCTCTCCATTGCAGTCTTGTTCCAATGTGGCGGACTCATGTGCTCAGTGAAAGCGACTAGTCAAACTTGTGATGGATCCACTTACCCCTTTGGAGATGCTGCCCATTTGGTTATGATTTGTTACAAATTGATAAACGTAACATACTGTGTGCTGGGTGGTGGTGGAGGGAACAGTTGTTTTTTTATTATTATTCAGGATTTTCTCAGTCTAGGATCTGTCCACCTAGACTCTTGACTCTTTTCAGGGCCTTCAGCTGTGTTTTGCTACCCCCAGGATTGATTTCTGGCATTTCCTGCAACTCCACAGTGTACTGTCCTAGATGCTATGACAACAGTCCATATTGTTCAGCACATGTCCAGTCTCCGCACATCATCAATGATGCTCCCTACCCAGCAAAAATACATTGTTCTGTAAGAAGCTATTCCTGACCAGTCTTTAAAGGTCTACTAGAAATGGTAAAGACCTTAGGGCATCCATTTCTGAGGTGGACTGGGCCCTATTTTGGTGATTAACTCACACAGCTTACCCGGACAGGTGCAGTCAGTTAATTCAAAATAAAATATTGCATTATTGGTACCACACTCCAGCTCACCTCCACTCCATTGGACTGTTACCCATGACCTGTGCTGGTGCTGTGGTACCCTTCAGGGGACTTGCTATACATCATGTGGTCATGCCCATCCATACAACCCTTCCGGAGACAGATTCATAGAGACTGTGCTAAGGTTCTGGACCATCCCCTCCCCTTTCAACCCATTCTTTTCTAGCTTGGTTCGCCCTATTTGGGGTGCAGTTTAAATGCCTTCCTCTCTCCTGAGTGGTTGCAATGGGAGTTAAATTGAAATGCCTGACCATTTAATGCTGAATGGCCCAAGAAATTCCCACTCTGGCAGAATGGTGATAGAAGGTGAGCCACCAAGTGACTGTCACTAGACTGTCTACCCTGGCACAGGGGACCCTGCAGTCCTTCTTGTATAGAATATGTGATGTATTCTTAACCTCCCACTTTGTCAGGCTGACCCCTACTTTCTGACCAGAGATGGCAATTATCTAGTCTGTCCCCATTGAGTGCTCAGTGGTTCTCTCTCCTGCCACCCCCCCTTAGGTTATGGGATGAATTACCCAACTTTTGGTACCCACTAGTTTCCATCCATGTTCAAACTGCTGTGATGATAAAGCTGTGTTAACAATTCTTTCATATGTCACTGTATTTCTGTTACATGTTCAGATTCAGGGGGACATATTCAGAGTTGTTGAGACAACCAATGAGTGCAAACTATTTACTGTACACACTCAGGTACTGATCAGTCAGTGGCTGGTCATGGCAGGGTGAGGATGGCTTCGCCAGTCACTGGCACGGGACGGTATGGGATGGGTACGGTGTGGTGGGTGACTGCCTACCAGGGTGGGGGTGGGGACACTACACTATGGAAAACAGGGAATCATTTTTTTTTCTGTCAAGGAGGGGTCCCTACACTATGGAAAAGGGGATCTTGTTTTTTCATATTATTTCTCTCACAGATCAGGGCTGGGGAGGGGGGGGTCCCTACACTATGGAAAAGGGGATCTTGTTATTTTGTATTATTTCTATCTGGGATTGGGGCTTGGGGGAGTTCCTACACTATGGAAAAGGGTATCAGGGTTATTTTTGTCATTCCAACAGTGATCGGGACCTGAGGGGGCCATGTACCCAGCCCAAGACAGTGCACGAGGCACCACCTGACCCAGCACATAGTTAACATAGGGTTCCAAAAGCGTAGTTATGAGCCAGCACAGCTGGCTATAGTTATGCTTGGGAGGGGGCATCAATATTGTGATGCAAGGCATATGCATGAGGGACCCCTCATTTGCATAGGCACAAAACAATATTGTGCATGGTGGCACAGTCGGGATGCATGGTGCTTCGGTATCCTTTGAATATGGCCACGCCCCTGACAGGCCACACACGTATGGAGATGCACAATACATCCAGAGATATGCCACGTATCTCTTCTGAATATGGGGCCCTCATACTTTAATTATAGACCTCTGTACCATAGCCCTGGTCTTTGTTAGGATCTGTTTGACCTGATTGTTATGTTTTTTGTTTTGTTGGTTGAAAATTTCAAATAGAAAGATAGACTAATGGCAAAAACTAATGGTTGTATGTGTGAAAAAAAAAATTTTTTGCAAATTATTGTCACCTAATAGTGAAAGTGGTGAATAACAGTAAGAACAGTGCTCAGTAACTGTAACCACTACTGATCTCTAGTGGTAGTTCAAGGGATTGCCAGCTTGAAAGTCCTCAGAGATCACTAACCTCTCAGCAAGGGGAGAATTTTCCATCAGCTGAATGGTTAGAAATGCTACCTTTTGACACTAAGTTCCCCAGGTTTAGTTCCGAGCAAAGGGTTTCATTGTTTCGACTTTCTAAATATTTTTAATCTACTCAACAAAGACAATAACTAAAAATTATGGCCATGGGAAATATACTCTCACCTGCCTATACAGAGCTCCACATTGGGGTGTGGACTCAGGGAAGGCCTGTAAAGGTACTCGGCCTGTTCTGCTCTCAGCTCACTCTAGAAGGCTGTTTACCTGTCAACACTTTGCGTTAACTCCCCACCCACCCAAGCAAGCAAACTCAACCCTCCTTTTATTGATATCACTGGTCATGTGACTTCCTAAGTCCCCACGTTGCCATCAGCAGGTTATCAGTTATCGCCACCAAGTGGCAGCACACCCTTGTGGTGCTTATGTGCTCCTCCCTCCCTGAGTTTCAATCCCTGTACCTTCTACTCTTAAGTCAGCAATGCTACCCCTCTACTAAGAGACCAGACCATCTCTCTCCCTTGCAGTAAGCATCTTAGCTCCACAATTTAATGAGACAGTGCCTGAAAGTCTAAGATCTTGACGTAGGTCCACAAAATTGTCTTTACTTCAAGAACAAATTAGTACCCGGAACAAACCACAAGTATACTGCTATATCACCTATGTGTTTCCTCCCTGCCCTAGACTAGATCCCAGTACTTTCTACTCTGAAATCGGCAACCCTGTCTCTGTGCTGTGTGATCTGTCCATTTGTCTCCCTTGCATTAAGTATCTTAACCCCTCCCTCTGGCCTCCCATCACTATGCCTCACCTTTGGAGCCTACTATTGTTTATCTGGGACATACCTCCCCTCCTCCATCCTCCAAACATCCTCTTCTCAGAATATCCATTCGCGAGGTCACATGATGAGCTGAATTGGGATAGACGTCTCCCGTGCTGCTCCGAGGCCCTGCAGTTAATAATAACATATTCGATTCTCCGAGACTGGCTTAAATTATTTAAAAGCAATCAATAATAGCCCGTGAACTGGTGCTGGTGTGTTTTTCGAGGGAATCGCTAAAGGCTTGAGAGGAAAAGAAGCGGGGGACATAAGAAACAGTGAGGGGCAGTTAGAGAGTTCAGGCGCGCTGAGCATTGAGATGGAAGGAACCTGTGGAGCCCCCAGTGGGGCGAGCTCCTGCTACCAAGAGGCCGAAACCTCACTCGCCTACCTTGACTGAACAAGATGAGGAGCCAGGGAAGGAGGGGCTCAAGCTCGAATACAGAGGACATTTTGGAAATCAAGTCAATGTTGCAAGGGCTGGTGATTGACTTTGCAGAGGTAAAGCCGGCATTACATTCACTGGCACAAAGAATGGGGGGATGCGGAGGCCCGGATTTCATCGCAGGAGAGGAAGATATCTGTGCTGGATCAGGAGATAGTGGCTGTTAGAAAAAAGGTTAAGAAACTAGAGGAGAGGATGGAGGACCAAGAATTGAGAAACCGGAGAAATAATTTGATACTAGCAGGGCTACCAGAGAGGGCTGAAGGGCCAGACTGTGTCTCTTTTATGCAGGAGCTACTATTGAAGTTGCTGGGCCCTACACCGCTCGGGGAAGCCTACAATCTGGAAAGAGCTCATCGGGCATTAAGGGAGATGCCACCGCTGGGGGCGAGGCCCCAGGTGATAATTATGCGTTTTCTCAACTATAAAGAAAAGTCCCATGTGCTATTCACCGCCAGACAAAAGAAGTCTCTTCAATGGAATGGTGCTTCTCTTTGGTTATTTCAGGACCAAACGCCCGTGATTAGAGAAAAGCAAAAGGAATATGCAGAAATCAAGAAAAAGCTATATCTTGCAGGAATTAAGTTCCGATTACAGTTTCCATGAGTCTGGTGGTACGTCTTCAGGCCGGAGAGAAGAGGTTCCTCACAGCAAAAGACGCTTTAGAGGGGTTACGGGTGGAGCTCCCAGAGCTATTTAAGCCTTTAACTTGATTGTTTTCTGAGAAGAAGAAGGTTGTGTTTGCCGGAAGGGCTGCAGTGGAAGATAATCAAAGGACTTAAAAGCTTTTATTGCTTGTTGGTTTAATTGTTTATTGTTAAACATGTTTGTGTTCAAGGGATATGCATAGGTCAGGGTATGCAAGGTCACAGAAGGGCCACGAGGTGGCGGGTTACAGGGATTTGGTAAATCTAGTACTACTTGTGGGCATAGACCTAACTTCCATTATTTGAGATATCAGACCTAAAGAACAGTCTCGTGAGACTGGAGCACTATGAGGGAGCTGTAAGAGCGGGATGGTTGAAGGAATATTATCTCAAAGGGAGTAAACAGCCTGTATTATAGCTGTTAGAGGTCACTGTCTCATATTTTTGTTGTCTCCCTGCCAGTACTGGGGCAGGAATGGAGGGGAATAGCTAAAGGGATCAAGGTCTAGGCAGCACTGGGAAACTGAGGGGTATCTCCCTGGGCGCAGAAGAATGTGAAGAGGGGCTGTTTTGGGCTCGATTTTCATTTTATAAGTGAGAGTTTGAGAGGGTTACCTGCAAACATTTTTTCTTTTCTCTCTTGTTGTTGGGGAATAAAGGAGGGAGCCCTGGGAAAGGGGTGAACAGTAGAAGGGAATGCAGGGCTTCCACGCTTTGGTTTCAGTGGGGCTATGGGCCAGGTCCCGAGTTGTATTGCCATAGGGTGGGGCTGGGGGTGGCACGGGAATGGGTTCATCCATGACTCAATATCTGGTAGGTGGACGATCTAAGGATCGGGGGGCGAGGGGAGGGTGGAGGGTTGATGGGAGTTGGAAAGAGAGAGAGTCCAAGTGTGGGAATAAAAAGGATGCAGACCTTGAAAGGGCACAATGTCTGGGCTTATGTGAAACAATTTTGATGTTTATTAATGTCATGTATTAAAATAATCTCTTGGAATGTTAAAGGACTCGGGGCAGATGAAAAAGAATGGTCATTTTGCGACATATCGAGCAACGGGGGGTGCATATTGCTGAGCTACAAGAGACACATCTCTTGACAGAAGAGCTGAGTGGTCTCAGGAAGCGATGGGTGGGACAAGTCTATGGGGTAGGAAAGGATAGGGCCTCCGGGGGTGTGGTGATTCTAATAAAGAAAACCTGCCCACACGAGGTGGCAGAGGTGTTAGTAAGGGAAGATAGTAGGGATTTATCTGTCGGGTATTTTGTTTGGCAAAGCAACTCTAGTTGCCTTCTATATACGGCCAACCTCTGATCCTGAATTTTTGCTTCAATAGAGAGGATATAGCCACTTTCATCACACTCTCTTATATTGGCAGGCGACTGGAACACTTATCTCAATAACCAGGAGGACAGGTTACCGCCATCCAGTGGACCACTGACTAAGGCTCAGCTAGCCCGACTAGGTTTTTGAGGTTACGGCACTGATCAACCCAATTAAGATCTATTCAAGAAGGGCAGTGATATGACATTCTATTCGCAGCCCATAAGAGCCATTCTCGAATTGATTTTTTTGTGAACAGAGGCACTTGAGAGGTCAGAGAAGTCCAACGGAGGGTAGAACCTTCTCAGATCACTCTCTTATCCAGTTGATGTGGGAACCAAGACCCACACCTCCTCGACCTTACCGATGGAGGCTGCAGGATTCTCTTTTGACAGAACCCACAGTAAGGGACAAGTTGGAGAAGGCTCAAGGGAGATCATTAGACTGCAAGTGCCCACGCTGCAAAACAAAAGATTGGCTTGGCCTACTTGTAAGTTTCTCTATGCGGGGGCAGCTCAGGGCCTGCAGCGAAGGTAATAGGCTGAGAAGGGCTACAGAGAATTTTGTAGGAGCAATTAATTCCATGTCACAGTTGGAGGGGTCCTCAGGGAAATAGATGCGAACTCAAGAGTTTGAGAAGGAGCTGTCGGATATTGTTTATGGGAAAGTAGAGTTTTGGCTGAATAAGACCAATGCCAAATCTTGCTGCAGGGTGATGTCCCTGGCGCCTCTTGGCGGCAAGAATCAAGGAGGGAGCCAAAGAACAATCACATCTATTCAGTTTGAAGGGAAGCTTCTAACAGACCCCAAGCTATGCATGGAGGCATTCGTGATCATACTTCAAGAAATTTACCAAGCTAAAGACTTGGCAGGGGAGAGGAATCAAGCATTTTTAGAGGGAATCCCTTACCAGTTTTGGATCGGTTCAAGCTAAGGAACTAGAAGCTCCAATAAGAGCACCTGAAATTATCAAGGTGGTGCAATCTCTTCCTCAGTAAATCACCAGGGCCTGATGGCCTTACTGATAAATTCTACCAGGCCCATATTCAGACTATAATTCCTATACTCCAAGAGTTTTTCTTACTATAATGCAGGAGGGGTTCTTCATCTCCCATTGTATCAAGCATATATTACTTTAATCCCTAAGCCTGATAAGCCTAGGGATGCACTGAGCAGTTATAGGCCTATAGCGTTAATGAACTAAGATATTAAGATTCTTACAAGAATCTTGGCAAATGGAATTTTGAGTGTGCCCCAGTCTAGTTAGTCAGAACAAGTAGGATTTATGCGAGGAGGGGGCACAAGATGCTCTTAGGAAATTACATCATATTCTAAACTCTGCCCCGACTCTCAAATACCTTTAGCTTTGATTTCCCTAGATGCCGAAAAAGCCTTTGATCGGGTTTCCCATTCTTTTCTTTTCGCTACAATGGAGAAAATGGGATTCCCGGGGGGTCTTCTTAGAGGCATCAAGAACCTATATGCTGCGCCAATGGCTAGAATATTATGCAATGGTTATATCTCGCAGGAATTTCAGTTAGACAACGGGACCTGTCAAGGATGCCCTCTTTCACCGATATTATTTAACATCTATCTAGAGCCCCTCCTGAGATCTATCAATAGCGATGTAAATGTTAAGGGGATTAGGATAGGGGAACTAGAGTTAAAATTCTCAGTTTTTGCAGATGATATACTTCTCCATTTACAAGACCCAGCATCCAGCTTCAAGAGAATAAGAGAACTATAGGTTGTTTTTCCAAGGTTTCTAATTACAAGTTGAATTTGACAAAGACACAAATTCTCCTTTGACACCATATGTTTATAGGGCAGACTTTGCATCCCTGGGAGTGCAATGGAGAACAGATAAAATTAGGTATCTAGGCATATGGGTTACAGCAAATTTGGAGATGGGGGCTGAAGTAAATTTGGGGGTCATATCATGGTCAAGGGGGATATACTAAGGTGGAACAAGCTACCTTTAAATTATCTGGCACGACTGGGCCTTATTAAGATGAATGTATTACCAGATTGTTATATCCGTCTATTGTACCCATACAGTATTCCTAATAAATGGTTTAGTATAATCAGGAGGCTAATTTGAGTTCCTGTGGAATGAGAAACCTAGGATAAAACATAATGTGTTGCGCTTTGCTATACGTAGAGGGTGGCATCAGGTTGCCTGATCTTCATATTTACTATGGGCGGGTCAGTTGGGCCTTATGGTCCGATGGGCGGAGAATGTTGAGGGAGAAAGTTATATACCGACCTGGGTGCAAATAGAGAAACAAATGTTAACAAGCTCTGGCCTCACTCCAAAATCATCGTTGTATGCTAAATTAAAAAAAGGGTTTTTTACAACAGGGTATGGGAACCCAATTATGAAAACTGCGGAAGCCTGGTGGTCATTTCTTACTCCGGTACAAAAACAGAATCAAATGAAGGCTAGAGATCAGCCTATATTGGGTAACTCTAACTTGGTAATTGGGGGCCGGGTAATTAGATACCGGTGGGCTAATCAGTTACGGGGCCTAAGATTGAGGGATGTGATGCAGGGTGATAGTGTAGCCCTTCCACCACAATGTGATGGACTGTCTTTCTTTCAAAGGATACAATTTAAACAAATGTTGGCAGGGTTTGCGAAGGGGTTGGGGGATTCTATGGACAACTCCTTCTCATGGGGGAGATTAAGGGAAATTAACCAGAGAGCTAACCCCCTCTCACAAATCTATAAAATTCTATTGGACTTTCTTGGCCCAAGTTCTCCTATAAGAATTCCATATTGGGACAAAGTGATGACCCCCACAAACCTTACTTGGGAGAATATCTGGAAAAGCAGTAAATATAATGTGATACCCAAGTATAGAAATATGCAATTCTTTGTTGTTTCTAACATATACTATACCCCTGTGAAACTATATGGTAGCAGCTTGAGACAGACAGACCTGTGTTTTAGATGTGAGAAGGGAGTGGGTGACCTGTTGCATGTAATGTGGGGATGTAGTAAAATTTTACCCTTATGGAGAGAGATTAAATGGGGCATGGACCCAATGCTGGATTACTCAGAATTTATAACACCAGAAGTATGTGTTTTGGGTGACTTCTCTCAAATTGTAGGGGTTGCACCCAAATACCACCTCTCTTTAATGGCGGTGATAGTTAAGGCTTTTTTAGTAAAGCATTGGAAGAACGACCTGACCTATGTCTATGATCAGTGGGTGAGAGAACTACTAGGGGTTTTGGGCAGGATAAAGAGGCACCTATACTCTGAGGGGAGAAAAGAGGCATATGTTAAAAGATGGGCAGTACTAGATGCGATCTACTCCCAGCAGGTTACGAGCACCTGAGGCCTGTCTGTCAGATTGTGAATAGCAAAGGAAAGTATGCTGGAATGTTCAAATGTTTATATTCTTTCGTGCCTTTTCTTTCTTTTTTTTAATTTTACTATTCTTGGTATTAGTTGGTCTCAAATAATTTCCAGATGGTGGTAGTGGGGTTGTATTTGGCTCTTTACCAGGATAATGGTGGGATGGTAATGGTCTGCATGGTCTTAAGGGGTTGGGGGACTCTCTCTCTCTCTCTTTCCAGGGGACACATCAGGAATCCACCCGGTAAGAGTTAGGCTCCTTCTGGGGGCCGCAGATTAGAATATGCTTATAAGCGGGTAACTAAAGGAGGATTTGGGTTGACGAAGGGAAGTATATTTATACCGGTTAACTTATCACATCAAGGCATTACTGATCTTGGAGCCTGTTTACACTGTAGGGTGGTTTACTACTGTGTTTGCACATAGGGGGATGTATATAGTTCGCACAGCCAGTTTGGGGTTGTGTACCCTGGCTATGCCAGGTATGTGTTTGTTTGTCTGTTAATTGAAAATGAATAAAGATATTTAAAAAAAAAAAAAAGAATATCCATTCGCTCCAATCATTACCCCCCTCCATACGCCTTGTGATACCTCCAGCCTCACTGAGCAGGAGTGACTAACCCCCCCCAAAGTAGTCCTATCCACTCTCTCCACCCACCCTTCACCCTCCTCCTTCCTTATCCATTCCCACCCCTGTTCTGCACAATACCCTCCCCTTCAGAAGTCCCACACCCAAAATACAAACTTGCTAAAGCAGCCTTTCTGCATCATGGCCTCCTCCTCCTACTCCCTATCAGGAAATGTTCACCTAATCATGGGCGACTCACATGCTCCCAGCGAGCAACAGGGATGCACTGGCTCCCTACTGGCTACAATTAACATATGTAACCTGCAAAAAATTCACCTTACTCCAAGGATGGGTAGCTCAACATTTCCCAGATGTACTGGCTATCTGAGACATGGCTCTTCATGACACCCCATACAGCTGTGAGCCTACCTGCTACTTCCTTTCACGTGCCGATAGAATGGAGTAGCGAGGGTGGTGGCTACACTGTCTACATTAGGAACACCCTCCAATCATTGCCAGTTCACCTCCCCTCCCCTCGAGCATGGCACCCAAACACTCACAGCCAAGATACTTTTTGACAACCCTGGCAAAACACTATATGCCATGGCTGTCTACATCCCACCACGAAATCAGAGACTTGCCTTCCCCTCAGTCATGTCCTGTATCTCTCAACTCCCCTTCAATAGCGAAGTTATCACCATGGGGGACTTTAATGTCAATTGGCTGCCCCCATCCTCCATTCCCTATAAGGACTCGGCTGCTGCACTCTACCTCACTCAGGTTATACAATCTCCTACCAGACCAAATGACTAATCAGGCACCTCCTCGTTGCTGGACCTTATCCTTACCAATCGCCACAACAACATCACTAATGTCTCAGTACTCCCTGATGCCCTTAGCGACCATTGCCCAGTAACCTGCGTATGGTCCAATAAAACTCCCACTGCTCCCCCTACTGTCTCCTACCGTAGATGCCTAAAAATGGGTGTGCTTCACCAATTCAAAACCTACCTAACTAACTCTGACTGGTCCCCCAAGTATAGCACCTAATCAATTGATACTGCCCTCTCCCACTTTATAAATACCTTCAATGCTGCCTGTGACATCTTTGCCCTTTCTTGAAGCAAATCACTAAAAACCCTAACACCCCCTGGATATCGCACAAGTTGCTTGACCAAATGAAACACCGTGATAATCTCTGGCATAAGGTCTTTGACTCACAGCTCCCACTGGATAGACAATGATACCGTGAGGCCAGAAACAAATGTATCTGGGCCACTTACCATGCCAAGGCAACTCATTATCAACAGGCACTCTCCTCCACCTGGGGCTCAGGAAGACATTTCTGGAAAAACATAAAGGAACTTCATAGGAAATCAGCCACCCCCCTGCCTGCCCAGCTCTCGGTTAATGGTAACCTAATACAGGACCCCCAGTCCATTGCAAACACCCTAAACACCACATTCTCAGATCTCAGTGGTGTCCTCACCTAACGTCTTGCCTCCTAGACCCCATCCCTGGTGCAGCCCACCTTCCAACAGCCTCACTTTTGCCTCTGAATCATCTCAATGCGGGCGGCTAGGAGATACCTCACCAAAGCCCTTGCCAAGTCCCACATTAGCAGTGACTCCATTGACCTGAAGCTCCTCCGGCTAGCCCTTGAGGAAGTCCTACAACCCCTTACCCAACCTTTGAACCTGCTCCTCAGCTTAGGGCAATTCTCTGCCCTCTGGAAATGAGCTATCATCACCCCTATTTTCAAGAGTGGCGACCGACTGTCCCCCAATAACTATCATCCCATCTCCCTTCTATCTCCCCTCTCGAAGGCCCTCGAAAAAATAGTGGCTGATCAGCTGATAGACCATCTGTCTAAATAGAACTCACTGTGCCCCGGACAGCATGGTTTCTGCCAGGGCCACAGCACCACCACTGCCCTCCTAGAATACTCCTCCACATCCTCAGCGCCCTTGAATGTGGTCACCTAGTGGGATACATTGACCTCACAAAGGCATTCAATACCGTTAATCATGCTATGCTTCTGGCCTCCCTGCCCTCCCTGGGGCTCTCAGATGAAACAATAACTTGGTTTAAAGATTACCTCTCTGACAGATCCCAGCAGGTAAAATTAACTCCACTCTATCAACCAACCTCCAGGTCCATTCAAGAGTACCCCAAGACTCCATCTTGGGACCACTCATCTTCAGCCTCTTCCTAAACTCTCTCCCCCCAGCTCATGCCCTGGAAAAATTCTGCTGTATGCAGACGACACAGTCATTTTCTGAAGCCACCCCAGCCCTGATTCTCTCCAGCATGTCCTGCAGGTTTTTTTTTTTTAATGAAACTGAAACATGGTTCCTTTCCCATTGCTTAGTTCTAAACTATAAGGAAACAAAGTCAATGATCTTTGCCCACCATCAGAGTCCTCATCATGACTAGTGGTGGGCGAAGTGGGCTCAATCCGCTCTGCGAAATGATTTGAGTAGCAAAGGCGGATTCATCAAGTGCTCCACAACGTGAAGCGGAGTACTTTGTGTTATGATGAGTAAAGCGAAGTCCATTGAAAACAATGACTTCACATTACTCCGCCTTCCCAGACCACTACTCCACCAAATTTAAGGTGAAGTGCATTGAGGGCAATGCACTTCGCCTCACTTCGCCTTGTTTTTGAGCTCTGAAGGCAAATTTTGCAGTGATTCATGGATTTCAGGTCACATGGGCTCTATATTGATCTGCACAGCCTCAGTTTGGGATAGTATGTGTAGGAAGGAGTAGGAGACAGTGTGCTCTGAGAGCTGTCTGTGATTGAAACCTTCTAAAAGCTGTTAAAAAAGCATTTTTGCATTTTTGGGGGCTCAAACTTTAGTTCATTGATTGTAGGAAACCCTCCTGTGCTCATATCATCGAGCATTTTTGTTTTTGTGTGGATTTTGAATGTTAATGTACAACATTGAGTGTGTGTAGTGAAAGACAGTGAAAGTGGTGCTTTGGGGAGGGGCATATCTGTGGTGTAGGTAGATTTAAGTTGGAGAAATAGTGATTTCTTTGTTTTTGGTTATATTTTGTTATATAACTGACTGTGTTAATGACACACAGTAATATTGTCAGTAATTGTTGACATTTTCTTGCTGTTTGTGTTTGTGTGGATCTGGTGCAGCAGTTCATAATTTCAGGTTGTTTACATTACAATACATGGCATATTACTGAACTTTTGAATTTGCATGCATTACTCGTTCAGCATTGTAGACAAACTGTTCTGTGTGAGTGTGTGTGCGGTGTTGCGTGACATCAAATAATACACCTTTTATTTGCCACAGACTAGTGTAATTGCAGGCGCAGCAGTGTGAACCTGCTATCCACTGCAGCTGCCTGATTTTGTACTGCGATCGTGGTATCTGTTCTTTGTTTTGCTGTACTACAGTAAAAATCTGCAGTCAGTGCTCCCCCCCAACCCCACTGGCAAAAGGAATTTTTTACAAGATTGGATTGTTTTTGTGACCTCATCAGCACCACTGGTCACTAAAGTTGTTTTCATTGCGTGACAGACTAGTCTCTTATCTGTTGCTGAAGCTACAGTTGTTTTGGCTTCACATTCAGCATCCCCCAATCAGAGAGTGAATGTATCAAAATCTATAATTTGGTTATAATATTGTGGTTGATCCTCCAAAATGCCCACAAAGAGATGTGCAAGCAAAGCTGTTTCTCTGCATGGCATGCTGGCAGTAAGATAGTCTGTGGGCATGGTAGTATGCGCAGATGAGAAGTGCATTGCTGATGTGAGGAAAGGTATTTCTCCTGCAATGTTTTTACAGCCCAATCAGTAGCTTCACTCATAGTTGGAGGAGATGATGTTTCCCAGCCGGTGGTCTAGTGTTACTGGTGTTAGTGGTGGTGGTAGTATTAGTATTGGTGCATCAAGTTCAATTCTGACCAGTGTACCATATCCAAAAATATTGAGTGAAGCAGTGCAAGTGAGTGGCAGCATAGATGATGTCATACTTCCCAGTAACATCCCAGTAACTGAACCTGAGGATTCTGATAATCATGTCATCGATAGCATACAATGTGATATTCCATCCACCGTGGCAGTTAATGTCATGCATTTTCCATGCAGTGATTCACAGTGTGGTGAAAAAATATCAGGTGATGGTGGTGTAGATGCTGATGATGAAGGTGTGATGACTGATGATGTTGCTGTTGTCAACATGCAGTCCACATGCTAGCATCCAAGCAGAAGTGTGGATGGTGTTTTTGGGTGACTTCTCTCAAATTGTAGGGTTGCACCCAAATACCACCTCTCTTTAATGGCGGTGATAGTTAAGGCTTTTTTAGTAAAGCATTGGAAGACCTGACCTATGTCTATGATCAGTGGGAGAGAGAACTACTAGGGGTTTTGGGCAGGATAAAGAGGCACCTATACTCTGAGGGGAGAAAAGAGGCATATGTTAAAAGATGGGCAGTACTAGATAAGATCTACTCCCAGCAGATTCTACGAGCACCTGAGGCCTGTCTGTCAGATTGTGAATAGCAAGGAAAGTATGCTGGAATGTTCAAATGTTTATATTCTTTCGTGCCTTTCTTTCTTTTTTATTTTACTATTCTTGGTATAGTTGGTCTCAAATAATTTCCAGATGGTGGTAGTAGGGGTTGTATTTGGCTCTTTACCAGGATAATGGTGGGATGGTAATGGTCTGCATGGTCTTAAGAGGTTGGGACTCTCTCTCTCTCTTTCCAGGGCACATCAGGGAATCCACCAGTTAGAGTTAGGCTCCTTCTGGGGGCGCAGATTAGAACTATGCTTATAGCGGGTAACTAAAGGAGGATTTGGGTTGTGAAGGAAGTATGTTCTCCTCAGTTAACTATCTACAAAGGCATTACTGATCTTGGAGCCTGTTTACACTGTAGGGTGGTTTACTACTGTGTTTGCACATAGGGGATGTATATAGTTCGCACAGCCAGTTTGGGGTTGTGTACCCTGGCTATGCCAGGTATGTGTTGTTGTCTGTTAGTGAAAATGAATAAAGATATTTAAAAAAAAAAAGAATATCCATTCACTCAATCATTACCCCCTCTCATGCTTGCAGTACCTCCAGCCTCACTGAGCCGGGTGACTAACCCCCAAAGTAGTCCTATCCACTCCCTCCACCCACCCTTCACCCCTCCTCCTTCCTTATCCATTCCACCCCTGTTCTTACAATACCCTCCCCTTCAAGTCCCACACACCCAAAATACAAACTTGCTAAAAGCAGCCTTTCTGCATCATGGCCTCCTCCTCCTACTCCTATCAGGAAATGTTCACCCTAATCATGGGCCGACTCACCCATGCTCCCCAGCGAGCAACAGGATGCACTGGCTCCTACTCGCTGCAATTAACATATGTAGCCTGCAAAAAAAATTCACCTTACTCCAAGGATGGGTAGCTCAACATTTCCCAGATGTACTGGCCCTATCTGAGACATGGCTCTCCCATGACACCCCATACACAGCTGTGAGCCTACCTGGCTACTTCCTTTTCCGTGCCGATAGAATGGGTAAACGAGGTGGTGGCTACACTGTCTACATTAGGAACACCCTCCAATCATTGCCAGTTCACCTCCCCTCCCCTCGAGCATGGCACCCAAACACTCACAGCCAAGATACTTTTTGACAACCCTGGCAAAACACTATATGCCATGGCTGTCTACATCCCACCACGAAATCAGAGACTTGCCTTCCCCTCAGTCATGTCCTGTATCTCTCAACTCCCCTCCAATAGCGAAGTTATCACCATGGGGGACTTTAATGTCAATTGGCTGCCCCCATCCTCCATTCCCTATAAGGACTCGGCTGCTGCACTCTACCTCACTCAGGTTATACAATCTCCTACCAGACCAAATGACTAATCAGGCACCTCCTCGTTGCTGGACCTTATCCTTACCAATCATACAACAACATCACTAATGTCCAGTACTACAAGTCATGTGACCATTTGCCCAGTAACCTGCATTATGGTCCAATAAAACTCCACTGCTCCCCTACTGTCTCACTACGTAGATGCCTAAAAATGGGTGTGCTTCACCAATTCAAAACCTACCTAACTAACTCTGACTGGTCCCCAAGTATAGCACCTAATCAATTGATACTGCCCTCCCACTTTATAAATACCTTCAATGCTGCCTGTGACATCTTTGCCCTTTCTTGGAAACAAATCACTAAAAACCCTAACACCCCTGGATATAGCACAAGTTGCTTGACCAAATGAAACACCGTGATAATCTGCCATAAGGTCTTTGACTCACAGCTCCCACTGGATAGACAATGATACCGTGAGGCCAGAAACAAATGTATCTGGGCCACTTACCATGCCAAAGGCAACTCATTATCAACAGACTCTCTCCTCCACCTGGGGCTCAGGAAGACATTTCTGGAAAAACATAAAGGAACTTCATAGGAAATCAGCCACCCCCCTGCCTGCCCAGCTCTCGGTTAATGGTAACCTAATACAGGACCCCCAGTCCATTGCAAACACCCTAAACACCACATTCTCAGATCTCAGTGGTGTCCTACCCCCCAACGTCTTCGCCTCACTAGACCCCATCCCTGGTGCAGCCCACCTTCCAACAGCCCTCACTTTTGCCTCTGAATCATCTCAATGCGGTCGGCTAGGAGATACCTCACCAAAGCCCTTGCCAAGTCCCACATTAGCAGTGACTCCATTGACCTGAAGCTCCTCCGGCTAGCCCTTGAGGAAGTCCTACAGCCCCTTACCCAACCTTTGAACCTGCTCCTCAGCTTAGGGCAGTTCTCTGCCCTCTGGAAATGAGCTATCATCACCCCTATTTTCAAGGTGGCGACCTCTGTCCCCCAATAACTATCATCCCATCTCCCTTCTATCTCCCCTCTGGAAGGCCCTCGAAAAAATAGTGGCTGATCAGCTGATAGACCATCTGTCTAAATAGAACTCACTGTGCCCCGGACAGCATGGTTTCTGCCAGGGCCACAGCACCACCACTGCCCTCCTAGAATACTCCTCCTACATCCTCAGCGCCCTTGAATGTGGTCACCTAGTGGGATACATTGACCTCACAAAGGCATTCAATACCGTTAATCATGCTATGCTTCTGGCCTCCCTGCCCTCCCTGGGGCTCTCAGATGAAACAATAACTTGGTTTAAAGATTACCTCTCTGACAGATCCCAGCAGGTAAAATTAACTCCACTCTATCAACCAACCTCCAGGTCCATTCAAGAGTACCCAAGACTCCATCTTGGGACCACTCATCTTCTGACCTCCTAAACTCTCTCCCCAGCTCATGCCCTGGAAAAATTCTGCTGTATGCAGGCACACAGTCATTTTCTGAAGCCACCCCAGCCCTGATTCTCTCCAGCATGTCCTGCAGGTTTTTTTTTTTTAATGAAACTGAAACATGGTTCCTTTCCCATTGCTTAGTTCTAAACTATAAGGAAACAAAGTCAATGATCTTTGCCCACCATCAGAGTCCTCATCATGACTAGTGGTGGGCGAAGTGGGCTCAATCCGCTCTGCGAAATGATTTGAGTAGCAAAGGCGGATTCATCAAGTGCTCCACAACGTGAAGCGGAGTACTTTGTGTTATGATGAGTAAAGCGAAGTCCATTGAAAACAATGACTTCACATTACTCCGCCTTCCCAGACCACTACTCCACCAAATTTAAGGTGAAGTGCATTGAGGGCAATGCACTTCGCCTCACGTCGCCTTGTTTTTGAGCTCTGAAGGCAAATTTTGCAGTGATTCATGGGATTTCAGGTCACATGGGCTCTATATTGATCTGCAAAGCCTCAGTTTGGGATAGTATGTGTAGGAAGGAGTAGGAGACAGTGTGCTCTGAGAGCTGTCTGTGATTGAAACTGTCTAAAAGCTGTTAAAAAAGCATTTTTGCATTTTTTGGGGGCTCAAACTTTAGTTCATTGATTGTAGGAAGCCCTCCTGTGTTCATATCATCGAGCATTGTTTGTTTTTGTGTGGATTTTGAATGTTAATGTACAACATTGAGTGTGTGTAGTGAAAGACAGTGAAAGTGGGCTTTGGGGGAGGGGCATATCTGTGGTGTAGGTAGATTTAAGTTGGAGAAATAGTGATTTCTTTGTTTTTTGGTTATAATTTTGTTATATAACTGACTGCGTTAATGAACACACAGTAATATTGTCAGTAATTGTTGACATTTTCTTGCTGTTTGTGTATTGTGTGGATCTGGTGCAGCAGTTCATAATTTCAAGTTGTTTACATTACAATACATGGCATATTACTGAACTTTTGAATTTGCTATGCATTACTCGTTCGGCATTGTAGACAAACTGTTCTGTGTGAGTGTGTGTACGATGTTGCGCGACATCAAATAATACACCTTTTATTGTGCCACAGACTAGTGTAATTGCAGGCACAGCAGTGTGAACCTGCCATCCACTGCAGCTGCCTGATTTTGTACTGTGATCGTGGTATCTGTTCTTTGTTTTGCTGCTTGTACTACAGTAAAAATCTGCAGTCAGTGCTCCCCCCCACCCCCACTGGCAAAAGGAATTTTTTACAAGATTGGATTGTTTTTGTGACCTCATCAGCACCACTGGTCACTAAAGTTGTTTTCATTGCGTGACAGACTAGTCTCTTATCTGTTGCTGAAGCTACAGTTGTTTTTTTGGCTTCACATTCAGCATCCCCCCAATCAGAGAATGAATGTATCCAAATCTATATTTGGTTATAATATTGTGGTTGATCCTCCAAAATGCCCACAAAGAGATGTGCAAGCAGAGCTGTTTCTCTCCATGGCAATGCTGGCAGTAAGATAGTCTGTGGGCATGGTAGTACGCAGACGCAGAAGTGCATTGCTGATGTGAGGAAAGGTATTTCTCCTACAATGTTTTTTACAGCCCAATCAGTAGCTTCACTCATAGTTGGTGGAGATGATGTTTACCCAGCCGGTGGTGTCAGTGTTACTGGTGTTAGTGGTGGTGGTAGTATTAGTATTGGTGCATCAAGTTCACATTCTGACCAGTGTACCATATCCAAAAATATTGAGTGTGAAGCAGTGCAAGTGAGTGGCAGCATAGAAGATGTCATACTTCCCAGTAACATCCCAGTAACTGAACCTGAGGATTCTGATAATCATGTCAACGACAGCATACAATGTGATATTCCATCCACCGTGGCAGTTAATGTCATGCATTTTCCATGCAGTGATTCACAGTGTGGTGAAAAAATATCAGGTGATGGTGGTGTAGATGCTAATGAAGAAGGTGTGATGACGATAATGTTGCTGTTGCAAAATGCAGTCCACATGCTAGCATCCAAGCAGAAGTTGTGGATGTGTGTGACATTGATGAATATGATGATGATGTAATTGACTCCAGTTGGGAACCGGAGAAAAAGAAATTCAAAGTGGCTGTGTCTGAATCTGTTTGCAGGAATCTGCCCCCGTAAAAACTTGTGATTTACCAGTTTTAGTTGATGATGTGATGATGACCAGTAATACATATGATAGGTAGTCGTGGTGGTCGGTTACAGTCCAGGTACAGTGACCGAATCATCATGTGCCCCCTAGCTTAAAATAACAGACTTAAATAAGCCACATCATGGACATGTTAAAAGCAGAACATCACAATCTCTTGTTTGGGATTTTTTTGTTCAAGATGCAAATGATGAGTCAGTTGCAATCTGCCAGATTTGCCATGTACGTGTGAGTCGAGGTAAAAAGGGGAGCCATCTGGGCACAGCAGGATAGCATACACATCTTAAGAATAGGCACTTGGCACTGTGGAACCAGCACAAGCTGGCAGCTAATACCACAGTGTGGCATTCACCCTCATCACCGGCAACCATAGCCAGCATGTTATCCCCTTCCATGACTGTTAAGTCCAGTAGTAAATTAAGCATGTGCAGTACTGAGGTAATAAGAGCAGAGGATTACTACAGGCATGATGAGGTGGAGGACCATAATGACTTTGAAATGTTGTCCAGTGCTAGTGAGAGTAGCAGTTTTTGTGGTGATGGTGGTGAATGCAGTATGTCTAGTGCAAGTGGTACATCAACCCCGGTTGGCAAATCTGGGAAAATAACTGCATTTCTGGGTTTGTCATCATCACCTGTGCAACTATATTCATCAAACGTCCACACTCCATGCCCTGCCAATGCCATTCACCACAGAGCACAACCATTTGTGATCACACCCCATGTAAAACATTTAAGTCAGCCCATGTTACAGAGTGTTTTTGCGCATAAGCTGAAGTACTCCCGAATCACATGAACTTAATGCTGCTGTACTGGAAATGCTGGCAATTGATCTTTTGCCATTCTCTTTGTGGAGAATTCTGGGTTCCGGCGGTTTGCTGCACGTGCCTGTCCAAAATGGACAGTCCCATCCAGGACATACTTTTCTACCCGTGCTGTCCCCGAGTTGTTCCGCACTGTGTCTGACTCAGTAAGACATGCCCTTCAACATTCCTCCTCTCCATTCATCCATTTAAGTATGAATATGTGGACAAGTGACAAAAACAGCAGGGAGTTCATATTTATGTATAACTGCACACTGGGCGCAGGTGCCGGGGGTTGTTTGTGGTGCTGGTAGTGTGAATAATCAGTGCAGTAAGGTGGATTGTCGCGGTAGCAATCTTCCTGGAATTTGCCAGTATGCAACAATTGCTATGCGCAGTGTGACCTGTTCACACACTGGTGAGAACATGTTGGACATGGTACTGACTGAAATTGACAAATGGCTAAACCCTCTGTCCCTGAGAGCTGGGTTCATAGCAAGAGACAATGGGTCAAATGTGGTGAAATGCATCACGAATGATGTTTTTATTCGTGTTCCATGCATGGCCCACTGTTTAACTCTTGTGGTGCAGGAGTTTCTGCATCACCCTGATGTAAAGGAAATGCTGACTGTTGCATGACATACAGTATCTGCTCTCACTTTTCAAGATCTGGAAAGGCCTGTGACCAACTGCGGCAGTTGCAGACACAAAACAGCCTGCCTCAGCACCACTTGAAGCTGGAAGTTGTCACCCAATGGAACTGCACTTTATACATGGCAGAGAGGTTGTATGAACAACATGGCAGAGAGGTTGTATGAACAATACAAAGCCATCTCAGAATATCTTGTGATGCACACTAGCCATGACAGTTCCGGGGCCTCCATGTCTATGACAGCTGAACAGTGGTGCCTCATGGACTCTGTAATAACAATTTTGCAGCCTTTTGAACATGCCACACAGGCAGTGAATGGTGAGTCTGCCTCCATTAGCCAATCAATTCCACTGCTGCGGGTGCTGAGGCAGACATTGGTGAATATACAGCATGGCCATGATGTTGCCGAAGATGGTGATAACAGTATGTTGCTGCAACACATACGGACAGTATTCAGCCAGAATCATCACATTGTGAGCATTCAGTGTAGTGACAACTTTGCCATAGCGACAATGCTGGGCCCATGATACAAACGTGGAATTGCATCAGTACTGGAGGGAGGGCCTGAACAGGTAAAAAATATCAGTGGTCAACTGGTGCGCTTAGTTCATGGAGCACAGAAGTCACGTGCCAAGGTCAGTAAACCTCAACAGCATAATCTGGCTAAAGGTGTACCTGTAGGACTATCAAGCATATCCTGCAAGGGGAAGGAGACAGCAGTTCCAGGTGATCTGTCATCCACAGTGGCTGGCAACAACCCACTTTGGGAGGCTTTGTCCCAAGTGGGTATTTGTGAAATAAATGATTCGGGAGAACAGGATGATGCATCAAAAACTGGACATAATGCGGCTCAGAGAATGGTTGAGTCATATTTGTCTGAAAACAGGCATCTGACAATAACTGAAGATCCTCTTTTGTACTGGAGTGGAAAGGTCAGTGAATGGCCAGAGCTGACTGCAGTGGCACTGAAGAACCTTATATGCCCACCCTCCAGTGTAAGTGTTGAGAGGGTATTCAGCTCAGCAGGTGCAATAGTCAGGGATCGTCAGACAAACCTGTCTCCTGCAAATGTTAGTTTGCTAACATTCATTAAAATGAATGAGAGGCACATACCAGCACAGACTGCAACCTTGGTATTCGTACCCCAGCCTAGTCATAGTAGTTTTGGTGATGTGGAAAAGGACCATCCTGGTGGCACTGGCAGTGGCTGCCTGAAACGGCCCACCACTGACATAGATGATGACACAATGGAGAAAGAATTTCCCAGTGGTCAGGCTTCAGAAATAGATGACTGTGAGGGAAGGTTTCTTTATGAGGATGATGATGTGGTTAGTGTTGGCAGGTTTTAACTGAAGTTTTTAAAAGGCGATGTGCCACCCCAGACCACCACCACCACCGGGACTGATGTTAGCCATTACCTCCACTGAGCATTAGTCTGTCTCCACCCCACGGACCACCACCACCGGTACTGATGTTAGCCACTGCCACCACTGAGCATGAGTCTGTCTGACCCCCGGACCACCACCACCGGGACTGATGTTAACCACTGCCACCACTGAGCAAGAGTCTGTCTGACCCACAGACAACCACCACTGGGACTGATGTTAGCCACTGCCATCACTGAGCATGATTCTGTCAGACCCCTGGACTACCACCACCAGGACTGATGTTAGCCACTGCCACCACTGAGCATGTGTCTGTCAACCCCTCGGACCACCACCACCACCAGGACTGATGTTAGCCATGGCCACCACTGAGCATGAGACTGTCCAGACCACCACATCCATCAGCCACAGACACAAAGCTTCTTAATATTTAAACCATAAAGTGAGTATGTATACTCATGTTTGTTATGCTGTTTCACTTCCTTTAGTTGTATGTTTTGTTTTCTGTAACTTTTCAGAGCTGCAATTGTAAAACACATACAGTACACTTATTTTGTTTCTTTTACAGGTTAACAAAAAAAGTCTCCATCACTAAAACTTGGTGGGAATGATACTGCAAGCTGTACCGTACAGAGAGGAACCTATAGAATATCCATGTGAAATCTATTCTGGTAAGTATGAAGATTTTATTTCATCCGTTTCATTGTTTTGGAAAGACTGCAGCAAATATTGTACACAGGTTGTGTTAGTTGACAAGATGTGGGTTTGAAATGTAACTTGACTTGAGATCGAGAACCAGGGAGGGACAAATAACAATTAAGTAGTAAGAAGTCATTCATTTATTTTTTTAGGAAACTTCCAGATGCTTTGTTGTTCTGCCAAAGTGGCCTTATCCAAAAAAGTTCTTCAACATCAGGCACCCCCCCTCCCCCGGGCTTGAGCACACATGCAACACGCAGAAGTCCTTTCATTAGATGACCATGACCATCATTAACAACAACCGGACTCCAGAAGGATGCAGATGAAATCTGTGAAGAAGTAACAAAATAAGAAACCATTATAGACAAACCTGCAAATATGATTCCCCTCAACCCAACCAAAAAAAATACTTACCTTCATGTTCTTGAGAGTTATCCGTTTCCAATTTCAGCTCAAACAATTCTCATTGAGCACTGGAATGTACACACCAACAGTTTCTGTGACCTGTGATACAGAACAATACCATGAGTACATGTCCATGTCAACCCCCCTGCTACCTACAAAATACAGAAACAAATATCTATATACATCTACTCACCAAGGCTACTATTAGTGTATAGCTAAAGAGCACCCTTCCATCCAGTTGAGATGATCACATAGCATTTGCTCGAATTGCCTCGCAGAACACATTGGACCAGCAACAGGATGCTAACGGTCATCATTTTATTCTGGGGGACTTTGTATGTGCTGAAACACTCCCATTTAACTGTGTTACCACTTGTCAATTTTCGGTATTCAAGAAGGATGCATTTTGGGCGTGCAGAAAAAATCTGGGGACTCTGTGCCACCATGGCGTGCATGACTGAGTGTGCCATTAATACTGGGGGACTTTGTATGTGCTGAAACACTCTCATTTCATGGTGTTACCACTTGACAATTTTCTGCACACAAGGAGGATGCATTTTGGGCCTGCAGAAAAAATCTGGGGACTCTGTGCCACCACTGCGCGCATTACTGAGTGCGCCATTAATTTTGGGGGGCTTTGTGTGTGCTGAAACACTCTCATTTCACTGTGTTACCACTTGTCAATTTTCTGCACACAAGGAGGATGCATTTTGGGCCTGCAGAAAAAATCTGGGGACTCTGTGCACATAACTGAGTGCGCCATTAATTCTGGGGGACTTTGTATGTGCTGAAACACTCATTTCACTGTGTTACCACTTGTCAATTTTCTGCACACAAGGAGGATGCATTTTGGGCCTGCAGAAAAAATCTGAGGACTCTGTGCCACCACTGCGTTCATAACTGAGTGTGCCATTAATTCTGAGGGATTTGTGGGCCAAATATTCAAAGCTTTGCGCCGGGTAAAAAACGTTTGCATGGGTTTAGTGCAGGATTAGCGTGGGTCTGCTATATTCAAAAGGCCAAATAGAGCGGGCAAAGCGCATTAGCACCGGGAAAACCATAATTATATGCAAGGGGCAAAGTGAACATGAGTACAGGCGCAATGAGATATTCAGTGACTAGTGCCGCGCTAAGGTGTTTAGCGCGACTTAGCGCAACCCATAGAGTGGTACAAATTATCGCCCAGGAAAAGCTGGTCTTAACCCTGGGCAAACAGCTTTGCGCGACATTGTTGCTTTGCCCCGTGTTAGTGCTGCATTAGCGTGGCTTGCGTGACCTTAATATATGACTATGACAGTTAGAAACTGCCAGACATGGAGGACACATGCTGTTCAGTGATGGCACCACCATGATGCCAACAGCTGCCACAGGTCCCAGCCATGCACAGGCAGTAAGGGATGATCGGGCCCACAGGAGACATCATGGTAGTATGGCCATACTGCACACGCCTACAGACCATACAGCTGTGGTGCCCAACACATGCCAGCACACACATGCAGCACTTTGGGCATGGTGGCCATTGAGGGGAGGGTGTACGTGTGGCCAGACCTCACCACAGCCCAGGTGTGGCCACCAGACTGGGACACAGCACGCAGTACACATGGGCCAGTAGTGGAAATACCCCACTACCTGTGTGCCTGTCGGATCCTACGTGCCCCCCCAGCCACATACAGCATAATTGTACAGATGCCACAGCACACACAGCTGGCCATGTATATGTCACTGTGTGCATCCCATGCCGCAGGTATAGCATCTGTGGATCACACAACAGTGTAACAGTAATGTCCACAGTCAGAAAACACCTGCAAGTTGGGCCTGTCACTATGTACAGTGCAGTCAGCATCACTGTCCTACACACCATAGGCAATGCTGTGTCCCACACACTACTGGCCCCCTTGCTACTGTAGTGTCTGCTGTGCACTGTAGCATGCCCTACAGTGTTACAGTTGCATGCAGCACCACCACCACCTGTGCCTATGCTGTGTTGTCCCCTGGGGTACAATATGCTATGCTATGCTCTACTGTGTACATGTAGCCTGCAGCAATCATCGTGCACTGCCAGACAGTCCTACAGGTGGAGCTGTGGTCAGATCTGGCCAGCCCCTGTACTTCCAGACTGACCTACAGGTGGCTCTGTGGGACCCTGCAGTAACGCTGTGCAAACTGCATGCAACTCAGGGAATAATGAGATGCTAATCTGGATGTTTGCCCAAAGACTACCTGAGTAGGCTCATTTTCATATCATTTTTGAATATGGCAATGTTTTGCGCCAGGCAAACAGTTTAGCTCCACGCTAATCCCGTGCAAACACGTTAGCTCCACGCAAATGGTTCGGGGAATATTATATTGTTTTGCACACTGTACCTTCCCATAGGCTGCTCCCTGCAGCTGTACTGGGTCCACTCATTTGTTGGAACACACATTGGCCACATAAGTTGCCTCTAGCTACTTTCACATCGCTATGCACTGTGTTGCTGTTGTGGTTTGCACTTCCTGGTCGCTATATTCAGAGTTGTCTTATTCCAGGGCTAAGTTTACCTTGCACTCCCAGCCCAGTTTGCCCGGGCTCATTCCCATGCTATATTCAGAAGCTGCTTGCCCCAGGCTATTCCTTCTGAATACAGCTTGCTTTTTTGCTCTGGGCTAAGTTTGCCCGCTGGGCAGTGTCAATTTAGCCCATGGTCAAAGCTTTGAATATCTGGCCCTGTATGTGCTGAAACACGCTCATGTCACTGTGTTACCACTTGTCCATTTTCTGCACACAAGGAGGATGCATTTTGGGCCTGCAGAAAAAATCTGGGGACTCTGTGCCACCACTGCGTGCATTACTGAGTGCGCCATTAATTCTGGGGGACTTTGTATGTGCTAAAACACTCTAATTTCACTGTGTTACCACTTTTCAATTTTCTGCACACAAGGAGGATGCATTTTCAGCCTGCAGAAAAAATCTGGGAACTCTGTGCTACCACTGCATGCATAACTGAGTGCGCCATTAATTCTGGGGAATTTTTGAGCCAAAAGTTCAAAGCTTTTCGCTGGGCAAAAAACGTTTGAGTGGATTTAGCATGGGATTAGCATGGGTCTGCTACATTCAAAAGGCCAAATAGAGTGGGCAAACCACATTAGCGCTAGGCAAACCATAATTATATGCAAGGAGCAAAGTGAACATGAATATAGGCGCAAAGAGATATTCAGGGACTAGCGCCTCGCTAAGGTGTTTAGCGGGACTTAGCGCAACCCATAGCGTGGTACAAATTACCACCCAGGAAAAGCTGGTATTAACCCTAGGCAAACAGCTTTGGGTGACATTGTTGCTTTGCCCAGTGTTAGCACGGCATTAGTGCAGCTTGCATGACCTTAACATATGAGTATGACACTTAGAAACTGCCAGACATGGAAGACACATGCTGCTCGCTGATGGCACCACCATGATGCCAACAGCTGCCACAGGTCCCAGCCATGCACAGGCAGTAAGGGATGATCGGGCCCACAGAGGACATCATGGTAGTGTGGCCATACAGCACATGCCTGCAGACCATACAGCTGTGGTGCCCAACACATGCCAGCACACACATGCAGCACTGTGGGCATTTTGGCCATTGAGGGGAGGGTGTATGGGTGGCCAGACCTCACCACAGCCAAGGGGTGGCTACCGGACTGGGACACAGCACGTAGTACACATGGACCAGTAGTGGAAATACCCCAATACCTGTGTGCCTGTCAGATCCTATGTGCCCCCCCAGCCACATACAGCACAATTGTACAGATGCCACAGCACACACAGCTGGCCATGTATATTTCACTGTGTGCATCCCATGCCGCAGGTGCAGCATCTGTGGATCACACTACAGTGTAACAGTAATGTCCACTGTCAGAAAACACCTGCAAGTTGGGCCTGTCACTGTGTACAGTGCAGTTAGCATCACTGCCCTACACACCATAGACAATGCTGTGTCCCACACACTACTGATCTCCTGGTTACTGTAGTGTCTGCTGTGGCACTGTAGCATGCCCTATGGTGTTATTGAATGCAGCACCACCACCACCTGTGCCTATGCTGTGTTGTCCCCTGGGGTACAAAATGCAATGCTATGCTGTACTGTGTATATGTAGCCTGCAGCTATCATCGTGCACTGCCAGACAGTCCTACAGGTGGAGCTGTGGTCAGATCTGGCCAGCCTCTGTACTTCCAGACTGACCTACAGGTGGTTCTGTGGGACCCTGCAGTAACGCTGTGCAAACTGCATGCAAATCAGGGCATAATGAGATGCTAATCTGGATGTTTGCCCAGAGACTACCTGAGTAGGCTCATTTTCATATCACTTTTGAATATGGCAATGTTTTGTGCTGGGCAAACATATTTGCACCGGGCAAACAGCTTAGCTCCACGCTAATCCCGTGCAAACGCGTTAGCTCCATGCAAATGGTTCGAGGAATATTATATTGTTTTGCACACTGTACCTTCCCATAGGCTGCTCCCTGCAGCTGTACTGGGTCCACTCATTTGTTGGAACACACATTGGCCACATAAATTGCCTCTAGCTACTTTCACATCGCTGTGCACTGTGTTGCTGTTGTGGTCTGCACTTTCTGGTCGCTATATTCAGAGTTGTCTTATTCCAGGTCTAAGTTTGCCCTGCACTCCCAGCCCAGTTTGCCTGGGCACATTCTCATGCTATATTCAGAAGCTGCTTGTCCCGGGCTATTCCTTCTGAATACAGCTTGCTTTATGCTCCGGGCTAAGTTTGCCTGTCGGGCAGTGCTAATCTAGCCCAGGGGTAAAGCTTTGAATATCTGGCCCTGTATGTGCCGAAACACTCTCATTTCACTGTTTTACCACTTGTCAATTTTCTGCACACAAGAAGGATGCATATTGGGACTGCAGAAAAAATCTGAGAACTCTGTGCCACCACTGCGTACATGACTGAGTTTGCCATTAATTCTGGGGATGCATTTTGTGTGTTGTGTGATTGTTGTGAGCTCATGATGTCATACTGACATTATCAATTAAAGCAGCATTTCAAGAATGGTGTGACAATTTTGAACTGTACTTTTTTATGCTACTTTGCATTGCCACAGCCACTAGTTACATCCGAGTCGTGACTTGATGATATGCTTCTTTTCACCATTTCTGTGTGCTTTACTTAGTTGACTACTTTTTTTCATGTATGAAAGAAAAATTGAGCATGCCTTTCAATATTGTTCTGACCAGGTTTGTATTTATTTGTAGCTGCTTTTCAATAAATATTGTTCCTTGGTGTCATAAAACACTGCCTGCTGCATAACTTAATTTACAACAGAAGTGAAATATTTCAACTGACTGATGTGATGGAGAAAAGCAGAGGAAAACAATCACAAAGACCTGGTCAACACCAATTTAAAAGGAATGCTCCTTTCATTATTTCACACATGAAAAAAGGTAGTACAGCAGATTCAACTACTGGAAATTCTCATATCATTCCAGTCAGGATGTAAGTAAAGGAAGTTGTAACATAGCATTAAAAAATATAGGTCAGAGTTCTCAACAGAGTGTTGCACTGCTGCTTTACACAGATTCACCATGTTACATAGTTATGGCGATGCACATAACCTAATATGTGGGGGCCTTACTTCCAGTGAAATATTTCTTGCTCCACAGAGTGCAATATATTTCTGGGAAAACCGCCCATAATTTCATACAGTGTGTCACATGATGGAGGAATTCCCATTCAGAAAAGCCGCCCACATTCTGCCTCCCTTTCTCAGCAACATTAGGAGGTGATGCCAGGGGGAGCGCAGGTGCATGCTCCACTACAGTGAATGTCCGGCAGCTATCCCCATGTTTTGTTATGTTATAAGGTTCACTTTGTGGTGAAATGTGGGAACATTTCCACTAACAAAGCTCTTCTTACTGGAAACATGGCCACCCATTTCACCACAAACTGAAAATTATAACATAAAGAAACATTCGGAAAGCTGCTGGACAATCGGACGTTCACTGTAATAGAGCACGCACATGTGCTCTCCCAGGCATCGCGTACTACCATTGCTGAGAAGGGGCAGAATGGGGCGGCTTTTCAGAATGGGAATTCCTTCGTCACGTGACACACTGTAATGAAATTACAGGCGGTTTTCACAGAAACGTATTGCACTATGTGGAGCAAGAAAGATTCTCCTGGATGGGAAAATGTGTATTATTAAACAACAACAAAGAAAAAACACACAAAAACAGTACAACACAGTAGTGGGGTGGGGGGGCCGGAAAACAATCCCTTAATGTGGCCGTGGGATGCCATGGTGGTCTAGCAGTAGGTGCAGCATTGTTTCTATTTGCTGCTGCTGTTCTTGTATTGGGTTGACCTGCTGCTGCAAAGCATCAACCCTCTGATTACTCTCCTCCAGGGCTGCCCACACCAGGGCAATGTCAGCCTCTGTTGCAGGGACTGTGGTGGGGTTCACTGCAGGTGGAAATCCAGGTAGTGGTGGTGGTGGAGAGGGTGGTGCTGGTGGTTGTGGTGGTGGTGGTGCAGCTGCTGTACTGGCCTCCTCCTGCTGCGGTGGCAAGGCACAACTTCAACCCCAGCAGCACCCTCAGCCACTGCCACAGAAGGGCCAGCAGGTGGACGTTTGGCCCCCTCCATGGCAGCCTGCCACTCTGCCTTGTGGTGGTTGAACATGTGGGTGCGCTGGCCACTGGTCCCCAAATGTGTTCCCTGGGGGCCACAGCGCACCAGCACACCACACAGATGGCACACCATGACTCTGCTGTCTCCCCTCACAGAGTTAAAAACTCCCACACTGGGGAGCTGTGGGGGGACCAGACACAGTCCTTACACCATCTGTGTTTTCCAGGGGCACCTCCTGTGTCTGTGGAGGTGGTGGAGGGGGTGCTGCTGGAGCCCCTACAGCTGCTACCGGTAGTGGTGGTAGTGCTGGAGAAGGTGGATGCACAGCAGCCACCGGTGGCACTGGTGCTGCTGCTGCTGTTGCTTCCACAGGAGGGGAAGCAACACCCAGGAGTCGGGATCGGTCCAGCATCACACGACTGCTCCCACATGTCCACACTCCCCTCCTCTGACCGTGCCCATGGGCCAGCAACTTGCCTTCTCCAGGGCCCATCCTTCCCACACAAGTCCCTGACACACACACACACACACACACACACACACTGACACACACAGTCACATACACACAAAACAAAACAAAATTTATAAAAAAAAATCACTACCAAAAAAACAATCACAAACACAATACAAAAACTAAATAAAGATATAGCTTTTAAAAAAGCTGTTGTATTCTTCCCACAAAGGCAATAAAGCACTTTCAGTCACTGACTCTACACTGTTCTCCTGAGCTCTCCACAAAGCCTTCTCCTTCTATGAATGCAAAGGAGAAAGTGAAACTGCTTCTCTGACTCACTTCCTTCCTGCCTGGCTAAAGCATGTGACTTACAGTACTGTAAGCCATGTGATGTGTGGGGGGCTGCCTATTTACTTGTCACTTCACCTTACTTCGTGTTAAGGCATAATGGCAATGTGAAGTAATAATGATAACGCGAAGCGAGCACTTTACAGTGTCCACTTCGTGATTGTAAGCTCCAACGCTGGTGGCCACTGCTGCTCACTTTGCCAGCAGATTAAAAATTCGCTGCATCTCTAATCATGACTTCCCCGCTAACCATTACCAACTCACTAGGATCTCCACTTGAGCTGGGTGATTCGTTCAAGTATCTAGGTGTCACCCTTGACACATCTCTCACCTACCATGCACATATCAAACAACTGTCATCCGCTATCAACTCCAGACTTGGGCTTCTGTACCACCACAAACACTGCCTTCTCCCAGTGGCTATGCACCTGACTGTTACCTCTTCATTCCTCTCCCTGGTAGATTACAGCATTGTCATCTATGGCACTTCTGACCCCACAGCATTGCGATGCATCAAATTCACCCTAAACAAAGCATGCAGACTGTTCACGGGTTGCGACAGATAAGACACATTCCTGTGATCTCTACAAGTCTGCTGAATGATTGCTATTTGACGTCTGTCTTAGGTACCATATCTGCCTCCTGGCCAAGAAAATCCACCTTGGCCAAGCTCTGCCTGGTCTGTATAGCCTCATCCAACCCGTCCCATTAGTCAGAACCTCCCATAGCTCTACTAGGACCTCCCGACAAGTCCCCCACTGCCAAACTTCCCTTGGACAAAGAGCCTTTCTCAACAGAGCCCTCTGTTGGCTCAACAGCCCCCTTCCCCGTCTCCCTGGAGCCCAGGATCGGTCCCTTCAAGACCAGTCTCAAAGCTCATCTGCTAGAATCTTCAGCCTGTGACTGTCCCTAACCCTCTCTTCCACCTGCTCCCCCCTTGGTGGGGCACTGTAGTATAAATCTACCTCATAAATGTTATGATATATATGGAAAACAAAATGAGTATTCATGCACTACCTAAATATTATGCATATTATGGATGACACTGGGTCCTCCTCTCCCAAAGACTATTGTTTCAGTATCCCCCATCTGTGTGTTTTTGTGCATTATCTTTCTTCCATGATCACTGTACTTATAATATTGTATAATTTTTTGTATGCATAACTTCCATCACTTGTTTTCTCTCTTGTTTCTATTACCTGAACACTGTACTGCTTAATACTATATGTATGTCCTTATTGTTGTTTGACGTGGAGCTTTTGTAAAGGAGTCTTTGACTCAAAGGGTTGTAATTCCGAATGTTATTAAATAAACAAATAAAAATGTTGGTAGTTGTCACTTTAAGTACAGTGTAGAGGTGTGCAAAGTCAGCAAATTTCACTCTGCATAATATCTCATGGCATTTCGACTTTCCACAAAATTGTACACCATGCGAAATCCCAGTTTCGCCTTTTCCAATGATTTCATAAAAAATGAGAAATTGCTGACTATGCTTCTATTGTGCCACTATCTGGGTTATTACTGTTATGCGAAATGACAATATCGCCAGTGAAATTTGCTCTTGATGTGAAATTCGTACTGCAGTATGGGATAGGATGTCATCTGATGCTCTGGGGGGTCAAATGTTGCTGAACAGCCTATAGGAAGCTGAGAAGGTTGTGTCTGAGTGCAATGTAGTTGAGAGTCTCTCAGAGAGCACTTAATGTTAGTCTCACTGATCATAAAAACCTGTTAAAAACATAAAAAAAGTTCAATTTCTTTGATCAAAATTTGTTTGTGAGTGCATTGTGGATACACAGGGCAGGATTCACAAAACGATGCACCTGGCGCAACTCAGTTGCACCGGTGCAAGTCAGAAATGCGCCAGAAGGAGATTCAGGTACAGGGAGGAAGCGCCAGTGCAAACGAGATGCCCTGCGCCAAAAGACATGTGCCATAGGCACAACATAATGACATGCGGTGCATGTACAGGGGGTGTACCCATGCATGCACCGCACATCCCTAGTCACAGAGCACAACCAAGGCGCAGCAATAGAGCAACTTCAGTGCAAAGCCAAGATGCGCCATAGAAAGATAAGTACAAAAGAAGGAGACTTAAGTCCAGCACACCAGCAGGCCGTCAATGGAATGACAACAGCAGGACACACACACAGAGGGGAAGTCAAAACAGAAGGAGAGGCACAGACAGCAAGCCACACCACAGGGCTACAGCAACAGAGGGGATGAACCCAGCAGCAGTCGTCATTGCTGGTGCCCTAATGAGGAGGAGGCAGGGTGCCAGAAGTAACCGTAGGCGGCCAGCCCCACAACGGTACCACACCCGGATGTTCTTCGAGCAGCTGACAGAGGTGGAGACAGCTGGGCATTACCACCTCAACAGGGCCATGCTGAGGCAGCTATGTGAGCTGTGCCATGATGCGATGCAGGCAACCACTGCATGAGGACAAGCCATCTCAGTGGAGACCAAGGTGACAAAGGTCATGTGCCTGCTCACCACGGGAACCTTCCAGAGGCCTACAGGGGACACCACTGGCATATCACAGGCCTCAACGGCCCACCTCCTCACACAGTTCCTCACCGCACTGCTACCGCACGCTTCGGAATACATCAGATTCCCCAGCACGCAGGCAGAGTAGACTGAAGCCATGCAGGGGTTCCACAGGGTGGCACGCATGCCAGGTGTCATAGGAGCCATCAACTGCACCCATGTGGCAATCCGTGCACCACCTGGAGAGGAGGGAGTCACATATGTGAATCGGAAGGGGTACCACTCAGTGAACTGCCAGGTGGTGTGTGATGCCATGGGGTGCATCACCAATGTCTGTGCCACACACCCTGGGAGCGCACATGGTGCATACATATGGCACGAGTCGGGACTCTGTGCAAGGTTCGAGGCCAGGGTCATTTCACTCTCCAAACTGGAAACCTGTTAGGTACATGTGACCAGGCGCCAGCAGCCGGGGGGCCACCATGTCCAGGACACCTGGGGCGGGCCATGGGCGGGAGACTGCAGGCATGAGGGCACTGGGTCAGCAGGGATGTGGAAGGGTGCTGGGCCAGATGCAGGGTGGCATGGGCCCTGATGTGCACCACAGGATGGACGGGGCAGGCAGGGGCAGCAGAGGCAGGGGATGCAGGACCGCCAGGCATGTAGCTACATGGGTGGGGGGGCAGGACAGGGGCATACAACACAGGGCGGGATGGGGTCAGGTCACACACCACAGTGTAACACCATGTACTAATGGAGACACATCTACTCCCATAGGTGATGCTGCATACCCATTGCATCCTTGGCTCCTCACCCCCATCTGACGACCTGGAACAGTGGTGAAAGAATGCTACAATGAGGCACACGTAGTGACGCATGCCATCATCAAGCGTGTCTTCAGCATGCTGAAGATGCAATTCCAGTGCCTGTGCCGGTCAGGCAGTGCCCTACAGTAGAGCCCTGAGAAGGCCTGTGGCATATTCCTGGCCTGTTGAATGCTACATAACATGGCCCATGACCATGGGATACCTGCCGAAGTCAGCGAGGGCAAGAGTGAGGGAGGAGGAGGGGGGTGGGGGAGGGCACAGCAGGGGCAGACGCAGAGGAACATGGAGCTGATGGCAGACATGGGTATACCGCACCAGAGTGGTGGAGGAACATTTTGGGATATTCAGGTGAGTATGCAGGTTGGTATATCTGCAGTTGTGGGCACCACAGTGTAGGGACAGTATGGCAGGGCATGACAGGCACTGTATGCCACACCGGGGTACAGATGCAGGTGCATGCACATAGTGAGGGACAGACACACACACACATACACACACACACACACACACACACAGGCACCATGCATGCACCACACCAGAACCACACAGGCCACGCCCACATGGTCACGGGTCCGTGTGCACTGCGGCCTGCACACGGGCACTGCATGCACCATAATGCACTCATCATTCCCATGACACATGGCATGACTGCAGTACACACAAACACACTGGTGCACATGCACAGATGACACGGGAGGGTGCCAGGGCAACCATGTGGCTGGAGACCACCATGCACAGTGGCACTAGCACCACCCACAGGGCAGCCAGTATGCACAACCATGCCACCCACCACTACAGGCCCCTGGGCATGGGCATCACAGGGCCACCCTATGACCACCACGGACATGCGGGTAGCCTCTGCCATGGCCGCTGGTGATAGGGATGCCACCACCAGTCACAGGGGGTGTCCCCAGGAACCCCTCATGGGTGCTGCACTGAGACCATGAATGGGAGCTCAGTGGGGTGGCCGCTCCATGCCCCCAGCTGAGCCATGGCTGGTAGGGGTGGATTCCAGTGGTGATGGGGTCAGCAGCAGGGGTCCCACCTGGCCCCATCGTCGGGGTGTCCAGGACATGCTCCTGGGCATCCGACTGGATGCATGCTGTCCGTGGCTTGCTGTGGAAGCAGCCACTGTTTTCACAGCAGCTGCAATCCACTCCCTGGCTGTGGTCATGCCCACCAGCATGAGGCATGTCTCAACCAGCATCTGAGCATGCCATGCCGCTGTGGACTCATGCTCCTGGACCATGACAGCCTGGTGGCTCCAGTGCCTCCTGACTGTTACAGTTGCCTGCAACAGGTCAAGGTAGACACCCATGTCATTGGCAGGTGATGCAGCATGGGGCCGGCACCGATGATCCAGGGAACTGTCGACCTCACCAGGGTCATCTACGGGCGGTGGACACACCCTGTCGGACTGTGCTGTGTGTGTATCTTGGCTGGGCACAGCTACCTGCTGTCCATGCATGTCATCCAGTAGGCCCACTGTAGTGGGTGTGTGCTCACTGGTGCCCTGCCTGGATGCCAATGACACTGCCAGCACTGTGCTGGGCAGTGGTGCAGGGGGCATGGCACACACAGCCCCAGGCATCTGTGCCACTGCTGCAGTGGTGTCCAGCATGGTGGGAATGCCGTTGGCACCCAGGGTCCCGTGCACAGGCAGCTCCACGCTGTGTGCACTGCAGTCGTCCATGGTAATGGCGCTGTTGATGGTGGAACATGTGTCGGTGCAAATGCCCTCATCCTGCAAGCCACTTGCAAGCATAATGAGTGCATCCGCTATGTCCATCGCCTCATCTGGGTCACCATCAGACAACCCAGTCAGTCTCCCCAACCATGAGATGTACCCACCTGCAGTACCGCCATCGCTGGTGGAGAGTTCTGCATGGCCCTCTGCCACAGGTACCATGGCCGGTGGTGTGTGGAGTGTGGACATCGCAGGTGCGGACACGCCCAAGTCAGTGTCAATGGCCCCATGGGTTGAGCCCACATCATTGCCTATGGGGGCTGCGCAGTTGGCCATGGTCGCGTCATGGAGTCACAATGGAGCTGTGGAAGAGAGAAAGGGAGACATGGTTAATGCACAGAACGCACATGACACACTGCACAGTCAGCCACACACTGCTGGGTATGCACGCCTGTCCATGGCGGGTGCGGACAGGGTGCACAGCTACTCACCATGCTGCGATGGGCTGACCCCGTCTGGAAGCCACCCCCAGGGATGCCATGCATGGATGTCCCTGACACACTGGTGGCCAGGAGGGCCTCATTGGGGCTGAGCTGTGCCACCAAGCTGGGTCCACCCCCTGTCTGCTGCAGGGAGGACTGGATGCTGGCCACTCTCTTCTTGGTACTCCATCGGCCGTCATTCCAATGCTTTCTGCACTCCTGCACTGTGCAGTTTTATGGTGCGACTGCATTCACATGTCGGGCCACCTCCTCCCAGCCCTCTGCACATGCCATCCTGCTGCCAACCCTGCCAGTGAGAATATCCACGCATAGATGGCATGCCTCGATGAGTGCCTTCCCCTCATCCCACATGAAGTTTGGTCGCCGCCTAGCGGCGGCACCTGACTCCTCAGACATTCAAAACACTGTGGGGAGAAGCAACCTTGTGTCAGACCCACCCAGGTGTACACACAGACCCAAACCCATCTCCCACTGTCTGCAGGCTCACCATGGTCTGTGGTGCTGGTGGCCTGTGCCGTGGTCCGTGTGTGGGCTGCCAGGCACAGGTGGACATGCACCATGGTGTGCAGTCCATGAAGGACAGTGCACGCGCCATACATGGCACCCAGGATGTGGTAGGGGTACCGTGTAGCCACCACAGGGTGTGTGACACCAACCTGTCTGCCATGGGTGTGCCCCAATACCCCAGCAGTGTGTGATCCACCACCATGGTGCACCATCATTCCTGGGTGCCACCACTGTGTTGGCTGCTGGGTAGAGGGGTCTGCCATGTGGTGGCATGCAGTGTTTGCACAGCAGCAGTGTGCGTGCTGGCAGTGGTGACACTGCCTGCACAGGTGTTGCACTGTGCGATGAACATACATGTGTCATGGTGCTGCATGCACCTCACAGTGCAGTCCTCCCCCAGCCATCCGCACCATCCCTGTGTCCCTGTGTGCTTTGTGTTGTCCTCTGTACATGTTGATGCCCCCCCACAGTACACTGCCATGGCGCATTACCAACTGCACCACAGTTGTGCAGTGGTGCCCGGAATGTGCTGTGCTGTGTGTGCCCCAGTGACATTGTCTTCTGCTGTGGCCTTGGCAGGGATCTGTCCAATGTCATCCCGTGGATACATCCCTGCGGTTGTACATCATGTGTTGCCGTGGGTGCCACCTTACGGTAGTCTGGTACCACATGCGGTGTACTGGGACACCATCAGCTGTGCACACTCCATTGCAGGCACACCAGTGTGTGCTGTAGCCCTGTGACTGTGGCAGTATACTCACCCTGTAGGCACTGACTCCTCTCAGTACCCTGGTCTCAGCCTGCTGAATTGGGAGCATTTATGGCTGAGGGCATGCATATGAGGCCTGAGCACCTGTTAATGAGATGTTATTCGGCTGAGATGCCCATGCATGGTTGATGAAGCTGTTTGGGGTGCATTCTTCCTGAATAGCATAATTGCACCCAGCTCATCTCACTTTGCATGGAGCATCTGTGTGATGCTCCAACCACAGTACAGCACATTCCAGTGCATGCGTGGTCTGGGTGGTGCATCTGCATGGTTTGGGGGCAGTCCACACGGCGCATCCCCTGCGCGTGTGGTGTACGTGTGATACGGCGCATCTTCCATTATGCGACATTCCGCCATAGTCCGGTGCGCCATATGACGATCGTGGTGCCATGTACTGTATTGCACAGCACGTCCCACAATGTGCCACCCATGCTGCATTGTCCGTCACTCCCCAAGGATCGTGCACTATGCATGGTACACGTTACTGGCATATGCCGTGTGCAAAATGGCACCTGCACGAGCACTGCGCATGAGTGATCGTGTCCTTGCCATGCGGCACCATACCGTGGTGGTGTATGCATGTGCGGGTCCGTCGGCAGTGGCCAAACACGCATCACGTTCAGTGTGCGGTGTGCTGCACGTGTATCACTGTTTCACATGGTGCATAACAGTCGGTGGACGGCGCATTCCCTGTTTGCACCTTGCCACTGTATGTACACAGTGTAGGATGCCTGGAGCTGGGAGAATGGTGCCTAGGGCCATGAACTGGTCACATTTGGAGCTGCTACATCTAGTGGCACATGTCATGGCTGTGGAGGGCTGCCTGTTTGGACAGGAGGACCTCCGTGAGCCCAGGGCCAGGGTGTGGGCCACCATTGCTTTACAGATTGTGCAGCATACTGGCATGCCACGCACAGGTGAGCAGTGCAGGCATCACCATGGTGACCTCCAGAGGTGGGACCCAGAAAAGCTTGCACGACTGCGACACCGTGTATGCAGGGGTGCACTGCCACGGCCAGGTAGGTGTTCTCTGGCTATATCCTTCTGTGGCACATGCTGGGTGTGTCTGTCACTGCCCCCATGGTGCTCCTGTGCTGCATTGCCCTGGTGCTGGGGGGGACAGGGCATGGCTGTGTGTGCCTGCTTACACTGGGTGCTTCAAACATAGGCATCATTGTCTGCTGCATGGCCACATGCCGGCGGGGGGGGTGGCTGGGGACTTGCATCCTGCACTGTGACAGTGTTCGCTCATGGTGCTGTTTGTTGTGTTTTGCAGGTCAAGGGGCCAGGCAGCATGCCACGGGTGCAACTGAGGACCATCGTCGGCATTACATGGGTGCCAGACCTGGTGCCCCACCAGGGGCGGGTGAGTACCGCTTTACATGATTGCAGTCTTTCTGGTGTTGTGCAGTCTGTGGTGGGTGGGGTTGTGTGCCACGTTTTCTGTAGGTGTCCTTGATCACCGTGCTGCTCTGGGTGGTGATGTTGGTGGTGCTGTGCCAGTGGATGTGGACCAGAGGATCCCTGTGGCCATCTAGGCAGCCCTGCACCCTCTTACACAGACTGTTCAGTGCCTGTCATCTGCCCTGTGAGGCATTGTGCTGCACCTTCTGGGCCATGCCAGGGTGCTGCGTGGCAGGGCATGGTGCTGCTAGTTTCTCCCTGCCATTATCTGGGGGCCTTCCTGTGTAAATAGTTGCCCTACCCTGTCCTCTGTTTCTGTCCCTGTCCTGTTCTCCTACCTGTCCCTGCTCACCCTCATCCCCATCTGTGGATGTTATTGTTGTTCCTTTTCTGGCATTTGATTTGTACAGTTTATATGGCTATTACATTATATAAACATGTTTTACTCTACACCTGTGTCCGTGGGTCTGTTTGTGACAGCTCTGTGGTTGCTCCTCATGCCCTGCTGTTTTGCTCCAGTTGTTCTGCTGGCTCCCCTGTGTGGCTGCAGGGCTGCCTGCCTGCCCTGGAGCATCTCTGGATGTGCTGGTGCTTCTGCAGTTGCACCGTTGTGTCTTGTGGTGATTCACAGTGGTGTTGCACTTGGTGCTTGGCACGGCGCATCCCTCTGTGAATGCCAGCACTTGGGCTCGGCGCATCTGACTTGCACTGGCGCATCTGAGATGCTCCAGGCATATCTTCTTAGTGAATCCTGCCCAGGGTTTTTTTTTTTTGTATTCACTCATCGATTAGATAGTGTAAAACACATTTTTCAGTTTCTGCATTTTGTGTCTGTGGATTGTATGTGGGAGAGGGCAGCAGTAGCATTGCAGGAGGCTAGGTTCAATCAAGAACTGTAGTTTTTTTTTTCTTTTTTTTTCTTAGTTAAGCAGTGTTTTTTGTGGCATATGTTGTTTTTGTTTCTTTTCTTGCCATTTTTCCCACAACTAAATAAAATCCCTGTGCATTTTGTGTGTGAAATACTGATTTGGTGTTCAGTTTCACTTGCCAGATTTCCCTGTGCCAGTAGAAAACCAGACCTTTATTTTGGGCAGATAAAATACAGATTCAGGGCCAAATATTCAAAACTTTGCCCGGGGGCTAAATTAGCACTGCCCAGTGGGCAAACTTAGCCCAGAGTACAAAGCAAGCTATATTCAAAAGGAAATAGCCCGGTGCAAAACCAACTAAATATAGCAAGCAATAGCAGCCAGGGCCAGGAGTGCAGGGCAAAAATTGCCTGGGAATAAGACAGCACTGAATATAGCAACAGAGAAGTACACACTGCAACTGCAGCTCATTAGACAGTGTTGCAGGTGGAGAACATTGTGTGTGATTGCATAGAGATGTCTGACATCTACTGCAAACAACAGTGTAAGCCACACACTGCAAAACTGTGTTATGCTGAAGTAAGGTTTGCCCCAGGCTAACCTGATTGCACAGTGCTAACACATTAGCCTGGTGCAAACTGTTTAGCCCGGGGCAAATGGGAGCTATATTCAAAGCTCCCATGCAAATGAGCCTACTTAAGTAATCTGTGGCAAACAGGTAAATTTGCATCTCATTAGGTGCTGCTTAGCATACATTGCCATGCAGTTTGCCCAGTGCTACTGCATGGAGTACAACGCTTCCCTTATTGGTCAGAATGGAAGTACAGGCTGGATGCTGCAGGCCAAAGCATGCCCACAGCATCCCATGTTGGTAGGAATAGAAGTACAGGCTGGAAACAGCAGGAACTGTGTGCTGCCAGGCACAGTCGGTGTTCTGTCACATAAACACATGTTATATGAGGGACAGAGGAACATGTGGAAGCTAAATCAGGGACCTCCCTGAAAAGCAAGGACAGTCAAGAGGTATGGGTGCCCACAATGCACCCATGCAATTGTGTGCTGGATACACACAAGTGACCCTGGCAGTCTAATGGTCCCCCAACCACCCCCCCAGCAAGAATCCTGACCACCGTACAAAACATATAAATACCTTTTTCCTGGTGTCTAGTTCCCACCCACCAGCCAGCGAGTTGGTCTTCGACTTCATTTTAAATACAAATGAATTCATTATTTGTAGTTCAGTGGTCTCCCTGACCACTGCACGCATGGTGATTTCCATTGTAACAAATTGTTTTTACTTCCCTGGCCGCCCACCAGGAAATGGCTTCATTTTTATTTACAATGGGGGTCTGGATACATGCTGGGGATGGGGACCACTAGACTACCAGGGAAACTACTTAATTTTTATTTACAATGGGGGTCGGGATATGTGCTGGGGGGTGGGGGGACCACTAGACTACCAGGGAAATGTCTTCATTTTTATTTACAACGGGGGTCAGGATACATGCTGCGGAGTGTGGGGACCACTAGACTACCAGGGAATTGACATCATGGGGCAGATACTGGGGATCAGGAATCGTGCTTTGGGAGGGGGGGCACCACCAGCACATTACCACCGGCCTTTTCTGAGCGTTATTCAGTGACACGCTACAGGTTGCGCTAATGCCTGTAGTGCGGCACTGTACTTTTGAATATGCCGGTGTGCCGGCATTCAGGGCCCCTCCCGTCAATCCCTCTCTTGCATACATTATAATTTAGCGTCAGCGCTAACACCTAGCACCGGTGCTAAATGTCCTTTCAAATATGGCAGTTGGGGGCAAATTCAGCGCTAGTCCAGCACAAAGGATTTGCGCCCCATGCTAACCTTTGAATATCTGGCCCTCAGTGTTCAGTCTCACGTGCCAGATTTCCCTGTGCTAGGAAACCAGACCTGTGTTTTGGGTGTGTAAAATACAGATTGTGTCCAGTTTCACTTGACAGATTTCCCTGTGCTAGTAAACCAGACCTGTGTTTTGGGCATGTAAAATACAGATTCAGGGCCAGATATTCAAAACCTTGCCCTGGGGCTAAATTAGCACTGCCCGGCGTCCTAAATTAGCCCAAAGCCAATAGCCAGCTATGTTCAAAAGGGATAGCCCGATGCTAAACATGCTGAATATAGCATGCTAAGAAGCTGAGTAAACTGGGCTGGGAGTACAGTGCAAAAATAGCCCAGGAATAAGACAGCTCTGAATATAGCAACCAGGAAGTGCAAACTACAACAGTATCCCAGTTCACAACGATGTGAAGGAAGGTAGAGGTGAACTATGTGGCCAATGTGTGTGCTAGCAAAGGAGTGGAGTCAGTAAAGCTGCAAGCAGCAGTGCATATGAAATTACATTGTGCTAAAATGTACAATATTTCCAAAATGTTTACGCAGCACAAACACATTTGCATAGGTTTAGCACGGAGCTAAGCCATTTGCCCTATGCAATCACATTTGCCCGGGGCAAAACTTTGCTATATTCAAACATGACATGCAACTGAGCCTACTTAGGTAGTCTGTGGGTAAACATCCAGATTAGCATCGCATTATGACCTGATTTGCATGCAGTTTGCCCAGTGCTATTGCAGGGTCCCACAGCTCCACCTGTAGGTCAGTCTGGAAGTACAGGGGCTGGCTGGATCTGCCCACAGCTCCACCTGTAGTTCAGTTTGGGAGTGCATGGTGGTGGCTGCAGGCTACATTTGTACAGTACAGCATAGAATATTGTGCCTCAGGGGACTACACAGCACAGGCACAGGTGGTGGAGCTGCATGCAATTTTCAAACAGTAGTACATGCTACAGTGCACAACAGACACTAAAGTAGCAAGGGGGCCAGTGGTGTGAAGGACACAGCAATGTCTATGGTGTGTAGGGTAGTGATGACCACTGCACTGTATACAGTGACAGGCCCAACTTGCAGGTGTTTACTGACAGTGGACATTACTGTTATGCTGCTGTGTAACCTACAGATGCTGCACCACTGGCATGGAATGCTCACAGTGACATATACATGGCTGGCTGTGTGTGCCGTGGTGTCTGTACAGATGTGTGGTATGTGGCTGGGGGGGGCACATACCATCAGCGAGGCACCCTGGTGTTGGGGTATTCCCAACAATGGCCTATGTGCACTGCATAGCTTGTCCCAGCCTTGTGGCCGCACCCAGTCTGTGGTGCTGCCTGGCCACTTGTACACCCTCCTCTCAGCACTCTCCATGCCCACAGTGCTGCATGTGTGTGCTTGCATCTGTTGGTGTCCACAGAAGGGTGGTCTGCAGGTGTGTGCTGTATGGCAGCACTGCCATGGTGTCCTCTGGGAGCTGGGTCACCACTTACTGCCTGCCATGGCTGGAACTGGTGGCAGATGATGGCATCAAAAGGATGCCATCAGTGTGCAGCATGTTTCCTCTATGTCTGGCTTATTTCTATGTGTCATACTTACTGGTAAGGGTTGCATAAAATCATGTAAAAGTCATGCAAAGCTGGTTTGCTCAGAGTTAAGACTATCTTTTCCTGGGTGGTAATTTGCACCATGCACAGTGTTGCACTAAGTCATGCAAAAACACTTTGAGTGGCGCTATATGCTGAATATAGCATTGCGCCTGTATTTATGTACACGCCTCCTCAGTTTGCCCCTGGCATACATTATAATTTTTCCCCTGTACTAATGCAGTTTGCATATGCTATTTGACCTTTTGAATATAGCAGACCCACGCTAACCCAGTGCTAACCCTGCACAAACAATTTGCACCCAGCGCAAAGTTTTGAATATCTTGCGTTCAGTGTGCAGTTTCATTTGCCAGTCGAAGTATTACTGGTGTTGTGATCTATAAAAAGAAAACCTTACCGTTAAAACACAAACAGAAATCATGACTGGCAAAAAAAGGGCAGGAAAAGAGATGGGCGCCCATGCGTCAGGGAAGAGGGTTGATAAATCAAAGGTGACAGTTTAAACTCCACTGTCAACTAGTAACTGAAAAAGGAAAATATTAGTGAGATATGGATATGGGTACAAATAACAGCAACCTACACCGTACGAATAAGTAACTATTTCTTACCTTCCCATGGTTTGACAATGTGCTGTCTTCAAACTTTCACAGCAGCACTTAGCAGCAGCAGCAGCAGCAGTAGTAGTTGCAGGCAGCACAGCAACTTGACATTTGGTTATCATCAGTTTGCCACTGTAGAACTCTTGGGGCCAGATATTCAAAGCTTTGCGCTGGGCAAAAACCGTTTGCACAGGTTTAGCGTGGGATTAGCGCTGGTCTGCTATATTCAAAAGGCCAAATAGCGTGGGCAAACTGCATTAGCACCATGCAAAATTATAATGTATGCAAGGGGCAAACTGACTGACACAGCGCAATGCTATATTCGAGCTAGGCGCTGGCGCCATTAAGTGGTTTAGTTGCGACCTAGCGCGACATTTTAGCATTTGCCATTACCACCCCAGGAAAGCTCATCTTAATCCTGGGCAAGCAGCTGTGCATGACACTGTGGCTTTGCGCGGTGTGTGCGCGGGTTTAGCGCTGGTTTAGCGTGACCCTAACAAATAAATATGACAGATAGATAAAGCCAAACATAGAGGAAGCATTCTGCTAACTGATGGCATCACAATGATGCCATCATCTGCCACCAGTCCCAGTCATGCCAGGCAATAAGTGGTGACCCTGCCACCAGTGGACAGCATGGCAGTGTGGCCATACAACACACACCTGTGGACCACACTGCCGTGGACACCAACAGATGCCAGCACACACATGCAGCACTGTGGGCATGGAGGATGTTGAGGGAGCATGTATGGGTGGCGAGGCTGTGCTACAGACCAGGTGTGGCCACAAGGCTGGGACACATCATGCAGTGTACATGGGCCAGTATTGGGAATACCCCAACACCAGTGTGCCTTTCGGATAATATATTCCCCCGGCCACATATCTCACAGCTGTACAACTGCCATAGCACACAAAGCCAGGAATGTACATGTCACTGTGAGCATCCATGCCACAGGTGCAGCATCTGTGGGTCACACAACAGCGTAACAGTAATGTCCAGTGTCAGGAAGCATCCGCAGGTTGGGCTCTCACTGTGTATAGTGCAGTCATCATCACTGCCCTACACACCATAGGCATTGCTGTCCCACACACTACTGGTCCCCCATGCTACTGTAGTTGCTGCTGTGCACTGTAGCATGCCCTACAACGCGTGACAGTTGCATGCAGCACCACCACCACCTGTGCCTATGCTGTCTTGTCCCCTGGGGTACAATATGCTATGCTATGCTGTACTGTTTACATATAGCCTGTATCGCCGTGCACTGCCAGACGACCTACAGGTGGAGCTGCGGTTGGACCTGGTCTGCCCCTGTACTTCCAGACTGACCTACAGGTGGCTCTGTGGGACCCTGCAGTAACGCTGGGCAAACTGCATGCAAATCCGCGGTATAATGGGATGCTAATCCGGTTGTTTGCCCAGAGACCTCAGTGAGGCTCATTTGCATGGCACTTTGAATATGGCACATTTTAGCTCTGGGCAAACGTGTTTGCTCTGGGCTAACATGTTTAGCCCGCTAATGCCGCTAATGTGTTAGCGTGGCGCTTAACGCATGGGAATATTATACAGTTTTGATCACTGTTCTTTCTCATCTGCTGCTTCCTGCAACTGTACTGAGTCCATGCATTTGCTAGCACACACATTGGCCACGTAGTTCGTCTGTACCTGCTCTCACGTTGCTGTGTACTGTGTTGTTGTTGTGGGTTGCACTTCCTGGTTGCTTTATTCAGTGTTGTCTTATTCCAGGGCAATGTTTGCCCTGCACTCCCAGCCCAGTTTGCATAGCCTCATTACCATGCTATATTCAGAAGCTGTTTGCCATGGGCTATTCCGTTTGAATATAGCTTGCTCTGTGCTCCGGGCTAAGTTTGCCGGCCGGGCAGTGCTAATTTTGCCCTGGGGCAAAGTTTTGAATATCTGGCCCATAGCAAGTAGAAATAGGAATGTGTTGATGCCTCTGTACGTTGCATTGGTCAGGCCGCACTTGGAGTATTGTGCAAGGGTTTGGTCACCCCATAATAAGGAGGACATTCTAAATATCGAGGGAGTCCAGAGAAGATTTACCAAACAAATGAAAGGATTAGAAAATAAAACATATTACAATATATTGGTCAGTCTTAATCTTTATTCATTGCATTATCGTAGAATAAGGGGAGATCTATGTTTTCTATATAAGAGTATGGAAGATGACAAGTTACTAAAAGAACTGTGGTTTACATATAAACTTGGGAGAACTAGTTCAAGGAAACACAATAAACAATTGCACCAACAAACTTGGGAACATAACTTTCAGAAATATTGGTATAGTTTAAGAGTTGTGGGGCCAGATATTCAAAACTTTGCCCAGGGGCAAAATTAGCACTGCCCAGCGGGCAAACTGAGCCCGGAGCACAAAGCAAGCCATATTCAAACGGAATAGCCCAGGGCAAACAGCTTCTGAATATAGCATGGTAATGAGGCCATGCAAACTGGGCTGGGAGTGCAGGGCAAACATTGCCCTGGAATAAGACAGCACTGAATAAAACAACCAGGAAGTGCAACCCACAACAACAACACAGTACACAGCAACGTGAGGGCAGGTACAGAGCGAACTACGTGGCCAATGTGTGCCAGCAAATGCATGGACTCAGTACAGTTGCAGGAAGCAGCAGATGAGAAAGAACAGTGATCAAAACTTTACAATATTCCCATTCCACTATTAGCGCGCGCAACACATTAGCGCGGAGCTAAGCAGTTAAGCCTGGAGCAAACACGCTTGCCGGAGCTAAAATGTGCCATATTCAAAAGTGCCATGCAAATGAGCCTACTTAGGTAGTCTCTGGGCAAACAACCGGATTAGCATCTCATTATACCCTGACAGTTGCACACAGTTTGCCCTGGCGTTACTGCAGGGTCCCATAGAGCCACCTGTAGGTCAGTCTGGAGTACAGGGCAGGACAAGGTCCAACCGCAGCTCCATCTGTAGGTCAGTCTGGCAGTGCACGATGATAGCTACAGGCTACAGGTAAACAGTACAGCATAGCATAGCATAGCATATTCTACCCCAGGGGACAGGACAGCATAGGTAGGTGGTGGTGGTGCAGCATGCAACTGTCACACTGTAGGGCATGCTACAGTGCACAGCAGACACTAGCAGCAAGGAGACAGTAGTGTGAGGGACGTAGCACCTGCCTATGGTGTGTAGGGCAAGTGATGCTGATTGCACTGTACACAGTGACAGGCCCAACCTGCAGGTGTTTACTGACAGTCGACATTACTGTTACACTGTCTGTACCTGTGGCATGTGATGCCCACAGTGACATGTACATATCTGGCTTTGTGTGTTGTGGCAGTTGTACGGCTGTGTGGTATGTGGCTGGGGGCATATAGTATCCGAAAGGCACACTAGTGTTGGGGTATTCCTGATACTGGCCCATGTGCACTGCATGCTGAGTCCCAGCCTTGTGGCCACACCTGGTCTGTGGCACAGCCTGGCCACCCATACACACTCCCTCAACATCCTCCATGCCCACAGTGCTGCATGTGTGCTGGCATCTGTTTTTGTCCACAGATATGTGTGGTCAGCAGGTGTGTGCTGTATGGCTACACTGCCATGCTGTCCACTGGCGGCAGGGTCACCACTTACTGCCTGGCATGGCTGGGACTGGTGGCAGATGATGGCATCATTGTGATGCCATTGGTTAGCAGCAAGCTTCCACTATGTTTGGCTTTATCTATGTGTTATATTTATGTATTAGGGTCGCGCAAGACCCGCGCTAAACCCCAGCAAATCCCGCGCACAGCCATTTATGTTGCACAAAGCTGATTGCCCAGGATTAAGACCAGCTTTTTCGATGGTAATCTACACCGCTTAACTGTCGCGCTTGGGTCGCTGTTAAACCACTTAGCGCTTAGCCACTGGAATATCGCATTGGCGCTTTGTATTCATGTCAGTTTGCCCCTGCATACATTATACTTTTGCCTGGCGCTAATGCAGTTTGCCCGCGCTATTTGGCCTTTTGAATATGGCAGACCCGCGCTAATCCCGCGCTAAACCTGCGCAAATGATTTTTGCCCAGCGCAAAGTTTTGAATATCTGGCCCTATGTGCTTAAATATGCAGTTTAGAATCTGGTTAGCCTTTTTGAGCTGGTTTCTACAGTGCACTCTAAATTTTAGGTCTTTTGTAACTGTAATTCCCAGGTCTTTTTCCTCAGTAACTACCCCTAGTATGATGTTATCTATTTGGTAAGTTGCTTCTTTGTTGTTTTTCCCCATGTGCATAACTTTACATTTGGTTTTGTTTAGCCCTAGCTTGTTACAGTTTGTCCATTCATGTATTGAGTCCAATGTGTACTGTAATGCTAACATATGTTCGTCTTTATTTGTGACCACACCCAATCTGCAATCGTCGGTGAACCTTTGCATCCATAAATTATTGTTACTAATCTTTAAAGAAGAAATATATATATTAAACAAACTAGAGCCCAACACCAATCCCTGAGGCACTCCACTGGTCACTGAGGCCCAGTCAGAGTATTCCCCATTTATGACCACCCTCTGTCTTCTATCCCCCAGCCAATCAGAAATCCATCTGCATATGTTATTGGGCAATTTTACATTTTCCAACACTAGCAATAATTCCTTATGTGGCAATTTATCAAGGGCCTTAGCAAAATCGAGAAAGACCACATCCACAGGGTTCCCAATGTCCAGTTCTCTATTTACTTTTTCATAAAAGGACAGTAGATTAGTCTGGCATGATCTGTTCTTCTCAAACCCATGTTGTATAGGATCCTTCATGTCTTGTCACTCCAGATGTTGTTTTAGTATATCTTTAATTATGCTCTCCATAAGTTTTCCCAGTATTGATGTCAAACTTATGAGCCGAAAATTTTCTGGTTGGGTACTAGGTCCTTTTTTTAAGATGGGTACAATATTTGCTAACTTCCAGTCATAAGGGACAGAACCATTATTTATAGATGTTTGAAATATGCGTGTCAAAGGATGGGCCAGTTCTCTAGCCAATTACTTTAGGATTTTAGGATGCAAACCATCTGGGCCTGGAGATTTATTTGTGTTAAGTCCAACTAACTGTTTGAATATATTATCTGGGTTCAAAATTATCATCTCTTGCTCAAGAGGTTTCTTTGTGTTATATGTATCATTTTCATTAGAATTATAAACCGAACAGAAATATTTGTTTTGAATATTAGCCATTTGTTGGTTAGAAGCTGGGGATCCATCTTCAGTAGGGAAGGGGCCTATACTGTTTGAAGTCTTCCTCCGGTTATTAATATAAGAAAAGAAGGCTTTTTTATTGTCCTGTACTCTCTTGTCAAGATTGTACTCATGTACGGTTTTAGCTTTCCTAATATGTATTTCAACTTTCTTAAAACATTCCTTATACTCTGTGTATAATTTAACCATTTTGAAAACTTTTAGCTACTTAAATAGTCTATTTTTTTATTTATTAACTTTTTAATTTTTGTGGTGAGCCAGGCAGGTCTTATAGATCTGTCCTTATGGTATTTAGTTATAACAGGGACAAATTCAGTAGTTAGTTCCTCCAATTTAGCTTTGAGAGAATCCCACATGCTTTGTATGGGTTTATTATCAAATTCAGAACTCCAGTCCCAGCAGTCCAATTTAATTTTCATTTTATGGAAATCAGCTTTCCCCATGTTTAGCTTTATAGTAGCTCCCGTGGGTTTCCTAATTTCAGTTTCCTTAATATTAAATGATACGGTATTGTGATCACTGTTACCTAATGGGGCACCAATTACCACAAAATTTACTATGCCCCCCATATTGGTAAAAATTAGGTTGAGAATATTATTACCCCTTGTACTCTCTTGGACCATCTGGTCAAGACCCCTGTGATCCATTGTGTCTATATACGGCCTTTCAAGGGGACAAGTGCCCGTACCTTTTACCCAATCAATATTGGGTAAGTTAAAATCATTGGTTACCAATAATCTTGTGTTAGGGTCCAATTTCTCAAAAATATTCAATAAAGTCCTGTCATCATCACGTGACATAGATGGGGGCCTATAAAGTAGCCCTAATATGATTTTGGGTCTATTAGTCAGTGATAATTGAACCCAAAGGAGTTCAATTTGGCCTACATCCCATTTTAGTTCTTCTGAGACAATATCATTGTGAATATAAATTGCCAGTCCTCCCCCTTTTCTGTACTTTCTACAATAAGAAAAGAGTTTATACCCCTCAATTTTCACTTATTAAGACATTTTCTAATATCTGTCTTCTCAACTTCTCTGGACAGTTGCATAGCACAGCAGCAGTAGGCACACAGCAGCAGGAATTACTTTTTGATACTTGGGCAAACACTTGACTAATGTGGCTAACAGAGGAAATCTTGCATGAAAATTTCCACAATGTATTTCACATAAGACATTTTCTCATGTGTGTCTTCTCGACTTCTCTGGGCAGTTGCACAGCACAACATAAGGATGTATACTGTATTTCTAGGTATTGTTTGTGCATTTTTTGTCCTGCTTGCACCACCAATTTACATTACTGTATATTACCAGATAGTTTCATGAGCCCAAGGTAAAAAACAAAATGATTTTCAAATAATGGCTTCTTAAACAATACACTACTATTAGTGGTTCTCATTTCCTGTTACACACTCTAAATCATTGAGACAGCATCCAGCCTGATGTGGCGGTATGCCTAGTTTACATCAATCAATTAGTCAATCAAACCTTTATTTTAACAGGTGAAACATCATTGAGAAAAAACTCATTTGCAAGATGGACCTGGGTTATGGCACACAAAAGACATATGCTACACGAGAATTTAAGGCAAATCTTACAACAGAACACGAGTCATTACAAGGTAACAAGTATGTACATGGTATACAAGCATAGGGAGCTACAATGTGTGCTGGTGAGTACAATACAGTAAATACAAGAATTGTGTACAGCAGTAGAGAACCAGTATGCATTGATATACACAATGTGTACAAATTATATGCCCCACTGAGTAGGATGCATCAGGCAGGAGGGTAGAAGGTCATCAGTAAGGCAAAGGAAGATGGTAGAGAACAGGATGGTAGGAAGGGATGCTGGTCACCAAGGCCAGAGTGACTTGCATAGCTTGTTAACCCTCCACTCCTTCCTGCCCTCATAATCCTTAGAAAGCAGACAGGGAGGGGGACAAGCAGATGCATAGCAGAGCCAGAGGTTCAATGCTGGAAACAGTTACAGGGCTCCAGGAAGGACTGTTGAATGAGTTTTTTAAAAGCAGCTATTGATACGGGTGCAGCAAGCTGCAATATATTTCGAGCAGTGTTCCAGTTGACTGGTAAGGCATGGGTAATTGCCACACGACCAAAGTGCGTCCTTACTTTGAGGATATATAGGGTGATTTGAGTTAAGCTTCTCAACAGGTAGTTACCAGGAAAGCAAATGGGAAGGCAGTCCTTCATATATTGGGGCAACTTGTTGGATATGGCCCTGAAAATCCAGAGTACAGAGTGTTTGTGTCATCTGAGGCTGAGTGAGCCCCAGCCTATACTTACGTAAAGGGTACAGTGGTGTATTGTGTAGGGGGCATCAATGATAAACCTAAGCGCTCAATGATACAGGATGTTGAATTTGGTGAGGGCCGTGCTAGAGCTGCTTCCATACTGAAAGTCTACGTAGTCAATGAGGGGCAAGAACGCTGTTTGTACTAACCTGATTTTCCCCTCGTATATTAATAGATGCCTGATTCTGAAGGGAATCCTGAGCCTCTGTTTAAGTTTTTTGGAAAGTTCCTCAATATGGAGTTTGAAAGAGAGTTTGTGGTCGATCCATACGCTCAGGTATTTGAAGGAATTGACGTATTCCGGCACCCTGCCAAGCAAGGTGTGAATTTGAGGGGCTGATCCCAAAATGATGGAGTAGGGGAAGTTTGCCACAGGAGTGAAAATCATGGCATTTGTCTTCTTAGCATTTAACAGGAGTTTTGAGTAAAGGAGATTGTTCTGTAGATGATTACATTCTGATTGGAGGTCACTGCACGCAAGTTCCAGAGTAGGTCTGGTTACATACAACACGGTGTCATCCGGAAAGAGGTGGATGTCAGCTGACTTGACACTAGCATCAAACTCATTTATGTAAATGGTGAACAAGAGAGGACCCAAGATGGACCCTTGCGGTGCTCCTCTAGTAAGATTATTGAGGGTGGAAAAATCCCCCCCGCTTTAATGTGCTGGTGATGATCTGAAAGGTAGTTAGAGAACCAGTCTAGGGCCATGCCACAGATGCCAATTTTCCTTAGAGCAACCAGGAACAAGGAGTGGTCTACCATGTCAAATGCTTTGCTGAGATCAAGAAATAGAGCGCACACATAATTTCCATCATCCAGAGCTCTCAACCAGTCATGTGTGACCTTAGCAAGTGCTGAGATGGTACCATGATGGGGGCGAAAGCCAGTCCGGGCAGGATTTAGTAGGTCTGAATCACTGATGTGCTGTCTAAGCTGGGTATTGACAACTTTCTCCAGAAGCTTAGAAAGGGTGGGGAGTAAGTAGATAGGGCAGTAGTTATTAAGATCAGTAGCACTGCCAGATTTAAATAGCAGAATAACATGGGCAATTTTCCAGATGGTCGGGAGTGAGCCCTGGGTAAGGAACATATTGAAGAGGTGGGTAATTGGAGGCAACAAGATATGGAAGTCAAGCTTGAGGAAGAAGGGCTCTATTAGGTGATCCCCCACACTTTTTCTGCAATCCAGGTGGAGCAGTAGGTCCTTAACCTCCTTTACTGTGACAGGGGAGAAGAAAAATGCCGTGCTAGGAGGGGTGGAGGCAGGACCAGATGGGCTTGAGGTTAATTGTTGTGAACGTAGCCTGGAGGCAGGGGAATCATCAAATGCGAGGCCAGCATTGTCAAAGTAGTCATTAAAAAGGCCGAGAATTTCTTGCTTGTCAGTAGCAACCAAGTTGCCTACAGAGATTTTTGGTGGGAGTGAGCTAACAGTGCTGTGGCCTTGAATTTCTTTTAGGGTTTTCCAGAATTTTGCTGTACTGTTGGATGAGGAATTAAGTTCAGACTGGTAGTAGCTGGACTTTGCAACCCAAACCAATCTGCTGCAACAGTTTTTTTCGGCACTGAAAGCAGCCCAATCATTAGGTTGTTTATTCTTCCTGGCCCTCTTCCAGAGCGAGTCTCTGTACAGCAGCTCTGCTTTCAAGCTCAAGGAGAACCATGGGCAAGTTCTCTTATTGGTATAGATTTTTATAAGAGGTTTGTGTTTGCTGATGGATACGACAACAATGTTTTGGAAGACTGTGAAGGCTTTATAAACCGAGGGAGCCAGGTAAAAGTCCTTCCAGTAGGCATATTCCAGGTCAAGAAGGTAGGCATTGGGATCAAAGCATCATTTAGATCTTTTAAGGACTAAGCTAGAGGAGGAGGTAAACCTAGGGCAGGTCCCCACGCAAGCTATGACACAGTGGTCACTGGGGTCATTGAAGAAGACACCAAAGTGGGAATATAGGTGAGGTTTATTAACTAGGATAACATTGAGTAAGGTGTTTTTCTCAGGATGTTTCTTGTTGGGCCTGGTGGGCTCTGTTATGAGTTGTGACAGGCCAAAGTTGTCACATATATCCTTAAGGGGTTGTGAAGATGTGAGCCAGTCCATGTTAAGGTCTCCTGCAATTATCACTTCAGAGGGTAAGGAGGTAAGTATGCTGGATATGTGGTGTAATACCTTGTGCCCAGCAGAAGGAGGTTTGTAGCAATTTATTATATCATTGAAGTCAAGGAGGGAAGCTGTACTTTCAGTGTGGTGCATTCAAATTCCATACATTACATAAATTACATAAAATAGGAACATTTTTTGTGTTTTTTTCTGGGGGAGACTGGGGTGGGTAACAGCTGCAACACATTAAGAAAAAATTATGAGAACATAGTTACCTATACTGTAATATGTTATTCTATTTTAAATTGCCACTTATCTACTAACAAAAGTCCTGTGATACCATTCTTCAGACAATTTGAGCATGCTTCAGAACTTGTTTTCACATCTGAAATATATAAAAAGGAGCATTTAATTGAATATGGCCAGGACCAGGTTTTCAGCAGTTCTAACAGCTGTTTCTGTACATGAATTTTTGAAACTCACTTTTGCATTGATGGAAATCAATTACTATGCAGCACACACTGCTCCATCACATCTCAAAAGCTGCAGTGAAGACTGATGAAAACCAGGCGGGAGCCATATTGAACTGAGTCTTACTTTAATATTTCAAATGTGAAACCAAAATAGAAGACAGATTTGTAATTGAGAAAGAATGGTATCACATACAAGTCAGTAGGTTGGGGAAATATAACATTGAACAAAAAAGTGTAGGCCTAATGTTTCACAACATTAATGTGCTGCTGCTTAAAGCAGTAGTGCAAGAGTCCGGTGAAACATTTTACCTATTCTTTTTAATGCTATTTTACACTGCCACTTACCTCTTGAGTCCTGACTTGTAGGATACCCTTCTTTCTACAATTTGAGTCTGCTTTAGCATTTTTTTCACATTTGAAATAATAAAAGGAGTCGCCGTTTAATATGTCTTGGACCAGGTTTTTATCAGTATTCTCAGCCGTTTCTGAACACTTATTGTTCCTTAGAAAATGGGTAGCAAGAATCTGAATTTCTGATTGGCTAGCTTCCCCAAGTAGCCAGTCCAGTATCAGGCAACAGAGACTGGGAAATAAGGAGTCCCAGTCTCTGGCTGCCTGATTGCCCTTATAATATCACTAAGCCAATAGAATGTTAATATTTCACGAGATGCCATTTTCCCCCTCACTTAGTGAGAGATTTACACCCCCCAGCACAACAGCTGAGTTTGAATTCCTTGTCATGACAGTGTACGTGAAGCTGATTATTTTTGTGTAAGGCAGTGTTAGTACAGTGCCTGAAATAAGGTGCAATGGCACTGAATTCAAAATGATCATTCTTGCCAGGCTTGTCTGCAGTTTTTGACACCAGCTTTATACACTATGTATGTCCCAAACCTTTTGCTCCTCCTAAAAGCCGTCTGCTCCACTGCCTCTGTCCTCTACTCCAGTTGTTTTCCTGTGTTAATGTAACAGCGCTATCTCAGCACCACAGAAACTGTCTCTCCCGGCTCACCCAGGCTACATTCCCGCTCTGCTGCACCTCCCATCCCATAAGTGTCCACTGCTCCACATACGCTCAACATTGCCACATAAAAGCATAACATAAAAAAATGTTCCTGTTTAAAAAATACTGCAATCAAACTTTGTTTAAATTTGCCTCACGCTGTAACTTCATCTTGATTCTCGACCACTGCCATCCCTGATGCTGATCCACCACAAAACAGGAAGCGCTAAACAAGTGACCACAAATGAACAGCGTCGGATGTAAAATTCTTTTCCTTACAAATCAAAAGTACAACAGCACTGCTATGTGGAACGTAAATATATATAAACAAAAAAAAACACCTTTACAGGGCTCCCAAGCACTTCCTGCTTTTATGTGGCAGGGTTATGCTTGCAACAACCGCACCCCGGGGGGGGGGTTTAGCCACTCCTGATGTTCTGCTAGGCACCTCCGCAAATGTCACGAACACATACAGCACATATTGCATAATTATCTATTATGCTGCCAAATTCTCTCCATAACACCATAAATCTACCTCTTTATACCCCACTGCAGCTCACTTGTCCTTTCCTCTCTGTTTTAGCAGAGACACAGCAATCCTGCATTTTTCCTTATTATATCTTCTGCCCCGCTGCCGCATATATGTCACTGAGCCGTTAGCTCTCTCGTGCCCCACTGCCCCAGTTAGCAGCCAGCTGTCAAGTTCAAAGTTTAAAAAGAAATGAAAATAAAGTAATAAAAATAAAGCTGAAATGAACCTGCATTGGTGTGTCCTGAAACTGTCTGTTCTTGCTGGCCTGCCATGATTCACCATGGGGGGGATCAGACCAATATAAAAAAAAAATGGATCATAGCCTGTATGTCTTTGACTATTGGAGGGTGGTGACACTAAAACTTTCTCAAAGGTAACAAGTGACATTTATGACTCTGTGTGTGTGTGTGTGTGTGTGTGTCTCTCTGTTGGGGGGGGGTTAGTAACCATGACAACCAGCTCCAAGGCAAATCTCTCTAAAACAGGCGTAGGAACTGTTTTATTAAAAAATGTATTTTAAACCCCAATTTTTCTAACAACATTTTAAAATTTTTTTTTTTTTTTACAGTGCCCATTTTCTAACAAATACCTCCAGGGTGGGTGGTATGTACAGCAGACACTTCCAGGGGCTATAAGACCCTCTGCTCTGCGGCGTTTAGCCTCATTATGCCCCTGGGCGGTCTGGTATAGCACAATACCACCCACCCTGTCGGGTAATATTGCTTACATAAGGTCAGGGAGCACTGCCCGCTGCTTGATGCTTTAATTTAGTCACAACACAAGTGATATTTAAACAACTGATGAACAAAAACAGCTGAGAATACTGATGAAGACCTGTCCCGAGCCATATTAAAAGGAGCGCTCCTTTTATTATTCCAAACATGAAAAGAACTAATATAGCAGACTCAAATTGTGCACAGAAGGGTATCATACAAGTCAGCAGGTAAGTGGCAATCTAAAATAAATTAAAAAAGTATAGGTCAAAATTTTCACCTGATTATTGCACTGCTGCTTTAATATTTTTGGGGGGAGGCTGGAGAGTACAACTCTCAACAACACTTGAAAATTGAGACTTCAGAAGGATAAGGAAGATATAATAGGACTTACTTTACAAATGAAAAGAAGTTCGAGAAGTAAACGTGTATATGACCAAAAAAGTTCTTTTTTTTATTTTTTACTGTTTCATCTTTTTTTTTTTTTTTGCTGTTTTTATTTTGTGGTGTTGGGACAGGAGAGGAGGGAAGTGAAGTGAGAATAAAAAAAATATAACATACAGTACAAAAACACCGAAAACAATCAAAATGACATAATGTGACACATATGTAAAGAAACGAAAGAAAAACTAAAGATAATCACGGATCTCTCTCAGGAGACTTATCATTGTCTCCTGGTTCTCCAGTACGCTTTGTGTGTCTGCAAGTTCTGCCATGATCTCCTTGCACAGATCCTCTATCTCAGACCAAAGAATGGCAACATGAGCTTGAGTCACAGGTCCTCCTGTTGTGCATGGAGGACAGAAAGATGAAATGGATTGTGCAGATGATGATGCAGATTCAGTCACCCTCTCACATGTAGGCTTGCTTTCAGTCCCCCTCCTCTTTCTGGCACATTTTCCCTGACTGGCACTGTCTTGTTCTGCTACATCCCATGCCACAGAAATGGGATTTCTTGCTCACTGCTGCAGCCTGGTCTCCCACTCTGCACAGTGATTAATAAGGTGGCTTCTCTGTCCATTCGTGCCAAAGTGGCTTCCCTCTTTCCCGCGCCGGACATGAATCCTACAAATGCTGCATTGCACTACACTGGGATCATTCTAGGGTATCTTGAAGTATTCCCAAACTACACGACTCCTTGTTGATCCGGGAACAGGAAGGGGGGACACCAGGTGTGATGGTAATGGGCTGATCAGCAGGTGGGGCCTGGGTGCTAGCTGTGGTGGCAGAACAAACAGGAGATGAGGCAGGCACAACAGGCTGCTGCTGCTGTTTTAGCTGCTCTGGCTACTGGGGCTATGCATCACCTGCCTGTGCTACAGTGCCACTAACAGTGGCAGAATCGACTGCTGCTGCTGCTGTAGCATCTGGTGCTGCTGCAGTAGTATCTACTGCTGCTGCTGTAGCATCTACTGCTGCAGCTGGTGCTACTGCTGCTGCTGGTGCTGCTGCTGTAACATCTACTGCTGCTGCTGGTACTGTAGCATCTACTACTGCTGCTGGTGCTACTGCTGCAACATCTACTGTTACTGCTGCAGCATCTACTGCTGCTGCTGGTGCTGCTGTAGTAGCATCTACTGCTGCTGCTGGTGCTGCTGCTGCAGTAGCATCTACCACTACTGCTGCTGGTGCTACTGCTACAGCATCCACTGCTGCTGCTGGTTCTGCTGCTGTAGTATCTACTGCTGCTGCTGGTGCTGCTGCTGCAGCATCTACTGCTGCTGGTGCTACTGGTGCTACTGCTGTAGCATCTACTGCTGCTGCCGGTGCTGCTGCTGCAGCATCTACTGCTGCTGCTGTAGCATCTACTGCTGCTGCTGCAGCATCTACTGCTGTTGTTGGTGCTGCTGCTATAGCATCTACTGCTGCTACTGGTGCTACTGCTGCAGCATCTACTGCTGCCGGTACTGGTACTGCTGGTACTGCCACCACTGCCACGGGAGCATCCACTGCTGCTGCTGCTGTTTCTGGTGCGTGACCAGACAAAAAAGGACGGCAGTTAAGCCTTATGGTTCTCCCACACCACATCCTTGGCCCTCGCTGCCCACAGCTTTTACCTCTCTTGCTCTCCATTTCAACTAAAGTTTAACTATAAAAACAAATAAAGGGACAGGAAAGAAAAGTAAAACTAAGAAAAAAAAAGTCTAACAAGAGTTACAAAATGAACAAGAGGGGAATCAAACAAAAAAGAAACCTTGCAAAGAAATGAGGTTCTCCAAAAATACCTTACAGGTGTATAACAAAAGTTCAGTTAGGGTAAACAAAGAAGCTATATAAAGACAAATGATAAAGGTTGTTTTTTTAGATTGCCTCTTAGGCCCTGTCCACACTACGCCTCTGTAACGTTACAGAGGGCCCAAACCATTACCGCAATGGTTTACATTTATACCTGTAATGTTACAGAAGACGTTTTCATAACCATTGTTGAAACCACATATGAGGTGGTTTCAACAACGGTCATGAAACCGGTTACGCCTAGGTAACGTTACCAGCCGGAGTGTCGACGCGTGACAATGGTCCCCTAGCGTAGCATGAGCTGCATTGTGGGATCAGACGCCACCATAACAGTTGCCCGGCTCCCGCAGTGTGGCTAGGTGGTACCGGTCACGTAACAGACACCGCCATAGTGTGGATGCACTGCACCGCTCCCTGGTCATATCGGTTTGCATCCGTTACCGGGCCTGAGTGGCGTAGTGTGGACGGGGCCTAAGACACTCACACAGACAAAGACACATACAATGCTTTCTCTGCTGCTGTGAAACTGAAAGAGAGAGACATTCACTTCCAGTCTCACTCATTTCCTTCCTGCCCATCATGTGACCTGATGAAAGGCAGACATGTGATAAGACCTTGTTTTGGCTAATTTCGCAAAGAATACACAATATGAAATTAGTGGTATAGACATAGGGTAAAATTATAAAGCGAAATTGACAGCGAATTTCGGGTTCAGTGGCACAATTACGCAAAATGATGCGCAGATGTGAAATTGTGCACTTCGCATGAATTTTGCTAGCAAAATTAAACTTCACTGCATTCCTACTACAGTAGAAAACAGTGACAAGATGCACTATATATCTCTGTATATCTACATATCTGGACATATAAAAAAAAAATCACGGAAATTTAATTGGAACAAATGGAGATTTCTTAAAATTTATAGGGGATATGATATGGCCTTACTGAAGATATTATATTTATCTTGATTAAAGGCCAATGATATTAAGATATCTCATGAGGGGTGAAAGGCATGAGTGAGATATCTTAACCTCATTGATCTCGAATGAAGATAAATATGATATCTTCAACCAGGCAATGTCATGTTCTGTTTCTACAGGCATACGTTTTGGGAAACAAAACAAAAGTGTAGTAATCCATGTCTGTTTAAAGAGCTAATGGAGCCAAAACTGGCAGGCAGGAAAATAATACAAATATTACGAAGTAGTCCCTTGTGACTTTTTATTTCTGAAGTATTTTTATGTTGCCTTGCTTATGCTCAAGAAACATATTGTGGTAACTTGGAATAGCAGGTTTTGGAGGTGCGGTTGTGTTGTGGCCAAGTGCACCACTGCCTTTTAGGGCATGGCTCTGTGGCACCAATTAGATTGCATGCTGTCTATGACAGCAGTGCAAAAGTGTGCCACCAACTTGAAACAATTTCACTGCTGCAATGAGGGAGCAACCCGTCATTGCAGGGCATGCCTTGCCTGGTGTAACATTTCAATAAACATGGTGGGCTCACTGCCTGCCACTCAGAGTCCTTAGTAAGCTGACTTCAGGGGTGCCCAATCCCCCTGTCAGCATATGTGGCCCCTTTAGTGTTGTGGTATGCGAGGGGGTGCCCAGTCCCCCTCGGTATTATGCCCCCAACACACAGAAATGCTTGTCGATGGACGTGCCCAATCCCTCTGTTGGTATGCCACCCCCATCGCACCAGGATTTTCCTTGCCCCACCCTGACTGTGTGCCACACTGGGAGCCCACCCCAGTGTGGCTAACATGCCCCCCAAAACCAAATGTGCCACACTGGGAGCCCACCCCAGTGTGGCCAAAACCTGTGAAAAGCAGAAAACAGTCCGTGGTGATTTTTTCTGTTACCAGCAACAAAGGAAACAGTCCTCATTAGGTCCCTTCCCCCAGCCCAAGCCTCACCCTCTGCGCACTCCCCATACTTACCTCTCAGCCCAGCGCAACGATCTTCAGTGGACTGGGAACATGTCTGCACTCTTCAAAGCCGACCGTGAACTGAAAAATGCTGGTAAGCCGTATAATGGCATAAAGGGTGATTTTTCAACTTATGTGGCTGTCTCGTTTTAGTTGCTACCTACTACCTTCAGAGAATTATTCAGCTCCAAATGTTGGTTGGCTTTCAAACATAAATTTTTTTTTTTTGCAGGGTTCTGTTTTTTGCCAGGCTGAGGACTGGATCCTTGCTCCTGCAGTGCCAGTAATTTGATGCCACTGAAGGGTAGCAAGCCCCAGACTAGATCAAAAACATTCCCAAAACCAGCACACTCCAGGAGAAAGAGTGATTAATACTAAACAGTCAGAACTGGGACACTCCAAAATGTGAAATGCAAATGCCACTTTTTTATTTGCAACTAAAGTTCATACCCCAGGAGAACCCCTCATGATCTCATAAAGAGCGAAGCACCAGGGCACATGTAGAAATCTCAGGGCATTTAAACAGTATTGCACCACTTGGGACTGTAATGGGATTGCGACTTTGTTTACAAGTAAATATGTGATATTTGTATTTTCGAGTGTCCCAGCATCTCAGTTTTGATTATAATATTTTAGTCTTCATCACATTCTCCTGGAGTGTGTTTTTAGAGACTTTAAGTTTTTGATATTTTAGTCTTCATCACATTCTCCTCGAGTCTGTTTTCTGAGTCTTCCAGTTCTCGTGTTTTGCCAAAACAAAGCCAGTGTTGTACCTCAAAAGGATCTTTGTCAGTACTCATTTCTTTTTCTTCCCAGCTTGACTGTTAATTGTTAGTGCTGGAGAGATTGTAGCATTATTTGAACACTGTTGTGTCTACAAAATGGAGGCCTCCACAACAACATGTAATGGGTATCTTAGATATTTTCTTTAGACATGTTTTTTAACTTAATTGAGTTACTGGATGATTGTTTATTAACTTTTAAAATAATTATATGAGGAACGGGATGTCAGCTTGACAGGTTGGATATGCAGGAACACTGTTAACTAAGAATATACTACTAAAATCAAAATGTAAAATGTGGGGATGGGGCTAACAGTTCCATATACAGTATAAATCCCAACGTTATAACTTATTGTAGCTATGAAATTTTAAAATAAAATACTAGTTATAAAAATTGCCTGTTTTGAGTATTTTGTTTATAAAGTATACAAGTCAAGCAAACTTCTTGTGGTGCAATTACAGAGCAGTGAGGGGTATTTCCTGATTTTGACCACTATTGGGGATTCTCACCAAGCAGTAATTTGTGTGACTGACTAAGACGGTAGAAATACTGTGCTAGATCCATTTTTAGACAAGATAAATAGGTTGTTTTGTGATTCTGAAGATTTTGAAGGAATTGAGAGGTAGCAGAAGATGTCAGCATGGCTCATTTGATAGCACATCCATCTCTGGGCCAGAAGGCTGTGGGTTCTAGTCCCACACTGGCATTGGGCTCATACCACAATGTGCTAGCATCTGAGTGCAGTACTAGGGTGGTGCTGTTACTGTTGGGTGTACTGTCCTTCAGATGTGATGTTAAACTGAGGTCCCTTCTACCATCTCTGGGGCTGTCCTTAGTGGATATTCAAGTGGAAGTAAAAGATCCCAAAGGCATTTTTTGCAAGAGAAGGGGATTCCCCTTGACATCCTGGCCAACATTCCCCTTACCATAAAACCCGTTCATGCAACTGTCCAGGGCTCTGTGTGGATACTGGTGTGTCAAAGGGTGCCCTATGCATTTCATGACTAGTGTTTCATTTCTTCTAAACTGCTTTGTGATACAGTATACAAAAGTGCTATATAAATGCTAATTCTGCTTCATCCTCTACCATAAGAAGCTGGGTGGGGAGATATAAATGTGCAAAATCAGGGAGCCACTCAGGAAAACAGGAAAACTTGGAGGGTTACCAGTCCACTTGGTGTGGTTATGAAAAGCTGTGGCCCACTCTTTGAGGAAATGCAGCAGTTTTTGTACAGTATATGCTGTAATTTAAAGGCAACACAAGAATGACCTGGAAGAGAGTACCAATCTGCTGTTCAGCATGGCTAATCTTTTGCAAAGTATTATTTCTGTCCCCTCACTTTTGGCAGACTTCTGCTCTTGCTGGGAATTAAACTAGAGAACGTGTATTCCAAAGACAATAGCTTTAACCATTCTGCTGATAGAGCAATGTCCCGAGCTGGAAAGTCTGAGTGCTCTATTGACCTTATATACTTGCTATGCCATAGACCACCACTAGATGGCTGTATTTTAACTGTTATTCACAGTTTTCATTATCAGATGACACTGCTTTTCACAGACTGCCTAGCCTCATATACAACATAACGAACCACCAAATTACACTGAATAGAAAAAAATCGCAATCTTTGATAATCAGTAGAAACATTTCTTTCTTTACATCACTTTTATTGTGTGGATTTTGTTACTTTACAGTACACCGCTCTGAGTATATTAGCTGTGCTACAGTGTAGAATAAAATCTGTAGCCTTACAGTACACTTACGTGAGTTGTGTATTACTTGTCCCCCAGTAATAGGAATAGAACATATTTTTTAACTAGAAAAGGGTTCTGTCATGCTTTATGGAATGCAACTAGTATTTTTGGATGTAGTGGTCAACATAATATCAAGCACAGTCATCTCCTAACATTATAGCAAGTGTTGTCACCTCCATGCAAACATTTAGAAATCTGCAAATTACTGGAAATTATAAAGTGGAGTTTAAGAAAGTGACCATTCCTAAACACATCACTGGTAAAAAAAAACATATCACCTGACTGTTGAACAATTTCATAGAAACTGCAGTTTGTAACTAACTTACCTAAATCAACCTAGCAGCAGCAGTCTCATTAAATAAAAATAAGCATATTTTGCATTAAAATAATAACTTTTCTACTTTTTAAATACAATAACCCTCAACATGGCATAGGTTTCTTCAAACTAAAGATGCTCCCCAGAGTCATTCAAAGGTATTCAGTTTTGTTAGCAAACTCACATATTCTGTCTTGAAAGAGCCTAACTAACAAATACAAAACAAAACAAAACAAAAGATGTTTCCGTTTTATAATCACAATAACCCAACCCAGAACTTGGGTTTCTTGAGAATTAATGCACTGCCTAAGTGCTCTGAAGGGTACTTGGCCATTGGCCTCCTGTCTAACAATTCACCCAGGACATGCATTAATTTTGTAGAAAACCATGCCCTGATGTGAGTTACTACTTACCTATGCCATTTCATTTGTTAATGTTTTATGTGAACCAAAAATTGGAAAATTAAAAAAAAGCATGTAAAAACCATTATGGGAAAATGACTATTGATACATATCAACATGTATCAATGCATGGAAAAGCCAAAATATTTTAACATTTATGTTTGCCTTGATGCTATATGGCCTTTTACCTGCCATAGGACATAATTTTCTCAAATGTAATGAAATATATACTATTGCCTACTATGTTTGTACTTGTAAATGAAATGTTCTGTATGCATTGCTGTACTGTACCCTCCCGGGTCGTGCCTGAAAATAGTCATTGCCATAGTTAATGCACTTACCCAGTAAACAAAAGCTAAATAAAAAAAAAAAATCTAATGCACTGTTAGACATGGCAGCTAATTACTTTAAAAAATGTGAGGGTTGCAGGGTCCACCATTTCGGGACTAGGAGATAAGGAGCCCAAAGGGACTAGGCCTGGAATGGAAACTATGGGATGTACTAGAAATCTATAGGGCCTTAATGGTGCAAAGCCCCAAAGTCTGATCCACCAGTGTGATACATTTTTGAAAAGCTGTCTAGTAGGGCTACTTCAATGGGCAGACTGGATGGGCCTAGCAGTCCTTATGTGCCATCATCTTCAATGTTTTTATGTTACTTCCAATTTATTTATTTATTTATTGAGTCAATCGGATTTACGACCTTTGAGTCAAAGACTCATTTACAAAGGCTCCTCGTCAAAGTACAATACATCAGTATGCATGCAGTATACAATAATACAAAAGTGATCAAAAGAAACACAGTACATGACCAGTACATACAAAGAAGGGGGTGAAGCCTGTACAATTGGCTAGCTGTAGAAGTCCATCTAAGGAGTTTGTACATAACAGCAGACAGTACAAGGAGATAGGGAGGGAGGTCTGAGCATTTAGTTGCAATACAGGCCTGGCTAAGGGGCTTGTACGTGCTGTAATGCAAGCAGTCGGGATACCGACTTTGTCATAACACAGTCTATCTTTTTTTTTTTGAGCACAGACTACAGTGGAATACATAGCACTATGGCCCAAGCTTGCAGTCATTCTGAAGATACGTTGGAATCAGCTAGGCAATATGAGCTCTTAAAGCTAACAAAATTAAAGATCAAGTAGAAATATTTTAATATTCATTGCAGCAACTTCCATGACCTGCATTAATCAACAAATAACATGTTTTTCACAAATGACAAACGTTGGTAGATGGGAATCTAATGTGCTTTAAAACTGTGAAGGGCTGAGAGGTCAACTATTTATAGCCTGATTGATAAGGGGGCTCAAATGGAACTAGGACAGAGCCCAGAATTAAAATTATGGGTTTATGTGATAACAGCGAAAGCCTAAAGGTGATCGCCATTATCACAAAGTCAGAATGCTGAAAAGTTATTTTGGTGCTCTGATACCCTGGCGCACAGTATAATGGCACTAGAGACTTACATTTTTAATGTTTTATGTGGGGGGGGCTGCACCCCCACACCCCCCTACTTAAGGATACTCAACTCCAGGGGGGATGCATGTCAGGGGGCGCAAAATATTTTTTTAAAAAAGGTTCGGACCTGAACGCAATACCCTGCCCACCAATGCCTCCAACCCACCTACCATGCCACCGGGTCAGCTCGGCAACCCACTGCTGCACCACCCTCACTTCCTCCCACCCTCACTGTGCATGCTTGCTCCCCCATTGCACGACATATAGTGATATCCCATCACTATATTCACCAACCCTCCCCATCCAGTCACCCTACCCTACTGTAGCCACAATGATATGGGCTGAGGATTGGGTCGCCATTATTTTAGGTGCCCAATCGCCAAAGCCCATATCTCGTCCTACCGAAATTATGAGCTGCATTAGCATGATAGCTTTGGCAGCACCAAACCTCAGGTTCAATCTTCTGATGTAATACATTCTTGAAAGCTATTTAATGGAGTTACTTCCCACAGAAGTCACTTCGAATGTGGGTAAAATATTATAGAGGCCCAGGGTTCTTATTCTAACATTCACTGAAATGGATCGGAGGCCCTACAAATGCCTGTTAAATAATGTATAATTCCCCAAATGTAATATATTGCTGGACAGGTCAACTAATTAGCTTTACAAAAATGCAGGGATTGAGGGGTCTAGTTCTCCACCACTTTGAAAACAGTACTTTCTAAAGTAGTGCAAATGTATAAGCTGGCGGCCTGGGCCAATGAGCACTATGAGGAGAACTTCACTCTGATGGACATCAACACATTTGAACTTGAAATATGTAGAGATGATCATGTGCTTAACAAGGCAGTATTGCACAGTGGTTTAAGGCTCTGAGCTACAAATCTGGAGATCTAGGTTTGAATCCCACAGCCCCCACTTACATACTGAGTGACCCTGAGCAAGTCACTTAACTTCCCTGTGCTCCCAGGTCACACCTGTAAACAAGCTTTCAGAGTGCAACTCCTGGTTAAACAATTGGAAAAAACTGTTCCATCAGCTCAGTGGGCTCTACGGTGACAATACTCCAACTATGGCCTTGACACCATGTTTGACTCAACATACTCAGTTCAATTACACTGGTTGTTGGGAAGTTCATGCTATTCCTCAAGGACATAAAAAAAAGCAGACGTATTGTCATTCCCATTCCAAGAGTCATAGCTACATGCAGTCGCAGGGCCACTCTTGATCTCGGAGGTATTCTAAGTCATTTCCTTGTGTCTCATGTTTGAACCCAGAAATGTACTTTGCATAGAACATCTCACTGGATAATTTGTTCTACTCACCTAGTAACCATTCCTTGAAAAAGTAATTGGTTGCAAGATGACAGGACAAGGGACATGTTGTCCTGTGCTGAGCTGTTTCAGACTGGGCAATTGCAGATGAAGAAGACTTAGTTAAAATGATCAAATTTCTCCTGCTGATGTAAGGAGCACTCTTTATTCAGTTAGTCTGGTCTTTAAGTACCTTTGATCCATGACACAATCTGCTCTGTGAGTTACTTCTCTCAATGTGCTACTTCAGTTTATTGACCTTGGCCCAGAAAAAGGAGTTGTTCAAATTCTTTAAGGGATTGGATCATATTTTTCTGGAGCCCTCATTATGAAGAAACTGAGCCTATTAATACTTGTCAAATTTCACATCTGTCAATGAAGGAAAAAGTCAGAGGAGCAGATGGAGCTTGGGAAGAAAATATCCTGTTTTCATGCAAATATCTTTATTAATAAAGAAAAAGGGAGAAAATACAAACAATTAAATATAAACTGAATTGTGTCTGAGTATTATATGTTGTCCTGACTACTGAAGAATCCATTTATGACTTCTTAGGGTGCAAATCTGAGTACCTCCTCCATGCTAACCCCCTGCACGAGGCATCTTAGCCTTACATGAGCACATTAACTTTGCCAGGAGTGTAGATAGCGGTCAATGCATGATTGTGTATAAATTTGTCTGTCTGTCAGTCTATCTACCTATCTATCCATCTATCTACATCTCTCTCTCTCTCTCTCTCTCTCTCTCTCTCTCTCTCTCTCTCAGTGTGACAAAATGTGTTTAACCTGCACCTCCACCAAATGTGCTATTTACTAAAATGGGTACAGGTGGATGACTTCCCCACTCCTACCCCATGACTGTGGTGCAATGCAAATTGGCTTTCCTGGAACAGTGTTTGTGCCTGGCACAGCCTGGGTATGCACTGTTAACTGTGGGACAGCATGACACTACAGCATATGCCTGGTGCATACTGTTATGCCTAACAATGTGCCATGGTGGCAGCTCTGGGCAAACAAGCTTCCAAGTTGGGTGTGTGCCCATTCCTTAGTGCCCCCCCCCAAACAAGTTTTCTGTTCATTGGTGGCCAGCAATTTTTCTATCCCTAACCCCAATGTGTAGCCAAATGGTTTTGTGGTTCCCCTATCCATCTACACCACAATCCAGTAGCCCATGCTGTCTAGTGGTTCTCCCCATCAACCATGCCACATTACCTGGTGGTTCAGTGACCTTTTCCCACGATTTCCCATTAATCGCTTCTTCCTAGCCAATAGTAGCATTGTATGTAACAGTGCATCCCATGTTGCTGTCCAGATAGTAACCCAGGGAGGGTGTGGGGACATACAACTGGCCTTGAAAGGACATGGTGCTTCATTCCAGTGCATTCTGCCAGCATGCACCTTGGTACATCTCAATACCTGGTGGGCCAGATGATAAATTCTGCCAGCATGAATTCAACAACACCATCTACTCAACACAGATTGCTTCTTGCTCCCCCTATGGGACCACCATGGCTAATTGATTCCAAATGCCCCAGAACGTCTTTAGTAAATCGACTGGATATAAACATTGGCCCATATTATGGTACTGTTATCAATGGATACTTGCCAGGGTACCAAGGACTGTGACTGCATGGGAAGGGAAAGGCATGTGGAAACAGTAAATAGCGAGGGAAAGGGGAGGGATAGAGAAGATGGTTATTACCCTCTAGTTTGCCTGCTCCACTGAGCTAGCTATGTGATGTGGTGGGTAGGGACACTGGCTCCGATGGAGCAGGTCCTGGGTTCGGGGCTGGGAAGATTTCTTTTTGTTCCCATGGTTGCTGGACTTAAATTTTTTTTATAACTGGCCTGTGCCCCCTCCCAACATGCACCACCCTGGAGTTAACAATTATTAATCAGGAGGGTGCAGAGGCAAAGCCCTCCATGAGGGGGGTGTGGGGGGGAGCACAGCCCCCAACAGCAAACACACTTAATGTTTTGTGTGTGTCCAGTTGCCTGCAAATGTATGTCACCAAATTGCTGTTTGCTGATATACACTCACCATAATAGTAATTGCATAACGCATTCGCTATTATGATATAGAACCATTGGACAGCAGGCACAATAAGGACAATCTTCTTCTCCTCATCTCTCTGTTCCTGTGCCTCACTTCACTGTCTGCGTCCTTGACCTTCTGCACCACTACCAGCTACACACCCTGCAACCCTCCTGCAGAGTGCAGACAGTTGCCCATGTAGCCTTACTCTGATGGTCTGTCCCTCAGATCAGTTTGACCCAGGACCAGGATATTCCACTGTGTTGGCCAAGGCCTAAACCATCAGGTTCATTGCCTACCTTGACTCCACCTTTATGTATCTCTGTGCCTAGCAGTGCCCTCTGACAAAGCTGTAGGGCATGGTACAACATTAGGGGTTCGATTCCCTGTTGTTGCTAGCTTGACTGTCTTTCAATATGACAATTGTGCTTTAATAAACGGCACAGGTCTCAGCTGTGGATGGTAGCATGTGTATGATACTTATGCTCCCAGCTGAGGCTGTTGATGAATCCTGCCACTGCAGTGGCCTGCAAGGCATGGTATTTTTACTGTCCTTCAATGTTGACCTCATCTCGGCAACATCCCTAGGTCATGTTCTATTAGTATCTACTGCATGTTCCCCAGATCTGGGACAAAGCCAGTCACCATGTGTTGCAGTTGACTCCTGTATCTATGATTAAGTAAACTTATCTAAGTAGCCAGTTGTATTTTGCAAACTGTGCATGCTGCAGTGTTTGCATATGCATATGTGTTTTTAGGGTTTATATTTTTGCAAGACTCCTTTTTTTTTTTTTGCTAAGCTACAGAGAAAATGCATTTAAAAATGACTCCAGTGTTTTATTTTAAAAGTTCACTGTATGAACTATTTCACTCACTCCAGCACATCACTGTTGGGACAGTTTATTTATTTGAGTCATATATCACAGCTATTATTTTGTAAAGGGGTCTGGCCCTGTATCTTGCTGATAAGCAATGCGCTGATTATTCTGTCCTCTTGCATCTTGTGAGGTGCTCATTTATATGTTTATAGCAACAGCTGCCAAGTGCACTACACAGCAGCACAGTCGACCACAAAATGTCCCACTTAAATTCCCCTCTAACTGTATATACCCCGTTCTGGAAGACAGAGGTTTGTTTATTCTTTTTAAATGTTGACAGGTTGATGGGTATGTAAGAATCTGTTTGAAAATAAAAAAAAAACATTGTTTTTATTAATCCATCCATGCCCCCACATTTAAAGCCCTGCTGATGTCTCCATAAAGTACAAAAGCCTTACCATTCCATTCACAGAAATAAGTACCTGCAGCAGCCTTGTTGGTGTCCCTCCAAGACATGTGCCTTTGTGTGAATGAAACTTCTTTATGCTGAATGTACTGCACTGAATTTAAAGCCAGGAGATCTTCATTGCACATTTGGCAACTAAAACTGTAGAGAGTGGTATGTGGCACATAATCCAGTCCTACAGGTGTACTGAGAACCTGAATGAAACTATGTTTTGGTATTCTTTCAAACTTTTTTTCCGTGATGTGCTTTTTTTCTTGGGGGGGGGTGGCTGTTGCCCTCCTAACAATGCTTGTCTCCATTTCCTAAGTTGTTTGCAATGGCAAGTACCATGAAAATGAGACGGGATGAGACCTGAGACATCACTCCTACATTTTTTATGTTGTCTTGCGTGTGCAGCGCAGACAACATATTGTGGTAGCTTGCTGTGGAGTAGCAGGTTTTGGAGGTGTGGTCATGTTGTGGCCAATGGCGTTACAACTTTTTTGGGCTTGGCTCTGTGCCACAAATAAAATAGCATGTTATGTATGGCAGCACGGCAAAAGTGTGTCAGCAACTTGAAGCAATTTCACAGCTGCAATGAGGGAGCGACCCATCACTGCAGGGAGTGCCTTGCCTGGTGTAACATTTCAGTAAACATGCTGGCTGTCAGCCATCCATCTCTCACAATCTCCTGCAAGCCAACCTCGGATGTGCCCAATCCCTCTGTCTGCATGCCCCCTTCCTAGTTCATTTGCTGATGGGGTTGCCCAATCCCCCTGTAGGCATGCCCTTCCCAAGTTCATTTGTCAACAGGGGATCACAATCCACGTCAACATAAATTCCCTCAAAGTTTATTTGTTTGCTGAGGGGTGCCCAATACCTTCCGGCATCATGCCACCCCCAAACACAGAGACGCTTTCTTAGCTGATGGGGGTTCCCACTTCCCATCAGCTTCAGTCCCCTGAAAAACAGAGGTGACACATTGGGAGCCCACCCCACTGTGCAAAAATGTCCTTCCCGCAATGTTACCTTTTTTTAACCTGTAAAACTGAAAATGATCCCTCATTGTCTACTGTGCCCCTCCCAACCCGCTCCCCTTTGCACCCACCTCCTCACCCCATACTTACCTACGGAGCCTGGTGCAGCAATCTTCAGTGGAGCGGGAACACGTCTGTACTCTTCTAAGCTAACCGCGAACTGAAGAAAATCATGGAAAGCTGTATAATGGCATCAGTGGTGGGGGTGGGGGGGGTTGTTTCAATTTAGTTGGATATCTCAGCCATTTATGTGACTTTTCGGCTTCAAATTTTCAACATGGGGTTCTTGCAACCCCACCTGATGAACTCAGTCACTATCATTTCATTATTCGGTCCTGAAAAGTGATTTCATGGTCACTGTACAGAATCAACTTTTGGGACTGTTCAACGAAATGACAGTGTCACTGTTCATGAGGTGGGCTCCCAAAAAGCCTATGTTGCAAATTTGGTGAAAAAATTCCCAAAAAAAACTGTGTTACAAGCATGCATTGCACAGTTTCCACACACATTCGTAACTTGAAGAATTGTTATTTTCACTCCAGATTTTCAACATTGCCGTTTTTTCTCACCTCTTTATGAACAGTACAGCTGTCATTTTTCCCATCCTGCCCGATATGTGTTTTCACACATCTGGCACACCATGGCATGGTCGCTGTGGGAAAATCAATATTCGGGATAGATTGAGAAAATTACAGTGATACTATTCATGAGCAGAGGTCCCAAAATGCCTATATTGAAAATTTGGTGAAAATATTCCACAAAATTACTGTTATGAGTGTGCAATGCGCAGTTCCCATGCACACGCATAACTTTGAGACTTTTTAGTATTTTTATTCCAGATTTTCAACTTTGCCATTTCTTCATAACTCGTTATGAATGGTACAGCTGTCACTTTTCACCTCCTGCCCAAAATCTGTTTTGGCACATCTGGCGCAGAATGGTATGGTCGCTGTGGGAGATCAATGTTTGGGACAGATTAACAAAATCACAGTGCCACTTTTCATTAGTAGAGGCCCCAAATGCTTTCATGAGGTGGGGTCACAAAAAGCTTATGTTGAAAGTTTGCAGTGCAAATACCAACAAATGCCCGGGGTGTTCGGGTTTCTAACCGTAACGTTCCACCCTGTAGAGACTGACAGGTGTCAAGGGTGTGACTTTGGATTGTCGGCTGTAATGCTCACACCATTCCACTCCCACCCCCACCCTGCAGCCAGTGACAGGCATCAAGGTGAGCCTTGGACTCTTTGGACTCAAAGATCACCCCATTCTCCTATACTATTCCTATCTCAATGTATTTTCTTATGGAATGGAGTGAGTGTAAGGCCCAATGACCCCAAGGCACAACGCGACACTTGTCAGAGTCTGTAGGGTAGGATGAGGTGAAATGGCATGAGTGTTATGGCTGATGACCCAAAGGCACACCTCAATGCCCATCAGTCTCAGCATGGTGGGGTGGGGTTGACATCAGTTCCATACTTCACTGCCATTCCTATTATGCATCTCTCTTAACTCCTGCACTACCAATGTTAGTACCAGCAAGACAACATTCGGCATTGACAAATGCTTGTTCTCTTTCCTTTTGCTCATTAAAAAGTTATCTATGTGATAAAATTGTACAGGATGTATACAACAACTTTCAACGTGGCAGCTGACATATCTATTGCTATTCCCCCACTACATCATCAGCATTGTGATCTCACTGACAGTGACATCACAGGTGACAGGCATGGGAGCTAGTGAGTGGCAATTCCTAAGCAGCAGTGATGTAACAGTCAGTGAGGTTACAATGCTGATGATTCTGGGGAGCAGAGATAGATATGTCAGCCGTCAGGCAGAGTGCTGCCTCACACCTCATACCTACTAACATCAGGTAAACAATCTTCTGAATAACCAAAGGGAAAAGAAAAAAAAACACCTCAGATATAAAGGTAATGGCTGACTGCCTTTAAAATTGATATTAGTTTTAGGCAGTACACTAGCTCTTTAAACACTTTCACTCAGTTTCAATTTGTTTTATAGTGGCTGCAGGCTTGGTGCTGAGAGGTAGATTCAGAAGTTAGCCAATCACAACATTGTATTTGTAGGTTGTTGGGATGGGCTAGTTCTGTCCTTTGCTACTCCTGGATTGGTTATTGATACAATGGGCATTTCCAGGGTGCATCGCACATGCTTGCCGCTGGTTCGCAATTGACTGTTGAAGGGTGAGGATGCCAGAGTGAGTAGAATGGGGTGATAAGCTGTGGTAATGCTTTCAGTGAGGAGAGGAAGCTGTTTTTTAAATGCTTGTTTTTATTTTAAATGCCATCACTAAACTGCAGCTGTTACGGGGCTCCTAATGTGGGTGGCAAGTAAAAGTGCACTCCAGAATGTGTGATTGTTGGCACAAGTCAATTATGATCCTACGGAGCCCCTGATCGGGTGTCCCCACCCAGACGGGCCTCAGTGGAAGCCGCTTCCTGCCTGCCACCTTCCCCTCACCACCGGCAGGCCAGCAAAGTAACAAAGATCCTATGGAGCCCCTGATCAGGTGTCTTCGCCCAGACGGAACTCAGGGGAAGTGGCTTTCTGCCTGCCACCCTCCCCTCACCATTAGCCAGCCAGAAAAGAAACAAAGATCCTATGGAGCCTCTGATTGGGCGTCCCCACCTAGATGGACCTCAGGTGAAGTGGCTTTCTGCCTGCCACCCTGCCCTCACCACTGGCTGGCCAGGAAAGAAACAAAGATCCTACAGAGCCCCTGATTGGGTGTCCCCACCCAGACTGACCTCAGGGGAAGTGGCTTCCTGCCTGCCACCTTCCCCTCACCATCGGCCAGCCAGGAAAGAAACAAAGATCCTATGGAGCCCCTGATCATGTGTCCCCACCCTGACAGACCTCAAGGGAAGCAGCTTCCTGCCTGCTGCCCTCCCCTCACCACCAGCTGGCCAGCAAAGAAGCAAAGATCCCATGAAGCCCCTGGTCAGGCATCCCCGCCCAGACAGACCTTGGAGGAAGCAGCTTCCTGCCTGCCATCCTCCCCTCACCACCAGCCTGCCAGCAAAGAAACAAAGGTACACTTTCCTTCTATGGATCACCACCAGCTTCTCGATTGGCTGCTGCCACATGGAAGAAACCCACCATTGGCTGCCTACCCTAGCCACTGCTTTCCAGGCTATTGGTTGCGCATCTTAACCCGTGAACCAAGCTAGGGCACCCGGGCTGATACTCTCGGCATCTTCGCGCTTCTGACTTTGGCACTTTCTCCAGTTTAGTTTTTAGCATAATTTTTCTAATCTCTGCCAATCCTAATTTAATTGTTGTACCATAGCTGTTACTTTGAATGCTTAGTTTAGTTACAGTGTGTTTAGCCAGCACTATACTTGTTTTTGTTCAGCTAATTGCAAGCCAGCATTTCTGTTGCTCAATGTTAAACTGCCTAACTGCTAGAATTGGAATCTTCTCTGCTGCTGTTCCAGTCTGTGCCCTCATTTTCTCATTCTACTGTCTGCCATACATTTGTTCCCTATTTCTCTAAGCTTCTCTGTCTGACCTGTGCTTTCCTTGCCCTGCACTCCTGCTAATGTTTCTGTTTCCCTCACCTCTCCATTCCCCCAGCTCCCATGCTAACACCTTGCTCTGTCTTTCTTGCCTCACCATCTGATCACCATCCCTCCCAGCGATTGTCTGATCCCTACTGAATTTTACCCCCTGCTATTCAAGCCTGTCTCCTGTTCCTTTTGTATTTGTGTCTGCTCCCCACCCCATGATTTGTGCTTTGTGACCAGTGATCTCTCACTTCTTTTAAGTGTGTTCCACTTCTCTCCCCTTCCTCCAATCCTACAGAGCCCTTAATGGGCATCCCTGCTGAGATAAACCTCGGGAGAAGTGACTTCCTGCCAGCTGCCCTCCCTTCACCACCAGCTGGCCAGCAAAGAAACAAAGATACGCTTTCCTTCCACAGATCCCTAGCAGGTTCTCAATTCGCTGCTTCCACAAGGAGGAAGCCCACCATTGACTGCCTGCCCTAGCCACTGCTTTCCTATTGATTGCGCCTCCTAACCCAGTGCTGTGAGCCAAGCTTGGACACCCAGGCTGAGTCTCTCGGCACCTTTGCACTTTTGACTTTGGCTCTTTCTCCAGCTTAGTTTTTCTCACACCCACTCTCCCCTGTCCTGTCACTCTTTAAATCTGCCTTCCTGCAGTCTCCTCTCTACCTCTCCTCCCTCTCTCAGACTAGTTCTCTCCCTTTAGAGCACATTTGTCCCTTAAAAACATCACTCCTTGTTTTTACCCACCTTGCTTTTACTGCATATAGTTGCTTGCCAGTTCCCTCTCCTCACCTCTTAGCTGGCAGCGCACTGATTATAATTAACATCCTGTCAGACTACCTGCTCAGCTTTGAAATCTCTCTTATTGCCTTTTATGGCTGTCTGTCTTGTAGGCACCCTCTTGGTAGCTGACTTCTGCACCTCAGTTCTCACTTCTGACCAGGCAGACCTCAAACAATTCTGTGTCACCTCCAGTTCCCCCCATTACATCCCTCCCCCACCAAGATGGGAATGCACCTCACTTGGATCCCTCATGCTTGCATTTCTCCCCAACCTACAGCGTTGCCTACTTGGATTTTTCCTTCACTCCCTCGCTTTCTCGACTCCTTCCCTTGGCACCCAGTACTCCTACCACGTACTTTTTTCACACAAAAGAATGCAATTATATAGCTCCTTTTCTCTATTAACTGCATGAACTCTTAGTCTTATTCCGGATTTAGTATAATATTTTTTTTGTTCTTACTGACCAGGAAAGGAACACTGCCTATTTTCAGCCTCCTCCCAGGTGTGGAGGAATACAGATGCAAACAGACTTATGATATTTAAGCAGCTTAAGCTGTTGGTGATTTTTTAGTGAATGGTTGCCTTTATCATGATTGCAGTACTGCTTGTGGTGGACTATTGGGACCTCCATGGCCATTAAAAGTCAAAAGAAAAGGGAGAAGTCTGCTCCATATATCCATATCACCCATCTCAGAATACAGAATGCTTCAGAGAAATCACCCACTGACCAGTAAGGTTGCATAATAGTTTTATTTGTATTTATTTTGCTATGGGGGTTGGGGGGACCACTGAACACCAATGAGGGGAATGGTGTGGAGGGTTTGGAGACGAGTGGTGTTGGAATTTATACATATTCTTCTAGTTCATACACATGTGGTGACCGGGATGGGCACACTGAGCTGATGCCATGGACTAGGCAGGAGTGGGGGGGGCCATTGACCACAGATGGTGTTGCTGGGGTACCAGGGTCAGGGGTTGGGTTGTGTTGCCAAGGCACAACTAGGTGTGCAGGGGGGGATGACTTGCACAGCAAAATGGAGATGGGCATACATGTTGGGGGTTGGGGGATGCATATTTGGGCTGTCATGTTGGAGGAATATTGGCACAAACAGGGATCAGGCATACATGGGGTGGGGAGATGCAGGGCTCGAATGAGGTTGGGCCAGGCCTGTGTTTGTGGGGTGAATGGTACATATGGGGACAGAGCCATCATGTGTTGGTGGGTGTTCCAGTGCATGCACAGGGACAAGGCCCAGTTGTGCGCGAGGAATATCTGGCCACACAGGGTTGGGGTGAGTCAGTGTGCGTGTGTGTGCATGGGTTTACAGCTATGTGGTGTGGTGTGCTGTGCCATGGGGGCCAATATCGGGTAGGAGAGGTACACCAGACAGTGGAGCATGTCCAAACAGGTCTGGGTGCCTGCTAGAGGTATTCATGCAACCAGACCTGCACCTACATACATGAGGGATCCACTCCTTGACCTAGGATAGGCATCCAATTGGATGCCCGCCTAGGTCCGCTACTTTGCCATGGCTGCCTTGTGCAGTCTTGTGCACTAGGGCAGTGCCATGGACAGGTGTCCAGCAGGTGCTTGCGGTAGTGAATACTATGCACCCTGTACCTGTCTGGGGCCACGGAGCTACGCGGGCGAGATACACACCTCCAGCATGTATTTCCCATCCATTCATGCATAGGGCCCAATATAATCACAAAGTAAACCTTGTAACCATGTTGTGCTTGAGATTGGATCTAAGAATCTGGTCCCTGATTTTAGACCCATACATTGAATTATAACTGATGTTGATGAATTCAATAATAGGACTCATTTAACCTTAAGTCATGGGAAAATATAAAGAATGTCTTAGGGCCATGAAAAAACTGTTCTTTCAAGTTTCTTCATCTGCAGTTCTTGCCAGTTTCCTGCATATGGCCTTCCTATATGTTGTGGACCTTATCTGCTAGTACTGTAAGTTCCTGCCCACTCTTTCTTTCATTCCTCAGATATACAGTAAATCAGGAGATGTCCAAACTTTAAGGATAGGAAACTCAGCTTTTGAGCCAAGCATAAGTGGGAACACACCAAAGAGAGTATGCTAGCTGATCAGCAAAGTCAAGGTGCCTTCCTCAGCAGGAAACAGAAGCTACGGAAATCACACTTCCACAGGATTTATAATGTGGATGTGAGCTGGAGCAGGACTGCACAAGGTTGTGCATCCGCATGTGATGTTATAAACTCATTCCCTCGAAGGATTTGTTGTATGCCAGTGATGTTCTCTTTGTGGCTTAACCTCAACATCCTCTGAAGAACAGCCCTAATGATTCATGATGAGTTTTGCACATTTATATTTTGGAAGGACGGACTGAGGCGTACGTGTTCTGCTTAGTGAAAAATTACTTATTTTAACCTACTGTATGTTGCAACTAATGAGGATATGTGGACCATTTTTACCTTCATTTAAACTGAATGTTAGAAAGTTCAGCTAATTTTCTATACTCAGCCTTGTTATACTCAAATGAATATTTTCCCTTGACTATCTGGCTTTTCTTCTTTTTTTTAAACTTTCTGTTTATTGTTATACAGTAGACATACAGTCAGTTCTCTGGAGGTAGTACATGAGGAGATACATATTAAAAATATGTAATTCCACATGAGGGCACCACCCCTCTTAAAACAAGCAGGGTAAAGGTTTAACATACTGCTTCAATTAGAGATCTCATATGGGGGGAATCAGTAAATACATTTTAAACCATGGATAAGTTTAGACATTTGGTGCTGCTTGAAAAAGCCCATGAGCTGTATGATAATATAGTCTATGAGAATGTCCGTAAGGCTTTTGAAGTCTATATCCTGTAAAGGATAGAAAGATATCATGCTAAACCACTTTTTAGGAACTTTACTGGTATCCTTTTGAATTGTGTTTAAAGCTCCCCAATTATTAACTTTCATAAGTACTTAGCAAAGAGATAGTAAAGCCACCTCCTGTTATAACATAAATATCTTAAGGAGGCATCCTGAGTATAGGAAAGTACATCTTAAACCCCCAACTATATTTGCCCTATTTAAACCACCTTAACATTTATTCAAAGGTGCCTAAACTTAAGATGTCATTCTGAATAAAATAATTTTAACAGGAAAACGTTCACAAAATGGGGAATAATCATTAACAGAAGCCTATTCAGCTCAACACACTCAGTACATTATAGTACTTTTATTAATTAATGTGCTTTCAGTCTCAAGCCCAGACTATGGAATCTAGCCCAATTAGAGCAAACCTAGAGCCTGACATGATAACAGAGAATTCAGGTCTCCCCTTCGTCCAATTCTTCCTAATCGATCTTCTCTGGGGAATTCATCTGAATAGACGGTGCTGTGTGGCTTTGGGCCCACTTCAGGGCCTCACTGTAGTCAGAAAAAACGAAGACCTTGCCTGCATGATGAATCCAAAGATGTGCTGGGAAGAGCATTTTGTAAGGTATTCCTGCTTCCCGTAGGATGGCCCAGACATCGTTGAAACATTTTTCCTTTTGCCTCATGGCAAAGTTTAGGTCCAGATATACTCATACTTGATTGTCATCATGGAGCAGCATTATTTTCTGGTGTGCTAATGCCAGAACAAAGTCCCTTGATCCCACACCATCCAGGACTGCCACAGGGTTGTCAGATTATCCCCTGAATGCCACTTGGTAGGCTTTCTGTATCTTGATTTGGCAGACAGAAAATGGTTTCCCCAGTTGCTGCTCAATCCAGTCATACATGAACAGGCCTAGATGGTCCCTTTCATTCCACTCGGACATAACCACAATATGAAGATTGACCACCCATTCTTGATTTTCTAGAGCCTCAAGCCTGGAGCGGAGATGCGTGTTTTCCTTCACAAGCGTGGTAGCAGTGCCAGGGCCACCTTCGAACTCTTGCAGGTCTCCATGGCTTCTGATTTTATTGAAGTCACCTCTGTTTCCAGGTTCGTAACCCTGTTTGCCATAGTCTCAAATTTCTCTGCCAGTCCCGACACTGTAAAGATGAGGCAATTGATTTTAATGCCTAAAGTTTGTAGGGTTTCTTCTCCAGTACCAGGATCTTCAGGTGCAGTGTGTCCTTGGGACAACCATGTGGTTGGGGGACCTGAGACATTTTTACTTTTTGCTCCTTCCTGCTGACACTTTTTTTTGTTTGGATTACCCATATTTGTTGTACTGATATTCTGATTTACTTTTTTATCATGGAATTCTTCAAATCATCTGATATAGTAATGTAATTTAACTTAGTTTTATGATTTTGAAGAGAGCTTTAACTCTTAGCCACTGTTTATCTTGGGCTCAACAGTACCCCTCCCCCCTGTTTTTTTTTCTGGCTCCTATAATATACCCCATCAAATGAACAACAAAAACTAAACTAAGCAGGTACTGACTTTTTTTCATTGTACATAAATAAGGCATTAGTTTATTGTCCTTGCTGAGATATGATAATCTTATTAGATGCCTATTTCTTGAGCAGGTAGGATAAAATGGGTTGTCTAGCAGCTGGTACCTCCCATCACACCAAACTCACCACTCAGTAGTAAGGGAGGACAGCACTAATACTGATTCTTAATGCCACTAATTGGGCAACATCTGGAGTCAAGATCACATAGAACATGGAGTGGGGAATGTTACCTACAGTATCTTGCCATTCTGAGGAGTATTCAGTAGGAACCAATGCACTCAGCATAGCCAAGAAACCTGAATTTGATTTCAACCTACCCCTTGATAGAATTAGACAGTGATCTTTCCTCTAACCTATCAGCTGGAGTGAGGTCCCTTGTGTCTTGTCTCTGTACCCTGGGTATCCTCTGGATTGAGAGGACAGGTAGCTGATGGACCGGCCCCAGCCTGTCATCCTCTTCCGGCAGTGCTCTGCAATGCCAAGACGATGGCTAACAAGACCACTATAATGGCTGGTCTTGTTGGGTCAGTTGACTTGCATTATGGAGACCTGGCTGGGAGATACCTCAGGCCCTGTACTAGAGGCATCTGTCCAGGCCGGGTACTCTGCTGTGCACTGCCCGAGAAAGGATTGCAGGGGAGAGGTGGTTGTGATCTGTTTTGGTTGGAGCTGGGCCCAATGGTGCACCCAGTTGGAGACACCAGTTCTTTTGAGTGTGTGGTAGTACAGGGGGGTCCTGGCATGGAATTTAGAGTGCACCTGTTCTATTGTCCACCTGGGTGGGAGCAGGGCTTCTTGCAGGAGGTGGCATTCTTTGTCACTGAGAGGGTGTTGGAGTCAGTAAGATGGATTGTTCTCGGTGACTTCAACACCTGGGTGGACGATGTGATGTCACGCGGGGCCAGAGATCTCTTGCTAAGTATGGAGGCTCCAGGCCTGATCCTACATTCCATATCTGGGACCCACCAGTCTGACCATGGACTTGATCTAGTGTATTCCCTGGGGCTTGAAATTGACACCTTCAAGATTGATCAGGTCACTTGGTCCAATTATTGCACCACTGGGTTCTGCTTTAAAGCCTTCCCAAATGTCCCATCCCTTATGGAAATGGTCCAGTTCTGCCCTTTGAAGGATGTTCAAACAGAGGAACTGGTTGTGGAACTGAATGTTTTGTCTGTGTTGGAGGCTTGCGCCACTGGCCTGGGAGATACAGTAGTGACCTATAATACTGCTGTTGCTGGGGCGCTGGACCATTTGGCACCAATCCATGTATGCTTCCTAATCTTCCACCTTGGCTCCCTTTGGTTTGATGGGGGGGCTAAGGAAATTAAAGACAAGGGGACCAAGATTAAAGAGGCTTTGGAGGAAGACTGGGTCTCTGGAGGACAAGCTGGTTCTGATGACTCATCGCGATGAGTATCAAAATGCAATCATTCAGAAAAAGGCAGCATTTGTGTCCAGGACGATTGCAGCTGGGAAGAATTGACTGGCTCAGCTCTTTTGAGTTGTAAACAGGTTATTACATCCAGCCTGTCTAGAATCCTTTAGAGCATTTTCAACTCACAAGTGTGAGGAGTTTGCACAAGTCCTCTTAGGCAGAATGTCCTCTGTGAGATTCAGGATTGCTCCAAGCGGAATTCAATCCTCCAGCAGTGGTGTGTCTCACATGGGCGATTGCATTTAGCTGCCCAGGGGTGAGTTCTGGCCAGTGAAAGTGCAGGAGGTCTGTGAGATGGTCCTCGGGCTGAAACAAACATTCTGTGACCTGGATCCTCGTCCGAAGTGGCTACTGTTTGGCTGGATCATGGCCCTGGGCCTGGTCTTTGCTAGGATAGTTGGGAGTTCCTTGTCAGCCGGGATCTTTTCAGAGTCTTTGAAACAGGCTCTGGTTAAGCCCCTACTGAAGAAACCATTATTGGACCCTGATGTCCTAGCAAATTACCAGTCTAGCTTGAACCTTCCCTTTTTAGGGAATGTTCCTGAGAAGGTGGTAGCAAAACAGCTAGAGGATTATCTCATAGACTTCCAAACTTATGAACCTTTCCAGTCTGGATTTAGGGCCAAGCATAGCACAGAGGCAGCACTGGTCAGGGTGTTGAATGACCTGTTCATGGTGAGGGATAGGGGAGAGCATACAATTCTTGTCCTCCTTGATCTCTCCTCAGCGTTTGACATTGTGGACTTTGGGGTGTTGTTGGACAGGCTGAGAAAGTATGTGGGACTCACTGGCAAAGTCATCAGCTGGTTTAAGTCCTTTCTCCGGGACAGGTCCTAGAGGGTAGTGTTGGGGAATTGTTCCTTGAACCCAAGAGAACTGCCCAGTAGAGTTCCCCAAAGTTATGTCCTCTCCCCCATGTTGTTCGCAGTATACATGCTGCCCCTGGGTGAGGTCATAAGATGGTATGAGCTGAGTTTTCATTGTTATGCTGATGATACTCAGCTCTACCTGTCTTTCACACCTGGGAGACCTGATGCTGTTGATGTGCTGAATAAAAGCCTGGCCAAGATCCAGGCTTGGATGGCCTCGAACTGGCTGGGACTTAACCCTGGGAAGACCGAGGAACTGGTGGTAGAGCCAGGTCAGAGGGTTGGGCTTGCAGCCTCTGGTGATAGGGTGGGCCTTTTTATAGGTCTGACAGAACTGGAGGTTTCATCAAGGGTGAAGAATCTGGGCACTGTGTTTGGCAGGGGACTGACATTTGATGTTCAGGTGTCAGCAGTTGTATGGACTGGATGTTACCATCTCTGGAACATCACCCAGATCAAGCCCTTTGTCCCACCGGATGACCTGGCTATACTGGTCCATGCTTTCGTGACCTCAAGGCTTGACTGCTACAATGCCCTCTACCTTGGGGTCGGAGGTGGTGTGCTGTGGTGCCTGCAGCTGCTGCAGAATGTAGCAGCATGGGTGTTGACTGGTCATTCCAGATTCAGTCATATCACTGCAGTGCTGCATGAGCTGCACTGGCTGCCATTTCGCTGGTGCATCACCTTCAAGTTAGGTCTTTTGACTTACAAGGCCCTACAAGGATTGGGGCTGGGCTACCTGAATGATCTCCTGCATCCCTACGTCCTGTCTCTCCCCCTCAGATTAGCTACTGGTGCTGTCCTGGAGATCCCCAGAGTGTGATTGAAGAGCTCTGGGGATCAAGCATTTGAGGTAGCTGCCCCGGCTTTGTGGAATTCATTGCTGGGGTATATCCGAGAGGCACCATCTACTGAGATATTTAAACATCAGCTAAAATCCTTATTCATGCAGACTTTTGGAGTATGAGGGGTCATTAAGATCTAGAATGGGTTCAGCTGTTCTAACTATGATCAGTTTTATATACATATATATCTATATCTATCCATCCTCTCTCTCTCTCTCTCTCTCTCTCTCTTCTCTCTATATATATATATATATATATATATATGTGTGTGTTACTGTTCCTGTTCTGCTATTTATGTATTTCTAATGTTATGGTAAGGGCACCCTGAGCCTTTGGGGAAGGGTGCCCCAAACAAATAAAATCTACTACCACTACTACTTTTAGGGTGAATAGCTGGTTTGACTCCCTTGTCCCTTTTATTAGATGCTCAGCAAAGAAAGTGAACTTCCTTGCCACTGTCTGTGAGTGGAGTTGCATAGCTGAGTCCTGCAATTGTCTAACTGTAAAACTCAAAAGAATTCTGTAATATGTAGATATAATCTGTCAACATAAGTGGAATCAGTGTAATGTTAGTTAGTACAGTATTCCCTATTTCAAAGAAACCCCTTTCCTAATAAGAATGTGCTGCAAAGGTCCCAAACACACCTTCACATTACAGTAAGAGTGACATAGAGTTGTGTAATCACAAATGTGGCAACTACAAAATTAGAAAAAAATCTTGATGTAGTCCCTGTCAATTAAAAATAAAGCTGTGCTATGTTGAGTTGCAAACACAGTTGCAGATTTACCTCTTTAAGAACTCAAATGTGGCTATTTGAATATATATAACATTAACTCAAATTAATAAGATTCTTTACATGTAGTGCAATATAAATCGGTCAGTGGAGCCCTTAGATAATATTGCAATTTATTTAAACCTGTGAGAAAAACACATGTTGTCCTTCTTGCCAGTTTGGATACCGAATGGGAAATAATTACATCTTTGACTTCATTTTTGCCAGGGTGAAAGATTTGCCATTTTTGGCAAGTACAGTATTTTTTTTTAAAACATAGCTGCAGTGAATGTGCAAGTTTGCTTTTTCTGTGAAAGCTGTTGTCAGATGAGTCCTTATTCTGTCACTATTCCAGCTTAACAAGCTTTTTAATAACATGACTTTTTCTAACACTGAGGGCTGTGAGTGGGGCTTACAACATCTAATTAAAATTATTCTTTAATAAGAAAACAGATGAGTTTCCCGTATATACAGGAGATGCATGAAAAGAGACCCAGAAAATGTGAAGAATATGGAAAGTAAGCATCCCTTTAAAAAGGCTTTAACATTTTGCTTCCATCAAGTTGCTTCAACAACATCATTGTCTAAACCATAGACTGCAACAGGCAAAATGCCGACACGCAAAATTTCACCTGTCAGAAAATCAATGTTTTTTTTACAGGAGGCAGCCCGAGTTGGAGTTGATTCAAAGTGGGTGAAACACTGGCCAAACAGCAAAATTCGTACAGCCACTGTCACAGTAATGGTCTTCGCTGTAAAAATTTAGATGTTTTGCTGGTATATGCAACATTTCAACCAGCTCTGAGCCCAGCCATGTAGACATTCTATTGCCTATGTGAAAGGGTTTTACAACAACTATTTGAAAATCCACCTATGACAAGGTTAACATATCCACTGAAGAGAGACAGGCACTGCATTCATTACAAGAAAACAAACATGTAAGCATGAAGCCATCTGATAAGGATGGGAGTGCGGTTGTAATGAGCAGTGCAGGCTACAAAATCTGTAATGTAAACCAAGTGCTTCGATACTACCAAATCTGTGGAAGATCTGTTGAAGATGTCAGTCAGCTGAAGTACTCTATGCATTGAGCTCAGACTACAAAAATTACATTTCTCTCAAGATGTTGCCTGTACAGGTGGTGGAGAGGAAGCGTGATGTACTGCTGCAAGGAGACCAAGAAAACTGAAGCCAAGAGTGACTCAAACCATTAGTCTCTCTGTGACGATAGCAAAATATTTTTATAATTGTTTGCCACCATGAGCTTGGCCTGTTTAATGTACTGTTTGCTGTGTTGCTGCCTACTACTACTACTAAAGGTACAGTATGCTCTGGACAACCGTGACTCCTGTAGCCAGTCTCCTCACGAGGGAGAATGTCCTTTTAGCTGCAGGAGATGGATTAGGGAATAGGTGGTGGTCTCTGAAAGAATCTGGACTTGGATATGTTCATCATTAAGGCTTTAACACTAACTCATTTCTAACATATCTAAACTAAATGACATCCAAAACTTGAAGGGCTAGCTATTCAAAGGGGTTGCACCTGGCACAACTGAGTTGCACTGGCTGCACCCCTGCAGTGCGCCCCAGTGTGATATTCAAAAAAGGGACTTGTGTAGTGCAAGTTCCAATGCACTGGGGCACATTGGTAATGTATGTGGTGCATCTGAAGGGGGCATGCCTATGCATATGCAGCACATCCCGATATTCAGCCTGGGATGTGCAGCACATCTGCTGGCCTGACCCCTAGATGTGCTGCATACTGGGGCACAAAGTTGAGCCAGAAAAAAATGCTCAAATGCCAGCCACCCACAGGTGGGCTGCTGCGTTGCAGGGTGCAACACAGCAGCCACCAGCCGTGGGTGGCCAGCCGCCAACCCAGAACACCATCCAACAGCACCCATATGGTCCGTGGTAGTCTAGTGGTACCCCTCTCCCTCCCATAACCCCAATCATGGGTAAAATGCAGTAGAAATACTCCCTGGTAGTCCAGTGGTCCCCCCCCTTCCTGGAACCCCAATCATGGATGAAATGCAGTAACGACAATCCCTGGTAGTCCAGTGGTTCCCTCCTCCCTCCCAGTAGTCCAATCATGGGCAATGGTAAAACATAGACAAGCCCTGGTGATCCAGTGGTACCCCCACCCCTCTGATGCGCCAGTCAGCTGTAGAATAAAATAATTTCCTTCTTTGGTAGTCTAGTGGACCCCCACCCCACCCGATGCACGATCACTGGTACTCCATCTTGAAATGTATCCCTGGTGGTCCACTGGCAGCTAACCACACAGACTCCTGCTGCCCCATCAGGCTGGCGGAGAGCCAACTCCGCCCAACAATCATTTAGGCCACCCACTGAATGACAGCTTACAGTATGTGCTGTAAGACCATTGTTCCATGCTGTGGACCAGTGGCTTGCAGGCAACTGGGGGAGATAGTCATGAGTATGTGAATGGACTTCATTCACATATTTGTGCCTATTTCGGCACAGTATGCCCTGCAAGTCCATTGGTCCACAGAATGGACAAATAGGCTTATGGTGCATACTGTAAGCTGTCATTCGGTGGGTGGCCAGGTGGTATATGGGTGGATTGAAGCTGCCTGCCTATGATGGGGGAGCTGGGTGGGCAGGGGTCCTGTGTGGTGGGGGATGGGGGGCGTCACTGGACCACCAGGGATACATTTCAAGATGGAGCACCAGTGATTGGTGCATTGAGTGGAGTGGGGTGTCCACTAGACTACCAGGGAAGGGGAATTATTTTATTCTATGGCTGATCAGTACATTGAGAGGTGTGGGGGTACCACTGGATCACCAGGGCTTGTCTATGTTGTACCACTGCCTACGATCGTGCTACAGGGAAGAGGGGGGAACCACTGGACTACCACAGAGTATTTCTACTTCATTTTACCCATCATCAAGCTACAGGGAGGGGGTACCACTAGATCACCAGGGATTATGTTTACTGCATTGTACTGGCAATTGCAGCTACGGGAAGGGAGGGGGGAACAACTGGACTACCAGGGATTGTTTGTACTGCATTCTACCTGTGATCAGGGTCATGGGAGGGAGGGGGAACCACTGGACTACCATGGATTGTATTTACATCTCTTTCTACCACTATCACGGCTACATGGTGGGGGGGTTGCCACAGGACCCCCTCTGTCCATACCACATGCTATGCAGGGTGCCAGGCACATTTTGCCTGGCTGCCCTGCTTAACTCATGCAAATGGGGCCATAATGACATGCAAATGGCCCCATTTACACTTGCATACATTATGGCCCCATTTGCATGCCCAAGTCAGAATATCTCAGTACCGCACCCAAGCACAACTACAGTTGTGCTGGTGCATTCCCAGTCCTCCCTATCTGGGGAATGCATCGGTGCATTATATATGCGCCATGCACATTCTGTGCTATATTCAAAGGTGATGCACCATGGCACATCACCTTTGAATATCCCCGTGTCTGGCCTCTGGCGCATCTCGGTTGTGCTGCACCTCCACTTGTGCCATTGCCTAGCGCAGTCTGAATATCTGGCCCTAAATGTATTTGTTTATTTATTTCAAAAGTTTCAGCAGGAAAGGCATATTGAGCTGTAAACTGCCTATTTCCAGATGCATTCTGGGGTATAGAGGAAGGGGAGTAAACAGCACAATATGAAAAGAAAAATTAAACGCGTAAGGTGCAGTAGTAATATATAACAGGCACTATAAAGTTGCATACAATAACTTAAACTTACAGACCAACATAGTCAAAGGAGATGTGCTGCCCAAAATGGAGATGTGTGGTGCATCACATAAAATGCACAGAAGTGCTATATTCTGAAGGAGAGATGCATCATGCATTTCTGAATGTGCGATCATGTAGAAATAATGTATGTAGCGCAAACAAAGGCGACAGGTACATGAATAAGCCATGCATCCTTATATTTAGCCAAAATGTGCGGCACATCCCAGAAGTGTGCCGTGCAAAGTTAGGCAGACAAAAGAATGGCCTAAATTGGCCAGCCACCCACAGGAAGGCCAAGGAACTGCACACAGGTCATTCTGAGACAGCCCTTGAAAGTGCACCCATACACAGCAGTTATGTCTGGGCAGAAGTACCCAAAGGTTCATACTACTAAGGTTCATACTAAAGTGGAGATGGGAACAAGAAGGCTAAAAGCCCATTTGTGTTCCAGTCTTACTTGTAATACCTTAAATTGGCACCACTAAGTATGTATTTGTCTTGTCTGATTTTAAAGACTTACTTGGTTTCAGACAATATTATATCTAATGGCAATGAGTTCCAGAGATTTACCACTCTGACAGTGTATGAATATTTTCTAACATTTGTTCTAAACTTTTTCCCTTTGATTTGTAGTGGATGTCCCCTAGTTTCAATGTTATTGTCTTTAAAAGTTATATCTAGATTACACATGAGCCTAGAATATTGTAGCACATCATACAGAAAGAGAATATCACCACGTGCTCTATGTGTTTCCAAAGACATAAGTCGTAAGGAGTGTAATCTATTGGAAGACGTACTACTATATCCATCCACTATTTTTGTAAAGCGACGCTGCACTTGTTGTAGTTTTTTTCTTTCTGAGATTTTATAAGGATTCCAAACCTGGCATGAGTAATCCAGATGTGGTTGAACATATGACCTATGTAGGGGGAGAAGAACACTACTGGATCTTGATACAATATTTATCTTAATGGATCATATTATCCTGTTGGCCCTGTTTGTGGTCTCACTAACTTGTTGTTGGGTACTTAGATTATTCCCTATGTAGATACCTAGATCCTTTTCACCATCAGTTTTGCTAAGTGGTACACCATCCAGATAATAATTATATTTTTTGTTGAGGCTTCCCAAGTGCATTACTCTGCACTTTTCTTTGTTTAGTTTCATGTCCCATTCGTGGGTCCGGAGGGAAATATTGTTTAAATCCTGCTGAAGACTGTTTACTTCATTTACAGTGCTACAAGGGCCCCCTGACTTTATATCATCCGCATATTTTATGGTTATATCCTGCAGATTGTATGTTATGTCTGAAGTAGTAACATTAAACAGCGTTGGGCCAAGCCAGAGCCCTGGGGAACTCCACTGATAACAGTCCCTTCATTAGATGCATGCCCATTTATTGAGACACATTGTCTCCTTTCAGACAACCAGTCAGCTGTCCAGTTAACAGTAAGTGCAGTTATACCAATCCTTGTAATTTTGTCTATTACTACCCAGTGAGGCACACAGTCAAAAGCTTTGGAGAAGTCTAAATACATTATGTCACGTGGTGTGTTGCTATCCAGGTATGCACTAATTTGTTAATAGAAAACAAGTAGATTGAATGTACAGCCTTTATCTTTTACAAAACCATGTTGTTCTTGATCAATGTCTTTTATTTGTTCAGTTATCCTATCCTTCATAATGCTTTCCATCACTTTACCGGTCACACTGGTAAGGCTAATTGGGTGGTAATTTTGCACTAATTCCAGTCCCCCCCCCCTTTTTTTTTGAAATTCAACATCTTTATTGAATTATGACAAAACAGGAGGACATTTGACAAGGAGAGCATGAACCAGAATATAAATCACCAAAAATAAAAAGTAGATACTAAGATGACACCAGGATGTTACTGGATTCACTAAAGCTAAAAAGAAAAAAAACAAACAACAAACTACTATACCCTACCTCCCTCTACTCCTACAACCCCCCCACCCCCCACCCCAGGGATGTGCCTTATTGGAAAAAACATAACAAAAGCAAATGCCAAAAACTAATCAATATTCCCAACAGTAACAGGTATCAATGAAAGATAAGTTCCCCTTTTTTAAAAATTGGTATATAGCCACAGGTACTGGCACACCACGGACACTGCCCAGAGAGCCATCCCCCACACCGCACCGAGGACATAGACACCCAGCTGCCACATGCCAGTGCTGTCGGGTGCCACCCAGCATACCAGCAGAGCAGAGCAGATGGCCACACTGCTGCACATGTACCAGGGGCCATGGCCTGCATCCATGTGGCCTGCAGGGTGCCACCCAGTGGTGGCATGCACCCAGGGTGACGTCTGGAGCAACGGTGTCCAGGTATCCTGGTGGTACAAGTGGAAGCCTGGCATGTGCCAGGGACTGACCTGTGGCACCCACCCACCATGGTACACCATAGGTGCAGACAGGTGGGATCCACCCACTTGGGTACCTGGTCACCCTCTGCACACTGTCATTCCCTACAGTTATCACCATGTTCCTCTCATACAGGAGTGTGTGGGGCACTGCAAGTGATTGTATGCTGCATACAGAGCTGGTGTATCACATGCATGTGGTATACTGATCAGTCTGTGTCACCCTGTGCTCTCCCCTGTTGCTTGTCCAGGTGGGCCCCTGCGGCGACTGTCCAGGTGGGCCCCTGTATCCCAGTCCAACCCTGTACATGGCTATGGGTAACAGCAATGTACCTATGCCAATGCAGTCCACCCACCTACCCACACACAAACATCCTTTTTTTTTATTTAATATACAGTACTTTATTGGAATTCCAGTGAGTAACAGACATGACAAATATGACCAAATAGGTCTGTGTCATATAACTGTGGTCTACAATGCAGATTGTTTCATTGGCATTTTACAAATATATAATAAAAGAACCCCCTCTCCCTATCGCATACCCCCCCCCCCACTTAGTTCCACGGGAGATGTGCTAGCAGGACCACAAAAGGATACATTGTCTTTAACTTATAATAAAAAATAAACCAGTCATTGATTAAACCTATAGTTCTCTATATATTGTGCTGTCACCTTGGGAAGTGTTGATTTGTAATAATCCACACTGATCTACTGTATTGATAGGAGGGTATACAGAGGCACCCAGATATGATCATACCTCAACCTTTTATTGGATATATTCACTATCATACGTTCTGCCTGTAGGGCAAGCATTATTTCCTTGTATCATTTGACATAGGTTGGGGCTAGCTGATCCTTCCAGTGTCAGGGTATAACCTTTTTGGTGCATGCTGATACCAGAGCCATATGTGGTCTCTGGTTACTCACTAATTGTTTTGCATATTCTCCTATAAAACAGGCCGTGGGTTCAAATTTCAGGGAAAGGCATAGCAAGGGGTCTTGTCTATTTTGTATGGTAGACCAGAAGGGGTAGACCATCTCACATGCCCATAGCATGTGCAAGAGCATAATGGTTTCTTTGCCACATTTCATGCAACATTCTGATGGTAGGCAACCCATCCTATGCAAGTTAGAGGGAGTATAATACAAATCATGATTAGTTTGGAACTGCATAAGACAATATCAATCCCAGTATATTATCTTATATAAGTGCTTCCATATACGTGACCAATTCCTAGTTGAAGAGATGGGGGAAATGGGACCCTATCCCACCAATAAAATCTTGGCATATCACTAGGGTAAAGTACTGACTGTAAATAGTGATATGAGTATGGAATCAGTGAGCTTTAGGAATTGAGGTCAGATAAGAGGAACTTACATTGTAGATGGGTGACTCTCATGGCTCTCTGCCTACTACAGCAGATAACATGTGGGTAACTTGAAAATATTTAAAAACAGAAGCGGTACTCCAACCATAGGTAGACTGAGCTTCCAGAAATGACATCAATTTGTGGTGAGCTGTCAAGTCTTCAACCTTGTTTACTTTCATGTTAGGCCAGAATTGTTCCTTGGAAAGAATTTGGCCAGAAATCCTAAAATTAGGATTTCCAAAAAGTGGTTCAGAAATGTCCTGTTTTGGATTTACATTTAGCAATTTATTAAGCTGTGCTTGATATATTAAGGAATCTCATAGGGAAGTATCATGCAGTGGAGTAGGCAAGTTTTTCTTCACAAGAAAGAGTAGCGCCACTACGTTTATTCTGTAAGTGGAGCATAAAGTACCTTCAGTTTCCACCCACAAGGGGATATAGGAACCTAGCGCAGCTACCGGGGAATACTTGTACCACTGTAATGACCTCATTAAGTGTATAGCGAGGTAGTACAAGTACAGATTAGGAGCTTGTAGTCCCCCATCATGCTTGTGGGCATTAGTTTAGTAAATGCCCTTCTAGCTTTCTTGCCTTGCCAGAGAAAGAGAGTTAGAATTTTATTAATTTGGGAGAACCAGCTTTAAGGTAGAAACCTAGTGAACATTTGGAGTGGGTACAAAATATGGGGCAAAATATTCATTTTAATATTGGTCACCACCTTGTCCAGATTGTTCTGCTTAAGCTTCCGGGATGAAGTTGGTGATGAATACAGCACTCTTATCCAATGAATGAATACTTGGGAGATACGAAAACTGGGTAAAATAGAAAACAGGTAATCCCTGGAAACTCTGTCAAAGGCTTTCTCTGCGTCCATGAACACCAAGGCAGCAGCTACTGAGGAATCCCTGGACACAGAGAAGAGGTAGGAAAGCTTCCTGAAATGGTCCTCTGAGAGTCTACCTCTCACAAACCTGACTTGCTCTCTGCTAATCAATGAGTCCCAAACCCTGTTTAGTCTATTAGCCAGGATTTTGGCCAAGATCTTAATGTCTATATTAATCAATGAGATTAGTCTGTAGTTTAATACTCTGAGGGGGTCATGGCCTGGTTTGGAAATTATGACAATGGTTGCGGTAGTCAGGGAGCAGTCTGATAAACTCTCTTCAAAAATATAGTTGAAGGTATCTAAAAGTATTGGGGAAAGTTGAACCTTAAATTATTTATAAAAATTGGAGGTAAAGCCATCAGGGCCTGGATATTTATCTAGTGGTAACCCATCTATGGCTGTGGAGATTTTCTTAACTGTTATAGGAGCAGCCAAGATCTCTACCTGAGGGTCAGTAAGTTAGGGAAGGTTGATATCCTGGAGAAATGAACCCAGTTGTGCAATTGAAAAGGGGATTTGGGATGGGGCATATAGTGCCTGGTAGTAGTCTTTAAAAACTTCCACTATCACCAAATTTCCAAAATTAAAAGGTCATATCTTCAAGTTTCAACAAATTTCTGATTCGATAAAAGCCCACCTGCATAAAAAAGGATTACAGGTAGAAAATAGGGTGGAGCTATCTGCCTTGCTTAAAATAGCTGATCAACCCCACTCTATTTCTAGAACTTATAACACATTGCAAAGGCTAGACATTAACCTTCCTTCTGGTGTTTATTACCACTGGAAACAAAGACTCAGAATGACAGATGATAAGGCAACTTGGAAACGAATATGGATATATAATCATAAATATATCAGACAAGACAGGTATAAACTTCAACAGTTTTTTATTATGCATGATATGTATTACATTCCAGTGAAACTTTACAGAATGGGTAGATTAGCATCTCCCATTTGTAATAGATGTGGAATTATAGAGGGTGATATTTATCAGGTACTATGGGAATGTGTTAAGATTCAACCCCTCTGGAAGGCAATTGGTGCTTCATTATCACAGATTACAGGTTTGAAGGAGTTTTTTACCCCAGAAACCTGCTTGTTGAATAATTTTCATATTGGGATAACTGAAAAGAACAAGTTGTATATGGCCATAATATCAGCCACAGCAAAATCTGTCATTCTGAGACATTGGAAAGATACTACTATACCGACAACTATAGAATGGTACAAAGAAATAATGCTGGCATTACAGTTGGAGTCACATATAGCCAAGATGGCTAACAATGGTTTATAATTTGACTTCAAATGGGGCCTCTTGGATGCCGTTTTGGCTGCATGGCAGGCCAAGAGCTAAATATAGGAACTATCCCATAGCCATATATACTTATCTATCCAGGTCTTCCCCTTTTATAGTGTCAGCTAATCTAAGGTTAAGTGGCGTGTGGATGCTGTAGTGGATGTTGGGGGGGTTCAGATAACTTTATCTGTTGGTTCAACTTGCTGTAGGCTTCTTTAATACAATGTACCTTAATTAGACCAGTGGGTTCAGTGTTAATATGTTAAATTACTTTAATTGGTATATGCCTACCGGTACAATGCTTCTCAATACATGTATTGTTAATGTGATGATAATAGCAATAAAATAAAATGAATAAAAAAAAAAAAAAAAAACTTCCACTATTTCCTGTGGAGAGGTGCAGAGTTGCTCCTCACTTGTTAAAAATGAAGGGGCTATTCTGTCCATTTCTTGTGAGTGCAGTCTCAAAGCTAGCAGATTCCCTGCCCTTTCTCCCTGATCAGAGTAGTTAATTTTAGAGTGGAGTAGTAGGTGCTCTGCCTTTTCCCCAATTAATTTGTTGTATTGGGACCTTAAGGATTGTAGTCATTCCCAATCTTCTAGTGGCAAGGTAGGGGATAAACGTGATTCCCCTTTTTGGATACATTCCAATAATGATGAGATGGAGGCCTCCATCTGTTTTTTACATTTTGCAGCACACTGAATAATTTCCCCTCTGAGTCCACATTTTAAGGATCCCCATAAGATGTTTATTTGACCATGGAGGGTGCATTATTGTCCATAAACTATTTTATAATGTTTTTGAGGTGCTCTTGGAGTTCTTTAGATTTAAGGTGTTGGCTGTTGAATTTCCAAGTCCTGTCTCTGACTATGGAGGGTGCTAGATTAATTTTGATTATTACTGGTTGGTGGTCTGAGATGACCAGTAGTGAGTAGGAACAATAGTCTGTTTCTTGAAGATGCCTCACCCCAATGGGAAGGTAATCTATCCTGGAGTGTGTGTGATGGGGATAGAGTAGAAAGACTACTCCTACCCTCTGGATTCAAGATTCTGAATGCATAAATTCTTCTAAAGGCTTGATTTGGACAGCCAGTCCTATCCAGATGACTATTCAACACTAAATTCCAATCAACCCCCAATACTATAGGGAGTGAGGACTAGGATGAGAGTGCTGTAATTATAGTAGAGAAAAAAGAAGGGTCGACGTTATTCGGCCAGTTAATAGAACCAAGTATTATTTCTAGATGACCCAGCAGCACTCTAAGTAGAATGTTTCTGCCAGATGGATCTGCAATTTCCTGAAGTAGGTGGAATGGTAAACCTCTTGCAATTATAATAGTCAACAGTCTTTTTTGTGTGTCCCTTCCTGAACCATAGACCTGTCCTACCCAGGCTCTTCATAACTGAAGGATCTAGGAGGGTGGGATGTGGGTCTCTTGCAGGAAAGTGATATCTGTGTTTAGTTTTTGTAAGTGTAACAACACTCTCATCCTTTTATTAGGGTACTGAACTCCCTTGACTTTCCAGGAACAGAAATTATAAGTTGCCATTACAACAGTGAGCTAGTAGAAGTCCTTTCAGTGAAGACCTTACACATTGAAGCTTAAAATAGTATAGGAGAAGTAAGGTAGGAAACAAATGAAAATCAAACACTAGTCTCCAGTGGAATGCCTTCTCTCCTGCCCACTCCCCTGCTACCCCTTGAGCATCCCTGTGCCCACCCTCCACTCCTACAAACTTGACCCCTTTTAAATCTTTAACTATGAATTTTAACTCGCCCCCCAGGAACCTCGTAGATGACAGTAACACTGACATAACAGTATAATTCAGAAGAAAAACCACCTTGTTGAGGTCCAAAAACCAAAAACTGCTGCTTGATCTCTTTCCACTAATAGACCTTAAGCCCCCCCACCTCCCTCCCCACCCAATTGGTCATCCCATCTAATTAACTATATATAATATAGCCAAACAGTCCATTACCTATAACCATAGTTCTGTCAACCTTCAAATATATATTCTCAGCTGTTGAAATCAAAATCATCACATTTGGGATAGGCTGAAGGAAACCAGTTATAAACTGTGTTGCTTTCAATATAGCAGAATGGAAATGGACTGAAACACCTGAAGTTAGTGTTGGTGGAAATTTCTCTGTACCCAAAACATGTACCTGAAACTCTCTTCAGGCTGCAAAAGGTAATAGGAAACTAAGGAAACCTGCTAAGGGAAACATGAAATAAAAATTGTTTAGGCATATCACTTTTTGCCAAACGAAAACAACTGATATATCAGGCTGTGATGTGCCCGATGAACCCCTTAGCTTAACTTAGTAAATTCAGATGTCCAGACAATGATATTCAGCTCCAGAACTTAGAATTTGGGCCACTACCACCATGCATTTACCAAATATGAGTCAGGGCATGGCGAGCCTGATTTACATTACGGTTCTAAATAATGAAATAGCAATCATTCATGGTTGACCCCACCAGGACTGTACTGAATGGCCTGTAGGACCTTTATGATTTATATACATTAACTGAATAAGAAATAAGGAAAATAAACTAAAGGCACAGGTGCTCCTGCTACTGGTGGCTTGTTTGACCTGTATCTTATATAGTCCGATACGGAAGGAAAAAGCAGAAAAGGGAAGGGATAAAGGAAAAGTTATTTGGATTCAAATCAGTCAAGCTTTAATCACTGCTTTACTACTGAAGAGTCTCTCCATCTAAGGGTAGGAAGCTGAAGGGGTATATTGCTGCTGTCCAAAGTCTGTCAATGATGAACCTGAGGCAGGGAATCTGCACTCTAAAGCCAAGAGATGTGCGCACTTTTGTCTCTCACAGTCTTGCAGGTGCAATAGTGCACATGATCGCAAATGGAAGGATCAGCCTGGCATCAAATCTTTTGGTGCATATTGTCCAGTTAGAGGAGCAAGCTGGTACCTAGGAACCCCAATTCTATTCAAAATGACCCAGGGAAATAGATGCCTCAAGAAGCCCAATAGAGTCCCAGCAGGTAATTAGTTGCTCAGCACATTCAATTGTTTTTACCCATTTAAAATGCCTGAATATAACACCAGAGCTTATTCTAGCACGTGTCAGTTAACTTCATCAGGCACTGAAAAGGTCGGGGGAAAATGGTAGGAAGATTCTTGGCCGCCTGGTCAGCCTTCTCAAAAGTTTTCCAGGTTCCACTATGGACAACCGACAGCCGGGCTGGGTACAACATGCAGAACTTTATGCCTGCTGATATTAATTTCATTACTATAGCATGATAGACCATTTTTTTCTGGTGTACTGCAGTGGAGAGATCCTGAGTAATCCGGATAGTGGAATTCTCCCACTGAATGTCTTGAAGTTCTTTAATTTTAGTTAAAATGTGTTGTCTGTCCAAATAATTCAACAGTCAAAGAATGAAGAGCATAGAATGAGTTCCAGGTGGCGGTTTAGGCCTCAACGACCTCTGAGCTCTCTCCACAATATAGCATGGGGAGTGCATTTGAGGTCCTGCCACTTTAGTGAGAACTTTCTGGGCAAACAAGATGGGTGTAGAACCTTCCTCATCTTCTGGAAGGCCGAAGATCACCAGATTGTTGCATCTGCTTCAGCCTTCCAGATCTTCCAATTTTAACTCCATTTTAGAAATTTTGTGCCACAGCGACGTTAACTCAGGGTTTATTCTGGATTGTCAAGCATCCAGGGATGTTGTACGGGCCGAGATATCTGACCACTGTTTGTTTGTCTCCTTCAGATCAGCCTTGATAGCTTTTAAATCTGATGAGAAATCCAAAAAAGTAGCTTTGAGTGGTGCCAGTTCCACTAAAAATGTATCTTCTGAAAGTGGCACTGTAGCGCTAGTTGAGTGGTGCCCTTCCCCAACGAGGCGCTCTGATTCTTGGGTCACTTTGAGGATTTATCCGGCGTCTGGGGTGGAGTATGCATGGAGTATGTGTTGGGGGGGCCCCGTTTCATTTTGGCCTCCATTTGGAACAATCACTGCCTGGAACTGCTTGTAAGTGGCAGTCAGATGCTTCTCTTCAGTGACAGGAGTCCAGGTATTTAGTTTTTAAGCAGTTTTTCCACCAAAATCAGCAAGATTAACTATATTTTTCTGGAGTTGAAGTGGGAGTGAGGGCAGCGTGATTCTATCTAGTTAGAAGGCATCACGTGATCCCCCCCACACACAAACATTCCATCACATCTGCCTTCTAGACTGCAGTACCTCCTGTTCACCTTTGTGGGGTGGTAGGACAGCCCGGCAAAGCTGGAACTGTGCATGCCTGGTGTATGCAAATGGCCTGAATACATTCCAATAATGAGCTACACATGTGGGGAATGGGGTCAGAATGCGTAATGAGGCCCTTTGCATATCCCGGTTTAATATTGCAATTTTGCGCACCACGCATGTGGCGGCCTATCACCCATTTCCCTATACTATCTTCCACTGCGTGATCATGTATGTTTGAGATACTCAGCCAGACATGTGCGATCACATCTCACAACACAACTTCTGAATATACCGTTATTTTGTGCCTGTGCATCTCAGCTGTGTGACGCATCATGCACTTGCGCAATGCAGCCTGGACTTTTGAATATGGGGCCAACAGTGCTCAGTCACTGTTATCCAATATCATGCACATTGAGCAACTAGTGCTAAACAGTGCAGGGAAAACTGAAGATGGTAACAGGATGATACCACCCAGACTACAGGATGTGCCTAACTAGGTAGGGCAAGAGGTATACTCAGGGACACAGATACCACAATAGATATTATGGCACAGCTAACTTAGGGGTAGGTGGAAGGAAGTTACTCATAGCGGGGGGGCAGAGACAGTGAAAGTTACACAGACACAAGAGTATTGAATAAATTTGCCACCCCATCTGCATCTGTTCGTGAGCTTTGATTCTGTATTCCTTCCTTGTTTCTGCATCCACCTGAAGGAGAAGGACTAGGCTGAGTGAATGGACAGGGAGAGGGAGGACCAGAGTTTTGGAAAATGATATAAAATGGCAGCTTGATCTTTGGAAGTTTTCCTTGGAGGAGTGAGCATGAGAGGGGGGCAGTGTTCCATAGGGGATATGAGGAAGACGGAGATGGTTCCATGTCAAGATATCAACAACAATATTGTTGACATCCCTGACAGCGACGAGAACAATGCCAACTGTTGGCATTGTTTCCGTCGGGACAAAGTGGGTTTTTTTTCAGAGGGCTATGCCCCCCGCACTCCTCATCTCTAAATAACCAACTCTGAGGGAGAGCTGGTTTGGGATAGGGATGAAACACTGGGAGTCATAGAGCCAGAGTACAATGGACCACCACAGTGACCTGGCAAGATTTATTGCTGTGGTGGTCTTTGCTGTAAAATATTTGTTGTGCTGATGGCACACCAGGGGGGAGATGAAAGGAAGGTAAAGAGTTGTGTGTGTGTGAGCCAAACCAGAATTTGTAGTTGAAGGTTGCACCATGAATGAGGTATCTGGCTGAGAGGGAAGGGACAGAAAGGGAGGAGAGAGAGAACAGTGGTGTGTATGAGGGGACAGTCTAAGCAAAGTCTCAGAAGAAGTGCAAGAGAGGGGCCAGTCTAGCAAGGGAGGTCAAGGAAGTGGTGCTGTAGATAATGTCACCATAGTCAAAGATAGGAATGATTATCTTTGTTATCAGCTCCCTGCAGGCAGGGAGATGGATGTTTGCTTTGTTCCAATACAGCACATCCAGTTTGGGGTAAAGCTTGTGATGGATGACATCAATGTGCTCTAACAAGCTGATGTGTTGATCCAACCAGACCCCAAGGTACTTAAATGAGGGGACATCAGTAAGTGGAGTACCATCAAGGGTGTTGAATGAGGGAGGGTGTCTGGCAATCTTCTGTCAAGTGCCGAAGGTCATGGAGACCATTTTAGTGGTGTTGAAGGACAGATGTTTTGCACAGTACTGGTGATGCATACTGTCAAAGTCCTGTTGGAGATGGGCAGTCAGGTCAGCAGCAGAGGAGCCAAAAGCAAACAGCACCATGTCATCTGTGTATATATGGATGGATGCAGAGAAACAGACAGAGAGGAGGTCATGTAGGAACACAGAGAAGAGTAAGGGGTTCGGGACGGACCCTTGGGGAAGCCAGAGCAGACAGAGTGCATAGTAGAGAGAGTCACCAATGCAGACAGCTTGCCACCTGCCCTCAAGGTAGGATCAGAGTCAGTTGATTGGGGAGTCAGAGAGCCCTTCTGCCTTAAGCTTGCCCAGAAGAAGATGGTGTGACATAATGTCGAAGGCTTTGACCAGGTTAAAAAAGATGGTGGAGGCAACTTGGCCCTGGTGCATACTGGACAGGATGGAGTCTGTGAGCCAGAGGAGGGAGGTGGATACAGAGTGGAACTTCCTGAAACCAGACAGGAATGTAGTGAAAAAGGAGGATAGGAAACCATGGGCAGACTAAATGGACCATCGTTTTTTTTCTGCCAACATTGTCTGTTTCTATGTTTTGAAATTTCTATGAGGAGTTGTCAAGAAGGGGTGAGTTGTTAGAGGACAAGATGTTCCTGGAATTTGGTCAGAGTAGGGAGGTGGGAAATGGGATGGAAGTTTCCAGTAGTGGTGGGATCACCTTTTGGGAGGGGAATGACAGGAGTCTGCTTCCAGATGTAATGGTCAGAGACTGAGGAGAAGGAGATGTTAAGGAGGAGTGAGATAAGGAAGTCTATGGACAGTGCGCAGAGATGCAGGACTTCAGGATTGAGGTCATCAAGACCTGTACCTTTGTGAGAGTTACTAGCAAGGATTGCCTTAAGAGTGGCAGAGGGAATGGCTGGAGAGAAGTAGAAGGATTGTAAGTGGTGAGGGGGTGGATGAATGGGAGGAGGAGGGGGGAGGAGAGCTAGTGAGCAGGTGGTGAAAAAAGAGTTGAAAGCAACAGCAATTGAGTCTGTGATATGGGAGATGACAACATTGAGGATGGTTTGGGAGGACTGGGAAGGAGGAGTAAAAAGGGAATGGATGACTTTCCAGAACTTGGAGGGATTATTAAGGATGTCTCTGGACTGTAGATGAGAAGTAATCAGATTTTGCTAGCTCGTTAACTTGGTGCAAGCATTGTAAAGAGTCTGATAATTTAACTGAGTGAAAGGGGAACCAGTGGTCTTATAAAACAGCCAGGCTTGGTTACAAGCTTGAAAGCAGACCAGCAGCTCCACCGTGATCCAGAGAAGGTGAGTGCCTTAGACTCTGGTTTTCCTTAGGGAGGCATGGTAATCCCAGACAGCCATGAATATTTCATGGAAGGAGTGGAAAGGGACAAGTTAATATCAGTGGTTTTGGAGAATGGAGATGTGGGATCAGTCGATGGTTGACACGTTTGTGTGGAGGGGGGTTAAGTCCAATGATCTGAAGGACAGCAGAAGGATAATTGTGGGGGGGACTTTGGGGCAATGGATTTTATGCACACAGATCATATGATGGTCACTGAGTGCATCCAGGAGAATGCCTGCACCCACAATATGGTGGTGGTGAGAGGAGTACCCAGTTCAGCAGAGTGTGGATTGATGATTAAAAAGCTAAGATGTGTGGGGTCTGAAATTAATTTGGATAGCTTGAGAGATGTAACATTCAGGCTAAGTTTTTATGCAGAGTGGAGAGTCAATTAGTGTTAAAATCACCAAGTATCAACAACTTGCCAGATGAGGAGTGGGAGCAGATGGTGGCATGGAGATCAGTGACTGAAGAAGAGGGAAGGCCAGGGCAGCAGTACATACCTCCAATGAAGAGGGGGACTGTGTTGGGGAGAGAGAATTTAAGGAGGAGCAGCTCACATGCAGCAGGGGCTGAGTCTGAGCCTGAAAGCACATGCACAGATTGGATGCCAGAGAAAAGGCATATTGCAACACCAGTACCTCTCTTTGGGCAATCCTGCCTAGCTATGAAGTAACTAGGTATGGACACTGCAGAGTGCTGGACCTTGGGTAAGAGCCAGAACTTTGAGATGATGAGAACATCCATCTGGAGGTTGAGTACGAGGGGTTGTAATAGATTCAGCTTAGGGAGGAGGCTATGGATGTCCTGGTCAAACTAGTGCAACAAATACTGTATATTTATAGCTTTTTTTCACAGATGCGCACATAAAAATACCCATGTGATATGCATGCTGCAAGCATGATTTAAATGTTAATTTGGAATAGACTGCATGCATGTGGCATGCGTGTACTAAGTAAGTGTGGAAAGCATGTTTTTATGTTAAATTGGAACTGACTGAATGCATGTAGCATGCGTGTAAAAAGCAACTGGTCACTGACAACTTGCACACATAAAAGTTAAATGACTTGCTCAGGATCACACCATATACAAGTGGGGCTTGATAGATTCAAACACAGGTCTTCATGTCTGCAAGTCTCCTGGTCTGCAGTTCAGTATCTTTAACCACTAAGCTATACTGCCTGCACACATATAGCTTGCTTGTACTTCAGTACAAATCTGCATACATCAGCACACATGCAGCATGCTCATAGCCACTGTTATTCTTTTTAGTTTTCTTGTCTGTCCCCCTCTCATCTCAGCTGCACAGCTGAACTGTAGGGCACACGGTGATAATGTCATAGATAAAACCATGCAAGGAAACACTGCACACAGACAACAGTGTGCGGCAACACAGCTGCGGTACATACTGCCGACTGCACAAAATTGCAGCACACCTGACGAATTCTTTAGTTTTTGTGGGTGCTCTGCTCCCTCACACCCTCTGTAATAATTATAGTCAACTCTGAGTGGGTGTGGACAGAGGGGAAAGTTAAAATTCAAATTGTGGCACATACTCATTGCCGTACAGATGGTAGTAAAATAAAATTTTCCTCGAGCAGGGTTTCAAACCATGGTCTCACCCCCCTGCCTGTTGCTGGATCGAGTGTCTTGGCCACTCCACCATGGGAGCGGCTTGACTGAGCACTTGACCAGCAGTGCTCAAATTCCTTTTCCCCACTTACATTTTTGGTTCCACAGCGACAGGGGTAACAATATTTTTGTATCCCTCTAATACCCCTGTTGCTGTACTTTCATATTCGCTTAAGACAGCGCGGTTCTTCATGTGCAGTTTTCTCTGCATTATAGTGATCTGGTACCAAACTGTAGCACATACTATTGGAAACACATGTGGTTCTTCCCACCCCCAATACACACACTTACCCGCAAAACTACTTCATTACTTCTGTCTGGCCTGTACTCCTACTATTTTCTGCCACTGGAGCATATCTTTTAGGTGGTCTTCTCTCAAGGGCAGATTATCATACCCTTCACTGTGCCTTGCTTTTAAGCTCCAGCAAAATAGCACCTCCCAGCTTAATAAACACTTTAATCCTAAAAAGAATAGAAGAATGCTAAGGTCCTATGGTCACCAGCTTTTCCAAGTCCCTAGAGTAAGGATGTCCCTAGGACTTCATTCCTACGCTGCCTTCATCCCAACCATCTGGAATGATCTCCCTAGTAGTCTTCAGGAATGTACCTCACTTGGGGGCTTCAAGAAGGGTTTTAAGGCTCACCTGATGGAACTGAGCCTCTGCACCTGTTACCACTGAGACTCAGCTGATTCCCTGCTGCCAATCTAACTTCACTGAGACCTCAATCTGATTGTGATTGTCTCATGTATAATAGTACTTCTTCTCCTGTTGATGTTGATTATAATTAACCTGTCACTGTATCTTTCACTTGGTCAGTATGTCTGTATTGACTGTTAATTGTGAAATTACATGTATGCATTTTGATATGTTTTATAGATGTATGTAATTAATTCTGGGTCACTCCTGAAAAAGGGACTGTTTCAGTCTCAGTGGGCCTATCCAATCATCAAAATGTAAATAACTAAATAAATAAATAAAATTCTTCTCTATAGTTTTGAATACTTCCACGCAAACAGACTTTAAGGGGCAAACACTAAAGTAGCAATAACTTGACACCCCCACCCACATGGCCAGTCCCCCCCAATCACACACACTGTAGTGGGTGCAGCCATGCTGCTACAGACAACCCAAGTATAAATATAAGTCAATAGTCTCTTACCTGAGTACTAGGGAGCCAGAGGCAGGAGTCTTAAGAGCTGATGTCCATAGGGCAGATTGCTGGGGCTTACCCTCTTGAAATGAATGGAGTTATTTTATATTACTATTTTATACATTAAGATCGTGAGCTGGAAAAAAATGAAAGCCACTGTTCTACTAACAAGGCCCTTGTTAGTAGAGCGGTGACCTTCATTAATCTCCAACTCACCATCAATAATGTATAAAATAGTAATAAAAAAATACCTCCGGTCATTTCAATGGTGCACACTCCTGAAATCTCCTTTGCCCTATGTCATAAGGTGCCTGAGTGTGGGGATGTGGAAGTCACCTTCACTGAAGGAGGGGGCATAAGCCTGATTATAGTGAGGCTCCAATAGTCTGTGCATATCATATAGCTCAATTGTCTCTGAATGCAAGGGACAGCCCTCATTTTACCCCTGAAAACTAATCTGCTCCTCATCCATCCCTCATGGAAAACATGCTGCTCACACAGAGGATGTCCTGTAAATTTAAACTTTATGGCAGGGGCGTCATTTCATATTTCAGCAGGGGGAAGCCAACAACCAATGGAGGCCAGGTGCTAGTTAGCCCCTAGGTGGCAAGCTCTAGAATGTCTGGAACATCTCTAAAAGGTAAAACATAATTGTTGTGACTGAAAAGTGATATGCAAATCAGGAAAAATTCAAATGTGTAAGATTCATCTGTCTATACTCTGGAGCAGAGCATCAGATTTGAGCTTAAAGCCACCCAGTTACTAACCAATTTTTTTCCTGGCTGAAGTTCTGCCCCCCCCCCACAAAAAAAAACGTTGCCCCCAATTTCTTTCCCCAACTCCATTCCATTTGATACCCATCCCATATTGGTTTTGAAGCTGTCCAAAGGTGCAGAAATGTGAAAACACATCAATATTTCAGTCCTTCCTCCATCCCCAATCCCCCTGTAAAAAAAACAGTTATTTGTTTTTACTTACCTGAGCATCTGGCCAGAACCTGTGGCCTGGTCCAGTGTGCCACCAGCCCAGTTTTCAGTTCACTACTCCTCCATCATTCTGCCAGAAGCTGAATGCTAGAACTGACCATCCCAGGTCCCCCCAACATGGTCCACGACCAAGTCACCTCACCAACCAAACCCACCCAACCTGTGTTACTTGCTTCTTGCTTGGTTGCTGCCATGGCTGCTGCCACACTGCACTGATCAAGGTCTATGAAGGCCACCCACACCACTGTCACCACTGCTGCTAAGCCTAGCTTGCTGCCATGGGGAGCCTGTGCTGTTTTTTTTTCTGCAAGGCTAACCAAGTAGAACAAGCAGGTAGCCTAGTCTTGAGTTAGCTTCTAGCACACCCTCTGCCCCTTCAGCCAGCAGGGGAGACAGATACTCACTAGGAGTAGACCAAAAAAAATATGCTGCCACAACACTGCTATTGAGAGTTCAGTGCTCACAGATTCCTCTAAGCTGTAGTGTGTAGTCTGTCTACTCTGTGGCAGAAAAGACAGTGCCACACATGCATGTCTCATGTGCTGTTGCTTGACTGGATCTCCTCCACGTCACATGTGATGGTGCCACTGCTAATAGGTGGAAAGAGTAGACAACAGAATACAGACACAGTCGAGTAAGGAGTGCACCTGCAGCTTGACCGCACACAGGCCAGGGGGGCACTTATTGTGCAAAAGATTAAATCCAAATACAATGTCATTATTCCTACACCATAAGAGCAACCTATGCAACTGCCCCCTTCTGTTCTACCTAAATGGCAGTCCTGCTTAATGGAAGAAATTCATTCTCAGGTGCTAATATCGGTGCAAGTAAATACAATGGTTTCAATTGTGTTCTGAGGTGCTGTATCTCTCTATGTCTCAGGATGTATCCTGATCATCTTAAGAGTTAGTATCCCTCATTGTCCCTCATTTTGAGTGTCCATGTCCCTCATTTCAGTGGCAAAATGTGAGATATGGTGCATGCTTCCATGATCCTACTCAACACAGAGTGCTGAGCATGGCTATAGTGTATATGCTCCATAAAGAATGACAAAGGGAAAGTAAGTGAGCCGAAACAGTCATGGATAAACACATTTATAACACTAAATATGCATAAAGGGATTTGCACGGTCCAAAACAAGAAGGTCAGGCTTCACAGCACAGAGGCCCCTCTTCACACATCTGGAATGGGGGATATTGGCTGACTATATCCTAGGCATTTAATGCAGTAAGCAAACAATATTTTACAAATTAATGGAAATTCAATGACAAAAATCAAAAGCCATTAAACAACTTCCAAAAGGATCAGAATTACTGAGTTTACCTAACTGGATACCAGGAAGAGTGCAGGAGCAGACCAATTGGATCCATTCTTCCTGAAGCTTAGCCTTCACCTCCTGGCTATGCCCATAATGTACATTTTTAACCTCTCCATTTCACAGGGCGATATTCCTCCCATATGGAAAACAGCTCATGTAATCTCCTTTTTTAAATCTGGAGACCTCAGTGACCTGAATAACTATAGACCAATCTCCACACTTCCCACCCTTTCCAAACTGTTGGAGAAAATAGTGAGTGTGCAGCTCAGGAACTACCTCGAAAGTGGGAACCTGCTCAGTCCTCATCAGTCAGGATTTAGGTCTCATCACAGCACTATTTCAGCCCTTTCAAGGATTACCAATGATTGGCAGTGTGCCTTGGATTTGAAGAACTTCGTTTTCGCAGTATTTCTAGACTTAAGTAAGGCATGCAATATGGTTGACCACGAGCTGCTTCTTGTCTCCCTCAGAAACATCGGCTGTGACCCCCCATCTCTGAGGTGGTTCTCAAACTATCTAATAGGGCAACAGCAGCAAGTCAAGGCTGAAGGGGAATTCTCATCCCTGAAGTCTCTATTGAGGGCATACCGCAAGGTTTTATACTGGGTCCATTGCTTTTTGCAATGTACATTAACAATATTGATGCTGACATCAAATCTGCAAACATCCACCTATTTGCTGATGACATGGTACATTATATCGGAAGACCCCTCTCTGGAAGCAGCTTGTAGGGATCTGCAATGGGAATTTAATCTTCTACTACTACAAATACTGCACTAGAAACTGCTCCTGAATGCCAAAAAAACAAAGGAGATGCTTTTTTTCCCTTTTCATACATTAATAACCCCATAACTCATGGTAATATTCCCCAGATCCACACTCTTCTTGGCGAATCACTAAAATATGTTACTGAATTCAAATATCTGGGGGTGTGGATAGACCAAAAGCTTTCCTTTTGTGATCACACTGAGGATCTCTTAAAGAAGCTTAGGCAGAGGCTTGGCGTCTTCCTTAGGCTCAAAAAATGTTCTAACACTGGATGCCAGGAAGAGACTGGCCCAAACCACATTCCTTACCTTATTGGATTACACAGATTTCCTTTATAGCCAAGGCCCCGTGTCTGCCCTGGCTAAATTGGACACACTGTACCATTGGGCCTTGAAGTTCATAACTGGTCTCCCATACTCCACACATCACTGCTCCCTTTACGCCGCAGTAGGTTGGTCATCCCTTAATTACAGAAGACAGAGGAATGCAGCTTTCTGGACATTTAAGGCCATCATGAAGATGTTACCTCAGTGCTTCTCGGATTGTCTTCTTCTAGGTGTGATAGGTAAATATGCCTTAAGGAGTTCCTCTGTTATCGCCCTTGCAATACCAAAGTTCAAGTCGTGCTTTAGCAGGTCTGCCATAGCTCACGCTTTACCCTCTCTCTGGAACAACTTGCAAAAAGCCTTGAAGTTGGCTTACCCAATCAAACTATCAGCCTCCGAAGCACTTTATTCTCGCTCTATCAAAGAATCCTGTAACTGCTTCCCCTGATGTCACCTTCCCCTAGCCTCAGTTCCATCTGCTCCAGTGCATCCCTTTACTGGTAATTCTTTCCCACCTCTCTTGGGCAATATTAGAGCCTATAAGAACTTACCTGACTGCTCCGTCTATCCTGACCCTGAGTTTTTTCCTTATCATTAGTTCCTTTTCCATGTCCCACTGGCTTCCACCTACACTCCTTGCTTACCCCCCCTTGACACCGTCATAGTGTTTTGCTTTCCACTCCCTAACTGTTGCCACCCCACCGCAATCACTACATGCCTTTGCAGTCGCTCCCTGTACCATGTACCTCTTCTTACTCACTCTCTTGCATCCCCTTTCCCACCTCTTCCATGCCCCACCAAGCTCCTTCAGTCAATAATTGTGTTCAAGGATGCTTCAAATACACGTTGTAATTACAGTTGTCTAAGTTTAACCTGTATATACTGTACTACAGTTGCTATACTTTTTAGTTGCATACTCTTCATGGTCTTAGCTTAATGGTTCTTTTAATACTCTATCTCATGTGTATTATAACCCTCCTGTGTAAAATTACTGCTCTATATAAATACTGTGTAAGTGTGAATTCATTTTGTGTATATTGTTTACCCAATTATGATGTAAGTGAGTATTCCTCTGTATGTATTGTTAACCTCTCCTTTACAGGTCCATCCTGAAAATGAGCTTGCTCAATGTTGTTCGCCTGGTTAAATAAAGATTTTGATTGATTGATTGAATTTTTATGGGAAATCAATGACAAATGCATTTTAATGGCTCAAAGTGCTAGCAGTAGTATGAGAAATATAAACTGATGTGCTTTTTTTTAGATGAGACTTACACCAGCTTAATTGTTGCCCACATGTCAAGCGTGCAACATGCGAACTTGATGTGATTTTTAGAAGATGTTTGCACCAGCTTAGCTGCTGCACACATGTCAAGCTTGCAGCATACAAACCTGATTTGTTTTTTTAGACCTGGTTCGCTGAGATTCACTTTGTGTATTGGAACTACATGCAAACATCGCACAATTAAGCATGTGGCATGCATTCTGCATGTACACAGCACACTTATATTTCTGTAAGACAGTGTCAGCAGTCAGTGTGGTGGTGCGTGCCCAAGTTGTCTTTTTTTTTTTCCCCAATTGTTTAGTCAGGTGAGACACACTAATCTGAAAGCTTGTTTGCAGGTGCAACCTGGGAGCACAGGGAAGTTAAGTGGCTTGTTCAGGGTCACACAGTATGCAAGTGGGGGCTGTGGGATTCAAACCCAGGTCTCCAGATTTGCAGCTCAGAGCCTTAAACCACTGCACTATACTGCCTCCTTGTCTTTGTTTCCATATTTCTGTAAAGGTAGCTTTCTTAACACATGGCCCACAGGAGATCATATGTGATGTTATTTGCTCACGGAATGGGGTGAGCATTAGGTTTACAACCCCAAGGAGGAGCCCACCACTGATTCGTCAAGTCTCTGGAGACCCAAAAGCCTAATGTTTTTTCCTTTTTGCTGCTTGGGGCATAGGGATGGGGAGTCAGGACTGGAAACCCTAATGTCACATTTCTCTACTTCTGTGGTGTTAAGTTACCCTAACTGGTGCATTAACAAAGTTTTTTGCAAAGAATATATATATAGGTATATACAAACTGCTGTATAACCCCCCCCCCACACACACGCACACACACTTATGGCATGCACATGTGTCCTATTTACTTCCTTAAAAATGTTCTCACGGTACAGTAACTTTAATTGCTTTACAGGTTTTGGATGGCCAAGGCATTCAGTCAGTGCAGGTTGTCATTTAAAAATGACTGCACATGTAAATTCATTGCCAAGTGTATTGCGTGAAACGATGCATAAAAAAGAAGGTAAGTGAGCTATCAAGTTCAGAGCAGTACCACAGAATTTGTACACAGCGAAACAGCTGAGCTAGAGCATGGCAGTAGGAGGGGCAGATATTATCTGATTTCCTGAGTGAGGGGACTATTCTGGCTGTGCAAACCTGTTATGTCAGGCATGTTTCCGTGGAAGAAGAAAAGCCCTTGCTGGACTGCCAATTAATGATATAAATCATCCTTTTGTATCCTGTTCCCACAATCACATGCTGTTTACCATGGCCTAAGGAATTCAATGCTTGCCATGGGCTCATTCTTGGGCTGCCATCTGCTCATGGGATTATTGAAACTGACACATCTCTGATCCTACATGCAAATACTGTACTGTATTGCTATATAGTCAAATAGCAAACTGCTTAACTTAAATAAACAAACCTTACCATTTAATACGAAAATGATTGTTTAGTGCTCATGCTTTCATTTTTGCAATTGCAGTATCACTGTGCTAAAGCAGGGATATTGTAATACAGGCATGCACTGTAATTTATTAAATTACTTCTTTACTTTGCTGCACTAGTTACATGTACGGTAAACACACTCTCCCAATATAACCTTTATTTCCTATATTAACAATTACCATGCAATATTCTTTGGATTTTCTTTGAATATTCTTGGTTTGGATATAGTGATGTGGCATTCATTTTTACTATGTTACATGCCATTTGACTATACACTTGAGAAGACCATCCCAACATAATTTTCTTAATAGAAACATATGCAAGGAAAGGTGGCAGATATGTTCATTTAGTGAATTAAATGATCTGGATGACCCTTTCCCATCTATTTTTTAAATTGTATTTTTTCATTTATTGCTTATATAAAATTTTACACACTAGGATAGCTTAATTTAGTATTGATGCCTACTTTACAAGACAGTTCCAAATGGCTCAAACAGCAGCAGAAATACACACTGTGTATTACTAAGTTAGTTACTAACTAGAGGTAGAGACACTGGAGAGAAACGTACAAGCAGAGTCGCTCATTGCTACATCAGGCACAGCCCAACCCCTTCCTCATCCACTGCCACCAGATAGACTGAACCATTTCTGTCTGGAAAATTTCAGTTGGCATTGTGGCAGTGGCTAGGAAAGAGTGAGGGCTGCAGTTGGCCCACTACAGCCATGGCTGATGGGTGGTGGCACATTTCTCTGCTCCAACTCTGTCCAGGAGCTCTACCTTGGCTATCTCTTTTATTTACTGGATTTGTGGAATAGACCTGGGTCAACTCAGGAGAATATAGGCGAGGACACCATGAACAGAGAGTAAGAGTGAGAGAAATGGGCAACTGGCAACTTTTGTTTGGGTTTAATTTGGGACCAATAGATTCAGTTCAGTTTTGAAAATGTGGACACATTTCTTTGACTCCCAATGCAGTACATGGATTGGGATGAAACAGACTACTAATAGGACGAAAAATCCTTGAGGTTCGCAGTGAATGCTATTACTGTAGTTAACTTGTGGAAGATGCTGTCGGCACATATGATGTGGATTATTGTTTGTGGTACTGTGACAAAGTCCACAAAAACCACTTAGACTTCTACAGTCCAATGTGATCTACAGCCATAGGTACTATTCACTACTGACCTCAAGGCATATACCACATACCCTGCACCCTGTAATCTCTATTTTATGTCCACACCAATTAATATATTCTCTCTGACGCCACTGATTTTCAAATAATATAATTATATCTCCCACATAAAAACAAGTTATGAATCACACAAAAACAAAATGAAATGACATTAAATGTAAAGCATTACATAGCTCTTTACAATATTTTCCATCCATGGATGATTTGTGTTTCTTTTACATTAATTGAACTTAATTTGAACACAAACACTACATACTGACAACAGTTGTAGCAGTTAACTGCTAACTAGAGGTCCGACTGAAGAATTTAACAGTGCATGCCTTGTGTGGTGGGTCACATCACCCATTCCATTGCTCTCCCATTCATGGTAGGTGTGTCTTATTTAACTGATACTGAGTCTGTGTGCTTACTGGCACATCTGACCATATTGAGCTTGATGGCAATGATAAGGAGGAGTTGCACACCTACTGTTGGACTGGTGAGCCAGACTGTGGGGTGAGTGGAAGGAGTCTACTGAGACTTGCCAGTGCCACCTGGAGGTGTATGGGTAGGTGTGGATATAGTAGTAGATGCCACCTGTCACTATCATTACTGCCATTCTTGCCAATAGTGCCCCCATGACTACCATCACCATCAGCTTTGTTTGGTTGGGATGCAGCAGATGGCTATAAATAACAGCATGTGTGGCATTCAAGAAGACTCACCATGGGAATATGACCATACTAAGGGTTGCTGATTCAGCACTAAAATCTTTAGAGGCCTGTTTGTATGGCTGCAGAAGCAGAACAATGTTTTGTGGAACATACCACTGCACCTAACACAGATACTCCCCATGGCCACATTATCAAATTACATAGCCCAGAACATTTCTACGAGTTTCTTCACCGTATAAGACACAGAATTTCCACCTTGAGGAAATGTATTAATTAAGCAGTGCTGTGGAAGGAACATTGTGCTTCTGCTGGCAATTACAGTGGAGCTCATCATGTTTGGGGAGTGATGAAAATATCTAGTGATGTCATGTAAAGTGTCAAGTGTTTCTTTTAACTGTGCATGTGTGTCAAGCACATGACCTACCACTAGATTAAGTGCATTTACAAAACAATGTGCATAGGGGAAATTTCCACCATTCATCATCTTCTGCGTGTTACTGTCACTGTCTTTCACAATAGTTCCCACCCTCCGATCTTTAGGGTACATACATAGGTCTAGCAGTGATTGGATGAATTGCAGAATGTTTTCCTATCTATGCTTCTACTCTGTGATGGACACTTTAAGGAAGGCGCTTCCTCTATTGGTGGGATTCTTTGAAGCTACCTGCCTCAATATAACGGTTAAAGGGGCTGGAGGTGGCAGAAGCAAGATGGAAATGGTAGTGGAGTTTGAATTAAATGCAGCCCAATGGACAGTGAATGTTAGGAAGCTTTGGTTTGCAGTATTGCTCCCAATATAGTGAAATGTACCCATTTATACAACCCACCCCCTACCATCCTCGGAAGTGACCACACCCGGGTGCATACTGCTTCATATGTGGCAGAAAGAACATGCCAAGAAAACATGATTTCAGAGATTGTGATTATAAAAATGTGATTTGGGACTATGTGAGCCAAGAAAATATGACTGGTCTTGAATTTGCCTTTCTCGTCTCATTTTACGTGTAGTGGATATATGAGATTCATGAAAAAATTATTCAAGAAAATGTGATATGGAAAACATGATCTAAGAAAACATGACTGGTCTTGGCATTGCCTTTACCACCATTACCTGAAGTGGATATATTGGTTTCAAGAAAACATGATTCAAGAAAATGTGACTGGCATTGCCTTTGCCATTCTCACCTTAAATAAAGTGGAAACAGAAGCCAGTTGGGACTGGAGATGTGTGGAACTGAAAGCACTTAAAAAGTAAGTGTGTGAGGCTAGTATACTGTACTTCTAGATTATTCAGGGTAGTTTCTTCACCAGATGTGCCAGACAACTGGCTTGGAAAGTTGTTTGCAGTAGAAGTAGATGTGGATTACATAAACCATTATTTCTTTGGTCAAACTGTTACTGATCCTTGATGAAGTCTTTCCTGTGAGGTGAAGCATTGAGTTGTCACTAGTTTTACCACCTCTGTACCTGTGTATGGGTTATTTTGTTATGTCTTTCTTTTTTAATGTATAACTTGTAAACTATTTTGCCTATTTATGTGAATTTGTAATACATATTTAATAAAAGAACATTTTTGCCATTTGTTGGATGTACAGTATTTGGTGTTGTTCACTGGCCTTTTATACAAATATTTCCTAGTACCCTCAATAATGCAGTTAAGAGATCACACTGTTACACACCCTGTCCTAGTACTTCTGTCATGCATAGCCCCTGCCCCACCCTGAGGACTCCCTGCTCCTGTACTGACTCCTTCTCCACCACCTCCACTTGTACTGTAGAGCAGTTACTTGGTGGAATTGGCATGGTGGAACCTTTCCGTGTTCCTCTCCTCCCCTGCATGCTTTTCTCCTCCAATTCTTTTATTCATGGTTTCTACGCAACACGACAACAGATAGACATTCATAGTCAGTTAGTTTTTCAATGAAAGACAACAAAAAAAAGACTGATTTTTGTGCCCCAGCCCACACCACCAGCAGACAAAATATTAGATAAATACTTTAAACTCCCCAGTGCACTTTTCCCAGTCTGGCAAATTCTCCTACCCTGCTCCTGCTGCGGGGGTGGGGTGGTGGCTATGTGCAAACAAATGTGCATTAAAAATACTGTAAATATGGATGTCTGAGAATTCTACACTATCAATGCTCAGTAAAACAGAAATGCCAAAAAAATCTTTAGAAATTCCTCCCCTGTACTTTTCCTAGTCTACTAAATTCCCTGTGCCTTGCTCTGGCTGCGGCCTGCAACTCGCAGTGCAAACTCACACTGTGTGCTCTGTCATCTCTTCTACAGCACACTTCAACTAGCCTGCATGAATCAACAGTTAAATTTAGTGAGAATTAGCTCACTGTAATGAATAATGCATGATTGTCTGATAATTGAGAACATTTTTTGATCAAACATCACTTTTTCAGATGAAAAGAGGTACTTCAATAGCTTGTTCTTTCCTTAGCAGAGAGGTGGAAATGACATTGAGTGTTGCTGATTGGCTGCTGAAGAGCATGTGGCTTGCAACCACCTTAGACATGTTCAGTGTGTGCAAGCTGTTAAAAGTGCTGTGTCTGGCATGCTGGGCAGGGGTAGGGTGCCTGCCTGCGATGTTGGTGACTCGGGTTTGGGAACTGACCGGGGACATCAGAGGGCTGGCCGGGGGAGAAGGATTCAGCATCCATTGACTGCTGTCCTTCTCCAAGGGAGAGAGGGGTACAGGGTTCGTTGCAACATGGACACCTAGCGGAGGCTGGGTGTACCACGTGCACCAGCACCAAAAGCAAGTTCAGGGGTGGGGCACTTGCTGAACATCATTGCACATCCCCTCTCCTGTAACCCTGAAAAACCATGCCACTGGCTGCCCTAGATGAAGCCTGCCCTTGGCTTCAATCAGCCTCCAGGATGGTGCCTTGGACCTATCCTGTCGCTTGCGGCACCTTAAGGGGTTGGTGCCATTACCTGGCCCTGGGTGGTAAACCAGGGGGCATCGAAGGGGCATGTCTAATGTGGAGGTGGGAGTGAGGGTCTGTAACTGGGCTGAGGTTCCACGTGGCTGGCGGCAGCAAAAAGTACAATAAATTAATAAAAAAAAGGGTCTGTGTCATGTGGAGTGCCAAAAAGCTGAAGAGAAACAGAGTTTTTTAGGCCTGCTTCACTGGTGTCCAAAATGCTGAGTTCTCTCATTTTCATGGAATGCAAATTCATCCTTAGCATGGGGCGGTTTCAGGACTCATCTGGGGTGCCAGGGCTGGGAAGGTAACAAGGAAATCTGAGACCCACTAGTGAAGAAAGTTTTAATTTGTAAGGTTAGTTTCAGTCTTTCATTCAGCCACTGACAGAACACAGATTAGATGTTGTACTCAGTGCCCTCTTGTCCTGTAAATTATTTGGTTATTTGGTTTGAGAATTTGCATGGACTGTTACTTTAGCATTGTTGACAAAAACATCCTTGTTTTGCTGCTACAATTGAGTATGAGTGACTCTGAGGTTTTTGGACTCTGCTGAGCCCCATAAAATTCTGAGAACTGAATCCACATCTCTGTTTCCCTCCCAGTAGATAAGAAGACACCCTAAAGAGGGATGGGCACATAATGTTGCCTACTCTGGGGCTCAGGGGTATCATGCAAGCACTTGTGTTTGAACAGTAGAACCAAACAATGTGGCTGCAATTTTAATTATTGGGCTATCCACAGAATTAGAATGTACTGTATTGGAATTCGACTGGTATCAGGTTGCGGCACAGCTGAAGATGCCTCAAGACAGGGCAGCATGTAGCACGGAAATAGCACCAGTGTCTGGCATGTGAGTGTTTGGAATCATGTCCAGGGGGCCACATGGCTACAAGGAGACAAAGTTAACATACTGTGACACGTTAGGTCAAGCAACTACTGGAGTATATAAGCCACACCCGTTTGTGAGTTCTTTGGGAGGAAGGTCCTGAACATATGGGGCAGTTTTTACAGAAAAGCAATGCAGGCACAGAATGCTGTGTTCAAAATTGGACTTAGTCTCCGATTGGTGCATCCATGTCCTTATTGAATGTTGTTTTCACAAACTACATCTATAATTGGATACATGACAAGCAAAACATGGGGCACTGCAACTGTGATAGGCCAATATGTATGCAGGAAGAGTTGCATCAGCAGTACATGTACTACTAGCCTATGTGGTGGTTTCTTTATAAGCATCCCTGTTCCAGTCTGTGGTGGTCTGAGTACACATTTTCATTCTGTAGGCATAGAAATGAAAAACACCCTGTACTCTCTTATTTATGTCTTACTGGTACTTGATGCCCCTTAGCCTCTCACCCTCCCAGTGTACCAGTGAAGGTGGGTATGGTACAACGGGATCTTTGGATATCCACCAGGGGTTAATGAGTGATGCAGTTTTGTACCCAACACATTTGCCTCTGGTAATCAGTGCACGCCCAGGCCTGTCATCAACATTTGTAAGCTGGGCCTTGCTTTTCTCTTGCATGTTACTGTCTGCTCTGCTTCTGGTACAATATATTGTACTGTGCTGTTTTCTGGCAGTGAAGCTGTACACTAGCCTTCTTATGTCCTCTTTTTGTAGTTTACCAGCTTTATCCATTTCATTTTTAGTATACAAGCCACACCTGTTTGTGAAGTGTGTTATTGGGAGTATTGAATTATAAATTTAGATGCAGCATAATACTTATTATTTATGCCCATATTCACAAACTTGCAAAAATTAAAATGCTGCTTTTTTGGCTACTAGGTTTGAACACTAGCCACTTGCATTTTGGATACAGTTATCTTTGTGAATAGGCATAACACTCATTTTGGATACAGCCTCCTTTTTTTAGGATGCAGCTTTGCACCTTTGGCAGTATATTTTGCTTACATCCATCTTCAAATTTTGTGAATCCTTTCCACAGAGCATGCTACACACATGTAGCAGAACGTGGAACAACAACTGCTTTCAGCAAAAGGTCACAAGTGTGAAACAGCACTGAAAGACCAGCATGTTGATTCACAGTAAAGGTACATCATTTTGCCAGTCATGAACTCAGATCATGGAGCCACAGAAGTACCAGCTGGCTTGTACCAGAAGGGTTTTATTGGAGACAGAACACAAAGTGCACGGCAAAGCTGTTGGTAACTGCTGCTTGGAGTATTGTACCTCTGCTGTGTGAGAGGCTGAACTGAAATCCTCACTGTGAGTGCTTTGGTTGGAGTGGGACAGATAGTCAGCCGAGACACTTACGTAGCCTATGCAGTGGTTTTTGCCTGCCCCAGGGATGGCCTAGGCTTGCAACTGAATTGCCTGCCTCTGCCTGTCCAGCAGAGCATATTTCCTCTCCAGCATAGTGAAGATAAGTACTTCACCTTCGGCAATGGGGTCTAAGTCCATCAGGGTCTTTAGAGAGTCATGATGCCAGATGATTTAATGATTCTGCACTGACAGATGGAGACTCCTTGTGACAGTGCACCAGGGGCTGAGACCAGGGAACCATCTTAAGACAATGATTTATACTATGTCACTTTGTACTATGTCACCTTAAAGAGGATTATTTGGGGGAGAGGGGTGAAAGCAGTGGGTTTTTTTTTAGATCCATCCAAAGATCAGCCAGAGAACAAAACTGACACCTAGTGTGAGCTCCTCCTCTAGATGCCCATCAGCAGGAAGCCAACATCCATCTCTCCTAGCTGTACTCCCCAACCCAGGCCTTGGAGAATGTTTGCGAGTCATCAGTTACTCTTATCCTGTAGTCCAGTTGCATAGCCAGGCAGAGGGCCATCTGTGTTTATTGTGAAAATGAACAAAATAAATGTTCAGTATGTTATCTTTACCCTTGTCCCTGTCCTCCCACCCTCACTATCTGGAAATATGAACTGAAATGAAATTAGAACATTGTGTGTGTGGGTGGGGGGGTCACCAGGAGGATCTAACAGGTCTATTTCTACCCTTGCATACTGTACTAACTGTGATGCTCTTCCCTCTGCTTAAGGTTATTGTATGATAGTTATATTATAAATAAATGGTCTGTATATGAAATGTCAGTATGTGAGAAATTTGGCCTTTAATGTTAAAAGTCAGTAGCTGAAACCACAGGATGTCCTTAACTAACATAAAAAGAGGCAGTATGGCACAGTGGTTTAAGGCTCTGAGCTACAAATCTGGAGACCTGGGTTTGAATCTTATAGTCCCCACTTGCATACTGTGTGACCCTAAGCAAGTCACTTAACTTCTTTGTGCTCCCAGGTTGCACCTATAAACAAGCTTTCAGCTTAGTGTGTCTCACCTGGTTAAATAATTTGAAAAAATACTGACCAGGGGAACCATTTAATTAAGACTTCCTTACAGAAGGGCATTTTATTACCTTTTATGACATGCCCAGGGTTTTGAAGTTGAAACTAAATGGTAGGAGTGTTTTGTTTAATAATTTCCTTTTTGTTTTACATGATGTATGTTATATCGTTCTGTGTTTAATTTTACCTGTTTTCATCATATTTTAGTAAACAACCTTTTCTTTGGGTGTCTTCTTAGTTTCTTTTTGCAGTGAAGTGTCTGTATTTAAGTCTGACAGCTGTTGAAAAACTTGATTGTGTTACTGAGTTGTATAATAAGGTAAGAAATACCTAGGTTTCTCATAGAGTTAAAAAGGGTTCATTCTGGATACCTGGTTAGGTGCCCTCAGGTGAAAGATATATTGCACCCCCCCCAAAGAGAATATTATCTGAGCCTGTACATTTGGGTATGCTAGCATTAGGTTCACAGTTTGACTCCCTCCAGAACTCAAGGCTAAAGGTGATTTGGACCTAAAGCAGACAGGAGGGCTACCCTGTCTGTTACCTGTTCACACTATTGCACTCTGAGGTTGGCACTGTGGGAGCAGAGGGCCTGACCTGTGGCATGTGTTTGTGACACTAACCATAGTAATCAAATATCCAGAAACCTTGATGGTTACAGCTGTAACTGTAATTGCTCACAGTGCAATCTCAATCTTGATCCGCTCTGTTAATCAGTGTTTAACATCCTCTGTTTCTGCTCCTCACAGCTTAACCTCCCTGAGCTTTTCTTAACCTTACCCAATCTTGTTTAACATCCGTGTTTGTGCATGTTATATCTCTGTATATTTTAAATTGCTTTGAAATACAGAGTATATAAAAGGAAATATAATATAACCAGACTTTTGTTTTTCCACAGTGTGTATGAGGTTGCATCACATAGAAACTACTCAAAATTGTCATTAGCCAATCCCTCTCAATTACATGACTGACAAGTCATAAGACTAATTGATGCTACCTGCCTCACAGTCAGCTGCCAAAATTGAAGAGTTGTATTTGATCTTCACAATTCTGTAATGAACTGAACTCCTGCACTACTCAAAAGGTTCCAAATGAATACAAAACTTGAAATTAAGACAACTTTCTACTCTTCAAATGTAGTATAAAAGCAGGCAGTAGAAATGTGTTCCATGCTTAAAAATAGTGTCATCTTGGGGGTACTGCGGCAAGAAATAAAATACTCAACATCTACAACCTCCAGCATGCAGTAGTGTAGATTTCCCTACAGCTATTCCACTGACTTTAAGAATCATCTTTCTGATTTTTCACTCATAGTGCTGACAAAGAGCACACAAACACGAATTAACCTAACACAGCACTTTTTTTTCAGACATGAGAAAATCAGTGTTCTGTTATGTCATGCTAATGCTTTATCATCAGTCAACAGCCTTATGCATTGGACCAGACACACCCAAACATTAATATGCATTACCTTATTCTGGGAGAACAATATTTCCTTTTCATAACACTTTTATTTTATTATGTAAGTATCCAAAACAAAGAGAATGAAACACATCAGAAGGCAACACATTTATAGGAAGACATGTCTGCTCTTATCTACTGAATGTTTCTTGGTGTCTGCTGAAAGCAATGGCTGATAAGATTCAGCTTCTCAGTAAAATTCTGAATTTAGATAAGAAGCAGGGTTGCTTCCTTTGACTAGTGGTGTTTTATGTGATCGGACAATTTTCCCCTCTATAATGTAGTTGTATGTTTAACAAAATGAGACCACATCATGGTGTGGTGCTATATAAGTTATGGACTCTGGTGGGATAGTCGGGCACTTTTTTTGCAGTGGTTTTCCTCCTAAGTGGAAGAGCACATATTGATGTGTTGAGAAACTCTCTTTAATCATGTTCTCACTTTGACTGTAGGATACCACAGAGCTCCACAAAAGTTCAGGAGTGTTTGGAGTGTTTTTTGTCACCACTGGATGAGATTGCTTGATAGAACACCACTGGCTTTTATCACTGCGCAGTTTGTACTCCATTGTATTTTTCCTTTTCGATCGACCCACTCTTAGCAAAGGGTTTAATGCAGTACCTGGCTGAGACAACAGCCTTTATGACTAGCAGCTGAATGCATGTATACTCAGATTAGACAGAGGTTGTCTTAGTGCCAGCCAAATAGAGGAGGTCTGAAATGTTATAGTCTCTAATGTGCCATGAATTTAAAGGAGCAGAACTGAAGATTGTTCAAGTGGCTGATGCTTGGGGATATTGCTGGATGGCCTTCAAACCTTGGAATGTTAGAGTGCAGCAGTTGTCAGTGTGAGTTTTTATCCTCTCAGGAACATAGTCAGATTGGGCCCCTTCCACCCTTCACATTTCTCATTATGCTGGTCCACACATTTATGATATCAAGAATGGCTTATTGCAAAGTACCCTATGTTATGTGGGCCTGCAAATAAAGATGAACTGATGCATTCAATCAGTGCACACTCTTGGAGAGTTAGACATGCTCTACAAATTGTTTCACAAGGGTACATTGCAGAAATAAAATATATTCACATTTTATTGCAACCTGTCTGTGAGTACTATGTATTCATCATCCAGCCCGCTGTGTGCACAATTTTCTTGGACTGCATTAAGTGCACAGTGTGGTTGCTTGACTCTTAACTGGTACAAAGATACTTTTGTATTATAATGTTCTCTTTTTTATGTGACAAGTGATAACATACGATGCCTCTTGTAATGTTGCGTACTCATTTGTGCAGATTTTGAAAATTATTGGTAGGTTTAGCATGTATGGCTCAGCTGTAGTGAGGTATGAATAGTGACATGGCCAGCAAAATAGAGCCACAGCTGAAAGAGTTCCTAGACAACTCCCCCCCACACACACACACATATATAACCGGATATGCATACACATGATGCTTTGTACTAATTTTGCTTCAGAGTGCATGCATATGCCTAAGAGAGATTCACAAAAATCAAAAACATTGGAAATTACGGTATGTGTCTTCTTGTATTGTTTATGCATTCTACATACTTTCCTTGTTGCAAACTGCTTTTACTTCTCACACATGTCATGCCAACTTTAATCAGTGTCTCATAGACTTTTATGGCAGTTTGTAAGGACAGATAAGCTTTGTAAAATACTGTTTTGGTCTTCTGTGGCTGGCAGTGAATATGCATGCTGACTGCTCTGACTAGTTCCCTGTTGCTGATCAAATAAATTGACACTCAGATGGTCCAGTACTCCATTAAGTGGAGTGGGAAAAAATGCAGGACAGGAAAAAATAAAATTGCCTTGGCATCTCTCAGTAGCTTAGGTATTAATGGCAATACATGAACTGTAGAATACTATAGAATTTACATTCATGTGAGACATGTCCAATTCAGATTACCCCCCCCACACTCCACACACACACACACACACACACACACACACACACACTCAGACACTCACACACACACACACACTCTCTCTAACAAACACACACACACTCAAACAAACACACACACACACACATGCTTATTCATTACTCTGCTGGATTTTATTTAATGATTTATTTATTTATTATTTAGCAGGGTAGTACACTAGGCATGCAAATGCCTATTTTCAGGCATGGCCTGGGAGAGTTATAATTACATATGGAAAAATACAAGGTGGCCCATAACAGTTGTATGTGGGCAATCCGTAAGGCAAAAAGCTACTACTTTCAAAGGGAGCTTGAAATTTCCTGGAGTGACAGCAGGCAATTCTGGGAAAATATCTAATCGGTATCAGGTAAACCAAACAAGTCTCCCCCCACCTTAATAAATGTTGCTGAAACTCCCATCCAGGACCTGAAGACCATTGCTGAGTCCTTTAATAAAGCCTTTACTGACCTGAGTGATGTCCTACCCCCTGATTTCCTTCTGCCCCCCAAAACAATGAATCTCTCTAACACCTCCTCCCTACAAGGCTCCGTACCCCCCTTCTACCTTAAAATAATGGAATACCTTACAAAGCAGTGGGCAGTAAAAGGATCACAGTAAAAACAATTTTCAGTGTTAGTATATAGGATAATGAATGACGAGTGAACAAGACATATGGAAGAGGTATTTCCCCACAGCAAGTAGTAGCAATAATTAGTGAGCAAATAGCACCAATAATTAGTGGATATCTTATTACTATGTTAAGTGTGCAGTGTAGAACAGGTGTGTCCCATGAATAAATTCGCTGTAGAACAAGGTGTAAATTACAGATAGCTAGGTCTGATGGCAATATGAGTTGGAATTGGGCCAGTAGAGTCCCACAGATGGCAGCTGCATGTAGAGATAATTAGATCTGACAGCCAATGGAGTCAAGTTAGGAGCAGAAACAAGGGTCAGCAAACTGCTGCAAAACTGCATGTCTGAGAGAGCTGCCAACATTTTGAGACAGAGATAATGCATGAATATGCTTGGAGAGAGTTAAACAAATCAAATACAGGAAATGATCGGTTTCTTGTATTTTATTTGCATTCTGCATGCAGCTCTTGCTACAGACTGCTTTTGCTTCTCATGTATGTCATGCTGACTGTAATGGGTATCTCACAGATTGGCCTGGGGGCTTTATTGCAAACGTGTGTTAATTGTAAACTATTGCCATGGTCCTCTGTGGATGACAGTGATTGCACAAGCCAATTGCTCACTGTTGTTCTTTGTTGCTAATCAAACAAACTGTCACTCAGTATGGCCTCACAGTCCAGAAGATGTAATGGATGAAAAGTTTGAAAGAAACTGTTGAGGAGATTGAACAAATTAAGGCAAACTGAGAATAAGTCCCTATTTCTCTCCTCCTCCTTCTCTCTCTCCCATACAACCCCCTCACCACTACTCTTCTTTCTCTTTTCCCACTAACCCACTCCTAACAAAGCTTCACTGAGCCACCTATGACTTGTACTGTATAATTAACTCGCACCACAATTCCTTTACAATGCCTGTGGCTGCTATTATTGTATCCTTACTTGTCTTTTTTTTTTTTTTGTAAGCTCCATTGTAATGATCATGTTATGTTTTGTACCTTATTGTCCTTATTGACTTGACATGGAACCTTTGGAAAAGAGCCCTTGGCTCAAAGGTGTCATCCGAAATACAAATAAATAAAAATAAATAAATTTAATACCTCTCAGTAGCATTATAACCTTAATCAAAACCTGTAGTGTGCGAACTGTAGAACAATGTAGGATGTATTATGGATCAAGAGAGTGGTTTCAGCCACCAAAATGCTCTCTTTCCTCCAAACAAGATACTCTTGTTTAGTTTTTATTTTGTTTTTCGTAAAGCGTGTCTCATTCACAACTGACTAAAAAGAACAATATTAGCTACACTGCAGAGGCAATGTGGCAACTGAGTAAGAAGACCAACTTGAAGTCCATGTAAAGTCAGATAGTTTTGCTCCAAAGGTAACATAAAGGTAACATAAATGTACAGCTACTTTACGACATGCATATATCCACGAGGCAGGTTAACCAACACTCAGCAGCCTCAGTGTTTACTCGTATGAGCTTTGTCAGGAGGCACTGAACTAGGTGATATCGGACTCTCTTTATATCACTAACATTTAGTACGTAATTAGTTAAATAAAAAAATAAGTAAAATTAGCAAAATAAACAAATAAAAGGTAATAATACTATATATCAAAGTGGTGATCATCTCAATACAAAAATCATGAGACGGAGATAATGCATGAATGTAGATTGCAAACTCCAGCCATCAATTTCTTTATAATAACAACAATTTTTGACAACTTTTATTCAGAAAATCAGAGCAGAGGGATCATGGCATGCCTGAGTTGGGAGCATGGGTTCATCTGGGTCAATTGAGCAGGATAAGTCATGTGTTCACCATTTCTCCAAGCTGCAAAGAAAGAAGAAATCAATACAGTTAATACACTTTGTACAAATTCCTGTACTCTTAACTTTCATATACACTTATAGGTTTGGGGTTGGGGGAGGCTAGAAATTATTTACAAAAACTGTTTGAATTATTTCATCTTATTACTAGACACAGAATGATATCATTTTACAAAAAGGGTCTATAATCGATTTCTAAGTTTAGCCCCACTGGTTGTAAAGCTTTAAGTGAAAATATTCAGTATTTTTCTCTCTGCAGTAATCTCTGCAGTCTATCCCCACCTCTAAAGCCCATCTTCACCTGTTTAATCCCCATAAACCTAAGAAGTGTTGCATTACTATTGTGTTGGTAAAAGAAATGTTCTGCCACAGAATTGTCCTTATAGAAATTCTTGATATCTCGGACATGTTCCTGAACTCTTAACTTAAGTTAATGGGCTGTCCTCCCCACATATATGCATTTGCAGAGGCACCATAAGACATAAACTTCAAATGTAGTTATATATGAAATAAATGGATGTATAGTCACTCTGTTGGACTATTTGGTGGTTCATAAAAGGAGTCTTAGATGCCAGGGAGACAAGAGATACAATTACCACATTTATATATACCCTGTGGCTTTTGTAGAATACATGTACTATCGCTACTCGGGTTTCTGATTAGCTGACTTTTAACAATCTTGACTTTCAAACTGACCCCTCTTCAAAATGTAACTCAGGGTTTGTTACGCACATGGTTAGCCAAAGCTTGGTCACCAGACAGAACTGGCCAAAATCGAGTGGTGTTAGCAATTTTTTCTGGTAGGTGGTTAAAATCTGTTGAAAAACATACCGTCTCATTGACTTGAGGGTCCCTGGGTTTAGGAAAAGGCAATGTTTCCCAATCAATATTTTTTGCTCAATTAAGTACCAATTTAAGCAGTTCCACATTATAACCATGATCCAAAAACACATTTTTTTAATTCATAAACTTGTTTTCCAAATTCACTAATTTCTGAACAATTTCTTCAAAGCCTCAGGAATTGACTGAATAGAATTGATTCTTTGAGTGTTCGAGAATGAGCTCTAGTTGCCAAAAGGAAGTTATTCATTGCTGTAGGTTTTCTGAAACCTTTTGTTGCAACTGTGTGTTGACAAAAAGTTACATCCAGAAAGTTAATGGAGCTGGAATGAAAATTATGGATGAAAAGTAAATTTTTGTTATTTTTGTTTAACCAATCAAATAATTGATCTTCCTCATCCTGGGATCACCTCCATACACACAATATATCATCTACAAAAGATACCATTTTATAATTTGATAATGGTAAGGATTTTTATTTGGGTCAAATATGCATTCTTCCTCCCACTGGCCAAGAAATAAATTAGTGAAAGAAGGCACCATTGATGCCCCCATCGCTGTACCATAGCTTTGAATGTACTAATTCCAATCAAATTCAAAGCAGTCATGTGATAGTGCAAATTCAAGTCCCTCTGTGATCAGATTGTAAAGGCATTCGATCTCTCAATGGATCCCTCATTAGAAAATATGAGCAGGCTTCAATGCCATCTTTATGCCTTATAAATGTGTATAAAGCCTCAGCATCTTTTGTTAGCCACTTGAATTCTTCCTGCCATGTGAAGTCTCTCATTTTGTTTAATATGTCTATAGCATCCCTGATATGGGATTTTAAACAAACTAAACTACTCTGTAAGAAGAAATCCCAAAATTGGCTGATATGAGTGAAGCACTGAGGCTGCTGAGTAACAGCTAACCTGGCTGGTAGATATATGAATGTGGCACGGTAGCTGTGTATTTATGTTACCTTCAGAATAAAACTATTTCATTTTACATGAACTTTGAGTTGGTTTTCTTGCTCAGTTGCTACATTGCCTCTGGAGTGCAGCTAATCTTGGTTTGTTTGTCAGTGTTTGGGGCTAGTCAAGCCCTCAGCATGCACCCCACCTGCACCAGTGAGCGCTGTGGTCTCCTCTGTTCTTCACTCTCATAAACAACTGCCCTGGAAACAGATGCATGTGGGTGAGGTTTTACATTTTTTTAGCTATATTTTTATTCATAGAGATATAAGTGAAATAAGGAATTACATTAGTACTGTACATAAAAGTTATTTCTGATCCCTTAAATTAATACAGTTATTCTTTCTAAAACTAAATAAAGCACAACAAAGTGTTTTTTTTCTATTATTTTTATGGGGTTATCAAGCAATCATAAAACAGTTTAAACAATAAATTCATATACATTAATAGACATATTAGTATTTAAGTATTCCAAGCGTATTCTTCCTTGCTTAAAAAAGCATGTTTAACCCAAAATATTCCCAAGTTTAGCATTAAGTTATAAACAGTCTTATTTTCAAACACAGAATGCTTATCCAGGAACCTTCACAGGTAGAAATAAAACAATTTATTCAAAAATCAAATGAATGGTTATTATGTCAACAAATACAGTCAATTTTTCTGAACCGGATGGTATTCTGTTGAGTCTGCTGCATCTTCATCAATGTCAGACCCCACATCTGTAGGCAATTGCACATTAGTCTCAAAAAAGCTCTATCTCCATCAAGATCCTTAAAAAAGTCTTCCTTCCCTTGAAAAATTATTTTCAATCAGGCAGGTGCTAGAAGAAAACAGGAACCCCTGCTCTTTAAATTCTGACAGACTGCTAAAACTTTTTCCTTCCCGTACATTGGGTAGTCACAAAAAAATCTGCAAAGATATGCAGCCTCGCTCTGAAATAGAAGAATTTCTTCTTCTGTCCAGACAATTGTAAGATTTTCTGCATGTCAGTGAGTGTTTGCAAATTCACTATAACATACCTTGCCCCAGCTGCCAGTTCAATTGTACCTGCTACTGCAGCTGCTTCACCTGACCCCTTATATCTCAAGTTTAGGATGATATACAGAGTTCAATTGCACAGTAGGGTCCAGAGGGAAAATAGTATTCAGAGCTGTTTGGACTTCCATTCTTCATTCCCTGTTGGGGACAGAGGTGGAAAATCCTATAAGCCAAAGGTTCCTCAACAAAATCAAATTTCAGGCATCTTGACCCTCACAGCTTGAGCCAATTGCTCATGGAGTGCAGTGTTAACAGTGCATTCTAACAGTCAGTATTTGGGCACTTTGGGATTTCAGCTCTCTCCTCAATAGCCAGACATCTCTTTGTAATCTCAGTTAGCATTCATAGAAACATAGAAACATAGAATTTGATGACAGATAAGGACCGCTTGGCCCACCCAGTCTGCCCAGTTCCCTACCTAATGGATAAACTGCAGATCCTAGTTAACCAGCAGCCTACTTCTTTCTACCCCCACCCCCTAGAATTGCCTTATGACTGTCCCATGCATGCTTGAATTCAACCACTGTTTTTGACTCCACAACCTCCTCCAGAAGGCCGTTCCAAGCATCCACAACCCTCTCTGTGAAAAAAAACTTCCTTACATTATCTCTGAGCCACTCACCCTCTATCTTCAAATTGTGCCCCCTTGTTCTTGCACACCTCTTTTTTGAAAGATGCTACCCTCTTGGACTTTTTTGATTCCCTTGAGGTACTTTAAAGTTTCTATCATGTCCCTCCTCTTCCTCCTTTCCTCAAGGCTATACATATTAAGCTCCTTTAGTCTCTCTTCATATGTCTTCAGGTGCAGACCCTGCACCATTTTAGTTGCCCTCCTCTGGACAGCTTCCATCTTGTCTATGTCATTGCAGAGACTGGGTCTCCAGAACTACACACAGTACTCCAAATGGGGTCTCACCAGCTGTCTGTGCAGAGGGATAACAACTTCCTGTTTTCTACTGGTGATGTCTCTCCCTATGCATCCCAGTATCCCCCCAGCCCACCTTACTGCCCTCTCACATTGCTTGCCCACCTTTAAGTCATCTGATATGACTACTCCCAGGTCCCTTTCCATTTTGTTGTTGTTAGTATCTCACCCCCACTGTGTACTCTTCCCTGGATTTTTGTTTCCCAGGTGCATTACCTTGCACTTCTTAGCATTAAATCTAAGCTGCCATACATTTGACCATTCCTCTAACCTTGCCAATTCCCTTCTCATCCTTTTCCACCCTGTGCATCAACTCTGTTGCAGATCTTTGTGTCATCTGCAAAGAGACATACTTTTCCTTCCAGTCTCTCTGCAATGTTGCTTATAAAGACATTGAAGAGGATGAGTCTAATATCTGAACCCTCTCGGCACCTAGTAACCCCCTTTCTTCAGAGTGGACTCCATTTACTATTACCCTCTGTGTCCTATTCTCCAGCCAATTCTTACCCAGGCTATCATCTTGGGACCCACTCCCAGGCTGGCTAACTTGTATATTAATCTTTTGTGTGGGACTGAGTCAAATGCCTTGCTAAAGTTTAGGTAGGCCATGTCCACAGCCCTTCCCTGACCTACTACTTTGGTCACCCAGTCAAAGAAATTTATTAGATTCATCTGGCATGACCTTACCACTGTGAATCCATGCTGCCTTGGATCCTGTGCCCCTCTGGCCTCTAGGTACTTGACAATTCTTTCCTTCAAAAGAGATTCCATCATTTTCCCTATCACTGAGGTTAAACTAACAGGTCTTTAGTTTCCTGCTTCTGCCCTGCTCCCACTTTTGTGAAGGGGAATCACATCTGCCCTCCTCCAGTCCTCAGGTACCACCCCATCCTCCCATGATTTGTTAAGAGGGTAGTCGATGGTGTCATTAGTTCTACCCTTAGTTCTTTTAGAATTCTGGGATGAATCCCATCAGACCCCATTGCTTTGTCCACCTTCAGTTTTAAGAGTTCTTTCAGAACCCTTTCTTCTGTAAATGGGCTGGTATCAACTTCTGTATCCAGAGTGTTTCTATTGTTTGTGTTAGGTACCTCCCCCTCTTCATTTGTAAATACTGAGTAAAAATTTTTGTTTAGTATCTCTGCCTATTCACAGTCACCCTCTGCCCACCCCCCCCTTTATTAAGCCTCACTATCCCTCCCTTAGTCTTCCTTTGCTCCCTGATGTACCTAACAAAGGTTTATCCCCCTTCTTAACTGAGCTGGCTATCTTTTCCTCAGTTCAGGCCTTTGCTGTTCTGACTTCCCTCCCAGCTTCCTTTTGCTTTAACTGATACAATTCTCTGTCCTGCTCCATCTGTGATTCCTTGTACTTTCTGAATGCTTTCTTTTTCTCTTGTACCTTCACTGCCACCTCCTTTGAGAACCATAGTGGTTTCTTACATCGTTTTGTTTTGTTTATTTGCTTCACACAAAGGCTTGTTACCTCTGTGATGGCAGTTTTATTATTCCCCATTGTTCTTCCACCCTCCTTCCTGCCCATTTGCTAGTGCATTCCTTAGGCACTCACCCATTTTGGCAAAGTCAGCCCTCCTGAAGTCCAGTACTTTTGCCTTTGTATGGCTTGACTCTATTGCTGTGTTTATTATGAACCATACTGTTCGATGGTCGCTAGTTCCCAGATGGCTATCCACTTCAACATCTGTGATCCTCTCTCCATCTCCATTTGAGAGAACCCGGTCTAAGATTGCTCCCTCTCAAGTGGGTTCTAATACTAGTTGTCTAAGGCATGCCCCCTGTAGGGCATCTTGAATAACCCCACTCTTAGAAGTGGCTGCTGCAACTGCACTCCAGTTAACATCTGGCATATTCAGATCACCCATCAGCAATATCTCCCCTTTATCTGCCATTCTAAGTATACTTTCTATCATTTTCTTGTCCATTTCCTCCCATTGAGAAGGGGGTCTCTATACAACCCCTGTGCAGATTGTGGTGCCATTGCCTGCCTCCAAATTGATCCACACTGCATCTTCTCCTCCCTGTTTACCCTTTTTTTCTGTTGCTTTGTTTCCTTTCCTTATGTAGAGAGCTACTCCTCCTCCTCTTTTACCCTCCCTGTCCCTCCTGTAGATAGTGTATCCTGGCATGTTTATGTCCCAGTCATGGTTCTGTGTGTACCATGTTTCTGTGGCTGCCACGATATCCAGATGTTCCTCCTCCATCAAGGCCACTAATTGAGGAAGCCTGTTACCCTGACTAAGGGCATTGGTACTCATTGCTCTCCATTTTTTGATGGCTTTACCTTCTGTAGAAGCATCCCCCACTGACCTTTCTGCCTTGGTCTTTTTCTCATTTAGTACCCTGTTTTGTAGGGGGAGGCTGGGATTTTCCTGCTGCTTATCAGTGTCTCCCCCCTTGACTAGTTTAAAAGCTTGCCAATGATGCATTTAAACCAATTGCCCAAAAGACTTGTTCCCTTCCTGGACAGATGCAGACCATCCTGCCAGTATAGGCTGGTGTCCCTCCAGGTGAAACCCCAGTCCCCAATGAAGTCAAATCCCTGTGCTCCATACCATTTTTTCAACCATTCGTTAAACTACATGATGCAAAGTACCCTTGCCTCACCCATGCCACTGACAGGCAGCACCTCTGAGAAGGATACTGTGTGTGCTACTTGTCTTAGGCCCTTCCCCAACTCTACAAAGTCCTTCTGCACTGCTCTAATCTCATGATGAGCCAAGTCATTTGTCCCTAGGTGGACAATGACATCCAGCTCAGACTCCCGTGCAACTGTTCTCGTGATCCTAAGGATGCGCTTCCTGTCCCTCCAAGCCATGGCACCAGGCAGGCACCTTACTTCAGTTTTCCCTGCTCCCCCCCAGTTCTATCCCCCTAATAATTGAGTACCCCACCAGGAGCTGATTCCTTTCCCTGTGGTGCCCTCTGCCTCCTTCCTGAGGGCCTCCCTTGTGACAGTTGTCTGCACCCCATCTTAGTCTCCTCTGCGGGTGCATCCATAGGAGAACTATGCTCCCCCAGAATGGTGTATGGATTGTGGAGTTGAACAACTGACTGGGTGTGCCTCTGTTCCACCACCCTTACTCTCCCTGAGCCCACTGTGGTCCAACTGCAGTGCTTTCTTTGCAACCTCTGAGGTAGTGGTGGTGACTCTGGTGCTCCCTGTATGGGGGCGGTTAACTTACTATTGTCCAGTGCAGCCTGAAGACGGGCAATTTCCTCCCTCAGGGCAGATAGTTGTCTGCAAACAGGGCAGCATCTCAGCCTCCAGAAAGACTACCGGAAGGCTGCTGCCCCACAGCCATTACATTGCACTACTCCCCACATAACTGTCTACCTTGTGTAGTTTTTTTTTTTTTTTGTGTGTGTGTGATTCGTTTGTTATATAGAAATATATGTATTTATATAATGTGTATGCTTATATTGTCAGTGCAGTGTGCTAGAGAGGATATGACAGTGATATGCACCTTGCCCTCTTGAGGAAATGATGTCAGAACCCCAGGTATAAAGGAACTATTTCCAGGGGTGGGAGGGGTGAGGGGTGGAAGGGTTTGAGCCTAAACTGTGCCCTCATGAAACAATCAGCTAAAAGCTCTGACCTACTGCTGCGATGAGTGCCTTCCTGTCAGCAAGATGCCCTACATGACAATTTCACAGAGAAAATACCCTGCTAATCAAACAGAGAAAAATCCAAACATCCAAGTCAGACACAGGTAAACCTCCCCAGCCCCAAAACAGCCTGGTGACTTGTGCTCTGAAAGCAGTCAGTCCCAAAACATGTCAGCTGCGCAGAAGGGCAGACACAGAAAACAGTATTCAGCCCCTGTGGGTTTAAACTCTTCCTGCCCTGAAAATCTTAACAATTGTTCCATTCTCTGGGTAGAAGACTGGATTTCTGCCTGAAAGTTAGCAAGCATTGCCTATACGGGTAAGAGAATCCATTTCTTGGGTTTGGCTTTAACACCCATTTCCAGGATCCAGTCACTCCAAGGGGGTTTGCTGGCCCCCGGATCGGAGCACCTCTCCCAGCCAGTTTAGGGGATACAAATTTATCCATGGATAATCCTGCAGCTGACTCCATAAAACGCTGCACTGCAAAAGTTCAACTCCTCATCATAAGTAATCATTTAAATTTATACAACTGCAGTTTTTACACAGGCAAGCTGTTCATATCACTGTCTTTTTAATCAAAAGACATACAAAATGGCACATTAAATGGGCCAGTACCACTCAGTACTCATGCAAGCTGTTCATAAGTGTGAGTGCTTAAAAAAACACATCCAGCCACCATTAGCTAAGCAGCACCTCTGTTTTTCAATTTTTAATGTACTATATTGTTGATCAAGCTGGTTGCCCTGATCAGTCCACCTGCTGTATTAATTTTCTAACTCCATATAATGGCCTATACATTAAAAATCTTCTAATAGTTTAGTATAGGTTATTAACAATTATTGCATTTATTTGTAAAACATATTGTATATAATGAAAATGTGCAGTATAAACTCAATAAACTAAACAAAACTAAGTATTGAGAGGAAACCAGCATGGCTGGGTTTCAGATCTAGCTAAATCAGTGTTAAGAAGGGAAGAAACAGGAGGCTGACAATTCTGAGTATAACCAGAAGTAGATAGGGTGCCACTATGAGGGATGCCACAGAGTGGTCCCAGTTTCATGTTTTTCAGTTGTCAGAATGGTGGTTCTTGCCCCCATGCCCTACACTGACTGCTACATAGGCAATTTGAAAGGTGCAGTATAAAAACAACACTTTGTAAACAGGCTGCATGTGTAATACTTCAACTAGTTTTTATCTGGATTCTTATGGTAAAATGCAATAACTATGTTGACAAAAGGAGCTGCCTGTATAGTCTACCTGAATGGTATTATTTGTAAGTGATCACCTTGACATAAACAAGCATTTGTCAATGCTGAACGTTGTCTTGCTGGCTTTGGCATTGATAGTGCAGGAGTTATAGAGATGCATAATAGGAATGGCAGTGAAGTATTGAACTGATGCTAACCACACCCCCGTCATGCAGAAATTGACAGGCATTGGGGTGTGCCTTTGTATCATTGGCCATAACGCTCACTCCATTTCACCTTACTCTACCCTGCAGACACCGACAACTGCCGTGATGTGCCTCCGGGTCTTCGGGCCTTATGCTCATCCCATTCCATAAGGAAATACACTGAGATGGGTGCAGTACAGGAGAATGGGGTGAACTTTGCAGCTGAAGAGTCCAAGGCACACCGTGATGCCTGTCACTGGCTGAAGGGTGGGGGTTGGGGTGGAATGGTGTGAGCATTACAGCCGACAATCCCAAGTCACACCCCTGATGCCTGTCAGTCTCTACAGGGTGGGACATTATGATTGGAAACCATAACACAACAGGAGTTTTTTTGTATTTTCACTCCAAATTATCAACATGGTTTTTTTGTGACCCCACCTCATGAACAGTGGCACTATCAGTTTGTTAGCCAAAAGGTGATTTTGCACAGAGACTGTGCCATTTGGCACCACAGGTGCAAAAACACATTTCAGGCAGGATATGAAAAATGACAGCTCTACTGTTCATAAGGAGGTGTACAAAAATGGCAGTGTTGAAAATCTGGAGTGAAAATATGAAAAATTGATGAAGTCACTAGCGAGCATAGAAACTGCACAATGCATGCCTGTAACGCAATTATTTTGGGGATTTTTTTAACCAAATTTTCAACATAGGCATTCTGGGACCTCCACCCATGAACAGTGTCACAATGATTTTGTTAACTTGTCCCAAACATTGATTTTCCCTCAGTGACTACGCCATTGTGTGCCACATGTGCGAAAACACATTTTGGGCTGGATGTGAAAAATGACAGCTATACTGTTCATAAGGTGGTATGAAAAAAGGGCAATGTTGAAAATCTGGAGTGAAAATATTAAAAATTGTCAAAGTTACGAGCACGCATGGAAACTGCGCAATGCACACTCGTAACACAGTAATTTTTTGGATTTTTGTTTCACCAGATTTTCAACATAGGCTTTTTGGGACCCCACCTCATGAACAGTGGCACTGTTGGTTCATTAATCAGTCCTGAAATGTGATTCCGTGCAGTGAACATGAAATGACCTTTTGGGACCAAATAACAAGATGACAGTGCAAGTGTTCATGAGGTGGCATCCCAAGAACCCCATGTTGAAAATTTGGAGCCAAAATTCAAAAAAAGTGGCTGAGATATCCACCTAAGTTGAACCCCCCCCCCCATTTATGCCATTATACAGCTTACAGGCATTTCTTCAGTTCGCGGTCGGCTTTGAAGAGTCCAGATGCATTCTCGCTCCACTGAAGATCACAGCTCTGGACCTCTGGAGGAAAGTATTGGGTGAGGGGGTGTGTGCGGAGGTGGGGTGAGCAGATGGCGGGTGCGGGTGGGGGCGGTGCCGTGGACAATGGACTGTTTCCTTTTTTTAAGGTACAGAAAAAAAAACCTGACACTGCACCGTGGGACGGTTTTCCATCTTTACAGGTAAAATACAACTAATGGACACACTGGAGTGGGCTCCCAGTGTGCCTCATGACTTTCGGGGGGGGGTATGTTGACCACACCTGTGCCATGTTTATTGAAATGTTTCACCAGGAAAGGGATGCACAGGAGGCATATCATCTGTGCCACTGCATGATGAGCTTGTCTCTGATTGCAGTGGCACATTTCTTTCAAGTTGTGTCCACTTTACATAATACTTGTGTCATCACTAGCATGCTGGCTCATTGGGGAATGAGAGACGCACCTTCTAAAGCATGCTCTGCATTCACCTCAACACTGACACACCTCTGAAAGTGCTACTACCGCAAGATGTTGCTTGCGCATGTGCTCAAGGCAACATAAAAAGCAATATCAAACCTAGTATTCATGTTAGTGATAGCTACTTTCTGTGGACGTGTGTGTAGCATGCAGCAGAAAGCTTTTTGTAGCAATTACCAAGGTCATTCTGCTGGCCTCACCTTGCTTTGTTCAAAGGGGAAAACTCTTGAATGCTGAGAAACACAAAGGCAAGGAACTCCACACCATTCTTCCTGTCCCCTAGCAAAGCAAGGAATGCAAAGGTATTACTGCTATGTCTATAAATATACAAAGAATGCAGCTGCAGGAAAACCCCCTGCCTTTACAAATACAGTATGTGACTAAGCTGAAACTACATTAAAAACTCTTCTTAGGCATTCCTAATGAAACAGAAAAAGGTGTATTTGTAAATCATGAAAAATATTTACAAAATGATATCATCTAGTTTCTTCTCAAATGGTCACATGATCTATAGAACACACTCAGCATGTACATGATGTTTACTCAATGAGGAGATCTGTAACAGACTAGACCATGAAGCCCAGAAAGCTTCTGGTAACTAGATCCTGCCTACAAGACGTGTTGGAGCCCAAAATGCAACAGTACTTTTTTTTTCATTTTTTTACTCTCCTTGTTTGGGGGGGTTATACTTATGATCCCCCCCCCATCCATCCAGCTGTATCATTGGCCCTGCCCTGGCCACAGCCAGAGCTCTTCGTCCCTATGCATTGCCCCTCCCCAGCCACATCATGGTGGGGACTTACCCCGCTCACCGCAGAAGGCTAGGGGGAAGACACCGGGGGAGCTACATGGGGTGCGTCAGGTGTGGTACTGCTGGATTAGCCATCACTATGCAGGCTGAGAATTGTTTTGACATGACCCCCCCCCCAGTGCAGGTGAGCAATGATGCCAATGATGCGGTTGTGCACACATTTGCACATGGCACAACCAATGTCATCCACACTGCCCCACAGCTTAATTGCAGTATGCCCCACCCCCCCAGACACCGCCAGGAGTCAGTGTGACTGCGGTATTCCCTCTCCACTGGCCCCAGAGGAGGAGAGCAGTCCCTGGGACGCTCGAGCCTCCTCCCCTGGCCCACCCTCCAGCACCCAAGGTCACTCCCGACCCTGGGTCGCTGGCATGGCATGAAGTGTGGTGTCCAGTGCCTCAACCCTCAGTGCCACCAGGCCACAACAGTACTTCTTTCTGCTGTGAAGACAGCAAAATCAAACACAAGCCTTCTTATATAATTTGCCAGGGCATTTGAGAGCAGTCTTTTATGGTATAAGAGAGACTGAGCATGTAGTTTTGACAAGAGGACCACAAAATGAAGCTGAATCATAATAGACACCCCTCCAAGGCCCTATTAACTTACTATAAATTACTCAGAGGCTCAAATGATTATTAATAGGTTTAGATCCTTTTTTAAAACATCTATGCCATCCTCCCTCCTGCTGCTGAAGTGGAATGCTGTCCCTTAATGCTCCCACACAAGAGCACACTGTACACAGGATAACTTGTAGAGTGGCTCTACATGCTCATTGGCTGAAATCACTTTAGTGAATTATAATGCAAAGTATCATTTTCAGAGGGGCTTTAAAAAAAGATGGCTCCACAGGTTAGAAAACAAGACATAGCTAGAGCACGGTATCCAAAGGTTAGCAGAAGAGCTAATGTAGCGGTGGAGCAGCAATCTAGCCAGATTGTCTGGGTAATAAATATTCAAAGGCTTTTTTGTTTCTGTCAACAAGTCAGCATACAATCTATCATGCAACCTACCCATTAGGACTTCTCCCTCATATTACATGTGTGCAAATGACATGAGACATCCCCCATAACTTGTGCCACCATGAAAATGACTTGATACAGCTGTATAAAACCACTAATAAGCCTGAACTTATGGCACCAGCTGGTAGTCCACTGCACTACCAAGTAGGAGACCAAGATTCAGGACCAGAGCCTGACTTCCTTGCCCAGACTGGTGGGGTCTGGGACACAATGTAAAGGCATTGTCCACAAACCCTAAGGGGAGGGTGATGAGTGTCCCACTCTGTTAGCACCTTATTTGGAGGAAAGCAGGGTCTGTGTTGATGTGGGTGTGACCACACCACTTCAATTTAAACCTACCAGTAGGATGGTGTGGCGGGTGCCATGGGTGGAATCCAGGGAAGGGAAGGGATGGACCAAAACAGCAGCTGTAGAACTGCCCTTGATACCACTGGATGAAAATGCATATATGCCCACCCAGACTGATGCCAATGAACTCCTTCTGATGCCCTTCTCCTTGAGGAGATCATAACTGTACTTCAATAGACAGTAACAAGTGAACTGAACATCAGTCCCTTTTGGGGTGGGGGTGAGGGGAGTCCTGAAGTAATGGATGCAGCGAGGATCAGGGAAGGAGCACCATGGTAGTAAGTGTGTGAGAGGACTAGGTACTATATAAATGGGTGCTGTGACATCATGTTCTCATATGCTAATGCAGCTCTCATAAACAATGAGATTTCAGCAACCATAAAATACAGACCTCCAGGATAGTTACAGGGGACTAGCATGAACAGTGAAAACAAATGAAAGCAAACACATACCTGTATATCATCAACAGCTACAGGAAAAGAGTTGTCTGTTGACATGGAAACTAATAACATTTACAAGACATGTGAGTTTAGTTTTCCTTTAAGGCAAGTACTAGCGTTCTTTTGAGTAAGTGCAGCTGAGATCTGGATACCAGCTGTCTACACAGCCTGTGTCAGGTGATCCTTTATGCATGGGGTGGGGGGCTGTTGTGTGTTACTGCTCCCTCCCACTAGGTGGCAGACATGAAATAAGTGTTTCCTTTCACTAACTCTGGAGTTATCACACTTCCCTCAGTGTCTGCAATCAGCCTCCTACTGGAAGAGCTCAACAGTCAAAGGAAGCCTCTCTGCTGTTGAATACAGCAACACTAACCACTAGATAATCAGCTGGTCATGTTATTTTTAATTGTCTATGACCCCGTCTTAGAAACCGTGGTGTTCCTTCTAAATTAAAACGGTCCTTACTCTGATAGTGTAGAGGATGCATCAAAATGTAAACCGACTATCACAAGCCCTAAAAAAGTTACATAAAAAATAGATCTTATATACAGAAAATGCTTCAGTATAGACAGTGGCAGAAAATTATTTTATTTACCTGTATTTACAAATTGCTAACTAGGAAAAGTACATTGAGTCAAGGTTAATTTCCATGTGCAGCCCAGGAAAACTTCATCAAATTTCCTGCATAGTACAGAAATGTACAGTATCAAGGAAGAGGAAAGCAGAACAGGGGAAGCAATACTGCTACTAGGTGAAGTACCAGAGGTAAGCATTAGGCAACAAGGGAAGTCCCACTGTGGCAGGGGCTAGGATTTTGGCATGCTGAGGGGAACAACACTAGGCAGGCAGGCAGGCAGAGGAAGTCATTAAGGATCAAAAGGGGCAGAAAGTGGGAGACAGAGAGTTAGAAAGGGAGAACCACACTTGAGGAAGAAGAAGAATGCAGGTAGGTGAAGGGTTAAGTTATGATAACACGTTTGGGTGAAGAAGTCAAAAATCCAGACTTTGAAGCAAAGGAAGAAGCAGGTAAGGAGAGCCAGAGGGAGGTTGTTCCAGAGCAAGGGAGGGTGGGAGAAAAAAGCAGACTTACAGCAGAGATCTGAGATCAGGGGACTGCAACAAAATCATGGCCACTGTTTTATGGTGTTCACTGTGCAAACTGGTAAAACTATTTAATTTGATTGTCCCATGCCAGCAAAAAGTCATAGCATTTTGACAGTTATTGCAAAATGCAACATCTACATTATTTGCATTTTGCTGGAAATTATCTCCTTTTTTTATTTTATTTTTTTTGGTAACCAGGTAAGGCCCACTAGGCACATGTGCCTGTTTTCAGGGGTGACCTGGGAGCACTGAGGAGGTTAAGTGACATCTCAGAGCTACATAGTATGCAAGTGGAGGTTGTGGGAATCAAACCCAGATCTGCAGGCTATATCAAGCTCATTCACAGCTCAGTACTCTAACCTCTGGGCTATGCTGCAAGCTCCATTAATCAACTATTGCTTATACTATATTTTTTGTGTTGTTTAAGAGTTGGAGCCTTGCTTATATCATACTGTTTAATACTTAGGTCTTTGCTTTTATTGTTGTTTAATAGCTGAGGCCTTGCTTATTTTGTACTGTTTATTAGTTGGGGTCTTTACATACATTGTTCTATTTAATTGTGGGAGTCTTACTTTATTGTTCTGTCTATTAGTTGGATCTTTGCTGGTTTATTTTTCTATAGGGTAGAGTAGATGGCCCTATCTGTTCTTTTCTGCCAACAAATCCTACAGTATTTTTCTATGTTTTTTTTTTATCAGGCTTAATCAGTGTTCCACCCATTTGCTGTTTTTTGAGTTATTACCTTAAGGATTTAAACTTCCTTATCTAGGTCATGTCTGTATCCCTTATATTGCTTAATTTAGGCTTCCCGTTCTGGTTGAAGCCCGCTTCCTTGCCAATTGTTGAATTGTAGCTTCATCCTTACCTTGGTGAAGCCCACTTCTATTCACTTAATTTAGGCTTCTTCCCTTCTAGGTATAGACCACCTCCCACTAATTATTTAAATTTAGCTTCATCCCTACCTGAGTGAAGCCCACTCCCCTCATTTATTTATTTTAGGCCTCTCCCCTTCTGATTGAAGCCTTCTCCCCTTCCCGTATTAAACTTAAAATGGTTTCATCCCTCTCAGAGTGAAGCTTAAACTCCCATCCTTAAATCTGGCAATGTATAAGACAACTGCTTGCTGTCTTCCACTGTGCTGCTCTTAACCCTTTCATTACTCCCCCTCCTATTTACCCACTCCTGCCTCCCCCACTTTTCACCCTTGCCTTCCCCTTCCATCTTCCTCCCCCTCACCCATTATCCCTTCCTCCAGTCTCACCACCCTAGTCCATTCCCCCTGGCTTCATGTGTGTAGTCTCCTTTATTCTTCCTGGCTTCATCTCAAAGCCCTCTGGTGCCTACTTCCCTCTTACTCCACTCCCCCCCCAACACAAATGACTCATAGGCTCCCTCAAGCTCCTTGATTCCTTTCTACTTACTGTTGAAGGTGATATTAAGCTCAATCCTGGCCTTGCCCAGTCGTCTGCCTCTTACCTCCCCAAAGGACTGAGAGTGACTTGTGTCACTATCCAAAGCCTCCTCCCCAAATACGACCAGAAACAGACACATATGGTTAATCTCAAGCCTGATGTGTGGGTGATCTCGGAGCCTTGGCTCTCCCACAAAGATTCCTGATACCCCGTTGCCATCCCCAGGTAAACTATCATCTAGCAGGATAGTGCAAAAAGGGGCAATGGGTTTGCAATCTACCTCTCCTCTAGTATCCAGTTTGAACTTGTGCTCTCTATCACCTTCCCCTCTACCTATGAGTTGTTCCTCCTTCAGTTCTCCCTCCCTCAATCCTTTAGTATCCAGTTTGAGCCTTAGCTCTCTGGCACCTCCCTCTCTGCATATGAGTTGCTCCTCCTCAAACTCTCCCCTCCCTTCTCTGTCCCAATATTCATTTCTGGAGTTTACTGCTGTCATGGCATGTCCCCACCTTTAGTCATGGAGCCCCTCACTACCATCTTCTCCAATGCCTCTTCTGGCAGTGGAGTAACTTTGGCATAATAGTTGGGGGGGGCACAACCATAAGAGTATTTTACAGTAAATTATTCAAGACTGCAATGATGAAATGTTGAGGGGGAGATCTGCCCCCTATCACCACCTAAAATTACTCCCTCTGGGGAGTTACTCATCCTGAACAATTTTTAACCTCAAATGACTTCCCTCTCTCTAAACAAATTGTGCCAAAACATAAAGTCCTTCCAAGTGTCCCAATTGATCATTGACCATACTCTACACAGTCATAAATCCCTTAATCACTCCTTCCTGGACTACTGTGTCCTCTCCTCCCACCCCCATCATATTGTGGATGCTGCCATCCTCCAAGACACCCTAAGTGTCCACCATATGGTGTGCTCTGTGTGAAAGATTCATTGCCCCATGGCCCCCATAAATTTATCCACATACAGTCCTTCAGGTCAATGAACTTGTCCTCTCTCCATGCTGACCTGGTGGCTACTGACTGGTCTCCCATCTCTGCAGCCACCAACATAAATTCTGCCATCCAATTTTTCAACTTCAAATTCATGTTTGCCTGGGATCACCATGACCCCTTAGAAAAAACAGGGTTTGAGATTCCCACCGTCCATGGATCTCAGCAGAATTGCTGGTCTGCCTCCATGTATAAGACATTGCCTTGCAGACCCAAAAGTCCACTAGCTCCCCTACTGGCCTAATTAAGTAAGGACCCTTCCTAATGGCTATACCAGAGGTACCAGATTTGCTAAGGCTGAATACTTTGCATTTAACAGCTTTTATGTCAACAGATCATTAGCTGAGGTTACAGACAACTTGTACTGTATAAATACAGTTTATGCTTCACTCTGTTGTAATACTGCTGTGCATTAAAAAAAAAGAAAACATGTTTTACTTAAGTTGTTTACACTTCATGCTAAAGACTATCCCATACAATGACTGCATGTTTATATAACTACACTGATGACATAGAAGACAGACACTGATTAGGGGCTGGAGTTTCAAAAGCAGTTCTAGGATTTGTGTCATGTTTCAGGCACACTCCTTCAAATAGCACAAAACAATCAGACTGGGTAAAACATCTTATTTTTTAGTACAATCTTCACAATTTGCAAACAGAAATTGACCCATGCCTCAAATAAATGATACATGCATTACTGTTTTGCAGTAAAGCAGGTAAACTGTCACAAATGCATCAAAATGTCTGCAACTAGCAAGCATGAGTACAGAGGAGCATCACCAAGATGATTCCAAGGTTAAGGGGGATGACTCATACTGTGAGGCTGAAATCCTTCAACCTACAGGACCTACAACTTAGAAGACAGAGGGGTGACCGCTTACTGCTTCACAAATATTAAAAGATGGCAAACCTTCAAAGCAGTTTAATAGAAATAAATTGTCAAGACCAACTTATCTCAGGTCCCACAATAGACAATTACAGGTGCACCAAGTTTTAACTAATAAGAGGGACAACTATTTTACTATACGGGCATGTAAACAGTGGAATACATTACCACAGGAAGTAGTTAACATCTCTGATTTTAATACATTTCAGTTAGAGGTAGATAAACTGCTATTTGGGCATTAACCAATACACCTACTAGTAGTTGGGGTAGTCATGATGGGCCTAGTGCCTACTTCCACCTTAATAACATGAAAAACATGAGAAACATGTTAGTGCATTTATTTGGATGCAGACACAGCCCAACACTGGAAGTCATGTCTGCATCTTAACCTTTGAAAATCCCGCACTAAAAGTCCATCCAGACTGCTCTGTTTTTCTATCTAGAATTACTCAATCCCTTCAGAGCTCCCAGATCCCTGAACTTCAATTCTGTTTCAAATTACCCCAGGCAATTATCCCACTTGAGTTTGAACCTTGAGATAGTGCTAGCATTCATAGCATTTCTGAGCAGTTGATTTTATCTATCAACTACCTTCTCTGTAAAGTAATATCTTCTTATGCCCACCTTAACATTTCCCCCTGCTAGTTTGAGATTGTTTCCCCTTGTGGTCATATTATGATTTACTTTAAATAAATCCATGGAGTCAACCAATTTATGACCCTGCAAGTACAGTATTTCTAGATTTCAAACATTCTCCCTCTCTCCATTCAAGTAAGTTTTCTTTTCAAGCTCAAACTCTGATGCACACTGCTGTAAAGCATACCAGACTGTCACAACCTGTTTGATCCACTAAAGATCTGACTTAGATGAACAGGAGGCCAGAGGGCATTGCATCATGAAAATCTGACCTCTATCACTTGCTCAACTCACATAATGAGTTGTAGCTGTGATAAGATTTGAACTTTAGGTTTCCTGGTTGGTGTATTTGCTCTGATTACTGGACGATACCACCTATGATAATACTAGTATTATTATTCTTACTTCTATTATAATTACTATTAAGTAAATCCCACTAAAGGTCACATTTTAAAACGTCTCTGAATTCAGGATATTGTCATTGCCAGTGTTTTGCCAAATTATCCGGAAATTTACCTCTTACATTACCTCATGTTTCCTGTTGCTGAGCAAAACCATGAGAACAAGAGTTTTATTTCACTGTTTCCTGACACTGAAAAAGGATGCTGACTAAACACTGCTTGTGGTATAAAAGCCTTTGCTGTGATGGAATCATAAACTGAGAAGACACAGAAATCTAAATAAGAAACGTGTTGTGTGAAGTTAGTTTGCCTTCACCCTCCCCCAAATCAAGTAACCAGCAGGAAAATGAAAACAATTCTGTGAAATAACCTGATTCTGAAATACACAATGTGTCCTCAGAATAGATCCTGTGAATTGAAAAGAGGAAATGATATCAGTTTTATTTGTATTTGGCCTCTGATTCAGTTTAATATTGTTTGCAATATACAACACAAAGGACCAAAGTTCACATTTTAAATGCTTTGTGTAAATGTAGTCTTACTAAAAAACAATACAGCAATGCAGTGTTCAAATCAAAATTTGCATGAGAATCATTTTCTTGTACTTTAACATTATCTGATTCATTTTTGAGATAGGGCTTTTACATTCCCGTTTTATGCTTCAGAACTTTTATAACCCCAGATATTTGGATACTAACAGAGAATGACAATGTCAAGAACTAGAATTTGCCCATTAAAGTGGTAACTACAGTGCTGTGGCAATGGTAATGCAGTTAGAGGATGGTATGAAATGGACACATGCTGTCATGCCCATTTGATACTGCAGATGTTCACAATGGTTAGCGCTGGCCAACTTGTGCAAGCCACTGGGAGATTTTTCAGTTTCCAGCAAAACACCGAGAGGTGGCATCAGCAGGACTTGACACTCATAACACTAAACAAAATGTAAATTTTAGGACGTTCCATTTTTATGTTTGCTTGCACATGTGCAAGAAACATTATGCGACAGCTTAGGAGAGAAGAGGGTTGGGGAGGTGCGGCAGTGTGGCATCCAACAGAAGTATTGCATTTGGGGGGCCTGGCTGTGGTGCACCAATGGAGGCACAGTGTGCTGATGACACTGGCTTCCAGAAGTTGCACCAAGTTGTAATGTTTTCACCGCAGCAATCACAGGCCGCCTCGTCATTTCAGCATCAGCAAGTCGCTGCAATGAGGGAGCGGCCCGTCATTGCTGAGCAGAACATTACTAGTGTGATATTGTTTGTGAACATGGTGGCGCCTTGCCACCGTGTTCACAAACAATATCAAATGCCCACAGTGCCAAGGGGGTGCCCAATTCCCCTCAGCAGCATGTGCCCCTCCCCACAGAAGTGTGTTTTTGCCAACGGGGGCCCCAATCCCTATTGGCATCCATCTCCGGTGCTGACTTGCCAACGGGGGAGCCCAGTCCCCATTGGCAGTGTGTTCCCCCTCCCTGTTTGATGTGCCATTGGGAGCCCACTCCCTGTCAGCATCAGCCCCAAAGTAAAGGAGAGTCCAAGGGGTGCCAACTCCCTTGGCTCTGCACCCCCCCTTTTTTCTACCAACGTGGGTGCCCAATCCCCCATCGGCTACACCACCCCAACAAAAACATTCAGGTGGCACGCTGAGAGCTCATCCCAGCATGCCCAATGCTCCTGCAAAGGAAAAACTGTCCAGCAAAGTTTTTTTTTTTTGGGACACCTACCACCAGGTATCCACTCTGGTCACGGTCCCCGGTCTTCCCCCCTATGCCGACCGTGATCCCCCGGTCACCCCTGGCTTCCCCCCCAGAGGGTGGGGCCACAGAGCTGGCACCCCATATACCAGCCCACGGATCCTTTTAACTAGTTGGGGGATCGGCGACATAGGTCAGGGAAGCCCGGGGAGGGCTTCATAGAGGTGGAGGTCCCCTACTTTTTGCTTTTGTATTGTAGCCCACTGGAGAGCCGGATGTACAAAGATGTCCACACACTTATGTGCAGACATCTGCCAGCTCTCCCTCCTGTCAGATGCGCTCGCTACTGTCAGACACCCAGCCTCCGCTGGGTGTCACTGTAGCGCCGCATGTACCCCTCGCCCGCTCCGAAGGAAGGAGAGCTGTCATGGGACGCTCGATCCTTCCTTCCTTCCCCCTGCCAGCCCCCAGCAGCCCAGGTCCATTCCCGAACCCGGGTCGCCGGCATGGTGTGAGGTGTGGCGTCCAGCGCCTCAACCCTCAGTGCCACTGGGCCGGCCTAGCAATGTTTTTTTTGTTTTAAAACCTGTAAAGCAAAAACGGTCCCTTGCTGTCTCCTGACCCTCCCCACAACCGTGCCCACCCACTGTGCACCCTGCCTCCTCACACCCCCACCCCATGCCTTACCTCCAGAGTCCGGCGCAATGATCTTGGTTGACCAGGAACACGTCTGCACTCTTCAAAGCCAACCGCGAACTTAGGGAAATGCCGGTAAGCTGTATAATGGGATAAATAGGGTTTTTTCAACTTTGTTGCATATCTCGGGCATTTTTTGGAATTTTGGCCCCAAATTTCCAACATGAGGTTTTTGAGACCCCTCCTCATGAATTCAGTCACTGGCCTGGCATTAATCGGTCCCAAGGTGATTTCCCGTCACTGCGGCGGAATCACCTTCGGGACTGATTAATGAAACGACAGTGCCAGTGTTCATGAGGTGGGCTCTCAAAATATATGTATCACAAATTTGGTGAAGCATCCCCAAAATTGCTGTTTTACGAGCGTGCATTGCACAGTTGCTACGCATGCTCGTAAGTTCATGAATTTGCAATATTTTCAGCCCAGATTTTCAATACTGCCATTTTACCACACATCCTTATGAACAGTACAGCTGTCATTTTTCACATCCTGGGCAAAATGTATTTTCGCACTCCCGGCACAGAATAGTGTGGTCGCTGTGGGAGATCAGTGTTCAGGATGCATGAAGAAACTCATAGTAACACTGTTCATTAGCAGAGGCCCTAAAATGCCTATGTTGAAAATGTGGTGATGAAAGTCCATAAAATGACTGTGTTATGAGTGAGCATTGCACAGTTTCCATGCATGCTCATAACTTCATACATTTGTAATACGTTCACTCCAGATTTTCAACATTGCTATTTTTCCAGCCTTCCTTATGAACAGTACAGCTGTCATTTTTGACATCCTGGCCGAAATGTACTTCTGCATCTGCAGCGCAGAGTAGTGCGGTCACTGTGGGAAATCAGTGTTGGGGGCACATTAAGAAAATCAGTGACACTGTTCATTAGCAGAGGCCGTAAAATGCCTATGTTGAAAATTTGGTGATGAAACTCCATAACATGACTGTGTTACACGCGTGCATTCCACAGTTTCCAGTCATGCTCATAACTTTGCACATTTGTAATATGTGCACTCCAGCTTTTCAGCATTGCCATTTTTCTGCACCTCCTTATGAACAGTACAGCTGTCATTTTTCACATCCTGGCCGAAATATGTTTTTACACTTCTGCTGCACAATAGCATGGTTGCTGTGGGAAATCAGTGTTCAGGACACATCAAGAAAATCACAGTGACACTGTTCATGAGCAGAGGTCCTACAATGCTTATTTTGAAACTTTGGTGATGGGCATCCATTAAATGACTGTGTAATGCATATATGTTGCACAGTTTCCACATACTGTATGCTCGGACATGCAAGCACTTTTTATATTCCCAGTACAGCTGTTCAACATTGCCATCTCTTCACACTTCCCTGTGGATGGTACAGCTGTCATTCTTCACATCCTGTCCGATCTGTATTTTTGTTCGAGTGGCACAGAATGGCACTGTCGCTGTTGGAAACCAATCTTCGGGACACATAGACATAATCACAGAGCCACTCTTAATAGATAGGCTCACAAAAAGGCCATGTTGAATATTTGTAGTATAAATACCAACAAACGCCTGAGGCGTTTCAGTTTCTAAGCATAACGTCCTACCCTGCACAGACTGACAGGCATCGAGGTGTACCTTTGCATTGCCAACTGTACTGCTCATGCCATCCCACCCCCACCTCCAGCCACTGACAGGCATTGAGGTGTACCTTGCACTCTTCGGCCTCAGACTTCACCCCATTCTTCTATGCTGCACCCATTTCAGCATATGTCGTTATGGAATGCGATGACTGTAAAACCAAACACCCTAAGGCACACCTCAACATGTGTTGCTGTCTGCAGAATAGAGTGACATCACATGGCATGCCCGTCATGGCCGCGACCCAAACTCTTACCCCAATGCCTGTCCATCTCTACAGGATGGAGGTGGGGTTGGCGTGAACTTCAATACTTCAGTGCAATTTCTATTCTGCATCTGTCTAACTCCTGCATGTCCAATGCTAATACCAGCAAGCAAACATTCGGCATTGACAAATGCTTGACTACTGTATTACAGATGACAGTTTACTGTATTACAGAAGACAGTTGCTTGGCAACAGGTTCTTTGCCTGTTAGCCTTCATCTGTCCCTGCTGCCTTTCCTTCCATGGAGTGATAATCTTCTACTGTGACATCACAACCTATTGCTATGGAAATAATTTTTGATTTAACAAAGCAGAAGGTTATTACTTCAACAAAGAAAAACTAACAGAAACAGATGATGTCCAAAGGGCATGCAGTCTGTTTTCATACAAATATAATCAGTATTAAAAAAAAGTGTCCAGAAATCTGAATTTTGATGCAATTCTATGTAACTGAGCTCTACTAAAGCCACTTGTGAAGTTTCTTTTCTGGAAATCAACAAATTATCTTAAGGTTTATGTGGTTTGTGTGCCCCCACCTCCTGGTGGTAGCCACCCAGGTAACATACACAGTATGTACATAAATGGATGTATGCTGGTAAGAGTAAAAGCTTATGTTTATGTTTTTTTTTAATATCCTCTAATTGATAATTAGCACTTGGGACTGCCTTGAAACAAAGTTATAAAAGTATTTATATATTTACAAGGCTTGCGTGAGTAAAACAAATTGCAATATGTCAGCATTTAACATATTTGTACTATTTAAGACTGCTTATTATCTTAATTTATGTATTGAATTTTATTGCTTCTGATAGGTGCCAGATTGTAGCACTAGAAAATGAAGCCCTGTATTTTCCACATAACAAGTACAGTATATCATGGAATGTCATTGTGCACGCTTTCACAAATTGCCCCATCAATGTAACTCCACTCTGTCACTGAGGTACCATCACCTGTGAGAACAAACTACCTGCAGAGGTGGCAGGAGCTAGAACCTTATCAGCATTCAAAAGGGATTGGCATAAGGAGTACGCTAGAATCAAATCCGCAAGGGAATTTACCAGCTAGGACCCAGGATCACCTAAGATCTCGTGGTCTCAAGGGTAGACTTGATGGACCTTTGGTCTCCTTCTGCCATCATCTTTCTATATTTCTATGTTTCTATGACTGGCATTCTATCTACAATACCTCTTACTTTTTATATGTAGTGTACAACCCTGAAAACTGGAAGTTAAGTACAACATGGGGAGAGGCTACATGTGAAATTCTTCTTTAACTCCAAAGTATTTCTTTCTCCTTGGAACTAGTTAGTTAACATTTTAAAGTGCCTTTTTATTAATTGTTATGTTTTTACTTGTAATGACCATGATTGAATAACATAAAAAATAATGTTGAAATAAGTAAATACAGGCTACTAAAGCAGTCTAGCAGTTACATTTAGCAGATAAAATGCTTTTATTTACTCTCTAGCATGAAAATCTGGATTTACAGATACTGTGTAATCAGACTCTACCACCCTTCTGGCAAAGCAAGAGTGCTAGCTCTCTTCATAGAAGAAAACCTAAAATTTACAACATGTGCCCCTGGCTGGGCTAGGGGTGAGGCAGTATAACATAGTGGTTTAAGGCTCTGAGCTGTAAACCTGGAGACCTGGGTCTGAATCCTACAGCCCCCACTTGCATACTGTGTGACCCTGAGCAAGTCACATAACTTCCTTGTGCTCCCAGGTCGCACCTGTAAACAAGCTTTCAGCTTAGTGAGTCTCTCCTGGTTAAAAAAAAAAAACACAACAAAATCTGGGAAATTCACTTAGAGAAGAACTTTACTGCATTTTCCCTGACTTTGCATCACCTGTGGCTGTATTTCATGTAGTTTTCACCTAGCAAAGTGTCCACAGTTACCCGGTGAAGACAACACACAGAGTGGTACTTTGCAATCAAAAGTGTCAGCGAAGTGTCACTATGCACACTTTTCACTCGGAGAAGTAGCACTTCACCGGTGAAAACTATATAATGTGTTTTTTGTTTAACAAAATATTTGTTTCTTAATATGTAACTCATACCCACCCATTGTGATGTGCTGTTTCCATATGTTCCAACCGCCTGGACTCTTTAGAAAATTATCCCCACCGCCCACTCTCCAGCACCCACTTCCTCTTCCCTCCCACTGTTCCGGCAATTTTTTTTATAATGATCTATACATCCTTTCCCTTCACCCATGCCACATCAGAAACTCACCACCCACATCTCCCGTCCTGTGCTTATCTCCCCTGAATAATAGATATAGCAAACTCCCAACTTACCACCCTCTAGCAACTAACCTCTCTCATTCCTCCAAGCCCCCAATTAGGCAAAGTAATGAAAGAATACTTAAAGGCTACACCAAAAATGCCCATAAAAAATATAATCATCCAACGCTGCACTGAGACACACTCAGCAGTGTTCTAGTGTAGAATAAATGAGCAATGACATCCTCACCTGCAGTATAATAACACCAGATTGTTTAATTAATTGACACACTTTGCACTAGTGATCTGGTTTAATCTCAGGTTAGCTGATTTATTAATCCAGGAAACCCTTTTTTAAAATCATATAATGACAAATGAAAAGAGAGTAAGAACACAGAAAACTAAAAAACTTTATAATGCTTTCCTGGCTGTCTTGAGCAGCTTTTTTTTGAAGGGGGTGGTAGCCTGGGTGCTGTTGCCACAAACCAGTAGTAACCATACACAATTAAAAACAGTACAATAAATGTGATTAAGACTCTATGGATGTGCTAGGGTTGAGTTTTGTTATTTTCTTAAGTACCAACAGATATCCCAAAACTCTAACATCCAAATGCTGGTTGATGCCAACAAAAAAGGGCTCACTGGGCAATTTTGCTGAACCTCAGAAAAAATACAAAAGTTGTAAGTGCAGGTAAACCAGACGGTGTATGAGTGCCCACCTCTGAAATGACCCTCTTAATCTCAGCCAGCTTGATATTAAAGAAGACAGAGTACCAGATGGTACACCCTATTCTCTGGCTGTCCATGTTTTTAAAAAGAATAATGAAAAAATAACTAAAATTTTAGAATGTAATTTTAAAGACTGTATTGCTCTTAGGTTGTTTTGCATTATTTTTGCTGCATCAAAAATGTTATTTATTTAAGAGAAAATCATTTTATTTTGTTGTCGGGAAAAGTCTAACAAATTTTGTAGCTACTGTACTACAGGCTTACACTGAGCTGTGCCCTGCTCAATATAAACTGTATTCATATGGTATACATGATTGCAGCCTGGGATCTTGAGGTGTAGTTCCTTTTGTATGTGTGAGGAGCCAGCCAGTGTTTCTTTTTTTCTGGATTTTATTGCAGTCCAGGCAGGGGAACTGCATGGAGGTACTGTGTAAACATTCACATCAATTCTGATATTGTTGAGGGTACAGTTCTTACCATTAATGGTGGGCGAAGTGGCCCCAATTTGCTCTGCGAAGTGATCCGTGGAGTGAAGTCGAATTCGCGGAGTGCTCCGCAACTCGAAGCTGAGTACTTTGCGTTGCAAATGGGTAACGCGAAGTCCATTGAAAACAATGACTTCACATTACTTCGCCTTCCCAAACCACTACTCCACCAATTCTTAAGGCGAAGTACATTGAAAACAATGTACTTCGCCTGACTTCGCCTTGTTTTTAAGCTCCAAAGATGAATTTTGCAGTGTTTCATGGGATTTCAGGTTACGTGGGCTATAGACTGTTCTGCACAGCCTCAGTTTGGGGTAGTGTGTGTGTAAGGAATCTGTAGGAGACAATCTGCTCTGAGAGCTCTCTGCAATTCAAACCTTCTAAAAGCTGTTAAAAAAGCCTTTTTGAGTAATTTTTTTGCTGAAACTTTAGTTCGTCGATTATAGGAAACCCTCCTATGCTCATATCATCAAGCATTTATTGTTTGTGTATAGATTTTGAATATTAATGTACAACATTCAGTCTGTGTACTGAGAGACAGTGGAAGTGTGCTTTGGGGGAGGGGTGTATCTGTGGTGTAAGTAGATTAACTTGGAGAAAAAGACAGTGCTTTCTGTTTTGGTGACATTTTTCTTATTTAACTGTGTTAAAGTACACACAGTAATAATTTTAATATTTCTTGCCATTTTTTTTTGCTGATTGTTGTGGCGCAGCAGAGCATAATTTTAGTTTGTTTAAAATATGTGGTTATGTTACTGAAGTTTTCAATTTGCTATGCATTACTTAGTGTGTGTTTGTGAGTATGTGTGTGACGCATGTCATCAAATCAGACACCATTTATTGTGCCACATAATCATTTCAGCAATGTGAAGCTGCTATCCACTGCAGCTGTGTGATTTTTGTACTTCTTTGTGGTATCTTTACCGGTACTGGTACTGGTACTAGTACTAGTGACTGTTACTGCAGCAGTACAGTACACTGCCCCCCCCGCCGTGGCCCGCCCCAACTGGTAAAGGTATTCTTTTCCAGATTTGAATTTCTGATGGTGAGCACTGGTTAGGTGTTGTGCCTTTGTGTCTGCATCTCTTCAGTGCACAGCGCAATCTTAATCTGTCTGTGCATTTGCATCTCTTTAGGGCCCAATCTCCATCTGTAACTTAAGTCACAGTTGTTTCTTTGGCTTCCCTTCACAGTACTGGACAGGTGTGCTGCTTAATTCTGCATGAACATTGTACTCTTTAATATGCGTTTTTAAGTCAGCACCATCATCACGAGTCACTCATGATACAAATCATGTTCTTCATCATCACAGTCACAAATGCAGTCACAAATCATGATTCACGATCATTCACGTTACGAATCACATACATTTTTTTTCTAGTTACTTGGATGTATTGTAAGCCTGTTTTGTAGTATTTCTCCGGTCTTCACCACCCCACCATTGTACTCATTGATTCGTGTTTTTAAATCTGGGAGTTTTAAGCTACAGCTCATCAGGGAAGTACAGCTGTAAGCAGTAAGCATTCACATTTCTTCATCATCACAGTCACAAATGCAGTCACAAATCACGATTCACGATCATTCACGTTACGAATCACAACATTAATTATTTTTCTAGTTACTTGGAGGATGTATTGTAAGCCTGTTTTGTAGTATCCCCAGGCTTCACCACCCCACCATTGTACTCATTGATATGTGTTTTTAAGTCTGGGAGTTTTAAGCTACAGCTCATCAGGGCCCGGGGAAGTATAGCCATAGGCATTCATGTTTCTTCATCATCATGGTCACAAATGCAGTCACAAATCATGATTTACGATCATGTCATTAATCACAACATACATTTTTTTTTAATAGTTACTTGGATGTATTGTAAGCCTGCTGGTCACAGTGCTGAACACGGATGGGAGCCACACCTGGGCCCAGGGGAACAGGCACATCCTGCTCCAGAGGACCTGGTGCTGGACTTGGTGGTAGTGGTGGTGGTGGTTCAACTGTCTCAGAGTCAGGACAGGAGGTGGTGCTGGTCCTGCTTCTGGGCGGGGCACTCACAAGTTTTGAGTGGTCCAACAGGAATTGGTGCCCATGCCCTCCACACATGTACACGGTACAATGCTTACCACTACCACGATCTCCCAAAGCTGCCCCGTCCCAGACATTCCCTCACCCTGGTCCATCTCTCCTACTGAGCTCCCTCAGTCCGAGCAATCACTACTTGCCCTGTCACACAGCACAGACACACACAGTCACACAGACACAGACAAACAACTACTTATAAAGGTAAGAAAAATAAAATTTACAGAAAGAACAAATTAAGTAAAAAAGAGTACAGAAAAGACAAAAAAATGTAGCTTTTAAAAAAGCTGTTGGGTCTAAATCAAAGTTTAAATCTCCTCCTTGCTCTGATCTAAAAGTATCAGCAGTCACAAAACACACTACTCTCTCTCCATCTGCAAAGGAGAAAGTAAAAGTGTCTGCTTGTATGACTCACTTTCTTCCTGCCTAGCTAAAGAGCATGTGACTTACAGTACTGTAAGCCATGTGATGTGTGGGGGCTTCCAAATCTGAAACACCAAGTGGATCACTTAGAATCCTAATGAGGACGCGAAGTCCATTAAAAACAATGATTTAGCTCTTACTGTTGCCATTCCGCCTTAACACGAGTGGAATGACAAGGCTAAGTGAGCACTTTGCATTGCTCACTCGTGTAGCAGAGTAGCAACGCCGAAGTGCCCACTTGGTATTCACTTCACCGGCGAATTTTAAATTCGCTGCATCTCTACTTACCATTACACTTGTTTACTTTTTTCCGAATATATTAGAGATTTCATCCTGATCTGGCTCCTAGCTATAATCTGTCTGAATGATGACTATGTTTTATAAACATCCAAGAATGCTTTTTTTGGGAATGTTCTGCCAATGAAGTCTGCACAGTTAATAACATTTGTAGTTCCTGTATGACATTACCCTTCCATGATCCTGGAATAACTAGTTGGGTACTGTCCATGCTTTAGGTCCTGGAAAGGACCAGGCTGCACACCTGCATGCTCAAATCAAACCAAAGTTTCCATCCTGCTAGCATACTTTAATTTAAACAGGGATTTTCTCTGCCCCACTTGCATACTTTAATTCAATACTTCTTACAGTGTAAACCCCTGATGATGATATTTTATTGCATTTTATGATTTCAGTAGTTACTGGATTTGTGTTTATTTTATTGTTTTATGCATAGTTACTGTAGGATGCCTTGGTTTTAAGAAAGGCATGGTACATATAAAGATTTATTATTTATTATTATTAAACCTGAAAACGTTTCTCTCCCCATAGTAAACTTCCCAATGGGACCTGTTCCCCAGCTCTGCTCCACATTACCTGATTTTTGATTCCATGTTGCATAATATACCCATGGACTAAGTACATAGATACATAGGCACTGTTGGCAGATAAGGGCCTATGGCCCACCCAGTCTGCCCATTTGAGCTTGTAAGTTCCCTTTACATATTTCTAGAAGTTTGTTGCTCTTTACCCCTGACCTCCAGAATTCCCTTATGTCTATCCCATGCATTCTTAAATCCCATGATTGTTTTAGCCCCCACCACTTCCTCTGGCAGGGTGTTCCACTTGTCCACCACCCTTTCTGTGAAGAAATTCTTCCTCACGTTTCCTCTGAATCGCCCTTCCTCCAACTTCATCCCATGCCTTCTAGTTCTGGAAATTTTTTTCATTGGAAAATAGTGTACTCCTGTACTTTGTTCCTACCTGTAATGTACTTGTATGTCTCTATCATATCCCCTCTCTCCCCACTGTCCTCCAAAGAGTACATATTCAAGTCCTTCAGCCTACCCTCATAGGTCTTGTGATGCAATCCCTGTACCATCTTTGTTGCCCTCCTCTGAACCTTCTCTACCCTGTCTATGTCCTTAGGTAGGTAAGGTCTCCAGAACTGTACACTGTGCTCCAAGTGGGGCCTCACTAGTGTCTTGTACAGTGGAATTATGACCTCCCTTTTCCTGCTGGTGATGCCCCTGCCTATGCATGCCAGCATCCTATTTGCTTTACCTGCTGTCTTGTTGCACTGTTTCCCTTCCTTGAGGTCATCAGACATGATAACCCCCAGGTTCCTTTCCTGCTTGGTGCATGCTATATCCTCACCCCACAACAGGGTTTTTGTACCCCATATGCATTATCTTGCACTTCTTGACGTTGAATTGCAACGGTGTTTCTTTCCCTTGGGAGCTCTCTTTTCTCTTTAGATCCACCTTTACAACCATCACTAGGCAACTCTGTCTGTTTAACCAGGCTGGAGGAGGAGTTTTACTATAGTCCCCTGTTGGAGTAGTCCTGTCACTTTTCTCTGGACCTCATGGACATCCCTCTAGGAAGGATCTGGGAGCTACCTAGGCTTGTGGTCCCATTTGCAAACCATGGCCAATCCTCCCACAATCATGACTGCAAAAAGCACCTTCCCCTGACTGCAAAGTTTTTCCTTTTCTATAATCCCATGCCAAACCAAACCACACAGGGGATAACATGATGTAGGGGAGACACCTGGGATTTATTATAAAGTCTGAATTGGGAGAAGTGGGTGATACATGACTTGGGATGAGATCTGAAATTTATTCACACACGTGAGTTAAATGGCTTCTCATTCCTGAGAATGAAAATCGCATCGTGCTGAAAACCATTTTCCGACCTTAATTTATCAATCTAGCAAGCACTTAACTGTGTACCACAATGTATGCCAGGAAGTAACCATCAAACTTCTCAAAATATTGGAGGCAGTGTGGCCTAGTGGTTAGAACACAAGCCTTGGAACTGGAAACACATGTTCAGATTACACTTGCTGTCCTCACTTTATGACTTTAAGCATGTCACTTGATTTCTAAGTGGTTCTGTCCTCCAAAATGTAAAACTGAGTAGATGCAGGAGCCCTCTGAACATGAAGTGTTGCATCTCAGGTAAGCTATCCTGGGTAAATAAATTGCAAAATAAAATTAAAAAAAACAGTTCTCTTCTTCAACCTCTACAATACAAAATTCTTAGTCAATGCAGATGCAGTTTTGAACCTTTTGACAGCACTTGTGCTTTTCTTCAGTATACTAGAATATGTAAGATGGAGTTTACTGAAAACAACTGAAGTTTACATGGTATTATGTGCATGGCCCATTTTCTGCCCCTTCAGATAATACAAATGTTTGCCAAAATATAAGCTAAGCATTGGTTTCATATCTAGGTTCGGAACATGTAGACCCTGATATTCAAAGCTTTGAACTAGGCGCAATGTGTGCATGCTGGTGCTGCAAATGTAATTGCACCAGAATCCCATATTCATACGGCATTGCTGCATGCACTGTCAGCACCAGTGCACAAGCACAGATATAATGAGTGCTGCAAACAGACAGTACCGTCCATGAATCACGTTCAAAATCCTCAGCGATGACCAGATCATGGGTCAGTACGGGCTCAACAGGCCTATGCCCAAGCAGCTGTGTAAGCCACTGCATGATCAGCTCCAAGACAACCAGGGCAGCCATGCAATGTCCATGGAGCTCAATGTGACTCCTGCACTGGGCTTCCTGATTACTGGAACATTCCAAATGCCATTGAGGGACACCACTGGTATCTCACAGTCAGCCACCTCACTGCTGTTGGCCAGTGCCTAAATACACTACTGCCCCATATTGGGAGTTCATCATATTTTCAAGCACACCAGCAGAGCAAATGGCAGCCATGCGGCAGATATGTCAAGTTGCACACCTACCTTCTGTACTTGATGCCATTGACTGCACCCCTGTTGCCACCAACCAGTGAATAGAGTACGTCCATAGGAAGGGGTAGCTCTCAATCAATTGCCAGGTGCTGTGTCTTGCAATAGGGCACATCATCAATGTTTCACAGCAACAGTAAAAGTTGCACTCCCCAAATGAGGAAACATAAGTCACCTTTAACTGCAAAAAAGGTATTTATTTCATACACAAGTGTAGAGCCATCTTGCACAAAACTTGTGAGCCCCCTAAAGGAAGACCATTTGGTTGAAGCACAGGGGTACTGGTTGCTTCTCTTGTCCCTGCTTTCACAAGTTTTGTGGCACAACTCCATTCTGTGCCAGAAGTTTGAAAGTGGGGACATCCCTAGTGGCCACCTCATCAGTGTGTATTTAGTTATGATTTATTAAAAAGTTGGTAATCTAGTCAGCCCAGTGGTGCAGAGGGCTGTGGTGCTGGTGCTTTACCTCAAACCATGCCGATAACCCGAGTTCAGGAACGGACTTGGGATGCCAGGGGCTGGCAGGGGAAGGAGAGGATTGAGCATCCATGGGACTGCTCTCCTCTTCTGGGGTGGGTTGAGGGCTGGCATCGCTCAGCAGTAGCCTATGGTGGAAAGCGGGAGCAATGCATGACAGCGCAGGAGGGAAACACACCAGATAAATGGAAATTGCTCCATGCAAAGCTGGGTGATGGCTACCAGTCCACTGATGCCACCAATGCCCCTGAAGAGCCATGCCTGCCTCAGCAGCACCCTGGGGCCAAGTAGTTGCACTGGTCTCCCCCCTGGCACTTTTCCCCTCGGAGGAGAGGGACCCATCCGGTGAAGGGTTATGCTGGATTACTCTGGGGGTGGCTGCTATATGAAGTAGGAGGCTCATAGGAGGACAGGTGGGTCAGAGGAGGGCTTAGGCAGCCTGAAGGAGTAGTGGGGGCATGGAAGCACCTAGGAGGGTTAAAAAGATAATACAAAAAAAAAGTTGGTAACTGGGAGTGGCAGGCTGAACTGAGGCAGTATCCCATCATATGAGTGAACCAAAATTAGTGACTCATTTTGGTGACATTCAGGATGAGAGACAGTGAATGAGAGTGAGGGGAGGGAACAGTGAGCGAGGAAGGGAAAAACAGCAAGGGAAAGGAATAGTGATGGAAGCGGGGGAGGAATGGAGGAAGAGGGATAGGCTAAATCAAGACATGGCATGTGATACCACCAAGCTACCCACCTAGCGTAGTGGGTAGGGACACCATCTGCAGAGCAGGTGGTCCTGGATCCGGGACTGCATGCAGGTATGTTTTTTGTCATTTGCAGGTGTTTGGTTTTTTATTTGTAACATTTTGCCATTGGCAGTCCCTCTTGTTTCCTACAGTGTCTGCCCCCCTCGGAGATGATTACATAATTATGGAGGGTGCGGGGGGCATAGCCCCCCTCATTAAACATTATTTTTCATGTGCATAGAGTTTGTGTTCAGCATTTAGTGTAATGTGCCGCATTGGTTTTCACTAGGGTTTACTCGCTCTTTTGCGACTAGTACAAAATGATTCGCTGTTATGACATGGAACCAGCCATGGCTAGTTTTGCCCTCCTATACCCCTTATCTTGCTTTGGCTCTATTGCCTTTTCTTCTAGGCTTCCCTCTCTCTGGAGCACTCTCCCATTCTCCATCACACACTCACCTTCAATTTTAGATTTAGGAAGAGCCCTACCTAACATTCTCTGTTCTCAGACTCCTGCTCGAGCTTAATCTGACCTCACCTTCAGTGTTCTATTTTCTGTTGCTGCTCTACCTACAGATAATGTGCCATGTCATCCCTCTATGTATTCATTTAAGACTGTTTCAACAATTGCTTACTGTCTATTGCTTACCTCAGTTTTTACTTTCTCAGTCACCTTCTGTACCCTGTAGATTTTGCTTATTTACTTATGCTTCCTGTATTTTTTATAAACTTTCCATACCTTATGACTGGCTGAACATTTTGTATATCATATGTTGTCACATGGTTGTAAAATATGTATTATTATCTGTATATACTCCATTTCCCCGTCCCCATGTCATACCTGGAAATGTATACCCCAAGGCCTCTATCCTCATCCCCATGTTGCAGATGTTGACACTCACAAATGCCCTTTACCAACGCTGGGGACAGTACACATCCCCTGCATCCCTAGCTTCTCACACCTGTCCTATGGCCCACATATGCTGCAGAGGACAGGTACAATGAAGCATACAGTACCATGCACAAGCTTGTCTTTGGAATGGTCAAGATGTAGTTTAGGTGCCTTGAGCATTCCGGTGGTGCCCTATAGAACACTCCTTAAAAGGCCTGTGACATATTCCTTTCCTTTTGTATACTGCAAACCATACTACTCAACAGTGGGATATACATGCCTGCCCCAGAGGAACAACCTACAGTAGATTCAGAGCCAGAGCACCAGGGGATACAGGAGCTGCTCGACAAGCATGACCCTAGGATGACCAGGAAGGCCCAGGAGTATAGATCATGCCTCATAACAGACCTCTTTAGACATGGAGGGAGAGTACAGACTACAGAGGAGACTGTAATGTGTTTAGTCACGTATTTCATAACAATATCAGTGCATACATATAGGCAAGCCAGGCATGGGGTATCACATTGGGGGGGTTAGCAGAAATACAGTTGAGGAGGTAGCAAATAGGGTGCAATCACATATACAGCATGCATGTGATATCTCCCTCTTTTCGCAGGAGACTCCTGTTTTTTTTAACTGAACTCCCTTCCTCCCTCCTGGGCAACAAAATCTCCTGCTTAAATAAAATTCTGTCCAAAATATTCATTCATGTTTTTTTGGCAGATAAAGACACATGAAAAGTAAATTAGTGATGAACAATGTAAGTGATAACGTTGCACAACTAGTTGTTGATTCTTTTTAGTGCTTATTCTTGACCAAATGAATTATATTAAATGTTTTTTTCTTATTTTTTGACACCATTTAAGGACAAACTCATGACATTACAGCATCTCCCTACTAGCAGGCCAATCTTTCTACTAATTTGACCCAAATCTCCCTCTTAAGCAAGTTGGACATATCACATGTATGATACAGTCCTGTTTGGCAGGGGATTCCAAAAGAGTAGAAATATAAATACATGCCAGTCAGGTGGAAGGGGTCCAAAATGGTGGTTAATGGACATACAGGTCATCCAGATGGGGAGGGGGCATAACTAGAAAGTCCACAAAGGCAGGGGGTAGTGACACATGGGTAATATGTCGGGGGGGACTGAGGTGACACATGTTAGCGAGGGTTGGTGATTCGCACCCTACGTGCATCCCCTACCATCTGCCTGGGTACAGACAGTGTTTGTGCACTGTACCCAGTATGGTTGGGGGGGATCATCCACAATATGGGGGATGAGCGTGGTGATGGTGTTTGCCAGCCATGGGCCCATGGGGCACTGACTCCATTGAAGATCTGGCCATGTTCTGGTGTGCGTGGTGTCCTAGGTGCTGTGTGAATCCCAGGTGTACCGGGCATTCTCATTCCAGGCCTGTGTAGTGTGGGCATATGCTGTGTTGTATGCAATGGGGTGACATTACTCCCATTGGACTGGTGGGGGTAATGGCCAGCCCCTGCGGTGCCTGCCATCATGGCTGCAACCTCCAGCACAGTGGCATACAGATGATCCATGCTGGTGAGAATATCCTTACCCAGGTCATGGATGGCTGCCACGTGCTTCATATGATGTGCCTCCACCCGCTCCTCGGCATGCTGCATGTCATCATGCAGCATACGGCTGATCTGTGCCAGAGCCTGCTGCACAACACTTTGTGCCTCAACAGCCCATTGCAGCAGCTGCCAATTGGCAGCCACATCCCACTGTCACCAGAGATTGTCCATTGTGATATTGTCTGGCTGCATCCTCAGCCATTGTATGGCCTGGGGCTAGACCACAGTCAATGCTGAGGTTTGTGGGTGCTGTGGGCCAGCTATGTCCAGTCTGGTGGGATGGGCCTGGGATGACAGGGCTGTGGCCGTACAGAAGGATGAATCATGGGGAGCATACTTAGCCATATCTGGTATGACATGGTGGGATGTTGAGAGAGGAGAGGAGAGCAATATACCAATGTACTGTACAGAGTTGCATGTTGGCTGAGGCAGCATGCATACATGGCATAAGGTGACAAAATTCATGCTGGTTGTGCGATGCACCACCATGGCTGTACATACCACACATGCCGACACTGGTGAGTGCACACCCCGTCATCAGCAATCACACAACCCGGCACTAGTGAGCACTGATCTTTGATTCCATGTTGCATGATGTACCCATGGACTACTAGGCAAATCAAGCTGTTTCATTCCCTTGAGAGCTCTCTTTCATCTTTAGATCCATCTTAACAACCACCAGCAGGCAACTCTGTCTGTTTAACCAGGTTGGGGGAGAATCTTTACCATAGTCCCCTACAGGACTCCTCTGTTGGAATGGCCTGCCACTTTTCTCTGGGCCTCATTGTGCACTGTCTGTGTTCAGCATGGATGGCAGTATGCATAAGCCAGGTAATTCATGGGCAGGGCCCTTGGAATTCTGCAATTCTGCGGTTGCAGAATTTACTGCAGAATTTGTATCACGCTGCAGAATTCATATAGTGCCACAGAGTTCATTGTTTTTGGTGAATTTAAATATACAGTTTTTCCATAGTGCCAGGTTCCCGTACCCAACATGTTTATCCTGAAGACCCTCCTCTGTGTTTGGCATCACATCATATTTCAGCCAATGGCAGGACTGCATTTTGTCAAAGCAATAAATAAATCATGCCGCAGAAATCAGAAAATGCTGCCGCAGAAGCCTAGTAGCCTTGCTGCAAAAATCAGAAAATGCTGCCGCAGAGCACTAGGGGCCCTGTTCATGGGTTACTATTATATTTCACAGGGTGTGGCAGGCATGTACCGGCCACTGTGATGGGCTACACCTACTGTACCCTTCCCTCCCCTATGGATACACTAGTATGCCTCTTGTGCTCCTGTTGCATGTGACCATGTGCTTGTGAGAGGGGAAATACTCCCTACAAAATTTTTTTTTTGCTTTTCCTCTATTTTAAGAATGCCAAGGGGTTGGAAATGCACTGCTGCTTCTTGTCTTTGTCTTTCTTGTTTATATGTTTGTTTGTTGGGCTGGCCACCCATTTTGTTTATATGTATGTTTGTCTGTCTATTTTATCTATGTCTTTTTCCCAGTGCATAAAAATCTCATTGTCCATCCTTCTTGTAAAGGAATAGCAGTATCCTGCTGATGTCAGGAGTATATGTCCTGTTAAAAAATATTAGTTTTGATATTTATAAGCATGATAGGACGTTTTTTTTTGTCCCCTGAAATAATGGGTTCAGTTATAAGCTTCAGATATAGATATAACTGTATGGAACAAGATCTTATTAGTAATAGAAAAATGGTTATAAGAAAAGAAAGTATCTTAAAAGACCTGTTATGTATTATGGCAGGTCACTGTCTCTTTAAAAAGACCCCTGTATGTAATTTGTATGCCGTTTTATAAATGTGCTGGTTTTGAAGTACAAAATGCAGCCCTGTGGTGTTAAATCAATCCCGAACCCCTTTTCTGGTAGGGCGCTTTCAAATGCGGCTGTTTAGCCTCCCGGTTGTTGCTGCAGTCCCTCTCGGCGTTGCGAACACCGGTAAAAGTACCGTGCGATCATGCGCACGTTCATGAAGGCATTTTGCCTTCAAACAAACCCCTTCTGTGGTGTTTTGCTATATTTCCAGTCATTCAGGCATATACATACCCAGGAGAGATAAAAACAACTGCTGGATACGCTTTTCTTGATGTTCTGGGGATCGAGGACGCTGTGGTACTGCTGGTAATCCTAGCAGCACTGTAGGTCTCCTTCCCCCTGCAGTAACTCCCTTAGGGGCTGGCCAGCCCTGAGTCTGCTAGCTTTATACTGCCTTAAAGGGGCAGTCCCTCCTTCAATTAGCTCATCTTCTCAAACTTCTCTTAAAAGGGGCTATATTTAATTTTGCTATTTTAGAAAATGTCATAGCAATGTAAGAGCATTATAATGTGGAAAGATGGATAAATGTATTGTAAATAAAGGAATAATATTCTAAAAAAGTGTTCAAGGGAGTAGTTGAATGATCACATGACCCCTGATCACTATAAAAAGCTGATGTTGTAAGCTTAAGGTAGATTAGTTGGTTCCAGAGAGCTGAGCTGGATATGCTGCTGTCAGCATCCTAGAGAGCTAGTGCCTTCTAGCCTATGGACATTTATTTGTTTTGTTTACTTTTCCTAATTTTGTCGAATCCAGTTCGCTTTTATGTTTATGTTTGATGTTCCTGAATAAATATCTTGAGTTTTTTCTACTGTAAAGATGCCTCCATGGTCCTTCATTACCCACAGCCTGCGACAGTGCTCCATGCATCCACATGCATTTTATGAGGTGTACAGGGCCTGTAGCTGGCATGACTGGGTATGTTCTACTGGGGCAGGGAGGATGGCAGGATATGAGCACTACACAGACTAGCATACACTGTGCAAGGCCATAACTACAACATTGGTATGCATCAGTCCTACTGTGTCTTGGCCATGGTATGGCTGTGTGTGGTTTCACACCTGTGCACATTGGTAGAATGTGGCCCTGGATGGTCCTGTCCATCTACAACAGGTACATGTGGCTGTTGGTGCACTGTTCCAGTATATAGGAAAGTGTAATGTGTAGGGTTCAGGGTACTGTGCTATTTGTTCCACTGTATGCTATTGCTCACATCTCCTCTGTCCTCCTTCACAGATGCCAGAACCCAGCAGGGCCAGCCAAGGGTCATACAGCAACATAGTGTCTGCCAGGACCAGCAGTGAGAAGACGGGACCCATTACCATGAAGGAACCCAGTGTGGGCAGCCAGTGAAGGGATGTCCTGTGGCCACACATCCAAGTATGTACCCTGCATTTTTTATTTGCCCTCTGGGTTGCAAGTTTACATTATACTGAATGATTCTGATGTGAAACATAGACATAGACTTTGATGGCAGATGAGGACCGTTTGGCCCACCCAGTCTGCCCATTTTCCTACCTATTGGATAAGCTGTAGATCCTAGTTAACCAACAGCCTACTTCCTCCTACCCCCACTATGATTGCCTTATGTCTGTTCCATGCATTCTTGAATTCCCCCACTATTTTTGACCCCACAACCTCCTCAGGAAGGCTGTTCCATGCATCCACTACCCTCTCCATTAAAAAATACTTCCTCACATTGCCCCTGATCTGTCTCCCTCCCCCCCTTCTTCAAAGTGTGCCCCGTTGTTCTTAAACATCTCTTTTTCTGAAAGATGCTACCCTCTTGGACTTTGTTCATTCCCTAAAGGTAGTTGAAAGTTTCTATTATGTCCCCCCTCTAACTCCTTTCCTCAAGGGTATACATATTATGCTGTTTTAGTCTCTCTTCGTATGGCTTCTGGTGAAGACCCTGCATCATTTTAGTTTCCCTCCTCTGGGCTGCCTCCATCTTGTCTATGTCCATGTGGAGATGGGATCTCCAGAACTGCACAGTAGCAAGTAACAATGGCAATGGCAAAATGGTGACTCAGTTATACCGCATCAATAATGGCAAAAACTCAAACGGCGACCATGAAATAATGGCGAGCCGGAATGATCGTCATAACCTCAGGAATGGTAAGTGTGACTGTCAATGTGTGACAGGGAGAAGGTTATTTAGAAACGGGAGGGGTTCAGTGGGTGCGGAGGGAATAGTCCCCCACATTAAAACAGGTGAGCTGTGCTGTAGTGGGTATGTCTCCAAAAGTCACCGTAAACTACTGTCATCATGATTTGTTGTTACCGATAGTGCAGTCACGTTAATTGATTAGCCGTAATGATGGTTGCCATTCTATATTCACCCTTATCACATGAAACCAAACTGCACGCAGTACTTCAGAATGGGTCTCATCAACTGTCAGTACAGAGGGATAACAACTTCCTGTTTTCTACTGGTGATGCCTCTCCCTATGCATCCCAGTATCCCCCCAGCCCTCCTTACTGCCTTCTCACATTGTTTGCCTACCTTAAGGTCATCTGATATGACTATCCCCGGGTCCCTTTCAATTTCGGTTGTTGTTAGTACCTCCCCTCAATTGTATGCTCTTCCCCATGGTTTTTGTTTCCCTGGTGCATTACTTTGCACTTCTTTGCATTAAATCTAAGCTGCTATACTTTTGACCATTCCTCCAACATTGGCAGGTCCCTTCTGATCCTTTCCACCTCCTCTTGTGTATCAACCCTGTTGCAGATCTTTGTGTAAAGAGGCATACTTTTCCTTCCAGCCCCTCCGCAATGTCACCTATAAAGACATTAAAGAGGACCGGTTCCAGTACTGAACCCTACGTTACCCCACTAGTAATCCCCCTTTCTTCAGAGTATACTCCTTTCACTGTTACCCTCGGTGTCCTGTTGACCAGCCAATTTGTTACCCAGGCAGGCTAACTTGTTTATTAATCTTTTGTGTTGGACTGTGTCAGATGTCTTGCTAAATTCGAGGTAGGCCATATCCACAGCCCCTCCCTATTCTACTACTTTGGTCACCCAGTCAAAGAAATCTATTAAATTCATCTAGCATGACCTTCCTGCTGTGAATCCATGCTGCCTTGGGTCATGTACCCTGCTGGCCTCTAAATATATAACAATTCTTTCTTTCAAAAGTGATTCCATCATTTTCCCTATCGCTGAGGTCAAACTAACTGGTCTGTAGTTTTCTGCCTCTGTCTTGCTCCCACTTTTCTGAAGTGGAATTACATCCACCCTCCTCCAGTCCTTAGGTACCACACCATCCTCCCAATATTTTTAAAAAAAGGGTAGTTAGTGGTGTCACTAGTTCACCCCTTAGTTTTTTCAGAATTCTGAGTTGAATCCCATCAGGCCCTATTGCTTTGTCCACCTTGAGTTTTAGGAGTTCTTTCAGGACCCTTTCTTCTGTGAATGGACAGGTATCGACCCACATGTCCATAGTGCTTCTATTGTTTGGTTTAGGTACCTCCCCCTCTTCTTCTTTTGTGAATACTGAGCGAAAGTATTTGGTCAGTATCTCTGCCTTTCCACTGTGACCATCTGCCCACCTCCCTTCCCCTTTATTAAGCCTCACTATCCCTCTACCTTGGTCGGGAATGCCTACGCGTGTCTCAGCAGGCTGAATGCATGCCTGTGGGGGCAGTACCCATGCAACTGTGGCTAGTGACACTCACCCAGCCCCTGGTGCATTGTCACACCACTGATACTGTCGTGTGTCAGGGTCTGTGCTGTCTACTGTCTTGCTCATCACTGTGACAGGCATGTTGCCCTGCGTGTGTGTTTGTATTGTGCCTTTGCATGCAGTACACTGTGTGGTAGCATGTCCCCTGTGCCTTGGAACTGGTACACCAGGGTGTTGGCAGTACAGCTTACATGTCTGGGTTCTACACCTCTCAGTGGTAGTCAGGTCTGTTGTGCCACATGGTAAGGTCTATCTGTATGGTGGAGGTAGGCATGGGCCACTGTTGTACTGTGACACCTTTGTGACATACTGTGTATGACATATAGTGCCCATGGCAGTCTGCCAACACTGGTGCTATTCCCAGTGCTGAATGCACTGTGTTTCATGCCACTGTATCTCACCAAGACAACCTTAGGTGGCACAGGGTCAAGGCAGGGGTAGTCATTGATGGTCCTTGAATGTACTGTACCATATTTGTTCAACACTGTGATGCATAGTCGGCAGTGTCTACCCACCACAGTGATGTTTGCATTCCGATCATTCTACTGTGTGCAGGCTAGAGATGTTGCAAAACTTTATTTTGCTGGTGAAATTGCTGCAAAATCAGCAATTTTGCCGTGCAAAATATTTCATGAAATTGCAAAATTGTGCTCACAATTTCACCCACAAATGCACATTGTTATTCCCTGGTGTCCAGTGGTTCCCCCCTGGCTGATCACTGGCCGAATTGAAGAACTCTCCCCCCAGTCACCCATGACGTCAGCCCCCAATCTTTAAAAAAAAAAAAAATTCCATCTCCTGTCCCTGGTGTCTAGGTACCCCACCTCACTCCTTCTTCAGTCAGAATGCTCACTGAAGCCCCTGGAACCCTGATTGTTATTAGCAGCAGCCCACTCACCTCCACAGCAGGCAGCCTGACTGAGTGCTTCAATGAATGAGCATACGCATGTAAGCATGCACTCATTCATTGATGAGCTCAGCTGGGCTGCCGGACATGAAGGTGAGTGGAGGGCTGTGCCAGGGTACTGGGGGAGAGCGGGGAGGGCACTATCTGACTGAAGATAGGGTAGGGGGGCCACTAGACACCAGGGACAGGTGATGAGATTGGTTTTTTTTAAAGATTGGGGGCTGGGTTCATGGGTGACTTATTTTTATTTTTATTTTATTTAAACAGCAGTTTAGAAAACCTTTGAGCCATAGGCTCATTTACAAAGGTACCTTGTCACAGTAAGACAAACCAAAATACACAGTATAGCAGTACAACACATAAGTATAACAGTAAATTAAGACATAGATACAAACAAGCTGGTACAGGTAGGATGGATGCAAACAATACCAAAGTTATGTTGCCTTAGCAGCTTAGTAATAAGCTTTGTCATAAGTATTGAGTACGGCTTTGACTAGCGGCAGTTACAGCATCGGGTGTTAATAAGGTGGTTACGTAAGGAAGTTTTGAAGCACAATATAGTTGGAGCTTCAGAGATGGAGGGGGGCAGTGTGTTGAACCAGGAGGGGGCCCTAAAGCTGAAGGCTCTTTAGCCGTGAGAGGTCCTAGCTCTAGGGATAACAAGAGAAGTTTTCCCAGAGGTCCGAGTATGAACTAGTGGGACAGAGCGGCGTATGGTGGTGGTCAATCCTGGTGGAGAAAGCCCAAGGAGGGTCTTTTTTGTAAGGGTACAGGTAAGATATTTGAGGCGCTCGTCGAGATCAAGTACCAGCGCTTTAGCATACAGTAGACAGGTGTGTGTCATCCTAGGTGCTCCAGTAATTAACCTGCAGGTCTTATTCAGAGTAGAGCGAATTTTATGGAGTGCGGTCTGATCAGCAGCACCATACACCGGCAGTCCATAGTCCACTAGGGACAGGATAGAGGAGGTGATCATGAGTCAAGAGCCTCCGGGAGGCAGTGTTTATACCATGTAAGATGCCCAATCGGATATTAGTGGCAGTGGCTAGGGCAGCGATGTGTCCATGAAAGGAGAGGAGGGTCAAAATGGATCCCTAGGTATTTATAGGAGCAAACTTGTTCGAGTGGGAATGAGGACCCAGAGTGAATGAGGAGTTTGAAGTTGCAGGACTTGTTTTGGGGATGAGAGAAGAACATGGTTTTGTTTTTTAAGATTTATTACCAATCTATGTTCTTGAACCAGCCCTCGGCTTCAGTGAAGGACTTCTGCAGCAGTCCCGGAGGGCAATAGGGTTACGACTTGAGGCAAAGATGACTGCATCATCAGCGACAATAGAATGTTCCCAGCAAGAGCGTGGAAGGGTGTTAAGGTAAAGGGAGAATAGTAAGGCCCAGAATGGAGCCCTGGAGAACCCCAGAAAAGATGGGACAGATGTCTGAGTAGGTCCCATTAATTTTTACATGCTGTGAGCGGTCAGACAGATAACTGGTGCACCAGGAGATAGGCCCAGCAGCAAAACCAGAGAGACTAAGGGCATCAAGAAGGAGGGGGTGGGAGACAGTGTCGAAAGCTTTCAAGAGGTCAATGAAGACAGCACCAGCCAGAGAACCAGTGTCTAAGGAGGAGTGGAGAAAGTTGGAGAACTCTAGGAGGGCTGTGTGTTTACTGTGGCCCGCCGGAAGCCATGCTGCTCAGGACAAAGGACATTGTAGGTGAGAGGTAGTCAGAGATTTGAGAGGCCACCACTTTTTCCAAGGCCTTGGAGAGAGGAGAGAGAATGGAGATCGGTCGATAGTTTCCAGCCACAGTCCTATCACCACCTTTAAAGATAGGGGTGACAGTGGCGACTTTCCAGGCAGTTGGAACCTTCCCCAGGCAAAGAGAGTGGTTGATGAGGCATGTGATCGGGGTAAGGACTGTGTCTAAGACCAGCCATAGGATACACGGATACACTTGGGGGGAGTGTTCTTTAATTTGGCCAGTGATCAGCCAGGGGACCACTAGGCACCAGGTGGGCTTTCTGTACTGCGATCAGTTGCATCATCTGCCATTGCTCCCCAAGTGGGCTTGCCTTTAAAACTGCCAGTGGTGGCTCCTCCATTGTCTGTCAAGCAGGCTTGCTTTAATGCTAGTGGCAGAGATTTCTTTATTGTCAGCTGAGCATACTTTTTTTTAATGCTGCCATTGATGACTCCTCCAATGCCTGCTGAGTAGTCCTGTTGTATCATCACTATCACCACTATCGGTGGCTCCCTTGTTCTCTACCATGTGGGCTTGCTTGACTGGCACAGTCAGTGACTCCTCAGTCACCCTCTATATGGGCTTGCTTTAATGTTGCTGGCAGTTGCTTCTTTGTTGCCCACCTAGTAGACTTACTTTAATGCTGCTGTTGTTGACTCCTCTATTCATAGGTATTGTGACACGTGGACAGCCTGTTCTGAGTACTCTATGATTTTTTTGTAATATAAAAATGTGTTATGGACTGTCTCTCATGAGAGATGCTGAGATAGCATGTGAGATGACACATGCACACGCAGGTTTTAGATACAGGGTGTTACCTGGAAGGCCAGGAGCTAATTCCAGACTAGAAAAGGCCTTAATCAAGGATCTCCTGTTTATCTACGTTAAATATAGCTTTAACTGCTAAGAGGGAAATCAATATCCATTTTATGACATTTAGAGAAGGAAACCAGGTTATGGCACACTGATGCGAAATCATAAATGCTTTGATGCCTGTGTGAGAGAGGATACTGCTTATAGATGAAAGGACATTTACAGACTTGATTGGGGAAGTCACATGGGGAAAGGAGTTTCTGCTGATGTAGCCTTAATTAGCTCACCTTCTAAAATGATAAAACATCCTGGGTGTATGATTTTTAATAAACAGAGGATGAGCTAGGTGACCTCACACAAAGGGGTTGGCAAAGACAGTTTTTAAACAGTACTCTGTTTTCCACTTCGAATACAAATGTTTGGACTCTGAAAAAGAAACAACTACAGCACTGTGAGATAAGAATACCTTAAAAAAGACAATTCTAAGAGTACTGTGGTAGGAGATTTGGTCTGCACTTTTAAACCTGTTTTATTCAAGTGATTTGTATGTTTTGTGATATATGGTACTGTATTTACATGTTATATTTTTTTAACTATTTTAGTAAAACTCTACTTTTAGAGCCCACTTGGTCTGTCTTTGAATTTCTTTCTTTAACAAGTGAAGTATATATGGTTAAAGCTGACACTATGCATAAGCTTGAATGGTGATACCAAACTGGAAAAAGGTGAGAGTTTAACCTTTATTAGAGTTTTTAAGAGTTCATTTTTGTACACCTGGTTAGGTGCCCATAGGCAAAGATATCTGGCCCCCCAAAGACAGAATTATCTGAGCCTGTGCATTGGGTACACTAGCAAGTGGTTCACAGTTTGAATCCCTTCCAGACTTGAGACCAAAGGTTGATTTGAACCCACAAAACAGACAGGAGGGTTATCCTATTTCTGTTAACTGTTAACAAGACTACACTCAGAAGTTGGCACTTTGGGAGTAAAGGGCTGACCTGCTGAGTGGGTTTGTGACAGATTGGTGGTAGCGTCGGGATAAATGTTGGTATTACAAGCTTTTATTGTTCAGTGTGTCAGATTGAGACCATCAGCTCACTTGCAAAGAAAGAAAAAGGCAGTGATTTATTTTTAAAAAGGAGACAGAACTATATCACTTGGCGTACAGTCAAGTTCCTATCCATTTGATTTTTTTCTAAAGTGCAAGTCAGAGTAGCCACATTTAGGGAAGAAGATGGCTTCCAACTACAGCAGGCTCAATGTAGACTACTTAAAGTAGTTGTGCGGGGACAGAGGAGTCCCGTTCAAGGTGAAAGCCAGCAAACAGAACCTCATAGATGCCTTGATGTTAGCAGATACCCAGAGCAGCGAGTCACAGACAGTGACCGAAAAGGACCAAACTTTGAGTGTGGCAGGGTTAGCAGCCAGTGCAGTGTCCAGATCCAATCAGGAGGGCAACAGGCCACTGTCAGCGAAGGGCCACAGCAGCAGGGGAAGGTCATCAGTATCCCGGATCCAAAAGTACTCAGGCTGCAAATTGAGCTGCACAGAATGGAGCTGGAGTTCCAGAGGGAGAGGAAGTGAGAGAAGCGAGAGGCAGACTGTGATGCAGAGCGAGAATGCCATTAGGCAGAGTGAGAATGCCAAGAGGCAGAGCAAGAACAGAGAGACCATGACCATGAGGAGCAGGAGCACCAGAGGCAACATGACCTGGAGAAGCTATGACTCCAACCAAAGGCACCAGAGCAGATAAGTGGCTTGGGTTTAACTTGAACTGCAGGACTAGGCTATAAATTGAACTCCAGATTGATAGCCACATTTAAAGATGGGCAGGATATGGATGCCATTTTAAATTCTTTTGAAAAAGTTTGTATTCAGACTAAAATTCCTAGAGAGTCCTGGAGCTTCCAACTATCCCCGCTACTTACCAGGAAAGCTTGGGATGCATTGGGTCAAATGGACAATGAGGACAGTGATGATTACAGCAAACTTAAAGCTGCACTGTTAAAAAAAAATTGAATTAACTGCTGAATCATACAGAGCTAAATTCCATAAGCTCAGTAGAAGCCCTGGCATGAGCTATGAGGAGCTAACCATGAAACAACATCAGTTTTTAAAACGTTGGTGGGAAGGAATTGGAGCAAACTCTGTTGATAAAATTGAAAATGTGATTTTGTTAGAACAGTTTTTCTGAGGCATGCCCAGCAGAGCTGAAAACCTGGCTGGAGGACAGAGATCCCAAAACAGTGCAAGAGGCTGCTAAACTCTCAGACTGCTATGCCAAGAGCAGACCTGCTCTGAGAGTGTGGCAGTGCAGAAGTGGAAATCGCACCTTCAGGGCAGCTAAAACCCTCACTGCCTCCACTGAAACCAGTTAGCCACAGGTTTCAGAGTAAATATTTCTCTGAAAAGGGAAGTGAATGTTGGTTATGTAAAGAAACTGGGCATATTGCCAGACAGTGTCCCAAAAGAATGAGCAATAATAAGCAGAATGGTACTAGAAAAGAAGTGGGTTGTTTGTGTGTCCCTGGAAGCATGCCTGTGAACATGAGGGAACACATGCACCCAGTCATGGTGAATGGTGTACAGACTCAAGGGTTAAGGGACACAGGAGCATCCTTGACCTTGGTAAAGGGGGATCTAGTAGAGCAAAACAGTACATCACTGTACAGGACTTTAGTGGTGAGGCGAAAACATTGCCCCTCGTTAGTGTTCTCCTAGACTGGGGTGAGACGGGGGACCCATGCAACAGGTGGCTGTAGCCAAAACATTAGCAGTGGATGAGATCCTGGGCAACAATCTCAAACAAGAGACGGTATGAGCAGTTACCCATAGCCAAGTGGCAAGGGAAAATTATAGTTTCTTGAACCCCACAGAGGTCCTTGTGGAAACCACTGAGAGGCTGGTTCCCAGTCTGTGCCTCCTGAAATGGAGATTAATGAAGAGGGGATAGAAATTTCCCCAGTAGCAAGTAACCACACATCTACAGAGGGTTACTAAGAAGAGGGAGGGGTGACCCATTTTCAGAGGGTTGGGATTGACAGCGATCCTGAGTTCCCTGACACTAGTACTAGGGACCCTAGTTTAGTGACTGAAGGGGACCAGTCCCATGACTTGGGAATGTGTGAGGAATTTGCCACTGCTCAGAGAAGTGACACTAGTTTAAAGAAGCTGAGGGCTTGGGCAGACTCTGACAGTGCACAGGGGAAGTGACGGGAGACATAAGGTTTATTGGGAAAAAGGGTTTATGTATAATCAGCTGTGCAGACAGAGGGAGGGATGCCAGGCAGGCAGCTTGTCATTCCCCAGTGGTATCATGAGCAGTTGCTCAAGATTGCACATGATATTCCCTTGTCTGGTCATCGGGGAATTGCTGGCACTATACAGCGGTTGGCCCAGAATTTTTACTGGTCTAACTTCACCCAGCAGGTGTGAAGGAGTATTGCAGGTCTTGTCACTGGTGCCAAGAAATAGGGAAGGCAGGCAAGAAAACCCAAGCCACCCTGATTCCATTGCCCATAGTGGAGGAGCCATTCCAGAGGGTGGGAATGGATATTGTGGGGCCTTTAAATACCCCCAGCTCCTCAGGGAAGAGATTCATCCTGACTGTGGTGGATTATGCCACCCCTGACCCAGAGGCAGTCGCCCTATCTTCACTGAGGACAGACAAAGTGGCAGATGCCTTACTTGGGATTTTCTCCTGTGTTGAGTTTCTGCAGGAGGTTATCACCAGTTGAGGGGGTTCCTTCATGTCGGACCTGATGAAATGTTTATGGGAGAAGTGTAGGGTGGTGCAGAGATGCACGACATAATATCACCCACAAGCCAATGGGCTTGTGGAAAGATCCAATGGTACCCTGAAGTCAATGCTCTGGGCATTTGCTGAACATCATGGGAGGGACTGGGAGAAATATCTTCCCCACCTGTTGTTTGCATACAGGGAGGTGCCCCAAGAGTTGACAGGATTTTCCCCCTTTGAACTCTTATATGGACGCCGGGTACATGGGCCCCTAGATTTGATCCGGGAGGACAGGGAAGGCAAGCACACCACCCAGGGTACTCCCATTGTGGATTACATCCTTAGGTTTAGGGAAAGGCTGAAGGAGCTTATGGGGACAGCCCAGAGCAACCTGGCAGCTGGCCAACAGAAACAAAAAGTGTGGTATGACCGCAGACCAAGAGCTTGCTCATACATGGTGGGTCAGGAAGTCATGGGCCTTATTCCGGTCTGGAAAGACAAGCTGCAGGCTGAGTGGGCAGGACCATACAAAGTAATTAGGAAGGTAAATGACGTGAACTACATTGTGGAGTTACCTGACCGAAGACAGACAGAAAGAATGCACCATGTCAACATGATGAAGCCATATGCAAATGGGGCTGACATGGTGTTTGCAGTGTGTAGTCCTGGGGAGGGGACGGACGAAGGAGACCCCCTTCAGGACTTGCTGGAAGAAAGTAACCAGGAGTCCTCTGTGGAGGCAGTAAAATTGTCTCCCCAGCTGGCCCTGGACCAGATTCAGAAAGGATAAAAAGGGACTTGGCAAGGTTGGAGGAATGGTCAAATGTACAGCAGCTTAGATTCAATGCAAAGAAGTGCAAAGTAATGCACCTGGGAAACAAAAACCCAGGGGAAGAGTACACAATGGGGGGGGTGAGATACTGACAACAACACAAATGGAAAGGGATCTGGGGGTAGTCATATCAGATGACCTAAAGGTGGGCCAGCAATGTGAAACAGCAATAAGGAGAGCTGGGGGGATACTGGGATGCATAGGGAGAGGCATCACCAGTAGAAAACAGGAAGTTGTTGGCCCTCTGTATGGACAGTTGGTAAGACCACATCTGGAGTACTGTGTACAGTTCTGGAGACCCCATCTTCGCAAGGACATAGACAGGGTGGAGGCTGTCCAGAGGAGGACAACCAAAATGGTGCAGGGTCTGCACCAGATGAAATATGAAGAAAGACTAAAAGAGCTGAAGATATATAGCCTCGAGGAAAGGAGGGAGAGGGGGGACATGACAGAAACTTTCAAATACCTCAAGGGAGTCAACAAAGTCCAAGAGGGTAGCATCTTTCAGAAAAAGAGATGTGCAAGAACAAGGGGGCACAATTTGAAGATAGAGGGGGGACGGCTCAGAGGTAATGTGAGGAAGTATTTCTTCACATCAAGGGTTGTAGATGCATGGAACAGTCTTCCTGAGGAGGTCATAGAGTCAAAAACAGTGGGGGAATTCAAGAATGCATGAGACAGACATAACGCAGTTCTAGTGGGGGGTAGGAGGAAGTAGGCTATTGGTTAACTAGGATCTGCAGCTCATTCATTAGATAGGGAAATGGGCAGACTAGGTGGGCCATGCAGTCCTTATCTGCCTTCAAATTCTATGTTTCAATGTTTCTAAGACTGCGCTCAGAGGCTGACACTTTGGGAGTAGAGGGCTGACCTGCTGAGTGGGTTTGTGACAGGTATCATAGGTAGTTACAAGCTAGTGTGGACAGTAGTCTGTAATGTGTGCCAAAAAAACCACTTAATTAAGACAGAATTTGAGTTTGACCTCCATTGCTAAATCCAGTTTTAGTTTGAAAGAGTCCATATCTGGGCTGTCTACCACTTCAGTTGGGAGGTAATGTCAAGTTGGAACAGTCCTGAGGCTGAACCAATTCTTTCTTCTCAGAGTATTCCAATTGCCCAAATGTAATTGTTTGGAATGTCTTCTATTGCTGGCTCTATTGTCAGAAATAGCAATTCCTAGTCCCTTACTGATGATGGTGTCCTTTAGTGCACTATAGGTTAAACACATATCACCTCTCAGTCTTCTATACTGGAGTGTGTACATGTTTAAGAGTCTCAACCTTTCCTCATATGGCCTATCCCCCATCCCTGAGATGGCCTTAGTGTACCTATGCTGCACCATCTTAACTCCTAAAATATCATTTTTGTAGTATGGGGACCACACCTGGGCACAGTATTCGATTTGTGGCCTAGCCAAAGCAATGTATAAACAGAGCATTACCTCGCTCGTGTGACTGGCTACATGTCTAAAGATACCATTTAGGTTTTGATTTGCCTTATTAGTTTGGATTCTGCAGTGAGTTCTGAATTTTAGATCCGGGGTGACAAAGATCCCTAAGTCTTTTTTCTTGAATGGTTTCAAGTAAAGTATCATTCCCCAATTTATATTTAAGGTGTTGATTGTGTATACTCAGATGCATAATTTTGCATTTAGAAGTGTTCAGGACAAGCTTATTATTACAAGACCAACTTACTATTTCATCTAGAGCAAGCTGAAGGGCAGAGCTGTCTAATGTGTTGTTCACAATGGCACCTATACAGCAATCGTCGGCAAATTTTAACATCCCTATGTTGGGATTATTGATGGTAAGAGTAGAGACATATATATTAAAAAGGCAGAGACCCAAAACAGACCCGTGTGGGACACCACTCGTGACAGGTGCCCAATTGGATATTCCCCATTAATAATAACTGTCTGTTTCCTTCCCCTCCAACCAGCTAGCAATCCAATTTCTAATATTATGTTTTAGTTTGAGTGCTCTCAAGGTAGCTATGAGCTCTAGATGTGGTAACTTGTTGAATGCTTTAGTGAAATCTAAGAATACCAGGTCCACAGAATTCCCCTGATCAACTTCATCTGTGACTTTATCATAAAAGGTCAGTAGATTTGTTTGGCATGATCTAGATTTAGTGAATTCATGTTGAAGAGGGTCAGATAACTCGTTTTGACAGAGGGAGTCCTGGATAAGATCTTTAATAATGGTTTCTAAAATCTTCCTGATTAAAGAAGCTAGGCTGATTGGCCTGTAATTCTCGGGGTTGGTTTTTGGACCTTTCTTAAGAATGGGTACCACGGTCGCTATTTTCCAATCCTGTGGTACTTCCCCAGTGTCAAGAGAGTGTTGAAAGATATTAGTTAAAAATAAGTAAATGGATTCAGCAAGTTCTTTTAACACCCTGGGATGAATTTCATCAGGACCTGGTGATTTATTAATGTCTACCCTCTTTAACCTATCCAGAACTTCATCAGGTTTAATAGTGAAATGTCCGGGGGATGAAGCCTCTACTCTACTTGTTGAGCCAAGACTGTTATTATTAAACCCCATACAAAAATATTGGTTCTGTATGTCAGCAGCCTCTTGGTTACTAGCTATTTTTCCAGAAGTAGTAAGAAAGGATCCTAGAGTATTTGTTCTACCCTTGACTTTGTTAACATGTGCAAAGAAAGCTTTTTTGTTATCTTTAACCCTGGTGGCCAACTGTATCTCTTATTGGGATTTTGCTATTTTGATCTTGGTCTTTGTATTTTTAACCACAGCCCTGTACTTGGAACTTAAATGGGTTAAACTTTTTTTTTATTTGCTTGAACAGTTTATTTTTCTTGTTAATCAAACATTTTATTGTGGGGTTCATCCAACCAGGAATATTTTTATGTTTAGTGCCGTATTTTTTTATTGTTGGAATATTTTACTTTATTAAGTTTTTCAATTTACTGAGCATGAGGTCCCATTTAGATTCAACAGGGAGACTGGTGAATGATTTGATCCAGTCCCACTGGGCTAAACTATTTTTAATATTATTAAAGTTAGCTTTGTTAAATTCAGGGTTTTAGTAATACCGGTAGCTGTTTGGTTTTTGCTTCCTGTGACTAGAAAATGAACAGTATTATGGTCACTGTTTCCCAAAGGTGCATTAATGGTGATATTCGATATACAGTGTACAGTATTAGTTAAAATAAGATCTAGTATATTATTATCCGTGGTTGCATGTTGTACTAATTGTTCTAATACAAGTTCATTAAATAAATCTAAGTAGAGACTGTCAGTTCTGCTGATCGCAGATGCCAAGGCCCAATTTTATACTAGGTAGGTTAAAACAGCCAAAAATCATGATATTATTGGATGGATCAAGATCCCCAATATAGTCTAGTAGTTTAGCATTATTTTCAGAGGTCATTGTTGCTCATTGAATGTAATTGTTTTATCACCACCATCACTGGATCTCCTATAGCCTGCCTAGTGGGCTTGCTTTAATGTCACCAGTGGGGATCATTGCCACTAAAGCAGGTTTGCTTTATTACCACAGATGGTGACTCCTCCCTAACCCACTGAGCAAGTTTGTTTTAATGCCACCACTGGTGGCTCATCCATTACTAGTGGAGAAATTGGGAAATTCCACATGCGGGTGGTGAAATTTCACCCGCAAGTGGTGAATTTCGCCGGTTCAAGGGTGAAATTTTGCATTTCGCCCCTCAAAATATTTTGAGAAATGCACAAATTCTGTAAAATATATGACTGGGCAAAATTTTCCAGTTTCGCACAACTCTAATATAGGCAGAGCCTTTCATACATTACCATGCAACTGGGTCTTTGCAGGGCCAAAGACCGGCACAAGCTCTTCTACTCAGGATGGGATCAGTGTTTGCCAGGATGGAGGGTTCCTCCAGGCAGTTCTGCATTTTACACCAGTGTTGTGGTGACAGGGGAACAGTGTTTCAGGTACACTCACATGTTACTATGCCTGCTGCACAAAGTGCTGCATGAAGGTCCCAGCCGTGTACAGCTGTGCTGTATGCACCACATTTATGTGCATGAACCCTGCCCCTGCTGACACCCTGGATGGCTCATGGATGTCTGTGTTCTGCACACCAGTGTTGGCCCGTGTGCTGGATGCTTAGTCAGAGAGCACAGAATGTGTGGGTGTGACTACTAGCCACTTGGGCCATTACACTTTTTATCAGGCTCTGGCATGGTGCTGCTGTTGCATGTGCTGTGTTAACATACCTGGCATGCCTGCTGACATGTGTCCCTTCCGCAACTTGATCATGCTCTGTTGCAGCATGGCACACCCATTGTATGTGGAATCCTGAACCGCATGGGTCAACAGTGCTTTCTCTCATATGCCATACATAGTCCATTGCTGCTGTTTGACTAACTCCACCCATGTGTGGCATGGTGGCCCATGTGTTGGCTGGTTGTACTTTTACTGTGCATATTAGGCTACTCTTGTGTCTCTCGTACTGAGTGCACAGATGGATGGGTTCGGTGTGTTTCTATCTATAGGTGCCCAGAGGACTGCCAGTGGTCAGAAGGATGCCATGAAATGGGAGGGACAGGACATCCTTCTATGTAGGCTGATCTGTCTGAAGCACAACCTGATCAGCTGGATGGAGGACACTAACCAGGCTGTCCAGGACCTGACCGTAGCTCTCAAGCAACAGGCACCACCACATGCTACAGCCCCTGGAAGGCATAGATTGTGACGTGCTTGAGCCCTGGGTTTTCTGTATTATTCACAGAGTGGGTGATTTTTTTTTGTCTCCTCCCTCTTCCCTGGATGGGCAGTTGCCCTCTTTTCATTTGCCCTCCCCCCCAATTCCATGGAGGTGCTGTTGCCCTTGTTGTCGTTTTGTGTTCTAATTTTAATACTAAAGCTTATTTACCTTTGCTGCTGTGCTGTGTGTATTTCATTAATGGCCTACTCATGCCCACTTCTGTCCCGTGTTCAGTGTTATCCACTGAGCTATATTCAGTGCTGTGCACTTGCGCAGTGCTACGCCAGCATCATGTCATTTGCATGGCATGCAGCCAGCCCTGTAGTCATTGAATATAGCACCAACACAATGCCTCTGAATATACAGTCACAGCCAAAGACATGGTCAGATATTTCCTGAAATTTCGGTGATATTTCTAGAGAAATCTCATGCTTTCTGTATTTCCACAGTAGGGGCAGCACAGAGAAACGCATTCAAAATTTTGTGAAATATCTGGAAATATCTAACCATGTCTGTGGCAACTACTCTACGTCAGCTGGGAACTGGTGCAGGTGCAAGCACAGTGCACACATTGTACTAAAATGCATTTCTAAATATTGGGCCCCTATTGACTACAAAAAATAGCACTGGGGGCACTACATCTGCAGAACAAAAGCACAGTGCAAGTGTCATAGCACAGTTAGTAGCACCACCACCACCACCACCCCACCCCAAAAATGCACACAGAACCATGAAGGACAACAGACACATGCACAGTGTAAACACTGTATTATATCTTAATATAAACAGAATACAACCATAAAGTAAAAGAAGGTTGCAAACTACCAGGAAATAAACACAAATGTGGCAAATGGCCATAAATAAAACTAATGGGGCACTGTGCTGCAAACAACTTGCCCTACATTTAAAGGTTTGGCCTGCCACAAATCCCAGTTTGAGTGTGCAAACCAGGTTTTGTGCAGAAGCCCCACATTCAAAAGCCCAGTTTGCGCAGGTAAAGAGGGTTTGCACCCAGGCAAACAGTGTCGGGGTGCACAAGGCATAAGTACGCAAATTGGGGGGGTAGGGACCTGAATATCAGCACAGTCCAATATTCAGAGTATTTACTCTGTGTAGGTATGCTTTGAATGGTCCTTTTCTGCGGAGAAAATACTGCCAACCTAACCCTAGCCTCAATCCGTTGCAACCCTAGTGGTTGCCAGAGGTAGTGTGTTGGCACTCACAAACACAGTACTCCTGGGTGGCAAGTGGTGCCCCCTACCCCTGATCCCGGTCCTGTTAAATAAAGAAATATTTCTGGTATCCAGTGGTGCCCCTTACCACTGACCTTAGTCTTGTTAACTAAAGAAATATCCCTGGCATCCAGTGGTGCACCCCCGATCCCAGTCCCATTAAATAAATAAATATCCCTGGTGTTCAGCAGTGCTCTCCACCCTCCGATCCCGGTCAAGGTATAAATATACAGTTTCCCTGTCACCCAGTGGTCCCTTCCCCCACCTGATCTGAGTCCAGGTAAGTTCACTATTTTCCCTAGTGTTCACTGGTCCCTCCTCAACACCTGATCCCCATCCCATGAATGCCCCCCAGTTTGCCAATGCCCTTTCTGACAGTTGCACTTCCCTTGGCATGGCAGCAGCAAAGAAGTACAGGCCCCCCAAAAAAGCCTGTCCTGAACCGTGAGCAGCACTCCCCCCAGCCCATACCAAGTTGGTGACTAGTAGCCCCCCTCCCACCCACAGCACTGACAGAAACCCATGGTCCCCTTACCTGTCCATCGGTGCCACAGCTCAACAACAGTGAGTGTCACAGTCCATCTCACACCACCACAGCTGCCCATAATTTATCTGTACCAGGAAGCATGGGTTATTTATAGGGCAAAGCACAACACCATGCCCTATAAATAAGCTGTGCTTCCTACTACAGATAGACGCTGGATGACCAAAGTTGTGTGTGCTGGGCTGCGAAGCTCACTGTCATTAAACCGTGGCATCGACAGACAGGTAGGGGGAACAGGGGGGTAGATGTTGGTGCCATGGATGAGAGGGGGGTCACTAGCCACCAACTGGGTATGGGCATGAGGCATGCTGCTCACAGTTTGGGATGGGGGTTTGTTTGGGTGGGTGGATGTCTTTGGTATTGCCATACCGAGGGCAGTGCAGCTGTCAAGGAGGGACACAGACAAACCAGCAGGGTGTTCCTGGGATGGGGATCTGGTACGTGGAGGGACCACTGGACACCAAGGAAAACAGTAAACTTACCAGGACTGGGATCAGGTGGGGTGAAGGGACCACTGGATGTCAGGGATACTTCTTTATTCAACTGGTCTGGGTTCAGAGGAAGGGGGCACATCAGGATGCCAGGAACTGTCTCTTTTCACAAGACTGGGATTGGAGGGGGTAGCCACTAGCACCAGAGACAGTTCACTGGGTTGGGGCAATTGGGCAATTGTTCCAAAAGAAGGCACACTTCTGGGGGAAACCAAAAATATATGGCGGTGCAGCCACAAACAACTGACACATGTGCCATACCCCATGGCCCACTCATGTTGCCCTACACCATGTGGACGTGGCCAGTTGAGCAACACATACACTTTGCACACACCGATATGGTGTAGAGCATCACACACGGGAAGTAATACAGACAGTGAGACATAGACATTAGTGGTGGATATCTGATGGAGTACTGTGGGCACATCAAGTATAAGGAAAGCAAACCTGCTGTATGGTGGACCACGTGCAATGCAGACAGCACCACTCAAGTGCTAATATGTGGTCACCCCCAACTGTAGCCTGCATAAACACAGGACATGCAGACCACCAGTGTAGGAGAGTTGGCTGTGGTGGTGACATGTGTTGCCCCCCAGGTATGGATTATGATGCTCTTGTGTGGGACACAGTGAATGCCAGTGGTCATGTTGGCCATGTTGCATGGGAGCAGAACAGGGACCAGCTGACACAGCCACCACACATGTCCTGCACATGCAACAGGGCTACAGTGTTGCAAGACGAACTGCAGAGCACAGGAATGCTAAGTCAAGAGCTGTGCGAAATCTGTGTACCTGACATGTACATTACTATGAGTGGTGCTATCATGCCTGTACAATTGCCACACTGTCTACCATGATGTATACAGACACAAGAAGTGCATCCCTGAACATTCATTAGCCATCTATGACACCTCCATTTAATGCACAGCTGTCCAGCATCAGCAGTCATGTCAGCCAGGCATACCGCCATAGATCTGTGCCAGTGCTGACACAGCTACACGGATACTGTGTATGAACATATACTACTGTGGGCACTGAGGTCACAGCAAAAAGGATGCCAATTCAAACAATAGAAGGACCCCTAAATAGCTGCGATACCCAGCCACCGCAGGAATCCCAGTGACAGCGGTGACAGCGATTGGAGGACACCACTCATTGTTTTATTTTCTTAATGTTTTCCTTTTGGTTTCCCAGCACTGGGGAGAGACTGGGAAGTCGGCAGCTGAAGCAGCAGATTGTTTTATTTTATTAATGTTTTTCTTTTCATTTCTCAGCACTGGGGAGTGACGGGGTTGGGGGTTGGTAGCCAAAGCAGTGTATTGTTTTATTTTATTAATATTTTCCTAGGGTTTTCCAGCACTGGGGAGAGACAGGGGAGTCCAGCACCAAAGAGAAACAGGGTAGCCGGCAGCTGAAGCAGTTGAGTTAGTCGACAGTCATAGACCGCAAGTCGGTCATCAGATGGGATATTTGGGCCCTTACTCCCACCCCCACCTTCCCAAATCACTGTATCAGTTAGCAAGCTGCTGACACAAACAGCAGAAATGACTGTCATCAAAAGGGAAGGTGACGTAACAGGGAAGGTAGAAACACAGCACCAGCAGTGAACAGGAGGTAGAATTAAACCAAATAATTGGGATTTTGTGTGAATTGGGGACTGATATACTGGATCTATTCTGGGTTTAACAAACAAATGGATGAATATGGGTGCATAGAGGGCTTAAATACTGTGAGCTTGTACTGAATTTTGTTAAAAGGGTTACTTAATCATTAGTAGGAGGGGTCACTTGGGGAGCTGAGGCTGGATTAAATCTTGCACAGGGATACTTGTAAAACTATAATGTATTGAGTCCCTTACAGGGGATAGTCTTGGGTAGTTAAAGCAAATAGCAGGTAAAGCAAATAGGTTGCTGGGATGTATAGGCAGGGGCATTACCAGCAGGAAAAGGGAGGTCATAATTCCGCTATACAAGACACTAGTGAGGCCCCACCTGGAGTACAGTGTACAGTTCTGGAGACCATACCTACGTAAGGACATAGACAGGGTAGAGAAGGTTCAGAGGAGGGCAACAAAGATGGTGCATGGATTGCATCACAAGTTCTATGAAGACAGGTTGAAGGAACTGAACATGTACTCCCTGGAGGAGAGGAGGGAGAGGGGATATGTAGAGACATACAAGTATCTTACAGGGAGGAACAGGTGCAGGAAAACACTATTTTAAGCGAAAAGATGTTCCAGGACTAGAGGCATGGGATGAAGTTGGAGGGAGATGATTCAGAGGAAACATGAGAAGAATTTCTTCACAGAACAGGTGGTGGACAAATGGAACACCCTGCCAGAGGAAGTGGTGGGGGCTGAAACAATCACGGGATTTAAGAATGCATGGGATAGACATAAAGGAATTCTGGAGGTCAGGGGTAAGGTGCAACAGACTTCTAGGAAAACAAACTGAACTTACAAGCTCAAATGGGCAGATTGGGTGGGCCATAGGCCCTTATCTGCCGACACTGTCTATGTATCTATGTATCTATGTAGTTTTGTAAAGCTGTGATATTATTGATTCAATGTTTGGGGAATAGCAATGGGGAGAGATGGGGTATATAGTGCTTGTGTAACTTGTAGTACGTTTTGTGGCTTTTCTCTATTCCCACCCTTGAGTAGTAGGTATGTAGGTAGTAATTTGTAGGGAATAGAAGACCCCAAAAAATACCTCCTCCAACTCACAGAGTGTATGACCCCCTGGCACTCGGGAGAGGAAAACCCCCAGGTGGAGCAAACCTCTGAGGACCCATGGCTGGAGGTCTGCCCATCCTCTGGGCATACTAAAAGGAGAAGGACCTAGGGATCTAGTAACCATAGTTAATTTTAGGTTGGTGAGCTGCTTGGAGAAACGATGATCCATCCTTGATTCATGGATGATACAGATTGAATGATGATCCTGAGGTTGAAGAGTAGGTCTTTTCTGAAGGAGTGAAAGAATCTGAAGTGTGAAGAAAATCCAGGTGAAGGAGGGTGAAGGACGTCCAAGTTTCCAAGATGATGAATGATGCTTGTCCCACGGAATTGCAAGGGTGTAATGAGCAGAGGGAGCAGGACTTGATCGATAGGTTGCTAGGCAGGGAACTGTGGAAATGCTATGGTACAAGCAGTCAGTGATTAATGATCCAATCTGCGAAAGGGTTGACTGTCAAGGCATGGTCCGGAGGTAAGGAATTTAGCAATGAACGAGGAGTCAATAAAGAAGCATCCATGAAGTAGAAAATAAGTAGAAGAGACTTTGAGTAATCTGGAAATGATGGTTCTTTCTCAATCCAAGGATGATGCAGACTGAATGATGATCCTGAAGATGAAGGGTACGTCTTTTATGTAGGAATGGCAGAATCCTAGATAGGGAGCAAATCCAGTTGAAGAAGGACTAATGTAGTTCATATTTCCAAGGTGATGAAAGATGCGTGTCCAAAAGGATTGTAGGGGCACAATGAGTCTGGAGAGCATAACTTGATTGATATACAACCAGACTGTACATGGTGGAATTTTTGATGATTTGCAAAGTTATGGGTGACCGGTCCAATTTGTGTAAGGTCTGACATTCAAGGTTGTCTGGAGGTAAGGAATTGACTAGTAAGCCATAAGTCACTAAGTAAGCATCATGGAGTAAAAATGAATAGAGGAGAGTTTTAAGTGGCTGATGGAGTAATGCCATAAGTGGTTGGCAAAATAGAATAAGAACTGCGGAAGTGGCCTAGATGGTAGCCTAATGGATATGGGGAATGACTGGAACTTTGGTAAAGGGATGGATGGTTTCTTTGGTCATGATGTTCATGACTGCATAAGTAAATACTGTGTTGGTACTATGCTCAAAGTAAGTGTGGGTATTTCTGTGATGTGATCATCTAGGAGATGCACTGTGGCAGCATATAGTTGGTTCAGTTTACAGAAAATACGTTACCAAAATACTTGAGAGAAGCTTGGGGGAGGATAAGGGTGTGGTGTGTGAGGAGGTGGACCTTGTAAAAGCATCTATCCTAAATAGATACTTCTGCTCAGTATTTACTGGAAAGAAGGTAGGGCAGTGCCTACAGCTCAGTACCATGGACACAGCGGGGAGGGAGGTGTGCACTAGTCCCTTCACAAAAGAAAGGGTCCTACAAGAGCTCGATAAGCTCAGGGTGGACAAGGCAATGGGACCTGATGGCATACATCCCAAGGTACTAAAGGAGCTAAGGGTGGAACTAGCAGAGCCATTTTCAGAACTGTTTAGTGAGTCTCTGAGCACATGAGAGGTCCCAGAAGACTGGAGAAGGGCTCATGTGATCCCACTCCACAAGAGCGGTAGCAGACAGGAGGCAGGGAACTACAGACCAGTCAGTCTTACCTCAGTAGTGGGCAAGACAATGGCGGCACTCCTTAAGGAAAGGATAGTGCAACACCTGGAATCCATAGGAGCACAGGATCCAAGACAGCATGGGTTTACAACAGGAAGATCCTGTCAAACTAACCTCATAGATTTCTTTAACTGGGTAACCAGAGTGGTGGACCAAGGGGGAGCAGTTGATGTCACCTACCTTGACTTCAGCAAAGCATTCGATACTATTCCACATAGAAGATTGATTAATAAGCTGGGTAGGCTCAGGGTGGGTCAGAAGTTGGTCAACAGGGTGGCAAACTGGTTCACGGGCAGAAAACAGAGAGTGGTGGTAAACGGTATATAGTGAGAAGAGATGCAAGTCACAAGTGGGGTACCTCAGGGATCAGTCCTGGGGCCAGTCCTCTTCAATATCTTCATCAGTGACATTGCAGATGAACTGAAAGGTAAGGTTTGTCTGTTTGCAGATGACACCAAGAACTGCAACAGAGCAGATGATCCAGATGGGGTGGGCAGAATAAAAAGAGATCTGGATAAACTGACAAAATGGTCAGAAGAGTGGCAACTGGGGTTTAACGCAAAGAAGTGCAAGATCATGCACATAGGGAAAATAACCCCTGAAGCCACCTATAGGCTGGCAGGGGAGTTGCTGGCAGTCACAAGGGAAGAAAGAGACGTGGGCATCATCATCACAGATGACCTGAAATCATTCAAGCAGACCACTAAAGCAGTAGGTAAGGCTAGGGGGATGTTGCAGTGTATTAGTAGGGGTATCACAAGTCATGAGAGGGAGGTAACAATCCTTCTTTATAAGACACTGGTTAGGCCCTATCTGGAGTACTGCATGCAGTACTGGAGGCCATACCTTCACAAGGACATTAACCAAACTGAGGCAGTCCAGAGAAGGGCAACCAAAATGGTGTAGGGACTGCATCAGAAAACATGAGGACAGATTAACGGAGCTTAACATATATACCCTAGAGCAAAGGAGGGAGAGAGGTGATAAGATAGAAACATTCAAACACCTTAAGGGCATTAACAAGGTGAAAGAGTCTAACAGGTTTCAATATAAGAAAAATTAGCAGGACAAGAAGACATAGCATGAGATAAGCGGGAGGCCAATTAAGGGGTAATGTGAGGAAGTTCTTTTTCACAGAAAGGGTGGTGGATGCATAGAATGGCCTACTTCAGGAAGTGATGGATATGAATACAGTGCAGGGCTTCAAACCGGCATGGGACAGGCATAAGGGAGCAAAATAGATGAGTAGGAATAGATAGGTCATTGACAGAGCAAAGGCAGATGACACATTCATAAGGTAGAAAAAGAAATGGGCAGACTGGATGGGCCTTACGGTCCTTTTCTGCCATCAACTTCTATGTTTCTATGTTTCTGCAAGGAAGAGTCCGTAGGCTGAATTAGTAGCGAGATCAAATAGTGTAGGATGCCATGGATCTTAATGGCAAGGCTGATCAGACCGAATGGGAGGCAAGACTGAGATGGTGAATTTATCTTGACTGTTACAGACTGTTGGATAGAATTCAGGAGAGCCAGTTTCCGGCAATGGTCTTTACTGCAGAGATTGATGAAGGTAATTCAAGAAGAGGCTGTGGGGTCCGCTGGAGGAGTGGTTAACCCGGCTGAAGGTAGTAGATGAAAAGGTGCGGATAATTGTATAAGGAATGGCAATGTCCCAGAGCCAAAACAATGGTTTGGATGGTGTGGAGTCAGTATTCTGCTAGGGGGTGTACATCCAACTATGAACAATCTGGGAGGCAGCTGGGAAGGTCCAAGAATGAGCAATGTTTGTTAAGCAAATAAGAGTCTAAAAACATGGTCAACGAATCCAGTGCTGGTAGAATACTGCAGAATGAAATTAGGCAATGTCTGAGGTCATTAGGTATATCGCAGTCCCGGGGATCCGGAGGAGCAATGATGGAGTATATGTTGGAGCATAACAGAAGAAGCTGCATCCTTTCCAAGTGGGAGAGTAGCCTGTGGGACATAGTGGCCAAGAAGGTGACAGAGACTGAATGGATTTGTAGGGAATATCCACTGAGAGAGATGGGACTGTTCTTAGTATCCAGTCAAATGAGGGTCTGGAATGATCAAGGGGAGCTGATTGGGTAGTATGGAAAACATTATGTTGACATTATGGTTTCTGAGGTGTGTTTGCTAAGGAATGTGTACTCATAGCAGTTCCCTCAGGTGAAATAAAAAGTAATCCATAAGCAGTGGATGCCAGTTGTAATGATGGCCAGAGTAGGAGTATACGATGGCTAAATGAGGGTAGTAGTTGCTTGAGTAGGAATACTGGCCAGGGATATGGTAGGATGACCAAAAGAATCATGGCAGACAGGAAGATGCCCTGAGCCTACAGGCGAAGATGGAAAAGTAGCTATCCAAAGATGGAAGGAAGTCCTGAGTAAATCCCAATGAATGGAGGACTGATCCAGGATAGTGTCGAGGTGAATAAAGCTGGACGGCATACCATGAGGGAAGGAACAGGACTGGGTCAGCACCTCAGCAAATAGCAGCAGAACACAGGAAGGCTGTAACAGTCCATAGGGGGTCAAGGAGTGAAGCGAAGTACTAAGGGCAACAGGATTGAAGAACATGAGTCTTACGTCTGACGAAGGCTTCAACCAATCAGTGAAGGAACTGAAGGTGCTGGAGCAAAAAGGATAAGGTTCCCACTTCTGAAGGAGAAAGTAAACTTGGACATCAACCGGACGGTGACCTGTAGCAATGAGGTCCGAGAGGCAGTCTAGCTGGATCGAGATTGATACCGGACCAGCTGATAAGATCCAACTCATGAGGGAAAGTAGGCCAAGGGATGGAGTATGACAGTCCATGAATGTCACTCTGGAGAGGTAGGAGGCTGGAGGTGCACAAAGAACAGAGGTCCTCTTCAACCTGGAAGTGGCAACTGGGGAAGAGACAGATAATACTTTAACCCAGTGGATCCAGGAACAGGCTACATCTCCATGATGTCAATGAGATGATGTGCAGTCACCATCGACAGGCGAAGATGAGGGCGCAAGGCAGGTGGAGTGGGATGGTCTCTTTCCTGAAGGGAAACAGCGATCGGTATTGGGTACAGGAAGCAGACAGTGGACACAGCTATGCAAGCTTAGGCTAAGGACCAGGCAAGGTAGGACGGTGAGGCTGAAGGGAAGGCTGAGAATAAGGAGAAATGGAGACCACTAGCAGGATGAGGTCCAAGTCCAGAACGTTCATGGCTTTGGACAGCAAGTGGAGAGTGAATACATGTGAATCAGCAGAATGGAAGAGCATGCATCCAAGCAGGTTGGTAGAGGAGAGATGATACCGATGGATGCAGCCAGTTGCGGCAAGACTATTAAAGTACTACGATGTATAAGTTCCAGTCCTGAAGGGAAGAGGCCACCCGCATCAGGTTTGGGATGCAAACAACGGAACAGTCGAATGCAGATTCAGGCTCCTGGCCATAGAAGTCAGCGGATAGAACAGTGGATCAAGACTGCAGACAAGGTAAGATGGAGAAGGCAAGTCAGGCAAGGTCATGTTCCCGAAGGGAAGCAGCATCCAGGTATCAGACTGAGAACACAGAAGCTGAAGCAGCAGACTGCCAACCCAGGTACCTGTTGGAGACAGCCAAGGCAGATGATGGTGAGTTAAGGCAGCCAGGCATGGTTAGAATTATGAAGTCACGTGAGGCATGGAGTTCCATTCCCGAAGGGAAGCGGCAACTGGCATGTGGTAGGGAAGGTATGGTAGAGTCTGAAGAATGTGGACATGGTTCCCATCCTTGGTAGTCGGTGTGAACTAACCTTCAATCGATGCTGCTAAATAGAGTTAGGGTCGGAAGATGTCAAGTTGATAAGTAGGGGGTATTGGCTGTGACAGAATCCCATCCCGGTAGACCGGGGAAGCCTACCTTCACTCAGCACCTCAAAAGGCATGAGTTAATGACGGAGTCAGGAGTACTGCTGCTATGAGCTGGCAAAGCGCATAACGCTGCTGAAGAGATAGAGTAGATTTAGGAGACAAACAGAGATAGAATGAGAAATCAGTGCATGCCATAGCAGTAGACAGGAGCATGGTAGGAATTGTAAGACAGGGACAAATGTAAAGGAAAGGAAGGGGCGAGGAACATGGCATTAAGGAGGGGAAGCAGTATGAACCAAGTGAAATCGGAGGTAGTGGAAAAGGTGACAGTGGGAGGTAGATTAAGTGGAGAGGGATCAGTAGGATACACCCTCTCCTTGCATCTTGAAGGGGAGTAGAGTAGTTGAACAGCAGGGATGAGTGTGAGGAGCATCCAGGAGCATGAAATTGGAAGACTATAGGAATAAAAGGTAGGGCCAAATGAGACGGGCATCCCATGCCATGAGGTAATGTTAAGACATATGGAAAGACTTACCTGTCTGAACAGACACCCCCCCCCTCCACCAGCCCACTAGTTTCATTGAATCCATGCGGTGGTATCAAAGCAGAGTTCTAGCTGCTGCTAATCTGCAGAAATCTGTAGCCTTATAGGCAAGGCCACTGATTTACGGTGATTAAAACAATTAAATTCCGTTTTCAAGACTTAAGATTCCGGAATTTCACCGGTGATTGTTCCTCTAATTTCTGGATTTTACCGGGATTCTGCTATCATTCTTTTAGTATGTGTATAAATAATCAGAATTAAAGAAGGCTTAATATACAGAGCATTAAATAAAGCAAACTGAAAATAGTACAAAAAGGAATTAAAAGAAAAATACACTTTTTTATAGATTTACTGATCTGATGGAAAATGCCAGATTCCATGAAATCTTCATTTTTACCGGTCTTCAGGCAGACCTAATTCCGGAATTTTACCGGATTTTCCGTTAAAAACCGAAAAACAGTGGCCTTGCTTATAGGCCATTTCTGTGAGACAGATGATAGGTGAGCCACTGCTTGGGAAATACATGGTAGTATAAGGGTGGCCATGACAAGCATGAGTGGGAATTTAATTCATAGTGATGCACTTATCAGTAGATGTCACAGTAAGATAGTGGGGTGTAGCAACATAGTAGATTTATTTATTTATTTATTTATTGAATTTTGATGACCGGGTAGGCCCACTGGGCCCTGAACGTCCCTTTTTCAGGGGCGACCCGTGAATAACAGTACAGACATTATGAACTTTGTGCAGTTACATAATACAGGAAGTTATGGGCATACAGTATTCAGCTGTTTACACATAGCAGTAGTTATTAGGGTATTATATGTCATATTGGTAAGTTGTAGTTCATAGCATTCAACATTTGTCCTGCATGTAAGTGAGACAGCATTATGGATTCCTTGGGTGAACATACTTTGAGAGCATTAGGATGGTTCATTGAGGAGAAAAATTAGTGCTACCTTGATTGGGGGGGGGTTGACTTTTTAGTTCATAGTGGTAGTTTAGGTAGTGTCAGGTGTAGTGGCACTGGCATACACTTTTTGATAGAAGATGGGTTTTGAGTCTGGTGTGGAAGCACGGCACTGAAGGGGTTTCACGCACCTCCAATGGGAGGTGGTTCCATAAGGAGGGGGCAGCATACGAGAAGGATTTGTGGCCTGCCTTAGTCCTAGCCTTGGGAACCTCTAGCAACGTTTGGCCTGAAGACCTAAGGCTGTGCAGGTTTCTCTTTACTGTGAGGAGTACCCCGAGGCTAGGGGAAGGGGAAGGGCTAATTATCTTTTTCGCCAGGCAGAGCACGGGGTAACTGAGGCGTGCTTCAAAGGATGGCCAGTTAAGCTTTACTAGCACCTCACAGTGGTGGCTCCTTGAGTGGGATAGAGTGGCAAAGCGGGTCACTTTGTTGCAAAGAACCTGTAATTTATCATACTCCCGCTTTGGCGACACCCTGGATGACCGGGGCCGCAATGTCAACGCTGGAAGTAGTATACCTGCTGCTATAGCAGTCCTATTTCAAGGGTTAACAGTTCCTTGTTTATTATAGTAATCCGGAGTTTGGAGTGGATTACTTTAGTGACTTGGTCCACGTGTTGTTTGAACATGAGGCCCTGGTCCAGAGTGAGGCCGAGATATTTTGTAGAGGGAACAACATCTAGCTTGAAGGCCCTCCAGAGATGAGAGCTGAGAATTTACGATCTGTCCTGTCCTAAGGCTCTTGGTCCAAACAGCATAACTTTGGTTTTATTGGTGTTAAGGACCATTTTGTTGTTAATGAGCCACTTCTCCATGATGTGAATGTCCTTTTGGAGAGAACTGGATAGGTCATCCAGGTTGTAAGAGGACGTGTAAATAACAGCATCATCCGCATATTGGATTATATTGCTGCTTCCACAGTGCTTGTACAGTTCGTTGACGAACAACGAGAACATAAGGGGCCCAAGTATGGACCCTTGCCAGAATATGGACCGAGTAGATGCACAGTGATATGATGTAAGCTATGACAGTGATATGGCAAAGGGTAAAGTCGAACATGGTATGGATGCCAGGCCAGATAGAGGTCCTTGAATGCAAGCTCTTAGGTTAATCATGACAACCCCCCCAAACTCCCCACCTAACTATGCATCACAATGTGAAGTCAAGATCAGCTGGAGTTGTTGATGTCTAACACTTACTGCCAGTGAGTTACAACAAGATCTTTGGCTTCTGCCTGCTTCGATTCCCCATGGTTGATGTAGTGATGCGACAGAGTAGTCTTAGTGGCAAACTAGAAATGGCGTACCACTGTGGAACAAGGAAGGTGAAGGCATAATGAGCTGTGTCAGATATAGCAATATAGAGTAACGGGGCAATGCAACCAAGATGGGAGTCCCATGGTATGTAGGTATGGCATTTAGAGCTGAAGAGACAGGGATGCATGCAGTTGCATGGACAGAGGTGATATCATAGAAGGAACCCATGGAGGATGGGGAATGCGGGGAAGGAGTGTGGACACCCAGAAGCCAGGTGGAGAGGTGGGGAGAAGCCCAAAAGAAAACAGGAGCATGAAGAACCCCAGCATGGCAAGGGAAGAAAGGGAGCAGAGGACAGGAGCAGGCAAGGCCGCAGAGCAGGAGATACGGGCATAACAAGGTAAGCACAAATGCCGGGGAAAACAAAAACAAAGGAAAGAGGAAGGGAAGAAGAGGGGCACAGCAAAAGAGGAAAACAGGAATGGAAAACACAAATGGAGACAGCAGCAAAGCACAGGGTGGCACAGTCACATGAGCCATGATGGGAGCCCAGGAAAAAACACTCCCTAAGCAAGGGAGGTGCGTAAGTGGAGGGCTTAAATAGCGGTTGTGAGAGGAGCTATTTCCCACATTGAACCTGGGGGCAAACCCTCCCATTCTCTTTAGGGAGGTTTTTATAAAGAGAGGAAAAAGGGTTCATATAATTATATTATTGATTCTCTTTGCAGGGGGGTTTATATAGAGAGGACAAAGGGACAACATAAGTTAACAAATCTAAAACAAATAGGAATCTCATTACAAGTTTTTTTTATTAAGAGAGGAAAAAGGGTCTGTAAGGCAAGTTAACAAAACTAAAATAAACAGAACAGAAGCAAACATGATGGGAGTGGTACAATGCAGTGGCTGTTTGGCAGCAGTCTTCAGGGAGACTTTCCGAAGGCTGCGGTGCTGCCCCATCTGCATGCACCTCTCTGGGCTGAGGGCAGAGGTTGGTCATCTCCAAGTTGAGATGATGGGAATTCGGGGGGCCTCTTCCCCCACCCAGGGACCACCAAGTCCACCCCCGCTGATTCAAAGTATGCCAAGAAGGAGGAGTGGCTGGACTACAATAGGCTTGGAAAGGGTGAGGGCGGAGGGAACAAATGCACATCCTTCCTACAGTTCCACTCTACAACTCCAACGCCGCTCTGGTGGGGTATGACTTTCCCAAGGAGGCACCTGCAGTGGTGATCAAGGAGGATGTGGGGGTCCTCCATGGTGGAAACTCCAGAAGGAGGCAGAGGACCCCAGAGGAAGAAGAAGGAACCCCTGATGGGGGACTCTATCATTAGGGGAGTAGACTTGGGGCAGGTGGAGAGGGAGTGAAGGAGGTCAAGTGCCTACCTGGTGCCATGACCTGGAGCGATGGAGAGCACATCCTAAGGATCACTGCGGCAGCAGGATGGGAGGGTGAGCTAGATGTCATTGTCCACCTGTGGGCTGATGACCTAGCTGATGATGAGGTTAGGGTAGTGCAGGAGGAGTTCAGGGAGTTTGGGAGGGGTCTTAGACAGGTAACATGCTCAGTAACCTTCTCTGAGGTGTTACCTGTCTGCAACAAAGGGGAAGGATAGGGTACTCAGCACCAGGAGATTCAATGCATGGCTGAAGGACTGATGCAGAGCAGAGGGATTCAGCTTCATTGGGGACTGGGGTCCCACCTGGAGGGATGCAGGCCTATACTGGAGAGATGACCTGCATCTATCAGAGGGAGGTACCAAGATCCTTAGTGAAAGGTTTAAGTGCTTCACTGGTAAGCATTTAAATTAGCCAAGTGGAGAGCCGGAGGACAGCAGGGTAAATCATACTGTTCCCCCTTACAGGATAAAGTGGCCAATAGGGATTGCCCTAAGATGTGGAATTCACCAAAGATACCTAAAACCGAAACGGTGCACCCTTTTTCATTGACACCTCAACGGCAAAACAGAAAAAAAGACCATTATGGCGACATTCGCGGTAATGGTCCTTTTTCTGTGTTTCCTTCCCCAGTGTTCTGCCCTCCTGCACCAACTCAGACCTGAGTTGGAATCCTAAGTCTGGGGTTTCATTGGGCATAGCCCCGCATGAGGGTGTGGGGCGAGCCCCACAGAAAACACTCTTACAAAGGCTACACAACACCAAGGCCGGTATTGTGCCATCACTGTGGGGGAGGTCGGCATTGTCGCTGTCGACCAAACTTGGTGCTTCCAAACTGAAATAGGTAAAATGGCAGAGGAAAGGAGGATTGGGAGTAAAGACATGAGGGGTATAGAGGGAAGGCATGGAGTTAAGACCACAGCTGTAAGAAAAGGAGGTAGCAAAACTTAAAAGGCCATGTATATGAATGCCTGCAGCCTGGGAAATAAGATTCTGGACCTAGTGGCGCTGATGGCAGAGGCTGACCAAGACATTGTCACTGTAACCGAGATATGGTACACTGGGAACCATGATTGGGATATAGCCATACCGCGTTATACCATACCGGGTTATACTCTATTCAAGAAAGACAGGATGGGTAAAAAGGGAGGAGGAATGGCTATTTACGTCAGGGAAGGCATAAAAGCAACTGAGGTACAGGGAATGCAGGGAGAGGTGGAGGCACTGTGTGTCACCCTAGAGATGGGAAAATGGCACCATTATTCGCACTGGAGTGATCTTCAGACATCCAGCACAAGGAGAAGAATTGAACAGGGTGTTAGTGGAAGCCATTCAAAAGATGGCAGTAAAGGGTGAGGTGCTGCTCGTGGGATATTTCAGTTTGACAGATATGGATTAGAGCATCCTGGCTGCAGCCACAGCCCGGAACAGGAACATCCTAGATGCCCTACAGGGGCTGTGCCTTAGACAGCTAGTGGTAGAGCCCACCGATGAGGGAGCATAATTGGACCTAGTACTTACAAAGGGGGACAAAACTGCAGATGTAAAGGTGGGTAACCACCTGAGATCCAGTGAGCATAGTATGGTGTGGTTCAGTGGAAGAACAGTGGAAAAGCAAGCAACACAAAGATGAGGGTCCTGGACTTCAGACAGGCCAACTTTGCAAACTTGGGGAATTGTATCAGGAAAGCCATGGCAGAAGGGGAGGGTGGTGGAGGGGTGTAGAGGAATAGTGAGCAAATCTATAGGGAGTTATAGCAGAGGCAACAAGCCTATGCATTAGGCAATTAAGCAAAAGCAGGAGAAAAAAGAAGCAGCTACGTTTTTGAAAGGAAGTGGCTGGGAAGGTAAGTGCGAAGAGGTTAGCATTCAGAAGATACAAGGAAACACAAAGGGAGGAGGACAGGGAATTGTACCTGTAAAAGCAGAAAGCAGTCAGGAGTGCAAAGGCGAAAATTGAGGAAAAAGTAGCCCAGACAGTAATGAAAGGGGATAAGACATTTTTCAGGTATGTTAAGAAAGAAGAAAGACAAAGGGTGGGATTGTAAGGCTAAAAGGGGAAGGAGGGGAGTGTGAGGATGGGAACCTGAAAAAAGCAGAAATCATGAACAAATATTTTTGTTCAGTATTCACAGAAGGAGGGAAAGGAGAGGGACCATAGTTAGGAGCATCAAGGCAAGGGAGGTGGACGCCAATCTATTTACGGAGGAGAGAGTACTAAAGGAACTCGAAAAACTGAAAGAGGACAAGGCAATGGGTCTGGATGGGATTAATCGAGAATATTAAAAGAGGTAAGAGAGGTGCTGGTAGCACCACTGACAACCCTGTTCAACAAATCACCAGAAACAGTGTGGTTTCAGAAGACTGTAGGAGGGCCAATGCAGTCCCTCTCCATAAAAGTGGGAGCAGGGAAGAGGCTAGAAATTACAAGCCAGTCAGCTTGACCTCGGTGGTGGGGAAATTAATGGAATCACTGGTAAAGGAAAGGATTGTGATTCATCTTGAATCCAATGGAGCACAGGATCTGAGGCAGCATGGATTCACAGTGGGAAGGTCTTATCAATCAAATCTGATAGATTTCTTTGACTGGGTGACAAGGGAATTTGATTATGAAGGGGCGGTGGAAGTGGCCTACCTGGATTTCAGCAAGGCCTTCAATACCGTTCCACATAGGAGGTTTCTAAAAATGTTTAGCAGCGTGACAGTTGGTCCCAAGGTGGTAAACTGGGTCAGAAATTGGTTGAGGGACAGAAAACAGGGTGGTGGTAAACTGAGTTCAGACCGAGGAGAGGAGGGTGACCAGTGGGATGCCAAACGGATCAGTTCTGGGGCCAGTCCTCTTTAATGTCTTCATGATCAACATTGCAGAGGGGCTTAAGGTATGCCTCTTTGCAGATGACACCAAGATCTGCAACAGGATTGACACTGGGGAGAAGGGGATGATAAAATAAGGAGAGACCTAAGAAAGATTGAGGAGTGGTTAAGAGTGTGGCTGATAAGTTTCAATGCAAGGAAGTGCAAAATCATGTACTTGGGTCTCAGAAACCCAGGGGAGGAGTACATGATGGGGGGGGGTGCTGACAGCCACCAAGCAGGAAAGGGACATGCAGATACTCACATCTATAACCTAAAGGTGACCAAACAATGTGAAAAGACTCTGGGGAAAGCTAATAGGATGCTGGGATGCATAGGGAGGGGTATCACCAGCAGAAAAAAGAAGGTACCGTTACCACAGTACAAATCTTTGGTGAGACCGCATCTGGAGTACTGTGTCCAGTTCGGGAGGCCACATTTCTGAAGGGATATAGACATTGAGGCAGTTCAGAGAAAGGTAACAAAAATGGTGCATGGTCCGCACTAAAAGTCATACATGTAACCCTGGAAGAGAGGGGAGAGAGAGGGGGGTTATGATTGAGACTTTCAAATATTTCAAGGGCACAAATAAGGTACACTAGGGTAGCATCTTTTAGAAACAAAGATGTTTATGAACACCGGGTCATGATATGAGGCTGGAGGGGGATAGACTCAGGGGTACATGAGGAAGTATTTTTTTCATAGAAAGGGTGGTGGATGCATGGAACAGCCTTCCAGAGGAGGTGGTGGGGGCAAAGACGGGGGAATTCAAGAATGCATGGGAATGACATAAGGGAACCCTAGTGATAGGTAAGGGATGGTAAGCCATAGACCAAGTAGGGTCAGCAGTTTTACAGTAGGTAGGGAAAATGGGCAGACTAGGTGGGACAAGCAGTCTTATCTGCCTTCAAATGGTATGCTTCTATGTTTCTATGTATACTGGGATGTGTCCAGGCTGTGACCAACAAAGGCAATTATGCTGCACCTGTGAGAACACTGGTCCCACAGCACATAAACAATGACCCCACACAACACAACACCGATGGTGCAGTGTACATGCCATGCCATTCACAAGGATACATTATGTGCCACATTACAGTGTACAGGCATGTATGCAAGGAGCACCCTGCAAAGGCAGATGACAGAGCACAGCACATGTATAGACAATACACAAAGCATCACAGTGGCAGTAGGTATGCAATAAGATACGCCAGGGTGTGTAAATATGCTTTAATAATTGCACGGCTCGAGGGTGTTGTTCGGCACAAGACGCTTTCGCCAAGTTCTGTTAAGCACCCAAGAGCCAAGTGCAATTATGAAAGCATACAAGTGTCTTACGGCACTTATAACACAGTGAGAAAAAAAGAGTCATTCCAGTCAACAAACAAATTAAAAACAACAAATTTAGAGCTGAAAGGAAGCTGAAGTTTTTTATGATTAAATAGTCCATGCAAAAGGAGCGGGAGTAACTAGTAAATGGAGCTCAACGGAGCCACTACAGTAGGTAGGGACTTACTGAAGAGCACAACCGAGCCCTTACACTGTGCAAACAGAGGCAAACATTTAATGTCCTGTTAATAACAGTGGAAGAAAACATTGCCAGTGAAGGTACAGTTCTGCACAGTTGTGCTGTTCTTCGGATGCTGAATTTTGTTGTCAGGAGTGATCGCATCTATTTCTGCAGTGGCCCTCATAGTGGGAGTGTTTGCTACATTGCTGACTGGAGCTGCTGTGTTGAAATTGCAGCTGTGGTTTCCATTGGTTGTTTTCTTTTGGTGCTGATGTCACTTCCTTTGCCCAAATTGCCAAATGAATTCTGCTTAGGTGAAGTAGTCAGTCATTTCATACATTTTAGAGGTAGAAGACTTGGTTTGCTGGCCAAGGCACCTAGCTTCACCTAAGCTCTTTCCTTCTAAGACTGCTTGAAAGGCAGAGTAGAGAAACTTACCAGAGCAAGGGAGAAGGATTAAGACTTAGTTTGGCTAAGCAGATTTACTGTGTGGTGGTGTTTTTATTTTTTACTCACAGGGATTGCTACTGTTTGTTGCTAACATTTCATTGCTTTATTTTTCTCTGATTCAAATTGTTGTTGCTGGTATACCTTCTTCTGCATTATTACAAGGTGTGCCTACAGGTGTGTGCTAACAGATTACTGCTGTAATCTTCTGATTCAAATTGTCTTTGCAAGGTATATCTTCTGTTACTGCTTTATTTTTCTCTGGAGCAAAGTGTTTCTTACAGGGTATATCTTCTCTGAAATTACTGTATTACAGGGGAGCTTACATTTTTGTGACTTTTTTATCATTGGGCTAAGCAAAATTACTGTTTGACACTGGTTTTATTTTATTCTTGTTTGTTGAAAGGTTTGTTGTCTCAGAGGTGTTTCAGTCTCCTTCTCACATTGAAGGAGCTAATTGCTTTTCCTCCCACAGCTCTTCCAAAGGATTAGGTGTATGTGGGGTGGAGCTGGCAAACTGTCAGTATTTCCAACAGAAGAAGGGGTTAAAAAGTCAGGTTAGTTGATATCTTGGAGGTAGAAGACTTGGTTTGCTGGCCAAGGCCTAGCTTCACCTGAGCTCTTTCCTTCTAAGACTGCTTGAAAGGCAGAGTAGAGAAACTACCAGAGCAAGGGAGAAGGATTAAGACTTAGTTTGGCTAAGCAGATTTACTGTGTGGTGGTGTTTTTATTTTTACTCACAGGGATTGCTACTGTTTGTTGCTAACATTTCATTGCTTTTATTTTTCTCTGATTCAAATTGTTGTTGCTGGTATACCTTCTTCTGCATTATTACAAGGTGTGCCTACAGGTGCTAACAGATTACTGCTGTAATCTTCTGATTCAAATTGTCTTTGCAAGGTATATCTTCTGTTACTGCTTTATTTTTCTGGAGCAAAGTGTTTCTTACAGGGTATATCTTCTCTGAAATTATTACAGGTGGTGCTTTACAGGTTTTACAGTTTTATCTAACATTAGGATAAGCTTCAGGGTTACTGCATTTGTTGTTGACTGATTGTTTCTGCTCTACCTCCTTGTTCTTTCGTCCGTGGTTCTTCTTTTTGGCAGGGAAGGGCCCAGCCACCCACCCCCATCCCCAACCACCCCACACTACACCTCTTTTATAGGGTACCACAGTTGTAACATTTCCTGTGGCAGAACAGGAAGGGCGGATCAGTGGGGCCTCCACAAGGTGATCTTATTTACAGGGCACTAGTAATTTAACTTGTTATAACAAGTTAAACAAAGCACAATTAAACCATTACTTGCATTTTTTTCCTTCTAATTACTTGACTAGGTTACAAACCCAGCAACTTATTTGGAATGGATTTCATTAACTGCAGGTACTGTGGAACAATTTTCAGAAGGACAGTCTTACAGGATTTAGGACTGTCCTACATGCTGGGCCTTTGAGATCTTAGGTCTCAGCTCCGGCAGCATGGGCAGAGATTGCACGCCTCAAATTTCATATTGAAGAGGAAATACATTATAAGAACCACCCGCCATTTCCCCAGCATCCAACAGAAAACCCCGACCGCAGAGGGTAGTTGGTCCAGGAGGTGGCAGGTGGTTAGGAGGAGCAAATCAGGTGCCCCATCACTCTCTGCTCTCCAACACATTACCTCCAAAACCATATAAACACTACATAACAGGTATCTGCCTCTATCTCTGAAATCAAATAAAGAGGCAGAAGACACTGCAGAGCAGGACACTGCGGCACAGGAGCTAGCACAACAATACTCACCCAAATCAGGAACCAAAACTAAACAAGCACAAAGGAAATCCAAAAACTCTGATCATAGGAGACTCATGATTCGGGGAGTTGATACCCATCTCCAGCCAGGGTGATGGTCAGATGTCTCCCAGGTACATCAGCATGGAGAGACACTGACCGCATTGCTAAAATTGTTCACAAAGCAGGAGAAAACACTGATGTCCTAGTACACATAGGGACTATCGATCTCGCCAGCCGTGTCAGTTGAGGAGACCAAGGAACACCTGACTAGGCTGGGTGACAAACTATCATCTATTTCGTCGGCATCTCCTTCTCTGAGATCCTGCCAGTCTGGGAGAAGGGAGCAGATGGACGGAAGGTCAGAGAAGGGAGATAGGAGCTAAACACGTGGCTCAAGGACTGGTGCCAGGAAAAAGGACACAGATTTGTGGGAACTGGCAACAGTTCTGGGAGCGAAAGTTCTTTAAATTTGATGGACTGCATCTGACTAAAGAGGGAGTCAGTGCATTGGGGCAGAAGTTTGACGCCTTTGCAGAATATTTAAACTAGCAAATGGGGAGAGGTGCAGCACCCCATACGCCGAAGGAAGAACACCCTCCCCTCAGCTAGTGGTCAAACAGGAATTCAGCGTGTTTGCCATTCATTTGCATCACCAGGTAAGAAAAAGGTTTGTCTCCCATACGATGCACAGGGTAATGCCAAACTTCACCCAACAACTAACACACCAAAATCTGGCCAATGGAAAATCATGTACACAATGCTCACAGCCTGGGAAATAAGATCCCAGACCTGCAGGCACAATGTCAGAGGCTAAACTGGACATAGTAGCAATTAGTGAGACGTGTTTACCAGTAACCACACTTGGGAGACTTCAGTACCTGGATATGTATTGTTCAGAAGAGACCGAGGTGCAAAAGGGGGGGAGGGTGGCCCTGTATGTTAATGAAAATATCAAAGCTACAGAAATTCAGAACACACAAGGAGCCAGAAGAACTGTGGGTCACCCTGGAAACAGGTAATGGGACAGCCATAAGAACTGGGGTTGTCTACAGGCCCCAGACCAGAGGGAGGACATAGACACATTACTGTTAGAAGATATACAAAACATGACAGCTAAAGGGAGGTTCTGATAATGGGAGACTTCAACATGCCAGATACAGATTGGTCAATACCAGCAGGAACATCTGCCAGAACTAGACTCATAGTGGATTCCCTGCAGGGAGGGCCTCAAACAACTGGTACAGCAACCCACAAGAGACAGGGCTATCCTAGATCTAGTACTGACTAACAAAGAAGGGATCACAGATCTCCAGGTAGAAGGTCACCTGGGGGCCAGTGACCATCACATGGTATGGTTCAATTTGGCTACTACATCTAAATCATCCCATTCCAAGGCAAAAATATGGGACTTCAGAGGAGCTGACTTTGATAAGATGGCCAATAGAGTTAAGCTAGCCCTGGCAAAAAGAAACACAGGTGAGGAGGTACAGGCAAAGTGGGCAAGCATTAAGGATACAATACTTGAAGCAACATCCCATTGTGTTAGACAGAAAAGGAAGTGCAAAAGAAGAAGGAAACCACTTTGGTTCTCAAATATAGTAGCAGAAAGGTCGAGCCAAAAGGCTGGCCTTCAGAAAATATAAGGGACACAGCGGATGAAGATAGGGAGGCATACCAAACTCCCTAAGGAAGCAGGTAAGGCAGTAAGGCAGGCAAAGTCCCAAACTGAGGAAACACTAGCACGAACAGTAAAAGAAGGTGACAAGACTTTCTATAGATACATTAGTGAAAGGAGAAAGTCCAGAGGGGGTATTGCTAAGCTTAATGGAGAAAAGGGAGCATGGAGGAGGAGGACCCTGTAAAGGCATCTATCCTAAATAGATACTTTTGCTCAGTATTTACTGAAGAGAAGGTAGGCAGGGCCCACAGCTCAGCATCATGGACACAGGGGAGGGAGGTGAGAGCACTACTCCCTTCACAAAGAAAGGGTCCTACAAGAGCTTGCTAAGCTTCAGGGTGGATAAGGCAATGGGACCTGATGGCATACATCCCAGGGTACTTAAGGAGCTAAAGGAGGAACTAGCAGAGCCATTAGCAGAATTGTTTAGTGAGTCTCTGAGCACAGGAGAGGTCCCAGAAGACTGGAGAAAGGCTCATGTGATCCCACTCCACAAGAGTGGTAGCAGGGAGGAGGCGGGGAACTACAGACCGGTCAGTCTTACCTCAGTAGTGGGCAAGATTATGGAGGCACTCCTTAAGGAAAGGATAGTGCAACACCTGGAATCCATAGGGCACAGGATCCAAGACAGCATGGGTTTACAAAGAAGGTCCTGTCAAACTAATCTCATAGATTTCTTGACTGGGTAACCAGAGTGGTGGACCAAGGGGAGCAGTTGATGTCGCTTACCTGACTTCAGCAAAGCTTTGACACTGTTCCACAGAAGATTGATAAATAAGCTAGGTAGGCTCGGGGTGGGTCTGTAGTTGGTCAACTGGGTGGCAAACTGGTTGACTGGCAGAAAACAGAGAGTGGTGGTAAATGGTATACAGTCAGAAGAGATGCAAGTCACAAGTGGGGTACCTCAGGATCAGTCCTGGGGCCAGTCCTATTCAACATCTTCATTAGTGACCTCGTAGATGGACTAGAGGGTAAGGTTGTCTGTTTGCAGATGACACCAAGATCTGCAACAGAGTAGATGATCCAGATGGGTGGGCAGAATGAGAAGAGATCTGGATAAACTAGCAGAATGGTCAGAAGAGTGGCAACTGGGATTTAATGCAAAGAAGTGCAAAATCATGCACATAGGGAAGAGAAACCCGAAGCCACTTATAGGCTGGGAGGAGTTGCTAGCAGTCACAAAGGAAGAAAGAGACTTGGGCATCATCATCACTGATGACCTAAAATCATCCAAGCAGACCCCTAAAGCAGTAGGTAAGGCTAGGGGGTGTTAGGGGTGTATTAGTAGGGGTATCATAAGTCAAGAGGGAGGTAATAATCCCTCTGTACAAGACTACTGGTTAGGCCCATCTGGAGTACTGCGTGCAGATTGGAGGCCACACCTTCACAAGGACATTAACCAAATTGAGGCAGTCCAGAGAAGGGCAACCAAAATGGTGCAGGGACTGCATTAGAAGACATATAAGGACAGATTAACGGAGCTCAATATGTATACCTTGAGCAAAGGAGGAGAGAGGTGATATGATCGAGACATTTAAACACCTTAAGGGCATAAACAAGGTGAAAGAGTCTAACATGTTTAAATATAAGAAAAATAGCAGGACAAGAGGACACAGCATGAGATTAGAGGGAGGCCGATTAAGGGGGAATGTGAGGAAATTCTTTTTCACAGAAAGGGTGGTAGATGCATGGAATGGCTTACCACAAGAAGTGGTGGCTATGAATACAGTGCAGGGCTTCAAACAGGCATGGGATAGGCATAAGGGAGCAATACAAATGACTATGAATAGATAGGTCACTGACAGAGCAAAGGCCGATGGCACATTTATAAGGTAGAAAAAGAAATGGGCAGACTGGATGGGCCTTGCGGTCCTTATCTGCCGTCAACTTCTATGTTTCTATGTTTCTATGTTCTTTCCAGCGTTGACAGCTACTGTCAGGTTCAGAAGTAGAGTGCAGTGTACTGATTTTCTCTTCTTGCTTGTGCTTAGGCTTTTGTCTATGAAAGAAGCACCGGAGTGTAATTATGCTTTCATAATTATACTCCTGTACTTCTCTCTCAGCCAATCAAATTGCTCAGTTTTTTCTCACTGTGTTATAAATATGCATAGCCCAGGAATCTGCGTGCCACATGCATGAAGAATATAAAGTAACCATCATCTAAATGGTGCTCATGGGTCTGGATTGTGCGATATGGAAAACAAATGATGATATACCGTGCATGACACCCTATGTGGTCATGCTGGTGAATCCACTCCTGGGACCAGACTAAGTATGTCTCTGATCTGGTGCCTTTGGCTGGCTGTTGCACCTCTCTTCCTGGATGCTGCTACTGGGACCTCCTGGGCCGATGCTGATGGTTGACCTCCTAACTGTCTGATGAGTCCAGCAGCAAGTGTCTGGGATGTATACTGTACACGCCAATGTGTGCTCCCCCACATCCCTGGCTGGGAGATGCCTCACCTCTGCTGCTGCTGTGGAGACTTGGAACACAGAAAAAAGTCTGTATGTGAATAACAGGGCACTGAGGGTCACAATAGGTGTGTTCCATGCACACTCATGGTGAACAGATTTCATCGAACACAGAGCACTGCACAGACATGCAAAGTACAGGATAATGTCTGGTATGTGTTTCATCAACACTGGCACTATTAGACCTACAGTGGTGTGGATATGAACATGCTGCACACATGGAAAATGCTCCACATGGTATCACCTCATCTGGAAGACCCACAGATCGGCTTCAGGAACAGAGCACACATCATACTAAGTGCAGAATAAACACTGTAGTCAATCTAGGACACACACATTGCCAACTATGTACTTTATGAATTGTGCTCCTCGATGAATACCGTAGGTGTCCATGGCTGCAGGTGTACATACACATTCACTGTGTCCTGAGCTATGTTTGATGGTGCGTGATCCCCAGTCAAGGCCAGGACACTGCACAACTCTGTTCTGTAATATGCAGAGCCTATTGTATATGCAATCTGTGCCTTCCCAACTATTTCCTGACCTGTTGCTCTTACAAGGCAGAGGGAATAGTGGCCTGCAGCTAACAGGACATAATACACTTGTCCACCACTGACTGATGGTATAATCAACTGACAGGGCTTAACAGACAGATGGAGTGCCTGAGACACTCAAAACGTTCATGTTTGGGATCTTGAATCTGTGCAACTGTTCTACAAACAGCATATATCCTGTTCAGTGGGGAGTGAATGTGCAGCTTCCATGGTGCACAAGTCCGAAAATGAATACGTCTGCTCAGTATTCACAAAATAAGAGGAGGGGGAGGTGCCTAATCCAATCAATAGAAGCACTCTGGATAGAGGGGTTGATACCAGTCCTTTCACAGAAGAAAGAGTTCTTAAAGAACCCTAAAACTGAAGGTGGACAAAGCAATGGGGCCTGCAGATTCACCCCAGAATTCTAAAAGAACTAAGGGGAGAACCAGTGACACCACTGACTACCCTTTTTAACAATTCATGGGAGTATGGTGTGGTACATAAGGAATGGAGGAGGGCAGATGTGATTCCCTTCACAAAAGTGGGAGCAGAGGCAGAAAACTACAGACCTGTTAGCTTGACCTCAGTGGTAGGGAAAATTATGGAATCACTTCTGAAGGAAAGAATTGTTGAGTACCTAGAGGCCAGTGGGGCACAGGACACAAGGCAACATGGATTCACAGTGGGAAGGTCATGTCAGGTGAATCTAATCGATTTCTTTGACTGGGTGACCAAAGTAGTAGACCAGTAGGGGATGTGGACATGGCCTACCTAGACTTTAGCAAAGCATTTGACACAGTACCACACAAAAGATTAATAAACAAATTAGATAGCCTGGGAATGGGTGTCAGGGCGGTAGCCTGGGTAAAAAAACTGGCTGGACAACAGGACATGGAGGGTAATAGTAAACGGAATCCACTCTGAAGAAAGGAGGGTTACTAGTGGGGTACCGCAGAGTTCAATACTGGGTCCGGTTCTTTTTAACATCTTTAAGTGACATTGAGGAGGGGCTTGAAAGAAAACTATGCCTCTTTGCGAGTGACACAAAGATCCGCAACAGGGTTGATACACAAGGGGAGCTGGAAAGGATGAGAAGGGAAGTGGCATGGTTGGAGGCATGATCAAAGGTATGGCAGCTTAGATTCAATGCAAAGAAGTGCAAAGTAATGCACCTGGAAAACAAAAACCCAGGGGAAGAGAACACAATGGGAGGAGAGGTATTAACAAAAAAAATGTAAAGGAACCTAGGGATAGTCATATCAGATGACCTAAAGGTAAGCAAGCAATGTGAGAAGGCAGTAAGGAGGGCTGGGGGGATACTGGGATGTATAGGGGGAGCCATCACCAGTAGAAAACAAGAAGTTGTTATCCCTCTGTACAGACAGTTGGTGAGACCCTATCTGGAGTTCCTGGAGTATCTGTTCACTCCTCATAGTAATCCCTTGTACCTCACCCGTAGTGTAAGCCCTTCCCCCTCTACTACTCACTTTTGTGTTCTTTCCTATTGCTATCCCTCTGTCAATTTTCTGTGGCCTACTCATTCCTGTCTATACAATTCTCTACCTTTGTCTCTATCTCAAGTACCCCAACCCTCTGCTGATGGTCTGCCACCAACCGCCCGCCTTCCGAATCCCTGTCTGCCAGTATATGTAACCCTGTGCCTCTCCTTTTCCCTTTAGGGACTCTCACCTGAGTGGCGCTACTCTATAAGGGCAGTGCGCCCCAGCCATCTCTCCAGCCGCCGCAGCTCATTCACACCCTCAAGCCCCAGTTGATTCCCGGACCATAGGAAGCGGATTCGGCCATCAGGTATGGCTGCTGACTTCATTGTTGGAGCTGTCCCGGCTGGTAGATTCCGATTGATGAGGCGCTTTTGCAGGCGGACATTGATTGGCCCACCTGTTTCACTAGTCCACACCGATTGGTGCGCTTTTGGCCATAGACTATAGCTGTGATTTCTGCTTGCTTCTCTCCTACTAACTACTGATTATTTTTCTCCCACCCCCCTCCCCACTCCCAGGCCTCCTTTAAATACAGTCTCGCACCTCCCTCCATGGTATCTGGCTGACCCATTGGTTTACTTTCACCTTGTCTACCTCCAATCACAATTAAGAGTAACAGGGCCAGTCAGCTATTCTCTAGTCTAGCTGCTCAGTATCTTGCAGCCTGCTGTTGCTCCTCAGCAAATTTCTATGTCCTGTTTCTATATTAACCTCTCTAGAAGTTATGGCTTATGTTATCTTTATCCGGGTGATTTCAGTTAACAGTATATTCAATGCAACAGTATGAAACGAAGTGCAAGGTCATAGCCCAGTCCTGGAACTCCCCTTACCAACTTATACTGCCCATATACACTGCACCTCCTTCCTCTTGGCACCCCACCCATTTCACTACACTCTCCACTCTTCCCCCTTCACCTTCTTACTCCCTTCGTCTATGTCTATCCCTGCACTTTCCGTCACTTCATTGTACTCTCGAGTCAGCCTTTTCTTCCCTTGCACCAAACCTACACCCCTGGCAATGTCCAGGGGGCGGTCAAATGAAAAAAAGTGATTACTTCTTTACTGAGCTCCTTAAAGAAATTGTTACTTCTACTTCTCCTTTGCTCAGGTAACATGGAGTTAAATCCTGGCACTCCATTACGGCTTACCTCTCCAACAGAATTTGTAGCTGCCCCCAGGCTTAAAATGATGCTGGCCAATATATTAAGCTTGACTAAAAAATTTGACCAGCTGCAAGCATGGGTTGCTCATACAGAACCTGACCTCATCATTATTACAGAGTTTTGGCTCAAAAAGACCACTACTGATCAACAAATCACCCTACCAGGCTATAAACTTTACAGGGCAGATAGGGAATCTAGGGGTGGTGGTGGTGTTGTCTATTTTGAAACCAAGTATACAGTTAGTGACATCTCCTGTAAATCTAAACAGAAGGAATACAAGATTGTATCACTGAAGCTTCATCTTCCCTCTATGGAATGCATCACTATTATAGGTGGTTACAGGGCCCCGGCTGGTGGAACCGATATCCTCAATGTACTTAAATCTCTAATCACAGTTGCCAATTCTGAGACAATAATCCTTCGGGATTTCAACATGGACTGGCTGTCATCAAAATCACACAGCCTGAAATCGCTCTGTGATGAGTTTGGCCTAGCACAGCTTGTCAGTGAACCAACAAGGAATAACACATTGAACCTTGCCAACAGTTCACCCCTAGATGTTATATTAACCACTCATCTGCATAAAATTCTATGCTCTGTGGTGTTCCACAATGACATGAGCGACCATGGGGTTGTTGTATGCATAAGATCACATGCCAAGAATTGACACCAGCCCAAGTTCATAACTAAACTGTCTTTTCGTAAATTTCAGGCAGTAAATTACCGGTCTGACTTAGGCAAGGTTAGATGGCAAGATCTCTATCTTGCCAAAACAGCCGATGAGGCTGTCTCTGTTCTCAACAATAACCTTGTCACACTAGCAAATAAGCATGCCCCATTTATTAAGGTCAGGGTGAGCCACACCTCTCACCCCTGGTTTACTCCAAGTCTCAAGGCTGCACTCATTAACAGGGACAACAAGTCCTGGGCTCTGGCTAGGCGCACCAAGCACCCTGCAGATTGGCAGGCTTTTAGAGCAGCTAGGAACTTGTGTGTAAAAAGCATTCACTCTGCCAAAGCAAACTACTATGTTTCCACCCTAGAACAGGCCAAAGGGAATTCACATAAAATTTGGAGGACACTTAAATCCATTGAAGGACAGCCTAGTGCCCCCTCCATTCCAGCCAAGATCCTTACCAATGGCAGGATTATTGAAAGTAATTCCCAAATCCTGGAAGAACTCAACTCCCATTTTGTCACTGCTGGCTTAGCCTTTGATTTCTCACCTTATGCAGGCCAAGGGATTATTCAAGCCAGTTCTAGTCTTACTCCCCGTACCTCAACTTGTACTTTCCAGCTGTGTACACTTAACTACAAAGAAGTAGAAGACTCACTACTTAATATTGACATCAAAAAAAGCGCTGGGGATCATGGCCTTGAAACATTTTTCCTAAAACTAGGCTATGCCCATCTCACGGCCCCCATTCTTCATATTCTCAACCTCTCTATTTCTTCTGCCACAGTTCCATCTTGTTGGAAATCGGCCCACATCCTTCCCTTATTCAAATCAGGGGACCCATGCAATCTAAATAATTATAGGCCTATCTCAATCTTGGCTATTCTCTCTAAAGTTTTTGAAAACTTGATAAATAAAACTTCAGATTGAAACCTGCTCACTTTTGAACTCGGCTCAATCCGGCTTCCAGCCTAAGCACAGCACTATCACAACACTGACTAAAGTCACTAATGACTGTATCTTTGCTATGGATACCAAAAAGCTCACTGGTGCAGTCTTCTTTGAGTTAAGTGAAGCATTTGACACTGTTGACCACAATCTACTAGTCACCAGTCTTACTAAACCAGGTGCCACTCCCTCCACTGCTCAGTGGTTCACCAGTTACCTAGTAGGGAGGACCCAGAAAGTTAAAGCTGAGGGCCTATTCTCAACCTCCTTGCCGATTGCCAGGGGAGTCCTGCAAGGCTCCATCCTTGGCCCTATCCTCTTTTCCTTGCATATCAATGATCTTGACTCTTATATTACCAAATCCAACCTATACTTCTTTGCGGATGACACAGTACTGTACACTTCTGCCTCTACGTTGTCTGAAGTAAGGGACGTGCTGCAAGCTGACTTTGCTCAGCTGGAAATTAATCTCATTAATGCCAAGCTTCTTCTTAATGCTAAGAAAACTAAGGCTATGATTCTCACTCTTAGTAACTCATCTACCACCCCCCATGGTATACCGAAGGACTTTGTTACCACCTCGCTAGGCGAACCATTGGAAGTTGTCCCCAGATTTAAATATCTTGGCATTTGGTTAGATAACAAACTCTCTTTCAATTACCATTTTGAGGACCTCTCCAGAAGGCTAAAAGCCAGGTTAGGTTTCTTTTTTAGAAATAAGTCTCCCTTCCCGATTGAAACTAGGCCACATTCCTTCCATTGCTTGTCTATGGGGACCTAATTTACAGTTCCTCTGCAATCTCAAACCTAAATAAGTTGGACATACTTTACCACCGTGTGCTGTGGTTCATCACCAAATCCCCGTACCGAACCCACCACTGTGACCTTTACGCAGCTGTTGGCTGGACTTCACTTACCACTAGATGTTTGCTCCATGCTGGTATCTGGCACTCAAGTTACACCTGAACAAACTTCTGAGCTACCTAACATCTCTCATCTGCATTTCTCACTATACATACTCCCTCAGCAAATCTGACTTCATCTTCCTGGATGTGCCTAGGACTCACACCACCTTTGGCAAATGTTCTATCTCATACGCTCTTCCTACAATCTGGAACCGACTCCAATCCACCCTGAAACTATCCAGCATGGGTTTGGTAAATTTCTTCAAAGAGTTATCCTCATCCAAAATAAAAGTTATTTATAGCTGCTTTTAAGCCTCATCCCTGCCCTTATATCCTTACGACCATCCATCTGGAACCTGTGCTTGTCGGGACATGAAACTATCCAGTTATTCTCAAAACCTCCTCCTACCCCTGCCTTCTTTATCAATATCCTTCTCCCCCTACTCTTATTAGCCCTCTTCCTCCACTCACCACTCATTTTAAACGCCTCCTTCTTATTCAACTAATCTCTCCTGTCATCTACAACCCCTCCCTTTTACTTTACTCTCTCCTGTCACAGTACATTCCTCACATTTATAGCTCCTCCCCTCCCTATGCTAATAATCCCTACCTTGTCCTGTCATAATTGAGCATTAGGTACTATATGAACCTTAACTGTACCTTACTTTACTAAGATGTACTTATATGAATTGGTGCATATTAATCTTATTTGTATATTGTTTCATTTTGCTTTTTATAAGTTGCCTTTTTATGAAATGTAACCTGACTGTTTACATGATTTAGGACCTCCTTGTGAATGAGCTTGCTCAACAGAGTTTTCCTGCAATAAACTTGAACTTGAACTTGGAGTACTGTGTGCAGTTCTGGAGACCCCATCTCCGTAAGGACATAGCCAGGACAGAGGCAGTCCAGTGGAGGGCAACTAAAATGGTGCTGGGTCTGCAACAGAAGCCATTCGAAGAGAGGCTTAAGAAGCTTAATATGTATACCCTCGAGGAAAGATGGAAGAGGGGGAACATGATAGAAACTTTCAAGTACCGCAAGAGAATAAACAAAGTCCAAGAGGGTAGCTTATTTCAGAAAAATAGATGTGCAAGAACAAGGGGGCACAATTTGAAGATAGATGGGGGTGGCTCAGGGGCAACGTGAGGAAGTATTTTTTCACAGAGAGGGTGGTGGACGCATGGAATGGCCTTCCTGAGGAGGTTGTTGGGTCAAAAACAGTGGGGGAATTCAAGAATGCATGGGACAGAAATAAGGCAATTCTGGTGGGGGGTAGGAAGAAGAAGGCTGTACGTTGGTTAACTAGGATCTGCAGCTTATCCAATAGGTAGGGAAATGAGCAGCCTAGGTGAGCCAAGCGGCCCTTATCTGCCATCAAAGTCTATGTTTCTATGTTTCCACCAGTTTGAATCAGCATGCCTAATAGTGGAGCATATTCAGTCTTGGACATGTCAGTGTAGAAGCCCAGTAACAGTATCATCCATATGAAATGCAGGTACAGAACTATGGCATCATACAGAATGTGACTACATATATACACGCTGCAGAGAATGCACACCTCACTCTGCCAAACACACTTACAGTAATCTAATAGAGTATTGCTTTCCAACAGGTCCTAAATATTGTTACAGCCAATGCTGGTTGTGCACTCCTTAGAACAGTTATAGCCATGTGGCACATATTGTAACAGGTGACATTGCGTGAGAAACATAGAAACATAGAAGTTGATGGCAGATAAGGACTGCAAGGCCCATCCAGTCTGCCCATTTCTTTATCTACCTTATGAATGTGCCATCAGCCTTTGCTCTTTCAATGGCCTATCTATTCATACTCATCTGTATTGCTCCCTTTTGCCTATCCCATGCCTGTTTGAAGCCCTGCACTGTATTCATATCCACCACTTCCTGAGGTAGGCCATTCCATGCATCCACCACCTTTTTGAGAAAAATAACTTCCTCACATTACTCCTTAATCAGCCTCCCCCTAATCGCATGCTGTGTCTTCTTGTCCTGCTAATTTTCTTATATTGAAACATGTAAGACTCTTTCACCTTGTTAATGCCCTTAAGGTATTTGAATGTTTCGATCATATCACCTCTCTCTCCCCCTCCTTTGCTCTAGGGTATGCATGTTGAGCTCTGTTAATCTGTCCTCATGTTCTCTGATACAGTCCCTGCACCATTTTGGTTGCCCTTCTCTGGACTGCCTCAGTTTGGTTAATGTCCTTGTAAAGGTGCAGCCTCCAGTGCTGTATGCAGTACTCCAGATGGGGCCTAACCAGTGTCTTATAAAGAAGGATTATTACCTCCCTCTTCCAACTTGTGATACCCCTACTAATACACCCCAACATACCCTTGCCTTACCTACTGCTTTAGTGGTCTGCTTGGATGATTTCAGGTCATAGGTTATGATGATGCCCAAGTCTCTTTCTTCTGTCATGACTGCCAGCAACGCCTCTCCCAACCTATAGGTGGCTTCAGGGTGTCTCTTCCCTATGTGCATGATCTTGCACTTCTTTGCATTAAACCCCAGTTGCTACTCTTTCAACCATTTTGCTAATTCATCCAGATCTCTTCCCATTCTGCCCACCTCATCTGGATCATCTACTCTTTTGCAGATCTTGGTGTCATCTGCAAACAGACAAACCTTACCCTACAGTCCATCTGCAATGTCACTGATGAAGATATTGAAGAGGACTGGCCCCAGGACTGATCCCTGAGGTACCCCACTTGTGACTTGCATCTCTTCTGACTGTATACTGTTTACCACCACTTTCTGTTTTCTGTCCGCCAACTAGTTTGCCACCCAGTTGACCAACTGCTGACCCACCCTGAGCCTACCCAGCTTATTAATCAATCTTCTATGTGGAACAGTATCGAAAGATTTGCCGAAGTCATGGTAGGCAACATCAACTGCTCCCCCTTGGTCCACCACTCTGGTTACCCAGTCAAAGAAATCTATGAGATTAGTTTGGCAGTGTTGTAAACCCATGCTGTCTTGGATTCTGTCCTCCTATGGTTTCCAGGTGTTGTACTATCCTTTCCTTAAGGAGTGCCTCCATAATCTTGCCCACTACTGAGGTAAGACTGACTGATCTGTAGTTCCCTGCCCCCTCCCTGCTACCACTCTTGTGGAGCAGGATCACATGAACCCTTCTCCAGTCTTCTGGGACCTCTCCCGTGCTCAGAGACTCACTAAACAGTTCTGATAATGGCTCTGCTAGTTCCACCCTTAGCTCCTTTAGTACCCTGGGATGTATGCCATCAGGTCCCGTTGCCTTGTCCACCCTGAGCTTATTGAGCTCTTGTAGGTCCCTTTCTTTGTGAAGGGACTAGTGCACACCTCCCTCCCCCCCTGTGTCCATAGTGCTGAGCTGTGGGCCCTGCCCTACCTTCTCTTCAGTAAATACTGAGCAGAAGTATCTATTTAGGATAGATGCTTTTACATGGTCCTCATCCTCACATGCCCCCTTATCCACTTTGATTTTCGCAATACCCCCTCTGGACGTTCTCCTTTCACTAATGTATCTATAGAAAGTCTTGTCAACTTCTTTTACTGTACGTGCTAGTGTTTCCTCAGATTGGGCCTTTGCCTGCTTTACTGCCTTCCCTGCTTCCCTCAGGGAAGTTTGGTATGCCTCCCTATCATCATCCCGCTGCGTCCCTTATATTTCCTGAAGTCCAGCCTTTTGGCTCTAACCTTTTCTGCTACTGTTTTTGAGAACCAAAGTGGTTTCCTTCTTCTTTTGCACTTCCTTTTCTCTCTAACACAATGGGATGTTGCTTCAAGTATTGCATCCTTAATGCTTGCCCACTTTCCTATACCCTCTAACCTGTATTTCTTATTGCCAGGGCTAGCTTAACTCTGTTGGGCATCTTATCAAAATCAGCTCCTCTGAAGTCCCATATTTTTGCCTTGGAATGGGATGACTTAGTTCTAGTGGCCAAATTGAACCATACCATGTGATGGTCACTGTCCCCCAGGTGACCTTCTACCTGGAGATCTGTGATCATTTCCCTGTTAGTCAGTACTAGATCTAGGATAGCCCTGCCTCTTGTGGGTTGTTGTACCAGTTGTTTGAGGCCCTCCCCCTGCAGGAATCCACCATGTGTCTAGTTCTGACAGATGTTCCTGCTGGTATTGACCAATCTGTACCTGGCATGTTGAAGTCTCCCTTTATCAGAACCTCCCCTTTAGCTGTCATGTTTTGTATATCTTCTAACAGTAATGTGTCTATGTCCTCCCCCTGGTCTGGGGGCCTGTAGACAACCCCAGTTCAGATGGCTGTTCCATTTCCTGTTTCCAGGGTGGCCCACAGTTCTTCTGGCTCCTTATATGTATTCTGAATTTCTGTAGCTTTGATATTTTCATTGACATACGGGGCCACTCCACCCCTGCTTTTTGCACCTCAGTCTCTTCTGAACAGTACATAGCCAGGTACTGAAGTCTCCCAAGTGTGCTTACTGGTAAACCATGTCTCGCTAATTGCTACTATGTCCAGTTTAGCCTCTGTCATTATTGCCTGCAGGTCTGGGATCTTGTTTCCCACACTGCGAGCATTTGTGTACATGATTTTCCATTGGCCAGATTTCTTTGTGTTGGTTGTTGGGCAAGGTCTGGCGTTTCCCCTGTGCATTGTGTGGGGAGTCAGACCTTTTTCCTTACCTGGTGATGCAAATGAACTACAAACATAAATATTCTGCAAAGATGTCAAACTTCTGCCCCAATGCACTCACTCCTTCCTTAGTCAGATGCAGTCCATCAAAGTTAAAGAACTTTCGCTCCCAAAACTGTTGCCAGCTCCCTACAAATTTGTGTTTTTTTCCTGGCACCAGCTCTTGAGCAACATGTTTAGCTCCCCTAGCTCCCCTTCTCTGACCTTCCGTCCATATGCACCCCTCTCCCAGACTGGCAGGATCTCAGAGATGGAGATGCCGGATGAAATGGATGATAGTTTGTCACCCAGCCTGGTCAGGTAGTCCTTGGTCTCCACAACTGACCAGCTGGCGAGATCATTAGTCCCTATATGTACCAGGACGTCAATGTTTTTTCCTGCTTCCTGAACAATTTTAATAATGTTATCAGTGTCTCTCCATGCTGATGTACCTGGGAGACATCTGACCATTACCCCTGGCTGGAGATAGGTATCAACTCCTCGAATCATGGAGTCTCCTATGATCAGAAGTTTTTTGGATTTCCTTTTTGCTTTTTTTGTTTTGGTTCCTGTTTTGAGCGAGTTTTGTTGTGCTACAGTAGCTCCTGTGCTGCAGTGTCCTGCTCTACAGTGTCCTCTGTCCCTTTGTTTGATTTCTGAGATTGCGGCAGATACCTCTTTGTAGTTTTTATATGGTTTGTGGAGGTAATATGTTGGAGAGCACCGAGTGATGGGGCACCCGATTTGCCCCTCCTAACCACCTGCCAACCTCCCGGACCAACTACCCTCTGTGGTTGAGGTGCTTCTGTTTGATGTTGGGGAAATGGCAGGTGGTTCTTATAGTATATTTCCTCTTGAATATGCAAGTTGAGGTGTGTAATCTCTGCCCATGCTGCCTGGAGCTGAGCCTTTAGATCGCCAATGGCCCAGCATGTAGGACAGTGACCTAAATACTGTAAAACTGCCCTTCTGAAAAGTGTTTCGCAGTACCTCCAGTAAATGATATCCATTCCAGATAAGTTGCTGGGTTTATAACCTGGTCAGAATAATTAGAAGGAAGAAAATGAAAGCAAAAGTTTGATTTTGTGTTTTGTTTCTTTGTTTTTTGTATAACTTGTTATAACAAGTCAAATTACTAGTGCCCCTGCAAATGAGGTCACTTTGTGGATACCTCACTGATCCACTGCATTAACTGGCTGAATCACTCCATCCACATGTTGTGCTTATATACATTGCAGGAGTTCACCCTCACACCAGGCGAAATCGGTCCAGCAGTTCTGGTACTGTGCTGGTAACTGTACCAGGCCCTATACCCAGGACACCCCCCTGGTCACTGACTCCCAAACAGAGATGCAGCTAAATTTAATTTTGCCCCGCAAAACATTTCGCAAAATTACAGCCTTGGGGCAGAATTTTGCCTGTATGGTTGTGCGAAATTTCACTGATATTATACAGCAAAATTCTGCCTGTAAATTTAGCTTCCGCTGTTAAGTTTTGCCTTAGCATTTAACTAAGGTGAAATTAGGAAGAAAGGCATGTCACATGACTTGCTCTCTAAAGCAGACTGCAGGTCACATGTGTGCCTGTACTCAGACAGGAAGCTACTGAATCTACATCCTTTTCCTGTAGTTTGTAGTAGGGTAGAGACAGACAGTAGGAGAGAGCGACTGTGTGAGAGACAAAATATATTTAGGGCTATGCCCATAGTTAAGTGGGGGAAGAGCTCCTCCACCACATCCTATTTAAACTTACAAGCAGCCACCGCCCTGCTTAGAGCGAGTCACACTCAGCGCTTGCTCCATGTTGCTACTGGTCTGCGGCTACACCCCTTTTCCCCTTGCTCCTGTCAGCCCCCTCTCCATGTTTGCTTCTCCCCTTGTGCCTCTTTGTCCTGTATTACCCCGTACTTTCTATGTAGTTTTTTACTTTTTTTTGGGGGTTCTTTCATTCGCCTGCTTTGCCTCTCTGGCCATTGCTTGTTCTCCATCCTGTCCTTCTCCTGCTGCCGCCTGCTCCTTGCAGGCTGCATTTCTTGCAGCCATGGTGGCGTTTCACCCTTTTTTCAAGCAGCCGCATCTGCCGCAACTCAGTTTAATCTACCAAGCTCGCATTCCACTGAGCTGCTTCTAGCTTCACAATTTTAGCTACTCTCACTCAGGCCTCTGTACTACTACAGCAGCGAGCTAGTAACGGAGGAACCATGCAACCTTTCTATCACCCCTCGGATTGCCATAATTCCACCTCCCTCTATGACCCATATAAGTGTGCTTGCACCGGAATATGCCATTACTTGGGTCTTATATTATGTCTCGCTTAACAGCAGCTTATCGGGACTTGCTGTTTTAATAAGTGGCGTTGTGCATGTAACTATGGATATCAGGTACTGCATGAATCTACAACGTCTCACTGATTTTGACGATTGAACCTATGTCTACTGTTATTACCGATTGCTGCCTCACTTGCTAGTTGAGGAAGTGTTAGCGCCATAAACAGTAAGCTCAGCTCCATCAGAAATTTGCTACATTCCTTACTTATATTGCAACATACTATATCCATTTGTAATTCCTGTACATCATGCCTTATCAATTGGCTGCTTATTTCCACATATCAAGGCAAGCTGTCTATGGATGCAATCGGAAGCTACGCTTTCCTCCTTGTTCGTCACCTCATCTGCATAGCAAACTGTAGCAACCCACTTCTGGATCATAAGTCATGCACACACTCCTAGTACTACCCATTCACTCCAGTTTTGAACTTTGGAATTTCTAACACTGCAAACTATTAGCTTGGCTCCTCTAGCCTGCTTCTCTCACCGCTGCTTTCCTATGAACATGGGACATAACAACTTACAACTTATTCCAAACAAGTTTTGTCAGTGACTATAGTCCTGCTTCCAGAGAAGTCGCTGTTAAGATAGGTCTATCCTCGTATACTCATCACTACTAACTATTATGTTTTACATTTGGCTTGTTCTGCTGTGACTATAGCTCACCCTGAAATTGCTACCTATCTACTTAGTTTTCAATCATGGCACTTTGACATTGCTCATTCCGCTACGCACCATCAACTACTTCAGACCATTCCATATGAATCCGATAACTCCTGTCATCCGGCCAGATCCTCTAGCTTAGTACATTTTCTTACTTGTTTACCCCTTTCTGCGTGGGACGCTTGCTATTTGGGCTACCCTCTGTGGCGGCGCCTTAGCCATCTAGCCTACGTGGGGTCTAGCTTGGCTTATTCCTCCTTCACCTGGTCTACGTGGGGTCAGGCTGTATTCGCCGGCCACGTGAGAGCTTAGCCTGGAGTGGCTTCATTGCTCCTTACTATCCATCAAATTCATCAGTCAGCTTTTAGTGAGCTCCTTGCTCCATGGGCGTCCATCCAGATTACTTGGACTTCTCCCTCAATTCCTTGGATGCTTGACCTTGTCGCTCAGTTACAGGATTCCTACATCACTCCCACCAGAACTTAGTCAAACTTTCCTGCAGATCCTCTATCTCACGCTGTGGGCCTCGACATTCCTCTTCATTAGTGTTACTGCAACGCTAAACAGAAGTGGCCCAGGATTCTGCTGCCATTTACGCAGTTATTACAATACCATCTGCACTTTACAATGCTCCCTACTTCTTCATTACTCATTCTGCGTTGCAAGCAGTTTGACATTACTGCTATTTATTTCCACTGCTCTACAACCATCTGAATATATTTCTACGCTGTACGAGATAGGCTTAGGATCTTGCTTCCAATTACTAGACCAATACAATCTATTCCTTACTGCATTGCTACTATTTCTGCATTGCATGCAGCTCGACATTACTGTTACTCCATCTACTACTGCTCTACAACCTGCCTCACCAGCAAGGCCAGAGGTTCACTACATTGCACGCGAAGACCGGAGGTCCCTTAACTTATTTTACTGCACCATATTTGCCTGATTCCATTATCCTGCCCCGCCCATTCTGGCTAGGAAGATTACCGACTTCTACTCCATTCTTGCCTCATTCAGCTCAGTGCCTGGAGGTTTACATATTCTATTTATGCCTTGCTACATGTCTGCCAGCCCTGGAGCTCTTTACTATGGACTCACTCTTGAATTCGTTTGCCATTCGTCACCTACTCTTTGGATGCTTTGCCTTGCTGCTTCAGTCATATGACTTACTACTACTACATTCCTACCAGGATCGGATTTCAATATCTTTGAATTGTGCTCTAAAGCTTCTTGGAACTTATGACGTGCTACTTCATTCGATTCAGTCTCTTCAGTCATCTTCATTTATGGTTCATAAGCTCAGCTTCTGGACTCGTCAGACTATTCTCACCAAGTCAATTCTATTCACTTTACCATGCTGACTTTGATACGTGGATATTTACATGGCCTGCAACTGTCGAGATCATTGGACTAAGCTCTTCGATTCCAGCTATTGCCATCTCCTCATGCTCCTCACCACATACTTACATGTGGATGCCTTTTACTTCTCTGCTACTATGTCTGTTCCATACAGATTTAATTATTGCTTCTACTGACCTGCATATAGGTCCACTTACTTATACTAGCTGTTCATTATTACCTACCTGCCCTCCTCGTTTGGTTGACCTACGTGTGGTCCAGCCATCTTGGCTTACCTCGTTAGGGCTCCATTGCCTCTTTACTTACCTCATCTGTTAACCTACGTGTGGTTCAGCTGTGCATGCTAGCTTACGTAGGGCTACCTGTCACCCTGTACTGAATTTACTTCCCTGCTACTACACCTGCATCATGTTGCTTTACTTATTACTACGAATGACCTATGTACTGGTCCACTTATTGACATTACTTGCTCATATTGCCTGCTTTGCCCTTACAGGGCCTAGAGGTCATCAAGAATAACTCAACATTGTTGACCTACTTCGCTTGACATACATCTGAATTATGTCTACCTTTTCGCTCTATGATACCTACCTGCTTCACATTTGCTTCCCTCTTCAGATTGGATGTTCCTGCTGCTCCATCCTCCTGATCATGCAGCATACGCCAGTTCTTCTGTGTCATAGCCATGGCTTCATTTACTAGCTCACCCTGCTGCACTTCACCCAACGGTCCCCATCTAGACATGGATTCTGAGCCTTTTGATTCCTGGTTCTCTTCTGAGAAGTCATCATCACCTGTTGGAGTGTTTTACCACCTGTGACTCATCGCTTCACATTCATATCAACCATGGATTCCACTACTATCATTCCGGCCTGCTCATGGATTCGAATTTGGAGTTTACTAGATGGATGCTTGCTCTGTTCACCTGTAATGTCACGATTCAATGCGTCTTCAGTTCTCCGTTTCTCTGTATTGGGTTTTATAACTTTGGGGTTCGGGTTAGCCACTTAAATATTTAGGACTACTCTCCTTTAGTATGTCCAGAAGGACGGGCAGGTCAGTAGCAATGGGTAGGGATGTAAGTTTGTCATGGATAAGGTTTTAATGACTCATTGTTTGTTCATGAAATCATTAGTAAACAGTAGTAAATGTTGTGGCACTGTCATCATTGCTACATTCTGATGACACTAGTGAAAGTCATGGAAGTCCTGAATAAAGATCAAATGTCATGGAATAAATTACGTGTATGACTGCCATGACAAACTTACATCCCTAGCCATGGGTCCTCAGAGGTTTCCCCCCAATGGGAGTTTCCTCTCCTGCGTGCTACTGGTCACACTCTCCGGAGTTGGAGGAGGTGATCATACTGCTACTCATTTTCTTGGAGTGTCTACCTACTCAACTCCTTCATCAGTCTGATACAGAACAATCGTGGATATCATTATTTTTTGGACCGGGTCTCACACTGAACTAAGTATCCTTCTTATGGTGGGATACAGAGAAAGGCCAAAAACTAAATCATAACAAATGACTCATCAGTTCATGCATCTAAGCACCTTGCATACTATCCAGTTCATACTTACTATAATCACTGACTTGCTCATTTCTATGCCAAGTATCTAAGCACGAATCATTTCATACTACTAATCCTTACAAGCATTATCCTACTTACTGGCCTGGCCTCTGTATCCAAGCACAACCTACAGTATCCAGCTACAGTACGTAACATAAGCACTGAGCTCTGAACCACAGTTAAATATAGTTTCGCAAATTGTGAGTGAGAGAGAGTGAGAGTTTGTGTTGTGTGTGTACAGTGCGTGTGCGTGTGTTGACAACTTGATTTTCAACTTCTATTTATACCCTATTTCATTATTTAGCAAAAGTTTATCTTTCTGTTGTATTCTATTTACTCTGTTTATCTTGTGAGTTTGTGAGTCAGTGAGTGTGCGTGTGTGTGTCTGTTTCACGTCCTCTCTTTTTTCTTTTTTTTTCTTTAGTAGTTTAGCAAAACTTTTTATTAATAATGATGAAAGGTAATGGGACTGGGAGCAGTGGTCCTGACAGTGGAAGGGGAAGAGGTTGCATTCGCCGCAACAGGCGCATATTTGGAATTGAGCCCCCCCCCAGCAGCAGGAGCAGCTGGCCCCGGCCTGTGCCTTCCAGCAGCAGCAGGTCATTATGGAGTTGGACACTGAGACAGCCACGCAGCAGCACCAGCATTCAGGCTGTAATCCCATTGCCCCCCCTTATGATGATGATGTGGCTCCTGTTGTGTCTGCCAGCCCCCAACCACAGCAGGATATTGTTGTACAGGAAGAGCCCCCGCGCCGGGGCATCAGCTTTGACACTCCAAACCAAAGATCACCAGTTTGGGCTTTTTTTAGAACTAAGATAGATGATGCAAGCACTATGGTCTGCACCCTGCATGTGAAAAATGTTAAAAGGGGGAAACCGGATTCCCACTTTGGGACTTCTGGCCAGAGGAGCCACCTACAGCACCACCATGCTGCAGAGTGGCTTGCAAAACAGAGAGATGCAGCAGCAGCAGGAGGTAGCAGTGAGTCTCGGGGGCACCATAGCAGGCGGGGAGGAGGAGGTCCACCAGCAGGATGCATCCTGCCGAGCAGCCAGATGCATCCCCTTCCCATGACCGTGATGCAGCACCATGGAGGAGGACCTGTCAGAGAAGCCACTGCCCTAATCATCCTGCAGCCCCCCCCCAGATCAGGTGGTGGTCACCAGGGCAGACCTTGAGGCTGTGCGCACTGAGGTGCAAGGTGTACGTCACAACCTTGACCAGCTTCGTCAGGAGTTTAGGGGGGACCTCCAAAAAATAACGGAGGACCAGAAGAAGGTCTTGGACCTCCTGGTGGAGCTTCGTGGTGGTGGTGGTGGTGGCAGTGCATAGCCACAGTGAATGGCCTGTGGCTGTGGTGGTGTACCAGTGTTTTTTTAATTTTTTTCTTCTCCTTTATTTGTTTTTCTCACTGCTCTTGTTCTACACCCTCTCCCTTAAAAAAGACACCCCCCCAAAATCCAAAACACAACAAAAAATATTTTCTGTCCTCTTTGCCTTCTGTTATGTTACTCCTTTTGTCTTTATATGTTTCTTCCTTGCTCCTTCTATCCTATCCACAAATGTCAAGTACAAGCACTTTACTTTGAACAAACTTATTTTCCAAAGCTATATGACAGTGAATGCTGTCTCTGCTCATGCTCATGTAAAACAAGTCCCTGAGGTAATGAAATGCTTCCCAAAAAAATGTGACATCAAATTGAGATTGAAATGCTCTGTCAGTCCTGATGTTTAATGGTGTCCCACCAGCAACCAGACATTAAAATGCTGTTTGAAACACCATTTAAAAGTGTCTTTGGGCCCTATATTTTTCTGCCACTGTAGCACAGGCAGTAAATGTCCAGAAATGTTGCAGAAAAAATGGTACATTAAATTGGAAGTGGAATCTGGTCTCAGCCGTTATGTTTTAGGGTGCCCCCCACCACCCAGACATCAAGTAGCTGTTTTAGGGCCTGTTTACACAATGGGCTGGATATTCAGACTGCACCAGGCAATGGCGCAAGCCTGGGTGCAGCGCAACTGGTCTGTGCCAGGGCCAGGCGATATTCAACGGTGATGTGCCATGGCTCAGCACCATTGAATATGGCAAGGTCAGCGCACATACTGCACATGGGGCAGTGGCACTGCACCAGTGCAAGCCACAGAGGGGGAGCACGGGGATGTGCCAGCGCAAGTGCAGTTGCTCTAAGTGCATCACCCATGATATTCAGCCAGGGGCATGCAAATGAGGCCATAATATATGCAAGGCACAAATGGGGCCATTTGCATGTCATTATGGCCCCATTTACATGCGTTGCGCAGGGCGGCTCCATGGAATGCGCCTGGCACCCTATCTAGCTGCTGTCACCAGGGGTGGGTCCCTGGTGGGCATTTATAACCCCCCATACCCCCGATCCCGGACATCTGTCAAAGTAATAATAGTACCTGGTGGTCTAGCGTCCCCCGTATGCCCGATCGCGGGCATCTGTAAATTAATAAAATTACCTGGTGATCTAGTGGTCCCTCCCACCCACCCACAGAGGACCTCCAGCCACACAGCACCCTCCCGTCATCGGTGGGCGGCAGCACCCCACCCGTATACTGCCTGGCCGTCCACCGAATGAGCATGTTCATTAACATATCTGGCCCTGTGTAGTACAGTATGGTCTGCAAGCCCATTGGTCCACACTGTGGACCATTAGGCATACAGATCATACTGCATGCTGTCATTTGGCGGGCTGCTGGGCGGTATGTGGATGGCGTGCTGCCTGCCGCTGATGACAGGGGGGTGCTGGTTGGCCGGGGGTCCTCTGTGGGTGGGTGAGGAGGGGGGTACAAGTAGACCACCAGGTGACTCTTTTGTATTACAACAGCCCGCAATCAGGTGTAGAGGGGGGACCACTAGATCACCTGGTGATTTTATTACATTTACAGATGCCCACGATCGGGCATACGGGGGGACCGCTAGACCACCAGGTGATTTTATTACATTTACAGATGCCCGTGATCAGGCATATGGGGGGGGACCACTAGACCACTAGGTTCTTTTGTTGTATTACTACGGCCCGCAATTGTGCATATGGGGAGGGGAGCCACTAGACTACCAGGGGGGTACGGGTGCTTGTGGATGGTGTTCCTGCTGGGTGGGTGGCTACTCACTACTGGCGGCTGTTTTGTTGCACCTTGAAATACAGCTGCCCACCTGTGGGTGGCCAGCATTTGAGCCTGTTTATTTTGGCTCAACTCTGAGCACCGGTGTGCGGCGCATGTAGGGGTTGCGCCAGCATATGCCCCGCACTCCTGGGCTGAATATCGGGATGTGCCGCATATGCATGGGCACGCACCCTGAATCTGCGCTGCATACATTACCAATGCACCCCAGTGTATCGGGGGTTGCACCATGCAATCTGCACCTTTGAATATTACACCGGGGCACATTGGGGGGCAACCCTGTTGTGCCAGGTGCAAAACATTTGAATATCCCGGCCAATATTTCTGCCTGAAACTCACTGCTGCCAGCTCAAAACATGTCCAGAATGTTGCCAAAAAAAATGAACAGTATATAGAGAGTGAAATCAGGTGTGAGACATGCAGTTACAGCCTCATACCCACCCTGTGGACACAAATGTGCTGTTTTCTGCACGTTTTAAATGGTTTTTGGGATTAAGTGTGTGGCTGCATGTTCAAATCATGTTCCACATGTCCAGAAAGGTTGCCAAAAAAATTGTACAGTACATAGAGAGTGAAATCAAGTGTGAGACATGCAGTTACAGCCTCATACCTACCCTGCGAACACAAATGTGCTGTTTTCTGCATGTTTTAAATGCTTTTTGGGCCTATGTGTGTGGCTGCACATTCAAATTATGTCCCATATGTCCAGAGATTTTGCCAAAAAAATTGCACAGTACATAAAGAGTGAAATCAGGTCTCAGCCATGATGTTTTATGGAGCCCCACCACCACCCGGACCAAACAATGGTCTTTGGTCCACTTTTACAAGTGTCTTTATGCCTGATCTTGTTTCTGCCACTGCAGCACAGGCAGTAAATGTCCAGAAATGTTGCAGAAAAAAATGTATATTAAATTGGAAGTGGAATCTGGTCTCAGCCATTATGTTTTAGGGTGCCCCCCACCACCCAGGCATCAAGTAGCTGTTTTAGGTCCTGTTTACACAATATTTCTGCCTGAAACTCACTGTTGCTGGTGCCAAACAGGGCCTACAAGTCCAGAAATGTTTACCCCAAAAATGTGACATCAAATTGAGACTGAAATGTGCTGTCAGTCCTGATGTTTTATGGTGCCCCACCACCTTAGGGACCTGAAAAGGGGTGCCATCATGCAAAGAAAATGAATTCCTTATGCAAAATGCTGTTGCTACTTTCAATTCTTTCCTGCTGCTGCTGCATTTCAATTGATTGACATAGAAATGCAGAAGTATCATTTTCCTATCCCTGTGCTGCTGTACTAATTGTCTAGTTGATCATGGCCTCTAGGCTGGGTGCGCTGTAAACTCACTCTGTGGTATTCAGGTGTTTTGAGCACTGCTCTGGCATTTTGGAGTGTTTTTGGAGTGTTCTTAACTGGATTAATATTTGTCTTGAGTTGACATTTATTCGTGTATGGCTGAGTGCATTGTTTCCCCTATAGCTATGCTGAGTTTGGAGTTTCAGGAGTTTGAGACTTTGGCCCTGGCTATCATTGGGGGATAGTGTTCGGTTCCCCGGTGTTGGGAGATCCTGTTTGCTGGTGGACTTTGCCTTTCTGTGTGAAGGCTTCGACTCTCTGTCCAGCGTGGAAGGACCTGGTCTGTCATCCTCTTTAGGAGGGCTTTGGTTTAATTTACTGCAAGTTGCTTTGGACCGATTTCCCATGTGGCTGGTCTGGTTGGGTGCTTTGAGAAGTTGCTGGGAGAAGGAATCGTTTTTGTGTTATCCCATTGGCTGGAAAGGATGAAGGATTTGCGAGCTGATAGTGGGGCTTGTTCTAGGTTCCACTGGTGCAGTCCCAATTGGTCTGGCAGTTGGTGTGCTTGTCCACAGTGCCACGAGGGTTCTTGCTTGTGTTCACCAGGGAGTTGGTGTCGAAGGCTGGACCCTAGGTTTCTCTGGGGGGCCTATCAGATGGTGGGCGCTACCAGGGATCTCTGGGGTGGCTACTGAGGCTGGCCTCCATCCACTGGGGTGTTACCGGGCTGCCCTAATTCTAGACTGGTGCTGGATCCTGATTTGGAAGAGGCCTTTGGATGAAAGCGTATCCTGTTATTCGTGGATTTCCTCCTCCTATCCTTGATTTGGAATTACAGTCAGATTGTTCTTTTTGGCTTGACAGTGTGATATACTAGTGTGTGATCTTGGAGAATCTCTCAAGTGGAGCTACTTCTAGACTTTGTGTCCACGTCTGGTCCAATTTTAATTGGATTTATGATGGCTTGCCATCATTAGATTCTTCAAAAATAATCATTAGATTTTGCAAAAATAATTTTTTCTAGAGGCAGTGAGAGAACATTGATGAATACATCTAACATATTTTTGTGGCAGTGAGAGGGCCACTTCTGGTTATTTTTGCAAGGGTTAGGTGAGAGCTTCCCTTGTTCAATCTGTAAACCATATTATCCAACGTTAATACCTCTGCTCAAACTTTAAATAACCTATCATGTGACATTATATCAGTTTTTTTTGGACACTAATAACTTAGAGCTGTATTCTGTTCTAATTTTGCTTGTCTGACCGGGATTGTAAATTTAGGAGGGTTGGGATTGTTATGGGTTAATTTTTGGGGTGGCTATGTTCCCTGCTTAGTTTTATTACTTTTAGAAATATGTATTATGTTTATGTTAAACAAAACAGTATTGCTGTTTTTTTAATTTTTGGAGAATATGTGTTGGGACCGAGTCTCTGTGGACAGGCGCTACTCCCCCTCCAGGTTGAGGGACCAGCGCCCCTTTGATTGCCCCCCCATTGAAACCCGAGGTATATACTCATTGTCGTGCCTTGGGAATTGCATGTGGGAGGAGGAGAAGGAGGGCGGTTCCTCACCTGGGGGGGGTGGAGCGGAGTGGGCGAATAAGGGTGGTGAGGTCCAGGAGACACCCTGGGGCAAAATGGGCCCAGGATAGGGGTTTACAATACCTGGTTCCCATACCCAAGGGTTCCACTGATAATGGGCAAGTGGTCCGTTCCTCCACAGCCTCTCATCCAACCCGGGCAGTGTTATGCAATGCCAGGTCTATAAAAAACAAGACCGCAATTATTGCTGATCTTGTTGAGTCATCTGACCTGGCTTGCATCACTGAGACCTGGCTGGATGGAAATGCTGGTCCCATATTGGAGTCAGCTATTCCAGCCGGGTGCTCAATGATACACCGCCCGAGATTGGATCGAAGAGGGGGTTGCTATTTGTTTTAAATCGAAGTTGGGCCTTGTGGAAGTTCCAGTGGTGACCCCCAGATCCTCTGAGTGTATCATGGGTGCAGGTGTGGGCAGCAGAATTCTTCTCGTTTATCATCCACCCAGTGACGAGAACGTTTTTTTGCAGGAAGTTGCAGACTTCTTTGTCGATCTGGTGTTGGAGCCCTCCAAGTGGTTGGTCCTGGGGGACTTCAAAGCCTGGGTCGACGACGAACTCTCGCTTTTTGGTCAAAACTTCCTCCAACTGATGATTTCGTTGGGCTTCACACAGGTTGTTACTGCTGCTACCCATATTCAGGGTCACTCTTTGGATCTGGTGTTCACCCTGGGGATGGAGATCTCTGGACTGGTAGTGGAACCAGTCGAGTGGTCTGACCATCACTCCATAAGGTTCAATTTCGCAGCCCCCCCTTTGAGACCAACCCCTTTGGAGATGGTCCAGTACCGTCCTTTGAGGGGAGTTACCCCTGTGGGTCTGATGATGGTGCTGGACCTAACGAGTTGGCCTGTGGAGTGCATGGATCCAGATGTCTTAGTATTGCACTATAATAATATGGTGTTGAGGGCTCTGGATTCTATAGCTCCGGTCCGTGTTCTCCCCCTCCCCCTCTCCCTCCACCCTCGGTCCCCTTGGTTTGATGGGACATTGAGGGAGTTGAGGAGGATTGGGCAAAGATTGGAACGCTGCTGGTGGAAATCTGGTCTGGAAGATGACAGGCTTAGATTGATGGCCCATTATATGGACTATCAATCAGAAATCTCCAGTAAGAAGGCAGAGTTCCTGTCCAAGGAGATAGCTGCATCAAGGAATCAACCAGCTCAGCTCTTCTGGACCGTTGACAGATTGTGCAATCCAACCTGTCTGCAGGGTCGGCGAGCTTTTTCACAAATAAAGTGTGATGAGTTTGCTCAGTTCTTTGATGATAAGGTGTCATCGATCAGGTCAGAGATCCACAGTTTGCATTCAAATGAGCACGGCGGTGGTCAATGTGAGGTTACAGGCCCTCGATCTGTCTGGATGGTTTTTGACCGGCCAGCGATCCTGGATATCATGAAGATTGTCCAGGGCTTGCGACCAACTTACTGTAGTATGGATCCTGGTCCTACATGCTTCCTTGTGGGGTGTATGGATGTGATTGGACCAATCCTTGCTGAGATAGTCTGGTGCTCTTTGGTGTTTCCAGAATCTCTAAAAGAGGCTACTGTGACACCCCCTTTTGAAGAAAGCTTCCCTTGACCCAGACTGTCTCGCTAACTACAGACTGATCTCTAACCTGCCCTTTTTGGGCAAGGTTATTGAGAAAGTAGTCGCGTTGCAGCTCAAGGACTTTCTTACCACCCATGAAATCTATGATCCTCTCCAGTCCAGTTTCAGGAAGAGGCATAGTACCGAGGCGGCGTTGGTTCAGGTACTTAATGATCTCCTAATAGCGAGAGATTAGAGGAGCCATTCAATCCTAGTTCTCCTCGATCTCTCTGCAGCATTTGATACCGTGGACCATGGGATGTTGCTAGAATGCCTTTGGCTGTTCTGTGGACTGTCGGGGACAGTACTCAAATGGTTTCAATCTTTCCTCATGGGCAGAACTCAGAGGGTAGTATCAGGAATTTTTTCCTCAGCTCCCTTTGCTCTGTCCTGTGGGGTACCACAGGGTTCTGTGCTTTCCCCCATGTTGTTCACAGTGTATATGCTGCCGTTGGGGGACATTATAAGGCATTATGGGCTGAGTTTTCACTGTTATGCAAATGATACTCAGCTCTATATGTCCTTTGTACCCGAACAAAATGACGCTTTATCGGTCTTTAACAACTGCCTCGCTGAGATTCAGGGCTGGATGAGTGCTAACTGGTTAAGACTAAATCTGGATAAGACCGAGGTGCTAGTGGTGGACTCAAGTCACCGTGTAGAGAAGTTGTCTCCTGGACTTTCCTCCGGCCTTGTGCTGGGGGATAAACAGTTGAGACCTTCTGAACAGGTGCGAAATATGGGCGTAATTTTTGATGGCGAGCTGACACTGAAGGCACAGGTGTCGGCCGTTGTCAAGTCCTTTTTTTACCATCTGAGGAATATTGCCTGGATAAACACCTTGTTCCACACGATGACCTTCCTGTATTAGTCCATGCCTTTGTTTCCTTGCATCTTGATTACTGCAATGCTCTATATCTAGGGTTGCCGGGGGTGGATCTCCGTCACCTGCTGCTGGTGCAGAATGCGGTGGCCAGGTTGTTGATGGGACTTCCAAGAACTTGCCATATCACACCTGTGCTACGCGAACTGCACTGGCTGCCAGTGCAATGGAGAATCACCTTCAAGGTCACATTGCTGACCTATAAGACCCTACATGGTCAGGGACCGGACTACTTGCAAGATCTCCTACGGCCTTACTGCCCTCTTCGCTCACTCTGCTCTGCCGATGAGGGATTGCTAGAGGTAGAAGACTTGGTTTGCTGGCCAAGGCACCTAGCTTCACCTGAGCTCTTTCCTTCTAAGACTGCTTGAAAGGCAGAGTAGAGAAACTTACCAGAGCAAGGGAAAAGGATTAAGACTTATTTTGGCTAAGCAGATTTACTGTGTGGTGTCGTTTTTATTTTTTACTTACAGGGATTGCTACTGTTTGATGCTAACATTTCATTGTTTTATTTTTCTCTGTAGCAACGTGTTTCTTACAGTGTATATCTTCTCTGAAATTATTACAGGTGGTGCTTTACAGGTTTTACAGTTTTATCTAACATTAGGATAAGCTTTCAGGGTTACTGCATTTGTTGTTGACTGATTGTTTCTGCTCTTACCTCCTTGTTCTTTTCGTCCGTGGGCTCTTCTTTTTCGGCGGGGAAGGGCCCAGCCACCTACCCCATCCCCAACCACCCACACTACACTCCTTTTATAGGGTACCACAGTTGTGACATTTCCTGTGGCAGAGCAGGAAGGGGTGGATCAGTCGGCCTCCACAAGGTGAGCTCATTTATTGGCACTAGTAATTTAACTTGTTATAACAAGTTAAACAAAACACAATCAAACCATTACTTGCATTTTTTTCCTTTTTTTTTCTTCTAATTACTCTGACTAGGTTATAAACCCAGCAACTTATCTGGAATGGATATCATTAACTGCAGGTACTGTGGAACAATTTTCAGAAGGACAGTCTTACAGGATTTAGGCCACTGTCCTACATGCTGGGCCTTTGAAGATCTTAGGGCTCAGCTCCGGGCAGCATGGGCAGAGATTGCAGGCCTCAAATTTCATATTCAAGAGGAAATACATTATAAGAACCACCCACCATTTCCCCAGCATCCAACAGAAAAACCTCGACCGCAGAGGGTAGTTGGTCCAGGAGGTTGGCAGGTGGTTAGAAGGGGCAAATCGGGTGCTCCATCACTCTCTGCTCTCCAACATATTACCTCCAAAAACCATATAAACACTACAAACAGGTATCTACCTCTACTCTGAAATCAAACAAAGAGGCAGAAGACACTGCAGAGCAGGACACTGCAGCACAGGAGCTAGCACAACAAAACTCACCCAAATCAGGAACCAAAACAAAAAAGCAAAAGGAAATCAAAAACTTCGATCATAGGAGACTCCATGATTCAGGAGTTGATACCATCTCCAGCCAGGAGTAATGGTCAGATGTCTCCAGGTAAATCAGCATGGAGAGACACTGACCGTGATTCAAGAAATTGTTCACAAAGCAGGAGAAAACATTGATGTCCTAGCACACATAGGACTAATGATCTCGCCAGCCGGTCAGTTGTGGAGACCAAGGAACACCTGACCAGGCTGGGTGACAAACTATCATCCATTTCGTCCGGCATCTCCTCTGAGATCCTGCCAGTCTGGGAGAGGGGGCAGATGGACGGAAGGTCAGAGAAGGGGAGATAGGGGAGCTAAACATGTGGCTCAAGGGCTGGTGCCAGGAAAAAGGACACAGATTTGTAGGGAACTGGCAACAGTTCTGGGAGCGAAAGTTCTTTAAATTTGATGGACTGCATCTGACTAAGGAGGGAGTCAGTGCATTGGGGCAGAAGTTTGATGTCTTTGCAAAATATTTAAACTAGCAAATGGGAGAGGGGTGCAGCACCCCATACGTCGAATGGAAGAACATCCCTCCCCTCAGCTAGTGGTCAAACAGGATTCAGCATGTTTGCAGTTCATTTGCATCACCAGGTAAGAAAAAAGGTTTGTCTCCCATACTTATTTATAGGGGTAATGCCAAACCTCACCCAACAACCAACACACCAAAATCTGGCCAATGGAAAATCATGTACACAATGCTCACAGCCTGGGAAATAAGATCCCAGACCTGCAGGAAATAATGTCAGAGGCTAAACTGGACATAATAGCATTAGTGAGATGTGGCTTACCAGTAACCACACTTGGGAGACTTCAGTACCTGGCTATGTATTGTTCAGAAGAGACCGAGGTGCAAAAAAGGGGGGAGGAGGACCTGCATGTCAATGAAAATATCAAAGCTACAGAAATTCAGAATACACATAAGGGGCCAGAAGAATTGTGGGTCACCCTGGAAACAGGAAATGGGACAGCCATAAGAACTGGGGTTGTCTGCAGGCCCCCAGACCAGGGGGAGGACATAGACACATTACTGTTAGAAGATATACAAAACATGACAGCTAAAGGGGAGGTTCTGATAATGGGAGACTTCAACATGCCGGATACAGATTGGTCAATACCAGCAGGAACATCTGTCAGAACTAGACACATGGTGGATTCCCTGCAGGGAGAGGGCCTCAAACAACTGGTACAGCAACCCACAAGAGACAGGGCTATCCTAGATCTAGTACTGACTAACAAGGAAGGGATCACAGATCTCCAGGTAGAAGGTCACCTGGGGGCCAGTGACCATCACATGGTATGGTTCAATTTGGCTACTACATCTAAATCATCCCATTCCAAGGCAAAAATATGGGACTTCAGAGGAGCTGACTTTGATAAGATGGCCAACAGAGTTAAGCTAGCCTGGCAAAAGAAACACAGGTGAGGGGTACAGGCAAAGTGGGCAAGCATTAAGGATGCAATACTTGAAGCAACATCCCATTGTGTTAGACAGAAATGGAAGTGCAAAAGAAGAAGGAAACCACTTTGGTTCTCAAATACAGTAGCAGAAAAGCGGTCAAAAGGCTGGCCTTCAAGAAATATAAGGAACACAGCGGATGAAGATAGGAGGCATACCAAACTGCCCTAAGGGAAGAAGGGAAGGCAGTAAGGCAGGCAAAGTCCCAAACTGAGGAAACACTACACTAACAGTAAAGAAGGTGACAAGACTTTCTATAGATACATTAGTGAAAGGAGAAAGTCCAGAGGGGTATTGCTAGCTTAATGGAGAAAAGGGCGCATGTGAGAGGAGGACCCTGTAAAGGCATCTATCCTAAATAGATACTTTGCTCAGTATTTACTGAAGAAGTTAAGGCAGGGCCCACAGCTCGCATCATGGACACAGGGGAGGAGGTGAGCACTACTCCTTTCACAAAAGAAAGGGTCCTACAAGAGCTTGCTAAGCTCAGGGTGGATAAGGCAATGGGACGGATGGCATACATCCCAGGGTATTAAGGAGCTAAAGGTGGAACTAGCAGAGCCATTAGCAGAACTGTTTAGTGAGTCTCTGAGCACAGGAGAGGTCCCAGAAGACTGGAGAAGGGCTCATAGTGATCCCGCTCCACAAGAGTGGTAGCAGGAGGAGGCGGGGAACTACAGACCAGTCAGTCTTACCTCAGTAGTGGGCAAGATTATGGAGGCACTCCTTAAGAAAAGGATAGTGCAACACCTGGAATCCATAGGTGCACAGGATCCAAGATAGCATGGGTTTACAAAAGGAAGGTCCTGTCAAACTAATCTCATAGATTTCTTTGACTGGGTAACCAGAATGGTGGACCAAGGGGGAGCAGTTGATATCGCCTACCTTGACTTCAGCAAAGCTTTTGACACTGTTCCACATAGAGGATTGATAAATAAGCTGGGTAGGCTCGGGGTGGGTCAGAAGTTGGTCAACTGGGTGGCAAACTGGTAGGCAGAAAACAGAGAGTGGTGGTAAATGGTATACAGTCAGAAGAGATGCAAGTCACAAGTGGGGTGCCTCAGGATCAGTTCTGGGGCCAGTCCTCTTCAACATCTTCATTAGTGACCTTGCAGATGGACTAGAGGTAAGGCTTGTCTGTTTGCAGATGACACCAAGATCTGCAACAGAGCAGATGATCCAGATGGGGTGGGCAGAATGAGAAGAGATCTGGATAAACTAGCAAAATGGTCAGAAGAGTGGCAACTGGGATTTAATGCAAAGAAGTGCAAAATCATGCACATAGGGAAGAAAACCCTGAAGCCACCTATAGGCTGGGAGGGGAGTTGCTAGCAGTCACAAAGGAAGAAAGGGACTTGGGCATCATCATCACTGATGACCTGAAATCATCCAAGCAGACCTATAAAGCAGTAGGTAAGGCTAGGGTGGTGTTAGGGTGTATTAGTAGGGGTATCACAAGTTGTAAGAGGGAGGTAATAATCCCTCTTTACAAGACACTGGTTAGGCTCCATCTGCATACCTCTCAACCTTTTGTCCCCCAAATGTGGAACATTGCTTGTCACAATGTGGAACAAATGGGCAAAATGTGGAACACTTAATCAAATCTTTACCTAAGAAGCTCAAAACACTATTAAAATGTTGCATTTATATTAAGAATGCCTGTTATTAATTGAATAAGTTATTTTTTCCATCATTTACTATGGATATTTGCTTTAAAATGTTGACTCTGAATGTGGAACAAGTTCTCACAATGTGGAACAGGGACCTTTTCTGAAGTAAAATGAGGAACGTTCCTCGTAATGTGGTACAGTTGAGAGGTATGACCATCTGGAGTACTGCGTGCAGTATTGGAGGCCACACCTTCACAAGGACATTAACCAAATTGAGACAGTCCAGGGAAGGGCAACCAAAATGGTGCAGGGACTGCATCAGAAGACATATGAGGACAGATTAACAGAGCTCAATATGTATACCCTTGAGCAAAGGAGGGAGAGAGGTGATATGATCGAGGCATTCAAGCACCTTAAGGGCATTAACAAGGTGAAAGAGTCTAACATGTTTAAATATAAGAAAATAGCAGGACAAGTGGAGACAGCATGAGATTAGAGGGGCCGATTAAGGGGAATGTGAGGAAATTCTTTTTCACAGAAAGGTGGTGGATGCATGGAATGGCTTACCACAAGAAGTGGTGGCTATGAATACAGTGCAGGGCTTCAAACAGGCATGGGATAGGCATAAGGGAGCAATACAAATGACTATGAATAGATGGGCCACTGACAGAGCAAAGGCCGATGGCATATTTATAAGGTAGAAAAAGAAATGGGCAGACTGGATGGGCCTTGCGGTCCTTATCTGCCGTTAACTTCTATGTTTCTATGTAGGTTCTCAGGGTTCATCTGCAATCATCTGAGGCTAGATCTTTTTCTTTTGTGGCCCCGGCCCTGTGGAATTCTCTACCTCGTCGGATTCGAGAGTGCCAGTCCACAGAGCAATTCGAGGCTTCTTTAAAAAGCTATTTATTTGAGAAAGCCTTTGATTAGGCCAACTTATTGTCTTTTAATTGTTTTTAAATGTATATTCATTGTTGACTGTTTTATTTGTATTGTATTTGCGCTTTGATAATTTTGAAAAGCACTTTATAAATAAAATTTGATTTGATTTGATTTGATAGTTGTGTTGACTGACTGTCTCTGTGGTAGTACCCTGCCTGTCGGTGGGGTATTGAATGAAATTTTGGAGCACTGTAGCTTGCTGCCTGCTGCTGTCTATGACTACTACTTTCCAAGGTGTCACAAGACAAGAAGGACTACTATTCTGGATGGTTGATGCCTGGTGGATTATCCTCACACAGTCCATACTGCTGCCGATAAACACATAAGTATCTGTCTTCATTGTTTTTCCTGTGTAAGGTTAGGGTGTTGGTGGGTTGGTATTATGGCATCTTGAGTTATAATATGCTTGTACTGCTCTTATATTATTTTTCAGTGTGCTGTGGATGATATCATCATGCCAGGCCGTGAGGGATGGAGATGTCAGATCATGTATGGATCTTCCCAATTTCCCAACACAGACGGTAAGTACTGGAATTTTCATACATGTGTGGTATGTCTGTTACCGCCATATGGTTGTCTGAGCTTGATAGTAATTGTGTTATTTTTTGCTTTTTTCAACATCAGGAATTCAGGCAAAGTTAATTATTTTTCCATCCTGCTGCTGCTGCTGGCTGCTGAACCAGGTCTGGGGGATGTATTTAATTGTGCCCTTGCGCAATGGTTCCACTTTCACAGTCCTTGAGGTAAATATGTCTTCATTTCTTATGGTTCTCTGGAGCAGGAGAGGGGGTTGGATGGTCAGACGCATGGGTGGTGGTGGGGAATTTCCAACAATCACCAAAATTTGTTCTTAATTTTTTTCTTATGTCAAGGTACACAGTGATGATAGGGGAAGGGGAATGTCTGCTAGTGCTACTGTAGTTAGTCGGACCTTGTCTGGATTGGAATCATGTGTACCACACAGCATGTTCCTATAGGGAATGTCCTGAGTTGAATGACATCACATCACGGGGTATGGTAAGTATACATTTTTTTCTCTGCTTCTTCTTCCAACTTGTTAGGAAAAAGCAGGTATGCAGATTGATTAGTATCCAATATTTTTTTTTTATCTTTGCTCTTGCTTAGGTCATTTTCCTCTGTTGAGGTTTTAGTATGTCGTATCTTGATGACACATGATCAATCCAGGCCATGCAGGAGCAGGAGCTGTGTCATGTTGTTGGAAGACAGGGGTGTTGCTTGAACTGTGATGTTGGCCACTGAATTGGTGTCCATACCATTACCATTAATGAGTAATCACCACTGCCACCCACATAAAGGAAGGAACTATATGCGATAATGCGAACACAGATGGTTGATATGGTGTTTAATAAATAATTAGGTGGACGGGGTTAATATCTTGTCTACTTAATGGGGATTGCATAGCTTCAGTAATTGCAGTAATCATGAACATTTTGAATCCATTCAAAAGTGAGGACAGCAGAACACTCACCCTGCCCTGAGTTGCCCCCCCCCCGGAACCATTGCAATTTTGGTGTACCTTAACCTGGTACTGTAGAAGTAACCTTTTTGAGGGGATTTCATATAAGTTGTTAAGCCTCATCATGATTACTTTTGTAATTAATGGCTTGCACATTAAAGATGGGCACCATTCACCATTTTTCAAAATGTGCTCAACTTGGTGTTAACTGTTGAATTAGCATACTACATTCATATGCTACTTGTGCACTTGTCTAGGAGCCAGGGTTCTTGTACATGTCACCAATACTAAGTGGCAGAAACATTTTTTTTCAGTTGCATGGAGTGCATGGGTGTGTCAGGTCAGATCAGGTGATGAGAGGGGGCAGTGGGGCAGAGTGGAACTTGCCATCCTGGGTACTGTTTTAAGGATATCAAGACAACATATCTTGCTGTAAGATGATGATGTGTTGATACAGTCAACATGAAAAGTAATATATTTTTTGAAGAAAAACATTAATCATGCAATTGCAAAATATTTACGGTTATGGTAATTACATTGCTGCTGCTTTATATAGGCTTGTGGCCTTGTGGGACTGGTGGAGGTGGTGAGGTGACCAATCAAAGGGTTATGGCAAAGGGTGATGACATGAAACTTATACACACTGCAGGCTGCAGCACATAACAACATAATTCCATAACCAATCCAGTGGTACATAGCCAGAAATAAGGTGTAACATACACACCCCAACAACCATACTACGTTGAAAGTTGTTGTGGGGGTTGGGGCGCTTGGAGTAAACTCTGCCTTTTTCAACTTCCAATTCCACATCATCCAAGAAGCACCCCTCACAGTCTTCAAGACTGGAGTTCTTAGCAGGTGTGAATTCTCACAACATTGCTGTCTCATCCACCTTGCTGCCGGTGGCTGCCTTACTCAAGGGATTGTCATTATCCTCATCACCGAGACACAGTTCCTGTGGCAACACTACTGACATCACTGTGTTGTGTGGAATGTGCCTTTCATTCATTTTGATGAATGTTAGCATGGACACATTCTTGAGTGACAAATTGGTCATACGGTCACTCTCAATTGCCCCAGCTACACTAAACACTCATTCCACAGTGACACTGGATGGTGGGCAGCTCAGGTATTTCACAGCAACCGATGTTAGTGCTGGACATTGAGTCATTTTACTGCTTCAGTACAGCAGTGCCTCATCATTAATGGCAAGGTGCTTCAGTTCCCCCATGTAGGCCTCCACCATTTGTTCTGCTGCCTGGAGTCCAGCTGCCTCATCTGTCTTCTTCTCCTCCTTTTCCTCCATATCTTCCACTCCCACCTGAAAGAGAACATCCCAAATGGGATTGCTTGCCCTTTTCTGCTCTGCCTTGCCCATTTTCTCTGATTGTGTTCCCTGTGAGCCACTGGTGGTGGCAGCAACATCCTGTTTTGTTGCAGTATGTGCATTTTTCATTTGTGCAGCATGTACCAATCTAATGAGGTTCTCTGTCAACTGCTATACTCGCTGACGACCTCCTTCAATTATAGAGGGCAGGCCATGTTTGTACTGTGGATCCAGCATGGTGGCAATTGTAAACTCAGCTGACTGTAAAATGCCAGATACATGGGTATTTGTGTTCAGCACATGGAACATGTGATCCATTAAATCACAAGTGCCATGATCCCCACTTGCCTCTGTCTGCTGTCACACATTCACTAGTGTCTGTCTCAGCACATGAATCAGAGGTAAGGACTGACTTATGCAAGCAGTACCTCCACTCATTGCCTGTGTAGCATGCTTGAATGGATGGAGAATTCGTTTTAGTCCATCAATTTGGTGCCACTGCTCTGTTGTTAGAATGATGGACACTCCAGTACTGTCACGAGTGGTGTGCAGCAGGTATTCTGACACAGCCTTATACTGTTCATATAGCCGGTCAAGCATGTACAGTGTGGAGTTTCACCTGGTGACAACATCAAGCTACAGCCGGTGCTGAGGCACATTGTTATTGCACTGTAACTCACATACAGAATTTGCAGAATGGGCAAAGTGGACAGAGATGCGACGGGCAACAGTAACCATTTCCTTAATGTCCGCATGGTTGCGAAACTGCTGAGCAACAAGATTAAGGCAATGTGGCAGGCAGGGCACTCTGAAAAAAATACAATCACTAATGCACTTCACTACATTGGAGCCATTATCACTTGCAATGAATCCTGCTATGAGTGACTGTGTGTGTAGCTACCCATCAATCTCGTCCAGCAGAACATTAAGCATTTTCACAGTCGTGTGGGAACCTGTGACACTTCTCATAGTCAGGGTTGCATGCTGCCAAATACCAGATGTGTTGTTACCACCACAATTTTGCTTAACACATGTTTTTCCAGGCCCAAAATCAAGTACCGCACCAGGCAACTGTACCCAGTGTGCTGTTATGCACAGATGTGAGCTTGCTGCTGTTTGTCCACTGGTCCACATATCCATGCTAAGATGGATATAGTGTGATGCACTATGCTTCAATGCATGTCTAATGTAATCAGTAACGCTACTGTTCAGCTCTGGCATGGCACGCTTGCTAAAATAGGTTTGTGATGGAACTTGCCATTTGGGACAGGCACGGGCCTTCAACCTGCAGAAACCAGCATTCTCTACAAATGAGAATGGCAACAGATCGATGACCAGCATTTCAGCAGTGGCAGCATTTAACTCTCGTGTAGCAGCGTGATTGGGTGGGTACTTTGTCTGCTGCTCAAGGATAGTCTTCAGAGTGAGCTACATCTTTGGGGCTGTATGACCAGAACACTGTACTTGTGTCAGCAGTGATTTTCTTTTAGGAGTAACAACTGACTCTTGGCCAGGCAGTGGAAACCACCTGAAACCAGTTATTTTGGTTACTTGTGGGTGTGGGAGTGGTGTACTTTTAAGACTCGTGGGACTGGGACTCACACCACCACTGCTATGCCCACTGCTAGAGAGAGCAGAGGATTGCTCACTCTCCTCCTCCACCACCAACCCACTCTGCTCTCCCTCCTCATGCTCTTGCTCTACTACATGCACCTTGCTACCAACAGCTCTGGCATCCTTCTGGTGTTGATGCCATCTCAGTGGGTGCTTGTTTTTCAGGTGGGCATGTTGGCCACCAGTGCCTATGTGGCTTCCCTTTTCCCCCCCGACTAACATGGGCTTGACAAAGTTGGCATATTGCTTTGGTCTCATCAGCAGGATTAGCACATAGAAGTCCCAAACTAGGGACTGTTCACCTCTGGAATTCAGATGCTTCTGCGACTGGGATGATTCAGAAACAGGTGTGGAAGTGTTTTTTTTTTTTTAGCTGCTAACATGACTTCCATAACACTACTTTTGGGAGGGGTGGTTACTCGACTGCTTGGAGGTGTGTTTGTTGGCTTGGTGAAAGACTGACCCACCACGGGCTGTACATGAAAAATGGCCTACGTCACCTTTGACCTTTTTAACTCAGACTCCCATGTGGGATCATCCTAGTCATCATCATCATCACTGCCAACAGCGATGATGTCTTTGTCTTCCTCCTCCTCCTCACCCCATCACTGTCTTCTTGGAGGATGGCACCTTTTTCTTTCTCTACAACTATCTCAGGGGGTTGACTATCCTTATCTCCAGGACTATCAGACTCTTGTTGAACACTATCATCACCATTTCCTGCAGGAACATGGACAGTCACACTGACAGATTTATTATCACCCTCCTCTGAGTCCTCCTGGACCACTGTTCCTGTGCTGGTGTCAGTGCCTCCCTTCTTCTCACTGTCAGTATCCCCCACTAGCATGGCTGCAACAGTTTGAGCTTTAAAAAAGTAAGACACAGGTATGCTGGACCCAGTTTGGCCACCAACTCCTTTGCTGGTTCCTGCCGCACCACCAGGGCCCACATCAGAACTTGAAGACAGTGATGCAGACATACCTGTGCTTTCACTGCTTTGGGGAACTGGAACTGAAATTGCACTTTTTTCAGCAGACTCTTAGCTCCCTCATCCCCCTGCCATGTTTCCCCCTGTACTTGGCAGCTTCTTACCAGGCATTTTTGTTGACTGCTGCTTCAAAGCTTTGCCTTTCTCTGGGAGTATTTGAAGAAAGGATGTTTTACTACTATAAAATGTGTGAATAATACCTCACAAGTGAATGATGACATCACACTGTCACACACCTACAGTACTGGCTTCCTTAAAAGTCCCAAAACAATCAGGACAGGTACCAACACTTATAGTAGAACTAATACCGTATATGGTAGGCAGCCTAGTGTAGTAAAACACAAAAAAATTGCTTTTTTCCCCAAACAGGAAGGAATTAAAGAAACACACACAGGGAAAAAGGGCACAAGTGGCACACTTTAAATATGGATCACCTGTGTCTCTCAGTCTCTAGACAGATAAAGTACTGTAATGTGTTATGTTACTCAGTACCACAATTTGTGTTTTGTATACGGGCAGAGACAACCATAAAACAGCAACACAGGAAATTAGTACCACACAATATGTTAGTGGTCTGGGTGGGAGGGATCAACAAGAAATATCTTGAAGATGGCTATGTTAATAAATACTGTTTTATAATGTGCACGTCAAGTGAGACACAAACACAAACAATGCTGTTACAGAGAAAGGCTAATGTATGTAAGTTAACTAAAACAGGAAAACAGCAACTGTTGATTTACACAGTTTTAGTAACACACAAGTTAACACTCCAGCTAACAGAACTAACCACAAAAAAAATAAAAGAAAGGATCAGCTCTGTGTGTTTAAAACTTTAGAATTCAAAATCAATTCACAACTAAAAGCGGAAGAATGGTATATAACACAGCTAACAGTGGCAGGAACTCTCTCAAACAGGACAGAGAAACTTTTCAGAGAAAATAAATTGCAAGATATAACAAAATTAATAAGAAATAACAGTAAATAGACAACTCACAATTGTGAGTAAATATACCAATCTGCTTGGCTAGAAATAGCCTGCACTGCTTTACACTCCTACCCTACCCTCACACAACTCTTTTAAAGACAGCTGAGAAAAGTAAACCTAATTCAAACTACGTATTATACAAAAATTCACAATATTAGAAAATGTTCCCTAGTACCAGGCACTACCAGCACAGCAGCACTAGGAAAAAAAGTTATATTTTGCAGCAATTAGCTCTCAAAAACAAGTTTTAGCTATGTTTCAAAGGCTTTATTGGCTCTGATGCACCACAACACACTGCTTTCCAACTCAATACACAGCAGAATGAGCTGTAAACAAGCTACACATGACTTTTGACCTATTTACCCACAATACCTTGCAAATTTCACCTTTGTACCAAAATTTTGCAGGCGAAATCAAAGGTTTCGTCTGTGATATTCTACCACAAGTCGAAATTTGGATCATCAATGGTCGAAGTTGTCATGGTAAGCGAATTTTCTCTGTTATGCAAAATCAAGAAAACAGGTGAAAATTCATTTTGCATAGGCGAAAAATTTTGTGTAATAGCGGAATTATGTTACAAATTTCGCCAGGTGAAATATTTCAATTTCGCACAACACTACTCCCAAATACAGGCCTTCTAAGCCGTGGAGACATCCTTGGATTGTCACCAAACAGGAATTTCTCTTAAGGAGAACCTCCCTCACAGTACATCCACCTCTCTAGTGTTGAATCACCTGTCCTTCACCCTCTCCTCCTCCTCAGGCACTCTTCTCCTATCACCTGGCATTTTGTATATTTGCTGCACTACTGCCTGTCTCTGTGCACAGCACACTTCCTCCAGTCTTTATGTTATTTGCAATGGTAACTTCCACAAATGGCATCCTGTACATGTGTAGTATCCGCAAAACAGCACCGCATGATGCCACCACATTTACGCCACCCCGTGCATTCGCTTTGTAAATATTCAGTTCTCTGTTGTTTGCAGTCACTAGTGGTTGTACATAGATACATAGACACATAGTGATGGCAGATAAGGGCCTTCTTCCCACTCAGTCTGCCCATCTGTAGTGCTTATCTTTGCTTCTTCAAGCTTTCCTAATACTTGGTTGTCCCCAACCCCCAACTACCAGGATCCCCTTATGCCTATCTCATGCATTCTTAAATCCTGTGATCATTCTTGCCCCTACCACCTCCTCTGGCAGGGCATTCCATTTGCCCACCACCCTTTCTGTGAAGAAATACTTCCTGACGTTCCCTCTGAACCGCCCTCCCTCCAGTTTCATCCCATGTCCCCTAAACCTTTATTCCTTTTTACAATGACAAATTGTGTTTTCCTGTACCTTGTTCCTCCCTATGAGGTATTGTATGTCTTAATCATATCCCCCCTCTCCCTCCTCTCCTCCAGGGAGTACACATTCAAGTCCTTCAGCCTGTCTTTGTAGGTTTTGTGATGTAAACCTTGCGCCATTTTGGTTGCCCTCCTCTGTACTGCCTCCACCCTGCCTATGTCCTTGCATAGGTAGGGCCTCCAGAACTTGACGCTGTATTCGAGGTGAGGCCTTACTAATGTCTTGTACAGGGAAATTATGACCTCCCTTTTCCTGCTAGAGGTACCCCTGCCTATGCATTCAAGCTTCCTGTTTGCTTTAACTGCCTTGTTGCACTGACTCCCTACTTTTAGGTCATCAGAGATGATAACCCATAGGTCTCTTTCCTGCTTGGAGCATTCTATATCTGCCCCCCCCCAACTGGTATGTTGCTCCAGGGTTTTTGTTCCCCATGTGCATTATTTTGCATTTCTTTCCATTAAATATCAGTTGCCACTCCCTTGACCAGTCCTCGAGCTTCTGCAGATCTCTCCTCATCCTATCCACACTGTCTGGCGTGTCCACAAACAAAAGCAGGCAAAGGAGAGGCTTGCATGTTGTGTGTGATCACAAACAAGTACATTTGCAGAGGGTTCCTCATGTCATCAACAGTAGCCATGATGTCATCAAGATGGGCAGAGACCAAAGGCATGTGTTTGCAGAGAATGTGGCAGAAATGGCATTTGTGATCGATAATACATTACTGACAGGCACACACAGCCATATATTTGAAATTAACAGCAAATTGACCTACTCAACCATTCAAGGTGCAAAACTTGATTTGCATGTCATTATACACTCATTATTGGCTTATTATAAAAAAGTAACTCCCCCAAGGGTTCAGATGAACATCATTAACATGGCTGGCTGGAGAAGCTGCATCTGAACTACTCTAAGGTGAGAAGACACCTTTGAAAAAAGCAAACTGGAACAGAACAACTAACATTTATAATCCTCCTCCATAAGCACTGTGCACATTTCCTTTACTATTGTGTTTTATGCTTATGTGTTGTAGAATGGCACCCAAAAAAAACAAAAGAAAAATGAAGAAAGGCTATGGAGGCAGGTTTTTAGTCTACGTGAATTACAGGTAGGTGTCTATTGCAGACCATACAGTACTGCACACATTTAATTTTGTTGCACCTGCATTACTTGGTCTGTAATGGAAAAAAACTCAGCCACATGATGCTCATTTACATAGGGGTCCTGCATTTGCAGCCAGTGCATTGTATGGCCAGCATTTGTGATCTCTGACATGTTTCACTGTCTTTGTGTTGTAATGCACACTACAGTAGGCCATCTGTATTCAGTGGCAGACTGGGGTCACTGGGGAGGTTACATGCACTGCTCGGAGTCACACAGTATTCATGTCGCTATTTTGTACCATGAGCCATATCCAAATCATTGTAATCTATACCCCTGTCAATACTGCCTGTCCACATTATTCAGCCTACTGCTATGTGTAACACACCCATTAGTCACGGGCATGTACAGAGCAGTCCACTGATACCGCCTTTCTGACAGACTGCATCTTACATGTGGACACAGATAGGGGTCCAGGTGTGGAGCAGCCTGTGGGCAAACTTGCCATGGTATGTGGGCATTGCAGGGATGCAATGCCTCGACCAAACATACAGACGACAAAGCTGTCTGAGCACATAGGCAGCATACTGTACTGTGCGTGATGTGATCATTTGTGGTGTACAGTGTACTCAGAACTGTCCTTCCAACACAGACTCTGGTCAGGGAATGCCTTTCAAGGGAGGAGCAGTTACACACAGGTGTGCCCTCGTAAAGCCAGTCAGCAACATGGTAGGAGATAGCAGAGGCATTAAATGCCAAGTGAAGAGGTGTACACATGACTGATGGGGTTCATAAGTGGTACTATGATCTGTGGCGGTGGACAAAGGAGCAGCTGATCATGGCCACACAGGACCTACATGCCACATGTGGTGGACCCACCAACCCACAGCACCCTCACACAAGAGGAGCAGCTTGTGTCTGGCACCCTGAGATGTCATGAAGTGGAAGGTGTGAAAGATGATTTCGACACCATGGTCACAAGCAGCCAACAGGGTGAGTATATGAACATGACTGTGTAATACCTATGTAGTCATTGTTCTTAGCATTAGTGAGTATATTATTAGGGGCAATGCTGTGGGCCACTGGGATATGTCATGGTATACATTTACCAGATACTAAGACCACTATGTGGCAGTGGTTGGGGTGCACATGGTCAGCATGGGCAGTTGCAGTGCAGTTACAGTGCACATGGTGATGCAGGTGTTGTTCCGTCCACCACCTGTAAGTGAATGGAAGTGCATTGGGGCTGCAGGGAATTGGCACCTTTGGTCTGAGTCGGTTACGGTATGGAGCACAGCTGTGCTTTTGGCCTATTTGTGACACATAGCCCTTTGTTCCCTTCCTTCCAGAGCCAATGGATGGAGATGATAGTGACAACAGCAGCCAAGATGACTCTTCAGATGGCATGGACAGACAATCTAAGGAGAAGGACTCATCTGGGGAGGATGGGAGTGGCAGGAGGTGGAACATGAGGGAGGAGCACACAATGCTCATTTTCTCTGACACAGAGATTGGGAGATTGAGCTGCACTATGAGTTGCAAGAGGATGAGGGGCTGACAGACAGGATAAGGGGTGTACACAGCATGAGTCCCTGGTCCAGCCAATCCATGCATTAGGGGAGGGTGACACACAGCCCAGGCATGACACACAGTCAAAAGCCTGCAGCTACAAATGGGCATCACTACAAAGGCCCTCACCTCCACCATCTGGGTCCCTCCATATGCACCCCATGTACCAAGGAAATGTCCAGGGGGGGTTATGGTAGCCTGCAAGTCTGTGGCCCAGGGATTGTGGGCACTGACAGCAAAGGTGCATGAGCAGGGCAACAGGCAGGCACAGGTATTGGTGAGCTACAGTGATTCCATGCAGGCCATCCACGCCACCATGTGCCACAATGCTGTTCTGCTGTCATGCATTGCTGTGGCACAGAAGGATCAGTCAGATCTTCTGGCCTGCAGTATTGTGGCTGCAGTCACATATAGTATCCCTGGCCCACTTGGTGGAGGTAGCTGAGGCAGTGTGCCAGGGGAACTCTCAGCAACAGGTGCTGGAGGGTCAGGATACAGGGAGGATACCTCCCTGGGGTGAGATTGGGTCTCCACTGTGGCCTTTGCCTTCTGTGTGGCCTTAATTGGGGCCATCACCCCTGCAACAGCCATGGGCCCACACAGACATCTGCAAGTGTTCATGGCATGGCTCAAGCCCACCCATGGTCCCTGCTTGCTAGGGGTCCATGGAGGATGTGCTCCCCAGGAGCATCTCACACATGGCAGGGGGGCCTGTGGGCACTGAGGCAAGTGAACACCATTGTCTGGACACCTGTGTAGTAGCCCCTCTGGGTTAAATACATAGGCAGCACAGAGGACATTTTTTTGTTCATGAATGTATTATACCTTCCCACCATACAGTGTCCCCCCCTTGCCAGGTGCAGTTTATTTATGTTTGTTCCCTTCCTCTCTGCTGCCTACCTCCATGCAGTGCCCCTCATACCATGTGCACTTTATTTACATTTGTTTCCTTTCCCTGTACTGTCTAGACCCATGCAATGTCCTCCCATGCCTGGTGCACCTTGTTTACATTTGTTCCCTTCCACTGTGCTGTCTACACCCATTCAATGTCCCGCCATGCAAGGTGTACTTTTTTTACATTTGTCATCTTCTCCTGTGCTGCCTTCTCCCATGCAATGCTCCCCCACATGCTCCATGACATGAGCTGTCAATCAATGAACACATACTTTATACAGTATGAGCTCAATGACAGCTCAGTTGGCAACCATCCATGGTGGTGAAAGGAGGGCTGTGATTGTTGCCAGCTCAAGGTTCAGGATGGGGGATGGTGGGGTGGTGGGCACTACCTGCCGGGTTGGGGGCTGGAGGGCCACTAGACCACCAGGAAAAGATTATATCAACAGTTTAATTTATGGGCAGATTGGGGAGGGGGTTCCATTAGTTTACCAGGGAATTATTTTTATCAAGAGTTTACCTTATGGGCACATCAGGGCAGGGAGAAGGAAGGGCCCACTAGACCACCAGGAAATGATTCACTCTAATAATAGGTGGATTGGGGCTGGAATGAGGTCCTGCTAGACCACCAGGGAATGCTTTCTATTACCAGTTTACTTTATGGACACATCAGGGATAGGGAGAGGGGGTCCGCTAGACCACCAGGGAATGAGTAATCTAATAATAAGGGGATCGGGGCTGGGGGCCACTAGACCACCAGGGAATGGATATTATAATAATATGGGGATCAGGCTGGGGTGTACACTAGACTACTAGGGACTGATTAATATGATAACAAGGGGATCGGGGCTTGGGGGTTCTGCTAGACCACGAGGGACATCATGAGTCACACATAGCCACCCTGTGGCTTGCAACAAGCCCTCCAGATGCACCATCTGTTTGACACATGGTCACGGTTGCTGCAAATCATTGGCGGTTGCCGCTGGGACACTGCCTGATAGAGAATCAGATGCAGGGTCCCCTGACGCACTAGGCTTTGACACAAGCTGCCTTTTGTCACAGCTTGCGTCAGTCTAAGGGTCCTTTGAGAAATGAGCCTATTGCCTCTTCTGCTAGGAAGCAGATTTATTATTCCATTATAAATACTTGTTTCTCATAGCCTTATCTCTGGAACTGTTTACTATGGGGAACAAATCTGAGGCAGTTAGTCAATTGCAGAACAAGAGGGTCCCCTATCAGATGTGAGGTATCACTTGGCTGGGTATTCACAGGAGAATAGCTGTGCAAGATTCTTAGAAACATTAAATAAATTGAGTAACAACACTGCCAGAGAGAGGGTTATGGAGATATCCCTGTAACATAGTTATGTTTTTTAATTGATTTCTCATTTGCTAAGTCCTTCTGGATTTCTTTCACTCTGATTTGGCAAGAACCTCTTTTTAGTACTGTGGACTACCAGACTATGGTCCTAGACCATTATGGAGGGTAATGGTGAAAATATAATATATTGCATAGTGGATGGGTGACCATCCACAACAAGACTGTGTTTCCATTGAAGGATTTGATGACATCATGGAAACCTTGAAAGCAAAGCTCTAGAGGTCTCTATGATGTCATCAAATCCTAAGATGGAAGCACAGCCTTTGGTGTGGATGGTCACCCATCCACTGTTTTATATAGTATATGTTTTTTTTAATTATTTTACATTACGTATGTAGCTACTTGCTGTAGATGCAACACCTGCTCCTACTCACTCTGGTACCGCTCCCACTCGCTCCAGCGTCTTGCTGTCATCTGTGGCTGCACTGTTTATTTTTAAAATTAGAAAATAAGAAAAGAAGTCATTGATTTTTGCACTGCCATGTTTGTACTGCTTTTCTCAGTAGAGCCACGTTGTGTGAGCCAATCAGGTGGCAAGTTAAGACTAAAAAGTTTTTGTACTATCAATGGGATATCAGAATAATAGTACAACAACTTTTTTGATCTTTGAACTGTCCTACAACATTTTGGAAGCCACCAATTTACATACACAATAAGCCATAACCATATTTATTTAATTAGTTTGTTTACCAGGTAAGGTGCACTAGATGAACATTTGCCTGTTTTCAGGCACAACCTGAGAGAATACAACCTTTCACATACAAATTCTATGACCAAAGCATCAAGCATTTGTATACACAGAACATTATAAGAAAATTAGTACTGTATACCTATACCTGTAAATTCCAGGACACTACTATCAGTAATTGTGTATAAAGACATAATGTTAACATAAGTGCATACCAGCATATAGGAAGCAATAGATACAGGTCACATAAGTGTACACCAGCATAAAGGAAGCAATACAAGTCACATAACAGGTCAGTAAAGAACATTAAATAAGCTATAATTTACTGTTATAATAAGTATGCATTACATGAATATCACATATTTATATTTCTGAACCTGTATGTGCTATACACATAAACAGAGAAATTTTTTGGCAGAAAAAGACCCATGGACCATCCAGTCTGCCCAAGTCCCCCAAGGGAGACCTCCACCCTCCTTTATTTTTGTCTGCCCCCTGTTGGTTAGGACCATGTATCTATCCCAGGCTTTTTTAAATTTACCTACTGAATCAACCCCCACCACCCATTCAGGCAGTCTGTTCCATGACCCCACTACCCTCTCTGTAAAGAATTTCCCCCCACTGTCACCTTTAAATCTGCTGCCCTCAAGTTTTAGTGCATGCATCCTACTGGATTTGTTTCACTTAATCTGAAGATATTGTCAGCCCGCACCCTATTTATGCCTTTCAAGTACTTAAATGTTTCAACCATGTCCCCTCTCTCCCTCCTCTCCTCCATTGTGTACATACAGGCTCAGCTCACCCAGTCTCTCCTTGTATGACTTCTCCTGTAGCCCACTCACCATTCTAGTAGCCCTTCTCTGGACCATCTCCAGCCTGCCCTTGTCCCCTTGCAAGTATGGCCTCCAGAACTGTACCCCATATTCCAGGTGCGGTCTGACCATGGTCTTGCATAGTGGCATGATCAGCTCCCTTCTCCTGCTTGTAAAGCCCAACTCTATGCATGCCAACATACTGAGTGCCTTCCCCGCTGCCTTGTCACACTGACTCTGAACCCTCAGGCTGTCCAAAATAGTGATCTCCAGGTCCCTTTCCTGTTCTATTGTCTCCAGTTCTTCCCCCTCAAGCCAGTATTTTGCCTTTAGGTTTCTACACCCTGTATGCATAATTCTGCATTTCTTTGCATTAAATTGTAGCTGCCATCTTTCTGACCACTCCTCCAACCTTGCCAGATCCTCTCTCATACTTTCCACACCCCCATCGTATCCACCTGATTACATACTTTCATGTCTTCTGCAAACAGACTCATCTTCCCATGTAGACCCTCCGTAATGTACCCAATATAAATGTTGAAGAGTATGGGTCCCAGTACTGAACCCTGGGGAACACCACTCACCACCCTTTCCTCCTTTGAGTGCACCCCATTTACCACAACCCTCTGTGTCCTTCCCTCCAACCAATGCACAACCCATTTTGTAAGCTTGCTCCCCACTCCCAAGTTACGTACTTTGCCTACCAGTTTCCTGTGGGGGACAGTGTCAACGGCCTTCCTGAAGTCCAGGTAGGCAAGTCCACCACCCCTCCCTGGTCCCATATCTCCCTAACCCTGTCAAAAAATTCAATCAGGTTGGTCTGGCAGGACCTACCATCTGTGAATCCATGCTGGTTGCCATCCAGAAGGCCCTCTGCCTCCAGATATTTAATCAGCCTTTTCTTTCTAAGGGTCTCCATTAGCTTACCCAACACGGAGGTAAGGCTAACTGGGTGGTAGTTTCCTGGTTCCTCTCTTCCCCCCCCCCTTATGCAATGGAACCACCTCAGCCCTTTTCCAGTCCCCAGGCACCCTTCCCTTGTCCAGTGACAGATTAAACAACTTCGTGAGCTGTGCTGCCGACACCTGCTTCAGCTCTTGGAGCACTCTTGGGTGAATCCTGTCCTAGCCCATCGCCTTATCCTCCTGCAGTTTCCCAGTTCTTCCAATATCCTATCCTCTGTGAATGGACTTGAGTCCACTTCTCTGCCCTCCTTTCCTCTGACTTCCAACCTCGGCCCTAACCCCTCCTCCACCGTGAAGACTGATGTGAAGTAATCATTCAGAACATTAGCCTTCTCCATATCCCCTTCTGCCACAACCCCCTTCCCCTTTTAGTCTAAAAATCCCCATCTACCTCTTCCTTCTGTTACTCACATATCTAAAAAACTTCTTATCCCCACCTTTTTGCCTTCCTCGCTATATTCTCCTCCATATCCGCCTTTACCTTTCTGATTATTTTTCCTGTTTCCCTCAGTTTTGCCTTATATACCTCCTTGTCCATCTCTTTCTGAGAGGCTTTATATGCTCTGAATGTCCTCCTTTTCTCCTTAACTGCTACCCCCACTTCCTTTATGAACCAAAGTGCTTTCCTCCCCTTCTTCTTTTAGTCACCATCTTAACATATAGTTCTGTCGCCTTCGATATTCCACCATTGATTTCCCTCCACAGCTCCTCCACATCATCCATATTTTCCTTTCCTTGTAGATCCTTCCTCATAATTTCTATCATCCTCCCAAAATCTGTTTTCCTAAAGTCTAGCACCTTAGTGGTGGAGATGCTCTTGACCGGCCCTTTCTGAATTTTAAAGCTTACTGTCTTGTGGTCACTGTTCCCCAAATTCTGCCCAACCTTCACCTCCTCGACCCCTTGTCAGTTTGTCATTACCAGATCTAGTATGTTCCTCCCTCTAGTAGGTTCTGTGACCAACTGGTGCATGACCAGTTCCTGCATGGCTACCAGCAGCTCCCTACTCTTTTCTGTGGATGCTGCCGAAATTTTCCAATCCACATCTTGTAGATTCAGATCACCCAACACCACTATTTCCCCTTTCCTGGTCATCTCCTGTATTTCACTAATGAACACTCTATCCACTTCCTCTCCTTGATCCAGTGGTCTGTAGACCACCCCTACCCTCACTGCCTCACTCCCTGTTCTGTTTAAAGCAACCCATAGTGTCTCCGCTGGTCCATCCCTTCCCCCACTTGCCATTGCTCAAATCACCTCCTTTAAATACAAGGCGACCATCCTCCCCTTCTTCCTGTCCTATCCCAACTGTAGAGTCCATACCCTGGTATTTTCACCTCCCAACAGTGGTTGTCAGACCACCTGGTCTCTGTGACTGCAATTATGTCCAGGTCATCTGCCACCACTGTTGCCTGCAGGGCCAACATGTTATTAACAATACTCCTGGTTTTTATTAGTAACCCTTTCCACCAGCACTGCCTTCTACCATTTCAGTCCCCCCCCAGCGTCTCCCAGCCCCAGCTGTGGGAGAGTGTGAGTTAGGTAAGTCCCACCAGACATTTTCCCTGGACCACCCCTAGTTGTGCACTCCCCTTCCCCTAGTTTAAATCTCTCCCCAGTATTTTATCTATGTGTCTCTGGAGTTTTTCCCTCAACAGTTTAGCTCCCGCATCATTGATATGCAGTCTGTCCCTTGCATACAGATGCTTGTCTACCTACATGTACCCCCACTCACCTATGCATTCATAGCCCTCCTTTCTACACCACTGCCTCAGCCAGTGGTTAAAGTCCATTATTTTCAATTACCTAGCCGTACTGGTGGCAGAATTTCTTAAAAAGCCTTGTAACATGGATATAAATGTAAGACAAAATGCAGTAATATAATTGATGCAGATAGGTCATGTGGTCGTTCAGCAGTGGGTATTAATTGTCAAGTAATGCCCACTACTGTAGAACCACAAGTGACCAGAAACCATTTGTGCAGCACTATGTAAAAGTGAATCTCTCATAGGAGTGGCATCATCTTGCCATGTAGCGACAGTAAATAAAAAAATTGACAGCGACTGTGCGAGGGAAAGTTTGTTTCCACCACTACGCTGTCATTTAGTCTCCCACACATAGGCATTGTTTGCTTGCACATTACTGTGGCATTCTCTAGATGGATAGCCATTGTGTGCTTGTGCAGAAATTTAAAAGTTTTACTATTTTCACAGTAAGTACTAATAAGCAAGTACAGTCGCAATCCTTGTTTGCTCACACATTACTGTGTCATTCTCTATATGGATAGCTGTTGTGTGCTCACACAGAAAATTAGAAGTTAAAGTTTGTTTCCCACCCATCCGGCCATGCTGTCACTTGCTATTACCACGGCAAGTACAAATAAGCTCAGTACAGTCGCAATCCTTGTAGTGACCACGTCTCATTCGTCTTCTGCATTTTGCAATACTTAAAGGAATATGCAAATTAGAGAGCTGCATAGGTAGTGATAGCAAAAAAATGTAACGTGCAGCATTAGCGAGTGTTTTCAGTGAAATTTAGTACTGTGTTTCACATTTGTAAAGATCGTATAGCACTGTGAAAACAGTTTTGTGATGGTAAATAATATTTATTAACAGTAGAACCCACCATATTAAAAATTGCTGTTTCTGCGAAAAGAATGTTTGTTCACAAATATGCGAATTACAATCTGGCATATCCCATCAGTCATATAAAAAAGTTGTTTGCCAGCATTTTCAAGTGGATTTAAAAATTCCTATTATTATTTTCCACATATTTAAGCATTCTATTGCAGTGTAACATGTGTTGTCTTATAATAAAAAGAATATCTTAACATTGTAAGCCACGATATAAATAAATGCAGTTTGAGTGAAAACCACATTGCTTATGTTTTTTAAAAAAAGTATTGAAATGTAAAATATTTCCATCAATTTTTTTCAGTTTAATAATAAATACTGCAAAAGACTTATATTGTCCATGTTACAAACACATTAAGCACCTCAAAAGGAGACTTCTACTAGGGAGTTAATGCATGGTTGGGTGGGTGTAGTCACTCGGCCTTCGGCCCCATGCCATACCCCTTCCAACCATGCATTAATTCCTAGTAGAAGCCTCCTTTATTGGGACTTAATGCTTACATGGACCTTGCCATCCCCTTGTACCCTCCTGCTAGATCCATGAATCTCTTCTGCGCCACCTCCAACTCCTTCCAGCTAAATCATTTGTTCCCAGGTGTGTGACCAGGTGAGGTTCCACCCTTGACCAGCCTAATGCACTCCCTAATTTTTGGTAATGCCTTGCTCACCTCCAGTCCTAACTCACAAAAAACTGACCTCCCTTTAAAAGCCACCCATTCCTTAACCAGCAGATCCCTTTAATAATAGAGTCACCATACACTATCACCTTTTCTTCCTGCCTTAATGCTAAGAGGGCCTCCGCCTCCTCACCTCACTTCTCCCAGTGCTACCCACATCCTCCCGGCCACCCCTATATCCACTTCTTCATCCCCTTTTTATTTATTTATTTGATATTCAGAAAATAGCCTTTGAGCCAAGGCTCTTTTTACAAAAGGTTCCACATCATGTGAACAGAGTATAGACATTCAATCAAGAAGGTTACAGAGTTTTAGGATATTTGAGACACTGAACAACACAACAATCAGGAAAAGGTGACAGCGTTTCTTAGACATTTAAAACACTGTACAGCAAATGGACATCAACTTTAGTTGATTACAAGTGCAGGTAAGGTGCAGAGGCACTAGAGGTTAGGTTAGGTTGGGCAGAGGGTCAGCAAGGGCAGGATTTTGGCAGGGGAGGAGGTGGGCCTCTAGCAAAAGTGGTCAAGGAGGCAGGGCTGAGGCTGGGGAGGCTAAGACCCATCCTAACGTGGAGACGGGGGGAGTGGAGAGGGGGCAGATGGGGGGAGAGGTGTACAGGAGCAGCTCCTTAGAGTGATTCAGAGGCATTGTCAAGCAGCCTGTGGGAGGGTGGCTTCTGTCTTGTGCTGAGAATAGTTGTTGTTAGCAGAGCCATGCCTGGTCATCCGGGAGTCTATCAGTTATTGGAGAAGCAGGTGCACACAGAGCTGGAGGTCAAGTAGCGCTTAAGGTCTGATTTGAAGCCATACAGGCTAGTGGAGTTCCAAATGTACTCAGGTACCTCATTAAGCCAAAGAGGGGCTCTGTAGGAGAAGGTGCACTGTCTGAGAGCTGTGCTTCGGAATGGCACCATGATGGCCCCCTGCATTCTGTTTCTGGTTATATAATCTGGGAGGGAAAAGATGCCTGCTATGCACGGGGGCTTTCCCCAGTACTGCTTTTTTTTGCCTAGGAGGCATGTGAGGAATTTAGTCCTGCACCTAAGACAGCAGGTGAGTCAGTTCATAGAGGGAACAGGTGTGGATCATTTGATCACTGTTCAGGATGAGCCTGCAGGCCTTGTTGAGAGCTACATGCACCCTCTCGAGCACAGAGTCTGATGCTGCGCTGTAGACAACCAGACCGTAGTCAATGGTGGAGAAGATGGAGCTTGTGACTGATAGGTGGATGGCTGCTGTGGTAACGTGTTTTCTGTGCCTGTATAGCACACCAAGCTTGGTGTTGATGGTCTTGACCACCTGGTTGACATGTTGAGCGTGGGATAAGATGTCATCCAGGGTGACTCCACCTTCCAAGGGGTCGAGTACATTGTTGGTGCTGTTTATGGTGGGCAACCATTTCTTGAGCTGGGGGCTGGATAGGAGCATGGTCTTGGTTTTTTTGTAATTGAGCAGAAGTTTGTGCTCGCAGAACCAGTCTTCTATTTTACTGAAGGAGTGCTGAAGTGCTGCTTGGAGTGGCTCAATTCAAGAGTTGCTGTTGAGGATCACAGCATCGTCCACATATAGGATTATCTTGGTGTCACAGGCGTGAGGGAGATTATTTAGGAACAGGCTGAAGAGCAGGGGTCCCAAGATGGATACCTGGGGAACCCCCAGCATGACTTCTCTGGGGTCAGACACTGTTTGTCCTCTTTTTACCCATTGTGATCTGAGGGACAGGTAGTCTCAGAACCAGAGTGCTGTATTGGTAGCCACCCCCAGGCTTTGTAGCTGGGCCAGTAAGAGGGTGTGGTTGATGGTGTCAAAGGCTTTTGTTAAGTCTGTGAACACCGCCCCTACTAGTTTGCCTTCATCCATAGCTTTGTGAGCATAGTTGGTTAACTCTACAATGGCAGTCGTAGTACTATGCCCCTGCCTGAACCTTTGCTGGATGGGGCATTGCAGTTGGCATTTGCTGATGTATAGTATTTGTTATAGAAAACTTTACCGGTAACTTGCTATAGCTTTGCAGCAGTGGTATACTGAGGGGTATACCAGGCTGTACCGAGGAATACCTCGCTACACGGTACACTACTGTGGTACTGCCTTAAGTGCTTAATTAATCAAATCCCCATTATAATCTGCTTAAATGTGCCAGATGGTTCTGTTCGCGATTACACATTTCTGACTCAGCTGTAATGTGCCGGCAGGTGTCCCCACAGTCTGCCGTCCACATATCCAAAGATCACTTGAATAAATCTGCACTTGGGCTGATTAGGTCATCAAAACGTTTGATATGTAGAGGCCCACAAAATGAGATAAAATGAAATTACAACCATAAAACAAAATAAAATGAAATAATCCTGTTACTGTAAACCACTGTAAAAAGTAAAGAAAAAGTATGGGGGGGTCAAAAAGTAGATTAAAGACATGCCAAATCTTGTGGCAACCTTAATATTGCACCACTAAGTAATTTGGGTATCCTGATTATGTGTAAATTGTTTGCAGTTTATAGCCATAGTGACGGTCGGGTCGGTCTGCACAAAAGATGTGGAATACAATTTTCATTACTTCACTGATTGTCTGAAGACATGTGTAACAAAAGAAGAAATAAATTATGTGGAGGTACAGTATCTTGTAGTATCAATATATTATCAATGTTTCTTGTTTGTTCCCATTGTTGCTGCAACTAACTGTACATGCACACCGCAGTGGAGTGAGACTTGTGGTTGCCTTTCAAAATTAAAAATAACAATTCACTTAAATGAAAAGAGTGCATCATTTGACAGTAAAAATTCAGCAAAATGAAGTACAGAAACAGAAGAGGCAATTAATTAATGCATTCTGTGAACAGTAACACTAAGGCAGCCCAGAAAGGGATAAAAAAATAATAATATGGCAGCATAACTAATCATAATTTTATCACATCTTTAAGTTAATAACAAATCTGTAATAATGTAGGCCACCATAACACAAACTCAGAACTCATGCAAAAAAAAAAAAAACTTATAGCCAATGATGTACAGTATCAGTGACCCATGCTTTCTGAATTGCCAAGGGGTCAGTGCGAAGCAACAAGGAGATTCATCATCTGAAAGCTTTCAAGTGGGGCAAACAATAATTATTGACAGAGCATCACGAGAGGAAACAGAACACACAGTATATTGAAAACTGCTGGAGGAAAAATCATTTTCATATAAGGGACTTAAGATTTCTTGCTGCCCGAACATTTGCAGAGAAATGCAAAGACAGCACTGCACGATCAGTTTCTGGCCTGCTCACTAAGAAATGGAGGCACAAGTTCTACTTCTTTATTCAGCAAAACTTGACATTTTTCTTTGAGGACTGTGTATTTATACACTGGCAAAGCAGCCATGCAACAATTTATTAACAGCAGGGTTTCTGCAAAATGACTATGAATGTGGAGAAACGGAAGGAGATGCATGATGTCAGGTAAAACAGATTGTGTGCTGGTTACCCCTTTCTGAGTTTCCTATCATGCTCAGATGTGAGAACAATATTGGTAAGGAATTGGAATGTCAGTTCATATCTAGTTCATGAAAGCTTTCCACCCACCCAACACATTAAGGAAAAAAAACAGTTCCCTCCCTAAACGTTAAGTGACTTGCTTAGGGATACACAGTAAGAGATCATGGCCCTGATGAGATATGAACATTTTTTTCTCAAGCCCATGCTCTAAGCACTTCACCACAAGGTTCAGTTTTACCTTTCCCACTACACATACTGGACACTGATTTAAACTGATTTTTAATTGTTTGCAGTGCATCTTAAAACCTTATGAAATAATTCCCATTATGTCCCTTTTCAGTCGGATTTTGGGCTCTTCCCTCACCAAAACCCATTGCGGTGCATCATGATTTTAGGCACACCCTATGTGGTCTAATTGCTTAAATATCAGACTGCAAAATGGAAATGCAGTTCCATTCATATCTATTGAAACCCAGCAAACCAGTAGTGGTAAAAAAAACACCTGTAAAAAAACTCCCTGTATTAACTGAGTGATTCCATACAGCATCCATATTAATAACATTTGCTGTATCTTATGTTCTTATTGTTTTTTTTAGGGTGGAGTTTAGTGTATGTTCCAGGGGCCTTGTAGATGTTTCAAAAATGTTACTGTACCTTCAGTATTTATAAAGACCATTGTGTGCTGCAGTATCTGCACACACTCGGTATACTACTTTCCCACTGACAGAAGTAATCAAACAATTTAACATCAGTTTAAAAAGGTGTCCAGCAGGTGTAGTTGAAGTGTAAAATTGAACCGTGTGGTGCAGTGCTTAGAGCAGGTAAAACATACTGTCTGTAGCATGAATTTATGTTAACTATTATTCAGGATTTTTGTTGTTGCTGCTGTCTTCCATTGCACCTTCAAGATTGCTGGGGTTTTGTTCTTTTTTTTTTAGATTTTTTTAATTCTTTTTTTTTCCTCGTGGTGTTACTTGTATATCAGTTCAAATCTGGTCTTGCAATGTGTTTTGCATGTATTTGTTCCATTTATGTATAGAGAGTGTAAGGCATGGGGCAGTATTGGTGTGGTCCATAACAGAAAGAAGCAGCACTATAATTCTGAGGGCAGCACGGTATCGTCTTGTCTTCTCTGATCCACTGTTTTACCTGTTTACCTTTATTTTATCAATTGCTGTACCTCTGACATTAATTGTATTTGGGTAATTGCTAAACCTTCTGGATGCAACCTTTGTGTTACCTTTAGATGGAGGGATGAGAACAGAGAACTATTAGTGGGATCAATACTGGCAAGATATAGCAGTGAGACAGCAGTGTCCCACAGCATGTCATCCACATGCCCTTCCCCCCACTAATACCCTTGTAGTCTACCCTCTACCTGAGTTTTGCTGGTACCATGTTCTCTCCTTGTAAAAGTAGATACATAAATCTGGAAAATAGGAGGGACTCAGCAGTACCTGAGGTGGAGCTGGTTTTTATTGATTGCAGGCACTATACAAAAAGCGATCTCTCTGGTGGTGCTGATGCACTGTTATGGGTCCCATAGGGGCAGTCCAGAGAAAGTCACGATCAGAAGGTGGGTGGTGTAACTAGACACCAGGGTATGGGGGCAAAGTGTCACCAGCAACCAGGGAAAGATAAAGAAACAATGGTCACGGTGACACAGAGCGGGGACAGTAGGGCCATTTCTGGCAACTATAATAATTAAATGCTGATTAGAGTGTCTGCCCATGAGAGGGTATTATTTTCTGCTTCTGCCAAACTACAGTAGTAGATGCTGTGTTAATACTCCACTTGCACAGTGACTTGGATGATATCTCAGTTTTATAGCAATGAAAACTAGTATTTTCTATCACATTCCAGTAATATGAACTCAATAATTGTATATCTACAAATGATCCCCCTTTAAAATATATCAGTATTATAGGGGCATGCTAAAATTACTTCTGCATCAAATTAAAACCTGCAGCAGCTTTGGAGAAGACCATTAAACACAAAAAATGTACTCCACTAATATATGATATACTGTCTTAGGATGGTGCACCAACAAATTAAAATGCAGAGCATTGCAAAGTAAACGGTGCTCCCTCCCCCCATACAGTTCCATATGCACTCTTTGCTATTTCTATACTGTATGGAACACCAGCATACTGAACCACAGAGAATATGCTACATGCATGTTCATTCTGTATTCATCGTGGCATACCAAGCATAGAAATCACATTTTGTTTATTTAAATAGGATGCTATAAGGCATGCTATGAATTATAAAAGCACTGCAACTAGCAAAAGCAATTATGTTAGAAATCATGGCCACTAACCCTTAACGTTTAGCCTCGACTGGGGGCATATAGCAGCACTGCACCTTTTATGTTTTGTATGCTATATGAATAAAGAGTAAACATGTAAGGAACACTTTCCTGTGGCTCACTGTGCTGGCGTACTTTACAGTATGGTTATTGCAGAGAGTACATTTGGAACTGTATGGGGGTGGGTTCACCAAGGGAATATTAAGACGTGCAGACAGTATTCCAAACCGAGGTAAAGAATAACTGTTGCTGGCCCAAATCCATCACTATACCCTCCTCAAATCCTATAAAAAAAGACAGATTTGCTTAGATATTTACCACAGGAAGGTTAAGTAAATGCTACCAAATGGCTTCATGTGGTGTGGACCTCCAGACTCAAATACTGCAGGAGCAGTTAATCTGTCACTGTCTGGACCTCCAAGAAAATAAGAAATTGTGTTTTCAGATGCTATACCAAATAGGAAAAACATTGTATGTAATATTTTATTATCCGATATGCTAACTTACATTATGGTCAGTGTTTCCTGGGCAAGAAGCATGGCAATGTGCAATAAATGCACCTTGACATAATGGCATGCTGACTCAGGAAGAACTGGCAGCATAAAATAATAAATAACCATGTTTTATTTTTTTTACTATGGCAGTTTTCAATTCATATAGTAAACAAATATCCCAGAGGTCCAGAATTACAGGTCACTTGCCTCTGCTATACATGAGTCAGGAGCAATGCAGTAATCAAGGGGCCATAAGGTTGCAGGATCAAACCCGGGGTGAGAATCAACTGGCAATGGGCCACATGCAGTGCTTTTAGGGACAGACGTTAGTGCAACAAGATGGACCAGAGCAAGGACTCCTCTTGGAGCAAACAGCATGGCAGTGAAACAACAAGAGATACAGAAAGCTTAAATAATCTAAAACAGGATTCAAACTAAGTGTGACAGCAGAAAGATATGGAACTTGCCATAGCTAAATAAATGGTGTTTTAAACCTAAATAGTTCTATAGTAGATTATATGAAAAAGTATATAATGTAGCTCCACGGCATATATTGTCAATAATTTAACATATCTGTGGCATTAAAGACAACAGAAGCAGCATTACAGAACTCATGTGCTGCTTATATTCAAGCAGGATTTTTCAATATTATCTGCCTGAACAAATAGGAAAATTACACTCTTCAAATTGCTTGACAGACTAGTAACCTCTTATACTCTACTGACAAGGCATCAGGAAAACAGGACATATTTAAAGTACCACAGTGGCTATGGTAGGATTTGAACTGTGATTCAGTGTGTAAGAGAAATAAAATATTAGTCTCGATGTACTCAATCACAAGTCCTTCAAGATAACTGAAAAGCTAATTACACTAAACACAGTTGTGTATCTCTCATAAATTGGTTGGGGACTAATCTTCATAAACTGTGCCTGCATTGAGAAGGGAGATTATGAGGTGCCCAATATATTTACCACTGATCTTTAATCAACACGCTGCTCCAGCAAGACTAATCAATGACTTCCTGCTTTCTGGCTGCTGAGGCCCAACCTCCATGCCCCTCAAGCTAATACCTGAAACAGAAAGAGATGAGAGTTTCTTCAACTTTCTTGGCAGCTTCAGAAGTCTGAGAGATTTGAGCTGTAGTTGTTAGTGTGCAGCCTGAGCAGTCTGAGCTGGTGGGGACATCCAGCTTCGATCCTCTTGATCCACCCGCATTCACTTTTCCATTTCTGCTGGGAAAGGGACTTGGCAAGGTTAGAGGAATGGTCAGATGTATGGCAGCTTAGATTCAATGCTAAGAAGTGCAAGGTAATGCACCTGGGAAACAAAAACCCAGGGGAAGAGTACACAATGGGGAATGAGATACTAACAACAACAAAAATGGAAAGGGACCTGGGGGTAGTCATATCAGATGACCTAAAGGTGGGCAAGCAATGTGAGAGGGCAGCAAGGAAGGCAGGGGGATACTGGGATGCATAGGGAGAGGCATCACCAGTAGAAAACAAGAAGTTATTATCCCTCTGTACAGACAGCTGGTCAGACCCCATCTGGAGTACTGCATGCAGTTCTGGAGACCCAGTCTCCGCAAAGACATAGACAGGATGGAAGCTGTCCAGAGGAGGGCAACTAAAGTGCTGCAGGGTCTGCACTGGAAGACATATGAAGAGAGACTTAAGGAGCTTAATATGTTTAGCCTTGAGGAAAGGAGGGAGAGGGGGAACATGATAGAAACTTTCAAATACCTCAAGGGAATCAACAAAGTCCAAGAGGGTAGCATCTTTCAAAAAAAGAGGTGTGCAAGAACAAGGGGGCACAATTTGAAGATAGAGGGAGGCTCAGAGGTAATATAAGGAAGTATTTTTTTCACAGAGAGAGTTGTGGATGCATGGGACAGCCTTCCGGAGGAGGTTGTGGAGTCAAAAACAGTGGTGGAATTCAAGCATGCATGGGACAGTCATAAGGCAATTCTAGGGGTTGGGGGTAGGAAGAAGTAGGCTGCTGGTTAACTAGGATCTGCAGCTTATCCATTAGGTAGGCAAATGGGCAGACTGGGTGGGCCAAGTGGTCCTTATCTGCCGTCAAATTCTATGTTTCTATGTTTCTATGCTTGTATTGTTGATCTTTTTTTAATTTCATTTTTAACAGTTTCCCCTGCTTCTGTGCTTCCTTACCAAAAAGAATGCAGCACAGAACACCAGAGATTTTCTTTAAGCCTGAGAAATGGAGCTGGCAGGAGCAGTCTCCTGATTTTTACATGTCTCTGGTTTTCCGCTGCCCAGTTCCCAATTTTAAATTAACCACACATTGCTGTTAAGCAAATCTTTACTCCAGCTAACTAAAAAATGAAGACAGACTGATAAATGGATAGATTAGGAAAAAGAGATATCCGATCACAGGCTCACTGCCCCGACCTAAACCAGCAGTAAGATTCCAGCTGCAACTAGACAATATTTGTGAGTGAAAAAAAAAGAAATCAGCACTTTTTTCTTTTTATATCAAGTCACAAACATTGTCTAGTTGCAGCTGGAGTCCTACTGCTAGTTTACATTGTAGCCATGAGCCAATGATTGGATCCCTTTCTCTAACCTATCTATCTATCTATCTATCTGTCTATCTATCTATCTATCTATCTATCTATCTATCTATCTATCTATCTATCTATCTATCTACCTCTTTCTGTCTGACTGTCTTTGTCTGTCTGTCTATCTTAGCGGGAGAAAAGATTTGCTTAACAGCGAGGTGCGATTAATTTAAAATTGGCAACTGGGTAGTGGGAAACCAGAGATATGTAAAAACCAGGAGACAATTCCCACCAGCTCCATTCCTCGTGCTAAAGGAAAATGTCTTATTTTCTGGCTGTGTTTTATTTATTTATGTATGTATTTATTTTCGTAAAAAAATGGGAAAATGTTAAAATAAAAAAGCAACAATATAGGCAGAGCTGGGAAAGTAGATGAGGGTGGATCAAGTGGATTGGCATCAATAACATGTCAGATGACTGAAAATTCAGAGCATCTATCCTATTCATTCACTGAAGAGTCTCATACACACACTCAGGCCTGGTTGAAAATGATAATTTTTATTAACTACAGGCATTCTGACCGATGACTGAAGAATCACCGATCTCACTAAAATCAGTTTTGCCATTGATCTTCAAGAAAGTGGGTGAGTGGTGGAACACAAGACTGCCAGGGACATGGTCAGTGGGCAATGGAACAGAACAAATATGTCCACTTGACAATTAAAGGTGTCCAGAGAGTGGATCATCTTCTGGATTGGGAGTCTTCTCATTTATCAGCTTGGCATAGTGGCAGGAAACCATTGCTGAGTCAATAATGCAGCCTGGTCAATACTGCGTCCCAGCATTTTAGATAGCACAAGACTCATTTGCACCTGGTAACATCTGGCTTTATTTTGTGTTGTCTGGCACAAACAAGAGAACATAGTCTCAACCCCTATCCCTGTCATTGTGCCTGCATATGGTATTCAAGGTTCTATGCCAGGAATGTGTGACATTTTTAGCCATTTCAGAAGCATGTATTTTGCTTACTAGATTGTTGTAACTTGTTTTTACTCATTCAGATGCCCTCCCATTGTTCTGTGGGGCAGAGAGGCACTGTTTTTTTTTCTTCTCTCAGGGTCCCATGCAGAATGAAGCCTGAGTATCACTGACATCAGAACCAGTAAATAACTCAGGCATCATGCCAAACATGCATCCATGCCACACTTGCTCCTAACATTAGACAAGTATGTGCCTCCTCAGGAGCTGACAACTGTGCCATCAAAGTGGGTGGGAACTCTCTGTGACTGCAAACATGGTGCTTTGAGCTTGCTGACAGATGCCTTACAATGAGACTGTCTATTCATAATACTGACATGTGGGAGAGCTCAAGACAGCTCATTACTATTTAAAACTGATAGTGACAGCAGTAAATAAAAAAATGTCACTTTGGAGCTAAATTGAACTGCTCAGATTATGAGTACTGTCCCATCTACATCTCCCCTGATATGTGAGAAATTGCTGTCATCAGTCTCACTTTTCTATTGGCTCATTCCGTGGCTCCTCTCAGCCTGCCAGTGATTGCAATCGACAGTCAATGTGAAATATATGGTACTGAACCAGTTTCAGTCAGCTCCCCCTTGCTGTCTGACCTTTTTTAATTGTTCTGATTGAAATTATTATGTAGCCCTCACTATGCGTTTATTTAAAAATAAAAAAAAATGTCACTTTGGATCCCCTGTATAGAAAGCATGAATACATATGTGTATTCTAAATAAGTAAACAATTATGATATTGGGCAATATTTTCAAAATTAATGTACAAATTAAGATGGGTATGTAGGAGAGACATCCATTTCCATAGCTTCCGTACTTTACTGCATGCAAGCTGCCTCACCCACCACTGATCTCTAAGGCCAAGAATGTAATTAACACTAGCAGTGGGCAGGTAATCACATACTGAATTACATTATATTTATGTTTAGTAAAATGGAGGTAGGACATAAAAACTGCACAAAAACTGCACATCGGCAGTCATTCAGGGAACCTCTGTGTTGTTTTAACAATGCATGGTGTGGTTAGACTGTCTGAAATGCCATTTTAACCATAAACAAAGTAAAAAGATGTAACCGTACCCCTTTAATAACTGTTACCCAACCAGAACTACTGAGAGCTCCTTCCACAGTGTTACAGTGTCCACACCCCACGCCCCCAAACGCTACATACAGATAGTGATCATCATCAATATACAGTACCACCAGCGAAGGGGACTTTGTTTTACACTTAACCCATATGTAATATCAAGGAGCAGGCCGGAGGCCAAGACACGATAAAGGGAAAGACATTTTTATTTTTAATTAACAGACAGACAAAATCTGGGAGCGGGCAGGGACCAATACACCACAGGGGAAGGGTACTTAAATGTATAATTAACAGGTCTGCAAATATGGAGAGTGGAGTGGGGGCAGGAGGGCAAATATACAATCATGAAAAGGTCCTTTGATTTGTAAATGATCCAAAGCCAACTTTTGGGGCAAGAAGAAGGGCCACTATACCATCAGAGAAATGATAATTTAATTATACTTTATCCAGAGGCAACGTCAAGGAGCTGTCTCTAGGTGGGGGAGGGCACATTAAATCAGGTAAGGGTACTTCAATTTAAAAGTGATCCACTGGGAACATCGCTGAGAAGGCAGACGGCCACGGTAACATGAAGGAATGCTACTTTTATTTATTTAAAATTAATCTACCAGACATTTATAATGACTTCAAAAAAATAGGGGTAGAAGATACAAAAAATCATGTCCATGCCTTAGACAAAGTGTGTTGCATTTCCGTAAACTGGTATGAGGGAGATATGACAACAAGTGGGTGAATGGAGAGTCATCTGTCAGCATGCAGAATCACCCAATGTTACTGAACCACTGCTATCTTCAGTTTGGCAGAGTTTGAAATTTTACAATATGGATGAGATTGTCTGTGCCATTGAAAGTAACATAAAATAACTTCTAAACAAGGAGAAAAATTCTGATAAGCACAGATTGATTCAGTTATGCTGACAGGACTCCATGAATACACAAACAAAATTAGACCAATTGTGAACTGACAGACTACACAAACCCATAAAACTATCATGCTTTAAATAAGAACTTTAAAAATGCCATGACTGCAGATCTCTGTATGTCAGTAAAGACACAAAAAACACATAACACATGTCAGAGCCCTATTTACACATGACCCCGATTGTTTAATCAAAATTCATTGGACTATTACTCAAGTTACGGTACCAGCCTCTGAACCAGCACACTATACAACAAAGAAAGTCTGCCAAATCATGATGGGGGAGGGGGGTAGGGGTATGGGTGAACAAAACAAAGGGTGCCACCCCTCTGACAAACTGTTGCTAAATCTGGAAATATTGTATGTGAAACTTCCTTCAAATAATGCTGCACTGCACCTCTTATAAAGCATTACATTCAAGTAAGCCATTAGAAATGAACCTGTAGCAGGCTTATAATATGGTATGTGAAGCTACAGTAATTAGCTGTGACAGTGTGGTCAGTGAGTTGGGTTTGAGTTCCACTTCTTTTTGTGTGTGTGTAATCCAGTAAAATCTGTTTTGCATACCATATTCTGAGCCTTCTGCAGTTTCATTTTGAATGGCTTACTACAGTATAATGTAATGCTATCTATAAGCGGAGTAGTGCAGCCTTCTTTGAAGCAAGTCTCATACAATATATTTCCACTGAATGCATGGAGTGGTGTTGGTAGTAGCAATTCAGTCTTGACCATTAGCTTGTACTGTACCATTGATAATATTGCATTTTTTTTTTTATTATTTCTGAGTGCTGTTTATTACATAAATAAGTGGGAGGTTTGTTCTAAAGTTGGAAGCCAATGTGCTCACTTTTATATGAATGACTCCACCCCAAGTGAAGACAGCATCTTTAAATATATTCACCATCTGGGAGCATTGTGGGGCATTATCATTTGTTTGAATGTGCTGGCATGTGTTTGAGAGTGAAATCAGTTACTCACCATGACAACCGATGTTTGACTTCACAAAGGCAATATGCCACTAAGTTACAGTAGTTGCTTATTTCTTACAACTGCTGTCAAGAACTTGTCACCTGATGTATTTGATATAATACAATAAAGTCAGAAAAATAGGATATTGAACTCATGTTTAACTATGTTCATCACTTTGGTCTTATTAGAATGAAATGGGAATGAAATGTAGATGCAGGCAGACAGATTAAAGGAAAACCGTGCTGCACCTATAAGTCATACACAGTTCCAAATCCCTGCTTGAGCAAAGGAAAACAACATTGTATCAATTTCCTTTAACATTTTTGGTAACAGTGTGGCATTGGCTTCAATGTTCTCAAAATTATTGTGTATCTCTTTCAAAGTTACTCTGTATTCTGTATCTCTTGCAGAAGCAATGCACTTACACACATTTAATATAGTGTTGCTTTTCATTGTTTCTCATTGGACAAGAAGGGAATAATTGTGCAGCTTTCTTTCAGACATTTCATCACATATAGAAAAACGATATATTTGTAGAACTCTCCAGTGACTTCACTCATACAGTACTCATAATTATTGTAAAGAAAGGCAATAATCAGTCAACAACCAGTCAACAATTAGTATTATAAACACTTTACTAAGTTTTACACGGTTGCTTTAATGCCAAGAAATGCAACGTTATGCATACTGAAGTCAATAATCCCTGGACAGAGTACTACCTGGATGGAGTCTGAGTATCTGCATCAGAGGAGGAGAAGGATCTGGGAGTGATGATCACTAGTGACCTGATGCAATCCAGGCAGTGCAAGAAAGCAGCAGCAAAGGTAAACAGGATGCTGGGATTCATATCTAGAGGGGTTCAGTAGTAGGAGAGAGGTGGTTGAACTACCCTTGTACAGGTCACTGGTAAGACTGCATCTAGAGTATGGAGGTTGATACTGGTGCCCACACCTCAAAAAGGACATTAACCTGCTGAAGAAGGTCCAGAGGAGGGCTACAAAGATGATAGCAGGTCGGCATGATAAGGCATATGAGGAGAGATTGAGGGCACTGAACATGTACTCCTTGGAAGACAGGAGAGAGGGGACATGATTGGGACCTTCAAGTACTTGAAAGGGATAAATAAGGTGGATAAGGAGAATCTCTTTGAGCTGAGTGGCAACTACAACACAAGGGGGCACAGTCTTAAGTTGGAAGGTGGGAGGTTTAGGAGGGAGGTCAGGAAGCACTTCTTCACAGAGACGGTGGTGGACACTTGGAATGCACTGCCAGAAGAGGAGATTTTGTTGAAGACAGTGGGCAGCTTTAAGAGAGGCTGGGATAGGCATAGTGGGAAGGTAAGGACCATGGGTAGGGAGGATGGGAGGAGCGGGGATGAAGGACAGGGACAGTAGCTCAAGCTGTGGACCCTGCAATATGAGCAGACTAGATAGACCAAATGACCTTCTTCTGCTGGCTTCTTTGAATCTTTGTATGTGTTTGTGTTTACAAATAATGATGAAAGAAAATCAAATAGCAAGCTCACTACAGTTGCCTTACTGTTGAAGGGATAAGGAATTTATTTTTTTTATTTGCTCCTGTCCCAAGTCAGGGTGTATGTGTATATGTGTATGTGTGTGTGTGTGTGTGTGTGTGTGTGTGTGTGTGTGTGAGGGGGGTTACAACTGGGATAACAGAGAGCAGGGACACCTACTGTATTGTCAATCTCTGCAGATCCCTGCACCACTCGCTTTTTCTGCATTGTCACAAATCCAGGTTACAGAAGCACCCTCCCCAACACTGGCATTTCTTTTCCACACCCTGGAAGAGAGGAGAGGATAGTGCATTATAGTAAGGCAGGTGTTTACCACAGAATGAAATAAATAGCTGCCAGTTTCAGCTACCTTTGTATAATTGTATGCACTTTACTTGAATAGAGGACCAGGAGGTAAGAAGATAACTGGCCAGCTGAGACTTTGTGTGTCCCCCTGCACATTGTTTTAATAATTTACAAAACATCTTATTTTAGCTTCATCTAAGAAAGGGAAGGGGTTGTGGATGCATGGAACGACCTTCTGGAGGAGGTTGTGGAGTCAAAAACAGTGATTGAATTCAAGCATGCATGCATGGGACAGCCATAAGGCAATTCTAGGGGGTGAGGGTAGAAAGAAGTAGGCTGCTGGTTAACTAGGATCTCCAGCTTATCCATTAGGTAGGGAAATGGGCAGACTGGGTGGGCCAAGCGGTCCTTATCTGCCATCAAATTCTATGTTTCTATGTTATAGAGAAGGTAGTCTTTTGCAAAAGAGACATACTGTAACACCAGGATCAGAGGGCATGTGATGAAGCTGGGGGGTGCTGTGTGAGAGATGGGTCCCCTGAGGATAATGTGGTGGGGGGCTTTTCAATAAGGATTATATTCCTTTTGAGTTTTGTTTTACTTTTTTGACACTTGACTGTGTGATCATTCATGAGTTAATGGGAACTTTTTATATTCACCATTTGGATAGTCCTTCAGATATATTTTCAAATGTTCCTGTTGTATTCTTTGGTGACTAGATTGGAAACCATGATTGGGAGCAGAAGTCTTTCATATAGGCTACATGTTATTCTGTCCTGTTTAAGGTACTTTCACCTCCTGGACAATGCAAACCCACTGTTAATATTTATTTAGTTTTTGTTGACCAGGTGGCTGCACCTAAATATGCATCCCATCATCTTGTTTGCCTTTGCTGCTACTTTCTTGCAATCTCCTCTGCTCTATTCGAGGGTGTGGAAAAGAAATGCCAGTTGCGCTTTGTTTTTTGTTTGGGGTAAAGTGATTTGTGACATGCTGTGGCATTCTTTGATCTGATTCCTGTGTAAGGGAGGGTGCTTCAGCAATTTAAGTAAAGTTCTTCTGTGACATTCTTTTGGGCTTTTTGCTCTGATTTCAGTGTGGGGGAGGGTGCTTCTGTGACTTGTGTGTGTCAGCTAAAATGTTGGACTGGGTGATCAACATCTCATTTTATATAGAGCAGCCCTTTAACAGACAACTAATTGCTAATCAGTAATGCAGCTGCTAAATGTAGTGTCAATAAAAGTAGGCCAATGCAGTCCACATTTGAACAAAAAAAAATTACTGAGTGAAAAAATATGCATTTAATAGGGACCCTTATAAGTGTTTATGAGGTTTGATTGCCTAGTGCACGCACCTGGTCAACAAAAACAAAATAAATAATAGTCTTCTACCAAAAAAAAAAAATTCCCCTTTGCATTAGCTCTATGCACCCATAAATCACATGACAATAGCAACCAGGTGAAAATTATAAAAGTGCACAATTGATATAAGTTGATCAGTGTAAATAAAACAGGAAGTACTACTGCAAAACATTGTATTACAGGTAAAGCACATTGGCAACTGGGTATCAGGCACCATTTTACTTTTGCTCAGTTTAATGTGTTATGGCATCTGTTATAGATGTATTATTTTATTGTTTAGTAAGTGCCATATACCCACTGATTGAAAAGTACAAATGCATCCTGAAATTAATGGGCAAGTGGCTTTGAGTAATTATTTCAACATGAAGCAACTGTTGTTCATTAATCAAGTCACATGCCCAGCATAACTTGCAGTTCAAATGTATTACTGTTTTAATATAAAAATAAATATTTGTTACTTCTACAGAAACACATTATAATAATTAGCTTCCCCTTTTTCCCATATTGAAACCGTGGTGTAATTTGCCGTTATAAAGGAGTGTTTATAATGGCAAACACAAGCATGGTTTCCCTTGCTCTGCACATGCCCACGGAGCAGCGTGACTGTTCCTGACCGTTCACTGCTTCCCTTTTGCCAAAACCAGCACCGCCAGAAGAATTTGGCGGTAAGTTTTTTGTTTTATTTTTCCCCCAATATATAGTAAAACCTTCAGAAATCTGTTAAAAAAAGCCATTTTTAAGAGATACAGATTCCCATTAAGCCAGCGGAGTAACACTAAGCCAAACACAGCTGCACAGGAAGGTCTTTATTTTATATAATTGCCAAGGCAAAAAAGGGAAACCCAGCAATTATATAAAATAAAATATGGGGTAGTGTTTTTAAACTTGAAGTTTACATACACCCTCAGGGTTAGATGCTAACATAAACCCCTCGAGCTTCGCTCTTGGGGTTTATGAGCATCTAACTCCTTGGGTGTGTGTAAATTTCACATTACACACACACTACCCCATACCTTATTCTCTATATTATATTGTCCTCTACTGAAAAATGAGAGAAGTCTTCTCTGAGTGCTGCGGACTTCAAGAGCTACAGTGGTGTAGGACTGATTATCCAATTGTTGGCAAGTTTTGCTCTTGGTTCTGTCCACTGTGTTAAAATTAGGCAGCTGCTGTGACATATGTACAGTGCCCCTCTGAAGAGAATGAATATATACCAAACCACTGAGACCAAAGTCACTTGAAAAACAAAACATAAGAAAAATGGGGGTGGATGGCTAGGCAATGGGCCTAGGCGAAACTAGATCAGTATCAGGGAACTCCTGGGTCACACTACTGTTTCCTCCTGTTAGCACCCTCATTTTGTCACATATCTCCCCCAGCCCATACAGAGTTTCAGTGTACATATATAGTAGTCTTTTTGGTGGCTGAAATAAGTCCCTTTGTGCTGACTCACATCCGTTGCTTGGCCCAAACGTCACAAAGGACATCTGCCGAGTTGAATATGCCATCAGTCCAACAATTCTTCCTGTGTCTATATTTTCAAAGCCTCACAGGAAGCATAAGCAAAAGTCCATCAGATTGCAAGCCTATAGATCCTCAGTGGAGTATAGGGAGGAGACAGGGCCATCTTACACCAAGCCCAGAAGATGTTTAATAGGTTATGCACACAGTAAAGGGGATCAGGATGGGAGGGAGGTACTAGATTACCAGGGCTTTTTTACTACTGTATAAAGGGGGGATCAGGATAGGGAGGGGGGAACTGCTAGACTACACTTTTTTCTCACATTGTAAAGGGGATTGAGCCGCTGGACTACAAGGGCTTTTTCTTTTTCACATTATACCAACCTGGTTCTGTAACACAAATTGTCTTGCAGATAATCATTATCTAATGCTATTCTGCAGCCCTCAAACATCCTTCTGTTTCCAGACACAGGCAATAGTCTCCTGTATAGTTTTAAAGCTCTGACATTGCAATACAATTGATCTCAGTGTACCGTAGCAGTTCGGTGGCTTTGGATGAGTGCCCTGTGACTGCCATCCATTGCTAAGTCCAAAAGTCTGCTACAGTCGTGAAATTATTTCACCAGTTTGAATGATATATATACCACCCTGATGGTAGATTGGGCAAGGTACTTAGTGGCTTTTGCTACATGCTTTTATTTATTTTTCTGAGTTTTTCATCACACTCTTTATCAAGATGCTGGTTTGATAAGTATAGGTGGAGCATGCAGTCTCTTTGTTTTCGAAGGATGAGTTTTTCCATTTACACAATGCTGAATGTCAGGTGATTAGACATTAAGTTTAAGTAGGTGGGTGGGACCACAAATGGTACTTGAAGGGATCCTTTTTTTTACTACAGTTCAGCTTCTCTATAACTGCCATTCTAAGTAATATTTTGTTAGTACTCCTACAAACTTGTTGAGCGTATCTCTCGTAATCAGCATTCATCTCACTTCATAGACTTATTGATCAACTCTCCCATTACATCATCTTTTTCCACCTTATCCACTGAATATCTGCTCTTTATTATGGGGCAAAGTAACTTGTGAAAAGTAATTTCAAATCAGACCCGAACATAATAACAGCTTAATCTGGTTCAAGGTCAGTTGGCATTCATCTGTATCCCCCTCCACGGGTCATGCCTGAAAATAGGCAGGATTTGTCTAGTGCACTTATCCGGTCAACAAAAACTTAATAATAATAATCATCTTCCTTCATGAACTTGCAATGAGAGCACATGCAACAGTTCTCTAATAGATGGAATGCCACAGAGTTAACATGTCTGTTAAGCTGTTTTTGCTCTGAAATATAATTGAAATTGCATTTAATAACATATTTCCACTGAGCTAGCCTGCATGGCTTGTTAGTAAATTGATACTTTTAACCTTAATGATCACAGTCAATAAAAAATGACATTATGATAGCTCATTCATTCAGTCTAGTGCAGATCTGAATAGCAGCACTGCCAAGATTTCTTAGGGAAATGCTTTCTATGGGAATAAACTGCTTCCATTCATTACAAAAAAAGAAATATTTCCAGTTCTCAGAATGCTCTTATATTAAGATGGGTTAAATTGAATGGAGTTTAAAAGTCAGTTATTATCACCTCACAGTTTATCTTAAAAGGCCAATGGCACAGGGCAGACTGTGGGGGATGGAGTTTAACTCCATAGAACTGCAATACTGTGATTTGTGTTTCTTTCTTCTTGCAATTACTGTAGCAATGATTTTTAAGCTTGTCGGTCACATTAATGTTTTTTTTTTCACTCTAAATACCCTATCTTAAATAATTAAAAAAATGTGCTGTATACCAGGCACTTCATTTTTTTTGTCACTTCTGCCTCATGCCCAGCCTGCCAGATTCATAAAGCAATCCAAAAAGTAAATGGCTCATTTACATAGGATCACAAGGCAGTGTGACTAGTTGACAGCAAGGTTTTGCTGAACAGGGAGGGAATACTTGCAAAAATCAGCTGCACGGTGAACTCGCCTGGGGGAACAGCACTGTACATAAAGACAAAGAAAATACAAAATCACACATGCCCCCACAATGCAAAGCATCATGGGCTGCATATGCAAATCACCACAGAATGTTATGCTGGTCCAACTTTAAGCAGAATTGCATGGTGCGGCACCATGCAATTCTGCTAAAATTAACCAACCTGCTGTGGTATTCGTATGATGCTGCGTGTGAGGCATATGTGTTGTATTTTCTTGAAACTAGGCTTCCCAGCCATATGCCCTTTGGGGTAACCCTTGCCTCAGTGTTTATGCACGGAGGTTCTTTGTCTTATAAAGATAAAGGGCTGATGAATTAATTGCATCTCAACAATTTAAATAACATTCTTCAGTAGACACTGTGTGCAGTTAAGGAAGAAAACATAAGTGAAGGCACGAAAAGCAAATATTTTATTTAATTAATAACCATGCAGTACAGTGTTTATAAAAATACTGTGTATGATTCCCAATGATGATAAAAATCACAGGGACACTGTCAATCTGAATTACATACATTTTATGCAGTATGTTTTTAATTCATATTTTGGTCAGTGCTGCTATCCCGTAGGTCAGTGTGTTATTACTTTTATGAAGCGAGGCTTAATAATCTCACATTGTGGGAAAATTTAGCTCACCGCCAGCGCAGTGTTACCACACTGGCAGCAGTGCTTTGTTTACGCTCTCACTTACTGGTATTCACATTTTTCACTCGGTTGGGTCTGTCCTGTGAAACCTTATCATATTATTTACTTTATGCACTTTTTTAACCACTAGCTTGCAGTTTTGAAAAAGCTGTCCCTGTATGTTTATTCTCTGTGTAAACTGTTCAACAGATTTATGATACTGAAACTGTATCATATTTAGTTGTGGCAAAAATTGATAAAATAAATAATGTGATAAGGCTTCATAGTTTTTTTTTTATGAAACTAAGTGTGGACAGACCCAACCAAGTGAAAGAAGTGAATACCAGTAAGTGAGAGTGTAAACAAAGTGCCGCTGCCGGTGTGGTAACACTGCACTGGTGATGAGATACATTTTCCCATAATATAGAATTTTTAAGCCTCGCTTAATCAAAGTAATAACACACTGACCTACAGGATAATGGCACTGACCAAAGTATGAATTAAAAACATGCTGCATAAAATGTATATAATTCGGGTTGACAATGTCCCTGTGATTTTTATCTTCATTGAGAATCATACATAGTATGTTTGTAAAAGGAAGTTTACTCTGATGAAAGATTGTAGATTATGACACCACTCTAGCTGGACAACGGATAGGACAGGATTCAACATTTGTGGTCACTACTTGTATGTTTTTATTCTCAATCAGATGGATTAAAATGTATGTAGCCGATGGTCACCACACTTGAGCACAGTGAAAGTATTTATTCTTTTACATCCCCTGGTGGCATTCATTCATTGAATACTGTACTGCTAAACATTATTAACACAACAAGGACAAATTAAAAATAACTGCCTTTTCTATAAACCTAATTCACAAAACATGTTATAGAGAACATTGTTGCAGGAATTAGAAAAAACAAAATGGCAATTAATGGAACCAACCATCTTAACGTGCATGGAGAAAGCCAACACTTTAACCAGACCACCATTAGTGAGGGGAGACAGATAGAGTATCAGGGATATTTTTGCACACAATAAAGGGGATCAGGATGGGAAGGGGGCACTAGATTACCAGGGCTTTTTTTTTTTTACTGCTGTATAACGGGAGGATTGGGATAGAGAAGGGGGAACCGCTAGATCACATTTTTTTCTCACATTGTATAGGGCTAGACTACAAGGGCTTTTTTTTTTTTTACAATATAATGACCTGTTTCAGTAACACAAATTGGAAACAAAAGAACACGAATTTCTTTCACAATTTTATTGACAGCCTGCAGACCACATTCAGAGATACAGTACACAGTATTCTTGATCTAATTAAATTTTTTCAGCATCTCTGCATTGCAATCTGATGCCATCTGCTGGTTAATTCTGAGGGGGACATCCATTTTCAATACAGACACACATAATTGTGGTACCAGCTCAAGTAGACATCATGTGGAAAAAGGAGAAAATGCAGTTAATAACTATAACAATAAGACATCTCACACCGCATTCAATACTGTGGTAACTAGCTACAGAGTCATTAACTCCTCATTAACGCACTGCAGAGAGTGGCACCAAGTGGTGTACCTCAGTAACGATAAACTGATCTGTAGCAAGCACTGTAGTCTGTTAGTTGATCCACCACAATCTTCTCAAGGGTCTTGGATGGGGGGGGAGAGAATTGAGATTGGCCTATAATTGGACACATTGGTCCTGTCCCTGCTTCTGTGGACTGGAGTGACCGGCGCTTGCTTCCAGGTGGTCGGGAATTATGCCAGGTTCAGGGATTGTTGAATAGTTTTGTAATAGGCTTGATGAGCACATCAAGAATTTGAGACACCAGCTTCATGTCTACTCCATCGCTACCCATTCTGGTCTTCCCAAGCACTTTTTTTATATAGAATGTTGCCTCCTTTATAGTAACTCTCTTTTGAGGTAGAAGATAGGGTGAGAGGTACTGGGTGCTTTGTCAGGAGGGAGTATTGTGCTTAGATCTGTGAAGGCAGAGTTGAAGGACTCCACGATGAGGTGTGGGTTCATGGTAGTAGAGCCGTTAATGTGAAGCAGCTGCAGGTTTCTCTTTTCTTCTTCTCCCAGGAGATTCTTTATGTTACCCCAGAACCTTTTACTGTCACCTCAGCTTTTTCCGAGCAGTTCCTTGTGGTGATCTGCTTTAGCCTCCTTATTACATGCATGCAGTGGTTTCTAGCTGCCAGGTACAGATGGTGGTCATGGTCTTTACCCGAGGCCCTGGCTTTTAACCAGACGTTGTCCTTCTCCTTCATTATGGGTAGGAGCTCACCTGTGATCCAACCATTAGTGGTCCCCCACGCTTTCCTCCTTTTTAATGGCACATATTGGTCATAAATATTGTTGAATCCATCTGTGAAGTACTTCAGGGCATGGTCCATGTCTGGCAGTGTGTCAATGGGTGACCAGTCATGGTGGGATAGGGCATTTTTAAGCAATCCTAACTGACCTCTTTTCAGGATCTTGCTCTGTATAGTGATAGTAGGGTGGCTGTTTTTGAACTTATTTGACCATCTGAGGGAGACAGGGGAGAAGTCGCTCAGGGCATCTGGAAGCACCAAGACCTCAGATATTCATGCTGGGGTGTCTGTGAGGATCCAACCAAGGGACAAGCTCTTGCCTGTCTTGTGGTTCTTTCTGGTTGGTTCCTTGACTAGTTGTGTCAGGTATGCACTTGCCACAATATCCTTGAGTGGCATGGAGTTGTCATTTTCCCAGTTTATGTTGAAACCCCCTGTGATAAGTAAATCACTATCCTTGGTAAGGGAGGCCACTGTGTCCAGGACCTTGGGCACACCGTCCCATGAGTTTTTTGGGGGCAGGTAGGCTGATGCAATAGTCAGTGTCTTACCCAGCTGTCTGACTTGTATTTTCACAAGGAGCTCATGGTCTCCAGCCATCCTGAAGATAGGGAGGACAGAGTTGTGGAGGGAGTCTTTTGTGTAGAGAAGACAGCCCCCATCCTTCTTGCCATGCCTGTCACTTCCAAATACCTGGTATCCAGGTAGCGCTATTTCATTGTTTTTTATATTGCTGGTCAGCCAAGTCTCAGTTAGGCATGATATGTCCGGTTTATGCTGGGCCATCCAGACCTGTAACTGTGTAAACATCCATTACCCTGCCTTCCCTGAACATTCCCTATCCCATCCCTTCCCCCTGCCTCCTCCCATCCTCCCCTTTGCCATTACCTGCATCCTTTTCTCCCTATATTCCATCATCTGCCCAGTTGCCTGTGCTCTGACTCCCTTCCTGTAGACCACCTCCTATTTCTTCACCATCCCTATTTCTGCCCTCTTTCTTACCACCTTGTCCCTCCAAAGTGTGACTCATTCCCTTCACTGTGCCCTCCTTGCTGCTCTTATCTCGTAGCCCCTTTATGAGACCTTCCTTTACCTCTGGTTTTGTCTGCTTTTCATGGCCCAGCTCCCTGTTACCTTCAACTACCCTCCCTGCTGCTTCCTCCTATTCCTCCATCTCCCTTAAGGGCCGATACCTGTTTGAGCCTATTGTGTATCTATGCTCATAGATGTTGTCATACCTGTCCATATTGCCCCTGAACCCTGCCCTGGCTCCTCCACTCCTGGTCCCCAGTGCATCCTGCTGGCTCCACTGCCTATCTTCTTCTATTTCCTGTCTCCTGTCCTACACCAACTTATACTCTGTGTTTCTTCTTCTCCCCTTTCTCTTTCTGCCCATAACATTTCCCTTCTCAGCCTTAATAGTTCAGCCTCCATCCTCCTTAGCCTTTGACAAATTGGGCACTCCCCCAGCCTCCACAGAGTGTTCATGAATATAGCCAACCCACAGTTGTTACACCCCACGATCCTCCCTCCCCTGTGTCCCCTACCTTTCTCCCTCCACCTGTCCAACCTCCCCTTTTGCTGTCCCTCTCCCAGGCAGTCCCCTCTACCCTGCTCCCTCTATTAACCCGCACCATCTCTCCTCCTGATCCATGCCTTCCTCTCACCCATGGGGCCTTAATGCACCATGCTCCCAATTTTACTAACCACCTCAGAACAAGTGTATCCAATCCCTTCACCCTAGATGATTAGCTTCTTAAAACCATAGAAACCAGTGAGTCCTAGAAGGTACACATATGCATACCATATTAATACCAATTAATAGAAATTTGTATCTCCTTCAATATTTGTGCAACTTTTAAGATTACTTTTTTATTAATACCTATAAGTCACTAATTTGCTTGGCATTCCACATTAATTATTCCCCAAAACAGTCCAAAGTACAAGATTTTCACATTAATTAGTCTCACCAAAATAGTCCAAGTTTGAGAATTGCTTACAGATTATGACAACCCTTTGTCATAAGCCTTCCACAATTATTTGCCCCACCACATCAGTTCCCTGTCCTGTAGCAGTGATCAGCCCTTTTCTGTAAATGTTCTTTTTTTTTACTCCCTCCAGAGGGCAGCACCTTACAGCTCCCCTTGGGCTTTACTGTGCCTCCTCTTTCAAGAAGGCTCTGCCTTTCCTGACTATTTAACAGAGGTTGGGGCTGGGCCAGGCTGTTGAACTTTGTTTGTGAACTACTGATGATGAGGAACCTTTGTAAATGAGCTTCTCTGGCTCAAAGGTGTATACCCAAACTTTACAAATAAATACATCAACATTAACTTTAAGGAGGCCTAAGCTACAAGCTACACTGTTACACAACATAGGGCTAGGCAGTTTACGTTAGGGAAGGATGGTGGGTTGAAAACTGCCAATTCTGTAGCCTACTAGCCTAGGCAAGTTGCAACATGTCAAATGCTGTTAAGGCTAGACAGACATAATGTAAACATAAGTGTACACCACCATATAGGAACCAAACATAATGGGTCACATGACAGGTCAGTAATGAACATTAACATTCAGGAGGGCTAAGTTACAACGCTGGCCTCAGGGCACTGGGAGCTGGGGACAAGCATTTCACGTGTGCACTCAGCCCATTATCCATGACGGAGATCTCAGTGCTCTTCAGAAACATCTGAATCTTATCAATCATATCAAATCATATCAAGTCTTTATTTAACCAGGCGTTCATCGTTGAGCAGAAGCTCATTTGCAAGATGGACCTGGGTGGAGCATGAACAATTGTATATACAGGTCAACACAGGTATTTACAAGGCAATACAGATAATACTCTTTACAGAGAGGAAGAAAAAGAAGTTCATATGTACATAGAATTATACAGATATTGTACAGATTACATGGTATTTACATACATAGAAGTGTCTATAGGAAGATAAAGCAGGTTATCTAAGGTTGCAGGAGGAAGTAATGGAAGAAAAAATTAAAAATAAAAATAAAAATATACACCAGGTAGAGGTGAAGGTAGGGGGGAAGAGAGGAAGGGAAGTAAAGGGAGAAAGGCTAGGAGGGCATGGTGCACAGAAAGGAGTTGGTAAAGCTGGATGTAGAGAAGGTGGATGGAGAAAAGGAGTATGTGTGAGCCCGGGATTGAATGCTATAAAGTACAGGGCATGGTAGGATGTCACAACCCAGGGTAGTGAGCTCCTATCCGAGGTTGGGAAAGGAAGAATAAGGGGATGGATGGGCCTAGTGTTGATAAGACAGGGGATAAGAGAGAGAACAATTAGGCTGGTGAGGAGCAAGCTGGGGGGTCAGTACTTAAAATTGGGTCTAGGCGTGGCTATATATCAGTGCAGACACCGGTACTGGGTCTGAGTGGGTGAAGCAGTTACATACTTCTCTGATTGTACTGGAAATAAAGCATCTTGAAAGCATTTATACCGATTAGAGTGCTTAATTTGAGGGTTTTTTGTAGATCGTTCCATAAGGTAGGTAGCACGAAGCTTATGGCTGCCCTGCCGAAGAGGGATTTTGCTTTGGGTACTTTAAGTGTAATAGCTGAGTAACTTCTTAACGCTTATTTCCCAATTATACTCAGGGGAAGACAGCAGGAGATATAGTAAGGCAGCTTATTAGAGATGGCTCTATAGGTTCAGAGAGCGGCATTTCTGTGGCGCCTGAACTTTAGTGATGTCCATCCCACTGCCGCATATAGGGTGCAGTGATGTATGTCGAAGGGGAGTCCCGTTATAAACCTCAGTGCTCGATGGTAGAGTGTGTCCAGTTTAGCCATGTAAGAGTTGGGGCATTGACTGTAGAGGAAGTCAGCGTAATCAACCAATGATAGGAAAATGGATTGGACCAGTTGTTTCTTGGCATCTCTGGTGAGAAATTGGCTGATTCTAAAAACAGTCAAGCCTTTGCGAAGTCGTTTTAGCAAGTCCTCGATATGTTCAATGAAGGAGAGTCTTTGGTCTATCAAACTCCCAGATAATTGAATTTTGTAACAAATTCTAGTTTTTCACCTAGAACTGTGGTAATTTGGGAACTGTCACTGGACACAGGGTTAGCTATACAGATAAAAGGAGAGAGGACCATCGCTTTAGTTTTTTGGCATTAAGGGTAGCTTTTTTGGAGGAGTTGGCTTTTGCAAAGGTTGAATTCTGACTGTAGGTCATTGCAGGCAGCTTCAGGTGTTGGGTGACTCACGTGAGAACTGTATCATCTGCAAACAGATGGATGTTGGCTTCTTTTATACAGTAGTCGATGTTATTAATGTAGATTGCAAAAAGTAAGGGCCTAATATAGAACCTTGAGGTACCCCTCTTTGCAGAGTTTTTAAGGGGGACAGGCCTCCTTCGGCTTTAACTTGTTGAAGGCGCCCTGTAAGATAGTCAGTGAACCAACGCAGAAAGGAGGGGTCCACACCTATGATTTGAAGGGCGGAGAGGAGCAGACTATGGTTGACGGTGTCAAAAGCCTTGCTTAGATCAAGGAAAACAGCACAAATAAAGTTTTTGCTCTCAAGATTACGCTGCCAGTCATTAGTAACTTTGGCGAGGGCTGAGATAGTGCTATGTTTAGCTCTGAATCCGGACTGCATAGGATTTAGCAGTTCCCTAGACTCAAGGTGAGTCCTCAGCTGTGCATTTACAATTTCTCTAGGAGCTTGGACAGGACGGAAGGAGGGAAATTGGCCTGTAGTTATTGAGATCGCCACGGTCACCTGATTTGAACAGTGGTATGACATGTGCTGTCTTCCATATAGGTGGTAAGGTGCCCTGAGACAGGGATAAGTTAAAAGGTGGGTGACGGGTATTGCTAGTACGTGGTAGGCAATTTTTAGGAAGTAAGGGTCAAGGGAGTCGGCCCTAGCACTTTTTCTAGTATCCAACTGAAGCAAGAGGTCCTCTACCTCTTTCAGTGTGGCAGATTGAAGTGAGAAAGGCGGCGAAGCTATCGGAGTTTCAGGCAGTTGGCTGGCAGTCTGGGAGCGAAGTATGTTTGCAGGGGCAAAGTGGTTATTGAATGCGTCAAGTATATCCATCTTTTCGGTTATAGTCAAGTTGCCAGAGGTAATCTTGGTCGGGAGTAAATTTCCTGGGGAGTGGCCTAGCAGATCATTGATTGTGTTCCAGAGCTTGATTGGGCTCTTTGTGGCAGAGTCGAGTTCGGATTTGAAGAAGGTGGCCTTTGATTCTCTGTTTGTTTTGGTACATAAATTTCGTAGTCTCCTGAACTGGTTCCAATCCTCTGCAGTGTTCAGTCTGCGTGTTTTTTTCCAGAGCTTATCTCTTTCTAGAAGCAAGGACTTGATCTGAGGGGTGAACCATTTACAGGTTTTGGTCCTAGTTCGAACTTTAATAAGGGGAGCATACTTATTAAGGGCCCTTGATAGAATGTTGTGGAAGATATTGTAAGCTGACGTAATCATTTTGGCCAGGTAGAAATCTTGCCACACAGGGGAGTACTTAAGCTTGTTTAGGTAGGCATGTTCATTGAAGTTGCGCCTGGATCTCTTCATAGAGAACTTGCTGATGGGTGCTGGGTTGTTGGTGGATCTTACTCTCGCAAGAAAACAATGGTCGCTGGCGTCTGAGAAGAAGACATCAGCGTGGGAGAAGAGATGAGATTTGCTCACCATTAGCACTATCTTCCTCACTGGTACACACTTTTGTGATCTTGTGGCTGGACTAATGTAATGCCCCATACCTTGGGATCAGTGGAGGTACAGTTTGTGCAGAATGCAGCTGTTAGGTTGTTGGCCAACCTTTCGAGGTACAGTCATATCTCCCTGGCACTGTGTGAACTGCACTGACTGCCAGTCAAGTGGTGTATCTCCAACAAAGTTGGGTTACTAACTTATAAGGCCCTGCACTGGCTCGGTACAGGTTATCTGTGTGATCTCCTGCACTCTTACATAGCTGTGCACCCCCTCCACCCCACTGAAGAAGGTCTCATGGTTGTTATCAGGGCTAGGCTTCAAACTTCATGAGACCGCTCCTTCGAGGTTGTGGGTCCAGATTTTTGAAACTCACTCCTGAGGGCCCTGAATGAGGAATCCTTGGTGGAGACCTTTAAAAGGGAGCTTAAAACTCATTTACTTGCACAGGCTTATGGAGAATGAGAGTCTATAAAGGTCATTACATTATGAGTTGGTGAGCTGTTCTCTAGTACACCTTAGCTTGTTGCTGAAACATTTTTTTTTTAGTTGTTTAATTTTATCAGTATATTGTTATTACCATATATATTACACATAGTATATTGTTATTCTATTTATATTTATTATTCTAATTGGGATGGTATTTATTTATCTGTATTTGTTGCTATCTCTGTCTTATTGCTCTGGTGCCCTGAGCCTCTTGAGAAGGGTGTCATAAAGAAATAAAATCTATTGCTACTACTACTACTACTACTTCAGTTCCAGCTCAATTTCAATTTTCATTTAACCAGGATAAACACCATTGAGCGAGCTCATTTACAAGGCAGTCCTGGGAGGACACATGTTACAATCTCAATACATTGACAGAGTGATATACATAATCATACATTTTTGGAGCAACAACAAATGTACATTCCACAAGAGGAATAACAATAGAATACATCATGTTTACAGAGGATACATGGGTTACAATTTCACAAAAGAGGTAATCACAGGGAAGACTGTGACATAAAACATTGTATATGAGACAAAACAGGAGTAACTGTGAAACACACATGTGCTCTTGAGGTAGAGGTAGTAGAAGGGATTTTAGAATACATATGGTAATAGGTGGAAGTGAGTCAGAAAGGGGAAAAAAAAGAGGTGGCCACACTGGCTAGGGAAGGGAGGGGAGTAAGATGGGGTGGAAAGGTCAAAGCTGGGGAAATGGAGAGGGTGAAGGGCAAAAAGTAGTTAAGGGAGGGGAGTAGGAGGAGGGAGGTAAGAGTGGTCAGAGTGTGGAAATGAATGTAGAGAGAGAGTGTAGAGTGATAAGGGAGTGGGGGGGTATTCACCAGATGGGATGACATGGAGGGGGGGAACAAGTAAGGGAGGGAGTTTGAGGGATGCTGGAAAAAATGTGGAAGTCACAACAAAAAGAGGCAAGGTATGGGATTAAATACCAGAGAACAGTTGTTAAGTACAGAGGAAAGTATGGTACAGTAGGTCCAAGATGTTTACAGGTACAGCTATGGTTTACATTGGGAGTTGCAGTTACATGTTTCTTTCAGGAGCCGGTTTAGCAGAGATTTAAAGATAGATAACCCTAATATTTGCATATGCCTTAGAGAATTTTGAAGGTTATTAGACAAAGCTGCTAGGGCATAACTTATGGAGGAGGAGCAATAACGTGTTCTTATATTAGGGACATCAAACAGGATGTAGGAGTAGCATCTCAGGGCGTAGGTCCCAGAGGCACGTGAGAAAAAGTCAGTGATGTAAGGGGGGAGTTTATTTGTGATAGCTCTGTAGACCCAAAGTGAGGCACTACTATATCAGTGCTGCAATGTGAAGTACTGTATTTGTTGTGTGCAATTTTTTTTAAGTTGCAGCTTTGTTTTGTACTGTACTGTATGTGCTGTAATGGCTGGCATTGTTTTGTAAGAATCTGTGAAAACTCTTACAATACTTTTCTTGTTCTGTGTTACAGTGAAATTTACAAATGTAAACTGTATTGTTGTACTGTATGTAAAATGTACTACATTGTTAAATCTTTCAATAAAAATGACCCCCATACACACATATGCATATAAATAAAGCCTCATCAAAAAACACAAGAGTGTGGCCACATTAAGTGCTCCTGGGAGGAAGTGTGAAACATCCAAGGTCATGGTTTTCTAGAGAGTTCTACCACTGGCATTTTTTTTAATCTCATAGGTGCCTGTATGTTGTGAAATGACACTGCCTGGCCAAGCTGTACAGTATTTTTTATAAAACCAGCACACATATACTGTACATTATAAACAAAACCCAGTCCAAAAACACAGTACCACACAAAGTTCACATGCTGGGCACGTGAGCATAAGCAACAAACTACACATAAACTGCACAGAAGTTCAAACAGGGCAGTGGAAACATTTCATTAAGTGCTCCCGCGAGGAATCGGGACATATCCAAGGCCAGGGGTCCCAGATATTTCTGCCACTGTTTTTTCCCTCTCCTGAGTCGCTGGATATTGTGCAATGACACTGTCTGGCAAACAGTGTTGTTAAAATACAAGAACAGACGTACTTTATAAAGACCCATGATAAAACACGGGTCTGTGGCCACATTTCATTAAGAGCTCCCAGGAAGAATGGGACACATACAATGCCCTAGTTTTCCCGAGATTTCTGCCACTGGTGTTTTTTTTTTTCACTCCTGAGTGCTTGGATGTTGTGAAATGACAACATCTGGCAATACTGTATTTTTAAGGCTTATTTACACACCTGCTTTTGCACCACATCAATTCAAGTGCACAGGTTTCTGTGGTGCAAATGCTGCTGTGTGAACACTTACTGTATTGAGGTAAACTGATCGCTGCTCTTCTCCTTGAGCCGCTGCAAGGTAGGGGATGTGTTCTGCAGCAAGCAGTGTAGGCAGCCATGTAGACAGGCTGCACCACTCACTCTGATGCACAAAGAACCTTCCCAGCATTCTCTTCTACTGTCCCATGATCACTGCAACCCAGAAAGAGGAAGAGCAGCAGATGGAGTCCTGACTGATTGCCAAAACGTGCAAAACCCTCCAGTTTTCATAATAAACTAACCTGCTTGAGGTCAATCTGTGTGTGTGTGTGTGTGTGTGTGTGTGTGTGTGTGTGTGTGTGTGTGTGTGTGTGTGTGTGTGTGCACCTTTATTTATTTGTTCTTCCCTCTGGCTCCAGTTCCTGCTTACATCACTCACCCCCTGCCACTGCCCCGGTTCAAATTAGGGTCACCTTCTCCCTGTCACTGTCACCTGTACCCATTAGGGTCACCTGCCCCCTGCTGCTGGCCCTAGTTTACGTGCATCACCAGCTCTGCTTCTCCCATGCTGGGCATGGTTTCATGCCTGCACACAGCCATCCCTTGCAGTCACTACAGATATCAGCAGGCCAATAGTCGACTCTTTGCAGATGATATGATCCTTTACATTGACCGGCCTACTCCTGAACAGGCCTGCAAGGATTTACAATAAGATTTGAATTGTCTGCAGATTATCCTGTTGAACCAAAAACAACTTCTAAATGCCAAAAAAACAAAGGCGATGTTCTTTTCACCTTACATTCATGCTTCAAGTTCCTCCACCCTAGGCACATTACCTCAAATTAACCATGCTCCTTGGTGAATCCTTAGACTTCATGGCTAAATTTAAATATTTGGGGGTCTGGCTTAACCACAAACTTTCTTTTTCCGACCACATCGAGGAGCTCTCAAAAAAACTGAAACAGAGGCTTGATATCTTTTACCAGATTAAACATTTACCCACCCAAGATGCCAAAAAGAGACTGTTCCAGACAACATTCCTATCACTTTTAGACTATGCAGATTTCCTTATGATCAAGGTCCTGCTTATACATAGAAACATAGAATTTGATGGCAGATAAGGACCACTTGGCCCACTAAGTCTGCTTATTTTTCCTACCTAACAGATACGCTGCAGATCCTAGATAACTAACAGCTTACTTCCTCTACCCCCCCACTAGGACTGCCTTATGTCTGTCCCAGGCATTCTTGAATTACCCCACTGTTTTTGACTCCACTACCTCCTCAGGGAGGCTGTTCCATGCATCCGCAACCCTCTCTGTGAAAAAATGCTTCCTTACATTACCTCTGAACTGTCCCCCCTCTATCTTGAAATTGTGCCTCCTTGTTCTTGCACATCTCTTTTCCTTTTTTTGAAATTCAAGTTTATTGATTTTAACATAGCAAACATAAACAAGAGCATTACATATCTTATGCCAGGTATCCATACATGGTATAAAGAAAAGGAAAAAAAAAAAACCCACCTAACCCCCACCCCGTAAAACCTCCCCAACCCCCATAGAGTGTGCCAAACAACTATGTACCTAGATCAGTTAGCGAGTTCATAGATACATTGCGACTCAGTCCTGCCTTCAAAATCTGAGGAGGCAAATGGGAAAGGGAGAGAGGAAAGAGAAAACCACCGCGGGCAGCAGGGAGGAGGTCAAAAGATCATTGATGCAAGTATAGTGCAAACAATTTACCCCATTTTTTGTGAAACAAATCCATGCGTTTACTTGAACTGGCTATCAGCCTTTCCATATTAAGGTGGGCTGAGAGGTCAGCCAGCCATTCAGAATAAGTCAGGGTCAGCTGATCAGTCCAATGCTTAGGACGAGTCTCTTAACCACTATAGACATAAGGGTAATGATAACGGGCGCCTAAACAGTCTATGTCGGAGTAGTCACTCTAGAATGCAGATTTCAGGAATGAAAAGATTGGTAAGGCCAAATAGTGGGTCAAGATTGAGTTGAATAGCAGACCACAAAGGGGCAACCTTATTGCAATACCAAAAAATGTGTAGAGAGTTCCCCTCACTATGTGAGCACCTGGAGCAGAGGGAAAGAGTTAGTTTTTTAAACCGGAAAAGTTTCTTAGGGGTATAATACATATTGTTCAAAATGTAATATTGGATAAGTCTAAGCCTGTCTTGGGTATGGTATTTGTGCAGATCTTTCCAAATATGGGCCCAGTTGATGGAGGAATCTGGGAGCAAGGAAAGCCAAATCGAGAACCTTCAATCGGTTTAGGAATTTGTAATCCAGCAAGAAGAGTATATTTACGAAATGGAATGTGGTTTAGAAGCGAGTAAAGATGTGAGAGAGAAAGGTTGAACCTTGGGTCCTCTAAACTGTGAGCCAAATTTCGCTGCAATAAAATGCCTTAATTGATATACCTGAAAAATCTTGTTACTGGGAATACCAAATTTAGCCAAAATGTCCGGTGATGAAAGGAGGGAACCTTGATCATAATAGTGTTCTAAGTTAGTTTCTTTAATTTGTGGGAGCCACTCAGGGGTAATCATCGAGTTGCCCAGCTTGATATTAGGGTTTAGGGTGGTGGGCTGTGCTAGGTCCATTTTTAGGAGAAATTTTAAGGAAGTATAAACATTGGGATGCACATCTCTTTTTCTGAAAGATGCTACCCTCTTGGACTTTGTTGATTCCCTTGAGGTATTTGGAAGTTTCTATCATGTCCCATCTCTCCCTTCTTTCCTCAAGGGTATACATATTAAGCTCCTTTAGTCTTTCTTCGTATGTCTTTTGGTGGAGACCCTGCACCATTTTGGTTGCCCTCCTCTGGACAGCCTCCACTCTGTCTATGTCTTTGCGGAGATGGGGTCTCCAGAACTGCACACAGTATTCCAGATGGTGCCTCACCAACTGTCTGTACAGAGGGTTTTCTACTATTGATGCCTCTTCCTATGCATCCCAGTATCCCCCCAGCCTTCCTTACTCCCTTCTCACATTGCTTGCCCACCTTTATGACATCTGATTTAATTACCCCAGGTCCCTTTCCATTTTTACTGTTGTCAGTATCTCACCCCCCATTGTGTACTCTTCCCCTGTGTTTTTGTTTCCCAGGTGCATTACCTTGCACTTCTTTGCATTGAATCTGAACTACCATACATTTGACCATTCCTCCAACCTAGCCAAGTCCCTTCTCATCCTTTCCACTCCATCTTGTGTATCAACCCTGTTGCAGATCTTTGTGTCGTCTGCAAAGAGACATACTTTTCCTTCCAGTTCCTCTGCATGTCACTTATAAAGACATTAAAAAGGACCGGTCCCAGTACTGAACCCTGCGGTACCCCGCTAGTAACCCTCCTTTCTTCACTGTGGACTCCGTTTACTACTACCCTTTGTGTCCTGTTGTCTAGCCAATTTTTTATCCAGGCTACCACCTTGGGATCCACTCCAAGGCTGGCTAACTTGTGTATTAATCTTTTGTGTGGGACTGTATCAAATGCCTTGCTAAAATCTAGGTAGGCCATGTCCACAGCCCCTCCCTGGTCTACCACTTTTGTCACACAGTCAAAGAATTCTATTAGATTCATCTGACATGACCTTCCCATTGTGAATCCATGCTGCCTTGGGTTCTGTGCCCCACTGGCCTCTAGGTACTCAACAGTTCTTTCCTTCAGAAGTGATTCCATCATTTTTCCTACCACTGAGGTCAAACTAACTGGTCTGTAGTTTCCTGCCTCTGTCCTGCTTCCACTTTTGTGAAGAGGAATCACATCTGCCCTCCTCCAGTCCTCAGGTACCACCCCATCCTCCCATGATTTGTTAAATAGAGTAATCAGTGGTGTCACTAGTTCTACCCTTAGTTCTTTTAGAATTCTTGGGTGAATCTCACCAGGCCCCATTGCTTTGTCCACCTTCAATTGTATTAGTTCTTTCAGAACCCTTTCTTTGGTAAATGGACTGGTATCAACCCTCATCCTCAGAGTGTTTCTCTTGTTTGGTTGAGGTACTTCCACCTCCTTTTCCTTTGTGAATACTGAGCAGAAATTTTCATTCAGTATCACTGCTTTTTCACTGTCACCCTCTGCCTACATTCCCTCCCCTTTATTAAGCCTCAGTATCCCTCCTTTGGTCTATCTTTGCTCCCTAATGTACCAATAAAAGGTCTTATCCCCCCTTCTTAACAGAGTTGGCTATTCTTTCCTCAGTTTGGGCCTTTGCTACTCTGTCTGCTTTCCCTGCCTCTTTCTGCTTTAACTGATAAAGTTCTCTGTCCTGCTCCTTCTGTGTTTTCTTATATTTCCTGAATGCTGTCCTTTTCTCCTAAACCTTCCCTGCCACCTCTTTTGAGAACCATAGCATTTTTTCCTTCATTGTGTTTTGTTGATTTGCTTTACACAAAGACTTATTGCCTCTGTGATGACTGTTTTGATTACTCCCCATTGTTCCTCCACCCCCTCCTTCTTGCCTGTCTGCTAGTGTTTTTCTGAGGCAATCTCTCATTTTCCCAATGTCAGCCCTCCTAAAGTCCAATACTCTTGCTTTTGTATATCTTGATTGTATGGCTGTGTTTATCGTGAACCACACTGTTTGGTGGTTGCTTGTTTCCAGATGGCTACCCACTTCTAAATCTGAGATTCTTTCTCTGTCCCCATTTGAAAGTACCAGGTCTAAGATTGCTCCCTCCCGGGTGGGTTCCAATACTAGCTGTCTGAGGCATGCCCCCCTTGTAGGGCATCAAGAATGACCCTGCTCTTGGATGTGCCTGCAGCAAAGGTGCTCCAGTTAACATCTGGCATATTCAGGTCCCCTATCAACAATATTTCCCTTTTTCTGCCATTCTAAGTATGTCTTCAATCATTTCCTTGTCCATTCCCTCTCCCTGTGATGGGGGTCTGTATACAACCCCCATGCGGATTGTGGTGCCATTTTCTGTCTCCAGGGTGACCCAGAGTGCCTCATCTGTTCCCTGTTTACTCTTTAGTTCTGTAGCTTTGATCCCTTCCTTTACATAGAGAGCCACTCCTCCTCCTCCTCCTCTTTTACCCTCCCTGTCCCTCCTGTAGATTGTGCATCCTGGTGTGTTGACATCCCAGTCATGGTTCTCTGTGTACCATGTTTCTGTAACTGCCACAATATCCAGGCAACCCTCTTCCATCAAGGCCACTAGTTCAAGGAGCTTGTTACACAGACTATGGGCATGGGTACTCATCACCCTCCACTTTTTGATGGCCTTACCCCCTTTTAGCCCCATCCCTGTCCTTACTACCTTTACCTTTTACACTTATCTCTGTCCTGCTCCCTAATTACTTCTCTTCCTTGGTGTTTACCTCACTAATTACCATGTTTTGTGGGGGGGGGGGCTGGGATTTCCCTGCTCTTTTTCAGTGCCTCCCCCTTGGCTAATTTAAATGATTGCCAATGAAGCATTTAAACATCTCACCTAGGATCCTGGTTTCCACCCTGGACAGATGCCAACCATCACACCAGTATAGGTCTGCATCCCTCCAGGTTGCTTCCCAGTCCCCAATGAAGCAAAAACTCTGAGCTCCACACCAGTTTTTCAACCATTCCTTGAATTCCCTGGTGAGGAGCACCCTAGCATCACCCTTGCCATAGACAGGCAGCACCTCTGAGAAGGTTTCCATATGTGCTACTTGTCTAAGGCCCCTTTACAACTCTACAAACTCCTCTTGCATGGCTCTGATCCCATTCCTAGCCAGGTCATTTGTTCCGAGGTGGACAATGACATCCAGCTCCCTCCCTCGTGCAGCTGCTCCCACGATCCTGAGGATTCGCTTCCTGTCCCTCCCAAGCTGTGTTGCCAGGCAGGCACCTTACTTCCCTCTCCCCTTCCTCCCCCACTTCTACCCCCTAATGATTGAGTCCTCCACCAGGAGTTGTTTTCTTCCCATGTGGGGTCCCATGCCACCCTCCTGTGGGTCTCCTTTGTGAAGGTTCCCAGCATCCTCCTTGGTCTCCACTGCAGGTGCCTCCACAGAGGAACCACTATCCACCAGAAAAGTGTATGAATTGTGGAGAGGTACAGCTGGAGGGATGCAACTCTGTTCCACCACCCTCTCCCTCTCTAAGCCCACCCTGGTCCAGCTTCTCCTCTTTCTTGGCAACCTCTGAGGTAGTGGCATTGGCCCTGGTGGTCCCTGGGTGGGGGAGGAAGTTTTATGAATCCTAGCCAGGTCAGCCTGGAGATGGGTAACCTTCTCCCTCAGACCAGAGAGGTGCCTGCAAATAGGGCAGCATCGCAGCCTCCAGAATGTCTCCTGGAACACTGCCGCCCCACAGCCATTGCACTGCACCACTCCTATCATGACTTATTTTGTGTCCCATCTCCTGTTTCTCTGTATGCTTACTCTCTCCTCTCCTTACAACTCTCACCCTTCCTGTTCTGGGACAGCAACTTCCTATATTCTTCAGTAACCTCCTTCTTCTTTGCTCAGTGTCAGACTACCAGCAACTGGGGGGGGGGGAGTGAGCTACTTTGTTCCTTTAGGGGTTGGCAAAACTAATGTTTCTCAATGATTCTTCCTGTCCTACTGCCAAACAGGAAATTCCTATTGTCAGTCAAATCCAGTGGCTATAAAAGTAGAACTGGCTTTCGGTGGGTGGAAGGGTGGAATGGAGGGAAATGAGTAAGAAAAAAGGCTAAGCCACACCCAATTAAGCTCTCTCTCCTCCTACTGGTTTAGCAAAGCAAGTTGATACAGTACCATTCCCAGCACAGAACACACACTGATTTTCTTTCTTTTCATTTAACCCTAAATATGACCCCTTCTACTTCTAATAAAGTATCTGTCTGCTTAATCTCAACAGACACTGACTCCTGCTGAGATAGAAGTGTTAAATTAGCAAGAAAATGGTAGTTTATTTTAGTTAGCTGCTTTCTGCTCTACAAGCTAGCAGCAGGCTAGTACTTTCCAAGCTTGACATCCTCTATCATAGAGCCTTAAGATTTATCTATGGAGCATCTTATTCAACCCACCAGTGCTCCCTTTGTGCCATAGTAGGTTGGACATCCCTTAAATTTAGAAGGCAAAGTAATGCTGCCTTTTGAACCCTTAGAGCAATTACAAAGAAACTACCTCAGTACATCTTGCATTGCTTGCCACTTTGTACAATAGGTAACTACTCCCCTAGAAATCTAACATGTGTCTCTCAAATCATTTCTAAAGTTAATTCTTGTTTTGGTAGAACATCCATAAGTTGCACATTACCCCAATTGTGGAACAAATTTAAAAAAGCCTTGAAATAGGCCACCCCTGTAAAACTATCCACGTTCAAAATGTTGTACTCACTCTCCTTCAAAGACTCCTGTAACTGCTTCTCCTGAAGGTCTGATATAAGAGCTTGGCTCCCTGCTCCCATGTTCCACTGGTTGTCCTTCAGTTATTCATTTCTAATATATATCCCTCCCTGTCCTTACCCATGAGACATACATGTATATACTGCATATTTTGATGTACATATCCTGTTGTATACATTGTTTATATTGCTGCAGAATCTATGTATTATTTAGTGATCCTAGACTTGTTGCACAGATTATATCCTCTCTACATTGTATTCTTCATATTGTTGTACTGAACATGTGCACCTACCCAGGTCCACCTTGGAAATGAGTTCATATAATGGTGTTTTGCCTGGTAAAATAAGACTGATTGATTGAGCAGGCAGCCACCCCCCCTTCAACTCAGGACCCTTCTCCAGCATGTCTTGTGTCGGCATTGACAAGGGCTTTGTAAATGCAAGAAAGGATTGGATCTGAAGACTGGGGTAACAGTGGAGCAGAATACATCTGACAGTGGAGCCTCTGTGTTAATAAGCCTTAATAAAGCAGGCAAGCATATACTTTTTAAAGCAGTAAGGAGCACAAACTAGAAATTTCCATGCTGGTGGGGATTATTGCAGTAGGACAATTTGTCGTTTCCAACTACCCAGAAACAGATTGTCACCTGGTCACCATGACAACATTATCATGAGGGTAGTGTGAAGAAATTGTCACCTTACTCATGCATTACTAACTGTCCCACTGATCTGTGTAAACAAGTAAATGGGGGATGGGAGCACAGAGGCAGGACTCAATGCTTAAAAACCAGGTCAAGTTTAATCTCTGATTTCACCAGGGACAGGGAGAAAATGCTAAATGTCAAATGCAGTACTTTACAGTTGTATAATTTTTATTTTTTGCACGGAATCCCTTACATGAAAGTTTGAGGATGTAAAGAAAGTGCTGTACCATGTGAACCATCACTGGCGGCAGATTGGTTCAAAGTTCTACCTAGATAAAATACTTGTATGCTTATGCACTATATTTGTATAAAATAAATGGTAAAAAAAGTAATCACATGAAAACATTGTCACATTACAAAAAATTATAAACATTGAAACTACAAATATTAACAGTTTTGTAGTGAACACCCACTGACCGGAAGGTTACATGACAGGAATCAGAACCATAATTTGTGTAAGCAGTTAAGATGAGTAAAAACATTAGTGAGAACTCAGACTTATGTAGCAAATTATGGTTTGTGCATTACTTGGATATGATTTAAATAATGTTATGAAGTGTGAGTATATATATACATATTGTATACTGATGAAATGTTTCATGTATGTTGTTTACAATTTGTGTATTATGATGATGATATATTAATATAGATATGTTTTTTGTGATTTTTATGCATTGTATGTGAACTTCAAACTGCATGTGCTTGTGTATGGCTGCAATATTATTAACCAATCAAATCAAATTAAATCTAATAAAACACACTGCAGAATACATGTGTTTTAAAAATGGCTGAAGCAGGACTGCAAACACCTAAGAACTTCTTTACAGTGGCATGCCTCAGCCCACAGGGTGGGTGTTCTCTGCACTGTCCCAGCCTGAATGGGTGTTGACCTTCAACAAAATAAATACATGCACATTTTGATGTATCTTAACACACTGTACAGTACAGTACTGTATTTGTAATACATTTAACATGCATGTGAATACATTGTATACAGTACAATATAAAAAAAACAGCCTTCAGTCTTCTATCTTCACAGGATGATGAGGAGTTGAAATTCCTGTTGTCTGAGATTCTAGGAAGAGGGAGAGGGAGGCCAGTTGGTGGAGGTTTACACCGGCCAGTACTGGCATTACCACCAGCTCTGACCTGTGAAGAAGACCACCATGTGGATCTCTACAATAGGGACTGGAGTGGCAGGTGGTAGGGTACCAAGAGAATACTGACCAGAGTAATACATGATATGAATTATGCCATAATACTGTCTGCCCAGTACTAAAAACACATCCTCACCTTCTGTCTTTTAGACCAACAATAAGTGTTGTGACTCCTGGATCCTGTGAACCTGACTGGGCTAGCTATGGTAGAGATGAATACTGTACAACCCCTTGCCCCTCACCCAACCCTGAAAGTACTGTTGTATGTGGTTAATAAAAACTGCTATGTAAAAAAAGAATTTTAATATACTTACTGTATTACTGTAGGAGTTTTTTTAAGTGGGTGAAATTACAGTACTTTGTGGAAATTAATACAGGTCAAAATTTGAAGTATGAAGTGCCTCTCAAAGGGTGTATCTGTGTGGCGTCTTTGAAACCAGAGGCTGCCATTTCACTTGCAAAAGTGCTTAAGTTTCAATGTCACCAAACAAAATCACTAATAACTTTGTCATCTCTGGTTATATTAACCTGAAATTTGGGATACACGTTTCCCAAAGGGTGCACCAAATACTTCCAGATGTACATGTTCGTACAAAAAAATGTAAAGTGAGTGTCAAAATCCTGGGCACGGTCTCTTCTCTGAGGGCTGGCCTTTGTTTGGCACACATCAAACAAACTCACAGTAACTTTGGCATTTCTAGTTATATTAACTTGAAATCTCAGAAACATGATCCCCAAGGTGTCCCCCGAAGTCCCCCAAAAGCCCAGCTCACTTTTTTTAATTGTAAATTGCTTTTTTTAGTGGCATACATGTGTGGCATTTTCAAACCATTGGCTGCCATTTTACTATATAAAAGTGCCTACGCTTCAAAGACGTGACACAAAATCACTAATAACTGTACAATTTCTGGTTATATTAACCTGCAATCTGGGATACATGTTCCCCAAAGGGTGTACCAAGTACCATGAGGGGCGTTATGTTCCCACAAAAAGGATAAAATTATTTTTTGAGTGGAAGTTTTATATAATGATTGCCATGATCCGGGAGACTTTACAAATATCAATGCTGACACACCCTTTTGAAAATGTGACTGAACTGCTAGGGTCACCTATATGTGGGCACTGTGACTGCATCTCAGTGTGAGCATCTCTGCAGCACAAAATGGTTGTCACATCAATGGCAGCTGCAAACTGCTGTAGTAATATTAGATGTGTGAAACAGCAGGATACTACATGATGTTGGTATAAATTGCATTTGTTTATTTAGTTTTTGTTGACCAGGTAAGCACACTAGACAAGTATATGCTTATCTTCAGGTACAACCCAGGAGATTACAAAGAATATACAGACAATACAAAGATTTAACAAGATTTCAGAAAGTATACAGGCAGTGCAAGGTTTAACAAAAGACAAGTCAAAGGCAGCAGCACATAAAGAGTTTAATACTATAACAGTTAAATTGGCTATATTCAAACAGGGCTTAGATAGAGAGAGACCGAAAAGGCAAACACTGGCACCATCCAAATTAAAGTGCAAAAAGGCTTTATTGTTGACAGTAAAGCCTTTTGCACTTTAATCTGGATGGTGCCAGCATTTGCTTTTTAGTTCTGTTGTGATTTATGCTGGGCACATCCTCAGTGGACTGTAACGGGGATTGCTGCTATGTGCTCTAGATAAAGACCAGACATAGAGATAAAGTGACAAAGTGCAAGATACTGTATGCAAGGTGTTCTTCCCCCTGCATTTCCTTGTACTTTGTGAAGGCCTGTTTTGGCCCTCACTTCTTCCCTGACACATTCCAAGAACCATATTGGTCTTTTTACCTTTTTTAGGTTACCGTTCTCATGAAACAGAAACATAGAAGGTGTTGGCAGATAAGGACCATGTGGTCCACCTAGTCTGTCCCTTTTCCCTACCTACTGTACAACATAATGGCCCTCTTATTGCCCCCATCTGTTCTCCATACCTCTGATGCTGTCTACCCCAACTAACTTGCTTTGGACCAACTCCTTCATCCTATTGAAGTCCACCCTACTGAAATCAAGGATCGCAGCCCTCAGTTGGGGTTTTTCTGGTACCAAGAGCCAGCTTGAACCAAACAGAGTTATGGTTATGGGACTCTAGTGGCTCCCTTACCCACACACCTCCTACCAACCTCCAAGTTGGTGAGCACCACATTGAAAATAGCAGTCTCCCTGGTGGGTTCGTTAATCACCTGTACCAGCAAACAGTGCTGGACTGTGTCCAGAAGTACCTGACATCTGGTGCTCCTGGCAGCTGCATTGTCCCAATCAATATCTGACGGGTTCAGAACACCCAACACCACTACCTTCCACTTTGCCACTCCCCTTCCCAGTTCTTCCTCAAGCTCTCTATCCCTCTTTTCTCCATTTCTTGGTAGTCTATAGACTATCCCCAAACATAGTTTCTTGCCTGAGGCTGAAGTAAGCTGCAGCCATAACAACTCTGTTTCTCTCCATTACTTTGCCTGACATATCCACCTTTCACAGCCTGAGTGCCTTCCCTGACATATAGGACTATGCAACCCTTTACCTTTTCTTCTATCTGTCCTAAATATTACGTAACCGGGGACAGGCAAGTCCCAGTTTTTATATTCTGAGGCTGAAGTTTCTGTTATGGCTATGAGGTCAATCTCAATGTCTGACATCATTGCCTGGAGCTCATTGGTTTTTAACCCTGACTACTGGCATTAAGGTAGACCCTGTTCCATCTAACTCTTGGTTCTCTTTTGCTTTTTACTTGTCTTATTCCATTAATTTTCTCCAGTCTCCTTAACTTCTTGTTTTTCATGTTGATTGCAGACTTTGTGAGCCCTCCCTGGTCCCTTTCCCTAGCCCCATTTTAACCTCAATTTTATTTTGTCCATTGTGCTGCTATAATCCCACAAATTAAGGGGAGTACCACCTATGTTCTCATTCCTCTCTCTCCCCTGTCTCTGTGGTTCCCCAAACTTCAGTCTCCCCTACAGTTAGTTTAACTGTCCTGTGGAGACTTCAAACTTCTATACAGTGCACTGGCTTCCTCTATTGCTAGGTGAAGACCATCACTCTTGTGAAGCCTCCCACCCAGAAGTCCTGCCAGTTCCTATTAAAGTGGTACCCTATCTCCTGACACATCACTCTGACACATTAAACTCTTCAATTGCATCTCTTCTTATTCTAGCTTCTACCCTTCCTAATCCACAGAGAGAGGACATCGGAAAAGACCAGGGAGGCCCTGTGCCTTCAGTCTGTCCCCTAGTCTTTAAAATTTCTGCTTCATCATCTCCACAGGATGGTTCACTAGATCTTTGATACCTAAGTGTACCAGCATCCCCAGCTCCCTCTCCACCATCCTCCTTTTTCTGTCTATATCACAGATGGCAGATGTACCGGGAAGCCACCTGTCCATCCCTACCCTTCCAACCCCCTCCTACCACCCTCTCTACATCTTCTTCTTCTGCTTGTCTCCACCAGTGCCACACATCATCCTGCCCATTACCCCAAACTGACTCAGAGCACCTCTCAGTGGAGTCAGGACCTTGCATCTCCTCCGGTAGTGGAAAGTGATTTGCCTTCTGGATGGTGTGGTGCTCATCAACCTCCTTATGGCTACCCCTACCACCCTTCCCCCTCCCACCCCCCACCTCTCTCCATCTCCCCTTGACCAGTGGACCTCTGGGGGAGTGGGGATCTGGGTTCCAACTGAGCCAGTGATGCAGCTGAGATATCTCTTTTGTTGCTGCTACCAGATGAGCAATGAGCTCAGCAAAGGCCTTGCAGATGGGGTAGTGCCCCCTCTTCCAGAGCATAACCCAGGAGATGAGTGCCCCACAGTTGCCATGACTGACTAGCTCCCTGTTGTGCTTCATCTCCATGCTGAACCTATGATAGCCCTAGGCACTAATAACAACCTACGGTATAGTCCCTTATCTGCTTAGTGTAGTTTGACTAGAACTGGGTTTGCTACTTCTTATCCTAATTTGCTACTTAGTTGTCCTTCCCAGATAACAACTTTGTACCTCTAGCCTATGTAGATAATTGGGTAAAGAAGCTACCTCTTACAAGCTTACTAACTCTTAATACTATCCCAAGCACAGCTCCTGTACTCCCACCCTATATAGGGGTTTTCCATGAATTCTAATTTATTTCATAAGATACAACACAGCCCCACAATATTGCAGCATGTAATACACTTCACTGTCATATATTAATGTCAACTTACCCAGTTGCTGAGGATCAGTTGATACTTAGGTTACCCCAGATAAGGAGTTGTTGGGTTAGCTTTTTTCTTCAGTTCCATTACACCTTTTAACTGTTGCTGCCTAGATCTGTTACCTGCCTGCCTGCTGGATGTTAAAGTGACAGTAGATAGTTTAGGTTTCACTTCTTACCTTTTCTGGAGTCTTGCCACCAGAGCCCCCTGTAGGCCTATCGCTTACCCTGTGGACATTCTACAAATGCCCCCACATAAACAGGAACATACTAATGATGCTTTTCATCCCCATATTCATTTTTCAGGATGCTAAGTAAGGTATATTAAGTAGGGTATACTGTCTGTATTAAGAAGTGACCACTGGTCAGTAACAACTGCAAATTTACTGCACTACACTTTACAAAATTAAAATTTCTGATGACTTCCCTAAAAAGCAGCACCCTGTTTCTGTCAGTCACCTGTGCAACCCTTTTGAAAGCCTAGCTTGCCCAACAGCACAAAGCTGTGCCATGTCTGCTTTAGTACCTTGCTTTGAATGGGGCTCTCTTTGCCACCGCTTCTTTAATAAGTCCCTCCACTGTGTGGGCGACCATCAAACATTCTGGCTGATCCATAAATGAAGTAAAGGAGATGTGAAATGTAAACTTCCTATTAATCCTTCCTCAGAGTCAGCACCCACTCACAGTTAAAAAAACTGCTGCCAGAAAAAAATGACTCTGGGGGCAGCAACACAGACTTAATGAGCTGGTCTCTCTCTCTCTCTCTCTTTCTGTGACAGCAACCACTTTTGCACACACAATCAAGTTTAAGTTTTACTTAAAACTATTCCTCCCACAAGAACTCAATAAAATTCAAAATCAATAATTTTCCTGTGACTGTTCTGTGCTACTTGCAACTGGGCTCGTATTCATCCATAATGAGTGCAATCATTATGTTGGCTTGCGCTCATGCGCAGGCAACATCTTGCTCTAGTAAGGGTTTTGGGGGCGTGGCTGCTGTTGGGCGAATGCAGGGCACACATCAGTAGGTGTGTCCCTCATTCCCCAATCAGTCTGCATGCCGGCACTACACCATGCATACATGATGGAGTGAGCACATCTAAGCAAAGGTCCGTTGCAAAGCTCATCATACGCAGCGGTCCTTTGCTTGCCGTGCTCGCCGCCATTATGACCGTGGTCAGCGAGCGGGCAGCAGCCTCATGCTTGCCGATCAGGGGCACTCTAACCCCGGTGCTGCAACCCCCATGTTTGTGTGCCGATGGGGGGCCACTCCCGCCGGCATACCCCCAAATGTTGAATGCTGAGGGGTGCCCAATCCCCCTTGGCTCGCGCCCCCTCACTGTCTTTGTCACCCATGGGGAGCCCACCTCATCAGCATCACCCCCACCCATCTGTTGAATGCCGAGGGGGTGCCAATCCTCGGCTCACGCCCTCCCCACTTTCTTTGTTTGAGCCGGCAGTGCCCAATCCCTGTCAGCATTACTCCCTGTGTTGTGTGCTGGGATGAGGGTGCCCAATCCCCATCAGCTACTGGACACCCCCCAAAAACCCACTTTAGGTGGCATGCTGGGAGCCCACCCCAGCGTGCCAAATGCCCTGTAACATGAAAACTGTCCCGCGACGGTTTTCCTTTTCTTTTTTTCCCTGCAAAATGAAAACCATCCCTTGTAGTCTAGATGCCCCCCATCCGCACCCACCCACTGAGCACCCTGCCTCCCCTCACCCCCCCACCTCATACTTACCTCCGGACTCTGGCGTGATGATCTTCCGTGGACCGGGAACACGTCTGCACTCTTCAAAGCCGACCGCAAACTGAGGAAATGCCAGTAAGCTGTATAATGCAATGAATATGTTTTTTTCAACTTTGCTGCATATCTCAGGCATTTCTTGGAATTTTTGCACTAAATTTTCAACATGGGGTTTTGGGGCCCCTCCTCATGAATTCTATCACTGTCATGGCATTACTCGGCCTCAAAAGGTGATTTCGCAGTCACTGCGCGAAATCACCTTCCGGGACCCATTAACAAAATGACAGTGCCAGTGTTCATGAGGTGGCCTCTCAAAAAGCCTATGTTCCAAATTTGGTGGAAAAAATCCAACAAATGCCTGTTTTATGACCGTGCATTGCATAGTTCCTACGCAGGCTCGTAACTTCAAGCATTTGCAATATTTTAACGTCAGATTTTCAGCATTGGCATTTTTGTGCACCTCCTTGTGAACAGTACAGCTGTCATTTTCCACATCCTGCCTGAAATGTGTTTCTGCACTTCTGGCACACAATAGCGCAGTCGCTGTGGGAAATCAGTGTTTGGGCCAGATTATGAAAATGACAGTGACACAGTTCATGAGCAGAGCTCCTAGAATGCCTATGTTGAAAATTTGGAGCTGATACTCCACAAAATGACTGTGTTACGAGTGTGCGTTGGCAGATTGCATGCACGCTTGTACCGTCGTGCATTTGTGATATTTTCACTCTGGATTTTCACCATTGCCATTTTTCCACACCTCTTGATGAACAGTGCAGCCGTCACTTCACATATCCTGCTCAAAATGTGTTTCCGTACTCCCGGCGCAGAATAGCGTGGTCGCTGTGCGAAATCATTTCTTGGGACACTTTGAGGAAATGACAGTGACACTGTACATGAGCAGAGGTGCTAAAATGCCTATGTTGAAAATTTGGTGCCGAACGCCCATAAACTGGCAGTGCTGCAAGCGTGCCTTGCTTATTTCCCACACACCCTTGCAACTCCACAAATTCCACATATTTGTATGCCACATTTTCAGCACTGGCATTTTATTACACCTCCTTATGAACTATGCAGCTGTCATTTTTCACATCCTGCCCAGCATGTTTTCCCGCACTGCACTAACAAACACCCAAAGGGACACCCTAATGCCTGTTATTCTCTGCAGAGTGAGGGTGGGTTGGCATCAGTTCAATACTTGACTGCCATTCCTATGCTGCATCTCTCTAACTCCTGCACTGTCAATGGCAGCAAAACAACATTCGGCATTGACAAATGCTTGTTTTTATTTTGTTCTTGTGAACCATGGTTAGCCACCCTGGGCTCTAAGTCTCTTATTATAGTGCATACTTGTTCCTTTTGTTTGATGGTCTCAGAATAGCTATACCCTGCTCCTCTTCTGCTTCACCACAGATTAAGAAGGACACATACAATCAGTCACATAGAAACACGGCTTGTGTTTTAACAAGGTCATCTCTGCCCTCCTACTTGCATCTATTATTAAATGGAGAAATACCAATGAATCAAACAGTTACCCGATTAGATCCAAAGGAACCAGGTAAACCTGAATCTGATACTAAAACAAATGTACTCAATCATACATCCTTGTAGTCCAAATCTAGACTATCTGTACACTCCCTGGTTTGCATTCAGTAATTAGAAATTTTGGTCTGACTGATTGTCTATGCTATGCTGACCAGAACTGCAAAGTATTTTTTTACTATAGAGTTAAATACCAGGATGCCTGTATTATAACAGCCCATATGGATCAAACTAGAACATCAAGGGTTGGCTGCACTTCAGGGGAAAACAATCAACTAGAAACAAAGAGAAGTACACTACAAAGAGAGAGGTAGTGATAAAATAGGCCCAGTATAAAATCCAGATTGCACAAGATAGTATAATGCATGACAGCTAGTAGCTCCAGATGTAAGACATTTTATCTACAGATAAATAATACACTGCGACTAAAGTGGCAATCTAATATGCAAATGCACAGTAAGTGCCCAACTGTTGTAGAGGGTGGGATAGCAGATTTATTATGCATGCCAATGGCTGTAAAGCTCAGTCGTTGGCTAAACTTTTCATTTTGGCCCTTGGTTCAGGGCCATTTTGGATTACTCATATACAGACACAGGTACCCTTACAGGAATTCATTGACAAGGGACCTGTGTCTAAGGAGGTTCGAAAATATTTTAATATACTTTAGAGGCAACCTGGCTTCTTAACCTCTTTCCTTTGCCAGGCTGCCAAAGTATTGCAGGAGCCTAGGGACTTGGAGAGACAGTGATGCGCTTCCAGAGACGAGCGCTTAGACTCCTCTCCTCTCCGTCCCAGGCTTTTGGCCCTATCTTGTAGGGCAAGATTCCTTTGGGCGGCCAATGTCATGAAGCAGTACCAGAAAGGCCACTGTCCCAATCAAAGGAACAAGATGCACACAGCACATTAAAACCAATCTGCTTCCTGTGTGCGTGGCTCAGCCCTCAGTCTAATGGCTCCTGTCTCAGTAATTGCCACAGTGTGTGACTCGGGAGCAGCATGGGAGAGTGAGAGGGAGTGCTTTTTCTTAGTGCTACAGACCTCTCCAACCTCTCCTAACTCATGCGCTCCATTCTACTCTCAGGGCACCTTTTCAGGAAGGGGAGAGGATGCGTTGTATACAACTACTGCATCTATTAGGGCAATACAGTGATATGGCCCCTTTTCATCTAACACTGCAACCCATGCAGTAGAAAGCTGCTGAACAACAGGGGAGCTACCAAAACATAATGAAACAGTCATAATTAGTAATGAGTGCCTGTGCCAATATCATCCCTTATTTCTATATTGTTTTAAATGACAGAGCAGCTGGGGAAAGGAAACAAAAAGGAAAGGGGTTGCCATTCCTGTCTTGCCTTCTGTATTTGCATATATTTCACATAAATTACCTTAAATGTCCTGTCACCATATCAGGGAAAGTGTATTCGTAGTGAAATAAAATTAACCACTTTAGCAGTCACTTGCTGTGTACAAGCTTCCCCATTTTCTTAAAGACATATTCTGTACCGCTTGTATGTATCTTCCCATTCTAAGGGAAAAGCCATTTCTGTATTTCTGCTATGGAGGTCAATGAGCATTTGACCTTTCCCACACCACTGGATGACCCAAGTAAATAAAAATAAAAGAGACAGGGATAGCATAAGAGAGGGGAAAGTTGTACCCGAAGGTGGCCTACCTTCCGGACTAGATAAAAAATAGAGATAGAAATAGCAAAGAAAGGTTGCAACCAGTATTTTAAAATAAAAAAGGGTCCTAGATCCATGGCAGGGTTGTCCTCTGTCACACTTTCCCCCATAAAGAGGTAAACAGGTTTCCAATAACATCAATACCTGTTTATCCACCTCCTAACCCTGGAGGGGTTGGAGTTCTGGTCCACCCTCACCGTGAAGCTCCGTCTCAGGGTCCCTTAATAAACAAACATTTCCAATGGCACAAAGGCATACACCTAAATGCATTATCAATCACATCATAATAATATCTTTACCCTGAGACATTTTCAACAGTCTACAACATTGTACTAGACATTAAACATGATTTCTTAAACAGCTTCCTGTTTCAATTCCGTTTTCTCAAAATCGAAATTGACAATACCTTTTTTTTTTTGCAATTGTTTAACCAGAAGTGGCACACTAAGCTGAAAGCCTGTTTACAGGTGTGACCTGGGAGCACAGGGAAGTTAAGTGACTTGCGCAGGGTCACACAGTATGCGAGTGGGGTCTGTGGGATTCAAACCCAGGTCTTCAGATTTGCAGCTCAGAGCCTTAAACCACTGAGCTATACTGCCTCCCTTAATGTAACAGATAGTCTGCATTTAAATGTGCTGTTCCCTTCTTATGTGTCACCATAAAGCGGTATAGCTGTAATGCCAAGTACCACCGCATAAGGCAAGGGTTTTTCTCTCACATCTGTTGCAACCAGCATAGAGGATTGTGATTCATTACCACCTGAAATTCTGTACCCCATAAATAGTATTAGAGGGACTTAATCACCCACTTCAGAGCGAGACACTCTTTTTCGACCGTAGCATATCTATGTTCACGTTCATGTGATTTTCTACAAATGTAGACTATGGGGTGTTCCTCCCCTCCCACTGTCTGTGTTAGTACAGCCCCAATCCAAGCACCCGATGCATCTGTATGCACTTCAAATTTCTCATTGAAATTAGGGCTCTGAAGTACTGGGGATGTATACAATATTGCCTTAATATGTCTGAATGACTTATCATACTCAAGGGACCACTTAACCTGGTTTGCACACCTTTTTCTTAGTGAAATCTGTTAATGGGCATGCTATATCCAAGACATTAGGGGTGAAGCGCCGATAATAACCAACTAACCCTTAGAAGGATCTTACCTGCTTTTTAGTCCTAGGGATAGGGCGATTGGCTACTGCTAAAACCTTGTCCTGTTCGGGCTTGACCTGACCATTGCCACTTATAAACCCAAATACCTGGTTTCTGTGTTCAGCAAAATTTGCAGAGTGGGGCCTCAGCATCTGATCCATGAACCTCTGAAAGGTGGCAGGTGCCCCATGCAAACCAAAGGGCATGTTAAGGAAATGGAATAGGCCTATAGGGGTGCTCAAGGCAGTTCTCACTAGAGGCAGGTGACAAGGGAATCTGCCAATTGCCTTTCATTAGATCCAAGGTGGAAATGTATTTAGCCTGACCCAGTCTGTCTATAATCTCATCAATTCTTGGCATTGAGTAGCTGTCGAACTGGGATACAGCTTTTACCTCCCGGAAATCTAAACATAACTGGATGCCCCCTTCCTTTTTCCCCACTACCACTATTGTGGAGGACCATGCACTTTTTGAAGGAACAATGATCCCCAGCTGTTCCATCTTTTTCACTTCCTGAATTACTTGCTCTCTGACCCTCATGGGTAAGGGGTAGGGTCTTTGATGTATGGGATGCCCCGTACGATAATTATCTCATGCTCAATCCCTCAAGCTCTCCCGGGTACATTAGTGAAGGTGGGGGAATATTTCACCAAAAGATTGTTCAGACCTTTGCCTTGGATAGGAGTCAGCTCTGTATTTACCTTGATGTCTGTCAAACACCCAGGTTTGTCCAACCATTGGTAGGCTATCTCCAATTCAGAATCCTTATACTCAGGTTGTATGAAACATACAGGGTCTGCCTTCTCATGCCATTTCTTGAGTAGGTTTGCATGGTAGATCTTACTACATTTCCTTGGTATGTCTAGCTCATAGTTAATAGGTCCTACCTGGCGAGTGATGGTGTAGGGGCCCTGCCATTTCAAGAGCATCTTATTCTCTGAGGTGGAAAGGAGTAACAGAGCTTTGTCACCCAGGTGGTAACACTTGCTGCCTACCCCTTGATCATAATAAGCCTTCTGTTGGGCCTACTTCTAGTCTAAGGACTCACAGGCCAACCCTACATAGTGTACCAGTCGCTTTCAAAACTGGGATATATACGTCAAAACATTCTGTTGTCCAATGGTTTTCCCCTCCTCCTAGCATTCCTTCACCATGTCTAGAGGCCCTCTGTGGTTTCTGCCATAAAAGAGAGAAAAAGGGGAAAAACCTGTGGAAGCCTGGGGTATTTCTCTGTAGGAAAATAACAAATATGGGCGATACCTATCCCAATTCTTCCCTTCTTAATTAACAAACTTCTTTAACATTTTTTTTCAATATTTGATTGAACCTCTCTACCAAGCCATCCATTTGGGGATGGTATAGGAGGTTCTCACAGCGCTGATCCCCAGTAATCGGTATAATTCAGTTAACATTACAGCAGTAAAATTCTTGCCCTGGTCAGTTAGTATGACTTTGGGTATCCCCATTCTGCTGAAGACTTTAGTCAATTCCTCAGCAATCCGAGGGGCAGTAACTGTCCTCAATGGTATTACTTCCAGATAACATGTGGCATAGTCACACAGGACCAGAATGAAATGGTTCTTCTGGAACTTTTTTCCAAGGGACCAACTATATCCATCGCTGTACATGAAAAAGGTTCTGATACCAATGGTATGTTCTGGAGGGGTACCTTCTCATGTTGCCCCACTCGGGCTACCTGCTGGCACTCAGGACAGCTCCTTCCACAACTGGCCACTTGCTTATACAGGCTGGGCCAGCTTAATCTTCCCATTATTCTACTGAGTATACTGTCCCTTTCTGAATATCCTGACAGGGGTGTGTCATGTGCCAGCTGGATTAACTCAGCTGTATACCTGGTTGGCACTATTAACTGGGAAACTATTGCTTTTGTTTTGGGATTTACACTTTCCCTATAAAAAATACCATTTTGTAGGACATATTTGGAGGCCCCAGGGGTTTGCGCATGTCCAACCTGTGAAAAGAAAGGTTTTAATGAAACAGCATCATTTTGTTCAGTCCTGATAATTTCACACTTAAACAACCCTAATGGTAAGGTCTCTTCTGCCTGTTTGTCTTGCTATGCCTTCTTTTCTTTTCTTCTGACTGCCTTTCCCTTCTGATCTTTACCTGGAGACTCATAAAAGTCATCTGAAAAAGGGAAGACAGTCAGTAGCTGGACCTATTGCCTTGCTTGTGCCCTCGTGGTTACAGCTACCAAGGGTACTAATCCTGCAGGGCACTGTATAAAATTTGCAAACTCTGGGTAGTCATACCCAATTATTATTGGTATGGGCAAATTGGGTACAAGACCCACTTCCAGCTTGTGAGTCTTTCCTTGGACGGTTAAAGATAATGAGGTGGTGGGATAACAATGAATGTCCCCGTGAATACAAGTCACAGCAATCCCTTTACCCTGTCTTCTTGTACTGTAGGTCCCATCAAGTCTGTCCTGACCAGTGTCTGGCGACTTTCTGAATCAATCAATCCCATTACTTATTGCGACCCCACCTCCACTGTAGCAGCAAAAGGTCCCCAACTGGCTAAAGCCAAATGTCCTGGCTCTTTCTTAATGCTAGGGCAACTTCTAATTAAATGTCCCTTTTTCTTACAGCCGTGGCAAATGATTTCCGACAGGGGCACCCGTCCCTTTATTTCCAGACTCCAGTCATTTTTATTATTTACATTAGCAGAAGGAGGGTTTCTTACCAGAGGTGTAGAGATGGTGATCATTCCTCCTTGGTAGTTCCTGGGCCTTGTTGGTCTGGCTGCCAAAATATCTGCACCTAACGTGATGGTTTTTTCAGCCCCCTCTGGTTTATGCTCCTTCACCCATAATTTTTATTTATTTATTTATTTAGGGATTTGGAGCATACCTTTGAGCTCAGAGCTCTTTTACAAAGGTTCCACGTCAAACAGTGACAAAGACAACAATAATAAACTGTTTATATACAATACACAAATAGTAGGTAGCTAGTATACAATAAGGTTACAATGTCATTCATAGTACCAATGGTGATAGTACAGTGTCAAGAGCATTTAACTAGGGAAAAGGACAGTTTTTATATGTAGTGAAGGAGATAAAGAGGTGTGACACCTAGTGTGAGAGTTCGAGGAGGAGTCAAGGTGAGGGGAGGGAGGTGGGGAGAGTGGGCAGCCAAAGAAGTGGCTTTGTCTAGGAGGTAGGAGGTAGTGGTAGTAGGTTGGTTTTAAGGTTGATCCAGTGGGGGAAAAGGCACAGGGGGAGAGGAAGACAGAGGGATGGGGCAAGGGGGAAGAGTGGGGTTAAAAGGGAGGGGAAGGAGAGTGTGGGTGAGTGGGTATTATGGGTGTTGCACATCTTGAGGTAGGATCTTGATAAACTGCTCAATAATAATTTCTAAGAGCTGATGTACAGTTTTTGCGCCTGGTTGCAGCCATTTGTAACATAGGTCCTTCAAGCATGAATATATTTCTCTAGGGGCATCGGTGGCTAACATTTTTAGGAAGCAAACCTTTGAAGTTAAGTCTCTGTACTTATATCATAACGTTTCAAGATTTTTATTTTAACGTTCTCATAGTCCTCAGCCTCACACGTGTCCATCCAACTATAGACCATCTGAGCCCTTCTAGTAAACTGAGGGGTCAGTCGAATCACCCACTGGTCCCAAGGCCACCCACACGTGAGAGCCACCCACTCGAATGTAGTGAGGTAGGCCTCAGTGTTATCGGTATCTTGTAATTTCAATAATTTAATGTCTTTTGGGTTGTTATTCCATTCAGCTGTTCCTGATTGTATAGCTTGGAGCACCCACATTGTGTCCCATCAAGTCTGTCCTGACCAGTGTCTGGCGACTTCCTGAATCAATCAACCCCATTACTTGTTGCGACCCCACCTCCACTGTAGCACCAAAAGGTCCCCAACTGGCTAAAGCCAAATGTCCTGGCTCTTTCTTAATGCTAGCGCAATTTCTAATTAAATGTCCCTTTTTCTTACAGCTGTGGCAAATGATTTCCGACAGGGGCACCCGTCCCTTTATTTCCAGACTCCAGTAATTTTTATTATTTACATTAGTAGAAGGAGGGTTTCTTACCAGAGGTGTAGAGATGGTGATCTTTCCTCTTTGGTAGTTCCTGGGCCTTGTTGGTCTGGCTGCCAAAATATCTTCGCCTAACGTGATGGTTTTTTAACCCCCCTCTGTTTTATGCTCCTTCACCCATAATTTTTATTTATTTATTTATTTAGGGATTTGGAGCATACCTTTGATCTCAGAGCTCTTTTACAAAGGTTCCACATCAAACAGTGACATGACAATGACAACAATAACAAACTGTTTATATACAATACTCGAATAGTAGGTAGCTAGTATACAATAAGGTTACTATGTCATTCATAGTACCAATGGTGATAGTACAGCGTGTCAAGAGCATTCAACTAGGGTAAAAGACAGTTTTTATATGTAGCGAAGGAGAAAAAGAGGTGTGACACCTAGTGTGAGAGTTCGAGGAGGAGTCAAGGTGAGGGAGAGGGAAGAAGGGGGGGAGTGGGCAGCCAAAAGAAGTGGCTTTGTCTAGGAGGTAGGGAGGTAGTGGTAGTAGGTTGGTTTTTAGGTTGATCCAGTGGGGGAAAAGGCACAGGGGGGAGAGGAAAACAGAGGCATAGGGCAAGGGGGAAGAGTGGGGTTAAAAGGGAGGGGAAGGAGAGTGTGGGTGAGTGGGTATTATGGGGTGTTGCACATCTTGAGGTAGGATCTTGATAAACTGCTCAATAATAACTTCTAAGAGCTGATGTACAGTTTTTGCGCCTGGTTGCAGCCATTTGTAACACAGGTCCTTTAAGCATGAATATATTTCTTTAGGGGCATCGGTGGCTAACATTTTTAGGAAACAAACCTTTGAAGTTAAGTCTCTGTACTTATATCATAACGTTTCAAGATTTTTATTTTAACATTCTCATAGTCCTCAGCCTCACACGTGTCCATCCAACTATAGACTATCTGAGCCCTTCTAGTAAGCTGAGGGGTCAGTCGAACCACCCACTGGTCCCAAGGCCACCCACACGTGAGAGCCACCCACTCGAATGTAGTGAGGTAGGCCTCAGTGTTATCGGTATCTTGTAATTTCAATAATTTAATGTCTTTTGGGTTGTTATTCCATTCAGCTGTTCCTGATTGTATAGCTTGGAGCACCCACATTGTGTCCCATCAAGTCTGTCCTGACCAGTGTCTGGCGACTTCCTGAATCAATCAACCCCATTACTTGTTGCGACCCCACCTCCACTGTAGCACCAAAAGGTCCCTAACTGGCTAAAGCCAAATGTCCTGGTCTTTCTTAATGCTAGCGCAATTTCTAATTAAATGTCCTCTTCTTCACAGCTGTGCAAATGATTTCCTGACAGGGGCACCCGTCCCTTTATTTCCAGACTCCAGTAATTTTTATTATTTACATTAGTAGAAGGAGGGTTTCTTACCAGAGGTGTAGAGATGGTGATCTTTCCTCTTTGGTAGTTCCTGGGCCTTGTTGGTCTGGCTGCCAAAATATCTTCGCCTAACGTGATGGTTTTTTAACCCCCCTCTGTTTTATGCTCCTTCACCCATAATTTTTATTTATTTATTTATTTAGGGATTTGGAGCATACCTTTGATCTCAGAGCTCTTTTACAAAGGTTCCACATCAAACAGTGACATGACAATGACAACAATAACAAACTGTTTATATACAATACTCGAATAGTAGGTAGCTAGTATACAATAAGGTTACTATGTCATTCATAGTACCAATGGTGATAGTACAGCGTCAAGAGCATTCAACTAGGGTAAAAGACAGTTTTTATATGTAGCGAAGGAGAAAAAGAGGTGTGACACCTAGTGTGAGAGTTCGAGGAGGAGTCAAGGTGAGGGAGAGGGAAGAAGGGGGGGGCAGCCAAAAGAAGTGGCTTTGTCTAGGAGGTAGGGAGGTAGTGGTAGTAGGTTGGTTTTTAGGTTGATCCAGTGGGGGAAAAGGCACAGGGGGGAGAGGAAAACAGAGGCATAGGGCAAGGGGAAGGTGGGTAAGGAGGGGAAGGAGAGTGTGGGTGAGTGGGTATTATGGGTGTTGCACATCTTGAGGTAGGATCTTGATAAACTGCTCAATAATAACTTCTAAGAGCTGATGTACAGTTTTTGTGCCTGGTTGCAGCCATTTGTAACACAGGTCCTTTAAGCATGAATATATTTCTTTAGGGGCATCGGTGGCTAACATTTTTAGGAAACAAACCTTTGAAGTTAAGTCTCTGTACTTATATCATAACGTTTCAAGATTTTTATTTTAACATTCTCATAGTCCTCAGCCTCACACGTGTCCATCCAACTATAGACTATCTGAGCCCTTCTAGTAAGCTGAGGGGTCAGTCGAACCACCCACTGGTCCCAAGGCCACCCACATGTGAGAGCCACCCACTCGAATGTAGTGAGGTAAGCCTCAGTGTTATCGGTATCTTGTAATTTCAATAATTTAATGTCTCTTGGGTTGTTATTCCATTCAGCTGCTCCTGATTGTATAGCTTGGAGCACCCACATTGTGTCTGCCTACTTGGCATCCTGAAGTCATCTCTTGATCTCCCATTCTTTGTCCAGCTGGGCTTGTCTGATGCACAGCCACTTTAGAAGCTCTCCAAAATCCTCCGGGGCCACATCTTTCAGCTGTGGGCAACCGTTGTCTTCCTCCTCTTCTCCTGGTAGTCCCTCAATGTCATCCTCTTCCTTCTACTGTTTCAACTTTGGCTCAGCACCAAGGCCTGTTAGCAGCTCTACTCCCATCTGTTCTGCCATCTTCCTGGTCAGGATCCATGAACCTTCTGCACCATTTTTCTGTTCCTTGGATATGTGTTTGCCCACCTAGGATACCCAGCAGTATCTGAAGTATCAGTGTCTCCCTGCCTGGCAAGACACTGACAGCAGTCATCCCACTCTCACACCACTTGTTGTAGAGGGTGGGATAACAGATGGACATCACACTGCAGATAACGTACAACCCACTTGACTTCATGAGATGTTTACTAAAAGGAACAAATAGATCAAAAGAAATACTGCAATAACTTTTTGCACAGAAAATAAAGGTTCAAAGTTAGCAACTAAATATAATGTGCCAGAATTTCAAAGCCCCAGGCATGACGCAAGGAGCCTGTGCCAAACAACAGTGGCACAAGACAGCCCTGTGTCAAACACTGCACCAGACCCAATTTTCAAAGGTGCCCTGCATGAAAGCCAGACAACCCTGCGCCAAAATAATGGCAACACCACGATGCAAGACAGCTTGCGCCACAGAAATGGTGCAAGATTGCACCCACGGGAATTTGAAACATGCACCTCTGACAACCAACAGATCAGAGTACTGTCAGCCGCTAGACCAGCCAGAGCTGGTCTCAGCAGCTCTAGAGCATACATAAAGGCACGCAGCACAACAGACAATGCTGAAAGCTGGACACAACTGAGACTCTGAGATACAAAGAGGTGGAGGACAACACAGAGGAATGCCAGGAGCAGCTGCAATACTCCTCCACATGGCAGCAAGGGTGGTTAGGAGGTGACGACATGCCAGGCAGCAGCAACTGGAGGCTGTCAGGAGACTAGCACTGGACAGACAACAGCAGCAACACCTGGCACAGTGCCCATATAAGCCAAGGGAGCTTCACCAAAGAATCATGTACACAGACATGACAAATGAACAGTGCCTGGCACGGTACATGCTGAAGAAGGACACCATCACACAGCTGTGCAATGAGCTGAGGGAAGACCTACAAAGCAGGACCAGCAGAGCCAACCCCCTACTGGTGGAGATAAAGGTCATAGCCGCACTCAGGGTCCTTGCAACAGGCACCTTCCAGATGCCCACAGGAGACACGCTGGGAATCTCACAATCAGCAGTCTCAACAAGCCTACAGCAGTTCCTGGAGGCACTACTGCACAGGACAGCACAGTACATCAGATTCCAGTGGGACGTCCATGAGCAGCAGGCCATCCAGCAGGGCTTCTACAGTGTTGCCCAACTACCATGGGTACTGGGCGCAATAGACTGCACCCACATTGCTATAAAGGCACCATCAGTGGATGGGGATGCATATGTGAACAGAAAGGGATACCAGTCAATGAACATCCAGGTGGTATGTGACAGTCGCTGTAGGATCCTGGATGTAGTGGCACGGTACCCAGGGTCATGCCATGATGCCTACATCTATTGGCACAGTGGCCTGCATGACAGATTTGAGTGTGGAGCAAAACAGGATGGCTGGCTAATAGGTAGGTGCATGTGCAACACTATGCAATGTGACACACAGGTAATGCTGAACAAAGTCAGCACTGAACCCAGGACAGGCATGGTGTCCCATGAGAAAAGGGAAAACACTGTTGACACACAATCATACACAGCAGGTGCACACAACAATGTGGGGGCACCGGACTGGCTAGAAACAGAGCCCCCCCCAGGTAACACACATGCACACATGACACAGTGACAGGTGACACAGGAATGGTACTGGGGGTGCCCCTGGAAGCCACAGTGCCATGGGGAGCACAGTACAACATGCAACCGTGACCAAGGCCAGGATGGCAGTGCCCAAGGAAGTGCAACCCTGGGCTCAAGTGTACAATCACGGGCATGTGTAGCATACAGGATGTCCCCCCTTGCCCCCATACACACACTCTCTGAACCAGTACCACACAGCAACACAGACATGATGTGCAACACAGCATGCGGCTATAGGGAGGCACACTGGCCATGCAGGTGACAGTAACACAGCAGACACAGGGAACGCACACGGTACAGACCTGGACATGCATGAAGGGGAAGACAGTGTGAGTAGGGTGCAATAACCATCATGGTAACTGCAGCACAGAGCATGCATGGTGGGTGGAGAACACAGTGGGATGCCAGAGGTGATGCACACAGCACCAACAATGCAGACACAACAACTAACCAGTGCCATCATGTCCCTAGGTGACAGTGGATACCCCCTACTGCCATGGCCACTGACACCAATCAGAAGACTACAGAGTGCAGCAGAAGCATGATACAATGAAGCACATGCATCCACAAGGGCTGTGATTGAGTGAACATTTGGGACTCCTGAAAATGCGGTTCTGGTGCCTGGACTGCTCTGGAAGCACACTGCAGTACATACCCAGCATGGCATGCAAGATTGCTGTAGCCTGCTGCATCCTTCACAGCATTGCCATTGACAACAGAGTGACCATGCCGGATGAGGAGGACATGGATGACAGTGATGATGAGGTGGGTGACAATGAAGAAGACAATGCAGCACAGGATAACAATCAGGCCCAACACCCAAGAGGTACAGCGGCAGCTGAATACAGGGCCAGGGCACAGGTGGTACGGAACCACTATGCATAGCACCATGCCACAGCAAGCAGCACCGTGAGCAGGACAGAAAAGCCAATGACCACAGCCTGAACACAGGTCACATGATGTGCACATGCCAACTGTGCAGCACAACACCATGGTGCCATACGGACATGCAGAACAAACCAGGCCGGACACCTATGGAACATAGATGCTGGAACAACATCCCAGGACATGCATGCTGTGCCATAGGGTGCCTGTCAGATGGAGACTAGTGATGATACACAGACACTGTCTGCCGAATGACCGACAGCCCATGGCAGAAATACACAGCAACAACCAGGGAAGGACCATGCCAACAGAGGAAGGCACACACAACCACAGTAACAGGCGATGTGCATTGCACAGTGTGGATGTGTGGCTGTGTACATGGTGGGGCATATGCCTGGAGAAACATGCCAGGTACATGCTGAGGTGACCGTGGCATGGCCACTGTGAAGACTGGCCCGGGTGCCACTGAAGGACACCATGGCAACAGGTATGACCAGACACAGACATACAGAGGCACACGGCCACTGATGGGCGTAGGCACCATGGGTACATGTGTGGTGGCGTGGCACTGAACCGTACCCAGGTGGGTCATGTGTGTTGCCACATCTCCACACAGGTGCGTAGATGGATGTACCAGTACAATGGCACAGCACCCCAAGGACAATGTGCCCTGCTGCCAAGGACAACACCACTGCCATGTAGAATGTATTCCACAAATGACAGCCAGTCAGGCAGTGTACAGATGTGGCCTGGGTCCCTGGACCATGTGCACCACATGGAAGAGGTACCTGGACACACATGGCCAGTGTGGAGGAAGGGCACCAACAACCAAGCGGCACTGCACTCAGGGTGGCACAGGCAGTGGTGACTGCCCACACCCCCTCAGAAGGCACACCCATGGGGAAGGGGCAGCAAACACCAACACCACAATGGAATCCCATCCAGCACAGGGATAGGGGGTGCACGTTCCAGTCATGCTGGATGTGGGGTGCAATGCTCTGATGGCACTCCACCATCGCAGCCATGGCATATGGATGTGGACACCATGATAGGTCCCAACCACCCACGGGGCATGGCGTCTGGACACCACTGTGGGGTGTGGCATTGCTGGCAAGGCATGCATGGGAATGCATGGCTAACAGCCATGCTACCAAATGCACCACAATGCCCACCCACAGCACCACACTATCCCTGCTGTGTACCACACACTGGTACAGGCCACTGTGTACCCCACAGCCAGCAACAAACCCATCACTGACTGGGTCCACCACAGTGATGTATCGCAGCATGCCAAATGATGTAGATGGCACAGTGCGATGCAGGGTGCCCGCATAGAACAGATGCCATGCAGTGCAATGCCAGTCACTGTGATGGTGCGGTGCAATGTATGCTGCTGATGCCACCAGTGGCCCAAATGAACACACAAACAGATGGAGCAGCCAGCAGAGGATGGGCAACTGGACCAACATGTCTGCTCATATTGCAGGGTCCACAGCCTGAGGAAATGTCCCTGCCCTCTCACCCCACCCCTCCCATCTCACATACCCTTGGGTCCCACCATCTCCCTATGCCTAACTCAGGCTCCTCTACTGCTGCCCACTGATGATGATGGGATGTTCACACCTGGCAGAGCAGACAGATGGCCAACACCCACAGAGAGAGGGGGTGCCATCCTACCACCAACACGAACCCCCCTCCGATGTCTGTACCCCCATGTGACATGTGTGCCACTTGGCCCCAGGTGATGCCCCCATGGACCACATGCATCCCTGGCAAATACCTGTACATCCTACCCATGATCCCCACACCCACCTGTCACCCAGGGAGTACCCCACCCACCCATGTATGCCTGTCCCCGCTGACCGGCTGCTAGCTATGTATCCCTCCCCTGCACTGTCGCCAGAAGGGGAATACCCCTGCAGAGGTTCGGGCATTGGTACTGTACACTGTACCATAGTTGTGTCCCTACCAGTGACCTGTGCGAGGGTACTACCTCCTCCACACCCCCACTACCAATCCACTTAGCAACGCATCACAGCGGCATGTGTGCGTCATGTTCCTACTGTGCATCACACTCATAGCACCCTCCCCCTCCGATGCAGGGCCACGGTCTGCACCCAGGTATTACACTGTCCTGGGTGTCAACCCCCCCATGCATAACCCCACACCCCATGGCATTGAACCTAAACAGTCAGACCCCGGACCACCACCCCAGCCATCCAAGTACAACCTGTGTGTGCACCACCTCATGCCCTGCATAGTGATGTAGTGGGTGGGTGTGTGCATGCATGTGCAGATGCAGGCACCATTGCATCACACCCACCACTGACCCCAGGACCCTGTATCAGTACAGCATGGCAGATGACGAGAGACAGGTGTGGCAGAACCTCTCTCTGTACGCACGCCACGGCAGGTGACGCGACACTGTGCACTCGAACCCCTTGGTGCATCACGGTGCATCAGAACCCCTCACTGCATCACAATGCGTCATTGCAGGGGATGCAGAGCCCATTGCATGACCGCTGCAACCCTGAATCACAGTGCGTCATGGCAGGTGATGCAGCCATATTGGCGTTGGTACCACAGGCCTGCGTACCACTGCGTTGGGGCATCCGATGCACGTTCGGCTGGAGTGCATTACACTGCACAGAGGACAGACAGTAGAATTACAGCGTGTCAGGATCCTGCATGTGGACAACTGCCACAGCACACATAGCCCACGACAGCGCACACAGGGGTGCAAGAACACCTCCCCATCCTATTGTGCCACAAACCCTTTGGTAGGCACTGCAGGGCCCACCCACAGCTGGCAGCACGTGCAGACAGGTCTAGGGGGAACTGTACACAGCGGGCACAGCACACCCCTATTGGTGTGGTACACAATGATACCCCATGCCCAGCAGAGCAATAGGTGTGGTTGACCCAGTACTGCATAGCATGGCAGGTCCAGGGCCCAGGAAACCAAACTTCACCAATGAGGAGACTGCCATGCTGGTCAGCTGTGTGACAAAGTGGTCAAGGCTGCTAATGCCACCAGGGTCAGCAAGGCACTCCGTGAGGGAGAGGGACAGGATGTGGTGCAGCATAGCCAGCAGACTGCAGATGCTGACAGGCGTCAAGAGCACGGACCGCCAGCTGAAGCACAAAATGAATGATATGTCCTACAGGGAGCCAGGGAACCTGAAGGGCCTCACAGACCAGGCCAGGGAGGCAGACATATGGATGTGTGGTGGCCATCATAGACAGACAGGTGGGTGGCACACCACGTGCACATAGTGGCAGAGACATAGCCCACTACAGGGCCTGTACCAACTGCACATCTAACCCATGTGATGTTACTGTCTCCACAGATCCACAGGTGTGTGCGACTGCAGAGGAACATGGGGCCACACCGCAGGACACTGAGAGGACCGAGCAATGTGAGGATGGCTCGAGTATGAGTGAGGAGGGTAAGTGACACATGTCATGTGTGTGATGTGGGCCTGGACAACGTAATGGATGCACAGATGAGGGCCGGGGGCAGACAGCCATGGCTGTGCAAAGATGTACAGCCCACAAGGTAACAGGGGCATCAAGGCATCAATGCAATGTGTGTGTGTGTGGGGGGGGGATCACAGGGTACCTTGGGAGATATGCACAGCATGTGCAGGTACTGTGTGCCACTGTGCCTCACAGCATTGCACTCCACTGCACACACAGCACAGTACTGTAGAAGGCGGAGGTGAAACCAGACCACCCAGCACAGTGAGCCCATAGCACCCTGGCAACAGGCGCTCATAGGGGTGTGCCAGGGTACACGTGGTGCTGTGCGAACAATGCAGGCATGGTGTGTTGCATGGCTGACAGGGCACAGATGTGACACCACTGTCCCACTGGCATGCAGGACATGTATGCCTGCACACATGTGCCTGGGCAAACATGACAGTACCGCTGCCAGCACATGGTCATGTGCATGGACAGTGCCATGCCACAGTGTGACACTGGACAGGGTGTATGTGGACAGGGGCAGCCGACACCACAGGCAACATGGTACAGCCACATGGGTGCAATGGACACCCAACAGCAGGGCACTGTCAAACAGTGCACACAGATATCACGCATGGACACAGTCAGGCACAGTGTGTGCTGACCCAGCCCGCCACTGTGCAGAGCCATTACCCTGCTGCAGGCACTCGCTCGCACCCTGTGGCTATAGCACCCCTGACCGTGTGTGGGCGCAGGCACATGGAGGGAGAGGCCTGCTACATGTAGGTGCACAACACCAGAGCATCGGTGGGTGTGTCACCCAGGATTTGGTGGGGGATGGCAGTGCAGGAGTGGCAACAGGGATGGCTGTATGTAGTTCATGCACACACCCAGCATCAACAGTGGGTACGCTGTACAGAAGACATGGTGATTGGCAACTGACATGCACCCCGCCTGCATGGCCATGGGTGTGTGGCCCGAACGGGCACCATATGCATGCTACACAGGGCGTAGGGGTACATGTCACACTGTCCATGCAACATGGCACCATGGCTACAGCCCACACTGCCAGGGATGGCTAACAACTGTGACATGTGGTGTGAGTCCACAAACAGGATGGGAGACATTGCGTATGTGTATTCGCGGCTGGGTGCTACTCATGGCCAACCTCTATTGTCATTGCAGGGGACAGTGAGGATGACGAGGACAATGCAGATGGGGTGGATGAGGACATGCCAACACAGCATCTGAGAGCCCTCACAATGGCAATGAGGAACCTGAAGTGACAGGAGGCACAGGGTTACGAAAAGCACACACGGCGGATGCAGGCCTGTGCGTGTGCGGCAGCAAGTACAGGACATGGTGGTGAGCCGTCATTGGTGACCCATCCTGGGGGCGGTACAGCTCAGGGCACAGAGTCAGCTGCTGTGGACCGTGTGCCCCAACAATGCACTCAACAGTTGGCCACTGGCCGCTGCCCCCTCCACAGTGGTGGGACCCAGTGTAACTGCAGAACACACAGGACAGGACAATGTGGACAGTGGAGCTCATGTGGACCAGGCCACACAGCCTGCTGTCCCAGCTAGTGATGGCCACAGCCATTATGAGATTCGGGGGGCTGTGGACATTGATAGCCATGACGCCCATGTGCAGTGTGTCGCTGCCACTGCCAGGCAACAGCTACAGGATGTGGTAAAGCTGTTGGGTAGCCTACTGGGGTCCATAAGGGCAGTCATGGACACACTTGGGGAGCTTGAACAATAGTGTGGTGCCGCTACACATGCATGCGGCACCTCGTTGGGGTTGAATGCATCTGTGGTGTGCCATGACACACATTACTGGCAGTGCAGACTGTGTGTACATCATTGCCTGGGGGACTGGGTGCATGTTATATTGTAGTTGTTGGCCTTCCCTTTGTCTTTGGTTTAGCATGTTCCGAACGGCAGAGATGTCACAGTCACCACAGTGTTTGGTTATGCATATATGTGTGTACATGGTCATGTTGGTGTGTACTCAGTTGGGCTGTGGCACATGGCAGCACCAATGCATTGTTCACTATTGCTGTACAGCCATGCCATTGTTGATATCATAGTTTACTGAATGCACCACACCTGTAGCAGAGTGATTGTACAGTTGTTGTTTGTACCTGTTGATACTGATGTTGTTACTGTTCATACACAATATATACACTGTTGATTAGCCTTACCCATTGTTGTCTGTGTCATTTCTATACTGTGGGGTGCCATATGTTGCAAGGGGGGTAGATGCCGACACAGTCATGTATTGGCGGGCATTGTGCGATGTACAGGTATGTGCTATAACATGCGCACGGCGTCGCGGACCGGCACATGCTATGTACACCACAGGACATGTCACATGGTACGCGATCAGTGGGGTCAAGAGCTGGCCACCATGGCCAACAGTCTGTGGCCATGTAGGGCCTGGCATGACAGTGTACACCAGTGGCGTGGATGGTTGGCACATCTGTGATGATGTGCTGGCTGGGGGTACCAAGAGTGCTATGCTGCTAGGGGATAGTAGACATTGTGTATGGCCGAGGTCACAAGACTGTCCTGAATGTCATGCACCCATTGGAGATGGCTACAGTGGTGTACATCTGTCTGGCATCCTGCTGTCCTGGCATGCATGCCCCTGGGCACAGGGGAATGTCAGTGGGGTGGTGGTCATGCACATGTAGTAGCCCACCACATGTGTGGCATGCACGCCGGACCACTGATGGATAGACCAGTTGGCCTCATGGCACACCCCATGCACAGTGGCTACAATCGCTGAATGCACACCCTGCAGCAGACGCCCTGTGACCACTAGCTCACAGCATCACACATGGCTGTTCCCCTGGTGGTGGTGTGTCGAGGTATGCTATGACATCACCATCCCATACACAGCACATATACAGCTACATGGCTGATACAGACATCCGTGACACCACTGCACACCACACACCACATGGGCTGGGTTCTGCCTGCATGGGTGATGGACAGCATATGTGCACAGTGTGACAGCCACATAGTAATGTACATAACAGCAGGTGCAGCAGCGCACGGTGCATGTTGCCGGCACGTCATATATGGGGTTGCACATGGTACGGGAGGCACACATGTGTGGGTGGGTTCGCCTGGCCACACCATTGCCCGCACATGGTGTCCACCAATACGTGTCAGCAGAACTGTCACAGGCTCATGCAGCCCTGGCTGGGTGCCTGACAACTGGGTGTGTTGGCACCATGGGTCCCTGACAGGCCACACACAGTGGCCATGCCTAAATGGCCAGTTGTACTGGACGATGCAGGTACAGTGTGTTGTCCAGCTGATGTCCATGCAACTGCTGTTGGTGTGGGTGTCTGGGCACCATGATATGTCTGCAGGGGTCCGTGTGCGAAAGAGGGGGTGTGCATCCTCATGGGGCAAGGTAAGGGAAGGTGCACTGCCATGTCACCGTGGATGTGTGCTCCGGTGGTGGGTGAACACCCATCCAGTCATGTGTGGGGGGCCGATTGCCACTGGTCTGCTGGCAACACCCTGTGCACACAGTGTCGCCATGATGTGTATGGACCATTTCAATGGGTTTTGGGAAGGCGACTGTTCAGAGGTGCCTCTGCTGGGACACTGGTGGCACACACACCGTTGGCCGGTGGTGACAGGTGTACATTAGGGATGGGCTGTGCTGGTGTACAGGGGCCACGGCACATGGCAGGGAACACATGTGGACCACTGAGCATGGGACCAGAGGAGGGTCACAGGACTGTCCGTGGATCAGATAGTGGACAGCATGGTACGGACCGGCTGCGGGTGCCCATGTCCAGTCACATGGGCCACGCTGCAGAGTGCATGTGGATGGCACACTACACAGTGGCGGTGTATGTCACATCTGCATTATGGGTCCCGGCCAGCTATCGGGATAGACACCCACACATGTTCAGGTCTACACCCCCAGCACCACTGGGGCTGTGGCGGTAGTGCATGTGGTGGGCTGGGTGGGAGCACACTGGGCCAGGCCACACTACAGGCACACCGGTTGGTATACCACCACCACCACTGTATTGCATCTTGGCCAAGTGGTGCAGTAATGGGTGTGGAGCTGTGCGGCCACCCTTTTGCCAGTCACTGCCTGGTCAGCGGCACATGCCAGTTGGCTGGCACCCCCCAAAACACATCACAGAAAATGCCATATCACAGTGGGTCCACATAGGTGATGCACTACCGATGGCAGGACCACAGCGCATGGCTTCCAATGGGGCATGTGTGCGCTGCACCTGTACACCCTAGATGCCTGGGTGGGGGCCTTGAGTGGGCCCCACAGGTCCGTGATGGGGATCATCATGGTGGACACGGATGTCTGCGTCCTGCTGTGTGGCAGCCTCAGTGCAAGGTGGCACTGTCAGTGGCGAGCATATGGTGGATGCTACTGTGTGGCCATGACACAGGGCTACGTGGCATTGCCATTGGGGTCCTGGTATACTCTGCCGTGGTGGGAGACACTACCACCAGACAGTGGTCAGTTCACAGTATGGCTGCAATGGGGCATGGGTGTGGGAACCATGCTCCCAGGATGGTTGGCCTGGGTGTAGGGGCTGGCTCCTCACCACATGCTGTGCCTGTTCGGCCACATGGCCATCATCCACTGCCATTGTCTGTTGCACGCAGGACCATTCATGTCACTGTCAGCCATCTGGGCACCATTCTATCATGTGGTACATGCCCTTGTGTGGACACCACCTGGGTCCACGCAGTCCTGTGACCAGTGTGGGAGGGGTGCCTCGGCGGCCACTGTATTGTACAGGGACACCTCCAGGTGTCCCCTGAGTGCACTGCCATTGCATGGTCGGCTGCATACCGTACTCTGTGCAGACGTGGCCACAGATACGTGCATGTGTCATCTGCAGATGCATGTACCCTAGTGCACTTGAGGGAGTGTGGTGTACTGCTTGGTGCACATGGTCACGTGCAGGACAGTGCCATGTTGGGAGGGCCTCACAGGTTGATATGCCAGCCACATAGCGTGACAGGTGTACACTGCATGTGTTTGGAGGTGGCTGAATTCAGGGTACTGTGCAGGTGTGTGATGTACAGCATGGGTGGTGGCTGCATGGTACGGTCTACCCCAGGGTGTGTCAATTCTGCACACTGTGCAGGCCATCGTACAGGCATGGAACCGGCATGTGGGGGCAATACAGCTATGTGTGTGTCACCGGGCCGGTAACAGTGCACTGACAGGTGTCATGTTCATTGGTAACACATGGACATGGGCTGTCTGGATGTGCAATGCGGTACCCCTGTTCCACACCCTGTACGGTCCTATGTTTCCATCCCTACAGTGGTGCATTGTGCACCTGTCATGTTGGATGGTGATACATCATGGATTGCCACCAGCGGTCCATGGATGGGTCCTACATCATGTGTGTGTATTCGTGTGTGTGCATTGCCATGCAGTGCTACACGTGGATAGGATGTGTGTCGTGGGTGGGCATGTGGGTTCAGGGTCCACAATGATATTTGTCTGGGGCTATGGGGTGCTATGTGCAATTTCCACCGTCCTTGCCACTGTTCAGTGCCATGTGTGACAGTCCCATCAGCACGGCCATCCCATGCCATGTGGTGAGAGTGTGTGCTGTCCTATCTCTGTGCATGTGCAGTGTGGTGGGGGATGTCATTCCGTGTCTGTCTTTGGCATCTTCCCTTGCTGTGCAGTGGTCACCTGTGTCTGGACTGCCACTGCCGCCCTTTTGGAGTGATGCCTCCCCGATGCACTGGCCCTGCACTGCTGCACATCCGCTGTTCCACTCTGTGTGTTGTCCATGGTCACAGCTGCAGCTGCACTGGATACCGCACATGCTTCCATAGCTGTCACCTGCACTGTACTCACCCTTGCCCTGTTGACCTCTGTGTGCCCATGTTGTCCAGCACTGGTTGCCTCACATGCCATTGCTGTGTTCACCGCTGAAGTCACACCAGGTACGAGAGGTACCTTTTGCAGCCTTCACCTGGAGCTTACGGGCTGTTGCACTGACTCCTGTGCAGCCTCACTGTGTTGCACACTGTGTGCCATGGTGGTCCCTGCACTGTCACTGCTGCCCATGGCTGCCAGTGCTGTTTGTGGACCTGTGGTGTGGTCCATGCTGCTGTGCCATACCTGTGTCTATCCTGTTGCTGTGTGTGGACATGTGTCATCCGACTGTGTGTCTAACATGCTCAGTTGGCCAGTGCAGTGTGCAGTGGTGGCATGCATCTGTCCATCCATGCTGGCTGTGCTGTCATGCATGGTGGTTGGTTGTGCACCCTGGCCACATATTGCCTGTGGTGCCATTGTGCTGTGGAACTGTTGTGCCATGGTGGGCTGATCGTGTTCTACTGTGCTGCTATGGGTCTCGGTGTGTCTGTGGACCATTGTTCCTTCAATAGGTCTGTATATCCCACCTCTGCTGTTGTCCTCTGCCACGGTGTCGGTTGGTTCGGTGGCATCCTGTGTGTTGCCATACTCTCCAGTCTGTGTTGCCACTATGCCACCTTTGTGTTGCTCCTGCTAATGTTGTGCACCAGCCACAGAATACACATATGTCTGGCGGATGGTTTGCTGGTCTGCAGTGCCGGGTGCCATTACGTCCTGCATCTGTGGCTGCCCTGCCTGTCACGTGACATATCCACTGCTGTGCCCATGTCCACTATTTATGTATGGTCCATGCAGTGTGTGTTGTATGCCTCCATACACAGGTGGATGTCCCTCCCTATGGACATGTGTAGTGCCATCTCCATATGGTGCCATGACCTGTGACATGTATGGGCTGGCCAGCATTGGCACTGGGTATGGGTCAGTGTGTTGGGCATGTGCAGCAGGATACACATCACTGTGGATGTTGCTGCTGTGTGGCCCATACTGCTGGGATCCTCCCTCAATTGCTGATGCTGACAGCACATTGCTGAGTGGTGCCATATATGGGATGGTGTATTGTGCATGTGGTACACTTGCTGCCTGGCTCATGTTGTGGTATGTGTCCTGTGGCCCTGTGCCACATGCTGCATTGTGGCATTGGCTACTGCCACCATGCATGGCATGGCCTTGTGCGTGACCAGTGACAGTGATCTGGGCCATCACCTGCAATGCTGTGGCCATGGCTTGTGCGACCTGTGTTTGCTCCCACTGTGACTGCACCAGTTGCTGCAGTAATGCTGTCATCAAGTCCTAGCTGTTTGCCTCTTGCTGGACACTTGCCTGTATGCCCAGCAGTATGGCCTCCATGTGTGCCTGTTGGTCCTGTGTATTGTCCACACTGGTCTGCACCATTACATGCATTGCAGCTATGGTCCCCTCAATGCGGGCCATGCTTGCTGTGGTGGCAATGGTGTGCGCCTCCAGTGCTGCATGCATCCCACTCATGCTACCGGCCATGGACTCCTCAGCATTCACCACCTCCTGGAAGTACTGTCTCAGCCCATCATCACTGTGTGTCTGTTCTCCATCACCGTCCTCTGTCGGTTGTGGGGTGTCCACGTGCATGTCCACTGAAGACGTGCTGTCACCGTCTGCCTCCCCTGCTTGTCCATGCGCACCCTGAGTGGTGTCATCTTCCTCATCAGCTGACACTGCAGGGTCCTCCACCAAATCCCCCACATCCCCTGTTGTGGTTGCTGTCGCAGGGCTATCTGTGTCTGGCAATTCGCTTGTGTACCACTCTTCCTCACCCTCCCTGGGCCTTGTGTTTGGATCACTGTGGTGTTGCTGCACCTCCTCTTCAACCTCCTCCTCCTGTGCCACTGCATCTTTGTGTGTGCCTGGGCTGCATGGTGGCATTGTCATGCTGCTTGTCCCGCTGCCTGTCGTGGAGCTTCATGTCTCCATGGCATCATCTGTGGGTATAAAGCACATACATTATGTGGCTGGGTCCTCATCATGTGATCCTCATTGGTGTCCCCATGTTATGCTGTGTGGGTGCAGTTCTGTTAGTGTCCTGTGTACACCTGCCTGTGTGTTGCACGGCGCCACTGGGTCCGGCCTGTCCACATACCTTTGCATTGCATTCCCGGCATTGTGTTGCTGCTGTTGCATGGTTGCCAGCTATCAGTGCTGTGTTATGCACATGTTGTGGGGCTGGCATGGTTGATACCATGCTGTGTGCCACGGGGTATTGCATGTGCACACAGTGTGGTCTGGATGGGTGCAGGGTGTTGTGCTTGTGTCATACAGTGTCCCTTCTTGACATGGTCTTCAGGGTGTTGTGTGGCCTGTGTTCCTGCAGCATTCACAATGCCATGACTGGGTACTGACAGGGGTGGTGTCATGGGTGCCATGGGGGTGTGGTACTGTACAGAGGGGGCTTTGGACTGTGCCCTAGTCTGTGTGCTGCAGTGTTGTGTGCATGTCTGGACTGTGCATTCAGCAGGCATGGGCCATGCTGGGGGCATGGAGTGTACTGGGGGATACTGGTTATGTGTGCATGTTGGGGGGCTGTGGTGTGCGTTGGGGTCCTGGTGGCTTTTCCACGTACTGTTGACAATTGTGGCCTGGGCCACCTGGTTGGGGCTGTGTGTTTCTCTGTCATCACTGTCCATGGCACTGTCACGTGAACCATGCTGCTGGTTCATTGTTCTGTGCATCTGTGTGGCACCCCTTGCCTGCACCCATGCTCCCACAGACTCAATTGCTGCCTGCTAGTGTGCCTTGTGTGCAGCAGCTGTGCTGTTCTCCAGTCCTGTCCACATTGCTGGCATGGGCTGCCCATTGTCATCATGTCACATGTGGCTGGTGCTGGCATGGACCCACATTGCAAGTGTGCTGTTCCTACTGGTGGTGAGGGGGATTCCATGCAGCCGTTGGTGTGTGTGCCTGTGGTGTGGCATTGCCTGGCCTCATGTTGTGAGCTTCTGCTCAATGATGTGCCTACTATCTGGTTCCCACCACTATCCTGCTCTTACAGCTGCGAGCAGGGTGGGCTTTCATTGTCTGCACACCACCCATTATGATGACTGTGTACCCTCTGCTTTGCCCTGGTATCCCACCATTCAGTCTCCGGCCTGCTTGCTGCGCATGGGCATGGTTCCTATCACATTACACTGTTGTTCCGTGTGTTGCTCCTGACCAGAACATGATGCAACAACAGGCTGTCTGCATCTACACATTGTGGTTGGCAGGGTCTCAGGGCTCTCTATTGGTGCAGCACATGGTGCCTTTGGTGACAGGCATGTTGTTTGCCATCACATTTCCGTGTGCTGGCAGGGTTGTTGTGTACATGGTCTCCAGCAGTTGCCCCCCATTGTTACATGTGCACATCCCTTCCACATGGTATCCCCTTCTATTCACATAGGTATGTTCACAGGTGCTACCTGTCATGGCTACTGGGGTTGGACATGTCCCTGTCTCCGTACCAGTGGGGGGTTTCCAGTGACACACTGCTCGGCTGCCTCCACTGCTCATCACCTACTGTTTTGCCTGGACATGTCCTCAGGCTGGCATATGCCTGGGGAAATGCACTCAGCAGTGCTGTGCACATCTGGGTACAGTGCGTGGGCCTGCCTACACCCTTGTGTGTAGGGGCTGTCAGTGCTTGTGCTGAGCCCCACTCCAGTGCTGTCCTGTCACTGCATGGTGTATATGACAGTTGCCTCTGTTGGCTTGTACCTTGCATGGCAGTCTGTTGCCTGAAGAGGTTGAACTCACTGTCTCCTGCAATGGTGTAGCGTCTCAGGTGGCTGGCGACACTCTCCTCCTGTGTGGTGAGTATCTGGGACTCTGATGGGCTGCCTCCTAGTCGCACAGTGTGCATTGTGTGCTTTCTTATCCTTAGAATGCCTCTTGTGGTCATGGTACTGTTTCTGCAGTTCCCTGATGGTCCTCTTTGCTGGTGCAACGGCGTTTACATTTGTTGCCACCTGTGTCCATGCCTGCTGCTGCTTGTCCCCACCCTGGGATAGCAGTAGTTCATGCTGTTTGTGTACCTCCTCAATTAGGACATCTGTTTCTCTGTCTGTGAAGTTGTGTTTCTGGGTATGGCGTGGTTCCCCTCTCTGTCTGGTGGCCTGCACTATTCTCCTTGCCGTAGGCCTTCTGGGTCCCTTGTGTCATTCCACGCCGTGCATCATATTTATGGGGCAGGCTGGCCCTTGCATCATTCTCCTGGTCTTTGCAGCTGCGGGCCCATTTCTTGCAAATTCCGGTGCATGGGGTTTGGCACAGCTTGTTTGATGCAGGGTGGCCCTATGGCACACTGTGCGCCAGTCTACCGCATGTTTGAAATTCTGGCCCAATGACTTGAGTGGCAAACTAGCACTGTTTCCACTTCACCAGTGTAGCAAGAGGCTCCCCTAGCCTTCACCTACACAGTCAGCACTAACTGACTCCCTATCTGCCTTAGAGAAGCACAGGAGGGTTTTTTATACCCACCCCCTGTGGTCAGGTGACAACAGCATCACTAAAACTATAAACTTTTTTATCAAGCTCTCTTTTTAAATTATATAACATCTGAGGGCTTACTAATTATATAAAGAGACAAACCTGAGGTTCAAATCAAAATAACACAGCCCAACAACATAATAATCTTGATGGAGAAGTGGAAAATGTTCCACTTGCCTTTGATTGACAGGTCTTGGTGTATAAATATGGGCCACTAGGGGCCACTGATTTCCAAAGAGGCACCTGAACTGGCATTCTCTCTCTCATTCCCTGGTACAGGCAGGACAGGCTTATTAGACCTCCAGTATCACTAGGCCCCAAATTACCTCATGAATGGTGTGTGGTTTTGTATTAACTTATAAAGACAACAACATAATCCTGGGCTTTATTGTGGGACACAGAATCCTTTGTGACCCTGCAAAATACTTATAAATGTGTTTATTTATACCTTTTATTTCTACATGCTAATGTGGGTAATTTGCAGGAGTGGAATTCCCTTATTAAGAGCATTGCAATATCTTTTAGAAGAAATAAGAGCAGCTATCAGCTGCTTCAATGCTCTAATTTTGGGAAAGCTTTTATTATGCATGCCAACAGCTGTAAAGCTCAGTCGTTGGCTAAACTTTTCATTCTGGCCCTTGGCTCAGGGCCATTTTGGAGTACACACATAGAGACACAGGTACCCTCACAAGAACTCATTGACGAGGGACCTTTGTCTAAGGAGGTTCAAAAATCATTTCATATACTTTAGAGACAACCTGGCTTCTTAACTTCTTTTCTTTGCCATGCTGCTGAAGTACTGCAGGAGCCTAGGGACTTGGATAGAGTGATGCACTTCCAGAGACAAGCTCTTAGACTCCTCTCCTCTCCATCCCAGGCTTTTGCCCCCATCTTGCAGGGCGAGGTTCCTTTGGGTCACCAATGCCACGAAGCAGTACCAGAGGAGCTGCTGTCCCATTCAAAAGAGCGAGCCACACGCAGCACATTAAAATCAAGCTGCTTCTTATATGAGCAGCTCAGTCCTCAGTCTAGCGGCTCCTCTCTCAGTAATTGCCACAGTGTGCTGCTCAGGAGCAGCACAGGAGAGCAACAGGGAGCACTTTTTCTTAGTGCTATGGACCTCTCCAACCTCTCCTAATTCATGCGCTCCATTCTACTCTTGGGGTACCTTGCAGGAAGGGGGGGGTGCATTGTATACAACTACCACATCTATTAGGGCGATACAGTGATACAGCTCGTTTTCGTCTAACATTGCAACCAATTTAGCAGAAAGCTGCTAGAAACATAGAAACATAGACTTTGACGGCAGATAAGGACCGCTTGGCCCATCTAGTCTGCCCATTTCCCTACCTACAGGATAGGCTGCAGACCCTAGTTAACCAACAGCCTATTTCTTCCTACCCCCCCCAAGAATTGCCTTATGTCTGTCTCATGCATTCTTGAATTCTCCCACAGTTTTAGACCCCACAACCTCCTCAGGAAGGCTGTTCCAGGCATCCACGACCCTCTCTGTGAAATAATACTTCCTCACATAGCCCCTGAACCGCCCACCCTCTATCTTTAAATTGTGTCCCCTTGTTCTTGCACATCTCTTTTTCTGAAAGATGCTACCCTCTTGGACTTTGTTGATTCCACTGAGGTACTTAAAAGTTTCTATCATGTCCCCCCTCTCTTCTTTCCTCAAGGGTATACATATTAAGCTCCTTTAGTCTCTCCTTATACGGCTTCTCTTGCAGACCCTGCACCATTTTAGTTGCCCTCCTCTGGACTGCCTCTATCCTGTCTATGTCCTTGTGGAGATGGGGTCTCCAGAACTGTACGCAGTACTCCAGATGGGGTCTCACCAACTGTCTGTACAGAGGGATAACAACTTCCTATTTTCTGCTGCTGATGCCTCTCCCAATGTATCCCAGTATATCCCCAGCCCTCCCTACTGCCTTCTCACATTGCTTGCTAACCTTAAGGTCATCTGATATGATTACCCCCAGGTCCCTTTCCTTTTTTGTTATTGTTACTACCTCCCTCCATTGTGTTTTTTTTTTTTTAATTTAAGTTTATTGATTTTACAAAACCAAAACCACCATGAGACAGGCAAATATACAATTCACAAATAACACATGGTGTAACCAAAGAAAAGAAGAAAGAAAAAAAAAGGCAACCCCCTCCCACCCAACCAAACTGAGCGTGCCAGGTAACCAACATATCAAAGTTGGATAATTAGAACAGTAACTGTTCAGAGAACATTTTGTCCCCTTATTTGGCAAATATCAACTGACAATATGTGACAGAAACAAAGTGCCTACACGGGCATCAGGCATAAAATCAAGAACTCATTGATGTAGATACAATGCTTGCAACCTACCCCATTTTTTCTGGAACAAATCCATATGTCCACGCATACTAGCCACTAGTTTTTCGAATTGAGGTAGGCAGAGAGCTCATTCAGCCATTCGGCATAGGACAATGCCAATTGGTCAGTCCAATGCCTAAGAACCAGCCTCTTAACCGCAACCGACACTAGGGCAATGTGATACCGTCGCTCCACACTTTTAATACTAGCATAGTCCCCCAGAATGCAAATCTCCGGGGTAAAACAATCCGAGAGACCTAGTAGGGGATCTAAGTTATCCCGGATGGAAGACCATAACGGGGCAACTTTATCACAGGACCAGAAAATATGTAGGGAGTCCCCATCCCCTTGCATACATCTGGAGCAAAGAGAAGTGGGAAGCTTTTTAAGTTTAAAAAGCTTTTTAGAAGTGTAGTACATATTGTTCACTATATAATATTGAGTAAGCCTAAGTCTGTCCTGCGAATGGTATTTATGGAGGCTCTTCCAGATATGAGACCAGTCCAGAGTAGAGTCCGTAACAGAGAAGAGCAGATATTAGAGCCCTCAACAGGTTCCAGATTTATAATTTAAAAGAAAGGAATATGTTTAACGAAATAGAATGCGGCTTGAAGCAAGGGTTGCTATTTGGCTTAGGAAGGCGACCTTCGATTCATTAATAGAGGTACCAAATTTCCTGCAATGAGATGTCTCAACTGGTAAACTTTGAAAATCATAGAATTGGGAATAGCATATTTATTAAGAATATCCACTGACAAAGGAGAGATCGCTGATCGTAGAAATGCTCTAGATTAACATCCTTAATATGCGGAGCCACTGGGGTAACCACTTAATTACCCAATTTGATGTTAGGGTTACTCATAACCGTTGTCCCAAATCCTGCATGGGAAAATATTCATATAATGCCAGCACTGAAAGGGACTTAGGGATCTGAGGTTGTACAATCCTTTATCCATGGCGAAAGCACTGAAGGGGGGGTATAGAAAACTGCATAAGGATCCATCTTAGCCTCTGAGAGAGACCACCTTTCAATTTGAAGCCAAACTGGGCAGAAGAAGTCCGGATTTGCGGGAAGCCATCTCCCTAACTTTGCAAGATGGGCCACCCAATGATAAAACAAGAGATTAGGAAGTCGAAGGCCACCTTTATCTTTGGGAAGGGAAAGCTTACTAAATGATCGCCGTACTCCTTTCCTTGCCAGATAAAATTTGAGAACATCATGTGAAACTGCTGAAATAGGAGCTAGGCAACCAGAGATTTAGTAAGTTAAGGGATAAAAGATCGTGGAAGAACATTCATTTTAATAATGTTAATCCATTTAAAGAGAAATGGGAAGGCGGACCAACGCGACAGGTCTTGCTGGATGAGACTCTTAAGATCATCTAGGTTAAGCTTCTTAATAAGAAAGGGGTCTGTTGTATAGTGGATCCCTAAATATTTAATCGATTTGGAGACCATCTCATACCCAAATTAACAAAATCCTGGCTATACGTGTGAGCATTTAAAGGAAAGATTTCGGATTTAGAAATATTCAATCTGTATTGAGAAAAAAACACCATATTGTCTGATAACCTCCAATGCAGATCTAAGGGAGTTGGCAGGAGATTCAATGTGTAGGAGTATGTCATCCACATAAGCAGACAAAACCAGTTTCTGCTGGCCCACCTAAACTCCCTAATAAGTGCAGAGGATTTAAGCTTAATGAGAAGGGCTCTAAGTATAGATTAAAAAAAGGGGAAAGGGCAACCTTGTCTAGTACCTGTGTACAATCTAAACAGCGAGGAGAAAACCCCATTACAATATATTCTGGCCAAAGGAGCCTTATACAAGATCTGAACCCGCCTCACGAAAGAAATCAGGAAACCCATCCTGGCCATCACAGCCCAAAGGAAGGACCAGTCGACCCGGTTAAAGGCCTTCTCTGCATCCAACGAAACTAAGGGCATGGGGAATTGGGACTCACGGGCGTAATGAGAAATATGGGAAAGTGTTCTTAAATGGTCTGCTGAGGATCTAGAGTACAGAAAACCCACCTGTTCCGGACTAAGTAGATGAGTCCAGACCATCTTGATTCTCTCGGCCAGAACCTTAGAAAGAATCTTCATATCATAGTTTTGGAGGGATATGGGTCGATAGTTTGCTGGATCTGTAGGAGTCCTTCCTGACTTAGGTATTAAAATAATAGTGGCTTCAAAAAGAGTGGGATCTATGACACAAGAGGAAAAGAGACATTCATAAAGCTTAAGAAGTATAGGAGCGAGATCCTTGGAAAGAACTTTATAGAAATTAGCAGGAAACCCGTCTGGCCCAGGTGTCTTATCTGAGGCCATAGAGGCAATGACTTTCTCTATCTCCGCCAGAGAGAGAGGGGTGATCAGAATTCCTTTATGAGAAGGCAATAATTGAGGGATATCGATACCAGCTAGGTATGTCTCAATATCCGAGGGAGAAGCAGGAGATAGGGGCGAGCTATATAAGTCCGTATAGTACTTCTCAAAGATTCGCACGATTCCTCTAGGAGAGGTTTCTATGGAGCCGGTTGGTGTTTGCATGGTTGGGATTAACCTAGAACCCTCCAATGCATGAAGGCGCAGAGTCAAGAGCCTCCCGGCCTTCTCTCCATGATCAATATATTTTGCATGGGTTCTAACAAGGCAATACTAGGCTTTCTCTTTTAGAAGGTCAGTATATTCATTTTTGGCTGACACAAGAGCCTCTAAGGAAGATAGCGAGGAGGTCGGAGAGTAAGCAGCCTCTAGCTCTTTAATTTTATTCATTAGGAAAACTGTACACGTTAACGGGCTTTCTCCTTGCTGCCGCTAACTTAATTAGCTCACCCTAAGGTAGCATTTGAAGCACACCAAATAACATCGAACCACGGGAAGAGCCTAGGTTTTGACCATGAAAAGAAATCAAGGATCTTATATGCTCCACCGTATGACGATCCTTGAGCAACTGGGTATTGAGTCTCCAGGTGGTATCCCGATAGAACTGAGGATCCGGAGAGACTTGAACCCAAACCATTGCAAGGTCAGAGAGAATAATCGGCTCGATGCAGGCCTGGCGGAGATCCGAAAGACGGGATTTACTAATCAAGATATAGTCAATTCTCGACCACGATCCGTGAGGTTGAGAGAAAAATGAGAAGGCCTGAATGGAAGGGTTAGAGAGTCTCCAAGGGTCGCACAGCCCCAACATCTGTGAGAAATCGAACAAAGCCCTTTGCGTAGCTGTCGGAGGTCGACTATCTTGGGGCTCCTTGTCCAGAAGATAGGAGGGTGGAACATTCCAGTCCCCCCCCAAAAAAAATTGCGAGGGAAGGAGAGCACTCATTTTATCAGCAAGGACCATAAAAAACTCAGGACTGCCCCCAGCCGGCCCGTAAACGGAGCCTAATACTACAGTGTTCCCATTAAGGGTACCCCTAACCAAAATAAACCTGCCATCCGGATCTTCCACCACTAGGTCTCTCGTAAATAAAACATGCTTTTTAATTAGTATAGCCACTCCCCTACTATAGTTAGATCAACTCGCCATATACACCTGTGAAAAACCAGATCAAGATAACCATTTAGCCTCCATACCATTTAAGTGGGTCTCTTGGAGAAACAGTATACCTATTTGCATCAGAGTACAGTGATTAAAGACCTGAGTTCTTTTGATCTTTTCCCTTAGCCCGTGCACATTCCACGACACTATTTTAATATCACTAGTAACCATTTTAGGTATAGCGTGAAAAGGGGACATATAGTAGAACATCCAAAGTTGAAACTGAAATAAAGGCACACTCGAACCCCAACATTCCATGCCCCCCCAGCCTGCCAAAATATATCCATTGGTAACAGTGGCAATCCAAAGGAACTAAAATCATTAAAGAAAGGAACATGCCAATGCGTGACTTGGCAGGCCAAGACCCCCAAACTACTCCCCAAACCCCGTAAGCAACTATATACAATATGGCACCAGAGCTGGGAAATGTCAAAACCAACATGCCAGATCCAAAGCTCTGGCAACCATCCTCCCCATGTGAATCCAGAATCCCCCACCATACAAAGCCCAGTTAAGGAAAGAAGATACATACCAACTATCCTACGAAAGGAAAAACCTGTCCCAACCCACCCAAAAACAACCAGTAGGGACTCTGCAGATGGATCTGGATTGGCAAACCCCCCATCCATGGGCTCGCGACTCAGCTACCACAAGGAGCCGGGCCAGGAGAGACATCTCCCCCTCATCGCCCACTGCCACAACTATCTAGGAGAGGAGGGGAGAAAAAGAGAGGGGAGTCCCCTACATCAGAGCGACTAACGATCCGTACTAGTTGCAGCGTCTTCCCCATTTAAACTTTAAAAAAGAAAAGAAAAAGCCCCCCCAGAAAACGATTTAATAACTCACCCCCTGGATAATATAGGGAAAGGAGAGTGTAATCACACGCCAGGTAATCCCGAATGGGAATCTAGCCATCAACCAGGCGGCTTTGTTTCCGGGGGCACTACATTACGGCAGGACCGAAACCCGGTCCTGCGCCTAAATCGGAACCTCTGGGAACCCCATCCCTATCGCCTAGTTCCAGGGAGGGACCTAAAGGTCCTCGATCGTGGCCTAGTCCATTCCTGCACAGCCCGCCGAGACCCCCATCCAGCGAAGGCCCAAGGACTGACTGAGGCAGGTAAGAACCCTCAAGGACAATCGGGGAATTAGACAGCCAAGGTATAAAATCGCCTATCCGAGAGACTAGTAAGAAAGTAACCACCCCAAAACTGATTTAAACCTAGACCCATCAAAACATCTTCCAAATACAACAGCCCTGCATGTTTCAACCATTCAGCTTGAAAAGATCAGGGAGTTTGGTTGCAAGGTCCTTTTGAGCCGCATCTGGCTAGTTGTAGTTATAGTTGACGCTGGCAATTGTGACTCTAAGAGTAGCAGGATAAACCATCCTAAAAGGTATAGACGCAGCGATCAGCTTTTGAACTGTTGCATGGAAAGCGGCTCTTTTGAGTCTCGTTTCTTTGGGGAGATCCTGTGCGATCCTCAGCCTTGCTGATCCCCATGTAATTTCTTGTAGGTCTCGGGATTTGGTGAAGATATGTTGCCGCTCAATATAGCTCAGAAATTTAATAATTATGGGTCGCGGGGGGGAACCGGGTGGTGGTCGGGGCCTCAATGACCTATGTGCTCTCTCGAGGTGGTAACTCGGGTTAATCGGTGAGGGCCCGACTATTTTATTAAAAAATCGCTGCAGAAAAGCCAACAAGTCTGGTCCTTCTTCCAGTTCCGGCAGGCCTAAAATGAGAAGATTGTTCCTCCGGTTGCGGCCCTCCAAATCTTCAGCTTTCAATTGGAGTTTCCGCACCTGTAGCGTCAGCCCGGACATCTCAGCTTCAGCCTTCCCCCTCCATTGCTCCAGGGAGAAAATCCTAGCCTCTGAGTCGGACACCCTCACGGTGAGGGAGGAAAGGTCCCCACGCAGTGATTTCAGCTCCATTGTGATATCCTGCAGAATAGTCTTAATCGGGGCCATCTCCTGCAGGAACTTGTCTTCGGTGAGCAGGCTCAGCACTTGGGACTTATCTCCAGATTTCTCAGTCCCGGTGCTCGCTTGATTCCGCGGTTTCTTTGGCTGCTTCTCAGAGGTCGCAGGCGGGGTGTGTGCCTGGACGCGGCCTGTTTCTTATCAACATCCATCTCTTCCCAAAACCCCAAGGGCTAGCAGGAATCACACCCTAGGGCCAGTATTTAGAACATAGGCGACCCAGTAGTGGCTATTTAGCCCGTTTTAGTATTCTGAGGGCTGTAAAATGTGGCAGATGGGACGTTTGTAGGAAAGAGCTCAAGCCCCTGCTGCCATTCAGCAAGCTGCCATCACGTGACCTCTCCTCCCCCCATTGTGTATTCTTCTCCTGGGTTCTTGTTTCCCAGATGCATTATTTTGCACTTCTTTGCATTGAATCCTAGCTGCCATACTTCTGACCATTCCTCCAACCTTGCCAAGTCCCTTCTCATCCTTTCCACACCTCCTTGTGTATCAACCCTGTTGCAGATCTTTGTGTCATCTGCAAAGAGGCATACTTTTCCTTCCAGTCCCTCTGCAATGTCACCTATGAAGACATTAAAAAGGACTGGACCCAATACTGAACCCTGCGGTATCCCACTAGTAACCCCTCTTTCTTCAGAGTGGACTCCACTTACAATTACCTTCTGTGTCCTGTTGTCCAGCCAATGTTTTACCCAGGCTACCACCCTGGGACCCACTCCCAGGCTGGTTAATTTGACTATTAATCTTTTGTGTGGGACTGTGTCAAATGCCTTGCTAAAGTCTAGGTAGGCCATGTCCACAGCCCCTCCCTGGTCTACTACTTTGGTCACCCAATCAAAGAAATCTATTAGTCTGACATGACCTTCCCACTGTGAACCCATGCTGCCTTGGGTCCTGTGCCCCACTGGCCTCTAGGTACTCAACTATTCTTTCCTTCAGAAGTGACTTCACTTTTCCTACCACAGAGGTCAAACTGACAGGTCTGTAGTTTCCTGCCTCTGTCTTGGTCCCACTTTGTGAAGGGAATCACATCCGCCTTCCTCCAGTCCTCGGTACCACACCATCCTCCCATGATTTATTAAAAGAGTAGCCAGTGGTTCACTAGTTCCCCTTAATTTTTTTAGAATTCTGGGGTGAATTCCATCAGGCCCCATTGCTTTGTCCACCTTTAGTTTTAGGAGTTCTTGCAGAACCCTTTCTTCTGTGAAAGGACTGGGATCGACCCCCTATCAAGAGTGCTTCTGTTAATTGGATTAGCACTTCCTCCTTCTTTGTGAATACTGAGCAGAAATATTCGTTCAGTATCTCTTCTTTTCACTGTCTCCTCTGCCCACCCACCATTCATTCTATTCAGCCTCACTATCCCTCCTTTGTTTTCTATGCTCGCTGATGTACCTATAAAAGTTTTATCCCCCTTCTTAACCGAGTTGACTATCTTTTCCTCAGTTTGGGCCTTTGCTATTCTGACTTCCATCCCTGCTTCCTTCTGCCTTAACTGGTACAGCTCTCTGTCCTGCTCCTTCTGTGTTTTCTTATACTTCCAGAATGCTATCTTTTTCTTCCTGACTTTCACAGCCACCTCTTTTGAGAACCATAGTGGCTTTTTCTTTCATTTTGATTTGTTTATTTGCTTCACACAAAGGCCTGTTGCCTCTGTGATGGCAGTTTTGATGATTCCCTATTGTTGTTCCACACCTCCTTCTAGACTGTTTGCTAGTGCTTTTCTGAAGTACTCTCCCATCTTGCCAAAGTCAGCTCTCCTGAAGTCCAGTACCCTCACTTTTGTATGGCTTGACACTGTAGCTGAGTTTAACATGAACCACACTGTTTGATGGCCACTTGTTCCCAGATGGCAACCCACTTCTAGATCTGAGATCCTCTCACTGCCCCTGTTCGAGAGTACAAGATCTAAGATTGCTCCCTCATGAGTGGGTTCCGAAACTAGCTGTCTGAGACCTGCCACCTGTAGGGCATCAAGAATGGCCCTGCTCTTGGATGTGGCTGCAGCAAATGTGCTCCAGTTAACATCTGGCATATTCTGGTCTTCCATCAACAGTATCTCCCCTTTCTCTGCCATCCTAAGAATGCCTTCTATCATATCCTTGTCCATTCCCTCCCCCTGACATGGGGGTCTGTACACAACCCCTGTGTGGATTGTGGTGCCCTTTCCAGTCTCTAAGGTGACCCACAGTGCCTCCTCTCCTCCCTGTTTACTCTTTTGTTCAGTTGCTTTTATCCCTTCCTTTACATAGAGAGCTTCTCCTCCCCCTCTTCTCCCCTGCCTGTCTCTCCTGTAGGTTATGTACCCTGGTATGTTAACATCCCAGTCATGGTTCTCTGTGTACCATGTTTCTGTGACTGCTACGATATACAGGAATTCCTCTTCCATCAAGGTCACCAGCTCATAGAGCTTGTTGCCCAGACTACGGGCATTGGTACTCATTACCCTCCATTTCCTGATGGCCTTACTCCTTTTTGCCCCATCTCTGTCATTCGTGCCTTTGTCACTTTCTCCATTTACCCCTTCCCTTCTCCCTATCAACACCTCTATGTTGGTGTTTACCACACTTACTACTGTGATTTTTTTGGGGGGGGGCTAGGATTTCCTTGCTCCTTTCCAATGCCACCCCCCTTGGCTAGTTTAAATGCTTGCCAATGAAGCATTTAAACCTATCACCTAGGATCCTGGTTCCCCTCCTGGACAGATGCAGCCCATCATGCCAGTATAGGCTTGCATCACTCCAGGTGGACCCCCAGTCCCCAATGAAACCAAATCCCTGAGCTCCACACCAGTTTTCAACCACTGATTGAATCCCATGGTGTGGAACACCTAACCTTTCCTTCGCCATAGATGGGCAGTACCTCCGAGAAGGTTACCGTGTGTGCTACTGTCTAAGGCCCCTCCCAAATTCCACAAACTCTTCCTGCACTTCTCTAATCCCTTTCTTAGCCAGGTCATTTGTCCCTAGGTGGACAATGACATCCACTCCCTCCCTGTGCAGCTGCTCGGCAATCCTGAGGATTCGCTCCCGTCCCTCAAGCCATGGCTCCAGGCAGGCACCTTACCTCCCTCTCCCTTCCTCCCCCAGTTCTACCTTCCTAACAATGGAATCCCTACCAGGAGTTGTTCCTTCTCCTGTGGGGTCTCATGCCACCCTCCTCTGGGTCTCCTTTGTGGAGGTTCCCAGAATCCTCCTTGGTCTCCACTGTGGTTGCCTCCATAGAGGAACCACACTTTGCCAGAATGGCATAGGAATTGTGGAGAGGTACAACTGGAGGGATGCCTCTGTTCCACCACCCTCACCCTCCCTGAGCCCACTGTAGTCCAACCGCTCCTCTTTCTTGGCAACCTCTGAGGCAACGGCAGTGGCACTGGTGGTCCCTGGATGGAAGAGGAGGTCCCACAACTCCTGGCCAACTCAGCCTGGAGATGAGCAACCTCCTCCCTCAGCCCAGAGAGGTGCCTGCAGATGGGACAACACCGCATCCTCCAGAACGTCTCCCAGAAGACTGCTGCTCCACAGCCACTGCACTGCACCACTCCCATCATGTCTTATTTCTGGCCCATTAACTGTTTGCAGTCCTTACTCTTTCCTCTGTTTTTTTTTCTCTCTCTCCTTACTTTCTGCCTGTGTGCCCTTTAAGCTTCTGATTGTCCTGTTCTGAGACAAGAATATCCTATATTTCTCAGTAGACCCCTTACTTGCTCAGAGGCAGACCTCCAGCAGCTAGAGGGGGCCGGAGAGCTACTCTTGCCCTTCTAGGATGGTGAGTCTTTGGTGGCTCTGTGATCACTCACTTCCTGCTTCCAAACAGGAAGTTCCTGTTGTCAGTCAAATCCTGTGCCTATAAAAGTAGAACTAACTTTGGATGGGAGGGTGAGGGGAGGGAAGGAGGGCAATATAGTCCCAGCAGAGAAGTCCAGTCACACAGCAGTCCTTTCTTCTGGTGTCTTCTGCCAAGCTACTAGCAGACTCTTTCTAAGGCAGTCTTTAAATGTAGCTTCCTTCTAGCTAAGCCACTCCCCCTACTTACTAGATCTTTCTACAAGTAATTTAAACCTCATAGCTGTCAAGTCCTTTCAATCACCTGAGATTTACTCCTAGATAACTTTTCAGATAACCATTCAGTTCAGTTAACTCAGACAAACACACACTTTTTTTTGTTTTGTTTGTTAGTTTTTTTTACCCTAAATTAAAGGTCCAAGTACAAGTTAACAACAGGGGAGCTACCAAAAACATAATGAAACAGTCATAATTAGTAATGAGTGACTGTACTAATAGCATCCCTTATTTCTATATTGTTTTAAATGATAGAGCAGCAAGGGAAAAGGAAACAAAAAGGAAAGGGGTTGCTGCTCCTGTCTTGTCTTCTGTATTTGCATACATTTCATGTAAATTACCTTACATGTCTTGTCACCATATCAGGGAAAGTCTATTCATGGTGAAATAAAATAAACCATTTTACCAGCCACTTGCTGTGTACAAGCGTCCCCATTTTCTTAAAGACATAGGGCCAGAATTTCAAAGCCCCAGGTATGATGCAAGGGACATGCGCCAAACAATAGTGGCGCAAGGGAGTCTAGCGTCAAACATTGTGTCAGACCCAATTTTCAAAGGAGCACTGTGTCAAAAGCAGTCCACCTTGTGTCAAAGGTCGCTGTGTCAGCCTTGTACCATAGAAATGGCAGCACCATGATGCAAGACATTTTACACCACAGAAATGGTGCAAGACCACACCTGGGGGAATTTCAAAGCTGCACCACTGACACCAAACATATCAAAGTACCGTCAGCTGCTAAGCCAATCAGATGTGGTCAAAGGTACACTAGAGCATATATAGAGACTCAAAGCAGGTGGTCAGACCTGACTATGCTAATATTAAGGGCCAGTATTCTCCTGCAGGACTAGATTAGAACATTTTGTGGGCTTAGTTTTGGCCATTTCATCTGCCGTTTTGTTTACTTAGCTGGTGTCATTCTTGTCCTTTGCATCATTTGTTTGACTCAGCTTGCACCATTTTGGTTACTCAGTTTGAACCAGTTTTACTCAGTTTGCACCATTTTTCATGAGTATGCACAATTTCTACTCAGTTTGCACCATTTCCATCAGTTTGCACCATTTCAGCTAAGTTTTCACCATTTTTGCACTCAGTTTGCATCATTTTCGTTCCTTGCATCATTTTTCTGACTTAACATGCACCATTTTTGACTCAACTTGTACCATTTATTTTGATGCAGTTTGCGTCATTCCCATCCCTTATGCCACTGTGTTGACACAGTGGACCTCTTGCATCAGGGGACTTTGCCACACAGACCACTTTTCTTGCAAAATATGGTGCACAGTACATGGTGCACCAAGATGTGATTCAAGTTGGTTGTTTGATGCAGCTTGCGTGGATCTAAGGACCCCTTTGAAAATCCGGCCCATATTCTGCACCACTCGTATGTATCTTCCCATTCAAAGGGAAAATACATTTCTGTATTTCTGCTGTGGAGGTCAATGAGCATTTGACCTTTCCCATACCACTGGACCCAAGAGGATATAAATAATAAAAGAGACAGGGATAGCATAAGAGAGGGGAAAGTTGTGCCCAAAGGTGGCCTACTTTCTGGACTAGAAAAAATAGAGATAGAAATAGCAAAGAAAGGTTGCAACCAGAGTATTTTAAAATAAAAAAGGGTCCTAGATCCATGACAGGGTTGTCCCCTGACACATCAACATACATATCATAAGAGAAAAGTCTAGTATAGGGCCTCACTGACAGATACATGCCCCAAACCCAAAGGGATTTGTGTTTTGAATTTTTGTTGGTGCATGCTTTGTCACTACCTTCCTCTCTGGTGTACACTTTCTTTTATTTCTAGTCACATCACAATCTGTTCATAATGTGCAAGCTGCCCTGATGGTCTAATACTGCTATGTTACACTACTTCTTGGATGACCCAGGTTCAGGAGTGAACCTAGGGTCTCTGCTGTCTGGTTTGTGTTGCTCCAGCTTGTGTAATTCAGAAAGAATGGATGTCTCTGAAAGCCTCAGATTTCTAGTTGTCCACGTTGTACAGCTGATAATGCAGTGGAATTATATTCTGAGTGGTCTGGGTTTGAATCCCAGCAAAGGCACTTATTTCACACTTTTGTCTATTGGTATTCTATATACTGTGGTCCCAATATTCAGAGTTGTGCCTGGTAATGACGCATGTGGTGGCGCAGCGCAATTGTGTTGTACTGGAGAAACCCAGAGATATATTCAAAAGAGATGGGCAATGGAGTATCTCCTCTGAATATATCAGGTAATGCGCACTGCACAAATACGATGTGCTGGCACACACACACACACCCCCCCCCACAGACAAGGCTGAATACCAGGAATAGGAACTGCACCAGTGCAACAGAGTTACGCAGTGCGCAAACTCCTGATATTGGGTCGGCAGTATGCAAATGGGGCCATAATGTATGCAAGGCACAAATGGGGCCATTTGCATGTCATAATGGCCCCATTTGCATGAGTTGTGCAGGGCAGGCCAGCAAAATACGCATGGCACCCTGCACAGCATATGGTACTGTCAGAGAGGGTCTAGTGGCACCCCCACCCTCCTCGTAGCCCTGATCACGGTAAAATAAATATTTACATTTTCCCTGGTAGTTTAGTGGCATCCCACACTCTCCCATAGCCCTGATCACTGTGAAATAAATATTTACATCTTCTCTGGTAGTCTAGTGGCACCCCCCCCCTCCCGCTGCTCAGATCCTCATAGAATAAATATTTCAATCCTCCCTGGTAGTCTAGTGGTCCCCAACCCCTCCCATAGCTGCAATGCCCATAAAATAATAATTAATCTTCCCTGGTAGTCTAGTGGTAACCCCCACCCTGCCCATATCCACGTTCACCCGTATGAGCAATGAAAATATTTCCCTGGTGGTCCAGTGGCCCCCCCACCCACACAGGACCAACTGCCCATCCAGCTCCCGCCCATCATTGGCAGGCAGCAGCAAACCCACCCATATACCTCTGCAGCTGCCCACTGAATGACAGCTTACAGTATCAGCTGTAAGCCCATTGGTCCACACTGTGGACCAATGGGCTTGCAGTGAATACTGTATCAGTCATTCACAAATATGTGAATGAAGTCACTAGACTACCAGGGATGATTTATATATTTATTTAATGCTAATCGGGGCTACAGGGAGGGTGGAGGGGGTCCACTAGACTACCAGGGAAGATGTGGGTGCTTCTGCACAGTGTACTGGGTGGGTGGGTGGCCACCCATGGCTGGCGGCGGCTGCTGAGTTATGCCTTGCAGTGCAGCACCTCACCTGTGGGTGGCCACCATTTGAGCAGTTTTTTGCAGGCTCAACTTTGAGCCCAGGTATGCAGCACATCGCAGAGCTGTGCAGGCATATGTGACACACATCCCAGGCTGAATATCGGGATGTGCCACATATGTATGGGCATGCCTCCTGGAGATAAGCCGCATACATTATCTTTGGGCTCCGGAACATGAGGACTTGCGCTGTGCAAGTTCCTCCTCTGAATATTGCCCCAGTGTACATTTCTCGTGTTGCGCTGGCACAACCCCTTTGAATATCTGGCCCTGTATGTCTACATCACACCAATATGGATTAATGTAATTGATGTTTGTACATCTCCAGGTTGTATAGAACAGAACAGTATTATGAGCATCCTGTACTCAAATCCCAGCTAGGGCACTTACTTATTTCTCAAGTGTGTCTATTTGTAGTTCATATATATGCATGCACACACACATACACATGACACCCTTACTTACTTACTTGGTATTACTTGGTATGAAAGAACAGAAGAAGGCCAGAGCCCATCGAGACTGTTCCCCACACTATGTGGGACATTATTTATCTATTATCCCTCAACCAAACATCTAATTTGTTTTTAAAGACAGTGGCACTAGTTGCCTTTACCAATTCTTGTGGCAAGGTGTTCCATACAATGGATGCTCTTATTGGAAAAAAATTTCCCCTTTTCCTGGTTTTAGAAGTTTTTACTTCAAGCTGTTTATTATGCAGTCTCGGAACATGTCTCCTTTTGGAGAGTGTTAGACCACATTTTTCCATTAGATCTGGTGAATTTATTAAATTAAAAACCATAAGCTTATCACCTCTTAATCTTCTAGCTTGAAGAGAGAAGAGACCAGTAGCTTTTAATCTGTTCTGATAATCCAAGTTTGTTAATCTTGGAATCATTCTAGTTACTCTCCTTTGAATCTGTTCAAGAATTGCTATGTCTTTTTTTTGGTTTGGAATCGAGAAAGGGGAGCCATAGTCTAGATACGGTCTAATGTATGCCCTATACAATGGAATAAGGCATTGTTCAGTGCGATTAACAAAAGTGCATTTTATTTGCCTCAAAAGTCTGTTGGTCATGCAAGCAGTTCTAACACAGTGATCATTTGATGTAAGTTTATTATTAACATATATCCCTAAATCTTTTTCAAAATTTGATGAGTGAAGTGGTAGTCCGTTTATATATCGTTTTTGGATTATTTGCACCAAAATGCACTACTAAACATTTGTCTTGATTAAACTGCATATGATTTTCATTTGCCCAGAGTGTTAATTTTTCCAAATCCTTCTTTAATGCCCTTGTGGATTAAATGTAATGAAGTGTGTGTAGCTCTAAATTATGCACTTGGGATAGACTTGGTGTCACTTATGGAGTCCTCGTTCCCAGTCGTCCTGGTGGGCAGCTGGTACAGTGGCACATCAGAATGATATTCTGAATGGCCTGGGTTCAAATTTCAGCAAGGGCTCTCAATTTCCACTCACTTATGTTTGTTCATATTCCATAGATATGCATATTAGGGACTTGTAGATTAAATGACTATCACAGTACTTTTGTTGGTGTTCAGCACAGAATTTGTGATGCTCATTTATCATCTGTAAGTAGCCTGGCTGGTAATTGCAGCCAGTTCAGCAGAAGACATTGGGGTAGGTGGTTGGACTGGTTCAATGCAGCCTATCTAACTGAACTACGAGGTGCATATAATGTATTTTTTCTCTGTTTCAGAAGATACTCAGCCTGTGGCTCTGTTTGTGCTCAGAGCCGTGTATACCTTGTAAAATTGTACTGTTCTTAGCTTTGGTGTCTCTATGTATATACTGTATATTCCTGTACTTATCTTAACTGTGCTTACTGTCTACAGGTTATGTTCACATGGTTCTATTTTGACTCTGCATACTGCCTAACTTGTGTCATGTTGTCCTCTGTATGAACCTGTGTCTCACTGTGTCTGTATCTCATTGTAATCTCCTGGGTCGTACCTGAAAATAGGCATATAACTTGTCTAGTGTACTTACCTGGTCAACAAAAGCTAAATAAAGAAATAAACTTTCTTCTTTAGCGGCAATCTCTGGGCTGCTCCACTCCAGCACCAGAGCAGGATTTCTGGGCTGATTTTGCCACTGGGGACCGAGCTCCTATACTGGAGCACACAGCAACTGCCTGTTTTGAAAGAAAAATAGGGTGCCAATTTGAAACTGCCAGAGCAGTTTAAATTGACCCATGGGACAGAATCACCAGCCAGTTCAGCGGAGGACATCAGGGTAGGAAGTTGGACTGGTCCCCATTGGGACATCCTCCTGTCCGCATACAGGGGCGGAATTTCTACACTAAATTTTCTTCTTTTGCTGCAGTCTCTGGACTTCACTGCTCCACTCCTGCACTGGAGCAGGATCTGTGGGCTGATTCACCACTGGGGACTGAGATCCTATACTGGAGCACTCAGCAAGCTGCCTGTTTTGAAAGAAAAAAAGGGTGCCAATTTTAACCTGCTAGATCAGTTTAAATTGGCCCATGGGAGAGAATCGCCAGCCAGTTCAGCAGAGGTTGGACTGGTCCCCATTTGGATACCCTCCTGTCCACATCCAGCTGTGGAATTTTTCCACTAAATTTTCTTCTTTTGCTGCTATTTCTGGACTGCTCCACTCCTGCACTGGAGCAGGATTTCTGGGCTGATTTTGTTGCCAGGGACCAAGCTTCTATACTGGAGCACACAGCAAGCTGCACATTTTGAAAGAATAAAAGGGTGCCAATTTTAAACTTCTGGAGCAGTTTAAATTGGCCCATGGGACAGAATTGCTAGCCAGTTTAGTGGAGGACATTGGGGTAGGAGGTTGGACTGGTCCCCATTGAGATACCCTCCTGTCTGCATCCAGTGGTGGAATTGCTTCACTAAATTTCTTCTTTTTCTGCAATCTCTGGACTGCTCCACTCATGCACCGGAGCAGGATTTCTGGGCTGATTTTGTTGCCAGGGACCAAGCTTCTATACTGGAGCACACAGCAAGCTGCCCATTTTGAAAGAATAAAAGGGTGCCAATTTTAAACTTCTGGAGCAGTTTAAATTGGCCCATGGGACAGAATTGCTAGCCAGTTTAGCGGAGGACATAGAGGTAGGAGGTTGGACTGGTCCCCATTGAGACACGCTCCTGTCTGCATCCAGTGGTGGAATTTTCTAGGCTAAATTTTCTTCTTTTGTTGAACTTACTGTTTGGGTGGATCACTATAAGCCTGACATCTTTGGCATTGCTGAAATGTGGCCAAAGCCTTCAGTCCCTGACTCTGTGTGTGCTGTCCCTGGCCTCAACCTCATTAGGCATGACCACGTTGGGAAAAAACGAGGTGGAGAAATATTGATTTACTACAAAAATCACCTAAACCTGTCCATCATTCCTCACTGACAACCTCCCCTGCCCCCAAATGAGTTTCTTCACACAGTATTATTGTTGGGTAACTCAAAAAAACTGCATATAGTCTGTGCTTATAATCATCCGAAGAGTGGTGCACAAGGGCTAACCTACCTCCTTGACTCCATCTGCCCTAAGGTCTGCGGTAATGAGTTGATGATTTCAGGCAACCTTAATCTTAACTAGCTAGGAGGACATTCTAGGCAGCATGAGCCCCTGCTGGCTGGCCTCACCCTCTCTTAGCTTATTCAGGAGCCCACTATGCTGTCAACTACTAGTGATAAAAGTACTCGCTTCAACTGGGTGATGTCAAACAGACCCGAGAGGATTGTCTGCTCAGGAATCCTCCCTGACTCCATCTTGGATCACACTCCCATATACTGTGTCTGGAAGGTCACCCCTCCCCAAATCCCTTGTAAAATCCTCCTGATGAGGGATTTCTCTAATTTTAATCTGGAGTTCATCCAAGCTGACCTGGGGCTCACTGACTGGTCAACTGTGTTAAAAGCTTCTGACACTCCCACTGCCCTGAATAACTTTCTTGCCATATTTTTGGTCCTGCAGGACAAACATGCCCCCTTTATCAGAAAGAGGGTAAGGGGCACCATCACTAAGTGGCTCCATGGTATCCTACTTGCCCTCATAAAATCTAGGGACAAGTGCTGGGCCAGTTTCAAGGCTTCAAAGGACATGGTTATCTTCCAGTAGTATAGGTGACTCAGAAAAGAGTGCAAGAAAGCCATTAGATCTGCTAAGAGTGAATTTTGCAAGTCTGCTCTGCTAACCTCAGCTAGAGACCCTAGAAATTTCTGGAAGAATATCAAGAATATTATAAGCGGCTCCTCAAAAGTTGATGTCTTGGACATGATTATAGGTGGTTCAAACTGCAATAATGCTCTAATTCTTGCTAATGCCTTCAATTCCCACTTTTCAGATCTGTCTGCCTACAGTATTCCTCTCTATTCCCTGCTCCTGCACTGGATTATCAAGCAGTGCCTCTTAGTCCCCAGCCTGAGCCTGCTTCTTGTCCTCTATTCTATTGCAAGGCTGTGACAGTCAGGGAGTTGCAGAGACTTTGTTCTGGTTTCTCACCGTATTCTAGTGCTGGTCACAATAATATGGAGCCTAAACTCCTATGCCTTGGTGCCTCTTTCATTTCCTTATCCATATCACACAATTTCAACATGTCGCTCACCTTGGGATCTATCCCTGACCTCTGGAAGGTGGCTAGGGTTGTCCCAGTTTTTAAACAAGGTAATCCCAAAAGCCTTGACAATTAACAGCCTGTAGCCATCTTATCAGCCTTTAGCAAACTTCTTGAAAATGTTGTAGCTGCACAGCTTACAGAATACATCCGGTGTCATTAGCTGTTGTCGCCAGCACAACATGGCTGCCACAAGGGGTACAGCACCTCCTCTGCCGTAGTTAATGTTACCTCAGAGATCAGGGTTGCCATGGATCGAGGTAAGCTCACTGGTGCTATCTTCATAGACCTTTCCAAGGCCTTCAACCTGGTTGATCATGTGCTCCTATGCTCTCAACTTCGGTCACTTGGCCTGTCTGCCCCTGTCCTTGGGTGGTTTTCCAACTACCTTCAGGGAAGACAGCAACTCATGAAATTCAATAAGGCCCTCTCTGACCCCACCCTAGTAACTTCTGGAGTCGTTCAGGGGTCTGTCCTAGGACCCATTCTTTTCTCTGCATTTGTTAATAATCTCCCATGAGTACCTTCTCATAGCAGCGCCACATTATATGCAAACAATCTTTATGCACTCCTGTGACATTAGTGTAATTAATCACCAACTTAGTGTTGATTTTAGTAACATCCAATCTTGGCTTAGAGCTAACAAACTTGTCCTCAACCTCAAATAAACACAGGCCATGCTCTTTGGATCCCAGGCAAAACTAAAATCTTCCCCTGAGCATTAATGTGACCAATTGATCCTTCATGAAGGTTATTGATTCCATCAGGCACCTGTGGGTTACCCTTGACCCCCAGCTTGACCTTGCCCAGCATATCCAAAACATATGTAGGGCAGTAAATAGTAAGTTAGGACTTTCTTATGGGGCAAAGAACAACCTCACATCTGTTGCTCACCTTGCCCTGACTAGAGGTGTTTTCCTCCCCACTCTTTGTTATGGGCTCATCACATTTGCCAAACTGCTAAGTCACACCTCTCAAAATAGGACATAGCCTGTAACAGCATTTGTTGCTTTGCACTTGCTGTCCCTTGTCTCACCCAGTATTGTGACCTGTACAGCAAACTAACCTGGCTGTTCCCAAGCAACCATCGGAGCTTTATCCTGGGATATTTCATTGACAGTGTCATTAGAACCACCACCCTTCAGTAATGGCAGAGCTCCTCAAACCTGTTTCTTCCACATATTCCCTTAGGTCCCATGGATCGGCATTTCTTATGGTTCCTGCTATGCATACAAATGGGCGATAGAGCATTTGCCGTATGTGCATCCAGAATGTGAAACTCCCTTTCTATCCAGGTCCTCTCTACCCCCTCCCACACCTGCTTCTGAAACTCCCTCTGGGATTACTTGCAGCTCTCCTCGGTATACAACTGTTCTTAATCACATTAATGACCTCTCCTGTCAGCAGTACACTTGTCTCTGGCTGTCTCCGTTTGGCACTTTCCAGAGTTCTTGTGCCAGTTGTTCCTTTCAGCCATACCTGCTCATTTTTCTGTTTGCCTGTACATTTTGTACTTCATGTATTTTAAATTTTCTTCCTGTCAAAATCCTTGAAATGTCTGTATATTGTCTTCTGAACCTATGTACAATCCTTACTACCTTGAAATGTATGCTTTGTTTATCTGATGCTATGTTACTCAGTTTGAACATGTCTCTATATTTCCTTGTAATCTCCCAGTTCGCACCTGAAAACAGGCATCTGTTTGTGTCTAGTGTGCTAACCTGGTTAACAAAAACTAAACAAATAAATAAATACATTTGTAGAACATAACACAGAAATGGAAAAAGTATATGAACTATTAATGTAAACTGCATGATTATTAATAACAAATAGGAATTTTACTGCCATGTAAGTCAGAGTAGAACAGATGCAAAAGGAAAAAAATTGTTGTTATAAGAAGTTCCTTGTAATCAAATAAAAGGAATTAATAATAATAGTAACCTTAGTAATACTAATAATATAGAGAACAGTGTATGGTTGGCTATCAGTTACAAGTGTGTTGCCACTGAAAAGTTGCCACGGTGACCATTTAAACCTCAAGGGCAATGATCAAGAAGTTTCAGTCACCTTTGCAACCTCGAGATGGTAACATACTTTGTTGCCAATAGTAGACCATACATTATCTTTTATAGTGTATAGTCCACATAAAGAATACAAAGAGAGAGGCATGATCCTTACTTTGAAGGTTTTTTTCAGTCACTCACACTTTTCTGAGTCCAGCTTTCACTGCCATTGCTGGTTCAGGAAGTCCCAAGGTTAGCATATCACACACGCACCAATGCGTTCTATGTTGTTGTGCCACTGATGTAACATACCCACGATGGTATAACAACACTGTGACATCACATTGAGGATACAAAAACCCTGTAAATGCTTGATTTTTATTGATACAATGTTCCACCATACAGTATAAACATTTTAATATTTACTTTTCTAGTGCAGAGATCTGAAAGAGAGTTGTGATTTATAGATCCAAGGGGGGAGCAGTGGTAAAATCCATCAATGGAGAAAAAAGAGAGTAAGCAAGAAACAGAGCCTATGATAATTTAGTGGAGAATGTTCACTGAATTCTCCTTCAGATCTCTGTACCTAATGAAGGACTTGTATAGCCAATAGTAATAATAAATATACTTTGTTGTCCATTGTAATATCTCTGTTCTGCTTCAACACACTAAAAAAAAATACATCTTCCACTTTCTATGATTTGTGCTATCAGTGTATCAATTTGGATCCAGTTATTTTGTGGCTGTCCCTTACAGCCAGATACCATCACAGATCCAATATGTACTGCTAGATCAAATTGCCATTATAGATCCAGTGAGCACTCCCAACCAATTGTAGGACTCCTTTCCTCTGTGTGTGAGACATTCTTATTATGTGAAGAGTGTATCATGTGCAGCTGCCCTGAAGACAGGTCTGTTCTGGTAAGGTTTTTTTTAAAAAAATCTATGTATTTTTAAACACAGCTACAAGAGACCCCAAGGCATGGCTAATCCAACACAAAATGTTAAAACTTTGGTACTGCACACCAGCTTGTGCTGTATGCTTCTGCACACCTTGTTCCAGATACCAAGTGTTGGAGATGTGGAACCACGGGGGACCTGTTTCATATTATATGGCAATGCCCTAAGGTCCAACCCTTCTGGACAGAAGTCACACAGTTTCTCATTCAAGCCCAATCCCATCCCATAGCCTTGACCCCAGAGTTACTCATTCTGGGTTGCCCGAATGGTGTTACACATCTAAATTCATCGAGCCTGAAATGGATCTCAGCTGTGTCAATAGAAGCTTAATGTCTTTTTCTATGATGCTGGTGCTCTCCTGACATATCCACAATAACTGAGATACTCAATAACCTGACCCAGCTAGCCAAATTTGAAAGACTCTCCCACCTGTATACAAGCACCCTCAACAAATATCATGCAATATGGAACCCGTACATGAAATTCCTGGTGTTAACACCACCAACAATTATAACCCCAGCAGTGCTCCAAAGAACTGGGATTGGTTAACACTCTCAGTAACATAGAAACATAGACTTTGATGGCAGATAAGGACCACTTGGCCCTTTCAGTCTGCCCATTTCCCTACCTATTGGATAAGCTGCAGATTCTAGTTAACCAACAGCCTACTTCCTGCAACCCCCCCACTATAATTGCCTTATGTCTGTCCCATGCATGTTTGAATTCTCCCACTGTTTTAGACCCCACAACCTCTCCAGGAATGCGGTTCCATGCGCCCACCACTTTCCATGAAAAGAATTTCTACATTACCCCTGAGCCATCCTCTAACTTTAAATTGTGCCCTTCTACACATCTTTTTCTGAAAGATGCTACCCTCCTGGACTTTGTTGATTCCTTGAGGTACTTAAAAGTTTCTATCATGTCCCCCCATCCCTCCTTTTATCAAGGGTATGCATATTAAGCTCTCTCAGTCTCTCTTCATATGGTTTCTGATGTAGACCCTGCACCATTTTAGTTGCCCTCCTCTGGACTGCTTCCATCCTGTCTATGTCCTTGCGTAGATGAGGTCTCCAAAACTGCACGCAGTACTCCAGATAGGGGTCTCACCAACTGTCTGTACAGAGGGATAACCATATCCCTTTTTCTACTTGTGATGCCCCTCCGTATGCATCCCAGTATCCCCCTGGCTCTCCTTACTGATTTCTTACACTGCTGGGATATGACTACGCCCAAATCCCTTTCCATTACTGTTGTTGTTAGTACCTCCCCTGCTATTGTGTACTCTTCTCCTGGATTTTTATTTCCCAGGTGCATTACTTTGCACTTCTTTGCATTGAATCTAAGTTGCCATATGTCTGACCATTCCTCCAACCTTGCCAAGTCCCTTCTCATCCTTTCTATCCCCCTTGTGCATCAACTCTGTTACAAATCTTTGTGTGATCTGCAAAGAGGCATACCTTTCCTTCCAGACCCTCTGCAATGTCACCTATAAACATGTTAAAGAAGACTGGACCCCGTACTGAGCCCTGAGGTACTCCACTAATAACCCCCCTTTCTTCAGAATGTGTTCCATTCACTATTACCTTCTGTGTTCTGTTGTGCAGCCAGTTTGCTACCCAGGCTACCACCCTGGGACCCACTCCCAGGCTGGCTAACTTGATTATTAATCTTTTGTGCTGGACTGTGTCAAATGCCTTGCTAAAGTCTAGGTAGGCCATATCCATAGCCCCTCCCTGGTCTATTATTGTGGTCACCCAATCAAAGAAATCGATTAGATTCGTCTGACATGACCTTCCTGCTGTGAATCCATGCTGCTTTGGGTCCTATGCCCCACTGGCCTCGAGGTACTGAACAATTCTTTCTTTCAGAAGTGATTCCATCATTTTCCCCACCACTGAGGTCAAATTAACAGGTCTGTAGTTTCCTGCTTCTGCCTTGCTCCCATGTTTGTGAAGGAGAATCACATCTGCCTCCTCCAGTCCTCAGGCACCACCCCATCTTCCCATGATTTGTTAAAACGTGTGGTTAGTGGTGTCACTAGGTCCTCCCTTTGCTCTTTTAGGATTCTAGGGTGAATCCCATCAGGCCCCATTGCTTTGTCCACCTTGAGTTTTAGGAGTTCTTTCAGGACTCTTTCTTCTGTAAACCCTATCTCCAGAACAGTGCTCAGCATCTGAGGTCTGGTGAACTAGAGACATTATATCTCACTTCAGAACACTGGCAGGGACCTTTTATTTGAACTTCACATGAGATATAAAAGGCACAGCATATCAAGAGGCTGTACTGTAAATAGTTATTTTATAAAACTGCAAGTTTCTTTATGACACCTTAGGAAGTGGGATATTCCCTCTTCCCCTAACAATGCTATTAATGATTTGTAGCTGATATTTAACTTCTAGTGGTACACCTGTGTGTTAAGTTTGTGCAGCCCTTTCAACAGACAAGCTACCATTTTACTACTACATTAAACTATATCACTTTATGGCTATCTCTATACATGTACTGTACACCTGCAAAATGTTGGTTTCATGCTCTGTTTATGCACTGTAACTTTTTGTGTTTATTATGTTTGTATTGCTCAATAAAAAGATTAACTACACAAAATTAATATAGTACTGATCTAGCCTGATCAATAATATATTAATACTGCCACCAAGACCATTCTTATGGTTATAAGAGTGGTCTCACATTCTTAGGGTACCAGAACCACTCACCTTTGGTTTGCAGTTCTTATACCCTAAGAATGCATGTGAGACCACTCTTACAACTGTAAAAGTAGTCCTGGCAGTGGTATTAACATACATTTGAGCAACAGTCTACTTCTTTTTTAAAGATTTTTCTCCCTTAGATAAGTCATGAGATGCAATATTTAATTTTTGTGAGGTTCCAAGGAAACAGCAGACCAAGTACATTTCAGCTATTCTACTTCATATGCATTGCACAACATTGGCTGGTTATAGCAAATGGACTTGTTTTGCCAATGATAATACAAAAATAAAGTATTAACAATTAGAGATGGATGGAATGGCCTAAATTCACTTTATGAAATTATTAGCAAACTTAGCAAAATGTGTGAAGTGCCGACTTCATGAAGTTTTCACCATGCACTCCGGCCCTTTTTCTATGCCAACTGACCGAAAATCACTCACAGAGTTGCCACTTTATGAAGACTTCATAGAAAAAGTGGCCCTTCACATGGAAAACTCACAAACATTATGAAGTTTGACATTGCTGTAGCCAATGAGAAGTTCGCAAAGTGATTCCTTAAGGAGAATCAGTCACTTTGTTTGAACTTCATTAGCGAAATAAAACTTTGCAACATCACTATAAGCAATGGAATGGAGGGAAAGGACTGGGAAACACATATAATTTTTGATTGGAAGAGTAAGGTGATTTTTTTCATAGCCTTTTCTCAAATGAGTAAAGGGCAGCAGTGGGATTAAACAGTTGCTGACCCCACTAGAACAGCTTTCATTACTCTGAAAATGGAGGGGGGGGGCATAACCTTTCATCAGCCTGTGCAGTGTATTCTACAGCTAGAGTTATAATCATCTGTTATTAAATCGTAGTCTGTTGCCATGGAAATTACTGTGATGTGACAAGCAGAGTATTATGGGTATTATGACATCAGGTATGACATAAATATTATGAGCTGATGAACAGTCAATGAACAAAGACCCTGTTTTCATTCATATGACACAGTAATAAATAATGGGGGTATAAATTTATAAGGAATGTTAAATATAAGCTGCACTGTTGCAAATATTATTTAGTTGAAAGTTCTCCTGTTGGCATTGGTCACAGACTCACTCCTGAGGGTCAGGTCCACTGAGCTCACAGTGCCCATCCCTAACTGCAATCCATGACATGGAGGGGAGAAAACAAGGATACCCTCCCTGTGTCCTTCTAGAATGCTAGTCAAGGTCATGACTGAACACCCACCATGAGACCCCAGGGCTCCCTCTTTATTCTAGATAAGGATGCAATACCAGTCTTGAGTCTTGTAGCCAAATGAGAAGTTTTTCTTGGTTGTTACACAAAGGGGGAAGATTCAGGCATTACAATCTCTTTGTGGTAGCCTTGCAACCCTGATTTTGTCTTCTCCCACAGGCATGCAATAACCTGGTTCAAATTCCTGTATACTCTTCCTTGAGACTTTTGTATTCTCCCTATCTTTACCCAGATTTCCCCTGTACAGACCCTTGTTTGATTGGTAGCTTATGGTGACACCCCTTAACAATAACAGTTTAGTCACAGATTATTATTAAACATCCCACAACCAAACACAATATGAAAAATCTCACTTAGGCAGGTTTCTTAAATACAGATTTTTACTAAAATACTTAATAATCATATAGCCATAACTAAAAGGTTTAGAAAATTTTAGTCAGAATAACACAAATAAAAGTGGAAAATATACATGCAGAATATACTATAACTTTTCTCTAACGTTCTACCTTAAGTTCATAGTAAATTGTAGTCCAGAAGAAAAGGTAAAGTCTGAAAAATCCTTTCTTCCTTTTCAGCCACTGGCAGGTTGTTCTGTGTCTTGTCAGAAGAGCATCCAAAGTGCATTGCAATCAGCGTCTGTTTACAGGGGTATTTATAGTCCCTCTGGCAGTCTGAAAAAAAAAAACTTTCTGGTTTATAACTAGTGGCCTCCTCTCTATGTTAGCAGGTGTCTCTCTTGCTCCTTCTAGATTTTAAAGAATTATTTATTTCCTTATTTGGGTTCTCATACCACCACTTCCTGGCACTACTGAAAAAAATGTAATCAGACCATGGTAATCTTTCTGACACCTCCTGCCTAAAACCATTTTTCCTTTTGATCTTAAAGGTTTACAACAGGGGAGATAGCTTCTCTCATTCTGAGACTTCATTATACCAATTAGCTAACCAGGGATTGCCATCCCTTTTGAAAATGTAATTTTCAGCTTCCTGGTTGGTAGCTGTTTTCCTGGGTCACATAAGAATGTTCACATTTTGCAAGACCTTTTCTCTCTTCCTGTGACCTTTCAGTAACACTGGGCATTTTTTGTGGCATTTAACATAAAGTACACAAAATCACATAAAAAAAATATGACAGAAATATATCTGCAAATAATGACTGGCTGTTGGCTAGCTCGCCACAGGCATTAGTTGCTGTCTAAAACCTGGGTGTCCAAGTCAACAGTTTTCTCTCTGTTTCTTTCTTCTATGCCCCTCCCTGGGTCAGAAAGATATTGAACTTGTTTCTTGTTTCACAGTTCAGCACTTTAACCACTATATACAAATGCTGATTTTCTTCTATTGGCCCTCTTCCATAGAAGGTGGCAACTGAATAAGTGACAGCGGAGGAAATAAAACCTGGGGGCTCTATTCTCAAAGGTTTGGGCAGGGCTTACACAAGCCCTGGGCTGATGATGCAGTTGCCCTGAACTGTTTGGTGCATGGTGTGTCCAAATCTCATAGGTTGCATGCTTTGCAACACTACACCCTTTTTACGGTGGCTCGTGCCAAGTACCTGGTGCAAGCCCTGTGATATGGTCAGCGACATTAGACCATAAAAATCTAGTCTAACTCATCATGTTTGGTGCACGGAGGGCTAAGAGTTTAAGAATTCCAATTGCATCCCAGGGATTGCCGCAAGCCCCATGCATTGGTCTCATCTGGGTCCTGCAGCAATCTAAATCCTTTGAGAATAGAGCCCTGGGTATTTAGGTTCACAGTTCTGGGGCTGGATTTTCAAAAGTGGAAAAATTGCACATGTGCAGCAAAACAAGTTGTGCATGGGAGGGTGCCCTTGCACAACCACCAGTTTTGTTGCATTTACACAGTTTGGCATACTGTTGACTTCTGTGACCATTTCTACATTTTATGGCAGCTTGTGCAATTTTGTTTTTATTCAAGTGCTCCACCTGGAATTAGCAGCATAGCATCTGTGCAAAAAAGAGAGAAAAATGCCACTAGCAGCACATCATCTGTACAAAAATAAAAAAAAGAGAGAAATGCCACCTGTTCACAAAAAATTCTAAGAATAGGAATTATGCCTATGTGCAGTTTTTCCCCACACTGGCAAGCTGCACACAGGGACTTAGTCCCTGGACCATACCAGGCCTTTTTTTTAAAATGGTGCATCATGGGCTATAATCAGGGGCACTGGAAAATTACAGAAAAATCTAGGCAACATTATGAGATATTTCTGATTTATTATGGAAAACTGTTGTGGGCCTCAGGGTGATGTTTGCATAGTTACCCACTGGATTTTCTAAGTCCAACAAAAAAAACAACATTAGGATGCACAACTACAAACTTTATTTAACAGTATTTATAAAATATGCAATATTACATCATTCAGAATATTAATTTTGTTTACAAATTGCTTCCACTTTAGCAGAAGGAAATACTCTACTGTGAGTCAAAAATGAATGTGAGCAAACACATTTCTTGATGTACTTTTATAGGAGTTCAACATTTCATTTCAGAACAACACACACACATGTTTCTTTAATCTCCAGAAAACATGTTGTTTAACATATTTTGAGGCTGTTCTTAGATAATGTATGGACTGCAAAAACCAAATACAAACACTCCTTTATAACTGTTTCATGTTAAAATCTGTTAAGTTGTACAAAGTTCCTTTTAATGCAGCTCAAAAATTTCCAGCAATTGAAACTAAACTCATTTGGCCTGACTCTCAAAACCAGCCTTAGAGCAATGCAAACAGCAGCAGCTTGCATTTAGTGCCAGTGCACCAGGGACACTGCACCTGATTTTCTGAACAGGTGGGGTCCCAGCGCTAAACTCCCACAGTTTGTCGCAATTGCTCCCATCCACAAAACAAAAGGCATGTGGGTGGGGATTGCCACATGCTGGGGAAAGGTTGTGCAGCATGACAACCACTGAATGTAGTCATACTGGAATATAAGAATAATGTGGATGGATTAATGCAAAACCAAAGGGCATAGTCCATCAGCACTACAAACATACAAGTTTATCAAGGACAGTACAGTCTGTAGTGTATTGTCCTGCATCAGAAAATACAACTGTTTTGTAGTGGTCTGTAAATCAGAACACAGAACCCTAATAACTGTGTAATCAATAGAGTTGGGTTCACTAATTCAGTTTCAGCTTATTGTAGTTTAACTGTTGCAGAGTTGGCTTGTGATGTCACCAAGGGTTGTTAAAATGACAGTGGTATGGGTCAGTGACTACTCAGATACACATGAGTGGAGTATGTAGTCATAAGGGAGTATTATACATTGTCCCAATTATTGTTAGACGCTCGAAGCAAATCACATCCCAGTACACACTTGAAGACTACAAGTAGAGGTGGACGTAGTTGCTAAAATTCACTCTGTGAATTAATACACGAATTTAGCACAATTCATGGAGTGCGGATCAATCCACAAAGTGCAATATTTTGTAGGTGAAATTCCACACTTAGTAGGTGAAAGTCTGCACTTCACACGGAAAACTTTGCAATTTGGGAGTAGTCGAAGTTGCTGAGGGCAGAGGAAATTTAGCGAAACTCCACAAATGTGAATTTTGGCCACTTCGTGACAATTCTGCAGTCGAATTCAAACTTCAGCACATCTCTAACTACAAATATATCATGACTGCCAGTCAGGTTGTCCACAAAGCCCTAGGCAGATCTGGAGATGACTTTGGAAGGATAGAACAATTCTTAAGACCATATAGACATCAGTGCCAGTCTATACCACAAAACCTTCACAGCTACAACAGTAGCTATAGTACCACTTTACGTTCTTTTCCCAAGTAAGTCAGCAGCCTTTACAACAGATGCATTATGGTTGGGTCATATATATAACTAAGACGCATGACTAGCAAATGGCAAGGCAAGGCATGTTTTATTTGTATGACATCTATTCCTGGAGGCTCAGGACACCTCACAGAAATATATAATAAACATACAAATGATATCTAGTTATGCATATTTGTGATACACGTGCTTCACCTGGGCCTGGGCCAGGGGTGACGCATGGGTTGTTAGACCAGCTCTGGGCTGGTCTAAACCCTGGTGAGCCCTGCACCCATTGTGACTCTTTGGGAATCCCAAATATGGGGATATGGCAGCACTACCATGGCATCAAGACCCTGTCTTTCAGGGCGAAGTCAATTGGTCACTGCAAGAGCAGTACAAGTCCGGCTGCCATAGGTGCCCCCCCATTTGATGTATGCTGTGTCTGAGAATTGGGATGAATGGAGCATGTTGCTCCTTGCACCATTCCTGGGTGATGCAAGAACTGTTCATCATTCCAGACCCTTTGAGACTCAAAGCCAATATGTTTATTGTATTTCAGCACTAAATTAGCTTTACATTGTCATCTATTGAAGTCCATTGGTTTTCTTTCAGCAGGTTGAAGTATACTGAAAATGTTCTTTCCACATCAACTGTGCTCACCAGAAGCCAGATGTATCACCTGTCAACTGCAGGAGCCTGTTGTGCTCTCCACTAGTCTGACAGTTTAAAGGCAGATGGAACTGTGTGAGCAACAGCCTTGTAGGCATGCCATTTGAAATTTGAGACATTGAAAAGTCCAGGGATCTGTATGATTTATGTTGATTTATCCTTCTTTACTGCTGGTAGCTTCTGCAGGTTGAATACGCTGGCTGCTGCACAAATGTTCAAGGAGGGGAGGCCTCTCAAAATCTTTGCCATCTTTTCACTGCTCTACAGCACCAACATTTTCAAAAGAGTAACACAGTTTCTCATTCCTGTATTAGGCATCTGGATAATATTTCTACTATTTGGGGCCTGTAGTCATCTACACCAGCCATTGTGCAAAAGTGTTAAAAAAGATGGACATTTTCAACTTTGAAAAAATCTTGTGTCCATGTAGTTTGGAGATATTCAACTCTGTGGAATGTTCTTTGACAAATGCTGCTTGCATCATCAACACTATTAACTAGTCTTTCAGCATTTAGATGGTTGCTACTCCAGATGTTTCACTTTGCAGAAATTCAGCAAAGATGGGCAGGTAGTCAGCTAAATACTCCCCTGCACTGATCCAGGACCACCATTGGTAAAACTTTATTTTAAGTGTCCTTAACTACACTGTAACTACTGTATAACTACACTGTAACTGCACTGTAACTACTATGTAGTTGTTAATTAGTTTCACATTTGCATGTTGTGAACTTATACACAGTTTGCATGAAGTAACTATACTGTAACTGCACTGTAACAACTGTGCAGTTACATGTAAATGCTATATAATTACTGGCAGGCGCTTTTTCCCATAGGGAAACCAGGTTATAATTTGCCATTATAACCAGCTCGGCTGGTTATAATGGCAACTACGTGCTAGGTTTCCCTCCAGATCAAGCATGCGCCAGTCACAGTGCTCCCTTAATACGGCCGCTCACTTCATTCTTCCGAGAAGCAATGCCGCTGGTTGTTCATGCTTTTTTCTCTTTGTATTTGAAAAAAAAGAAATTCTCACAAACAAAAACCAGCAGAAAAGGAACACACCGTCTGGTTTCCTTCTCCAGACATGAGAGCTGCGGGGTCTCTCCTCATCACACCGAAGAACACCTTAGCTCCGCAACCGCTGTTTGCCGGTAAGTAAGAATACTGGAAACAGAAAAAATATACACACAGCTACCTCTACTTTCTCCACTTGTTACCTCACATAAGCGGAGTACTAGAACTTGTCAGACCACAGAACACTAAGACTTTTGACTGCTCCCTGGTTGCCTAAGGCAGATCATTTTATTTTCTATGATTGCTGAGGCAAAAAAGTGCATGCCAGCAATTATAAAAAATAAAATAAGGGTAGTGTGTAGAAACTCGGATTTTACACACCTCGTTAATGGGATGCATTTATAAACCCCTTGGTCACCTCGGGTTTATGTAGCATCCTATAACCTGGTGTGTAAACTGCTACACACACCACACCATATATTATTTCTATGTAGTTAACTAGTTTTTATTTAGTTTTGTTGACCGGCATTACGCCACAACAAGTGACTATTTCTATAATGACCTGGAGGTACAGTTACAGAATACAGTGATACATAAGAGATTACACAAAGCAGGATACATTTGCATAGTTTCACATGTGCATGTTGTGTAGTTATGCAAATTGCATACATCTGCAGCTACTACTGTCTCTCTATCAGCACAAATAATTTAATTTTGACACATGTAACTACACATGTAGTAGCTGTTGCAAAGTGCAACAGAAAATCTGTTGTGCAGCTACCACTGTATCTCTTCTGGCATTATGTAATTTGTTCTTACATGGGCAACTACACTTATTTTAGCTACTGCAAATTGTAACAGAAAATTTATTGTCTAACTACTATGTTACTATTTTTGGCATTGTTAAATTTGTTTTTACAAGTGCAACCACATATGAATGAAGATTTTTTGCACTGTTTCAACCGTCAATGTCTATCTGACATTTATTAGGGCTGCAGTGGGAATAGCCCTGCAGTCCTTTTACGCTCTCTGAGAAAAAAGACTCCGCATTCTTCCAAACAAACAAAATGTTGGATTGCATCACAGTTGCCTCTGCATCTGTGAAGCAGTCCATGCATATTATCCATAATGACTGCAGCACTGCACTACTTCACAGTGCCGGTGGTCACAGTGGGACATGGCACAATCTGTCATGTCCAAGATGGCTTCTGCAGTGCACTGTGCTTGAGCTAGCAGTCGCACATGTGCAGCAGCATGCAGCAGACATCTTGGTCACAGCGGAGTGGGCCATGTTCTGCCATGACCGCTGCACTTATTTATGTATATATTTTTAATATTGTAGAATTTCCCTCCCAACCCTCCCCTCTCAGTACCCCCCACAGAAACATATAGAACACTAGGGTGCCCAATCTCAGTGTCATGATTGGCCCCCAGAAACATAATCTGTGACACTGGGGTGCCAATCCCCCAGTGTTGCGATCAGGGATCCTGGATCCTTTTTTCCACTCCTCCAGAAACATAGAAATGACACTTGGGGGTGCCCAATCCCCCAGTGTTGTGATCAGACACAACCAGTGTTTTTTCTGACACTGGGGGTGCCCAATCCCCCAGTGCCATGATCAGGGATCGTCGGTCTTATTTTCTTTTACCTGTTAAAAAAATGGTTCGTCAATTTCTTCCCCTACATAACTGTAAAACTGGGGGTGCACAATCCCCCAATGTCGTGACTGGGGATCATTGGTCTCTCTTTTTTTTGGCACTTGTAAAATAAATTCAGTCCATCAATGTCTTTTGTGGCCTTTTTCACCCCACCCAACCCTCCCATTGAGCATCCATCATCCCGCACCCCTAACCCCTTACTTACCCATCAGGGGTCCAAAGCCGTAATCCACTCTGGACCACAGACACGTCTTCACTCTTCAGAAATGGACCATGAACTGAAGACACAGGTATACATTTAAATGTATTTCAATGGGGTTTTGAACTTAGAGCCATAACTTGGGCATTTTTACATATTTTTGGTCAAAAGTTTAAACATGCCTTCTTTGGAACCCCACTGCATGAACAATGTCACTGTTGTCAGACAGATCTGTTCTGAAAGTTGATTTTGTGGTCTCTACATGAAATCACCTTCCGGGTAGGAGTTGAAAATTTTCTCTGCCTTTGTTCATGAGGTGGGGTCATAAGAAGGCTATGTTGAAAATTTGGGCCCAGATACTCAAACTGCACCCAAAAAGTGTGCAACAGCAGGAGCAAGTGCAAGTCCACTGTGCCCATGCACAAGAAGCACGATATTGAAAAACTGCGCAGGCCAAGATGCGCCTATGGCCGATGACTGAATATCGCACCACCTGTGCCATAGCAAACTAGGGAGGTGAAGCTGAGCATATCTGATGCGCCATAGCGCAACAAGGGATGTTCAGCTGAGCAGTCCAGATGCGCCATAGCGCAACCAGGGATGCCCCCAGCAGCAAGGCAGCAATGCAACAGCACAACCAGGGATGCAGGGGCCCACCACCCATGTCACAGATGGGCAGAGGAACACACAGCAGAACAGACATCGTCCCCCCACACCCCATGCACTGCACAACTGAGGGAGGGCTGGAATAACCACTAGCCCATGGAGACCAGCACCCAACCCACAGCCGGGCCATGGTGCCCCATCACACCCCCTGGCAAGCTGTGACCGGCACACAAGGATGGCCTACCACCCCGTACCACACCATCCTACAAATGCAGAGCACACCTTGCACCATGATCCCCATACACTCTGCCCAGGAGTAGCATCCAACAGTGCAGGACACCCCATGCATGCCACCACCCCCACTGTGACAATGCAACCCTGTGCACCATGGAGCCATGCAAGGCAGCCCCACCATGGACAGCCTGCAGTGGGTGGCAGCAGACAGTGATGCAACAGATGCAAACACAGTGCCGCCCTGCATGTCCCCCCTGAGGTACAGCTGAGAGACCGACCATGCGTCAGCACACAAGGTACACCACATGCAACAGGGCATGCCCCGGACCTCACCTCCAGTGGTACAGCACCCCGCACACCCTCCCAAGGACACATCCCATCCCAGCACTGGCCACAACAGCCATCACTGACAAGTCAGCAGACCGTGCATATCACAGACATGCAAAGGTGTCAGCTGCACAGGCCATGGATGGTCTGACAGGGGTGCCATGCATACATTGCAGGCCCCATGGACCACTGCACACAGTCATCCAGTGCACAGAGTACAACACACAAACCACAGACAGTGACTGATCCCCCTGCCCACACCATAGGTGGTTCACCTCTGCTCACACACACACACACACACACACACACCCATGCGTGCACCACCCCTGATGCCATGCACACCACTGCAGCTGAGCACCTGTAGCCCGCTGCAAATCAGAGACCACCACAGTTGTTATAACAAAATGTATGTATTAAAATATAACAATTCTGAAACATATGTACAAATATATACAAGGGTGGGGGGAAGGGCCACAAACCAGGTGGAGGCAGGCATGGGGCAGGGGTGTACAAATGGGAGAGGGAAGAAGGGGTGTGAGGGTGGGTCCAGGGGGTTATGGGTGTCAGGGGGTCATGGAGGGCTTATTCTGTGCCCCGCTCTTCACTCCAGTGGTGCCTCTGGGTTCTTCTCCTCCGGACCCCATGCCGCTCCATGCACTCCAACACTGCCAGGGACACCCGTGCCAGCTGCAGAAGTTCTTGTATGCCCCATTCCAGGGCCATCCAGTGTTGTCCACCTAGGACAAGGGAGCAGAGTCAATACATGTGACTGTCCAGCCCCCTGCAGCAAACCCATTGTGCATAGCATACAGCCATGTGCCATTCCCCTGTGATGGTGTGTGACCACCCACAGTGACTGTGTCCACAAGATCTGCCTACCCAGGCAGCCACAGCCATGTGGACCACTGCACACACCCACTTCCCATGTCCTGCACAGCACCACCGTGGCCATACAGTGACTTGGCTATGTGGTGTGAAGGCAGTGGCATAGCCATGTGCCTGGTGCACGCATGGACCACCACTGACACACACCCAGACATGCAGTGCCACTGGACAGCGCTGACTGTAACAAGTTGTGTGCATGGCAGTGGTGTCAATGGATGGTGGCCATGCTCCACTGCCCGCCCTGTTACACTGCATGCAATAGTAATCATGGATGTAAGGCACTCACCATCATCAGGCTGGTCTCTGCGCCTCTGTGGACCTTCACCCCTCCCAGCCTGATGGTCCTCCTGGTGGTGCCTCCACTCTCTCACCAGCCTGCACTCTTCTGGGCATAAGGTGCAAACATGGAGAGAGGAACATCAGTATAATCCTGTAGCAAAATCCCCCAGACCCCATGTGTGTGCAATCCCACACAGCCAGACCCACCCACCCCACACCCTGATAACACCACCACGGCCAACACCGGACAGCCCCCCCATGTGCTGGACACATGTAACTGTGATACCCATATGGACGATAAAAGTGTATGGATGTTGCACCTACCTGGCCATGGCACCATGCCCCTCCTGGCACGTGCCCATAGGCGGGCAAGCAGGTCCGGGTCCCTCAGCCTCAGGTCCCCATATCAGTGGTGGCACTGCTCTGCCATCCGCCCCATACCAGTAGCCTCCTCCAAGGTGTTGACCACCTCCTGCCACACCTGACTCCTGGCCCTGTCCTGGGGTGCCTCCCCAAATAAGAGCCCAACATGTGGCTCCACAATGGCAACCAGGTTTGCGAGCTCCACCTGGCTCCACTGCACAGCATGCCTCCGCGCCATCTCTGCTGCTCAGCTCAGTCAAAATAGCGCTCTGCAGCGCGGTTCTGCCACGTGCAGATGCTGCGCAGTACAGCACTGCCATTTCCTATCACGCTGTCACTGAACAGCGCGATAGTGGTGCACCCATGCCTGACGATGGCGCCTTAGCAAAAAGTCGGGCACAGGGTCAAGGGCCTCTGGCGATGGACAGCCAGCGTTAATTGGAACCCAATGCGTGTAGCACGATTGGGTGCCTGTGTTCCATCTCCTGTAGCGGCCTACCATGCTGTTGCCCCAGTGAGCCTATGACACCGCAGTGCCACAGCGCCATATAGGTGAACAGCGCTGTAGCACCACTGGCACAATGGTGGCCATGCCCTGCATTGCATCCCATGCACACCACATCAGCAGCGCGGCAGGCACCTGTGTCATCAACCCGGGCATGCGCAGTTAGGTGTGTACTGCGCATGTCACAGAACTGTGCCCTTGGCTCAGCACATTCAACACAATTGCGCAAAGCGCAACAGCGCGATATTCAGCCGGCATATGCAAATCAGCTACTCAGCCATTCAATGGCGCAGTCACTGCATTTGCATCCACTTAAAGATGCGCCTCACCTCATTTGCATGGGTTGCGCTATAAAAGTGCGACATTGGGCTGCACTGGCCATAGTCGGTTACTACAGTCTATTGCTGTGAGTCGCATGCTGTTTGGGAGTGTGGACTGTGGATTTTGGGACATGCATGGGACTGCACAGTCACAGGTAACACCTGTAATTCTCACAGGCTAAATCATGACCAAGCGTGTTGTGGAGGAAGAGGAACAGAGTCATGGGAGGAGGAGGCCAAATTTCACAAAGGCCAAGACGGATGCCCTGTTCGAGGCCTACCTAGACCAGGATCTGCTTCTCAGCGGACACCAGGGAACACCACAGGCCTGTGCTGCTGCATGGGAGGAGGTGACACATGCTGTAAACCTGCATGGCAGCCACCAGTGCTCCGTGCAGGAGTGCAAGAAGAAGATGGGCACAGACAGACAGAGGATTAAGGAGAAAGTGGCTGCCATCAGGGCAGCATGGTCTGTGACAGGTGGGGGACAGCCGGAGGTGCTATGCCTCACCCCACAGGAGGTGTGGGTTGCTGGCAGCATGCAGCATTGCACCATTGAGGGTGTTCCGGGTGGTCGATTCCAGATGGGTGGTAGCCCGTCACTGCATGGTAGGTCATGATCTGTCTATTGGGGGGGACAGGGTAGGTCACATGCAGTAACGTGACTTTGTTTTCCCTTACAGCTCCTGAGCATCTGCATGGGTCAGCAGTGGTGGGCTTCTCCACTGAGGCCAGTCAGATGGAGATGGAGGAGGGCCCATCCACCTCCACAGGAATACGCAGCTCAGGGTGACAGTGGGCGTCCAGACTGATGTTGGTGGAGCAGGTGCAGAGGAGGCCCTGCCCCTGTCCCAGCGTGCCAGTGTCCACAGATGCCAGCATACTGAGACTCGGGCTGGTGCCAGATCCATCACTGATGATGATGTCGCTAACGTCATGGGCAGTGACACATGTGTGACACAGGATGGCCACACAGCAGGTTACATTGCGGCCATGGCTGTGGGTGGTGCCGCTGTGGAGGCCTGCGTGTCATCACAGTCCCAGCCTGTGCTTCAGCACCAGTGGGGCTGCACTGGTGTGTGTACAGGACAGTGGAACTGTTGGGGCCACTGTGGTGGCACCATTGAGCCCTGGGAAGTGGCAGCTGGAGGGGCAGCATCAGCAGTTGGCCAATGGGCATGGGGGTACAGTGTCAGGGGGCAGCATCAGTGCACCACCTGTGGACATGCCCAGGCCTGGCCCTGATGTGCAGTGCCCACCCTCAAGGGGTGATGAGCATCAGGGCCACGAACACCCTGAGGGACAGCATGCCGATCAGGCAGATGACCTCTTGGATGAGCACACCCGCATACTGCAAGCATCAGTCAATCAGCAGATGCGGCTTGTGATGGCAGTGGATGCACTGAGTGTGGCTCTGCACCAGACAGAGGAGTGTTGCAGCAGAGACACCGCTCTGCTCCTGGCAGGGATGGACTGGATGCAGGAGGATGTGACCGCTGCCATTGACAGGCTGACACAGACAATCACAGCTGTCATGGCCACAGTGGGCACACAGTTATTTGCCCATGCATCACAGACACTGCACAGTGCAATGTCCACCCCCCCGTTCCCGGCATTGTGCGACACCATCCTTGTCGACACCGGGTTCAGCTGTGGGCATCCCCAGCACACCTGGCACAAGCATGTTCGGTGTGCTGCAGACCCCTGCACGAGCATGGTTGCGTTCACGCAGTGGAACCCTTGGGGGACCATCGGTGCCACCCCATGAGGCCAGTGGTCAGCCTATCACTGCTGGCGGGTCTCAGTGGGGCCGCCCATGCATCCGTGGTGGCCATCGCATTGTGGTGCATGACAGACCTACCTTCCAGCATGGCTACTGTCTGATGCTGCCCTGTGTGCATTGTGTCATTCAGCGGGCAATGCATGGGTGGGTACCCGGCCCTGCACGCACACACACAGTCCATCTGCACACCCTCCCGGCTGCTGTCCGCAGTTGCGTGTGCATGATGATGCCTGCATTGCACTGTATGCCACTGTGCAATGGTGCCCAGCGTCTGACACATGCACAATGACAGGCAGTGGGCGTGGTGGTCTGTGGACATGTGTGTGGCTAGGGGTGGTGTTCTGGGTCAGCGTGCCTCCTACCCTTTGTGCATGTCTGGTGAGTTTTTTGTGTGTGTGTGTGTGTCTGACCACATGCCATGTTAGACCTCGCCATCCCTGGCGGTGTGTGTGGTTCCATGCCTGGCCACATCCCTTGATGGCATGCACCCCTGGTGTGTGTCCATGCATGTTTGTTGGTTGTGCCTTTGCCACTGGTGATTGCACATGGCCCCATGACTTACCTGGGTTGGCTGAAGTGCTCCTCCGTGATGGTGTCCCGGTGCAGCTGTGCCAGCCGGAGCAGTCAGGGGTCCCATCGCTCAAGGGGGGGCTGCCCATCACCATTGTCACCAGCGTCCTCATCGTCCCCATCACTGTCCCCCTCTTTGACCCGTACGGCTATCCCACATTCGTTGGCCATGTTGTGCAGGATGCAACAGGCCAGGAATAGCCTGCAGGCCTTTGAGGGGCTGTACTGTAGGGCACCGCCGGAGGTGTCCAGGCAACGGAAATGTGCCATCAGCATACCAAACACCCACTCGATGACATTACGTGTGGTGGCATGTGCCTCACTGTAGCATTGCTGGGATGGGGTCATGGACCGCCGGTATGGTGTGAGCAGCCAGGGACAGAGTGGGTATCCACTGTCACCTGTGTGTAGAGGGTGGAGGTTAGTTTGGTGATCAGCATCACCCTGCCCCGGGCCATGTAGGCCACTACCCATGTCACCTCTGACCATGCCCCTCCCAAGCCCTAAGTTTGTCCATGTGGTTTGCATACTCACCCACTAAGTGGCCAGTGGGGATGTCCCCACTCTTGAATCTGTGGCACAGTGCTGACTGGTGCCAGATGAAGGCACCATGTGCTCCCCCAGGGTGCATGGCACAGACATTGATTATGCACTCCCTGGCATCGCACACCATCTGGCAGTTGATGCTAGCATAGCCCTTCTGATTAATATATGTGGCCACCTCGGGGCCAGGTGGTGTGCAGATGGCCACATGGGTGCAGTCTATTGCCCCTAGCACACCAGGCATATGTGCTACCCTGTGGAACTCCTGTATGTTTGCTGTGCACTCCGCCGGTGTGCTGAGTAAATGGATGTACTCTGCAGCATGTGGCAGCAGTGCGCTGAGGAATTGGGTAAGGTGGCATGATGCAGCTGACTGGGTTATGCCTGTGGTGTCTCCTGTTGATCTCTGGAAGGTACCCGTGGCGAGCAAGCACATGCAAGCTGTCACTTTAGTCTCCACTGACAGAGCATGGCTCCGTCGTGTGGGTGCCTGCATCACATCACTGCACAGCTCACAGAGTCACCTCAGAATTGCCCAATTCAGGCGGTACCAGCCCACAATCTCAGTATCACTGTACAGCTCGAAGCTGGTGCGGGCTCGGTACTACCTGTTGGGGGCATACCACCGACAGGCCCTTCCACGGCTGTGCCCCCCTGCTGCCTGCCTTCTCACACCCCTCATAACTGCCTCCATCCGGATGGTGGCACTGGCCATGTTCCTGGCTTGTGTTCACCCACCCTGGCATCTGTTGCTGTGTTCCCCCCGCTGTCCTGGCTGCTACTTCCCCTGCAGTGGGAACACCTATATGTGGTGGCCTCAGTGCTGTGTGGCACTTCCCTCTTCTGCACTGTGGCTATGGCTGTGGCTCCCCACACCTTCTCTGTGCTTGTGGGTTCCAGGTGCCCTTTCTCTGTCCTGCCCTGTGTGTCTGTGTTGCCTGTGTGGCTGGCTATAGTTCAGCAAGATGTGCCTTCCCCTGTTGCATTCTTGTGCCTCTCCCTTGTTCCTTTTTATTTTGGCTCATTTCCGCTATCGCACAACTTCTGCTTGCTCCCCTATTGTGCATGGCGCATGTTGTTGAATATCGCACTGCGTCATTTATGCATTGTTCCTCCCCCTTCAGTTGCACAAACATTCATTATCATTGCGCTATTGCTCAGCGTGATTTGGGGGGGGCACAACTGCCTCCCTCTGAATATCGTAGAATGGTGCATTTTCGGACTTGTGCTGGCGCAACCCTATTGTGCATGGTGCAACCCTTTTGAATATCTGGGCCTTGGTGTACAAATATTGAAAAACAGCATTGCTATAAGCCTACATTGAATTTTGCAAACACAGGCTCATAACTTTGATAGTTTTCAATATTTTTACCTCAAATTTAAAAACATAGCCATATCTTTACAGCACCTCATGAATGTGATAGCTGTCATTTTTCAAATCCTGTCCAAAATGTTTTCTTACAACCTGAAAGGTGATTTCATGGTCGCTGCACAAACTCACCATTTGGGCATCAGTTGAAAATTTTCTCTGCCCTTGTTCATGATATGGAGTCATACGAAGGCTATGTTGAAAATGTGGTGCAAACATATTTAAAAAACAACCAAGTTATGAGCCCATGTAGAATTTTGTGAACCCAGGTTTATAACCTTGTGGTCCCTGCATGAAATCACCTTTCAGCCAGGAGTTGACACTTTTCTCTGCCCTTCTTAATGAGGTGGGATCATAAGAAGGCTATGTTGGAAATTTGGAACAAAAACATTAAACAACAAAAAAGTTATGAGCCTACGTTGAGTTTTGTGAATGCAGGCTTGCAAGTTCAGTAATATTCAATATTTTTACCCCAAATTTTCCACATAGCTGTTTCTTTACAGCACCTCATGAGTATGACAGCTGCCACTTTTCAACTCTTGCCCAAAATGTGTATTTGCATCCTGAAAATAGATTTTGCAGTCCATGCGCAAAAACTCCTTTACGCCAGGAGTTAAACATTTTGGCTGCCAATTTTCATGAGGCAGGGACATAACAAGGTTATGTTGAAAATTTGGTGTAAAAATATTACAAACCAACACATTTATGAACCTATGTTATATTTTGCAAATGCATGCTTCTAACATTGATATTTTACAATATGTTTACCCCAAATTCCACACTGCAGCCCTATCAACTCTGGCCAGAGTTTGTTTAAAAGGTAATCACACAGAAAAACTTAAAAGTGTAATCAGAATGACAAATAAAATATGATTAAAATATAACTTCAGTCTGCTACACTTAAATCCACTGACTGGCAACTCTTTAATTAATGTTCCATGTCTGCATTCCAGTTTTTCATGAACCTACAGGTTATTAGAAAGTGGGCTTTTTATTCCCTGGCATCTGATTGGCTTGTACCCTTGCCAGTGGGGTACATTAACTTTCAATAGATACCCAGGAAATAAAAAGTACCAGACTATAGTGCCCCTTCACCAGCTAAAGTATATTACTACCCATCCTGCTTCTTAATTGGCTGTAACCATCTAGTAAAAGTATGAAATCTCTGCCATTTCTTCTCTTGTTTAGTGGGCGAGTAGATAGCTGAGTGACGAGTCTCTTCTCACTTTTGTTCACTATATTTAAACTACTCAGTCTGTTCCGAGGAAAGAAAATAGCATAACTAATTTAAAGCAATGACTTACATTTTCATTGCTGCTGTCTGTCACAGATGTGACACATCCCCTTTTCTAATTGCCTGCCTGCTCTCACCAGTGACCCCTACCCTCACCATCCCACCACCACCATGAATTAACCTGGCAACCGCTAACACCTGTAATGTGCATTCATTCCTGTCATTGCAGAAGAGTTACCAAGTTAAAGAAAAAATTCCTATGGCCGCCCGCCCTCTCAGCCTTCTCCTACTGCTGGACGTTGGTTGCCCACCTGCTTTCTCCATTTGCCACTCACCAGAGTGTCACTTCAGTAACAGCCTCCTTCCTGCTACCCCCTTCCTGAGACAGCACAACACTTCAGCAGCTTACAGAATAAAACGGCAACTCGCAACGGGAACTGTGCCTATTCTGACATTCACTCTGCTGTCTCCCTCGGCAAAACAGGATTACAACATCTGCCATCTTCTCTTAAATAAAAAAGATCAGTGCCTGATAAATTGACTGATCAGTAATGAAGTGACTCCATTTGTATTCCTAGAAAACAGTACCGAAGTGTTTTTCTCCGCTGCTGAGCTGTTTGGTTTCACAGCTCTTCCGGTTCACTACCTCAGTGCAGGCTGATTCACTGGACAAAATGGGCACTCCTCTTCACACTCCCGGTCCTCATGGAAGGCAGCAAGGACCAGGAACTTGTAAAACAACAAAAAGAAATAAGTCAGTCACAGCAGGCAGCAAGGACAGGAAAATTGAAAAAATACAGGCTGAACAACTGGCTTCTGATCAGGCTTACACTCCCACGACAGAAAAACGTAGTTTCTCAAATTAAAATGAAACAAAAAGTGTAGAGGGTGGGCAAAACTGTTGGGGGGGGATTAAAAGAAACAGTTTACTGTGAGGCTGGTAATACTAGGTCTGCAGTAGGAAGAAAGGCCATTCTTCTAATGAAGGCGGAGGGACTATTTAATTACAAAACTTATTTCAAATTAATTATTTATTAACAATTTTATTCTCAACCTTTTTTTTTTTACAGTGCCCATTTTCTAAGTGCAATAATACCCTCCAGGGTGGGTGGTATTGGGAAATACTGGACCTTCCACGGGCTATAAGGCCCTCTGCCTTCAGCGTTGGGCCTCATTATGCCCCTGGGCAGTCCGGTATTTCCCAATACAGCTCACCCTGTCAGGTATTATTGCTTACATAATATGCAGTCTAATATTATGAATTGATATGTATTTGTACACAAAAAATATTTCATTTGCATAATTACTATTTGGTGTTGTAACAATACTGTGGCTAAGAAATAATGGTATGTATGGTAGAACATTGTTCTACCTCGGTTTTTATATCAGCTAAAAAGCTGTTGTATCACAGTTCAAAAGTCATGAAATGCTGTTCAACCCTACTATGGTACAACAGCATTCAAGATGATTTCAGGAGTGTACAAGCCACACGAACAGAAACCACGGGATCAACCACATCAGGAGGCAGCAACAGAAGGAACAGACAGCCACATAATCACGCAGATGCAGGATCAAACAGATATAGTAAAATAATATGCAGGATCAGCCAGCTATACTGTCCTATAAAAAAAAGCAGTATCAACATGATATTTACATTTACTTACAGAAAACACTTGCTTCGTGCACATACTCTCACTAAGAAAGAAATATAGCCACCATTGTTTTTTTCTTAAAAATCCCTCCCAACCCAATTTTTAACCAGTGGAAGTGCATGACACAAATGCAGGGATGTCTGGTCCTTGACAACCATTCCACTGGTCCTAGCAACTAGATGTAACTCTCAGAAGACGATGCGGATGGAAAAGTCTTCTTCTACTTGAAAAAACTGCTAAAACTACATAAAAAGTTATGTTAGGGAAACCATAGCAAATAGTGGATAGGCAAATCTATTCAGAATTAGTATATTCTGTCACCTGTGGGATTTGCTTCCCATGGACCACTTGAGCTTTGCTCTCGAGGTCAAAGGAAATCAAAACCCCTCTGGGGCAGAACACACTGGTTCTGCATGGTTGCCCATCCACTATTCCCTATTTTTTCACAGTTAATGCCTAGGTAACATGTATTTGCACACTTACATTTACCAAATCTTAGTACTGTAACTGTGATGTAAGTTCTCATTCAGAAATCAGTCCCTCATGAACTTACTGCTTACAAACATGCAATCTTATATTGGACTATATTCACATAGGGGTCTATGCATTGATGGAACACTGCATATGGGTGAAAGGACCATACTTGGCAGGTACAGCTGTGCACCCATAGATGGTTGTGCCATTGCTGGTACTCATTGTTGCCAGCCACTGTGCACCTCTCATCCATGGCTCCACCACCCGATGCGCTAGTGCATGGGGGGGCAGATTGGTGGAGACTTGCAGGCATCTAACTGAATGCCCATTTCAGGTTCATGAGTGGATCCCTTTCTCTTCACAGAGCAGGGGATGCTGGGTGGAACACAGGGTTGAAATGTTCCAAAAGTGAGAAATGTTTTCAAAATTGCCAGTGCTTGCCCAAGCAATGGTCCCCAGCCCTACCTGTTGTCCATGTGGAGTTTCCACAAGTTGCTGCACTCTAGCAAAACATTGTACTGTCCACACAAAGGAAAAGATTTCAAAAGTAGTCTTTATTTCATCAAAAGATGAGTACTGCCACACATGAGTCAGAACTACTCACACCAGTGCATTGCCAGAAAGGCTTCATCAGGGAGCTGCAAACCCCCAGCAATGTCTCAACAATTTCCACATGTTGTTGCACTCTAGCAAAGCATTGCACTGTTTGCACATAGGAAAAGATTTCAAAAGTAGTCTTTACTTTATCAAAGGACAACTACCACCATGCATATGAGCTGGAACTACTGACTCCAGCACTTTGCAAGAAAGGCTTCATCAATTGAGATGCTACTGTTTCAATCTGGAACTGTTGTCATTGAGAACTGGGGTGGCATGATGGGGTGACAGCACATGTCCACATGGCTGGTGGTTGTACCTTGGAGAGGAGCATAAGAGTTATGGCAGGGACCCCCTGCCATAGCTTGTGCCCTCTCATCTGGCACTCTGCACCTTAATGAATGGCATGGAGAGTGGCCATACCCACTGCACCACCCGGGGGGCTGGCGCTGCATGGACCTGCCTGACTTGTCAGGGGATTGGGTGCACAAGGCATGCATTCTGCTGGGATCCACTGGACCACCAGTGTGCAGATTTTTGATGTTGGGTCACCTATGACTCTTAGATATGCGGTGTATAGGTGATCAGATTGTTTTGTGCATAGGCTTTAAAGGCAGCATGGAATGTATCAAATCTGTATACCCAGGCCTGGTGGTCAACAGCAGCCTTCCAATCAGATGGACTGCCCACCAGCGAGTGGATCCTGCACTCTATTTGGAGTGGGGAATTGTGGAATATGGCTGGTCCTACCAGTACTACTGTTTTCCAGTAAGGGAAACTACTGGTCTGCACATGTTCACCATCATGCCCCAAGCACTCATGGTATAGTCAGAGGGCTGCAGTCACTTGGTGTGAAGGATGATGCCATGGCTGCCACCATGTTCAGCCAGTGGAAAGGGCATGTAACAGCTAGGGAAGGGTCCCTACATTTGTATCTGCCACCACCCAGAATCACTCCACACAGCATATTGAAAATAAAGCATGGCATGCAGCCATACCCCACCCAGAGCCACCCACCTGGGCAGCAGCAGGACAGAGGGTGTGGATGCAGAAGAGGTGTTGGTCAATCCCACAGAAGCAGCACATTTAAAGTTATGTAAGTACACAACATGCATTGCAAAACTAGTTAACAACTACATAGTAGTGCAGTTACAGAGTAGTTGTACAGTAGTTGCAATGCACTAGTGACACTTACATAGAAACATAGAAGTTAACAGCAGATAAGAACCACAAGGCCCATCCAGTCTGCCTATTTTTTCTTCCTTATGAATGTGCCATAGGCCTTTACTCTGTCAATGGCCTATTTATTCATACTTATCTGTTTTTCTCCCTTATGCCTATCCCAAGCCTGTTTAAAGCCCTGCACTGTATTCATATCCACCACTTCCTGAGGTAGGCTGTTCCATGCATCCACCACCCTTTCTGTGAAAAAGAACTTCCTCACATTACCCCTTAATCAGCCTCCCCCTAATCCCATGCTGTGTCCTCTTGTCCTGTTTATTTTCTTATATTGAAACATGTTAGACTCTTTCATCTTGTTAATGTCCTTAAGATATTTGAATGCTTTGATCATATCACCTATCTCCCTCCTTTGTTCTATGGTATACATATTGAGCTCCATTAATCTGTCCTCATATGTTTTCTGATGCAGACCCTGCACCATTTTAATTGCCCTTGTCTGGACTGCCTGCACTTTGTTAATGTCCTTGTGCAGATAAGGCCTCCAGTACTGCATGCAGTACTTCAAGTGGGGCCTAACCAGTGTCTTGTAAAGAGGGATTATTACCTCCCTCTTATGACTTGTGATACCCCTACTAATACACTCCAATATCCCTCTAGCCTTAACTACTGCCTTAGTGGTCTGCTTGGATGATTTCAGGTCATCTGTGATGATGATGCCTAAGTCTCTTTCTTCCTTTGTGATTGCCAGCAACTCCCCTCCTAGCATATAGGTAGCTTCAGGGTTTCTCTTCCCTATGTGCATGATCTTGTACTTCTTTGCATTAAATCCCAGTTGCCACTCTTCAGAACATTTTGCCAGTTTTTCCTTCTCTTATCATTCTTCCCACCCCATCTGGATCACCAACTCTATTATAGAGCTTGATGTCATCTGCAAACAGACAAACCATACCCTCCAGTCCATCTGCAATGTCACTGATGAAGATATTGAAGAGGACTGGCCCCAGAACTGATCCCTGAGGCACCCCACTTGTGACTTGCATCTCTTTTGACTGTATACCATTTACCACCACTCTCTGTTTTCTGCCCGCCAACCAGTTTGCCACCCATTTGATCAACTTCTGACTCACCCCAGCCTACCCAGCTTATTAATCAATCTTCTATGTGGAACAGTATTGAAAGCTTTGCTAAAGTCAAGGTAGGTGACATCAACTGCACCCCCTTGGTCCACCACTCTGGTTACCCAGTCAAAGAAATCAATGAAATTAGTTTGACAGGACCTTCCTGTTGTAAACCCATGCTGTCTTGGATCCTGTGCTCCTATGGATTCCAGGTGTTGCACTATCCTTTTCTGAAGGAGTGCTTCCATAATCTTGCCCATTACTGAGGTAAGACTAACTGGTCTGTAGTTCCCTGCCTCCTCCCTGCTACCACTCTAGTGGAGTGGGATTACATGGGCCCTTCTCCAGTCTTCTGGGACCTCTCCTGTGCTCAGGGACTCACTAAACAGTTCTACTAGTGGCTCTGCTAGTTCTATCCTTAGCTCCTTTAGTACCCTGGAATGTATGCCATCATTTATAATTATCCTTCAGAAATCATTCCCTCATGAACATACTGCAATATAGTGTAGTGGTTAAAAGCACTGACTTGCAAACCTGGAGAACTGGGATTGAATCCCAGAGCCACCCATTGTATACTGTGTATGACCCCCCCAAAAAAAGAACTAACAATAAACATGCAATTTAATATTGTAAATTGCTATGCAATAAAAAAAAAAAATAATTTACATAATAACTTATTGGCTCTTAACAGTGCTGTAGTTACTAAGGAACATGCTGCTTCTGTGGCATTGTTTCCACAGTTAATGCCTTCCTAACATGCATTTGCAAAATAAGTACGCAGAAATTGACACTTAAAATTAAGCATAAGAAAAAGGGTGTAACTACTATACACTTACATTGAATGTCAATGCTGCAGTTCTGATGCATGTTTTCTTTCAGAATCATTCCCGGATACATTTACTGCCTAATAAACACACAGTCTAATATTGTTAATTGCAGAATAATGACTATGCAACTGTGCGTTATGGAATTTTTTTACACACCCAAGGTGTGTGTTGACACATAAACCTCTGGAGTGAAGCTAGAGAGGTTTATGAGGTCATTACACACCAACGGTGTGTAAAACATTTCCATTAACACAACAGGTGAATAGACATTATTTTTTATAATTATTGGCACAGAGGGAGTTTTTCTGCCAATACTTGAACTGATACAGACACAGGGGAAAGTGAAGCAGTTCTGTGGACACACACACACACACACACACACACACACACACACTCTCTCTCTCTCTCTCTTTCTCTCTCTCTGTCTTTTTCTAGACTTATTTTTCTTTTTTGTGTTCTTTAAAAAAAAAGATGTACTGGAAGTGGAACAGGCATGGGAAGCATCATAGGCAGACAGGAGTCAGTTAAACATAGTCTGTTCCCATTCTAACTTGCTATCTACCTAAGTGCAAACTGAAGTGTTCCAAGAGTAGCATAAGCCAGATAGCTTTTTTTAGATGTAAAGGCAGGATCAACCAGATGAGTAGTGATAGAAAATGTATAACTCACTTGAAAAGTGAGAGGAATGGCAAGTTCCCAGAATGCATAAACGGAGCTGCCATGTTCCTTCAGGTTCAGCTTGCTGTGCACAGATGAGGTGGTGTGCTTTAAATGATTGACACCCTAAGACACGCTACTGAAACAAAGTTTTCAAATCACTGTAATAACTAGTTTTCAGGTTATTATTGCATTTGAAAGAGCCTTGTATTTCATGTGATAAAGGGGGTCATCAGTAATTATACAACTATATTGTTTACTTATACAGTAAAAATCATTTACATAATTACTTATGAGCTTGTAACAGTGCTGTAGTTATTAAGAAAAGTGCTGCTTCTGTGGCATTGACCCACACCTCTTTTACACCCACACCCCAGTCCTGCTACTGCCCAGGTGGGTGGCTAGGGGTGGGGCATGGCTACATACCATGCTTGATCACCAATCTGCCTTGTGAAGTGGTGTTGGTGGCACCGGGTACACAGACAGGGACCCTTTTTTAGCCATTACATGCCCTTCCCACTGGCTGAATGGTGTGGTGGCCATGGCACAGTCCTTCACATCAAGCTATCCCAGCCCTCTGACTATACTGTGAGGGCTGGAAGCAAGGTGGTACACATGGGCAGACCAATAGGTCTCCTTACAGGAAAATAGCAAGAATGGGAGGACCACCCATAACCCACAGTTCCCCACTCCACACACAGTGCAGGATCCAGTCAGCTCCTGGTCAGTCTATCTGATTGGGTGGCTTCTATTGGTTACCAGTCCTGGGAATGCACATTTGACTCATTCCCTGTCACTTATGTGAATTGAATCCAATATTAGATTGCATGTTTAGTAAGCAGTAAGTTCATGAGGGAATGATTTCTGAATGAGAACTTACATCATAATCACAGTACTGACATTTGGTAAATGTAAGTGTGTGCATCTGCAAATACATGTTACCCAGGCATTAACTGTGAAAACAGTACCATTATTTCCTAGCCACAATATTGTTATAGTACCAATTAGTAATTATGTAAATTAAATATTTTTGTGTGCAGTAACATATCAATTCATAATGTTGGACTGCATATTTACTGACCTGTAAGTTCATGAAAAACTGGAATACAGACATGGAACATCATCTAAAGAGTTGCCAATCAGTACATTTAACTAGCACACTGAATTTGTATTGTATTCATATTTTGATTACCATTATGATTACATTTTAATGTTTTTGAGTAAGATTACTTTTTAAATAAATATCAGATAGACATAGACAGTTCAAATAGTGCATAAGACTTGTATTTATATGTAGTTACAATTATAAGAACAGATTTAATAATGTCAAAGGTAGTAACATAGTAGTTACAAAGTAAATTTTCTATTACAATTTGCAATAGCTATTACATGTGTAGTTGCCCTTATAAGAGCAAATACAATAATGCCAGAAGAGACAGAGTGGTAGCTGTGCAATAGATTTTCTCTTACACTTTGCAACAGCTATTACATATGTAGTTACACTTGTCAGAATGAATTGATTTGTGCCAAGAGGGAGACAGTAGTAGTTGCACATGTATGCAAATTGTATAACTACTCAACATGCAGATGAGAAACTAGTTAACTATATAGTAGTTACATATAACTGCACAGTAGTTACCTTGTAGTTACAGTACATCATAGTCATACAGTACCTAGTTAAGGACACTTAAAATCAAATCTTGCCCCGCCATCTTGTGTGGACAGAATACATCTGCATCTTTGGTGCAAAATTCTTTTTTGGCTTCATGAAAGTCAGGAATTGGTGGTTCACACAGGGCTTTGACAAAACACCTTTTTCACTAGAGCAACTACAGTGTTCAAATCTTGTAAGATGTCTGCTCGGATCTCCTGAACGGGGCTGAGCAAATGAACCAAGCATGTCACAATCACAGCAAGCTGCACCAAAGTCCTTGTGCATTTAACTCACACTGTCTGAAATGATTTATTTTATTTTGGTAACTAGGAAAGGTACCCTGAGCCAGGGCTAATTTCCAGGGGTGACTTGGGGAAAAGGGAAAGGGGATACAATAAATCAAAACAGCAGTAGCAAAGCATTCCAAAGATACAGTGCAAACAGTGAACAATTCAACAAGCTGCAAGTGCAAATAACAACAAACGGTGAACAGAAGTTGGTTCCATGAGCAGCACCAATACCCAATTAAAATGACAAAAGCAGGTTTGTACAAATAAGTGCAGCAGTTGTAGTGACATGAACTGAACACGGGGGGACAATGGTGGGGCAAAAATGATTGCAAGGAGTTTGTCAAAGGTTACTGAGTTTCTGTTCAAAACTCAGCCAGGCCTGGAATACTGTTGTGTGGTTGACACGCTGCAGAAACTCCACACTAATCAGGATGGACTGTTCTCCAGCTTTACACAAATGCTGTGCTAAAGTTGCCAATACACTGCATGCACAGGAGCCTATAGATTCATCCAAGAAGATAGAAACATCATCATTCTACACTTCCAGCTTTACCTTGGCGTCATGTTGAGGGCATATTTATTGTACAGTAGATGGGTGCTGCATAGCTGTGCTGGCCTGAAAGTGTTTGCTCTGCTTTTTATGTTGGCACACTTGCGCAGCCAATATCTTGCGGTAGTAGAGATTTGGAGGCATGGTCGCTGTTGGGTGAATGCAGGGCATGCACCAGTAGATGTGTCCCTCATTCCCCAATCAGTCTGCATGGATTATGCATACATAACGTGGTGAGCACATCTAAGGCAAGGTCCGCTGCAATGCAGCAAAGCTCATCACATGCAGCGGACCTTCCTACATGCTTCACCAGCTACAAACATGGCAGCACAGTGGCCGCTAAACTACTGACTTTGGGAGTGCCCAATCCCATGGTCAGCTTACCCTGCCCCTCATGATTGTGCCAATGGGGGAGCCCACTCCCCATCAACATAACGTGTCCCCCTTTTGTTGGCCAAGGGGGTGCACAATCCCCCTTGGCTTATGTGCCCCTCCTGCTTTTGTTGTGTGCTGATGGGGGTGCCCAATCCCCATTGGCATCTGTCCCCCCTTTCTCACTTTAATGTGCTGACAGGGGAGCCCACTACCCCTTGACATGATGTCCCCCCTTCTTCTGTGCTGAAGGGGTGCCCAATCCCCTCAGCTAGTGTCCCCCACTCCCTATGTGCTGGCAGGGGTGCCCAATCCCCCATTGACTACTGTATCCCCCCTCAAGAAAAACAACACCTGTAAAAAAAGAAAACCATCCATGATGGCTTTTTACACGTGTAAACAGAAAACAGTCCCTTGTAGTCTCCCTACCCCCTCCCACCACCCACACCCATCCACTGTGCACCCTACCTCCCCACACCCCCTCATCCCATACTTACCTCCGGAGCTTGGCGTGATGATCTTCGGTGGACCGGGAACACGTCTGCACTCTTCAAAGCCAACTCTGAACTGAGGAAATGCCAGTAAGCTGTATAATGGAATAAATAGGGGGTTTTCAACTTTGATGCATATCTCAGGCATTTTTTGGAATTTTTGCACCACATTTTCATCATGGGGTTTCTGGGACCCTTCCTCATGAATTCTGGCACTGTTATGACATTAATCAGTCCTGAAAGGTGATTTTGCAGTCATTGCATGGAATCACCTTTCGGGATTGATTAATGCAAGGACAGTGGCAGTGTTCATGAAGTGGGTGCTCAAAAAGCCTATGTCAAGGGGGGAGGTACTGATAAGCAGCAGGAAAATCCCAGCCTCTCCCTACAAAACAGGGTACTAAATGAGAAAAGGACCGAGGTAGAAAGGTCAGTGTGGGATGCTGCAACAGAAGGTAAAGCCATCAAAAAATGGAGAGCAATGAGTACCAATGCCCATAGTCTGGGTAACAAGCTTCCTGAATTAGTGGCCTTGATGGAGGAGGAACATCTGCATATCATGGCAGTCACAGAAACAAGGTACACACAAAACCATGACTGGAACATAAACATACCAGGATACACTATCTACAGGAGGGACAGGGAGGGTAAAAGAGGAGGAGGAGTAGCTCTTTACATAAGGGAAGGAATCAAAGCAACAGAACAAAAGGGTAAACAGGGAGGAGAAGAAGCACTGTGAGTAAATTTGGAGACAGCAATGGCACCACAATCCGCACAGGGGTTGTATACAGACCCCCTTCTCAGGGGGAGGAAATGGACAAGGAAATGATAGAAAGTATACTTAGAATGGCAGAAAAAGGGGAGATATTGCTGATGGGTGATCTGAATATGCCAGGTGTTAACTGGAGTGCAGTTGCAGCAGCCACTTCGAAGAGTGGGGTTATTCTAGATGCCCTACAGGGGGCATGCCTTAGACAACTAGTACTGGAGCCCACTTGAGAGGGAACAATCTTAGACCTGGTTCTCTCAAATGGAGATGGAGAAAGGATCACAGATGTAGAAGTGGGTAGCCATCTGGGAACTAGCGACCATCGAACAGTATGGTTCACAATAAACACAGCAATAGAGTCAAGCCATACAAAGGAAAAAGTACTGGACTTTAGGAGGGCTGACTTTGCCATAATGGGTGAGTGCCTAAGGAATGCACTAGCAAATGGGCAGGAAGGAGGGGTGGAAGAACAATGGGAAATAATAAAAACTGCCATCACAGAGGTAACAAGCCTTTGTGTGAAGCAAATAAACAAAACAAAATGATGTAAGAAACCACTATGGTTCTCAAAGGAAGTGGTAGTGAAGGTACAAGAGAAAAAGAAAGCATTCAGGAAGTACAAGGAATCACAGAAGGAGCAGGACAGAGAACTGTATTAGTTAAAGCAAAAGGAAGCTGGGAAGGCAGTCAGAACAGCAAAGGCCCAAACTGAGGAAAAGATAGCCAACTCAGTTAAGAAAGGGGATAAAACCTTTCTAGGTACATCAGGGAGCGAAGGAAGACCAAGGGAGGGATAGTGAGGCTTAATAAAGGGGAGGGAGGGTGGGCAGAGGGTGACTGTGAAAAGACAGAGACACTAAACAAATATTTTTGCTCAGTATTTACAAATGAAGAGGGGGAGGTACCTACAACAAACAGTAGAAACACTCTGGATACAGAAGTTGATACCAGCCCATTTACAGAAAAAAGGGTTCTGAAAGAACTCTTAAAACTGAAGGTGGACAAAGCAATGAGGCCTTATGGGATTCATTCCAGAATTCTAAAAGAACTAAGGGTAGAACTAGTGACACTACTGACTACCCTCTTTAACAAATCATGGGAGGATGGGGTGGTACCTGAGGACTGGAGGAGGGCAGATGTGATTCCCTTCACAAAAGTGGGAGCAAGGCAGAAGCAGGAAACTACAGACCTGTTAGTTTAACCTCAGTGATAGGGAAAATAATGGAATCACTTCTGAAGGAAATAATTGTTGAGTATCTAGAGGCCAGAGGGGCATAGGACCTAAGGCAGCATGGATTCACAGCGGGAAGGTCATGCCAGACAAATATGATAGATTTCTTTGACTGGGTGACCAAAGTAGTAGATCAGGGAGGGGCTGTGGACATGCCTACCTAGACTTTAGCACGGCATTTGACACAGTCCCACACAAAAGATTAATATACAACTTAGCCAGCCTGGGAGTGGGTCCCAAGATGACAGCCTGAGTAAATTGGCTGGAGAATGGGACACAGAGAGTAATAGTAAATGGAGTCCACTCTGAAGAAAGGGGGGTTACTAGTGGGGTACTGCAGGGTTCAGTATTAGGACCGGTCCTCTTCAATGTCTTTATAAGTGACATTGCAGAGGGACTGGAAGGAAAAGTATGTCTCTTTGCAGATGACACAAAGATCTGCAACAGAGTTGATGCACAAGGTGGGGTGGAAAGGATAAGAAGGGACTTGGCAAGGTTAGAGTAATGGTCAAATGTATGGCAGCTTAGATTCAATGCTAAGAAGTGCAAGGTAATGCACCTGGGAAACAAAAACCCAGGGGAAGAGTACACAATGGGGGGTGAGATACTAACAACAACAAAAATGGAAAGGGACCTGGGGGTAGTCATATCAGATGACCTAAAGGTGGGCAAGCAATGTTACAGGGCAGCAAGGAGGGCTGGGGGCATACTGGGATGCATAGGGAGAGGCATCACCAGTAGAAAACAGGAAGTTATTATCCCTCTGTACAGACAGCTGGTCAGACCCCATCTGGAGTACTGCATGCAGTTCTGGAGACCCAGTCTCTGCAAGGACATAGACAGGATGGAAGCTGTCCAGAGGAGGGCAACTAAAATGGTGTAGGGTCTTCACCGGAAGACATATGAAGAGAGACTTTAGGAGCTTAATATGTATAGCCTTGAGGAAAGGAGGGAGAGGGGGGACATGATAGAAACTTTCAAGTACCTCAAGGGAATCAACAAAGTCCAAGAGGGTAGCATCTTTCAAAAAAAAGAGGTGTGCAAGAACAAGGGGGCACAATTTGAAGATGGGAGGGGCGGCTCATAGGCAATTTAAGGAAGTATTCTTTCACAGAGAGGGCTGTTGATGCATGGAACGGCCTTCTGGAGGAGGTTGTGGAGTCAAAAACAGTGGTGGAATTCAAGCATGCATGGGACAGTCATAAGGCAATTCTAGGGGTTGGGGGTAGGAAGAAGTAGGCTGCTGGTTAACTAGGATCTGCAACTTATCCATTAGATAGGGAAATGGGCAGACTGGGTGGGCCAAGCGGTCCTTATCTGCCATCAAATTCTATGTTTCTATGTTTCTATGTTGCAAATTTGGTGGAAAAAATCCAAAAAATTGCTGTTTAACGAGCGTGCGTTCTGCAGTTGCTACACACATTCGTAAGTTCACGAATTCACAATATTTTCTTGCCAGATTTTCAACATTGTCATTTTTCTTCACCTCCTTGTGAACAGTACAGCTGTCATTTTTCACATCCTGGCCAAAATTTGTTTCCGCACTTCTGCCGCACAACAGCGAGGTCACTGTGGGAAATCAGTGTTTGGTGAAGATTACAAAAATGACAGTGACACTGTTCATGAGCAGAGGTCCTAAAATGCCTATGTTGAAAATTTTGTGACGACACTCCATAAAATGACTGTGTTACGAGCGTGCATTGTGCAGTTTGCATGCACGCTCGTAACATGCATTTGTAATATTTTCACTCTGGATTTTTACCATTGGCATTTTTCCACACCTCTTGATGAACAGTATAGCTGTCATTTTACATATCCTGCCCGAAAGCCAGACGTCCGGGCGCAGAGACACGAAGGCCAAGGTTCTGTGCGAAATCACTTTTTGGGACAGTTTGAGGAAAGACAATGACACTGCACATGAGCAGAGGTGCTAAAATGCTTATGTTGAAAAATTTGTTGCTGAAAGTCCATAAATGACTGTGTTAAAGCGGGCTGCGCATATCCCATGCACCCTTGTAAGTTCGCAAATTTGCAATATTTACATGCCACATTTTCAACGCTGCCATTTTTTTACATCTCCTCATGAACAGTACAGCTGTCATTTTTCACATCCTGCCCAAAATGTGTTTCCGCACTGCACTACCAAAGGCAATGCCAGTGCAACAACATTCGGCATTGACAAATGCTTGTTTATATTTGAGAACAAACTCTTGGAAAGCTGGAGCCTTTTCCAAACGAATACTTCCTGTGTCAGGCACTGAACAAAATCCATTACAAACTCCTTTCATTCCAAGGAAGAAGGTGTTGCTCTGTTACACATGTTGTAATTGCTTGTTGTTGTTCATGACTGGCAGAATCTGAAACACACATACACATACACACACACACACACACACACACACACACACATTTAGATGGCTGGGTGCACCTGATAAAGGGACCTGCTGGGCCATGAAAGCCTGTGCACTATGTCATCTTTATAAAACACATATGTTGGTTCAATAAAAGGTATCACACAAAAACAATCTAGTGACTTTCATTTCCCAAGGACCAATGTAGCACGTTCAAAGCTGCTGGTCAGGCAGGCCAAACAATCAGTAAAAAACAAAAGAATACTAAGTAGACTGAACAGAATGGTACTTTTCATTAATTTTAGCTTTTCAGCCCAGGTGCTTCTGTGACCACATACGGATGTCAGTGATGTGCTTCTTAGAGAGCTGATAGTGTAGCAGCAAAATGGCAAAGCAGGTGGCCTCCTTCCTCATAAAGATCATTGTGGCACATCTTTATGCAGTGTTGGCTTGGACAGAATACAAAAAATGACATACTTTGATTTCTTCTTCTGAGATACATGGTTGCTTTGGATGTGGAGCAGACATACTTAAAAGCACTGTCAGAAATGTATAACAATGAATGTTTATGATCACTATGCATGGACGCTTAGGATGTGGTGCAGACATACTTAAAGTACTATCAGAAATGTACAACAATAATGTTTATGAGCACTAGGGCTGCAAGTTCATTTCAATCCTAACCTGAAAAAGGTCAGACTTCAGCTGTTTGCATGTCTGAGAACACTCATAAACGTTATGCTATTTTGTGTGAACTTTGGTTAATTCTATATATCAAAAAAAATTATTTTTATTGAATTAAATTGCCCTTCCCTTGGATGCTGTAGGTGGTGCTTTGAGGCAGGCAGCAGTGGGGAATGAGTTATGAGATGCTCCAGACACTTCCCACTTCCTGCACAGCTCTCTTCTCACTGGGCAAAACCCTAACAATCACTGAATGCAGCTCAAAAGGGAGACAGCACTGCCAGTCTGGTGCCAAAAGCAGCATTTTGCATGGTAGGGCTGAATGGCAGCACATCAGCAGGTTGGCGTTAAGTCACTCAGACATCCTACTGTCCAACTTGCATTATCAAGTTATCATGGCTAGGCAGGTATGAGAGACAGAGAGAGAGAGAGACAGCACCAAAGTTGCCTCAGAACAGCAGCAGAAAGGGAATACTGGATAGGCAACGTGCATCATCATCCTCCAGCTTTTCTTTCAATCCCTGCTAATATGTGACAGAACTGAAGTTGAGCAGGGTGACAGGTCCTTCTGTTGCAGCCTGGGCAGCTAGCAGTGGGTTGTTGTGTATGTTGTAGTAGGGGCCTGTGCTATTTTTCATAACCCCCCCTCCCCCCATGGCTGGGAGATGTTTAAAATGGATGAGGCTTGCAATTGCATGACTGGTGCTTAGTGAGGTGTGACTTTTGCCCTCAAATGCTGTAAATTGAGTTGATATGGTGTTAACATTTTATTATAAACCGCATTGTATTTTATGTTTAGAAATATTTTATTTTTTATTTATTTATGTATTTAGTTTTTGTTGACCGGGTAAGTGCACTAGACAAATCCTGCCTATTTTCAGGCACGACCCGGGGAGGGGGGATACAGATGAATGCCAACTGACCTTGAACCAGATTAAGCTGTTGGTGATATTTATTTTAGTGAATGAGGGAAATTTGCTTTCCTTCAAATATTGTGACATTGATGTAGGTTTCTTATGGCTGGGCAGGGGGGCCAAGGCCTGGAGGGTACAGTCTAAGACCACGGGTGGGGGAAGAGGGACAAGGCTAAGGGAGGGTGGATGACAGCTGGAGTAGTTTAAAATTTGTAGGTGCATTACTGCTTTGTTTTCCCCTCCATACCTGCCAATATCAGGAGGATAGGTTGAATCCTGATTTGCAAGAAGAGCAGAATCCAGAACAGGGCCCCAGTTTCTGCATTCCGTGTTTGCCAATAAGTAGAGATGCAGTGAAGTTTTACTCTGCCAGTGAAGTAGGAGTGAAATCGCTCACTCCGCGTCACAACATGCTACACAAAGTCCCCATAGAAATGTACTACTTCGCCTCATAATGACTTTGCCTAATAATGACTTCACGTTCACTTCACTTTGTTTTCTGTTAATAAAATAATAATAATAATAATTTTATTTATAAGGCGCCTTTCAATTCCCAAGGCGCCGTACATAAATAACAAATCAAAACAGTAAAAATCATTAAAAAATACAATTAAATCAAAACAATTGTTGAATGCGAAGTGAGTGATAATTGAAACAGCCCGCAGATCTCATGTGGTACAGTTTGTCACAGGTTGAACTTGGAACAATATTCACACTCATACCGTCAGCAACTTCACTACCACCACCAGCGGGGACAACAGCATCTCCAATCATCATTAAAGCAACTGATTGTGATGTGAAAAACATAGCAGGAGAAATCCCTTTACTGGCATCAACTATGCACTTATGCTGCGTATTACCACACCCACGACCACTCTTGCCAGTGTAAGCAGTGCCATGGCCAGAAGCATCTTTGCATGCACATCTCTTTGCAGGCATTTTTTGAATTGCACAGAAAAATAACAACAAAGTTAGATTTCTGAACTTTGGGGTGGATGGGAAGCCAAAAAACAACTGTGGCTTACAGAGCAGATTGGGATCTAAATAGTTGCAAATGCACAGACAGAGGGAGATTACGCACTCAAGAGATGCATCCACATGGGCCCAACAACACCGCCTTAACCAGTGATCAAACAAATTCCAAACTGGAAAAATATTACCTTTTGTTGGCGGGGGCGTTCCAGTACCAGTCCACTACCTAGATAGAATGAAGCAGTAAAAAACATCACAGATGGATAACAGAATCAGAGTGCTACGATTACTGTGTGACACAATAAAATGTGTCTGACTTGATGGCATGCACGCACACACTACAGGTAATGCCCATAACATTTAACAGTTCAGTATACTATATAACCAAATCTTTTAAACTGAATGAAAATATGCACAGCACCACAACAAACAAAAAAATTATCAAAAATTACTTCAAGTAGGGGCGTGGCTTGGAAGCCAAAATGGTAGCAGCTTAAATCTGTAGCTCTCCTTTACCTCTAAGACATCCTACAGAATCTTGGACTCAAAAGGTCCACAAAGTACTTTTTGAAAACAGCATCTAATAGCCTGATACTCAAAGTCACTGGAAAACGTCCCATATCGAGCAGATTGCAGATACTGTGCTCACCAGCTCGATTCTTACATTTCTACTCTGTCTGTAATCAGCATCCACATCGATCCTGCAGCTCATCATGGCCTCTGATCCTGGAACGGCATCGGCTATGGGGGGCCTAAAAGAAATTGGGGAGATGTTTGCAACCTTCCTTGCTCAAAACCGTGAGCTCACAACACAAGTCAATGACAATAAAAGAGACATTGTAGAGCTATCACAAGATGTAGAGGAAAATTCTAAATTAATAGCACAGCAAAAACACTCCTCAGATTATCAAATGAAATGACTGGATGAGCAAGACCTCATAATCCAACACCTCACTGACAAACTGGATAACCTCGAGAATCAGGGGTGCCGCACCAACCTGTAGTTTGTACGCTTCCTCGAAGGGGTTGAAGGCTGAGACCTAATTTTATTTCTGCAACAAACGCTGCCCATAGTGCTGCACAATCAATGGCTGGGCCCATTGGACATTGAAAGGGCCAACCACTCACTTGCCCTGAATCCTAAACTGGGACAGCATACTCAGCCCATACTGGCCAGATTTCTTCATTTTCAAGTAAAGGAGCAGATCATCTGGCTTGCCAGAGAGAGGAGCCCTTTAAAATGGCAGGGCCACCTCATTCATAGATACATAGACAGTGTCGGCAGATAAGGGCCTATGGCCCACCCAGTCTGCCCATTTGAGCTTGTAAGTTCAGTTTGTTTTCCTAGAAGTCTGTTTCCCCTTACCCCTGACCTTCAGAATTCTTTTATGTCTATCCCATGCATTCTTAAATCCCGTGATTGTTTCAGCCCCCACCATTTCCTCTGGCAGGGTGTTCCACTTGTCCACCACCTGTTCTGTGAAGAAATTCTTCTCATGTTTCCTCTGAATCGTCCTCCTCCAACTTCATCCCATGCCCTCTAGTCCTGGAACATCTTTTCGCTTAAAATAGTGTTTTCCTGCACCCTGTTCCTCCCTGTAAGATACTTGTATGTCTGTATCATATCCCTCTCTCCTCCTCTCCTCCAGGGAGTACATGTTCAGTTCCTTCAACCTGTCTTCATAGGACTTGTGATGCAATCCATGCACCATCTTTGTTGCCCTCCTCTGAACCTTCTCTACCCTGTCTATGTCCTTACGTAGGTATGATCTCCAGAACTGTACACTGTACTCCAGGTGGGGCCTCACTAGTGTCTTGTATAGCTGAATTATGACCTCCTTTTCCTGCTGGTGATGCCCTGCCTATACATCCCAGCGTCCTATTTGCTTTACCTGCTGCCTTGTCACACTGTTTCCCTACCTTGAGGTCATCAGAGATGACAACCCCAAGATCCCTTTCCTGCTTGGTGCATGCTATATCCTCACCACCCAACTGATATATTGTGTCAGGGTTTTTGTGCCCCATATGCATTATCTTGCACTTCTTTGCATTGAATTTCAACTGCCAAACCCCTGACCATTCTTCAGGTTTCTGCAGGTCGCTTCTCATTCTGTCTACACCCTCTGGTGTGTCTACTCTGTTACAGAGCTTTGTGTCATCAGCGAACAGTGAAATTCTGCCTTCTAGGTCCCATGCAATGTCACTGATGAAGATGTTGAATAGGACCGGTCCCAGCATTGATCCCTGTGGTACCCCACTGGTCACTCTTCCCTCTGTGGAGTGACAGCCATTACCACCACCCTCTGTGTCCTGCCACCCAGCCAGTTACCTATCCACCACCTACTGTCCTGCCCACACCCATATTCCCCAGTTTGTGTAATAGTCTTCTATGTGGCACAGTGTCAAAGGCCTTGCTGAAGTCCAGATAGGCCATGTCCACTGCCCTCCCCTGATCCACCTCCCTAGTCACCCAGTCAAAAAATTCAACGAGGTTGGTCTGACATGACCTCCCCCTGGTGAAACCATGCTGCCTTGGGTCCTGTAGTCCATTGACAACCAGATGTTCCACCAATCTCTCCTTCAGTAGTGCTTCCATGATCTTCCCCACTACCGAGGTGATGCTGACTGGTCTGTAGTTCCCTGCTTCCTCTTTGTTCCCACTTTTGTATAAGGGGACTACATCTGCTGTCCTCCAGTCTTTGGGTACCTCCCCTGTTTCCAGTGATCGGCTAAACAGGATAGCCAGAGGTTCAGTCACCACCTCTCTTAGTTCTTAAGACCCTGGGGTGCACCCCATCTGGCCCCATTGCTTTATCAACTCTTATTACTTCCAGTTCCTTCAGGACCTTTCTCGTAAAGGGACTTGTGTCCATTTCTGCACCATTCTCACCCTTGTACTCCCTTCAGACCCATTACCCTCCTCTTCCTCAGTAAAGACTGAGCAGAAATACCTGTTCAATATGTCAGCTTTACTGTTGTCATCCTCCACGGCCCCCATCCTCCCCTTCAGTCTCGCTATCCCTCCCTTTGTCTTTCTTTTTTCACTTATGTACCTGTAAAAGGTTTTGTCCCCTCTACCCACTGATTTTGCAATGTGTTCTTCTGTCTGAGCTTTGGCTTCCTTTACTGACCTCCCTGCCTCCGTTTGCTTCTCCTGGTACTTCTCCCTATCCCCTTCTGCCTGTGTCTTTTTGTATTGCCTGAATGCAATCTTTTTGGCTTTCACTTCCTTTGCTACCTCTTTGGAAAACCATAATGGTCTCCTCTTCCTTTTCCTCTTGCTAACCTGCTTAATGCATAATTCTGTTGTTCTTGTAATCCCCATTTTAAATACTGCCCACTGTTCCTCAACCCTGATTCCTGTCCCATTCTTAATGCCTCTTTCAAGTATCTCCCATTTTCCCAAAGTTTGCCCCCAAAATCCAGGATACGTGTTTTTGTGTGGTTTGGTTCTGCTCTTTCTGTGATTTCAAACCACAATGACTGGTGGTCACTGTTTCCCAGGTGCTCCCCCACTGTTACCTCCATCACACTGCCCCTGTTTGTGAGCACAGGGTCCAGTATTGCCTTCTGCCGAGTTGGTTCCATGACCAGTTGCTTGAGGAAGGCACCCTATTCCCAGATTTCTCTCAAGCACTATCAGATCATCAGAGGGAGTTCACCAGGGCTAGACCTACCTTCATGGCCCTGAAAGTGCCCTACAGCCTCCGATACCCATCAGTCCTGCACATTGAACGCAATGGTGTCCCCCACTCAATTATAAACCCAGAGGCCACCAAACAAGTCATTCTTTACTCCTGGCTGGAGGCCCAGCTGATGGATCAACAGTAGCACTGGGGGTATTAAAGCATGGCTATTACCCTAGAGAAGGAACAGTGCCAGCCGGTAAGCCCTCCCAGACACAACAGCGGGCCTACCTCCTATTCCAGCCTCGAAGTATGGCAATCCACAACCAGGAAGAGATACAGGGGTGGAGCTGGCCTTAGGGACAATGTGGATAGAAGCCCTTCCCCGTCCATTGCTACACTCCAGGGCTACAGATGGTCCATTGGAGGGGGTCTAGACATCAGCAACATGGAGGGTGAGGTCTTTGGTAGCCATTTCTCCCCCCTACAACAACTTCAACAGGCCTCCCATGAGCTAGAACTCAAACTACAGAGATATTGTGGGGACAAGCCCCCCAAACACTCCCAAAATCCCTCTGCAACTGGGGACAGACCCCCGACACCAGACAAACCTACCAGTAGTGACTGTGTGAGGGAGAGATCCTTGATAGTGGTAACCTCAGTGGAGCTTTTTCTGTCTGGAGGGCCTATCCCCTCCATCCCGATGGAAGCCATCCCAACTGGGGAGGATTAACTTTCCCAATCCACATCCCTGATTCCTGGTTGCAAAGCCCAAACAAATTGATGGGTCAGTTCATATGGGAGGGAAAACCCCCATGAATCAGTTGAACTAGGCTTCAGAAATGCTGGAGAGAGGGGGGTTGGGGACTGCCCAACTTTCCTCACTATCATATGGCATTTACACAAGCTCAAATGATGAGATGGTGCCCAAAGAGGAACATGTCTATCCCTCAATGAGTAGAACTGGAGGGTGCCCTAATAGGTGCATGAACCCCATGACACCTACTCTACAGCAAACCTAAGAAGGCAGACATAGAGGTCACAGCCATTGCCCTCTCACTAAAATACTGGAGGAAAACTACTAAGCTTCTGGGCATAAAGGGTATGTCCCCCCAGTGGGCTTCTATCTGGGACAACCCCAGCATCACCATTGACCGTAAGACTCTCAGATGGGAGAGATGGAGGAAAGTGGTGGTTGAACCCAAAAAGAATCTGTGCTGCCCTAATCAGCTGGTACTCCACACATTTCAGACATTACACAAGAAATACACCCTACCCCAGTTAGACATCCAGAAATATTTGCAGATGCAGTCAGCCATCGCATCTTATGTGCTACAAGGGACAGGTCAATCACGTGAACCTGTAATCTCCTGGCTTAACAAAGCCAAGGGAAGAGCAGGGGACATTTATAGCCAGCTAAGGGACATACACACTAAGGATACTGAGCCATCAAGGGTAGCATGGGAGCTAGAGCTTGGGTCCCCCATCACAGAACAGGCTTGGCACACCTGTTGGGCTTTCACGCATACAGCCACTAGGGACACAAAGGCGCAATTAATACAGTTAAAAGTACTGCACAGATGGTACAAGACACTGGAACTACTCCAAAAGTGAGGAGTGATCCCTAATGGATCTTGTTGGAGATGCAAAGATGATATGGATCCCTATCCCACATTCTATGGGACTGCCCCAGGATCAGACCCCTATGTGATCTGGTCTCCCAGTTCTGCAGACAGATACTTCCATCTCCAGTGGTGATTGATGCCCCTTTTGAACTTCTGGGAATGGCCTGCCCTGTACCCCTTGCTCACCAATACCTGATACAATGGGGGATTACTGCCTCTATAGCAGTCAAAGATTACTTCACAGAAATTGGAGAACCCCAAAGGTCCCAACATTCACTGAATGGCTGAACTCAGTAAGCCATACTGCTAACCTTGAGAGAATGTCTCATATTGCAATTGATAGTTTGCCCAAGTACACAAAGATATAGTGAGCCTTCTTGCGCATACATGGTAATCATGGATGATACAAAGCATACTCTATAAGCAGGCTTATACGACCCAGGCTGCCAGAGCTGTAAAGGCTCACATTATCCCAGCCTATTTCGGGCCTCCAGCCACAACCCAACTTATCTCTTTCAGGTTTACTAAAGGATAAGTATAGACTCCTGCCTCAATATTCTCCTCTGGATCAGTATTATATGTGTTTTGAAGCAAAGTGCATGCCATTCTCTACAGTCTGTATTATGTATGTATGGTCCTGTATGTTTCTTGTCTGTGTTTATTGGTTGTAAAAATGTGGAAAATATCAATAAAGAATTTTATGTAAAAAAAAATATACTTCAAGTATTACTGTGTGTACATGAACACACAAATGCTAACACACAATACTACTCAAAAGTTAGAAAGACTGCCTTTCTCACTGTGAATCTCTCTTCGCCATAGATACTCCCTTCCCCTGAATCACATTTCAACAGTGTCTGTCAGTACTCATACTGAATGTTCTAAATTAACATTCAAAAAGCAACAAAAAAACAGTCAACACTCGATGGTATAAGCATGGGAGGGTTTCCTACAATCTATGTACAACATTTGGACCCATATACGAATAAAAAACAAATCCTGTCGCTGGTTTTCAGCTGACCTCAAAGCTGCACTGCTGGAGAGAGACAAACTCTGGAAAGTGGCAAGAAAAACTAAGAATGCAAATGACTGGATTTTTTTTAGGAAAGCCAGGAATAGATGCACCAGGAAAGTTACAGATGCAAAGGCTGCCTTCTACCTGGCCGAGCTCGACTCCTCCTACCATAATACTGCTAGGTTTTGGGACACCATCAAGGGTATGATGAGACAGGGCGCTAACAACCCACTTCCAACTCAACTACACAATAGTTAAGGCCCTATCACTGGCAAAATGGAAATCCTGGACGCATTCAACAACCACTTCACAATGGCTGGCCTTGCCTTTGACATCTCCCCAGCTAACCTGCTGAGGGACCAATTAAGCTCCCACTACATTGGTGACCAAAGAGTTGACTCTTCCTTTAGCTTCAAACCTATACTGTTGAAACAAGTTGAGGATCTATTATGGCATCTGGATACGGAAAAAAGTGCAGGAGCAGACTCTCTGGACCCCTTCTTTCTAAAGATTGCGTGCCATGTACTTGCAGTCCCCTAACACACCTCTTTAACCTTTCCCAAACTCTGGCTCTATTCCCACACTTGTGGACAGCCCAAGTGGTCCCCTTCTAAAATCAGGGGACCCTATGGATCTTAATAATTACAGACCCATTTCCATTCTACCTGTGCTATCCAAGATGCTGGAGAAATTAGTGAGTAATCAGCTAAGGAATATCTTGACAATGCTAACCTATAAATCCAGCTCAATCTGGATTCAGGGCCAAACATAGCACTATCACTGCATTAGCCAAGGTCACAAATGACTGGCAAACTGAATTGGATAAAAGAATAATGTCTGTGCAGTATTCCTGGACCTGAGCAAAGCATTCGATACTGTGGACCATGAGCTGCTACTCTCATCCCTGCACTCCTTGGCCTAGATCCACCCTCCCTTAAGTGGTTCAGATGCTACCTCTCGGTAGGTCACAGCAGGTAAAAGCTGAAGGTGACCTATCCCCATTAAGACCACTGTCAAGAGGAGTCCCCAAGGCTCTATTCTGGGTCCTATCCTTTTGCCATTTATATAAATAACATTGATTCAACCCTTACCAAGTCCTCAGTACACCTCTTTGCTGATGACACTGTTCTGTATGTCAGCAACCCTTCGCCCACAGTTGCTCATGAAATCCTACAAACAGAATTCTCCTTGTTACAACATCAGCTACTCAAGAAAAAGCTCTGCTAAATGCAAAGAAAACTAAAGCAATGATGTTCACAACTCAAAACTCCACCAGCACATCCTCTTCAATCACTCTCCCCAGCTATGCACTATACTTGGAGAAAATCTGAGTATGTTGAAAACTTCAAATACCTAGGTGTGTGGATTGACAACAGACTCGACTTCACTCATCATCTAGAAGAACTGTTAAAAAGCTCGCCAAAGGCTTGGCCTCTCTATAGATTAAAACCCTTCCTTAACAGAGACTCAAAGATGAGGTTAGTCCATGCCATCTTTCTATCAGTTATTGACTATGCAGACTTCCTTTATAGTCACTGCCCCATCTCCTACCTTAGCAAGTTGGACACCTTATATCATAGAGCAATAAGGTTCATTACAGATCTGCCATATAATACCCACCATTGCTCTCTTTATGATGCAGTTGGATGGGTTTCCCTTCATATCAGGAGGAGCAGAAATGTAGCTCTATGGATTTACAGAGCTTTATCAAAAAAACTCCCAAACTATATCCTGGACTGCTTCAACCAGACCACTCCTAGCTCCTATGCCCTAAGAAGCAACAATATCATCCTGCTCAAATTGCCCAAAGTCAGCACCAGAATAGGGAGGGCAGCAATCAGCTATTCTCTAGCTATAGCATGGAACACCCTACAAAAATCCCTAAAACTGTCCATTATCATTCCATTTGCATCCTTTAAACAGCATTGTACAGCCTTCTTCACAGAGAAATGCAGTTGCTACCACTAGAGCTGGAATAGTCATCCTACAAATCTGGCTTCCAATCATATATGGCATATTCCTTCCAGTCAGACACCCCCAGCTTATGGCACCCAATAATACCTTCACCATCCTAGTATTCATTATGTTGTGTGTTTGTCATGGCCCCCATTGGGATATGTATGTACTGTACATACTGTAGATTTTAGCTTAACCTCCCTTTAACCCGAGTTTTAACATGTGAATTCACTGTACATCATTGTGTTATAAACATTATTTTTCTCTGTATGTATAACTGTCTTATAAAGCATATGATGTATTTGCTGTGTATCAACTATTGAACCTTGACCTTATCAGGTCCATCTTGTAAATGAGCCTTGCTCAATGATGTTCGCCTGAATAAATAAAGATTTGATTGATTGATTGATTGATTGAAAAGAATTGAATCAAGTCATTTTTTTAAAGCTTTTTCAATGGTTTGATTCTCAGAGCTCTGACAGCAAACTGTCTCCAGCTTTTCTCTACACACACCATAGAGAACTGAGGCTGTGCGAGACAATCTAGAGCCCATGTGACCTGCCATCCCATGAATCACTGCAAAATTCACCTCAAAGAGCAATAAAAAGGCAAAGTAAAGCAAAGTCCATTCAAATCAATGGCACTTCTCATTAAAATTAAGGGGAAGACAGTAAAACAAGGTGAAGTAACACAAAGTCTATTGTGGTCAATGCACTTCACGTTAAGATTAGAAGGCGGAGTAATACGCTTCGCATTGTAGAGCACTGCGTGAATTCAGTGTTAATACGTGAAATGCTCCATGTAGCGAAGTTTGAGAACTTCACCACCTCTACTGATGAGCAATAACATGCAGTATGGGATGCGTCCTGTGTCAGGGTGTCCTTTGCAGTTGGAAAATTTGACATGTAGTAAAGGAAAAATAATAGGAGTCCATGACCAATTTACAGGGACAAAGGTCTGAAGGTGGTTTTTATATGAATAAATGGTATTAAAAAAGATGGGCTTAGGGGATCCTCTCAAAAAACTGGGCAGTCGCCTCTAGGTTTCAAATATCATGATGGCTGTCAAAAATCTCTAAAATGGCATATCTGAGCTCATAGTTGTCATATAAAACTGTATTTGGTGTCTAAATTGGGGTTTTGAGGGTCAAGGAATTTGTTTCTTATAATACAAATGTTTTTTTCTTGAAGCCAAAGACACCATGACAACATGTTCTCAAATTTCCACAATAATGGCTGCTTAATTCCAAGTTCCCCCACCCACAAAACTTGACATTTGTGTTTCTAAACTTTATATAATACAAGTCATTTTTCAGTGTCAAAAAAATAGGCAACTTTTATTTTTACAAAATCTGCCTTTGCACAGTTAGTAACATTTTTAATGGAACATTTCTAGTTTGGTAACATTAGTCGGATTGTACAATTATCTAACATCTATAATGTTCAAAGTCTTATTGCTGTTGTAACGTTCTTTAATTAATGTTTGAAGTGCTGTCTTCATTTGAGTATACCCAAAATTTCCTACTCATTTTCTTCTTGCATGATATTCTCTGAGTCGTTATCAGAGTCATAGACTGTAACAGATTCTGAATCAGATTCTGCATCATCTTTTCCAGCTGTTTAGACATTCTCTTGTGCTGCAATATCCCTGATGCTCTTTGGTAGAGGTGCCTTTGTGTATCAGAGAGGTTGACATTTCCATTCAATCAGAGTCCAGCCATGGTCCAGTGGTGATGGTGGAGCACCCGGCTTGTCATAGTTGAGCAAGATGTACACCTGGTAGTTAACTCACTTCACCTTTAAATCATGTGAATTGTGGTCAGGAGGTGTTCTCTAGGTTGACTTTCCCTTCATTTTGTCCCATTTCGATGCTACCCTAGTCTCAGCTAGCATCTTGATGATACTATCTTGACAGACAAACCTGATAATGAACTTTGCCATGTTCTCCAGAATATTTGGTGTCACTGGGAGACTCTTTCCAACACCTGAAAACAACCTACTGTATGTGCTATTTCAGATTTCAATGCACTTTGAAAAACTGACTTCTTTTCATGTCCAAAGAACCCTGAGACTGCAACTGTTCCCATGTGTATATGAAGAGGTACAATGTCTTGAGCAACTTCTTTTGAACACAGTGCCTTGCAGTCAAATGCAATGCCTTGCACTCAACTTCAAACTGTGAACACTGTCAACTTGGTGTGATACATATGCAGCTATGACTACTATATCAGTGTCTTATGCATCAAGTACAACAACATCCTTTACTCAATTTTTCCTCAGCTGTGAGTATATGCAGAAGTATCATGTCTGCTTCTATGTGGTGACACGGGAACTCTTTAATTTACACATGCTTATCCTCCGAGAATAGATACCAACAGTTGCTGTTCAAAGAATATTGAAATTGGATGGCTGGATGTTGATGTGCAAACACACTGAATTCACATAGAAACATAGATTTTGATGGCAGATAAGGTCTTCCTGGCCCATCTAATGTGCCCCTTTCCCTAACTACTTAAACTCCAGATCCTAACTGATCAGCAGCTTATCCTCTCCTTCCAATCACTAGGGTTGCCTTCTGTCTATCCCATGCATTCCTGAACTCACCAGTCATTTTAGCATCTATGACCTCTGTTGGGAGGCTGTTCCATGCATCCACCACCCTTTATGTGAAAAAATACTTCCTCACATTACCCTTGAGACTTCCCCAGCCTCATATTGTGACCCCTTGTTCTTGCACATATCTTTTTTTGTTGAAAAATGCTGCCCTCCTGGACATTGTTGATTCCCCTCAGGTACTTGAATGTCTCTATCATATCCCCCCCTCCCTCCTTTCTTCCAGGGTATACATATTGAGGTCTTTCGGTCTTTCCTCATATGTTTTCTGGTGCATTCCTTTCACCATTTTTGTTGCCCTTCTCTGGACTACCTCCATTCTGTCAATGTCCTTCTGGAGATGCAGTCTCCAGAACTAAACACGCTATTCCAGATGTGTCCTGACCAATTGTCTGTACAGTGGTATCACTACCTCCCATTTTCTACTGGTGATGCCCTCCCTATTCACCTCAGCATCCCTTTGGCCCTCCCCACTACCTTTTCACATTGCTTGGCCACCTTCAGATCATCCATTATGTTTACCCCCAGGTCCTTTTCCAGTTCTGTTATTGTTGGTATCCCCTCCCCATTTTCTATTCCTCTTCAGGATTCCTGTGGCCCAAGTGCATGACTTTGTACTTTTTTGTATTGAATTTAAGCTGTCATACTTTTGAGCAGTCTTCCAATTTGCCTAGGTCTCTTCTCATTTTTTCACCCAGTCTGGTAAATATATATATATATATATATATTCTGCGTCCCTTCAGTGTATGATGTGCATGTTGTCCTAGGTTCATGATCACTGTCTTTGATGCTCATCTCCAAGTCATATGGATCATTCACAAACACGATCTCAGCAGCTTTGGGGTGTCGAGCCAGGACAAGTCTAAATACCTTATGAGCATAATCTGCCCATGTGAACTCAGTCTCATCATGCTTTTCTCTATCCTCTGCAGAAGGAGTGGCAAGCCTCCAAATGAATCCCATGTCTACCAGGGCAATGTAGCTACTGATGGGGTGTAGTGGAACCATGTTCAGCTTGTCAACTAACTTAGATTTTTGCACTTTGACCACAGTTCCATTAGGACTGAATATTGAGAGACATTCCTCTGTCACACGATGTTCCATTACTTGTGACAGGTCAAATTTCTCCTTGCACTTTTGAGCAAGAGAGATTACTTCTGCCATGGCATTCCATTACATCCTTGTTACAATGGTTTTTGTTCCATCTCTAAGAATAGGTTGTCTACTGAAGCTGTACATCAAGTTTCTGTGAACTGTTGCATCAAATGATTTCTTAGTTGAAAACATTCTGTCCTGAAAGGATCAGTTGACTAATGATTCACCATCCTCATATGCTGTTTCAAAGTCCTGGACAAGTTTTTCTGATGTGATTATTCCAGATTGGAGAGTCCTCAGAATAGACTTTGCAAGGTCAAAAGCATCACAGTTAAATTCTATAATGCAACTATCAAGATCCGGTACTGCCTGTTCATCTGCTCTGAGTTGGGTGGTTGAATTCTCAATGTGTCATTGAGAGATTGTCTTCATGGTTGCGATGGCATGCAGAGAGGCTCTAACTCTATTCATGAAGTTTGTATTTTGTGTGTGAGTTAGCAGCATCTTCTCATTCTTCAAAATTCTCATTTTGACTGTCTTTCTTCTTTGAGTCATTGTTCATTGTCATTTCTAGCCACAGATCCAGTGGCAAGCAAGAGCAGAGGTTCCCTCTCATTGATTTTGCACAGAAACCATCACACATGTACTTGACTTTCTCCTCGGGAAGACAGCTAATCTCTAGCCAGAAATCAACGAGCCATCTTCCATACTTGTCATCATCATATACTTGCAGCCATGGCAGCGTCACTCTGAGTACTGCCTTAAATGCCTCCCAGTCCTGAGTTCTTAATGCATGGATATTCATCATCAGTACTTCAGTCATGTACATGAAACAGAGCCAATACTTAGCCATTGAACTATCAGAATTTTCAACTATTTCAAATGCTTTCACAACAAATGAAGATAACTCTTGATCAGCCTTTAGTTCATCATAGATCATCTTGTGCTCTTCTCATGTGTTTGTGGAGGGGTGTCTTTGTTTTTCCAGCTTTTCTTGTAGCTCTGGAGACAAGTGTAGATCATCACTAAGTCCTTTTTGAATTATTCTGTGAGCCAGTACCTCGTACATCAGTTGAAGACATCTGATGCTTCTCTTACAATGTTTTCAGTGCAGTGCTTTGTCATCTGAACCCTTTGTAATCACACTATCTGCAACAAGAATGTCAGATAAACCAGATCATTTGAATCACTTGTTGATTGCTGATATGAAAGAACATGCACATAGAATGGACTTAGGAATGGAAGGATGAGTTCAAAATGTGTAGGATTCTCATTTTTCAACTGAACAATCAGAGCATAGACTAGCTGGGCTCCAACCAGTTGAATGAAAGGCACTTATTTATTTTTCACTACAGTGACTATGCTACACATCACCTCATGTACTACTAAATTGTGGGGTGGCTTAGGCAATGTGAGGCAGTAGTATGCCTTGCTCTTTGTAGCCAAAATATGGATACTGGCTTGCAATCCAGCAAATGTTCCAATCTTCTGGCATTCTGCTGGAGCCTCTTTCCCATTGTTATCAAGACAAGCCAAAAATGGATGATTTCTTGAATCTTTTGGTCCAGAGTGCTTTGTGGTGAGATATCAACTTCAGCTCGAACTGATGGTATGCCACATTTGAACGTCTTGTAAGGTTGAACTCTGTGTTGCTCTGCACTGATATATTTCATCTCAAGAGGCTTTGCCATGGCCAGTTTAGGATGATTCTCAGTGGAAACTTTAGTAGCAATGTCCTCTGACTGAAGAAACATCACATTTGTCTGGTGATCTGTATCGGCTCCAGTCACTGTGTCATCCTGATTGTCATCATTGTCTAGAAAGGCAGTTCCAGGAAAATCATTGGCAAGCTCTTCAGGACAGCTGTCATTCTTCTCAAGCTCAAACTTGGTTCATGTATCACACAGATTAAAAACATACCGGTATCTTATTCTGAGTGATAATTTCTTCATCATGTCTATAATCTCATGACTTCCTAGTCAGGCCATGAATTGTCATTGATAACTTGACCTTTTAGGAAGTGTGTTTCCCCTGTGATGAATCAAAATAACAATAATGACAAGGCAGCAATCTCTTGTTCCTAGCAGGCTTCACTGAAGTCACTATCAGCAGGGTTCTTTTGCCAAATGAGAAAGTTTCATAACCCAGGATTAGGTGCTGCAGTACACTCTTAGTAAAACACTTTTCCCACTTGGCACAAACCTTTCCATTTTCTACTGATCATCTGGGACAAGCACATTTTTTAACAAGTCCCCCACGTGCCACAGAGTTTCCCACCCTCCACACACCTTCCCTAACCAGCACACTTTTTAATAAACACTTTCCCAACTTGGCACAGATCATCCCATCCTCCACCCACCTTCCAAGACCTGAACATTTTGTTTAAACAAATCCTCCATTTGACACAGACCTTCCCACATTACACCCACCTTCCTGGACCTGCACAATTGTTTTTAACAACTCTGCCACTGGGAATGGATCTTCCCATCCTCCGCACACCTTCCCTGATCAGTACATGCTTTATAAAACAGTTTCCCATTGTGCACAGACCTTCCCAACCTACACCCACCTTCCTTGACAAGTACAGTTTTTAAACTACAGTTTCCACACTAGGTACATACCTTCCCACTCTATACCCTCCTTCTCTAACCAGTAAAAGTTTTAAAAAGCACTTTCCACTCTTGGCACAGGCTTTCCAACTCTACACCCTCCTTTTCTGACCAGTACAATTTTGTTTAAACATGTCCCACTCTTCACGGATGTTCCCACCCTCAACCCTCCTTCCCTGACTAGTACCAGTTTTCTAAACATTTGCTACACTCCGTATAGATGTTCCCAGCCCCCCCCTTCCTAACCAGTAGAATTCTATAAAAAATGTGCTGCACTCTGCATGGATGTTCCTCCCTCCACCCTCCTTCCTTGACTAGAATATTGTTTTAAATAATTTACATAGAAACATAGAAACATAGAATTTGTCGGCAGACAAGGACTGCTTGGCCCACCCAGTCTGCCCATTTCCCTACCTAATGGATAAGCTGCAGATCCTAGTTAACCAGCAGCCTACTTCTTCCTACCCCAACCCCCGAGAATTGCCTTATGACTGCCCCATGCATGCTTGAATTCCACCACTGTTTTTGACTCCACAACCTCCTCCGAAGGCTGTTCCATGCATCCACAACCCTCTCTGTAAAAATACTTCCTTAAATTACCTCTGAGTCGCCCTCTATCTTCAAATTGTGCCCTTGTTCTTGCACACTCTTTTTGAAAGATGCTACCCTCTTGGACTTTGTTGATTCCTTTGAGGTACTTGAAAGTTTTATCATGTCCCCCTCTCCCTCCTTTCCTCGAGGCTATACATATTCAGCTTCTAAGTCTCTCTTCATATGTCTTCGGTGCAGACCCAGCACCATTTTAGTTGCCCTCCTCTGGACAGCTTCCATCTTGTCTATATCTTTGCGGAGATTGGGTCTCCAGAACTGCACGCAGTACTCCAGATGGAGTCGCACCAGCTGTCTGTACAGAGGGATAACAACTTCTTGTTTTCTACTGGTGATGCCTCTCCCTATGCAACCCAGTATCCCCCCAGCCCTCCTTGCTGCCCTGTCACATTGCTTGCCCACCTTCAGGTCATCTGATATGACTACCCCCAGGTCCCTTTCCATTTTTGTTGTTGTTAGTATCTCACCCCCCATTGTGTACTCTTCCCCTGGGTTTTTGTTTCCCAGGTGCATTACCTTGCACTTCTTAGCATTGACTCTAAGCTGCCATACATTTGACCATTCCTCTAACCTTACCAAGTCCCTTCTCATCCCACCTTGTGCATCAACTCTGTTAAAGATCTTTGTGTCATCTGCAAAGAAACATACTTTTCCTTCCAGTCCCTCTGCAATGTCACTTATAAAGACATTGAAGAGGACCGGTCCTAATACTGTAACCTGCGGTACCCCACTAGTAACCCCCCTTTCTTCAGAGTGGACTCCATTTACTATTACTCTCTGTGTCCTATTCTCCAGCCAATTCTTACCCAGGCTGTCATCTTGGGACCCACTCCCAGGCTGGCTACTTGTATATTAATCTTTTGTGTAGGACTGTGTCAAATGCCTTGCTAAAGTCTAGGTAGGCCATGTCCACAGCCCTCCCTGATCTACTACTTTGGTCACCCAGTCAAAGAAATCTATCAGATTTGTCTGGCATGACCTTCCCGCTGTGAATCCATGCTGCCTTGGGTCCCATGCCCCTCTGGCCTCTAGATACTCAACAATTCTTTCCTTCAGAAGTGATTCCATCATTTTCCCTACCACTGAGGTTAAACTAACAGGTCTGTAGTTTCCTGCTTCTGCCTTGCTCCCACTTTTGTGAAGGGGAATCACATCTGCCCTCCTCAGGTCCTCAGGTACCACCCCATCCTCCCATGATTTGTTAAAGAGGGTAGTCAGTGGTGCCACTAGTTCTACCCTTAGTTCTTTTAGAATTCTGGAATGAATCCAATCAGGCCCCATTGCTTTGTCCACCTTCAGTTTTAAGAGTTCTTTCAGAACCCTTTCTTCTGTAAATGGGCTGGTATCAACTTCTGTATCCAGAGTGTTTCTACTGTTTGTTTTAGGTACCTCCCTCTTCCTTTGTAAATACTGAGCAAAAATATTTGTTTAGTATCCTTTGCCTTTCACAGTCACCCTCTGCCCACCCTCCTCCCCTTTATTAAGCCTCACTATCCCTCCCTTGGTCTTCCTTCACTCCCTGATGTACCTAGAAAAGGTTTTATCCCCCTTCTTAACTGAGTTGGCTATCTTTTCCTTGGTTTGGGCCTTTGCTGTTCTGACTGCCTTCCCAGCTTCCTTTTGCTTTAACTGATACAGTTCTCTGTCATGCTCCTTCTGTGATTCCTTGTACTTCCTGAATGCTTTCTTTTTCTCTTGAACCTTCACTGCCACTTCCTTTGAGAACCATAGTGGTTTCTTACATCATTTCATTTTGTTTATTTGCTTCACACAAAGGCTCGTTACCTCTGTGATGGCAGTTTTTATTTTTCCCCATTGTTCTTCCACCCCTCCTTCCTGCCCATTTGCTAGTGCATTCCTTAGGCACTCACCCATTTTGGCAAAGTCAGCCCTCCTAAAGTCCAGTACTTTTGCCTTTGTATGGCTTGACTCTATTGCTGTGTTTATTGTGAACCATACTTTTCGATGGTCGCTAGTTCCCAGTTTGCTACCCACTTCTACATCTGTGATCCTCTCTTCATCTCCATTTGAGAGAATCAGGTCTAAGATTGTTCCCTCTCAAGTGGGCTCCAGTACTAGTTGTCTAAGGCATGCCCCCTGTAGGGCATCTAGAATAGCCCCACTCTTCGAAGTGGCTGCTGCAACTGCACTCCAGTTAACATCTAGCATATTCAGATCACCCATCAGCAATATCTCCCCTTTTTCTGCCATTCTAAGTATACTTTATATCATTTCCTTGTCCATTTCCTCCCCCTGAGAAGGGGGTCTGTATACAACCCCTGTGCAGATTGTGGTGCCATTGCCTGTCTCCAAATTTACTCACAGTGTTTCTTCTCCTCCCTGTTTACCCTTTTGTTCTGTTGCTTTGATTCCTTCCCTTATGTAAAGAGCTACTCCTCCTTCTCTTTTACCCTCCCTGTCCCTCCTGTAGATAGTGTATCCTGGTATGTTTACATCCCAGTCATGGTTTTGTGTGTACCATGTTTCTGTGACTGCCACGATATCCAGATGTTCCTCCTTCATCAAGGCCACTAATTCAGGAAGCTTGTTACTCAGACTACGGGCATTGGTACTCATTGCTCTCCATTTTTTGATGGCTTTACCTTCTGTTTGCCCCACTTCACACCGCCCATTCCAACCTTCACTTTCCTTCCCCAGCCAGTATATTCAACCACCAAAACCAGAAAATGTCCTTTCAACAACCAAAATCAGAAACTTCTTCCCTCTTTTTTCATACCTCTATCTCTACTCCTCCTTCAGGTTCTCCCTGGCTCCAATTACCCTTTTTTCTACCAAAAAGAAGGTTTCTGCTTTATTATTCCTCTGCTGTTATACCACTTTACTGACTGCCATTGAAAAGCTGAGATCAGTGGTCAGATTGTGAGGCATGAAAATATGCATCTTCAGGCTCTCCCTCTCCCTCTCCCCAGTGGATGCTTTCCCCTGATGTCCAGCTGCACCTAGAAACAGCAAAAGACAAGGGCCGGCAGTTTCTACCAATCAGGTGGAAAGGGGTGGCACCTGCTTCAGGAAGCACTGGACTGTTGCCAGCAAACACTTTACTTAGTGCCTTCAGGAAGCTGATATCAGAACTCTGCTGTGGTTGGGTTGCAAGGGGTGAGCATGTGCCATCTTCAAGCTCTCCTTCTCCCTGATGGATGCTTTCCCCTGCCATCTAGCCACACCAAGAAGCAGCAAAAGACCTGGGCCAGCAGTTTCCACCAATTGGGTGGAGAAAGGTTGCACTTGCTTCACTAAGTGAAAATTTGTTGAATTCCCTGGACTGTCAGCCTTCCTCCTTTTTTGGTGTCATTTATCTAGTGGCCCATCTGCACTGAGGCCCTTCTGTGTGAAGAACTGTAGTGCAAAGGTCATTGAGGAATCTGCCTGGAATCAGCTGTGAGTTAGCTGTTCAGCTGACTGCTTTGCTCCTCCAGACTCCCACCATTTATCTTTGGTGCTCTACTGTTCACTTAGCATGCACAGCCTCACCCCTGGGCATAATTGTTTAGTCCCCATTTACTGTACTAGTACTGTTTCATTGCTGTAACAGTCTACTGCCATTTGTCTAATTCCCTACAGTATCACTTCTATTTGTACCCTTAGGGGCACCATTCATCCTTGCAGAGCAGCTATCATTATTTTCTAGCTGTCTGCCAAATAAATACAACTGAGTTGTGTGAGTTCTTAGAGCTGCTAGGTTCTTCAAAGCTTAATGACATACTGTATACTTATTTAGCCTCTTTAGTTCTAGAAACACCTCAGTTTTCAAGACCCCTAGAAATATACTGTCTGGGTTAACTCTTATTTTTTACTCTAATTTTGGTTCTCTCTTAGTTGATGTTCTTGCATTTGGTCTAAGTTATTTGATATTTGTACATCTTCCTGATTTCATGTTTTAACTTATCTTCAAGCTATTGTTGTGCTTTGTTTACTGTTTATATCTGATTTATTTATTTGTTTGATTTTTGGTAACTGGGTAGGTACACTAGACAACTGAATGCCTATTTGAAGGTATGACCTGGAAGACTACAAAGCACGAGATACAACAGGGTCAAAAGCACAAGTATATCAAGTCAACGATACAAATATAGAGAGAGATGCACAGTTCCATGGCATTGATATGTACATTACGAGATATTGCAAGTAGACAAATAATTAGAATAATTCACAAATTAGGATAAGCAAAGTGTGAGAATTAATGGTCAGGAATAGTACAAATGAAAAATATTACAAGTGGATAAATAAGTAGTTAAGTAACAAGGTAGGTTGAGATAAGTACATTCGGGTCTAGTATGATCGCCCGACTCTTATTGTCCCAACACACTAGTCCCCGACTCTGTTTTCCCATTTGTTATTTGCCTGCTTGGTTCATTTTACCGCCAACACTTGTCCCTGAATTGACATTTGCCCTTCTCATTCTGCCCATATTTGTTTTATCACACCGCTGAAGTTCTGCTTCCCATTTGTAAATGATAGAATCTGGTATAGAATACATGTTTGCGGTCCTGATACAAAATGACAGAACAAGCAGAATAAACAGAACACCAACTACTGTAAGCTGTCTAAAAGCCACACAAGCAAGAAACAGACAGAGATTTTCTTTTTACCTGGGGAGTAATCGGTGCCCACACTCTCTGCTGCTACTGTCCCAAATGCCGGAAAATAAGCCAAAAAATGTTGCTACTGCTCTGTCTCCCTGAAAGGTTTCTGGCAGTCGCCTGATGTTCCCATTCTGCACTTCTTATATGAAACCTGGATAAACAGAACACCAACTACTGTAAACTGTTTAAAAGCTACACAAGCAAGACACAGAGATTTTCTTTTTACCTGGGGAGTAATCGGTCCCCACACTCTCTGCTGCCACTGTCCCAAATGCTGGAAAATAAGCCAAAAAATTTTGCTACCACTCTGTCTCCCTGAAAGGTTTCTGGCAGTCACCTGATGTTTCCATTCTGCACTCCTTATATGAAACCTGGATAAATACAATGTAACTGAGTTTTTTCTATGTGAATATCATAGGTTATCCACATCTACAGTACTTTACTGTTATATAGACTAAATACAAACGGAATCCATGGGCTCAGTTGATTGAGAAGATCAAGATGACTCATTTTATAATTTTCTTTACTTTGCTTTGCTTTTTATTTTGCTGTGGATATTTATTTTAAATAAAGGCTGAAATAGACTGAAACACTGTACTAGAATAAATAATGGTGTTGATATTGTGTTGATACTTGCTGCACCCCCACAGCAGAATACATGCAATAATGTGTTTTCCAGATTCAGGAAATATTGGTGATCCATTTATATTAACACATTTTCTGAAACTGCCAAGATAGCGAATATAAACGGAATGTGAACATTTCCTGCTATACAGTATATTAGACAGGCTGCTGTCACAGACAGTGCCACTGCTGCTGCCAGGGAATATTAACCCTTTCTGCCCCAGGTAATCCTAACTTGATTAAATATTTGACCTGCATGGAAAATTGATTGAATCACTGTGCTGCAAGATCAGGTATCGGGAAATGTACTGTTGGGAAATGTGGCATGTCAGTGTATTATATGCCGGGGAAAAGAAAGACAGACAGTAGCAAGTGACGGGAATCCAGAGTCGGGAATTTAGCTGTCAGGCACTCAGGAGTCAGGCAATCAACCGGATCCTGTACATTCTGATGTGCGGGAATCAAATTAAGCAATATACATGTGGTTGTGGTCAGGGGGTTGGAAACAGTTGCAGGTCATGAATTGGGTTAGGTAGGACTTGAGGTCTGATTTGAAAGAGGATGTGGTGGTAGTGCTGCAGACTTTTGGGTGGAGTGAGTTCCAGAACCTGGGTGAAAATGAAGAAAATGCCTGCTGACCTATCTTGGTTAAGCATTTTTTTGTAACAAGTGAGGTAGAGTCCAGAGCCCTAAGGGAGTAGGTGGATTAGGTGCTGGGTAACAATGGGATGTGGGGGGCTAGGGAGTTGGCCTGGAGATGTTTGTGTATAAAACAACCTAGGGCATAGGCTGGAGAAGCGGAGGGGGATAGACATTGTAAGGAGGAAGAGTAGAGAGAGCAATGGTGCATAAGACGTGGCAGTGAGACGGCAAAGCGGCATATGTTATTGTAGGTGACATCCCATTTGTGTAAAGAAGTTGAGGGGGTGTATGTGAAGAGTAGAGAGCAAAATTGTAGGCAGGGGAGGAGAACACCTCGGGCAATGGCCAGATGGGTATTTGGGGTGAGCATGTGTCTGAGATGGTAGGCTAGGCCATTTTGAGAATTTGTGGCTTTACCCTGGTTTAAGATGTGAAGGTGAAAATCAAGTCCAGGGTTGACAGTAATACCTAGGAACTTAAATTCCTTGACTACAGTGAGAGGAAAGCTATTTAGACACCTGGGTCTAGATATTCAAAGCTTTGCCTGGGCACAAATCCTAGTTTGCATGTGCAAACAAGGCTCTGTGCAGATATCCCATATTCAAAAGCCCAGTTAGTGTGGGCAAACAGGGTTTGCAATCAGGCAAACTGTGGAGGGGCACAATGCAAATTGAGGTGTGGGGACCTGAATATTGGTGCAGTCCAGTACTTAGAGTATTTGCACCATGCAAGGGCATTTTGCATGGTCCCCTTACATGGCACACATACTGCCAGCCTAAAGGACAATTTGCTCCTGTGGCACTCTAGCGGCTGGTGAAGGAAGTGCATAACCCCCCCAGACCCCAGCACAGTAGTCCTTGGTGTCTAGTGGTGCTCCCCTCCCTCCGATCACACTCCCATGTAGTAAATATCATGTATCTGGGATCTAGTTGTGCCCCCGATCCCACCCTCATATAGACAATATCATGTCTCTGGTGTCCATTGGTCCCTCCCCACACAATCCCCATCCCTGTACCCAGGAAAGCCCCCCAGTTTGTCAATTCTCCCTCACACGGTGATAGCCTGCCCACCACTGCCACTCAGCATGTCTTTTGTAAGTAAATCCCCCCACAACAAAGCCCCAGCCTCATTTCTGAATAGTGATTTGTGGCCCACCCACAGCCCATCCCTCGGTGGTACAGTAGTTTGTGGCCCCCCTCCCACTCGCAACACCAACAACCCAGCCCCTCGGTCCCCCATATCCCCCTATCATCGCCACGGTCAGCAGATGGCAAGTGACACAGCCCTCCGCAAACCACATTTGCCGCCCACTGCCTGACAGGAGCAGGTAGCATGCTGCTTATTTATATATATCAGCATGCTCCCTGATCCTATCAGATGGCAGGTGGCCGAGGTGATTTGTGGAGGGCTATGTCACTCATTGTCCACTGACAGGTGAGTACGGGAGACCAAGGGGGTGGGTTTTTGGTGTCGCGGGTGGGAGGGGGGCCACTAACCACCACCGGACCTCTCCACAAATGACACTGTGCATACATGCTTGGGTGGTGCACCCCATGGTGGCCACCTTCCTCTCCATGGTGCAAGTCATGGTGGTATGTGTATATCTATCACATATAGTTGCATGGCTCAGTGAACACCCCTATTAGTGTGTCCCGGACACATTAGTGCATAGGACCCCAAGATAGCAGTGTCCTGAAATTCAACATGTTTTGAAATGTTTTAAGATTTGAATCTTGCTGGTACCAACACTCAGTGTGTTACAGAATTTAGAAAAATAAAATCACTTTAATGTGTAACCCTGGGCATGAAACTAACTATCACAGTGCCTCAGTTGAACTGGCTTTGTAAATGGGTAAAGCAAGATGTGACAGAAAACAAGATCTTTCATCTCAACTGGGCTGTCATGGGTAAATACATTGTGAAATTGGTAAAAGCAGGACCCTACTATAAATGGGTATACTGACCGCACAGCGATGAGAATACCATGAAGACCATCACAGTGACATTTCTGTTAGTTTGCTGTGATGATCTCCACGTTCCCAACACTGTTGCCAGTGGGGTGTTTGCCCCTTCCCCAAACTAACTCTGACTGGAGTTAATAATCTAAAGTGCGGGGGGTGCAGGGGGCACAGACCCCCACAATGGGGGTGTGGGGGGCAAAGTCCCCCACAGAAAAGACTTGTTCCCCAAGTGACGGTACAACACCAATTGGCAGTGTTGTGCTGTTGCTGTGCCAACAGTAGACACATTTCTTGTTGCCATGGCTTAGTGGAACCCTAAAAATGAGCTCTTGTAGCTCAGCTGGCCTATTGTGGTTAAATAAATTGCAAAAATGGGTTAACACAAGGCCTTACTGAAAAACTAAACTGATTCTGGGTATACACAGATATACTACAAACACAGACATATGCACACAGTCACAGTCACATGCAAATGCCACTACCAACACAAATGAATTTTCAGACACATACCACTAAAAACAAGATGCAAGCACACACACTGCAATAAACAGACATGCAAGCACATACACAGAACTAACAGTACAATACTCTTGAATATACAGTACAAGACACAGCCTTATGCCCACACACACACACACACACAGTACACTGATGCACATATACAAGGAGACAGCCCACACCCTCATGCACACATGAACATATGTAAAAAAAAAATGTTCATAGCCATTTTTCTTTCTTACCTTCACACTCTGCTGGGAACTCCACCAAGGGCCTCACTCTGCATCACTTGTAGGTAAACCAGCCCAATGTTACTCCACCCAATAGCAGTGCAGACAATGCCGGGGGAGCAGCACTTCAAAGCTGGGTGATCATATCTTCCCCACCCAAACAGCAGCACAGACACTGCCTGAGGGGTGAGAGGCAGCATTTCAAAGCAGGATGACTGTGTCTCCCCCACCCATGTCAGCAAGAACAAAGCCCATTTGTGTATGGAAAGACCTTCAGAAGGAGGGAGTAGTTGGTTTCCATGAGCCAGGAGTTAGTTGGGAGGTGGGTGGATGAACAATAGTAATTAGCTTTCTGGACCAGGATTTAGTCAGGAAGTGGGTGGGTGGGCAGCAGCAGGAGGGAGTGTATTGCTCATAGCACCAGAGTCAGTTGAAGGCAGCAGGTGGCGGGGGCAGCAATTGTTTTTACAGGGCTTGCTTGTTTGTCTAAAGTACAGTTGTTGGTTGGTACCACTGTGTAAAAGGATCATTGGGGCCCATAGGGCAGATGCTGCCAGTCAATGGCAATTAAAAAAGACCTAATTAAGGCAGGAGAGCAGTTGTTGGTCAGTAGCAGTATGAAAAGGCATGATCACGGCCAGGATTTAATCTGTATGTTGGGGAGGGTGGAGGTAGAACAGCAGGGATTACCATTGACAATTTGAGAAAGGGCAAAGTCTATCTAGAAAATCTACCAGTATTTATCTGTGTCTGTGTTGTGGGGAGATGGATAACAGCTGCTACTGGCAGTACGGCTGTAGCAATCGCCATGTAAGGCCATCTGTCGATATACTTCCTGATATCAGTTGGACCAATATAGATGTAACAAAAGAAAACTGTGCTTAAGCTTTAGGACAAACCAAGTCCCTCCGAGCTTCTGATGGAGGACTCGGTTGTTCCGAAAGCTTAAACATTGTTTTCTTTGGTTACATCTATGTTGGTCTAATAAAAGGTATCAAAACATTTGTTTCTGGATCTGTTCTTACAAGGACCAATATGGCAACTATTTCTGTGTGATATCAGTTGGAAAAGCCACGTTCAGGTGAATGCAGATTTTTCAGTATCGGGTGATATCAGACTCAATGCTAGCATGCACAATAGTTCATGGGGACGGCTAGCACTGTACTGTAGTTTAAATAATGGCACCTGAGTCCTGGATGAAAAGTGGCTGGCAGGACAGACAGCAGAGGGAGAGAGTGAGTTGATGTTTATTATGGATACTGTGTGTCTGAGGGAGAGAGAGAGAGAGAGAGAGATACCAGATGGAGAAACATGGGGGAGTTTTGTGCGTAAAACAGTTGCACCCACACACTGCCTTAAAACAATAAAAACAGAAACGTGCAACACTAGTGGATCCACTTATGCAGAGAGGTAATGCCCAATAACCCAGTAGGCCAGCAAAAAGTAGCTGTTTTAACCTTATCTGAGCTTTAAAAGGTAACATTTTTAATTTTACAAGGAAAGTGCTACCCCTTGACAAAACCGTGACCCCCTTGAAAAAATCTAGATCTGCCTCTGATGTACAATACACCTGTGAAACAGCTGCAATCATCAGCTGGCCTCCAAAGTCATGGAGTGTTTAATAAACTCTTTCTGAGGGTCAATCCACTGGTGCACTGGTAGTGCTACAGCTTGCGGTTCTGATGACACAGGTTTAGAAGTCATCTTGGGGCATGAGATTGTCAGCTGTGAGGGAGGAAGATCAAGCATCTGTGGAACTGCTCTCCTCCTCTGGGGGTGCGTAGACATGGATGGCATACAGTACATCTAACCTGGGGGTACAGTGGGCATCAACGCGCCTCATGCAGGAACATGTGACATGCATCATGATAGCATTGCATGTCCACATCTCATTCTGGGAAAACATGAGAAAAATCTGACTGGCAGGGTGACACCAGCTTCCCGCAGGTCCTGCAACTGACTATTCATGCCCAGTCCAATGAAACCAGATCTGGATTGACAGTGGAGGTTAGGGAATTCTGCCAACCCCACTGGGAGGGTAAGCCGTGGTGGCAGAAGCAGGCTAATGTAAGCCCTTTTGGACCCTGAGGTGATGGCACTGGGGGGACTGGTAGAAGAGCTTGTCAGACAGGGGAGAAAAAGAATTACAAAAAATAAATAAACTCCTTCTGAAGTGCAAACTAGCTCTCTGTAAGTGAAATGGCAGACTCTTTCTTTACTGGGACATTCAGGGCTCACCACAGCAATAAAATGAATGCTCACAGCACACCGACATCAATTTCGGCATTTGGCAGAGCAATCTGATAGCCTATCATGCAGCAGTCTGGGACCCAAATGTGCAAGAGCATTTCCAGCCCATATTGTTATTTCCCATTTCACAGACAGGCTAAAATGGATGATACCTGTTGTTTATGAGAAAATTCACTAAGTGACTACGATGCACGTACTTGCCTATGGCAAGCCCTGTAAAAATGTTAAGCAGTCATTGCACAAAACATACAATTCAACAAGATCAAATAAACACTAACTCAAGGCACACAGTAAAAGAGAAAGAGAAAGAGTCCACTCAAAAACAAAATATTGGGCCCCAAATTCAGAGCCAGATGGATGCGCATGCCACAGGGCTTGGTCCTGGGCCTTATGTTGTTTAATACACTTGTGGCATCAATGTAGACATCTAGAGGTGTATGGCTCAGCAAGTATGTGGACGACAGTAAAATGGGGGCAGTTGTTAATAATGCAGCTGTGGCAACAGTCCTGCAGGAAGAATTAACCAAGTTGGAAATCAGCAGACACCAATAAGCTAAAACTTAATGAGGACACGTGCAGAGTCATGCACTTGGGAAAAATAAATCAGCACTTTATGTATAAACAAAATAATATCACTATACAAGAAACAATAAATTAGTGTGATTTAGTGATAACTATCAACAATAACTTCTCCTTTGATGCTCATACTAAGGTAATGGTGAAGAAATGCAATAAAATCTTGGGAAATATATTTAAAAATATATAAAAAGTAGGGAAAGGGATGTAATAATGCCACTTTATTAATCGTTGGTTCACCCCTACTTGGAATATTCTGCGCCATTTTGTGCTCCCCAGACTAAAAGTGGTAGTAAACTCATTGAAAGAGTTCAGAGAAGGGTAACAAGGAAAACAAAACATATGGAACATTTTGAGTATGGGGAAAGACTACAGCAATTGGAGTTATATTCTCTAAAATATAAAAGAGAGGGGGGACCTATGTTTAGTATATAGTGCCACCAAAAATCAATAATACATGGGAAACTATAGGTCTTATTAGACAACTGAATAATAAAAATACTGGGTCCCACCACTTAACGTTAAGAGGGGAGACCAGTAACACAACACAAAGGCAAAAATGGTTTACACAGAGGGTTGTTGGGATTTAGAACCAACTGCCAGAGACTGTGGTTAGTGGTGTTAATATGAAACAATTTAAAACAACCTTGGATGGGTATATGGGTGAAGAAAGGTATAGATTCTACCACTGAGAAGTGATGATTTATTAATAGGTCCAGATCTTATATACTCATTTTAATACCTATGAACCTATAATGGTACGCAAATAAGTTGGGCTGGCCGGTTCTGGCATGATATCCAAACAGAATGCACAACTGGAACAGACTGTGCAATTTGTTAGAATATTGGACTTTGGATGTGTGGTGCATAACAAGTGGCTGCCAAATATGGCATGGTACATCCAGGGCACAGTTCAGAAGTCCACCCAAAGGAGAATTTGTGGCACATACCTGTATGTACCGCAGCCTCCATGGGTGGTATTCAACTGAAACATGCAAATGAGGCCATTGGGTATTCACAGCGCAAAGCGGCCATTTGCATGCCAATTATGAGCTAATTTGCATGGCTGGGCCGCTGTGATGTGTGCCAGACCAGACCCCAGACCCTATCAGTGTGCAAATAAAGGAATATCCCTATCCCTTTTCCATTGTGAAGTGTCCTCTCTCCCCAGCCCTGATCAGAGATCTATATATATATATATATATATATATATATATATATATGTATACAGTAAATTAATATCCCTACCCCCTTTTCCGTAGTGTAGTGTCCTCCCTCCCCAGCTCCGATCAGTGATATAAATAAAAGTGTATTCCTATGTTCTAGGTGTAGCCTGAGTATTTTGTTGTCTTGCACTACTCAGGTGACCAGTCATGATTTATTTGTGTGGATGCTGCTTGTTGTGCCTCTGAGGTAACAAGATCCATCTTAATTACTACTGGGGTTACTTTTGTTGTGACTCTATCAATTTTTTAACTATAAACTCTTGCATGTCTTTCACAACCTTTAAGACTTCTACCAGCATCAGTTCCCTGGCCCCACTCATCGCACTCATTAAGCTGGCTGGTGCTCCTCCCTCAAGTGGCTTAGTCTGTTTGCCCCTGCCAGCATTCTGCTTTGTCATCTGGCTCGACTTTGCATCAATAATGCAGTCCATAATTGCAGGTGGTGCTGAGAGTATACAACCAATATTTTAATGATAAATTTTAAAAGTTGACCAGAACTGTAAAATTTTAATTTATTCGAAGACAGTACTTCAGAGCACTGAAGGAAGCATGCAATCCTGTTAGCTACAAGCCATGGCCCTTTGTTATCAGAGGTTAACATTTAATACTATAGTACATAGTATAGTATGTCTGTTTGCAGATGACACAAAGATCTGCAACAGGGTTGATACACAAGATAGAGTGGAAAGGATGAGAAGGGACTTGGCAAGATTGGAGGAATGGTCAAATGTATGGCAGCTCAGATTCAATGCAAAGGAGTGCAAGGTAATGCACCTGGGAAACAAAAACGCAGGGGAAGAGTACACAATGGGGAGTGAGATACTGACAACAGTAAAAATGGAAAGGGACCTGGGGGTAATTATATCAAATGACCTAAAGGTGGGCAAGCAATGTGAGAAGGCAGTACAGAAGGCTGGGGGGATACTGGGATGCGTAGGGAGAGGCATCAATAGTAGAAAACAGGAAGTTGTTATCCCTCTGTACAGACAGTTGGTGAGACCCCGTTTGGAGTACTGTGTGCAGTTTTGGAGACCCCATCTCCGCAAAGACAAAGACAGAGTGGAGGCTGTCCAGATGAGGGCAAGCAAAATGGTGCAGGGTCTGCACCAGAAGACATACGAAGAAAGACTAAAGGAGCTTAATATGTATACCCTTGAGGAAAGAAGGGAGAGAGGGCACATAATAGAAACTTTCAAGTACCTCAAGGGAATCAACAAAGTGAAAGAGGGTAGCATCTTTCAGAAAAAGAGATGTGTGCAAGAACAAGGGGACATAATTTGAAGATAGAGGGGGAACGACTCAGAGGTAATGTGAGGAAGTATTTTTTCATGGAGAGGGTTGTGGATGCATGGAACAGCCTCCCTGATGAGGTCATGGAGTCAAGAACAGTGGGGGAATTCAAGAATGCATGGGACAGACATAAAGCAGTCCTAGCGGAGGGTAGGAGGAAGTAAGCTCTTGGTTAACTAGGATCTGCAGCTTATCTGTTAAGTAAGGAAATGGGCAGACTAGGTGGGCCAAGCAGTCCTTATTTGCCATCAAATTCTATGTTTCTATGTTTCTATGTACCAATTAAACACTTGGCCAATGCCATCATTAAAGGGGTAGAGATAATGATTTGAATTATTGCCTTTGAAACAAAATGCCAGCCCTGTGATTTTTCTAGTTGCCTGATGTTGTACATCATTCCACAAATCCTCAAATCAGTAACGGACTCTCCAGAGCAACTCATCATAGTGTAGCAGCCCTCCCTGGCCTGATCACCATTGGACAAAACATACTCCCCAATCCCCTTTTCCATGGTGTAGTGACACACTCCCCCCATCCTTGATCACTGGTACAAGGCTCCAAAACCTGCTCCCCATTCCCTGGTGGCTAGTGTTCCCCCCCCCCACCCAGTAGGCAGTTACCCACCATCCAGCTCCCCTCCATCCCAACCCATGCCAGAGATTGGCACAATCCTCCTCACCATACCATGGCCAGCCACCAACTAATTGTTACAGGAGCACGTACAGTACATTGGACACACTCATTGGTTGAACTTGTCTATGTACTGTATGTGCTCCTGTAATGATCAGTCAGCAGCTGGGCCATGGCAGGGTAAGGAGGGCTGTGCCAGTCACTGACACGGGTTGGGATGGGGGGGAAGGGTGGTGGGTGACTGCCTACCAGGCTTGGTGGGGGTGGAAGGAACACTAGCAACCAGGGAATGGAGAGCGGGATTTGGAGCCTTGTATCAGTGATAGGGGCTGGTGGGGGTGAGGTGCTTCTATACTATGAAAAAGGGGATGGGGGATTGTTTGTTTTATAATGGTGATGGGTGCTGGGGAGGGGGACATTACACTAAGTAAAAGGGGATAGGGATATACTTAAATTTATATCACTGATCGGGGCTGGAGAAGGGGGACACTACACTACAGAAAAGGGGATAGGGGTATTCTATGTTCACACTGATTGGGGCTGGGATCCGGGAGTACATTTTGTCCAATGATGACTGCGGCTGGGGAGGGTGGCCACTACTAGAGGCAGGTGAAGTGACCAAAATCTGCTATGCGGAGCAATTCATGTATTAAGGTGGAATCTGTGGAGTAATCCACAATGTGAGGCGGATTACTTCTCCTTCTAATTATGTTTGCGAAGTCCATTGAAAGCATTGACTTCACATTACTCTGCCTTTCCATAACCACTTCTACACCAATTTTAATGTGAAGTACATTGATTTCAATGTACTTCACATTACTTTGCTTTGTTTGTGAGCTCTAAGGTGAATTTTGCAGTGATTTATGGGATTACAGGTCACATGGGCCGTAGATTGTTCTGCACAGCCTCAGTTCTGTATAGTGTGTGTGTGTAGTGGTAGCTGTAGACAGTTTGCTCTCAGAGCTTTGAGATTCAAAGCCTCTAAAAAACGTTCAAAAAGCCATTTTGAGCCTTATTGTTTGCTCAAAATTTAGTACATCGATTGTAGGAAACCCTCTTGTGCTCATATCATTGAGTGTTTATTGTTTTTGTGTGGATTTTGAATGTTAATTTAGAACATTCAGTCTGTGTACTGACAGACACTGTTGAAGTGTGCTTCGGGGGAGGGGGCATATCTGTGGTGGATGTAGATTAACTGTGAGAAAGGCAATCTTTCTAACTGTTTTGGTTATATTTTTATTGTGTAACTGTGTTCATGTACACACAGTAATATTTTCAGTAATTTATGAATTTTTTTTGCTGATTGTTGTGATGCAGTGAATAATTTCATTTTGTTTTAAAGATTTGGTTATATTTCTGAAGTTTCCAATTTGCTGTGCATTACCGGTAGTGTGAGTGTGTGTGTGACGTGTGACATCAAGTCTGACGCATTTTATTGTATCACACAGTAATTGCAGCACTGTGAACCTGTAATCCATCTGCATTATGTTGTACTTCTTTGTGGTATCTTGGTAGTGGACTCTTACTGCAGTGCACTGCACCCCTCCTCCAACCCGCAAAATGTATAATTTATTTTTCCAGTTTGGGATTTGTGCGACCACTGGTTAAGGTGTTTTTGTGCCTGTGCATCTTCATCTCTTTATAGTGTGCAATCTGCATCTGTGTGTTTGCATCTGTTTAGTGCCCAGTCTGTATCTGCATGCCACAGTGGTTGTTTTCTGGCTTCCCATCCACCCCAAATTTCAGAAATCTCAATTTGTTGTGAATTTTATGAGTAATCCCAAAAACAATGCCCGCAAAGAGACGTGCATGCAAAGATGCTTCTGGCCATGGCACTGCTGCCAGTGGCAAAAGTGGCTGTGGGTGTGGTAGTATGCAGCAGGCATGTATTAGAGATGCATCGAATTTAAATTCAGTCAGTGAAGTGCCCACGAAGTGAGAACTTCGAGCTGGCACTTCACTGTGCAGAGTGCCCCATAGGAAAGTCTCACTTCTCCTTGTTGTTATTACTTTGTGTTGTCGTTCCATCCTAATGTGAAGTAAGGCGGAGTGACAACAATATTGGCAGCACCCCACCCACACAGTCATCGGAATTAATGTGCATCCCCAAAGTGCTACTGTCTTGTGTCCAGAAAACTTCCCAGTGCTGAGCTGACAAAGTGAAATGAGAGTGTAACAAGAAATGCAAGGTCTCCCAGAATTAATGGCGCACTCAGTCATGCTCGCAGTGGTCACACACAGAGTCACCAGAACGAATGTCAATCCCCAAAATGCTACTGTCCTGTGTCCAGATAATTCCCCAGTGCTGACAAAATGCTACTTACTTGTGTCCAGAAAATTCCCCAGTGCTGATGAAGTGAAATGAGAGCATAACAAGAAATGCAGTCTCCCAGAATTAATGGTGCACTGCAAACGCACAGACAGATTAAGATTGCACTGTGCACTCAAGGGATGCATACGAAAAGGCACAACAACACCTAACCAGTGCTCACAAGTCACAAATCCAAATCTGGAAAGGAATACCTTTTGCCAGCTGGGGGATTAGTACACAGCAGTAACAATCCACTACCAGTAAAGATACCACAAATTAGTATAACAAATTCATGCAGGTGCAGTGGATAGCAGTTTCACACTGCTGCAATTACTCTGTGGCACAATAAAATGTGTCTGATTTAATGGCATGCATCTCACACACACACTACAAGTAATGCGTAGCAAATTGAAAACCGTTAGTAACACAAACAAATGTTTTAAACAGAGAAATTATACACTGCTGCACCACAACAATCAGCAAAACAATGTCAAGAATTACTGAAAATATTACTGTGTGTGCATTAACACAGTTATACAAGAAAAATATAACCAAAACAGAAAGATTGCCTTTTTCTCCCAGTTAATGTACCTACACCACAAATATGCCCCCCAAAGCACACTTCACAGTACACAGATTGACTGTTCTAAATTAACATTCAAAATCCACACACAGCAATAAACACGTGATGATATGAGCGCAGAAGGGTTTCCTACAATCGATGTACTAAATTTTTAGCAAAAAAAATGACTCAAAAAGGCATTTTAAACAGCTTTTAGAGGTTTTGAATTGCAGAGCTCTGAGAGCAAACTGTCTCCAGCTACCACTACACACACTACCCAGGCCAGAAGTGAGGCTGTGCAGAACAATCTAGAGCCCATGTGACCTGCAATCCTATGAATCACTGCAGAATTTCATTTGGAGCTCAATTACAAGGCGAAGTGAGGCAAATTACATTGATTTAAATGTACTTAGCCTTAAAATTGGTGGAGAAGTGTTTTGGGGAGGGCGGAATAACACAAAGTCATTGGTTTCAATGGACTTCACGGTCCTCATTATGAAGCGAAGTACTTCGCTTCACATTGTGGAGTACTTTGTGGATTCCATGTTACTCCATGAATCACTTTGCGGAGTGAATTGGTGCTACTTCACCCACCACTGCTTACAGTACTGTAACGCACATGCTGTACAGGAAGGAATGCAAATGCCTATGGCTGTACTTCCTTGATGAGCGCAGCCTGTATCATAAAACTCCCCAATTTAAAACTCTTATTAATGAGTACAGTGGTGGGGTGGTGAAGCCTGGAAATATACTGCAAAACAGGCTTATCATACATCCAAGTAACTGGTAAAAAAATGTATTTTGTGATTCGTGAAATCATGATGTGATCGTGAATCATGGTTTGTGACTGCATTTGTGACCATGATGATGAAGAACGTGAGTCAGTGTGAGATAACCAATATGAAACTGTATAGGAATGCGAATGCCTATGGCTGTACTTCCCCAATGAACTGCAGCACAAAACTCCCCAACTTAAAAACACTTATTAATTAGTACAGTGGTGGGGTGGTGAATCCTGGAGAGATACTGCAAAACAGGCTTACAATACTTTCAAATAACTAGTAAAAAAAATTAATTTTGTGATTCGTGATGTGATCGTGAATTGTGATTTGTGACTGTATTTGTGACCGTGATGATGAAGAACGTGATTTGTATCACGAGTGACTAGTTATGATGGTCCTGACTTAAAAACGCATATTGATGAGTACAATGTTCATGCAGAATTATGCACCACACCAGTCCAGTACTCTGAAGGGAAGCCAAAGAAACAACTGTGACTGGGTCCTAAAGAGATGCAAATGCACAGACTGATTAAGATTGCGCTGCACACCGAAGAGATGCAGACGCAAACGCACAACACCTAACCAGTGCTCACCATCAGAAATTCAAATCTGGAAAAGAATACCTTTACTGGTTGGGGTGGGCCACGGGGGAGGGGCAGTATACTGCAGTAACAGTCACTAGTACTAGGACCAGTAAAGAACCACAAAGAAGTACAAAAAAGCATGCAGCTGCAGTGGATAGCAGGTTCATGTGGCTGAAATTACCATGTGGCATAATAAAAAGTGTCTGATTTGATGACACGCGTCAAACACAGACTCACACACACACACGAAGTAATGTGTAGCAAATTGAAAACGTCAGCAATATAACCATGTATTTTAAACAAACTAAAATTATGCACTGCTGTACCACAACAATCAGCAAAAAAATGGCAAGAATTATTGAAAATATTACTGTGGGTACATTAACACAGTTATACAAGAAAAATATCACCAAAACAGAAAGAACTGTCTTTTTCTCCAAGTTAATCTACCTACACCACAGATACGCCCCTCCCCTAAAGCACACTTCCACTGTCTCTCAGTACACAGACTGAAAGTTGTACATTAACATTCAAAATCCATACACAAACAATAAACGCTCAATGATATGAGCACAGGAGGGTTTCCTACAATCGATGAACTAAAGTTTCAGCAAAAAAAATTTACTCAAAAAGGCTTTTTAATAGCTTTTAGAGGGTTTGAATCACAGAGAGCTCTCAGATCAGACTGTCTCCTACAGCTTCCTATGCACACTACCCCGAACTGAGGCTGTGCAGAAAAATCTAGAGCCCATGTGACCTGAAATCCCATGAATCACTGCAAAATTCGCTTTTGGAGCTTAAAAACAAGGCAAAGTGAGGCGAAGTACATTGCTTTCAATGTACTGCACCTTAAAATTGGTGGAGTAGTGGTTTGGGAAGGCAGAATAATGCAAAGTCATTGTTTTCAATGGACTTCGCGTTACCCATCATAACATGAAGTACTCCGCTTCACATTGTGGAGCACTCCGTGAATTCACCTTCACTACGTGAATCACTCCACGGAGTGGATTGAGGCCACTTCACCCATCTCTAATGTGCATAGTTGATGTCAGTAAAGGGGTTTCTCTGACTATGTTTTTCACAGTGCAATCAGTCGCTTTAAGGATGGTTGGAGAGGTGGTTGTCCCTGCTGGTGTTGGTGGTGGTGGTGGTATTGAAGTTAGTGACAGCATGAATATTGATCCAAGTTCAACCCATGCAAACTTATCATTTTGCCAAAATGTTGTGGAGTCCGAAGATGTGATTCAGAGTTTAGTTGATGTTACACACACTTCTCATCCCCATCCCCATCCCAGCAATAGCTGAACATGATCATGATCATGAGTCTGACAATGACTCACAAATGAATCTAATTTTTCCAGCGATGTTGAGGTTATGCCTGACATGCTATCCAAAGATTTATATGTTAACAAAGAAATTGTGGATGTTCATACTGCAGACGTGGTTGGAAGGAACATGTTTGCTACAGGACAGCATCCAAACTGAATGTGTGGATGCAGATAATGATTATGATGATGATGCTAGTGACCCCAGTTGTGAACAGAAAACCTGGAAAGAAGACAAAAACATTAATAAAGCATTTTTTGAAATGATGACCCCCCCAAAAAATACTTACCTTTCATGGCTTGATCATTTAGCAAGCAGCTAGCTAGTAACGAGTCAACACACTGTACATCAGCAGCAGCTGTAAACAGCAGAACAACAGCAGCAGGCGACAGCCCATCATTTTCTCACTTGGGACGCTTATGGAGAGTTGAGGCTGTAGATGCACGTTTGAATCAGTGCTTCCTGAAATACTTGTGACTTTTATGAACAGTGTCTCTTGTGATTATTCTTCCTCTGGACTGGAGTCGTGACTTTTCATGACATTTAAACAGCAGACATTTTCTCACTTGGAATCTTCTGGAATTCTCTTCTTACTTGCACACTAGTGCAGCAGCAGCTTTACTTCACAGCGTGTAAGCATTTCTGTAATGGGGCCGCTACTTGGCATTAGTGGCTAGCATGAGGAGGCATCAACACATACAAACTTATCTTTCAATGCTCACACAAAAGATGTTAATTTTCTATTATTCTGGAATTCTCTTCTTACTTGCACACCACCAGTGCAGCAGCACAGCTGCAGCATGAGTACAAGCAGCATGTAAGCCTTTCTATGAAGGGACCAATATTTGACATTTGTGCATAGAAGAAACGAGCATCAACACGTACAGACTTATGTTTCAATGCTCACACAACAGATGTTCATTTTCTATTATTCTGGAATTCCCTTCTTACTTGCACACTACCAGTGATCAGCACAGCAGCAGCAGCAGCAGCAATATGAGCAGCATGTAAGCCTTTCTCTAATGGCACCAATATGTGACATTTGTGGATAGAAGAAGAAAAGTAGGAAAATGAGCATACAGCAGGAGAAACAGATAGGGTGAGAAAAGCTCAAGAAGGATAGCATACATTGTTTTATATAATCATTTTTATATACTTTTATATTTTTTTGTGTTTTTCTGTGGAGGGGGAGGCCATAGGTGTTAAAGAAAGACAAGATGAAAGGAAAGAAGATAAAAGAGTACAGAACAGAGTATAAAGTTTGAACTGTGCACTATATTTACTCAGTGGTACCTCTATCACCATCACCACCACAAAGACAGCCCCAGATCACTGTTAAAATTGCAGTCTCTTGGTCTTGATTGTCATGGACCTGAGCAACAGTCTGCTGGAGCTCCATCACCATGCGTCGCTGCTCTACAGTTTCCCGATGTATTGACTCCTGCTGTTCTTTGCCTGCTGCAAGTGGTGCTGCTGCTTCTGCTGCTGGCAGTGGTGGCGTTGAAAGCAAGTACTGGTGGTGGTATTTGTACGGAGGGTGGGTAACTGCAGATTGTAGTTTTTGTTTTCTGCTTGATGCTGCTGTTTTTGCCTCATGCCATTCTGCACGGTGGTGATGGGCTAGGTGTGCCCACTGCCCCCCATTGCCAATACGCCTGTCATTCCACCCCCTGTAGACCACCTGGTGGCATATGGTGCACTTAGCTACACTTCAATCATTGGGGTCACAATGAAAATGTGTCCACATAGGGGAGGTCTTCTTCCCAGGGCCCCGAGGCTGGCATTGCTTTAGCACAACTGGTGATGTCTCTTCTGCAACTCGTTTTAGTGGAGCAGTGGATCATGCTCTGGGTATGGAACCACAGTGAGGGCTCCTGCGTGCTGCTGCTCCTGCTGTTGCTGCTCTACCACCTGCAGCTGCTCCTGTTCATCTTCCTGCTGCACCTCCACCTCCTTTGGTTGCTGGTGGACCTACACCCCAAAAACTGCCCTATTCAGGATTACCATGCATGAATCACCATGTGTCCTTGGTCCACAATGTCCAGACGGATGATCCATAACAGCCGGAGAAGAGAGGATCTGACTGACAAAGGAAAAATAAAACAGAAAGAGAGAGACAGAGAGAGAAAGAGAATAAAATACACAAGTTTAAAAACACAGAGGTAGTACAGTTTGAAAAATACAGTAGGAAAAAGTAAAAGATAGATTGGTACTAAAAAGTAACCGGCCAAGAAGCCAGGACTTGACCCCCTGCCTAGGGCCCCCCCCCCTTGCAGGCACTTACCATTGTCTTTGCTTCTGTTTACTCCGCTGTTCACCTCCTAATTTATATCCTGTATGTCCCATCCTATTGTTATGCACCGTGCCAACCTTGTCCTAGAGTCAGTCTTGAAATGCCTGTTATTTTAGGTATTTTTTCTTGACTCCTCAACTGTCCATGTATGAATTATTGTGCCAACCTTGCTCTAGAGCCAGCCTTGAAATGCCTGTTTATTTCCTATGTATTTCTTTCGATTCCTCAACTGTTTACGTATGAAGTTTTCGCCTGTAACTCTCCCGGGTCGCACCTGAAAATAGGCACTTGGCTGTCTAGTGTCCTTACCCGGTTAACAAAAGCAAATAAATAAATAAATGAGAACTATTCAATTAATTATATCTGTATTAGCTGCCTGCAGTCCTCCACACACCACAACCTGACTCAGACTGACTCAACAAGTGGAAACAATCATTTTCTGTAGAAGAAAGTGGTCATGTGACCTACAGAGATGCACACATGTGACCAAGCTGCTGGTTTCCTGGCCACTTTGCCTTGTGCACCAAAGTAAGGCAGGGTGAGCACATGAAGTCAAGGCGAAGTCGGGTCTCAAGCGGGAAAATTATGTGAAGTCTAAACTGACACGAAGTGGATGACTTTGCATGCACTTCGACTTCCAATTTAAACTTCTCTGCATCTCTAGTCACTACACTGGGGAGGGAAACTGTGTACCTGGCCCTAGACTGTGCACAGGGAACCACCCAACCCTGCACATAGTTAAAGTAGGGTTTCAGAAGCATAACTAGGTGCCGGCACAGCTGGCCATAGTTACACCTGGTGGGGGGGGGGTCAATATTGTGATGCATGGTATATGCATGAGGGACCACTCATTTCCATAGACGCATCACAATATTGTGTGTGGTGGCACAGTCAGGGGTATGCAGTGCATCGGTGACCTTTGAATATGGTCATGCCCCCGATGGCTCACTCAAGTCCGGAAATGCGTGGCACATCATCTTGCCTGAATATTTGGGCCAATCTTCTAAAACTTGTTTAGAGACTAATTCTTTCAGTGAGCCTATTTCCGTTATCGATTATTATCCTCTTCTCTCCTCCCTTGCTACTCTCCCCACTTCTGTCCACCCCTCCATCCCCTGCTTCTCCCCATCTGTCTCCCACCCCCACCTACCATTCTAACCCCTCTCACCTCACACCTATCATTCCATCCCCCTCCCGCTCCTCTCCTCCTGTCTCCCCCTCCCTATCACCCTATCTCTTGTTGCTCCACCCCAGACTACCTAGCACTTATCTTTCTGTTCTTGCACTTACAACAGTGTCAAATCCTTGACTGCCTACCCCCTTTTTCCCCACCACTCCCCTTCTTATCCCCCACCCCTTCCTCCACTTATGTCACCCCAGGATGGTTTTTATTTGTATTTGTGTCTTGCTATATATACAGACCCGTATTGTTAATTGTGCATTGATATTTGCCACTGATTGTTTGCTACTGTGTTAGTCTATACACATATACTGTCTTTTGCTACTAAGTTAACCCCCTGACCTGTATTGTATCTTACCTCTGCTTACTTCTATTTTAACCTCCTGACCCTGTATTGTATCTTACCACTGTTTTGTTTGCACCCATTGCTGACCTTTGTAAAAGAACCCTTGGTTCAAAGGTATTTGTAATTCTAGTAATAAGTAAATAAATAAAATAAAAGTGAAAGTGCTTTATTTGTCTCAGTTTTCCTTCCAAACTTTGATGGTTGAGCAAGTGGATACCAGACTGGTTTTGTAAAACTATATATGTAGGTGCTGCAGTGCAAGAATTCAAAGGAAGCAATGATGATGATGTTGGATGACACTAAGGGGCTCATATTTAATGACAGCCATTTGCTCCACGTACAGTATAAATAGTGCCACACAAATTATAGTGGTGGTTCTGTGCTAGCTTCAGTAAGTCTCACCGAATGCCAAAAAAACTGTCACCATGACTTTTGGCACTGACCAAAGGCTCAGTTGGTCCCTGTTTTCTCTACTCTTTATGGTACTCCCCTTAACATTGTCCCTTGCTTCAAATACCTAGGTGTATGGCTTCGAAGTCATCTTGATTTCTTGGCCCCCTGTTGACATAACCATCAAGAAGTTGCCTGCCATCACTCTGGAATTCATTTCCACTCTATTCATTTAGCCCCTCTTACCTCTCTCTCAAGTCACTTCTGCAGTCTTACTTTGGTTCCCATTGTAACTCCTTCACCTTGCTGCTCCCTAACCCTGATGAACTGTGCCTCCTTGTGCCCTGTTAGTTAATTATATTATTTATTTATTCAAATCTTGGATTACAGTACATTTGAGCTAGTAACTCATTTACAAAGGTTCCACTTCGGTTCAGAAAGACATAAGTAGAGACACAGTGCTACACTGTGAGCGAACAAGAACAGGCAAGTAGAACATTTCTAAAATAAATACAGTAGGGTACATTTGACAAGAATAAACAGGCAGATGAAACTGAATAAGAATTAATTACAGAAATGAAGATACAATTGACACCAAGTAAGGAGGTTTCTAGGAGAGGTTTTAGCATCTCAGGACTGTTCCTGTCAAAGTGGAAATTTATTTATTTTTTTTATTTATTTCAAACTAGGATTACAATACCTTTGAGCCGAGGCTCTTTTACAAAGGTTCCATGTCAGCATGTGCAACAGTCATCATTTTTAGTTACAAACATATAGTCATTGACTTACAGACAAGTAATAACCAGTACAAAGACTTGAGCAATGAGCAAGACAAGGGAAGGGGGTTGTGGGGAAGTGAGGGTAGAACATCGAGGATGGGGAAGGAGGTGCAGGGGTAAGGGGAGAATGCGGGAAGGTGGTTGGGGTGGGGGCATGAGTGGAGATGGGGAGGTGGGTGAGTGGGGAGACAGTGCAGCCAAGGGGCGCATTGTCGAGGAATATGACAGGTAGGTGCTAGGGGTGCAAAGACCGATTGTAAGTGCTGGGTGCTTGGGCATTTGCAGCTGGAACGGTGGAAATGTTAAGATGGGCAATCGCAGGATACAAGCAGTGAGAAGCGCAGCTTGGACTTGAAGAGGCCGAGTGTTGGAGCGATAGCTATGTCCCTGCCAAGAGAGTTGATCCAGTTGGATGCCCAATAGGCGAATGATCTTTGTCTTTGGGTCGTGAGACATCATGGGATATGTAGTAGATAGGAATAGGATCTCCTTGTAGTGACGTTCCTATGTCTAGGCTTAAGGAGGGCACAGACACCAGGTGGGGCAAGCCCCACTATAATTTTATTGGCCGTGATGCAGGTTTGGTATTTTATGCATTTGTCCAGTTGAAGCCATCCAGATTGGGAATAAAGGTCACATGTGTGGGTACAGCGATGTGAGCCAGTGATGAAATGACAGGCCTTATTCAGGGAGGTCATGATATGTTTGAGAGCAGTGGTAGTTGCAGACCCATATATGATAAGACCATAGTCTATGATGTTGACGATGGTGCTTTGGACGGCCACTGACAGTGCTTTTGGTGTTATTATGAAGTATTATGAAGTATTAAGTAAAAAAATGGAAATAAAAGTATTCCCTACCCCAGAGAGGGAGAGCCTAGGGAAGGGAGCTGATGTTTGGGCTGCTGGAGGGCATTACAGGAACGTAGGGGCATACTTGATTAGGATAGGAGACTGAGGATGTGGTTGAGGTAGGTGATAGCTTAGTCGAAGGGTGTCCAGGAGTGAAGAACTTTAGTGGTGGACTAGGACGAGTGGAGGAAGGGGTAAGGTTGGTGAAGGTTACCTGCAGGGAAGACAGCAGGGGGGTGTGCAATCTTGGGATACTTCTTGAGTAAGGGTGAGGTAGCAGTTAAAACAAATTTTTGTCCATTTCCTCCCCCTGAGAGGGGCGTCTGTATACAACCCCTGTGCGGATTGTGGTGCCATTGCCTCATTGCCATTGCCTCATAACCTAGCAAATTTTTAACATTTTTTCCACCAAATTTTTAACATGGTCTTTTTTGGGACTCTATCTCATAAACAAGCAGGTGGAATTTTTCAAATCTGCCTCAAAAGTTTTTTTTGCAGGCACTCTATGAAATTCCATTTTGGGAGTGATTTTAAAATGATCAACTATCAATTCATGAGGTGGGATTGTTAAGAAGATTATGTTGAAAATTTGGTGTAAGATTTTGGTGAAATGACCAAGTTATGAGTGAACATTGAAATATTTGAATATACACTCATGACTTCACTAATTTCCAATATTTTGACTCCAAAGTTTCAACATAGACATTTTTCAGACCACATCATAATGAGAAAAGTCTTATTTTTCAAATCCTGGACAAGATGTGTTTCATACCTGTTTTGTGAAACAATGTTTCAGCAGTATTCTATAAAAGCCACGTGTCATGTTCATAAAGGGGAGTCATTAAACTACTGTTTTGAATATTTGTGGTCAAAATAAAAAAAAATACAAAGTATTAATAAACATTGTGTGTAGTACCAGCCTTCATCCCAACAGATAGTGCTTTGTGATCCCATGCTGGTGAGATGAGTTCAGGGAAGAGCTCAGTGATCCAGTTGGATGGGCCAAGGCTGGGATATGGTGCTGTCATGTGACACAACCCCCCACCCTGAGAAAGGTAGTGCAGGGATGCCTGCATGGGCCCAAGTACCATTTGGTGAAGACAACTTTTCTCTAGGCACAGAGCCCTGAAACTCTGTACCTGTGGGCAACAGAGGGCCCTGTGCTCCAGCAGACAGATAGATTCTTTGCACTATGCATCTCTGTCTGTGGCCACATTGAAGTGAAGGACCTGTGCTTCCACAGTCCACCAGACAGTTCCATGAATTCTTAACATCTGCTCTTTTGGTGGAAAGAGTGTTCTCTTGGTGCAGGCCCAGAGGGCCCTGCATTTCTACATTCTGCATGAATGAAGAAATTATTCCACTATCTCAAAAAGATAGGAAATTCTTTGCAAAACCCACATTAATGCACTAGTTGGGTTCAACTTAATCCCACAAAGCTGGGGAAATATGGTGTTAGCATTTCCAACCCTAACTCCAACCCCCACCCCCCAAGCAGCAAAAGGAAAAATAAATTAGGGTTTTGGGTCTCCAGAACCTTGGAAAATCTGTGATGGGGTCTTATTTATTTATTTTTATTTTGTTTTTGATAACCGGGTAAACACACTAGACATAGAAATGCTTTATTCTCAGGCATGATCCAGGAGAGTACAAATGAGAAGCAGTCAAAAGTACAATTACAATATAGTACAGGACAAGGCAGTACAAGATCATTACATTTGTCAAACATCATGAGAGATAATACAAATTTTATAAAGGTAGCATGCATTGTAAGAAAGCAGAGACATGCACGATAAACACATTTTATACAAAGAATAAATAAAGAAACAGATTACAAATATAATTACAATTAGGGTAGAGTAGCAAACTTTCATGGATGAGCAACCTAGGTGATTGGGTAAAAGCAGGAGGGAAATACAGAAGTTGTATGGGGCAGACTACAGTGTGAGAAAGAGAGGCAGATACAGACAGGGGATGAAGAGAAAAAGATAGGGAAAAGCAGCATAAAGAAAGTCAGGAGAGGGGAGAATCAGAGTTATAAGTGCATGGAGAGAGCTTGGGACAAGTAGCCCAGGCTGTGGTTAAGAGGATAGGAGACAGTAGGGCTGAGAGAGGAGGAAGAGTGAAAGCTGTACCTGATTAGAACAGTGGTTCCTGAACAGTGTGGTATAAACCATGCTGCAGGAGCCCTCACATGTTGGAAAAGCAACAGGGGTAGTATAGCGTGGAGTAACTAGCATTACTCCGTCACTATTCACACTTACAGGAGGAGGGGAAGAGTGAGAAAAGTGCAGTCACAGGCCAAGCTACCACAGAGGTAGAGTGGGTTAAGGCAGCAGCTCAACTAGGATGGATTGGAAGACCAGGGTTCTAATCCTGGTCTCCCCTCAAGATTTTGCAGCCAGAAAAACTGATGTTTTTTTTACAAGGGGCCATGGAAACAGTAATTCCATGGTCCCACTAATTTAGCTTTTCCCTGTGATCCGCTCCCCCTCAGAGTTAGGATCTTTAATTACAGGAGGCACTGGGGGCAGAGCCCCCCACATCAGGGAATGTGGTGGCCAGAACCCCCACAAGAAAACAGTTTCATATTGTAGTTTGCTTTTGAATGGTAGAGGTCATCTGACTACTACCATTTATGATGTTTTTTCCTGGCAGCATTTATTACCCGCTGTATTGGAAATCACTGTCAATACAACACTGTTCTAGACAGCACTGTTATTGACAGTGCTGTTTGGACCTAGTGCCATGGAAATCAAGGAGGATGAAAACAATTACAAGAGTCTGTTGTCATCAGGTGAGTATGTAGCACCCTTTTGAAGCTGCCTTGCATTGGAGAGAGCCTAAGACCTACTGGTAAAGCATTCCAGAATTGGGGTACAGCATGGAAAAAAGCAAGGTTCCCCATTTGTGTTTTACACCTATGTACACTTAGAAGGGTTTGATGCCCAGATCGAAGGTTATAATACAAATTTGCTGGTATCAGCATGTTAGCAAGAGAGGTGAAAACACTAAAATGAATGATACCATCAATAAGGCAGCCAAAAGGTAGGGATCAGTGGGCCAAAGGGGAGAGACAATTTAGGTCACTATCTTGCATTGGTGAATGAGTCGGGGAGATGAAAGAGTATAGTGGCAGATACTATTATAGGTCACATCCCACTTGAGAAGGTAGGTTTTTGCAGCTTCAGCATAGATTATGGACCCATAAGCAAGTGCAGGGAGAAGAACACTCTGTGTGAGGGCAGTTCCAGCAGAGGGGGTTAAAGCATAGCTTGTTCTACACACAATACTAATTTTAGAATTTACAGCTCTACAGGTGGTAGAAATGTGAAGGTCATAGTCTAGCGTGGGGTCAGGTGTGATCCCAAGATATTTGAATGAGCTAACATTTTCCAGAGGGAAACCATCAGCACTCGTGATAGACAGCATCACGTTGCATTTCCTTAGTTGACTGGCTGAGCCAAATTACATGGACTGCATTTTATGAGTATTTAGGACCAGGTTGCTTTCTGCAAGCCAGCTTTGAATAAGGAAGAAATTGGATGTGAGAGTCTTAATTAGGTCAGTGATGAGATTCATGCTATGATAGAGTACTAAATCATCTGCATAAATCAGGGACGAGCAGGAAGAGGGAACTTTTGAGATATCATTAATGAAGAGAATGAAAAGTAAAGGACCAAGGATAGAGCCCCGAGGGACACCAATGTTTACCGTGGAAAGACTAGAGACAGTAGAGTTAAATTTAACTTCTTGTTTCCTGTCAGACAAATAGCTGTTAAACCAGAAGACAGCATCAGGGTAGAAGCCTAGGGATACCATTTTAGCTAGTAGAAGTGTGTAATTGACCAGGTCAAATGCTTTAGTTAGATCAGTAAAGATTGCCCCTGTTAGGAATCCATTGTTCATAGATATTTTGGCAACATTTGTGAATTTTAAACGAGCAGTGGTGGTACTATGTCCTTGTCTGAAATCATGTTGTGAGTCAGAGAGAAGATTGTGATCATGTAAATAGGCAATGGTTTGCAGAGAAACCAATTTTTCAAGGATCTTGCTTGGCACTGAAAGTATGGTAATTGGGCAGTAGTTTACAATGGATTTGGGGTCACCTTTCTTGAAGACTTTAGTTATGCTTGCTATCTTCCAAATGTTTGGGACAGTGCAACTGCAGAGTGATAGGTTATAAATTCTAGCAAGGGGAGAAGTGAGAAGAGGGGCAGCCAACTTTACAAGTCTTGATTCAAGACTGTCTGCTCCCACACTGGTGCAGGCAGAGATGGACTTACACAGTTTTAGAACTTCTTTCCCGGTAATGAGCTGGGAATGAAACAGAGGGAGAGAGAGGGACATGTCATCATTAAGGTTTGGGGAAGAGGTCTGCAATGAAGCAAAAGGAGTAATATGAGTGGATAAATCTGAGAATTGTTTGTTAAAAGAGTTAGCTATGGTGTTAGGGTTGTTGCAACGCACACCATTGATGACCATGTCATTTACTGCCTGGGTATGTTTAGCCCGCAGGAAGGTTTTGATATGTGTCCAGAACTTTTTGGGATCCCCAGTGGTAGTAGTAGGCAAATCTTTGCAATAAGTACTTTTAGCCAGGCGTATATTAAGTTTACAAGTATTCCTCAATGCTCTGTAGTTGTGGAAGTCAGAGAGATGGCCTGAAGCCTTGTAGTGAGCCTAGCTTTTGTTCCTAGCTTTTAGCTGAGTAATAAGGTATTTTTTCAGCCACCTAATTTGTGTGCCATGAATATGGCAGGAGATTTTGGGAACATATAAGTTCTGAAGAGCACAGAACTCAGCTAAGAAATAGTCCAGTGCCAGTTGGACATCATTTGTAGAGTAAATGCAGGACCAGTCTATACTCGATAGATCTGCCAGGAATGCAGACTGGCTGAAATTGTCAAAGTCACAAAAAGAGATAATTTTCATGGGAAGGGAGGGAAGGGAGATTGCACACCAGATGTAGTATATGGGACAGTGATCTGAAATGGCATCAGAGAGTAGGCCAGCACTAGATATTCTGTCTGTTCTCCTGGTCAGGACCCAGTCTATTAGGGTATGTGAGGTAGAGTTTGCTGAGGCTCCAATGTGATTGGTGATGAGTTGGTGTAGATTAAACCCTTTGATAATGGTTTTGAAGTTATTTTTTGGATTTTCCTAGCCAGTCTAGGTCTATCTCACATAGGATAATAATTTCATTATGAATGGCAGATGTAATTGTACTGGACAGAAGTTCAGAGAAATCAGAAGCACCACTAGTAGGGGGGTTGTAAGCACAGACAATGTGAAGTTTTACTTCACAGTGAGAGAGGGACAGTGAGGGCAGAGCAGAAAGGTTTAAGTGGTATTTAAAGTATATAGCAACCCACCTACACATTTGGTGGGGAGCAGTCATGTCAGAGAAGGCTGTAATTGGATAAGGAACATGCCGAGTCAGGAATAAAAGGCTTTAACCATGTTTCAGAGAGGCATAAGATGTCTGGATGATATAAGTCCACCTAAGTTTCTAAGTCCAAAAAGTTACGAAGAAGGCTTCTTATGTTCAGGTGAATGATTTGAAATCCTTAATTTATATTCTAGACTTGATCAGAGTAGAAGAGAGGGGCCATTGGACCTTGGTTAGTTTCAATGTCTCCAACCAGTATACGGTAAGTGCAAGAAGACATAGGTACCAAAGTTTGAAATGAATGTAAGGGAAGAGTAAATGAGGCAGGCAATTTAGACATTTCTTTGTAGCATAGGACACAGTGTGAAGAAAGATGTTTGAGGAGAGAAGCAAAGTTGGATTAGGGTGACTATCATGAGATGTTAGCTGATCTGAGAAAGTGAAATCCTTAGGGTCTTGCAGTAAGTTAGTAACAGGCAGGCAGTAGGGGGCAGGCATGAAGCAGAACAGGAGGTAGAAGATTAGTAATAAGCAAGAGCTCAGGGTGATAAACTAAGTAGGACAAGCCAAAATAGAGAGGAGGGGGTGAAAAGGCAAGACGCAGGAGTAAGGCTTGCTACAGCTTATGGAAAATTAGTAGTGAAGATAACAGTATCCTCTTATTAGCAGCACAAAATGAAGGGTCTTCCTTGGTGTTGTCAACCCAAATGTCTACACTCTCCCCTGAGCAGATGTGGTCTCTTTTCTTCAGGCAAGGCATTGCAGGCCCAGTGTGAAGTAAGCTACAACTGATTTTGTTGGCAAGATGAGACAAAACATACTTTTCTGCCTTTAAACAGTGCATCACTATGAGGTATTGGCTTGGAGCTGTACCTTGTGCTTTGGACATGAGGCAACATCCTGGGGAAGGGGTGAGCATTAGGGTTGACAACCCCAAGGAGGAGCCCACCACTGATTCACCAAGACTAGAAGGGCCCCATCACTGATTCGCCAAGACTCAAGACACCTAAAACCCTAATTCTTTTTCCTTTTGTTGCTTTTGGGATGTGGTGGGAAGTTAGGTTTGGTATCTCTAATGCCACATTTCCCTAGTTTTATGGTGTTAAATAGAACCCTAATTGTTGCATTAATGCAGTTTTTGCAAAGAATATATACCTATATCTGTATCTACCTCTATCTCTATCTCTATCGTCTCTATCTCTATCTCTATCTCTATCTCTATCTCTGTCTCTGTCTCTTTCTTTATCTCTCTATCTTTCTATCTCTCTCTATTTTTACCTTTTTCTCTATCTCTGTCTTGCTGCTTTGGGGTTTGGGTTGGAAGTTAGGGTTCAAATACCTAATGCCACAGTTCCCTACTTTTGTGGTGTTAAGCTGAACCCTAACTGGTCCATTAATGCAGTTTTTGCAATACTTATATATATCTATATATATCCATATCTATGTCTACAGTTGTGCCAGCCAGGATGCAATGTAGTAATGCTGCAGTATATCACAAAATTCTTCAGTATACTGAAAGGAGCAGTGTTATTCAATGGCAATTAAGCCCTTTTGTAATGCAGTATTTTGCAACGTGTCACAACAAATTATTGTGTTGCATCTTGGCTGGCTCTGCTGTAAAGATAGATATAGATGAAGATGCAGATGTAGAAGTAGATGTAGATGTAGTGTTAAAACTTCACTTCTATGTTAAACTCACAATTTTTCACTTTAATAACTGCAACCATTCAACCCATTTGCATGAAATTTCTGCATGCACAATCAGGAACCAGTGATCTCTTGAAGTGCCAAGTTGCAATCTAGTCAAATGTGTGGGTGCAGAAAGAAGAGTGTCAAAAAATGTGAAATTTGTCATTTTTGGTTAAATTCTTTGTCACGGCACTGCTCAAAAACAACTTGAGATTTTTGTCTTAAATTTTCAGGGTAGAAAGGTCATGCATTACAGAAGTGCCTTTTGAAGATTTGGTGAAAAAATATTAATTAATTCAAAAGTTCTTACATTTTTAAATTTCCTATTATTTTCAATGGGAAAAGTTAGATGTGAGCCTCGAAACAAGATTCTATGTCACAAATGGAGAATCCTTTTTCATGCTGCAATCATTTTGTTTCTCAGTTAGCAAGGCAAACAAAAGTAAATAGTTAAAAGCAAAAATATAATGTGTTGAGTAAAAACCAATACATGCTCTGCTAATTGGGACCCCCTCAGCTGGATTTTGCACATAAGTATTGAAGACATGCCCTTGAATTTTTTTTTTCTTTTTTCATGACTCATAATATGAAGAAAGATTCTTTTTCATATCATGAGTCATGAAAAAGGATTCTTTTTAGTGATGGCAATTCCCTTCCCTGGTGTCTAGTGGTACCCCCGCCCACCCTTAGGTCACCATCCCAGTTGTTCCATCTCTTTTTTGTCCTGTCTTGAACTTTAAAATATTTTTTTTCAACTGTATCTTCAGCATGAAATTATCAACCAGCATGATGCATGGTGTACATTAAGAAGTAAACATGCTGTAGTGTTTACTGACAGCATGCCTTTAGTTTATTAATGCCTGGATTCATTTAAAACTAGAATGCTCATCTTTGATGCTTTATGATGTCATTAAATATTCCCTTTTGATTTCAAAGTCATAGTAAACAGAATACACAAACATTAAAATATAACTAGATGCAATTAATTCTAATCTTAAACATTTTTAATTACATATGTCATTCTTTCAAACAAATAACATACAGTATGTCTAAAAAGCATTTCTGTGCTGGAAGTTCACAAATAAAATTACAGAATGATGGATATTTAAGCAAATGGCTGCAAATAAATGTAGGTACAGTAGAGTTCAGACAAGCTACAGAGAACAACAGCTGAATGCAGTAATTTCTGTGCCTTTTCTGGTTAAAGATTTTCTCCTTTCTCACTTTCCCTGGTGTTTGCTGGCACCTCAGCCCCATCACCATATGTGTTGTTTCCCTGGTGTCTAGTGACCCCCCACCCTCTGACTCCAGTCCTGGTTGTTTTCCTGGTGTCTAGTGGCATCCCCCACACTCTGATGCTGTTCCCTTTCTTTTCCTGGTATCTAGTGGCAACCCCACTCTCTGATCACCATCCCCATAACTTTTCACTTTTCCCTGATGTCTAGTGGTACCTCCCACCCTCTGATCACTGTTCCTGTTTAACCTTTGAATTTCCCTGGTGTCTATCGGTACCCCCCCACCCTCTGATTGTAGTCCCTGTTTGCACTTCTAGTTTCCCTGGTGTCTAGTGGTACCCCCTCCTTCCAATAGGGATCCACGCTATAAAAAAGAAAATGGTCCCTAAATGTCTTTTTTTCCCATAAGTCCTGTAAAAATCAACAGTCCATTGTCAATTGCACACTCTCCCACCCCAACCTTCCACTCAGCACTTACCACCCCACACCCCCAACCCCTCCACACACCCTCACTCACCTCAACAGGTTCCTGGGTGAAGATCCACTCTGCAATGGAAGACATGTCTTGCTGCTGGAACTGGTGACTGCAATATGAGAAACTAAGGTAAATGCTGTTCAATGTATTTCAATGGGGTTTTCAACTTTGATGCATATCTTGGCCATTGTTGAATATTTTGACAATAATTTTTCAATATGCCTTTTGGGATCCCCACCTCATGGACAATGTCACTGGAATTTCCTACTCTGTCCCAAAAGGTGATTTTTTGGTCTCTTGACAAAATCACTTTTTTGGACATGATTTGAAAATTTTCACTGCCTTTATTCATGAGAAGGGGTCATAAGAAGGCTATGTTGAAAATTTGGGGTTAAAATATGTAAAAATGACAAAAGTTATGCATATGCATTAAAATGTCATTACACTTGCTCATACCTTTGGTAATTGTAAATATTTTCTCCCCAAATTTTCAACATAGACATTTTTTTATATCACCTCATGAATGTGACAGCAGTCATTTTTAAAATCCAGGCTAAAAGTGTTATCTCACCTGTGGCATGAAATGATGTTGTGGTGGCATGGAATGATGTTTTGGTGGAGATTTGAAAATTGTCAGCCCAGTGTTCATGAGGTGGGGTAATGACAAGGCAATGCAGACAATTTGATTACTGTTTTGGCTGAAATGCTTCCATAGCTACACGTATGCATCTATAGAAGGACTGGAATGCAGGGCCAAGAGGGCTCTGGCTCCTACATCCCAGGTTGTACCTGACAATAGACATTCCTTGTCTAGTGTGTTTACCCATTAAACAAAAGCTAATAAATAAATAACATGAGGATATAATTATACTATCTCAAAAAGTATGGATATTCTTTGCAAAAAAAAAAAACTTTGTTAATGCATCAGTTAGGCTTAAAGCAATACAAGTAGGGACATGTGCTATTAGGGTTTCCAACTTTAACACCCGACCCTTCAGGCAGCAACAGGCATAGGGTGTGCCTTGGGTTTGTCAATCCTATGCTCACCCCATTCTCATATACTCTACCTACAGTGTCTCAGCTTACTTACACATGGAACTGAGTGAGCATTAGAGTTGACAACCACAAGGCACACCCTACACCTGTTACTGCCTGAAGAGTGTGGGTGAGGTGTTAGGGTTGGAAACCCTAATGCCACATTCCCCTAATTTTCTTGCTTTAACACTAACTGCTGTAATTATGGAGGTTTTTGGAAAGAATATAGATATAGAGCTAAAGATAGTGACAGAGATAGAGATAAATTCATTGCAAAAAAAAATGGATTAATACACCAGTTAGCATAACAACACCACACATGTAGGGAAATGTGGGGTTAGGGTTTCCAACCCTATCTCCCCAGCCCCACTCCCACCCTCCAAGCAGCAAAATGAAAAAACTTTAGGGTTTGGGGTCTCTGGAGTCATGGTTAATCTGTGGTAGGGTCTTCCTTGAGGTTGTCAAGGCTAATGCCCACTCTGTTCCTTGGACAAATAATGTCAGAAGTACAACACATTGTGTTGGCAACATGTGGGAAGACATACTTCGCTACCTATGAAGATTGTATCATTTTGAGACACTGGTTTGGATCAGACAAGAGGCTATGGCCATGGAGAGAGAGGTGAGCATTAGTAAGTAAGCAAACTTTATTTATACAAGGCACCCTTCCTTAGCTCAGGGTACCTTTACATCATTCTCACAAAAAATACAAATTAAGCACATTAAAATTATACAACTAAATCCAGTTTAAAAATCAAACATTAAAAATCTTAAAATCTTAAGTTCCCTTGAAGACATTTCAAAAAAGGCATGTCTTAAGGGAGTTTTTAAACTCTTCTACGGTCAAACTGTCTTGTATCTGATGAGGTAGCGAATTCCACAGGGTAGGGGACATAAAGGCAAAAGATCTTCCCCCAAATGTTTTCAAACCTACCCCGGGAACCACTAGTAATCCCTCATTGGAGGATCAGAGTGAGTAGGATGAGTGGTAAGGAAATAGGAGGCCTTGCATGTACTGGGGTCCCAGATCATGTAGGGCTCTATAGATCAGCAATGCGACCCTGAAAGTGATTCACCACTGTACAGTGTTTGTGTATTAGTGTTGACAAGCCCAAGGAAAACCCATCAGTTGAGTCACCATGTCTCTGGAGACCCAAAACTCTAATGATTTTTCCTTTTGCTGCATGGGGGTTGGGAAATTAGGGTTCAAAACCTTAACACCACATTTCCCTACTTTGTGGAATTAAGTTACCCTAAGTGGTGCATTAACACAGTTTTTGCAAAGAATTACCTTTCTTTTTGGAATAGTGGAATTATATCCCCAAAGAGACCTGCATGAACAGATAGTGATGCACTTGGCTCAAGGGAAAAAGGGAAGACTCCTTCCACCTAAAGAAGCTCAAGGCCCTTTTGGGCCCTGCACTTCAGTGCTGTGACCAATGTCAAGAAATCATATGACTGTCTGGTGGGTTGCAAAGGGTCCCCTATTCCCTGTGCTTCCATGTACTGCAAATGCAGATGCACATGGTAAGGACTCAATCTGTCAGCCAATGCACATGGTACTCTGCCACCCAGAAGTACAGCTATGCAGTGCCTTATGCCAAGAGAAGAGTTATCTTCACTATAGGGTACCTGGGCCCATGCGGACAACCCTACATCTTTTATTCATTGGCTGGTGGGGTTGCATAACATCACCATTCTCCACCATCACCCCATCCATCTGGGTCACTGAACTCACCCCCAAATTCAAATCACCAGACTGGACAGCAAAGCATACCCATTGGGGGCATGAGTGGCAGTGGCACTACACACAAAGTTTGTCAATTTAAATATATATATATGTATAGGGGTGTGGTTGCACCCCTATAGTTAGGGTTGAGTAGGCACTTTAATGTTAATCCTCAATTTTTGCACGTTAATAACTTTGCAACTGTTCAACAGATTTGCACAAAATTTGGAATACATGGTCTGGTATGGTAGATCTCTTGATTTACTGAGTTGTGTTTTGGTTGGACTTACAGTTTTTGTTCAGCAGAACACTAAAAAATGCTTTTTTTGTGACTTTTGATATGTTTTTGTCCATGGTCCTGTGACAACACCATGTGGTATTGTGATCTGAAATTTGGAACGTAGAAGGAGCTTGGATCAAGGAATAATCCAGCACTGGTTTGGTAAAAAAATATTAATTTGTTCAAATGTTATTAAATTTTGAATTTTTGAGTTCTGAGCAGGCTCGATTAAATCCAAAATATTTTTGACAAATAAAAATTGTTCTTATGGTCAAGGATTTTGTCAGCTCACGGACTAGGATTTTAACAAATCCCAGTCCATCAGAACAATTTCTTGTCCATGAGCCGCCTTATTGTTTTCCGTTTTTCCCACAAACAAAATGTTGTAGCTTTCTCCACAGGTGATTTTTGGGTCAAATGAGGCATGTGTTTGATTCAGGGTGATGCTCTCTACAAAGCCATTTAGTTTGGCTCATTTTGGTCACAAATAGCTTTTAAAAATTTAAAACTTTTTGGCCACGACTCACTAACAATCCTAGTCTGTGAGCTGTTCATGAGCTACAAAATCCTTGTCCATCATTTTCTGACCGGATAGCCCATCTCACAGACCAGGATAAAGTTGACGGACTAGGATTATGACAGCTCGTCAATGAGGATTGACTGGCGTACTAGGATTTTGTCAACTTGCGGACAAGGATTGGCTTTTTTGAATTCTGGTTCATGAGGTTAGAAATTGCAGCCTGCAAGCTGTCAAAATCCTAGTCTTCCAGCTGATCCTCTTTCATGAGGCTGCAAAATCCTTGGGCTGGTTATTCAAACTGCACCCAAAATGTGCGCAATAGCAGGAGCAAGCACAAGTCCATTGCGCACATGCGTAATAGACGTGATATTCAAAAATGGAGCTAGCCAAATTGCGCAACCAGCCAACGTCTGAATATCACATAACCTGCGCCATAGCGCAACCAGGAAAGGGAAGCTGAGCAGATACGATGCGCTATAGCGCAACAAGGGCAGCCCAGCTGAGCAGCCCAGAGGCACCATAGTGCAAGCAGGGAGCCCCCCAGCAGCAGAGCAATGGAACTGCACAATCAGGGAGGTAGGCAGGGGCCCACCACCCATGCCACAGATGGGCACAGGAACACACTGCGGAACTGACAATGCACCCCCACACCCCAAGCACAGCACAACTGGGGGAGGGACGGAATATCCACCGGCCCATGGGGACAAGCAAACAAAGCACAGCTGGGCCATGTTGCCCCAGCACACCCACTGGCAAGCTGAGACTGCCACACAAGGGGGGCGGACCACCCCATTGTACAGCAGCCCCCCCTGTGCACAGCACACCCTGCACTGTGACCCCAAGACACCCCCATGAGCAGTGACCATCACTGCAGGAATCTCCAGGCATACCCCCATCACACTGCAACCTCATGTACCACAGAACCATACAAGCCAGAGCCACCATGTGCACCCAGCAGTGGGTGGCAGCACACTGCAATGCAACAATGGCAGACACAGTGCCAACATGCACAACCCCCCTGAGGCACAGGTGAGAGACTGAACATGTGTCACCACAAGTGGTACCCCACATGGGAAAGGGCGTGCCCCTGACACCACTGCCATTGATACAGCACCCTGCACAGTAGACAGGTGTCACAGCGCGACCCACCATGAGCCACAGCAGCCAGCACAGACACCCACAGTGGTGCATGGAAGCATGCAGCATACCGGATGCAACACAGTGCAGGGGCAAACACACACCCATACCCTCAGGGACACCAACACAGGGATGCAGTAGTGTGGCAACCAAGCCCCCATTGTGGGCACATGTAAACTGTGCACACACAGCCTGCAGTCCACCATGGCACAGGGGTGACACCCACCCTGTGCATGTACTGTGGCCCTGTACGCCACCAGCAACACCTGGATCACAAGTCACAGACAGTGCTGCACAGCCCCCACAACACACACAAGACAAAGCATGGAGGTGGGACAGCAACTGTGGAGGCCACAGTGTCACCCGAGGCAAACATGCACCCCACCGGTGACAGGTGGCAACCCAGCTTTGTGACGGTCACAGTGGATGACCTGAAGGGACAGCCCCCACTGACAAGGCAGCAGACCTGGCAGGCCACAGACATGCAAGGGTGTCAGCTGCACAGGCCAAGGACAGCTTGACAGGGGCACAATGGACACAGAGCAGGCACCATGGAACACTGCACACAGCAATGCAATGCACAGAGAACAACACACACCACATATACCGACTGAAAGCCACTCCCACACCAGAGATACCTCCCCATGCACACACACACATACTCATGACTAAACCTCCCCAGATGCCATGCACACCACTGCAACTGAGCACCTATAGCCAGCTGCAAATCAGAGACCACCACAGTATTCATATCAAAATATCTGTATTAGAAAACCAACAAAACAAGTACAACAACAACATCAACATCTATTTACATATATACAAAACTGGGGTGGAGGTACGGGTACAAGGTAGGGGTGGGTAAGGGTCAGGGGTGAACAACTGGGAGAGGGAAGGCGGAGTGTGAGGGTTAGTCAAAGGGGGGAGGTAACGTCCAGCTACTGGTCTCCAGCCTGCTCCCCTGCTGCCTGGTGCCGGTCCCAGGGTCACTGTCTCCTCCAGACCCCATGCTGCTGGAGGTCCTGCAGGATTTCCTGGGATTCTGTGGCCACCCGCAATAGCTGCTGCATGGATCGCTCTATGCATAGGAGTATCCGGACACCTAGGACAAGGGATTAGAGTCAATGGGTGTGACTGACCATCTCCCTGCAGCCCACCCATCATGTATGGCATACAGCCAAGTGCCCCACTTCTGTGATGGTGTGCACCCACCCACAGTGACCGTGTGCACAAGACATGCCCAACCAGGGCAGCAACAGCCATGTGCACCACTGCACACACACACACCGCCTATGTCCAGCACAGCACAACCAAGGCTGTACAGTAACGTGGCTATGCGGTGGGCAGGCAGTGCCACAGCCATGTGCCCAGTGCATGCATGGACCACTATTGATGCACTCCCAGACATGCAGTGCCACTGGACAGTGCTGACTGTCACATGTCGTGTGCATGGCAGTGGTGTCCATGGATGGTGGCCATGCCCTGCTCCCCACCCTGTCACACAGCATGCAATAGCAATCATGTTGTCATGGCACTCACCCTCATCAGGCTGTTGCTGGTGTTGTGGTTCTTCACCGCCACGCTTGGGTACTGCAGCCACCACCCTCTGCTGCTCAGCCATGGCCCTCCTCCGCTCTGCCACGCCTGTGGGAAACAAAAGGTGAGAAACACATCAGTACGATCCCAAAGCATATTCCCCCTGCCCCAATGAGTGTGCCCACCCACCCAGCCAGACCCATACATCACATACCCTGTAAACACCGCCACAGCCAACCCTAGACCAACCCTCCCCCATGTGCTGGACACAAAAGACAGTGTTACCCATATGGACCATACAGGTGCATAGACGGATCACCCACCTGGACGAGGCACCACGCCCCTCCTGGCACGCGACCGCAGATGTTCCAGTAGCTCCGGCTCCCTCCTCCTCAGATCCCCATAGCGGTGCCTGCATTGCTCGGAGGTCCTCCTTCAGCCAGTGGCCGCCTCCAGGTCAGTGGCCACCTGTTGCCAGACCTGAGTCCTGGCCCTGTCCAGGGGAACCTCCCCATACAGTGGGCCATAGTGAGGCTTCACAATGGCCACCAGGTTGGCCAGCTCAAGGGCACTCCATTGGGGGGCTGTTCTGTGTGCCATCTCCAGATCTATAGTAGGCAATATGGCACTCCGCAGCGCGGCAACCCCACGTGGAATTGCTGCTCAATACAATGCCGCTATTCCCTATCGTGCTGTCGGTACAGCACCACCATTCCCTATTGCGCTGTCACCGAACAGCGCAATAGAGCTGCAGACATGCCATACGTACAGCGCCAAGGGGGCAAAGGTCGGGCACAGAGTCATGGGTCTCTGGCACTTGGCCACACACAGCGCCATCAGACGTCTATGCATCCAGTGAGATTGGCCTCCTGTGTGCCATTGCCACAGTGAACTATTGCGCAGTTTTGCCACAGCGCCATGTAGTGACCGTCGCCGTAGCGCCACTGACACAATGGTGGCCGTGCCCTGAATTGCCTACCGTGCACAGCACATCATCAGCGCGGCAGATGCCTGCATAAGCTACCTGGGTATGTGCAGTGTGGTGTACTACGCAGTCATAGAACTGCGCCATTGACTCAGCACATTCAACCATATTGCGCAAAGCGCAACAGTGCGATATTCAGCTGTCATATGCAAATCATCCGATCAGCCATTCAATGGTGCAGCAGCATGATTTGCATCTCATTAAAGTTGCTCCACACCTAATTTGCATGGATTGCGCTATAAAAATGCGACACTGTTCTGCAGTGGCCATATTCGGTTACTGCAGTTGATAGGTGAGTTGCATGCTGTGTGATGTTCTGGACTATGGTCTCAGGGAATTGCTGTGTACTGCACAGTCACAGGTGACCACTCTCACCCATACAGGCTGTGAAATGACCGAGCAAGGACATGGTGAGGAGGATGATGGTGGGAGGAAGAGGAGGCCTAATTTTACGAAGGCTGAGACGGAGGTACTCTTCAAGACATACTTGGATGAAGAGCCACTTCTCAGTGGATGGCGGGGCACCCCTCAGGCCCATGCTGCTGCATGGGAGGGGGTGGCACGTGCCGTCAACCTGCATGGCAGCCACCAGCGCTCTGTGCAGGAGTGTAAAAAGAAGATGGGAACCGACAGGAGGAGGGTGAAGGAGAAGGTGGCAGCCATCAGGGCGGCATGTGCTGCATCAGGCGGGGGCCAGCCGGAGGTGGTGCAGCTGACTCCTGCAGAGGACAGACTCACTGCAATCATGCAGCACAGTGCCATTGTGGGCATTCCTGGAGGTGGCTTCCAGACAGGTGGTAGCCCATCACTGCATGGTATGTCATGGTAGGGGGGAAGGTAGATCACATGCATTAACGTGTCCTCACTTTCTGTTACAGATCCTGTGCATCTGCAGGGGTCAGCGGTGGAGGGCCTGTCCACTGCGGACAGCCATCCGGAGTTGGAGGAGGGACCATCCACCTCCGCAGATTGCCGGTGTGCATTGCACCAATTTGCATGCCTGGATGCCATCACTGATGTCGTTGAGACAGGTGTGGGGGGTGCCCTTCCTGTGTCTCAGTGGTCTGGCATCCAAGCATGCCAGCACACTGTGGCTGTGGCACAGACCTGCACCATTGATGATGCAATGACCACTATGGGCATTGACATGTGTGTGTCACAGAATGAACACACAGCAGGACAGCTCACGCCCATGGACCTGGCTGCTTCCAACGTGTGTGCCAGCACATCAGCACAGTCCCAGGCTGTGCCTGTCAGCACCGGTGGGGCAGCACCGGTGGCTGTACAGGTCACTGGCACTATTGCAGCCACAGCAGCGGAACAACTGATCCCTTGGGCACAGCAGGTGGAGGGGCAGCAGCAGCAGTCACCCACCGGGACTGGGGGTACAGGGTTCAGCGGTGGCATATGTGCACCACTTGTGGACTTGCCCATACCTGGTCCTGGTGAGCAGCACCCACCCTCAAGGGGTGCTGAACATCAGGCCCTTCCATACCCTGAGGGACAGGTTGCCGATGTGGCAGATGACCTCTTTGACGAGCACACCTGCCTGTTGCAGGCATCAGTACAGCAGCAGATGCGGGTTGCAACATCCGTGGAGGCACTGTGTGTGGCTCTGGAATGGGTTGTGGAGTGACACAGCAGGGACAATGAGAGGATCCTGTCATGGATTGACCATTTGCGGATGGATGTGACCGCCGCCATTGACAGGCAGACACAGGCATTGGTCGCTGTCATGGCCACATTGGGCACAGGAGTCAGGTGTCCCTGTGCCGCTCACACCGCGCAGTATGCTATCCACTCCCCATTCCTGGCATCATGCAACACCCACCCTGTCAATGCCAGGTTCAGCTGTGGGCATCCCTAGCACTCCTGGTGCAGGTATGTTCGGTGTGCTGCAGACCCCTGTGCAGGCAAGGTCACGTTTGTGCAGTGGAACCCCTGGTGGACCATCGGTGCCACCCCATGAGGCCCGTGTTCAGCCTGCCAGTGCTGCTGGGTCTCAGCGGGGCCGCCCATGCATCTGAGGTGGCCGTGGCACTGTGCCGCAAGACTGAGCTGTCTCCTAGTGCGGGCCCTGTCAGGTGCTGCCCTGTGTGCAATGTGTGTTTCAGTGGGCAGTGCACCGGTGGGTGCCCAGCCCTACACGCAGACACACGGACCACCTGCACACCCTCCCGACTGCTGTCCACAGGTGCGTGTGCATGATGATGCCTGAATTGCGCTATACACCAAAGTGTGAAGGTGCCCAGCATCTGACACATGCACATGGACAGTCAGTGGACATGGTGACCTGTGGACATGTGTGTTTTTAGTGTCTGTGTTCCGGCTCTGTTGTGCACCTGACCCCTGTGCACTTTGTGCCTATTGTATGTGTGTGTGTCTCCGTCCATGTGGCATGTTACTGTTCACCCCTCCCTGGTGGTATGTGTGTGCTTCTGTGCCCTGCCACTTCCCTTGCCGTCATGCACCCCTGGTGTGTTTCCCTGTGTGTATGTGGGTTGTGCCCTAGCCACTGTTGGTTGCACATGGCCCCATGACTTACCTGTGTTGGGTGAAGTGCTCCTCTATGATGGTGTCCCGGCACAGCTGAGCCAGCCGGATCAGTCGGGGGTCCCGTCATCCAAGGGGGGGCTGCCCATCCCCATCATCACTGGCGTCACCGACATCCCCATTGCTGTCCCCCTCTTTGACCTGTACAGCTATCCCACAGTCTTTGGCCATGTTGTGCAGGATACAACAGGCCAGGAATATCCCACAGGCCTTTGAGGGGCTATACTGTAGGGTACCGCCAGAGGTGTCCAGGCAATGGAAACGCACCTTCAGCATCCCAAACACCCACTCAATGATGTTGCATGTGCCTCATTGAATCGTTGCTGTGATGGGGTCGTGGGCCACTGGTAGGGTGTGAGCAGCCAGGGATGGAGTGGGTATCCACTGTCACCTGTGTGGAGATAGTGGAGGTTAGTGTCTTGTTCAGGCTCAGACTGCCCCAAACCCTATGTGCCACACCCATGGCTGCCAGTTCTACATGCATACTCACCCACTAGATGTCCTGTGGGGATGTCCCCACTCTCAAATTGATGGCACAGTGCTGACTGGTACCATATGAATGAATCATGTGCTACCCCAGGGTGCATGGCACAGACATTGATGATGCACCCACTGGCATCACACACCACCTGGCAGTTGACACTGGCATAACCCTTCCGGTTCATATAGGCGGCCCCATCGGGGCCAGGTGGCATGCGAATGGTGACATGGGTGCAGTCTATTGCCCCTAGCACACCAGGCATACGTGCTACCCTGTGGAACTCCTGTATGTCTGCTGTGCACTCTGCCACAGTGCTGGGGAAATGGATGTACTCCACAGCATGTGGCAGCAGTGCACTGAGGAATTGGGTGAGGATGCGTGATGTGGCTGACTGTGTTATGCATGTGGTGTCCCCTGTTGGTCTCTGGAAGGTACCCGTGGTGAGCAAGCACATGCAGGCTGTTACCTTTGTCTCCACTGACAGAGCATGACTCTGTCATGTGGGTGCCTGCATCACATCACTGCACAGCTCACAGAGCCACCTCAGTATTGCCCTGTTCAGGCGGTACCGGCCTACAATCTCGACATCTGGGTACAGCTCAAAGCTGGTGCGGGCTCAGTACTGCCTGTTGGGGGTGTACTGCCGATGGGCCCTTCCACGACCATGTCCCCTGCAGCATGCCTTTTCACCCCACCTCATTATGGCTTCCATGTGGAAGGTGGCACTGTCCATGTCCCTGGCTTGTGTTCACCCCCTCCCGGCTGTTGTTGCTGTGTTCCCCCTGCTGTCCTGACTGCTACCTCCACTGCACCGGGTACACCTACTGGCCTCTGCTCACTGTGGCCCCACACACATTCCCTTGTCCCTATTATGTCCTCTGGTCTCCCTGGCCTGCCCTCTTTGTCCCTCTTGCCCTGTCTCTCTCCCTGCCTCCCTTGGCTTCCCTAACAGCATTCTTAGCCTCTTCCTTGCTCCTTTTTTTTTGGCTCATTTCCGCTGTGGTGCAACTTCCACCTGATCCACTGTTCGCATTGCACAAGTCTTTGAACATCGCACTGCGCACTTTATGCATGGTTCCACCCCCTTTGGTTGCGCATGCCTTCATTAGCATTGCATTGTTGCTCAGCATGTTTTCAGTGGTGCAACTGCCTCCTGCTGAATATCACAGATTGGAGCATTTTCTGACTTGCACAGGCACAACCCTATTGCGCATTGCACAACCCTTTTGAATATCCAGCCCACTGTCTATCATTTTCTGACCAGATGGCTCTTCTTGTGGCCCAGGATCAAGCTGACTGTCAAAGATTTTGCTGCCTCACAAAAGAGGATCGGCTGACAGACTAGGATTTTGTCAGCTCGTGGACCAGGATTGTGTTTTTTTTTAATCCTGATTCTTGAGGTCAGAAATCATGGTCTGCGAGCTGTCAAAATCATAGTCCATGAAACAATTCTTGTTTGTGAGCCTACAAAATCCTTATCTGTCATTTTGTGACCAGATGGCTGTTTTCATGGACCAGGACTAAGGTGACGGACTAGGATTTTGCTGCCTCACAGAAAAGGATTGATCTGATGACCAAGGATTTTGCTACCTCGCGGACTAGGAATTTTTAAAAGTGTAAAAATTTTACTACAGTAAAACCCCATTTAACCGAATCCATCAAAACCGAAACTCTCAGTTAACCAAATGTCCCGTTTGTCCCCCTGATTTTCACTTGTTTCTCCTACATACAGGAAATGTTTGCATAATTGTGGTCATTTGTGGTTAATTGGAGTTGCCGGTCTGTAGATAATTTAAGTAATTGTTAGGTGTTAGCAGCTGTTAATGAGTACTGTATTTAACTGCTACCAACAGCATTCATTCACATTCCTTGCTGCTCTCTGAATTGCTGGCATTCATGATAGCTAAATGCAACCAGTCTGTTCTAGACATCAGCCAGAAACTACAAATTATTGCCTGTTTAGATAGAGGACAAATGATAGTTGATGTGGTTAGACAATTTGGATTTGGAAACGCCACCGTGTGTGATATAAAATGGGCTAAAAATAAAATAAGGGACTTCGCTTCTAGAACGGACAGCATCATTAGTCATGAGAGCCGCAAGACCATGCATTCGTGTAGGGATGATACCCTCGATAAGGCTGTCTTTACCTGGTTTGTTCAGAATCACTGTAAAGGGACTCCCATATCAGGTCTGATATTAAAGCAGAAGGCCATTCAGTTTCATCATCAGCAACTGAACTCTGCCTACCCGTTCAGTGTCAGTGAGGGCTGGCTCGATCGATTTAAACAACGACATGGAATTCGCCAGCTTTCAGTCACTGGTGAGATCATGTCAAGCCAAACTGAAAGTATCGAGCCCTTCAAAAAGAAACTTCTAGCCATGATGCAGAAAGAAAAATTGTCCCCAGAGTCCATCTACAATGCAGGTGAAACCGTATGCTACTGGAGTCTGTTGCCAGAAAAGACATTAGCATCCTCAAGTGAAAAAATGCACCCGGTTTTAAGAAAAACAAAGAATGCTTAACTGTGTTAGCAGCCAGCAATGCTAGTGGTTCGCATAAGCTACCCCTGCTTATCATAGGGAAAGCGAAGTCACCAAGATGTTTTAAGCACATGAACATGAAAAGAGTACCTGCAGTGTATTGTGCTCAATCAAGCCCTTGGATGAACTCTGAAATATTCAAAAAAATGTTTTTTAACACAATTTTTCCCTGCAGTGAAAACACACCTACGGTCCCTCCGGTTGCCAATGCGGGCCATATTGCTAATTGATAATGCTGGGGTGCACCTAAGTTCTGACCTGTTATAAACACCTGATGGCTCAAATAGGTGTGAGTTTCTCCGTGCTAATACAACTGCCTCAATTCAACCGATGGACAAGGGCATTCTTGCAACTTTGAAGAAAATGTATATAACTCGGTTACTGACTGCTGTCCTGCTTGAGGAAAATGAAATAAAAATGCTGGTGGGCATCATTAAGGGAATTACAGTTAAAGATGCCCTGCTAATGCTTGTTGAGTCCAGGAAGGAAATCAAAGCAGACACAATTAAGAAGTGCTGGCACCAGTCTCGCTTGTAAGACCAACCAGAAGTGACTGCATATGCAGAGCCCAAACTTAACAATATGGCTGACCAGATTAATGAGGTCAGGGAGGCCCTATAAGCCACAGCACAGCAGAATAAACCTGATGGGGACTTGCTCGAAGAATTGCTATGGGCTGATGAGAGTGATACAGGATACGGCAAGATGACAGACGTAGAGATCCTTGGGATGGTACAGAATGCACTGGCAGAGGAAGAGGAGGATGAGGAGGATACTCTAAATGCTGTGGTCACCCTAACTGCACCTTCAGATGCCGAAGTAGCTGATTGTTTCGATAGGTACATTTCATGGCTTTGTTGCACCCGGGTTATGCCCCGAGCGTCCCACATACATGTCACATACACCTCACTCTGTATTCCTGGTCTATTAAACTCTTGTGGGCTGAAGTAAGATTATTTCACAGTGTGCTTGCTCATGCTTTTGAAGAGCTGGAATGTAAGAGTAAGGAAAATGCCCAACTTACCACTGTGTGTAGAAACTTGAAGAAACAGGTTATGCTTAATTTGTGTGATACTAAATCTGAGGTTGATCATATAACTTGCAAGGCAGAAATGGTGAACTTGCACCATCATCCAGAGGTATTGGCAGGGCATACTAACTTAATGCCCAAAGACCTTGCCTGTTCTCATGTTGAAGAGTTTGATTTTGAACACTCACAGTATGCTGTGGGGTGGACTAGAACAAAGGCTAGCCACTTGTTTTTCTGTGAATAACAAAATGGAGAATTGTTAGAGTCTCAAAATGGCGGAAACATCGTTGTCAGGTTACATCGCCATACCATCCCCAAGATGGCTGCTCATAGTCAGGTGATGATGGTCATAACACAGTAACCCAAGATGCCCATGAGGTAATCCAAAATGGCCCACCACCACATCATGGAGGTTCGATTATGCAGTCGCAGGGACCTGTGATTGCAGCCATAAGCAAACAAAACAAACCAGAGTTTTTTGGCATGATTAATAATGTTATCAGTAAGACTAGTGTTTCTGAGGGACAGAAGATTCTCTTTAAAAATAATGTTGACGTACTTTTGAATAAGGCTGATATGCAATCTGTCATGAAGTCAATGTCTAACGCTGCAGAAGAAGCAACTTCTTCTAGCAATGTTTACTATATCATAACCTCAGTTAAGGAACACATTGTAGTTAATTACATGAAATGTGATTCTTCCCTATGCAATTTAACATCAGCTTTCCCTGAGAAGACTAAACATACTGCTTTTCCTATACAGTGCATTAATACATTAAGCTGTAACATTAAAAACAATGTTGCTACAATCCGGCAACCTTCCGGTAGGGAAACCCACTTTACATTTGATGGGGAAGGGGACAACCCTGATTCTGAAAGCCCCATGGCTGTCATATTTTCAGCATCACAGGCCACATTAGGGAGGAGGGTTACAGGTTTGATTTCTGAACCTGAGCTGACAACTGTCTCAGCACTACTTTCTCCACCCCGTGATGGCTACTGAATCACAGTCCATAGCTGGAGAACTACTTGCAACTTGCACACTACTTTTCTCCACTGTGCAGGCACCCCTGATAGTGCCAGCACTGCCTGCACATGGTGCAGAACCCCCTCCATCAGTGACACCTGGATCATCCCATACTGTGGCTGCAATAGCAGGCACAAGCCAGGAACAGTCTGTGTTATTCCCAGTACAGACAACAGCAGGCACCTCTTGGAAGAAGATACAAGGTATCCTAATACTGATATCATTTTCTTTTCTTTTGGGATCACTAACCATGGCCCCAGCATTGGTTAATCCTAACACAGCCAAAGTGACTGCAAATGTCTTGGTAAACCAGCTGTTTATCAGGTGGGTTTTACCCCTAAAGGTACATTCTAATTACAGAGATCCAGTTTTATAGCCCAAGTAATGCAATAAACTCTGGATTTGTTATGGGTAAAACAAAAGTTTTATATCCCTTACCACCCTCAGTCATCAGGACAGGTGGAATGGGCTAACAGGCAGATCTAAGTTATACAAACTTGTTCAGAAAACCCAAAAGGACTGGAATTCATTATTGCCTTTACTCCTTATGGCAAACAGAGGGACACCCTCTGCAGGCACACAGCGTAACACATTTTTTGAAATCATGATGGGATGGTCCATGAGACTCCAAGAACTTTTACTTCTGGATCTGTGTACTGCCACTGCTGATGGAGCATCAGCAGATAAATATGTTATCTCAAACAAGACATCCCAAAGGAACACTTGTTTGTGGCACAATGTATGGGCAAGGCCCAACAACAGGCCCTATACCACTGTAAACAAATGCAGTCCAGCAGTCTACCAAGTTAGACTGCCTCACTAGAACAGTCATTGATAAATGGCCACACGCCAATCAAATGAACCTCTTTAAAGGAGATTAAATTACTTTTCCATACCCCAGTGGGAGGTATAGTACTAAACTATGTTCTTGCTTTGGATCAATCCTAGAAGTTAGACTTGATCTGGACTCCTGGTTTACATTTTATTGATAATCTGGAATTTTGCACCCAAAATTTGTATGGCAATAAATGCCATTAGACCTTAAGGTTTTTAACCAATGATGCCCACTAATTTGTGACACTTAATACTGAGTGCTCAAAATAGAACCCTGGCCCACCCAGTGGTCTAACAGCCACTTCTCAGATGGTTATCATAGTTAATAATGTGCAACTCATGCACAACCCAGTAGTTTTTAAATCTCAGCTTTTAAACTTGAAATTATTTGATTTATGTTTCACAACAAACATTTCTCACATTTGTTTTAAATAATGATGTGATTGGATACCCCGGCATCATACCAGGTACTTAATAATGACTCCCTTTACAGGGACTGATTGCACCACACATACACACACTTAGGATTTTCACATCCTGACTGCTTGTGGTACATCCTATTACTGTAAACCTACCCAAACACACTAGGCATTTTGTTTTGTTTTTATTTGTTTAAAAAAAAACAGGTTTAGACTCAGGCCTATTTGGCTTTGACCTATCTATTTGAAATAGGGCTGATATAACCATTATCCATGCACATATGTTAAAGGTTCATGATAGTATGAAATATAGCATCATCCCCTCCCCCTCCATTGCATGGGATACATGATTTTGCTCATAAAGAGTGATTTACATTTACAATAGTAGAGATATTGTGAAGGGGTTTGACCAGACAAGTGTTCATTATTAATTAATTAATTTCTGCTCACAATAAGGAAGCAGACAAGCATCACATAGCTAGGAAAGTCCTTTGCACTGCCTACAGCTATTATGTTCTTACAACCCTTTGGTTATATCTTCCAGGATCTGGAATTAGGATATATCCTTGATCTCATACATGACAGATGTATGGGTCAGTGGAATTGCCACATTTTACTCTTCTATTGCATGTGTTAACAAATGTTTATTTGAATCTAGCACTATTCCCTTGTCAGTGGCAAAGAATCTTGGATATGTCACCACACACACCAGTATTGCTCAATGTTTCGAAACTTATTCCTGCACAATCCAGGAAGCCATGTTTGTGACTCTCACAGTGTCATTGCCGCATTTCCATCCAGCAACATCCATCTTTGATCATCTTGATGGGAACTTTTATTGTGAAAAGGTTGGAACCACCTCCTTTCCTTGTTTACCATGCAGTCTAGCAATCATGACTGACTCTGAATTTTGATTGTCGTACCAGAAAGGAACACCACTTTTTATGCAGATGTGACATTTTACAACTTGTCTTACCAACTTGTGAGTACTGGTCTAATAACTGAAATTAGGCTTCCACGTGTGAACTTTCAAGTAAACTGTATTTGGGCCAGCCACTTAAGATTCTACAATCAAGCTAATTGCTATGCATACTATGAAGCAAGTCTGGAGTGGGGGCAATCCCCTAACTAAGCAAGAAGACTCTTTATCATTTGATCTACAATCAAGAAATCCATTTTCTTCACTGCTTGTTTTCCAAGCCTGGCTGGCACCTCATACAAACTGAGTACTGTTATAAACTGTTACACTTTGTGTAGCTGTGTGATCATCTTCCACTGAACACTGTTGCTATTCCATTTAAAACTCAATGTGCAATCTAATGCACCCCCTGCTGAGGCCTCTGAAAGTACTGCTGCCTCCAGGACATTTGGATCAACCTTTGGAAAATCTGAATGCATCAGATTTGAACTATGACTCTTCATCTAACACTTGAAGAAACTTTGGATTAATCCCTGGAACTGTTCATAGTTTATGCCTTGTAGACATTGACATTTTGTGTCCTGTTCAACTTACCAACTGAAAAATGCCATCTTTCAAGGTGGTATATTCTGCTGATGTGGAACATTGTGTGGTGACCAACTATCTATTCTTCTGATATGGACTAAAATTTATGCAAAGTGAACTTTTTTAACTTCTATTTTTGTTCCCTAAACAGGTAATAGGTATACGGCAACACACCTATTCCCATCCCAGAACCAGATATCATGAAGTCGAGTCCTAACTATCTTGATGCTCTATATTGATTTTTAATTATTTTTAATATCCATACAGGCAACTTAAGTTTGTCTCTTCAATTTCTTCCCAATAGGACAGATACACATCTGATATATATATCAGTAATTACTGATGGTTTTGATTTTGGAAAACCCCATTGTGAAGTTTTATTCCAAATGTTTATAGCAATACAAGGTTTACTAACATTTTCCCTTATAATTACATTTTGTTGTTTATGGAAAACCCTGAAACACCACCGTGACCAGTTAGAATTTCCTCTATCAGACTCGTCTTGAGCCTGCAGACGAATGGTGCCTAACCATCATCTTTTTGTTGTGTTGTCACTTTTGCAATTAGGGCAACAAAGAGGGGACTGTTGCACCAAGGTTATGCCCCTAGCATCCCACATACACCTCACATACACCTCACACTGTATTCCTGGCCTATTATACAGTGATACTGCTGTTTTGCACTAATATATAGATATAGACACCCATCATATAAGCACGAGTGCCAGGAATGTGCTTTGCTGCTAATATATGCTAATGTTTATCCTGCATGATTCATTATACCTCACTATAATACATTTATCTAGATTATGTTTGGCTTTCATATTTAATCTAAGATGACTCTGAGGGATCATCAGTGATTACTGTATTCTTATATTCTCATAATATTATATGCAATTTGTGTTTTACACTCAGGCAGATATGTCATGTTTAATAGAATCCTGTCAGCAGTTCTCTTTGTCTAAGCAAGCTGACAGAGAGAAATCTTTTTTATGTCTTATATTATACATAGGCAATAAATGCCACATGTAGTTTGAACCAGCCAGCATTTTTTTTGTCCAAGCTATAATGCTAATGGAAGCATATTCTGTCTCATATGATACTCATTAGTAATTCTGTCTCCTAAGTCATCATCCAATGGAGAATGACTTAGGACCAATACATATTGTTTCTCATATCTGTAACTAAGAGGTAATGTCTGTTGCTATGCTGTTATCTGTAGTATATAGTTGTCTGAAACCTACTGTAGCTTCTCTAGAAGAGTGAGCAGAGAGAACTAGATCACAGGGAGACAGAATTAGATATTGGAGAATTTGAGATCCTGCCATCCTGGAGATCATGTACATTCTTCAGGACAGTTGTGAGAAACCCATCTCCCTTGTGATTTTCTTTGTGACATGCTTGGTGTAAGTAGTCTAATAAACATTCATGAGTACTCTTGCTTGTTCATGCATGTTTCTTGGCAGACTCTGAAACACAAGAAACTGTATTATTATTATTTACCCTACACACCAAGCATGTTTAGGCAACATAAATGGCAACCGTGAGTGGAGTCTGGATGTTTGCCAAGTTGCATTTTAATTTCCTCTGTAAATTAAAACACTGAATGAGAAATCTCCAGTAACAAGCAGCTGAAAGTGTCTTCTGTTTAACTTTTCAGTCTGTTGTGTGTGCCACAGTGCAGACAAAACAATCTCTTGGCAGATATTCAGTTTCTGTGTAATGAATTGTTTTATTTTTGTTGTTTTTTTCCTATTCTTTCTCTGTGGGAAAACACAGCTGTAAATTGATCCGGACAGACAGATAAACTGCTTTCTTTTGTGGATTCAGGTCCTAATGGGTATTTACTCATCTAGGTGTCTACATATGCCAAATGTTGTCTGTGTCCTTTCATGAACTTTGCTTGCAAACAAAGTTTTTGATCCACAGACTGCTAAGGGTTTCTTATTTCTTAAAAGACATGTCTCAGAAATCAGTACTAAAGTTGAGGCTGGATGCCTCACAAACTGAAACTGCTTACAGTGGTTTGAAAACTTTTGACAATGTGGCAAAGACCAAAAACAGTCCCATGAGGGTGGTTTCTGAAGACTATAGTCAATTAATATATGGTACTAAGGAAAATATTCCTGAAAATGTGCTAGTTGTAACACTATTCTCTTGCATATAATTTTCTATAAAAAAAGAGTGATACTTTGAAGTCAGATTATTCTGCATACAGGCAAAAGATGAGTGTGCTTAATGCCAAGTCTACTGAGAAAGTTAATGAACTGTTATTTCAAAACAGGACCTTGACTAAACGATGCGATTCATTACTAAGTAGTTATGAAAACAGTGAATGTAAAATGTATGCTTTGAAGACCAAATGTGATAAAGCTTCTCTGGACAACAGACTAGTTTTGCACTATGAGAAAGTCTTGCGGGCTGAAGTAAGATTACTTCACAGTGTACTAGCTTATGCTTTTGAGGAGCTGGATTGTAAGAGTAAGGAAAATGCCCAACTTACCACTGTGTGTAGAAACTTGAAGAAACAGGTTATGCTTAATTTGTGTGATACTAAATCTGAGGTTGATAATATAAATGGCAGTGTCAGTGGCTCAGCAGGTAGTACACTCACCTCTGAGGCCTGGAGATCAGTAGGCTGTGGGTTCTATCCCCACACCAGGAACTTGGGTTAATATCTCAATACTGACACTGTAGTGCAGCATGGGGGGGGGTGCTGCACTCCTGAGGTGCCATCTTTTGGATGAGGCGTTAAACTGAGATCCCATCTGTGTGTTCTGCTGGTAGTTCAGGTGGATGTTAAAGATCCCATGGCACTTCTCAAAAACAGCAGGGGAATTTCCCCGGTGCAATGGCCAAATTTCCTCCATTCATGAAAAATACCACCAACAACTTAGTCTGGTTCAAGGTCAGTTAGCATTCATCTGTATCCCCTTCCCCCGGGTCATGCCTGAAAATGGGCAGGATTTTTCTAGTGCACTTACCCAGTCAACAAAAACTAAATAAATAAATAAATTGCAAGGCAGAAATGGTGAACTTGCACCATCATCCAGAGGTATTGGCAGGGCATACTAACTTAATGCCCAAAGATCTTGCCTGTTCTCATGTTGAAGAGTTTGATTTTGAACACTCACAGTATGCTTTGGGGTGGACTAGAACAAAGGTTAGCCACTTGTTTTTCTATGATTCACAAAATGGAGAATTGTTAGAGTCTCAAAATGGCCGAAACACGTTGTCAGGTTGCATCCCCATACCATCCCCAAGATGGCTGCTCATAGTCATGTGATGATGGTCATAACACAGTGACCCAAGAGGCAAATGAGATCATCCAAAATGGCCGACCACCACATCATGGAGGTTCAATCATACAGTCACAGGGAGCTGTGATTGCTGCCATAACCAAACAAAACAAACCAGAGTTTTTTGGCATGATTAATAATGTTATCAGTATGACTAGTGTTTCTGAAGGACAGAAGATTCTCCTTAAAAATGATGTTGACGTACTTTTGAATAAGGCCGATACGCAATCTATCATGTAGTCAATGTCTGACACTGCAGAAGAAGCAACTTCTTCTAGCAGTGTTTACTATATCATGACCTCGGTTAAGTAACACATTGCAGTTAATTACATGAAATGTGATTCTTCCCTATGCAATTTAACATCAGCTTTCCCTGAGAAGAATGAACGTACTGCTTTTCCTATGCAGTGCATTAATACATTAAGCTATAACATTGAAAACAATGTTGCTACCATCTGGCAACCTCCGGGTAGGGAAACCCACTTTACATTTGATGGGAGAGGGGACAACCCTGATTCTGAAAGCCCCATGGCTGTCATATTTTCAGCATCACAGGCCACATTGGGGAGCAGGTTTCTAGGTTTGATTTCTGAACCTGAGCTGACAACTGTCTCTGCACTACCTTCTCCACCCCCTGATGGCTACTGAATCACAGTCCATAGCTGAAGAACTACATGCAACTTTCACACTACTTTTCTACACTGTGCAGGCACCCCTGATAGTGCCAGCACTGCCTACACATGATGCCGAACCCCCTCCATTAGTGACACCTGGATCATCCCATACTGTGACTGCAATATCAGGCACAAGCCAGGAACAGCCTGTGTTATTCCCAGTACAGACAACAGCAGGGACCTCTTGCAAGAAGGTACAAGGTATCCTAATACTGATATCATTTTCTTTTCTTTTGGGATCACTAACCATGGCCCCAGCATTGGTTAATCCTAACACAGCCAAAGTGACAGCAAATGTCTTGGTAAACCAGCTATTTACCATAGAAACATAGAAACATAGATTTTGATGGCAGATAAGGACCGCTTGGCCCACCCAGTCTGCCCATTTTCCTACCTAATGGATAAGCTGCAGATCCTAGTTAACCAGCAACCTACTTCTTCTTACCCCCACCCCTTAGAATTGCATTATGACTGTACCATGCATGCTTGAATTCCACCACTTTTTTGACTCCACAACCTCCTCCGGAAGGCCATTCCATGCATCCACAACCCTCTCTGTGAAAAAATACTTCCTTAAATTACCTCTGAGACGCCCCCCTTCTATCTTCAAATTGTGCCCCCTTGTTCTTGCACACCTCTTTTTGAAAGATGCTACCTTCTTGGACTTTGTTGATTCCTTGAGGTACTTGAAGGTTTCTATCATGTCCCCTCTCCTTCCTTTCCTCGAGGCTATACATATTCAGCTCCTTAAGTCTCTCTTCATATGTCTTCGGTGCAGACCCTGCACCATTTTAGTTGCCCTCCTCTGGACAGCCTCCATCCTGTCTATGTCTTTGCGGAGATTGGGTCTCCAGAACTGCATGCAGTACTTCAGATGGGGTCTCACCAACTGTCTGTACAGAGGGATAATAACTTCCGGTTTTCTACTGGTGATGCCTCTCCCTATGCATCCCAGTATCCCCCTCAGCCCTCCTTGCTGCCCTCTCACATTGCTTGCCCACCTTTAGGTCATCTGATATGACTACCCCCAGGTCCCTTTCCATTTTTGTTGTTGTTAGTATCTCACCCCCCATTGTGTACTCTTCCCCTGAGTTTTTGTTTCCCAGGTGCATTACCTTGCACTTCTTAGCATTGAATCTAAGCTGCCATACATTTGACCATTCCTCTAACCTTGCAGTGTCCCTTCTCATCCTTTCCACCCCACCTTGTGCATCAAATCTGTTGCAGATCTTTGTGTCATCTGCAAAGAGACATACTTTTCCTTCCAGTCCCTCTGCAATGTCACTTATAAAGACATTGAAGAGGACTGGTCCTAATACTGAACCCTGCAGTACCCCACTAGTAACCCCCCTTTCTTCAGAGTGGACTCCATTTACTATTACTCTCTGTGTCCTATTCTCCAGCCAATTCTTTACCCAGGCTGTCATCTTGGGACCCATTCCCGGCTGGCTAACTTGTATATTAATTTTTGTGTGGGACTGTGTCAAATGCCTTGCTAAAGTCTAGGTAAGCCATGTCACAGCCCCTCCTGATCTTCTACTTTGGTCACCCAGTCAAAGAAATCTATCAGATTTGTCTGGAATGACCTTCCACTGTGAATCCATGCTGCCTTAGGGTCCTGAGCCCCTCTGACCTCTAGATACTCAACAATTCTTTCCTTCAGAAGTGATTCCATCATTTTCCCTACCACTGAGGTTAAACTAACAGGTCTGTAGTTTTCTGCTTCTGCCTTGCTCCCACTTTTGTGAAGGGGAATCACATCTGCCCTTCTCCAGTCCTCGGGTACCACCCCATCCTCCCATGATTTGTTAAAGAGGGTAGTCAGTGGTGTCACTAGTTCTACCCTTAGTTCTTTTAGAATTCTGGGATGAATCCCATCAAGCCCCATTGCTTTGTCCACCTTCAGTTTTAAGAATTCTTTCAGAACCCTTTCTTCTGTAAATGGGCTGGTATCAACTTCTATATCCAGAGTGTTTCTACCATTTGTTTTAGGTACCTCCCCCTCTTCCTTTGTAAATACTGAGCAAAAATATTTGTTTAGTATCTTTGTATTTTCACAGTCACCCTCTGCCCACCCTCCCTCCTCTTTATTAAGCCTCACTAACCCTCCCTTGGTATTTCTTCACTCCCTAATGTACCTATAAAAGGTTTTATCCCCCTTCTTAACTGAGTTGGCTATATTTTCCTCGGTTTGGGCCTTTGCTGTTCTGACTGCCTTCCCAGCTTCCTTTTGCTTTAACTGATACAGTTCTTTGTCCAGCTCCTTCTGTGATTCCTTGTACTTCCTGAATGCTTTCTTTTTCTCTTGAACCTTCACTGCCACTTCCTTTGAGAACCATAGTGGTTTCTCACATCATTTCATTTTGTTTATTTGCTTCACACAAAGGCTTGTTACCTCTGTGATGGTAGTTTTTATTTTTCCCCATTGTTCTTCCACCTCCTTCCTGCCCATTTGCTAGTGCATTCCTTAGGCACTCACCCATTTTGGCAAAGTCAGCCCTCCTAAAGTCCAGTACTTTTGCCTTTGTGGCTTGACTCTGTTGCTGTGTTTATTGTAGAACCATACTGTTCGATGGTTGCTAGTTCCCAGATGGCTACCCACTTCTACATCTGTGATCCTCTCTTCATCTCCATTTGAGAGAACCAGGTCTAAGATTGCTCCCTCTTGAGTGGGCTCCAATACTAGTTGTCTAAGGCCTGCCACCTGTAGGGCATCTAGAATAACCCCACTCTTTGAAGTGGCTGCTGCAACTACACTCCAGTTAACATCTGGCATATTCAGATCACCCATCAGCAATATCTCCCCTTTTTCTGCCATTCTAAGTATTCTTTCTATCATTTCCTTGTCCATTTCCTTCCCCTGAGAAGGGGGTCTGTATACAACCCCTGTGCAGTTGTGGTGCCATTGCGGTCTCCAAATTTACCCACAGTGCTTCTTCACCTCCTGTTTTCCCTTTTGTTCTGTTGCTTTGATTTCTTCCCTTATGTGAGCTACTCCTCCTCCTCTTTACCCTCCTGTCCCTCCTGTAGATAGTGTATCCTGGTATGTTTATGTCCCAGTCATGGTTTTGTGTGTACCATGTTTCTGTGACTGCCACAATATCCAGATGTTCCTCCTCCATCAAGGCCACTAATTCAGGAAGCTTGTTACTCAGACTATGGCATTGGTACTCATTGCTCTCCATTTTTGATGGCTTTACTTTCTTTTGCAGCATCCCCACTGACCTGTCTACCTCGGTCTTTTTCTCATTTAGTACCCTGTTTTGTAGGGAGGCTGGGATTTTCCTGCTGTATCAGTGCCTCCCCCCTTGACTAGTTTAAAAGCTTGCCAATGAAGCATTTAAACCGATTGCTCAGAAGACTTGTTCCCTTCCTGGACAGATGCAGACCATCCTGCCAGTATAGGCTGGTGTCCCTCCAGGTGGAACCCCAGTCTAATGAAGCCAAACCCTATGCTCCACACCATTTCTTCAACCATTCATTAAACTGCATGGTGCAAAGTACCCTCGCCTCACTCATGCCATTGACAGGTAGCACCTCAGAGAAGGATACTTGTGTGCTACTTGTCTAAACCCCTCCCAATTCTACAAAGTCCTTCTGTACTGCTCTAATCTCATGATTATCCAGAGTCATTTGTCCCTAGGTGGACAATGACATCAGCTCAGACTCCTGTGCAGCTGTTCTCGTGATCCTGAGGATCGCTTCCTGTCTCTCAAGCCATGGCACCAGGCAGGCACCTACTTCAGTTTTCCTCTCCCCAGTTCTATCCCCTAATAATTAAGTCCCCACCAGGAGCTGCTTCCTTTCCTTGTGGTATCCTCTGCCTCCTTCCTGTGGGCCTCCCTTGTGACAATTGTCCTCAGCCTCATTAGTCTCCTCTGCGGGTGCATCCATAGGGGAGCTATGCTCCCCCAGAATGGTGTATGGATTGTGGTGTGGAACAACTGACTGGGTGTGCCTCTGTTCCACCATCCTCACCCTCCCTGAGCCCACTGTGGTGCAACTTCTGTGCTTTATTCGCAACCTTTGAGGTAGTGGTGGTGGCTCTGGTGCTCCCTGGATGGGGGAGGTTCTCTTCCTACCATCCAGTGTGGCCTGGGGGAAGGTCCCCTTACTACTGTCCAGTGTGGCCTGAAGACGAGCAACTTCCTCCCTCAGGGCAGAGAGTTGTCTGCAAATAGGGCAGCATCTCAGCCTCAAAAAGACTCCCAGAAGACTGCTGCCCCACAGCCATTACATTGCACTACTCCCACATTTTTGTGTGTGTGTGAGTGTGTGTGTGTGTGATTGGTTTGTAATATATATATATATATATATATATATATATATATATATATATATTATACAATGTGTATGCTTATATTGTCAGTGCAGTGTGCTAGAGAGGATATGACAGTGATATGCACCTTGCACTCTTCAGGAAATGATGTCAGAACCCCAGGTATAAAGGAACTATTTCCAGTGGTGGGTGGGGTGAGGGGTGGGAAGGGTTGGGCCTAAACTGTGCCCTCACAAAACAATCAGCTAAAAGCTCTGACTCACTGCTGCGATGGTGCCTTCTTGTCAGCAAGATGCCCTACACAACACTTTGACAGAGAAAATGACCTGCTAATCAAACAGAGAAAAATCCACACATCCAAGTCAGACACAGGTAAACCTCCCCAGCCCCAAAACAGGCCTGGTGGTTTGTGCTCTGAAAGCTGTCAGCACCAAAATAAGTCAGCTGTGCTTTAAACTCTTCCTGCACTGAAAATGTTAAGAATTGTAACAAACAAACATAAACCGAGATCCACCTCCCTCTGTTGCTTGAAAGACTGTCTTTTCCTGTTTCACATGCAGGTTTTTCTATGACAACTCCTTAACCACAGTAACTTATTTAAAAATAGTTTAACTATCTCAAACTCCTACGCACCAGTGAATTATTTAAAAATAGTTTCTGTCCCAAAATCCTAGTAGTCAATCCAGCTACCCCCGAGGGACAACAAAAATGCAGTATTCAAACACTTGTGAAGTTACTTCCAAGATAAGCAGTGTTTGCAAGCTCCTTTTTCAACTCCTCAGCCACCTGTAATTTATTTAAAAATAGTTTAACTGTCAGAAAATCCTAGTAGACAATCTAGCTACCTCCAAGGATCTACCCAAATGCAGTATTTAAATCCTTCTGAAGTTACTAACAAGATAAACAGAGTTTGCAAGCCTATTCTTGGTTAAACACTAAATAAATATGTGAATAAAAAGCAATTACCAAGGGTAGTTAGTTTCACCTCCCACAGAATTAAGCAAAAGTGCTCGTTTGTTGCAGATATCAAGTGCAATATAGAATTTCGCTCACAGCTGAATAAAGAAGTAGTGTCCTTCCAGGTCAAGCAAATGTGCTTTGTGTCTAAAAATTGCAGCCTCCAGTAATTTATAGTAATCTGATCTAGTCTGGATATCTCCACCTAGGGCAATTTGTTGACAATGGTTATGATGCAGCCCTTCCTGTTCCAATACAACACTTTTTGGTCTGAAAACAATGTCCTGCCTAAGGCTGTCTGTGTTTCAATTCACACTGCAGGTTTTACCAGGTGGGCTTTACCCCTAAAGGTAAATTCTGATTACAGAGATCCGTCTTTATAGCCCAAGTAATGCAAGAAACTCTGGATTTGTTATGGGTAAAACAAAAGTTTTATATCCCTTACCACCCACAGTCATCAGGACAGGTGGAATGGACTAACTGGAAGATCAAAGTTATGTTATCCAAACTTGTTCAGAAAACCCAAAAGGACTGGAATTCATTATTGCCTTTACTCCTTATGGCAATAAGAGGGACACCCTTTGCAGGCACACAGCGCACCCAATTTTTTGAAATCCTGACTGGACGGTCCTGAGACTCCAAGAACTTTTACTTCTGAATCTGTATACTGCCACTGCTGATTGAGCATCAGTAGACAAATATATTATCTCAAACAAGACATCCCAATGGTACACTTGTTTGTGGCACAATGTATGGGCAAGGCCCAACAACAGGCCCAATACCATTGTAAACAAATGAAGTCCAGCAGTCTACCAAGTTAGATTGCCTCACTATAACAGTCCTAGATAAATGGCCACATGCCAATCAAATGAACCTGTTTAAAGGAGATTAAATTACTTTTCCATGCCCCAGTGGGAGGTATAGTAATAAATTATGTTTTCCTTTTCTCTTTCCTTTTAGGTTCCAGAGAGAGAGAGAGAAAGAGAGAGATGCTTGCTTTTATGCTTATTATTCTTTTAGATGAATGGGTCTTCATAAAAGCCCAAACTGCACATTTTATTGCAGATAAGAACCAGTGACCTAAACATAAACATATTGTTGAGGCAGACTACCTCACAAGCCCACATGATTTAATTACATCCAGTGGAATTCACACTAAAGTCCTAAAATACATGTTCATTGTCTAGAAGGGTAGTGAGGCCCTACTGAATATTATGACCATTGCTTTGGATTAATCTTTGAAGTTAGACCTGATCTGGACTCCAGGTTTACATTTTATTGATAATCTGGAATTTTGCATCCAAAATATATATGGCAATAAACGCCATTAGTCCTTAAGGTTTTTAACCAATGATGCCCCATAATTTGTGACACTTAATACTGAGTGCCCAAAATAGAACCCTGGCCCACCCAGTGGCCTAACAGCCACTTCTCAGCCAGGTATCATATATGTGCAACTCATGCACAACCCAGTGGTTTTTAAATCTCACCTTTTAAACTTGAAATTACTTGTATTATGTTTCACAACAAACATTTCCCAAATTTTTTTTAAATAATGATGTGATTGGATACCCCGGCAGCATACCAGGTACTCAATAATGACTCCCTATACAGGGACTGATAGCACCACACATACACACACTTAGGATTTTCACATCCTGACTGCTTGTGGTACATCCTATTACTGTAAACCTACCCAAACAAACTAGGCATTTTGTTTTGTTTTTGTTTGTCTAAAAAAAACACAGGTTTAGACTCAGGCCTATTTGACTCTGACATATCTATTTGAAATAGGGCTGATATAACCATTATCCATGCACATATGTTAAAGGTTCATGATAGTATGAAATATAATATCATCCCTCCATTGCATGGGATACATGAGTTTGCTCATAAAGAGTAATATACATTTACAACAGTAAAGATATTGTGAAGGGGTTTTACCTGACAAATGTTCATTATTAATGAATGTATTTCTGCTCACATTAAAGAAGGAGACAAGCATCACATAGCCAGGAAAGTTCTTTGCACTGCCTACAGCTATTATGTTCTTACAACCTTTTGGTTATATCTTCCAGGATCTGGAATTAGGATATATCCTTGATCTCATACATGACAGATGTATGGGTCAGTGGCATTGCCACATTTTACTCTTCTATTGTATGTGATAACAAATGTTTATTTGAATCTAGCACTATTCCCTTGTCAATGACAACGAACCTTGGCTATGTCACCACCACACCAGTATTACTCCATGTTTTGAAACTTATTCCTGCACAATCCAGGAAGCCATGTTTGTGACTCTCACAGTGTTATTGCCACATTTGCATCTGGCAACATCCATTTTTGATCATCTGGCAACCGTCCATTCTATTGATCATCTTGATGGGAACTTTTATCGTGAAAAGGTTGGAACTACCTCCTTTCCTTGTTTACCATGTGGTCTTAGAATCATGACTGACTCTAAACATTCATTGTCATACCAGAAAGGAACATCACTTTTTATGCAGATGTGACATCTTCCAACTTGTCTTACCAACTTTTGAATACTGGCCTAATTACTGAAATTAGGCTTCCACTAGTGAACTTTCAAACAAACTGAACACTGTTGCTATTCCATTGTAAAACTCAATGTGCAATCTAATGCACCCCATGCTGAGGTCTCTGAAAAACCTGTAAACGCCACTGTGACCAGTTAGAATTTCCTCTATCAAGCTCATGCCTCAAGCCTGCAGACGAATGGTGCCTAACCGTCATCTTTTTGTTGTGTTGCCACTTTTGCAATTAGGGCAACAAAGAGGGGACTGTTGTAGCTAGGTTATGACCCTAGCATCCCACATACACCTCACATACACCTCACACTGTATTTCTGGCCTATTATACAGTGATACTGCTATTTTGCACTAATATATAGATATAGGCACCCATCATATAAGCATGAGTGCCAGGAATGTCCTTTGCTGCTAATATATGCTAATGTGTATCATGCATGATTCATTATACCTCACTATACATTTATCTAGATTATGTTTGTCTTTCATATATATTCCATATATAATCTACCTAATCACTGATTAGGCGACTCTGAGGGATCATCAGTGATTATTGTATACTTAGATTCTCGTATAATTATATGCTGTGTGTGTCAGCAGTTCTCTTTGTCTACGCAAGCTGACAGAGAGAAATTCTTTGTTATGTCTTATATTATACATAAGCAATAAATGCCACATGTAGTTTGAACCAGTCAGCATTTCTTTTGTCCAAGCTATAATGCTACTGGAAGCATATTCTGTCTCATATGATACTCATTAGTAATTCTGTCTCCTAAGTCATCATCCAATGGTGAATGACTTAGAACCAATGCATATCTTTTCTCATATCTGTAACTATGAGGTAATCTCTGTTGCTATACTGTTATCTGTAGTATATAGTTGTCTGCAACCTACTGTAGCTCCTCTAGAAGAGCAAGCAGAAAGAACTAGATAGCGGGGAGACAGAATTAGATCTTGGAGAACCTGAGATCCTACAATCCTGGAGATTATGTGCATTCTTCAGGAGATCTGTGAGAAACCCACTCCCTTGTGATTTTCTTTGTCACATGCTTGGCGTAAGTGGTCTAATAAACATTTATTAGTACTCCTGCTTGTTTACGCATGTTTTTTCACAGACTCTGAGACACAAGAATCTGTATTATTATTATTTATCCTACACACCAAGAGTGTTTAGGCAACTGCTTGAAATCCAGCATGACGCAGATGGTATGCAGCTGCTTCTTGTAAGACAACTGAGAATGAAAGCAGTAAAACAGTGGAAGGACAAGAAAAATCAGACAGCCATAAACAACAAGATCTAACGGATTAACATACTTTAAAAATTTTGCACAGTAAAGTGAATTTTTTTTTTATCCTCGCTTTTTCTTCAATAAAGTGAATGAACTGCAGCAACGATCTGGTATGTACAGAATTTTATTTTTACACAGTGTCTAATGATTCTTGCAGTAATTTAGTTGTATAGCTCCCTCTTGTGTCTCTATTCAGTACTCAGTGCTGCATCTAAGAACCGAACAGTACTGTTCATCTTTTGACAAAATCTCCTGAATGAATCTTAGGTCTAGTATGGTCTTGGAACACACGGTCTCCCATTTAACTGAAACCCCAGTAATCCAAATTTTTTTTATGTCCCCCAGTGCATTCAGATAACTGGGGTTTTACTGTATTGTATAGCTCATCAATGGTTTGGTCTTTTTACTTGCAATTTTCAGGGTATTGAGGGGATGCCCTACAGGTGTGGATGATGCTATTTTAGGTATCGGGGAATTAAGCAGTTCCATAGATATGCCACCATGGAGTTCTGAGTTTCTCCATAGGATAACATTGTGGCACCCATTGTGCTTTTCGGTGCCCATATCTAGGGAACAAAGTGAGATATAGACTTTTTGCTACTGGTGGCTTACATCACCCTTTAGATGATGTAAGCTGCTGGAACAAGATTGGAAACCACAGACTACACCTGCAGTGGAATTCTTTTTGTGGGCTACACGGTTAATGACATATTGTCAAATCAGTGTCACAAGGGTTCAAAGAGTGCCAGTCCAGTGCTTTTCAGTGCCCGTATCTCATAAAAGATGCAATATACGGGTTCAGATGTTTACTGTTGCATGCAGTACTTGCTGTCATGGTTACAATGACACTTGAATTTTTTTCTAGCTCAGAGAGCCCGTGCTCCCACAGATGTATATTGTTATGCAGAAATGAGCAAATTGGTGGAAGTGCAGTGTCCTTCTCACCAACACATGTTATTTACAAGTTATATTACACTTTTTCAAAAAGTAAGGAAATTCATGGCAAACAAATGCATTTACTGAATCCGTTAGGGTTAAAGCAACAAAAGTGAGGAAATGAAATGTTAGGGTTGAGCCTCTAACTCCCCCACACACCCCATCCTCCCATCATCCTCAGACTGAGAGATGCCGGGGTGTGCCATGGGGTTGTGACACCTAACTCTCACCCCATTTTCCTTTACTGTACCATGTCAACCTGTTTACACATGGAATGGGGTGAGATTTGAGCCTCACAACCCCATGGTAGACCCCAGCATCTGTCAGTCTGTGGAGGATGGGGGTGTGGGTTATGTGGGGGTTAGGGGGCTCAACACTAGCATTTCATTTCCTTACTTTTGTTGTTTTAACCCTAACTGATGCATTCAATGCAGTTTTTTTGCCATGACTATATATATATATATATGTGTGTGTGTGTGTGTGTATATATATATATATATATATATATATATATATATATATATATATATAATTCTGAACCCAAATTTTCAGGTTAGTTGTTTGTGACTCTCTTTATGAGATGTGTGGCCTTTATAGTATATTGGCTGAAACTTCATTTCATAGCAGAAGTATGAAAACATGCCTCATCCAGGATTTAAAATATCACACCTTTCACATTCATGAGGTTGTGTGGAGAAATGGCTATATTGAAAGTTTGGAGTCAAAATATTGAAGCTTAGCAAAGTTGTGAGTGAATATTGAAATACTGCACTGTTCACTCATAACCTAGGCATTTTACCATATTTATACACCAAGTTTTCAGCATAGCCTTCTTATACCCCACCTCATGAACCCTGTGAGTGAAAATGTTCAAATCCTTGGCAAAATATAATTCCATGCCACCAAAATGTCATTCCATGCCACAGGTGCAAAAACACATTTTGGCCATGATTTGAAAAATGACAGCTGTGGCATTCATAACGTGGTGTGAAAAAATGGCTATGTTGCAAATTTGGAGTCAAAATATTTAAAAGTACCATAGTTATGAGCAAGCATAGAAACATTTCAATGTACACTCATAACTTTGCCATTTTTACATGTTGTGACCCCGTATTTTCAACCCAGCATTCTTATTACCCCACCTCATAAATAACAGCAGTGAACATTTTCAAGTCTCACCTGAAAGGTAATTACACCAAGTGACTGTAAAATTGCTTTTTGGGCCTGATTTACAAAATTACAACACCATTGGTCATGTGTGGGGTCCCAATAAAGCAATTTTTAAAATTTGGGTTAAAATATGTATAAATGACAAAGTTATGAATCAAAGTTCAAAACCCCATTGAAATAGTTAAGCTGCACTTACCTTAGCATCTCATATCACAATCACTGGTTCCACCAGCAGGACATGTCTTCATCTGGAGACTGAATCTACCCCATGGGACATGTTCAGGTGAGTGAGAGTGTGTGGGGGGTATAGGATGTTGAGTGTTGAGTTAGAGGTCGGGGTGGGTTTGTGTGTGTGGCTTGTGTGGGGGTCAGATCATCGATTAACCATTTTCTTTCTTAAAGGTTTACAGAAACAAAGGAGGGATGGGTTTCTTTATTACAGGACACTTGCAGGGTACAATTCAACATTGGGGTTTTGGCACCTAAGTGTTGGGCTACTGTTCAGCAGCACCAGGGGTGGGCACTCCAGTGCCAAAACATATTTTGTGGGAACAGTGGGAGGATGACCCCAAAGGGAGAGGGATGAAGACAAGAATTGGTACCAGGGATGGGAACCCTGGTCCACTCATATAATAAATATGTAATGATTAGGAAGGGTGTGCCAGTGACCTGGAAGGGGGGGGAGAAAGAAGTGATACCTTGGATTGGCATCCCAGTTTACCTAAAAAAGAAAGCTAGATAGATAGATAGATAGATAGATAGATAGATAGATAGATAGAGAAATAGATAGACAGCCTGAGTGACAAAGGAAGACAGACAGAAAGAACAGGGGATGAGAGGCTCATTGATCTCACTGTGGCCTGCAGCATGACTTCCAGCTGTGGCTGCAGAACTCAAGAAAGTCCTGCTGTTCTCAGACAGAGAAATTTGGTAAATTACTCCTCTTGCTAAGCTGGGTACCCTAGATTTTGGGGTGCCCAGAAAAGGCATTTCTGGTAAGCATTTTAAAAAACAAACAGTAGAATCTAATGAAATGGGTCCTGTTTAGCTAGGTTCAGGTGTGTGTTATTTGTTAAAGAGATCTTTTTTTCTTTTTTATGTATTTTCAATGTCTGTGAGTTTAGAAAGAAAAAATATGGCAGCTGTTATGATCGGTATTTTTTTTCTTCATGAGAGGTGAAGCATGACAATAAACCACACACAATTTCTTTTTTTTTTTTTGCAGCCTGCTTTTCTCAGTTACCTAAAAAAGTATTATAACTCTGGAACAGTATAATATTTTTTTCACAAAACCTTCTAAAGGAAAACTCTTGGCATGGACTCCTTCAACCCTAAAAATGTTACAAAAAAATTCCACATCACCTAGGCTATAACTGAGAACAAAAAATACCCAGTGTCAAGTACGGAGAAACCAAACAAGGTTTTTTTTTTTCTGTTTTTTGTTGCTCGGTGTCTCTGAGCAAGATGCTGTCACAAAACCTTTCACATCTTGCACCTGTGACAGCCTGACCATGCATGCCAAATTGTGTGCTATGTTATTAAACAATACCAAAGTTTTTAAGGTGAAAAATGAAAATTAAACAGTGTACTCAAACCAAACTATGGGGTGCTACCACACCCTTACAATATATATAGTATATATTCAGTGCAAAATTCTGTGTTACTTCACCAATGCAACAGTTAGGTTCAAACATATATAGATATATATATATATATATGTGTGTATATATATATACACATACACACATGCACACACACACACACATATATATACAATATATGTATGTATGGATGTATATATATATACTTGGGGTAACCCTTGCCTCAGTGTTTGCGCACAGAGGTTCTTTGTCTTTTAAATAGTTTTTTATTTTAATGGGTTCACCACAATATATCCAAGGCACACTGCCTCTAGGGTAGCTGGTCCAGTCCACTGGGGTGTCAAACAGACGAGGCATACTGATGAGTCCTGGTAGAGACCGAAACACGTGTCTATGTCTTCTGTTAGCACCCTTTGCAAACTGTGTGAGAGGCCTTCGGCACCATGCAATTCTGCTTAAAGTTGGACCAGCATAACATTCTGTAGTGATTTGCATATGCAGCCCATGATGCTTAGCATTGTGGGGACATGTGTGATTTTATATATATATATATATATATATATATATATATATATATATATATATACATACAGTCACGCCACATTAGGCGGACATGCTTACCACGGACAATCGCTTTCCACGGACAGATACACAAAACCAAAACCCATCTCTGCATAACTAATGTTAAATACATTGATTAGAATGGACATTGGCTACCATCAAAGGTGGACACTTTAAAAAGCACTTAAGCACAACATTTCACCAGCTGGGAGCATTAAGTGCAGCTTAATGAGATGCTAATTACAAGCATTACTTCACGGGCGGGCTGTGCAGAGCTGTTTATCACTTTTCTGCTGTTGTTTTCTCTGTGAGCTGGAAGTGGTCTGCTGTTACAAGATGTCTAAGAGACATTCCCCTTGCTCATAAAATTGACTCACTATCAGAGATGAGTGTGCATGACCTCACATCTCATCTGTCCCCAACTTGCAGAAATAAAGTTACAGAAGCAGAATTCAAGTCACCCGCCCCTTCTCATGCTTCACAACAGCATAGTTAAAGTTAAAATCCTTTCCCCGGTGTTTCTTTTAAAAACAGTCACATGCTCCCAAACAAGCTGCACAGCTGAGCAAGCAGCAGAAATAAAGTTATACATGCATCCCGGGTGTTTCTTTTAGAAACAATCACCAGCTCCCAACATAGCAGCAGAATTAAAATTTAAAGCTCAGGAAATATAAAGCATACATTTTTTACCATTTTTTAACTATCTCCCACCCCTGAACAGTAATTCATATGTTACTGTATGGATCTGGAAGCACCGTTCGGTGACCAAATCATGATTCTCTGTAATACTGCTCCTGCCGTCAAGTACGGACATCGCATATCACGGATATTGCAACTGTGCATGGATGTGTCCGTACAAAGCAGCTTACACTGTATATATACACTGTATATATATATATATATATATATATATATATATTATGGTAGCACAGTAGTGCTACCATAGTTAGAGTTGAGGAGCCATTTACATGTTAAATCTAAAATTTTGTAACTTAATAACCATAACCGTTTAACAGATTTGTCTCAAATTTGGAATACATGGTCAAGAACAATACATCTTGGGATCTGCCAACTGTTGTACTGTTTGGATATACAGCTGTGGAGTTATTAAGCAATGATCTGCACACACGTTTACGCTTTTTTGCAATTCTTTGGTCATCTCTACAGGCCGCACATTTTGCGCGACCGGTACGAAATCTTCAGGGAACTTGTGGACAGGGTCCCCAATGTGCTTTTTGAAGATTTCGTGAAAAAATATTAAATGATTCAAAAGTTATTCAAAAAACAAGTTCCCATTCTAAGTCAATGGGAAAAGTTAACAAAAAGTTCGACAGTGTTACAAATTTAGTTTTTACTTTTGCAAATGGCCCTTTTACTGTCACAAATCCACCATTTTGTTTTCAGTTGCCCATCAGAAAAATGCTTGCCATTTAAATTTGGGACCCTCTAGCAACCTAATTCTTTTTGTATTCTCCTAGTTGGATCCTGGGTATGCTAGGCATGTTTTTATTTTGGGATAAAACACCCCAGAAATATGTTTTTTCACATTTCTGGGAAAAGTACTTTCACAAAGTACTTTTGCATTTGCAACAGTGTCGCATGAATTTGCAAAAGCTTTCGCAAAGTTTGACAGTACTTTTCCAGGCTGTGGGAAAATAACAGCAATTCTTTGGCACCCTGCTGCAAAATAATGGTTTGGTCTTTTGGGCTGAAATTTGGAGGGACCACAGCCAACATCTCACAGATGTGCTTTTCAGTGTTTCAGTGAAAAAATAGTACAGGGCGGCAAAGTTACAGCACTTCAAAAGTTGACACTTTTTCCCATAGGATAACATTACGGCATCCACCACATTACAGGAATCCTTTAGCGCCCTGCTGCAAAATAACAGTTTGGTCTTTTGGGCTGAAATTTGGAGGGAAGAAAGCCAACATCCCACAGATGTGTCTTTAAGTGGTTTGGTGAAAAAATATTACAGGGAGCAAAAGTTATGGCACTCTGAACTTCTCTGTTTTTCCCAAAGGATAACATTACGCCATTCGCCGCGCCTTTCAGGGCCCGTATCTCGGAAACGGTGAGAGATACAGACTTTTCATCAGAAAATTTCTTAGCCCCCTAGTGGGGGCAAAGTACAAAACTAGCCAGGAAAGTCATAAATCATATGATTTAAAAAATTTTTTTCTACGTCGTACAGTTCCTGAGATATAAGCAGTTTAGTATTCCAACTCCTCATTTTCTGCTCCGAGACCCATTATTATGCATACATTCGTTGTACTCACTGTCTTTCTCTATGCAGCTTTTGGGAAAACCAGCCTGTGCCCTTACATTATTATTACCGTTACGCTTCGCTGCGAGTTCCGTACTCGCTTCACTTACCGTTCGGTCAACGCACCATGCGTATACCCTTTATGCTTACTTTGCACTTGCGTTTGTGTTATATTTACCATTTGTTTCTACAGTACTGTTTCTCTTTCTGTTTCACTTTGCGTCACCATGCACATTACCATTTACGTTTGCAGGCACCATGTTACTATGTGACAAGACATCACGTGGCGGGAGCGGCCACATTACATTCACTTTTTCTCTGATCATTCTCAAAAAGAAGGGAAATTAGAGGCAAAAAACTCCATTTAATGCATTAGTTAGGGTTGTTCCACAGCAACAAAAGTGAGGAAATTTGGTGTTAGGGTTGAAGGCCCCCCTTGGACCCCTGCCGCCCACACCCCCAACCGGCATCGGGGTGCGCACTGGGGTTGTCGGTTGTAGCTCTCACCGCATTCTCCTACACTTCTGCTTCTACACATGTGATGAGGTGAGAGTTATGGCGGCAACCCCAATGCGCACGATGCCTGTTGGGGGTGTGGGTGGGGGGTCCAAGGGAGCTTTCAATCCTAACACTGAATTTCCTCACTTTTGTCACTGTGGAACAACCCTAACTAATGCATTAAACAGATTTTTTTGCCATATATATATATAGTGGTAATAGCATAAAGTTGACTGGTAACTATGCACTGCGTGTCATTGAGCAGTATCGCTATACATGTATAATGTATACCACACTTGGGCACCGCTCAGTATACAGTGCTACCAGTCAACTTTTGCATGTTCACCACTGTATATACATCTATCTGTTTACACACACACACACACACACACACACACACACACACACACGTGTATATTTATATGTGTATATATAGATATATACATAATGACAAAAAAAACTAGAAATTCCATTGCCTGAGAGATGTCACTTGACTGTGCATTAAATCTCTATAAATGCACAGTCAGGAACCAAATCTCATTTTCCTCCCCAAAAGCACCTATGCAGAGCCATTTTATAAGTGAAATATGTCCCTCCAACTTTGGCCTCATGCCTTACTACACCCCTAGGGTGTAGATTAAAATCCTATAATGCACACTCTGCCATGGCTTATTGCTTATATATATATATATATATATATATATATATATATATATATATATATATATATATATATATATATATAGTATATATATACATTGCAAAACCTGTGTTAATGCATCAGCTATGGTTTAACTTAACCCCACAAAAGTAAAGAAATATTAGATTTCCAACCCTGACTCCCTGCCCCAAGCAGTTATTGATATGTGTATCTCTCTTGCTGCATATATGTATATACTGTATATATATATATGTTATATATGGTTGTCAGACCTAATGCCCACCCCCCAGCCCATAGCATTCTGTCCAAAGCACAAGATGCAGCTCCAACCTAGTGCCTCACAGTGATACAGCATGGCCAACATAATCTGTCAGAGCTTTCTTCATGCAGGGCCCTATGGGCCCTACGTGAAGATGTCACATTTGACCTCATCTGATTCAGGGTAGGGGTGGGCATTAGGGTTCACAACCCCAAGTAAGACCTCACCACTGATTCACCAATACTCTGAAGACCCAAATACCTAGTGTTTTTTCATTTCCCATCATTATACTCTTTGCATTTTTACAACTCTAATGTCTGCATTAGTGTAGTCTTTTGCAAAGAATTTTCCTTCTTTTTGTGATAATTGAAGTGTACCCTCATTGAACCGGCCCAAAATGAGATAAATACAATATTGGAGACATTACTGGAACTGTATCCTCATTGGGACTGGCAGAAAATGAGCAAAATATAATAGTGGAGACAGTCATGTTGCAGTATATGGGCTCAGCAGACCCCAACACACATGTCGATACCTTGTGGGTGACTTTCTCTGACCCACCGCAGGTTGTGGTGTCTGTGCCAAAACACTACTCTGTCCCTACCCAGGCCATGACTGGTGCTGGGCCTGCAGCACCTTCCCCATCCACCTTGTCCTAATAAATGGTCTCACTGAGTTCACTGAGTTCATGCAGGACTCTGTGGGATGTAGGAGGTAGTATAGCACAGTGGGCTAAGGCTCTGAGCTGCACATCTGGAGACCTGGGTTTGAATCCCACAGCCACCTAGGTGCATACTGTGTGATCCTGAGCAAGCCACTTAACTTCCTTGTGCTCCCAGGTCACATCTGGAAGCAAGCTTCAGCTTAGTGTGCTACTCCTGGTTAAACAATGTTCCCTTTCCCTTTCACACCTGAACTCAACGAACTGGTGTGGTAAGGCAGCATGCTCCCCAGAGGTGCAGTGGGCATCCCTGCAAACAATGTTACTTAATAAATTCTTTCTGTTTTTTTTTAATATTTTGACCCCAAACTTTCAAAATAGTCTTCTTATGACCCCATCTCATAAACCCTGTAGATGAAAATCTGTGCTAAAATGCAATTCTGCGCCACAGGTGTAAAAACACATTTTTGGACAGGATGTGAAAAATGACAGCTCTACTGTTCATGGGCTGGTGTGAAAAAATGGTATGTTGAAAATCTGGAGTCAAAATATTGTACATTACCAAAGTTACATGCCTGCGTAATTTTCAATGCACATTCATAACTCGGCCATTTTTAGGAATTCTTTCACCAAATTTTCAGCATACCCTTTTTAGGACTCCACCTCATGAACACAGGCACTGTCATTTCATTAATCAGTCCCAAAAGGTGATGTCACATAGCTACTGCACCATTCTGTGCCGCAAGTGCAAAAACATGTTTCAGGCAGGATGTGAGAAATGACAGCTGTACTGTTCATTAGGTGGGTATGTTGAAAATCTGGAATCAAACTATTGTAAATTACCAAAGTTATGCACCTGCATAGACAATTTTCAACGCACACTTGTAACTCAGCCATTTTTAGGGATTTTTTCACCAAAGTTTCAGCATGACCTTTTTAGGACTCCACCTTATGAACACTCAAACTGTCATTCCATTAATCAGTCCCAAAAGGTCATTCCACACAACAACTTTAAAATCACCTTCCAGGTCCAATTAATGAAACAATAGTGACTGTGTTCATGAGGTGGGGTCCCAAAAAGTCATGTTGAAAATCCGGTGAAAGAATACCAAAAAATGGCAAAGACATCAACATAAGTTGAAAATATCATAGAGATACTGCACATTATATGGCACTTATCTTGATTCTTCAGTATGTGGCTTAGTTTTGAAGAGTGTAGACATGTCCCGGTCCAGAGAAGATTGCATCGCCCGACCTCTGGAGGTAAGTATGGGGTGTGGGGGTGTGAGGTGGTGGGTGCTCAGTGGAAGGGTTGGGTTGGGGGTAGGTTGAAGGCGGCAATGGCGAAGGACCATTTTCTTTTTTCCAGGTTAAAAAAAAAGATGTAGGACATTTTTTTCTTTTCAGGGCAAACTAAAATTAATGAAAGTATTTCGGGATACTGGGGGTGGGCTTCCCAGTGTCCCACACTGCTGAGTGGGTAAATGCTAACACGGGATTGGGCCCCCTGATGTCAGCTGTGGCAGAAATCAATGGGCTACAAAGGGGGGAATCATCCGGCACCAGGGGTGGGCATCCCAGTGTTGAACAATACAAAAATAATTAATAAATAAATATATTAAATAAATAAATACACTGCCACCAAGGATTGGGGTCCCTGGTGTGCAGAGACCAGTTTTATTAAGCCACAGTCAGGCTGGCAGGGCTACAATGACAGTAGCCCCATCCCTGACCTATTGTGCAAACCACAACACCAGCCTGCACTATTTGGCACAGCTGTCTTTGATAAATGACAGCTGTGTCATATAGTGCAACTACTATATGACACAGCCATCATTTATTAAAGATAGCTGTGTCATTTAGTACTTGCACTATATGACACAGCTGTCATTTATTAAAGACAGCTATGTCATATCTGTTTTGACCTCCATATGTCAGTATATGGTAAGGGGTGGAGAGGGTGCTGGTTGCACAGTGGGAGGGTCAGATTGGGGGTGGGGAGACTGTGAGGATGAGGGACTGAGTACAGGAGAGGTGGTATTTATGCATGGCAGCCAAATATGGAGTGTCAGGAATGCAGTTTACAAGTAAGTTGTCGGACAGAGACAAGGGCAGCAACAGCAGTTCACGGACAAATTCGAGTTAAACATACAAAGGCAGTGGACTCGTGCAAAACACACTGATGAAATAACACCAATTCTTCATAAACAGAAATATTTTAACTCTCCAAAGATGTTTTTTGAAGCATTAAGCTGGGACACTGCAACTGCACCACACAAAGCAAATCCTGTTGTGCACCCCATGAATGGTGTGTCCTGAAACCACTTGCCCTGGCCATGTCTGACATTAGTGATTGGTGCAGAATCATTAGTGAAAGGAAGGGAACTACCTATACAGTGCCAGAGATGGCACCTGTTTCAGAAGCATGCCTGCAAATTAACGACTTATTCTACTGTCTTTTGGAATGGAGTATGAGGTTACATTGTTATTGAACACCATGTAGCAACAAAAATGACTGAGGCCAAAACTGAAGACAGTATTGGGATGTTTTTTGGGACCCCCCACCACCACACCCACCATACCCGAAACTCAACCCCACCCTAGGAAAAAGCACCAAAATCTTTTGTTATTATTTTTAGATCCTAGCATTCATTATGACTGCCAACTACTGAATGATGCATGCTTCTGAAACAGGTGCAGTCTCTGTCACTGTATGGGTAATTCCCTTCATTCCAGCAATGTTTCTGCACCCACCCCAAATGTCATACACTGCCAGGGCAAGTGGTTTTGGGACACAGCATTCACTGCATGAACAACACTGTTTTTTTTTTGCAGTGTCATCAAATACAAACTGAAAGATCAGAGGGCAAGAAATTAAACAAAGTCAACTTGCTAACTGATGCAAACAGACCGTGCATCAAGAGCACAAAGGAACTGGGTGCACTGGTATTGTCAAGCCTTCTGTTATTGAATAAAAAAAGGAATGAACTCAAGGCTAAAACAACATCTGAACAGTGGAGTCAGTGAAAAAAAATCCGCCTGCCAGGCTTTACATCAAATCAGTTAAGTAAACAAATGCTGCACATCACTTTGTCGCGGTAGCTAAGTGAAGAATTTATGTCATGACTTGAGAGATGTCAGGGCACAAAAGAGTGGCTGCCACCACCATCCGGTTACGGCTAAACACCAGCATGTGTGATTTAGGTTGAAATCTAAGTCTGTTGGTGACAAAATGAAAAAAAAATCACAGACTTTGTTACACAAGATAATCTTTATTAAAAACATGCATTCCCATAGCTGTTTGTAGGTTTTCTGAATTGGGCTAAAATCAATATTTGCCACTGATCAGCCTTACTGCCGTATAATGTATTTGGTGTTTTTTGCACTATATGACAACTCTGTCATATAGTGCAAAACTCATCAAAATACATTATATAGCAGTAAGGGTTGCACTATATGACACAGCTGTCCTTTGTTAAATGACGGCTGTGTTGTATAGTGCGATTGACTCCAAACTGCAAAATACATTACATGGCAGTAAGCTTTATTCCTCAGTTTGCAGTTTGGCTTTGAAGAGTGTAGACATGTTCTGGTCCACAGAAGATGACAGCATATGACCTCCAGAGGTAAGTATAGGGTTAGGAGGATGGTGGGAGGTACTCAGTGGGAGGGTCAGGATGGGGGGATGGGAACGGTGGCAATGACGAGGGACTGTTTTCTTTCTTTCAGGTTTAAATAAAAAAAGACATCAGGGGATGGTTTCCTTTTTTGCAGGTATACAGGACACTGGAGGTGGGCTCCCCTGTGTCCCACTCAGCTGTGTGTGTGGGAGGGTGAATTACATGATACAAGGGGTTGCCGTGGCATGCAACATCCAGGGTGGGCATCCCAGTGACAGACTGTACTAATAAATAACTAAATAAATAAATACATACACATACACTACCACTAGGGATTGGGTCCCATGGTGTGCAGATACAGCTGAAGGAACAGTCAGGCTGGCGGAACTACAATGACAGTAGCTCCAGCCCTGTCCTATGAGTGGCAACAGCAGCAGGGGTTGCACTATATGACACAGCTGCCATTTATTGAAGACAGCTGTGTCATATTGTGCAAACTGCTGCTTTCGCAAAAATTCAGTTATGAACAGAATGTTGATTTTTTTGAACTGCATGTGCTCAGAAATGGAACATTTTTATTAAATAATTTAAAAACTACTGAACAGTGGAACCGAAAAACTACAAAAGCACACATCTTGGACTAACCTCTATCAAACACATACTATGCACAGTAGACTGCATTAACAGTTCAGTTGGTGCTCTTCGTGGTGGTGTGCAGAGGGCTGAGCCAGTCGCCGATTAGAGTTGGGAGGGCAGGGTGGGAATCTGGTCCTGATGGGGTGGGGGAGTGGGGGGACACTACACTATGGAAATATATGGGGACTGTCCTTTTCATTGTGACATCAGGGATCTGGCATGGGAGAGAGGACCCTACACTATGGAAACAGGTTCAAGGTTGGATTTTTATTTTTTTTTCAATTGTTTAACCAGGTGAGACACACTAAGCTGAAAACTTGTTTACAGGTGCAACCTGGGAGCACAGGGAAGTTAAGTGACTTGCTCAGGGTCACACAGTATGCAAGTGGGGGCTGTGGGATTCAAACCTAGGTCTCCAGATTTGCAGCTCAGAGCCTTCAACCACTGCACTATACTGCCTCCCTGTGGATTGTGGTTCAAAAGAGGATTGGGGCTGGGCAGGGGTAGCACTGCAACATGGAGAATGTTTGGGGCAGATTTCTGTATCAATCAGGAATCGGGGCTGGGTGGGAGGGTACCATTTCACTAGTGAAATGGAAACAGGTGAGGGTTATAATGTTACATCGATTGGGGATGGGAGATGAGTACCGGTACACGATGGAAAAAGGGAACAGGGTATGACAGTAGTGCAATTGTGGGTCAGGGATGGGAGGGGTGACCCTGCACTCTGGATACAGGGAGTGGGTTATGTTGTATCGGTACTGTGGTTGGGCGGAGGGCAGGGGGCTACACCTTGGAATGGGGGCTGGTGTGCTTGTATAGCCATCAGTGCAAGGAGAGGGCTGGCCCTGCACATTCCACTGGGTGCAGCCATGCTAATGAGCCCATTATGGGCATGCATGGAGCCCCATTGCACCATGCATGCCCAATGACCTCATTAACATATTCAGGCTGAATATAGCCCAGGGGGGATACGGTGCATCATGGTATGCACCACTCATTCCCCATTGGCAGTCCTCAGTCCCAACCCCTGAATGCGTGCCCACACATGGCAGCTGATCACTTTGTGCTGCACTGCCAGGGTCCCATAGTCACACAGACAGCATGTTCTGTGCTGATCATGCATTCTGTGTGAATATGGCAATGGAGACAGCTGGCCCATCTGTTTTGCTTAATGCACTGTTATACGTGCGCAACTGGCCTACTCTGAATATGTCCCCCCAAGTATTTACTTCTAATAAACAGACAACTTACTATTTTATTGATAGTATTTTGATGTGTTAGGAATTACTTTCTATTTTTGTAATAAAATATTTGTTAGTGCAGGAAACTAGTGGGTTTTCACCTTTGCTTTTCACTCTGTTAATAAAAAAGAATTCCATAGACTTCAGGTACTGTGATGTCAGAAACTGTCAGCTACTTAGGAGCACAATGTATTTCATTGAGAAACTGTATATTTTTTTGTATATTTTCCAAAAAAAATAGATACTTCTTTCAGCAATAGACTTTGCCTTTTATATGTTTGCACTATTGTGATACATCTGTATGGTTTTTCATTTTTTTATACAATAATTTGCTTCCTTTTTTTTTCTTCCCAAAAATATCACTTACTAAATTATAACAAAAGATTCCAGATTAGCAAAAATCACATATTAAGATTAAGTATATAATATTTTTGTAGTAGAAAACATTGTTTTTCATAAAAATCTGAAAACAATTTTGTAGTTTCCTATTGAAATATACCACGGCCCGGATATTCAAACTGCGCCAGGCTGTGGCGCAAGCTTGGGCGCAGCTCAACTTTGTTGCACAGGGGTGTGGCCTGGGCGATATTCAATGGAGCTGCGCTATGGCGCAGCAGCTTTGAATATCGCACCCTGTCCACCCCCACTGTGCATGGCGCAGTGGCACTGTGCCAGTGCAAGTGGCCACAGTAGAGCATGGAGATGTGATAGCGCAAGTGCCATTGCACCATGCACAGCACCTGCGATATTCAAAAGGGGACACGCAAATGTGGTCATAATTTATGCAAGGCACACAGGGGGCCATTTGCATCTCATTATGGCCCCATTTGCATGCCATTAGCATGCAGGTGCACCGATCCCTGACGACTTGCGCCTGGCGCCCTGCCAGGCAGCAGCCGTCGGGGACCAACGCCCCCTGCAGCCTGATCGCGGGCATTCATCTAAAAGAAACCCCCCCGTCCAGTATCCCTGGTGGTCCAGTGGACTGCTATGTGCCTGATTGTGGGCATTTGTCTATAAGAATATGCCCCTGTGCTATATCCCTGGTGGTCCAGTGGACCACATTCTGCCCGATCGTGGGCATCGGTATTATCACCCTCCCATGTCCAATATCCCTGGTGGTCCAGTGGACCGATCGCTGCCCGATCATGGGCATCTGTGACTCATAAAATACTCCTACTACCCTGGTGGTCTAGTGTACCCCTCACCCACCCACTGAGCTCCACCGCCCGCGCCCCCATCAGCGGCAGGCGGCAGCACCCACCACCTGCCGCCCCGCCGCCTGCTGACTGACAGCTCAGTGAGGCTGCCGCCCATTTGTTCACAGCATGAGCCAATGGGTGTGCGCCATACTATACTACTCAGTCCAGATATGTGAAAGATTCATTCCATATCTGGACTGAGTAGTACAGTATGAGCTGCATGCCGCATCGGCTTAGATGAACCAATGGGCGTGCAGCTACTGAGCTGTCAGTCAGTGGTGGTGAGGCGGCGCAGGCAGTGAGGTGCTGCCTGCTGGCTGACGGGGAGCAGGGGCGTGGGGCTCAGTGGGCGGGTGGGGAGGAGGGTACACTAGACCAGCAGGGTAGTAGGAGTATTTTATGAGTTACAGATGCCCGCAATCGGGCAGCAATCAGTCCACTGGACCACCAGGGATATTGGATATGGGGGGGTTATATTACTGATGCCTGCGACCAGGCACATAGAAGTCCACTGGACCACCAGGGATATTGGACATGGGGGGGGTGATATTACCGATGCCCACAATCGGGCAGAGTGCGGTCCACTGGACCACCAGGGATATAGGATGGGGGCTTATTCTTCATGACAAATGCCCGTGATCGGGCACATAGTGGTCCACTGGACCACCAGGGATATAGGAGGGGGGATTTTGCTACATGGATGCCCGTAATGGGGCATGGAGGGCACCACCAGGTGTGGCAGGAACTCAGGTGGCCACCCACAGGTGGCAGCTGCCGTGTTGCGCCCTGCAATGCGGCAGCTCACCTGTGGGTGGCCATGACTTGTTCCTTTTTTTGGCTTAACTTTGTGCAGGCGCAGGTAGGGGTTGCACATGCATGACTCTGCACATCCTGGGCTGAATATCGGGCTGTGCAGGTTATGCATGGGCATGCCCACTGCCATGTCTGATATGCTCGAGCGCGCCAGGTTGTCGGTGCACACTTTTCCTTTGAATCGCGCACCAGGGCGCATCAGTGGGTTGTGCATGGCGCAACACTGTTGCGCCATGCGCAATCCTTTTGAATATCTGGGCCCACCAGCCTTGCCACTGAAGAGTTTCTGACATCTTAATACTAGGATTCCATGGGACTGTTTTTCTACTAGCAGTTGGCAAAATACAAATAGAATGATGAAAAGGTAAGCAAACAAAAAATAAAGCAAACCAAATGATTGAAGTGTCATCTAAAGGGCCCTAATCTGCATTCTTTAAGATACACATACTTACTAAGCAATAACTCTTCAAGAAGGGGGACAAGGCCTTTTTTCTTTATATAAGCAAGAAAAAGGACAAAAAGAATGGGACTATTAGGCTTCAGAAAGGGGACGAGTGGGGGGAGCAGAATGGGGAAAGCAGAGGTACTGAACAAATACTTCTGTTCCATCTTCACCAGGGAGAAAGATGGATTGGTGCCAACAGGGAGGAGAAAAAGAACAGTGGGGAGGGTAGCATGAATGAGGTGGTAGAAGAGGAAAGAGCGAGGGAGAGGCTGCTAGTGTTTAAGGTGGACAAATCACCAGGCCTGGATGGCATGCACCCAAGGGTCCTGAGGGAACTGGCAGAGGAATATGCGGGGCTACTGGTAGGCCAGATCAATAGTTTACTGTAGTTAGGCATGGTACCACAGGACTGGGGAATGGCACATGTGGTGCCTCTCCCTAAGAGTGGTTCCAGGGATGACCCAGGGAATTACAGACCAGTCAATCAATCATCAATCAGTTTTATTTATAAAAAAGGCGCCTTTCTGAAACCAAGGTGCCTGTAGAATAAATACATAAAATAAAATAAATTATAACAAAAAACATATGATTCTACAGATGACAGTATAATAGCAACATAACAAAGCAAAAACAGAACCTCAATCAGCAAAGGTCAGGCTAAAACAATAAGTTTTTAAAGCAGTTTTAAGTTTACTGGATTACAAGTTTCCAAAACCTACCGCAGGGTCTAGTATCTGGCTTTCTTTACTCCCTGACTCTACCCTTAACTGGTCCCATATCTGGAAAGATCTACACCGATACCACACTCAGGACAGGCTTAAACTTACCCAATACTATATTTTGAATAATATGTATTATACCCCTAAGAAACTTTTCCAGCTTAATAAGCTTGCTCTTTCTCTTTGTACCAGGTGCTCTCACAGTGAAGGAAACCCCTTGCATATTTTCTGGTATTGTAATAAGGTAGCCCCACTGTTGTCCGCCATCCACGATAATTTAGATCCCCTACTAGGTCTTACCAATTTTTTTACTCCTGAAATTTGCATTTTAGGGGACTACACTGGCATAGACTGTATTGAACGCCGGTATCATATCGCCCTTGTGTCCAGTGCGGTTAAGAGACTAGTTCTTAGGCATTGGACAGACCAATTGACCCTGACCTATTCTGAATGGTTGACTGAGCTCTCTGCCTATCTTAACATGGAAAGGTTGGCAGCCAGTTCGCGTAATCGCATGGACCTGTTTCATAAAAAATGGGGTAAATTATATGCGCTATATTTGCACCAATGATCTCCTGGCTTCCCCTCTGATGCCCATTGTGGTTTCTTCCTCTTTCTTATCTCTTACCTTTGCCCTCTGTGCTCCTGAAGGCAGGCTTACATTTTGAGATATCTGTGAACTTATTAGTAATTTTAATTATGTAGACATTTGGCACACTTTGTGTGGGGGGTGGATGGGGGAGAGGTTGGGGCTGGGGGAGGGTTGGGTTTTTTTTTTTTTTTTGTTATACCATGTATGGACAGCTGGCATAATCCATGTAATGACTATGTTATTTCTCATTTTGTAAAATTAATAAACTTGAATTTCAAAAAAAGCAGTTTTAAAACTCTGGATGGTTAGGCAATCTTGAACCTGATGCGGTAGAGTTCCACAAGGATGGAGCAGCAAAGCTAAATGACCTAGCTACAGATGTCTGCAAATATACCCTGGGAACCTCAAGCAATCCCTCATTGGAGGATTGGAGAAGATGGAGGGGACAGTAGGGACAAAGGAGATCTTTCAGGTAACTCAGTCTCTGTTCATGTAGGGCCTTATAGGTTAACAAAGCAACCTTAAAGGTGATCCGCCACTGTATCAGCAGCCAGTGCAGACCACGGAGCACAGGCGTTATATGACTGGTTCTTGATGCACCAGTCAAAAGCCTAGCTGCCACGTTCTGCACCAGCTGCAAGCGGTAGATATCAACCCCTAACAGCCCTAGGTAAAGGGCATTGCAGTAGTCAAGGCAGGAGGAAATGAAGGCATGAACCAACATTGGAAGATCATCGTGAAGAACCAGATGTTTCACCCGGGCGATATTTCTCAGATGGTAAAAAGAAGTTTTAACAACTGCTGATAACTGTGACTTCAGGGTCAAGCAGTCATCAAACATAACGCCCAGGTTCCTCACCCGGTTGGAGGTAGCTAGCTGGACACCTCCAAGCCATAAAACCGAAGGTGAACCTGCCAACATACCCGCCTCACTACAACCTGGGTTCACAACCAACACCTCAGTTTTTTCAGGGTTCAACCTTAGCCAGCTCATATTCATCCAGGCCTGAATTTCAGTCAGACAGCTGCTGAGCTCTGATACAGTATTATCTTGTTCAAGGACAAAAGACTTATAGAAACATAGACTTTGACAGTAGATAATGACCACTTGACCCACCCAGTCTGCCCATTTTCCTTCCTGTTGGATAAGCTACAGATTCTAGTTAACCAACAGCCTACTTCCTGCAACCCCCACTACAATTGCCTTATGTCTGTCCCAAGCATGTTTGAATTCCCCACTGTTTTAGACCCAACAACCTCCCCAGGAAGGTGGTTCCATGCATCCACCACTCTCTCTGCGAGAAAAAGCTTCCTCACATTACTCCTGAGCCGTCCCCCCTCTATCTTTAAATTGTGCCCCCTTGTTCTTACACATCTCTTTTTCTGAAAGATGCTACCCTCCTGGACTTTGTTGATTCCCTTGAGGTACTTGAAAGTTTCTATCATGTCCCCTCGTCCCTCCTTTCATTGAGGGTATACATATTAAGCTCTCTCAGTCTCTTTTCATATGGTTTCTGATTCAGACCCTGCACAATTTTAGTTGCTCTCCTCTGGACTGTTTCCATCCTGTCTATGTCCTTGCATAGATGGATTCTCCAAAACTGTGCACAGTATTCCAGATGGGGTCTCACCAACTGTCTGTACAGAGGGATAACCACTTCCCTTTTTCTACATGTGATGCCTCTTCCTATGCATCCCAGTATCCCCCTGGCTCTCCTTCCTGACTTCTCACATTGCTTACCCACCTTTAGGTCATCTAATATGACTACCCCCAAGTCCCTTTCCATTTTTGTTGTTGTTAGTACCTCCCCTGCTATTGTGTACTCTTCTCCTGGGTTTTTGTTTCCCAGGTGCTTTACTTTGCACTTCTTTGCGTTGAATCTAAGTTGCCATATGTCTGACCATTCCTCCAACCTTGCCAAGTCCCTTCTCATCCTTTCTACCCCCCCTTGTGTATCAACTCTGTTACAGATCTTTGTGTCATCTGCAAAGAGGCATACCTTTCCTTCCAGACCCTCTGCAATGTCACCTATAAAGAAGTTACAGAAGACTGGACCCACTACTGAGCCCTGAGGTACTCCACTAATAACCCCCTTTTCTTCAGAATATGTTCCATTCACTATTACCTTCTGTGTCCTGTTGTGCAGCCAGTTTGCTACCCAGGCTACCACCCTGGAACCCACTCCCAGACTGGCTAACTTAATTATTAGTCTTTTGTGCAGGACTGTGTCAAATGCCTTGCTAAAATCTAGGTAGGCCATGTCCACAGCCCCTCCCTGGTCTACTACTTTGGTCAACCAGTCAAAGAAATCTATTAGATTCATCTGACATGACCTTCTCACTGTTAATCCATGCTGTTTTGGGTCCTGTGCCCTGCTGGCCTCTAGGTACTCAACAATTCTTTCTTTCAGAAGTGATTCCATCATTTTCCCTACCACTGAGGTCAAACTTACAGTTCTGTAGTTTCCTGCTTCTGCCATTCTCCCACTTTTGTGAAGGAGAATCACATCTGCCCTCCTCCAGTCCTCAGGTACCACCCCATTCTCCCATGATTTGTTAAAAACTGTGGTCAGTGGTATCACTAGGTCCTCCCTTAGTTCTTTTAGGATTCTGGGGTGAATCCCGTCAGGTCCCATTGCTTTGTCCACCTTGAGTTTTAGGAGTTCTTTCAGGACTCTTTCTTCTGTAAATGGACTGGTGTCAACCCTCCTACCCAGAGTGCTTCTATTGTCTGGTTTAGGTAACTCCTCCTCATCTTCTTTTGTGAATACCGAGCAAAAGTATTAATTCAGTATCTCTGCCTTTTCACTGTCTCCCTCTGCCCACCTCCCCTCTCCTTTATTAATCTTCACTATTCCTCCCTTAACCTTTCTATGCTCCCTAATCTACCTATAAAAGGTTTTATCCCCCTTCTTAACTGAGTTGGCTATTTTTTCCTTGGTACGGGCCTTTGCTATTCTGACTGCCTTTCCCACTTCTTTCTGCTTTAATTGATACAGTTCCCTATCGTGCTCCTTCTGTGATACCTTATACTTTTTGAATGCAGCCTTTTTCTCCTTAACCTTCCCTGCCACCTCTTTTGAAAGCCATAGTGGTTTTTTACTCCACTTTGTTTGCTTTATTTGTTTCACACAAAGGCTTGTTGCCTCTATGATAGCAGTTTTGATTTTTCTCCATTGTTCTTCCACCCCTCCTTTTTGGCCATTTGCTAGTGCATTCCTCAGATATTCACCCATTTTGTCAAAGTCAGCCCTTCTAAAGTCCAGTATCCTTGTTCTTGTATGGCTTGTCTCCATGGTTGTGCTTATTGTGAAGCACACTGTGCAGTGGTCACTTGTTCCCAGATGTCTACTGACTTCTAAATTTGTGTTCCTCTCTCCATTTGAGAGTACCAGGTCTAGTATTTCTCCCTCCTGAGTGGGTTCCAACACTAGCTGTCTAAGGCCTTCCCCCTGCAGGGCATCGAGAATGACCCTGCTCTTGGATGTGGCTGCAGTACATGTCATCCAGTTAAAATCTGGCATATTCAGGTCCCCCATCAACAGTATCTCCCCTTTTTCAGCCATTTTGAGAATGTCCTCGATCATTTTCTTGTCCATTTCCTCCCCTTGTGACGGGGGTCTGTATACAACCCCTGTGTGGACTGTGATGCCATTCCCTGTCTCCAAGGTGACCCAGGGTGCCTCTTGTCCTCCCCCTTTACTTTTTAGTTCTGTAGCTTTGATCACTTCCTTTATGTATAGAGCTACTCCACCTCCTCTTTTACCCTCCCTGTCCCTATCTGTAGACTGTGTAACCTGGTATGTTGACATCCCAGTCATGGTTCTCCATGTACCATGTTTCCATGACTGCCACAATATCCAATTGTTCATCTTCCATCAGGGCTACTAGCTCAGGAAGCTAGTTTCCCAGACTACGGGCATTGGTACTCATTGCCCTCCATTTAATGTTGGCTTTATCCTTTTTCCCCCATACCTGTTCTTATTGCCCTTGTCTATTTTTCCATTTACCCCTGTCCTGCCCGCTGTTGAGCTCTGTACCTCAGTGTTTACCTTACTACCTGCCATGTTTTGTGGGGGGAGGCTTGAAAGTTCCTGCCTTTTATCAGCACCTCCCCCCTTGGCTAGTTTAAAAGCTTGCCAAGGAAACATTTAAACCTGTCACTTAGGAGCTTGGTTCCCTTCGAGGACAGATGCAGACCATCGTGCCAGTACAGACCTTCATCTCTCCAGGTGTACCCCCAGCCCCAATGAAGCCAAAGCCCTGTGCTCTGCACCAGTTTTGCAACCATTCATTAAACTGCATGGTGTGCAGTACCCTAGCCTCACCCCTGCCATGGACTGGCAGCACCTCTGGGAAGGTAACCATGCTTGCTACCTGTTTGAGGCCCTTCCCCAACTCCACAAATTCATCCTGCACTGCACTGATTCCATGCCTAACTAGGTCATTTGTCCCAAGGTGAACAATGATATCTAGTTCCCTCTCCTGTGATGCTGCTTCTGGAATCCTGAGGATTTGCTTCTTGTCCCTCCAAGCCATGGCACCCGGCAGGCACCTTACTTCCCTCTTCTCTCCCTTCCCCAGTTCTACCCCCCTAACAAAGAGTCCCCTATCAGAAGCTGTTTCCTTCCCCTGTGGTGTCCCTTGTCACCCTTTTGTGGGTCTCCTTTGTTGATGCCCTCAGCATTCTTCTTGATCTCCACTGAGGGTGCCATCATAGAGGAACTTTGCTCTGCCAGACTGGTGTATGATTTGTGTAGAGGTACAACTAGGGGGCTTCACCTCTGTTCCACCACCCGCACCCTCCCAGAACCCACTGTGGTCCAACTGCTCTTCATGCTTGGCAACTTCTGAAGCAGTGGTTGTGTCAGTGGTGCTCTTTGGGTGGGGGAGGCCTCCTTAGTCCTTGCCAGTTCAGCCTGGAGGTGGGCAATCTCCTCCCTCAGAGCTGACAGTTGCCTGCAAATAGGACAGCAACGAAGTTTCCAGAATGTCTCCTGGAAAACTGCTGCCCCACAGCCAGTGCATTGCACCACTTCCCACATGTCCCTCTCCCTTATAATATACAAATCGTATATATATATATATATATATATATATATTTTTTTGGTGTGTACTTACCCTTTATGCACTGTGATGGGTTATTAAGAATATGACAGTTCTGCCCCAAGACCTGTTGAGGAAGTGATGTCAGAACTTTGACTATAAAGGAAATGCCATGCCTGGGGGTGTGGGTGTGGGGAAGGGGGTTGGGTAGTCCACAACCACAGGTGACTGTTAGAAACAATCAAATACACCACTGCTCCACCACCCTGGTGAGTACTGCCCTTTATAGTAGTTTAACTAACCTCCAGTAACTTATTTAAAAATAGTTTAACTATCACAAAGTCCTACGCACCAGTAAATTATTTAAAAATAGTTTCTGTTCCAAAATCCTAGTAGTCAATCCAGTTACCCCCAAGGGACAACCAAAATGCAGTATTCAAACCCTTGTGAAGTTACTTCCAAGATAAGCAGAGTTTGCAAGCTACTTTTTCAACTCCTCAGTCACCTGTAATTTATTTAAAAATAGTTTAACTGTCAGAAAATCCTAGTAGACAATCTAGCTACCTCCAGGGGTCTACCAAAATGCAGTATTTAAATCCTTCTGAAGTTACTCACAAGATAAACAGAGTTTGCAAGTCTCTTCTTGGTTAAACACTAAATAAATATAGCTGAGTATCATCTGCATAGCAGTGAAAACTCAAGCCATAATGTCTAATAATCACTCCCCACAGCAGCATATACACTGCAAACAACATGGGCACTAAAATGGATCCCTGCGGGACCCCACAGGGCAGGGAGAATGGAGCTGAGGTAGAAACCCCTGACACCACTCTCTGAGTCCTACCCATGATGTAAGATTGAAACCATCTGAGGACTACCCCTGAAAGTCCACAGATAAGCCGCAGGCAATTCAACAGCATACCATGGTCCACAGTATCAAATGCTGCAGAGAGATCAAGAAGGACCAAGATGGAACAGGCCCTTCGATCTCTCGCTATCAGGAGGTCATTTAGTATCCGAACAAGAGCCATCTAAGTACTACATCTCTTCCTGAAACCGGACTTGAGAGAATCATAGATATTGTGACTGGTCAAATGGTCTTCCAGCTGTAAAGCCACCACCTTCTCAATAACCTTACCCAAAAAGGGAAGGTTAGAGACTGGCCTGCAGTTTGCTAGACAGTCAGGATCCAAGGAGGGCTTTTTAAAAAAAGGTTGAACTACGGCCTCCTTAAGGGAATTTGGAAAAATTCCCCTCTCTGGGGATAATCAGACTATCTCATCAAGGATCGGGCCGATAACATCAACGCAGCCAACAAGCAAGCGTGTGTAGCCCGGATCCAAACTATAGTTGGTAGGACGTAAAGTCTGGATAACCATCACAATATCATTGATTGTAAGCTGGCCAAAGTCACACCAGTCAAACTGGGAGTCTGACATCTCCTGCCGACAACTGCTACTCCCTAGAGAAAGGGTCAGGCGGATATCGATCTGACCTCAATTTTGCACAATTTCATAGAGACTATACTTAAGAAAAGATTGATAGAGTACCTAGAGGAGCATGTTCTCCAGAATGTGAAGCAACAGCGATTTATGGGAGGTAGGTTGTGTCAAATACATCTTGACTGGGTCATAAAACAGTAGGCAGGGGCCAAGTGGTGGACATCCTTTACCTGAACTTCAGCAAGGTCTTTGACTCTGTAACCCACAACAGGTTGATCAGGAAGTTGGTGGATCTTGGAGTTGGGGAGAAGATGACAAGATGGGTAGAGAACTGGTTGAGGAATAAGACATAGAGGGTGGGGGAGGAAATTATTTAACAACAGGGAGGTCACCAGTGGGGGTTTGCAGGGCACAGTGCTAGAACTGGTGTTGTTCAATGTCTTCATCAGTGACATTGGGGATGGCAAAATGTGCCTGTTCATGGATGACACCAATCTCTTGGGAAGGTTGACACAGCCGAAAAGATACTGGGCATACGGGATGACCTAGAAAAACTTGAGAGGTGGAATGGGATTTAGCAGCTTGGCTTCAATGCAAAGAAATGTAAAGTTATTCACATTGGGGACAAGATTCCCAGGACAAAGTACAAATTTGGAGTGGTCCAGGTGTCTGCAGCAGAAGAGGAGAAGGATCTGTGGGTGATGATCACTAGTGACCTGAAGCACTCCACATAGTCCAGGAAAGCAGCAACAAGGGCAAATAAAATGTCTTTATTTATTTAAAAATTTGGCAATCAGGAAAGGCACACTGTGCCGACGTTTGTTTCCAGGTGCTACCTGGGAACAAGGAACAAGCATACAGGCATAGTACATTTAGGCAAAGCAGCAATATGCATAGTAGTAGCATGCCAAAATAATAGCACAACAGGGCTAGGAAGCCATTAATTGCAAATGAGTGGGACCTTTACATGTAGTAGTACATACAGGTAAAGTACATTTAGGCAAGGCAACAATATGCATAGTAGTAGTGTTACAAGGATAGTACAAACAGGGATAGGAAACCAGGTCAGCTGTAGAGAAAGTCAATAGATACGCACAGCAGTAGTAGCTCTTGGTGTCAGAGGGGGTGGTGGCAGGAGCATGTGGGTAGAGATGTTGCGAAATTATATTTCGCTGGTGAAATTCCGGTGAAATTGGTCATTTCACAGTGCAAAAATATTTTGTGAGAATGCCCATTACATGAAAATATTTTGCCAGGTGTGAGTCGAATTTCACCTGCGTAAATATGGAATTTCGCCTGCAGGCATTTTGCCATGCGAAGGCCAAATTTCGCATTCCACAGGCAAAATTTTGCCTTCTGCAGGTGAAATTTCTCTTTACGAAGGCAAAATTCTGAGTTTTGATTTCGCAAGAAATTTTGGGAAACTGGCGATTTTTCACAAAATATTTTGCTTAACAAAATTTGCCAGTTTCGCACAGCTCTACATAAGGGTTGTGGGGAGAGCCTTAGGAGGTGCTTAAAAGAGTAGAAAGAGGGGGAGAAACAAAGCGAGGAGAGAAGCTAGTTCCAAAGAATGGGATGAGTATGAGAAGTATGAAAAGGTAGCTTGTCCTGTGCAGGAGTGTGGATGGGGAATGGAGATGGTGCGAGAGTCCCTGGAACATACAGCATAGTCTGAAATAGCCATGGATGACAGAAGTGGGGATAGGTAAGAGGATAATGAGTTAAACCAGTACTTTGCAATGAGGACACAGCAGTGGGTAGTCTGGCGATGTGATAGGGGAGGTAAGGAGAGTGCAGTAATGCATATTGTATGCAGTGGTGGTGGGTGTGTGGGGGGGCAGGTTGGAGGCAAATGGACAAAATGAGTTATAAAGAGTGTCTAGTTTGATGAGGGATGAGGGAGGGGCAGAACTGTAGACCACACCAGCATAGTCAATGATGGGGAGTATTAGTTTGGTGATGAGTTCTCGGCATACAGGAAAATGTTGGGCTGCATATCCAGGGTGATCACCAGTCGGTGAGAGGAGGTTATACTGCCCTTGTACAGGTCACTGGTGATGCCACATCTGGAGTATGGAGTACAGTACTGGTGGCCACACCTTAAAAAGACATTAACCTGCTGGATACTGTCCAGAGGAGGGCAACTTAGATGATCATGGGCCAACAGAATAGAGCATATGGGGAGTGGTTGAGGGCCCTGAACATGTACTCCGTGGTGGAGAGAAGAGAGAGAGAGAGAGAGAGAGAACATGACTGAGACCTTCAAGCACTTGAAGTGGATAAATAGGGTCAGTAAGGAAGATCTCTTTAAGCTGAGTGGTAACTGGAATATGAGGGGACACAGTCCTAAGTTGGAGGGGGAGGTTTGGGAGGGAGGCTAGGAAGCAAATCTTCTTGGAGAGGGTGGTGGCCAGTTGGAATGAGTTGACCGAAGAGGTGGTCTCTTTGAAGATGGGCAGCTTCAAGTGAGGCTGGAACAGATTAAGGGGAAAATAAGGGTCATGTGAGGGGAAAATGGAAAGGATGGGAGAATTGGAAAAAGGGGTTGCAAGGTCAATAGCTTAAGCTGAGTACCATGCAATATGAGCAGACTAGAGAGACCAAATGGCCTTATTTTGCTGTTTTTTTATATATGTTCATGTCTTCATATTGGAGATTATGAAATGGGTATTAAGAATCCAGACTCTTGATTGATTGAAAGCTGCTTTCAGCCGGGCTGTTATTCTGGCACAACGGCCTGGGTGAAAGTAGCAGCAGGCAAAATGGACACTGCACATAACAAAAAAAGTTCCTACATTCAGCTGCCCAAAAAAGCACAACACGTACTGAGAGAGGGACTGGCATGCTAGCAGCCAGTGAGCCATTACTTTTAAGCTGTGTTTTGCCATAGTTCTGAGAGTGTGCTGTTTAGCACCTACAAAGGTCATCACAGGAGAATTTAAACACATTCTCCTCCTCAGGCTGACACAATAGACTTATCAGAAACCAGTGGCAAGCAACATTTTTTTATATCCTCCTGTGATGACCTCTGCAGCCACCAAATGGCATGCTTTCAGAAGGCAAAACATGGCTTAGAAGAAACCACTCACAACTTTTACACAACTTGCACAACAGTCTCTCTCTCTCACCAGCCACTCTCATTTCACCCTCTCTCTCCCAGTCTAACAAGCGGTACTCACTGATGAGCGGTAAATATGCCACTGTAATTTAAAAGAAAAACAAACAAACACTAAAACAAGAGTAACCGCTCACGGGCCACTCGCACATTGGTCACAGCTTCTCTTCGCTGGCTGCTCGCACTTTGCCCTCTCTCTCCCAGTCACTCACAAGCAGTAAACCTGCCACAATAATTTAAAAAGATAAAAAACCCTGAAACCTCAATAACGGACAAAAGGTAGCTGGGGGGTTATCACTTTTCACCTTACCACTGCAGCCACGGCTCAGAACATTGCCCTTACTCTATCCTTAGTGGTGTTGCCCATACTTTATCATACTTTTATCATATTTAAGAGTGTTGGCACCACCTGTTGGGCTAAAAGCTACACGACAAGACCACTGAACAGGAGAAAGGGCACTACTTGTTTTCTTTTTTGCAATTTATTGCTAATTTTTGTAGTTTTTTAACAATTTAAGAACACAGATACTATTTAGTTTTTAAATTTTAATTTATTAATACTGATGGACACATTTCATAATCATAATAAGGCACTCCAGGGGATGCATTATGGTGGAATAATGGCCCTTCTCAGGTGGTGAAAGCACTCAGCTTCACCTCGTGCTTCAACCCATCCAAGGTGGGCCGATATCTCACCATAATGTCCCTGCAATCATACCTTATTGCTTAAATCACACATTCTAGTCCTACACCAAAAATGGTGGCAAGTAGCTAATGCTGACAAAAAATTGTAGGACTAGCATGGGCTGCAGTTTTGAGATGCCATCCTTCAGATGTGATGTTAAACTTAGGCCCCTTCTGCTCATCTCTGGTAACTGATGATGTGGAAGTTAAAGATTCCATTGCCCTAATTAAAAGATATGGGTCTTTATTCCAGTGTCCAGGCCAATATTCCCCCTGCCAATAAAGCAAAGACCATGTAACCCATCCATCCAGGATGTGCATGGAATGAGCTGCACAGCTCAGTGTTACTTTTCTGGTCAAAAATTACAAATAAATAAATACGTGTGTAATGACAAATATTACCTCAACCAAACTAATGCCAGCACAGACACACCAACAAAAGCCATAGGCCACAGAATGAGTATGCTGTCATTAATTGTGTTAAAGACCACACTAAAGTCTGACAACACAACATTAGAGAAGCCATCATCATCATATATCATTAAATAATTTGTCACTCTTACCAGTACTATTCTAGTATTGTGCCCAGCAAAGACCTTAGTGGAACTTTCCATGTAGACAATGGAATTCAGGTGATCCAAAAGCCGGACCACCACAGCTTTTTAGAGAAATCTGGACACAAATGGTAGATTTGAAATAGATCTGAAACTACTAGGATTCTTGACATCAAGATCTGACTTTCTAAGAAGAGGGACACCATCTGTAGTCTTAAAGGTAGATGGGAAAACTCCCTCTAAAAATTAAAAATGTATCAGCTGCTGAGTAATACTAGCAATAGTTTTATGAAGACTTTTCAAAAGCATTGTAGAAAAAGGCTCTGACAGTAAGTTGATTTACAACACTAAGCAATTCTGTACTTCAGTTATTGTAACTAGGTAGAACTCAAAAAGATTACAGTAGATGTAAAACAATAAAAAAGAAAGGAATTGAGTTTTATTAACTCCTTTCATATTAGCCATATCCTGTGAAGTGCTTTACAATCCAGAAGAGGGACAGAAGAGAATGTTGCTGCTGTTTTCAATGTACAAGGAGATTCAAATTATAAAATGGTAACAAAAATCCCTCTGGTTTGATTGATCAACTGGCTACTTTACCTGCAATGTTATCACAGCACATGTATAACTGCATGACCATTCAAACTCATACTGCGCCTACTGATTTGTTCATGCCTTCTCTTGCCGTATCCATTCTGGAGTCTGCCAGTACATGAGCCCCAATTTCCAACAGTAGTTTCTCATTCCCAATCTGATAGTCATACAATACTCATCAAACACCTATAAAGCTACTAGCTTTCCCAATAAACAAAATCAGTCATTGTACCAGTATTCTCCGTTATGCTCTCCCCAACTGCTCCTTTACCTTAAAACCACCACTTTAAGCAACCTTACAGCATGCTGTTACACTCCACAGCCATAGATACAGAGTGGTCAGGTGCATAAACTCAAACAGTGATAGCACATGCTTGCAACTCTCAATTGTGTCTACAGTCTTGGTCCCCTTTCCTGCTCCTCAAAAGCAACTTTTCAGCTGTCATTTTAAATTTACTACCAGCAAAACAACAAGCATTTGTTAATGCTGAATGTTTCCTTGCATGGTTTATGTGGCAGGGATGTATTGTGTTAGTTGAACTTCTGGTGGGAGGAAAAGCCTGCCTGAAGTATGTTTTGGCAAGCTGACATATTTTGGACAGCAACTGAATACAGAAGCTCAGTTAGTAAGAATGCTATGTTGAAAATGTGGGGTGCATTGCTGGCCCAGTGGCACCGAAGGTTGAGGCACTGTGTGCCACACCTCATGCCACGACAGCAACCCATGTTGGCAGGGGAGAAGTATCAAGCATTCCAGAGACAGCTCTCCTTCTCTGGGGAGGGAGGCAACCAGTTGTCAGTGCATGACTGGTCCTTAGCGGTGGCTGAGGGCTGGCACATCTACACTGCAGACATCGGATCAGAGGCAAGGCAGATGCCTGATAGAGGTGCACATACAGGAGCATATGTGGCGCAGTTGCTGGCATCCTTGCATGCTCCACCCCTGCAGGGGAGAAAACAGGAGGAAAAAAGTTCATGGTGGATGATGGAGGGAACTTGCAGGTGCTGCCCCCGAATAGCCATGGTGCCGATCCCTGTACTGGATCTGGTCTTGGTGGAGATGGGTCCCCTGGGTGGGCCCCCTAGCTGACCCCACCAGGGGTGTAAGCCTTGGGGGTAGCTGGTTGGCATCGGCTGATGGACATCATGGGATGGGGCTGGGGCTCCCTCCAGATAGAGAGGGCTATGGAGCAGGGGTATAAATAAAAAACAAGTGGGGTGCAAATATTTAAGATTTCTGCATTTGTGAGCATGCATACTGAAATTGCAACAAATGGCCTTAACTTTATTTTTTCATATTTTGACCCCAAATGTTGAACATAGTCTTCTTATCACCCTTTCTCACGAACCCTGTAGGTGAAAATTTTCAAATTCATAGGAAAACAGCATTCCATGCCCCAGGTGTGAAAACACATTATGGGCAGAATGTGAAACATGACAGCTGTACTGTTCATGAGGTGGTGTGATGAAATGGCTATACTGAAAATTTGGAGTGAAAATATTGAAAATGACCAAAGTTACATGCGAGTGTAGAAAATTTTAAACAACAGTGTATAACTCTACTATTTTTTGGAGTTATCTCACCAAATTTTCAACATGGCCTTTTGGGGATACCACTTCATGAAGAGTGCCACTGTCATTTCATACACTCATCCCGAAAGGTGATTTCACACAGCAACCATGCCATTCTGTGAAAACACATTTTGGGCTGGATGTGAAAAATGACAGCTGTACTGTTCATGAGGAGGTTTGAAAAATGGCAATGTTGAAAATCTGGAGTGAAAATATTAAAAATTGGCAAAGTTATGAGCATGCATAGAAAGTGCACAATGTATGCTCATAACGCTGTCATTTTGGGGATTTTTTGCACCAAATTTTCAACATGTGCTTTTTGAGACCTCTCTTCATGAACACTGGCACTGTCATTTTGTTAATTGGTCCTGAAAGATGATTCCGCACAGTGACCACAAAGTCACTTTTCCAGACTGAGTAACAAAATGACATTGACAGTGTTCATAAGGTGGGGTTGCAAGAAACCCATGTCGAAAATTTGGGGTCACAATTCCTAAAAATGGCTGAGATATCAACATAAGTTGAAACTCCCATTGACAGCTAATATACAGTGCTTACCTTGATTCCTCAGTTCACAGTTCGGCTTTGAAGAGTGCAGACGTGTCCGGTCCTCAGAAGATTGCAGCTGCTGACCTTGGAGGGTAAGTATGGGGTAAGGGGGGGTGGGGAGGCAGATATGCAGAGGAGGGTTGGGATAGAGAGGGTATGGAGATGATAAGGGACTGTTTTTTTTTTTACAGGCTTTAAAAAAAGACATTAGGGGACAGTTTCCTTTTTTTTTTTAACAGGGAAATTTTTTTTTTATTTCCAGACACTAGGAGTGGGCTCCTCAGTGTCTTGGGGGGGGTGTTGGAGTTTAGATATTGCTGACAAGGGGATTGGGCAACCTGATGTTGGCACAGGGAAGGGAGGGAGTGGGGCAGACATCACGCAGGGGGAGTGAGCAGAAGGGATAATTTGGATGCTGGGGGAACAGAAGGCATGGAGAGGGTAGGAGGCAGTGGGAGAGAGTGGGAGGGTTTTTTTGCTCACTGCCAGTCTGGTGGGGGGACAGAGGGTGTGGGGTGGGCAGCAAGCAGTGGGAGGGAGAGGTAGGGTTTCATTGCGCGACGCTGGTGAGGGACGGGGACCAGAGAGAGTGGGGCGGACAGCATTATGTAAATGAAAGGAATGAAGCGCTCTCATTGGAGCACTTCATTCCTTTCAAATGCGGCCACTTCCCCGCTGTGAAATTCCAACCACCGTCACTCTCTGCTTGTGTGGTCATTGGTCTGTCAGGGTCGAGCCCACTGTAGAGTGCTCTGCATTGGACTCGTCCCTGTCACACCTCTCAAATGTTATTCTACCACAAGATGTTTTTTACGCAAGTGCAAGGAAACTTAAAAATGAGTTGCTGAGTGTCACACAGTGCATCTGTGGTAAGTGGTGGCAGTGGATTCAAACACAGGTCTCCATGGTTCACAGCTTTGCATTCTAACCCCTTGATAAAGATCAGTTTCTCTGTTGCAAAAAATGATGCGTTTGAAGAGAAAATCCATTTACAATTTTACTCAGTCTCTTTCTTCTGTGCAGGGTCAGAGTTATGTGGATTGCAGCTGCAATTTGTTCCGTAACATCAAAGCACAGTGAATTAATTTGCTAGTCCAAGACACATATTAATTGAACCAAATAAATAAATAATTAAATAATCAGCTTTAAAGTCTGACTTTGCTATTTGGAATGAGCATAGAATAGCCCATTGTAAATCCCAGATGTCATTTCAAAGCCCAGTATCTAGAAAGACTTTACAGTAGAATGCGTTATCTGGTAATGGAATGTTTAATGTGATGCTACAGGGAGTTCAAGCGACAGGATGCATTCTTTAAATAAACTCTTCCGTTCTACTGAACTCTAGTGGGCACTTCACCTGCGGAACTATGCTTTGAATAACAAATTTCCTCTGCAAGGTCTTTTGTTGCAGTACAGATCAAAGATCATACCTTGCGTCAAACAGCTTTCTGATATACAGTACATGCAATGTAGTACGAGGCAGGTAACTTTATGTTCTACTTAAGCCTAATAATCAAGGATTGTGTTTTTCTTCTGTTCCTTTCTGATCCAAGAAAATGAGGAAAATGAGATCTGCTCACTCTCAGAATATTACCCTCTAATAGACTTTTAACAAGTAGTGCTGGTTATTAAATCACTGTACAATAGTCCTACTGTGATGTATATCACAGTGTCTAAGAGGTAAACACATTTACTTCATATCCTCTTTGCTCAGAGAATGGAGGAAAAATGAAAGGGCAAGCTGAATACAATCTACTCTCTGCTTTTATTTGAGTAAAAAGTATTAGATGTACTTTTTATGAAACACAGAAACAGAATCATAAAAAATATAGAATTTGTTGGCAGAAAAGGCCTGCTTGGCTGACCCACTCTGCCCAGATATTCCCTTCTTAGTCAGTCTCCACAGACTCTAACTGGTCTCCTGCGAGTCCTGCAACCCTCCCTGCATATTTTCTAATATTCCCCTCTGTCTATCCCCAGCATGCTTGACGCTCCCCACTGTTTTTGCCTACACCACTTCTGCTGGTGGTCTGTTCCAGGCATCTTCTACTACCTTTTCAATGAAGTACTACTTTCTTTTATACAATGGCATGAAAAAATCCTACATTCTGATTGGTCAGTGTTGGACTGGACCCATGATGTTATCCCAGTACAACATCACGGATCTAGTCCCAATGCAAATGTGACCAAATGACAAAAAAAATCACTGCCAGCTGCCCATTTGATGCCACCACCCAGACCCTTTCAAACAGCAGCACACACCAGCATGATTTTACCCTACCTTCAGCACTATAATGATTCTCCCCTGCCTTCAGCAGCTCACACCATCAAATCACATTTTACAACCTCCTGCACGTATCCAAACCACCCAAATCACAGGCTTACACAAAAATAGCGGCTTCACATTACGATGCCTTTTACCACAGCTCACGATCAGCTGGCAGTTTCCCTCAAAAACCACATGCAGTAGTGGTTTTGTATGAAAGCCCTTCGTAAACAGAAATCTTTTTTTTTTCACAACTCCTTTCCTAGCACCCAAATGGTAAAACGCACCTCTCCTCTTCATTGTATGGCAACCTTCTCGCATCCTCCAATCTCGTCAGGTAAGCCATCACGTCTTTCACACAGCACCAAACAACAGCAAAAAAAGCAGGGAAAAAATACAAAACTGATCTTTCTCTCTACAAATTATTCTTCACACAAACTGTCTGCACTCAGAGAAAGAGTAAACACTACCAGCACTTACACACTGGAAAACGACAGCTGACAGACACTGCCAGCGTGATATGGAGTGTGGGGGAAGTGACAGATAACAGGAGACGAGCAGGAAATACCAGAGTCTACATCCAGAGAATTACCCACACAAACTGCCAAGCAAACAGATGGGCGGGGGGGTCCAGGGCAACAGAGAGCAACCTCACAGTTGCACAAAATCACAGACTGCCACCTACTGACTAGAGTGGGCACTATTTTTCTATTAGTATACCTAAACACAGAAAAATAATTTAAAAAGAAGCACAAAATGTATTTTAAAACTTATTTAGTCTTTTTTTTTTTCATCGAGCCATTGTATAATAGCAATAAAGCATTCCAGGGTGTGTGTTGTGCTGGGATAACGTCACTTCTGGGGTGATTAGTCACACTCGGCCTGCGGCCTCATGCCTAATCACCCCAGGTGTGAAGTTATCCCAGCACAACACACACCCTCTCATGCAATATTGCTTAAATATCCCTCAGTCTTCACGCCTTCCAGTTTCATCAGATGCCCTCTGGTCCTGGTACTTTCTCATTTGAAAGACACTACTCTCCCACACCCTGTTCACCCCTGTGTGGTACTTGTGTGTCTCTATAATGTCACAGAAACATAGAAACATAGAACTTGATGGCACATAAGGACCGCTAGGCCCACCCAGTCTGCCCATTTTCCCTACCAACTGCAAAAGTCGCAGACCCTACTTGATCTCCAGCTTTACCTTCTTGTTCCTGTCGCTATGGTTCACCTATGCCTGTCCCATGCAGTCTTGAATTTCCTCACTGTGTTTGCCCCCACCATCTCCACTAGGAGTCTATTCCATGCATTTACCTTCCTTTCTGTGAAGAAATGCTTCCTCATGTTACCCCTTAGTCTACCCCCTTCCAACCTCATGTCATGCTCCCTCTTACCTGAACATCTCCCTTTCTGGAAGATGGTACCCTATTTATGCCCTTTAGATATTTGTAGGTTTCTATAATATCTCCCCTGTCTTTCCTCCACTCCAGGGTATATATATATATATATATATATTGAGCTCTCCCAGCCTCTCCTCATATGACTTTTGGTGCAGACCCTGCACCACCTTTGTGGCCCATCTTTGAACTGCCTCCACCCTGTCTATGTCCTTATGGAGATGCAGCCTCCAGAACAGAACACGTGTACTCCAAATGAGGCCTCACCAGTGATCCATGCAGTGGCATCACCACCTCTTTTCTTCTGCTGGTGATATCTCTCCCTATGCACCCCAGCATCCCACTGGCTCCCCCCACAACCTTGGCACATTGTTTGGCAGCCTTTAGGTCATTAGATATGATTACCTCCAAATCCCTTTCCTGTTTGGTAACCACCAATATCTCCCTCCCATCATGTAATCCTCCCTTGGGTTCTTATGCCCCAAATGCATGATTTTGCATTTTTTCGCATAGAATGTTTTTTTTTCAGTTAAATGTACTTTATTGAACATTTACCAACAAGTCTACAACATACCTACCACAATTGTCTCAGCAAAGGAGGCAGTATAACATGAAGATACAAAACAAGGAAGGTTTTCACATTGAATCTCAGCTGCCACACTTTAGTCCATTCCTCCAGTTTACCTAGGTCCCTCCTCATTTTTTCCACCCCTTCCGAACTGTCCACCGTGTTGCAGATCTTAGTGTCATCAGCAAAAAGGCACACCTTCCCTTCCAGCTTCTCTGCAATGTCACTTATGAAGACATTAAACAGGACTGGCCCCAGAACTGATCCCTGTGGTACCCTGCTGGTCACCCACCTTTCCTCAGATTGAGCTCCATTTACCACCACTCTCTGTCTTCTATCACTCAATCAGTTCCTAACCCAGTTTACCACCTTGTGACCCACTTTAAGGCTGTCCAGCTTGTTCGCAAGTCCTCTATGTGGAATGGTATCGAAGGCCTTACTGCCATCCAGGTAGGCCACATTCATCGCTCCCCCAATCCACTTCTATAGTTATGCAATCAAAGAAACTAATTAGATTGGTTTGACATAATCTTCCCACTGTGAATCCATACTGTTTCAGATCCTGTGCTCCACTGGATTCAAGGTGTTCCACAATCCTTTTTTAAGTAGTGATTCCATAATTTTCCCCTCTATTGAGGTGAGGCTGACTGGTCTATAGTTTCCAGACTCTTCCCTACTCCCACTTTTGTGAAGAGAGACTACATCTGCCCTCCTCCAGTCTTCTGGAAACCACTCCCATATTGATTAATTCATTGAACAGGGCTGCCAGTGATGCTGTCAGCACCTCATGTAGTTCTCATAATATTCAAGGATGTATCTCATCTGGTCCCATTGCCTTGTCCACTTTCAGTTTTGCAAGTTCTTTTAGGACTCTCTCTTCTGTAAATGGACTGGTGTCCACCTCCCTCTCATATTTGTTCATGTTGCCTAACTGTGGTGTCTCACGTTCTCCTTCTTTTGTGAATACAGAACAAAAATATTTGTTCAGTAGTGATGTTTTTTCCAGGTTCTCTTCCAAACTCTTCCCTTCTTCCCCTTTAAGCCTTACAATCCCACCCCTGTTTTTTCTCCTATCACTAATGTACCTATAAAATGTCTTGACCCTTTTTTTACCTCCTATGCTATTTTTTGCATTTGTTCCTTTGCGCTCCTGACTGCTTTCTCTGCCTTCCTCTGTTTATCCAGGTACACTACCCTGTCTTCCTCCTTCTGTATTTCCTTGTATTTCCTAAAGCCATTTTTTTGCCCTTACCTTGCCAGTCACTTTCTTTGAGAGCCATAGTTATTTTCTCTTTCTCTTGCCCTTGTTAACTTGCCTAATGCAAAAGTTTGTCGCCTCCATTATGGCTCCTTTTAGATGGGCCCACTGCTCTTCAACTCCCCCCATTTGTTCCTCCCAGCCAGGGCATCCTTGAGACACATCCCCTTCTTAGTAAATTCCAGCCTCCTGAAGTCCAGGACCCTCACCTGTGTGTGGCTTGACACTGCCACTGTACTCATATTGAACCACACCGTGCAATGATCACTGGACCCCAGGTGTCTGCCCAACATGATTTCCACAATTCTGTCCTCTTTGGTGAATACCAGATCCAAAATTGTACCCTCTTGTGTGGGCTCTAGCACTAGCTGCCTGAGGCCTTCCCCTTGCATGGAGTACAGAATGTTCCTGTTCCTGGTTGAGGCAGCAGTTGGGATGCTCCAATCCACATCTGGCAGATTGAAATTACCTACCAGCAGCACCTCCACTTTAACTGTCATTGTGTGGATGGATTCCAGTAGAACCCTGTCCACTTCCTCCACCTGTGCTTTAGATCTGTAGATCATGCTTGTGTGAATAGCTGTACTCCTCTCTTCTAGGGTATACAGGTTGCGATCCCTCAATCTCTCCTCATAGGGCTACTCATGCAACTCATGCACCATTTTAGTTGCCCTCCTCTGGACTGTCTCTGCCCTGTCTATGTCCTTCCTGAGGAACGGCCTCTAAAACTGGATGCAGTATTTCAGGTGGGGTCTCACCAGCTTGTGATACAATGGCAACATCACCTCCCTCCTCCTACTAGAGATAACCCCTATCTATGCCACCCAGCATCCCACTAGCCCTACCTATGACTTTGTTACACTGCCCTGCCACTTTCAGGCTGTTAGATATGATAACCGCAAGGTCCCTTTCCTGCTTAGTGACTGTCAGTACCTCCACCATCCTATACTCTGCTCCTGGGTTCTTTTTTTTCCCCAATTGTTTAACCAGGTGAGACACAGGTTATTGTGCCCAAGGAGCATTATTTTGCACTTTTTTGCACTAATCTCCAACTGCCATGCTCTTGATCACTCCTCGAGTTTCCTCAAATCACTGCACATTCTCTCTACCAACTTTTCTGACTGAAAGAGCAGCACAGCATTTGAGAAATCCAGAACTGTGGGAAATTTACAAATGTTGTTTATCCCCAGTTTGCAAACTGTGGAAACAGTTTGTGAAATTCTACAAATTTGCAAAGTTGACCAAAACAACAATCTTTTTTCCTTAGAAACATCAGTGTGCAAGTGTGTGTGTGTGTGTGTGTGTGTGTGTGTGTGTGTGTGTGTGTGTGAATGAGTGTGTGTGAGTGTGTGTGTGTGTGTGTGTGTGTGTGTGTGTGTGTGTGTGTGTGTAGGGGTGGGGGAGGAGGTATCCTGCAACTTTGGAGCTTTGAACTTGGCAGCAGATATTGGGCTCGATTTCTAATGGTTGATGCTGGGCTTGCCTACCCTGTTTTTTTGTGCAGCTGCACCAAACTCCTTTGATGCAACTGCACCTGATTCTAGTACATCGGGCACAGTAGCAACAGTTTTCACACTTTACTACAGCTTGTGCCAAATATTTGGCCCAAGCCCCATAAAAAGGAATCCCTCAAATGGCGCAAGTTAGACCAGGGAAAACCTAGTCTAACTTGTGGCATTTGACCCTCGGGATTAAAAATACCAATGGGCAGTCAGGAGAATGCCACAAGCCCCATGCACCAAACAATCATTGCACCAGGGGCTTGCTGCATTGTTGGGGCTCTGAAAACTGAGCCCATTATGGTTTTTTTCTGCAAACAAGAATGAATTACTACCACATTGTTTTCTCAGTAACGTGGTCATTTTTTGCAGGGTAAAGTTCTGCAGAATGTCTTTAAAACTCCACAAGTATCATAAATGCAAACTTTGCATATTTTATGTACATATTACACAAACTGGGGAATATGGGTGTGGGCAGGACAGTAGTGTGGTGGGTAGGTAACTGGCTGGGTGGCAGGACACAGATGGTGGTGGTAAATGGCTGTCACTCCACAGAGGGAAGAGTAACCAGTGGGGTACCACAGGGATCAGTGCTGGGACCGGTCCTATTCAACATCTTCATCAGTGACATTGCACAAGACCTAGAAGGCAGAATTTCCTGTTCGCTGATGACACAAAGCTCTGTAACAGAGTAGACACACCAGAGGTGTAGACAGAATGAGAAGGACCTGCAGAAACTTGAAGAATGGTCAGGGTTTGGCAGTTGAAATTCAATGCAAAGAAGTGCAAGATAATGCATATGGGGCACAAAACCCTTGCATAATATATCAGTTGGGGGTGAGGATATAGCATGCACCAAGCAGGAAAGGGATCTTGGGGTTATCATCTCGATGACCTCAAGGTAGGGAAACAATGTGACAAGGCAGCAGGTAAAGCAAATGGGACGCTGGGATGTATAGGCAGGGCATCACCAGCAGGAAAAAGGAGGTCATAATTCCGCTATACAAGACACTAGTGAGGCCCCACCTGGAGTACAGTGTACAGTTCTGGAGACCATACCTACGTAAGGACATAGACAGGGTAGAGAAGGTTCAGAGGAGGGCAACAAAGATGGTGCATGGATTGCATCACAAGTCCTATGAAGACAAGTTGAAGGAACTGAACATGTACTCCCTGGAGGAGAGGAGGGAGAGAGGGATATGATAGAGACATACAAGTATCTCACAGGGAGGAACAGGGTGCAGAAATACACTATTTTTAAGTGAAAAGATGTTCCAGAACTAGGGCATAGGATGAAGTTGGAGGGAGGACGATTCAGAGGAAACATGAGGAAGAATTTCTTCACAGAACGGGTGGTAGACAAGTGGAACACCCTGCCAGAGGAAGTGGTGGGGGCTGAAACAATCACGGGATTTAAGAATGCATGGGATAGACATAAAGAAATTCTGGAGGTCAGGGGTAAGGGGCAACAGACTTCTAGGAAAACAAACTGAACTTACAAGCTCAAATGGGCAGACTGGGTGGGCCATAGGCCCTTATCTGCCGACACTGTTTATGTATCTGTGTATCTATGTAAAACATTGGCATAGCATTATTTAGTAAGTACTGTAATTTCATACACATATTGTTTCAGCTAGAAACTTTCAAATATTTACACAGGGAAAACAGGATCAACTCTACAGAGTTGTTTTCAAGACCTAGGAGCTCATATGTCAGAAACATAGAAACATAGAAGTTGATGGCAGATAAGGACCTCAAAGGCCCATCAAGTCTGCCCATTTCTTTTTCTACCTTATAAATTTTCCATCGGCCTTTGCTTTGTCAATGGCCTATCTATTCATACTCATCTGTATTGCTCCCTTATGCCTATCCCATGCCTGTTTGAAACCCTGCACTATATTCATATCCACCACTTCCTGACGTAGGCCATTCCATGCATCCACCACCCTTTCAGTGAAAAAGAACTTCCTCACATTACCCCTTAATCGGCCTGCCTCTAATCTCATGCTGTGTCCTCTTGTCCTGCTATTTTTCTTATATTGAAACATGTTAGACTCTTTCACCTTGTTAATGCCCTTAAGGTGTTTGAATGTTTAGATCATATCATCTCTCTCCCTCCTTTGCTCTAGGGTATACATACTGAGCTCCGTAAATCTGTCCTCATATGTTTTCTGATGCAGTCCCTGCACTATTTTGGTTGCCCTTCTCCGGACTGCCTCAATTTGGTTAATGTCATTGTGAAGGTGTGGCCTCCAGTACTGCACGCAGTACTCCAGATGGGGCCTAACCAGTGTCTTGTAAAGAAGGATTATTATCTCCCACTTCTGACTTGTGATACCCCTAATAATACACCCTGACATCCCCCTAGCCTTACCTACTGCGTTAGTGGTCTGCTTGGATGATTTCCGGTCATTGGTGATGATGATGCCCAAGTATCTTTCTTCCCTTGTTACTGCCAGCAACTCCTCTCCCAGCCTATAGGTGGCTTCAGGGTTTCTCTTCGCTATGTGCATGATCTTGCACTTCTTTGTGTTAAACCCCAGTTGCCAATCTTCTGACCATTTTGTTTGTTTGTCCAGATCTCTTCTCATTCTGCCCACCCCATCTGGATCATCTACTCTGTTGCAGATCTTGATGTCATCTGCAAACAGACACACCTTACCCTCCAGTCCATCTGCAATGTCACTGATGAAGATATTGAAGAGGCCTGGCCCCAGGACTGATCCCAGATGTACCCCACTTGCGACTTGCATCTCTTCTGACTGTATAACATTTACCACTACTCTCTGTTTTCTACCCGTCAACCAGTTTGCCACCCAGTTGACCAACTTCTGACCCACTCTGAGCCTACCCAGCTTATTAATCAATCTTCTATGTGGAACAGTATCGAAAGCTTTGCTGAAGCCAAGGTAGGTGACATCAACTGCTCCCCCTTGGTCCACTGCTCTGGTTTCCCAGTCAAAGAAATCTATGAGATTAGTTTAACAGGACCTTCCTTTTGTAAAGCCATGCTGTCTTGGATCCTGTGCTCCTATGGATTCCAGGTGTTGCACTATCCTTTCCTTAAGGAGTGCCTCCATAATCTTGCCCACTGCTGAGGTAAGACAGACTGGTCTGTAGTTCCCTGCCTCCTCCCTGCTACCACTCTTGTGGAGTGGGATCACATGAGCCCTTCTCCAGTCTTCTGGGACCTCTCCTGTGCTCAGAGACTAACTAAACAGTTCTGATAATGGCTCTGCTAGTTCCACTCTTAGCTCTTTTAGTACCCTGGGATGTTTGCCATCAGGTCCCATTGCCTTGTCCACCCTGAGCTTATCGAGCTCTTGTAGGACCCTTTCTTTTGTGAAGGGACTAGTGCTCACCTCCCTCCCCCTGTGTCCATGGTACTGAGCTGTGGGCCCTGCCCTACCTTCTCTTCAGTAAATACTGAGCAGAAGTATCTATTTAGGATAGATGCTTTTACATGGTCCTCCTCCTCCTTTTCACACACCTCCTTATCTCCTTTGATCTTAGCAATACCCCTCTGGACTTTCTCTTTCAGAAATGTATCTATAGAAAGTCTTGTCAACTTGTCACCTTCTTTTACTGTTTGTGCTAGTGTTTCCTTGGTGTCGGTCTTTGCCTGCCTTACTGCCTTCCCTGCTTCCCTTAGGGAAGTTTGGTATGCCTCCCTATCTTCATCCTGCTGTGTTTCCTTATATTTCCTGAAGGCCATCCTTTTGGCTCTGACCTTTTCTGCTACTGTTTTTGAGAACCAAAGTGGTTTTCTTCTTCTTTTGCACTTCCTTTTCTCTCTAACACAATGGGATGTTGTTTCAAGTTTTGCATCCTTAATACTTGCCCACTTTTCCTGTACCCCCTCACCTGTATTTCTTTTTGCCAGGGCTCGCTTAACTCTGTTGGCCATCTTTTCAAAGTCAGCTCCTCTGAAGTCCCATATTTTTGCCTTGGAATGGGATGATTTAGTTGTAGTGGCCTAACTGAACATACCATGTAATGGTTACTGGCCCCCAGGTGACCTTCTACTTGGAGATCTGTGATCCTTTCCCTGTTAGTCAGTAACATATCTAGGATAGCACTGTCTCTTGTGGGTTGTTGTACCAGTTGTTTGAGGCCCTCCCCCTACAGGGAATCCACCATGTGTCTAGTTCTGGCAAATGTTCCTGCTGGTATTGACCAATCTGTATCTGGCATGTTGAAGTCTCCCATTATCAGAACCTCCCCTTAGCTATCATGTTTTGTATATCTTGTAACAGTAATGTGTCTATGTCCTTCCCCTGGTCTGGGGGGTCTGTAGTCAACCCCAGTTCATATGGCTGTCCCATTTCCTGTTTCCAGGGTGACCCACAGTTCTTCTGGCTCCTTATGTGTATTCTGAATTTCTGTACCTTTCATATTTTTATTGACATACAGGGCCACTCCACCCCCCCCCTTTTTGCTCCTCTGTCTCTTCTGAACTGTACATAGCCAGGTACTGAAGTCTCCTAATTGTGGTTACTGGTAAACCATGTCTCGCTAATTGCTGCTACATCCAGTTTAGCCTCTGTCATTATTGCCTGCAGGTCTGGGATCTTGTTTCCCACACTGTGAGCATTTGTGTACATGATTTTCCATTGGCCAGATTTCGGTGTGTTAGTTGTTGGGTGAGGTCTGGCATTTCCCCTGTGCATCATATGGTGAGCTGGACCTTTATCCTTACCCGGTGATGCAAATGAACTGCAAACATGCTGAACTCCTGTTTGACCACTAGCTGAGGGGGAAGGGGTGTTCTTCCCATTTGACGTCTGGGGTGCTGCACCCCTCTCCCCATTGGCTAGTTTAAATATTCTGCAAAGATATCAAACTTCTGCCCCAATGCACGACTCCCTCCTTAGCCAGGTGGAGCCCATCAAATTTAAAGAACTTTCGCTCCCAAAACTGTTGCCAGTTCCCTACAAATTTGTGTTCTTTTTCCTGGCACCAGCCCTTTAGCATCATGTTTAGCTTCCCTATCTCCCCTTCTCTGACCTTCCGTCCATCTGCCCCCCTCTCCCAGACTGGCAAGATCTCAGAGAAGAAAATGCCGGACAAAATGGATGATAGTTTGTCACCCAGCCTGGGCAGGTATTCCTTGGTCTCCACAACTGACCTGCTGGTGAGATCATTAGTCCCTATGTCTACCAGGACATCAATGTTTTCCCCTGCTTTCTGAACAATTTTAGCAATGCGGTCAGTGTCTCTCCACGCTGATGTACCTGGGAGACATCTGACCATTACCCCTGGCTGGAGATAGGTATCAACTCCCTGAATCATGGATTCTCCAATGATCAGAAGTTTTTTGGATTTCCTTTTTGCTTTTTTTGTTTTGGTTCCTGTTTTGGGTGAGTTTTGTTGTTTTAGCTCCTGTGCTGCAGTGTCCTGCTCTGCAGTGTCCTGTGCCCCTTTGTTTGATTTCGGAGATAGAGGCAGATACCTGTTTGTAGTTTTTCTATGGTTTGTGGAGGTAATATGTTGGAGATCACTTAGTGATGGGGCACCCGATTTGCCCCTCCAAACCACCTGCCAACCTCCTGGACCAAATACCTTCTGCAGTCGAGGTGGTTCTGTTGGATGTTGGGGAAATGGCGGGTGGTTCTTATAATATATTTCTTCTTGAATATGAAATTTGAGGCGTGCATCCTCTGCCCATGCTGCCTCTAGCTGAGCCCTAAGATCTCCAATGGCCTAGCATGTAGGACAGTGTCCTAAATCCTGTAAAACTGCCCTTCTGAAAAGTGTTCCGCAGTACCTACAGTTAATGATATCCATTCCAGATAATTTGCTGAGTTTATAACCTGGTCAGAGTAATTAGAAGGAAGAAAATTAAAGCAAAAGTTTGATTTTGTGTTTTCTGTTTGTTTTTGTATAACTTGTAATAAGTTAAATTACTAGTGCCCCTGTAAATGAGGTCACCATGTGGATACCCCACTGATCTGCCCCTTCCTGCTTTGCCACAGGAAATGTCATGACTGTGCTACCCTATAAAAGGAGTGTAGTGTGGGGTGGTTGGGGATGGGGGTGGGTGGCTGGGCCCTTCCCCTGCCAAAAAAGAAGAACCACGGACTAAAGAAACAAGGAGTAAAGAGCAGAAACAATCAGTCAGCAACAAATGCAGTAACCCTGAAAGCTTATCCTAATGGTAGATAAAACTGTAAAACACCACCTGTAATAATTTCACAGAAGATATACCCCGTAAGAAACACTTTGCTAAAGAGAAAAATAAAGCAGTAACAGAAGATATACCTTGCAAAAGACAATTTGAATCAAAAGATTACAGCAGTAATCTGTTAGCACACACCTGTAGGCACACCTTGTAATAATGCAGCAGAAGGTGTACCCAGCAACAACAATTTGAATCAGAGAAAAATAAAGCAATAAAATGTTAACAACAAACAGTAACAATCCCTGTGAAGACAAAATAAAAATAACAACACACAGTAAATCTGCCTATCCAAAAGAAGTCTTAATCCTTTCCCTTACTCTGGTAAGGTTCTTTGCTCTGTCCTTTCAAGCAACCTAGAAGGAAAGAGCTCAGGTGAAGCTAGGTGCCTTGGTGTCAGGAGGCAGAATTACAAGTTGTTAGGGGGACAGATTTCAGTGAGACATAAGGAAATACTGCTTCACAGAAAGGGTGGTACAGAAATGGAATGAGTTACCTAGCAGTGTGGTAAATGCTACAGTAAGTCTATTTCTGGGTTCCGATCAAGCTGGGATAGACTCAAGGGGCTAGCTGTGATTACGGGGGGAGGGGATTCAAGTGGAGGATCCTGTTTTGAGGAAAGAGGCATCTACAGGATGCCCTATCTAAACAAGCATTTGTCAATGCCGAATGTTTGCTTGCTGGTGTTAGCATTGGAAATGCAGGAGTTAGACAGATGCAGAATAGGAATGGCAGTGAAGTATTGAACTTCTTGCCAACCCCACCTCCATCCTGTAGAGATGGCAGGCATTGGGGTAAGTGTTTGGGTCGTCACCCATGACAGTCATGCCATGTCACCTCACCCTATTCTGCAGACACCAACACATGTTGAGGTGTGCCTTGGGGTGTTTGGCTTTACAGCCACTCCATTACATAAGGACATATGCTGAAATGGGTGCAGCATAGGAAGATGCAGTGAAGTCTGGGGCTGAAGAGTCCTAGGTACATCTTGATGCCTGTCAGTGGCTGAGGGGTAGGGATGGGATGGGATGGCATGAGCAGTACAGTCAGCAATCCAAAGGCACACCCCGATGCCTGTCAGTCTGTACGGGTTGGGACGTTATGGTTAGAAACCCTAATGCCTCAGGCATTTGTTGGTATTTGCACTACAAATTTTCAACATGGCCTTTTTGTGACCCTACCTCAAGAAAGCATTTGGGATGTCTTCTCATGAAGAGTGGCAATGTGATTTTGTCAATGTGTCCCGAACTTTGAGTTCCAACAGCGACCATGCCATTCTACGCCACATGTACAAAAACACAGATCGAGCAGAATGTGAAGAATGACAGCTGTACCATCCATAGGGAGGTGTGAAGAGATTGTAATGTGGAAAATCTGTACTGGTAATATTAAAAATGCTTGCACTTTTGAGCATACGTGGAAAATGCTCAGTGCATGCACGTAACACAGTCATTTTATGGACTTTCATCACCAAATTTTCAACATAGGCATTTTAGGACCTTTGCTCATGAACAGTGTCACTGTGATTTTCTTAATGCGTCCCAAACACTGATTTCCCACAGCAACCAAGCTATTCTGTGCCAGAAGTGCAAAAACACATTTTGTCCAGAATTTGAAAAATGCCGGCTGTACTCTTCATAAGGAGGTGTGGAAAAATAGCAATGTTGAAAATCTGGAGCGTGAAAATATTACAAATGTGTGAAGTTACAAGCGTGCATGAAAACTGCGCAACGCACGCTCGTAACACAGTCATTTTATGGACTTTCATCACAAAATTTTCAACATAGGCCTTTTAGGACCTCTGCTCATGAACAATGTCACTGTGATTTTCTTAATCTGTCCCAAACACTGATTTCCGACAGCGACCATGCTATTCTGTGCTGGAAGTGTGAAAACATATGTTGACCAGGATGTGAAAAATGACAGCAGTATCATTCATAAGGAGGTGCAGAAAAATGGCCATGTTGAAAATCTGGAGTGAAAATATTGCAAATTTGCAAAGTTACGAGCATGCATAGCAACTGCGCAATGCACGCTCGTAAAACAGTGATTTCTTGGATTTTTTTCCACCATATTTGCAACATAGACTTTTTGAGAGGCCACCTCATGAGCACTGCACTGTCATTTCGTTAATCAGTTCTAAAAGGTGATTCCACGCAGTGACTGCAGAAGCACATTTCCGGATCAAATATCGCCATGACAGTGACTGAATTCGTAAGGAGGGGTCCCAATAACCCCATCTTGAAAATGTGGTGCCAAAATTCCCCAAAATGCCTGAGATATGCACTAAAGTTGAAAAAACCCTATTTATATCATTATACAGCTTACCGGCATTTCTTCAGTTTGCGGTCAGCTTTCAAGAGTGCAGGCGTGTTCCCGGTCCACCAAAGATCATCGCGCTGAGCTCCGGAGGTAAGTATGGGGTAAGGGAGGTGTGGGGAGGTAGGTGTGCAGATGGTGGTGCGGGTTGGGGGCAGAGCCACCGACTCAACGAGGACCGTTTTCGATTTACAGGTAAAAAAAAAAATTGCAGGACTTTTTCTTTTAACAGAGACATTTGGCATGCTGAGGTGGGCTCCCAGTGTGCCAACTGGGTATTTTGGAGACGGCTGTAGCTGATGGGAGATTAGGCACCCCTTCGGCTTTATCTGGGGGGCACAAGAGCCAAAGGGATTGAGCACCCCCCTCAGCACAAACCTACTTTTTTTGGGGGGGACATTATGCTGACAGGGAGTGGGCTCCCCCATTGGCAAATTAAACTGGGATGGGGGTACTGAAGCCAATGGGGATTGGGGCTCCCGTCAGCAAACAAAGATTGTTTTGGGGGTTTCATGCTGCTGAGGGGGATAGGGCAGCCCCTCGGCAGTGGGGGCTGAATAATATTGTTTGTGAACTTGGGGGCAAGCCACTGCCATGTTCACAAACAATATTACACTATGTAATGTTCCACCCTGCAATGATGGGTCGCTCTCTCATTGCAGCGGAATGGCTGACGCTGCAATGATGAGGCGGCCCCTGATTGCTGCGGCAAAAATGTTACAAGTTGGTAGCATTTTTGGAAACCAGTGTCATCAGCACACTGTGCCTCCATTGGTCCACCAGTGCCAAGCCCCCAAATGCAATGCCTCCATTGGCTGTCACAGTGCCACGCCTCCACAACCCGCTTCTCACCTAAGCTGCCACATTGTGTTTCTTGTGCATGCGTGCAAGCAAACATAAAAAGTGGGACAGACCATGTCACTGTTAGCAGTTAGGGTCTTTGGGCAGACTGGCTGGTCCTCAAGTGTTTATCTGCCTGCGACAGTCTCTGTCATATGGCCTTCATCTACTGGCTTGTTCGTATGTTCGTATGTATGTATGTTCTGTCTACCACAGATACAGCCAGGATGCAGCACAGTAATGTTGCAGTTAATCACAAAATGCTGAAGTACACTGCAGAGAACAGTGTAATTCATAGTCAGTTACAACATGGGTTTGCTGAGCAAGAAGTTTAATTGGTCAGAAAGCAGCACCTGACTGTTGATTAAATGCCTATACCAGCACAGTTAGGGTGATGATACCCAGAAGAGAATCCCTCAGCCTAGCAGAACTCGTTATCTGGCCAGCAAGTGAACACTGAATATCGGCCATTTAAATTCATCTGTCAGCGAGCAAGAGCTGCTGCATTGTCAGCCAAAAATAGCACCATGGCATCGGCAACTGCTCCCCTGTCAGGTCAGGGCAATGCATGTTGGGGATACAGGGAGGAACGTGTAAAGGCAGGGGCAAATTGTTAAATTGTGTCATAGCCCCTTCTGTGTGGAGATCATTGTGCCTCCCTCCACTCGCCTGTACAGTGTCACCGGTAGTTCACCCTTGCAGCAACCCCCCCCTTACAATAAGCAGCTCACTCCGGTCCTGTGTGTTGCTGTTACATAGAAATGGCAGCTTACACAGTGCGAGACAGTAATTGGAGCAGATGAGGTTGCGTCCTGGGCATCCCTTGTAGAGCATCAGACAGTGAGTGAAGTGTGCTGTGTGACTCTGGTTCCCGAGCAGTACCATTAGTAAGGTACACAGCATGGCATTGTGGGGAGATGGACGGGGGAGAGAGAGAGAGACACTGGGAGCAGTGTCTCCCCAGCAGCCTCTGTCTCTTTGTGAGGGTGCTGTCTGTGTTTAGGGGGGAGCACCAGCAAGACTCAGTGCAGCATCTTGTGTTGGCATGACTGACCGGGAAATGTAGGCAACCTTTCTCGCTCTCTCTCTTCAATGTACTTCACGGCACGCTGTGGAGCCTGAGAGAGAGAGAGAGAGAGAGACACACACAAACATACACAGAGGCACCCAATTTTTCACCCCCCACCTCCCCAATGAGAGACACTGTTCCCTCTTGAATGTGCAGCCAAAGAAGACAGTGTCCTGCATTGTGCACTGTACTTGCCAGTGCCTCTGCAGTCACCCTTGCTTTTCAGACAGTCTAGCTCCGGCAGTGAGAGTGAACGAAAGGAACAGAGAGTGATAGGGCCCGGGACATGCAAAACAGAACTGCTTATGTCTCTCTCTCTCTCTCTCTCTCTCTTTCTTCATCATTGAGGGCTGTATATCATGTGGAGCAGAGATACTGGGAGTCTAGGACATGCAAAATAAAATTATTTCTGTCTCTCTCTGTCTCTTGATATGTGTGTCATGGGGAGCAGTATGTGATCAGAGTGGGGTAGATCCCTTTCTCTGTCAGCCCAGAATGCAATGGAGTTTTTTTTTATTTGGAGGGACTATTTTGGCAGGCAGCAGGATACATTCCCTTTTCTTCTGTTTAGACACAATAAAAACATGTTTCTGTGGCATGTTTCACTGCACTCATGTTATAAGTGCAATAACCTACTCCAGGGTGTGGGGTTATAGGCATTTAATCCATGCCTGAGATGCTGTGAGGACACTTGGCTTGGGGCCTCATGTTTCACAACACACTCCAGGCATGGATTAAATGTCTTTGTAACATGGCATAAAAAATGAAAATGAAATGAAGCACTCAGATAAGTGCAAACATACCATGTGGTACAGTAGAAACCATGGTCTACTACCATAGCAGATCATGGTTTGCAATGTAATACCTTGGCAATCCACTACAGACAAAAAGCAGTATACAACTGAAAGCAATATGCAAATAGTTTGCACTGTGTAGTTGTCCCAGCTTGTATTTCCTAAGAATTTTCCTGGCACAGGGTTTTTGACTTTTTCAAGATTGTTCTATGTTGTAACTACGACAGAAGTTCATGAGTTACTAAAGATTGTACTTGTAAACTCCACATATACTGTTAATTATGCTGCAACAATATTTCTTTAGAAGTGAACAGTTACATAGTGTTACCATCCCTTCTGATCTACTGCTTTCTAAGCAACTGTGGGTGCAATGCATTGTGGATGACTGAATAACATTATCTGTCCTAGCCTTTTCTTGGTGAATACACAGTGGTAAATATGAGCATGCAGCCTCTATAACCGAAAGCAAAAATAACAGACAGTGAGACAAACAAAGCAAAATTAAAGAAAGAGGATACTTCTATGGGTGAAAAGAAAAATAAATTGAGAAAAACAAAAAGAAATCAAAGAAACAGACTCACAATAGTAGTCAAAACAAGTATTTGAAAGGTGAAAGCAGTAAACATTATGTTGTTCTATGTCCTGCTGAGTTAGATAGTTTAGAGGGAAAAAAAGTGAAAATAATATTCCGCAAAATAGTAGTTGTTCAGTAAAGTGTTTTTCAGGGTGGCTTAATTCAGTACATTTGGAGAAACAGTGCTTGTGCTACTGGGATTGTTTGACAGCCACCTATTGGTCTGCAAAGGAACTGGAGGAAGAAAACTAAAATGTACCATAGCACACTCCCATCATGCAGTGCAGCCCATATCTTCTAATACACAGAGAGGAAAATCAAAGCACCTAGAATAGAAAGTGAATTGCAAGTTTCTGAAAAGTTGTAAAATATGTTTTAATGTTAGAAAGCTTAAAGCTTGTAATGAAAGTTATTTTAACAAAAGTGAAATAGCAGCCACGATATTTCCAATAGGTGTGTTCCAATTGTTTTCAAGTATATATACATCATGTTTAACAGCTCAACATAAAGTATTCTGAAAGTAAAACAGTGTGATTGTACTCGTTTATTCAAAGACTATTAGTCATACACTCATTGCCATGTTACAAGTGGATTAAGCCACTCAAAAGGATGGGTCTACAGTAGAATTAATCCATGGCTGGTTGGTTGGATCCATTCAGCCTTCGGCCTTGTGGTCCAACCCCCCCAACCATGGATTAATTCCACAGTAGACCCATGCTTTCTCATGGCTTAATCCTTACATAACCCCACACCCTGTCCTGGGTTATTGTTTACTTAAACCCTTTTGTTATTTTGTAACTTGTTATTTATAACAAGTTATTGCATACATTGTGGCTGACTTTGCTGTATACTTTGTATCTGTTGATATCACTCTCTCTCTCTCTCTTCTGTCTATCTGTCTGTCTATTGGTCTGTCTGTCTGTCTGTCAATCTATCTATCTATCTATCTATCTATCTATCTATCTATCTATCTATCTATCTATCTATCTATCTCCAGCATTTTAAGGCTTAAAGTATGTTTTTGGGATAAATATCTGATAAGGCACGAAAAATGTATGTGCCACAAGAACGTTTTTGGTTTCTCACTACCTGCTGCTCACAACACAAAAAAATGTACTCATGTTATAATGGCTACCAGCTTTTTTTCCCCAAAACCAAAAAACATGTAAAATACATAAACATGGTGCATTGCTAAAAAACATTAGCTAAATGGGACCCGGGATTCTAGTATTTGTTTTTTAAAGAACTATCCAGCAATACCTTTCCTGGGCACCACAAACTCCAGGGTGCCCAGCTTAACAAGAGGAGCCATTTACCCAAGCTCTCCGTATGAGAACAGCAGGACTTTCTTGCCTTATGGAGCTGCAGCTGATGTGCTTTTGGCTACAGTTTCAGCAGTGAGCTGGCTTCTGTCTCCTTCTTACTGATCTCTCTGTCTGTCTCTATCATCTATCTATCTATCTTTCTATCTATCTATCTATCTATCTATCTTTTTCTTTCTTTATTTAGTATTCTTCCTTCCAAGCTCAGCATGCCTTCCCTTGTTCATCCCCAATATGTTGTTATTATAACATAAGGCGAAAGGGGTGCCCACTTTCAGTACACTTGGCAGCCTTCACCTCTCCAGATCGTTTGTCCCCTCCATAAATAGGTGGTGACATTATGGTGCCCACCCCAGTGCCACTGTGCAATTAAGCGGATAGAGGGGTGCCCAGTTCCCAGTGCTGGATCTAATATTAAACCTGCAAAAAAGAAAACAGAACCTTGATGTCTTTATTTTTTTTTTACATTAACCCTGTAAAAAATGAAAACAGACCCTCACCAATCTGATCCACCACACGTTCAACCTCCAATCCCACCCTGACCTCCTACTTAGCACCCACCAACCCCCACCCCTACACACATAACCTCACTCACATGAACATGTCCCATGATGTAGAGCTACTCTCCAGTTGAAGACAAATCTTGCTACTGGAACCAGCAACTGCAAGCAACACCTAAATCCAGTAAAGGGGGATGTGAACTAGGGGAGAAAAGAATAAAAGGTTTAACTTTTTTGTTTTGGAATGAGATTGAGACACACTGAGCTATGAAGGATGTGTAAAGCTGAATGCAAGCTCTTTTGATTCTTTTGCTGAAGAAAAGTGTCTTTTCTTTAAAGTAAACTGATATCCAGATTACTCTCTCTGTGAGTGTTGCCTGAGGAACCACCCCGTTTGCTTCCTTGTCACATGTGGTTGTCTTTTGCAGTAAGATGGAACTTTCCCTTGTCTAACTATGAATAAGTTGGACTCAGGCAATGTACTGAAATGGCTAACAAAGCTGTAAACACAACTGGTACAGGTGCAAAGGGACTGGATGGCTCAGCTAGTGTAACAGCAGATTCAGAGAGACCAACAACCAGAGAAGTTGCAAAGTTTAACTTCACTGGTGAAGTTCCAGTGAAGTTGCCCAATTCGCCTTTGCAAATAACTTTTCAATTTGTTCACTTCACCACTTTGTCACTTCACATTGAGTTTTCCTTTGGAAAAGGCACTTTTTGAGATGTTGTCAGGCAAAGTTAAGGTGAAGTTGCAAAGTCACCTTAACATCACCTGAAAAAGTGCCACTTCACCTGCCAAAAGCTTCTGGCAGTTCGCCAAACCTCTTTGATGCAACTGTGCCCAATTTTGCAAACTTGGGCACAGTTGAAACAGTTTCCACCATTTACAGCAGCTTGCGCCAAATATGTGGTCCAAACTCCGTAAAACTGTCTCTCAGGGTTGCTGCAACCTAGATCACAAGAAGTTGGTCTAGTTTGTGGCAATCAGTGCATGGGATCGAAAATCCTGATGCTGGCAAGAAGAATGTCACAAGCCCTGGGTGCCATATGTTAAACACACCCAGGGCTTGAGGCATTCTTAGCATTTTGAAAATCCTGCCTTTTGTTTTTTTATACCCTCTCTAAACAAGTCTGTCAGCTTGATCCTGAGTCTGAGATTCAAACTCCTCATCTGTTGAACTATTACACTTCAACCACAGGAATTGATCAAAAAGTATGCCGTTTGCCAAAGATGGGGTTGGGCATTAGTGGCATGCAAAATACTATTGCCAGCTGTAGGTTTTCTGTAACCTCTAGTGTCCACTTTATCATTCCCAATAAAGAGCTCCAAATCCAAAAATCAAATTTTGTCAGGGTCTGTATTGTAGGTAGAGATGCAGCAAACTTTTACTCCCTAAGCAAAGTAAATGCGAAGTTGACTGCTTTGCATCCGTTTGGTGCTATGTGAGGTATCCATTGAAAAGGGCTTCTTCGCCCTTAAATGACTTCACGTTACAGATTTCACATTCGCTTCGTCTTATTTTTCTGAAAAGCGAAGTGTGTGAGAATTGAAACAGCCACAGATCACATGATTCACAATCTGCAAGTCAAATACTGCAGGCAGGAAGTTAATCAGGCAAGACAGTGAACTAGTTTCACTTTCCACTTGCCAAGTGCTGGAGAAAAAGCTACCTGTGTGAGAGAAAGAGAGAGAGAGAGAGATTTTGATTGTTGTTCAATTTGCAAATGTTTTGCAGTTTAATGCCATATTTCTTGTTTTGAGTTGTGCCCCTTTTAATTTTCTTTTGTTTTAAATTTTTGTTAGTAGTTGTTCTTAATAGTTTAATTAATTTCTTTGTTTTGTAAAATGGAGAGAGGAGGTTTCAGTTTGGGGGCATGTACAGATCATCATGTCAGGCCAAGGATGCACGGTGGCACCGTGCACATCAACCGTGGGTATTTGTTCCCTGTTAGTGCTCCCTTCCCTGGAAGTGGAGATAGTGGTGCCATGATGCAAGCACCCCGGCAGTTGGCACCTAGCACTGCCTCCCACCACTGGCCATGGCCATGGCAGTTCAGCAGCAGCAGCAGCACCAGCAGCAAGAAGAGTTACAGCAGCCACTGCAGCAGCAAGAAGAACAGCAGCAGGTTGTCCCCCCCAAGTGCCCAGCAGCCTGTAACACCTGGGGCCCCCCATCGCCTGTGCCAGGTCCACCATGCAGCTTCATAGTGTGGCATTTCTTTTCATCACTGCCTGGTGACCTCAGTGTTGTGAAATGTATCATCTGCAGTGTGCTGGTACAGCGTGGGCCCAGGGGTAGTCATCTTGGACAGGTGGGCAGCGTACTCACCTTGTAAACTTTCACCATGCAGAGTAGAAGGCCAGGGCAGTGGAAGTTTCCAGCAATGCACCTGCTGTGCAACCAGTGGCAACATGGCCTCCACCTGCACAGGGTGAGAAACAGAGAAGGGAGCGGGACCAAGTGGCTGCTCCTGCACCTGAAAGGGAGCGCAACCCCTTAAGTCCTGCTACACTAGCAGATCTTGGGATGCTGTGGAGTGAGATAGACCACCTTAGTAATGTGGAGGAGAATATGGAGCAGAGGATGGAGAGAATTGAGGGTAATCAGCTGCAAATAATGGCAATGCTGCAACTGCTGCTGAGTCATCACAACCTGGATCTGTAGTCTTTTTGTTTTCAGTATAATTTTCATTGCGTGTTCTGTCTTTCTTTTTACTAACATTCTCCCCCCCAAAAAAAAATTGTAACCACCCCAAAAAATGATAAAAGGAAAGAACATAAAAAAATGCTGTCCTTCCCTTCCTTCTTTTCCTACCTAATAATCTTTTTACATACAGTAAAAGTATATATTTTTTTAGGAGTAATGTATTCTTCCTGTCAGACAGCCCCCTGCAAACATATATGATAGCTGACTTGCTCCGGTGTTGAGGGGTATTAATAATACCATGCGGTTCCGTCTAGTAAAGTAGGAGCAGTCAGTACAGCTCTCAATCATTATCCACAGCTTAATAATCCACAGAGATTGCAGTAGGATAAATTCCCCAAAAGTTTATTTTACCAGCATATAGATACAGTTATCCCTCTCGAGGCCCCACATAGTAAGCCAAATGATATTGCGCGGTCCCGTGCTTTGTAAAGGCTGAGGTGGTAATTGGCATTACACCGTATTTAAGAAGTTTAATTAAAGTGACAGTGGTAAAAAGCACAGATACAAAGTGTAAAACGTTTGTGCAAACATGATCTGTTTTTTAGACATCTTTTACTAAATCTTACTTTAAATTCCATCACATGTCACACAGTTAATAGACCTGCCTTTGTAGGTAGAATACATACACATAGATCAATTACTATTATTTAATAGCATACACCTTTATTATCTTTATTTATTATCCTTTGCGCAAACTTTTTGAACTTTATATCTGTGCTTTTTACCACTGTCACTTTAATTAAACTTTAATTAAAATGCCAATTACCACCTCAGCCTTGACAAAGAAAGCGCACCGTGCAATATCGTTTGACTTACTATGTGGGGACTGTGGAGGGGCACCTGTATCTGTATGCTGGTAAAATAATCTTTTGGGGAATTTATCCTACTGCAATGTCTGTGGATCATTATGCTGTGAACAGTGACTGAGAGCTGTACTGACTGATCTTCCTCTTCCAGTAAAAAAGTTATAGCACCCTGAATGTGTACCCACAGAAAACAGAGGCATTTCCTGAACCTGCTGCAACGCCCCCATGCAGGCACCTCATGTTAATTTTGTGACATTAAAAAATGAATGCTGAGTGTGCACTCTATTGACCTGTATTGGCACGATCCTTCTTTAGCTGTTAGTACTTTTTGTAGCTGCAATTTAGAAAAATAGAAGTGACTGCTGTAGTAAGAGTGGCTGTTACTCCACTCCAGCGGTCGCTTTGATTTCTGTAAATTACAACAATAAGTAGTATGAGAAGCTGTAGAAAAATCATGCCCATACATGTCAATGGAGGGCACACTCTGATTTTAATTTACTGACATCACAAAAGATTGTTGGGGCTACCTGCCTGGGGGTGTGTCACCCGGATTAGGACACTGCTGCATTTTTCTGTGGTTACACAGTCCTGGTGCCATAACGTTTTTACTGGACTGGACCGCATGATATTATTAATACCCCTCAACACTGGAGCATGTCAGCTATCATATATGTTTGAGGGGTGCTGGCTGGGTAATCACCTGGCAATGCACACCTGCTGTTTAACAATTTTGACCTATACAGTTTTATTCTATTTGCAGTTGTCCCATATTTACTGACTTGTATGTATGATACCATTCCTTCCACAATTAATGTTCTTCTGCATTATGAAAAGATCATTAATGAAAGTTCATATGTGATGACTTGCCATTTGACAAGAAGTGTCACCTGGCCATTCATTAGCGAATAAAAGGTTTTTATTTTTTGCTTTTTACTGTTAGCTAGCCCATTTTATAAGTGTAATAACCCACTCCAGCCCATGGGTATACCAGAGCATTAATGCACTTCCCAGCTGGTGTAAGTCACTCTGGCAAGCCTTCATGCCTCTCATTGCACCCAGGACAAGCATTAATGCCCTGACACACCCATGTTCTGTCGTAGGTTCTTTGTAGCATGCTTAGTCCCATTTTTCAGATATGAAATAACAGTAGTGCTCCATTTAATCTTGTTCTGAATCGTTGTTTTAATCAGTATTCCTAGCTGTTTTTGAATACCTACTGCTCCGTAATATAATGGTGGTGTACATTGTCCTGCTGGATTGCATAGTACTTCATTTGAGTCCAACAGAAATTATTTGAAATGATAGATGTACAAAAACAGATGTGAATACTGATGAAAACCTGCTGCAAGCAAGATTAAAAGTTACGCTATGTGTATTGTGTCATATGTGAAAAAACATAGTCCAGCAGTCATAAATTGTGGAAATAAGGGTATCATATAGACAAGTCAGTAGATAATTACTACCAATCAAAAATCACATAGAAAAGTACAGGTAAAAATTGTCAACAGATTATACCATGGACCTCGGGCACCGACCAATGAGAACAGCAGGCTGGCACCTTACCTCCTTTGTAAATCCTCTGATAATCACTGCGAAAGGTGCCAGCCAGCCAGCCGCATCTCTTAAAAATCATCCGACCCTGGAAATTCAAACCGGAGATCCGCCATGTTGAAACATTCGCTAACCGGCGGTCTCCGATTCCAATTACATCCTATTCAGCAAAGCACATCGTGTAACACAACCCCCCCAAAAGTGGATCTGCACTTTAAAAAAAAAAAACACAACACGCTTGAGTATATATTTCCCCATAACCGCTGAAACTGCACCCACCTCACCTCAGTGTCTGCTCTCACGCTGTCTGCCTTCCATCCTGCCATAAGACTCCCACTCCATCTCTCGGTTCCCTCGTCACTGTCTCCGGTCCACTCAGTCTCTGCCCTCATTAGTTTACCAGGCTACCTCACTCCTCCATATTAAAAAAAATATATTAAAAAAAAAAAACATGCAACTCGGTCACTTCCTGCTCGCACCAGAAACCCAACCCAAAACACACACTGTGCTGTGCAACCACGGCGAGGTGGCAATCACATAGTCATTCTCACAGGTGGGCTCATCAGCTCCAGTCTCTGCAGCAAGCAGTTTGAATTCAGTGCCTCTTGACAGCTCATATGAATCAGCTAGGGACTGAATCAGCTAGGGTCTGTTTTCTTTTGTGCAACAATATTTCTTAATAAAATGCATTTTTTTACACCGTCAAAAATAAAATAAAATAATTTCAGCTTAAATCTATACCAAGATTTCATGGTATAATCACAATAAGCCACTTGGGGTGTGGGTTATCGGGGGATTTACCATGGCTGTTGAGGATTTACCCACTCGGCTGTGCCCCATGGGCAAACCACACCAGCCGTGGTAAATCCCCTGATAACCCACACCCCTTCGTGGCTTATTGCTTAATTATTGCACTGCTGCAGTTGTTATCATGCTATATAAGTTTTTGGGTACTGTTGATTGTGTTCAGTTTTCATAGCATATCCACAACAATCACAAAAAAAATACCCTACCATCACCCATCACAGTTACTATACAACACCTCCAGAAAAAAATTTCTATGATATGTGAATGTAGCATGCTTATACTGCTATCTTGCTACATCATTCAGCATGCAGTATTAGTGTCCCTACTCCAGTTGAAGAATAATCACATGAGAAAACATTCTGAAAAGTCACAATTATTTTAGGACACACTGACTAAAGCATGCACCAACAGTCACAGCTCTGCATAAGTGTGCCCACTAAAATGGCTGCTCTTAAAATGTCATGAAAAGGCCGAATCCAGGTGAAGAATAATCATGAGAAAATGTTCTGAGCAGTCACAATTATTTCAGGACACACTGATTAGAGTGTGCATCAACAGCCACAACTCAGGAGTCTGCTGCTGCTGGTGTTGTCCTGTTTTCTGCTGTTGCTGCTGTTGTCCTTCTGTTTTCTGCTGCTGCTGCTGCTGATTACTAACTGAGCTGATGTGTGTTGCCAAATGATAATAGTCACAGACGACTATGGGGTGAACCATAATTTGATGTCCTGGAGGACCATTAATCTGCTGCGCTGACTGAAACATGCTGCCCTATGTGTGTGTGTATTCATACCACCATTGGTAAGTTACTGTACGTGCCACGCTCAGGTTTTTTCAGAGACCCAGACATTTACTTTCTGTATCTGTAATCATTTCTTTGTTTTCTAATGGCTTTGGCTGTATGAAAACTGTCAAATCATGAAAGGTAAGTATTTTTTTGGGGGGGTGTTGGGGCACCATTTGAAAACAAGTTTCAATACTGTTTTTGTCTTCTTTGCAGGTTTTTTGTGTATCCTCCAGATTCATACCAGTTGCACATCTTCTGGTTTGAATAAACCACTGATGGCAGCACACAACACCTAAATGTTACCTGCAAACAGACGAAGAAGAAATTATTCAGACTTCATTGCACTACCACATTCTGTTCCACGTGTGGCTGTTCCTGCCTGTTATATCCAACTTAAAATACCAAACTATTAGAAAGTCAGTCCAAGACCAACTAACACGTTTAGCGTGTGTGAGACATGTCTTAACTTAAGTTATATTATATGATATATTATCATGACCAGGATAAAAGATTGTAGAACCATGGCATGCTGAAGCACACCAGTGACAGATGTGCATGAGAAATATATTATCTGGCCTGTATGTCACCTCCGTTGCATGTTTTACACCTGCTTGAAAAAATGAAAGACTAAAAAGAACAGATGAAATAAGATTGATGCTCACCTGAAAATGATATCCTTTAGGTGGTCGTAGTACTACTGTAGTCCTGTCCTGTTACACTGTTTGTAACTGGAACCTGTTAAAACATAGTGAAAATCAGTTGCCGGTATCTGGTGGCAAAGGCATCTATAAAAAGGTTAAGGAAGCATTCACGCCACAGTTCAAGGAAAAACCATAGCATGAGAAATTAGTACATACTCACTGCAAACTACTGAAGAAAAGATGCATGGTGGCTGTATCTGGCTGTGGGTTCCTACATTGGACATGGGCACAGGTACACATTCTCTGTCTCTCACTCTCATGAAGATGGATGGCTGTGGCTGGCTGTGGGTTCCTGCACTGGGCATGGCCACAGGTACAATTACTCTGTCTCTCACTCTCATGAAGACGGATGGCTGTGGCTGGCTGCGGGTTCATACATTGGGCATGGGCACAGGTACACATTCTCTGCCTTTCACTCTCAGGAAGACGGGTGACTGGATATGATGTGTTGCATTCTTTCAGTGTCAGGAGGAGGATATCTGTCATTTAATCAGCAGGATTTAAGTGGCTACAACAAGTTGACATTTGTGTTTATTAGACTGACCATGTTTGCTAATGACAGCGCACATTCTGTTAAGTGTACTCACAAATTCTACAAAGGGGAAGATAAAATAGAATGATGGGTCATTATTTGTACATATCTGTCATATGGAATGAGAGTCAAGGACACTGTTTATCTTTTACAAAAAATACAAACAAATTTTACCATTATAGAAATGTGACAACCTTTAAACCCATTACGCACTACTACCAACATCCTCCTCATCCTGATCAAACAGGAAGCTGCCCTTACAATCGTCAGGGTCAGAGTTGTGCCCCCTAGGGAATTCTTTTTCCATGACTGAATCATCAACCTTATTGGTACACTGTTTTTCGCTGCCACCAGGATGGTCTGCTTCACCCACATCATCAGCACAACCATCATCGTGATGGGATACAAACACAGATGTGGTTGTTCAACTTGATATGTGGCCTTCATTCATTTTTATAAATGTCAGCATGTTGACATTTGTAGGTGAAAGGTTAGCACAATGGTCAAACACTACTGTCCCTGCAGAACTGAATACCCTCTCCACACACACTGGAGGGTGGACTGGCCAGGTACATCTGTGCTACTGAAGTCAGCTCTGGCCATTCATTTACCTTGCCACTCCAGTACACCAGAGGATCATCAAGTACTGACAGATACCTGTTTTCTGCCAGATAAGCATCTACCATGCTCTGTGCTGCATGCAATCCTGATCAGTCATCCACCTGTTCACAGGATTCATCGAGGTCACAGATTCCTACTTGAGACAAGGCAACCCAAAGTGGATTAATAGCAACCTGGTTTACTGACACACCCCCTTGTCCCACAGCCACCTTACTGGATGTGCTTAATCCACAGTGACCTTCAGCTTTGCTATGCTTCAGCTTGCAGAACTTTGCACGTGACTTCTGTGCCCTATGAACCAACTGGATGAGCTTTCCAGTCAGATTTTGAACCTGATCAGGCCCTCCCTCCAGTAAGGATGTAATGCCATAATTTTATCATGGGTGCAGAGTTGTTGTTATTCCAAATTCTGAACTTTACTGAATAGTGACAATGTGCCGATTGCAGTCTAATATTATTAGCATGTGTTTTCATAATGCACTGCTTGCAGATTCAACAAAGTCTACCTCAGCACCCACAGCAGTGTAATGGATTGACTAATGGATGTAGTGTCACCACTTCCTGCCTGTGTGGCATGTTCAAACAGCCTCAAAATTGATACCACTGAGTCCATGAGGTGCCACTGTTCAGTTGTCATAGACATTGAGGCCCCTGAACTATCATGGCTAGTGTGCATTACTAGGTGTTGGAAGATGGCTTTGTACTGTTCATACAACTGCTCTGCCATGTAAAGTGTAGAGTTACAGCATGTGACGACCTCAAGCTTGAGGTGGTGCTGAGGGAGGCTGTTTAGAATCTGCAGCTGCATAACTTGGTCAAGGGCCTTTCCAGAATGTGCAAAGTGTGCACAGATGCAGTGTGCAGGTCACAGAATTTGCTTGATGTCATGGTGTTGCAGAAACTCGTGTACCACAAGAATTAAACAGTGGGCCATGTAGGGAACTCTCACAAAGCCACCATTGGTGATGCATTTAATGATGTTTGATCCATTGTCACTAGCTATAAAGTTAGCTTTTAGGGATAGGGGATTCAGCCACTCATCAGTTTCTGTCAGTAGCAAGTCTAGCATGCTTTCACCCATGTGAGACCCTGCTAGACTGCACATTGCAGGCATCACATGCTATCTAATTCCCAAAAGGTTGCTAGCTCGACAGTCTGACTTATTACACTGATTTCCAATCCTGCCAGCTCAGATAACCCCCAGTACCTATGCCCAATGTGCAGTAATACACAGATAGGAACTACCTGCCATTTTGCCACTTGTCCACATATCCATACTTAAGTGAATGTATGAAGGTGAGGAATGTTGAAGGGCACGTCTTACAGACTCTGTCACAGTCCGATATAACTCCAGGAAAAGGTGGAAAAGTAGGTCCTGGACGGGAGTTTCCATTTGGGACATGAGCATGCCACAAAATGCCTAAATCTGGAATCCTCCACAAAGGAAAAAGGCAAAAGGTTAATTTCCAGCATTTCTACTACAGCAGTATTCAGTTCAGGTGACACGACATGATTTGGTGGGTATTTCATGTTCCGGGCAAAAAGACTGCAATGTGGGCTGCATTGTTACCCATTTTGCACGTGGCATGCCAAATGGCTCTGCTCTGCAAATTGCCATGGGTGGGGTGCTTTTGCTGTGTGGTGAGGGGTGCACAGGTGGCAAGTCAACAAATGATGTTATTTTCCCTGTTTTAAGCACAGGTGTCGATGTACTAGAAATACTGTACAGACCACCACCACTGCTACTCTGACCACTACTTGACAATTCAAAATCCTCCTCCTCCTCCTCCTCATGCCTGTAGTAATCCTCTGGTGTTATTTCACCATTACAACAGACATGGCTACTTGGGTTACTTACAGGACATGTTCCAACCACAGCTTCATTATGATCATCAACTATTTTTTCTTCAACATTTGAATCGTTGGATGGCCAGGCGTAACCTCAACAGCACTGGAAAAATGAGATGGTGATTGTGAGTCATCATCAGGATCAGACTCATGTTCACCTACTGTGGGTATGGGGACATGGAGTGTGACATCAACTACACTCTGACTCACTTCTTTGGACTCCACAATATTTTGGCAACCTGATAACTTGTCACGAGTTGAAATTGGGGCAATACTCATGCTATCACCAACTTCACTACCACCACCAGTGGGACAACATCATCTCCAACCATCACTGAAGCAACTGATTGCACTGCGAAAAACACAGTCAGAGAAATCCCTTTACTGCATCAACTATGCCCTTATGCTGCATACTACCATGCCCACACCCATGGCTACTCTTGCCACTGGCAGCAGTGCCATGGCCAGAAACATCTTTGCATGCACTTCTCTTTGTGGGCATTTTTTTGGATTACACAGAAAATTTACAACAAATTTAGATTTCTGACCTTGGGGGGGATGGGAAGCCAAAAGACAACAACTGTGGCTTACAGATGGAGATTGGGCACTAAACAGATACAGATGCACAGACAGATGGAGATTTAGCATTCAAGAGATGCAGCCACACAGGCACAACAACACCTTAACCAGTGGTCACGAATCCAAAACTGGAAAAAAATAGCTTCTTTTGCGGTGGGGGGGGAACAGCTGAAAGTACCAGTCCACTACCTAGTTAGGACAAAGCAGTAAAAAATACCAAGGATGGATAAGAGATTCAGAGTGCTGCGATTACGGTGTGGTGCAATAAAATGTGTCTGACTTGATGGCATGCACACACACATACTAAAGGTAATGCGCAGAAAAATTAACAGTTCAGTACACTACAACCAAATCTTTTAAACCGACTGAAAAAAGGCATAGCACAACAGCAAACAGTAAAAAATTATCAAAACTTACTACAAGTATTACTGTGTGTACCTTTTTTTATTTTAGTCTTTGGTAACTGGGTAAGGCCCACTAGGCTCAAGTGCCTGTTTTCAGGGGTGACGTGGGAGCATTGGACGGTTAAGTGACTTGTTCAGACTAGAGTCACACAGCATGCGAGTGGAGGTTGTGAGAATCAAACCAAGGTCTGGCCTACTGGATGTATCAAGCTCGTTACATGAACAGACAAATACTAGCACACTAGCTACCCAACAACAGTTAGAAAGACTTCCTTTCTCACTGTGAATCTCCCTTCACCACAGATCCACCCCTCCACCGAAGCAAATGATTACAGTGTCTGTCAGTACACAAACTGAATGTTCTAAATTAACATTCAAAATGCACACAAAAACAATAAACACTCAATGATATAAGCACAGGAGTGTTTCCTACAATCTATGTACTAAATTTTGACCAAGACAACTGGCTCAAAAATGCTTTTTAAAAGGTTTTTTGATGGCTCGATTTTCAGAGCTTTGAAATCAAACTGTCTCCAGCTTTACACTACACACGCTATGCAGAACTGAGGCCGTGCAAGACAATCTAGAGCCCATGAGACCTGCCATCCCATGATTCACTGCAAACTTCACCTTAAAGGCCAAAACAAGGTAAAGTCAGTGCGAAGTGCATAGAAAACAATGAGACTTCATGTTAAAATTCAAGGTGAAGTTATTTGCTTCGCATTGCAGAGTACTTCGCATAATTTTTACTATATGTGAAGTACTCTTGTAGCAAAGTGCAAGGACTGTGCCCACCACTAATTGTAGATAAATTACAAATTTAAGTTACTGGAACCCAAATACTCCATGAACTTCTTCACTGAATTTTCATCTCTGTTCCAAATGATGAGTAAACTGTCAATGTATCTCTATCAGGGCACCATCCTAGCAGAAAAAAGTACTGTAATCAAAAAAACAAAACCTCATTCCCAATAACCCAAAAATAAATTTGCATATGAGGGGGCCATGATGGCCCCCATCACAGTTCCTCTCTTCTGTAAGAAAAGTAAGAAAAGGAGAGCTTCAAGAGCATCAGGGGTCACAGGGCAGCCGAAGCTGAATCTCTGTAGCCTTACCCCTGCACCGGGACTCAATTTACCACAGTTAATTGACTTTCCTCATCAGACTGGAACCAATTGGGTTAACTTACCTCCTTTCTGGAGACCTGATACAGCTGCCCAAACCTCAACTGTCCTTTCTCCCTGCAGAGGGAACAAATCTTGTGCTCTGTACTGGGACAGTGGGCAGGATATTCAAACTGTGCCTTGAAAGGGTGGAAGTGGCTGCTCCACGCAGCTGAGATGTGCCAGAGCACAAACCTGATATATTCAAATGAGATGTGCAATAGCACATCTCATCTGAATATAACAAGATTTATGTGCACGTAAATGGGAGCTGCTGACTATGTGCCCCCGCATCTCCCTGCCAGGTCTGAATACCAGGTGCTCATGAGAGCTGAAAGCGATCACCTTCCTCTCATCCTAAAATCTAAACATCTTTCTGATGCCACCAGGCAGTACACTTTTTTGCCATCCATCGAAATATGTAACCAAGTAAGGGTTAGATGACAGTTTTCCAAAAGCACTTTGATTAAACCCATTCTTCAAAACATTACTTCCAGACTGGATAGCCTAGACTTAGATCATTCAACCATTAGTAGCAACCTGGAGATGGCTCTTGAACATATAAGAGCTCTTTTGTCCATGGAGAGAGCCTGGCCAACCGCAAATCCTTTAAATCAGAATTGATTTGATAAAGACTATAAGGCTGCCAAGTCTCAGCTGTATCAACTAATTAGAAACTGTAGAACTGACCCTGATAACATAAATTATAAGATATTAAATAAGACAAGAGAAAGCTATAAGTGCCTTCTGAAAGTAAAACAAGTCCAATTCCAACATAAACAATGGAATATTATGCTGGATGTTATCAATAGGATTGAGTCTCAATTTTATTGGCTGATGGTGGCCAATGGTACAAACAATCCTAAATTTGAGATAGATTCACATATAAGTCTTGATACTTGAGTTAATTATTACAATGGTACATTTTATTTGCCTAATACTGAGCAAAATGTGTTATTAGACATTGATATGGACAGGTTCATCTATTTTTCCAGAACAAAATTATATTTATCTGTAGCCTAACTTAAATGTAATAAGGCCTCAAGGCCGGACCTTACTCCAAATGAAGTATATCTAGCTGAAGTTTCTGAATGGTCTACTATTCTAACGATTTTTTTTTAACAAATGTCACAAATTAAGCTTCCCTAAATCTTGGAAGGGACAGTTATTATACCTATCTACAAAAAGCATTTGGCAATGCCGAATGTTGTCTTGCTGACATTGGTAGTGGTGAAGTTAGAGAGATGCATAATAGGAAAGACAGTGAAGCATGGAACTGACATCAACCCCACCCCTCCCTGCAGAGACTTATAGGCACTAAGGTGTGCTTTTGGGTCGTTGGCCATAACACTCATGCCATTTCACCTCGCCCTACCCTGCAGACTCTGACAAGTGTCACGTTATGCCTTGGGGTCATCAGGCCTTATGCTCACACCATTCCATAAGGAAATACATTGAGATGGATGCAGAATAGGATAATGGGGTGAACTTTGGGGCAGAAGAGTCCTAGGCACACCTCGATGCCTGTCACTGGCTGCAGGGTGGGGGTGGGGGTGGAATGGCATGAGCATTACAGCTGACAATCCAAAGTCACACCCCTAACGCCTGTCAGTCTCTACAGGGTGGGACGTTATGGTTAAAAATCCTAATGCCCTGGGCGTTTGTTGGCATTTGAACCCCAAATTTTCAACATGGGCTTTTTGTGACCCCACCTCATGAAAACATTAGGGACCTCCGCTCATGAACAGTGGCACTGTGATTTTGTTAATCTGTCCCGAACATTGATTTCCCACAGCAACCGTGCCATTGTGCGCTAGATGTGCGAAAACACATTTTGGGCAGGATGTGAAAAATGACAGCTGTACCATTCATAAGGAGGTGTGAAGAAATGGCAATGTTGAAAATCTGGAGTGAAAATATTAAAAATTCTCAAAGTCATGAGCTTACGTGGAAACTGCACAATTCAAGGTCACAACACAGTCATTTTGTGGAATTTTTTCAGCAAATTTTCAACATAGGCATTTTAGGACCACTGCTCATGAACAGTGTCACTGTGATTTTCTTAATCTGTTCCAAACATTGATTTTTTTCCACAGTGACCGTGCCATTGTGCGCTAGATGTGCGAAAACACATTTTAGGCAGGATGTGAAAAATGACAGCTGTACTGTTCATAAGGAGGTGTGAGAAAATGGCAATGTTGAAACTCTGGAGTGAAAATATAAAAAATTCTCAAAATTACAAGTGTGCGTGGAAACTGCACAATGCATACTCATAACACAGTCATTTTTGGGGAATTTTTTTCACCAAATTTGCAACATAGGCTTTTTGGGAGCCCACCTCATGTACAGTGACACTGTCGTTTCATTAATCAGGTCTGAGAGGTGATTCTGTGCAGTGACCACAAAATCACCTTTTGGGACTGAATAATGAAATGACAGTGACTGAGTTCATGAGGTGGAGTCCCAAGAACTCCATGTTGAAAATATGGTGCCAGAAGTCACAAAAAATCGCCGAGATAGCGGTCGGCTTTTGAAGAGTTCAGACGTGTCTCGCTCCACCAAAGATCATCGCACTGGGCTCCAGAGGGAAGTATGGGGTGAGCGGGGTGCAGGAAGGTGGGGTGCGCAGTGGGTGGGTGCAGGTTGGGGGAGGGACGTTTCTACTCAATGATGGACCATTTTCTTATTTTCAGGTATGGACATCGCAGGAAGGTTTTCTTTATTTACAGGTGAAATTAAACAACTGTTGGGCACACTGGGGTGAGCTCCCACTTTACCCCATGTTTTTGGGGGAGTTAGGTTGGCTACACTGGAGTGGGCTCCAAGTGTGGCACAGGATGGGGGTAGGATGAGGCACGGGCAGTAACATGCTAATGTGGTCGGCTTCAGAACACATGCAGACACACTGGAGTGTGCTCCCGGTGTTCCACACAATCTTGAGGGGGTTTATAAACATGCCAGCAAGTGGATTAGGCACCCCCTAAGTTGGCTTGCTGGGGATTGTGAGAGGCGGACGCTGGCAGCCGCCGCCATGTTTATTGAAATGTTTCAGCTGGCAAGGCATATCCTGCAATGACGGGGTGCTCCTTCATTGCAGCAGCAAATTTCTTTCAAGTTGGTGGCATGCTTCTCAAGGGCTGTCATAGACAGTGTGCTCATTCATTGGTGCCACAGAGACCAGTCCAAAAAAGCAGTGGCGCCATTGGCCACAACACGGCTGCATCTCCACAACCTGCTACTCCAGCAAACTGTCACAAGATGTTGCTTGCACTGCACGTGCAAGACATCAAAAAAATGTAATGAAACTGACCCATCAATGTATCGTCCCATACCTCTCATATAATTTAGGCAACATTTTTGCCAAGTTAGTATTAAGTAAATTAACTGAACAATCACAACTTCTTGGGGGTTTGTCAGATTTGCAGACAGGTTTCAGACCTGAGTTCAGTACAGAGGATAACTGTTTTGTAATTATGCATCTTTATGAGAAATACATTCATATTAGGAAACAAAAACTATGCAGCTTTCATACATTTTAGCTTAGCATTCGATACAATAGACAGACTTCATTTATAGTTAAGTTTGAAAGAAAAAGGGTTCTCTTATGAATTAATTGCTATAATTAGGGAATAATACAGTCAGACATGGGTGCAAGTGAGGCTCGGTAGACGTGGCCAACTCTCGGCTAATTTTGAAACAAATATTGGGGTAAGGCTAGGCTGTGTACTAGCGCCAGTGTTGTTCTGTCTGTATATAGACAGTCTGTTAAATCAGTTATAGTCTTCAAGAACTGACTCCCCCCCAATTTTTTAACAAGCATATTGCGGTACTTGCATATGCAGATGATTTAGTTTTACTCTCCCTTACGCAGTCTGGCCTGCTCCAAAAACTTGATATCCTGGCTAAATTTGCCAATAATCACAAACTTAAGATAAATAAGGGCAAAAGTCAAGTTTTGGTGTTTTGTTCCAACCGTATACATAAAACTTGGAAAGCTGGCTCATAGTTTCTTAATACTGTTTATTATTATACTTATTTAGGCTTAACACTTTCTTGGAATGGTAAATTGACCAAACATATTAACAACTTGAAGGTTAGGCTTAAACAAACTGCTGCTTCACTTAATTCTTTCAATAGATAATTTGGGGGGCAGTTCTGTAAAGAGTACTGTAAGCATTAATTCACAACTTTATGAATGACACTACATTGTGAATGAATGCTTACAGTACTCACTGCAAGCCCATTGGTCGATGATGTCAACCAATGGTATTGCAGAGCTTGCTGTAAGCTGTCATTCAGTGACAGCGCAGTTGGCTGGCAGCCATGGAAGTGTGTGGGTGTTGCTGCCCACCAGCTGTCATATCTATGCTGGGATGGGGCAGTGGGGTGGGGTTTGGTTGCCTCAGTGGATGGGGCAGTGGGGGGGGGTCCACTGGACCAGCAGGGAGATCTCAGGTGTGGGTTTTCTGTGATTGGGTCTGGGACAGGGGTACCACTAGACTACCAGGGAGTTGTGGTAGCTAATGATACTACAGATGGGCATCGGCAAGAGGGGCCACTATACTACCAGGGATGGCATATAATACTACTCGGCTCGATCAGGTATCGGGGAAGAGTGGGGAGTACCACTGGACTACCAGGGATAGGACAGGCATTATTTCTTCTTTTGCAATTGGAGTACAGGAAAGTGGGAGGGTCCACTAGACTGCCAGGGATGTGGGTGTTTAATGAACACCCTTATGATCGAGTTTGGAGGGGTAGCCACCTAGGGGCTGAGCTGCTGTGTTGCACTGTGCAATACAGCACCTTGCCTGTGTGTGGCTACCACTAAGGCATGGCTTTTCCAAGCCTATCTTTGTGCAGCACATCTCTGAGATGTGAGGGCCACTGTGCTGCACATCTCCACTGAATATGGAGATGTGCCGCATATGCAGGGGAACACCCCTTCCGAATGTACCGCATACATTATCTTTGCACTGCGGCACATCTGGATTTGCGTGGTGCATCAGCCCCTTTTGAATATGGCCCGGGGGTACATTTTGGGGATGCACCAGCGCAACTCAGTTTTGCAGGGTGCATTTCCTTTGAATATCCTGGCTAGTATTTTTTTAACATGTTTATTTAGCAGGAGACCTACTCCTGTCGAACTGCCACTTTGAACAAAATTTCCTTCATACCTCAGAGTCAGCATTGCCAGTGAAATTCCAGCTCTCAGCTAGTAAATGGCTGGGGCTGAGAAAATGCCAAAATTTAAGTCCACAAAGACAAAGGCTCCATATAAATTGGAGGGCTCTCTAAATGAGAGACAGATGACGCAGGAGAGGTTCAAGAACATCAGGGGTTGCAGGGCAGCCACAGCCAAATATCTACAGTCATACCCCTGCACTGGGACTCAATTTACTAGAGTTTATTGACTTTCCTCATCAGGCCGGGACCAATTGGGTTAACTTACCTCCCTCCGGGAGACCCAATACAGCTGCCCGAATCCTTTTTCCCTGCAAAGGGACCAAATCTTGTGCTCTGCACTGGGACAGTATTTTTTAACATATTTCTTCAGCAGGAGACCCGCTCCTGCTGAACTGTGACTCTGAGCATAATTTTTTTCCTGCCCCTTCTCCACTGAGTATTTAATGCTCTACTTGGAGATGTAAAGCAAAGGAGGTGAAGTGGCAATAGTCCAATCAATATTGGAGGTCAGTGATGCAGGGGAGAAAGGGATTGCACAAAACAAGTGGTGAGACATGAGTGGAAACACTATTGGTTTGTGTGTTGTTGCAAATGAAATAGAAGGACAAAGTAATAGATAGCAGAGTAGGCTTAAAGATTGTGATGTCAAACTAACCCTTGAACATATACTAAGTTAACTGAATAGAGTATTAGGCTGGTGTGGCTATCTTAAAGTAAATAAGTTTCCTAAAACTAAATAAGTTTGTAATGCAACCAAACCCTGGTTCCCCTGTGGCTAACCTTACTATTGGCAACTCACATGACCATAACTGGGTATCTCTCAAGGGCCTAAGGCTGGTTCATATGAATGTCTGTAGCTTGCAGCCCAGACTCCATGAGGTTCAAAGTTGGGTAGACCTATTTATAAAATGGCAAGCAAAAATCTAGAAATCTCATTGGCCAAGAGAGATCAGCTGACTGCACATTAAATCTCTATATATGCACTGTCATCCCAGTCCTAAACCACATCATACAGTGAGGAAATCCATCCTCCTACATCTGGAACTATCTTCCATCAATCTCCCTACAACCAGAACTGATCTTCTACCACAAACATGGCTGCTACCTTTACACTGTAAAACTCTTCAACTGATCTCTAAAAATAAAACTACCTTAAATATGAAATAAAATAAATTAATTAAATGTTGTTTCCCAGATCATCGCACTTTCCTTGCACACATAAATTAGAAACATTAAGTATTGTTTATAGTTTTCGTTACAACTGCTTCTTTGCAAACAGCGAAAATTCCCCCTTCTGTCTTTACTTGCTCATCAGGGAAATCTCTTCTGCTTGCTCTGACAATTAGAATATTTAGTTTCTAGCTCTAAAACAGGCCTTTGTTTGTGTGTGTGTGTGTGTGTGTGTGTGTGTGTGCAGTATGTTAGTAGAGGAACATTCTGCTAGTAGAACTGAGCAGAATTTTTAATCGCTGTATTCCATGGTAAACATTCCATGATAAGCATTCCATACACTGAATGTGGGGAAAAACAGAGAAAAAAACAGGATGAAGAAAGTAGGTAATACTATTTTATAAACAAAGAGAAAATGTGGAAAAATACAACACATAGGCAGTGGTAGACAGCGGCTCCACCCTAAAATCCCATGCCTGGAATCACTAAGACAGTTGAGCACAGAACAAAAAAAGGGCACTTGGCAACAGCTTGCTAAAATCATGTTAACACACATTTTCTAGTGATGAAATTAAATGCACTGCAATGTCAAATCATTTTTCCTGTAAGTGTACAGTCTTTTTACTTTATCATGAAATAAAGTATTACATTAATTTAGCAGCCTGTTGCCTGGTGCAGTTTTTCTTTGTTCTGTGCTCGATCATTTTAAAATGTTCCCATATTTCTTCAGTCTATCATTCACTGCATAATTCTGGTGAGTAAGAAAGCTGCTTGTTCAGGTTTCAATATTTCAGTATGGCACAGTCCTGGCAGACAGATGGAATTTCGATCGTCCAGACTCCATACATGCATTTGCCTGACTTCATTTGAGTGAGTCAGGCAAGTGCAGGGGGAGTAATACACTTATGTGAGTTAAAAAAAACAACAACAAAAAAACAAGGAAAATAAAAATGTAGCCTGATAATTCACTGATTAGGTGGGCAAGGAGGAACACACAGACAGGATAAACCTACCAAACTAAAATAAAATAACAAACACTGAAGCTAAATTTAACAGTATCACTATTATTATTTTTTTTATTATCATTATCATTACCATTACTAATTTAAGCTAGTACCAGTAGGCAGAACTATTTTATGTTAAAATGACACTTTCATTTACATTTTTACTTATTTGAAAATGAGTTTCTATATAACAAAATGTTTCTAAAAATAAAGGGCCATTTTATAAGCACAATAAGACATTCCAGGGTTGAGCATTATGGTGTGATAACCGCACTCCTGGGGTGACCGTCACTTGGCCTTCGGCCTCGTACCTAACTACGTCCCTAGGAGTGCAGTTATCAAACAGTATGCACACCCCTGTGTGTCTTATTGCTTACATAATTATGACATCTTGGTTGTATCAGAAACATGGCTGAAACCAAGCATCTTAATGCATAAGCATTGCTTTACGCCTTAGTTCTCTGTCATGATGTTTATCTCCTTATGGGCTCCATTTCTTAGATTAATATTGTGAGAGACACTCACTTCTCCCACTTATACCATCTTCTGATGGTCTTCTTCCCCTTAGCTCCCTCCCACCTTAGCCCCCTCCCTTCTCTGCCAAGCCTACACCTGCTCAAATGCACTCTCCTTCCTTTACCCTCTCTTGCACTCAGCTCTGCTTCTCTTACTTTCCTCTTCCTTCATGCCCAGTGATACGGATTGAACCTTGCTAGCTGGAGTGCTTTGTTCTAACTGATACTATGTATATAGTTGAAATGTATGTATGCACCATACCTTTGAAGCTGCTTCCAATGAAATGTATCACACTGTTGACCTACTGATGGCACATTGTCTCATCCTCGCCCTCTGGCAATCTGTACATATGAATCAAAGTTTTGTCTGTGGATGTACTATAGACTACATCTTCTTGGCCTGTATTTACTTGCACCTGTGCTTAAGTAATATGTGATTTATGCTTGTCTTCTCATATGTTCTAATGATTGTTTCATGTTGTTGACCTGCTGTCTGTACATATATTTTCCTTGCCTTGTATACGTTATTATATGCTTGATTTATGTTATACTTTATTACATTTTATTTTTTATTTTTTATTTATTTCTTTTGTTAACCGGGTAAATATATGAGCCAAGGACCTTTCTCATATGCGACCCGAGACTATAAAATAGTCACAAGAGGTTATGGAAAAAGACAACTTTTACATTCACTTAATACAGGACTACAAATACATGACATATAAGACAAACAATATAATACAAATTATTTAAAATAGCAGTGACATTGCAAGCTACTCAATAAATGATGCTTCAATTTCTTTTTGAATAAATTATGACTACTCATAGTTCTCAATTCAATTGGAGGATCATTCCAGTATTTTGGTGCTTGGATAGAAAAAGCTTGAGCACCCATTTTAGTTTTAGTGACTTCCAAATTTAAACAAGAAAGAAAATGTGATCTCAAGTTTCTCAGAGCTTCCCTTACAGATATCAGAGAATACAAGGGAGAGAGACTTTTTTGTCTCAATACATTATCCATTTTACGACAAAGAGAGTAAATGAAACTCAAGTTAGGTGGTACAGTAGAAACCCTGAAACTTGATATAAAGTACAATGATGTCTACTATAAGGCAATTTATAAACAAATCTAAAATACTATGAAAAGTCATTGTAAAGTTATTTACCACATGTTTAGAGAAACTACTAAACACAAATGAATTATAATTCAGTTGAGAAAGTAGTATACTTTGGGCTATATGTTTCCTGGCTTGTAAAGTTAACACATTCTGTAGTCTGAATAAAACCCCTAATTTTTGATTTACTGATTTTGTTAAAGTCAATATATGATTTGAAAATGTTAAATTTGAGTCCAAATTCATTCCCAAATATCTTAAACATTGCACCTGCTCCAAATTAGTTCTATTTTTACCAAAAATATTCAGTTTCCCTAATTTAACCAACTTTTGTTTAGAGGCAAATATCATATTCTTGGTTTTTGAAATATTCAATGATAATTTTAAGTCCAACAAACAATTTTCTAGACTCTGAAAATCTACAGTCAAATCTTGGGCAATTTTATCTAATGAATTAGAGCTATTATATAATATTATATCATCAGCATATAAGATTGTCTTAGCCGTAAGAATTTTACATGGTATAATATCCACAAATATGGAAAACAATAGGGGTCCCAAGTTTAACCCTTGAGGTACACCCTTTTCTAAAATTCTACTGTTTGACACTGAACCCTCATAAAGAACTTTTGTAGTTCCCTACCTGATAAATAACTCTCCACTCATTCTAATGACAATCTGGATAATCCCTTGGCAGCTAGGCTCCTGAGCAGCAGGCGATGGTCAACAAGGTCAAATGCTTTGGATAGGTCCACAAAAACAGCACCAGTGAGCTCACCCCTCTCCATAGCCTCACTAATGTGGTTTGTGAACCTGGCCAAGGCAGTTCCTGTACTATGAAATTCCTTAATTAATGCTTAATTCATGGTCTTCGTGACAACTATACTGTTGCCAGGTCCATCTTGCAAATGATCTTTGCCTCAAAGGTGTTCCACTTGACAAAATAAAGACATTGATTGAGTGATTGATTGATAAGATTGAACTCCTGGGATACTCTGTCTTTAGGAAAGATAGGGTGGAAAAGAAAGGAGAAGGGGTACTAACCTACACAAGGGAAGCCCTGTATGCAGGAGCATCACCAGAGGTCTAAAGTTGGGTGGGCTGATGCCCCATGGTCAAAATCCTAACAAAACTAGGGGGGTCTGGGGGCATCCCCCCCATAAAATTTTGAAAATGTTACCTTCAGATGGTGGCTTTTCCTGCATTTTAATGGTGAAAAATATGTTTGAAAAGCCTGGTTATCATAACATCTATTTAATGGTACATGTGGAAAAATGTGGTTACTGGACCACCAAGGACAACTAAAAGAGAGACACTACTTCCCAGCACATCTGCAGGGAAGGTTACAGTCCCCAGAGCAAATAAGAGATCATCCAGACACCATTATCCCAGCAGATCTGCTGGGAAGGTTACAGGACCCCAGAGCAAGTAAGAGACCAGCCAGACACCATTATCCCAGCAGAGAGTAGATCTACTGGGAATGTCACAGGACCCAGAGCTAATAAGAGACAAGCCAGACACCATTATCTCAGCAAATCTGCTGGGAAGGTTACAGGCTCCTGTTTTATCAGACAGAACTGAACCTAACACACACCACCAGGGTTGGAAAGTATGTCAAGTACAAGTGAGAAAATGTTTTTTTAAATAAAAAAATAAATGGCTGATGATTAGCTTAGCTCATAGACTGCCCTAAGTCACCCTATATAAAAAACAAAAAAAAAAAAAAAAAACAGGGTTATAGCCTAGACAGTACTCTGTATCACGCTGTCTCATGTCTCTTACCTGCGCTTGCTTTCCCCGCTTGTCACAAGCACTAACACACAACACAAACCCGTTAGGCAATTTAGGTTTAGAAAACGGCTATTATTTCTTTTTCTCTGAGCTCTAGGTGTTTGTTTGCTGAAGGTCAGACTCAGAAGTTGAGAACATTAAAGTGTAAACCCACAACATGACCCCCACCCTGAAGGCATTTATTAATTCTTGAGCTAACTTAATCTCAGCTGCTGTAGCTATGAACAGACTACAGAGAGAGAAAGAGAGGAGAGCCTCTGATTTCAAGAATGAACAGGGTACACACACTGCACACACAAGTATTTAAAATGATTAATCAGTAGCATCTGCTGAGTTTTTAAAGTTTAATTAAACCCAGTCCCACAACATATTACAACACAAAACACAGTTTCATGAGTTTGTTAGAAACCTAATCCCCCCTCTGGCATCCCCCCTACTGCCTCAGTCAGTTCGTTGGAGAAAACCAAAAACTAAGTTCTGCTGATAGCTTTTTTTTTATATTAATATTCTCTTCACACCAGGTGTACTTATACTACTGAATTTGATTTTTTTTTAACCAATTTAGATTGGAGTAACTGCTTCAAATGCAACGCAACTAATTCTCTAAAGAGGCAGTGAGACTACTTCACACTGACTGCTGCGCTCTGCCTATGACCGCCAATGCCAACTGCTACACTAACAGACCTTCACAGCCTTTACTCAGTGTACCACGTGTTTGCTTGAAAAAAACACACCACGTTTCTGTACATTGATTGGCTTGACTGTCTCGGTCTGTCTGTGTAAACAATAATGCTGTTGGACTAGTTGGCACCCGTAGGCAGGGCAGCGGAGGCAGGCGCTTGGTTGCAACTGCAAGACCCCCCCAGCCCCCTCCTGTTCTGTCAATCACTCCCCTGCAGACCTTTGGCTGGCTGTCATACCTGTTGTTCCGTAGTGCCAAGCCTGCCAGTTCAATCCTCCTCCATTTCTGAATTGTCGCGGACCTCGGTGCCTTCTCATCTAACTGGGTCCTCCTCCATAGTCCATGACATGCCTCAACCAGGACCTCTTCCCACTCGCTCCACCTGATCTCATCTTTCTCCTCCAGCAGCCGGTCAATGACGAGAATGCCTACCCACTGTCCGACTAGGTCAGACATTCATTTTTCTCCATGAATATAACGAGGTCCCATCCTACAGAGAAAAACAAAAGTGCACTCCATGCGGTGGTGCTGAGAAATGCCGAAATTTTAAATAAAATCACGGCTTCTTTATTTTGCAACAGAGTGAAGCCATGATTCAGTTCTCTGAATGGGGGAAATGATTGAGGGGGCTTAAGCTTACATTGGGGAGAGCTTTAGCCTCCCCAAAATCAGCATGGTGATGCCACTGCCTGTATGTATCACTCACCTCACTACCCCCAATAGACTGCTTTGGCTGTGAAGCTATATTTGTCAAGATAATCCTTGGGAATGCAAAGTCCCTGATGCTGGGATGCCTGTATAATCCTCTCAGAGTAGCCACCCAGGCTGTTGATGCCCTAACCAAGATGTTTTCTGAACATGCCCCCTCTGAATTAATCATGTTGAAAGACTTTAATCTTAACTGAGCAGAGGTCCCTGATCGAGGTACAAGTCATCACTATTGGATATGCACCTGGCCCAGATCATTACTGAACCCACTAGGCTCACTACCAAAATAGGCAATTACTCCATTATCAACTGGACGCTGGTTTCCAACCCCAGAAACATATAGTCTGTGGGCATAGTCTCAGATGCTTTGAGTGATCACTCTTCCATGTTCTGCACATGGAAGAACTGATCTCCCAAAATCACACCTAGGGTGTTCACCACAAGGGACTTCTCTAAGTTCACAGCACCCGCTCTCCAGTCTGACCTATTCAGCCTTGACTGCATCTCCCAACCATAGATGAAGCTCTGGAACTCTTCCAGAATTGCTTCATGTCTGCTGCTAACAAGCATGCTCCCCCCAAAAAGCTCAGGATTAAGGGGCAATGCTTTAAATGGCTTACCACTGAGATCAAGATGCTCATTACACAGAGAGACAAGGCCTGGGTCAAATTCAACAAGACTGGTGGACTCTCAGACTGGGTTGCCTACAGGACATTCAGAAACCAAAGTAAAATATATGCTGAAGTAGAAAAGAGGGAATACATTAAGAATCTTCAACTGGACAACTGAACTGACCCTTTGTGTTTCTGGAAGCAATTCACACATCTGGTAAAAGGCAGCAGCAAGCCCTTGCAAAGCCCAGTCATCTCCAATGGCTAGACCATTAATGATTGCCAGAAGGCCGCTAATGCCTTCATCAGTTTTTTTACTGATATGAATGCATACAAAAATAACTTCCCCACCCAAGCGCCTGACCAACCATGTCCCACTAGGCCAGAATTCCAGCACCCAGAATTCCACCTAAGGAAGGTCACACAAAAAGAAATGCTTCCTCTCTTAAAGAAAATAAAGGTCAGAGGTAATGGAAGCCCAGAAGGCTTGGTACCTAGATTACTAAAAGCTGCTGCCCCAGCCATAACCTCTCCCATTACCTGGCTAATCAACAGGTCCATAATTGAAGGAGTTGTTTCAGTCAAAGGAAGAGGCATATGTAGTTCCGGTACATAAGGGAGGCACCAAGGAAGGAACCAATCTGAAACTACAGGCCAATATTTCTCCTCTGCATCCTAGCCAAAATCCAGGATCGGCTTTTCTACAATCAGCTTTGTGACTACCTGGAAATAAATCAGCTGTTGGTAGGCAACCAGCACAGGTTCAGACAAGAGCACAGTACAGACACTTCACTTATTAAATTTACTACCAATATCCTTAAAGACCTTGATAATAGCACCTCCACAGGTATTATTTTTATTCACCTTACTAAAGCTTTTGATCTGGTCAACCACAATCTATTTCTAAGCTGAAACTCATTGCCCTAGACTGTCACTCACTAACCTGATTCGAGAGCTATCTGTCCCACTACATGCAATAGGTAAAGGACATGGTACACCAAGGTTCTATTTTGGGGCCTCTCATGTTTTCCCTGTTTGTGAATGACCTTAGCAATAACTGTGGTGGCAGCACAGTAATTCAGTATGCAGACTATGTTGTACAATACAGAACCTTGGAGAGTGTATCTGACCTTGGAGCTCAGCTCCAGGAGGACTTTATGACCCTAGAAGGGTGGCTACTGGCTGACAAGCTGCTGTTGAATGCCAAGAAAACAAAAGTCATCTTGTTCAGACCTAAAACACTAGGCCCAAACAGAGGCCTCCTGCTCCCCCTCATCTCCTCATCTGGAGCACCCATAGAAGTGGTGAGTTCCATTAAGTCCTTTCTGGCCATTAGAGCACTGCCATTAGTGTGCCAGTACATCAGGGCACTGATTTTGGGATTCACACCCCCTCAATGAGGTCTGCCCCCTTGGAGTTAGAATAATAATAAATGGGGGGGGGTTGTGGGGGTGCAGCCCCCAACAAGGAGGGCACAGGGCACAGCACCCCACTAAAATAGGGGTTGACAAAATCCCAATATGGTTCCCTAATGACCGGGCACACTAACGCTGATGCTCTGAATGGGTGGAACCCCTATAAGTACCTAGGCCTGGTCTTCTATCAAGGTCTCACCTTTAAATACCACATTGACCTGGTTGGCTGAACCACACACCAAATGCTAGGTCTGCTGTATTGACTGAACTCATGACTTATCCCAGAAACCAGGATAACAACAGCTACAAGCATACTCCTGCCCAACCTCAACTATGCTGCTCCTGTCACGTAGTCACTGGCAAATTCAGAACTCAGGAAGATGCACATACTTTATGTTGCATGACAGACCTAGATACATTTATGTGGGTTCATATTGTATATGCTGTAATGTACTTTAGAATTAAGGTACTGTCTCTTTAAAAGGCTTTTGGGAATGAAACTACAAAAATAGCCTTAATTGTTCTAATGGCTACAGTGCATCTGGTACATCTCACATCTCCAGATAAGGGAGACAGGTTTATGGATGCAGGAAATCATAACTCTTAGAGAAAACTTGGTATCTAGCTTTCTGTGACAGGAAGAGGTCATGGGGATGACCTAGGGGTCAATGGTTAAGCTAAATGCATGGACCAGATGTCACTGGAGTTGACATGAAACCTGACATGAAACCACAGTGACACCTACTGGGAAAGGTAAACTGTTGTACCCCATCACACTGCGGGTGTGGCTTGAAGATGACCATCCTGTATGTATAAGACACACATTTTGAATTCAGAGCAGCTGATAAACAGTTTAGAGGGGGTAAGATAGCCTGTCCAGCTGGCATTTAATTGAAGACCAGAAGAATATATGTAGGCCCGGAAAACTCTAAACCCAGACCTGTGTGTGTGGAAATTTTGACTTTTCACATACTGAACAGAACATTCTGATTTTTAAGTCAGAATTTTGGAAACCAAGACTTATCACCCAGGAAAACACCTGAAGTCTTTTTAAAAGAACATTCAGAGGAACTGACTTGGGATACAAACTTGCTACAAACTGTTGCTTAAGGTCTCATCTCTACAAAGACATTTAAAATCTTGTCTGGACTCTAACATCAAAACAAAGTATAGTTTAGAATAACAGTATCTAGCATTTTTCTGTAAACCATCCAGTTTTACTTTTGATATTGTCTGCATTTCAAAGTTCTTCCAACCTGTAGTATTTTCTGTATTGCTTTTGTTTTTATTGATTTTCTTATCAACTCTGCCTGGGGTATGCTTGTGTGATCTAACATTTTAACACAAGGGTTTTGAAAAGACTGTGTGCCTTGAAAGTTGGTACTGCTAGGTTATCATACCAAACTACTTAGCCAAGATGTAGCCAGTGGCCATGGTGGGTTTCAAATACTGAACATAGTGCAGAGTCAAGGGAACTCAAAACTACAGTTTCCACCCTCTCACTGGAAAAGGGAAAGTTGGTGAATTCTTCCAGAACCCTTACACTGCTCATGAGTTCTTAAAAAGAGGAATCCTGTCTGCAAACAGGAGGTCCTACCAGGATGCCCAGGGTTTGGAGGCCAGGGGCTCATGACACTGTACAATAAGGTTGCCCAGTTTGCAACCAACTCCCACCCGATGCACCACCACTGCAAGGCACTTGATTCACTAAACTGGCCATCCTTTAAACATCAGTTCCAGTACCCACTCCTGTGCACTGCAAACAAAATTACAAATGACTCTTCCCTGACAGGTCTTGCTGGTCTGCTGGTTCCCAAGTGCCCAGGTAGACAGTTCTGCAGCTCTAACAAGAAGCTTCTGGGGGTTCCTAGAGTAAGGATGGCAGCAGGTATCAAATTATTCTCCCATTCAACTCCAATGCTCTGGAATGACCTCCCTGTCAATCTACAAACTGCCAGCTCTTTAGACACCTTCAGAAAAGGGTTCAAAGTGTACCTGCTGGAAAATAGCCTCTGCACATGTTCACAATAATCGACAAGAGACCCTAAGCAGACTAATCTGCCCCTGCCCAAATGCGCCATTATATAAGGTGCATAGTATAAAAATGCTCAATTGGGGTCTAATGCTTGTTTCCTTAAACTATAGTTGCTTGTATTAACAATCTGTCATTGTCTGAAGTTTCTCCTGTCTAGTCTAATGTGTTAATAAGATGTCTTACCTGTTTCCAAAATGGAATGTACCTCTGAAATGTAATGCACCTTGAAAAGCTATGTTTGTTCTTGCAATTGCCTTGTTACTCTGTAATGCCAATTATCCAATAGATATTTATGTAACTAATTCTGGGTTGCCCCTGAAAAAGGGACCTTTCATCTCAGTGGGTTTACCCAGTTAATAAAATGAAATAAATAAATAAAAGTGAAAGAAAAAAATTGTGGATCACAATTAATTCTACTGAATTCGCCAAAAACTGAGAATGGTGCACTGGTACGTATATTATTCTCAAGGCAGTATGTTAAAGCTTCAAGCCAGGCCAAGTGTGGGACACAAGTGTAAAGTAAGTTGATATCCGCCCCTATCCTTCTATATGAGTCCCTCCATTTGACATTTTCCACCTTACTGAGGATGTCCATAGAGTCTTGGACATACGATTCCACTATAGTAACTAAGGGCTGCAAAAAGAAATAAATGAATTTACACAATTGTCACTCAGGGATACTTTGCCCGAGACTTTTGGACACCCAGGGGTTATTTTTATTCTTTTGGATCTTTAGAAGATAAAATGTTGCCATCTTAAGATTTTGTAGTTTGAGAAACTCATTTTCATTGGCTGTTATAGCTCCCTTCCAGATGGCACTATCAAGGAATTCAAATAAAACCATGCAAAACTCTTTTGTTGGATTTTGGTTCAGCATCTCATACAGCAGTACCAGCCAGGGAGCAACACAGTATTACAGCAGTATATCACAAAATGCTGCAGTATGCTGCAGGTGGTAATGTAATTTAATGGCAATTAATCCATTTTTTACTGCAATATTTAGGACATGTCTTTCCTGCAAGTTACTGCATTGCATTGTTGCTGGCCTCCACTGTATGTTGTTTCTCTGTCTCCTAGCAAATTCTATGCCTATGCTATACAGTCTTTCCTGTCAGGCAAGTAGGTAAATCATCAATCATGTTTTCTGAAGGCCATTCATGCCTTATCATCTTTAATCATCAAATATCACCATATGATCATCAACGGAGATTGTGATCTGAAATCATTATCTAGATCATAAACAAGAATTTTCTAATCACCCAACTGACAATTATTGATTATTTCTGAAAGCTTAATTCAGCATGTTGGTTGCAGATGGTCAGGAGATGATCAAGTGATGATGATGAATGCTTATATTAGTTCTGTATTATAACATTGCAAGTCCCATGAGTAATATTCCTTCCATTATGAACAGATTGTCAGCACTAGTTAAAAATGAAATTAACATTAAGCTCTTTAAAATCTTGCTGAAGAAATTTCATGACAATATAAACTACTGTTCATGTAATGTTCAGTGATTTTGTTTAGTCTAATATGTTGTTTATTGTATTGGTTAGTATTGTTATTTACTGTTAGGCGTGACTGAAAGAGGGCCTTGCCCAGTTCACTTGCTGGTTAAAATTAAGAAAATTGAAAAAATGAATTTTGACAAAGTTGTTTTATTTGTTGCTTTTGTGAAAATATGAATGTCACATATTAGCAGAGGCAAATCAATTATAATGTAAATGATGTAAAGTCAAGTTGTAATCCCTTTAGGAAGAGTACATGCAATGTTAGGCACAATATGCTCATTTGCACAACTAAGTTACATGTTTCAAAAGCACAGTTCATGGACCACAACAAAGGTCATTTCTATTTTAAAAATAATTTTCCATTGACAGTGTTACTTTGCAGACTGTTAAGAAAGGTTTTGAACACAAATCAGGTACCTGTAGGGACTTACCACAGCCATAAAAGGAACAACTGAATGGAGCTATATAACACTAGTAGAAAGTTAAATGTTAGAGTCAATATAATTAAAAAGTGAGTCTGTATAGAAGATGTATCATAACTGACAACTACAGTAAAGAAATCAAAATAGAAGACAAGATAAATTCCAAAAGTGTAGGAAAACATAAATAGATTTTTTTAATTTATTACAGTAATCTTGACCATGGGCAATCATGAAAAATCATGATGATACAAGATCATCAATAATGACAATCACCATTTCTATAATGTCATGTTTTTGACTGATGGACATCTGGTATATCATCAAGATTATATTGGAATGTCAGTGCAGTGCAGTGAAATACATGGTGGCAAAATGAGTGTGAGTGAAAACAGCTACATAGATATAATAGCATGGATGGTATTTATTTATTTTGAAAAGTTTTATCAGGAAAGACACACTGAACTACTAGCTTGTTTCCAGATGCATCCTGGGGAAAGGGGAAAGAGGGGGTGCAAAACTGAATTTAATATAGACATAAAAATAAACATAGAACTAAGTTTAAAGAAAAACATTAAAGCAACATGAAACATAGAAACATAGACTTTGACGGCAGATAAGGACCACTTGGCCCACCCAGTATGCCCATTTCCCTATCTACTGGATAAGCTGCAGATTCTAGTTAACCAACAGCCTACTTCTTGCCACCCACCACTACAATTGCCTTGTGTCTGTCCCATGCATGTTTGAATTCCCCCACTGTTTTAGCCCCAACAACCTCCCCAGGAAGGCAGTTCCACGCATCCACCACTCTCTCCGTGAAAAAAGATTTCCTCACATTACCCCTGAGCTGTCCCCCCTCTATCTTTAAATTGTGTCCCCTTGTTCTTACACATCTCTTTTTCTGAAAGATGCCACACTCCTGGACTTTGTTGATTCCCTTGAGGTACTTGAATGTTTCTATCATGTCCCCCTTGTCCCTCCTTTCATCAAGGGTATACATATTAAGCTCTCTCAATCTCTCTTCATATGATTTCTGATGCAGACCCTGCACTATTTTAGTTGCCCTCCTCTGGACTGCTTCCATCCTGTCTATGTCCTTGCATAGATGAGGTCTCCAAAACTGCACACCGTACTCCAGATGGGATCTCACCAACTGTCTGTACAGAGGGATAACCACTTCCTTTTTTCTACTTGTGATGCCCCTTCCTATGTATCCCAGTATCCCCCTGGCTCTCCTCACTGACTTCTCACATTGCTTACCCACCTTTAGATCATCCAATATGACTACCCCCAAGTCCCGTTCCATTTTTGTTGTTGTTAGTACCTCGTCTGCTATTGTGTACTCTTCTCCTGGGTTTTTGTTTCCCAGGTGCATTACTTTGCACTTATTTGCATTAAATCTAAGTTGCCATATGTCTGACCATTCTTCCAACCTTGCCAAGTCCCTTCTCATCCTTTCTACCCCCCCCTTGTGTATCAACTCTGTTACAGATCTTTGTATCATCTGCAAAGAGGCATACCTTTCCCTTCAGACCCTCTGCAATGTCACCAATAAAGATGTTAAAGAGGACTGAACCCAGTACTGAGCTCTGAGGTACTCCACTAGTAACCCCTTTTCTTCGGAATGTGTGCCACTCACTATTACCTTCTGTGTCCTGTTGTGCAGCCAGTTTGCAACCCAGGCTACCACCCTGTGACCCACTCCCAAGCTGGCTAACTTGATTATTAATCTTTTGTGTGGGACTGTGTCAAATGCCTTGCTACAGTCTAGGTAGGCCATATCCACAGCCCCTCCCTGGTCTATTACTTTGGTCACCCAGTCAAAGAAATCTATTAGATTTGTCTGACATGACCTTCCTGCTGTAAATCCATGCTGCTTTGGGTCCTGTGCCCCGCTAGCCTCTAGGTACTCAACAATTCTTTCTTTCAGAAGTGATTCCATCATTTTCCCTACCACTGAGGTCAAACTTACAGGTCTGTAGCTTCCTGCTTCTGCCTTGCTCCCACTTTTGTGAAGGGAATCACATCTGCCCTCATCCAGTCCTCAGGTACCATCCCATCCTCCCATGATTTGTTAAAAAGTGTGGTCAGTGGTGTCACTAGGTCCTCCCTTAGTTCTTTTAGGATTCTGGGGTGAATCCCATCAGGCCCCATTGCTTTGTCCACCTTGAGTTTTAGGAGTTCTTCAGGATCTTTTCTCCTATAAATGGACTGGTGTCAACCCCCCACCCCCACCCCCACTCAGAGTGCTTCTATTGTCTGGTTTAGGTAACTCCTCCTCATCTTCTTTGTGAATACTGAGCAAAAGTATTCATTCAGTATCTCTGCCTTTTCACTGTCTCCATCTGCACACCCCTCTCCCTTATTAATCTTCACTATTCCTCCTTAACCTTTCTATGCTCCTAATGTACCTATAAAAGGTTTTATCCCCTTCTTAACTGACTTGATTTTTTTCCTCAGTTTGGGTTTTGCTATTCTGATTGCCTTCCCACTTCTTTCTGCTTTAATTGATACAGTTCCTGTCGTGCTCTTCTGTGATGTCTTATACTTTTTGAATGCAGCCTTTTTCTCCTTAACCTTCCCTGCCACCTCTTTTGAGAACCATAGTGGTTTTTTACTCTGCTTTGTTTTCTTTATTTGTTTCACACAAAGGCTTGTTGCCTCTATGATGGCAGTTTTGATTTTTCTCCATTGTTCTTCCACCCCTCCTGTTCACCCATTTGCCAGTGTATTCCTCAGGTATTTACCCATTTTGCCAAAGTCAGCCCTTCTAAAGTCTAGTATGCTTGTTTTTGTATGGCTTGTCTCCAAGGTTGGGCTTATTGTGAAGCACACTGTGCAGTGGTCACTTGTTCCCAGATGTCTACCAACTTCTAAATTTTTTTGAACATTATGTAGGCTAGTCAGGCACTGTATATAGCTGTTATAGCGCTGTACATGTACTGTAGCTGTTTTCACTCATGCTGACTAGTTTATGTCTGCTAGTGTGTGCTGTCTACCTGTGCTGGCAGCATAGCATGGAGGTTAGGTTCACAACCTGTGAATGGGGTTGCTACATGCAACAAATCTGTGTTTAATTCTGAGAGGTTCCTTTTTTTTTGTGCCTGTCATGCTCACCATCACATAAATCCACCCACAATTTTCTCAACGTTGGGTTAACGTCCTTAAATGGATATGTTTTAAACAAATGGAAAAAAAAAAGGTTAACATTTCCTCTACTGGCGCTTGGGATGGCGGACTGCGTTGAAATCTGACTGGTCCTCTACTGCACAAAAAACACTTTTATTTTGTAAAATTGCTGTGGTGAACAAACGATACCCAGCAATTATATAAAATAAAACATGGGGTTGTGTGTAAAACTAAAATTTTGCACACACCCTCGGTGTTGGATGCTTTAATAAACACCTTGATCTTTGCTCTAGGGGTTTATGTAGCATCCAACACCTCGGGGGGGTGTAACATTTTCGTTAAGCACACAACCCCATATATTATGGTAGCACGGTAGTGCTACCATAGTTAGGGTTGAGGAGCCATTTACATGTTAAACCCAAAATTTTGCACCTTAATAACTTTGCAACCATTTGACAGATTTGCCTGAAATTTGGAATATATGATCAAGACCCATACACCTTGGGATCTGTCAAGTTTTGTACCGGTCAGATACATGGCTGTGAAATTATTAAGCATGATCTGCGCATGCATTTACGCTTTTTCTGGAATTCTACGGTCGTGTCTACAGGTCGCACAGTTTGCGCGACTGGCCCGAAATATTTAGGGAACGTGTGGCCAGGGTCCCCGATGTGCCTTTTGAAGATTTCATGAAAAAATATTCAACTGTTCAAAAGTTATGGCAGTCCAAACTTCTGTTTGAAGATTTCGTGAAAAAATATTAAACTGTTCAAAAGTTATGGCAGTCCGAACTTCTGTTTTTTTCCCATAGGATAACATTACGATGTTCGCCGTGCCTTTGAGGGCCTGTATCTCGAAAACGATGCGAGATACTGAGTTTTTGTCGAAAAATTGTAGCCCCCTCGGGGCTACATATAAAACTAGCCAGGAAAGTGATAATACATATGACTTTTAAATTTTATTTCTATGTCGTACTGTTACTGAAATATAAGCAATTTACTATTATAACTACTGATTTTTGTGTTCCGAGAGTCATTATTTTGCATACATTCTTTCTACTCACTGTCTTTCTCTATACAGCTTTTGGGGAAAACCAGCCTGTGCACTTACATTACTCTTACCATTACCGTTTCTGCTTGCGGTTCGTGCCGTTTCACTTACCGTTCACGTTACGCCCACCATGTTGCTACTCCTTTTATGTTTTCATTTGCGGTTATGTCATTGTTTTAACATTTCTGTCTACAGTACTGTTCCTCTTTCTGTTTTGCTTTGCATCACCATGCGCATTACGATTTGCATTTGCGGGCACAATGTTACAATGTGACAGGACATCACCCCCGCGCTCCCGCTGCTGCATTACATTCACTATTTTTCATTATCATTCTCAAAAAGAAGGGAAATTAGAGGCAAAAAACTCCTTTTAATGCATCAGTTAGGGTTGTTCCACAGTGACAAAAGCGAGGAAATTTGATGTTGGTTGAAACCCCTTGACCCTCCAGCCCACCCCCAACTGGAATCGGGTGTGCATTGGGGTCATCGGTCCTAACTGTCACCCCATTCTCCTATTCCTCAGCTTCTTTCCACATGTGATGGGGTGACACTTAGGGCCAATGACCCCAATGCGCACCCCGATTCCAGTTGAGGGGGTGGGCTGGAGGGGTGTAAAGGGGGTTTCAACCCTAACATCGAATTTCCTCGCTTTTGTCACTTTGGAACAACCCTAACTGATGCATTAAACAGAGGTTTTTGCCTCTATTATTCTATATATAATAAACAATATATAGGAGTGTTGCACTGTTATAGTTCACTTATAGCAGCATTGTGTTTCTCAAGTATATGTTGATGAATAAGATGTTTTAAATTATGTATTTATCTAATGTTATTTATAATTTTATATAATGCAGAATATGACCATTAGAACCACATGATTCTCTTTCTATTTAATGTACCTGTTTTTGGTACTTTTCAGTGGCTCCCTGAGTAAAGGGTAGAGTACCAGGAAGCACTGGAGTTTTTGTTCCCTGAGCACTCAGTACATTCACTGCTGCAAAATACTTCTGTATTTGTGCTATACTTTTTGTTTTCTTTTGAGTGTACTTTGACGTTATGTGGCAACATTACCAGGGGGCTGACAGTATAGCCTAGAGGTTAGAGTAATGATTTGTGAAAGAAATTGCTACATCCAGTAGACCTGTGTTTGATTTCCACAACCTATACTTGCATACTGTGTGACACTGAGCAAGTAACCTAATCTCCCCGGAGCTCCTGGGTCACAACTGAAAATAGGCACTTGGGCCTAGGGGGTCTTACCCGGTTACCAAAAGAATAATAACAATTACCAAACCCAGCAGACCTAGTAGCATATGTTTTTGTTTGTTATTTTTTGCCTGAGTGACTGACATGACTAAGAAGATCATCCCAAATAATGCACCTTAGAAGACTCTGGTCAGGTAGGGGGAACATTGATCGGGTTAAATGACATGTTATCCCAAGTCATTTAATATTTATTTTTTTTTTTTTATTTTATTTAAACAGCAGTTTGGAAAACCTTTGAGCCATAGGCTCATTTACAAAGGTACCTTGTCACAGTAAGACAAACGAAAATACACAGTATAACAGTACAACACATAAGTATAACAGTAACTTAAGACATAGATAGAAACAAGCTGGTACAGGTAGGATTGATGCAAACAATACCAGAGTTATGTTGTCCTTAGCAGCTTAGTAATAAGCTTTGTCATAAGTATTGAGTACGGCTTTGACTAGTGGCAATTACAGCATTGGGTGTTAATAAGGTGGTTACGTAATGAATTTTGAAGCAAGATATAGTTGGAGCTTTGGAGATGGAGGGGGGCAGTGTGTTGAACCAGGAGGGGGCCCTAAAGCTGAAGGCTCTTTGGCCGTGAGAGGTCCAAGCTCTAGGGATAACAAGAGAGGTTTTCCCAGAGGTCTGAGTATGAACTAGTGGGACAGAGCGGCGTATGGTGGTGGTCAATCCTGGTGGGGATAGCCCAAGGAGGGTCTTTTTTGTAAGGGTACAGGTCAGATATTTGAGGCACTCATCAAGATCAAGTACCAGCGCTTTAGCGTACAGTAGACAGGTGTGTGTCAGCCTAGGTGCTCCAGTAATTAACCTGCAGGCCTTATTCAGAGTAGGGCAAATTTTATGGAGTGCGGTCTGATCAGCAGCACCATACACCGGCAGTCCATAGTCCACTAGGGACAGGATAGAGGAGGTGACTGCAAGTCGAAGAGCTTCCGGGGGGAGGCAGTGTTTATACCGGTGTAAGATGGCCAATCGGATATTAGTGGCAGTGGCTAGGGCAGCGATGTGTCCATGGAAGGAGAGGGAGGGGTCAAAATGGATCCCTAGGTATTTATAGAAGCAAACTTGTTCGAGTGGGAAAGAGGACCCAGAGTGAATGAGGAGTTTGAAGTTGCAGGACTTGTTTTGAGGATGAGTGAAGAACATGGTTTTGGTTTTTTTAAGATTTATCACCAATCTATGTTCCTTGAACCAGCCCTCGGCTTAAATATAGAATACTGTTGTCTTGAAATAGTGGGATAGTACATGCAGGCACAGTCATGGGGCACATCAATTGTTGGGTAGTGGCTAGTCACACTGAGCAGCCACAACTTTGATCACAGCAGTTGCCATACAGCAGTCACAAGAGTATGGAAATAATGCCATGTTGGTCACGATGGGTGCTGGAAAAAGGTGGGACACAAAATAGGGAACTTCATCTCTTTCTAATAAAGGGCACAGGGCTCAAGTTTAATAATGGACAGGAAGATCTAAAACTGTATACATTAATGCATATGTATACATACATACATAGCCGCCAGCAAGTTAGGCCTAACAATCTATCTAGTCTGCCCGATCTAGCTCACTGATATTGTACAGTAGTTGATATGCCCCATCACGGTGCCTGCCATCGTGCATGTGCTATCCCACTATTTCAAGACAACAATCTTATATATTAAATGGCTTGGGCTAACATGTCATTTAACCCCCTCAATGTTTCCCCCACCTGACCGGGGTCTTGTAAGGTGCTGGTTCTTATCTGCCCTACTATAACTAAGCTTCTTCCAGTTATTTGTCTTTTGACCCTGTGGTGCATAGCATCCACCATGCCCAAGATGGTGGCTGCCATTTGCCCATGCATATACATATGTATGTGTGTGTATATGTAAGCAATGAGACACAAAGGGGAAAGCATTATATTGTGATAGCCACACTCCCAGTGGCGTTGTTAGGCATGAGGTCGTAGGCCAAGTGCTGTTTGCCCCGGTAGTGTGTATATCACAGTGCAAGGCATATCCCTGGAGTGTCTTATTGCACTTATAAAATAGCTACTATTCAAGAGAAACACAGAACAAAATGTTACAATTCAACTAAATAACATTTATTTAGATACTTTTAAGCAGTGTGCAAGAAAAATGGTCCTACAACTTTGGGAAGGAGTGGGGAAAATAAATAAACGGTGTTTAACCACACATTTCACTCATTTCCCGGGAGGCCAAAATAACAAAATCACCTGTTATGGTTGTTGAAGTTCACTGGTGTATTAAAAATATGGTTAGGCATGAAGAAAGGACCAGAACTGCTGTGCATGGAGCTTCCTGAAAGTGTTGCACTGTTTGGGTCCCTCTGTAAGGAAAAAGGCACTCGATTTGTTTGGAGAATGTTTTCTCTGATGCAGAAAGGATGTTATGCCACTTCCTCCTGTCATCCATAGATGCTGGCCAATAACTCCTCAGGCTGGATTCATTTCAGTGTCTGGTTACAAATTTCAACTCTCTGCTCTCTAACCCTGCATCTAACAAAGCTGTACTGTGGTCGCTCTTAGCGAGTGGTTGGTGTACTTTTTTGACAGCCCGGGTTCCTCACTCAGTCTCCCCATCATAGTGGACAAATAGTTAACTCCAAGGAGCTCCTTTGTATACCACAGTGGAGAACTGTATATGAAGGACTGCGGGAGGAGCTTAGGGCATATGTACAATGCCTTCGACTCCAGATGCAACTTGCTGATGTATTTCTTGAAGCTCTTCACAGGACACAGTGAGTCACTAGGTCTGTCCTACATAAACCTTCTCAGATTTTCTTTTCCCTGTTCTGATGGATTGTTATGGTTCTTCAAGTGTTCACTGAAGTTCAGGGAAATGTTTTGTAACCCATTCTCATCTTAATAGATCATGATGTTTGAGGGCTTTAGTTCATTTTGCTCTTTCCTGCTACACTAGGCGATGAAGAGCTGCATGTCCACCCGTATTTTTCTCAGGAGACATGGGGCTGTTTCAGGTGAGATGGCTAGTGAGTTCCTGAGATTCTGGAAGTCAACATACTGTACGTCAGTGCAGGGTGGTCTTTGCTTGCGTCTTTCTGTTACTTTCTATACTTTTTAAGCATACAGTAGAAAAAAACACATTGTTTGCCCTTTTAAATGCTGGGTCAGTTATTATGTTCACAGTTTGTCCTACAGCATGTGAACTGAGATATCTATTCAGACCAATTCTTATGCTGCACATTCTGCTAACTGAGTATTCCTTGCCAGCAGAGTTTCTAACTGTAGCATAAAATTTGCACAGTAGGCTGTTTAAATCACCATGACTGATAGCTGTCAGGTCTAGGCTCCTCCCACTTGGTGCACAGCAATCACAGAAAACACTGACAGACCAAGCTGTGGTCTTCAGTGTGTTTCTTTTGTGACATTTCTCTTCAAATCTGTCACCATCTACATCAGTAAGTAAAATATGTCTCTTGTTTTGTGCTGTTCCTATGGCGGCTGTTCATTCCCTGATTCGGCCACTTCATTTCCAGAGGCTACTTGGGCATTTTCTGTCATGATGTACACATTGTTTACCCCATCAATTGCTTCATCATTTACCTCTGTTGTTTCTGAAATGGACAACAGGTCTGTAGGCTGGCTGTCATACAGAGAGTACATCCATCTTCATTTTTGATAGTCTTCTATTGAATTAAATATTCACTCTGCCTCTTGTGTTAGATGCAAGTCGAAACTAACATTTAAAAAAGCTGCCATTGTGTTTCAACAGTTGATTGTGCAGTTGACGGGGAAAACGTGGCTAAAAAATGGCGACTTCATATTTCACCACAATTCCAAATGGAATGCCAGATGTGGGACTCCTCTGCCCACCTTCTATTATTTGACCTGTATGTGTTGGACTGGTTATTCATAGTACTCCCACATTGCACTATGAATAACCAATAGCAAAGCTGGGTTTAACTCTGCAATTTTTTTTTTTTTGCAAAAAAAACTTCATTACTGCACTGGTTAGGGTTAAAGTGACAAAAGTAGGGAAATGCGTCATTGGGGTTTCGACTCCTAACCCACCCACCTCCCTCCAGACACACAGCAGGTTTGGTGTGTGCATAGGGGTTCTCAAGCCTAATGCTCATCCCATTCTCATACACTGTACACATCTCAGTTTATTTATGGATGGAATGGGATGAGTGTTAGGCTTGAGAACCTCAAAGCACACCCCACACCTGCTGTGCTGCTTGGATGTGGAGATGGGGTATGAGGGTTGGAAAGCCTACTGCCACATTTCCCTAATTTTTTTACTTTAACCCTGCTGTAACTAGTGCATTAACCCCCCCAAAAAAAGTATATAGGGTGGAGCCTCCCCAGACCCCCTGAAAAAAAACAGTGATATACATACACAGAGAAATTGTGAAACCCAATACCCAATGGACTGAAATCTCCCACCCCTCATCCCCCCACATCGCCCCCACCCTTCCATTCAGTTTTACTAAACAAAGTATAGTGTAGAGAAAAGTCTGCCCTGTTTACATAGGTTCCATAATAATCCAGCTTATCCAGCTGAGTTATCACAAACAGGCAAGTAGGTGAAAGAAACACTGAGCTAGGGCAGTATAGATTAATTCCCAGAAACAGTAAGACAATTGCAAAACTGAATGTATAAAAACAACCCTCTGTCACCCATATCCATCTACAAAGAGAAACATAGAAACAGAGATTTTGACAGCAGATAAGGACCACTTGATCTACCTAGTCTGCCCAGTTCTCTACCTATTGGATAAGCTGTAGATCCTAGTTAACCAGCAACCTACTTCCTCTTTACCCTCTCCTACCCCCCAGTATAATTCCCTTATGTTAGTCCCATGCATTCTTGAATTCTTCCACTGTTTTTGACCCTATGACCTCCTTAGGAAGTCTGTTCCATGCATTCACCACACTCTCCATGAAAAAATACTTCCTCACATTGCCCCGATCTGTCCCCCCTCTATCTTCAAATTGTGCCCTCTTGTTCTTGTGCATCTCTTATTCTGAAATATGCTACCATCTTGGACTTTGTTGATTCCCTTGAGGTACTTGAAAGTTTCTGTCATGTCACCCATCTCCCTCCTTTCCTCTAGGGTATACATATTAAGCTCTTTTCGTCTCTCTTCATATGGCTTCTGGTGCAGACCATGCACCATTTTGGTTGTCCTCCTCTGGACTGCCACCATCCTGTCTACTGTATGTCCTTGCAGAGATGGGGTCTCCAGAACTGCATGCAGTACTCCAGAAGGGGTCTCACCAACTGTCTGTACAGAGGGATAACAACTTCCTGCTTTCTACTGGTGATACCTCTCCCTATCCATCCCAGAATCCCCCCATCCCGCCTTACTGCCTTCTCACATTGCTTGCCTACATTAAGGTCATCTGATATGAGTACCCCGAGGTCCGTTTCCATTTTTGTTGTTGTTAGTACCTCCCTACCTCCCATTGTGTACTCTTCTCCTGGGTTTTTGTTTCCCAGGTGCATTACTTTGCATTGAAACTAAGCTGCCATACTCTTGATCATTGCTCTAACCTTGCCAAGTCCCTTCTCATCCTTTCCCCCCCTCTTTGTGTATCAACCCTGCTGCAGATCTTTGTGTTGTCTGCAAAGAGGCATACTTTTCCTTCCAGCCCCTCTGCAATGTCACCTATGAAGACATTAAAGAGTACCAGTCCCAATAGTAAACCCTGTGGAACCCCACTAGCAACTCCCCTTTCTCCAGAGTGTGCTTTGTTTACTATTACCCTCTGTGTCTGGTTGTCCAGCCAATTTGTTATCCAGACTACCACCCTGGGACCCACTCCTAGGCTGGCTAACTTGTTTATTAATCTTTTGTGTGGTATTGTGTCAAATGCCTTGCTAAAATCGAAGTAGGCCATTTTTACAGTCCCTCCCTGGTCTACTACTTTGGTTACCCAGTCAGTCAAAGAAATCTATTAGATTCATCTCACACTTTTCAGCACCTGCAATAAATGCCAGAAGCCCCACGGAGCACCTTAATAGGCTGCAAGACTCCCTAGCCCACACTACACTTTTCAGAACCTGCAACGGATGCCAGAAACCCTGTGGACAGCCTTAATGGGCTGCGGGAATCCCCAGCCCACACTACATTTTTCAGCACCTGCAATGGATGCCAGAAGTGTCACGGAGTGCCTTAATAGGCTGCAGGACTCCCCAGCCCACAATACACTTTTCAGCACCTGCAACGTATGCCAGAAGCCTCGTGGAGTGCCTTAATAGACTGTGGGACTCCCCAGCCCACAGTACCCCTTTCAGCACCTGCAAAAGATGCCAGAAGCCTTGTGGAGTGCCTTAATAGGTAATCTACCTGCCTTTCCCCAGGCCTGCATTTTGGAGGGGTGTTTCTCTATTTCTATCCCCAGACAGCTACTGATTGATTTTGGCTGCTACAGTTTCCTGGATTCTGCCTTGGTTTACACGGATTTCTGCTGGAGCTTTAAGACTGTTTACTGGACTACTTTTCTGCATAGCAGCACTGTTTCATTGTGCCTGAATCTGTCTGTATTTGTTGCCGCTTAATGGGGACTGTGGTGACTAGTGTGACTGCTCTACTTTCTGGGGAATGTTAGTGTTTCTGTTCACTGGGGTGATTCTAGTAGCCTGTGTACTTAATATCATTTCAGCTGCTCTGCATTACATTGCTGTGAATGTTTTTTATTTGCTGCTTACCTGTTTCTGGTGATTGTTGTGGTGGGGAGGGGGCTCCAAGACTCTGCTAGTGTGTTCCACAGCATCTCCATAGCTCTTTCAGGCTCTGTTGTTCTCCTGCTTCACCCACAAAGCTGCACATGCACAGTAGAGAGTGCACCTCTCCCGCTGCATACTAATATCTTTTCTTTGTTTCCCTTTTCCTCTTAGGCCGCGGGACTCCTCACCCCACACTACATTTTTCAGCACCTGCAGACGCCAGAAGCACCGTGGAGCACCTTAATAGGTAATCTATCTGCCTCCTCCTTGGGCTGCATTTCAGAGGGGTGTTATCCCATCGAGGCTGAGCCCTCCCCAACAACCCTCCCACCCAGGGGTGTCCCTTAATTTAAGGACCTCCCCATGTCATGTGACTTCCTGCCTTCACCCCCAGTCCCTACATTTCCATTTGCAGGTTATACCATTCCGTCACTAGAGGGCAGTATTGCAGGCTCCTGTACTTATCAGATACTTCTGTCTGTCCAGCCTCCTTGTCTTATCATTCCCTCTCACTCGCTTCTTCCCTGCCACCCTTCTCTACCTCTTTCTCACTTCCTCCTCCACTCCCTGGTCCTCACCTCCCATGCTATTTCAATTTTGGCCACTAGGAGTTACTATTTCCACCCATTTTCCTGCCTCCTGCCCCCATTTTCTACTCCCTTTCCCCCAACTGCCTTGCTCTTTTACCCTGTCCTGTTGCTTTCTCCTTCCCCAGGTATTTGAACCATTGACCATTTGCACCGCAGTTGGTGACCTTTCTACTGTACCATCTGGTCGGACCTACTGCTTCCATCCTTTTAATCCACCTTGTTTTTTCTACCCCCCCCATAGCTACCATGGTGTCTTATGCCCCCTTCTACCACTCTTCCTCCCTCTACCCCTTGCTCATTCTGCTCCTCCTCCTTTCCTTAATCCCCCTCCTCCTCCAAGCAACCTCTTTGGCCACTCCACCCCTCTCCTAACTCTTCTCACCCCCCATCACCACAATGCTTGTTGCCCCTCACATCTCCATCCCTCTGTCTCTCACCCACTCCGGTCCACTACCAGCCTCTCCACACTCTGCCTATGCACCCCCAACCCCCCACCTCTGCCCCTGTGTGGTCACCCTCCTTGCTTTCCCTGTGCTTCACTCCCTTCCCATCCCTGTCATTACTTCGGTAACCCCCACCTCTGGCACCCCTTCCTGCCACTTGCAATGCCTAGTGGAACTAAGAGTTCTTGCTGTCCTCCTCATGCTATCTGGCAATGTTCACCCTAATCCCAGGCCCCCCAGTATTACCCTCCTCACACTCCGGTGCCTCTCTCACTCTGCTTTGCTTCAATGAACATATGTAGTCTGTTAAAATAATTTCCTGACCTACAGGGTTGGATTGCTCTACAGCAACCAGATATCTTGGCCATTGTTGAAACTTGGCTTATCAAGGCCACCCCTGATGTGGGCTGTTGCCCTCCCAGGGTATACTCTTTTCAGAGAGGATCGGAGTTCTAAGCATGGTGGGGGTTACGCCATATACCTCTGCAATTTGATCCAAGGGCACACTCTCCCTCCCCTTCAGCTCAGCCACGGCACCCAAGCTATTTCCCTCAAACTTACTCCTGACCCCTCTAGAGACCCTTTATATCTAACTGTATCCTACATTCCTCCTAGGCATCAACACCTTGCCTTCCAAGCTCTCCTTGGTCACCTTTCCTCCTTGCCCCCCAAGATGGAGCAAATTCTACTTGGTGATCTAAATTTAAACTGGCTTGCCGACTACATCTCCCAGGCTAGGGATGCTGCTGCAGCACTCGATCTTACTCAGTTCATCACTCTGCCCACCAGATCCAACCTGGTTACTGGTACCTCTACCTTACTTGACCTTATTCTCTACAACAAGCCTTATAAGATCTTTAACCTCACTGTGCTCCCTGATGTGCTCAGCAAGCACTCCCCTACCACCTTCTCCTGGTCATGCATGAGGCCTAAACAGTCACCAAAACTAACCACTCACCGTCTCTTACACCATGGTAAACTAGCCCAACTAAAAGAGCATCTTGCTGGTTGGGATTGTTCCCCCATTGATTGTGCCCCTGAAATTGACTCCGCTCTCTTCTATTTTATCCAAGTGTTCAATAAGGCCTGCGACATCTTTGCTCCCCTTACCAAAGTTGTCACCAAGGATTGGAGGTCTCCTTGGGTCACTCCACCTCTGCTCTGCCTCATGCATCACAGAGACAACCTCTGGCACTGAGCTGTTGAATCCAGTAAGACCACTGGCAGGCACGATTATCATATCACCAGAAATAGGTGTACCTGGGCTATCCGTAAAGCCAAAGTTGAACACTACAGGTCCACCCATGCCTCTTCCTGGGGCTTGTCCCATAATTTCTGGAACAACATCAAGGAACTCAATGGCAAGGCTGTGAACCCCCGCCACCCAACTCATCATAAATGGTGCCTTGTCTACTGATTACATGGCTATTGCTGATTGCCTAAATAGTCCTTTCTCCAACCTCTCATCTGTCCTCTACAAAATTTTTTAGACCCTTTCCCTCCTCCGTCCACCAGTCCAGTTCCTCATGCCCATTTCTATTTCAAGGCCCTCTCCCCTCATGAGGCAAGGCCCTACCTGCTCAGATCATTTATCCCCACCAGGGGGCAGCCAAGGAGTGGGATGACATGCCCACCCTTCCCCAAGAGAGGAGAGCAGTCATTGGACGCTCGATCCTCTCCCTCCCTCCCCTTCTAACCCCGAGCAGTCCATGTTCATTCCCGAACCTGGATTGCCAATGTGGCACGAGATGTGGCATCCAGTGCCTCAACTCTCAGTGCCACCAGGCCTACTATGATGGCATGGCTTTTAACTGTGCCATTTTCATTTCACTATTTTGACCAGATACCTTTTAAAATGATAAAATGGACAAGTTGTTTTTATACGTGCTCTATTTCTGTGCCTGAATTCTGCCTTCTTCCCCCTGCCTCTACAGCTGACAATCCAGGAAGTATTCATTCAGTATGTTGTGATTGCAAGCTGTCAACATCCCACAACAGTAGTATGTTTAGAGAAGTCTATGCAGTATGTCGCAGTGAAAGTCCCCCCCCCAGATGTATAATAGTGACCACCCTCATGCTGTCTGTTTTACCTGCTTTTCATTTCTGTTGCTTGGTGCCTGACACTCTTTTTGCTGTTCCTATGTGCCGTTTGACTATCATCATAAGTGCTGTAACCAATATCATTACCATATGGGCTGGAAGAGCTGTAAGTTACAATGTGGGAACATGGGAAATTTGGGGGAGGCAGCAAGCTTGCAAGTTAGGGTGGTTAGATGTGCAGTGAGAAATGTAGCAGGCACACAGTAAAACCAAGACAAAAGGTGGATTGATTTATTTGTCTGTAGTGAAGCAGTTGTTAAGTAGAATAGCTTACTTTGGTTACCAGCACTTTGCTTGCTATGGATTAATCAATGGTCAGGTAATGTGTTTAGATCAATCAAGTGTCTGGAACGGGTACATCTGTGCAAACCCATTTCGTAAGTATGGTTTGTACAGTACTGGTGCATTTATACTCTGTACTGATATATTGTATGTTTGCTTAGTACAGTACATTATTTATACAGTATGTTGTATTTATACTCTGTACTGATCATTTATATGGGCTGTATGTTTTGTGCAGTACTGAGATGGTATATTTAGCTATGCACTGATACATTGCTTGCATTGAATGTGCCCCACTGTTTTCCCTCAGGATACACCTGAACATGAGTCAGTTGACTCAGTTGTGACCTATTGTTCCTTCCTGACCAAAAGGTTTAAATAAACAAATAATACATACAGTAGATGGTTAAAGACAAATAAGGACACCAGTTCATCTAGGCTGATCTTTTTTACCTACTTTAACTAGTCTCCCTTCTACTGACACAATAACTCCATCTACTCTAACCCCCATCCCCATTTCATATAATATTTATAAAGGATCTCCTGTTGCTTGAGTCCCTAGTTATACCATTCATTCCACTGAGTTAAATCTGCTGTTACATCTAGAAACATAGAAACACAGAAGATGACGGCAGATGAGGACCGCAAGGCCCATCCAGTCTGCCCATTTCTTTTTCTACCTTATGAATGTGCCATAGGCCTTTGCTCTGTCAATGGCCTATCTATTCATACTCATCTGTATTGCTCCCTTATGCCTATCCCATGCCTGTTTGAAGCCCTGCACTGTATTCATATCCGCCACTTCCTGAGGTAGGCCGTTCCATGCATCGACCACCCTTTCTATGAAAAAGAACTTCCTCACATTACCCCTTAATCGGCCACCCTCTAATCTCATGCTGTGTCCTCTTGTCCTGCTATTTTTCTTATATTGAAACATGTTAGACTCTTTCACCTTGTTAATGCCTTTAAGGTGTTTGAATGTTTCAATCATATCACCTCTCTCCCTCCTTTGCTCTACGGTACACATATTGAGTTCAGTTAATCTGTCCTCATATGTTTTCTGATGCAGTCCCTGCACCATTTTGGTTGCCCTTCTCTGGACTGCCTCAATTTGGTTAATGTCCTTGTGAAGGTGTGGCCTCCAGTACTGCATGCAGTACTCCAGATGGGGCCTAACCAGTGTCTTGTAAAAAGGGATTATTCCCTCCTTCTTCCGACTTGTGATACCCCTACTAATACACCCCAACATCCCTCTAGCCTTACTTACTGCTTTAGAGATCTGCTTAGATGATTTCAGGTCATCTGTGATGATGATGCCCAAGTCTCTTTCTTCCCTTGTGACTGCCAGCAACTCCTCTCTCAGCCTATAGGTGGCTTCAGGGTTTCTCTTCCCTATGTGCATGATCTTGCACTTCTTTGCATTAAACCCCAGTTGCCACCCTTCTGACCATTTTGCTAGTTTATCCAGATCTCTTCTCATTCTGCCCATACCATCTGGATCATCTATTCTGTTGTAGATCTTGGTGTCATCTGCAAACAGACAAACCTTACCCTCCAGTCCATCTGCAATGTCACTGATGAAGATATTGAAGAGGACTGGCCCCAGGACTGATCCCTGAGGTACCCCACTTGTGACTTGCATCTCTTGTGACTGTATACCGTTTACCACCGCTCTCTGTTTTCTGTCCATCAATCAGTTTGCCACCCAGTTGACCAATGTCTGACCCACCCCGAGCCTTCCCAGCTTATTAATCAATCTTCTATGTGGAACAGTATTGAAAGCTTTGCTGAAGCCAAGGTTGGCAACATCAACTGCTCACCCTTGGTCCACCACTCTGGTTACCCAGTCAAAGAAATCTATGAGATTAGTTTGACAGGACCTTCCTTTTGTAAACCCATGCTGTCTTGGATCCTGTGCTCCTATGGATTCTAGGTGTTGCACTATCCTTTCCTTAAGGAGTGTCTCCATAATCTTGCCCATTAGTGAGGTAAGACTGACTGGTCTGTAGTTCCCTGCCTTCTCCCTGCTACCACTCTTGTGGAGCAGGATCACATAAGCCCTTCTCCAGTCTTCTGGGAAAGCCCTGTGCTCAGAGACTCACTAAACAGTTCTGATAATGGCTCTGCTAGTTCCACCCTTAGCTCCTTTAGTACCCTGGGATGTATGCCATCAGGTCCAATTGCCTTGTCCACTCTGAGCTTATCGAGCTGTTGTAGGGCCCTTTCTTTTGTGAAGGGACTAGTGCATACCTCCCTCCCCCCTGTGTCCATGGTGCAGAGCTGTGGGCCCTGCCCTACCTTCTCTTCAGTAAATAATGAGCAGAAGTATCTATTCAGGATAGATGCTTTTACATGGTTCTTCTCCTCCTCACATGCCCCCTGATCCCCTTTAATCTTAGCAATACCCCCTCTGGACTTCTCCTTTCACTAATGTATCTATAGAAAGTCTTGTCACCTTCATTTACTGTTCATGCTAGTGTTTCTGCAGTTTGGGCCTTTGTCTGCCTTACTGCCTTCGCTGCTTCCCTTAGGGAAGTTTGGTATGCCTCCCTATCTTCATCCTGCTGCATTCCCTTATATTTCCTGAAGGTCAACCTTTTGGCTCTGAGATTTTCTGCTACTGTGTTTGAGAACCAAAGTGGTTTCCTTCTTCTTTTGCACTTCCTTTTCTCACTAACACAATTGGAAATTGCTTTAAGTATTGCATCTTTAATGCTTGCCCATCCCACTTTGCCTGTACCCCCTCACCTGTATTTCTTTTTGCCAGGGCTAGCTTTACTCTGTTGGCCATCTTATCAAAGTCATCTCCTCTGAAGTCCCATATTTTTGCCTTGGAATGGGATGATTTTGTTCTAGTGGCCAAATTTAACCATACCATGTGATGGTCACTGGCCCCCAGGTGACCTTCTACCTGGAGATATGTGATCCTTTTCCTGTTAGTCAGTACTAGATCTAGGATAGCCCTGTCTCTAGTGGGTTGTTGTACCAGTTGTTTGAGGCCCTCCCCCTGCAGGGAATCCACCATGTGTCTAGTTCTGGCAGATGTCCCTGCTGGTATTGACCAGTCTGTTTCTGGCATGTTGAAGTCTCCCATTATCAGAACCTCCCCTTTAGCTGTCATGTCTAGTTACCAGGTGCCATCTGAAGTCTGATGGAGATCAAGCATTTGTAGTAGCAATGCCTGCATGTAAAACTTGCTACTTTTGTATATTTGCACAAGCACCTTGGTGGAGTGTTTTAAAGTAGGCTTTAAAAACTGACCTGTTTGCAGAAGTCTTTCCTGCTCTGTCACTACATTGACATTGTTGCTATATTTTATTGGGCTCAACAGTTGTTCAGTTTAATTTATTTACAAATATGTTTTGATTATGTAGATTTTTATACTATGTTTCATTGTACAATGCTCTAAACCCTTGGGATTAGGGCTGGGTGAAATTAGCAGATTTTGATTATGTGGAATGTTCACAAAATTACATGAAATTCTGTGAAACTTCATGAAATTTTACAGACTTTTGCAGAAATTTCCAAAATTATTTAGTTCATCATAACTCAGTATGATAGCTAGAGATCTGTCATTTGGCACACATACAGTAGTGTTTGGAAGAGGCCATAAAGCAATGCCATGCTCCATGACATTTGGATGTGGGGCAAGGAAGTTACAGGGGCTCAAATTCTGGCAATTTCTTATTCACAGAGACATTTCTGAAAATATTTCTGTGTTTTGCGACTTAGCCACCTTTGGAACCAGATAACTGAAAATTTACATGCAAACTTTCTTGGAAGAGTAATAGAACCTGGTAAATAGAGATGTCATTGGTTATGTAAATTGTAAGTTAAGGAGTTCTAAATTTCACAGCTTAATTATTTGACAAATTGTTTAAAAACTTTCAAAACATTTGGATGTTTATAGCTCCACTGCTATTGCAGGTATACACTAGACATTTGGCATGCATACCAAAGTAAATATGTCCTGGAATCTAATTAAGCTGGATAAAAATGGTTTTGTAGGTTAAAATTTATTGTGGATACTTTAGAAATTACTAATTGGCAACATTTGCTCAGAAATTTATGGATGCATAACCTATAATGCCACTAGAATTCCACTTGTGGAATTTAACTTTCTCAAAGTACTTACCTCCACTGAATCGCCTTACCTACACTAGCATCATGGCCTTGCAATACTCTTCCAACACTCATGTGACAGCTATGCCTAGCACCATGCTACACCATGACTAAAGATGTCCAGATGCTTGTGTCACATTGGCCTGAGTCACAATTGGTTGTAAGGCTTGGCATCACTTGGTGCCACTGTTTTCAAATAGTAAAAATATACACTGTTATGTGTAGGGTTGTTAAAAAGTCAGCAGGTGCTATTGTATAGAAACAATGCTGCATTTGTATGTGCCTCCACAACTCACTAAATCAGTGAGCTCTAGTGGTTATCTGGCATATTGGCAGAATTCAGGCTAGTGCACAGGTATGTCCATGACTATTCTTTATGGTTCGTCACTCAAGATAGTGACCTGACACTTGGCAGCACTATACATGTACTATCGAGCCTTCTATGAATGCTACCTTATTGCCACTTTCCTCAACCTTTATCTTCCTCTATAATGGAAACTCAAGTGTATGACTGGATAAAATGTATGGGCATGGCTTAAATAAAAGTATCATAGCATTCCACAATTTTACAAAAACTCATGAAATTCAACTTTAATTACTGATGTTACTTTGGAATCCTTGGCTGTTGATAACTTGGTCAGCCTTTGAGCAGGAGATTAAAGTTTACCCACACAGTCTCTTTGTTTTCCATATTGTTTATTCCCATCTTTGGCAGCTATCTCTCAGGGGTATACTTCATTCACAGGGGTACACATTGATCAGGCTGAATACTGCCATCACTCAGTTGGCTACCAGGTTTTTCTCCAACATTTTCTCCTTCCCGTCTCCCCTGGAGACAGTGGTACCTCTGTCAGATTCACACAGCCACAGCTTCCCCTACAGCAGGAACAAGCTCTCTGACCCAGCCACAGGGCTTGCTGTGTTAGTGGAACCCACCTCCAACTCTCCCCAACTGAGATGCACTGTGGAGAGACAGCCATCCCAACCATCCTGGCATAACTTCCTGGGCTCACTTCTGAATCCATGTCATAAGCATGGCAGTGCAGTGCTCTACTGCTGGGCTGTAGGGATGGCCATAAATCCTAATATTCAGGGTCAATGAACCTAGAAAAACTGGTGATATTCTGTTCTCAAGTTTTAAAATTATAGAGGCTTAAAATTCTGTCTTTTACATATTGCAAAATGCAGTTTTAACATTTCCTATCTGTTTGTAGGTACCTAACTTAGTCATCTGTAATGCTAGAATTCTGAAACCTGGCATGCATCTGTATGGACAGTGATAAAACCAGTGTACCAAATTGGGTGCTAGTTGGACTTCCCTGTCTTAAACTAGATGGAAATAACTGGAATCACAATTTCAATTAAATTTCATGAAAGGTTCATGAAAATGTCATGAAATTTAATGAAATTTCATGGAAGTGAAATCAGTAGTTTAGACATGGCATGCATCTATATGGATAGTGGTAAAACCAGTGTACCAAATTGGGTGCTAGTTGGACTTACCTGTCTTAAACTAGATGGAAATAACTGAAATCACAATTTTGATTAAATTTCATGAAATGTTCATGAAAATTTCATGGAAGTGAAATCAGTATTTTACCACAGTTTCACAAGTGAAAGAAAAATTAGCCCAGCCTTACTTGGGATGTAGTGCTATATACAATTGTCTTGCCTTTCTTAACCCTGGTTTCCTGAATTAGGTTTTCTTTCTCTGGTGGTCTTGCAATGTGTGTAGGCATGTGGGTGTATGCGTGTGTGTGTGTGTGTATGTGTGCGTGTGTGTGTGCATGCAGGCAGGCATGTAGGCATGTGTGTGTGTGTGCACACATGCATGAGTGTGCACTGGCTTCCAGCTGGTGACATTCCCCAAAATGGCTACATCACACTTGTGGCCATGATACAGGACCTAAAATGACCTTGCTTGCAAATACTGTATGTAACCCATTCCATTTCATGCAAAGCTAACCCATAAAAATTGAACTGCACTAAACCTATCACCCTTTTTCTGTTGAAGCTGTTTGTTTATTCTATACAAATTCTGCTATTGTTTGGTTCCACAAGGACATGAACTACATCATTTTGAACTACATCATATAGTTCTATTATGATCCTGCCAATAAAAGGCCAGTACAGCTGTTACCATAACTGAATGTGAACCAGCATTTCAAATGGCTGCTCCAGGAATAAAAAAAAACTATGGGACTGATGCTGGCAAATAACTCATAATGTACAGTAATGTATGGCATTACTGTACACCCTCGAAAGTGCTGTGTTCATCAAATGCTTTTAAAAATAGAAAGAAAATCCAGAACAAATACAAATCTGAACAATGTGGTAATGTGAAATTAATGTGTGGTCATTAGAGATGGGCTAAGTGGCCCCAATTCACTCTGCAAAGTGAATCACAAAGCAAAAGCGGATTCGTGGAGTGCTTTGCAATGCGAAGTGGAGTGCTTCGTGTTATAATGGGTAATGCGAAGTCTATTGAAAACAATGACTTCGCATTACTCCGCTTTCCCAAACCACTACTCCACCAACTTTTAAGGTGAAGTACATTGAAAACAATGTACTTCGCCTCACTTTGCCTTGTTTTTAAGCTCCAAAGGTGAATTTTGCAGTGATTTATGGGATTTCAAGTCACATGGGCTCTATATTGTTCTGCACAGCTTCAGTTCAGGGTAGTGTGTGTGTAAGAAGCTGTAGGAGACGGTCTGCTCTGAGAGCTCTCTGTGATTCAAACCTTCTAAAAGCTGTTAAAAAAGCCTTTTTGAGTAATTATTTTTGTTCAAACTTTAGTTCATCGATTGGAGGAAACCCTTCTGTGCTCATATCATTGAGCATGTATTGTTTGTGTGTGGATTTTAAATGTTAATGTACAACATTGAGTCTGTGTAGCAAGAGACAGTGAAAGTGTGCTTTGGGGGAGGGGCATATCTGTGGTGTAGGTAGATTAACTTGGAGAAAAAAGACAGTTCTTTCTGTTTTGGCGATATTTTTCTTGTGTAACTGTGTTAATGTACGCACAGTAATATTTTCAATAATTCTTGCCATTTTTTTGCTGATTGTTGTGGTGCAGCACTGCATAATTTTAGTTTGTTTAAAATATGTGGTTATATTACTGAAGTTTTCAATTTGTTTCACATTATTTAGTGTGTGTGTGAGTATGTGTGTGACACGTGTCATCAAATCAGACACCTTTTATTGTTGCCACATAGTAATTTCAGCAATGTGAATCTGTTATCCACTACAGCTGTGTGATTTTTGTACTTCTTTGTGGCATCTTTACTGGTACTTGTACTAGTGACTGTTATTACAGCAGTGAAGTACACTGCCCTCCCATAGCTCACCCCAACTGGCAAAGGTATTCTTTTCCAGATTTGAATTTCTGATGGTGAGCACTGGTTAGGTGTTGTGCCTCTGCATCTGCATCTCTTCAATGTGCAGTGCAATCTTAATCTGTCTGTGCATTTGCATCTCTTTAGGGCCCAATCTCCATCTGTAATTTAAGTCACAGTTGTTTCTTTGGCTTCCCTTCAGAGTACTGGACTGGTGTGGTACATAATTCTGCATGAACATTGTACTCATTAATATGTATTTTTTTAGTCAGGACCATCACCACGTTCACGGGTCACTCATGATACCAATCACGTTTATCATCACCACTGCCACAAATGAAGTTACAAATCATGATTTACGATCACATCACGAATCACAATATTAATTTTTTTACTAGTTACTTGGATGTATTGTAAGCCTGTTTTGTAGTATCTCTCCAGGCTTTACCACCCCACCACTGTACTCATTAATAAGTGTTTTTAAGTTGGGGAGTTTTGTGCTACAGCTCGTCGGGGAAGTACAGCCATAGGCATTCACATTCCCAATACAGTTCCATATTGGTTATCTCACACCGTCAACACCAAATTACGTTCTTCATCATGACGGTCACAAATGCAGTCCCAAATCATGATTCATGATCATGTCATGAATCACAACAATAATTTTTTTATTAGTTACGTGGATATATTGTAAGCCTGTTTTGTAGTATCTCTCCAGGCTTCACCACCTCACCATTGTACTAATTTATAAGTGTTTTTAAGTTGGGGAGTTTTGTGCTACAGCTCATTGGAGAAGCACAGCCATAGGCATTCGTGTTCCCTCCTGTACAGCATGTGAGTTACAGTACTGTAAGTAGTGGCGGGCGAAGTGGCCCCAATTCACTCCATGAAGTGATTCACGGAGTAACGCATAATCCTCAGAGCACTCCACAATGTGAAGCGGGTTACTTCTCTTCATAATGAGGAACGTGAAGTCCATTGGAACCAATGACTTGGTGTTATTCTGCCTTCCCCAAACCACTTCTCCACCAGTTTTTAGGCAAAGCACATTGAAATCAATGTAATTTGCTTCACTTCACCTTGTAATTGAGCTCCAAATGAAATTCTGCAGTGATTCATGGGATTGCAGGTCACATGGGCTCTAGATTATTCTGCACGGCCTCAGTTCTGGCCTGGGTAGTGATGTAGTAGTAGCTGGAGACAGTTTGCTGTCAGAGCTCTTCGATTCAAACCTCTAAAAGCTGTTTAAAATGCCTTTTTGAGTCATTTTTTTCTCAAAATTTAGTACATCAATTGTAGGAAACGCTTCTGTGCTCATATCATCTAGTAGTCATTGTTGTGTGTGGATTTTGAATGTTAATTTAGAACAGTAAGTCTATGTACTGTGAAGTGTGCTTTGGGGGAGGGGCGTAGCTGTGGTGTTGGTACATTAACTTGGAGAAAAAGGCAGTCTTTCTATTTTGGTTATATTTTTCTTGTATAACTGTGTTAATGTACACACAGTAATATTTTCAGTAATTCTTGCCATTTTTTTGCTGATTGTTGGGTGCAGCAGTGTATAATTTGTCTGTTTAAAATATTTGGTTATATTACTGTAGGTTTTCAATTTGCTACGCATTACTTTTAGTGTGTGTGTGTGAGTGTGTGTGCGATGCATGCCATTAAATCAGACACCTTTTATTGTGCCACAGAGTAATTGCAGCAGTGTGAAAGTGCTATCCACCGCACCTGCATGAATTTTGTATACTGCTTTGTGGTATCTTTACTGGTAGTGGATTAATACTGCCATGCACTAATCCCCCCAACTGGCAAAATGTATTCCTTTCCAGTTTTGGATCTGTGACTTGTGAGCACTGGTTAGGTGTTGTTGTGCCTTTTCGTATGCATCCCTTGAGTGCGCAGCACAGTCTTAATCTGTCTGTGCATTTGCAGTGCACCATTAATTCTGGGAGACTGCATTTCTTGTCACACTCTCATTTCACTTTGTCAGCACTGGGGAATTTTCTGGACACAAGACAGCAGCATTTTGGGGATGCACATTAATTCTGGTGACTCTGTGTGTGACCATTGCACACATGACTGACTGAGCCATTAATTCTGGGACACTTTGCATTTCATGTTACACTCTCATTTCACTTTGTCAGCATGTGTAAATTTTCTGGACACAAGACAGTTGCATTTTGGGGATGCACAATAATTCTGGGGACTGTGTGTGAGTACTGCACGCATGACTGAGTGCGCCAATAATTCTGGGGGACTTTGCATTTCATGTTATGGTCTCATTTCACTTCGTTACCACTTGACAATTTTCTGTACACAAGACAGATGCATTTTGCCAATTCAGAAGAAATCTGGGGACTCTGTGTGACCACTGGTGTATGACTGAGTGCGCCATTAGTTCTGGGACACTTTGCATTTCATGTTACGCTCTCATTTCACTTTGTCAGCATGTGTGGATTTTCTGGACACAAGACAGTTACATTGTGGGGATGCACACTAATTCTGGGGACTGTGTGTGAGTACTGCATGCATGACTGAGTGCGCCATTAATTCTGGGGGACTTTGCATTTGATGTTACGCTCTTATTTCACTTCATCAGCAGTGGTGAATTCTCTGGACACAAGACAGTTGCATTTTGGGATTGGGAATTCTGGTGAGTCTGGTAAATATTTTTGGAGCCTCAGTAATGTTTACTTTCTGTCATGCTATCATGAAGTATTTGTCAAAAAGCAGGACTGAGCACTGCAATTATACTATGCTAAACTACATGTGTGCAGTCTGTCTTCTTTCCTGTGTGTGCAGACACTGTCCAATGTCAAGTTGCAAACATATATATATATAAATATATATATATATATATATATATGCTGATGCTGACTTGTTGCACTGTTCATGGTGATGGTATAAAGAATAAAGATAAGAATATATATTGTATATTTAATTTGTACCATCAACGGCAGCAGACAAAGTCATATGATATGTTTTCAGAGGTCTTGGGCCAGTGTGCACCTCAATCACTTGTCACACAGACACAGTGCACACATGACTTTGTGGAGATAATAGCACAAAAAATCATGCTTTTAAACAAACCATACCCAACAGACATAAAATATTGCTGAGGCAACAAAGATATTTTACGGTGTACAGACATGTTCAAGTCAGAGTATGTAACAGGTCCTGCAGTTCACTGCCACCACACTGTGCTACCACTGGCACCCTGTCATGTTATGGTGTACATCAACTTGCTGAAAAACTGACACTGCCAGTGTAAACTAGAAATACATATTCCAGAACAAATAATGAAAAGAAGGAATGTGGTAGTACAGTGTGGTGGCAGTGAACTGAACCTTACATATTTTCTGACTTTATAATGTCTGTACACCATGAAATGTTTTGGGTGTATCAGCAGTACTTCATGTCTGTTAGATACGGTTTGTTGAAAAGCAGAAATTTTGGTTGCTATGATCTCCTAACAAAATATACATTGCATAGTCTTATCTTTATTCTTTATACCATAAAAACTGCAACACGTCAGACAACAACCAGCATGTATATGTTTGCAAGAAGGTGGACGGTGTCTGAAGTACATACACAGACAGGAAAGAAGACTGACTGCACACATGCAGTTTAGCACAGTATACTTGCACTGCTCAGTCTGCTTTTCCACAAACACTCCACCACAGAAAGTAGACATTAATGAGGCACCAAAACAGAGTGCGCTCACACACATACAATTAACAGAAGGAAGGGAGGCCAGAATACAAAGTGTCACACATATGGAAGACAACAAAAAAAGGCATAATTACACACAAGGGTCAAGGATGGTGGAGGAATACATTTAATAACACAACAAGGAAGGTATGGGGGGGCACATGGTGTGAGGAAAAAAAACTAATGTGGATCCCATGGTGATCCAGCAGCAGTTCCAGCATGGAAATAATTTGCAACTGATGTCCCTCTATGTGATCCAGCCGCTGTTCAACAACACTCACCCTGTCATTGTTCTCCTTTACAGCACTCCAGAGAACTGCCACGTCAGCCTGCATTATGCACAGTTCTCTGAGGTCCAGGCGTTCTACAGGCTGGGCTGACCTGCTGGTGGTGGTGGGGGGGATTCTGCTCTGGCCCTCCTCTTCTTAGGGTCACCACCATGCACAGCTGCACCCTCTGCCACAGAAGGTCCAGCAGGTGCAGGCATGGCCCATTCTATGGCAGCCTGCACACTCCAACTGGTGGTGATTGAGCATATGGGTGCGCTGGCCCCCAGTCCTCAGATGAGTCCCCCGGGGGCCACAGCGCATCTCCACCTCACATAGGTGGCACCTGACCACACTGCTGTGCCCCCCCAACACAGTCAAAAAACTGCCAAACAACAGAGATGTGGGGAGGACCAGGCACAGGCAGGGGAGGCCAGATGAACTAGCAGCTGGCTGGTCACAGTGCTCAGCAGGGTTGGGATCCACATCTGGGCCTGGGGGCACAGGCACATCCTGCTCCAGAGGATCTGGTGCGGGAACTGGTGCTGGATGTGGTGATGGTGGTTCAACTGCCTCAGAGTCAGGAGGCAGTGCTGGTCCTGCTTCTGGGGGGGGGATACTCAGAATTTTCGATCAGTCCAACAGGAACTGGTGGCCATGCCCCCGATGCATGGACATGGTATAATGCCTACCAGTACCACGCTCCCAGAGCTGTCCCCACCCCAGACATTCCCTCATCCTGGTCCATCTGTCCTTCTGCACTCCCTCAGTCCAAGCAATGACTACTCACACTGTCACACAACACACACGCACAGTCACACAGACACAGACAAATAACTTACTACTTATAAAGGTAAGAAAAATAAATTTACAGAAAGAACAAATTAAGTAAAAAAGAGTACAGAAAAGACAAAGAAATGTAGCTTTTAAAAAAGCTGTTGGATCTAAATCAAAGTTTAAATCTCCTCCTCGCTCTGATATCCAAGTCTCGGCAGTGACAAAACAACACACTCCTCTCTCTCCTTCTCCATCTGCACAGGAGAAAGTGAAAGTGTCTGCTTGTATGACTCACTTCCTTCCTTTTCCTGCCTGGCTATGGCTAAAGAGCATGGTGAAGTCTATTGAAAACAGCGACTTCGCCTTGTCATTCTGCCTTAACACGAAGTGGTAATGACATGGTGGAGTGAGCACTTTGCATTGCCCACTCCACTACACAAAGTGCCCTCTTTGCGGTCACTTCACTGGTGGAATTCAAATTTGCTGCATCTCTAGTGGTCATGTGCCACTTTCAATCAAGAGTGGTTGTTTGAATCAAGCCATCCTATAAGACACAAAAGAAAAATGCAGAAAGCAATGAAGTTTATTTGGGGGAAACAGGAACATAGGAACAGGGATATGGAAGGACAGATGGGATGAGGCAGATTAGCATACCAATACTCTGATTACACCCATCCAACCCATGATGGGTATAATCATATACTGTCAAAGAACTGGTATGTTGACAAACAACTTGTTTTTGGCTTGTTCATTTAGTTTACTAAGCATTACCACCCACAAACATTTGGAGTTTGATTGTTCACCTGGGGCTTGCTGTCACACATGCCTCCCATTACAGTGTGACTACCTATAATATTCTCTGCATTGATAAGGTAGATAAACAAATACAGATACATAGATACATAGACAGTGTCAGCAGATAAGGGCCTATAGCCCACCCAGTCTGCCCATTTGAGCTTGTAAGTTCAGTTTATGTTTTCCTAGAAGTCTGTTGCCCCTTATCCCAACCTCCAGAATTCCTTTATGTCTATCCCCTGCATTCTTTAATCCCGTGATTGTTTCAGCCCCCACCACTTCCTCTGGCAGGGTGTTCTACTTGTCCACCACTCATTCTGTGAAGAAATTCTTCCTCATGTTTCCTCTGAATCGTACTCCCTCCAACTTCATCCCATGCCCTCTAGTCCTGGAACATCTTTTTCGCTTAAAAATAGTGTATTCCTGCATCCTGTTCCTCCCTGTAAGATACTTGTATGTCTCTATCATATCCCCTCTCTCTCTCCTCTCCTCCAGGGAGTACATGTTCAGTTCCTTCAACCTGTCTTCATAGGACTTGTGATGCAATCCATGCACCATCTTTGTTGCCCTCCTATGAACCTTCTCTACCCTGTCTATGTCCTTACATAGGTATGGTCTCCAGAACTGTACACTGTACTCCAGGTGGGGCCTCACTAGTGTCTTGTATAGTGGAATTATGACCCTTTTCCTGCTGGTGATGCCCTTGCCTATACATCCCAGCATCCTATTTGCTTTACCTGCTGCCTTGTCACACTGTTTCCTACCTTGAGGTCATCAGAGATGATAAGTCCAGGATCCCTTTCCTGCTTGGTGCATGCTATATCCTCACCCCCCAACTGATATATTGTGCCAGGGTTTTTGTGCCCCATATGCATTATCTTGCACTTCCTTGCATTGAATTTCAACTGCCAAACCCTTGACCATTCTTCAAGTTTCTGCAGGTCTCTTCTCATTCTCGCTACACTCTCTGGTGTGTCTACTCTGTTACAGAGCTTGTGTCATTAGCAGTGAAATTCTGCCTTCTAGGTCCCATGCGAATGTCACTGATGAAGATGTTGAATAGGACCGTCCCAGCACTGATCCCTGTGGTACCCCACTGGTCACTCTTCCTCTGTGGAGTGACAGCCATTTACCACCACCTCTGTGTCCTGCCACCCAGCCAGTTACCTACCCACCACACTACTGTCATGCCCACACCCTTATTCCCAGTTTGTGTAATAGTCTTCATGTGGCACAGTGTCAAAGGCCTTGCTGAAGTCCAGATAGGCCATGTCCACTGCCCTCCCCTGATCCACCTCCCTAGTCACCCAGTCAAAAAATGCAATGAGGTTGGTCTGACATGACCTCCCCCTGGTGAAACAATGCTGCCTTGGGTCCTATAGTCCATTGACAACCAGATGTTCCACCAATCTCTCCTTCAGTAGTGCTTCCATGATCTTCCCCACTACCGAGGTGAAGCTGACTGGTCTGTAGTTCCCTGCTTCCTCTTTGTTCCCACTTTGTATAAGGGACTACATCTGCTGTCCTCCAGTCTTTGGGTACCTCCCTGTTTCCAGTGATCAGCTAAACAGGATAGTCAGAGGTTCAGCCACCACCTTTTCTTAGTTCTTACACCCTGGGGTGCACCCATCTGGCCCCATTGCTTTATCAACTCTTATTACTTCCAGTTCCTTCAGGACCTTTCTCGTAAAGGGACTTGTGTCCATTTCTGCACCATTCTCACCCCTTGTACTCCCTTCAGACCCATTACCCTCCTCTTCCTCAGTAAAGACTGAGCAGAAATACCTGTTCAGTATGTCAGCTTTTACTATTGTCATCCTCCACGGCCCCCATCCTCCCCCTTCAGTCTCACTATCCTCCTTTGTCTTTCTTTTTTTCACTTATGTACCTGTAAAAGGTTTTGTCCTCTACCCACTGATTTTGCAATGTGTTCTTCTGTCTGAGCTTTGGCTTCCCTTACTGACCTCCCTGACTCTTTGCTTCTCCTGGTACTTCTCCCTATCCCCTTCTGCATGTGTCTTTTGTATTGCCTGAATGCAATCTTTTTGGCTTTCACTTTCTTTGCTACCTCTTTGGAAAACCATAATGGTCTCCTCTTCCTTTTCCTTTTGCTAACCTGCTTAATGCTTAATTCTGTTGTTCTTGTAATCCCCATTTTAAATACTGCCCACTGTTCCTCAACCCCTGATTCCTATCCCATTCCCCTTAATGCCTCTTTCAAGTATCTCCCCATTTTCCCAAAGTCTGCCCCCCTAAAATCCAGGATACGTGTTTTTGTATGGTTTGGTTCTGCTCTTTCCATGATTTCAAACCACAATGACTGGTGGTCACTGTTCCCCAGGTGCTCCCCCGCTGTTATCCCCATCACACTGTCCTGTGTGTGAACACAAGGTCCAGTATTGCCTTCTGCCAAGTTGGTTCCATGACCAGTTGCTTGAGGAAGGCACCCTGAAGGGAGTCCAGGATAAATCTGCTCCTAGTTGGTGCTGCTGCTGGGATGCTCCAGTCCATGTCTGGAATATTGAAGTCTCCAACCAGTACTACCTCACCCATGTCTGCCATCCTTTGGATGGCTAGCATCAGCTCCCTATCTGTTTCTTCCTCCTGGGCTGGTGGTCTATAGACCACACCTGTGCAGATGGCTGTCCCCATTTTCCTTTCCAGCTTAACCCACAGTATCTCTCCCCATTTTGTTCCTCCTGGATCTCTGTGGCCCTTATGTCATTTTTCACATACAGTGCCATCCTCCTCCCTTCCTGCCTGCTCTGGTTCTCTTCTGAATATGTTGTAGCCTGGTATGGCCATCTCCCAGTCATGGTTATCATTATACCAGGTTTCAGTGATGGCCACAATGTCCAGGTCTGACTGCACCATGACAGTCTCCAGATCCTCCATCTTGTTGCTAAGGCTCCTGGCATTTGCACACATGGCTTTCCATATTCCAAATATTGTTAGGTAACACACATGTTTAGTCACACCACCCTCCAAGTAATAATCGCCAAACATATCCCAAGACTCAGACCTCAACCGTCCCTTTTGGGAGCACCCACAGTCCATGTATGCACACAGTAAAGTGACAGAGACTGGTGCATTACTTAAGGGGAGATTTACAAGTTTAATGGGGATTCCAAATAACAGCTCCTACTTACAGTAAATAAATAAGAGTTGAAATGAAAGACTCTTAGTTTGAAGAAGCATTCTGTCACTGGACCCTTCTAAAGATCATGCAGGCTTGCCCAATCTAACTATTGCTAAATACTTACAATAGCTGCAGGCCCAGGCCCTGGGTATGTACTCAGCATTAGTCCATTGTCATACCATATTCCCTATTGCATGCCTGAGGATGGAGTGGGACTTTCTTCCTCTGGAACAAGGGGTAGGAGGGGAGAAGTGGAGGAAGAAGAAGGCACAGTGAAGGAATTCAAGATTTAGGGAGGGAGAGGGGAATATACCATGGTGTATGGCAGTACTGGGGTTTAGGGAAGATGGATGGATGGTAGGTGACAGGTAAGGGAAGAGAAGAGAAGAGAAGAAAGTGAGAGATGGGGAGGGGAAGAGATGAAAGAGATGAGAATAGGTGGGGGAGAGAGGACACAGGGAAAGGAAGGGGGAAAAGAACAAAGCAGAGTGACATTGATAGGAACATTGTTGCGTACCCTCCAGTAAAAGGTAGGTTATATGTAGGTCATAACAGTATATACTGACAGCAAAGAAAGCAGAGTGAGCAAGATTAGGCTGGGCAGAGCAGTAGCTACCAAAGGTAGACTAGCTAGAGAAGGCAGGTAACCCAATCAAAATAGTGAGGCAACAGTTATAGAACCCACCACACTGGGCCAAGTTAGGTAGTAGTTACCTTTACAGTGCTGCAAGTAGGAGAGCAGCAGTGCTGATGAGACTATACACAGTGCCATCTAGAGGTAGAATGTCAGTTCAGGCAAGGAACTATGTACAGATGAATCTAGGTGTGAAAGCAACAGTGCAAAGGCATACAAATCACAGAGGCAAATAAAGCAGGCAGCTAATTGCAAGAAGGCTAGGTAGGTTAACTGGGGAATCAAGCAGAAAGCAGTCTAGGTTAATATAAGTGGTTAAATGTAAACAGCAATGTAATGGCTGACAGACACAGTGGCAATATCACCCAGGCAGCAGATTGAAAATGGCTAAGTAGGCTAACTGTGGAATCAAACAGTACACAACCTGGGTTAATATAAGTAGCTAAATGTAAGCATCAATACAATGGCAGACAATCACAGAGGCATAATGAACCAGGTGACAAATGGAAAATGTCTAGGTAGGCTAACTCTGGAGTCAAGCAGTAGGCAGCCTGGGTTATTAGCAATATAAGCAGCAATGCAGTGGCAGACAATCGCAGAGGCATAAAGAACCAGGCAACAAACTGAAAATGACTAGGTAGGCTAACTGTGGTATCAAACAGTAAGCAGCCTTGGTTGTAATATACAGTTAACATTAGCTACAATGCAATGGCAGACAGACACAGAGACAAAATGAATCACACGGCAAATTGAAAATGGCTAGGTAGCCTAACTTTAGAGTCATGCAGCTGGAGTAAATATATGTAGTTAACATACAGAGTAACAATAACCTGGCCACTGTATGAGAGAGGCAATAGTCATAGAGGTCTCCGGGAGAGAACAGTTAGACATCAACAGATCTGAGTCCAGTGTGTTTGGCTGAAGACCAGATAGTGAAAATGCTGAAAAAGAAAGGAGCAACTTAGCACAGTCAGCAGGAGGTCAAGCAGAGTCTCTGACCAATGGCTGTTACCATGACTGACACCCAAGGTAGACACCCTTTGCACTGCGGCCCTTCACACAAGGACTGCAGCAGAGGACTGCTACAGCTGTCACACATTATGGGAGAGATCTGATTGTCTACAGTACTGGGGTTATCGGTTTCTCTATCCCAGCCATTTAGATCAAGTTGGGGCAGTGTTTGACTGCTGGTTCCTGTGGTGCAGGAGGGACAAAGCCTCCTCACACACAATGCTTGTGGCTGTGCTGAATGCCCAGGAAAAGCACTTGGCTGCATTTTGGAGAACAAAGAGAATTTCAAAATTTGCCACCTTGCAGCCCTGTTATCTGATTGGCTGCAGCACTGAGAGCATCAGTTTTTCTGTCCCGATTGTTGGGACTGGGTCCGGACTCTGTGCTTGACTATGTCTTCTGTGGTGCTGGGACCACTGTATACTGCTGTTTGTTCCTATTAAGCACTGAGAAAATATGCAGTGTTTTGGAAGTTAATAACCATGTTGTTCTGGAGTACAGATAATCATAATAGCTCTTAATTTTCAGAGTGAATAATGTCTTGAAAGGTCAGTAATATCATAGCTTCTTAAATACTGAGACTAATTGTTTCTATCATTGTTAATAGGGCTCTGATTTGTGGAATAGCAAGGTTTAAAACTGCATTGGCAATTTCAAAATAAAAAGGTATGTTGAAACAGTGCAGTGCTTGATCCTGCTGAAAAGCTGTGACCTCAGGGCTTAAAAGATTCCTAGGGCTATAATCATAACATTACATTTTCAAGTATTTTATGGTGGGGTTTACTGTTCCTCTAATACTGCACCTCTTTGAGATACCCACATGCTACTTGCAGCTCGAAGTAGCAGCTGGCCCTGACTAGTAACTTATATTATATGGCGTGTTTCCAGTGGGCTACATGATAAGATCACAATGTTATGGTGAGATGTGTTTCACAACGACAGGCACAATAACACACTCCTGCTATAGCATGTACCATGCTGAAGTCATTTCAACAAGACATACTGACCTGAAAACATCAGGAGCCATGCTAGCCTGAGAATGGAGGACTCCCCACAGGGGAACTAAGCATATCCCAACAAAAGGCAGATTTAGGCCAGAAATTGACTTACCAATGTTATCTTATGTGCTATTTTCACACGGCATAACTTTATGCATGCACTTTTAGAGCATTCGAGATACCAGCAAATGTTATCATTATAAAGAAGCAATTATACTTCTTAGTAAGTTCAATCCATATCAGTAAGTTAGTGGTTCCTTCCTAAGAAAAATATAAAAAATACATCCCCCAGGAATAAGAAAAGTAAAAATGGTAACCTTTACAGTGGCACTAACATACTGGCCATTCCATACACGTGAGAGTCTGGTATTAAGCAACACATGTGGCTTTTGACTGGCTGGGGGGGGGCTTGGTTGGAAAACAGTGGAGGGAGGCAAAGTGTAGTCACAGTATCATACCGTAATATATATGTTAGGTTAAAAAAAGCAGATCCAAAAAATGGCGGATCATTTGCTGTAATGTGTGACTTGACCTTTTTGAGCAGTTCAGAATAAAAGCCTGTCCTCACCTTCATTCATGCCCTTTTCAGAGTCCAATGACCAGAGGATGTAAATTCACCAAATTTATCTCTTCCACATGTAAAGGTCCCAGTCTGCTCCTCTTATGGGTTTCTTTACATGTTCAAAAGTCCAGAAATTCAAAGATGCTGCACTGTGTCCAGTCACGCTGAAGTGCCTAGTAATGGAGAACTTCTTGTTCCTTCTAGTAATACATCCTTTATGTTCTTGGATGCATGTCTTTTGTTCTTTCATTGTTTTAATGCCATACACTGGGTCACATGGGCTGGTTAATACATAAAGCATGCCACATATGTGCTCTGACATGTCATGTGCTCTTGAATCCAGTATTTCTCTCCTATTGTTGGAGTCTTGAAATATTATTTTCGGATGGTGTGTGAGCAGATTGAGTACCTCCCACAAGGGAAACCGCCAAACATCAGAGGGCCTAGAGGATATTGTTGTTTCTCTGGTCCTAGAGGTCTATGAACTATATGCGCTACTTGATTTTGTATATATGATTTTTCTTAGATGCCATCAGAGGTTTCTGTCTTCTTCCTATCCTAGTTTTTCAGTTTTCCATTTTCTTCTGGCAGGGAGTGCTCTGTTAATACTGCATCTTTACTAGTTGATCTATTTCAACATGAAGTCCCTACTCTTGCCCCTTGTGATTGCCTCTCTCCTAGGTGCCCTCCTGTCAGTCAATTTCACAGCCTTTATTCTATCTTCTGAACAGGCCAAGCTCCAACACTTCATTAAAGTTCTATGCACCCAATATCCTGTCCCTTTTCCTCTATGATAGGAAAGTCCCTCTTCGGACCTCACACTCTGGTCTTTCTCCCCAACTTTGAGCATTGCCTTCTAGGCTTTTTCCTTTATTCAATCTCTTCCCCCCCTTTTTTTATTGGCACACTGTACTCTTATCTCTGCCTTTTTTCCCCTGCTCCTACTGGGTGGAGACACTGAACCCAACCCTGTCCCTTCAAACACACCTATCTCATCTGCTTGTAGTTCATGGGTAACTACTACTGGAATAAAAATCGCCCATATGAACGTATGCAGTCTCCCTGCAAAATTCACTGACCTAGAAGCCTGGCTTGCTCTACATAAACCTCACACACTCTGTCTCATGGAAACATGGCTTAAGCCACACCATGCTAACACTTCATTCCTACCTCCTGGCTACACCATGTTGTGCAAGAACAGGCCTGGTGAAAAAAAGGGTGGTGGTGTTGCTATCCTTGTGAGGGAACCTCTCTCTGCTTCTACTTCCCTCTGTGCTGACAATGATTCTCCCAGCGAATGACTTATTGTCAAAGTTACGTTGAGTGAAACTAGGAAACTTTATCTGGACAGCTGCTACAACCTCCTGAACAGGGGTGTAGCCAGCCTCCAAAGCTTACTCACTAGGTTTGGGTCTTTCTTCCCTGCCAGGGAATCTATCCTCCTAGGTGATTTCAACCTCAGCTGGTTAGAGCCCTTCGAATCTGACTATGCTAAAATGCTTAAGCAGCACAACCTGTCACAAATCCTCACCCTCCCTACTCAACTTAACCCTCATGCCTCTTCTCACTTCCTAATTGACTGGGTGATTACAAACTGTGGTGACCATGTTTTACAAGCTGGCACAGTATCTTACTCTATAAGCGACCACTCCCCTACCTTTGCCATATGGTCCTCTAAGGCACCCCGCCCCCTCCTCACAAGTATCTAACCTTCCACTACTTTAAACACCCTGACACTTTCCTACTACTTGGTGATCTAAGGGCTATTAACTGGCAGGGTCTATATGCTCACACGGATGCAACTCTTCCTGTCACTCACTTCACAGATGTTCTCATGGACATCCAGGACTGCCACTTTCCTATTACCACTCGGAGAGTTAGAGGTGGCCGCACCCATTGGATCACCAAAGAAATCCCCACTCCCATGAAGGAGAGAGACCAAATGTGGCCTGCCCATAAATTGACCACTTCCTCAACCATGTGGAATGAATACCGGCACCTGCACAACTGATGTAAGATTTTGTCCAGAACCTGAAACAGAATTACTACACCCACCTACAGAGAGTGAGTTTTGGAAATCCCAGTAATTTCTGGGACTCCATTAACTCATGCCTCACTCCTCACTCTAGCAGCTCCAATATTCAACTAACTTCCTCTTCTGGACTCTTGACAGATCCCACTGGGGTAGCCAAGGTACTCAACAACAAAGTCTCAGACCTGTCGGCCCTCCTCAGCAAACTCCCCTCTAGCAGTCTCCCTAGCCAGAGTTCACGTGCTTCCTCCTACCTGCCTTCCCATTCCCTTTGCTCAGCCTATCCTCCACCTAGTCAGTCCCCCAACACGGGGTCTTGCTCCACCCCCCCTGGTCTCCACCTCCCCCCCTGTCTGCTACCCTTCACCCCCTTTTTATTTCAAGACCATCTCCCCCAAGGATACCTTTAAACTCTTAACGGGCCTACCCAACATCAGGGTAGTCCGGGCACTGATGGCCTCTCCCCTGTTTTTCTCAAACTTGTTTCCTCAGTGATGACCAAACCTCTCGCCTTTATCTTTAATCTTGCCCAGACTACCTCCTGCCTGCCTCTTCCCTGGAAGTCTGCCAAGGTGGTTCCTATTTTCAAATCTGGGAACCCCCTCTTATCTGATAACTATCCCCCTATATCCATTCTCCCTCACCTTAGTAAGCTCCTTGAATGGGTTTTCACCAGCAGCTATCTGAGTACCTTGATAACTACAATATCATATGCAACCAGCTGAATGGCTTCCATAGGCTCCATAGCACCACTACTGCCTGGCCTAATTTGCTGACCACATCCTCACAAATACGGACCAAGGGCATGCCACTGGTGCTGATTTCATAATCTAGCTAAGGTCTTTGATCTTGTAAAGCACCCTTTCCTCCTCTACAAGCTACACTCCATCATCTGTTCCATGGCAACCATTAACTACCAGAGCTACCTCTCCTATCTCTCCCAATCTGTGTGCCCCGTCCCTGCCACATCTCCTGTCCTGATGGTCTCCTCCAAGGTACCTCAAGGTTCTATCCTGGGCCCCCTGTGCTTTACAATATTTGTAAACACCCTCTCCTCACACCGCCTCTCCTACCAATCCCTCCTTTATGCGGAAGACCTTGTTATCTTCCACAATAACAAATCCCTTCTACTCATATCCTCTGTCCTCACCCAGAACTATTGTGCTGCCCAAAACTGGTTCTCCTCCAATCTGATGCTGGTTAATGCCAAATAAACCAAGGCTGTGCTGTTTGTGTCTAAACCATACTTAGCCAGAACCCTTAAAGCTAACTCATCTCTTCATATCCCCCTCCTGATGGCCCTGCTCTAGAAGTCGTCATCTTTCAAATACTTGGGGATTACACTTGAACCGACCCTCTCCTTCACTGACCATATAAATCTCATAGTCCATAGTATAAATCAGAAACTTGGTGCCACATATCGTGTTAAACCCTATCTGACTGACGAGGCACACCTGGCCATTGCTAGTGACAACCTGCACCCCATCCTGGACTACTGCTTCCCAAGTTACACTTGCAGCTCTACCGCCCTGCGGGCTAGACTCTCATCTGTCTACAACAGTGTCTGCTGCTTTGCCCTGTCTGGCCTCTATTCCACTCACCACTGCAACCTATATAACTCCCTCGGATGGCTCTCATTGCAAGGCCAGTTTGATTTTACCCTTGGTTGCCTCACGGATGCTGTCATTCGTAGTGGCCCTGCTCCCCCCCCCCTTTTTTCATTTGTGAGCACCACTCCACTCTGAGGAGTCTCTGATCCTTTGTTGTCCCTCCCCTGGTGATTCCGGGAACCTCTACCAAAATGGGTGGCAATGCCCTATCAGTTGCAGCTCTCTCACTTTGGAATACGCTCCCTGCACCTCTCAGATCATCCAATTAGCATCTCATCTTTAAACAAAACCTGTAAATTCTGGTTCCTTGTTAGAGACACTTGCAACTGCTTGCCTAGATAGCAACCCCCCCAGTGTTGTTCTTACCCACCCAATCTGTCTAGACTCATTTCTGCTCCTGTTCATTTCTGCTCTGACACTTGTTTGATTGGGCTCATTTACTGTGCTGGTGGGGTTAGTGGACTCCTAGTTTCCCCTTTGGTCATGTTACTCATGCTTGCTTGTATTTGTAACTGCATAGTGACTTCCAACTATTTACTTGCTTCCTTGTAACATTTTTTACCTTTCTATAACAGCAATTATTTTATTGTTATTTGTTTTCACAGCTATTATTTTAAGTCCTACCACAGTCCTTGACCAATGTTGTTTTATCAGTCTGCCATTTTTCTGTTTGTACCTTACTCTGTAAAAATGTCTGGCACATGCCTCATGGCCAGGGTCATGCCTGTGAATGGTCCCTCAGATCAGCGCACTTACCCGGTTATCAAATTCATAAATAAATAAATTTCAGACTGTGTGCTAGTGTTTATTTGTAATGCCTGTAATCGTATTGGTGTAGTTATTGTCTCTGGTATTGAAAACTATTCTTTCTTGTGTTATGGGTTTTAGGTCTTTTTTCTAGATCTAGGTTCCTCTCATTGTTGTCTGCCCTTTGTTTGACTGGCATACTAATATTTTTCTTGTATCCTCTTTCCTTTAATGTGTTGCAGATAGTTTCACTGTCCTATTCATATGTCACTTGAGAGCTTCAGTTCCTTTTGGCACTATGAAACTGAGAGTAAAGAATGCTTCCTATCAGGTTTGGATTATGGAAACTTTCTTTATGGAATGTAGTGTTTCTATCAGTGCTTTTTGGTAGAGTGTTGTTTATAGTCACCCTTTTTGTTGATCACCACATCTAAGAATATAATTTTTCTGTGTTCTAATTTAAAGTGAACTTGAGGTTCACTTTCCTGAAATTAGGGAAAATGTAAAAACCTAATAGTTCCTGCTGCATTCCTGACTATAGAAGTACAGTATGTTATCAATATACTGGCTCCAGAAGATGATATATAGTTTAAAACGATTAACATTGTCATGATCAACAAAAGTGACTTCAAATGTAACCAAATGGTGTTTGGCGTGAGAAGGGGCAAAAGTGCTCCCAATTGCTGTTCGTTTAATTTGATCATTGTAAGTGTTCTCAAGGGTACACAGTTGAACAATTTCTGCCAGTTGAAGAAGAAAAGCATTTGACTGTATCCATCCCAGTGGTCTTTGTCTTAATGCGGTGAATAAAAAGGGAAAGGGGAAATTGTTTAATCAGGAAAGGTTCACTAATCCAGAGCTTGTTTCCAGGTGCGACTTGGGAGCACAAGGAGGTTAAGTGACTTGCATAGGGTTACACAGTATACAAGTGGGGGCTGTGGGATTCAAACCCAGGTCTCTGGGTTTGTAGCTCAGTGCTCTAAACCACAACGCTATACTGCCTCCTTAGAGAGAGTCTAGTCGGTCCTTGCTTGTGCGGTATGCAAGTGTATAACTCGTGCATATCTATTGTTGCTAGAAGTATATTAGAAACATAGAAACATAGACTTTGACGGCAGATAAGGACTGCTTGGCCCACCCAGTCTGCCCATTTCCCTACCTACTGGATAAGTTGCAGATTCTAGTTAACCAACAGCCTACTTCCTGCCACCCACCACTACAATTGCCTTGTGTCTGTTCCATGCATGTTTGAATTCCCCCACTGTTTTAGCCCCAACAACCTCCCCAGGAAGGTAGTTCCACGCATCCACCACTCTCTCTGTGAAAAAAGATTTCACATTACCCCGGAGCCACACCCTCTATTTTTAAATTGTGTCCCTTGTTCTTCACACATCTCTTTTCTGAAAGATGCTACTCTCCGGGACCTTGTTGATTCCCTTGATGTACTTGAACGTTTCTATCATGTCCCCCCGTCCCTCCTTTCATCAAGGGTATACATATTACGCTATTTCAGTCTCTCTTCATATGATTTCTGATGCAGACCCTGCACCATTTTAGTTGCCCTCCTCTAGACTGTTTCCATCCTGTCTATGTCCTTGCGTAGATGAGGTCTCCAAAACTGCATATTGTCCAAGTCCTGCTGTCTGTATTGATCTGGTTTAAGAGTTCAAAGATATGTTTGGTGTCCTTAATGTATGAGTAGATCTTAGTTACTAATGGTTTTATGAAGTAATCAATGAAACATGACAGATGCTCCAAGATAAGGTGATACCAAAATTTCAGTGTGCAGTAAAATGAGAGGGTTCTAGTTATTTTTTAATCTATAATTTCTGTTTCCTATGAGGATATCCATCCTATGCCCCCCCACTTCTGTAAACAGGCTTCTGATCTCAGCTTGAGTGTCTTTCAATAGATCATATAGTGAGATGTTCTACAGTAGTTAGTTTGATAAACTGTCTCTCACACTCTGTCTTTTAGTCTATAATTCATCACAACAACCCCAGCCCCTTGTCAGCTGGTCTTATAATTATTAATTATAATAGTATTATTATACAATTATAATATTATATAATTATTATTATAATTATTAACCAGTGCTGTTGAAGTGGTAAAAGATCTTCCCTTTGTTGTTTAGTTATATTGTTTTGAGGCTTCTTGTTGCATGTGTGTGTGTGTGTGTGTGTGTGTGTGTGTGTGTGTGTTTCAAATTTTCTATGTCTTTGTTAACCAGTTTGATGAAAGTTTCAATGGCTTGAGACTGGTTTCTGAAGGCTTATAATTTGATTTCATTCCAATTGCTATCCTTTTTTTCTCTGATTCTCTGGCTTGTTTCCGAAAACATTTGTATTCCTAAGCTTTTAGTAAAACCTTTCTAGGTCCACCCTCAGGTCAAAAAAGTTAATATCTGTTGATAAGGAAAAACTATGTTTGTTTTGAAAAATCGGTATCTCTGTGCCATTTGAAACTCTTTTACTGAGGTTGAAAAGTACCTCCTTCTGTGTCTGCAGCTGCCCTGTCATTGATACAGTCTACTGCCTTGATTCCTCCCCCTGCCTGTTCTTCCTCTTGTTTGACCTCCATAATACAGTCTCTGTTGGGAACATAATTCATAGCTGTGGTATTTCGAGTACCAATCCCTGTTTCGGAGCCTATCCCTGCTTGAATCTTCCTCTGGGTACTGTGTGTGTGTATGTGTGTATGTGCACTCATGTGTGTGTGCATGTTAGTCTGTGGCTAGAAAACACCAGAAAGCAGATTCCGTATGGAAGCACCAATTTCAGTGTCAGGGGTTGCTTTGATTTCCTGAGGTTTTTAGCTACAATTCTGTTGCCTGCACTTTGTACTTTATGGCTACATGTATCTAGTGACTCACACTGTTTGCACAATAAACTTTAAGCTTGTTCTGAACAAGGTAAGCTTTTGTTTTATCTGGCTAGCATATCATTTGTTTGAGCATTTGGTTGTATGGTCAGTGCCACTTAGCCTTGGGACTAGCCATGTTCCACTTTCTTGCACTGTGGTTAGAAAAGGCTTTTGTATGGGCTAGAGGTCTACTTGTCTGGTGTATTGATTAGTGGTGTAACTCCCTGAGCATCCACTATTACTGTAATCTTCCCTATATGAATTTCATGATATATAGTAATATGTAGAGTATGATATATAGTATCATTTGAAGCATAATATGGTTTGTATGTGTAACTTTGTTTCCCTATAATCTGTTGTTTCACATTGGAATTTCTGTAATCTTAATATTCTTAATATTTTATTCAAGCTCTTTTAATTTTGTTTGTATCTTTTCTATTACAGTGTTGAATTCCATAAGATCAATTTTTGTCTGGAATTTTACTGCTTGTTTTTGAATTTCTTCAGCTGGTTATCCACATTCTTCTATGATGGCCTCAGTAAGTGCCGCTGTGAACTCATGAGGACACTTATTTCTAATCCCATCACACTGTTCAGACAATTTGGCTCTCGTAAAGCCTAAATTTAGGTTAGTAAAAATTCTAAGTCCTTGTGGGATCCTTTTATTTCTGATGTACTGGACATGGGATGGAGAATGCCAATGCAACTGCTTGTCCTTCTGTAGAATGTATAATGCTCTATCAAGTGTCTTAGAGTTAGTAATGCTTGACCACTGTTCCTTCAAAGTTATGTGGGCTAACAGCTGGTGAGGTTTCCCCTCTGTCTACACAAAAGGGGTGAATGTTGTTTCAAAAGGGTATGGAATAGCTGGAAAGGGATTCATAATGAATGACTTGCTATTGCAGTTGATTTGGTTGGAGGTTATGCACACAGTCTGTAACCAGATCACTTTTTTTTTCTAGGTAGCTTGTAAAAAGTGATGTGTAAGGACTAAGTTTGTTTAGTTAGGTAAATTGTCCAAATATATAATTTGGTGCCTTATCATGTATATACTGTGGAGCCAGCAAGCATACAATGCAATAACTTGAAGTACATACATGACACACAATACTGCATGACACGTGTGCTTATCTGCCATGAAATTACTCTGTTCCCTGCAACAGACTTTTATCAAAAGTAATTAAGAGAAGAGGTAACAGACTTCAGTTACTTTTGAAACAAGATTTGAAAAAGATGTGATTTGGATATACAATCTGAGGACACTGAGACCCAGTTGTTTAAATGATGAATCTGGAAAGCATACCTTTAAAGCCTTTTGAATGGTACCAGTTAGGTACTGTGTAGTTGATATTGGATCTTTTTGTTCCGGTTACTGACCTGTTTTATTTGTCAGTTTTTTTTTCCAGATTATTCTTCTCTGTAAATTTGTACTGTCTGGGACATGTCTGTCTCTGTTAGTAACATCCAAACACTGTCTGGAATATGGATTTCAGGAGGATTCGGTCTACTTTTTATAGTTTCTATTTTTTGGCATTGCAATGCTGTTGCTATTATTGCATTCACTTCTTATTATTTTGAGTTGGACGATTAGTCCCAATGTTATTTTTGCCAGTTGTTCATAAGAATCTTAATAACTTCTCCAACATTCTTTTTCTATTTATGCATTACCTTCTCTGAGGCTCATATTCATTTTGTTTATTAATCTTATTCACTCCATATTTGATTGCCCTACCCCCTTCCTTCTACACTCTCCACCCACTCCCCTGATCTCAGTTATCCCACTGTACATGCACTCGTCTGTCTTTTTTCTCCACTCTACACTTCCTTCAAGCCATCTACTTTGCAGCCCACTCTCATCTCAATCTCTCAGTCTCTTCCTTTCCAGTCTTCTTCATATGATCCACAAACAGATGTATACATACATTATTACTCTTTTATTAGTACTGAGAGTGGTGTGTTGATTTAAAATAAGTTGCACTAGTTTTTAACTTGTAATGCTAGTCACTCCTCAACACTGTTTATTACTATGGCACTTAAAAAGAGGAAGTCTCTAGCTGGCTCATTTGTAAGGAACCCTACACTATTTCAGTATACCTGCTGGATCCAGAACCATCCCCCTGATGTTGCTCTGGATAGCAAAGCACCAGGGCATCTATGATCCAGCACCGTACACTTATCAAGTGTGAACTTGAATTCATTCAGAAATCTCAGCAGCCTAATGTTTATCTGACCACAGCGCCTTGCAATGGTGACTCTTCTTTGAGGTGAGTGCACATCATTTCCTCATTTGTTACTAAAGTTAATGGGCTGGCTGCCCACTTGTGCACCTGGTTCTAAACAGGAGTACATTGCTTCCTTTGCACAATTCCATTTAATGAATGTGGCCTGGCTAAAGCACTTCCCAGTGTGTGAGGATTTCTTCACACTTATTTTTGTTTTCTTGGCCTCCCAGCTTTTGATTACTGTAATGCCCTAGTGTGTCTGCCTTCCCAGTGGTCTGATACACAGCCTTCAGCTGGAGCAAAAACACTACAGCTAGACTGCTCCATCCACATGAACAAAACTTTGAAAGATAGTGTTATACTGGATTTTCAGAGTTATTTAGCATGTCATAGTTCTATGACTCAGTCTGTTTACTGTTGCGTATAACTCTTTGTATTATTGTATAATAACTATATGCATGGCTGAAGTGTAAATATTTGTATGTTACACCAGTCATGGCTGAAAACTGAGACTATTGAACTACTTCATCATCCCAGTTTGCCAAGAAAACCAAACAATAAATCAGTCAATCATTCATTCACTCCCTCAGCCAATCAGGGGCTCTAGTGGGTGATCCAACTGTTTTTTTAAGCACTGTGATACTAGCAGCCCCTGAGCTGCAGCACCCCCCCCATGCGAAAGACCCCAGTTCTAAGGATAACATCTGCCTCAAGTCTGCTGGAGTCCACTGTTTGTCCACCAATTGGCTGGCCACTCTGCTTCATTCTGCCACTTCATCCTATCGGTAGGACCATGCATGTTAATGGACACTAACATAAACCCTTTGTACCAATGTTCCTACCTTTTATATTTAGAGAACCCTTGGTCTTGAGTTTTGCCAGGCATACTGATGTTAGTTGTATTCTTCATCTAGGGTAGGCTTGTATACTGAACCTCTAATATCTCACTCTTTTTTTTTTTTTTTTTTGCAATTGTTTAACCAGGACTATCACACTAAGCAGAAAGCTTGTTTACAGGTGTGACCTGGGAGCACAAGGAAGTTAAGTGACTTGCTCAGGGTTACACAGTATGCAAGTGTAGGCTGTGGGATTCAAACCCAGGTCTCCAGATTTGCAGCTCAGAGCCTTAAATCACTGCACTATACTGCCTAATTGCTGCTTTGTTGCCATCTTCATCAAGTATAACCAGAATATGGTGAGCTTAGCCAGGTTTCTGGTTCTTAGTCAATTACCCTGTCTAGGGCAGACTTGGATTTGAAATGTTTAGTCCTATTTTATGCTGCTTGCTGCCATTTCTATCCAGTTTTCATAAGTATGTTTTGTGACTAGCCATGTTTTTATTGATTTCAGCCAACTACCATATCTAGCGCAGTCTTGCACTTTGGGACTCTACATTTATTTATTGCTGTTTGCTATTATTTACAATTCTGAGTAACTTTAGAGCCTAACCAGCTTTTTGATATTAAGCCTACTAAACTATCTAGGACAGGCCTGTCTTCTACTCCAGATTACCTATGCTTTCTGTTTTCTACCAGTTGCATACAGTATATGTAGTCTGAGAGTTTACTGGACTTGCTGGACACCCTATCTAGGGTAGGCCTGTTCTACCCCTCATCCTCTGTTTGTTACTGCTCCAGTACCTTTGCCAGAGTTGACAGGGCACTTGCTAGAGTCACAGGACACAGTCAAACACTAATATGAATTTCAACCTGCCTTCTACATGTACCCCTTTTAGTGCTGTGCTCCTGTGTTCTGATATGCATTAGTGACATCCTATTGTTGAAATCTGCACTTTCACCACTTGGCTACCTGCATACTGGAGTACTCCATTTCTGGCTGAATTTACAACTCATTTTCCAGCTCTGCTTCCTCCTGCCTCCCCAGGCCTACCTATTGCTTCCCCAAAATTAGGAACTCCCTCACCCCAAATATGACATTCCTTCACCTCTCACTCACTAGCCTCTGCCTTACACAACTATCTCTCAGTAAACTGTTCCTGTTTTAACCCCCCAATGAAGCTCCCCTTCATGCCTTCTCTGCTACTCGCTAAATATTCTCCTGTTAAATCCTTCCTCCTCCCTCCCCCCAGAGCCTTCCACCTAGCAGTCCCACTCTCTACTTTCTCCTCCCTTTGCTTCTACCTCTGCCCTCTCACCCCACTGCCAATTGTCGCCCTTCTTGTTTCACCCCCAGCAGGGTTCTTAGCATCTTGGAGGGGCTACTTGTCTGTTCCCCCTCTCTCCTCCTCCATCCCCTCTTCTCCATATCCAATTCTTGTCCTCCTTTAATCTGCCCACTGGCAGGGTTCTCAACATCCTAGAAAGGCCAGATTAGACAAGCTCTCTTTCCTACTCCCTCTAATACTTTCATTCCTCCCATTCTACACTCTCCCCACCAAAACTATTTCCCCTCCATCATCCCTCACACTCTCCCACTCTTTCTTCCTCCTTCCTTCCCCCCTACCCCCTACCTCCTGGCCTCCATGCGTCAGCTCCTGGCAGGGTTCTCTGCATCCTGGAAGTGCCAGCTCTAGGCCGCACCCCATCATCCAAGCCCACTCCCCTCATACCTCCTACTCCCCTGACTCCTTACTTCCCCTTCTCTCTGGCTTCTTACTTCTCAGCACTTAAATGGGTATTAGCTCACTTGTATCTGAACAATTGCACTTCCTGCCCTGACTGGCAAAATATATTACTGTATGTATAATTCTCAGTCATGTTTAATTTTAATTCTGCACTCCTCTCTACAAATGTAAAATGTTGTGTCATTTAATGCTAATATATGTGTTACCACAGTTATGATAAATGTTAATTGTACGTCTATTGTCACACCCTACTGTAACCTCCCCCCGCACCGGGAGATGAGCAACTTCTTGTTCAGTGTGCCTTCCTGGTGAAACATTTCAATAAATAACAAGCAGTTGTCAATGTCAAATGTTGTCTCACTGGCATTAGTAGTGCAGGAGTTAGAGATGCATAATAGGAATGGCAGTGAAGTATTGAACTGACGCCAACCCCACCCCAACCCTGCTGAGATTGACAGGCGTTGGGGCATGCCTTTGGGTCATCAGCTATAACGCTCATGACATTTTACCTCACCCTACCCTGTAGACACTGACAAGTGTAGTGGTGTGCTTTGGGGTCTTTGGCCTTATACTTACCATATTCCATTAGAAAATACGCTGAGATGGGTGCAGTATAGGAGAATGAGGTGAACTTTAGGGCTGAACACTCCAAGGCACACCTCAATGCCTGTCAGTGGCTGCAGGGGGGGGTGGGGTGGAATGGCATGAACATTACAGCCAAGGATCCCAAGTCACACCCCTGATGCCTGTCAGTCTCTACAGGGTGGGATGTTACAGTTGGAAACCCTAACGCCATAGGTGTTTGTTGGTATTTTCACTCTAAATTTTCAACATCAGCTCATGAAGAGAGGCACTATTAGTTTGTTAGCCGAAAGGTGGTTTTGCACAGCGACTATGCCATTTAGCGACACAGGCCTGAAAAACACATTTTGGGCAGGATGTGAAAAATGACAACTGTATTGTTCATGAGGAGGGGTAAAAAAATGGCAACACTGAAAATCTGGAGTGAAAATATGAAAAATTGGTGAAGTCATGAGCTGGCATAGAAACTGCGCAACACACGTCCATAACCCAATTATTTTAGGGATTTTTTTAACCATATTTTCAACATAGGCATTTTGGGACCTACCCTCATGAACAGTGGCACTGTGATTTTGTTAATCTGTCCCAAAAGTTGATTTCCCACAGTGACCATGCCATTGTGTGCCACAGGTGTGAAAACACATTTTGGGCAGGATGTGAAAAATGACAGCTGTACTGTTCATAAGGAGATGTGAAAAAATTCCAGTGTTGAAAATCTGGCATGAAAATATTGCAAATTTGCGAAGTTACAAGAGTGTGTGGAAACTGCTCAACGCACGCTTGTAACACAGTCATTTTATGGACTTTCATCATCAAATTTTCAACATAGGCATTTTAGGACCTCTGCTCATGAACAGTGTCACATTCATTTTCTCAAACTGTCCTGAAAACTGATTTGGCACAGCGACCACGCTATTCTGCGCCGGACTTGCAAAAACACATTTCAGCCAGGATATGTAAAATGTCAGCTATATTGTTCATAAGGAGGTGTGGAAAAATGTCCATTTTGAAAATCTGGAGTGAAAATATTACAAATTCACGAAGTTACGAGCATGCATGGAAACTGTACAATGCACGCTCATAAGACAGCCATTTTTGGGATTTTTTTCACCAAATTTGCAACATAGGCTTTTTGAGAGCCCCCCTCATGAACAGTGGCACTTTCATTTCATAACTCTGTCCTGAAAGGTGATTCTGCACAGTGACTGCAAAATCACCTTTCAGGACTAAATAACACCATGACAGTGACTGAATTCATGAGGAGGGGTCCCAATAACCCCATGTTGAAGATTTGGTGCCAAAATTTCCCAAAATGCCCGAGATATGCAACAAAGTTGAAAAAACCCTATTTATGATATTATACAGCTTACCGGCATTTCTTCAGTTCGCAGTCCGCTTTGAAGAGTGCAGATGTGTTCCCGGTCCACCAAAGATTGTTGCGCATGCTCCAGAGGTAAGTATGGGGTGGGGGTGTGTGGGGAGGCAGGGTGCACAGAGGGTGTGCGTGGATTGGGGGCGGGGCCACCAGAGTCAACGAGGGACCGTTTTCTGCTTTGCAGGTTAAAAAAAAAACATTGTGGGATGGTTTTTCTTTTACAGGGGCATTTGGTATGCTGAGGTGGGCTCCCAGTGTGCCACCTGAGTGTTTTTTGGGGGATCTGTAGCTGTCGGGGGATTGGGCACCCCTGTCGGCACAGAACAAATAGGGGGGACATTATGCCGACAGGGAGTGGGCTCCCCTGTCAGCAAATTAAACTGGGAAGGGGGATCATGATGCCAAGGAGGATTGGGCACCTCCTCAGCACACACTTTAAATTGGAGTGGGGTTGCATTATGCCGATGGGGAGTGGGCCCCCCGTTGGCAAATGCAGATGGTCAGGGCACTCTGCGGCGGCATGCCACCAACATTTGTAAACTGGTTCACCAGAAAAGGCACACCGCTGCATGAGAAGCATGGGACTCATTGCAGTGGACCTTTTCTTTGATCTGGTGGCCAGTTTAAGTGTTGCTGGTGTCAGCACCTGCAGCTGAGTTTTTGGGGAATGAGGGATGCACCTACTGATGTGTGCCCTGCATTCGCCCACAGTGACCGCATCTCCAAATCTTCTACTAATGCAATATGTTGGCTGCACAAGTGTGAGCCAACATAAAAATAAATAAAACCTAGTCTCTCTCACTGTACCCTCCTTTGCAACATTTTGGTATGTTAACCTCAGTGTAGAATGCATCCCCCTTACCACTTTTTAGCCTGTCATGCTTCAGTCTGTGCTATTCTTGTCTCTGATTCTCTCATCCCTACTGCTAGTCTCTCTTCCACCCCTCTTGAAACTAACTGCCTTGACTTCACCTTGTCTAACTGGCTGCCTAAGACGGTTATGCCCTTCCTTAGGATGGTGTCATAGTCCAAAGTTATTAACTTTACTATTAGGTATCTATTTAAGTTGAAACAGTCCTCCCTCCTCCTCAGGCCCCTTATGGCCTTGTCTGCTTCTATTTGCCTCATAGCTGTCTCCCTAGCCCTGTCAGGTGATGTTGAAACAAATTGTGGTGCTCTGTTCAATTAAAATAAGATTAGTCCAAATAGTCCTCACCCTCGGCTATATGCTAAGGGTTTGGATTAGCACACCTTAATGTTAGGAGCCTTATGAGCAACCCCTCTGAGCTTGACACCTGGACTTTACATTATAACCCTGGTATCCTTGCTGTCTCTGAATCCAGGTTAAAACCCTCCATACCTGATTCCATGTGCTCCCTCTGTGGGTACCATGTGCTTCGTGTTGATGGCTCATCGTCTAAAAGGGGAGATGGCCTTGTAGTATTCTTTAAGCCACATCTCAACCTTACTCTCTTGCCTATCCCTTCCTTTAATTCCTGTGAAATCTTACACTCCCTGCTGGTTTTAGGTGGGACAAAGAAGCTACACATTGTCTGCAGTTACATTCCTCATGGGGATGGTAAACCTGGACTAATGGAAATTATAGACTACCTGCAGTTTGCTGTAAAGAACAAAGAGATCATTCTCATGGGTGATTTCAGTTTAGACTGTCTCACTTTAAAGCTCCTGAGTCCATCGTTAGCAAGGCTCACCTCTCCTAACTAATTACTGACCAAACTAGACATTCAAATAATGGAACTCACCACTGTCCCATTGGTTGGGTCCTAACTAATTGGATTGACAGGATCGCTGCTGTGGGTACACTTGCTGACTCAATCAGTGATCACTCACCAATCTTGTCTGTTTGGAACGTTAGCCCCCGCTTCCTGATCTCCTAAGGTGATAACCATAAGAGACTTCTCTGCCTTTAACCCTGATGCCTTCCTTGCAGACCTCAGCTGTATAGACTGGTCACCTCTTTTTCCCACCAATGATGTTGACTATGCTGCTGAATACCTCACCTCCACTCTCACCTCCCTTCAACAGAAGCACATCCTGATCACTAGTCACTGGGTTAGAGGGATGCCCACTAAATGACTGCACTGCCCCTTACTCTCAACGATCAAAGCTAGGGACAAATGCAAGGCCAACTTCAAATCCTTTTCATCGCACTGAGTCTGCCTCGTATATCACACAATGAGAAATGCTTGTAAAAGTGAAATCAGGTCAGCCAAAAGTAAGTAATGTAGGGATCTTCTTCTCTGTACAGCTAAAGAATCCAAGAGTTTCTGGTCTCAAATCCATGGGTTGCTAGGCAAAAATTGAGACAAACCCCTTTTGATATGATCATAGATAATGTCAATTTCAATGATCCTACCTGCATTGCAAACACCTTCAATTCAGCCTTCTCTTACCTCTCTCACATCGAGTCTCATATGTCCTGCCCCTCTCAACTCCCCTCTTCTACCCACCCTGCTACCCCTCCACGAGGAGGTCATGGGGTCAAAAACACTGGGGGAATTCAAGAATGCATGGGACAGACATAAGGCAATTCTGGTGGGGGGTAGGAAGAAGTAGACTGTTGGTTAACTAGGATCTGCAACTTATCCAATAGGTAGGGAAATGGGCAGACTAGGTGGGCCAAGCAGTTTCTATGTTTCTAACCTTCACTCTGTGTTGCGTTATGAGGTCCTATGTCTCCTCAATACCATTTCACCCAATGGTAGTGCCAGCCCCAATGGGATCAAACCTAAAATTCTCAAGATGGCCATCCCTCTCCTTTCCTCCTCACCACCCAACTTTTCAGCCTATCGCTTACCACCTCTACCATCCTCAGCATATGGAAGATGGCTAAGATTATACCTGTGTTTATGAAGGGTGATCTAAAATTCGTAAATAACTACTGCCCTATTGCTATTCTACCCACTTTTAGTAAACTTTTGGAAAAACTTGTTTCCTCTCAGGTCTCAGAATACCTGCTAAAATATAACCTGCTATCCCCTGCTCAACATGGCTTTAGGCCTGCTTGCAGTATCTCCACTGCCCTTGTCCAGTTCACAAGTGATGTCAAATCTAACATGAAGAAAAGTATGCTCACCAGTGCCATCTTCATCAACCTTACCAAAGCCTTAGACCTGGTTAATCAATCCCTCCTGCTTTTCAAATCTGAGACCCTTGGGGTCTCCACCTATACCTTACAGTGGTTCTCTAGCTACCTCCACAACAGTCATCAGTTTGTCTCTTTCAATAAGGCCCTCTCCACCCCTGCCTCTGTTAACTACAGCATTCCTCAAGGTTCCATCCTAGGCCCATTGCTCTTCTCAATCTTTATCATTGACATTCCCAACACCCTTCCCACTGTCATTCTCTTATGTATGCTGATGACTTGTTGATATACCCTAGATATAGATCCTTAGATAATATTAACTCCAGGCTCACCTTGGACTTCAACAAAGTTCAAACCTGGCTCACCTAAAACTGCATTGTCCTAAATGTTGGCAAGACTCAGGTCATAATTTCTGGGTCCCCTTATAAAGTCCACGCCTGTGCCTCTGGTCCTGATATCTGGTGTCTCAATGGCTCCCATGTCTCTGTGAAAAATTATTTTAAATACCTAGGCATTACACTTGACCCTGCCCTGGACTTCTCGCAGCACATCCACAACATCTCTAAATTTGTCAATAACAATGTTGGTTTTGCCCATATGATCTGCTATGCCCTTACTCCTGCAGCCACAATTGCCATTGCCCAGGGTGTCTTACTCCCCAGCCTATGCTATGCAATTCCCTCCTTTTAACAGGCTAATGCCATTGGCTTCCTCAAATGGAACATTGCCTAAAATAATATGTGTCAGTTTACCCTGTCTGCACCTTGTCTCACTCACCACTGCTCACTCTATTCTGATTTAATCTAGCTCTCCCCCTTCCTAGCATCTCTACATGCTATGATGCATGAAAGATAACATCACTAGGTCCTCTAAACCTGCCCCTCTGGGCTCTATGTTTACTCCTATCAACTCTGCCTACCTTCAGTGCTCTATAGACCTGGTCCTCGGTCAGCAAGTGTATACACACTTTACCCCTAGAGCCTGAAACTCCCTACCATCTCACCTTAAGACCTTCCAGTGTCACATCACCTTTAAGAGATAGTTATTCAATTATCTCAGCTCTTCTGATAAATGTTCCCACACCCGACATCTCCTAATCTCAGTCTGCTCTCACTAGTTTCCTGCTATCTCCTCCAATCTTATGCACGTTTCTTCCTCTGATCTGTATCTCCAGCTCCCCGTCAATGTCTGGTGTGGCTTTCCCTGGATAATCAGTTTGAGTATTTACCTGATACATTACCCCTGCTGACTCTATAGCTCTTTTCATCTTCTGTTTCCACGAGTCCCCCATGCGTATATTTATTTCCAGGACCATAGTTGTTGTGTACCCTGTTATTGTCTGTTACTGGCTAATGTTTTATTGTTGTATTTAGTAGTTTGTACCATGTAACTGCTGTCCATGGCTCCTGTTTGAAACTTTGTACTTACTGCTCATTATTTTGCTGTTCCTCAGATCTTGTTCCAGTGCTGTTACCTGCTATTGTACTCTTCCCCTGAATATAGGCATTTCTTGTCTAGTGCACTTACCTGTAAACAAAAGCTAAATAAATAAATAAAGTAATTAAGTAATTCATAAATTAAATGGACTGGGTCCAAGTTACCTTGGCAATATCCTGTCCCAAGGCTGTATGCTTCTATCTATGTGCTCTGCTTTACTAGAGGAGAGCTTGCCCTTTTGAAAGTTCTGAGGGCTCACCTTAAGTCAACAGGAGACACAACCTTTGAGATTGCAACACAGCACTTTGGAATTATTTATTTATGTAAAATGTTGTGACCAGGATAGGTATGCTGAGCTGGAACTAATTTCCAGGTGTGACCCAAGGGAAGAGTTACAAGAAGGAGTAGAACAACAAAAACAAATACAGTGACAACAGCAGGTACAGGTGCATGAACAATAAAATGCAAGGTACAAGTCATACTCCCCCGAAAGAAAACACTTCCTATGATGTTTCAATAAGACCCACCTGAAAACAAACCTTTAAATCAAGCATGTAATGACATTAATTGGATAGTTTGGTTTTCCTTTTGTCAATGGTTCCGTTGTTAAGACGTTTCAGTATGTAGCACTGCCACTGCCCTCTGGAATGGACACTAAATTAGTTAAATATTGTCATGCCTTATTTATTTATTTATTTATTTATTTATTTATTCAAGTGTCGGATTACAGCCTTTGAGCTAGCAGCTCATTTACAAAAGTTCCACGTCAGGAGGAAGAAAATACAATAAGAATTTAATTAAGGATTACAAAGCAAGTAGTCAACAACATACAGTAGGTAACAACATAGAGTAGGTAAATCATAACTCATAACACCAGCAATCTGATAAACAGGTAATTAGGGCCGTCGGATTGAGAGACAGACAGACAGGTAGTTATAGGTATCGTTTAGAGCAGTGGTAAGTCATTCTTGGGAAGGTTACTGTGGAAGGAAGCATAGTGCCAGGCAAAAGGATTAGGTAGAACATGAGGCGTAGGGAAGGGGAGGGGCAGGATTCCATGCAGGGAGCTGGGTGTGCCAGGCAGCCCATTGTCAGAGTTTTTTTTTCCCAGCAGATAGGGTTTTTATGGGTCCTGGGACCATCGAACAGATAGCATTCCTTCATACTTCAAGAAAAAAAAATGTATCATCTAGCCTTTTTAAATTACATATTTTTTTCTCCTTCTACTCATACAGTTGTCCTCTCCTTTGGGCAGTCAGTCCTGCCGTTACCTCTCCACTGATCCACCATCCTACTTCTCCAATGTCTCATTGTCCCAGACGTATCACTTCACCGTGGGGCTCCCCCTACCTACCAGGGGCATTAGGAAGGGGGACCGGAGAGCACGTAGGCACTCCTTTACATCTTTATGGGGTGCAAGAATGCAGTCTGGAGGCATCATGGCTGAGAGGCATGGGGAGGCGGGTCCACCATCATCTGGATGGCATGCATGCCATTTTCATGCTTTCCTGCTTCCCCTACTGCACCACCCTTGTAGTGCTGCAGGTCTCCACTAGGGACCACTACAGAACGAGGCTATACACCAACCCCACCCCAGGAGAGGAGAGCAGTCCCCTGGACATTCAATCCTTTCCTTTCCCTGCCAGCCCCCGGTGCCCCGAGTCCATTCCCAAACCCGGGTCACCGACATGACTCAAGGTAAGACATCTAGTGCCTCAGCCCTCTGCACCACTGGGCCTAAATGACATATTTAATGTTTATTGGGATACAGTGAATAGCCAGGTGTGCCTACCATCATGTTTGACCCTTTCATATTATTTATTCACACACATTTATCTCTCAATGGTATCTAATTAGATTACACGCAGAAGCTAGTGTCCCTTCTTTCAGTCCCTAAGAGATCATGTAAAACCTTTTTAAACCTGCAAGTTATTTACTGTTTCTACACTTTTAATCTAGAGAATGTGAGGGATGTGTGATTTGGCACTGACCCAGAGTGGTGAGCCATGTGAACCATGAAGGATCTGAACACCTTATCACAGACTTGTGTCTTACAAATATTTTCTCACAGACAGAGTGGAAAAAATATTTCATTAAATGGGGCCTTAGCTTTTACTTATGCTGCTTTATATGATTATTTTTTTTCCTGATGTTTAGTTTTTTTAGCAGTTTACTTTATTCCGTAGGTTTACATTTTGCTTTAAATGTTTTCCTTTCCCTGTACTTCTTTTGGCCTCTGTCCTCAGTGAGTTGGATATCCCATTATGAAAAAGTAACTTGTTGCAGTACAGACAGATTTAAAAATGGCAATTTGCAATTGCAATGGCAATTTAGCAATGACACCAGTCATTTCTGGATCTGCTTTTTTGGGGAGTGAAAGTTGAAAGCCTCAAGTCTTTTCAGGTCAGACATTTTATTTGACACCTATCAACAGGTTTCATTCAATCAGAACAAAACTGAAGATCACAAACACTGATACACATGTTATAATTTATATGATGCAACATTATTGTGTGTTATAGTGATTGTAACCAAAATGTATTCTTAAATTAGTATGGCATTGCTATGCCACCCCTTACTAATGTTGTACAGTATATTATGATTTTAGCTCCACTGCAGATAATGCAAATGCTGTATGTTTTATAAACATGGCAAACCAAACCTGTATGACAAATTTGATTCATACTGCATTTCTTCAAACTGTCTAGGATTGGCCTATCCCACCCATAAACTATTCTTTGTAACAAGAGGCTAATACCATGTCTACTGTATGCTTGTTGCACTTGAAGGTACTATACATCAATCTTCCATAGTAATACTGACATGTCTGAGCACAGACAGAAAGGGCCTACTAACTGAATCATTTTTCATGACAGAAGCAGTGAACATCTATTTATCTTCAGTCATGGTTATGTTATTTCAATTCCCAGCCTGGAACAAAAGTTATTAAAATATTTTACAATTGCAAATTTAAATAAATGGATATCTTTCAGAAATGCAAATAAGGGACTAGTCAAGACACAACAAAGAGCACGTACTGTAGCAGTATCAGTTTTCTCCGAATTTATTTTGTTGACTTTTAGAATGGGGGGGGGAGAGAGATGGATGGGTATGGTCTTTCAAAATATGGCTATATTCCACACAGTAAGCATTTAAAGAAATTTTTATAACTAGGCAGAAAAGAAGAAAACAGTAATCATAGTATTCAGTAATCTTAGTAATAGTAATCAGTGCTTGGCAAGGTCCTATAATCCATTATGAAGGAAAATAATAATGGCTAACTTGACTGAAGACAAGATTCTCACCACCTCTCAACATACCTTTATGGAGTGGCAGATCATGCCAAACCAGTTGAATTGCCTTCTCTGAGTGGGTAACCATGGAGGTGAGCAGGGTGATAGACATATGGGGGTTGCTAGAGATATGTCCCTGTAAACCTTTAGATACTGTATATCTGGATATATTACAAGAAACCAAACTGACATGGATAGAGCATTCCTGTGAAATGTTGAGATGCAGTAATTGAGGCATATCTCTGGCTACAACTGCACTCTATCTAGACTTCAGCAAAGCCTTGGATAGTGAGGCATACCAAGGTGGATGGCTAGCTAGCTTGGAAGCAGGAAGCAAAGGGTTTGTATAAATGGGTACTATAACAATTGAAGAGGGGGTACTCAGCAGTGTCCCTCAGGAATCAGTGCTAGAGCCACTGATAGTTAACATGTTTATCAGTGATCTGGAAGCTGAGGTCTCTCCAGCAGGCAGCTTAAATTGCTGATGACACTGTGCTGTCCAGGATTGTGGCCTTCCTTTAGAAGGGGAACAACCTTCAGTAGAACACAAACAAGTTGGGTGACAGGGAGGGAAAAAAGGGACAGTATTTTCAAATATCAGCTCAAGGAATGTGGCTGCAGATGCAGCCATGGACTTTGGAGAATTTGGTGCACCTAAAGCACTTGACATACTTACATACTTGAACCATATTTTGGAATCAGCCAATATGCTCTACTTTCATCCCAGTTTCTTCCAGTGACATGCTGCAGAATTGGAAGCAAATGAAAGGAACACACTCTACAACCTCCAATGGTGCCACTGACCATTCAGAAACTGGAGCAAAAGAAAACAAATAAAATGGCACACAACACTGAGGGACAGTGTATACTAAATTTATTGAAGCAAGGACTGAATATGAACACTGAAGCAACCCTATATGGTGCCTCCTACTGTATACAGGGTTTTATCGGTCCTTGATTCAATGCATTTACAGTTTGCACTGGCCATCAGTGCTCTCCACTTTTTTATTTGTTTTGACATGCTGCAGGCCACTGCATGAACACAAAGTAATCAAAATAGGAATTACTACAGTGTTTCATACAGGAAAGTGTATTAAACTGTAGGTGCAAGCAGCACTGAAGATGCATGCAAAAGGCTTCAAATGTGATGCCTTAGACCATAGAAATGTGATCTAACAGTATTCAGACATATATATATATATATATATATATATATATATATATATATATATATATATATAATGGTAGCATGGTAGTGCTACCATAGTAAGGGTTGAGTACCCCATTTAAGGTTAAATGGTGAAACTTTGCACCTTAATAACTTTGCCACCATTAATGGATTTGCCTGAAATTTGGCAGGCATAGGGTGTAACCATAGATCTTGGGATCTGCCAACTTTCGTACCAGTCGGATATATGGCTGTGGAGTTATTAAACGACATTCTGGGTGCATTTACCTTTTTTTGCACATTCTTTGCTTGCACCTAGAGGTTGCAGAGTTGGCGCGACCAGTCTGAAAACTTCAGGGAACATGTGGCCAGGGTCCCCTATGTGTCTTTTGAAGATTTAGTGAAAAAATATTGAACGGTTCAAGTTATTCAAAAAATAATGTTCCCATTATAGTCAATGGGAAAAGTTAACAAATAGTTCAACAGTGTCGCAAATGCAGTTTTTAGTGTCGCAAATGACCACTGTAATGTCACGAGTCAGCCATTATTTTTTCAGTTACTGATCACAGAAATGTTTGGCATTTAAAATTGAGATTGTCTAGGGACACAATTCTTTTTGCGTTTACCTAGTTGAGCCCTGAGGATGCTTGGCATGTCTTTATTTTGGGGTTAAACACCCCAGAAATATGTTTTTGAAATTTTTGGGAAAAGTAGTGTCACAAAGTAGTGTCGCACCTGTGACACTTTCGTGATTTTTTTGGAAAAGTGTCACAAATCACGACACTACTTTGTAAACACTATGGCCAAAATGACAGGAATTGTTTGCCACCCTGCTGCAAAAGAACGGTTTGGTCTTTTGGGCTGAAATTTGCAGGGATGAAAGCCAATATCCCACAGATGTGCCTTTTGGTGGTTTGGTGAAAAAATATTGCAGGGATGCAAAGTTACAGTACTCTGAAGTTGACACTTTTCCCCATAGACTAACATTGCGGCATCCGCCATGCCTTTTGGTGCCCGTATCACGGAAACGGTGAGAGATGCGGACTTTTCGTCAGAAAAATGCTTAGCCCCTTAGTGGGCTAAGCATGCAGTGCATGCATAGCCAGGAAAGTCATGAATCATTGGAAATTTGTTTTTTTCTCTACGTCATACGGTTCCTGAGATATAAGCAATTTAGTATTCCAATACCTCATCTTCTGGTCTGAGGCCCATTATTATGCATACTGTATGTTCTTTGTAGTCACTGTGTTTCTCTATGCAGCTGTTGGGGAAAACCAGGGTGTGCACTCCAGTTACTGTCAAACGTAGTGTTTACACTTGCGTTTCCGTACCCGTTTGCTTTAGCATTCACGTGTACACCACCGTATGCGTTTTCATTTGCACTTGCGTTTGCATTACTGTTACTATTTGTGTCTCCACTACTGTTTGTGTTTCATTTTGCATCACCATGCATTACCATTTCTGTTTTGCAGCCATGCTTCCATTTATATTTGTGTTTCTCTTTCATTTTGCGTCATCGTTGTTGTTACCATTGCCATTTGCATTTCCAATTGCATTCCCTTGCCCGTACATGTTACAATTTGCATTTCCGTACGCACTTGCATATGTGTTTCTGTTTCCTTTGGCATTATTGTTGCTGTTACTGTTACCATTTGCATTTACAATTGCGGTACCGTGACCATGCATGTTATGGTTTGCATTTCTGTAGGTGCTTGCATTTCTGCTTCTGTTTCCTTTGGTGGTTTTTGTGCTGTTACAGTTACCATTTGTGTTTGCAATTGTGGTACCATGACCGTGCGTGTTACGGTTTGCATTTCCGGATGTGCTTGTATTTGCATTTTCATTTCTGTTGTCTTTGGCATTATTGTTGTTGTTACATTACCATTTGCATTTACAATTCCAGTACCGTCACTGTGCACGTTACAGTTTGCGTTTCTGTACACGCTTGCATTTCCATTTCCATTTCTGTTTTCTTTGGTGATTATTTTGTTGTTACAGTTACCATTTGCATTTGCAATTGCGGTACCGTGACCATGCGCGTTAAGCTTTGCGTTTCCATACACACTTGCATTTGCTTTTCCATTTCTGTTTCCTTTGGTGTTATTGTTGCTGTTACAGTTACCATTTGCATTTACAATAGTGGTACCATGACTGTGCACATTATCAGTTGCGTTTATGTACGTGCTTGCATCTCCATTTGCATCACTGTTTGCTTTGGCATCACTTTGCGCTTGCATTTTTATTAACGTTTGGTTTACCATTTACATTTCCATCACCATGTGCAAAACCATTAGCGCTTACATTTCCATTGCAGTTACTGTTACTATGTCACAAAAAATCATGTGGTGGGAGCACGGGGACCGAAGGGCCCGCAGTCCCACCACCACATTCCATTCACTATTTATAGTCCTCATTCTCAAAAAGAAGGGAAATTCATGGCAAAAAATTCTGTTTAATGCATCAGTTAGGGTTGTTCCACAGTGACAAAAGCAAGGAAATTTGGTGTTAGGGTTGAAAGCCCCCCTTGCACCCCCAACCCTCCCCACAACTGGCATAAGGGTGTGTGTTTCGGTCATCGGTCCTAACTCTCACCCCATTCTCCTATACCTCAGCTTGTTTACACATGTGATGGGGTGATTGGGTGAGAGTTAGATTAAACAATTTCCCCTTTTCACTTTTTCATAATCAAGGCTATCAACAAGGTTAAACACAATTAGATTTTTTTATCTCATGTGCTACAGCAGAACACCTGGGCATGCCTTGAAGTTCTTAGGTGGAAGATTTAGAGATAATATTAGGAGACAGTTCTTTTCCAAGATGGAAATGAACCTATGGATCAGCAGAGTGAGTGGTTATTAAGATAGTGAAAGTCTTCAAAGTAAGCCTACACACATTTCTGTTTACCAGGAGATCATAGGGTACCAGATAGAAGAGTGGGCTGAGAATCTATATAAATTAATGATTGTTTGAAACATGGTACACACAAAACCATGACTGGGACGTAAACATACCAGGATACACTATCTACAGGAGGGACAGGGAGGGTAAAAGAGGAGGAGGAGTAGCTCTTTACATAAGGGAAGGAATCAAAGCAACAGAACAAAAGGGTAAACAGGGAGGAGAAGAAGCACTGTGGGTCAATTTGGAGACAGGCAATGGCACCACAATCTGCACAAGGGTTGTATACAGACCCCCTCTCAGGGGGAGGAAATGGACAATGAAATGATAGAAAGTATACTTAGAATGGCAGAAAAAGGGGAGATATTGCTGATGGGTGATCTGAATATGCCAGATGTTAACTGGAGTGCAGTTGCAGCAGCCACTTCGAAGAGTGGGGTTATTCTAGATGCCCTACGGGGCATGCAGTGACAACCAGTATTGGAACCCACTGAGAGGGAGCAATCTTAGACCTGGTTCTCTCAAATGGAGATGGAGAGAGGATCACAGATGAAGGTAGCTATCTGGGGAACCAGCGTACTCATCAACAGTATGGTTCACAATAAACACAGCAATAGAATCAAGCCATACAAAGGCAAAAGTATTGGACTTTAGGAGGGCTGACTTTCAAAATGGGTGAGTGCCTAGGAATGCACTCACAAATGGGCAGGAAGGAGGGTGGAAGAACAATGGGGAATAATAAAAACTGCATCACAGAGGTAACAAGCCTTTGTGTGAAGCAAATAAACAAAACAAAATGATGTAAGAAACCACTATGGTTCTCAAAGGAAGTGGCAGTGAAGGTTCAAGAGAAAAAGAAAGCATTCAGGAAGTACAAGGAATCACTGAAGGAGCAGGACAGAGAACTGTATCAGTTAAAGCAAAAGGAAGCTGGGAAGGCAGTCAGAACAGCAAAGGCCCAAACCGAGGAAAAGATGGCCAACTCAGTTAAGAAGGGGGATAAAACCTTTTATAGGTACATCAGGGAGCAAAGGAAGACCAAGGAAGGGATAGTGAGGCTTAATAAAGGGAAGGGGGGTGGGCAGAGGGTGACTGTGAAAAGGCAGAGATACTAAACAAATATTTTTGCTCAGTATTTACAAATGAAGAGGTATAGGTACCTAAAACAAACAACAGAAACACTCTGGATACAGAAGTTGATACCAGCCCATTTACAGAATAAAGGGTTCTGAAAGAACTCTTAAAACTGAAGGTGGACAAAGCAATGGGGCCTGATGGGATTCATCCAAGAATTCTAAAAGAACTAAGGGTAGAACTAGTGACACCACTGACTACCCTCTTTAACAAATCATGGGAGGATGGGGTGGTACCCGAGGACTGGAGGAGGGCAGATGTGATTCTGCTTCACAAAGGTGGGAGCAAGGCAGAAGCAGGAAACTACAGACCTGTTAGTTTAACCTCAGTGATAGGGAAAATGATGGAATCACTTCTGAAGGAAAGAATTGTCGAGTATCTAGAGACCAGAGGGGCACAGGACCCAAGGCAGCATGGATTCACAGCGAGAAGGTCATGCCAAACGAATCTGATAGATTTCTTTGACTGGGTGACCAAAGTAGTAGATCAGGGAAGGGCTGTGGACATGGCCTACCTAGACTTTATGAAGGCATTTGACACAGTCCACACAAAAGATTAATAAACAAGTTAGCCAGCCTGGGAGTGGGTCCCAAGATGACAGCCTGGGTAAAAGAATTGGCAGGAGAATAGGACACAGAGTAATAGTAAATGGAGTCCACTCTGAAGAAGGGGTTACTAGTGGGGTACCGCCAGGAGTTCAGTATTAGGACCGGTCCTCTTTAATGCCTTATAAGCGACATTGCAGAGGGACTGGAAGGAAAAGTATGTCTCTTTGCAGATGACACAAAGATCTGCAACACAGTTGATGCACAAGGTGGGATGGAAAGGATGAGAAGGGACTTGGCAAGGTTACAGGAATGGTCAAATGTATGGCAGCTTAGATTCAATGCTAAGAAGTGCAAGGTAATGCACCTGGGAAACAAAAACCCAGGGGAAGAGTACACAATGGGGGGTGAGATACTAACAACAACAAAAATGGAAAGGGACCTGGGGGTAGTCATATCAGATGACCTAAATGTGGGCAAGCAATGTGAGAGGGCAGCAAGGAGGGCTGGGGGGATACTGGGATGCATAGGGAGAGGCATCACCAGTAGAAAACAGGAAGTTATTATCCCTCTGTACAGACAGCTGGTGAGACCCCATCTGGAGTACTGCATGCAGATCTGGAGACCCAATTTCCGCAAAGACATAGACAGGATGGAAGCTGTCCAGAGGAGGGCAACTAAAATGGTGCAGGGTCTGCACCGGAAGACATATGAAGAGAGACTAAAGGAGCTTAATATGTATAGCCTTGAGAAAAGGAGGAGAGGGGGACATGATAGAAACTTTCAAGTACCTCAAGGAATAAACAAAATTCAAGAGGTAGCATCTTTCAAAAAGGGTGTGCAAGAACAAGGGGCACAATTTGAAGATGGGCGGCTCAGAGGTAATTTAAGGAGTATTTTTTCACAGAGAGGGTTGTGGATGCATGGAACAGCCTTCCGGAGGAGGTGGTGGAGTCAAAAACAGTGGTGGAATTCAAGCATGCATGGGACACTCATAAGGCAATTCTAGGGGTTGGGGGTAGGAAGCAGTAGGCTGCTGGTAAACTAGGATCTGCAGCTTATCCATTAGGTAGGGAAATGAGCAGACTGGGTGGGACAAGCGGTCCTTATCTGCCATCAAATTCTATGTTTCTACGTTTCTATACTCAGTTATCACTGCTTATGACGTGCGTGTTTGGTGGTCATAGAGAGAGGGGTTGCACACCTGATAGACCTAAAGTACCTTGTAACATTAGTTCACTCTCTCAGAGGCAGCTATTTTGTATGAAGGTTAAGCAATGAAATGTTCATATTCCTGCTTTGTTACTACAGTATGTACTGTACTCAGTTAAGCCTGCCCTACTGTGTTCCTTGACTGCACTTTAATAGTTCACTTTTTCAGGAATGCCAGTCAATGGTCAATGATGGAAGCTGTAATAAACCTCAACATAAATATTGTAATTCTGCATAAAGCCAAACTAAAAATAAATGCATTTTAAATGGAAAATGTGACGCCTGAGGATAATAACTATGAGATTTATGTCTAGAAGCATGACAGCTGTGGAGTTCAATTCATACAAGCCTATTATGTGCCCATAGATGGTTTTAAAATTATAATCTCTTGATGATGCTGTTGTAGTTCCTCTCATTTTCTGTGATCCTACTATATTTGTAAGTTTCCGGATTCTCTCTGTTTCTTAACTGCAAATCCCCTTTTAAAGTGTCACAATCTTTAGAAAAACAAGTATTTTTTATTTATTATTTACAGTTCAACCATGTTTGACAGTATAGTTTCCAACATCTGTTAAATTTGCATTCAAGTTCATGGGGCCATGCTCCAGCCTGATTTAATTCTGAAAATAATTTCTGACATGGGGATGAATGGATATGGAAATGTTGATTTGTATTCAATAGGTCACACACCCATTACAGGACAAAAAAACAAAATTGACTCCTTTTCTTTTGCCATGCTTGTTGTAATATGAGCACAGTATTGGCATTTACCAAAGTTTTGCAAAGGTCCAAACTTTTGTATGTGGTCATGAGGAAGCTTAGGCCTCCATATTCATTGCTGACCACAAGTGCAGCATGGAGCAATATTCAGCCAGTTAGCACACACTAATGAAGCACACTAACTGACTAAATATTGTACTATGTTGACACAGTGCTATGTGGATATCGGTTGTACTGGTATGCATGAGAGATTCCTGCATTTTCATTGGCACAATCATGCTGCCCTGTTTGGGTGGCACTCTGGGGCCTCTTAACATGACCCACCTGGTGTGCCAGTAGTAATCCAGGTTAGTGTAGGCACTAACTTGGTTAGTCCCATGCTAACCTTTTGAATATGGGGCACTAAAGAAGGTGGTGGAGTGAACATGGTTAAATGGCAATGCTCAGTACCATGCTTGTACAAAAAAATGCCCAGGTAGGGTAAATGAATGGCTATGGAAATGGAATGTGTCCACAAGGTCAAATAGGCCAAAGACAGAATACAACATTAACAAGGAGAAAACAGCATTTACTTTATTTATGTCATGCTAGTGGTAGTGAGAGCACAGTGTAGGCATTTACTAGGGGTGTGTGAGTGCCTTTTTTTGAGTACTCTGAAAATATTCAAACATATGACCCCAGACATTCTTATGTGTTGTTATTTTTTTATTTAAAATTTGATTACCGGTAACTCTGAGGTATAGGCCCATTTTCATGGAAGATCCAGACATATAACAAGAAATACAAACATTTAATATATTCTTTGCAAAAGACTTTGTTAATACACCAGTTAAGGTTCAGACTAAAATGATAAAACTAGGGAAATGTGGTGTTAGGGTTCCCAACCCTAACACCCCTCCCCTGCCCTGCAGGCAGCAAAAGTAAAAACATTATGGTTTCTCCTCTCCTGAGTCTTCACAGATCAGGCCTGGGTCTTCTTTGGGGTTGCCCAACCTACTGCAGTTTCTCTGCAGGATATGATTTTTATGTGTTTTCAAAAAGTTTGTTTAAAAAAAAAACAGAAACAAGATGGTGGCCATATGAAAAAATATTTTTTTCTCACAAAAAAAGATCGCTCCAAAATGAAAAAACATATTTTTTTTGTAAGGACCAAATTCCTTTTTTGTTCCAAAAGCTATCCAAAAAAAATTACTGAGAATGCTCAGAACTGAAATTTCAAATCCTGATAACTCTGGGTTGGATTAATGTTTTTTCACCAAACTAGTGAAAGGCACCGCTCTGGCCGAAGCCATTCCTACCCTAAAATTTTCTGACCAAAATTCTAAACTGTCTGGGTACTAGGCAATGGCAAAACAACAGCAAAAAAAATCACTTTTTTTTTCTATCTGGTTCTTGGAATTTTCACATCCAACTGGAGTCTATTTAGCCCTGAGCTATGAAGGGGTTCTAGGAGTGCAGAGCTTTTTTTGTAGAGTTTTTGTTGTTGAACGCATGTCATGGGTACAAGTTTAATTACCAATTTAATAGTAATCTGGACTGTTTGTCTTACTATTGCATACCTCAAGCATGATGGTATGACTGGGTTTAGCCTTGGAAAAATATCTACCAAACTGTGAGGGGATACCCTAACTCCTTTTTCCAACTCCCTGGGGTGTACAGCAAGACCAACAGCTCAGATGCTAGCTCAAACTCAGTGTACTATCTTGGGAAAATTAGCTGCACTATTAGTAAGTAAACGAAAACTGAACCGCGGGGTACATTACAAACATAATTTTGGTTTACTGATACAAAGGTTCTTTATGAAGCAGCTTGGGATGACTGCCAAATTAAAAATTCTTATAATTTTGAGCGTAATGATTTCTGGTGATATACATCTAAATCCAGGGCCAAGCAAAGAAAATATGCCTACAGCTGACATCTTAAAAGGTACTAATCTATTATTTGTTCAATTAAATGTTAGGAGTATTGTCCCAAAATTTGATATGATACAAGAGAGGGTTTTGGAATATAAGCCAGAGGTAATAATTATAACTGAATCCTGGCTAAGTAAAAAAGTACAAGAAGAGATCCAAATACCTGGTTACCTAACATGGAGGCATGATCATGGGAAAAGTGGAGGGGGTTTGATATATGATACTAAAGCTTTAGAAATTAAATATATGGATTGTGTTAGTGCACCGGGCATGGAAAGGATAGCCTGTGAAATTAAAATCCCTTATTGTTGTCCATTATTATTAGTGAGATGTCATCTTCCTCCAAATGGAGATGATCAACAGCTTCTTCTTGTTCAAGATGTTTTGCTTCCCTACAGGGAAAGTCATGAACTATTGGTTGTGGGGGATTTGAATGTAGACTGTGCCAGGGTGTCTCCCACTAGTAAACTGATAGATTTTAAAACAACATTGGGGCTGTCCCAGTTAATAACTGCTGTTACAATGTTGAATTCTAAATCTCCCAGCTCTTCCACTATTTTGGACCAAATGTTTACTTCTGACCCAATAAAATGTTTAGTATCTGGTGTATTACCAGATTCATTTAACAACCATCAGACTACCTTCTGTATTAGAAAAACTGATAAGATATTGGGCATATTTCAAATTTAATTTTACAGAAACTTTAAAAATCTGGATTACACATCCTTTATGATGGATTTGGGAACAAGGAATTGGGACAGACTGACAATGATTCCTGACATAGATAATTCTTGGTCCTACTTTTGTAGTGAATTTATGTCTTCATGTGACATCTTTGCTCCAATCCAGAGTAAGAAAGTAAAAAAGAATAATTCTCTGTGGTATACTGCAAAACTAAGAACCTATTGCAAAAATAAGGATGAAGCATGGAGATTAGCTAAGAGAAAATAGGAGAGAGTCTTCTGGGATAAATACCATGCTGCACATAATCTGTATATTAAACAAATAAGGAAGACAAAATCTGATTATTATCTATCAAAGTTTAGGGACAGACAGCAATACAAATCCTAGGGACTTTCGGAACATGGTTAAACAATTGCAGGGAAAAGGGAATTCAGAGTTACCAAATGCTTTCATGGTAAATGATGTTTCTTTAAAATTTTCGGATAAGGTAGCTGTTGTGCTAAATGAAATGTTTATTGATATGGGGAAATCTCAGACTAACACATCCTGCCCTTCTGGTAAAACCCAGCAAATAGAGAGCCAAGAAAAGGGGGAACATGTGGATTGGCCTTCTATTTTCGAGATGTCACTCCTGATCAAGTTTTTAGGGAATTGTTAAAATTAAATATAAATAAAGCCCAAGGTCCAGATGGGATTTCATCCTTTTTGCTTAAAATTGCTGCATCTTTGGTGGCACCAATACTGGCTGAACTCTTTAATCTTTCATTGAGTACAGGTGAGTGCCTTCTGGCCTGGAGACAGGCAGAGGTGATACCCTTATTCAAGGGAGGCCAGATAAATGATATGCAAAACTATAGGCCCATATCACTACTTTCAGTCACTTCGAAAATGTTTGAAAGAATTGTCATTTCACAACTAAACAGTTATTTGAAAAAATACAAAAAATATAATAAATATCAGTCAGGTTTTAGAGCGAAACATAGTACTACTACAACACTAGTAAGGTTGTGTCGGACATCCAGGTGGCCATGGACAGGGGCCTCCTGGTTAAACATAGAAACATAGAGTTTGACGGCAGATAAGGACCACTTGGCCCACCCAGTCTGCCCAATTCCCTACCTATTGGATAAGCTGCAGATTCTAGTTAACCAACAGCCGACTTTCTGCAACCCCCCACTATAATTGCCTTATGTCTGTCCCATGCATGTTTGAATTCCCCCACTGTTTTAGACCCCACAACCTCTCCAGGAAGGTGGTTCCAAGCGTCCACCACTCTCTCCATGAAAAAGAATTTCCTCACATTACCCCTGAGCCGTCCCCCCTCTAACTTTAAATTGTGTCCCCTTGTTCTTACACATCTCTTTTTCTGAAAGATGCTACCCTCCTGGACTTTGTTGATTCCCTTGAGGTACTTAAAAGTTTCTATCATGTCCCCCCATCCCTCCTTTCATCAAGGGTATACATATTAAGCTCTCTGAGTCACTCTTCATATGGTTTCTGATGTAGACCCTGCACCATTTTAGTTGCCCTCCTCTGGACTACTTCCATCCTGTCTATGTCCTTGCATAGATGAGGTCTCCAAAACTGCACGCAGTACTCCAGATGGGGTCTCACCAACTGTCTGTACAGAGGGATAACCACTTCTCTTTTTCTACTTGGGATGCCCCTCCCTATGCATTTCAGTATCCCCCCAGCTCTCCTTACTGACTTCTCACATTGCTTACCCACCTTTAGGTCATCTGATATGACTACACCGAGATCCCTTTCCATTATTGTTGTTGTTAGTACCTCCCCTGCTATTGTGTACTCTTCTCCTGGATTTTTATTTCCCAGGTGCATTACTTTGCACTTCTTTGCATTGAATCTAAGTTGCCATATGTCTGACCATTCCTCCAACCTTGCCAAGTCCCTTCTCATCCTTTCTACCCCCCCTTGTGTATCAAAAGAATTCAACACCCTAGATCATCAGGTTTTAGTTAATAACTTAGGGACTGTTGGCCTCTGCCAGGAGGCCCTGAACTGGTTCCATGGCTACCTGGAAGGAAGACAGAGGGTTAGACTGGGTAACAATTTTGTATCCAACTATTCGGACATTAAATCAAGTGTACCACAGGGGTCAGTATTAGGACCCATTTTGTTTAATATATATATACAAATGGTGTCAGACATCTAATAAGTGATATCCAACACCATTTGTATGCTGATGATACAATACTTTATTTTGAAGTTCATCTATTGAGCAAATTCCGGTAAAGTTGCAAAACAACTTTAATATATTACAAACTTATTTTCAGGATCATGGTCTGGTTTTGAACCCTCTGAAGTTACAGGTGATGTTATTTTCTAATAAAAACATGACATTGAAATTAGACATAAAAACATTGAATGGGTGTAGCTTGGCTCCTGTGGAATACTATAAATATTTAGGAATCTGGATGGTCTCCCATTGTAAATGAGTTGTCCATTTAGATAACCTGATTAAAAAATTAAACAAGAAATTGGGGGTGCTGTATAAACATAAAATCTCCCTTTCATTTGACACCAGATTAAAAATTGTGAACTCAGTGATACTACCATTAATAGATTATGGTAATGTGGCGTGTAAGGGAGCTGCTGATACAGTTTTGGGAAGATAAGATGTAATTTTTAATAGATATGCACGTTTTGTGTTGGATGCACTCTGGAATATGTATCATTGTGTTCTTTACAAAGCCTTTAATTGGACATCCGTGATTGAATGATGGAATATACATGTGCAACACTTGACCCATCGTTGTTACTCTAAAAAGGCCCCAGGTTATGTAATAGAACTGTTGGAAGAGCAGAAAGTTAAGGAAGGGTTATGTTCCACAGGAGAAATAAAATTTAGGGTACCTTGTATGAGAACAGCTAGGGGGCAACATTGTTATGTATATGAAGAGCCAAAGCTATAGAATTCTTTGCCGGGACACTTGATGCCATGTGTTAATAAAGTGTCCTGGAATCTTTGAAAACATGGCTTGGAAACATTGCAGTTTTTCCAAAAAACTGTTGTACTTGAGCGATATGTTTATAGTATGCGTTTTCTTTTTTGCTACCTGTTCTGTATGATTTTATTTATTTGTATGTTATTTTACTTTTAACATGTAACTGATATTGATTGCATCTTAAGACCCCATTGTAAATTAGCTATGGGTAAACTGGGTTATCCTGTTTCTGATGTCAGAAATAAAACCTTTTACTACTACTAGAAGTGGGGTGCCATAGCATAACTGAGGCAGCAGTATGTTATTGGCAATAGCTAGCTGTGATTTATTAGTGAGGTATCCACTAAACCTGTAAAGTAGATCCATATTTTGTTGCAAGGGAACTCATAACTACTTCACCATGTGGTGTAAGTGTATGTTCTGGTCAATATGGAATGCAAGGTATTTCATGGAGCCTGTCACTCTGATCTGAGAACCAGACAGAGAAGTTGCTGTATCTGTAGAAGATTTTGTATTTTTTTTGCCTAGGCATCTAATGCCAAACAGCATGGCTTGTTTTGTTTTTTTTTCAGGTTAAGGACAAGTTTATTGTACAGTAACCAACCTTCCAAGTTTCTAAATGGCTTTAGTTTTTTTTCAGGTTAAGGGCAAGTGTATTGTCCAGTAACCAACCTTCCAAGTTCGTAAAATCAGCGTTCATGCCAATGCTGATCTGAACCTCATCTGTTGAGTTTCTGTACAGTATGGTGTCATCCACATGCATTACAGTTGAAGATTGCCCCATCCTAGTTGTTTGTCATGTCATTGATAAGTAGTGACAATAATAGAAGGCCAAGGATGGAACCTTGGGTACCCATATGGATACTGGTTTAATATTCAACATAATACCCCTCCATTTCACTTGCTGTGTCCTGCCTGTTAGATAATGCTGAAGTCATGTGCATGCAAGGTCATCTAGACCTATATGAATAAGTTTGGATAGCAGAAGCTCATGGTTTACAAGGGAAACATGCCTTGGTTAAATCTATGAAGATTGCTCCAGTCGCTAGCACCTGATCCATTGTGCAAGCCCATTAAAGGTGATAAGGACTAAAGCAGTATCCGTATCATAATATGTAATTTAGCACCAAATAGTTCAAGAGCTGGGTATATAACAGCTTCCCTAGAATTTTAGCTAGTAAGCTAAGAAGAGATATACTCTAGGTCTGTAGTGTTCTACAGGGTCTTTTGCTCCCTATTTATGTAAAGGTACCACTTGTGCAGTTTTCCATTTGTCAGAGAAGGAGCCCTAGAACAGGGATTTATTAAAAAGATTTTTGTGAGGTGTGGCTATGATAGGATCTGCTAGTTTCAAAAATGTTGGATCTAAATTTTCAGAGCCTGGAGACCCATCTGATTTGATCTTTCTTAGCTGGGTAATTACTTCCTGTCTAGTAATCAGCCAGAAGTGAAATTAAGGAATGAGGTTGTTGTCATTAGGGGATTAGCTCTGGGACCTAGATTGGGGTGCAAAATAACTATCCAGATTGGTGAAAAAGTTATTGAAAGCATTAAGTGAGTCAGCAGGTTTGGATAGCACATTCTCATCTACTATAACATCAGTCAACCCACTCATGATGGGACAATACTGGACCTGGTACTCACTAACAGGGACAGCACTGCAGACATCAAGGTGGGAGGTCACTTGGGGACCAGTGACCGCTGTCAGGTGTGGTTCATTATAGGGATGGCTGCAGAATCGATCCACACAAGAGTGAGGGTCCTGGACTTCAGGAGGGCAGATTTAAAAAGATGGGTGAAAGTCTCAGGGATGACCTAGCAGGGTGACCTGGGTGGATGGAGGAACAGTGGTCAAATATAAGAGAGAGCATAGTAAAGGCAGTAAACCGCTGCATCAAACAAGTGAGTAAAAGTAAGAGGAAAAAGAGACTGTTATAGTTCTCAAAAGTGGTTGCTGAAAAGGTAAAAGCTGAAAAGGTAGCTTTCAGAAGGTATAAGAAGACGCAGAGGGAAGAGAATAGGGAGGTGTACCAGGAGAAAAGAGATAAACAGGGAAAGCAGTAAGGAATGTAAAGGTGCAGACTGAAGAGAAAATAGCCCAGGAGGTAAGGAAAGGGGACAAGCCATCTTTTATGTGACTGGGTTGCCTTGTACACTTTCGGTTACACCCCTGCCTTGTGGGCTCAAACAAGGTTGAGGGGCCTGGGCTCTGTTGTTCTGGACAGGGGGTTCATTTCCAGAGATAAAACAAATAGAGTGGTGCCTCCACACAGAGATTAGTTAAAGTGGGCCTGGTGACAACTGGGTACAACCCACTGGGTTGCTGTACCTACCTACTTCCCCTCACAGTCACCACACACACAGAATACTAACCTTTGTTGCAGTATTTCAAAACACATATAATTATTAGCAATCTCTACTAATATGCTCACAGACAGTGTTAAAAGGGCTAACCAGTAATTTATTTATAACATGGAGTAGGAATAGGGCAGGGAACATGGTATGAAGGAAACAATGGTGCAAGCAATTTGATATGCAACCATTCACTGTACTCCCAGCTACAACAGTAGCAATGGTGCCCACCCCCCACAAGCATGCACAATAGTGCCATCTCATTTCTCCCACTCCCATCTGGTAGCAGATTTTTTCCCAGTCAAATAGGTTGGGAGCTCTCACAGTCTGTCTCTGTACCCCATTGGAGCAGTTGCAGGCCTGATACCATCTTAAAGGAATGGATGATGGAGTTCCTAGAGGCTCATGGTCTTTAGAATGTTCAAAAGCATGGGTCCATCCAGGGCAGATCGTGTTAGACGAACCTAGTTGAATTCTACAACTGGGTCACAAGGTGTCTTGACCAGGGGAAGACAGTGGATATCCTATACCTGGACTTCACTAAGGCTTTTGATTTGGCACTGCACAGTGGACTGTTGGAGAAACTGAGGAACTTGGGGTTGGGGGAGAAGATACTAGGATGGGTTGGGAATTGGTTAATGAAAAGATATCAGAGGGTGGTGGTTGGGGGTGAGGTCTCATCTTCCAGAAAGGATGTTAGTGGGTTCCCTCAGGGATCGGTGTTGGGGTCCGTCCTTTTTAACATGTTCATCTCAGACATCGGGGTTGGGGTTAGGAGCAGGCTGAGTCTATTTGTGGATGACTCTAAACTGGGTGCACTGGTAGATAAGGAGGAGGGGAGGTAGATGCTGCAAGATGACTTGCAAACACTTGAAAGGTGGTCACGCACTTGGCAGCTGAGGTTCAATGCCAAGAAGTGCAGTGTTCTCCACTTAGGGGTCAGGAACCCCTGGTACAACTACAGTCTCGGGGGGTAAAGCTGGTGGTCTCCAGGGAAGAAAAGGATCTCGGGGTAACAATAGATGCCAAAATGAATGTTTCTGAGCAGTGTAGGAGGGCAGCTGTGAAGGCAAATAGGATGCTAGGGTGCATAGCCAGTGGGATAACATCAAGGAGGAGAGAGGTCCTACTGCCACTGTACAACAGCCTTGTTATGCCACACCTGGAGTGCTGTGTGCAGCTTTTGTGCCTATACTTGTGCAGGCATGTTACCCTTCTTGAGAAGGTCCAGAGGATGGTGTCAAGGGTGATTCACTGCCTGAAGGAGAGACTATGGGATTTGAACATGTACTCCCTGGAGGAGAGGAGGGATGGGGGGATATGGTAGTAGTCTGTAAGTATTTAAAGAAGATTAACTGGGTCAACTCTGATGAACTGTTTCAGTTGAGGAAGGACAAAGCCACAAGGGGGCAAAGCCTGTGATTGGTAGGGGGTTAAGGGGGATACAAGGCATCACTGCTTCACTGAGAAGGTGGTGGCACCCTGGAACTTGTTGCCATCAGAGTTGGTGGGGATGGAGAGAGTGGGAGGCTTCAAGAAAGGGTGGGATAGACACAGGGGTGTACTCCAGGGGGGGAAGAGTAGATGAAGTATCTACAGGGGGTAACACAGAGGGAGAGGGCAGCTGCAATGAGTGAACTGCAGGCTGCTACTCGAGCAGACTCGATAGATCAATGGGCCTAATCTGCTGGCAATTTAGTATGTTAGTATGATATCAGTGCAGCTGGTTGGCTGCTGCTGATGCATTTTGGGATCAAGCAATTTAAATTCAATACTCGTTTCAGTGGTAGTAAGTAACTATTTGTTGAAACTTTGCAACTTCTGGCCCAGTGGCCAAATACAGTAACTGGCAGAACTTTTATATGAATTTCCCAGGTGCAAAGTAGACCAAGTGTTTACTCACGGTTTGGCAGAAAGTTCTTACAGGGTCTGAGCAACAGAAAATTGTTCAGTCTTCTGAGCTGTGGACCTTGAACAATGTAATGGGTTTGCAGATTACTTGACTGTAGTAGGCTTTTGAGGCTGATCACCTTCTCTTTTGTGGCATTGTAGGTGCTGGACAGACCAGTACTGGGGACCACATCCACAAGTCTATCTCCACATGTTCGGGCATCCTACCCTCAGGGGAAGACAATGGGTAGTGCCTGGCTGTGACACTACCTTGCCAATTCACCAGACCATCCTCTGCTTGTAGTGACTCTTCTGGAGCTCAGGAATCACACAATTTTCTTTTCCTCTGCTGCTAGCATGCGTGGATACCTCCCAGAGCTTCAGGTTTTGGCAACAAAAAAGCTCTTCCCACTTCAACTCTAGCTTTCCAAATTGTAGAATGCTTTGGTCAAGTCTCCCAGATGGTGGCTATGGAAGCCTTAGGCAGACATCAAAACTATTTATCAGACAATGTCTAAGCTCCACTGTCTTACAGACAGCTTCAGGCAGACTGTCTCAAGCAGAATACTCCCCCAAGGTCTGAGGAGAATATAGCAACATCTGATAGGTTTGACACAGCTGTCCATCTGCAGAATTAATATGTATTAGGTCCACTTGATGCCTGTTGGATGCTGTTGAGGTGCCAATAGCATTGTCCTCTTCCCCTACCTAGTAGCCATAGCAACGGTGCTTGCTCCTCGAATGCTGATTGGATAATGCAAGTGTCAGGGGTGACAAAGATGGATTCCGTCATAACAGTCTATAAGGAGTCCCAAATTTAAAGTTATTTTATGGGGCATGTGTATTATTTTAAATGTAAATGTCAACATGCCCCAATAGGTGCCTCTCTGCTCTATTGTCTGGTTGTGGAATGGGCACTACAAGAGACTCTCCCAGCTTCTCATTAGTGCTATAACACTGGGTCCCCAGGTGACCGGCAAAGCATACATTCACAGTGCAGCCTTGGCTGCTTTTAAAGCTATAGTGACTAATAACACTTTTGAAGAGTTTATATTCTTTTCTTCCCCACCAATGTGTTTCCAAACTCCTACTTGTGTCTTGGAGCCCAGGGATCACAACACATAAAGGAGACATTGGATGAGCTGCAGAGCAGCTTTAACATGGAGCACTGTTGCACTGTTAGATTCTGCAAGCAGTTTGTGGCAGCTCACATGTTCGAGCAGGAACCAGCTCAAACATACACAAATTGGGCTGTGTGGCACCTTACTGCTTGCACAGCACTAACTGTGCTATACCGCCGAGCTGTCAGTTTTACACCTTAACACACAACTCATCCAGATTCCCAGCTAAACAGGCACACAGGGGCTGGCAGGAGCAGTAAAGGGACAACACTGGTCCTGGACTGGCGAGATCAGATAACTGGGAGGCAGGCCAGATAAGGCCAGCCCATGGGGAGTTACACTCTCCCCCGCATAAACACTTGGTGTCCATGCCAAATGCATAACAGGGACTTGGTGCCAATAGAAATTAACCATGGCATATTTAAATGTGCACTGTCTAACTAGACAATTGGTTCCTGACTAGTATAGGCAATCAATACATTCTAGTCTAGAAAATTGCATTTATCTAGATAATAGTAATAACAGGTACTAAAAGGCATTTTAGACTTTTAAACAGCTGTCATTTGGAATTCTAGAAACTGCAGTTATATAATATATCACTGACAATACATTCAACCTCCCCTGTTACGTCTTATGCAATACCTGCTCTGGATATTTAGTTTTTGTATGAACACACAACAATTCTGGGTAGAGATGTTGGGGTGACATATATGCCCTTGTGTATTGCATGCATCGGCAAGTTGGTTGGCATTTCTGGAGATTCATATGTGAGACTTAATAAAGGTTTGGTGATCCTTTCAGAGCAACGCAATGGCACTGACACTTCTTCTGCATTCAGGAGAGCGCATCACAGTTCATGGATCAGCAATGAGCCATCCCCAGGCAAGGTGGGCACAACAAGCTTCTTCTGACATTTTGTTAGTGTTCTTTTTCATACGGGTTCAGATTCTGGAGGTACTCCACTCTCTTCTTTGGGTACTTTCTAAGATGCAGGCATGTCATCCAAGGATACATTGTCAGTTAGCGGTTCAGAGTCCACTGTTTGGGCTGTTTGAGGGTCTGTGGTGGGCATATCTGTCACATTACTTGTCATTTCAGGTGCCCCTTGAAATAGTCAAGTAAGGTCTGGTGTGGGATAATATGCTGCAGGATACATTACTTCTCCCTCTGACTCTGAGTCCAAACTCTCTTGAACTGCTTGCTCATCAAAATTTGGTGGGACAGTTTCAGATTGTTTTGCCCATTGTTTAACTTGATGTCTGTGCAAAGCAGATCTTGTTACAGGAGGTTTAGGAGCTTCTGACATTTCTTGCCCATTACTAGTGACCATCTGTCCAATGGGCAGCAGATGGTTGTGGTGATTGGTCCAGTATCCACTTGTGTCTCCTTCAGGGCAAATTTTATAAACAGGCATGTCTTGCACTTTCTCAACCACAACATAGGGTGTGCTGCCCCATCTTTTGGCAATTTTGTGCTTTCCAGATATTCCTACATTTCTTAATAGTACTCAGTCTCCTGTCAGCAATTCATGGGCCATTACCCATTTGTCATACCTTTCTTTGTTTGCTATGTTCTACTTGGCTGAGGTGTCTGCAGCCAATCTGTAAGCATAATTCAACTGTTCCTTTAACTTTTGAACATTTTGCAAGTAGGTCTCTGGCCCAGTTCCATCAGCAGAGACACCAAAACATAAATCTACAGGGAGTCTGGTTTCCTAGCTGCACATTAGGTGGTAAGGAAAGAATCTTGTGTCATTATTCTTGGTGCAGTTGTAAGTCTGAATCAATGCACTTACTTGATAACTCTATTTACTCTTGTTTTTAAGGTCTAAGGTGCCCAACATATCGAGAAGCGTTTTATTGAACCTCTCAGGCTGTGGATCACCTTTCGAGTGACAGGGGGGATGTATGAGACCTGCTGATCCCCAATAAAGACACTAGCTCTTTTACTAGATGACTCTCAAAGTCCTGTCCTTGGTATGAGTTTATTTTGTGGAGGGCTCTGTAATGCATAAAAAGTTTCTGTACAAGGAACTTGGCAACCGTGGAGATTTTTTGATTCTTTGTCAGATGCTCCTGGGCATATCAGGAAAAATGGTCAGTGACTACCCAAATATTTGAAATTTTCTTGGAGACAGGTTCCAAACTGAAAAAGACTATGCATACTAACTCAATAGATGCACTTGTCACAATGTTGGCCAGAGGGGTGGCCCTTACCCCTCTGTGGTAAGGCTTTTTACTGGACACATCTGCTGCAGCTTTTGCAGTATTTCTCCATGTCATCCCCTATATGTGGCCAACAGAAGCAGGTACATACACACACACACACACACACACAGAGGAAATAACACAAGTCATGTTCTATTTTTTTAAGCAATATTGTCCAAGGGATCCAGAGACCCCTCCCCAAAAGAGATCCAGGGCACATACATCTCCTTCCCCACATACTGATTTGAAATGTGCTTGTTAATCAATACTGTTCAATTCTGTACATCCTGCACACATGCTACCTCTCCCTTTTATGCACACTGACTTGAAATAAAAACAACAGTCACATTCTTGAGAACAGCAGAGACTTACATACAGTACATACAATATATCAGGAGACACTTATGAGGGCTGCATTCTGGTGCAGATAATTTGACAGAGAATACAGTATAGCACTGAAAATATTGTTCACTGACAGCTACACAAATCAATCAAGTCTATCAAAATCTTTATTTATCCAGACGAACATCACTGAGCAGAGCTCTTTTACAAGAGGGACCTGGTTAGAATAGGGTCAGGTAACATCCATCATAAAAACATATAAAAACATGTAAATAAGTATATAAACACAAACACAATGGTGCAGTAATAGGGGAGTCAAATGATAAAAGGAAGACAAGGCAAGCCATAACAGAGGAGGATTCAAATACAAGGGGGTAGGTCCACCATTGAACCATGCAACTGTATATAAACCATGTTCTCTGTATAGAAGTACCAGTTAGTTCATTTACAGGGGCAGTCACTAGTACTAGCCATGAAAATGGCTTGGAGAACCACCAACTAATGGCAGATGGGGTACCAGGAGGGGTATGTAATATGTAAGCGAAGGATAAACATTGTGAGAAGTGAAGTCCCAAGGATAGGTCAGTAGAACTGATGCAGTGGTGGGGGCCTATGGGGAGAGGGAAAAGGAAGTTAGGACTTTCATAATATAATTGTGTGTAGATTGTGGATGAGTGCGGTATAGAGTTGTGAAAAGAAAGCTGGAGAAAGCGGGAAGATAGACCAGTATGAAAGGGAGGACAGAGGCATCAAGGTGTTACATGAAAGCATGATGACAGGCCAGGGTCAAGGAGGAGGAGGAGACAAGCACTAGAAGTAATTTGTTCATGGTTAAATGGTATAGGTTAGCATGATGACAATTTATAGTCATGGGATACAATTACACTGATCATTTCTGAGACATGAATATAAGAGCTTGAAAGATGAGATGCTGATGGGTGACCTCAGTTTTAGTTTTTTTTTTGCAATTTATTTTTTTTATTTTGCAATTTTTTTTGCAAATGATTTAGTAATCAAACAAATAATTGACCTCAATATGATTCTTTCTTTACAGTGCTGTTATGCCTACAAATGCTATTCTTCTGTTCATGAATTAATATTTAAAATATTTGAATAAAATAAGACACGCATTTTGGTTAGTTATTAGAGACAACTATATCTGAGATTTTTGCTTCTTGTGGAAAATGAAGATACAGTGACAAAACAGATTCTGTTTCTCCCCAGCCACTTTCATTTGACACAAATACATATAGACACAAAATAATTCTCCATGGCTTGAATTCAGTTCTGTCATATACCTAATGCAGAAAGCTCTACATCAGATGAAAACTGCAGAACTTGGCATTTCATTTATAAAATTAGAGCTAAGTTAAACCTCTTACCTATAGGAACATTTCTAATCCATCCAATCTGCTGTGCATATATGTGAATTAACTGCTACATGATTAAACAAGCATTTGTCAGTGCCAAATGTTGGCTTGTTGGCATTGGCATTGGTAGTGCAGGAGTTAAAGAGATGCATAATAGGAATAGTAGTGAAGTATTGAACTGACACCAACTCTACCCCCACTCTGCAGAGCCTGACAGGTGCTGGGGGATGTGCCTTTGGGTCATCGTCCATAATGCTCATGCCATTTCACCTCACCCTACCTTGCAGACACAGACAGGTGTTGTGGTGTGCCTTGGGGTCTTCAAACCTTACCCTCACCCCATTTCATAAGAAAGTACACTGAGATGGATAAAGTATAGGAGAATGGGGTGAACTTTAGGGCCAAAGACTCCTAGGCACACCTCGATGCCTGTCACTGGCTGCAGGGTGGGAGTGGAATGGCATGAGCATTACAGCCGATGATCCCAAGTCACCCCCCTGATGCCTATCAGTCTCTACAGGAGGGGCATTATGGTTGGAAACCCTAATGTCCCTGGTATTTGTTGGTATTTTCACTCCAAATGTTCAACATGGCCTTTTTGTGACCCTACCTCAAGAACAGTGGCACTATCAGTTCATCACCCAAAAGGTTATTTTGCATAGAGACTGTTCCATTTGGCCCTATAGGTGCAAAAACACATTTCACACAGGATGTGAAAAATGACAGCTGTACTGTTCATGTGGTGATGTGAAAATACGGCAATGTTGAAAATCTGGAGTGAAAATATGCAAAATTGGCGATGTTACGAGCATGAATAGAAACTGCGCAATGCACGTCTATAATGCAGTTATTTTTTGGAATTTATTCATCAGATTTTCAACATGGACATTTGTGTACCTTGCCTCATGAACAGTGGCTCTGTGATTTTGTTAATCTGTCCCAAAAGTCGATTTCCCACAACGACCGTGCCTTTCACACCACAGGTATAAAAACATGTTTTGGGCAGCATGTGAAAAACAGCAGCTGTACTGTTCATAAGCAGGTGTGAAAAAATGGCAATGTTGAAAATCTGGAATAAAAATATTAAAAAATTGGTGAGGTACGAGCGTGCATAGAAACTGCAAAACGCACGCTTGTAACTCAGTCATTGTTTGGAATTTTTTCACCAGATTTGCAGCATGGTCTTTTTTGGACCTTCCCTTATGAACAGTGACTCTGTCATGTTGGTAATCAGTCCTGAAAAACAATTCTGTGCAGTGACTGCAAAATCAGTGTGTGAAGGTAAATGGCACCCTGTCAAATACCCTATCCATTCACTCTGTGGCCCCCCAGGGTTCCATCATGGGCCCTGTTCTGTTTAGCCTCTTTCTAAACTCTCTCCCCAGCTCCTGCTCAGGCAATATGTCCCTCTGTGCTGATGACACAGTCCTTTTCGCCTCCCACCCCGACCCCGCATCTCTACAGGAATCCCTACAGCGTACATTCTACCAAGCAAAAAAGTGGTTCCTTGACTGCCAGCTAGTCATCAACCTCAAAAAAAAACAAATCCATGCTCTTTTCTTACCACCAGAATAAGGCCAAAATGCCCCCCCCCCCATTCTCCCCAGTAATCCACACCCTCTCAAACAGGTGTCATCCTACAAATACCTGGGCATCACCTTCGACTCAGCTCTTACCTTCCACATCCACATTACAGTAATACCCTGTCCTCAGCTATAAATTTTCAGATTGGCTTTCTCTATTGACATAGAGATTGCCTCCCTCAAACTGCCTTCTGACTGGTCATTAACTCCTCCGTCCTGTCTTTAGTTGATTACGGCCTTCCCATCTATGCCGTGGCCAATAATACTGTCCTCACCAAAATTCAGACCTCGATAAACAAGGCCTGCAGGCTCCTGACCGGTGTATCCCTCCACACTCATACATACCTGCTCTATTCCACCACCATCCTGCTCACCTCTGAGGAATGTCTGTGCTACCAAACCTAACTACTTGCTAAAAAATCCCTGCTAGGTCTCTCCCCGCAGGGGTGGCTGCATCCCTGCAGCGTGCATATCCATCTGTTGCCACCCATAGCACAGCTAAAGCCATCTTCCAGGTGCCCCATTCCAAGACCTCCTTAGCCCAAAGGTCCTTCCACCACCATGCCCCCACATGGTTCAACTCCCTCCCGCCCTCTGTCACTAATCTTACCAAAATCAATCCCTTCAAAGTCGCTCTCCGTAACCTCCTTTTTGACGCCCGAAGCTGTAACTGCCCTGATTAATGCTATGGTGGGTCCCCTCCCTGCTTGCCCCTTAGCCTGACAATGTGCACTGGACAGCTAGCCCCCTTCCCCTTCCCCTGTTCCCCCCCCCCACAGCTTTCCTCATATAGTAGGTATTCCTCCCTGGCTCATCCAAGGCTGTACCTTCTATTTTAGTAATACTTTTACTCGATTGTAACTTAGTGTATGCAACTTTATTCTGTAAACCACTGTTGTAAATGCATTCTTATTGTTATCTGTATTGCACCTGTATGTTACCACTGTTGTACCTCACAGTGTAACCATGTCTACCCTCCCTGCAACGAGGTGCCTTTGTAAATGAGTCCATGATCAAAGGTTGTAAATCTGACTTTCAAATGAATAAATAAATAAAAATAAAAATCACCCTTCAGGACTGGGTAATGAAATGACAGTCATGTGTTCATAAAGTGGGGTCTCAAGAACTCGTTGAAAATTTTGGGCCAAAATTCCAAAAAATGGCTGAGATATCAACCTAAGTTGAACACCCCCTATTATAAAGCTTACCATCTTTTCATCAGTTTGTGGTTGGCCTTTGAAGAGTGCAGACATGTCCTGCACTGCAGAAGAATGCTGCTCCCAGCCTATAGAGGTAAGTATGGGGTGAGGCGGGTGCGGGGAGGTGGGTGCGCAGAGGGAGGGTGTGGGTTGGGGAAGGGTGATGGGGGACACCACGAGGGACCATTTTCTGTTTTACAGGTTAAATGACATAAAAAGACTATGGGGGACTGTTTTTCTATTTTTCAGGGGGAAACAATAAAAAAAACATTTAGGCACACTGGGGTGGGCTCCCGGTGTGCCACAATGGGGAGGGGCTGCATGCCATTGCTGAAATGGGTAGTGGGCATCCTGGTGTCGGAAACAATTATTTCAGCAGTCTGGGGTGGGATCCCAGTGTGCCTCATTAATGGGGGGTGATACATGCTGACAAGGGGATTGGGCACCCCCAATGTCAGCTTTACAGGACTGTGTGGCAGGCAGCAGGAGACACCATGTTTTGGCACACTGGAGTGGGCTTCCAGTGTGCCACATAATGGGGAGGACATGCTGACCCGAGGATTGGGCACCCCAATGTTGGCTTTCCAGAGAGTGTGTGTTGGGCAGCAGGAGCTGTCATTGTGGAAAGTCACGCCACAGCTGTTTCACTTCTTGAAATGTTTCACCAGGAAAGGCACACAGAAACTCCACTGGTAACTCCAGCCATGCGCATTACTGTGCATTGTATTGCGCATGGCCAGAGTCTTGTCATCTGCCGCTGCATTGAGGAAACTGCATCTCATTGGAGTGGCAGATTTCTTTCAACTCTGTGGCTCTCTTTGAAACTGCTGTCATCGCCAGCATGCTCACTAATTGGTGGCTGAGGAATGCACCCACTAAAGCATTCCCTGCATTCCCCACAACACTGACACACCTCTGAAAGTGCTACTACTGCAAGATGTTGCTTGTGCATGTGCAAGCCAACATAAAAAGACAGATGGAATAAGGCAACTAGAGTCAGGAAGTACCTGGTACATACTAGGTGTTGTAGTTGAGATTGTTTTAAAAAGACAGAGCAGATTTGTTTTCAGGCTGGGATATTCAGAGCAGTTGTGCACTGCACAACAGGGATGCGCTGGCGCAACCACGTCAATGCACCAGAAAGTGATATTCAGCAGCAGCAGATGCGCAGTACACGTTCCAATGCACCAATGTGCAATGACAATGAATGCATGCACAAGTGCAGGGGGCATAGCCATGCATAAACGGCCCAGTGCTATATTCAATGGCAGGCGAATGGTGCAAGCTTGGTGCAAACAGGACTTGCGTGGAGCAGACTTCTGCACATAAAAAGAGGGAGCAAGCTAGGGAAGAAGGCTTGCTCCAGAGGGGAGCCACAAAGAGGGAGAGCAAGGGGGCAGGCTGAACAGCTGAAGGGGAGCCACAGGGAGTGAGGCAGGCTGGGAGAGGCACACAGCGTGGACCAGGTAGTCTGACACTGCCAGAGTCTTGGAGTGTGAACGTGTTTGTAAATGTGTGTGACTGTGTGTGGGTGTGAGACAGGGTCTGAGGCAACACGCAGTGAGTGCCAGTGACACCCAGCATAGGAGGGGCTGCACAGGAGCCCAGAGAGGTGGGAGGTGTAGGCCACGGATCGTAGGCCAGGCAGCCATGACACATGGATGCACCCGGTGCAGGGGCACAGGCGCCAGCACACAGCCGGGGAGGCCTGGGGAGAGAGCTGCCCGGGGGGGTGGACATACAACCCAGGACATGGCCAGTGCCATATTCCAGATGGAGGCAGTAATGAGGGGTGTGAGGAGGCAGCTCACAGATCAGCACGGCCATGGAAGGGCCCATCGGCGGTACGCCCAGAACAGGTGGTACCGTGCCTGCATCACCTTCGAACAGTACAGTGATACAGAGATCGTGGGCTGGTACCACCTGAACCAGGCTATTCTGAGGCAGCTCTGTGAGCTGTGCAGAGAGGAGATGCAGGCACCCACAAGACGGAGCCATGTCCTGTCGGTAGAGACAACGGTCATGGCCGTCATATGCCTGCTTACCATGGGGACCTTCCAGAGACCAACAGGGACACCACAGGTATAACCCAGTCAGCTGTGTCACGGCTCCTCACAGAATTCCTCAGTGCACTGCTGCCACATGCTATGGAGTACATCCATTTCCCCAGCACACAGGCAGAGTGCACAGCAAACATGCAGGAGTTCCACAGGGTTTCACGTTTGCCTGGCATGCTAGGGGCAATCGACTGCACCCATGTCAGCATCCACGCACCACCAGGCCTGGGGGGGGTAGCGTACATAAACAGGAAGGGCTACCCCAGTGTCAACTGCCAGGTGGTGTGTGATGCCAGGGAATGCATAATCAAAGTCTGTCCCACAAACCCTGGAGGAGCACATGATGCCTTCATCTGGCACCAGTCAGCACTGTGCCACAGGTACAAGAATGGTGACATTCCCACTGGCCAACTAGTTGGTGAGAATGCTGTGGATGCAGTATGCTGGTAACAGCAGGGCAGGGTGTAGGGGTTTGCTTGGGCATGGGTGCCAGGGGGTGTAGCCGGGTCGGCTGGGGGGTGCGTTGACACAGTCCACCATGCTATCCAGATATCTCTACATATAGGTGACAGTGGCTACCCACTCCGGCCATGGCTACTCACCCCATACTGGTGCCCGTCAACCCCAGAGCAGGAGCAATACAATGAGGCACATGCCAGCACACAGAACATCATCGAGCGGGTGTTTGGGCTGTTGAAGGCTCAGTTCCACTGCCTGTACAGGTCTGGTGATGCCCTACAGTACAGCCCCTTGAAGGCCTGTGGCCTATTCCTGGCCTGCTGCATACTACACAACATGGCTACTGACTGTGGGATAGCTGTTGAGATCGAAGAGGGGGACAACAGTGGGGACGACGTGGACACCAGGACTGGAGGTGGTGGGCAGCCCCCCCGGGCGAAGGGATCCCCGGATGACCAGGATGGCCAAGCAGCACAGGGACACACTTGCAGAGGAGCACTCCGGAACATGCAGGTAGGTGACCATGTCCACATGCAAGGACCAGGGCCTATGGCACAGTGGATAGGCATGCATGGGTATGCCCCATGCCAGCGATGGCCGGAGGGGGGTGTGGACAGGTGTGGGACCGGACACCGCAGCAGCATGCAGCACAGCCCCATACACCCTGCTCACACATCCACACACACACACAAGCATACAGGACCCACCATGGCCCCACCCAGAGGTGGGCATTGGGCGTGCATGTGACACTGAGCACTGGTGCACAGTGGCAGTCAGCGCTATGCTGGCATCATCATGCACATGCCACAGTGGCCAGCAGCTGGGTGGGTGGGCACATGACCCATGTGCAGCATTGCCCACAGATGCCACAGCCATGGGATGCACACACACATGCCACACCAGTGTGCACAGAGGGCAGCAGCATACGGTGGATGTGGAGGTGGGCAGTTAAGGAATGCTGCATGGTGGCATGGCCACTGTGGACATGTGGATGGCCCCGCTGAGGATGCACAGCGGACACAGGCTGAGCATCGGCCTCAGAGGGTGTCACAGATGGTCCCCCAGGGGTGACACTGTGGGAACGCGACCAGGTCCTCACAGGAGTCTGCAGGCCCCCAAGCATGCCTGCTTCAGGCATGCTCAGAATGCCCACAGTGGACCTCGGCATCGAAACAGTGGGAGTCACACGACACTGGGCCCGAGGGGTGGAAAATGCACTCCACAGAGTCTGCGTTGGATGGCCATGCACCAGGGATGCCAGTGGTGCCAGTCCGGCTGTGACTGTAGTGGTGAGCCGATCCATGGCTGCGGTCATGTCTGCCTGCATTTGCGTGTTCTCAGCCAGGAGCAGGGCAAAGTCTCTCTCCCACTGCTCTGCTGCCTGGTGCAGCTCCACACGGAGTGCATGCACACCTGCCATGACCAGCACCTGCTGCTCAACGGAGGCTTGGAGCAGACAGGTGTGCTTATCCAAGGGGTCATTGACTCTGGGGCGCATGGGCACTCTGCCCATCCACGGGTGTAGCCTAACCCTGTGGCCCAGCCCTCATGAAGGTGGGTGCTGCACAGTGGGTCCCTCCTGGGGCTGGATGTCATGTAGTGCACCATCAGTGGGTGCTGCCCCAGGCCCCCCCACACAGTCTGGATGCTGATGCTGCCCCTCCAACTGCTGTGCATAGGCTATCACTGGCGTGGCTGCACCACCACCACCGCCACTACTGCCAGCCATTGCTGCATCAGTGGCAGCCTCGGCAATGCCAGCCACAGTGGCAGGTGGGCAGGCAACCACCACCGGGACACTGTCTGTGCTGCCATGGCGGGTGTGTGGTATGAGTGCCTCCACTACTGCCACAACATCACTGTCCAAGATAAAGGTCTCATCATCATTGGATCTGGATCCTTCCCCGATCTGTGTCTCAGCACACAGGACACCATGTCTGATGTCATGCTGGAACACAGCCAGGGCCTCATCGTGCCACGGGCATCTGCACGGACAGTGGTGCTAGCCTGCAGTCAATCTGGCCCCTGGAGTCCAGTGGAGGTGGATGGATGGTCCACTGGGTCCAGGACAGCCACCACGGTGGACACCCCTACCACTGCCACTGCATGCAGGTGCTCAGGAGCTGAAAGGGAACACAGCCATATTAGTGTTGCTGTCGCCCCACCCCTGCCCCAGCCCTGCTGCACCCATGCCCCCCTCACAGCCATACCAACTGTGCAGTGATACGCTGCCACCTGTCTGGAAGCCTCCACCGGGCACGCCCTCAGGGTCACTGTGCCACATGATGTCCACCACCATCTCCTCCTGTGGCATCAGTTGGGGCACGGCAGGCTGATCCCCACCTGTGGCAGCACGTGCTGCCCAGATGGCTGCCACCTACTCCTTGATCTACCTCTGGTCTGTACCAACCTTCTTTTTTCACTCCTGCACAGACTGTTGGTGGCTACCCTGTTGGTTCACAGCATGGGCCACACCCTCCCATGCTGTTGCCTGGGCCTGTAGGGTGCCTGTGGAGCTGCTCAGGAGTGGCTCCTGGTCCAGGTACACCTGAAATAGGGTGTCCGACTCCACCCTGGAGAAGTTGGGCCTGTACGCACGGTCCTCATTCTCCTCTCTATCGGTCATGCTTTTTTCTGTGGGGAAAGACATGTATCAGTACAGCCTGGCACATCCCCCTTCACCCTTCCATTCCACCCTCCCGACAGCTTCACAGCATTCCTCATACCTCTACGGAATACAATACTTGTCTATACCTTGTGCCTTCCCATGGCGCCTTTATAGTGCAACACATGCAAATGAGGGGTTGCACAACTATAATGAGATGCAAATGCAGCGTATGCATCGCAGGTAGGCTAATAAGCTGATTTGCATATTGAGGCTGAATATCGTGAAGTTACACATTGCGCAATGAAATTGCACATGCACAAGTCAAGGCACAACATTGTGATGTGTGCAACAGGCTGTGCTGCGTGCATGCGCACGCTGCCGTCACGCACACCAGTGGTGTGGCTGATGCACACTGCACGATAGGCAGTAAAGCACCCATCCGCTATTGCACACGTGGCACTCATGTGCTGTATGGCCTACAGTGCCCAGGTGCCATAGTGCCGATAGCGCTGTGGTGCCATGATGTTGATGGTGCCCCTGCACTATGGGTGCCATGGCGCCCCTGCACTATGGGTGCCATGGCGCCCCTGCACTATGGGTGCCATGGCGTCCCTGCACTATAGGGCCATGAACCGTAGATCCCACATGCCCCTACCACACACCATGCATGCCATGCCCAATGGCGCTGTGGTGCATGGTGCACAGGCTGATCCCCTGACCCCACAGTTGTCCTTTGCCCTTCTGGGCACCCTGCAGCACATGGCAGTGCTGCATTGTCAAGTAGCGCATCTCTGTGCCTGCACGTTAGGTGGTGGCAGGGCATTGCAGTGTGAGTTGCGCATCCCCAGCACATGTGGCTCATGGACTTCTGGGCTCCATTTTGTATTGCTGAGTGAGCTGCAGACATGCCATACCGTACAGGTCCCAGGGCTCCTAACTGGACCCAGGTGGAGCTAGTAAACCTCATGGCACTCGTGGAGCCACATGCTGGCACTTTGTTCGGCCAGGTGCCCTTCAACACTGAGGTTAGGCAGGAGGTGGCCAATGGTCTGTAGAAGGCCACAGGTGCTCGGCGCACTGGGGAGCAGTGCAGGCATCGCTATGGGGACCTGCAGTGGAGGGACCCTGAGTGGCTACGGACACTGCAGGCACATGTCTGGAGGGGTGCCATGCCACGGCCTGGTAAGTGAACATCACCTGTGCCCATTCCCATCCAGTGATCCATGGCGCAGTGTCATTGGCACGCCATGCTGCAGGGGGGCTGGGGCAGTGCATCCTGTTGGCTGTGGTGGTACACTGTGGATGCCCTTTGCCACTGCGCCACTGACACGATGGGCAGGGTGTCATACTGTGCAGGAGGGGGTTGCCTGGTACTGATGTGTCTTTCTCCATATTTCCCTCTTTGGCCCTGAAGATTGGAGGCATGCTCATCTTGCAGGCACTGCAGTTGAGCCAGGATGGGCCACTGCAGGGAGCAGTGCACTGGTTGCAGGTCACATGGGCGGTGCTGCTGGACAGCCACGAGGTGCGCCAAAGCATGCAGGTAGGCACTATTCCATGCTTCTTTATTGTGCAGGATGGGCAGTGGGGATGGGGTGGGTCATGGCCCTCTGTGCACATGGCCCCTCCAGCTGTGCACTGCCTACAGTGTCCATTACACCATGCTGTGGCTATCGCACATGTGGATGGCTGCTGCAGGTGGGCTGTGGGTGCACCTGGGTCCTGGCTGTGCCACTGCCATCCTCCTGCACAGCCATGTCATCTGCCTGCCATGGCGGTGGTGTGATATGCATGGACGGAGTTGGTGTGGAATGTTCTGCATGGCTTTGTGTCCCTGGGTATGCGGCTCATGTGGGCGTACTCACTGTGGGTGACTGCTTGCTGGCCCAGGGGTGCATGTCACTGATGCCTGCTGCACATGGTGGGTGGGCTGCAGCATTCTGGACATGCGCTCATACCATGTTCACTCCTTTGTCCTAGGTTTCAGTCCCACTGACATCCATGCAAGGCTACTGAGGCAGATCCTGCATGTGTCAACTGTCACGCTCCAGGTGGTACAGGTGTTGGGGATGTCACAGTGCAGATGGCCATGGCCACGACAGTGTCAGCCTACTGTGGGGCAAGGACAGCCATAGGGCCCATTGGCCCACTTCATTTGCCCTTCCCTGAGCCTCCTCCCTTGCCCTCCCTTGTCTCCTTCTGTTGCCTTTAACCCTGATCCCCTGCCTCCCTTCCCTGACCTCCCTGTTTGTGGGTGGTCCCACCTTTCCTTGTTCCCATTACCCTGTTCATTGTATATATGTGTATCATTTTTATATGCCTGTTGCAATACATTATTTTATGGTTAACCCTCTGTGTTCATGTCTACTTTGCAGCTGGCATGTGGAGCCATGCTGCAGTGGTGTGCATGGCTGCTGTGTGGTATGACTGGGGTGAACTGGGGGTTGTACCTGGTGGTGCTCCACCATGGGATGGGTGGGGTGCCTGTGGCCTGTCTTTTCAGGTCATGTGGTGTGTGCCTTGTGTGTTGTCCACCTGTGTGTTGCTGACTGTGGTCCAGGTGGCATGTCCCTTGCCTCCCTGTAGGGGTTGCCAGTATCTGTGTGCAGGGGCCATTGTTGCAACCCTGCCACCATGCCACACTGTGGTGCACGTGGTCAGGGGCCTACTGATGCCTCGTGCTCCCTGGTTGGTGTGGCCTCATGTGCCTACCTTGCCTCTCACCTGGCACACTCTGTGCCCTGGTGATGGGCCCTCCATCCCCTGTGGCTTGCCACCTGCTGTGCCTGTTGCCTTTCCATGTGTGTCCTGGAGCATGCTCCTCTGCACCTTGCACATCACTGGCTGTTGCTATTGTGCTGCTTAGCTTGCTCCCCTGTGCATCCCTGGTTGCGCTATTGTGCTTCATGACATGCTCCTTGGCGCATCCCTGGTTGCGCTATGGTGCATCCATGCTATATTCAGCCACGTTGTGCAGGCACATCCTGTCATGCGCAACTTTTGAATATCGTGCCTGTTGCACCATGTTGCAGTGAAATTGCACTGTGCCCCACTTGCACCTGCCTCTGGTGCATTTCTGAATAACTGAATAATAACTAAATAAGTGTGGTTCCTCGATGGAGGCACCCACAGTGGAGACCAAGGAGAATGCTGGGAACCTCCACAAGGGAGACCCACAGGAGGGAGGCATGGGACCCCACAGGCAAAGAAAACAACTCCTGGTGGGGGACTCCATTGTTAGGAAGGTAGAACTGGGGGAGGAAGGGGAGAGGGAGGTAAGGTGCCTGCCTGGAGCCATGGCTTGGAGGGACAGGGAGTGAATCCTTAGGATCACAGGAGCAGCTGCACAGGGGAGGGTGATGGATGTCATTGTCCACCTAGGGACAAATGACCTGGCTAAGAAAGGGATCACAGCAGTGCAAGAAGCATTTGTGGAGATGGGGAGGAGCCTTAGACAAATAGCACACACGGTAACCTTCTCGGAGGTGCTGCCTGTCTATGACACAGATGAGGCTAGGGTGCTCCACACCATGGGATTCAATCAGTGGTTGAAAAACTGGTGCAGAGCTCAGGGATTTGGCTTCATTGAGGACTGGGTGTCCACCTGGACGGATGCAGGCCTATACTGGTGTGATGGTCTGCATCTGTCCAGGAGGGGAACCAGGATCCTAGGTGATAGGTTTAAATACTTCATTGGCAAGAATTTAAACTTGCCAAGGGGGGGAGGCACTGGAAAGGAGCAGGGAAATCCTAGCCCCCCCCAAAAATCAGGGTACTAAGTTAGGTAGACATCAACATAGAGATGTCAATAGGGAGAAGCGCAGGGGTAAATGGAGAAAGTGACAAATGCAGTAAGGACAGGGATGGGGCAAAAAGGGGTAAGGCCATCAAGAAATGGAGGGTAATGAGTACCAACACCCATAGTCTGGGCAACAAGCTCCCTGAACTGGTGGCCTTGATGGAAGAGGGATGCCTGGATATTATAGCAGTCACAGAAACATGGTACACAGAGAACCATGACTGGGATGTTAACATACCAGGGTACACAACCTACAGGAGAGACAGGGAGGGCAGAAGAGGGGAGTAGCTCTCTATGTAAGGGAAGTGATAAAAGCAACTGAACAAAAGAGTAAACAGGGAAGAGAGGAGGCACTGTGGGTCACCTTAGAGACTGGAAATGGCACCACAATCCACACAGGGGTTGTATACAGACCCCCATGTCAGGGGGAGGGAATGGACAAGGATATGATAGAAGGCATACTTAGGATGGCAGAGAAAGGGGAAATACTGTTGATGGGGTACCTTAATATGCCAGATGTTAACTGGAGCACCTTTGCTGCAGCCACATCCAAAAGCATGGCCATTCTTGATGCCCTTCAGGTGGCATGCCTCAGACAGCTAGTTTTGGAATCTGCTCGTGAGGGAGCAATCTTAGACCTCGTACTCTCAAATGGGGACAGTGAGAGGATCTCAGATCTAGAAGTGGGTAGCCATTTGGGAACAAGTGACTACCAAACAGTGTGGTTCACGATAAACTCAGCTACAGAGTCAAGCCATACAAAAGTGAGGGTTCTGGACTTCAGGAGTGCTGATTTTGGCAAGATGGGAGAGTGCCTTAGAAAAGCACTAGCAAACAGGCTAGAAGGAGGGGTGAAGCAACAATGGAGAAATATCAAAACTGCCATCACAGAGACAACAAGCCTTTGTGTGAAGCAAATAAACAAATCAAAAAAAGAAAAAGGCACTATGGTTCTCAAAAGAAGTGGCGGTGAAGGTTAGGGAGAAAAAGATAGCATTTAGGAAGTATAAGGAAACACAGAAAGAGCAGGACAGAGAACTGTACCAGTTAAGGCAGAAGGAAGCAGGGAGGGTAGTCAGAATAGCAAAGGCACAAACTGAGGAAAAGATAGCCAACTCGGTTAAGAAGGGGGATACAACCTTTTATAGGTATATCAGGGAGCGTAGAAAGACAAAGGGAGGAATAGTGAGGCTGAATAGAATGGATGGTGGGTGGGCAGAGAGTGACAGTGAAAAAGCAGGGCTACTGAATGAATACTTCTGTTCAGTATTCACAAAAGAGGAAGTGGAGGAGGTGCCTAATCCAATTAACTGAAGCCCTCTGGGGGTCAATCCCAGTCCTTTCACAGAAGAAAGGGTTCTGAAAGAACTCCTAAAATTGAAGATTGACAAAGCAATGGGACCAGATGGAATTCACCGCAGAATTCTAAAAGAATTAAGTAGAGAACTAGTGACACCACTGACTACCCTTTATAACAAATCATGGGAGGATGGTGTGGTACTTGAGGACTGGAAGAAGGCTGATGTGATTCCCCTTCACAAAAGTGGGAGCAAGACAGAGGCAGGAAACTACAGACCTGTCAGTTTGACCTCTGTGGTAGGGAAAGTGATGGAATCACTTTTGAAAGAAAGAATTGTTGAGTACCTAGAGGCCAGTGGGGCACAGGACCCAAGGCAGCATGGGTTCACAGCGGGATGGTCAAGTCAGATGAATCTAATTGATTTCTTTGACTGGGTGACCAAAGTAATAGACCAGGAAGGGGCTGTGGACATGGCCTACCTAGACTTTAGCAAGGCATTTGACACAGTCCCACACAAAAGATTAGTAGTCAAATTAACCAGCCTTGGAGTGGGTCCCAGGGTGGTAGCCTGGGTAAAACATTGGCTGAACAACAGGACACAGAATGTAATTGTAAATGGAATCCACTCTGAAGAAAGAGGGGTTACTAGTGGGGTACCGCAGGGTTCAGTACTGGGTCAAGTTCTTTTTAATGTCTTTATAAGTGACATTGCAGAGGGACTGGAAGGAAAAGTATGCCTCTTTGCAGATGACACAAAGATCTACAACAGGGTTGATACACAGGGAGGCATGGAAAGGATGAGAAGGGACTTGGCAAGGTTGTAGGAATGGTCAGATGTATGGCAGCTTGGATTCAATGCAAAGAAGTGCAAAGTAATGCACCTGGGAAACAAAAACCCAGGGGAAGATTACACAATGAGGGGGTAGTAACAACCACAAAAATGGAAAGGGACCGGGGGTAATCATATCAGATGACCTTAAGGTTGGCAAGCAATGTGAGAAGGTGGTAGGGAGGGCTGGGGGGATACTGGGATGTATAGGGAGAGGTATCACCAGAAGAAAACAGGAAGTTGTTATCCCCCTGTACAGACACTTGTGAGACCCCATCTGGAGTACTGCTTCCAGTTCTGGAGACCCCATCTCCGCAAGGACATAAACAGGATGGAGGCAGTTCAGAGGAGGGCGACTAAAATGGTGCAGGGTCTGCAAGAGAAGCCATACGAGGAGAGGCTAAAGGAGCTTAATATGTATACCCTTGAGAAAAGGAGGGAGAGTGGGGACATGATAGAAACATTTAAGTACCTCAGTTGAATCAACAAAGTCCAAGAGGGTAGAATCTTTCAGAAAAAGAGATGTGCAAGAACAAGGGGACACAATTTGAAGATAGAGGGGGGACGGCTCAGGGGCAATGTGAGGAAGTATGTTTTTCACAGAGAGGGTGGTGGACGCATGGAACAGCCTTCCTGAGGAGGTTGTGGGGTCTAAAACTGTGGGAGAATTCAAGAATGCATGGGACAGACATAAGGCAATTTTTGTGGGGGGTAGGAATAAATAGGCTGTTGGTTAAATAGGATCTGCAGCTTATCCTCTTGGTAGGGAAATGGGCAGACTAGGTGGGCCAAGAAGTCCTTATCTGCCATCAAAGTCTATGTTTCTATGTAACCGGCCCATTGTGTCTAAAACCACTGCAGAAATTCAAATGTCAACCACTGGTATGCACATGACCCACCATAGTAAACTTTTCTCTGCAGGCAACAAAAAAGATATGCAGACATTTTTCTTTCTTTCTTTCTTTCTTTCTTTCTTTCTTTCTTTCTTTCTTTCTTTCTTTCTTTCTTTCTTTCTTTCTTTCTTTCTTCTTCCTCCTTCCTTCCTTCTTGTTATAAATTGGTGACTTGGAAAGGCATACTGAGCCAGGAAAAAAATGTATGCCAAGGACTGCCATATCCTGAAAGGGCTCTACTCATTTAAAACAAAACAAAAACAGGCAACGAGGGGTGTGCAAGAAATGAACTGTGCGCTAATCATTATTTGGATCTGAATAATGAATAGTGAGAAGGAAGGAAGGAAGGAAGGAAAGAAGGAAGGAAGGAAGGAAATCTATGTTGTCAGATATACAACCTTCTTGACCCCCACCCTCTGTTAGTATCCTTCCTCTAAGCATCCAGAACTTCCATTATATTGGATATATCTAAAAAAAAAATCTTCCATGATGGGTACCCAGTACAACACACCTGCCTTCATGGCCAGCTGCCATTTTCCAGCACTTTTTGTGCTAAATCAAATATGACTTCCACCCCAAACCTGGCAGCACCCCTCCCTCCCTTCCCCCTCCCAGCACTCAAAAGCTGATGAATGACCACTATAAAGAGGAAGAAGACAACTGACGAAACTCACTCTCCTCTATGGCCATCTGCCTTCTTCAGAATGAAAATACTCGTGCACTTGCTCATAATTAAAGCAGCTGATCAGATGACACACTGGATGTGTGTGCAGGGAGTATCCATTAGGCTTTCTTTTAGGGAAGACCAGCTGGGCTATGCTTTGTTAAAAGCAGGGGCCAGTGGGCTGGGTTTGGGTATGAAGAGGGACCCACTGTGCTGAACCCAGTTGCAAGGAGAGACACATTAGGCAGGGCGTGGGTGCAGGGAAGGACCCCCCCCAGATTAGCTTGGGTACAGAATGGGGAAGCAAGTTGGCTGGGCCTGTGTATAGGAGGCTGACCAAGAGGACTGGGCATGAGAGCAGGAGGAGGAGACCAAAGGGCTAGGCTGTGTGCAGGAAGGAGACCCAGTGGACTGGGCTTGGGTGAAGGAAAGGGATCCAGTGGGCTGAGCTTATGTACTGGAAGGAACCCATAAGGCTGGACTTGTGTGCAGAACAGGAGCCAGTGGGTTGGGCATGTGTGCAGATAGGCACCCAGTGGGCTAGACTTGGGTGAAGAAGGGGCCCCAAAGGGCAGGGCATGGGTGCAGAGGGGCAAGACCACTCGCAATTTTAAAGCACGAGTGGGAGAACACATTAGGGCTACTGAAAGACAGGATGACACCTATGCGACAGCAGTATATGTGAAAATCAATGGCGGAATGAAACATCACTCTTTTAAATTCCTAGCCATAGACAAGGTGAGCAGGAATCTACGGTGGGGGGGTTTTGACAACTGAATGATCATTGGAGAAAACTTCTGGATTTTAACATTGAGAGACAATGAAAAAACGGTTTACATACTCATTTGGATATCAAGCCATAGATGAAAACCAGAAAATAAATGTTGTAGTGATTGTACTCATTAGACATTTTAATTTGACTTTGACAGAAGAAGTATTTGATTCCCCCCCCCAGTTCCACAAGTATGGATAGCATTTTCATGCACATATATAGCTAAGATAGGAATGGTGAATAAGATATGGAGGTCTGAGTTCTGAATATCTATTTTTCATGCTGCTATAATCTAATGTTTGAAGTATTGTTAATGTATAGGACATCTGTGCTCACTAATTAGATGGTTGTAATGTCTTCTTTTTAGTCTGTTGGTGACAATTTTCCCCACAGTGGGCACTAGTCATGAAGCCAACGCACCACGTTAACTGGGCATATTGGAATCGATACACTTAAATGCCACCAAACCAGGTCCTGCAGACCCCATGCGGCATTCATGAACAGGGCGCAAGGCAGGTACACAGCTGCTCCCCTGGCCGCGCAGACTGCAATGCACTGGGGGCATTCCGGGGGCATGCCAGCATCATGCGGTATTCACTAAACCATGTAGTGCTGGCTGTATGGGTATGGAGATGGGTGCAGGTTACAGCAGTGGGGACCCTGCCATATCCCACTGCATGCCTTAATGGACGTACCCTGCCAGTCACCGTGGGACCAGATGCATACACTCCATGCTGCCCCCCACTCAGTAGACAGCAGGTGAGGGCTGGGGCAGCCAGTCTGGTGGGTATGGAGGACAGGGGGTGACACCGCTACCACTGGGGGCACCAGGATCAGGGTCGGGGGTGTGCCTACAGGTCCATCCCAGGCAGGGCATGCATGCAGGGCACATGGGTTGGGGGGGTCTATTGGGACAGGACACAGGGGGACTTGGGGTGTGTGGCCTTATTGGTTGGTCACAGCTGCATGGCGGGGGCAGGGTCCACCTGCTGGGGGTCCTGTGGTGCACCGTTAAGGTGCTAGGTAGCAAGAGCTGGTCCACTGGTACACCGGATGTCAGGTCCATGCCGTGTGGATCCAGGTACCTGTGGTCAGCATTCATGCACCTGGAGCCGTGCCGGTCCATGTAAGGGATCCACTCTGGGACCCAGAATGGGCATCCCATTGGTTGCCCACTGGAGTCTGTAGCTCCACCCCTTGTTGCCCTGTGGAGTCCTGTGCGCTGAGGGAGAGGATCCGTGGACAGGTGGGCATGGGTTGTGAATACCGGCACGTGTGCTCCTGTCCGTGAGTGTGCTGCTATGTGGGCGGGGTATGCACATTTTCCACATATCACTGCCTGCTTCATGCATAGATAGCACCCTATGCTTTTTATATTACACTTTAAGATGTTAGATTACTAAGATAATTTATTTGTATATAACAGTATGTTTTAATAAGTGTGCTTGAATTTTATACATTATGAAGTGGTTTTTAAAAGTGATAGGAAATTATTTTTACATAGTTAACTGCCCATCCATCTTCTTTTTCATGCCAGTTATGTACTCTGATATGCTTTGATGATTTTTTGATAAATAATCTAGCTTTGGGGTGCCCTGAGATCTACACTGAGTTCTACTCTCCTCACCAGCCACTGCTCTTGATTTTCATATTTCTAAGACATTCTATGACATCAGAAACTCCCATTCCATGCTATTCATCTGAATGGCCTGGAAAGGTGTTTGTGATGTCTTAGAAAATGGGCTAGAAAATCCCCAGGCTTTGATTGGCTGATAGTCCTGGTAAGGTGGGCATCTATCAGGCAACAGAGCCCAGGCATTAAAAGTGCCAGCTTTCCACAAACCACATAACAGAGATCAGTATGCAAATCGAATGTTAATTTTAAAATGCTGCCATTTTTTTTTCGCTGCTTAGCGGGCGAGTTTGCAGGCTTCGCTCCCCCCCCACTCAGTACTATGACATGAAGTAAATAAAGAGAGCGATATAAATAATAAATAAATAAAGGAGCTAAAACCAACAGTCACAGCAATCGCCTGCACTCGTTGTAAAACATAGAAGGCATCAACACACAACTGCGTCTTTGAGCCTCACTTCAGAAAGCCGGCATGCCAAATGCGGCTCCCAGGGCTTGCACAAATGACTGCCTGCATTCAGAGGGGTAAGAAAATACCAATCAGCCTGTTTAATGGGTTACAGCACAGTGTCACTAATGAACAACAACAAGAAAAGACAAACTGTAACACGAGTGACCTGGGCGGGTGGTGTAATGGTTCAAGACCAAGGAGGATTTAAATTCCCCGAAGTAATCCTAATCTTGCTCCCATCCAGTAATTAAAAAAACAAAAGTACCTCAGACATCAGCGTCCTACGCCCACCCAAACTTTAAGCAGGAAAAAAAGCCAAGTAACCCACAACACACAAAATGTCACAGCTGTGCCCACCACTGAAGCACCAGTGTCACAACCTCGACACACTCCATTGTTTTTCTCCTAGATTAATCTTAATAAAAAATGTTAAACCAAAGCTCCCCAAAAGTGCTGGTTGTGTGTGTGTGGGGGGAGATGATATGCAGTGCAGTATTGTTCGCAATGTAAATCCACAGACCTTCCGTCCATCTCCAGCAACTGCACAGTGTGGCACTGCTCACCCCAACTCTCCAGCTCCAGTCCTTCTTTTAAATTATTATCCCCCTGCAAAAGTATCATTAAATATGCAAGAAAGCCAAATCATATCAGTTTACCAGTTGCACAAGCACACCATTGAAAAAAAAAAAAACGCAACTCCAGTCATGTTCTGCTCTCGCTGCATGGTCTTCCCCCTTCGTTTCCCTCAGCCTCAAAACATTATTGCTATTCCATGAGTGTTGGGGGGAGTGAGGTGGTGTTGGGACAGTCTGGCATCAAACAATAACCCCCCTTTTCCAAATCTCGGCAATCGCTTCCATAGCAAGTCTTGTCAGCCTGCATTCCTGTACCATGGCAGAAAAAAAGTGATCCGATCAGCGTTAAACCTGTTCAAAGTAAGCAAACATATACCTAGAGAATGTTAAGTACTGTACCTCTCTGGAAAAACCTCTCTGTAAATACCTCTATGCAATATGCCCATATGTTTCAAAGAATGAAAGTAGGGGGATCCTTTGTATCAGGGACATGCTCCGGAATCTTAATTAAGGGAAAAAAAAAAAAAGCGAGCTCGTGACAGCACAGCCGAATGTAAGCACGCTCCATCAAATTTAAACGGCCAGTCCACCAACTAGTTTTCTTTAGTGTTCACTCTGTCTCTGTCTCCTCGAAACAGCAAAAGAATACTGGAAAAATGTTAGAAAATGTCAGACAATGTACAGGTAAATTAACTGGCAAAATAAACGTAGCAATGTGTTGTAGCAGTATAGAAAATGCAGAAAACAGAATGCACAGCAGGGAATGACATAATTGAGCATCAGAGAGGCTGATCATATTCCTCATGACCAACAAGTGTTAGAGTGTGATGTTTCTAGCATACCAACATAATGCCTAGTTATAAAAATGAAAGCCCAGTTTCTGTTAAAAAAAGCCTGTCAATTTAGTAGTCCTACTGCTTTTTCTGGTAATAAAACTGAGCTAAACTAATTAGCCATTTATGTACTTATTTATGTAGTCTTAGTTGACCAGGCAAGTGTAGTAAACAAATCCTGGGTATTTTCACTCATGACCCAGGGAGGGGCATACAGATGAATCCCAACTGACCGTGAACCAGACTAATATGTTAGCATTATTTGTAGTATATGAGGAAGGTTTGTCCAGCACACCAAGCAAATCCCCTCTTGTTTTTGGTAACTGTAATGGTATCTGTAACATCCACCAGAACTACCACCAATCCAGTTAGATGGGACCTCGTTTTAACGTCTCATCCAAAAGATAGCACCCTCAGAAGTGCAGCACCCCTCTCATGCTGCAGTACAGTGTCAGTACTGGGATATCAACCCAAGCGCCAGATGTGGGCACTGAACCCACAGCCAAGGCTTAAACTACTGCATGCCCCTCTACATGTCATAATCTCCCATGGAAATAAACGACTGCTGTGTTCCCAAGACAGGCACATTAAGTCTGAGTAGAAAAATTGTTTCTCTACCATTTGCTGCCGGGTGCCCAAGCAGCTGTCTAACCTATCCATCACTAGCCAAAAGTATTGCAGACTTCTGCCAGCAGTTCTCTGAGACATCCCAAGCATGCCCCAGCTTTGTGGATCTGTATGTCACATCATACTCTCCACATTATGAGGTGTTTGGTCATGACAGATATTTTGCTTTATCTTTGTGTGACTTTCAAATATATGTTTGAATATAAATCCATTATTTGCCTGTGTATAGTACCAAAAAAGATATAGTGAAACAGATATTTAGAAATGTAAGCTCACACTCTATTTTTCTTTTGAAAATTAAAGGTCAATTTCATGCTGCTTGAGGCAGCCACTATCAGCAATCTGTTTCCCTCACAAGGGTATGACCGTGCAACACCACCTGCACCCAAGAAAATTAAAGCAGACAAACCAACAACCTCTAACAGATTTCAAGCAGTGACACATACAGAGCTTGACAAAATAGAAGAAGAACATAAAGAGGCAAATACAAAAAAAAACACAGCATGGGCAGTAAATGTTCTCAGGCTGTGGGCAAATTCTAGATGCATTCAACTGGACTGGCACACAGATACAGTAGAAACATAAGCAGCACTTTGAGACAGTTTTACGCAGAAGTCCGCACAACATCAGGGGCAAATTATTCGGTATCTGGCTACTGTGCCTTAAATGCTGGTCTAAATAGACACCTGAACAGCCCATCCATAGGTCGCAACATAAACATAATAGGTGACCAAAGATTCAAGCCTGCCAATAATGTTCTCACATCAGTTATAAAAAAAATGAGAAAGGCCCACAGAGGTGAAGCAACCCACCACCCAGCAATAACTGAGACAGATCTCAACACACTTAGAACATCAAAAGCCCTATCTCCCGATACCGCACCTGGACTGGTGCACAAAGTGTGGTTTGATATACAGATCCACATGGCCAGGCGTGGCTGTGAAGGTCTCAGGGAACTGAAGCCAGACTCATTTGCAGTGCACACAGATGAAAATGGCTTGCAGTATGTAGGGCTTAAATATAACGAGCCAACCAAAAATCATAAAAATCCATTAGAACAAAACAAAGACAGTTATAGAGGGTTTATGTACTCTGAGCCAGACAACCCAATGTGCCCTGTTAAGTCTTTTCTGAAGTATTTATCTATGCTGCCAGAAAATCCACCAGCCTTCTACTTACACCCACTAAGACAAAGTCAAGCGGTCCTAGACACATTGTCCTTTTGGTATTCCAAAGCACCAATGGGGAAAAATTATCTAGGAAACTTAATGCCTAAAATCAGCAAGGAGGCAGGACTAACCAAAAGGTATACCAATCACAGCGTTAGAGCCACTGCCATTCAGCTTTTATCAAATCGCGGGACTCAGCAGCAGAGAAATAACCAGTGTTACTGGTCACCGTTCAACAGCCTAGCCAGCTACTGTTCTCCCAATACCACAGATAGAAAGAACTGGAGCTCCATCTTAGAGTGGACATAACATCCAAAAACTAATACAGCAAAGCAAGGAGAAACTGAAAAAATGACTGGCAAAGAAAATGGCAAAGGCATGCCGTCTCCAAAAACCGGTACTGAAGATAGTTAATCTGCAACAAACTTTTCTCCATCTAACTGCACTTTCAATGCAACAATTAGTTTCATCACATACAACAAATAATGTGCACTAACTCTAGTATTTAAAAGTAGTATTTAGTATTTAAATTCACTAACTCTAGTATTGCAATGCAGTTTCTATTTTAGGGACTATTTTATGTCCCACAGTTGTAATCTTAAATTAAAATGAATGTATTGGCTTGCAAAGTTAAAAATCTGTGTCAGTATATTTTTTAAACTGTTACACCATTTTCTAAGTGCAATAATACCTCCAGGTGGGTGGTATTGGTCAATACCCGGACCTTCCAGAACTATAGGCCCTCCGCGCAATAGCGTCGAGACTCATTCGCCCATGGCCGGTCGGTGTTGTGTCTACTCACCTGTCAAGTATTATTGGTTACATAGAATATTCAGGCAGTATGAAAAGAGAGAGCAGCAACTGCTGAGGAGAAAGGGATTCAGGGTCCTTAAAAAGGCAGCAAAATTAGATTATTAATTTAACAAAAAAGGTCAGAAATATATCAGAATACTGGGTAGCCAATAAAAGAACTAGAGGACTTCAAGAGGTGTAAAAACTGTTTTCTATCACCTTTAAGTGATTTAATTAAAAATTATGTTTTTAGCCAATAAGTTAACACCAATTTGATGAGGTCATGGGATCATATGGGTGCTAGTAATGGTATATAGAGTGGTTTCTGGGAAATGTCATTGTGCCTTTGAGAAAGAACTACAAGGTTCGAAACATATCAAGCAGAGACGTGTGTCTGAATTCACATTAAATAAATGTTGTGTGAGTAAAACAGCTTTTTTGGTCTCCAGCATCCCTCTTATGGTGTGGTGAACGATCTAAACTGTTACAATATGGACTGCCCTTTTTGTTTATGGAAGCACCACTTTTCCTAGTGCACACTCTGTAGCTTTGAGTTGCACATAGGTAAGATCCTGCCGCCTGCACCTGGACCTCATGTACAGCCACACATTCAAACAATGAGGTATTTACTACTGGATACACTACCTAATTCAACTCAGATCTGAAACAGATGGCCATCCCACCTCCTGCAATTCTTCCTCTGGCAGTGCACCATGGAGAATCAGGCTGGAATGGCTGACTCTAACACACGGCTAACATCATCACTAAGCCAGGTCTCTATGATGCAAGCCAGACCAGGTAATCTGAAATAAAATCCATTACAATAGGGGTCAAATACTTCATTGATCTGACATTGCATACTACTAGAAGGATGACAGTAAAATCTGCTCCGCCCTACAGTATGTTGTGCTTGCTCTAAAGAAGCAGACAGTCACAAAACAGTAGAACCAGCATGGCAGGTCTTTCAAACAATAGACTCCAGTCAAAATAACATTTACTCCAGCATTTAATGGAGAACAGTGGAGAAGTGATTTACAAATCTGAAGCCCCTTATGGAGACACTGACACAACATACACCATCACTGATTGATTTCATACTAACAGTGCATCATCACTGCCTGAAGAGGGTGAGCAGAGGTAGCAGGTCTCTCAGCTATCTGCCCACATAGTCCTGTGGCAGTCATGGGTATGGGAACAAAGAACGTGTAGCCTCTCTCCAGATCCTATTTTGTTCCACGGCATCTCCTGGCCTTATTGTCCTAATAGCATTCTCCCTATCAGCTCTTCCCAAATCCACCACTGCCCTTCCATGCCTGCACCTGATCCTCAGCTCCCTGCACTGATGAAATGCAGCATCCAGCAGTGACGGTCTTGGAAGAGGCACAGATCATGGACTAGGGACAGGGAATAGCTAAGCCTAAGGGTCTGTTGCCCAAAACACATCCAGTAGTACTGAAACTATAATACCCAATAAATTACCCCACTCTCCACAATCTTCACACAACCCACCAACCACCACCCACCTCCTCCTCTCACACACTAACACATTCCAGTCACTCTATACACTATTTATCTCACCCTCAAACACATACATACTGATGAATATACATCTTATAAACACTACATATGCCTCCATACCTAAACATACATACCCTCACTTACTCCGACAATAACAATTATTGTTAATGATTTTTTATTGCTTTTTCCAGACATACAACCACAAACAACCAAAAGCTGCTGCAATATTAATGACATGGGTCAGAAATATAGGCATGTATCTCATATAAACAAGGGGATCTTCTTATACAGTTTACCATGACATGAAATGCATTAGTTCCCATTATGGTACAAAATCATTACATTTCTGCATTTCATACATGACCCAACCTCTACAGAGAATTTCACATTTTGGTAGGGTCTGAGACACTCTTGCAGTTAACTTTTCCATAGTATATACAGTACAAACATACAAAGAATGCCAGCAGATACAGGCCTGATTGTCTATCTAGCCTGCTCGAGTGTGCAGCTAACAGTCTGTTACACTGCATCTGCTCCTCTGTCTTCTACCCGCACATCCAATTTCGTGCCAGTACTAGCTGTTACCCCACCCACCAGTGTCTCTTTGGCGACCTTCCCCCTGATTTTGTCCCATCCCCTCTTAAAACTGCCCACCATCTTTAAGGATACCACCTACTCAGGCAGTGCGTTCCACCCTGTCACTGCTCTCTCAGTGAAATAGCACTTTCTCATTTCACTTCTGAATCTACCACACTCCAACTTTAGATTTTGTCCCATAGTGTTCCTCTCGCTCCTTAATCTTAAAATTCCCTCTTTACTCTCTTTATTTATGCCTATCATATATTTGAAGGTTTTTATCATGTCCCCTCTATCCCTCCATTCCTCCAGGGAGTACATGGTGAGCTCCCTCAGTCTCTCCTCGCAGAGTTTGTTCTCCCATTAGATTATTCAACAAAGTTAGAGTAGGAAGTGTATCAGACAGACAATTTTTAGTTATGGCTTTCATAGCCATAAGGATACAGATTGTGAAAAGCTTTCTAACTTGAGGGGGCTGAAAACCCACAGGTCTAAGAACAATATTGTCTTGTATGGGAGTTCTAATGAGATTTCAAATAGCTCTGTCCATTCTTGCTAGAACCCAGAATCCCCATATTTTGGAGCAAAGCCAAAAGATATGTGTCTGGCTTGATTTGCCCTCCCCACACCTTCTCCAGCAGTGTGGAGAGATAGTCACATCATATTTAGTTTGTTGGGAAGGGGCACGGAAGTATCAAGTAAGGTATTTTTACAAAATTCCTCTTTCAAAAAGGAGGAAATCAGTTTGTGGGTATACCTTAGATATTTATCCCATTGCACAGGGGTTATGTTTACTCCCGGGTCTGGAGGCGGTATAGCGCAGTGGTATAAGGCTCTGAACTGCAAATCTGGTGACATCCAGCAGACCAGACCTGGGTTTGAATCCCACAGCTTCCACTTGCATGCTGTGTGACCCTGAACAAGTCACTTAACTTCCTTGTGCTCCCAGGTCGCACCTGGAAACAAGCTCCGGCTTAGTGTGCCTTTCCTGGTTAAATAATTCCCCCTTTCCCAATTTCGACCTCTGTCTAACAGTCTTTTGGATGATTACCTATCACTGCTAAGGCCAAGTATATTCTAGATATTAAAGATTCTAGTTGGTCACCTATTAAGACTGATTTGATCAGGGTTATAATGGCTGGCATGAATTGCTGTGAGGGATAGTTTTTTTTCAGCTCATTGGATATAGTTTTTCACCTGTAAGTATCTATATGTATACAACGGGCAAAGGCCATATCTTCCTGCTAATGTATTGAACTTTAAAAATTCTGACCCTTGTTTACAGTGGCGAGGAATAAAGAGACCTAGACATTCCCAATTTTTGCATATATGATCTAAACTAGCTGGAAGGAAACCTGAGTTATTGGTGAATGTGGTTATAAGATATCTGTAAGGCTGCAGGATAAGATGCATAAGCAATTTAGCCCAATTTTAGAATGTATTACTAGTAAAATGGTTCTCTTATCTATCTAAATAGGAAACATTCATATTTTGCGAGATATTTTTAGTACTAGGAAGTAGGTTCTCTTCTACAAATACAATAGATTTCCATACAAGGTGGTCCACATATGGGCCACTTGGTGTTTATGTTCCAGGTGTGGCAATGACAACCCTCCCTTCACTTTAAGTAATAGGAGTGTGGCATATCTGATATGGGGGGCATGTTCCCCCCCAGAAACTGAGAAATGCATCTGTCCCACTGCCGGAATTGGGTCTTTGGGGATGAAATTGGGAAAGTTTGTGTTAAATATAAAATTCTTGGGAAAATGTTCATTCTTATGCATCCTACTCTCCGGATAAGTGGCAGAGCAGAAATAAGCAGCTCATCTACTTCTCTTGTGCTGTGACCAAAATGTAAAGTACTAAGCAAACAAGCAAAAACATCTGCCACCAAGATTCAGTATAAATTGACATATTTATTTAAAGTGCATAACAAAATCACCATACCTGGTTGTGCAGAGCAGTGCAAAATTACAACTGGATACCTGACCTGGTTTCTCTATTACAAGTTTTATCAAGCTCTGCACAGTCTGGTATGGTGATTTTGTTATGCATGTTAAATAAATGTGTTAATTTATACTGATTCTTGGTGCTGAACATTTTTGCCTGTTTTCTCTGGATAAGTGGTAGATTAATGGCTTGCCAACAATGCAAATATTCCTGTAATGCATGAGTAAGACACACATAATTTAATTTACTCAAGGTATCTAGTTTAGCCTGTAAGTATACTCCCAGATTTTGTAAGGATGACAGACCCCATTTAAACTGGAAAAACTGCTGCATCTGAGGAGTAGGTTGCTTGTTAAATTGGATAACTTGTGTTTTACTTTTGTTAATTTGGTAACCTGCATAATCACCAGATGTCTGCAACAGCATCGATAGAGGAGGGAGGGATTCGTCTGGGGAGATTAAGTAAATTAGCAGGTAATCTGCATATAAGGCACATTTTTGATGTCTGCCACTGACTTTTAAGCCTGCATTGTGCAGGTGCTGCTGTAATGCCTGAGCCAGGGGTTCAAGATAAATTGCAAAACGTAAGGGGGATAGGGGATATCCCTGTCTGGTCCCCCTGTTGAGAGAGTATAGTTTAGAAATCTGGCCGGTAATCTTAATGTTTACACTGGAACTTCAAAATAAACTACAACTTCTACACTAGCTCACTTTATCACTAACACTGAAATCCCTACTAACCTACTCTTTAAAACAAACTATAGCAGCAACTTTCTATGATGCAGCACCAACATGTTTTGTTTGTTTGTTAAACAAGAGCTGAAATAGTACAGAAGCAGTGCAAACATATGCTCCATTGGCTTCCCTACCATTACAGTAGCTTGCCAAGCCTGGTGGCAGCCACCTTCCCAGGTAGGTGTGCCAGACACATTCTTAGCCAAAGAAGACTTTGTGGACTGCCCAGAGAGCAACATCTACAGGATATGAAATGACATGGGTCTGTGGCAGGGAGATCTTGTCAGACCAACCTAATAATTTTCTTTGACTAGGTAACAAAGGTCATAGATAAAGGCCATGCTGTGGATTTACTGTACCTCAACTTCATCAAGGCTTTTGGCTCGATGCCAAACAGAAGATTGCTGAAGAAGCTGAAGGACATGGGCATGGCAAGGGGAAATAGTTAGATGGGTAAAAAACTAGCTGAAGGGGAAACAGCATAGAGTGGTGTCAAATTGGAAGAGAGGGAGGTCATGAGTGGGGTGCCGAAGGGATCTGCCTGTGTCCTGTCTTCTTCAGTATGTTCATCAGTGACATAGCTGTGTCTTTTTGCAGTAACATGAAGCTCTGCAGTTTGGCAGATAGTGACAAACGGATCAGAGATTTTCAAGGGGATCTACAAAGGTTAGAGAAGTAGTTTTAGGTTTGGCAGTGGAATCATCAAAAAATGCAAGTTATGCACCTATGGGGGAAAATAGAAAGAAATACAGGACTTGAGGGGTTAAACTGAGCACTACTGCAGAGGAAGGGGACCTGGAAGTTCATTAGTGACTCCCTCAAAGAGTCAAGCCAGTGTACCAAGGATTATAATAAGACTAATAGGATGCTTACCTGCACCAGAAGGGGTACGACAAGAGCAACAAATGTACTACTACCTCTATATAGGTCACTGCTGAGGCCACACCTGGAATACTGTGTTTTGTTCTGGAGTCCTTACCTAAGGAAGGACAGGGACAGGCTGGAGATGGCACAATGCAGGGTGATCAAGATAATTCAGGGCCAACAGGGCAGGTCTTAAGAAGACTGTCTTACGGCACCGAACATGAACTTACCAGAGACCAGATCAGGGAGAGGGGATATGATAGAGAATTGAGCCATTCAAGTTCCTGAAGGAAAAAAAACAAGGTAAACTGTGAGGAACTATTTAGCAGGAGAACAGCGTCAGGAATTCAAAGTCATGAGTAGAAACTGGTGGGGGGGGATAGGTTTAAGAGGGATGTGAAGAAGTTCTAGTTTATGAAAAAGGTGGTGAAGCCATGGAACAGTTTGCCAGTGGAAGTGATGGGTGCCAAGACCATAAATGGTTGGTGTCTGGTCAAAATCGTGACAGCAAATATGCATGGTCAAAACCCCTGCAGTCATAACAACGCCACGCAGTTTTGGATTTAATATACAGTATCTAAGCTAGCATGGTTTTGGACCATGCGGTTTTATACTGAACATGCACTGTGGTTATTGACCGCACTGTTTTTGACTGCGTGGCCTTGACATAGCACCTAAATGGTTCAAACATGGCTATGACAGTGTGAAGGGCTTGGTAGCTGTTCAGGTCAGTAGCAGTAGGGAGGGTATGGGGGGGTTGAACTGGGAGGGATAATGCCATGTATGTATAATAGGTCCTGGGGCAGATAGGGATCTCTGGCAGACTAGATGGACCTGTGGTCTTTTTCTGCCTTCATTTTCTATGTTTCCATGTTAGCCACAAGACCTTTCCCAAAATACTGTTTTTTACTTAAACACTCTACTCTGTGCTTTATCAGGGCACACTTTGAAAAATTAAGGAAAGTCTTTCTGTCCTTTGTCTTGGAAGACCAATGCTCCAGGTCCAGTGTGAATAAACATCAGTGTCTGGGCAGGCAGGGGAAGAGGGTTGCCATACCTCTGGGCATATCATCAGGCTGCATGCTGCAAACAATATCTACATCACCTGAGACTAGATTTGATCAAGATCCTGTTATGGGCCAATCAGAAAAAAGGGCTACATGTATGCATTGTTCATTAAAACAAAGCCAAAATTCATACTTGCCAGAACAACAGGGTGGAATATCAATTATTGTTTTAACTCTGCTGAGCTCAGATTCAAACTTCCCCCCTTTGCTTCATAGGTCATGCAAAACAATAGAACATGGCTCAAGTTCTTCTTCACAACCTAGTGCATGTAACGATTCTTATAATTTGTAAATGAACATGATATGAGGCAACCTCAGAATGATATAAAAATAGATTTTGTTTCTCTTGTACAAAATAAACTAATAAAGCTAATAAAACTACTGTATATATATATATATATATATATATATATATTTATAAAATGGAGTGGTAAAATCATAGAAATTCTATTAACATGATTGGACAGAATGCATCACATGACCGTGCATTATTTCCCAATGACCACACACCTCCCAACGCAACCGCACACCTGAGCTACTTTTTATCCTTCAAAACCTTCTCACCAGTAGTGAGATCATTCCACATCTACCACAGATAGGCACCCACATGCATACAAGTGGTGCATTCAGACTGTTACCAACATAAATGACAACTGCCCCTGGTAAATGAATTGCTGCCAAAGTTCAAACTAAGACTGACTTAAAAAAAAAAAAAAAGAGGTTTATATTCCTATTTATTTTCCTTTACTATTCTTAGAATAAAGTCGTCCTCTTTACAGGGAGTAAAACGAGTGGGACCACTTTTCCTTTTATCAGTGACATGTAGCGTGACCCGAGCGTGATCAATAATATGGTACACCTAATATGCAGGCAGACACTGAAAGCAAGTCCCTCGGTGTGAAAAAACAAAGTAACTGCATTTTACCTTATTTTTATTGAGAATTGTCTAAAAGAAGAAGCCAGCTGAAGTGAGTGGTAGACAGCACTTTCACTTTTATAAGTGACGTGTTGCGTGACCGAGCGTGGTCAAAAGTGATACATAATGTGCAGCCAAACAGTGAAACTAAGTCACACTCTGTACCAGAAAAGCAAACAAACTGTGCACTTCAGCTTATTTTAATTTAAAATCATGTAAAAAAGCTGCCGTGTGAAGCAGATGGAGAGCTAGCGCAGAGCGAGAGTGTTGGCAGCATCGGAGAGGTAACACAGGGCAGAGCAACAGGATACAGAGGGTAAAAGTAAATAAAGTACACTCTGAAGAAAGTGAGATTACTAGTGGAGTACCACAGGGTTCAGTAATGGGACAGGTCCTCTTTAATGTCTTTATAAGTGACATTGCAGAGGGGCTGGAAGGAAAGGTATGCCTCTTTGCAGACAGCACAAAGATCTGCAACAAGGTTGATACACAAGGTGGGTGGAAAGGATGAGAAGGGACTTGGCAAGGTTGGAGGAATGGTCAAAAGTATGGCAGCTTAGATTCAATGCAAAGAAGTGCAAAGTAATGCACCTGGGAAACAAAAACCAATGGGAAGAGTACACAATGGGGGGGGTAGTAACAACAAAAAAATGGAAAGGGACTTGGGGATAGTCATATCGGATGACATTAGGGGAGGCAAGCAATGTGAGAAGGCAGTAAGGAGGGCTGGGGAGATACTGGGATGCATAGTGAGAGGCATCACCAGTAGAAAACAGGAAGTTGTCATCCCTCTGTACAGACAGTTGGTGAGGTCCCAACTGGAGTACTGTGTGCAGTTCTGGAGACCCCATCTTGTCAAAGACATAGACAGGATGAAGGCAGTCCAGAGGAGGTCAACTAAAATTGTGCAGTGTCTGCACCAGAGGCCATATGAAAAGAGAGAGACTAAAAGAGCTTAATATGTATACTTTTGAGGAAAGGAGGGAAAGTGGGGCATGATAGAAACTTTCAAGTACCTCAAGGGAATCAACAAAGTCCAAGAGGGGAACAAGGGGACATAATTTGAAGATAGAGGGGGGGAAAGGCTCAGGGGCAACATGAGGAAATATTGTTTCACAGAGAGGGACGTGGATGCATGGAATGGCCTTCCTGAGGTGGTTGTGGGTTCAAAAACAGTGGGGGAATTCAAAAATGCATGGGACAGACATAAGGCAATTATAGTGAGGGGGGTAGGAGGAAATAGGTTGTTGATTAACTACGATCTGCAGCTTATCCAATAGGTAGGGCAATGGGCAGACTAGGTGGGACAAGCAGTCCTTATCTGCTGTCAAAGTCTGTTTCTATCCCCGATGTAACATGTTTTTTAATATTTTATAAATTTCCCTTCCCTGGTGTTCTAGTGGCCCACCACCCCAATCCCTCATAATGCTCGTTGTTTAATAATTTATAAAGTGCCCTTCCCTTGTGTTCTAGTGGCCCCTTTACCCCAATCCCCAATATCACCCATTGTTTTAATGTTTTATAAATTGCCCTTTCCTGGTGGTCTAGTACCCCCCCAATCCAAGCAGGTAGTGCCTATCATGCACTCCACCCCAATCCTGAAACACAGATGACGACTGGCACAGCCCACCTCTCACCTCTGTAGCCGGCTGCTGACTAAACCGTCACAGAGTGCCTACTGTAATGTGTACCTATATACACATTACGGTAGGCGCTCAGTGACAGTTCAGTCTGCGGCTGGCCGTGGAGGGAGAGGGGGGCTATGCCAGTCACCAGCTGTGTTTTGGGATTGGGGACAGTGGGGTGGTGGGCACTACCTGCTGGAGTGGGGGCATGGGGGGCACTAGACCACCAGAAAAGGGCAGTTTATAAAATATTATAACAACGGGCGATATTGGGGATCATAGCAGGGGGGAATTAGAAAATATGGGAAGGGCACTTTATTAAACAACGGTTGATATTGGGAATTGGGGTTGGGGGCACTAGAGCACCAGGGAAGGGCATTTTATAAATTATTACACAATGGGCGGTATTGGGGATCGGGGTGCGGAGGCCACTAGAATACCAGGGAGGAGGTTTACTGCACTTGTCCTGGGGATGGAGGAATGCATGCCTTTGCCACAGGAGCTTGCAGCAAACCCCTCCCATACACCATGTGTTTGGTACATGTGAGAAGTTGCCACAGGTGTGGGGTCTTAAGTGCCGGGACCCCTCCTGTATCAAAATCTGGTGCAGGGTCCCTGGCACACCATGCTTTGGCAAAAGCTTCTGTTTGCCACAGCTTACGCTAATCTAAGCCCCTTTGTGAATTGAGCCTGTAAATTTCAGACATGTCCCAAGACTTTCATACAATCATAGCAGCGTTTTTTAAGCAATATAACTTATTTCTGCAACCATATACACACATAAATTATATATATTTGAATGCTACATGATGTGAGCATTAAAAAGAAACTAAACAGGAGTATTTTAAAACTCTTGAATTGTTAGCACAGGACATTGCTGTCAATAATTCCTTTCGTGTGAAGACTTTTTCATATCCTGTAAATCAGATGAAAACATATGCTATCAGGTAGTGCTATTGCCATATCTACAGCAATTTTAATTTTTTTTAGAAACAAACAAATATGTCCAAAATTAGAGAACACTGAGTTTTTTTAATCCAAGCATTCGGTCCTCAGCTGTAACACATTATTGCTTATCAGCTGTTAGGTAGCTTGTGGAGCAGGTTACAGTGGAAATAGTTTCACCATCTCTGGCTAAAATTCACACCCTTGACCTCTGTATGAGTCTGTACTTAGCTCATACTGAAATTCATAAGGCCGTTTTCTAGTGGGAGGACAGCAACTTAAAAAAAATAAAAAAACAGCCTTGTTTCCATACTTGACTTTGAGTCTATGCTGGTAAATAAAATTATCTGGTGCTACATTTACAATACTTTGCCCCAGCATAATCCCAGTTTTGTGCAAGCAAACTGGGTTTTGCACCAATGTAGTATTCACAAAAGCCTGGTTTGCACTCCCAAACTGGGTTTGCTCTGGGGCAAAGTATGGAGGGGGGTCACAATTCAAATGAGGGGGAGGGGACCTGCATATCAGCACTGTCCCATCCACAAAGCATTTGCTCTGCTCAAGGGTCATTTACTGGGTCCTCATGCATGGAACAAATACCGTCAACCAAGACCTTGCTTTAATCCCCACAACCCTAGTGATTGGTGGAGGTACTGTAGCAGCACACACACACACACACACACACACTGCGGATTGTCAGCCCTATAAATAAAAATATAACTGTCCCTGGTGATAGTGCCCCCCCCTTCGCCGACTCAAAAATAAAAAACATAGTGTCCCTTGTGCCAGTGGTAATGACTCCCCTCTCCTGCAATCACCGGACTGAGTAAAAAAAAATAAAGTGTTCCTGATGCCACTAATTCCCTTCACCATCACTAATCACTGACCTGAGGAAAAAAAAAATGTTTCTATGGTGTCTAGCGGTCCGTCCCCCAACCCGATGCCCAGACCAACATAGATACAATATTTCTTGGTGGCTAATGGGCCCTTCCCTCACCTGATGCCCAGTTGGACATAGATACAATATTCCCTGGTGGCTTTTGGTCCTTCCCCCCACCCGATGCCCGAACGATCACACACATTGGTTTGGTCTGGTATCTAGTGGTTCCTCCCCCACCTGATTCAAGTCCCCAGTGTGAAATGCACAGCCCCCCTTCCAATACCCTGTATACTATATTTAAACATTTCCCTGGTGATTTAGCGGACCCCCTTCTCTATCCTTGATCCCCTATATAGTGAAATTAGAGCTTTCTCTGGTGGTCTAGTGGACAACACTCCTTATCATCAATCTCCTATATAGTGCAATTAGACCATTCCCTGATGGTCTAGCTGATCCCCTCTTCCTGTCTTGTTCCCCTGTATAGTGCCAATAGACCTTTCTCTGGTGGTCTCATGAACCCTGTGCCCTCCCACCCTGGCAGGTAGTGTCCCACTACCCCACTACTCCCATCCTGACCCTAGCCAGCGACCGGCACAGCCCTCCACCATGGCTGGCTGCCGACTGAGCTGTCAATGAGCTTGTACTGTATACAGTATGCGCTCATTGACAGCTCAGTTGGCAGCTGGTCATGGTGGAGAGTGGAGGGCTGTGCTGATTGCCAGCTGGGGGCCAGGATTGGGAGAGCAGGGTGGTGAGACACTACCAGCCAGTGAGTGGAAATGGGGGTCCAATAGACCACCAGGGAAAGGTCTAATTTCGCTATACAGGGGATAAGGGATAGAGAGGAGATCACCTAGACAACCAGAAAATTTTTTAAATATACTATACAGTGGATCAGAAGAGGGCCATGTCACACAGGGGGCTTGGATCGGGGGGACCACTAGACACCAGAGCAAACCTACATGTGTGATCGGTCAGTCATTGGGTGTGGGGAGGGATCACTAGCCACCAGGGAAAATTGTCTGTATGTCAGACTGAGAATTGGGTGGGCAGAGGGACCAGTAGACACCAGGGAAATGTGTTTTTATTTTACTCTGGCCAGCGTTCGGGCCATGATGGTGGGGAACCACTGGCACCAGGGACACTTCTAGTTTGTTTTTTTTTACTTGGCCAGTGATTGGTGGGGGGGGGACCATGAGACAACATGGCCATAGAGCTGCCTCTTGGGCAGGTGCTAGGGAGGGTGTGCTACACTCCATCACTGCCCATGTAAAAGGGTCAATAATGGACATGCAAATGGCCACATACTGCCTGACATGCCCAATGGGCTCATTTACATGGCTGCTTTAGTGAATAGGGAGTAGTGCTATTCATTGCAGGGCCACACTGCTGACTCCATGTTGGGGTGGCACTAGTGGGGTTAGCACTGCAATATTGGGGTTAGCACCATTGTGACTTGGCCCCATTCAGAGTCAGATAGTGCAGTGTGCTATCCAACTGTGAATAAAATGTAACACCTGGGCAATCGCAAAGCGCAATGCAAACTTTTGTGCAGCACTTTGTGATTTTTTGTGAAACTAGTCACTGCAGTTTTAAACAAGTCACCAAAGTTTCAGTATCACATGACACCCAAATAACCACATTCTATAACCAAGTATTACAAACATTTTTATTACTAGCAATTTGCTATGACAAATCTGGGAGCAAGTTAGTTGATTAATATGAAGGGTCTGATTGGGGTACAGGGGGCCCACATGGAATGTGAATACAGGGGTCCACCTGGAAAATCAATAGGGGAAGGCCCAGTGTGACACACTCATATCAGCAGTCCACTTAAATCTGATATGCTAGCTTTATGTTTGCATCTCATACTTAACTACAGTGCCTATAATACCCCATGTAATTAGAAAAAAAGATGACAAATGCAAAAAATTTCAGAGTTTAGCAGGTGGCTGGGTACCCACTGAGGGGGGCCCACCTGGAAATTTCAAAGTATCCTGGTGGGCCAGTCTGACTCTGTAAATATATGAACTATGATTCTCAATTCCAAAGTTAAGATATAGTAAGTCACAGTGTGATTCAGCAAGAAAACAATATATGTATAGTAGTAGTTTGAAGTCACTGTGTGAATCAGCAGTGGTAGTCCAAAAAGAATACTGTTGAGCATGTGGAGAACATTAGCAGGTGGAAAAACTAGGATACAGACTGCAGTTATTAAAGTCTAGTTACAAATAATATAAATTAAAATATAGCTATACAATAATTCTAAATTAAAAATAAACTGAATTGAATATGGCTATACAGCAGTCTGGAATATATACTGTATAGAACATTGAGGCTAAGAAAAAACTAAGAAGTTGAAGTGCATACAATGTATTAGAAGCAATATATACAATACCTTTCTTTTAATATATGGTCCATTAGGGAAGGGATCCTGCCAAGTGGTGTTGTAGTGGGATCAGGTAGCTCAAACTGTACAGACAAAATTTTCTTTTCAGAGTGAATTGTATTGCAACTCCTTCCTTTTATTGAAGAGCTGTTGTTTCTTGAGGGTGTGAAATTCATCATTTGAAGCTGTGCACCAGACGAGTGCTGAAACCCTGCTTTTAATGTTTTCTGTCTCATTTTAATTTTGCCATGTGTGCAGGTACAAGTGAACATATTGCAGTGGTACTGCTTTTTGATGGAAGTGACACTGTTTATCCAATACAGAGCAGTGTTTTAGGTGAGGTTCAGTGTTACACCAATCATCCGCAAGGCTTAGTATGACAGAGTTTTGGCTTGCTGGGTGGCAATGGTACAAGTTTGAAAAGGAATAGCAAATCCAGTCAGGGGTCAACTATTCCCTTTGATCTGAGCTGTCCAGCAAGCCAAGCTGATCTGTCTGTCAGCCTGGAATGTGTGGAATGTCTGACAGCTGTAAAGGTAAACTGCTCTCCCACACATGCAAAGTTACATCTCCGTGGGTCATGTTTGTTTCTTTTTTGTTCCATTCTCCTGCCCACCCAACCCTTCCTTTCAGCACCACCCACCCCCTACATAACAGTGACACTGGGGGTGCCCAATCCCCCAGTGTTGCCACCTGGAATGTGACCCCCCCCCTCCACTACTGGGCGATGTGTGCTCACATCGCTGTGTGTTGTTTTTTTTTTTGTCTCACACCCACTCGACCAACATACCCCCCACATAGCTGTGACACTGGAGGTGCCCAATCCCCCAGTGTCGCCACCTGGTATGTGAACCTCCCGTCCACTACCATGCATGTGTGGTCACATTGCCATGTGCTAGTGATTTTTTTTTGTTTGTTTCTCATCCACCCAACCTTCCCTCTCAGCATCCCCTCCCCCCACAAACATAACAGTGACACTGGACCAATCCCCTAGTGTCAAGATCAAGGATCATCTGTCTTTTGGTTTTGTTTTTTTAACCTTGTGAAAAGAAAACCATCCATCAATGTCTTTTGCGGCCATTGCCAGCCCCCACCTGACCCTCCCACTCAGCACCCACCACCCAACACTCCCCCAAGCTCTTTCTTACCCACTGGGAGTCCAACGCTGTCATCTTCTATGGACCACAAACACATCTTCACTCTTCAAAGCCTGACTGTGAACCGGAGAAACAGGGATGCGGTTCAATGTATTTCAGTGTGGCTTTGAACATAGTGGCATAACTTGGCCATTTTTTTCATATTCTTGCCCCAAATTTTCAACATGCCTTTTTGGGACCCCACCTCATGAACTACTGCACCGACATTAGGCAAATCTGTCCTGTAAGGTGATTTGTGGTCCCTCTGTGAAATCACTTTTTGGGTAGGAGTTGAAAACTTGCTCTGCCCTTGTTCATGAGGTGAGGTCATAAGAAGGCTATGTTGAAAATTTGGTGTAAAAATATTAAAAACAACAAAGTTATGAGCCAACATTGAATTTTTTTTAAATCAGGCTCTTAACTTTGGTAATTTTCACAATTTTTACCCCAAATTTACAACATGGCCATTTCTTTTCATCACCTCATGAATGTGACAGCTGTCATTTTTCAAATCATGGCTAAAATGTTTCTTTATATCCCGAAAGGTGATTTCATGGTCCCTGCACAAAATCACCTTTCGGGCAGGAGTGCTAAATTTTCTGTGCCCCTTTTCATGAAACAGGATCATAAGAAGGTTATGTTGAAAATTTAGTGTAAAAATTATAACAAAAAATGTTATGAGGCTACACTGAATTTTACAGATACATGCTGGTAAGTCTGGTTATTTTCAATATTTTTTCTCCAAATTTTTGACAGTCATATCTTTACATCAACGTGCACTATAATGCATCTACTACACCGGGGATTCAATACCAGTGGCTAATTTCTGGCATTGACAAATGCTTGTCTTGGTAAATACTAGCTTTTAGTTTCTACTTGAAAACAATACCTTCTACTTCAGAAATATGTTTCTGTTGCTTTGCTGGAAAAGGCTGCTTAGGAGCTAGTCAGAAACATGTGTTATGTGATGTAAGCTGTTCAGTTTCATTTACTACAGACTGCTTACACACAGCATGGATTTTAAGTGTGCTTTTGGCTACCTGAGTTTGTTGATGTTTCACTCTTACAGTGTGTTGTTTTTGTTGTACTGTAGCTTGTTTTAGTTACTAGTTTAAAGTGCTGTTTAGATATGACTTTGTGATTATATCACCTGTGCTGTTCATTAAAAGACTTTATATGTTTTTTTTTTCAGAAATCTTTTTATGTTGTCTTGCACATATGCAAGCAACATGTGGCAGTAGGATATTAGTAGGAGAAATGCAGAGGTGTGTCAGTTTTGGTGAATGCAGTGCACACTTTAGAAGGTGCATCCCTCATTCATCAATAAGCGAGCATGCTAGCAGTGACACAAGTGTTTTGCAGTGCCATCAACTTGAAACAATTTCACCCCTGCAATCAGAGCCAAGCTTGTCATGCAGCAGCATAGATGACATGCCTCCACTATGTGCCTTGCCTGGTGTAACATTTCAATAAACATGGCGGTGGCTTCACCATCTGCCTCTTGCAATCCCTAGAAAGCTGATTTCGAGGGTGCCCAATCCCCCTGTCGGCATGTGTAAACCCACCCCCAAGATTGTGTGGCACACTGGGAGCCCAACCCAGTGTGCCTCCCTGTGTTCAGAAACTGACTGCATTGGCATTTTCCTGCCCCTGCCCACCCCCATTGTGAGCCACACTGGGAGCCCACCACAGTGTGGCAACCATCATGCCCCCAAAGTTATGGGGCACACTGGGAGCCCACCCCAGTGTTTCCTAACTATCATACTGATTTCTTTCAATTGTGCACTGTATGTGCTAACAAGATTTATTCTAAGATCCCCTTTCTGTCTTTTCTTTTGTTTAGTTACCCTAACCTCTGATCTCTCAAGTTCATCTACTTCTTTTCTTGCTCATCTGACAATTTTTCTGTGATATCCCCTCCCATATAAGCTTTTTTCAAGTTCATCATCTCTTGACCTATATGCATCATGCTCACTACAATTGCATTCAACTCACTACTCTATGTGGGTCAGAGGATGTCTGAGTGATAACTTGAGTGCCATACCCCATACCGTCTGACAGTTGAGAGGTTTGCAGTGCTACTGCCAATGGCCATGTCCATGCCCTAGGTGGCCACATGCACAACACTGGAAGGGTCTAGTGTCCTTGGGGCATGCCCCTGCCACCTCCAGATGCAGGTGGTGCTACCCATGCTCCACACTGCTCACAATTGTGTGCTGTCTACCACAGGGCCCCTGTGGCATTGTCACACTGCAGGGATGGCATAGGTGGCATAAATGTGGTTCCTAATGTTGATGGTCTGGCACAGGAGTGCTATGTGCATCTATGGTGTTCCACCATGGGTGTGTGCCACATTGGGCTTTCTCTGGCCCATGCCATGCTGCCACCATTACTGCTATACATCTTGCTCACCATTGTCCCAGACATGCCTCCACCAGGTGGTACTCTGACTGCCACATGGGTGCAGAACATGGCACCAGGTATATGTGCCACATTGTAGTTGTCTGCTCTGCTGGTGTGCTAGGGGGCATCTGACTATCATGTGGCAGCTAGTTGTCCCTGATCTGGATACGGTGAGGCAGGTGGCTGATTGGGCAGTGCCAGAGGTGTCACCCAGCCGCACCTAGCAGGTGCAGGGCAAGCTGGCACAGTGTGACTGTGGCTTTGGGTACTACTGTCTTGGCATGACTGCTGTGCGTGGGTGCCTGAAGCACATCCTGGTGCACCTCCGAGGGCTGTCTCAGGGTCACCTGCCTGCAGTTCTGCAGCCTGCCTGTGAGTGGCTGGCTGATTTAGGCCATCACCTTACATACATAACATTGTACAGCACAGTTTTTTGCAATGTGCAACACATGCACTGCACATTTTGTCTGAATATACACTTGCGTGGCATATTCAGGTGCCTGCCCACACTATTTCTGCATAATTGTGCATTTGGAAATTGTGATGCATCTCTCCCTTTTGAATATCACGTGTCCGTGCATTTTCTGGGATGTGAAATGCATTTCCACTTTGGGCCATACATCTCATTTGAATATGTGGGCCCATGTTTAAAATTTGGGGTAAAAATGTGTAAAAAAACAATTAAGTTATGAGGAAACAAACTGTTCCAACATTTGCTCATAACTTCATTTTTTGCAGATTTTGGCTCCTAATGTTCAACATATCCCTTGTGTTACCCCCCCCCCCCAGAACATGGCAGGTGTCATTTTTCAAATCCCTTCTGAAATGTGTTTCCACAGTCCCACAGTGAAAACATCTTTTGAATGGAATTTTAAAAATTCTACCTGTCTTGATCATAACATCAGGTCATAAAAAGACTGACGGACATTTCGGGTCAAAATGTGGGAACCCACTTAAAAGCAGAATATTGCCTTGCAGCTGACCTATTCTGGATAATCACAATCTAACAATGGAGTAGAGCTAAGCTCAGTGGAGGAGCAAAGGGATTTAGGGGTGAACATAACAAGCAAATTGAAGTTTGACAGACACCATAGGGAAGTCCTTAAAAAAGGGAATACAATGTTGGGATGCATAGGGAGAAATATCAAAAGCAGGGATAGAAGAGTGGTGCTGGCAATATATTGCTCACTGGTAAGGCTGCATGTCAAGTACTGTGTGCAGTTCTGGGCTCCCTATAGTAAATTATCAGTCAGTAGGCTGGAAAGACTGCAGGGAAGGGCTACACATACAGTATGGTGAGGGAAACTGGTGGACTAACGTATGCTGAGCAACTTGGGGAATTAAATATGTATTCACTGACATATGGAGACTCAGGAGATTTATGCTTCGTCTATAAGGCTTTCCAGTGTGATGACTTATGGGAGTGCCTGTCATTGGCAAGTAGAGAGACTGAAAGGATTACTAGTGGGCACCACTTAAGACTGAATGGTGAACAATTTTGGGGAAACAGCAGGAAACAGTGGTTCAGTCAGAGGGTGGTGGAAGAATGGAACAGACTTCCCATAGAAGTGATGCAAAGTGGTAGTATGGCCACATTTAAGAAAAGGTTAGACACATACATGTCAGAACAAAGCAAAATTGGATATAAGGGAAGCTAGGGTAATGGTCAAGTCATAATGGCCTTCTAAGGCGTTGGACTTGAAGTCATCCTATAAATCCTATGAATGTGTCAAAGCAGGACACCATGGAAAATGAGATACTGCATCTCATCTGCTCTATTCTGGGTTAATATATAGTAAAAATGTGTATAAGTAAGACCTGGTACAATAGCAATACCAGTGGCAAACATTCGGTATTGACAAATGCTTGTTATATATAAGTTCAATAACAAATTGAGTTCTGCAGCAGTTCAGTTGTGTTAAATCTGTTTTTCTGTTGGGCCACTTATGCAGCCAACATCTTGCGGTAGTGGAGATTTGGAGGCACGGTCACTGTTCAGCGAATGCAGGGCACGCACCAGTAGGTGCATCCCTCATTCCCCAATCAGCCTGCATGCCAGTGCCACATCATGCATACATAATATGGTGAGCACATCTAAGGAAAGTTCCACTGCAATGCGAGCAAAGCTCGCATACACAGTAGACCTTTCTATGTGCTTTACCAGCTACAAACATGGTGGTACAGTGGCCGCTAAACTGCCGACTTTGGGGGTGCCCAATTCCCTGGTCAGCTAACCCTGCCCCTCATGTATGTGCCGACGGGGGAGCACACTCCTCATCGGCATAATGTGTCACCCCTCCTTTTTTGCTTGCCAAGGGGGTGCCCAATCCCCCTCAGCTCATGCACCCCCCTGCTTTTGTTGTTTGCCGACGGGAGTGCCCAATCCCCGTCAGCATCCGTCCCCCCCTTTCTGACTTTAATGTGCTGACGGGAGAGCTCACTCCCCATTGGCATGATGTTCCCCCCTTCTTCTGTGCTGGGGGGTGTCCAGTCCCCTCAGCTAGTGTCCCCACTCCTATGTACTGACAAGGGTGCTCAATCCCCATTGGCTACTGTATCCCCAAAAACACCTGTAAAAAGAAACCATCCGCGATTGTTTTTTTTTTAATACCTGTAAACAGAAAACGGTCCCTCGTAGTCTCCCTACCACCTCTCCAACAACCCACATCCATCCACTACTCACCCTGCCTCCCCACACCCCCCTCACCCCATACTTACCTCCGGAGCTTGACGCGACGATTTTCGGTGGACCGGGAACACCTCTTCACTCTTCAAAGTGAACAGCTAATATTCTTCAGCTGAAGCTACCTCTGGGTGGAAGCTGCAATACTGAACATAGGATTTGCAAGAAAGTGAGTTGTGTTCACAACAGAGGGAGGTGAACCTTACAGTTGTCTTTGGTTTGTAGCAGATATTCTGCAGGTGGAGGCTACTTCTAACTGAAAGGTGAAATAAGGAACTTAGAATTATCAGGAAAAGACAGTCTTTCAAGCAACAGAGGGAGGTGGATCTAGCTTTACTTTTGTTACAATTCTTAAGATTTTCAGTGCAGGAAGAGTTTAAAGCACAGCTGACTTATTTTGGGTCTGAGTGCTTTGAGAGCACAAACCACCAGGCTGTTTTGGGTCTGGGGAGGTTTACCTGTGTCTGACCTGGATGTCTAGACTTTTCTCTATTTGATTAGCAGGGTATTTTCTCTGTCAAATTGTTGTGTAGGGCATCTTGCTGACAGGAAGGCACTCATCGCAGTGGTGGGTCAGAGCTTTTAACTGATTGTTTCGTGAGGCACAGTTTAGGCTCAACCCCTGCCCACCCTCACCCCACCCACCTCTGAAATAGTTCCTTTATACCTGGGGTTCTGACATCATTTCCTCAAAAGTGCAAGGTGCATATCACTGTCATATCCTCTCTAGCACACTGCACTGACAATATAAGCATACACATTGTATAATATGAGGCAGTATAGCACAGTGGTCTAAGGCTCTGAGCTGCAAATCTGATGACAACCAGCAGACCAGACCTGGGTTTGAATCCCACAGCTTCCACTTGCATACTGTGTGACCCTGAGCAAGTCACTTAACCTCCTTGTGCTCCCAGGTCGCTCCTGTAAAAAAGCTTCCAGCTTAGCATGCTATACCTGGTTAAATAACTAAATTAAAAAAAAATTACATATATATATTTCTGTATAACAAACCAATCACACACACACAAAAAAAAGTAGATAAACATGTGGGGAGTAGTGCTATGTAATGGCTGTGGGGCAGCAGTCTTCCGGGAGTCTTTCTGGAGGCTGAGATGCTGCCTTATTTGTAGACAACTCTCTGCCCTGAAGGAGGAAGTTGCCCATCTTCAGGCCACACTGGACAGTAGTAAGGGAACCTTCCCCATCCAGGGAGCACCAGAGCCACCACCACTACCACCTCAGAGGTTGCAAAGAAAGCACAGCAGTTGGACCACAGTGGGCTCAGGGAGGGTGAGGATGGTGGAACAGAGGCACACCCAGTCAGTTGTTCCACTCCACAATCCATACACCATTCTGGGGGAGCATAGCTCCCCATGGATGCACCCAGAGAGGAGACTAGGAGGCTGAGGACAACTGTCACAAGGGAGGCCCACAGAAAGGAGGCAGAGGACACCACAGGAAAGGAAGCAGCTCTTGGTGGGGACCCACCATCAGGGGGAGCAGGGAAAACTGAAGTAAGGTGCCTGCCTGGTGCCATGGCTTGAAGGGACAGGAAGCGCATCCTCAGGATCATGAGAATAGCTGCACGGGAGTCTGAGCTGGATGTCATTGTCCACCTAAGGATAAATGAATTGGCTCATCATGAGATTAGAGCAGTGCAGGAGGACTTTGTAGAGTTGGGGAGGGACCTAAGACAAGTAGCACACACAGTACCCTTCTCAGAGGTGCTGCCTGTCAATGGCATGAGTGAGGTGAGGGTACTTTGCACCATGCAGTTTAATGAATGGTTGAAAAATGGGTGGAGCACAGGGTTTGGCTTCATTGGGACTGGGGTTCCACCTGAGGACACCACCCTATACTGGCAGGATGGTCTGCATCTGTCCAGGAAGGGAACAAGTCTTTTGAGCAATCAGTTTAAATGCTTCATTGGCAAGCTTTTAAACTAGTCAAGGGGGAGGCACTGATAAGCAGCAGGAAAATCCCAGCCCCTCCCTACAAAACAGGGTACTAAATGAGAAAAAGACTGAGGTAGAAAGGTCAGTGGGGGATGCTGCAACAGAAGGTAAAGCCATCAAAAAATGGAGAGCAATGAGTACCAATGCCCATAGTCTGAGTAACAAGCTTCCTGAATTAGTGGCCTTGATGGAGGAGGAACATCTGGATATCGTGGCAGTCACAGAAACATGGTACACACACAACCATGACTGGGACGTAAACATACCAGGATACACTATCTACAGGAGGGACAGGGAGGGTAAAAGAGGAGGAGGAGTAGCTCTTTACATAAAGGAAGGAATTAAAGCAACAGAACATAAGGGTAAACAGGGAGGAGAAGAAGCACTGTAGTTAAATTTGGAGACAGGCAATGGCACCACAATCCACACAGGGGTTGTATACAGACCCCCTTCTCAGGGGGAGGAAATGGACAAGGAAATGATAGAAAGTATACTTAGAATGGCAGAAAAAGGGGAGATATTGCTGATGGGTGATCTCAATATGCCAGATGTTAACTGGAGTGCAGTTGCAGCAGCCAATTCGAAGAGTGGAGTTATTCTAGATGCCCTACAGGGGGCATGCCTTAGACAACTAGTATTGGAGCCCACTCGGAAGGGAGCAATCTTAGACCTGGTTCTCTCAAATGGAGATGGAGAGAGGATAACAGATGTAAGTGGGTAGCCATCTGGGAACCAGCGACCATCAAGAGTATGGTTCACAATAAACACAGCAATAGAGTCAAGCCATACAAAGGCAAAAGTACTGGACTTTAGGAGGGCTGACTTTGCCAAAATGGGTGAGTGCCTAAGGAGTGCACTAGCAAATGGGCAGGAAGGAGGGATGGAAGAACAATGGGGAATAATAAAATCTGCCATCACAGAGGTAACAAGCCTTTGTGTGAAGCAAATAAACAAAATGAAATAATGTAAGAAACCACTATGGTTCTCAAAGGAAGTGGCAGTGAAGGTTCAAGAGAAAAAGAAAGCATTCAGGAAGTACAAGGAATCACAGAAGGAGCAGGACAGAGAACTGTATCAGTTAAAGCAAAAGGAAGCTGGGAATGCAGTCAGAACAGCAAAGGCCCAAACCGAGGAAAAGATAGCCAACTCAGTTAAGAAGGGGGATAAAACCTTTTATAGGTACATCAGGGAGTGAAGGAAGACCAAGGGAGGGATAGTGAGGCTTAATAAAGGGAGGGAGGGTGGGCAGAGGGTGACTATGAAAGGCAGAGATACTAAACAAATATTTTGCTCAGTATTTACAGATGAAGAGGGAGGTACCTAAAACAAACAGTAGAAACACTCTGGATACAGAAGTTGATCCCAGCCCATTTACAGAAGAAAGGGTTCTGAAAGAGCTCTTAAAACTGAAGGTGGACAAAGCAATGGGGCCTGATGGGATTCATCCCAGAATTCTAAAGAACTAAGGGTAGAACTAGTGACACTACTGACTACCCTCTTTAACAAATCATGGGAGGATGGGGTGGTACCCGAGGACTGGAGGAGGGCAGATGTGATTCCCCTTCACAAAAGTGGGAGCAAGGCAGAAGCAGGAAACTACAGACCTGTTAGTTTAACCTCAGTGACAGGGAAAATGATGGAATCACTTCTGAAGGAAAGAATTGTTGAGTATCTAGAGGCCAGAGGGGCACAGGACCCAAGGCAGCATGGATTCACAGCAGGAAGGTCATGCCAGACAAATCTGATAGATTTCTTTGACTGGGTGACCAAAGTAGTAGATCACGGAGGGGCTGTGGACATGGCCTACCTAGACTTTAGCAAGGCATTTGACACAGCCCCACACAAAAGATTAATATACAAGTTAGCCAGCCTGGGAGTGGGTCCCAAGATGACAGCCTGGGTAAAGAATTGGCTGGAGAATAGGACACAGAGAGTAACAGTAAATGGAGTTCACTCTGAAGAAAGGGGGGCTGCTAGTGGGGTACTGCAGGGTTCAGTATTAGGACCGGTCCTCTTCAGTGTCTTATAAGCGACATTGCAGAGGGACTGGAAGGAAAAGTATGTCTCTTTGCAGATGACACAAAGATCTGCAACAGAGTTGATGCACAAGGTGGGATGGAAAGGATGAGAAGGGACTTGGCAAGGTTAGAGGAATGGTCAAATGATGGCAGCTTAGATTCAATGCTAAGAAGTGCAAGGTAATGCACCTGGGAAACAAAAACCCAGGGAAGAGTACACAATGGGAGGGTGAGATACTAACAAAACAAAATAGAAAGGGACCTGGGGTAGTCATATCAGATGACCTAAAGGTGGGCAAGCAATGTGAAAGGGCAGCAAGGAGGGTTGGGGGATACTGGGATGCATAAGGGAGGCATCACCAGTAGAAAACAGGAAGTTATTATCCCTCTGTACAGACAGCTGGTCAGACCCCATCTGGAGTACTGCGTGCAGTTCTGGAGACCAATCTCCACAAAGACATAGACAGGAAGGAAGCTGTCCAGAGGAGGGCAACTAAAATGGTGCAGGGTTTGCACCAGAAGACATATGAAGAGATAGCCAAGGAGCTTAATATGTATAGCCTCGAGGAAAGGAGGGAGGGGGGGACATGATAGAAACTTTCAAATACCTCAAGGAATCAACATAGTCCAAGAGGGTAGCATCTTTCAAAAAAGAGGTGTGCAAGAACAAGGGGCACAATTTAAAGATAGAGGCGGCTCAGAGGTAATTTAGGAAGTATTTTTCACAGAGAGGGTTGTGGATGCATGAACGGCTTTCCGAGGAGGTTGTGGAGTCAAAAACAGTGGTGGAATTCAAGCATGCATGGGACAGTCATAAGGGCAATTCTAGGGCTGGGGGTAGGAAGAAGTAGGCTGCTGGTTAACTAGGATCTGCAGCTTATTCATTAGGTAGGAAAATAGGCAGACTGGGTGGAGCTGGCCGGTCCTTATCTGCCGTCAGATTCTATGTTTCTATGTTTCTAAAGCCGAACGCGAACTGAGGAAATGCCGGTAAGCTGTATAATGGAATAAATAGGGGTTTTTTTTCAACTTTGATGCATATCTCAGACATTTTTGGGAATTTTTGCACCAAATTTCAACATGGGGTTTTTGGGACCCCTCATCATGAATTCTGGCACTGCTATGATGTTATTTGGTCCTGAAAGGTGATTTCCCAGTCACTGCATGGAATCACCTTTCAGGACTGATTAACACAAGGACAGTGGCAGTGTTCATGAGGTGGGCTCTCAAAAAGCCTTTCTGCAAATTTGGTGGAAAAAATCAAAAAATTGGCTTTTTTACGAGAGTGCGTTATGCAGTTGCTACGCACGCTTGTAACTTCACGAATTTAAAATATTTTCACTCCTGATTTTCAACATTGTCATTTTTCTGCACCTCCTTGTGAACAGTACACCTGTCATTTTTCACATCCTAGCTGAAATGTGTTTCCGCACTTGTGGCGCATTAAATTGTGCAGTCGCTTGTGAGAAATCAGTGTTTGGGGCAGATTATGAAAATGACAGTGACACTGTTCATGAGCAGAGGTCCTAAAATGCCTATGTTGAAAATCTGGTGACGATACTCCATAAAATGACTGTGTTACGAGCATGCATTGCACAGTTGCTACGCATGCTTGTAACTTCACAAATTCACAATATTTTCACACCAGATTTTCAACATTGTCATTTTTCTACACCTCTTTGTGAATAGTACAGCTGTCATTTTTCACATCCTGGCCAAACTTTGCTTCCGCACTTCTGGCGCACAATTGCGCGGTCGCTGTGAGAAATCAGTGTTTGGGGCAGATTACAAAAATGACAGTAGCACTGTTCATGAGCAGAGGTCCTAAAATGCCTATGTTGAAAATTTGGTGATGATACTCCATAAAATGACTGTGTTACGAGTGGGCGTTGCGCAGTTTGCATGCACGCTCATAACGTTGTGCATTTGTAATGTTTTCACTATGGATTTTCACCATCAGCATTTTTCCACACCTCTTGATGAACAGTACAGCTGTCATTTTACATATCCTACCCGAAATGTGTTTTCGCACGTCTGTCGCAGAATAGCACGGTCACTGTGCAAAATCACTTTTTGGGACAGTTTGAGGAAATGACAGTGACACTGTACATGAGCAGATGTGCTAAAATGCCTATGTTGAAAATTTGATGCTGAAAGTCCATAAAATGACTGTGTTACAAGCACGTGTTGCACATTTCCCACACACTCTTGTAACTTTGCAAATTTACAGTATTTACATGCCACATTTTTAACACCCATTGTTTTACACCTCATTACGAACAGTACAGCTGTCACTTTTTACATCCTGCCCAAAATGTGTTTCCGCACTGCACTACCAAAGCTAATGCCAGCGCGACAACATTCGGCATTGACAAATGCTTGTTACATCATGCAGCCCTACATTGCTGCAGTCCTAAAACAAGAAACCTCTATATCTCACCCCTTTGTTGGTTAGCTAAGCTTAACTTATCGTTCTGCAATGGGCACATTTCTAGATACAGCCCATTAGAGTGACTTTCCTGGTTTATCTTATAAGAAACATATCTGTTTTTAGTGGCTGTAATGCATAATTATAAGTCTAGTACAGATATTGTAATACCCCAGTTACGGGGCGTATTGCATTGTACTTATTTTCAAGTGGATCTTTTTATGACTCCATATTAATTTAAACCATCTTTTCTGGTAGTCTTCAATCATTTGCAGTGAGATCATACTAGTATTATAGCTACTGGGCCAGATATTCAGAAATGCACCAAGTCCGGCACAGTGCACAACTGAAGCGCCAGGGCACAATAGGAGCCATATTCAGAGGTTGCGATGGCCGCACTGTGCCAGTGCAACATGGCTGAATATGGCACAGTTGCACCATGCCGCAACTGTGGATGCACCATGGTGCAACCACAGGTGCGCCACAGCACAACCACAGGTACGCCATGGGCAGACACAGAAGCCCCAGGGCAGCAGTGGGAGCAGAACACCAGAGCAACTGAGGAGGGGGCATGGCACAGAGAGGACAAACAGGGACAGAGCCAGGGAAGCAGAGTGACAAGTCACAGGAGGCCAGCACCAGCAGGGCATAGCAGGGTGCACACAGGCACCCAGACCCCCACCCCTGAACACAACAGTGGCACAGGCAAGAGGCAACAGGGGGTGCCAATGGGGGATGGAGGGCCACCAAGGAGACCCCCGCAGGCAACAGGCTGTGCCCCCCCCACACATCCAGACCAGGCCTGGCCACACCCAGGACCACACAGCCAAGCAGTCACACCCGCCACACGACCCTGACAGCCACCCCAAGGGCAGCCCAAGGCACAGCCATCAACCAAGGGGAGGGCACCATGGCCATGGGACACACAGCAGCACACAGCAGTGATCCACAAAAGCACAACACGTGCCCCAATATATGCGCACCACACGGACAGGAACTGGGCCACTGCAGTATGGCTCTCACGCCACCTGAAAAGCAGACACAGACTGGTAAGTCAAAATAGATGCTTATTCAAAAAACTATATACAGTAACAAGGGGGTGGGAAAGGGTAGGATAGCGAGGGAAGGGGACAGGGAACAGGGACTGCACAGTGGGACAAGAATTTGGAGGGGAGGTATGGCTGGGGAAGCAGGGGAACACTAAGTTGGGCTAGCGGCGGCCACGTCCTGCCACCCCCTGCTGCCGTTGGTGCCTCCTGACCACCAGGAGCAGTTGCCAGACCTGGAATACAGTCTCCATAGTTATCGAGGTCACCAGGATGAGCTACCTCAGGAGCCTGCAGTACAGGGGCCTCCTACCCTGTCGGCAGACCCCTAGGACAAGGGACAGGACAGGTAATCAGTGTAATGTCCCAAGGAACATGGCCCAACCACAGCACGTACCAGGCAGGGGGAACACCCCCCCCCCAGAGGTCCCATACAAGCCACCCACAGAAGCGTGGGCCAATGCCTGCTGGCAAGGTAGTACACCACAAAAGTGCACAGCAGTGGTCCTCACCACACAGTGGCCATCTGGCTGCACCATGGCAGTGACATGGCAGACATCAGTGGCGGCCGTGTGCATATCCACCCCACCAGCAGCTGGCACACATGACCAATGGATGCACCACAGTGGTGGGCACCACGCACAGTGTGACACAGACAGCTGCCATGGCACACAGCACAGGCAGCCATGCCCACACCCATGCCCCTACCATCCTCAATTACAATGCCCAGAACAATGTCAGTGCCTACCTACCCTCTGTGGCCCCCCCGGTGCTGGAGCTGCTCCTCCTCCCTGGGTAGCTGCAGCCTGGTGACCCGCCAGCACCACCCGATGTCTGTCCTCAGATCCTGGAAATGAAACAGAAACAGGTACACATCAGTAAACAACCACATCAGCTGTACACCACCCCCACCCCTGTGCACAGAGTGAGCCCCTGCATGACACATCCCACAGAGTGGCAGTGCAATGCAAGTGGTGGAGGGCGATGCCACCCCACAAGGTGCATGATGGTAGTACTCCACCCTGCAGGACATGCCAGGCAGCCTAGCCAACACCACAGTACAGCACCAGGGCACACATGCATGATGGGCCTACTCACCTGGCTGTGGCACAGCCCCATGCCAGATGAGTGACGCCATCCTCCTGAGGCACTCTGGGTCACTCGTACCAGGTTTCCTGTATCAGTGGTGACACTGCTTACCAGTTCTGGCCACCCCTGTGTACTGAGTGAGTAAGGCAGCAATTGCCTGCCACACAGCCACCTGGGACTGCTGCAGTGGCACCTGCCCAGACAGCTGGGATGCGTGTGGCAGGATACAGGCCATGAGGCTGTCCAGCTCCACCTGCATCCAGTTGGCCACCTGTCCACATCGCTGCTGCTGCGCCATCACTGTGGTGTGAGCTGTGGAGCAAAATAGTGGCAGGAGGCGCATGTGGCCAGTGCATGTGCCAGATGCACAGGCCAAGGGGACATGCGTAGCAGGGCAGCCACCAGCAGTCAGTGCAGAAGTGCCGCAAGAAGGTGGGCACAGATAAGTGGTGCATCAAAGAGAAGGTGGCGGCCATCCATGCTGCCTGGAAATCCACTGGAGGGGGGCATGCTGATGCGCCACAGCTCACGGCGCAGGAGGAGTTGGTGGCAGCCACCATGTGCCACAGCACCATGGAGGGAGTGCCAGGTGGAGGATTCCAGATGGGTGGCAGCTCACCACTGCATAGCACATATGTCAGACATGCACAGCATGCAGTGGCTGAGTTCGGGGAGTGGCAGGCACGCATGGGCCTTGCATCACTGACCCACCTGTTTTCTTTTTCAGCACCAGGATGCCTGTGTGCGAAGGATGGGGCACCAGGAGCAGCCATGGGGGCAGGACCAGCCCTGGAGGACCAGCCATCTACCTTCAAGGGCATCCGGGGGCCTGATAGGCTGCAGCACACCACCAATCTCCAACCGGATGCCCTGGGCATGGGGTCGGACTAGGCCCTGGATGTGTTTCTACAGAATGCCAGTCTCGGCATCCTCTGCATGAAGACGCAGATCAGGGCAGGGTCCGACACCGATGGCAACCTAACTATAATCCTGGACAGTATGGGTGGTATTGTGTGGGAGATGCCCATACCAGACACCAACACAGGCAGCATGCCCAGCAGCCTGACAGTGGTGTAACAGCTGCTTGGCACCACTGCGGGTGCTGCTGTGTGCACTGCCACAGCTGTGCCATGTGGTGGTTGTGGTGCTGCTGCGCAGGCACTGGGCAGCATTCAGCGGCCGGATGGGCAATGACAGCAGACTGCAGGGGCCACAGGGGAGCCGGACACAGGGTCCACTGCCGGGGCTCCTGATAGGGACTTACCCATGAGGACCCCACTGTGCAGCATCCACCTGAGCGTGGGGCTGTGCAGCATGGTCGGTCACTGCAGGAGAGTAGGCACCATGCCCAGGTTCCCCAGGGCACCGACCCATTGGCAGAGCATACCCATCTGCTGCAGGCCTCTGTGGAGCAATAGGTGCTGCTTGGCGCTGAGGTGCATGCACTGCATGCGGAGGTGCGCCAGGTGACTGAGCAGCATGTGGGGGCACTGCGCAGCTTCTACTGGCTATACAGCAGTTGCGGGAGGACATGACCGCATCCCAGGATCATATTGCCAATGTGATCATGGATGGCCTTGCATTTCTAGCTGCCACAAGGTGTGGCTGGCCAGCATGGACCCCACGAAGTTCACTGTCCACCCCAGGATCCCGGTGTCGGGTGATACAGTCACTGTCAATGCCGGACTCTGCTGCTGGCATCCCAGGCATGCCTGGGGTGGGCCTGTTCGGGCTACTACACACCCCTGCATGGACCTGGTCGTGGTCCCGCAGTTCAACCCCTGGGGGGCTGTTGCAAACACCCCCTGTGGCTGATGAGCAGCCTGTGGCTGCCAATCGTCCCTGGCACAGCCACCCCCATGGCCGCAGTGGCCACGGTTCTGCGTGGTGGCCCTGATGTGTGTGCTGCCCTGACCGCAGTCTGCAGCCGCTTCCCTGTGCATGCATGGGTGGCATGTGTGTGTGCATACCACTGGTGAGGCGCCTGTGGGTTGTGCCGCATGCTGCCTGTGTGCATGCCTGCCAGGTCACTGGCCCATGTGGCATGGGCATGATGAGGGCAGTTCTGCACTGGTTGAGCCTGTGCGCCGGTGCAATGCATCTGATCCTCGCCACTTGTCATTGTGTGTGTGTGCGTATGTGTGTTGCAGTGTGATGCTGTGTGCAGTTGTGTGTGGATGTGTGCCACTGACTCCCCTACCCCTGCACCACATCTCTGTGTGTGCATGCCCATTGCCATGTTTGCCCCTGACTGTGTGCTGTACCTGTGTGTGTGGCCTTTGCATGGGTTTGGCGTCACCTGCCTGCATGCACCATAGTGCTCCTGTGCAATGGTGTCTCGGTGCTGCTGTGCCATCCTTTGCAGCTAGGAATCCCTCCACCCAGGGGGGCTGTCCACCACCCTCTGGACCATTGCCTCCATCGTCCCCACTACTGTCACCCTCATCAGCTTCGACTGCTATCCCATGGTCGATGGCCATGTTGTGCAGTATGCTGCAGGCTAGGAATAGGCCACAGGCTTTCGAGGGGCTGTACTGTAGGGCACTGCCAGATCTGTCTAGGCAATGGAACTATGCCTTCAGCATGCTGAATACATGCTCAATGATGTTTCGCATGCTGGCATGTGCCTCATTGTAGCATTCGTCTGCTGGGGACGATGGGCACCAATAGAGGGTGAGCAGCCAGGGCTTCAGTGGATAGGCACTGTTTCCTGTGTGTATAATGACATGGTTAGCCCTGTGACATCCTTTGCTGTGCCCCCTTTTCTGTCCTTGGCACCCTAGCCAGTGCACCCACCCTGCCCTCCCCATCCCATGGCCTGCCTCTTCTCAGCCCCCCCTGCCTATCCCATACTCGCCCACTAGGTGGCCCGTGGGGATGTCCCCATGCTTGAACCTGTGGCACAGCGCAGAGGTGTGCCAGATGAACACATCATGTGCACTCCCAGGGTGTGTGACACAGACATTGATGATGCGCCCCTTGGCATCACACACCACTTGGCAGTTCACACTGGGGAACCCCTTGCTATTGGTATAGGCCACACCCTCAGGGCCAGGTGGTGTGCAGATGCCCATGTGGGTGCAGTCAATGGCCCCAAACATGCCAGGCATATGTGCTACCCTGTGGAAGTCCTGCATAGTTGCTGTACTCTCCATCTGTGTGCTGGGGCAATGGATGTATTCCTAAGCACATGGCAGTAGAGCATTGAGGAACTGTGTGAAGAGGCATGACATGGCTGACTGGGTTATGCCTGTGGTGTCCCCTGTTGGTCTCTGGAAGGTGCCCATGGTGAGCCGGCACATGACAGCTGTCACTTTTGTTTCCACAGACATTGCGTGGCTCCGTCTTGCGGATGCCTGCATCTCCTCACTGCACAACTCACAGAGCTGCCTCAGTATGGCCCTGTTCAGGTGGTACCATTCCACAATCTCCGTGTCGGTGTAGTTCCCAAAGGTGGTGCAGGCATGGTTCCACCTGTTCTGGGCATACCACCGAGGGGCCCTTCCTCGTCTGTGTCGCTGTTCCTCCTGCCCCCTTACACCCCTCATTATGGCCTCCATCAGGAAGGGCGCACTATCCATGGCCCCTGATGTCCTTTCTCCCCCTGGGCGGTCGGCTACTGTGGGCTGTGTGCTACCCTGGTGCACTGCTTGGCACTGTGCCTGCCTATCCCTCTCACTCTCTCTGCCCCTGGCTTCCTCTCCACTGCCATCTCTGTCCTTCTCCCCCTGTGGCTGCCTGTGACAGTCTCTCTGTCTCTCACTCACTCTGTCTCCCTCAGTCTGTCTTTCTGTCTGTCTGTCCTTCCTTCTTGCTGTGTTTTGCCACTCTATCTCTCTCCCTCTTGCCTGGCATAAGTACTGTCTGTGTCCTTGCGCCCTGTATTTATAGACTCAAGTCTGCTCGGCACATCCAGGTTTTGCTCTGCACTTGCGCCATGACTCCATGGTTGAATATCGCACTGCACCGGATATTCATGGGCACGCCCCCTGCTCTTGCACCTGCATTCATTATAGTTGCACATTGGTGCAATGGGATTCACACTGCACACTGGCTCCTGCTGAATATCGGTCCTTGGCACATGTCCGCACTTGCACCGGTGCAACTCGGTTGCACCATGCACAACTGCTTTGAATATCCCAGCCACTGTGTACAGTAGTTTTGGGAAAATAGTCATATTTAGTATAGAAATTTTTCTAATATTCAGAAGAAGGTTATATCTCAGTTTTAAGTTAGTTTTTGCCTCCTCCCAAATTGTCAGTATATTCAGTTTTAAAATATCTGATATAGTCAATGTTTCTGAATTCCTAACTTTTTTATTTTGTAACTTTCCTAAACAGGGGCTCTTTTATATGACACTCTATGTTCCTAGCTCCTTTTAGTATGGGCATTCCTGACATATGGTCTTTTATAGTTAAATATTCCATTAACACGTGAACAAATATCTAAGAATAGTTTGAGTAGGGACTTAAAACAGTTAACAGCACATCAGTAGCATAAACTGATAATTCATAGGACCATTTTACTCCCTTGACACAATTCTATTGTCAGTCCTAATAACTTGCAGGAGGGGTTCCAGTGTTATAGTAAACAGCAGTGGAAAGAAGGGGCATCCATGTCAAGTTCCCCACATTGGTCTAATAATCACTGATTCTGTCTGATTAATATTCATTTTTGCCCTTGTAGTTGGACATAACCTTCTGCTCCAGTCAATTGTGTAGTTGGTGAATGCCTTTTTTCCCCAGTACCCTGCATAAATATTGTCACTCAACGCAAGCAAAAACTTTCAGCATCTATTGCTATAAAAACAAAGTCAATTCACTGTACTGGCCTTTTGAATGACATTTAGTAACATTATTACATTGTTCTGAATTGTTTTGCCTTTTACAAAATAATTTTGATTGGTATAAATCATATTTGTGTAAGCCCCTGTCCCAGTATCTAGGGGTATAAAGGTGGTAAATGACCTGGAGAGGGGAGCACTGTCGAGCCAAGAAACACAGTCCAGAAAAAAGACAGGAAATATTACCTGGATTCCCTTCAGTGTTGCAAGTGATGGATTAGCTCCATCGGGGGTGCCCTCCAATCTTCTGGATACAGAGATGGTACACAGGAGGGATGAAAAACATTGATCTTCATCTGCTTGGCCTTGCCATCTTCGTCTGCAGTCGTTTGTAGACAGTCTTTGACAGGCAGGCCTCTTGACGCCTTCCTCAGTGGTGATCAGGATGCCACCCTGGAACACACACACTGGGAGCTGGCTACGGAGGCAAACTTCTTTTAGCAGCAAACAGTTTATCTATAAAACAGGAGACAAATACCAGAACTGCAGAAACAGGGGATGCCATTTAATGAACAGTTGATAAAACAGGAAAAGTCAGTCCATGGAACAGTAAAACACAAAATAGGTACTCTGGACCATGCTGGTCATGTCATAAGCTAACTTATGCTCTGGACCAAAAAGGTCACCTGGAGCCATTTGTTGCTCTGGACCAAGAAAGTCACCTCACGAGCAAGTCAGTGCAGGCAGCTACCCATAACCTAGGTAGCTACAGTCCAAACGCAGGCAGTAACACTTGTGGCCACATCAGGCCTATTGCATGCTGGCAGCAACACAACTTTTCTTTCCTCTGATCCTTCTTCCCAACTCCCAGTAAGGAGCATGGACCTCAAGGGGATGGCATACCATGCAAAGGCCACCCTCTTTGTCCGCTTCTCCCTCCATGTCCACTAAGTCCACACTTCTGAGAGGCAGCTGCCCAGGTCCACAGTCATCCTCAATGCTGACTCCTTTAGGGAACAGAGCCCAGAAATCACAGTCCCAGCCAGAGAGGCTGGCTAGGACCAGGGGGTGTCCGGGACCCTTGGCACACCACTAAAACCCCTCACTTCATGTCTCTGGCTGCTCTAGACATGATCCCTTGCCAACAGCACTCTTGTCCTTCTGTCCCTTCTCAGGGACCAAAACTGTAGACTGGCCCTAAAGAAAGGGCTCCCAAACAGACGGCGCTGCCACATCCTTTTTCCCTGACTACACTGTGTGGCCTAAAAAAATCAAACACCTAGTCACATGGCTGTGAGGGTCTGACCTCCTCATACTGTCTCCCCTAACAAATCTCCCATTTTCCCCCAGTCTCCCCTTTTTATACCTTCTGATCATATGGTGCCAGAATGCCCATGGTCCAATCCTGGACTATTTCAAAGGTGCCAAACCAACTGCTCCCCAATGACCCCTGGGACTGGTAGTCCCATAAATATCTATTTATATTTAGCCCCACAGTGCCAGCCGCACCAAAACTACTTAGCCCCAAAAGGAGCAGCTGTTCTTTTAAATTTCACACATTCAGCAGCTATACATGCCCAGAACATGTGGGTCTGCCATCTTTATGTAAAATGTTATTATATATTTATTTACAGCAGAGTGGCCCTGATACCAGCCATCCCCAAAACTAGACCTGAGACCACTCCCTTCAACCCCGGAGGTGCACATCCCAGCACTAGGCCCGACCCCTAACAGGCTGAGACACCAGAAAACAGGTGCCAGAACTGCAAATAGCACCATTGGAGCTGCAAGGTACGACTCCAACTAGGAGCCATGGATGACAGTGTGCAGGGGAACACTGGTGCCACGGGGCTCCAAAGGCAAGCCCATTTGGGGGGCTTAGATTTGGTATTATTTTGCAAATGAAATTGCAGAAATTTACTGACAAAAGAGTGGAACAAGGGCTACCATGGGGCCAGAAGGAATGTATCTAAGGGTACTAAAGAAACTGGCATGGTGTTAGCTGAACCCCTGGTGGGAATATTCAATAGTTCTATGTAGCAAGAGGTTATTCCCAAGGATGGGGGAGGGTTGTGGATGTGGTTCTTCTGCACAAAGGATGGGTCAATGAGCAGCCAGGAAGCTATAGACCCATCATCCTTACCTCTCTAGTAGGGAAATTGAGGGGAACACTAGTCAAAGAGGACCTTGTGGAATACCTAGAGAAAAATGGGCTTCAGAATAGTAAGCAGCCAGGGTTTATGGCATGAAGGTCTTGTCAAACCAGCCTGATAATATTCTTTGACTGGGTTAATGCAGTGGTTTATAAGGGGTACACAGTAGATTGACTCTACTTTGACTTCAGCAAGGCATTCGACTTAGTACCACACTGAAGGCTGCTCAAGAAGATGGGGGAATCTGGGAAAAACGAAGGAAATAGCAAGGTGGTAGGGAGCTGGTTGGAGTGGAGGCAGCAAAGAGTTGTGCTGAGTAGGTCAGATCAGTGGAAAGAGAAGTCACCAGCAGAGTAACTCATGGTTCTGTTCTGGGCCCAGTCCTCTTTAATATGTTTAACAGCAACATAGGAGAGGGAGTCCAGGGCAGGTTAAGTCTAATAGCAGATGACACTAAACTCTGTGCTGGGGTTGGCAACATATAGGGGGTAATGGAGTTGCAGAGACAGACCTGCAAAGACTGTAACATTGATCCAAGGTTTGGCAACTGAAATACAATGCCAATAAATGCACAGGTATGCATTTTGGGAACAAAAACCCCAGAACATAGTATTGCATGGGGGGAGCTGGAAACAACATCAAGGAAGGTACCTAGGAGTCACCATTAATGACTCCCTTAAACAAACCAGGCTAGGTAACAAAATATTCAGCACAGCTAATAGGATGCTAGGGTGGATCAGGGGAGGGTTCAATGGTAGAAAGCAGGAGGTACTGTTGCCACTCTTTAGGTCACTGGTGAGGCCACACCTGGAGTGTTGTGACCAGGTCTGGAGTCCCCACGTAAAAATGGATGGGGACAGGCTAGAGAAGGCATAACACATAGTGACCAAGATGATTTAGGGCCACAACTGCAAATCCTATAAAGATTACCTAAAGGCACTGAATGCATATTCACTTGAAACCAGAAGAGAGAGGGGGGATATGACAGAGACCTTCATGTCCCTGAAAGCAATTAACAAGGTGAACTGGGAGGAGCTGGAAAATAGGATCTTGAGAGAAGCTAATGGGTGAAGGTTTAAAAAGGATGTAAGGAAGAATTATTTTACAGGAGTGGTTGAGCCAAGAAATGGTCTGCCGACTGAGGTGTTGGGTGGCAAAACCATAAATGATCTCAAACATGGCTGGGATAGAGTCAAGGATATAGTAGCTACTAATCAGGAAGAGGGAGGTGGAAACGCATAGAACAAAGAGGTAATACTGTACGTGAAGACCCCAGAGAGACAACTGGTGCTGGGGTATGATAGGATAACAGAGGTAGACTGGATGAACCATCAGTCTTTTTCTGCTGTCATCATCCATATTTCTATGTGTCTATTCTATCTAATCTATAGGTAATTACTCAGACTATTCTTTGTCAGGCCCATATCAGTTAAGTAAATCGGTGTATATGATTCCATGAGAAATGAGTTTCCTTTGTTTTAGAATCAGTTTAACAATAGTTGTAGTTAATGTGCAAGGATGTGAAGGTCTAATTCTAGCTTCATTAATAAAAGCTGTAAGGAAAAATTCACATTTGCTACATACATTAAAGAAGTGTGATGTATACCCATATGGCCTAGACTTGTTGCTGGCTTAAGAGTTTTAATTGCTACTCTAATTTCCTTTGCAATGATTTTTTTCAAAATCCATACTTTCTGCTATCTTTAATTTATGTATACTTATCTGATGTCAGAAAGTATTAATTTGTTTAAGATTCTCAGCATGGATGGGGATCATGTGATGAGCTAGTGGGGAAAAGACATCCCTGAGGATGCTCCCGAGTCGCGCTGAATAAACTACATTATTTTAGCTGTTTAAGACCTCATAACTTCGACTTTAACAGGGAGCTTTGATTCCTAATAAGGTCCTGCGTTTCTGGGAGTGAGTCGAGTAAATAGAATTAAGGAGTTTACTCACTAGACGTAGAATTAGGCCTGGCTGATAGTATGACTGAGATGGAAGGTGGAAGCCCCGATCCTCTGGCTGCAAGATCGCCAGCTGTTAAGCGCTCAAAACCCCACTCCCCGGTTCCAGAGGAGAACAAAGATCCGCGCTCAGAAGAACGAGAGGGACATACATCCTCAGATGATATTATGGAAATTAAACATCTCCTGCAAGGACTAGTGGCTGATTTCTCTACATTAAAGCCAGCTCTTAATGCTCTAACGCAAAAGGTGGGGGATGTTGAGGCCAGGGTTGCTTCACAGGAAAGGAAGACGGTGGCTATGGATTAGGAGGTGATCACTCTCAAAAGGCAAGTTAAAAAGTTGGAGGATCGCCTGGAAGATCAGGAATCAAGCAGTCAGAGGAACATTTTAGTTATGGTGGGTCTCCCTGAGAAATCAGAAGGCTTGAACTGTGCAGCCTTTATGTAGGATCTCCTCCTGAAATTGTTCGGTCCAACGCTGTTTGGTGAATCTTATAATATCGAGAGGGTGCACCGTTCTTTGAGAGAGACACCCCCACCTGGAGCTCAACCTCAGGTCCTTATAATGCGTTTTTTGAATTTTAAAGAGAAGACTCATGTATTGAATAAAGCCAAAACAAATAGAAATCTGCAGTGGAATGGTGCCTCTATCTGGCTTTTCCAAAATCTAATACCTTCAGTAAGAGAGAAACAGAAGGAGTACATGGAGATTAAGAAGAAGTTATACTTGGCAGGGGTGAAATTCAGAAAACAATACCCAGCTACACTGATTGTGAGGTTACCGAAGGGAGACAGGAGGTATGTGACGGCGATCGATGCCATAGAAAGCCTCCGGGTGGAGCTACCAGTCTTGTTTAAACCTGCGACTTGAAAGTCTGAGAGGCCTGCAAGATTGTATGCTGTAAAGCAACAAATGCGAGTAGGAAGGATCGGGAAGTGCTACGATAACTGGTAGCGATTGATTAACTGCATCTTTACTCCACATTTGGTAGAAGAGATCTGCCCTTTCATTGTTGGTACTGCTTCAGATAAATTTTGTTTGGGACTGTTAAATAAGGGTTCCTTACTGGTTTTATTTTTCTAGGGTCTAATCGGTCCGAGACCGCTAACAGTCCTGGTCTTTTGTTTTTTTTTGCTGTTAAGTGTTTCTAGCACATCGTAGTAAGTTAAAGATCAATATTAAGAAGAGGATCGAATATCAGATAGCCTGTAGTTTGTTTTTTTTTTTTAAAAGAAAAAAATGGTAGAGCAGGCCAAAGGAGCTTATGATTTGAGTGGGAGAAATTACTAAGGGACAGTGGGGTATTGATTAGCCTATGCTACTGACTAAACCTGCAATGGAACATGGGTTTTTCTTGAGCTGGGTGTTTTTCCTTTAATAAATGATTAAGTATGGGTCTCAGGGGCTTACTGGGAATTTTTATGTTTTCCTCCAGTGTTTGTTCTTTATATTTCCTCCCTAATTGGTTTTTAGCTGGAATAGGTAAATGGGGGAATGGACAGGGCATGGAATGCTCTCTTCTTGATATTAATTGGTATTTCAGTGGCTATGAGAACGTGCGGGGAGAAGGAGGTACTTACTAAGCTTCTGGAGCTTCTTTAACTTAAAATAAAAGGGGTAATAGGTAATCTTAGAAGTTAACAATGGGATTAATGGTTATAAGGGGGTCTCTTGTCTTGTCTATATATGGGGACTCGTGGGGCCTGGGAAAACTTCGGGGCTAACTCATACACAGCTCGTGCAGACTAAGGAGGACAATCAGAGGATCGGGGTTATGGGGGGGGAGTTACTGGGGGAAAAGGGGAGAGAGAATCCATGGCTCATATAACAAGGTGGATAGAATGCAAGAGGGTGATAAGCAGGGGTACTGTTAAAAACAATGGTATTGATTCAGTTTCTCTCATGGAATGTTAAAGGCCTCAGGGGAAGGAAGAAAAGACTGGTAATATTACAATATATAAATCAGTTGGGGGTTCACTTCGCTGCACTACAAGAAACCCATTTACTGAATGAGGAATTATATCTAGTGAAGAAAGGATGGGTGGGCAAAGTAATAGGAACAGGGAATGCAAAAGCATCAGGGGGTGTGTCAATACTAATAAGGAAAACTTGCCCATCTGCAATTACTCAAATCAAGTCACGAGAGGATGGTAGGGGGATATATGTATCGGGTAATATATTGGGAAATCCATTCTCTTACACCTCAATTTATGGCCCTACCCCTTCTAATTCTGACTTTTTTGCCTCATTGGAAGTTGATATTGCTATGCTTCCATTCCACCCACTTATACTAGCAGGTGATTGGAACCTCTGTCAGGATAATGGGGTAGATAGGAACTCACCTTCTAATCGACCACCTTTTATAGTGCAGATAGCTTTAAATAGATTTTTGGAAGCTTCAGCACTAGTAGACCCCTATAGGATGTATAACAAAGGGGATACCGAGATTACCTTTTACTCGGGAGTACACAAGTCACATTCCAGAATTGATTTTTTCTTGGTTAATAGGGCAGCATTAAGGGGCATCAAAGAACTGACTACTTTTAACAGGGTTCTATCTGACCACTCCCCGATTTAGGTGCAATAGGAGATAGATAACATTCCCCCAAAACCTTACCAATGGCGGTTGGATGAAGGGATATTAGCAGTTGATAATACAGTGTTCAAATTAGAAGACACACTAGTGGAGATTATCCAAACCCAAATTCCAGCACTTATGGATAAGAAACTTGCTTGGTCTACTTGCAAGGTATTATATGCAAGAATAGCTCAGGAATATACTGCAAGGAGGAATAAGACAAATAGAGCGCAGGATGAATTTTTAACTGGGTCCATTAAGTCACTACTACCTTTGGAGGGTTCCTCTAATGAGCTGGATAAGGAGCTAAGAGATTTAAGAGAGGATATGAGAAGTATGTTGTATCTCAGGATAGATCACTGGCTTGAAAGATTAAATGCTAGATATCTGATGCAGGGAGATGTGCCGGGCCATTTGTTAGCCAGTAGAATTAGGGAACGGGAGGTGGATTGAACGATCATGGCAGTGAAGTTTGGAGGGGACATTATTACTGATTCTTAAGGAATGGCTGATGCTTTCGCAGAATACTATGCTGGGATCTATTGCTGGGGGGTACTAGCTCAGAGGAAGAGTTTAGAGGGTTTCTTGATAAAATACCTTTGCCCAAATTGGACAAAGATCATGCCCAGGCTCTGGCAGCCCCAATTGGTGAGTTAGAAATTATGGCTGCAATTAAAGAATTGCCAAATGGTAAGATTCCAGGGCTCGATAGCCTATCGGCTAAATTTTATAAAGTTCATTTATTGACCATACTCCCACTTTTGAAATATCTATTCTTGAATATTATGAAAGATGGGGTTCCCCATCCTCCTCTATACCAGGCTTATATTACACTAATTCAAAAGCTGGATAAACCTAGGGATCTGCCTGGCAATTACAGGTCCATAGCTTTAATAAATCAGGATATTAAAGTTCTCACAAGGATACTGGCTAATAGGGTTTTAAAAGTTGCCCCTTTATTAATCAGTCAGGACCAAGTTGGGTTTATGCCAGGTTGGGGGCACATGATGCATTAAGGAAACTGCACCACATCCTTCATCGGGCTTCCAACTCCAAGTCTGCTATGGCACTGATTGCACTTGACGCCGAGAAGGCATTCAATAGGGTTTCCCAAAATTTTCTATTTCTTACAATGGAGAACATGGGTTTCCCAAAGGGCTTTCTCAGAGGCCTTAAAAACCTTTATAGTGCCCCTACTGCTAGAGTCCTGTGTAATGGCTACCTTTCTAAAGAGTTCCTGCTGATGAATGGGACTATACAGGGTTGTCCTCTGTCACCAATTTTGTTTAACATTTACTTGGAACCTTTATTAAGGGCACTTCACATGGACCCCGCGGTTCAGGGAATTAAGGTTCATGAGATGGAGCTTAAATTTTCGATTTTTGCCGATGATATATTGTTGCATCTATATAATCGGCCCGAAAGCTTCCAAAAAGCCCTGGAAATTATTAGGCAATTCTCGGAGGTTTCCAACTATAAATAAAATTTAAGCAAAACACAGGTTCTCCCACTTACCGCATATACTTATAGAGCAGATTTTGAACACTTGCAAATTAACTAGGCCCCAATTAAAATTAAATATTTGAGCATCTGGATTATGGACAAAACAGAAAATGGGGTGGAAAAAAATGTGGACAAGCTTTTGACCACAATTAAAAATGATATTTTAATATTACACACCACAAAAGTTGGCTAGATATGGTATAGTTTCTTCCTCCACTTGTACCAGGTGTGCACAGGACGCAGGTAATTTATTTAATATCTTTTGGTCCTGTCCCAAAATATCACCCCTCTGGGAGCTTATCAAACTGAGAGCTGACACCCTTTTAGGGCTCAACGAGTTATTTTCCCCAAGGATTTGCCTCCTGGGTGATTTTTCCGGGATCCCAGTCCTTGCTCGAAAGTTCCACATGGCTTTAATATCCATGTCAGTTAAAAAACTAGTGCTAAAACACTGGAAGGATAGTGAAATTATTTCTTATACCGAATGGCTGAGGGAATTACTAGCTAACCTTAGAAGAGAGAGATCTATAGCCAGTCTCCGGAATACTATATCTAAATTTAATAGAATATGGGGCCCTTTGCAAACTCTCTATTCCCTATAATTAGTCTAATGTAGTATGCCTGATTAGTAATTCTAAAGTTATAAATTTGTCTTGTCCGTGCACGATTCAGGGAGGGGTGATTTTTGGGAAAGGGGGGTGGGGGAGGGTTGCACCTAGCTGTTTGTTATGCTTTATTGTTCTTTTCTTTTTCCAGGGTGCATTGTTTCGGTATGTATGTATAAAAGTTAATAAAGTTTGAATTGAAAAAAAAATGATATTTTAAGGTGGAACAAACCCCCTGAACTTCACTGCAAGACTGGGATTGATAAAAATGAATCTCCTACCTAGATTGTTATACCCGATCCACTTGTTACCTTACGGTATTCCCAAGGGAAAGTTTATTAATATCCAAAGGGTAATTTCAGCATTTCTGTGGAATTCAAACCCCCTAAGGAGAAAACATGCTGCCTTATGCCTTCCTCATCTTAAGGGAGGTATTAAACTTCCATACCTATTTTTTTATTATGTAGCGGGACAGCTTGGGTTAATGGGACGGTGGAGAAGAACTCAGGAAGAAGGGGGATATACTCCAACATGGCTCCAAATCGAGCAACGGATTTTAGAGGACCTGAAACTTTCCCCAACAGCTTTGCTTTTTTCAGATCCAGAGGTCATACCTAAAAGGGGAAGGCTAACACCAATCTTTAAACCAATAATGGTGTGGTGGGATTTTTTAAACCCTACACAGAAGAGGGCTCAAAGGGGAACTAGGGATCAACCTATATTAGGAAATCCTAACTTTCAGCTGGGGGGACTAATAATCAATCAACACTGGGCACCACAATTAGCTGATCTGAAACTGACAGATTTCACAGTAGAAGATAGGGTGATCCTACCTGTGCAGACTAAGGAATGGGATTTTTTCAGAAAGATTCAGATTACAAATATGGTGCAGCAGTTTTTATGAGTTAATAGAGAAGTGGGTCAGAGTCCATTTATTTGGGATCATTTGAATGAGATTAATTACTCACAATACCCCCTCTCAAAAGTTTACATGATGCTATTAGGCTTTGTGAGCTCAGAATCCATGGCTCAAATTTTGTATTGGAAAAAAGTCTAACCCCCCTGAGGCCTGACTGGAAAGAGATTTGGAAAAATGTTAAATTCCTGCCCATATCGAAATATAAGACTATGCAATTTTTTTATTTTTTCAAATATTTACTACACCCCTGCTAAGCTATGTTCTAGAAAACTCAGACAGACAGATCTGTGTTTTAGATGTGGAATGAAACCAGGAGATCTATTACATGTGATGTGGAGCTGTCCCACAATACATTCACTATGGGTTCAAATTGGTCATAACATGGATCCGTTATTAAACTATTCAGAGAATATTAAACCAGAGATCTGTGTTTTGGGAGATATGAAAACAATTGTGAGCGAGTCAGCTAAGCATCATGTGGCACTGATGTCTGCCCTGGTTAAGGCATTTGTCCTAAGACACTGGAAAAGTGATTGTGTTTATAATTATGATCATTGGGTTAGAGACCCACTGCTTCTCTTAGATAGACTTAAAAGACAAATGATAATAGATGAGAAAAAGAAAATGTATGATATAAGATGGAGGACATTAGAGGCAGTGTACTCAATACAACTGAAGAGTGCCCAAACCCAGAGCTGTCTGTCTGATTGGGATTAGCTAGCAATTATTTTCTAAGAGAATGTGAAAAGGGAATATGATTTTACCGAGGTGTGTGATTTTGTTTCTGAAAGTACTCTAACCAGTGAGGTATATTACTCTTTTTAGATAGTTCTTAGTTGGATCTATAATGTCTGTCACATCCAAAAGGTTATGATGGGTTCTTTCTCTTCTAGGGACACAGTTTTTAAAGCTCAGTCCAGAGGACTTCTAGTTACTTCAAAGTTAAGAAAAGTAATAAAGAGATATGTCAAAATTGGAAGTAAATCAGATCTATAGTTAACTTTGAAGGAATAGAGTCAATTGTTATAATAGTTAAATCAGACTCAACTTGGATGGCTCAATACATTAAAACTGTGTATGTAAATAGTTTGGGAGATGTATACAGTAGCCACATCCAGTTTTGGGATGTGGGCCCGGGATTTGCCTGGGATATGTGTATGTATGTCTTCTTTGTTGAAATCATAAACTCTAATAAAGAAGTATTAAAAAAAAAAGATTCTCAGCATGATCTGATTTGTATAGCTCACAATTTGTAAATTAAACTCAGTAATAAAATGATCAGCTTTATTATATTTTTTGCCTCTGTGTCCCGTATATTCCTGAAGACGATAGCTGGTAATTTCTCTGGATTAGTTTCTTTAATCCATTTTACTCTTGTCACTGAGATTCTTTGTTGTGCTATTTGGTTGTCTGAAATGAAAGCAGTACTTTTAGAATAATCACCTGTCCCTGAGTCTAATCCAAGAGTTGTAAGCAACAGCCAACATGCTCTATGACAGAACTTAACAGGTCAGGTAGTATAATCACAGACCTGCTTCAAAACAATCTTAATAGGCTAATTTTTCTGCCATTAACATGATTAACCATTTTCTATGCCTTAACAGAATAAGCTTACTATGTACATGTGTTTCTTGGGCATACTGGCTGTAGTTAGTATTGCACAAATGTTTCTGGGGCTCATGCTATCAAACCTGGTCTTGAAATCAATAAAAGCAATGAACGACAGTGTTGGAACTCCATCCTCTCTTTTGCATCTAATTGTTGTGAAGTCCATTGCTTCTAGATATCAGTTGTCAAAAGAATATTACAAAGACTTACAAAGAACAGAGAAGTTCCATCATGCTATGATTGGCAGGGTCCAGCCAAAATAATGCCAATTTAACCTGCCTGATTCTAGGTTTTAGGTAGAAACACATGGCTTTAGCACACTGACAGGTTCTAACAAGGCCAAATCACATTTTATTTATTTATTTATTCGGATCTAGGATTACAAATACCTTTGAGCCAAGGCTCTTTTACAAAGGTTCCACGTCAGAGAAATACAGGAGGGAAGAACAAAACATTTCAAAGGAAACAAAACATTTCACAGAATGATAACATTGTAGTGGCTACAGACAGTTTAAGTATTAGGACCTTCAGTATGACCACAGAGGGGGTGAAGAGGTAGAGACGAAGAAGCAGCCAGAGGCATTTGTCAAAAAGAATTAGTCAGGAAGTGCTAATTTCATGGGGGGAGGTGAAAGGAAGAGAGAGGATATAGTACATAGGGGGAAGGAATAGGGAAGGAGGTGAGGTGGCAGGGGAAAAGAGTGAAAAGAAAAGTGCATTTGGGGGTACATGAATGCAGGGTGGTGCAGTTAGGACTGGTGTGCGGTGGGGGTGCCACAAACTGGCTTTGAAAGTGATTTCTCAGCTTTAGGTGAAGCAATCACAAGTGCTTGAGGTAGTGAAATGGTGCCGGAGACTGGTTTTGAACATCCCAAGAGTTGTGTCTGAGGAGATAGTGTGGCTGAGGTCATTTAGCCACAGTGGAGCTTTGTAGGCAAAGGAGCATTGGCAAAGGTTAGTGCAACGGTGGGGGGCCATCAAGAGCTGCCACTTTGATCTATTGGAGCTCTGATGACTGGAGCTTTCAGGTAATAGGGCTAGGACACCAGGCCAAGGTGGATTCTCTTTGCCATAGTACAGGTGAGGTACTTCATACGGTTAGATAGTTGGAGCCATCCGGTCTGTGCATACAGGTCACAGGTGTGGGTAAGACGGTGGGCACCAGTAATAAGTTGACAGGCCTTGTTTAAGGCAGCTGATATCTGTCTGAGGGTAGTCATCGTGGCAGAGTTGTAAATGATGAGACCGTAGTCGATGACCAAGACCACAGAGCTCTGTATGGCTATCTTCATGGCATCTGGGGTAAGATGTTGTCTGTGTTTATAGAGTAGACCAAGTCACATATTAGCAGCTCTGGCAACATTGCCACCGTGAGCCCGATATGAGAGGCAAAGATCAAGTAGGATCCCTACATATTTGAAAGACTGGACCTGTTCAAGGGTGTTACCATTTGCTGTGGAGATAACCAGCTGGTGTTGCTTGTGCAGGTTATGGGAGCTGCGAAAAAGCATTGACTTAGTTTTCTTGTGATTAAGCACTAGCTTGTGTTTATGGAACCATGACTCAATGGTGCTGAAACCATGCTGGAGACAATGTTGCAGTGACGAGGGATCTTTGTGAGATGAAAAGACTACTGCGTCATCTGCATACAGTATGATGGGCTCAGAGCAGGATTGTGGTAGTGAGTTCAAAAAGAGACTGAAAAGGAGGGGGCCCAGGATGGAACCCTGCGGGACACCTGAGAAGATGGGCAGGGTATCAGAGAGAGCACTGGCAATTTTTACTCTTTGCCTCCGGAGTTCTAGGTAGCTGTTGAACCATAGTGCAGAGTCAGGTGACAGGCTGGCATTTTGTAGTTGGTCAATAAGGAGCCCATGGTGGACAGTATCAAAAGCCTTGGATAGGTAGATGAAGACAGCCCCAGTGAGCTGTCTGTTGTCAAGGGAGTTGTGAACATGTTTATGGTTTGCTGCTTTCAGCCAGTGCAGACTGATTAAATGACATTTTGTCACCTTAACTTTCTTCTTAAAACACAGCCAGCCTAATTTTCTTCTTGGTGATTTGTATGCACTCTACCTGTCTGGGATGTCTTTTATTAGACTTATGTAAAATCTTGCATTTTTGTAATGCTTCCCATTATAGCAAGGCACATTTAGTGTAAAACCTGCCTCACTACTTTTGCACTGAAGTGCTTTTCTTCAAATTCTTGTAAGTTACCGTAACTGCTGGCTTTGATTTTTTCTAAAGCCAGAACTCCATCAACGTATGCAGTTGTGGGACAATCTACATATACCAAGATAAAGGTCTTAATGGGGATGACAACACTAATACATAACAACCCCCAAAAATGTAGGGGACATATAATAAAAAATATAAACATTAAAAAATTACAATTCCCATAGGATAACATTGCAGCTTTAACAAACTGCAACTCTGTCAGTCTTTGGAGTTAATGCTCAATGCATATATCAATAGAAAGGATTTAATGACCAGTACAACACTAACCCCCTAGGAAATAAGAACTGAAAATGGTCCACCCCTACAAAAAAAATACAAGAAAGCACATAAATTGCTTTTCTGGAGGAACAGAAATGCATAGTCAGAGGGCCCTGTACTTCCACATCCACATCCACATGTGGATAAATGGAAGCCCCCTGTTTCTGCAATCACATGAATGTGTTCATGCAGGTCCCGAAGGGACATGTGTGAATGACGATACAATTCTACTATTTTAAAAAAGTAGGGAAATTAATTGCAAAAAACTTTGTTAATGCACCACTTAGGGTTAAACTGGCAAAAGTAGGGAAATGTCATATTAGGGTTTCCAACCCTGACACCCCACCCCCATACTGCAAGCAGCCAAAATAAAGGCCTTTATGGTTTTGACTGCCCTGAGTCTTGACAGATTGGGCCTTGTGTCTTCCTTGGGGTTATCAACTGTAACACTTAACCCATTCTCATATAGTCTGCACATTTGAGCTTATTTGCTGAATAAATGGGGAAGGGGTGCTAGGATTAGTAACCCAGGAGGAATCTGAACACGATCGCCAAGACTCAGGACCTTAAGTGGTTTTTTGCTACTTGCAGGGGTGAGAGTGGGTGTTTGGTTGAAACTCTATCACCACATTTTCCTGTTTTCATCAGTTTAACCCTAATTGGTGCAGTAACAAAGTTTTTTGCAATCAATGAATAGATTTATATAGACACTATCTGACAACAAAGTGTTTCATACAAGGAAATATTGCCAATGAGGAGCTTAATAATCTCATAAAGCCACAAGCCCAAAAGTCAAGTGGCATTTATGAGCTTTTGTAACACGGCACAAATATGAGGACTCCAGGCAGAGAAGGTGATAGGTCTAACAGCTTCAGGTGAACCAAGAGCAACATGGCATTATCGCACGATAATGTCGTGTTGGTTTGGAATGCCTAGACGAATAATCCCCTATGCACAGCGTGAACGCGCTCACCGAAGCAGGGAAGCAGTGAGTTTGTTAAAAATATGTCCACCAATAGGTGGCGTGAGTAACATAGCAGCACAGGGTATCGGCACGGGAAAAGAGGACGAGGAGAAATGCCTCTGTCGGTGTGACCACCGTAGTCAACGGGAAACAGCAGACAACGGGGAAGTGTGCTGTCCTGGAGGTACTGAGCGAGTGAGGGTGTATTGCTGAAGTCGCTGAGGGATGGGAAACAGCACATGACAGCAGACTTGAGGAACACATCAGCGCTAGGGAGACGTGAAGCTCTGAGCAGGTGAGAAAGTGCCACCTATTGGTTGTAATCGGCAGGTGACCAGGGAGCAGTGAAGACAACTCTCAGGTTTCGGAGATCATTCAGGTATGTAGGCACATATTCCCCAGCATGCAGCAGAGCAAGGAACACACAAAAAAAATGAGGGTAGTCCACTGAAGTAGGCAGCAGAAGTACGAAAGTCGCAGGCTCAAACACAGCCGCATGCATAGTGAAACATAGACCACAGTTCAAACAGTACAAAAACTAGTCACCACTATATTACTGGAGGTGGGGCGATCAACGTGCACGCGCACCGATCCAGCAGCAGAAAGGCAGGAAAAGTAAGAAGACATCTACCATAATTGGAAGCGCTAGATAAGTGTTTTTGGTGATTGCTGTTAAACAGCACAGAGAACACCATTTGAGAAGTAGTACAGTTGCAGGTGCCATGTTACAAGTGCATTAATCTCCGATGAAGGTGGCAACTAATGGGGAGTTAATGCATGGCTGGACCGTTGTACGCACTCGGCCTCCGGCCTTGGGCCACAACGGTCCCAACCATGCATTAACTCCCCATTAGATGCCACCTTCATTGGTGATTAATGCCTACGTAATGAGTTGATAACAGTGTTACATTGTAATAAGCTTATGCCATTGTAATAGCCTAATGCACTTTCATTAGTAGCAAATATACTATTAGCACATATTTACTAAATGAATCATTATCATATATGGGGAAATATTTGATGTTTTTTTCTACTGGAAAAAGTCTCATCCACATAATATCTATCAAATTGTCTATCCATCTGTCTGTCCATCTGTCTGTCTATCTGTCTATTTCTCTATCTATCTTTTATTTATTGCAAGTGTTTCACCAGAAAAAAAACACACTGAGATAAACAACTCATTTCCAGGTGTGTCCTGGGGAATGGTGATGAGGAGAAATCAGTTGCATCAGTAATGTTAGAATTGTAAGTAAGAATTTATTTATTTATTGTGCACCCAATCCCAGGAGCTCTGAGTGTTGTACAGTAGAACAGTAACAATACAGTAAAACAACTTATATATGCAATCAGATGCAAACAGCATTTTTATTAAATAACATAATTATTAAATAATAATAAAAGTATATGGTAGACAATTGAAAGGAAGAACCAGGTTCAAGTAGTGCAAAACATAGCATATGAAAAGCAACAGTTCAGCAAAGTGCAACTGGCAGCAAAATGAGGGAGGAAAGGGAGACAGGGAGTACAAGAGTGACAAGTCCAAGGGGGTTTGGGGACCAATGAATCAGGGCAAAAGGGGGATGGGATATATGGGGTAGCAGCAGTGAGACTAACCTAGGATCAGTGGCAACTGCAGGTGTGAGTAGTGAATTCATGGAGGAGAGAATTTAGTGACATGGAAAAGGAAGCATTGCAAACAGTAATTGAGAGGGTGCACCAAAGTTTGGGGAGCAGAAGGAAAAAGCAGATTGATCAGTAGATAATTTTACAGGTGGGAGGGTGAGAAACAAGTGTCAGAGATGCAGAGGGAATAGGAGGTGGAAGGAGGCAAGGAGGGAGGAAAGTGTGGGGGAAGCGAGCCAAGCCAGAATTTGGAGACAAAGGTGGTACGATGAGTGAGACAGCTGTTGTCAAGGGAGGGCAAGAAAAGGGAGGAATACAGAACAGTAATGAGATCTGGGAAGGCAATTCGGATTGGGGCAAAGTGGCAGAAGGAGTGAAGAAGGAAATCCAGTCTGGCAAGGGTGAACTTGGGACCAGTGCTATTAACAATGTCACTGTAATCAAAGATAGGTAGCATCATCTTCGTGACAACCTCTCATCAGGCAGAATTTTGGATACTTGCTTTGTTCCTGATAAGGGCCCCAAGTTTAGGGTGCAGCTTCTGGTGGATGGCATCCACATGAGTAAAGAAGTCAAGATGACTATTCAACCACATCCTAAGGTGTTTAAAGGAGGAAAACGTCCTCAGTCACAACACCATGAAAGGTCTAAAAGGAGGGGGGATGGGAGAGCTTGGCAAGTCTCTGTCTAGTGTCAATGATCATGGAGATTATTTTTTTGTGCATTGAGGGACAGTCGATTTGTCTGATGCCAGTGCTGGATTTTGTTGAAATTCCATTGGAGCTGGATCATAAGATCCAAGGCAAAGGAATCATAGACATAAAGAATCATGTCATCTGTGTACATGTGAATGGACACAGAGGAGCAGGTAAGGGGAAGGTTGTTTAGGAAACTGGAGAAGAGGATAAAGTCAAGGATGGATCCATGAGGGATACTGAATCAGATAGGAAGAAGAGAGGAGATGGTGCAACCAATACAGAAAGCTTAGGTTCAACACTTAAGGTATGAGTGAAACTACTCAACAAAGGAAGAGGAGAGGGCAGTGCCTTTTAGCTTGTCCAGGAGGATGATGCGTGCAATAATGATGAAGACGTTGGCCAGATTAACAAAGATGATAGAGAGGACCAGTCACATGTCCATGCCAAAAAGGATGGAATCCAGGGGCTCAGTTCTTAAAACTTGGCACAAGCCTCACCAACGGTGGCATGTGCTGATTACCAGTGCACCAGGAACCCTGTGTCCGATTCTCTGTCAGGTAGGGTCCTAGCAGCAAAGTCCCACAGCTTGTGGCAACTATGGTCATGTGCCAAACAGATGACACATCTGGATGGATTGCCACAAGCTGCGGGGTATCCATGGCCACCCTAGGACATCCTGGGTGATCTAGTGGACCCCCAACCCTGATCCCAATTTTATTAAAATGAAACGTGTCCCTGGTGGGCTAGTCGACCCCACCAGCTGCAATTGCCATTTTATTAAAATGACACACATCTCTGGTGGTTTAGCAGACTCCCCAGCCCCAATCCCTATTTCATTAAAATGACTCAAGTCCTTGGTGGTCTAGCAGACCCCCCAGCCCTGATCTGCCCATATAATAAAATATCCTTCCTTGGTGGTCTATTAAACCCCTCTATCCCTTTCTTACATATCATATAGCAATCTATTTCCCTGGTGGTCCAGTGAACTCCCAACCCTCCACCCCAGCAGGCAGTACTCCACCACCCTGCTTTCCATCCCATCTCCAAGCTGGCGACTGGCAGAGCTCTCTACTCTCCACCATGACTGGCCACTGACTGAGCTGTCAAGGAGCACATACTGTATACAGTATGCACTTGTTGATTGACAGAACTGTTAATCAATGAGCATGTACTGTATGCAGTACATGCTTCTTGACAGCGCAGTTGGTGGCTGGCCATGGTGGAGAGTGGAGGACTATGCCGATTGCTGGCCTGGGGTTGGGATGGGGAGAGCAGGGTGGTGGGGCACTGCCTGCCAGGGTGGGGGTGGTTCCACTCGACCACCAGAGAAATATATATTTATATTATATGGGCAGGTCAGAGATAGGGATGAGGGCCCGCTACATCTCCAGCGCAGGATATTTTATTATATGGGCAGCTCAGGGCTGGGAGGGTCCACTAAACCACTGGAAATGTGTGTCATTTTACTAAAATGGGGACTGGGTCTGGGGGGTATCTGCTAGACCACCAGAGATGTGTATAATTTTCATAAAGTGGGGATCAGGGCTGGTGGGGGTCTGCTGGACCACCAGGAACATGTGTAATTTTATTAAAACAGGGATCAGGGCTGGGTGGTTCTGCTAGACCACCAGAGATGTGATTATCTTAATAAAAGGGCATCATGGCTGGGGAGGGGGACCATGGCACATTGGTGCATGTTATCTAACCCTCCCAGAGGACACATGTCTAAGTACCTTTTAGAGCAGCCCTGGCTGATCTATTGCTATTTAGAAATTTGCCCTCTGGGAGGGATTTGAAATTCCAAAATTAGGGGATATGGCAGCCTGCATCTGCCACAAGTCCCCTAGTGCCATGATGCAGCTCATTTTGTACCGCAATGATGGTGCAAGCCCCCCTTGGTGCATGTTTTTTTTTTTGGTAGGTAGAGTCGACGCATCATCGGTGCCACCTTCGAGGCCAATGCATTGCGTGGCGCTCGCGGGTTGGCCGTTAGGCTCTGTCAACTTCACCTGCCTGCTAGTTCTGAGTTGCTGGAGAGGTAAGAGAGGGGAGTGGAGGGTGGGACAAGGAAGTCCAAGGGACAGGAAAAGGAAAAGATATAAAACTAAAAGGAGAAATAATAACTGAGAGGACAGAGAGAGAATGTTGGAAAAACTAAAGGGATTGGGAGGGGCCCCAATCTCTGGAAATGGAGGAGGGAGGTAGGGAGGGACAAGGAAAAAGAGGAGGGAGCGAGCTAAATACATCTCAGGCCCTGGTCCATCTCCGGATTCTATAGTAACTGCAAGGAGTAGCCAAAGGCTTCTTGCCAGAATTCAAGGCACAGAATGGCTGACAAAAACTCCATCTAAGCAGAATCGGCTTATTCTGGAAGAGGACAGGGCACAGAGAGAGAATCAATGCCCTCTGAAGGAAAGATTTTTGGTGAAAAGGAGGAAGGAGTTTTTCTGTTTTTTTTTTTTTTTTTTTAAAGGAATAGTCCAAAGGACAAGGAAATAAGATGGATGGGAACAAGGAGGAGGAAAGAATGAAGGGCAACTGCCAACTCCCACCCCACAGGGGTGAAGCTAAAGCACTAGAGAAGGAGTGTCCCCCATGCTGACCACTCTACCCAGAATATTATCTTCAGGGTTTCTCCTCTCCGCATTGTTTGCCTTCCTTTTTTCTTCTGATTTTCATTCCTTTCCTGTCCATACATTCCCTCCTGGACTATCAGGAGATGATATTGAGCCTGACCCAGATCTTGGACTGGGTGATGATGTGGAAGGCACAGGACCTAATCCTGTTACAGAGCCTGTGGTCGAGGACCTGTCTTTTAAGTCTCTGTTACGAAATTTGAATTCCACTCTTTCTCTCCAGACTATGGACATCGATCCTGGGAAGCTTTTAAGACTCCAATACCTTCATGTTCCAGATATCCCTATGGATTTAACTCCCCCGGTACAACCCTCCTTGAGACTTTGTCTCAAATGGTATGGAATAATCCTGCTCTCGTTCCTTCTGTGGCTAAGTCCATAGATAGGAAGTATGCTGCTCCCAAGGATCGACCTATTTTGTCCTCCCAAGCCTTATCGGATCCTATTGTAGTCTTGGCAGATAATTATAAGGTCATCCTTCCTCAGACTACTACAGCTCGACCCATAAACAAAGAATCATGTAAGATAGATACTTTAGGTAAGAGAGTCTTTGCTGCATCCACCCTGGGTATGCGTATCGCCAATTACCAGGGCTATTTCTCTCAATATGAGTATATCCTGTGGCATTCGCTCAAGCAAATGGTTGAAGCTCTACTGGACTCAGACTCTAACTCAGAGCTTCTTCAAGCCATAACCAGGGGTATCGAGTCCAACAACCAGCAGGTTAAAGCAGCTTTGGACGCCTTTGATACTGCCTCTTGAGTGGCGGTGGCGGGTATTTGTACCTGCCGCCATTCCTGGCTGCGCACTTCAGGTTTCACGAATGATGCCCAGCAACAGGTCATAGTGTTACCCTTCGACGGTGTGTATCTCTTCGGCCCTCAGGTAGAACGAGATCTAGAGGCCACACAAAAGACTAGGTCAGACATTAAATTGGCTTGATCTCCTCCCGCCCCCTCTCGAGGGGGAGTCAACAAATGCCAGTTTCACAACGTCAGTCCTTTCGAGGCAAAGGCAGGGGAGGTTTTAATAAAAACCAAGCCCCCCAGCCTCAAAAGAAAATGCAACAGAAGGCGCAAGGACCCAAAATGCCCAGTGCCGCCTTCTGAGTTGTTGGCCTAAGTCTCACCTCAGCAGCCCAATGGGGAATCCTCCTCAGCGGTGGGAAGTCTGTACCTCTGGCAGCTCGTAATACCTAGACACTGCAACTACACAAACCTAAATATTAGCAAGGCTACAAAAAAAGGCACCTCACAGTCATGAAATGTTAATCATAGAAATCTGATGGCAGAAAAGGACCTCACTGGCCCATCGAGTCTGTCCTTGTCCCCTCTCACTCCTTTACTAATCACCTATACCACGGGCCTTGTTGCCTAAACTTTTTATTGTGAAAAAAGGTAAAACATGGTAGGCATGCATTCAATGTTGAAGGTGAAGATGCTGGGTGCTCATGCAATGCTTGTCAGAAGGCAGTTTTTTTTTAGCCTGATGTTGTAATAAACTGAGAACACCGTCAGTTGAGCAGCCTTTGTTTACACTGGAACCTGAATATCAAAAGACACCTGCACAATCTCTGGATTCCTGAGATGTCATAAACCTCTTGAGCTTCACTCTTGAGGTTTATGAAGTTGCAGGAATCCCTTGATGGATTACAGCAACCATAACAGATGGATGCCCATCCGTTATTCTATTTATATTACTTTTTATTTTTGCTTGCACGCATGTGCAAGAAACATAGTGCCATCATACGAGTTTTCGTAGGTGTGCCTCCTCACTTCCAATGCCCTGCTGCCTTTTGCAGGTGCAGCCGCACCATGCCAATGAATGTCGGAGCTGCCTATGACAGCCATTCAGATGCAGTGGCATACAGTTGAAAGCGAGAAACCGCTGCAATCAGCGGTGGTAACGTGTAGGCATTTTACATACTGCTGTCGGCAGTATGAAAAGTACCTACACATCAGCACTGCACTGAAACAGCTGTCATAGACAGCTCTGCCCCCATAACAAGTAGCATGCTGGGAGCCCACCCCAGCATGCTCATGAGCTTCCCCACACACACACTGCATGGCCGATGGGGGCGCCCAATCCCCCGCCGGCTCCACTGTGTCCCACCCAACAGACTTCCAGGTGCCACGCTGGGAGCCCACCCCAGCATTGCAACAGTTCGTATGGCCAATGGGGGTGCCCAATCCCCCGTTGGTTCCACCGCCCCCCCAAATAACCTCCCAGCTACCACGCTGGGAGCCCACCCCAGCATGGCAAAGTCCTGCGACATCTTAAAAAAAAAAAAGACCCGTAAGAAAAAAATGGTCCCTTGCTGACTGTCTTGACCCCCCTACCCAACTCACACCCACCCTCTGAGTGCCTCACATCTCCACACCGCCACCTCACCCCATATTTACCTCCAGAGGCCAGTGCTACGATCTTTGGTGGACCTGGAACACATCTGCACTCTTCAAAGCTGACCACAAACTGAAGAAATGCCGGTAAGTTGAATAATGGCATAAATAGTTTTTTTTCAACTTTGGTGCATATTTTGGGCATTTTGGGGAATTTTTTCCACCAAATTTTCAACATGGGGTTCTTGGGACCCCACCTCATGAACTCAGTCACTGTCATTTTATTATTTGTTCCCGAAAGGTGATTTTGCGGTCACTGCGTGGAACCCCTTTCAGGACCAATTTATGAAATGACAGTGTCAGAGTTCATGAGGTTAGCCGCCAAAAACCCTATGTTGAAAATTTGGTGAAAAATTTCCCAAAAATGACTGTTTTATGAGCGTGCGTTGAGCAGTTCCTATGCACGCTCATAACTTTGAGAATTTGCAATATTTTCACTCCAAATTTTCAACATTGCCATTTTACCACACCTCCTTATGAACAGTACAGCTGTCATTTTTCACATCTTGCTCAAAATGTGTTTTCGTACATGTAGCGCACATTGGTGCAGTCAGTTTGTGAAATCAATGTTCAGGACACATTAAGAAAATCACAGTGACACTGTTCATGAACAGTGGTGTTAAAATGGCTATGTTGAAATTTGGTTACAAAAGTCCATAACATAACTGTGTTACATGCATGCACTGCACAATTTCCACGCACCCTCGTAAGTTCTGAATTTATAATGTTTTCAGTCCAGATTTTCAACATTGACATTTTTCCACACCTACTTATGAACAGTACAGCTGTTATTTTTCACACCCTGGCTGAAATGTGTTTTTGCACTTCCAGCGCAGAATTGCATGGTCGCTGTGGGAAATTAGTGTCCGGGATAGATTAAGAAAATTACAGTGACACTGTTCATGAGCAAAGGTCCCAAATTGCCTATGTTGAAAGTGTGCTGTAAAAAAATCCTAAAACTAATTTCATTACAGGTGTTCCTTTGCACAGTTTCTACGCATGCTCATGACTTCAACAGTTTTTTTATATTTTCACTTCAGATTTTTAACAATATCATTTTTTACACCTCCTCATGAACAGTACACCTGTCACTTTTCACATGCTGTTCGAAATGTGTTTTCAAACCTGTGGTACCAAATGGCGCAGTCGCTGTGCAAAATCACCTTTCACCTAACGAAGTGATAGTGTCACTGTTCATGCGGTGGGGTCACAAAAAGCCCACATGGAAAACTTGGAGTAAAAATACCAGGAAATGCCCAGGGCATTAGGGTTTTCTACCTTAATGCCCTACCCTGTAGGGACTGACAGGTGTCAGAGGTGTTACTTGGGATTGTCGACAGTAATGCTCATGCCATTGCACCCCCCACCACCACCCTCCAGCCATTGATAAGCATTGAGGTGCGCCTTGGACCCTTGGCCCCCAGAGTTCACCCCATTCTCCTGTACTGTGCCCATTTCAGCGTATTTCCTTATGGAATGAGGTGAATGTAAAACCCAAACACCCCAAGGCACACCTCGACACTTCGCAGTGTCTGAAGGGTAGGATGAGGTGAAATGTCATGACCGTCATGGGTGACATCCCAAAGGCACACCTCAATGCCTGTCCATCTCTGCAGGGTGAGGGCCGAGTTGTAGTCAGTTCAATACTTCAGTGCCATTCCTATACTGCATCTGTCTAACTCCTGCACTTCCACAGCTAATGTCAGCAAGCAAACATTCGGCATTGACAAATGCTTGTTATATTACAGTAACTAGTTACTTTTAGGGAAAAGTGATGTTATTACAGCTTCTTATTTATTTTAAAAGTAATCAATTACTATTACTAGTTACCTAGAAATGTAATCAGATTACAGTTAGTACAAGTAACTAGTTACTACCCAACACTGGTGGTAATGTCATCACTAGACTATAAAATGGTGTGTGATCCAGCAGCCAGCATCTCCAGTAGCCAGGGAAATAGGCAAGTGAAGGTTCATCTTTATGAATTTTTCTAAGAAGCAGAACCTTGGAAACCTAACTCTATTTTCAAATTTGCCTTAATTAACGACACATAATTTAGTATTTTACTTTGATCACCATGTCACAATGAAATTTGATTTAATAGTTATTGATATAGGATGTATATACTGCAATAAAGTCACATTCATAATTGATATACAGTAAACTATTTGCATGTTTTAAAATTTCTATATGCTAGCTTGCAATTTGAATAGTTTTATTTTCAAATTTTGACCAAGACTGGGACACTTCAGCTTTGAATGCTCATTTCCAGGAGTGTCGTGTGTGTGAGTATGTGTGTGTGTGTGTGTGTGTGAGTGGGGGGGGAGGGGTTACATGAATCTGCTTTATTGATAGAAGGAAAGTTGGCCAGGGCACCAGGGGAACTCTTCTACTCTAAGGATGTATTGTGGTATCATTAACATCCACCTGTACAGCCAACAGACATGTACAGAATGAACCTCAGTTTATCATCTTATGCAAAGGATAGCACTTCAGCAGTGCTGAACCCCATAGTGTTGCACAACACTTGCACTACTGGATATTAGCCTCAGTTCCTGATGTGGAGCTAGAACCCACAATATTCCAATCTTCCAGCCTCAGAGGTGACAATCTACTGAGTCACTGTCGTAATAAAATTTAAACACTGAATATGTGGGCATGGTAGTGTAGTATATCAGAAGGCCAAAGAGTAATGAAGATGATACAGGATGGGGGTGGGCAGAAGAGAGGTCTGACCAAGTGGCTAGTGGCATGAGCAGTGTGTTTGGAGATGTTATAACTTTCTTGAAGTGTGGAATGTTCCTCAGTTCTTTGATAATGCTTGTAATCAGGGTTCAGGTGGTTAGGCAGAAACAGTGAAGGCATTTTTGCTGACAGACTATTGACTCCAGTAACATGCAAAAGATCCTTTACTTCAGATGTCAATTACTATACTAGGGTACCTCTAGACACTGAGATATGTAGGATGCAGCCCATGGACACATTTGCAGCACTGTTTAGCCCATTTATGTTCCCTCCTCATATCCAGTGAAAAATACTCTGGCTAATTGTATTATTAGCACTGTCTGTACTCTGTGAGCCTACAAAGACAAGTGCAAATCTACACATGCTAGTAAAGTTGGTTGCATTTTTGCATAAAGCAGTGGGGCTAGCTGCTTTGTAGACCTTGCTTGCTTATTTGACAACAGGTATGAGGGTTTGCCTGAATTCTAGTAGCTGAATGCAGATGTTAAGGCAGCTTCTAATTTAATAAAACAATCCATGTTTTTGGTGGAAGCTCCTGACTGTTCTAGCAATGTACTCATTATAGGAAAGCAGTGTATTAAGCCACATATCAACATTGACACTATAATTGTTGATATGGTGATATGACTTCTTAGTCAGTGATGGGGTTAAAACACTTAAGGTGGTTTCTGAAGCATTGGTTCCTTTATTAAATGTGAGGTTACTCACTGTGGGCTGAAAGTGGGAGGAGACAGAGATGTTACCAATTAATTAATAACATTTCATAGTCCTCCTACACAGGGCACATATGTGTGTCTTAATGTTCTTCAAGTCTGGGTTTTCATTTCAGTTCATCAGTTACAATATGCCACAAATTAGATGTGAGGAATTCATATAGATTTTGCCTGGGCTGAGGACAGAGGGTTTCTCAGTACAAGATGAGCAACCAATAGCACAGTAACATAAGAGCTCAAATGTGCACTGCACTACACTACACTAACACATATGGCTGAGATACCATAAGGAGAGGAAAATAAACAGAAATCAAAGTTCTACCTACAAAGTAAAAGAAGCTTAACAAATGTTAATCAGTAAGACAAAAAATACTTACTCTATATATAAAAAGCAAAAATACACATTGGTCCAGATATTCAGACTGTGCCAGGCAGAGATGCAAGCCTGGGTGCACAGCAACTGGGATGCAATGGGGCCAGGGGCGGGTGATATTCAATGGTGATGCACCATGGCGCAGCATCATTGAATATGGCAAGGTCAGCACACAAACTGTGCATGGTGCAGTGGCACTGCACTAGTGCAAGCCAAAGATAGGGAGCACGGGGATGTGCCAGTGCAAGTGCAGTTGCGCTAGGGGGCAACTGTTGCTCAGGGGGCATGCAAATGAGGCCATAATACATGGAAGGTGCCAATGGGGCCATTTACGTGTCATATGGCCTCATTTGCATGCCTTGCTCAGGGCAGCCTGGTGACTTGCACCTGGCACCCTGCACAGCATGACGTGTGCAGTGGGCATTCCCAGAGCTGCAATCATGGTATATGTGAAACGGAACAGTCCCTGGTAATAGAAACATAGAAACATAGAAGTTGACGGCAGATAAGGACCGCAAGGCCCATCCAGTCTGCCCATTTCTTTTTCTACCTTATAAATGTGCCATCGGCCCTTTGCTCTGTCAGTGACCTATCCATAGTCATTTGTATTGCTCCCTTATGCCTATCCCATGCCTGTTTGAAGCCCTGCACTGTATTCATAGCCACCACTTCTTGTGGTAAGCCATTCCATGCATCTACCACCCTTTCTGTGAAAAAGAATTTCCTCACATTCCCCCCTTAATCGGCCTCCCTCTAATCTCATGCTGTGTCCTCTTGTCCTGCTATTTTTCTTATATTTAAACATGTTAGACTCTTTCACCTTGTTTATGCCCTTAAGGTGTTTAAATGTCTCGATCATATCACCTCTCTCCCTCCTTTGCTCAAGGGTATACATATTGAGCTCCGTTAATCTGTCCTCATATGTCTTCTGATGCAGTCCCTGCACCATTTTGGTTGCCCTTCTCTGGACTGCCTCAATTTAGTTAATGTCCTTGTGAAGGTGTGGCCTCCAATACTGCACGCAGTACTCCAGATGGGGCCTAACCAATGTCTTGTACAGAGGATTATTACCTCCTCTTACGACTTGTGATACCCTACTAATACACCCTAACACCCCTAGCCTTACCTACTGCTTTAGAGGTCTGCTTGGATGATTTTAGGTCATCAGTGATGATGATGCCTCAAGTCTCTTTCTTCCTTTGTGACTGCTAGCAACTCCCTCCCAGCCTATAAGTGGCTTCAGGGTTTCTCTTCCTATGTGCATGATTTTGCACTTCTTTGCATTAAATCCCAGTTGCCACTCTTCTGACCATTCTGCTAGTTTATCCAGATCTCTTCTCATTCTGCCCACCCCATCTGATCATCTACTCTGTTGCAGATCTTGGTGTCATCTGCAAACAGACAAGCCTTACCCCTCTAGTCCATCTACGTAGGTCACTAATGAAGATGTTGAATAGGACTGGCCCCAGGACTGATCCCTGAGGTACCCCACTTGTGACTTGCATCTCTTCTGACTGTATACCATTTACCACCACTCTCTGTTTTCTGCCAGTCAACCAGTTTGCCACCCAGTTGACCAACTTCTGACCCAGCCGAGCCTACCTAGCTTATTTATCAATCTTCTATGTGGAACAGTGTCAAAAGCTTTGCTGAAGTCAAGGTAGGCGACATCAACTGCTCCCCTTGGTCCACCACTCTGGTTACCCAGTCAAAGAAATCTATGAGATTAGTTTGACAGGACCTTCCTTTGTAAACCCATGCTGTCTTGGATCCTGTGCCCCTATGGATTCCAGGTGTTGCACTATCCTTTCCTTAAGGAGTGCCTCCATAATCTTGCCCACTACTGAGGTAAGACTGACGGTCTGTAGTTCCCGCCTCCTCCCTGCTACCACTCTTGTGGAGCGGGATCACATGAGCCCTTCTCCAGTCTTCTGGGACCTCTCCTGTGCTCAGAGACTCACTAAACAATTCTGCTAATGGCTCTGCTAGTTCCTCCTTTAGCTCCTTAAGTACCCTGGGATGTATGCCATCAGGTCCCATTGCCTTATCCACCCTGAGCTTAGCAAGTCTTGTAGGACCCTTTCTTTTGTGAAGGGAGTAGTGCTCACCTCCCCCCCTGTGTCCATGATGCTGAGCTGTGGCCCTGCCCTACCTTCTCTTCAGTAAATACTGAGCAAAGTATCTATTTAGGATAGATGCCTTTACAGGGTCCTCCTCCTCACATGCTCCCTTTCTCCATTAAGCTTAGTAATATCTCTGGACTTTCTCCTTTCACTAATGTATCTATAGAAAGTCTTGTCACCTTCTTTACTGTTCGTGCTAGTGTTTCCTCAGTTTGGGACTTTGCCTGCCTTACTGCCTTACCTGCTTCCCTTAGGGCAGTTTGGTATGCCTCCCTATCTTCATCCTGCTGTGTTCCCTTATATTTTCTGAAGGCCAGCCTTTGGCTCTGACCTTTCTGCTACTGTATTTGAGAACCAAAGTGGTTTCCTTCTTCTTTGCACTTCCTTTTCTGTCTAACACAATGGGATGTTGCTTCAAGTATTGTATCCTTAATGCTAGCCCACTTTGCCTGTACCTCCTCACCTGTGTTTCTTTTGCCAGGGCTAGCTTAACTCTGTTGGCCATCTTATCAAAGTCAGCTCCTCTGAAGTCCCATATTTTTGCTTTGGAATGGGATGATTTAGATGTAGTAGCCAAATTGAACCATACCATGTGATGGTCACTGGCCCTCAGGTAACCTTCTACCTGGAGATCTGTGATCCCTTCTTTGTTAGTCAGTACTAGATCTAGGATAGCCCTGTCTCTTGTGGGTTGCTGTACCAGTTGTTTGAGGTCCTCCCCCTGCAGGGAATCCACTATGAGTCTAGTTCTGGCAGATGTTCCTGCTGGTATTGACCAATCTGTATCTAGTGGTCCTCCCTCCCTCCTGAGTCCCTGAGTTTCTGATCAATGCCATAAATGATCCCCCCCCAGTTTTCTAGTGGCCCCCATCCCAATTCCCCGAGTCCCAGAAATGTCCGTAAACATCCCTCCCTGGTGGTGACTGGACCCCCCGCCCATTGCCCCGATCGTGGTACAACACCGTCAAAATATATCCTGGTGATCCAGTGGTACCCTCACCCTCCCACCCACACAAACCCGTGCCCACCCGTTCCCCCATCATTGTCGGTGGCTGCAACCCACCGCATACTGCCCAGCCACCCGCTGAATGACAGATACAGTAGGCTGAAGCCCATTGGTCCCCAGTGTGGACCAATGGGCTGCAGGGCATACTGTACTAGACAGTTCCAAATATGTGAATGACTTGGGAATGATTGGTTGCACCCACCTGTCAAATGACAGGGGCGGGTGGGCACCGGGTTCGGGTGTGGGTGGAGGTGGAGGTACCACTGGATCACCAGGGATATATTTTGTGGTGTTGTACCATGATCAGGCAATGGGTGGTGGGGGTTCCCACTGTACCACCAGGGAGGGTCAGTACTGACACTTCTGGGGACTTAGGGAATCGGAAGGGGGACCATTAGATTACCGGGGGGTCGTTTTTGGCATTTATCGGGGACTCCAGGACCTGGGAGGGAGGAGGGACCACCAGACTACCAGGGACTGCTTTGTGTGTCAATTGCCACAATCATGGCTATGGGCGGGGTGGATCACTGGACTACTAGGGCAATGTGTCTGCTTATGGACAGTGTTCGGGTGGGTAGCTGGCCACCCATGGCTGGCTGCTGCTGTGTTGCACCCTGCAATACAGCAACCCATCTGTGGGTGGCCAGAAGTTGTTCTCACTCCTCACGGGCTCAACTTTGAGCCCCCTATGTGGCACAAAGCAGGGTTGTGCCAGCATATGTGCTGCATATCCTGGGCTGAAAATTGGGATGTGCCGCATATGCATGGACAGACCCCCTGCATCTGAGCTGCATAGGATTACATTGCACCCCAGCACATCGGGACTTGCGCTGCACTGGGCAGCCTTTTCAATATCCTGCCGGAGCACAATGCGTGGTTGTGCCAGAGCAACTCTGTTACACCAGGAGCAACTCCTTTGGATATCCCGGCCATCATGTTTATTAGTTTGTAGCATTTGTAACAAAATGTTTTTTCCCAAAACTGCTTCACAAGGTGATCCCATTTCTTTTCCTCATTTTACCTTTTATTGCTAATAATGTCAGCACTTAAGAAAACATTAATTTAGACTGCCAGCTATAAATGGTATAGGTACAAATATATGAAAAGGAGTCATTTATATTACAGTTAGTCTAGGGAAAACTAAATACTACGAATTCTTAGAGTTTTCTGAGCATTGTCTTGGAACACAGAGCAGGTGTGTCTTATTTTTCACTCCTTCCCCTGGTTTACATTTGTTAGTGGTGACAACAAAAATAACATATACCTGTTTTCCATGGATAATGTCATGGCCAAAAACTACACAATTGACTTCCTGCAATACAGTTATATAGCAGAGTCAGATCTTACAGATACCCAATTCCTTTAAGCTACTGAAATATTCAAAGTGAAGACAAATCATTTATCTTCATGTTGCCCATTTATCTCCACTTAAGACAAGTCAAAATGAAACCCTTAACCAATTTGAGAGCAGTTTGAACAATGCAAGAAAATATTACAACGGCATTTTTTGCACTCAAAACCAGAGAGGAAAATCAAAGAGAAACAGTTAAATCTTCCTGAAAAGAACTATTTTTTTTGTGGTTAATCTTTCTATTAAGACAAAAAAGTCAACATACAATATAATACATATAATGACAGAGACAGATAGAAACAGAAACACAGGACCCAATTCTCAAAGTGCCCTGCTTGACACAATGAGCTTGAGTGAAACTGAATGATACAAGGAGCAGCTTGCATCAAGAATTGCACCAAGAGCAATTCTTAAATGCAGCCCGTGGCAGCCACAGGCTGTGTGCGCCAAGGATCATGTGCTGTCCTTGCTGTAAAAAAAGGGATGTGGTATGGTGCATGGAGACTTGCAAAAGGGCAAAGCTAATCACATTTTCTTTTCTAGAATTCATGAAAGTATACAGTGCCGACAGAAACAAACACCTGCTAGACCAGCTAGGTCTGGTTTAAAGGTCAGTGCACCATCCACAGAGCTCTCCCTGGTGGTGGGGTATGGTGTGCACAGGTCTGAGGAAAGTGTTGTTGCACAGGTAGTTCACAATATTTTAGTACTTTGCAATATATACAAGAAGTATTTATATTTATTGCATCGCATGGCTTCTATTACCATTAAATTATGCAGAGGAAGCATAATGCCCCGCATATCCATATCCTGCGAAACCATGATGTACAAAAGTGCATTTATATTATTTATAAAACATAATAGTTTAATATATTGTTTACACCCATATGTATAATTTAGTGCAATGTGAATGTGACATGAGTGCCACAGCCACTGCAGTGACCCCCGCTGGACTTTCAGTTTGTGGGCTGACTCATGAGGTAGTACAGTGACTCCATTAATGCATGCCACAGTATATGTGTGACAGATGCTTGCATAGTATTCCACCATTCCAGGAGTGACATTAGACCACCCCACAGCTTGCAGCACACCTTCTAGATGTGCCATTTCTTTGACACATGGTGTCAGTTGCCATAAGCTGTGGTACTTTGACACCAGGACCCTACCTGATAGAGAATTGAGTGCATGGTGCCTTGCACGCCAAGCATTGACACAAGCCACCATTGACTGCTAGGGTTGCCACCTTGGGAATGCAAAATACTGGCCACCTACCACCACCACCACCAGTACTACTGCACCACCACGCATGTTAATACACACCTACCTTTACTAAGAAATCAAATCTGACTCCTCTCGTCTCAACTCAAGGTGCACACAGTCCACCCTCCCTGCTGGCTCTGCTCTTCCATTGCTAGATCTGTCACACACACAGACTGACACTGTCAGACAAAGTTGTCAAAATCAAAGCAAATGTCAAAAGCACAATGCACCACATCTGCTTCTCTCACTGCTCTCTTTCACTGCTCACTGACAGGGACGCCTAATGACACTGTCAAGAAAGATTTGTCTTAATTTGTTTCATTAAATGCCTACACCACACCTGGCACTACTGATCAGTCACCTCGTCACTGTCTCCAGCTTGTGGCTTGCTCAACTACTTTCAGTGACACTACAGTGTGCTTGCGTGTGCTGGCGAACCGGCACAGACACAGTTCAAAATGTCACTATCATTAAAAAAAATGGCAGATTATTCTGTTCCACTGACAACTATCATAGCAGTGGAAATAACGGCCAGGCGGCAACCCTATTTGCTACAGCTTGAGTCAATCTAAGGGCCCGTTGAAAATTGAGCCCATAGAATCTGCTGGCAGATAAGGACCACTTGGCCCACCTAGCCTGCCCATTTTTTCCTACCTACAGTATCACCAAAGATCCTACTTGATTTCTGGCCCATTCTCCTACCCCCTTCTTTTCCCTCAAGATCCCTTTGTGCCTATACCATGCATTCTTGAACCCCATGACTGTCTTTGCCCCTACCACCTCTGCTGAAAGGCTGTTCCAGGAATCCACAACTCTTTCTGTAAGGAAGTATTTCCTTTCATCTCTCCTGATCTACCCCCTCCTACTTCATTTCATGTCCCCTTGTTCTTGATAACCCTTTTTTCTGAAAAATAATACCCTCCTTTACCTTTATTAGCCCTGTGAAGTATTTAAATGTCTCTATCACATCCCATTGCCCCCTCCTCCCTTCCAGGGTGTACATATTTAGATCCTTAAGTCTCTCCTTGAAGGGCTCCTGATGCAGACCCTGCAACATTTTAGTTGCCCTCCGTTGGACCATCTCTACTTGGTTGTCCTTCTGGAGATTTGGTCTTCAGAACTGAACACAGTATTCCAGGTGTGGTCTTACCCATAATCTATACAAACGCAACAACACCTCCCTCTTTCTGGTACTGATATCCATCCCTATGGATCCCAGAATTCCACTAGCCCTCCTACCTGCCTTGTTGCACTGACTGGTAACATTTATGTCATCAGATATGATTACCCCCAGGTCTGTGCCCTGCTTGGTAGTCATCAGTAGTACCACGCCACCCATTTTGTACTCTGTCCCCAGTTTATGTGTCTCAGGTGCATTAAACTGCACTTTTTTCATTAAAACCCAGCTGCCATACCCTTGACCACCCATCAAGTTTTTTCAGGTCACTGCACATCCTTTCCATACCCCCAGAGTGTCCACCCTATTGCAGATTTTTATTGTCATCTTCAAAGAGGCAGACCTTGCCTTCCAGCTCCTCTACAATATAATTCATAAAAACATTAAAGAGGACTGGTCCCAGGACTGATCCTTGAGGCACCCTGCTGGTCACCCTCCCTTCTACTGCTTATCCCCTAGCCAGTTTCTTACCCAGTCTGCCACCTTTGGAACCACTCTTAAGATGCAGAGCTTGCTTACTAGTCTCTTATGTGGTATGGGATCAATATCCTTACTGAAATCTAGGTAGGATACAGCCACCACACCACCCTGATCTAGTTCCTTAGTCACCCAGTCAAATAAAAATGTATTAAATTAGTTTGAGGTGACCCCCCACCCCATGAACCTATGCTGCCTTGGATCTTGTAAACCACTGAATTCAAGATATTCCTCAGTTTTCCTTCAGGAGTGAGTCCATTAACTTTCCCACCACCAATGTCAGACTGACAGGCCTATAGTTGCCAGTGTCTTTCCTGGTACCACTTTTGTGAAGTGAGACTTCATCTGCCCTCCTCCAGCCCTCTGGAACTACTCTTGTTTCTGAAGAGCTGTTACATAGGACTGTCAAAGGTGCAGCCAGTATCTCCTTGAGCTCGCTCAGTACTCTTAGATGCACCCTGTCCAGCCCCATTGCTTTGTTCACCTTCAGATTAATGAATCCCTTCAGGACTCTCTCCTCCAAAAATAGACTAGTGTTCACCTACCTCCTTCCACAGCTCCTGTTACTTATTTTTTGTGGCCACTGTATTTCTCCTTCTACTGTGAACACTAAACAAAGGTATTTGTTCAACATGCCTGCCTTTTCCTGGTCCCCCACTGCATAGTCCCCCCTTCCCTTTTTAATCTTACAATCCCACCCAGTCTTCCTCTTTTTTCTTATTTACCTAAAATGTCTTGCCCCCTTTTCATTATCACCTGGACTATTTTTTCTTCAGCTTACCCCTTCACTATAATCACAGCTCTTCCTGCTCTCCCTGATTCCCTCTGTTTCTCCTGATACACCTCCCTACCCTCCTCCCCCTGTGTCTCCTTGTACTTTCTGACTGCTACCCTTTTAGCTTTTATCTTTTCTGCCACCTCTTTTGAGAGCCATAGCTTTTTCACTTGCTTTTACTCACTTGCTTGATGGAGAGGTTTGTCACCTTGACTATGGCCCTTTCTAGCTTAGTCCACTGTTCCTCCACCACACATAGGTCCCCACTTCCCCCAGGTCATCAATGACGCATTCATCCATCTTTATAAAATCTGCCTTCCTGATGTCCTGGACCCTCACTCTGAGTGGTTTAATTCTGCAGTCATCCTTATATTGAACCACATTGTACAGTGATCACTGGTCCCCCGGTGGCCTCCCACCTTAACATCTGCAATTCTGTCCATGTTAGTGGATACCAGGTCCATCATGAGTGAGTCAGGATGGCCCTACTGTAGCTGAATCCACAACTGGTAGGCTTCAATCTACATCTGGCAGATTGAAGTCCCCCACCAACAGTACTTCCCCCTTTTCTGCCATCTTGCCAATGGCTTCCAGCAGTAACTTATCTAACACTCCCTTTGTGCTAGTAGTCTGTAGATCATGGCAGGGTGAATACAGGCTCCATTCCCCATTTCTAGGATGACCCACCGTATCACTGCCTCCACTGTATTCTGTGTCTCTGTCATTTCTATGACTTTCCTCACATAATGCACAACAGCTCCTCCTTTCCTCACCACCTGTCTTTCCTGAGCAGAGTATAAGCAGGTAAAGCCAAAATCCAGTCATGGTTTTCAGTGCACCATGGTAACATACCTTAGAAAATGGGTTGGGATCTGATTGGCTTAGGCAACCAGCTACCCTGTCCGGTATCAGGCAACAGAGACCGGAAAATAATGAGACCCAGTCTCTGTTGTCTGATTACATTCCAAATGCTTGTGCCAGTAGAACTTTCAATTAAAAAACACTGCCATCTTTTAAATCTCGGTTAGCGAAAGCCGCCACCCCCCACCCAATGGAGAGAGCAACTATCCAGACTGCAGTGTGATTCAGAAGAGTAAAATGAATAAGGCAAACTTACTGTTGTAGTCACATGTGGAGCTTTGCCTGTGCAGGTAATAAAACAAGCTCAAAATGAGGTCCCCTGCAGAGTTACTTCCACTTGACTTAACCTGCACAGCGTGATCAGCAGAATCCGATGTCCTTCCCATAACTTGATTGCTCCATGTGACTAATCTTCCACCCCACAACATAAAAAAATATAAACAAAATTATTTTATTGAAAAAACGAGGTTCGGTTTTCCAGCGGCCCGTTTCAAACTTTCAACCGCATGGGTCTACAGGCTTGATTTTAATCTACCTCTGTCAACTCCACTACCCTATTGAATAATTTCCAGGATTAACAGTAAACTCCCCCAAAAAGCAAAGTATCTGCTAACCCACTTCATCCCTGCAGCAGGCAAAAAACAAAGTTTTTCTTTTTAAAAAACCGCCAGCACAGTCACGTGCTCAGCACTGTTACCACGTCCCATAACTTTCCCCCAGACATGCCCTACCCCCTCCACGCTCGCTACAGAAAAAAAACTGACTGAATAGCACAAGTCCTAGCAGGCTCACTATGCCCCTGATTGCGCGCTCCCCCAAAAGTTCATCATTTAAAAAATAAAAGTGATGCAACAGTTTTTTATCAATTTAAATGCAACTTGTACCATTATCGTTAGCATTGCCACATACATGTTCAGACAGCGGGAGTCCTCAACCAACACACAGATGCACCGGCTCGACTCCCGAAGCTGGCAAAGAGCTGCGTAGTAAAATATAAAAACATAATAATAATAACAATTTAGAGCACAGATATTTCCCATTGGATTTCTGCATCTCAACTTTCTGGTTTTATGTGCCGGGTCATGCAAGGTCGCCTAACAGCAGCATCTTCTGACCAAAAGGTAAAAAAAAAAATAAACTGAAGTCTCACAAAGGGCGATCTGCCACTTGTGCTGACAGCCCCTCTCGCTATCCTACAGCAACAGCTGCCACTTACAAAAACAAACTTCTGTTGCAAGTGGCGATGGATGGGGGGGTGGCGTGAACAAAAAAAAATGGTATAGAAAAGCAAAGGTGCCTCACCTTAACAGGTTGGGGGATGGGTGCTTTCTAGTCATTCTGATCCAGGTGGAGGAACTATTTTATTTCAAAACTTACATTGAACTAAGATTTTATTAACATTTTTTTATTTACCTTTTTTTTTTTTTTTGACAGTGCCCATTTTCTAAACGCAATAATACCCTCCAGGGTGGGCGATATGGGCAATACCGGACTGCCCAGGGGCTATAAGGCCCTCCGCCTGCAGCATCGGGCCTCATTACGCCCCTGGGCTGTCCGGTATTGCCCAATACCACCCACCCTGTTGGGTATTATTGTTTGCATAATCATAAAGACATCAGTAATTGGAGCCCAGGACTGACTGATTTTACAGCTTGGTGCTGTCTGGGCATCTGCAACAGTGACAGTATATCCAGTAGCTGCACACATTACCCAGTATGAATGGCCTAAACAGTACTACAGCAGCAGCATTATTACACTGTCATCTTTGTACCTGCCTTTGTAGTAAAACAAATAAAAACATTGTAGCACATTACTACCTGATCATGCATAATAGTAAGTTTAGTCAATACTTTATGCTATCTGGCAATCTACTCTGCCACTGACACGAGATTTGTGGGGTTAGAACATGTGGCACCTGTGAAAAAAGGTGGCAACAGGGCAAATCACTTGCTACAAAGAGAATCTTATTGGATTTTCACATTTAATAGTGTGAAACCAAGTGGTCTCAATAATGAATGGGATATTAAGCCTTATCTTCGAAAATAATGCTTATTGCTTTATTTTTTGCCTTGGTAATGTATGATTTTGTTAATTTGCGATGTCTTAATATGTAAATTGTTATTATACCACCCTCTGGGTATTAATTATGCTACCTGATGGCCACCCTTGTGTTTTAACCAACTGAGCAACAAGTAATGAAGTTTTTATTGAGAAAATGAATTACAGTACATACTGTTCATGGGCCATCTAATCATGTTGTTTTTCTGTCGTTCTTTTAGGCTTCAGGGGCTTTAAACTTGAACCTTCACCTTTTCTTTAGCACAGAAACTGGAGCCTTGGGATACTGCTGCTATTTATTTTGGATCTGAGCTGCAAATATGCCTTGATCAATTAAAGCCAGATTTGTATGTTGCTTGCACGCATGTGCAAGAAACATAGTGCCATCATCGGAAATTTCGGAGGTGTGTGCCTCCTCCTCCAATTCAGTCAGTGTGTTGGCAGGCGCGGCCCCTGTAAGCCAATGCATTTTGGAGCTGTCTATGACACGCTCCAAAATGCAGTGGCATACAGTTGAAAGGGGGAGCTACGCTTCAGTGAGCACCGATAAGATATCGGCTGCTCACGCACAGCTCCCCCCCCCACAGACACCCACAGGCGTGCGCGCCCCCGCTCTCCACACGCACTGTATAGCCGACAGGGTGCCCAATCCCCGTCGGCTGAGCTGCATCCCCCCCAGTAGTAAGTGCCACGCTGGGAGCCCACCCCAGTGTGGCAAGCGATCCTTGGCTGGACGGGGTGCCCAATCCCCTGTCGGCTGAACGCCCCCCCAACATCTTTGTGCCATGCTGGGAGCCCACCCCAGTGTGGCAAATGTCCCACTTAGTCATTTTTTTTTTTTAAAAACCTGTAAAACAAAAACGGTCCTGCGGCACGTCTCCCAACCCCCTCCCATTACCCACACCACCCACTGCGCACCCAGCCTCCCCACACTCCCTCACTCCATACTTACCTCCGGACTCCGGCTCAACGATCTTCGGTGGACCGGGAACACGTCTGCACTCTTCAAAGCCGACTGCGAACTGAGGAAATGCCGGTAAGCTGTATAATGGGCTAGATAGGGGTTTCAACTTTATTGCATATCTCGGGCATTTTTTGGAATTTTTGCACCACATTTTCAACATGGGGTTTTGGGAACCCCTTCTCATGAATGATGTCAATGTCATGGCGTTATTCGGACCCAAAGGGTGATTTCGCAGTCACTATGCAAAATCACCCTTCGGGCCTGAATAACGCCATGACAGTGACATCATTCATGAGAAGGGGTCCCAAAAACCCCATGTTGAAAATTTGGTGCCAAAATTCCAAAAGATTACTGTTTTATGAGCATGCGTTGTACAGTTCCTACGCAGGCTCGTAAGTTCACGAAATTTCAATATTTTCACTCCAGATTTTCAACATTGCAATTTTACCACACCTTCATATGAGTAGTACAGCTGTCATTTTTCACATCTCACCCAAAATGTGTTTCCACCCATGTAGCACACAATGGCGCAGTCGGTGTGCGAGATCAATGTACAGGACAAATTAAGAAAATCACAGTGACACTGTTCATGAGCAAAGGTCTTAGAATGGCTATGTTGAAAATTTGGTGAAAAAATTCCTAAAATTGACTGTTTTACGAGCGTGCATTGCGCAGTTCCTACGCACGCTCATAAGGTCACCAATTTTCAATATTTTCACTCCAGATTTCCAACATTGCCATTTTATCACACCTTCTTATGAGTAGTACAGCTGCCATTTTTCACATCTCACCCAAAACGTGTTTCTGCCCATGTAGCGCACAATGGCGCAGTCGGTGTGCGAGATCAATGTACGGGACAAATTAAGAAAATCACAGTGACACTGTTCATTATCTCAGGTGTTAAAATGGCTATGTTGAAAATTTGGTGAAAAAATTCCAAACAAAATGACTTTTACGAGCGTGCATTGTACAGTTCCTATGCACGCTCATAAGTTCGCGAATTTTCAATATTTTCACTCCAGATTTCCAACATTGCCATTTTGCCACACCTTCTTATAAACAGTGTAGCTGTCATTTTTCACATCTCACCCGAAATGTGTTTCCGCCCATGTAGCGCACAATGGCGCAGTCGGTGTGTGAAATCAATGTACAGGATAAATTAAGAAAATCACAGTGACACTGTTCATGAGCAAAGGTCTTAAAATGACTATGTTGAAAATTTGGTGAAAAAATTCCAAAAAATGACTGTTTCTCGAGCGTGCGTTGTACAGTTCCTACACACACGCGTAAGTTCGCGAATTTTCAATATTTTCACTCCAGATTTTCAACATTGCCATTTTACCACACCTTTTTATGAGTAGTACAGCTGCCATTTTTCACATCTCACCCTTAATGTGTTTCCGCCCAAGTAGCGCACAATGGCGCAGTCGGTGTGCGAAATCAATGTACGGACAAATTAAGAAAATCCACAGTGACACTGTTCATGAGCAGAGGTCCTAAAATGGCTATGTTGAAAATTTGGTGAAAAACTCTTCAGATATTCTGCAATATTACTAATGAAGACATTGAACAGAACTGGCCCCAGGACCGATCCCTGCAGCACCCCACTGGTCGCCCCTCTCCCTAGACTGCATACCATTTACCACCACTCTCTGCCTCCTGTCTGTTAGCCAGTTTCTAACCCAGTTTACTACCCTTTCCCCATGTCCAGCCTACCCAGCTAGTTTATCAGCCTCCTATATGGGATGGTGTCAAAGGCTTTGCTGAAATCAAGGTAGCGTTGTCCACTGCCCCACCCTGATTCACTTCCTTTGTCACCCAGTCAAATAAATCAACCAGATTTATCTGACATGATGTCCCCACTGTGAATCCATGTTGTCTATGGTCCTGGTTCCGATGGCATCTAGATGCCCCACTATCCTTTCTTTAAGCAATGTCTCCATGATCTTCCCACTACTGAGGTGAGGCTGAATGGCCTATTGTTCCCTGCCTCCTCCCTGCTGCCGGACTTGTGTAGAGGGACCACATGTGCCTCCTCCAATTCACTCATGTTGAATGACTCAGTGAACATGGCTGCCAGAGGTACTGCTATCTCCTTCGCAGTTCTGTTAATATCCTTGGCGTATGCCATCTGGTTCCATCGCTTTGTCTACCTTCAATTTAGTGAGCTCCTGCAGGACTCTTTTGCCTTTGAATGGACTATTGTCCAACTCTTCACCCCCTTGGCAACTGCTGTACTGCTATGGCCCTTGCCCCTCCCACTCTTCTGTGAATACTGAACAGAAAGACACAGTCGATGTCTTGGGAGGAAGGCATGAAACTGTCACTTCCAAATACCTAAACAGCACATACAAGCAAGCAACATTCGGCATTGACAAATGCTTGTTCTTTCTGCCTTTGTCCTTCAGTTTTATTCATTAGCAACCTTGTATGGGTATTATGTATTTAGTGGTCGCAATAGCCTTTAAATACTTACAAATCAATTGATTTGTCTTTATATATAAATAACATTTACTCATAAAAGTTTTACTATTAGTGCCACTATTACTTTTTATATAATCTGTTCTGGAATTATGATTTAAGTAACCTTAAATTTTTTCCCTGAAACAGTTAAATGTTTCCAAATGAGCTCATGTGTATTAATGTAATATTGGTATTTATACTGTCACAAGATCCCAAGACATTACCACGCCCCCTGACGAAGATTTCCATACCCGAAGCACCAGGTTTATGTGGACATCCATCTGTCCTTGGAGACACCAACTACCTTTTAAATTGCAATAAAGCATTGAAAAGGATTTCTTGGTTGGTGGTTCTTCTTTCTGCAGAGTGCAACTTACTTGGAACTGGTTTGAATTATTATACTGTCATCATTGTACCTGCCATTGTAGTAAAACAAATAAAAACATTGTAGAACATTACTTCCTGATCATGCATAACAAACAGAATAATAGATAGGTTAGAGTGGATTACAAGGCAGTAATCCCATTGAGAGGTTTCCATGTCCCCAGAATTTCGAGATGTGGATTACTGTCTTGTGAGCCACACCAAGCCATTTGTTACTTTTATTAATATATGCATCCAAGGTGGACTGATTCACCTCCATTTTGCGTATCCAGTCATGGGTCTGTGTGCCGCACACTGGCAGGGTTGCTAGGAGCATCAGGATGTGGCTGCAGTGTGGGTCTGTTTGGCCCCGTCCCCCTTTTTTTCGCTCTCTGTGGTTCCTCAGTGGTGATCTCCATTGTCCCTCAGTAGTGAAGAGGGGCAGAGTGAGCCATGCATGACAGAAAATGGGACAGAGTAGGGAGCACAGAAAAAATGCAGCTTCTAGAAGGACAGTTTCTCTCGCTAAGTGAGTGTGCCAGCCACCATGTTTTGCAAGTCATTCTGCCCGCCCACACAGGAACGGCATCCAATCAGAAGCCATGGTTGCGAAGACATGGGTAGGCAGCTTTGCACTTGTGCAGTTCAGCTTTGGTGATAATACTGTCATTCAGGTCCCGAATGATAGTATGACGTCACCTGAACGATAGTATTATCACTCGGGAACAGTGGTATTATCACTCCGGGACTGATAGAATTATCGGGATTTTTTTTAATGCTTTTGAATACTATTATTTTAAGAATCCATATATTAAAGTAGGTTTAGTCAATACTTGATACTATCCTGCAATTTACTCTGTCTGTAGGTTACATTAATGGTGGGGGTGTTATTGCAATAGTTGGAAATGAGAAATGGAGCCCAGCATTTGTTGAAACTTGGTAGCATATAGTTTGCAAAGACTTACAGCCTCTTCTAGGTAGCCAGCTGCCCCACTGCCAGGGGCCACTTATTAATAGAAGGAACCTTTTAAGTTTTCCAGTGGCAGAAAATGTTTCTTTTGGCTGCCACTCCCATTACTGTGAGCTAGTGTGTTTGGGCATCTCAACCAGACAGTTTCCTAAGAGAAGCACAACTGCTGGTACAGGGATGCCCCCTTCTATTGCATCTGCACAGGTTTGGCTGACTTGGCTCCAGAAGGACTGGAGGACTGAGTAGTCCCATAAGATATGCTACAGGTGAGCCCCTGGCATGAAGCATCACCAGCAAAAGTCAGTACTCATCAGTCCCATGGGTTTAAGTGCCTAGAGGGTGTGGTACCATCTCAGGATGGTTTTATTATGGATGTCTGCTCCTCCCATCCCTGCAGGCTCCATGAAGTCTATCCTAAAGTCATTTCAATTGGGCCTCAGAAATATGGGTACCCAGGTTTACTTACCGCTAATTTCTAGCAGATTGTGTGGGATCTTGTTGAGTGTCTCTAAGGGCCCTGTAAATTCTACTGGTCATTTGATTTGAGAGTCTGATCCAGCTGATCAGTGATTGATTCCTTGGTCTCCCCATTGGGTGGGTTGTGTGCCCATGTTTGAGTATCAGATCCCCTTTTCAGAGATATAGGGGTCTGAAATTTGCCTGTCAGCCAAAAAAGGTGTCAAGCTGCTCTATGCCATGTGAGTATACAGCTCTAAAGAAGCAAATGCACTGTTGTTACCACATATGTTTGTGTAATACCTCCCCGTTCGGACCTCTAGGTTCCCCAACAGAAGGGTCCAAGCTTTGTGGCAGGATTCTACAACAGCCACAAGTGGAGTTTCTTTGTAATGTGTGAAGGAGAGAAACAGGGTAGGAGATGGCTTGAAGGCATCCCTTTTCTGGCATACTGTATAAACCCACAATTGGTGAGTGACCTCCCAATAAGGTGGACTCAGTATGAAGCCATCAAGGGCCAGTAGTAAACCATTGAACTGTTTGTGCTAATATCAATGCCACATGGTAGCCCAGGAACCAGACTAGCCCCTAACCCCCTCTACTACAATGACTCCTGAGTCTGGCCCAGCTGTTTCTTGGGGGTTTCTCCTCCCAAGGAAAGTTGCCAATGACTTTGTTAATCTTGTTAAACCAGATTGTAGGGATTTTAATAGGGGGCTAGGACATGCAGAAATATGGGGGTGATAATTATCTTTATGGCATCTACCTTATCTACCAGTGAAAGGTTTAGGTCCCTTCTTCATTACAGCTCAACCCTGACAGAGGATAGCAGGGGTTCAAGGTTCATTGGCACAAACTGTTTCAGATTCCTACAGATCCTGATACCCAAATATGGAATACCATTCTCAGCTCAGGCCAAGCCTCATTGCTAGAAAGGGTTTGGAGACCATGCTGCATTTAGGGATAGCACCTCTGATTTGCTTTGATTGACCCACAATCCAGAGACCTTACAGAATGAATGTAGTAAATACATCATTGTGTGAACTGACTCTTTTGTATGAGACAGAGTGATCAGAAGTTCATATGCATACAGGAATGTTTTGTACTCCCTGTTACCCACCTTAATGCTGTGAATGTTTGGAGACTACCTGCTGGTTTTGGCCAGTGGCTATATAGTCAGGATGAACAGCAGGGGGAACAGGGGGCAGTCCTGAATCAACCCCTTCAGCAAAGAAAAAGGTTGGAATTCATTGCTATTTGTTAGAAGGGAAGCCATTGGTGATGAGCACAGAAGTTAAATCCACTGTCTGAAGGTGGTGCTGAAGCCTATCCTATCCAAAATGGTTAGGCGATATGACCATTCAGCAGAACTGAATGCCTTTTCAAAGTCCACAGCTAGGGCAGCCACTGGATTCTTGTCTGACTTTACCTGGTGGATCAGTGTGACCAAAGATCATAGGTGGGCTGAGCTGATTTGCCCTTTGATGAACACCATGATCTGTGAGGGGAGAACCAGTCCTGGGAGTACCTGCTGCTGACTAGCCATTACTTTTGCCAGGATCTTGGCATCCACATTGATGAGGGAAATGGGGCAGTAACAGCTAGGTGAAGTTGGGTCTTTCCCTTTTTTGGGGATAACTATTATAACTGCCTCCCTCATAGTGGCTGGTAGGGTTGCCAAAGCAAGTTAGCCCTGGAATACCTTCACAAGGTAAGAGAAGACCTCCACTAGCAGATGGTAGATGTCCACTGTAGACCCATGCCCTCTTGGAGCCCTGTGGGGGTTTAGTGCCCTGATAACTTGTGTCTCCTCACCTCTTGAACTGTCAAACGGGCATCCAGAGCCATAGTTTGTGAGGGTAAGATGGATGGAATGGTTAAAGGGTTTAGGAATCCTTCTATGGTGGACACTGTGGGGAAGAGAGAGAAATATACAGCCCATTGGAGAAATGACACATAATGGCATTTATGTACTCAGGTTGTCTTTTAAGGGTCACCATGGGGTCCTTCAGTCCCAAGATAAGCTTGCCGGCTTGTTTGCATTTCTGCCTGTATGCAAGCAATTTACTAAACTTTTCACCCTCCTCCCAGAGCAAATGATGCAAGCGTCTGATGGCAAGGTATGCCTGGCTGCTATTTTTAACTATTTATGTAATAAATAAGCAACCACTATGTCTGGCTGCTATTTTTGACTATTTATGTAATGAAATTATGGTACTACTATTTGGAATTTATTACTGAGTGCCTTTATTATGGTTTGTGAGCTTGGGATGTCTTTTCTGTCTGCATGCTGCTATACTTTACTAGTGAGAGCTGCATTCGGGCAGATATGATAGACCATTTGGCCTAATCTGCTGGCAACTATGTATGTACTCAGGGCTTCAGATAAGATTTTTGGGGATGAGTACTGTATTCCTCATTTTGAAAGAGCGGTGAGTAAAGTCAAATTCAGATGCATACAAATGTCTGGATAGAGTGGAGTGAGGAGTCCATTTTTAAGAACAATGTACAGTACTTTTTTTTCTAGATAAGAACTGATCAGGTGCCAACAATGCTCCAGATAATGTTAGCAGGAATGAGTAATTTATTCACCAGTTTTAAGATACAGTGAGCAAAACAAAACTGGAGGTGTATGAGTGCTGTAAATCTGGAAAAAAAAACAACTTCCTTTTGAATCAACAGTTGTTATGAAGCACTATTTGACGGAGTGTGCAGCATTTTCGGTTGTTGGGTGAGTATAGGTACTCATTAACATTTTTTTCTATAGAGTATTTCCTCAAATGAGGTGAGTAAAATAGGTTGGTGCTCCCCTTAACTGGAGCCCTGTATGCATGTATGTGTGTGTGTGTATGCATGTATGGATGGATGGATGCTACCTGTTGCCCATTTGCTTCAGCTTTCCTCTTTAGAGCTGCCTGGCTTATACAAATGAGGCTATGGTACAACACGAGAAAATCTAAAAAGTACACTTGACAATACATGCTAACTATAATGGGGTCCCTAGATAGGATGAGGCTATGGCACAAAATAAGAAAATTCAATACTGTTACAGCAAATTAGCAAGCTGTGTCAGCTATTATTTAATGTTGATCCCTTTTCACCATACAGCCAAGCTATGCACTTGATGTATAGGAGCAGCTGAAATACTGACTATACAATACAGTGGATTTACTCTTGCTGGATAGGTTATCTAGTCAGAAAGAACACCTTGGTGTTGTAGCCTACCTGCAGGCTATTCTGTGGACTGCAGATTCCTGCAGACACCTTATGACATATGCTCTACTCCTGCTCTGTGCCACTCATGTGCTAGGACATTCGCATGATGGGATATGCTCTGTGGGTGCGCAAATTTATCCCAGAGTAAGAGCTTCCTGGTTAGCCACGATGAGTGTTTTTTTTTTGTTTTGTTTGAGATAAAAGTTTCTGAAAAATAATCAGAATTTCAGTGCAATCTTTTGCTTTAAGTTTTTCAGGTGATGTGAGAGCACAAGGCAGCAGGTATGCTTTACTAATCATAGGAGCCAGTAGCAAACAATTGCTCAAATCTTTCAATATACGATTCCCAATCCTCTAAGGATTTATCACATGAGTCCACATATACTAAAAAACTTACACTGCATTTAGGCCTGGAAGAACTGTAGACTACCATACTACTTAATGACATTTTTCACTCTTCAGATTGATTCTACAGAACAGAGTATTAACATGCTGAGGAAAGCCAGTGACACACACCTTGTTGCTAATATGTTGTGTATTAAGAGTTATTTGCAGAATGAGATACTAACACCATGCAAACACACCAGGAGCTTGTCTGAAACCAGCTTTATTAACTACAGACAAGCAGTACACCAAATAAGCATTAATCCACAACAAAGGAGTGCTGTACTAGAGAATTAATGCTTGGTGGGAGGGGGAGTTTGGGGCATGAAGCCACAGGCAGAGTGCTTCCAGTCACCAACCAGGCATTAATTCCCTACTAGAGCCCAACTTTGGAGTGGATTAATGTGCTTGTAACATGGCAAGTGCAAGATAAGTATTGTTAAAATACTGTTTTACTTACAATGAAAGAAAGATGAGGAAAAACAGTAATTTTACTTCACAAACCATGCTTCACTTTCATCCATTTGAAATGCTGTATAGATTTGGAAACCTGTGCATGCACGTTCCACAGTGGGCATACATTAATGTAGTGTCTGAGGATTTATAACACAAAGCAACGTTACATTAAGTTGTAAAACTAGAAAAACATCAAAACTTGCTAGCTGTAATCCACACCTGTAATGTTTTGCCCTCTGTTGCTACATCCCAGTCATGGATCAGAGTACTGCATCGTGGGGGAAATGTACAACATTTGCATATTTAAGTATTGCCCAAAAAATACCATGACAGTGTACTGATTTCAGCAGTGTACTTATTTGCTTTGCAACAAGTAACTTATAACGACAGCTTCAGTCCCTGAGGTCCATTGGGTGGGTGGGTGGAAAACAACAGTGTGCCGAAAACACAACAGGGACACCATTGAGAGGAGTTTTAATCACCTCATCAGTATGTGCGAAAGAGATAATCCAAGAAAGACAGCCGTGAGGAGACATTTCATCAGCTCGCTCCCAACCATGATCCGAATGAGTTTGCTTAGCTCAGGCAAGAGCACAGTCCCCATGGTAGCTAGATGATGTGGCGTGACCCCAAAACCAACCTTGGTCTCAGTCTTTGGTCAGTGCGCTCCCGACTTCAGTATCGTGCACTAGCGGGCATTACATAAGCATTAATCCACAACAATGTTGGGCTCTACTAGGCAATAAATGCCTGGTTGTGGGGGGGGGGATGAGGCATGAGGGAAATGTACAACATTTGCATATATTACCTCAAAAATACCACAACAGTGTACTGATTTTAACAGTGTACTTATTTGCTTTGCAACAAGTAACTTACAGGGACTGCTTTAGTCCCTGAGGTCCATTGGATGGGTGCGTGAGAAACAACAGTGCACTGAAAACACAACTGGGACACCATCAAGAGGAGTTTTAATTGCCTCAGTGATGGGTGCAAAGGAGATAATCCAAGAAAGACAGCAGTGAGGAGACGTTTTATCAGCTCGCTCCTGACTGCGATTTGAATGGGCTTGCTCAGGTTGGGTGCGAGCACCGTCCCCATGGTAGCTAATTGATTTTGTGTCTGTCACAGTCAGTGAAGTGGAGAGTAGAGCTCCATCTAATTGTGCTTTTAGTTATTGCAGTTCTCAGTTATCACTGTGTATTGTAACATGGCAATAAATGTCATAGTCGAATACACTAATTCCATTTGCCGAAACACAACGTGTGACACAAAATGAAGCCAGTATTAATTCGTTAGTAATGCCCACTAGTGCATGATGCTGAAGTCGGGAGCACACTAACCAAAGACTTAGACATCGGGTTCTGGGATTCTAGCCATAGGAAAAACATGGAAACCAAGATGATCATCCAGCTTTGACTCCCAGCAGCCCTCCAGTTTAAATGATAGACTTATTTTCAACTAATGTATTTCATCCACGCCTTCCTTTCCCCATAATCTGTTTGTATCTGTACATATCTATTTTCTTTTTCCACAGATGTATCCATCTATGTCTCCTTCCCCCACATTTGTCACTTTTCAGCCTTCATACAAGATCCTGTTAATTAATCCACACCTGGGGACTTCTCTAGCTCATTCACTGCTATTATGCCTTGTCCCTCCCATCATCACCTTTTTGTTTTCCAGATTCTGTCTTTATCTTGACATTTATAATTTTTTTCTCCCAGAACCTCCCCTTTTTTCTATCTGTCTATCTGTCTGTCTGTCTGTCTGTCTGTCTGTCTGTCTGACTGTCTGTCTGTCTATCTATCTATCTATATCTATATATGCATGTTACTTATTTTACCTCTCCTCTGCACTAATTTTGCTCTTTCTCTTTTAGTTATTTCCTGAAGAAGACCTGTGGTCGAAACATCGATTTTCAACTCTTACTTTCTATTTTCAGCTTGAATTTAATATGACAATTTTGTTTTGCTAATTTGATTTTTATTGTAATCTAATGCACAGTTCCTGCTCAGCTTTCTATTTTTTTCTGCAGAGTCACCATCTTGCATTGGCAGCCATACACAACAAACCCATGTCTGCGTCAAGAGGTTTCTATGGCAACCAAGAACCTCAACAGCTAAGCTCAAGAGGTTCCCAGGTAGTCATAGAAAACTTGAAATGAAGACACATGCTTGACTGTGTATGTATGCATATACAGTGCACTATCTTTTATAGTATATGGAATCCATGCACATTTCAGAACTCTGCTTCCTTTCAATGAACTGGTAGCTGGGGGAGGCATTTGAGGGTTGTTTGTAGGCTAGGATTGCTTAATCCAAGTACAGCTAGTGACTGCAGCTAATTATGTAAATTCAGATTAAAAAAAGACCTCTGGCTCGATTGGCTTGAGGAAAGCAGCTGTGTGGTGGCATTCTAAGCTGTTGTGCTGCATTAGTCAAATCACTACTGCAGCATAACAAATTGGTGTTACTACTACATCAGCACAACAACCCTATTCAATGCATGAATTTCCATGCAGAATAACAGTCTACTATACACTTTGGAGGAGGGCACATGTGATCCCACTGCACAAAAATTCCAGTAGAGAGGAAGCAGGGAACTACAGACCAGTCAGCCTCACCTCAGTGGCGAGAAAGATCATGGAGACTCAGCTGAAAGAAAGGATAGTGGCACATCTGGAATCCAGGGGTGCCCATGATCTGAGGCAACATGGATTCACACCAGGAAGGTCATGTCAAATTAATCTGATAGATTTTTTTGATTGGGTGACTAGGGAAGTAAATCAGGAAGGGGAAGTTGATGTCACCTACCTAGATATCAGCAAAGCCTTCGACAACATCCCATATAGAAGGCTGGCTAACTATATGAGTAGACTGGGCATGGGAGACAGGGTGATGAACTGGCTTAAGAACTGGTTAAAATACAGGAGACAGAGGGTGGTGGTAAATGGGGTACAATCTGGGGAGGAGGGGGTGACCAGTGGGGTACTGCAGGGATCAGTACTGAGACTAGCCCTGTTCAATGTTTTCATTAGTGATATTGCAGAGGGGCTGGAAGTAGAGGTCTGCTTGTTTGCAGATGACACCAAGATTTGCAACAGGGTGGATACTCCAGAAGGGGTGGAGAAAAAGAAGAGAGACTTGGAGAAGCTTGAAAGATGGTCGGAGATGTGGCAACTGAGGTTCAATGCAAAAAAGTACAAATTAATGCACCTGGGTAGAGGGAACTCTGGGGACAGCTACAAGTTGGGGGGGGCGTGGACTGTCACCAAGGAGGAAAGGGACCTAAGGGTTATCATCTCTGATGACCTTAATGTATCAAAGCAGTGTGCAAAGATGGCAGGGAGGGCCAATGGCATGCTGGGGTGCATAGACAAGGGTATCACTAGGATGAGGCGAGAGGTGCTGATGTCATGGTATAAAACATTGGTAAGGCCTCACCTGGAGTACTGCATGCAGTTCTGGAGGCCACTCCTGCACAAGAACATAAACAAGGTAGAGACTACCCAGAGAATGGTGACAACGATGGTGCAGGGCTTGCATCACAAAACATATGAGGAGAGATTAAGCGACCTCAATATGTACTCACTGAAGGAGAGGAGAGAGTGGGGGGAAAAGATTTAAACTTTCAAGTACATCAAGGGCATAAATAAGGTGCAGATGGGGGACCTTTTCCAATGTAGAAAAAGTACTAAAACAAGGGGCACAATATGAAATTGGAGGGGGGTGGATTAAGAGGTAATATGAGGAACTTCTTCTGCACAGAAAGGGTAGTTGACTCTTGGAATAGTCTGCCACAGGAGGTAGTGGGGCAAACACAGTTGAGGGGTTTAATCATGCCTGGAACAGGCACAAGGGAATCTTGAGAAGGGAGGGAGTGATGAAAAGCCATTGATCACATAGGGTCAGTGGCCACATACAATGTATAGGGCCTGCAGACAGACAAGATGGGCCTGGCAGTCCTTATCTGCTGACAATTTCTATGTTTCTTTGTACTGTATTTATACTTTACTGACAGCCCCATAAAGTGTTCCAACAGAGATCAAGCATGCAGCAGACAAGGTATCCATATGCAGATGTTTGGTCTTGTCTTTGTTTCCATTGAACTCTTGAGTCTTGTTAGAGACAAGAGGAAAAAAAACACGTTTAAGTTTTTTTTTTTGTAGGGCATGGGTGGAGCTCACCAGATGTTATGGGATTGGGAAGGGCTTTGCAAAATGATGACACCTGTTAGACATGAGGGTTGCAACTCGGGATTTATTAAGGTGTCTAAAGAACTCAGTTCCTCTTTTTCTGTACTTTCTGCAATATTTTGATTAATCTCATTGACATCTTAACATGGGAAGAGGGTTACTGAACTGATGTTGCAATCCAACATCTCAATGTGAGGTTTGTTTGTTTATTTGTTATTTTGTGGGGGGAGGGTGAATTGATTCATATTTCTTGTTCCTTTGCTGGCATGCTTTATATTTATTATGTTTTCTGTGAAATACTGGAGCTCATCTTTGTTGATTAAATACTTTTTTGGATAGTTTTTTTTTTTTATTGCAGAGCCATTAAATGGATTCTTGTGTCTGTGTGAGTGGAAGAAAAGGAGGAGTTGACAGAGGCTGCAAGGGTATAATATTAAAAAGGTTTGGGATTCTAATTTTTGGTGTTTTTTATTTGATTTAAAAGATATTTTCTATGAGTGTGGTAAGGTTTTAACTCTTCTGCTGACATCTAGTCACTCAATGTGCATATGTGTGAATGTGTGTTGGGTGGTGAGGAGGATAGGGTGCGTGAAGGACCTGCAGTTTTTTATCTCTTACGTTAAGAAGTAGTTATTTATTTCAGATAGTCTTTACTCAGTGTGGACCTATTTAATGTAAATAGGATCTGTCCATATTTGCTGCTATTGATTTCAGCTCCTTTTCAGAGAGAAAGGATATTTTGTTTGTTGTACTTGTAAATAATGAAGTACTTTTTATGTTGGCGTGCTTGCGCAGCCAACATCTTGCGGCAGTGGAGATTTGGAGGTGCGGTCGCTGTTGAGCGAATGCAGGGCACACACCAGTAGGTGCATCCCGCATTCCCCAGTCAGCCAGTAGCAGGGGTCGACACCCTGCCTGTCTAATGAGGTGATGGCTTCTGAGAAAAGGTCCACTGCAATGAGAGCAAGCTTCATGCAGTGTGACCACAGCACGTCTCTCCCTATGTGCAGACAACATGGCGGCAGTGACTGCCACTGTTGCCTGTCAACCCCCCTTTCTTTATTGTGTGCTGATGGGGATGCCCAATCCCCATTGGCATCATGTAACCACCCTTTTTTGATTGCCGAGGGGTGCCCAACTCTTGGCATCATGCTTCCCCAACAGTTTTCGACGGGTGCCCAACTCTCGCGGCATGTATCACTCCTCCTCAAATTTTACAATGGGGGAGCCCACTTCCCATTGGCATAATGTGGTCCCTTCCTTTTTGATTGCAGAGGGGGTGCCCACTCCCCCTCAGCTCCTGCGGCTACCCCCCTTTCCTTGTTTGCTGACGGGGGTGCCCAATCCTCCATCGACTAAAGCACCCACCCACACACATACAGGTGGCACACTGGGAGCCCACCCCAGCATGCCAAAGCACCTATTAAAAATGAAAATGGTCCCCTGATGTCTTTTATTTTTTTTCCCCTGTAAAGAAGGAAATGGTCCCTCGGCACTCTCCCTGGCCTCCTTCCCACAACCCGCAACCACCCACTGCGCACCCTGCCTCCCCACACCCTCTTTCACCCCATGCTTACCTCCGGAGCATAGCATGATGATCTTCTGTGCTCCAGGAACACGTCTGCACTCTTCAAAGCCAACTGCAAACTCAGGAAATGCCGGTAACCTGTATAATGGAATGAATAGGGTTTTTTCAACTTTGCTGCATATATCAGGCATTTTTTGGAATTTTGGTACCAAATTTTCAACATGGGGGTTTTGGGACCCCTCCTCATGAGTTCTATCACTGTCATGGTGTTACTCAATCTCAAAAGGTGATTTCGCAGTCACTGTGTGGAATCACCTTTCAGGACTGATTAACAAAATGACAGTGCCAGTGTTCATGAGGTGGTCTCTCAGAAAGCCTATGTTGCAAATTTGGTGGAAAAAATCCCCAAAATGGCAGTTTTATGAGCATGCATTACGCAGTTGCTATGCAGGCTCGTAACTTTGCAAATTCGCAATATTTTCACACCAGATTTTCAACATTGTCATTTTTGTACACCTCCGTGTGAACAATATAGATGTCATTTTCTACATCCTACCTGAAATGTGTTTCTGCCTTCTGGCGCACAATGGCGTGGTCGCTGTGGGAAATCAGTGTTCGGGTCAGATTATGAAAATGACAATGACACAGTTCATGAGCAGAGGTCCTAAAATGCCTATGTTGAAAATCTGGTAACGATACTCCATAAAATGACTTGTTATGAGCGTGCATTGGCAGATTGCACGCACGCTCATAATGTTGTGCATTTGTAATATTTTCCCTCTAGATTTTCACCATTGGTATTTTTCCACACCTCTTGATGAACAGTACAGCTGTCATTTCACATATCCTGCCTAAAATGTGTTTTTGCAGTTCTGGTGCAGAATAGCGCGGTTGCTGTGCGAAATCACTTTTTGGGGACAGTTTGAGGAAATAACAGTGACACTGTACATAAGCAGAGGTGCTAAAATGCCTATGTTGAAAATTTGGTGCCAAACGCCCATAAAATTACTGTGTTCCAAGTGTGTGTTGCACATTTCCCACACACCCTTGTAACTTTGCAAATTTGCTATATTTACATGCTACATTTTCAACACTGGCATTTTTTTACACCTCCTTATGAACTGTACAACTGTCATTTTTCACATCCTGCCCAAAATGTTTTCCCGCACTGCACTATCAAAGCCAATGCCAGCGCGACAACATTCGGCATTGACAAATGCTTGTTCTTCTGAAGAAGTTGGTGCCATGCTGCTTGTGACATGGAGACTCACAGCCTGTTTGCTGCCTGTTGGTTTAAAAGACAAAGAGATATACTGTGTATTAGTTAAGAAGAAATTATGTTGTTTTTCTTCTAGTATTCAAGAAGATAGAAAGCTTTAATGGCACATCCTTCACATTACGAGCTCTGTGAAAACAAAAAAAAGATCTTAAGTAATTTATAAAAAAACATCCTTGTTTACAACTTTTTCATGCTTTTTTGAGTAATTTTCTTTCTTTTAGAGCAAGAGGAATTGTAACTGTGTTCGAGATTATACACTGGGAAATTGCTGCAAAATTGGGTGGGCAGGTGGGGTGAGTAAGCACAAACATTTTAATGCTTACTGAATTTGTCCATTCACTTTAGTGGGATAGCTGGATGATGTCGAGGAATTGTTGTTTCTGCTTAGGTCAGCTAGCAGATTGCTCCAGTTTCTTCTGTCAGTCAGGTATGGGCCCCCAGTAGAAACAAAGAAATGACTCCCACCTGTGGCCCATTACAGCTATTATCCTTTTAGACTGCAAAGCTGCACAGAACAACAGATGTACAGCAATGCTTCTGAGAAAAGGATTTGTGTAGATAGTACTTGATCCTTCCAGTTTATGTACATAGCGACATAGGAACATATATCAGACAAGAGGAAGCAAAAATGCCCATTTTGCTTGTCTGCCATACAGCAACAAAAGTAACCACGGATGCCCCTTTTTAGTAAATACATATCTGTTCTGACTTAAAACTATTTATAGTTTTACATTCCACCATGTCAGTGGGCAATCCATTCCATATTACCACCACTCTCTGCAAGAACCATGCTCTCCTCCTTTCAGCTTTGAATATGTTTTTAAATATGTGGAGCATGCTAGAAAGATAGCTTGTACCCACAGCTACCTTAGTGAAACACACATCCTGTGTTTCAGAATATCCAACTGCTATTCACTTAGGGTGCAGGTAAAATGCAGGGGCAAGTTTTGGGACTTTGAACATACAATTTTCAAATGAAGCGATTGGGCAGAGGACTGTCTGGTAACTGAGACATAAAGACCGGGGGGGGGGGGGGCGAGTGATTTTTGGTTTTTTTATTGAATGACATGCAAGCACAATTTAGTCCATGTTTATCAACTTTTATAACTATGCTGTCCTTTTCCAGTTCTCTGTGCCCCTCTTGTACTCAATGGGTGAAGTACAGCTGTATATCCAACCATACTTTGCAAATGAGACCACCATCACTGATTAAACCTAATGTTTTTGAATGTCTTATGTTTTCAAGATCACTCTCAGGCAAGTGTGGGCAGTGACAGGCTTTGTTCTTTCCTTGTTTCTGTAACTTTTTTAGGACCCCAAAGAAAACATTATTGCTACTAGAGCACTTGGTATCTTTCATTATGTTGACTGAGTGGTTTATAGGGGGTGGTTTATAAAGCAGTTCATTCCCATTCAGATCCCAACGTAACCTGACTCACTATACAGTTCACCACTGCCTTTATTGACATTTGCAGAAAAAAAAAAAAAAAACTATCTCAGGATGCCATTTACTGACTGAACAGGAATATTTTTTAAGTCCCTGTCATATCTTTTCCTTTAGCCTGTCTTTGAAAACATTCATGACCCAGCCAGTTTGACATTTGGATTGGGATATTCAGACTGCACCAGGCTGGGGCGCAAGCCTGGTCACAGCGCAACTGGGATGCACCAGGGCATGGTCTGGGCGATATTCAACGGTGCTGCGCCATGGCACAGCACCCTTGAATATGGCATTGTGGCCACCCGCATTGTGCATGGCTCAGTGAAACTGCACCAGTGCAAGTGGCTAGAGAGGAACAGGGGGATGCGCCAGCACAAGTACGGGTGCGCTAGGTGCATGAACCATGATATTCAGCGCTTATATGCAAATGGAGCCATAACACATGCAAGGCACAAATGGGCCATTTGCATGGCATTATGGCCCCATTTGCATGCAGGTGCACCGTTCCCCAGTGACTTGCACCTGGCGCCCTGCCAGGCTGCAGCCGTCGGGGTCCGATGCCCCCTGCCCCTCGGCGACAACGCACCCCAATGCCCAATCACAGGCTTTGTAATTGTTAAAGATCCCTGGTGGTCCAGTGGACCCTATCCCCTCACCCGATCATGGGAGTACTGAAAGAAATTCTGTCCCTGGTGGTCCAGTGGACCTGCTCCCCAGCCCACTCGTGGGCTTTGTAAAATTAAAAGTATTGAAAACACAATGGAGTTAGCACAAGGACGTGGTGCTTCCATACTATTTTAATCATTAAAATAGTAGTAGAGACATAGCCAGTATAGAGAGTTCAAAATAATTTATTCATATGCTGTAACCTGTCGATTTTCGATGTAGGTCACATCCTTTCTCTGAGAAAGGATGTGACCTACATCCGAAACGCATCAGGTTTTTGGCATATGTGAATAAAGTTATTTTTTACAGACTTGTGCCCTTGCTACTGGAGGTGTGTGTGCTCTACTTTTTATGTTTTTGTGAAAATTAAAAGTATCCCTGGTGGTCCTGTGGACCGAATCCAGCCCAATCACAGGCTTTGTAAAATTGAAAGTATCCCTGGTGGTCCAGTAGACTGAATCCAGCCCGATCGCGGGCTTTGTGAAATTAAAAGTATCCCTGGTGGTTCTCTGGACCGTATCCAGCCTGATTGCAGACTTTGTCAAGGAAGAATCCCTGGTGGTCCAGCGGTACCCCCCTCCCAAGGCACCCATGCAGACCTGCCACCCCGCTTCCCCCCCCATCAGCGGCAGGTGGAATCCATTCACATATCGGGACCGTGTTGTACAGTGTGGTCTGCACACCCATTGGTTCATGCTGTGGACCAATGGGCGTATAGCCGTACAGTACACTGTCAGTTGGTGGGTGGCTGGGCGGCTTAGGGTGGGGAGCTGCCACCCACTGCTGACGGGGGGGGCAGGGTGGTGGGTCTGCATGGGTGAATAGGGAGGGGGGTACCGCTGGACCACCAGAGATACTTTTAATTTTACAAAGCCTGCGATCGGGCTGGATTCGGTCCACTGAACCACCAGGGATACTTTTAATTTGACAAAGCCCGCGATTGGGCTGGGGAGCAGGTCCACTGGACCACCAGGGAATGATTTTATGTCATTATGCCTACGATCGGGGGAGGGTCCACTGAACCAACAGGGATATATTACATTTACAATGCCCATGATCGGGCGTGGGGTGGCGACACTCGGCCTGTGTCTTGGGAGGTCGGGTGGCCACCCACAGCAGGAGGCTGCCGTGTTGCACCCTGCAATATGGCAGCTCACCTGTGGGTGGCCAGTCCTTACTCCAATTTTTTTCGACAGATCTTTGCACCCCCCTGTGTGGCGCAAGACAGGTGTGTGCTTGCATATACGCCACACATCCCGGGCTGAATATTGGGATGTGCCGAATATGCATGGGCATGCACCCTGCACTTGCATTGCATACATTACTGGTGCACCCCAGCGCTGGGATTTAGCAGTGCAACATCCCCTTTATTATCACCGGGCGATTAGTGGGGTTGCGGCATAATATGTTGCGCCATGCGCAACCTCTTTGAATATCCCGCCTCTGTGTTTTGTTAATTTTGGTTCAGTTCAATTCATTAATTTCAGGTGCTGCTAGATTGCTGTGCCATTTTCTTGTATTAGCCTCTATTTCATCAACATTCTCCCCTTCAAAGCAATTGCTATTGTCAGCAATAAACCTGGTGTTTTCTCATTTAGACATCTCTTCCTGGGTCAGTGAAAAAGTAAACTCTGTTTTTTTTCACTGTTAGTGAGGATATCAAGATGGCAGTTTAAAATTGTTTTTATTTCTGTTTAAATCTCAAAGGAATGGATTTCTAAGTGTTAAGTGGTTCCATGTTTCAACTAGTGCTGTTATGTTCAGACAACAGCACTGGGTTCCAAATTGTTAAGCCAGTCATCAGATTTCAGGATTTATTCTAGCTATATAATAGTATTGTTTAAATGCTGATGACTGAGACTGACAGTAAAATTTAACTGACCAGAAGGCAGGAGGATGCTACTGGCAGGGAGATAGAAGGGGGGTTTGGGATACATGAAAGGGTTTGGTAGCTGGTGGGTGGGGGGAGAAGTTACAGCACAGTGCGTGGGGTAGGTATTTTACGCACTGAAAGGATAGCAATTCATGTATGTTTCTCCTGGGAATTGCTTAAATGCACGTGGTAGAACTACACAGATTGCCTAATTTAACTGAGAAATGGTAATTTGCATAGTTCTGCGTGTGAATGTGGGCAATTCTTTGGTGGAATAACTACACAAATTGCAGTTGTCAGAGAAGCGAAGTTTCCAAAATTCACAATTTATTTCATGACACAAATTTTGCAAACTGTGCTCATCTCTGCTCTCAACACTGCATGGGCAGATGGATCGAGGTGCACCCTGAGGGACAGATAAAATCAACTCATACTCCTTGCTGGCCATTTTCTGACAGACAGCTGATAAGTAATTCAATATTTGCTTTTGATTCTTGCTTGTTGTCTGAAAGTGAAAGAGGGGCATGCAGTCTAGTACGCAGAGAGCAACAGTACTTCAGACCCACAGCAAACAGCACAGCAGCAGTGAGTAGCCTTCTGCATCAGCTTCTCCATCTGCAGGGCTCCGAGCACTACTTTACGGTGAGGGAATGGTAAGGAATTCTGAAGCCTTTAATTGCACTTCTACACAAAAGGAACACAGTGATCCGATAAGTTGGGGTTTATCCCCCTTCACCCGGGTACAGTTTTCAAAACGTGATACATAAATTAATGTGCAAACTACCTCAGATCAACATGACTTAAATCTTTCTGGATTTTAACGTGATGCAACATCATCATTCAATGTCTGTCACAATAGGTGGTGACTTGCTTTCCTGTGACTATGGTTCAGTCCTACAATACTGAGGGAAAAATGACTGGGAGGTCAGCACTTTAAATTCATAAGAATATTGTCATGGGGCAATTTTCTGAAAGAAAACTAGGCCCAATGCTGTGGGAGTGTAGCACAGTTAGTAACCTGAGTATAATATTCTCACTTTAAAAAAAACAAAGGCAATTATCCACCTGTCTCTTCTTCTAGCAACAGCTTGCTCAGGTCCACTGATTTAATGCATTAATCACGAGTGTTCAAGCAGGCTACCTATAGGCTGACCACATCTTCAGAACATGTTGGTTCTTTACTGCATTCTGCCAGTCAAACAGTACTCTGGGTATCTGTGTGCCTTTTGAAGCCTCCGTCCAGTGCATAAAAAGTAAAATTTCTGAGTGGGGGTGCTGTTGAGCTGTTGTGAGAGAGAGTTGTGGCTGTTTGAAGCGCCACGGTTTTTCATCAAACTTTGCTTTTAAACTCTCTTTAAAACCTCTCTCGAAAAACCACTATTGGAGTTGGTGAGTTTGAGTGTTTTTAATGGATAAATTTGTATCCCCGAAAATCTCCGGGAAAGGTGCTTCAGTGCATGGGCCTGAGGGTTCTCAAGCGATGGCTGGAGCTGAGACATCTCCTAGTATTCAGATGCGCTCGGAGCAGGGCGCTAAGCCCAAACAACAAGGGAAACCGACTCTAGCATTAATTCACTCTCTATTGACTGAGTTTCAGATCAAAGTTCGTCATTTGACTATGAGAATCAAAGCATCATTGGAAGATATAACTTCATGTTGTCAGGTAATTGAGAAGAGACTTGAGAATGTGGAATCCACAGTAAAAGGGGGTCAGAAAGAAATTAAAGCCTTGTCGGCTAGAACCTTGACTTTAGAGGGGGCGATTAACCCTGCGCTGCATGAACAGGTGGCTCAAGTAGCGAGGTTGGAGCGGCTTGAAAATAACGCTTTGAGGAAAAATCTGTGGTTAATAGGTTTTTCAGTTTCTATTCCTCTAACTGATCTGAAGGAGACTGTGGAAAAAGCACTAACTTCAGTTTTCTCAGTAGAATCTCCACTTTCGCTTGAACATGTTTTTAGACCTCCTAGTCACTTAGCAAAGGAATCTATGATGGACCAGCAGAGGGCAAGATTTATTATTTTGACATTTTATGATTTGAACGACTGTAATAAATTACTTCAAATGGCTAGAACAGTAAAGAAATGCTTCTATGAGGGACACAGGTTTCACTTATACCTGGATTTCTGTTTACAAACGCAGCGAAGGTGCAAAAGGTTTTTGCCAATAATGTCTGAATTTAAAGAGGCAGGACTTTTGGTTAGTTTGTTGGTTCCTGCAAGGCTTAGGGTACTGTTTCAAAGAAAACCCTATTTTTTTGAAACTATTGATTCAGCTAAGTCCTTCTTTGAAACAAATGTGAGACTACCTGAGAATTTGGATTTGGATTCTGATCTTGAGAAGAAAGAGGCTGAAATTACCGAGTATCATCCAGTGAACATTTAAGTGTCCCCCCCCCTCCACTTTTTTCCTCTTTTGTTGTGTATGAAGATTTTCCTTCTGAAGAAATAGTTTTTTTTTTTTTTAGATTTTGATGGGCTTTGAGATGAATTCATAAATGGGGAACTGCTTTAAGAGTTACTTGTTGGGGCTCGATTAATGTTAATGTTTTTTTTTTTCCTTAGAGTGGGAAGTAAAAGCATGGAGCACAAATAAGTAATTATTGACTAAAAGATGCTGATAGGCTCATGGTAAATATACTGTTTGTTATGTTTTCTTTTTTCCCCAAAAAAATATAAAAAAAAATTCCTTTTTATGCTTTATTAAGTTAATTTCTGAAGTGAAGTATTTCATTTACTTACTGTTTCTTGTGAAGATGAAAATGTATTGTTTATTATTATTTTATTTAAGAAATAAAAATAAAATAAAAAAAAAAAGTACAATTTCTATCCCTGTACCAAAGCATCTTTTTCTGGCATATTATATAGCCAAAAGAATGCATTCCAGGCCACAAGACTAGAGAAGCTGTATGCCTATATATAAATAAGGTACCAAATAATATGCACCCCCAGAATTTGACTTAATTCAAGTGTTTACTGTATCTTCCTACCCAGTTATCTCATGCTTAAATGGGCAGACTGAGTGGGCCAAGCGGCTCTTATCTGCCATCATAGTCTATGTTTCTATACTGGGCTCACTGGCAACCTCCCTTCACAGAAATCCACTCATGTCTGACCTGCATACCCCCCTCTGGATCAGGGTACAGTGTTGTCAGGGTGGGCATCATCTTAAGTCTGTAATTTCCTTCAGTATTTACTAACTTACCCAGTCTGTGTCTCAGGCCCCCCAAATGTTGATGGCAAGACTCTGAGCTTGCACATGAATTGGTATGCCAACACACAAGTTAGCTTCCCACCCTGCTTTATGAATGGCATCACACATGCTCTCCTTTCTGCAGGCATCACAGGGGCCTTGGAAAAATGGCAAACCAGCCTTCCTCGTCTCAGAAACTGGGAGCACGCAGGCCAATTCTCCACCATCTTCTGTCAGAATAGCAACTTGCTCTCTAGTTGCAGGGCTATTGATCTAGCTTAAATCTGATTTTTTTAACAAGTGTCTCAGCTTTCTTGAAATGTGACTAATTACAGTTAGGAATAATTATAATATTGGATGATGCATGTCCCTTTCATCTGTCAATCCAATGTAACAGTCTAATCCTGCAGTTTGCACACAACTGCAATTATTTTTTTCCACCATGTGTTCTTGCCTTGTGTTTCTCTCAATTAGTTCCCTTCTGCTGGTGAGACCCCCAGCCCTGTCATCCACCCCTGGGACTTACTGGAGCTACTTGCCTTACAACAATGGGTGAGTGGGTGTCTCAGTGATTGGTGCCAGACTTACAGGGTCACCAGCATCATTGCCCCTGGGTTGCAGCTGGCATGCATGCATGCAATGGTAGGTACATACAATGTAAAGACATTGCACCCCTCATTATCCACTTCTGGCATTCAATCTGGGTGACTGCTGCTGTACCTACTAACCTCCACTAGGTGGCAGCCAAGCAGCAATACACACTGTCTTCCTTTCTGGAAGGAGGAGAGCAATCAGTGGCTGCTCAGTCCTTCTTCCCGGACTAGTCCCTGAATATCTCTGGTCCGCTCCAGAACCTGGGTCACTAACATGACATATGGTGCCTTAGTCTACCACTATACTGGGCCAGCATACCCCGCTATTAATTATTAAAAATTAGAGAAAGAAAGCAAAGAGAAAAATAAAATGCAAAACAAAGAGGTGGCATTCATTTTCCAGGTTATTGGATCAGGCTAATCCTACAAATGGAGATAAATAGGCTTACAGGAAGTAATTTTATGACATTGGTAAGAAAACGGTATCAGTCAGACTCATTGCTTACGGTTTGTTTGTTTCTCATGGAGGTGAAAATTATTTCTATCCCACTCAGTTGTGTTCACAACAACCTACCTATTAATCATGACCTGCTCTGCATGAGTCTGTCATATTGTATGAAGGAAACAATTGCTTTCTGACACAGTGCATCACAACCCACTGTGCTGAAACTGCATTTACACCCAGATGGTTTGCAGTATTGACATTTTGATACGAAACCCCTACTCACCCAACCAATCTTCTGGATAGGGGGATGTCAACTAGAAATTTGTAAAACAGATTGTACTGACTATACAGTACATGACCTACATTACTTCTTCTCTCTTTGAAATTGCAGTTTATGTCACTAAAAAGTTGGTATTTGAAGCAAATAGTAAAAGTCATTGTCTATTTCTCTTTCAGAATACATATCTGGGCACTAAGTCTTTTATTACAACAGTTACCTGACTTGTTGCCAGTTCTTAAGATGTTGACCGTGATTTTGGTCACTTGTCCCTTGTCTGTAAGGCACGCTGATTGAGAGGTCTGGTTTTGGCTTTAAGAAATTTAAAGGAACCGTGAAACAAAACTGGGGGAAAAAATGTATCCTACCTTTTTCACTATAAAAGATTCCAGGCGCCAGATATTGAAAACTTTGCCTGATGGACAAAGTGATTGCACCCTGTTTGCCTCGGGATTGCACCCATGCACAATATTCAAAGGGAGCTTTTGTGTGCACTAACAGGGTTAGAACATGCAAAAAAATAATGTATGTGGTGGGAAAAGGGAGGGGCGGGGACAGAAATAGCAGTGCAGTGCCATATTCGGTGCATTTGTGCTATGCAAAGGGGTTAGCTTAGGTCATTTTGCACAGTACAAATACCGCCAATCAAAACCCTTGACATACTTCAGGCAACCCTAGTGGCTGCTGGAGCCATTGCAATCAATGAGCAAGTTGGTTGTGGGGGGAGCACACCTGCTTCCTCATATTTAGTGACACCCCCATCCACCGGTCACCCTTGCTGCTAAAGTAAAAAATGTCCCTGGTGTCCTGTGGTCCCCCACCCTCTGATCACTAGCCCTGGTGGAATGTAAAGCATTGCTGGTGTCCAGTGGTCCTCCCAGTCACTGGTCCCCAACCCCATAGTTGATCACAGATTCCCCGGCATCTAGTGGCCACCCCCCCCACCGATCCTTGTCCAAGTACCAATGTACCCCTTCCCTGCATCTAGCACCCTCCTCACACACTGCAGACACTAACAAGCCCATCCTGCCAACCCCTCTTACCTTCTGCACCAATGCCACAAATCTCATACAGCAACTGGCACAGCACTCCTCTCACCTCCTCAGCTGGCCACCATATTTGCCATCTACATCAATAACATTGACTCAGGCCTCACAAATTCTAATGTTCACCTGTTTGCAGATGACGCTGTCCTTTATGTAAGCAATCCATCACCAAAAAATGCCTATGATCTACTACAAGCTGACTTCTCCTTACTGCAACACAAATTACTTGAAAAGAAGCTTCTATTAAATGCCAAGAAGACTAAAGCTGTGTTCATCTCCACCAATACCTACTCACCGAACATTCTTCCCCAACTTTCTACCGTCCTTGGTGAGAGCCTTGATTATGTAGATAAATTCAAATATCTGGGGGTCTGATTGACAACAGGCTTGATTTCACCAGACACATTGAAAAGCTCCTGAAAAACTAAGGCAAAGGCTTGGCCTATTCTTCAGGATCAAACATTTTCTAAACAGAGAATCTAAGCAGAGATTAATCCAGGCTTCATTTATATCCCTCCTTGATTACGCAGACTTCCTATATGGCCACTGCTCCCTGTCCTACCTAAATAAACTGGATACCCTGTACCATAGAGCTCTAAGGTTCATCACTGACCTTCCTTTTAGTACCCACCACTGTTCTCTCTATGCTGCAGTTGGCTGGACATCCCTACATCACAGAAGGAACAAAAATGCTGCTCTTTGGATATACAAAGCTCTGACAAATAAACTACCATCCTACATTTCTGATTGCTTCTCTCTTGTTACTCCAAGGCCATATGCCCTAAGAAGCAATAACCTCATCTTGCTGAATCTACCTAAGGCATGTACCCAACATGGAAGGGCTGCAATCAACTACTTTCTAGCACACATCTGGAACTCTCTACAAAAGACCCTGAAGCTGAACACTTTCATTCATGTAGTCTCCTTCAAAAAGCTGTACCTAAATCTTTTCCCAGAGATATGCAACTGCTTTCACAATTCCTAGCCTCTTCAGACCCTTTTCACCCTGCCCCATTAGATTCCCCCTCCCTTATCTGTTCATGCATTCATCCATTAACTTCTATATTATCTACCTCCTAAACCCCTACTCATTACTTTTTTTTTCTATATTTGCTCTGGTGCCCAATACCACTGTTTACTTGCCTTGTATATATGTGTATATTATTGCATTTGCTCATTCTTTGTTGCTTATTCTTTGTTACTGTACTCATTCTATATTTGTATATTTGTGAGTTTAAACCATTTTGTTGTTTATGACCAATCAGGTCCATCTTGTAAATGAGCTATGCTCAATGATGTTCGCCTGAATAAATAAAGATTTTGATTTGATTTGATTTGATATGGATAGACAGGGAGCTCTTGTCCAATGCACTGTACAGGGTGCACATCTTTTGTATGGTACAGGCAGCATGGCCTGTGTACTGTACAGGGAGTGTGCTCCCTGTACAGGACACAGGTTGCAGAATCATTGTGCAATACACAGACCATGCTCCCAGTATAAGCTGCACACTACCTATACAGTACACAGACCATGCTTCCTGTACAATACAGAGGATGTGTGCCCTGTACAGTACATTGAACACGTGCTCCCTGTTTGTCCATATGGCAGCCAGCAGAATAGGTGACAGAAGGGCTGTGCCAGTGGCCATATGGGATCCATGGCACCAGCACTGAAGGTAAAGGGGAGTTGGCAGGGTGGATTTGTCAGTGCCCCCAGTGCAGGGTGGAGATAGACACCAGTGAAGCGTACGTTAGTATGGGTAAGGGGGCAGTGGGTGGGGATGCCACTAGATGCCATGGAATCTGTGATCAACTACGGGGTTGGCAATCAGCGGGTGGGGGCAGCAGTGTACACCAGGGATGATTTACATTTCGCCAGGCTGGTGATCTGAGGGTGGAGAGACCACTAGTCACCAGGGATGATTTACATTCCACTGAGGCTGGTGACTGGAGGTTGGGGATCACTAGGCACCAGGGAATGAATGTTAATTTACCAGGGAGGTGACCAGAGGGTGTGGGGTCCACTAGGCACCAGGAATGATTTATGTTACACCAGGGATGGTGATCAGAAGGTAGGGGAACCATTTGGCACCAAGGAAACATTTTTAATTTATGGGGGACAGCAATTGGAGGGTGGAGGACCACTAGGCACCAAGAAATGATATTTTAATTTACCAGGGATGATGATCAGAGGGTGGGGGGGACCACTAGGCACCATGGAAAATGTTTAACCAATGGGGAACGGCAACAGGAGGGTGAAGAGGACCATTAGGCATCAGGGAGTCTTTCCAGTTCCCAGGACTGGGCAATCAGGGTGGGGGTGGAGCAGGTCATAGGACACAAATTTGAACTGGTTCCCATGCAAATGTGCCCATAATGAGCATGCAAATGGTCCTTTAGTGCCTTGCATGCTCAATGGGCTCATTTGCATGGGATCATCTGACTATTGCACTGGGAGCAACTGGTGCTGTCTGGTCTGGTAGTGCTCTTCCTTGCACTGCTGGGTTCCATGTTGGTGCAGTGCTACCCAGCTTAGTGCTGTGCCGACATGCCCCTATATTCAGTTGGATAGTGCCAGTGCACTATCCGACTGAATATAGCATCCTCAGGGTCATGGGCAATGAGCAAGCACAACACTTTGTGCTCCGCTCTTCCCATTTTTTGAATATCAGGCCCCAGGCATCTTCCATTTTTATTTGGTGGTAAAAGTCTCTAGTTCCATCAAAATTTGAGAATTTAGTGAATGTTTTAATTTAGGTTTTTTTCAAGAAAAAAAAACATGTCAGGCACATTTAACTTAGAATACCATTGCAGACCTGGCAAGGGCTGGATCGAGAATTTAAAAAGAACTCAGAATATGCAGCATCGGAAGTACCTAGAAAGGCAGATTTCACAAGTATGCTAATATTTTCATTGATGTGAAACTAGCTTTTGAGAAGCATATATTTTGTTGCACTGCTACTTTATGACTCTTTACGGTGAAAAAACAATCATGTAGCTTAGGAGCATATAGAGCATTGACACATTATAAGGCATTTGTTTTACATGTCAAAGGATATTATTCTGGCTTTTACTTAAGACCCCTCTGTTTAGAGTAAACAACTACTGCAACAATATATCCTTAAGAGTACAGTATACAGAATGCAGAAAGTATTCTGAGGTATTTGCATTGCTCATATAGTGAAAACAAGAGGACTTTATTTTCTCCATCTCTCATCTTCAATTATATTTCATGGTCAGGTCAATAATGTGTGTTGCCATGTCAACCCCATTTGAGTCATATTGAAGAGCTTTAGCTGCTAATTTGTATTCATTGCTTGTTGCTAGCCCTCTTACTATACCTTCATCTCCATGGTAACATGATCACTCACTTTACGCTGATAACACTGTGATGATCTTTTTCTTAAACTCCCTTGCATTTGCGTAACTGTGCTTCAAAGGATGACAACTTGAACTGCTGAGACACTGAAACCTGAATAGTGCTACTTATCTGACGGTGTCTCAGCACTTCCTGTGAGGGGGCAAGTGAGTGTCTACACAAGTTAGGTGTTCTGTCATCAAGAGGCACGTCTCTCCCAGTAACATTCAGTCAGCTCCATCACAGCAAGTGTCATTTTAAGAATATTGTGCACATAAATTAAATTGTATGTGTTGTGGTCTTCGGGATATTTCATTTTCTATTGCAGTAGATTCTTCAGTGCTGTTACAGGCTACAAAATCCATCTCATCATTGTGAAATTGTCACCAAAACCATATGGCCAGGAATTAAATCAACCTGATTTGGCTGGTTAAAGTTTTCTAGGTTAGACTGTGGTTTTCAACAGAGACTATTTTATTAATTTCTATGATTTATTGGTAGATTAACCAGTCTGTTGCTCACTGATGCCCAGGGGTGGAACAAAATATAATAGGCACATTTTCAGAATCCTTTATCTGTGTCTCTCTAACCAGAAGAAATGGACTGATAAATATCTTCCCCTTTATTAGGTAGACTGTCCCCTACTGCCCTGCTTTCAACTTTTAATGTAAAATTCTTTCAGATTATTAAAATAATAATGGGGGTGTAAAACAATCACTTTTTGATTAATGGTTTTGTTAAAGTAGGATATGAATAGGCTACTGCTGTGAAAAATCATACTTGGTTGAATTACAGGAAATGTTATAAAGAGTTTCAAGTTGCGACTTGTGCTATGGCATTCCCTTTATAAAGACAGGTGTCATTTCTGAATGTATTTTGTTTTTACATTATGATTTTTATAAAACTGAGCATTTTTTAAGGTGGAGCCAAAGCAGGGGAATGCAAGAATTTGATGAGTGGGCTGAGATGTTTGGTGGGAGAAGTCATTGTATGTTCACTGTTCCGTGCCTGTGCTTGCCTGACATTTTCAGTGTATACTGCTATTGCCTGTAGTTATGAAGGCTGCAGAGGAAACCCGTATCTAATCTGGAAGTCACATCATTCTCATGCAGACCTGAAAACATCAAGGGGGTGGGGCATTTTCAAGAGAGATTATTGTAGATGTATATGTGTTTTCCACCTGTTTGCATCCTCATCAACCGTGCCAAATCACAAGAGTCCTATTTTCTTGTTAACAGTTTTTTATGTGCCTCTGTCCCTGATCTGGAGTGTGCCCCCTAGCCCCATTCCTGACCCACTGGACTTACTGGCTATCCATGACTTGCACAGTACCAGATTTGGTGGGTAGCCAACCACTTGTGCTCATGCAGGGCCTGCAGGGGACGTTAAGTGGCCTGAGGATTTTCCTCTTGCTTTGCCATCCCAGGGATGTTGGCGTGCAGTGACCAATGCACATGTCTGCAGATGTGCCCCCATGTCTGACTATTCCCATTGTTGCTTCAACCAGGCATCCACTAGGTGGCAGTCAAGTGGTGGGACACAGTATTCAACCCTCACTGAGGGAGGAAAACTGCTCTATGATGCTCAGTCATCTCTGCACACATGGCTGGCTCCAGAAAAACCCTGGTCCATTCCCGAACCCCATGTCTAGTGTGGCAGGGGGGGTTGGGTGACAAGCACCTAAGCCCACCATGCCAGTAAGCTGGGTCATGTGTCCTATTTTTAAAGTGTTGGGGTTTTCTGGCAGTTATCTTCAATTTTAGCAGCTTGCTTAAAAAATGATGCATTAATATATATATATATATATATATATATATATATATATATATATATATATATATATAAAAAGAAGTATGTGTAAAAAAAATGACATTCTTAAAAATATTTTTTTTTGATGCAAGTTCCATGTTTTGCATCCAAACAGCTAGATCGTGTGTAAAATAGTGTAACAGTGGGGATAGAAGTCTACTTTGAAAATATGGGTTGAAATATCAGGTTCAGAATCCTGCCCAGTATTTTCTTCCAGCATGATTTGTTTTACAATTTATTTACTCAGGATAACAGAGCTGAGCTGCAACATCTCATTTCCAGTGGGGTCCAGTGCCTGCTACCCACTTCTGTAGCTGTGTGAACCAGAGCACTCTGAGGCAAGGCTATATGCACAAGGTCATACACTGAGTATTTTGCACTAGCAGGATTTGAACCTGCAATCTACTGGTGCTTCTCCACTATGCCACATTGTCTCTGTAATGCAAGGATGTTGCTATGAAGCATGATGCTAAGGTATTGCGCTATTAATAAACTTTCTGAACTGTCAGCCTTACACATTTGGTGTACTTAATTGAACTTTTTCAGCAATTGCTCCTTATGTTATGGTACAGTATTACTTTGATATACTTACCCATTTGTATGCCTGATCTCTCACCTTTTACTGTAAGTGACATGAGGACTGTCTTCTTTTAATTGCCTCTATTGTATTAAATGGCTTTACTTCCTCTACACCCTCCCCTTTGTTAAGAAGGTCTGTAATCCACAAACTCTTGTTTGCATTCTGAAATGCAGGTTAATTTTCTCTATGCCTGATGAAGGGACCTTGCACGTCTCAAAAGCTTGTGTAAAAATTCCTCAGTTAATCTAATTAAGCAATAAGGAATGACAGGTTGTGCATCATCGCTGAATAACATCACACCTATGGTGGGTCAAAGCATGAAGCCGTAGGCTGAGTGCTTCCGCCATTCTAGGTGTGATGTTATTCAGGGACAACTCACACCCTGGAGTGCCTTATTGCGATCATAATATGCCTATAAAATATCTGACAAGACTTTAATGATTAAGCAATAAACATAAGAAACAAATCAGAAGTTATAACTTTATTATAATTCATTTAGACATAAAATAGAGATAAACTAGTCCCTTCAAGAGCTTTACTGCATCCCTCCATATTGCTTACACTGACTTTTTTATAGACAATTTTAATACTTTGAGCTTAGCAATATTTTTTATACTCCTGCTTTTATCACATTTTTCACTCTGCAGAATTGAACACATTGATATTGACAGTCCCATTTAGTGTCCCTATAGAGATCAATTGTGCTGCGGCAGAGGCATCCATATGGTTATTTTCTGTATTTCCTTGTTTTTTTTTAACAGGAACGAAGACTGTTCTAACAAACAGAAAAAAACAATTAAGCAATAAGACATGACAGGGTATGCATTGTGGTTGGATAGTGGCACACCTCAGGTAAGCCATGAGGCATGAGGCATGGCCGAGTGACTTCATTTCAACCACCCGAGAAGTGCTGTTACCACACCACAATGTATATCCTGGAGTGTTGTACTGTTATTATAAAATGGGTCCAATACGTTTTTGGTTTTTTTTTCAGGGGTGGTGAAGAAATGCATCAAATCAAAAAGAAACATTTTTCTGACTTTTTTTAAAACAGTCCCAGCACATGCCATCACTGACATGCCATCTCAGGTTTAAATATTATGTACAGCAAAATTAATTTATTTTTAATTAGCTCTTAAACCCTCTAGTTTTCCCCAACCCACCCCTTGTTACCCATTTCCTTCGCCTTTCTTTCTTCTTCTTTATAATATTCCCTCCCTTTTCTCTGTCTTGTTTATTTTCTGTCTTGCCAACATTCAAGAGATGGAATGTTCACTTCAGATAGACTGCAAGAATTCAAACCTCTGCTCAGTTCTGCTGGCAGAATGTTTACTCCCACTAGCACACAACAGAAGGCTTCAGATGGAACCAGGGTTTTTGTTTTGTCTGTTATAGCTTAAACAACACATATTTCCCTAATAAGCAGGTGAGGACAGGAGGTTGATTTTGCATGGTCAGCAAAGAAACACCATAAATTACAATTCTAAGTACTGTAGTACTCCATTTTTTTTATTGAAATTCGGTAAGTTTTATTTAGTTTCAACATGGCCATGAAAGGTCCTTTTTACACATCAGGCAACAAAGAAGGAGAAATAATACACAGGATTAGACAAACATACATAAAACAATCCCCGCCATGGTATCAACATACTGCACTAAGGTCGGTGCAACAACCCAAGGTGTACATCTCCCACTAAATGAAGTATAAGGTCTGTAACTTGCTCCACACCTTTTCATACTTTGGTAAATGGTTATTAACACTGGTAATGATGTTTTCTACTGAAAGGTTAGCTAGCAGTTCCTGCAGCCATTCTGAGTACAAAATAGTCTCAATGTCCAACCAGTGCCGGAGAACCAATTTCTTAACTGACATGGCAATCAGTGCCAAATGGTATTTTTGCTTGGAGACAGATATATGGGAGAGGGCCCCAACTAGGCAGACTGTAGGTTCTATATATTCCACCATCCTCAACAAGGGGTCACCCTTTTGCTTGATAAGGGATGAAAAAGGGGATACTTTGGGCACTCCTAAAAAATGTGCAACAGAGATCCCTCTTCTTGCAAGCAATGTCTGCAGGTCGAAGAGGGGGATTTGCCCATCTTAGCCATGTGAACTGGGGTAAAGTACATATTAGTAATAATCTAGAATTGCATCAGTCTTAGCCTGTCTTGGGATGCAAATCTGTGGGTGTTCTCCCATATCTTAGGGCAATTAAGTACCCTCTCTGGGAATTGAGCATTCCAATAGGCAGAGGATCCATCTAATTGTGGGAATGCCCTCTCAAGGAGCTGCACATAGCTATTGGGTACTGCATGAGGTTCGACAGCAGTGAGGCTGAATGGCTGCAGGAACCTACCCTGTTCCTCTACTGTATGGGTTACCTGTGATCTAACCAACATGTATCTGAGCTGAAATACCTTGAACCCTGAATGCATTCCTAAACCATAACATTTAATAATATCATCTGTGGACAGAATGTGCCCATTATGCAATAAGTCAACTACCCGTGCCTCTGTTAGCTGAGGTATCCATGATGGCTTAATACATTTGCCTCCAATTGTAAAGTTGGGGTTATTTACCATGGGTTGAATGGGGTCCTGAATGCGTCTGTAAGAAAAAAGTGCACACATCTGAGAATGAACTCTTACTGAGGTCCTATTGGCATCTTGGTCAGCTGTGGTGGGAGAAGCTTAACGGGGATGTGTAGGAGGGTTTCAGGAGCCAAGCCTTGTTCGGCCATCAGGTCCCTTTTAATTATGAGCTGTAAGGGACTGTATTGATCTACATCCGTCTCCCCTTCCTTTGCCATCCATTTCAGATATTTCACTGAGTGGCTTGCCCAGTAATATAATTTGAAGTGTGGGAGTCTAAAACTACTTTTACTCTTGGGGGCCGCTAACTTATAATAGGCTTGCCGAGCTGGTTTGCCCTTCCAGAGGAAGTTAGAAATCAAAGTGTGTACTTTGGAGAACCAGTTGTGCAGCAACCATGAATTCAGCATGTTAAGGGGATAGAAGATGTAGGGTAAAACATTAATTTTCATCAAACTTATTCTACCCCAGAGTGACATTGGCAGAACCATCCACCTCTCCAAATCCTGATGTATTACTTGAATGAGGGCATCAAGATTACACTTTCTCAAGAGTCGCGTATCCCTGGTCAAGAAAATTCCCAGATATTTTAATTTTTTGGTCTCCCATTTTAGCCCTAAATCCACCACTTCTTGTTTAGGAGTAGCCAAGTTGAGGGAAGACTGTTGACTTCTCCAGGTTTAGTTTGTTGTTTGAAAGTTTGCCAAATTCCTTAATCAGATTCAGGGCACTGCTGATGGATACCCTGGGATTGGAGAGGTTGAGAAGGATGTCATCTGCATATGCCGATAACTTAAGTTCTTGTCCCCCTATTGTTATCCCCTGTATACCTGGATCCAACTGGAGCTGAGTCAGGAGGGGCTCCAAATATAAATTAGACAAGAGAGGAGATAGAGGACACCCCTGTCTGGTACCAGAAAACAATGGAAAGGAAGAGGAAAGAACTCTGTTGCAGTATATTCAGGCACTGGGCTTATTGTAGAGGGCTGTGGCTCACTGCACAAAAAGGGGAGGGAGACCAAACCTAAGCAACTCCAAGCCTTCTCTACATCCAAGGAGACCAACACCATAGGAGTTGCGCTATCCTGGGACACAGAGACAATATGATCCAGTTTTCTTAGATGGTCAGAAGATGACCTACACGCCATAAATCCTACTTGTTCTGCACATATCAGGAAGGGCATAACTTGACTCTGCCAATCCACCATTATGTTAGTTAGAATTTTAATATCGTAATTCTATAGCGAAATCGGTCTGTAATTTGTCACTTGCTCCGGTCCCTCCCCTTTTTGTGCAGCACCACAATCAGAGTTTTCGAAAGGATAGGGGTCTTGACAGTCTACCACCAAGATGGCCTGAAACAGCCTACATAGCCATGGGGTCAGCTCCTCCTTAAATACTTTATAGAAATTGGATGAAAAACCATCCGGTCCCGGGACTTTATCTAGGGGAAATGCCCAGATCACCATCTTTATTTCCTCCTCAGTAAGAGGGGAAATCAGCCAGTTTTGTTGCTAGGGAGAGAGGGTAGGTAGCGGCAAACTGGCCAGGTAAGCATCTATCTGATCTTCTGAGGGTGGGTCGGGCCTAGCAGCATAAAGTTGCTTGTAAAAGTTTTCAAACTCTGATACAATGCAGTTAGGCTCCATCTGAAGGGAACCATCCCTAGATGAGCAGACTGCATTAATAAGCTGAGATGCTTCCTGTTGCTTCACTCATGATGCTAATAAGCGGCCTGCTTTCTCCCCTTGATCGGAGTAAGAGGACTTTGACTTGAGTATAGCATATTCTGCCTTTTCCTCAATCAGATCATTATATCTTGTACTTGCCTTTATGAGCTCCTGCCCGTGTGAATCAGGAGAGGATTGTGACATTTCTTTCTAGTTCCCTAATTTGTCCCAACAACTCTGTTACCTGGCTCTCCCTCTTACATTTCCTCATGGAGGTGATTGGTATAAGTTCACCCCATAAGAAGCATTTTAATGCCCCCCATTCTATATCAACCTGACCCGTGGTGTTTAGGTTATCTCTGTTGTACTGTACAATGCATTGTTTAATTCTCTCTAACACCCACTCATCCTTCAATAACCGTTTTTTTTATTTTCCATACCTTGTCAATACGATGGCTGGGAGATAGTGACAGTATACATTTCACCAGAGAATGATCCAAAATGACTTCCAGGTAGATCTCACATTCCATGAGACCACCCAGATGTTGTTTACTGATCATAAAATAAACAATATGGGATGAGGTCCCATGGACTGGAGAACGTAACGTGTAGTCCCGCAGATTGGAATGCAGCATGCTCCAGGGATCACATATACCCATCTTGTCCACTAGGTCCCTGATAGTCCTTTGAGTGGGGGACAGATAGTCCTTTGAGCGGGGGACAGACCCGCCTTCTCTTTGCCAGTCCTGTCTACATCTAGTGAAAATGGCAAGTTCCAGTCTCCTGCTAATAGGAGTGGAGTAGACAGGACAAGCAATAGAATGTTAAGTATGTCCATGAAGAAGGAGGGTGAGTCTATGTTTGGCCCATATATAGATCCTAGGACTATATCGGATCTGTCCAGAGTGCCCAAAATGAACACATACCTAGCCTGTGGGTCTTGTTTAAAACTGAGGGACCTAGTAATCAAAATGGCAACCCCTCTACTCTGTGTGCTCCTGCCTGCATTAAAAATTTGACCTATATTAAGCCTATGCAGTAAATTAGCTTCATTTTCTCACAGGTGTGACTCCTGTAGGAAAATGATTTGTCCCTTAACCGCTTGTAGGTGCTTGAGGACCTTGTATCTCTTGTGTTTGATGTGCACCCCTTTAACATTCCATGAATTCACAAGTAGCTTAGCCATGCCTAATTATGGTTAAGAGCTCTAGAGTACGATGATAAAAGAAAAAGAATGGACTGTCCCCTCACTGATACCATGGAGCCCATCACCCCACCCACCACCGCTGTCCCAGAAACACAGTACAATACAAATTCATTTCCTTACCATTCCCCTCCTCCCTCTACATCCTCTGAAATAGCATTCCAACTTATAATGTAAATTAAACCCCATACCTTAGCAGAGAATTGTAACCCAATAAACTGGAAAAACACACCCTTTCCCAGGAAGTGATAAGGTTCCCTCCTTTGATTCGGTGCATGATGCTGCCAGTCCGAGCAGTTAAAACTCCCATCCCCCCCACATCTCTCCTCTCCTTTGTTAAACAAGAAATCCAAGTAAACTTCCTTATGTGAACACACAGCTGAACTACTTAATTAACAGAGATCTAATCTGCAGGATGAATTATAACTATAATAAAAAAGGAAGAAAGAAAAAAAACACAAGAAAAACAAGATATAGGAACTTCTATTCTGTTCTCTATATTGCCCTAGTGCTCTATATTGCCCTCAGCTAGCTTTAATTGCTGCCCAGCTATGGTTGTTAGTCCATAAAAATTCTGAGCCTGACTCATGTGTTGTAGTCAAAAAGTAAACCAGGAGCCCCCCAGAATAGTTAAAGTAAAATGTCAGAGCAGTAAACAGATCCATCAACCCTTTAAATTAAGCTGTTTGTCACCCCTTACTAGAACATAAGGAGAACCCAGGGAATCAGGGGCAAATCAGTTTGGGAAGACCAGTCCCAGGCAGCAATCAGTCTTTAATTCAGACATTGCGGTAGTTCACACGGTCGCATAGCAGAGCTGCTAGCAATGAGTCTTAGCATGCATCCAGCTGCACAATAGTGTGCATCATCACGCTGCCGCTCATTGCCGATGATTCATGGAGTCATTTCACTGCTCGGAGCAGCTATTATGAGGCCTAAATGGTCATGACCCCCCTTTGAAAGTCCTTTCGGATCTGTACAGCTCCACATTATCGAGAGAATCATCTCAGCTCCTTTTGCAGAAATGGCATTCAAAAAGGAAATTTGGGGTGAAAAATAATGCCCGACTAGTAACTGCTAGTATTGTGCAACAGGGGAGCCATTAATGAGAAAATAGACTTAGTGCAGCCTGGGGCTACAAATATTGTTTGGGGCTACTTAGAGTTCACACTTGTAGGCTACCAGCCCTTGAAGAAATCAACAGAAGTGCAGCAATCACCTTAGTAGACACCAATTTCCATCCTCTAAAAAAGAAAAACTAATTTCTTGAATAGTTCGGGAAGAAGGCACTGTAGTTCTTGAGCTGCTTGCTCATTCAGCTCAAAGGAGTGCCACTTCTCTTGCACTCTGACTTGCAACTGTGCCGGATATAACATACAAAAGCATAGCACCAGCAGGAATTAGACAAGACACAATGGAATGAAAAGAGCCCAGTTTCTGCTGCGCAGATACCGGTAGATCCTGTAAGATCCAAATCTTATGACCTTCCCACATCACAGCTTGAATGTCCCTTAATTTTGTGATTGCATGCTGTTTGTCCAGAAAAAGTAACAGTCTTAGAGTAAATGGCCTAGGAGATGATCCTGGGATTGGCTTGGAGTGCAGTGCCCAGTGTGCGTGCTCAACAATATAGGAAGGCCCATTGGGTGAGGGGCCTGCTATTTTCTCCAGCAACTTTTGGGTAAACTTTATAGGTGCGGACCCTTCCTCTTCCTCCAGGAGCCCCAGCACCACCAGATTGTTATGGCGACTGCGTCCCTCAAGGTCTTCCAATTTTAATTCCATCTTATTTAATTGCTTTTTCAAGGAAGTCATTTCTGGCTCCATATTCAAGTTCCACTTTTCTAAGGAAATAGTGCGTGCTTCATTGTCTCACACTTGGCAAGAGACATCCCCCAAGTCTTTTTTAAGAAATGAGATTTCTGAGGTAAGAAATGTTAATGCCTCTTGAAGTGGTTTCATCTCAAGTAAGAATCGTTCCTCCGTGAGTGGTGCGGTGGCCATTTTGCTGGAGGCTGTAGGGGTAGGCTTGGTTGGTTGCTGCCTGGCTTTCTTAGCGGCCTTGTCTGGGGAAGGCGGTGGTGTGTGCCACAGGAGCTCTGGTTGCATTGTGACCTCCATCCTGTCAGAAAAGTTACTTGATGGCAATCAGATATCTGTGAGGTATCCTCCGTTATGTCACATATGGTTTAAGAGGAGCAAAATTTGTATTTACTGAAATATTCACTTAATTAAGAGAGCGGGAGAGAGGGAGTGAGACAGACACACTGCTTCTTCCTAGCCAGATATCACGTGACTCCTAGTACTTCATTTTTTTAAGTTATGTGTGTGTAACAAGAGTATTATGAGGGCAAATAACATTTAATTCTTATGTTTATAAATTTAAGACAGTTTAATTTTTATGGCCTAGTTGAAGGTTTGTAGTGAGTAAAGATGACAGCCACATTTATGATGGCAGTCAGGAATGGCTGGTACTATTGATTTTATTGTGAAGAGGCTACTGGACCTTCTTCCAGTGCTATCATCATGGGGATATCAGCACTAGGGTCTCAGCTCCTCAGCCAATCAGATTACTGGATTTTTTATAGCCATATTATAATGAAAGGTACAGTATTAGCACAAATAAATGTGTACTAGATGTTACGCTATAGCAGTGAATAACATTGAGAGTATTAAAGGAAACATGGTTTCTGCAGGTGAATAATAAATGAAGTTTTCCACTGACAGGATGATGTTCAGTAAGCAATAACCCATGACAAGGCATGGGTTTCTGGAGAATTACTGCACATCCTGGGCCAATTAGAAGACATTAGGTCAATCCTTAGTGCAAAGTCTGGTGATAACATTTCTGAGATTGCTAACTTTCATAAAGGACATTCAAGCCTTTTTCAAGCTATTCAAGGGGCTTTTGCAAATTATATTAATACTTGAATGAATCTCTGGTTTACAAAGTCTGTTTAGAAACTACCTCTGTCAAATAAAAGGTAATACCACCACCTTCTTTTGCATTAATTCTTTATGTCTTTCTTGCTTGTGATGCCTGGATCCTGTCTGCTCTAATATAACCCTATCAGGCATACCTCAAGTCTCATTGTACATTGCCCTATATACTTGTTGTGATCTCTTAGTTGCTGGGACTGTGACCCCCACCCCGCCACTCCACTGTGGATACTACAAGGCTGAAACCTTGGCCTGTACTCTTGAACCACCAGCCACAGTGGATAATATCTCAACCCTACTGATCCTATATGGGCTTTAGAAAAATGGGAATTTCTATAAACTCATAGCAGATCTATGGCAACACAGCACTACTACATGGCCATAAACCCTATGATCCACCCCTGACTTAAGCTCTTAATTGTGTTACTGTTTTAGGGAGACACTGAGTCAAACCTAGGCTCTAATCCTGCAAACATTAGAGTGTTCTCCCCTAAAGACCCCTGCTAGACTGGTACTAGGGGTCTTAAAGTCATGCATTTGAGCATATGTGAGGAACAAGAAAGGAGTAAACAAAGCAGTAGAACCACTTAAGGAAGAGAATGTACTCATTATGGATGATAAGATAGTAGCAGACCACCACAACGACTATTTTGCATCAGTATTTCAGGAATCCCAGTTGGATAAAGTCAACATGCAGATCAGGGATAGTACATCTGAATGTTCTCTGGAAATTACAGAAAGGGAGGCATATGAGGCTCTGACATCTCTCAATAAAAGGAAGTCCCAGGGGTTGGGCGATTTACACCAAATTTTGTTTAATGAAATGGTTTTTGAACTGGTTGATACCATAACTGAAATATTCAGAAGATCCCTGGATGAGTGTGAGGTGCAAGACAACTGGAGGAAGGCTATTGTCATGCCAATGTTTAAAAAGGGTGGCAGGGCACAGCAAGAAAATAATAGGCTGGTCAGCCTCATGTCTGTGTTGGGGAAGATAATTTCATCTTATTTTATTCTTTTGGTAACCGGGTAATGCCCACTAGGCACACATGCCTGTTTTCAGGGGCAACCGGGGAGCACTGGGTAGTTAAGTGACTTCCTTAGAGTCACACAGTATGCAAGTGGAGGTTGTAGGAATCAAACCCAGGTCTGCTGGATGTGCCAAGCTCATTCACAGCTCGTTACTCTAACCTCTAGGAATCTTGGAAGCCATACTGTGAAAATTCACAGAAGATCACCTAAGTCACATAGGAGTATGGGATATTAAGCAGCGTGGTTTCAAAATAGATAGAGCATGGCAAACAATCTTGGTTAGCTTTTTTGAGAAGGTGGGCAAGGCACTAGGCAAAGGTCAACCTGTTGAAGTGGTGTACCTGGACTTCATAAAGGTTTTTGACACAGTCACTCATGGAGAGCTGATTAAATGCCTAGAAGACTATAGTCCTGACAGCAGAATTATCATATGGATAAGAAAATGGCTGAAGCACAGGTCACAAATAGTTAGACTAAATGGAGTTGACTCTAGAAGGAGGGAGGTTTTGAATGGCATTCCCCAGTGGTCAGTGTTGGGGCCCACATTGTTTAATATATATGTCACTAGCACGAACATTGCAACAGGCAGGTGGATAAGTACATTTGCAGATGACACCAAAATAGGACATTTAGTCAAAACAAATGAGCAGATCAATGAACTCTAGTAAGAAATAAATGAGTTATATGTGTGGGCAGCAGCTAAAAAAAAGCGATTTCATTTTGAAAAATATGTGGTTAAGCAAAAAAAAAAAATGGCGGCAAAAAAATGGCGGCAACTTATAAAACTGTTAATCACATTCTTAGATCCACTGGTATTGAAAGGGATCTAGGGGGTGTTGGTGTCCACCAATCTCAGACTAGTAGACAATGCAATGAGACAATAGCCAACTGTAATAGAATTTTGGGATATACAAGGAGAAGTATTACAAGTAAGGATAAAAATGTGCTGTTGCCCATTTATACAATAGATCTCTGGTGAGATCACATTTGGAGTATTGTGGACTCATATGAATAATAGAATGGCTGAATAACAGATCATAAATAGTTGGACTAAATGGAGCTGACTTTAGTAGGAGGGAGGTTCTGAATGACATTCCCCAGTGGTTAGTGCTGGGGCCCACGTTGTTCAATATATACGTAAGTAGCGTGAACATTACAACAGACAGGTGGATAAGTAAATTTGCAGATGACACCAAAATAGGGCATTTAGTCAAAATAAATGAGCAGATCAATGAACTCTAATAAGAAATAAATGGGAGGGACATGGTTAGCGAGCGAAGATGGCAGACGCTCATTGAGAAAACTCCCTGAGACACCAGTTTTAACAGTGCTTAAATAGTCAGACACTGCATTTTTCAATGCATTAAAACAATGAGGGAATACCACTTAAGGTTGATGGCATCTGGCAAGCAAAAAAATAAACAAGCCAAACTGCTTTTTAACACCCATAATACATCTAAAGTGACAGGTGCATCGGCCTGCAATCAGAGAGAGCACAAGGTGGAATGCATAGTGGACCTGCATTCGGTAGATATGGAGTCACTAACAAAAACCCTAGCTGGAGTACCAGACACTCTAATGGCGATGCAGCAAGAGATGAAGTCGGGGTTTAATAATATAACATCACAGCTGACTCACCTATAACCGGTGGTAACGAGCCTGTCAGAAACTACGACCACACATCCTACCCAGATCTCCGAACTGGAAAGGCACTTGAGGGAGATTGAGGACTCACATGCTGGAGTATCAGCGGAATGTACTGACCTGTTATTCGAGATGGCAGAATTAAAAGAACGGCTAGATGAACAAGAAAACCAATCCAGGCAGTCGAAGATATGAATAATAAGGCTACCAGAGGGAACTGAGGGCTGAAACCCTAATCAAGGCCTGCATCAATGGGTGGTGATGCAGCTGGGATTACCAGAGGAGTAGGCGGCCTTTAAAGTAGAGAGGCGCATTGGGTTGGGCCACCACCGAAGTCTGGAGACAGACCTCACCACTGTTTTAATAAAATATCTGAGGTACCCTGATAAGGAGAAAATCCTGCAAAAAGCAAAAAAATCTGGGCCCATTCACTTTAGGACTGGGAAGGTCCACAGCTACCAAGACTATAGTAGAGAGTTACAGGAGATACAACAGCTCTTTAATTCAGTTAAAAGTCACCTATGTCATCTGGGGTGGTCATTTGAGCTTCTTTATCCAGCCAAGTTGCGGGTGGAAAGACCGGGACAAAAACCTTGCACATTTAATTGCCCCAAGGATGCAGAGAAATGGCTGGCTGAGGAGGAGGCCAGAGTGAATGGAGTGCCTGATGCCTGAAAGATGAAATCTAAGTGTAGTAAGTAATGCAGCTGCTCTGGTGCTCGAATTTTCCTCTAACCACATCCAGTCTTGCAAGGGTTAACTAAAAATGTGATTTAAACAATAGGGGTCTGTATTGCAATGTGATTAAAACTCCCCCTCCCGACCGAGCCTAGGGGCTCAGGTCTCAACGGGAGAACACAGAACCTGGATTCAGGTGCTAGCATTATCCGAGATGCTAACCCGGCCATCACAGTCAGGACTTGACTGGTTCTTGTTTTCTTTTCTCAGTTTTGGTCCCACTGGTAACTGTTTTAAAGAGTTTTGTCTTTCTGATGGCAAAACTGCAACCACATTGTACTATATGCCCAACTGTGCCTGGGGGTACGGGTATCTGCAGGGACTTCTTATTTTCTTAGCAGAGCCTGAAAATTTTACTTTAAATATGGGGATCATATAATGTTTGAACTTCTCCCTCCTGACGTAGCCTAGGGGCTCGGGTTTCAGTGGGAGAATAGTGAGCCTGGACTTAGATGTGTACGTAACCGGGAATCAGGGCGTATCTGATTTTTTTATATTTCCTCAGTCGCGGTCCCATTTGGAATTGATTCAAGGAACACTGCTGCAGACATTTCATTTTATATGCTTGAAACTTCCTGGGAGTGCAAGCACCAGTGGGGAACTTCTTAATTATTTTAGTGAACCCTGACAATTTTATTTGCAATTCTATTTGAATATGGGGAAATAGAACATACAAGATCACAGCCCTAAGACTGGAGAGTGGATATATATACCTAAGTTAAAATCAATTTTACAATTTATGGCATTAGTTTCTTTTCCTGATACAATTTATTTTTGATTATGTATAGCACCAGAAATTTGGAGAGGTCTGATATTTTGGTTGTGCCCTAGTGCTTAAAGGGTTATAACAATATCGGCTATACTATGCATTCTGCTGCAGTTACTGTTTAAGAATAGTAAGTGGCTTTAAGTTACAAGATCCCAATTAATACACATTGTTTCTTAACTGTTTCAATTTGTTCTGACTACGGCAGAGTTTTAGACGAAGGGTGTCTTTTTGTAAAATTAATGTTTGTTAAACTATTCCATCACTGGCTGTTCTTTGTAGTGGGAATGCTGGCAGAATTATTTCTGCTTAGGGTAGAGAGGGAGGAGGAAGCGCACCAATTTTGGAATGGAAAGGGTGTGTTTAGAGTAGAAAAACTATTAAGGGGTGGAGGGAAGTCTCTTTGGCCTGGGACTGGAACTCTCTCGAGGGATCTGCAGGACTGTGTATTCTAGAGGCACCATTAATTGCTGAATCATGGTTCCAAAGTTGGCACAGTCTTAAGGTGAGACAGGATCCCTGGAGTGAAATACAGGAATATGTTTGTAAATGGGGGAGGGGTGATGCATGGCGTATATACAAAAAATGTTTAGAAAGGCGGCACAGAATTTTTATAAGGTAGAGGTACTGGAAGCTTATATATTCAATAGTTATGGCTGAAAACATCAGGTGTGTGTCCTGTAATGTGAATGGGCTAAAAACAATTCTTAAAAGGAGGAAGGTTATGGGGGAGGTAAGGAGAGACAGAGCGAACATTAAACTACTGCACTTCTCGCAACGGGAAGAACAAAAAACTGCAAGATTCATGGGGGGATTATGGATCTCAGCTACTTTCTCTTCTAAGGCTTGAGGGGCCTCAATTTGGATCCCAAAGGAACTCCCAGTTCAGCTTCTTGAAAAAAAAGTAGACCAAGCGGGGAGGTATGCATTGGCCAAGATTAATATAATTGGTAGGAGGATATTTTTATTAGGGTCAGTTTATGCACCGAATGTTGAGAGCCCAAGTTTTTTCCAAAAATTGGCTCTTGATATGGCCGGCTGGGTTGGCCCTTGGATTCTTGGTGGGGACTACAATTGCATGTTGGATAACATTTTAGACAGGTCCAGCAGAACACCTATGCACAAAACCCAGAATGCCAAAGCCCTGGAGGAACTTCAGAGGGATATGGGCCTGACTGATGTCTGGAGACATGTCCACCCAGTAGGGAGGGGTTATAGTTTTCTATCACTGGCATATCAGACTTATGCAAGGCTAGATAGAATATTAGTGTCTGGAGCCCTATTAGTGAACATAGAACAGGCTACATACTGTTCGATTATTGTATCGGATCATGCAATGCATCTGGTTAACTTTAGGGGGCTGGGAGAACCTAGAAAGGTGGGTAACTGGAAACTGGACCCCCTGCTTTTGAAAGATCAAAATTACTTACAATATATGACAGGATGCATAAAGGAATATCTCCTTTTTAACAGAAGGAGAGATACCTCCCACAAAACCCAATAGGAAGCCCTTAAAGCATATCTAAGAGGCCAGACTATTACATATGCCTCGTATAAGCGTAAGCAGGAACAGGGCGAGCTATTACAGTTGAGATGAAGTGGAAGCACTTGAAAAGGCCCACAAACAGAAGCATACCATGCCCCTTTATAATACCCTCCAAAAGAAGAAGTGGCAGTTAAACACACTCTCCACTGCCTGTCTGGAGCACTCTATATTACTTTCTAATGCTGGGGCGTACTACAATGGGGACAGGGCTGGGAAACTCTTAGCCTGGCAGTTAAAGCTTAAAGAAGCTGATCGAAATATAGGCCAGATTTGTAATGAAACTGGGACTTTAGTACAAGAGATGGAGGAGATAGGTAAAGCTTTCGGAGAATTCTATACCCAACTCTACACTTCTGAACACAATCCAAACCAATCTGAATATTATCAGCTTTTTCAAGGGATCCCTCTTGCTAGAATTACAGATGAGGTGAGGTTGAACCTTGAGTCCCCCTTGTCTAAACAGGAAATTGCCATAGCTCTTAGATCTCTAAAAAGTGGTAAAGCCCCCGGCCCAGATGGCCTACCAATTGACTTTTTTAAACAATTCCAAACCATCATATTGGACCTGCTGGTTGATATGATTTTAGAAAGCCTGGAGAGAGGAGATTTGCCCCCTTCTACATGGTCAGCTATAATTATGGTATTATCCAAACTGGGGAAAGACCCGACTAAATGTGCATCATATAGGCCAATCTCGTTACTTACTGCAGACTATAAAGTCTTGGCGAAGGCCCTAGTGGCCAGGTTGGAGTCAGTTTTACCTGAACTGATACACCCAGACCAATCTGGTTTTGTCCAGGGTAGTTATGGGAAGCATAATATTAGGCTACATTAAATATACTCTATCAATGGGCTAAATCTAAGCAAACCCACAGTGCAGCTGTGATAGCATTAGACGCCAAGAAGGTGTTTGACTGCGTGGCATGGGGGTATTTGTGTGGAGTGTTGAAGAGGTTTGGAATTGGCACGACATTTAGTTCATGGATAAGAACCCTCTATACTCACCCACAAGCACAGGTTTTGGTTAATGGCATTCTCACAGCACCATTTTGTCTGGGCAGGGGCATATGTCAGGGTTGCCCTTTGTCACCCCTGCTATATGTATTATCTCTGGAACCTCTGGGTGTGGCATTAAGAGCACATCTGGATATAAGGGGATTTGTGGGTGGAGGTAGACAACATAAAGTGGCTATGTATGAGGACGATCAACTTCTTTACATGCAATGCCCAGCCAAAGATTTACCTTTAGTACATGATTTGATGCAAGTCTTTGGCCACCTTTCAGGACACCGTGTCAATTGGACTAAAAGTGAATTGCTTCCTGTGGGGTTACAGAACAGGGCTCATTTGATTGCAAATCTGGGAGGATTGCAATTAGTGCACACCATCAAATATCTAGGTATCCACATTTCAGCCACATCTAGCCGCTTATATGCCCAGAATGTTTACCCTCTGATGGATAAGCTTAGTGAAGATTTTGAGCGATGGAATGTACTCCCACTGTCTACACTTGGGAGAGTTACTTGATTGGCTGATTTAGGTTCCATGAGGTAGGGTTTTGGTGTCAAAGGTCCAAGTTACAATAGCAACCACCCTCCCTCTATGAGTCAAGTGAATTCTTCTATTTTTTTTATTTGGTTATTTGGAATTACAATCCTTTGAGTCAGAGACTCTTTTACAAGTGTTCCACGTCAAGTACAGAGACAATAAGTATAGCAAACATTAGCAAACAACAAAGCAAAACAGGTACAATTTGTATACATTGTAAGCATACTGTATTACACTAGATACAACATAAAGGCAGAAACAGAGCATTAGAAGTGGTGCTAAGTACAAAATTCAGTGCAGATAGAAGATTTGAGGGGAGGATGGTCTGGCACTGGACCAGGCCAAGGAGAAGCGCCAAGATCAGGAATTGTAAGGTGGCTCAACAGGTGACTAGGGGGATGGAGGCAATAGGGGATAGTAGACAGGGTAATGCAGGAAGGTAAGTAGCTGGATGTGGTCTATTGTCAGGAAAAGGGGGGCAAGAGAGAGAGGAGGAGGGGAAAGAAGGAGAGGGCAGGGTGTATCCAATTGTGGCCAGAGGGAATAAGGCTGGAAAGTAGTATATAGTTCATTGTCAGGAGAGGAGGAGTCAGAGACAGGTACAGGAGCATGAGGAAAGAAGATGGGAGTGCAGTAGAAATTTAAAGTGGCCAAGCTTGGGTTCCTCCGTAATGTGAAGTGGCAGGGAGTTAAGCCAAGTCAGTGCACAATAGAGAAAGGAGTGTTGGCCAAGTGAGGTTTTAAGTCTTGGTACCTGATGAGATGGTTTGAGGGAGCTCCTGGTGAGCCTTGCATGTGGAGTTGGCTGCAGGAGAGAGGAGAGGCAAGGGGCAGTGAATCCAGTGGAGATGTTTTTGGCTAGGAGGCAGGTGTGGTATTGTAGCTTGCCATCAAAGTCCAGCCAGTTTGTTCAGCTGTAAAGGGAGCAGGTGTGGGTGGCATTGGGGCAGCCCAGAGAGAGGTGGCAGGCTTTATCAAGTGATATTTTGACGCTTTTTAGGGTGGTATTGTCAGCCACTTCATAGATAACAATGCTATAGCCTAGCACAAGAGTACCAAGTAGGAGATGGCAAGTTGGAGGGCTTCTGGGGGAAGGCAGTGCCGATGACAGTAAAGGAGTCTGATACAGGAGTTTAGATTTGAACAGAGATGGTGTACGTGGATGTGGAAGGTAAGGGCAGAGTCAAGAGTGATGCCTAGGTATTTGAAGGAGTGGACTTGTTCAAGGGGCAGAGCAGTGGAAGTGTTGATGTTTAGTGGGTGAGCTTAAGTTTGTTCTGGTGGTGGCGAAAATCATGGTCTTAGATTTTTTTTGGTTGAGTACAAGTTTGTGTTTGGTGAACCAGGACTCAGCTTCCATAAAGGAGGTTTGGAGGGAGAGTTCAAGTTGGGAGGTATTAGGGGGTGCTGCATAGAGGATAGCATCATCAGCGTACAGTAGGATTTTACCAGTGTAGGCTTTGGAGAGAGAATTTAGGAAGAGACTGAAAGAAAGGGGACCTAAGATGGAGCCTTGAGATACTCCAGAGTGGACAGGGAGAGGATTCAAGGTGGTGGAGTTGATTTTTACCTTTTTGGTCCGGTTGGACAAATAGTCAGTGAACCAGTTCTTGGAGTCATGAGCTAGGCTGAGTTGAGACAGGGTGGAGAGGAGAAGTGGGTGATTAATGGTGTCAAAGGCCTTTGATAGGTCTGGGAACACTGCACCAGCCAGTTTGCCACTATCCAGAGCAGAGTGTATGAAACTAGTGAACTTGAGGAGGGCAGTATTTGTGCTGTACCCTTGCCTGAAATCATGTTGTTCGGAGTTTGAAGTTTGTATTTCGATAGGTATTCAGTGAGCTGATCCATAACAATACGCTCAAGGGCCTTGGAGAGTGGGAGAAGGATAGATGTGGGACAGTAGTTACTGGGGGAAAGACGGTCACCAGATTTGTGGATGGGGGTTATAAGAGCCATCTTCCATAGTGAGGGGAATTTACCTAGGCAAAAGGAGAGGTTGAGTAATGAGGTTAGGGGGGAGATGATCTCGTCAAGGGTCAATCGCAGGATTCTGAGGTCTATCGTGTCACTACTGATACTGGCCTTCTTAAGAGCTTGGATAAGGTAGGGTTTAACTTCCTGAGGGGTGAGAGTCCAGAAGCAGAAAGGAGGAGATGTTGGGGAGGATGAGGGCAATGGGGGGGTTGACTGAAGAAGTTAGGGGGGAGGGTTGTGCTGAGGTCTGAGAAAGAGGAGTTCAGTGCTTCAGCCACTAGATGTGGGTTGTTTGTTATGGAGCCATTTATGTTGAGTTGATTGTGGGGGGAGTTTGACTTGCCACTAAGGAACTTCAGATTGTCCCAGAATTTATACCCATCCCCCCCAGGTAGCGGTTAGGGTGGCTTTGAAGTGGTCAGCATTAGCTTTTCTACTGACCCATGTATAGCTGCTGTGAGCAGCGTGATAGAGTTGACTGTCTAGAGAATTTCCAGAGTCAAGGGCTTTCTCCACACTTCATCCCGGCACCTCATGAGGTGAGGTATGATCCATGGGGTGTTGTAGGCCCTTACTATCTTTTTTTTTGAGGGGTGCAAATTTGTTGCAGGCTCCATTGAATGTGTTAATAAAGCAGCTTAGGATGGTGTCTATATCCTGACTGCAGTAAAGAGGGGACCAGTCATGGTGAGTTAGGTAGGTTCTAAGATTTCTTAGATTGCTGGGTTTGAGGGGTCTAGAGAAAATTGTCTTGAGAGGTGGTTTGGGTGCCTGGCAGGACCACATGAAGAGGACAGGAGAGTGGTTGCTGAGGGTGTTTGGGAGGATGGAGAGGTCAGAGATTTTTGGAGGTGGTTGGAGAGAATTAAGTCAAGTAAGGTGGCCGTACCGGTGTTGTGTTTAGTGCGTGTCAGGGTGGAGACTAATTGGGTGATGTCTAGGGCAGCAATTGCATCTTTGAGGTGGGAAGTGGTGGGGAACAGCCAGTTCAGGTTGAGATCACCAAGTGTGATAAGTTCAGTTTTAGGGGGAGGGTGGTGAGATAGTCCAGGAGGGATTGGAAGGTGGGTTTCTGTCCATGGGGTGGAATGTAAACTGCAGAGATGATGGCAGGGGCTCTTGTGGGGACAGGTGGGGTGCTAACGGATAGGGCTTGGGCACCACTAGCCAGTTGGGGGGGTGGGCATGGGCCTGTAGGTGGTCACGGAGGCAGATTACACAGCCCCCCCATGTTTCTCAATTCTGTCTAGTTGGTGCAGGGTGTGGCTGGACTGAAATATATGGGCATCCGGTGTAAATTTAGATAACCAAGTCTCAACGAAAGCAAGGATGTCAGGTTGGTGCTGAGCAATCCAGACTTGGAGACCATTGAGTTTTTTGGTCAGGCTACAGATATTGATGGAGACAATGCGCAATTTGGGGGTTTGCTTGTGCCAGGGTGCCTGAGGTGGGGGGCAGGGTTGGGGTGGACATTGCCAGAGAGGATTAGGAGGAGGAAGAGTGTTCTCAGTTGCAGCTATCAGATGGCTTTTTCTGGGTAAATCTGTTTGGTTGTGAGGGATGTGTTGATGTATTGAGGTGGGGATGGAAGTGAAAGGAGGTGTGGGAGGCAAGCAGTATGTGCTGGTACCCGGGGCCAGGGGGTGAGGGGGTGGAGGCTGGAAGAGTGTTGGTGGGGGGTCTGGGGAAGAGTGAGCAGAGGAGGAGGTGTGATGGGGAAAAGTGTGAGTGGTGTGGAAAGTTGGGAGGTGGTGGTGGCTTGGGGGAGTGAGTGTGGAGACAGTACTAAACAGAATGAAGATACAGACAAGAAGGATGAGGAGGTTGGCCATGCTAGCGGCAGGTAGAATGGGAAGAGAAAATGAAATAAGGGAGATTAAAATACACCTGTAAAAATGGCAGCTGGGATGGCATGGATGAAAGGTACTTGCCTTTGGCGCAAAAGGTACAGGGTTCGAGTTCCAGGTGAGGGAGGGAAGAGAGGGATTAAAAATGCAGGGATAAGAAGGGGGAGAGGGGCTTTGGAGAAGATGTAGAGTGAGAGAGGGTCAGCTAGTTTGGAGGCTAGATTTAGAAGGGTAATGCCACCTCCTAGAGGCCAGATAGTGCAAGAACATGCAAGGGGGTTTAGATGGAAGGAAGGGTGGAAAGTGAGTTGGGGAGAGAGAAGAGAGGCAAGCTTGGAAGGGAAGGTGTAATTAGAGTGGCCTTTGGTGGGGAGAGAGTATAAGCTGCTAATGGGAAACTCACTGAAAGAAAGGAAACGATCCCACGCCAGTTGCCATCCCTTCCCCCAATCCACACCCACCCACTGCGCACCCCAACCCCCACCCCATACTTACCTAGGAAGCCTGGTGCAACAGTCTTCAGTGGACCGAGAATACGTCTGCACTCTTCAAAGCCGACCGCAAACTGAAGAAATGCCAGTAAGCTGTATAATGGCATAAAGAGGGTTTTTTCAACTTTTGTGCATATCTCAGACATTTATGGGAATTTTAGCACCAAAGTCTCAACATGGGGTTATTGGGACCCCTCCTCATGACTTCAGCCACTGTCATGGCGTTATTCTGTCCCAAAAGGTGATTTCACGGTCATTGCATGGAATCACCTTTTGGGACCGATTAACGAAACAACAGTGCCAGTGTTCATGAGGTGGGCTCTCAAAAACCCTATGTGGCAAATTTGGTGAAAAAATCCAAAAAATGGCTGTTTTATGAGTGTGCATTGCGCAGTTTCCATGCAACTTCGTGAATTTGTAATATTTTCACTCCAGATTTTCAACATTTGCATTTTTCCACACCTCCTTATGAATAGTCATTTTTCACATACAGACCGAAATGTATTTTTGCACTTCTGGTGCAGAATAGCGCAGTCACTGTGGGAAGTCAGTGTTCAGGACACATTAAAAAACTCACAGTGACACTGTTCATGAGCAGAGGTCCTAAAATGCCTATGTTGAAAATTTGGTGACAAAAGTCCATAAAATGGCTATGTTACAAGCATGCGTTGCGCAGTTTCCATGCACGCTCAAAACTTCACAAATTTGTAATATTTTCACTCCAGATTTTCAACATTGGCATTTTTCTACACCTCCTTATGAACAGTACAGCTGTCATTTTTTACATCCTGGCCAAAATGTGTTTTCGCTCTTCTGGTGCAGAATAGTGCAGTCGCTGTAGGAAGTCAGTGTTCAGGACAAATTAAAATAATCACAGTGACACTGTTCATGAGGAGAGGTGCTAAAATGCCTATGTTGAAAATATAGTGACAAAAGTTCATGAAATGACTGTGTTACGAGCGTACATTATGCAGTTTCCACACACCCTCGTAATTTGGTGCATTTGTAATATTTTCACTCCAGATTTTCAACATTGGCATTTTTTCACACCTCCTTATGAGCAGTACAGCTGTCATTTTTCATATCCTGCCCGAAATATACATTTACACATCTGGCGCAGAATAGCACGGTCGCTGTGGGAAATCAATGTTCAGGAGAGATCAGGAAAACCATAGTCACACTGTTCATGAGCAGAAGTCACTAAATGCCTATGTTGAAAATTTGGTGAAAAAATTCCACTAAATGACTGTGTTATGCACATGCGTTGTGCAGTTTCCACGTAAGCCCAGAAGTTCGAGTATTTTTAATATTTTCACTACAGATTTTCAACATTGCCATCTCTTCTCACCTCCCTATGAATGGTACAGCTGTCATTCTTCACATCCTGCCTGAACTTTGTTTTCATACATCTGGCACAGAATGGCACGGTCGCTGTGGGAACTCAAAGTTTGGAACACATTAACAAAATCACAGTGCCACTGTTCATGAGAAGAGGTCCCAAATGCTTTCATGAGGTGGGGGTCACAAAAAGGCCATGTTGAAAATTTGTAGTGCAAATACCAACAAATGCCTGTGGTGTTAGGGTTTCTAACCATAACGTCCCACCCTGTGCAGACTGACAGGCATCAGGGGTGTGCCTTTGGATTCCCGACTGTAATGCTCATGCCATTCTACCCCCACCCCACCATCCTTGCAGCCAGTGACAGGCATCAAGGTGTGCCTTGGACTATTTGGGCCCTAGAGTTCACCCCATTCTACTATACTGCACCCATTTCAGTGTATGTCCTTATGGAATGGGGTGACTGTAAAGCCGAACACCCCAAGGCACACCTCAACACGTGTTGGTGTCTGCAGGATAGGGTGAAGTGAAATGGCATTAACGTTATGGGCGACAACCCAAACGCATACCCCAATGCCTGTCCATCTCTGCAGGGTGGAAGTGGGGTTGGCATGAAGTTCAATACTTCACTGCCATTCCTATTCTGCATTTCTCTAACTCCTGCATTTCCAATGCTAATACCAGCAAGCAAACGGTCGGCATTGACAAATGCTTGTTTGCATAATTTCAATAGTGTTAAACAGAGTCTTCTCTCTCTTGAAAATAAAGCACTGAACTATCTCCTCTATAAAATGGATGTCAGATGTCCCATGGATGGAATGATGTCATGTAAGCACGAACTAGATGGATGGATGTTTGTCAGACTTAAATAATACATTCTCTAAATCCTATTCCACAGTCTGTCTGACTAAATAAAATTTGTGAAATCCTGCCATATTATTGTTTGCCTATATACAAAGCTCTGATCGATGTTGATCAGCTCAGTGCTGTTTTTCATTAGTGCAAAATTATTATTTAATCAGAACAGACAGCCTTCTATCTCTCCGTAGATGTCAGTGTGTGACAGGTCTGATGAACATTTGTTAGAAAAGACATTCCGAACATCATAACAACATAAACATGAACTACTAGGCCCTAAGCTGGTGCTGATAAGCCTTTCCAGATGTGCACACTGTCCACACACTGGCATCAGCCATGACCACTAATGCTGAAATGGCCACCAAAAAACAACATAAACATGAACTACTAGGCCATAAGCTGTTGCTGATGAGTCTTTGCTGATATGTGTGCTGTTCACACACCATCAGCCCTGACCACAACAAAACAACATAAACATGAACTACTAGGTCCTAAGCTGTTGCTGATGAGTCTTTGCTGATGTGTGTGCTGTCCACTCACCATCAGCCACAACCACCAATGCTGAAATGGCCACCAAAAAGCAACATAAACATGAACTACTAGGCCACAAGGTGGTGCCGCTGATTTGCCCACTGTTTTGCAACCTGCATCCACTACTTCTTTGATGTCCACTGCACTTAACCTCATGAACAGCCAGTAATAAACAACTCCTTCCTAATATAAAAGGATGATGATTTGACGCCTCTAGATTGATGACAATTGTCCAGATCCACGACAACAGAATTCCGATGCCAATCTATCAGGTTAGTAATGATTTATTAATTTTTCTTTAATTTTGTTTATTGATAGTTGAATGTATTGTGCTGGACTATTTCCACCAGCGGTGTCTTTCACTGTTTGTGAAGGTAAGTATTTTAAGCTGAGTGTGCTGCTTAGATCTTGTTCTCCATTAACGTACAGCATAATTAAGTCAGATAACTCACTGTACGTTGTACACACTTCCTTTATGCATTGCATAGGTCAGCTGGAAGCAAACTATGGCAGGTTTGGGGAATGGGAGGTGGAGGTAGTGATGTGGCCTCATGCTCACACCACTGCTTTTATTTTCAGGTTCAGTCAGGGGAGACATTGCCTAGGCTACTTAGTGCTCTTAAAAAAACTACTGTTATTGCTGAACTAAACATGGTCTTATAAGTGGATTAAATGTTACTTGCTGTGTTGTTTCTCTGCAACTATCTTTCTGATTTACTTTCTGGTATGCCGTACATTCCTGCGCCCGTATGTTATGGCTACTAATGCTCATGCTGTCTGTTGGCACCATGCCGGACTATTTCTTCTTGCAATGTTTTTCACTGTTTGTAAAGGTAAGTATTTTCTGCAGAGTGTGCTGCTTAGATTTTTTTTCTCAGTCAAGGTACAGCATAATAACTAAGTCAGATAACTCACTGTACATTATACGCACATCCTTTATGCATTGCAGAAGTCAGCTGGAAGCAAACGCTAGCAGGTTCCGGGAGGAGGAGTTGGAGATAATGATGTGGCCTCATGCTCACACCACTGCTTTTATTGTTAGGTTCATTCAGGGGGGAGACATTGCCTAGGCTACTTACTGCTGTTAAAACTGCTGTTATTGCTGAACTAAACATGGTTTTATAAGTGGATTAAATGTTACTTGCTGTGTTGTTTCTCTACAACTCTCTTTATGATTAGTAATTCAGGTATGCTGATTACATGCAATGCTAGTGCTGCTGCTGCTGATCTGATTGATCATCACACCTGCTGTGCCAACAAAGCCTGCATGTTGCCACCATTAACAGTACGAAAGTACAGAACACTTTAATGAAGAACTACTAGGCCCAGAGCCACTGCTGCTGCTGATCTGATTGGTCACCACACCTGCTGTGCCAACAAAGCCTGCACGTTGCCACCACTAACAGTACGGAAGTACAAAACACTTTAATGAGGAGCTACTAGGCCCAGAGACACTGTTGCCACTGCTGATCTGACTGACCACCACTACTGCGGTGCCATCAAAGCCTGCATGCAGACACCACTGACAACACTGAACTAAGGAACACCTTGATGATGAACTGCTACTAGGCCCAGAACCGCTGATGTGTGAAGCCATACACCCACCAATAAATCTGTTCCATCAACACCCGCACACACCACTACTGCTGTTGAATCAACAACAATGAACAGCATAAAGAGGAAGTACTAGGACACAGACTGGTGATGCTGCTCCTGAAGAAAGTGCCGCTGATATGTGAAGCTGTACACCCACCAACAACCATGGTTTAATATGATACCTTCAATTGTATCACACTAATAGTAAAGTCACTCACAATAGAGAGTAAATCTGGTGTTTTGAACAATCTTTATCTGGCAAATGTCAGCAATGTGAAACAAGAACAACCTCAAGAAAACAACAACAAAAACTGTTTTAACCTCTAAGTACAAAAAGAAAAACAACATCAGTGCTTAACAGTTCTCAATCTTTCATGTCAGCAACAATAACAGAAAACGAGAGAGATTATTATCATTCTTTCAATCACAACACAACATAATAAAGAAGAACACAAATGTCATTCACTGTGCCACTGGGGGAGTAGCTTTCTTCTTCCCAGCCCTTTTTGTAGTACCTGATGCAGCACCCTGTTGCAAATGCATCTTATGCACCAGATCCTTTTTCATCTGTGAAGTCAGGTTCTGACTTTTTCAGCTCCAGCATTTCAGCCTCCATCTGGGACTGACCTTCCTTCAGGGACTTTATTTCAGTCATTAACTCCCTACAGTCTGCCTTGTCCTACTGCCATCTTTGTGACTGATGGATGCTGTAACCGTTTCAATATTTTTGGTAACAAGCTTGTTTTCTGGGCAGATTTTGAGGTGGTTTCAGCAGTTTGAATGCTAGCAGAACTCTTTCTTACCTCCAGTGTCTGGTCCGGTTTAGCACTGGCAAGTTGTAGCATCGCCTTTTGTAGGCATGGCAGATGGTTCTTTACTCACTTGGTCTTGCATTTTGCCAGTGATATTGCTGTGCCCACAGTCTGACTCTCAGTGGTCTCTATACATAAATAACATGTATTTTCTTATCATTTCATTGCAACATTGCAAATAATATGTTAATTCAGTACTTACCCAAGGGGGATTGTTGCATGATAATAATAAGAGTAACTACAGGAGATTTAGGTCTGAAAACAGACAAACCCAAAGGTAAAACAGTTTCATATTGCAAGTGGCGACGGGGAAGGGGAATTTGCTATTAATAAGCAAGAAAAATAACTGGCAGTGACATAGCAATAACAGCTGCAGGGGTCATGAACTGATTACATATGTGCAGATATTTGAACCATCTCTATTTGGTTTTAATAAATTATGTTCATTCATAACTCTAAATGATCCAGAATTAACTTTAAATGAATAAAACCTAAAGCTGTTTCAGCTGTGTTTTATATTGTTTACATTGTGTGCACAATATTCTGTGCAGTTCCTTTCATGGAACAAAGAATTAGAAGTTTTGAGTATGTCACTTCATACTTTCAGAAATGTGAGCATGAACTTATCAGTATTGAGCCAATGGTTTTGAAAGCATCATATGTCAAAGCAGCACTGACATAGAAGAAAACTTCAAATTCTTGGTACCATGAAAGTAACTTCACCAGATGTTGTCCATACTTAGAGAACAGTATAAAACAAAAGTGACAACTTTAGCTTTTATTCAGACACAGTTAAATAGGGATCCTGTATCAAGAAATATAATTTCTGAAAATAGAGATATTACAAGCAGCTGCACATATGTAATCTGTTCCTGTCCCTTGGCTTTGTTTAATGTAATCTACTATAACATCAGCCAATAGACAACTGTTTTAAAAAAAGAACACTAATTACACAATTATTGAACAACACAGTTCCTTCAGTGCTCCTCACCATGCCTCCATCTCACTTCTAACCCCTTTTAAGATTTCTCCACAATCCTCCCTGGCGGTTCTGCTCTACTTTCTCCCCCTCTTAACTCAGACATATTCTTTTTCCTCTTTACCCACCCTACCAGAGAAATTAGGCCCTGGCTGACCTATGTCTGCTACCATTCTAAACATGACCTTGGCCTCTACTTGCTCCAGTTCCCCACCAATGGGCCTACTAGTGTCTTAAAATATAACTATTGCTTTACATTAATGTACTCTTGCCTTATCACACTGTGGCTCACGCTTGTACATATTGTATAAATTGTGCCTGTACCTAATTATACTCTTGTATATTCTTATAATTACTGGGCATTAATTTTTACCATTGACTAAAGTGGTTGATATTTCCCGTAACAACCAGCTGGCTGTTACGAGATTCACGTGCTGTGAGTGTCCCATCCCAGCCGCGAGCATAACGCGAGTTTTAACAGGAGAAAAAAACGGCAGCAGGATTTCAAAATAAGCCTGATCTTACTTGCCAAACACTGCAAGTATGTTTTGATTAATTTTTAAAAATCAACAGTTTGAACCCAGTCCCTTTCTTTTCATAGGACTCCCCGGATCATGTGACCATAATTTCCTTCATGACCAACCGGTGAAAAAATAAGAAGGCCGTGAAACTATTTAACATTTCAAGGACTATTATTTATATTAGTAAAAAGCTGTAGTAGTACAGTAGCTGTTTTACCGACTGATGAATCACTGTTCTCTACATGCTGTTGTGGACTCGTAGAAAAGGTCAGAAGTGTACTTTAGGTTGTTATTAAAAACTCTGCTGTTCAAAGAAAAGTTAGAGCATTTGTTTTCTGTTTGTAAAAATTAATGGCCCGGTAATTATACGAAATAAATTATGAGGATGTGGTTTCATCTTGAATTGAACACACACCCTCGTCGAGTGATGCTGGATTAAGCAGCATCACTCGACTCAGATGTGTGTTCAATTCTCGTATCAACCACCTCCTCATACATTATTCTCTATGTAACATACATTAACTTAAAAAAATGTTCAAACTCCTGTGTTTGCTTTGCATTGTACCCAGGTCACACCTGAAAACAAGCCTCAGCTCAGTGTGCCTTTCGCGGTCACCAATTTTAAATAAATAATAAATAAATAAATATTGAGGCTGTATAATGGCCTGTGTTAAAATATGCCACAATTATTTACATGACTTAGAGTGCAGTAACATACAAATTGTCCATTTATTCCATGCCATTGTTACCTTTTATTTATAGCCATTTAGTTGTCCAATACCCCCTGGAATTTGCTCACTGAATCAAGTACAACAACACATTCTGGCAGTGGAAGCCAATTCCAGTCACCCACCACTCTATCAGTGAAGAAATGCCCACTAACATCTCAATGCCCCCCCCCCCCCACTGGAATGCACAGCAAATGTTTCTTTTTCACACATGATGAACATGCTTCCTTCCCTAACCTGGTTTATTCCCTTCATATATTGAATAACTCATTTGTGGCATAACCTCTATCTGACAAAGATTAATTTAAAAAGTACTTAAAAAAGTACTCACCTGACTCAGATGCACTGCAACTAGTCTCAGCATGCTGTATGTCCTCACTTGAGTCCAATTCAGCTTCAGTTGTTTCAGTACCTGTAGGCAATTAATTAAAATAACAGCTTAAAAGCAGGCAACCCAAAAAGTCAATATAAAAATTTCTAATAAGGTCATAGCACATGTCAGCAACCGAAGAGGGCCATTTCAATTGGTGACATGAAAATGGGGCTTCAACAGGGTGCTGCTGGTACGATCCAGACTACTCCCCCAGCCACATTACAGTGAGTGACAAGATTGTGCTCTTCTTTCTTTTGGTCTGATTAGAAGAAAGATAACATTCTCTGTTTCTCTTATTTGCTATTGACAAATGGTTCTCGTTTGATGTTTTCTTGTGGCTATCAGATTTGGACACTGGCAGTAAGTTTACCATGAAGATCCTAATGTGGGTTCCTTTCTCATGGCTTACTGACACTCATTTGCTTAGCATTGTCCTGAAGTGATTTTTGTGACTGACACAATTTTAGTTTGGCACCAACAAACAGGTTAGCAGATCAGAATAGCAAAATAAATAAAGATATAATGAGAACAATACTGTAAATCACCACTGCAGTTCAATGTCGGCTTCAGCTGAGTAGTCAGAACTCAGCTTCAATACTTACTTAGCAATTTTGAACAAAAAGGTGGCACATCACATCCACAATGAAAACTGTTTACATGCAGCAATACAAAAAGAAAACAGACAGATAGGGGAACAGAGTAAATAGATGTAGGATACTAAGACAGCAATCAGCAGCAGGAGAGCTAGAGACAGAGAGAGAGAGTGAGACTGACAGACACAATGTGTGATACACTGGGAGAAGCAAATGTACATCAAATATTATAAAAAGGCATTCAGAAATAGAGGTGTGGGGAAAAAAACTTCCACCGGGGCAATGTCTGTGAAAGTTGGAATTTCTCTTCCATGAAAGTACGCAAATTAAATTAGCAACTTTTGTGGAAATTCCAACTTAAAATGGCAGGATAAATGTATAAATTGTGGATTATTCTATTAAACTGTGGAGAAAAAAAGTCAGCAGAACTGATAACTGATCTGCGGAATAATTACATTCATTACGGAATAATTCATTAAATTGTGGAAAAAGTCCCAGAGCTGTTATTCCGCAGTTCATCTGTATTATTCTGCAGATCAGCCAAATAATTCTGCAGAACAGGGTGAAAATCCGCCAAACACATCTGGAAGATTCCAATTCCGCCAATGGCGAAAGTTCGGAAAATTCTGCGAAGATCTGCAAAAGCAGAATTTGCAACTTTCGCCCACTTCGATTCAGAAATGCTGCAATATGATTGGCTGTTAGAGTTCCAACACCCTTACAGAATGATTAAGCCCCTGCTATACTGTCATGTACAGCATGATCACGTGGCAGCTGGATTCTTCATGACAGCATTCAATCCTGTAGCACTGCCAATACTGATGAATGAACGGAATGATACATTCTGGTTATGAACAAGCATTCTTAAACAGCTGGTGGAAGAACTATTTTATTAAAAATATATTACAAGAGCTGCCTTTAGATGGTACAAAAGAACAGCGAGACAGAAGAACGGAGAGGATTACCTGAAGGATTCAATGGAAGTGACAAGGGCAGTCAGGGCAGTCAATGCATCCTGGGAACTCAGACGAGCCCAGAGAATTAAATATTGGGAAACAGACTTACAGTTTCATCAGGTAGTAAACATGCTGCAAGGAACAAATACCAAGGATAAAAACTAGGGATGGGGGTGGATAAAGGGGAAGAAAAGGCTGAAGCCCTAAATGAATACTTCTGCTCAGTTTTTACAAAAGAGCAAGGGGGAGCAATATCAAAGGGGGTTGAGGATTTGGGCACAGGAGGGGAAGAGGACAGAGACAAGGAAATCATAGTGGGCAGGACACAACCTAACATTGGAGGAGGGGAGGTTCAGAATCAGGAGGGAAATGAAGAGAGACTTCTTTACGGAGAGGGTAGTGACAGGCTGGAATGCAATACATGAAGAAGTGATATCCTGTAAGACAGTGAGCTGCTTCAAAAGGAGATGGGACAGAAAGGATAATAGGGAGGGGCAATGGAGGGGGAGGAGATGGAAGGGCAGCTGCAGTATAAGGGCTGCTAGCTGCACACTCGAACAGACTCAGTGAAACAAAAGGCCCTTTTCTGCTGGCATGTTCATATGTTCATAAGACCATATGTAAAAATCTCCCTCTAACTGAGGAAAATATTAAAAAAGAATACTTTCAACACTTTTCATTTGAAATAATTTTAGTATTCGTAAGACGGCACACACAGGAGTTAGATTAACAGTCAGTTAATTACCCCATGGGAAATATGGTACTTGGATGTGCCTTGTGCCACATTACACAACTAGGAGGTGATTAACAGAATGTAAATCTAAACCCTTGCTGTGCCTTATTGCTAAATAAATAACATATGACTCAGCAACTAACTACTTTGAATCACAATTAAATAAATGCTAATACTTACTCATGCTTGGCCCAGCATCCTCTCTCTTTCGCTTCTTCAACACTCTCTCACGCTTGGTCCAGGCACCACCAGGTACTTCCACTGCTTCAGGGTCTCGGCACTGAAGTTGCCCCATTTATGCCTCAGCTGCTTTATTGTGCATGAGTAACTTCCTGGCTGAGCTTTCCTAACACTCTGGATCTCCCCCCACAGTTCCTCTCTTTTTTTTAAATGGCACTCTTTCAGCACCAAATAATGAGTTGACATGTTTGGTGACTTCATTGACTAGTAGGGTCACATCCTTGATGCTGAAGCGTGGTGATGGTTTGAAATGGGAGGTGCTGGCGTCCTGCCCAGCCTCATCAACATTTTCCAGTGGCTGATCTTGTGCTTGCTGGTGATCTTCCAGCTGGTGGTCAGCCTGCAGCTTAACAACCTCCAGGTGCTCTTTTGGAGGCTGCACATTGCTTGCACCAAGATGTTCTACAGCAGCATCACACTGCAACTGTCCCAAAGACAGCTCTTTTACTGGGGATGATGAAGCAAACATAGTAAAATAAAGAAATAAAAAAGTCTGCAAAAAAAAAAAAATCACCTTCCACTCCTGTGCAGGACATTGTCTACAACCTCCCAGGGTATCATACTACACCAGCAGTACTGCACTAGGTCACTCTGTCTGCTCACTTCACTAGTTGAGGCACTACCACACATATCTTCAAAATAAGAAGCAATTCTGAACTGGGAATTGCACGTGATTTGAACTGTGGATTGTTTTATCAACAGTTCGGTACTGATCCATGGTTGATCATGCTGGACTTAGTGGAAAATGGCAGAATTTTTAACCCGCACAACACGACAAACATCAAGAAGGTCGGTGAACGATTATGGCATCAGATGCACCGAAACTGCTGAAAATGTGAACTGCAGGAACTTTGGAAGCTGCTCAAAACTGTGGAAAATATGATCTGTGGGACATTTTAAAGCATTTCTGTGGAAAATATTTTCCACTATTTAAAATGCGGAAAGAAAAAATTGCAATAAAAAAAAGGTAAAATTGGTATTTTTCACGGAATTTTGCAGAAGCAAAATTTCGCAGTCCACATGAATTCCGCAGGTGGAGGAAAAAATTCACACAGGCCTACTTAGCAACTTTCAATCTGGGTTCAGATGCATCCACTCCACCTCCTACTCCTTACTTTGCCTCACTAACCACAACTATTCCACCATGAATAAGGGCCATCTCATCTTGGCGATCTTCATTGACCTCGCCAAGGCATTTGATTCGGTCTCCCACAGTCTTCTCCTACATAAACTATCCTCCATTGGACTCTCCCCCTCCTCCACAATCAGTTTGTATCTGTCAGACAGATACCAATATGTTTAACTGGGCCACACCACCTCATCCCCTTCCCATTCATGCCGGTGTCCCCCAGGGTTCCATCCTGGGCCCTACTCTTTTCTCAGTCTTTGTAAATGATCTTCCCCCTGCCTAATCACACACTAGTCTGCACATATATGCCGATGACACCATCATTTACACCTTTGGCCCCTCCCTCATGGAGACCAAATCATCCCTGCAAGCTTCTTTCACTACTGCTCTCAAGTGGCTTGAGGCTAGCCTACTAAAGAGGCTAACCTACTGAAGTGTGCACAAAAAAACTGCTGCCATGACCTTCAGCTCCATTCTAAAATGATTCAAACCCCCATCCCACCCATCTTTCAAGTCATTGGATGGCACAGATATTGAAACTGTTCATCCTGCAAATATCTAGGGGTCTGGCTAGACCCTAAGTTAGACTTTTCTGTTCATATGGGCTCCATCTACTCCAAGCTCTGGCCCAAACTGGGAGCATTGCATAAGATGAAAGACTGTCTATTCCTTCCCTATCCACAAAGAGCTCTTTACCAAGCTAATATTTCCTTCAATAGATTTCTTCAGTGTTGTCTACAGCTCAACCCCCAAATCATCTCCAGCTAATCTTGATCCCCTTTACAATGCTTGCTATCATTTCACCACCAACCTCCTGTTTCATACTCACCATTGCTCCCTCTACTCAGCACTGTCCCTCTCTTCTCTAAAGCATTGATGCCTAGCTCACTGTGCTGCCTTTGTTGGCAAGTTCTGGTTCAATGCCCTCCCTTCATCTCTCAAACCTTCTATTCTACCCCCTCAACATCTGGCTATCACCACCAAACCCGTGACTCCCACACCTTCTCTCTCTCCCCCAGCCCTGCTCACAGTCAGGAAAGGTTGCTTTCTCCTACAGAATTCATGAGCTTTGGAATCACCTTCCCCACTCCAACTGCCCCACTCCCTCCCTAGCCATACTCAAAAAGCAGTTAAAACTTCACCCACCCCCCAACTGCAACTGCCTCACCTCCACCAATTCAGACTCCCTCTCTCCTATTCCTCCCTCTCCCTTCCTCCACCTTACTTTCCTCTCACCTGACTCCTACCCACCTTTATGTCATACTACTCTGTAATCTTCCTTCACTGTCACCAAATAACCCCTAAACTTCTCTTCTCCCCCTCCGTTCTGCTGCATGGAGCCATCTGAAGACATTTTTGTATGAACAAGCTTTTGGGGTCTGAGGAGAGCCATCTGAGAAATGGAACAAGTTCAGCTATTTTTAATTATTCTTGAGAGTTTATGTTTTTATTACTTTTATTGTTCTTTTTTATGTATTATGGATGTGTAATCCTATTGTAAGGGCGCCCTGAGCCTTTGGGGAAGGGTGCCCTAAATAAATAAAATCTACTACTACTACTACTATTACTGTACCATACTAATTTTTGCTATGTAAAGCTAGCCTAGCCATGTATATTAATGCAACTATAGTAATGCAACTTGCTGTAATCAACATAAAGCTGTTTGATGCACTTCATTTGTAAATTTATTCTTAATATTGTAACTGTATAAGTACATGTTGTGATTTACTATGTCAGGCCTGTTCTTCCAAATGTTACATGATCGTTTTCAAATTTGTCTGTTGTAACTCCCATTACCCTCTCCCCCCCAATCGCACCTGGAAATGAGCCTTGGCTCAGGGTGCCTTTCCCAGTTATCAAATTTTAAATAAATAAAATAAATATTTGTATCTATATCCCTGGGAGGGTTAAAACTTCTCTGTATAGGGTGCATAGATAATCCCACAAATGCTCTCCAAGTGCTGACCTCCCTCACAAACTGCCTATCCAAACAGTCCTTAGGAGAGTTGGTATTGCTGGGAGATTTCAGTCTAAATGGACTCGGTACAAGCCAAAATGGGTGGAAATCAGCATTGGCAGATGTGCACCTAGCACAATTAATTTGGGAACTCACCAGATTAAATCTTGAATCACATGCTTTTTGATGGGATCCTTGTCATCAAAACCTAATGAATCAAAGCTGCCAGGAGTTTATCCAAGTCCCTCAGTGATCACTCCCCAGTATACTGCATCTGGAAAAATAACTCTCTCAATCCTCCATCAAACTCATAAAAGCCAGAGACCTTTTACAGTCTGATGAGACCTCCTTCCTTCATAGCATAAAATAAACTGGAGATCAGTACTTGACCTCCCAAATGTGAACCATGCTCTGGATTATTTCATTAACAATTTCATTAGTGTGATCAACAAACATGCCACCATACATTCACAGTTCCAGCACTCAACCACTTCGATATAGTAGGACTCCACAAAAGTCTATATTATAAATACAAAACTTTTATTTATGATAACTACTCCATAAAAGACTATGCCTGATGCTTTTGGATTGACTTGTCCTTTATTCTTGATAGACTTTTGTGGCATCCTACCATATTGAGGTGGCTGAGTGCTGGAACTGTGACTGTATCTCCTCCAAGTTTTATTCTAAAGCACCACCATTCCTTGTGCACTTCTTCCTGTACGGTTAAACATGCTACCGTGGAGCAACCAAGGTCTCTGCACCAAATGGCTGAACAGTGAGCTCTGCAAGTCCATGAGACAATGAGACAAGGCTGGGACCAATTTAAGAAAGCTGACCTATTGTCAGATTGGCATACCTATAGGAACCTGAGAAACAAATGAAAAACAAGTCTAAAATATGGCTAAAGAACTCACCTAAAATCCCACCAGACCAAAACTTTGTCTGTCTCCAAAAGTTCCTGGACTCAAATAGTCTTCTAAAGGGCTGGTTCAACATATCTTCACATGAAATTATAATTTAACGGACAAGATCCAAAATCCACAGGAACTGAGTTTAGTCTGTTCTTCGTGGACTTAGATATATTTCAGATCCCCTTAGGTGCTACTCCAGTAGCTCCTCACTCCTTTGCCAATTACCTACCCCTGGACCTCTACCTGAATTTCAATTTATACTGATGTCAAGAAAGGAAGTTCTCACACAACTAAGATGCATAAAAAGTGAACAGATGTCTGGATATGATAATTTGGAACAAAACTGCAAAAAATTTCTGCCCCCATCATTGCCACTCCACCCAAACACCTTACTAACAAACCTCTTCTCCTAGGTATAGTAATCAAAAAAATTGAATGTGGCAGTAGTGGTTCCTGTCCACAAAAGCAGGCTGAAAGAACTTATTGAAAAGTGCAGACCCATCTCTCTACTCTGCATGCTTGCTAGAATTCAGGAGAGACTGATATACGACCAACTCCAGGATTACCTGGATGGAGTACAGTTACTCCATCTCAAGTGCCCAGCATGGATCTATTTAAAAAACATAGCACTGACACTGCAATGGTGCATGTGACCTCAGACATTCTCAGTGCAACAGAGAATGGCATGGTTATGGAACCATTTTTTGTCAGCCTTACCAAAGTGTTCAACTTGGTCAATCAAGACCTGGTGCTGGCCAACCTAAAGATAGTTGGGCTAGATGACCCTTCCTGTCACTGGTTCTACAACTACCTGACCAACCCAAAACAAAGAATAAGGTGGCAAGGTGGTGAATCATATCTTAGGGTAATAACAAATGTGTAGTACAACATTCTATTCTAAGTCTCCTCCTTTTCCCCCATTTATTAATGATATGCCCCAAAACTTTGAAGGGGTCTTGTTACAACTCTGTGCAGATGATGCTATCTTGTATAAATCCTGCATTTCATCAATATCTGGAAAAACATGCCACACTGAAGTAAGTTAGAGTGTGTGATAGTTATCTCCCCTGGATCACACCTGAACTTCTTGCCTGTCAACAAGCACATGATAAAGCTTGGAAAATCCACAAATCTTTGAATCACCCTCGAGACTACTCTATCTACCAAACACTGCAAAATGCCTGCACCAAAGCCGTTCAACTGGCTAAAGCTGAATATTTCTGGACTACCTTTAATGCTAACGTAAACAACCCTTCAGAGTTCTGGAAGGTGGTCCATTCACTGTTCTCCCCACAAACTAAACCTCCACCCGCACTACTCAAAATAAATAACCAACTCATAGCTGATCACCATACTAAAGCGGCTGAATTCAGTTCTTACTTTGTAACCTGTGCCTCTTCCCTGCTCATATCCCTCACTACCCTTCCTACTACCACATCCCCTTTTGCTACATCCTCCCTACAGCTTCCCTTAGCAGAGAGTTTTTCCTTCTCTCCCATTTCTCCAAGTGACACCCTAAAGACACTTCTCCCTATAAACCCATCAAAAGGCAGCTCCTCTGATGGCCTGGACCCAAAGCTACTTTACCTATCTGCTTCTGCTATTTGTACCCCTCTGTCTGAGCTCCTCAACTTGTCCTTCCACTCTGCATCTATCACTGCATCCTGGAAACATACAACTGTTCTCCTCTTACCAAAGGGAGGAGATCTCTTATCTCGCAGGAACTATCACCCCATCTCACTTCTTCCTACTCTGGCTAAACTTCAGGAACACATTGCTCTCTCTCAACTCTCCACCTTTTTAAATGACTCCATCTACTTCACTCCTTTCAAATCTGCTTTTAGGAAGAATCATTCCACTACCACTTCTGTTCTCAGACTCACTGACTCTATCCTTACTGCCATGGATAGAAATCAAATCACTTCTGCAATCTTTGTCGACCTTGCCAAGGCCTTCGACACTGTCTCCCACTCCCTCCTCCTTGAAACCCTCTCATCAGCTGGCCTGTCTCTGACTGCCTGCAACTGGTTTCAAGCCTACCTGGTAGTTAGAACTCAATCTGTTAAAATAGTTGAATCTACATCCCCACCACTACCTATCTGCACTGGTGTGCCTCAAGGCTCAGTACTTGACCCACTCCTATTCTCTGTTTTTCAAAATGACCTACCATCAGTATGTTCCTCATTTGCTAACCATATGTATGCAGACAATACAGTATTGTTCAGCTCTGGCCTCACCACCTCCGATGTAACAATCAGATTACAAATTGACTTCAGTAATGCTCAACACTGGATCAACTCACATCAACTCTTCCTCAATGCCAAGAAGACAGTCTCAATGACCTTTGGTGCTAGGCAGAGACTCTCTAGGCTACCCTCCCTTCCCTCTTTCCACACCCTAGACTGGACTCCACTAGAGGATATCACCTCTTTTAGATAACTGGGTGTATGACTTGACCAAACCCTTAACTTTTCTGTACATATTGATGCTATCCTGAAATAACTACGCCCCAAGCTTGGCGCCCTTTACAGAAACTATAGTAGCCTACCGCTGCCAGTTAGGTACAATCTTGTTCAACAGATGATACTCCCTATTTTTTTTTATTCAGTTTATCTTATTGACACAATAACAAAGAATGAATTGTACAACACTGCGCAAGTAGACATTTGCAAGTTAGATGTGCCATTAACATGCTAACACATTTACTAAGCCAGTATTATTAAGGTGAACAGGACTAACATAACCGATAACTAATTAACCAGCATAATAACTTTACCCTGCACCCCACCCACCACCCATTCCTTAAGCAGCATCCACACACTAATTGGGATATCACTAGGAATCTCCATAAAAGGGGAGACATGGAACAACAAGTACGTCTAGCAAGGGGATAATTCCTATGACTAGGTGATCTTAGCTTGCCAAGTAGTCAAGACAGCACCCAATGGACCCCACTTGCAGTCATATGATTGAACTCTGTTACTCATCTTGGCTATATGTAACTCCAACTGTAAAGCAAGCATTATCTCTCTGTACCATTCTATAATTGGTGGGGTAGTAGTATCCTTCCAATGTCTCAAGATAATGACATGATGGCCATATACAATTTATTTTGTTTGGTCATACCAATATGAAAATTATTCAACAAACAAATTTCTGGGATAAAAAGGTCCTTGAGACCTGTAATCCATGATAATGAGGCACTAATTGCCTTCCAGAAGGATTGAATCTTAACACACTCCCATAGTACATAGTATAAATCTCCCTCCTTGGTTCCACATCTAATACAGGTAGGCGATGATAGTTTACCCATTCTGTAAAGTTTAACAGGAGTGTAGTACATGTTGTGCATAATGTTGAATTGCTGAAGTTTGTATCTATCTTGTCTATCTATCTTATGTTTTTGTAGTTATTTGCCCATATCTGTTCCCATGTTCCCCTCTCTTCTGTCATCCCTAGTCTTTGCCTCCAATAATAATTGACACCAGAAGGGAGGTTTCCATCTATCCTTTGTAATAAATTATAGACTCTAGAAATGGAATGGGGTTGGTCAGCTGCTTTAAGTAATAAAGACAGCTCAACCCTGTTTTCTACCCATGTTTCCATTTTGTGAAAGTGGGTCTTTATAGAATCACAAATTTGTCGAAACTTGAAATTATGTCCTTTTAATTCTGGGAATTTGGTGCAGGCGTACTCATATGATATTAACTTCCCCTTGGGGAGCCAAGTCCCCCAGCCTTAGTCCCCCCAATGGTCCCCAGAATCTGGATGAGATCGGAACCCGCTGTATTAAGAAGTGAATGTTCTGTGTCAAAGTTTGCTCATGTCCCATATCTCTTTCTCTAGCTGGAAGGGGTCCTTTTGTGGAATAAGATGGCAACTCCACCTTTGTTTGAATAAATGCCTGCCCCAAATGCTTGACCCACCCAGTATCTAGTGAATAACCGGGTATCTTCTCTATAAAGATGTGTTTCTTGTAAACAGACTACATCACAGTTAAGAGTCGATACATGTTTCAGTACAATTTGTCTTTTGCATCTATCCTGAGCTCCCTTGATGTTCCAACTCACAAGGTTGATAACCCCCTTCATCATCCACCAAATGTTAAAGGTAACATCCCTTTACATATTCTTCCTTAATGTGTGCCCTCCAGTTAGTATCGGTATCCATGTCATCCTAGGATTTAGCGTGTGGATGCTGTATCCCCCAAACCCCCCATCCCCACACAAACCCGTCCCCCCCTAATTTCCACAAACACCCCTAGTTCTAACAACTGCACTATCATTTCACAAAGCCGTGTGATGAAACTACCAGCCCAGGTACATAGCAGCCCATCCTCTAGCCCAGTTCCCAATCTAATTAATAATATTAGTCCTATTAATCTGAACCCTCACTAGTTTAACCAAATGAAGAACACTTAAACGGGGTGCATAAAAGTCGCACCTAGAATGCATAGAAATGGCTATCCTCCATTACAATATCAATATCATCTGAAGCATACTAGTAGTGCTCTATTAAATAATGAGTGAAACTGTTCCTTAGTCTATATCTCCCTCTAGTGGGGGAGTGGGCAAGCTACATATAACGATAACCTGCAGAAAAAAGTCTTTAACATTAACAGATAGATTAGGCAACAAATGAATAATCAAGCCTCATATTGTTATCAAGTTATGCACTAACAAAATCAATAATACAGAAGCCTTCCCCCAGTCACTGAAGTCTTGGAAGCCAGGATTATATGTGAAATAATCACGTGTTGCCGCGATTTTCCCGCTTTCCTGGCAGGGAACTTGTCCATACACTCCTAGGGCAGCAAAAGCTTCCTGAAGTTGTGAACAGCCATAGCGAACCCTGCATGTGACGAATATTCCTGAGAGAGCTGATGTGATCTCCCTGAATAGTAAAGTTTATCACTACCCTCTCGGGTTTCTAGTACCAGCCATGAGCACCACTATTTCTTAATCTCCGGTGCGCTGATGATCAAACTTGAACAGGGACACAAATTCTCGGGAACCTGATAACGATGGCCATGTTAAATCACCGATGCACTAGCCATTGACTGCATTCCCTGCTCACTGGCATAATCAGCCGACAACTTCAGGTAATAAATGTAAAATTACAGGGTTCTCTGGAAGGCAAGATTTCCGTGTCTTTGAAGCTTCAAATGTACGGCTCAGTCCACTTCGGTAAAAAGGAGAATCAGCCAGCTGGGGGTACATGCTAACAAGGATACTTTAGTAAACATACCACAGGACAAAAAACTAATTGGGGATCCACTCAGGTTAGAAGATCAATGTCTCTCCCGCATACATGAATCTTTGTGTCACACTCTTCGGTTAGACTGCAAAGTGCTTTAACTAACTTGACTGTGCAATCGATCCTTCACTTAAACAACTCTGGCAGGGCTCTTTTAAGTTCGGTTTGTGCAGCTTCCACTGACTCATAAGAGTGCCATTGCTCCTTTATTTTGACTTGAAGTGAAACTGGGTATTTAACCCTAAATTGAAAGCCCACGGCTATAAGCTTGGAGATAATGGGGTGCAGGTCCTGACGCTTGAGCCACCCGGAGTGGGGTAGATCGTGAGTTATTCTAATCTTTTTACCTTCCCAAGAAATTTCTTGTAATACTTTAACTTTGCTCAATATATGATGCTTATCCAGATAGTTTAAAAGCTTGCAGATGATGGGTCTCGGTAAAGCACCAGGAAGGGAAGGGGGACGAAGCGATCTATGAGCCCTTTCTACCGTGTAACTACCATTTGGGGATGGACCCGGAATCTTTTCGAAGAGCTTCTGAACAAATTGTATGGGCACTGTACCCTCCTCTTTTTCCGGGATTCCGATTATAATTAAATTATTTCTTCTGCTCTGACCCTCCAGGTCTTCGAGCTTGTCTTCGATCTTCTTAATTCGTTTATTGAGGGAGGCCCATTCAAGATCATGTTTGTCCACTCTTGCTTCCACAGATTTTATTTTGACCTCGTTGTCCCCTACCCTTGTGCTTAGGGATTCCAGTGCCGATTTAAAACAATGGATCTTCGATGAGATCTCCTCGAGGATTGTAGCGGGGCAATAATCTCTAAAAACCTTTCCTCCGTTAACACTGAAGGCCCCGAGGTTGATTTGCTGGGTCCCTGGTGAGGGCGCTTTGTGGCCTGCTCTTTCTCCCGGGAGGGAGGCAGCGTATGTTTAGCCGGTTGTTTTTTAATGAAGACTTCCATTTTGAGGATATTTACTGTAGTAAGCAGCGACTCCAACACTTCATGAATAGTTGCCACTCAAGAAAGCACAATTTTGTTTTAGTTGAGGGCTGTTAAACCAGGCTGAAAACGGAGCTGATCAGATGAGCTGCTCTTCCTAGGCTGCCATCACGTGACCCCATACTCCTTATTTTTGACTACTGTGACATAGTCTACAGTGCTGCTCCCAAGTCTTCCCTTACCAGGTTGGATCCTCTTTTCAATGCCTTCTGTTGCTTTGCCCTTGACTCCCCTTCCCCCACACATCAATGTACTTTATACTACTCTCACAATAATCACACTGTACATCCTCCCAAAGACCAAGGGAAGAGCCTCACAACTGTTCTGGACTTCATCAAGTCCCAACCAGTAGGTGCGGAGAAAATTACATTAAGTGATTTCAATATTAATTGGCTCTCATCAGATGCTGCTGTATCTTGGGATGCCATATCATCAGCAAACCTCTCACAAACGGTTCTCTCCACCACCAGAAAGAACTATAAAACAGGCTCTAGTACCTTACTGGACTGGGTCCTTACCAGTCATCCCTCTTATATTGCCAACATCTCTGTCCTTCCTGTCTCACTAAGCAACCACTCACCCATTATATGTGAATGGTCAAATAAATTCCATAAGCCCTCACTCAAAGTCATCACTAGCAGAGTGCTCCCACGTGGACAGCTAAGACACCTTAAATCCTACCTCAGTCGGTTTGGTTGGTCTCCCATTTTCCTCTGAACAGAAGTTAACACAGCTCTTGACCTCTTTATCTCCTCCTTCAATGTGGCCTGTGACACCTACGCCCCGCTTATAAAACAAAAAGTCAAAGCACTCTGCAACCCGTGGCTAACTGGAGAGCTACTTGACCAGCTAAAGGCTCGGGACCACCTTTGCGCCCTGGCTAGAGACTCTGGCGTCCAGCATGGCATACAGAACTACAAATGTGCCCGCAATAACTGCACTAAATCCATACGGCTACTGAGAAATGCCTACTACAAAGAAGCTCTCTCAAACTCCTGGGAAAAGGGGTCGGATTTCTGGAAGAATATCAAAGAAGTTACAGGGAAACAAACTAAATCCTCCCCAACCATGCTAAAGGTTGATGAGGACATCACCCTGGATCCTCTGGTCATTGCGAACACCTTTAATGATGCATTTAGTGATCTCAGCAGCGTCCTTCCTCCAGATTTTTTCCTTGACACTACCCACACTATCCCCAATGATCCTCCTACCACTCTCCTATCCTTCCACTTCAAAGAAATTAACCTGCACAATGCCCAAACACACATCACCAAAACAATTTCAAAGTCAAGATCAAGTGGAGACTCACTGGATCTAAAACTCCTACCCCTCACTATGGATGAGGTTCTAGTTCCATTAACACACATTCTCAATCTCTCCCTTAGCACTGGTCAGTTCCCTGACAAATGGAAGGTGGCTACAGTTACTCCAGTCCACAAAAGCAGGGATAAGACCTGCCATGCAAACTATTGACCAATTTCGATGCTACCACCTCTCTCCAAGGCACTTGTATGCATAGTATCGAACCAACTCACAGACTACCTGGACAAACACAATCTCTTATGCCCACAACAATATGGCTTTAGAAAAGCTCATAGCACCTCTTCTGCATTACTGGAGTTCACTGGAGCACTGCACGGCACATTGGATATGGGTCACTTAACTGGGGCAGTATTTGTAGATCTGACCAAGGCATTCAACACAGTCCACCATCGTCTGCTGATCCAACAACTCCAGCATTTAGGATTCTTTCCTGACACTGTCTCATGGTTCAACAGCTATCTGCAAAACAGATCTCAATGAGTCAAAATTGCTGAGATACTCTCAGACCTCAGACCGGTTCGATCTGGAGTCCCTCAAGATCCATCTTGGGTCCGTTACTCTTCACCCTTTTTCTTAACACGCTCCCAAAATCTTGCACTGAACAGATTATCCTCAATGCTGATGATGCTGTTATCTTCTCCTCCCACAAGGACCCTGTGCTCCTGCAGACCAATCTTCAGCAAGGCTTTGCTGCAGTGGAAAATTGGTTCATTCATCATAAGCTTGTCCTCAATCATGAAAAAAACAGAGTAATGCTCTTTAACAGCTCTCAAAACAGGCATAGATCTCACCCCCTAGCTATCTCTACCAGCAATGGCAACACCCTTGAGCAAGTGCAGTCATTCAAATACCTAGGGTTATCCCTGGACTCAAATATCTCCTATGGGGCACACATAGACAATGTTGCCAAATCAGCAAATATGCGCCTAGGCCTACTTTACTGACATAGACAACACCTTACTGCAGATGCACTGAAGATTACCATCCAAAGCTCGGTGGTCTCCATTCCTGATTATGGTTTAATAATCTATGGCTCTTCCTCTGCCACTGCCCTGAGATGAATTTCAACATTACTTAACAAGGCCTGCAGGCTTATCCCTGGTGCTCATCGTCTCACTCATACATGTGACCTGTATGCCCGATCTGGCTGGTTTCAACTTTCAAATCGCATAAAATACCAAACCTGCATTATGGCAAAGAAAGTAATCATGGGCCTCCCTTCACCGGAAGTCCAAGCACTGCTTAGTTCTAGACTAAAGCCACGTAACATCAGGGGCTCTGAATACCAGCTCCTTCAGGTTCCCCGCCGTTGCACCTCTCAGGGCCAAAGATCCTTTGCCTTCAGAGCGCCTAGCTGGCTAAATGCTCTCAATCCTGACATCTCCTTCACTACCACTCTTGGCTCATTCAAACATAAACTCCATCTCCACCTTAACATAGAAACATAGAAACATAGACTTTGATGGCAGATAAGGACCGCTAGGCCCATCTAGTCTGCCCATTTCCCTACCTACAGGATAGGCTGCAGATCCTAGTTAACCAACAGCCTATATCTTCCTGCCCCCACAAGAATTGCCTTATGTCTGTCCCATGCATTCTTGAATTCTCCCACAGTTTTAGACCCCACAACTTCCTCAGGAAGGCTGTTCCATGCATCCACTACCCTCTCTGTGAAATAATACTTCCTCACATTGCCCTAGACACCCCTCCTTCTATCTTTTAAATTGTGTCCCCTTGTTCTTGCAAGTCTCTTTTTCTGAAAGATGCTACCCTCTTGGACTTTGTTGATTCCCTTGAGGTACTTGAAAGTTTCTATCATCCCCCCTCTCCCTTCTTTCCTCAAGGGTATACATATTAAGCTCCTTTAGTCTCTCTCCTCATATGGCTTCTTTTGCAGGCCCTGCACCATTTTAGTTGCCCTCCTCTGGACTGCCTCTATCCTGTCTATGTCCTTGCGGAGATGGGGTCTCCAGAACTGGACACAGTATTCCAGATGGGGTCTCATCAACTGTCTGTACAGAGGGATAACAACTTCCTGTTTTCTGCTGCTGATGCCTCTCCCTATACATCCCAGTATACCCCCGGCCCTCCCTACTGCCTTCTCACATTGCTTGCTAACCTTAAGGTCATCTGATATGATTACCCCCAGGTCCCTTTCCTGTTTTGTTGTTGTTACTACCTCCCACCCATTGTGTATTCTTCCCCTGGGTTCTTGTTTCCCAGGTGCATTATTTTGCACTTTTTTGCATTGAATCCTAGCTGCCATACGTCTGACCATTCCTCCAACCTTGCCAAGTCCCTTTTCATCCTTTCCACGCCTCCTTGTGTATCAACCCTGTTGCAGATCTTTGTGTCATCTGCAAAAAGGCATACTTTTCCTTCCAGTCCCTCTGCAATGTCACTGATGAAGACATTAAAAAGGACTGGACCCAATACTGAACCCTGTGGTACCCCACTAGTAACCGCCCTTTCTTCAGAGTGGACTCCATTTACAATTACCTTCTGTGTCCTGTTGTCCAGCCAATGTTTTACCCAGGCTACCACCTGGGACCCACTCCCAGGCTGGTTAATTTGACTAATAATCTTTTGTGTGGGACTGTGTCAAATGCCTCTCAAAGTCTAGGTAGGCCATGTCCACAGCCCCTCCCTGGTCTACTACTTTGGTCACCCAGTCAAAGAAATCTATTAGATTCTGCCTGACATGACCTTCCCCTGGAACCCATGCTGCCTTGGATCCTGTGCTCCACTGACCTCTAGGTACTTAACTATTCTTTCCTTCAGAAGTGACTCCATCACTTTCCCTACCACAGAGGTCAGACTGACAGGTCTGTAGTTTCCTGCCTCTGTCTTGGTCCCACTTTTGTGAACGGGAATCACATCTGCCTTCCTCCAGTCCTTGGGTACCACACCATCCTCCCATGATTTATTAAAAAGAGTAGCCAGTGGTATCACTAGTTCCTTCCTTAATTCTTTTAGAATTCTGGGGTGAATTCCATCAGGACCCATTGCTTTGTCCACCTTCAGTTTTAGGAGTTCTTGAGAACCCTTTCTTCTGTGAAAGGACTGGGATCGACCCCTATCAAGAGTGCTTCTGTTAATTGGATTAGGCACTTCTCCTCTTTTGTGAATACTGAGCAGAAATATTCGTTCAGTATTCCTGCTTTTCACTGTCCCCTCTGCCCACCCACTGTTCATTCTATTCAGCCTCTTCACCCTCCCTTTGTCTTTCTCGCTCGCTTATGTATCTATAAAAGGTTTTATCCCTTCTAACTGAGTTGGCTATCTTTTCCTCAGTTTGGGCCTTTGCTATTCTGACCTCCCTCTTCTTTCTGCCTTAACTGGTACAGCTCTCTGTCCTGCTCCTTCTGTGTTTCCTTATACTTCCGGAATGCTATCTTTTCTTCCTGACTTTCACAGCCACCTCTCTTGAGAACCATAGTGGCTTTTCTTTCGTTTTGATTTGTTTATTTGCTTCACACAAAGGCTTGTTGCCTCTGTGATGGCAGTTTGATAATTCCCATTGTTGCTCCACACCTCCTTCTAGTCTGTTTGCTAGTACTTTTCTGAGGCACTCTCCCATCTTGCCAAAGTCAGCCCTCCTAAAGTCCAGTACCCTCACTTTTGTATGGCTTGACTCTGTAGCTGAGTTTAACGTGAACCACACTGTTTGATGGTCACTTGTCCGAGATGGCAGCCCACTTCTAGATCTGAGATTCTCTCACTGTCCCTGTTTGAGAATACTGAGGTCTAAGATTGCTCCCTCACGAGTGGGTTCCAAACTAGCTGTCTAATGCCCGCCACCTGTAGGGCATCAAGAATGGCCCTGCTCTTGGATGTGGCTGCAGCAAATGTGCTCCAGTTAACATCTGGCATATTCAGGTCTCCCTTCAACAGTATTCTCCCTTTCTCTGCCATTCTAAGAATGCCTTCCATCATATCCTAGTCCATTCTTTCCCTGATGTAGGGGTCTGTACACAACCCTGTGCAGATTGTGGTGCCTTTCCAGTCTCCAGGTGACCCACAGTGCCTCCTCTCCCCCTGTTTACTCTTTTGTTCAGTTGCTTTTATCCCTTCCTTTACATAGAGAGCTACTCCTCCCCCTCTTCTCCCCTGCCTGTCTCTCCTGTAGGTTATGTACCCTGGTATGTTAACATCCCAGTCATGGTTCTCTGTGTACCATGTTTCTGTGACTGCTACAATATCCAGGCATTCCTCTTCCATTAAGGCCACCAGCTCAGGGAGCTTGTTGTCCAGACTACGGGCATTGGTACTCATTACCCTCCATTTCCTGATGGCCTTACCCCCTTTTGCCCCATCCCTGTCCTTCTTGCCTTTGTCACTTTCTCCATTTACCCCTGCCCTTCTCCCTATTCCGACACCTCCATGTTGGTGTTTACCACACTTACTACCGTGATTGTTTGGGGGGGCTAGGATTTTCCTGCTCCTTTCCAGTGCCTCCCCCCCTTGGCTAGTTTAAAAGCTTGCCAATGAAGCATTTAAACCTATCACCTAGGATCCTGGTTCCCCTCCCAGACAGATGCAGCCCATCATGCCAGTATAGGCTTGCATCACTCCAGGTGGACCCCCAGTCCCCAATGAAGCCAAATCCCTGAGCTCCACACCAGTGTTTCAACCACTGATTGAATCACATGGTACAAAACACCCTAGCCTCTCCTATGCCATAGATGGGTAGCACCTCCGAGAAGGTTACCATGCGTACTACTTGACTAAGGCCCCTCCCCAATTCCACAAACTCTTCCTGCACTTCTCTAATCCTTTCTTAGCCAGGTCATTTGTCCCTAGGTGGACAATGACATCCAGCTCCCTCCCTGTGCAGCTGCTCAGGCAATCCTGAGGATTCGCTCCTGTCCCTCAAGCCATGGTGCCAGGCAGGCACCCCACTCCTTTCCCCTTCCTTGCCCAGTTCTACCTTCCTAACAATGGAGTCCCCCACCAGGAGTTGTTTCCTTCCCCTGCAGGGCCCCTGCCACCCTCCTGTGGGTCTCCTTTGTGGAGGTTCCCAGCATCCTCCTTGGTCTCCACTGTAGGTGCCTCCATAGAGGAACCACACTTTGCCAGAATGACATAGGAATTGTGGAGAGGTACAACTGGAGGGATGTGCCTCTGTTCCACCACCCTCACCCTCCCTGAGCCCACTGTGGTCCAACCGCTCCTCTTTCTTGGCAACCTCTGAGGCAACGGCAGTGGCACTGGTGGTCCCTGGATGGAAGAGGAGGTCCCACAAATCCTGGCCAACTCAGCCTGGAGATGAGCAACCTCCTCCCTCAGCCCAGAGAGGTGCTTGCAGATGGGACAACACCGCATCCTCCAGAACATCTCCCGGAAGACTGCTGCTCCACAGCCACTGCACTGCACCACTCCAATCATGTCTTATTTCTGGCCCCTTAACTGTTTGCAATCCTTACTCTTTCCTCTGTTTTTTCTCTCTCTCCTTACTTTCTGCCTGTGTGCCCTTTAAGCTCCTGATTGTCCTGTTCTGAGACAAGAATATCCTATATTTCCTAGTAGACCACTTACTTGTTCAGAGGCAGACCTCCAGCAGCTAGAGGGCCGGAGAGCTACTCTTGCCCTTCTAGGATGGTGGGTCCTTGGTGGTTCTGTGATCACTCACTTCCTGCCCTAAACAGGAAGTTCCTGTTGTCAGTCAAATCCTGTGCCTATAAAAATAGAACTAGCTTTGGGTGGGAAGGAGGGCAATATAGTCCCAGTAGAGAGAGTTCAGTCACACAGCAGTCCTTTCTCCTAGTGTCTTCTGCCAAGCTATTAGCAGAATCTTTCTAAAAGCAGTCTTTAAATGTAGCTTCCTTCTAGCTAACCACTCCCCTACTTACCAGATCTTTCTACAAGTAATTTAAACCTCACAGCAGTTAAGTCCTTTCAGTCACCTGAGATTTACACCTAGATGACTTTTCAGTTACCCATTCAGTTCAGTTAACCCAAACACACACTTTTTTTTTGTTTTGTATGTTAGTTTTTTTACCCTAAATTAAAGGTCCTAATACAAAAGTTCTTCTACTTTAGTCCCAGCAGAGAAGTTCAGTCACACAGCAGTCCTTTCTCCTAGTGTCTTCTGCCAAGCTAGAACCTTACTAACTCTAGCTCCTGTGAATGCTACCTATAATCTCCTCAGCCCTCTCATTTTTGTTCCCTACAACTATCACCTACCACATCTCCAACCCCTCCTTTTCCTCTATGTTACTTTTTTATTTCTTCTTTCTTTTCACCACTCCTGACTCTCCCTCCACCTCTTCTGAGACCTCAATGATCTTTCTTTTTTCGTTGACTAGTTTTAGCCTGCTCCCGGTTGATGACCACGCCCTTTGGCTGCAATTCCTGCCCTCTCCAACTTCGCTCTTCACATTTATCTTCATCTTCCACCCTCCCTCCTACTTATCCCTCTGTTACTCTGTGTTCCCATGTATACATTCTACTTATTCTAGCTATTGTATTGATCTACCATTGTAACCTAATATGCCGACCTATTTATTGTTTTGTTCCTATTTTTGTAACTTGTATTGTATTTGTTCTCTGACGCAGAACCTTTGTAAAAGAGCCTGGCTCAAAGGTACTTGTAAACCTAGTTGCAATAAAATAAAATTAAAAAAAAACTCTCTGGCTTTGCCCTCCTTGCAGTGCAGACAACTCTCCCACTGCACTAAATTCACCTCTAAATTCTGGTTTGGGACTCTCCACTCTAACCTTTCCTCTTCATTTACTGTTCCTCTCTCCTCCTCCCAGCAACTCAGATCCACTGACTCATGCACTCTAGCTATCCCTCATCACTCCACATCCACAGGCCAGGATGCCTTTTCCTATTGTTTTCCAAAGCACTGGAACTCACTTCCTCCTCCTATCAAACTCTCCTCGTCCTTGTCTTTTATCTCCACAGCCCTACATAACTTTTATTCCCCTAACTGTACTTGTTATTAGCCCCCTAACTGTACTTGTTATTAGCCCCCCTCTTTTTCTCCCCCTCCATTTTTGCACAATATTCATTCATAAACAATCTCTCACTCATCCTCCTTCCAGCACCCCCCATCTCCTTGCCTCCCTACCACCTCTTTCTGCTGGGTCCTCAGCATCCTGAAGGGTATAGCTTCATAACCTGTCTCCCCAATCCTCCACTTTATCCTCTCCTGCTTCCTCTATCACATCTAGTTATACACCTACGGCTCTACCTCTCCCGCCCCCTCATTCCCCCAAATCTGTCTCTCTTCACGTCAGTTTATCTTATCCAGTAGTCCTTTTCCATACCTCAATTACCTTAGTCAGTAGTCCTTTCCCATGCCTCCCTTCTGTTCTCCCCTTCTTTATTCCCTTCCTTCCCCCACCTCTATTTCTGCTGGGTCCAAGCCCCATGCAGGGTACTCAGCATCCTGAGGGGTATAGCTTCCCCAGCCACTCACCACCCCCTCCATCTACTCCACCCCCCTCACCTCCATTTTCTGCCAGGCCCTGTCCCTTGCAGGTTTCTCAGCAACCTGATAGGGTACTAGCTCCCCAGCTTGTTCTCTTCTCCCCCCTCCTCTCTCCACTCCCCTTCCTCTCACCTCTATTTCTGTTGGGTTCTGTCCTCCTTGTAGGGTTTCTCAGCATCCTAATGAGGAATAGTTTCCAGCTCTCATCCCCTTTCTTTTACTCCCCTTCCTACCCCCCACCCCTACTCTCTGCTGGGTCCTGTCCCCTTGCTGGGTTCTCAGCATCCTGAAGAGGTATAGTTTCCTAGCCTGTCTCTTTCTCCCCCCTCCCTCTACATACTATGGCTCTACCTTCCCCCAAACCCCCTCTTTAATCCTTCCCTCCTCATACTAGATTACCTTAGTCAATTGCCCTGAAGGGGTTTAGTTTCCAAGCTTATCACTTTCACTCTCCCAATTCTCAGTCCTTTCCTCCTTTCCTAGGGCTTCCCATAGCACTAATTAACCTTGAGTTCAGCCTCCTATTTCTAGCACTTAAAAGTGTTGCCATCCACTAGTTTACCAGTTCCTTGGCTACAACAAAGTTTGTCATGCATATGGTTGTTACCGAGTCAAAATGTTTTGGATTGTCTTGCTCTGTACTTGCACAACATTGTATGTCTAACTTTATATATTTGCAATTATTCGATTCTTGTTTTTTACTTGCTCCTCCTACTGTTGAAACCCCTTCCCCCAAGGACACTTCTGGAAACTAGCTGGCTAAAGTTCATGTTGTCTTTCCCAGTAAAATATTTTCAAATAAATAAATAACTTAAATAAATCTTCTGAAGACATTATCTGGACAAACAGTAACCTGGAGAGGGACTTTCAATAACTGGAAATCTGTCTCTTGACAAACAAATTTGTCCTTAATATGAAAAATACCAAAACCAAGCTCTTTGGATACAGGAGGCTAGGTACTGAGAGACAATACCTACTCAAGTTGTCCATCATTGGTGGCACTCACCTTGAAGTCATGAGGTCACTGAAATACCTTGGGGTATAGCATTACAAAGACATGACATTTGGACCTCATGTGGATGCCATGGACGAAACACTGCATCAGACACTTGGCTTCCACTACAGGCTTTTCCACTGTCTTTCAAAGGAGGCATGCTTTGCAATTGCAAGCAACATCTTAATGCCAGCACTCTTCTAAGCTGCCCCCTTCCACAGTCCATCTGTGACTAAGGACTAAGCAGGCTCAAAACCCTGTATAATAAAGTTGAACACTTTGTAGATAGTGCTTCCCCTAGGGACCACCAATGTGGCATGTTAGCAACTGTTGGTTGGCCCTCATTTGATGCAAGACTGCAATACCCAACTCACTGCCTAACATTCAACCTTGTGACGCTCACTACACTCACTAGCCTCATTGTAATACTTCAGTTTAAACAACAAGTGGGGCTCCTGCATTCCACTGCTAGCTCATTACTTGAAATCCCTAGGGTAAGTTAGGGATCTGGTAGTAGATCATTCTCATTTGTGGCCCTCACTCTATGGTACTCATTACCTTATGAGATTCTAAACTGCCCCACACTTGCATTTTTTAGGAAGGGGCTCAAAGCCTATTCACTTGAGGTGAATCAGTGCGAGTACAAATGGTGACAGGCCACATATCTGGCTAAGTAATTTCTCAGAGGCTGGCCTGATTTCCTATCATCCTTCTGGTGGAGCTTGTGCTTCTCATATTGTTTTTACATAAGCTATCACGTACATTGCTGTAACAAAGATCCTCAAAATTGAAACTGAATCATTATGCTCTGGTTGTCACTAACCTACTGTATGTACCATGTATGTATGATTAGTTCACAATTTTTTCTCCTACTGTTTTTTTTTTTCTTTGTCCTTCTCTATAAATATTTTGAAATTTCATTCTATGTGTGTAATTAATTTTGGGTCATCTCTAAAAAAGTCACTTGCACATCGAAGTGGGCCTACACGCTTATCAAAATTCAAATAAGTAATAAATACATTTATCATTTTGCTTTGAGCAATGATGCACAATATTGCCACATTTATTGCAAAACATATGTAAGATAAAGTTAAGATTTCCAGACAAAGCACTACAATTCAGGAAAATCAAATCTATTGCTTTCTCTGAGGTGCTGCCTGTGCCAAGAGCAAGCACATCAATGAAGCAGAGGATTGAGAAATTCAACCAATGGCTGGTGGGTTAGTGCAAGCAGATGGGGTTTGTGTTAGAGGCGGAATGGGGATCAACATGGAAGGACAAGAGCCTATTTTCCCTGGACAGATTGCACCTGAACAAGGAGGGATCAGAAGTACTAAAGATTAAGTTACAATTGGGGAGTTTATTGAAAGAATGTATAATTTAAACAGAATTCAGGTGGGGGGAGGTTAAGACAAAGTCAACTCAAGGAGACAGAAGAGATGGGAGGCATCCAGCATCCTCCCCAGGATGAAGATAGAGTGTTGGAAAAAAGCATGAACAAGGGAAGGGTAGAAGAGGAGGATGGGGGGTACATGTTGGAAAGGATTATCAGCAAACGGCAGGAGTTTGGGGAACAAAATGGTGGACTTGGAGGCCATCGTGGTGGATGAGGGTTTAGACATAGTGGTGTTAAGTGAGACCTGGTGGACAGAGCATCATACCTGGGAGATGGTTCCATGTCACAATGGTGATTGCCAAATAGCTATTGCTGTTATAGCGAGTGTACATCGCTAAAAAAACAGAAAGGCGATGTACACTCCAAGGAAAGACATGTGGGCAAAAACAAATGATTTTTTATGCAGGGGATGCACCACCCACACCCCCCTCGTGGGGGCTTCCACCTAACAAAGATTCTCAACTCCAAGGGGGTGCATGTTGGGGGGGGTGAAGCTTAAAAAAAAACACTCCCAGCTGCAAAATGCAAAATACTGTGCACCTACCTAGCCCCAAACACCACACAGCCAGGTCAGCAGCCTCTCACCACACTACCTTCCACATATCTTCTAACCTAGTCCAGTCCCCATTACTGACCTTCTGGTCACCTTGTTCTACACCCATTGCTACCGTTTCAGGGTAGCTCACATAATGAGCACTGAACTTGAGTCGCTCATATTTGAGTTGCTCAAGTTCAGTCGCTGTTCGACTGGTTACCCTGGGGGACAGTTATTCTGGGCTACAGACTGTTTAGGAGGGACAGGATTGGAAAAAAGGTGGGGTTGGCATTGTACATCAAGGATGACATTAGGGCAATGAAAGGGCAGGAGGAGGAAGGGGAGACAGAGGTCCTGTGGGTCACACTGGATAAAAAGACTAGAGAATCACTGAGGCTAGGGGTGTGATACAGATTTCCTATGCAGGGTGAAGAAGGGGATATATAGCTGATGCAGGTGGTAACACGGATGACTCTCAAGGGGCAGCTTCTGCTAGTGGGGGACCTAAACCTCCCAATGTGGACTGAGAGAGCCTGGCTGCAATTTCAGTTAGGAGCAGGGGGAACCTAGACGTGCTATAAGGTGTATTCATGCAACAGCTGGTTAAGGAGCCCACTATGGGAGATAATCTACTGGACATAGTCATCACAAATGGGGAAAGTGCGGAGGAGATGATGGTAGGTGACAGCCTAGGTACAAGTGATCACAGGATGGTAAGATTCAGGGTGAAGACGGGAAGGGAGTCAAACTGGACCAGCATGAGGGTTATGGACTTCAGGAAGATGGATTTTACCAGAGTGAAGAGGACATTTAGGGAAGAAATGGCAGGGAAGGGGAATATAGGAGATGTGGAGGAGCTATGGGAAATTATCAAAGAGGGGGTACTGAAAGCCACTGAAATTTGCATTAAGAAAATGAGGAAGATCAAAAAAAGAAGAAGACCACTCTGGTTTGCTAGGGAGGCATCAGGGGTGATCAGGGAAAGGAAAAAGGAATTTAGAAAATATAAGAAGACCCAAAGAAAGGCGGATTGGGAGGCTTACAGGGAGAAGCTGAGGGTAGCAGGGCAGAAGATAAGGAGGGCTAAAACTGACACTGAGGAAAAAGTTGCTAGGCAGGCCAAAAGGGGGGATTTAACACTTTTTAGGTACGTGATGGAAAGGAAGAAGGTGAGGCAGGGGATAGTACAGCTGAGGAGAAGGGGAGAATACAACTGGAGAGGGACTTTGAGAAAGCAGAGGTGTTAAATAGCTACTTCTGCTTGGTCTTTACGGAGGACTGGGGTAGGAGAACTGAGCTGAGAGGGAGGGGTATGGAAGACAAAAAGGTGGATTCTAGCCTGATCAGTAAAGACAGGGTAAGGGAGAAACTAGGCAGGTGGACAAGACAATGGGGCCCGATGGCTTGCAACCGAGGGTACTCTTGGAACTGAGGGAAGAGATGGCAGCCCCACTGACGAGACTGTTTAACTTGTCCTTGGATACAGGGTGTATGCAAAGTGACAGGAGAAGGGCAGATGTGATGCCACTGCACAAGGGGGCAGTAAGGAGGTGGTAGAAAATTATCACCCAGTCAGCCTCACTTCGGTGGTGGGTAAGGTGATGGAGGTACTAATAAAGGAAAGGGTGCAGGCTACTAGTAGACAGCAGCCTGCAGGATGATGGGCAGCATGGCTTCACGAATGGGAGGCCATGTCAGATGAACCTGATAGAGTACTTCAATTGGGTGATGCAGGTGGTTGATCAGAGAGGGGAGGTGGACATAGACTATCTGGACTTCAGTAAGGCCTTTGACACAGTCCCTCACAGAAGGCTGGTAAACAAGCTGGAAAGCTTAGGTTTGGGATGGAAAATAACTAAGTAGGTGGAAAACTGATTGATGGACAGAAGGCAAGACAAGGCAACTTTATTTCAAAGGGCCCAGTCCAGAGACTCTGGGTGCTATACAGAATAAAAACAGAATACAAATTACAGCACTAACATTTGAACAATACCAAAATCTTTAAAACAACAATTATTATTTTTTTTTTTTTGACTTTGTTTATACGCCAACCATCAGAGAACACTTTCAGGCATCCTCATTGCCTGTGAGCTCTTCCTCCTGCCTGAAGCTGTGATCTCCTCACCTCCACTTCAGATCTACAGACCCCCCAGCTCTGCACCCCCTGAAGTGAGGCCACTCTATCTTCCCAGGGTGCTCTATCTGGGAATGTAGTGTATTGGCTGAGTGGCTGGCCCAGGCGAGGAGTGAAGCCCAGAGTTGGAGTGTGGCTCAGTGGGGCAAGACACCATTGCCTATCCCCGAGGACAGAGATTTTGTCTTTAGTTCCCCAGAGCTTGGTCATGCAATGGCATCAGGGCACAGAGTGCCGATGCCTGCCACAGCTCTGCCCCACTTGCATGGGCACCACATTCCTAGCACACCTCCAACCACCGCCAGAGGCCGTTCCTGTGGGGTGCATCCCCCAGAGCCCTCCCCAGGAAAAGAGAGCAGTCCTTCAGATGCTAGATCTCTTCCCTCTCCTGCCAACCCCTGGTGGCCTGAGTCTGTTCCTAAACCCAGGTTGCCAGCATGGCACAAGGTGTGGTGTCCAGCACTTCAACCCTAAGTGCCACTAGGCCAGGTAAAACAAAATTCTTAAAAGCATAAATATAAAATATAAGATATGTGATAGCTGAGGGTAGGGTAGGGTGGGAGATGGCTTAATCCCCAAAATCCTGGCAGAAGAGATGTGTCTTAAGCTTCTACTTAAAGACACCAATCGAGGGGGCCTCCCATACTGCGTCTGGAAGCCAGAGAGTGCAGATAAATGGGGTATACTTCAGGGTGAGGGAGGTGATGAGTGGGTGCCCCATGGGTCAGTACTGGGATGCCTTCTTTTTAATATCTGCATCAGTGATACAGTGGAAGGGCTGGAGGGGAGGGTGTGCCTCTTTGCGATGATACAAAGATCTGCAACAGGGTGGATTCCCCGGAGGGTGGAGGACATGAGGCAGGACCTAAAGATTCTGGAGGTGTTGTCAGAAACTTGGGAGCTGAAATTCAATGCTAAAAAGTGTTCTGTGATGCACATGAGGCATTAAAACTCACAAGCTGCTTACACTCTGGGTGGGGAGGGGTAATCAAAATAACTGAGCAAGACAGTAATCTAGGGATTATAATATCAAGCAGCCTTAAGGTAGGTAACCAATGTAGCAAAGTGGTGGGGAAGGCAAATGGAATGCTAGCATGCACTGGGAGGGGCATAACTAGCAGAAGGAGGGAGATATTGATGCCTCTTTGTAAAGCCATGGTGAGGCTGCACCTGGAGTATGGGGCCCAGTTCTGGAGACCACATATATGCAAGGACATAGATGGGATAGAGAGGGTTCAGAGAAGGTCAACCAAGATGGTGCATGGTATGCAAGTGAAGCCATATGAGTAGAGGTGGAAGGAACTGGATATGTATCCATTGGAGACTAGAATGGAGAGGGGGGACATGATTGAAAAATTTAAGTATGTGAAGGTGATCAATTAGGTGAAGAAAGTGAGATTATTTAAAAGGAAGGAGGGGACTAAAACAAGAGGCAATAGTCAAAGATTAGAAGGCAGAAGATATAGAGGCAATGTGAAGGGGCATTTATTCACAGAGAGTGTGGTGGAGGCCTGGAATAAACTATCAGAGGAAGTGGTGGAGCTGAAACAGTGGTGGGAGTCAAGATGGCATGGGACAGACATATGGGGCTGGTAAGTGGGGGGAAGGTAAGGGCTTATGGTATAGACGATAAGTAAGAGGGGGAAGGGCAGACTCGATGGGCTAGACGATGAGTAAGAGGGGGTAGGGCAGACTCGATGGGCCAGCGGGGTGCTTTTCTGCCATCAGATTTCTATTATTCTATGAAATTAAGTGATCGTGGTAATGGGATGATAACCCTAACTAGAAATATTTTGCCAGTTCAACAATTAAGATTGCCAATGCCATATGTAAGCAATAAGACATGATGGGGTATTCGTTTTGCTCAGTTTACCACATGCCTTGTGGCATAATAAGGTATGCTGTTGCACATCAAGTGTCTTGAGCCTTTGGAAGTGAGATAAACCCAGCACAACCAATACCCCAAAGTGTCGTATTGTGCCAATAAAATGGGTATCTGGGTATGTTTAATAAAGTATTAAAAAAGTAAAAGAAAATGTATTAAAAATCCTTCTAAAATAATCCTTCCACTAATAGGTGCCATTGGGGGAGGTGTGTGCAATTTAATACAAATTTTGTTGATTTTATGTCTTTGATGATAGTTTTCCTTTGAGCTGTTTCTACAGTGCAATGAAGTCCCTGACCTCACCCTCACAAGCAGTAGCTGTTTAAAAGATGCAGCTTAATAGCAGTGTTTGAATGTAAAATAATTTAGAAAAAGAGAAATATCAGAGTCTTTGCCTGAGTGAGTGGAGTAGTATGTGTTTGATGATGGTGACTAGTTGTGTGAGCATGGAGAAGCTCGTAGGCATCAGTACTGGTGATCAGGAGATTTAGTGCTTTGGACGTCGGGAGAAGCTGCAAAATTAACTACATAAGAAAAAATGCAAGTAGTGTACTTAAAAGCTGTTTTATTGCATATTGTTTTGACACTCACACACACACAAACACGTGCACACACACACACGCACACACACACACACACACACACACACACACACACACACTCTGACAAAACACAGTGAGGGGTAGACAAGGGAATGAGAAAGCAAGAGAAATAAATTGCAGCCATTTAGTTTAAAAAAAGTTATAAGACTTGACATGGTTCCTGTCATTTACCACATTCAGAATCCATGTGCAATATTTTCCATAACCACTTAATTATTTTTAACTTTTTATTTGTGTCATTTTACTGAACACATAAAAATATGTAATTTTCATTAAAAAGTAAATTAGATAATGTTATTATAAAGTACATTAAGCAAGAACTGGGACACTCACCACAATGCAAAGAAGTTCAGTACAGAAAATAAGTTGCAAAAGTTAAGGCTCTTTATTTGGATGCCTTTTGATACAGTAAATTTGAAGCACAAGCAAACTGGAGAATAGCCCTAACATTTCACTTTGTCTGGGCTCACCCCTTTCTGTCTGAAATGTACCCAACTAACTTTTGCAACATATTTCTTGGACTGAGCTTCTCTGCATTGTGGCGAGAGTCCCAGTTCTTGCTATTTAATCTGGACGTACATATAGAATCTGATGACAGATAAGAACAGCAAGGCCTATCCAGACTGCCCATTTTTTCTACCTTATGAATATGCCATAGGCCTTTACTCTGTCAATGGCCTATCTAGTCATACTCATCTGTATTGCTCCCTTATGCCTATCCCATGCCAGTTTGAAGCCCTGCACTGTATTCATATCCACCACTTTCTGAGATAGGCCACTCCATGCATCCACCATCCTTTCTGTGAAAAAGAACTTCCTCAGATTATCCCTTAATCGGCCTTCCTCTAATCTCATGCTGTGTCCTCCTGGTCTGCTATTTTTCTTATATTAAAATATGTTAGATTCTTTCACCTTGTTAATGCCCTTAAGATGTTTAAATGTTTCGATCATATCACCTCTCTCCCTCATTTGCTCTAGGGTATACATATTAAACTCTGTTAATCTGTCCTCATATGTTTTCTGATGTAGTCCCTGCACCATTTTGGTTGCCCTTCTCTGGACTGCCTCCATTTTGTTAATGTCCTTGTGCAGGTGCAGCCTCCTGTATTGCACGCAGTACTCCAGATGGGGCATAACCAGTGTCTTGTAAAGAGGGATTATTACCTCCCTCTTACAATTTGTGATACCCCTGCTAATACACCCCAACATCCCCCTAGCCTTATGTACTGCTTTAGTGGTCTGCTTGGATGGTTTCAGGTCATCTGTGATGACAATGCCCAAGTCTCTTTCTTCCCTTGTGATTGCCAGCAACTCCCCTCCCAACCGAATTCCTATACTGGACCTATAATTCTGTGGTGTACCAGGCCCTTGGAAGCAGCTTTTGTTGTTTTCACTTTGAAAGTATATTACTAAGGATGAGGAATACAGGTTCAGCAGGTATAGAATTGAGGTCTTTACCCTTAAAGTCTGATATTAAATTGATACAATTTTATCAACTGCATTGCAGCCAATGTCCAGAGACATAATTGCACAATTTTTAAACTTGATAAAAGAAAGCAATTTATTTCGGGTCCTAAAAATCTTTTTAACATTCTGTAAGCAATTTATAATATAGTACTATCCAAAGCTCCTAAGAGCCTTGTAGACATATTAATAGCAACCAGCTACATAGCAATATCACTAGCATTTTTTATCCAATCCTGGACTAAATCTCTGGGATAGCTTACTGCACAGGCTCTCTGTATTAGAATGTATCTCACCACACAGCACTACATGACATTTCAGTGGGTCTTGTCCTATGGCTGATCCATAACAAATTTAATAAAATAATTTCTGAAAGTTCTGCAGTCTTAACGGTCAAGAATCTTTGCTTAGTTGTGCACAAACCATAATTTGGTAATGTTTAAAGAAATCCCAACTAAATTACACTCTGAAAACTACTAAATAATTATACATGTTCCTATGTTTCAAAGCCCCCCAAGCACAGTAACCCAAAAAATACAAAAAAAAAAAACAGTTTGTTTCAAGGAATCCCACCCAAATTACACTGTGAAAGCTATAAATGTACCTCACATGTTCTACTGTTTTAAGACATGCCAAGGCCAAGAACAGAAAACATTTTCTATGTTAAAAACAGCAGTCTCTACATTTTTGCTCTTTGTCACTTTTTCTTACCATTTGCTTTTAAATAGTGACTCCCATTTTACAAGTGTAACAGTATGCTCCAGGGTTTGTGGTGCATGCTGGATTAAGCCACAGAGAGGGGTGCTAAAAGCAGCAAGGTGCAACCCCTCTTTATGGTATAGTCCAGCAGAATCCATACAGTGTCCTGTCTTATTGCTTATGACTATTACACAACTAACCACAAAACCCTATTAGTATTTTACCACACATAGTTGAGGTTATTGACACGAGACCCATGAAAGTGATATTACTCAGAGGCCAGCTGTATGTTGCTGAGCATAGTTTATCCCACAGTGACATCACTTTCTATTTTGACAGGCGAAGAAAAACTCTGGACAGTCAATATCTCTTCCTCTGTATAATTTATTTCATATTTTTCAAGCTACTAATTCTTAAGTTCTCTTTCTAAAGTTTCACGATGAAGGTTTCTTCTTCAGGGATTTTTAGGCTATAAACAAATATATACAATGTAAATATATGTATGTGTACATCAGATTTAAATACATTTTGTTTAGTTCTCTTAGGGTAACATCACAAAAATGTGAGGATCACTCTCATATACTTCATATATCTTCACTCACATCAGGCCAAAGGGCACTCCTTAATTAGTTGTTGTAGTAGTACATTTCATTTATCCAGTGCCCAATCCCTGAGGCTCTGGATGGTTTTCATTGAGGTGCAGCACTCAGAAAACATAAACAATTACAATAATTGAAGTCAGAGTCAGTTAACAATGAATACATAATAAGTAATAAATGAAACTCTAAAAAACCCCATTTAAAATACTACAGATTAAAAGCTTGCTTAAGCAGATGTGCTTTAAGTCCTTTTATAAAGCTCTCCACAGAGGATGCTTTCCTTAGAACTTGTGGTAATGAGTTCAATAGAACGGGCCCAGTGACATCAAAGTGCAGTTACTTGAGGACTTTGGCTGCACCCTTGAAACTGTAAGGATGCCGTCTGTGGAAGAGTGAAGTGAGCGCACCAAGCGAGTAGGTGTCAGAATATCCGACAGATAATCAGGACCCAAGCCATATAGAGCCTTATAAGTGAGCAAGCCTATCTTAAAGGCAATTCTCCACCTGAACAGCAGCCAGTACAGTTCATGCAGAACCGGTTTTACATGTACGGACCTGGGAAGGCCCATTAACAACCGAGCTGCAGCGTTCTGCTCCAGCTGCAGCCGGTGGAGGTTGCCCCCACTGACCCCTAAGGAAAGAGCGTTACAGTAGTCAAGTCTGGAAGTTACAAAGGCATGTACCAGTGAGGGCAGGTCATCAGGCTAGACTAAGGGTTTGTTCAGGGTGACATTCCTTAAATGGTAGAAACCACTTCGGATGACAGAAGACACCTGAGCCTCAAGTATCAATCCGTTGTCAAGGATTACGCCCAGAGTTTGCACCTCATTGGCTGCCACCAATGAGGTGGCACCCAGGAACAACCCTGTTCCTGTGCCGATGGTGGCTATATCCCACCAATGACCCAGCTCAATCACCAGCACCTCCTTCTTGCCTGGGTTGAGCCTCAGCCAGTTAGAGGACATCCAGTCCTGGATCTTAGATAAGCATTTATTTAGCACACCCACAGTGTCCAATGTCCTGGGGTTAAAGGACATAAATAACCGGATATCATCTGCATAGTAGTGAAAACCCAGACCATAGCACCTAATGATATCACTCAGGGGCAGCATGGGCAACAAGACTGAACCCTGAGGGACTTCATAGGTCAGTAGCTTCAAGACAAAGGAGAAGTTCCCCATCACAACCCGTTGCTTTCTGCCTTGTAAATAGGACTTGGACCAGCTGATGACTTTGCCAGTGAGTCCACACAGCCCTCTAACGTGCTCCAGAATCACCATGTGGTCTACGGTGTCAAAAGCTGATAAGAGATCCAGGAGAACAAGAATTGACTGTTCTCCTCCTATCTCTCACCCTGTGGAGATCATTCTGCACCATAACTAATGCTGTTTCAATGCTATGCTGTCTCCTAAATCCATACTGGAGTGGCTCGTAGATGTCATCAGGTGGGCTTCAAGCTGTGAAGCCACCACTGTCTCCAGAATGTTCCCCAAGAATGGAAGATTGGAGACAGGTCAGTAATTCACTAAGATGTCAGGGTTGAGAGATGGTTTCTTCAGAAGGGGCCTCACCAATGTCTTCTTCAAGGCATTATGGAACAGTCCCTCTAAAAGTGAACAACAGACAATCTCAGCAAATGCTAGACTAATGGACTCAATACATCCCACTAGGAGATACGTCGGGCCTGGGGCCTGTTCACAAAAAGTGAGTTGCAGCTTTGAGATTACCTCGATGACCTCAGACACCCCCCACTTGCTGAAACTCTTCCCAAACAAATGGAATGCCCATTCCAGACTCTGTACTACAGGAGTTGTCCTGTCCCACTGGAGAGATCCTGGCTCTAATGGAGAACACCTTGTCAGAAAAGGACTGAGCAAACTCCTCACACTGGGCAGTTGAAACTGCTCTTTTCAGCTGCAGACAGACTGGATGTAATTGTCTGTCTACAGTCCGAAAGAGCACAGCTGGTCTGTTCCTTCCTGCAGCAATCTCCCTGGACATGAACTCTGCCTTCTTAGGGTTGAGTGCCCTTTGGTACTCACCGTAGTGAGTTCTCAAAGCCAGTTTGTCCTCAAAGGACACAGATCTTCTCCAGCAACACTCCTACTTCCAATCCTTGGTCTTCACCTCCTTGAGAACCCCATCAAACCACGGGGATCTCAACTGAGAAGACCTGGATCATATACAGATCGGTGCAACATTGTCGAGTGGCTTGGTGACAGCATTGTTACACACTGTCAACACCTCTTCCAACCCTGCCGCACATGCAGCACTCACACCAGAAAAGCCCTCTTCCATCAGCAGTCACTCTGAGGACAATCCCCTTAAAGTACAATAGTGAACCATTTCAACAGGGAAGGGACTAACGGGGGGGTTCTGAACGAAAACTCCACCTTGCAATGATCAGACCAAGAGACTGAATCAATCTTGAGATTCATAATGTAAAGTCCTTATGAGAATAATAAGTCCAAGGCATGGTCCTCGTGATGGTTCACAGAAGCAACTGCTTGTGTGAGGCTCAGAGATGTCATTGACTGGAGGAAGTCCTTTCCAAAGTGCGAGAGGTCATTGTCGACCCAGGCATTGAAGTCCCCCAGTATTAACAATCTGGGTGACTCCAATACCCTGTTGGCAATGAAGTCCACAACCTGCTGCAGGAAATCCACCTTGTGTCAAGGACAGCGATAAACAAGGAGGATCCTGCAGTCTGCATCTGGACCCCCATGCACTACCACGCATTTAAATGATGAAGTAGATCCCACTGGGTACTCAAAAAAGTTCAGGTTAGATATAAAACAGATGGCCAGACCCCCACCCCTGCATTCCTTCCTCTGGCAGTGCACCACTGAGTACCCAGATTGGATAGATGCCTTCAGAACTGGACCTGCATCATCCCCCAACCAGGTCTGTGTAATGCAAGAGAGGTCAGCCATAGAAATCAAGTCTGCCATAATAGCGGTCTTGTTCCATATGGACCTTGCATTGCATTGCACTGCCCAAAGGGGACCAGTGGAGGCAGCTTGTCCCCTGGCTACCTGCCCACCTGATCTGGTGGCAACCCTGGGAATAGGAACCAAACATGTCTGGCCTTTCTCATGGTCCCATTTGGCTTCAGGGTGCCTCCTGGACCTGACCACCCCATTGTGACTCACCTTGGCCATACCACCAATAAACTGCCATTTGCCCATCCACCCCCTTGCGATTCCCACCTCCCTATGGCATCTCTGCTGTTGCTGACACAGGAAGATAATTAAAGTGATGGAGGTCGCACAACAGTGATGATGAGTAGGTGATACAGCCATTTTTCATACCCCAGCACATACTGTCTCTTCTCTCTAACTCTTAATATCTTTACTCATATGTGACATGGGGCTCAATTCCAGGGCAGCTTATGTATGGCGCAAGGTGATTTACACTGAACCCCATGGCATAAATTGCAAATTGTACCATGAGATACACAAGTCATGATTCCAAGTCGTGACCTGCACCATGTCATATGCGGGTTGTGCCAAAGGTGGGTTACGCCACCCACTACACCCACAACCCACAACAGCATGGTGCAAGGGTGGGTTATAGCAGCAACTACTCCCTATTCCAAAAGGGCGGCTGCCATAACCCACATACACTATTCCAGAAGCTGCACTGACACAGTGGAGTTAGACCATCAGGGAGATGGTCTAAGGGGCATCCATCCATGTCAATTGACGAATGCCTACTCAGCATCACCACAGAAAGTACACAGCTGTGCTCTCCATGCCCCCAAACACAGAAATGCCACCCCAAATGTTGGAGACCCCCAGTGTCCATTTGGCAGAAAGAGCCCCCAAATGCCAGTGCCACCTGTGCAGCACCTGCCATACCCCTGTAGTGCATGCGTGCAGTGTTAGGGGGGGCTCTGGGGTTGAGCATTCTCAATGAGGTTCACAATTTGTGGCATCCAGGTCCATTGCACCATTTCCGTGGTGCTAGCTTGCGTCTAACGCAAGTCACAGGACATAGGTGCTGGGGACCCTGCCTGTCTTGGAATAAGGCTCAGGGTCCGCGGCATAGTGCCACATGGTGCAACTAGCATGCGCGCATGAGTTGCGCCATGCGTCTTGGAATTGAGCCCATGGTATTAAGATAAAAAAAACTGAGACATGCATTTAGACTTGGTAATTTGAATATTTTGTTCAAGATACATCTGTAGTGAGGTATATACTCACTTTATTCTTGCTATATTCCAATATACAGTATTTCATTGGTTTCAGTATTCTTAGCTTATGTGTATATTTCTAGTAGCTTGCTTTTAGAAAAATCCCTTTCCTTGGGTCGCACCTGGAAACAAACCTTGGCTCAGTGAGCCACTTCAAGTCACCAATTAAAACAAAAATAAAAAATAATTCTTTAAATAACTTCTTTTGCAGTATTCCTACATTGTGTAAGGGATACTTTCTTGTCAAATATGCTTTATCAAGGGTATTTCAAAGATCACAGTATCTTAGTAAATTTGACTGCACTGGCACTTTATACAATAAACCGTGTGGTCTGAGTCACATATTAAAAAATGCTTAATTGGAGTTTTTTCATTCCTGCTGGGATTATTTATCTAATTTTTATGTTTACTTACTTTTATGTCCAAGAAACATATTGGGGCAGCTTGTTGCAGTAGCGAGTTGTGGAGGCGCGGCAATGTTTTTGCCAGTGCCAGCAGCCCATTTCGGGTCTAGTCTGTGTGGCACCAGTAGAGGATCATGCTGTACATGACAGCAGTAGTGTAGCTTGACACCAACTTGAAATAAACTCACCTCTGCAATCAGGGAGTGCCCCATCATTAACAATCAACTGTTTTTGCAGGGCGGTCCCTGACTGCAGCAGCGATTTAGATCTGCATTGTCTGGTCACCCATTTCAAACAAACATGGTAGCGGCTTCTCTGTCAGCCTCTCACAGTCCCCACAGAAGCTGATAGACAGCCGCTGCCTCTCACAGTCCCCATTAAAGCTGATGGGGGTGCCCAATCCACCTGTCAGCATGGCCCCTCCCCAGTTCATTTGCCAAAGGGGTAGCCCAGTCCCTGTCGGCTTGATGCCCCCATCTGTTGTGTGCGGTGCCCAATCCCCTCAGCTCATGTGCCCACCCCAACACTCCTGCCAATGGGGTGCTAATCCTCGCTGGCTGCAGAAGCCCTGAACACTAGGTGGCATGCTGGGAGCCCACCCAGCATGCCAAGAGCACTAAACATAAAACCTTCCTGTGTTGTTTTTTCTCCTTTCTTGTAAAAGAAAAACAGTCCCTTGTTGAGACCAGTGCCCCTACCCTAACTGACACTCATTCTCTGTGCACCCTACCTCCCCCCTTACCCCATACTTACCTCCGGAGCCTGGTGCGATGATCTTCGGTGGACTGGGAACACGTCTGCACTCTTCAAAGCCGACTGCGAACTGAAGAAATGTCGGTAAACTGTATAATGGCATACATTTTTTTTTAAACTTATGTGGATAGCTTGGCTATTTTTCTGAATTTTCGCATTAAATTTTCAACATGGGGTTCTTGGGACTCCATCTCATGTATTCAGTGACTGTCGTCTGGTTATTCGGTCCTGAAAAATGATTTTGCGGTCACTGCATGGAATCACCTTTCGGGACTGATTAAAGAAATGACAGTGTCACTGTTCATGAGGTGAACTCTTAAAAAGTCTATGTTGCAAATTTAGTGAAAACATTCAAAAACATTACTGTGTTACGAGTGTGCATTGCACAGTTTCAACGCACACTCATTACATAACAAATTTGTAATATTTCTACTCCAGATTTTCAACATTGGCATTTTTTCACACCTCCTTATGAACAGTACAGCTGTCATTTTTCACATCCTGGCTGAAATATGTTTTGCACTTCAATCAACCAATCAATCAATAAATCAAAATCGTTATTTTGCCAGGTGGAACATCATTGAGACATGTTCATTTATAAGATGGATCTGGGGCAAAAAAATTGCCATCGGGGTTAAGACATAAGAGGTTGAGTGAACGTACATAACAATTACATGGTAATAATAACAACATAATAACATATAACTGTCACATGTGACAAGATACTTGCACCAGAACATAGCAGTAGGTTCAACAGGAGGTAGTGCCATTTAAATACAATTGCATGAATACAAATATATGAAGGTAAGGTAATGAGCTAACATTTATACAGTAAACATCATTGGAGGAGTTATAGTGAGCAGGAGTGGCAGTTCCTCTAGTGTCAAAGTGTGAAGAAGATTGAGATGGAAGAGTCCTTTGATTAGTACTCTATGCATGTCGTGGCAAGTGGGGAAGGGAAGGGGGTATAGGGAGTGGGGAGGGAAGGTCAGATGAGATAGGAGAGGGTTGGATATGATGGCCTAGGGAGGAAGGACTGTTCGAAGGGTGAACACAACAGATGTCACAGGCAATGGTTGGGGTTTAAGTCCAATATTTGAAGCAAAGACAGATCGTGATGTTGGGACCTTTTTTTGGACAATGACAGAAGGAAGGACTGAAATGATGCCTCAGGCAATGGTTGAGGTTTAAGTCCTGAATTTAAAGCAGTAACAAATCGTGATGTTAAGACCTTGACTTAAAGCAATGACAGGACTTGAGAAGGTCCTCAGGAACAAGAATTTGAAGAGGGAGAATGTGATAGGTGAAGTGAGCCTTAATGTTTTCCAGATCTTAGTCCAGAGCATAGGAATTGTAAAGCTTATTGAGGCTCTACCAAAGCACATTTTAACTTTAGGGATAGCCAGAGATAAGATGGTAAGACTTCTCAGAGAATAGGCACTAGGGATGCAGGGAGTTTGGCAGCTTGTGAGGTACTGAGGTAATTTATGTGTAATTGCCTTATATGTTGATCGAATAGCATTCTTTTGCCTCCTGAAGCCAAGGGCACTCCAGCCTACGGAGGAATAGAGGATGCAGTGGTGCATGTCATAAGAGGCATCCAAAATGAACTTAAGGACTCTGTGGTATAGGGTATCAAGCTTGGAGAGAGCTGTGCTAGTACTATAGCTATATAGGAAGTCCTCTTAGTCTAGGAGAGGCAAGAAGGTAACTTGGAATACGAGTTTTCTAGCCTCCTGGGTTAGTGAGTACTTGATCCTGAAGAAAATACAGAGCCTTTGACGCAATTTCTTAGTGAGTTCTTCAATGTGATCAGTGAAGGACAATTTGTAGTCAATCCAGACCCCCAGGTATTTGAATGTTTCCACGAACTCCAGGGCTTCTCCCAAAAGGGTGCTTATGTGAGGAACCTTATATGGGTTTTTTTTTTTTTCTGAGATGAGGGGCCAGTGGAGAGAAAATCATGGCCTTAGTTTTTTTGGCATTGAGCAGGAGTTTCAAGTTGAGTAGATTTTTTTGGAAAATGTCAAAACCATTCTGCAGGTCCACAATGGCTTGATCCAGAGCTGATCTCTTAATGTACAGCACTGTATCATCAGAAAATAGATGGATACTAGATGACTTTAGGCCAGTGCCGATTTGATTAATATAAATGGCAAAGAGAAGTGGACCAAGTATGGATCCTTGGGGGACACCTCTAAGAAGTCTTTTTTTTGGTGATAGGTCTCCTTCAGCCTTGACCTGCTGCTCTCTGTCCACAAGATAGTTTACAAACCAACTTAGGACCAGGTTGTCCACCCCAACTTTCTTTGGGGTCACCAGGAGTAAATCGTGGTCCACCGTGCCGAAAGCCTTGCTAAGGTCCAGAAACAAGGCGCATATATATTGCTTGTTATCAAGTGCGAATTGCCAGTCAATTATAACCTTGACAAGGGCAGTGGAGATACTATGCATTGGATGGAAACTGGATTGAACTGGGTTTAGTAGATTAAAACTTTCCAGATGAGATCTGAGCAGTTCATTTACTAACTTCTTCAATAGTTTTGTCAAGGCCTGGAGCAAAGAGATTGGGTGGTAATTATTTAGGTCACAGGGGTCCCCTGATTTGAATAGAGGGATAACATGGGCCATCTTCCAGACCTTGGGGAGGGAGCCGTGATTGAGAGACAAATTGAAAAGGTGGGTAATGGGAAGGGGGCAAAATATAGTAGGCCAACTTTAGGAAGAAAGGCTCAATCATATCCACACCAGCACATTTCTTGGTATCTAGTTGAAGAAGGAGATCCTCAACCTGTTTGATGGTGACCGGATGGAAGGAGAAAGAGTGGCAAGGGTCAATAATTCTGGATCATGGCAATCAGATGACTGACTAAGGAACTGTGCCCTGATGGCATTTGCTGGGGAGGTATCAAAAGCCATCCCTGCCTGTGGCACAGTGATTAAGGAGGTCAAGGATCTCATTTTTATCTGTAGTGTGGGTACCACCAGTCAAAATTTTGTGGGAAAGTGTGCCAGCACTTTTATAGACTTCTACCTCCCTTAATGTTTTCCAAAACTTAGTAGCAGAGTTAGTGGATGTGTTAAGCTCAGAGCAGAAATAACTAGACTTCACAGTTCTGATAGTTTTCGTGCAGAAATTCCTTGCAGTTCGGAAAGCAGACCAGTCTGTGGCCAATTTAGACTTTCTGGCTCTTTTCCAAAGAGCATCCCTATGCCATAAGAAAGTCTTTTTTTATCTGTGAACCAAGGACAGGATTTTCTTTTGGTTCTGCTTTTGATAATTGGGGCATGGAGGTCTAGGGTTCTGGTGAGCATTTTGGTAAGCACTTCCAGAGCAGAATAGCATGGTCACTGTGGGAAATCAGTGTTTGGGACAGATGAAGAAAATCACAGTGGCACTGTTCATGAACAGAAGTCCTAAAATGCCTATGTTGAAAATTTGGTGACAAAAGTCCATAAAATAACTGTGTTATGAGCGTGCATTGCACAGTTTCCTCATAACTTTGCAAATTTTTAATATTTTCACTCCAGACTTTCAACATTGGCATTGTTTCACACCTCCTTATGAACACTACAGCTGTCATTTTTCACATCCTGCCCAAAATGTGTTTTTGCACATCTGGTGCACAATGGCACAGTAGCTGTGGGAAATCAATATTTGGAACAGATTAAGAAAATCATAGTGACAGTGTTCATGAGCAGAGGTCCCAAAATGCCTATGTAGAAAATCTGGTGAAATAATTTTACTAAATGACTGTGTTACAAGTGTGCATGGCACAGTTTCCACGTAAGCTCAGAAGTTTGAGTATTTTTAATATTTTCACTCCAGATTTTCAACATTGCCATCTCTTCACACCTCCCTATGAATTGTACAGCTGTCATTCTTCACATCCTGCCCGATCTGTGTTTTCGCACATCTGGCGCAGAATGGTGTGGTCGCTGTGGGAACTCAAAGTTCGGGTCACATTAACAAAATCACAGAGTCACTGTTCATGAGCAGAGGTCCCAAATGCTTTCATGAGGTGGGGGTCACAAAATGGCCATGTTGAAAATTTGTAGTGCAAATACCAACAAACGCCCGAGGCATTAGGGTTTCTAACCATAATGTCCCACCCTGTACAGACTAACAGGCATCAGGCATGTGCCTTTAGATTGCTGGCTGTAATGCCCATGCCATTCTACCCCCACCATCCCACCCTGAAGCCAGTCACCGGCATTGAGGTGCACCTTGGACTCTTCGGCCCCAGACTTCACCCCATTCTTCTATACTGCACCCATTTCAGCATATGTCTTTATGAAATGGAATGACTGATGCCGAACACCCCAAGGCACACCTCAATATCTACAGGATAGGGTGAGATGAAATGCTTTGAGCCTTATGGGCAATGACCCAAAGACACACCCCAATGCCTGCCCATTTCTGCAGGGTGGGGATGGAGTTGGTGTGAGTTCAGTACTTCACTGCCATTCCTATTCTGCATCTCTCTAACTCCTGCATAACCAATGATAATATCAGCAAGCAAACATTTGGCATTGACAAATGCTTGTTCTTGTACTGGAGCAATGGATACAGTACCCAATATTCAGCGCCAAGTGCAATCACAGCTAAGCCATTCATGCTGTCCTTTTGATAGTGCATGGCTGGCTATGATCAACACTCAGACAATTAGTGCTTGCCAATGGAGAGGTGCTCACTGAATGAATATTGGGCTATGCTGGACCACAGCTAAGTGGATCTGGGCTGTGCTGACCTGGACCAAGGCTGGATATGGCCCACAAGACATAGTGATGCTCAAAACAGGATGGTGCCAGGTCTCCTGTAGGTCATATGCAGCCTGAGAATGCAAATAAGCTCATTGGGCATGTAAGATGCTAAAGGGCCACCTGCATACCCTTAAAGGGCTCATTTGCTTTTGGAGCAGGGGACTCCTAGTGCCACTGCAGCAGAATACATTCTTGATGGTTTAGTGGTTACCCACCCCGCAGATCTTCTTTCCTAATAGTTTCAGAGATAGCCTTGGGGGGTTTAGTGGTCCCACCATTCCCGATCACCTGTCCTGTTTGTTTCAGTGATAGCCCTGGTGGTGTAGTAGTCCATCCCCCCATTTACCTGCAATACAAACCTTTGAATATACTGCTCCATCAGTATGAATGAGGACCCCTTTATTTCAATAGGTGCAGCAGCATAGGTGACAACTTGGTGTTGCCGGGTTTGGGCATTTCTCTGGGGCCATCTGAATTAGGTCCTACCTACAGTGCCATCACAAACACAGGATAGTGCTAGTGCTAACCATGCTCATGCTGGTGCTGACCATTGAATTTGGTGACCACAACTAAAATAAACCACTGGTTTGTAGCCCAGCTAAGTAATCAGGGGTAGGGGTGGTCTCATTGTTGTGTGTTTACTAAGTGAGACTGAATACTTTCAGTCTTGTTTGCTGTCACCCAAGGTTTAGTATGGGATATGTTCTGTCCATTCTGTGTGCTTTGGAGTATTTGGAGCAGTGTTTATACATTATTTATTTTTTATTTATTTTATTTATTTCAGTCTTGGAATTAATACCTTTGAGCCAAAGGCTCTTTTACATGAGCTCCATGTCATATCAAAGCACAGAAACAAACAGTATAGTGAGAAAATGCATAGCGATCCTTGGAGTAAAGGTAACAATAAAATAAACACATATGGATTTAAGTTACAAAAACAGGTATTTTTCAGACATACAGTGACTAAGAGTAAGCTTAACTAGCAAGGAAGGACATTAGGGTTGGGATCCAGCTACAGGAGGAAAAAAATGCAGCCAAGTGGCAATGTCAGAGACAAAATGAGGGAAAGACAACAACTAGGAACATGGTCTTACAGGATAGACAGAAGCTAAGGGCTAGGGCCTAACATTGTTCCAGAGAAGGGACACAGCCAAAGGCATTGTCTGAGCGAAGGGGGGGTGCGTTTCTAGGAGGGGAATATCAGCAGACAAATGTGGGCTGTGTCATTCAGTTTAAGAGTCCACTCCAGTGGGGCAGTCAGTGCAGGAACTGATGATACCCTCTATGGTGCAGCAAGCAGCAATGGGGACCTCAGGGAGGCAGGTAAGTTATAGAGTAGTAGTAAGGGTATAATGGTAGGGTGGAGGAAGGGTGGAGCAGGGTGTGGGCGAAGGAGAGGAAACAGGCCCAGGTTGTTTTATGCGTGGCAGTCACAGGAGGCATTGGTGACTAGTCCTTGGTGAAGTTCCTCTTTGAAGGAGCCCAGTGTTTGGTCTTTGGTAACATCACAGTGGAGTGAATTATACCACAATGGTGCTCTGTATGCAAATGAGCATTGCCCTTGGTTAATACGGCAGTGAGGCACTTGAACGCGTGGTTCAAGGTGCGTCTAGTATGCTGAGTGTGGTTAGGCAACCTAAACATTGACTGTACACCAGGAGGCAAGAGATCGAGGGAGATCTTTTTCGCCATTAGGCATGCTTGATAGGATAGTCTGAAGCCAGTTTGCTTGCTCATATAAGCTGCATGTGTGTGTCAGGCAGGTGGCCACAGTCAGGAGATGGTAGGCTTTATTAAGGGCTGTGGTGATACGGCGCAGGGTGGTATTGGATGCGGATCCATAGATCACAAGCCCATAATCGATTACTGAGACTATTGAACTATGTATAGCAAGCTTGAAAGCTTCTGGGGTAAGGAAATGTCTGTGTTTGCATAGTAGCCCAATATGGGTATTCACTGTTTTTGTAACATTGTCAATATGGCTGGAGCATGATAGAGTGCTGTCAATTGTCACTCCTAAACGCTTAAAAAGTCAAGTCTGTTCTAGGATAAAGCCTGAGCTATTTCTGATTTCCAGCTGGTATAAGTGGAACCTGTTTTGTGCACTGTGAAACAACATTGTTTAAGTTTTTGTGTAGTTAAAGGAGATAGGAAATTATTTTTACACAGTTAACTGCCCTTCCATCTTCCTTTCCATGCCAGTTATAAATTCTGATATGCTTTGATGATATGCTTTGATTATTTTTTGATAAATAAATAACCTAGCTTTGGGGTGTCCTCAGATCTACATAGAGTTCCACTCTCCTCTCCAGCAACAGCATTTGATTTTCATGTTTCTAAGACATTCTATGACATCAGTAACTCCCTTTCCATGCTATTCATCTGAATGACCTAGAATGGGAGTTTGTGATGTCATAGAATGTTCAGGCAATATGAAAAGAGAGCAGCAACTGCTGAAGAGGGAGGGATTCAGGGTAGTTAAAAAGGCAACAAAATTAGATTATTCTAACAAAAAAGGTACAAATATATCAGAACTGGGTAGCTAATAAAAGAACAACTGGAGGGCATCTAGAGGTGTAAAAACTGTTTCCTATCACCTTTAAGGACTAGCTTCTGTGAGTGGAACCAGGCCTCAGCATTGGTAACGCTAGTTTACAACCGATTAGACAGGAGTGTGGGATCAGTATTACTTGAGTAAAGAACCGCATCATTTGCATAGAGTAGGATCTGACTATGACAGGAGGCTGGGAGCTGATTCAGGAATATGGTGAAAAGTAGTGGGCCCAGAATAGACCCTTGTGGGACACCTAAATGAACTGGTTGTTTTGCAGAGAGTGTATCACCAATCGTGACTTGTTGAGTACATCCACTGAGGTAGCTGCTGAACCAATTGGTGGTGTCCGTAGATATACCTAGATCAGATAATTGTTCGATAAGTAGAGAGTGATTTACAGTATCAAATGCCTTGGAAAGGTCAATGAACATCGCTCCAACTAATTGACCTTGATCCAAGGCACGATGTATATAGTTTGAAAATTCAAGCAGGGCAGTAGTAGTGCTATGCCCTTTTTCAAAACCCGTGCTGCTGACTACAGTGAAGATTATCCTTTTCCATGTATTCTACCAATTGATAAGACACGATTCACTCTTACACTTTGGAGAGTGGCAGGAGGATTGATACTGGCCTGTAGTTCCCGTGCAATGTCCTGTCCCCAGACTTGTGTACTGATGTAACTAAGGTGGCTTTTCATTTTTGTGCAAATTAGGAGAGCATGAGGGAGCAGCTAAGGATCTTTGTCAAGGGGGACAGTACCTCATCAATGGTGAGGGAGATGAGCTTTAGGTAAAGTGAATCCCCACTTAGCTTAGTTTTCCCAAATACTTTGAGAATGCGTCTTTGCTCACCACTTTAAAGTGGAATAGTGGGTGTGACCTAGTATTTCTGCTGACTACTAATTGCAGGAAGAGGGGGTGGGGTCGAAGAAGTTAGGGCGTAGGACATGAATCAGATCTGTAAAAGCCTCATTGAAAGTGTCAGCTATGGTCTGAGGATCAATGGTTGTAGTGCCATTTATGCTGAGCATGAACAGGGTCTCTTTGTGAACCTTCCCTGTCACCTCAGAGATGTTGTTCCAAAATTTGATTCCTGCTTTCCAGGAATTGGTTAAGGCTTCCTTATAGTATTTTGCTTTTTTGGCCTGAGTTGCTCTTGTGCAGGCATTCCTTGCTGTTTTGTATGCCTGTATATCCACTTGGTTGCCAGTGGCCCTGACTTGCTACCAGAGGTGATCAAGGGATTTCATTTGCTCGAGTACATCGTGTGTAATCCAAGGACTGCTGTAACCCTTGATCTTTCTTGCTTTGTGAGGGGCATGGAGCTTGCATGCGGTGTTGAAGGTAGTAATAAAGTAATCCAAGGCCATATCAATATCCAGGGCCACATCGATTTGCGACCAGTCCACCTGTTGGAGCTGTGTCTTTAGAGTTTCTAGGTGCCCTCTGATGAGAACCCTATTGTTAATGGTCTGAGCTGGAGGTCTGATGTACTTGTTAGACTAGGTACATAGGATGGGCGAGTGATCGCTAATTGAATCTGGTAAGAATTCAGTGTGGGTAATATGATCTGGTTTGTTGGTGACTACCCAGTCCAGCAGAGCACTGGTCCCAGATTTGAAGTTCACCCTAGTGGCTGACTGTACGAGCTATGTGAAATTAGCAGTTGTTAGAGCATCCTTATAACAATTTGCACTGTTAGAGAACCACTTGATGTTGAAATCACCTAGTAGTATGGTTTCTGACTTGTGACCTAGGTCTCTGATATAGTCAAAGAGGGGGATTAGGTCCACAGTTGTTAAATTTGGTGGGATATAAATTGATACCACTGTTAATATTACATATCATTTTTAATTGCTCCAAATTTGTCACAAAAAGTGGTGATGAACACAATCCTGGTCTGCTGACTTTTCCTGGTGTGGTTTCCATGAAGAGTTTCTCTCTGTTTATTTCTTGATGTTTTCAGTTTTGCTTCCTGCAAGGTTTCTTCATCATACTCTGTCTCTCTAAATTTAGTTAACAACTTTTCACCATTGATCTAATTTTATTTCTACAGATCCACTGTTTCATTTGTAATGTAAAAGTTGACTGTATGTTATGCATTTCATCAGTTTAGTGGGATAGTAACTTGAAGCATGGAGTAGTGTGTTTCTTTTTATGGGTCTGTGATAGACATTTGAAGAGAAGCACCCATCTTCCTTTTCAACTAAAACGTTTAAGTAAGGAATCTCTTTCTGACTTTTTTTTTTTCCAAAGAAAAGATAGATACTTAATGTATCTGTTCAAATACTCAAAGAAAAGTTCCAGGCTTTCTAATGTGTTGTCCCAAATTCAAAAAGATATCATCAATAAAGCACATACATAGCTTTATTAATTGACTCTTTCATTGTAAACAAAACTTTTTCAAAATCAGCCATGAACAGATTTGCTTGGGGTGGGGGCGCATACTGGGCCCTATAACTGTTTCTTGTTTCGGAGATATGTTCCATTTTCCAACCTGAAATAATTATTTCATATCAAAACTAAGGAGTGCAGTCTAGTACCTAGGCATATCCTGCTGCCCCCTACCTGGTGTCTGCCTACCATGGACACTGGCATGGCATGCCCTGTGGGCAGGTGTTGGGCACAGTAGGGATAGCAACCCCTGCAGTAGAGACTGTTGAACAGGAGGAGTCTGTAAACTTCAGACATAGCCATGTTCCAGTGATAGTGGGCAGGGTAAAATGCAGCCAACAGCCTTTGGTCCATGGAGGTACTATATCTGGGATGGAGGCACTAAAGATTAAAGCTTTTACCAGGGGTCGGCAATGTATACTAGACATTGCACCTGTGCGCCCCCCATGTGGAGTCACACACTAGCCATTAGCTATTGCCAGCTCCCTCTCCAACCTCAATTCTGTTTGCCAGGAGAGAGAAACAAATGACACAAAAAATAAGAGATGGTTTAAGGAAATCCCTAGCCCAAAGGGATAGAGAAAAGGATACAAGAAAATAAAGACACTACAAAATACAATACAGCTGTCAATGTCTAGACAGAGAAGAACAGCACTTTTAGTGGCAGAGAGAGGTAGTTGGGTATTAAAACCAAGAGCCTCATAAAGCATTAGCCAGAGAGCAGAAAGGTAGGGGTAGTAAGGCAGCAGCCCTGTAAAATTATGGCTCTGGCAGTCAAGTGAAGTGGGGTATGCAAAAGAATTTGGGAGCCCCTTGGAAATAAGATACCACAAATGTGCCAAATAGAAGAAGAAGCTTCAAATGACTCCAAAGAAGCAAACAACATGACACCCGAGTAGGAGCTTTTTTTTAAAATAGTAAGAGAGCAAGGCTATGACCCCAAGGGGAATGAGGCAGATGGAACCATCCAGTGTATGTGGAATTGCAGGGCTGTTTAGTCCAGGACTCAAGATATGATCATCCCCCCCAACTACCTCTGAGCATCTTGGGCTTAACTGCCAACATGGCATAGAGAGAAAAATCATACCAACCAAGCACTAACAAAAATGTCATGGCAAAGCCATAAGAAAAAAAAATACTAGAGACAGAGGGCAGGATTCACAATGGGAAGATTTCTAAGTTTCCCTCCACAACTGCTCTTGCAGACTGGAATCATCCTCAGCTGTGGTGGTAGTGATTCACAGCCACGGCAGTTGAGAAGGGTGCTACAGAGGTTTCCGCTGCCCATAGCAGTCTCCCACAGCTGCGGTGCTGTCCATGACAACAGCATCTGCAAGCTGCCGTATTCTGTGGAGCTGGCCATACTTCGGCTCCACCAACGTGAATACCCGCAGCTGCAGGCGACCTGCCGCATCACAAGTGGTTTCTCACTAGCGCTGAGGTTTTCCCGCAGCTGCGGGTCCTTCTCCCCTGTATGTGAATCCTGCCCAGACTGACCAGTATTTCCTTAAAGAACAGGAATGTACCCTATTTGCAGGCTAGTATAGCTTGATCCAATCTGGTGCAGAGCATCTAGCCACAGCCAGGGATAGTCTCAAGTTGTGCTAGATTGGATAGTACCCAGAAGATACTGTACAGGTTGCATCTAGCAAGTAACAGGGATATAGAAACATAGACTTTGATGGCAGATAAGGACCGCTTGGCCCATCTAGTCTGCCCATTTCCCTACATACAGGATAGGCCGCCAATCCTAGTTAACCAACAGCCTATTTCTTCCTACCCCCCACAAGAATTGCTTTATGTCTGTCCCAGGCATTCTTGAATTCTCCCACAGTTTAGACCCCACAACCTCCTCAGGAAGGCTGTTCCATGCATCCACTACCCTCTATGTGAAATAATACTTCCTCACATTGCCCCTGAACTGCCCCCCTCTAGCTTTAAATTGTGTCCCCTTGTTCTTGCACGTCTCTTTTTCTGAAAGATGCTACCCTCTTGGACTTTGTTGATTCCACTGAGGTACTTAAAAGTTTCTATCATGTCCCCCTCTCCTTCTTTCCTCAAGGGTATACATATTAAGCTCCTTTAGTCTCTCCTCATATGGCTTCTCTTGCAGACCCTGCACCATTTTAGTTGCCCTCCTCTGGACTGCCTCTATCCTGTCTATGTCCTTGCGGAGATGGGGTCTCCAGAACTGAGCAGTACTCCAGATGAGGGTCTCACCAACAGTCTGTACAGAGGGATAACAACTTCCTGTTTTCTGCTGCTGATGCCTCTTCCTACGCATCCCAGTATACCCCCAGCCCTCCCTACTGCCTTCTCACATTGCTTGCTAACCTTAAGGTCATCTGATATGATTACCCCCAGGTACCTTTCCTTTTTTGTTGTTGTTGTATACCCAAGGAAAAGGGAAGCCAGGAGAAAGAAAGGAAGAAGTGACCTTTTGCTGTTCATTTTCTTGGTTGGCATGGGACCCTAAAGAGGCCCCTCACCCCAGTTTTTGTATAAGTTTTTGGTGGACTGGGAACTCTATCCTGGGACCCAATCCACTTTTTTGATACACAAGTGGCCTTACAGGAAGGGGAAGAATCAATGAGAGGCATGTAGCACTATAGAACTAGGAGTCAGTCAGCAATAATAGGATGAGCTGGGAATGGTAGATGGGTGCAGTAATCAATTGTGAGGTGGGTACAGTAATCCGCTTTATACAGAAATCCTTAAAGACATTACAGCATCATTCAGTTCTATGTTACATTAATATCAGTGTCAGTGGCCTTTGCATCTAAATACAGTATGTCAATTTACAAGAATAAAATAATATTTATCTGAAGTTCAGCATGCTCATGTTAGAGGGGGGTGCAATCATGCCCCTATATTAGGGTTCAGTCTTCACTTCTATGTTAAACAGAAATTTTTAACTTTAACAACTTCACAACCATTAAAGTGATTCGAATGCAATTTTGCATGCACCATCAGGGACCAAAGGTCTCTTGATGTAGCAAGTTTTGTTCTTGTCGGATGTGTGAGTGCGGAGACTTGGATTATAAAAATATTTAAGTAATAAGCCACAAGGGGGTATGGGTTCTCAGGGGATTTACCATGGCTGGAATGGTTTGCCCACGAGGTACAGCCAAGTCCGTGCCAGTCGTGGTAAATCCCCCGAGAACCCAGATCCCCTGAGTGACTTATTGCGATTATACCAAGTACTGCTTTTTTTATTATTTAAAAAAAACAGTACTTGGTATAATGCTTAAATAAGTCAGTGAGTAGCACAGCAGGTTTTTTTTTCACTGATGCATGGAGTTGCTGTTTTACAGTCTCCGCTTAGTGGGGAAACAAGATGGCGGTCGCAGTTCTGTGATTTCACTGTCGGATTTTTTTTTTTAAGATGCAGCTGGCTGGCACCTTTTCCATTGGTAATGCTATATTTTACAATAGTAGTAAGGTGCCAGCCTGCTGTTTTGATTGGTTGTACTGAGAGGTGCATGGTATAATTAAAAAATTATCACTTTTGGTGAAATTCTTTGTCATGCCACTGTGCAAAAATGGTGTGGAATTTTGGTCTGAAATGTTTAGGATGTATAGGTCTTCGGTCACAGATGTTCCTTTTAAAGGTTTGATGAAAAATATCACTCTGATCAAAAGTTATTACATTTTAAAGTTTCCCATTATTTTCTATGGTATCAGTTAGCTGTCCCACTAGAAAAATAATTCTTTATTGCAAATGCAGAATCCTTTTTCACAAGCATAGGATCTTTTGCTCAAATGAGTAATCTTTTTTCTTGCTGCTGCCATCTTGTTTTCAGTTAGCGAGGGAAGCAAAATTTAATTACTAAAAAAATAGTAAATACCTACAGTTGTGTTTACCTAATCAGGGCCTGTAGAATTAGATTTTGGGGTTATTTTTTTGATACCTTGTTTGCAAATGTGTTCTTTTAGCCACGGAAATCCTTTTACGCAAACCACGGAAAACATATGCCACGAAACAGGATCTTTTTCTGCAATTTGTAATAAAGGATTTTCTTTTGCCACAAACTTCAAAAAAAAATTGTGAAAAAGGATGTTCTTTATACCATACATTGTGAAAAATGAACTGTGGAGTTTGCAAAAAAGGATTTTTAACACAGTATTTCTTTGTCACTGCACAGTTATAACATGGCTTGTTATTTTAGGAAAACAGAGGACTAGGCACTCCACTGGGTGTCTTTAAATTAGTGGTGCTCACATGCGAAAGAATCATGAAAGCAGCAAAGAATGGAGAACCCACTTCAGACTTTTAAAATGAAATAAAAATGCTCTCAGTGTGTTTAGTCTTATACCTAAAAATCACACTTCTAGCCAACCATATAGAAAATGGTACTCACAGTACATTTTTATTGTTGTACATAAAAACATGGTAAAAAAAAGTACAAAATGGCAAGACATCCACACAGCAAAAGTTAGGGTTCATAGCCACAAGGTACACCCACCCCTGTGCCTGTTCCTGCATACAGGGTGGGGGTGGGGTGTTAGGGTTAGAAAGCCAGGGTGGGGGTGAGGTGTTAGGGTTGGAAACCCTAAGACCACATTTCCCAGCTTTTGTCGCTTGAACCCTAATGGTGGAGTAATTAAGTTTTTTTGCAAAGAAATGTAACTCACTTTAGTGTCAAGAGACTTGTTACAACAATTACAGAAGTCATAAAGTAAAATTAAAAAAATCCTAATATGCAACAAAGGCAGAGGTGACAATTAATGAGCATTAAGCTAAGCATATGTTGATTATTTCCTTTGCATAATGCAGCATAATCGTATACTGTATAACCCCCTCACTGGCCTAGGTGTAGCCAGAAATTCTTGTTTACAAAGAAAAAGCCCACAAAACAAAAATCAACTTACTTGACCTCCCAGTCCTGAGGTGACCTCTTGGGTGCTATGCAGTCTTCATAACTAATGCATGCTGTAAAGTAACTGATTAGCAGTCAGATACTTTGTTTCTACTAACAATGTCCAAATCATTTGTAATATCCATACAGAATCCACTTTCATGAAAGTGAACACTCATGGGCATATTATTTGAATATTAATATCATTAGTTCCAACAGGGAGGGTTACAGGCAGTGAATATCCCATGGGGGAATGTCTTTTTGCAAACTTCAATGCCCCACACAGGAGGCACTTCTTGAGGGCACTGACCCTTTAATCAGCATCATTAGGCAGGACTGTCCCAGAGAGACACCTAGAGTGGAAAACAAGGAAGATGTTGGGATCCTCCACGACTGAGACCCCTGTGGGGGGGAGGGCAGAGGACTCTGGAGGAGGAGGAGGAAGCAACTATGGGTTGGGACTCTATCATCAAGGGGGAAAACCTGGGGCTGGAGGGGGAGTGAGGGAGGCCTAGTGCCTACCAAATGCCACAGCTTGGAGGGATGGACAGTGCATCCTTAGGATTGCTGGGGCAGCAAGACGGGAGGGTGAGCTCGACATCATTGTCTACCTGGGGATGAATGAGCTGGAAAGTGGTGAGGCTAGGGTAGTGCAGGAGCAATTCAAGGAGCCATGGAGGGACTTAGAGAGGTGGCATGCTCTGTAACCTTTTCAGGGGAGAACAGGGTACTCCACATCAAGAGATTCAATACATGGCTGAAAGACTGGTGCAGAGTGAAAGAATTTGACTTCATTGGGGACTGGGTTCTACCTGGAGGAATGCAGGCCTGTACAGGAGTGATGGCCTGCATCTATCCGGGGGCAGGATCCTCAGTGAGAGGTTTAAATGTTTCATCAGCAAGCATTTAAACTAGCCAAGAAGAGTGGCAGAAATAAGCTGGGTGAAGCAAACAGCATCCCACAAAATGAAAGCAGATGGCAGAGAGGACCTGAAGGTTGAGAAATCACCAAAGATAACTAAAACCAAAATTGGCAAATATGCAGAGAAAAGACAGAATGAGAGTACGGACAAGAAGGGTATGAAGGAAAGACATGGGGATAGGAGAGGAGTTATTAGGACAGAAGACAGTAAAAATTTGAAGGCCATGTGCACAAATGCCCATAGTCTGGGAAATAAAATCCTGGACCTAGTGGCCCTGATGGCTGAGGTTGACCTGGACATTGTCGCTGTTACTGAGACATGGTTCACGAGGAACCATGGCTGGGATATGACAATATCAGGTTACAGGAACAGGGTGAGTGAGAAGGGAGGAGGAATGACTGTCTATGTCAGGGAAGGAATTAATGCAACTGAAGTACAGGGAATACGGGAGAGGTGGAGGCACTGTGGAACACTCTGGAGATGGGAAATGGCATTGTCATTTGCACTGGTGTGATCGACAGATCTCACACCCAAGAGAAGAACTGGACAGGGTACTTGTAAGAGCCATCCACTAAATGACAGCTAAATGGGAGGTGCAGCTGGTAGGAGACTTTAATCTGTCGGATGTGGATTGGAGCAACCAGGCTGCAGCCTCAGCGAGGAAAAGAGACATCCTGGAAGCCCTTCGGGGGTGTTCCTAAGACAGCTAGTGACAGAACCCACCCAAGAGGGAGCAACTTTGGAGCTGGTACTCACCAATTGGGACAAAATTACAAACATGAAAGTGTGGAGCCATCTGGGATAAAGCAATCACAGTAAGGTGTGGTTCAATGTGAGAACAGCAGAAGAGTCAAACCACATGAAAGCAAGGGTCCTGGATTACAGGTGGGCCAACTTTGCAAAGATGGGAGAATATCTTAGGAATTCACTGGCAGAGAAGGAGAAAAGAGAAGGGATGGAGGAAGAATGAGAGAATCTTAAGGGAGCCATAGCAGAGACAACAAGCCAATATTGCATTAGGCAAGTAAGCAAAACAAAGAGAAAGAAAAACACACTATGGTTCTCAAAGGAAGTGGCCAAGAAGATAAGGGCGAAAAAGGTGGCATTCAGGAGGTGCAAGGAAACAGAGAGGGAAGAAGACAGGGAACTGTATCTGGAAAAGCAGAGGAAATCAAGAAAGCATTCAGGAGTGCACAGGCGCAAACAGAAGAAAAAATAGCCCTAGCAATAACAAAAGGGGATGAGAGCTTATTCAGGTACAGTACATTAGTGAAAGAAAAAGACTAAGAGTGGGATTGTGAGACTAAAAAAGGAAGGAGAGAAGTGTGCAGAAGGGGGCCAAGAGAAGGTAGAAATCCTGAACAAGTATTTTTGTTTAATATTCACAGAGGAAAGGGAAGGGAAGGGACCAAAGTTAGGCGATGCAAGTACCACTGGGAGGGAGGTGGACATCAGTCCATTTAAGGAGAAGAGAGTCTTAAAGGAACTTGCTAATCTGAAAGTGGACAAGGCAATGGGGCCAGACAGGATACACTGCAGAGTATTAAAAGAACTCAGGGAGGTGCTGGCAGCGGTTCCATGTCTTTTCATCACAAAATATTTTGTCATGGTTAATTACCGTGTGGTAATTAGAGTGCAATACATTTGAGCGCATAGACTCTACAGCGTATGACAGTTCAGCGTATATTAATTCACTGTTCTGTTACGCCACCACCTACAGTGCAACTGGAGTTCAATGTCATTCCTGCTGTTAGTGGGTTTGAAAAGTAACCCCATGGTGTTTTGGTGGGAGAGTGAACTACACCGCCATCGGGTGTGCTGCTACATGGCCAGAACCCAGCGGGCGGGGCTCGGGTTGTTGTGAGACTCCCACCCGATGCCCGGGTTGGATCTGGAGATACTGCCCATTTGACCAAGATGCAAACTAGCCTGAAACGCTGAAGTTGTTTGCACTGAAGTGTTTGCGACAAAATGTTTGCAATGAAACGACGTGATACCGCTGGCAGCACCACTGATAACCCTGTTCAACAGTTTGCTGGAAACAGGTGTTGTACTAAAGGACTGGAGGAGGATGAATGCAGTCCCTCTCCACAAAAGTGGGAGCAGGGAGGAGAAATGCCAATTGCAGGCCAGTCAGCCTGACCTTGATTGTAGGGAAACTACTGGAATTACTACTAAAAGAAAGGTTTGTGATATATCTCAAATCCAAGGGGGTACAGGATCCAAGGCAGCATGGATTTACAGAGGGAAAGTCTTGTGGAATCTGATAGATTTCTTTGACTGAGTGACTAGGTAGGTGGATAAGGGAGGGGCAGTGGATGCGGCCTACCTGGATTTCAGCAAAGCCTTTGACACTGTCCCACATAGGAGACTAGTAAACAAGCCGGGCAGCCTGGGTGTGGGTCAAAGGGTGATAAACTGGGTCAAAAATTGGCTGAGCGATAGGACACAGAAGGTGGTGGTGGTGAATGGAGTTCAATCCAAAGAGAGGGGTGACTGGCAGGGTCCTGCAGGGACAAGTGCTGTGACCAGTTCTCTTTAATGTCTTCATAAGTGACTCTGCAAAGGGGCTTGAAGGGAAGGTGTGTCTCTTTACAGATGACATGAAGATCTGCGACAGGGTTGACACTTCAGGAGGGGTAGAGGAAATGAGAAGGGACCTAAGCAAGCTTTAGGAGTTGTCAAGGGTATGGCAGCTAACATTTAATGCACAGAGGTGCAAGATCATGCACTTGGGGCAAAGAAATATAGGGGAGGAAAACATGATGTGCGGGGTACTGACAGCCACAAAACAGGAAAGGGACCTGACAGTAATCATATCTGATGATCTAAATGTTACCAAACAATGTGAGGAGAGCCAGTGGAATACTGGGGTGCATAGGGAGAGGTATCTCCAGTAGAAGGAAGGAGGTGGTGATGCCACTGTAGAGAACATTGGTGAGACCGCATCTAGAGTACAGTGTCCAGTTCTGGAGGCTGCATCTCCAGAAGAACATAGGCAGAGTAGAAGCTGTTCACAGCAGGGCGATACAAATGGCACAGGGGCTGCACCAAAAGTCATATGAGGGAAGATGGAAGGATCTCAATATGTATTCCATGGGGGGGGGGGGTTTATGATAGAGACATTCAAATACCTCAAGTGTGTAAAAAGGTACAAGAGGGTAGCATCTTTAAAAAAAAAAAAAAAGATGTTCAGGAACAAGGGGCCATGATATGAAGATAGAGGGGGGTAGACTTATGGGTAATGTGAAGAAAGGGGAAGGGAAAGGGGAACTTGTTTAACCAGGAAAGGCATACTAAGCCAAAGCTTGTTTCCAGGTGCAACCTGGGAGGACAAGGAAGCTGAGTAACTTGTTCAGTGTCACAAAGTATGCAAGTGGGGCGGTGGGATACAAACCCAGGTTCCCAGGTTTGCAGCTCAGAGCCCTAAACCACTGGGATATGCTGTCGAGAAATGTGAGAAAGTATTTTTTCACGTAAAGGGTGGTAGATCCATGGAACAGCCTCCCGAAAGAGATTGTTGTGTCAAAAATGTTAGAGAAATTCAAAAATGCATGGGGCAGACATAGAGGGATAGGAAACAGAGAGTAAGCTGCAGATCATTTAGGATCTGCGGTATATGAAACAGGTAAGGAAAATGAGCAGACTAGGTGGGCCAAGCGGTCCTTATCTGCCATCAAATTCAATGTTCTGTTTCTCTGTTTTTATTAAGACTTCATGGGACTTGGTACAACCCTGGGGCACATGTGAATTTACTTTAGCTATGGGTTTTACACCCAAATTACTAGGCAGGACCCCGCGTGCAGTGGATTTCAGTAGAATCTGTCCCTGTAGGATTTAAACAAGCACTAGCAATGAAATAGTGGCTATGGGGCACTTTATTAGGTTGTCAGCACTGGGATTCCATCCTTTCAACCTCCACTAGACTCAGTACCCTCATCACCATTTCCCCCAAGGGAATCAATCAATCAATCAATCTTTATTTAACTAGGCAGTTACATCATTGAGCGAGATCATTTGCAAGATGGTCCTGGACACACATGACAATATCCATTTAAAGTTTACGACAACATGTCGAGGCATATCATACAGGAAAAAACAGTGTAAACATAACTAACATTACAGGATAATATGATATCAGGAATAAGTCTTGATAGCAAGGCAGTGTACATACACAGATACTACATCATAGGATGCTTGGAGTCAACAAAGGAGCAAGGCATGAAAGGATGGTAGAAGTACATCAGATACAGTGGGAAGGGGGATAGAAACACAGAAGGGGAAGGAGGGATAACCCTGCTATGTTAGAGTCCCCCAGGGGGGTTGCCACAGGGAGGGAAGGGGGAGGGAGCTAGGGAAGGGGTAGTAGCCCTAAGGGGCTGCTGGCCAACAGGGGCAATAGGGAGGCCAGGAGGATCCATAAGCTAAGGATAAATTCAAATTGTGTGCCAACGATTACCGGAAACAGTTGCACGCAGTTTTCAGGCAGCGGAAAAGCTATTGTTTGAGTACATAAGGGCTTGGCAGGCAGTAAAGTTTAAGAACTTTTTGTGAATTATTCCGAAGTGGTGGTAGGAAGGAGCTGATGGTAGCAGCGCCACGGCGAGTCCTTGCTCATGGTAGCTTGAGGAGCACAATAGGGGAATTACGTAGGCCATATGTGCCAGTTGACTGTTCAAACAGAGTACAGATGTAGAGTGGGAGTTTATTGGAGAGCACCCTGAAGATCCACATAAGGGTGTTTATTTGCCTCTTTAGAGGAAGGGATGGCCAACCTATTGCCTGGTACAACAGGCAATGATGAGTCTGGAGTGGCATATCGAGTATAAATCTCATGGCTCGATGGTAGAGTGTATCAGGCTTCTGAAGTGCATACTGGGGGCAATGGCTGTATAGAAAATTTGTGTAATCAAGCAGGGGTAGAAAGGTTGCTTGAATCAGCCGCTTCCTGGCTTCAAGGATGAGAAGATGCCTTATGTGGAAGAATATGCCAAGGCGCTGTCTTAATTTTTTTGTTAACTCACACAGATGTGCACTGAAACTGAGTTTATTATCCAACCAGACTCCCAGATATTTGAATTTATCCACTAACTGGGTCGTGCCTGAAAATAGGCATTCTTATGCCTAGTGCACTTACCCACTTACCAAAAGCAAAATAAAATAAAATAAATAAATAAATTTCCAAGGGTTCACCAAGGAGGGTGGTAATCTGGGGGAGGCCAGATGTCCCCAAATTATGAGGGGGGCGTGGGGAGAAAATTATGGCTTTTGTGTTTTTTGCATTCAGTAAAAGTTTGAGATTCAACAGATTATATTGGAGGGTGATAAAGTCTTGCTGTAGCTCCTTATGAGCAATATCTAATGAGGAGTTGGTTGTATAAAGGATTGTGTTATCTGCAAAAAGATGAACACTTCCTCTTAGGATGCCAGAGGCAATGTGGTTTATGTAGAGTGTGAAGAGGATGGGCCCCAGGATGGAACCTTGCCGCATGCTCCGGGGCAGAACATTAAGTGGGGACAGTTCCCCTTGTGTTTTAATTTGTCATCTTCTATTTGTGAGGTAACAAAGGAACCACTTTAATGTGAAAGGGGTTAGACCAATGTTACCCAGATAATCAAGCAGAATGGAGTGATCAACCATGTCAAACGCTTGCAGAGATCAAGGAAGAGAGCATAGGTGTGCTGTTTGCTGTCCAGGGCTTTTAACCAGTCTTTAGACACTTTGGCTAGAGCCGACATGGTGCTATGCTTCGGTCTAAACCCCGATTGGGCTGGGTTGAGGATGCTTTCATGATCCAAGTGCTCCCTCAATTGTGAGTGGACGATTTTTTCTAATAGTTTGGACAGTACAGGAAGAATCGAGATTGGTCTGTAATTGTTCAAGTCTGGGGGGTCTCCCGACTTGAACAAGAAGACAATGTGTGCAATTTTCCAGCTAGATGGTGGTAGCTCCCCTTGCATGAGCGAGCAATTAAATAGGTGAGTGATTGGAGCTGTTAGATAATAGAACCCTGCTTTTAGAAACAAGGGTTCTAATGAATGTGCACCAGCACTCTTTTTGGTATCCAAGGAGAGGAGAAGGTCTTCCACCTGCTTAAAGGGTACTAGCAGAAAGTTGAAGGGAGGGCAGCCCATGCCAAGGGCAGAGGCATGGCTGGTACCTACACTAGTGGCACTTGGGGCACATAGTTTGCTGACAGGAGAGGCATCGAATGCAAGGCCTGTAGTAGAAAAATGATTATTAAGTTGATTGGGTATCTCAGACCTGCCTGTTAAGGACTTATTGATCGCAATAATCTTGGCTGGGATTGAGGTGGCAGAGGAGTGTCCTTCGACCTCTCTCAAGATTTGCCAGAACTTGGCAGAGCAATTTTTGTTTTCCTCAAGGGCGGACTGAAAGAACTGTGATTTTCGGCCCTGACCAGTTTAGTGCAGGAATTCCTGGCTACCGGAAAGGAGAGCCAGTCTGCATCAGTCTGTGACTTTCTTGCCCTTTTCCATAGAGCGTCTCTGGACTGCAAAGCCCTTTTTAGGGATGGGCTGAACCAGGCAGGTGCCTGTTTTCGGGATTTGACCTTTCTTAGGGGAACATGTTTCTTTATTACTCTTGGTAACAGATTCTGAAAGATGCAGAAGGCTTCGGTCACAGAAGGTGTGAGATAGAAATCCTGCCACATGATATTCCTAAGATCTGTCAGGAAGGCAATATAGCGCAGTGGTTTACGGCTCTGAGCTGCAAATCTGGAGATCTAGGTTTGAATCGCACAGTCCTCACTTGCATACTGTGTGACCCTGAGCAAGTCACTTAACTTCCCTGTGCTCCCAGGTTGCACCTGTAAACAAGCTTTCAGCTTAGTGTGTCTCGCCTGGTTAAACAATTGGGGAAAAAAAAGGTAGGGAGGCAGAAATGTTTTAGATTGCACTTTAGTTTGAAGGTAGAGGTGAAAGGGAGGAGTGGGGAACATTGGACGCAGGTGACAGTGCAGTGGTCACTCAGATAGAAACATAGAAACATAGAATTTGACGGCAGTCTTGAGGGTGGAGACACTAGTGGATGTATTCCAATTTATGTTTCCTTTTCATGGGTCTTATCTGGGGGGTAGTTGTTTTTGGCTGCCTACTTGTTATCCATGTATGTATTGTAGTTTATTATACATCAATAAAAGTATACTGAAATAAAAAAAAAAAGAATTTGACGGCAGATAAGGACCGCTTGGCCCACCCAGTCTGCCCATTTCACTACGTAATGGATAAGCTGCAGATCCTAGTTAACCAGCAGCCTACTTCTTCCTACCCCCCCCCAGAATTGCCTTATGACTGTCCCATGCATGCTTGAATTCCACCACTATATTTGACTCCACAACCTTCTCCGGAAGGCCGTTCCATGCATCCACAACCCTCTCTGTGAAAAAATACTTCCTTAAATTACCTCTGAGCCGCCCCCATCTGCAAATTGTGCCCCCTTGTTCTTGCACACCTCTTTTTTTGAAATATGCTACCCTCTTGGACTTTGTTGATTCCCTTGAGGTACTTGAAAGTTTCTATCATGTCCCCCCTCTCCCTCCTTTCCTCGAGGCTACATGTTAAGCTCCTTAAGTCTCTCTTCATATGTCTTCGGTGCAGACCCTGCACCATTTTAGTGCCCTCCTCTGGACAGCTTCCATCCTGTCTATGTCTTTATGGAGATTGGGTCTCCAGAACTGTATGCAGTACTCCAGATGGGGTCTGACCAGCTGTCTGTACAGAGGGATAATAACTTCCTGTTTCTACTGTGATGCTCTCCCTATGCATCCAAGTATTCCCCAGCCATCCTTGCTGCCCTCTCACATTGCTTGCCCACCTTTAGGTCATCTGATATGACTACCCCCAGGTCCCTTTCCATTTTTGTTGTTGTTAGTATCTCACCCCCATTGTGTACTCTTCCCTGGGTTTTGTTTCCCAGGTGCATTACCTGCACTTCTTAGCATTGAATCTAAGCTGCCATACATTTGACCATTCCTCTAACCTTGCCAAGTCCCTTCTCATCCTTTCCACCCACCTTGTGCATCAACTCTGTTGCAGATCTTTGTGTCATCTGCAAAGAGACATACTTTTTCCTTCCAGTCCCTCTGCAGTAAACATAAAGACATTGAAGAGGACCGGTCTAATACTGAACCCTCGGTACCCCACTAGTAACCCCTTTCTTCAGAGTGGACTCCATTTACTATTACTCTCTGTGTCCTATTCTCCAGCCAATTCTTTACCCAGGCTGTCATCTTGGGACCCACTCCCAGGCTGGCTAAACTTATATTAATCTTTTGTGTGGGACTGTGTCAATGCTTGCTAAAGTCTAGGTAGGCCATGTCCAGAGCCCCTCCCTTATCTACTACTTTGGTCACCCAGTCAAAGAAATCTATCAGATTCGTCTGGCATGACCTTCCCACTGTGAATCCATGCTGCCCTGGGTCCTGTGCCCCTCTGGCCTCTAGATACTCGACAATTCTTTCCTTCAGAAGTGATTCCATCATTTTCCCTATCACTGAGGTTAAACTAACAGGTCTGTAGTTTCCTGCTTCTGCCTTGCTCCCACTTTTGTGAAAAGGGAATCACATCTGTCCTCCTCCAGTCCTCGGGTACCACCCCATCCTCCCATGATTTGTTAAAGAGGGTAGTCAGTGGTGTCACTAGTTCTACCCTTAGTTCTTTTAGAATTCTGGGATGAATCCCATCAGGCCCCATTGCTTTGTCCACCTTCAGTTTTACGAGTTCTTTCAAATTCAGAGCCCTTTCTTCTGTAAATGGGCTGGTATCAACTTCTGTATCCAGAGTGTTTCTACTGTTTGTTTAGGTACCTCCCCTCTTCATTTGTAAATACTGAGCAAAATATTTGTTTAGTATCTCTGCCTTTCACAGTCACCCTCTGCCCACCCTTCCTCCCCTTTATTAAGCCTCACTATCCCTCCCTTGGTCTTCCTTCGCTCTCTGATATACCTATAAAAGGTTTTATCCCCCTTTTTAACTGAGTTGGCTATCTTTTCCTCGGTTTGGACCTTTGCTGTTCTGACTGCCTTCCCAGCTTCGTTTTGCTTTAACTGTTACAGTTCTCTGTCCTGCTCCTTCTGTGATTCCTTGTACTTCCTGAATGCTTTCTTTTTCTCTTGAACCTTCACTGCCACTTCCTTTGAGAACCATAGTGGTTTCTTACATCGTTTCGTTTTGTTTATTTGCTTCACACAAAGGCTTGTTACCTCTGTGATGGCAGTTTTTATTATTCCCCATTGTTCTTTCACCCCTCCTTCCTGCCCATTTGCTAGTGCATTCCTTAGGCACTCACCCATTTTGGCAAAGTCAGCCCTGCTAAAGTCCAGTACTTTTGCCTTTGTATGGCTTGACTCTATTGCTGTGTTTATTGTGAACCATACTGTTCGATGGTCGCTAGTTCCCAGATGGCTACCCACTTCTACATCTGTGATCCTCTCCATCTCCATTTGGAGAACCAGGTCTAAGATTGCTCCCTCTCGAGTGGGCTCCAATACTAGTTGTCTAAGGCATGCCCCTGTAGGGCATCTAGAATAACCCCACTCTTGAGAAGCTGCTGCAACTGCACTCCAGTTAACATCTGGCATATTCAGATCACCCATCAGCAATATCTCCCCTTTTTCTGCCATTCTAAGTATACTTTCTATCATTTCCTTGACAATTTCCTCCCCCTGAGAAGGAGGTCTGTATACAACCCCTGTGCGGATTGTGGTGCCATTGCCTGTCTCCAAATTTACCCACAGTGCTTCTTCTCCTCCCTGTTTACCCTTTTGTTCTGTTGCTTTGATTCCTTCCCTTATGAAGCTACTCCTCCTCCTCCTCTTTTACCCTCCCTGTCCCTCCTGTAGATAGTGTATCCTGGTATGTTTACGTCCCAGTCATGGTTTTGTGTACCATGTTTCTGTGACTGCCATGATATCCAGATGTTCCTCCTCCATCAAGGCCACTAATTCAGGAAGCTTGTTACTCAGACTACGGGCATTGGTACTCATTGCTCTCCATTTTTGATGGCTTTACCTTCTGTTGCAGCATCCCCCACTGACCTTTCTACCTCAGTCTTTTCTCATTTAGTACCCTGTTTCGTAGGGAGAGGCTGGGATTTTCCTGTTGCTTATCAGTTCCTCCCCCCTTGACTAGTTTAAAAGCTTGCCAATGAAGCATTTAAACCGATTGCTCAAAGACTTGTTCCTTCCTGGACAGATGCAGACCATCCTGCCAATATAGGCTGGTGTCCTCAGGTGGAACCCCAGTCTCCAATGAAGTCAAACCCCTGTGCTCCACACCATTTTTTCAATCATTCATTAAACTGCATGGTGCAAAGTACCCTCGCCTCACCCATGCCATTGACAGGCAGCACCTCTGAGAAGGATACTGTGTGTGCTACTTGTCTTAGGCCCCTCCCCAACTCTACAAAGTCCTCCTGCACTGCTCTAATCTCATGATGAGCCAAGTCATTTGTCCCTAGGTGGACAATGACATCCAGCTCAGACTCCCGTGCAGCTGTTCTCGTGATCCTGAGGATGCGCTTCTTGTGCCTCCAAGCCATGGCACCAGGCAGGCACCTTACTTCAGTTTTCCCTGCTCCCCCCAGTTCTATCCCCCTAATAATTGAGTCCCCCACCAGGAGCTGCTTCCTTTCCCTGTGGTGTCCTCTACCTCCTTCCTGTGGGCCTCCCTTGTGACAGTTGTCCTCAGCCTCCTTAGTCTCCTCTGGGGTGCATCCATAGGGGAGCTATGCTCCCCCAGAATGGTGTATGGATTGTAGAGTGGAACAACTGACTGGGTGTGCCTCTGTTCCACCATCCTCACCCTCCCTGAGCCCACTGTGGTCCAACTGCTGTGCTTTCTTCACAACCTCTGAGGTATTGGTGGTGGCTCTGGTGCTTCCTGGATGGGGGAGGTTCCCTTCCTACTGTCCAGTGTGGCCTTGGGGAGGGTTCCCTTACTACTTTCCAGTGTGGCCTGAAGACGGGCAACTTCCTCCCTCAGGGTAGAGAGTTGTCTGCAAATAGGGCAGCATCTCAGCCTCCAGAAAGACTCCCAGAAGACTGCTGCCCCACAGCCATTACATTGCACTACTCCGCACATGTTTATCTACTTTTGTGTTGTGTGTGTGTGTGTGTGTGATTGGTTTGTTATATAGAAATATATATATTATACAATGTGTATGTTTATATTGTCAATGCAGTGTGCTAGAGAGGATATGACAGTGATATGCACCTTGCACTCTTGAGGAAATGATGTCAGAACCCCAGGTATAAAGGAACTATTTCCAGGGTGGGTGGGGTGAGGGTGGGCAGGGGTTGGGCCTAAACTGTGCCCTCATGAAACAATCAGCTAAAAGCTCTGACCCACCGCTGCGATGAGTGCCTTCCTGTCAGCAAGATGCCCTACACAACAATTTGACAGAGAAAATATCCTGCTAATCAAACAGAGAAAAATCCAGACATCCAAGTCAGACACAGGTAAACCTCCCCAGTCCCAAAACAGCCTAGTGGTTTGTGCTCTGAAAGCAGTCAGCCCCAAAATAAGTCAGCTGTGCTTTAAACTCTTCCTGCACTGAAAATCGTAAGAATTGTAACAAAAGTAAAGCTAGATCCACCTCTCTCTGTTGCTTGAAAGACTGCCTTTTCCTGATAATTCTAAGTTCCTTATTTCACCTTTCAGTTAGAAGTAGCCTCCACCTGCAGAATATCTGCTACAAACCAAAGACAATTGTAAGGTTCACCTCCCTCTGTTGTGAGCACAACTCGCTTTCTTGAAAATCCTATGTTCAGTATTGCAGCTTCCAGCCAGAGGTAGCTTCACCTGAAGAATATTAGCTGTACTTATGAGTTTGCTATAAAACACTTGCTTATAATACTATTGTTCTCAGGTCTGTAAGACTCTTCCAACGCTATTGACTGATAAGTTGCTATGATGTAAGTACTTCCTGACACAGTCTGATCTGGCCTTTTAAGGCACACACAGATAAACACAAAAAGCAGTTTCCACCCCCTTGGGCACTGTCTGGATCAAATACACAGCCTGTACCTGCACTTACTTCAGGACTTAAGACAAATTCTTAGCCCAGGGTTTAAACTCTTCCTGCACTGAACATCTTAAGAATTGGAATAAATGTAAAGAGTATTGCAGCTTCCAGCCAGAGGTAGCTTTACCTGAAGAATATTAGCTGTTCCATTATGAAAGACCCCTGTATGGGAGATGTTATATGGCTTATGTCCATAATAACCACATAAGCTCAGATATATCCACTTCTATGTGGAATTATGGAAACAAAGTCAGGGGCTCTTGAGCCAACATAATCTCCATCAATTTAATGCTTGGTCCTAGCTACAGCAAGGCCCATGTGGCTCACCACATGATTTAGAAAGGTACAGAGAGACACTTCTCTTTGTGGGACTACAACTTTTGGAAATCCTACCACCTCACCTTCTACCCTGCCAGCTCCCATGGAGTAAAGGATCCAAGGACAAATATTAGCACCACCCATTATAGGCTTGCCCTTTGTTATCTATCAAGGGGGGGGTACCAAGGTACATAATATATTTATTTTCAAAGTCCAGAACAATTACGTATCTACCAGAGGCTTGCTTTGTAAGTTAAGTAATAATTTCCCTTGAGGATTTGCATACTGTGGGTGATTCATCCACAGGGGCTCCATAGTGAAGGATGCCACCATCAGCTGCTTGTTGCAGCTCTCCCCCACACCTCTACTCAGATTGAGCTAACCACATCTAGTGACTCACCAGTCACCAGGAGCTGGCCACACCCCAGGAAACTCTTAGCCTATCCAACCAGCAAGGAGCCTCTAGGCTGGATACAGTTACCCTTAGAGATCCATGAACCTACAGGGGAGCCTTAGCTGCCTGGTTTTACAGAAAAGAGACCCACTTCATATTACTTTTAGCAGTCCCTTCCCCCCAGAATAGCATCATTCTGCTAAAGTAATAAACAATATATAGAAAAGGAAAAAACATGAAGAAAGGAATAACATTTTTTTATGAGAAGGGAATATTAATTACACATGAAGAATGAGGGGGAGAAAGGAAAAGGGAGATGAAGGAAGGGAAAGTGAAAGATAAGATGTATATAAACAATGTATAGATATGTTGCAAGTTCCATATTTCATTTAAAATCTCAGAATATGTAGTAGTCACCCATCAGCTTGTAACAATCTTCTAACACTGTCTGAGAATGTATTGTATACCCCTTAAATGAAAACAGCTGGTGTTTGATTGGTGTCATCATCCAGTGTAGCCCCACGGGAGTATCCTCGTTCATGTTTATAATACCCTGTATATGTTCCCCAAGTTCTTGTTTTCAGTGGGTGCTTTGCCATGCTAATGAAAATGGCTGAGCAATCACTCAGGAGGATGTAAACCACAAATTGTATAAAATTACTAAAACATTGTATTTCAAAAGATTTTGAGCTTGCTGGACTAACAAATCTCTTTTCTGCAATGCATATGGGTAAACACTACAGGAACCATATGTGTGGAATCCAGTAGGAGGAGGCAACAAAGATGGTGTGTTAGTATGTAGCACATTTCTGAGAGTCTGAAAATGGCCATGAACCAATATGTAATTTTAACTGGTGCTTCTCCTGTATACAGTTCTATGTGTTTTTTTTTTCAATCACTAGTTTTTCTACCCTTCAGGTCTGTCTGACAGCAGCATCCCTTCCCTCCCCAGCCCATCATAGACTTATCAGTTATCCACCACTTGCTGAGGACCTCGTTGGGTGGGTGCCCACCACACTAGATGTGCAGAACTGGCGGGGTGGGGGTGCCAGCTAAGGGCAGCCTGGCACCTTTTTTCCCTCCATTTTCACCCACTGGGCTGGTGCATCAGGATGTGTGCACCACCACTTCACCTCTCCCTTGTGCACTCTCACTATGCTGCCGGCCGGGCTCTACCAGGCGGCAGTCCCAGATGTAGGACCTGGTGTTCCCTCCCCACAAGGAAGGAGACCTGCTGTTGGGCATCCAATCCTCCCTCATCCTGCTGGCCCATCAAAAGACCATTCTTCATTCCTGAACCTGGGTTGCTGACAATGGGGGGGTGAAAGCACAACCATTCCTCCACAGGGGTGGCCAAACTGTATGGTTTCTTGACTGCATTATTCAAATTTGGATCTGATTTAATATATCCAGATTTGTTTTACTATATCCCAAAAAACAGTATGACAGTATTGTAATCCATAATTAAATAATTAGGCTGATAGTTTATGGTTTCTTTTTTGGAACCAGAAGGTCCAATTGGTTTAGCTTTTTTCACTTTTTCATATGTTTCAGCAACAACAATGAGAGCATGCCCCCTTTACCAAAACATCTGATTTAATTCTCCTGCCTGTTTTTTGAAGAATATTCATTTTGAACAGTTCTTATACAGTCATGCAAACTGACAATATGAAATTCCATTAATCTCATTATGCTGGTGGGCATGTGTTGCTGCCAAAAACTGTATGTATTTCCCTATGTTGGTTTTCTATAGCTTGTCTCTACTCTGATGCAAGGATGGCAGAGAGTTTGGCATCCAAGAAAACAATTTCTCTTGTGGCCCTGTTCAGCCTCACAACAAATCCTTTCTTATATCTTATAGTGTACTGGATGCACTTTAATGATGATGTTCTCTGTGGCTGTGGTGAGATGAACGGAAGCTTTCTTGTAGTACCACTCTGAACTGTAAGAGCCGAAACATTGTTTATAAAAGTGCATGCTTAAGTGTAGAGCTGCTCTTTAAGAAGGGGATACAGCATGTAGAGATTCAGAACTAGCTGGTCAGGGATTCTATTTGAAATAACTTAAAACAGGGTGATTTTTGACTGAAGACCCTCTGTGAATGATTTTGTATGTGTGGCATAATATGCCCTTATATCTGTTCTCACAATCAAAATGGAAATTTATTTACAAAGTTGTTTTAACCAAGTATGACTGGAAAAAAATCCTTGGCCTTTCTAGTAAGGAAACCAAATGCTGAGGTTCAGTTGAAGGTCAGAGTGTGGGTGCTAGTGATGTAGCAAAGGCTACCACTATGATATTATCTCATTCTCAGTCTCATTCTATTTGCACCAAAGTTGCAGCAGAAATTTTTCTCAGACATTGTCAGTCATATTGCTTCCTCCAGCTGTAAGCAAAGGAAGCATTCAGATTCTTCAGCAATCTTTATATTAAACTGTGTAAGAATGGTACAGATAGTAAAAATGGTATTATCAGAAACTACAGCAGTGTGTGAGCTTTTGGGAATAGAGAAAGTTGAGCTTCAAAGCCATATTTCTGACTATTTTACTAATGAAGGCGCAACTTCTTGTCCTCCAGTGAAGCATTCATGTATTTTTTAATGATTACATAATAGTGTAGATGGTGAGCATACAAACAGCATGTTATGCCAGTGATTCATCTAGACATCACACCAGATACATATCAATTACTAGATGATGAATGTCTGAACCACAGAGCCACTGCTTAAGAGTGCCTATGAGTTGATTGTGAAAGTCTAAGTCCAGACATAAAATAGTAATTTATTAGACAAGGAGGGTTTGTGGCATGATATTATAACAGGTGATTATTATGTTATGTTTAAATAAACATTATAAAACCAGGACAAATGAGTAACAATATTATGCTGTCAGCAACTGATAAGGGAGCTACACTACACACCAGTATAGCAACAGAGAAGACAAAAACACATCAAAAAATACTTTTTTTAGAGGCAGGACAACACATACAGTACCAGGGGAGGACACACAAAAGGTTCAGACTGAGAAAGGGGAACCTTCCAGGACTCACAGTGATATAACATTAGAAAAAGACCAGCAAGAGATCTGGACAGAGAAGGCAAAGGGGAAATAAGAAAATGCAGGAAGCCTGATTACAAACATGAGGATACAAATGGAGGAGAAGGTAAATATTATCTTACTGTAAATAGTGAAATCATAACAGACACAAAACAAGAGGTATTTAGAAAGGGATTATCTTATTCACCAACATCAGAATTGATTTTTATGTTTGCTTGTGCTCATGAGCAAGAAACATATTGCAGCAACTTGCTGTAGTAGCGAGTTGTGGAGGTGCGGTACAGTTGTGGCAATGCCAGCAGTCCATTTTGGGGCTGGTCTCTGTGGCGCCAATAAAGGAGCATGCTGTCAATGACAGCAGTATTGTAGCATGCCACCAACTTGAAATAAACTCACAGCTTCAATCAGGGAGTGCCCCATCATTTAACAATCAGCTGTTTTTGCTGCTGGGGTGGTCCATGATTCCAGCGGTGAATCACAGCTTGCCTTGTCTGGTGTCCCATTTCAATATACATCGTGGCAGCTGTCACCGGCCACCTCTCACAGTCCCCATGAAAGCTGACGGGGATGCCCAATCACCCTTTTGGCATGCCTCCTCCCCTTTTCATTTGCCAACGGGGTAGCCCAGTCTCTGTCGGCATAATGTCTCCCCTCATTTGTTTTAAATAAACATGGTGGTGGCTGTCACCATCCACCTCTCACAGTCCTCATGAAAGCTGATGGGGGTGCCCAATCCCCCTGTCAGCATATCCCCTCCCAAGTTCATTTGCCAACAAGAGAGCCTAATCCCCATCAGCATAATACGCCCCCCATTTGTTGTGTGTGCCATGGAGGGTGCCCAATCCCTCTCGGCTCACGCACCCCCCCAAAAAACACTCTGAATGTGCTGACAGAGAGCCCAATCCCATCAGCAGAAGCACCCCCCAACAAACACCCAGGTAGCACGCTGGGAGCCCACCTGAGCATGCCTATTGTCCCTGTAATAGAAAACTCTCTTGAGACGTCTTTTTTTAACCCTGTAAAAACAGAAAACCTTTCCCTCATTGTCTCTGGTGCCCCACCCCCAACCCGCACCCACCCTCTGTGCACTCGACCTCCCCACACACCCCTTACCCCATACTTACCTCTGGAGCCTGGCGCGATGATCTTCAGTGCAATGGGAACACATCTGCACTCTTCAAAGACAACCGTGAACTGAAGAAATGCCGATAAGCTGTATAATGGCATACATGGGAGGGGAGGTTCAACTTAGGTTGCTATCTCAGTCATTTTTGAGAATTTTGGCACTAAATTTTCAACATGGAGTTTCTTGGACCCCATCTCATGTATTCAATGACTGTCATCTGGTTATTTGGTCACGAAAGGTGATTTCGCTGTCACTGCGTGGAATCACCTTTCAGGACTGAATAATGAAATGGCAGTGTCACTGTCCATGAGGTTGGCACTCAAAAAGCCTATTTTGCAAATTTGGTGAAAAACTTCTAAAAAATGACTGTTATGAGCGTGCATTATGCAGTTTCCATGCACACTCCTAACTCCATGAATTTGTAATATTTTCACTTCAGATTTTCCACATTGGCATTTTTTCACACCTCCTTATGAACAGTACAGCTGTCATTTTTCACATCCTGGTTGAAAAAAACATATAAACACTACAAACAGGTATCTGCCTCTATCTCTGAAATCAAACAAAGGGGCACAGGACACTGCAGAGCAGGACACTGCAGCACAGGAGCTAGCACAACAAAACTTGCCCAAATCAGGAACCAACACAAAAAAAGCAAAAAGGAAATCCAAAAAACTTCTGATCATAGGAGACTCCATGATTCGGGGAGTTGATACCCATCTCCAGCCAGGGGTAATGGTCAGATGTCTCCCTGGTACATCAGCGTGGAGAGACACTGACTGCATTGCTAAAATTGTTCACAAAGCAGGAGAAAACATTGACATCCTGGTACACATACGGACTAATGATCTCGCCAGCCGATCAGTTGTGGAGAACAAGGAGCACCTGACCGGGCTGGGTGACAAACTATCATCCATTTCATCCAACATCTCCTTCTCTGAGATCTTGCCAGTCTGGGAGAGGGGGGCAGATGGCCGGAAGGTCAGAGAAGGGGAGATAGGGGAGCTAAACATGTGGCTTAAGGGCTGGTGCCAGGAAAAAGGACACAGATTTGTAGGGAACTGGCAACAGTTCTGGGAGCGAAAGTTCTTTAAATTTGATGGACTGCATCTGACTAAGGAGGGAGTCAGTTCATTGGGGCAGAAGTTTGACGTCTTTGCAGAATATTTAAACTAGCAAATGGGGAGAGGGGTGCAGCACCCCATATGTCGAATGGGAAGAACACCCTTCCCCCCTCAGCTAGTGATCAAACAGGGATTCAGCTTGTTTGCAGTTCATTTGCATCACCAGGGAAGAAAAAAGTTCCGTCTCCCCATACGACGCTCAGGGGAAATGCCAGACCTCACCCAACAACTAACACACCAAAATCTGGCCAATGGAAAATCATGTACACAAATGCTCACAGCCTGGGAAATAAGATCCCAAACCTGCAGGCAATAATGTCAGAGGCTAAACTGGACATAGTAGCAATTAGTGAGACATGGTTTACCAGTAACCACACTTGGAAGACTTCAGTACCTGGCTATGTACTGTTCAGAAGAGACCGAGGTGCAAAAGGGGGTGGAGTGGCCCTGTATGTCAATGAAAATATCAAGCTACAGAAATTCAGATACACATAAGGAGCCAGAAGAACTGTGGGTCACCCTGAAACAGGAAATGGGACAGCCATAAGAACTGGGTTGTCTACAGGCCCCAGACCAGGGAGGACATAGACACATTACTGTTAGAAGATATACAAAACATGACAGCTAAAGGGGAGGTTCTGATAATGGGAGACTTCAACATGCCAGATACAGATTGGTCAATACCAGCAGGAACATCTGCCAGAACTAGACACATGGTGGATTCCCTGCAGGGGGAGGGCCTCAAACAACTGGTACAACAACCCACAAGAGACAGAGATATCCTAGATCCAATACTGACTAACAGGGAAGGGATCACAGATCTCCAGGTAGAAGGTCACCTGGGGGCCAGTGACCATCAAATGGTATGGTTCAATTTGGCCACTACATCTAAATCATCCCATTCCAAGGCAAAAATATGTGACTTCAGAGGAGCTGAATTTGATAAGATGGCCAACAGAGTTAAGCTAGCCCTGGCAAAAAAACACAGGTGAAGGTACAGGCAAAGTGGGCAAGCATTAAGGATGCAATACTTGAAGCAATATCCATTGTGTTAGACAGAAAAGGAAGTGCAAAAGAAGAAACCACTTTGGTTCTCAAATACAGTAGCAAAAGGTCAGAGCCAAAGGATGGCCTTCAGGAAATATAAGGAACACAGCGGGATGAAGATAGGAGACATACCAAACTGCCCTAAGGGAAGCAGGGAAGGCAGTAAGGCAGGCAAAGTCCCAAACTGAGGAAACACTAGCATGAACAGTAAAGAAGGTGACAAGACTTTCTATAGATACATTAGTGAAAGGAGAAAGTCCAGAGGGTATTGCTAAGCTCAAATGAGAAAGGGGCATGTGAGGAGGAGGATCCTGTAAAAGCATCTATCCTAAATAGATACTTTTGCACAGTATTTACTGAAGAGAAGGTAGGGCAGGGCCCACAGCTCAGCACCATGGACACATGGGGGAGGGAAGTGAGCACTACTCCCTTCACAAAAGAAAGGGTCCTACAAGAGCTTGCTAAGCTCAGGATGGACAAGGCAATGGGACCTGATGGCATACATCCCAGGGTACTTAAGGAGCTAACGGTGGAACTAGCAGAGCCATTAGCAGAACTGTTTAGTGAGTCTCTGAGCACAGGACAGGTCCCAGAAGACTGGAGAAGGGCTCATTTGATCCCGCTCCACGAGAGTAGTAGCAGGGAGGAGGCAGGGAACTACAGATCAGTCAGTCTTACCTCAGTAGTGGGCAAGATTATGGAGGCACTCCTTAAGGAAAGGATAGTGCAACACCTGGAATCCATAGGGACACAAGACCCAAGACAGCATGGGTTTTCAAAAGGAAGGTCCTGTCAAACTAATCTCATAGATTTCTTTGACTGGGTAACCAGAGTGGTGGACCAAGGGGGAGCAGTTGATGTCACCTACCTTGACTTCAGCAAAGCTTTCGACACTGTTCCACATAGAAGATTGATAAATAAGCTGGGTAGTCTTGGGGTGGGTCAGAAGTTGGTCAACTGGGTGGCAAACTGGTTGACGGACAGAAAATAAAGAGTGGTGGTAAACGGTATATGGTCAGAAGAGATGCAAGTCACAAGTGGGGTACCTCAGGGATCAGTCCTGGGGCCAGTCCTCTTCAATATCTTCATTAGTGACATTGCAGATGGACTAGAGGGTAAGCTTGTCTGTTGCAGATGACACCAAGATCTGCAACAGAGTAGATGATCCAGATGGGGTGGGCAGAATGGAAGAGATCTGGATAAACTAGCAAAATGGTCAGAAGAGTGGCAACTGGGATTTAATGCAAAGAAGTGCAAGATCATGCATAAGGAAGAAAACCTGAAGCCACCTATAGGCTGGGAGGAGTTGCTAGCAGTCACAAAGGAAGAAAGAGACTTGGGCATCATCATCACCGATGACCTGAAATCATCAAGTAGACCTCTAAAGTAGTAGGTAAGACTAGGGGATGTTAGGGTGTAATAGTAGGGTATCACAAGTCAGAAGAGGGAGGTAATAATCCCTCTTTACAAGACACTGATGAGCCCCATCTGAGTACTGCATGCAGTACTGGAGGCCACACCTTCACAAGGACATTATCCAAATTGAGGCAGTCCAGAAAGGGCAACCAAAATGGTGCAGGACTGCATCAGAAGACATATGAGGACAGATTAACAGAGCTCAATATGTATATCCTTGAGCAAAGGAGGGAGAGAGGTGATATGATCGAAACATTCAAACACCTTAAGGGCATTAACAAGGTGAAAGAGTCTAACAAGTTTAAATATAAGAAAAATAGCAGGACAAGAGGACACAGCATGAGATTAGAAGGAGGCCGATTAAGGGGGAATGTGAAGAAATTCTTTTTCACAGAAAGAGTGGTGGATGCATGGAACGGCCTAGCCCAAGAAGTGGTGGCTATGAATACAGTGCAGGGCTTCAAACAGGCATGGGATAGGCATAAGGGAGCAATACAGATGAGTATGAATAGATAGGCTACTGACAGAGCAAAGGCCAATGGCACATTTATAAGGTAGGAAAAGAAATGGGCAGACTGGATGGGCCTTGTGGTCCTTATCTGCTGTCAACCTCTATGTTTCTATGAAATGTGTTTACGCACTTCCGGTGCACAATTGCTGGGTTGCTGTGGGAAATCAGTGTTCAGGACAGATTAAGAAAATCACAGTGACACTGTTCATGAGCAAAGGTCCCAAAATGCCTATGTTCAAAATTTGGTGGCAAAAGTTCATAAAATGACTATGTTATGAGCATGCATTGTGCAGTTTCCATGCACACTCGTAACTTCGAGAATTTGTAATATTTTCACACCAGATTTTCAACATTTCCATCTCTTCACACCTCCCTGTGAATGGTACAGATGTAATTTTTCACATCCTGTCTGAACTGTGTTTTCACACATCTGATGCAGAATAGCGTGGTTGCTGTGTGAAATCAACATTCAGGACAGATTAACAAAACCACAGTGCCACTGTTCATGATTAGAGATCCCAAATGCTTTCATGAGGTGGGAAGGCCTTGTTAAAAATTTGTAGTGCAAATACCAACAAACGCCTGGGATGTTAGGGTTTCTAACCCTAATGTCCCACCCTGTACAGACTGACAGGCATTGGGGTGTGCCTTTGGATTGCTGGCTGTAATGTTTATGCCATTCAACCCCCACCCCAACCCTGAAGAGAGTGACAGGCATCGAGGTGTGCCTTGGACTCTTTGGCCCCAGAGTTCACCCCATTCTCCTGTCCTGCACCCATTTCAGAGTATGTACTTATGAAATGGGGTGACTGTAAAACTGAGCACCCCAAGGCACACTTCAACACTTGTCAGTGTCTACAAGATAGGGTGAGGTGAAATGCCATGAGTGTTTTGGGCGATGACCCAAAGGCGCACCCCAATGCCTGTCCATCTCTGCAGGGTGGAGGTGGGGTTGTAGTGAGTTCAGTACTTTACCGCTATTCATATTTTACATCTGTTTAACTTCTGCATGTCTAATGCTAAGATCAGCAAGCAAACAATTTGTCATTGCTAAATACTTTTTTTTTTAATCTATTGGTACTTCTGGAAAATGTTGGAGAAAACTTAAATTCGAATATATTTTTTCAGATGACACGAGTTGAGAGTCAAAGAAAAAGAATATCTTAGGCATACAGTGTGGAGTAAATCCAGTTTTTACCTCCTCTAAAGGTATGTCAGATGCCATAGAAACAACATAAAACTGGTAAATCAGGATAGTGTCTCACACTCCAAAGCCGAGCTGCTCTGAGCTCTGAAATAAGAACATAACACCAAAATCTTAAATCAATTGTCTTTTAGATTTATTATGCATCCAATGTTTTGCCATATGAGGCTTCCTCAGGGGACACTAGAAATTCATTAAAAACATACTTTAATATACACTTTTTATTACAGTTATGCACAGACTATGCATTTTTGCTAATTACTGCATTATATCATTATTAATGATTTGTACCTTTTTTTATAAAGTGTATTACTTCTGCTACAGCAGTTATGGGATCAACCTCTCTATTGTCTGCCACTGTAGTAACACATTTATATTTACATTGGAAGCCCGCCTCATCTACCCAACTCTATGTCTCGCTTTTAAGCTTCTGGGGCCCTTACCTCCCCCGAGTCTCAAAGGACTAGTTAGTGTCAAAACCAACCTGAGGAGCCTCCGTTTCTCAGGACAAAACCTCTTAGTGGTCCCCAAAACAAAGACAAAAGCTGGGTCCAGGTCCTTTGCTTTTACTGCACCCTGCCACTGGAACAAACTCCCACTGAGGTACGTGGGAGGCAGGGTCTATCACCTGCTCAGTCTAAGCTCAAGCTCACCTTGTTCAAGGCGAGCACTGCTAATGCACTAGAACTGACTTTACGTCTCGACCCATCCTCCTTCTCCACCTTCTGTATGGTAAAGGCTATTTAGTCTTTCACAGTTATACAGTATGGAATTTGCCTTATGTGTGTTATCACTGTTTAAACCATTTGTAATTTATGCAAGCTTGCAGCCCTGCTTAACTACTTGTACTGTCTGTTAACCTGTATGTTAATTTTACAGCTCTTACCTGCTTTTACTGCTTCTATGTACCTGTACTGTAGTGTTTACCCCCGGGTCACCCCTGAAAAAGGGACCTCCGGGGCCCAGTGGGCCTACCCGGTCAACAAAATTAAATAAATAAATAAATAAATAAATATTTATTTTAAATCACCTTAAAATTCTATGAACTATTTAAATACCACCACTGTGCCTTATTCCTCCCTTCCTTGCCATCCTTCCCCCTTTTTTGACCCCAATATCTCCTTCTCTAAACCCTTCACCAACAGGATTACCCTCAAGAGATGCTTCAATATACATTTCAAAGCATGTTAGTCTAAGGTATCTGTGGAAAAACAATATGTTATAGAATGCCATGTATATAGGAAATATTACTGTATGCACTGTCATATCCCACTTAGAGATGGGTCATATTTTAGGGGTAGTTCTTATAAGGTATCCATCTGAACACATGACCTTTAGTTTTATTTGAATTTTGCAATCTGCCACAGCCCCTTCCAAACATCAGACAAATGAGAAGAATTAGTAATCAGTGGCTTCTGTTACAGTAAAAGGCCTTGAAAGCATCATCCCAAAAACAATCATTCTGGAGACCAGGAATTGCAAAGGTGTTTATTTAAGAAATTCTTGTCAAGAAACACACACATAATTTTGTCTACGGCATGGTATAACAGAACCCATCCCCCTTTCATCAGTGTTCAGTCAGGCTGCTTTACCATTACTACGGCTATACCAAGTAACATAGCAAGTTTGTACTTAGCATCTGATGACGTTATGTCAGCCTCTGTCCCAGGAATAGGAGCCTGTTAGAAACTAAACACTAGCATGTGGTGCCTAGTGCTACTAAAAGGCCTAGTAGCAGCCATCATCACTTAAGTTGTGAGAAAGGAGAGTCAGTTAAGTTTTTAGTTTAAAATATCCATTTAACACGCAAATGGCACGTGATCTAGCAATGGCAGAAGTAGAATGCTAATATGCTACCAAATAAGTACTGTACATGTCTGTCACAGACTGGTTCTATCCCAAAACTCACACTGAACTGCTAACAGTATTCACAGTTCTTCAGATGCCTGAAAGTGTTTCCTTTGTGTGTTACCATCACTCAGTGTAACTCTCACTCAAGGTATCTCTAGGCCCAAGTCACACTAAAGCCACTTCTCACACAGTGCAGTGCTCTTTTCCAAAGTGTGCATCACCCACCTCTTTTGTCACAGCTGGGAACACTTTACCTTAGATAAGGTAACTTTGTAGTATGTCTCTTCAGAAATGGATCACAGACTTGTCAATTTACTCTAGTAATATATAACTAAAATGACTCAGTCACAGAAAGCATAATGTATATAAAAATAACGTTTAATACTCCATGATATTTACATATGTTAATGGATAATACACACTAAAGACAATGGGGAATGTAATATTTTTTACAGAGATAAAAATAAAACACATTCAAAAAATATAAAGATCACACAGACAAGAAAATAAAAACTGACTCAATGCTATCTAAGTCTCTATGTAGAGTACAGAAAACTTAACCCCAAATCAGAACTGGTGAGTTATGGCAGATGTGAGCCCATGATGTTACTAGTTCAATGTCCCAAAGCATAATTGAACTGTCACTGCAGACATACAACAGAAATACCTTCTGCTGGCTGACCAACTAACCCAGCATCACTGCACTGACCACTCAGACATTACATCCCGTCTCCGCTTTTGATCTATGTGGACCACCTTTTTCCTAGCCAAGTCTAAACTGGATTTGTTATTTAGAACTCTGTCCTTTTGTTATCATTGCCATCTCCCCAGCTGGAAATGTTTGACCTTACCTAGCCCACTGTTTCCATTCATTTTTTTATGAAAGGGACTCTGCCATTTGAAGTTCAACCAAAACAAAAGCATTTTAGGTCGCATGACTTCTGCTACCCACACCCACTTGTTCCCCCAAGGACAGCAGATTTGAAAGAAACTGTAATCTATTTCCCACATGACTTAAAAATATACTGCAAAGAAAATAGTAAAACTACAAAAAAAAATCCTGGGTATACATCTGTTACAATGGCTAAAGGTATATGTTTTTGAAGCTGCAAAGTGCAAACAGAGAGAAGCAGTTTGCAAGGGAATAATCACAAACAACTTTGGTTTTAAGCTCCATTTTATTGGCATTGATATCACACAATTTAAATGATAACACACTCAGGCTGCCAAACAGAGATATGACTCCCCCAGGGTACAAATTAATAAAGGGATCAAGGTGGTAAAAATAAAGGGGGAAAGGAACAGGAACACTAAAAAGAGAGGTGGGAAGGAGGGAGATCAAAATGATAAAAAAGTCAGGCAACAAGCAAGAATCAAAATCTGGAAGGCCATGTGTATAAATGCTAGAAGTCTAGGAAATAGGATTCCAGATCTAGAGGCCATCATGGCAGAGGCCGACCTGGATATTGTGGCCATTACTGTCTCATGGTGCACTGAAAACCATGACTGGGACATGGCCATACCAAGCTATAGTCTGTTCAGTAAGGACCTGATGGGAAGGGAATGAAGGAAAGGAGGGGGTGTGGTGCTTTATGTGAGGGAAAGCATAAAAGACATAGAGATACAGGGAATACAGCAGAGGCAGAGGTACTGTGGGTCTCCCTGGAGATGGGGAATGGAGCCACTAATCACACTGGAGTGATCTACAGACCTCCAGCACAGAGGGAGGAATTAGATGAAGTACTGGTGGAAGCCATTGGCAAGATGGCAGAAAAGGGAGAGGTACTACTGGTGGGGGACTTCAACCTGCCAGATGCGGATTGGAGCCTTCCACCAGCAGCTTCAGCTAGAAGCAGGGAGATCCTTGACTCTCTGTTGGAGGCATTCTCAGGCAACTAGTCAGTGAACCCACTCATGATGGGGCAGTACTGGACATGGTACTCACTAACTGGAACTGTGTTGCAGACATCAAGGTAGGAGGCCACTTGGGGACCAGTGATCACCTTATAGTGTTGTTCAATATTAGGATGGCTGCAGAATTAAACTACACAAGGGTGAGGGTCCTCGACTTCTGGAGGGCAGATTTTAAACAGATGGCTGAATGCTTCAGGGATGACCTAGCAGGGGTGGGTGACCTCGATGGGGTGGAGGAACAGTGGGCAAAGATAAAAGGGAGCATAGTAAAGGCAACAAACCTCTGCATCAAATAAGTGAGCAAAAGTAAGAGGAAAATGGGACTGCTATGATTCTTGAAAGAGGTGGCTGAAAAGGTAAAATTTGAAAGGGTAACATTCAGAAGGTACAGTATAAGGAGACACAGCGGGAGGAGGATAGAGATGTGTATTGTGGGAAAAAAGAGAGAAGTAGGGAAAGCAATAAGGAGTACAAAGGTGCAAACTTAAGAGAGAATGGCCTTGGAGGTAACAAAAGGGTACACAACATTTTTTAAATATGTATGTGAAAAGAGGAAGACCAGGGGTGGAATTGAAAGGTTAAAAAGGGAAGGGCGGGACTGTGTAGAGGGAGACCAGGTAAAGGCAGACATCCTGAACAAATACTTTTGCTCAGTGTTCACAGAGGAAGGAGAAGGGAGGGGCCCCAAAAAAGTAAGAAAAGCTTTGGAGGGAGGTGAACACTAGTCTTTTTTTTTGAGGAGAGAGTCCTGAAGGAACTTACTACTCTGAAGGTGGGCAAAGTAATGGGGCCAGATGGGGTGCATCTAAGGCTATTGCAGGAGCTCAGGAAAATACTGACTGCATCTCTAACAGTTCTATTTAACAGCTTACTGGAAACGAGAGTGATTCTGGAGGACTGGAGGAAGGTGGATATAGTCCCACTGTACAAATGTCATAGCAGGGAGGAGGCTCACAATTACAGGCCAGTTAGCCTGACATTTGTGGTGGGAAAGTTAATGGAATCACTGCTGAAGGAAAGGATTGAGGAATATCTTGAATCAAGTGGGTTACAAGACCCACGGCAGCATGGTTTCACAAGGGGGAGGTCATGTCAAATCTGATAGATTTCTTTGACTGGGTGACTAAGAAACTAGATCAGGGTGGAGCAGTGAGTGTGGCAGGACTAGATTTCAGTAAGGTGTTTGATACCATTCCATATAGGATACTAGTAAGCAAGCTGGGTAGCTTATAATGAGTCCAAAGGTGGTAAACTAGATAAGAAACCAGTTAGAAGATAGGAAGCAGAGGGTGGCGGTAAACAGAGTTCACTCCAAGGAAGGGAGGGTGACCTGTGGGGTGTGCCTCAGGGATCAATGTTGGGACTGCTCCTCTTTAATGTCTTTATAAATAACATTGCAGAGGAAGTGGAAAGGAAGGGTCAACCTCTTTGCAGATGACACCAAAATCTACACTAGAGTGGACACTCCAGGGGAGGTAGAAAGGATGAGCAGAGACCTAAGAAAACCAGTGGTCAAGGGTATAGCAGCTTGGTTTCATGGTGAAAAAGTGCAAAATAATGCAGTTAGGACACAGAAGTCCAGAGGCAGAGTACAAAATGGGTGGCATGATAGTGACAACCACCAAACAGGAAAGATACCTGAGGGTAATCATATCTGAGGATTTTCTCCCTACTGCCCCTCCCATCCCCTCTGATCCACCGATGAGGGATTGCTAGAGATTCCCAGGGTGCGATTAAAGACATGTGGGGCCAGATCGTTTGCGTTCCTAGCCTCTACCCTGTGGAATTCGCTTCCTCATTGGGTAAGAGAGTTCCTGACTGTTCAGAGTTTTAAATCAGCCCTCAAAACTCATTTGTTCAGCGTAGCATTCCCAGATGAATCTAATTGATGTGATTTTAGTATTTAATACTCCTATAAATTACACGTTTTATGTACAATTGTATTTTTTTTAATTTTAGTCAGTTTTTGTGTTTATAAATGTGTTTGTACAGCACCTTGACCTCTGGAAAAGTGCTTTTAAAAATAAAGTTGATTGATTGATTGATTGAGAGATGGCCTAAAGGAGTCTAGGCAGTGTGACATGGCAGTAAGGAGGGAAAGTGGGATGCTGGGGTGTATAGGGAGGGGTATCACCGGCAGAAAGAGGGAGCTAGTGTTGCCTGTCTATAGATCACTGGTATGACCCCACCTAGAGTATTGTGTCCAGTTCTGGAGGTCACATCTCTGGAAGGGCATAGACAGAGTGGAGGCAGTGCAGAAGATGGCAACTAAAATGGTGCAGGGTCTGCATCAAAAGCCCTATGAGGAAAGACTAAAAGATCTCAATATGAACACCCTGGAACAGAGGAGGGATAGGGGAGATATGATAGTGACCTTTAAATACCTCATGAGGGTAAATAAGGTACAGGAGGGGAATATTTTTCAGTAGAGAAGGTGATCAAGAACAAGGGAACATGCTGTGAAACTGGAGGGGGATAGATTCAGGAGAGCTGTGAGGAAGTACTTCTTCACATAAACAGTGGTGGATTCCTGGAACAGTCTTCCAGCAGAAGTAGTGGGGGAAAATCAGTGGTGGAGTTCAGGAATGCATGGGATAAGTACAAAGGAGTCTTAGTGGAAAGGAAGGGGGTGGAAGAAATAGCTTTAGATCAGGCATGGTCTGATGTAATAATGTTGGTAGGGAGAAACTGGCAGACTGGATGAGCGAAGCAGTTCTCATCTGCCATCAAATTCTATGTTTCAAGGGCTGTGCAAAACTCTTGAGGTTTAACTGTGCGAACTTTGGCTGTTGAAATACATAATGTTAGCTGAAATTCTCTTAACAGTGAACTAGTTCACATTGGTTCAACCATTAAAAAGCATTAGGAAATGGGATGAAATGAATACCATAATGCACTGGGTTGACAAAGCACCCTAAACAGCAGGATAATGCAGTGGGACACTTTGAGGCTACTGGTTCCAAAAATTGTCTTCTGGTTATGCCAATGCTAAGTGTTGTACACACTGGTTTCATGGACAATGTTGGCCCAAAAATTATTAATTCAGCCTGTGTAGGCCTGGCAGAAATTGAGCAAACATTAATCCAAAGAAGACTAAGTAAAGACAACGGTGCAACATTCCACAGTGTGGTCTACCAGTTCCTAAAATTGTGTGCCTATTGAGACAGTGCCATGGCTAAGCATTGTACACACTGGTTTCATGGGCAATTTTGCCCTAAAAATTATTAATTTGGCCTGTGCAGGCCTGGCACAAATTGAACAAATATTATTCTGAAGAAGATGGAGTGAAAACAACAGTACAGCATCTCTCAGTGCGGGTTACTAGTTACAAAAATTGTGTGGTGCCCATTGGGACAGTGCCACACATGGACAAGGTTTCCAGTTATGTGATGGCTAAGCATCGTACACACTGATTTCATGGGCAATGCTGCCCTAAAATTTATTAAGTTGGCCTATGCAGACCAGACAAAAATTGAGCAAACATTAACCCAAAGAAAACTGAGTGAAAATAACAGTGCAGCATCCCAGAATGAGCGTTTGGTTCCACAGATTGTGTGCCCATTGGTATAATGCCATGGCTTAGTGCTGTACACAATGGTTTCATGTGCAACATCACCCCAAAATGTATTAATTCAGCCTGTGCAGTCAAGGCAAAAATTGAGCAAACAATCCAGTGAAGACTGAGTGAAGACAACAGTACATCATTCCACAGTGTGGACGTCTGGTTCCTAAAATTGTATGCCTATTTGGATAGTGTCACACATGGGCAAGGCATCTGGTTATGCCATGGCTAAGTGTTGTACATACTGATTTCATGGGCAATGTTGCCCCCCAAATTATTAATTTGGCCTCTCCAAACCTGGCAAAAATTGACCAAACAGTAATCCAAAGAAGACTGAGTGTAGATAACAATGCAGCATCTTACGGTGTGTGTCTAATCTACCGGTTAAAAAAAAAAACAGATAATGGACAGAGAAGCCCTCCCCTTCCACCTCATCATATTCCTCTGTTAACCCAGATTGTAGTGTAGGAGAGTCATCATCCATTATCCATGACAAAAAGAGCTTTGCAAAAGGGACAGGTTCATTTTTAAAAAAGTGAGCATCTCTACAGTTTTGGTCAAAAAGCATGTTCTCCTGTTGGTGAAAATATTGCCTGTAGCACCAAAAATCTTCTCCAAGTACATACTTACAGGTGGGCAACTGAAGTGTTCAGCAGCTACCTGTGTCAAAGAAGGCCAATGGTCTTTTTGGTACCAGTGCAATCCAGGCTCATCTGCTTTTGGTACATTTTCATCTAGATAATCCTGGACCATTTTGTTTTGCTGGCATTTCAGGCATCACTGTGTCAGAATAAAGTGACTTGCCATACTTCTTCATCAAGCCATAGTCAGACAGTTTTTCCCATAGTGGTTTGTCATCAGTTGCCGTCTTTCTGAGAGGTGCGGCAGCAGCAACAGCAACACTAGTGGTACATTGACTTGGATATAAAAATGAGTGACTCCTGTGATGTTTGGTAGCAGTAGAAACACATTGGGATCTTCCATCTTCCCTCTCCTCCACCTGGTCTGTCAGTGTGAATGAAACTAGGAAGGGTGATAAGTGTCATTCTGCTCTATTTATGTTCCTGTTACTATTTTGTGGTATGCATACAGAGACTAGATGCATAAGCAAGACTATAGGACTGCAGATCCCTAATGCATTCCTGTGCATCAAAGAATGTCTCAAATCTGTCTTTGAACTGAAGGTCCAAGCAAGTGAACAGGATGTAGTGGTCATCTGTACGCATTTGTGAAATGTGTGTGGCATTCCAGAAATGCTATTGTATCCTTTCTATTGAGGAGGGCAGTATAGTGTAGTGGTTAAGGGCGATGTGGTGCAAACTTGGAGACCTTGGTATGAATCCCATCAGCCCCCACTTACATACTGTGTAACCTTAATAAATTCACTTAACTTACTTGTTCTCCCAGGTCGCACCTGGAAACAAGATCTGACTTAGTGTGTATTAACTAGCTAAATAATTTCCCCTTTCCCTTTCTACCAGATTGAGAGCAGATTGCATCCTCCTTTTCCTCACACTGAGTGGGGAATTAACCCAATGGGCAGTCACTGCCAAGTAATTACTAGTCTGACCACTGGTCCACACAACAGTGGTGATGTGAGCAGCTAGAACAAACCATTATCTGTAACATGCCATTTCAGCCTCACACTATTGGCATCCAGCCTTCTCTCTCTCACACTTTGCCCCTCCTCACCCACCCATCCCTCTCAACTGGCACTTTCATTCTTGGGGCCCTCCAGTCCCCCAACCCCACCCTCTTGCCACCTGCCACTACACTCTGACAATGGCCCTTTAACCTGCCAGCATCTTCCTGACTCCCTCCTACTCCATATTCTATTCACCCTGAAATCTGTTAGAAGCTAGTTTATGTTGTCTCTCTTCACTTTCGACTGTATAAATAATGTTTAGTAACCTATATGTTAAGTTTGTAACCATTGTTTACCTTTGTATGTATGTTACCCCACATCCTTTGACGTGGAACCCTTGTAAATGAGCAGTTCCTGCTGAAACTACTTGTAATCCTTGAGTTTAATAAAATAAATACAAATAATTAAAATTATTTTTAGGACATGTGGCACAGCCTTGTAGACACTCTGATACAAATCAGGAAGAGCCACTGTGGAAAAGTAAGTAGGGCTGGGCACTTGATAGTTTGGCATGACAACTTCCATTAGTAATAGAAGACCAGCATGGTTCACAAAGGAGAATAACAGTGAGTCAGTGGCTAGCATTTCCATAACTGCTCTTGTTAAATTTTTTGCTTTGAGTCTGTTTGCTTTATATTTCTGGTCCATTTCCAGGGACAGGAGCAGTGAGAGTTGAGTGTTTTTTATGCCCTGGATGTGACAGTTGTCTACTATTTTTGCTGCCTCTGAGAGTAAAAGTGGCTGGGGATTTGTGGCCCCTCGAAGGCATGGGAGTCAATGGGCTAAAGAACTGATGAATGGAAGATGTTGGATTTGTGCATCGTCTACCACTTGAAAGAATTTCTTCCTCTTCCAATCCCTCTCTACCTGCCCTCCTAATGTTCTCCTCCCTTTGGCCATCATCATGATTATCATCATCATCAGCTTCACTGCCTGGTGGAGCTGTTGCTGATGCCATGCATTGATGTTGCTTTTCATGGTGACATCTGTGGAATTTCATCAAATGCCCTTTCATGGTAGATGTTCCCAGCCTTGTTCCTTCCTTACTATGACTCAAACTGCCTTTACATAAAAGACACACTGCATCTGTCCATGATTCTTTGTGTACTCTAAAGAAATCTCACACTACCAATGTCTGGTTGATGTCCTGTACCTGGATTTCATCAACACCTTTGATTGAGATGAGTGGAGAGCTTTAAAAGGGATGGGATAGGGTGAAGGGCACAGTTAGACAGTGCTGACTTTTTGCAGTGGTTGAGCACAGGAATGGGGAATGAAGGCGATAGTGGGGCATGCAAGGGGGGTGACAGCAATAGGCATGGAAGGGGGGTGGCAGCTCAGGTGTAAACCATTAGCTGCAAAATTGAGCAGAGGAGATAGACCTTTTTGGCCTCTATCTGCTAGCTTCTTTCATATGTTCATATGTTCATAATATCACCAGTTTGGTCTTTCCTGCTGGCACTCTTGGTTGTTGCCTAATGGGCAGCTATTGTGGGCTGCTTCCACATTAGCACTCTTCTCCTGTTCCTATGCCAGTTCTCCAAGGTCAGGGAATGATTCTTCTTCCTCTACCATGTGTCTTGGGCCACCAGTTTTGCTTGTGTCTTCTTTATCTGTTGTCATTTCACATGCTTCTTTTTGTGTTTGCCTTTTTTGTTTTGTGGCCTTTTTTTGTTGTTGTACCACCATTTTTGGTCTTTTTTGATCTCTTATGTGTTCCTGCCCCAAGTTGAACTCTCACCTGTTGCACCTCATCCTCCTCAGAACTGTTGCTGCTATCACTTTTATCAGGTGTATAATCACAGTCTGACTCCCTGTCCCCAAGGTCCACCATATCACTTTTCTCCTTCTCTGCCTGTGTCACTACTTGACACATTCCTTTCTTACTCCTTTTTAGGGCAGCAGTGGGCAGAGCCTGAGAGATCTATCAAGGCATTGCACACCAAGAGTGCGCATAAAATCAGAGTTACTACACTTCTGCATGTTTTATTTTTTATAATAAATGGCCCCTTAATTGTTTTTATGTTAATTAATTAGTAAAAAGAGCTTGTACATAGGGTCAGTTTGAAGGTATTTTATTACTGTGCAACTGGTACATTAGTTCTTTAACTTTTCATTGTGGAAACACATAAAACTTATTAAATTTTGAAGTTTAAACATTTGACAGCTTCTCTGCAGCTTCCCCCCTTTCCTCCCTCCCTCTCGCTCCAGTCCCGTCAAGGGGAATTCAGCAATGAAAGCAGCTGTTTGAGGAAGTGCAGCACTCAAGAAACAGACAGTGAGTCTCGAGCACAACTGCATTGTGTGCAAATGGAGGTTAAGTTTATATGTGGCAGAGGGAGATATTTAATTTAATGGAAGTATTTTTCTTTGTTCAGCAAATTTTTTACCAGCTCTATTTATTTTGGCTTCAATATGGAATTTACAAATTGAAAGGAATAGCTACCAGTTTACTTACTGCTGTGCTGACAGAGGTTAGGTGAAAGGATTGATAGTTTATTATTATTTTTGTGTGAGAGTTTTTCTGTTTTTTTGAAGGGTCCACAAGTCAGATTGCTGCTTGGTGGCTCCTGTGAAGGTGGTTAGAGTCAGTACAGAGTCCGAGCTGAAAGCACGATCTGAGAGCGGCCAATGACAGCTCGAGTTGAGAGAACAAGGTGTCAGCATGAGCTAAGACCAAGAGGATCTAGTAGAGCTTCCAAAAGACAGATTTTAGAATTTTTGGGAAACGTGCTTAATCAAACTGCGTTATGCATGGGCAATTATAAATGGCCGTGTATAATGCAGTTCGACAGTCACTGTCCACAGCTGATAAATATGACTGACCATTTATTATAATAAAATTACTACTGACCGCCCCCCCCCAAAAAAAAGCTGCATCATACTTCTGCCAGGGACTTAAACACAATTGTAATGCCTCGCTAAACGGCCAGTTCTGCAAAAAAATTAAAAAAAATTAAAAAATGCCCACTATAAGGCCAGTTCTGCAAAAAAATATGGGTGCTGCACTGCTGAAATTAAATTATTTTGACAAGTTAAGTGGGCACTGGCACAGTGCCACCTCATTCTCCATCTGCCCACTTCCCAGACCCAAGCACAATCCTTCCTCCTCCAGTTCCCCAGATGTTTTTTTCCTTCCTTTTCCACTCCCCTTCAGCAGCTCTGCTACTAAGCTGAAGTTTTGATTCAAGAAATAAAGATTTTACATTTTTTTAATAATTTCCTAGCTAATCTAAGTAATCAGTCACACAGCCCTACCCCTACCTGAACTACCTACAGCCAGATGACAAGTGTGCGTGTGAGCTTTCCTCTGACTTACCTGATGCAGACTCAAGCAGCTCCAAAAAGAGGCTGGAGCCTGTGATCACACTGAGCCCTGTCATACTGTAAGTGACTGTCCTTATTTAACTATTTCAGTGGTGAGTTGCATCAGTTGGATAATGTCGAACCAGTCAAAACTAAAGTCCACCGATTTCAGCAGAACGTTTGCCACCATTTGAGGTGTTCGATTCTTGGGTTAAACCAAACTTGCAGCCCCGCGAGAAACATCTGTGAACCTAATGGCGTGAATATAGACAGTTCGCCTGGGAGTGAGCAGAAACAGTGTGACCCATTGTCTTTGCTTCTGTACTCACTTTTTTACTCACATCTACATACTGAAAATAGAAAAGGAGCCTAATTAATGCATTTAAAGCAATATTTGCAACAATAACAGCGTCTATTTTTCTTAATTCATGCAGTAAAGTAGGTGTATATTACCTGCATAAAGCCTTAAATTAAATGTGTTTTTTTTGGTGCGAAATACAAAGATCAATGCACTATGAGATCATGAGCTCCTTGAAGGAAAGTGGCAGAGCTTTAACACCTATGCATAACATAAGGCAACAGTTTTAAGATTTACCATTTCAAACACTTGAAAATGTATAACAAATATATTCAGCAGCAGTTCAGATTATTTACTAGTTTTGTTTCACTCCTGCAGATATAACAAACGTGTCTGTACCCAGGTAGTTTCAAAAGGGTTAAAAAGGTATAGAGTAAGTGTGCTTATAAAGTATAGCTACTTCAGGATATAACAGAATAAAATGAGTGAGTGGAATAGAACATTATTTTTAATTTTCGGATTTTAAAACATGGTATAGTACTTAAAACAGTGGTCAAAATATTATCATAGAAACATTGAGTATGTCAGCAGAAAAGGACCTCTTGGCCCACCTAGTCTGCCCTAAAGTCCCTACCTACTGTGCCACTGTAGACCCAAGAATCTTAATCCTTATAGTTAAACATCATAAGCAGACAAGGTCTTAGACTGAGTACTGGATTATCACAGTAAAGGAAATAGTACAAAAATATTGTTTTAAAAAATAATATTGGCAGTAGTATACTACCTTGTGGAGTATGGTATATTTCACGTGTAACAGGAATTAGCATAGTTGAAAGATGTATCAGTTGTGAAGGTTATTTTTCATATAGTGTATGGAAACTATTTGAAATGCATATATGATCTATGCTATGTGTATCATTTTTAAGACCCCCACAAATGCCCTGATGAAGTGGACCCAGGACCATGGAAAGTTGGTTTTGGCTAATAGGTGGCAATATTTTCTTATAAATTAAATAAAATTGTGACTTTAAAAGTATAGGAGTCTTCCTCACGTATATTAATGTATTCTGGTTATTTGCACCACAGATGTAGACTCCTCCATATTAAATCACTGTCCCTTTTGTAAAGGAAGAGGACAACAGGGCCCTTATAAGTGCTCACCTCTACCTCTTGCTTTGTGTTAGAACATTTTTTTCAATTTCATTTTGTTTCTATTTTACTATATAAGGTCACTTGAAACTGCATGGGTTTACAACATGAGGCATGCTGGACATCAGGGGCTAGATATTCAAAAGTGTGCCCTGAACCTGCACAATGGAATACACAATGCAATCCAGTTATGCCACAGGAAACAAAAGCAATATTCAGTTGATGAGCCACAGAAATGCACCTGTACAAACCACACTGAATATAGCACAATTGTACCATTGCACAAACAGGTATGCACTGGAGCAACCTGAACTGCAGGAGTCAGAGTGCATGCTGAATATAGCAGGCGGAGCAAGGTGCACCATGCGCAAGGGAACACAGGCAGGGCTGCGCAAAGGCACAGGAGCATGGAAGTGGATGCAGGGGAGAATCACAAGGGGATAATGTCAGGAGACACAGAACAGGCACAAAGCCCAGTGGCCATGGACAATGCACAGTGCCCCACACAGACCCCGGGAACCAATGTGACAGAGCACAGAACAGCCATGGGACAGACGGCCACAGGGAATGAGCACCCCAAGATCACAGTCCCAGTTGCCAACATAGGATAGCCAGCTACCATAGCCACTATGTGATAGCACCAAGCATGTACAGTGTGCCACAGCCACACTGCCACACAGGCACAGGGCGTTATGCTGCACATGCCACACAGACACACATGGACACAGAACACAGCACTGCAAAGTAGCACGGGGTCAGGAACACAGTTAGGGGTGTACCATCATGCACATGTAGAGATGGGTACATGGCACTATGGCATACACAGAGGAGGGCCACATCACACTCCCATATAAAAGTGACACACAGGCCACTGAGCACCTAAAACACCCACACTGCAGGGACACCAGTGTCCAGGACAGGGACCTGCCAGACCACAGTAAGGTACAACACCAGCACAGAGCAGCACCAAGCATGTGAGGAAGACACCAGAAACACATAAGCAAATTGTAGTAAACAGTTAAATACAACAGGCAAGAAAAGCAACACAACTATGTACAGAACAGCCAACATGGCGTAAACAAGTAAGGGTTATGGCACAGAAAGCAGTGCAGAGTCCAGTGGGGTATAAAACTTTATGGGAATGGGAGTGTGCAGAAAGTGCAAGGGAAAACAACGAAACATTCCAAGTGGGATAGGGTGCATGGGAGGGACATCTGGGGTAACAAAGGACAGCGGCAGAAAACTATGTCTGAAGCTGGCAGATGGCACTCTCATCTGGTGCACCTCCATCACCAGCTCCCATGTTGCCACCAGCTGCCTCCTGGACAGGTGGATGTGCAGTGCCATCTGGGAGATGATCAGCAATGTGAGCCACTGTAGCTGCAGCATGTCACCTCCCAGGATGCCGACACCCCGATACCAACTCCTTGGCACTAGACAACCTATGCAAAGGTAACACAGAGCAGCCACTAAGTGATAGGTCTCACACAGCCCATGGCAACCACCCCCCACCCAGGTCTGTGTGTGAAGGGAACAGCAGCAGTGACCTTCCATGTATGATGCCACCAACAGCACATGCATAGTGGATAGCCACAGCAGCCCAGGTCATCGTCCCACACACAAACTGTGTGTCATACCATAGAGTGCCATGCACCATCTCCCATGCACAGAGACCCCACAGCAAGGGACCAATGCCCCCATGGGCAACACAAAAGCCAACCAGCAGCAGCTTATATGCACCATGGGCACACACAGCCACCACCAGTGACAGCAACAGGATACCACCACACAGACGCCACACTCATGATGGGACCATCACAAGCTGCCGACCAACACAGGCAGCAGTGACAGTGCACCAACACACGCCAAAGCGCTGCATGGAGGTACTGCCCTGCTATGTGTACTGGCCCCCATCCCATCCCCAGCAACTGATGGTAAATGTACACTGCATACACTCACCTGCCACCTGTCCTGCCAGCCCAGCTGCAGCACCATCAACAGGTCACTCTCCCAAGCTATCGGCCACCACCCTGGCACTACTGCATGCCTCTAGCCCTGTGATGGAAACACATACAGAAAGGACCAAGAGAGGCATGCCATCAACAGACACCTATCACCCTGCCCACATGGGCTGATCATGGTGCACCATGACACAGCACTCCATGTGGTGACCCTGGCCCATGTGACGGGCACACAGATGAGGCCACCAGCACTGTGCAACAAACAGGCATGTAATGTGCAGCACTGCCACATCACAGTACCCACACACCCTAACAGGGCTGGCCTGCCCTGTGTGCAGGTGCATGTGCACACACACCCGCTGTGCACCCCAATGCACAATGCTCTGACAGTGGCAGCATGCACATTGCATGGATACATGTACCTGGTTGAGGAACCGAGCCACAGTGGGCATGGTCCTGCAATTTCCACAGGCAATTTGGATCACGGCACCACAGGTCTCTGTAGTGTTGGCAGAACTGTTCCCCTGTCCTGGGCAAACCTGTGCACCTCTCAAGGCCCTCAGCCACATTGGCCACACCTGGGACCATGCCTCCTGTAAGTCTCCTGCTCCAAACAACTGTTCCTCCAATGGGGCTACCAATGCTACCATGCTCGCCATCTCTACCTCACTCCAGTTTCTGGCCTATATCCCGAGTCCCCCAGCATGCGTTATGCTCACCACACAGTAGACCATCAGTACTGTGACAATGTGGCACCTAAAAGTAATCAATGTAGCATTGCTGTGCCTGTTGCATGACAGGAACACACAGTACACCATCGCACTGCACGTATTTGCACGATAGACATGCACAATTGTGGCCTATTGTGCAGTACCGCACATGCACAACACCGCAAGTTTGGGTGGGAGCTTGGGGTCACGTCCATGACCTGCATATGTGCCATCATGTGTATGCACTGTCTTGTGAAGAGTATGCATCACCAAACATGCCACATGCCAATGGCACAGTGATGCTCATGCACAGAAAATGGCATGGCGCAGCAGGGCAAGGTGCACAATGGGACTGGATTGTGCACCCATGCCACATGCGCAGCACGCACTCACAGACACATGCGCTATCAGACTTTCAAGTGTAGAGCAGTCAACTCCATGATACGTGGCACAGGACGGTGTACAGCTGCCTGTGCGCATGGCAACTGAGGTAATGCGCGTTGCACATACACCAGAAGTGTTCCTGTGAGGTGCTCCGGTGCAATCATGTTGTGCATGACACTGTCCGTTGCGCAGAGCAAATCTACAATATTCAGCTGGTGTATGCAAATGCAGTGTAGCCTCATGAGCCAATGCCAGGTGCAAGTGTTCACATTAGCATCTCATTACTGGTTGCTCACAGGCTCATTTGCATAAATTGAGCCATAAAAGTGACACCAAACAGCACTGGTCACTGACGGGTATTGCAGCCTTTAAGGTAAGACTGTTCACATTGTGATATGTCACTGTTATTGCACTGCCAAAATCAAATGCTGCACTGTTTCAGGGAACTGCTACTATGCTGATCATCGGTGCACCATTACTGTTCACAGGATGCATCATGTCAGATTCAGAGGGTGCTGAGGAGCAGATGCCTGCCAGGAAGTGTGGGCTGAACTTCAGCAAGGACAAGAAGCAGGCCCTGTTTGAGACTTACCTGGAGAGAGAAGACCTCCTGAGTGGGGTCTCAGGGACAACACAGGACAGGGCCAATGGATGGGAAGAGGTAGCAATGTACGTCAATGCCCATTGCCGCCACAACCATAGTCCACAGGAGTGCAAGAAAAAGATGGGCACTGGTAGGAGGGGCATTAAGGAGAAGTTAGCTGCCATCAGGGAATCTTGCAATAGGATGGGTGGCAGCCCACCAACAGCACCCATCCTGTCAGTGGGAGAGGAACTGGTAGCAGCCACCATCAGCTGGGCAACCATTGAGGGTGTCCAGGGGGTGAATGTCACCCAACATGCCCTATGGCTGTGTGGGCAGTGCAACATGTGCTGGCACCCGCACAGACACAGTGGTCACATTTGTCGGCACAGCACACTACACAGGGCACACCCATGTATGGTGGTGGGAGGCTGTGTGGGGTGGGCCATGTCTGCCATACATGTGCAAGTGCATCACACCACTGTGTGTCTGCACACATGTGGCCACGTGTCCTGTGCCACGCATGTAGCATGGCAGACATGTAGTGCAGTTCTGCAACACCAGATGCAGGTGTGGCCTGACATGCCTATTACATGCATGAAGACATTGCACAGTACACCAGACTACATGCAGTGCAACAATGTCACCATTAGCACCACCCATTCTGTCTTCCAGCTCCATCATGCCTCAGGGGTGTTGTGCAGGATGATACCATCACCATGGAACATGATGATGCTGGGCCAGCTGCCTCCACTGGCATTGTGGCCATGGACAGGGGTGCCATACCAGTATGGGACTGGTGGAATTCCTTGGACTGGGGGACAATGATCCACTGGCAGACCTTCTTCTCCTGGAACACCTACCGGTGCTTGTGCCAGCAACACAGGATAACAATGCATTTGACAGTGATGATGACCTCACCCTGATCCTGGGTAGCACTGGTATTGACACACCACCACAGGGACAGGTGTTGACATAGGCAGCGGCAGGCAGCCAAGGCAGCCCAGTGAACATGCAGGCCCTCCCCCATGCCCACTAAGTGGCATGTGGTGCTGCTGCTGTTGCAAGCCAGGGACGGGGTGCTGGTGTGGTCACTGGTGCTGATGGGAAGGTCCAGCAGGCTGCTGGCATACTACAGCAGTCTGTGAGGGACACAATATAAAAATCCAAGGGGCCACTGTCAGAGCACCCAATCAGTCCCCACTACATGCATGGACACCTGTGCAGCATTCACAGTCGAGGGATGTTGCATGGCATGCCGCCACCCCTCCTGCCTCTCTGCAGCAGCACAATGTTATGCCCGGTGCTGACAGGCTGGATGAGCACATCAGGTTGCTGTGGAAGTCTGTGGGCAACCAGACAATGCTAGGGGCAGAGATACTTGCCCTGCGGGTTGAGGTATATCAACTGGCTGAGTGAGGGGACATTGGACGTGCATAGCTGATTGGTGAGATCCATTAACTGCGGAGGCTACGACCACAGAGCTGGACCACATAGCCAAGACCATTGCTGCTGGATTTGCATCACTGGCATCCAATGGTTGCAGCAGGGCATGCAGAACTTCCCATAGTGCTACATCTACACTAAGGACACAGCATCTGGCAACACCATCGAGGCTTACACCAACCACTGCCATGTCCATCCCTGACACACCTGGCAATAGTCTGTTTGCTGGTCTGTATACATCTGTGAGGACCCGGTTGTGTTCTCAGTTCTCTACCCTAATGAATGTGTCAGTGACACCACCTGTGGCTGTTGAGCAGCCTGTGCTTGCCACACAGGGTATGGTGGCCGTGGCTCTGTACGGTAGTCCTGATGGGTGCACTACAAAACTCCATTTCCTGCTGCTGTTGCCAGCTGTGCACATGTATGGTTGTGGCCTTGTTTGCATGCTGTTGCATGCATGTGGCCTAGGCCATGTCCAGCATGTGTGCAGGCAGTTCTGCTGGACCATGTGACATGGGTGTGATGAGTGCAGCACTGTGTTGGCATTGCCAGTGTGCCGGCACTTATCCTCTGATCTATGCCATGACCTGCTGTACTGCTGTGTCTGTATTGGTCTCCCTGGTTGCACCTTAGTGTGTGTCCCATGTGGTGCCTTGTGCCCTGCTGTGCACCCTGTGGCAGTACTGCTGCATGTGCCTGCCTGTGTTTGTCCACATCTGTGTACCGCACACAGCAAATGGGTGGTTGCATCTCTCTCTGTTGCTTCATCGGGGTGTGAGTGTGCATGCATGCATGTACACGAGTTTGTGTGGTGTGTGAGTCTGTGTCCCTGCATGCATGTCTGTGTGTCCGTGCACATCTGTGTGTGTGTGTGTGTGTGTGTGTGTGTGTGTGTTGTGTGCCGTGCATGCACAGCTGCCTGTGTGATACTCCCCTGTGGTTCCCAAAGTGCTCCTCAACTATGGTGTCTCTGTGTATCCTGACATGGGCCACCAGCCTGGAGTCCCTCCTCTCCATGGGCAGCTGCACACCCCCAACTGGCTGGTCCTCCTCATCATCATTGGTGCTATTGCCCTCATCCACCTGGACAACTATCCCACTGAAAATGGCCATGTTGTGCAGCATACAGCAGGTCAGGAATACCACAGGCTTTTGCAGGGCTATACTGTAGGGCACTACCTGATCTATCTAGGCAACAGAATTGCATCTTGAGCATGCCAAAGACAAGCTCTATGATATTGCGTGTGGCAATGTGTGCCTTGTTGTATCTTTCCTCTGCACCATTGCTTGTTCGCTGGATGAGGGTGAGCAGCCAGGTTCAGAGGGGATATGCACTGTCACCTCTGGGGAGAACACATGTGATAATTGCTGCCTGTCATTGCCTGTTGCAACCCCCCCTTCAGGTTCACACTGCCACCACCTGCCACCCTGTGGGCCCTGGCCATGGCCTTCCATGCACGGCCACTGTGCCACCGTTAACTCCTTGCCATCTGTGTTCTTCATGTCAGGGCACCTCTGTCCATGCTTCCCTGCACCATTGCCATCCTCCTGTCCTATTCTATCCCCTCACCTAGCACTGTCCTCATCACCCATCTCCCCAGCCTGCTGCTCTGTGGTGTACTGCATGGCTGCTGTTTCACCTCTTCCCAGGCCCACCTACTAGATGACCCATGGGGATCACCACACTCTCAAAACACTGGCATAGGATGGACTGGTGCCATATAAATGCATCTTGTGTACTCCCAGGGTATGTGGCACACACACTGATGATGCACCCAGCAGCATTGCACACTGCCTGGCAGATGACTGAGTGGTAGCCCTTTCTGTTGATGTATACTGCACCTTACAGGCCAGGTGGTGCATGTATGGCCACATGAGTGCAGTCAAGTGGCCCCTATCATGCCTGACATGCGTGCCACCCTGTGAAATTCCTGCATGTTTGCTGCACACTCTGCCTGTGTGCTTGGGAACATTGTGTACTCTGAAGCATGTGGCAGCAGAGTGTTGAGGTCCTGGGTGAGGAGGTGGGATGTGACCGACTGTGAAATATCAGTGGTTGTGCCCACTGGTTTCTGGAAGGTGCCAGTGGTGAGCAGGCACATTACTGCTGGTATCTTGGTCTCCACTGTCACGGCATGACTCCTTCTGGTGGGTGCCTACAGTTTGCCATGGCACAGCTCACATAGCTGCATCAGAATTGCCCTGTTCAGATGGTACCAGCCCACTATTTCGGTGTCCCCATAGTCCTCGAATGCGAGCTGGGTACTGCACTTTTTATATTGGGCATACCCCCCAACAGGCCTTTCCTCGGCCAAGTTGCTGTTCCTCCCTCCTTTTCAACCCCCTCATCACCAGCTCCATTATGAATGGTGCTGCATCCGTAGCTACTGCTGTCCTGGATTGCACCTCTGCTGTGTGTGTGGTTGAGCCTCCTTTATATATGCTCAACTCTGGGTGGTGCATTCTGTGAGTTGCTCCACAGTTGCGCCAAGTGTTTTGGCTGAATATGCCATTGCGCAGCCTATTCATGGTCATGCCCCCCTGTACTTGCGCAGCACACATTACTGTTGCACAGAAGTACAACAGGAATTGCACTGTTCATTCATGCTGTTTGAGTATGGCTCTAGGGTGCATTTCTGTGTTTGCACCGGTGCAATTTGGTTGTGCAATGTACAGCTCCTTTGAAAAGCTAGCCCGAGATAATTTTTTTTTAAGTTAGAAGTTTAATGAATTTATAACATATAAAACAATACAGCAATGCATAGTACACTCCAGAGGACAATACTTTTGTGTAACTTCACTGATTCTGTACATACAGGCAATATCAGTTTAGACAGCAGTTATCACAGTTTCAAGGTAGTGGGTAGGTTATACACACAGCAACATATTAGTACCAGACATATAATTACAAACGTGAATTTCCGGTATATCCTACAGAGAAACCTATCTGGTCCTAAGAGGAACCTTGGTGGGTGGGCCTGAGTCAAGTTCTTAATCTGGATCTAGCAGGCATTATTTTGAGAATAAGAAGGGGTCCATGTTCTCTTGATGTGAAGATGTTGTCTTTTTTATAATGTGGAACATCTTGTCTTTAGAATGGCCAGGTTCCTTACTGCCAGTTCTCATTGGGATATAGAGGGAATCTCCTCAGATCTCCAGCACTGGAGTATTAGCTGTTTGGCTTCAACACTCACCATCAGGAGGCACCTTAAGCTTTTGTAGGGGAGGGTGTCAGTTGAGGGTTTGAGACCCAGGACATAAAGCGTTGGCAAAACAGAGAGAGTACAACCCAGATTCCTCAACAGTACCTATTAATTTGGGACTAGAATTGGTATATTTAGGGCAATCCCAAAGGATCAGCTCCAAGGCTTTGACATCCCCAGAACTCATCCCAGCTTAGAAGGCCCAGAGTTTTAAGTCTGGCTGGAGTATGGTACCACATGTGCATGACTTTATTCTGCATGAGTTGACTTCTGATGTCCAGACTGGCCATGTGAGCCAGGCACCAAAGGTGTCACATTTGGCCTCTGAGATTTTGAAACCTAGGGAGTGGGACATTAATCCTATTCTCCATCCAAGAGGTCAGGGATAGCCTTCATGATGGCTTTATAAATCAGTCCTGCTTTGCCCTAGGTGTCTTAGACCACACCAGAAAGGGGGAATATGCTAGAATTTTTGTGGTTAGGCACTTTAGGTACTCACCTATTTTACTGCTGATTTGTAAGTACCTCCAAAACTCCCCCTTAGGGAGGTCAAATCAACTCCTCAGATTTTCAAAGGAATCCAAGTATGTGGTAGCTGGCTGACACATTAGAAAGACGGTGCAAACCATTTGCACTCTAGCAGTCCCATTGAATTAGATGCCCACTTATTTTGATTAATGGATTTCTCCAAAGGGGGACCTGGAAATGAGATACCAGTAGGTTCTGTAGCCAGGCCTCTGGTTTCTTCCTAACTTATAGGGAAGGCTCCATTGTGGGCCCAGTTTTATGCAGCCCAGGAAGAGGCAAGAAAAGGTGGTCTGAGGGACTGGAGAGTTGATTCAGGTACTTCTCAGTTTCCACCCATTGGGGGAGGTCTTGGAGATTGAAGGAGAAAGACACTTTTAACATGTGGGTACATCTGAATGCAACATAGTAGGCATAGAATCAGGGGAGACCCCAGCCAGCTCTTTGCCAGTGGGATTTGAGTTTGGCCCAGTTATAGTATGATGGATTACAGTATGATGGTTTGCCCTCCCATAGTAAGTCACCTACTGTGGTATCAATTTTAGAGAACCACCATGCTGGGATTTTTACTGTCAAGTGAGCTAGGCAGTGTTTCAGATTTGGGGCCATGATAATTTTAACCACGGCAACATTCACAGCCAAAGTGTGGCACAACATCTTCCACCTTTCATAGTCCTCCTTGAGCTTTTCAATTAAGGGGCCAAAATTAACTGATGCAACTGCTACAGGATCTGGGTGGATCCAGATCCCTAGATATTTTAATTCCTTTGGGCAACCACTCTAGGCCATTGTTTGAAAGCAGTTGGCGCTCAAAGGTAGGATTTCTGTTATAGAAAGGTTAGCTTTTAGGTCCAAGATGCTACAAAAGTTCTGGAGAGAGGTAAGCAGAGTTTGAATGGGGGGGAGGCATCCTGCAGAAGCACAAGACAGTCATTGGCATATAACAGGGTTCGGAAGTCCCTCTTCCATCTGTTATGTTCTGGAGCTGCAGGTGCTGCTGTACGGCAAGAGTGAAAGGTTCTATGGATAAATCTAAAAGTACAGGGGGCAGTGGACATCCTTTTTCCATTCCTCATTGGAGGTGGAATGGGGAGGATTGAACCAAGTTAGTCAGGACTCAAGCAGTAGGCAGCCTATGCAGCATTTTTACCCAGGCCCCAAAATGAGGACTGAAGCACATCTTTGTGAGGATGGCTAGCAGGTATCTCACTCCACTGAGTCAAAATCCTTTTCAAAATCAATGGCCACCTCTGTGGCCAGAGTGAGGACAGAGCTGCCTTTGACATAAAGGAGAATAACTCTCTGTGATGGTCACAGCTAAGGTGTCCCTTTACAAATCCCACCTGAGAGGAGTGAATAAGGTGCAAAAGAATAAGCTCCAGTATGGTAGCAAGTGCTATAGCCAGAACATTCACAGCTGTGTTGATGAACAATATGGGTCTATAATGACCAGACAGAGCATGATTCTTCTCTTCTTTGAGGAGCAGTGTCACTGCCTCATGCAAAGAAAAACTGAGGTGGATGCTCTCATGAGACTCTTGAATGCAGTCTGCAAAACTGGAGAGACTGTCCTGGTCAGTTAATATAAGTCTATTGGGAGGCCATCACTCCCTGTGGCTTTGTGGTGAGAGAGGGTTCTTATGGTTGCCCAGACCTCCTGGATACAGAGTGGACTGTCTAAAAATTATTTTTGTGCCTCTGCAAGCAAACCCTCTAGTCCAGTGGTGAGCAACCTGCAGCATCCTAGTGGTCAACCTTTGGCCCTCTCATCCATCCAAAAATACACCAGGAGGCCCTCTTTGCAAAGATAGACCAGAGAGATAGGCTGAAGGCTGTGATGAACAAGTTATATATAGCTTGTTTTTAACTCAAATGTATAAATTTGGCTTGTGACTGTGGTAAATGGGGGGTTTGTGGCCATTGTGAGTGTTCAAGGGCTGCAGATGTGGCCCTCTGATTATTTTAGGCTGTCCATCCCTGCTTTAGTCCATCTTGGTTAAGAGGGCCTTGTGTAGACTAAAATGTCTCATAAAATGTACTCATGATTAGGCTAATCTGTGTCAACCATGTGTGAATGGCACCTGAACTGTCCTTATGTCCGTGAATGTATCTGACCACCTGCTACTTACACAGATTGAAAGATGGCAATTTGCCAGCCTTCTCCACTCTGTCCCAGGATTTACATGCGATGTGCAAAGCCAGCAGCTCAGCTTTCCTGGTTGTCAATTCACTGAGATGTGTATGGAGAGCTCTAATGTCAGCAACAACAGAGAAGAGCTCAGCTATGAAATTAAATGAGGGGCAAGGTTATAGACTCCTTGAGCTCCTTTTCCTTGGATGTCAGCCTATATTCCAACAACTTCTGTTCCACTTCCTTCTTCCTATGATGGGCAGCAGCATAACCATAATATGGCCTCTTATAAAGGCCTTAAACGCTTCCCATACTATGGCTTTGGAAGTGTCCCCTGTGTCATTAAACAAAGTAGGTAGGCAGAGACGTCCTTGTGCAGCCATAGGAGAATTCTTTGTCCAGCAGTGAAAGAGGATTAAGGTGCCAAGAGGCAGATTTGAGAAGAGAGACCACAAGTTACGATAAGTTCCACTGAGTATGGTCTGACAGGTACTGAGGAGTTATGTGAGAATAGAAACACAGAAACATAGACTTTGATGGCAAAATAGGACCGCTTGTCCCACTCAGTCTGCTCATTTCCCAACCTACTGGATAAGCTGCAGATCCTAGTTAACAAACAGCCTACTTCCTCATCATGTACCATTTGGGTAGTTGTGGGAAAGTTCAGCTAGAAGTCTATGTGATTCAAGTTAGAGTATGAAGCAGAGAAGCAGGAGTAATCCCGAGTCCGGAGACGTGGGGGTCACCAGATATCAGTGAGAGAGAACACCAACATCAGATATTGAAATGCCACCAAGTTCCTGAGGTGTGGTTCTGTCTTACTAGAACTCTTGCCTAGGTGTGTATCCAGGGTTAGATTAAAGTCTCCTCCCAGCATTTAAGGGGTGTTGGGGGAAGCTATGCATATCAGTGTGAAGCTAAGTAAGTAGAATGGTTTTGGCCATACACATTTGCAACAAACCAAGAGCCCTTCTGGGGTACAAAATCTAACCACAACCCATTTATCAGCTGTGTCCAAGACTGTGCTTTCCACTGTCCAACACAGCATCTTATAAATTAGTATAAAGACTGTGCCTTAGATGGGGGGGGGGCACAGCTGTGCATTTAAAACCCCACCCAGTCCCTGTTAGTTTAACAGCCTCCTCTGGATGGAGTTTAGTCTCCTGCAGCAGAGCAGTTTTAGACTTAAAACTTTTTAGCCTAGACAGGATTCATTTTCTTCTATCTGGAGAATTTAGACCTTGGACATTCTACAAGGTAAAAATGAGGGATGTCATCATAGACTGGCCAGGAGAAGGAATATGTTGAGGATCCATCTAAAGTACATTAGTTCTCTGGCTAACTAGTCCCATGGAGTATCTGGTCAAATCCCCAGTTTCAAACCCCCATGATTGTGCCACCACCCACCAACTCTACCTGCATTATAGTCAATCCAGAGTATACTTGGCAAGAGAACTGCATTAACAGTAGAACACAAAACAGTACGTGAAAGTCACACCAGATGCTGCAGACTGGCCAGGGAACACAACCCAGCATACTATCAAAAGCAACAGGTGTAAACACCATCTGGGTCCATATGGTGGGAGAAAACAGCCCTCCAATGCCATGTCTAGAGCATGGAGGAGAGACTCCTATGTAGGACCAACACTATGTAGGAGAGTGCAAGATAAAACAACAGTGACAGTAACTACTGTCTGTCTAACCTGGAGGACATCGCCCAGAGAATAAACAAATGCATGTAAGACATTTGACATATGCATAGATACAGTACCATGTAGAATCGGATGACCTTACTGGCAGAGACGAGGATGCGGAGGGGGGTGCCACTTCAGTAGAGAGATATAGAATGCAGAAAGAGACAGAATAGTCAGCATGGTGTGGGGGGGGGCTCATAACAGGCATTTCCTCTGGGGCAGCGCCTGGCGGGACCCTTCTGTGCCCAGCAGTCACTACCAGCTTTACCACTAGCCTGAGAGTGTTAGCAATGGGGATTGTTTGAGTTGATGAGGTCTGGTGGGGTCAGACTCTGTTGGGGGGGGGCCCTTTATAGAGTATTTGTCATCAGAGGACCAAGTTGGTGAGATAGGACACCCCATTTCCTTGACTAGTCCCCATCTAGGATTTCTGGAAAAGAGGGAGGTGAGCACTATGATGCTATGTAACAAATCCAGAGCATAGTGTTGTCCAAATCCCTGATTGCCCTACGGCACTATCCACCACCCACATCTACCAGCCCATCCAGCACTCCACAGGTAAAGGTGCACACCTGACTATGGGGGGGGGGTGAGGACACTGCAGGTGAGTATACTGTAGCTAGGTTGTCACCTTTGGTGCTGGATATTACTCAGCTGAAATAGGATAGGAAAGTACACCAAAAAAAAGGTGGAGGAAAGGGAGTAGAGCAAGAACAGAAGGCGCAGGTAGGGAGACTCGATGACCAAGAACCAATTGCACTCTTTGCTGAAATCTGTTCCAGTCAAGCCACCAATTATATATGGAGTAATACCAGGGAGAGGGATTATGGCAGGTGCAGCCTATGCAAGGTATGCCAAAGGATGTGGACCCACAGGGGATCCCTCATTGCTCTGCTACCACCTTGGCCAACCTCATATAGCTCCATAGAAGCAGGAGAGGTTGATAGGTATTAGAAAGGGGGGAGAGAGGAAAGAAGGGCACCACCCAGCCTCTGAAGGTAAACCAGGTAACCTGGAATACCAAACAATATCTGAGTTTAACCATTCAAACTGTAATCACAAACCAGACTTGCAAATAAAAGCACAATGACTCATTAACAGGAGAACAAGACAAAAAGCAAACATCACATGAACCATTGTGGACTACTCCACTCTCTAACACTTGTAAATCTCTGGTTAGCATGTAATCAGAAAGGATGTGATTGACAGTCACAGTGTCCATGAACCACTGGGGTATAGTGATCGGTTAAGCACTCCCTGCCTGCAGTCTAGAGCTGGGTCACAGAACCTTAAAAACCAGCTGTGCAGTCTGTAGAGTAGTGACTCATGTTTGATCAGAGAAGGCAATCAATGTAACCAGCTGAAATGGATAAGCATGGCTCGTCCCTTTTGCAGTGATGGCAGGTCTGCCCCATTGCCCTTTCCAACCAATGCATTCATTTGATTTGGGAGGGAGCATAATATGCATGCAATCCAAGCATGTCAGCAGTACCAGTCCTCAGCCTGCTGATAAGGAAGCTGATCTTACATTGAAACACAGACATTTTCGGCAGATAAAGACCACTAGGCTCATCCAGTCTGACCTTTTGCCCTACACTTGATTGCAGTTTGTGACCCTAGCTGGTCACGACTTATCCACACTCCTGCCCACCTCTAAGGTTTCCTTACGCCTGTCCCAGTCATGTTTAAATCCCTCCACTGTGCTTCTTACCACCACCTCCTGTGACAGACTATTCCATGTGTTTACCACCCTTTCCATGAAGAAAAATATCCTCACATTACTCCTTAACCTACCCTCTTCCAATTTAATGTCATGCCCCCTTGTTTAATGCCCTTAAGGTACTTAAATTATTTTATCATGCCCCCCTGCTCTCTCCTTTCCTCCAGCAAATCCATATTGAGGTCTTTCAATTTCCTATCCTATGTTTTCTGGTGCAAACCCTGTACCATCTTAATCACCCACCCTTCTCTGGACCACCTCCACCCTGTCCATGTCCATTAGAAGGTGTGGCCTCCAGAACTGCACACAGTATTCTAGGTGAGGCCTTACTAGTGGTTTGTACAATGGCATCACTACTTCCCGCCTTCTGCAAGTGATACCTTGCCTAAGCACTCCAGTATGCCACTGGCCCTCCCTGCATCCTTTGTACTCTGCTTGGACACCTTTAAATTGTCTGAAATGATAACCCAGGGGTCTCTTTCTTCCCGGGTGATTGTCAGATCCAGAAGCAAATGATTTGATTTGATTGTCAGCAATCCCGCCCCGCCCCATCCTGTAGCTCTCACCAGGGTTTACTTTTCCCAGGTGCATTATTTTGCACATCTTTGAATTGAACCTCAGCTGCCACAGATAAGACAATTTTTCAAGCTTCCGCAGGCACCTCCTTATTATCTCCACACCTTCTGGAATATCCACCCTGTTGCAGATCTTGATGTCATCTGCAAACAGGCAGACCTTTCCCTCCAGTCCTACTGCAATGTCACTAATGAAGACATTGAACAGGATTTGTCCAAGGACTGATCCCTAAGGTACTCCGCTAGTCACTCCCTTCTACCCAGATTGGATCCCATTTACCACCACCCTCTGCCTCCTACCCATTAGCCAGTTCTTTACCCAGTTTACTGTCTTGTGCCCCATGCCCAGGCTACCCATCGTGTTAACCAGCCTTTTACGTGGGACAGTGTCGAAGGCCTTACTGAAGTTGAGGTAGGCGACTGTCTCCCTCCTCCCGATTTACTTCCTTCATCACCAAGTCAAAAACATCTATCGGATTCATTTGACATAACCTCTCTGCTGTGAATCCATGCTACCTTGGGTCCAAGGCACTGTTGAATTCCAAGTGTGTTACAATTCTTTCTTCCAAAAGTTCCTTCATTATTTTACCCACTACTGGGATGAGGCTGACCAGCCTATAGTTCCCTGCCTCCTTCCTACTCTCACTTTTGTGCAGAGGAACTACATGTGCCCTCTTCCAGTCCTCTGGAACAACTCCTGTATTGAGTGACTCAGTGAACAAGGCTGTGTTCCCTGACCCTACCCCTCTTCAGAGAATACTAAGTGGAAGTATTTGTTCAATATTTCTGCCTTTTCCAGGCCACCCTTCTTACATTCCCTGTGTTCCCTTTAAACCTTACAATGCCTTCCCTGGTTTTCCTTCCTTCACTGTTATACCTGTAGAATGTCTAGTCCCCTTTCCTTTCTTCACAGTCTGTGCTATCTTTTTTCGGTTTGCACCTTCGTGCTCCTTACAGCCTTCCCTGTTTCTCTTAGTTTCTTTAGGTACACCTCTCTGCCTTCCTCCCTCTTAGTCTCCTTATATTTTCTGAAACTTGACCTTTTGGCCCTTACCTTGTCTGCCACCTTCCTCAAGACACAAAGTGGTTTCCTCTTTCTCTTGCCTTTGTTCACCATCTTGATGCATTGGCTCATCACCTCCCCCATGGTACTCTTCAGGTGTTCCCACTGCTCCTTGACTCCCCCCTCCTTTTTCCCTCCTCACCAGGGCCTCCTTGATACACCTCCCCCATTTTAGCAAAGTATGCCCTACCAAAATCTAAGACCTTTACCATTGCGTGGCTAGCTTGTGTCTCTGTCCCCATGCTAAACCACATTATGTGGTGGTCACTGGATCCCAGCTGACTTTCCACCTGGACATCTGTGATTCTGTCCCTATTAGTTAGTAAGTGGTCCAGAATCGCCTTGCCTCTGGTAGGATCAATCACCAGCTGTCTGAGGCCTTCCCCCCGTAGGGAATCTAGTATGTCCCAGTTCCTGGATGAAGCAGCTGCTGGGATGGTCCAATCCACATCTGGGATATTGAAATCACCCAGCAGTAATTCCTCCCCCTTTGTTGCCATGTCATGAATTTGATCTACCAGAACCCTATCCTCCTCCTCCCTTGTGCAGAAGGCCTGTAGATCACCCTAGTGTGGATTGTTGTGCCATTGCCTGGCTCAAGTGTGACCCACAGTGCCTTGGCCTCTTCCTATCTATCCTACATCTTTATTGCTTTTATGAACTCTGTTATGTACAGGGCCATTCCTTCCCCCCTCCCATTTACTCCCCTATCTCTCCTGAATAGAGCATAACTTGGAACATTTGTGTCCCAATCATGATTTGTGGTGTACCAGATCTATGTTATTGCCGCTATGTCCAGGTCTACCTCTATTAATAAGGCCTCCAGGTCTGGAATTTTATTTCCCAGGCTGTGGGCTTTGGTAACCGTGAACCTCCATGTTTTGTTGGTTGTCCTCCCCCCAAATCCTGTAATTGCCCTCCTGTCTTTTTCCTCCAACTCTCTCTTTTCCTTATTAAACTGCCTTCCCACCCCTGTATTTTCCTTCATGTTTGGTACTGGTATGCCTGCCCACGATCCGCCTTAATGTCCCTCACTACTGACTTTTCTAACTTATGGGATTGGGCTACTCTGGTGTCCCTGATCCCATGTACCCCCCCTCCGGCTAGTTCAAATACTCATCCAGGATACATTTAAACCTTTCACTGAGTACTGCTGTCCCCTTCTTAGAAGGATGTACTCTGTCCACCTTGAACAAGGCTGCATTATTCCAGGTGGGTCCGCAGTCCCCAGTGAGGTCATATGCCTTCTCACTGGCTGCATCAGCCCTTCATCAATTGTTCAAGATGCTGATACAGAGATTCCTATCCTTACCCTTTTCATGGACTGGCAACACCTCTGAAAAAGTCATGGAGCTTGTTACCTTTTCCATGCACCCTCCCAACTCTCCGAAGTCCTCCTACACCTGTTCTATGCTTTCCTTGCCCTTGGATAGATCATTCATTCCTGGGTGAATAACAACCTTCTGCCCTCCTTTCTTTGCTACCTCTTTAGCGATCCTCAGCACGTGCTCCCCCTCCCTCCGAGCTGTGCTTCCTGGAAGGCACTTTACCTCCCTCTCCTTCCTTCCATCTTTGCCCAGCACCATCCCCTGGGCAACTGAGTCTCCCATCAGGAGTACCTTCTTCTTCCCTTGGGGTCCTCTTCCTCCCATCACTGAGATTCCCTTCTGGAGGACCCTCTCCTCTCTCCACCAAGGAGAAAATAATCTGTTATATGAGGTGCAATGTTTCACTCCAATACCATCCTGCACCTCACACAGCTTTTCACTGCTGTGTACACAGAGCCCCTGTACTGAGGAAAAGCTCTTTCTCACAGCACAATTAACCCTGTAATGGGAAAAAGAAATCTTGTTACATAGCCCAGACAACAATCATTTGGGATACAACCACTTCCCTGCAGCATTCCCATTAGCCCACTTGAACTGAGCTCTGGTCACTGGTGTCCCGTTACTCCATTAGCGCAAGTCCCCTGGTGGCATTCACCTCCATCTTAGTCTTATCGTATCTGCTAATAATCTTAGTCATTAGCAGCAGTTCTGAAAAATTTACTGGCTGATTTGGTCTGGTGCTGGGGGGTCTGTCCCACTGGCCCTCCTGACAGTCCTGTTTCATCAGACTGGGATGGAGGAAAGGCACAGTCAAAAGATTATGCCCCTTCATTGCAGAAGAGGCTTATAAAGGTCAAAGTGTCCCCAGATTCAAAGAGCTTATAATGGCCACGGGAAAGTGGACTGTTTTACCAATGTTATGTAAAGAAAACACAATGTATGGGCATGAAATCACATAGTAAATAGGAAGGTACAGGGCTGTCCCATGGTGTTAACACTAGATCAGACATGTGGTTGTTTGCTCAGGTTATCTTCCTACCATCTTGGGAGAAGCATTCACCAGAGCTTACCATTACCCATACCATTCCTTTCACAATCCCTGTATCCCCACTTGGAGCCACAACATGTCTCAGCAATGATGGTGGGAAGTTGCAGCTCATGTGAGGGGAAGTGGAGCACATCTGCAGAAAGGGATGGAATGGTGGGAGGACCCCACCATAGTAGAGTAGGAACAGTACTTACAGGACTGACTGCTCTCAGCCAGGCTTTTTCTGTGGGGAGCATTGGACCTTTGGTTCAGTAGGAGCAGGAGCAGGAGGCAAGTGTGGGTATGCTGGGGCACCATCAGTGGAGTTGCTGCTCTCTGTCCATGATATATTATCAGGAACTGCATCGGGTGAGGCAATCACAGGTTGAGTAAGGCCTGTCTGATGATCCATGAGAGGAGCTGCATCTGCAGGCATGGAATCCAGAGCTGGAGCAGGTCACAGAGGAGAGGACCTGGATCTGTTGGCAGTGGTCAAGGGGATTTCAGTGACTGGGCTGTTTCAGGAGCTCAAGGAGGGTGAGCTTCTTAACCTGCTTCTGGATCTGTTCAATTTTCCTGCTGATCCCAATCTTATCTCAGCCTTGTATCACTTAAACCCACAGTCATAGCATTGCTGTACCCAGTGAGATTCATCAACATGAAATGGAAGGGTTCCCCCTGAGCACCTGGGTCACCAGAAGTAGATGTGTCCATTGCCCATGGCTAAGAGCTGCTTGGAATACCATTCCAGTCATGCTACTAGTTGCACCATCGAGGCAACTGGAAACCCAGAACTCCAAGAAGCAGATTACTCCTCTTTTAATGCACAATCTGGTACTGTAGGGATTATTACATTTTCATTCACAATGGTGCATAGTGCACATATATGAAACCTGAACAAACAGAAGAAAGAAAGAAAGAAATGTCTTTGCTGTGATTTGAACCCAGACCACCCGGACTACTGCTCTGGTTGCACTGCCAGCAGCACCCTCAAGGCAGTTGGTAACCTGGAACTCCCAGGAGCACATTACTCTTTCTCTAATGCACAACTTTGCATTGCACAGATAATTCCATTTTCATTCACAAGGATGTGGTGTGTACATATATGTAACCCACACAAACAGAAGAGAGAAAGAAATAAATGCCTTATTTTCATTCACGAGGGTGGCATGGGTTCAAATCCCAACCAAGACACTTTTTTCTTTCTCTCTTCTGTTTGAAAATGTAATTATCAGTGCAGCACCAGGTTGTGCATTAGAAAAAAGGTAAGGTGCTTCTGAGAGTTCCAGGTTTACAATTGCCTTGGCGGTGCAGCTGGTAAGGTGCTTCTGGGAGTCCTAGGTTTCTAGTTGTCTTGGTGGCACAGCTGGTAGCACAACCAGAATAGTATTGCGGGTGGCCTACTTTCAAATCCCAACCAAGGCACTTATTTCTTTCTACCTTCTGCTTGTTTGGGCTATATATACAGTATATATATATATATATGCAAACTGCACCTACTGTATGAAAATGAAAATGTAATTATCTCTGCAGCACCAAGTTGTGCATTAGAGAAAAAGTAAGGTGCTGCTGTGAATTGTAGGTTTACAGCTGAATTGGTGGTGCAGCTGGTAGTGCAACCAGAAGAGTATTCTGGTCAGTCTGGGTTCAAATCTCAGCTAAGACAATTATGTCTTTCTTGAAAGCAAAAAGGTGGCCACTGGAACTATAGCTGGAGCACCATATAGATGCAAAGACAAGTACCAAAATAAACGGGGCTAACAACTATCAATAAAAATCAAATTCTGATTAGAGCTGATATGGCTGCTCAGTGTGGTGAGAGTGTGGCAAAAGCAAGTAAAAGAATACTCAGAGCTCTCACCGTGATGGAGTCTGCCATACCAAAGATGGTGGCGCTGACAGAACAGTGCATGCACGATACTCATGCATGCACAGTTTGAGTCGGTGGCCATCTTGGGCATGGTGACCATCATTTCTGCAGCTGTGGAAGAAAAGGTAGTGCCCTGCAAAGGGGGGATGTTTATATGGCCCACAGTAGGGAAGGGCCATGTAAACAGAAGGAGTGGATATTTGTCAGAGCACTGTGGAAGCACACTGAAGAGCGGTCTGGTCATGTGCTTCCACAGTGCTCTTCCCCAGATGATGGCATAACTTTTGTGGAGCTCCACCTTCACAGCTGTAAAAAGGACCAATTGTTTTGCACAGCTTAACTAAAAAAATGTATTCATATTAAAGATTAAAACAACACTGCCCCTACTTGTAAAAAGCCAAAGGTGATAAAAATGCATGTGACTACTGCAAAACATTAGTTTTTTACAAGTAGGCTGATTGTTTTTGTAATCTTAAATATGACTGAAATAAAAATGAAACCATACCAGACAATAAGTCTTTTTTTTTAGTTAGTAGCTGTTAGCCCCATTCATTTCGGTATTTACTTCTTTCTCATCTCTGTTTGTTTGTGTTCTCTGTATGTGCACAGTGCACCCTTGTGAATGAAAATGTAATTATCTGTGCTGCTCCCAGCTGTGCATCAAAGAAAGAATAAGGTGCTTCTGGGTGTCTCAGGTTTCCAGTTGCCATGGTAGCTGAGCTGCACATTACAGAGCTGTCCCTGCCTCAAGGTGATTGAGTTTCCATTTGGCACCGGCATAGGCCCTGCATCTGTGGAACACCTCTTACAAAAAGTCGTGGTGAAATGATGTTTCATGCCCTTCCCACCATATGGGCCCACTCTGTCTTGCCAGCCTAAGAATATTTTCTTTAACAGCATACTGTATCTGAGCAGCTAGAACAGGATAGGTGACAAATTATCCCCAGGTTTGGGTGAGGGGCAAGTGACCTGTGTACCCTCTTGATTTAAAGCAGTGATTAGTTCTGGGCATTTGGTACAGCTGGGGTCAGTCTCTGGAGGAAAGAATAAGGTCGCTGCCCTCAGAGTCCTCTGGCACACCCACCAGCCTTATATTGTTACATCTGGCTTTATTTTCCATGCCATTCACCTTTGAGACCAGATATCAGATGTCCCTGTCCTGCTCTTGAAAGCAGCTGTGCAAGTAATTTTCTTCTTCCTCCAAATGACAGATGCAGAATGTAGTGCACTCCACTCATTGTCCCAGGGTCCTTATGTTCTTGTTAGTTGGTGCACCTTAAGACTTGATATCTGCCATGTCCTTCAAGATTGTCTTCAGCAGAACTGTTATATTTGCCTTGTCTGATGGGGTCAGTTGCAAATAGAGATGCAGCAAATGTTCATGTCCACTTCACGTTGGTGGAATGCTATGTGAAGTGAACACTGTAAAGTGCTCACTTCACCTTCCCATTATGACTTCCCATTATCATTCCACCTTAACGCAAAGTAAGGTGAAGTGACAAGAATATAGGCAGCCCCCCACACATCACATGGCTTACAGTACTGTAAGTCACATACTTTAGCCAGGCAGGAAGGAAGTGAGTCAGAAAAGCAGTTACTTTCACTTTCTCCTTTGCAGTTGTAGAAGGAAGAAGCTTTTTTCGTGTAGAGAGAGGAAAGTTTGTTTTCTAGTTGCATCATTGTGATTTTGAGCAGAAAAAAATAGCTTTTTTAAAAGCTACATAATGATTTTTTTGCTACTGATTTTTTTTATAAGTTTTGTTTTGTGTGTGTGTGTGTGTGTGACTGTGTATGTGTGTGTCTGAGTGTGAGACTGTGAGTGCAGGTGAAGGTCGGAGTATTGAGGTGTTGGTCATAGTCGGGGACTTGTGTGTGATGGACCTGGGATGAGGAGAGTCTGTGGCACGTGGGCATGGGCAGAGGAGAGCAGTGCGAACACGTGGGTGTGGTCAGGTGCTATTAGACTGCTCCCAGCTCTTGGTGTTGTGTCTCCCCCTGTGGAAGCAGCAGCAGCACCAGTGCCACCAGTGACTGTGCATACACCTAGTCCACCACCACCACCACCACCAGTAGCAGCTGCAGGGGCTCCAGCAGCACCCCCTCCACCACCTCCACAGCTGCAGGTGGAGCCCAAGTAAATGAAGGTGGTTCCGGCAGTATATCTAGTCCCCCCTGCAACTCTCCAGTGTGGCAGTTTTTTAGCTGTGTGGGGGGAGACAGCACCATTGTGGTTTGCAATCTGTGTGGTGTGCTGATGCACCGTGGCCCCTGGGGGACACATTTGGGGACCAGTGGCCAGCGCACGCATATGGCGGAGTGACATGCTGCCACTGAAGGGTCCAGGCATCCACCTGCTGGCCCTTCTGTGGCAGTGGCAGAGGGTGCTGGGGTGAACCTGTGCCTCACCGCCGCAGCAGAAGGAGGGCAACTGCAGAAGCTGCTCCACCACCACCACTGCTACCACAGCCACCAACATCACCTTCACCACCACCACCACTACCTGCTGCAGTGGACCTCGCCACAGTGCCTGCAACACAGGCTGACATTGCACTGGTGTGGTTGGCCCTCGAGAAAAGCAATGAAAGGGTGGGTGCTGTGCAGCAGCAGGTGGATCAAATCCAGCAACAGCAGCTGCAAATACTGACAGTGCTCCAGCTGCTGCTTGAACACCATAGAATCCCCCATTAAGGGATTTTTTTCTGAACCCCTCCTCCCCTCCCAACTACTGTGCTGTACTGTTTTTGTGTGTGTTTCTTTTGTTTTTTAATAACAGTCATTTGCCCTTCTGTTGTTGCAGTGCCTCAGTAATGTTGACTTTCTTTTGTGGAGTGCTTGTGGACAAGCTGGTGTGAGCAGTGCAAGTATGATGTGCTAAATTGCATGTGTGCAGTCAGTGTTGTTTCGTTGTGTGTGTGTGTGTGTGTGTGTGTGTGTGACATCAGACGTGCAGTGTGTTGCAAACATATATTGCTGTTGCTTACTTGTTGCAGTGTTTATGGTATAAATAATAGTGAGCAGAATAACGTATATTTTATTGTCACCATCATCATCAGTGGACTAAGTGACACAATACTTTTTCAGAGGTGTCTGGCCTTAGTCACATTCTGCACACATAACTTTTAGGAGAGCATGTGTTTTTTGTGCTATGATCTCTGCAAAGTCATGTGTGCACTGTGAGTGACTGAGGTGCACAGTGACCCGATACCTCTGAAAAAATATCATATCACTTACTCTGCTGGTGCTGATGGTACCAATAAAATATACATCAGGTATTCTTTGTTATCTTTATTCTTGATACTTCAACAAGTCTTACCATATATATGTTTGCATGAAGCTGGACAATGTATGCACACACAGGAAAGAACACTGATGGCACACATGCAGTTTAACACAACATACTTGCACAGCTCAGTCTTCATGCTGTTTCCAAAACACTTAAAATCTGATTCATGAGTCCCGACACAAAGTAATTATTACTGAGGCACTATAACTATTTTGTTTGTGAAATAGACATGAAAGAGATTCACAAACTTACAGCATGGCACCGGATATATGGGTGCCTTACTTCAAGGGAATTGTTCTTGCTCCACATGTCCTTACATATAGTGCAATACATTTCTGTAGAATTGCTCATACTCATTAAGTGTGTCATGTCATGGAGGAATTCCCATTCTGAAAGCCACCAACATTCCTACCCCTTTTAGAATGTTAGGACGTGATGCCAGGTGGTAGTGTAGGCCCATTATGCAGTGAAGAGTCCAGCAGCTTTCCAAATGTTTCTTTATGTTATAATGGTCAGTTTGTGGTGAATTGTGGGCACATTTCTACTAACAAGGCTCTTGGTACTAGAAACATGCCCACATGTTTCACCACAAATTCACCATTATAAAGAAACATTCGGAAAGCTGCTGGACAATCAGACATTCACTATAATGCAGCACACACCCGCGCTCTTCCTGGCATCATGTCCTAACGCTGCTGGGAAAGGGGGGTTGAATTTGGGCAGCTTTTCAGAACGGGAATTTCTCTGTGACATGACACACTTTAATGAAATTATGGGAAGTTTTCACAGAAATGTATTACGCTATCTAAGGACTTGTGGAGCAAGAAATATTCCCCTGGAAGTAAGGCACCCATATATTAGGTGCAACACCATAATAACTATGTAACATGGTGAATCTCTGTAAAGCAGCAGTGCAACAATCTGTTGAGAACTCTGACCTATGTTTTTAATGCTATGTTACATTGCCACTTACTTTACTTACATCCTGACTTACATGACACTATAATTTCCAGTATTTGAGTCTGCTGTACTACTTTTTTCATACATGCCCACACAATTCAAAGCATCATGGGCTGCATATGCAAATCACCACAGAATGTTATGCTGGTCCAACTTTAAGCAGAATTGCGTGGTGCTGAAAGGCCTCTCACACAGTTTGCAAAGGGTGCTAACAGATGACATAGACACGTGTTTCATCCTACCAGGACTCATCAGTATGCCTCGTCTGTTTGACACCCCCAGTGGAATGGACCAGCTACCCTAAGATAGTGTGTCTTGGATATGTTGTGGTGAACCCATTAAAATAAAAAAAACTATTTAAAAGACAAAGAACCTCTGTGCGCAAACACTGAGGCAAGGGTTACCTCAAAGGGCATTTGACTGGGAAGACAAGTTTCAAGAAAATACAAAATCACACATGCCCACACAATGCAAAGCATCATAGGCTGCATATGCAAATCACCACAGAATGTTATGCTGGTCCAACTTTAAATAGTTTTTTTATTTTAATGGGTTCACCACAACATATCCAAGACACACTGTCTTAGGGTAGCTGGTCCATTCCACTGGGGTGTCAAACAGATGAGGCATACTGATGAGTCCTGGTAGGACGAAACATGTGTCTATGTCATCTGTTAGCACCCTTTGCAAACTGTGTGAGAGGCCTTTTGGCACCATGCAATTCTGCTTAAAGTTGGACCAGCATAACATTCTGTGGTGATTTGCATATGCAGCCCATGACGCTTTGCATTGTGTGGGCATGTGAGATTTTGTATTTTCTTGAAACTTGGCTTCCCAGCCAAATACCCTTTGGGGTAACCCTTGCCTCAGTGTTTGCGCACAGAGGTCCTTTGTCTCTACTTTTTTCATGCCTGAAATAATGAAAGGAGCAATCTTTTTAATATGGTGCTGACCAGGTCTTTGTCAGTATTTTCCACTGCTTTTCTCCATCACATCAGTTAGCTGTTACATATCACTTCTGTTGTAAATTAACAGTTATGCAGCAGGCAGTGTTTTATGAACCCACAGAACAATATTTCTTGAAAAGCAGCTGCAAATAAATACAAACCTGGTTATAACAATATTGAAAGGTGTGCTTATTTTTTTTTCATACATGACATAAAGTAGTAAAGCAGACAGAAATGGTGTAAAGAAGTGTATCATTCAAATCATGACTCAGAGGTAACTAGTGGCTGGCAATGTAAAATAGCATAAAAAGGTACAGTTCAAAATTGTCACCACATTCTTGCAATGCTGCTTTAATTAATAATGTCAGTATGACATCATGAGCTCACAATCACAACATGCAAAATGCTTCGGCCTTGTGTCCAGAAAATTGACAAGTGGTAACAAAGTGAATTGGGAGCGTTACAGCACATACAAAGTCCCCCAGAATTAAGGGCGCACTCAGTCATGTGCACAGTGGTGGCACAGAGTACCCAGATTTTTTCTGCCTGCGCAAATGCATCTGCCTTGTATCCAGAAAACTGACAAGTGGTAACAAAGTTAAATGGGAGCATCTCAGCACATACAAAGCCCCCGAGAATCAATGGCACACTCAGTCACGAGCACAGTGGTGGCACAGAGTCCCCAGATTTTCTCTACATGCCCAAAATGCATCTGCCTTGTGTCCAGAAAATTGACATGTGGTAACAAAGTGAAATGGGAGCATTTCAGCACATACAAAGTCCCCCAGAATAAAATGCTGACCGTGAGCATACTGTTGCTGGTCCAATGTGTGCTGCGATTCCAGCAAACGCAATGTGATCATCTCAACTGGATGGAAGGGTGCCCTTTGTCTGTACACTAAAAGTAGCCTTGGTGAGTTGATTATATATATATATATATATATATATGTATTTTGTAGGTGAGGGGGTTGACATGGACATGTACTCATTGTATTGTTTTGTATCACATGTCACAGATACTGTTGGTGTACATATTCCAGTGCTCGATAAGAACACTTTGCATAGAAATTTGAAATGGATAACTCTCAAGGAAATGAAGGTAAGTATTTTTTTTGGGGGGGTGGGAGGAAGCATATTTACAGGTTTGTCTCTAATGGTTTTTTATTTGGTTACTTCTTCACAGATTTCATCTGCATCCTTCCTGAGTCTGTTTGTTAATGATGGGCATGGTCATTGAATGAAATGACTTCTGCGGGTTGCATGTGTGTGTGTGGGGGGGGTGATGTTGGAGAACTTCTTTGGATAAGGCCAGTTTGACACTACAACAAAGCATCTGGAAGTTTCCTAAAAAATGAAATGAATGACTTCTTACTTGATTGTAATTTGTCCCTGGTTCTCAATCTCAAGTCACGTTACATTTCAAAACCACATCTTGTCAAGTAACACAGCCTGTGTGCAACTTTTTCAACACTGTCATGGCCAGGGCTGTTCAGCTGCAAGTTCAGAATATAGTACATGAATGATATCTTACAGAAATAGTTTTGGTGACATACATGTCACCTAGTTTATGAATCATACTCAGTTGCATTTGCTGCAGTCTTCCAAAAAAAATTGAATGGATGAAATAAAATCTTGATACTTACCAGAATGGATTTCAAATGGATATTCCATAGGTTCCTCTGTACAGTGCAGCTGCAGTACCATTCCTAGCGACTTTCAGTGAAGAAGAGTTGTTTTTGTTAACCTGTAAAAAAAACAAAAGAAGTGTACCATATGTGTTTACAATTGCAGCTTTGAAAAGCTACAGAAAACAAAATATACAACTAAAGGAAGTTAAATAACATAACAGACAATAGTACACATACTTTATAGTTTAAATATTAAGAAGCTTTGTGCTTGTGGCTGATGGATGTGGTCTCCTGTTCAACTCCCTCTGCCTTGGCATGGTACATGTAAATGTAATGGGGAAATATTGTCTGAATGACACTGGTGGCGGGTTCTGGTGGTGATAGCTGTGGCACATGATGACATTTTCTGTAATATCTTCCTGCATCTGGTGGTGGTGGCAGTGGCTAACATTGGTCCCGGTGGTGGTGCTGGTCTGTGGGTGGACAGACTCATGCTCAGTGGTGGCAGTGGCTAACATCAGTCCCAGTGGTGGTGGTGGTCCGGGGGGCAGACAGACTCATGCTCAGTGGTGGCAGTGGCTAACATCAGTCCCGGTGGTGGTGGTGGTCCAGGGGGTGGACAGACTCATGCTCAATGGTGACAGTGGCTAACATCGGTCCCAGTGGTGGTGGCAGTCCAGGGGGCAGACAAACTCAAGCTCAGTGGTGGCAGTGGCTAACATCAGTCACTGGTGGTGGTGGTGGTCTGGGGAGTGGACAGACTCATGCTCAATGGTGGCAGTGGCTAACATCATTCCCAGTGGTGGTGGTGGTGGTCCAGGGGGAAGACAAACTCAAGCTCAGTGGTGGCAGTGGCTAACATCAGTCACTGGTGGTGGTGGTAGTCTGGGAAGGGAACAGACTCATGCTCAATGGTGGCAGTGGCTAACATCAGTCCCAGTGGTGGTGGTGGTCTGGGGGGCAGACAGGCTCGTGCTGAGTGGTGGCAGTGGATAACATCAGTCCCGGTGGTGGTGGTAGTCTGGGGGGCACACCACTTTTTAACAACTTCAGTTAAAACCTGCCGACATTAACCACATCTTCATCCTCATAAAGAAAGTTGCCCTCACAGTCATCTATGTTTGAAGTCTGACCACTGGGAAATTCTTTCTCCATTGTGTCATCATCGATGTCAGTGGTGGGCCGTTTCATGCTGCCACTGCCAGTGCCACCATTATGGTCCATTTCCACATCACCAAAACCACCATGACTAGGCCGGGGTGTGAATGCCGAAGTTGCAATCTGTGCTGGTATGTGACTCTCATTCATTTTAATGAATGTTAGCAAACTTACATTTGCCGGAAACAGGTTTCTCCGACGATTCCTGACTATTGTACCTGCTGAGCTGAATACCCTCGCCACACTTACACTGGAGGGTGGGCATGTGAGGTACTTCAGTGCCACTGCAGTCAGCTCTGGCCATTCATTGACCTTTCCACTCCAGTACAAAAGAAGATCATCAGTTATTGTCAGATGCCTGTTTTCAGACAAATATGACTCAACCATTCTCTGTGCCGCACTAAGTTCAGTGGATGATGCATCATCCTGTTCTCCAGAATCATTTATTTCACAAATTCCCACTTAGCCTCCCAAAGCCTCCCAAAGCGGGTTGATGCCAGCCACTTTGGATGACAGACCACCCAGAACTGCATTCCCCTTCCCCTTGCAGGATATGCTTGATGGTCCTCCAGGTACACCTTCAGCCAGATTATGCTACTGAGGTTTGCTGACCTTGGCAAGTGACTTCTGTGCCCCATGAACCAAGTGCACCAGTTGACCACTAATATTTTTTTACCTGTTCAGGCCCTCCCTCCAGTACTGTGGCAATTCCATGTTTGTATCGTGGGTCCAGCATTATTGCTATGGCAAAGCTGTCACTACGCTGAATGATCACAATGTGACAATTCTGGTCAAATACTGTCAGCATGTGTTGCAGCAACATACTGCTAGCGCTGTCTCTGGCAAAATAAAGGCCATGCTGTACATTCACCAATGTCTGCCTCAGCACCCGCAGCAGTGGAATTGATTGGCTAATGGAGGCAGACTTGCCACTCACTGCCTGTGTGGCATGTTCAAAAGGCCGCAAAATTGTTATTACAGAGTGCATGAGGTTCCACTGTTCAGTCGTCATAGACATGGAGGCCCCAGAACTGTCATGGCTAGTATGCATAACAAGATATTCTGAGATGGCTTTGTATTGTTCATACAAGCTCTCTGCCATGTATAAAGTGGAGTGCCATCGGGTGACAACTTCCAGCTTCAAGCGGTGCTGAGGCAGGCTGTTTTGCATCTGCAACTGACGCAGTTGGTCACGGGCCTTTCCAGATTGTAAAACGTGAGATCAGATAAGGTGTTCAACAGTCAGCATTTCCTTTACATCAGGATGCTGCAGAAACTCCTGCACCACAAGATTTAAATAATGGACCATGCTTGGAATACAAAAAAAAAAAAAAAACACCATTCGTGATGTATTTCACCACATTTGGCCCATTGTCACTTGCTATGAACCCAGCTCTCAGGGACAGGGGGTTCAGCCACTTGTCAGTTTCAGTCAGGACCACTTCCAACATGTTTTCACCAGTGTGTGAACAGGTCACATTGCACATAACAATCTTTGCATGCTGTCGAATTCCTGAAAGATTGCTACCACTATAATCTACCTTACTGCACTGATTATTCACACTGCCAACATCACAAACAACCCCTGGCACCTGCTCCCAGTGTGCAGTTATACACAAATATGAACTCCCTGCTGTTTTTCCACTTGTCCACATATCCATACTTAAATGGATGAATGGAGAGGAGGAATGTTGAAGGGCATGTCTTACTGAGTTGGACACAGTACGGAACAACTCGGGGACAGCACGGGTCAAAAAGTATGTCCTGGATGGGACTTTCCATTTTGGACAGGTACACGCAGCAAACTGCTGAAACCCAGAATTCTCCACAAAGGAGAAGGGCAAAAGATCAATTGCCAGCATTTCAGCTACAGCTGCATTAAGTTCACATGACACTGTATGATTGGGGGGGTACTTCAGCTAATGCTCAAAAACACACTGTAACGTAGGCTGATGTAAACATTTTACAAGGGGTGTGATGACAAATGGTTCTGCTCTGTGATGAATGGCATTGGCAGGGAGTGGAGTGCGGATGTTTGATGAAGATGGTTGCACAGGTGATGATGGCAAACCCAGAAATGCAGTTATTTTGCCAGATTTGCCAACCAGTTGATATACCACTTGCACTAGATATACTGCATTCCCCACCACCACCACCACCAAAACTGCTACCCTCACCAGCACTGGACAACATTTCAAAGTCATTATGCTCCTCTATCTCATCATGCCTGTAGTAATCCTCTGCTCTTATTACCTCACTACTGCACATGTATAATTTCCTACTAGACTTAACACTCATGGAAGGGGATGACATGCTTGTTCTGGTTGTTGACAAGGGTCAATGCCCCACTGTGGTATTAGCTGCCATCTTGTGCTGGGTCCACAGTGCCATGTGCCTATTCTTGAGATGTGTGTGCTTTTCTCCTGTTCCCAGATGGCTCCCCTTTTTACCTCGACTCACACGGCAAACCTGGCAGATTGCAACTGACTCATCATTTGCATCATAATCAAAAAAATCCCAAACAAGGGATTGTGATGCTCTACTTTAAACATGTACATGATGCGGCTTATTTAACTCCATTCTTTTAAGCACTGAAGTGGGGGGGCGGCTACATGATATTTTGTGCACTGCACACTTGGGCTGCAACTGACCACCACAACTACCTATCATTATTACTGGGTCATCATCATCAACTGAAACTGGTAAATTACAAGTTTTTACTGGGGGGGGGTACTGCAAACAGACTTAGACACAGCCACGTTAATTTTTTTTTTCTTCAGTTCACAACTGGAGTCAATTACATCATCATCATATTCATCAACATCACACACATCCACATCTTCTGCTTGCATGCTCACATGTGGACTACATGTTGCAACCACAGCAACATCATCATCATCATCACATTCCTTATCATCATCTACACCACCATCGCCTGATATTTTTTCACCGCACTGTGAATCACTGCATGGAAAATGCATGACATGAACTGCAGTGGACGAAATATCACACTGTATGCTATCATTGACATTGTGACACTTAGACAGCTGGTTCTGATAACTCCATGATTTTTTGTAATATAAAAATGTGGTGGGATTATCTGTCATGAAAAATCCTGTGCCTGGGATGACAACCCCCCCCGCAGGTATCAGTTCAAAAGACAGGATATATGCTAAACCAGAAGATCTCTGAATGCAATTAACTTGTCAGTTTGCTTTGAAGCCAGGAACTAATATATCCATTTTATAACATCCTCAGGAAAGTCATTTAATTGCAACTGGCATCATGAGGAAGTGGAATATCCACTTTATGACATCCTTAGGAAAGTCAATTGATTGCAACTGGTGTCATAAAAAAGACCGTTGATGTGTTTGAGAAAGGGAACTGCTCATGGATCAAAGGGACTAAGAAATTACTGTCTTGATTAAGAGTGTCATCATTTGGACAATGGATCTTGCTGGAGTCACAGAATTCAATACATTGATGGGACTTCCTGTTTTGTATATATATATATATATATATATATATATATATATATATATATATATATATTTATATTTTTATTTTTTTTTTACGTATCCTGAAAGGGAGGAGCTAGATGATGACATCATGAAGAGGGTTGAGACACAGCATTTTTAAACTGTAGTCTGTAATTCCATTGAGACACATTCAGATACTTGGACTGAGAGAAGGAACATCTAAGAGCACTGAAAGATTATGAGAAATACCTTAGATAAATAAGTCTAATGGTTGGTAGGAATTTTGCACTTTTAAATCATTTTTTTTTTAAGATTGTATGCATTGGGATATGTTTTTCTGTATTTACTGTTCATCTAGTTTTATTTATTTTAAAGTAAAGATATATATTTTAAAACAGAAACTGCCTGGTGTGCCTTGAAACTTCTGTTTTTTGTAAGTGAAGCTTAGATGGTTAAAGTTGACACTGTGCTTAAGCTTATTGGGATACCAAATTGGGAAACAGGTAAGAATTTCTCTAAGGTCTTGCATAGAGTTTTAAGGGTTCATTATGTAATACCTGGTTGGGTGCCCATGGCAAAAGATATCTGGCATTTCCCCGAAGAGCAGAATTATCTGAACCTGTACATTGGGTATGCTAGCAAGATGTTAACAATTTGAATCCCTCCAGAACTTGAGACCAAAGTTAGATTCGAATCCACAAAACAGACAGGAGACTTACCCTGATCTGGTAACTGTTCACAATACTACGCTCAGAGGATGGTGCTTTGGGAGTAGAGAGCTGACCTGCTGAGTGGGGTTGTGACAGACATGATTATCAGAATCCTCTGGTTCAGTTACTGGGATGTTACTGGGAAGTATGACATCATCTATACTGCCACTCACTTGCACTTCTTCACACTCCACTATATTTCTGGATATGGTACACTGGTCAGAATTTGAACTTGAGGCAGCAATACTCATACTACCACCACCAGCAACTGCACAAACACCACCATCTGGGAAAACATCATCTCCTCCAACTATGAGTGAAGCTACTGTTTGGGCTGTAAAAAGCATTGCAGGTGAAATACCTTTCCTCACAGCAGCAATGCACTTCTGTGTCTGTGTACTACCATGCCCAAAGACTATCTTACTGGCAGCAGTGCCATGGCGAGAACCAACTTTGCTTGCATGTCTCTTTGCGGGCATTTTGGGGGATCAACAACAATATTCTAAACAAATTTAGATTTTGGTACATTCACTCTCTGATTGGGGGGACGCTAGATGTGAAGCCAAAAAAACAACTGTTGCTTCAGCAACAGATAGAGACAGTCACGCAAATTAACAAGTGAAAATACCTTCCATAACCAGTGGTGCTGAGGTCACAAACAATCCAATCTGGTAAAAAATTCCTTTTAAACCCATCTAAAGAGAGTTGACCTTCACTATTTTAAAAGATTGTGGGTAGCTCAAGTTTTTGGCGTGGGGCCGTCATCTAAGAGAGCTGGGGTGGCCATCCTAATTGCAAGAGGGGTGCCTTTCAAACTGGTACAGGAATGTTGGGACCCAGAAGGGTGTTTTGTATTTATGAAAGCAATATTAGCATCTCAATCTGTGGTATTAGGCTCGATTTATGGTCCCAATTGTGAATCTCTTTCATTCTTCAGGGACCTTCCCCTCAAAATGGGCCTAGAGGCACACAATATCACCATTCTTGGAGGAGACTGGAATGTGGTACTTCAAAATGATTTAGATAGATCTCACAACAGGCACAGAGGTCTTTCCCCATCTCAAAGGGCCCTGAAAGATTTTATTAACAAAACAGCCTTAGTTGACATATGGCGTCTATTTTTCCCAGAAAGGAGACAGTATTCGTTTTTCTCCCCAGCTCATCATACTTATTCGAGAATAGATTATATCTTAATTAGCTCATCTATGGTTCCCAACATGTCCCATGCAGAGATTTCAGCAAGGGTGATCTCAGACCATGCTCTGGTGTGTGTAAGATACACGCCTTTTCCGGAGATGCGTAGATCTACACAATGGAGGTTAAATACTCAAATTATAAAAGAAGAAAGTTCCCTAAGGAGCATTAGGGGAGCTTATTGTACATTTTATGTCTGACAATAATGATTTTATATATCAAAAAGACCTAATATGGACTGCCTTAAAATGCTTCCTAAGAGGGGAGTTGATTAAGATTGCGTCTAGGAAGAAACGGGAGCAGGGAGATAGGCTAAGAACCGTGTTATCGGCTATCCAATCAAAAGAGAATACTCTATCCCGTATCTCACCTGAGTCAGAGTGGGTTAAGCTGCACCAATTACAGGCCCAGTACTTGGAAATAATGTTTCAACAAGCAGAACTTTCCCTTACTCGAACCAAGATGCAGTATTTAGACTTAGGTGAAAAAGCGAGCAAACTCCTTGCTTGGCGAGTGAAACAAATGGACTCAGCTCAATATATAGTGGGTGTTCGTGTAGGCCAAGGGGATCGGATTTATACTGATCTGAGAGAAATCTCAAAATTATTTGGAGAGTACTTCCAGAAATTTTATGCACAAGAACCTGATTTGAGATCTTCCGGTCCTGAAATTTCGGAATATTTAAATGAAGCGAACTTGCCAAAATTATCAGAAGCCGAGTCCAAAATTTTAGAAGCTCCAATTGCTATATCTGAGATACACCAAGTTATCCAACAGTTGCCTCTAGACAAATCTCTAGGCCCCGATGGTTTCCCGAGTAATTTTTATAAGGCTTTTCTCCCAGAGATCTCACCAGTTCTACTAGACACTTTCAGATACTGGTACAATTATGGTATTTCTGATCCAGCTTTCCTGGAGGCCACAATCTCCCTAATTTTAAAACTGGGTAAAGACCCAACCAGTCTGGATAGTTACCGGCCAATATCTCTGCTTAATACCGACATTAAAATACTAGCAAAAATTTTAGCTAATAGACTAGCCGAAGTCATGGACCGACTAATATGCAGGGAACAAGTGGGCTTCATGAAAGGGAGATTATCCCACGATCATATGAGAAAACTCATGCATCTTATTGCAATAGCAAAAGATACTAAAATCTCAGCGGCACTCCTATCACTCGATGCCGAAAGGCCTTTGATAAGTCTCATGGCCCTTTTATTTGCCTACTCTCGGCCTTGACATACCCCACAACTTTTAAGTTGGGTCAGATTATTATACTCATGCCCATCAGCCAGGGTGAAATGCAATGGATTCCTGTCACCGGTCTTCAAGTTGGAGTGTGGTACTAGGCAGGGCTGTCCTTTGTCCCCTTTATTATTTAACTTGTATTTGGAACCACTACTGTGTAGGATTATAAAGAATTTGGCTATCAAAGGTATACAAATAGGGGATTCTAGTTATGTCTGTTCTGAATACACGGATGACATGCTTCTACATATAGAAAACCCAGAGACTTCGATCCCAGCTATACTTAAGGAGATTAATAGTTTCTCCTCAGTATCTTCATATAAATTAAACTGTGCTAAAACTAAAGTTTTCCCTCTAAACCATTTTACGAGGAAAGCAGATGTGCAGGGTTTAGGTGTCGCATGGGAAACCAAATTTATCACATTCCTAGGCATAAACATAAATGCGAGTTTTGTCCAAATGATCAGGGACAATTCAGGCTCTATAGTGCAAGAGATTTTGGAAGATTTTAAGAGATGGGGCACAGTCTCCTTATCCCTATGGGGCAGACTGAACCTTATAAAAATGATGGCTCTCCTTTGGCTTCTTTACCCGCTTGATATGCTAGAGCCTTTTGCCAAAGAGTTGGTTTATTAAATTGCAGAAGTTATTCAATTCCTTTTATGGCAAAATAAAACAAACTCGCGATCTTATTTTAAACTGCCCTTAAACTTAAAGGTGGCCTAGCAGCCCTCCCTATTTATTTATTATTTGGCCCAGCATGTAGGAAATTGGCTTTCTGGGATCGGATCACGCTAAAGTTACTTATACACCTCTCTGGATGGACATTGAACAGGGTCTGCGAAGAGGGCCAATGCTCCTTATCTGCGCCCTTTATATCCCTCTGGCCAGTCTTCCAGCCGCCCAAAAAATAACCCTATGGGATGGTCTATCAGGGCATTTCATCAGTTACAAAGTTATTTAGGGGTTCACTGGTGGTTATCTGGCTCTCAACCCATTGTTGACAATCCACAAATTAAAATCGATGGCTCCCCCATTCAGGTTGCATTTTGGCCTCAGGTAAGTAAATTAACGGTCGCTGACTTTTGGGATCAGGACAGGCCGTATACATTTGAGGTTCTGAAGAAAAATTTGAGCTTCACGGACCTAGATTTTTACAAATGGTTGCAGCTTGGTAAAGCCCTGACTCAGGTCTTCTCTCCGAATCATAAAGCGGACAAGGAGATAAAAGATACACACTCTTCTGGGACTGCACTTGGCAACTCCCCACTGCACTGGTAAGGTTATGATCTTCTCCAAGAATGGGATCACACATTCTTCTGGAATCTGCTATTATTGGGTCGAGGTGTTGGATATCAGCGCTCCGAAAGCTAATACACTTTGGACTACAGTGTATAGATTCATTAAACAAGACAGGCTAAGATTGATACAGTTTAAAATAATGCATCATCTGTACTTGACTCCTACCCATCTTTTCAGAAGGGGAGTACTTAGTTCACCTCTTTGTGGGAAATGTAAAAAGGAAGATGGAACCCTATACCACCTTTTATGGCTGTGCCCTCAGGTTCAAAGCTTTTGGAAATCCGTGGGTACCCTACTTGGCCCTATCCTTGGCTCTCACAGAATGGATACCCCCGAGATTTGTTTATTGGGTGCTTTCCCTGCGACCACTCCCAAAGCCTGGAGAGCACGTATCATTCTGGCCGCTGCAGTAACAAAGTTATTAATCCTCAGATACTGGGCGTCAGACAAGGTTCCAACATTGGTGGAGTGGCACAGAGAATGTACTTTAGCTATACAACTTGAAAAACATATTGCAGGTATAAGGAGTAGAAGAGAGTCTTTTGTAAAGTTATGGGGTTCGTGGGAGCATTTTCTCTTCACCTGGAGGCCGCTAAACTAAAAAGTCTTGGTTTATTATGCTAGTACCTTTTAATTGTTAATTCGCTATATCTGACCTCTTACATGTCATTGTAGAGGGTAAGGGGGGGCGAGTGGGAGAGGCTATAGTTCCTGGGTTATTTACTGTAGACTGTTGTTACATCTGGGGAAAGTGTGTGATCCTAATTTCTTTTTAAGATAGCAGCAAGATGTCAATGCTTTCTCTGTAATGCCTATATAACTAAGTGTTGATAATTGTGTTTTTTTTGAGAAAACAATAAAACTTTAATTGAAAAAAAAAATCCTTTTGCCAGTGGGGGTGGGAGGAGCACTGACTGCAGATTTTTACGGCAGTACAAGCAGCAAAACAAAGAACAGATACTACAATCACAGTACAAAATCAGGCAGCTGCAGTGGATAGCAGGTTCACACTGCTGTGCCTGAAATTACACTGTGGCACAATAAAAGATGTATTATTTGATGCCATGCAACACCGCACACACACTCACAAACACACACAGAACAGTTTGTCTACAATGGTGAATGAGTAATGCATAGCAAATTGAAAAGTTCAGTAATATGTCACGTATTGTAAACAACCTGAAATTATGAACTACTGCACCAGATCCACACAACACACAATCAGCAAGAAAATCTCAACAATTACTGACAATATTACTGTGTGTACATTAACAGTCAGTTATATAACAAAAATATAACCAAAAAACAAAGAAATCCCTATTTCTCCAACTTAAATCTCCCTACACCACAGACACGCCCTTCCCCCAAAGCACACTTTCACTGTCTTTTACTACACACACTCAATGTTGTACATTAACATTCAAAATCCACACACAAACAAAAATGCTTGATGATATGAGCATAGGAGGGTTTCCTACAATCAATGAACTAAAGTTTGAGCCCCCAAAAAAACTCAAAAATACTTTTTTAACAGCCTTTAGAAGGCTTCAATCACAGACAGCTCTCAGAGCACACTGTCTCCTATTGCTTCCTATGCACACTACCCTGAACTGAGGCTGTGCAGATGAATATAACATCTATGTGACCTGAAATCCCATGAATCACTGCAAAATTCACTTTCGGAGCTTAAAAACAAGGTGAAGTTAGGTGAAGTGCATTGCTTTCAATGCAATTCACCTTAAAATTTTGTGGAGTAGTGGTCTGGGAAGGCGGATTAAAGCAGAGTCATTGCTTTCAATGGACTTCACGTTACTCATTATAATGCAAAGTACTCCGCTTCACGTTGTGGAGCACTCCATGAATCCACCTTTACTCTGTGAATCACTTCAAAGAGCGGATTGAGTCCTCTTTGCCCACCACTAGTTGCAAAGATGCCATGCTGCTTGGTAGACAGAGAGCTCCATTATCTGTATACCTGCCATGTGGTCTTCACTTTCACTTTTGTTGGCTGAGACAAAAGAGTAGGTAGAACAACTGAATGACTGCTTATTGGATGAAACCCATTCTGAAAGTCAAAATGCAGGTATCATCAAATTCAGCCAGAAGAGGGCTATCAGATCTTCTAGTCTATTAAAAATGAGAATGTCAGCAGTTTTAGGTGGGCATTGAGTGATTCCCCTAGGAGAGACAGCTACAGCACTAATTAAGCTACCATCTTACTGGCAGCTGGTCATGCCCCCTGGGTGTCATATATACTTTATCATTTGATTATTTTAAATTGGCATAGTTGGATGCAAAGGCCACTGAAGCTGTTTAGTAATACAACATAGAAATGTATTGTGCTTCTGTGTCTTTAAAAATTGTTGTAGAAATACAGAGGCAATCCAAGAAGTTCCTGAACCCAGAAGAAAATCCACAAGAGGATTGAAGCACTGTGGTGCCTTGTTCATTTCCTCTAACACTTCACAAATAAACTGAAATGCAGCATGCTATTATGCTTGTTATTTTTTTTTTCAAACAAATCCTGTGGTTTTGCTAACAAAATTCATGAGAGTTTGGAGTCACAGAATTCAGGTGGGTTGCTGATTTGGGTGCAGATTTTAGGAACAGTATGGAGTACAACTTTTGGGAATGGTATGGAGCACCAATTTCAAGAGAGGTGTGAGGTGCAGTATGGTCAATTCAAGAGGTGTCCAGTATGTAACATATGGGAGGGATGTGAGCATAAATCTTGGGTAGGGTGCAGCATGAACAGTTACGGAGGGGTACAGGATGCAAAATTCAATAGGTCTATGGGGCACACATTTCAGGATGTTAATGTGATGCAAACTGTATGACTGGGTGTGCATTGCAATCTTTGAAATAGGTTAATAGTGCACATGTTGTGATTTGTGGTGGAAAGTCTGTGTGCATTATTGGCCATACAACAGTGCTGCTGGTAGTGAGGGCAAGGTAAGTGACCTGGCTGACATCATTTTACATCGTCAGCAACTCTTTACTGAATACATTTTTTTTTTCTCAAAACACAGAAAAATCTGGCTTATAAAAGACTTATAACTTTGAAACAAAGTAACTCAGAAATCTGATTTTTTTTGTGATGCTTATTGGGGATCTGATAATCCTAATTTTAAATTTATTGCTACTGTAAGTCTTGGTTATTTCCCCTTAGCTTGTCACTTAACCTACTGGTTTTTGTTTCACCCAAGCAAAGACTTGGGAAGAAGTAGGATCCCATGGAAAACTGGATGCTATACCTCAGCTGGGCTATCCTACGTAAATAGAAAGCAGCACAATTGGTGACTTACTATGGAATCTACTTAGCTGATAGAAATTGAAGAAAGGCATCTGAAACTGAAACAATGCAGTGTAGAAAATTTTAGAATTTGCCAGCACAAGCAAAGAAAGAAGATTTGGTGACATCAACAGTAAATTTAAACAGCAAGACTCTACTAAAATTAATTTTTTTATAACAATTATTATTTACCACAGCTATTTTTAACTTTAGTGTCATCTCTGTATCTTTTTTTATTTTCTGCTGTTGCAGGTTTATTAAATATTTCAGATATGCTCTACTCATTTCATTGTGCCTTTCAAAATGACTCGACTGTCCTCTACTGTACCTCACAATTGTAGTTTGTACACTACAATCTGCTGTCATTGTGAGCATTATGATGTCCTAAATTAAGACACTATGCAGTTACTAGAGGGAAGTCAAATACTTTTTCAGCAGACTGTTTAGACAGGCTACCAAGATGTGGAATAAACTCAGAAAAGGAAAACATAGAACTAAAAATTGTTTTCTCCAGTGAACTGTATGGACTGAAACATTATGTTTATAACACTGTATTCTGAAGTGCAGATTGTTCAGAAAGAGATACTGTATGTTTAGAGTTAGCATTAGTGGAGGGTCAGAGAATCTGTTTTTGTTCACTTAGTGATTTGGGATTGCAGACAGTCTCTAAATAATGTGTCATGTGTAACAAATTATGCCACTATTTATTTTTTCAAAAAAGGATGGGAATTATTTTACAAATGTGTTGTGGCAAACAATTCCTTGCCCATTCTAGCAAAGAAACCAAACAGTGAGGTTCAGTTGAAGGTTAGAGCTAGGGTACTAGTGACATTGCAGATGCTACCACTATTATCTGATCTCACTGATTTTGCACCTAACAGTCACAGGTGAAATAATCTCTGATATTGTCAATCATTTTACTTCCTCCAGCTTTAAACAAAAGAGGCATTGCAATGCTGTTACAGTCATTATATTTAATTGTGTAAGAATGGTGCAGATAGTAAAAATGGTATTACTGGAGGCTACATAAGGGTAAAAATTGGGAAAAAGAGAAAGAGGTTCTGTGAAACCATATTTTTAACTTAGTAATAGGGGCACAGTTTCTAATCCTCTGGTGATGCCTTCATGTATTTTTAATGAATACATGATAGTGTGTATGATGAGCATACAGACAGTGTTATATTCCAGTCATTCATCTAGAAATCACACCAGATACATATTAATTACTAGAGGATGAATGTCTGAACCACAGAACCACTGCTTAACAGTTTTTGTGAAAGTATAAGTTCAGACATACAATTCCAATGAAATTTACTGGACAAGGATGGTGTGTGGCTGTAACTACCATTGGATCAATTAAAAGATTTCTTAGAACAGGGGAAAAATCATTTTTAATTTTAGGGGCAAGGGAAATTCAGTACTAGTACCAGACCCTTCATAAGTCTATACTCTGCAAGCTCTCAGTTCTGTTTTTTTACCTAAAGGAGCACCAGCTGTAAAAATCAAAGCTGGTAGCAAAACAAGTGTCAAAACTAATAAATAGTAACCATGGTTAGATCCAAATATGCAATAACAAAGATCTCCTGATGCAGTAGTTTCACAGTTCACAGGTGTCATCCCCATAGCCACCCGGTAGCTGCCACCTCCCCAAGTGAGCTTGCTATAGTATACGCGTCTGTTGAAGGAAACTACCATGTAACAAGATCAGTTAAAATTTCTCTTTAGGTCTGCAGCGTGCTCCCCTTTAACCATCAATAACACCTCAACAGACCAGAAGACTGCCACTACATCAGATTTATATAAAGGTGCAACCAACTGGCAGGAAAGGGCACACCCTGTGGAGATCATGGAAAATTTAGCAATAGAATTAAAACCTTTAAAATCCCAGATCAGCCACAAACATCTGCTATCCCTCCTGGTGGCTACCACTACACTGGGGAACTTTATGTAAGCTAATGGCTGGTGAGGGCACTACAGTAACCTTATATGTTAATATTGCTAAAAACAAAGACAGTACTAAACTGAAAAGATATCAAATAAAATAATACTTAATACTACAGTATAAATCATATAATCTAGCTGCTCACAGTCTCCCTAACAATCTCCCACAAACCAGAGATGGAAAGCCACAAGATCAACAATTTATAATAAAAGAGAAAGAGAGAACAGAAGAATAATCAATACATCAATGTGATCCCACTGCTTATAATCCCCTTAACAATCACCGGCAAACCACATCCAGTGGCTGTCATAACACTGGAATGGGTCTATGGAGAAAAAGGGGAGAGAACAGCTAGATAAAAATACATAGAATAATTAATAAATTTAAAATTGGCCTCCTCCACAAAGAAGAAAAATATAAACCATATAGGAAACAGGTGAGTGAGATGGCCTTTGCTGGAGTCTGAAGGCAGGTAAAGAAGGGGACAGGGGGAAGGGTGCAGATTCCACAGGGAAGGGAGAGGCAATAGGAGAATGCCACTTGGCCAGCAGAAGAGTGAGAGTGGGGAACAGAGAAGGGGTGAGAATCCCAGAAGTGAAGTGAAGTGAGTAGGAGGATCGTGGAGTGGGGGATACTAAGAAAGATCGATAGGAGGGGAGGGATCCAAACCAGTATATGACAATGAAAGCAGTACAGTGGGCCTGGTGACATGATGGCAAAGGTAGGAAGGAGAGGGAAGAGTAGAGGCAGCAGTGATGGGTATGGAGGGGAGTGTCAGTGATGAAAAAGTAGAAGGCATTGAACTGGGTAACCAACCTGGCAAGGGAGGAGGAGGGGACGATGCCATAGACTAACTATATCCACATAATCAAAGACTAGGAGAACCATTTTGATTACAAGTTCCTTGCAGACATGGAGGGAAAGGCAGACTTTGTTGCAAAATAGGACATCTAGTTTGGGATGGAGTATGGCATGAATGGTGTCAATGTGGATGGAGACATCAAGCTCACTGTTGAGCCAAACTCCTAGGTACTTGAACACAGGGACCACTTCCAAAGCGCTACCATCTAAAGTGGTAAAAACTAGGGACTACAAGAGCCTGGACAGTTTCTGGCAAGTGCTGGAGTTCATGGTCACTCTCTTATTGGTGTTGACCTTGAGCCAGTTTTCATTAAACCAGCTTAGGACATTGCAGAAATCCTGCTGGAGTTGGCCGGTCACAGCAGAAGCTGTGGGGTCTGAAGTGTAGATAACCGTGTCATCCACATACATATGAATATTCAATGGTACACATACAAAGAGGGCTATTGAGAAAAATGGTGAAAAAGACAGGACAGGATATGGTGGTGGGTTAGACTGAAGTATGTAAACAAAACATAGCATTATGTACTAGCAGTGGGGAATGGAAATTTAACTGGCAGGTTATTTACTGGCATCCGCTTTAGGGTTTGTGTGCGTCTGTCTTTGGAATGAGTGCAGATCATGGTGAGCTGGTCAGGGTGGGAAAAAGGACTGAGCATCCCTGGGAGTCAATGCTGACTCATTGCACATACAGTACCCGGTGGCAACCCCGCCCCTTCTGAGGCTTCCATCTGTGCTACCGACTGGTTGCCACAAGTCAGCATTCATGCAGCAGTAGTAGTTTCCCACCACCTCTGTAATCCTGCCCCAGAGTCCCTGGGATGCTCAGTTCTTTCTTTCCCGACCAGCTTACTACAGTCTGCACTTATCCTGGGGAGAGAGGCACACAAACCTTAAAGTAGGCATGTGTGCCAATGCACACGTGTGATTGTGTGATTGCATGCTAGAACCCTGGAGAGAATTGAAGGATGGAGGAAAATGCCAGACTGTCCCAGGCCACCCTGACTGACATGGCTGGCAACTGTTTATGTTGTGGCCCTGGGTAGGTGGTGGATAACCAGTGAGTCTATGAGAAGATCAATGACAGGCTGGAGAGATGCCAGCAGGCAACCAGGGACAAAAAAAGCTGAGTTTAAAAAAAAGGGGAGAGTGTTGGTGAAAAGCTGGGCCACTTCATCAAGGCCCTCCTTCCTTTCACTCAGTTTAAAAAAATAAACAATGTTCGCTTACCTAAGGGTTTGGTTGCTTGTATCCAGGCTGGTGTTGTGAATGTAGGACCTTGGTGGAGAAATGTTCCTTAACATAATCCAATATTAAATGTCATGTTCCAGTAATAGTATTACTGCGTTTTGTCTTGTCAATGTGCACTAACTAGTATTATACTGAGCTGTATCAATGGATATTATTAAAAATGTTTTCTGTAGCGTCTGTCTAATTTTGTCAGGCATCATTTTGTTCATCCTGGTCTTCAACTATTCCTGGATTGCTGAATGCTATCCAGTGGCATACTGTAATCTTCTGTCTCCTGGGGATGCAGAGCCTGAAGAAGCCTGGTGAGCGTATAGCATTTTAATGTTTTGAACATGCTTAAGAAAGAAGTACTAATTTTGAAACATCTGATACCTCATTATTTTTGATTTTACAAAACCAGCAGCAGCTAAACATATCCCATTGGTTGACATGTCTTCCCCAATAGTCAGATCTAGATCTCCATCACCTTCCACCCCTACAAAGAAATGAGGCATCGACAGTGCTACAGAAAAGACTGTGAACCTGAAGCAGGAGTTAAAGGAGGGCTCCAGAAAAGTAACAAAGGGGAGGACTATGCATTCTGTATGTTAGCATTTATACACAATTCCAGGAAATACGGGGTTGGGGGTGGGGAGCACATGCAGAAGGTGTAAAGTGGTGTGCAGAATTATTGAGGTGGAAGGACTGTCATTATTCAACATGCAGTTACAGAATTATTTTTTTAGAGGGGAAGGAGATGTTTTTTTTTTTTTGCCAGACAACTAGTTCTGTCTCTTCTTTTTTTCTCTAGTCCTAACAACAAACACATGAAGGTAACCCACAGAGGGAAAAATGATCTTCGTGATCATGGTCAAGGTGAGAACCACAAAAATCTCTTAACATCACTTGCACTGGATGCAGCAGTCAGCAATTATTTTTTGCATGGCTCCTGGATGCTGCTGTCACATCAGCAGAATTGCTGCGGGTAAGAGCTTTGTCAGAGCATCACTTGCTATTTTCACTGGCAAATCACATTAACAAACTGTTCTCAGTGATGTTCAAGGACTCCAAGATTGCACAAAGGTTTTTTTTTAAGGAGAGTAAACCAAGTCCTTGTTTGTGCATGTCACTGGAGAAGAACCAAATCTGTCAGTTGCTGAGCAAATGAGGAAAAAAAAACATTTCCGTCTCATTATTGATGAAAGCAATGATCAAAGTGTTGCAAAGCAGTCGGCATTCCTTGCTCTTCTACTCGATGCCATAGGGTGGGTGAGATCATATTTTTACAGGCTAGTAGAAGTTCAGAGTACACCTTCTGCATCTGGAGTTACATTTGATGCGGCGATTTTATATAGTGCTATTATCGAGGAACTGGGAAAGGATGAAATCACCACTGAACACATTGTAGGGTCTGGGTCTAATGAAACCAATGTGATGATAAGGGTAAGAAATAATGTTCTCTCCAGACTTAACAAGCATTTTTCAATGCCGAATGTTGCTTGCTTATATGTTCTGTTTAGGTATTTGGCAGTGAAAATACCATGCCTAAGACCTGTCATGGCCCCCCCTCCTCCCCCAAGTATCCACATGTCTTTCTGTTCAGTATTCACAGAAGGGGAAGGGGAAAGGGTCACTGCAGTACAGCAGTTGCAAAGGCGTGAAGAGGTGGACAATAGTCCATTCACAGGCAGATGAATCCTGCAGGAGGTGACTAAATTGAAGGTGGACAAAGTGATGGGAACAGGTGGCATACACCCAAGGATATTAAAAGAACTGTGAAGGGAGATAGCAGTACCTCTGGCAGCCATGTTCACTGAGTCATTCAACACAGGGGTGGTACCACAGAATTGGAGGAGGGCACATGTGGTCCTTCTACACAAATCCAGCAGTAGTGAAGAGGCGGCAACTACAGGCCAGTCAGCCTCACCTCAGTAGTAGGGAAGATCATGGAGACATTGCTTAAAGAAAGGATAGTGGGGCAAGTAGAAGCCATCAGAGCCCAGGACCATAGGCAACATAGATTCACAGAGGGGAGGTCATGTCAGACAAATCTGGTTGATCTCTTGTGACAAAGGAAGTAAATCAGGGTGAGGCAGTGGACAACGCTAACCTTAATTTGTCATGTGGCACCTACCCCATTTTGGCCCCTGTCTTATGTTGTAGGCTCTTATTCCCAGGTTCTGTACCCTACTACAACTGTTAGGCCTCTATTTACTCAAATTCCTGTTCCCCCCCACACTAGTCCACCTACTGACCCCTTGCCAACTGGGTTAATTCAGTCTCAAATCTCATCCATTAGATACTGTATAACTGAAGCAATCCTAAAGCCTCCTTGTCCATTTTTCACCCCTCAGCTACCATACTTTTTGTTCTCAGCTCTCATATAGTTTCACTTAGCCCAGTTAGAAATCCTATTGTACTCTAAGTATTACTCAGCTCACTTAGAGAAATAAACAGAACAACTAAATCTGTATTATTACAGCAATCCTAAAAGTATCCAATCATTGCTTTGTCTCCACTCCAGAGACCCTGTTGTAACATAATAATATTAATAATAATAATAAATTTATTTATAAAGCACCTTTCATTTTTCAAAGGTGCTAAACACATTAAAACAGTAACATCAAAACCAAAATCCAATAGTACATATAAATAAGACCATAACACAATATAGGACCACAGAGGACCCTGGGTGGGAGGATGTGCAACTCTTAAGTCCTGGCAAAACTCCATTGAGCACGCTCACTCCCCTGCTCTCACTCACTCATTCTATTTCTCCCAATGCTGCCGGCTGCCCTTTTGTGCTGGGCTCCAGCTTGTGTTGGTGCCTTTTTCTGCCCACAAAGAAATCCGCAGCAGTCCCGACAGAGCTCCGTTGAGCTTGCTCACTCCCCTTCTCCCACTCGCTCATTCTATTTCTCGCGATGCTGCAGGCTGCCCTTTTGTACTGGACTCTCCTGGTTGCTTTGGTGCCTTTTTCTGCCCACAAAGAAATCTGTAGCAGTCCCGACACAGCACTGTTGAGCTCGCTCACTCCCTCTCTCTCACTCACTTGTTCTGTTTCTCCCTGAACTGCAGGCTGCCATTTTGTACTGGGCTCCTGCCTGCATTGGCACCTTTTTCTGCCCACAAAGAAGTTCACAGCTGTCCCGACAGAGCTCTGTTGAGGTTGCTCACTCCCCCTCTCTCACTCGCTCATTCTGTTTCTCCTGGCGCTGCAGGCTGCCCTTTTCTACTGGGCTCCTGTCTCTGTTGGTGCATTTTTCTACCTACAAAGAAATCAGCAGCAGTCCCATATGAGCTCTGTTGAGCTCGTTCACGCGCCCTCTCTCACTCACTTGTTCCGTTTCTCCCAGCGCTGCAGGCTGCCCTTTTGTACTAGGCTCCAGCCTGCATTGACACCTTTTTCTGCCCACAAAGGAATCAGCAGCAGTCCTGACAGAGCTCCGTTGAGCTTGCTTACTCCCCCTCTCTCACTCGCTTATTCCGTTTCTCCCGGCGCTGCAGGCTGCCTTTTTGTACTGGGCCCCTGCATGCATCAACACCTTTTTCTGCTCACAAAGAAATCCACAGCAGTCCCGACAGAGCTCTGTTGAGCTTGCTCACTCCCCCTCCCTCACTCAATCATTCTGTTTCTCCCGGCGCTGCAGGCTACCCTTTTGTACTGGGTTCCTGCCTGCTTTAGTGCCTTTTTCTGCCCACAAAGAAATCCACAGCAGTCCCAACAGAGATCAGTTGAGCTTGGTGACTCCCCCTCTCTCACTCGCGCGATCTTAATCTGTCCCAAACACTGATTTCCCAAAACGACTGCGCTGTTCTGCGCCAGAGGCGCAAAAACACATTTCAAACAGGATGTGAAAAATGACAGCTGTGCTGTTCATAAGGAGGTGTGAAAAAATGCCAGTATTGAAAATCTGGTATGGAAATATTACTAATTTGTGAAGTTACAAGGGTGCATGGAAACTGCTCAATGCACACTTGTAACACAGTCATTTTACCGACTTTCATCACACAATTTTCAACATAAGCATTTTAGGACCACTGCTCATGAACAGTGTCACTGTGATTGTCTTAATGTGTCCCAAACACTGATTTCCCACAGCGACAGCGTTATTCTGCGCTGGAAGTATGAAAACACATTTTGGCCAGGATGTGAAAAATGATAGCTGCACTGTTCATAAGGAGGTGCAGAAAATGCCAATGTTGAAAATCTGGAGTGAAAATATTGCAAATTCATGAAGTTACGAGCGTGTGTAGCAACTGTGCAATGTACGCTCGTAAAACAGTCATTTTTTTGGATTTTTTCCACCAAATTTGCAACATAGGCTTTTTAAGAGACCACCTCATGAACACTGTCACTGTCATTCCATTAATTGGTCCCGAAAGGTGATTCTGCACAGTGACAGCAAAATCACCCTTTGGGACTGAATAATGCCATGACAGTGGCTGAATTCATGAGGATGGGTCCCAATAACCCCATTTTGAAGGTTTGGTGCCAAAATTCCCCAAAATGCCTGAGATATGCACCAAAATTAAAAAAAAACTATTTATGCTGTTATACAGCTTAATGGCATTTCTTCAGTTCGCAGTCAGCTTTGAAGAGTGCAGATGTGTTCCTGGTCCACTGAAGATGGGTCATGCTGGGCTCCAGAGGTAAGTATGGGGTGAGGTGGGAGTGTGGGGAGGCAGGGTGCATAGATGGTGGGTGCGGGTTGGGAGCAGGGTCATGGACTCAACGAGGGACCGTTTTCTTGTTTACAGGGTTAAAAATAAAACATTGTGGGACTGTTATTTTGATTTCAGGGACATTTGGCGCACTGGTATGGGTTCCCAGCATGCCATCTGACTGGTCTGGGGGGACTGTAGCCAGTGGGGGATTGAGCACTCCCATTGGCACATACTGAGAGGGTGGGAGAGCCGAAGGAGATTGGGTACCCCCTTCAGCAGACAAAACATTGGGGGGAGATATTATGCCAATGGGGAGTGGGGTCCCCTGTTGGCAACTTCAATGGGGAAGAGGGAACTGAAACCAATGGGGATTGGGCACCCCGTTGGCAAAGAAAGAGGGGGGTCATGATGCTGAGGGGGATTGGGCACCCCCTCGGCATACAGCAGAAACTTGGGGGTGGGGACATTATGCCGATGGGGACTGGGCTCCACATTGACAAACTGGGTCAGGTGCATGCAAGGTACCGCCCTGCAATCATGGGTCGCTCCCTCATTGCAGCGGAATGGCTGACACTGCAATGATGAGGTGGCCCCTGATTGCAGTGGTTAAAACGTTTCAAGGTGATGGCACGCTGGCTGAACTAGTTTCAGCAGCAGCATGCCACCCCATTGGGGAAAGCAGGCCAACCCTCAAAAGGCAGTGGGGGCATTGGCCACAACAGTGCTACACCTCCACAACCTGCTTCTGCAGCAAGCTGCCACAACACATTTCTTGCACATGCGTGCAAGCAACGTAAAAAGGAGTTGCCAAATATTTTCATTCATTGCATCTGTCATGTTGCACACCTTGTAGTACATGATGCCTGTAAATTATTCCCCAGTGAGGTACAGAGCCTACCTGTAGATATCTGGTTTCATAAAAAGCAGTAAATAAATGCAAACCTTTCAGACCTTTCAGGACTTCACAAACACAAAACCACACAAACTTCTGAAACAATGACAGACTAGATGGCTCAATCTGCACTAAGTGACTGGCAGAATCATGGAGCAGTTTCAGGCACTGACATCATATTTTGAAAGTAGCTTTTGGAAAAGCAGAGTGCAAAGCACTTGTTCAGCAACTGGAAGAGGAGGGAGAAGATGAAGCAGTTCTGCAGTTTCTTACACTACCGAAGGAATTCTGGATTGAGGCGTGTCAGCAAGTAAAAAGGAGAATGCCATTTGCAGACTATGATGGTGGCATCTATAGACATCTGGAAGCACTGAACCCTGAGAAACAGCATGTTTTGAGTGCAAAATTCAAAGCTTTGGCAGACCGGTTCTCCAACATTGTTCGAACCAGTGATGGTGCCAGGGAACAACTTGATGATGAAACATTGGAATACAAAATGATGACCTTATCTGAAGAAAAGACTGCCCTGTCAACTGATGAGCACTGGCAGTACATCAGAAACCAGAAGAATCCCAGGAATCCAAGCCAGCTAAGGTTTCCACTACTTGACAGGCTTACATCTCTACATCTGCTAATCCTACCACATGGAAACAAAGATGTGAAACAATTACTTAGTGACTTGAACCGAATAAGGACAGAAGCTGCAAGAAAGGAAAAACACTGAGTGCACAGCTGCATATGCCCTTCAATAAAACACAGGACGACTGCTTTAAATCTAAGCCAAGACAATGCTAGAACACTGCAAAAGCAGTGAGAAGCACTAAGGGGACACACACAAAAGCATAGTGGATATACTTTCTAAGTAATTTTGCACAATTCTCAGATGTCATTTTAAAAATTGATATTTGCATGCATGACTGTTACTCTTTACTCCTGTTTACTGTCATTGGGGCATATGCACGGTGCCTACACAATGTGCATAAGCCGCACAAGGGCAATGCATATGTGGTAACACACACCAGGCCCATGCGCAGGGCTGGAATGGCATGCATGACTGCCATACAGTGCAGTGCGTATGCCAGCCACGTCGCCCAATGCATGTCCAGTGCACATCAGGTACGCAGGGGTGGAACCTCACAGAGCACATGCAGAAGGCAGTAGCACACATGCACAAAGGTGCAGTCACCACACGCTAGTCATACACAGGGTGTACACTGATCTGCAGCCTGGAGGGCTGCCATAACTGTCCACACATGAATGGCAGTGTGATGGTAGGGCACAAAGGAGAGACAGAGCAGGACCGTGCAGAGATGGCAGCATGAGCAGTGAACCTGCCACAGTGCCCTTCACCAGGAGGAGTAACCTGCACAACAAAATAGAAGGAAAACATGGGCAGCGGTGGGGGGCTTATTGCATGGAACCATGACCCCCATGAGCATATACCCACATGGCACACCCACAACAGCAGCAACGCTGGAGTGTGGGTTGACAGTGCAGTGCTGCACAAGACAGGATCCAGCATGACAAACACACCCACAGCATTTGCTGACCCCTAGCATTGCCTGAGCAAGGGCAGGGCCATGCCAAACCCCTGTGGGACAACACACCATGCCATCAGCAGCTGCCTCCTCAGGCTGGACTGGGGTACTGTTGGTCCACCTGGAAGATTGATGCAGGGGCTCACCATTGAAACAATGAGGGAGTGCTCAAGGTGACATAGTCCCATTAGGATCCCACTGACATATGCTACAGTAGCCCAATGTGTACAACACACGTGCACACGCTGTGGCCAAACAACCACAGATAAGCAAAAAAAGGAGGACAAATGCTATGAGTGCCAGACAGCAGAAGGTGGCCAGGAACCCAACAGAGTGGAGCCCACTTGGGATGTAATGGGTATCCTGGTGGGCCATCAGACACCCCCCCAACAAACAGTGAGTGTGGCACATGGCACACCTGGGTTAAAAAAATGGAGGGGCCATGGAGGACAGTACACCCCCCCAACTGTGCAGCCCTGGGCTACCACTGGCACCCACCTAGAAAGGTGCTGCCCTCCCCATGATAAGAAACCAAGGGAACACCATTTGGCACCACCAGTACATGGCCATGCCCGGCCCCCAGGCCCCCCCTGACTGTCCTGTCTGGCCAACCCAGACCCCTTGCCAGACCCCACCGGACACAGCCAGACACAACAGGTGCATACCCAGCACACCCCACATGCACACACTGTACACACAGCCACACGCATGCTAGAGGCAGTGAAAACACAGGATGAGGCATTGTAGTACCTTATTGGGCACAGAACGTAAGGCCAACAGCAACACACAACACCCCCAAGAGGCATCAAATGCCAACAGTCACAGCAATAACAACAGTCAATTCAACATGAACATGAGCACAGCAGCATATGAGTCCGAGCCAGCCTAGTCCTCCTCCAAGCTTCCATCGCTTGTGTCATCATGTGGAGGATGCACTACCAGCCTCTCCAGCACCATCCTCCTCAGAGGGCCCCAGTAAAACTATAGAGAGAAGACAAACAGCAATGACACACCCATCAGCATGAGCACACCATGAAGTGCCCCCCCCGACATAGCATGTGCCAGGCCCCCCCACATGGCGGATGCCAGACCGCCTCCCCACCCATGCATAGTGTCCGCCATGCCACCCCAAAAGGCAGATGCCATGCTGCCCACACCACCACCATTCACTGCCTGCATTTTGCTGATGTAGGTAGGGACAAGACCACAACACTGCCAGCGGCATGTGCTCACCCAAGGCCGCAGCATGTGTCACCAGACTGCTGAGCACCAATACAGGCCCTGCGATGAGACACACATCCCCCAGCACTTGCATCACACTCACTCGTGATGGGACCACCACCCGCCAGTGGGTGTTGGTGCCCAAGTCATCGTGCTCCTCCTCGTAGTAAGCATCATCCCCTATTATCAGCACACCATGGTATCTTGGGAACTGAAGTCGCCACCTCCTCTTCTGAATGCCACAGGGGTGCACCACCATGACTGGAACTCCATCCTGCTGCTCCACCCACTCCAGCTCGATCCTCCACAGCCAACCACCAGCATCCAGTGAGGGGAAGGGTGAGGAAGACACAGAACACACAGTGATGAATTAGCTGCATGTTCAACACCACCAATGCTGCCACTAAGCACCACCAAATCTGTATGGCTACTCACCCACTCATGGCCATGGTCCCACCACAGAACACTGTAGCCCCTAGAGTCACAGTACTCCCCCTCGGACACCCACCCCAGGTCAGGAGGATATTACCCTGCACCCATTGCACTAGCGGTTGCCATCCTGCATCCAGCAATGGCTGTGAGCGATGCACAACACAGTGGGCGGCATGCACATGGACCCGCATGTGTCACCTGCATGAGCTGTGTGACCGCAGACATGCTGCATATCACACATGGTGACTGACACAATGGTTACAACAGCACGCAGCTCCAAAGGTTCCATGCTGTTGTGCCAGTATGCATGTGACTCTGCACGGAATGTGGCCTGTGACGTGCAATGAGAGGGCTCATGGCACTGTGTCCTGTGCCACTTGACAAACATGGAACAGGGAACATGCACATGGTGTACCAAATGCAGTATTGCCATCATCAACAGGCCACATGGAACCAACATGGTGCAGTGCAACCCACCGACCATGCCGATGGAGTGCTGTCGACCACAGCACAAGGCACATGCCCGGTCGGTCATAACATGTATGACCACAATATGGCAGTGCACTGTGGCTGTGAACGGTGTCAGCAGGGACATGCCAGCACAGCTGGAGTGCATGATACGTGCCAGCACCCTGTGGCTGGGCAAGTACCAGGGGGTTGCAGGATGTACAATAGGGACAGTATTGCAGGCAGTGCATTGCCTGTCAGTCACAGCCACCAGTGCCCCCACCCTGATTGACTGTCAGGCACCGGGCTGTCAGATGCATTGCAGTGCACTGGATGGGATGCAGACACCACAGGGCAGACAGCATACTACAGGCGCACCACACATGTCACTGTAATGTGACATGTTCCATGAATACACATGTCTACAGTGGTTAAAGTTCGATGCACAGTACGGTGCAATGGAACACTGGAAATGGAACAGTGCACCGTGATGTGTCCCAGTATGCTGCTCCATGTTGGTCTCATACAAGAGGAGATGCTGCTGCGCCAGCATTCACATCCACGGCTACAGGTATTCTGCCTGAGGCTGGATGCTGCCACACTGCATGAAGTGCATTGCATTGAGCAGTTCCACCTGCATAGCTCATGATCGTCATGCTATGTGACATGGTCTGGGACAGCATTGCCCCACATACTCGATGCTCAAGGGCAATGTCAGTGCAGACCAAGGTGCTTGTTGCACTGGCCTACTATGCCACAGACTCATTTCAGAGCATGTCAGGTGATAACATGGGGGTCAGCCAGTCCTCTGTGTCCCGTGCAGTCACGGAGGACATGGACACCGCGCTGCAGCACATTTCCTCACATATCTCACTGCCAGCCACAGACGCTGACCTATGGCACACCAAGTAGGCATTATACAATCTGCATGGGATGCCCAACATGTATGAGGTCATTGACTGCACACACATAGTTATCCTGGCACCGCTGAAGGATGAGGAGGCATACTGCAACCGCAAGGGATTCCATAGCATTAAGTGCCAGATGTTGTGTGATGCACGTGGCATGTTTACTAAGGTGTATGCAACGTTTCCTGGCTCCTGTGATGACACCTATGTCCATGACGCATCACACCTTAGTAGGCTACTATGGGAGGGTTCCATAGAAGGGTGGATACTAGGTGGGTATTGCACGTACATACGATGTGTTACTTGTGCCACACTGCTATGCATGTACAACCATGCCAATGCTCTACTTCTCCCCCTACAGGTGACAGATGCTACCCTCTATGACAGAATGTGATGACACCAATACTGGCACCAGCATCAGCTGCAGAGGAGGCCTACAACACAGCATATTGCAAGACATGGAATCTCGTGGAGCACACCATTAGCATACTGAAGATATGGTTCCGGTGCCTGGACCACACCAGCAGGACGATCATGCTGTCACTGGGAAAGGCGTGCCGTGTGTTCACTGTGTGTGTCATGCTGCACAACCTCACTGTGCATGGAGGTGTACCCCTCCTTGGACCTGTCCCACCTCCTCCACCACCTGCTGACATTGTTAACGATGCAGTGCATGCCCCAGAGACCATCGGTGGCCATGATGTTCAGGCTACTCTGGTGCAGGGTACGTTCGGACGATAGGCGATGCCTGTGATCTATTGCAGGAGCATCGATGACTGTGTTGGATGTATGTTTGTGTGTGGGCGTTATGAGGATGATTGAGTTTGCTCTGTGGTGGCACAACTGAGCCGCTGCATGGAATGGGCACAGTGCTGGGTGCCCTGTGTGGACGTACAGTAGTGTAACTGTGGTGATGCCATTGTTGAGCACACACAGCACCCCCTGGTGTGGTAGAGCACCTGACTGTGCCCTGTAGCTGTGCAGTGTGGCCCTTGTGGCCAAGGGCCACATGTCGTGTCCAGGTGATGCCGCACATGTGCCTGCATGGTGTGTTGGGCAGTGCATGGCCATGGCATGGGCCAGTGTGCTGTGTGCATGTGTGTGCTGCTGTGCATGGTAAATAGTTGGGGTGTGGGCTGCTTAGCACCCTCATAGTGGTGTGTGTGCTGCTTGTGCATACTGCAATCCATGTGGCCGTGCATGCCAGGGTGGTGCTGTGTGGGCTGCGCACGGTCACATGCCCACAGTGTGTGGCCCTTTATGTCAACTGTCCCTGCTATCTTGTGGCTGGTCACCAGGGCATGCCTGCAGGTGGGCAGAGGCCCATGTCCCCAGATGCCATGACAGGGCCTGTTGTCCCACGCAGCTGCATCCACACCGTCCACCTGTGGCACATCTCGTCTGCTGTCTGGGTGGCAGGGTTGTACTTGGCTTTCCACTGTCTGCCATGTCAGCCATTGTGCTGTGCTCCTCGTACTGTGTGTCCATCCCCATGGGTGCATCTAGAAGTTGGGTGTGTCACTGGGATGTGATTCCATGCTGCGTTCTGTGGCCATGTTCCCTGGTGTCTTGGCAGCACCAGTGGTGTCATGTGTGGGGGTGTTGCATCCCCGGTCCTGTACCTCAGGTGTGTCTGGGTGCTCAAGCTGTGGGGTGTGGTCATCACTGTGGCAATCACTGGTGTGCCGCATGAACCACTTGATAGCAAGTGTGATGCATATCATGCATCTGCACATTTCTCAGACCTTCTCTGTCAGTTCACGTGTTGACGCCGTTGTGTGCAGCTGCTCTGCCAGCCATTCCTCCTCCATCTGGTGGACCTCATGGTACCTGTACCCAAGTGTGGCATGCATCCTGTCCCTGTGGCGGTGGGTCAGCATTAGCATGGAGGGTCTCCCCCCGGGCTGTCATTCACGTCATGTGTGTCCTGTTCATCCGCCCGATGGCCAGCCTGTGTGGCTCTGCCTTGCATGGTGCCTGCTGGTGGTGCTGTGTGTGTGGTCTGCACAGTGCATCCATGGGTGCTGTGTTGTTGGCATGGTCATGTCCCCCCCATGTCTATGCATTCCATGGCTGTGGCATGCAGGTGCTCCTCTGGAAGCTCCGATGTGTCCTCCACCTGTCTCTTGCATGGCATCTGGACCTCCGTCTTTGGCTAGGTACCTATGGGGGTAGGAGAGGATGGTTAGTGGGTGTGTCTCTGGCATGTGTTGGCTGTCACTCAGGGGTGCTCCTTGCTTCGTCACTCACAGGTTCCATGGGCATCCTGGCTGGCATCCCCCTTCAATGCTGCATGGCTCATGGTCCCACCTTTCTGGCTGTTCATGGCCAGTGTATTGCCTGCTTGACCTCTCGGATCTGTGGGGTGGAGTTGGAAAGGTACAGTTAGGGATGCACAGTAACTTCATATTGGGTCATGCATCTCATGGTGTGGTTTACTCACTTTTCAGTGTCTCCACTCCATCCACCTCTCCATGCACACCGACGTCCGTGAGAGTGTCAGAGATCATGCACTCCACCGGGGTGAGCTGGGTATCCTCCCCAGGTGACCTTACACCAGAGACAGTGTGTTCTCTGGCCACCCTAGTGACCTTCCTCTTCACAATTGATTGTAGATCCCATCATTTGTGTTTGATGGCCTCTATGGTCCATGCCTCTGGCCAGCAGCATTCAATGTCCAGCCATAGCTGTGCCTTGATGTTGGCGGGTGTCCTGAGGGACTATGGGCCATTCAGCCATTGGTAGTGTGTCCAGATTTCAGACACCATCGCAGCCATTTGCCCATCTGTGAAGTTTGTGGAGTGGGATTGTGCATGCCCACACTACCCCGCACCGCCGCAGCCCCATACTGTGGTGTTTCCACCCTGTTGGGGTCACTCCACGGCCTGGTTCTCATCCTGCATGGCACTCACCTGTTCTGCCCTCATGTTCATGTGTGCTGTGCTCTGCGTATGCACTTATGTTCCGCTACATGGGGTATGTGTTAATGCAATATATGGTGGGGTCAAGGGGCAGTACTGCATAGCGTGGTGCCGCCTATGTGCACTATGTGCACCACTGCATGCTGTGCATTGGCCACACATTTATTATGCATGCAGCATTTGTTCTGTAGTGTGGCTTCCCCATCCTGCATGCTGGCATTACGTTGATTTCCCACGTATCTCACTCTCCTTCCTGCATAGCCGCCCATGCTTGAAGCCCTTCCTTCCCATCTCTGTTTTTCTCCTCAATTGTCTTTCTTATAGTATTGTTACTTGTAAGATCTTGTAATTATGTGACATTGAGGTGATTATTAACTTCTAAAATAAAAAAAACACATAAAACAGCCTTAACATTTGTTATAATGATTTTATTGACAAGTATAATGAAGTCAATTGTGAACTTGCATTGGTTTGTGTATACAGGAAGATTTACAGGAATTTCATCCCAGTTTTACAGCAAAAATACAGGAAAAATTAGGGTACACAACAGCAAAATGCTTTGTCCAATCTAGTTGTACTGTCTTGCACACTATGCAAAGGCTAAAAAAAGATGACACAGACACGTTTCATCCTACCCAGTGGTGACAGTCTAAACTTTATTTTAAACTCAACTTTATTCAAAAGAAAATAGAAAGGTAGATATTGTACATGTCACATCCACATTCAGTTATTGCCTTTTAAAATGCATGTAAGAGAAATACAATATGGTTACATAAGAAGTAAACTTACATTCACGTCAGTTCATTTTGTAAAACTGACTGCCTAAATCTTTAGCTTTTTACCTGGAACATTACATATGGTATTGACATTCTGGTTCCTGCCAGAATAACTCTTGTTCTATTATTTATCTTTCTCAATAAAGCTTGCTGCTATAACTTTCTTCTGATGAATTTCTAAAAGAACATACTTTTGAATAATGATCAGTAACTATAACAACATATAACTTTAACTTTCAAAGCATATATGTTTAGGATTTAGAACCAAGGGTACCTGTGAATGGTTATTGATCAACTTACTGATATGCTGAGTGCTAAGTCAGGTGTTGGTAGGAAACAAGAGCAGAGTGGTTAATTAGTTTGGTGAGAGAGGTTACCTGATTAGGCCCAACTCATGTCCTTCGACTGGAGTAAAGGATGAGGTGAGTGATTCCAGGCGCAGCCTCTCTGGACTCCCAAGGTGTCCATCCAGGTTGGTGTTTCTTCAAGTCACTCTCCGCTAACTCTAAAATACATGAGGAAATAAACATGATTTAGTCCATGGTATATGATTCTTGATATCACTATTGGCATATCCCACCCAGACCCTCCACCACTCCTTGAATTTTTCTTCTCAAAAATTGAGTATTGCTGTTATTTGTTCAATTTCGTGAATGTTTGCTATTCTGCCTAACCATTCTTTTCTTGTGGGATAGTCTTAGTGAGACAATGTGCTGTAATACATTTTAAGGCTATAGTCATACATATAAGAACCATGTATTTTCCAACTGGTGGTGTTTTGTTTACTGTGGGAGACCCAGAATCCACTCTGTGAATTCTACAGGGACACAAACTCCTGTGATATTCTGTGTTTCCCCCTGTACCATTTGCCAATACGAGACCAGCAGTGGGCATTGCCAGAAAATATGCCAGTGGTTTCCCAGTTCACCGTATTGTCTCCAACATATGTCTGAGACAGTTGTATGGTAGTGTTTGGTTATTTTTGGTGTTCTGAAGAAACAAATCAACACCTTCCAGCAAAACTCCCTCCACACCCGGGCTGACGTTACCTTTCAATTTTTTTTTTATTGTCCTGGCCTCCCAGTCTCTTTCTTGTATTACCAGACTAGCTTCTTCTCCCAGGCCTCTTTTATGTGTCCTAGGGAGCCCTTCTGTTGTATCTGTACTACTGTGTGGATTCCTGAGATACACCTTTGTGGGGTTGACAGTTTCACTACCCAGTATATGTACTCCTCCCAGTCTGTGAGGGTTTGGGTTAGTTTTGCTATGTTCCCAGGTGAATCAATGAAGTGTCTAACCTGAAGGAAACTCATGAATTCTATGTTTGCCCAGACAAATTTCTTTTTCACCCAGCTAAATGTAATGCAAAGGGCCTGTTTTATAAGTTGTACAAATCTGGTTACCCCTCCTTGTTCCCACCTTGCATAACCCCTATCTAATCTTGGTGGCAGAAAAGCTGGCTACATATCTAATCAGTAACATTGGGCCCAGTCCTCTAGGTGTGTTGGTGGCTTGTAGGGCCTTATGTACTATTCTAAGATTATGCAGGACCCATCTATTTCTGATTGCTTATGTCAGATCTGGGGTGAGTGTTGCAAGAGCTAATGTGAATACAGGTTGCCCCCTTACTGCTGCATTTTCTGTGTCATACCATCCTGATGAGGTTCTTCATCTTGCCCAACTGCATACCACTGATAGCTGGGCTGCCAGATAGCATTTTTGTAGGTCTGGAAGAGCCAGGCCTCCCTGGTCACTGGGTAGGTGTCATAAACATTTGGCTACTCTGGGGCCTTTCCCATTATAAATTAATTTTTGTAAGTAGGTGTTTATTTTAGTCCAGAATTTTAGTGGGATAGGTATGGGTAGTGCTTGAAAAAGAAAAAGAAACCATAGTAGAATATTTATTTTTAAGATAGTAATTCTACCTACCAGGGTTTGGGGTAGGATCTGCCATCTTGCTAGTTCAGCTGCCACTGCTTCCTAAAACTTTCCAAAATTAACTTTAAATTACTTTTTAAAGTTTTTAGAAATGTTGATACCTAGGTACCTGATCTTTCCATGCACCGCCCAACTAAAAGGAAAGTTGGTATCAAAGCACTTTGGCTTCTGTCTACTATCACTGTCTCTGATTTTGCGAAGTTAATCTTGTATCCTGAAATCTGGACAAATTTGTGAAGGATAGATACTAGGTGTTGGACTATCTGCTTATAGTGATATTTTTTGTTCCTGCCCTCTCACCATGATGCCCTGTATAGTATGTGTTTGGCGTATCTAGCTGCTAGGGGTTCCAAACGTATGGCAAAAAGTAGGGGAGATAGTGGTCATCCCTGTCTCATTCCTCTTTATAATGGAAAGTATGTAGAATTGATGCCATTTGCTCGGACTAGAGCCCTAGTGTTATTATATAGAGTTTTCACTGTATCTGAATTTAGAGCCAAATCCCATTCTCTCCATGGTTTCTATTAAAAATGGCCAGTTCACCCTATCAGATGCTTTCTCTGCATCCATGGAAATTGCTATTTGAAAAGGTCCCTGTCTATCCTGCCCTTCTAACATGTTTAGAAGATGTCTGATGTTATAGTGTAAGTAACAGTCTGAAATGAATCCAGTTTGGTCTAGACGTATCACCCTCTGTACTATTTTTTGAACCCATTCTGCCACGATCACTGTGAACATCTTTAGGTATGTGTTCAACAGGGAGATCGGCCTATAAGAATCAGGTTCAGCCAGGTTTTCACCCATCTTTGGCAGCACTGATATCTGTGCAAATCTCCATGTGTCTGGGGCTGCCCCCCCCCCCCGTATCTTCTGATATGCATTCAACTGCAGAGGGACCAGCTGGGTGGGAATAGTTTTATAAAATTCCACAGGGAAACCATCCAACCGTGGGGACTTTCCATTCTTTACTGTTTATTTTTTAAAAGTATCTCCTGTTTTTCTATGTTTTTGTCTAGGTGTTCTGCTTCACTTTCTTGTAACCCTGATACATCTATTTCATTAAAAAATCTTCTGTTTGTTACTTAGTGGCAGCATTATTCTCATGTGTACATAGTGTTTGGTAGAAATGTCCAAATATATTAGTCATTTCTCCTGGGTTCCCCATCATACGGCCTTCTCTCTGTGGATTTCTCAGAGTATGGCTCGACTGCTTTGTTGCTTCCTGAGTGTGCATGCCAATACTCGCCCCACTGTTGCCTCTCTCATAATACCTCTTCTGTACTTTCCTATAATTCCCTTCTATTTGGGATGTTAATAGGACAGAGAATTCCCTGAGTTTTCTATCTAGTTGTTCATTAACCTATGTGTTTAGTGATATCTTATGCCTAAACTCCAGCTCTGCAATTTTCTTCTCGAGGGCCTGTTGCCTGGCCACCCTCAGCTTTTTCTGTCTGGATGCATATTAAATTATAGTACTTCACATTACAGACTTCAGGGCATCCTATCATACTGAATGTGATATGATTCTTTCTGGGTTATCTTGCATATATCCCTGTATGGTTCTCTTTATTAATTCTTTAAATTCTTGTGAATACAAGAGACCTATGTTCACCTCCAATTGGAGTGGTGGGTAGAGGATGTTATTTCCAATCTCTGAAGAACAGAGGCATGATCTGAGATTGTGAGTGTCAAGACAGTGCACTGTTCCACCACCCACACCCAGTCTGCTGCCAGCAAAAACATGTGAATTGGAGAGTAGCTATTGTGGTGGTCCAAATAGTGGGTGTAGTCTTGGGTGTTGCTATTAGTGTGTCTCCAGACATCTATGATGCCTAATTCTGCACATATGCATTTAATAGTTTTCCAGACCTGCTCTCTCACTCTGATTACCCCCTCATCTATCCTGCATCCCTGAGACCACCATGTTGAAATCCCCACCTATGATGTATATTCTGTTAGAGTCTGTAACTGTTTCTAACAATACCTGTTTCAAAAAGGCTTGGCATTCATTGTCCTCATTGGGGGCAATAAATTCAAGAAGGTGCAGTCGTGTCCCTATACTTGCCCTGGAGTTAAACGTATCTACCCTCTGGATCTAGGTCCACTTTGTTAATACACACTGGGCTGTCCTTATGGATCAAAATAGCTGTGTCCCATCTATTTGGGTGTACTCCCCAGGATGCTGCCTATACCTCCCAACCCAACTCTTTTTTAGCTTCTCATGCTCTGGGGGAGGAGGTGCCATGCGATTCTTGTAGGAAGCCAGTGTGGCTCCCATTGTGCCAAGTTCCTTTAATATTCTTGACCTCTTTATGGGGCTGTTAATTCCCCTAACATTATGTTATGATTTTAAAATCTGCCATTTTCCCATTCAAAAACATTCTCTCCATCATTATAGTGACTCGTGCACCCTCTTGAAACTTTCTTGTTCTTACTGTTTTGCCCCAGCATGTATTCTTTTCTGTGCTTGCTGACTTTTATTTCTTTCCGTTGCTTAACCCTTGCACTTTGAGTCAGAAATCCTTTCAATACCTGTTTTTTAAACCATTATCTTATCCGTAGTATTGTTTTCCTTTTCACAAATATCTTAACAACAAAAAACATTAGAACATTAAATCTGTAAGACTCATGACTTTTTCTGCATCATTTCATTTCAGTATCTGTTTTCTTTCCCAACTCCCCTTCTATCTGTGGCACTCTCCTTCTGTTACCTTTGTGTGTTCTTTTGGTAACAGATTGTATAGCCACCAATGATAAAACATCACACTGCAAAGTGTATCTTACCTTGTTAAGCCTGGGTTATACCACCTATCATCCCACATACACCTCACATACACCTCACACTGTATTCCTGGTCTATAGTACTGTAATATTACTATTTTGCACTAACCTATAGATATGTGCACGTATCATATAAGCATGAGTGCTAGGAATGTGCTTTGCTGCTAAGATATGCTAATATTGTCATGCATGATTCATTATACCTCACTATAACACATTTGTCTAGATTAGTTTGTCTTTTACATATATTCCATATATAATCTACCTAATCACTGATATGATGACTCTGAGGGATCATCAGTGATTATTGTATACTTATATTCTCAAATAATTATATGTAGTGTGTGTTTCACACTCAGGCAGATATGTAATAGGGATCTGTCAGCAGTTCTCTTTGTCTAAGCAAGCTGACACAAAGAGAAAGCCTTTGTTATGTCTATGTTTTATACTGTATGTAAGCAAGAAGTGCCACATGTAGTTTGAACCAGTCAGCATTTCTTTTGTCTAACATATAATGCTAATGGAAGTATATTCTGTCTTGTATGATACTCATTAGTAATTCTGTCTCCTAAGTCATTCTCCAATGGAGAATGACTTAGGACCAATGCATATTGTTTATCATATCTGTAACTATGTTGTAATCTCTGTTGCAGTGCTGTTATCTGTAGTATATACTTGTCCGCAACCCACTGTAGCACTCTAGAAACTACTAGTTTGCCTCTAGAAGAATTAGTATTCTCTGGCAGAGAGCTGGAGGGTGGGGAGAGAACACAAGACCTTAGAGAACCTAAGAGCTACAATCCTGGAGATTATGTACATTCTTCAGGAAGTGGTGAGAAACCCATCTCCCTTGTAATTTTCTTTGTCACATGCTTGGCGTAAGTAGTATAATAAACTTTATTAGTACTCCTTGCTTGTTTACAAAAGTTTCTTGGCAGAGCCTGAGACACAAGAATCTGTATTATTATTATTTACCCTACACACCAAGTGTGTTTAGATTACAACCTTCACAGCAGTGAGTGCTGGTCAACACTACAGAGATATGAAAAGTCACTTAGATCTTTTACTTTAAGAAATCAATTGTTTTTATAACTTTGAGGCTCACCCTCAGGTTTCTGCTTCTCAACCATGATACACACATAGGGCTTTTGCCATTTGCCATGTTTCACTCTTGATAGTGCACACTCAGCTAATTATTGTTCCCCCTCCTGCTAACACATCTTTATGCCACAGTCTTTGCTGCCTGCATTTCTTAAAACTTTAGCCCTTTCATTCCTTGCTGGGGTGGGCCTCACAATTAAAAGAAGAATTACCCCCCCCATCCATTGTGATTTTTACCTCCCTTCAGCATTCAATCATTCCCTTCCCAGCTCTTTAAGCCAACGGAACTCTCTGCCCTCAGGACTCCCCAAAGATGCTACAGTCCCTGGTGGTTATGTCCCAGTCCATGGACAGATATGTTAAAAGTCCTGTTTGCCACAAAGCTAAAATCAGAAAGTGAAGTCAAGAATCAGAGCTTGCAGTTCAAATGGATCAGTGGTTCCATTCGCTAGAGGTTCCGTGGCACTCTTCCTCCCTCTGTATCTCTTGATCCTGCTGCTGGTTTGTGTCATCAGTTAGGGAGTCCAGAACTGCAAATCTATTTCTGTGTGCCATCACCTTCTTTGCTCATGTGGCATTATCTGTATTGGAGCCCATGGATGATGATGTTCTTCCTTGTCCATTCTCTTTTGACCACTATCTTTTTTTTCCCAGTTCTTTCAGTTGTTGAGCCACTCCCATAGTTTTGTGTGTTATTCCTAGAGATTGTAGATATTTTTTGGCATCTTTCAGGCAATCAAAAAGCTTGGCTCCTGCATCCGAAGTGATGCATAGCTTGGAGGGTACTCCACTGTTGTTTTCTGGCCCTTTGCTCTTAACTCCTTCACTACCGGGAAGAGCTGGTTCCTTTTATCTATGGTTAGGGGTGCAAAGTCTTGCTCAGAAAACAATCTTTTATCCCCAAACAGTATTTCTTTTTTTCCCCCATGCTTTCTTGCATCTGTTCTTTGATTCTGTAGTCCATAAAGGCAAGTATTACAGACCTCTGCCATGCCTTCAGGTCCATTGGTGGAGCTGATAGTGCCCTGTGTGCACATGTGATGTTTAGTGGGAAGTCCCGTTCTAGGTTCAAAACCTCTTTTAGGAAGTTTTCCATAATGGGCGTGTGTGAGCCGCTAAACATGTGCTCATTCATTGATGTGCTCAGTCAGGCTGCTGGCCATGGAGGTAAGTTGAGGGCTGTGTCAGTGGCCCAATCAGGGTACTGGGGGAAGCAGGATGGGTGCTATCTGACTGAAGACAGGGCGGGGGTGGGGGTTCACTTGACACCAGGGACAGGGGAGAGGATTTTGTTTTTTAAAGATTGGGGGCCATGGTCATGGTTGTGGAGGGGAAATAACTCTGGGATGACTTGGGGTGGTTCTCCAATTTGGCCTGTGATAGGCTGGGGGGACCACTAGACACCAGGGAGGGGTGTAAATAACAAAAAAATAATGTACATTTGCAGGCAAAGTTGCAGGTGAAATTTCACCGCAATTTGATGAAATATTTTGCATGGCAAAATTACTGATTTCGGAGTAATTTGAGATTCCCTAAATGATAAAGCTAATAACATAATAGTAAACTGTTTTCTGAGGAGTGCATATTAGAGATGCAGCAAAGCTGCCACAAAGTTGTGAAACCTTACTTTGCAAAGCTTTGTGAAGTTCCTATTGTCATCAGCTTCAATTTCACCAACTTTGCAAAGTTTTTTCCTGGCAAAGTGGCACTTTTTCCCACTACATTGGCAAAACATTCTGCGAAGTCAGCACTTCAGACTTTGTGAAGTTCTGTCAAAATTAAGTTTCCGCAACTTCGCACATCTCTATTGCATCTGTGTGTAGTCTTTTTCCTCATCTGTCTGGATTGTATAATGCTGCCTGAAGAGGATAAGTAGAGGCAGTCAGTCTCTCAGCTACCTGGGCACTTGGTCTTGTGGATACCCTGGATATGAAATCTAAACACATCTGGCCTCTCTCTATGTTCCATGGGCATCCAGGGCATCTTCTGGTCCTCACTGTTCTAATGGTACTCTCTCTGTCAGCTCTTTTCAAACCCAACCTCCATTTCCCATGCTTCCTCAGAATCCTCACTTTCCTGCATGGACGATATGCCACACCCATCAACAAAGCAGGTACTGTGTTGGAAGCAGCCATCCCAGCCTGATTGTCCATTTTTCACTGCCCAAGGAAGGATCAAATGGGGGGGTGACTGGCAGCTTTAGATCTGAGCTGAACTTAGATGTGTAGCCAGTATGACTTATCTTGTTATTTAAATGTGTGGCTATGCATGGGAGCATCAGGGGCAAGTTGCTGGATCCTTCTCATGTGCCAGCCTCTGGTGCATGGGGGAGTTTCCTCCAGGCAATTACAGACTTTATTGCTGAAAGAGTGGTTTAGTCACCCAGATGGTTAATTCTATGTGACACCAATGCTTGGATTACTGACAAATTCTTACACTTGTAGAAAATTTTCTCTGGGTAATGGTATCCCTGGGCCTTGCAAAAGTAGTTACTTTTGTGATCCACCAACATGATCACATCTTAGACTTTGTAATTTCCCTGGGGACTCGAGATTGATGGTCTCAAGACTAATCTGTTCTGCTGGTTGGATCATTGTGCAATCAAGTTCTTCTACAGGGCCCACCTTTGTGGTCCACCCCAACTGGAGATGGCCCATTACCAGTCTTTAAGAGGGATTTGGCCTGAAGGACTTCAAACAGTACTGGGCATCGTAAGTATGATAGCAGTATGTGTGGTAGGGTCAGCGAAAGCAGCGATGGCCTTTAACAGGGCTATTATGGTGGCCTTCAATCCTGTGCACCTATCCATGTATGCCCCTTGTTTCACACCATAACTTGCCATGGTATGATGGTGAGCTAATGGAGATGAAGGCAAAAAGACAGAGGCTGGGGCATTGTTGGAGGACATTCAGGGCTGAAGAGGACAGACTGGCTCCGAGTATTCACTACAGTGAATACCAAAGGGAAATCACCCAGAAAAAGGCAGGTTTTATGTCAAGAGAGGTTGCTGTTGGAAGGAATTGACTAGCAGCGCTACAGCTAAGTATTTTGGAGCCCAGGACAAGTCATTTGAGATGGGCCTCTGTTTCCAAAACCAGCTAAGGCTGAGGTAGCTCTGGGCATTTAGATGTTCTGTGGTGAGTGTTGGGGCTTTTATTGAAGATAAAAATGCACTTTCATTACATCTTCCCTACTCCTGGTTCCAGGGGAAAAATGAACCCCTCCTGTACTTAGGGGCATGGTAGACTCTGGCTAACCTTAGAGTCTGCAGCTAGAACTGGGGATGTGCAACTGCCTGACTGATCAACTATGCCATCAACCAGACAGCCAACAAACAGGCCTTATTGTAATATACTGCAAAAGTTCAGTGTCTAGAAATGAAATTCAGTGGGTCATTTAGCTCACTGATATAAAACACCCTTCCCCACACTCCTTAGGTCCAGAACCATCTATTATTATACAAATAAATAGAGCTGTATATGTACAGTAAATAAAAGTTCATGGCATCACAAGTTTTGCTGCTGACTGTGATAGACTTCTTGATTCCTTCAAGGATTCACAGAGAAAAAAACTGTCACAATATAACATTCACACAATTTTTCCAGACTAGATTTGTTAGCGGCTTGTTTGTTGATGAACTGTCTGCTGCTGCTGGCAGTTCAGAGGCACAACCACAGAAGACTGGCACTTGAAATATTTTGCATGACAATAAGCCTGGGTACCACATTATCCTAGGAAATAAACAGCAGTAAGTTCAGTTCAATTGGAAATTGCCCTGTTTGGGAGATTTCATACGTGATAATGGCTAGGGAATTTCATAATAAGTTTAAAGTATGCCCTAATAAGCATGCGCCGGATCAGGCCCTCTAATTAGCTGTTTGGCAGGCATGGATTATTCTAGAAGAGGGAAGCTAGTCAGAAGCTTTATAAAATGCCATTTTGCCAAACATGGATTTTATTAACATAACTTATTTCTAATGGGGCTGGCCTGGGTTGATTGGGTCACATTTATCATACTGTAAATATAGCTAAGATCCCTGGTCCGGCCAGACAAGTAACCACCAGTCCATAACCAAAACTGTCCACAAGAGATGTAAGAGATCTCATTCTTACTTCTCAGAAAGATGAATCTCAGCACAAACCACTACAGACAAGCCCACAAAGAACTACATATGGCTGGGACTCAGGAGACAGGCAACACAGTCAGTCAGTCAACATTCAGTACAATTATTGGCAAATAGGCAAAAAGAAAAAAATCATCCTAACCCATCCTGAGTGGGCCACAACTGCCTACTCACCCTATGTATTAAGTCAACTGTACTGTGGTGGATCTCTCTCACTCTCTGGACTGCTGGACTATTTTGGAGCAGCAGGAATTGAACAATCATTGATTTTCTATTTTCTCAAATATGCCAGTCACTGCAACTGGGGTTCTGCCATGAGCGGGAAAGCAGACTGACTGAGACCAACGAGATACTCAGTTCAAGCTCAGCAGCTCAGCAAACAAAGTTCACACTGACTGTGACTGGCATGCTGTGCTTCTAGTGGGAACTGTGTTGTGTGACTCACACACTCCAATCCTCCACCACTTGACAGTGCTCATCCTCATCACATTAGTCCAGAACTAAGACCGAGGGAGTTTATGCCACAGAAAACATAGTTGTGAGCCTACTACTCACCCGGGCCCACCTGCTCCATCTCGCTAGCATACCACAGGCATGGCTGACATTTACATTCATTACTTTTTTATGGCAAGAGCCCGGGGGGGGTCGTACAGCCGGAGCAATTAATATTCTATGTCCCTGCCCCTGTGTGGATTCTGTGGATGAGTATGGAATGAACATGCTTGCCTAAAAAGGAAAAAAAATCCAGAAAAAAAAACAACACTGCCAGCTCCTCGGTTGGGCCCCCTGAGCTCTGGGCCCAGGACAACAGTCCCAGTAGTCCCCCCTTGACAACAGCCCTGTTGACTTGTTCAGCTCTTTTGAACTGTTGATTGGTTACTTCATCCGACATGTCTTGAGACTAGAAGAGTTTTTTAACTGCCAAATGAGTGGAGTTTGCCTGCTTCTTCTCAGACAGGGTGTCCTTTATTCCAGATGGTATCTCACCAAGTGGGCTGTGACATCTTAATGGGGTTGAGCCAACAAACCCCTGATGAGATCAACTGTCATAGTTAGAGTTTAGACCAGTAACGATAGAGGAGGTGAGTGGGGAGTTTTAGGAGCTGTGATCAACATGTTGTGAACTGGATCCAGGTCCAACATGATTAATGGTGGGTTGTGTGAGACAACTGAGCCCAGGGTTCATGAGGATTTTCCAGTGTTCCTTGATGGAGGGACTTTTTCTGACTGTATTGAAAGATGCACTAGTAAGGCTTCTCCTGAAAAAAACATTCTTGTAGCCTGACAACCTAACGAATTACTACCGATCTTCAACTGGCCCTTCTTGGGCAAGTATATTGAGATGGTGACTGTGTCACAGCTTGAGGCACATCTCATAAAATTTGACATCTATAATCCTCTCCAGCTGGGAATTAGTACCAAGCATAGCACTGAAACTGCACCAGTCACGGTGTATAATGACCTCCCAGGGCAAGAGATAGACGTGAAAGTTCAATTCTCATTCTCCTCAATCTTTCCTCAGCCTTTGGCACTGTAGGCCATGGGCTGTTGTTGGATCAGCTGTAGAAATACACAGTTCTTTACTAGCTAAGTTATCTGCTGGTTTGAGTCCTACCTCAGGGAGAGAATACAGATGATTGTGTTAGGAAATTTTATCTCACACCCAGTGTCACTGCCCTGTGGTGTTCCTCAGTCTTTGCTGTAATCCAGTTTTGTTTGCAGAGAATATTCTGCCACTGGTTGGAATCAATAGATAGTATGGTCTGGGGTTTCTCTGTTATGTAGATAATACCCATCTATACATGTCTTTTGCAACTGGGACACAAGGCGAGGTCAATGTGCTTAATAAGTACTGGGCCATAGTGCAGGAATATATGTCATTGAGCAGGCTGTGGCTCAACTCTGACAAGTCTGAGGTACTGAAAATTAGACTGATAATGGGGAAGAGTGGAAGCCAATGGATTTGAGACTGGTCTTCAACTCAGTTTGTCTATGTATGTGGCTTCCACAAAGGTGAGAACTCTGAAGGTCATTCTGGATGAAGGGCTGACATTTGAGGCTCTGGTGTTGGCAGTCAGGTGGAGTGGCTTTTATCATCTATATAATATCAGTCAGTTTAAATTCCTTATCCTCCTGAGGATCTGGCTACACTGATAAATGCATTTATAATGTCTTGACTCAATTACTGTAATGCTCTATACCTTGAGGTCAGTGGGGGGTGCACTGTGGCACCTGCAGTTGGTGCACAACACAGTTGCCAGGTTGCTCACCATCCTTTTCAGGTCATGTTATATCTCCTCAGTAGAGATGAGTGAAGTTAAGAAAACCTCTCTTTGACAGAACTTTGTAAAGTTGGCACCATTCGCAGAGTTCAAAATGCTGACTTTTCAATGTTTTTTCCAGAAGTGGCACTTTTTTCCAGGAACTGACCAAACTTTGCTCATGAAGTTACCACTTAGTGGAACAAGGTGCCATTTAGCTTGAAAAAACATTGTGAAGTTGACAAAGTTCAAGTTGAAGATGGCAACAGGAACTTCACAAAGCTTTGTGAAATCAAAGTTTCGCAATTTTGTGGCAACTTTGCCAGTCAAATGTAACTTTGCTTCATCTCTACTCCTCAGCACTGCATTAAGTATACAGGCTGCCAGTTAAGGGGTAATCTCCCTTATAGTTAATCTTCTAACTTATAAGGTCCTACATGGGCTTGTTTCCCTAGTACTCTGTTAGATCTCCTGCATCCTTATATACCCTTGTGTCTCTTTGCCCCACTAAGGTAGGCAGCTTAGCTGTAATGAGAACTAGGCTTAAAACCTTGTTGAATGAGCCTTTGAGGTGGCTAACCAGATTTTATTTAACTCTCTCCTGAGGGCCCTCAGAGAGGCCCCCGTAGTGGAAACCATTAAGAGGGATCTGAAAATCTTTTGGTCTCAGCAAACCTTTGGTGATTGGTTAATCTACCATTAGTTATCATCCCTGCTGAGTTTTATGGCTTATATGTTTTAAACTGTTATTTGTCTGAGTAATGTATTGCTTTATTAAATTTATGTTGTTACTACCATTGTTGTACTGTTTTGTGAGGTGCCCTGGGCCTCTCAGGAAGGATGCCTATATAAATGAAACCTACTATATTACAATGACTACTAATACACCTTACAGGAGAAGGCAGTTGAATTCCAATATTTTGTGAACATGACAGGCAAAGGCAAGCTAACCTATTCTTTTGGCACATCTGCATTCTTGGAGTAAAGGAGATCCAAAGGAATTCAATTGGTAAGCTGCCATAAGATATTGCAAGTGGTCAGGTAATAAATTTGGGAATCTTTATCAAAGCAATTTATCCACAAAAGAAGCCCAGGAAAAATGAATACTTTCAGGCAGAGTAAAGAGTGTGACAAATGGGAATGGCTATTTAGGCTTAGCTGGTTCTTGAAATAGATCTGGACACTCCCGCACATTTTAGAAGATGACCTGTCCTTGAAGATAAATTTATAACCAGAGCAGGAGCAGACAGGGTCAGGTATTGAAGGTTTTTGCCAGGTTTCAGTTAAGACATTGATTTAGTGTCATCTACCAAGATCAAGTGATCTCTATGAGATTTTAGTTTAATACATTATAAATAGGAATAATTGCAGTTGAATGCTATACAATGCTAGAAATGAAATGAAGTAATCTGTTTTTCATTCCTGCTGTTCATTCTAAAGTATAACCTCTCCACCAAACTCCATATAAATGTACCAATAATGTACAGTATCTTTCGCCTGTTACTTGAAAATCGCTGTATATGTATTTCCCTGTCTACCACATTATACTACATGCACCCGGGTTGCACCTGGTTACGAGCCTCGGCTCAGCGTGCCTTTCCCGGTCACCAATTCTAAATAAATTAATACACTGAGTTCCCGCAGTATCATGCAAGGTACCATAGCAAAGGAAGTGATAATCTCTGATGAAATGCTGCTTGGGGTGAAATGTTAGGTTGACTACCAGTGCTAGTGCAGTGATCCCACTGCATGCTACTCATCTGAGTAAAATTTTATCTGGTTGTATTAATATGCTTTTTTGCAGTATATAAGACTTTGTGTAGCAGTATATATTATAGTGGTGCAGTCGCGCCCCTATAGTTAGGTCTGAGAAGGCAGTGCAATGTTAAACTCAAACATTTGCACTTTAATAACTTTGTAAGCATTCAATGGATTTGCATGAAAAGTGGCATGCACTGTCAGCCATCATAAATCTCTGAATGTGGTAAGTTATGTTCTGGTTGGATATGTGGTGTCCAAGTTATAGATAGGTGAAAAGGGCATTTTGTCATTCATTGATTTTGCTAGGATTTTTCTTTGAACTTGCCTACAGCCCAGAAGGTTTGGAATCTTGATCTGAAATTTTCAGAGCAGAAAGGAACTAGCCCACAGATAGGGTTGAGTAGGCAGTTCAATGTTTAACTGAAAATTGTGCACTTTAATAACTTTGCAACTGTTCAACAGATTTTCTCAAAATTTGCTATACATCTTCCTGTGGGGTAGATCTCTTCATTTGACAAGTTAAGTTCTGTTTGGATATGCAGTCTCTGCATTACAGAGAGGTGAAAAAACATGTTTTCACTCATTGACTTTGCTGGGATTTTTCTTTAAACTTGCCTACAGCCCAGATAGTTTGTTTTTTGGGTGTGAATTTTCCAGGACAGAAACAGACTACCCCACAGATATGCCTTTTGCAAGTCTGGTGAAAAAATAATAAGCAGTTTTCAAGTTGTTGCAGTTTAAAAATTTAAACAAAATTGTTTCTGAGCAGGTTCAGTAAGCACTTCAAGATAGCTCTATGAAACAAAGTGGGAATCCTGCTTCATATGGAGAAATTCCTACTTTTCATGGCCGTCATTTTGTTTTCAGCTATGCCTGAAAAAAGAAATTTGGAAATCTCCAAAAAAGATCTTCTGGGGAGGCCCCAACACATGTAGCTTGCTTTTCTGTATGCCTTAGGTGCATTCTGCACTTTACTGGACGAATTATGCCCCTAAATTTAATTTATTTAATAATGTAATCCTAATTCATATCAGCATAATATGACATAGAATCCTGATTTGTATGATGAGATACGGAGTTAGATTCTAGTTTGTCAGCTGAAAATCCTGAAAATATATGTTTATGCCAATATCGGGGTGCCCAATCCTCGTGTCAGCACTAGATGCCTCCACCCTAGTAAGGGACACTGGGGAGCCCACTCCCAGTGTCCACAACAAAAGAAAACCATCTCCTTGATTTCTGACAATGGGGCACCCAACCCCCACATTGGCTGTCACCCCTGCTCCCCCCAAGGAGGGACACTGGGGAGCCCACTCCCAGTGTCCCCAGTCATATTATACCCACCAGTACTGAGTGCCACTGGGGAGCCAAGCCCCAGTGTCACAAAATGGTTTACCAATACTGTATACCTGCAACAAAAAAAGTCACCCAACAGCTTTTTAATTATTTTTTTTAAATCCTGTAAGAAATAAAATGGTCCCTCATCATATCCCCGTCCCCTCTCCCCCCTCCCTCTACATGCCCACCTCCCTGCAACCCCCTTTACCCCACACTTATCTCTGGAGGTTAGCAGCTGTGATCTTCTCTGGACTGGGACACATCTGCACTCTTCAAAGCTGAACCGCAAACTGAAGAATCAAGGTACATGCCATATAATGGCTGTCAGGTGCATTTTGAACTTATGTTAATATCTCGAGCATTTATCAACATTTTTCAACATGGGCTTTTTGGAACACCACTCCATGAACCCTGTCACTGTCATCTCATTACTCAGTCCTGAAAGGTGATTTCACTCTCGCTACGTGGAATCATCTTTTGGGACCGATTAACAAAATGATAATGTCAGTGTTCATGAGGCGAGGTCCCAAAATGCCCATGTTGAAAATATGGTGAGATAATTCCTGAAAATGCCTGAGTTACATGCGTCTGTTGAATTTATTGTACGCACGCTCATAACTTTGATACTTCTTAATATTTTACCACCAAATTTTTAACATAGGCATTTTTTCACACCACCTCATGAACAGTACAGCTGTCATTTTTCACATCCTGCCCAAAATGTGTTTTTGAACCTGTGACATAGAATGGCATTGCAGTTGAGTGTAATTACATTTTGCCTTGCACTTCACAATTTCTCTGTACCAGGGTACATGAGGTGGGGTAATAAGATGGTTATACTAACAATTGGGCCACTGCTGTTAGACACATGAAAGCACAGGGCCTTGAGGTCCAAACCTACATACATATGCACATCTACAGAGGAATTGGAGCACAGGGTCTGAATGACCCTGCGTTCCCATAGTTAAATAAGGATACTATTATACTATCTCAAAAAGAAGAGAAATTCACTGCAAAAAAACTCTGTTAATGCATCAGCTAGAGTTTCTATTATGGTGACAAAAGACTGGGAATTCAGTGTTAGGGTTACCAACCATACCACCCCACCCCCACCCTTCACACACTAATAGGCATCTGGGTGTGCCTTGGGGTTGTTGGGCCTAACTCTCACTCCAGTCTCCTATACTGTAACATCTAAGCTTGTTTACACATGGAAATGGGGTGAGAGTTTGGCCTGATGACCTCAAGGCACACCCCAATGCCTGTTAGTATATATGGAGGGTGGGGCATGGGGTGAGGTAGCTGTAACCCTAACACTGACTTCCATTATTTTATTGCTGTAATAGAAAACCTTAACTAATGCATTAACAGAGTTTTTTACATAAAATATATATATATATATATATATATATATATATATATATATATATATATAGTGGTGCAGTCTCGCCACTATAGTTAGGGTTCAGAGGTCAGTTACATACCAAAGTCAAACGTTTGGGTGTTAATAACTTTGGACCCGTTCAATGTATTTGCCTGAAATTTGGTACATGCATTGGGGCACAGTAGATATCTTGATTTGCCAAATTGTGTTTTGGTCAGAGTGACGGTCTTTGTGTACGAAAGTGCTGAAAGATGCAAAATTATCCATTTTTGGAGGCATCTTTTGGGATTCTGAATGTGGTCCTGCATGGCCATTGTGTGGTATGCTGCTCTGCAAGATGGCTTGTTTGAAAGAGATTTGGTGGCTGAACATGCCGCTTTTTGTTTGGTGAAAAAATATTAAGGTATTCAAAATTTATGGCACTTTTAAGTTCCCATTATAAGTCAATGGGGAATTTTATATTTATATCTTGCAAACAAAGATGGTGTTCTGGCCTTCTGGTCCCACCTGGCAGTCAAAGAATTTGCAACCTTACGGTTCAAGAATGTTTGCCCCCGAGGATTTTCAAAATTCTTTGATCGCGAGGTCCGCTGTCTTGTTTTCAGTTTTCCGATCAAAAAAATAATAATATCTCAGGGCAGGGGTCACTTCTGAAGTAAAACTTTGATGGGTTTTACTTAGGGGAGTCCCATCTATCAAGGCATGCCTTTGGTTTGAGGCAAATCAGTCAAAAAGTAGAGTTACATAATTTTGAAATCTTTGTTCGCGGTTCGCTAACGGTCTTTGATCACAAGCCTGCAAATTCTTTAATCGTGAGATTGTTTGATCGCCATCATGCATCGTGATCTGTTTTCACAAATATCTCAGCTCAGGGGTTATCTAGGCACAGAAATGAGGATGGGTTTTGATCGGGAGCTTCGTTCTATCAAGGCATGCCTTTGGTTCGGTTGAAATCAGTGAAAAAAGTACATATCAAAATGTTTTATTCTTTAGCCACTACTGTGTGATTTCTTTGATTGCGACGCTGCAAATTCTTTGATCACCAGATTTTTGTACCTCCATCGAGCATCGCAAGTGAGGGACAAGATGGCCATATTAAACATAATTATTTCTCAGCCGAGGGGTGTACTAGGAAGACAAATGAGAGTGGATTCTTCTTAGGGGGCTTCATTCTAATGAACCATGGTGGTGGTGGTTTATCACAATTCTTTTAATTTTTAAAATTTGAAGAGTTTTCATTCTTTGATCATGACCCTGCAAATTCTTTGATTTTGAGTCTGCAAATTCTTTGATTGCGAGATTGTTTTATCGCGATCATGGATCATGAGAGAAGGACGAGATGGCCAGATGAAAAATTTAGTTTTCTTAGCACAGGGGTGGTGTATAAAGTCAAATAAGGGTGGGTTTTGCTCAGGGGGCTTCATTTTGTCGAACCATGGTGGTGGTTTACTGCAATTTCTTCCATTCTTTCATTTATAACATATTTTATTCTTTGTGAGGCTGCAAATTCTTTGATCGCGAGCCTGCAAATTCTTTAATCATGAGATTCTTTGATCGTGATCTTTGATCATGAGGGAGGGACAAGGTGGCCAGATTTTTTTAAAAGAATAGATAGTGAAATTTCACCAATCTTTACCATTGAATAGCTCGGAAATGGTTGGTCTTCTAACTTGAAATTTGGAGGGCGTTGACAGCACGTCTTGTGGATGAAAATTGCAGTGCCAATGTATCGTTTAATATTTATTGGATCGACTATGTTGCAATCTGGAACACAGATTGCAAGAACCTGCATACAAGCTGCTGTCAGTAGGTAGTGCACATGTCAACAAGATACAACTTAGATAGCAAGTGCCCCCATTGCGAGGTAACCTCAATAGGTGCCCCCCACATGTCAATTAACAGCAAGTGGCACTTGTACATGCATGGACAGAGCCACAGAGGCCTATGACCTATTTGTTCCAAAATCTACAATGATTGCCCCCATAGAGGTACTGACAGTTTTAGTACTGGAGATGCTGCATTACAAAATGATGCTCAGAGTGCATTGTCATCCTTGCAACTTCTCTCCTATGGCCTGAGTCAGTGACTTGGAATGGAATGAATGAGTTGAGAATACCAGATACTGTTGTGGACTTCACCCATGTGACATCTGTACCACAAGACACTGGATTTGTTGTTGGTTGTTGTGTGGGGCAGCTATTGAGGGTAGTTTGGCATGGGGCCCACTTGCAATGTGTGTTCTGACATGCAACCATGTCTGGTGAACTGTGGGTGCATGTGGCAAGTATGTCGATTCTGGAACATAGATTGCAAGAACCTGTATACTAAGTTGTTCTCGATAGGCAGTCCACGCATCCATAAGAGACTAGACAGATTGCAAGTGCCCTCTACTGCAAGCTAAGCTCAATAGGTGCCCCCCACATGGCAAATCACAGCAAGTGGACTTCCACATGTATAGATAGGGCCACAGAGGGCTATCAACCTACTCATTTAAAAATGTGCAATGGCTGCCCCATAGGGGCAGTGACAGTCTTAGTACTAGAGATGTTGATTGCAAAATGGTGCTCAGAGTGCACTCTCATCATCGTAAGTTCTCCCCTTGCCCCCCAGTTGGTGACTGGGAATGGAACAAATAAGTTCAGAACAGCTAATACTATTGCGGCACAGCACCCATATGCCATCTGTACTGCCACACACATCACACACTGGATTTGTTGTTGGTTGTTGTGTGGAGCAGCAATTGAGGGCATCTTGGAATGAGGCACACTTGCAATGTGTGTTCTGACATGCAACCAGGTGTGCTGATCTGTGGGTACATGTGGCAAGTATGTGGAATCTGGAACATAGATTGCAAGAACCTTCAAGGTAAGTTGTGGTGAATACACAGCACACACATCCACAAATCATTACGCAGACTGCAAGTGCCACCCATTGTGAGCTGGGCTCAATATGTGGCCCACACGGCAAATCACAGCAAGAGACACCTACACATGTATGTATAGAGCCAGAGAGGGCAATTGACCTCCTTTCTGCAAAATCTGCAATGGCTGGACCCTCAGATGTAGTTGCAGCCTCAGTACTAGAGATGATCCCTCTTTACAAGACACTGGTTAGGCCCCATCTGGAGTACTGCATGCAGTACTGGAGGCCACACCTTCACAAGGACATTAACAAATTGAGGCAGTCCAGAGAAGGGCAACCAAAATGGTGCAGGGATTGCATCAGAAAACTTATGAGGACAGATTAACGGAGCTCAATATGTATGCCCTAGAGCAAAGGAGGGAGAGAGGTGATATGCTCAAAACAGTCAAACACCTTAAGGGCATTAACAAGGTGAAAGAGTCTAACATGTTTCAATATAAGAAAATAGCAGGACAAGAGGACACAGCATGAGATAAGAGGAAGGCTGATAAAGGGGTATTATGAGGAAGTTCTTTTTCACAGAGAGGGTGATGGATGCATGGAACAGCCTACCTCAGGAAGTGGTGGATATGAAGACAGTGCAGGGCTTCAAACAGGCATGGAATAAGCATAAGAGAGCAATACAGATGAGTATGAATAGATAGGCCATTGACAGAGCAAAGGCTGATGGCACATTTATAAGGTAGAAAAAGAAGTGGGCAGACTGGATGGGCCTTGTGTTCCTTATCTGCTGTCAACTTCTATGTTTCTATGTAGTTACTATGCTCATGAGTTGCATGGCCTCAGCCGGGCAATGCCCCCAGCCCCTAGGACCAGGAATTGGATACTGAGTGCAGAGCCACAACCCAAATAAAGACATGGACATAAATGGTATACCTCCCTTATACCAGCTGCCCACAAGTTAGAACAGTGAGGAGTTGGACTGCCTCAGCCATGCAATGCCCCCTCTCCCCTGCCCTGAAGAGGTACTTGATGCTGAGTGCACACAGCCCAACTAAGCCTATGAACATCAACAGTATACCTGTGTGATACCATCTGCAGACTAGTTACTACACTCATGAGTTGCACAGCCTCAGCCAGGCAATGCCCCCCCCCCAGACCAGGAATTGGATGCTGATTGCAGAACCACAGCCCAAATAAAGACATGGACATAAACGGTATACCTCCCTCATAACAGCTGCATACTAGTTAGAACAGTGAGGAGTTGCACAGCCTCAGCCAGGCAATCCCCCCCCAAAAGAGGTACTGGATGCTGAGTGCAGAGCTACAGCACAACTAAGGTCATTAATATGAACGGTATACTTCTGTGATACCAACTGCATACTAGTTATGATACTCATGAGTTAAATGGCCTCAGCCAGGAAACACCCTCACCCCCCAGACCAGGAACTGGATGCTGAGTGCAGAGCCACAGCCCAAATAAAGATATAGAGAAAAATGGTATAATGCCCTCATACCAGCTGCACACAAGTTAGAACACTGAGGAGTTGCACGGCCTCAGCCAGGCAATCCCATCCCTCCCCAAAGAGGTACTGGATACTGAGTGCAGAGCTACAGCCCAAGTAAGGTCATTAACATGAATGGTATACATCTGTGATGCCAGCTGCATACTAGTTACGATACTCATGAGTTGCACGGTCTCAGCCAGGCAATGCCCTCACCCTCCCAGAACAGGAATTGGATGCTGAGAGCAGAGCCACAGCCCAAATAAAGCCATGGACATAAATAGTATACCTCCATCATAACAGCTGCATGCAAGTTAGAAGAGTGAGGAGTTGCAGAGCATTAGCCGGGCAATCCCCCCCCAAAGAGGTACTGGATGCTGAGTGCAGAGGTACAGACCAACTAAGGTCAATAACATCAATGGTATACCTCTGTGATACCAAGTGCAGACTAGTTACTACACTTATGAGTCGCATGGCCTCGGCCAGGCAATGCCTCCACCCCAGCCCCCCAGACTAGGAATTGGATTCTGAGTGCAGATGAACAGCCCAACTAAAGGGATGGACATAAACGGTATGCATACTTCTTACCAGGTGCACACAAGTTAGAACACTGAGGAGATGCACAACCTTAGCCAACCAATGCCCCCCCAAATCAGGCACTGAATCCTGAGTGCAGACCCACAAACCCCAGTGAGGGCATGATCTTCAGTGGTATACCCCCATATGCCAACTGCACACTAGTTATGAAACTGAAGATTTGCATGGCCTGAGGCAGGCAATGCCTGCAGCACCACCCTGACCAGGTACTGGATTCTTAGTGCACAGCCACAACCCAATGAAAGACATGGACATCAATAGTGCACCTTTTTCACACCAACTGTATATAAATAATACTCAAGAGATATAGGATAAGATTTAAGATTAGTTTTATTTAACTATTTAAATATTTTAGGCTGAATTGTTTGGTTGCTCCTCGGATGGGCAAAAAAACAGTTCTTCATAGATATTCATCATTAATTGTTGTCTTTTTAAATTTTGGTATTTTGCATACTAAATCTACACTGTCACATTTTTCTGCTTATTATGTATTTAATCAAATCAAATCAAATCAAATCAAATCTTTATTTATTCAGGTGAACATCATTGAGCATAGCTCATTTACAAGATGGACCTGATTGGTCATAAACAACAAAATGGTTTAAACTCACAAATATACAAATATAGAATAAGTACAGTAACAAAGACTTTTTAAGAATAAACAACAAGAATTTAACTTAGGATTTATATAGAATGACTAAGTAATAAAGTATTTGACTTTATGTAACAGAAGATGTATTGAACAATTTCTAATTTCATTTACATCTATTGCTAAGTAGTATTAATAATGTGTCTATTGACACTATGACATGAATGCAATAGGCTACCTAGTTAGACGTTTAGATATTCAACACTAACAATAAATTATTGTACCTGTGAATATCACTATTTGACTCCTATTTAAGCAAAGCGATTAGAACAAAAATAGAATTTGTTTCACTGAGCAATTGTATAACATTTAGTTCTTCACTGCATACGCACATGAGACACTAAGAAACATTTAGTGGTTCACATGAGCACATAAATATATTGTTTTAAAGAAAAACCACATGTGTGGATGATGTCAACAGTGTTAAAATAAGTATCTATATTGTCCATATGATCAAAAAAGTTAACTTTCATGCCGACAGAAACATTACGAAGTTTCATTCATCTTTATATATTAATTCTGCATAAATAATTTAGAAGAAACTGTTACGCATCCTATTTGGAAATTATCATACTTTTTATGAAATCTGTTGACATATTTTAAGACTCTTTCTACTTTATCACTGGTTATTTATTTGAAAGTGGACCAACCAATATCAAGAAGTCAAAAACAGAAAAAGGAAGAGAAGTAATTACTGTAGCACAGTATGTCTGTGGCAGAAAGACTGTATGGTAGACATCAATGTGTTCTCCTGGTCTTGAAATGGGAAGAGACACCCATAAGATTAGCAGTATATATACATAGAAAAAGCAAGTTAAAGTTACAGCATACAATGGCAGGCACATATATAGCCATTGGTGTACTGTTACTAGATCATTAAGTAAGCTAAATAATTTGAACAATCCTTGCTGATATGATGCTGTGATAGACATATTACATATCAGAGCCATGTTCTCACTCATGCTGAAAAGGTTGGTTCATCTGCAAATTAACGCATTTGTTTTACTATTTTACATTTGTGGAACTGGGAAAAATTTCTCAACCGACCTCCAAAATATGGATAATCCTATAAAAGCAGGAGCATACCAATAGTTTGCATTGTAGAGCAGAATTACACAATCATCATTGACATTACCTGTTGAGCAATAATTTACAGACATCTGCACAGACATACAGAAATGCGTACACACACTGAAAATAGGGCAGATAACCACATGTATACATCTCTATGTTCAGTTATCAACAACATGCAATAACATTAAATGCATGAATAGAATAGATTTGAAACAGTTAATGTAGCAATGGATGCAATTTTTTTTGTCAACAAACAAAAACAGATAAGAATCTATGTAAGCAACATAGCTTCAATCTGCAATTCAGCACTAAATATAGTACATATGTACAAATCTGAGTCGCATTGTATTGGTGGATGTTGTCATATCAAGTCTCGACAGCATACTTCCAGAACAGTGACAGATAATTCTGTCACGTACACTTCAACAAATGCAGCACATTGCTAACAGATGACATTATCACGTAGAAAGTCATGCTGTGAATGTGAGTCAAAGAACTACATCTGCCAAGACATAACTCACTGACTGATGTGTGTAATATCCAGCACCCTTAAGCCTACTTGGATTCGGCAGAAGTCAATTCAGTAAGTATCATAGTCAAGGTCAACAATGTAGACAACAACAGGAAAATGAGTCACAACTTAACCTGATGCATATTGTTCAAAGAAGTATGACTTCTCACACAATGTGTAGAGAAGAGTGCTTAAAACTCTGATAAGCATATAATATTACTGATTCTGTCATACCATGTAAAATAGCACTGTGAAACAACTGAATACACAGTGACATGTGCAAAACATACAAGATTAACTGAGACCCCTGCAAAAAGATATGACTCATTGACCGTCAAATGATAACAGCTTAATACCCTCATGTCTACTTGAGCAGTAACATGGCAGTCATTGTAGTAAGTACATCAAAGTTACAAATGCTTTATATTACAATACAAATGGTTCTAGAAATTGTATTGCAATAAATGATGAAAACAACTGTGTTTTGCATCCAGCATATCAGTATGACACTCAGATCAACAAAGTCAGTGCATACTACAGTCTGTTACGTAGGTGCAGTGTTGTGGTTCTCTTCTGCAATGGCAGCAAAATCAGAATAATTCACATGGGCTGTATTAATACTGTAGAAGATCTAAAACACCTAAATCACTATCACTGATATTGTACAGTGGTTGTTTCAAATGAAAGGTCTTAGCTCTTCTATCAAACCAAAATAAATATGTAAAAAAATGGAAAAAAGACATTTAACTGCAATATACAGTTGAAACGATATTATTGCAAATATACTGGTTAAGTAAGCTGCCGTGATCAGATACCATCACTCCTCCACATATCGTGCAACATTGGTGCAATGGAGAATGATGACGTTTGCATCTTTCAGATTCCTTGGCAATCTTTCTCTCATAGTGCATACTGTATCATTGCACTCATCCCATGCCTTTCTGAACCTTCACCAAGTAACATAGTGCCCAGAGTGAATAGATAGGCCATGATGGAAAATAACTGCATGTATGTCAAACTGACTTCCTGAGAACATGCTATAGTTCTTCCAGCAATGAAGTCAGAAATTGCTGTTGTGACTTTTATGCCTTGAGAGTTAAAACGTTGCAATACAATCAAAATGTATGAATTGGAAGATGTAACTCTCAGAGAGCAAACACAAGAATGACTACATCTTCAGCACAGCCAACCAGTTTCTGCACTTGGAAGCAACCTACAATACTTCTCGGATCTCTATTCAGGGACATAGACGGACAACCACAGCATGTCATGATTTGCTTGTGATTCTTCATGTCCACATGACAAACATGTGTACTTGCACACATAATCAACTTGAAAGTGTTGGCACAGATCAATACCATTATCTTCCAAACTGTTTATGATTCCCATGATGAACTCTGTGGCATCTTGTTGTGCATTGTCAGAAAGCATTGCTTGTCCTGCATACTTTGCATAGACTGACACCATCTATGGTATCTATGGACGTAAGAGTCACAATAGGTTCCTGTTCTCTCTGCATCATGATCTCATTGAACTCTGCACACTGCTTAAGTCTTTGAAATATACATACAACATGTACCCCAGATTTCTGCACATGTGCAAAGATATCACAATCATCCTGAATAGGAGCGTTATTTCTAGTGATCATGCGCTGTTTTAGCATTTCAATATGAATGGGTGACAATACACCAATCCAAGCCTCATCAAGCAATGCTTTGTAAGACATGTCACCTTGCTGCCTCATGTTCTGTAACAGTTCAACATATGAGAAGAACTCCCACAGATTGACACCACCTATGCATCCAATGGTTTTCTTAGCCTCTTCAACAGAAATAGTACGGAAGACATGCTTGCCATTCACAGAAGCCAGCTACAGGAGATACCCAAGAACAAGAATTTTCTTTCCACCATAGGGTATGTCATCATCAGTACCAAGCATCTCCTATAGATGTAGGTGAACATATGTAAGGAGAACATTTGAAACCATGCTGATCTCATTATCAGCAATTGCATCTTGTCAAACAGTGACATCAGTTCAGATGCAACCTCAAATAGTTTTCTGTAATCACCAATTTTGCCATGTTCAATTGGCAACATAAACAACCTATGAAGCATGACTCCACCTATGTTATAAGCTGCCAAGCCTGTAGGAGCAGCCACAATAACAGAAGTTGCAGAATTAATATGGTCACGCACACCTCTGCTAATAGCCTCAATTAAGAAACTTTTTCCAGTCCCAGCAGCACCACTGACAAACATCCTCACTGGTGTGTGCTTGTCACAAACATAATCTCTGCTACTGTGCTGAATAGCATGTTGAACACCATGTATCACACAGTGAAACACAACTTTTTGATGCAAATTCAATTCATCAGCAATGTTTGTAGCTGCCTCTGACAAGTGCATGTTTTGTTGCATTGCACCCTCTACCTCTGACATCAGCATAGCTAGATCATTAGGAGGAAGAGGGGCACCAAGAGTCCCGTCTCCCTCAACATCAACCATATCTTGTGATGTTACTAGGGTATCATTATCCAAAACCTGCCTTGCCTTCTCCAGCTGATTTTTTCCATTTCAAGTCTGTCAATGTAAGTGTCAGACACATGATTCTTAAAGGTATCATAACTTACCATGAACTCTTCTTCATATGTCTCAGATGATCCTTTCAATTCAGACTCTGATCTCCAAGGCTTGAACAGAAATAGTAGAGCAAAACAGTAATGTTGTTTGCTTTCTGTTGTATTCAAGCTGAGTTTGCAGTGGTCAATTAGCCATGGCTTTCACTTCTTCACAAGTGAACCATTGAACCCAGTAACTTTATATATGTTCTTCTCTGGTTCAGAAGAAACACCCCACTTATAATCATACCATTGAGCAACTCTAAAGAGATACAGATCTTCTATAGCACTGTGGCACTGTGGATAGTTGTTCTCAATTAAGTTGCTCTTCAGAATATTAGTGCATGTTGGTCTTGTAGCAGCCAGATCCTCAATCTCTTCATGGCTCTTAAGCACACAGAGCTTGTTCTACTTGTAGTTCACATTCAAATAACAAATGGACTCTGATTTTCCATGTGGACATACACCTGTAAGACAGCCACTTGCTTCATAGGTGCCACACTCTTGGTGTGAGAGAGTCCTAAGCCCTAGTGACCACAGTCTAGAAGACATTGACCTATCGCAGTTAGACAACTCTTCCCATATTTCTTGTAGGCATGTCTGCTCATGCTTAGTGATGTATGACGTCATGTGCATAGAAACATAGAATGTGATGGCAGATAAGGACCGCTTGGCCCACCTAGTCTGCCCATTTTCCTACCTAACAGATAAGCTGCAGATCCTAGTTAACCAACAGCTTACTTCCTCCTACCCCCCCACTAGGACTGCCTTATGTCTGTCCCATGCATTCTTGAATTCCCCCACTGTTCTTGACTCCACAACCTCCTCAGGGAGGCTGTTCCATGCATCCAAAACCCTCTCTGTGAAAAAATACTTCCTCATATTACATCTGAGCCGTCCCCTCTCTATCTTCAAATTGTGCCCCCTTGTTCTTGAACATCTCTTTTTCTGAAAGATGTTACCCTCATGGACTTTGTTGATTCCACTGAGGTACTTGAAAGTTTCTATCTTCTTCCCTCTCTCTCTTCTTTCCTCAAGGATATACATATTAAGCTCCTTTAGTCTTTCTTCATATGTCTTCTGGTGCAGACCCTGCACCATTTTGGTTGCCCTCCTCTGGTCAACCTCCACTCTGTCTATGTCTTTGCAGAGATTGGGTCTCCAGAACTGCACACATTACTCCAGATGTGGTCTCACCAACTGTCTGTACAGAGGGATAACAACTTCCTGTTTTCTACTATTGATGCCTCTCCCTATGCATCCCAGTATCCCCCCAGCCTTTCTTACTGCCTTCTCACATTGCTTGCCCACCTTTAGGTCATCTGATATAATTACTCCCAGGTCCCTTTCCATTTTTACTGTTGACAGTATCTCACCCTCCATTGTGTACTCTTCCCCTGGGTTTTTGTTTCCCAGGTGCATTACCTTGCACTTCTTTGCACTGAATCTGAGCTGCCATTCATCTGACCATTCTTCCAACCTTGCCAAGTCCCTTCTCATCCTTTTCTCTCCATCTTGTGTATCAACTCTGTTGCAGATCTTTGTGTCGTCTGCAAAGAGACATACGTTTCCTTCTAGTTCCTCTGCAATGTCACTTATAAAGACGTTAAAAAGGACTGGTCCTAGTACTGAACCCTGTGGTACCCCGATAGCAACCTTCCTTTCTTCACTGTAGACTCCATTTACTACTACCCTTTGCGTCCTGTTGTGTAGCCAATATTTTATCCAGGCTACTGCTTTCAGACCCACTCCAAGGCTGGCTAACTTGTGTATTAATCTTTTGTGTGGGACTGTGTCAAATGCCTTGCTAAAATCTAGGTAGCAATACGTACCTCATCAAAGCCATTGAATTATCAGTGACAAACTGAACATCAATGTTTGCCTGCCACATCAACAGAAGAGAAGGGCTATAGTCATTGATATAGACTTCTGATTCCCTGCAAGGCAGTTCATACACTCACTTTGTTGATTTTGCCTTCAAGTGGTGTTGCATGGCAGAAAAGACATCATTCAAACAAGCATCCATGCAAGCTCATCTTGGGAAACCAAAATGGCACCGAGTGTACCACTGTCCCTTGTTCTTCATTTTCCTATGATGGGACTTACCACACAAGTGTCACTGGAATTTCTGAACCAACTCTCAAATGGTTGCACTGTCATACTTGTCCAGAATCTGGCATGTGGCATACTTCAGTATGAAGTTTAGGATTTCACTTGTCTCACTGTCACCAATACGTGGGGCATCTTTAATCCACAGCAACATGTGTACGTGTGAAGCTCCATGAGCTTGGTACTCAACCCTCCAGAAGTAATGTTCAACAACCCCAAGATGAGGATTCACCTTAGGCAGTATGAACTTCAAAAGAGCATGTAACCAGTTGTGGAAGTAATGTGAGACGGACACTGGATCGAGTGAGCACATTTCACTGAGAGTCATACTTTGTATGTTATCAACATCAGAGTTTGCCCATCTGAGAAGATCAAGCAGACCATCCCAATAGTATTCAGCACAACTCAGTGTCACAAACCATGTTGCTGGTACAAATTCTCTCAGTATGCACATCACCTGAGAGTGTTGTCTGTTCCAATATTCTTTAGTACCAAGCATGCTGGACAAAATAAAAGAAAGACTGACTTGTAGTGTTCCATCTTTGTTCTGCGACTTGTGCAGCAACTGTGCAGCTGTCATATTACTGAACACTGTGCAAAGTCTCAATGTATGAGCAATACTAGCAGATATGACACTAAGTTCACTTTCTCAAAGAAGATGGAACAGGTATGCAATGTTTGTATGAAATTTGCTGTCCTCATGTAGAACTCTTGAGGTCCTATACTCAGCTCCTGGCACACAAACTTCTCTCTCATCTAATCACCCACCTGTACCAAGTAGAAACAGATCAGAAAAACAATGAGCCTCAAGTGTAGCCTCCCATATGCTTACAGGATTACCCTCCACTTGCTTCATTTGATACAATTCAAAGTTATCCACCACTGGATCCTTCCCATGCAAAGGGTGTATGGTGAATTGCTCATAAACATTGTGTGCAGGTGCAATGTCAGCCTTTTCCAATATTGCTTTGTCAGAGTCTTCCACAGCAGTTCCTGTAGAAAGACCAGTGAATGTGTCAATGTCAACGTCAGCATAACAAACATTAAGGTCCCTTAGATATCGCAAAGGATGCTTCACCTTTTCAACATTGACTATCTGCTGCCATATTGTTTTTGCCTTAGTTGGGACACCATTGACCAAGATTACTACTCTATTATCCTGAGAAATAGTATTGACATTTTCTTGCAAAGGCAAAGGCAAATATACAATAGAGCCCTTCAGAGACTGTACCAGTTCTTTCTTGGGTAGGTCTCGCATCCTTGTATTAAGCCTGATAATTGTTTGAAATGTTTTCATGGTCTGAATTAGAATCCGTTCAAACAAGTTCAAGACTGCAATCTCAGCAGGAGTTGCTTCTACTTCCATTTTAAGAACAGATCAAGGAGGCACAGTGTCACTCTTAATCTTTTTACAACAGTAAGTACACAGTGACACAATTCCAACTTCAGCAAAATCTGTCTTTAAAAGAAGATATGCATGAAGACGCCCCCACATAACATTCCAGTGTGAAATGTTCTGCAGGTCTATCTTGACACACTGCTCTTTATAGAAGAGGCGCTCACATAATACACAAATAACATCACATTTTTGTGTCATGCTAATTTCAAATTTAGCAAACTCACTAACAAAATTTCTGAGATGAGCTTCTTGCATTACTGATGTGTGCATCATATTTGCATATTCATCAACAGCAGCATTAGACTTCAACCTATGGCTCATTTGCAACAGTTTGATGAACTCCACAAGTGCATCTACATGTCCATCATCCAGCAATGCTAGAAAGTGCATATAGTCTTGGACAACAGATCTCACCTGATATGATCTTTGTACAAATCTGCGTATGCTAGAGTGATGCACTTGTACCATGCAAAAGTGATGAAACACACTGCCACAGTTGCTGCTCTCCAAGCATGCAAGAGAATGACCCATTAAGCCTGTGTGAGGCTGAATCTCACACTTGTCAATGGTGTCAATCAGCCTACGAACATACGAACATACGAAATTTGCCAGCAGATAAAGGCCTAGAGGTCTATCAAGTCTGCTCGAATGTGCAGCTAGCACCCCTTATTCTGCAGCTGCCCTTCCCTTCCACCCTTCCCCTTCATTAACCCTCCCCCTTGTCCTGTCCCATCCTCGTTTGAAGCAGTCCACTGTTCTACTGCATACCACTTCTTCGGTAACGATTCCACCCAGCCACCACCTCTCTGTAAAAGTGTCTCCTCATCTCCCTCCTGAACCTTCCTCGCCCAGTCTCATATCATGGCCCTGGTGGCCCTCCCCTCCTTACTTTAGAACAGCCCCTCTGTACCTGTCTTGTTTATTCCTTTCATGTATTTAAGGTTTCAATCATGTCCCCTGTCTCCTCCTCCTCCAGTGAGTACATGTTCAACTCCTTCAACCTCCTCTCTCATATGATAAGTCCCCCAGACCCTTTGATCATCTTTGTCGGCCCCTGCGCCTGTACTCCTCCAGTAACTTAATGTCCCTTTCAGACACGGACGCCAGAACTGCACGCAGTACTCCAGGTGTGGTCTAACTATGACCTATACAGTGGCAGAATCTCCCCTCCTCCTTGAGGATATACCCTTGCAATACAACTCAGCATTTTGTTGGCCTTCAGCTGCCTTCCCACACTGTGCCGAGGTTGTTCATTGACCCTGTGATGAGCACACCCAGATCCTTTCCTCCTCTGTCTGGGCTAGCTGCCCCTCTAGCTGGTAAGTCCTCCTTGGGTTCTTTTCATCCCAAAATGCATCACCTGCACTTTTGGCATTAAAGCCTGTTGCCAGGTGTCTGACCAGGTTTCAAGCTTTGCCTTAGATCATCCTGCAATCCCCTGCCATCCCTTAGGTCATCCACCATCATGCCTAACCTTGGTATCATCAGCAAACAGATTGATCTTTGTTTTGATGTCCCATGATGTGTCTGTAATGAATATCCCAAACAACACTGGTCCCAACACCGAGCCCTGTGGGACACCACTGGTCACTACCCTTGGGTGTGAGAGCTCCCACCCACCACCACCCTCTGCTGCCCTCTGCCGGTTTCCTACCCATCTCACCCAGCATTGCACCTGCCCCTGTGCCTACTAACTTCCTTCCCAGCCTTCCATGGCACTGGTCGAATGTCTACTGAAGTCTGCTGGCGGCATCCGCTGCGTGTCCCCCAGCTGTCTACGTTACCAGCCTAGAACCCGACCTGGTTGTTTGGCAGATCGCCACGATGTAGCCATGCTGTTGCTGTCCTAGTCCTTGGCCTTAGAGGGGCCCAGCTCTCGTTGTGATAGTCTCCATTAGCCACCCACGATGGATGTGAGGGCTCACTGGTCTGTAGTTTCCTGTTCATCCTTGGGGCCAGCTCTGTGGAGGGGCACACATGAGCCATCCTCCCAGTCCTGAGGCATACACCCCGAATGTAGTGAGGCATTGTAGGTTCTGCTAAAGGTCCTGCATGTACCCTGCCAGCTCTTCAGTACCCTGGGGTGGATGATCTGGTCTGGTGCCTTGTCCACCTCAGTGCCTTCAAACCCTCTCAACTCTGTCCTCCATGATTTCTATCTGTCACTACTTCCCCTGCCTGCTATTTCACCCATCTTGTCACCCTCTTCTTTAGTAAATACTGAGCAGAAGTATCTATTTAGTGCTTCCGCCATCATACCCTTGCTTCCACCCAACCCTCCTTCCTAATCCTTACTATGTGGTCCTTAGCTGTTCTTTTCTCCTGATGGTCTTAAAGAAGTCCTTCTCCCTCTAATGCCTTCTAGCCAGCCTGAGTTCCGTAGATGTCTTTGGCCCCTTACTGCCCTTTGTCACCTCCCTTCGATTCTGTCAAGTCTCCTCTCTGTCCTCCTCCCTGTTTTTTGTATTTCCTGAAGGCAGCTCTTTTTCCTTACCTTTTCCATGACCTCCTTGCTCAACCAGCTCAGTTTCTTAGCTCTAGCCTTCTTGCTCTGGGCTTGCAGCAGGTTTTGGTTGCCTCCACTATCCCCAACTCTTATGAGCTCCCATCTCTGGTTAGTATCCATACTAGATTGAATTCTGGCCAGGTACCCTTTTACCACTTCCCATCCTCCCAAAGTCAGCCCTCCTGAAGTCCGAGCACTCTTGTGCCAGATTCCACTCCTTCCTTGCCCTTATCCAATGTGAGCTACCTGAGTGGTGGTCACTCCTGACAGCGTTCCTCCACTGTAAGTTCTCTCACAAAGTCCCCATTTGCCAGCACAAGGTCAAGGGTATTCCCTAACCTGGTTGGTTCACTGACCATTTGCAGCAGGAAGCTGTCCTGGAAGGCATCCAGCAGTACCTGCTCCCCTCTGTTCCTGGTTGTTGGGGTGCTCCAGTCCACTCCTGGCATGTTGAAGTCCCCCACAATCACCACACTACCCTTCTCGCAGGTCCTCTGATCTGTCCCGCTAGTTCCCTGTCTAACTCCTCCATCTGAGATGGTGGCCTGTACACCACTCCCATTCTAAGACTCCTATTCTTGGAATCCTGGATTTGCACCAAAGTGACTCTGTACTGCCCTCCCCTTCCTCCTTACCACACTTCAGTCCTTCCTTCACATATAGTGCCACCCCCCTCTTCCCAGTCACTCCTGTCCCTATGAACTAACTTGTACCCTGGTACAGACAGGTCTCAGTCATTATATTGGGTGGCCCATGTTTCCGTGATGGCTGCAATGTCCACTCTCCTCTGCCATGAGAACCTGCAACTCTGCAGTGTTTTCCTCCCCAGGCTCCTAGCATTAGGGTAACCACCTTCCACCCTTTTCCCCTCCTCCCATCCTGCCCTCCTTTCCTAGCATCACCATAGTATTTGCCATTTGTCCTTTGTCACTGTTATGGGGGTGTTTCATATGGTTTCCCAACCTGTGGTCCCTGCATATCTCTTCCCAACTTGCCACCCCCCACCCTAGTTTAAACTCCAAACTTCCTCTATATATTCTTCCTCTCCTCTGTTCAACACTTTCTTTCCTTCCTCACTCAAGTGTAGTCTGTCCTGGCATAGAGACTACTGTCCTCCCAGGTCCCTCCCCACCCCCCAACAGCCTTCCCTTTAGTCACAACACCAGGTTCTTAGCCATCTGTTAAATTCTCTATTCTCAGCTTGTTGTGTTCGCCTTTGCACCGGAAGTATCTCGGAAAAGTTACTGATCTTCCTGCCCCTCACATAATTGTGCTAATTCCTCAAACCTCCCTCTGACTATATCCACTGTCTTGTCAGCCAGGTCGTTTGTCCCAAGATGTATAATTAAATGAGGCTTGTCCCTACCTCTTCTAGCATATTTCAGAACAGACTGTCCCAACCCTTTCCGCTGTCATTCCTGGCAAGGCCTCCACCCAAATGCGACTATGCCTCTCCGCCTTGCTACCCCACCTAACTCCTCTTAGTATTGAGTCCCCAGCACTAAGATTCCACCCTCTTACTCCTGCTTGCTTCCTTTCATCTCCTCCCTCATTTCCAGCTCTCTTCTTCCTCCTGCACATTATTATGCCCTTTTACCCTGTTGCAGTTCTCCCAGCAGAACTTCCCCGCCCAGTTTGGTCCAGGCATTTATCAATTACTCCTCTAATTTCATCACTTCCTCCTCCACCTTCTTCCTCTCTAGCAGTGCAAAACTATTTTCTGAAGATCCTTCACAAATGCCTGCTCCCTCTCTCTGCATAGTAACCTGTTCTCTCCTTTCCACTCCATGACTTTTGCCACTTCTTCGCCTCCCCTCACAAGTCCCTATTGCCTCCTTCCATTTGACTTTTGTCTCCTGACCTGGTTTCCCCGGCAATCGTTCTTCCTGGCCTATGTCACTTAGACCTCTTTGTGCTAGTGAATGCCAACAGAAACGTTTCAACTGACATGATTGATTCTTTCCTGACATTGCATGTAGTGTCACATGGCCACTTCTTAGCAGATGACTTTTGGTTGCTTATAACCTGTCCAATTTCAGTGTCATCATCAACCTCAAGATTTTCATCTGAGACAACTAAAATATTCTGAACTTTACCATGTGCATCTATTGTCAAAGTAACATTAGTATTGTGTACATGGTATGTCTCTTCCCAGAAGAATGCTCCTGAATGTTCAGAGTGCAACCAATCTCCTTGAAACACCACAGATATATTTTCTCTGTTCAAGTGTTCAAAAGACAAGAGTTTGTTTCTCATCTCCTCAATCTTTGGACTTAATTTATCAATAGCTGACATCGTCACAGCCCATAAATGAGAATGAATTGCAACAGACACATTAACAAAACGTCTTACTCTCAATTGTAACTTCATTAATGCAACTTTATTGCAGTTTTTTGCCTTTGCATCTCATGATACTAGAGATGAGACGATGAATTCTAGCTCGATGGACACGTTTTCTGAAAAAACTTGCTTTACTGTGCTGTACAGTAGCAGAAGTCACATGTCCAGCATTTGTTTGTCTCACAGATGTATGACTCTCTGTTGACAGTGCCGTACATTGTTTGCCTACAGCAGCTTTACAAAGTCTACTAAATTTTTACATTGCTAGGAGAAATGTTGTCTTTGTTCACATGTGCATGTCTCATGATATATCCACATGTAACAGAAGAAATTGTCTTTTTCTTCTGCTGAAATTTACACCTTTAGTTTTTACATGGTATGACAGAGAACCACCAGTACACCTACTGCTTCTTATGTGTCCTTTAACTTTGCAGGAAATGGTCATGATGGAAAGTCTCAATCATGTGTTCAATTTGTTGTCTGTAGTGGTCTCCTAAGAAACAGAGAAGGAAAAAAGTGTATTGGTGCTAATGAATAAGAAGCCATGTATAAGACTAATGTGGCATAGGTCCATAACAAGTCCATACTGTACTATATAAGTCATTTACAACATGGAATACAACAAAATGTCATACTTGTGAAATTTAATGATGGCAATGACAATGTTTAAGCACTTACAAGAATTCTGAGTACTACACTGTCATCCGTACATAGTACTGCAACTTGCAAGCCTACTGTTTAGAAAATATCACAAATAAGATATCAAAGCAAGTAATTATACCCAACAGGGTGGGTAGTATTGGGCAAATGAATGGACCGCACAGGGCTGTAATGATGCCTAATGCTGCATCCAGAGGGTCTTATAGCACCTGGAAGGCCTGGTATTGCCTATGCCACCCACCTGCAGGGTATTATTGTGCTTAGAATATGGGTAACTGTGACATGTTTACATAGGATTTAATAAAAAAAATCAAGAAAATATAGTCAAAGTGAGGTTTCAGTATTTTTATTGTTAAATAGTTCCTCCATTTTTTGTGGTGTTCAATGTCCTGCTGCCCCCCTCCCCCCACCAGCATGACAGTGAGTTGGGAGGTATGAGTTACGCAGTGTTGGAGTGGGTAAGATCTCTCTCTAAGCGAGAGAAAAAATTGGCATTTTTTTTTAATTGGGGTGCCAAGTGCTTTAGCCAATTATCAAGCAGGCTTGGCACAATGATAAGCGATAGTGGAGAGAGTCAGACCACCTGATCTTGCATAGCGTAAATGTGACCTGAATCGCATGACATGCACAACATGTAAGCTTTACCTTACACCTATTGCGAGGCAAAGAGAGCTCATTAAAATGGTGACAAGAGGCAGGTGCCAACATTTTCTGTTATTGGGGGGCTGTGCCCCCCCACCCTCCTTTTCTTCATAGAAAACATGTTTATTCGCAACATACTTAAAGATAGTAAGACAAAACATTACCAACTGACCTTACTTATTATGTGTCTCATAACTTATTATGTAATTCTTGTGCAGCATCGCCTACGCATTAAACGTATCCCTACGAGTGGTCTGACACACTCTACTATCTCCCAATGATAATTGTGATGAGCCTGGTGTGGTTGGCATGGCTGGGACTTTTAACTTATAGAGCCCTCACTTTAAGCTAATGTACCCCTGCCTTCCAATGAAATTTAATATATTTGCAAGTTCATTTTCTAAGGTACAATATTTTTGTTCAATAGACATCTCTTGCCCAATGTAACCACATATGACGATAAAGCACATGTTGAGGTAAGCATAAAACTCATTTTTCCCAAAGCTACATGACTTCTACATACCAAATCTCACTTTATTCTTGTGATCAAAGAATTTGCTGGCTCTCAAATGATCCTCGCAATCAAACCAGGTCGTGATCAAAGAATTTGCACACTCATTATCAAAGACCAAAAAATACAATGAAATGTTAGAAAATGTTCAAAAATAATTATCACTGTGACATCCACATCTTGTAAGCAATAAAAACACATATGGCTCCGTGCTGTGTTGAAAAGTGGTAAAAAAATATGCATTTTTTTAACTACTCATCTTCCACAATTCAAATCTCATGTTATTCTCACGATCAAAGAATTTGCAAGCTCATGAACGATCCTCATGATCAAACTAAGTTGTCATCAAAGAATTTGCTCGCTCACAATCAAAGATCGAAAAATACAATAAAATGTTAAAAAACATTCAAAAATAATTATCACTGGAACAGCCATGTTTTCTAAGCAATAAAAACACATATAGCTACATAGTGTATTAAAAACTGGTAAAAAAATGTATATTTTAAACTACTATTCTTCCACAATTCAAATATCACGTTATTTTCTCGATCAAAGAATTTTTAAGCTCATGGATGATCCTCACAATCAAACCAAGTCACGATCAAAGAATTTGCATGCTTGCAATCAAAGATCACAAAAATTTTGTTAAATGTAACAAAACTTTTTAAAAATAATTATTTTAACATCCACATCTGATAAGCAATAGAAAGACACATGACTGCTCGCTCTGTTTAAAACTATGAGAATAATGTGATTTTTTTATACTACACAGCTTCCACTAACTAAATCTCACATTATTCTTGTGATAAAAAATTTGCATGCTTGTGAATGATCCTTGCGATCAATGTGAGCCCCGATCAGAGATTTTGCATTCTCACGAACAAAGAAATGGCTAACTTCACCATGTGACTTCTGTGAACCAATAGAATCAAATAATAACAGTTCAGCAGCCATTTTATGATTGTGAGAGAAACAGCAGTGGCTCCAGGACAGAACTGTAAGCACACAACAATCTATTATCTGAAAACATTATAATTAACTAATAAGCTAGGTGAAAACAATTAGTATGCCTGTAAAACTGGATTTCATGGCACTCTGCCATGATTTGTGCAGTGTTTTACCAATATGTTACTATATGTTGCTAAAAGAAGTTGTATTTTAACTTTTAATAGTTATTCTGTGTGGTAGTTTCTGGTAGTTATATACACAGTGTTCCACCACAAATTACCTTCTCACCAGGAACATACTAATCCAAATTAAACATTGTTTGCAAGACTTTTACATTGAAATAAGACATCTGCCAAGATTTAAGCCTTCTTGCACAAAGAGAAAATCTAGTGCATACTCTGTCTGCCACCCATTGTTCCACTAGATAAAATGTTATGAGAAACCACCACAATTTTTTTAAACTACTTATTTTACTCTATATACAGTGTTAAGTAGGAGTTTCATTCTTTTCTTACTATGCAAAGATTGCTAACTAAAGAAATGATAATCAGTGCAAAAGTATTAACTGTGTGGCTGCAAACACTGACAGTTATAAACTTAGTAGTGCCACAAACACAATAAATCAATAATTGTCAGAAAGCCCATACTGACCAGTGAATAATTACAGCTGTGTGTAGTACGGTAACAGAACAAAAAAAAAATGCTGAATTATTTAACTGTTGAAAACTATGTCAGTAAGATAGCTGTCCTTGCACTCACCACTCAAGCTGCTAGCTGAGAAAGAGAGGGAGTAGAGCTTCACTGACCAAAATGACTACTAACTCCATCCAATGGAAATGGCTATTGTTGGAAAGTAATTAAGTGTGGCCAATGACCAGGCAGTATTCTCCCACCAAAACAAAAAGAATGTTTAATAAACTAAACATTAATAGAAACAGCCTTTACAGACATAACAATTACTTTTTTGCCTGTATTAGCCAATGTGGAATCAGAATGTTAGTTGTGAGGTCATTGTGTGGATACCCCTCTAATCCTCCCCTTCCTGCTTTGCTACAGGAAATGTCACAAATGTGCTACCCTGTAAAAACAGCATAGCATGGGGTGGTTGGGGATGGGGGTGGGTGGCTGGGCCCTTCCCCTACCAAAAAGGAAAAAACACAGATGAAAGAAACAAGGAGATAAGAGCAGAAACAATCAACCAACAACAAATGCAGTAGCCCTGCCATCTTAGCCTAATGACTGATAAAACTATAAAACCTGTAAAGCACCACCTGTAATAATTTCACAGAAGATATACCCTGCAAAAAACACTTTGCTACAGAAAAAAATAAAGCAGTAACAGAAGATATACCTTGCAAAATACAATCCGAATCACAGAAGATTACAACAGTAATCTGTAAGTGCAAAACAGTAGCAGGCATGTAGGCACACCCTGTAATAATGCAGCAGAAAGTATACCCTGCAACAGCAATTTGAATTAGAGAACAATAAAACAGTACAATGTTAACAAAAGACAGTAACACACTCTGAGAGTACAAAAGAAAATAATATCACACAGTAAATCTGCCTAGCCAAAAGATGCCTTAATCTTCTTCCTTGCTCTGATAATGTTCCTTGCTCTGTCCTTACAAATGAGCCTTGAAGAAAATAGTTCAGGTGAAGCTAGGTGCCTTTGCCAGCAAACCTAGTCTCCCACCTTCAATTGCAAACACAGTCACCAACACACCAGCTAGAATCCCTCAATCCTGCCCCAATAAATGAAGAATCAAACAGAAATGGCAGTTAAGACCTCACATTCAAACTATACTAATCCTTGTAATATGAGCCCTGCACTTATAGTTCAGACACAGCCAATTACAAACACACAGTCACAAACTTATCTGGTAGAATCCCTTAATATTTCCCAAACTAAATGGAAAAGCATACAGAAATGGCAGTTAAGAAAATACCTCAAATTCAATTACAAACACACAGTCACAAACTCACTAGCTAGAATCCCTCAGTCCTGCCCCAACTAAATGAAGAATCAAACTGAATGACAGTTAAGACCTCACATTCAAACTTCACTAATCCCTGTAATATGATGCCTGCACTTAAAGTCCAGACACAGCCAATTACAAACACATAGCCACAAACTTGTCAGGTAGAATCCCTCAATCCTACCCAAACAAAATGGAAAAGCATGCAGAAATGGCAGTTAAGAAAATACCTCAAATAAAATTACAAACACACTCGCAAACTTACCAGCTAGAATTCCTCAGTCCTGCCCCAACTAAATGGAGAATCAAACTGAAAGATATAACTAGATGAAATAGTGTACCCTTATACATCTATTCACAAAAGTTATGTTAATATTGGAGTTTTTCAATAATGCCATGCACACAATATTCATTAACCAAAAAATGAAAAAGAGTGAAAACTGAGCCTATTAATAAAATCATGATAGTATGACATGTATGATTTTCCTCTAGGAAAGGTAAACCCCAGGAATGAAAATAATGCAATAGCACAAACAGCACATAATGGGTGGCCTTATTGGGGAGGTAGTTATTATGAGAGCAAATAGTGCACCTGTATCCTTATATGCTTAGTGACAAAAGCAAGTGAGTATGATAGGAAATAAATCATTTAATGTGTTCAATATCTAATGCACAAAAATGAAAAAGACTGAAGATTCAAGCAATTAATATTAGCATCACTTTACTGAACAACCTATGCCCCCCCCCCCCAGGAAAGGTAAATCCCAGAAATGAAAAACACAATACATACCATAGAACAGGTATTTGAAATATGTCTTAAGCTAGACTGCCAATGCCACCAAGCCACTTTGTGGTGGTGTCCTGGTCCCACAGGGGTAGGTGTTTACTGCATTCATTCTGTGTGAGTGGATGATGAATGAAACAAGAATGAGTACAGTGCAACACATGCAACATGCTGATACTGCATTATGAACATGCAAACATATGAAACTTGCCGTGAGAAACGGGCCTTACAGTCTATCAAGTCTGCTCGTATGTGCTGCTAGCACCCCTATATTGCAGCTGCCCTACCCCCCACCCACTTCCTAGAACTGATTAGGGTCCTTTGTCCAGCCCCACTTCTATGCCGTGTCCCATGCCCTTTTGAAACTCCCCAACATCCAGCATGCCACCACCTCCTTTGGCAGAGCATTCCACTTCAACATAACCCTCTCAGTGAAATAATGCCTTCTCATCTCTCTTCCAAACCTGTCTCCCCCCAATCTCAGCCCATGGCCCTTCATGTCCCTTCCCTTCCCTTCTGATTAAACAGCCCCTCTGTGCCAGATCTGTTGATTCCCCTCAAGTATTTGAAAGTCTTTATCATGTCCTCTCATCTCTTCTCTCCTCCAGGGTGAACAAACTCAAGTGACTCAGCCTTTCCTCATAGGTTCTGCCTTCCATCCCCTGTATCATTTTCATCGCCCTGTGTTGCACAGCCTCTAGCAGCTTGATATCCTTCCTCAGGTATGAACGCCAATACTGAACCGCAGTACTCCAACTGCAGTCTGACCAAGGGCATGTATGAAGCAGGATCACCTCCTTTTGCCTGGATGAGAATCCTCATGCAATGCACCCTAGCATCCTATTGGCCCTGGCCACTGCCCTCCTGCATTGAGCAGAGTTGTTCATGCTCCCCATTATTAAGACCCCCAGGTCCTTCTCTTCCTCAGTGACCCCTAACCGCACCCCGTCCAACCAATATTCCCTCCTCTGGTTCCTCACCTGAAGTGCATAACTTTACACTTCTTCACATTAAATCCCATTTTCCACCTTGTTGACCACTCCTCAAGCCTAGTTAGGTCACCCAGTAGTCTCTGCCACCCTTCTGTGTCATTCACTACAGCTCCCATCTTGTGTCATCTGCAAACAGACTGATTCTGCTCTCTACCCCAGAAGTGGCAGAGGACACCACAAGGAAAGGAAGCAGCTCCTGGTGGGGGACTCAATTATTAGGGGGATAGAACTGGGGGGAGCAGGGAAAACTGAAGTAAGGTGCCTGCCTGGTGCCATGGCTTGGAGAGACAGGAAGTGCATCCTCAGGATCACGAGAACAGCTGCACAGGAATCTGAGCTGGACGTCATTGTCCACCTAGGGACAAATGACTTGGCTAATCATGAGATTAGAGCAGTGCAGAAGGACTTTGTAGAATTGGGGAGGGCCTAAGACAAGTAGCACACACAATATCCTTCTCTGAGGTGCTGCCTGTCAATGGCATGAGTGAAGCGAGGTACTTTTGCAAATTCATGTAGTTTAATGAATGGTTGAAAAATGGTGTGGGGCACAGGGGTTTGGCTTCATTGGGGACTGGGGTTCCACCTGGAGGGACACTAGCTCATACTGGCAGGATGGTCTGCATCTGTCCAGGAAGGAACAAGTCTTTGAGCAATCGGTTTAAAGGCTTCATTGGCAAGCTTTTAAACTAGTCAAGGGGAAGGCACTGATAAACAGCAGGAAAATCCCAGCCTCTCCCTACAAAACAGGGAACTAAATGAGAAAAAGATCGAAGTAGGCAGGTCAGTGGGGGATGCTGCAAAAGAAGGTAAAGCCATCAAAAAATGGAGAGCAATGAGTACCAATGCCTGTAGTCTGAGTAACAAGCTTCCTGAATTAGTGGCCTTGATGGAGGAGGAACATCTGGATATTGTGTCAGTCACAGAAACATGGTACACACAAAACCATGACTGGGACATAAACATACCAGGATACACTATCTACAGGAGGGACAGGGAGGGTAAAAGAGGAGGAGGAGTAGCTCTTTACATAAGGGAAGGAATCAAGGCAACAGAACAAAAGGGAAAACAGGGAGGAGAAGAAGCACTGTGGGTAAATTTGGAGACCGGCAATGGCACCACAATCCGCACAGGGGTTGTATACAGACCCCCTTCTCAGGGGGAGGAAATGGACAAGGAAATGATAGAAAGAATACTTAGAATGGCAGAAAAAGGGGAGATATTGCTGATAGGTGATCTGAATATGCCAGATGTTAACTGGAATGCAGTGGCAGCAGCCACTTCAAAGAGTGGGGTTATTCTAGGTGCCCTACAAGGGGCATGCCTTAGACAACTAGTATTGGAGCCCACTCGAGAGGGAGCAATCTTAGACCTGGTTCTCTCAAATGGAGATGAAGAGAGGATCACAGATGTAGAAGTGGGTAGCCATCTGGGAACTAGCGACCATCGAACAGTATGGTTCACAATAAACACAGCAATAGAGTAAAGCCATACAAAGGCAAAAGTACTGGACTTTAGGAGGGCTGACTTTGCCAAAATGGGTGAGTGCCTAAGGAATGCACTAGCAAATGGGCAGGAAGGAGGTGGAAGAACAATGGGGAATAATAAAACTGCCATCACAGAGGTAACAAGCCTTGTGTGAAGCAAATTAACAAACGAACAATGTAAGAAACCACTATGGCTCTCAAAGGAAGTGGAGTGAAGGTTCAAGAGAAAAGAAAGCATTCAGGAAGTACAAGGAATCACAGAAGGAGCAGGACAGGGAACTGTATCAGTTAAAGCAAAAGGAAGCTGGGAAGGCAGTCAGAACAGCAAAGGCCCAAACGAGGAAAAGATAGCCAACTCTGTTAAGAAGGGGATAAAACCTTTATAGGTACATCAGGAGCTGAAGGAAGACCAAGGAGGGCTAGTGAGACTTAATAAAGAGGAGGAGGGTGGGCAGAGGGTGACTGTGAAAAGGAAGAGATACTAAACAAATATTTTTGCTCAGTATTTACAAAGGAAGTGGGGAGGTACCTAAAACAAACAGTAGAAATACTCTGGATACAGAAGTTGATACCAGCCCATTTACAGAAGAAAAGGGTTCTGAAAGAATTCTTAAAACTGAAGGTGGACAAAGCAATGGGGCCTGATGGGATTTATCCCAGAATTCTAAAAGAACTACGGTAGAACATGACACCACTGACTACCCTCTTTAACAAATCATGGGAGGATGGGGTGGTACCCGAGACTGGAGAAGGGCAGATGTGATTCCCTTCACAAAAGTGGGAGCAAGGCAGAAGCAGAAAACTACAGACCTGTTAGTTTAACCTCAGTGGTAGGGAAAATGATGGAATCACTTCTGAAGGAAAGAATTGTTGAGTATCTAGAGGCCAGAGGGGCTCAGGACCCAAGGCAGCATGGATTCACAGCGGAAGGTCATGCCAGAAAATCTGATAGATTTCTTTGACTGGGTGAGCAAAGTAGTAGATCAGGGAGGGCTGTGGACATGGCCTGCCTAGACTTCAGCAAGGCATTTGACACAGTCCCACACAAAAGATTAATATACAAGTTAGCCAGCCTGGGAGTGGGTCCCAAGATGACAGCCTGGGTAAAGAATTGGCTGGAGAATAGGGCCTTGAGAGTAATAGTAAATGGAGTCCACTCTGAAGAAAGGGGGGTTACTAGTGGGGTACCGCAGGGTTCAGTATTAGGACCGGTCCTCTTCAATGTCTTTATAAGCGACATTGCAGAGGGACTGGAAGGACAAATATGTCTCTTTGCAGATGACACAAAGATCTGCAACAGGGTTGATACACAAGGTGGGGTGGAAAGGATGAGAAGGGACTTGGCAAGGTTAGAGGAATGGTCAAATGTATGGCAGCTTAGATTCAATGCTAAGAAGTGCAAGGTAATGCACCTGGGAAACAAAACCCAGGGGAAGAGTACACAATGGGGTGAGATACTAACAACAACAAAATGGAAAGGGACCTGGGGTAGTCATGATCAGATGTCCTAAAGGTGGGCAAGCAATGTGAGAGGGCAGCAAGGAGGGCTGGGGGGATACTGGGATGCATAGGGAGAGGCATCACCAGCAGAAAACAGGAAGTTATTATCCCTCTGTACAGACAGTTGGTGAGACCCCATCTGGAGTACTGCGTGCAGTTCTGGAGACCAATCTCCGCAAGGATATAGACAGGATGGAGGCTGTCCAGAGGAGGGCAACTAAAATGGCGCAGGGCCTGCACCGGAAGACATATGAAGAGAGACTTAAGGAGCTGAATATGTATAGCCTCGAGGAAAGGAGAGAGAAGGGGACATGATAGAAACTTTCAAGTATCTCAAGGGAATCAACAAAGTCCAAGAGGGTAGCATCTTTCAAAAAAAGAGGTGTACAAGAACAAGGGGGCACAATGTGAAGATAGAAGGGGGGCGGCTCAGAGGTAATTTAAGGAAGTATTTTTCACAGAGAGGGTTGTGGATGCATGGAATGGCCTTCCGGAGGAGGTTGGAGTCAAAACAGTGGTGGAATCTAGCATGCATGGGACAGTCATAAGGCAATTCTAGGGGGTGGGGGTAGGAAGAAATAGGCTGCTGGTTAACTAGGATCTGCAGCTTATCCAATAGGTAGGGAAATGGGCAGACTGGGTGGGCCAAGCGGTCCTTATCTGCCATCAAAATCTATGTTTCTATGTTACCCTGTGTGCTATATCCGATATGAACAGTCCAAACAACACTGGCCCCAGCACAGAGCCCTGCAGCACACCACTGGTCCCTGGCTTGGGAGATAAGAGTTCTACCCCAACCACCACTCATTGCAGTCTATCCCCTAGCCAACTCCTGATCCAGCCAACCATCTTAGCCCCCACCCCTTTGTGTTCCAGCTTTTCCCCCAGTTGCCCATGAGGGACTGAATCAAAGGCCTTGCAGAAATCCAAGTATAGGACATCCACTGAGTGGTCCTTGTCCAGTTCCCTTGTCACCCAGTCTTAGTATTATATCAGGTTGATCTGGCATGATCTCCCTGAGATGCACCCATGCTGCTGCCCATCCTGGAGATCACTGACCCCCAGGAAGGTTACCAGTCTCTCCTTCAAGATTGATTCCATTAGTTTACCCACTATTGAAGTGAGACTGACCAGTCTGTAGTTGCCCAGCTCATCGTTTGGGCCACTCATGTGGATAGGCACCACATGAGCCAACTTCCAGTCCTGTGGTACATGTTCCGTGTCCAGGGAGGTGTTGAACAGGTCAATGAGTGGCTCGGCTAACACCTCCACCATCTCCCTCAACACCCTAGGGTGAATGCTGTCAGGACCTGGTGCCTTATGCACCCTAAGTGCATTCAGACATTCCAATACTCTACTTACCTGAATCACTTGGTCAGTCACCTCCTACCCCCTCGTCCCCACCCCTTCAGTTCACAGAAGTAGCGGACCTCCTACTTCCCTCTTGAACACAGAGCAAAAGTATTCATTCAGTACCCCTGCCTGCTCCCCCTCCTTCTCCACACACACACCTGCCCTTCCTAATCTGAACTATCCAGTCATTACAAATCCTGTTTTCCCTCATGTACAGTACCTAAATAATTCCTTCTCCCCCTGTCTTATACCCTGGGCCAGCCTCAGCTCCTTGGTGACCTTGGTCTCCCTTACTAACCAGGTTACTTCCCTGGCCCTCCTAGTGTAAAACTGCTTGTCCTCCCCCCTCCCAGTCCTTTTCATTTCTCTAAAAGTAGCTCTCTTGGCCCTTACCCCCTCCAACACCCTCCTGGTCATCCAGCATGGCACTTTGTCCCTGGACTTCTTGCTCAGTGTCCTGGTGCACATTACAGTAGCCTTTCTCAGCCCAGACTTTATGATCTCTCACTTTTGGTGCACATCCATCTCTGATCTAATTTCTTCAAGACACCACCTCAGTATTTCCCTAATCCTTCTGAGGTGTGCCCATCTGAAGTCCACTACCTTTGTTGCTGACCACGTCACCTCCCTGCTCATGCTGAGCCTGAACCACACCAAAAGGTGGTTGCTCCCGGCTAGTGGATCCTCCACCCGTAGCTCCTTCACCATCTCTCCATTAGATAATACCAAGTCTAATAAGTTGCCCAGTCTGGTTGATTCACCAAACAACTGCACCAGGTGACTATCAAGGAACACATCCAGAAGTACCTGTTCCCTGGTGCTAGAGGTGGCTTGGGTTCCCCAGTCCACCCCAGACAGACTGAGGTCCCTAACAATCACCACGCTCCCCTTGCTACACACCCTTCTAATCTGATCTGCAAACTCCCTATCCATCTCCTCATACTGTGCTTGTGGTCTATACATGATCCCTATCCTCAGTTTCTTATCCTTTGCATCCAGGAACTGCATCCATAGTGCCTCCATCCTCCCCCTTCTCCCCCTCATCCCTTGTGCACCTATTCCCATCCTTTACATAAATCACCACCCCTCCTCCCTTCCCCACTCCCCTGTCCTTTCTATACACCTTTTACCCAGGAATCACCAGATCCCAGTCCTGGTGTTGGCTAGCCCACATCTCCATGATGGCCGCCACATGCACCTTCCCTTTGACTACCTAGGCTCCTTGCATTGAAGGTACCCTTCACCCAGCCCCAACCTTCTCCTTTCCCCGTGCCCCCTCCACCTGATTTCCCCCCCTCTGCTCCCCTCCTTACAAATCCTACTGTCTTGTGGGGTTAGCTCATCTCGCATTATGCAGTGATTGCACAGACTAAAACAGACATGTTTAATATTGTAGCATTATTAGATGCTCAGTGGATGACTGTGGTCCTGAGGGTGGTGCAGAGAGGAGGGAGGGTAGTCAGTGGTGGCAGCACCTCAAAGAGGACCTTGATGTAGACCCATACAACATATAGTGACATGTTGTGAGGCATAAAGTGAGTACTGACAATAGTAATACATTATGAATATGATAACATTTTAAGGTCTATTCCCAGTAATAAAAAAGCAACTTAGACTTGTGTAATCCAGACTGACAGTAATAGAAAGGATGCATGGATCCTGAGAGCAACCATTCATACAAGTACAGTACAATATAATTATATACTGTATTATCATTTTCCAGTAAAAATAAATAATGGAAAAATCCATCACTGAAAATGGCTCCTAACGTTGGTACTTCTGCATACTTTTGCTTGACATTTCAGATACATATTCCCCAAGGTGTCCCCTAAATACTCCTGGAAGCACAGGTTGGCAGTCCAAAGGCAAAGTGGTTTTCGTGGAGCGATTTCATGTGATGACTGACAAACAGCAATCCGGGCCTATATAAAATATGCATTTTAAACCATCACAGACAATGGTTCCCAGCTTTGGCATTTCTGCATACAGCACTTTTGCCTGCAATTCCAGATTCATGTTCCCCAAGGACTCCCCTAAACATTCCTTGAAGCATAAGTTAGCACTCCAAGGGAAAGGTGTTTTTTTGAGAGTGATTTCATGTGATGGCTGACAAATAGCACCCAGGACCTATAGAAAGAATGCATTTCAAGCCATTGCATGAAATGGCTGATAACTTTGACATTTCTGCATACTTTCGCCTAAAATGTCATGATCATGTTCCCCAGTGTGCCCCTAAATATCCATCAAAGCACAAGTTGGTACTCCATGGGAAAGGTAGTTTTCAGAAGGTGATTTCATGTGATGGTTTACAGTCAGCAGACATGTTCCATAGAAAGAATACATTTTAAAGCAGCAGTACTACGAAATCAGGAAGTGACCTATCAAAATTCTGTTTTTCGGCTGTAAGCATGTGGCCAAAGTTCCAGTTTCCATACCTGTAAATGTTTTTTTTTCCAGTCGTCTTTAGTTTTTTAGATATTTGCAATTTATTTGAAGTGTTGTAGCGCTACAACAAAAATAGCGGCTGACTAATTTCAGCTGCGCTTTTTCTTCAGGTCACATCACATCTTTTGACAACAGGGGATCTGCTGACCATTCCAGATGACCCTGCAAGTCATAAACATGTGCATTTGGCAGCAGAGGGGGTTCCAGTGCAACATGCTTAGTGGAAGAAATGTAAACAAAAGCAGAGAATAACTAAGCAAATTACTCAGCGATAGTACAATGCCGGTTAGAAAGAGTACCAGGTATATGATTAGCAGGGCACAGAGAATAAACTGTCAAAAAAGTGCAATTTTTTCTCATAGTGCTGCTGCTTTAATGCAGCAGTGCATGAATCCGGTGAAAATTCTGACCTATACTGTTTTATGCTACTTTAAATTGACCCTTATCTCCTTACTTGTATGATACAATTCTTTCCCTGCTTTGAGTCTCCTTTAGTACTTTTCTTTTACATTACAAATAATAAAAGTTGCATTCCTTTTAAAATGGCTCAGACCAGCTTTTCATCACTATTCCCAGCTGTTTTTGAACACCTACTGTTCTATAAGGCCAGGGAGCACTGCCTGCTGCATGCTAGTTCATTTTAGTCACAACAGCAGTGATTTTAAACAACTGATGTACAAAAACAGCACAGAATACAGAAGAAAATCTGGTCCAAGCCATATTAAAAAGAGCACTCCCTTTATTTCAGATGTGAAAAAAAGTACTAAAATAGATTTAGTGGCCCCATGCACGAAGGGGAGCAAGCTATGCACCAAATTCACTACTGCCAGCCACCTGTCTGTGGCCCTGCCCTCCCAGTGCACAGGACTCCACAGGGCAGCTAGGGGTGGCATCGCAGGTCTGGCTGGGCACCCAATCAGATGTCTGACCTGGACCCGCACTGGATCCCTTGTGTGGTGGGGGGGCGCACCTTGGCAGCGCATCCCATGGAACACTGACAGCTAGCAGCAGTGGCAAGTGAGGGAGGGCAATGGGGCTGGCCCTCCAGCAGCACCAGTTGGTGCCATGGGTCAGATGGGGGGCATGCCTCCTGGCAGTGGGGGGACTGGGGTGTCCAGCACTGCTGTCGGGGGATTGCCATGGGGAGCAGCTGGGGGGGTGGCAGCCCTGTGCTGGTGCTAATGCCCCTGTGCAGGGTGAGTGTGCAGTGGGGCTGGGTGTGCCAGACACACTGCTGTCTGCTGGGGTGGGTGGGTGGCATCCGGCGTCCCAGTTCTACGACCCTGGGGAGTGGGTGGGCAGTTCACCCTGTCTAGCAGGGTGTGCAAGGGTGCATTGGGGGTTTACAGCATGGTCCTCTCTAGTGTACCCTGCACCCCCATGCATCCCTATGGCCAGCACTTCTTGCCATAGTGCATGATGCATAGGTGCTGGCCCACACCTTGCCAGCCCCAGTACATTGCTCCTCGAGCCGCCAGGGGATCAGGTGCATCTGTGCTGTGTGCCCCCTATGTGCATCCCACATGGGGATGTGTAGGGCATGGAGTGGTTGCTCACCCCAGTTATGCATGCACAGCCACCCAATGGATCATGCATAGGGCCCAATGTGTGCAAAGACAGGTATCATACAAGTCAATATATAAGGGGTATTCCAAAACAGAATAAAAAACTAGATGTCAAATTTTTTACCACAGTCATTAAAGGTGTCTGAAAAAAATCTTCCACTGGCAGAATTTCTGCAAAAATGCGGAAAGTAAATTAGCAACTTTCACAGAAATTTTGACTTAGAACAGTGGAATAAATGTATAAATTACTGATTATTCTATTAAACTATGGAGAAAAAAGTCTGCAGTACTGATAACTGAATAGTGGAATAATTACATGTATCACAGAATAATTCATTAAAATGCAGAAAAAATTCCTCAGAACTGTTATTCCACAGTTCATGTGTATTATTCCGCAGTTCAGCCAAAGGATTCTGCAGACCAGGACAGAAATTCGCCAAACACATTTGAAAGATTCCAATCTCACCAATGGTGGAAGTTCAGAAAATTCTGCAAAATTTCCAAATATTTGCGGAAGTTCCACAAAAGTGTAATTCGCAACTTTCGCCACTTCTAATAGTCATGCACTGCTGCTTTAAACTATTACACAAAATGGTTCCTGTCGTTTACATTTCTACATACTTTCACCTGAAATTTCAGATTCCAGTTCCCCAGGGTGATCCCTAAATATTCCTGGAAGCACAAGTTGGTACTTAAAGGAACATTTGGTTTTCTGGGGCTGATTTCACATCATTAATAGTGTTTAATAGTGACACACCTATTGAAAGAAGAGAATGAACTGCTGGGGTGGCCTATAGAATGGGATAAAGGTAGCATGTGGCATTGACATTTCTGCAGCACAAAATGGGTGTAGTGTCAATGGCCAAAGAAAAACACTGGAAAACCATTTGCCATGTGAACGGCAGAAAACAACATGATGCTGGACACAGCTGTACTCTGCTAAGTATCAGTTTTATTCAAGTGCTCAAATGCAAATAGTGCAAAATTTAAACATACAGTACCCTGTGAACACTTAGTTTTGTGGTGCCCTCAGATCTACACTGAATTCCACTCTGCTCATCAGATACTGCTCTTGATTTTCATATTTTCAAGACATTCTATGACATTAATAACTCCCATTCCATGATGTTCATGTAAATTGCCTGGAAAGGAGTTTGTGATGTCATAGAATGTTCAGGCAGTATGAAAAGAGAGAGCAGCAACTACTGAGGAGAGATGTATTCAGGGTAGTTACAAAGGCAACAAAATCAGATTATTAGTTTGACAGAAAAGGTCAAAAACATATCAGAGTGCAGAACAGCCAATAAAAGGACAACTGGAGGGTTTCTAGAGATGTAAAAACTGCTTCCTATCACCTTTAAGGGCAAAATACCCCGCCACAACGTTAACTCTGGGGGCAAGGTTTTAACAATAGTAACCTAGAATGGGAATTCCCTCTATGAAGAAAACATGCTTCGTTGCATACAAAATTAGGTGGAGGAATGTATTTTGCTACACTCCAGTGTTTATTTACCAACATCCAATCTCTAATACACAGATTTAAAAAGATATGAATATTATAAAACACCACAAGTGCAGAATACTACATAGTGTCCAGTAAGGAGCAACAACTGATAACTGTAATACTTTAACTTACAGTATATATAACTGAACTTCATATAATAACAAGAAATCCCTTTAGAAAATCTGCATCTCTGTATTTTTTTCTCTGGGTAACATTTCATTTATTGATTGACTGTGGGTGCACTGTGCTACATGGCCCTTTTATGACATCAACCAGACACAAAACCAGAAGTTGTACACAAACATAATGACTATAAACACACACTTTTATTAATTAAAATGCATATGCTAAAAACATTTGCAATCAGATATGTTGTACGGATATTTCCTAAAATGTCCTTTGACCATTTATATGGTACTACTAGACTAATGACATGTGGAATTGTATTCCATACTTCTGGAATGATTTATGAAAACCTTCAAGTACCAGGGGTGCCAAAAAGAAGACTGAAAATGAGATGTGACACCTCAGCTCAGCCATCATGTGTAAATAATTTGCTTTTTACTGTAAGCACTTGGGGATACAGTGTATGAAACACAGTGTGTAAGTGAAGATTCTATACCTTTCTACAGTGCACACACTGCCTGTAGTCAATTAACCCTTGCATGGCTACTGACTGATATATCAGTCTAAAATTCCATTACATTCTAATTCTGTCAGCAGCCTAAGGGTTAAAAGTACCAGTTGTAGTGAGAGGTTCCCAATAAGTATTTCTCACTTTGTCTTCCAATTTTCAACACTGACCTTGGGTCTTAATTTTACTCTACTACATCTCCTGGATTCAATACCGCAGCAAATGTCAACTTGCTTCCTCAGCAGCAACACAGCAAAATACAGCCACCAGACACCAGAGAACCAATGCTATAGTGCATATAATGCACTTACTTTTTAGCAGAATACTCAGTTATCAAATTCAGACTAATGGATGAGTCACCCATTACAGACAGAAGTAACATGTCATAAAAAGCAGCATAACTGGACCTTCCCAGAGTCAGGACTAATGCTGGGGGTAGGTCTTTCTCCTACCAAGCCCCCCACCTGTGGAACAACCTCCCTCCTCTTGTACAGAAGGCCTCCTCTCTTAGGAGCTTCTGCACCAGACTAAAGGCTCATATGATTGACGGCAGCACCTGCCACTGCCACGGCCCATAACTTGGCCCCCCTCCACCCAAGTTAACCCTCCTGTAGTGGGCCTACCTAGGTACCCCCTCCAAATCCTAGGCACTTTGGCCTTGTTTACAGTTCCATAGATAGATAGATTATTGTACTATAGATAGCTCTCCTCTTGTAAAAAGCAAGTTATGAGCCATGACTATTTCCCGGCCAGGTAGTAGCTAGGCATAAACAGTATCATGTTGATAACCATGGCTGTAACCTGCATGCAAACCTGTAATTGTTTTCTGTAACTTAATGTTTCCTCTCTGTATCAAAGTAAGTATTGTTATCCCGTGTCTCCTCTGAAAAAGGGACCTGCGGGGCTCAGTGGGCCTACCAGGTCACCAAAATTTAATAAATAAATAAAATAAATAAATAATACAGAGGCAGTTTGAGAAAAGAGCAGGAGGAAGTACACATAAACAGCAAACGTGTACAGATGATTTCTAGTTAGTTTCATTTTTGTAAATTTCTCCTAGGGGCATGCATTTTAAAGCATAATACCCTGTGCAATGCATAATGGATATTCAAATTATTCTGCATGGTTGTGTATATTTGGGGGGTGTAAGCTATACAAGATAGCTCAACTGGCACTACATTTTGCATACCATACTCAGATCTCACCACAGCTGATTCATGCACACTTAGTGTAACAATAATCTTTGCAATCTACACAAAAAAGCATGCATGACTCCAAGAGGAAGCTACTGTACGCTTATACCTATTATAAGTTGTGTGCTTTTTAAAGGATTCAAGATCACCATGAAAATGCATAAAACAAAAACTATAGAAAAAGTAAAACAAGTCTGGCCAGAGCAACAGCAGCTGCTAATGCATTAATGTGATAAGAGATTTATATATGTATGTATGTATACATGTATGTATATATGTATGTATGTATGTATGTAAGTATATATTTCAAATGTTTTACCATAAAAGACATATTGAGTTGGTAACAGTTGTTTTTCAGTTGAAACTTGGGGAAAGGAAAAGATAACAGATACAAAAATACAGAATATAATACAGTCAGACCTGGTTAATCCATGTCTTGTTATTACATATACCTGATTATCCAAAGAGGGAACCTCTGAAACAGAGTTTTTGCTATGTTACTTGCCTCTTTAATTTTGAAACCGTTGTTTCTGAATCTGAATCCTGTGTTCAGAGTACACAGACCATTATCCCCATTCATTTTAACCTGGGTAATCCATTGAAGGTGTTACTGGGTGTGCTAATGGCAGTCTTCTGAATCCCTCTTAATATCCTCTGTCATGTTAAAGGTAAAAGGAAATGAGGTTTAGATAGTTGACTGCCTCCCTCACCCATTTTTTCTTTCAATGCCAGTATGTGTTCTGATATGCTTTGATAAATAAATAACCTAGCTTTAGGATGCACTTGGCTCTAATTCAGTTAAACTCGCTTCACTCACTTTCTTTTCATATTCCTAAACATTTCATGGAATCAGTGACACCATCACAGGCTAGTCATATGAATGGGTTGGAATGGTGTTACTAATGTCATAGAATGTCCAGGCAGTTGAAAAGAGAAAACGCCAACTGCTAAGGAGAAAGGAATTCACAGTAGTTTCAATCACAAAAAAATACATTATTAATTTAATAAAAAAGGTCAAAACATGGAAACTAGAATATTTTAACTGCTCAGCACTGTATTACCACATTTCTAATTTTCTAATGAAGTAAACAAAAAATTATTTTGGTCATTGACTGGTTACTACATATATTTTTATTACATAAGAAAATGGTCAAAAATAAATGTTTACGAATTAACCAGCTCTGACTGTACATAGAAATGGAATAAGTATAACAAACATAAACAGAACAATGATGCAGAAGAATAAACTAACAAAAATAAGTTACCAAGCAATATGTTGTGGAATTCACCAAAGAACAATTAAATAGTTATCAGTGTAACAAAATAATAACTAAGGAAATTACTGATAGTATGGGAGAGATATAGAATAAATGTGTGACTTAGTTGTACCTGTATTGCTGTGATATAAAAGTCCCACATTTACACAACAATAGCAGGACATTAAATAGCCGGTATCACATTGCATTTTGTGATGCAAACCGGCTGCTCATGTGATCAATTTTTACTTTTGGATTACAAAAAAATGCAATCCATTCTGTGGCACTCCCTCCCCTCACATCTCAGTCCCACCACTCTCCCCAACAATGGTGTTATACAGGCTATCAAAAAACTGAAAAAAAATACTAGTCTGGGCCCAGACGGTATTCATCCATGGCTTCTGATCAAACCTCTATAAATATTTCTCTACTTTTGTCAATTATCTTCAACAAATCCTTTCAAGAAAGCATTGTACCAAATGATTGGCATTCAGCAATAGTTATTCCCATATTTAAAAAGGCAATAGAGGTTCTGTGCAAAATTATCATCCAATTAGCCTGACCTCAGTGGCTGGTAAATTAATGGAATGAGTAATGAAGTCTCTAATAGATCAAGATTGTAAAAAATTAGGAATTTATGATTCAAATCAGCATGGGTTTACTCACAAATATTCCTGCACCACCAATCTGATATATTTTTACAATAATGCAAGTACTCTACTAGATGTGGGCATCCCTACTGATATAACTCTTTTGGACTTTAGTAGAGCTTTCGATATAGTCTCACATGAAAAACTCATTACTAAAATGCACAGTCTAGGTTTGTCACCTGATATTGTCAACTGGACTTTAAACTGGTTGACAAATCAGTCTCAGAGAGTCAGAATTAATGATATCTTGTCTGATTCAGGTAGTGTGACGAGTGGTGTACCACAGGGGTCGGTCTTGGGACCAACATTGTTTAATCTCTTTATTAGTGATTTACAAACAGGGCCAAATAACTTCATGGTTAAATTTGCAGACAATACTAAATTGGGGGGCAAGGTTAATAATCAAGAAAATAGTTCTGCATTAAAGAAGGATTTGGAAAAATTAACACTTTGGGCAAATGAAAATCATATGCAGTTTAATCCAGACAAATGTTTAGTAGTGCATTTCAGTGTAAATAATCCAAAAACGATATATTATATAAACAGACTACCACTTCACTCATCAAATTGTGAAAAAGATTTAGGGATATACTTTATGCTAATAATAAACTTACATCAAATGATCACTGTGTAAGAAGTGCTTGCATGACCAACAGACTTCTGAGGCAAACAAATTGCACTTTAGTTAATCGCACTGAACAATGCCTCATTCTATTGCATAGGGCATACATTAGACTGTATCTAGACTATGGCTGCCCTTTCTGGAATCCAATCCAAAAAAAAAGACATAGCAATTCTTGAACAGGTTCAAAGGAGAGTAACTAGAATGATTCCAAGATTGCAAACTTGGATTATCAGAACAGATTAAAAGCTACTGGTCTCTTCTCTCTTCAAACTAGAAGATTAAGAAGTGATATGCTTATGGTTTTTAATTTAATAAATTCACCAGATCTAATGGAAAATTGTGGTCTAACACGCTCCAAAAGGAGACATGTTCCGAGACTACATAATAAACAGCTTGAAGTAAAAACTTATAAAACCAGCAAAAGAGGAAACTTTTTTCCAATAAGAGCATCCATTGTATGGAACACCTTGCCACAAGAGTTGGTAGAGGCAACTAGTACCACTGTCTTTAAAAAAAAATTAGATGTTTGGTTGAGGGATAATAGATAAATAATGTCCCACATGGTGTGGGGAACAGTCTTGATGGGCTTTGGCCTTCTTCTGTTCTTTCATACCAAGTAATACCAAGTAATGTACCCACAGACACTCACCCACAAGTAGTTAACTTTCTTCAGTGACCTCCAGGTTTTGCCAACAGTATACTAACAGTCTCAACACTGTGGCTCAAATGCCAGAATTCAATCCCAATAGTGCTTAGAAGTATCACAAGCAACTACTGGCAGGCAGGCCACCACAGTGAGACCATTAGCAAAGTACTGGCAGCACCCTGCAGATTACTGGAGAAAGTTAACTCCTTGTGTGTGAGTGCCTGTGGGGACATGGGTGGGGGGATGGAGGGGCTGAGTTGAGTGGGGGAGGATTTTGCATATATGGTATTGGGGCTATTATGAGCTGGCATACCTCTTAACCTTTTGTCACTGAAATGAGGGACACTGGTCATTAAAGTGAGGGACACATCCTTAAATATGAAGATAAATACTCAGAACACAGTGAAAAACCATTGTAGGTACTTGAATAAAAATTATTTTTATTCAGCATCTTAGAATACTATGACATTTTACACTAAAGCCTGAATTTGAGTGTGCAGTACATTTTCTATGAGGAAGGGGTGAGGGACAAAGCAATTCTGAGGTGGAAAATAAGGACTATCCCTCATAATCTGGGACAGTTGAGAGGTATGTTACCTGGTGCCTCATTTGGTAGGGTATCTGAAAGCAGTCTGGATCTCATAGAAACATAGAAATATAGACTTTGACAGTGGATAAGGACCACTTGGCCCATTTCCCTACCTATTGGATTAGCTGCAGATTCTAGTTAACCAACAGCCTACTTTCTCCTACCCCCACTATAATTGTTATGTCTGTCCCATGCATGTTTGAATTCCCCCACTGTTTTAGACCCCACAACCTCCCCAAGAAGGCAGTTCCATGCATCCACCACTCTCGCCATGAAAAAAATACCTCATAGGGTTCATAGAATAAGTACGAGTTCAGTGAGTAAGATTACCATTTATGGACTCACCACCAATTATTGGTGGAAATCAAACTTAGAGTCTCCCATGTATAAATCCAGATTTGTCTTAAAGGAATCCAAAGTGGTATTAGATACAATATTCTCAGGCAGTTTATTCCAGAAATGTACCACTCGTTGTGTGTATCACTGATTTCTCTTTTGAGTATTGTTTTGGGTAACTTTTAATTTCATTGAGTGTGATCTAGTATTATCATTCGACTGATTTCTAAGTAGGCCTATTGTTTCAAGGATTGAGTCATTTTGGAGAGCTTTATAAGTTAGACATAAGAAAACTTCCAAAGAAAACTGCTGCACTCCAGTGCTGGGTTGTGCAACACAGGCCAGATATTGTTGCCATAGTGGAGACCTGACTCTCAGCATCAACCCCTGACTCAGCTGTCTCCCTCCATTGGCTTCATCATCTTCAGGGAAGACAGAGTTGGCAAGCATGGGGACGGATGCACTGTCTACCTCCGTGACTCTCTCCTTAGCTATGCTCCCCCTACCCCCAAGCTCGATCATGAGCCCTAAGCTGTCACCATAAAAATCTCCCCTGACCCGGGCAGGGGCCCTCTCTATCTCACCACTGCATGCATGCCTCCATGGAGTCAGGGACTAGCAGTCCACTCCCTTACCGACTATCCATCCACCCTACCCCACAAAGCTGAGCAGCTCATCCTAGATGACCTCAATATCAACTGGCTTAGCTCCACCACCGTACACATAAAAGATACTTTTACCGCCCTTGACTTCTCTCAATTAGTCACACTGCTGATCAGATTCAGTCAGTCAAGTGGCACCAGCTCTCTCCTTGACATAATTGTCTCCAACCTCTCCCACAAAATAAAGGATGTTAATATCTTACCTAACTCACTCAGTGACCACTCACCCATCCTCTGTCACTGGTCTTCACCCACACAAAAACTCATGCCCCAAGTCACCTCCCACCACCGCTTTCATCCAGGGGGCCTCATTAAACTGAGGCAGCACCTATCCCATATAGACTGGACCCCAATCTCTCTCGCAACAGATATAGACACAGCACTAGTCTACCTCACCAGTGCTTTCTGCAAGGTCTGTGACCTCTTTGCCCCCTTTACCAGCACCCTCCCAAGGCAACCAATTCCCCCTTGGATCTCCCCCACTCTCATTCAACAATTGAGACAGAGAGAAAACCTATGGCATATCACAGTGGAGTCGGGCAGGCCTGCAGACAGACGGGTCTATAATGCTGCTCGTAATAAATGCACCTGGGCCATATGGCAAGCAAAAGCCAAACACTACCAAACCCTCCTGGCCTCCTCCTGGGGCTCTTCATGCACTTTCTGGGACAATATTAAGGAGTTCAATGGAAAAACCTGCTCCCCCATCCCAGATAGCGATCAATTGCATTATCACCACTGACTCCCTACATATTGCTGAATGCCTCAACATGACCTTCTCAGATCTCAGCTCAGTCCTACCTACCCATTTCTTTGACCTGGTAACTTCTTCAGCCCCCCACCATGGATCACCCCCAATTTCTCCTCCTCACCATGTCCTGCCACGAAGCTAAACCTCTCCTGCTAAAAGCCCTCTCTGGCCACAATCCCAAATGCGATCCAATCAACTCCAGAATTCTCTGGCTAACTCTAGATGTCATGCTAACCCCTCTCCCTGACCTGCTAAACTGCTCCCTTTGTCTTGGTCAGTTCCCGAGCACCTGGAAGTCAGTTGAAATCACCCCAATTCATAAGAATGGAGGCCACACAGTACCAAATAACTGCAGGCCAATCTCCATCCTTCCCCCTCTCTCCAAAGCCCTGGAAAAAATAGTCTCCACCCAACTCATGGAATACCTCACCAAATACAACATACTATGTCCAGAGCAGCATGGCTTCTGCCCTGGACATAGCACTATGTCGGCCCTACTGGAGTTCTCACAGCACACACACTCTGCACTTGACTCTGGTGACATTACCGGGGCAGTGTTCATAGACCTATCTAACGCCTTCGACACAGTGTGTCACCCTCTCCTGCTCAACTCCCTCCACAAACTGGGTTTCTCATCTAGCTCCCTTGCCTGATTCTCTAGTTACCTCCATGACAGATCCCAATGGGTCAAGATAAATGGTACCCTGTCAACCACACTACCTGTCTGCTCTGGTGTCCCCAAGGGGTCCATCCTGGGCCCCACTCTGTTCAGTCTCTTTCTCAGCACCCTTCCCAGCTCCTGCTCAGGCAAAATGCTCCTATTTGCTGACAATGCGGTCCTTGTTATCTCCCACCCTGACCCCATCACCCTCCAGGACTTCCTCCAGCTCATTTTCAGCCAAGCTGAAAAATGGTTCCTCAGCCACCGTCTGATCCTGAACCTCAAAAAAACTAATCCATGTTCTTCGCCCACCATCAAAACAATGCCAGTTATGCCACCCTACTCATCCTCCCCAGCACCAAACACCCCACTGAACATGTACCAGCATACAAATACCTGGGCATCACCTTCGACACAGCACTCACCTTCCACGCCCACCTCAAACCCCTGTCCACTGCAGTAAACACCCGAATTGGTCTCCTCTACTGCCACAGAGACTGCCTCCCTCAGGCTGCCCTCTGGCTGGATATCTCCTCCTCTATCCTGTCTTTGGCTGACTACGGGCTTCCTATCTATGCTGCGGCTGACAAAACCGCACTCACCAAAGTCCAGATCTCAATAAACAAGGCCTGCAGGCTCCTGACAGGTGCCCATAACAGAACTCAGTCATGCCAGCTCTCTTCCTACTCTAATCTACTCACCTTTGATGAGTGCCTATGCTACCACACCTGCATACTGGCCAAAAAAATCACCATTTGGGTTCTCCCCTCCTGGGGTTACCTCATCCCTAAAACCAGCCTCCCAGATGGCTGCCACCTGATGTGCAGCCAAGGCCACCTTCCAGGTTCCAAGAGCTAGGACCTCACTCGCCTAAAGGTCCTTCTACCACAGAACACCCTCCTTGTTTGACTCCCTCCCCCGTCATATCACTAGCATCCCCAAAATTGACCCTTTTAAAAATGCCCTCCAGAAACACCTCACGGACACTCAGATTTGTAAGTGCCCCTGACTGCCCTAGAGCCTGCACTCTTCTGGTTCTCTGAATCTGACAATGTCCTCTTGGACTGCCTCTTCCACCCCCAATCCCACTCACTGGAGACCACGGTCCTCACTCTCCCCAGGACTCGCTCCATAGACACACTAGAGCAGGCCTATTATCTTATGAATGTTGGTTGAATCTGTAATTAATTGCAAACCTCTGAGTTTCCTCTTTTATGTATTATTTGGAATTGCTGTGTATATTCCCTTTATTGTACCTCACCTGTATCAACCTCCATTGTTTTATTTCACTATCATGTGTTGTCTACCCTCATGCAATGAAGTGGATTTGCAAATGAGTCTCTGACTCACAGGTTATAAATCCGATTTATAAAATAAATAAATAAATAAAATAAGTCACCGCGTAGTCTTCTGTACTCCATGGAATAAAGGCCTAGAGTTTTTAGTCTAGTTTTATAGTCAAATTCATTTACTATATAAACTTTTTTGTAGCTTTACGTTGAACCCTTTCTATAAGTTTTTTATTCCTTTTCAATTAGGGCACAACAACTGAAGTGCAGTATTCTAAATGTGGTCTAACAAGACCAGCATATAAGGGGATGATCACATTTTTGTACCTACTTTTTATATTTTCTAAGAATGCAACTTCATGTCTTATTTGCTTTTTTGACAGCAGTAGTTGTATGCACATCAAAGGTAAAATCCTTAGAAAGAATGACACCTAGTCTTATTCATGGTCAATTATCTGTAAATCAATATTATTGATTTTGTAAATATACCATGGATTGTTTTTCCTAAATGAATTATCTTGCATTTAGTTTCATTAAACAGTAAATTGTTACTTTTTGACCATTCAACAAAGTGTGTTAAATTATTTTGTATATCAAAGGCAGAATTTGCATCAGTTATACAGCCTAGTTTGCAGTCATCAGAAAATTTAGCAAGCCACCATTTGTTAGTTAGTGGGCTCATGGTAGATATTTTATTTTTTATTTATTTATTTAGATCTAGGATTACAATTACTTTTGAGCCAAGGCTCTTTTACAAAGGTTTTACAAAGGTATAATAATATATTAAAAAGAACTGATCCCAGCCCAGAGTCCTGAGGGACCCCGCTAGTAACCTGACTCCATGCTGAAAGATGACCTTTTACTGAGACCTGTTGTGTATGGTCTGACAACCATGCATATATTCAATTTATGATCACAGGATGTAGTTTTAAGAACTCAAGTTGTTTAATAAGTATTTGATGGGACACAGAGTCAAAGGCCTTAGAAAAAATGAGAAAAATTATATCCACAGATAAACCCTTGTCCAATGCTTGACATAATCTGCCTCTGACAAACCCATGCTGGTAAATATCCACATAATCTATTTCTGCTAAATATTTAGTTATTCTGTCTTTGAGTATTCTTTCTAGCAGTTTACAGATTACCACAGTTAAGTTTATGAATCTGTAGTTTTGTGGTAAGCCTTTACTGCCACCTTTATGTAAAGGAATGACTATGGCCTTTTTCCATATTGGGACAGTAGAGCTAGTATTCAATGAGTGACTGAACAATATTGTTGAAGGTCCAGTCAGATAATCAGTACAATTTTTACAAATATTGGTGGTATACCATCAGGCCCTAGTGACCCACTGGATTTTAATAAACTAATCCCATCAATAACTTCCTGTTCAGATATTAGAATGAAGGGGATATCAGTTGTTTTATTTGGTAGATAATCTGTACACTTTGATTTAAATACATTTGTAAAATCATTATTCAGATTAGGTGCTATTTCTGATTCATCGGTAAGAATGCCTTCTGGAGTGTGTAAGGGACCTATGGTGAGGCTATTTTGTTTTAATGAACCAATGTAATTGTAAAATGACTTTTTATTGTCTTTTATTGTTCTAGCCAAATTTTCTTCTAGTTTTTGTTTTTGCTTTCTAATCATATTCTTACTTTTATTGACTATTGTTTTACATAATTTCTAGTTTGATGTGGTAGGATTATTTTTGCTTTTTTTTGTACAGTTTCTGTTTCTTTGCTATGATTTTTTTTATATTATTATTCCACCATATTGGAGATCTTTAATTTTTCATATATGTTTTCCTCGTTGGAACTCATGAGTTAATGCAAAATTGAAGTTTGCCATAAATCGTGCTCCAAGTTTTTTCTAAGTCACAACCTGTAAGATCTCTGACCCAATTCTATTTTTTTAAGATGTTCTTTAACACAAAGGTAATCTGCTTTGTTAAAGTTTTTTTATCACTGTGCAGCCATTCAGTTTAAAGGAAAGTGTAAGGTTCATTGATGTGAGGACCATATTATGGTCACTGTTAGACAAGGGATGTATAACCTTGACTTGAGTGTTTGCATCGTCAATGTTGGTAAAGACCAGATCTAATATGCACCTGTCTCTAGTTGGTAGTTTAACTAGTTGTTCCATGTTATTTATAATCATGAGGTCTAGGAGTGTTAAATCAAGAGCAGAGCTTCTCTTGCAGACTTCCCAGTTTATATTTGGGATGTTAAAATCACCCGTGAGTATACAATTTTTTTCAACCTAACTGAAAGATTTAGTATGAGTGAGTGGATTGAATGAGTGAGTAAGTGAGTGTGTGTTTTGGGGTTATTGAAATAGATGAAGCAAAGACACAACTAATATTAATAAAAGGTTTTATTCATGTTAAAATATATTTTTTTAAAATTACACTTAACTTCAGCTGAGATAGCATATCCAGTTAGTTTGATTTTTAATCTGTCTTTCTGCTTGGGAGAAGTGCCTGATTTATGGAAACACTCATTTGTTGTACCAATTCGCAAAGCAGGTTCAACTAGTGAATTCACAAATTACAGACCAATCTCTATTCTGTCGGCTTTGTCCAAATTGCAAGAGAAAATAGTTTTTGGACAGTTAACTGATTACATAGAAACATATAGTTTGTTATCACAATGCCAACATGGCTTTAGGAGGGGGATTGAGAGTGCCTTGGTCAAGTTCACGAGCGCGGTCCATGAAGGTATGGAGAGAGGTTGCCTGACTGGGGCCGCTTTTGTGGACTGGACCAAGGCATTCAACTTAATGGATCATTTTCTTCTTGTAGAGAGACTCAAGCATATAGGGGTGGGGACACCTGTGTTGGCTTGGGTATCTAACTATCTCTCAAATAGGTTTCAAATGGTAAAGATTGGTGGCAGCATATCTGAAAAGGTACTGGTCAAGTGTGGAGTCCACCAGGGCTCCATACTGTGACCAATTTTATTTTCTATCTTTTTTGATTCTGTCACTTTATCTGTTAACAATGCACACTTAGTTATGTATGCAGATGATGCTGTTGTTTTCTGTCAGGGAGGAATACTGTCTGAGCTTAATATAACTCTGACTAAGAAACTTAAAGCTATGCAAAAATGGTTGATAAATAACAAATTAGTATTAAATAAGCAAACAACTAAAATCATGTTATTTGGCACCTCAGCTAAGTTGGAAGATACTTGTAATGGTCTGCATGTTAAGTCACTGGATGGTATTATGTATGAGAAGGTTAACAACATTAAGTACTTGGGGGTAGTTTTAAACTCAACATTAACACATGACTTGCATATACAGGCTATTACAGCTAAAATGCATTCCAAAATAGTTTTATTATATAGGTTATGTAGTTTTTTGATAGATGAGGTGCAATTGGCAATCACAAATCAGTGTTTGTTACCTATTTTGAACTATGCCTCTATTGTGGTGGATAATGCTCCTGATAGTACTGTAAGATGGAAATCAGTGTTGTTGCACAAAAATTGGCAGATTTGCTCTTTTGATACCCAACAGTATACATCATTATACTATATTGGAAAATATTGGCTGGTTATCAGTTAAACAACATCACAAGTTTGTTATGGCCAAATTTATCTATAAAATACAATATACAGGTGTACCTTTAAGGCTAAAAAATCAACTTGAAACACCTTGTACAAAATCACATACAAGATCTTCAAGGGATCTAACTATGTTAACAATTCCATATATGCATACTGTACATTAAGTGGGCAGCTATCTTTTGCTTACTCTGCACCAACAGTATGGAATAATATTCCAGCACAAATTAGAGGCATAGGTAACTATGGGTCTTTTACAGCAGCATTAACAGCATATCTTAGGGATATGTCTAAGTGTAATTGTTTTTTTAGGCAGAGTTCTGTAATACTTGTTGCACATATTTGTTATGAACTACAGTTCTTGTGACTTGGAATGTGTAGGAAAACTTAAACTAAACTAGGTTTTTTTATCTTAATGTGTCTTTAGTGTTACTTGTTTTATTTAGATGTGGAATATTTATTCCTATTTAAGTATTGTGTATGAAATGCAATCTGTTTATTATATTATAGGTATTTTTTATTGACCACGCGTTGTACCTGTAAAAGGGATTGTATCTCAGTGTGCTTACCCATATACAAATAAAAATCAAATCAAATCAAAATCCAATTTTTGCTGGGGTCCTGCTTTTATACATTTTTACAGTGTAGTTACATAGGAAAGGTCAGTTAACATACAATATTTCATTTTCACTGGTGTCCTGATTGCACCTATTGTTATTATGTATTTCCCAATAGTGACCAGATGAGATGCAGTATCTTGTTTTCAGAGGGATCTTGCTTATGGCAAATGCATGTAGTAATTTACACAGTTTATGCAATTTATCGTTTCTGTAGAAAATGGGGATTTATAATGGCAGCATGGAATTATGGAGCTAGTGAGGTGCTGGCATCATGGGGAGCACCCTGATGTTGCTTACTATTTGTTTGCCCATGACAGCTCAAATGAGTTACAATATTTTCAGTGGAATCCTACATCTACCTGTAGTGTGATGTACAATAGCCCATGATGCAGAACCCAGAAGCACAGTTAGCAACAGCGTTGGTTTAGTACTGACACATTGACCACAAGTACTGTATAATCACAATGCAAAAATAAATCTATTATTACAGATCATTGTTTAATAATATTGCATGTTCTGTAGTCTGCTATGGAAAGGCTTGACTCCCTCCAATCAGCAATCCAGCTTATACATATGTTTTGCTTCATATCAGTCTACTTTTTTAATATGAGGAACAACAGCAGATGGTGTCCCTTTAAAGCCTGTGACTCCTAAGGTGTGGGGGGGTGGTAAATCATCAGCACTGCCTCTGAAGTTATATCAGGGAGATGCCTTGGAGCTTGCTATCTGAATTGAGACAGCTGGTACTGAAGTGAGTGTGTGTGTGTGTGTCTGTGTGTGTGTGTGTGTGTGTGTGTGCTTGGATGTGTGTGTGTGTGTGTGTGTGTGTGTGGAAACCAAACTGCCACATACAGACTGCAGAGTTTTGTACAGGAGGGGGAGATAACAGAATGCCGTGGAAAGGAAACCATATTTCCACTGTTTATGGAAGTCAATTGTTCAGTGTGTTACTTAGCAGCACACTGCTGAGTGAACCTGTAACAGAGGCAAGCAATAATACCCGAGAGGGCGGGCGGTATTGGGCAATACTGGACTGCCCAGGGGTGTAATGAGGCCCAACGCCGCAGGTGGAGGGCCTTATAGCCCTGGAAGGTCTGGTGCCCATACCGCCCACCCTGGAGGGTATTATTGTGCTTACAAAATGGGCACTGTAAAAAAAAAAAAAAAAAGAAAACAAATGAATTAAAAATTACTTTTTAGAATGTTTTGAAATGAAATAGTTCCTCCACCTGCTTTACAAGGATGGTCTTTTGTCCAAATGCAGACAATAGTTAGAAAGTTGGCAGATTGCAGCAGATTCTTTCATTTATTTTTTTAGTTGAACAGCCCCCCCACAGACACATATTACAATTGTTTTATTTACTCTGTACACTTGCTTTGTTTTATGTTGAGAGGCTGTTTTTGTCTTGCTGATGTTTTTTTTCACACAGGTCAGAGGTTGCGATTTTTCACACTTGGGTAGGTCAGAGGTTGCGATCGTGACACGGAAGCGTGGCATGGGAGAGTAAGCGGGTGTTGTTGGGAGCCAGTTGTTTAATATATTTTTCTTTGTCGGGCTTCACTGCATGTTTTATTTTTTTTATACATTCCTGGTCCTCACTGCCTTCCATGTAGACCGGGACTGTGAAGGGGAGCATCTGTTTTAGCCACAGTCAGTGAGTGGGCGACCAACTGACCAGAGCAGGGAGGAGCGAGAGTGCTGACAGTTGTGAGAATGTAAGTGCCTAAACATTCACTGTAACAGTATCAGGGATTGCAGGGCATGGGGAAAGATCAGTGGTGGCAGTGTTTTAGAGGTGAGTAGTAGTATACATTTGAAATCTTTTCTTTTTTGAACAGATGTTGCAACTTCAGGAGGAGGGAGGAGCAAGAGTGTCATCGAGTGACCGAGATTTTGTTGTAACTGTGTGGGGAATTGGGGGCATGGGACAAGGTGCATATTTTTAATTTAGAAAAACAGATGTTAAAAAATTAATGTAACTAGCAGGCAGTTGTTTAAGTCAGGAAGGAGTGTACCGGGAGAACTGATGGTGGTGGGGGCTCTCTCGCTAAGCGAGGGAACAAAATGGTGGCGTTCTACAATTTAAATTAGTTGTTGCAGCCAATTATGTAGCAGGGTGGGCACTACAATACTTACTGGGTGAAGGGGCACTGTAGACTGCTACTTTTTGTTTCCTGGGCATCTATTGAAAGTTAATGTACCCCCTTGGCAAGGGTACTAGACAATCAGATGCCAAGAAATAAAAAGCCCATTTTCTAATCAGTTTTAACTGCCAGCTTTCTATTGTTTATGGGAGTCTTGTGTTCTGGAAGTGAGTGCAGAGCAAGAAAATGGTGCACAGCAGACGGGTGGGGAAAGAGAGAGTGAGAGAAAGGAACAGCACCATAATCAATGAAAGACAGCATGTGTTTCAGCTCTATTGTGCAAGGACACAGCCTAGGTATCCTGTCACATGCTTTCACAGCCCCTTTTTTATCATATAATTACTAACCAGTGCTTTTTCTGATAAGGTGATTTTTCATTTAAAAAAATAAGTTTTTCTCCACTGACTCAACAAAAACAAGGGAAACAAAAGGGGAAAACTTTTTAAACATGTGCCTTTTTTTTCCATATCAACAGGCATGAGCTAGTGGGACTCCCCACCTCTTCGTAGTGGTAGGATGCCATAGCTCTGCAACTGCCATTAGGCGGTGAGTTGAACTATAAAAAAAATCCCAGGAAAATAGAACTTTTTTAAACACCTTCTTTTACGGTGTCTCCACTTCTTGGAGAACTGTAACCTGGCAGACTATGGACCGTGCAGAATCATGACTGGTCCACAGCTGCCCGAACACCAGCCTGTTTGCTTATTTTATTTTGTATAATTGCTGAGGTGAAAAAGCACTGGCCTGCAATTATGTAAAATAAAATAAAATATGGGGGTGGTAGCATAAGACTCTATTTTACACACACCATCATTTCATTTTATTTATTTATTTAGGGATTCGGATCATACCTTTGAGCTCAGAGCTCTTTTACAAAGGTTACACGTCAAACAGTGACAATGACAGCAATAACAAACAGTTTACATACAATACTCGAATAGTAGGTAGCTAGTATATAATAAGGTTAAAATGTCATTCATGGTACCAATGGTGATAGTACAGCATCAAGAGCATTCAACTAGGGTAAAGGACAGTGTTTATATGTAGCGAAGGAGATAAAGAGGTGTGATACCTAGTGTGAGAGTCCAAGGAGGAGTCAAGGGAGGGAGGCAGAGTGGGAGGCAAAAAGAAGTGGCTTTGTCTAGGAGGTTGGGAGGCAGTGGTAGTAGGTTGGTTTTAAGGTTGATCCAGTGGGAGAAAAGGCACAGGGGGGAGAGGAAGACAGAGGGATAGGGCAAGAGGGAAGAGTGGGGATTAAAAGAAGGGGAAGGAGAATGTGGATGATCATTGTGGGATTCATTTCATAAACCCCTCGAGCTTCGCCTGTGGGGGTTTATGTAGCATCCTACAACTCGGGTGTGTGTGAAATCATGTTACATACACCACCCCATACATTATTCTCTGTGTAATAGCAATACATCTCCATGGTTCTGACCATACAGTCATAAAAATGACAATAATTTATACTGGGGGGGGCTGCCTAGTATTTAACAGATTGGAGCACAAGAATGAATTCCATTTTGTAGTTCAGCCTTTATTTGAATTTTCAAGTGAAAAGTTAACACTGTAAGGGATTAGAAATGCAGTCAAATGGCAAATTTCTATTTACTGTATGTTCTATGAAGAAAAAAAATACTTTTTAGCAGAGGGTGAGATCACATGTTAAGATTCTGTGCTCAGACAGGTGGTTTCCTTCAATAAATTATTTGTTTCAATGCTCAGTTAAAATAGTTATGAATAGTGTGATTATTATATGTTGAAGTAGTATATGTGTGTTTTAATATACAACTTAAGTCGCATTCTGGTGGTACAAAATGCAGTTTTTGTTTTAAACATAATATGTTTTTGATTTCCTATATTTCATGTATCCTTTTCTTGTTTTTACAATTTTAGCAATAATGATCTGTTAATGGTAGGAAGAAAAATACTGGGAAAAGGTTGCTTCCTGAAATACATTTTCAACCTACTGGAAATGTTGAAGAACAACATTACATCCATCATTATAGTTTGGGCATGTCTGTAATATGGTATGAAGCCCTTACTATTAATGGAACGTAGAAGTTCAATAGGTGAGTTCATACATTATTTTCCCTGCTCCCACACTTATAAATCAAAAATGGAAGACAGATTCATTAAAGTAAGAGAAAGAAATCAAAGGTTAGTTTACAGTTTGGGAAGCAGTTACTGCATATTTTCTGAGGGCTACCAGTGGTTTATTGCAATCCAAGAACTCGTCCCAGGCTACATTGGGTCCTCCCAGCAAAATTAAAGCCTCTCCCAATGCTACCACCCTTTAGGGCATGTCTAAGAAGAAGGCAGGGGTTATCTGTGCTCAGGCCATAAACAATACATTAAACAGAGGGTAGCACGTTATTATAGCAAACTAAATTGAGTGACTCAGAAATGAGCACTTTAATTTGGTTGCTTTCGGGATCGGCGATGGGACATGTATAGCGAGGAGAGGGAATAGTGAGGGAGGATGGGAAGAACGGCAAGGGGACGGAATAGCGATGGAAGGGGGAGGAAGAGAGATGGGATAAATGTGGACGTGGAGCATGATGTCACCAAGCTACCTGCCTAGCGTAGTGGGTAGGGACACCATCTGCAGTGCTGGTAGTACCAGGTTTGGGACTGCATACAGGTCTGTTTTTTGATTTAGCAGGTGTTTTGTGTTTATTTTTTTAAGTTATTGCCTTCGTCTGTCCCTTGTCTTTCCTCCAGCATCCGCCCCCCACCTTGGAGATGATTATCTAAGTAAATTAAATATTATTTTAAATGCACTGAGTTGGTGGTAGGTATTTTTTGTTGTGCACTGAATTGTTTTTCGGCAGGGTGTACTTGCTGTATTGTGAGTCACCAAAGAATTTTCACTGTTATGACATGGAACCAAACAGAGTCATTTTCCCACTGCAGAGCTCTCCCTCCAACATCACAATGTAACCCTAAGGATCCAAAGAAAATTAGAAAAGTTGAAATCCATCACCTTATAAATTAGTATCTATAGATCTCCATTTTTCAAGTTAAAAGCACTCCAATGTGCTTGTCCAGCACATGCTTGCTGTAGTTTTGTCACTTTTTTCTGAGCCAAGTGAGTGCCTTGCGATTTGTGTCTTAGATATAAACCATACACCATAACTTTTATCTTTATATGTACAGTTACTGTGCCTCTTATGATTATCAGCACATGTTCTTGAGTACTTTTGGTGAGACAACTGTGAAGTGTAGCTGAGCAGTTTTGTCACTCAAAAGACTTGAGAAGAAACTTATCACCATAAAAAGACACAGAAATGGTTCATATAAATATATTATAGATCATGTTAAACACCATGTTTAAAAAAATTGAATTTTAATTTATAATCAGAATGTTCTATTTTACAGAATATTATAAAATTCCCTTTGCTGGAAATGGACTGTTCCAAATGAACCTAGAACTTCAGAATTTTAGAACTATGTGCATGATGCACCCTCTTATATTTATATATAGAATAGTGTATAGGGAAGTGTGGTTTGTGGGAAGTTTATGCACCCCGAGGTTTGTGATGCACCATAAACCCCGAATGGTTTACATGGGCATCATACACCAAGGGGGTGCATAAAATCCCCATTAAAACACATTTCCCTGTTTTTTATTTTTTATATTTCCTGGTTTTTGATTGTGAACTTTAGAGTTTATAACAGTTCTTTTATGAGACTGTGTCTCGTAAGTTCATATAGGAAGATTACTTTGTTTTTATTTTGTTGCTCTTCTATAAATTGTTGTCTCACTTTTGTTTGGATGAATGAAACGGGATGCTGTTGCCATATTTATCTAAAGAGACGAAACATTTTTATTTTTATTTGTGTTTTTAGCCACTTTGTGTTTCTCTTACTGCCAGCAAGCTTGTGTTTCGCACTGACTGACCGATGGTATAGCGCTAGTGAACATCCAGTGCGAGGACAGCTTGTTCGGCATTTTTTCTGGGTGATGCTGCAGTACTGTTGTGCCCATGGTTTATGGAGTTCCATAAACCACATGCTGTTGGGCCCTTGCTGGTAGTGGTTTATAACAACTAACTAGTAAATATAACACTATCTGGAATGTTTAGAAATAAAGAATCCTGATTTGTTAAGAATGATGCCATGATTTATTCACTGAATTTCAGTTTGTTTGGCATTTTAATTCCCTAACATTCCTGATAACAATTGACATCCCTACAAGGCAACAGTAGTTGATGCCATTACCGCTGTGTTGGGGCAGTTCCCTTCCCCCATGGAAACATAGGCATTGATGGCAGATAAGGACCACAAGGCCCATCCAGTCCCAATTTTTTCTACCTTATGAATGTGCCATAGGCCTTTACTCTGTCAATGGCCTATCTATTCATACTCATCTGTATTGTTCCCTTATGCCTACCCATGTCTATTTGAAGCCCTGCACTGTATTCATATCCACCACTTCCTGAAGTAGGCCATTCCATGCATCCACCACCCTTTCTGTGAAAAATAACTTCCTCACATTATCCCTTAATCAGCCTCCCTCTAATCTCATGCTGTGTCCTCTTGTCCTACTATTTTTCTTATATTGAAACATGCTAGACTCTATCAACTTGTTAATGCACTTATGATGTTTTAATGTTTCGATCATATCACCTCTCTCCCTCCTTTCCTCTAGGGTATTCACATTGAACTCTGTTAATTTGTCCTCATATGTTTTCTGATGCAGTCCCTGCACCATTTTGATTGCCCTTCTCCGGACTGTCTCTATTTTGTTAATGTCCTTATGCAGGTGCAGCCTCCAGTACTGCATGTGGTACTCCAGATGGGGCCTAACCAGTGTCTTGTAAAGAGGGATTATTACCTCCCTCTTACGACTTGTGATACCCCTACTACTACATCCCAACATCCCTCTAGCCTTATCTACTGCTTTAGAGGTCTGCTTGGGTGATTTCAAGTCATCTATGATGATGATGCCCAAGTCTCTTTCTTCCCTTGTGATTGCCAGCAACTCCACTCCCAACCTATAGGTAGCTTCAGGGTTTCTCTTCCCTATGCATATGATCTTGCACTTCTTTGCATTAAACTCCAGTTGCCACTCTTCTACCATTTTTCCAGTTTTTCCAGATCTCTTCTCATTCTGCCCACCCCATCTGGATCATCTACTCTGTTACAGATCTTGGTGTCATCTGCAAACAAGCAAACCTTACCCTCCAGTCGATCTGCAATGTCACTGATGAAGATATTGAAGAGGACTGGACCCAGGACTGATCCCTGAGGTACCCCACTTGTGACTTGCATCTCTTCTGACTACATACTGTTTACCATCACTTCTGTTTTCTGCCCGCCAACCAGTTTCCCACCCAGTTGACCAATTTCAGACCCACCCTGAGCCTAACCAGCTTATTAATCAATCTTCTTGTGGAACAGTATCCAAAGCTTTGCTAAAGTCAAGGTAGGCAACATCAACTTCACCCCCGATCCACCACTCTGGTTACCTAGTCAAAGAAACCTATGTGATTAGTTTGACAGGACCTTCCTTTTATAAACCCATGCTGTCTTGGATCCTGTGTGCCTATGAATTCCAGGTGTTGCACTATCCTTTCCTTAAGGAGTGCCTCCATAATCTTGCCCACTATTGAGGTAAGACTGAATGGTCTGTAGTTCCCTGCCTCCTCCCTGCTGCCACTGTTGTGGAGTGGGGTCACATGAGCCCTTTTCCAGTCTACTAGACTTCTTCAGTGTTCAGATACTCACTAAACAGCACTATTATTGGCTCTATTAGTTCCATCCTTAGCTCCTTTAGTACCTTGGGTTGTATGCCATCAAGTCTCATTGCCTTGTCCACCCTGAGCTTAGCGAGCACTTATAGGACCCTTTCTTTTGTGAAGGGACTTGTGTACATCTACCTCCCACCTGTGTCCATGGTGCTGAGATTTTGGTTCTGCCCTACATTCTCCTCAGTAAATACTGAGCAGAAGTATCTATTTAGGACAGATGTTTTTCCTTGGTCCTCCTCCACACACTCCCCCTTATCCCCTTTGATCTTAGCAATACCCCCTCTTGACTTTCTCCTTTCACTAATGTATCTATATAAAGCCTTGTCACCTTCTTTTACTGTCCGTGCTAGTGTTTCCTCAGTTTGGGCCTCTGCCTGCCTTTCTGACTTCCCTCCTTCCCTTAAGAAAGTTTGGTATGCCTTCCTATCTTCATCCTGCTGCGTTCCCTTATATTTCCTGAAGGCCAGCCTTTTGGCTCTGATCTTTTCTGCTACTGTTTTTGAGAACCAAAGTGGCTTCCTCCTTCTTTTGCTCTTGCTTTTCTCCCTAACACAATGAGATTTTGCTTCAAGTATTGCATCATTAATGCTTGCCCACTTTGTCTTTACCCCCTCATCTGTATTTCATCTTGCCAGGGCTAGCCTAACTGTTGGCCATCTTATCAAAGTTAGCCCCTCTGAAGTCCATTAATTTTGCCTTGAAATGGGATGATTTAATTCTAGTGGCCAAAACAAACCATACCATTTGATGGTCACTGGCCCCCAGGTGACCTTCTACCTGGAGATCTGTGATCCTTTTCCCGTTAGTCAGTACTAGACCCAGGATAGTCCATCCCCTTGTGGGTTATGGTTCATCCCATAAACAAAAAAAGCAGATATTTAGCTGATCAAGAACACATTAAGTAGATATTTAGCTGATCAAGGACACATTAACAGAAAAAAAAAACATGACATGAAAGGTAACCTCTACTCCTGATGGTGTAGCACTGAGGCACACAATGCAACCACTACTGGAGAACTGGAGAGCTGGGCTTTCACCACAACCAGATGGCTCAACAGTTGTTGACCCTATATCCTATACTATCTCTGGCTGCCACTGTGTTAATGCTAGTTGGACAAAAAAACAAAATGGCCTCCCTCTAAGGGCCTGCAGATTCATCTCTAACAATACTCCCTGGCAACACAATAGCCACTGGTGTGACTAGCCAGATACAGAACACTTAGAAGAAAAGGGCTGTTACTCTAAATGCAGCTACTTATGAAGTAGCTAAGTAAAATGCAGAAAAAACATTGGTCAAAAGCTGTCACATGACCATGCATCACTATAGCATTAAGCACCATTAACTGCCTCCAAGCACAAGAAGAAGAAATGACTCTGAGTACGGGGAACACAGTACCACTTAATGGACATGGTGTAGGGGGTAAATTACATGCCCCAACTCCAGACAGCAAACTGAGGTGCCACGTCCTCTGAAACCATGCAAAATAAACTTCTACCATCACTTATAACTTAATGCCCTAACCAAAAGAGTAATGGGGGGGGTAAGATGGCTGATGGTGGTAGCAGTTTGGTCTAACCGTTCCTGTGATCATGAGGAAAACTAGTGTCTGTTGTGGCGACTTTTTAGGTTTTGGCTTACCCTTTTAGCTGTATTCCTTCGGTTTTGAGCTTGAAGGCTTTATGGATTTACAGTATGGAGGATTTACAGATAGAGATGGGCGAAGTGGCCCCAATTGCTCCACGAAGTGGAACGCGGAGTAAAAGCAAATTGGGGGAGTGCTCCGCAACGCGAAGCGGAGTACTTCATGTTATTAATGGGTAACGCGAAGTCCACTGAAAGCAATGACTTTGCATTACTCCACTTTCCCAAACCACTACTCCACTAAACCTTAAGGCGAAGTACATTGAAAACAATGTACTTCACCTGACTTCGCATTGTTTTTAAGCTCCAAAGGTGAATTTTGCAGTGATTCATGGGATTTCAGGTCATATGGGCTCTAGATTGTTCTGCACAGCCTCAGTTTGGGATAGTGTGTGTAGGAAGCGCTAGGAGACAATCTGCTCTGAGAGCTCTCTGTGATTCAAACCTTCTAAAAGCTGTTATTACAAATTTTTGAATAATTTTTTTTTGCTGAAACTTTAGTTCATCGATTATAGGGAAACCCTCCTGTGCTCATATCATCGAGCGTTTATTGGTTGTGTGTGTATTTTGAATGTTAATGTACCACATTCAGTCTGTGTACTGAGAGACAGTGGAAGTGTTCTTTGGGGGAGGGGTGTATCTGTGGTATAGGTAGATTAACTTGGAGAAAAAGACAGTGCTTTCTGTTTTGGTGATATTTTTCTTGTATAACTGTGTTAATGTACACACAGTAATAGTTTCAATAATTCTGTCATTTTTTTGCTGATTGTTGGGGTGCAGCAGTGCATAATTTTCGTTTGTTTAAAATATGTGGTTATATTACTGAAGTTTCAATTTGCTACTCATTACTTAGTGTGTGTGTGTGAGATGTGTGTGACATGTGTCATTAAATCAGACACCTTTTTTTGTGCCACATAATTTCAGCAATGTGAACCTGCTATCCACTGCAGCTGTGTAATTTTTTGTACTTCTTTGTGGCATCTTTACTGGTACTCATACTAGTGACTCTAACTGCAGCAGTGTAGTACACTGCCCCCCCCCATGGCTCGCCCCAAACGGCAAATATATTCTTTTACAGATTTGAATTTCTGATGGTGAGCACTGGTTAGGTGTTATGCCTTTGCATCTGCATCTCTTCAGTGTGCAGCGCAATCTTAATCTGTCTGTACATTTGCATCTCTTTAGGGCCCAAGTTCCATCTCTAACTTAAGTCACAGTTGTTTCTTTGGCTTTGCTTCGGAGTGCTGGACAGGTGTGGTGCATAATTCAGCATGAACATTCTACTCATTAATATGTGTTTTTAAGTCAGAACCACCATCAGGAGCTACTCATGATACAAATCACGTTCTTCATCATCACGGTCACAAATGCAGTCACAAATTACGATTTACGATCACGTCATGAATCACAACAGTAATTTCTTTTACTAGTTACTTGGATGTATTGTAAGCCTGTTTTGTAGTATCTCTCCAGGCTTCACCACCCCACCATTGTACTCATTAATAAATGTTTTTAAGTCAGGGAGTTGGACAGTGTCTGCAGTACATACACAGACTGGAAAGAAAACTGCACCCGAGCAGTTTAGCACAGTAAACTTCCACTGCTCAGAATACATATGGAAGACAACAAAAAAAGGGCATAATTACATACAAGGGTCGGGGATGGTGGAGGAATACATTTCATAACACAGCAAGGAAGCTGCAGGGGGCACATGGTGTGAGGAAAAAAAACAACTAATGTGGGATCCCATGGTGATTCAGCAGCAGTTCCAGCATGGACATAATTTGCAACTGATGTCCCTCTATGTAAGAAAAATAAAATTTACAGAAAGAACAAATTAAGTAAAAAACAGTACAGACAGAAAAGACAACAAAATGTAGCTTTTAAAAAAGCTGTTGAGTCTAAATCAAAGTTTAAATCTCCTCCTCGTTCTGATCTCAAAGTATCAGCACTCACAAAACACACTCCTCTCTCTCTGTCTGGACAGGAAAAAGTAAATGTGTCTGCTTATATGATTCACGTTCTTCCTACCTAGCTAAACAGCGTGTGACTTACAGTACTGTAAGCCATGTGATGTGTTGGGGGGCTGCCAAATCTGAAACATCAAGTGGATCACTTAGAGCCATAATGAGGAACGTGAAGTCCATTAAAAACAATAACTTCACCTTACTTCGAATTGCCATTTTGTCTTAACGCGAAGTGGTAATGACAAGGCGAAATGAGCACTTTGAATTGCCCACTCCGCATAGCGGAGTAGCAATGCGAAGTGCCCACTTTGCGTTCACTTCACTGGCAAATTTTAAATTTGCTGCATCTCTATTTACAGAGTGGGGGGGTCTGTGCTGGAGTTTATTTCCCCAAAGTCAGGTGCACTCGAGCAGCGGCATCCTCCTGGTAAACTAAGCCCGAAGAGTGGCGGCAGGAGTGTGAGTAGTGCATCAGCCACCCTGCAGGCTGTTGGAAAAATGTTCTCCTCTTCACTGCAAAGAGCCCCAGAGATGTCTGTAACAAGTAAGCAGCAAAAGATGCAACCAGATAATTTGCAAAGATCAAGTGACCCTTCACAACCATTCTCTCCTGTTGAAGTGGGGGGCGAGTATACAATGGAGAAGCTGGGTTTAACATTGGAGAAAAACTTAGCATGGACTGAACGCAGTGATCATCGATATGAGGCATTAGTGAAAAATAGTTTTTGCAGATAGAATTGAGTGGTGTTAAAATTATGGCAGATGGGGCTGGTCCGGGTAAGGAATGGCCATTGAATGAATAAGGTAGTGGCAAGAGAACCAAGGGAACGATCAAGAGATCGGTATAGTTAGAATGTAACCCAAAATGGGAGATAGGACAAACCAAGGCCATGTATTGACACCTCAGCCCCTTTCTCTGATGCGGAGGGGACTGTCTGGGGTTTGACCTGGAGTGCCATGGCATCAGGGCGGAGCAGCTTAATGCAATGGTGAACCTGTGCCCTCTGGGGTAGATACCCATATGCTTGATGTCATCTATAGAGGCGGGTTGAGAGTAACTTCTAGCTCCTCAAGCCTGGGGTGAGACCCCCTACAAATATTAACCACTCAGATCCTGAAATTGAGGGCACAGCCCGGTTGTATTATTATAATGAACTAAGCATATAACCGTAAATTAGATAATGAGCCACACAGGGGATGAATTTCATTGAATTTCACAACATCACTATTATCTGACTGTATATTATGAACTTTATGAAGATTTTATAACTGTCTAAATACTGGTGGCATATGTATATATGTTGGAAACTTAATAAAAAGAAGAATTACAAAAAAAAATAAAAAATTATGGCAGAGACGACGAAGAGAGCTACTTTGGATAATTCAGCAAAATTAGATGAGCATGCTGCTAAATTAACGACTGTAGAAGTGAACCATGTGAGCCTGGTGTGGAACAACTTTAATACAAATAGAACATTGGAGAGCGCAGAAAATCTGTTATGCTATAAAAACATTCGAATTTTGGGAGTTCCAGATCAGTTGGAGGCAGATTTTCATTCTACAAGGGATTTAGTTAAAGATATACTGATTACCACCTTTGATTTACCACAGGAGAATCCTGCTCTAATTACTAAGGCATTCCAGTTATTCAAACGAGACAGAAATGCAACATCCCCAATGAAAACAACAGTTTTGGTGACTTTTGGCTTTGATTCCAATCTTGATTACATCTTCAAACTAGTCAGGCTCAGGGGAACTTTGGGATACAAAGGCTGTAAGTACTACATTAACCCCGACTTCTGCTACATTACACAACAACGGAGGAGGAAGTTTTTGTCCTTCACCAAGACATTTTGGAAATCGGTGCACTATTGTCTTTGTTGCCTCCTGCCAAGGTAAAAGTTGTCAAGGATAGAAAAGTTAACATATTTTGTAATGTAAACCAGCCTACTGCTTATCTTCATGCTCATTATTCTACCCAGGGGACTGAGGAGTCACTTGTTTCATCACCTACATCGTCAGAATATGAAATTATAGGGAATCTGGAAAAATGGATCTATAAGGGATTTAAGGCTTGCTTGATTGGACTGACTTGAAGGGCAATATGGGATAAATTAAAATTTAAAAGTAATGAGATTTTAAGGGGAGGCATTTGATATGACGTAATAATAATTTGTGTAGTGTTAAATATGTAAGGCTACTATCATTGGGTTTGTATTGATTATGTATGTTCCTCAGTTTTAATAGGATGTGTTGGCATTTGGCTCTCCTGGCTAGGTGCTACTCTTCCTCCGAGCTCCGGAGCCTCCAGCCCTTTAATTGCCCTTCACTCCCGACTGCTGTTTACGGGTGGTGTAAGGCTTTTGGGATAGTGAGAAAAAGGAGATGGAGGGCCGGGGGCTCTGAACCTTGGGGGAAGAGTGAGTGGGGGGGCTGACTTGGATTAGTTAAGTCCAGGAGATGCCCTGGGGTGAAATGGGCTCCAGATCGTGGACCATCCTATCTGGTTCCCATACCCAAGGGCACCTGTAAGTCAGGGCCAGTAGCCCGGATGGCACCGGAACCTCATCCATCTCGAGTGGTGTTGTGTAATGCCAGGTTTATAAAGAACAAGACAGCTATTATAGCTGACCTTGCTGGAACAGCAGACCTGGCATGTATCACCGAGACCTGGCTGGATGGAAATGCCAGACCAATTTTGGAGGCGGCTATTCCAGCTGGTTTCTCAGCGATGCACCACTTGAGATTGGACTGCAGGGGCGGGGGTGTAGCTATCTGTTTTAGAATGGAATTGGGCCTTGCAGAGGTTCCAGGTGAGGGTTACAGATAATTTGAGTGTGCTGCAGCTGCAGGTGTGGGGTGTAGGTTCATTCTCATTTACCATCCACCAGGGGGTGAGAGTGTGTTCCTGCAGGAAGTTGCAGACTTCATCACTGACATGATGTTGGAATCACCCAGGTTGATGGTGTTGGGTGACTTCAACACCTGGGTTGATGATGAACTCTCACAATTTGGTCAGGACTTCCTCCAACTTATGAATATGTTGGGCCTCACACAGGTTGTTGCCTCTGCAACCCATGTTCATGGTCACTCACTTGATCTGGTTTTCCTCCTGGGAATGGAAGTCACCAACATGGTGGTGGAACCGGTCGGTTGGCCTGACTATTGCACTGTAAGATTCAATTTCTGAGCACCCCCCCATAGGCCTGCTCCTGTGGAGATGGTCAGATTCCACCCTTTGAGGGAAGTTAATCCCACTGGTCTTTCAGCGGTTCTTGATCTATCGGGATGTACGATGCCAGTGAGGGTCCGGAGTGCCTAGTCCAGGCCAATAATAAGGCTGTGGGGGATGCCCTGGATTCCAACGCTCCCATCCGTGTTCACCCCCTCACTCTCTGCCTTTGGTCCCCTTGGTTCAATGGGGCCTTGAGGGAATTGAGGGATGCGGGGCAAAGGTTAGAGCAGTGCTGGCAGAGATCCACCATGGATGCCGACTGCCATAGATTGATGGAACATTAACATGTCTATCAATCAAAAATCTCCTGTAAGAAGGCAGAGTTCCTGTCTAGGGAGATTGCTGTGGCTCTGAATCGACCAGCTCAGCTCTTCCGAACTGTGGACAGACTGTGCAACCCAGCCTGTCTTCAGGTCTGGAGAGCATTTTCACAAGATAAGTGTTATGAGTTTGCTCAATTCTTTGCCAATAAAGTGGCCGACTTAAGGGCTGAGATCCATTTGGCATACTCTACAGGGGTCTGCAGTGATTGGTATAGGGTCACTACAACCTGGTCTTCCTGCAATCATTTTGACCGGCTGCCAATCCATGATGTTATGTGGATTCTCCAAAGCATGCAGCTTTCTTGCTGTAATGTTGACCCGGGTCCTACATGCCTCATTTTGGGGTGTGTAGATGTTATCGGCCCTGTCTTAGTGGATATAGTTTGGTACTCTTTACAGTTAGGTGAGTTCCCGGACTTCCTAAAAAAGGCAGTAGTTACCCCGTTCCTTAAAAAAGTTTCTCTTGACCCAAACTGCCCTGCTATGATTCCCTCCAGTCTGGTTTTGGAAAAAGGCACGGTACAGAGACCACTCTGGTTTGGGTGCTCGATGATCTCCTGATTGCTAGAGATCGGAAATGTTGCTCAGTCATGGTCCTTCTTGATCTCTCCTCAGCCTTTGACACCATGGACCATTTGGGGCTGCTTGAATGCCTGAGAGACATCTGTGGCCTGTCAGATACAGTCCTCAGCTGGTTTAGATCTTTTCTCACTGACAGAACTCAGAGAATGGTATCAGGATTTATTCCTCGGCTCCATTCTTTCTGCCATATGGGGTTCCTCAGGGCTCTGTGCTGTCCCCTATGTTGTTCACAATGTATTTGCTGCCATTGGAAGACATTGGAAGACTGTATGGGCTGCAGTTTCATTGTTATGCAGATGATACCCATCTCTACCTGTCTTTGGCCCCTGACCAGGATAGTGTGGTCTCTGTCTTTAATAATTGCCTTGTAGAGCTCCAGGACTGGATGCTGACCAGCTGGCTAAAGTTGAACCCTGATAAGACTGAGGTGTTATTGGTGGATCCAGGTCGCAGGATAGAGAAGACAGGAGCACAGCTTGACCCCGGCCTTTTGTTTGGGGGTTGCCAGCTCATGTCCTCTGTTCAGGTACGGAATCCGGGCATTATATTTGATGAAGGGCTGACACTTCATTCACAGGTGTCAGCTGTAGTCAAATCCTCTTTTTTCCATCTGAGGAATATTGCCCAGATTAAGTACCTTGTTCCATCCAGGAAGCAACAAAGTAAATTGTGCACCTTCCAACACTGATCCACGCCTTTGTGACCTCCAGTCTTGATTACTGCAACTCCCTATACCTAGGGCTTCCGGGGGTTGATATTCGCTGCTTGCAGCTGGTGCAGAATACTGCAGCCAGGTTACTAACTGGGGTTTCTCAGATTAGTCATATCACCCCTGTGCTGCGCGAACTGCACTGGCTGCCTGTCCAGTGGTGAATCATCTTCAAGATCGGTTTACTGACCTATAAGGCCCTGTAAGACTGGGTCCTGGCTACCTGCAAGAGCTCCTGGTTCCTTACTGCCCCCTTCGACTCCTCCATTCAGCCGATGAGAGATTGCTACAGGTTCCCAGGGTCCGACTGAAAACTTCTGGTGCGAGAGCATTTACTATGCAGCTACAACCCTGTGGAATTCTCTACCTCTCACTGGATTAGAGAGTGCCTGACCGTGGAGAACTTTTAGATGGCTTTAAAAACACACTTATTTAGCCATACTTACAGGGATTGTTGAAGTTATATTATGATATTTTACTGATTTTTAGCATTTAATGTTTATTGTGTTTTAATTGTTTGTACAGCGCTTTGATATAGGTTTGAATTGCGCTATATAAATACATTTTATTATTATTTATTTTTCATTCCCCTCTTGGTCTCTCCTTTTATGTTTAATGGTATGCACCAAGGAAAATGATTTATGAATTGATGTTTAAAGATTTTGTATGGACTTATGGGCTTTGTGGCTTATGGGTTCATTTATGTATCACAACTTGGTTTATGTGAGTGGTGTACGAGCGCATATTGATTTTGTATACATAAAAGTTGAAATTAATAAAATATTATATGATAAGAAAAAGAGTATCCATCAGACAGTCATTTCAAAGTTAACGTTTGCTCAAGGCTAGTCAGCATGCCAGCCTCAGAGCCCATAACTCCTTGTCTGTTGCTCTGCAGCAGTATGAAATCATGAAGGCATGTGATTCCTTGACAGTCCCTATATCACGGATTACTCCATTCAGACTGAGCTTCAAAACCAAGGAGAAACAGTATGAATCCCAGATCTGCTTCTAGGGCCACATTTTTTTTAGGTTGCTGGTTCAGGAACAATTTCTTTAATTCGCTTTTTCAGTGGGTAACTTAATTATGTGTAGGAATGGTTATGCAACTTAGATCTAAAAATTATACAACATTCTGTAGACTTTGACTATTATGATCTGTCCTAGAATGGTACTACCACCCATTCTAGATAACACTGAACATATATACATGGCAAAGGAACCCTCTTAAAGAGGGTTCCACCTCCAGTGCCACAGAGATAAGGTCCCTTGAGACAAAAGTACCTCATGGAGTATAGAAATGGTTCAACATAAGGAGAAATAAGAAGCCACTGGAAGGGGCAGGGGTGAATAGTGGAGCACAGAAATGTGTATCTGAAGGAAGCTAATGCATACTCAATAGAGATCAGAAGCATAGCTTTTCTAATTTGATGATTCAGCAGGCAACAGGTGTAGGAATGGTTACGCAATATACAGTAGATTGAATTCTTATGCAAAGTAGACTTTGGCTGTCTCTCTGCCTGTTCTAGTAGGGGATTGTCACCCTTCTGAGGTACCACTGAACTCAATCACATCACAAATGAACCCTCCTGAGGAGGATTCTACCCTTAGGGGGTGCCACGGGGAGAAGTCTACCTGGACACAAGGTACCTTAGGGAGTATAGTAATAATTCACAATATTACAGACTGAAGGCATAGTGGGTCAATTAGTTTTGTTATAGGCATTCCCATAAAGAGAGAGGGAAAGAAGAACTACCAATAGGGGTGTAGCAGGTAGATAAAGACACTATCCAGGCCCCAACTAATGGTGTAAATAATGTTATAACCTTTTGCATGGAGCACATAATTCCCTTTCTTACAGAGGAAGACTCTGGGGATATAAAGCCAAAGGTTGCCATCCAACTAGGCATATTATCTATTTATTTATTTATTGAATTTTGATGACTGGGTAGGCCCACCGGGTCCCAGAGGTCCCTTTTTCAGGGGCGACCCGGGAATAACAATGCATAAACTTGGTATGCAATAGTACATATACAAGTTATTGGCATGCGACAATCATACATATTTGTAAAGCAGTACAGTCTTTTCTATCAGTTACATTACATTATTTCACTGCTACATATGACTATGTCTCTAAGAACCCTCCTTGGAAGTTCAGTGGGGGGGGGGAGAGTTCGCTGAGGAGTTAGTGATACCAGTTCGGGTGTAGGAGATTTACATGTAGTAAGTGCACATGCCAGGGATCATAGTAGGAGTGTCAGCTACTGTAGCATTGGCATTTACTCATTGCCAGCATATGAGTCCTGAATCTTGTATGGAAACACATTACAGATGGGTCTTCTTGCACTAATGATGGGAGGTTGTTCCAAAGGGAGGGGGCAGCATGAGAAAAGGACTTATAACGTGCCTTGGTCTTGACCTTAGGGACCTCTAGAAGAGTTTGGCCTGAGGTCCAGAGGTTTCACAGATTTCTCTTTACAGTTAGGAGTCCTTCGAGACTCGGGGGAGGTGTGGGGCTAATTAGCTTCTTTGCCAGGCAGAGTACTGGGTACCTGAGGCGAGCTTCGAAAGATGGCCAGCTGAGTCGTGATAATGACTCACAATGGTGGCTCCTAGAGTGGGATAAGGAGGCAAAATGGACCACCTTATTGTATAAGATCTGTAGCTTACTGAACTTCAGCTTTGTGACACTCTGAAGTACCGGGGCAGCATAAGTGAGTGTTGGGAGCAGGACACTAGAGGCAATAGCAGTCCTGGCTTCGGGGATCAACTAATCCTTAAGCCGGTATAGTATTACAAGTTTGCCATGGATGACTTTTGTGACTTGGTCTACATGTTGTTTGAAGGTGAGACCTTGGTCTAGGGTAAGGCCGAGGTATTTTGTGGAGGAAACCACTTCAAGTTTGTTACACACCAGGGATGTGAGTTGAAGTAGTTGTGATCTGTCTTGTCCAAGGGCTCTAGGTCCGAACAACATAGCTTTAGTTTTGTTGGTATTAAGGACCATTTTGTTCTTGATGAGCCATTCCTCCATAATGTGGATGTCCACTTGAAGGGATGTTCCTAGGTCATCCAGGTTATCGGAGGCTTTGCAAATCACAGCATCGTCTGCATATTGGATGACATTGCTGCTCCCACAGTGGTTGTGCAGTTCATTTGCAAACAGTGAGAACAACAGGGGACCAAGTTTAGACCCTTGGGGTACTCCCTCCTTAAGGGACAGTGGGTGGGAGAGTTTGTCCCACCATCTGACCCTCTGTATGTGCCCTGAGAGGTAACTTTCAAACCATTTAAGAGCATGGGTGTCAAGGCCTATGTGGCAGAGTTTATGGAGTAGTAGTCTGTGGTCCTCCAAGTCGAAGGCCTTGGAAAGATTGATAAAAACCACACCTGTGTTGGATCCAGAGTCGATTTCTCTAAGCACATCGGTAGAGAATTTGGTTAAGGCAGTGTCAGTCCCATGTTTGGCTCTAAAGCCATGTTGTGCCGGGGAAAGAAGCCTGTGTGCCTCTAAATACTCCCTTAGTTGGGTATGGACTAATTTCTCCTGGATTTTTGCCAGGGTACACAGCAAAGAGATCAGCCTGTAGTTTCCCTATTGGCTCCACAGGCCCACCCTTATGAATAGGGACTACATGATCCTGCTTCCACAGCTCCGGGACAGATCCTTCTAGAAAGGACCTGCTAATGAGCCAGGTGAGTGGCCTAGTGAGTGCTGAAGCACCGTCTTTGAGAAGTCTAGTTTGGATGCCATCCAGGCCTCCTGTACCTCTTGTTTTCAAGGTTTTTAGAATGGCCAGGACCTCTTTCACCTTTGCCAGCCACATATGAAAAGATGGGGGGTCTAGGTTAGGAGGGTCCAGTGTGAAGGACTCATTGTTGGGCACCGAGGGCCCTGCCTTGTAATTATCTAGGTTCATGAAGTATGTATTGAGGTCCTCAGCAATGAGTGCCTCGTCGTGCAGTACCCGCCCATTAGCCATAATAGGGCCTAGGGCTGCCTTTTTATTTCCCTTTATCAATTCATTGATGTGGGACCAGAAGGACCTCGGGTTGCCAAGGTTAGTTTTCTGGAGATGGCTGAGATAAGCCTTTTTCGCTAGCTTAGCAGCCTGCTTACATTGGTTTCTAAGAGCTCTATAGATTTCCCAGTCTGCTAGGAGCGTAGAGCTCTTGAACTTTTTCCAGGCTTTGTCGCGGCCAACCATCAGGGCCTTTAAGGAGGGGGTGATCCACTTATAATTCCCCCCAAATAAATGTGACAGCTAGGTGAAGCACAAATGACTGACAGCTTAATTACTGCTTAGAATCTGTATTTCAGCTAGCATCAGAGGGTTGTGTCATACATTTGAGTAGGGTGATACTGCAACTCTCACTGTGTTACACCTTTGAAATAAGACAACAAATTCTGAAGCTGTCACAGAGCTCTGTTGGTATAACTGATGGGGTCTCCAGCTTGGTCAGAGCCCCAGCCATTGAGGGGCAAAGGGTCCAGCACCTAATGACAACTGAGGAACATGGGATCCCTGAGGGGAGGTAACAGCTACTATATGACTGAGATGTCTGATCTCTGGCCCACAAGGAGGCCTAGTTTACAAAGTGTGCTACAGAGTTTAGTCAGTATCATTAAAAGAGATCCCATCTCAGTAAGGGTTTAGCACTAATATATGGGGGACTTGACCCCACTAAATGAAAATGGAGGGGGGGTCAAGAAGACTAGACAAGGCCATAGGCAGGCTGGCCATACAGTTTGAGGATCAAGCAGTGAACATGCTTGTTAAATGTTTCCTGAGTTCCAAAACATATCAACTACATCACGGGCTGAAAAACAACTCTGTCTATAGAAATGATAAATCTAGCTGCAGCTTGGCCCTATGGATGCTATGCTCTATGATCCTACTGAAGTTAGGCCCTAAATTAAGCCCAGAAGGAATTGTAGAAGCACCCATATTGAATATGTATCTGTGGGAGACCTTGTTGAGTCAAGTAAACATTCCAAGGATAGTGGATATAGGATCCTGGCAGTCAGTGGCATGGATCCCTTAATGTAATGTTTGAGAGTGCACTGAGCCAGGACCATGGAAAAGCAAGGTAAGGAATCAAATCCAGAATTTATCCAGAGCCCAAAGTTGAGAAACAATGCCTAAGTCCTCATAGTCCTGACCAAAGTTTGCCAAGTGCTCAGCAGCAACAGGTCAGTAAGTAATTGAACAGGAAGAAACTGAACAGAACAAAACAGGAGAAGAAATGAAAGTCAATTGGGAAGAATCAGTGCAATCAAGCAAAGTTAACTGGCAAGAAAACTTGGTAGGCAGGGAACCCAGAAAGCTATTGTTTGTTTGTTTGTTTATTTGCTTAATGGGTAAGCACACTGGAAAATGTAATCCATTTACAAGTGTGACCCACATTTAATGCAACAAATACAACACTCACATAGCACATAGCACACATAGCGAAATAGGAACAAGACTTCCACTATGAAGGAACTATGAGGGAGGACACAATATGCAGCAAGGTAGGTAAGTCAGAGTTTATTCAACATGCTAGAGAAATGCATGAGAGAAGAGGAGCAATGACTCACATTTCTTAAAAACAGCAAAGTAAAATGGAATAAACCCCCTCCATTAGAGCTGTACACATAGGAACACAGAAAAGAAGGGGAACACTCCAGGCTAAGCTGCAGTTGTGCAGCAGCATGGGAACGTGTGCACAGAAATGTGACTGACAAAAGCCAGAGCATGCTCTTTAAGCAATGCTTGGAGGGGGTGTAGCATCTAGCAAGTAGCCCACTTCCCACCAAACTACGGACATAGCCTTATGTGAACTGTCAGTGTTTTTCTGTCAGTTTCTTGGAAAAATCCTTGACGAATACCACAAGCTGATGATTTATAGATTTTAGTATGTTAGTTCTCTCCAGCACTGATTTGTTAACTTGCAAATTATTACATTTGATAAAGATGACATTGAGGGCTTTCTCCAAATTTTGGTTTGGGCCTGAGTTTCTAACCAAGAATACATTTCTGAGCAAATATTTCATTTTTTTTAGTGAGTTGCCTCTGTATAAGATGCCACCTTTGATTGTTCGCATTTTAGTGGAGGCTCCATTTTGTTATGATGATGGTTTTAGTTGAGATGGGGACGTAGCAAGCCCAGTAAAATCCAGCTCTGCATAACAAAGCAGCAATTTTAGTTCTGGAACTCTTATCAGGGAGGGTTTGTTACTTTTGAAGACAGTTTAGAGAATAATGTTAGTTCTGTCAGATATATGTTTAATGACACCTCTTAAACATTTTCTAATGCACTCTTACATTTAGACTGCAGCTTTTAGATTAAGAGCACACTACTGATAGGGGTACTTTCTCTACTGAAATAGCATCTTAAGAGCAGGATTTTCTAAGCAGATAAATGCTCCTGTCCCAGGTTTCCTGGAAAAGGGATCTGTATCAAACTTAACTGCTCCTTCTCAAATATAATAAAGTGGTTCAGAAACTGAATCGCTAGTCTTGGTTAACCTAATGCCTTTTGCAAACAATTTTAATTTCAGGAGGGTTTCAGAGTTTTGAGGTCAGCCTCTCTCTGGTACAGATGATGACCGGTTACCCATCAATAAGCACTGTTCCAAAATTTACAATGTGAAATCACACAGAAATATATTTTAAATAGAAATGTGTGAGACAAGCCTGGCAGGGCTCAGCAACAATGCTGCTGCTCTGCCAATGAAAAGCCTGAGTTTTGGGAGCTCTGATCTCTCATTCTCAAAGCCAACAGAGGGTACATACTTAGGTATGTATTAAGGTCATAAAGGCAGGAGGAAGCTGATGACACCCATCAATACTGCTCCCCCCCCCACACTTCTCAGTGGTCACATCCTTTAATGTTATCCTCCCTCGTGTATTGATTAAGTCTACTTTGAACATAGTTTTGGTTGTACTATTAATTATGTCAGTAGGTATAGTATTTAAAACCCCAACTTTCATACTCTTTGTGTGTAAAAGAATGTTCTATGTTCTGCTGTGAAATTTTTTTTCTCAGTAACTGCTTATCTTGCCTGCTAGTATTCTGATGATTGCTTTTTCAACACAGTATTAAGTTGGGATATTAAGATGTCTCTGAGTATGCCATAAAAGGGAAGGAGATTACCACATATCCTCCTCATTTCAATACTGAATAACCCTAGATATTCCAGGTGGTCAGGATAAGATAAAACTTGTAGTCTATAGATCACTTATATTGACTTTCTCCAGATACCCTGCACCTTGTCAGCATTTCTTCTACAATATGGTGCCCAGAATTGACATCTGAAGTTGAAGTGCATCCTCACATGTAGTATGGTCTGTTTAACACTCCAAATACCTTGTAATTCTAGCTTCTAAGATTTCTGCAAATACATAAAGGACAATGACAGCTTTTTGGATTACTGAATAGTGATGTTTAACATTAATTAATATTACTAGATGTTATTACTCCTACAGTAGGTCACATTAATATCTTTACCTTTTATATAATATTTTGCATGGGATTTCTGGTGCCAAGTAGTAGGATGGTACACTTATCATTGTTAAACAACATACCCCATTTGTCAGCCCATGCTCCCCTTCTACCCAATACATCCTGAATACTGCCAGTGCCATCCTGTGTACTAACTAGCCTGCCAAATTTTGTATCATTGCCATATTCTTTTACCTAATTGATGTAACCAATGTTTAGGTCACTAATATAAATCTAGAACAATACTGGACCTAGTACAGAGCTATGTGATATTCCACTAGCCGTGTTGCCTTCAGACAAAATGAATTCATTTGCATGCACTTTCTGCAGTCTATCTTCCAACTAAGCTTCTACACATTTAATGATATAGATAGTGTGCCACAAGTTTGACAATTTTATAATTATTAACCTATGAGATAGAAGGTCAAATGCTTTGCTGAAGTCCACTAAGATGACGTCAACTGGGTTTCCACAGTCAAATTCCCAGACCACCAGTTTGTTTAAACTAGGGAGGTTACTGACACATAACTGTGCCTTTATAACACCATGTTGTTTGGCATACACTAAATTATCCTTGATGAGTGACTCTAGAACTTTATTTATGATACATGTGGGGCTAATGTGTATATCATTCTCTGTGCTATTTTTGAATTATTTTCTTGTATATGGAGCAACTGTAGCTGATGTCCAGTGCTTCAAGACTTTATCTGATGATACTGGCTTATTTAAGACTGTAGCCAATTCAATGGTTCTGTAATTCTGTTGCATAGATTCTTCAGAAGCTTAGGTGAAAGACCATCTGAGCCTTTTTTTAATTGTTTGGATCTAAGGAGGCTAAAGTGTCCAGAACCTGCTGGACTTGAATCTCACTGAGTGTGCATGTTTGGTTTGGTGTGCTGCCTATTAGATATTTTTCTCAAGCAGAATTAGTTGTTAAACAGTTTGGACATGTTTAGTTCATTACTAATCTTTTCCTCACTCATTGTAATTGATCCTACTATATGACTATTGGCTTTGGTGGAATTAAGATGACTATAGAAGTATTTATCCATCCCTCTCTGGGTAGCCTATTTGTACTTAAGTTTAAATCTTTCTTTCCCTATTTTGTGTTTACATAGAGTTTGTTTCAGGATATACCTTCCTCAACTGACTTTTTCCTCTAGGTTTTTAATATTTTTCTTCAAATACCTAGTCTTGGCTAACGCAGTGTACCACATTTGGGTGTAAGCCATGATGGTTTCTTACTTTTACTGTTGCAGTTAGCTCTTTTTGGACATAATGTACTGTGTTATTTTTTGTAATACTTAGTTTCTTCTTAATTATACAATAAACCTAAAAAATCATGTAACCTAATTGGTCAGTTAAGGTCATCACCCATGGGCATATCCTAGAACAACTATTGGCTGAGGAAGGGCATTTACAAAAAAAAAAAATACATAGTTTAACACATTTTAAATGTATGTGGCACATGTTTCCATTGTATAATCACTATAAGGCATTCCAGGATGTGGGTAATTGGGGGATTATACACTTTTCATGTGGTTAAGTCACTTGGTTGCTCCTCATGATACAACACATGAGGCATGGGCAAATCCCTCAATAACCCACATCAAGTCATGCATTATTGCTTAAATACTGCATGTTCCACATAGTGTCTGCAGAATTTTCACATGGTTCTGTAGACTCAGTCCCAGGTTCTCAGGTCATTTTTTTTTTATTTTCTCAAAATCTGCGATATTATAAACATAACACTCTGTACACCCTTTTTCAAGTTATGTTTATGTTATTGATGTTAAGCATGGCAACGCTATGGTTGCTGTCACCTAGTGGTACTTTTGATCTGCACCCAGTCATTGTTACAATTTGGCTACTTATGACAATGTTGAGAGTGTTATGTCTATGTTCATATATTCATTTGTTGTTTTAATGTGTTGTTTTAGACTATTCTCAGATATGATACCTAAGAAGAATTTGTCAGCTGTACCCTTGGGCATCTGGGATCCCAATATAACTTCCAGCAAGTCCTGGTCACCCAATATCACTGCATCACTAAATTTAGCAGCTAACATAATTTCAGTCATTAATAATAATAATAATAAATTTTATTTCTCAGAAGCACCTTTCAGCTATCAAGGTGCTGTACAAAGAATAAGGAGTCATAATAAAACTCAGAAACACAATAAAATAATAAAAGGATCCAAAATTAAACTGTGCCACCAAAAGCATGGCACCACAGATACATTTCATTTCCTGCTTAACCCCCACACACAGTCATGCACTCACGAAGCTGGAAGGGTAGAGAATTCCAGAAGGCTGGGGCCACATGCAGAAAAAATGGGCCCCTGAGGATTTCAAAAACACCCTTGGAATCTCTAGCAACTCCTCATCAGCCAAGCGCAACTGTCACACCGGGCAATAAGAAACAAGGAGCTCTCTCAGCAGCTAAATGAACCAACCCATTACAATCCACTCTCCACCAAGTATACCCTCCTCAACTGGATCCTTTCCTCTCATCCCCATTGAATGTCCACTGCAGGTGTACTGAATGATGTGATCGGTGATCACTGTTTCACTTACTGCACCTTCCCAAATCCTCCCCCAAATAACTCAGTTTCCACTCCAACTGCAATCTAACCCCCCCACCTCCACCTGCCAGACCTAAACTCAACAAACTGGTCCCCAGTCTTCTCAGCCTTTAATGTAAACCAAGCTCTCATGGATTTCTCTTTCATTCTTGCTAGTATCTGGAACCTCCACACCCCTCTCTGCACCATTAGGGTTAGATGTCACCACCTTCCCTCGATTTCCCCTAATATCCTATTTATTTATTTATTTATTTATTTAGTTAAACATCAGTTTAGAAACCTTTGAGCCAGAGGCTCATTTACAAAGGTACCTCATCACAAAGAGAACATCAGAACAGTAGTACAAGGGACACAGTACCTACAAACAAAAAAGTTATAGTTCAATTACAATTTTGTTACAATAGAATACAATCTCCAACGAAGCAAAAGATAACAAAAGGTGCAAAACTTATGGTCGGGGGAGAGCTGGTGGGGGTAGAAGGGAGGGAGATAGGGGAGGAGGAATTAGTAGGGAAAGGAAGGGGGGGAGCCGCTCAGTGAGCATTGTCAAACAGAGTATATATATATTTTTTTTTTACACTAGGCTAGCGGCAGTTGCATTTGCGAGAGCTAAGCAGGAAGTTTCTGAGCTATTGCCATGCAAAGCTCATAACAAAGCTTGGTCAAAATTTAAATCATGTGCTGTTTAGAAGAAATGCGGCACTGTGTACATATACTGAATACACACTTTTTTTTAATTTTCTACAACTTAGGGCCTATGTTAAGGGACTTGATGCCTGATATTCAAAACTTTGACTTGGGGCTAAATTAGCACTACATGGCAAGTTAAATTAGCCCGTACCCAATAGCCCGCTATATTCAAAAGGGATAGCCCCAGTGCTAAACCTGCTGAATATAGCGTGCTAAGGAATCTGGACAAACTGGGCTGGGAGTGCAGTGCAAAAATAGCCCAGGAAATAAGACAGCTCTGAATATAGCAATCAGGAAGTGCAAACCACAACAGCAGCCCAGTGCACAGTGACATGAAGGAAAGTAAAGGTGAACTATGTGGCCAATGTGTGTGCTTGCAAAGGAGTGGATTCATTGAAGCTGCAAGGACCAGAGCATGTGAAATTCTACATAAAGGTACCATGTTTCTGAAATGTTTGCATCGCACAGACACATTTGCACAGGTTTTGTGCAGGTTTTGAGTGGAGCTAAGCCATTTGCCCGGTGCTATCATATTTGCCCAAGGTAAAAATTTGCTATATTCAACAGGAACATGCAAATGAGCCTGCTTAGGCAGTCTGTGGGCAAACATCCAGATTAGCATCTCATTATATCCTTATTTGCATGCAGTTTGTCCAGCGCTATTGCAGAGTCCCACAGCTCCACCTGTAGATCAGTCTGGAAGTACAGGGGCTCACTGGGTCTGCCCACAGCTCCACCTGTAGGTCAGTCTGGAAGTGCCTGGTGGTAGCTGCAGGCTACATTTGTACAGAATCACATAGAATATTGTGCCCCAGGGGACTACACAGCACAGACACAGGCGGTGATGCTGCATGCAATTGTCAAACTGTAGTTCTTGCTACAGTGCACAGCAGACACAACAGTAACAAGGGGGACAGTAGTGTGAGGGACACGGCAATGCCTATGGAATGTAGGGCATCAATGACTGCTGCACTTTACACAGTGACAGGCCCATCTTGCAGGTGTGTACTGACAGTGGACATTACTGTTATGCTGCAGTGCGACCCACAGATGCTGCACTACTGGCATGGGATACTCACAGTGACATATACATGGCTGACAATGTGTGCTGTGGTGTCTGTACAGATGTGCGGTATGTTGCTGGGGGGCATATACCATCAGACAGACACACTGGTGTGGGGTATTTCCAACACTGGACCATCTACGCTGTGTGAATTGTTCCAGCCTTGTGACAGCACCCAGTATGTGATGCAGACTGGCCACCTGTACACCCTCTCCTGAACACCCTCCGGGCCCCCAGTGCTGCATGTGTGTGCTGGATTCTGTTGGTGTCCACTGAAGGGTTGTATGCAGATGTGTGCTGTATGTTCATACTGCCATGGTGTCAACTGGGCACAGGGTCACCACCTATTGCCTGGCATGGCTGAGACCGGTGGCAAATGATGGCATCCTAGGAGGTGCCATCCATGTGCAGTATGTTTCTTCCATATCTAGTTTCTTTCCATGTTTAATATTTACTGGTTAGGGTCAGGCAAAGACTGACAAAAGTCAGGCAAAGCTGATTTGCCCAGAGTTAAGACTACTTTTTTCTGGCCGGTAGTTTGCAATGCGCAAAGTATCACACTAAGTCACGCAAAAACACTTTGCACAGTGCTAATGCACTGAATATAGCATTGCACCTATATTTATGTTCACACCCCCTCAATTTGCCCCTTACATGCATTATACATTTTCCCAGTGCTAATGCAGTTTGCCCGTGCTATTTGACCTTTTGAACATAGTGGACCCATGCAAACCCTGTGCTAACCCTGTGCAAGTGGTTTGCACCCAGCTCAAATTTTGAATATCTGGCCACAGGCAGGGAGTCGTCTTCTGTTTCATCTCTGGCACACACAGAATGCCTGGTATATATGGCTAGGAGAGATGCGAAGGGCCTAATAAGAAAGGTTGCATACTGGGGCAGGCAATTTTTTCCTGATCCTACATATAAAACTAAACTCCAGTGGGAGCAGAATTTAGGGAGATCTATTCAGGACAATGACTGGTGAATGATCTTGCATCTCCACAGGGGTGTTCTGATTTGACTGATTGATTGATTTTTATTTTGATACAGTGCTTATTCCCTTTGGCTCAGAGCACTGCAAAATTTAAAAACATTATATACAACATAAAACAACAACAATCACAATAAATAAGCAACTCCTAAAAATAAGTTTAAATCAGTCTATAACTTAGAAAACAAGTTCATATCTCTATTAATAACAAAATTAAAATCAATACATCAATTCAGACAGTCCGCTATAACTAATAAGTTAATTCTGGAGATCAAAAGCTTTTATAAATAAATAAGTTTTAAGACCCTTTTTAAATACTTTTACCAAGGGTGCCTTTCTCAGATGACTAGGTAATGAGTTCCATAGGGCTGCTGTGGCAACCGAGAATGCTCTATTTCCTGATTGCTGCATCCTAGCCCTTGGAACTACCAGAAGGCAACCCTCAGCAGAGCGGAGAGAGCAAGTCGGATGATGAGGGACCAGGATGCCTTGCAGGTACTCTGGCCCCCAGTCATGTAGAGCTTTATAGGTCATTAATCTGACCTTGATGACAATGTTCCACCTAACTGGCAACCAGTGCAGGCCATGGAGGATATAAATATAAGGAATCTTTTTATAAATTCACACATAGGCTTTATTGTCCACCCATGGTGGTCCACAAATTTAATCCCGCTGGGTCTCTGATGTGTGGGAGATGTAGGGCCAAATTAGGCTCCTATTTTCATGCTTTTTGGGCCTGCCCTGTTTTTCAGACTTTTGGGGGAATATAGCACATGAAATAGGTACCTTGATAGGGAGGATCTTACTAGTTGACCCAATTTTGCTTCTTTTTGGTATAGAGGATCTGGGACCTGGGGTCTGTTGCCGAGATGGACCCGATTATTGTTATTAGGAGCAATACACTGTATTTTAAATACTTGGGTCTCAGGGTCCACACCCACAACTCAACAGTGGTGTACCTTGGCTATACAGACTCTAGCTCTCGAATGTCTGTCTTGCTTGATTAGAGACAAACGCAAAAGGTTTCTCCAGACCTGGGACCCCTTTATTTCTTCTCTGACACCAGTAGAAGCACAGGTTCTCAGAGAAGGACTGCAATGAATTAATGGATGTAGGTGAATGTTACTTTAGAATGACCCATATTAATTAATATTTATCAATGAATTGGACCCCGCTTCCTCATTGCATAATTGTACCACTGTGCATAAATAAGTTCTAAATAAGTTGTGAACATCTCTTAGTAGCTATAATATATTTATCTTCATACTATGTTGGTAAGCAATAGACTGGACCAGTGTATATATTGTAGTTGTGATTAGGGGTGTGCAAAAAAAAACTTTCGCTGGTGGAATTGAAGCACAAGTCAAACTTTTACTTTCCTGACAGTTCGGAAATCCATTTCCAAACTTTCGTAGAATTTCTGCCTCCCCTGCAAGGCTGCCCCATTGCCTGATAATTTAAAAAATAATGGTATCCCCATCCTGGTAGCTAGCGGTCCCTTCCACCACCCGATTACCCACCCCACCTGTCCAGTCAAGGGCAACATGCCCTTACTCCTTTTAGTAACCCAATCCCCCACTGACCGCCATATACAATAAATTACTATGTAAAACAAAATTCTCCTTGGTGGTCTAGTGACCTTCCCTCCATTTCCTTAATTCCTGAATTAAAAGTAGTATCCCTGGTGGTCTAGTGTACCCCTCACCCCTAGAAGCAAAGTCTCACCTCTCATCCCAAACCCAAGAGTGGACCACCGGCTCGCCCTCCTCTCTCCTCCATGGTTGGTAGCGCAGGCTATTGATGAGCGAGTGCATATGCACTCGTTCATTAATAACTCAGTGGCTTACCATGGAGGAAGAAGGCATGCTGCTCCCTCTTGGTTAGAGATGAGGGTGAGACTTTCTTCTCAAAGGAAGTGAGCTACTAGACCTGCAACTCTACACAATTCAGGAGTGAAATGGAGAATAAATAAGCCACCCTTCCTCTTGTTGAATAAAACATTATTTAACTGGTGCTACATTCTGTTTTAAATGCCACTTTTAATACCACACCACAACTGAGCCACACACCCTAAATGTGACAGCAATCTTTAAAATCTGCAGAACATTATACAAATGATGGTAATTTGCAGACAGTGGCCCAGATATTCAAAAGGGTTGCACCTGCGCAAGTCCGAAATTGCGCCATTCTGCGATATTCAGCAGGAGGCAGTTGTGCCACTGAAAACATGCTGAGCAACAGCGCAATGCAAATGAATGCATGCTGAACTGGAGGGGGAGGAACCATGCCTAAACTGCACAGCCCGATATTCAGCCGGGCTGTGCAGAGTTGTGCAGGAGCAACCCCCAACCTGCGCCTGCACAACTTTAAGCCAAAAAAAAAAGGAGTAAGTCGAGGGCCACCCACAGGTGAGCTGCCACATTGCAGGGTGCACACAGCAGCTGCCACCTGTGGCTGGCCCTCAACCTACCTGTGCCCCCCTGCAGCCCGATCGCAGCCAAAGTGTAAAACATCCCCCACCCCACCTGACTGGCCCGATTGCGGGCAAAAGCGAAAAGTCCCCTCCCGACTGGCCAGGATCACGGGCATAACGCATCCCCCACCAGCCCGATCGCGGGCTGCAAAGTGTTCCCCAGACATATCGCTGGTGGTCCAATGGACGCTAAGCCGATCGCGGGCTGCAGAGTTGTAAACCCCGAATGTATCCCTGATGGTCAGTGGACCGATAAGCCCGATCGCGGGCTGCATAATGCAGTGAAACCCCCTGCCCCCAAGACCATATCCCTGGTGATCTAGTGTCCCCACCCCACCCACCCACGAAGCCCCACCACCCCTCCCCGGCGGCGGATGGCAGCATCCACCCGCCTGCCTCCCGCCACCACCGACTGAGCTGCCGGTGGGACTGCATGCCCATTGGTGCAGAGCAGAGCCAATGGGCGTGCAGCCATACCGTCACAAAACAGTCCAGATATGTGAATGAATGACCATTCACATATCTGGACACTGCTTATGCGTATGGGCTACATGCCAGTAGCTCTTGCTCTACGCAATACCGGAGCAATCGATCAGCGGCAGGAGCAGCGAGTGGGTGGGATGCTGCCGCCGAGAGAACACTTTCTGCCATAATCAGGCTGGTGGGGGGTGATGTGTCTTATAACTGCAATCGAGGCCAGTCGGGAGGGGCTTTCTGGCACAGTTGCCAGGATCGGGCTGCAGGCGTCAGTCCCTGAAGGCTGCTGCCTGGCAGGCGCCAGGCGCAGAATCCTCGAGGATCGGCGCACCTGCATGCTAATAGCATGCAAATGGGGCCATAAACAGATGCAAATGGCCCCCCATGCTGCATGAATTATGGCCCATTTGCATGTCACCTTTTGAATATCGGAATTTTGCACATGGTGCAATGGTACTTGCGCCATCACAAGTTGAATGCTCCACTCTGACCACTTGCGGTGGCGCAAGTTCCACTGCGCCATGCACAGTGGCTGTGGCGGGGGCGGGGGTGATATTCAAAGGAGTTGCTAGGAGGTGATATCCAAAGGATATCGCTCCGGCCACACCCCTGTGCAACTATTTTGTGCAGCGCAAGGGCTTGCGCCACAAAATAGCTCAGTTTGAATATCCAGCCCAATATTGCAAAATGCACAGTATAACTCAAAATCGCACTTAACAAATTCTCCACCATGTCAGTATATTGCAATAAGCCCCGGTTAAAAATATCTGCCCCCCCCCAGCCAGTAGCAGTGCATTTGTGAATGAGATACTTGATTTACTTTACTTTACACAGTGAAATGTACTTGTTCCTGAAACAGAAACACAACCTTTGTAGATCTCTGCACTATAACAAATTTGGGAATCGCACCCCTCAGCACAACCTTTTTCAATCACTTTTGATTATAACATAGAGAATAATATATGGGGTGGTGTGTGTAATGAGATTTTACACACACCAGAGTTGTGGGATGCTACATAAACCCCCGAGGACGAAGCCCAAGGGGTTTATAAAATGCATCCCACAACAAGGGTCTGCGTAAAATAGAGTTTTACACACACCACCCCTCATTTAATTTTTTATAATTGCTGGCATGCACTTTTTTGCCTCAGTAATCATAGAAAATAAAATGATCCGTTTTCAGGCAACCATGGACCAGTCAGAAGTCTTAGCATTCTGTGGTCTGACAAGTTATAGTGCTCCGCTTATGTGAGGTAACAAGAAGTGGAGAAAGTAATGGTAGCTGCGTCTATATTTTTTCTGTTTGTTTCCGATATTCTTACTTACCAGCAAACAGCGGTTGCGGAGCTACGGTGTTCTTCAGTATGAACAGGAGAGACCTGCCAGTTCTTGTGTGTGGAGAGGGAAACCGGACAGTGAGTTCCTTTTCTGCTGGTTTTGGTTCACCAGAATAAGTCTATTTATTTTTCAAATACAAAAAAAAAAATGCTGACAGTGAGCAGCATTGCTTCTCAGAACAATGAATGTCGCCTATTAAAGGAACACTGTGACTGGCGCATGCTTGACCAGAGGGAAACCTGGCATGTGTTTGCCATTATAACCAGCCGAGCTGGTAATAATGGCAAATTATAACTGGGTTTCCCTACGGGAAAAAGTGCCTGCCAGTAATTATAATACAATTTGGAATTGCTCGTCCAGCCATGCAGTCATGATTGAGCCACAATAATCACACCAAATTGATTGAAATAAAGGAGTGTTCATGCAGCTCCGTAGCCTTATTTGTACTTAAAGGCACAGTACAGCAGATGTAAATGAACATTCACTCCCGTTTTATATTTGTGTAGACTTCGTTTGCATGTTGATAGAAAAGCACAACTACTGGGTAAAAGAATACAACGTTCTCCAGAAAGGTGAAAGAATGAAGGAGGTAAACAGTTTTTCTTTGTAAATAAAACCTAACATTTTTATTTCGACACAACTAATGAGTGCATTAAATTAATCTCGCTCAAAACCACAAGTGAGGTCTGGGGTAAAAGGAGTTTAGTACCTAAATCATCCAGGAGAGTAACCACATTTCAGTTTGGGTTAATGATAGTAAGATCAAATAGTCTGCATATTCTAGCTCTGAGATTTATGTGGGAGCTGGTTGCTCGCAGGGAGCGAATTGTCGACATTGGGTTGTCATGGGAGCCTATTGCCATGGAAGTGAGTTGTCTAGAGCAGGATGACAGGAGTGAAAAGATGGGAGCAAATTGTCATGCTCCCCCAGGTGGGTGATCGTTTTGTGGGAGGAATCGCTAGTCACAGGGATTACTTGGGCAGCTGTGTTTTTTAAATGGGGCCATTGGAGAGGGTGATAAAGTGGCAGGAGGGACCACTAGCCACCAGTGATTACTTGGGCACTTGCAGCTGAGCTTTTTTTTTAATGGGGTGGGTGATCAGGTGGTGGGAGGAACCAAACTAGCCCCCAGGGATTTCAAATGTGGCATTCGGGCAAAGGTTGGGGAGGAGGCATTCCTGGACACTGGACATTATTATTGTTTCAACTCTAAATAAGTGGAAACGGGCAAAATTTTGCCCCAAAACATTAGGAAATGTTTCGTTCTGTGGCAGGTGGAAATTCGGAAACTTCTGCGAAAATTGTGAAATTTCACGGTAGTGCCGCTTCTGCGGAAAAAGCAACTTTCACCCAACCCTAGTTGTGATAAACTGTTTTATGTTTTGTTGTTTGTTTGATTGTTTGTGGTGTCTTTATATTTGTAAAATTCTCAATAAAAAGATTATGCAAAAAAAAAATGTTTTGATCCTCCAAGGCCACCACTGATTTCCACCTCTATAGCAAGCTCAGAAACGTGTGCATTAAAGCAATACACCAAGCTAAATCAGAGTACTTCAAATTAAACCTTTCACCCTGCCCTGACCCCTCATCACTTTGGAGCACAGTCAAATCCCTTCTCAACCCCTCCTGCCAGATACCTACCCACACACTAATGCTAAACAGGTCCTCTGTTTCTGACACCACCTCAGTCGCCGAAACTCTAAATCAATTCTTCACATCTTGTGCACTACCTGACTGCCCAGCACATCCCTACTCCTTTCCCCTCCAATGGGTTTACCCTCCACCCCACCACCCTCACAAAGTTTTTTTCATCCTCAGCACCCTTAACCTGCACAAGTCAAGTCCAGGTGGCTTTTACAACAAGCTCCTGTGCCTCTCTGCCCCTGCCATAGCCTACCCCTTCTCTCACATACTCAACCTATCTTTCCTCACTAACTCTGTCTCAAACCAATGGTCATTGGCCAACGTCATCCTGCTAAACAGAGGTGATGACCCCTCAACCCCTGGCAATTACCACACCATTTCCCTGCTACCCTCATTGGCAAAGCCACAGGAATCCATAATTCTCTCAGGACTCTCTGAATTTCTCTCTTCATCCAGCTTCTTCTCTGATTATCAATCTAGCTTTTGGAAAAATCACTTCACAATCTTCTCCTTTCTCCACATCACAGTCTCAATCCTCACCACAATGGACAAAAGCCATTTCACATCATCAATATTTATTGACCTCACAAAGGTCTTTAATTCAGTCTCCCACTGACACATCCCCCAAAAACTACACTCCACGGGCATTGCATCCTCTACCATTCTTTGGTTTAAATCCTACTTCAGTGATCATCAGCAGTCTGTCGTAGTAGGCAACTCTGCATCCCCCCATCCTATCAAGCATCCCTCAGGGCTCCATCCATGGCTCTATCCTCTTTTGAATTTTCATTAACAACCTCTGCTCAGTCTGCTGTCACTCCAAAATTCATCTCTGTACAGATGACACCATCCTCTACATTTCTGACTCCTCCACTGACTCTATCGAGCTACCACTTCTGTTTGACTTTGACTGCATGCTTGCTTGGTTTGACAACAACAACCTAAAAGTGAACACGAAAAAAATGGTCTCCATGATCTTTGGCTCTCCCCCAAAAAACTGGCCATATCCCCCCCCTCCAAGATTCACCATGTTGGATACCTCCACTATGGATACCATCACCTCATATAAATACCTTGGCCTACGGCTGGATGAACAACTCAACTTCGCAGTTCACATTGGCTCCCTTTGTTCAAGTGACCTATTTCACATTTTGTGGCCACAACTTCTACCCCATCTCCTCTACATACAGTACTTCTTCATCCCCTACCCTCCTCTTCTCCATACTCCTTTCCCCGCACCTGTCTCCCTTATCCTGATACTTCCTATCCCAGGCTGCTACACTTACATTGTATGGCATTTAATCAATATTAGCAAACAAAGTATTCTGCCCTGCTTATGACCACTATGTACCATCTTAGAGGTTGCTCTTGTCTAGGCAATTTTTGCATTTCTGTAACCAACAAGTTATGCATACATGTGTACCTCACAACTCTATAAGTTTTATACCATGTTTGTACTACCTGTCTTGTACTATGTACTTTATTTTGACTCAGAACCTTTGTAAATGAGCCCTGTTGCTCAAAGGTGTTAATCCAAAATTTGAAATAAATAAAATAATGAAAACTGTGCCCCAGACTAGGCGCGCTCTTTCAAAACAAACACACTATCCCCCTACATATCTTCCACGACTTAATACACAAGACAATCCTCCCTGTCTTTGACTATGAGGAACATTATCTATGCCTAAGCCCCTGCCACCTTCATCTCTAAGCTCAACACCATGCTCAACTCTTTTTGCAGATTTGCCACTAACACCCCACCATACACCCATCACTGCACACTTCTCTCCTCTCTAAGTCTCTCTCCCCCCCACTGGCGGTATGCTCACTTGCTTATAATCACGTCAAAATACTGGTTCAACCTTCTCCCTCCTTACTTCTCCTCCCCCCTCCACTCCCCTGCTGATAATCCCTCCTACTTTCTTAGATCCTGGCATCCTTGCTCCTTTGCCATCCCCCACCAGCAATCAGCAGCTTGTTCCCCTACCTTTCCTTTTCACCTCACCCACCTCTGGAATCAACCACCTGCTTCCCTCCATGACACCTAGTACCTCCCAGTCTTCAAATGCCAGCTCAAATCCATCTCTTCTTCCCCCTTTTACTGTCCCCTTTCTCCTTTCCCCACCTCCCCCACACCCCATTCTGCTCCAGCCCAACCGTACTACCATCCACATAGAGCCTCCCTCCTTTCTTAACTCTTTATCCCTTCTTTTTCTGAACCTATTCTTAGTTGCTAAAGCACTACCATAGATTACTTATGTATGAAACTCAATGACCCCACGCATCTACACTATGTATTTAACCTGTATTTTAATTGCCTAAACTGTTATCTGGTTATGTGAATTGTATAAGTATGTAAATAACCTGCTCTTATTGCCTAAACTGTATTTTGTTTAGTGTATGTGCATATGTATGTATGTGTGTACTGTATGTATGTATGTATAAACCCCCTCTATATGTATACATTCACCCTTATCACTGGACTGCACCTGGAAATGAGCCTCAGCTCATTTTGCCTTTCCTGGTTACCAAATTTTAAATAAATAATAAAAATAACATAGAAAACTTTCTAATGACTAAGAGGAAAAAGAAAAATATTCAATAATAAATACTATAGCATAGAAACTTTCTAATGACCAAAATAAAAAATAAAAATATTCAAAAATAGAAGTTATAACTGACTGCTTCTTGTAATTTGTAACAATTTCTTGTCTGCTACTTTTGGTTCTACTAGCTCATTAAGAAAGCAAGGGACCCAGAGTACCATGGATTTAAAAATATGGAAATAAACAGGGTTTTTCAAAATCCAAGAAAGGCGGAGGGGGGAGAGGAGCAATCTAATTTTCAAAAAGAAGCTTTTGAGATTGTCATACTATCATACTAACAGAAAGGCAATGGGCATGGTTAAATGTAACTTTTGACAATGTACTCTTCCTCAGATAAAGTGAATTATACTGTAAACACAATAGTAAATTGCTCCTATTCCTTTCTTGCAGGTAACTCTCCTTGATGAACTCCATTTGAAAGGAAAATACTTAAAGATCAATGGCAGCCACTTTACACATTCTTAAAAAAAGTCTGAATTCATGTCCCTGTGTTATGAGTAGTGTTTCCTGAAAATGTCATGCTCTTTGGTTTTGTGGTTTTCTTTAAATCAGCATTAATTAACTTGTTCTACACTAACACTCAGGCTGTTTCTCTCCCTCTGACAGAGCCTTGGAGAATGATGACATCATATTGGACTAAGCTACAGGTTCAGCAGTGCACATCACTGCTTAACTGAAGAACTGAAGGGCTGTTAACTTCCCATTTAGAGCAATCTGTGAGTTAATTATTTGCTGTCCACTAACTCAGTCTCTGGTATTTGTTCAGATGAATTAGCTGACAATCTACATTTTGTTCTTCTAAAAAGCTAATAATTTGAATGTCAGTGCTGAACTGAAGTGGTATGCATTTGAGAAATCAACCAGTCTGTACCACCGCTGCTGCCAGTTATTTCTCGTCAAAATGCTTATTTTTTCTAGCTATATAATACTGGTTTGTTTATTTAATGGATATAAAATAAATCTAAAGTTTGTTAATTCATACAAGTAGTTTGTTTTTGAAGTAACTAAACAGGTTCATTTAAGAAAATTTTTTTCTCTCAGATTGACAAACAGGTGCCTGCCACACTCTAATATTTCAGGCACATGTATTACATGAACTTACAAATTTCAGTTTCGTTGATGGTTTCTGTGTGAAAATACATAATGTATAACTAGGAAAAGTGTATAACATCCTGATGTCCCCTGTTTCATGTGGCACAGTTGAGGCAGCTGCATTCTGCTGCACTGTCCCCTGCCACACAAGCCCCCTGTCTCTTGCCCCATATTTTAGGCTGCTGTACCCTGCTGTCCACTGTCTTCTCCCACACAGTTGGGGTTGCTGCACTCTGTTGTTCCCATCATTTACCTGAACAGTAAGGGATGCTGCACTGTACTGCCCCATGCCCAAACAGTTGGGTTGTTACACCCTGCTGGCCTATATCCCCAAACCCCATAGTTGGGGACATTGCACCCTGTTGCCCCTTGTTCCCCTCTCCACAGTCAGGGCTACTGTGCTTTGCTACACCATAGAGTCCCATGTCTCCTGCTTCTACAGCTGGGGCTGCTGCACCATGCAGCCCCAAGCCACCAGAGGTGGGGATTTTTCTGCACCCTGCTATCTACATCTATTGTCCCAAATGAGCAGGGCTGCTGCACCATGTGCACCCCATCCCACAGTCAGGGCTTGTGTACCTTGATGCCCCCCTGTGTCTTACCTCACAGTCAAGGCTTTTGCACCTTGCTGTCCACAGTCCCCTGCCACCAAAGCCAGGGCTGCTGCACCCTGATCCTGCCTACTCAGGCAGGGCTGCTGTGGCCTGTTGTACTCTAGAGCCTCTCACCTCCACAGTTAGGGCTGGTGCACCATTCTGCCATCTGCAAAAAGAGTTATCACATTTGCTGCACCCTATCATCTGCCTCTATAGTTGTGTTAGTTCCACCTAAGTGTGGTTGCTGCATCCTGTCCCACAGCTTGGGCTGTTGTACTCTAAAGGCTTCCTTGACTCCTGGCCAAACAGTCAGGACTTCTGCACCCTACTGCCTTCTGTTATTCACTCTCATAACACAGGATGAAAGTATTTTTCTGTTTTTTTCTTTTGGGCAGTGTAGCACAAAATCTGACTTTGGTGGCAGGGAGATGAATGGTGCAGCAACCCTAACTGGGAAATCATGGGGCTGTAGAGGCATGGGACTGTAGAGTGCAGCAGGACACAACAGCCCTGTCTGGCTAGACAGGAACAGGGTGAAGCAGCTCTGGCTATGGTAGCAGAGGATAGACTGCAGCATGGTGCAGAAGCCTTGATTGTGGGGCAGGACACGGGGGCATCAGGGTACAGCACTTGCCTGTGCAGCAGTCCTGTCCATTTCAGAAAATGGAAGTAGGTAGCAGGGCACAATAAAAGCCCCACTTCTGGTGGCATGAGCATCATGATGCAGTAGCCACAAATGTGGAGGTAGGGGACATGGGATTCTACGGCACAACAGAGTACAGCACTGTAGTGACAGGAACAGGGGGCAACAGCAGTAGCTATGATGGGGTAGGGGAAAAGGGGCAGCAGGGTGCAGCAACCCAACTGTTCAGGCAGGGGGCAGCAGGGTGTACAGGCACTGATTGTTCAGGCAGGAGATGGGGTAGCAGTGTGCAACAACCCCTGAGTCTATGAATGAAGAGGGTGGGCAGCAGGGTTCAGCAGCCTAAAATGTGGGGCAGGAGACAAGGGGCTTGTGGGGCAGGTAACAGGGGGCATCAAAGTCCAGCTGCCTCAACTATTGACAGGAGATGGGGGCATCAGGATGCCATATCATGTTTCTAGTTATACATCATGTATTTTCACACAGAAACCATAAAAGAACTGAAATTCATGCGTTATTATAGTACATGTGCCTGAAATAGCAGAATGTGGCAGGCACCTGTTTGTCAGTCTTGAAGGAAAAAATGTTCTTACATGAACCTATTTTTTGAGGCTACATCAAAGACAAGCTACTTGCATGAATTAATGTACTTTACATTTATTTTATATCTATTAAACAGCACAGTGTTATATAGCTAGAAAAAAGCAGTTTTGATGAGAAAGAACTGGGGTCAGCTGTGATATAGACTAGCTGATTTCTCAAATTTAGCACTGACTTTCAAATGATCAACTTTTTAGAAGAACAAAATGTGGATATTCAGCTAATTCATCTGAACAAATACCAGAGACTGAGTTAGTAAACATCCTGGACAGCAAACAATTAACTCACGGATTGCTCTAAATGGGAAGTTAACAGCTCTTCAGTTCTTCAGTAAAGCAGGGACTTACACTGCCGAAGCTGTAGCTTAGTCCAATATGATGTTATCACTCTCCAAGGCTCAGTCAGAGGGACAGAAACAGCCTGACTGTTTCCAGTTAGTGCAGAACAAGTTAACAAATGCTGATTTAAAGAAAACCACAAAATCAAATAGCAGGACATTTTCATGAAACACTGCTCATGACACTGGGACTTGAACTCAGAGCACAGCTCTTTGGCTTCATTGGGGACTGGGGGTACACCTGGAGAGATGAAGGTTTATACTGGCACGATGGTCTGCATCTGTCCATGAAGAGAACCAAGATCCTAAGTGACAGGTTTAAATGCTTCCTTGGCAAGCTTTTAAACTAGCCATGGGGGAGGTGCTAATAAGAGGCAGGAAATTCCAAGCCTCCCCCCACAAAACATGACGGGTAGTAAGGTAAACACTCAGGTACAGTGCTCAACAGAGGGCAGGACAGGAGTAAATGGAAAAATAGACAAGGGCAAAAAGAACAGGGATGGGGGAAAAAGGATAAAGCCAACATTAAATGGAGGGCAATGAGTACAAATGCCCATAGTCTGGGAAACAAGCTTCCTGAGCTAGTAGCCTTGATGGAAGATGAACACTTGGATATTGTGGCAGTCACAGAAACATGGTACATGGGGAACCATGACTGGGATGTCAACATACCGGGGTACACAGTCTACAGAAGGGACAGGAAGAGGAAAAGAGGAGGTGGAGTAGCTCTATACATAAGGGAAGGGATCAAAGCTACAGAACTAAAAAGTAAAGGGGGAGGACAAGAGGCACTCTGGGTCACCTTGGAGACAGGGAATGGCATCACAATCTGCACAGGGGTTGTATACAGACCCCCATCTCAAGGGGAGGAAATGGACAAGAAAATGATAAAGGACATTCTCAAAATGGCTGAAAAAGGGGAGATACTGTTAATGGGGGACCTGAATACACCAGATGTTAACTGGATGACATGTACTGCAGCCAAATCCAAGAGCAGGGTCATTTCCAATGCCCTGCAGGAGGCAGGCCTTACACAGCTAATGTTGGAACCCACTCGGGAGGAAGCAATACTAGACCTGGTACTCTCAAATGGAGAGAGGATCACAAATTTAGAAGTCAGTAGACATCTGGGAACAAGCGACCACTGCACAGCTTACTTCACCATAAGCACAACTATGGAGACAAGCCATACAAAAACAAGCATACTGGACTTTAGAAGGGCTGACTTTGGCAAAATGGGTGAATACCTGAGGAATACACTAGCAAATGGGCAAAAATGCGGAGTGGAAGAACAATGGAGAAAAATCAAAACTGCCATCATAGAGGCAACAAGCCTTTGTGTGAAACAGATAAAGAAAACAAAGCGGAGTAAAAAAACACTGTGGTTCTCAAAAGTGGTGGCAGGGAAGGTTAAGGAGAAAAAGGCTGCATTCAAAAAGTATAAGGAATCACAGAGGGAGCACGACAGTGAACTGTATCAATTAAAGCAGAAAGAAGTGGGGAAGGCAGTCAGAACAGCAAAAGCCCAAACCGAGGAAAAAATAGCCAAGTCAGTTAAGAAGGGAGATAAAACCTTTTATAGGTACATTAGGGAGCACAGAAAGGTTAAGGGAGGAATAGTGAAGATTAATAAGGGAGACAGTGAAAAGGCAGAGATACTGAATGAATACATTTGCTCAGTATTCACAAAAGAAGATGAGGAGGAGTTACCTAAACCAGACAATAGAAGCACTCTGGGTAGGGGGGTTGACACCAGTCCATTTACTGAAGAAAGAGTCCTGAAAGAACTCCTAAAACTCAAGGTGGACAAAGCAAAGGGACCTGATGGGATTCACCCCAGAATCCTAAAAGAACTAAGGGAGGACCTAGTGACATCACTGACCACACTTTTTAACAAATCATGGGAGGATGGGGTGGTACCTGAGGACTGGAGGAGGGCAGATGTGATTCCCTTCACAAAAGTGGGAGCAAGACAGAAGCAGGAAACTACAGACCTGTAAGTTTGACCTCAGTGGTAGGGAAAATGATGGAATCATTTCTGAAAGAAAGAATTATTAGTACCTAGAGGCCAGCAGGGCACAGGACCCAAAGCAGCATGGATTTACAGCAGGAAGGTCATGTCAGATGAATCTAATAGATTTCTTTGACTGGGTGACCAAAGTAGTAGACCAGGGAGGGGCTGTGGATATGGCCTACCTAGACTTTAGCAAGGCATTTGACACAGTCCCGCACAAAAGATTAATAATCAAGTTAGCCAGCTTGGAAGTGGGTCCCAGGGTGGTAGCCTGGGATGCAAACTGGCTGCACAACAGGACACAGAAGGTAATAGTGAGTGGCATACATTCTGAAGAAAGGAGGGTCACTAGTGGAGTACCTCAGGGCTCAGTACTGAGTCCAGTCCTCTAACATTTTTGTAGGTGACATTGCAGAGGGTCTGGAGGGAAAGGTATGCCTCTTTGCAGATGATACAAAGATCTGTAACATAGTTGATATACAAAGGTGGGGGGAAGAAAGGATAAGAAGGACCTTGGCAAGGTTGGAGGAATGGTCAGACCTATGGCAGCTTAGATTCAATGCAAAGAAGTGCAAAGTAATGCACCTGGGAAACAAAAACCCCAGGAGAAGAGTACACAATAGCAGGGGAGGTACTAACAACAACAAAAACGGAATGAGACTTGGGGGTAGTCATATTGGATGATCTAAAGGTGGGTAAGCAATGTGAGAAGTCAATGAGGAGAGCCAGGGGGATACTGGGATGCATAGGAAGGGGCATCACATGTAGAAAAAGGGAAGTGGTTATCCCTCTGCATAGACAGTTGGTGAGACCCCATCTGGAGTACTGTGTGCAGTCTTGGAGACCTCATCTATGCAAGGACATAGACAGGATGGAAGCAGTCCAGAGGAGGGCAACTAAAATGGTGCAGAGTCTGCATCAGAAATCATATGAAGAGAGACTGAGAGAGCTTAATATGTATACCCTTGATGAAAGGAGGGACAGGGGGGACATGATAGAAATGTTCAGGTACCTCAAGGGAATCAACAAAGTCCAGGAGGGTAGCATCTTTCAGAAAAAGAGATGTGTAAGAACAAGGGACACAATTTAAAGATAGAGGGGGGACGGCTCATGGGTAATGTGAGGAAATCTTTTTTCACGGAGAGAGTGGTGGATGCGTGGAATTGCCTTCCTGGGGAGGTTGTTGGGGCTAAAACAGTGGAGGAATTCAAACATGCATGGGACAGACACAAGGCAATTGTAGTGGGGGTGGCAGGAAGTAGGCTGTTGGTTAACTAGAAATCTGCAGCTTATCCAGTAGGTAGGGAATGGGCAGACTGGGTGGGCCAAGTGGTCCTTATCTGCTGTCAAAGTCTATGTTTCTAAGTTGTTTTTAACAATGTGTAAATTGGTTGCCACTGGTATTTAAGGGTCAATTAGCAAATCAAGCTGTAACAAACAGAAATGGAGTCAAATCTGCTGTAAATACAGTTGTACGAAAGAAAAGGAAATGTTGTGCCAATTGTTTTCATTGTTGTACAAAATCTTTTATTCACATTGCAGTACAGCACTTTGTAGTGTTATCTATATTGACCCTTGTTTTTGAAGCCGCAAATGTTTATACATGTGTAATGTCACTTGAAGTGTTTGAATAAAAAAGTCTATCTGTTAAAGAGCTAGTGTAGTGCCTAAAATGAATATTAGATTTTAAAAGCACCCAATGATTACCTTTTATATCTGACATGCTTTTTCTTTCCACTTTGTTTAATCAGAAGATAGTAGGTGTGATGTGTGGAAAAACTCTTAGCCTGGCAGCAGACGTATCTTGCTCATCTGCTCCACACTGCATCATCAGCATTGTGACCTCACTGACTGTGACATCACTGATACTTAGAACAGCAAGTGAGTTACTGGCAGGTCATTCACCTGTGATGTCACTGTCAGTGAGATCATAATGCTGATGATGTAGTGTGGGGTAGTAGAGTTAGATATGTCAGCTGCCAGGCTAAGAGCAGTTCCACATATTCATCACATTATTATCACATAGAAGACTTTATGATGAGCAAAAGGAAAATAAAAAAATATTTCAGAAATAAAAACTTACAATTGACTACTACTTAAAATTTGTATAATTTTTCCGGTCTGCCTATTTTGGCTCCACTAGCTCTTTAAGAGGATCATTGCTTTTGAAAAAGCTTGCTTAGTAAATTCCATCGGGCTGTATGCTTACTTTTGGGGTCATTTTTCAACTTTGCACTTGAACACTTTAATAAGGACTTTACACAGTACCTCTGTGTAGGCTTTTCCGGGGGGGGGTGAGTGCTCATTTTATGCACATGTTGAATTGTACCAGGGAAATTATATTCTACTCAGGGAATGAGATGGAGAAAGTACCTCTACACTGCTGGGAGAAATTATATTCTACTTGGGGACTGAGCAGAAGGGGGTACCTCTAGACTACTAGAGGAAAGTATATTATACTCAGGGATGGGGCAAGGAAAATGGTATTCCACTTGGGGATTGGGAGGGAAGGGTACCATTAATTTAGAAGGCCATTCTTGTTTTATTTCAAAGGGATTAGGGTGGGGGGATCGACCACTTGACTCTCAGGGATATTTAGTTCAGGATTGGTTGAGGGAGGTCAATGGCTGAGGCTCCGCACCATGCTGAAGTGCATTTGTGTATAGGAGACTTGTGCAGAGCTGCTTATGGCAGCATAATGACATGGTAATAGCCCCTTAGTGCCTTGCATGCCATTTGAGGCAATTAGCATACCATCAGCTGAATGTGGCTCCCAGAGGCAGAGACACAATCTCCTCTGGGAAGTGTTATTTCCCTTTGCATGTGGGAGTCTGTTGCCAGCATGGGATTGTGGTGCCACAGTACTTATTACTGTAGCACTAAAACAGCTCCATATTAATACAGGCATACACCAGGCAGTGCACAGAACCTGTATGAAAATGATCTCCTGATGGATATATGCTTTTGCACATGACACTGTCTTTTGCATGATGTTAATGACCAGCTTTGAATACTGGGTCCCTAGTCTTCACTCTTTTCAGCAGTTTACACTAAATTTCTCAGACAGGTGAACTGCACAACATCAAGATCAAACTTTCCCTTGCTAATCCTACCATTCAATTGTCTCATATCAAAAGTTCAAACATTTTCTGCAACAATGTCTTTTCTTGGCCATCTAAGTTTCACAAAAGCTGAGAAAAGCTTTAAGTCCAAGGAAGCGTATGCTCTAAAACAGTCTAAGCTTTTCTAAGAGTTTTAATTTAAAACAGATATGAAAAATCCTCAGGATTCCTTAAAGAGACACTCTCAGGTCTTTTTGCATCATATTATTTTTAGGTAAAAACCCATATTTTATGATTGTTTACCTTCTCTAAAATTAATTGATGTTGCTGGTTGTTTTGTTTGCTTCCTTGTTCATTTGATCTGAAATGCATGGTAATGTATAGCTATACCCAGCCTTGTTTTGCTTCAAATCATTAAACTACTCTTACAGCATACTTTCTGAACATTAGAAACACCCTCAAATAGTGCAGCCACTCATGATACAATAGTCTCCTCTACTCCCACTGCATAATAAGTGGCTAGATTGTGTTGGGGGTGTTCCTGAGTCCAAGAAAGATGCAGTGGGAGCTGGTCAAGAAATGTAAACAAACATGTTTTGGTGTGGTAACACCAGTATGGCAGGCACTGAGTTTTTCACTTTTTAAAAGAAAAAAGAGATCTGAATTAAACTACCAGCTGCATAAACAGTTTCTATAGAATGTAAACAATCATAAAATGTGTTTTTTAAACTAGGGACACTTTGAGTCCTAAGGGGGTTGGCAGTGTCCCTTTAAAGTTCTAACCATTTTTATGGAGAGCTGGGTGTAATATTCTACATAGGAGGTCAATGAACAGTGTTACCTGGAGACCCACATGGTCATTAAGCTGCCTCAATATTTGAAAAGCGAGAAGATGAGGGGTTAGCTGGGGGTAGGCTGGAGTTTGGCATTCCTCCGGGCTCCCTTCTGGAACACCAGCACCAAGCTACTTGAAACCTCAGGGTGGTGCTGTTGGATAATATCATGCCCAGCTAACCAAGAGGAGAGGCACACCCTGGGGACACGCAGCTCTCCTTATGTTGGCATGCAGTGGTGTTCTGGATGTGAATCCGGATAATCAGCTGGTCAAACAACTTCCCAATTTGTTGTCTGCATTTTTTACATGCTGCATTTTTGTAACTATAATGGTAGTGTGATCTAATTTTCAGAGTACTGCCTTCAGAATCAAGATACTGCAGGTTCGAGCCCACCACAGTCAAATTCTCACTATATGACTTTGTGCAAGTCACTTAATCCCTTAGTGTGCCACCCTGCTGCAGAAATGGGTAAAAGCAGGACCCTGCTGAAAATGAGATGTTGCAGCTCAGCTAAGCTACCCTGGGTAACTAAGTAGCAATATAAAGAGATATTTTTTTCATTGAACATCATATACAGTGGAATTAATTTTTAATGGGTATTTGTACACCTACTATAATTTACAAAAACAATCTTTTCCAGGTCTAAAATGAGATACCATTTTGTCAGTGCAGAGATGCTCTAGTAGAGATGAAATGATTCTCTGGCCCATTTTAGGTTGTGTTTATTTTATATTATTTTTTTGACTCAGTGGTTGGACTATTCAAAAGCAATCCAAGCAATGCAGATTGAATGCTTATTATCACATTAAGTCTCATAGCCACAAGTATAATGTGAAGATTTGTGATAGCTGGCATGCCCTACTTATTCATTACAGCATGCCTTGTAGCTTAACAAATAAATCCCCAAATTATAGAGTAAAACCCAACTGCCTCCTGGAAAAGAGCTGCTTCACTGAAATGGATTTTAATGACTGTTGTCACTTCTTTTTTCTAGGAAATATGTATTGATGATCTTCAAGTTGGGAGTGTTTATCTTGGTGCTGCAGCATTAATCCCTGAAGCTGCAGTAGAAAGATGCTTTAAAAGGCATGAAAATAAAAAGAAAAGCAGCTTCTAGCATTCCAAACCTCCAGAGTACAGCAGGAGACAATGTGTAGAACAGAGTGGCATGGATTCAGAAAGAGCAAGGACTGTGGTTGCATATCTCATTATGAACACTATGGTGCTGTTATTTGGTATGAATTGTTGTGGATAACTAAACAGGTAAGCCTTCGGAAGCATGTAAAAACATTTCCCAGTTTTTACATGTGGAGATTGGCTGTCACATTATGTTTGCTGGGAAAACTAATAGTGACCAGTGACTCCGTAATGTCGCTGACATTATTTTCCTGTACTGTTTGTCTGAGTCTTCTGAAGGCCATCCCAGTATTAGTTTTGGGCACCAGAAACCTTGGCTATGTCATTATTTCACAATAATGTCAGGAGCTGATTTTTGACAACCTGTGAAAGCACATCAAGACATAATTTTTCTTTCCAAGAAATCTAGCAGCTCAGACCAGTTTTAGGTGCAGCTGCCCTTGGGTCTACAATTATTTCATGGACAGTGTTAGAGTGGTAGGTTCTTCCCCACATTTTCACTGTCTAACAAAAATGAATATTTTTATTGGCACATGAATTACTGTGAATAAGGCCCTTTAATTCAAAACATGCATCATACATAACATATATTGCAAAAACCTACAGTATGTTTCAGCATGTTTGCTTTAAAGCACAAAACCACAAAAGTAGGGGAATGTGAAGTTATGGTAAAAAAGTTAAATGACTCTAGGTGAATGTGCAGTATGGTTTAGCATTTCTCCGGAGTTGAAAAATTGCTAGACAATAATATGTTAGCAGTACCCAAACTTAAACACTCTCTTTCCAGGCATGGATATGTCCTCATACACCAATGCTTTGAGAGAGGGTGCCAGTGTTGGGGTAACACAAATGCTGCATTACTAAGGTGGATACTAAGGTAATAAGGGTGGATGGCTTTGAGAGTGTGTGCCAAAGTTGTGGTAATGCCAACACTGCATTACTAAGGTGTATACTAAGGTAATAAGGGCAGACACAGGCTGATGATGCCCATCATAACTGCCTCCACCAATTTTCAGTGGTAGTATCCTATAATGTTGCCCTCCCTCATATGCTTATTCAGCCTGGCCTTGAACACAGTCTTTGTTGTGCTGTTTACTCTGTTGGCAGGTAAAACATTCTATATCCCAACTGTTCTCTGTGGATTAAAAAAAGTACATTCTGTTCTCAATATTGCTCTTTGTAGCTGTCTATTCTAGCCTCTGATATATTGAAAGCTAATTTTCTATGTAATATTCAGATGAAACATAAACATGCTACCACTGAGTATATCATAGAAGAGTAAAAGATCACTTCATATCCTTCTCCTTTCAAAACTGAATAACCCCTGGTATTCCAGATAATCGGGATAAGATGACGTTTTTAGTCCATTATTTAAGGTGTAGCCTTTTCTAGGAATCTTCCACCTTACCAATACCTTTCCTCCAGTATGCTGCTTAGAACTGTGATCCAAAATTGAGGTGTGAAAACACATATGTTCCATGTAAGACCCCAAAGACCTTGTGATTGTGACTTTATAGATTTCTACAAATACAATAGAGATCCCTGCTCGATTTTTAATTCACCAAGTGCCAGGAAGGCAGTATAGCACAGTGGTTTAAGGCTCTAAGCTGCAAATCTGGTGACATCCAGCATATCAGAGCTGGGTTTGAATCCCACAACTTCGACTTGCATAATGTGTGACCCTGAGCAAGTCACTTAACTTCCCTGTGCTCTCAGGTCGCACCTGTAGAAAAGCTTTCTGCTTAGTGTGCTACTCCTGGTTAAACAACAACAAAAATAAAACATTGTTTAGCATTTTGAAAATTACTCATTATTATTGCTCCAAAGTCCCTTTTTGTAATTTCTGGAATTAAGGCTTTGGCAACGAGATGATACTTTACTCTGGGGCTCTTGTTGCTGAGGTGTAACATCATATATTTCTCAGTACTAATCCTCAAATCCCACTTAACATCCCTTGCTCCTATTGCATTCAAATCTCCCTTAATGCTATTGATTCCATCTTGAGTTGCAACAGGCCTGCTGGGTTTTGTATCATTGGCATGCTTTTCAACACAGTTAGTAATGCTTGTATTTAGATCACTGATATAAGTCAGAAACAGTATTTATTTGTTGAAAATGTTTCACCAGGAAAGGCACGCTGATCAACAAGTTGCTCATCTCCCGGTGCTACCTGGGGGGAGGGGGAATAGGGGACAGGATAACTTGCAGGTCATCGAGTGAGATATAATCAACATAGAATGCAGCGAGAGGAGGATTACATTCAGTACAACTTACAAGGGTTGCTATAGGCACAATACCACCTAGGTAAGAACATATGATGCATTTAATATGAGGAAACAACTGGAACAAGTGACAGGACAGAAGACTAGACAATAAGTGCATGGGTTGAAGCAATAAGCCAGCATCCAAAGCTTAAACTAGGTTCTGTTGCTCAGGCAATTGGAGGGGATGGGGACTCAGGTGCGCATGAACAGGTATCATATGCAGGAACAATTTACCATGAGGTAATTTGCCATGGCAGTAGATAGGGAGTGGGCAGAGGAGGAGAGGTGGATTTGAGGGGGGAGCTTATTCCAGAGTAGAGGGAAGCAGTATGAGAACGCTGTTTGGCTGGAGGAGGTCCTCCACCAAGGGATTAATAGTTGGTGGGAGTCAAGGGATCTAAGGGCATGGGTGGGGATGGGGGGTGAGGCTAGTATGTCTGTAAGGTTGGATGGGAGGGCACCAAGCCAGACTTTTGAGACAAATTTTAAGCAGTGCAGTACGTAGTGATTTTCAAGGGATGTGAAGCCAAGGGATTAGTAGAGGTCACAGTGATGGGTGCGGGAGGGGATATTGAGAGCAAAGCGACAGAGAGCGTGGAAAAGGGGGTTTAGTTTTGATAGGGTAGATCTGGGCATGGCACTGTAGACTATGTCACAGTAGTCAAAAGAAGGATGTATCATCTTCTGGACTAGATCATGCCTCACGAGGAGTGGAAGACTACTACAATTCCTGTAAAGGGCACTGAGTATAGGACACAGTTTTTTCAGTAAGGCATCTGTGTGGTCAGAAAAGGATAGATGACGGTCGAGCCAGACTCCCATGTACCGAAAGGTATTTACTTCATTAAGGGTTGTCCCATACAGAGTGTGGTAGGAGGGGAAGGAGTGGAGCCTGGACAGGTGTTGCCTCGTGCCGAAGGTCATAGTGACATTTTGTTTTGCATTGAAGGAGAGCTGGTGGGAACTGAACCAGAGCTGAACTTTGTTGAAATCCACCTGTAGGGTAGTTTTGACTTCTTCTATGGAGGAGCCGGTGGAGAACAGGACAGTGTCATCAGCATAAATTTGGATGGATACAGATGAGCAGGTATGAGGCAGGTCATTAAGTAGAATGGAGAACAGAATGGATCTGAGTACCGACCGCTGCAGGACTCCGTTAGTCATGGGGAGGGGGGGTGATAAGGCATCAGCTATTTTAACTGATGGCATTCACCCTGAGAGGTAGGCACTGAACTAGTTGGTGGAGGAAGCAGAGAGGCCTGATTCAGAGAGGCAAGATAACAATAAGGGGTGGGAGACCATGTTGAATGCTTTAGCAAGGTCGATGAAGATGGCCGAGGTAAACTACCCTCTATCCATTCCAGAGAGGGTGGCGTCAGTGAGCCTTAACAAGGAGGAGGCTGTAGAGTGCCCCTTCCTGAATCCTGACTGGAAGAGTGTAAAGAAACTAGAGTTCATGAGAAAGGAGGTAAGTTGTGTGAGTACAAGGTGTTCTTGAAGTTTTGCAAGACTTGGGAGGAGAGAGATAGGGTGGTAGTTTGAAGTGGAGGTGGGGGCACCCCCTTTGGGGAGGGGGATGACGATGGCATGTTTCCAGTTTTGGGGGACAGCTGAGGTGGCAAAAAATTGGTTTAGGAGGTTTGCAAGAGGGGTTGCTATGGCTGGGGCAGATAGGTAGATGAGTTTGGGGTCCAAACCATCGGGAGATTTGCCTTTCGATGGGTTGAGAGTAAGTAGTGCATGTAGGGCTTCCGCTGGTGTGATGTCTTTGAAGGAGAAGGTGTAAGGCCCAAGTGTTTTCCTTGTTCCTGTGGTGGGACCCTGGGGTGCATGGGTTGGCAGGGATGAGAGGAGGGTTGCCATACATGTTGTGAAGTATGTGTTGAACTCAGTAGCGACTGAGTGGGGATCTGAGAGAAGGGTGTTGTTGACAAGCAGGAAAGGAGCAGTATTGGTGGCAGGAGAGGAGAAGAGGGAATGAATGACCTTCCTGAATTTGGATGGGCTGTATATGTTTGATTGCAGGGAGGAGGTGAAGTAGTCTGCTTTAGCTAGATGAGTTTCTCTGGTGCAATTGTTGCGCTGCATGCGATATGTGGAGAGGCCTTGGGGGAGGTGTGAAGATATGTGAGTTCTCCATGCTTTGTCACATGAGTTTTGACATTCTATAAGTTCCTGGGTGATCCATGGCAGGTGGTTGTCACGTACCCTTGTGCAACGAAGTGGGGCATGAGTATCCCAGACATTTAGGAATGTGGTTTGGAAGTGTAGGAGGGCATCATCAGTCCCAGTATGGAGCCCTGTGGTATGCCACATTTCATATTGCCATTAGATGATTGGTACCCATTTATATGCCATTTCTGCACACTATCCTGCAACCAAACTTTGGCTCATATAGTAATTATAGGCCCGAATTGTGTCTAAGAATTCTGGGGGAAGGTGTGACTTTGCATTGCACTGTTGAGGAGGAACAGTGAGAGCCACTTGTTGATTTGTGTTTTCACATTGAGCTCCACGTGTATGGCTGGGAGAAAGGAGTCCATGGTGGCAGGAGTCTTCTCTGTGGTGAATCTGCAGTAAACCCTGCGGAGGGAAAAGGCCACCACGTTGAACACAACAGGGACTGTTTTTTTTATTTTTTCCTCTCTCAGATCCTCTAAGAAAATTTGTATTTATAGCTGTATTGGTGGCTTAAAGCTGTGCCTGTCTACCGCCTTTCAATTTACTTCAGCTGCCTCATATGGTATGATATCTCCAACCACTTATGTTTGCATTTTATAGATTTTAACATTTTTTCTTGCTATTGGGTTATTTCCACAGTTTTTGTCTTTGTGCAACTACCCATGATATTCTGCACTAATTAGTACTGTATGTATTTTAGTGCTTTGTATTGGACCGCTCAGTACTTAAATCTTTATGAAATGTACAGTATGTGCTCAGGCCACTTGACAAACTTCTTTTTACCAACACATAGCCTTTGTATGTGTTTATAGGCTCAAGTATATACATTTTGATAAACACGCACCTAGCTAGACTGACTGGGTTCCTTTAAGATTATAATAGTGAATAATTTAAATAACTTAAATAAAAAGAGTCTACAGCAAAACAAATTTATCTCAATTTATTTAAATTTTCAATAATGCAGACTATTTAGCTTGTGGGGCTTAATTAATTACTGCTTCCAAATCAACAGCCCAAGGTGAAATCAGCTCCTTAGCTTTCTAGCATTTTAGCCTTTTAGTCATTTAGCTTGTTAGGGGAAGACTGTTCTTACCACCTGCTATAATTAGTAGCTAACTGGCACACTTGTTTTAGCAGACTCATTAGGTTCTGTGGCCTGAATTAGTTTAAGTTAATTTAAATGACTTTCAATAGGCTGATGTCACTTCTGGACAAGGACATCTGCGCAGGTGTCAATGTTCTAGCTCAGGCTGCACCATTTTCTTGATAGCGAGGAGGAGTCTATATAGATGCACAAAGACATCAAAAGAGAAGATCACTTCTATAGCTGGTGAAGTCCTGGGTTAAAATATTGAAAGTATTACTACACACTAGAGCTGTACACAAGATAACAAGGCCTAAAGCAAAACCACTAGATTTTTCTACAAGTGGGAAATAGACTCTTCTATTTTTAAGCTGGAACTGACAGAACTTGTAACTTTGCACACTTAAAACTTAAATTTATATTTCATGTTATGTTTTATCTAGGTGATTGCCTTTATTTGGGATATTCGGGCCAGACAACCTGTTATTTATACTGAAAGTTCATCTTGCGGTTCTCGGATACTGAGAGGTGAATTACAGATGTTAAGGAACTTAAAGGTGGAATCCAGAAACTGCTGCTATTTGAGGTAGTCAGATTATCATCAACCTTTTCCTGTTTTTGTTTATAAAAATATTTTATAAATTTTAATCTACTGAATAGTGGGCTGTAATCAACCTATAAACCAATAAACACAGGATTATTTCAAAGCTTGTATTTTCAAAAATATTTTAGTTTATAATAATAGCTGAATGGGTAGTTAAGAAATCGGTATTTAAAAGATATTTAACATACTTTACAATATCCATTGTAACTTAAAGTGAGTTTTAAAGTTTGAATAAAGCTATAACTTCACTGACTTAATTTTATTAAGTACAGGCTGTGTATAGTTAAACTCACTGGAGAGTATTCATATTTGTTAACACCAGTAACCATTATAACAGTTAATTAGCAGTAGTATTGAAATTGATTGGTCCTCTATTTTTGGCCTTTATTACTTTGTATTCATTTATTTGCCCCATCCTAGATTTCATCATCTCTCTGATACAGAGAAATCAGAACATCATATGTTAAATGACTGCTTGATAAGGCGTGTAGAGAAAAGAATTGGAAATCTGAAAAGTGGAAGGAGGAGTAAAGAAAGAAACATAGTCATTCACCCATACAAGGTAGAATGGCAGCTAGAACTTAAAGAGAGAGCAATTTATGCTCCTCTAGATGGACTTCTTTGGAAAAACTGGAACAAGTGCTGGAATATTTGCAGCAGCTTTATCTGTTTGTAAGATTTGTACTTATGAAGTTTGGTTGCTAGATTTGTCTCTGCCTTAACTCTGCCTAAATTATTTTAAACTATCTGCTGAGTTTACCAGAAGCCTTTTATTATAGTGATTACAATCATATTAGTCTTGTATAGCAGGAAACTAATTATAAAGATTTGAGAAAATGGGACATACCAACTGCAATTTAGTAGATAGCTGGAGCACTTTCTTTTTTGCAATGCAACAAGTGTGGGTAAAATTCTTAAAATGGTTATGACTCAGAATCAATCTAGTTACCTACAGGTGGGTGAAATCAAAGATAAAGATGCTAGCATGGAGCTAGAAAAAGAGATAGTGGAGGAATCAATGCACAAAGGTATTGGAAAGAAAAAGGGAAAAAAACACATTAAAGGGCTTAGCAAACAGCAGAAACCAATAAAAATGACTCTAAACAACCTAAAATCTCAGAAGCAATGAAGATGGTTCCTAAAATTAAAGAGCTGGGGTGTTCTAACCTAACCAACTTGAATATTTAACTCACACTCAAGGTCTTCTACATCAATTTTAATACCCCCAAAGAGTAAACAAATTTGATCAAGTTCTTATTGTTTAACTTCTCATTGGAATACCTAGGACTTAATCCAAATATTGTGGATGGACTCCTAATGTCCTTATGGTGTGAAAAGGGAACAAATATAGATATTATTGCAACCCCAACAGTAATCTCTCAAACTAGAGATAATGACTCTCAGACTAGTCTATTCTCAAATAGTTATGGTGGGACTAATTTGACCATTATCAGTTTTCACCCTGCTCCCTTCCTTCTTATTCTAAATTTCAAAATAATAAAATTAAGTAATTTTATCCTACTGTTTCTAGGTTTAATATGGAGGATAAAGCCTTTGCATTTCAGGATGCCATGCGTGAATTACAAAATACAGTTGCGGGATTAAAGGAGCTGGACCAACACAATAAGACTAGACCCACTGAGAATATAAGTACTCGGGTCCATCCAAAGAATGTGGTTCTATTTCATTGAACTAAATTAAAAATGATAATATACCATCTGATCTGTCACAGACTACAGCAAAAAAAAAAGCTGATTAATAACACTACAACTTATTTTCCCATGTATCTCAGTGAAGATTTGATAAAAACTCTCAAAAACCAATATGCAGCTAATCTGATTCTAATGGAGCAATTGCAAGAAATGAAATAGACGCATTAAAAGAATACATTGCCATTAATGGAGCAAGAATGGACAATGTTCTGAGAATCTTAAATACTATCAAATCTCCACATGAGTCTTCCTCAATTGAATACATAGATTCTTTTTTTTATTCAATATACTTTATTAATATTTAAACAATACATCAGAGAGTATACAGATGGGATCACTGATCAGAGTTAATATACAAAAAAATAAAAAGGAAAGAAAACAAAATACACTACAAAAACAACACAAAAAACAGACATTACCCCTCTCCCCCCCTCCCAGTCTGCACTCATCATGATTGTAGCTGATTGACCTGGAATATATATCCAGCATGATAAAACTGAGAAAAAAGCCAAATTCCGCCAAGTTAATAGAAGATACTAGAGTCTCATTAACAACAGCAGGGGCAGAAGTGGCTCCCAAATCTTTTTAAACTTATGATATGAATGCCGCAGATTTGTTATGTGTCTCTCTACCTGGATTGCCAGTAAGGTTTCACGATACCATTCAACAACAGTAGGAAGGGGACCTTCCTTCCAGTGCCGTAACATGACTAATTTTGCCGCAGCTGAGATTAAGGATATATGCGCTCTACGTACCTGGGTAGTCACAGGAGGGAAGATTGCCAGCAGACAACTCTCCGGGGTAAAAAGTGGATCCAATCCCAAAATGGGATCCAGGACCTGCTGTATCGCTTCCCAAAACTTCTGGATATGTGGACATAACCATAACATATGATATAGCGACCCAGAAACCTGACCGCCTCAAAGACACAAAGGAGAGGAAGCATGACCCATATTACACAATTTATCTGGGGTGCAGGGATTTATTTAACTCTAAAAATTGATTAGCGTTTTGCTCATAAAAGTGCTAAATATTTGTGAAAATGCATAGCTCTTGCCTCACTGTGTTTAACAAACACAGCACTTATAGAAAATCCATATAAATACTTTCTGTACAGTTAGTATAGTCCCAAGAAAAAAACTGCTAATCAATTATTTAAAACCCTGGGGGTGTAGTTGATATTATGTAAAATGTTAAACTGAATTAACTGGATTTTATCCTGCTTAATATTTTTATAAATCCCACCCCATACCTTCTCCCTGTAACCAGAATCTGTGGGCAGAGACAATTCGTGCACCCAATAATAGCATACCCCTCTGGGGAGAGATGTGTCTAAACCTTGAAGGTGCTTATAAATCTTAGAAACTGCATGGGGTTGTTCTGCATCTTGAAGAGCCTTGAAGAGGCCATCTGGTGAGTGTATTGTCCATTCTTGGTTACCTTTAAATGCATGTATTGCCGGTTTAATTTGCAAGTATTTGAAAAATTCCTGGGGTCTTAGTTGAAAACGACTCCGCAATACCTGATAAGGAGCTAAGTCTGTACCCTGGAGAAGATCCTCCAATTTACAGTGCTTGAGTTGCGGAAGAAAGGAGGGTAGTATAGGACGATGGCCAATTTGAAAGTGCCAATTATTAGCAAGTGGTTGGGCCTGAGAAGTATACCATTTTTCTGAAAAGTGCATTTGCATTTGCTGGAGAGCTTTAAGAGACCAGGCTATTGGGAATGTTTTATGCTGGCTGGGGAGACAAGAGGTTTTAGAAAATACCAGGGCATACAGTGTACTTGCCACACCACAAGCTAAATTATATTCAATACCAAGCCAGGCTGGTATATATGAATACTCTGCCTAGGGTACCTCGTCATTCATCCAATAGGCTATCCTACTTAAGTGTTGGGCCCCATAATATAAGAAGTGAGATGGGAGGGCAAGGCCTCCATTAGATTTTGGTGCAGTTAGCTTGAGACATGCCCTTCTAACTGCCTTACCCCTCCATAGGAATTTGTTACACACCCTTTGTAATTGCAAGAACCAGGACTTGGGAAGGACAATTTCCATCATGCCCAACGGATATAACAATCTCAGTAAAACATTCATTTTCAGAATATTAACCCGACCCCAAAGCGACAGTGGGAAGGCACTCCATCTCTCCAGATCAGACTGCACCAAATGTAGAAGACTAGTCAAATTAAGTTTAGCCATCAAGGGGACGCTCCTAGTGATTTTGATCCCCAGGTATACTAGAGCCTTGGGCTCCCATGACAGTCCCATGGAGGTACATATATGCTTGTCATAGAAGTGGTTTAATGGAAAAATCTTTGTTTTGGAGAGATTCAGTTTATAAGAGGATACCACTGAAAACTGATTTAACTCCTCCAGTAGTACTGGTATCGAGTCCTCAAGGTCCTCAACATGCAGTAGGAGATCGTCAGCATATGCTGAGATCACATACCTCTCTCCTTGAATTGGGATACCCTTCAATAAGGGAGAAGATGCTAATCTCCATATCAAGGGGTCCAAATAGCAGTTAAAAAGAAGTGGGGAAAGCGGGCAGCCTTGACAGGTGCCTCTCTCAAGGATAAATGGGTCAGACAAGCAGCCATTACACCATACCCTGGCTCTTGGAGAGGAGTATAGCACTTTAACCCATTGTACAAAACCATCAGGCACCCCAAATTTATGGAAAGATGCAAACAGGAAACACCAGGATACCCGGTCAAAGGCTTTCTCTGCATCGAGGGATACCAAGGCCACAGGGGTCTCAGCATACCTCGATGCTGCTATTAAATACATTAACTTCCTCACATGATCCACTGAGGCATGCCCTTGCATAAAGCCAACTTGTTCCGGACCAATAATCCCTCCAATTACTGGAGCTAGCCGATTAGCCAGAAGTTTGACTAGGATATTAACATCTGAGTTAATAAGAGATATCAGACGGTAACTTCCAGGACATAGTAAGTCCTTGTCCAGCTTTGGAATCAAAGTAATCCATGTCATCAAAAAGCAAGGATCTTTTATTCCCTTTTGAAACCAAAAATTAAAAACATCCCTCAGAAGGGCAGCCAACTGAGGAAGGCAACTTCAAAAAAAGTTATTGGGTAGTCCATCCGGCCCAGAAGCTTTATCCAGAGGCAGTTGTCTAATAGCCTGCTCTACTTCAGCTAGGGTAATAGGAGCCCCTAGATTCTCCACCTCTCAAGGAAGAAGAACAGGAAGGCCAGCAGAACACAAGTAATCTGTGATCTCCTGGTCTGACACAAATATTGAATCCGCTGAAGAATAAAGGGTCACGTAATACCCACCAAAAATGTCAGCAACGTCTTGGGGGTGGGAGACTATGTCACCGCTTATACGGGACCTCAACCCGGGAATAAGTTTGGATATTTCAGCCTGCCTCAATCTTAATGCAAGGAGTTTCCCTGCTTTCTCCCCTGCCTCTAGGTACTTTAATTTGGTATGGTGGATGGCCAGCTCCGCCTTTTGCACCATTAAATCATAATAGTTTGACCGCAGTTGCTGGAGCCTTGCCCATTCCTGCATAGGAGACAAACGATTTAATTGGCCTTCCAGTTGTTGGATTTCTCTTATTAATAAATCCAGAGCACATCTATCCCTCTGGGCTCGAGTAGCCGATATGCGTATAAACTCTCCTCGTATAGCACATTTGAGAGCGGCCCATACCGAATCGATTCTTTAGGCTGCCCCTAAATTCATAATAATAAAATTAACTACAAAGTCCTGGATGTGTTTCAGTGTTTTGGTACATTTGAGTAACCGAGTATTGAGGCACCATCTTTTCCATTCCCTAATCTTTGGGCATAGCATATAGGTTACCCCCACCGGCGAGTGATCAGAAAGTACCCTCGGAAAGATAGATGCATCTATCACTCCTGGAAGGCCGAAGGAACTCACTAATCAAAAGTCAATCTGGGAGAGAGTGGCATGCAGTGGGGAATAATAGGTATACTGCCGCTCTGAGGGGTTAAGGGTCCACCACACATCAACCACACCTACCCCTGAGATAAGATTGCCAAGGGCCCTCTGCGCTGGCGATAGCCCCACTCTTTTACTATCTGAGCGATCAATCTCTGAGTGAGGGACTAGGTTCCAGTCTCCACTGAGAAACGTCAAGAGGGGGGGATTCAAGACTAATATTGGTATTAACCAGATAAAAAACAAAGGAGAGTCTGTATTGGGGCCATATATTGATGCCAGCTTTACCGGAGAGGACTCTTACCTACCCTGTACTATGATATAATGCCCTTCTGGATCCCACCATTCCCTACACATAACAAAGGGCACCATTTTAGCAATCAATATGATGGTACCATTGCGTTTGGTAGAGTTACCAGCTCCAAAAACCTGACCCACCCATCTTTTTTTAAATAGGAAAATATTATCCCTCAATAGGTGTGTTTCCTGTAAACAGGCAATTCCCATACGGAGCTGGGTTAGATGCTTTAAAATCATAATCCGCTTACTTTTACTTTGAGCCCCTTTAATATTCCAACTAATAAAATTATAATAACCACTCATTCTCTAATCAAAGGCACCAATAATAATGGAAGAGAGAGGAAAACACTGGAACCACTACACAGTTTTTCATATTGCCCTCTGATGCATACGATTAAAAGAAACTCCCACGATGAGCACAGACTTTACCCAACCCCAAAACCTCACGACAAAGCAACATTTGAATTGGAACGGAATAGAGAACCCTGCCCAGGAAATCCCCCTGCTCCCCAAAAACTCCCCCCCCTTACCCCAAAACACACAATACAATGTTTTAAACTTCAATACAACTATTTACAGCCCTACCTTACCCAGTCCTGATAACTGACCTCCCACAATAATTAAAGGCACGTGAACTTCCCTCTCACTACCATATCGAGGCCCACCCTCCCCCATCCCCGACAAGAGAAAACCATGAATACCTATGAAATAATCATAACTATGATCGAACATTGAGAGTTATTAGAAAATGTAATGCTAATTCCATAATAGTAACTACGAGGAAAAAGAAGTGGGCAAATCCAAACCACCATATATGTATAGTGAGATATTACCGCCTCGTGGCCTCCATTAAAAATGTCTTCCTCAAATAATCATAATTGGCCCATATAGCCATTTAACAGGAGTGTACTTGCATTGTTCACTAAAAGTTTAAACACAAAAGAGAGACAAGTCCCAAAAACATACTCCCAAAGCCCCACAATACTCAATGTTGCATCCAACGAAAAAGATAAGAAAAACGAGGAAGCTGTGTTGTGGGGCTATCAGTGAGTCCATTCAAAGCACTCAATAGTTCAAAATCATAAGTGGATGAGGTAGACTCCCTGGCTCACATTGGGAGAATGAGTCAGGTATACACCTGACAACAAGAGTCTCTCAGTACATTAATCGGAGGATTCTGTCAGTTTCACCAATGCACACATTCCAAATCTAGAACCCCGTCTTATTTTGGGAAGAGAGCTTCTACAGACACCGTGGACATTATGTTACATGACTCTGCTCCTTCAAGCGTATACTGACTGGCTTTCACAGGTAATCGCCACTTCATTTAAAGAGATCAGAGAAAAGGCTTCGAAGCTCCTCAGAAGCTTTGGCAGGGGATTCTAGGGTGATCCATTTCTCGTTATGTTTCACATGTAAGATTGCAGGATAGTGCATTCGGATTGCTTTTCCAGCTGTTATAAGCTTAGACACCACTGGATGAAATTCCTGCCTCTTCAAACAGACAGACTGGGACAAATCCTGTGATATTCTTAATTTGCAACCCTCCCATTGTATTTCCTGGGCTTCTTTGACCTTGGCTAATATGTGCTGCTTATCAAGATAATTGAGAAGTTTAAACACCCTGCCAGAGGAAGTGGTGGGGGCTGAAACAATCACAAGATTTAAGAATGCATGGGATAGACATAAAGGAATTCTGGAGGTCAGGGGTAAGGGGCAACAGACTTCTTTGAAAACATAAACTGAACTTACAAGCTCAAATGGGCAGACTGGATGGGCCATAGGCCCTTATCTGCTGACACTGTCTATGTATCTATGTATCTATGTAAATATCAATGGTCGGGAAGGGGAGCCCGGTGGGGGGGGCGCAGGGACTGATGCGCTCTTTCCACCACATAACTTGTGCTATTGGGGGATGGACCAGCAATTTGCTCACACAACTTTTGTACAAAGGCAATAGGATTGTTTCCTTCCTCCTTCTCAGGTAGCCCAAAAACGATTACGTTATTACGCCGATTGCGCCCCTCTAAGTCCTCAAGTTTGTCCTCGATCTTCCAAATCCTTTGCCTCAAAACTGAGTTGTCTAGGTCTATTTTGTCTCTCCATTTATCCAGAGATGTAAGTTGGGTTTCAACATCACCAACCCACAGATTAAGTGCATCCATATTCTTTCTGATGGATTGAACGTCCTCCGAGATTGTTGTGATGGAATTTGAAGGGGCTACATAAATTCGAGAAAGTGTTCCTCAGTAAGTGCTGCCACAGGTATAGGAGGATTACTTGATGCTGCAGTTTACGATTTAGGCCTCTTGTGGGTCTTCTCCTTCTCCGGAGTCATCGGGGGCGTATGGCGTGGTGGCGCTTTTCGCATTTCCGCCTCCATTTAACACCACAAATTCATTGTCTAAGTGGTCTGAAATCTGATGAGATGAGAGTCTGCCCCAAAATTCACTAAGAAAAGATACCACAGGTTTTAAATACTCAGATTTGCCAGGGAAAGAGGGTAGGCAGCAGCTCTCACTTAGGCAGCCATCACGTGACCAAATACTTAGATTCTAATACGTCGAATAAATTGTTGGAGTGTGCAGAAGTGGTACATGTTCCTATTGGTGCTGGAGTACAACATATTTATATTACATCAAAACATGTTACAGATCCAAAGGGTTGTAATACCAAAAAAAAAGGGGGAAAAAGGGGTAAATTAACTGGATTAAGAACCACTAAAAACATGAGGGAAAACAAACAGAAATTAACTAGTCAAAAACTGAATACAAAGAAGATGGATAAGCCCAATGGGGTGGAGGGTGTAAGTCAACCTAATAAAGTGATACTAATTAATGAAATACTACAACACACTGAAGTAAAGGAAGACTGTAAGCAAACCATTAAGAGAGCTAATGACTTTTCCCTAGCTCTTGTACAGCAACCTTCATTTGTGAGGCCTGGGACACCTTATTTAATGTTTTTTGGGCTATTTGGAGAGAAGAAAGAAATGCCTATGGGATTAAAAATTAAGATTTATAACCTGTTTAGGGCAGCCCTTGGTCTTTCTATCGAGGATGATGACATTACTAGGGTTGAGAGAAACAATCCCTCAACTGGTTCCTTCTAGTAAGTACTAGTAGTAAACATTTTATTTTTATACAGGTAATACATGTCATTTGGACTATTGTCCAGTTTACAAGACAGACCTGTATTGTCATTTTCTAAAGTTTCAGGACATATAACAGGACATACAGTTTTAAGTTATCCAAATAGGGAGACAGAGAACATTCAACTCAATATAAAATGTGCATTCAAATCTACTGATGTGAACTAAAAATTACTTAAATTATTTAACAAGTAATAACATCATCTCTCATATCACAGTTTTTGAAAAGTGCAAAACTCAATAAGTATTTGCGAGGTACATCAGCAGAAAAATGGCCGCTAACAATTACAAATAGGAGCCATCAGTTCTTTTATGGCCTGAACAAATATAGGTTGGCTTGATATATCCCTGATTTCTGGAGGAAGAGAATTCCAGACAATAGCTGCCCTATGGACTGAAGTCCTGTCCCCATGTTTATTAAAGGTTTACCCCACAGTAATTTTATTCAGTTGCACAGATCTTGTTAATGCCCTTTTTGATTTCAAGTTTACTGGAAAAAGAAGTTTTGAGATAGGGTGATTCAAACAAATATTTTTCATCTTATGGATTTAAGTCAACCAGTGACAAGAATAAGAGGCTTCCAATGGTAACTAATTCAATCTACCAAGAAGCGTGCAATGATGGGTTCCCCTTTATTACAAATCTAGCTAGATGGAAATAGGTTTTAGCCAATCGGTCTAGAAGCAATTTATTAGCCGTTCTATAAACCAACTCACCATATCTCAAAACTGGAATAATCAATTGCTCCACTAATGTCTTCTTTCTTCTATGGAGCAAGTGTAGATATTGTCTGTTCACATAGAACAGTTTTCCAATATTTGTGGAGAAATAGCTATGTTTTAGAAATGCTTAACTTAAAGATGATTAAACTTCCACTGGAGCAGTTAGAAAAAGATAAAGAAATACAGAAAGAAGGTTCCCTGCAAGTGACCCTTAGTTTGTTTGGATTTAAAAAGTTGTATACAGAAACACATTTCTCTTTGTCCCAGTCTCTCTGTAACATTTTTTAATAAGGTGTTAAATATATGGCTAGGAAAATGGGAATTGTTAAAGGTAATAGAATGAACACACTTTTCAAAGAAGGCCAAATGGCCATTATCTGTAAAAATTCACAGATTGCTGATCTTTTGATGGACAAATCCGATGTGTTGGATAATATGGGTCTTTATATAGTTTATGATAGTATTTGGAGTAGACCGAGTACTACTCAGCACAATGTGAAATCTAATCAAATTGAGGATCACATTGAAATACCTGTCTCCAATCACTATCAAGCACTAGCTGGCTAAAGTAGAACAGATGATAACTGATCATCAATGGAAAGGGATTGTTTCTCCTGCAGTAAGATGTCTTACCCTGATGAGTCTGTTAATAATTGTACACAAGAGAGCAACATGGTGGGGTCTACAGATTGTATTATCTCAAGGAATATTTCAGGAATGGAGAGGCTAGTGCAGGATGAAGAGAGAAAAAATTAATTTTTAATTTCCCAGTCATATGTCTGCAAGACACCTAGAATAATACCTTGTAGCAGGGAGACCTTAATGGATATGTAGTATTCCAGTGCTCTGCATCTAAGACAGCAAAAAAAGGCAGAAAAGTGGGAGGGTTCATTATTATACTAGTCAGAGTAGGTTGGTTTGATCATGTTGATTTGTTAAAAATGGACAAAATACACATAGTTAGCAAATTAAAGAAAGCAGAAATATCAGTGTAACTATTCAATGTTTACATTCCACTGCTTAAATCTAAGTTCTCAGACAAATAAAGCTGGAGCAGATTAAGTTATGACCTGGATGAACTATAAATGCAGTTCCCAATAGCATATTTACTGATTATTGGAGAGTTACATGCTAGAGTCGGTGAATTTGATGTGCTCTGTGATAATTCAATATTGAGTTGGATGTTTCCAAACACAGCTTTCCAAATAAGACTCAACGGATAAAACGTTTAGTTATACTGGACATTAACTCATAAAAATAACCAAGTAAAATCACCTTTTCCATTGAATGGGAGAGCTAGAAGTGACTACCCTGGTAATTCAACTTTTCTAACAAATACAGCTGCTTCAGTTCTTTTTTACTTTTCTTCTTTTTCAGATGTTTAACCAGGAGTGGCACACTAAACTGAAAGCTTGTTTACAGGTGCAATCTTGGAGCACAGGGAAGTTAAGTGACTTGCTCAGGGTCACACAGTATGCAAGTGGGAGGCTGTGGGATTCAAACCTAGGTCTCCAGATTTGAAGCTCGGAGCCTTAAACCTCTGCACTATACTGCCTCCCATCTTGATCTTTGGCCTTTTGGACTGGTCCTCCAAATTTCTGGGGTGATTTAAAGATTTTGTGTAGAATAGAAAGTGATCATTCTCCCATTACTATACAAAGTAATTATTTGACAGAACTCTGTCAACTCCATTGCACTCCTTTTCAAACCTAGGAACCCCTGTATTGAAGTTAGATATACAAAAAGATTAAAGTGGTCTATTAATCTAAAACATAAAATTAGACTTCAATTTGTACAAGTCATAGATAAATATACAATTTGTCTGTATGCAGATGAACCTATACACAGCTTGGATAAGAAACTGCATGATGAATTATCTATTCTGGCTCAAATGCTATACAAAATGGAGGATACTAGGCAAAAAAGATTGAATTCAGGGTGGTTTGACAAAAAATGTAAAACTGAAAGAAATAACCGTTTCTACTGTTAAAATCTATTAGGAATGATCCAAAACCAGAAAGATGTTTAGCTGTCAAAAATATGAATACAAACAGTATAGAATATTGCTGGGAAAAAGAATCAAGAATATTGTAATGCTCATTGGGAATTAATGATGACAACAATTAATAATAAAGACCAGAAAATGTTCTGGGTATAAGTCACTAAGGGATATAATGGATATTCTCAGGAAATTAAAATTAGTATAAACCCTGATAAATTGCTGTCTTATTTCTCAGACATTATGTATGATCCTTTGGTGGATGTACAAGGAACACCATCCATTGAAAGTACAACAGGCCTTGTTCATTATGAGATCAATGAACAGGAGGTCGATTTGGCTATTTTTAGATTGAAAGCCAGTGAAACCCCAGGCCCAGATAGATTATCATCTGAAGTTTATCAGTTCTTAGTGGAACAATGGTTAAATTCTTACCAATGTTCTTCACAAAATGTATACAAGAGAGCTATATCCCAAAATCTCGGAAGGGAGCTGTCATAATCCCCATATACAAAAAGGAATATAGACAGGACCCAAAAATTATAGATCAATTAGTTTGACAGATGTAATGGCAAGAATCATTTCCTCAACTATATTAGACGAATAAAAAAAATCAATAGGGTAGGTGGTATTTCTCAGTACGAGACTGGCTTCAAGGAAAGATTTTGCACCCTAGATAATTGCTTCTTTATTCCACATAATAGAGAAATATTATAAAATAAGAGGACAAAAAATATTTGCTGCCTTTATTAACTATAGTACAGCATTTGATTCCCTAATAGGAAAACACATTGGAACATTATGATGTGGTGTAACATTAACCCAAAGCTGACAAAAAATAATCATGAATTTCTATATGAATACTTGAGCCCAAGTAAGGGTGGGCTTAAAGAGCCAATTAACTCCAGCTTTCAACACCAACAAGTGGTTGCGTCAAGGGTGAATCCTTGCTCCAGCATTATTTCCAGTTTATCTCAATTAATTAATGTCCACTATAGTAGAATTTCAGACAGATTCACCAAAGGCATACATAACTTCCTGCCCTCTTCTGTCTTATGTGGACAATCTTGTCCTTTTTTCTTTAACCCCATTTCATCTCCAAATAAATTGGATATATTAGCAGAACAGTCGGCTAAATGAGATTTGAAAATAAATCAGTCCAAGTCCAAAATATTAATATTTGGGCCCCCCCCCAAAAAAAAAAATATAGCTGGACTATTAACTCTAGTCATTTGGAAATAGTTAAAAGCTATAACTATCTTGGTATAAGTTATACCTGGAATCTCTCCTGGAAATTGCAAATAGAAAATGGAATGATAAAGGCAAAAACAACAGCTTTAGGGCTTAAAAAATGTAATTATCTGTATAGGGTAATACTATAATCCTGTTAGTTAAAGCCCTTCAAGCAAAGTACAATTCATAAATAATGTATGGTATAGACATATGGGCATCACAGGGTATTGAAAAATTGGGAAAAAAACAATTCTTCAAGTGTTATGCTCTGCCTTGGTTGTAAATAAAACCACTCCAGCCTGTTTTATCCATGCTGAGTTAGGGGTATCAAATCTTCAGGCTTTAGCAGATGCTAGATTACTTAATTTTTGGTCTAAATTTACTATATTTGAACCAAAGAGATTATTAAAGCTCTATCTGATGGAGAAAGTAAGATGGTAACAAACAGGCTGCAAAGGCTCAAACTGGTTGTTACACGTTTTAAAACTCCTGGATAGATATGATTTTAATAATTTATGGGATTACACAAGTCAAAATATCCAAATTAGCCATAAATATAATAGTTATGTACTGAATAAAATAACAAATTATTTTATTGAACAGGACTTAAGTGCACAAAGGAAAAACAAGATATTATAAATGGTATTCCAGCAATGATTGTGCATTTTATGTGAGATGTTATTTGGATGTACTCAAAGATGTCTCAAAAAGGAGCATGTATACTGAATTTAGATTGAAGCTCTTTAAATCAAACTTGTTAAAGGCTCATTATGTCAAAATAAGTAATGAAAAGGAGAGCTTGTGTTGTAACGCTTGTGAGAAGGAGAATTTACAGCATGTATTTTTTAAATGCACATGGTATAACAAGGTAAGGAAAAAATAGCTAGGTCCCATTTTCAATACAATGCCACATGTTAGCGAGGATGTTCTTTTGAATATTTTATTAACAACAGAATATGAATTTATAATTAATAATGTGGCAAATTTCCTTATAATTTCACAGAAAGTCAGATGGAAAATGCTGACAAGCAGTAATGAGATAAAATATTACGGTCAGATGTAAGATGGCTTGCTGGTTGTTTATGATGTAATTGACATTTATTATTGTGAATACTGTGTAAAATGTGGGTCTATTTTTGTACTAGATAGTAATGATCATTTTATAAGACTGAACAATAAACTATTATGCAAAAGAAAGGGTCCTACAAGAGCTTGCTAAGCTCAGGGTGGATAAGGCAATGGGACCTGATGGCATACATCCCAGGGTACTTAAGAAGCTAAAGGTGGAACTAGCAGAGCCATTAGCAGAACTGTTTAGTGAGTCTCTGAGCACAGGAGAGGTCTCAGAAGACTGGAGAAAGGCTCATGTGATCCCGCTCTACAAGAGTGGTAGCAGGGAGGAGGCGGGAAACTACAGACCAGTCAGTCTTACCTCAGTAGTGTGCAAGATTATGGAGGCACTCATGGAAAGGATAGTGCAACAGCTGGAATCCATAGGGGCACAGAATCCAAGACAGCATGGGTTTACAAAGGAAGGTCCTGTCAAACTAATCTCATAGATTTCTTTGACGGGTAACCAGAGTGGTGGACCAAGGGGAAGCAGTTGATGTCGCCTACCTTGACTTCAGCAAAGCTTTTGACACTGTTCCACATAGAAGATTGATAAACAAGCTGGGTAAGCTTGGGGTGGGTCAGAAGTTGGTCAACTGGGTGGCAAACTGGTTGACGGCAGAAAACAGAGAGTGGTGGTAAATGGAATACAGTCAGAAGAGATGCAGGTCACAAGTGGGGTACCTCAGGGATCAGTCCTGGGGCCAGTACTCTTCAACATCTTCATTAGTGACCTTGCAGATGGACTAGAGGGTAATGCTTGTCTGTTTGCAGATGACACCAAGATCTGCAAAAGAGTAGATGATCCAGATGGGGTGGGCAGAATGAGAAGAGATCTGGATAAACTAGCAAAATGGTCAGAAGAGTGGCAACTGGGATTTAATGCAAAGAAGTGCAAAATCCTGCACATAGGGAAGAGAAGCCCTGAAACCACCTGTAGGCTGGGAGGGGAGTTGCTAGCAGTCACAAAGGAAGAAAGAGACGGGCCTCATCATCACTGATGACCTGAAATCATCCAAGCAGACCTCTAAAGCAGTAGGTAAGGCTAGGGGGGTGTTAGGGTGTATTAGTAGGGGTATCACAAGTCGTAAGAGGGAGATGATAATCCCTCTTTACAAGACACTGGTTAGGCCCCATCTGGAGTACTGTGTGCAGTATTGGAGGCCACACCTTCACGAGGACATTAACCAAATTGAGGCAGTCCAGAGAAGGGCAACCAAAATGGTGCAGGGTCTGCATCAGAAGACATATGAGGACAGATTAACAGAGCTCAATATGTATACCTTGAGCAAGGAGGAGAGAGGTGATATGATCGAGGCATTCAAACACCTTAAGGGCATTAACAAGGTGAAAGAGTCTAACATGTTTAAATATAAGAAAAATAGCAGGACAAGAGGACACAGCATGAGATTAGAGGGGGGCCAATTAAGGGGGAATGTGAGGAAATTCTTTTTCACAGAAAGGGTGGTGGATGCATGGAATGGCTTACCACAAGAAGTGGTGGCTATGAATACAGTGCAGGGCTTCAAACAGGCATGGGATAGGCATAAGGGAGCAATACAAATGACTATGAATAGATAGGCCACTGACAGAGCAAAGGCCGATGACACATTTATAAGGTAGAAAAACAAATGGGCAGACTGGATGGGCCTTGTGGTCCTTATCTGCCGTCAACTTCTATGTTTCTATGTTTCTATATTACCTACCTAGTAATTATAAATGTTACAACCCAGGTCTAACAATTTCTTATCGGTCTGTGTGATAAGAGGTCAAATGCTTTGCAGAAGTCAAAACGGGTGACATCTACAGGATTCTATTCTAATCCCATCAGTCTGGAAAGCTGCAGCTGTCATGCCAATCTTTAAGAGTGGTAATAGAGCAAGCCACACCAACTATCACCCCATATCTATCTTACCTCCTCTTTCTAAAGCCCTTGAGGGCATAGTGGCCGAAGAGCTAACTGCATATCTTTCCACTCATGACACTCAGAGCCCTCAGCAACATGGGTTTAGGAAAGATCATAGTACTGCCACTGCCCTGCTCACCTGTACTGACTTTATACATAAAGCCCTTGACCATGGTCACCTTGTAGGATCTGTCTACATAGATCTTTCAAAGGCCTTCCCTAGGACTCTCTAATGATGTTACCGCCTGGTTCAGGAGGTATCTAGGTGGCAGAACTCAGCATGTAAAAATCTTCGACTCACTCTCAGCTAGCCACCCTGTATTCTCCGGTGTTCTACAGGGTTCAATACTTGGCCCCCTCCTATTTAGCCTCTACCACAACACCCTCCCCCTAGCCTGTCCCAGCAACTGTCTCCTGTATGCAGATGATGCTGTGAGTTACCTAAGTCATTCTGAGCCTTCACCACTTAGAAGTGAACTGCAGCGTAGTTTTACCTCAATTGAAACGTGTTTCATGGATCGGTGATTGATTACGAACTACAGAAAGACCAAATCCATGGTCTTTGAAGGACCACATAACAGATCTAAAACTACCCAACTACTCATCTCCAACAATTTGGGCACCCCACTTGAGCAAGTACCCAGCTTTAAGTATCTGAGCATCACCCTGGACAGCACACTTTCCTTTCATGAACACATATCTACCATCTCCAGAACAGCTAATGTCAGACTAGGCCTCCTCCTTCTGCATCACAACTGTATGACCCAGGAGGCTCTATGCCTCACAGTGACCAGCTCCATACTATCTGTCATTGATTATGGCATTGTATTCTATGGTGTAGCCTCTCCCACTGCCCACAAAAGGATTGAAGTCACCCTTAATAAGGCATGCAGATTACTTACTGGTGCAAACTGGGACACTCACACCTGTGACCTGTATAAGCATTCAAACTGGCTCAATCTCCAAAACAGAATCCAGTATCATACCTGCCGCTTGATCAAAAAGATTTTCCTAGGACTTGCCCCCCTCTACTCAGCAGTATCTAATGAGGGTCCCAACTAACTCCTGGTGTACCAGAAGCTCACTCAATCTAGCTTTCCTGTTTCCATTTTGTACGACCTCCCAAGGACAAAGAGCATTTATGTACAGAGCTCCCAACTGGTTTAACAGCCTCCTAGCACATATCCAATCTACCTCCAACATTGGACCCTTCAAGAATCTTCTTCCACAACACCTAGACAACCACAGCAGCTGTGACTACCTCTCTTAACCGAAGTATCCTCTATACACTTAACTCTGCAGACTTCCACTGACTAGGCCCTCCCGAGCTGCTACCTTGCAAGACCTCTGAACTCCCAGTCACCCCCGTTCCCTTACCCTCTGAGAACTGCAACCACCCACCCTCATTTCTCAGTTCCTCTTCCCTCTCATTTCTCCACCAAGGGGCTGCTCACCTCCCCTGCTCTTCTACCCTCTCTTCTTCCTCTGTCTTTTGCCTGTTAACCCACCATTCTCACTTCCTAAACTATGTAACATTCTCTTGCTTTCTCTTCCCTTGTCCTGCTCAACATCATCAATTTTCCTCTTATTAATAGCACCTTGGGGGCTTGGCCTAGCTAAGGAGCTGAATGGTGGTGTTTTAGGAGAACTCCAACCAGATCCACACAAAATCCGCTGCATACACTGTGCTAACCTGTTAAAAACTGCTCAGACTGGTGTATATAGAAGCCTCAATGTCTAATCTAATGAACTCTGCAAAGAAACAAGCCAAACTGAAGTTTTCTTAAGCCTCCAGGAAGGCTGCTTCCTCTCAGCCTACGGGCTCTCCTTGCTCCTCTCCTGCCCAGGAACCGGAGCTGCAAAAGGGCTCCGTATACAGGTCAGATAAGTCTTTTATGGATGCTGACTACAAGAATCTGGAAAGATTAATAAGGGATTTGAAATATAATTTGTGCACTCGGATGCAATCCCGTTTTGACAACATAACTGCACAGATACAACATCTGCAGTAATTAGTCAACACAACGTCGGAAACAGTAGAAGCCCATGGAACATGAATAACAGAAGCCGAATCCCGTATTAGTATTCAGGAGGATGCCACAGGCAGAATAAACACTTATTTACAACAAGCACTCCAAGACATAGAAATGTTAAAACAAACAGTAGATGACCATTAGAACAGAGAAAGATGATGCAATATCAGTATTGTGGGTCTCCCGGAAGGCCTTGAGGGGAAGGACTGTATAATGTTCATTAAACCATGGCTGCAAAAGCATCTTAAAATATGCTTGGATGTTACCCTTAAGATACAGAGAGCCCACCGCTCACCAGGCCAATGGCCTGTTCCTGACCAAAGGCTGAGACACCTCCTAGTTAAATTTCTATGCTTCCAGGATCTTCAAGCCATACTCACAGAAACACGGAAAACAAACCCTATTTTAATCCAGGGAGCAAGGGTCAGTATTTTCCCGAATTTCTCCCGTCCTCTCCAGACCAGAAGGCAAGTCTTTGCTGATGTCAAAAAGCAGCTCCACGAAATAAACTGCCCCTTCATGATGGCCTACCCTGTGAGGCTGATACTGCATCACCCAGGAAGCCAGCAGAGAGCATTTACAGATCCTGAAGCTGCCATGGACTATGTGAAGGGATTACGGAGAAATGGAGGAGAGAAACGAGTGGAGGATAATGGAGACTGAACCTGACACAACAAGTTATAAGATTTGGTTTCTGCCTTTGCTGTTGTGTCTCCCGGTATGGGGTTTTGAGGCAGGGTCCACTGTGGTACATAACTCTGGGGTCGGAGGCCTATAAGAGCGTACTCGAGTGTTTCCCAGTGCTCACCGACCCTCTATGCGGGGAGCTGGAGAGTTCACTGCCTTTTGGGACTCTTTGAGACACTGGCCTATTTAAGGCCTTTGTTTATTCACCGAACATATTTGCTTCACATTGGCCTGATTTTGTTTGTTAAGGCCTGTTCTGATTTGTTATGTTCAAGGCTTGTTATGTTTAAATTTGTGTAGGTTGCACAATATATCAACAAGCTATATACTTTAGTACTGGAACCCCAGTGATCAGTAAGATCTCTCCCAAATGTTGGGGGTGATCATCTGGCTTCCCATGGTCGGGGACACGGAAACAGCTGAAGTGCATCAACCTGATTTAAAACATTGCCTCTTATCAGGTGTTCCTCAAAGGAGGTTGAAGGGGCTGGGGTTGAACTCTCTCCCTCTCAGAGGGGTGAAGGTACTGAAAATATACTCGGATGGATAATGTGGTCAGCTGGGGTATTGAAAATGTTAAGTAAAAGGAAAAAGTGGCTTATAGAGCAATATCCAAGGGGGGGTGGGATCTGGTGAGATCCAACATTTAATTGGGACAGATGGGGCCTCCTTTTCAGCGGTCCACCACCCTTGGGGATTTGAATGGGGCTCAGTGGTTTCTTCTGGCCCGAGCAATCATGCAATCTGTTTAATCCATATGGTGCGAGGGGAGGACGTGCACTACCCCACTCCGGGCATGGAGGATGCTTCCTCTCATGACACTGCCCTGTCCGTTTGCAGGGAGATAGTGGAAGGGACCCGATGAGCTGTGAGGCCTTGTTGGTTTAGTCTAGGCACCAGACTGTGGCTACTGATGTACACTGACCTCAACTCTTCCCGTGCAAATAATTTATTATTGATCTAATTTGATGAATGCAAGTTAATACTCATAGGATTTTTTACCCTTCTATTATAATTGTGGGTCTGGCAGCTCACTCCATGAGAAGTAGAGGGAGTTGACACTTTCGAGACTGTAAGGGGGGTGGGTCTGCGAGGGTTGCAGGATAGAATGGGGAAGAGGGGTACTAGATGGGGGATGCAGACCTGGAAGGAAGGAGGTACCATGCTCTTAGGATGTTTGGTTGTTAATCAAGGGGAATGTGAGACCTATTTGGGAGGTTTCTCTCTTTTCTGGCTGGTGGGGGGTGGGGAGGATTGGGGGGATTAATGAGAGAGAGACTCTGTTAAAAACAAAAAATATGGACAGTTTGGACAATGCCTTGAGATGAGTATATATTCTATGTTTAGATTTAAAGGTACAGTGGACTTTTCTTATTTCTTTAAGCTGAACAAATGGCTGAACTAACAGTTTTGTCCTGGAATGTTAATGGACTGAAAACAGTAGTTAAGAGGAAGCGAGGAGTATGGACCTATATTAAAAAAGTCAAAGGGGATGTAGTGCTGTTGCAGGAACTGCATCTTACAAGGGAGGAGGCAGACAAACTTGTTCAGTCCTGGGGAGGGGTTCTTTTAGTGGCACCATTCACTTCGAGAGCTAAAGGGGTGGACATTTGGCTATGACCTGGCCTGCCACATAAAGTTAATAGTTTTCTGGCTGAGCCACAGGGTAGATACATTGTAGCAGAAGTGGTCTTGGGAATTGGAGAGTATACTTTTGCATCTATCTATGGCCCGAACATTGACTCCTCGAATTTTTTCACACACCTGGAAGTCACTCTAGCCCCCTATCAGGATAATCTAGTCTTGGGAGGAGATTACAATACTTACCTCAATCCCAGGTTGTACCACTCTGGAACCAAAACCAAACACTACCCTAGGAGTGTGGCAGCACTACAAGACTTTATAACTCGGAGAGCTCTGGTAGAGGTCTGAAGGCACTCCCACCATGGAGAGAGGGCATATTCATTTTTCACCCACTCACACTGAGTATACACCAGATTGAACTATATTCTAATCTCCCCCCACCTGATCACCATGCAAGCTACATATGGTCCCATCTTAATTTCGGACCATGCCCCTCTTGGATTGCACTTAATGGTAGCACAGCACTCCCCTAAGGAACCTCAGTGGTGATATGACCCAATTCTACTCTTAGATGATGGTTATGGCCACTTTATTAATGAGAAAATAAAATAAGTTATTAATAATAATTTGGGACACCCTAAAAGACTTTATCCAGAGGGAGACAAATTAATATGCAGCCTACAAAAAGAAAAAATCAATAAGGGAGGAGGAACTGCTCACTACTGAAATACAAGTACTAGAGAAGAAGTCCATGACCCAACCCCAGCTCCAAATACTCAGTGAGCTAAAGCTGCTAAAGGGGAAGCTACATCAAATGGTTTCGGGGAAGCTGGAGTGAGACCTGGTGATCACTAAATCATACACACACTTTGAAGGGGATAAATTCGGCAAATAGTTGGCGGGGCTAATCAAACAAAAAAGCTGAGAGAGCCATCTTATCTATGACCAAGCCTGATGGTTCCCCTACATATGATCAAAAGGAGATCAATGAGATTTTGAGGACCTTCTACTCCCACCTATGTACTACCCAAGTGCCACCAGATGGGGACCCCAAGGTTTTTTATGGGAAGTGGATTTGCCACACCTGAGTGATGATTGCAGGGATGAGCTTCATTCCCCTTTATCCCCTGAAGAGATCAAGCAAGCTGTCTGGCATATAAATAAGGAAAAAGCACCGGGCACTGATGGTATACACGTTGAATTTTACAGAACCACTTGGGATACCCTCGGTTCCTTGATGGGAGAGGTTCTGGAGTCTGCTCTGGCCCAGAGGAAGCTGCCACACTCTCAGAGGATGGCCACCATAATAGTACTTCCCAAGCCAGGGAAAGACCCTTCCAAGTGCAGATCTTGCCACCCTATTTCGCTTCTCAACGCAGGCTACAAAATGTTAGCAAAAATCATATCAAATAGGCTGGAAGTGGTACTCCCAGGGCTGATCCACACAGATCAAGGCGGGGTTTGTCAAGGGAAGGCAGGCTAAGCACAGCCTTCATAGGTCCATCAATGTCATCCATAATTGGAAAAAAGGGGGGCCACACTGAGGTCTACTTGCACTTGATGCCGAAAAGGCATTTGATCCAGTTGAATGGCCCTTCATGTTTGCAGTGCTGAGTAAATTTAGGTTGGGGGACACCATACTAAAATGGATAAAGGCCCTTTATGCTACCTCACAGGCACAGATCCTGACCAACAGTACCCTATTGGCTCCCTTCTCACTGACTAGAGGAATGAGGCAGGGTTGTCCCTTGTCTCCCCTACTATATGTGCTTACAATGGAGGCACTAGCAAATGCCATATGGGGAAATGGAGACATTGTGGGATGTACAGTAGGGAAGGAAACCCAAGTGATATCATTGTTTGCCGATGGCATCTTATTATTTTTAAACAGTCCTGGTGAGGCCCTTCCAGCACTAAACAAGATATTTGAGAAATATGGCCCCCTTTCAGGACACAAAATTAACTGGGACAAGTGTGACTGGCTCCCCCTAGGGTAAAGAAAGACATCCTTAGACATAGCTGGAACCATAATTAACCCCACAAAACAGATTAAGCATCTGGGGGATCTGCTGTCCAGTAAACTCTCCAAAATTATACCTATTAACTATGGCCCCTTGATCAGGAAACTTAAGACAGACTGTATTAACTGGAGGGCCCTGCCAATCACCTTACTGGGTCATTTTAATCTAGTTAAGATGTACTTCCTCCCATGGGCACTCTACCTTTTCCAAGCTATACCATTTTCTCTCCCACAGAAATACATAAAAGCATTGGAGAGAGCTTGTGCCCAACTACTGCGGCAGGAGAAAAAGTCGAGAATCAGGAAGGAAATATTGTGGTTACAAGAGAAGATAGGGGGCCTGAATTTACCTAATCTGTGTCTGTGCTATATAGCAACCCAGCTAGACCATGTCCAAGATTTATTAAGAGTAGAAGGGGATGCCCCAACATGGAGGTGGATGGAAGGCGAAGGTGACTCCCACCTCTACTATACCCAGCTTGTCAACACATAAGGAGAAAACACCCCACCCAACGTTGCCAATCCATGTACAAGGGCTACCTGGAAAGCTTGGATGCAGGCACATGCACTATTAGGACAAGAACCCAGCCCCTCTCCAGACATGACCTTAGACAGGTTTCTAAAAGAGAAAGGTAGACTCTCTGACAGTGATAAAATAAGCCTCAGAAAGTGGGAAAAGCTAGGTCTCTTTCGACTTAGCCAATTTCTAAATGGCGGGAAGGGGAGGTGAGGCAATTTAACACATTGGTTAGAAAATACAAGTTACATCCCTCTCAATACTTTTTATACCTTAGAATTCATGGTAGAATACAAGGAACCCCTCCAGTGACCCAGGACCTCTTTGCCCTACGACGATCCTCCCTAAAAGAACGTTTTACTAAATTCTCCAATATTAAGGGCTTTAGAATGCTTAATAGGTGCTACAGATTATTGCTGAATGACCTCCCAGACCCTCTGGAGAGAATTAAATGTGCCTGGGAAGAAGATATCTACACTGAGGGGATCACCAGATGGGACTGAAGATTACTACTTAAAAATGTCCTCAATTGTTCAGTTAACAATTGCTTAAGAGCTGTTCAATAAAACTTTCTCCAGCGTACTTATCACACCCCAAAATTGGCCTACACAAAAGACCGTGAAGCTTCCCCATACTGCGCTAAATGTCATACTCAAAGGGGGGACTTCTTCCATATGGTGTGGTTGTGCCCTAAAGTGTCACACTTCTGACTGGGAATAATTGAAATTCTATCCAAAACTTTACATGTTGTAATTTGCCCAAACCCAGTGGAACTCCTACTTGGACTTTACACATTGGGTGGTTAGCATCCAGGAGGTGGTCAGAAACTGTGGAGAATAGGAATAGTGGTGGGTATGCAGGAGCTTGCAATGCACTGGAGGCTAAACCAGGTCCCTACCATAGCTTCTTGGGCCACGGCCCTCATGCAAGTTACGAAATTGGAGAGGACACAATACCTGGTCCAGGGACAAATTAGTAAATAAGAGGAAAGTTGGGCTCCATTAGAAAAAGCCATTACTGTGGATTGGTTCCCAAGTTTTTGATGCAATAACATTTTGGTTGGCATTCCATTAACTCAGGACCTTGAAATCATTTTTATGTCTCTTTTACCACTGTCTTATGATGGCTCCTAGACTGATTCTTTTTAACTACTATCTTGCACATTTTTACTTAAATATATGTACTTTTACCTAAAGCTACATGTTGGAAGCATCCCCCACTGGATGGGGGATAAGGTATGCCCTTACTTGTCCTATCTTAAATAAAGTTTACAAAAAAAAAATAGCACTTACTACCATGTTTAGTTTGGACATTAGATTATCTGTCAAGTTACCCTACTTGCTGTATTTTGCCTTGCCCGTTTATCTGTATCCAATGTATCTGTGTCTGTTAATCCATCATCTGTACTGTTCATTTTGCTGACATGGAGTCTTTGTAAACAAGCCCCTGGCTCAAAGATCTTAATTCCAAGATTAAATGCATAAAAATAAATAATTCCCTGCTGAATGGCTCATAAAAACTGAAGACATTTTTGACACACAATTGCCCTGTAATTAAATACATGTCATTTGGTATCCTGGGTATTAGCAGCCTTAACTAAATGATTGAGTCTATCCTCAATAATGGACTCAGGAACCTTACTAGCTATACACATAAGGCTGGTAGGTTTTTGATAATTTTTATGTTCACTGTGAGTACGCGCAGCACTCATTTTGTTAGGAGAGTGGGTTATGAGAGGATAGACACTGTTAGGCCAATGCAGTACAGTCTGCAAGGGGCTCATCAGTGTCACTCCAATAATCAGCCAGACTGATCATGACACTGTTCTGACTTACTGGGTGGAAACTTTGTGTAGTTCAAAGGAAAGAGCAGGCCCAGTCATAGGGTGGCTCTTTCCTTTGATCTGCATAATGTCACAATGCATGCACAGCTGATCTGCCATGATCAGCCTACTGTGGTCTTCCCCCCCAACATCATACCCAGTGCCAGATACCACCCTCCCACCCCACCTATTTTTACTGTGCGACACTGGGGAGCCTGCCTAAAGTGCTGCCAAGCATAATGAAAACCATCCTTCAGTCTGTTCTGCTCTTTCCATGTTAAAATTCTGGCATGCAGGCTGACCCAGTACACTGAGGGTTGAGGCACTGGACACCTTGCCTTGCACTGTGCTGGTGACCCAGGTTAGGGAATGACCTCGGGTCATTGGGGTGCCAGCAGAGGGGGAGGGAGGGAGCAGGATCGAACAGCCAATGGCAGCTTTCCCCTCCCAGGGGTGGTTGTCCACCCCCTCCCGTAGTTACTCTCTCATCGGTTTGAGGTCTGATGGGAACCTTAGGCAGGAGAGGGTGGTGGCAATTGCCAGGGGTGGACCGAAGGGGCTGAGCTGGTACCCAGTATGCATGTGCACCTCCACGCACAAGTATGTCTGCCAGGGTCCCAGATAAGGGGGAAAAAAGGAAAAAGCCACAAAACTACATATAGAAAAAAATTCTTGCCTGAGGTGCCAAATCCCCTTTGCCAGCTGCTACCCCACCACCCGTTTTTTCTGTGTGACACCAGGGAGCCCACCTACAGAACCATCAAACATAACACCAATCCTGAGGTGTCCAATCCCCAGTGTTGGTACTAGAAATAAAGAAAACCACCCCTCATATTTATTTAAGTAAAATACACCCTGTAAAAACCAAAAATGTTCATTGAGGTCTGTTGCCACCACCACTATTACTGTCCTCTCACCTGGCCCTCCCACTCAGCACCCACCACCTAGCACACTGCCCAAGCTCTTACTTACCTACAGTACTGGGGTCCAATGCTGTAATCTTGCCTGGACTGGAGACACATTTTCACTCGTCAATGCCGAACCATGAACTGAAGAAATCAAGTATGTGGTTCAATGTATTTCAATGGGTTTTCAACTTGTTGTCATAACTTGGTCATTTATGAATATTTTTGCCCCAAATTTTTAGTATGCCTTTTTTTTGGACCCCCATCTCATGAACCATGACAACGAAAATAGGCAATTCTCTCCAGAAAGGTGATTTTTTGGTCACTGTATGAAATTACTTTTTGGGCAGGATCTGAATATTTTTACCATCCTTGTTCATGAGGAGTGGTCATAAGAAGGCTATGTTGAAAATCTGGGATAAAAATATAAAAACAAAAAAAATATGAGCCCACATTGAAATTTATGAACACAGTCTCATAACTTTGGTACTTTTCAAAATTTTGACGACAATTTTCAACACAGCCATTTTGTCACAGCACCTCATGAATGTGACAGCTGTCATTTTTCAAATCTGGGTCAAAATGTGTTTTCACACTTCTGGTGCAAGATTACCTTTTAGGCAGGATTTGAAAATATTTTCTGCCCTTGTTTGATGAGGTGGAGTCATAAGAAGGCTATGTGTGGGGAATGAGAATGCTAGGTTGAACATCTGTGGTAAAACTACAAGAAAACAACAAAGTTATGAGCCTACATAGACATTTTTCAATGCACACTCATAAGTGTGATAATTTTCAATATTTTGATCCTAACGTCTCCACATGGCCATTTTTTTAGACCACTTCATGAATGTGACAGCTGTCATTTTTTAAATCCTGTGCAAAAAGTGTTTTCTTACTTCTGGTGCAAAATGACGTTTTGGCCATTGTTTTATAAATGACACATCTCATGCTCAGAAGCAAGGGTCATCAAAAGATTATGTTGAAGAATTGAGGTACAACTATGAAAACCTAACTAACTTATGAGGAAACATTGAACTATTCCAACATTTACTCATAACTTTATTTTTGCAGATGCTGACCCTTAGTCTTCAGTATGTCCCTTGTGTTACAATGGTTCTATGACAGAAAGGCAATCACCAAACAGCGATCACCATTTGGGTAAGGGTAAATCGCCAAAAATAAATATGGCGATATACACTCATGGTGACCACAAAACCAGCAATGAGATTCTATGATATGTAGGGGGCTGTGCCCCCTGCACCTCACCCTACTTAAGGATTCTCATCTCCAGGCGGGTGCTTGTTGGCAGGGTGTACAACTTAATTAAAAAAAAAGGCCCAACACAAAAAGGAAGCCCACCCCAGGACCAAACTCAGCAATCTCCCAACTCCAGTCTGCCACCCAACCCACCACATCACATGGCCAGCTTGGCAGCCAACCACCACACTACACCCCACATTCCTCCCTCCCTCCCATCTGCCCATCACGTGGTGTGGTCCCTCCTGTGCATGTTTATATATACACACACACATCCTGTCACTGTAGTTGCCTACCCCTGTATCCCATTGCTACCCTGCCAGGTAGCCCAGAACACAGATGTCGTAATTGAGTCTCTCTTTTTGCAGTTGCTCAGTCATGATCGCTGTGTTCACTGTTATGACACCTCAAGATCATGGCAGGTGTCATTTTTCAAATCATCTCCAAAACTTGTTTCACCAGTCACACAGCAAAATCATCTTTTGAATGGTATTTTAAATATTTCACCTCTCTTGATCATAATGCTAGGACATAAATAGATTGTTGGGCATTTGGGATCAAAATGTGGGATCCCGCTTAAAAGTAGATATTGCCTCTCAGCTGCCCTATCCTAGGTAATTACAATCTATCAATGTGTAAAAACAGGACATCACTGAAAATGAGATTGCATCTTATCTGCTCTATCCTGGGTAAATATATAGTAAAAATGTGTACAAGCAAGACCCTGTACAACAGCAACATCAGTGGCAAACAGTCAGCATTGACAAATGTTTGTTATGTATGGGGGCAATCTATTCACACTTTGTTAGCACAGATTTGTTAAACACTCTACTCATGGGTTTTACAATTTCCTTGCATAAAGCCTTTTGGAGCCTAGGATAAATATCCTCACACCATGTCCTTCAGATTTATTTCATGTAATGTAGCCAATTTATACTGAAGCTGCTACACTGGGTTCTCCTGGTATGATTCAGGGTTATATAATGTTTCTGCTCTATGTTCCTTGTTTCTAGCTTCAGGGTCTTTACTACAGGCAAGGGAATACAATTTGCTATCAGTGGTCTAGGATTATCTTAGATCCAGTATGGAGATGAGGTATAGTGGGGAGCTAGTCAGTTGTGGTGACTCTACTCCAGGGTTATACTTTGGAGGAGGGAGCACTATCCAATCTGAAAGAATGTTGCATAGTTCCACACTCAGCTGGTAGCAGCAAGATAAAAGATATCTTAGATGAGTCAGCAGCTCAGATGGAGCCCACACTCTCACCCCCGGAGGCCCAGTGATCCAGGGGGAGCAGTAGGGGAAGGGAAGCAGGGGTAGCCACAATCTACCCCACACCATCCAGATGACAGATTACCTTGAACTTCTGGAGGAGACTCAGGTACCTGACTCCACTTGGGGGGGGGACTCTGAGTATGTCAGCGGTAATGGGCAGGAAGACTTGGAGGCAGTGGAAGATGGGTTCATCAGTGGAAGTAATTGGGTGACAGAGCTGCTGGCAATGTAGCTGTTGGCATCCTTCGGCAAGAAACTAGAGTTGGGGTGATTTGTAGTCCATCAAGACAAGAAGAAGAGAAAGATAGGGCACTTGGGGACAGACTAGGATGGGGAGTGTCAAAGTTGGAGGTAGTAGTGGTGGGTGATCTGAACCTGAGGGATATTGATTGACATGTTCCAGCTGCCAGAAGTCAGGCCCTGCTGGATGCATTCCAGGACTGTGTGCATGGTGCAGCTGATCAAGGAACCCCCTTGTAAGCTGCCATTCTTGCTGTGATGCTCACCAACTCAGAGGTGGTAGGAGGTGTGGAGGTAGGGGAGCTACTAGGGCCCAGTGACCATGGCTCTATTTGCTTTGACCTGGCCCTTGGAACTGGAAAGCCCCACTCAATGTATAAGGTCCTTGATTTCAGAAGGGCAGACTTCAACAGGGTGAGGGAGTTGGTCTTGGACAAGTGAGTCAGACTAGACAGCACTGAGGTGTGGAGGAGGAATGGGGTCAACTAATGGGGCCATTCTTGAGGCATCTGAGTTATTCATGAGAACAGTAGCTAAAAGAAACAAGTAAAAAAATACTAATATGTTTCTTAGAAAGGGTAAGGGAACTATTGAGGACCCAAACAATGGCCTTCACCATGTCCAAGGAAATGCAGGGAGAGGAGGAATGATGAGAATACCAATAGAGAACCAAGGAAGCAAAGAGGGTGGTAAGAGGATGAGACACTGAGTTGCATATTGCAGAGGGGGTCAATGGTATAGATGTTGTGAAGCTTTTCTCCATGGAGGCAAATGCAAATTTCAGGTGAATTTCTGAAATTCGCCTCAGTGGATAAATTCACAAATGTTTCCCGTTCAATGGGAAATTCACCTATAGTAACTTTACCCTTCAATTTTGTCTTCTAACTTCACCTTTGCATTAGAAAGGCAAAGTTTACAAAAAAAAAGTCCTGTTCACATGAGAGAGTTTCTGCAGGTCACATGGTGTATTGCCAGGGCAGGAAGTGTGTTGTTTTCAGTTTCAGTTGTAGTGAGTGAGACAGTGAGAGCTGAGCTTGCAGCAGTTAGGAGAAAGCCACACAGTTGAACAGAACTTCTAAGAAACCTCCCATTTCTAAATCTTTTTGGTTTTTTTGTGCTATACTTTAATTTCTGAACCTTTCTTAATAACTTAATCTTTGCTTAAAATCAGTTTTGCTCTCTCTTTTCCTTGACTCTTTTCTGTCTGTCTGTCTCTTTCCTATTTTGATTACAGTGCCCCACATCTCCCCTGATGGAGTCAGCGCACCTGGCTGTCATAGTGTCTGGACTTGTGGCAGGTTCAGGATCATCTGTCTGAATCGGGCACAGTTCCTTGGGGAGCACCCCCTGGACCCAGCCATACCTACTGCTCCAAGAGAAGCAGCGGCAGTGGCAGCCACATCACCTGAGCAGCAGGAGGACAGAACTGTAGAATGATAATAACTCTAGCTTTTTCTTATACCCATTTTCTGTGGTTGGCACTTGTTTCATACATTAGCCTCCAGATCTGTGAGGTACGCACCAGTTCAGTGAACAAGCCAGTGCTTTTGTACATTGTGACTGGTAAACGAGGCATGTGCTCACAGAGCGGTGGCAGCATCAGCCAGGAGGAAGCTAGATACAGGATCGTGAGAGTACACGTGCATGTGACATCAACGGCAGAGGAGTGCATGTGCCAGCTGATCTTCAACTCAAGAAACTTGGGTGGACCATATGGCACCTGTGGGAGAAAAAAAAGAGAACTATAATTATATAAAAGACAATCAATGGCAGAAAATGAAGAGCAGTTTGATAACAATACTCAGCATCCACATTCTGTAGCAGTAGCAGCTTCGGAAAGGCAGGTTGCAATTTGATTGATTCATGTCAGACAGTGCCCCTTTAAGACTTGTAACACTCATCCAGGCCAAGGTTCCTTAGATGACGCTTTCAGATATTCAGAGAAGAATGTAAGAAAACAAACACTGTGGACAGTTTCCATTTGATTTCTTGCCATGAGCTGCCCCATCCAAATGGAAAGCCTGGAGACTGGTAGCATTAAGAATGAGTTAATAGTTACTCATGCTGAGTCTTTTGTGGGGCCCCATATGAACATACGAACATATGAAATTTGCCAGCAGATACAGGCCTAGTGGTCTATCAAGACTGCTAGAATGTGCAGCTAGCAATCCTTATTCCACTGCTCCCCCTCCGTTGACCCTCCCCCTTGCCCTGTCCCAGCCCCTTTTGAAGCAGACCACTGTTCTACTGGATACCACTTCCGCCAGTAATGCATTCCACCCAGCTACTACTGTACTCTCTCTGTAAAAAAGTGCCTCCTCATCTCCCTTCTGAACCTTCCTCCCTCCAGTCTCATATCATGGCCCAGGGTGTCCCTCCTTTCCCTTACTTTGAACAGCCCCTCTGTAGCTGTCTTGTTTATTCCTTTCAAGTACTTGAAGGTTTCAATCATATCTCCCCATTCCTCCTCTCTTCCAGCGAGTACATGTTCAACTCCCTCAGCCTCCTCTCATATAGTAAGTCCCACAGCCCCGGATCATCTTTGTTGCCCCGCACTGCACCCCCTCCAGTAACATAATGTCCATTTTCATATATGGACACCAGTACTGCAGGCAGTACTCCAGGTACATTCTAACTAATGAGCTATACAGTGGCAGAATCACCTCCCCCCTCCTCGAGGTTATACCCCTTGCAATGCAACTCAGCATTTTGTTGGCCATTGCAGCTGCCTTCCTACATTGTGCTGAGTTGTTCATTGCCCCCATTATGAGCACCCCCGATCCTTCTCCTCCTCTGTCTCGGCAAGCTGCACTCCTCCCAGCTGGTAATTCCTCCTTGGGTTTTTCATCCCAAAATACAGCACCTTACACTTTTTGGCATTAAACCCCAGTTGTCAGTGTCTGACCAGGTTTCCAGCTTTGCCAGATCATCCTGCAACCCCTGCCATCCCCCTAGGTCGTTCACCACTGCTCCCATCTTGGTGTCATCAGCAAACAGACTGGTCATGCTATTGATGCCCAATGATATGTCTGCAATGAATGTCCCAAACAACACTGGCCCCAACATCGAGCCATGTGGAATATTGCTTTTCACTACCCTTGAGGATGAGAGCTCCCCACCCACCAACACCCTCTGCTGCCTTCCCTTAAGCCAGTTCCCTACCCATATCACCAGCTTTGCACCCACCCATCTCCTGTTACCACATAACTGCAGCTCTTGAAGAGCTGCTAATCATACCAGGCCTTCTGTAACATAACAATTAATTAAAGTATATTGTCTGGATTGAAGGTTGCAAAAAGTAGGGAACTTGTTTCTAAATTGTTTACTGCATTTCTGTGGTCAGTACTGCTCTTTCTGTGACAATTTATCATGGAAGTAAGGACTTATGTGCCCCCAAATCCAACTATGTGCAAATGAACTGTGTAAACCTGCACTGTCAGCTGGATGGCAGACCTATCCACAGAGCAGGGCAGAGTATGTTTAGCATACTGGGAAAGGTGCAGGGGTGATTTTTGAAGGATTTATTTGCAAATGTATTACTGAGCGCTGGTGGTGTAGAGAGCACAGAAAACCATTTTTTTTATATAAGTTTTTGCTTCCTTCTAAGCAGGAGTAGAAAGAATGAAGGAAAAGGTGCAACAGGAGTTCTGAAGGATTTATTTGACAAATCATTGGTGTATGAACCATTTTTCTGATGTAAGCTCCAGAGTTTGTGTTCAGTCTGCTAGACCATCTAATGTATAATATAGCAGAGGGAAGTTTGCTTTGAAGATAAGGTTCAACTGGTCAGATTTGAAAATCCTGCCCCAGGTCTCTCTATGGGGGTGTTGTGTTGTTTGTCAATGGAGGTGTATGCCCTAGTGGTGTTGCTCTTCCCTGTCACCTCATGAGTCATACAGCACTGCAGCTTGTGTATGCCTGCTAGTCATGCATGTCATGTGGGTATCTATGAATCATCATTAGTCATCATTGTTAGCATCTGGAAGCAGCTGCATCTTGCCATTATCTGCCATTCATATATTTTGGTGCATGTTGCAGTCATGAAGAGAAGAACAGAAGGAGAAACGGATGCCGGCGGAGGAAAGGACAGATACATATTCCACCATATCAGTTCCAAAATACAAGTTCAGAAAGCAGAGGTGGTTGAAAAATAAATGGTTATATGGGACAGGAACTTGGAGTGAATTCTTGGTGGTGGGGCTGTGAAGACAAGAACTGGGCACATGACAGTCTAATTAGGAAGCTATGGTTCAAAGGTACAGAGAAATCCACATGTTCCACTCCCACTGCAGTGCAAGGAGGGTTTTATGTGATGAGAGCATGGATTATTTGGTGAGTCATAAAAGGGCGACTGAAGAAGGAAGTGCACACAGAGAGCAATGGTGAACAACAGTGAACAAGGGCCCCTGTCCACAAGAATGATGGCACCAGAGTGGAGCATTATGTGTGCCATGGGAAGAGGGAGTCCTGCAGAGCATGGACAATGAGGGCACATGTCAAAAGAGTGACTGGAGGGAAATTTGAAAAACCATAGGCGCCCATGCTGTGTGTGACACGACACGACTGCAGAAAACACTGACACAAGTTGATGGATATTCCCTAAGGGCACCCATGCTGATGGCCACAACATGCGATTACCAGGCACACTGTTGCAGGGTCATACAGCCCTGCCCCTGACTACCCTGCCCCCGCTCACACATGGAATTGAAAGTTGTGAGCGAGGCCACAGAGGTAGGGATAGTGGCTGCAGGAACTGTACTCAGTCATCATGCCCACAGTCCAGGCATTCAGATCATGGTAGTGCTCGTAGACCTGAGCTGTCTCTGCCCCGGACATCAGTTGCTCAGTGCTGACTGCGGACATGCACTTCTCCTGCTGGTGGCACTGCAGAAGGTGCCAGATGCAACATCTGAATAACCTATGCCACCCTTCCACCACATTGTTAGTCCTGGCAAGGCCCTGGACAGTCACCCCATGCAGTTCCACTGGGCCACGGGGAATGCTGGATGCCACCTCCTGGACCGGCCCATGGAACAACTAATCCAGGTATCCTCAAAATAATCCAGGATGGGCTGGAGGACCTCCTCATGTGACACAAAGTATCCCCCCTCCCACATCACCTCAAAGATGTCTGGCACACCCTCAACTGGCATGAATGCCAATGCCAGGAGCATGTGGAGATGCATGGCAAGATGGGGTTGGCCATGTACTGCACAAGGAACTCAGGTCTCTGCTGAATCCTCCACCAGAGGGCCTACAAGAAATGGAAGAAGCAGCCCTGGATTTGTGTGGTGGGAACACCGTAGATAACCCCCACCAGCTGGTGTGTTCAAAATCCATCATGACTGTCACGGGGACCAGTGCAGGACAGTGTATTTTCAGTTGCCCAAACAGTCAAACATAGGTCTGTGCCCTCTGAGAGCAGGTGAAGGCAAAGACAGCTGGCATGACTGTTGCTAATCAGACTACATGGACAGTAAATAGCTGGTAGAACAGGGCTTGGAATGACTTGAATGTACCATCTATGAGCCAGTCAGGGCAGTTGGCCAGGAACTGCAGACTCCTGTCTGTGGCATATATGACAAGCCAGTCCTGCTCACTGCTGCTGTCATACAGCAGGAACCTGTTCCTGTCACTGGCCAGGGTGAACTCATTGGGGATCGTAAGTGCTGTCACGGCTGTGAGTGTCACCGGCCACCCCCACGCCACATGCCGCACACGCTGCACCATCCTCCACAGCAGGAGCATGTCTGGCATCCACCATGCCATGGCTGCTGGTAACCCTGCTGTACTGTCAACCATGACCTGGGATGCCATTTCCAGGCTACTCCTCACCTGATCACGCAGGTCCCTGAGTACCCGGTGCACACCCACATCAGCCGCGACAGGGACATGAATGAATGAATGAATGAATGAATGCTTTATTTCTAAAAAGAGTCTTTCCAAAACCAAGGCGCTTTAACAACAAATCAATATAAAAAACTTAAATTCTTAAAAACAATCCATAAATATACATGGTTGTGGTTCTGCACATTTTTATAGCTCTGTTGTTCATGGTGTGGAGTCTGGCCAGGCAATTGTAATGGCAGGCATCCACACACTGCCAGGAGGTCTGCACTGCAAGGAGCATTCCTATTTGGCTCTGTATGAATTGTACTGCCATCATCAAGTCAGGTAGATTTCTGTGCCCAGTGTCCACCTGCACCATTATTTTATGCCCACGATACACCCTTATGATGTGGCGCACCTGTCCCGGCCATTGCCAATGGTGCATGAATGGGGGGGTGCAAATCATCCCATGGGATGTCCATGTGTGTGCTACAGTCCTGTCCCAGTGGTGCAGGCTGTCCACCCCACTGTGCATGCTGGACACAGCTTTCCCTAGCACTGCGTGTTTGCTGGCCCCTCCTGTGTGTGTTCAGGGGGGCATGCAGTGTGCATGCGGGCAGCACCACGAGTTGGACATGGGTGTCCAGCGAAGTGGTCTCTAGAAGGGCACAACTCAGATGGGACCTCCAGCTGTCTCCACAGCCATGCAGGCATCTTGTCACCCATGTTGTTTGCAATTTATATGCTGCCATTGGGAGGGATCATTAGGTGATACAGTCTGAGTTTTCACTGCTATGCAGATGATACGCAGCTGTACATGTCCTTCATGTCCAGACAAGATGTGTTTCTCTCTGTATTTAACAACTGTCTGTCTGAGATCCAGGACTGGATGGATGCCAGCTGGCTGTGGTTGAACCTGGCTAAAACTGAGGTGTTGGTGGTGGACCCAGATCATTGGAAAGGCAGGTTTACAGGCATGACAACCTTTTGGGCTTTGGCTCAGGGGTGGTCAGCTGACTACCTCAGATCAGGTGCGGAACCTGGGTGTTATTTTTGATGATGGACTGACCCTTAAATCTCAGGTGTTGGCCATCATCAAATCCTCTTTTTACCATCTGAGGAATATTGTCTGGATGAAGCATCTGGTTCCTCCTGATGATCTTCTAACATTGGTCCATGCCTTCATAACCTCCCATGTGGACTACAGCAATGCCCTTTATCTTGGGCTACCAGGGGTTGATATGCACCAGCTGCAGCTAGTGCAGAATGCGGCAGCCAGGTTATTGACTGGTACTTCTAGGTCCTGTCATATAACACCTGTACTCCACGGACTGCACCTGGCTGCCAATACAGTGGCAGATCACCTTCAAGGTTGGGTTACTGATCTATAAAGCCCTACATGATCAGGGACCTTGTTATCAGTTTTTGCACCAGTACTAAGTAGCAGAAAGTACCAGTACTAAGCACCTTATAATTTGTTAGAGTAGCCCTTAAATTAAATAATACATGTAGCATTGGAATGGCTTTTATACACTAGTTTGCAAACATCGTGGAGCACAGCTATTTATATAACAAGTCTGTGATTGCTCCACCAATGATACTCCCCACATAGCAGAGTACGCATCAGTTTATTTCAGCAGCACTAACTACTGCATGCAGCCTTTTATAAACTGTGTCACTTTGCTTAGAATCCTGCTCTCCTTCCCCTCTTTATCGACATATTATGTACTTTTGATTCAGTTGCTTGAGTCTTGCATAGAAGGCTGTGCTTGTAGACAAATGCAATCCTTTTGCAGCTGTGGTCATCCACTGGCTAAGCAGACTTCAGTATTGTTTGTGTTTATGTGATCTGCTCCAGGAGCCCTCCGCATGATTTTGTCATGTTTTATTGTTAATAGAGTAAAACAGCATTGTTGGAGCGATCACAGACTTGTTACATAAGCAAGCAATAACACACCATGAGGTGTGATTTATCGCCTGATAAGTGCACTCCCTGGGGCATAGTAAGGCACGAGGCGCTTGCGCCGAGTGCCTTATGCCACTGGGCGTGCTCTTATCAGGCAATAAACCACACCTTGGAGTGTGTTATTGCACTTATAAAATGGGCATTAAAGTAGTTATTTAATGGGTAAAAGAAAAAAGAGGAAGTAGTAAAAAATATAACAAAAGGAGGTTTCAGTACCTGAAATGGTAAAAAAATAGTTCATCTAGTAAGTATGTGTTTCTGTTTGTGAGTCTCCCCCCCCCATGCCACAGGTAGAGTGAGAAATAAATAGTTGCTGAATGAGAGATTTATTAATTTTTTTGTTGTTTTAAATGTCCAGAGAGAAGTTGGCAGTGGTATTGGGATAGATTGTGTACATTTCTGGTAGCCATTCCAGCTCACCCCGCTCCAGTCAAGATTTCATTTATTTTTGAAAATGTGGTGGTGTTCTGGGTTACGTTTTATGCTGCTTTGCTTTGCTGTTTATTTTTTTTTTTTTGATTTAGAGAATAAATACTTTAATTTGTGACCACAGGATGGAGACGAATGTTATGGAGTTACTTCCGGTTTCTCTGGAGAACTGTGGAGATTGTGGCTTGTACTATGGCGAGTTGTCGTATGAAAACTGTGGTCGGTACTATGGTGAGCTGTCGGATGTCACTTGTACTGGATTTTGAATTTGTTGTGCAGTATAAAATGTGGAGACAGGACATTTAAGGCATATTGGCAGACATCAGAGGTTGAGGTGCTGTTTATCTTGGAGGTTTCCAATTGTAGAGCTGAAAGTGAGAGTGAAAGCGTCAGATGTTAGGGAGAGATGAGATGGGCAGAGGAAAAAAAAATATTCCAGGTACTTTGTTAAATATTTTTACTGTTTTTTCTATACTGGAGGTTGCGTTGTGGTGGTGGTGGTGGGGGGCAGACCGGAGACTGGCAGCCCAATGAGAAAGACATGTTGTGAGCTGTGCCAGTCTGTGTTTCTGTTTTTGGCTGGCACAGCTCAGTGATTCCCTGCTATTGTAGGGTTCTGGAGTGGAAAGTAGTGCCGGTTGGCTACTATATCATCTGATAAGGACACAGCTCAGATGATGTAGTAGCCAATCAGGATGCTTGATTTATTTAGCCCATTTTATAAACAGCTGTGCTCCATGCAGTTTGCAAATTAGTGTACTGAAACCATTTCAAATGCTTCATATATTATTTTATGTAGGGGCTACTCTAACAAATTATAAGGTGCTGTTCCATTTCTGCTGCTTAGCATTGCTGCAGAAACTGAAAAGGACTATGAGATAGGAAAATGACTGCAGACAAAAGTACTTTAAAAAATTACATGCTTAAACACACCCACCCACACACACACACTACACTAAGCAGAGCACAGCTGGATAAGGTACCAATATTTAGAAAACTTATCATACTAACCCAGAGACTAGCAGTGTGAATCCTGGTTGCCGTATTCTTTCTGTGCTGTGGTTAAGCAAGACACTGTAACAAGGCACTGGCCTTCTACAGGGGCTATTAGACATCAAACCAAATGACACTCTGGGAAGACTATCTGGGACAAGATGCAATAAGACAAACCTGAATGGCAGCCCCAAGGGGTTAAAAAACATGCAGGGAAAGTTAGAAAAAAAACTCCTCTCACAGCCTGGGCAGAAAAAAAACACTGGGATGAAGTAAGAACACAACATAGGTAGTAACATATATTTTCCTGATTTTAACACACAGTTTTCCACATGACTTTGGTAGAGGATTAATTGTGACTTGGGGTGAGTCTTGGTATTTTTAGCATAATGGTTTCCTGAAACTTCAACCTTCAATGGGTTAGACCCTGCATCCATTTGTATAGTATATCAATAGTATATCACTAAGCCACATGCAGTGGGGTATGGGCAAAATACAGATCACCAGTCCCGGACCAGAGATGTAAAATCTGGACTGGGCACAGCTTGTGCAAATATTGCTGATCCACTCACTCCAGATGATCTGACTGGTTTTTACCTATCTAGTCCTGATGGTGCAGTTTTTAACCATGACAAGGAAGGGTTAAAACATAGACTTCCAAGTGCAGACCAGATACGTAAAAGTCAGATTGAACAGTGCAGCCAGAGTGACCAGACCAGCAGTATTTGTACAAGTTGCACCTAGTATGGACAGTTTGGATTTTTACAGAACTGCTGTGGTTCAGGTCTACCAGTGTGGTTTTTAATCAATCAGTCTTTATTTTATACTGAAAGGCATATGAGCAAACATGGCTATTTACATAAACATCCAGTTTTGCATAAAAAGAGAGCAGAACACCATTTCAAACAATTACACAGTAAAATACAGTATAAACAGGTCTAACATAAACAAGTCTTATACAGAGATCTTAAGAGATATGCAGAAGAAAGGGGAAGCAAATAAATAACAGTGACAAATTTACAGCATGGGATATAGTTGGAGGTACAGTTCAGGAAAATGAACAATTGGGTGATGCAACAAAAAGAAGATGTGCAAGTCCTGCAGCACCCATATCGTGCATGCAGACTAGCATTGCTGATGTGTGATCTGCCATGGCTCCAAACACAAGGCCAAGGATTGTTTGCCTTGCCAATCCTTCAACCAGGCCACATGGATTAGGCGCCAGAAAAAACGTGAATCCCACTTGCTGGAGAAGTGCCTATCTTTGATGGAAAAGGAGCTGCAGAATCTGTGAGAAAAATCTTCTCCATACCAGAACCCAAAAGGAAAAAAAAAAGGTCAAGGAGGGGCACCAACACCGGAATGGGTCTCCATCCACTTGGCGTGACTATCGGGCACCACTGACATCAGAGGGGCCTCCACTTCGTTAAGTACCCCTATTGCCAGTTTCCTTCTGCTCCAGTGGCTCAGACCAGGGCCTCCCTGCCTGCTTTGCTCACGGTGCAGTCGGTCCTCTTGTTGGACGATAGAACCCTTATTGTGCTCCTTATTCCCATATCTTCTTCATGGTCTGTCGCCAGCAGCCAGGTCAATAAGTCACTCCCCAGCCCCTCTGAGGAGTGTATGGTCTCAGACAATAAATTGGACTACAACTCCGCTGTTGTCTGCATGGCCCAGGCCGATACATTGGACATTAGCTCTTCTGATGTCTGCACTGCCTTGGCTGATAAGTCACTCCCTGGTTCCTCTGGGAACTGCATAGCTGGGGCTCTCCCATCAGGGTCAAAGTATACCCCCAACATCGAGTTTAGCCAGCTGCTGGATATGCAATAGTCTTTTCAGGGTTCCTCACTCCCATTGACACAACCAGACCCTCCAGGCATGCCTGCCTGAAGTGGGCACTAATCTGGAGGTTCTCTCTCCTTTGCCAGGTCAGTTTCTTCCTGATTTGCCCACTGGGCCTGTTGTTAATTCCTTTGGGGACTTTCCATTGGGACCTCCTCAGCCCAAGCCCCCTTGGACAACCAGGTTCCACCATCTTGGACTCTTTCTCCCCAGATGTCAGTAGGTCTTCTGTCAGGTTCCATTCACACCCCACACCAAGTGACTCTTCACTCTGTGACCCTTCACTGGGTCATGGTATATCTGGCACTCTGGCCATTCCTCAAATGCTGAACAGCCTTCCATCAGGCCCCCAGGAACAGAATCTTCCAGTACTGGACATTCCTGTGCCTGATCCAGTGCCAGCCCCTTAGAATGTCCCTACAGGGCGGATGCCTGGTCCTTCCGGACCTCCTGCCAGGCCTTGAGCTCCACCTCCAGCTGGACCTATAGGTAATGTTCTAGGCTATCTGCCCTCAAAATACCCAATGTACCTTTTGCCAGGGTATCCAACACCTGATCATCAGCCCCATTATGTACCAGGATAACAGATGTCAGGCTATGTCTAATCAAGGGTATGCTCCTTCTGGCTTTCCCTACTCCTATCAGGCTCATTGATACCCTCAATATCTGATGCAGGGCTATCCATTATACCAGCATCCTCCTTCACCACCTACTCTTCAGCCTTAGGTTGTGCTTCTACAGCAGCCTCAGGCTGATATCCAGGCAGTGTTTCAGACCCTGATTTAGGAGGAGAGGACTAAATGAGCTTTGGAGACTGACTGTTGGAAACCAGTGGTGGCCTCTACTCCTGCCTCCTTTCCGACATCCAAGATAAACCTTTCCTGTGGATTCCCACCTTTCTGGAGAAGGCTCCTCTGGTCAACAGGTCAGGGTTAAAACCCAGGACAGTCCTCTAAAAAGGGTCCAGACTCTGAGCAGGCACTCTTTGGACTCTGACTTGTCTTCTAGCACTGATGTGCATACACGTATAGAGTCTCTGCCTAAGGACTTCCTGAAGTGCCCTCCAGAGGACCCTTTCTTTACATAATTCCTCATAACTACACAAAATGCCTGTGGCTGGGCTATCTAGGAACAGGATCCAAAATGGAAAAGGCTTACGGAGCATCTAGACATGACTGACTCAGCTGCTATGCCTATGTTGGCTTGTACTGGGCCCCATGAAGACTGGACATCCGCTATTTGGCAACAGCCTTCCTCCATTCCAGCTGTCTCAAAAAACTCAGACAAGATGTACCACCCCCCAGATGGGGTCACACACATTACTGGCCATCCTAATGCAGACTCGCTTGTTATCACACCTGCCCAGGACCGGTCCTCTAAGCCTAACATTTGAGCATGTCTTCTCCTGATATGGAGTATAAGCAGCTGTACAATTTCAGTCGCAAGATCCAGTCCCCCTCTATTTGCATCCTCAGGTCCCTTAATTATGTGACTTATATGGTTTCCTATCAGAAATCTTCCCTGGTCTCACTTGAGTTAAAGATGGAAGCTATTCAGGACCAGGAGTTTAAGGCCAAGATTGCCAAGACCGTGATAATAGCTAAAATTTTCTGTCATCATGCCCTCTGGGCGACATATGACACAGTAGACTCAGTTGCTCACACCACAGTCACTGCTGTCTGCATTAGGTGACATTCATAGCTCAGGACTGCTAGCCTAGCACAAGACATCCAGAATTCCTTACTGGATGTCCCTTTCAGGGGATCTAGGTTACTCGGAGGTGACGCTAAAGAAGGATATTATCACTGAAATGTAGGACCGAGGTAAATCCATCTGCGATGTCCGCTTCATGTACTGAGAGGATTACAAAGACAAACAGTTTTTTCTTTAGCAACAGGGATGCCAGACCAAAGAGGCCCCTGCCAAATGCAATGCCAAATGCAGGTATCCAGCCTCAGGAACCCCTACTCCCCCTGCCAAGTCCCAGAAGCCCCCTGTGGAGCTGCTGACTTCCTTGCCTTGGCCTCCTGACTTGTGGGGAACCCCCCTTCCTTCTACAGATCCTCTAGGGGAACCAGTTGGGGGAGATGATTTGCCCTCCACCTTCCGGGGTTGCAGGACATGACCACGGACTCTTGAGTTCTTCAGTTAATAGCAAGCGGTCACACCATAGAGTTCCTAGACAGGTCTCTGGACAAGCCCTCAGGCCTCTCCATTATTCTCCAAGGCACCTGTCTCTGATAGGGGACAGGATCCAGGCTTTTCTGCAAAAGTCAGCCATAGAGCCTGTGACTTCAGCACGGATAAGAAGGGTAATTTCATTTCTTCTGGTGCCTAGTGCCCAAAAAGAAAGGTGACCTAAGACCCAACTGGGACCTCAACATGCTCAGACCGTATGTTGAGTTCAAGAGATTCTGCATGCTCACCATCCAGAGACTTTTACCCCTGCTCCACAAGAGCCATGTGCTTTGTGTGCTGGACATGCAGGATGCTTACCTGCACATCCCTGTCTTCTAGGCCCACTGCCACTTTCTGCAGTTTGCCTTTTGGGGGAACATTACCAGTTCAAGGCTCTCCCTTCTGGCCTATCCTCAGCACCTCAGGTTTTTACCAAGTGTCTAGCAGTGGTGGCTGCAGCTCTATGCCTCAGAGGGATACAATTGTGCCTGTATCTGGATGACTGGTTACTATCGGCCCCATCACAGAGCAATCTAAGGGAGTCACTCTCCTTCATCCTGGACCTCTTTTCCAGACTTGGAATAACAGTCAACTATCCCAGGTCCCCCCTCTCCCCTTCCAGTGCCTACAATTCATTTGGGGTGGTGCTGGATAGAGTACAGGTTAGAGCCTTCCTCCCATTGGAGACAGTGGAGATCCTGCAGGAACAAGCCAGATTAGTGGCCAACTCAAGCTAGACCACAGCCTGGTTGATATTCCATCTTCTCAGGATGATGGCAGATACAATCCCTATAGTTCCTCTAGCCAGGCTGCATATGAGGGTGACCCAATGGATTCTTCGTGTCCAATGGGATCAGCAGGTTGGCAACCTGGACCACAGAGTCCTAGAGTCTGGGTACATGAAGAAGGATCTTCTTTAGTGGCAGGAGTTGTCCAATCTCTCCATGGAGGTTCCTATTTCAAGCCCCTGCCCTCACCTGACTCATATAATGGATTCTTCATGTCAAGGCTGGGGAGCCCACCTAAGAGACAATCAGACTCAGGGAACTTGGTCTCAGCTAGTAGCATCTCTACACATCAATGTGTTAGAAATGAGGGCAGTACTGTATGCCCTCCAGGCCTTCCACCCTCTTCTATGTCCAGGGACACTCCTGATTCAGACTGACAAAATATCTCTGGTACCTGAAAAAAACAGGGAGGCACTCACTTGTACCCTCTATGCCAGGAGGTGATGAGAGTGTGGTATTGGGCTGTCCAGCATGACCTCTGCCTGACTGCTGTCCATGTGCCAGGCATCAGCAACATCCTTGTAGACAGTCTCAGCCACACCACTGTCAGGGCTCATGAGTGGGAGCTAAATCAAGAGGTGGTGAAAAGCTTATTCAACCTGTGGGTTTGGCTGGAGATAGACCTCTTCATCTCCCCATCCAACACAAAACTACCCAATTCTGGTGGGATATACTGTCTCTGTGCTGGACAAAAAAGTTCTTGCATGCCTTTTCTCCCTTCCCAGTGCTTCAGAGATTTCCCCTTAAGCTGCAGGCGGAAGGGGCTCACATGATTCAGATATCCCCTCTTTGGCCTCATCAGATTTGGTTCCCTCTGCTTCGACAGCTATCAATGGAACCCCCCCAGTACCTTTGCCTCTCCTCCATGATCTTCTGACTCAGGAGCAGGGCAGACTGGTGCATCCAGGCCTCATATCCCTTCACCTGTACACGTGACATCTTTGGACACATGTGGAATAACTTCCATTGTTGTTATTGTTTTGCAAAAATTGTAAACTGTGCAGACGCATTTGTAAAAATTAATTATAATAGTGAGACTTTTTGAAATGTCATTTGACTTACCATACTCATTCTTGTCTACCCACTTAATCAGTCTTCTGCTTGTTTCTCTCCTTGTACTAAATAATTCCTGTTTCTTCATCTCAAAGGTTGTTGATTTTCATGTTGTGTGTGCCTAGGGTGCAGCAGCAATAAAAGATAATCTATGCAATACCTTCAATAACACACCTACCCCAGTTTACTTTTAGCTGATGCCCATTTTTAGGCCTTGTACAGTAATATCTTCCTTCAAGAGAACAGCTTGCAATGAAACATATATGATTTACATTGATATTTGGGTATGAGCAATTTTATATTATACAAATTATGTGTGTGAACTGCATAGCAATCTCTAAAAAAATCAATTAAACACATCAAATGTCTTCAAAAACATGTCTCAAGAGGGAGACACGTGATGCAGAGCCCGTATCGGCTGTGTTCCCCGTGAGTTCCGCTCTCCCGTTCCTGTTCCGATTGCTTTTACCCCATTTGGAAACACCTGTTCGACCCGTACAGCATCCTAGCAAGGAGGAGAATAGTGGGGTATTTACTCTATGGAGGCAGAGATGAGAAAACCGCCTCCTAAACATACCCCCCCGGCGACTCCCGAAAAGGCCGCTAAGAAATCGAAGGCCTCGGCATCGCAGTCAACCCAGAGCCCAGGGGAGACAAACCTTGAGGACGAACCTCTCACTCTCGCCAGGTTTTTAGAAGAATTTCGCCCATTCAAGAGCACGGTGAATGAGATGGCGAATGAAATTAAGAACCTTGCATCTACATTAGATGATTTAAACAGGAAGGTCACTGATAATGCAACAAGGATTAAGTCACTCGAGGAGGGTAAGGAACAGATGGACTCAGCTATAACTATGTTGAATCGTAAATTAAATAGGGTAGAATCAAAACTCGAGGACTTGGAAGGCAGAAGTCGTCGTAACAATGTGGTAGTCATGAGGCTTCCCGAAAAAGCCGAGGGCATGGATGCGATCAAGTTTACCCAGAAATTTGTGGAAAAGGTGGCTGGGCCCTCACCCTTCAGCTCGACTTACACTAGAAAGGGCGATCGAGCCCCACGCCCATTGCCCCTCCCAATGGTCCACCTACAACTTTATATTTCGATTCCTGAATTATCAGGAACGCCAACTTTTCATCGCAGGGCCAAAGATAACAAAGAATTATACTGGGAAGGGTGAAATTTAGAGTGATGCAAGATCTACCGCTTACGGTGAGGCAAAGACGGGCAACCTTTCATCCTTTGGTTAAGAGGTTGATTCGGCTGATATAAAATTTAGGATGATTTATCCTCACGAAACTTCAGGTCAATATTCAGGATGAATGGAAAGCATTCGAATCCCCGGAGTCGGCTACTGAGGCATTGCAAGCGGCCTTTCCAGCATTATTCAAAGTTCCCTGAAGATTCAGAGTCGATGAGGAATTTCTGGGATTAACTTTAGGGAGACTGTGAACTGTACGTCTGGACTATGTGTTTACTTAGTACTGCACTATGCTCCTTTACATATATATGTTCTGGAAACTTTGTTCTATGAGGGCAATTTGCCCTGGACGTTTTTCGTTTTGCCGTTTGACGACATCATAAAATGGACAAGAGGGCCCTTCAAGTCTATTTGGTCCTGCAGCTTTCGGACTGGGCTGTTGACCCCTTTTACTGGAGCATCATAGTTTAGTTCTGGACATTGGGGTCTTTTTCTTTACTTAATTTGTGTACTAGCCACGAGAGGGTGCCAGTGAACTGCATATCACTATATTTTTGGAAAACATGTAGTTTCCTATTTAATTATGTCTGGCTATTTTGGGTAAAGGTTGTTTTCTCGGGGTTCCCCAGAAGACATATGGTTTGGCACTGGCTACACAATGGCTATATGATATAATATGGTGGATGCTGTGGAGCTATTTTTGACAGTTTTTATCATGCGCTTCTTCAGTTTACTCTCTTTCTCCTCACTATATGTATGGGGTCGGTTGGGGATGTTCAAGTTTTTTGGTAGTTGGGGTCATATTTGTAAACCCGGATTGTATACACTGAAATGTTGTGACTATTGCCTTAGTATTATTAGCTGGTTCTGTATATCGGGGCGGGGGGGTGAGATATAGGGAGTAGGCTGAGTGTCCTGTTATCATGGGCCATGAAAATGGTAATGGTTGGGGGGGGGGGAGGGGGAACTTATGCTTTTTGGGGATTGTTATATAGAATTGTGTTATTTAGGGGTTTCGGGGGGGAATCTTATTTTTGAGGCACTACGAAGAGTTGTTTTTCAGGTGGTAGTTCAAGTGAATTATCCCATTTTTAATGTAATAGGGAATCTTTATCATAGACTGGTTTTCATAGATTAGAATGGGGACTGATATATTTGTTAATTTTCTCACTTGGAATGTCAAGGGGGCGCGGCTTAAGGAGAAGCAGTATAAGATACTGAAACACATAGAAGCTGTTAAGCCAAAAATTGTGTTTTTGCAGGAAACACACCTATTGCAGCTAGAGGCGAATGCCATGAGGAGGTTACAAATTGGTGAGGTCTTTACCTCTCAGGGCAATACACAGAGCCGAGGGGTTATGTTATTAACGCATAGGTCAATACCGTTCAGCCCTATACAAGTGGTTCAAGATCATGAAGGTAGATATGTACTAGTGAAAGGAAGTTGCAAAACACTGAAATCCTGTTGGGCTCGATATATGGTCCCAATGCTGATACTCAGGATTTCTTTGTGGGCCTATTAAAGGCGCTTCTGCCTTTAACCATCTCCCGATGGTTTTGGGTGGAGATTTTAATTTAACTTTGGATCCCTTGATGGATAGATCCGCAAGCCACATGTATATCATACCTGCTTCCCAACAATGATAGATTTACTTGATCAGTTGGGACTGGCAGATATCTGGAGAATTCTCCACCCGAATCCAGGAAATATACTTTCACCTCCCTGTTCATGGGACTTCGTCTCGTTAGATTATATATTTCTTCTCAGTCTCTTCTTGGTGAGTGCTTGACTCAAATATTATACCTGGTCCCATTTCTGATCATGCAGCCTAGCTGCAACTTTCTCCTTTCCATCTCTCATGAGGAAGGAAACAGGTGGAAGGTAAACAACCAGATTCTTAGGGTACCTAAACTGACTAAATTTATATCGAGCAGATTGATGAATTTACTCTAAACAATCTGGATGACAATGTTCGACCGGATATTTTCTGGGGAGCACTCAAGGCCTACCTAAGGGGGGTGTTAATTAACATAGCGGTTAGAAGGAAAAAGGAAAAAGAAAATGCAATGACTGAGTTATTAGCACGTATTAGATTATTGGAATCTAACATCTCCATTCATTCACGTGAGGAGGATAAAGAAGAATTAATTAAGGTGAAAGACGCCTATCTTAGATTATTGGGGGAACAGGCAGAGCTAGCCCTAATCAAGACTAGAGCCAATTATGTTGACCAAGGGGAAAAATCCAGGAAGTTACTGGCTAGATGTATTACACAAGTTGAATCCTCTCGATTGATTGAAGGGATATTATCAAAAGAGGACGGTTGTGTTAAGACTGCCCCGGATGAAATAGCTCAGCTTTTCCATCAATACTTTGAAAATTTGTATAAAAAGATGGAGAACCCACCCTCTGATCTTCAGATCTCTTCTTTTTTGGAAGGATTAGACTTTCCTGTACTGGACGAGGCCGACAGGAATTCTCTCACTGTTGATATAACCCAGGAGGAAATAGAGTTAGCTATTAGGAATCTGTCCCCAGACAAAACACCAGGTCCTGATGGGTTCTCGTCCAATTTCTATAAAAAGTTCTCCTCCCAACTAGCTCCCTTCCTTCTCAGGTTATTTTGTTACGTTTTTTCTGGACAAGAGATAGATAAATAATTTTCAGAAGCGCTCATAGTCTTAATTCCCAAGCCAAATAGACCTGCAACGGACCCGGCTAGTTATAGGCCTATTTATTGTTGAACTGTGATTTAAAAATTCTAGCCAAATTACTAGCGGATTGTATTAATAGAATATTGCCCAAATTAATAGGTAGTGAACAGGTAGGTTTTATGAAGGCAGGTCCTCGGTTGATAACCATTTTAGGACGTTAGGCGCATGTCTTCTCGGCTTCGAGAGACCAACCTCCGATGGCGTTGGTCTCCTTGGGCGCCGAAGGCCTTGATAGGGTCTATTGGGATTTCTATTTGAGACCATGAGACAGTTCGGTTTCTGAAAATGTTCCTGGATTGGCTTAAGGCCCTCTATTCCAATCCCTCAGCTAGGGTCACCTGTAATGGAGCTATTGCCAATTCTTTCCAGCTTTATGTTGGTACAAGACAGGGATGTCCTCTATCCCCTTTGTTATTTCATTTATATTTGGAGCCCTTGATAAGGAGGATACTCCATACCAATGAGATAGAGGGTATTAAGATACCGGATCTACCTATTAAAGTCACTGCATATGCGGATGACCTCCTGGTTTATGTTTCGAGGCCCGCTAGGTCTATTCCTAGTCTGTTAAAGCAAATAAGCTACTTTAGTCGGGTGGCGAATTATAAGTTAAACCAGGACAAAATGCTGGTTTATCCCCTTAACAATAAAATATTTAAACAGGAAATAATTGAATTAGGGTTGGGTTGGAGTTCTGACTTTCTCAAATATCTGGGTCTTTTTTTGGCAAGGAGTGCTACCCGTATGCGTCAATTGAATTTAGACTCCCTGGTCCATACTATTGAGCTAGACCTCAAAAGGTGGATTCAACTCCGCTATCTCTTTGGGGAGGATAAATATAGTTAAAATGAACATATTCCCGAGGCTTTTTTATCCGTTGAGTAGATTAGATATTTTTCTCCCTATGTCCTGGTTCAAAAAGCTCCAAGCCATGATAGCTGATTTTGTTTGGAATCATAAAAAATCTAGAATGGCCTACCATAAGCTAGCTGCCCCTAAATCAGTTGGTGGATTAAGGCTACCCCACTTTGGCCTCTATTTTTGGTCTGCCCAATTGAGCAAGTATGGTAGATGGGCTTTAGACGAGGACTCTGTTAATTCATCTCATTATGTTCCTTTGTGGGTGAAGCTAGAAATGGCTCTAATTAAGAAATGTGCTATTAACCCCGTAGCCCTTTTTATCTAGCTCCCAAAGCACTTCCCTCGTTGTTGAAAAAATCCCCAGTAGGGATGGCGTTGAAAGCCCATACTCAGCTTTGTGGGTTTATTAAATACAATCATGTTAAATACTGGGATCAGCCGATCTGGGGAAACCCACAGTTTTTGATAGATAATAATACTATCAAACCAGGCTGGTTGAAACTTTTGGAGAACTGCTCTCTTAAGGACTTTCTTACTGTGGAAGGAGACTTAATTCCTGCTCTGACAATAATAAATAGATTTAAGCTAACCACCAAAGATATTTTTAAAGTATATCAGCTTAGGCATGTATTGCTTTAGAAGTTAGGAGGGAGGGCTGAGCAGTCTTCTCAGATTTCGTTTCTGGTAAACATACGCCCACTGTTAGGAATCCCTCAAATGATTTCCAAAATTTATTTAGCCTTGTTTCATTGGGCATATCCGGTGAATCTTGCCCCATGTTCTTATTGGGCTGGTGTGTTTCCCAATATTGCCCTAGATTGACTGGATATGGCATGCATGTCATAAGTGTATTAGACATGATCAATTGAGGCTTATACAATTTAAGGTATTGCACAATATCTATTACTCCCCAGAAATTAAATGACTTGGAATTGTTAGGGATCCTAAATGTTATAGATGCGAGGCAGATGCAGGAATCTCCTGCATATTTTTGGGAGTGTCCCAAGGTTGCTCTTTTATGGCTGGAGATAAAGAATAAATTGGATCCCCTATTAGGTTTAGATGAAATGTTCAGACCTGAAGTTTGCCTATTGAGGAAATGAGGGCTTCCGTTAGAAATAGGAAATACTACATGGCTCTGATCTCAGTCACAGTCAAAAGTTAGTGCTTTGCCACTGAAAGACAAGACGCTGCTCTCCTACTCCGAATGGCTAAAAGAGCTTCTGCCTTCTAAGAACTGAGAGAATGATAGCTATCCTGCATAATCAATTACCCTCTTTGACCAGATCTGGGCCCTGTTCTATGCTTGTTACTCAGGGTAATTCTTGATCTTACCTGGTTTTATTATTAATTATTTCGAGTGCCTCGTAGGAGAAGTAGGTTAGGATGGGTAGGGGGAGTGGGGGAAGGACTTTTTGAGTTTATAGCTTTAGTAGGTTTTGGGGGGGCGTTAGCAGAGTATTATTCACCTTATTTGTAACGAGACACTTGTTACTCTGATGTATGTTTTATATTGTCTGTTCTCTGATGACTCATCTCTGCTTAAAATAAATAAAATGTTAATGGAAAAAAAAAAACATGTCTCAACATTGTGTTTATCTTCCGCCTTGTGAGAACATATAGTTGTCTCAGCAGTGTTTTCAGTTAAGGTACAGTGCCTCCATGTATCTGATGGCCTGGGTTTCTGTTGAGCTGATTGCTGTAACAGTGCATAGAATAAAATGTGAAACATACAGGTAACTGTAATACAGATGATGGTATTATTTTTAAATCTGCCCTTTCTCAATGTACCGTACTTTGATTCAGTAGTGTATGCAACAGCAATTCATGTTTCTATTTAAGCCCATGAAACACCCTTATCTAGTTAAGGCATTCACAGTCGTAGTGGCTCTGCCAGAGTTTGTTAGAAAGGTGCTCTATAAGTAAAGATTTTATTCATTCATTCATTTATGTAGATGGGTTGGTGGCTGTGCCACTGCTTCCTATTGGTTTATTCCACCTGTGTCTCCAGTGTCCGGGGGAATGCTCCGGGCTTGTGTTTTGCCACTATGTGTACACCTTCCCCACTCCCCCTTTTGTGCTCCCCGCCTGTTTACCATTTCCTGCCAGTCCCTGTGGTCCTGTGCCCTTCCGCCATTCCCTGTCTGTGTGCTTTGGTGTGTACCATGCCACCCACCACCCATGCTGCTACTCTCCCCATCCCACTGTGGGGACACCATTACCCTGTTGTACCACATTGCCTGTGGGCCTCATCTGCCCAGCCCTCACCTGACTGTCTGTAGCCACGGAGGACTCACCCACAGTGGGCCTGTGGCTGTTCTCACCCTCCTACTGTTGGGTAGCCTTATTGAGCATTTGCTCTTTCGGCGGCCGCTCTCCAGCTATCACCCACATCGAAGCACCAGAAAATACATGCTCATTGCCGGAAAATACACGCTGTATTTGTGGTATACCTGCTCAGGATAAAAGTGAACCATCCAGAAATGTAGTGTCTAATTCATCATCTAGCATTGCTGCCAAATTCCTCAGTGTTCTGCCCCCCACCCATATCATCACTAGTGGCTGCTAAAACAGCATGAGGGAAGGGAGTCAAGTGGTAAACCTGAATCATGATGTTAATGTTATGATTCATGTAATCTTGAGGCATAAATAAAATAATAACTAATAATAATAAAAATGTTTGTATGTTAAGATATGATATCATATTGCATTAAATCATATTACACATGATGATATTACCATCTCAGATATGATATACACCACCCTGCCTGCCTCGCCAAATGCCATTCAAAGGCATGTTATTCCACAGTTGATGAAAAAAGAAATCATCTTGCAGTCATCATCTAATTCCTTCAGAAGTGCTCCTGACCCCCTCAACCACCAGCAGTCCACTGTAACTAAAAAACAAATAGATTCTGTGCCATGTTGGAGTATTTCATAAAAAAAAAAAAAAAAAAAAAAAAAATCCACTGAAAATATGTTGCAGTCAGTGTGGGAAAATATTGTTTGGCTCAGTGAAGTTTATTCAAATACTGAGAACCAGTGTTCTGGTTGATGATCTAAAATAAGGCAAGGTATCAGTCTAACAAACACACCCACTCCCAGCCCCTTGAGGTCAGATGAACAAGCAGCAGCATGGACAGTGGAGTCAAGTTAGGAATGGAAGTTGTGGGATAAGGCTGTTTATTCCAATAATCCAGCCACCATGGCAGAAGCTCAAACCAACTCATTCATCTCCAGGCTAGCACTTGGTCCTAAAGAGTTCAAAAACCAAAAGCTAGAGTCAGGCCTAGAATGCACACCCCTGACAGTGCTGAATTGCTTGTAAAACAAGAATTTGTCAATGCTGAATGTTTGCTTGCTGGCATTAGTAGTGGAAGTGCAGGAGTTAGACAGATGCAGTATAGGAATGGCATTGAAGTACTGAACTGACACCAACTCCACCCTCACTCTGCAGAGATGGACAGGCATTGGGGTGTGCCTTTGGGTTGTTGCCCATGATGGTAATGACATTTCACCTCACCCTACCTTTCAGACACTGACAAATGTCGAGGTGTGTCTTGGGGTGTTTAGGCTTTACATTCACCTCATTCCATAAGGAAATACACTGAAATGGGTGCAGTACTGGAGAACAGGGTGAACTCTGGAGACAAAGGGTCCAAGGCGCACCTCGAAGCCTGTCACTGGCTGCAGGTGTGGGGTGGGGTGGGGTGGAATAGCATGAGCATTACTTTTGAAAATCCCAAGTCACACCCCTGATGCCTGTCAGTCCCTACAGGGTAGGGTGTTATGGTCGAAAACCCTAATGCCATGGGTGTTTCTTGGTATTTTTACTCCACGTTTTCCACATGGGCTTTTTGGGCCCCTACTGCATGAACAGTGACACTATCAGTTCGTTACGTGAAAGGTAATTTTACACAGAGATTGTGCCATTTAACACCACAGGTGCAAAAACATATTTTGAACAGGATGTGAAAAGTAACAGGTGTACTGTTCATAAGGAGGTGCAAAAAATGCCATTGTTGAAAATCTGGAGTGAAAATATACAAAAACTGGTGAAGTCACGAGCATGTGTAAAAACTGCACAACATACACCTGTAATATAATTAGTTTGAGGATTTTTTTACAGCAGATTTTCAACACAGGCATTTTGGGACCTTCGCCCATGAACAGTGCCACTGTGATTTTCGTAATCTGTCCCGAACACTAATTTCCCACAGCAACCGTACTATTCTGTGCTGGAAGTGCAAAAACACATTTTGGCCAAGCTATGAAAATGACAGCTGTACTGCTCATTAGGAGGTGTGGAAAATGGCAGTGTTGAAAATCTGGACTGAAAATATTACAAATTCATGAACTTACGAGGATGCATGGAAACTGCGCAATGTTCGCTCATAACACAGTCATTTTATGGACTTTTGTCACCAAATTTTCAACATAGCCATTTTGCCACCTCTGCTCATGAACAGTGTCACTGTGATTTTCTTAATCTGTCCCAAACATTGATTTCACACACCGACTAAGCCATTGTGCGCTACATGCGCGAAAACACATTTTGGGAATGATGCAAAAAATAACAGCTACACTGCTCATAAGGAGGTGTGGTAAAATGGCAATGTTGAAAATCTGTAGTGAAAATATTAAAAATTCTCAAAGTTACGAGCGTGCATAGGAACTGTGCAATGCACACTCTTAAAACAGTCATTTTTGGAATTATTTCACACATTTTCAACATAGGTTTTGAGGCTCACCATGACCAGACACTGTCATTTCATACCAGTCCTTGAATGGTGGTTCTGCAGTGACTCTGAAATCACCTTTCTGGACCGAATAATAAATGATAAAGTGACTAAGTTCATGAGGGGGGCCCAAGAACCCAATGTTGAAAATTTGGTGAAAAAATTCCCCAGAATGGCCGAGATATGCACCAAAGTTGAAAAAAAAAAACATTTACGTCATTATACAGCTTACTGACATTTCTTCAGTTCATGGTCAGCTTTGAAGAGAGCAGACGTGTTCCCGGTCTACCAAAGATGGTCGCGCTGGGCTCCAGAGGTAAGTATGGGGTCAGGGTGGTGTGGGGAGGTGGTGCGCAGAGGGTGGGATTGGGTTGGGGGGGGCAAGACAGTCAACGAAGGACCTTTTTTTTTTTACAGGTCTATTTTTCTTTTTCAGGAAGACAACGTGGTACTTCTGCCATGCTGGGGTGGGCTTCCAGAGTGGCAGCTGGAAGTTTTTTTGGGGGTAGTGGAGCTGACGGGGTTGGGCTCCCGTCGGCCATGAAGACTTTTGTCATGCTGCGTTGGGCTCCAGCGTGGCATTTAGAAGTCTGTTTTTGTGGGGGCATAGTGGAGCTGACGGGGATTGGGCACCCCTGGCCGCCATACGGTGTGAGGGGAGATATGAGCATGCTGGGGTGGGCTCCCAGCATGCTACTTGGGTGTTTGTTGTGGGGGGAGTAGAAAAAAATGGAGCTGTCTATGACAGCTATTCACATGCAGTGCTGAGTGTAGGCACTTTGCATACTGCTGACAGCAGTATGTAAATTGCCTGCTGACAGCAGTATGCAAATTGACTACACGTTACCACTGCTGACTGTAGCGATCTTTGGTTTTCAGCTGTATGCCACTGCATCTGAACTGCTGTCATAGATAGCTTGGACATTTATTGGTGTGGTGAGGCTGCACCTGCAAGAAGAAGCAGGGCATTGGAAGTGGGGTGACACACCTACTGAAATTCGTATGGTGGCACTATGTTTCTTGCACATGCGTGCAGGCAAACATAAAAATACAAAGTACACTACCTGAGCCATTATATACCTTCACTAAACTGCTAGCCCTTCATCATTCTTCTTCAAGTGATGACGATTCCAGAGACATATTGGTTTTGTGTCTAGCTTCCAAAAATGACAGATTTTCTTTATCTTCTACCTCCTCTCTTTATCACCAATTACGTTTTTTTAGCATATAAATAAAACCCAATTTAAGAAGAAGAATAACTAATAAATACAACAATATAAAAATATATAAATCAACTGGTTTTAATGTAAAAACAGCACATCCTCTTCTTTATGATCTTCCTCCCTCCTTCTATCATAAATGCCATTTTCATGGCAAATAAATACATTTTAAATCAGTATTTATGCAATAATAAAAAATAATTATAATAAAGTCTTACTAATTACAAATCTTTGTCATGTATCACTGAGGCAAGTGAATGAATTCTAGCAGTCTTACAAAGCTGTTTGGTGACAGGTTCCCTTCCCCTAACTATGTTTTCACAGCAAATAATTATACAATAAATACATTTTAACTTAATTAATACTGGTAATAGTAAATATAAATATAGTATCATGCTCTTCAGAAATCCTAATCATTTTTCCCTTCAGTGTATGGGTGGAACCACCTTCTTCCCTGCACACAGCACAGCATGTGATACAGTAGTATTGGTATCCATTATTATAGGGGGTGGTGACCCCACTAGTTCATCTGAATCATTGTAGCAGTAGGATTCAGTATTCATTACAGAAGCGTCAGAGGTGTTCTTTGAAACAACAAGCTCAATAAGATCAGGTTTGCCACTGAGCACAATGAGAACAATGAGCCTGTATCAGTTAAAGACATTTTATAGGCAATACAATATCTCACTTTAATGAAATTGTCATTTATATTTATTTTCTTCTTTTTCTGTGCGTACAGTTTTTCGGGGGTGGGGGTTGTAAATTTGAAAATCTTTGAGGACAGAAAGAATATAACAATTGCCGTGGAGGTAAAGTGGAGACTATAGGGGGTATATACCTTGAGGTCAGCAATGAATAGTAACTATTACTATATAGCTCACGCTGGGCTGTGGTGGTAGTGGATTTTGCAGATGTTTTGCAGAAATCCACAGTAGATGCATGACAACAGCATCTACCTCAAATAAGCTTCAGTAATTAATATTCTTTACTCACCTCAAGGCATTTTTACCTCCTCTATTTGTAGACAGCTTTTCTGCATCAGTTACTGCACTGGTAGTGAAATGGTGGTTTGGCTGAATTCTGTAAGCAGAACCAAATTGATGGGCTCCATGTTGAAGATAAACAGAAATTTCAATATCCCGCTTCTCCCACCTTTACATGAAGAAACCACCCAGGCTTCACTCTCCAGGTTATATCACCAGAACTTCTTGATGGAATTATAACCTTGTAATACATTGTTCCCTATTTATTATTCTATTTGTATTTATTTATTTTTTTACTGATTGCTTGATTTTATTTAAATATGCATGTATTTATTTATTGGCATTTCATTTACCAGGATTGTAGCCCTAGTGCATAGCTGATATTACCAAAAAGAGACACATACTGAATAGCTTGCATGTGGTGATTTTGTTTGCATTAGTGGGCTAGAAAGAATTGCCATATACAGTAGCTTGAAGGGGTGTAAGTAATGAATCAAAGTACCAATAGTATTGAGAGTCATCAAGCTGTCCACACAGATGCAGCACCTAACTGGCAACAAAATTTGGCATCTCAGCAAGGTTATAGCTTAGAATGTAGGAGTAATAGTCTTAGAGAGGGCCAAAGAGAACAATACACTTGTCAGCCCACACAGAGAACCAAGGCAATGCAGCACAATGCACTCACTCCTTCACTAAAGCAGCTAATCCACCACAGGGCACTGTATGACATGCCCATTACAGTCAGACACAGCATACCAGAGAAGATGCTTGGCAGAAGACCAGTATGTACAATATGTTGCAGGGTGCGTACATGATAAATAAGAGTGATTATTTCCAGTTATTTATTTATTTAATTTTTTTGTCAATTTATCCAAGCCTCACACTTATATTCAAAAGCCTTAAATCCAGTGCAAATCATCATGAGTATTCAAAGTATTTGGTAGGGAGAGTTGAACTGGAACTGTCTCAACTGGTTCTTCATTCTGCTGACCATGTCATACACAGACCTTACCATAGCTAACTTACACACACTAAATGTAACAATAATCTAGAAAATCTGCACAGAAGAGTATGCATGACAGCAATAGGCATCCCAGCTATTACTTGCAACCCCAAAATGGATCCCACCCAGTCAATTTAAACCATCCATGGAAAAAAATGTGCTGAGGCCATGCAATGCTCCAGTGGTAGAAGGACAAACTACCATGTTGGTGACCCCAGTTTGGAACCTTGGCCAGGATGCTAGCAAATGAGCTGTTGGGATCAAAGAGTGCTGCCAGAGGCAGTACATCCTTGATCAGGTGGAAGCAATATACTTTTGAAACATCAGAGACCCTGCTTCGCAATCCTGGAAGGCTTAACCTCTGGGAACTGGGAAAACTGTATATCAGCAAGGTCTCCTGCTGTTTAAATGTGGTCCCACTATGGGTGTTGGATGGTGGGCAAACAAGGGAAAAAAGTGGTGGTAAAAACCTCACCGCTGTCAAGGTGACCATTGCCAATATGCTCAGACCTTGCACTGCAGTAACCACAGTGGGTTCAGTCTGGTGGGTTTGCTGTTGTCGATGTAGGAGATTAACATGGAACACAGCCTGAAGACTGAAAGAATGGTTGTGGAAGATGAATAGCTGGGTCAGCAGAAAGTTCTCACTGCTCCATTTAAACAGGTGTGTTGAAATTTTGAAGGGGCTGTCCACAATTAAACCTCATCTATCATGGGCCCAGTAGACCATTTTTTTTCTGAGACCCTTGTTCCCCCTGAGTAGTCCATAATGTTCTTAGTTTTAACACTAATGGAAGAAATTCATTACTGTGTCAAGTCCCTCACTTAATTGTAGCTTTGTAGGTTGTTATGTGCTGTGATACTTGGCAGCAGTTCAATAACTGGGCCACACCAAGCATTTCTGCTGAATGAATTCATAACCAGCTGAAGAGAAGGTCATGCATTTCTCACATATAGACTTTTCTCCACATCACCACATGACAGAGCAGAGTTTGTTGAGTCCTTTTGCATTCCATTTTCTGAATGCCACATTAATCACAAGTCAGACAAAAATACCTCATTATGTCAGCACTACGTGAGTAGAGGCAGTTGCCAGGCAGTCAGGTCCAGATAAGAGAATCTCTTCATTTAGTACTTATGGTTACTAACAGAAAACTCTGTATAGCTGTGGCACAAAGTGCAATAACTGAAGATTTAGAAAGTACATAATTTAATCTCCTGCAACTATTTTAAGTTATAAACAATTAATTCATAAAACCAGCAAAACAATTTTATAGGACAAATCATGTGAGTTGGTGAACTTTGGTGATTGAATTTTTGGTTTGATTCATGACCCTTGGAGCTAAGGTCTATCCACTTTCATTGCTGAGGTGCTAATGGGATTGCAACACAGTCACCTAATACATGACCAGTAGTCCTAACAGGATGAAAACTAGGAAACCTGTAAAACCTCTAAAGTAGTAAAGTAAAAAATGAAAGCATCGTATCATGATGCATGAGATATGGAAATTAAATTGACGTGCACCTTTATTAACTGCCTGTGCAGCACTGTATTTGGCTTTATCTATTGCTTATTACTGCATATAAATCTCTGCATTTAGTTGGGAAGAAGATCAGGGGTACCCTCCAGCTCAGCATTACTCTACCTGTTGCTGTGCAAAACCTGCTGGGATCTGGGAAGACTGAGCCCCCCATCTTTTTAAATTATGTGACCGTGAGCCATACATGCTGTCTACTAGGACCTACTGAAGTCATAGAATGCTGTTTTAATGTGGAGGCATATCAGCATTTTTAATTTAAAGTGCTTTTGACCAGACTGTGAGATTCACAAAACTGAAAGTGAGTTGCCAGTGCTACTTCCTGTTTCAGCAAAATAAAAGTGGACTACTGTGAGAGCATGCCCAGGTGCCTGGGATGCAGAAATTAAACTGACGTGCAACATAAGTTACTGTTTCTGCAGTGCTGTATTTGGTTTTACCTCTCTGGATAGCAAACTCCATATTTAGTGGGAAAACTGATCAGGAGTACCCTCTTGCTAGCATTACTCTCCCTGTTGTTGTGCAACACCTGGTGAGATCTGGGAGGACTGAGCCTATCCAGTTCACATTTTAAGTTCTGCATAGTGGGATGATGCAGTGTTCACTTTTGTTAACAAATGAGCGTTTGATGCAATTAAGGATCATGTTAGAGGTCTGAGCAATTTTTTTGCAGTCCCCCCTACAGGAAACATAGAAACATAGAATTTGACGGCAGATAAAGACCACTTGGCCCACCTAGTCTGCCCATTTTCCTGCCTAACAGATAAGCTGCAGATTCTAGTTAACAAACAGCTTACTTCCTCCTACCCCCCACTAGGACTGCCTTATGTCTGTCCCATGGATTCTTGAATTCCCCTACTGTTCTTGACTCCACAACCTCCTCAGTTAGGCTGTTCCATGCAGCCACAACCCTCTCCATGAAAAAATACTTCCTCACATTACCTCTGAGCTGTCCCCCCTCTATCTTCAAATTATGCCCCCTTGTTCTTGCACATCTCTTTTTCTGAAATATGCTACCCTCTTGGACTTTGTTGATTCCCTTGAGGTACTTGAAAGTTTCTATCATGTCCACCATCTCCCTTCTTTCCTCAAGGGTATACATATTAAGCTCCTTTAGTCTTTCTTTGTATATCTTCTGGTGTAGACCCTGCACCATTTTAGTTTCCCTCCTCTGGACAGCCTCCACTCTGCCTATGTCTTTGCGGAGATGGGGTCTCCAGAACTGCACACAGTACTCCAGGTGGGGTCTCACTAACTGTCTCTACAGAGGGATAACAACTTCCTGTTTTCTACTATTGATGCCTCTCCCTATGAATCCCAGTATCCCCCCAGTCTTCCTTACTGCCTTCTCACATTGCTTGCCCACCTTTAGGTCATCTGATATAATTACCCCACGTCCCTTTCCATTTTTACTGTTATCAGTATCTCATCCCCATTGTGTACTTTTCCCTGGGTTTTTGTTTCTCAGGTGCATTACCTTGCACTCTTTGCATTGAATCTGAGCTGCCATACATTTGACCATTCCTCCAACCTTGCCAAGTCCCTTCTCATCCTTTCCACTCCATCTTGTGTATCAACCCTGTTGCAGATCTTTGTGTCATCTGCAAAGAGACATACTTTTCCTTCCAGTTCCTCTGCAATGTCACTTATAAAGACGTTAAAAAGGACCGGTCCCAGTACTGAACCCAGCGGTACCCCGCTAGTAACCCTCCTTTCTTCACTGTGGACTCCATTTACTACTGCCATTTGCGTCCTGTTGTCTAGCCAATTTTTTATCCAGGCTATCATCTTGGGACCTACTCCAAGGCTGGTTAACTTGTGTATTAATCTTTTGTGTTGGACTGTATCAAATGTCTTGCTAAAATCTTGATAGGCCATGTCTACAGCCCCTCCCTAGTCTACTACTTTGGTCACCCAGTAAAAGAAATCTATTAGATTCGTCTGGCATGACCTTCCCATCGTGAATTCATGCTGCCTTGGGTCCTGTGCCCCTCTGGCCTCTAGGTACTCAACAATTCTTTCCTTCAGAAGTGATTCCATCATTTTCCCTACCACTGAGGTCAAACTAACTGGTCTGTAGTTTCCTGCCTCTGTCCTGCTCCCACTTTTGTGAAGAGGAATCACATTTGCCCTCCTCCAGTCCTCAGGTACCACCCCATCTTCTCATGATTTGTTAAAGAGAGTAGTCAGCAGTGTCACTAGTTCTTCCCTTAGTTCTTTTAGAATTCTTGTGTGAATCTCATCAGGCCCCATTGCTTTGTCCACCTTCAATTTTATTAATTCTTTCAGTACCCTTTCTTCTGTAAATGGACAGGTATAGACCCCCGTCTTCAGAGTGTTTCTCTTGTTTGGCTTAGGTACCTCCCCCTCCTCTTCCTTTGTGAATACTGAGCAGGAATATTCGTTCAGTACCCCTGCTTTTTCACTGTCACCCTCTACCCATGTTCCCTCCCCTTTATTTAGCCTCAGTATCCCTTCCTTGGTCTTTCTTCGCTCCCTAATGTACCTATAAAAGGTCTTATCCCCCTTCTTAACAGAGTTGGCTACCCTTTCCTTGGTTTGGGCCTTTGCTATTCTGACTGCCTTCCCAGCCTCTTTCTGCTTTAACTGATAAAGTTCTCTCTGTCCTGCACCTTCTGTGTTTCCTTATATTTCCTGAATGCTATCCTTTTCTCCTAAACCTTTCCTGCCACCTCTTTTGAGAACCATAGTGTTTTTTTCCTTCGTTGTGTTTTGTTGATTTGTTTTACACAAAGACTTGTTGCCTCTGTGATGGCTGTTTTGATTACTCCCCATTGTTCCTCCACCCCGCCTTCTTGCCTGTTTGCTAGTGATTTTCTGAAGCACTCTCACATTTTCCCAAAGTCATCCCTCCTAAAATCCAGTACTTTTGCTTTTGTATGGCTTGATTGTATGGCTGTGTTTATCATGAACCACAGTTTGGTGGTCACTTGTTCCCAGATGACTACTCATTTCTAAATCTGAGATTATTTCTCTGTCTCCATTTGAGAGTACCAAGTCTAAGATTGCTCACTCACGAGTGGGTTCCAATACTAGCTGTCTGAGGCATGCCCCTTGTAGGGCATCAAGAATGATCCTGCTCTTGGATGTACCTGCAGCAAAGGTGCTCCAGTTAACATCTGGCATATTCAGGTCCCCCATCAACAATATCTCCCCTTTTTCTGCCATCCTAAGGATGCCTTCTATCATTCCTTGCCCATAAATTCCACCCCGAGATGGGGTCTGTATACAACCCTATTGCAGATTGTGGGGTGCCATTTTCTCCAGGGTGACCCAGAGTGCCTTATCTGCTCCCTGTTTACTCTCTAGTTCTGTTGCTTTGATCCCTTCCTTTACATAGAGAGCTACTTCTCCTCCTCTTTTACCCTCCCTGTCCCTCCTGTAGATTGTGTATCCTGGTATGTTGACATCCCTGTCATGGTTCTTTGTGTACCATGTTTCTGTGACTGCCGCAATATCCAGGCAACCCTCTTCCATCAAGGCCACTAGTTCAGGGAGCTTGTTACACAGACTACGGGCATTGGTACTCATCACCCTTCACTTTTTGATGGCTTTACCCCTTTTAGCCCCATTCCTGTCCTGACTGCCTTTGCCTTTTTTTACATTTACCTCAGTCCTGCTCCCTAATGACTTCTCTACCTTGGTGTTTACCTCACTAATTACCGTGTTTTGTGGAGAAGGAGTGGTTGATTATTATAACTAGGTCTATTTCTTTTGACACAGCCTTTTTTTTTCTTTGCAATCAATTTGTGCTGCTTGTTGTTTGCGGCCCTACCTCTGGAGGGATTCCCCAGTCCCACACCCTGGGTTCCACCAACCTGAGCTGACCCTTACCCCCAGAGCTTACCCGACCCCTGGAGGGACTGGTGGGTCTCCCCAACCCCTCCAAAGATGGGACCCAGTGTGGCCAGTGTCGTGGCTTGCCAGGAGCGGGACCTGCGAGGCACCCTCTGTCCTCCACCACAGCAACTTTTTCTCTTCTGATTTTTTCCCCTTTCAGAGATGGAGCATGCAGTGACACCAACGGCTCTCATGAACATTCCTTCAGGTGTTTTCCCCATCTCCGCCCACAATCTACAGTGTTGGTGTGCTGCCCCAGCCTCTTCTAGGGGCCAGGCATACTCCAACCACTGGCACCCTCCCTCCCCTGAGAAGGAGAGAAGTCCATGGGCCGCTCAATCCTTCTACTCCCCTGCCGACCTCTGGCAGCCCACGCTCATTCACAAACATGGGTCTCCAGTGTGGCATGAGGTGTGGCATCCAACACCTCAACCCTCAGTGCCACCAGGCCATTTTGACACAGCTTTTAATGTCTGAGTTTGTATTGTGTATTTAGAAACATAGAAATTGCTGGCAGATAAGGGCTGCTTGGCCCATTTAATCTGCCTGTAAGCTCTTGTACTGGATTACTGCTTCAGACCCACCCACTGCTGTACCTCTATGGTTCCCCTATGCCTTTCCCAAGCATGCTTGAATCCATCCACAGTGCTCACTCCCAGCACCTAATGAAGCAGACCATTCCATGCGTCCACCACCCTCTCTGTGAAGAAGAACTTCCTCACATCCCATCATGACCTCCCATCTTCCAATTTCATGTCATGCCCCGTCATTCCTTTTCTCCTCCTGTATTAGGAAATGTCTCCTCCCTGCACCTTGTTTATACCCTTGAAGTACTTGAATGCTTCTATCATGTCCCCTCGTTCGAGCAAGTACATATTGAAGTCCCTTAATCTCTCCTCATAAGTCTTGTGTTGCAAGCGCTGAACCATCTTTGTCACCCTTCTCTGGACTGTCTCCAGCATGTTAATATCCTTTCAAAGGTGTGGCCTCCAGAACTGCACACAGTACTCCATGTGAGGCCTGACCATGGTTTAATATAATGGCATCACTACTTCCCTCCTTTCTTCTGCTGGTGATACCCTGTTTATGCATCCCAGCACACCACTGGCCCTCCCAGCTGCCTTAGCACTCTGCTTTGACATTTTTCGGTCATCTGAAATAATAACTCCCAGGTCCCTTTTCTCCTTTGTGACTGTCAGCAACTCCTCCCCCCATCCTGTAGCTTTCCCCAGGGTTTCTGTGTCCCAGCTGCATCATTTTGCACTTTTGTTAAATTAAATTTCAGTTGCCAGTCCTCAAACCATTGTTCATGCTTCCGCAGGTCCCTCCTCATTTTCTTCACCCCTCCCTCTAGTGTATCCACTCTGTTACCGATCTTGGTGTCATCTGCAAAGAGGCAGACCTTTCCCTCCAGCCTCTCTGCAATGTTGCTAATAAAGACATTGAACAGGACTGGCCCCAGGATCAACCCCTCTCCCCAAACTACACCCCATTTACCACCACTGTCTGCCTCCATCCTGTCTGTTAGCCATTTTCTATCCGAGTTTACCACCCTGTCCCCCATGTCCAGCCTATCCAGCTTGTTTATCAGCCTCCTATGTGGGACAGTGTCAAAGGCTTTGCTGAAATTAAGGTAGGCGACATCCACTGCCCGACCCTGATTTACTTCCTTATCAAAGAAATCAACCAGATTTGTCTGACATGTCCTCCCTGCTGTGAATCAATGTTGCATATGGTCCTGGGCTCAGATGGCTTCTAGATACCCCACTATCCTTTCTCTGAGCAATGTTTCCATGATCTTCCCCACTACTGAGGTGAGGCTGACTTGCTTATAGTTCCATAGGGGGACACCTTGTGCCCTCCTCCAATCCTCTGGTACCACCCCTGTGTTCATAGAAACCAGCCTTTATTTTTCCTGAGGGAGGGCTTGCGAGATTGCCGGGGATTGGGGGGCCACCAAGGCCCCCAGAAGAACTGTTTTTTTTGGTGCTCTGTGGTGCATTTGGAGGGGGGTTCTGATGAGATAGCACAGCATAACAAAACATAATTTCAGTGCTAGCACATAACCCAAATTTGCCAGGTTTTTTTTTGTTACTCGCCACCCTGACCTACTGCCCAGCAAGTGGTGTTGTCACTCGCCTACCTTGCTCCCCCAACAGCAACTGGCGGAGCTGCTGATGGTGTCACTCTCCCACTTTGACCCATTCCCCAGTAAGTGTTGCAGACATTAAAGGAGTCACACACCCACCCTTACCCCGATGTTGTCACTCACCACCTTGACCTACTCCCCATCAATTGTTGCAGACACTTGTGGTGACCCTCACCTGGTGACTTTTTCTGCAGTCTAATCCCCAAGTCTAATCATAATAAAATGAATTTGCCAAAAATATTGTCTGCTGTTTTATTAAAATTCAACCACTTCCCACGGTCCAAGGATATATTTTCCTGTCCTGTCCCTGGTCTGTTGAAAGTGGGTGGCATTTTAATAAAACACATGTAATGTGTACTGTCAAAAGCCCTCTGGCACATAGTAGGAGTTGGCAGAGGTTGCTATACAAAAATGAAGATGCATCCTGCCCAGTTAAGAAGATGAAACAGTTCTATAATACCTAAGCACATTCTAACTTGATCTGATACTAAATTTTATATTTTACCAATATAGCAACTTTAGGATTCTAAATCAACAGTTTGAGAGCTGTAACTTTCTTACAAAATAAAAAAGATCAGATAACCACAATTAGCAAATGTCATACACAAACAGCTTAACATAAGATGCCAGAATTTTTTTTCCCTAAGTAAGCACAACTGTCAAGTACTGTACCACTAGGCATATCACCTTCAAAACACAGATATACTGTAATGCCCCAAAAAATCTTAAATAGGTTGTATTCACCTCTTCCCCACAAAAGCTTCATTGTCCTTATGAAGCCCACTCCACACTAGCTGTATATTTTTAGCCAATGTTATTTTTTTTAAATAACAGTTATTGGAGGGGCGTGGCTTGGCTCCCACTGTAATGGCCACTTAACTCACAGGCTCTTCCACCGGGGGTTTAAATTCGCAGATTTACACCATTTTACAGAGTAATTATATATGGTGTAGCAGGCCCATAAATTCCTGAACCACTCCAGAATAGAAAGACTCATTTTTGATGCAGGGACTGTATATGGTGGAGCTAAAATCTACTTTTCACAGTATGGAACATGGTGCACAATGGTAACTCAAATTCCCCAGCAGGCCTTAATGCACAGCAAATTAATGATATGTTCACTGCGCTAATGCAGAGAATGGCAGAGATTACAATGGCATCAAACTACACGACTTTAGCCATTCAGCAAATAAACAACAGAATCACTACTGTGGAGACCAAGGTACATACCAGCACCGTAGCTGTTGATTCTTTAACTGCAACTGTTTGAGAACAGGAATGAGTTATCCAGTCTCTTTAGGTCAAAATGGACACTATTGAAAATAGGAGCCAGTGCAACAAACTCCAGCTACTAGGCTTCCCTGAGCATGGAGAATGGGGGAATGCCTTAGATTTCTTGTAGAATGTTTTACCAGAGATTCTGAAACATGATCTGCCTCCTGGCTTTATGATTGAAAGGGCACATAGAATGCTGAATACCATTCCTAAACCTGGGGAAATACTCAGACCTATAATGGCTAGGATTTTAAACTTTGTAGATAAGGAATGGATCTCTAATCGGGCCCATGAACTGGGAACATTAATGTGGCATGGGCAAAGAATTTGGGTGTTCCAGGATTATTCTCAAGAACTTGCTAACCGAAGGAAGGCATACAGTGAGGCTCAACGCCTGATGCACTCCCTGGGCATCCCTTTCTCATTTCGTTATCCAACCATAATGCATCTGGAGGTTAATGATAGGATGTTGTCTTTCTCAATTCCAGAAGCTCTCCTGGAATATTTACATAGAAAATGGCCTTCTAATATGGGGAAAACTCCTTCTGAGTATTGTAAGCCTGAGCTGACTAACCCAAATCATCAGTTAGGTCACTGAGTGATATCTGTCCCTCCCAAGGAGAACTCCAACTAGACTATAACTTCATAGGAGCCATCCAGGGACTCCCTGCTCACTCACATAAAAGGCAGCAATCCAGCCCACACACCAAGATAAGGTATCTCCAGGAGTGTCTTTCCAAAGCATCCCAACAAAACAGGAGGATCCCAAACCCGCTAGACACCAGAACAAGTGCCTTTGCTTCCCTGAATCATTATGCACTTCTATCAGACAACAAGCAGGCCGAAATCAAAGAATTTCCCAGTTACCTGGAGCAGGAGATGGTACTTGAGGCCTCTGTTTTGAAACAGGCGATACAAACTGGGACTGATGCTTTTGTCTTGAGTACAGTCACCACTCTGAGTCACCCTGCAGCCGTTCAACATAAAATGTGTCCAGAGCAGCTGCCTTCATATATCATCAGACTGGAGCCAGATCTTCAACCAACACCAGCCCAGGATCCCACTTAGATACGTGTCCCTGAATTTTTCTTATAAGCAGGGCTTAAGTATGGTATAGTTTGCTTACTCCGTAGTGTTGCTTAAACTTTCTTTATTGTAAATTGAAGGCCCTACCCCAGAGTTTAGGTAATACTTATGTGGCTCATACCTTAGCCCTTGTGATGTTAAAAGGGGTTTATGCCTTAGCAGACTTATGGCATGAGGTTATCTTTTTACTTGCAAGAAGATTTGTCTGGGTTGATATGATGAAACTCTCCCCCACTCCTTTGGCGGTGGTTAAACAGGGTGGGGGTGGTGATATATCTAATCACTTAGTTGCCGATGTCTGGCCCATACTAGTCAAAGGTTAGCTAAACCCATGTAAAGCCATGGTCAACACACTATCTCACCTTTCGGTCATTCGTCCCATGGGATATTTCTGGCTACCATGGTAGAGTGCTGAAGGTCTGGTAAAGTTCTCTTATCATGCTTACTGCTACGCTATTACATTTCATCTAGTACCTGCAGTCCCTAATTTTATATTGTTTGTTTTAGTAGCCTTTGGCATGTTTAGGGATGCAGGCTGTCAAAAAGTTAACAATACTGGATACCCCAGGTTGGTGGAACTTATACAGGCCTAGTCAATCCACCTGTGCTGCAGCTGTATATCAGCCCAATAGGCTATAAGTGTTATTAGACAGCACTTGCACCAACTCCCCCTAACAGCTCAGTAGGTCAGATCTTAGAGGTTTGCCCTCGCTCTACTAACCCTACCACGTCCACAGCCCACGGTTGCACACTCAGTGTTAATAGTTGTTTCATTTTAATGTTTATATGTTTTTTACTGTCCACAACAGATATAATGTGGTCTGCAAATGTTTTATTGCAATATTGCATGTCCACCTTTAGAAGCCACTGTTCAGCCTCCCCTTGACACTTTCTGTTTCCTGGTTTTAAAAATAAAGGTTCATGCAGGGTCATAATACCTGGGCTCTCATCTTTTCCAGCTGCTAACACTATCCTTCACTTGATTTTTCAGTACACACCTGAATATGACTGATGCAACCCTTACCTGGAATGTTAGGGGGCTTAACTTTCCCTCAAAGTGAAAACAGGTAATGACGGAGTTGGAAAGGTTGAAAGCCCAGGCTGACTTCTTACAAGACACCAAGTTAACCAACAAAGATCATGCATACTTGGTAAAGCACTGGCTGGGAAAAGAAATATATGCCAATGTGCCCACAAAGAAAAGAGGGGTGATCATTCTGCATAAATCTCTTTCTTGGTCTGTTTTACAGAGTAAAGCTGTCCCACAGGGTAGGTGGGTACTTTCCATGCTAGACACCCCCATGGGCCCAATCTTACTTGTAAATGTATATGCCCCTAATGAGGATGACCCTTTTTTCTTTCTTGAACTCTCCACTAAGATAGAGGGCATGATAACAGAACATACTCCCATAAATATTGAAGGAGATTTCAACCTTAATTGGTCCCAATTTTAGATAGAAGCAATCAGAGGAAAGAGACACATATGAGGAGGGCACAAGCTCTTTCAAGAATCAGTGAAAAACTCAAGTTAATTGATAACTGATGCATTATACACCCGAAGGACTGGGATTATACCTTTCAGTCAGGGTTACACAAAACATTTAGCAGACTGGACTTCTGACTCATTTCTCACTCACTTGCCCAGCATACCCTTGAATCTCACATTCTCCCCACTGTTATTTTAGACCATGCCTTGGTCAAACTAATGTTATCTCTGGGCAACCCAACACCCTGGTCCCCCACTTGGAGGCTAGATCCTTTCCTCATGCAAGACCCTAAGTTCATGGAATGGGCTAAATTTGAAACTAAAATATTCTTGCAAGACAATCCCATCTCATAAACATCTGCCCAGACCACATAGGAGGCATATAAAGCCACTATGAGAGGTAAAATTATAGGATATGCCACTCACATAAGGAAGCTCAGGGAAGAGATGATGACACAGCTGAAAAAAATCTTAAACACATATCATCCCCATCCCTTCTGTCCACTCAGGGTTGACGTGTCTTAATGCTTTGCTTACAGCTAAATAGACTTATATCCAGGAAAACTGACATGGCACTTCTTAGAGTGAGGCACTCATACTGGGAGGGGGGTGAAAAAAGTGGGAAAATATTAGCCTATCAGTTCTGCAAGCAACAAATGAGTAGACACATAGCTGGATGCAAGGATTCCCAGTCTGGGATGGGCAAAACCAATCCCCAAGACATTAATAAAATTATAGCTGAATTCTACTTCCAACAATACTCCTCCTTGAGAGTAAAATCCCCCCCCCGACATTCCCAATTTTTTTGAGACAATACTTACCCCCAAACTCTCTCCCATTCAAAAAGAATCTCTTGAGAGGTTCCTAACCCCTACAGAGATCTCTAATGCCTTCAAATCTCTTAAAATGGGAAAAGGTCCTGGAGGAAACGGTTTCCCGGTAGAATTTCTACAGGCCATGGCCCCCCTCATTATACCTGTTCTATCCCAAGTCTTTAACAAATCTGAAATTCAAGGTATACTTCCTTGCACATTTTGAGAGGCCATAATAACAGTACTCCCAAAGAAAGGGAAAGACCCTAACCAGGAGGCAAGTTACCGCCCTATATCTTTAATCAATTCAGACAGCAAGATATGTGCTAAAGCCTTGGCAAACAGGGTCCATCCGTTACTTATTTCATTAATCCATCCCTCACAACTCGGGTTTGTAGAGGGGCGGTATAGTACAGACCACCTATGGACCCTAATCAATTTTGTTCACAAGGCCCAAAAGTTGACATCCCCCACCACGGTCCTGGCCATAGACTTCGAGAAAGCATTTGATTCCATGGAATGGGACTACCTTCTTATTACTCTTGAGCATTTTGGTTTTGGCCCTCATTTTAGATCAGTCAAAACAGTACTATACACTTCCCCTCTTGCAAGAGTTCTAACAAACTCAGTTTTGTTTGACCAGTTCCATCTTCATAGAGGCACCCTACAGGGTTGCCCCCTCTCTCCTCTACCCTATGTTCTGGCAGTGGAGCCCCTCACAGCTGTGATCTGGCAGCACTCCCATATTGTAGGCATAAAGATAGGACAATCCCATTATCCAACACTTATATATGCAGATGACCTGCTGGTCCCTCTTGCGGATGCAAGTCACTCTATCCCCCATTGCTTACTCTCCTCAGTCACTTTACTACTTTCTTGGGCCTTAAACTCAATGCCTCTAAAACTGAAATTCGGCCTCTTAATGCACTTTGCATCCATCAAACTATGCCCCATCAAGGACTCATGTGGGCACAAGATACCATAACATATCTGGGCATCAAGGTGGGGGCGAAAACTGATAAGTGGTGGGATAATATTCTGGGTCCTTTGGTGTCTGACTGTAAGGGAGAATTAGATCATTGGGCCAAACTACTTCTGACTATGGCTGGTAAGATCTTTGCTTTTAAAATGTCCATGGCTCCTAGGTTCTTCCACATGTTTGCTCATATCCCCCTAATTTTGCCCTTATATTGGTATCAACAAATAGACAGAATGATTGGCTCCTTCTTATGGGGGTAGATAGGCCACATTACAGTCGGAATACTCTTAGAGGTCACTGGATATGAGGAGGGCAGAAGTTACCATGGATGGAAGGATACAAAAGAGCATATCAGTGCTCTCAGACATTACATTGGTTCTAACCTGTGTCACGAACAACCCCCCAGTGGTTAGAAATAGAATAAAACATTGCATATGTACCTATTTTGGCAACTTTGCTTGTTTCAGGCCTAACCTCACAACTGAAATTACACCCGACTTTGAGCTCCACCCATGTCGACTGGAAGGCTGTCCACAAGAAAACAAAGTCTCCAATACTACTGCTCTCACATACCCCTTTATGGCAAAACCCAAATATCATAATAGACAAACATCCAGCGATATGGCCTAAGTGGAAGGAGGCAGATATACTATTTGTAGGAGACCTTACAGTCACTAGCACCCATATTATCGACACTTTCCCTAATCTGCTCTGTAGATGGTCTCTACTGAGAAATTACCTCTGTAGATACTTTCAGATAAGAGATGCACTTAAACCAATCATTTCACAGTTTAAAGATGGGGATACATCCCCAGTTCCCATTCATAAATGGCAGAAGTCACCTAGTGGGACCGCGAGGAAAATATATGCAACTCTCAGGGACACCTTACCTAACTCTGCCCTCTCTTCCAAAACTAAGTGGGAGACTGTCATTCAGATTCAGAGTTCCAATAGTCAGTGGGGACAATGCTGGTGAGAAGGGCATTTGGCACATAGAGATTATCATAGCCAGCTTATTCATAATAAAATACTTCACTCATGGTACAGGATGCCAGCTGTACTTAAGAAAGCCAAACTAGTCCCTCATGACAAGTGCTGGAGATGGCAACAGTTGGGAGGCACTCTGTACCATCTCCTCTGGCAATGTCCAATAATAACTCCTATATGGGCACGAACAGTGGCAGAAGCTAGTAAGATTCTTGCAGTCCATATTGTGCTTCAGGTCCCTCTGTTACTGCTGGGTATGAAATCCATAGCTCCTCATCTTACATCCCAACAATTTTGATGGTTAATGTTAATCTCTATGCAAGTAAAATGTACCCTTCTGAGAAACTGGATGAGCACCACTGTCCTATCCATGGAAGAAATCCTTTCAGCTTTAACTCAGGTATATGAGCTGGATAGATGCTCACACATGATACTAGGAAAGTCAGAGCAATTTCAGGCCTGCTGGGCATCTTATATGGTGTACTTGACCTCCAGAGCTGGGATAGGCTAAACAGTTGGGTTAGAAATTGTTGACTTATCTCTGTGTATGATGCACTGCCAGACTCCAGACTATCTCTACTACCCTACAGTAATCTTGTTATATATCACAGTAAGATAGTTTTGTAAAAGTTGTTAATTGTTTTCCCTTCATGTGTTCTGCTCCTTTGGCAGCCAATTTAGTAGTCTATTTGCAAAACTCTGCTGGCTATCTTAACAAAAGTTATATTATCAAAAGTTACTTTGTGTGACCTTTTCTTTCAGATATACACTCCAGAGAAGACCACTTCAAGGTACACCTTTCTGGTCATATGAAGCCATAACATATCAGCAGTGGTACCTCCTACTTGGTCCTTGGAGCATACCTTAAATGAAGGTATGTACAAATCTTCTTTTCTTTTCTCTTTTGGTCATTATGTAAATACACATCTGGCATAAACTTATTTTTTTAATATATCGGTCATTCATAACTCCATGTATGTATAAAAATGTTTCATATCATTATGATTGTATAAATTTAAACAATATGACTATGCATTAACATTGTTTGTTTATTACATAGAAACATAGAATTTGATGGCAGATAAGGACCGCTTGGCCCACCTAGTCTGCCCACTGTTGACTACCATGGCTGCCTCTGTACTGCTTTTTGAAAAATCAATAAAACATTTAACTGAAAAAAAAACTACAGTAATTGGTTGTTTTTCCATGCTGCTGGTAGCAGCAGGCAGGTGGAGTCTTTTTCTCTATGTGTTTCATCTGGCTTCCCAATCACAGTGAAGGAGTTGTAGATTGTGACTAACAGGCACATACTACATTATTATTTCCTCTCACAAGTCCTGCCTCAGTGACAGACAGGCACAAATACATCAGAAGAGTTCCCCACATCAGAGTGACTGACAATTCCCACATTATCAGTTCTCCTCACTTCTGAGTGTCTGACAAGTCCCACATTAGTAGTGCCCCCATACCGTATGGCCTACCATGACAGACAAGCCACATATAACCAGTGGCCCCACACTGGTGTGAATGACAAGCCTCACAGTACAGTTCCAACTTCCCCAGCCCTCATCACAAGAGCTCCCCAGATCTGAGTGCTTGACAAGGCCCACATCACCACAGCTCCCCATATCTAAATGACTGACCGACAAGCCTTATGTCATTACAGCTTCCCACACCTGAATGACTGACAAGTAATTCAGCATTAGGTACTTCCACCCACTAGGCACTTTATATTGCTTTGTACTACAGTGTTTCTATTTCAAATAGAATGAGGGCGCCGAGGTAAAAAGAATGAATAAAAATGCAGGTTCTTATATCTTCTAATACTGTAGGTGAATAGAATAGAAAAGAATGACAAATATTGTGAACACTTGGGGCTGGATATTCAGAAATGCACCAAAGGTGTGCGCAACCCTGATGCAGCACAAGTCAACTGCGCAATGGCACAGTGACTGTGATATTCAATGGTTGCACACTGCAACATGGGCCAGTGCAGTATGGCTGAATATCGCAGGCACTATGCCATAGCGCAGTGAAAGGTGCACCAGAAAGCAACCAGAAATGTGCCATATCACTACCAGGGTTGTTCAAGGGGCAGAGGAAGATGTGCCAAGGCACAGCAGGAACTGCCAGAAGCACAGCAGGGAGACAGGCAAAGGGGAAGGTGGGTCGAACAGTGCAGGAAGGTGGGAGAACCAGGCCAGGAACACTGGTAGAGACACAGCCAGCACACAGATCACCACTGCACATGGAGTGCAAGCATGCAGCGGGTGCCCCCCCCAAAGAGGACTCAAGGCACAGGCAGCACTGACGTACAGGGGCAGGCACCCTAGCCCACCACACACCAGAGGGCACGTAACTGTGCAGCCAATGACAAGCCACACCCCAACACATGGCACCCACCACACACAAACGTCACACATCCTGAACTGCTATCCCAGGACCACGCCAAGGCACAGTCACTGACTGAGGGACATGCCAACAACATGCACACACCACCCAATGACACAGGTGCACCACACGTCCACCCACCACATGACTGCAGCATGGACCCACTGGCCAGCTGCAAAGCAGACACGGACACAGAAGGGTAAACAGGTAACAAATATAATGGCAGAAAGCAACACAGCTGAACAGAATACAATAAACAAAGGGAAGGTAGGCATAGGTGAGAAGAGGTCAGGGTCAGGGTCTGTACAGGTGAATGGGGGAAGGTAGGGAAAGGGAGGACAGAGGCGGGATGGGGGCTGGTGTTTCTCAAAGCCAGCCATGGCCTGCTGGTGCCTGGTGCCTTCCACTATGTCAGTCCCAGAGCAGGATCCACCAGGTCTGGTTGGTAATTTCTATAGTATGCGAAGTTATTAGTATTATTTGTTGCAGTAAATGACAGTAGAGCAGGAGCCTGTAGCCCCTCCTGACACCTATGGCAGAGGAAGGCATAGGTGATCAGTGCATGTCCAAAGCACTCCAGCCACCCCTGTGTGCAGTGGACAGTGGGAGCACATGCCCCTGGAGGGGCACCCCGGCCACCCACAGTGGGCGGGCCCATGCCTGCCACCTACCCAGCAAGCCACAGCAGTACACAGCACTGGAATCCACTACCTAAGGGCCACTCAACAACACAACAGCTGCCAGGTGGCATGGTGCCGCAGTGTCACCGCAGTGGCACAAGTGGTGGCTGGAAGCACACTCGGACTACCAACAGCTGCCACACATATGCAGTGGCCACCATGCAGTGCCATGCACACTGCACCATATGCCGAACATAGCTGCCACAGCACATGGAACTAGGGACCAAAGCCGTACCCACACCCCTGCCGCCAACCCTGCACAACAACGTGGGACTGCACAGTGCCTACCTTCCCCCATGGCACTCTGTGCACTGGTCCTGGCAATGCACACCCAGCTGGGCCTCCTCCAGCTGCCAATGGGCCCGCAGTGGCCTGCTGTGGACCGCCAGGTGCCTCAGCCGCCCTGGCTCTCCTCTGGTCCTCAGGTCCTAGGATGGGAACACAGACAGGCACACATCAGAACACAGCCACAACATGGGCCCACTGCCCACACCACCCATGCACAGAGTTCACCCCAGCCTGGCAGGGCTGCTGGGCAGTTGCGCAGTGCACACAGTGACTGGCAATGACAAGCCACAGGGCACGCTGCAATCACCCCCCCCCACAAGGCATGCAGCTCTGCCAGCCCCATGGAACAGTGGATTTGCACAGATGAAGTTGGGACCTACTTACCTGGCCATGGCATGGCTCCCATCCGGATGAGCCCCTGCAGCACCCTCAGCCTCTCCGGGTTCTTCTGCACCAGGTCCCTGTACCAGTGGTGACACTGCTCCCTGGTGTGCAGCACACCGGTGGCCTGGACAAGCCCATCGGCAATGTCCTGCCACACCTCTGTCCTGGGTCTAGCTGGGGGCTCCACCTGGGCCACCATGTTCACCAACTTGACCTGGCTCCAACTGTGGGCATGGGACATTGAATGAAGTTGAATGGTCAGTCAGCACTGTAGAAGGCCAAAATGGCAACCCAGTAGTGCATGTGCACAACATGCACGGGATGCACGCCTCGCATGGTGATGCACTGTCCATGGCAATTGTGCATCTCCAGGGATGCATAGCATGGGTGTGGCCACACCAGCACATGGGGCAGAGGACTCTGGGGGGCATAGAGCACGACGGGGGTCAGGGGTCAGCACACGCAATGTGCGTGGGAGTGCTATTAGGCCCATGATGCATATTGCTCAATAGGAGCATGAGGACAGCATGACCCATGGGTCCAATAGTGCCCAAGCACCATAGGCCCAATGACACCTAAGCGCCATAGGGCCCATGGCGCATGGGCATGATGCCCTCTATAGCACATGCTGCACAATAGGTGGCAGCATATGCGGTTGCACATTGCGCAACAACATGCACTGGAGCAAGTTCATTGCGCAATGTGCAACAGCGCGATATTCAGCTGACACATGCAGATTAGCTCATTAGCCTATCCGTGGTGCAATGACGACATTTGCATGTCACTATAGTTGTGCATCGGCTCATTTGCATACGATGCGCTATAAAAGCACTGCACAATATCACAGATCATGGACCGGTATTGCAACCATCAGAGGTAGGATGCACCTGTCGAGGGGAGGGCCAGCACAGGGTGCTTGATGGTCTGGGTGGGCCGCTGCATCCACTAACCACATGTCCATGTCTGCAGGTAGCAACATGTCTGAGCATGAGGAGGGCGAAGAGCGTGGGCCTGCCCAGAAGCGGATGCTCAACTTTACGAGAGCGGAGGCAGATGCCCTGTTCGAGGTGTACCTTGACAGGGAGCCATTGCTGAGTGGTGCCACTGGCATACCCCAGGCCAGGGCTGCGGCCTGGGAGGAGGTGGCAGAGGCCATGAACCAGTAGGGCAGCCACCAGTGGTCTGCACAGGAGTGCAAGAAAAAGGTGGTCACCGACAAGTGTCTGATAAACAAGAAGGTGGCAGCCATCTGGGCCGCCAGATCAGCCGCAGGTGGGGGCCAGGCCACCGTGACACACCTCACACCACAAGAGGAGATGGTGGCAGCCACCATGTGGCATAGTGCAGTGGAGGGTGTGCTGGGTGGTGGCTTTCAGACTGGAGGGAGTCCATCACTGCATGGTAGGTCTGGAGCTGATCCCTTGGCCAAGCACACCCGATTGCTGCAGGCCTCCATGGAGCAACAGGTGCTGCTTGTGGCTGGGGTGTGGGCACTCCACGCAGAGGTGCACCAGGCAGCCGAGCAGCTTGAGGGGGGCACTGCGCAAATCCTGGAGGCCAGTCAATGCCTGCTGGAGGACACGACTGCAGCCCTGAACTGCATTGCCAATGCGATCTTGGTTGGCCTAGACCCACTGGCTGCCACAGGGCGTGGCCGACTGCCACAGACACCGTGGAGTGCAATGTCAACCCCATGACCTCAGCGTCGGGTGACCCCATCCATGTCAATGCCAGGCTCTGCTGTGGGCATTCCAGGCACGCCTGCTGCAGGCCTGTTTGGAAGCCTGCAGACCTCTGCAAGGACCCAGTTGCAGTCCCGCAGTCCCACCCCTGGGGGGTGGTCACAGAACCCCCGTGGACGTCGCACAGTCTGAAACTGCTGGGTGGCCACAGCACAGGCTTCCCCATGTCTGTGGTGGCTGTGTGTCTGCATGGTGGACCTGATGTGCAAGCCCCCCTGTCAGCTGTCTGCAGCCACCGCCCTGTGTGCACATAAGCATTGTGTGTTGTGTGTGTGTGTGTGTGTGTGTGTGTGTGTGTGTGTGTGTGCATGGCACGGTCATAGCAACCATGTGGTGCACCACACACTACCTGTGTGTGCACCTGCCCAGCCGCTGGCCTGTGTGGCATGTGCGTGATGATGCCATCTCAACACTGGTTGCCCATGTGCACCGGTACCCTGTGTCTGATCCACACCACATGCTGGCACCTGGTTGCGTGCATGAGGGTGCAACTGTGTGTGTGTGTGTGTGTGTGTGTGTGTGTGCGTGATGCTGTGCAATGCTGTGTGGTGTGGTGTTGCATGTGGCCACGTGACACTGCTCTGCAACTGCACTGTGCCTGTGTGTGCATAGCCCTGGTCATGCCCACACACGACTGTGTGCCCTGCTACTGTGTCAGTTCTGTGCACGTGTGTTTGTCCACCTACCTGCATGCACTGCAGTGCTCCTGTGCTATTGTGTCTCACCAGTGATGTACCAGCCACATGAGTCGGGGATCTCTCCACACAGGGGGGCTTCCCACCACCTCCCGGTCCAACGCCGTTGTCGTCTCCACTGCTGTTTCCCTCATTGGCCTCGACAGCTATTCCACAGTCAATGGCCATGTTGTGCAGCATGCAGCAGGCTAGGAATAGGCTGCAGGCCTTCTAGGGGCTGTATTGTAGGGCACAACCAGACCTGCTCAAGTAACGGAACCGTGCCTTCAGCATCCCAAACTCGCGCTCAATGTTGCTCTGTGTGCTGGCATGTGCCTCATTGTACTGCTCTTCCACTGGAGAAGATGAGCACCGATAGGGGGTGAGCAGCCAGGGCCTGAGTGAGTGACCACTGTCACCTGTGTGTGGGGAGAGAGGGAGAGAGAGAGAGAGAGAGAGAGAGAGGGGGGAAAGGTTAGTCTGGTGACCCCTATCACTGTGCCCCATGCCACTTCCAGTCACACACGGTGGTTCCCCCGCCCTGACCGCACCCCTTCCACGCCCTGCTGTATCCTGCTGCCCGTGGTCTCACCATAATCACCCACTAGATGTCCTGGGGATGTCCCCACTCTCAAACCTGTGGCACAGTGTCGAGCTGTACCAGATGTAGGTATCATGTGCTCCTTCAGGGTGTGTGGCACAGACATTGGTTATGCGACACTGGCATTGCACACCACCTGGCAGTTGATGCTGGGGAAGCCTTTCCTGTTGATGTAGGCTACCTCCCGTGCACCAGGTGGCATGCAGATGCCCACATTGGTGCAGTCAGTGGCCCCTAGCATGCCAGGCATATGTGCTACTCTGTGGAACTCCTGAATGGTTGCTGTACATGCCACCTGTGTGCTGGGGAAGTGATGTGTTCTGCAGCATGTGGCAGCAGGGCTTTGAGGAATTGTGTGAGGATCCGTGATGTGGCCGACTGGGTTATGCCTGTGGTGTCCCCTGTTGGTCTCTGTAAGGTGCCCATGGTGAGCAGGCACATGACAGCTGTTACCTTTGTCTCCACTGTCAGGATCATGGCTCCTTCTAGTGGGTGCCTGCATCTCCTCACTGCACAGCTCACAGAGCTGGCTCAGAATCACCCGGTTCAGGTGATAACAGCCCATGATCTCTGTGTCAGTGTGGGTCTCGAAGCTGATGCGGAGCCAGTACCGCCTGTTCTGAGCATACTGCTGATGGGCGCTTCCACAGCCACGTTGCTCTGCCTTCTGCCTCCTTGCACCCCCCATTACAGCCTCCATCTGGAATGCCACACTGGCCATGGCCCCTGATGATTAAATTGTGTTGCACTCTCACACTCTCTCTCTCTCCCTCCCTCCCTCTCTCACTCTCTCATACTCTCTCTCTCTCTCTCTGTCTCTCTCTCTTTGTCCCATACTCTCTTTCTCTTTATCCTTCTCCTCCTCTCCCTGTCTCCCTCTTCCTCTCTCAGACAGCCTGTCTGTCTCCCTTTGTCCTGCTCCCCTCTGGCGCAAGTGCCCTCCTCCTACTTGCTCCCTGTTTTTATAGGCTTAAATCTGCTCCTAGCAACTAGCAGTTGCTCCTCACTTGCACCATTGGTCAGGGGTTGAATATCACACTGTGCCGCATATTCATGGGTACGCCCCCTGCCCTTGTGCATGCATATATTACTATTGTGCATTGGTGCACTGCTACTTGGGCTTCGCAGTTGCTCCCGCTGAATATCGCTCTATGGCACATCTCCACAGTTGCACATGCGCCATGTGCAACTGCTTTGAATATCCAGGCCTTGCTATACAATACTACAACATTTGCAAGTTTCTAGTCTGAAAAAAAAATCACTTCTATTCTGCCTCTTCTACCTCCTTCCATGCACTTATGTGATAATCTGCAACTATTCTCTTAAGACCTTCCATTTCCTTTCCTCATTCATGCTGCCATCCTTTCATTAACCCATTCTTTCCTCTGCTTCTTCTTTTCTCAGTCTTCTTACCTAGCCTGTCACTGATCATTTAACACTCAGCTGCTATATATTGTAGCTCAGTAATGCGAAGTACATCCTTCTTAGGGAAGTGAAGCTTATCATATTCATATTATATCTGCCTGAGAGTCTGATACCTATGCCTTTACTTTTCTTTCATTTACCAACAAGTGACTAATCAGGTCATATTCACATAGTAAATAGTAATCAAAGCCAACCCCCAAGGCCTTAACCACCTGGAATACAAGCTTGAAAGCTTTCCTGTATTTCAGTCCCTATTATGCTTGTTCCCATTCATCATGTAACTGGTCAGACCACCAATAACAACACAATTTTAAAATTAGTTGACTAATCATGACAGCACTGCACTACTCAAGTGCTCCCCACATGTTTTACCTGTAGGAAGTCTTTTAGCTGTCTTCTGTGTCCTCCTACTACGATTCCTCTGAGGCTTTCTGACTGCCTCCACTCTACTCCCGGTCCTCCAAAACCAGCTGCAGCTGCTCCCCTCCTCACTGCTGCTACCGCCCCCCCCCCGGACAGCCCCACTGCCTGTGTCCCCCTAGTCCATTCCATGCCATATACTAGCACTCCTTTCCCACAGAGCACCTCGCATGTGACGTGACAATGGCGTCCATGCTGACCTGGATGACTTCCGAGCGAGAATGATGAGGAGAAAGTGAGCAAGGAAATCGACCCCGTGACAAGAAGAAACAGCACTTGTCCCTACATGTGTGAACAAGGAAACCAACCACTGGCTGGTGTAGTGGTGCGGCTGGTGCAAATCCCACCGAAATGGCATCATGTGACCACATTACTGCTAAGATACACCAAATGTAGTGACTGGTTATTGTCGCTCTTCTTTCTCAAAATGGTGCAAACGGATTGGCTGGGCTGGTAGCAGGGAAGTTAAAAGAAAACTGCTGGTGGTGGCTGTCTGATGCCTGATGGCACTGCATTATGGAACTTTCTACCTCTTCAATTTAATCCCCCCAGACCGCTACAACTCTGTAAATTCTAGGGGGGAGGCAGAGCCCCTACCTAATCTTCCCGGGGGGGGCTTCAGCCCCTCAGCCCCCTTTAGTTGGTGCTTATGCCTATGTTAAATGACTAGATGAACGTGGCTGCCAGAGGTTCTGCTATCTCCCTTCACAGTTCTCTTAATATCCTTGGGTGTGTGACATCTGGTTCCATCGCTTTTTCCACCTTCAATTTAGTGAGTTCCATCAGGACTCTTTCCCCTGTGAATGGACTATTGTCCACCTCTTCACCTCCTTGGCAACTACTGTACTGCTGTGGCCCCTGCCCCTCCCAATCTTTTGTGAATACTGAACAGAAATATTTATTCATTATTTCTGCCTTTTTGATGTCACCCTCCTTCCATTCCCCTCCCTCTCCCTTGAGCCTTGCAATCCCAGCATTGTTTTTCCTCCTTTCACTGACGTACCTGAAGAATGCCTTGTCCCCTTTCTTAATTGACCATGCTAAACCTTCCTCGGTCCATGTCTTTGCCCTCCTTACTGCCTTTCCCACTTCCCTTAGACACTCTAGGTAGTCCTCCCTATCCTCCTACCTTTGGGTCTCCTTCTATTTCCTGAACCTTTTCCTTTTTGCCCTGACCCTTTCCACCACCTCTCTCGAGAACCACAGTGGCTTTCTCCTTCTCTTGCCCTTGGATACCAGTCTGAGGCACTGGTTTGTTACTTCCAGTAAGGTTTCCTTTAGATGCTTCCACTGTTCTTCCACTCCCCCTTCTGCCTCCCCATTCTGTCCAGGGCTCTGTTGATACCCCCTCCCCATTTCAGCAACGCCAGCATTTTTGAAATCCAAGCCATTTGTCCTAGTATGACTTAAATGAGTCTCTGTCACTATGCTGAACCACGCAATGTTATGATCATTGGATCCCAGTTGCCCTTCTATCTGGGCATCTGTGATTTGATCCCTGTTGGTCATTACTAGATCCAGAATTGTCCTGTCTCTGGTGGGGTCAAGCACAAGCTGCCTGAGTCCAGCCTTCTGGAGTGAATCAAGGATGCTGCTGCTTCTGGCTGAAGCAGCTACACTGGTATTTCAATCTACATCTGGCATATTGAAATCTCCCATCAGTAGAATTTCACCTTTCATTGCCATCTTGTGTATTTACTCCATTAGCTCCCTGTCCAGTTCCTCTCCCTGTTCTGGAGGCCTGTATATCACACCTGTGTGTATTGTTGTGTCATTTCCAGGTTGAAGGGTGACCCCCAGTGCCTCAGCCACCCCCTGCCTACCCTGTACCTGTGTTGGCATTATACCCTCTCTGATATACAGGGCTACTGCCCTTCCCTTTCTGTCCTCCCCGTCCCTCCTGAATAGAACATATCCCAGTCATGATTAGCTGTGTAGCAGGTTTCAGTTATTGCTACTATGTCCAGGTCTCCTTCAGTTACTAAGGCCTCCATGTTGGGGACTTTTCCCAGGCTGTGTGCATTTGCCACTGTGACCTTCCATGTTTTACTGCCTGACCTCTCTCTCTTTTTCTGTTTTTGGTCCCCTGCATCTTCCCCCCTTTTCTGATATTTTCCTCTTGTATTCCCAATTTCTTTCCTACTCCATTTCTGCCCGACTCTGATGATCTTGATATCAACTTCTCTTCCTGCTCCATTGTTCTGCTTTCTTTACCATGAGGGGGTAGGCTACCTGAGTATACCTGCTCCTGCCCCCCCCCCAGCTAGTTCAAACACTCATCAGCAAAGCATTTAGACTGTCCACTGAAGGCTGCCTTCCCCTTACTGGACAGATGCAGTCCGCCTCCACTGCACAGAGCTGTATCACTCCAGGTGGATCCCCAATCCCCAGTGAAGTGATACCCCTTCTAATTGCACCAGCCTTTCAACCATGTGTTGAAGCTACTAAAATGGAGATTCCTCTCCCCCCGCCATGGACTGGCAGCACCTCTGAAAATGTCATGGAGATTGCTACCTTCCCCAGGCACCCACCGAACATTGCAAAATCCTCCTTCGCCTGCTCAAAGCTTGCCTTATCCTTGGGTGATCATTTTTCCCCAAGTGGATAATGACTTCCAGCCTTACCCTCTTTGCCACAGCTTCAGTGATCCTCTGGATGTGCTCCCCCTCCTACTGAGCTGTGCCTTATAGAAGGCACTTTATCTCTGTTTCTTCTATACTATCTGTACCCAAATCCATTCCGTTGACAATTGAGTCCCCCAACAGGAGTAACATCTTCTGCATATGGGGTCTCTTCCTCCCACCACTGGGTCTCCCTGCTGGAGAACCCTCAACTACTCCCTGGTCTCAACCTCGAGTTCCTTTGCAGGGCTGTCCCATTCTTCCAACACTGTGTAGGGGTTCATGAGTTGGACTGGATGGGGATGTATCTCTGTCCCACTTCCCTGAACCTTCCTGAGCCCACAGTAGTCCATCCTGTCATCTGCCTTTTTGGCCGTTGTGGCATTGGCTGGGGACATGGTGGCCTCTGGGTGGGGGCAAAGTTCCACAATATTCATGTCAGCTTGGCCTGGAGACTGGCGACCTCTGCCATTAACCCAGAGAGGTACCTGCAAATGGGGCAGAACCACAGAAACCAGAATGTTTTTTCTAAAAACTGCTGCACCACAGCCAGAGCACTGCACCACTCCCTACTTCATCCTGCACTTGCTGATATTACACCCACCCTAACCCTTTTTTTTTTCCTTCTTCTGCTCTCTCTGTCTTTCTCTCCTTTTGTAGGAACATACAACTTCTCTCTCCTCCTCTTGTATGTTCCCTTGTGGACCTAGTTGCTAGCTACACCACTTGTAATTCTGCCTATATACCAGCTAGGTTATTGTGTGTGCTGTGCTGTGCTGCCTAACCGCTGCTGCGTCTTTAACTAGGTGTGGCTTGGCCTTCCACTATAAAAGCAGAGCACCTGGGGTGGTTGGGGAAATGAGGGTGGGTGAGGGGTTATTCCTTTGGTACTCAGTGTCTACAAAACAATCAAGTTAAAAAGTCTTTCTTCTGTAAACTACAGGGCAAAAACACAGCTCTAGTTTAAAGCCCTTAAAATGTGGGCTACTGTGTTTTCAAATTACCTTAGTGACAAAAGGAAAAACACAAGTTCAGCAAGTTTCTCCAAAACCTACCCCACTTATCTTGTTACAAAAAAAAAAAACCTTCAGTCCTGACTGTGAGTAACACACACAGACTCTGTCTTAAGGCAGCAACCTGAGTAAGAGAGTCCTTATAGTGCAAACCAAACAACCTGTACTCAGAACTCTGACTCATTCTGCCCCTCCTCTAAGTTATCACCTAGCACAGGCCCCAATGCAAATAATTCTCACCTACCCTTACAGAAATAATTATATGAAATGTTTGCATGCTGCGCACATAAAACTACCCATGTGATATGTGTGTTGCAAACATTATTTAAATGTTAAACTGGAACCAATTGCATGCATGTGGCATGTGTGCAGCAAGCGTGAAAATCATTTGTTTTATGTTAAACTGGAAAAGACTGCATGCATGTGGCATTAGTGTAAAAAGCAAGTGGTCACTGATAACCGCACACATAAAAGTTAAGTGACTTGCTCAGGAGCACACCATATAAAAGCAGGGGTTGATGAGATTCAAACCTAGGTCTTCAGCTCATATCCAAGTCTCCTGGTTTGCAGTTCAGTGCCTTTAACCACTAAGCTATACTGCCTGCACACATATGGCTTACTTGTACTCCAATACAAATCTGCATAAATCTGCACGCACGCGGCATGCTTGTAGCTACTGTTATACTTTTTAATTTTCTTGTCCCACATCATCTCAGATGCTGAGCTGAACTGTAGCACACATACCAATAGAAACACATGTTGTTCTTCCCAACCCCAATACACTCACTTACCCAAAAAAATACTTTAATTATTTCTGCCTGGTCTGTACTCCTGCTTTTTTCTCTACATAGTTTTGAATATTTCCACTCAAATAGACTTTAAGGGGCAAACACAAAAGTTGCAGTATCGATCTGGCATTGCAAAGCACTACCCTCAGGGGATTTGTGGACAGTGTCACCCTTCTGGTGACTAGCTCACTCAGTGTGGTGAGAACCCTGGGGACAGACACCAAACATGTCTGGCCTCTCACTTGGTTATGTCAACACCCAGGGCACCTTCTGCACCTGATAACCTCAATCCTATCCTATCCACCAGGCACTGGATGCCTCACCACTCCCGGTCAGTGGGGGACCTCTTAATTCTGACCTCCCGACAGTGACGTGCCATAGTGGTGGAAACTGGGAGGTCGGTAAAGGACCACAGATTGAGAAGCTGGGATGCCCCGTACACAATCCTAACCTGTCCCTGACCCATGGGCCTCCCCAGACACATAGTGTCAACTACTGGGTAGCCCCTATAACCATTAACCAAATACCAGTCACACAGACAGTCACACAACAAAAACAAAACTAGCCCTAACCACTCTCACCACACAAGCACTCAGTTACCTTTAAAACCAAACCTCAGACTACCCTTCCCAACCTCCCAGAAAAAACAAGATACAGCAGAGCCAGATATTTCAATCTTGGAGAACAATGACCATAGATCATTTAAAATAAAATCTGAACAAAACAGAACAGAATTATTGTCAATGTTGAATACAATTTTGTGCTAGAAAAACTGCCCAGTAATTAAGGATGAAGGGCCCTCTGACTGACCTTCATCTTAGGGCAAGAAATTATAGTGACGTTTTTGAAAATCAATGGCTGGAACAAGAGTGTTCCTGGAAAAATCGCCCCCTCAGCTACTCTTACCAGCTTCAGGGGTCCAGATACCAAGTTAAAGGCCAGATGAAAAAGATCCTAGTCCAGACAGTCACTGTCCACTTCAGTCCCCCCCCCCAAGGATGATCCAATGGGGCAAGGAACAGAAGATTTCAGGCTAATACAGTCTTCAGGCAGCTGACAAAATGTTGCAGAACAATTGGTGAAATATGAATCAAGCCCAGGTCACTATATTCATCCCCCAGGAGATACACGTGGCCAGCACCCTCAACTTCCGCAGTTTCCATGAAGAAGGTCTGATAAGCAAATGGCTCCAACCAGTTATGTCAGTCCTTGCATTAAGGTGTTAGCGGAGCACCTCCCAATGAACCTGGTTGGACTGAAGCAGATGAAATGGTAGGAAAAGTCCAAGTTCCCAAAACAAGACAGAGTTCAGCCAGGATGGCCCCTTTGAGATAAAGGGCAGCTCCTTCAGAGAAGCACCAGTCCTCACATCACACGCCCCTCCGGGCTGCTACAGCAGGAAGGTCTGGGAGTCAGGAAGAGGCACTGAATCTCCCATCCAGCAATTGATCAGGTAAGGCTCCACGGTCTCTGCTTAAAAAAAGGCAAAAAAAAACACTGGCTCCTGTCCCTCATTCACTTGCCTAGCCCTGCCTAATGCTAAAATCCCTGACTAACTACCTAACTTTACAAAATGGCTCACATTTTTTGGATCCCAGTCGTAAACACTGACCAGAGGATCAGCACACCAAATTCACTCTCAAAAAAGGGAAAAGCTCAGCAATTAAAATGGAAGATATCAGGGTAGATGGGAAGACTGCACTCAAATCAGACAGCTACAGGGCACTCAGCACCTGTTTCTGAGCCAGAGGCCATCTTACCAGGCCCTCTGTTTGACTACACAACCAATACCTACATCTTATTGGGATTAAGTTGCAACCAGCTGGAGGCCAACCAGTCCTTAATCTCGGCAAGGTAGCCATTTAGCACTTCCACCGCACTGGATGTCCCGGGGCAAAGGAAAAATACTGCTGGGTGTCATCTGCATAGAAATGAAAACCCAAACTGTATTTTCTAATGACCTCTCTCCAGGGTAGCATACATATGGTAAACAACATTGGTAACAAGACCAAACCCTAAGGTACTCCACATGACAGGAGGCTAGGGGATGAGGAGGAGTTCCCATCACTACCCATTGCCTCCTATTCATAAGATAGGACTTGAACCAGCAGAAAACAGTGCCGGTGAGTCCACAAAGTTCCCTCAGGTGGCCAAGTAACATATAATGGTCTACCATGTCGAAAGCTGAAGAGAGGTCAAGGAGAATGAGAATTGTCCCCTCTCCTCAATCTGTAGCCCTGAGGAGGACATTGTGCAGCCAGACTAATGTGGTTTCCATGCTATACGTTGCACGAAACACCGACTGCGGAGGTTCATGTAAATCAAAGGCCACAAGGTACTTTTCAAGCTGCAGCACCATAACCTTCCCAACAGCCTTCCCTAAAAATGGGAGGTTGGAGACTGGACAGTAATTCTACTTGACATTGAAAGCTGATTTCCTCAGAGGTGGTCTGATCAGTGCCTCCTTCAAGGCATCTGGGAAGACCCCCTCTGAGAAAGAGCACCAGAATGTCAAGGTGAACACTGGGCCAATGATGACAACACATCTCATTAAGAAAAGTATCAGCACCTGGTCCAGTTCATAATATGTGTACTTCAGCCCAAGAGCAACCAGAGTGACCTCAGCTACCTCCACTGGTTTAAATTCCACCAACCAGGCAGAGTGCTCTCCTGACACCGAAGGCAGCCACTGTCAGCCATATTATGGTTCACTGGTGGTACATCCTGCCGGATGGTGTGGACACCCTGTCTAAGAAGAAGTGAGCAAACTCTTCACATAAAGTGTCAGAAAGGCTTTATTCGACTGTGGACTGGCTGGATTTAATAGCCTGTGCACAATCTGAAAGAGCACAGTTGGTCGATTCTTCCTGGTAGCAAGCTCCCTGGACAAGAACTCTTCCTTCTTATGGATGATTACCCTCTTATACTCACCATAATGGGAGTGCAGGGCTAGTCTGTCCACCTCCAACCCAGACCTCTGCCAGCAGCACTCTAACCTAGGACACAAAATCTTCATTGCCTTGAGCTCCCCATCAAACCATGGGGACCTCAAATGAGAGTATTTGGGTCATACATAGACTGGGGTGAGAAAGTTGAGCGCTGCCAACATTGACCTATTATAGGTGACGACAGCCTCGCCCGTACCCCCTATGCAAGCACTACCAACATTAGATAGATCAGCTACTGCCAGAAATTCCTCTGGGGTCAAACCCCTTAAATGGTGGTAGCTTACTATCTCTATGGGGGAGGGGTCTTGGTGGGTGGGGACCCGTATAAGAACTCCACCATGCAATAATCAGACCAAATGACCAGATCAGTCTTGAGGTTACTAACTTCAAGCCCCAGTGAGAAAACCAGATCCAACATGTGCCCACCTTGGTGGGTAATGGAAGAAACTTCTTGTGACGGGCCCAGAGAAGACATAATCTGGAGAAGGTTATAACTTAGCCTAGAGGATTCATCATCAGCCCAAACATTGAAGTCCCCCAGAATTAAACATCTGGGGGACTCCAACGTTCCACCGGTGATGAAGTCGGCTACCTCCTTCGGGAATTCATCTGCTGACCCAGGGGGGTGGTAAATCAGAAGAATCCTGCAGCCTGCGACAGGACCCGCACATACGGCCACACATTCAAAAGATCCTGGTTTTCCCACTGGGTGCACTGTGGAGCCAAGTTCAGATCTAAAACAGATGGCCACTCCCCGGCCCCTGTGCTCCACTCTGGGGCAGTGCACTACCGAGTACCTGGGGAGAATGGTGGCCTCTAAAACCCTACCAGCATTGTCACCCACCCTGGTCTCAGTGATCCAAGCCAGACTGACCAACGAAATCAAGTCCGCTGTAACTGTGGTCTTGTTCCTGATAGATCTGGCACTGCAAAGCACTGCCCGCAGGGGATTTGTGGATAGTGTAACCCTTCTGGTAACTAGCTCATTCAGTCTGGTGGGATCCCTAGGGAAGGGAACAAAACATGTCTGGCCTCTCCCTAAGTTCCATCAACACCCAGGGTGCCTCCTACACCCAATAACTTCAATCCTACCCCCATCCGCAGTAAACGAGGCACCCTTGCCATGCCCGGACAGTGCGGGACCTCTTAATCCCGACCTCCCGACAGTGACATGCTATAGTGGTGGAAACTGGGAGGTCAGTAAAGGGCAGCAGATTGAGAAGTTGGGATACCCTGTACACAATCTTAGCCTGACCCTGAGCCACGTACCTTCCCAGACACATACTGTCCCACCGCATAGCCCCCATACACCAGTAGCAAAATACCAGTCACACAAACAGGCACACAACTAACATAGAAACATATACTTTGATGGCAGATAAGGACCGCTAGGCCCATCTAGTCTGCCCATTTCCCTACCTACAGGATAAGCCGCAGATCCTAGTTAACCAACAGCCTATATCTTCCTGCCCCCCACAAGAATTGCCTTATGTCTGTCCCATGCATTCTTGAATTCTCCCACAGTTTTAGACCCCACAACTTCCTCAGAAGGCTGTTCCATGCATCCACTACCCTCTCTGTGAAATAATACTTCCTCACATTGCCCCTGAACTGCCCTCCTTCTATCTTTAAATTGTGTTCCCTTGTTCTTGCAAGTCTCTTTTTCTGAAAGATGCTACCCTCTTGGACTTTGTTGATTCCCTTGAGGTACTTGAAAGTTTCTATCATGTCCCCCCTCTCCCTTCTTTCCTCAAGGGTATACATATTAAGATCCTTAGTCTCTCCTCATACGGCTTCTCTTGCAGACCCTGCACCATTTTAGTTGCCCTCCTCTGGACTGCCTCTATCCTGTCTATGTCCTTCGGAGATGGGGTCTCCAGAACTGGACACAGTATTCCAGATGGGGTCTCATCAACTGTCTGTACAGAAGGATAACAACTTCCTGTTTTCTGCTGCTGATGCCTCTCCCTATACATCCCAGTATACCCCCGGCCCTCCCTACTGCCTTCTCACATTGCTTGCTAACCTTAAGGTCATCTGATATGATTACCCCCAGGTCCCTTTCCTGTTTTGTTGTTGTTACTACCATCCACCCATTGTGTATTCTTCCCCTTGGTTCTTGTTTCCCAGGTGCATTATTTTGCACTTTTTTGCATTGAATCCTAGCTGCCATACGTCTGACCATTCCTCCAACCTTGCCAAGTCCCTTTTCATCCTTTCCACGCCTCCTTGTGTATCAACCCAGTTGCAGGTCTTTGTGTCATCTGCAAAAAGGCATACTTTTTCTTCCAGTCCTCTGCAATGTCACTGATGAAGACATTAAAAGGGAGTGGAATACAGACTCTCATGGTACCCACTAGTAACCCCCTTTCTTCAGAGTGGACTCCATTTACAATTACCTTCTGTGTCCTGTTGTCCAGCCAATGTTTTACCCAGGCTACCACCCTGGGACCCACTCCCAGGCTGGTTAATTTGACTATCAATCTTTTGTGTGGGACTGTGTCAAATGCCTTGCTAAAAGTCTAGGTAGGCCATGTCCACAGCCCCTCCCTGGTCTACTACTTTGGTCACCCAGTCAAAGAAATCTATTAGATTCGTCTGACATGACCTTCCCACTGTGAACCCATGCTGCCTTGGATCCTGTGCTCCACTGACCTCTAGGTACTCAACTATTCTTTCCTTCAGAAGTGACTCCATCACTTTCCCTACCACAGAGGTCAGACTGACAGGTCTGTAGTTTCCTGCCTCTGTCTTGGTCCCACTTTTGTGAAGGAATCACATCCGCCTTCCTCCAGTCCTCGGGTACCACACCATCCTCCCATGATTTATTAAAAAGAGCAGCCAGTGGTTTCACTAGTTCCTTCCTTAATTCTTTTAGGATTCTGGGTGAATTCCATCAGGACCCATTGCTTTGTCCACCTTCAGTTTTAGGAGTTCTTGCAGAACCCTTTCTTCTGTGAAAGACTGGGATCGACCCCCCTATCAAGAGTGCTTCTGTTAATTGGATTAGGCACTTCCCCCTCCTCTTTTGTGAATACTGAGCAGAAATATTCGTTCAGTATTCTTGCTTTTTCACTGTCCCCCTCTGCCCACCCACCATTCATTCTATTCAGCCTCACTATCCCTCCCTTTGTCTTTCTACTCTCGCTGATGTACCTATAAAGGGTTTTATCCCCCTTCTTAACTGAGTTGGCTATCTTTTCCTCAGTTTGGGCCTTTGCTATTCTGACTTCCCTCCCTGCTTCCTTCTGCCTTAACTGGTACAGCTCTCTGTCCTGCTCCTTCTGTGTTTCCTTATACTTCCGGAATGCTATCTTTTTCTTCCTGACTTTCACAGCCACCTCTCTTGAGAACCATAGTGGCTTTTTCTTTCATTTTGATTTGTTTATTTGCTTCACACAAAGGCTTGTTGCCTCTGTGATGGCAGTTTTGATAATTCCCCATTGTTGCTCCACACCTCCTTCTAGCCTTTTGCTAGTGCTTTTCTGAGGCACTCTCCCATCTTGCCAAAGTCAGCCCTCCTAAAGTCCAGTACCCTCACTTTTGTATGGCTTGACTCTGTAGCTGAGTTTAACGTGAACCACACTGTTTGATGGTCACTTGTCCCCAGATGGCAACCCACTTCTAGATCTGAGATCCTCTCACTGCCCCCGTTTGAGAGTACGAGGTCTAGGATTGCTCCCTCATGAGTGGGTTCCGAAACTAGCTGTCTAATGCCTGCCACCTGTAGGGCATCAAGAATGGCCCTGCTCTTGGATGTGGCTGCAGCAAATGTGCTCCAGTTAACATCTGGCATATTCAGGTCTCCCATCAACAGTATCTCCCCTTTCTCTGCCATTCTAAGAATGCCTTCCATCATATCCTTGTCCATTCCTTCCCCCTGACATGGGGGTCTGTACACAACCCCTCTGCGGATTGTGGTGCCCTTTCCAGTCTCCAAGGTGACCCACAGTGCCTCCTCTCCTTCCTGTTTACTCTTTTGTTCAGTTGCTTTTATCCCTTCCTTTACATAGAGAGCTACTCCTCCCCCTCTTCTCCCCTGCCTGTCTCTCCTGTAGGTTATGTACCCTGGTATGTTAACATCCCAGTCATGGTTCTCTGTGTACCATGTTTCTGTGACTGCTACGATATCCAGGCATCCCTCTTCCATTAAGGCCACCATCTCAGGGAGCTTGTGGCTCAGACTATGGGCATTGGTACTCATTACCCTCCATTTCCTGATGGCCTTACCCCCTTTTGCCCCATCCCTGTCCTTCTTGCCTTTGTCACTTTCTCCATTTACCCCTGCCCTTCTCCCTATCAACACCTCCATGTTGGTGTTTGCCACACTTACTACTGTGATTGTTTGGGGGGTCTAGGATTTTCCTGCTCCTTTCCAGTGCCTCCCCTTTGGCTAGTTTAAAAGCTTGCCAATGAAGCATTTAAACCTATCACCTAGGATCCTGGTTCCCATCCCGGACAGATGCAGCCCATCATGCCAGTATAGGCTTGCATCACTCCAGGTGGACCTCCAGTCCCCAATGAAGCCAAATCCCTGAGCTCCACACCAGTTTTTCAACCACTGATTGAATCCCATGGTGCGGAACACCCTAGCCTCTCCTATACCATAGATGGGTAGCACCTCTGAGAAGGTTACCGTGCATGTTACTTGACTAAGGCCCCTCCCCAATTCCACAAACTCTTCCTGCACTTCTCTAATCCCTTTCTTAGCCAGGTCATTTGTCCCTAGGTGGACAATGACATCCAGCTCCCTCCCCTGTGCAGTTGCTCCGGCAATCCTGAGGATTCGCTCCCTGTCCTTCCAAGCCATGGCGCCTGGGCAGGCACCTTACCTCCCTCTCCCCTTCCTTGCCCAGTTCTACCTTCCTAACAATGGAGTCCCCCACCAGGAGTTGTTTCCTTCCCCTGCAGGGTCCCCTTCCACCCTCCTGTGGGACTCCTTTGTGGAGGTTCCCAGCATCCTCCTTGGTCTCCACTGTGGGTGCCTCCATAGAGGAACCACACTTTGCCAGAATGGCATAGGAATTGTGGAGAGGTACAACTGGAGGGATGCGCCTCTGTTCCACCACCCTCACCCTCCCTGAGCCCACTGTGGTCCAACCGCTCCTCTTTCTTGGCAACCTCTGAGGCACGGCAGTGGCACTGGTGGTCCCTGGATGGAAGAGGAGGTCCCACAATCCTGGCCAACTCAGCCTGGAGATGAGCAACCTCCTCCCTCAGCCCAGAGAGGTGCCTGCAGATGGGACAACACCGCATCCTCCAGAACATCTCCCGGAAGACTGCTGCTCCACAGCCACTGCACTGCTACCACTCCAATCATGTCTTATTTCTGGCCCTTAACTGTTTGCAATCCTTACTCTTTCCTCTGTTTTTTTCTCTCTCTCCTTACTTTCTGCCTGTGTGCCCTTTAAGCTCCTGATTGTCCTGTTCTGAGACAAGAATATCCTATATTTCTCAGTAGACCACTTACTTGTGCAGAGGCAGACCTCCAGAAGCTAGAGGGGGCCGGAGAGTTACTCTTGCCCTTCTAGGATGGTGGGTCTTTGGTGGTTCTGTGATCACTCACTTCCTGCCCCTAAACAGGAAGTTCCTGTTGTCAGTCAAATCCTGTGCCTATAAAAATAGAACTAGCTTTGGGTGGAGGGGAGGGAAGGAGGGCAATATAGTCCCAGCAGAGAAGTTCAGTCACACAGCAGTCCTTTCTCCTGGTGTCTTCTGCCAAGCTAAACTAATACAAAACTTAACCTAACCAGTCTCACCACACAAACATCATTTACATTTGAACCCCACACCCCAAAACCAACCCCCACCCAACACCCAAAAGAATGCAAAAGACAATAGAAGGCAGCAATTAATTTCAATAGAGCAATACCTATAGATACCTTTGTAATAGGGCCCAATCAGGATGGAGTTATTGTAAATGCTGAACACAGACTAAAAAGAGAAAAAATTCTTCACTGCCTGGTTAGAGATGGAGGGCCATCTCACTGACCTCCACCTCAGGGCAAGATTTTAAAAGTGAAGATACTTAAATCAGAGTGCTGAAGCAAGAGTGATCCTGGAAATTACCACCTCAGCTACTCTCACCAGCTTACTGGGGTCCAGGAACAGATTTGTTGCCAAAGTATGGAATTATTCCCAGTCCAAATAGTTACTGTTCAATCCAACACCCCCCACAATGATAATCCAATGCGGGGGGCAGAAAGCCGCAGGCTGGCAAAAAGATCTGCAAGCTCCGGCAGATGCTGAACAATGGAGAAAGGTCTGTGAAGTAGAACAGAACCAGGGTCACTCCTGCAATGACTACAGCCACAAGTTTGATTGTTCCTCCAGGAAATGAACATGGTGAACACCCTCTGCTTCTGCATTCTCCCAGGAAGTCTGAAAATCAAAATGGCACCAACCAGCCCGGTCAGCCCTCGCACTGGATGGAAGCAAAGCACCTTCCTATAAGCCTAGTTGGACCGATGCAGGCGGCAACCATAGCTGGATTAGTGGAAAAGTCAAAGCCACACAATCAGGGAGAAGTTCAGTCAGGTTGACCCCTTTGAATTAAAGGGCACCTCCTTCTGATAGCACTTCAGTCCTCACACCATGAGCCCCTGCCGGACTGCTGCAGCAAGGGAAAATGAGAGTGAGGACAGGAACAGCAACTGAACTTCTCGTCCAGCACTCAGCCAAAGTAGGAAGCAATGGTTACTACCTAAAAACAAAAAGTTGGCTCCTACTTCTTGCTCACTTCCCAGCCCTGCCTAGTACTAAAATCCTAACTATCCTCCTAACTCTAAGAGACAGCTAGCGTTTTCGGATGTCCAGTCACAAACACAGACAGGGAGATTAGCACATCCAAATTTGCTCTCTGAGACAGAAATAAAATTAACAGTAAAAAGATAAAATATGAGGGGGAGAAGGTAGATTGTTCTCAGAAACAGAGAGCTGGAAGACACTCAGCACAGCTCTGCCACCTCCCTCTTCCCGGCTCAATGTAGTAGAGCTATATACATGCACTAATTAAAGCTATATACCTACACTAATCAAAAGATTAAAAGTATATATCTGAACAAATAAGAAGTACACAGCTGCACTACATTAAACCCTAAGGGATACCACTAAAAGCACAATTAACACAGCATTAGGAAGTTAGCCAAACCAATTAACAGCCTGCGAAAGAACTTGGAAAAAAAAGACACTCAAAACCCTCTCAAACCCAGAAATCTCCCAAACCCTTACCTGCACTCATTACACACTGTTCTCTCCTTGCTGCAGGAGACCTTCAGGTGCCATAACATGATCACAAATGCAACCTCCATAACAACAACCATCCTAATGCATTATATTCACATTCATTATGCATTCACATGCATTATATTTATATCTGAATAACTATCTATATGGTTTAATATTACTACATCAAGCATGCAACTTAACCCCACGAGCAGGCCAGGGTATACCGGGCTGAAGGAAAATGGCTTGAAACTTGCTATGATGAATATATGCAGCCTAATTCCAAAGATGCCTCAACTGCAGGCGTGAGCCACCCTACATAACCTTGATATACTTTGCCTGACTGAGACCTGGCTATCCACCCGGGTCAGGGATAATGAGACAGTGCTCCCAGGTTACAATACTTTTGGTTCTGATAGGGATGGGAAAAGAGGTGGCAGCTGTCTCATTTATTTATGGATCACCCTACTAGGTATTGTGCTCCCCATCACAACCTGCAGTGCTGACCATGAGCTCCTTGCAGTTAGAATCATTTTTGGTGAACATAAAAAATCTCTGGTCATTGCATGCATCTACCTCCCACTAAAAATGGCCAAAGACAGTCTAATTAAACTACCAGGGTCCTTGGCTGGCATTAACAACAACTGTGAGCTCATCGTGACTGGGGACTTCAACATCAGTTGGCTCAGTAATGAATCGACCAACCAGAAGGATATCATAGCCAGCTCTCTCCTCACGCAATTAGTCACAGAGCCCACTAGAATGAACTATAAGACTGATAAGCAAGCACACACTCCTGGACTGGCTCCTTGCAAGCTCACCTGACAGGATTACCAATGTCTCGGTACTACCAGATTCGCTAAGTGACCACTCCCCTATCACCTGTCTGTGGGCCAATAAATTAAAAAAAGCACCACCTGTCTTTGTGACCAGCAGAATTCTCAGGGAAGGGCAGCTCTCAGTTTTCAAGGAGGTGCTTTTTCAGATTGATTGGTCTCCCCTTAAGGTACTGCATGACCTTGACATAATACTCCAATAGCATTTGTGACAGATTTACTCTGTTCAAAAAAAGAAAAACACACGGCCATAACAATGAGTGGATTACTATTGACCTTCTAGATCACATGAGGACAAGGGACAACCATTGGTATCAAGCCAGGGTCTCTGGTAAGCCCAGTGACCTTCAAAGATACAGGACAGCCAGAAACAAATGCACACATCTCATCAGGTTCAGGAATGCTAAGGCTGAGTTCTACAAGGATCAATTGGAAAGAACCTGGGGTGATGAGAGGCGGTTTTGGGACAATATAAAGGCACTCACAGGGAAGGAAGACAAAACACAGCAATCACTGCAAAACACAAATATCATGGACCCCCGCATCATTGCTGAAGAGTTCAATTCCACCTTCACGGATCTTTACTCTGTTCTACTGGCTGAATACCTCAAGCCTATCAAAGCTGAAAATAGACACCCACCAGACATCAACTCGCACCCTCAATTTTACTTCAAGAGAGTCACCGTCAAAGAAGCACTGGGTTATGTTAAAAATGTCCTGGGGAAAACCAGAATGGGGTTTGACAACATTGACATGAAACTGCTGGCAGTGGCAATCAACGAAGTCCTCGCTCGCATCACTATGATTTTCAATAAATCCCTCCAGCTCACCAAATTCCCTTCTCCTTAGAAAAAAGCGCTGGTGACCCTGGTGCATAAGGGAGGTGATAGGTCACTGACTGCAAACTACAGGCCCATCTCTATCCTCTCCCCCCTCTCTAAAGCACTGGAAAGGATTGTGGCAGACCAATTTGCTGACTATATTCACAAATACCAGCTGCAATGTCCCCAGCAGCATGGCTTTAGGAAACTTCACAGCACGGACACTGCATTGGTGGATTTCACTGAGTATGTCCATAAGGCATTGGATGAGGGAAAACTGGTTGGGTCCATCTTCATTAACCTAACAAGGAATTCAACACAGTCTGCCACCCACTCATCTTGTCTCAACTGCATGCCCTTGGTGTTTCCCCAAATGCTGTTCTATGGTCCCAGAACTACCTAACCTCCCAGTCTCAAAGGGTCAAGACAAAGCACTCTGTATCTGCATCCAAGGAAGTCTCGCTAGGGGTGGCTCAAGGGTCCATCCTGGGTCTACTGCTCTTCAGCATCTTCCTGAATGACTTACCTGATGCCTGCACTAGCAAAGTCAGTCTATATGCCAATGGTGCTGTCTTACTTAGCTGTCACGCTCACATAGAGCACCTACAGGCCAAGCTACAATCATCCTTCAAGCAACTAGAGAGCTGGTTCTACTCCCAAATGTTGCTACTAAACTACAAAAAAAACAAGACAATGCTCCTCTTTAGCTCCCAACTAAAAAGGAGAAGCCCAGAACTAACAATCATAAATCACCTGACTGCCCCACTGGAACAGGTTCACTCCTTCAAGTACCTGCGTGTCATTGTGGATAATACCCTCTCATATGTTCAGCACGTTGACATGGTGGTGAAAGCTGTGTACACTAAATTAGGGAGCCTGTTTAGGCACAAGAAAAGCCTAATTGCTGAAGCCCTCCGGCTCTCAGTCTCCAGCTCTGTCCTCTCCCTGGTTGACTATGGGCTGGTGGTTTATGGCGCTGCAACTAATACAGCCCTCAAAAGGGTTGCCACTGCCCTTAACAAGGCTTGCAAACTATTGCTAAATGCTGACTGCTTCACGCACACTTGTACCCTGTATGGTCTGGACCACATACTACCGCTTCAATCCAGAATCAGATACCAAGCTTGCCTGCTAGAGAGAAAGGCCATGCTCTCCCTATCCCCTACCTGCACTGCAGACCTGGTAAAGGAAGCAAGCTCCAAATACAACACATGAAGAACAGTGACAACACAACTTGATGTACCATTTCGTAGAACTTCCCTAGGACAAAGATCCTTCATGTACCGAGCGTCACTATGGCTAAATGAGATCCCTGTTGCAGCTCTTAATACAACAAATGTTCAGACCTTCAAAAGAGAACTAAAGCAATACTTGCTGAACACAAACGCCTTTGACTGCTTTACCTGAATCCAAATCTTCAGCCTGGATACTCCCTCTTAAACACCTCTGACTCCCTTACCTGAGTCCAAATCCTCAAACCGAATACCTTCCTCGTCTGCCTGAGCTTTCCTCCTATTTTACCTATGCTGGACCCCCACCTGCCATCCCTTGCTACCCCCCCAGCTCCCTCCAAATCCCTCCCCTCCATACTCCCCAACATGTCTCCTTTCCACCCACTCCCCCCTAAATATTCTCCTTCTCCCAATCCCTTTCTCTCTCTCTCTCCCTCCTCTCTCTTTCTCTCTTTCTCTCTCTCTCATTCTCTCTAATCTACCCCTCATTCACAGTCTCCCCCCTTCTTTCTCCTACCCTTTCCAATACTCTACCTTGACAGTCCCCCTGGGGCAGCTATGCCATACGTTGCTAATTGAGAAACGTCATTTTCACTCTCCCCCCTTTCTTTCTCCTACCATTTCTGATACTCTTCCTTGACAGGCCCCTCTGGGGCAGCTATGCTGTGTGTTGCTAATTGGGATTCTCCTCCCATTGATTAATGTCAGTCATCTAAGTTACTAAAATGTATTATTTATCTATTTTCTGTATTACATAGCAATCTTGTGTTTTGTGTTAACTGTCAAGTTTCTGTTATGTCTCTGCTGTTTTACATTCTGATGTGGAACCTTTGTAAAAGAGTGTATACTTAAAGGTTGTATCTGAATTACTAAATAAATAAATATTCAACAAACAATGAGTAAGGGTGAAACACTTGGTAGTATACCCATCTCGGGGGATAATCAGGGCACCATTACCCATTATTTATTCTATATATGTTACACCACGTACATCTCAGTTTATCAGCATCAAAAAATCGAATGTGCCTTTATTTAAAAAAACTTATTTCCTGAATACTTTGTGATTTTGAGCAACAGACTTGAAACATTATTTTATGATGACCCTGAGGCCCTTTCCTCTGTTGTCTACCTAACCGTTACTCTCCAACTCCAGTAATCTGTTTTGTTGTCCTTCCTGCCTATCTGCATCCTTTGCACTTCTTTGTGTAAACTGCAGCTGCCATACACTTCAACACATTTCCAATTTTTCCAGATATTTTTTCATCTCCCTCATTCCCCTCCTCTCTATTCACTCTTCCATATATCTTAGTGGACTCTTCAGACATGGCTTCTTCTGAATTCCCTCTCTTTCATCATTGATGTACTGTACATATTGAAAAGTACAGGACCCAGAACTGATCTCTGTTGTGCACCACTCATAACATTGATGGCCTCTGAGTGTGCCCCAGTTATGACCACTCTCTGCTTCCTGCCCCCCCCCCCGTTAGTTCCCTATCCACTTGCTTAGTTTGTCCCCTATTAACAGGTCTCCTAGATTTTCTATTAGCTAACTACAGGGTACAGAATCAAAGGTGTTGCTAATTTTAGGTACAGTTGCAGCTAGAGATCTGGTCAAAGATGTCCTAATACTTGACAATACTTCTTATCAAAATCTCTCTAGTGGCCCTTTAGTGGTACTGCAGGTAGGCAGGGGACTTTTTTAATTAGATCCTAGAAATTACAGGAAAAATATTTCTAAATAGAGTCTCTCTGAAACATAGAAACATAGAATTTGATGGCAGATAAGGACTGCTTGGCCCACCTAGTCTGCCTATTTCCCTACCTATTGGATAAGCTGCAGATCCTAGTTAATCAACAGCCTACTGCTTCCTACCCCCATCAGAATTGCCTTATATCTGTTCCATGCATTCTTGAATTTCCCCACTGTTTTTGACCCCACGGCCTACTCAGGTAGGCCATTCCATGCGTCCACCACCATCTCCATGAGAAAATACTTCCTCACATAGCCCCTAAGCCACCCCCCAATCTTTAAATTGTGTCCCCTTGTTCTTGTACATCTCTTTTTCTGAAAGATGCTACCCTCTTGGACTTTGTTGATTCCATTGAGGTACTTGAAAGTTTCTATCATGTCCCTCCTCTCCCTCTTTTCCTCAAGGGAATACATATCAAGCTCCTTTAGTATCTTTATATGTCTTCTGTTGCAGACCCAGCACCATTTTAGTTACCCTCCTCTGGACTGCCTCCATTCTGTCTATGCCCTTGCGAAGATGGGGTCTCCAGAACTGCATGGAGTACTCCAGATGAGGTCTCACCAACTGTCTGTACAGAGGGATAACAACTTTATGTTTTCTACTGGTGATGCCTCTCCCTATACATCCCTGTATCCCACCAGCCATCCTTACTGCCTTCTCAAATTGCTTACTTACCTTTAGGTCATCTGATATGACTACCCCAGGTCCCTTTCCATTTGTGTTGTTTTTAATTCCCCCCTCCCATTATGTACTCTTTCCCAGGTTTTTGTTTCCCAGGTGCATTACTTGGAACTTCTCTGCATTGAATCTAAGCTGCCATACTTTTGACCATTTCTCCAATCTTGCCAAGTCCCTTTTCATCCTTTCCACCCCCCTTATGTATCAACTCTGTTGCAAATCTTTGTGTCATCTGCAAAGAAGCATGCTTTTCCTTCCAGTCCTTCTGCAATGTCACTTATAAAGACATTAAAAAGGACCGTACCCAGTACTGAACCCTGCGATACCCCACTAGTAACCCCCCTTTCTTTGGAGTGGACTCCATTTACTATTACCCTCTGCATCTTGTTGTCCAGCCAATGTTTGACCCAGGCTACAACCCTGGGAATCCACTCCAAGGCTGGCTAATTTGTTTATTAATCTTTTTGTGTGGGACTATGTCAAATGCCTTGCTAAAGTCTAGGCAGGCCATATCCACAGCCCCTCCCTGGTCTACTACTTTGGTCAGCAAGTCAAAATGGTATCTCACTCAACCCAAAAATAAATAATTCCAAAATGTTGCTTTCATTTGATTCTTTTCATTCTTCCATCTGTTGTTTTTGATGATATTTTAGCATTTACTTTCTTGGTTCAACATTCGCCCTTTATGCATTATTATATTGTAATGTTTCAGAACATGAAGTTTCTTCATCAGACTAAGAGTTTTATTCTTATTCTAAAAAAACAAAAATGTGAAACACAATTAAATCTTAAAATTCATTTTCTACTTGGTTTTCTTACTTTAATCTATAAATGTATTTGAATGTCTAACAGGTGGAACAGACCTGTATTAATGCACATACTTTACTTTAATGTCTGTTATGGGGGTGAGGGTCAGTTATTTGCTTGCTTGGAGCTTTTTGTATCTGAATACTAAACAGAGGGTTGTTAATTTGTTTTAAAGATACCGCTTTCAAGATTCCAACTGTTGATTTCACTTTGTTAAAAATCTATATTCTTTTTTATGAGGTTATGAAATACTTGCTTTTATTCATTCACATATCTGGACTGTGTAGTACAGTACGGTCTGCTCGCCCACGCTGTGGACCAATGGGCATACAGCTGTACTGTATGTAACCCCTAGATGGCGCTATCCCAGGGGCTACTACCCCTGCCTGATTTGCCACTAACAGGTTGAGGGGCCTGGATCCGATGGCGGGTGCCTCCACCCAGAGGTCAGGGTTTGCAATAGTTAAACTAACTTGGTCACAGCCCTCTGGGACACTACAACCCCCCTTTCTTCCCACTAGTGGCCCACACATATATCAGAATTACCTTCACAGTATACACTTACCCCAGGACTGGTTCAGACACTGGGACCTCCTGTAAAATAAGATACAGTGCAACAATCACAGTACAATACTTTAACATAGACAAATACCTCAGGCAGTATAACTTTGCTGAAACAAGCAGCTCTGATTTATTTAGGGGGATATAACAAGGACAGGGAGAATCAGGTTAATTAGCTTATCACTTTACTCATCTACCTATGGCTCTGTGCACAGGCCTATCCCTACCAGTTACTGTCCCTGGGTACCCAAGCCCTAGTGGCTAGTCCAAACCGTGGCAGCTGATAGGGCCCTTTCACAGAGAAAAGAAAAATTAGTTAAACATTCAGCAGTACAGTAATTCCATTTGGATTCAGTGTGGCAATTCAACAGGGAGCGACCCTGAATTAGTACTCACGACCTCCAAACAAGATAGGGTCCTTCAATGTCAGCAGGGCTACTCTTGAGCTCCACGAGACTCCTCACACATTTATATGGCAAACTGCAACAGGCAAAAGTCCTTTAATGGCAGCAGGATTCACTCGAGCTACACAAGCCTTCTCACACATTTATATGGTAAACAGTCACAGGCAAAAGTCCTTTAATGGCAGCAGGATTCACTTGAGTTACACAAGCCTCCTCACACATTTATATGGTAAAAAGAAAGCACTATACCAGGCAGGCTGCTTCTCTATCCCGATCGCAATTACTGCACAATACCCAGGAGAACACATAGCAGATTCAGTTCCTGACAGACCGAGTGCAATTCAGCAATTTCTCCAGTCTTCTACAGGGTGAGCCTGGTTTCTACTCTTCAGATATCCTTTGATTCTCTTCACAGGACGGATTCAGTCCTAACAAGCAGTTACACAAGCTGCAGACCGGAACTCTGGGCCTTACACACGTTTCCTGACTAAAACTGCACACCGAAAAAAGCACAGGGCTCCTTCCCTCTTCACTGCCAGAGCTCAACTGAAACTCCAGCAGACAAAACCGGGCACTTCCTTTGAGTTCCTCCCAGTTCTAGGCTGGATTGGCTGTCACTCACAATAGACTGCCCCTGTTGGTCCAAAAAGGCGCCGAAGTCTAAACTACATCTCCCAGAGTCACTGCCCATACAATCCTCTTGTGGCTGGCTCAGATTATGAGTCCAAGTTCTGATTCATCCAAGGCACCATTTTAGAGCTACCTTAACCCACACTGATTGGTCCAGTTCAGCAGTTCAAAACTAGAATGGGGAACTAGGCAAACACAGTTCTGACTGCAAAGAAAGCAGGTTAGACAAACTGTAATTTCATTATTACTCTAAATGATTTCTGGCAAACAGTTACATCTTTCAGATAGGTTCCCTTTGCACTCCTAGTGATTGCAAAAATGGAGTGAATTGGCAGCAGCTCGAGTGGTACTCAAGCAGAGAAGCACACAGTCCCCATACAAACTAATTATGTCTGCAAGCAGACAGCTCTTAAAGAGACAGTACCAGAGGATCTAAAAACACTCACTGATAAATGGCTTAAACGCCAAACACCATTCAGGCTTGGAGCATTCAAGCAAGCTCCTGGAAGTCTTTTGGGAACCCCCATTTGCAGGGGGGTTACACCCTTCCTGGCCTGGGAAAGCTTGACATCTGCATCAAGCAAATACCCCCATAAGTTTCAACTGCAACCATATACATTTGCATTAGGCTCACACATGTAATCATCAGTCAATACATCATTTTACCAAGAACACATTTCTGAAACATTGCAGTACGTCACTCTTTACACAGTATTACACACACATTGTACCATAACTCAAGTTATTACCTCTTGTACATGAAACCTGAAGAGGGGCCTTCTCTATCAGTTACCTTGGGGCTGGATGGGGCAAGGGCACCATACTTAGAGGGCAACACAAGTAACTTGGAGTTAGCACTGACGCTCAGTTTGGGCAATGAGCTCGGGGACACATACACTCCTTTATGGACAACATTGAAAGGCAAGTCCACAGGCCTCCCAAGGGAATCATAACTGAGGTGCACCACAGGCTTTTCAGCTCAACCAGTCTTTCTAGGGGGAACTGTTACAGACTCTGCACTCTGAGCCTCATTTTCAGCATTGTCCTCACTTGTCAGGAGAGTCTCCAAGAGGGGGTAGAGAGGCTAGAACTTGGGGCACTTTCAGCTCCAGGAGTTACAGTTTCTGAGTCCACAACATTTGGCTCACATGGAGAGCTTTCGGACACTGGCAGTGGACTGTCAGGGCACTCACAATACTCTTCTTGTTCTGGTGTATCACCAGTCTGCCCCAATCCATCATTTTCCTCTCCCGAAAGCTCAAACAGTTCAACCATGCACAATGATTCCATTTCATCTGATCTGATGCTTTGCACTTCACTTTCTGGGAGCATTGGCTCCAGGGACAAAGCTGGGGGCTTAGACAGTCCAGAAGGCCCAGCTTCATCTCCAGTATTGACTAGGGGGATTGCCCCAAAACAATTGACTCAGTTCGTAAGAAGGATAGTATTCAAAGTCACTCTCACTTTCTTCTGATATGGACTGACAGTCATGCTCAACTGGGACTTGTGGAGGGGAACACTTTAACTCTGCTTCTGTAGGTGCAGACTTTCTTGATCTTTTCTTAGCAGCAGCTCTAGTCACTGGTCCAGAGGGGCATCTTCTGGGGCTCAGACTCAATCAAGATTTGTCCAATGGGCAGTAAATGATTTCTATGCATTGTTTTACATCTTTGAATTATTCTCAGGCCTTACTTTGTACACTGGTAGATCATCTAGTTTGCCCACTACAATGTGAGGGAGATGGTGCCATCTGTCAGCAATCTTGTGTTTGCCATGCAGTCCCAGATTTCTTAGCAATACCGATCTCCCTCCTGGAGTTCCTGTGCTTTCACCTTTTATCATACCTTTCTTTGTTGGCCAGATTTCTTTTGGCAGCCATGGTTTGAGCCAGTTGTGCACGCAGTTAGCTGGGCCTTTAACTTTGCACATACTGTAAATAGTTGTCAGCTTGAACCCCATCAGAGAGACCCCAAAACACACATCTACCGGTAGTCGAGCTTCTCTTCCAAACATCAGGCGGTAGGGGGAGAACCCAGTGGTATCACTTTTGGTGCAGTTATAAGCATGTACCAGGGTGCTAATTTGTTGGCTCCATCTAGGCTTGTTCTTTGGGTGCAGGTTGCCTAGCATATCTAGCAAAGTGCAGTTGAAACGTTCAGGCTGTGGGTCCGCCTGGGGGTGGTAAGGAGTGGTTCTGGACTTTTGCACTCCCCACAGAGAAAGCATCTCTTTGATCAGACGACTCTCAAAGTCTCTCCCTTGATCAGAATGGATTCTTTGTGGAGCTCCATAGTGAACAAAAAAGTTTTCTACAAGTACTTTGGCCACAGTGGATGCTTTCTGGTCTTTGGTGGGGAAAGCTTGGACATATCTTGTGAAATGGTCAGTGACCACCAGCACATTACTGATATTTCTTTGATCTGACTCCAAACTCAGAAAATCAATATAGACCAGCTCCATGGGTGCACTGGTGGTGATGTTAACAAGGGGGGCAGCCATCTGGGGCAAAGCTTTCCTCTGTAAGCAGCGACTACAAGTTCGAATGTGTTGCTCCACATCAGCCCCCATCTTAGGCCAATAGAATCTGGATCTCACCAAGTCAAGTGTTCTGTCTATACCGAGGTGCCCCATGTGGTTGTGCAAGGACATCAGTACTGAGTCTCGAAAGGCAGTGTGCAGCACTAGTTGTTGTTTGTCTACTTGTCCCCCTCTGTCTACTGTTTCTCTGTATAACAGTTTATTGATCAGTTTCAACTTAGGACCTTCTTTGTATAACAGTGCAGTTCTCAAATCAGTGGAGCTTAATTTGGACACATCTTTTCCTGCATAGAGGGCTTCTAAAGCTGCTTTGATCATGGGATCGCGGGATTGAGCCCGCCAAATACTGTCATTGTCCAGCTGAGGCAGTGCACCAATGTCTATTGCAGAAAAGTGGCAATAAGCAGCAGGTATGCAATTCTCAGAGGTCCCAAGCAATCCACCATGCAGTCCACTGCATCCGTGGACATTTGTTCCTCCCTGTCAAACTTCCGGCAGAGTGCCCAAATGTCAGGTTCTGCCAATCGGACCCAATCATTCTGGGGAACAGGCCTCCGGGAGAGAGCATCAGCATCTATGTGGTTCAGACCTGCTCGGTATTCGAGAGCATAGTCATATGTAGATAATGCAGAAAGCCACCTATGGCCAGTGGCATCCAACTTAGCTGAGGTCTGCACATAGGTCAAAGGATTATTGTCAGTTTTTACTAGTATTTTAGCCCCATACAAGTACTCATGGAATTGGTCAACAATAGCCCACTTCAAAGCTAGGAACTCTAACTTATGTACAGGATAGTTCTTTTCGGATGGGTCAGGCTTCTACTGGCAAAGGCCACTGGTCTCAGGCCATTCTCGTGCTCTTGGTACAATACAGCCCCCAACCCTTTCAAGCTAGCATCAGTGTGCAGGACGTAAGGTTTTCTTGGATCGGCATAGGCCGGCACTGGAGCATGGGTAAGTTGATATATGATCTCATGAAAAGCAGTCTCACAATCAGGAGTCCAGCGAGCCCCAAATACTTTACTCGGATGAAAATACACTCTTTCAGTCTTGAGGGACACTGACTTTTGGTATTTTTTGTGGGTTGAGGGATACCCTTGAGTAAGGTTAAGTAAAGGGCGGATCACTCTTGAATAGTCCTTGAAGAAATGCCGATAATAACCACAGAATCCCAGGAATCTTTGCAGTTCTTTTAGATTTTTGGGCTGTGGCCAGGTGGTCAAGGCCTCAACTTTACTTGGTCGGTCTCTATTCCTCGGTGGATACTATGTGTCCACATACTTTACTGATGTTTGAAAGAATTGATACTTATCAATGGACAGTTTAAGGCCAAAGTCCTCCAGTCGGTCCAATACCTTAAATAATCTGCTCTCATGTTCCTCCAGTGAGCTGCCAAACACAATAACATCATCTAGGTATACCAGGCACTCTAGTAAGTTCATGTCCCCACTGCACGCTCCATCAATCGTTGAAAAGTGTCTGGGGCACCTGAAATCCTTGAGGCATCCTCATGAATTCATTAAAGCCAAGCGACAGATAAAGGCTGTCTTCTCACGGTCCTCTGGGGCCATCGGGATCTGGTAGTACCCACTGTGGAGATCCAGCACAGAGAACCACTTGCTCCCATTTAGGCAGTCCAAAGCGCCCTGAATGCGGGGCATTGTGTACTGATCAGGATAGTCCACGTTTAAGGTGCGATAATCCACGCACATCCTTACTGTCCCATTCTTTTTCCTCACTACCACAATGGGGAAGCATAAGGGCTTCTAGATTCTTGTATTACACCAGCAGCTAACATCTCTTGCAGATGCCGTCTCACATCATCTATATCAGCAGGTGCCAGGCGTGAAACCTCTCACGGAAATGGTCTTTAGTCATGCAGCGGATATTGTGCTCAGCCTTGCACGCATCCTACGTCCCATTCCTTTAAAGAAAACACCTGGTCTCTCTGGGCAAGCTTCTCACTGATCCTCACTTTCCATTCAGCTGGCAACGGGGAGTTGCCGAAATCAAACAAGTCAGGCGTTACTCTCATTCTTCCTCAAACTCTTGCTGCTGGGTAGCACTGCAGTGTCTGCACAATGCACATTAGCCAGGATGCAACCTCTATTTACTCGAATGTCTCTTTCAGACACATTATGAACTTGGACCATTACCCTTCTGGCATAAGCATGGTCTTTAGCGGGCAAAATACTAGGCTTGACCAGCAGTCCTTCTGGCAATTTTCCATCGCCTGGTGCATCCAACATTAATATTTTATTCTTAACATCCTTTCTGATATGGACCTCTCCCTGTAAGGTACACTGGGCATTTGGTGCCAGGATCAGAGACTCAGGATCCTTCTTCCATACAATTCCGACAGGTTCCTCTGGTTCTATTTTTCAGCATCTCTCTGTGCCTCATAGGCCTTCTTAATTAAAGCCAGAACTCTTAAAGCTCTACTAGTCTTTGACCCCTGTTTTTCATAACACAACTGTGCCAGCCTTCCGAACATATGAGAATTTGTTCCAATCAACAAAGGGACACCATCATACAGTCCAGTGGGTGGACACACTAAGGCTAGGGTCTCTACTTGTTCGGCCACTCCAGCCACGGAGGTGGGGAAAGACAGCCAAATTCGGATATACCCGGAATAGGGGTAGGCCTTCTCACTTAAACCCCACACATGCAGTCCTTCTAATGGTTGTAAGGGTACGTCTGACAAATGCTTCTGATACCAATCCTGGAACATAATTGTCACTTGGGAGCCACTGTCTAATACAGCTCTTGTAGACACTCCATTCACCTTTACAGTGGTCTCCATGGAGGGACCCACTATTCTGGACCAGTCTGGAGAGGTGGTAGTGGGGGCCTGGGCAACTGACCTTGCCACAAAAGACGTGAGTTAGCATTTTTGGTGCCCTCACTGGGATCATTTTGTGCACCTCTTAACCACTGATTTGTTCTCTGAAGCTCTCCTTGTAGCCTATATGCAACTTTTTCAGTGTCTTTTGGGGACCGGCATTCCCTCTTCATGTGCCCATCCTTCCCGCAATTATAGCAAAACATACCTTCTGGAGTTTGAGCTGGCCGAGGCGCCACACTGGGAGCCAGGGCGGGGGTACTACCAACTGGAAACCTTGGTGCCATCTCTGTCTGCGGCGTGATAAGCATTTGGAGACATCTCGTCAGTTTCTCCACTTCCATGGTCAAGGAATTGAGTTTGGAGCTGTTATCAGCAGGAGATACAAGGGTGGGCACCCCCACCCCCATAGCAGATGCAGTCGGATATAGGTCGGGGCCCGTACTTGCAGGCGTGGCTTTCATAAAGGGACTGTTTTTGAATTCCCGGATCTCTCTCAACAGTTCGCCCCATTGTGGCATATCTTTTTCCTTGTCAGAGCACTCATTGACTGCCAACCTCTGCCCCTGAACTTCACTTGATGGGCCACCCTCAGTCACTCGGGTCATAACCGCAGCTATTGGTGCAGGTCCCTCCCGAGGTCGCCTTTTCTCAACTCCTCGAATTTCTCTCATTAACTCATCATAGGAGGGTGGGGATTCCAGTCGATTTGCCAGGCGTAACTGAAGCAACAGCAGTTCTGAGAAGGGTCAGACTTAAGGATCCTGTCCAGCCTGGTTTGGTCCAGTTCAATCGCTGGCAAACTACCCTTTCTGAGGCATTCTTGCAACAATTTTTCCAGCTGAGATACATACACAGACAACAACTCCCCTTGGTACTGTTGTGCATTTCTTACTCTCCACCATAGATCCTCATCAGAATCTGGGCTCCCATACACATTCTCCAAGGCCTCAAGATAGGCCTGTGCAGTCACTTCAGGGTTACTGGTCCGTTTAGCACGGATGGTAGCCAGGGCAGGACCTCGGAGGCTCTCACTAACCCTCTTTCACTTTTCAGCTTCCGAGCATTGCCATTCTAGCACTTGGGGGGCAACATAGTCTATCCAGGTCTCCCAGTCATACTCCCCTTGGGGGGTGGGGAGGGTGCCAGAGAAGATCCTCAACCTTCGGTGAGAGTCGTGACTAATGGCAGGTGCAGAAATAGGAGTCTGCAATGGTTCAGCCACCATTACGGGTACTGGAGCAGGAGAGGGTATTGGGGGAGGAACACCCTAGGTGGCAAGAATAGTTTCTTCAAGTCCTCCACAGTTTTCCCTTCCCCCAGCAACCATTTAGCAAATTTCTCCTCAAAAGTTTCAGACAGTGGTTGGGGCTCATTCCCCCCCTCGGGTCTTTACTGTACTTAGTTATCACTCTCCAGGCAGTGAGGGATCCCTCTGAGGTAATGGTCTGTGGCACTTTGGAGCTATATTTGGGATCCTTAAACTCTACTAGGGCCAGGAAAGTGTGGGTGAGCAGATTAGCATGCTGACCCACCATCACAGGGTTTTGTAAACCTTCCACCTTGGAAATTACTCCCTGAACAGTGTCCGTATTGATACCCAGGGGGATGTCCAGGATAAGCATAGCATTTTGGGGGTCAATCTCCTCCCCAGTACACCACTCCACCAGCTGGTGCACAGCCACTTCTGTCGGGTACCCATTTTTTTCTTAACAGTGGTTCATCATATGGCCACTAGAGGACACACAATCCCAGCGGTGAGCCTCCAAGATGTAACCCTAGATGGGCTATCCCAGGGCTGCCCTGCCTGATTTGCCATTAACAGGTTGAGGGCCTGGATCCGATGGCGGGTGCCTCCACCCAGAGGTCAGGGTTTGCAATAGTTAAACTAACTTGGTCACAGCCCTCTGGGACACTGCAACCCCTTTCTTCCCACTAGTGGCCCACAATATATCAGAATTACCTTCACAGTATACACTTACCCCAGGACTGGTTCAGGCACTGGGACCTCCTGTAAATAAGATACAGTGCAACAATCACAGTACAATACTTTAACATAGACAAATACCTCAGGCAGTATAACTTTGCTGAAACAAGCAGCTCTGATTTATTTAGGGGATATAACAAGGACAGGGAGGAATCAGGTTAATTAGCTTATCACTTTACTCATCTACTTATGGCTCTGTGCAGACCTATCCTACCAGTTACTGTCCCTGGGTACCCAAGCCCTAGTGGCTAGTCCAAACCGTGGCAGCTGATAGGGGCCCCTTCACACAGAAAAAGAAAATTAGTTAAACATTCAGCAGTACAGTAATTCCATTTGGATTCAATGTGGCAATTCAACGGGAGCGACCCTGAATTGGTACTCACGACCTCAAACAAGATAGGGTCCTTCAATGTCAGCAGGGCTACTCTTGAGCTCCACGAGACTCCTCACACATTTATATGGCAAACTGCAACAGGCAAAAGTCCTTTAATGGCAGCAGGATTCACTCGAGCTACACAAGCCTTCTCACACATTTATATGGTAAACAGTCACAGGCAAAAGTCCTTTAATGGCAGCAGGATTCACTTGAGCTACACAAGCCTCCTCACACATTTATATGGTAAAAAGAAAGTACTATACCAGGCAGACTGCTTCTCTATCCCGATCGCAATTACTGCACAATACCCAGGAGAACACACAGCAGATTCAGTTCCTGACAGACCGAGTGCAATTCAGCAATTTTTCCAGTCTTCTACAGGGTGAGCCTGGTTTCTACTCTTCAGATATCCTTTGATTCTCTTCATAGGATGGATTCAGTCCTAACAAGCAGTTACACAAGCTGCAGACCGGAACTCTGGGCCTTACACACGTTTCCCGACTAAAACTGCACACCGAAAAAGCACAGGGCTCCTTCCCTCTTCACTGCCAGAGCTCAACTGAAACTCCAGCAGACAAAACCGGGCACTTCCTTTGAGTTCCTCCCAGTTCTTGGCTGGATTGGCTGTCACTCACAATAGACTGCCCCTGTTGGTCCAAAAAGGCGCGAAGTCTAAACTACATCTCCCAGAGTCACTGCCCATATAATCCTCTTGTGGCTGGCTCAGATTATGAGTCCAAGTTCTGATTCGTCCAAGGCACCATTTAGAGCTACCTTAACCCACACTGATTGGTCCAGTTCAGCAGTTCAAAACTAGAATGGGAACTAGGCAAACACAGTTCTGACTGCAAAGAAAGCAGGTTAGACAAACTGTAATTTCATTATTACTCTAAATGATTTCTGGCAAACAGTTACATCTTTCAGATAGGTTCCCTTTGCACTCCTAGTGACTGCAAAATGGAGTGAATTGGCAGCAGCTCAAGTGGTACTCAAGCAGAGAAGCACACAGTCCCCCCATACAAACTAATTATGTCTGCAAGCAGACAGCTCTTAAAGAGACAGTACCAGAGGCTCTAAAAACACTCACTGATAAATGGCTTAAACGCCAAACACCATTCAGGCTTGGAGCATTCAAGCAAGCTCCTGGAAGTCTTTTGGGAACCCCCATTTGCAGGGATATGGGATGTTTTATTGTTATACATTTGCCCGTGATCGGGCAGTGGGGCACTTTTCCGCTTGTGCAGGAGGCGTCAGTCCCCAACGGCAGCAGCCTGGCAGGGAGCCAGGCACAAGTTGCCGGGGATGAGCACCTGCATCCAAATAGATATCATGACATGCAAATGGCCCCATTTGTGCCTTGCATGCATTATGGCCCCATTTGCATGTGCACCTTTGAATATCATGGTTGATGCACCTAGTGCAATGGCACTTGCACTAGCGCATCCCCCTGCCCCTCTCTGGCCACTTGCACTGGTGCAGTGCCACTGCACCATGCACAATGTGGGTGGCCACAGAGCGATATTCAACGGTGCTGAGCCATGGTGCAGCACCATTGAATATCACCCTGTCAGCGCCCTGGCACATCCCAGTTGTGCTGAGTTCAGGCTTGAGACCACAGCCTGGTGCAGTCTGAAAATCCCACCCAAAGAGTGTAAATCTTTTGAGTTAAAGCATTCTTTACTTCTATTGCTTGCTGTTTTACCTCAGTCACAAACTGGGGTCTCTGTTAAGGTTCATGAGGCTCTGTAACTCAAATAGGTTATCTGTTAAATTTTATGAGGCTCCGTATTCATTTAACCAGGCAGAAGCAAGAACGCTCAGTTACTTTCACCGCCATTAGCAGACCATGTTAAACTCGCTTGCTTTTTCAATTACATCTTGCTAGGTATTGGAGAAGGGGACGGGTCACTTGGTGTGCATGCTGCAAGCGTGTATATACTAATTGCCAGCAGATTAGGCCTTACGGTCTATCAAGTCTGCTCGAACCTCAGATCCCTAGTTGGGTGCTGAGGACCTCCCCTCCTTGTGTTCCAGAAACCCCTATCATCCATCCCCACCCCCCTGGGCCAGGCCATCATCTGATACATCCACTTTCTGTGTCTGTCCCACCCTCTCTTGAAGCCCTCCACTGTGGATCTCAGAACCAGCTTGCCAGGCAGTGCATTCCAAGGGTCCACCGCCCTCTCAGTGAAAAACCTCCTCCTCCTCTTTCCCTCCCCTTCCACTTTCCAACTTCAAACCATGCCATCTGGTGATACCTCCCTGCTTAAGTCTAAAGATCCCCTCCATGTTTACCCTATTTATTCCCTTGAGGTACTTGAAGACCTCATGTCACTGATGATGTCACCCCAAGTGGCCAGGTCAAACTGGAAACATTCACATTACAGATAGCTGCATAGAATGTCCCCCTTTCTTCAGCAGCTTTTCATTTGTCTTTTTTTAGCATCTATTTTCATTTTATGGCTATATTAAATATGGGTGCACATTATTCCATCCTGGCATTTATTTTTTAAATGACTCACAGAAAACAGAGTTAACAATGAGTTTAGGTTTCACTATTTTAGCATTTCATACACAGCAGAGGAGAAGAGTCAGGGGGATAAGAGGGAAGTGAGATTAGGGGATAAAGGTGATTCTATAAAAGGGAAAGGGAGAGGTGGAGATACATATATTTATAAAATTTGCAAATCTTTCATAAGTGATGATTTGCATACATTTTGTTCATATTAAATTTATGTATTCAAACTTCTTATTCAAAGGTGGTCTAAACCCAAATTTCATTCAGTCCATATCTATTTATATGTATTCTTATGGTGTAGATCCACCATGCTTCTCTTCTTAATAAAGCAGATTCTCTGTTTCTCCTTGTGTCAATTCTTGTATTTTTTCCAGCCCAGAAAATTTTAGGCTGGAAATCTAATGGTGATTCTCTATGAAATGTCTTACCAGTGGTAATCTCAGGTCACCTCTTCTTATATTGCATTTATGTTCTGTGATATGTTGCTGCAATTGTCTGGTGGTTTCACTAATATAATACAGTGAACAGGGATAAACTATGCAATAAACAACATAGTCAGAGTTGCAAGTTATAAAGTCTTTGATATTGTACTCCGTATCATTCCATGTACTCTTCATTGTTTTACTTTTCTTCCCATTGTTACAATGAACACAGTTTCTGCAAGGATAGAAACTTTTTATGTCACTTCTTAACCAACTTGTCCCAGTTTGTATTGGAGTCCAGTGTTGTGTTTTGACTATTTTGTTTGGTATAGTTGTTGTCTTCCTTGCTGTGACCCATGGCTTTTGCTGAAATATTCTTGATCCTGTTTCACTTGTTTGTAAAATCTTCCAATTAGACATTATAATTTGTTTAATTTTCCCAAAACTTTCAGAATATTGGGTGGACATTGTTCATTTTTCTGTGGGATTTGTTTCCTGTTGTTCTTTATCTCTAAGTAAATGTTCTCTTTCTTTCAATTCAGCTTTATTTCTTGCTTTGGTTATGATTTTATCTGTGTATCCTCTAGTTTTAAAACTCTGTGTTAGTTTAGTTATATTCTTATTGCATCTTTCTCCTGTAGCACTGTTTCTTTTCACTCTCAGTATTTAACTATATGGGATACTGTCTTTCAAATGTTTGGGGTGGAAATTTCTAGCATATAACAAAGTATTCTTTGAGATTTCCTTTCTAGAAATGTCAATTTTTATTCTCCCATTCTCTTTATTATTTTCGGATCTAGAAAAGGAATCGTCTCATAATCAAATTCCATTGTAAATGACAAGTTACCTGTTGCTGATTCCAAATATTCATAAAAAAGTCATGCTTCCTGTAAGGGTCCATCCCAAATTATTAAGATGTCATCAATAAATTTTTTGAATAAAATTTGTTTTAATTTGTGGGAATTGTTATTTGACTGGACATATTGTTTTTCAAAATTTGCCATATAGAGATTGGCATAAGTTGGTGCCAAGGTTGCCCCCATTGCTGTCCTTGTTTTCTGTAGGTAGTTTTTGTCTTCAAATGCAAAGTAATTATTTTCCAGGACTATCTTTGTTAATTTTAGTATAACATCCTTATCTGGTTTATTTTCTTCCTTTATTGATAAAAAACAGTCAGGTGCTAATAAGCCTTCAGTATGTAGGATACTTGTGTATAAGCTTTTCACATCCATAGTTATTAATAGACTGTCACTCAAATTCTGTTCAGTCTGGCTCAAATTTTCTAATATTCATATGCAATGTTTACTGTCTTTTAAGTAGGACCATGTTTCTCGCACTAGATGTTTGTCTGTGTTTACATTTATTTTACAAACAGGGAGAAGAAAGTGACAAAACGTAGCACTCAGAAGGAAATTTCCCTAGATAAAAGCAAGTATTTTAAAAACTCATAGAAAAGAACATAGATTTTTAACAAAGTAAAGTCAACATTTGGAATCTTGAAGATTTATCTTTAAAACAAATTAAAAACCCTCTGTTTTGTATTCAAATACAAATAGATCTCTGTAAGAGTGCCAGGGATGATGGACTTGAACCATTTTTCCTGAGAATAGGCTATGCCTATCTCACAGCACCTATATCTTCAGCCTATCCATAACCTCTACAACAGTTCCATCTAGCTGGGAGTCTGCCCACATCCTTTACAGACCCATCTCCATTTTGCCTGTTCTCTCTAAAGTCCTTGAAAAGCTGATATATATCCAATTGAAACAACACTTTGAATCCTACTCTCTCCTTAACCCTGCACAGTCTGGTTTCTGGTCCAAACACAGCACAATCACTGCATTGGCTAAGGTCACTAATAACTGGATTTCCACCGTGGACTCCAAGAAGGTCACCGGCGCAGTCTTCCTGTACCTTAGTAAAGCCTTTGATACTGTTGACCACACTATCCTAATCAACTGCCTTTCTAGCCTAGGTGAGATTCATCCTACCATACTGTGGTTCACCAGTTATTTTTCTGGTCGGTTGCAGAAAGTTAAAGCAGATGGCTGTCTCTCAGCCCCCCCTTCCGATTGCCAGGGGAGTCCCACAAGACTCCATACCAGGCCCAATCCTATTCTCCTTGTACATCAATGATCTTTACTCCCACATAACAAAGCCCAGCATTCACTTTTCTGCAGACGACACTGTATTATATACCTCTGGCACAACTCTAATGGATGTCAGGGACGTCCTGCAAGCTGACTTTGCTCAGCTCAAAAGTAACCTGATTGAAGCAAAGCTCCTTTTGAGCGCAAAGAAAACCAAGGCAATGTTCATCTTGCATAATCCCACCATTGGTTCCCCCCCCCCTCTGCAGCCAATGAACCTTATCGTCACCTCACCAGAGGAAACCCTGTAAGTAGTTCCCAAATTTAAATACCTTGGTTTCTGGATAGACAACAAGCTCACCTTCATTGACCACACTGAGGACCTAGCCAAGAGGCTCAAAGCATGGCTGGGCTTCTTCTTTCGAAACAGATCTCTCTTTCCTGTTGTGACCCGAACCATGCTTGTATTGGCCACATTTCTTCACTTCTTGACTATGGAGATTTCATCTATGTCAACTCTGCAGTCTCAGGCCTAAGTAAACTGGGCATTCTCTACCACCGTGCTATATGGTTCATCACCAGTGCCCCCACAGAACCCACCACTGTGACCTATATACAGCTGTTGGCTGGACCTCACTTGCCACCAGATGCCTGCTCCATGCAGGGATATGGACCCTCAAGATACTCCTACTCAAACTTCCAAGCTACATCACATCCCTCATCTGTATCTCCTGCAGTGCTTACTCACTTATGAAATCAAACTACATCCTGCTCGATGTCCCAAGAACTCGTACCTTTGGACAACGCACCATTTCAGTTGCACTTCCCACATTCTGGAACCAACTCCAATCCACACTAAAACTAACCAGCATTGTCCCAATAAATCTATACAAAGCCTTATCCTCATCTACAATAAAATATTCCTGTCACTGCCACTAAACCCATTATATCACCCTTATGTTAGTTACTCACACTCTAAATGAAACTGCTAGGACCTTAATAGGTCTGCAATCACACAGGAAGTAGTAGACTAAATACAACAGCTTTAGATGATTTTTTTTTTTTTTTTAGTCTTTGGTAACCGGGTAAGACCCACTAGGCACAAGTGCCTGTTTTCAGGGGCAACCTGGGAGCACTGGGCAGTTAAGTGATGTGCTCAGAGTCACACAGTATGCAAGTGGAGTTTGTGAGAATCAAACTCAGGTCTGGTCTGCTGGATGTATCAAGGTCATTCAAATCTTGTTCCTCTAACCTCTAGGCTATACTGCCAGCCCAATTTGATCCCCATGACCAGCTTTCAATACCTTCAGATCTCCTTATCACACTTTTTTCCCACTCTACTCTGCTAGTCACAAGACTCATCTTTTGCCTTCTTACCCTGCCGTTCCTTCATAAACTCCCCCTGCTGTCTTCATGCCTTTCACCTCTAGATCTCCTTATCACACCTATTTGCACTTTACTCTGCTAGTCCCTAGCCTCATCTTCTACCTTCTTTCCCTACAATTCCTTCTTATACTCCCCCTGCTGTCTCTGAACATTAACTTTCACCTATAATGCACTTATCATTTAAGTATGCAACTCTACGCAAACATCTGCTGATGCAGCATCAGACTTTACCACCAGAATCGTGCCTTACCTGGCAGTGTCATATCAAGAATTGTCAACTATGAACTGTGTGTGTGTATGTATTGTTTGCTTGATTAACAATGATACATAAGACTTGATTAACAGTATTATCTTGTATGTTATGTTTGTATATCTATGTAAATGACCCAGGACCTCCTTGTGAATGAGCTTGCTCAATGGAGTTTTTCCTGCAATAAACCTGAACTTGAACTTGAAATACAAAAAGGCTCCAAGCAAGCAAAGAACTGACCCCCACACCATGACAGTTATTAAAGAAAAGCATTTGCATTAACACAGGTCAGTTCAACCTGTCAGACATTCAAATACATTTATAGTTTAAAGTAAAAAAAAAACAAGTAGAAAATGAATTTTAGGATTTAATTGCTTTTCATATTTTTGTTTTTTGTAGAATAAGAATAAAGATCTCAGTCTGATGAAGGTACGTTATTTTCTGAAATGTTACACTATAATAATACATAAAGAGTGAATATTGACCCAAGAAAACAAATGCTAAAACACCAACAAAAACAACAGATGGAAGAATAAAAAGAATCAAATTAAATCAGCATTTTGGAATGATTTATTTTTGGATTGAATGAGATACAAATGTATAATTACTAGTGCAATTTTTTTTCAATGGGAAAAAATGGATGATATTCCCCGTAATCACCAGTCAGTTGCTACAAGTTTCACGTGCAAACATCAGTTCAGCATGATAGTTAGCGCACATAGAATTTTTTTATTTTATTTTATTTATTTAGTTAGTTTTTGTTGACCGGGTAAGTGCACTAGACAAATCCTGCCTATTTTCAGGCATGACCCAGGGAAGGGGATACAGATGAATGCCAACTGACCTTGAGCCAGATTAAGCTGTTGGTGGTATTGTTAGTGAATGAGGGAAATTTGGCCAGAGACACCGGGGAAATTCCCCTACTCTTGCTTCCTGTGAGCAGGGGGACCCTTTTATCTGCGGGACCAAGATGGTGGCTCCCATGGATCCTGGTGTGGAAGTGTTGCAGACAGGAGAGCAGGCCTCCTGTCCTGGTCTGAATTCAACAGGGGCTGAAGATGAAATTTTGGGTGAAAGTACTACTATCCCTGAAGGAAATAGTATGGATATTTATATGTCTACAAAAGGATTATGTGTGGAACCTGGTTTGGATATTGAAAAAGATGCAGCAGGTAACTTGGAATCATGACAACAAAACTTTTTCAGCTTGTATTAGTTGAAGAGGAGCATCATTTGCTGGAAAAACAACGTTTGGAAGAAAAACTAAATATTTTACAGTCTGGAGTGTCTTCTGTCAACCCGAATTTCAGGCCTGTCAAACTAGCAGATGGCACAGCTGCTCCTGAATCTACTACAGCGGGCTGGGTGAGTTTTCAAATGCTTTCTCTAAGGCTGGCAGTAAAAACACCTTTAGTGGTGAGTGCTAAAAGCCTAAAGTTTCTAGTCCACCTGTTCCCCTTTCTGTTTATGGTACAGTGCAGGAAAAAAATGTTCAAGGTTGTTTACAAGCTGAATCACGGCTACCGAGTCAATCTAAGCCACCAACTGCACCAGTAAATGCCTGCTCTGATGTGTCTATTTCCAAGGCTGGCAGTTACAACACCTTTAATGGTGTGTGCCAAAAGCCTGAAGACTTCGGTTTACTAGCTCCCCTTTCTGATCTTGGGACCATGTCTGGGTCTAAAAATGCTTAAGTTAACTCACAGGCTGAAATGCAGCTCCCGGTCTTTTCCAAGCCATTGATGGCTCAAGCACAGCTGTCAATAATGAGCCAGGAGGTTTCTGTAGCAACGGTCTGGGTGTCAAAGAAAACAAGCGAGGGCTTAGAGTCTGACTTGCAGGTGAATACATCAGCTCACCCTGTGGAGCAAAAAGTGCATGGCTCAGTTGTTGGGGTCCCACATGAAAAATCCCCTACAGTTGTTCCACTGGACTTTACACTTTCAAAGACAGCAGGGTTTGTTTTTAAACAACCAAACCCTGCAGAACAGGGGACGGCAACAATCTACCAAACCAGGTTAAACACACAAGAGAATGCTACAGACTTTTTCTTTGGGAACAAAAAATCTGAGAGTGCTGTACTAGAGAAGAAGAATTTAAAATCCATTGATAAGGCTCACCAGGTCACTTTCCTTTTTGATAAAAACACTATCTCTGGCACTGGGGAGAATATTTCTGAGATGTCTTCATGGACACTGCAAAAAAGGATGGACTAGATCCACAAAAGGGATATGGATTCCAGACCCTGCGTGGGATATTTCTTTCTCCCAAGCCACAGCAGAATGGAAGCCTGGGGTTTCTTCTAGGCCTGTATTAAATACTCCTATTCATTCTGACTCCCATACTACTATTGTGTCCCCTGCCTCAGAACTGATTCAGGACAGCTCTAAAACAGTCTCTACTGACTCTTTTCCACCTTTGATACCTGGGGCACAGGGGGTCGGAGAGAAACCCCCTCCTTTGCTGTCAGACCAGTTATGAGAATCTAAACCCTTGCTGTCTGAGCTTTTTTCTAATACTAAACAAGTGGCTGCTCCCCGCAGAAATGCAGTGCGGATAAGATATAAGGGGGGTTTGGAAAATTGACCTGATAGATATCATGTGGGGAAAATTTTATTAAAGGATTCTCTGCAATTCTCTCCAAAGGAAGTTTATGCTTTTATCAATATTTCAGGAGAAGATAATTATGACGTTAGTTTTCGAACATCTTATGCACTAGATTTGTTCTGGGAGAGGTATGGGCAAGTCAAGACATCTCCGACATGGACCTCTTTTGTAGTTATACCTCTGACTAAACCTTTAATTAAGTATGTGACCGTTATGTTTCTAGAACGAGGAGTTCATGTCAAGATATCACATACTGATTATCATAGAAATGTGAATACTCAGTTCACTGAAGCCATTTTGGATGGAGAGCTTTTCTGGACTTGGGGTGAAGTACAAGGTTAAACTACGGCAGGGTGAAACAGGAATAGAGCATATTCCAAACTCCCTCCTTTTGGGCAGACACCGTGGGTCTGTTTTATGCAGGTCAACCCTGGCCTGCTATAGGTGTGGTTCTCGACTCATCTTTCAAGCACTTGTGACAAACCCCATTGCAACAACTGTGGAGAAATTGGTCACAGCATTATGCAATGTGCCAACCATACTGCTAGACCTTTGCGAGGAATATGGGCATGCTTCTTCAGTGACTGCCCTTGGGCAGCCCGAACAAAGCAAGCTGTATTAGCCCTGAGCTTCTCATCCAGCAAGTGCAAGATTTGGTGGACCCTGCTCAGCCCGGCCCCAGTACCTCAAATGATATTTCTCAAACCTCCCCCACCCCACCCCACCCTTTGGTCTCTAATCCCCACAAAGATCTTCCTGACTCCCCTTCTTCTCTACATCCCAAACTCCGTCCATAGATCCCTTAGTGATTTCTATTGATTTAGAATCACAAGAGGTTTTGAACCAGGCTCCAGTACAACAAATCATGAAACCAGATATGCTCACCCCAGTTTGTTATTCAGATATGCCCATTCCTCCAAAAGATGGTACTAGTGTATCTTTTTCAGACCCCTTGCCTTGTAGAAGATCGTCTAGATTTTCTAAATCCATTCCCTCGGATTCCCCCACCCCAGTGGAATCTAAAAATTCATATGCTGCCTTGTTTACCCCTTGGGGAGACTCTGAAATGGAAGTGGGGGATTCGGATTCCCAAAAATCATTTAATGACCAAGGTCAGAAAAAAAATGTAGATGGTGATTATAAAGGGAAAAAAAAAGACAAAGAGGAAAAAAAGACCTAGGTACTCTTTCTAATGGAATTTTGAATGACTGGTGGTTTAGTCTGCTCCTTCAATGTTCATAGTTTGTTAAATTATGAAAAACAAAGGGTTGTGTTTCAATTTTTACATGATAAAGCCATAGATGTTTGTTTAATTCAGGAAACCTGGATGCATGCAGCAGATCAGATTCATTCTTTTAAGAAGGAATGGGTCTGGGGTCCATCCTATTGGTCTTTCAGCCAGAATGTGGCTGATGGGGTTGGGGTCCTTTTTCATTCTTTCAATTTTTCTCTCCGTAAATTATATGATTTGATACCAGGGAGAGCTTTGATTTTAGATGATCTATGGAATAATATGGACTGTCGTTTTATTTCAGTTTGTGCTGCCCAAATAAAGGCAGAAAGAGTAAATCTCATAAGAGCAATCCAACCTTTTTTAGTTACACACTATAAAATATTTCTGTGTGGTGATTTTAATTGTCCCTTGGTTATAGGGGATAAGTGAAAAAAAGGAGATACAAAAAAATATATTGTGATTCCCATGCATTATCTCAGATGATTTCTTCGGCTGAGTTATTCAATTGTCATTTACTAAATACTAAAGGCCCTAAGTTTACTTATACACGGAACAATTATTCCTCGACCATTGATTATATCTTCATATCAGCAAATGTTCCTAAAGGTTCTTTAACTATGATTCCAGTTACTTTTTCAGACCATTTGTTATTATTTTCTATGCATCATTTTGTTCCAAGATCTACTCTTTATGGCAGATGGAAGCTTAATGACTCTATGTTAAATGATCCAGTGGTTATTCAGGAGGTAACAGTTTTGTTTCATGCTAGGTTGTCGGTTGAATGTCTATATACTGATAAAGGTGAATGGTGGATGGACACCAAAGCTGACATATAAAAGTGGTTTTCTAAATATGGAAAAAAAACAGGAAATGCCTCCTTTCAGCATTATTTATCCCTTAGGCAACAGTTGCATAAATTAATTACTTTATCAAATTCATCCAATTATGATTACTCTAGTCAGATTTCCACAGTAAAGAACGCCATGAAAGTTTTTGAATCTACCAGAGCAAGATCAATTCAGTCTCTTCTGAATCACAGCACAACATCCTCGTCTATAGGTGATCCCTATGAAGCCTGTAAAGATTTAAAACATACAGGCTCTCTGGAGTCTCTAACTACCCCAGATGGCAGAACAGTTACTTCTTTAGTAGACATAGAGCCTGAAATTCGGAGACATTATGACTCTCTTGAATCAGTCAGTAATTTTTTATCCTCCGACATAAACGTTTTAAGGTCAGTGGAGATCCCGATTTTCCCAATAGAAGTACAAAATTTACAATCTCCAATCACTAAAATAGAAATTACACAAGCTATTAAAGCATTACGGCTTCATCCTGCTCCAGGTTTGGATGGTATCCCTCACTCTTTCTATAAACAATTTATTTTACAATTGGTAGACTGTTTATTTATTACTTACAATTATTGGTTTACTAATAACATTATATATTCCGAGTTTTCTGAAGGACTTCTATTTTATCTTTATAAAAAAGGGGACCGTGCTCAAATAAATAATTGGAGACCTGTAGTTTTGATGAACACCGATTATAAAATATTGGCACATATGTTAAATACTCACTTAAAAGTGTATGCCTCCAGGGTGCTATCTCCAGTTCAGTATTGCGGTTTACCTGATAAAAATATTCAACAAGCCTTAGGGACCATAAGAGATATCATGTATCATTGTAATATTTCAGGTGTGTCCAGTTGTGTGGTAACAGTAGATCAGGAAAAAGCTTTTGATAGAGTTTTACATAAATATTTGTTTGCAGTAGTAAAGGCGTACAAAATTCCATCACTTTTTATATCTCAATTACAGTTATTATATTCTTTTTTTACAGTCCGACCTGTTTTAAAAGGTGTGGTCGGACAAAAATTCACGGTACACTCTGGAGTCCGACTAGGTTGCCCTTTGAGCCCTTTGCTGTATAGTTTTTCCATTGATCCTTTACTCCATTTGGCTGTAGCATCTCTGAAATGGACTGGAATTACTGGGCTCGGCATCCCTCATGGCTTATGCATTCAAGTTTATGCTGATGATTTCTGTGCTTTTTTTTCAGATCCTGGGCAAATTAATCTTTTTTTACAAGAAATTGCACTTTATCAGAAGGTTTCGAATGCCAAATTGAATATGGGGAAGAGTAAAGGTCTTTTATTGGGCCTAATGTCCATCCTGATTCCATCTGGTATGGACTGTCTATGTCTTCCACTTCTTTAGAAATATTGGGGATCTCTTTTGGACCACATAATTTACCTGAACAAAATTGGGAAAAAGCTATTATCAAAGCAGAACAGAAGGTGAACAGATGGAGACAGTGGAAATATTCCAAAATTAAGCAAATTGCTATATTAAAAAAGTTTATTTTACCATTATTACAGTATGTAGCAGTATTATATCCATTACCCATCAAATTGGAAACACGGATCTATAGGCTATGCTTTCAAATGTTATGGGGCTCAAAATTAAATCCCATTAAACGCAATTATACCTATTTGGATCTCAAAAAGGGGGGTCTCAACATGATAGAACCGGTTGTTTTCCTCCATGCTTTGTCTTTTAAGCATTCGGTTGGCACTATACTACATAGCAAGGACAATATTTCAAAGGTTTGGAAGACAAAAGGCCTAGCTGTATATTTTAAGTCATGGCTACAAATAGCACCAAAAACACACCCACATCTGAATATTCCCCCCTATTTTTTGCCAGCTGCTCAAAAATTATATAAATGGGGTATCATGAAAAACAGTCCCATCACACTTTCCACAAAATCTCTATATCAAGATAACATTGATAGAAATTATCCTAAGGAACCCTGTTTTAAGAATTGTCCCTCAGCAGATAACCACTACATTCTCCACCAGTTAACACTTTCAAGAATTCCTCAGAAAATGTGGGAGAACTTGTGGCTTACAGTCTATGGGAGGTTGAATATAAGGGGTAACGCTAAACATAAAAGTATTAAAGAACGAAACTGTCCCTATATGGAATGTATAGCACAGATGGAAACTATGGAGCATTTCTTATTACACTGTTCTTATACAGTTGCTTTATGGAATTATTTAGCAATCAAATGGAAATTAAATTGGCTCCATTTTCTGACATATGATATACTGGTGATGGGGAAATATGGACCAGGATTATCTCAGTTCCATCCAGACTCTTTAATAGTGTTTTTCTGCTGCCTTAGATTTTATCTGTGGCAGGCTCATTGCCAATGGGTGCTACATTAGAATAGAATGTCTTTTGAATGTTTGAGCATATTAGTTTGTAAAGAACTTCAAGATATTTATAAATCAGATTGCTTAAAACACTCTACACATCAGGTGCTACAATGGTGGAAGGGTTTCACTTTTTTTATTAAATATAAATAAGAGATTATTTGCATAATTTGATCTGAATTTGTTTTGAGCTTTGTAAATTTCTTTTTCTGTTTATTTTTTCCCTTTTGATAAACATGTATCATTGTTGGTTTGGAATATCTTTGATGTGTTTCTGATGTATTTCAATAAAAATCTCCCCTACTCTTTTCGATAAGTGCCATGGGATCTTTAACATCCACCTGAACTACCACTGATCCAGGCAGATGGGACCTTGGTTTAACGTCTTATCCGAAAGATGGCACCTCAGAAGTGCAGCACCCCTCTCATGCTACACTACAGTGTCAATACTGGGATATTAACCCAAGTGCCAGATGTGAGAACTGAACTCACAGCCCTCTGATCTCCCAGCCTCAGAGGCGAGTGTGCTATCTACTGAGCCACTGACACTGTTAAACAGCTAGGGAACGCGGCACACGCTAAATTGTAAATTTTCACCAACTTGTCAGCAGCTCTTCAGTTTAAGCACTGACTGCAAATATCCCGAGTCTGGACAAATTTTTAAAAACAGTAACTCTAGCCAGCCCATCGGCACAGCGGTTGGATTTCCGCATGCGATGCCAGCAACCCGGGCTCGGGAACGGACCAGGGTCGCTGGAGGGCCAGCTGGGGGAGAAGGATAGAGTGTCCTAAGGACTGCTCTCCTTCTCCAGGAGGAGGGTGGGGAAGTGCCTGGAGCATCGATGACCCCTGGTGGAGGCCAGAAGTCACACAGCCACCGGCACTAGCACGTACAGGAGGCGGGGCGGACACCAGGCATCATTGCATGACTCTGCCTCCCACAGAAAATGGAAAAACAGACAGCTGCCAGCCACCTTCAATGAAGCCCATCATGGCTTCAATTAGCTCCTCAGGCCAGCCCTCCAACCTATCCCGAAGACTGTGGCATGCAGAGGGAGTGCCGCAGCCCCACTGTGGGGGGTAAGCCATGGCGTATCGGAGGGCCCGAGGCCGATTTGAGGAGTGGAAGTCCATGGCCCATGACCAGGCTGAAAGTACCGGGTGGCAGGCAGCTTGGGTGGTAAAAATAATAAATGAAAAAAAAAAAAAAAAACAGTAACTCTAAAAAAAATTAAATGGAAAACATTACCAGTCATTTTACCAACCTTTAAGGGCAACAAAGAGAGCATTTTATCCTGGACAAGGCAAACGGAGGCACAAAGCACAAAACAAATAGTGATATGCACCTCTTCTTTAACTACCTCACTGAAACAGGTCAGAGTGTTGATGTTAAAACTCTCCCAATGCAATAACTAGATGAATTAATAGCGATATTCATTTTTTTGTGTGAAAAAAAAACAATGGCACAGAATATGAGCCCAGCTCCATTCGTGGCATAATCGCACCACTAGACAGGCACCTTGTAAAAGAGCACTACCCACACTCCATATTCAAAGAGATACAGATTGATTTCATCAAAATCAAGTGTACTTTGGCAGCTAAATTAAAACACCTGAAGAAGATGGGCAACGGTAACAGGCTACTAAAATCACAAGCACTAACAGATGAGGACATAAACCTGTTGTACATTTCTGGCACAATAAACACAACCACTCCCACTGGACTACTGAACTTTCTATTTTTAACATAGGCATACAATTTGCCTTGAGAACCAAGGAACCTATGAGTTGCAATGGGGGGACATAACAGAAGGTACCGACACTGAAGGCAATAGTTTTTTTTTTAAATAGTCTAAGCGACAAACAAAGACCCGAATGAGAGATAACCTGAGGGATGTGAGACCAGCTAAACCATGGTTGTACCAAAACATATCAAACCTAGATAGAGACACCATCAGGGCATATTAAATTTACAAAAAAAAAAGGCCCCAACTTTGCTTAGTGGCACAGGCTCCCTTCTGTCTTGGCCCCAACACAAATGAAGCCCAGGGCTTACTTTAGTTCAGGAATATGAACATGAGCATGAACAAGCTCAGAACAATGACGTCCACAATGAAAACTGCTGCAGGAATCACTGACTGTAAGCGAATAACAAACCACTCAACCCATAAAACCTTAGTACAGAGGTTAATAGACTGTGAGGTGCTCCCAACCAAAGTTCAACAAATCTCTGGTCATTGGAACCTGCAGAGCATTAATAATTATTCAATCCTGTCAGAAAAAAACAGCATTAAATATCAACGCTCCTGCAGTTCCCACCTGATATAGAGGAAAACCAGCAGCCCTGAACATTGACTTGTGTGTTCCCAAACCCGAATAGTGGACAAGTGACTGCAAAAGAAATCACCACAACAAGAAGCTCTCTTCAAACAATATTTGGGCCAAACTGTGTGATCAACCAGGGAGTGTCAATAAACATCTATCATGCAGCTCCCTAAGAAAGCAGCAAGAAGAAACAAAGGAGTCTGGTAATTGAATCGGATTCAGACTAGAGGTACATATTCAGTGACATAGTACTATCCATGTATTAATTAGTTGCCTCCTAGAGTACAAAAAGCAAAATAAAAGTCTAACTCTAGAGTATTCGTAGTGATATCCCTTAGTATATATTAGAGAATTTTAACACTGTCCCTTAATTAATTTCAGGGACTTCATCAGACGACCTCCGTAGCCATGGCCATGAACTGGCATGCAGCAACTGACAGCGAGCACACAGAGATATGAAATTTCCATGGAGGTCTCACAGCTCTAGGATTTGTTTTTTCTACTGATGCAAAATGCTGTATGGACTCATATTGGAAAGGGAGTTTTGTTTTTTCCATTAATTCAACATTTTTTTATTATAATCTTATTGGTTTCATTTGAATAGTAGCTACTGTGTATTTCTATGTGATGCAGCACTTGAAAGGTAAAGCTGGTCTTATTTAATGCTGTTGTGTTTCTAATTGCTAAATAAAAAATTAAAAAAACAGGCTTATTTTCTGACATTAGTTGTGTTGTGCAATATGATTTGTGCACTCTGTCTGCAGACCATAAATCTATGTCTGGAAAAAATCTGGCATCAGCAATTATAAAAAATAAGACAGGGTACTGATCATGATGAAAATTTAATTTACGCCCTCGGTGAGGGATGCATTGATAAACCCCTCAAGCTTCGCTCTCCGGGTTTAATCATGCATCCCTCACCTCGGGTGCACATAAAATTTTCATAATGATCAAGCACCTATGCATTTTCACTCTCGCTCAAGCAGCAGTGAACGCTTTTGCAGTACACTCGGAGGTGTGCCTCTCCCATTCAATGCACTGCTCCATTGAGCAGGCAGGGTCCTGCACCAATGGGTGCAGGAGCTCAGTATGACAGTGGTGGTCCTCTGCTTCAAGGAAAGCACTGCTGCCATGCTGGCGCCACCGTCATGGCGTCCCCTCGCATCACGGCGCTGCCCCGCAGCGTGTCACGCCCGCCCCACAGCTTTGCTGCCACAAAGCTTGTTTTGCCGACGAAGTGCCCAATCCCCGTCGGCTGCACGGCCCCAAAACCATCCTGCTGCCACTGGGAGCCCACCCCAGTGTGGCAACGTCGCTTTCTTTTGCCGGCGGGGGTGCCCAATCGTCGGCTCCATAGCCCGTGTAGGTTGCCGACGGGGTGCCTAACTCCGGCCGGCCTCGGCCCCCAGCTATCTTCTGCCATGCTGGAGCCCACCCCAGCGTGGCAACAGTCCACGTAGTCCTTTTTTGTTTTTACCTGTAAAGAAAACGTCTAGGCGGCCTCTCCCAGCACCCCCCACAACCCGCATCCACCCACTGCGACCCAGCCTCCCCACACCCCTCACCCCATATTTACCTCCAGACTCCGTCGCAACGATCTTCGGTGGACCGGGAACATGTCTGCAGTCTTCAAAGGCGACTGCGAACTGAGGAAATGCCGGTAAGCTGTATAATGGGCTAAATAGGGGGGGTTCAACTTCATTGCATATCTCAGTAATTTTTGGGATTTTTGCACCAAATTTTCAACATGGGGTTTTTGGGACCCTTCTCACGAATGCATGTGATGGCGTTATTCAGGCCTGAAGGGTGATTTCGCAGGCACTGTGCAGTCACTGTGTGAAATCACCCTTCGGCCTTGAATAATGCCATGACAGTGACATCATTCATGAGAAGGGGTCCCAAAAACCCCATGTTGAAAATTTGGTGCAAAATTCTAAAAAATGACTGTTTTACGAGCGTGCGTTGTGCAGTTCTTACGCAGGCTCGTAAGTTCGCAATTTTCAATATTTTCACTCCAGATTTTCAACATTGCCATTTTATCACACCTTCTTATGAGCTGTACAGCTGTCATTTTTCACATCTCACCCAAAATGTTTTTCCGCCCATATAGCGCACAATGGCGCAGTCGGTCTGTGAAATCAATGTATGGAACACATTAAGAAAATCACAGTGACACTGTTCATGAGCAGAGGTCTTAAAATGGCTATGCTTGAAAATTTGGTAAAAAAAATCCTAAAAATGCCTGTTTTACGACCATGCGTTGCGCAGTTCCTACACACGCTAGTACGTTTGCGAATTTTCAATATTTGCACTCCAGATTTTCAACATTGCCATTTTACCACACCTCCTCATGAGCAGTACAGCTGTCATTTTTCACATCCTGCCCAAAACGTATTTCCGCCCATGTAGCGCACAATGGCACAGTCGGTGTGTGAACTCAGTGTATGGGACACATTAAGAAAATCACAGTGTCACTGTTCATGAGCAGAGATCTTAAAATGGCTATTTTGAAAATTTGGCGAACAAATTCCTACAAATAACTGTTTTACGAGCGTGCGTTGTGCAGTTCCTACGCACGCTCGTAAGTTTGCGAATTTCCAATATTTTCACTCCAGATTTTCAACATTGCCATTTTACCACACCTCCTTATGAGCAGTACAGCTGTCATTTTTCACATCCTGCCCAAAACGTCTTTCTGCCCATGTAGTGCACAATACTAACATACTAAAATGCCAGCAGAATAGGCCTAACGGTCTTTCATGTCTGCTCGTTTGGTCAGCCCCCACCCTGGGTGCTGACCTTGCTGTCCCCCTCGCCTTCTCTGGCTTCTCCCTTCCCAGTTCCGGATATTCTTGCTGCATTGGATTTTGCTTCCTGAACCCTTCCCCTGTACCTGTCCCACCCCCTCTTGAACCCCTCCACTGTCTCTGCCTCCACCAGCCCCCTAGGTAGTGCATTCCATGGCTCCACCACCCTCTCAGTGAAGTAGCACCTCCTCCTTTCTCCCCTGAATCTTCCCCCCTCCAGCTTCCACCCATGCCCTCTAGTGGCCCCTTCCTCCTTCCTTCGAAGCACGCTGACTGTTCCTCCCCTATTTACCCTCTTCATGTACCTGAAGACCTCTATCATGTCCCCTGGTCCCTTCTCTCTTCCAATGTGTACATATTTAGCTCTTCGAGCCTCTCCTCATAGGTCCTGTCCCCCAAGCCCCAAATCATTTTGGTTGCCTCCTCTGGACCCTCTCCAGGAGGTTAATGTCCCTCTTTAGTGTGGCCTCCAAAACTGCACACAGTACTCCAGGTGCGGCCTCACCAAGCAGTTATACAGAGGGAGTATCACTTCCCTCCTTCTGGAGGTGATCCCCCTAGTGATGCATCCCAGCATCCTGTTGGCCTTGGCTGCTGCCCTCCTACAAGTCTCAGAGTTGTTTATCTTGACATCCACCACCACCCCCAGGTCCCTCTCAGCCATTGAGACTTGTAGTATTCCCCCCCCCAGAGTGTACACTTGGCATGGGTTTCTGGCCCCAGGTGGAGTACCTTGCATTTCCTGCATTGAACCTCAGCTTCCACTTTCTAGACCATCTTTCCAGAGCCTCCAGGTCCCCTGCAGGCCACCTCCCTCCTCCCCATCCACCACCGCCCCAGTTTCGAGTCATCTGCAAAGAGACTCATCTCACTCCTGATTCCTGTCCTTATGTCAGATATGGCGTTGAACAGAAGGGGCCCAGGACTGATCCCTGTGGGACCCCACTAATGACCCTCCTTGGGGATGAGACTATCTCACCAACTACGACCCTCTGGGTCTGGTCCTGGAGCCAATTGCCTATCCATCTGATCATCTGGTTTCCAACCCCCATTTCTCCTAGCTTATCCAACAGGCCCATGTGAGGAACAGAGTCAAATGCCTTGCTGAAGTCTAGAAAGAGGACATCCACTGGTCTACCCAGGTCCAAGGCACTTGTCACCCAGTCATAGAACTCCACCAGGTTTGTCTGACACGATTTCCCCGGGATGAATCCATGCTGTTTATCAACCAGGCACCCTGACTTATCCAGGTCCCCCCCTAGCCTCTCCTTGACAATGCCCTCCATCACCTTGCCCACCACCGATGTCAGGCTGACAGGCCTGTAGTTGCCTGCCAGCTTCCTTGATCCCCCCTTGTGGATAGGCACTACATGCACCACCTTCCAGTCTTGGGGCACCCACCCTGTCCTCAGAGATATGGTGAAAAGCTCTGCCAGGGGTTTCGCCAGGACATCTGCAAGTTCCTTCAGCACTCTAGGATGTAATTTATCCGGCCCGGTGCTTTCTACGTCTTAAGGGGCTGAGGGCTTCCCTCACTCTCTCTGCTGTGATTTCCACTCTGGTACCTCTTCTCCTTCTTAGCCCTCCCCCACCTGCCAGTGATGCCCCTCCCCAGACCTGCCGATCAGTAAGGGTCCCCCCCTCCTCATTATCTCTGTCTCCTCCCATGTATGATGCAGCATCCCCATTTTCCCTGGTGAAAACTGAGGTGAAGTACTCATTTAGTACCTCAGCCTGCTCCCCCGGGTCTTGTGCCCATCTCTCCCCTGATTTAATCTGCTAATCTGCCCCTTCACCCTTCGTCTTTCCCCAATGTATCTAAAGAACCCCTTTTTCCTCTCCTAATTTCCCTGGCCAGGTTCTGCTCCTTCCTTGCCTTAGCCGCCTCACCACTCTAGTGGCCCTTCTAGCCATCAGCTCGCACTCTCGATCCCTTTCACTCCTTGAGCACTTGAATTTTTATAGGCTGCTTTCTTTCCCCGCACCACCTCCTGGACCTCCTGGTCCACCAACAGGGTTTTGGGCCCTACCGCATTTTGTCTTACTCTTGCACAGGTGCTGGTAGCATCCTGCACCCCTCCTGATGATTTCCCACCTACTATCAGCGTCCATGTCTGACCCAATCCCATCCAAATGCTCCTTAAGGATCCTTCCCATTTCCTTAAAATCCACCCCCGAAGTCGGTTACTTCTGTCTTTGTGCAGCCTTCTACCCCTCCTAGGTCCAGGCAGAACCAGACTGTGGCATGGTCACTCCCCACCAATGGGTCTCTTACCTCCAGGCCCCCAATCTGGTCACTGTCTGCCAGGACCACATCCAGTACCCGTGCCTCCCTGGTCGGTTCCCTCACCTGCTGAGTTAGGAACGCGTCTTGAAAGACATCCAACAACCTGTGTTCCCTGGTCACAGAGGATGTCATAGTCTCCCAGTCTGTTCCTGGCATGTTTAAGTCCCCTAACACCACCACCTTTCCTCTGCCCAGTCTGCAGTGTCTCCTGACATCTGCCACCAGACTGTCCTCCAGCTCCTCCGCCAGGGCAGGGGGTCTATACACCACTCCTATTTTTACTCTCTTGCCCCCTTGTTATCAAGGTGACCCAAATCGCCTCCACGGTTCCCTCCACCTCCTCTACTCCCCCTATGCCAATGCAGTTTTTGACTATCATTGCTACCCCTCCTCCCCTTCCCTCCCCCCTGTCCTTCCTGAACATAGTGTAACCCTCCAGGTTCAGGTCCCAGTCATGTCTTGCAGTGGCCCAAGTCTCAGTGACCGCTGCCACATCCACTGCTCCCTCAGTTAACATCACCTGGAGCTCAGGCATTTTATTGCCCAAGCTCCTGGCATTTAGCAGGACTACCTTCCACCCTTTCCCTATAGTTCCATTTCCCCTGCTCGTGTTCCCATGGGGATTCTGTTTTCTCCTGGTCTGCACTTTGCCAGTTGGCCTTTTCCTGCAATCCTCCTGTTCCCCAGGGGGGTGGAGACAGAGTCCATCCTTTATCGGCACCCCCTTGACAGCCTTTTCTCCCATCCCACCCCCCTTCACAAGTTTAAACCCCACTTTCACCAATGAACTCTCTATTTTCAACTTGATTCCCTCCTCCAAATTGAGATGTAGTCTATCTCTAGCATACAGCTCCTTATCCTCCCAGGTCTCCCCAATCCCCATCAACCCATACCCTCTGGCCTCACACCACTCCCTGAGCCACTGGTTTATCTCCCTAATTTTCCTTTTGTGTTCCCCACTAGCCCTTGGCACTGGCAGGATTTCTGAAGGAAACTGTGCATCCTATGTCATGACAGACCCTGGCGAGCTCCCTGAATCTTGCCTGTATCTCTAGCTCGCTATTTCCCTCAATGTCATTTGTACCCAGGTGGACCAGTATGTCTGGGGAACCCCCATAGTCCTTTGCCAGCTGATATACCTCGTGCTTAGCCCTGTGCACCATTAGTCCAGGGAAGCATCTTGTTCTAACTGGCCAGGCTTCTCCCTCCCTATCCCATTTGATACCCCTGATCATAGAAGCCCCCAGTAGGAACACTCTGACCATTCCTTTTCCTCCATTGCCCCCCCTTCCATGTCCCTCATCCTTTCTACTGGCCCCTCCACCCAGCTGGCTCCTTGTTCCTCCCCCTATCTGGGTGCCACATGCCACCCCCTCCTTATTTACCATGGCCACTCCCTCCCCTCCAATCCTATGCCTCTCCTCCTCCTGAGTATCCTTCTGTACCTTGCTAATTCCCCCCTCACTGCTCGCAACTGGTCCTTCTCCCCCATCTGCTAAACTAGCCTGACTCATCCTCCTTCCTTCCTGTCTCCATTTAGTTCCTCCTTGCTCGTCATGCTCCCTGGCCTAAACCCTCAGCTCCTTTACTGAATCCTCCTTGTACTTCTGGTCCTTCTTACCTTTCCTCCCAACTGGTCCTTCTCCTGCGCTTTCCTCCCTCTTCCCCTGCCCCTCCTGCTCTGATTCACTGCTCCCCATTCTCCTGCATTCCAGGTCCCCCCTGTTCTTTCTGCTATCTGGCCCCTGCCTCCTGCCTCCCACTCCCACACCTTTCCATCTCTAACCACCTCTGTCATGGCTACATCACCCCCTCATCCTTGAGCAGAAGAAGAGATTGAAGCAGTTACTGAGTATAAGGTCTGATCCACCTCCCCGCCTTGCTTCCTTCTGTCCAGCACTGGCCATCTGCCTACTTCCCTGAGAATGTTGTCCCAATGGCAGTCAGTCTCTGAAATCAATGTATGGGACACAGTAAGAAAATCACAGTGACACTGTTCATTAGCAGAGGTTTTAAAATGGCAATGTTGAAAATTTGGTGAAAAATTCCTAAAATGATTGGTTTACCAGCGTGTGTTGCACAGTTCCCATGCACGTCAGACGCTTTGTGAATTTTCAATATTTCCACTCCAGATTTTCAACATTGGCATTTTACCACACTTTCTTATGAGCAGTACAGCTGTCATTTTTCACATCCTGCCCAAAACGTGTTTCCGCCTATGTAGCGCACAATGGGGGTAACAAAAAGGTCATGCTGACAATTTATTGTGCAAATACCAGCAATCGCACAGGGCATTAGGGTAAAGCACCATACATGCCAAGCACCACTGCAAATACCTGTAAGTGAACGTTCGGCATTGACAAATGCTTGTTTCTTTATGACTTGCTGGATATTATCCATAATAATCACACACCCCACATGATATAAACTCTGTGAAACAAAAGGGAAGAATATTACTAACAGATGCAAGAAAAATAGAATAATAAAAGTTAAAAGGAACCTTGGGAGACATACAAATGAAGTGCTACTACTTTGGTCACCCATTAAAAGAAATCTATTATATTCATCTGAGATGACCTTCCCACTGTGAATCCATGCTGCCTTTCGTCCTGTGCCCCGCTGGCCTCACGGTACTCAACAATTCTTTCTTTCCAAAGTGATTCCATGATTTTCCTACCAGTTGGGTTAAGCTAACAAGTCTATACTTTCCTGTCTTTGGTTGTCCTTTAGTGGTACTGCAAGCAGAAAGGAATTATCTGACCATGTATTTTGCTGCAACTGTGCAACACACCCACTGCTTTGCCCCATCCACTAAAAAATGTCAGTCAGGTTGACCTGGCATGATCCTGCTGTTACAAACCATTTCCACTAAGAATTCCACTATTTATCCTTATTGATGTTTTTCATCAGCTTATAATACCTGTGATAAAGGTCAGACTGACTGACCTGTAGTTACGATGCCATTCCATGGCTTTTGCAATTTAGAATCTGAGCCTGCAGACAATGGATGGGATATGATTCAGGTCACAGATGTGATTGATGCAAGACCATTGTGAATGCCCACACACAGCAGTGAAGCAGGAGGGACCTTGGAAAGGCAGGAGATTGTTTGAATTTACATGCTAGAAACCTGGCTGCTAGGAGGATATGCATTTTCAGGAAATCAAGAATGTGTAGAAGTAAGCCTTCATGAATTGAGGCAGAGGATGTCCATGCCGTTATCCTACGGTTGCCCTACCATGCAGGTGACAGGTTCTGAAGGGATACCAGAAGCCTATAAAAAGGGGTGGACAGGTCAGGGAGGGTAGTTAACAACAGTGCTTCCCTGACTAGGAAGAGTTGGCACTGCGCACACAGCACTTTATTTTTTTATTTTTATTTATTTAGATCTAGGATTAGAAGTACCTTAGAGCCAAGGCTTTTTTACAAAGGTTCCACATCAAAAAAAAAAATACAGATTGAGGAGAGTAACAAGTCAGAACTAACAACAAGGTGGTAGTGACATGCAATTTGCATTTTGAGACAATTTGAATAAACTAGGGGAAGAAAGCATCCAGAGGCATTGTCAAAACAATAGACATAAGTTGAGAAGTGCTGGGATCCGGGGGATGGGGAGGGAGGCAAGGGGATAGGACAGGTAGGGGGTACAGAGGTAGGAGAAGTGGGGTGGGGGGATGGAAGGAAAAGGAAAAGTGCAGTATGCACTAGTGATCCTTATTGCAATTTATGGACATTCATCTCCAACCACAGGGCACACTGTACATGGATGTTGTCATAGTGTGATGCTGCACAACACCATGAGAAGAAGTGAGGCACAGTGATAAAACTGGGGTCACTCTATGTCAAGTGTACTCAAGCCCCCAATGAACTAAAGGGCCTGTGCCATCAATCAATGCCAGGCCTGGAAGTCTGTTTTGGAGTGCAGCGGGATCTTATCCACCTTCTGAGCCAAGGTGGGTGAAGTAGCTCCTGGCAGGTGGAAACTAGCTAAATTAAAAAAATACAAGAAATACATGTAATACAAAAAGGATCACAAGAGAAACACTTCCAACAGAATGTCCAGACTCTGGCAGCACTGTAGCAACAGCCCACCACCATCCAAGGAACAGGAAGATAAAACAGGAGCAACCAATGCAACAATGCCAGAGAGGGGTCCAGAGAGGAATGAGGCCTGGACCACCACAGATCTGAAGAAATAGGGGTGTTCAATATAAGGGGACTGCAATACACAACAGTAAGGCAAAATGTTGAATTCTAACAGGAGGAAAGCATGGAGAATGGTCAGAAATGTATAGTAGTATGTGACAGAGCAGTGAATAATTGTTTGACTTCCTTGATCATTAAACAAGCATAGGAGATGCATTTAAATTCATTCAATAAATATACACCATATGGTATGTATTCATTAAGACCACTGCCAGGAATAAATAAGCTGTGAATTCAGAGTATGAGTGAATAGAGAAGCTGCAAGGCATCACAGCAGCTGGCTATTTGTCTGGAGCCCTCCTTCCCTCTACCTGGAAGGAATGTAGGATACCTACCCTGGGGGGTACAGATGTCATGGCAATGCCATGAGGGGAGGTCCCAAAAGGCTGCCTGGAGGCAGTGGCTTGGGTGGAGGGTGGCGAAAGAAGGATCAAGTGAGCTGAGGGCCAGCAGCTCTCTCTTCTTTCCCCTCCATTCATGAAACTGCAAACAACTCCTGTGACTAGCAGTCACACAGAGATAAGGGCCTAGATCTGGGCCTTGCAGTTGGTAGAGGGGAAGAGCATTGAAGGGCAGAAGCTGTAGTGCTATAAACTAAAAAGCTGCCTCTAGTGCTGTGCATATCTCTCAACTGCTATGAATTTTGTATAGCACAATGATTTTACACTCAAATTTATCCTTGCACAACATAGGTTTACTGATGTCCTTAATAATGTTAGTGGGGCCAATTATTTGTAGCTGTATCATTGTTTAAAATAAAAGTGGCACACATTCTAGCCTTTGCTTTGATTCTTGCAGGCCAGTGTGCTTAAATTAAATGCTGAGAGGTTGAGAGGTATGGTACTGAGCCTTACAGGGGCTGTGGGTTTAAACAAGTAAGGGATAATTTAGACAGTGATCTGCAGAGTAGGTCCAGGCCTAAATGGTTAAGTTTGAAATGGTTGGATTAACTATTTTCTGATCGGGCAGTGATGGCAGGCCACTGCCTGCTCAGGTTCTGATCCGTAGAAGGCAAGTTGCTGAATGAGAGTGGTCGGGAATCCAGCAGTACAATGGGGCTTCCATTCTACTGGCCAATGCAGGTTATTTACTCCCCCCTGCTACACCACTGTTCCCCATCTTAATTGGTGGTCCCCTACATTGAAGGCACTCCCGCAGTTGTGGGACTGTTGTCACATGGCTCGGCTCCTTGGGGACTCTGAGGTTCAGCGCAGAGATGTAGTGGGAGCTAGACTCTAGGGATCAGGTCAGCAGTAGTTGAACTGCTTATCCATGTTCAAAAAAAAAATGATAGTTTTGGCACCCTTGTAAAAAAAAATGGAGCTTCAAGCTCTCCCGGCTCGGGGATCCGGCCACCCCCTCACTCCCTCTAGTACATCTGTGGCTCTCTACCTACCTTTAGGTCCAACCCATTCCCTCTGAGGATGTTGAGCATGCATAGGCTTGATGACGCTGTTGCAGAGAGTCAGAGACTGGTTGGATTCTGGCAGTCCAAGGAAACAGTGGTAGTAGTAGTGCCTCTAGAAGGATGGGGATGACCCACATTTTGTGACCAGGTTCCATGGGGCCAGCAACCTCAGATGGTTGAGCTCATTGGTCACATGTCCCTCCAACGTTTGGGTCCGGGTCGCAGTGGATGTCAGCCCAGGTCCACAGGTTTTATGTTAAATGGCACGAACAGAAAAACTCACGGTAATGAGGTTCATGATGCTATACAGCCTCCAGTACTAGTAGTCCCAGTAGCCATTTTGTCCACAGCTGTTCAGAGTCTGCTGATCGCTCCATGGGCCTGCTAGGTTGCTGCCGATATCAGGGTTGTGGAGTGGGGAAGGTTTTCAAGTCGAGCATCCACCATGGCGGTGGCATCTCGCACGCTCCAATATGTGTGTGGCAACAGGGCCATGCATATCACACTGTCCGTATGGTATTTAGCAGGTACCTATATGGGGTAGTGATAGGAATTTTTGTAGACAGGACTTCATTTATACAAAAAAAAAAGAAAAGTAATTTTAAATAAATAAATAAATGAAATAAAGGGAAAATTTGTGGCTGGAAATGCACACCAAGCGAGGTCCATGACCAGCCCAAACTAAGGAGTTAATCAGCGTGTGTTCCCTACACTCAAGTTCACTAGCTTATTGTGATGCAGTGTCACTAGCACGCTGTGGTAGGGAGGTCATAGCTTGCTAAATGGGATGCTGGCACACAGCTGTCATCACTAGCAGTCTGTCGTTAGGCCGGCATGTCTCTATCACAGGCTGACAGTACAGCCGTTAGTGTGGGGTAGTGAGAGGTGTAGGACAGTGGCACAGCCAGCAGGCTTGGGTCAGGTACAGATCCACTACCAGTATTTGGTGTGACCCTGAATATGCAGTTGTGGTGAGCACCACAGCCCAGAGGTTAGGGTTCTGGCCAGGATGGGGCTGCGTACTTCCAGCTGGCATATCTGGGTTGGATTAGGCTACTACAGTGGTCACTGTGGGGTACAGACACATCTGCTCATCACAGGAGTGAATGAGTGAGCCACACCCAGTGGTAGTAGCTAGAGCTGCTGCCTCTGGTGATGTAAGGGACCTGGGGCTGGGGTTCAGTCCTCCCCAGGTTCTACACAGAGATTAGTTTATCCAAGTTGGCATCTACGGTACACCAAATAATAACTTATTAACTTCCCTGAGATCACCCCCTGAGAATATCAGGCATGCAGGCAGTATAGCTTGCTAGTTATAGGTAGGGCTAAAAGTTTTTCTTGGGGGTTACAGATTTCACGATTACCATGAAACTGGATGTCCCCTGTGAAAAATCTTCAAATTGCCAGTTGTACCTAATCCTCGTTATAATTTATTAGGTCCCCAAATTAAATAGCTGAGTTGTGATTTGCAGCTGCAGGTCTGATTTGTTTAAACAAAAAAACAAGTCCTTGTTGCAGGGGGAGGACAGCCATATTCAAACTGTGACCCCGGCTCCTGGCATCCTGAGTTGCAACTTGCGGCTGCAAACAAGAATCACAAATATTGCAGTCCTTGGTGCAGGGGAAGGACATCCAAATTCAAAACTGTGACTACCCCCAGACTCCTGGTTTCTTTGGCATCTGTCTCAGAGAGCAAATGGGACTAAACTGGAGGGGGTAGGAGGCAGCACAGACAATGTCAATGGACAAGTCCGTTTCAAGTCTGTTTCCGGTCTCCCCTCTAAGCTGCGACTTGCGGCTTAAAAATATATATATCAGCACGGGACCATGAAATGCTGTGAAATCGGCATATTTTTACCATGAAAAACTTTTAGCCCTAGTTATAGGCACTGAAAAGCAACTGGATTGTTGATGTTGCTATTAGAGTTTGAATATGGGGGTGAAGTAGTTAGCTCATTTACCAGGGAAATTTCGTGTTGAGTATGAATAAACTGTATTCTTTCTTAACATAGCAGACAACACCCCCCTTTCTAGAAGCTTACCACAGTCCTAGGCTGGGATGTTGCAAGGTGACACTCACATGCTGCAGGAAACTGTACTGCATGACATAACAATGACTCTCTGATGGAAACAGATGAATATACCTTACAGTTGCTAACATGTACCACTTATAAAAATGATGCTAGATTTAAACACCAACCAGCTATTATTGAGATACCGGTAATGTATAGGTAGACAGGGACATTCTGTATAGGTCTTGTTCCTAATGGCAACAAATCAAACTTATTAAGACATGCTGTTTGGTCTGGGGGGGGGGTGACCATGTGCCATCACCCATGGCGTTATATGGCAATACAATAGGGTTCTGTTCCCAACTCACCATGGGGCATGAACTTCAGTTCATTAAGCAGAAAGTCAAATAACAGGTTATATTAGATCAAGCGGAGTATGGGAGTATTTTACTCACTGCCTTACAGAATCTCTGCCCGCTTTCTTTATCATTATCTTTATTATCTACATTATCTTTATCTCCTCCCCAACCTTAAGCCTATCTAAACTGGACATACTCTAGCACCGTGCTCTTCGCTTCATTACTAACTCTGTGTAGAGGACCCACCACTGTGATCTTTATGCAGCAGTTGGGTGGACCTCCCTTGCCACCAGACGCCTCCTGCATGCTGGCATTTGGACCCTCAAATTACTACTCCACAAACTGCCTGTCTATTTAACGTCTGTCATACACATCTCGCATAGCGCCTACTCTCTAAGGAAATCTAACCTTATCCTACTAGATGTTCCCAGAACACGTACCACAGCTGGCCAAAGAGCTGTCTCATACGCCCTCCCAAACATTTGGAACCAACTACAAGCCATGCTGAAGCTAACCAGCATCGTATCAATTAACTCCTACAAAACACTAGCTATCTCTAAATTAAAAGACATATGTAGGTGCTACTAGGCCCCCAACGTCAAGTCAGCTTCCTAGGTACCAACTGGCCCTCTACTTATTAAGTTGAAATGTGTTACATAATTTAGGGCAAGGTTAAAGCTGGAATGTACTGCATATATAGCATAAGGACTTCTTTTGTGTATACCTCTTGTATTATATATTTTTTCTTTGTTGTTCTACATTTTATATCTCCTGTCTATGCAATTGCAAACTGTATGTGTATGTGCCTCAGGACCTCCTTGTGAATGAGCTTGCTCAACAGAGTCTTTCCTGCAATAAACTTGAATTGAATGGAATTGAACTTGAATTTCTGTTTTTGAGAAGAGTTTTTCCAGCAGGTATGTTCACTGTCTGTTGGTCCCCAGGCTCATATGGGCAGCAGCATTCATGTTGCTTCCCATGGATTTCCACACTAATGGACTGTCACTGGCAGGGGTAGGGCCTGAGCACAGCATGGGTATCAGTGATAGATGCAGGAGATTGAGTGAGGGGTGGAGTACTAGAAATGTTCCTACTTCAACTGCCTGAAGCTCTGTTATTGTGCTCTCACTATGCATACAATCCAAGTAACCTGTGTACTGGAGTCAGCTGTGCATTATTTGGCCCTACCCACCAATGTTCTAATTATAGAAATGTTCCTCACAAACAGACACAGTTGTCTGCAAAAGAATAGGACAGGCCATTATAGGACTGAGTAAACAAAAATGCTACTTTGCTGATGTTGTATTACTTAGGTACTTTGTTCACAAAATACAGTCATGGCAGGAAACAACACAATGTGCAGTTTTCAATTGGAAAACTAACAAGCACACCTTGAATAATTAGATCCTTCACAAAGTTGCTGTTTAGAAAAAAATTTTACTGTTCAGATAGGTCTAGTGACCGAGACCATGAGCACAACAAAGGCAAGAATCAAGTGAGTATAACATGATTTAGGCAGGACAATATGGACCCTTGATCACTGCAACAGACTGTTTTTCCTCAAACAGTCACAACTGGGACTACAGTAAGTGCTGTAGTTTCTTAGTTGTTTTCATTTTTCTTATACTTTGAAGGTTTTAGTTAAGATACCATCGTTGCAACATTTAGGGGAAGCCAGAAAGTCTGTTTCAACGATATTGTCAGAACATGGGATATATATTTCAGGTCTTGCAGGACACAGCTGACCAATAGCAGGACGGCCTGCGAAAACCGGGACAGGTGGTATCCAGCTTACCTTTATAGGGTTCACACACTGGTTAACACAGGTTACATTTGCCATGTGATGAAATGCAACCCAGTAAGCAGTTAACATTACATTTTCCCAGTTGTAATGATGATCTGGACCCCGAGTACAAGAAGAGCTGTTTGGTTCAGGGCCTCCTCTTCCACAGATAAGAGGCAGTGAGGTTCAAGTGGGGGCCAGGCCCCCTCCACCTGGTCATGACTGGCATGGGGCACTCCCTCTGGGATATGGGAGACAAATAGATACATGAACAACCATAATAACAATAATGATCAACAAATTAATAAATACACACATGGGGTGGGGGGAGCAACTAAGGGTTTGGGCCTGCAGAAGCAGCATGCACCACCTTATATTCATAGGGTCCATCAGCTAACCAGCCTCTGAAGGGGTATGAATGAGCCAGGGAGGGCTGAGGTGGCCCCAGCATGTCCAGGAACCAACCTTCTGGAGTCTATTGGTGATACTGTGTCAGGGCAAGCACACAGTCCATACTGATTATCAGTCCACTGCTAGTGGGTTTGTCCATTAACTGGTATGATAAGGACTTAAATCTTGCAAAGATGACAGACTTATCTTGCATAGCATGGCCTCTCATCACCTGGGGAGCAGCAACCGGCCAGCTGCCAAAGGGGCATGGGTGCTCTGCCAGAGGTCAGCAGCATTCGTGTACACCACCACAAGTGACCAGATCAGCCTAGCAAATTTTGTGGGGAAGGTAGGCTTCTGGATAATCCAGGTAAAAGGTTAGGCTCTGGAGCAAGTGATAAAGGGACTCCATGGCAAGGGCTGGGTTGGAGTGGCTGCAGGGAGATGCCCTGGTGGCAGACCAGTAGGCCTTACGCATGGGTGCCTGTAGAGTAAGGTGCCGTGAGGACCAGCCCTCAAGCATAGCACAAGAGATAATGTGGACAACAGGTAGGTTCATAATGGGTAATCAAGTTTGCAGGATCCTAGCAGGGTTCCAGAAAGGGGGGTTCCGGCAGCCACATAAGGCAATTACAATTCTACCACCACAGTAAATTATGCAGAATCACAGGGCCAGCTGCAAGCTGGAACATAACCAGTATTCAATGGATCAGGGGCTTAAGCTAGCTTGAATGGATGAGTTTCAAGCCCCTTCTGGGTCCACCACAAGGGGTCTCCCTTCCCACCAGTTTAAGCAAGTAGGGGATATAGGGCTCTTAGGGTACTGGGCAGACCCAAAAGGCCCCTTGTGGGAGTCCACTTTGGACAGCCACAGTGGTGACAGTGGTGAGTCATGATCCAAGGAGCATGGGGCTGAGTAATGGAGCATTACCTTGGGGGTTATGGAGTGGTGCAAGGGGTGCCGGCTGGCACAATGGAAGATACCAGAACAGCTTTTCCCAGCTCCAGGGATATCGGAGTAGAATGGCAGATGGTTGGGTTGGGCTTCATGGCACCCCAACAGGCAGGCAGTTTCCCAGCAAGTGGGACAGGGAGCAATTGGAGAGGCAGGCAGTTGGACACTACAACAGCAGCACATGCACTAACATTATGTTGTCTCTTACAGGTGCCATGGAAGGTAGTAAGAGCAGAGAATATGGGACATGTGTTCCCACTGGACAGCAGCAGGTTTGGCCAGCTGGACCAAGGAAGGGGCTCCTAGGGTACTGCTAGAATGGTACAACTGCTCTATGGAGAGTCTAGCGATGGGCAGCACTCAAGCACTTTGGTTCCCCCTTTGAAAAGGTTCTCAATGGGTGACGCCCAGTGCAGCGGGTTTGCTGACCAAGTAAGGACATTGGTGCAGCAAGCTGCTTGCAGAGGGGATGGTAAGTTGGGAACCTTAAGGCTGAAGGGCTGGTGATTCTTCCTGCAGCACTTGAGGAAGTGTGGGAATGGTAAGAGTGAAATAGACAGATAGTTAGGCGTTAGCTTGGTAGGCAGGTCTTGGAGGTTAATTGGAGCAGTGGCTTGGGGTGGTCAGACTGTGTTCATCTTGTGGCAGCTCAGGAGGATTGCAGACCAAGGGTACAAGAGGCAAAAGGAAGAGATAAGTTGAATTCTCCTAAAGGGCTCATTACTTCTGATCAGCATGAGACTGGGGACTGCAAGACTGAGACACAGATGGGAGGGGTCAAGGTCCAACCTCATTAGGATTATTCCTCTGGCACAGTGGCACCAGATGTGGGTGGCCACAAGGGTACTGGGACAAATGACCTGACCCACTCCAGTTGGAGGAGTTTTGATTCAGTAGGTACATCAGTTATCAGGCCTGCACTAGAGTGGCCCAAGGGTTGGAGGCGAGAGTGTGGGAGACCTGCATGAAGGCTGCGTATCCTCCCAGCAGTGCACACTGCTCCTAAAAAGTGGTGATTTACTTCAGTAAATGCATAGCTGCAGCCATTTCCTCCAAGACCTGTGTTGTGTGGTTATTTCAGGGGAAGGAAATATGGTGAAGGCAAGGGGAACATGGAATGTTTCAAATATTTTTGAATAGTACCCCAGCTGGTATTTTCAACAATCCTCTAACAAATACAAAGATGTGTTTGTTAAAAAGAAATGCAATCTTGGTCAGCTTGATGGATGTACAGTATCAGATCTAAAGCTAAATAAAGGCAAGCATATTTTTGTAGTTAAGGAGGAGAATCTTTTCTGATACAGTTTTAAAAATCAACACATGCCATATTGCTTAAGCCACTAGCTTCTTAGAGGGATGCATTTTTAGTCCATGATAACAGTGAGTTACACAGAATTATTAACTGTTCTGCCTGTAAGATTATTCAGTTTAAAGCTGCTATTAGCCAGCTCAGACCAAGTTCAAGTATCTGGGTGAGGTCTGTTCCCTGCATATGACTCTGCAGGCAGAAAAAGACAATGCAATGAGGAAGGGCATGTCAGACTGGGGTGAAAAATGTTCCCATGTTTACCAAAAAAATGTAAGGTATGCAGCAAGCATATAGGGAAGTTTATAATTACTTTGAGTACAGTTGCACTGATCATCTCAAAGAATTTGCTGTACATTATGTTTTGACTTTTGTACAAGTTTCATCACCATTTTTCTATAGATTTTTTGCCTCTTCTGGCCAATATTCCTAGGATGTTCCCTAGCAAAGCACTAAACACAACCTCTGTTTTTTAAGACAAATTGCCAAGATCATTTAATGAATGTTTTTCAGCCTTCTCTTCTCTAGTTTTTTAAGTGTCATCCTTTTATTATGGAACATCATTTGTATGTATATACTGTACGTGCATGATACATTTGCTATATCTTATGTTTGTATGTATGTAACAGTCTTAAGCTGTCACTAGTATTGTGCAGAATGTTCAAATTCTGATGAAATGGAATTCTGTGGAATTTCAAAATATACTAATTAATTATGCAGAATTCAGTTAGAAACTGGTCAGAATGCTATTCTACCTATCTACAAGTTTTATGTGGAGCCCCATTCTGTGTTTTCCATAGAACATGTTCCGCGTGTATTGTGTGCAAGTTGCATGGAACAAGTGACTGAATTTCATCAAATATGCATCAATTGTTTCCTAATGGCCCTAACACATCTGCCTGGGTGTCCTTTAGGATGATATGATGGCTAGTTGTCAATTTTGAAATGGTGTCCAAATTCTATCATTGACATCAACTCTGCAAACGGAAACTGAAATATGGTATTCCACTACTTATTTATTATTTGGAAAATGTTTCACCAGGAAAGACAACATGAGCAGTAAACAGCTTGTTTCCAGAAGCATCCTGGGTGGGGAGGGGACACGAATTGGGAGAACAGGCAAGCACATACAGTAGCAATAACAGAGCAAAACAAGTACAGTACAAGTCACATTAAACTGTTCCACCAATGAGTTGGTGTAGCATTGTTTTTTTACAGTTGGCAATGCACTGGCAACTCATATTGCATTGCTTTTCAATGTTTAAGCAGCTCAAGAGAAATATTTGTAAAATGTTTTTGCCAATCAATTGGAATGCATCACCAGACCAGTCATGGTGCAATGCAAAACAGAGTTTTAAATCTAAAGGAACAGTTTGTGCAGGGCTTTGTGCTGGATCCAGCAACACTTATGCAGCTCACTCAGAAATGCTAAAACAACAAATTGGAGGAACAGTTTAATGTGACTTGTGCTGTACAATTACTAAAACAAAACAGTGTGATGCAATTACAGAGCAGAAATAACCCAGACCAATTGGCCAGGGTAAACAAAACCATTTTTGGATATAACGTACATTGCGACAACCCAAGAGCAGGTGATCAAGTAGGGTAAAGGTTAGAGGATGGATAACACATTTGAAGTGCTAGACATAGCAGGCTGAGCACATGATTCGAAGTGCTATTATATATCTAAGGGTGGGCAATAATAAGACAAGTGGGGAAGTGGACAGGCAAGGGTTAAAAGGTGGGGGATGGAAGAGGGAGAGAGAGAGGGACAGCCAAGATCTAATCCCTTCTGGATGCTGAGAAGCCTGAAAGGGGGACAGGACCAAGCAGAAAGGGAGGGGGGAGGTAGAGAAGAGAGGCGGAGGAACAGGAGGGAAGGAGAAGAATAGGGAAGTAGGGAGGTGGGTAGGTGATGAATTTGAAAGTGGGGGTAAGGGAGGGGGGGGAAGAAAGAGAAACAATCTATACTCCTTCATGATGCAGAGAACACTGCAAGGGGTCAGGATTAGAAAGTGGGGGAAAAGGAAGAGGGGTAGAAAAGAGGGAGCCAGGATCTATACCACTTCTGGATGACAGAGAACCCTGCAAGGAGGATTTTTCCTGAAACAGTTTAGTTTTTTATGGAAGCACTTAGTAATTCGTGAAACAAGTCTTTTCCCAGAAAATGATTCTGTGGATACTGCATGTTAACCTGTGGGTGCCTTTCAGACAGAATATCCACACCATGTAAGTCTACAGGCACCTTGCAGTCTTGCAGAACTCGTGAGACATTCAAGACAGGATGATCTGCTTTCTGGAGCTGTAAGTTATGCTGAATAAAATGCTCTCCTGTCCTACTAAAATCTTGCTTATTCCTATATACTTTTACTATAGACTTGCCGTTAAGGTGGCAGAAAAATCTTCAGAGGTTTGTTTTGCCAGATTTTGCATTTTTCAGTCTGAGCTAGTGTACATCTGACTGTAGTTTCTACAGTATCAAGGAAGGGGAAATTGTGCATGGCTTTGCACACTCCATCTTGTCAGGCAGAGATGTTGCAAAGTTTTACTTCTCAAGTTAATTTCATGGTAAGTTCTGAACTTTTGTTCTTCAAGAAGCTTCATGAAGTTCTTAAAGGCTGCACCAACTTGGCCAAACTGTGTATTAAGTAATTTTGCAGCCCCCCCCCAACAAACTGTACCCTAACTCAATGCCCCGCAAAACCACACATACCACTTAATGATAGCTACCTGCACCCAGTCATCCTCTGCATAGAAAAAACCCTCCTCACCTCCCCCTTGCTGCCAAGTTCATCAACAATCTCCTGTATGCTAGGAGCCTTTTACCTAAGGTTAATCTTCTTCAAGTGTAGTTCTCCCAGCAAACTCTTGATGTCCTCTATGTCTCCAAATCCTGACTCACTTCTAGTGTCACTGACAGTAATGTAGCCATTTCAAGTATAACCTCCACAAGTAGGACCACGGCAAATGTGGTGGTGGAGTTGCCATCTACATCCGTCAGGGACTCACCTGTTCTATTCTGTTAAAATGTGTTGTTCCTTCCTTGCACATATTTATTCTGTCTAAGCTCACCGTTCCCTCCTCTATTCCTATTTTTGTTGGTGGAGTCTATGCCTCCCCAAAGCCTCTACCTTTGTGCTTTCCAACCCTATTACATCCTTAGCCTCCCACTTTTCAGAAAAACTGATCCAGGGGACTTTAACATCAATTTGTTCTCCCCTGCTTCCAATCCAACTATCCAAACATGTGAGTCATTTAATCTCTTCCAGTTCATAAATGAGCAGATTTAGCTTAATACCCCACTCTACCAAACTCTCTCATCTCAGCTAGGTCCTATTCTATCTGTTATTACTTCAAACTGTCACAATCCACAGAGGACCACTTTAGCTAGAGGAGACTTAGATACTCCTGTACTAAGGCTATCAAGCAGCTAAAACAAATTACTTTGCCTCCAACCCCCAGAAAAACATTAAATCCTTAGCCAAATTCGGAATGGTGATTCATTCCCTCTTTGATCCTTCTTCCCAGTCTTCTTCCCATGTCTTTCCCAAGGACAGTTCTCTTATCTCTGACCTATGCTTGGCTGCACCTTAGTTAAACAAATTCTTCAGAATCTGTGTCCTTCCTCCTTTACAGCCCTCTGCTTCTCCCACAAGCCCCAAGTACCTCGTCTCAACCTCCTCCTGACCTCTGCCTCGATGTATCCCCCATCTTTTTGGAGAGACCCCACATGCTGTTTCCTCCTTCAGTCTCTTCACAGGTCTTGATCTGAATGGATTGGATCCTAATCTACTCTACTCTACTGGGTACTAGGTCATAACCATGCACCAAGCAGAGCACTTCAACAACAGTGCTGTGCAAAGTGTGAAAGGCTTTAGAGCAACAGGGTAATAATAGCGGTAGGCAATTACTGCTCCCCCATCTCTCTACACTTCAGCTGTGAGGGATCAAGTTGCCATGTGCTGGGGTGTCTGGCTAAGCCATTCCTGTGGTGGAGTGGCTAGGGCACCAGAACACAGTGAGGCAGGCAACCTAGGACTGTGGTTCGAACCTGGCTTGGTCTCCTACAGAAACATTTTTATTTTGGCAAAATGTAACTTTTCCCCCTCCCAATTTTCACCCCATCCCCTAAGTCCATGACCCTCTGGAGTTGGTTATTTTAAGTCCAGGGGTGTTTGGGGGTGGGGGTGTTGGGTGCAGCCCACCAAAAAAATAAAGCAGTCCCATAGTTTACTATGGGGCTGTGCTGTTCTTGTCAGGTCGCTAGAGTACCTGACGCTGTACTCAAGCAGCGGCTTTCCTTGTGGCATTTATTGCAGCACAATATTCTCTTGAATGGTTATGACCCTATGCCACTTTTCTGCCCCTACTTTTGTTATCCCACTCATTCACCTACTTAATCTATCTTTTTGTCTAAACTCTGTTCCTCAGTCCTGGAAGTTTGCCAAGGTTCTACCTCTTCAAAAAGGTGGTGAACTCCCCTCCCCAGACAACTTTTGACCTATCTCCCTTTTCTCTACTCCTACCAGGTTGTAAGAGAATCTTGTCTACATTCAGCTGTCAGATTTTCTCTATTCTACCAACTTCCTTTCTCCATTCCATTCTGCCTTCCATAAAAAACACTCCACTGCTTCTTCACTCCTACATCTTACTGACTCTATTCTTAATTGAATGGATAACAGACACATCACTGCTGCCATCTTCATTGACCTTGCATAGGTTTTTGACATGGTATCCCACTCCCTTCTTCTGTATAAGTTGAGAGGTGCAGGTCTCTTTGCTCCAGTCATCAACTAGTTAATCTCCTACCTCTGTGTCTGCATACAGTCTGTCCAGGTTGGTGACGCCTTCCCCCCAGTACAGTCTGGGGTTCTCTGAGGCTCTATCCTGGGGCCCATCTTGTTTTTGTTCTTCGTTATGACCTCCCCTATGTTTGTGTCTGTTTGCATGCTCATATGTATGCAGATAATACTGTACTTTTGCCTCATATGCCTTGGTCTCTGTCCTGGAAACATCACATCAATGTTACTTCAACAATAATGTCCAATGCTGATTCAAATTCCACCAATTTCATGTCAATGCCAAGATGTACACATGACCTTTGGCATAAGCCATATGTTTGCAAGACTCCCCTCTCTCCTAGTCTTTTCTACCCTGGATGGCACCCCATTGAAGTCATTCCCCACTTCAAGTACCAAGTTATGTAGCTGGATGAAATGATAAGCTTTTCCACCTATATTGATGCCATCCAAAGAAAGCTCCATCCCAAACTTGGCACCTTCCTCTGCAACAAGGATTGTCTACCATTCCCAGTCTGCAGAGAAACTGTCATCAAGATGGTGCGTCTGTTGTTTGATTATGCTGATGTGGTCTATGGTGCCACCCCTATCTCCTCTCTCACCAGACTGGATGATCTCTGCAGTGGCTTCTGCCATTTTGCCTATAATGCTCCATCTCATACCCATGAGTGCTGCATTTGCACTAACCTCTAGATTGCACCCCTTGCATTTCACCACCTCATTCACTGTGCTTCTTTTTATTGTAAATGCTGGTCCTCATCTCACTCTCCTTACTTCTCTTCTTTCCAGTCCCTTCTGCCTCCAGTGCCCTTCTCTCTAGTGATGCCTGAAAGTTCTCTATTTTCTACTCCAAATCTGCTGCTTGGCAATCCACTTTCTTCTCCTATCTTACCTCCATCTGGATAACTTCTCCATAACACTTCACCTGTCCTGCTCCTCCTATCATTTACTCAAGAATAAGCTCAAACTCTTCTTTGCTCCCTCTTCCCCTTGTCCTGGCTAGCATGTCCTGTGTCTTTTCCCTTCTCTTGGGTTGTTTGTGACCTCTGTGCAGCTTCACCTAATAAAAACTTGAGAACTGAAAGCCTACCGTGATTCAGGTAATTCCTAAATATCTTTCTTCACTCTTTCCTGACTGCACCACAACTGTATAAAATAGTTTCTGTTGCTAGGACAACCTTGCTGTCTGCATTGCCTGTTTATCTCCCACTGTTTATAATGCCATGGTTTATCTATTTTGACTACTCTTTTTTACTGTATATTGTGTACATGTCTGCCTACTATTTGTTTTGACTTCTGATTGTTCTTTTTGCCTGCACACAGTTTTGTTAATATTGACTACAATTTTCCAGAGAATGTACTTGTCTCTCTGTACCTCCCTCCTTGGGTCACACCTGGAAATTAGCTTTGGCTTACTGTGCTTTTTCTAGGTACCAGTTTCCAATAACTAGCTAACTACATAAATGCAGTAAATAAGTAAATAAATAAATAAATAAATAATGTGTAGTAAAATGATTTGTAACAGACAGACTCCTTCTCCCAACCATTCACCAAAATGACTCCCCACCCACCCAACCTGTCTCTGATTATAATTAAGAATCCACTATGCCAACCCCCTTCTGGACCCCACCTTGTTCCTCCTAGTACCCCAAAAATACATTTATGTGTACCTGTGAAAAGAAGAACACCTTCCCCTGGTGCAGAGCATCCACTCTGTCCAGTGCAAGTTTCTATAATGACATGGATGAATTGTGACATATTTGACTATAGTAAAGCCTAATTGATTGCAGCTCATCCATTCAGGTTTTACTGCAGGCAAATGCATCCCCAGTCATTCAATTAATTGTAGATACTTACATAGAACATAGTGGATGCTTTGCATGGCACGGGGTCATAATGTTGCAAGACATTATGCTGCATAGCAAAATTGTGCTGCCAATACAGAGCAATATTGCCATGTGGCATAATTATTTCTTCTATGGGGGGCTCCACTCCCCACACCCCCTGTTATGGGGGACTGCGCCCCCAGCCTGCCCACTAAAGATTCTCAACTCCAGCGGGGGGGGGTGTCCAACTCAGGTAACACACAATCCATGTAAAAAAATAAATTCTCTGGAACAGGAAGTCAAACCAGGTCCCAGGCACAGCACCTGGGTTCCTGCTGCTGTGGCTTAGTCCAGTGAGCCATGGCAGCTGCTTGGTGGAACCCACTCCCAGCAGAGGTCTTATCCTCTGCCTGGGAGTATGTGAATGTTGCAATACCATGTACAGCAGTATATGTGGTATTGCATCATTCGCTGTCATGGATAGTCCTCTTTCAGGTTAGCAATAATGTTGTACGCTATTAAGCGTATGACATTATGACCCGGTAGGACTCTGGGGCATGGTTTTCTTCCTTTTACAGGTAAACATAAATGTATTTTTTGAGGTGCTTGGGGGGGAGAGGGAGGTGGAGCCAGAAGAGTGTTAGGTGGGAGGATTCTCAGGCATAATCAGGGTTGGATTGTGTGGGTGGAGGGAGAAGTCATTTTAGGTATATGGGTGGATGGAAAGGAATCAGTTTATTACAAATAAATTTACTGCTAACTTTACTGGGGGAAGGAGAGGGTTATTCAGTGCAGAGAGTGGCAGGGTTAGGTTAGCTATCATTACATAATAGGTGAGGGTTACAGAATTTCAAAAAAACATTTTTTTAGACAGTGCCACTTCACATAGTTCTGCCTGACAAACAACCACATGCACAAACCTTTTGTGACTCCACAGACACACCCTCATCCTTAGCCTTACTGAGAGACTTAGAGTCCAATTTTCAAATAGGTTAGAATGATGTAATGGACTTGCATCAAATGAGTTTGATGCAAGTAATAACTTGCATCACAACTTTTGTCAAAAGCACTTTTCTAAAGCAGCCTGCATCTGATCCAGATACTGTTGCGCCAAAGCCCCCTTGCACCAGGAATGCATCAAACCGTCAGCTGCATCAAGTCCACAAGGGGGCTTGCAAAATGGTGGGGCTGCAACATCCCATTTTTGGGTATTTTGCAAGCCCCACCATGGATGCAGGAGGGGGTCTCTGTTTAGGCTAGCCATGAGGTAGTCTAAGTGGGTTGCACCAGTGGGGTGCAGGAGTACAAGTGGCAGTATGGGTGAACTAGAGGTATAGGAGGTTGCAGTTGGGGTGTCAGGGCACAGTTGGGCATCAGCCTCAGTGATGTGGCAGCAAGCAGGGTGCTGTTGCAGTGTAGTGCAAGAAATAAATTAACTGCAAAGAAAGATTAATTTTATTGACACCAAGCTGGTAATATAATATCATCCTTGGTAGTCTAGTGTCCCACCATTCCCAATGTGTACAAAATCCCTGGTGGTGTAGTGCCCCTCCACTCCACCGATCCTCGATCACCCCAGAGTAAATTCAAACAAGTGCCCACCCCTATGATGCCCCTCCCCCGATCACCGATCTCACCCAAGTAAAAATGTCTTAATAGTCCCTGGTGGTCTAGTGGACCCCAACCTCCCACCCCATCAGGCATTGCTCAAACACTCTGATTCCCCAAATCTCTGCCCTCATCCTGCAACCAGCATAGCCCTTCACTCACCACCATGGCCAGCCACTGAATGTGCTATGAAAGAGCATGTATTATACTGTCTGGGGATACATTTGCCTATAGTTTTATTTGGGTGAGATTGGGGATTGGGTGAGGAAGCACTATAGGACTGGGGCACTTATTCAATTTACTCGGGGTGATCAGAGATCAGTGTGGGGGGTCACTACACCAACAGGGATTCTGTACACATCAGTGATCGGGGAAGGGGCACTAGACTACCAGGGATGATATTACAGTACGGGCTCGGCATCGATACAATTAATCTTTCTTTGCAGTTAATTTCTTTCTTTGTACTACACTGCAACAGCACCCCTCTGGTTGCCACATTGCTGACAGTCAAAAAAGACCTAGAAGCAGCCTGGAAGCTCATAATGAGTGGGAGCTACAACCCAGTGTAAGAAGAACCAAAAAAGGAAGGGGGGCCATGACTTTTCAATTATCAGTTAATAATATATATAAGCCCCTGTCTCAGGCTGCTGAACCAGAGAATGTTGTATCAGAAGTTGTACAAACAGTGCAGCAGTGTAATACCAGCCCTGAGAGAACTGATTCAGGGGAGCCAGAAGAATCTAGAGAAGTAGTGGACTCTAGGGGTATCTATAAAGTAGGAACATCAGCCAAAAGGTAGTAACCAGGAACTGGGGTCACACAATAACTGTCAGATTGGTGTAGGGATACTGGATTATAACAATGTTTGAGAAGTGAGCCCTGTAGATGACTGTCAGCATATTGAGATGGATGTGGAAGATCATGCAGAAGGGGAGAAAATACATGTTATTGGTGACTCCATTGTTAGGTACACTGATGCCTACACAACAAAAGGCCTAAAAACATTGTGACAAGTTTCTATTTACCAGGTGCCACTTTGGCAGACATAGATATCATGATCCCTAAAATGGTAACAAAGGGTCCCGATACATCCTTAATAATAATTCATGCTGGCACAAATGATCTGAAGAGGACCAGGGAGGACCAGATGTATTTACAGATTATGAGTACAGAAAAACAGTTCAAAAAATAAATGGGAAGGTTGTTTTTTTTTGGCGATCTTACCAGTTCCCATGGCAGGATAGGGGATAAACCAGAAAGAAAAAAGGGTGAACAACTGGATGAGGAGGTGGTGTTTTATGATTAATATCGAGTGCATCAAGACCTGGGAGGAGTTTGAACTAAACTCATATTACTTTGGACAAGATGGTAGACATCTTAACAGGAGAGAGAGAGCAAGGAATTGGGAAATGCCTTCAGGAGACAAATAGATAGCCATTTAAACTGACCCAAAGGGAGGCAAAGAAGCAGGTGCAAGTAGTTCAAGAAGATAAAACGAATCAGTCAACTGGCACCAGGGCTGTTAGAACAAATGGTATCAAGTTATTACTAGTGAATACAAGAAGCATTAAACCTAAGACAGATGAACTTAAGTACATCATTCACAGAGTTAACTTTGACGTTTGTGGGCTGACAGAAACCTGGTTGAGAGAGTATGATTGGTTGGATGAGATCAATGGACATGACATCTTTCATAAACCTAGGTTAGGAAGAAAGGGTGGGGCAGTAGGGGTCTATATTGCATCCCATTTGAAGGCAAAACTTTTAGATCTAAATAGTACTGAGTTGAATCAGGTGGAACAGTTGTGGCTCTCTTTTTGGACAGGGAGGAAAAATTTAAGGCTAGGAGTATTCTATGGGGCATCTAATTTGAATGAACAGAAGAATAAAGATTTTCTGGACCTGCTAGACAGTGGGAAGCTAACAGACAACACTATCAAAATGGGTGATTTTAACTTTCCCTGGATAAGTTGGGAGCTCCTGCTAGCAGAAGGAATAGTTGAGGAAAGATTTCTGGAAATATGTGAAGTACTGTAAATTGTTTAACACAGATGGTAAATGAGAACACTAGAGATCAGAATCTTTTGGACCTAATATTGTGTAATATGGAGGGGGCCATAAGGGATGTTATGGTGATCGAGCCACTGGGAAGTAGTGACCATTGTATGGTTAGGGCATTTCTAGCAGAGGACTCTCAAAGTATCCTAGGGCAAACAACTATTAGGAATTATAGTAAAGCTGATTACACCAAGATTAAGCAGACACTTGAACCATATAAATGGGATGAGTTAAAAGGTAAATCTATGATTGAATCCTGGAACCAACTGGATCAGGTTCTGAAGTTATGTATACATAACTATGTTCCACTTACCAAAAAATACAGTAGGAAAGGCTGAGTGCCTAAATGGTTGTCTTATACACTTCAAAGGTTAATAAATAGGAAAAACAAGGCCTTTAATAAATTTAAGAAGAATTCATCTTCTGGAAGATTGTCTAACTATAGGTCCCTAGTAAAGAAATGCAAAATGGGTATTAGAAGAGGGAAGACCAAGGCCGAACTGGACCTGGCAACCAAAAAGGGAAACAATGGGAAAGAGTTTTAGAATTACATAGGTAGTTTAAGGAAGCATCAAAAACAAATCACCAACTTAAAAGATAAAGAAAAATTAGTTGAGGATGACCAGGGTTTGGCAAATATGTTTAGTAAATACTTCCAGAGTGTGTACCTTAAGGACAGTAGCAGCCCTTTATCAGAGACGCTGTAATGGGGAGTGAGGAGAAATTCCATTCATAACTGCAGAACAGGTCAAGGATAAATAAAAGAAAATTAAAAAAACATAAATCAGGGGTCCAGGTGGTTATAACCCTGCTTTCTTGGCTGAATTAGCACATCAAATTTCAATCCCCCTGGCAGATCGGTTCAATAAATCCTTGAGAGAAGGAGTGGTCCTAGATGACTGGAGGGTGGCCCATATAACACCGATATTTAAGTCAAAAGATTGGACAAGGGTTGAGAACAATCACCCTATAAGCATTACATCTGTTATTGGTAAAGTGATGAAGAGCTTCATAAACCAGTTTCTAGAGAATAATCTGAGAGCTCTGCACCACATGGATATAGCTCAGCATGGTTTTATTTGGAGGAGGGGAGATCATGCACAACAAACTTGCTGAATTTTTTCAAAGCAGTGAGCCAAGCATTGGATGCTGGGTTGCCAGTTGATGTTGTATACCTGGACTACCGAAAGGCTTTCAACACAGTCTCACATAATATCTTGCTTAAGATCCTTCAGCAATTAGGTATTGAGTATTACATCATCAAGTGGATATCAGCATGGTTGCGGGACAGATTCCAGCAGGTTCAAGTAAGGGGCTTTAAGTCTACAAGGGCGGAGGTTACTAGTGGGGTCCCTCAGGAGTCTGTGCTGGGGCCAAGGTTGTACAATATTCTGATCTCCAGCATGCAAGTGTCTGAGGGAGTCTGGATATGCAAATATGCCAAGGATTCAGAAGTTGGGGCAATAGTAAATAAAGAGGAATCTATAAAGCATTTTCAAGAACAGTCGTTTCATCTAAAAAACTGGGTGGAAGTACACAAGTTGGAATTCAACACTGAAAAATGTAAGGTCATGCATTTTAGGAAGAACAATGTTGGGACACAATACAGACTGAACTCATGGGTACTTACAGCAATAGATATTGAGAATGACTTGGGGTGATTATTACAAACAAGTTGAGTTTTGACAACCACAACATGGTTTATGTCAATAGGGCCAACAGAATAATGGGCAATTTGCTGTGTAATATTAGTAGTAGGAGAGAGGAGGTTATTGTGCCCCTGTACAGATCCCTGATAAGACCGGTCTTAGAATATGGGCCCCTTTCTGCACTGTACAAAGTACAGGTGGGAGCAAACGAGTGGAGCAGGTCCACCGAAGGTTTACCATGAGAGTGGGGGTTGTTAGGAAGGAAAAGTATAACGTAAGGCTGGAGCACCTAGGATTGTATTCGGCAACATATAGGAGGACAAGGGGGATCTTTTTTATGCTTATAGGTCCTTGAGTAATCCGTGTTAAGTGAGGCACTAGGATTAAATTGGAAAAAGGGTCTTAGAACAGGCATGAGGGTGCATAATAAACAGCTAAAGGGAGATAGGTATAAGACCAATAGGAGAGGAAAGTGGTTTAACCAGAGGGTGGTGAATGTCTGGAATGGACTTCCCAGGAATGTGGTGGGAGCCAGTAGTATAATGGCATTCAAGCATCAACTGGACAAATATATGGGAAAGACAAAAAGCGAAATATGACCACTAAACAGTGGCAGATCCTTTATATGGCTCTTGTAGCTTATGGGCCTGAACCTATCTTATGAACCTATATATCTTGTCCCCGTTTCTCTTTCTCCATCCACTGCCAGTCCCCAAGCTACAATACTATATTACTACTAAATGTTTCAACCTCTGTATTCTTCCTTTTAACCCTCCTTTTCCCGCCCCTCCTTCCTCTAATCTTCCTCCCTTTAACCCTTTACCTCCCTATCTCTCCTTCTACCCTTCACTTCTGCCTCTAACCTATTCACACACTCTCCTATCCCTCCTCCCTCCTCCCTGCTCCCTAACCCTCTTTTTTCTCCTCCTTTCCTATCTTTCTTGTTTAGCAATTTGCCATTTACGTTACTGTATATACTGTACATAGCTGTGCCTTTTGCTTATCAGATTACTGCGCTTTGCTTATGCTATGGATTTATTCCCTCCTCCATTCCCCCAGGACACATTTGGAAATGAACTTAGTGGCTCAGCATGTATTTCCTGGTAAATCTCTTTCTATAACTAAATGCTGCAAGCCCTTTGCACCATATGATCAGCACACCAGGGGACTGCAGCATGCGCGGGCTTTTGAAAATTGAGCCCATTTTCTCATGAGGTGGTTTGGACATATGTAGGCTTTGTGGCAGACTCCTCCCTGTTGTTTCTCTTCACTGGAGGCACGCCACAGTGTATTCCAGTAGTATTTCATACATTGAGCCAGATATTCAAATACAAGCACTAGTGCAGTGCAAGTGCTTGCACTGCAGGTGCACCTGTTCTCACCTAGCCACTGATATATTCAGCTGGATAGCAAGTGGCGCTATCTGACTGAATATTGTGCCATTTTGCAACAGCACTGTCCCAGCAAGGAACTGGGCTGTATAGCCTACAGGGAATAGCACATCCTGAAGCAGGATAGTACCAAGACCCCTGTGGGCTATAGTCAGCTCAAACATGCAAATGAGCCCATTGGGTATGCAAGGTGCTAAGCAGCTATTTGCATGCTTATGATGGGCTAATTGCATGGGGCTTAGCAGACCCTTAGTGCCATTACTACAAATAATGTAAGCCCTAGTGGTCCAGTGAGATCCCCCCTCCTGATCACTCTTCAAAGCTGCTGTTACAGTACCTTGGTGGTCTAGTGTGACCTCACTGACCACTCCTCTGAGAGTATTTTAAAATACTCTGGTGGTGCAGTGTGACCCCTCACCACTAATTGCTACTCAGAGCATTTTAAAATGCTTTGGTAGAATAGTGTGAGCTCCCTGCCCATCAATTGCTCCTCTGAGCATACTGTAAAATATTCTGGTGGTCTAGTGTGATCCCCCTCTCCATTGAGCATTTCTAAAGAGTAACTATGCCCTGGTGTCCAGTGGTTCCCCCCACCACCCCCCTCCACACACTCATTTCAAAAGAGTAACTATGCTCTAGTATCCACTGGTTCCCCCTACCTCCAATTTTCCTGTTTACACTATTATAAGGAAGCACTGGTGTTCTAGTGTCCCTCCCACCCTATCTACTTGCTCACATCCCACATTCCCACAACCCCTTTTACATGGGTGGCAGGTGCACCTCCAAGCTCAACATGGTGACTGGCACAGCCCTCCTCTCACCTTCATGGCTGGCCATCAGATCAGTTGTCAGCGAGTGTGTGCGCAGTACCTATATAGTATGCACACCCACTGACAGCCCATATGGTGGCTGGCTGCAGAGGTGAGAAGAGAGTTGTATGAGTTATCGTGTCAAGCTTGAAGAAAAGCTGGCCACCCAGGTAAGAGGGAAGTGAATGGAGGCGGGATGTGAGTGGATGTGTTAGGTGGGGTGACAATGGGCAATCACTACTTCTTTTTAATAGTGTAAAGTGGTAATTGGGGGATGAGGGAACCAATGGACACAAGGGCAGTTACTCTTTTGAAATGGGCATCCGGGGGGGGGCAGGAGGAACCACTGGTCTCCAGGTAAAGTTAATCTGTTGAAATATGCGATTGAGAGTGTAGGTTACATAACACCAAAAGGGTATTTTAAAATGTGTTCAGAGGAGCAATTGGGGGGGGCAGGGGACACACTTATCCACAAGAAAACTGTAACTGAGGAGAGATTGGAGAGGTCACACTAGACCACCAGGAAATGTTTCAGTGGTCAAACAGATGGTAGAGTTTGAGCAGCTGCAGCAGAGATGTACTACCTTCAGTAGGGACATAGGCTTAGTGCCCAGTTAAGAGATGGTTCGCTGTGGTGGTAAACAGTGCTGTTTAGGGAGTGGTTTACTGTCAGTGCAAAACTGTGAATCTACCACTGCACTGGTATGCATGAGGGAACCCCCTCATTTGTATAGACTCAGTAGTATTTTAGTGCTTTGATGCTGCTGGGTTTGCAGGGTGCTCCCAGGGCTTCTGAATATGGGCTGGCTGGGAATGCTCACAATAACCATGTTGCCATGTGTGCTAACCTTTCAATAGTGGGCCTAGGGTATCAAAAAATGCTTCTGGATAATATTTATTCAGTAATGAAGAATTCAGTGCAGGTTAATAAGATAAATATATTTATCACTGACAGACACTACCGAACATGAACCAGTGTGCTAGGTGTTGAAGACAGATATCTAGAGATAGGTACAGTATTTAGCAAAGACTTGACATGGAGGAAGGAGTCAGCTGAATTAGATTTTGAGGGGAACTTTCCAGATAGATGGAACATAAGTTAAAAAAGTCTTGACTTTCAACTGTAAGGAGGTTTGAGGGTGGAAAGAAGAGGAAATGAATATTGTAAAAACAAAGGGAACATGTGGGAAGAAACAGGAGAATTAGGCAATGAAATCAATGGGATCCATTTTGAAAGTTGAAGAATGACCATGTATTAAATATATTGCAGGATAGGGTGCTAGTTGAACCTTGAAGAATTGTGCTATGAGTTTGATGGAGAGGTATATCAAAAGCTGAAGAATGGCTATGTATTACACATACTACAAATGGGTATGTATTAAACATATTGCAGGAAAGGGAGCCAGTGAAGCCTGTAGTAAAAGGCAATATGTTTTCCATTGGTATAGTAGATGAATCACAAATAATGGAATGCAGTCTTGAGCTAATCACTGAAGATGTCAAAGAGGAAATTAAAATACTTTCTTTTGTTACAGAATATTATTTGGGACATGAAACACTTTACCACAAACAGCCATAGATGCAGATTCCATTACAGCTTACAAAATAACAGTAAGGAATTGTTGGTGGGGACTGTGCACTAAGCTTTTGAAACACAAATTGTTATTAGAAAGAAATACAGTAACCCAGACATGCTGTTTCTTTCTCATTATGACTTGGGAATGAAAATTTAAAAAGAAGCAAAATAAAATTAAGAAATCAAATTATATCACTTGTCACTTTTAGCCACTGTAAATTCATGCAGGTTTGTAAATGCTGTATCTTGCTTTAGCTGATATATTGTTGTGTACTGTACATTTCATGTACAGTATCACATAGATACATTGAATTTGATGGCAGATGAGGAATGCCAGGCCCATCTAGTCTGCCCATAATCCCTACCCCCACCAAGTGTCCCTTGGCTACCTTTTCTGTGCTGTGTCTAGGATTTCCTTATGTCAAGCCCACATATTTTTGAATGCTGTTACTGTTTGCACCCTATCACTTCCTTGGGGAGGCTGATCCAGACATCCACCATCCTTTCAGCGAAGGAGTATTTCCCCGCATTACCCCTGAATGTACCTTCCTCCAATTTCAAACTATGATTCCGTGTTCTTAAGCCTTCTTTTTTCTGAAAGAGGCCCCGTCCCTATTAAAACCCTTAAGGTATTTAAAGGTCTTTAACATATCCCCCCTCTCCTTTTTTTTCTTTAGCGAATACATGTCAAGCTCTGCTAGCCTTTCCTCATATATCTTCTGGTGCAGGCCCTGCACCATCTTTGTAGCCCACCTTTGGACTGCCTCCAGTTTGTCTATGTCTTTCTTGAGGTGGAGCCTCCAGAACTGTATGCATTCCAGATGAAGTCTCACCAGTGATCTGTAAAGTGGCATCATCACTTCCTGTTTTCTGCTGGAGATACAACTCCCTGTGCACCCCAACATACCACTGGCCTTCCTTATTGCTTTCTCACATTATCTAGCTACTTTCAGATTGTCTGTTATAATCACCCCCAAGTCTCTTTCCTGCTTGGCGGTTGTCAGCATCCCCTCCTCCCTCACTGACTACTTTTCTCATGGATTCCTGCTCCCCAAGTGCATAATTTTACATTTTCAGCATTAAATTTCAGCTGCCACACCCTTCACCATTCTTCTATTTTCCCAGGTCTCTTCTCATCCTTTCTACCCCCACGGAGTATTTACCCTATTGCAGATCTTTGTGTCATCTTTGAATAGACACACTTTCCCCTCCAGCCCCTCCACAATGTCACTTATGAAGACACTAAAGAGGACTGGCCCCAGCACAATCCCTGGGGCACCCTACTTGTTACCTTCCTCTCCATGGATTGAGCTCCATTCACTACCACTCTTTGTGTCCTCCTGCTCAGCCAATTTCTAGCCCAGTGCATAATTCAGTACTGTACCTTGTGTTTGTCAGTTTTAGGCATCAAGTGATAGGGAGGAGTAATAAAACTGCAACCGTGTCATGTTTTGAGCTGTAGAACCTCTGTTTCCATTGCTTTGGGGGGGAGCAGTATAAATTTGCCTGGTGCTTTGGGTGGGGGTGAAACTGCTCTTCTCTGTTGGAGGGTGGATCTAAAGTTCGGGGGAGGGTCTGAAACTATAATTGTCTGGTACTAGGGGAGCTGAACCACTTTGCATGGCATAGAGTGATTAGGGAAAAGCAGTAACACTGCATCAAGCCCATACCTGTGGTAATACCACACTTTATTGCCAATACTCTTGTGAATCCTAACAATTAAATCTAATATGAACTTTGAAAAGGTCCTGGACCCACTGTTTTTAAAGTTTATATTTGACCTCAGTGTGAGAATTTGAAAGTGTAATCAACAAAAAAGTGCAGTATAACCACATCTGTGTAATGGTAAGCTGCTTTGGATTTTTTTCTGCACACAAATGCTGAAATGGAGTATAATACAACTTTGCTTGTCATCTATTTAGGTGGCAGTCCACATCTTTTGATAGCATTGCTCTCTTGTACGAGCACCCAAGATGATACGTCAGGTAGAAGTTGAGCACGAGTTTCAGCATGTCATTTTTCAAACATGTAATATTGCACCATCTTACCTAACAATAATTGCAACAGTTCCATATTGGTAGCCCATGATGGCACGGGGTCATAATGTCTCAGGGTAGAATGCCATGCGGCAGAATAGCATTGCACGATTTCTATTTTTTATTGTTCTGTGGGAGGGCTCTGCTCCTCACAGCCCCCGTTACGGGGATCTGCAACCCCCGGACCCCCCCACTAAAGATTCCAACTCCGGGGGGGTCCAACTTGGAGTGCGCACAGGTCCAGGTTTCACCATAATGCCGTACGTTATTAAGCGTATGACACTGGTGCGGCCCCTGACATGCATGACTGTGATTGAGTGAACTGCAAAATGGTGACTCTGTCACGGCGCATGTCATGGGTGCTGCCAAAGAGGTTGGGCATCCTGGTGGGGTGGGTTCATCCATGTAGCAACAGGATGTTGTTACACATACACATGCATGGGGAGGTGGGAGTGAGATTGCTCAGCGAGGGGCGGGAGGGGTTTTGAGGGGTGGTGCCACAGCTTGGGTGGACAGGGTGCTGGGTTTGGGTCCAGGTGCAGGTATGTTTTTGTTGCTCCCGGCCTGAAATGTTGTTTTAATGTTTTGCACCCCCCCGACATACAACCCCCTAGAGTTGAAAATCCTTAAGTAGGAGGGTGCAGGGAGTGAAGCCCCCTACAGGGGGGTGCAGGGGCCACAGCCCTACACATAAAATGTTAAAAATGTAAGTCCATGGTGCCGTTTTGCTGTGTGCCAGGGAGTCACAGCGCTGAAACTATATTTTTGGTGCTGTGACTTCTCTGTAATGGCGATCACCTTTTGGCAGTAAACGTTATGGTATATAACCTTCAATATCTACACAAAATACTAAAAATTAAAAACATAAACATTAACAAACATAACATAAAAAAAAATAACCTAGTTGGCACCAATAAACTTTTTTTTTAGTTGTTTAACCAGGAGTAGCAAACTAAGCTGAAAGCTTTTTTACAGGTGCGACCTGGGAGTACAGGGAAGTTAAGTTACTTGCTCAGGGTCACACAGTATGCAAGTGGAAGTTGTGGGATTCAAACCCAGGTCAACTCTGCTGAATGTCACCAGATTTACATCTCAGAGCCTTAAACCACTGCGCTGTACTGCGCATATGGATTGTGAAATTAATACTACCTTAAAGCACACAGAAATTCCCCGTAATCCCATCGCACCACAAGTGATAATACCATTGCTCAAAAGTGATAATACTATCATTCTGAGCCCGTAATGCTATCATTCGGTGCTCTGAACAATAGTATTATCACTGAAACACAACAAAGCAACCCAAGTCTTCCTTCGGCACCAACCTGTTTGCCATGGTGCCAACTCCCCCCTTCCTTGACAGGCAACATGACATTTTGCAAGCATGCTTGCTGATTAGCTGCTGTTCATTTGTGAGTGAGCCAAAGAAGTTTTAAAACATGGTGGGTGTCTCTTGCTTAGCGAGACAGAATCATGCCTGCTCCTCGGTATTTCCCCGATTTGTTTTCCCACCAAAAATGGACTTAAATAGCTGATCCTGCCATCACAAGGAACAAAAAAGGTAGGATTGGCTGCCAACTACCTCTGGCAGGAGGGCAGGTGGGCAGGGAAAGACCAGATTGACAACTGACACAGTGCAGTAGCTGTTGGCCAGGACCAACAGATGCATTCAGTACAGCAGCCAACAGCCCGTGACAGTAAAAAAAATGGATCCACATATTAAAAAAAAAAATGAAGAGGTTTCTGTTCATTATCAGTGAGTGATACAATATTAAGGTTCTGAACACATGAGGACAGGCAAGAATACTTGGAAAAACAAAAGGAAGTGAACAAGGCAGTAAGGGCAGCAAAGTCCAAAACCGAGGAAAAGGTAGCTAAATCAGTGAAGGAAGGAGGGAAGGAATTCTTTAGGTATATTAATGAGAGAAGGAAGACAGGTGGAGGGATTGTGAGACTAAAGGAAGAGGGAGGCAGGGTAGTGAAGAAAGACATTGACAAGGCAGCCAGCCTCAGTAATACTTCTGCTCCATATTCACGGAGGAAGACAATGGAGATGGTCCCTAATTAATGGAGAAGGGCAAATAGGGAGGAAGGGTGGACATTAGATCTTTTTAAGAGGACAGAGTTAAAAGAGCACTAGAACAGCTTAGGGTGGATAAAGCTATGGGGCTTGAGGGAATACAAGTGGGGATCCTAAAGGAGCTCCAGGAGGAAATGGCTGAACCAATGGCTAAGCTGTTCAGTGGATCACTAGAAGCAGGCATGGTTCCAGAGGAGTGGAGGATGGCACAAGTGGTACCCTTGCACAAAAGTGGTAGCAAGGAGGAGGCAGGAAACTACTGCCCGGTCAGTTTGATCTCGATAGCAGGTACAATGATGGAAACCCTACTTAAAGAAAGGTTGGTGGACTACCTAGAGACAAGGGGGCTGCGGGACCCAAGGCAACAATGATTCACTTAAGGGAGATCATGCCAGACCAGCTTGACTGATTTCTTCGAGAGGGTGACAAAGGAAATAGACCAGGGAAGAGCAGTAGATGTGGCCTATCTGGACCTCATGAAGGCCTTCCACACAGTCCCACACAGGAGACTAATCCACAAGCTGGCAAAACTGGGGGGAGGGACAGAGGTGGTCATGTGGATTAGAAACTGGTTGAGTAACAGAACACAAAGAGTATTGGTAAATGGGGTTAGCTCACAGGAGGGATGGTTAACAAGTGGTGTACCCCAGGGATCAGTGCTGGGACCAGTGCTCTTCAATATCTTCATAAGTGATATTGCAGATGGTCTATAATGGAGGGTTAGCCTGTTCGCAGATGATACAAAGCTATGTAACAGGGTAGATACACAGGAAGGTATAGAAAAAATGAGGAGGGATCTGAAGAGGCTAGGAATCTGGTCCAAGGAATGGCAGTTGGGTTTCAATGCAAAAAAGTGCAAGATTATGTACCTAGGGAGAGGGAATCCTAGGGCTAAGTATGAACTAGACAGAGTAACAGTGGAGGCCACCACAGAGGAAAGGGATCCAGTGATAGTCATAAAAGACAACCTCAAAGTGGCAGTGTGACAAAGCAGTTAGAAAGGCTAACAGAATGTTAGGGTGCATAGGGAGGGGTATAACAAGTAGAAGGAGGGAAGAGGTGGTACCGTTGTACAACTCCCTAGTAAGGCCTCATCTGGATACTGTGTTCAATTCTGGAGGCCCCATCTCCAAACAGACATAGACAAAATGGAGACAGTACAGAGGAGGGCAACAAAAATGGTGTCCGGGGATGCAGCATAAGTCGTATGAGGAGAGTCTTAGAGCTCTAAATATGTACTCCCTGGAGGAAAGGGGGAAGAGAGGGGGGACATAATAGAGACCTTCAAATATGTAAAGTGGATCAACAGGATACCAGAAGGGAGCATCTTTCACAAGAAGGGAAATACAGAACAAGGGAGCACAGCTTGAGACTAAAAGGTGGAAAACGTAAAGGGAACTTGAGGAAACTCTAATTCACTGAAAATTTGGTGGAGAGATGGAATAGTCTCCCCCAGGAAGTGGTGGAGGTGGCCATGGTTCAGGGATTCAAGAATGCGTGGGATAGGCACATGAGAATTATCAAGCTAGGGGGTGGGGGTGGGGGCTTGTAGCATCTAGGGTACCTTAAGCATTAGAAAGAGGGATAGGGCAGACTGGATGGGCCACAAGGCCCTTATCTGCCAACAACATCTATGTATCTATGTAGAACCTCTCGAGCTTCGCTCTCTATGTTCCTGTGTGTCCAGAACGTCTCAATGGTATTACTCACTGGTAATGGACAGAAACCTATCCATTATTCTATTTGTCTAGAACTTCAATGTTGTAATAATGCCAAATCAGCTCTGTGGAACTTGCAGGACTGTATGGCTTTATAGGTTCTAGACACTGTACAAGTCAAGTGGACTTGATGGTGCAGCTGGTAGCAAAACCCAAATGGTTGAAATCCTGGCAAAGGCACTCATTTCATTCTCACTTCTGTTTGAGTTATATATACAGTATGTGCACAGTGCACCTTTGTAAATAAACTGTAACATCTGTGAACCACCAGGTTGTGCATTAGAAAATGAGTAAGGTACTTCTGAGAGTCCTAGGTTTTCAGTTGCCTTGCAGGCACAGCTGGTAGCACAACAGGGATGGTATTTCAGGCAGCCTGGGTTCAAATCCCACCTCAGGCATGTGTTTTGCTCTCCCTTCTCTTTGTTTGAGTTCCATATAAAGTATAATGTACACCTCACTCTTGTAATTAAAATATTGGAATTATCTGTACAGCACCAGCTTGTGTATTAGAAAAAGAATAATGCACTTCTAGGAGTCCCAGGTTTACACTTTCCTTGATAATAGAACCAGTAGAACAACTGGAATAGTATTCCAGGTGGCCTGGGTTCAGATCCCAGCTAAGGCATATATTTCTTTCTTTGCCTCTTCTGTTTGTTTGGGCTTCATATATATGCTCTGATTTACTCGTGTTCACCACAACCATTCGTTTCCTCCTTTCTAGCCAGTTTTCTATTCACCTTGTTAGCCTACCCCCACTCCCAAGTTCTCCAGGTTCTTTAATGCCTCCGGTGTGGTACAGAATCTGAGGCCTTTTTGGAGATAAGACAGAACACAGTCACAGTCTGCCCCCATTCTCTACTTTTGTGACCCAGTTGAAGAATAATGCAGTAACAGTAACAGATATGGTCAGATATTTCCAGATAGAAATGTTTACAATATTTCTATTGAAATTCCCTTCTGTGATCCTGTAGAGGTATTGCAGGCAGGCAAGCATGCACACATTTTCTTTTCAGAGATATCACAGAAATTTCAGGGAAAAAAATTACCTTGTCAATTCCTGCAATTTTATCGAGTTTGTCTGGCATGATCTTTCTGCGATAAACCCATGCTGCTTATTATCTTGCATCCCATGTTCTTCTAGGTATGCCACAATTTGTTCTTTAACTGTAGTCTTCAGTAGCTAACCCCCAATTAAAGCAAGTTTAACCAGCCTGTAGTTTTCTAGGTCATCCTTAACACTGCTCTTGTGGTGTGGTACCACATCTACTGTTCTCCAAACAACTGGAACCTCCCCCCATCTCCAAGGAGCACTTAAAAATATTCATCAGTGGTGCTTCCAGTTCCTGCCCAAACTCTTTCAGTAATCTTGGATGTAACATAGAAACATAGACTCTGTTGGCAGATAAGGACCATACAGCCCACCTAGTTTGCCCATTTCCCTACTCACTGCTGCAGCCCCAGATCCCATTTGATCTGTGGCTGTCCTGCTCTGCACATCTCCAGGGTACCCTTATGTTTATCCCATGCACTGTTGAACCTCTATATTGCTTTTGCACCCACCACTTCTGCTGGAAGGCTGTTCCATGGCTCCACCACCCTTTCAGTGAAAAAGTACTTCCTAACATTACCTCTGAGCCTTCCATCTGTACAGTGGCATTGACACCTCTTTCCTCCAGCTTGTTATCCCCTTCCCTATACACCTCAACATTCTGGTTGCTCTCACCACTGCCTTTTCACACTGTTTGGTCACCTTCAGGTCATCAGATATGATAACCCCTAGGTCTCTGTCCTGACTTGTGGTGGCCAGAATTTCCCCATCCATCCTGTACTCCTTCTTTGGATTCCTGTGACCCAGGTGCATAATCTTGCACTTTTTAGCATTGAAACTCAATTGCCAGACACCCAACCACTCCTCTAATAGTCTTAGGTCCTTTCTCATTCTTTTCATCCCTCTGGTGTTTCCACTCTGTTGAAGAGCTTGGTGTCATCTGCAAAGAGGCACACCTTTCCCTCCAGACACTCTGCGATGTTGCTGATGAAGACACTAAATAGGACTGTCCCCAACACCGACCCCTGTGGCACACACTGGTCACCTCTCTCTCCTCAGATTTCATGCCATTTACCACCATCCTCTGAGTCCTGTCCCTTAGCCAGTTTGCAACCCACTTTACTACCGTAGGACCCACTGTCAGGCTTCTCAAGTTATTTAGCAATCTTCTGTGCAAGACGGTGTTGAAGGCCTTGCTGAAATCCAGGTAGACTACATCCACTGCTTCTCCCTGATCTACCACCCCAGTTACCCAGTCAAAGAAATCTATAAGATTAATCTGACAGGACCTCCCTGCTGTGAATCCATGCTGCCTTGGATCCTGTGCCCCACTATCCTCCAGAAACTTCACAATCCTCTCTTTAAGTAATGTCTTCTTTAGTTTCCCCACCACTGAGGTCAGGCTTATAAGCTTGTAATTGCCTGCCTCCTCTCTGCTTCCACTCTTGTGAAGAGGGACCACATCTGCCCTCTTTCAGTCTTCAGGTACCTCCCCCATCTCTAGTGATGTGCCGAAGGCCACAGAGTCAATTGGAACCTGATGTCTTGTCTACTTTAAGGACTACAAATCCCTTCAGCATCCTATCCTCCATGACCAAAACTAGTTCAATTACTCACTCCCCTCTTTGATGCTGTCTCACCACTTTCTGGCAGTGATCCCCCTCCACTACTGTAAATACAGAACAAAAGTAATTGTTCGCCAAATCTCCCTTCTTGTCATCCTCCTCCACCGAGCTCCCCTCCATTTTCAGTCTAACAATCTGCTCTTCAATTTTCCTTTTTTTACTGATGTACTAAAAAACTATTTTCCCTCCTCTACCCCTTCCACTGTTCTTAATTATTTTGTCTTATTGTTCATCGTTGTTACTTCATTTTTACCTTGTGTTGACTTAAGTGGACTTACAGTATAAGTTGTTCAATTTTAACTGCAGCTTTCTTTATTGGAATTTGGCAGTCTTTAATCAATTTCATCAATATTTTCATCAATAATTTAGTCAATATCAAATGTACATTGTCTACAACTATAAGATTTTGATATTAAACAGAGCTTTCCAAGTACTCTGTTTTACTTAACAGCATACTATTATTACGAGTGTTTGCTTCTGCAAGAACTTGAGTAGTCAGAGATTTTATTTAAACATCAGACAGTTCTATTTCCATTTCTTTTTCATAGTGTTCAAGTCTACAATATCTTTTTACATGTTGCACATTACATGTCAATTGAGTCTATTTCAATGACAAGAGAGCATATCTTATCATTTTTAATCAAGATTATAAAGAAGACTGAAAAGTGAATATAACATCAAAAAATCTTTTGCCTTTCTCAAATTAGATTGAATCTCTTCTTGTATTTCATTTCTTTCAGTCAGTTAATATAACTTACTTTCCAAGTTAATTTTATTTTCAGCATATTGGCTCTCAGTATCAGTTTCTTCTGTCCACTAAGGCCATGAGAGTGGAAATGGAAGCTGATAGGGCTGAAATATGCTACTTGAGAGCTGCAGTCACTGGGCCCCATAGGGAGCTAGCACCACAGCCATCTCCAAGGCCAAGACAGGCCAAAGACTCATGCTGGACACTAGTGGGAGGAGGAAGGGAAGAAAGGGGAAGGGAAGTCCAATTCCAGGTGCTATGGGGCTGTGGAAAGCCAATAGTCTTACCCTATTTTAACAATAAGTGCATCAGTCTACCCTCATCAAGGACAAGGGAACCAGCATGCTTGGCAGGTAGACACTGCTGGTGAACATGCCAGGGGGTAAGCCATGCCCCAATGGGGGCAAGAAGAAGGTACCTATAGTGTGGGATTTCAGTTGCAAGGGACACCAGGAGGAAATTGGGTCTCATGCCCAATGTTAAAGAAGTGGTGTGCTACTTTCCTTGGGAGACAATAGACAGACTTATAACCAGGGTGGTGGAACTCATGGGGTGGGGGTCAGATCTAAGTCTACACATGGGCACAAATGATTTTAGCAGACAGAGCATGGAACTGGTGAAGTCAGACTTCCATGCTCTGGTGAATGCTGCAAAAGTGAAATCGGGGCTGTAACCTCCACTGAGGTGCTGCCTTTGCCATGCCTGAATAAGAATGAACAGTCAATGGGTTCCAGTTTAATGTGCAGCTAAATGGTTGGTGTATGAAACAGGGATTTGGGTTCCTAAGAGACTGAGCTTGATCTGGAGGGACTGGAGGCTGTTCAAAAGGGACAGCATGCATCCCAAAAATGAGGGCAGTAGAGTTCTGGGAGAAAGGCGTGTGTAACACATAGCTAGTTTAAACTGGAAAGGGGAGGTCAGTGTAGCAAGGCACATTTCAGAGGTCATGAACCAGGGGACCTTGCTGTCTTCCTCCTACCAAGCATTAAATGGAGTCACCCATACCCTGAGTAAAGTGAAAAGAGGAAGCTTGGACAGTTGTTGAAAAATGATGTGCTGCAATGCAAGTAGACTTTGCAACGAAATGCTGAAACTGCAGGCAGTGATCATGGAATGGAACCTTATTCTGGTGGCAGCCACAAAATGCTGAAACTGCAGGCAATGATCATGGAAAGGAACCTTATTCTGGTGGGTGTCACAAAAGGCTGAAACTGCTGGCAATGATCATGGAAGGAAACCTTATTCTGGGGCTGTCACAAAATGCTGAACTGCAGGCAATGATCATGGAAGGGAGCCTTATTCTGGTGGCTGTCACAAAATGCTGCAGGCAATGATCATGGAAGGGAGCCTTATTCAGGTGGTTGTCACATAAACAAGAACACCTCGAACCACAAATGGAACCTGACTGCACTAGGGTACTCATTGTTCAGGAAGCAGAGTACAAAGGGCAGGGAGAAGGGGAGTAGCCCTGCATATAAAGGGAGGATAGAAGCAGCAGAAATAGACAGCCTGAGGGATTAGGAAAAAAAAAAACATGTGAGTACTAGCACTGACAGGAAATGGGAAATCAATCAGGACTGATGTGGTGTACAGACCACCAGGCCAGGGCAAAGGGGCAGATAAAGAACTGGGAGTGACGATAATAAAGGCACCAGTTTCAAGGAGCTGGTAGTAGAAAGGTAATTAAGCATGCCAGTTATGGACTGGAAAGTTCTAATCATTGCATGTACAAGGAACCACCTCCAAATGGATGCATGCCAGGAGGTATTCCTAGTAAACTAGTCCAAGGCCCAACAAGGGAAGGGGCTGTTCAGTATCTAGTATTGGCCTATGTATATATATATATATATATATATATATATATATATATATCTAGTAGTGGCCAAATTTCCCTCATTCACTAAAAATACCACCAACAGCTTAATCTGATTCAAGGTGAGTTGGCATTCATTTGTATCCCCTTCCCCCGGGTCGTGCCTGCAGATGTATTTATTTATTTATTAGATCATCAGTTAACAGACTTTTAAGTCATAGACTCATTTACAAAGGCATCTAGTCAAGAGAGCAATACATCACAGCAAACAAACAGTACAGTACATAACGTTTAGATTAAAAAAGCAACCAGTGTTACAGGCATTCACTGGTGGTACACACTCAGTAATAGGTAGGCAGGATTTGTCTAGTGCACTCACCTGGTCAACAAAAACTAAAATTAAAATAAAAAAAAATAAAATAGTACTCACCTACAGTCCAAATGTTTTAGTCAAAGAATCACTAGCATCCAGTTGCCACAATACAGTGATGGTGGAGATCCAGATAGGGACAGCCATAGAGGCAAATAAAGTAAGAGTACTGGATTTTAGGAAAGCAGATTTTGAAAGGATAAGGAAACTGTTAGAAAAAGCATGGCGAGGACAAGCAGTTAGAGGGGGTAGAGGAGAAATGGGAATACTTAAAAAAAGGAATGCTACAGGCAGCAGAAAGTTTAGTTAGAAGGGTTTCAAAGGGAAATTGGCTGAAAGGTCCACTGTGGTTCACAGAGTAAAGACAGTGGTAAGAGCAAAAAGGACAACATTCATAAATTATAATCTAGTTTCTGTTTGAAAAAAAAATGGTAATCAAGAAAGGCACACTGAGCCAAAGCTTGTTTCTAGGTGTAACCTGGGGGAAGGGTAACAGGGAGATACAAAGTCAGTGAATGATCAATAAGGCGTAAAATGGCAAGATAAACACGTTCATGAGAACTGTGGATACAAGAAGCAATGAGATAAATAAACAAGACCCTACTCTCCAGTGAAGCCCTACTGTACATACTTGTAGTAGCTAGGATAAGGCCAGAAACTGAGAACTGTAGATAAGGTGACAGACAGATTACAATATCAAATGAATTACCTAAAAAGGAGCCCGGATACACAGAAGAAGCACAACAAACTTGGGGCGAGAGGAAGAGGTATGTAGGTAGGAGCAGAATGGATAGGTACCATACAACTACTGTAGGTAAGTGATACAAAGTGAAAGCAGAGATACTGAACAAATACTTTTGTTCAGTATTTACTATTGAGAAGGATAGTCTACTGCTGGGATGTGGGGTGAAGAGGGCTGGGAAAGAAGGCAGGTGCACAAGCAGCATGGGCTTAATACCTGGGGAAAGGATGTTGACAAAGCAAAAATGATTGAAAGTAGATATGTATTTGGGACCTGATGGCTTACACCGGAGAATGCTGAAGAAGACTGCAGAAGTAACAGTTAAGCCACCTGCAGACATCTTCAACAGCTTGCTAATCACAAGAGTGGTCTCCAGGGACTGGAGAACACAGACATGGTCTATCTGCGTGACAGCAGAATGAAGGATGAGCCAGGTAACTATAGACCAGTCAGGCTGACATCTAGAAGAGGAAAGATTATGGAGTCTATTCTTAGGGAGGAACCAGTGGACCTCTTAGATGTAAACTGGCTATCAGACCCCAGGCAGCAGGGAAGTACAAGGCAGGGGCCTTGCCAAATAAATGTAATTGACCTCTTTGACTGGGTGACTTGGGTGGCTGAAATGAAGCAGACAGTCAATATACAGTACTGTATTTGGATTTCAGCAAGTCCTTTGACCCGGTCCCTCAAAGGACACTGGTAAAAAAGTTAAGGGGCTCAGAGATGGAGGACAAATTGGTGGAAAAGTGGCTGGGGGAAGGATAGGGCAGCCTAAATGGTCCAGGAACTAGGGGACAAGTCATACAAGGAGAGACTGCATGACTTGGACATGTAATCCATTGAGAGGAGAAGGGAAAGAGCATCATGATAAAAACATACAAGTACCTGCACAGGATAATCAGGGTGAACACCAAAGAACTATTCTCTTTGAGCTCAACTGCAGGGACAAGGGGTAACTCACTTAAACTTGCAAGAGGGAGATTCAAGAAGGACATCTGCAAGCACTTTTTCATGGAGTGAGTAGTGGACAAGTGGAACAAGCTTCTGGAAGAAGTGATACAGGCCAAATCGTAAGCAGTTTTAAGCAGGTATGAGACAGGCATATGGGCTTAGTCAGAAGAAGGATGCAGAAATCAAGTGGTGGATAGCCACTAGGGCCAGTGCAGAGAAATTAGGCGGGGTGGGTAGTCTGAATGGAACAATAAGTGTTTTTCTTCTGTCAACACTGTACCTATGTATCTTTGTACTTATGTTACTTCTAAATGGGAGGTCCGAGCAAACAGATCAAACTTCAGCCTCACAATAGTCTCCTCATAAGTTAAAGCTAAAGTCTGGTTTAAGCTTTTCTTTTCCTCCGTGTTCTTTACTCCTCCAGGTGCAACTGCAGCCTGTTGGATCACAGCCTCCAAGCCAACCGGTGCTCAATCTGATTGCGTCACTTGTGCATTGACATGCATTTGCCAGCTCTTCTGGTGTGTGTCCAACCCAGCTCGGGGGTTGGGGGGGACCTGACAAACAAATCAATTGAATGACACTTTCTTAAAAGGTGTATCAATCTCAGTAAATGAACTATGTCTTTCCTTTTGCTTCTTAGCTTTTCTAAAATATTTTGAGGCCTTTTTTATTAGTCTTAGTTAAAAAAATGTTTGAGCCATAGAGGAGTTGCTTAATGTGACTTCCTCTCAGTCACCATCTATGGCCAACTTTTTTCAGTTAAAGATTTGCCATTTTGTTGTCTTGTAGGAAACTATCAGTTTCAAGTCTGCTTTAACATTTGAAATTATTAAGGGAACACTCCATTTAATATCACTTTTCATGGGATTTCATCAGTACTCATAGCTGTCTTTGAACACTGGGAGTTGTGAGGGATATTTACAAAAGGGCAGATACAGACACAAATGCATTTTACACCTGTTTCTGCATCTGCCCAATTGTGCCAAAGCTCTGTAGCCTTTTTCCCAAAGGGACCCTGAGTTTTTGGGATGGGTTTCATGATTTGTGACAGCTTGCATCACCAAAATGATGTATGCATCAAAAAAATGTTGTATACATCTAAAAATGATGCATACAGTACATCAAAAAATGATGCATACATCAAAAAATAGTGCATACATCAAAAAATGGTGCACATCAAAAAAATGGTGCATGTATCAAAAATGGTGAATGCATGCATCCAAAAATGGTGCAGATATCAAAAAATGGCACATGTATCAAGATGGGCACATGCCTCATTCTTCTAATGGGTATCTGGTCAAAAGAGCATATGCAGTATAGCATGGTGAAAAGCACATGTAAATGTCAGCCCAAGCATTAATAGCAAGTTGTGTTTAATAGCATTTTCCTTTAATATCGCTTATGTAACTCTCAGTCCGTGCAATGTAACTGCCTGATTGTGTGATGGTTGACAGTGCAGGCTGCATGGCTTAGACTTTAGAGTGACAGGCTCAAATGGCATTGGCACACCTGACCTGGGTTCAAGTATGCTTCCCTCCTTTTGTTTTTTGGTGGTGTTTGTTGCATTGTCAAGTATGTATGTATATGTGATCGGGGTGTGGGGAGCAAAGCCCAATGCATGGGGGGTGCAGGGGGTGAAGTCCACAATTAAAATTGTAGAACAGACCCTTTTCTTTAGGGAATTTGTATGGACTGAAGTCTGTAGTGCTTGTTGTGGGTTCCTGTGCAGAGGATGGTTTTCTCTCTGTCAGGGAGGAGTTTTATGATGTGGTGATTTGGGGCAGGTGTTCTCATTTATTGAAACTTGCACTCTCATTTATGTTTCTGTGTCTTCGGTGTTGTCTCATGTTTGGTTACTTTTCGTTACCTGATCGGAGGTCTGAGCACTGTGTTTAACTGTAGCTGTTTTCCATTGCAGCTGTTTTCTGTGGCACTATTTTGGTTGCACTGTGTTCTATCATGCTATTATTTTGTCACTCTTTTGACCTAGACCCCTTCTAATGCAAACTCCTTGTTTTGTGTCTAAACTGTTAGGCTATGTAACAGATGGCCTAATAGTGCAGACAGAGGTATGCTTTGAAAATAAAGGTGGACAGATTTGGTTTTAAATTATTGCCCAACTTGTTTCACATCATTTTTCTTGTAATTAAGATTCACTAACATGCATTAAACACTCCTTCCTGACCTTATGAAATAATAGGTGTTCATAACAGCTACAAATACAGCAGAAAACCTAGAGATAGCCATAGTCAAAGGGGGCTGCTTTATTTAAAATCTAAAAAATGCTAAAGTAGACTTAAATGGGTGAAAGAGTCAGTTTAAAAGTTAATAGAAAAAGGGTACTCTAAAACTAGAAAAAATGGTATAGGTACAAAAAGTTCAGTGTAACATTAGTGGTGGGTGAAATGACGAAAATTCACCTTGTGGAGTAATCTGTGAAATTCCGCATGTTTCGTGGAGCGAAATTTTGCTTGGCAGAATGGTGAAATTTCACCTTCCACAGCAAAATTCTGCCTTCCACAGAAAAATTCCACCTTCCACAGTGAAATTTTACCCACGGAAGGTGAAATTTAACTGCAGAAGGTGAAATTTCACCTGGGCAAAATTTCGCCTGATGTGGAAAATTTCACTGAATTACTCCATGCAGCGAATTTGGACACTTCGCTGGTAGAAATTAAATTCACTGCATCTCTATGTAACGTGGATTGCTGCCTTAAGTGACTTGCGCAAGATCACGCAGACAGGAAGTAGTAACAGTGAGATTCAAACCAGGGTCCCCAGACTGACAATTGTGCATTCTAACTACAAGGTTGCATGACCAAAACAAGTACTGGGAATAAATGTCACCATAGTCTAGACTTTTAAAGATAAACGTCTGGATGCACTCTTTTCTCTGTACAATACACAGAGCAACTCTAAAAATGCATTTCTTTCAGACACACTCATCTCTCTGTACAGTACACAGTGTGATTCAGATAATGACTCTGCCTCTCTCTCATATGAACATGACCTCTGAGAATTTACTTTTTCAGACTCACTCCCCTTTGTGCACAGTATGTACTGTGTTTCTAATACTGTGTTTCCTCAGATGCACTCCCCTCTCTTTACAGTACACACAGCATTTCTGAGAAGGCCCTATTTCAAATCTGTAAGTATTTGTAACTCATTTCTTATAAGGGTGACTAGACACATCTTCTCCTTACAATTTATAGCTGAATTTGGAGAACTTTGGATTTCTGCAGCTTGTTACTGTGCATGAAGCTCTTGGCAAAAAAGATGTACAGTACTGGGATATTCAGAAAAATGAGTTTCCAGTGCACTAAAAAAAAGAGTCCTTGATTTATGATTAATATAAGGGGTGAAAGATAATGAGTAATTTGTATTTTTAATAACCTACTTCAAAAAAAAGTTTTGTTTTAATAAATACATATAGTTGCACAGAAGAAAGTATATGGTTTGATGGTAATCACTGCTAGACACTGGAAATATATAATGTAGTAAAAAATAAATACATTGACCTAACTGGGAATAAAACCCAAGTGCCCTTAATATTGCCCAGGTTCTCTGCCAACTAAACATTCTTTTATATTTCTGAGAGTAGTGAGCTTCTTTGTTTAATGCACTTAGTGAAATATGCCCTAGCTACTGCCACTATGTGCATTCAGTTTAATGTAATAAGAAGCTACTACTGATAGAATTGCAGTACTTCTTTAATGCAGCTATAATTGCTTCCCATGCACATTTATTAGTAATGAGCTAATTGGAGCACTAGAGCTACATAAATCAGAGCATGTTTTCTTTTGTAAAAATTATTTGATTAATTAGTGCTAAATAATGCCAATTAAACAACCTGGATTTGTTGCTGGAGACTACTGTAGTGTTCAACCAGGCAGTTTTAGATGTGCAACTTGGCAAGTATAAATGTAATCAATAATAGCCTAACTTAATGATCGCTGTACCATCATGGCAGAAACTGGCATGTGACTGTAATAAAAGCATCTAGGAATGGATGGTATGTCTCCCACCCTTTTCTTGTCTCCTGGCATTTGACATATCTTATGGATACCAAAGAAAACATCCTATCATTAAATAGTTTCATTTCATTTTCATTTGTTTTACTGGGAAGATCTTAATGGGCAGGGACCTTTTTTCATGAGTGCCCAGTGAGTATCAACAGTGGGAACAGAATAAATAACAATAAATATGTATAGAGGATGAGTTAGTTAAAAACAGTTGTAAATAGACTGTGATAAAAAATACTGTGCACAAGCCATTTTAAAACAATGAATAGATTTCTGAGTAGTTATGGATATATTCAACTTGTACCAACTCTTGACTCTGTGGACTAGAGATCTCTGACCCAAGTTATTATTCATTCTTGGAGTGTGAAAAGCATGGCCCTCAGATGATCTAGTGGTCCAACTATTGACTGATTCTGGAAAAATGTCCTACATTTTTTGAGGGGCTAAACCTAGAACCACTTTATGTAGAAAAAACAGTGCCAGGAGTTTTATGTGGTTGTCCAGCGGGAGGTGCAAGGCAGAGGAGAGGAGCATGCAATAATGTGTGCAGCTCGGGAGGGTGGTATGAAATCTGCAGTTTGAGTTGTAGAGGACCCTAACCCTGAATAACACAGACTCACTAGCTGAGGAATATACTAGCAGTCCATAGTCAATCAATGGGAATAGTAGACTGACGGATAGGATTTTCGTGGACTCAGCTGTTATGCAATTTTTGACTCTGTATGGTACTCCCAATCATTGATTGAATTTTTTCATGACCTGTGGGGCAATCCCATCCTAATAAAATATCTTACCTCCGCTTCCTTAATGGGTGCTGGGTATGAGGAGGAAAGAGGCATGGAGAGAGAAGGGGAGAGGGAAGAAAAAGAAAAAAAAAAGAAAAAATAGATAGCTCTAAAGGGGGTTTGTGTAAGTAGTGCTTCTGGGAGAGTTAGCATGTAGGTTAACTATTGGATCGGATGAATTTTTAGGGGTAGGCAGTGCTAAATGGTGTGTGTGTGCAAATAGTGCTTCTGTGAGTTATTAGCCTGTAAGTTAACTACAGGACTGGGTAAATTTTAAGGGGGTAGGTTAACAATTGGATCAGGTAAATTCTTAGGAGGTGCCAGATAAGGTCTAGATATAGGAAGTAACAATGATGGGAGTGGTGCAGAGCAGTGGCTGTGGGGTGGCAGTCTTCAGGGAGACTTTATGGAGACTGAGGTGCTGCCCTATCTGCAGACACCTCTCTGGGCTGAGGGAGGAGGTTGCCAGACTAAAGGCCAAGATTTCTTGGGTTAGGAGGATCAACTCTCCCACTCAGAGACCACCAAGTCCACCTCCCCTTCCCCAAAGGGTGCCAGGTATGAGGAGTGGTTGGACAATGGTGGGCTTGAAGAGGGTTCTGGTGGTGGAACATAGGCACATCCCAAATTCCCATACCACTATGGAAGTCCTATGCTACACTGGCAGGGTGGGACTGCCCCACAGAGGCACCTGAGGTAGTGACTGGGATGGAGCTTGAGGTCCTCCATGGTGGAATCCCCAATGGGGGTGATAGGGGACCCCAGAGGAGGAGGAGGAAGTGCATCCTGGTGGGGGACTTGATAGTTAGGGGGATACAGCTGGGGATGGGTAGGGATGAGGAGAGGGTGGTACAGTGCCTTTCTGATGCCATGACTCATAGGCATGGAAGGAGGATCCCAAGGATTGCCGGGGAGGCGGGGGAAGGGAGAGCTAGATGTCATTGTCCATTTGGGGACAAAATGATCTGGTTGGGGAGAGGTCAAATGCAGTTCAGGAAGAGTTCAGGAAACTGTTGAGGGGTCTTGGGCAAGTAGCATAATCTGTTACTTTCTCAGAGGTGCCACCTGTCCATGGCAAGGGGATGACAGGAGACTGCACCAGGGATTTCAACTTATGATTGAGGAAGTGGTGCAGAGAAGAGGAATTTGGATTCACTGGGAACTGAGGCTCCACCTGGAGGGATAGAGGCCTGTATTGGGGCAATGGCTTATATCCCTCTAGGAGAGGAATTGCGACCCTTAATACTATCCTTAATAATACCTTGGTATAGCTCCCAGTACCTATGTTATGCTTTGTATTATCTGACCTGTTGAATGTTAACTTTTGTTCACTCTGTATTGCTGAAACAGTACTTATGTTATGAATTCTGTTTTGTTACGTCACTGAATCAATATTGTCCAGCCTTTGTTAATCAGTTTTTAATACTGTCTTTGCCATGGTGTAAACAAATTGTTATTCTGATGAGAAATCTTTGTAAATGAGCATTTCTGCTCAAAGGTGCATTTCTGAACTAATAAATGAATAACTAAATAGTTTAAATGCTACATTAGTAAGTATTTAAAATAGCCGAGGGGGGGAGGTGGCATAAAAGAGGAAGACAAAGTCTGCCCCCTTACATGCTTACAGGGTCATCAATTGGAATCCCAAGGGTGGAAAATCCCACAGGGAACAGATGCAAATAGGAAGCCAGAAGGAAGAGGGAAGGGTAGAGAGGAAAGGTAATAGTGGAGGAAAAAAAAAAAAAAAGGACAAGAAGAGGGGAGATAACAGTATAAAAGGGAGATCCATGTGTGCAAATGCTCAAAGTCTGGGCAACTAGATGGCAGACCTAGATGCCACCATGGCAGCAGGAGACATGGAACATATTACGGAGACCAAGGACAATGACAACTATGACTGGGAGGTAGCCATACTAGGGCATGAGCTATTCAGGAGGGAATGGGTAAGAAAAAAGGGAGGAGGGGTGGCTCTTTATGTGAGACAGAACATAAAGACCACAGAAAACAAAGGGGACAGAGTAAAGTGGAGGTACTGTGGGTCACCCTGGAGACAGATGGGGGGGGCACAATTAGGATAGGAGTGATCTGTAGACCTCCAACACAAGAACAGGAAGTAGATAAGGATATGATAGATGAAATACAAGGGATGGCTAAAAAGGGTGAGGTACTGCTAGTGGGGGACTTCAGTCTATCAGATGTGGATTGTAGCCTACTTGCTGCAGCATCAGTTAAAAGTAGGGAAATTCTAGACTCTCTTTAGGGGCATTCCTCTGTTTATCAGGCAGCTAGTTAAAGATCCCACTCATTAGGGTACTGTCAAACAGGGACAGTGTCACTGACGTCATAGTGAGAAGTGTGGTTCAACATAAGGAAAGGGCCAGAACCAAGCCACACTGAAAGAAGGGTCCTCGACTTCAGGTGTGCTGATTTCAAGAAAATGAGAGAGTGCCTCAGGGAAGCCGCAGCAGGAATAGGGAATAAGGGTGGAATAGAGGAAAAGTTGTCAAGAATAAAGCAGGCCATTAAGAATGCAACAAACCTCTGTGTCAAGCAGGTTAATAAGAGCAAGAGAAGAAAGAGACCACGATTGTTCTCCAAGGAATAGCAGAGAAGGTAAAGGAAAAGAAGCAGGCATTCAAAAGGTACAAGACAAACAGAAGAAAAAGGATAGGGAGAGTTATCAGGAGAAACAAAGGGAGGCAGGGAAGACAGTTAAGAGAGCTAAAGCACAGATGGAGGAAAACATTGCCAAATAAGCAAAAACAGGGGATACAACTTTTTTCAGGTACATAAGCAAAAAGGAAAAAGCAAGGCAGGGATAGTAAGGTTAAAAGGGGAGGGAGGGAGGAGAGGTGTGGAAAATGACCATATGAAAGCTGACATACTGAATAAGTACTTTTGTTCAGTATTCACAATGGAATGGGTAGGTGACAGGTAACAGAGAGTAGAGAAGGGCATTAAGGGAAGGGAGGTGGACACTACCCCTTTTAACGGAGGAGAGAGTCCACAGGGAACTAGCAAAACTAAAAGTAAATAAGGCTATGAAGCCAGATGGGGTTCACCCTGGGATAGTGAAGGAACTAAAGGAGGAACTGTCTGTGCCTCAAATGGCCGTGTTCAATCTATCACTGGATATGGGGGGAAGTTGCGAAAGACTGGAGTAGGGCGGATGTGGTCACACTACACAAAAGTGGGAATAGGGAGGAGGCAGAAAACTACCGATCTGTAAACCTAACTTTGGTGGTGGGCAAGGTTATAGAAACTCTACTTAAAGAAAGGATTGGGGAATACCTTAACACCAGCGGACTGCAAGATCTAAGGCAGCATGGATTCATAGGGAATAGATCATGCTAAACAAACCTGATAGAGGTTTTTTGCTGGCTTACCAGGGAGGTGGATGAGGAAGGAGCAGTGGATGTGGCCTACCTGGATTTCAATAAAGCCTTCCACACCATTCCACACTGAAGACTGGTAAACAAGCTAGGCAGTATGGGAGTGTGTCCAAAGATAGTAAAATGGGTATACAGTTGGCTAAGTAACTGAACTCAGAAGGTGGTGGTAAATGGAGTTCATTCGGAGGATGGTAAGGTAACCAGCGGGGTGCCACAGGGGTCAGTACTGGGACCAATCCTCTTCAATGTCTTTATTAGTGACATCGCAGAAGGGCAGGAATGAAAGGTATTCATACAGCAGGTTTCATAGGATTTTCAAGCATAATAGACTTGTGTCCTTTAACTGCTTGCCATAAATTAAACTGTCCCATATTTATTTAAACAGAATCCATCTAATCTGTTTTTGAATAATTCCATTGAACTACTTAGAATCAATTCACTAGGTAAACTGTTCCAAAAGTTCACCACTCTTTGGCTAAACCAATGTTTCCTCTTTAAGAAATTCCATTTGTCTGCAACTAATTGAAGATAGTGTCCCCTAATGTTGTATGAACATTATTTTAATATAAGGCCATAATCAGACCACACTGTAGTTTCATGTAATGCCCTAAAAATCATGCACATATCCCCCTTAATCTCCTATATTGGAAGGTGAACAAATCCAGTTCCCTGAGTCTCTCAGAATATGTCATGTCCCTATATCCTTTTAATGATTTTGTAGCTCTTCTCTGTATTTTCCCCAGCTTTAAAATGTTGCCCTCTTATATGGGGCCCAAACTTGGGCTCCATACTCTATGTAGGGCTGTATCAATGCCTGGTACAAGGGAATGATGACCTTTTTATCCCTACTTTTGATATATCTTAAAATGCAGTTTAGATTTTGATTAGCTTTTTTAGTGACAGCGTTACAGTGTGAACTGAACTGGAGGTCAGAAGTTATTATCCCTAAGTTTTGCTCCTCGCTAGTGGTGGGTAATGTTTTGTCCAGCATCTTTTAAGATATGTTCAGATTTTGCCTTCCCAAATGCATGATGGTACATTTGTTCACATTTAATTACAATTTATTTTTGTTTGTCTAGTTCTCTACATCAGTAAGGGCATTTTGCATGGCATTACCATCCTCACTGGTGTTAACTAATACCCTGATTCTACAATCGTCGGCAAACTTGGTTAGCCAGATATTAGTATGATCATATTTCAATGAGGAGATACATATATATATATATATATATATAAAAAGACAGGGACCCACTACAGAGCCCTATGGAACCCCACTTGTCACCTCTGCCCAGTACGATAAGACTCCATTGATGATCACTCTCTGTCTTTTCCCTCTCAACCATGAGGTAATCCAATTTATCAAGTTGATATCCAGCCCTGTTGGTTTAAGTATGAACAACAGCTCATCATGCAGCAGTTTATCCAATGCCTTTGATAAATCAAGGAAGGCCACATCCACTGCATCACCATTATCCAGAGCCTTATTTTCTCTCTCATAAAATATTAATAAATTTGTCTGGCATGAGTGAACCTTCATAAATCCATGTTGGGTTGAATCTATCAATTTAGCTTCTTCCATATGTAATAAGATTTTATCTTTTATTATACCCTCCAAGATCTTACATATCATGGATGTCAGGCTAACAGGATGAACATTTTCTGGGTTTGTCTTAGGGCATTTTTTGTGTTTGCTTGCATGCATGTGCAAGTAACATAGTGCCACTATATGAGAATTCGTAGGTGTGCCTCCCCCACTTCCAAAGTGCTGCTGCCTTTTGCAGGCGCAGTCGCACCATGCCAATGAATGTAGGAGCTGTCCATGACAGCCGTTCACATGCAGTGGCATACAGTTGAAAGCAAACAAATGCTGTAATCAGCGGTGGTAACAGGTAGGCACTGCACTGAAACAGCTGTCATAGACAGCTCCATTCCCCTGCAACAAGTAGCATTCTGGGAGCCCTCCCCAGTGTGCTCATGCACTCCCCCCCCCCAAACACACTGTATGACTGATGGGGTGTCCAGTCGCCATGCCTGCTCTGCACCCACAACAGAGTTCCAGGTGCACACTGTGAGCCCACCTCAGTGTGGCAACAATCCGTATGACTGACAGGGGTGCCCAATCCCCGTCGGCTCCACTGTATCCCCCCCAACAGAATTCCAGGTTTCACGCTGGGAGCCCACCCCAGCATAGCAACAGTCCGCATGGCTGACAGGGTTGCCCAATCCCCTGTCGGCTCCACTGCCTCCCCAAACAGCCTTCCAGCACCATGCTGGGAGCCCACTCCAGCGTGGCAAAAGTCCTGCGTAGTCTTTAAAAAAAAAATGCCCTGTAAGAAAAAACGGTCCTTCGCTGACTGTCTTGACCCCGCTGCCCCACCCATGCCCACCCTCTGCACACCCTGTCTCCCCACACCTCCACCTCACCCCATGTTTACCTCCAGAGTCCGGCACGATGATCTTTGGTGGACTGGGAACACATCTGCACTCTTCAAAGCTGACCGAAAACTGAGGAAATGCCGGTAAGCTGTATAATGGAATAAATAGGTTTTTTTTCAACTTTGATGCATATCTCAGGCATTTTGGGGAATTATTTCACCAAATGTTCAACATGGGGTTCTTATCACCGCACCTCATGAATTCTGGCACTGTCTTTTTTTTATTCAGTCCTGAAAGGTGATTTTGCGGTCACTGCGTGGAACCACCTTTTGGGACCGATTTATGAAATGACAGTGTCACAGTTCATGAGGTAGGCCCCCAAAAACCCTATGTTGAAAATTTGGTGAAAAAATTCCCAAAAATGACTGTTTAATATTTTCACTCCAGATTTTCAACATTGCCATTTTATCACACCTTCTTATGAGCAGTACAGCTGCCATTTTTCACATCTCACCCAAAATGTATTTCCACGCATGTTGCACATGATGGTGCAGTCGGTGTGCAAAATCAATGTTCGGGACAGATTAAGAAAATCACAGTGACACTGTTCATGAGCAGAGGTGTTAAAATGGCTATGTTAAAAATCTGGTGACAAAAGTCCATAAAATGACTGTGTTATGAGCGAGCATTGCGCAGTTTCCAAGCACCCTTGTAAGTTCATGAATTTGTAATATTTTCAGCCCAGATTTTCACCACTGCCATTTTTCCACACTTCCTTATGAACAGTGCAGCTGTCATTGTTCACACTATGGCCAAAATGTGTTTTCGCACTTCCAGTGCAGAAATGTGTGGTCACTGTGGGAAATCACTGTTCAGAACAGATTAAGAAAATCACAGTGACACTGTTCATGAGCGGAGGTCCCAAAATGCCTGTGTTGGCAATCTGCCATAAAAAATAACCAAACTAATTACATTACGGGTGTGCGTTCCGCAGTTTCTACGCACGCTCGTGACTTCACCAGTTTTTTTAATATTTTCACTGCAGATTTTCAACATTGCCATTTTTTACACCTCCCCATGAACAGTACAGCTGTAATTTTTCACATCCTGTTGGAAATGTGTTTTCGCACCTGTGGTGACAAATGACATAGTCACTGTGCAAAATCAGCTTTCGGCTAATGAACTGATATTGCCACTGTTCATAAGATGGGGGTCACAAAAAACCCATGTTGAAAATTTGGAGTGAAAATACCAACAAACACCTGAGGCATTAGGGTTTCTGACCGTAACACCCCACCCTGTAGAGACTGACAGACATCAGGGGTGTGACCTGGGATTGTCGCCTCTAATGCTAATATCATTCCAACTCCACCAACACCCTGCAGGCAGTGAGAGGCATCGAGGTGTGCCTTGGACTCTTCAGCCCCAAAGTTCACCCCATTCTCCTATACTGCACCCATCTCACCATATTTCCTGGTGGAATTGGGTGAGCATAAGGGCCAAAGACTCCAAGGCACACCATGACACTTGTCGGTGTCTGCAGGGTAGGGTGTGGTGAAATGGCGTGGCCGTTATGCCTGATGACCCAAAGGCACACCCCAATGCCGGTCAGTCTCTGCAGGGTGGTGGTGGGGTTGGCTTCAGTTCAATACTTCACTGCCATTCCTATTATGTAGCTATCTAACTCCTACACTACCATTGCCAATGCCAGCAAGCAAACATTCGCAATGACAAATGCATGTTTAGAATAGGTACTACAACCACATCCCTCCAACTTTGTACTACTTGACCTGGTCTAATGACTTTTGGAAGATATGTTTCAGTGGGTGCGCTAAATTTTCTGAAAGTTCTGCCAGAATTCTCGGATGAATATTATCAGGGCCAGGGGATTTATTTATGTTAAGTTTATTTAGTCGTTCAAGTACATCTTTGACCTCAATTATAACTTTACTGGTTAATGAGGGGGAGGAAATAAAGGGACTAACTATGTTTTTCATGTTGTTAAATACTGAACAAAAATAACTATTCTGGATGTCAGCTGTTTCCTTATCATTTGTTATGTTCCCTTCTGAGATTTTGTATGGGCCTATGTTATGCATAGTTGTTTTTTTTACTATTTACATATGCATAGAACAATTTATGATTATCTTTAGTTTTAGATGAAAGTGTCAATTCATTGTCGGCCTTAACCTTTTTAATAGTCATTTTCACTTCCTTCACCAAGGCCCTATAGATTATCTTTCCCTCTGAATCATTAGATTTCCTTATTGTTCTGTACATTATGTTTTTCTTTTTAATTAATTTCTTTATTTTTTTTGTTAAACCATCCATTTGTACTTTTAGTTTTTTTGTGTATTGATTTAGATGGTATGTATTTATTTTTAATGTAAGTTTCTCATGTAGTATTGTCCACATTTCTTCCATAGATTTGTTAGCAAAAGCGTTATGCCAGGCCCATCTTTTCATAGACCATTTGAAAGACTGAAAATTGGCCTTACCAAAATGTAACTTGTGTGTGTTACTAGTAATTGTATTTAAAGTAATGCCTTCCTTAATTTGGAAAAGGACCAACTGGTGATCACTATTTCCAAGGGGGTTTCTGACCTCAATGTTTACTATATTATCCCTATTTGTCATAATGAGGTCAAGGATATTCCATCCCCTAGTATCTACGTTCACTTTTTGGTCTGGCCCTGCCTGATCCACTGCTTCCAAATATCTGGTATTTATATTATTGGTACCTCTATGTTCTATCCAGTTGATTCCGGGTATGTTGAAATCTTCAATTAATATATTTTTGTCATCCGAGTCTAATTTAGAAATACAATCTAACAATAGCCCATCATCTTCTCTTGAAATTGATTGAGGTCTATAAATCAATCCTAAATTTATTTTAACTCCTTTTAGTGAAAATATCTTAACCCAGAGCATTTCCAGATTATTGGATTCTAAATTGACCTCCTCACTTTTAATTGTACTCTTAATATAAATAGCTATGCCTCCACCCCTTCTATGGGTTCTAGATCTAACATAAAGCATAAATCCATCAATATTCTTATCGTAAGGATCAGTGTCCTCCCACCAAGTTTCTGTCACTAGTGCAATATGAATGTTGTGAGAACTTAAAAAATGTTTAAATTCATAGAATTTATTAACCAGACTTCTTGCATTTACTAGTACCCCATTCCATTCTCTCTCTTGTTTATTAGTAGATGTTAATCTTTCACTTGTTGTTATGCCAGATGCGACACTCCCCCAAACCAGTTTAAATGAAGTTTAATAACCTCATGTATCCTCTTCCCCAACAGTCTTGTTCCAGTCTTGTGTAAGTGCATCCCATCACCTTTGTAAATTGTTTAGTTTTGAAATGTTATAGAATTATCCATAAAGCCAATATTACTTAATTTACAAAGTACCATAACCATGTGTTTATATTGTCTATGGTTTCATTTTTATATGCCTGGGGTCCATGTGTGGGTAATACACCAGAGGTGATTAATTCTCCCCCTTTGCTTTTTATCCTGTCAGTTAATTTTTAAAGTTGTTTTGAATTGTTACTGTATCACTTTTCCCTATATCATTAATTCCTACATGAAGTATGACCAGAGGTTTAAGGGTTCCTTCCATTAATCCATCTATTAGTATATCAGTGTCAGTCAACCTGACTCCTTGGAGGGTGCTTACCACAGTGTTTTTTTTCCTCTCCCTTCACATACAAGTGTATCCATACTCCTTGTGATTGAGTCCCCAGTAATAAGGATATCTCTGTTCTCCTTGTTATTACACAGGTTGGAATGATCTGAATCTATGTCATGAGGGCTGCCTTTTCCCTTTGGATGTTCAGTTGCTTAACTTGGTGATTCATTATTAACCTCCTGTGTTTCAGGTGAGCTTGTAACTTCCTCTAATACTTCATGGGGAGAGTATCTTTATAACTCTGGTTAGGAATAATTGTTGATGTTCTTGATGTTGGTTTTATTTCATGGGGCATTATTTGCACTTCGGTATTTAAGATCTCATACTTATTCTGCAGAAAAAAAATGCTCATCTTTTGGTAAAACATTTATTTTATTCTGTTGCTTATTTAAGTTTGGGTGAATAGATTGTTTTAGCCTCACTGTTTCCCAGTACTATTTGTTTAATTTGGGGCCTTGCCTTAAGTTACTGGGTGTACTTGTTATTACATCTTGTCCTTGTATGGAGAGGTTCACCACCATAGTGTCCACAAAGTTTTCCAACTTCCCTATTTCTTTCTGGACTTCTACCCTATGTGCAATTGTTTAATTTCTTCCTTTAATGTTTCAATAAGCAAACAGTTGTCACATATGAAATCATTACTTCTAGTCCATTCTGTATGCATCTGACAACTTTTACATTGTTTCTGAATTTTCTTTCCCTTTTCTTTACCATGAGACATCTCCTTATTAAGGGTAACAGAGTTTCCCAGGAATCTTGTAGTACCTTCAGATGATTTTCAAAGGCAGTCTGCCTGTTTTGAATATGTCTGGGCAGGTCCCTGCCATCTCCAGCAGACACAGCAGACATGCAAAGATGTGCGTGTCTCTGTGCTCATCTTTGTGAGTGTCCATGCATGCCCAACCCGCTCGAGCTTGCCCTGCTTACTCTGTGCTTTTATATTTATACAGCTGTGCCCCCTTTCACCATATTTATTTAACTTATACCTAGAGCCACTTATCAGAGTCATCAAGATGGACACTGGTATCCATGGGGTGCGTATTAAGAATGATGAATTCAAAGTGTCCGCTTTTGCAGATGACTTATTAATCCATACATAGCATAGTCAGATCTCCCTCCCACAGTTGTTTTCTATTATCTCGCGTTTTAGTGAGTTTTCTGGTTACAAACTGAACAAGAATAAAACTTTAGTTTACTCACTCTCCCCTCATTTACAACAAACCTGATGTTCCTCCCTGGGCCTGAGTTGGCAGACGAATTTTTTCCCGTATCTAGGTATAAAAGTTTCCAAAGATTTAACAGAGTTATTTGATTTGAACCTTAAACCCCTCCTTAAATTGATCAAAGATGACCTTGGAAGGTGGACCAAACTTCCCCTATCCTTTTGGGGGAGGGTCAATACAATAAAAATGATGATTTTGCCGAAAATTTCCTATTACCTTTTTAACCTCAACGTGTACCTTCAAAGTCTTTTTCAACCTTTGTCATAAATATTGTACTGACTTTATCTGGGCAGTACCCCCATTAAGACTTATGAAAACTCACCCGTCGCGGGAAGAAGGAGGCCTTCAGTTGCCAGATTTTTATATCTATTATTTAGCAAGCCATGTGGCAAAGTCGGCTCAATGGGCATCGAAACTCTGACATCTGCAGCAAGTGGCGTCCTAGATGATTTGATGGCCCAAAATGTTAACTTGGATCTAGAGTCCCTGCTCTTTTCTCCCTGGTCTAAAATTCCGTCTAAGCTTAAAGGCACTCCACTTGGCTGGGATATTAAAGCCCTTCATCAGCTTTACTCGTTCCTAAATATCCCCTTTAAAAAAGACTTGATGCAACCTCTTGTTAACAACTCAAACCTATTAATCGGTAACCAACCATTAAGAAGGGGAGTGGGTAACTCCTCTAGTAAACCTAGAATTGCCGATTTTGTTTCGGGCGGCTACCCTGTCCCATTTTCAGAATTGATGGGTAAGTTTATAGTAGATTCTAAGGGTAGGTTTGACTATATCAAATCCGGAAACTGTGTTTGTTTCTTCCTGAAAGGTGGGCAGGGCAGGAGCAGGCAGGAAGCTTGATAAAGAAATAAAAGATCTTCGTTATCCAACAAAGCGATATCCAAAATTTATAAATTTATTCTTACTCTAAAGGATTCTAAGGCTTCCCTGCCCGCACTATTGGAAAGTGAATTTGTCCCTAAACTGGCCAGGAGAGACCTGGATAAAAGTCTGGCAGGATCTATATAATTGTATCAAACAAGATAGACTACGGGGTCTTCAATTTAATATTTTACACAACCTGTATCTTTCCCCGGCTAAACTTTCACGTATATACAAACACAGGTCCCCTAAATGCCAAGATTGTGGCAACTCTTGGGCTACTACCTTACAAAACTCTGGGAGTGCCCCAAGGTAGTTAAATTCTGGGACTTAATCCGTTTATGGATGACTCCTCTCTGTGACGTAGTACCACATTTTAACCTCGAGACCTGTATTCTTGGCAGTTTACTCATATTCAGTCCACAGCTCATAAATACCAGTTAGCTTTAATCACCTTGGTGGCCAGCTGTTACTTCCTTTGCTACTGGTGTAGAGGGGTATACCCTCATGTAAAGAATGGTGGGATACTTTCCTGGAAGCCCTGAATGCAGAAAAGGTTGTGGCCTCTTTTTTCAATTAGTGAAAGAAATTTGATAAATGTTGGGGCAACCTATATCAGCGTTTAAAAGACAACATGGCTATCAGTACAACTACCATCTAGTATAGCCCTGCCATCCCAAAATAGGTGACCCAACTTCTTATTTCATTTTATTCTCTGTAGAAGAATTGAAGTGGCCTAGGGGAATGGTTATTTCTTTCCCCCCCTCAGTCTTTTCCTCTCCTTCTGTTTCCTTTATTTTTTCCTTATTATCATATGCCTTTAACTCGGCCTACTAACCCTTCCTAAACCACTATCCCTTTTCTGTTTTGTATCTTGGGTCTAAAGGGATCATTATACTAGGATACATTCTTCTCCTTTTTTTTATAGTGATCTCTATGGAACTTGATTTATTCTATTATGCCTTCACTTGTTGGGCTGCCAGACCTAGTGGGTGGGGGATTTGGGATGGGTTGGGTGGGGTTTCTTTTTCCTTATATAACCTTTTGTACCTTATTCCATTTTATGTACCAAATGTAAGGGATGTATTAGATGGGGATGATGTGTAATGTTTGTTATTATTAAAATAAAGTATAGTTATTTGCAAAAAAAAATATTTATACAGCTGGAACAGGAAGTGGCAGGTCACGTGATCACTCACCCTTGCTGTTCCAACTGCAGAATCAAAATTGCACAAATAAAGTGTCAGAGGCTGGAGGACTTAAAAGACCTTGTTAAAACACTCCTCAATGCTGTATTGAAAGACATGAACAAACACAATGATATCCTGCACTTGGCTTGAAGGGACAGTGAGATGTACTCCCTCGAGGGCATGAACTACAACTCCAGTATCCATAGCAAAGCTGCAGGTACCCAATAGTTAAAACATCAATGCATGTGCAGATTTATACCTAAAACACTTGTGGTTCACAAGCCCTTTCACATACAGGACTCTCACTCCTTTCTAGACTCCAATCGCTATGTCTGTTCATGGATGACACAAAAATCTGCAGCAGAGTGGACACACTGGGGGGGGGGCTTGAGGAAATGAAGGAAGAGCTAAAAAAACTGAAAGACTGGTATAGGGTTTGGCAACTGGGCTTCAATGCCAAAAAAATGTAAAATTATACACATGGGGCACAGAAACCCAAGGGCAACGTATCACTTAGACGAGGAGGTGTTAACAACAACAAAACAGGAAAGGATCTGTGGGTCATCATATTTAATGACCTGAAGGTAGCAAAGCTGTGTGATAAGGCAGTAGGAAAGCTGGTAGAAGGATGTTGGGGTTCATAGGCAGGGATATCACTAGCAGAAAAAGGGATGTAGTGTTACCCCTATATAGATTAGTGGTGAGGCCACACCTGGAGTACTGTGTCCAGTTCTGAAGGCCTCATCTCAGGAAGGACATAGACTGGGTGGAGGAAGTACAGAGAAGGGCAACCAAAATGGTGCATGACCTGTATTAGAAGCCCTATGAGGAAAGACTCAGGGAATTAAAGATATAGTCACTGGAGGAAAGGAGAGAAAGGAGAGACATGGCAGAAACATTCAAATACCTCAAGGGTCTCAGTAAGGTAAAGAAGGGTGGCATATTGCACAGAAAGAGATACTCAAGGATGAGGGGGCATGATATAAAGCTGGAAGGGGGGAGACTTGGAGGGGATGTGAGGAAATATTTCGTCATGGAAAGGGTGATGGATGCTTGGAACAGCCTCCCAACAGAGGCGGTGGGTGCCAAAACAGTAACAGGTTTCAAACATGCATGGGATAGACATAGTGGGACCTTAGCATCAGAGCTGGGAAGGGGGACTAAGGCTGGAGATCAATTTGGGTCTACAGTAGCACAGAAAGTATGGACATTAGGGCAGATTAGGTGGGCCAAGAGGTCCTTCTCTGCTGACAGCTTCTGTGTTTCTATGTGGCTATTTCAATTTGCTCGAGCATGGAGTAAGACAAATTTAGTGAGTCATGAAGTGCACAAAGGCACAAACGGAGGAAAGATTAGCACTGATGATAAAGAGAGGGGGCAAGGCATTCTATAGATACATTAGTGAAAGAAGGAAGGCTGGAGGGATTGTAAGGCTCAGAGGGGAAGAAGGGGATTGTGTGGAGGCAGACCTAGAAAAAGCATCAGTACTGAATAAATACTTCTGTTCAGTATTCACTGAAGAGGAGGAGCAGGAACCAAAACCAGGCATCAGAATCAAAGCCGGGGGGGGGGGGTGTAGGTAAACACCAGTCCATTTACAGAAGAGAGGGTCCTAGAGGAGCTCACAAAAATAAGGGTGGACAAAGTAATAGGACCAGATGGTATACACCGTAGGATATTAAAGGAACTACAGATGGTGCTGGCAGCTCTGTTTAGTGAGTCACAAATAAATACAGGAGTGGTTCCAGAGGACTGGAGGAGGCGCATGTAATCCCTTTTCACAAGAGTGGAAGTGGGGAGAAAGCAGGAAACTACAGGCCGGTCAGCCTCACCTCAGTGGTGGGAAAGATTATGGAAGCACTGCTTAAGGAAAGGATTGTGAAACACCTGGAATCCAGCAGATTACAGGATCTGAGGCAGCATGGATTCACAGTGGGAAGGTCATGTCAGACAAATCTGATAGACTTTTATGACAGGATGAAGAAGGAGGTGGAGCGGGGGGAGTGGTTGATGTTGCCTACCCTGATTTCAGCAAGTCCTTCGACATCATTCCTCTCAGAAGACTGGTTAACAAGTTGGGCAGCCTGGGTGTGGGCCACAAGGTGGGGAACTGGGTTAGAAACTGGTTGAGTGGCAGAAGACAGAGGGTGGTGGTAAATGGGATCCAATCTGAGGAAAGAGGGGTGACCAGTGGTGTGCCTTAAGATTCAGTCCTGGGGCCAGTCCTTTTTAATGTCTTCATCAGTGACATTGCTGAAGGGCTGGAAGTGAAGGATTGCCTATTTGCAGAACACACAAAGATGTGCAACAGGGTAGACACTCCAGAGAGGGTTGAGAATATGAAGAGGGATCTAGGAAAGCTGGAAAAATGGTCCAAAGCGTGACAGCTAAAATTTAATACAAAGAAGTGCAAAATCATGCACCTGGGATGCAGAAACTCTGTGGAGAGTTACAGGATTGGGGGGGGGGAATTGCTGACAGTCACCAAGGAAGAAAATAATTTAGGGATAATCATCTCAGATGACCTAAAGGTGGTCAAACAGTGTACAAAGGCTGTGGGAAGGGCCAGTGCCATGTTGGAGTGCATAAGGAGGGGTATCAGTAGCAGAAAAAGGGAGGTAGTGATATCCCTGTACAAAACACTGGTTAGACCTCATCTGGAGTATGGTGTGCAGTTCTGGAGGAGGCCCCCGGAGGAGGCCACATCTTCATAAGGACATAGACAGAGTGGAGGCAATTCTGAAGAGGGTGACTAAGATGGTATAGTGCTTGCACCAGAAGACATATGAAGAGAGATTAAATGATTTCAATATGTGCACACTGAAAGAGAGGCAGGGAGATATGATAGAAACCTTTAAGTATATTAAGGGCAAAAGCAAAGTGGAAGACATTTTACAGTATAAGAGATGTACAGGATGAGGGGGCACAATATGATATTGGAGAGGAGCAGGATAAGGGGAATCAGAGGATGTTTTTCTTCATGGAAAGGGTGGTGGATGCATGGAATAGCCTACCCCAGGAGGTGGTGGGGGCTGGCACAGTGGGGGTATTCAAACATGCATGGAATAGGCATAAGGGAACCTTAGAGGTGGGGAGGAGAGGCTAAAGTCATTGACCAAGTAGGGTCCGTAGCCACTGATGCAAGCAGGGAATACAAGCAGACTGGGTGAGCCTAACAGTCCTTATCTGCCATAAAATTCTATGATTCTATGTGGTTTGCGGGGACCGGAGAATAGCATAGCCGTTGTTTTTAATTTTTTTGTATTCAGGACCAGTTTATGTTGATTAAACCACATCATCCATGGAGGAAAAGTCTGATTGCAGTATTTAGTTTATGTGGCTTATATCATTATCCTCATGTAAAATGACAGTGTCGTCAGCAGAAAGGACCATGCCAGAGAGGGGGAAAGCAGCTGGGACTAAGTTGATGAAGACTGATAATAAGAGAGGCAGTCTACCTGAATTGATCCTTGGTGCACCCCACAGGCAATTGTTACTAGGTCAGATAAGTTATTGTAGATCTTGGTTCTCTGTACCCAGTTACTTAACTAACTTTGTAACCAGGCAATAGTCTTGGGGAGTTTAATCACAAAGAGCTTGAGAAATTTTCCCTCTAGATTTAACAGGACAGATTTAATATGCATCCTTTGTTTTACAAGCACCTTGATAGTAATAAAGTTCCTCTTAAAAGTCTGTCTGAACACTGCCAGTGACTGAATAGTTTGCTGACCTGCAGGAGTGGTGTGTTAACCTCCTTAGACTGAGCTGAACTACTACAGACTGTTCAGAATCAAACTCCCAGAGACAGTAACCTTTATGATTATACCTCAAATATCCCTTTTATGCATTTGTGCTACATGTATCTGTGTCAATGTCTGCATCTGTTTGCATTATTTTACAATTTTTTTGCCTGGAAATGCACATTCAAGCAAAGCTTATTTCCAGGCATGTCCTGGAGGCACAGGGAGCTTAAATGACTTGCCAGGATCACACTGTATGCAAGTGGAGGTTGTGAGAATCAAACCTAGGTCTGCTAGATGTACTAAGTGCATTTACAGCTCTTTACTCTAATCTCTGTGCTATATTACCAGCCCCGGTCCCAAATTCAATTCATTCTTAGAAAGATTGCCAATCAAACTGATTTAAATTAACCCAAAGATTTTATCCTCTGCTACTCTATACCTTCCTGCTTTTACATTCTGTACTGAGGTCAAGATTAACCAGAAAACTGAGTATGAACCTGTTTAGTAATAATTCTGATGGGCTTTTTCCAGTAACAAAATATGGGATATTTTGATGACAGAAGAACAAACATGTTTTAGTGCATACCAGATCATAATGTCGTACGCTTAATAGAGTACGGCATTATGGTGAATCCCGGACCTGTGCTCTCTCTGAGTTGGACACCCCCTGGAGTTAGAATCTTTACATACATGTGATATCTCCCTCTTTACGCAGGAGACTCCTGTTTTTTTGACTGAACTCCCTCCCTCCCTCCTGGGAAACAAAATATCCTACTTAAGTAAAATTCTGTCCACATAATCCATATTTTTTGGGCAGATAAAGACACATAAAAATTAAATCAGTGATGAACAATATATCTGATAACTTTATATAACTAGTTGTTTATTCTTTTTAGTGCTTATTCTTGACAAAATGAAATACATTACATTTTTGTAATTACTTTTTTCTTATTTTTTAAGGACAAACTCACAATGTTACGGCATCTCCCTACTAGCCGGCCAATCTCCCTTCTAATTTGACCCCAGTCTCCCTCTTAAGTAAGTTGACAGGCCAATCTCCCTCCTAATTTGACCCAAATCTCCCTCTTAAGCAAGTTGGACATATCACATATATGTCTTTAGTGGGGGGGGTCCGTGCAGCCCCGACAACGAAGATGTGGAGGTGTGGCCACCACAGAAAAAAACATATCCGGGAATCGCGCAACGCAATTCTGCCGCATGGCATTCTGCCATGCAACATTTTGACCCCGTGCCATTTTAGTGTGGTAACATAACACCAGTATAGAGAGCAGTCTGTTTTTCACTGTTTAAATGAAAAAGGGAATCAGAATCAGACTGCCAGCTACATCAACAGTTGCTACAGAATGTGACCAATCACAAAAAGCGCTTTTAAAGGGGTAGCACACCCAGAATTTGAAAAAAAAAAAACAACATATTTTGTGCAGAGTGTTTTGATTTTGAGAAGTCCTAGTGTATCCTTACCTCTCTATCTCTCTCTGTCCCTCTTATGGCTATCACAAATTCTGGGTGTACTATTCCTTTAAGCTAGGGACACTTTTAGGCCTAAGGGGGTTGACAGTGTCCCTCTAATTATGCAAATGACCACCATGAAGTCACCACACATTTTGATTGCTCACTCAAGATCAATTTAGAAAATGCTGTTCTGACAATGAAGAAATCCAGTAATTAACCCTCAACACAACACAACACAATGACTTAAAAAAAACCTTTATAATGGGACATATGGAGAAATTCTTGTCAACTGTTATTTTTGGCCAAGGGAAGCTGTGTACGCTGCAGGCACAGTGACAGTAAGTAGCCAAGTGATGCAAGCTGAGAGCTCAGAAATGCTGCAGCATATATACTCAGTCAGGATCTCTTCCAGCCATCTATGCACCGATCTGAGTGCACCCGTCATTAGGGCACCAAAATGTCAAATTTGCCACCCCCTTCCAGAGTTCGGCCCCCTGGAGTTGGAATCTTTAGTTCGGGGGGCATGGGGCCTCATAGCTACAGGGCACAGTCCCCACATATACACCAATTGGCTAATTTAAATCTTGGCACTCTAATGATGGGCACACTCAGACAGGCATGTTCCAAGGGTGGAACCAGTGGTGATACTTTCACCTTGAAGTTGGCAGGAACCCCTTTGATTGGCCTTGTCTGGTAATGGTAAACAGGGAATGCGTTTACCAGCTACAAACCTAAGGAACAAATGCAGTCTGACTCCAATACAGAAATCAGACATAAACTGGAAGTAACAAACACTTTAAAAAAGCTGAACCAAGTGATGTGAAGGCTCTGTTTATTTACTTATTTATTTTGATTTTTTTCAACTAGTAAACATACCTATTAATTTATCATTTTCTTATCAATTTTTTGTTTTCTGTATTTTTCTTTCCTCTTAATGACTTTTTCTGTTGTGAAAGAAAATGACAGCAGAAGGAGACCAAGGGGTCATTAAGTCTGCCCATGAGTATCCAAGACCTATATGTGGTCCCAGTTGCTAACCATCCCTTATGGATTATTGTCCTTCCCTGTTCTAATACCCCCTAATCAAGTCCTTGCTGTATCCAACTCTTATTTGAGTGATGTCACTGTCTTTGCTACCATCACTTCAGCAAGCAGGCTGTTCCATGGATCCATGACTCTCTCTGTGAAGAAATGCTTTCATAATTCTTTCCTGAAGTTCTCTCCATGTAGCTTCCATTCATGTCCCCTAGTAGTTGAGCCAGTGATCCTGGTGAAGAGTTTAGTATAGCGCACCATATTTATGCCTCTCATGAACTTAAAAGAATCAGTCATATCTTCTTGCTCCCTCCTTGTTTCGAGTGAGTACATATTTAACAACTTCAGGTGCTCCTCATATGAGAGACCCCGGAGCCCTTGAATCATCTTGGTTGCCCTTCTCTGTATAGCCTTCAACCTGTCCTTATCCTCCTTAACATGGGGGCTCTAAAGCTGGATGCAGTTCTCCAGGTGAGGCCTCACTAGGGATCTGTAGAGTGGGAGGATCACCTCCTTGTTCCTGCTATTGATTCCTCTTCCTATACCCCTCAACATTTTACTTGCCTTGATATAAGCCTTGTTGCATTGGCTTGACTGCTTCAGTATGCCACATATGATGGCCCCCAAATCCCTTTCCTCCTTGAGTGTACCGAGCTTTTCTTCAGTAAGCCAGTATTCTGTCCTTGGATTTCCTTTTCCCAAATGCATCACCTTGCATTTTTTCACATCAAATCTGACATGCCAGATATTAGACCATCTTTCCAGCCTGCAATGTTCATTCTGTAGATTCCCAATCCCTCCTGTGCTGTCAACCCTGCTACCAAGTTTAGTGTCACCTGCAAAGAGGGTGAGTTTGCCCTGGATTCCCTTGCTGATATTGTTAATGAATATTGGGGCCAGTACTGATCCCTGAGGAACTCTGCTCATGACCTCTCCTTCACTGGATCCCACTCCATTGATTACCACTCTCTGATATCTATCCCTGAGCCAGTTTCCCACCCATCTGACTATGTTCTTAGCTCATGTATACCTATGTCCTCTAACTTCTTTAGCAGCTGATTATGCGGCACCAAGTTGAAGGCCTTGCTGAAATTGAAGTAGATGAGGTTCACTGGATGACCCTTGTCAAACTCCTTTCTAGTAATATTTCTAATATGGATGACATTTAAATTAATAAATGAAAAGAAAACAATGCTGCAATGGTATAAAGGCTTGGGTTTTGTCTAAGGATAGCTTAAAGTGTTGTAATAATGTCTCAGCAGTATTTTATGATGTGTGACAGTAAAGGAGTGTTTAGTGTACTTTTCCAAAAATTCAATAGATGCAACAAAATATTTGAAACTTCCCATAAGACAACTGTGGTCCATTATCAGAGATTACTTGTTTCATAATCCATACACCAAAAATAAGTTATGCAAAACCCTCTTTTATTTTTGCTGTTCTTACGCTTGCCATCAGTACCACTTCCAGTCAACCTGAGCATGTGATCATGTATCTGTCAGTACTATTAATGTTTATATTTTATTGTTTTACAAAATATGTATGCACTGTCTGTCATGGTCTGACAGCTAGCTTCCATCAGTGAAGAGGTACTATAGCAGGTACGTTTTTGCTATTCAGTAAATTTTCACATTGGCTGACCAGTAATTCTAAACATCATTTCCGTACAACACACCAACTCACTGATATTGCAAAACTGGTGGAATTATTGCTTAAATGGAAACTGCTATAATCCATGTTGTTTGTATTTACTATTTCTCCCATTAGCTTATTTTTCATTCCTCTACAATATGGCCACTTTGCCAATCAAATACTCTGTTTTTAATTTCAAGTTGTGCCCCAAGGATCCATAATCATCTTTTGCAGTGGGTTTTGGGATGAGATGATTATGCTAATAAGTAGACAAATGTAGATGTTCTTTGCTGATTGTACCTAGATTGTCTTTTACTGGTGTGTGTTCATGCTGTTCCTCATAGCCTGCTTATGAAGCGCCTGCATGCATAAGGACAAGGAAATGTTTTGCATAGACAAGTCAAAAAGGTGCTCTGCTATACAATATTACAGCTGGAAAATAGAATACAAGTTTATCTCTTGTGTTACATTAGTGAACATACTTTAATTCATGGAAAACTGAAGTACTCTGATAACTGTAGACTGCCATTACGTAATAGCTAACAAAGCACATTCAAAGAGATTTTTGTAATAACCGGAGACATTCAGATGTAGATTAGAGCCATCAGCTGTTCCTGTTTTTTTTAACCAACCAATTCAAGAGATAGGCTTAAATTTATATACTGGCAGTGCAGGAGAATCCCATGCACTCAATCTCCAACAAAGAACCAAGTCAGTTCAATGATACTATCACAGACATTAATTTCACACAAAAATTCAAGTGCAAATCACCAGCAAAAATAACAGCTAAATCCAAAATGGTCAACCGACAAGGTACAAGATACTAGCTGCTGCTACCTATGTTCTGGCACTTCAACTCCTCAGAGTCTTCCTCAAGGGACATGGTGGAAGAGAAAGACATGACTGTTTAAATATCACTACACTGTGATGTAATTGGCGGTCATCAGTTGTAGCAGTTTTAAGGCAGTCCACTCATAATCACAAAAAAAATGCTAATATGTTAATCCAAAAAGTTTGAATTACACACTATAGATATATATAACAAATTATTACACAACTTATCAAAAAGGAAGTTACAGCTAAAAAGACAGCAAACGAACTATATTGGCCACTAAACACTGTATATCCCTATATACAACAGTGCATTATTTTATAACTGTACTATGGCTTCAGAATACAGAACCTGTGCAGAAGAGGTAGATAGAAAGTTGTCTAGAAGGATCTCTGAAATCACCCTTTATATTTTAGTCCAGTCACTCCATTTTCTCAAAGGGGGTCCATGTGAGAGGGCGATGCCCAGGCATTCACGGAGAAAATAAAGATAGCACCTATACAGAGGAGGAGGACAAATATAAGAAATAGCAAACATTAGTTTTAGGAAATTAGTATACACACAAGCACATATATATCATATTAACATACTAAGAAGGCAGCAGAGTAGGCCTTGTGGTCTCTCGAGTCTGCTTGGGGATCAGTGCCTGTGTTGAGCACCATTACAACCTCCTCCACCCTTCCCAGATGATCCTCCACTCATCCTTTGACAGTGTTCAGAGATGCACCCTCCCACATACCTGTTCCAGCCTCACTTGAACCCCTCCAGAGGTGTTACAGCCACCAGTTCTGCAGGCAGAGCATTTCACGGCTCCACCACCCTCTCAGTGAAGTAGCATCTTCTAATCTCCTCCCTGAGCCTCCCGCCAACCAACCTCTGTGGGTGCTCCCAGGTTGTCCCCTCCTCCTGCAGCTGGAACACTTTATTCTGGCCCACCCTATGGAACCCCTTGAGATATCTGAAGACCTCAATCATATCCCATCTGTCCATCCTCTCCACCAATGAGTACAGGTTGAGTACCTCAAGTCTCACCCCATAGGACTTCTCCCCAGACCCTGTATCATTTTGGTCACCCTCCTCTGGACCTTCTCCAGGATGGCAATATCCCTTTTTAACTACAGATGCCAAAACTGCACACAGTATTTGAAGTGCAGTCTAACCAGGCAGTTATACAGTGGAAGGAGCACCTCCTGGCCCCTCAAGGTTATCCCCCGGCTATGCACTCCAGCATTTTATTTGCTTTGGCCGCAGCCCTCCTACACTGCTCTGAGTTGTTCATTTTGCCATCCACAACTACCTTGAGGTCCTTCTTCCCCCATAGCTTGCAGTGTCTTTCCTCCCAAGGTGTACACATGTGCTGGATTCCTGGCCCCTGGGTGGAGAATCCTGCACTTCTCTGTATTAAACTGAAGTTTCCAGGTAGCTCCTAAGGATCCACTCCATACCCTCAAAGTCCTCCTCCCTAAAATCAATGACCATCTTACGTGAGTGATTAACACCTCCGCCCAGGTCAAGAGAGAACCAGACCATGGTGTGATCACTTCCTGTTAGTGGGTCCCCTACTACTAGATCCCTGATGAGATCGCTGTCTGACAGGACAACATCCAGGATGTGTCCCCCCCCCTCGTCGGGTCATTTACCAGCTGGGCAAGAAATGCATCCTGGAATACTTTCAGTAGACGCTGTTCCCTGGCCAAAAAGGATGCCATAGTTCCCCAGTCAGTTCCTGGCATGTTTAGGTCTCCCAGCACCACAGTTTTATCTCCACCTTGCCCCCAGTGGTCCTTAAGGTTTTCCACCAGGAATTTCTCCAGGTCCTCTGCCTGCCCCGGTGGCCTGTATACCATCACCAGCTTCACTGTCTTGCCCCCAGGAGCCTGCAGGGTAGCCCATTAAGACCAAATGTGCCCCTCCACCTCCTCAACCCTGCTTCAAATCAAATCTTTATTTATTCAGGCGAACATCATTGAGCATAGCTCATTTACAAGATGGACCTGATTGGTCATAAGCAAAAAAATGGATATAAAGTCACATATATACAAATATAGAATGAGTACAATAACAAATACTTTTTTAAGAATAAACAAGAAAGAATGAGCAAATAAAATAATATGCACATATATACAAGGCAATTAAACAGTGGTAATGGGCACCAGAGCAAATATAGAAAAAAAGTAAGGAGTAGGGGTTTAGGAGGTAGATAGTATCGAAGTTAATGGATGAATGCCTGAACAGATAAGGAGGGAATCTAATGGGGGCAGGGGTGAAAAGGGTCTGAAGGGCTAGGAATTGTGGAAGCAGTTGCATATCTCTGGGAAAAGATTTAGGTACAGCTTTTGAAGGAGACTGCAGGAATGAAAGTGCTCAGCTTCAGGGTCTTTTGTAGAGAGTTCAGATGTGTGCTAGAAAGTAGTTGATTGCAGCCCTTCCATGTCGGTACATGCCTTTGGTAAATTCAGCATGATGAGGTTATTGCTTCTTAGGGCATATGGCCTTGGAGTAACAAGAGAAGCAATCTGAAATGTAGGATGGTAGTTTATTTGTCAGAGCTTTGTATATCCAAAGAGCAGCATTTTTGTTCCTTCTGTGATGTAGGGATGTCCAGCCAACTGCAGCATAGAGAGAACAGTGGTGGGTGCTGAAAGGATGGTTAGTGATGAACCTTAGAGCTTTATGGTACAGTGTATCCAGTTTATTTAGGTAGGACAGGGAGCAGTGGCCATATAGGAAGTCTGCGTAATCAAGGAGGGATATAAATGAAGCCTGGATTTACTCTATGCTTAGATTCTCTGTTTAGAAAATGTTTGATCCTGAAGAATAGACCAAACCTTTGCCTGAGTTTTTTCAGGAGCTCTTCAATGTGCTGGGTGAAAACAAGCCTGTTGTCAATCCAAACCCCCAGATATTTGAATTTATCTACATATTCAAGGCTCTCACCAAGGACGGTAGAAAGTTGGGAAGAATGTTCGGTGATAAGTATTGGTGGAGAGGAACATAGCTTTAGTCTTCTTGGCATTTAATAGAAGCTTCTTTTCAAGTAATTTGTGTTGCAGTAAGGAGAATTCAGATTGTAGTAGATCATAGGCATTTTTGGTGATGGATTACTTACAAAAGGACAGTATCATCTGCAAAAGGTGAACATTAAATTTGTGAGGCCTGAGTCAATGTTATTGATGTAGATGGCAAAGAGGATAGGGCCCAAGATGGAGCCTTGAGGAACTCCTCTTAAGAGTGGTTTTGAGGAAGAAAGGTTGCCATCACTTTTACCTGCTGCACCCTACCAGAGAGTAGCATTTGAACCAATTGAGAGAGATAGGGTCAAGGCCTAGGGAATGCAGTGAGAGATTAGAAGATCATGATCCACAGTATCGAATGCTTTACTTAAATCCAGAAATACAGCACAGATATTATTTTTTTTATCTAGTTCAGTCTGCCAGTCATTTGTAACTTTTGCTAAGGCAGAAATGGTGTTGTGCATGGCTCTAAACCCAGATTGAGCAGGGTTAAGGAGGTTGTTAGCATTAAGGTAGTCATTTAGTTGGATGCTTACCAGTTTCTCTAACATTTTGGACAGCACCGGAAGGATGGAAATAGGCCTGTAGTTGTTGAGATCCATGGGGTCCCCTGCTTTAAGGAGGGGAAACACTTGTGCTGTCTTCCATAAAGAAGGAATAGAGCCAGTAGATAAGGACAGGTTGAAGAGGTGAGTTAGGGGGCTGCAATGGCATGCAGTGCAGTTTTTAAAAGAAAGGGTCCAGAGAGTCTGCACCAGCGCTTTTAGTTGTATCCAGGCTGAGCAATAGGTCTTCTACTTGTTTTAATAAAATTGGCTTGAAAGAAAATGTAGAGGTAGCCTTCTGAGCTTCAGTAGAATGGAGAGTAAGTTGGGGCGCGAATTTGCTGGAGATGAGTCAAAAGCTAGGCCTGCTGTAGTAAAATGATTATTGAAAGCATCTAAAATCTCATACTTGTCAGTGATGATCACATTGTTGAGGTTCACTTGAGATGGTAAAGAGGTGCTAGAGTCTTGCCCTAGGATTCCCTTGATAGTGCCCCAGAATCTGGCTGGGTTATGGTAGGTGGCATCCAGCTCTGATGTATAGAAGGTAGCCTTAGCATCTCTCACTTTTTTTGTGCAGCTGTTCCTGGCTTGACTGAATTGTACCCAGTCGTTTAGATCTTTGGTCTTCCTTGCCTTTTTCCAGAGCTTGTCTCTAGCAAGCAGTGCAGATTTAAGCTTAGCAGAGAACCAGGGACAAGTTTTGCGTTTAATTCTGACACTGGTGACTGGTGCATGTGTATCGAGAGCCCCTAAGATTATATAATTTAGCACCTGCAGTGCTAACTCCACAGAAGCTGTGAGGTAGAATTTTTGCCAGCGTTTGGAGTGACACAGATCTTGGAGATATTCTGCAATATTAAAGTTCTTTTTTGACCTTCTTGGGAGGAATTTTGCAGGGTTAGAAGGCTTGATTGAAGATCTTATACCAGCTATGAGGCAGTGATCACTTATGTCACTGAATAGCACTCCAGCGTGTGAATATAGATGGGGTTTATTAACTAACATAATATCAAGTAAGGTGCTGTTACTTTTGTTTTTTGGGTTAATCCTTGTTGGTTCATTTATTAGTTGAGTAAAGCCATGTGAGTCACAGAAAGATACTAGAAGTGCAGAAACATTGGATAGCCAGTTAAAATTCAGATCGCCTAGAATAATGGTATCCTCAGGACCCAGTTTAGTAATATTCCCCAGATGGGTAAGGAGTTTAAGGCCGGCAGAGGGGGGCCTGTAGCAGCCAACCAGTTGAAAGGCTGACATATTGGGAAGGGATATTTTAAGGGATAGGCATTCAAATTCTTTAGGCTGAGATGAAATATTGAGGCAGGAAGCAGAGGTATTTGAGTTAACATAAATAGCCACACCACCACCCCTGGATGGACGGTCTGCTCTGCAAAGCTGGTAATTAGGTAGACTTATTTCACTGTCATTTGTTGCTGGTTTAAGCCACGTTTCAGAGAATACAAGAAAGTCTGGCCGGGTATGGGCAACCCAGGCTTGTATTAGTGAGAACTTTTTTAAAAGGCTGCATACATTGATGTGGAGAAAACTTAGGCCTTTCATAGAGACTAGATCTGCTGGTGAGGTGAAGCCTTCTAGGGGTCCAGGATTGATTTCAACAGTGCCAGCACAGATTAGCAGAAAGAGCAATAGTTTGATGAGTGCTTCAAGTGATAGGAGGAAGGAACAGACAGAGGGCTTTCTCTTCTTACTCAGGGTCCAGTGATCAGAGAATAACGGGCCTGCCTTATGGCTTGTTATATTGTCATAAAGTACCAGCTTGATGGACAGAAATAGGGGAGCATTGAAGGGCCATGAATGGATCATGGGGTATAGGAAATGCAAAACTGGTTGTGAGCCTTTCTGTGGGATACCCCAAGGATTTGGTACAGCACGGTAAGGTATACTTGAGAAATGAAGGACATCCACAAGGGTTGCATGAGGGAGATCAGACTGACTAGCAGCCATAATCTCTAGGTCATGGGCTGATGCAGCATCATCATCAAGGTGTGACATAGGCGAAGGCAGAGGAGCAATAGCAGGAGCAACAGCATGTTGGTTGGTAGCTAGGGTTAGGAATACCAAAGGCAATAGGGAGTGGTGCTAGGTTATTGGCTAGGAGGTGAACTAGGAGGAGATATGAGATTTGGCGGGAAGGTATGTATAAAGATACACCCAGAGGAGGGGGAGGGGCGGGCAAAATTTTGCGGCTTTCCCATACCTTGCTGGCTGTCTCTCCCGGCCTCCTGGATCCCAAGCTCAGCTTCGCGGTCGCCGCCTGCCCGCTGGCGGCTCGGAGCCCCTGCGCTCGCTGGGTGCTCGAGGTCTGGGTCGGCTAGAGTGGAGGAGACAGAGGAGAGGACAGTCAGAAAGCACTATTGCAGTAATAAAAAGAATCTGCAATTAGGTGCTAAAAAACTTTGCACAACAAAAGACTGGGGATGGCGCCTTTAGGCCTGGCCCAACAGAGATCCCACCAAAAAGACTGTATCACTTATCCCTATGCCATCCCTAATGATGAAAGCTACTCCCTCCCCCGCCCACAGCCTTGTCCTTTCTGAATGTGGTGTACCCTTTTAGGTTCAGGTCCCAGTCATGCCCAGAAGTGACCCAGGTTTCAGTGATAGCCACCACATCCACTCCCCCCCCCCAACAGCAGTGCCTGGAGCTCAGGCATCTTGTTCGCCATACTCCTGGCATTAATTAGGACCACTCTCCAACACATCCCTCTACCCGCTCCTCCACGCTGTGGGCTCCAAGGTAGTTGCCTGCCAGAGCCCCCGCTTGTTCAATCTGGTGCTCTTGATCTGTCCTCCCTCCTCCTTGCTTGTGGGAGGAGGTCATGGTCTCCCTGGGTGGGCATGCTAGTGCCCATGACAAGCCCCATCCCTCTCCCTTCACAAGTTTAAACCCCATCTAGATTGTATGAACCCTGCAAATCCCTGTTTCAGAACCTCTTTCCCACCCAAGCTGAGGTTGAGCCTGTCCCTTGCATAGAGTCCCTTGTCTTCCCAGGTCGCACCCCAGTCCCCAACCAACCCGTATCCCCTGGCCTAACACCACTCACCAAGCCAGTCATTTACTTCCCTCATTTTTTGTTTATTCCCCACACTGGCTATAGGTACTGGTAGGAGCTCTGAGAAGGAGACCAAACACCCAGTAGTGTGACAGACCCTGGCTATTTACTGGAACCTAGCCTGGATCTCCAGCACACTGTTACTCTCAATATCGTTCGTGCACAGGTGCACCAATATATCAGGGGTTCCTCCGCAATCTTTTGCCATTGTATAGATCAAGTGTTTGGCTTCATGTACAGTCAAGCCAGATATACTCTTGACCCTGACACTGTGGGGTGACCCCTCCCCCCGCCCCTTCCACTTATTTATTTATTTATTAAATTTTGTTAAGCGTTGAAGCCCGCTGGGCCCAAGGTCCCTTTTTTTCAGGAAATGACCCAAGGATGCCTCTAATCTTGTACCTCTAATCTTGGAGTCGCCCAATAGGAGCACTCTTACTGCCTCCTTTCCTTTGTCCTCCCCCCTAACTCTGATGCCCCCTTCCCCCTCACTGCCCTGATACAGTATCATTCCTGGCCACATTCCCCATCGGATTGATGATTGCTGTGCTGTCCCTTATGTTCCAGCTCCTTCTCCTTACCAACATGTCTCCCCTATCCTCTCCCTTTCTGCTACGGCTCTATGGTCCATCCCTGTATCTTCCTCAGGAACGAATTACCTCCTCTTCCTCACAGGGGAACATGTTTGTCCCCTCTCATCATCATCCTTTCTACCGCTCACCACCTTGCAGCATCCATGTTTGTTACTGTCCCCCTGAGCACTACCCACTTCCCCCACACAGTCCTCTTCACTCCTATCCAGGGACTCTCTGGTCCAAACCCCATCCTTGGTACTGCTCTCCCACTCGCAGCATCCATGATTGTTACTGTACCCTTGAGCACCCCCAACTTTCCCCTAACTCCTTTCCAGGGACACCCTTATCCAAGCCTCCCCACCAATGCCGGTCCTGACTTCTCTGTCATCCCCATTGTCCTGGCTCCTTGCCGCACTCTTGCATTCCCTATGGTTCCCCCGTGCCCCAGTTGAGTCCTTGTGCAAGGGAATATCCTTGCTGATCCTGACTGCAGGGCTGTTTGCCTCGTCCCTTAATCCTGTCCTCTCTGGAGCCTTTTCTACCCCAAAACTATCCCCCTCTCCCTTGTTCAATTGTACTAGTGATGCAAATCTGTTATTGTGCAATAGGCATACTACCTTGAACCCCACCCCGGCTCATAGCCTCCATCCGTTTTCTTTGGTGTATACCTAGTCCCTTTTCCCCCAACCACCTGCCAGGTCTCCTGGCCTGTAACCCACTCCTGAAAAGTCCTACCCATGCCCTCTAGACTATCCCTCATATCCATAATGCTCAGCCGATCACTTTATGAACTAATTGTGTGGTCCCATATGTCTGTACCATCGTTCACCAGATGTCTCCTGCTTGTTACTGGTGGTTCTTGTGGAACCCCTGCATCTCCACCATTATTCCCCCTACTACCTTCCCCCAACTTCCCCACACAGCAGGGTTTCCTTCCCCCCACCTCCCCTCTTCCTTGCCACTCCTAACATCCAATCTAACCTCCTGATCCCCTTCTTAAGTTGTGCCAACTGCCGGCACACCATGCATCCCCCATTCTCCAAGCCAGGACAAGCACCATGGATGACCCACATCCAAGGCACCCTACCACCCTTCCAAAGATGCCCACCCTAGTAATCTGGGGATCATGCCACCTTCCCAACCCCTTTCTATTTTGATTGTCCCTACACATTGGTTGTCCCATCTCACTTGTCCTAGTCATGCTGGAGCCCCTAGTGAAAGTCCCCCCCAAGGCTTGCTGGTCAAGTTACCTACCAGAGAGTACACCCCCAGAGTCAAAAATATGACACTAGGTAAACACCAGCCAGGCATAAATAACCTACCAAAATAACAGTCCCAAACACCCTGTCCAAGCAGAAAGAGCACCGGCTGCACCAGAGCTCATAGCCCTTCACCAGCCCTCCCCCTCCCTTGAGACCTACACCTAGCCTCCGCCCCCTTAGATGACACCTCCATCTGAGACCATTTAATAGTGGTCAGAGCTGGGGTGGGTGGGCAGAACACAATACAGCTCCTCTGTGCTCAAGTCACTACAGCTCCTCTGTCGATTTGTTCTTTGCAGCTGGGCTTGGCTATTGATAGCGCAGCCACCAGTCTACAGATCCTTCACTGGGATCTGAGTGCTTCTTCTACTGAAGCCCCACTGGTGTGGCCACCTCCTGCCCCAGTAGACCAGCCACCAGTCTGCAAAGCCTTTGTGCTTCTTCTCCCATGAGCACCACCAGTGTGGATGCCTCCTTCCTCTGCTGACTGTGGTGATTCTGGCTGGTCCTCTGCCATAGCTTGAGTAGGCATTTTAAAGCCTGAGCAGCTCTTGAACTAGAGTGCCCTTGTCCCTGATTGGTGCGCCTGCCCACTCACTGATTTGATCATACAGCCCTTCCCGGACTGGATGCCTCCAGAGCCGATCTCTCTGATGGATGCCACTGACCCCTCTTTCTCAGTAGTAGAGAAGCAGCCCTCTCGTCTTCCCCTGCAGCTTGTTCTGGCACTGGCCTGCTCCTCATGGCCGAGAAACTATCACTGTCTGATGCCCTGGCCCACTCCTAGCTGCTGGGAGCAATCACCAACCGTAGCCCTGGCCCGTTCCTTGCAGCAGGGAAAGATCACCATCCATTGCCCAATACAGCTTCTCTGTGCTCCTACAATGAACGCCATCCAATGCCCTGACCCACTCCTTGCTGCCTGGAGTGATCTCTGTCCATTGCCCTGGCCCACTCCTTGTAGCAGAACACAATACAGCTCCTCTGTGCTCATGTCACTACAGCTCCTCAATTGATTTTTTCTTTGCAGTCAGGCTCGGCTATTGATAGCCTGGCCACCAGTCCACAGAGCCATCGCTGGGGCCTAAGTGCTCCTTCTCTCAAAGTGCAGCTGGTGCAGCCACCTCCTGTCCCAATAGACTGGCCACCAGTCTGCAATGCCCTCACACTCTTTCTCCCATGAGCTCTGATGGTGCTGCCGCCTCCTTCCTCCACTTACTGCGGTGATCCCAGCTGGAATACAAAGACACAGCACTATATACAAATTAAACTTCACAGAAAAATGTAATTGCAATGACTAGAATCATGTATACTGAAGTTCACAAAAAGGGTTTTAAATCCAATTGGTCATATAGATTATTTGACTGTCTTTATGGTGGAGGGCATTCAATCTATCACCTCCTCTGTGAGGAGGAGGAGTGGGGCACAAATTCTGGACCCACTTAGAAATGTTAGAATGAATAAAGTGAAAGCAAATGGTCTAAATGACAAGTTAATGGGATTTAAAACTGTTTTTGTGAACTTCAATATATGTGGTTCTAGTCATTGCAATGACATGATTCTGTAAAGTTTAGTTTGTTCATAGTGCTGTATATATTTACTAGGGTCACGGTAGTGCCACTATAGTTAGTGTAGAGTAAGCAGTTTAATGTTAAACCCCACATTTTGCACTTTAATAACTTTGCAACCATTCAACAGATTTGCACAAAATTTAGCATGTGCTATCCTGTGTGGTAGACCTCTTGAAGTGCCAAGTTTTGTTTTGATTGGGATTGGATGTGTGGTTTTTATGTAGCACATAGTGAAAAAAGCGTGTTTTTTTACTTTTTTTTGAAAATTATTGCTGATTTTTGCCCATCGTGCTGTGGCCACACTGTTTGAAATTTTGGTCTGCAATTTTCAGGGTAGAAAGAGATTGCCCCAAAGAACAAGTCAGTATTGGTTTGGTGAAAAATATTAATCCATTTCAGAGTTATTAAATTTTGACATATCGGGTTCTGAGCATGCTCAGTTCAGCTGTCTGGATAGGTGTATAAATTGCGAACAAGGATTTGCCTCACGAATAGGGATTTTGACAGCTCTCAAACAGGAATTTATAAAATCCCTGTTCATATGAAAAAATTCCCTGTTTGCGAGCTGCCATCTTGTTTTCAATTTTTTTGGCAAACAAAACCTTGTAACTTGCCCCAGGGATGTCTTCTGTGGAGATTAAAGAATGGGTTTTGTTCAGGGTGAAGCCCTCTACAAAGCCATAGCTTTGGTTTCCTTTAGTTTACTCAAAAACATTACCATTTTTAAATTTTAAAATCCTTGCTCGCCACTCAGTTCCAATCCTTGCTCTTGAGGTGTCAAAATCCTTGTTCGAGAGGGGATGACCAGATGGCCCTATCTCATGAACAAGGATCTCTCATGAACAAAGAACATTTTGACACCTCACGAAGAGGGATTTTGACAGCTCACATACAGGGATTCTAAAAAGGAATCCTAGTTCATAAGCTATCAAAATCCTTATTCATGAGGGGATGAGTCGACCAGATGGTCCTACCTTATGAACAGGGATTGCCTCATAAACAAGGATTTTTACACCTCACAAACAGGGATTCGGCTCACGAACAAGGATTTTGACAGCTCATGAGCAGGGATTTTTAAAGGTTGCTGTTTCTTTGGCACTTCACTGCAAAGAAACGGTTAGGACTTTTGGCTTGAAATTTGCAGGGTATAAAGGGGTGTCCCAGAGATGTGAATTATTCTGGTTTGATGTAAACATTTGCATCAGTTCCATGGTTATGGCATTCCAAAGTTTAGAAATTTCCAGTAGGATAACATTGTGGCGAACGCGGTGCCTTTTGGTGTCTATATCTCAAAAACGGTTCGAGATATGGATTTTTCACTAAGTTCAGCTTAGTACACCTCCTAAGCATGTGTGCAGGTTACCAGTCCATGATTACAACTGCAGTGGAATTTTTTCCAAAGTTGCTACAGTTACTGAGATATTGCACTATTTGCAGCACAAGGCTTTCTTGGAATGTGTCTAGGGCTGTGCTGCATCTCTACAATTATAGGTAGGTGGGAGCACAGGGCAGAGAGGACCCTGCTTTTCCACATATGGATACCATTATGCACTAATTGGACTGCCAGGCCATCCTTTATACAATATTGGGAGCACAGGGCCTGGAGGGCCCTGCGCTCCCACAACAAGTTGACAGTTCATTACAATGTCTGTGCACTTATGGATAGATGGGAGTGTAAGGCCCATAGGGCTCAGCACTCTTGAAAAGTGATGCCATGGGCACACAGACCCTTCTGGGCCCCTGTGATCCCTAAACCATATAAGGGTAAGATTACACTTTCTCTAAAAGTAAGGAAATTCATTGCAAAAAACTCTGTTACTGCATCATTTAGGGTTGAAGTGACAAAAGTAGGGAAATGAGGCATTAGGGTTGATACCCTAACACCCCCCACACCCCACCGCACCCCCACTATCCACAGACTAAGAGGGGATGGGGTGTGTTTTGTGGTCATTGGGCATAACTCATACCCCATTCTCCTATATTGTACCATGTCAGCTTTCTTACACATAGAATGGGGTGAGAGTTAGGACCGATGACCCCAAGGCACACCCCATCACCAGTCAGTCTGTGGAGGGTGGGGGTAGGGTAGGTTAGTAGGGTGTGGAGGGTGTTAGGATGTCAACCCTAACACCTCATTTCCCTACTTTTGTCACTTCAACCCTAACTGATGCATTAATAAAGTTTTATTGCAGTGAAAAGATATATATATATATATATATATATATATATATATATATTCATGGCAAAAAATCAGTTTAATGCATCAGTTAGGGTTGTTCCACAGTGACAAAGTGAGGAAATCTGGTGTTAAGGTTGAAAGCCCCCTTGCACCCCAGCCGCCCCAACTGGCATCGGGGTGTGCATTGGGGTCATCTGCCCTAATCTCACCCCATCACATGTGTAAACAAGCTGAGGTATAGTAGAATGGAGTGTGAGTTAGGACCAATGACCCCAGTGCACACCCCAATGCTGGTTGGGGGTGCAAGGGGACTTTCAATCCCAACACCGAATTTCTTCACTTTTGTCTCTGTGGAACAACCCTACCTGATGCATTAGATGGAGTTTTTTGCAATGAATTTCCCTTCTTTTTGAGAATGAGGACTATAAATAGCGAATAGAATGTGGTGATGGGAACTTGGGGACTTCAGGCCCCATGCTCCCTCCACATGATGTCTTGTGACATAGTAACAGTAACTGCAATGCAAACACAAGCACCAACAGTTACGCACATGGTGATGCAAACGTAAATGGTAACACAAACATTAATAGACACACAAGTGCAAAGTAGCACCAAAGCAAACAGTGATGCAAACAGAGACACAAGCACGTATGGAAATGTAACTGGTAACACGCATGGTCATGGTACTGCTATTGTAAGTGGAAATGTTAACTGTTACAGCAACAATAATGCCAAAGATAACAGAAACATAAAGGCAAATGCAAGCGCGTATGGGAACGCAAAGCGTAACATGCACGGTCACAGTACAACAATTGCTAATGCAAATGGTAATGGTAACAGCAAAAATAATGCCAAAGGAAACAGAAATGGAAAGTCAAATGCAAGCACATATGGAAACGCAAACCGCAATGCACATGGTCATTGTACCACAATTGGAAATGAAAATGATAATGGTAACAGCTAAAATAACGCCAAAGGAAATAGAAATGGAAACGCGAATGCAAGTGCATACAGAAACGCAAACCGTTACATGCACGGTCATGGTACCACAATTGTAAATGCAAATAGTAATGGTAACAGCAATAATAATGCCAAAGGAGACAGAAACACAAATGCAAATGCAAGAGCGTACATAAACACAAACCATAACCAGAGCATGGCTTCCTAGATAATTATTTATTAATGCTCTGGATTTTATTATTACATATTTTATCTTGTGGTATGCTGACTTTATGTATATGTTTGTGTATGTAATGATAGAATTGTTAAATTGTTCAGCACCTTGATATGTTGAAAGGTGCTATATAAATAAAATTATTATTATTATTATTATTATTATTATTATAACGAGCACGGTCACGGTACTGCAATTGTAAATGCTAATGGTAACGGTAATAACAACAATAACGCCAAATGAAACAGAAACACAAATGCAAGCACATACGGAAATGCAAACCATAATGAGCACGGTCATGGAACTGCAATTGGAAATGCAAATGGTAATGGTAGCAGCAACAATAACGCCAAAGAAAACAGAAACGCAAATGCAAGCGCTTATGGAAATGCAAACCGTAATGCGTATGGTCATGGGAACAGAATTGGAAATGCATATGGTAATGGTAACAACAACGATGATGCAAACAAAAGACAAACACAAAAGATGGAAATGGGCTGCAAACGCAAATGGTAATGCATGATGGCACGATATATATATCGCCAAACGGAACTGCAATTGAAATGCAAATGGTAATGGTAACAGCAACAATAACACCAAAAGAAACAGAAACGCAAATGCAAGTGCTTATGGAAATGCAAACTGTAATGCGTATGGGCATGGGAATGCAATTGGAAATGCAAATGGTAATGGTAACAACAACGATGACACAAAACGAAAGATAAATGCAAATGCAAACAGAAGGGCGGTCACAAATGCAAATGGTAATGCACACGGTGACATACATAGGAATGCTAACACAAACGGGTAGGGAAACACAAGTGGAAACGCTATGTGTAACAGTAACTGGAGCTCACACCCTGGTTTTCCCCAACAGCTGCATAAAGAAACACAGTGAGTACAAAGAATGTATGCATAATAATGGGGCTCGGAGCAGAACACGAGGAGTTGGAATACTAAATTGCTTATATCTCAGGAACCATACAACATAGAAAAAAAATTAAAATTTATGAATTATGACTTTCCTGGCTAGTTTTGTACTTAGCCCCGTGTGGAAGGGCTAAACATTTTTCTGACGAAAAGTCCGTATCTCGCACCATTTCTGAGATACGGGCCCTGAAAGGTGCGTCGGACACTGCAATATTAGTCTCTGGGAAAAAGTGTCAACTTCAGAGTACCGTAACTTTGCATCCCTGCAATATTTGTTCCCCAAACTACCAAAAGGCACATCCGTTAGATATTGGCTTTCTTCCCTCAAAATTTCAGCCCAAAAGACCAAACCATTCTTTTGCAGCAGGGTGGCAAACAATTCCTGTCATTTTGGCCATAATATTGCAAAGTAGTGTTGTGATTTGCTACATTTTCACAAAAAAAATCACAAAAGTGTCACAGGTGCGATACTAGTTTTCCCAAAAATTTCAAAAACATATTTCTGGAGTGTTTAATCCCAAAATAAAGACATACCTAGCATCCTCAGGGCTCGACTAGGTCAACACAAAAATAATTGTGTCCCTAGATGGTCCCAATTTTAAATGCCAAGCATTTCTGTGATCAGTAACTGAAAAAAAATAGATGACTCACGACACTACAGGGGTAATTTGCGACACTAAAAACTGCATTTGCGACACTGTCTAACTTTTTGTTAACTTTTCCCATTGACTATAATGGGAAACTTGTTTTTTGAGTAACTTTTGAACCATTCAATATTTTTTCACGAAATCTTCAAAAGGTGCATTGGAGTCCCCAGCCGCACGTTCTCTGATGTTTTAGTTCCAGTCGCACAAATCATGCAACCTGTAGGCATGAGTAAAGAATGCACAAAAAAAGTGTAAATCCCCCGGAATGTCGTTTAATAACTCCACAGCTGTATATTCAACCGGTACGAAAATTGGCAGATCCCAAGATCTATGGTTATGCCCTGTGTCTACCAAATTTCCAACAAATCTGTTGAACAGTGGCAAGGTTATTAAGGTGCAAAGTTTCACCATTTAACCTTAAATGGGGCACTGAACCCTAACTATGGTGGCACTGTCGTGCTACCATTATATATATCTATATCTATATCTATATCTATATCTATATCTATATCTATATCTATATCTATATATATACTTGTGTATACTAATTTACTGAAACTAATGCTTGCTATTTTTTTTCCTCAACTATGTAGTTTCTATCTTTATTTTCTGCACGGATGTCTCAACACTGTCCTTCTCATGTGAATCCCCTTCAAGAAAAGGGATGTAACTGCACTAGAATACAAAGAGTGATCACAGAAATGGTCCTAAATAACTTACTGTACTTTCTATCTAACTCTTCTGGACAGGTTCTGTGTTCTGAAGCTCCTATACTATTATGAAATAATACCATACTGTATATAGGGATATTCATTGGTTAATAGCTCATACAATTTGTTTACTGTTTTTTAACTGTAACTTCCTTTTTGATAAGTTATGTAATGTTGTATACAGTATATACAGTGTGTAATTCAAGCTTTTTGAGTTAAAATTTTTTAGCACTTTTGGTGATTTCGAGTGGACTGACTTAAAACTCAGTTATGAACTCCCTATTTCAGTACATCATTATGTAGCAGTATTCAAACAGTGACAGTCTTCTGTTCTGCCATGTTCCCTGAGGGAGATTCTGATGAGTTGAAGTGTGGGGAATAGGTAGCAGCAGCTTGTACCTTTTCACCTGTCCATTTTCAATTTAATTTATATTTTTTGCTGGTGATTTCTACTTGAATTTTTGCATACAGTAAATGCGTGTGACAGCATTGTTGAGCCAACGTGGTTCTTTCTTGGAGTGCAAGTGCTTTAGATGCTCCTGTACTGCTAGCATTATGCATGGGGATAGCCTCCCTCACCTGATAGCACTGACCCGTAACCACTCCTATTGTAGCACCTCCCTTTCAGACACTTACATTTGTAGACTGTTCTGGAGTTTCAGTCTGGCTGCCACATTCTGGACTAGCTGCAAGTGACATAACAACTTTGCGGATAATTCAAGGTGATGAGCCTTACAGTAATCCCATGCTGACATGACTAAGGCATGAACCAGTGTTGCTAGGTCAGTCAGTTCAAGAAAGGGCTTGATCTGGGAGATGTTTTGGGGATGGTAGAAGCCACTGCAGACCATAGCTGACAGCTGTTGCTTTAGTGTCAGCTTGGAGTCCGCAATGGTCTCCAGATTCCTCATCATATCTGCTCTGAGTATCTTGCCATCCAAAGAAGGCAGGTCAGTACTTCTTCTCCTTACTGCTCAGCCAAATTGACCTAGCTCCACCACTAACTCCTCATTGGGTTTAATCTAAGCCAGCTGAACACCATCCAATTCTGGATTTCCCTATGACACTCGGTGCTGAAAAAACACACATTGCCAAAGGCACAAGACACATACAATTGTGTATTTTTGGCATAGCTATGAAAAATCAAGCCATAGCACATAATGATCTCCCCAAAAGACAATATATACATGACAAACAACATACTGCAGATGCTAAGGTCGACCCATGAGGCAGAACACATCAGGGAATAGCACTGCTCTAGATGAAAGAGCCAAATGCCACCTGCAACACCCAGCCAGACATGTAGGACTTGAACCACTGTAACACCATCCTGCAAGACCTACATAGAGCCTCAGATAGCCAACAGCACCCCATGATCCACCATGTCAAAAGCTGAAGAATGGTCAACTGGGACAAGGATGGAATGATGTCCACTATCTCTACAGCTAGCACCTGTGACTATCTCCCTTAATAATGTTTTCCCAAACCTCAACCTTAGCACTCAACCTCTTTCATAGTAGCTTACCAATCTTGCCTCCTACCCCTCTCCCTGTATCCCCCTACCCCTCTCCACCCTTCCTCCCCCTCCTTTTGCCCCACCTCTCCTCACGTCCTCCACTCCCACCCCCTCTCTTACTCTCCCCAGCCCATCCTTCCACATCCCTTCCTACACCCTCTGCCCTGTTTGTCTTGACAAAGCCTGCTGGCCAATATCAATGAATTGTCTATTTTACCATAGCGCTTCGACAGCTCTAGCACCGACATCTCCTACAGCAACAGCTACCATGCCGACAGTCAGCATTATAGCCTCGGGAATGTCGGTGCACACAATAGGGGGTTGTGCCCCAACCCCCCTTTGGGGGCTCCACCCCCCCACACCCCCTAGTTTCTAGGATTCCTACTGTGAGTCAGAGCTGGAGCGGGAGGGGGTGAAACACCCAGTGAGGCAGTCCCAGTCACTGCACAGATCATCACAGCAATGAGCAGGTTTTGCCTGATTCCTGTTGGTGTGATGGTCTTCGCAGTGCCAGAGTCACTGCGGTAACGGTATCCATATTGTATGCATTTTCCTGTGCCTGAAACTGATTACCATAATGTGTCCCTGTTGTTTTATGTTGACTGTCCATTATGATTTTGTGTACATTATGAGTTTTGTACCTCCTATTTACACTTTATTGTACCGTACTTTACTGTCCTGTTTAATCTGTTGTACTTTCTACTGACATGGAACCTTTGTAAAAGAGCTCTTAGCTCAAAGCTATATGTAATCCGAGACTTACATAAATCAATCAATCAATCAATCAATCAATCAGTCAATCAGTCCTTGGCTAAAAGAAGATTATGGAACACCCTAACTAGAACCATCTCTGTACTATGGTTAAACCAGACACTGGACTGGAAAGGCTCGTAGATGTCATATTTCTTCAGGTATTGTTCCAACTTCACCAACACCTTCTTGATCAACTTCCCTAGAAAGGGAAGGTTTGAAACAAGCCTGTGATTTGAGAGAATCTCAGGGTCCAAGGATGTTTTTTGAGAAGGGGCTTCACCACCACCCTTTTCAGTGTGGACAGGAAACTCCACTGCCTAAGTGAACACTAATCGATCTCCACAAAAATTGGACCAAGCAATCTCCAGCTCTCTAAAAGATGCTGGGTCAGTCCCAGGGTCCAACATACCATGGGTGGCACACAGTCTGGAAGTCAATCAAAGGCCATGACCCACCAACATCAGCTCAAATTCCACCCACAAAATTGGAGTGCCTCTGTCCATCAAAAACTGGACACTGTTGACTTACAATAGACCACTTGAAGATATTCCAGCCCAAATAGAGGAAACCTTGTCCAGAAAGAACTGCTTAAACTCTTCACATTTATTTGTGGAAAAAGCTCTGCAGAACTGCAGACAGGCTGGATTTAATAGTCCATCCAAAGTGTTGAAGAGCTGAGCTGGCTGGTTCTTTCTGGCAGCAATCACCCTTGAAAGGAATATTGAGTTTTTCAAAGTGATTGCCCACTGGTACGTATTATAAAAGGCCCTCAACACCAATTTATCCTCCTCAGAGTTCTTCCAATAATGCTCCAGCCTCTTCTCCTTAGTCTTCAACTTCCTCAAATAATCATCAAACCATGGTAACCTGTAGCTTGAAATCAAGGGGCAGATGTGGAAAGGTGCTTAGAAGCCTGTCATGTGACCCCAGTCTTGCACAAACTGCACTGGCTGCCAGTTAGGTGGAGAATTACCACTGAGGTGGGCTTGCTTACCTATAAGGCCCAAAATGGATCAGGCCCTGGGTGCCTGAATGACCTCATGACTCCTGCCCATCCTGGGTGCTCACTCCACTCCTCTACTGAGGACCTCCTAGAGGTTCCCAGGGCCTACCAAAAGTCATCTGGAGACTGATCTTTTGAAGTGGCAGGTCCGGTGTTGTGGAACTCACTACCAAAATCTTTGAGGGAAGCCCAACTATTGGAGGTGTTCAAGCAGGGCGTAAATGTGTATCTTTTTAGGAAAGCTTTTTTAGACCTATACTTAGTAAACTGCTGCAATATTTTATTTATATTGATTTTAACTTGCTTATTTTATTATATGTTTCATGTTATTTCTTGATGTATATGTTTCCTATCCACTTGTACAGCACCCTGAGCCTCTGGGATTGAGCACTTAACTAAATAAACCTTTACTTACTTACTAACAACAGCCATAACCACTGCATTGTAGCATTCTCTGGCCACCATAACTTCCATTGTACAAGTTGTTGCCATGCCTGCAATGTCCAGTTTCACCAGAATACTCTGAGGCTCAAAATTTCTTAAAAAGCAGTAACTGACCATCTCCACTGGGGAGGATAAACGGGGAGCCCCATAAAGAAACTAAATGACATGATCTGACCAAATGACGAGACCAGGATATGGGTCCTAAATCGGGAAAAAGAGGACTACTTTAAATCAAAAACACAAAACAATACACACGGGTGATTAAATAAACTTTACACTTGCCCACATTTACAATTATGTTAAAAAATATAAACAAAAGGGTTTATGTTCCCTTTAAGGTTAATTAATGAAGCTAGCATTTCACACTCACATTGGAGTAGTTTTTTAAAGCTTTGAAAAAGTGTTCCAATACGATAATGAAATGTAAGTTGTTTATGGGAGCATGTATCCATGACATAGCCATGATGTTTGCATGTTTGCATCCTACATAATACTTCCTTGTGGTTTCTATCTCAGTGGCCCATGTGCAATTTGTTTATACAGCTATGGTATGTGGTGAGTAGTCTCCTTTTCTTTATTTACTGTTGTTGTTTACAGGGGAGCACCACTGATTCCAGAGGTATAGTCCAGCTTTGTTTTTACAGCTATGGTGTGTGGTAAGTAGTCTCTTTTTCTTTATTTACTGTAGTTGTTTACAGGGGTGCACCACTAATTCTAGAAGTGTAGTCCATATTTGTTTATACAGCTATAGTGTATGGTGAGTAGCCTCCTTTTCTTTGTTTATTGTTGTTGTTTACAGGGGTGCACCACTGGTTCCAGAGGTGTAGTCCACAGTGTTTTATAGAAAGTAATCATGCAATGGTGCTCTACAAAAGTTTCACCAAGTTGCTGCTTTTGGTTGAAAAACAGGCTGTCACATTTGTATTTGACAAATAACTGTTTCTCTAGGTTATACATTAAAATAAATGCAATCAACTGATTTCTATGGAGATAAATGATCTCTAAATAGGGCAATTTTTTTTTAATTTCCAATAGGAAAATGACTCATTTGCATTATTTCTAAATCTAGATTGCTTCCATATATTGCTGAAATCGTTACATGATTCCAAATAATTTGAGACGCTCTCACTATCTTCATTATTTCAATGTAATTTTATTCAGGATAAAAATCACTGAGCAGATCTCAGGCACATATGTGTCCTGTTATGGCAAAATGTCTGATGACAAGCAAGCATATTAAAGACATAAATAGTACGAGATACAGTGTACAACTTACAAGGTATTGAATGTTTACATATGCACAACAAATTATGAAGTGCAAAGTAAGGCCCAATGCAAGGGGTGTAGGGTCAGAAGCTCATTGTTTTTGTTACCCATGTTACATCTCTGAAATGAGGGCAGCATGGTTTACGACTAGGGTAGACTGAAAGGAATCCAGCTTCCATGACTTTTGTACTAGAATGCATGGGCAGGTTACATTGTGTAGGGATTCTCGAAGGGAGTTCCAGGCATTTGAGCATCTCTGTCTGAAGGTGAAAGACACATAAGTCATATTTACAAGTGGTACCATCAGCTCAAGTTATGCAGTGGAGTGCAAGGATCTAGGGCAAGAATTGCAGATAAGCTTTGAGCACAAATAAGAAAGGCCAAAGTCTTTGATGCACTTAAGGGAGGACGGTGAAATGCATTTCCCTCCTCTCACCCACAAACAGCCAGTTTATAAAACTGTTGAGATTCCCATGATGAGTGGCACAAGGGAAGCTGAGTATCAGCCTATCAGCCTAACTAGCCTGTTGTGAAGCATAGCTAATTTGTCCATTCTGAACTTGGAGACACCACAGAGGAAGACATCCACATAGTCGATGGAAGGAAGCATCATAGTTTGAATTATCCTCTCTCTGTAGTCCTGGCACAGCAAGGAATTGTTACTGATCAAGAAACCATTCTTTATGCCTAGGCTTTTGACAAGCTTGTTGATGTGGATGTCCCCTGTAATGAGTAAGTTAACTCAGAAACCCGGGTTTTACATTCAATAACCAATTCTGGGGGGAGGGGAGGTGTGTGTCTGTCTGTCTGTAGTAACAAAGACCAGAGGGGCAGATCTGTCATTTCTCTTCACTCATGGGGCAGATCCAAATATCATAGCATTAGTCTTTCTCATGTTTGAAGATGGTTTTGAGTAAAGGAGAAAGATTTGCAGGTCAAGAAATATATTTTGAGGGACAATCTACACAGCCAGTATGTTGGCTCCAGAGGCACAAAGCAGAGTATCCTCTGTGTGCATCTGGTAGTTCTCCCCTCTGACATGCTGATCCAGTTTATGGAACACAATATCATTTGCATAAGTTAGTACAGTAGTTCAAGCATTAAATTTGGATCACTTACATACAAAGAAAACAGTAAGGGAACAAGTACTGAGCCTTGTGGTATAGTGCTCAAGTCCAACTTGATAAACTTTTTCATTTTTCTTGTCTTGCTTATGTTCTACCTAGTCACAAAATGTCATGTAAGAAGAAGGACCATAGGCCCTGTACAGACAACAGGAATAAAAACAGTTTAAGTAGGCTAAACCATATTAAATCTTTGTAACACACTTGGCATCTGCACTAGAAGTGCAGTTTAGTCTGGTTTTAAAAAACAGACTAAAGCCTGTTGAGAACTAGGCTTTTGCACAGTTTTTAAAACATTGCTCTCTTAGTCCTCTTCTACCTATAGTGTGAATGTTGCAACATGCTACTGTAAGTCTTAATCCATTTCTAAAAACATTACTGCTTACTTTGCTGTAGTGTGTACAGGGCCATAGTCATCTCAAAAAATACAATGATTTTTTTATCTACTAGTGCTTTTGCATGCAAAGCCTGTGAACACTCTGAAGAGTAGAGGCCTACTAGAGGGAAGAGTGACATGTTGGCAGTGCAATTAAGGACATGAGATTAATGAAAATTAAATTGCAAATTACACAGTTTATAAATAAATAACAATTAAAGACACTGACTAGGTCAGGACAAAATGAACTGCATTTTAAGAAGTTGGTTAGGGCAAAACAGAGGTTTATATACAGTTAATGGAATCAACATTGTGAGGAAATGGCACATTACTGATGCAGTGTACCACTATCAGTTATGTATGTACAGTACTGTCACTTTGTGTCATATGTACTGCTTACTAATAATAATGATATATTACATTTATTTAATGCCATCTTCTGATATGTTTGTTGTACTTTGCAATGTGCTGAACTTATACTTTTATTTATTTAGGGATTCGGATCATACCTTTGAGCTCAGAGCTCTTTTACAAAGGTTCCACATCAAACAGTGACAATGACAGCAATAACAAACAGTTTACATGCAATACTCGAATAGTAGGTAGCTAGTATACAGTAAGGATACAATGTCATTCATAGTACCAATGGTGATAGTACAGCGTCAAGAGCATTCAACTAGGGTAAAGGACAGTGTTTATATGTAGCGAAGGAGATAAACAGGTGTGACACCTAGTGTGAGAGTCCAAGGAGGAGTCAAGGTGAGGGGGAGGGGAGACAGGTGGGGAGTGAGCAGCCAGAAGAAGTGGCTTTGTCTAGGAGGTTGGGGTGGTAGTGGTAGTATGTTGGTTTTAAGGTTGATCCAGTGTGAGAAAAGGCACAGGGGGGAGAGGAAGACAGAGGGATAGGGCAATAGGGAAGAGTGGGTGTAAAAGGAAGGGGAAGGAGAGTATGGGTGAGAGGGCATTATGGGTGTTAGAGTCCTAGTGGCAGTCACAAACTGTCCTAGTAAAAAGGTGTTGCCTTAGGCCATTTTTGAATTGCGAGATGCATTGGGAGTTTAGAATGTGCACTGGGATTTCATTGAGCCATTGGGGGGCCCTAAAGCTGAAAGTACTTTATGTGCTTTGGGAGCTTAGTGAGCCTGTGATAGTGCTGTGCAGAATTTTCAAATTCCAGTGAATGGAAATTCATAACATTTTTGAAATTATGCCAAAATTCTGTCAAATTTCATCAGAGGTGGAAGGGCAGAATTCTGGGGCAGAAAAGGGTGAAGTGGTATTTCTGCTACATTTCCATGAAATTCTGTTCCGCTGATCTCAATATTTTCCACAGAAATGGTTGTGCAATGATTTTTAGTGGAAAAATTCTGTTACATGGAATATAATTCTGAGGATCACAGCAGACGGTATTCCACAAAAGTACCATGGAAACTATTGGAAATTCCACTGGTAGAATGGTCATTCTGTGATAATTCCACCAGCAGAATGGTCATTCTGTGCTATTTCTATCAGTGGAATTCTACATTCTGCACAGCACTAGCCTGTGATGGTCCAGTCTTTAAACTGAGCCTCCTTCCTATCGTTAATCAATGGCAGTGATGCCTGAGCTACAGGGTCTCACTTCAGAGCTGGGGTGGCTGAGCCCTGGCAAACTCCCCTGTAATTCCAACACTGATTTTGCACAATAAGCACTTTGCTATATTAATTATAAGCACTAAGCACTTTGTACAGTATGTACAGCATCTGTTGTGTTAAACTTTTCAACAGCCATGCAAATGGAAATAATTTTCTTGGGTATGGTATTTAAACAAAGCAATCCTACTAATGATTAACTCTGAGGAAGCTTTCTAGTAACAGTGAAACATCAGTTCCTATCTGCCATGTCTCTGGCAGTTGCTCTGCTGCAGTATACCTTTGCCAGGTAAGTCTTGTTGCTACATATTCCTTCCATATTTTGGCTGTTTTCAAGCTCACTTAAATAAATGCAGTGCTGCAGGGTGTGCATTGGAAGTCCTTTGAGGAGAGACTGAGGAACCTAAATGCATAAACCCTGGAGGAGAAGCGGGAGTGGGGGGCACATGGGGGAGACCTGTAAATACCTCATGGGCTTGAACGGGATATAGAAGAGGAGTATTTTTCAGAGGAAAAGATGCATTAGAACATGAGGACATGCAGTGAGGCTGGAGGGGGAAGATTTGGGAGGGATGTAATGATGTACTTCTTTACTGAAAGAGTGGTGGATGCCTGGAACAGTCTTCAAGCAGAGGTAGTGGGGTGAAAACAGTGATGGACTTCCAGCATGCATGGGATAGGCACACGATAATCTTAGTTGGGAAGGGAATCTTAGTTGGAAAGTGTGGGGAGGGAGCTGGAAATCAAGTAGGGTCAGCAGTGTTAGTATATGCAAAGACCAATGGACAGACTGGGTGGATCAAGTAGTCCTTATTTGCAGCCAAATTAAATGTTTAATTGTTTCTAAATATTATATGCAATAAATTTTCTTTAATGCAGATTTAGTCAGTCAGCATGAGTATTTGGTGTACATAGTATACACGGTGGAGTCGGGAAATTAGAGGGTTGCTGGTTCACTATGCGTGAGTTGTAGTTTAACTAAATAATGTGTATTATTACCAAAGTTCAGAAAAAGTTAAAAAAAGTTACACATTTTTAAAGCTGTCATGTAAGTTTATGTATCAATAGAAGAAAGAGCATTGATACAGTCTATTGATACAAAACTACTATCAGTGCTCTGTCAAAAAAACACAAGCATTTGGATCATCTCTGGGAACAAGTCGATGCATGCTGAACCAGCTGCAGGCTGCTGTTTCAAGCAAACCTTTTGCTGTCTGGTTCGATTTATTTGTGTACCAAGAGTGCTTCTAGTTTGTGTTTTTACTTTGTATATCAGTGTTTGCTATTTTCTGACTTGTGTTACAAATAAAAATCGTGGACTTAGTCTTCATAGAGCCCTTAGATCGCCACAATTTACAGCATTCTAGGGCTGCAGCAAACTCTGGGTGCATCAGGGACCTTGGACTCAATTTTGTAAAAATAGGGGTCACTGTGCCAAAGACCCAGAAGTTGCTGCAGCCGCAGGGTTGCAACAAATGTGAGGTGTATCTGCAGCATTTGATGGAGGGCTCATCCACCACCACCCCCCCCAGTGGAACACAAGCTGACCTGTAGTGGTTGGGGGTTTGCAATGCCCAAATGGTGGGAACTGGGGGCCAATGGAGTCCTTATGCTGCAATGGGGGTGAGGGGGCATAATGACAGTGGGAGGAACACATGGAGGCACTGTGGGGGAGATGCCATGCACTGTACCACACAACCAGTTGGTCTAGGTGGGGAGGCACAATTGAGCCAGCATGTTCTGGACCAAGTGGACTGCAGCCATGGCACCTGCCCTACTGGACCCACAGGACCCAAAAGGTGATGAGTGGCAGTGGGTGCAGGTTGCAGAGTGCATTTGGTAGCTGGGGATGTGCCATGGGCACCACAACATTACATACCTACAGAGCCCCATGTGTGGTGGCCAGAGGATGCCAGATGACAATGCTGGCTCCTGTGACTACTCTGGGGCAGGTGCCATGGCTATTGTCCAAGGGGGTCTGGAACATGCTGGTCTGGCCTCCCCCCACCAACCCAATCACCTGTGTGGCACAGTGCATGGCCTCTCTCCCTGGGCCTCCACACATCCCTTCCACTGCTGCCGTGCCCCCTTAACCCCCCGTGGCACCACCAGGGTTCCATTGGATCCCGTTCCCCTCCTTCCAGGTTCACCCAGTTGGCACCCTGCCAGTTAGCAGTGTATGACCCTTTGACCAAGGCAGTCCCCTGTTGTGTCCATTGTAGGGTTTTTAGAATAGCAAATAAGGGGATGGTGCAGCCCTGCCATGGTGCATCCACCCTTGTAACCTGGTGCATGGGCACTTTTGTTGCAAAGGTAGCACAGGGGGTCTTTGCTGCATGATATCCAAATTTCACCATAGTCAATGTTTGAAAATTGGGATTGCTGCAAAACATGATGCAAGGTGCCCTTTGCATCATACACCTTTGGTGCAGGCACCTTGCATCATAGTTTACCTTCTGAAAATCAAGCCCCATGTTTCAAGAATGCACTCAAAAGTGGTCTCAGACAGTATCACTACATATAGAATAGTACTAACATTTACAAACTGTATCAATGGGACTTAGAGACAGTGACAGTGACAGTGAGAGCTCAGTTGTATGTTTCAGTACCTAATCTCAACTAGTTTTGTTAGATGATAGATTTACAGTCACAAAATGTGACAGCTGTTTAGAGTTCAAAGAAAGGAGTGAGTCAGGAGTCTTTGACCTAATGGAAATTCTGCAGGTGCGTGACTCAGATTGAAAAAAAAAATGGAGATCCCATTTTATGGAGGACCGCAATCTCTAAAGCTGTCTGCCAGATAATGGAATACCTTAGACACTATCAAATACAAGAAAAATGACAAGACAGACCCTTGTTGTTTTAACATATTTATTACAATAAAAGGACAGCAACAAATACCATTTTCTATCTTCTTTCAAAAGCAGTCAAGAAAGTTGCTGTGGGGGTTAAGCTGGTGCCTCATGAGGTTTCTACTGCCGAGGAAGAACATTGAGGTGTTAACTGTTCCAACTTTTATTGGCTTGTACCCCCAAATTGTGCATATGTGGCATGTAATGAAGGGCACGGGGTCATGTTGTTGCACACAAAAACAGTGTGGCACTATACTGCGCTGTTGAAACATCAACCAACAAAGGAATACAGTAAAATATTTGCATTCTGCAGAGGGCTGTGCTCCCTGAACCTCCCCATTAAGGTAACCTCCTCCAGGGGGGTGGGCAACCTGGGGACTTGCGCTGCTACTGTTGCATGGTTTTGCCCTGCAGCATTGTCTGCATGACATTTTGACCTGGTATGGTAGTGAAGTACAGGATGCATGTAATGAAGTACAGGTGGCATGTAATGAACTCTGCGGCTGTCAATGCTATACCAGTACAGATTGACTGAGCGTGCACTTTGTTTTCCTATTGTGGTTCATAAGTACATGTGGCAGGCTAGGATTTGAGGTTTTACTGGAGTAAAGGCAATTGAGCACTTCTGAAAATGTTGATTTCTTTGGTGTTGTGTAGGCTACTTTGCATTGGTGGTGTAACTATCGGTAGTTTTAATGGTGTCTCTGAGTTCTGTGAATAGAATACTAACACAAAGTAAATGTAGTAACATCTAAAACACTATGCTGGTAATCAGGCTCTACAAACATATTAATTAAAGGTTAACATAGGGCTGATAGAATGTCATTAGCAAATCACATTTCTGCATTTGAAATACTCTTATAATAATAAATTAAATCTTGGGAGTTACCTAAGTTGATATATCAATGCATAATGTTGCTAAATCTTTTATATTATATTAAAACATGAAATGGTTCAAAAAATTTTTCAAATCCTGTTGTATTTGATAACATGTATTATATGTATAGACATGTATCAACACACGAGAACTGTATCATTATGATCTATTTATGTTCTTTGAATTTCTAGCAGCTTACATTTAAAGTCATTTAGTTTCTAAGCCTAACAAATGAAATGTTACAGCTTTCAAAATACAATTTCAATTATTATAAAATAGCAAAAAAAATATTTTTAGAAATGGTCAGAACCACCTGTGAACAGTTCTGTTGGCATTTTCCTCAAGACATGTGAGAGGGACTTAGAAGCCCTTAAAATGTAGACTTTAGGCCTTATTTTTGAAACATAAGGCAGAGTTTGAAGCTCTGAATGAACTGGAGAACAATGATCAAATCACCAAAAAGCAAGCAGATAAGGGTGGCATTGTGGTCCTACTGGACAGTGAGGATTACATTGCTGAAGTTAAATGCCAGCTTAGCAATCAAACATTTTATCATGCCATGTCCAGGGATCCCACTGCCACATTCAATAAGGAAATTGATCAGTTCATCATGCAGAAAACACAGTAATGGCATTGTTGAATTAGACACAAAAAAAAACTGATTAGGGAACATCCTGTGAGGGCAATTATATGTTTGTTGCCAAAGATTCACAAATCTTTGGTTTCACCTCCTGGACAGCTGATTATATCAGGTGTCAATTCACTTACAGAACCTTTGCCACAATATATTGATAGTTTCATTGAGCCCTTTGTGTTCTATTTAAGAACCTATGAAAGGATTTAACAGAGATGTTGGTTCTTTGGCAGGATATCCAAATCGAGGAGTCACATATCCATATGACACTCAACATGGAATCCTTGTATAGTAACATCCCTCATCAGGAGGGCCTGTTTGCCTTAGCTGAGTACTTGACTAGGGAGAAGAGGGGTCAATGCCACCCATGGAGTTCATAACACCTCTAGCTAAGTTTGTGCTTGAGTATAATACTTAGATTCCTTGTTGATTTTTTATTGGCAAATTAGTAGTAGAGCAATGGGGACAGGTTTTGGCCCCAATTTTGCTAATTAGTATGTGAGGGGTTTAAGAAGGACATGCCATTTATGATAAGACCAGTAACTGGTACTTCTCCAAGATAACTCTTTGGAGACGATACATTGATGATGACCTGATAGTGTGTCGGGGAACAGCTGAGAAGCTGACAGAGTTTGTGGATTACTTACATCTGAGTAATCCCAATTTAAAGTCTGTGGTTAATAGCAGTTACACAGACATTAATTTCCTAGATATCTGTATCATTAAGAACCAGGTACAGGGTTTGGAGACAAGTCCTTTCCATAAACCAACCAACAGGAATACCTATTGTTGGCCAGCTCATTTCAACCCTGCCACACTATCAAGAATATTCCAATTGGGTTGTTTTTGAGGGTCTGCCAAAATTGTAGCCAAGCTAGCACATTTCAGACACATGCCAGAGATTTTCTCATAGGTTTAGAGCAAGACGATATGTTGAATGTGACAGTAAGTTGACTTTTAATAGAGCTGTATGTGAAGAAAGAACAGATCTGTTAACTCCACATCAGAACATCAGCAAAAGGGGCACACATATGCATTTTGTTCCAGCATATAATGTCTGATCTAGTGCTGTGGAGTCCATTGTCATGAAAAACTAGGTGATCCTACATGCTGAACCCAAGCTCGATACCTATTCTAGGGAGCTCACATGCATGGTCTTCTGCAGAGGCAGAAATATGGGTGTCTGTCTGAAATACAGTTTGCAATCCTCCACTAGACACTAACACTTGGCTACCTCCACCACCGAGGGGGTGTTTTCAGTGTGGAAGATGCAAAGTGATGTGATTAAGGTTGGACACTCATTTGTTAACCCTGACATGAGGCTATTTGTACCCATTACCAAATGTATCAACTGTGATAACACTTATGTGGTCTATAAAGTGGAATGCAGTTGTGGTAAGTTGTACATTTGAAAGCCCAAGAGAAAATTGAAGGACTGAGTGGGTGATCATATGAGGGTGGTGGTAAGTGCCAACAAGGAATATGTTTTGACTCATTGTGTTCTGACCTCTGGTGACTCCATTAATCACAAACTTGGTTTCATTGTTATAGGAAAAGTTGTTACTGGCTCGAAGGGGGTGATACTGACGTCATTTTGTCTAAAAGAAAGGCTCATTGGATTTATCATACCAATGAAAGAAATTTGCAAGGACTTAATGACAGATTTAATCTGATTGCATTTTTGTAAATACAAAAAGTGCTTCAATATACAATAAGCAGCAATGTTGCTCAGTTTCTAGCATTTTGTAGTAAGTAATCCTTTCTGTTTATCTATCACAGATTTCAACAATGCTGCTAGATTTATTCTCTGTTTTTATAATAGTGCTTTGATTATTTTCATTTTTTGCATATCATGTACCACAAATATGGCATTATGATAGTGGAGAAACTGGCACCAACCCCTTTTCCTGACACATTTAAGAGACAATTTGGAGGTATCTGCACACTTGACCAAACTCCAAGCGCTGGAGTGAAATGTTAAGTGCGTTGTTTCTTGAACCTGTTCACCTGGCTGATTCAATTCTTCACCGCCATTTACAACTCCAGTATTCTGAGTTGTTATTTTCATGTGAAGTGTGTCATGAGTGGCCCAGTTTATATTTTGCAATTACATTCTTTTCTACTTATTTTAGTTTCATAGGTCATTTTAACCCTGAATAGAAAACTGCATCTTTTAAATGACACCTAAATTACTTAATTTTTTTCAATTCAAACAATGGATTTATTGACCTTTAAATTAAAGACTACCATTTACATTAATGCTGAAACTGCATTTTTTTAATGAAGAGAAGTACAGTATTGTAGCATGTGGACAATGTAAAGAAAGCATCTGCTTTTCTAATGACTCCAACTTAGAAGTCCCTAAAATATCTGTCAAATGTGATGTCATTAGAATGCTTAAGTAGCCCTATTTATTTGCTGCACTACTGTTAATGGGAGGGCAAAAGAGACAATATTCCAGGGCACAGGTCTCAGTAGGCTGAAAACACAAGCATTTAAGTAAAAAACAATTACGTTCCTATCCTTTTTTATTGTGAAGGTATGCTGCTTGGAAAAGTCAATAGAGGCTGTTGCTATTGACCTATACTCTAAAGACCTCCCTGCATACTCAGTCTGAAAACTTTGTCTCAAACATTTTGGACAACATTGTGAACTACAGTACTCCTCATTCACTTTGCTTCAGCAGTGGATTTAGAGAGATTTTATTTATTTATTTAGTTTTTGTTGACCAGGAAAGTGCACTAGACAAATCCTGCCTATTTTCAGGCATGATCCGGTGGGGGATACAGATGAATGCCAACTGACCTTGAACCAGATTAAGCTGTTGGTGGTATTTTGTTTTTTAGTGATCAAGCCATTAAATTGCTAATGTTATTAAACAAGGTAATATAAATCCTTATCCATTATCTGAGAATTTACTTGATGTCAAAGAATTTATATGTTGTGCCCTGTAAAGTTTTTATTTTATTTTAAAATTAGAGTTGTGTGTGTAAAATTTCTACACTTCACTTTCATAGAGTTTCTAAACTGCAAAAACAAATCATCTTGGAAAAACATATATATAAATATGTGATCTCAGTAAAAATGCCAGGAAAAGTGAAATGTGGAAAAAAACTTTAAAGGCTATGACAATTTTTTTTTATTAAAGAAAAAATATGTTGTTTAGGTATCCTTTACATAGCTGCTTCTGATATAAACTCAAACAGCTGGTGCTGCAAATGCTTAGCTGCAAACAAACAAGCACAGACAGCTCAGCAGGAACTAAAACCAATGTACTGAATGACTATTTAATCTCAGTGTACACAGTCAGAAGTTATGGTCCAGTACCTAATAGCAAAATTAGGTACCAAGGTATAGAGAATGGAAGATTAGTGGCCCCAAGGATGAACTGGGAAACTACAGACCAGTAAGCCTCACATCCATCGTGGGTAAGCTAATGGAGACTATCCTGAAGGAGAGGCTGGTGGCCCTCCTAGAGGCCAAAGGACTACAGGACAGCAGACAGCATGGCTTCATACAGGGCAGATCCTGCTGAACCAACCTGGTGGAGTTCTATGACTGGGTAACTAGGCAACTGGACAGGGGCCATGCAGTGGATGTTTTGTATCTGGACTTCAGTAAGGCATTTAACTTAGTGCTGCATTGAAGGCTGGGAAGTAAGTTAGTAGGCACAGGGGCAGATGCAAAGCTGGTGAGATGGGTAGGGAACTGGATTCAGGGAAGGCAACAGAAGGTAGTGGTGGGTGGGGAGCTCTCACACCCAAGGGTAGTGACGAGCGGTATTCCACAGGGCTCGGTGTTGGGACCAGTGTTGTTTGCGATATTCATTGCAGACATATCATTGGACATCAAGAGCAAGATCAGTCTGTTTACTGATGATACCAAGGTAGGAGTGGTGGTGGATGACCTAGGGGGATGGCAGGGGTTGCAGGATGATCTGGCAAAGCTTGAAACCTGGTCAGACACCTGGCAACTGGGCTTTAATGCCAAAAAGTGCAAGGTGCTGCATTTTGGGATGAAGAACCCAAGGAGGAGTTATCAGCTGGGGGGAGTGCAGCTAGCCCAGACAGAGGAGGAGAAGGATCTGGGGGTGCTCATTATAGGGTCAATGAACAACTCGGTACAATGTAGGAAGGCAGCTGCAAAGGCCAACAAAATGCTGGGTTGTATTGCAAGGGGTATATCCTCGAGGAGGGAGGTTGTGATTCTGCCACTGTATAGGTCATTAGTTAGACTGCACTTGAAGTACTGCGTGCAGTACTGGTGCCCGTATCTGAAGAGGGACATTAAGTTACTGGAGGGGGTGCAGCACAGGGTGACAAAGATGATCAAGGGGCTGGGGGACTTATCATACGAGAGGACGCTGAGGAAGTTGAACATGTACTCACTGGAGGAGAGGAGGGACGGGGGGACATGATTGAAACCTTTAAGTACCTGAAAGGAATAAACAAGACAGGTACAGAGAGGCTGTTCAAAGTTAGGGAGGGGAGGGACACCAGGGGCCATGATATGAGACTGGAGGGAGGAAGGTTCAGGAGGGAGATGAGGAGACACTTTTCTACAGAGAGGGTGGTGGCTGGGTGGAATGCCTTACCTGCAGAAGTGGTATCCAGTAGAACAGTGGACTGCTTCAAAAGGGGATGGGACAGGACAAGAGGGAGGGTCAATGAAGGGGAAGGGTAGAAGGGAGGGGCAGCTGCAGAATAAGGGGTGCTAGCTGCACATTCAAGCAGACTTAATAGACCTCTAGGCCTTTATCAGCTGGCAAATTTCGTATGTTCATATTGATTAAAACATTTTAGAGAATAACGTCCTAAAAGAGCCTTAGGAACTAAATGTCACCAGATCCCCAGGACTGGATAACATGCTTTCCAGAATATTAAAACAGATAAGTACTGAATGTCATGTGTAGTACCTTTGGCAATCACTACTAAGGAAGTACCAGCTGACTAGGAGATTATAAATATGGTACCCTTGTACAAGAATGGGGTCTAGGGTAACACTGACAACAGTTAGCTTGTGAGACTGACATCATTAGAAGGAAATCATGTCATGTTGTGATTTTGCCACTGTATAGGTCATTAGTTAGACTGCACCTGGAGTACTGCGTGCAGTACTGGTGCCCGTATCTGAAGAGGGACATTAAGTTACTGGAGGTGATGCAGCACAGGGTGGCATCACATCATGTAAAGGAAATTCCTCAGATGCTTTGACCAGTGAGCCTGTAGCATAATGGTTAGAGCACTGGAACGGCATACCAGAGATCTGAGGTTCAAATCCCAGTAGGCCACACTTTTCCTTTCTCATTTCCATCCTTGATTTAAAAATATGTATACCTTGCAGGGGTTAAAATGCACTGAGAGAAGTGGTATTTCTAAATTGGTTCCTAGTTGCATAATTGTGCAACACTAGAGAAAGGAGCGTGTGGCTGTAAAGGAAATTCCTCAGATGCTTTGACCAGTGAGCCTGTAGCATAATGGTTAGAGCACTGGAACGGCATACCAGAGATCTGAGGTTCAAATCCCAGTAGGCCACACTTTTCCTTTCTCATTTCCATCCTTAATTTAAAAATCATTAGAAGGTACATGATGGAAACAATCATCAAAGAGAAGATAGTGGACTTCTTGAAAGATAACAGTTCTGGTATGTTTGGCATATTTTATTAAACTTCTATGTATATTGATGTGAATTCACACTGTAGTCCAAATATATGCTCATTGCTTAATTACTAAGTTGTCTCTGTCATGCAACCTGATATCAATTGTGCCACCTACTGTCTGTAACTTCCTTGTACTGTTCTCCTGCTTTAATAGTTTATGTAATTGATTCTGGGTAGCCCCTGAAAAAGGGACTCTCTGAGGCCCAGTGGGCTTACTCAGTCAGCAAAATTCAATAAATAAATAAATGGACAGGAACCAGCAGGGGTTCTCAAGTGCAAGATTATGTCAAACAGATCTGATAGATAGACTTCTTTTTAACACAGTGACACATATCGTAGAAAAAATCAGGCAGTAGACATCCTTTATCTTGATGTTAGCAAGGCCTTTGACTTGAAACCACTCGTGAGACTTATAGAAACATTGAAACATAGAATCAGTTGGTAGAAAGATGCCCCTGGTTCATCAGGTCTACCTTGCTATACTACCTCACCCACCAGTCTATTGTTCTGGTGGGTTGTCTCCCACTTCCCCCGCCTCCCCACCTGTCAGTAACCCCCCAATATAACAGCATAATCAGTGTCTTACTGTACGCCTTGTTGAATTGGCTGGTTTGTTTGAGGGAGTCACTTATGATGAGTACCAGATCCCTCTCTTCTGTTGTAGTGGCCAGCCTAAGCTCTTTCATTCAGTATTCTGTGTGTGATTTCCATTTTTCTAAGTGCTTCACCTTGCATTTATGGTGCTAAATCTCAACTGCCATATTTTAGACCACCTCTTCATATTTTCTAGGTCCTTCAGGAATTCCCTCACCCCTTTCTTGCTATCTGCCCTGCAACATAGCTTTGTGTCATCAGACACAACTTGCCTTGAATATCTTCTCCTTTGACACTAATGAACTTACTGAATAAGACAGGTCCCAGGACTGATCAATGAAGCACCTTGCTCATGACCTCTTCTACCTCAAGCTGGCCCCATTCACAGCTACAGTACTCTCGATTGCCTCCTACTAGCCACTTTCCTACCTGCCTGACTAAACTCTTGTCTACCGATACACGCTCCTGCTTTTTTAGCAGCCTCCTGTGGTACTGAATAAAAGGCTTTGCTAAAGCCAAAGTAGGGCAAATCTACCACCTGCCCTCTATCTATCACCCTTGTGACCTAGTCAAAAAAGTATCAGATTTGTCTGGTATAACGTCTCTATCTGTTTTCAGCCAAGCAGGTCACCAGACCTTCTTTAACTACGGTCTCATTCAGCTTATGTATGATAGAGGTAAAACTGGATGGTCTATAGTTGCCCAGGTTTTCCTTATCCCCACCTCCTTGTGGAGTGGTACTATGTCCATGGATCTCCAATCTTCTGTCATCATCCCAGATATCAGTGAGTCATTAAATAGTAGAGTCAAGGGTTCTACCAATTCTACAGCTAGTAGGTATCATTGACTGCAGGCTGTCTGGGCCTGGTGCTTTATCCACCCTGAGGACTTCTAGCCCCTTCTTCACCCATTCAATTGAGATCATTACCCTTCACATTTCCTTTATCCCCCATGTGTCAGCCTTCATCCTGCTCTCCAGTAGAGGCCCATTTTCCTCTGTCATGAATACTGAGCAGAAGTTATTGCTCTGTACATTTACCTTCTGCTCATCTAAACAGAACTATTTGAGCTAGGACAGGAACCAATAAGGTGAGAAGGTAAGTGGCTTTTTGACAGGACCCAGAGAATATTGATTAATGATAAACTTTCAGACCTGAGTTTTTTATTTATTTGGTTTACTAATTTTAAAATGTTCCACCAGAAAAGATATACTGAGCTGCTAGCAGCTCATTTCCAGATGTGTCCTGGAGGTAGGAGATGTGGAAAATCATATACAGCAAATACAATATATCAAGGAGAATACTCAAAAATTGAAAACAAATCAGTATAACAGATATGTGTCATAGGGAAAAACTGAGAAAAATGAGGTGATGGAACTACTCTTACAGAACAATGAACAGATAATGCAGGAAACAGATTGCAAGGGCAAAACTAGTGGAGACTGTGGGAGGTAAGAGAGTCATGGACAGTTGTAGGAAGGAGGAAAATAGTCATAAAGGAGAGACTTTAAGGAGAAAGCAGAAGAGGCAGAGCAAATTGACAAGACAAGGCAGGAACAGATGATCAACAGTAGATTTTCTAGAAAGATTAGTGAGGGAATGGAAAGTACGATTGCTTAGAGGGCAGTAGGAAGCAGCGGGAGAGAATTAGAGGGATGTAAGGTAGGAGGGAAGGGAACCAAACCAGAATTTAGATATAAAGGAATCACAATGGGAAAGGCACTTGGCATCAAGAGAGGGGAGTGAAAGAGCAGATTAAGAGTGAACAATGGTGGTTATGAAGTGAACAGTCTAAAGCAAAATAATGAAATGAGTGGAAGAGGGGGTCCATTCTAGCTAGGGAGAATTTGGGAGCTCCACTATAGACTATGTCATCATAATCAAAAATAGGAGAATCATCTCTTAAACAATCTCTTGGCGGACAGGAAGTGGAATAATTGCTTTGTTCCTGTACAATGCACTAAGCTTGGGGTGGAGGTTTTGGGGTATGGCATCAATATAACAGAGAAATCAAGATGATGATAAAGCCAGACCCCCAAGGTACATAAAACAGGATACATACTCAATACTATCACCATCAAGGGTGTGAAATGAAGGGAGAGTGGTGAGTCTGGAAACCCACTGATGGGTACCAAATGTCATGGAGGCTTTTTGTTTTGGGGGTGTTGAGGGATAGTTGGTTAGACTAGAACCAGCACTGAATACTGTTAAAATCCAGGTGAAGCTGTGAGGTAAGATCATAGGTAGAGAAGACAAATACAAAAATAACTATCATTAGCATACATATGAATGAATGCAGAGAAACAGACAGAGGGCACATCATCAACGAATATGGAAAAGGGAATAGGACCCAGGACAACACTTGAGAGACACCTGAGCAGATAAGGAGTGGTGAAGTAATGGAGCTACCTATCTAGACAGCTTGAGACCTTCCCTCAAGGTAAGACTGAAACCAGCTGACTGAGGAGTCAGAAAGACCCGCTGCTTAAAGCTTTTCCACAAGGAGGAGATGTGCCACTGTGTCAAATGATTTAGCAAGATCAACATAAATGGCAGATATGATCAGACCCTGACCCATACCTGTGAGGATGGGGTCAGTGAGCCAAAGGAGGGAAGTGTAAGTGGAGTGGCATTTCCTAAAACCAAGCTGAAAGGGGTGAAGAAGGAGAAGGAGTTTGGGAAGGAAGGGAGCTGTGATAGTACAAGGTGTTCTTGTACCTTGGTTAGGGTAGGGTTAGAGTTAAGTTACATGTGAGGCCCGCAGCAGTCCAGTGCTGTGACTGGTCCTGCTCAATATGTTCATCAGTCACAAAGGGTAGGGACAGAACAGCGTACTGAACCTATGTACATATGGCACAAAGATATGAAGTAAGGTGGACACAACAGAAGAAATTATAAGTGTGCAGGAAGATACTGAGATACTGGAAATGTGGTTAGATGTCTGGCAGCTAAATTGCAATGCCCAAAAATGTAAAGTTACACAAGGAACCCACAGGTCAAATATAGCTTTGATGGCATCACAGTAGAAAGATTTAGGAATAATGAGAGTAACTTAAAAATGTCAAGTCAATGAGAAAAAGCATATGGGAAAGTAAACAGAATGATGGAATGCATCAGATGTGAATGTAAATGCCACCCAGAGAAGGTGTACATGCAACTGTGTAGGAAGGTGGTCATGCAATTGCATTATTCACATCAGGCCACATCTGGAATACTGTGCACAATCTGGGAATCATTATCTTAAAAAAGAAAAGGTTAAAAACTATAATGATACAGTGAAGGACAATAAAAATGATACAAGGGTAGCAGCGAAGGATGTACCAGAAGAGGCTAGAATTGGAAAACCTTTATACAATATGTATACATTAGAGGAAGGAGAGGGTGGCTATGACAAAATCTTGCACTCACACTTTTCTATCATGCCTCTCTTTATTGGCTTGATTTCTTTAGGTGGCTCTCTCAGAGGCCAAGCGATAAGCATCATTTAACTGTTGCTTCAGCTTCATCACATACTGCAAATACTCATTGTCTTTGACACCATCCACTGATACTCTGAAGCACAAGTCCACAGACAGGTGGGCCTCCCTCCCAAACATAAGACTGTAAGGAGAGAACCCCATGGAGTTGTTCTTATTGCAACTGTATGCGTGGACCAAAGTGCTCAGTCATTGGCTCAAGGTATGCTTATCCCTCGGATCCAAGGTGCCCAGCATATCTAAAAGTGTTCTGTTGAATCTTTCTGGCTGGGGATCACCTTGGGATGGTAAAGCATGGTTTGTGACTTTCTAACACCCCACAAGGACAAAAGTTCTTTAATCAGCTGGCTTTCAAAACCGAGGCCTTGGTCGGAATGAATTTTTGCTGTGCTGCATAATATACAAAGAACTTCTCAACTGATACTTTAGCCACAGTAGAGCGCCTTCTGATATTTTGTGGGGTAAACTTGAGCATACCGAGTGAAGTAGTCAGTAACCACCAAGATGTTGGAGATATTCCTGGAGTTTGGTTCCTATGTGAGGAAATCAATGCAAACTAATTCCATGGGAGTGCTGGTACTGATGTTAACTAGTGCGGCAGCCTTTTGTGGAAGCACTTTCCTTTGAATGCATCGTTGACAGGTCTTGCAGTAGTACTCTACATCTGACCCCATTTTGGACCAATAGAATCTGCTTTTTGACAACTCCAAGGTACGTTCTTTTTTTCTGAAATTTCTGTTTAGCCCCCTCTGAGCTGGTACTGTCACCCAACTAACCCCCTGGCTAGGCAGGCTCAGAGGGACCCCCCATCGCACCATGGTTTGCCCCCCAGTTGGGGACAGAGCAGGAACAGGCATCTGGCTCCCCTCTTCCAGCTTCCCCCTGCCTTCTGTACCTTCAAATCTGGTTGTGGACCCTCACAAGTCCTGCTCCACCAGAGGAGAGGGCCTATCAACCCTCTTGTCAGTGTAGCACCAGCCGGTGTTTTTCTTAATGTATGCCCCTCATGAGTGTGATGTGTGCATGACACCTCGGCCAACGCTGGTGTCTGTCAGGCTCAGCCCCCAAACAAGGCTCCACTCTTCTTCCTCACCACCACTACAGGCAAAGCATAATGATTTCTTGAAGATGCCTCCTCACATCATCTATATCAGCTGGGGGAAGGCGTCTGCATCTCTCTTTCTGAACGGGCTCTCATCTGTGAACCATATATGATGTTGTTCCCCCGTAATGCATCTGACATCCCACTCATGTAAGGAGAATACCTGAGTCCAGGCTGCCAGCTTCTTCCTAAACCACTCCTCAGGGATGGAGGAGTCTCTCAAACCAAACAAAGCAGGATAAATGCCACATGAGACATCTCCAGGAGCAGCTAGCAGCACCATTGTGTTGGCACAGTAAACCCGGGCCAACTTCTGGCCCCTTTTGATAACCACTTCTCTGTTAGTGATGTTCCTCACATTCACCATCACTTTATAGACATATGCATGCACCTGTGTCAGTAAGACACTGGGCATTACTAACAGACCAGCTGATAATCCATGTTCCTCAGGGGCATCCAGCATCAGAATTTCTTTCCTCACCTCTTTTTTTAACCCCACTATACCACAGACATTGCATTCCACATTGGGGGGGCAACACAATCTCTTCTGCATCTCTCCTCCAGACTATTCCCATGGATTCATCCCCATCTTCAGTCAGGGGTTTCCCTTGCTTCCTATAGGCCTCTTTGATCACCGGGTGAATGACCAGTTCTTTCACTTGCTGTTCTGCTTCTTGGGCCTGACAAACCTGACCAAGTCTTCTGAACATGTGGGCATTTGTATCCATTACCACAGGCACCCCATCATAAATATCCAATTCAGGACAGATTAAAGTCAGGGTCTCAACTGCTTCTCTCACTCCTGCCACGTTGTTTGGGAAGGCCATCCATACTTTGACATACCCTAGGTTGGGGTAAGACTTCTCACTAAGCCCCTACACATGCAGTCCCTCCAAGGGCTATAATTCGAGATGGGACAAATGTCTATCAAACCAGGACTTGAAGATGATTGTGACCTAGGAGCCACTGTCCAGGATGGCATGGGTGGAGATTCCATTTAGGGGTACACCAGTTTCTGTTGAAGACACCTCCCTAACTTTCATATGAGGAAGGGTGCTGATAAGGTGACTTTAGCTTCAGAGGTTTTTACATGAGCTATGGAACTAGACCTGACCAGGGCCCCAATATGCTCCCTTACTAGACCCCTCTGAAGTTTCCCTGCTACAGCAGTTGTTGTGTGAGTAGCCTATCCCTCACTTTTGCAGAGTTCTCAGGCAACCTACAATACCTCTTTATATGGCCATCATTCCTACAGTAATAACAAAATACGCCCTCCCTGTGCTGTGGCCTACTTGGTGTGGCTTGGTGGGCTCCGGGAATCCCTACTGGGGCACTGAGGACTACTGGTCTCCACTCAGGAGTTTTTTCTCTGGTTGTGGCCATCACCTACACTCCACCCCTCTCCAGCTCAGCTACTCTCTTTATCAGCTCGTCCATCTGAATTTTCAACCCAGCTTCTGCAGAGGGCACTTGAGCCTTTACCCCAGCACTAAAAGTTGTGGGACTTGGGCTGGAGACCCCTCACTTGAACCCTGGCACTCAGATAGCCTATGACTCACAGTTAGTTTGAGTGAGTTAATCACATCCTTACATTCCTGTAACAGAACTTTCAACTCATGAACCTCATTGGTGGGCATCGCCCTCTCTAGACCTGGGTAATAGTGGTTGATACCCCATAGGCCTCCCTCTGCTCCTGTTCCTCTTCAACCTCCTTGACTTCCTGCACCAGAGCTCAGGAAGGAGGGGATCACTCTTCCTATCAGCTAGATGCAGCTGGAGGACTAGCAGGTAGAGTGCCAAGCAGCTTCTACTACATGCTCTAGCCTCACATGGTTCAAATTTTTGGTAGCCACTCCCCTTCTCTGAATAACCTTTGTAATGCCCTTTCCACCTGAAAAAAAACAGACAGGACTCCTCCTCCAGCTGCCGGGCAGTCTTGAATTTTCACATAAGGTCCTCACAGGACTCTGGACTACCAAAACATTCTCTAGGGTGGTAAGGCACACCTGGGCAGGGCATCATGATCAGTGGCTCTTAAAGAGTAAATTATTTCTAAGGCAGGTCCACAGAGCTTTACATCAACGTTTTCTATTTTCAATCTCCGAGCACTGCCAATCTTGCACTAGAAGGGTGGCATAATCCATCCATGCCTCCAAATTATCCTCACTAGCGAGGGTAGGTTTACTCCCCAAAACATCCTGAGTTTATGACAGAAGTCAAAGACACAGGCACATGACTAGGCAGGGGCTTCTTGATTTCAGAGGTCAGTAAAGGCCCAGTTCCACTTCTTCCTTCCCTGGGAAAATCACAATAAATGAAGTAATGATAGTCCTGACCTCTGACAATCCCTCTGCCACCAAAGCCTCAGGTATCCGTGCAGCTTCTACAACATTGGTACATTCCATCAACACAGTCAGGGTCCCCTCAGCAGAATCAGCGACATTCCCTGTGCTTTTACTTTACCCAGTCTTTTTACCATGGACAAATGCCCTTCTATATTTCCCTCCCCATTTTGGGAGATAATCCCAATAGTAGGAGGGATTTCTGGGGATCCATTTGCATGCCAACACTCCATGCCATCAATTTCACCTAATCTTCCACTCTAGGCCTAAGCCTCAGCCTGTGAATGGTAGAGCTGGGGGTGGGGAAACGACAATGGTTTTTCCAGTTGGGTTCTCCATGGTGGGCTCGGCTGGAGAACAGGAGATCTCAGCACTGCCTCCAAAGATGTAGTCCAGGTGCCATGTGCCTTTGGGCTACTACCCCTGCCTGTTAACCCTCTAACAAGTTAAGGGGCCTGGGTCCTGCTACGGTGATGGTTGGGGTTTCTATCCCAACATTATAGTAAATAGTGCGGTGCCTCCACCCAGAGTAAGTAGCCAGTGGGTCAGGTGACTACCTGGTGCATCCTCCTTGGATGCTGCACCTACCCACTGCCCCTACGTCACCCGACACAATGGATAATCAACAGTTTCTCAGTACCTTCCAACCGTATTATCCTTGGCTGGAGAGTCACAAAACACAAAGAGTAAAACATAGCTTTATTGGGGTAGGAGTTAGGAATGGGGTACCTGGACAAGGGATAGCTGTGGGAAGAAAGCTGGTTAGTAGAAATAGACAAAGTGATAACAACAGGCCAGTAAGCCAAACTACCCTAGTGGCCCACCCCAACTAGTACCAGTGCTATGGTGAAAAAATCTTTCTGGGTACTCAAAGATGCAGGCCTGGATGGTGCCATGGTTTGGCCAGCTGTTGGAGTCCTAAAAGCTGAAAAGGTTATATTTAAGTTGAAAATTAACACTCCCCTTGGGTTCCAGGCCCAGACCTGGGTACACACGGTTTGAAGATTCTCAGGAGTCTCTGACTTAACGGGCTCCACCAGTCCTGGAGTGCTGGGCTCAATTTTCACAGGACACAAAGTGGGCAGCAGAAAGGTGTCCTGTGGCTTGCTCTTGCTTGAAGGACAAGCAGCTTGTCCCCTTGATTGGAGATCTGGTTGCTTGTCACCTCCGGCCTCTTCCAGCCCCTCACAGAGCACTGCGCGAGGCCTCATCAAACCTCAGACAGCCCATAGAAACAAAGAAACATAGAATCTGATGGCAGATAAGGATCGCTTGGCCCACATAGTCTGCCCATTACCCTACCTAATGGATAAGCTGCAGATCCTACTTAACCAAGAGCTTACTTCCTACTACCCCCCCACCTAGAATTGCCTTGTCTGTCCCATGCATTCTTGACTTCCACCACTGTTTTTGACTCTATGACCTCTTCAGGAAGGCTGTTTCATACTTCTACAACCCTCTCTGTGAAGAAATACTTCCTTACATTACCTCTGACGCCCTCCATCTTCAAATTGTGCCTCCTTGTTCTTGCACATCTCTTTTTCTGAAAGATGCTACCCTCTTGGACTTTGTTGATTCCCTTGAGGTATTTGAAAATTTCTTTCATGTCCCCACTCTCCCTCCTTTCCTCAAGGCTATACATCTTTAGATCCTTTAGTCTTTCTTCATATGTCTTCTTGTGCAGACCCTGAACTGTATACAGTACTCCAGATGTGATCTTACCAACTGTCTGTACAGAGGGACAACAACTTCATGTTTTATACTGGTGATGCCTCTCCTTACGCATCCCAGGTCCCCCTGCCCTCCTTACTGCATTCTCACATTGCTGGCCTACCTTTAGGTCATCTGATATGACTACCCCCAGGTCCCTTTCCATTTTTGTTGTTGTCACTATCTCACCCACCCTTGTGTACTCTTCCACTGGGTTTTTGTTTCCCAGGTGCATTACTTTGCACTTCTTTGTGATGAATCTAAGCTGCCATACATTTGACAATTTCTCCAACCTTGCCAAGTACCTTTTCATCCTTTCCACCCCACCTTGCATATCAACCTTGTTGCAGATCTTTGTGTCATCAGCAAAGAGACATACTTTTCCTTCCAGTCCTTCTGCAATGTCCTTTATAAAGACATTAAAAAGGACTGGCCCCAGCACTGAACCCTGTGGTACCCCCCTAGTAACCCCTCTTTCTTCACTGTGGACAATATTTACTATTACCCTCTGTTTTCTGTTGTCCAGCCTGTGTTTTACCCAGGCTTCCACCCTGGCACACAATCCCAGGCTGGCTAATTTGTTTATTAATCATTTGTGCAGGACTGTGTCAAATGCCTTGCTAAATTCTAGGTGAGCCATGTCCAGGCCCTCCTGGTCTTCTACTTTGGTCACCCAGTCAAAGAAATCAATTAGATTTGTCTGACATGACCTTCCTGCTGCGAATCCATGCTGCCTTGGGTCCTGTGCCCCACTGGCCTCTAGGTACTCAACAATTCTTTCCTTCAGAAGTGATTCCATCATTTTCCCTACCACTGAGGTCAAACTGACAGGTCTGTAGTTTCCTGCCTCTGTCTTACTCCCACTTTTGTGAAGGGGAATCACATCTGCCCTCCTCCAGTCCTCATGTACCACACCTTCCTCCGATGATTTATTAAGGGTAGTCAGTGGTGTTACTAGTTCTTCCCTTAGTTCTTTTAGAATTCTGGGGTGAATCCCATCAGGCCCCATTGCTTTATCCACCTTCAGTTTTAGGAGTTCTTTCAGAACCCTTTCTTCTGTGAAAAGACTAGTAACAATCCCCCTATCCTGAGTGCTTCTATTGACTGGAATAGGTATCTCCCCCTGCTCTTCCTTTGTGAATACTGAGCAGAAGTATTAATTCAGTATCCCTGCTTTTTCACTGTCACTCTCTGCCCAACTACCTTCCTCTTTATTCAGCCTCAGTATCCCTGCCTTAGTCTTTCTTTGCTCCCTAATGTATCTATAAAAGGTTTTATCCCCCTTTTTAACCAAGTTGGCTATCTTTTCCTCAGTTTTGGCCATTGCTATTCTGACTGCCTTCTCGCTTCCTTCTGCTTTAGCTGGCACAATTATTTTCCTGCTCCTTCTGTGTTTCCTTATACAGCACTTCCTGAATGCTGTCTTTTTCTCCCTAACCTTCACCACCACTTCTTTTGAGAACCATAGTGGTTTTTTCTTTCATTTTGATTTGTTTATTTGCTTCTCACAAAGGCTTGTTAGCTTTGTGATGGCGGTTTTGATGTTTCCTCATTGTTGCTCCACCCTACCTTCTTGCCTGTTCGCTAGTGCATTTCTGAGGCACTCTCCCATTTTGACAAAATCAGCCCTCCTGAAGTCCAGTACCTTCACTTTTGTATGGCTTGACTCTACAGCTAAGTTTATCATGAACCACACTGTTTGGTGGTTGCTTGTGCCCAGATGGCTACCTACTTCTAGATCTGAGATCCTCTCTCTGTCCCCACTTGAGAGTACCAGGTCTAAGACTGCTTACTTCCGAGTGGGTTCCAAAACTAGCTGTCTGAGGCATGCCCCCTGTAGGGCATCAAGAATGGCCCTGCTCTTGGATGTGGCTGCAGCAAAGCTGCTCCAGTTAACATCTGGCATATTCAGGTTCCCCCATCAGCAATATTTCCCCTTTTGCTGCCATCCTAAGGATGCCTTCTATCAGTTCTTTGTCCATTTCCTCCCCCTGAGACGGGGGTCTGTATACAACCCCTGTGTGGATTGTGGTGCCATTTCCAGTCTCCAGGGTGGCCCACAGTTCCTCCTCTCCTCCCTTTTTACCCTTTAGTTCTGCTGTTGCTTTGATCCCTTCCTTTACATAGTGAGCTACTCCTCCTCCTCTTCTACCTTCCCTGTCCTTCCTGTAGATTGTGTACCCTGGTATGTTGACATCCCAGTCATGGTTCTCTGTGTACCATGTTTCTGTGACTGCCACTATATACAGGTATCCCTCTTCCATCAAGACCACCATTTTGGGGAGCTTTTTACCTAGACTATGGGCATTGGTACTCATTACCCTCCATTTTTTTATGGCCTTGTTTCTTTTTGCTCCATCCCTGTCCTTACTGCCTTTGTCTTTTTCTCCATTTACCCCTGCCCTTCTCCCTGTCGACTGCCCTATCTTGGCTTTTACCTCACTAACTACCCTGATTTTTTTGTTGGGGTGGCAGCTAGGATTTCCTTCTCCCTATTCAGTGCCCCCTTGGCCCAGAACCAGGAGTTGCTCCACAGCCCAGCTCATACCACAGGTTGCCGGTGCCTTAGCATCACAGCAAGTGCCATTGACCCCATGAAGCTAGCAGGCCCCACTTGGGATGGGTTAACAGGTTCCCTCCCTGGCTCTGGGAAATGCCTCCATAACTGGTAGAGATCACTCTTTTCCTGCATCAATATAGCAACTTCTGGGGCAGCCAGTCAACTTTTAACTTTTGGTCAGCAGTGCCTTTGGGCCGCCAATGTCCAAACTTTGAGCAACAGTTCCACTTTGCACTGTAATGCACAGCAATAGCAGGGATCCTGAGATCTGAAAAACCCTGTTCTCTGTTTGCACACAGAATTTCTTGATCTCAAACCAGCCTCCCAAGTAGCTTTAGCTGGCCCAACATTCTCAGCAATTTCGCCAGTCCTTAAAACAGCTTTCACACATACACACATACACACACACATACTGGCTTGCCCCCAGTTCCAGAGATGTTCAGTTCCCAAACCAGCTTTTCTGGGTCCCAGCTATAGTACAAGATTTCTGCAGCAGAAAATCTGTCCCAAAGAAACAGTACAGACCAATATACCTTGAACGTTCTCACACAGCATCAGTCTTCATGGACAGAAGTTGCTCCTCTCATAGCTTCAGTTATCAACTTAATTCCTGGGAAAGGCCTCAGACAGTTCAGATCTCTCCCATATAGATCCCTCCTGACTTGATAGGAGCCCAGCCAAGACTGACCTAAACTTCCCAAAAGTCTCTGGGACTTCTCCCCAAAGTTCTGCCCTCTGATTGGCTGTCCAGCTTAATCAATCACCTTTATCAGCCCTCTGAAAGCTCTGATTGGTGGTGTCTCTTGGCATCTGAAATAAAGTTCACTCCTTCTCCCAGAAACATAGAAACATAGAATTTGACAGCAGATAAGGACCACTTGGCCCACCTAGTTTGCCTAGTCAGAAGTCCTCGGTTACCGTTGAGTGCCTAGACACTGGATTGGCTATCCTGGCAGGGTCAAAGTAGCAAAAACACAGCTGCACCCATACAGTTTATTGGTAGTCTTCATGCTGTAACACAATAAAGTTCTGTTGCAGCCTGCAGACATATTCTTTAAGTACACAACCCCCATAATCTTGTAGCCCCATTGGTGCCCTTTTTATTGAGCCCACTCTTGAAAATTTAGGTGTAGTACCCTTGCTATAGCTGCTGCTGCTGAAGTATAGTCCTCCCTTGGAGCAGACAGCACCCTCATTAATATTAATGAGGTTCAATAAATATGCACGAGACTTCATTTTTTCCCTATTCCAAACTCTTTAATTATTTCCCCTTGAGAGTTCTGACCCAGCTCCATAAGGTCACTGGCCCCCATTTAGGTTAGCCGGGGAACCAGGACCAAGAAGACCCTTTTGTTGGACTGCAAAACCAGCAGTCAGAAAGATCAAATGTGCTACTTGTGCATGCGTAAGTGCCTGCCTGCTCTGGGTAATGCCAGCAGCTCGCAATTGTGCTCCATGAGCCCAAAAGGGGCTGAAACAAATACAGAGGCTGCTGGTTGTCCTGGAGGTCAAAAAGGGACTTGCTTGGGCAGTGGATATTGGAGAGCAAAAAGTGGGAACACCAGGAGGCGAATGGAAGAAAACAGGGAACTTCAGGGCAGAAAGGTAAGCACCCAAAGGGGGTTACATTACAATATTACTCTAGTTGTACTCCAAAATTCTGTTTTCAGTGCTGAAAGTTCACATCACCATTACTGTACTGCCTGGCTCTACTGAGATCTACAAGCAACACGAGGAGCAGCAACAAAGTCAAGAGAATCAAATGCGTGACTGCAAGAGAAATTGTTTCATAACAAAAAAACAAAGGGAGCACAGAGCTCAGAAAACAGCAGCACTTCATGTCTAACACATGTAGTGGTGTGCAATGTGGGCCCAATTTGCTCTGTGAAGTGATCCACGGAGTGAAGGCAGATTTGAGGAGTGCTCCGCAACGCAAAGCAGAGTTCTTCGCGTTATAATAGGTAATGCGAAGTCCATTGAAAACAATGATTTCCCATTACTCCACCTTCCCAAACCAATACTCCACCAATTCTTAAGGCAAAGTACGTTGAAAACAATGTACTCTGCCTTACTATGCCTTGTTTTTATACTCCGAAGGTGAATTTTGCAGTGATTCATGGGATTTCAGGTCACATGGGCTCTAGATTGTTCTGCACAGCCTCAGTTTGGGGTAGTGTGTGTATGAAGCTGTAGGAGACAATCTGCTCTGAGAGCTCTGTTGATTCAAACCTTCTAAAAGCTGTTAAAAAAGCCTTTTGGGGTCATTTGTTTTGCTGAAACTTTAGTTCATCGATTATAGGAAACCCTCCTGTGCTTATATCATTGAGCGTTTATTGTTTGTATGTGGATTTTGAATGTTAATGTACAACATTCAGTCTGTGTACTGAGAGACAGTGGAAGTGTTCTTTGGGGAAGGGGCGTATCTGTGGTGCAGGTAGATTAACTTGGAGAAAAAGACAGAGCTTTCTGTTCTGATGATATTTTTCTTGTATAACTGTGTTAATGTACACACAGTAATATTTTCAATAATTCTTGCCATTTTTTTGCTGATTGTTGTGGTGCAGCAGTGCATAATTTTAGTCTGTTTAAAATATGTGGCTATATTACTGAAGTTTTCAATTTGCTACACATTACTTAGTGTGTACGTGAGTACATGTGTAGTGTGTCATCAAATCAGACACCTTTTATTGTGCCACATAATTTCAGCAATATGAACCTGCTGTGCTATCCACTGCAGCTGTGTAATTTTGTATTTCTTTGTGGTATCTTTACTAGTACTAGTGACTGTTAGTGCAGCAGTGCAGTACACTGCCCCCACGAGCCCACCCCAACCAGGAAAGGAATTATTTTCCAGATTTTTGAATTTCTGACGGTGAGCACTGGTTAGGTGTTGTGCCTTTGCATCTGCATCTCCTCAGTGTGCAGCGCAATCTAATCTGTCTGTGCATTTGCATCTCTTTAGGGTCCAATCTCCATCTCTAACTTAAGTCACAGTTGTTTCTTTTGCTTCCCTTCAGAGTACTAGACAGGTGTGGTGCATAATTCTGCATGAACATTGTACTCATTAATATGTGTTTTTAAGTCAGGACCATTATCATGAGTCACTCATTATACAAATCACGTTCTTCATCATCACGGTCACAAATGCAATCACAAATCATGATTTACAATCACTTCACGAATCACAACATTAATCTTTTTTAATAGTTACTAGGATGTATTGTAAGCCTGTTTTGTAGTATCTCTCCATGCAGCACACTCCACCATTGTACTCATTAATGAGTGTTTTTAAGTCGGGAGTTTTGTGTCACACCTCATCGGGCCCGAGAAGTACAGCCAGACATTCGTGTTTCATCATCATCACAGTCACAAATGCAGTCACAAATCATGATTTACGATCACGTCACTAATCACAATATTAATTTTTTTTAATAGTTACTTGGATGTATTTTAAGCCTGTTTTATAGTATCTCTCCATGCTTCATCACCACCCCACCATCGTACTCATTAATGAGTGTTTTTAAGTTGGGGAATTTTGTGTCACACCTCATCGGGGGGGGGCCTGGGGAGTACAGCCATAGGCATTCACATTTTGTCATCATCACGGTCACAAATGCAGTCACAAATCACGATTTACGATCACGTCATGAATCACAACATTCATTTTTTTTAATAGTTACTTGGATGTATTTTAAGCCTGTAAGAAAAATAAAATTTACAGAAAGAGCAAATTAAGTAAAAAAGAGTACAGAAAAGACAAAAAAAATGTAGCTTTTAAAAAAGCTGTTGTGTCTAAATCAAAGTTTAAATCTCCTCCTCTCTCTGATCTTAAAGTATCAGCAGTCACAAAACACACTACTCTCTCTTCTTTTACACAGGAGAAAGTAAAAGTGTCGGCTTGTATGACTCACTTTCTTCCTGCCCAGCTAAAGAGCATGTGACTTATAGTACTGTAAGCCAAGTGATGTGTGGAGGGGCTGCCAAATCTGAAACACCAAGTGGGTCACTTAGAATCATAATGAGGAACGAAGTCCATTAAAAACAATAATAATAATAATAATAACATTTATTTAATTAAGCCTTTCAAGTTTTCAAGGCACTGTACAATTCATAAAACCAAGTATCAAAATACAATAAAACAGAACAACAGTTTCAACAAATAAAACCAATTACAATATAGGTGGGAAGGCCTTATTCCATAAAAGGACTTTAAAGCCCTTTAAAAGTATCCACTGTTGTACTCTCTCGGAGCCGGACGGGTAGAGAATTCCAGAGGATGGAGCCACAAAACCAAAAGCACGGGCTCCAGAAGACTTCAAATTAACCCTTGGAATCTCCCAGCAACCCCTCGTCAGCCCGAGTGAAAGCTGTCTCAGAGGGTGTAAGGCAACAAAAGCTCTTTTAAGTAGTCAGGACCCGTACTCATGTAGGACTTTGTAGGTCAAAAGACCTACTTTAAAGGTGATCCGCCACTGTATAGGCAGCCAGTGCAGAGAGAGCCAACACTGGGGTAATATGAGATCTTCTTGAAGCCCCGACAACAAACGTGCTGCTGCATTCTGCACTAGCTGCAAGCAGCAGATATCAACCCCAGCAAGCCCTAGGTACAGGGAGTTACAGTAGTAAACGAGATGTCACAAAGGCGTGGACCAAAACCGGCAAATCACCAGGAGGAACCAGGTGCCTAATCCTGGAGATGTTTCTAAGATGGAAAAATGCAGTCCTGACAACAGAGGACACCTGGTAACGAAGGGTCAACTCTGTGTCAAGCTCTACACCCAGGTTACGCACCCATTCAGAAATGGGGATCTGGTCCCCCCCAGAACTATTCTGGAGGGGGACCCCACTCCCAAACCCCCAACCTTGCGGCTGGGGTCCACAACCATAACCTCAGTCTTTCCCGGATTCAACTTTAAACCGCTGGTATTCATCCAGTCTTGGATGTCTGCAAGGCACTTATTCAGCACCGAGACAGCACTAACCTGGTCAGATGCAAAGACAGGTAGAGCTGGGTATCATCAGCATAACCAGTGAAACCACAGCTCATACAGGTCTTACAAATGTCTCCGAGGGGTAGCATATATGCCGCGAATAACATGGGGAAGCACCGAACCCTGTGGTACCCCACAGGGCAGAGAAACCCAAGTATGTAATCCGAGGCCACACTCTGTGTTCTCCCTCGGGTAAGATGAAAACCATCCGAGGACCATACTTGAAAGTCCACAGATGGATCTCAGGCTGAGCAAAACCCCATGATCCACAGTATCAAAGGCTGATGACAGATCAAGGAGAACCAGAACAGAACGGTGTCTCCGATCTCTCGCCATCAGGAGATCATTGACACCGAACCAGAGCAGTCTCGGTGCTATGCCTTTACTGAAACCAGATTGGAGAGGTTAGGTATAGACTATGGATGGTCAAATGGTTGTCCTAGTGAGTAATACAACTTTTTCAATAACCTTCCCTACAAAAGGGAGGTTAGAGATTGGGCGGTAGTTAGGTAGGTCATCCGGGTCCAAGGAAGTTTTCTTCAGAAGGGGAGTCACCACCCCTTCCTTCAGAGAGCTAGGGAAAACTCCTGTCTCCAAGGAGCACCGGATAATCCGAGCGAGGACCGGGCCGATAAACTCACTACATCCCAAAATCAGGGTAGTAGGTCCCGGATCCAACCTACAGCACGTTGGATGCATCTCGCGGACAATCCTCATAGTGTCTACGAAATCCGGCAGGTCAAAAGTACTCCAGGAAATTCCAGGCTCTGCGACAAAACACTGATCAACTGCAGCAACCTTAGAGTGAGGTCAGGAACACTGCTTCCGGATGTCTTCCACCTTATTTATGAAGAACCGAGCGATCTCTTCACAGTCAGTCTGTGTAAAAACGCGATGGATCTGTTGACAGACTGGGTTGCACAGTCTGTCGACAGTTCTGAAGAGCTGAGCCAGTTGATTATGAGCAACAGAAATTTTCCTGGACAGGAATTCTGTCTTCTTACGGGACAGTTCTGTTTGATAGAGCTTATAATGCTCTAACAAAATAAGATGGTCAGCATCCGAGGCAGTCTTCCTCCAACGACGATCCAACCTACGCCCCGACCTCTGCAGCCCTCTCAATGCCTCGTCAAACCAAGGAACGATGGGACGGCGCGGAAGGGGGCGAACACGGGCAGGTGCAATCTGATCAAGGGCAGCTGAGATGGTCTCATTATAGGCCACCACAAGCCTCTCAGGATCAGAGCACAAATCGTCAAACAGCAAGAAGTCAAGGACCGCCATCAGGTCTTCAGGGAAAACATCCCGCAATGGGCGGTACTTGACCAACTCCACAGGGGCCGACCTACCTAGGGGGGCCTCAAAATTGAACCCAACTGAGTAATGATCAGACCAACGACTGGTTCCACCACCAATCGGGCACCTCGATCCCAGGAAAAACAAGATCAAGAGGTGACCACCTTTATGGGTAGCTGTGGAAACAACCTGTGTGAAGCCCAGCGATGTCATCATCTGGAAGAAATGTTGACCAAAAAGTGAGGATTAGATGCGTCGACCCGCGTGAAATGTGCATACCATCAATCTGGGCGATTCCAAAAGCTTCATGTCGTGACAAAATCTGCTTATTTCCTGCAGGAAAAGCTTCTCATCCCTGGTGGACAGTAAATGAGAGCAATCCTGCACCCCACACCAGCTACCACAGTACACTCAAATGATCTTGCCTCCTCAACTGGAACACCAGTTAGGCCCAATCCGGTCTTGAAACAGATCGCCACCCCCCGCGATCTAATCTCGGGCGATTATACCGAGAACCCAGTAGGAACAGCAGCCTCTAAAGCAGACCGCATTCCCATCCAACTAGGTCTCAGTAGCATAAGCCAGATCTGCCCCTGCAACAAAGTCTGCAATAAGACCCGTCTTATTACAGACAGATCTAGCATTGCACAACAACGCCCGGGTTAGACAAGGTTGACGAGTTGTCCCAACCACTTGCCCTTGAGTACTGGAGGTGCCCTTGGGTATGGGAACCGAACGGGACTACCATGCTCCAGAAACCATTTCGCCCCAGGGCGTCTTCGAGGCCTAACCACCCCTATGGAAGAGCACTGCTCCCTCCACTGTCACGACCCTCCACACACCCCAATTCCTCCGTCCCCTCGCACAATCCCTAATGCCCGACACGATGGTAAACATGGGCTGGCAAGGGTAAGACAAAGGGAAGGCATGGAGAGTAGAGGCAGTAACAAACAGCAGGTGAAGCTGGCCAGCAAATCAGGCTGTTGTAACAAAATAAAACCAGAAATAAAATAGAATGAACAACCCACCGCCCGCCAAAAAGAAATAAAATAGACTAATAATCTAATACAGCAAATAAAATACCAAATTAAACTATTTTATATCACAGGCCCTCTCACAGCCAGGGGATAATAAAATAACACAAACTAACACTAATAACAGTAAAATAAATAAAAATACATGGGGAATAATTTAAAGACTACCCTCAGGACACTCTCACTGAACCAAGCAGGGTGGGCTATAAGCTGAAACAAGCACTCTCACTGCTAAATTATCCCTCAAAACAAATACACTTCAAATACAATAAACCATATATATCAACCACCTGGGCTGAGAAGACAGTGTCTTAAAAATAATAATATAAAACAGTTAGTATTTCCACAGTCACTTATCTTGCAGGAACTCTCCAATCGCTTAATGGGGCACTGAAGAAATTGATAATACTGGCCACTAAACTTTAGTATATCCAAGAAACCAGAATTTCAAATAGGATTCAGGGAACAGGAACTCCCAATTTTCAAGGAAGGCCACACATCAGGTCGCAGGTTCCATTAAATCAGTTCAGCAGCAGCTTCCAAGCTACAATGGTGACCCAACACCGACTCCAGGCCGAGGTCAACCCACCGACCAACTCCGCCCGGGAGTCTGGGGGAAATAGGTCAAGGCCAGCCTCCAACAGGCCCCACCCTCAACCCCTGTGCAGGTCACCAGAGCTAGAGCCAGAAATAGGAACAAATCCCAGACTCCAAAAGACAGAACCTAGGTCATAGAAGTCTCTGCCAACATGACAGTGCCACTCCAAACGGACCAAACGTAAATCCAGTTAGTCACCACAACCTTGAAGATACTGAATAGTGCCCAATAATCGCGGGAGAGGTAGAGGGATGTAGGAAGGAGGGAAGAGAACCAAACCAGAATTTAGATATAAAGGAATCACAATGGGAAAGGCACTTGGCATCAAGAGAGGGGAGTGAAAGAGCAGATTAAGAGTGAACAATGGTGGTTATGAAGTGAACAGTCTAAAGCAAAATAATGAAATGAGTGGAAGAGGGGGTCCATTCTAGCTAGGGAGAATTTGGGAGCTCCACTATAGACTATGTCATCATAATCAAAAATAGGGAGAATCATCTCTTAAACAATCTCTTGGCGGACAGGAAGTGGAATAATTGCTTTGTTCCTGTACAATGCACTAAGCTTGGGGTGGAGGTTTTGGGGTATGGCATCAATATAACAGAGAAATCAAGATGATGATAAAGCCAGACCCCCAAGGTACATAAAACAGGATACATACTCAATACTATCACCATCAAGGGTGTGAAATGAAGGGAGAGTGGTGAGTCTGGAAACCCACTGATGGGTACCAAATGTCATGGAGGCTTTTTGTTTTGGGGGTGTTGAGGGATAGTTGGTTAGACTAGAACCAGCACTGAATACTGTTAAAATCCAGGTGAAGCTGTGAGGTAAGATCATAGGTAGAGAAGACAAATACAAAAATAACTATCATTAGCATACATATGAATGAATGCAGAGAAACAGACAGAGGGCACATCATCAACGAATATGGAAAGGGAATAGGACCCAGGACAACACTTGAGAGACACCTGAGCAGATAAGGAGTGGTGAAGTAATGGAGCTACCTATCTAGACAGCTTGAGACCTTCCCTCAAGGTAAGACTGAAACCAGCTGACTGAGGAGTCAGAAAGACCAGCTTAAAGCTTTTCCACAAGGAGGAGATGTGCCACTGTGTCAAATGATTTAGCAAGATCAACATAAATGGCAGATATGATCAGACCCTGACCCATACCTGTGAGGATGGGGTCAGTGAGCCAAAGGAGGGAAGTGTAAGTGGAGTGGCATTTCCTAAAACCAAGCTGAAAGGGGTGAAGAAGGAGAAGGAGTTTGGGAAGGAAGGGAGCTGTGATAGTACAAGGTGTTCTTGTACCTTGGTTAGGGTAGGGTTAGAGTTAAGTTACATGTGAGGCCCGCAGCAGTCCAGTGCTGTGACTGGTCCTGCTCAATATGTTCATCAGTCACAAAGGGTAGGGACAGAACAGCGTACTGAACCTATGTACATATGGCACAAAAGATATGAAGTAAGGTGGACACAACAGAAGAAATTATAAGTGTGCAGGAAGATACTGAGATACTGGAAATGTGGTTAGATGTCTGGCAGCTAAATTGCAATGCCCAAAAATGTAAAGTTACACAAGGAACCCACAGGTCAAATATAGCTTTGATGGCATCACAGTAGAAAGATTTAGGAATAATGAGAGTAACTTAAAAATGTCAAGTCAATGAGAAAAGCATATGGGAAAGTAAACAGAATGATGGAATGCATCAGATGTGAATGTAAATGCCACCAGAGAGGTGTACATGCAACTGTGTAGGAAGGTGGATGCAATTGCATTATTCACATCAGGCCACATCTGGAATACTGTGCACAATCTGGGAATCATTATCTTAAAAAGAAAAGGTTAAAAACTATAATGATACAGTGAAGGACAATAAAAATGATACAAGGGTAGCAGCAAGGATGTACCAGAAGAGGCTAGAATTGGAAAACCTTTATACAATATGTATACATTAGAGGAAGGAGAGGTGGCTATGACAAAATCTTGCACTCACACTTTTCTATCATGCCTCTCTTTATTGGCTTGATTTCTTTAGGTGGCTCTCTCAGAGGCCAGATAAGCATCATTTAACTGTTGCTTCAGCTTCATCACATACTGCAAATACTCATTGTCTTTGACACCATCCACTGATACTCTGAAGCACAAGTCCACAGACAGGTGGGCCTCCCTCCCAAACATAAGACTGTAAGGAGAGAACCCCATGGAGTTGTTCTTATTGCAACTGTATGCGTGGACCAAAGTGCTCAGTCATTGGCTCAAGGTATGCTTATCCCTCGGATCCAAGGTGCCCAGCATATCTAAAAGTGTTCTGTTGAATCTTTCTGGCTGGGGATCACCTTGGGGATGGTAAGGCATGGTTTGTGACTTTCTAACACCCCACAAGGACAAAAGTTCTTTAATCAGCTGGCTTTCAAAACCGAGGCCTTGGTCGGAATGAATTTTTTGCTGTGCTGCATAATATACAAAGAACTTCTCAACTGATACTTTAGCCACGGTAGACGCCTTCTGATATTTTGTGGGGTAAACTTGAGCATACCGAGTGAAGTAGTCAGTAACCACCAAGATGTTGGAGATATTCCTGGAGTTTGGTTCCTATGTGAGGAAATCAATGCAAACTAATTCCATGGGAGTGCTGGTACTGATGTTAACTAGTGCGGCAGCCTTTTGTGGAAGCACTTTCCTTTGAATGCATCGTTGACAGGTCTTGCAGTAGTACTCTACATCTGACCCCATTTTGGACCAATAGAATCTGCTTTTTGACAACTCCAATGCGTTCTTTTTTCTGAAATTTCTGTTTAGCCCCTCTGAGCTGGTACTGTCACCCAACTAACCCCTGGCTAGGCAGGCTCAGAGGGACCCCCATCGCACCATGGTTTGCCCCAGTTGGGGACAGAGCAGGAACAGGCATCTGGCTCCCTCTTCCAGCTTCCCCTGCCTTCTGTACCTTCAAATCTGGTTGTGGACCCTCACAAGTCCTGCTCCACCAGAGGAGAGGGCCTATCAACCCTCTTGTCAGTGTAGCACCAGCCGGTGTTTTTCTTAATGTATGCCCCTCATGAGTGTGATGTGTGCATGACACCTCGGCCAACGCTAGTGTCTGTCAGGCTCAGCCCCAAACAAGGCTCCACTCTTCTTCCTCACCACCACTACAGGCAAAGCATAATGATTTCTTGAAGATGCCTCCTCACATCATCTATATCAGCTGGGGAAGGCGTCTGCATCTCTCTTTCTGAGCAGGCTCTCATCTGTGAACCATATGTGATGTTGTTCCCCGTAATGCATCTGACATCCCACTCATGTAAGGAGAATACCTGAGTCCAGGCTGCCAGCTTCTTCCTAAACCACTCCTCAGGGATGGAGGAGTCTCTCAAACCAAACAAAGCAGGATAAATGCCACATGAGACATCTCCAGGAGCAGCTAGCAGCACCATTGTGTTGGCACAGTAAACCCGGGCCAACTTCTGGCCCTTTGATAACCACTTCTCTGTTAGTGATGTTCCTCACATTCACCATCACTTTATAGACATATGCATGCACCTGTGTCAGTAAGACACTGGGCATTACTAACAGACCAGCTGATAATCCATGTTCCTCAGGGGCATCCAGCATCAGAATTTCTTTCCTCACCTCTTTTTTTAACCCCACTATACCACAGACATTGCATTCCACATTGGGGGGGCAACACAATCTCTTCTGCATCTCTCCTCCAGACTATTCCCATGGATTCATCCCCATCTTCAGTCAGGGGTTTCCCTTGCTTCCTATAGGCCTCTTTGATCACCGGGTGAATGACCAGTTCTTTCACTTGCTGTTCTGCTTCTTGGGCCTGACAAACCTGACCAAGTCTTCTGAACATGTGGGCATTTGTATCCATTACCACAGGCACCCCATCATAAATATCCAATTCAGGACAGATTAAAGTCAGGGTCTCAACTGCTTCTCTCCTCCTGCCACGTTGTTTGGAAGGCCATCCATACTTTGACATACCCTAGGTTGGGGTAAGACTTCTCACTAAGCCCCTACACATGCAGTCCCTCCAAGGGCTATAATTCGAGATGGGACAAATGTCTATCAAACCAGGACTTGAAGATGATTGTGACCTAGGAGCCACTGTCCAGGATGGCATGGGTGGAGATTCCATTTAGGGGTACACCAGTTTCTGTTGAAGACACCTCCCTAACTTTCATATGAGGAAGGGTGCTGATAAGGTGACTTTAGCTTCAGAGGTTTTTACATGAGCTATGGAACTAGACCTGACCAGGGCCCCAATATGCTCCCTTACTAGACCCCTCTGAAGTTTCCCTGCTACAGCAGTTGTTGTGTGAGTAGCCTATCCCTCACTTTTGCAGAGTTCTCAGGCAACCTACAATACCTCTTTATATGGCCATCATTCCTACAGTAATAACAAAATACGCCCTCCCTGTGCTGTGGCCTACTTGGTGTGGCTTGGGGCTCGGGAATCCCTACTGGGCACTGAGGACTACTGGTCTCCACTCAGGAGTTTTCTCTGGTTGTGGCCATCACCTACACTCCACCCCTCTCCAGCTCAGCTACTCTCTTTATCAGCTCGTCCATCTGAATTTTCAACCCAGCTTCTGCAGAGGGCACTTGAGCCTTTACCCCAGCACTAAAAGTTGTGGGACTTGGGCTGGAGACCCCTCACTTGAACCCTGGCACTCAGATAGCCTATGACTCACAGTTAGTTTGAGTGAGTTAATCACATCCTTACATTCCTGTAACAGAACTTTCAACTCATGAACCTCATTGGTGGGCATCGCCCTCTCTAGACCTGGGTAATAGTGGTTGATACCCCATAGGCCTCCCTCTGCTCCTGTTCCTCTTCAACCTCCTTGACTTCCTGCACCAGAGCTCAGGAAGGAGGGGGATCACTCTTCCTATCAGCTAGATGCAGCTGGAGGACTAGCAGGGTAGAGTGCCAAGCAGCTTCTACTACATGCTCTAGCCTCACATGGTTCAAATTTTTGGTAGCCACTCCCCCTTCTCTGAATAACCTTTGTAATGCCCTTTCCACCTGACCAAAAAAACAGACAGGGACTCCTCCTCCAGCTGCCGGGCAGTCTTGAATTTTCACATAAGGTCCTCACAGGACTCTGGACTACCAAAACATTCTCTAGGGTGGTAAGGCACACCTGGGCAGGGGCATCATGATCAGTGGCTCTTAAAGAGTAAATTATTTCTAAGGCAGGTCCACAGAGGCTTTACATCAACCGTTTTCTATTTTCAATCTCCGAGCACTGCCAATCTTGCACTAGAAGGGTGGCATAATCCATCCATGCCTCCAAATTATCCTCACTAGCGAGGGTAGGTTTTACTCCCCAAAACATCCTGAGTTTATGACAGAAGTCAAAAGACACAGGCACATGACTAGGCAGGGGCTTCTTGATTTCAGGGGGGTCGTAAAAGGCCCAGTTCCACTTCTTCCTTCCCCTGGGAAAATCACAATAAATGAAGTAATGATAGTCCTGACCTCTGACAATCCCTCTGCCACCAAAGCCTCAGGTATCCGTGCAGCTTCTACAACATTGGTACATTCCATCAACACAGTCAGGGTCCCCTCAGCAGAATCAAGCGACATTCCCTGTACTTTTACTTTACCCAGTCTTTTTACCATGGACAAATGCCCTTCTATATTTCCCTCCCCCATTTTGGGAGATAATCCCAATAGTAGGAGGGATTTCTGGGGATCCATTTGCATGCCAACACTCCATGCCATCAATTTCACCTAATCTTCCACTCTAGGCCTAAGCCTCAGCCTGTGAATGGTAGAGCTGGGGGTTGGGAAACGACAATGGTTTTTCCAGTTGGGTTCTCCATGGTGGGCTCGGCTGGAGAACAGGAGATCTCAGCACTGCCTCCAAAGATGTAGTCCAGGTGCCATGTGCCTTTGGGCTACTACCCCTGCCTGTTAACCCTCTAACAAGTTAAGGGGCCTGGGTCCTGCTACAGTGATGGTTGGGGTTTCTATCCCAACATTATAGTAAATAGTGCGGTGCCTCCACCCAAATGTAAGTAGCCAGTGGGTCAGGTGACTACCTGGTGCATCCTCCTTGGATGCTGCACCTACCCTGCCCCTACGTCACCCGACACAATGGATAATCAACAGTTTCTCAGTACCTTTAACCATGTATCCTTTACGGCTGGAAGTCACAAAACACAAAGAGTAAAACATAGCTTTATTGGGGGTAGGAGTTAGGAATGGGGTACCTGGACAAGGGATAGCTGTGGGAAGAAAGCTGGTTAGTAGAAATAGACAAAGTGATAACAACAGGGCCAGTAAGCCAAACTACCCTAGTGGCCCACCCCAACTAGTACCAGTGCTATGGTGAAAAAATCTTTCTGGGTACTCAAAAGATGCAGGCCTGGATGGTGCCATGGTTTGGCCAGCTGTTGGAGTCCTAAAAGCTGAAAAGGTTATATTTAAGTTGAAAATTAACACTCCCCTTGGGTTCCAGGCCCAGACCTGGGTACACACGGTTTGAAGATTCTCAGGAGTCTCTGACTTAACGGGCTCCACCAGTCCTGGAGTGCTGGGCTCAATTTTCACAGGACACAAAGTGGGCAGCAGAAAGGTGTCCTGTGGCTTGCTCTTGCTTGAAGGACAAGCAGCTTGTCCCCTTGATTGGAGATCTGGTTGCTTGTCACCTCCGGCCTCTTCCAGCCCCTCACAGAGCACACGCGCAGGCCTCATCAAACCTCAGACAGCCCATAGAAACAAAGAAACATAGAATCTGATGGCAGATAAGGATCGCTTGGCCCACATAGTCTGCCCATTACCCTACCTAATGGATAAGCTGCAGATCCTACTTAACCAAGAGCTTACTTCCTACTACCCCCCCACCTAGAATTGCCTTGTCTGTCCCATGCATTCTTGACTTCCACCACTGTTTTTGACTCTATGACCTCTTCAGGAAGGCTGTTTCATACTTCTACAACCCTCTCTGTGAAGAAATACTTCCTTACATTACCTCTGACGCCCTCCATCTTCAAATTGTGCCTCCTTGTTCTTGCACATCTCTTTTTCTGAAAGATGCTACCCTCTTGGACTTTGTTGATTCCCTTGAGGTATTTGAAAATTTCTTTCATGTCCCCACTCTCCCTCCTTTCCTCAAGGCTATACATCTTTAGATCCTTTAGTCTTTCTTCATTATGTCTTCTTGTCAGACCCTGAACTGTATACAGTACTCCAGATGTGATCTTACCAACTGTCTGTACAGAGGGACAACAACTTCATGTTTTATACTGGTGATGCCTCCTTCATCCCAGGTCCCCTGCCCTCCTTACTGCATTCTCACATTGCTGGCCTACCTTTAGGTCATCTGATATGACTACCCCCAGGTCCCTTTCCATTTTTGTTGTTGTCACTATCTCACCCACCCTTGTGTACTCTTCCACTGGGTTTTTGTTTCCCAGGTGCATTACTTTGCACTTCTTTGTGATGAATCTAAGCTGCCATACATTTGACAATTTCTCCAACCTTGCCAAGTACCTTTTCATCCTTTCCACCCCACCTTGCATATCAACCTTGTTGCAGATCTTTGTGTCATCAGCAAAGAGACATACTTTTCCTTCCAGTCCTTCTGCAATGTCCTTTATAAAGACATTAAAAAGGACTGGCCCCATCACTGAACCCTGTGGTACCCCCCTAGTAACCCCTCTTTCTTCACTGTGGACAATATTTACTATTACCCTCTGTTTTCTGTTGTCCAGCCTGTGTTTTACCCAGGCTTCCACCCTGACACACAATCCCAGGCTGGCTAATTTGTTTATTAATCATTTGTGCAGGACTGTGTCAAATGCCTTGCTAAATTCTAGGTAGGCCATGTCCACAGCCCCTCCCTGGTCTTCTACTTTGGTCGCCCAGTCAAAGAAATCAATTAGATTTGTCTGACATGACCTTCCTGCTGCGAATCCATGCTGCCTTGGGTCCTGTGCCCCACTGGCCTCTAGGTACTCAACAATTCTTTCCTTCAGAAGTGATTCCATCATTTTCCCTACCACTGAGGTCAAACTGACAGGTCTGTAGTTTCCTGCCTCTGTCTTACTCCCACTTTTGTGAAGGGGAATCACATCTGCCCTCCTCCAGTCCTCATGTACCACACCTTCCTCCGATGATTTATTAAGGGTAGTCAGTGGTGTTACTAGTTCTTCCTTAGTTCTTTTAGAATTCTGGGGTGAATCCCATCAGGCCCCATTGCTTTATCCACCTTCAGTTTTAGGAGTTCTTTCAGAACCCTTTCTTCTGTGAAAAGACTAGTAACAATCCCCCTATCCTGAGTGCTTCTATTGACTGGAATAGGTATCTCCCCCTGCTCTTCCTTTGTGAATACTGAGCAGAAGTATTAATTCAGTATCCCTGCTTTTTCACTGTCACTCTCTGCCCAACTACCTTCCTCTTTATTCAGCCTCAGTATCCCTGCCTTAGTCTTTCTTTGCTCCCTAATGTATCTATAAAAGGTTTTATCCCCCTTTTTAACCAAGTTGGCTATCTTTTCCTCAGTTTTGGCCATTGCTATTCTGACTGCCTTCTCCGCTTCCTTCTGCTTTAGCTGGCACAATTATTTTCCTGCTCCTTCTGTGTTTCCTTATACAGCACTTCCTGAATGCTGTCTTTTTCTCCCTAACCTTCACCACCACTTCTTTTGAGAACCATAGTGGTTTTTTCTTTCATTTTGATTTGTTTATTTGCTTCTCACAAAGGCTTGTTAGCTTTGTGATGGCGGTTTTGATGTTTCCTCATTGTTGCTCCACCCTACCTTCTTGCCTGTTCGCTAGTGCATTTCTGAGGCACTCTCCCATTTTGACAAAATCAGCCCTCCTGAAGTCCAGTACCTTCACTTTTGTATGGCTTGACTCTACAGCTAAGTTTATCATGAACCACACTGTTTGGTGGTTGCTTGTGCCCAGATGGCTACCTACTTCTAGATCTGAGATCCTCTCTCTGTCCCCACTTGAGAGTACCAGGTCTAAGACTGCTTACTTCAGTGGGTTCCAAAACTAGCTGTCTGAGGCATGCCCTGTAGGAGCATCAAGAATAGCCCTGCTCTTGGATGTGGCTGCAGCAAGCTGCTCCAGTTAACATCTGGCATATTCAGGTTCCCCATCAGCAATATTTCCCTTTGCTGCCATCCTAAGGATGCCTTCTATCAGTTCTTTGTCCATTTCCTCCCCCTGAGACGGGGGTCTGTATACAACCCCTGTGTGGATTGTGGTGCCATTTCCAGTCTCCAGGGTGGCCCACAGTTCCTCCTCTCCTCCCTTTTTACCCTTTAGTTCTGCTGTTGCTTTGATCCCTTCCTTTACATAGTGAGCTACTCCTCCTCCTCTTCTACCTTCCCTGTCCTTCCTGTAGATTGTGTACCCTGGTATGTTGACATCCCAGTCATGGTTCTCTGTGTACCATGTTTCTGTGACTGCCACTATATACAGGTATCCTCTTCCATCAAGACCACCATTTTGGGGAGCTTTTTTACCTAGACTATGGGCATTGGTACTCATTACCCTCCATTTTTTTATGGCCTTGTTTCTTTTTGCTCCATCCCTGTCCTTACTGCCTTTGTCTTTTTCTCCATTTACCCCTGCCCTTCTCCCTGTCGACTGCCCTATCTTGGCTTTTACCTCACTAACTACCCTGATTTTTTTTTGGGGGGGGCGCAGCTAGGATTTCCCTTCTCCTATTCAGTGCCCCCCCCTTGGCCCAGAACCAGGAGTTGCTCCACAGCCCAGCTCATACCACAGGTTGCCGGTGCCTTAGCATCACAGCAAGTGCCATTGACCCCATGAAGCTAGCAGGCCCCACTTGGGATGGGTTAACAGGTTCCCTCCCTGGCTCTGGGAAATGCCTCCATAACTGGTAGAGATCACTCTTTTCCTGCATCAATATAGCAACTTCTGGGGCAGCCAGTCAACTTTTAACTTTTGGTCAGCAGTGCCTTTGGGCCGCCAATGTCCAAACTTTGAGCAACAGTTCCACTTTGCACTGTAATGCACAGCAATAGCAGGGATCCTGAGATCTGAAAACCCTGTTCTCTGTTTGCACACAGAATTTCTTGATCTCAAACCAGCCTCCCAAGTAGCTTTAGCTGGCCCAACATTCTCAGCAATTTCGCCAGTCCTTAAACAGCTTTCACACATACACACATACACACACACATACTGGCTTGCCCCAGTTCCAGAGATGTTCAGTTCCCAAACCAGCTTTTCTGGGTCCCAGCTATAGTACAAGATTTCTGCAGCAGAAAATCTGTCCCAAAGAAACAGTACAGACCAATATACCTTGAACGTTCTCACACAAGCACAGTCTCTCGCGGACAGAAGTTGCTCCTCTCATAGCTTCAGTTATCAACTTAATTCCTGGGAAAGGCCTCAGACAGTTCAGATCTCTCCCATATAGATCCCTCCTGACTTGATAGGAGCCCAGCCAAGACTGACCTAAACTTCCCAAAAGTCTCTGGGACTTCTCCCCAAAGTTCTGCCCTCTGATTGGCTGTCCAGCTTAATCAATCACCTTTATCAGCCCTCTGAAAGCTCTGATTGGTGGTGTCTCTTGGCATCTGAAATAAAGTTCACTCCTTCTCCCAGAAACATAGAAACATAGAATTTGACAGCAGATAAGGACCACTTGGCCCACCTAGTTTGCCTAGTCAGAAGTCCTCGGTTACACGTTGAGTGCCTAGACACTGGATTGGCTATCCTGGCAGGGTCAAAGTAGCAAAAACACGGCTGCACCCATACAGTTTATTGGTAGTCTTCATGCTGTAACACAATAAAGTTCTGTTGCAGCCTGCAGACATATTCTTTAAGTACACAACCCCCATAATCTTGTAGCCCCATTGGTGCCCTTTTTATTGAGCCCACTCTTGAAAATTTAGGTGTAGTACCCTTGCTATAGCTGCTGCTGCTGAAGTATAGTCCTCCCTTGGAGCAGACAGCACCCTCATTAATATTAATGAGGTTCAATAAATATCTGAGACTTCATTTTTCCCTATTCCAAACTCTTTAATTATTTCCTTGAGAGTTCTGACCTAGCTCCATAAGGTCACTGGCCCCCATTTAGGTTAGCCGGGAACCAGGACCAAGAAGACCCTTTGTTGGACTGCAAAACCAGCAGTCAAGAAAGATCAAATGTGCTACTTGTGCATGCGTCAGTGCCTGCCTGCTCTGGGTAATACCAGCAGCTCGCAATTGTGCTCCATGAGCCCAAAAGGGGCTGAAACAAATACAGAGGCTGCTGGTTGTCCTGGAGGTCAAAAAGGGACTTGCTTGGGCAGTGGATATTGGAGAGCAAAAAGTGGGAACACCAGGAGGCGAATGGAAGAAAACAGGGAACTTCAGGGCAGAAAGGTAAGCACCCAAAGGGGGGTTACATTACAATATTTACTCTAGTTGTACTCCAAAAATTCTGTTTTCAGTGCTGAAAGTTCACATCACCATTACTGTACTGCCTGGCTCTACTGAGATCTACAAGCAACACGAGGAGCAGCAACAAAAGTCAAGAGAATCAAATGCGTGACTGCAAGAGAAATTGTTTCATAACAAAAAAACAAAGGGAGCACAGAGCTCAGAAAACAGCAGCACTTCATGTCTAACACATGTAGTGGTGTGCAATGTGGGCCCAATTTGCTCTGTGAAGTGATCCACGGAGTGAAGGCAGATTTGAGGAGTGCTCCGCAACGCAAAGCAGAGTTCTTCGCGTTATAATAGGTAATGCGAAGTCCATTGAAAACAATGATTTCCCATTACTCCACCTTCCCAAACCAATACTCCACCAATTCTTAAGGCAAAGTACGTTGAAAACAATGTACTCTGCCTTACTTTGCCTTGTTTTTATACTCCGAAGGTGAATTTTGCAGTGATTCATGGGATTTCAGGTCACATGGGCTCTAGATTTTCTGCACAGCCTCAGTTTGGGGTAGTGTGTGTATGAAGCTGTAGGAGACAATCTGCTCTGAGAGCTCTGTTGATTCAAACCTTCTAAAAGCTGTTAAAAAGCCTTTTGGGGTCATTTGTTTTGCTGAAACTTTAGTTCATCGATTATAGGAAACCCTCCTGTGCTTATATCATTGAGCGTTTATTGTTTGTATGTGGATTTTGAATGTTAATGTACAACATTCAGTCTGTGTACTGAGAGACAGTGGAAGTGTTCTTTGGGGGAGGGGCGTATCTGTGGTGCAGGTAGATTAACTTGGAGAAAAAGACAGAGCTTTCTGTTCTGATGATATTTTTCTTGTATAACTGTGTTAATGTACACACAGTAATATTTTCAATAATTCTTGCCATTTTTTTGCTGATTGTTGTGGTGCAGCAGTGCATAATTTTAGTCTGTTTAAAATATGTGGCTATATTACTGAAGTTTTCAATTTGCTACACATTACTTAGTGTGTACGTGAGTACATGTGTGACGTGTGTCATCAAATCAGACACCTTTTATTGTGCCACATAATTTCAGCAATATGAACCTGCTGTGCTATCCACTGCAGCTGTGTAATTTTTGTATTTCTTTGTGGTATCTTTACTAGTACTAGTGACTGTTAGTGCAGCAGTGCAGTACACTGCCCCCCCACGGCCCACCCCAACCAGGAAAGGAATTATTTTCCAGATTTTTGAATTTCTGACGGTGAGCACTGGTTAGGTGTTGTGCCTTTGCATCTGCATCTCCTCAGTGTGCAGCGCAATCTTAATCTGTCTGTGCATTTGCATCTCTTTAGGGTCCAATCTCCATCTCTAACTTAAGTCACAGTTGTTTCTTTTGCTTCCCTTCAGAGTACTAGACAGGTGTGGTGCATAATTCTGCATGAACATTGTACTCATTAATATGTGTTTTTAAGTCAGGACCATTATCATGAGTCACTCATTATACAAATCACGTTCTTCATCATCACGGTCACAAATGCAATCACAAATCATGATTTACAATCACTTCACGAATCACAACATTAATCTTTTTTAATAGTTACTAGGATGTATTGTAAGCCTGTTTTGTAGTATCTCTCCATGCAGCACCACTCCACCATTGTACTCATTAATGAGTGTTTTTTAAGTCGGGGAGTTTTGTGTCACACCTCATCGGGGCCCGGGGAAGTACAGCCGTAGACATTCGTGTTTCATCATCATCACAGTCACAAATGCAGTCACAAATCATGATTTACGATCACGTCACTAATCACAATATTAATTTTTTTTAATAGTTACTTGGATGTATTTTAAGCCTGTTTTATAGTATCTCTCCATGCTTCATCACCATCCCACCATCGTACTCATTAATGAGTGTTTTAAGTTGGGGAATTTTGTGTCACACCTCATCGGGGGGCCTGGGGAGTACAGCCATAGGCATTCACATTTTGTCATCATCACGGTCACAAATGCAGTCACAAATCACGATTTACGATCACGTCATGAATCACAACATTCATTTTTTTTAATAGTTACTTGGATGTATTTTAAGCCTGTAAGAAAAATAAAATTTACAGAAAGAGCAAATTAAGTAAAAAAGAGTACAGAAAAGACAAAAAAAATGTAGCTTTTAAAAAAGCTGTTGTGTCTAAATCAAAGTTTAAATCTCCTCCTCTCTCTGATCTTAAAGTATCAGCAGTCACAAAACACACTACTCTCTCTTCTTTTACACAGGAGAAAGTAAAAGCGGCTTGTATGACTCACTTTCTTCCTGCCCAGCTAAAGAGCATGTGACTTATAGTACTGTAAGCCAAGTGATGTGTGGAGGGGCTGCCAAATCTGAAACACCAAGTGGGTCACTTAGAATCATAATGAGGAACGCGAAGTCCATTAAAAACAATAATAATAATAATAATAACATTTATTTAATTAAGCGCCTTTCAAGTTTTCAAGGCACTGTACAATTCATAAAACCAAGTATCAAAATACAATAAAACAGAACAACAGTTTCAACAAATAAAACCAATTACAATATAGGTGGGAAGGCCTTATTCCATAAAAAAGGACTTTAAAGCCCTTTTAAAAGTATCCACTGTTGTACTCTCTCGGAGCGGACGGGGTAGAGAATTCCAGAGGGATGGAGCCACAAAACCAAAAGCACGGGCTCCAGAAGACTTCAAATTAACCCTTGGAATCTCCAGCAACCCCTCGTCAGCCGAGTGAAGCTGTCTCAGAGGGGTGTAAGGCAACAAAAGCTCTTTTAAGTAGTCAGGACCGTACTCATGTAGGACTTTGTAGGTCAAAAGACCTACTTTAAAGGTGATCCGCCACTGTATAGGCAGCCAGTGCAGAGAGCGCAACACTGGGGTAATATGAGATCTTCTTGAAGCCCCCGACAACAAACGTGCTGCTGCATTCTGCACTAGCTGCAAGCAGCAGATATCAACCCCAGCAAGCCCTAGGTACAGGGAGTTACAGTAGTCCAAGCGAGATGTCACAAAGGCGTGGACCAAAACCGGCAAATCACCAGGAGGAACCAGGTGCCTAATCCTGGAGATGTTTCTAAGATGGAAAAATGCAGTCCTGACAACAGAGGACACCTGGTAACGAAGGGTCAACTCTGTGTCAAGCTCTACACCCAGGTTACGCACCCATTCAGAAATGGGGATCTGGTCCCCCCCAGAACTATTCTGGAGGAGGACCCACTCTAAACCCCAACCTTGCGCTGGGGTCCACAACCATAACCTCAGTCTTTCCGGATTCAACTTTAAACCGCTGGTATTCATCCAGTCTTGGATGTCTGCAAGGCACTTATTCAGCACCGAGACAGCACTAACCTGGTCAGATGCAAAAGACAGGTAGAGCTGGGTATCATCAGCATAGCAGTGAAACCACAGCTCATACCGTCTTACAATGTCTCCGAGGGGTAGCATATATACTGCGAATAACATGGGGGAAGCACCGAACCCTGTGGTACCCCACAGGGCAGAGAGAAAGCCCCGAAGTATGTAATCCGAGGCCACACTCTGTGTTCTCCCCTCGAGGTAAGATGAAAACCATCCGAGGACCATACTTGAAAGTCCACAGATGGATCTCAGGCGTTCGAGCAAAACCCCATGATCCACAGTATCAAAGGCTGATGACAGATCAAGGAGAACCAGAACAGAACGGTGTCTCCGATCTCTCGCCATCAGGAGATCATTGAGCACCCGAACCAGAGCAGTCTCGGTGCTATGCCTTTTACGAAAACCAGATTGGAGAGGTTCGTATAGACTATGGATGGTCAAATGGTTGTCCAATTGAGTCATAAACTTTTCAATAACCTTCCTACAAAAGGGAGGTTAGAGATTGGGCGGTAGTTAGGTAGGTCATCCGGGTCCAGGAAGTTTTCTTCAGAAGGGAGTCACCACCCTTCCTTCAGAAAGCTAGGAAAACTCCTGTCTCCAAGGAGCACGGATAATCCGGCGAGGACGGGCGATAAACTCACTACATCCCAAAATCAGGGTAGTAGGTCCCGGATCCAACCTACAACACGTTGGGCGCATCTCATGAGACAATCCTCATAGTGTCTCTGAAATCCGGCAGGTCAAAAGTACTCCAGGAAATTCCAGGCTCTGCGACAAAACACTGATCAACTGCAGCAACCTTAGAGTGAGGTCCAGAGACACTGCTTTCGGATGTCTTCCACCTTATTTATGAAGAACGGCGATCTCTTCACAGATCAGTCTGTGTAAGAAACGCGATGGATCTGTTGACAGACTGGGTTGCACAGTCTGTCGACAGTTCTGAAGAGCTGAGCCAGTTGATTATGAGCAACAGAAATTTTCCTGGACAGGAATTCTGTCTTCTTACGGGACAGTTCTGTTTGATAGAGCTTATAATGCTCTAACAAAATAAGATGGTCAGCATCCGAGGCAGTCTTCCTCCAACGACGATCCAACCTACGCCCCGACCTCTGCAGCCCTCTCAATGCCTCGTCAAACCAAGGAACGATGGGACGGCGCGGAAGGGGGCGAACACGGGCAGGTGCAATCTGATCAAGGGCAGCTGAGATGGTCTCATTATAGGCCACCACAAGCCTCTCAGGATCAGAGCACAAATCGTCAAACAGCAAGAAGTCAAGGACCGCCATCAGGTCTTCAGGGACAACATCCCGCAATGGGCGGTACTTGACCAACTCCACAGGGGCCGACCTACCTAGGGGGGCCTCAAAATTGAACCCAACTGAGTAATGATCAGACCAACCGACTGGTTCCACCACCAAATCGGGCACCTCGATCCCCAGGAGAAAACAAGATCAAGAGTGACCACCTTTATGGGTAGCTGTGGAAACAACCTGTGTGAAGCCCAGCGATGTCATCATCTGGAGAAATGTTGACCAAAAAGTGAGGATTAAGTCATCGACCCGCGTGAAATCGCCAGTACCATCAATCTGGGCGATTCCAAAACTCATGTCGTGACAAAATCTGCTATTTCCTGCAGGAAAAGCTTCTCATCCCCTGGTGGACAGTAAATGAGAGCAATCCTGCACCCCACACCAGCTACCACAGTACACTCAAATGATCTTGCCTCCTCAACTGGAACACCAGTTAGGCCCAATCCGGTCTTGAAACAGATCGCCACCCCCCGCGATCTAATCTCGGGCGATGTATAACCGAGAACCCAGTAGGAACAGCAGCCTCTAAAAACGGAGCCGCATTCCCATCCAACTAGGTCTCAGTAAATGAAGCCAGATCTGCCCCTGCAACAAAGTCTGCAATAAGACCCGTCTTATTACAGACAGATCTGGCATTGCACAACAACGCCCGGGTTAGACAAGGTTGACGAGTTGTCCCAACCACTTGCCCTTGAGTACTGGAGGTGCCCTTGGGTATGGGAACCGGAACGGGACTACCATGCTCCAGAAACCATTTCGCCCCAGGGCGTCTTCGAGGCCTAACCACCCCTATGGAAGAGCACTGCTCCCTCCACTGTCCACGACCCTCCACACCCCCCCAATTCCTCCGTCCCCTACGCACAATCCCTAATGCCCGACACCGATGGTAAACATGGGCTGGCAAGGGGGTAAGACAAAGGGGCGGAAGGCATGGAGAGTAGAGGCCGAGTAACAAACAGCAGGTGAAGCTGGCCAGCAAATCAGGCTGTTGTAACAAAATAAAACCAGAAATAAAATAGAATGAACAACCCCACCGCCCGCCAAAAAAGAAATAAAATAGACTAATAATCTAATACAGCAAATAAAATACCAAATTAAACTATTTTATATCACAGGCCCTCTCACAGCCAGGGGATAATAAAATAACACAAAACTAACACTAATAACAGTAAAATAAATAAAAATACATAGAGGGAATAATTTAAAGACTACCCTCCAGGACACTCTCACTGAACCAAGCAGGGTGGGCTATAAGCTGGAAACAAGCACTCTCACTGCTAAATTATCCCTCAAAACAAATACACTTCAAATACAATAAACCATATATATCAACCACCTGGGCTGAGAAGACAGTGTCTTAAAAATAGTAATATAATAAAAACAGTTAGTATTTCCACAGTCACTTATCTTGCAGGAACTCTCCAATCGCTTAATTGGGGCACTGAAGAAATTGATAATACTGGCCACTAAATCCTTAGTATATCCAAGAAACCAGAATTTCAAATAGGATTCAGGGAACAGGAACTCCCAATTTTCAAGGAGGCCACACATCAGGTCGCAGGTTCCATTAAATCAGTTCAGCAGCAGCTTCCAAGCTACAATGGTGACCCAACACCAGACTCCAGGCCGGGTCAACCACCGACCAACTCCGCCGGAGTCTAGGGAAATAGGGTCAAGGCCAGCTCTCCAACAGGCCCGACCCTCAACCCCTGTGCAGGTCACCAGAGCTAGAGCCAGAAATAGGAACAAATCCCAGACTCCAAAAGACAGAACCCTAGGTCATAGAAGTCTCTGCCAACATGACAGTGCCACTCCAAACGGACCAAACGTAAATCCAGTTAGTCACCACAACCTTGAAGATACTGAATAGTGCCCAATAATCCTTAATAAACCCAATCACGGTGGATCCCGTCTTCTCCTGGTCTTCTCCAAGTCCCGCAAAGATAAAGTTCACCTCGAAGAATGAGAGGGAGACGTTAAACAAGCAGGCAACACGCTAAAGGCAAAAATGCAAATTGGAGCACGGCCGAAAGCGTTAAGCAAGCGGACACTATGCCAAAGTCAAAGATGCAGGTTGGAGCACAGCCAGAGATGTTAAGCAGGCAGGCACCATGCCAAGGTCAGAGACGCAAGTTGGAGTGCGGCCACCATGCCGACAAAGTCCCAAAAGGCAATCCAGAACCTGGAACACACTAGGACCCTGCACAACAGCCACAGATTGAATCCAGACCATCCAGGGAGCCAGCCGGCCGCAAACACCAAAAATCACTGCTACAAGACGTCAAAAATGGCTGAACGCCAAAACAGCCTCTCCACAGTCCTGGTATCCAAAAAAAAAGCTTAAAAGCTTAAAAGATTAAAGTAAAACGTAAAACATAAACGCAATCACACTATACAACAGTCTGACAGCTAGCCCAGCGTGGCCGCCATCTTTAGTAATAATGTAACATTAACATAAGTAGTGTTTATGACTTTGCCTTACTTCACGTTGCCATTCCACCTTAACGCGAAGTGGTAATGACAAGGCAGAGTGAGCACTTTGCATTGCCCAATCCGCATAGTGGAGTGGCAATGCGAAGTGTCCACTTTGCATTCACATCGCCGGCAGATTTTAAATTTGCTGCATCTCTAAACACATGAGGCTTCGTCAGGAGGCTTCCTGATGAAGCCTCATATGTTAGAGGTGAAGAGCTGGGGTTGTCTCAGCTCTGTTTTTTTTCTGTGTGGTTATTAAACCATTTCTCTTGAAGTCACCTATTTGATTCCATTGCTTTTCTGCTGCTCCATCGTGCATTGCTCCTGTGTTCCTTATACATCCATTTGGTTCTGGCAGGCTGTACCGCCACTGGATTCAAGAGCACCCTGGATGCATGTCTGCTCTACTGAGATCTATATGATTTATTACAATAAAGTCTAATGGTTTAAAAACAGACATGGGATCTGTGCAACAGGGGAACTGGATATGGATCCCAACACATCCACTAACTTGACCTTTGTGTGCTTTATTCCATCCAGCAATAAAATAGATGAAGAGCAGGACCCCACAGAAAATGGAATGCTACATCTCAGCTGGAATGTCTTGGGTACAATAATTATGTACACTGTTGAGAAAAAAATAAAATTAGTAAGTGGAAAAAATGATTGCTAGGCCTGCTTGAGCTTCAGTGGGGCAACAGGTTACGTGGCTACCCACAGCAAAGAGTGCTATAAATGTGTGGCATCCAAGCATCCTTTGGGTGCTCATTTCTTTCTTCTGGCTGAGTGACCATGGCTTGTTCCCACCCTCCCTTCTGTTGCCTGGCACTGCCACATGGCTGCTGCCTGGCATCCTTGTTCACTGGCCTGTGGTGTGGCTTGGTCAGTTCCCTTTCACCCAAAGGTGGGGCTTGCTTGCTAACATTGCTTCTTCGCTGGTGGCTTCTGGTGTTGTGTTTCTGGGGTGCATCTTCCTGTTCCTGCTGTCTTTTCCCTGATCCCACTCCTCTGGTGTCATGCTTCAATGTTCCTGTGCTGTCACTTACTGTTGGTATTTGCCTGCTGCTTTGCCTTGCTTGGCATCCCTCTTCCTTCACCTCAGGGCTGTGTGGTGTGGGGGTGAGCTGCCCTTGCTGACTGCTGCCACCCCTCCTTCTTGTTCTGCGTGTTTGCTGGGGCTGGACCATAATTCCCTGCTAGCTTCTGTGGTTGCTTCTATCTGCTTTGCTGGGGTGCTTCTTCTGCCCTTCCCCCCCATTGCCTAGCAGCCATTGTCATTTCCTGCTGCTGCTCCAGGTGGAACCCTGCATGGCAGTTATTCTGGCCAAGCTATGTTCTGTTTATTTCCTTTGCGCCTTTGCTCCCTACCTTCCTGCATGCCTGCATTGGGTGTTCCTATCATTGACAATCAGGTTCACAACACAACTGGGCTAACATTACATGATTACTGGGCTTATGCCACATTCCTATTGGGTTCAGACTCCAATGACTATTCCTGCCTTAAGACTACTGGGTTCTTATTCCAGTGACAACCTCAGGATTCAGTACTTATTGCCTCTCCAGCATTGTACTTCAACTAATCAAGCCCCTCAGGGATTACTATGTCACCCATACAACTCCATACCAAGGGATCCATTCCTGATCTGTCTCTGTCTGTGTTCTTTCCACCTAGTGCCATCTCCATTCCTCCTGGGTCATTTAAGGCCTAGTTTTCCAGAGGGTAGACTGAGAGTCTAGCTTGATAGGGACAAGTGGTAGTCAGATTTCCTTTCTATACTGTAGATCAAAGCTCTAACCTGAGTTGTTCTGTAGTGTGAGGATAGTTTAGTTGTCCTGTAACCTGAGTATAGTGCAGGGGTGGAACCCTCTCCAAGGATACCTTTTGTCATATGACTGCAACTCTGTTGCACCCTCGATCATTCGAACCCAGGAGGTGTTTAGGCAACTTGTTTGCTTGGTATTGATTTGCCCACTGTATCTGCTATGTACATGCCCTGTCTCAGCTCTATGATGCCACAGAAACAATCATTTCCTGATCCAACATTACAGCAAAGGATTTATTTTGACCGCAAATTGCATTTTGCATAAATCCGTCAGGTAAACTCCTTGTTTTTTTAGGGGGGCCTTGTCCCTCCAAACCCCCATGTGGGGGGCTCTGCTGTCTGCACCCCTGTACTTCAGTATTATCAGTTCTGAGTTGGAGGTGATTTGGGGAAGGGGCAAAATCCAGAGAAAGTAGTGCCATGGTCCTATGGGTACATTAGAATGACAACAGCAAATTGCCGCTCTAATGTACTTCAATCTCAAAATGTTTCTTCATCATCAGTATAAGCCCTGTCTCAGCCTGTACTCCTTACTTTAGTGGAACCTTACTCTCAGAGACCTTGCTCCCTAACTTTGGGGTGAAACACCAGTGCTTAGAACTCCTTTACTCATATGACTGTAACTCTAAGACAAATACCTAGGTTTAGGCTTCCTACAAGTGTGCAGATTGTATATTTTTCCATAGCAGATGTCAGCTCTTTGCATGCGGCTGTTCATCCTCGTGACTGGAGCCAAGAATCCTTCCTCCAAGGGTGTGGCTTTCTCTCTGTGTCCCATTAGTTATACAGTATCAGCTCTATCACACCTTTGAGAATTATCATCCCATTAGACAGATTCCTCCAAAGTATGCCAGTACCCTGATTGGGATTGGCCAGCCAAACAGTCCTTCTCTGTTGTCAGAGTCTATGTTTTTCTGTGTCTAACAGCACAAAAGCTCAAGCCAGTTTCCCTCATCTACTCCATAGCTGGTTTTCAGTGTTTCCTATTACACCTAAATTTAAAAGACAATCATGTAGCCTGGAGGATTGGTGACCTAAAGCCTTGGATCCCCTAGAGGTTTCCTCCAAAGGGTACCTCTCCTCCATGCCAAAGGTCATAACTAGTAGATAGGTAGTTTGTATTTGTACTTCTTCCACTAGTTGAGCTGGGATCTGGATGGTGGTTTCTCCCCATGGTACAGCTGTGGCCTTCCATGCTTCGTAGCAGAATGATGTCCCAATGGTTTTCTATGCCTTCAGCTCTGAGTGTTTGGGCTCCTTTTCTACAGTATCTACAGCCAAGAGATCATGCTCCTGTGGCACCTCTAGGGATGGAATCCTCCTCAAGATGGTATCATGCCATTGTTCCCCGAAAGGGTGATAGTTCCACTGGAACAGCGAGTGTGAAAGGCTACAAACATAGCCAATAATAACCTCTTTCACAGTAGAACAAACAGTACCATGCTGCATGAGCATCCTACACATGTATTCTTCCACTGGACCAGCAAACTAATGCAAACTTAAGTAGGTTCTCAGAGCAGTGGAATCTTTCAAGAAGAAAAGCAAGAAATCAGTAGCACAGATCTCATTTCCATCAATGCAAAACAGAGTAAATGAGGACACAGTATCTTAATGTATGAACAGCCCCCTGTCAACTGAGAATGTTGTGAAGTATACTGTAACAAACTTTTAAGTGTTCAATTGAAGATGTCTGTACTGATCTGTGGCCCAGGATATTCAACTGTTACCATTGACAGCATTCAAGTGCAACTTCAAATTAAACAAAATAAAATGCAAATGAAATCTAGAACTCCCCACAGAGGAAAAAAACGAAAAGCTTAAATGAAAACATAAAACAAAACAAAAGCTATTAGCAATTCTAGCTTTCGGCAGGGAGGTTACATGGCAATTCAGCTGTAACTTCAAAGATGAAAGCAACTGTTATATCCTTGCCTGATCACTCAAGGGATATATTGTACAGGGACCTGCGTAAAAGTTAATGTTTCCTTTTGACAATCAGTACCCTATTATTATCCAACACAAGTTCCCAAATCCAAAAGATGATGTGATAACTATTCATTGTGGCTTTTGTTGTGGTTATAGTTACAGTTACAAAAAGGATGAGAAAATTATTTTTAGTTGACCTCATTGATAAAGTTTATATTAAACAACATGAGACTTCTCTGGATTATAACAGTAAGGTCTGTGACTAATAAATTTGCCAGGTGTATTCTTAGAACCTGTCATGCAGAGCTGGTGGCACGCTCCGCTGTCATTGAGAAGGAGAAAGAAATATTCACAACATAAAGGTAAACACATCAAAGGCGGCTTTGCCTTTGATCTTTAAAGAAGTCTTTATTTTCAATACAGAGCTAAGATCATGTCCCTGTGGTACAATGTGAAAACAATGTATTATAAGGGTGGTAATCAGAGTAAATACTTCAAAGTCAACACATCTACAAGCTGTGCTCTTGCTTTCATGAAACCCAATCTGTCAGAGTGAGTGTTTTCTCATGATCACATTGATTAAAGGAACCCTGTCAATATTTCTTTAAACTCTGAAAAACGATATCCACTCTTGTCAATTTGTCCCACAACCACATGTAAAGAACTTGTACTTAAAATATAGGCATCATGTATTAAATGTTTAGTTGATAAGTACTGTACAAATTTAATTTATTAATGAAGAAAGTGGGTCCCAGGGTGGTAGCCTGGGTAAAACATTGGCTGGACAACAGGACACAGAAGGTAATTGTAAACAGAGTCCACTCTGAAGAAAGGGGGGTTACTAGTGGGGTGCCGCAGGGTTCAATACTGGGTCCAGTCCTTTTTAATGTCTCTATAAGTGACACTGAAGAGGGACTGGAAGAAAAAGTATACCTCTTTGCAGATGACACAAAGATCTGCAACAGGGTTGATACACGAGGTGGCGTGGAAAGGATGAGAAGGGACTTGGCAAGGTTGGAGGAATGATCAGAAGTATGGCAGCTTGGATTCAATGCAAAGAAGTGCAAAATAATGCACCTGGGAAACAAAAAACCCAGGGGAAGAGTTCACAATGGGGGGAGGTAGTAGCAACAAAAAAAATGGAAAGGGACCAGGGGGTAATCATATCAGATGACCTTAAGGTTGACAAGCAGTGTGAGAAGGCAGTAGGTAGGGCTGTGGGGATACTGGGATGTATAGGGAGAGGCATCACCAGCAGAAAACAAGAAGTTGTCATCCCTCTGTACATACAGTTGGTGAGACCACATCTGGAGTACTGTGTCATGTTCTGGAGACAACATCTCCACAAGGACATAGACAGGATGGAGGTGTTCCAGAGCAGGGCAACAAAAATGGTGCAGGGTCTGAAAGAGAAGCCATATGAGGAGAGACCAAAGGAGCTTAATATGTATAGCCTCGAGGAAAGGAGGGAGAGGTGAGACATGATAGAAACTTTTTAAGTACCTGAGTGGAATCAACAAAGTCCAAGAGGGTAGCATCTTTCAGAAAAAGAAATGTGCAAGAACAAGGAGACACCATTTGAAGATAGAGGGGGGACAGCTCACAGGTAATGTGAGGAAGTATTTTTTCACAGAGAGGGTGGTGGATGCATGGATTAGCCTTCCTGAGGAGGTTGTGGGGTCTAAAACTGTGGGAGAATTCAAGAATGCATGGGACAGACATAAGGCAATTTTTGTGGGGGGTAGGAAGAAATAGGCTGTTGGTTAACTAGGATCTGCAGCTTATTCTGTAGGTAGGGAAATGGGCAGACTAGGTGGGCCAAGCAGTCCATATCTGCCGTCAAAGTCTATGGTTCTATATTTCTATATGCTGTCATCATCTATTTAAATTTTTATTTTTATTTAGTTTTTGTTGACCGGGTAACTGCACTAGACAAATCCTGCCTATTTTCAGGCACGACCCGGGGGAGGGGGATACAGATGAATGCCAACTGTCCTTGAACCAGATTAAGCTGTCCTATATCAAATAACCAATGTCCCAGTAATATGGATGTGCTGTTAACATGTACAGGCTGGCTCCCTTCATGAGAGCAAAACATGCTGGCCATCAATGACCCACCATATGTTTTGCAATGTTCTGCAACACTTTTTTAGGTACATAGAAACATAGAAATCGATGGCAGATAAGGACTGCCTGGCTCATCTAGTCTGCCTGAAAGCCCTTGTACTGGATTACTGCTTCCAACCCACCCGCTGCTGTACCTCTATGGTTCACCTATGTCTGTCCCAAGCTGCAGCATGTTTGAATCCATCCAAAGTGCCCACTCCCACCACTTCCTGAGGCAGACCATTCCATGCGTCCACCACCTCTCTGTGAAGAACTTCCTTACATTCCTTCTTAACCTCCCACCTTCCAATTTCATGTCATGCTCCCTCATTCTTGTACTCCTCCTGTATTGGAAGATGTGTCCCCCCTGTACCTTATTTATATCCTTGAGGTACCTGAATGTTTCTAACGTGTCCCCTCTTTCCCTCCTTTCTTCCAGTGAGTACATATTTAGGTCCCTTAATCTCTCCTCATAGGCTTGGTGTTGCAAGCCCTATACAGTCTTAGTCGCTGTTCTCTGGATAGCCTGTTAATATCCTTACAAAGGTGTGGCCTCCAGAACTGTACACAGTACTCCATGTGAGGCCTGACCATGGTTTTATATAATGGCATTGCTACCTCCCTCCTTCTGCTGGTGTTCCCCCTGCCTATGCACCCCAGCATGCCACTGGCCCTCCCAGCTGCCTTAGCACTCTGCTTTGACATTTTCAGGTCATCTGAAATAATAACCCCCAGGTCCTTTTCCTTCTTTGTGACTGTCAGCAACCCCCTTCCCCCATCCTGTAGCTTTTCCCAGGGTTTCTGTGTCCTAGGTGCATAATGTTGCACTTTTTTGAATTAAACCTCAGTTGCCAGTCCTCAGACCATTTTTCCAGCTTCCTCATGTCCCTCCTCATTTTCTCCACCCCCTCTGGGGTATTCACTCAGTTTCAGATCTTGATGTCTTCTGCAAACAGGCAGACCTTTCCCTCTAGCCCTTCTGCAATGTTGCTAATGAAGACATTGAACAGGACTGGCCTCAGGAATGAACCCTGAGGCACCCAACTGGTCACCCCCCCTCCCCAGACTGCACCACATTTACTACCACTCTCTGCCTTTTGTCTGTTAGCCAGTTTCTTACCCAGTTTACCACCCTGTCCCCCATGTCCAGCCTACACAGCTTGTTTATCAGCCTCCTATGTGGGACAGTGTCACTGGCTTTCCTGAAATCAAGGTAAGCAACATCCACTGCCCCACCCTGATTTACTTCCTTTGTCACCCAGTCGAAGAAATCAACCAGATTTTTCTGACATGTCCTCCTCACTGTGAATCCGTGTTGCTTATGGTCCTGGGCTCCAATGGCATCTAGATGCCCCACGATCTTTTCTTTAAGCAATGTCTCCATGATTTTCCCCATTACTGAGGTGAGGCTGATTGGTCTATAGTTCCCTGCCTCCTCCCTGCTGTCAGATTTGTGCAGAGTGACCACATGTTCCCTCCTCCAATCTTCAGGTACCACCCCTGTGTTGAATGACTCGGTTAACATGGCTGCCAGACATTCTGCTATCTCCCTTCGCAGTTCTCTTAATATCCTTGCATGTATGCCATCTGGTCCCATCATTTTGTTCACCTTCAATTTAGTGAGCTCCTGTAGGACTCTTTCTCTAATGAGTGGACTAATTTCCACCTTTTCACCACTTTGGGATCTGCTGTACTGCTGTGGCCTGTGCCCCTCCCCCTATTCTGTGAATACTGAGCAGAAATATTTATTCAGTATTTCTGCCTTTTCCATGTCACTCTCCCTGCATTCCCCTCCCTTCCTCTCCCTTGAGCTTTGCAGTCCCCTGTTGTTTTTCCTCCTTTCACTGATGTACCTGAAGAATGTCTTGTCCCCTATCTTAAATGACTGTGCTAAACTTTCCTCAGTCTGTGCCTTTGCTCTCCTTACTGCCTTTCCCACTTCCCTTAGGCACTCTAGGTACTCCTCCATGTCCTCCTTCTTTTGGGTCTCCTTATATTTCCTGAGCCCTTTCCTTTTTGCCCTGACATTTACCACCACCTCTATCAAAAACCACAGTGGCTTTCTCCTTCTCTTGCCTTTAGATACCAATCTGATGCATTGGTTTGTTACTTCCAGTAAGGCTTCCTTTAGATGCTTCCACTGTTCTTCCACTTCCCCTCCTGTCCCCGTTCTCTCCAGGGCTCTTTTGATACACCTCCCCATTTCAGCAAAGTCAGCATTTTTGAAATCCAAAACCTTTGTCCTAGTATGACTTGAGTGAGTCTCTGTCCCTATGCTGAACCACACAAAGTTGTGATTGCTGGATCCCAGTTGCCCTTCTACCTGGACATCAGTGATTCGATCCCCATTGGTCATTACTAGGTCTCGAATTGCCCTGTCTCTGGTGGGTACTATATAGAAGTGTGCACAGATTCCTGTGTGTGTGTGTGTGTGTGTGTGTGTGTGTGTGTGTGTGTGTGTGTGTGTATGTGTACCATATCAGGGTATAATAGGACATAACTAAAGTGTATGCCCCTTGTACTACTTATGATCTCAGCCCATGCCAATCCACAGAACAAGCAAGTCACTTATGCCTCCCCATTTATTCACATTATCTTCTCTTGGGTTCTCTACCTTGGGTTCTTTCCATGCCACTCAAATCTACCTTGGCCACTGGTGAATTATTTCTACCAAGACCGATATGAAGTTTCACTCATGAGCCAGCCACTGAGGGTGCTGTGCAGTGATACATGCTGCACTGTCTTCCCGGAGAGCAAACAGAGCCCCTCCACAACATGTCTGCTTTTTGCCTGCCCCGAGAGTGAGACATATGGGGTTAGATGTTCAAAGGGATGATGTCATGCATGAACCCTGATTTAACATGCTGTAGAAATATGCTCTTTTGCTACACACTGGGCCAGCCATAATTACTTGCATAATGCAGAATCAACATTTCTATTAAACTGAAATGACTTTGAAAGATTACTGCCTTTGCAACCACAATAAGATAACTTTGTTGAAGAATGGGCACAACACATATTTAATAATTCTTTTTCTACATGGTGTCTGTTTACAATATATTTTTGGTGGCAGGGCCAAAGTAGTTAATGCATTTGCTGAGCACTTCCAGTGGAGTTTAGCTGTCTAATACAAATGAAAGTGTGGATTTGTGAAGTAGCATTGCAGTATTCAAAAATGTATTAGTCATGCCCAGTCATGATTTGTTGAAAAACAGGTCCCCACCACATTGCCACTGGCATTACATCTAGTGCATCATCATCTATCTTTTAATAGTAAAGTGTGATTAGTATTATTATCCAGGTCATCATCCCCATGTAAATTGAGCAGCAACACACTGTATCAACCACAAACACACACACACACACACACACACACACACACACACACACAAACACTATATGTATTGGTTTAACATTATTTTGAGCATCAGGAAAGAAGGCCAGGGAGCCCCTAACAAGGCACATTGTCTGTTGTTAAATGGCTTACATGGGAGTTGTGTAGGTCTCACATTTTATGTTGCGTAACATTCCTGGATGTCTCTTTTAATATTGCTTGGATATTTTAAGGGTTTGGTTTTTAAGGTACAGCTTTAAATTCCATAGCTAGGATATCGCAAGGAATTTAGGAAGCACTAACAGGGTAAGTGCCTAGCTAACAGTGGTTAGCACCCCTAAAGCAGGGAACTTGCTAACTGTACCACATTGAAAGACAAATTTAGCAAGTCACTAACCCATTAACGAGCAGCTCTAACGTATTCCAGGGTGCCTATGCAAATCACATGATTGTGCCTTGCATACAAATACTCTGGCATACTTAAAGGTTTGTGGAGGCATTAAATAGCCATTAATGCTGCACTATTTAATGCCACCACAAACCTGGTCTTACTGCTGTGCATTGCACTCCTTGATCAGTATTTCAACCAGTTTACCAATGATCCTTAGCAATCTATTGTCCCTTTTATCCCTGATCACCATTCTAATCTAAGTTGTGAAGATGTTTTGCAGTCTAGTGTCTTCCCCCATCCCCAACTGCCATTCCAGACTGTGCTTTTAAGATTTCTGGCAGTTAAGTGATCCCCTCCCACCGTATCAATAAAAATTAACTAAAGTACCTGACAGTCTAGTGAAGTCCACTCTCCACCCAGTCTCTATCTGTACTACAGAAATGCACTGAATCCATTTCATGGCAGGCTAGTGAACTCCACTCCATGAATAGAGCTCAGCAGTACTTATTATTCATTATTCAGTTCCAAAAAATGCAAAGCTAGACACCTGTGGTATTTAGGAGAATTATTTGGTTCAGTGCACAGTCCTCTCACATTGTACTATGGTACTGTTTGACCAGTCAAAGTGGAAGATTTTCAGAACTTGTTTTATTAAGATAACTACTGTATGTGGATAGAGAACTAATGGTAGTAACTATGAGCTTCTAATCTTTAGGAGGATGTTATCCCTCTAGGCTGATGGGATGCAGGTAAATTGTTGCAGATCATACCAACAAAGGACAGTGGAGAGAAATGTGCTCCAGTGGATGAAGTACTAGGCTATCAGGCTTTGTGCCTAGGCTGGAACCCAGTGGTTACATTGGAAATGTTTAGGTGGCTGAACCCTCACATTTAGATTTTTAGCAGAGGGGCCTGTCATCTTTAGGTGGTGGAACTCTCCTGAAGTATTCAATGGAAAAAGATTGTAACATAGAACACATAAACACAGAAACATGGAATTTATGGGAAGAAAAGGATGATTGGCCTACCCAGTCTGCCCAGATGTTCCCTGCCTGTTCTGTCTCCACAGACTGCACCTGGTCTCCAATGAACCTCACCCCTCCATGCCTATCTAGTGATAGTCTCGTGTCTATTCCATACATGTTTGAAGCCCTCCATTGTTTTCTTTCTCACTGTGTCTGCTGGTAGATTGCAAATGTGTAGAAACTGTCTTACAGTTTTGTAGAAGGTAGTAGAACTGAGTTCCTGTGATCACCTTTCCAATTTAACCCATGCTTAAACTTTTTTGGGGGGTGGGCAGGGGACTGAGTAGGGTCACTGGTGTCAATATACTGTAGGTAGGGAAAACATGGTCAGAGTAGGTGGGCCAAGTGGTCCTTATCTCCTGCCAGCTTATATGTTTTTATGAGCCCCACCACAGTCACTAGGTATGTGATCGAGAAATAGAGATGGCTTATTTGTAACCGTAGTTCTACTACTGGTATTTATTTCACATTCACACTTAGGCAGTCTTCCACTGAGCATGCTTAATCACCAGAAAAGTCTTCAGTGCACCTTTTCCTACCACCCAATTATGTGGCTATCAGACTTGCTTATTTATTTATTTATTTATTTGATTTTGTTAATTTACCCCCTTTGCACTGAAAGCTGCATGATAGAACAGGAATCCAAAGCAAGCTTTGCCATGGGAGGTCAGGTGGGTCATGTAGTATTTCTAACTATCTAGACTCAGTTCACTATTCACACTTACAGTAGTCAGACTCCTAGACATCCTTAGGAATAGGGATAAGGTGGTTACCCTAAAACAGGCAACAAAAGACTGGAGGGACTGAGGACCCGAAAGCAGAATCATGATGACCGAGCAAGTTGATCCTGTATTGGGAAATGAATATGTGCACATTCAACCAGGTAGCAGTCCCACATGTTTCAGAAATTGGAATGCACCTGGCAGTGGCAACAAAGACAACAGTATGCCTGGTGGAGTAAGCCTTCAGTGCTGCAGCAAGCTTCTCCTCAGCCAGCCTATAACACAGCAATACTGGATGTTATCCATTGAACAATTGTCTGTTTGGCTGATCTTCCCAGGGTGGCTGAAGCATATGTAATGAACAGCTGGCAAGCCTCACTAAGAAACTTCACCATATGCTCCTGTTTGAAATGCAGACTTCATGAACATCTCGAATATAGAGCACTTGCTTGCCCTCTGAAGTATGAAGCTTCATGAAGAAGGCTGGCAGAATGAGAACCTGATTAAGGTGAAACTTGGGGACTTTATTTGGCAGGAATTTAGTACTGGGGCATAGGACAATCTTTTCCTTGTGGAAAAACAAATATGGAGAAGCCACAGCAAGTGACTTGTGCTCACTCACCTATCTGGTCAAGATGACAATAATCAAAAATGTGGTCTTACATGACTGATGTGTGAGATCCTGTGGCCACTGGCATAAACAGTTTGCCCATTAGACATATCAGCACCAGTAGTAAGTCTAAGGGTGGAGATGATTCCCACATGGAAGGGGAATGGTGGTCCAACCCTTTAAAACTTTTATTATATAGTTTATTTTTAAGTGACCTTCGTCTGTTAATAAAAAAAAAAAAACATCAAAGACACTGTTATACAAGGATGGTACTATATTTGCTAAAGGCAAAGATCCCTAGAGAGTAATTTATTTGTTATGGTCTGATTTTGATTTGGTACAATCTTGGTTTATTAATCACAAACTAGTGATGCTCAGATAGTGCCGTTGTGGATCCAATTGTGATCCATCAGCTAGTGGCAGTATCTGACCTGGGATCCGACCAGAGATCCAACAAAGTCATAAGTCAGATCCCAGAACAGATCCTGCACTATCCAACATTGGATCCAGGGATCTGCGGTCGGATCCAGGGATCTGCAGCCTGATCCAGGAATCTGTGGTCGGATCCAGCATCTGATCCAGGGATCAAACCATAGATCTGGGCTATCTGATCTGGATCCAGGATAGTCAGATCCACAGTTGGATAGTGCTATTATCTGACCAGATCCACTATCTGGCCGAACGTCAGATATCTGGTGGTATCCTAATTCATAGGATACTATCCAACCAACACTATCACAAACTGTGTCTGTATATAAAGAAGATGAAAACAGTGGTCTTTAAATCCCAGAAAGTTCAAAATACCCTCAACCATTCTTCAAATTATGAACTTTAGCGGTTCAGCCTTGGAGTAGGTTTCTTCTTAAAAGTATCTTAGTTTTATTTTGGATTGTAAGTTAAGCTTCTCTGAACATACTGAGAATTTGGTAAAGGCTGTTAAACAAAACCTTGGATGACTTTTTCAAAACTGTATTAATCTTACTGATAAATCTAAGAAACTCTTACTATAGTCATATATCATCCATATTACCAATTATAGATTGGTCCTTTATTCTTCTGCTTGTCTGTTATTATTACAACATACAGAATTATTACTTAACAGGGCCTGTAGATTAGCTTTTAATGTGCCAGTGGATAATTAGTTAGTTAGTTAAAACTTTATTTTTTAACAGGATGAAACTTTAGGTCCAAAAGGCCTATAAGTGTCAGTGGCTCAGTAGGTAGCACACTCGCCTCTGAGGCCGGGAGATCAGAGGGCTATGGGTTCAGTTCCCACATCTGGCACTTGGGTTAATATCCCAGTACTGACACTGTAGTGCAGCATGAGAGGGGTGCTGCACTCCTGAGGTGCCGTCTTTCAGATGAGACGTTAAACCGAGGTCCCATCTGCCTGGATTGGTGGTAGTTCAGGTGGATGTTAAAGATCCCATGGCACTTCTCAAAAAGAGTAGGGGAATTTCCTTGGTGTCCTGGCCAAATTTCCCTCATTCACTAAAAATACCACCAACAGTTTAATCTGGTTCAAGGTCAGTTGGCATTCATCTGTATTCCCCCTCCCCCGGGTCGTGCCTGAAAATAGGCAGGATTTGTCTAGTGCACTTACCCGGTCAACAAAAGCTAAATAAATAAAAAAATAAAATATTCAGAGTTGCCCTGTATACATATAACATGCATTCAAGAAACGCTCTCATATCGTACATACTTCAAAACATTATAAAAACAAACAATAGTTCCAACATTAGTTTAAACCATAAAAATAGGCAAATATTTGGCATAGTCAAGAACAAGTGCATTCCTTGTGATATCTTATATCGATTTTTTATTTAAAAGTGGATAACTTTTTCTAATTTCTTATTAATGGAGAAATTCCATTCCATATAACTGCATAAGAATACTGAAAGGTCATTTGACCATATCTGGTTCTAATTTTGGGGATTTTTAGACCCCTGTGGACCACTTCCCTCAGTTGGTATCATTGACCATCACACTCTTGTTGGATGCATAGATTTTTACTACTACTGCTATTACTAGATTCCCCTTGATCTGTCCCTCCCTGTCTTTAAATATTAATGTAACATACTGTTTTTTTTTTTCACATGAGTAGCCAGACTATCCCATTTCAGGCTTTTGTGCATCACACAATGATACATCAGGAAGGGACATCTCCAGATGAATCTTGCCAATCGATTATGATTTATTGGCCCAATCCAAAATGTTTTGTCCAGCAAAACCATAAACTAAATTGCCATTCTCCCGGACTGGTAAGATTAATTGTATTGCTACTGTAGTATGCATTTGTTGTGTCAGATTGATGCTGATCTTCATAATGCACCTATCCTTATATTAACTTTTTTCATTATATAGTCTATATGATTTCCAAATGTCAATGGACTGTCTAAAATAACTCCTAAATATTTATATTGGTTTGTGACAGATAATGTTTGACCACTTCTAGTAATTATATCCAAATCTCGTGTGAGTTGGTTTTTACTTTTCTTATTTTGCAAATACATTACCTGTGTTTATTTCCAACTCAGTTCTAACTTTGACACATAAAACCAGTCCTGGAGTATTTCAAAATTAGTTTGGAGCTTTCTTTTCATCAGATTATGTGTTTTTGCTGAGGCAAAAAACAGTGTCATCTGCATAAAGTCTAGTATGCATAGTTTGAATGTTCTCAGGTAGCTCATTTACATAGACTAAAAATAATAGTGGCCCACTGATTGCTCCCTGGGGCACACCTCTAGGCAAATAACTTAAATCCCAATAGCTGGCTATCTACTTTTACCTGCTGATTTATATGCTCCAAATAGGATTTAAACCAATTTAATGGACTAAGGGCCTTTTTGATCATTTCCAGTCTCTCAACTAGGATGTTGTGGTCCACTAAATCAAAGGCTTTGGACAAATCGATGAATGCCACATCCACGGACTCCCATCCAGAGCACTTGCTACTTTATTCATGAAGTCCAGTAGTGCGGTGCCTGTTGAATGCCCAGCCCTAAAGCCATGTTGGAATTGAATTAGCTTTGAGTATTTTTCTAAATAATCATAGAATTGGTTGTAGAACATTCGCTTCATGAACTTTGAGATAATGGAAAGAAATGCAATCGGCCTATAAGTTTGAGGGATCATTAGGGTTCCCTCCCTTAAAAATGGGAACTATTTTACCTATTGTCCTTGTATCAGGGAATTTTGTTTCAATTAGACTTTGATTAAACAATCTAGTTAGTACTGGTGATAGCATGTCCTTTGCATCTTTGAAACATTTTGTTTAAATTTTAACTAAGACACAAGACTTTTTAGGTTTAAGTTTCTTAATTTCATTTAGTACCTCCTTCAACTTAATTTTTTTTTTAAATAAAACTTTGGTAGATTAGATTCCACAGTTTCGTTCTTATCAATCTTGATATGCTTCTTTTTATTGTTTGGAATTACAGTTTAAGGCAGTGTTATAAAATACTGATTCAATATATCAGCAGTAGATTTGGAATTTAAAGTATCTCCATTACCATTTAATATTTTAATCCCACGGCCAGTTCTAACAGGATTTTCTAATTCTTTTATTATTTCCCAATACTGTTTTGGAAATGTGGCATCATCAATTTTACTATTGTAATATTTTCTTCTAGCTTGTATAATTAGCATGTTACACTTATTATGTTGTTTTATATTTTGTTCCCAGTCAACACCATTCTTCATCTTGTTCTCTTTCTTCCATAGTCCATCTTTGATTTGAATAAATTTCCTTAAAAATTCATTAACCCAAGCTACATTTTTTTCTTAATTTATTAGTTTTCTGAGATGCGTGTTTATTACAGGCTCGAAGAAAGGTGTTTATAAAATTTTTGACCCCCAGATTTATGTCTGGGATCAGATTCAGCATATCCCATTTTATGGAACCTAAGTCTCTGCTAAAGTGTTCAAGAAAATAATTAACAGAATTCCATCTAATGATTAATTTCTCTTCAGCTTTGCAATTATACTTATCCATAATGGTATATAGTATAGGAGTTTGGTCCCCTAAATTTGTGAGTAAAACCTGACAACATTCTATATTAAATCCCCTAGAATGAAACATCAAGTCTAATATACTGCCTTGGCTTTTATGCTACCTTTTCTAGTAACTTGATCCACAATCTGCTAGACATTCAAAGTTTCAAAATATTTTTCCAGTTTTCTGCCTTTGGATTTGCCCCATGTGGCATTGAAGTCAACAACCATGATTATGTTTTTATCTATAGGAAGAAGAGCAATTTTATATGCTAGTTGTTTGAATTTGGTAGCATTAATCCTTGGTGGAGAATAGACCATGCCTACAAAAAGTTTAAGCTGTTTAGACATAATGAAAAGACATTCAACCCCTTCAATCATTCCTGAAAATACAATTTCAAATACTCCCAGTTTTATATGTGTATACAGATGAACCCCCTCCACCCCGCTTACCCTATCTTGTCTGAAAATGTTGAAGCCCTCCATCAGAATTTCTGTATTTTTACTTGTTGAGTTAGCCACATTGTCACACAGCTCATGATAAACATATTCATAAGTTGTATGAAGTTTCATCTTGGTTAAATCTGACCCAAGATATACAATATCAATTTGGCTATTTGGCTTGGAAATTGAAGAATAATGATGCACCTGCCAAGCTAGTTTCACTAGTTATGACCACTCTTCAGTCTGGAATGATTAGTAAATCTTCAACTGACTTGCTTTGTAGGCTGCCCAAAGGTAAGAAAAGTGAGTGACAATTGTCATTGTATTACCCTATTTCCTCATTATGGAATTCTATGCCAAAACATCTAAAATATCTAAGATATAGTAAAAGATTTACTCTCATGTATCTCTGCTTGAAAATTATGTCCATTCCTCTGAAACCTTGTAAGCTTTGTCTGTTGAATGTTGTTATTGTATAAATTGAATGTTTTATTTGCAATTTTGACCATCGGCACCTTTGAAAAAAGACAATATCTGTCCAAAGGCCTTCATTTAAATAAAATGAAATTAAAAATGGAAAAAGAAAGTCCCAAGTACTTTATCTTGCACCATTGCCCATACTTCTGCCTTGGTATTGTATGCTGAAATGGTGGCCAGATGCACCAAGGATGTGGCTTGCAACCCTACTGGACAGAGACCATAGGTAGTTGAGCATATGTGAAATGAAGAAGGAGAGTGGAAACAACCCCTGCTCCCCACACTGACACCAAAACCTTTTTCACTTGCAACACTACATTTTGCAAGTCAACTCCTTCTTAGATGTCTTCAAAACTCAGAGAGCATCAATGGAAGGCCAAAGGGCCTGGAACTCTAGCTGCTCAGGAACTAGATGGTCAGGTGCAGGAACTGCAGGTCTGGATGCCTGATCGTCCCCTCAGACCACATTAGCTGGTCTAGTAGGGCTAAAAGCAGCTACAGAGGTCTGTATACCAGAACTGGTGCAACTACTGTAGTCCATCACAATCAGAATCAAGGATGCCCTGTTCCCCCACACATTGACGACCACCTTTTGAACCAAGAGAAATCAAGGGAAGGTGTATAGGAGGTCTTGAGCTCTGGACCAAGAGAACATTTCCCCTGGCAGAGGCCCCTGCTGAAGGGCCAGGCACAGAGCAGCTTCCACTTATAATCTTCCAGGGAAATGAACAGATTCACTGATGGTGTTCAACATAGTGAGAACACCATGTACACCTCCTTCAGATACATTGATCACTCATCAGATGCTTTTCCTGCATGACTGACAACATCTGCAAGTTGGCTGGTGGCTTCTGCAAGATGAACCACTAACTGGTCCACTTGCAAGGAGTGAGCCAAAGACCATGTTCAGATGTGTTAAGATCCAGTGCCCATGTCCAAAACACCTCCTGATACAGAGGGAAGAATAATGTGCCACCATGTTTATTATGGTAGAACATGGTGGTCATGTCCAAGCTAACCTGGACCACTCAGCCATAAATAAGCTGGGTGAACATTGCCAATGCCAGGTGCAACGTGTTGAGACCTAGCAGGATAATGTGGAGCTGATTCTTGACCAGAACCTGTGCACTTGGCAGTCTAGGAGATATGCATCCTCAGCCCACTAATGACACATCCACCATCAAAGTGACTGAGGGCTCCATTTGGATAAATGCTCTGTGAAAGATTCAAGGGGGACAGACATCAACAGATGGCATCTATCATCAGCTAGGTCACCTGGACTGGTTAATTCAGGGCTACATGTGACTCAGATGACCACTGCCCAACTTCCTGCTGAATGTGTCATATGTGCCAGTAGGTCCAATGCACCACACCCATAGTAGAGGCCATGAAGCCCAGATGCTGAAGGAAATATCCAACCAGGAAAATAATTGGCCAACTAAAATGAGCAGGCAAAGGAGGTACAGATCTCTGCCTTTTCTGGGGCAAATAAAATTTGACTTGGAGAGACTTTAGCTTTAATAAATGCAGAGGATCACCTGCATCAAAGTGAACTTGGACTTGGCAAAATGGACAATCAAGCTGAGATCCTAGAATGTACCATGGCCAGATCACTGTACTTCTCCACATTCTGCTCCCTGTCATGATTAAGTCATCAAGGTATGGAAATACCTTAATGCCTCTGCTCCTGTGATAAGTTGCCATGACCAACAGACACATGGCATATATGCTGGGTACAAAAGACAGGCAGAATGGCATGGCTCTGAACTGACACAGGATTCCGTCCATCAGGTCACTAAAATACCACCAACAGCTTAATCTGGTTCTGTATGTCAGTTTGCATCTGTATCTTCCCTCTTTCCCCCGGGGCAAGGCTGAAAATAGTAAGAATTGCCTAGTCCTCTTTTTCTGGTCAACAAAAGCTAAATAAATAAAAAAAAACTATAGGAACCATCTTTGGTATGTATGTAAGAGTACTCCAACCTGGCGGTCCAAGGGGCAGAACTAGGCCCCCTGCTCTGGGGATGGAATGATCTGTTGTACAGTCACCATATGAAACTTCCCACTGCAAAAAAACATGTTCAGAAGTCATAGTTAGAATAAGTCACCAGCCCCCCCACCCCACTAATTTTGGGCTGAAGAAAGTACTGCGACATGAACTCCTGCTAACTCTTGTTTCTGGGACAGAGTGTCCTCCTGTGGTGCTCAGGACTGCCAGGGAATAGAGTCCCATGTCCCAGTGACTACCTAGGCTTGTACAGATGCTTTGGGTTGGTGACCAATGTCACTGAGTTCAGCATCACATTAGACTTCACAGTGGATGTGAAGTAGTCCTCATCCCTGAACTGAAGGGTTCCAGCCATGTAAAGGGCAGGTGTTTCACCCATTGCTGGATTTCCTGCATGAGTGTCCAAACTCACAATCAGGCACATTAGCACATGGACTCTGCAATTGCCACCACTTGGACCAACAAGTTGGCCACATCCAGGGCCACCCATCAACACCAGATCATAGACATCTTATAGAGCTGGCTGACTTCTGATAGAGAGCTGGTTAGAGAAGTCTCTTGATGAGCTATTGAGTATATCAAGTCATCGCTCAGTGCTGAATAGCTGACCTGGGAGATGCCCAGGATGCAGCTGCATATACCTATTAGCCAAGGAAATCCTTTCTATGATCTCAATCACTGACTCAGAGATTGACATGAGGCCATATACCACAGTGGTGTGACTCTAGGTAGCAAGCAAAGAGTAGGCAGCACCAGGGATGGGACAATGGTTGACAGCTGAATCAGCAGAGGCATGACTGGAAGCTCTGTCAGGTCTGACTCATCCTGTCTGGGTTGGAATGCAGTCAGCACTGGGTCCCAGAGTGGGAGAAATCATCCCTCTCCATAGACACATCCTCCATGAGGTTGAATTGCAGATAAACTGGTATCAACACATTTTGCTACTGCAACAGAACCTCTACAGGCAGACCAACAGGCTCCACAGGAGGCACAACCTCCCTTAAGGGCTACTGATGACATGAATCCACTGGCCAGGAGAGAGTAAACTGACAGCAGTTCCACAACTCTTCTTGTGTTTCTGTGATGAGACAGGGACTCATCTTATAAGGAGCATAGGGACAAAATATTCTTTCTGAACCCTTCAACCCAACAGGGAATCTGTAGATTCATCAACATAAAGTCCAGGACTGAAACATCCTCTCTGACCTCCTCCACCTCTTGGGCTTGTAGCTGTATTGCCAACCTCATAATCTTGTAGGCATGCAAACTTTTGTAGGTTTACCCTGGATCACCAGCTACTCTCCAGGAGTAATGTGCCATGTCATTGCCCAGGCCCAAAGCATTGCATCTGTCAATAATGGACATTGGATACCTGCACAAAGCACATCTCTTGGGCCCTGGCTTCATCTTCCATTCCATGGCAAACTGCGATGACAGAGCAGGGCGCCAACTGTGTGGACAGAGTAAATTAGTATTCTGTTCGCTTTCAGGCTTTTTTTAGTGATTGTTTCAAAGTTTTGCTTCTTTTTGCGACACTGTGCTGTCACAATGTCAAATAAAGAAGCACAACTTTGAAATGCTCACCAAAAAAGCCTGAAAACTAACAGAATCCTAATTTAGTAGCAGGAGTTGAGAAGAAGGATACTATTTTCCTTTCAGTGGAAGAAAAGATCTGCGTGCAAAGGAGGCTGAGTTAGAGAACCTTACAACCATAAGGTTGTAACAAGGGGGTTGGAAGAGTTGAACTTGAAGACTGAATATGGGCAGCGGGAGGCTGCCTATGCGTGGAGCATGAGCTAAATCTACGTAGCTAAAACAAGGCTGACTAGGATGTGCTAAAATCCTGCCAATGATATGCACAAACCACAGTGGAGAGAAATCTGGTCCAGCAGATAGTGTGCTGAGCGTAATGCTGGGTGCCAAGACTTGAAGTCCAATACAGTCTCTAGGTCTCTGACCTAAGACAAAGATGGTTGGGGTTTGAGGCCCAGGTAAACATTTGCAGAAGATATCAACAATGCTCACTGAAGAGAAATCTGGTCCAGTGTTTGGAGTTCTGGGCTGTAAGGCTTGGTACCAACAGGACGTGAAGCCCACCAGTCACTAGGTCTCTAGCCTAAAACATGACTGACTGGTTGTGGGGGTAAACACCAGTAGATGATACCAACAAATTAGAGAAATGTGGTACAGTGGATGGAGTGCTGGGGCTACAAGGGGCAGAGCACCAATAGTTGCTAAGCTCCATCTAGCCACACTGTCTCATGGGGAGCCATCAATGTTGTGAGAGAATGATTCCTTACCTCCTTCACTTCCTCTGCCATAACAATCATCACTACCAAAGTTCTCTCCAGGACTAGGCGAATGCCTACCTTGAAGCCATGCCTTCTCCCAGCAAAACTGCCAATCAGGTGTTGAAACTGACCTAGTGATGGAGCTGCAGTAGCTCCTTAAAAGGCCTGCTCTACCTAGCAGACCTCTGTGCTGTGGAATGGAGCACAATTACAGGAGCATAAGGGCATCAAACTGTTTGCATCAGATGTGGAGTCAGCCATTGGCCAGCCATTCTACCCAGTAGTATGCACCTCTATGCCCCTATGTTTTCTGTCCATCATTCAAATTCTGTGTAGTCTCTTACCTTTAGCAATGCTAATGTGTCTCACATAACCTCAGGTATATAAATATTTATGCTATGATACCTCGGCCCACATTGTATCCCTAGAAATTGTTACTAGCTGCTAACACTGTTCTATCTTGGAAAATATTTGCTGTACATACTGCTGTCTGTATTTTAATATTACCTGGTTTATCTGGTTATTGCAGGCTGCAAAACTACACCCTATCTTGGTGGTCCTGGCAATTATTAATATTCATCATCCCAAGCTATGTTTTTCTGCCTATCTATAATCCCTGCAGTTAAGACTTACCTGGTTATTATCTTCACGCTAGTTAAATGCTGTCTGGGTGGTCCTGATGTTTGGATCTGTTTAGCTGCCCAAGCTGTATTTGCAGGCTTACTAGTCGCTGCAGGTAAGTACAGCCACACTTCAGGTTCCTTAGTAAGTGCATAAACTATAGTTGTGTAAGTTTGCTGGTTGTTCTTGTTTTTCTCTCCCTTGTTCAGTAGCTCTGTGTTTCATTAACAAATTACAGCCTCTGTCAGAGGTAATGGCAGTAGCAACAGCACTATGGTTCACATCCCTCAGAGGTAACGGCAGCAGCATTATGGCCCTCACCCCTCAGGGATGACAGCAGCAGTACTATGGCACCTATCCTTCAGGGGCTATGGGACCAGCACCATAACTCCCATCCTTGAAGGCCGGTAGTAACAGCAGCAGGAGCAGTACTACAGCTCCCATCCCTCAGGGGTGACAGTGGCAGCACTATAGTGCTAACCCTTCAGAGGTGATTGCAACAGCATTACTTTGTCATCCCTCAGGTGTGATGGCAGCAGCACTATTACCGACAATCTGTCAGAGGTGATGGCAGCAGCACTATAGCTCCACCCCTCAGGGATGACAGTGGAAGCAGCAGCACTACAGCCCTCATCACTGAGGTGTGATGGCAGCAATAGTACTATGGCCCCTAATTCTGAGGTGTGATGGCAGCAGCAGCACTAAGGCCTCCTGTTCCTCAGGTTTGTTGGCAGCAGCACCAACACCACTGTCCCAACCTTCAGATCTGATGGCAGCAGCTGCACTATGACCACTACCCCTCAGGGGTGACTGCAGCAGCAGTTCTATGTCCCCAACACTCAGGTGTGACAGCACCACTATGGTCCTTATCCCTTGGGGTGATGGCAGCACTTTGACTCCTTAGTAGTGATGGCAGCAGCAGCACTACAGGCTACATCCCTCAGGTGTGATGACAGCAGCACCATGGCCCCCATTCCTCTAGGGCGGCAGCAATAGCACCACTATGGCCCCCCCCTTCCCTCATGTGTGACAACAGCAGCACTATGACCCCCATCCCTCAACGGTGAGAACAGCAGTACTAAGGCCTCAGTCCCTTAGATGTGTGACACCAGCAGCAATACTGCAGCTCCCATGCTACAGTGGTGATGGCAGAAGCACTATGGCCCCAACCCTCAGGTGTGACATCAGTAACAACAGTGAAAGATAGAAACATAAAAGTTGATGGAAGATAAGGACTGTGTGGGCCACCCAGTCTGCCCATTTTGTCTAACTATTTCTAACCACAGATCCTACTTGATCTGCAGCTCATCCTTGTTTTCCCATCCCTAGAATACCCTTATGTTTATCCCATGCAGTCTTAAATTCCCTAACTGTTTTTGGCCCCACAACCTCCTTTGGGATGCCCTTTACAAGAATCCACCACTCTTTCAATTAAAAAGTACTTTCTCATGTTGCATCTGAAACTCCCCCCCAACTTCATTTTGTTTCCCCAAGTTCTTGCACATCTGTTTTGAAAGATGCTGCCCTCTTGTACCTTGTTTATACCCCTAAATTACTTGAATGTTTCAATCATGTCCCCCTCTCTCTTCTCTCTTCCAGGGAATACATATTGAGTTCCCCCAGCCTTTATTCGAAAGGCTTTTCATGCATGCCCCGCACCATCTTTGTAGTCCTCCTCTGGACTGCCTCCAGTCTGTCTATGTCCTTTCGTAGATGTGGTCTCCAGACCTGGACACAGTACTCCAGATGAGGTCTCATCAGCGATCTGTACAGTGGCATAATCACCTCCTTTATTCTGCTGTTAATACCCCTCCCAATTCACCTCAGCATACTACTGGCTTTCAAGTTTCAAGTTTATTGCAGGAAAACTCCATTGAGCAAGCTCATTCACAAGGAGGTCCTGTGACATATAGGCTTACACAACATACATACATAAATAGTTAATAAGCGATATATACATAAATGCAAGCATCACATAATACAAGCAAGATTATACATACAATGGCACCACATGGGGTGACCGCTGGTGGTAATAACTAAAGTAATACAGGGTGGCGACTTATAGATAGCATACTGATACTTGAAGCATGGTACTGGTGTTTGTAATAAATACATTATGGCAGATGGGACAAACACAGAATAACATGGATAGGGAAGGTAGGAATGGATTGATAGTGTGAACAGAGGAGTATATACGTAGACAGAGCCAGGAGTAGGGAGGGAAGGGATAGCAGGAGTTAGATAGTTGCAGCAAGGTAGTAGATATGAGTCAGGAGCTGGTGGGTGGAGTTGTTACTTAGTATGGATGAAGTGCAAACAATAAGTAGTAATATACACAAAGCATTCTCATGCTGCTTGGTTTATTTATTTATTTATTAAATTTTGATGACCGGCTAGGCTCACTGAGCCCCAAAGATCCCTTTTTCAGGGGCGACCTGGAATAACATTACAAGGTAAGTAACAACAGATACAAGTGGTTACAGAGAGAGTGCAGAGTCTGCCTTTAGGTCATCTGACATGAGTATCCCCAGGTCCTGTTCCTGCCTGGTGACTACCAGTGCAACCCCCCCTCCCCCCATTTTGTATATCTGTCCAGAGTTTCTGCTCCCCAAGTGCATGACTTTGCACTTCTTGGCATTGAATCAATGTTGACAATTTCTGACTACTTCTCCAACCTGGCCAGGTCCTTCCTCATTGTTTCTACCCCCTCTGGAGTGCCAACCCTGTAGCAGATCTTGGAATCATCTGCAAAAAAACATATTTTCCCCTCTAATCCCTCCACAATATTACATATAAAGACACTGAAGTGGACCGGTCCCAGGACAGATCCCTGTGGTACCCCACTGGTCACCTCCTCTCCTCAGAATGAACACCATTTACCCGCACCCTCTGTGTCCTGCCCTTTAACCTATTTCTGACCCAGTTTACCACCTTGGGCCCACCCCCATGCTTCCTAACTTGTTTGCCAACCTTCAATGTAAGACAGTGTCAAAGGCCTTGCTGAAGTCTACGTAGGCCACATCCACCGCCCTTCTCTGATCTACCTCCCTAGTTACCCAGTCAAAGAAATCTATTAGATTTGTTTGGCATGACCTCCCCACTGTGAATCTGAGCTGTCTTCGATCCTGTGCTCCTCTAGCTTCAAGGAATGACACAATCCTCTCTTTTAACAGTGTATCCATAAGCTTCCCCACCACTGAGGTCAGGATGACTGGTCTGTAGTAGCCAGCCTCCTCTCAGCTCCCACTTTTGTGAAGTGGGATCACATACGCCCTTCTCCCATCTTCTGGGACTTTCCCTTTCTCCAGTGATCTGTTGAATAGGATGTTCAGCAGAGCTGCCAGCTCCATCGCCTTATCTATTTTCAGGTTCCCAAGTTCCTCCAGGTCTCTCTCTAATGTGAATGGAGTGGTGTCAACCTCTCCTCCCTGTCCACTTTTTTGGCTGAGTTGTGGGCCTTCACTTTCCCCCTTCCTTCATGAAAACTGAACAAAGTATTTGTTCAGTATAGTTGCCTTTTCTAAGTCCTCCTCTGTACATCCTCTTCCATCCTCCTTTATACTGACAATCACACCCATTCCTTCTTTCTCTCTCTAATATACTGTATCTGAAGGTCTTATACCCTTTCTTTACAGCCTGTGCTATACTCCCCTCTGTTTGCGCCTTCATGCTTCTGACCACCTTCCCTGCCTTCGCCTGTTTCTCCAGATACTGCTTCCTGTCCTCTTCCCTCTGTGTTTCTTTGTATCTCCTGAATGCTTTTCTTTTATCCCTCACTTTCCTGGTCACTTTCCTTTAGAACCAAAGCGGTTGTTTCTTTCACCTACTCTCGCTTTGCTGTTTCACACAGAGGTTTGTTGCATCTGTTATGGCCCCTGCCACCCCAAGGATAGACCACTGCTTTTCCACCCACCTGTTCTTTTTTGCCAGGGCTCCCCTGAGACATTCCACCATTATACTGAAGTCAGCCCTCTTGAAGTGCAACCCCCATAGCTCAAGGGTGATGGCAACCTCTGTCACTAAGGGGTGATTGCAGTAGTGGCATCACTGTGATCCCCTTCCTTCAACACCCACACCGACATGTCCAAGTTACAGATTTCTGGGTCTCTCAGCTTGTCAGGACTCAGACGTGAATTAAACCGAACCACCAGATACCAAGGTGGACTACAGTACCTTAGTTCAGTCCTAACATTTAACTGCCTGAATTGGGTTAGTTGAAATAAAGTGGCTCCACCTAAAAAATCTTTAAGGGATCAGTGGAGGACCTTCTAAAGGAAAATCATGCATCTCCCGAACATGTGGATACTTTCTTTTTACTTGGCCTCCATGAAAAGAGGCTCTCTTAGTTTTCATGTCTGAGCTCAGATGTGACTTGAGCACCACTTTGCCCACTGGCATCATACAGTACCTGGGGACTTATCTTCTTTGTGTTCCTGAGTGTGCTTTCAGGCTTGAATGTGGTTGCAGTACTCCATTCAAACCTACTGGCATCATACAGTTGCAGGTAGAGTGACAGCAACAACTGGTCCATAATGTAAACTCAAGGGCACAGAGATACTAAGCCCCCTCCTCGACTCATTTAGGGAAACACAACAAGCAACAACATCAGCCCCGGTCTGCCTACTTGCATCTTACAGCATATGGCAACTTGCCTGTTATGTGCCTGAGTGTGCAGTCTGGCCCAGGTGCTGTTGCAGCACCCCCCCCATGCTGGCATCATGCCGTGGCAGGTAGGATGACAACAGCACCCAGATCATACAGCAAATTCAGAGGCACGCCAAAGCTATGGTGCGTGACATCTTTCAGTACAAGACTTGTATAAGGATGAGGGGGCATGATATGAGATTGGAGGTGGGCAGAATAAGGGAAATGTGAGAAAGTTTTTCTTCACAGAAAGGGTGGTAGATGTTTGGAACAGCCTGACACAGGAAGTAGTGGGTGCTAACACTGTGGGGGATTCAAGCCTGTATGGGCTAGACATAAAGGAATCCCAGATGTAGGGAAGAGAGGTGAAAGCCAATGACCAAGTAGGGTCAGTGGCCATTTATGTGCCATCAACTACTATATTACTATGTTACTAAGCCCCCCTCCCTCACTTAGGGGCACACAACTAACAACAGCAGCATGGAGTACTGCTAGCACTTACACCATCAGCAGCCCATCTCATCCACCCACACAGCTTAAAACAAATCCCCAAATTAAAAATAAAATAGAGCTGCAGGCAAGTGGTACACAACACTGCTAAGTGGGATATCTGAGTTTGTGAGCTGAGCCACTACAGATTTTCCTGCCCTGGGCTGGTGGTGTTTAGAGCATGATGCAGGGGCACTGTGCTGACCTGGGAGGGGGTCAAACCTCAGGATGAAGTAGGGGCTGCCTTAATGATGTGGCTGACCACACAGTATTGTAAGACTCTTTTCCAGGTTGGTTGATCCCAGAAAAAGACACCCTTATCAGCAAGCATCCCTTGAGCCTCCTAGCTCAGCACGTCTAACAGTTCAACTTACTAGAGACACACATTTAAATAAATGCAATTAAGGGCACCTGACTGAACCCCTCACCTTATTCTCCAAGTGTGCTGATACTAAGCTTTTTGGCGTTTTAGTCATGCAGTGCAAAAATAGCTCAGGCACATACTTTTTTTTACACTAAATCATTACTGTCCAGATGGTGAGCAGTTGCATCAACTGATCAAATGGTCATATGCAGAGCTGTTAAACTTTAAACCTGACACTTCACCCCTGCTGCCCAGCCCGATTCCCTGAGTGGGCTGATACTTAGCTTTTTTATGTTGTTTTAAATCATCCAGTGTGAAAAACAGAGAAAAACATTTAGGCATATACTTTTTATACACAAAGACATTACTTTTAGGTTGGTGAGCAGTCGCATCAGCTGATTGAATGAAGAGTTAGATGCAAGAGCAGTTAAACTTTAAATCTGACACCCCCATCCTGCTGCCCAGTCTGATTCCCGGACTATACCAATGCTTAGTTGTTTTTTTATCATGGCATGTCTTTGTATCTGGCACTTATACTGACAATTGATACTATCATGTATAAAATCTTGTTACAACACTGAAGGCCTTAAGGTTTATGGAACATAATAGCTTGTTGAGAGTATGTTGGGACTATATCTCCAACCAGTTGTACTTTCATCAGTGTGGTACACTTACTCACTTTGGGTAAACATCACTTTTATCCTCCTATATGCCATGTAAAGATAATTTCTGATGTTGTATTTTTGGGGCTTATTTCATTTTTTCACATGCTAATATGTTACATTTTGGCATGCAATTGTTTTCTCCAGGGTCATCTTATTGTCATAGGCCGTATTCACAAACAGAGTTCTGAGCAGAGTTGAAGCTGGCTTTCACTGGTGTTCTGTTACCTAACTCGTGAAGTATGTGTCTTTGGGAGGTTTCTTTACTAGACATATAATTTAGTGAGCAGGGAATCTTAGTGTTTTGTTATTCATTAGACTGATACATGGTATAATATATGTGGGCTGAACTCTCTGCCTGCTGTTATCTCTGGACAGCCTTTGACCTTTGAGTCTGGTTCAGCTGAAAGCACACTTCAGATATTCAAGCTCTCCAATGTCACTTTAATTATGTTCTGTAGGCCTATTTTAAACCAATGAGAACTATTTCTGTTTTTTTCTACATATTCTAAGTGTTACTAATATGGGATTTTCTAAATAACTCTCATTAGGCTTCTGAAGAATAACTTGTTGGTCCGAAAGCTAAAGCTCTTTGTTCTTTTTGTAATGTCCAATAAAAGGTTTCAAACCATTTGTTCTGGATTTGTTCTTACTAGGACAAATACGGCATTAAACAGTTTGTTTGACAAATAATAAGAGAAATTTAAGCACATACTGAATGAGGACTATGCTTTCAAGATCGAGGGCAGTCCTCAACTAATTGAAAGAAGGAAGAGAATAACTGGTGGTTAAACTGAAGCATGGGTGGTTGCAACAAATCAATGTGAGTGGCTTTCTTACTGATTCTGTAATGGATTAAAGGATCCAAGGCAGCATGGTTTCAGAGACGGACGCAAGACAAATCTAATAGATTTCTTTGTTTGGGTGACCAAGGAGTTGAATCAGGGTGGAGCAGTGGACATGGCCTACCTGGACTTCAGCAAGGATTTCAACACCATTCCCATAGCTGGCCTTAAGGAAAGGTGAACTAGGCAGCTGCCTAGGGCACCATTCAGTAGGGGAGTGCCATCACCATCAAATCAAGTTCCGTTTTTTAAATTTTTTTTTGCAAGTGACCTGGATGGACTGAAAATTAACAGGCCAAATCTGGTTTTGTGTGTGTGTGTGTGTGTGTGTGTGTGTAGGAGGGGTGAAGACTTATCCTTCAGATTCATTGCTGTGTACCTGCCTGACTGTATGACCCACCCATCCATAAAAGAGCCACTCCCATTTCTATTGAATCTCTGCTGCTTTCTGTTTTATGTTTGGCACCAGAGTGGCTGGAGTGCATGGGCAGAGTGGTGTGGACTTGGAGTGGCTGGCACTTGGAATAATCAGTTTTGGAGGTGCATGCAGATAGCCATGAGACAGTAAGGGATTGAGCCACCATGTTAGTGAGTGGCAAGGGAGAGCTGAGTTCGGTTTTAAACTTGCAAATGAAAAGAGACAAACCCCAAAGAGGACAGGAGGTCAGTGTGTAGGGCAGGGGGAGCTACTTGGGAGCTGGGTCCAAGGGCACTGTGCTGCTGAAGGCACTGGAGCTGGCTCACTGTGACATGAGAGGAATGAGAGCCAGCAGCAGCCAAGACTTGCTAAGTCCAGATCGAAACATAGAAACACAGAAACATAAAAGTTGAAGGCAGATAAGGATTGCAAGGCCCATCAAGTCTACCCATTTCCCTTCCTACAGATAGGATTGAGGAGAGGACAAGGACTGAGGGGGTTAGCACACAGTGCAGCCGGATGGTATTGGATCATCATGGATTTGCAGTTGAGGAGTGGTTTCTCATCACCACTGGGGCAGGGTTGTGCAGTGTCCTGGGAGTAGGGTGGACAAGTTGAGAGAGACCTATTGAGAGTGAAGACTGGAGTGGTGGGAGTAAAGTAAAAGTAGCCACTATCCATCTTGAACAGGGAGTGTGGGCCAGAGACTGGAGAAAGAGTGAGCAGCAACCAGCCCGCTGGGGGGGCAGGGGCCGAGCAGGCTCAGGCAGCAGGAACAGCCTGGATTTGGCTGTGTGGAGGAGACTGGCATCCCAGAGAAGGAGATTTGTGTCTCAAGCTCGGGCCAGAGGAAAAATCAACTGCCTATTGTTGGAGTCAGGAGCTCCCACGAGGTCCACTGAGTGTACAGTATGTGGTCCTGGACTGGTGGCAGTCATGTTGTTTCCTAAGGGGCAGCCGGTAGCAAGTCATATAAGTGACCCAAAATGAGTGACTAGAATTATGGCGACTCATTTTGGGTGCTTTTGTTGTGGGCTACCCTGCAGAATTGCGAGGGTATGCGAAAGCGACTAGGGTTAAGGGTGAACAGAAGGGAGGAATAGTGAGGGGAAGGGGAGGGACAGGGAAGGGGTTGTCAGGCACTGATGTACTTGCTGCTACTGAGTTAGCCATGTGGTGTGGTGGTGTGGGAGGCTAGCTGTGGCAGTGCAGGTACTGGGTTCCAGTCTGGGTACGGGTTACATTTTAACGCAGCAGCGAGCTGCAGCACTTAATTTTTTTCCAAGTATAGGTTTTGCCCCTTCCACAACATGCACTCCCCCTGGAGTTAGGGAATCTTAATTCAGAAGGGTGCGGTGTTGCAACGTCCCCTGCAGAGAACTCGAGGGGTTGCCCCACCAAAAAATACTTTATTTGTTCCGAAGTTGGGTCATCATACATAGTGTGTATAGCGCCAATTTGCTTTTCAACGATGTACACTTGCCGTAATAGCAATCACCATTTTGCAGTCACTATTTTGTCATGGAACTGGGGCAGCCAGACCAGCAGAGCAACAATTTGGCAAGAGGACCATTTTGTCTAACAAGGATAGTGACGGATTGAGTGATGATTCTGAACTGATGCAGCCAGTTAGCTGAGCTAAAACAGAAATTGTAATTTCCTGACTTTTTGTTTCTTGTTCCTGAACTTCCTGGACTGTGGACCCTCAGCCCCCATTACAGTTTGCCCCAGTTCCCCATGATGGGAAGTGTGTTTGCTGTCAGAAAGCGTATTACCTGCAGCAAACTTGGCCCAAAACAAAACAAAATGAAATCTCCTGCAGACAAGTTGCAGTTGTATTTCAGTAAACAGATATGAGCACTAACTAGCCTGCTGAATCTAGTTTCGATTAAATAATGTAGTGTTTTATGACTGAATTGTTTTGTTAAAGGAAAAAATATGTTGCTGAGGTACGGGTCTTCCAGTGTTTGGTTCTGTGACATTTTTTCATAATCAAATATTATTTGTGAAGTAATTCCTTCCCCCTATCCACTTTAGTGTATAAGATGGCCTTGAAAGATAACAGAACTTTGTTTCATCTTCAAGGTGAGCCTTAAAATGCACAACAGAGCATTTAAAACAACAGAGCTACTGGGGGCCTACTCCAGGCTTTTTACAAGCATTTTTCACACACTACATGCACAACATACATTAACCACTCTCTAAAAGAATTCCTCTTGAAAAATCCAGGTAACAGGCCTGCTGCGGGAGGAGTGCCATTTGCAAGTTCATCTAGGGGCGCGACATACCCTAAGGCCAGGCCCTGACTATTCCACATAGGAGACTGATAAACAAGTTGGGTAACTTGGGGGTGGGTAATACAATGGTAACCTGGGCAAGAAACTGGATAGTGAATAGGAGACAAAGGGTAGAGGTAAAAGAAGTTCACTATGAAGAAAGGCGAATAACCAGCAGGGTTCCTCAGGGTTCAGTGCTAGGACTGGTCCTCTTCAATGTCTTTATAAGTGACATAGTGGAGCAACTAGAAGGGAAGGTCTGACTCTTTGCAGATGACACCCATATCTGTAATAGAGTGGACACATTGGGATGGGGGTGAAAAGGATGGGCAGGGATCTAAAAAGACTGGAAGAGTGATCAAGGGTATGGCAGCTGGGTTTTAATACCAAAAAATGCAAAATAATACATTTGGGCTAGAGCAGTGCAGAATAGGAAAATTCTGAATCTGTGGAATTGTGATGAAATTTTGCAAAATTCCATGAAATTTTGTGGAATTTCATTGGCATTTTGTGGAATTCTTAAAATTTAGTGATTTGGTTATGACTCAACATCCATTTAAGCTAGAGCTCTGAAATTTGAAATATTTATTCAATTGGTTAATGACCATAAACATGCCAAACAGCATGCAATTTAGTGTCATGGGTTTAAACTTATAGGTGCTCAAATGTTGTCATTTTATTGTTTGTGCAAAATTTCATGAACATGTTTCATCTGCATATACCTTAATCTTCTATTGGGTCAGTGATCTTAAATTTGGCATGATTTCTTGATGACAGTTGTTCTGACAATGTACCATATTTCATGACAATATGATGCATAGTCTTATAATTATTAGTGCGCTAAATCTGTCATTTTACTTTTTTCAGGAAATTTCATGAAAACATTTCATCTGCGTTTAACTCAGGCACCTTTGGAGCCAGACATGTGTAAATTAGTACAGATAACCCTTTTGTAATGCTTATAGAATGATCTAACTATGGAGAGAATTAGATGAGAGATGTTTAAGTTACAGGGGTTCAAAACTTTATTCTGTAAATATTTGCAAAGCTTTGTAAAAATTATCAAAAATGTGAATGTTTTTAACTTCTCTGCTCTTGCATGCATAGAGTTAACATTTGACATGCATATCCATAGCCCATGTATCCAGGTGTCTAACACAACTGGATAAATTGGTTAAGCAGTTTTAATTTTGCAGAAGAAAAAAAATGATTAATAACATTTTCTCACATATTTATGATAGCATATTCTGTAGAAGTATCCAGAATTTTTTGTGTGGAATTTAACATTAACAATGCACATATAACTATTTCATTTGATAAGCTGGGCTGAGCGTTTTGCAGTCCTGCTGTTCCTCACTGGGTGACTCTCCCCCCCTCTTGTTTGGCATAGCTGAATTGTCTCAGTAGAACTACTGAGCCCACTGATATCTCTTTGTTCTTTACAGTGACAAGCTCCCTTAAAACTTGAGTTACCTACTCCTTTTCCTAGTGACCTACTATGTTGGAATAGTCAGAATTCTTTCTTCCTGCTGCCCAAGACATTGTCTTCCCCTTCTACATCTTTGTGAGTACCTCTAAGTCCTAGACTTGCAAGTACACCGGGCTCCCTAGATTATAAATTTACTGGATGTGATCCTTAAATATCTTGCATTCAGGTTGGAATTGTTGACACTCTGTGCTTTCTTGCTCCAACCTGGGGATATACCACTGTTGTGCTACCCACCTCAGCCGTCCATTTCTTGGTGAAACTGTGCATCTAACTCCAGAACCTGGTGACCCCCTGCACTACCTGCCTGTTATACCCATATCCTTTAATTTGAACCCCCCAGATAAGGTTGAGTGAAATTAGAAAATTCCAGTTTTATGGAATTTTTTGGGAACTTCTGCAATTTTCACAAAGACTCCTGGGATTTTACTTTAAGTACTGATGTTATTTTGCAATTTCTCACAGCAAGAAATTAATAAAATTGAGGCACACAGGGCCAGATATTCAGAAATGCACCAAAGGCTGACGCAAGTCTGGGGCAGTGCAAATACAATGCACCATGGTGCAATGATTGCCATATTCAGAGGTTGAACATGGTGACATGTGCCAGGGCAACATGACTGAATATGGAAGGGATGCGTCATGGCGCAACCAGACTTGAACCAAGGTACAAGAAAATGTGCCCATAGCACAACCAGAGATGCACCATGGTGCAACCAGACACGCGCCATGGTGCACAAAGACTAGCCCCAGGCAATTGTGGGAGCACAGTGGCAGAGTAAAGGTGTGGGACATGGCAGAGGAATATACCTGGGGACAGTACCAGGGATACACAGTGGCAAGCCACAGGTGGCCACCACCAGCAGGGCACACACTGGCACCCAGACATCCCCACCCCAGAAAACAACTGTGGCACAGAAAGCAGGCAACAGTTGGCACCAAGGGCCAATGGAGGGCCACCAATGGAGTCCCCCCAGCCATATGCTGTGCCCCCCCACTCAGACCCAAGCAAGCCACACCCAGGACCATGCTGCCAAGCATACACATGCTACACATCCCAGACAGCTGACTCATGGCCACCCCAAGGTACAGCCACTGACCAAGGGGCAGGACACCACTATACATGACCTGCACACTGACACATGCACACCACACAGACACATGCCACACCCCTGCAGCATGGCTTTGCATGCCAGCTGCAAAGCAAACACTGACACAGGCAGGTAAGCAAAATATATGTATTCAACAAAACTATGTACAAGTGCAAGGGGTGGAAAAGGGTAGGAAAGTGAGGGAAGGGGACAGGGAACAAGGACTGTACAGTGGGAAGGGGGACAAATGGGGAAGGGACAGCAGGGGTAATAGGGAATGGCTGGGGTTGAACTAAGGGCTGCCACAGCCCATGGCTGCCTGATGTCTCTTCCTCCCTCAGTCCACCAGCAGCACCCAGCGAACCTGTTGGGCCACCTCCAGGGTTGTTGAGGTAATCAGGATTATTTGGCACAGCAGCCTGCAGTAAAGGAGCAGCCTTGACCTCTGCTGGATGCCTATGACAAAGCATAGGACAGGTGATCAGTGCAAGGTCCCAAGGTATCATACTCACCCACTGTGTGCAATGGGCAGTGGGTACACACACCCCTGGAGTGGTGCCCTGACCACCCACAGGGGGTGGGCCAATGTCTGTCAGCAACCCAGCATGCCATGACAGTGCATGGCAGTGGACACTGCTGCCCAATGGCCATTCGACTGTGCAGTGACAGTCAGATGGCACAGGGCACCAGCAGCACCACAGCAACACCAGTGGCAGCTGGGAGCACACCCACCCCACCAACAGCTGGTACACATGTGCAATGGGCCATCCCACAGTGGCATGCACCATGCACAGTGTGCAACACACAGCTGCCATGGCACATGGCACAGGTGGCCATGGCTGCACCCACTCCTCTGCCGACCACCCAGTATTGTGCATAGGAACACAACAGTGCCTACCTGCCTGATGTGGCACTGCTTGGGCCTGGCCCACTGCTGCACCTCCACCACCACTGGGTCCTGCTGCAGCCTGCTGTGTCAGCACTGGCACTCCTGCGGCCCTCACCCAGCACTGATCTTCAGGTCCTGGGAATGGAACAAAGACAGGTACACATCAGAGAACTTTTTTCTCCAAACTTTGTGGGAAATGAAAGGAAGTATTATTAAAATCAATTTATAACAAACGTAAGTTGGCTATCCCCCCTATGGGCTGAAACATGTAACAAGAAAAATGGGGGGGGGGCGGTAAAGAGCCCTTAGATATCTTCACAGAGACCGCATGCATGGTGATATTCCTCAATATTCTTTTTATTTCCCTTACATTTCACTCTGTTCATAGAGCTTGTTCAAGGGTTTCTTGTCTTTTGTAAGTCTACAAAGTATATAAAATATAAATTAGAAATTCGTACTTAGTGCTTTTTTTGCATTCTTCATACCCAAATATAACTAATATTTGTTCACTCAAATAGTATAAGACAGCCTACCTATGGTAATTAATGTTTTGCCAATAATATCTTCTTTTAGATGATACAGTATTCATTTGGTTCCTAAAATAACAAAAAATGATTTTAAAAGCAGTCCACCTAACAACATGTGCTTTATTTTCAAAGTCCCACTAAACAGGTAACACTCCTTTATAACTAAGCTACAGCACCATACCTGCAGCAAAGATTTACTAGAGGTTTTTTTTAAAGTCCGTAACTTCAGAACTTCAAAAAGTCCCTAAATATGGTTCCTTTCTGTAAAACACAATAAAAGTCACCCTTTGTCTTACTTGCCCTTCATTTCCATAAACTAAAGTGCTCTTATCTGTTGTAAATGTATTGTTTACCTTCAGAACTGAGGCTTCTAATTCTACTTTGTAAAAGTTTTAAATTTTGAGATTCCCCTGGTAAATCAATGTCTCTTTGAAGGAGTTTTTCCTGTAAAAGAGAGTGAATATTTGCCACTAAGTGCCTTTCCATTCAAAAGAAAAACCAAAGGCTTCGTTATTAGTTTTGATATTGCCTCAGAGCAAGAAGTGGATTTACCTTTTGAAACAGAGTTCCAACTAGCAACATGCCATGCCCATGATGTGGCATTCTGCTGCAATGGTTGAGGTGCTGTGTGTGTATTCCCTCGTGAGCTTCCCCAGATAACTGATCTTGGAGTGACATAATGACATCACTACAATGTGTCAGTGCATGCACACTTGCCTCACAGCATTGACGCATGCTCATGGACTTTGCCATAGATGTGAAAGGCATCAGTTTTCTAGGGAAGCTCATATACCACACTATGGTTTCATGTGGACTGCCTTTTTACAACTGTTTTAACAACTAATAATATTACATAGTTATAGATCCATCTAACACTTTCTATGAATTTAATGCTTATTGTCTTTTATAACCAAATTGTTTTTTTTTATATGATTGCAAATATTAAGGAAATAGTGCTATTACATACTGTAGAACTTGAAATTTTCACTGTTAAATAATTTTTCCTATTTTCGCTGAAGCAACAATTTGCATGAAAATAAATTTGCGTTAACTAGAACTTTTAGTATTTTTTCCATTATAGTGAATGTGGTGACTGTAACTTAGCGCTAAAATAAATTTGCACAATTATGGTTACAATTTTATTTGCACTAAATTTACTTTGCTTGAAAATAACTAGATCTGTAATAGTTCATTAATCCCTCTGCCATTCTCTATGAATTTAATATACATAAATATCTATTGTCTTCTGTAGCCAAAATGTTATTCTATTCATTAGATGTCCCTATCTATGGATACCACAGTTTTAAACCTATAATATTATCACACATAACCATGTGCATAATATACAACAAATAAGGAATATTTACAGCAAATAAAATCATTCTGTAGAATATAAAACAAAAACTGAGGGATTTAAAAATGGGAAAAAAGGGAGGGAAAACAAGAAAGGTGAATGAAATAAAAGTAGGAGGAACTAGGGAAAGAATAGGAATTAGGGGGAGGTAAGGGAGGCAATGGATAAGGGGAAGGAAAGACAACAAGGTGGAAAAGCCACCCACAAACAACTACACAGGCATAAATCTTATAATGTTTTATACTTCCACAGTTAAACATTAATTCTAGCATTTCAATATGCCTGCCAATTCGTTTCAACATTCATTCCTATGTTTTTATCCAGTGTGTGAAGTTTGAAAATCCATCTCATCTCAGATTACAGTAATTTATCTCTATAATTTCCTCCCCTAAGTGGTAGTGTAACTTTTTCCAAACCCCAAAAGTGCAGGGAGGCACTGTTATGTCCCCTATTGTGAAAGTGCACTGCTACTGGTGAATTTATATCCCCATTCCTTATATCTCCCAAATGTTCCAGGATCCTGATTTTTATACTTCGGCTTGTCTGTCCTACGTATAGTAGGTCACAAGGGCATTGAATTACATATATTATTCCTTCTGAAATGCAAGTTATGTGCTGGACTATTTTATGTTGTTCTCCTGTGTGTGGATTCGTAAATACTGATTTTTTAGCTGTATTATGACATACCGCACATCTGCCACACTGGTATATTCCTGGTCTCAGAGGTCCCAATAGTAATTGTTCCCCTGGAGCTGTTGAAATTTTTAATTCAGACCTAACAACCCTGTCCTTATGGTTTCTCATTTTCTTAGCTACCACTATTTTACTGTTCTTTAAGGTATGGATTATCCATTTTTACCAAATGCCAGTGTTTTTGTATAATCCTTTTAATGTCAGGCATCCTATGGTTGTATTTAATTGGCATTACTAAAGAAGGATCTTGTGGCTTATTTAGAGTTTGCTGCTATAACTGGTTTATATCCTGATGTTTTATTCTTTCTTGTGCTTTTTTCAAAATACCCCACTGGTATCCTCTGTCCCTGAATCTCTCTACCATTACTTCTATTTCTTTTTCTGTATCTTTTGGTCTACTGCAATTCCTTTTTGCTCTTGTTAGTTGTGCATAAGGAATACTTTTCTTAAAATGAGGTTCATGAAAACTTTTGTTGTGTAATAAGGTATTTCTATCAGTATCTTTCCTATATAAACTTGTGTAATTATGGACATTTTCTAAATGAATGTTGAGGTCAAAAAATGGTATCTTAACTCTCTCATAGTTCATGACAAATTTGAGGTTTCTGTCCTTTGAGTTAAGTTCCATATGAAAGTCTTTTAACTCTTGTTCAGTTCCTTTCAGATCATAAACATATCATCTATATATATATATATATATATATATATATATGAGCCAAATATATACATGTGGATTAATCAGTCCTCCTATTTCTGTGAAAATGTGTTTATGTTCAAAACAGTCCATGTACACATTTGCATACACTGGTGCCATTACTGATCCCATGGCTGTGCCTCTAATTTGTTGAAAGAACTAACTGTCAAACTCAAAATAATTATATTGTAATATAAGTTATGCTAATTCTTGTAAAATTCTAGTTTTGTGGTGTGCATCTCTCTCCCTTTTATCCAAGAGAATACTAATGCATTCAACCCCTTCTCTATGGAGTATAGATGTATAAAGATCTGCAATATCTAGAGTAACTAGAAATACATCTTCTGGAATCCCTTATTCTGATACAGTATGCTATTCAATTTATGAATCATATTGATGGTGTCTTTTACAAATACACATGTTTTTGTGAATAAAGGTTGTAAGTGAAAATCTATAAACCTGGAAACAGGTTCAAATACAGAGCCGGTTCCTGAGACAACTGGTCTACCGGGGGATCTGGAATATTTTTGTGTATCTTGGGTATTGCATAGAATGTTGGAATTCTTGGATATTTATTGATCAGTAAATCAGTTTCCCATGTATGAAGCCAATTCATGACCATATATTGTTCCAAAAGATTTTTAAGTCATGCTAGAATATCATAGGTGGGATCTGAAGATAGTGGAGTATAGTTTTCCATGTTATTAATTAGTTTAAGACACATGTTTTTATATTGATCTCTATCCTGTATCACTATAGCTCCACCTTTATCAGCTCCTTTAATTAATATCCCTTTGTCGTTGCTTAAATCCTCTAATGCTCTTTGTTCTCTTTTTGATAAGTTATTATGAGGCAGAAGAACAGCATGTTTATCTTTGAAGAGATCCATAATTTCTTTTTCCACAATTTTTGAAAATATCTCTATCCCATGGTTTCTTCCTATTGGAGGGTTAAATTTGGACTTAACTTGTATTTTTTTGCTTCAAATCTTTTTGATACTTAGTTATTTCCTGATTTTCTGATGTTGCATAAAGATTTTTAAGTCTTAAAGTTCTAAAGAAATGTTGCATATCTACTTCTAAGCTAAATAAGTCTGCAGAATGGGATGGTGCAAATGACAGTCCCAAACTAAGTGCACTCTCTTCATCTGTTGTAAGAGGTCTTTTACTCAAATTGAAAATTGGAATAGAGTCAGTTCTCATGCTGTTCTCCCTCTGGTGGCATTGCCTTGCCTTGTTTGCCTTCCACCTTGCCATCCCCCATGTGGTTCCTCCCCCCCCCCCTGTATCCTTCCCCCTGGTGAGATATATTTCTATGTGTTACCTGTTAACATAGCTCATATTTTGGGTACTGTTCTGAAGTACTAGGTTGCTGCTCCTCAGATGGGGGTGTATTTACAGATGTTTTATTAGAGTCCCTTGTGTACCTATTATTGCTGTCTGAACCAAAGGTATCAGGGGAATTTTTCCAAAACTGATTTCTTCTGTTAAATGTTTTATATGTGTACACCCTTCCATCCCTATAATCATTAGTGTGCCTAATAAATTGTTTTACTTTTTGTTGTTTTAATCGCTCCTCGTACTGTTGAAATTTATTTTTAATTTCTTCCAAGTTCTTTTTGAATTTGTCTTCTTGCATTTTAAGTTTTAAAGATTCCTCTACACCCTTAATATCCACTTCCAGATTTTGTCTTACTTCTATGATAGCTTCGATTAGGGCATGCATAAAATCACTGCTGACTTTGTTCCTAATTCCATCCCATTTATGTTCAAGCTTAGATGATTTGATCCCTCTCACATCAGAGAACATCCACAGCATGTGTCCAACACCCCTGTGCACAGCATGTGCCCCTGCCCAACATGTCCTGCAAGGCTGTAGCTCAATGCAACTTGTGGCTGGCAATGCCACTCTGCAATGCACATGACGACAGTGTACTCCTCTGCAGGGCATGCTAGGCAGACAAGCCAGCACCACAGTACAGCACTAGAGCACACATGCAGCATAGGATGACTTACCTGGCCATGGCATGGCCCCTTTGCAGACACATGCCTGCAGCTGCCTCAGGTGCTCTGGGTCCTGCCTCATGAGGTCCCCATACCAGTGGCAGCATTGATCACTGGTTCTGGCCACCCCAGTATCCTGCACCAGCCTGGCAGTGATGCCCTACCAGACCTCTGTCCTGGGCTGTTGGAGGGGCAGCTGCCCAAACAGCCCTGGTGCATGTGGCTGCACACAGGCCACCAGATTGATGAGTTCAATGTCGGACCAATTACAGGCCCATTGGAATCCCCACTGCACCATCACAACCGTGGCTATATGTGGAGACAAAATGGCGGCCAGAGGCGCACATGTGCACAACATGCATGAGATGCATGCCTCGTGGAGGCATGCTCTGTGTCTGCCAATGCCGGAGATGTGCAACATGGGCATGGCATGACAGCATGTGGTGGTGAGGTCCCAAGGGGTCAAAGGGTCACAGTAGGGATCAGAGGTCACCTGGCACACTGTGCACCAGTGTGCAATAGAAACCATGGTGTACAGTGCGCCACGGCCCCTATTTTACAGCGGGTGCACAGTGCACAATAGGCAGTGGCACAACACTTGGTGCAGGTGCACTGTGGTCCTGTGCACTGTGCATGCATGGACATTGTGCTGTGACTTACTCCTGAGCAATTCCATTGTGCACAGAGCAAGTAAATGATATTCAGCTGCCAAATGCAAATCAGCTCATCAGCCAATGCACGGCACACTGGTGAAATTAGCATGTCATTAAAATTGCTCCAATGCTCATTTGCATGTGTTGCACTATAAAAGTGCCTTGGAACAGCACAGGCCATGGACTGGTATTGCAACCATCTGAGATAATTTGCGCTTGCTGCTGAGTACAACCAGCACAGCAGGGTGGACGAAGTAGGCTGCAGCTGACAGTGACACACATGTCTATGTCTACAGGTAGCACTATGTCAGAGTGTGAAGAGAATGAGGAGTGTGGGCCTGCTTGCAAACGCAGGCCCAACTTTACCAAGGCAGAGGCAGATGCCCTGTTTGAGCGCTACCTCGTTAGGGAGCCACTGCTGAGTGGTGCCACAGGCACACCACAGGCCAGGGTTGCGGCCTGGGAGGAGGTGGTGGTGAGTGTAAACCAGCAGGGCAGCCACCAGCGGGTGGTGCAGGAGTGCCAGAAGAAGGTTGGCACCGATAAACGCCACATCAAGGAGAAGATGACAGCCATTCCTGTAGCCTGGATAGCCACAGGAGGGAGGCCTGCTGATGTGCTACAGCTCTCGATGCAGGAAGACCTGGTGGCAGCCACCATGCACTGCAGCACTGTTGAGGATGTGCCGGGAGATGGGTTTCAGACAGGTGGAATCCCATCACTGCATGGTACGTATAATGGGCACACACAACATGCAGTGGCAAGATGTGGGATGGGGGGTTTTAGGGGGCTGGGAACATGCATCACTGACACATCTGATTTTTCTTTTAGCACCAGCATGCCTGCATGTGGTGGAAGGGGCACCAGCAGCAGCCGTGGTGGCAGACCCAGCCCCGGAGGACCAGCCATCCACCTCCATGGCATCTGGGGGCCTGATTGGCTACAGCACACACTGCTGTCCAGCCATATGTCCTGGGCATGGGGTCAGACGAGGCTCTGGCTGTGTTTCAGCAGGATGCCAGCCATAGCATCCTCTGCATGGAGATACAGATTGGGGTGGGGTCTGACACCGATGACGACCTGACCATGATCCTGGACAGCATGGGTGGTGTTGTGGGGGAGATGCCAATATCATGTACCAACACAGGCAGCACGCCCAATGGCCTGTCAGTGGTGGGACAGTTGCCCACCACCACTGCAGGTGCTGCCATGTGCACTGCCATGGCAGTGCCATGTGGTGATGGTGGTGCAGCTGCGTAGGCACTGGGCAGCATGCAGGGGCCAGAGGGGCAACAACGGCATGCAGCAAGGGACAGAGGGAAGCTGGACACGGGGTCCACTTCCAGGGCACCTGATAGGGACCTACCTCATGAGGAACCTCACTGTGCAGCATCCACCTGAGTGGGAGGCTGTGCAGCGCAGTCGTACACCACTGGTTGGCACTGACCCATTGTCAGAGCACACCTGATTGCTGTGGGCCTGCATGGATCAACAGGTGCTGCTGGTAGCTGGGGTGCATGTACTGCTCACAGAGGTGTGTCAGGTGGCCGAGAAGCGTGAGAGAGGCACTGCGCAGCTCCTGGAGGCTATTCAGCACTTGCAGGAGGACACGGCCTCATCTCAAGATCTCATTGCCAATGTGATCATGGATGGCCTTGCACTGCTGGCCCTCCTCAGGGCATGGCCAGCCACCTCACACACCACGTAGTGCACTGTCCACTCCATGAACCCGGCATCAAGTGACACCCTCCATGTCAATGCCAGGTTCTGCTGTTGGCATCCCAGGCCTGTTTGGGTGCCTACACACCCCTGCACAGACCCAGTCATGGTCCTGCAATTCAACCCCTGGGGGGCTGTTGCATACACCCCCTGTGGCTGGCGTGTAGCCTGTGGCTGCTGATTGGCTCTGGTGTGGCCGACCCTATGGCTGCAGTGGCCATGGTTCCATGCAGCGGACCTGATGTGCATGCCGCCCTGGCTTCAGTCTGCTGCAGCTGCCCTGTGAATGCATGGGCAGTGTGTGTGTGTGTGTGTTAAGTCACTTGCTCAGGGTCACACAGAATGCAAGTGGGGGCTGTGGGATTCAAACCCAGGTCTCCAGGTTTGCAGCTCAGAGCCTTAAACCACTGTGCTATACTGCCTCCATTTAGGAGTTGTAACACTGCAGGGATGGATGTCTCAGGTTTATCTAGGTATATTACCTTGTCGTCTATGTAGAGGGAGACTTTATTTTCTACTCCATTAATTAAAATTCCCTGTATGGAAGGGTTTTTCCTTATGGCTTGAGCCAGGGGCTCCATGCTCAGTGCAAACAGTAATGGGGATGGGGGCATCCCTGTCTGGTTCCCCTTGCTATGTCAAAAAAGTCAGAAGTTGTGTTATTTACTCTAACTCTGGCCCTAGTATTTTGATAACACATAGAGATCCACTTGAGGAAGTTGCCCCTTGCCCCCACATGTGCCAACACCTCTTTCATGTAGTCCCAATTTAGGCGATCAAATGCCCTTTCAGCGTCCAGGAAAATTGCCAATGGAGTAGAGTTGGTAGGATATTTATGAGTCATGATGTTAAGTAGTTTCCTAATATAGTGTATGGTGGAACATCATTCTCCACCGAAATCCATCCTTGTCGAAACCTTGTAGTCACACACTAGTGACGTTCGCAGTGCAGCAGAGCGATTTTTTCTACTGCACTGTGAACGTCACACACTGTGACCTCGAGCAGCATCTGACAGGGCTCACTACATAGACAGGACACATAGCGAAAGCAGCAATGCCGGTGGCAGTACTAATGTTTAGTGTTAAAACATTCAAAATGTAAAGTTCTTAAACAGTTAAAATGTCCAGCATGAAAACGTTCAAAATGTAAAGTTCTTTTTTCCTTCTAGTAACCCAGTAAAAATGTTTTGAAGCAGAAACATGCTGTAGTGATTTTTTTTTCCAAAAAACGACGTTCCACCATACACTATAAAGAAAAGTGCATGGGGAACAGTTGACAACAGGGCATCTTTCACCTCGTTGGCACTATGACGACGGATTACCTCTCGAGCTGTGCTCTTGAGGTAATCTGTCGTCATAGTGCCAACTTGGTGAAAGAATAGCCCTGTTGTCAGCTGTTCCCCATGCACTATCCTATATGTTGTCATATAACTGCCTATGTGGGATAAACCCAGTCTGATCCGGATGCACTAACAGTTCAATATGTTTTTGTAATCTAGTGTCTAAGATGTGGGTTAGAATTTTTAGATCCTGGTTAAGAAGGGAGATAGGCCCATACGAGTCGCTATGAGTGGGGGGCTTACCTGGTTTTGGGATAACTGATATTAAGGCCTCCTGCCATGAACCAGGAACAGAGCCTTCCTCCAGACTAGCATTGAAAATCTGCACTAGCCTGGGGGTCAGGGTTTTATTTAACTTCTTGTACCATTCAGCTGATAAGCCATCTGAGCCGGGTGTCCTACCTTCCTGGAGATTTCATATAGCTTCAAGTGTTTCTTGGGTTGATATCAGGGCCAATAGGGCCTCCTGTGCATTCTGTGGGAGGGTTGGTAAGGTCAGAGATCCGAGAAAAGTTCATACTTCCCCAGAAACCCTTTGTTCCACTTTATCTTCTGCATACAGCCTTTGTAAAAAGTTCTAAACTGGGAAGCAATGTCTCCCGGTCTAGACCACATCTTGTCTGGGTTTTGGGTATCCATGATCTGCAAACATGTCTTTCGGATTGTTTCTTATGAAGGTGGAAAGCCAGTAATCTTAAAGCCCTCCCCCCTCATTTCATCGTATTTTTGATTTGAAAAACGGAGGTAGCCTTCTGCTTTCGTATTCTGGAGTGAAAGGAGTTCTGCTCGGACCTGGCTTAATTCTTTCAATATCTTTTTAGAACCCGTATTTGGCTTGTGATGTGTTTCAAGTTCTGCCATGCTTTTCCTAAGCTTGATGGCCCTGGCCCTAGCTTGTTTCTTTTTAGCAGAGGCGTGACTAATTATTTGACTTTTAGTGACAGCCTTCAATGTATCCCACCAAATTAGAGGAGAGCAATCTTCTATTGGTGAATCCCACACTAGGTTTTTCACAGTTTGAGTCAAGATTTTGCTAAAAGTTTCCACATTCAACAATAATACATTTAATCTTCACAGAGAGGATTTATGTTCTGTTCCTAATGATAATTTGGCGCGGAGATAGGACTATGGTCGGATAGGGTAATTGGGTGAATTTTGGAGGATGAGAACAAATGCAGGTCCACTTTATGTGTAAACAATAGATCAATGTGTGAGTAAGAGTTCTGTACATGGGAAAAAAAGGAATAATACTGTTCTGAGCTATGTTGAGACCTCCATATGTTCAACAATCCTGGTTCCATTACCAAAGCCTTAAGTTTTTTGGTGGCTGCTTTATTCGTGGATACCCGACCGGATGAATGGTTCAAGCTGGGAGAAAGGACTATGTTAAAATTTCCCCCTAATAATAGGTGGCCTTGGGGTAAGCTTGCCAATTTATAAAAGATTTCTGTAAGAAATTTCTCTGTGCCCACATTTGGAGCATATACATTGACCAGATGCAGTGTTTTATCCTGCAGGGAACATGTTGCCCTTATGTATGTACCCTGGAGACCTTCCTCTGTAAATTGGATTTTCAGGGGGCTATTTTGTTTAACCAAGATCGCAACTCCAGCTTTTTTTGCTGTGGGGTGAGAGGCTGCGACTACATGGCCCATCCATCAACTTCGGAGCATGGCATTTTCCTGCTCCGATAAGTGGGTTTCCTGGAGAAACGCCACTTCACAGTTTAATTGCTGTAATTCCACTAATAATCTTGCGTATTTAATTGGAGAGTTGACACCTTTAACATTGTAGGAGACAATATTTAAATGTGCCATGGTAATCAGTGTTCAATGTTAAATCTTGTCTGAGGCTCCTTTAGGACCCCACCATTCCATTTCTTCCTTATTCTAACCAAAAGGACCCTTAAAAAAATCATTGGCCCAAGGAGTACCCCTTGAATTTAGGAGCGAGTGGCGTAGGTTAAACCCCACAGGGGAATACCCACTACCCCTCTATGCCCATCACCAAATGGATGACATAAGCTTTTGGCTTTTATTTAGATTACATCAATTCTCCAATGCCCCCCCAAAGGATTCTCTCTTTGTTGTTGCTTGCTTCTCACGGCAATTCACAGAATGCAGAGAGACTCCCCTCTTATCAACGAAAATGCTTCCCATGGTCTTTTTAGCCACCAGAGTCTGCAGTGGATGTACAGCTGCCTGCTCGGGGATGCGCTATAAATCAGGATTTGCTGGGGTGGCTCTACTGCTGCATCTTACCTAAGGCACATCAATACTAACCTCAGCAGGCCTCTGATCTCCATGACTCCCCTTCCCCTTAAAGAATATAAATGTGAATGGGGGATTTCCTCGTGGCTAGTCACGACAGAGGCACCACCCACCCCAAGAAGAAGGGGGCTAGACTCGCAACGTAGTCCACTCCCCTTCCCCATGGAGAAAAAGGAACAATGTGGGGGTAGACACAGCTTTATTCTACTTACCCCCGTACCCCCATGTAACACATTTGAGCGGGTACTGCTCTATTTAATTTACACAGCAACTTACTATGGTTGCAGTCTAGAAGTTAAGCACATGACAGCCTCCGTTTGAGAATGACCTGCTTTAACCCAGGTTTCACTACAAATTTGAGCTATTAGTTCTCACCCTCCTGGGTAAGCCGCACCTGACCTCAGCATTGTGGTAACTTAGGGGGTGGGGGATGAATGTTCTTCTCCTGAGATTGCTGACCTATCCTTAGTAAAAGATTTGTGATGTCTGTGGAAGCTTCATGGGGGGATCACTCCTGGAATCGCTCTTTTCTTATTTTGGCTTGAGGGGACCACTGACCACATTCCAGCTTTCAGATTGTGCTCCAGTCGCTCAATTTCGAGATCAGGGAGAGGGGTGTCTAGTTGTTGCAGCACTTGAAAGGCCTCCACCTGGGTCGGGAAGATCTTTGGTCTGGTCTCAAGGTAAATTTTGATTTTAGCCGGGAACAGCAATTGAGCCCTGATGTCTTTTTTAACCCATAAGTCTCCGATAACAGCTCTGACTCTTTGCCATTCCACTTATAGTGCTGACAAAAAGTCCTGATCGAAATAGATTGGGGTTCCTTTATACTGGAGGTCTCTATGCTGCCAGACGTCCTGTAAAATCCAGTCCTTACTTTGGAAGAACACCATCCGGACAAATCATGATCTCAGCCTCGCTGATGGGTCTTGTGGTTTCGCCACAAGTGAACAGTGAGCTTGATCAATGTCTAGTTTTATGTCTGAGTGCAAGGAAAGGACTGAACAGAGGACATTTTGTATAAAATCTGCTGTAGATGGGAAACTTTCTTCTGCTCCTTCCGGTATGCCATGTACTCTGAAATTGTTTCTCCTCAATCGGTTTTCTAAGTCCTGTAGACGGTTTTGAATTTCTGTGTCTCTCTGCAGCAGGAACACAATTAACCGCTCAGAGCTCTCCGGGGCCTCTGAGATCACAGTAAAGTTGGCAGCATTGGTAGATACCTTTTCATCTAGCACTTGGATGTCTTGCTTTAGGTCTGAGAGTGAGGCATTCATTTTATTGACTGTAGTGAGGATCTGCTGTAATGTTTGATTCAAGTTTTCAGGGTTGTTCGCCTCTGCTGTTTCTTGGTCTCCTGAGGATTCTGAGGGGGCCTGCCTGTGCTGCAACTGGGTCACAAATCCCTCTATGTCTTCATCCAACACCAACTGCTTTAATTTAGTGGATGTGCTGTTGGTTTTCAAGCTCTTTCCTCGATGATGCTTCCCCACCATTGCCGGCTATTGAGGGATCCTGATTTCGAGCAGAAAAATTCAGTTGAAGATGTAGGATGCACTTAGATTCAGGAGGTGGTTGAGGAGCAGCAGAAATGAGCATCTGGCCATCCTGGTGATGTCACCGGAAGCCTCTTCATTCCAAATTTAACAGTGATTCCACATCCGCTTCCAAATTTTGGAACACAGTAAATAATGTGCTCCAGCCCTCTCACTTTGCCTCTGGCATTACTAACCGCAGGTGCTCCACTGGTGAAGTTACTGAACCACTTACCATAATGAATGCCCTTAACGCCCAGTCTGTGGAAGGGCTATTGGTGATTGTGCACTCTTCCTACTGTCTACAGCCCCAGAAACTGCTGCTGCACTGGCCCACATTTTAACTGCTCCTTCTCTACTGGGATATTCCCCATGCTCTGGAAACATGCTGTGATTCCCTGCACAAAGATGGCCCCACAAACTCTCCTGCAAATTACTAACCAATCTCCCTGCTCTCTAGCCTCTCTAAAATCCTTCAGAGACTGATTGGCAGGCAACTATCACACTTTTTCTCTATGCAAAGTTTAATTTTGAACTACCAGTCTGAGTTCTGAGCAGCACATGCAGCATCCACCTCCCTTTTAAGATGCACAGATTTCATTCTCTTTGACATGGAAAATGGTCTGTCTACTGGTGTCATATTCTTTGGCCTGACAAAAGCTTTTGACATGGTAGATCACATCTTTCCTCCAACTAAACTCACTGGCTTGATTTTCAGAGTCCCAACAATAAAGCCCTTGGTGCACTGATAGTTTGGCACACAGGGCTTGCAGTATTCTCCCAGCTACCCATCATTGTTCTCAATCCCAAGGGCCAAATGTGACAAGTTAGACCAGGATTCCCCTCATCTACTCCACTCTCCATCACCTCAGCTGCTCCACTGGGACCTTTTCCTGGTTCCGGAGCTATTTCTCAGGCAGGTCCCAATCAATAAAACAAAACACAGGTGTTTGGAGCGTCACTGGTAAGTGCTTGTTGAAGAGAAGCAAAAACAACAAAACACAAATGAAAACAGCACTCGCAAGTCAGAAATAAATACAAGAAGCCAAATTGGCAATGAAACAGACAGCCAGAGCCCGCGGCTACAACCCAGAGCTTCGAGTCCAAGGCATGACTGACTTGTGAGTGCTGTTTTCTTTTGTGTTTTGTTGCTTTTCCCAATCGATAAACATTGGTGCTGCCTCCTCCCCTTCCCTTCCTGTCTCCATAGGGGTCCTTCAAGCCTCCATCATGGGCCCCCTGCTCTTTTCCATATTTATTAGCTCCTTTCCTGCCAACAACCTCTCCTGCAAGGCTCTTCTGTGTGCAGACAACCTCATCTTGTTCTATAACGACAAGTCCCTAACAAATATTTCCTCCACTGTAACCTTTAACTATGGTGCTGCCTATAACTGATTTATCTCTAACAGGCTCTTGGTTAATGTAAAGAAATCCCTAGACAATAAACCACAAATACTGTGCTATTCAGTCTTGTTTAATATTGTAACTTCCAATATAAACACTCATCATCGACATTTCCGGTAAACCCTTCATCAGATTTAACTTCTCCCATAGAACGTTATTTTATTGAAAGAGGACATCAAGAGTTGGCATAGAAATATGAAAACAGTGAATATGGAAATTTAAAATCAAGTGACAGTCGTTTCTATATTTTATGCATTGCAGCCATAGTACATTCCAGGAAGTTGAGGATTCAAAGCGTGAGTGATACGAATTAAATGAAGCTTTAAGGTTAGCATGTTCTATGTATTTAGTGGAACAATGTATGACTGTATACCCTAGAAAGTTGGTTGAAAATGAAAGATTTAAAACAAAGACTGTCTTATATTTGTTTATCAGAGGCCTGTGGTGGGAGTCAAACCTGAATGTGAATTTTGTAAAAAGTTGGAGCGTGATGCTAACAGAAATGAAATATAAAGGAAGACTACACTCATTTTTAAGTATTCTTTTTAGTTTGTGATCATTAGTTGAGAAATACAGAAGAAAAGTAACACAAGTTTTCATTTATATTTTATTAATTAGAGAAAACTGTTTTCCTGATGATGGGTTTACCCGAAACATCGATGATGAGTGTTTGTATTGGAAGTTACAGTATTAAACAAGACTGAATAGCACAGTATTTGTGGTTTATTATGTAGGAGTGAGTGGGCAATTCCATCCAGTATTACTTTCATTAGTTCAGCAGCAGCCTATACTGGTATCTGTGGCCTCTTCCTGGGAACAGATAGTAACAATTGTTTTTTGTTCAAACGTTTTCCGAGGTATTTGGCTGTACTGGACATGTCTTTCTTTTTGAAGATTACATTTGGCATGTGGCTTGGTTGTTGAAGACCAGGGGGCCTTATCCAGGAACTGAGAAGGATCTTTTGGGGGAGCTGTTAATTGGACATGAAGAACTTACATTTTGTTTTTAACTGCTACTAAATATTATGGACTAAAAGACTACCATTTGGATACAGTCTGCAGTGGGGATGTACAACAATTAGGTGGAATTCATGTACTGAGGTCTTTTTTTACATGTTTGGGAAATTATTATTTAGTACAGTATTTACATTTTCCTTGATTTGCATTGTGGACAATTAACTTTCATAGTGTTTTATAAGTAAGATAATTTGTATTGGATTTTTTGATAGCTTAAAAATATCTCTATAGGTAGAACGAGTAATTTTGATGAGATGGGTGTCATTACAGACAAAAGATCCCTAGCCAGAATCATTACAGAGTCAGAAGAGAATGCTGTTCTAGAGAAATGTAAGTCAAAAAGACAATTTACTGGCTAAGTTACCTCAAAAACAGTACAACATGATTACGAATTTTGTAGACAAAAACAGTTAAGATGGGATTGGCATGCTTTAACTCTTACAGAATATCTTAAACAAAAGAGAATTCCTAGAGGTTAAGGATCATAATAGAGCCAAATTTAAGATTTACCACTGAAGAACTAGTAGAGAAATGGGATGGAGGAAGGAATAGATGTTCAAAAGATTTCATGTTGATTCTGGTTGAGGCTCTTACTAAAGAGCTTGAGAAAATAGATAAAGATATCTTGGTTTTAGAAGAGGATGTTAAAAACAGATCTCTGTAGAAGAACTGAGTACTTTTTTGGATAGAGTGAATAAACAGATTGATGAATTTGAAAATGAAATTAGATCAGTTAAGATTACAAAGTTCAAACATGATTTAAATGACTATAGGGATGGAAAAGTGTATTCATGGTTTAAAAATAAAGACACTAGGAATAGAATGTTATATGTGTACAATCCAGATTCAGATGGGAACATTTACACTTCAAGTAGTGATATGGATGTGGAAACAAATAGAAGAGGGAGAAGATACCATTTTTAAAGAAGGAGAGATTACAGAGGCAGAGGCAGACAACAATAGGGGAGGCAAATTCAGGGTTATCAATATATAAGGAAAGAACAAGCGGTAATTTCAGATCCAGATGAAGGGGGTATCAGTATCCGGAAGAACAGAAATAAATATAGAGCAAGAAAATTATTCTCTCCCTAAAATACAGTGATGTCTTTTATGAGATCAAGAAGACCATTAATAAACATTGGAACATATTAGAATCTACAACTATGGGGGAGAAAGCTTTCCATATAGGGGTTCAGGTGGTAGCAAAAAAAGTTAAATAATTGACAAACTGATTGGTACATTCAGAACACAAAATACCCGAGTTGAGAAAAAAAGTTTTGTTTACAACTGAGGAACTTAGGGGAAACTATAGCTGCGGGAGATGTGTGCATTGTAATAATACTCACAAAATAAAGAACATTCGCAACACAAGCGCAAGTGAGGATTTCAAAATAAAAGAGTTTATAAATTGCCAAACAGAGGTTGTAATGTATGGAATCAAATGTCCTTGTGACCTTATGTATATAGGAAAAGCAAAAAGGTCATTAAAAGAAAGAGTAGGAGAGCATAAAGGGTACATTAGGAATACAGATTTTGCTTCTCCCATAGCATGTCATTTTATTGAAAAAGGACATCAATTACCATCATTAAATTTTTTTGGTATAGAAAAAGTTCACAGAGATAGCAGTAGAGGTAATTACAATTACAAATTACTTCTTAGAGAAGCAAGGTTTATTAACTATTTCCAAACAAACAACCCAGGATTTGGGTTAAACGAAATTATTGAATGGCAACCTATTTTGTAAAACTAAACATAGTGGGGAGCATTCGGTGACAGGGGATTCTTATTTTTGGAGTACTGCGACTCTGTAGGCTTATTTTAGTACTCTAAGTACAGGATTGATGGCACAACATTTTTTTTAAATACCTATAAGAAGGTGAAAGAGTATGCAGTTTAAATTTAGAAATTATGAGCAATTCTGACATCTAGTAATATGGTACTAGGAGCCGCCAGGAGGTGGCTGTGGTGCTCAATCAGGCACTGAGTGCTTGCGTTACACTCAAGCATTGGTTGCCAGATTCAGGGGGTGGAGCTCTTTTAGTATAAAAATGGGTGCAGTAGGCCCCACTTGTTACTCCTACCTGAGCAGGACCCAGAAGTTACATGCAGTAAGTAGAAGACTCTGTGAACATTTTAAAATAATGAGTGCTAAGATATGATATAAGAAGAGTAAAAAACACAAACATTTGTTATCTTCTTTTTTACTCGTAGTGCAACAAAGGCATAGTGAACCAGTACAAAAAGAAAAACAGAGTGAGAAGGAACAACTAAAGATAAAAAAGGTTAACGTTTTATATGGGTTCTAATAGGACTGAGAGTTGGCATAGAAATATGAAAAGAGCAAGTAGGGGAAATTTAAAAGCAAGTGACAGTCATTTCCATATTTTATGCATTGCAGCCATTGTGCATTCCAGGAAGTTGAGGATTCAAAGCTTGAGTGATACGAATTAAATGAAGCATTAAGGTTAGCATGTTCTATGTATTTAGTGGAACAATGTATGACTTTATACCCTAGAAAGTTGGTTGAAAATGAAAAATTTAAAACAATGACTGTGTTATATTTGTTTATCAAAGGCCTGTGGTGGGAGTCAAACCTGAATGTGAATTTTGCAAAATGTTGCAGTGTGATACTAACAGAAATGAATTGTAAGGGAAGACTACACTCATTTTTAAGTATTCTTTTCAGTTTGTGAACATTAGTTCAGAAATACAGAAGAAAAGTAATAAGAATTTCCATTTATATTTTATTAATTAGAGAAACCAGTTTTCCTGATGAAGGGTTTACCCAAAACGTCGATGATGAGTGTACTGGAAGTTACAATAGTAAACAAGATTGAATAGCACAGTATTTGTGGTTTATTGTGTAGGGGTAAGTGGGCCATTCCATCCAGTATTACTTTCATTGGTTTAGCAGCAGCCTATATTCGTATCTGTGGCCTCTCTCCAGGAACAGACAGTAACACTTGTTTTTTGTTCAAACATTTTTCAAGGTGTCTGGCTGTACTGGACAAGTTTCTCTTTTTAATGAAAAGAAAACAAAATCTATGCTGTTCGGTTCGAAACGGTATGTCAGCAAGGTCACCAAGTCATACTCCTCTCTACAAGTGCTCTCTCCAGGAGGCCCCTCCCTCCAAAATGTTCCTAGTTTCAAATACCCAAGAGTTACCCGGGACCCCTCTCGTGAGTTCATGGAACATGTCAACAACATCATACGAAGGGCAAACCAGAAACTTGTGGCTGCCTACCACCATAAGCTGTTCTTTACCTCGGAGGTGCACCTTGCAATTGTGCAAGGCAACCTTCTCCTCCTTATTGACTACTGCACTCCCATCTGTTCTGACGTGTTCTCTGTGCTGTGCTCCAGGCTCATCTCAGTTTATAACATTATACTGCATGTCGTTTTGTACTCCAGTTTCCCAACTCAACCCACTACTGTGACCTGCACCAGTCACTGGGATGGCTACCCCTCCAAGGATGGTTTGACTTTGCCCTTGGCTGTATAATAGACAATATGCTCAGAGGTGACCACCTGTTTCCGTTCTCATCTCTTCTCATGGGCAGAGTGGCATCCAGGTGTCTCCATGAATCATCCATCACCCCTCTTGAGGTCCCTAGAGTCTTTTCTGCCATGGGCAGCAAAGCCCTTTCCTGGTCTGCCCCCTCCCTATGGAACAAGCTCCTCATGTCACTCAGCTTGTCCACCTCTCACCCCTTTCAAAACCCACTACAAGGCCTGGCTGATGTCTGAAGCCAAATGCTATTGCTTCCCTGAGGTAAGTGGGTGTCCTTTCCCACCTATTTCCCTCCTTTTCCCCCTTCCATATTGTGGTGCCCTTTCTAGAGACTCCGGCACCCTACCATGCTCTGCCTTCTCCCCTTACCTTGATTTGTGCTCTCCTCTCTCCTGACTACATCATCACACTTATCATCTGTTGATTGTAATATTGTAACTGTGTATTTACCATACTTCCGAATTGTTTGCTGTACCTGGTACTATACTGTAACCTCAGTTTATGTATTGTCCCTATGTACCATGCTTATTGCACTGAACTATGTTGCCAGTTATACAGTTTGTACTACCTGTATATGCCTTACTCAATGTGCCATGCTACTGGCCCGTGTCATGCCTGAAAATGGTCTATTGGATCAGTGCACCTGCCAGGGAAAGAAAGAAAGAAAGAAAGAAAGAAAGAAAGAAAGAAAGAAAGAAAGAAAGAAAGAAACTTGTGCCATTTGGAGGACCTTTTTTATGGGGCTTGTGCCAAATATTTGGTGCAGGCTGACACAAAGTGTGAAAACTGTCACAACTGCGCCGAAAGTATTAAAATTGGGTGCAGTTACATCGAAGGAGTTTGGCACAGTTGTGCTAAGGAAAGGGATTGATGCAGGGCATGACACAAGTCCTGCGTCAACCTGTGAAAATTGAGCCCACTATTCCTGGTTCTCGTTATACCTTTCTGGCTGCACCCAGTCTGAATCTACTGGCTCAGCCCTCTCTGACCATAGGCAAATTAGTATGGAAATCTCTCAAGGCACTGTACTAGGGCCATTCGTTTTAATACTGTTATTAGTGACCTGACATGGGCTACAAAATCCTGCAATATCCATATGTATCTGGGTTACATTATCCTATATACAGCTGGTCACAGTCCCACTGATATTTCTATTGTCCTGCAATCTGAATTTTACATCCTCTTAGCCTGGTTCAAATCACATTGTTTAGCTCTGACCCAATCCAACAACTGTCTCCATGCTTTTTAGTACTAATAAAAGTTTGTTGGGCTGCCCTGACCAAATCATTAAAATCTCAAAAGGTTTTATTTTGAAATTAGTAGCCATAAATAAGTACCTCAGCATCCCACTTAATCAGTCCCAAGATTATTCCTCCAATATCAAGTCACTGGTTTCAAAGTAATATAGGGAGCTTGGAGCCATCTATAGGTTAGGAGACGGCCTTTCTTTAGGTATGAAAAAATACCTGGCTGAACATTTACTTCTACCAGTAACTGAATTTGGTGATGTGGCATATGGTATTGCCCCAAAATATCAGTTATCAAAGCTTAATTCCCTACTAAATGCCCTCTGCAGGTTTATATTTTGCTACGCTATCCAGACACATCACTGGCATCACTGCACATTATATGATTGCCTGAGCTGCCTTCATTCAAGGATAGCTGTGTGCAGCACCATGCACTTTATGGGTTCAAGTACTGGTCAAATAAACTCTCCAATTACCTTTGCATGCTGATCACCCCTGCTTCTCCTTTCAGCTACTATCTTCACTCCCACTTGTGAAATAGATTCTTTTTTCTTATGCAAAAGCAAAATTCTGGCCAACTTGCTTTCAGACATTCACTCCCACAGGTGTGGAACAACCTTGCCTTGGGCATCAGCCCACCCACAAGTATTACTTCAGTCAAACAGTTCCAGAAACATTTTATTGCATGTTATTGCAGCTGCACCTGATGACACATTTATGCTCTCATGTTCTACCAGCTGCTCTAGAAGTTGCTGTCTTTGGCTTATTATGCCTGTAAATATGTAGCCCCTGTAAAAATATTACAAATTTGTTCATACTGCAGTATATTCTTTTACCTCTCTCCCCTATCACCCCAGGTTACATCTGTAAATTTGTTTATTATTGTATCACTGTACATTTACCTGGTGGAATAGTTTCAATGTATACGTAAATGTGTTGGTACCATGGCTTGAAGCCTACCACAGTCACTAGGTGTCTGACCAAAAATGTGGCTGACTGGTGGTAGAGGTTAACTTCTGCAGCTAGAAACATGGAAACATAGAAAATTGACTGCAGAAGGAGACCAAATGTCCATCAAGTCTGCCCTTGAGATTCTGAGATCCTAGGTGATCCTGGGTCCTAGCCGGTAGATTCCCTTGTTGATCTGATTCTAGCATACTCCTTTTCCCAACCCCTTTTGACTGATGATATAGTTCTAGATCCCAACTACCTTCACAGGTAGTTTGTTCCATGGCTCCACAATCGTTTTTGAGAAATAATGCTTCCTAAGATCCCTCCTGAAACTCTCACCCCTCAGTTTCCATCCATGCCCCCTCATGCTTGAGTTGGGCACCTTGGTGAAGATGATATCAACAAAGGATTTTGGAGAGAAATGTGGTCCAGTGGATGAAGTGCCAAGCTATGAACCTGAGCTTGTTACAGCTCCTGCATCTTCATGCTCCTGGGTGTCCTCTCCGCTCCACTGAGGAAGGCCTCTTGGTAGTCCCTAGGGTAAGACTAAAATTATCCGGGGACTGGGCATTTGGGGTTTAATTGAGTCTTATCAGCCACATATATTTATTTTGTGATTGTTGTATTTGTATTTATTAGGTAGAGTTTAAAGTGTTAATGTATTTTATGCATTTAGTGTTATTTCTTTTGTAATTGTTTGTTTAATTAATATTTCAGAAAGACCTTTGAGCGTGAGCTCTTTTACTAAGGTTCCATGTCAGGGAGGACAATAAGACAATACACATATTCAGTGGTTACAGAGGTCTGATCAGTAGGCATTAAAGAGTGATTACATGACAATTAGACAAATAGGAGAAAAAAACTGAGCAGTTGTAATTGAATACTAAGCTATTTCTAATCGGTTGCCCTAGGTAGCACACCCCTGGAAACCTCCAAATCCATTGATAGACTATGGCAGAGTAACTGCATAGGGTTTAATGCTATCCCAGATGGCGAGAGGCTGGGTGACAGTGAAACAAGGGGGATTGGGTTTGAAACGAACTGCAGAGAGCGAAAGGTGGGGGATAGTGAGACGGGGGCTGTGATGGGGGGAGCAGCTCCAGAGGGCTTTGTCGAGTATAGTGTGGAGTGTGGAGGGGGTTGGGAGGGGGTTGGGAGGGGCACCCTGAGCCTCCAGGGAAGGGCGCGGTAAGCAAATAAAGACTACTACTACTACTGGATGAACTCTTATACAGTCCCTAGGCAACAAGTCACTTTAACTGGTTGTGATTCAGGCCCAGTCCATAATGCAGATGGGAATTCATGTAATCCAAACATATCCGGGCTGTATGCCTCCATGTCACACTGCTCAGAACCACCACCCATCATCCAGAGCAACTGCCCTCCACTCTCCCCATGCGTAGCAGCAGTAGTAGCAGTATACATTATTTTTTCTACCATAGATTATTGAAAAATGCAAAATGCAGCAAATACATAAGAGTATAAGTTCTTGTATATAAAAATATACAGTGATAAAAACATCAACATAAAAAAGTGATGCCATTGAATTATATGTCAAGATACCATTAAGAGAGTTGGTGACCCAGGTTTGGGAACAAAGCTGGGTTGCTCGGGGGTTGGCTGGGGGGGGGTGAGGAAGATTGAGCATCCCAGTGGAAGCTCATCTCTTCCACGGAGGGAGGCAAGACTGTTCCACTCAACATTGCCACCTAGGTGACCATGGATGGTGAAGCAGCTAGGAGCAGTGGTTGTGGGAGGGAGACACTCCCCGATGGAAGACATCAGCATGTCCGATAACATGCACACATCAGCTGTCATCTCTGTGGATCATCTGAGGGTCGAGGAAGAAAAAGGTTAACACTGCTGACTGCAAGCAGGATGAAGTCCATGGCTTCTCACAGACCCCCCACTGCCTACTGGACACAGGACCCACCACACCAAGCATGACATCCAGAGGGGGTTTGAGGAAACTCCAATTGTCCCGCAACCATGGGAAAGCTGTGGAGCAAAACGTGAGCCCTCAGAGTAGGTCCCAGACATGGCGGGGGATGGGGATGGGGATGGGAGAACCACAGGAGCAGAAGGGGGCCAGCCTAGCAAGAAGGGGGAAGATACCATGAGACAGGCAGCCCAACAGCATGGTGCACTGAGGCACTGGTACCACATCACCTACCACACCAGCAACCCGGGTTTGTGAAGGAACCAGAGACACTTAGGGCAGTCTGGAGGAAGGAGGAGGGAATATCCTTAGATAGCTCTTCTCCTTTAGGGAGATGAGCCCATGTTGATGCTTGGCTGCCACCTAGCGGAGGCAAGGTGAAGCAGTATGTGGCCGCCTCTCAGAGGGCTGGGTCAGGTATTTGAGCATGTGTGGCATCTTTATGACACATGCTCTGCCACTGCTTACAAGCTGAACTCCAGAAAGGGGAGAAAATGAGATAGAAGTTCATCCAGCTGATGGAATGACTCCGGCCACCTGCAGACTCTGCCCCCAATGAGCTAGGCTGTAAAACCAATGACCATATTTTTGCCTTGGTATAGGTGGGGGCCCCCAACCAACTCACAAGGGAAGGTGAGGCCAGGAGGAATGTGTGTGTGTGGTCAGTTAAGTCCAGGAAGAAGGCAGGGTGAAGGGCCTGGGTTGACCAGCATGTTTTAGGTCAGTCAGGCTGGAAGGAGGACAGACAACTAATGGGAAAAGAAAACACATCATAAGAGCAGAGAGGAAGAGTTCATTGAAAAGGTAGGTGGAAGAAAATTAGTGAATGCTACAAAGAAATGCAAACATGTAAACAGGGTTTTTTTTACACCCATGGAGGTTTGGGTCTGGCTACATAGAAGCATACAAACATAGACAATGACTGCAGAAAAAGACCCATGGCCCATCCAGTTTGCCTGTGTTCCCTATATTGCTTTGGACCTACTGTGCCTCCAGGGCCCTAGCCCTCCTCAACTGACCCCATTCTCCTCCCAATTTTTGCCACCTCAAGCAACCAATATACCCTTCATTCTGTCCCAGCTCCTGCTTGAAACCACCAACAGTTGTTGCACCTACAACTTCAGCTGCTAGACTGTTCCACAGCTCCACCACCCTTTCTGTAAAATAGTTCTTCCTCAGCCCTCCTGAACCATGCTCCTGCTAGTTTAGACTCATGTTTTTTTTTTTACCATGAGCTAATATTCCAGCCAAATAGATTCTTATAGTTCACTTTGTTGATTTCTTTTAGAAATTTGAAGGTCTCTATCATATCTTCCCTCATCCTTCTGGTCTCCAGCAAGTACATGTTCAGTGCCTAGAGGTGCTGCTCATAGGACTTGTCCTGTTGATCCTGAATAATTTTCATCACCCTGTGTTGCATCATCGCCATCCTACACCTATCATTTCTGAGGTGAGGACTCCAGAACTGGGCACAGTACTGCAGGTGTGGCCTTGATTGTTTGAGGGAGTCACTGATGATAACTCCAAGGTCCCGTACCTCAGCATTAGTGCTAAGTCTTGACCCACCCTTCTGGTACAAACATACCAGCATACGAAAATGCCAGCAGAAATAGGCCTTACGATCGGTCAAGTCTGCTCAATTGTACAGCTAGCCCTTCATCTCGCAGATGCTCCTCCCACTCCTCCCCTCCTTAGATTTACCCTTCCCCTCACCCTGTCCCATCCCCTCTTGAAACTGCCCACCATCTTACAGGTCACCACCTCCTGTGGGAGTGTTCCACTTGCCCATCACCCTTTCTGTGAAGAACTGTCTCCTTACCTCCCTCCTGAATCTATCTTCCTCCAGACTGTGACTGTGCCCTCTTGTATCCCTGCCTCTTCTTAATTGGAAGATCCCCTCTGTTTGAGTCTTGTTCATAACTTTCAAGTACTTAAAGGTCTCAATCATGTCCCCCCATCCCTCCTGTCTTCCAGTGAATACATATCTAGCTCGCTCAGCCTTTCCTCGTAGGGCTTGCCCTCCAATCCCTGTATCATTTTTGTCGTTGTATGCTGCACCCCCTCCAACAATCTGATATCCTTCCCCAGGTACCGATGCCAGAACTGCATGCAGTACTCAAAGTACGGCCTGACCAGTGACCTGTACAAGGGAAGGACTGCCTCCCTACTTCTGGAGGAGATTCCCCTTGCTATGCACCCCAGCATCTTGTTGGCCTTCGCTGCCGCCTTCCTACACTGAGCAGAGTTGTTTATGCTCCCCATTATAAGTACCCCTAGATCCTTTTCCTCTATGGTGCTACCCAACTGTACCCCTCACAGATGATAGTCCCTCCCCTGGTTCTTTGCTCCGAAGTGCATTACCTTGCACTTCTTAGCGTGATAGAAACTTTCAAGTATCTCAAGGAAATTAAAAAAGTATGAGAGGGTAGCATCTTCCAGAAGAAGAGATGTGCAAGAACAAGAGGGTACAATTTGAAGATAGAGGGGGGAGACGGCTCAGAGGTAATTCTCCCCAAGATGGCTGCTGAGCTGAGCGTACTGCTTTTTCGCGTGCTGTTATCTAGCGTATTGTTATCTTAACATTTTAAGTTTTTAGGTTATTTATTTTAAATTTGCTTACTTTTTAGTTTATTTGTTCGGTGGAGTCTTTTCTGGCTGAAAGCTGAGGATCATCGAGACCTTTTGTGAGCTACAGCTTTTTTCACGGTTTGTGTTTGACTGCCTGACTTCCAATATTAAACGCTGTGGAGTGGTCTGTATTGCTCACGACCTGAGTTTAAGACACTATAGGGTGCTACTGATATCGATATTGGAGTGGTTTATATGACTGCATCTGTTTCAGCACCTTGGCTGGGGTCATATCTGTGATTCTGTGCCCTGGATTTTTGAAATTACTTTTGCCTGCTGTTCAATTACATCCTGGATCAGGTGTGAGTGATTCAAGGTGGATTCACCCTATTTGAGATGCTTTGAGGGCGTTGTTGTGTTGCTACTCCTTTCTGCCTATCTACACTTCTGCTTGTACAGTTGAAAACTGAATTTTTGACCTAGTGCAGTCCGAGAGAGGATCCTTATGTTGCTGCCTTGTGTTGGGCTTTGAATTGGACGGTCCCGTTGTGCTCCTTCTGGATGTGGGGCTGGACTGTTGGTGGTGGTTGACCCGTCCCTGTGGGGTAACTGGTGGCTGGGGTTCAGGGCCGCTCGGTGAGCTGAGCCGTGGCTCTGCCGAGTAATCGACGGGGTGGGTTGTCGGCTTGCTTAGGTTCTCTGTAAGGCCGGCTAGTGGGCTGGCGTTGATGGAGAACCGAGGAAGTGACTGCGGATCTTTTCTGGCTGTGGTGCCTTTTGTGGGATTTTTTGGGACCCACTAATTCTTCATTCTCCTTGGCATATGATTGGTGAGTGAGGATCCCCATTTTAAGACCTTCTGCCTGCACCAGGTCAGACTTTTTATTTCTCATTTTTTTTTCTGTTAACAGTTTGGCAGTGAGAGTGCTTATGTTTTATTATCAGTCCACCAGGAAGTGAGAGGTCTAGGGGCTGAAATCATATATGATTTTTTACTATTTTTAGTTGACAGACAGTGGGAGTGTCAGTGCCTTTTCTTTTATTGCAACTCGCTCTACCTAGGGCTTCCTGGGGTTGAGATTTGCCGTCTGCAGCTAGTGCAGAATGCGGCAGCCAGGCTGTTGACTGGCTCTTCCAGGGCCAGTCATATAACGCCTGTGCTCCGTGGTCTGCACTGGTTGCCAGTTTACTGCGAATCACCTTTAAGGTCGGTTTGCTGACCTATAAGGCCCTACATGATCAGGGACCGGTTTACCTGAAAGATCTCCTTCATCCCTATTGTCCCCCGCTCTCTCCGATCCACTGACGAGGGATTGCTAGAGATTCCCATGGTTCGTTTAAAAACCTCAGGAGCTAGATATTTTAGTTTTATGGCTCCAACCCTGTGGAACTCTCTAACTCGTCAGGTGCGGGAAAGCCCTACTGTCCATAGTTTTAAAGAATCTTTGAAGACTCACCTTTTTAAGAAAGCATACAATGATTTTTAAATTGGTGTTTGTTGTACTTGTAATTGTTTGTTTAGTATTGTATTTTATTGAAATTGTTTTATCTAGTATTGTACAGGCGCCTTGGTTTTAGAAAGGCGCCTTAAACAAATAAATAAAGATTGAGATTGAGATTGAGATTGATTCAGTTTCCTGAGGCTGTGAAAGGGCTCTGAGGAGCTGAAGATATCTGTTATATATGCTTGACTTTCTCTGAAGTATAAGTATGGTACTTTATAATTGAGCTGCTCAACTGAGTGACGCCCTATAGTGCTTCAGGGAATCCCTGGAAGCATTTATTTATTTTAAAGGACAATAGTTTCGAAGCTGCCTGTAACTAGGAAGTGCTGGACTATTGGGACTTCTAAATGATTAATGCTCTATTTTTTTCTCCTTATATAAGTATTAAGTTAAGTGTTTCACCTTATATATTTTGTTTTTTCCTTTTCTTAAATGTGTAATGGTACTTGGATTTTTTGACCCCCCCCCGTGAGAGAGAGTGGAGGAGTGTATTATTATTTTTTGGCTACGTGAGATTGATAGGTTTGTTTTGTTTATTATTTTGTTTTATTTATTTATTTTATTTTATTATTTGTATTCTTCTTTAGTTTATTTCTTTTATTTATAATGTGTTGGGGAGGTTTAGTGATGGCTGGGCATTATTCCCCCACCAGGTTCAGGGAATTATGTCCCTTTGAATGTTCCCTATTGCCATTCGACACCTATTTTAGGTGTCGTGCTTTGGGCATTCTTAGGAAGCATAAGAAAAGGTGGAGGGCTGGGCCTGTTGGGGGACAGGAAGGGGGAGGGTGGATTGGGATTATGGGGTCCAGGAGATGCCCTGGGGTGAAATGGGGTCAGGATAGAGGTCATTCTTGTCCTGTCCCCATACCCAAGGACTCCGATCTTAATGGGAAGGTGCCAAGGTCTTCCCCGACAGCTCATACCACCTTGGCGGTGTTAAGCAATGCCAGATCTATTAAAAACAAGACAGCTATTATAGCTGATCTTGTTGGGTCAGCTGATCTGGCTTGCATCACCAAGACCTGGCTGGATGAAAATCCAGGCCCCGTATTGGCTTTAGCAACTCCAGCCAGGTTCTCGGTGATACACCGTCCAAGGTTGGATCATAGGGGCGGGGATGTGGCCATTATGTTTAAGACTGAGCTGGGCCTTGTGGATGTGCCATTGGGAAGTACCAGATCCTTTGAATATATCCTAGGAGAGGGTGTAGACTGCGGGATTCTCCTTGTCTACCGTCCACCAGGAGACAGTGGAGAATTCCTGCAGGAGATAGCAGACTTCATCGTCGACATGGTGTTGAGGTCCCCCAGATTGATAGTTCTGGGAGACTTCAGTGCTTGGGTAGACAATGAACTTTCACTCTTTGGTCAAAATCTCCTCCAGCTGATGATGACGCTGGGCCTAACACAGGTGGTTACCTCCTCGACCCATGTAGGGGGTCATTCACTGGACCTGGTCTTTCTTTTGGGCATGGAGATTGCTGACTTAAGGGTGGAACCAGTCAGCTGGTCTGACCATCACACCATAAGGTTCAGTTTCAGGGCTCCCTCTAATAGGTCTGCCCCTATGCAGATGGTTCAGTACCGCCCTTTAAGGGGCATTAAACCCAGTGACCTAATGGCGGTGCTGGATCTATCGGGCTTGTCAGATGAATGCATGAGTCCAGACGATCTTGTACTAGCCTATAACAAGGCTGTGGGAGATGCTCTGGACAAGATTGCTCCTGTTCGTGTTCGGCCTCTCACCCTTCATTCATGGAGCCACCGGTTTGATAGTTCCTTGAAGGAGCTGAGGCAAGTTGGCCGAAGGTTGGAGAGAGTCTGGCGGAAGTCCGGCCATGATGCTGACAGGCTTAGGTTGATGGCACATTATGACGGCTATCAATCAGAAATCACCTGTAAGAAGGCAGAATTCCTGTCCAGGGAGATTTCTGCTGCACAGAATCGACCGGTTCAGCTTTTCCATACTGTTGACAGACTGTGCAATCCAGTCTGTCTCCAGTCCAGAGAAGCCTTTTCTCAGCTTAGATGCGAGGAGTTCGCTCAGTTGTTTGCAGATAAGGTTGCCAGCATCAGGTCTGGCATCAGTCTGCCCTCCCATATGAGGGATTGCAGTGATCGACAGGAGGTGGCATGTACTCGGTCTGGCTGGTCAGATTTTCGCCGGCTGGAGTTCACTGACATTGTGAAGATCATCCAAACATTGCGACCAACTAGTTGTGGTTTGGATCCGGGTCCTACACCTCTTTTAATGGGATGTGTAGAAGTTATCTACCTGATCCTTGCTGACATTGTCTGGAAGTCTTTGGAGAAGGGAGTTTTTCCTGACCCCCTCAAGGAGGCAGTTGTTCGACCACTCCTTAAAAAATCTTCCTTGGATCCAGATTGTCCGACCTATCTCTAACCTGCCATTTGTTGGTCAGGTTATTGAAAAGGTGGTTGCATTGCAATTGGATGATCATCTTACAACTCACAATGTCTATGACACTCTCCAGTCTGGTTTTAGGAAGAAGCATAGCATGGAGACTGCCCTTGTCTGGGTATTGAATGACCTCCTAATGTCTAGAGATCGAAAGGCACATACCATTCTGGTCCTTTCTCGATCTCTCTGCTGCATTTGACACTGTGGACCATGGTGTGCTAATGGAGCACCTGTGATTCTTTTGTGGGCTGTCTGGTACAGCCCTCAAATGGTTCCATTCTTATCTCATGGACAGGTTTCAGAGAGTTGCCACTGGAATTTATTCCCTGGAGCTCACTCCCTGCCTTGGGGGGTACCTTAGGGTTCCATCTTCGCTCCCATGTTGTTTGCAGTGTATATGCTGCCATTGGGAGATATTATCAGGCGATACAGTCTGGGATTCCACTGCTATGCAGATGATACTCAGCTGTATCTGTCCTTTCTGCCCAGACAAGATGATGCACTCTCCGTGCTAAATAATTGCCTTGCTGAGATCAGTCTTTGGATGAGTTCCAGCTGGCTGAAACTGAATCAGAATAAGACTGAGGTACTGGTAGTGGATCCAGGTCGTCCAGGGGTGGGCTTGGGAGCTGGACAACCATCCGGTTTATTACTTGGTGGTGTGTCACTCTCTACCTCTGGTTAGGTCCATAATCTGGGCGTTATTTTCAATGATAGTTTGACCCTAAAATCTCAGGTGTCAGCTGTCATCAAATCCTCTTTTTACCATCTGAGGAATATCACCCGGGTGAAACACCTGGTCCCTCCGGGTGATCTTCCAACATTGGTCCATGCCTTTGTCATTTCCCATCTTGATTACTGCAATTCCCTCTACCTAGGGCTACCTGGAGTTGATATCCGCCACCTGCAGCTGGTGCAGAATGCGGTGTCCAGGCTTTTGACTGGGACTTCTAGAACCAGTCATATTACACTGTGCTCCACGAACTGCACTGGTTGCCTGTTTGGTGGCGCATCACCTTTAAGGTTGGTTTACTAACCTTTAAAGCCCTACATGATCAGGGACCCAGTTACCTGAAAGATCTCCTGATACCCTACTGCCCCCTCTGTCCTCTCCATTCCGCCGATGAGGGATTTCTGGAGATTCCCAGGGTTTGATTAAAGACATCTGGATCTCGTGCTTTTTGGTTTTCAGCACCAACCCTGTGGAATTCTCTGCTTCGTTGGTTGAGAGAATGCCCAACTGTCGATAGATATAAAATAGAGTTAAAGACATATTTATTTGGCTTAGTCTTTCCTAGCTGCAGATGATAGTTTTAATGTCTGTTCTTAAATTTTATTTATATGTATCGTTTTTATGTACAGCGCCTTGGTTTTGAAAGGCGCTATAAAAATAAAGATGCTTTGATTTGATTTAATGTTAGAAAGTATTTATTCACAGAGAGGGTTGTGGACGTATGGAACAGCCTTCCTGAGGAGGTTGTGGAGTCAGAAACAGTAGAAGAATTCAAAAATGCATGGGATAGGCATAAGGCAATTCTAGTGAGGGGTAGGAGGAAGTAAGCTGTTGATTAACTAAAGTCTGCAGCTTATACATCAGGTAGGGAAATGGGCAGACTAGTAGGGCTGTGCATGGGCCGAATAGTATTTTCCGAATACCACAAATAGTAGGCTTCCCGAATATTTGGATGCATTTTCCAAATAGTTCACTATTCGGCCACTATTCGGGAACTACTATTCGGTGAGATTTCCAAGTCTCGCAGAGCTTTATTGGCCAATCAAAAACTGTTTCTTGAGCTCAAAGGCAAGCACACCATGTGACTTCCTCACTCTGAGCCGGTAGAAGACAGGAGACAGTGGTTTCTGAGAGCTGCTCTGCAGTACTTTTGAGACTTTAAACTTGCTAATAAAGAAATAGAGTTTTGCTTCACAGGCTTTTTTGGGTCAGTATAGTTTTTTGATCAGTGTCAGAAAAGCTATGTTTGGCTTTCTGACAGGTATTTTGTCCTTATTGCTGTACTCAGTTACAGGGACTAGGAGGGCTGTCTGCTAACACACCTTCTCTGCTGCTGTCTGACATAGCTCCAGTGTGATTTGTTTGGGTGGAGCACATTTTATTTTTGTGTTTTTTTGGTTTTTTGCTGTTGTCTGGTTCCAGGCTTGGTTCCCTGCATGACTGATGAGGGTGTCTGCTAACTCCCCCTCCTGCAGGTCACTGCTTATAATTTGCTGTATAAGTGCAAAATATTTGATTTTGTGAGGCTTCACCCTGAATGTGCGTGCTTAATATATTTTTTCATGAGGCAGGGCCACATGTGCACACAGATTTTGAAATAAACTTCTTCAGTTCTAAGCCAGTCAGGCTTGACTCACTGAATTAGTATTGTTAGTCTCCTCTAGTTCTGGGGATAGATCCCTGTACACATGAGGAGAAGAAGAAGAAGAATCAGCATTTATATAGTGCTTTGCTTTTCATACACAGTGTATCCCAAAGTGCTTTACAAGCAATGCTAGACTGGTAGTGAAGTGACTGAATGTGTGGTGGCGGCCATATCGCACATCATCACCCACACATAGCCTGGATAATTGCATGAACCGGTTTATGGGAACGGGAATGTTGGCCAGGACACTGGGAAAGTTCCGTACTCTTTGCGAAGAGTGCCCTGGGTTCTTTTACTTCCACCTGGACACCCACCAGGACAACACCAGGAAGGGCAGAAGGGACCTTGGTTTAATGTCTCATCTGAAGGATGGCACACCCCAATAGTACAGCACCCCCCAATACTGCATTCGGATGCCAGTGATTTTTAGGTGCAAGTCCAATCCCAGTGTGGGACAAGAACCCACAACCTTCTGGTCCAAAAGCGCATGTGCTACCAGCTGAGCCAGCTGACATGGCGCTGACTCCCTTCCCTTCCCTCCCCCACTTCTACAGCCCACTGCACACAATTAAGCTGTGCTTGAGAAATATATCCCCCTGCGAGTCTGTGCCATGTGTGTGTGTGCACAGTTGTGCACATACATTTTTTTTGTTGGTTTATTGTTGTTTTGTTAATTAAACCATTGCACTTAGTGGGGCAGGTTTGTCTCACTGAGTTAACTGTATGTCATCTGTCTGTTCCTTGTTTGGTTCCATGTTTGACTAAATAGGTTGCCCTTTTCTTCCCCTTCTTAGTAGCAGTGTTTTACTTTTTTGTGGTGCAGTATAACTGGAAAGGTTGGTGTATTACTGTAGTTCCACAAGCACTAAGTAAAGCATCACACACATGGGTACTACGTAGTAATAGTTTGTATTTTACCCAGTAACCAGTAGTGACCTGATCCATCATGTCTTTAGCAATCTTGCAAACATGCTTGGTCCAGCCCCAGCAAAGCATCTGCACCGCTGGCCCCAAGTGGTGAGGGACAGGATGATAGACCACAAACATACAGCATATCCACACAATTACTGCTAGTGTTGTTCTTGGGCTGCCAAACCCACAATCTATGTAGAACAAAGGAAGCACTCAGAGGGGGCTGCAGTAACAAAATACAGTTAAGAGCAGTGCAGCATAAAGTTACCAATACATTTGTTTGTGCTAAGGCTGGAGGATGCCAATAGAGCCCTGGTGCTTTGACCAGAACCTGGTCTTTGCCAGGGTGCATGTTGGGAACGTACAAACATGCTATGAATATATAACCCTTTAAGAAACACACACTTTAAATAAGTGACGTTAAAATGAATGAGACTGAGATGCCCTTGTAACAAAACAATCCACAGCTAACATACCCAAGGATGAAACACTGCATCAGGATTATAGAATATAGTTCATACTGTGGTGCCAGACAGTATGCAATGCAGTATCTTGCAAAATTGCTGTAAAATGCTACAGTATGCTGCAAGGAGCAGTGTAATTTAATGGCAATTAAGCCCTCCAGTCATCCAATATTTTGTGGCATGGGATTTACTGCAAAGTACTGAATTGCATCTTGTCTTGCTCCACTGTAAATTATTGATACATAATACAATTCCAGAGAAGGTGGTGAGATAGACTACGTAGACAATGACATACAGGTGTCTCTCTTTATTCGATGGGCTCACATATTGTTCTCCCCAAGCAAGCCTTTTAGCTCTTGTAGCATTGGTAATAGTACTACTACCACTAATACCCTACTGCTAGTGTTACCACCTGTCCATCTGTTCGTTCACTGTCACATCCTGTTGTGCAGTAGTAGGGAGGAATTAGAGCATACATGCTTTGTGCAGCAAGCAGCAGACACCACCACCAGTGTCCCCACTGCTACCATTATGGCTGCTACATCCACAGCCAGTGTGCTTCCCACCACCACCAGTGCCATTCTTGCAGCAGCCACCCTTTCAGCTATCACCACTGCTGCAGACACTGCTACCACTATTCCTATGCCCATGGCTGAAGCACCTTCTACTCTATGTCTGTGACCGTGAACACCCTCTAGTGCTGACCTAATGCAATGCTTGATATTGTTTTCAGAGTGCTATGTGTGTGTTGTGGTGGATCAAGTGTGCCACATTAAGCTTGTGTTGCATTAGTGAGAGCTCAATGTTGGTGGCTGAAGTGTCATTGAGGTGTATATGGTATACCAGGTTCAATGGGTGATTAATGGTGTTGATGAAGTGCTTTTTAAAATTTACCTAAAAAGAAACCTTTTGTGGCAGAATACCGAATAATGAATACCGAATACTTGGGACCCAAATACTGAATATTCAGGAAAAGGTATTCGCACAGCCCTAGGTGGGCCAAGCGGTCCTTATCTGCAGTCAAATTATATGTTTCTATGTTGAACCCCAGCTGCCAAGTTTCTGACCATTCCTGCAGTTTAGTTAGGTTGTCCTGTAGCCTCTTCCATCCCTCGATGTCATCAACCACCGCCCCTATTTTGGTGTCGTCTGCAAGCAGACTGATCTTACTTTGGATCCCATGTGAGATATCAGCTATGAATAACCAGAACAACACTGGCCCCAGCACCGATCCCTGTTGCACCCCGCTCTCCACTGCCCTCGGTGCTGAAAGTTCCCCTCCCAGTACCACCCTGTGTTGCCTACCACTTTGCCAATTCTTTATCCATTTCACTGTCTTTGCTTCCACCCCCCCAGCCTCCTGTGCAATACAGGGTCAAAGGCCTTGCTGAAATCCAAATACAGGACATCCACTGCATGGCCCTTGTCTAGTTCCCTTGTCACCCAATCGTAGTACTCAGTGAGGTTGGTCTGGCACCCGCAGATCCGTTAACATCTCCCCATTGGATAGTACAAGGTCCAGAGTATTTTCTATCTAAGTTGGCCCATGGACCAACTGCATCAAGAAGCTGTCCTGAAATGCCTCTAACAGGACTTGCTCCCTTGCACTTGTGGTGATTGGGGTATTCCAAGCCACCCCAGGTAGGTTGAAGTACCCCACCACCACCATGTTATCCTTCCTGCAGACCCTTCGGATTAGCTCAGCTAACTCCCTGTACAGGTTCTCCAGTTGAGCTGGTGGTCTATAAACTACCCCCATACTCAGTGTCCTGCCTTTTGAGTCCTGAAAATGCATCCATAGGGCCTCTGTCCTGCTCTCTTCCCCCAGTCCCTTTCACACCTTATCCCCTCTCATACATAGATCACCCCCCTTGGTCCTATCCTTTCTGAATATCCTATACCCTGGGACCAACTGGGTGGCCCATGTTTCCATGATGGCCACAATAGCCACCCTCCCTTATGCTAATAGGGCCTGAAACTCAACTGACTTGTTTCCGAGGCTCCTCGCGTTTAGTGAGACCACTGTCCAACTCACTCCCTTCCCCTCCCTAACCCTTCTTCCTCCTTTCTCCCTCCCATGTCCCCTTCCCTTTACCTTCCCCATTAACTAGGGGGTAAGCTTGTCAGGCCCCCCACTATGGGATCCCGTCTACCAGCTGACCACTTGCCACCCCCCCATCTAGTTTTAATCCATCATTGTTTCTGCGTACTGCTCTATCTTCTGCTTCAGTACTGCTTTCCCTTCCTTGCTCAGGTGTGGCCTATCCCTGGTGTACAGATCATTCCTGTCTCAGGTTCTAGCCCAGCCATTCCTATGGCTCTGGTTCCCTTGGTGCATTACCTTGCACTTTTTGGGGTTGAATTTCAACTGCCAAACTTTAGATGACACCTCTAGCATTTGTAAGTCCCTATGTATTTTCCTGATTCACTTGTTATCATCTACCCTCCCACAGAGTTTAGTGTCAACTGTGAAGAGATACAACCTGCCCTGGATTCCCTCACCAGTGTCACTGATAAACATATTGAAGAGGACTGGACCTAGGACAGATCCCTGTGGTACATAACTTGTGGCCTTCCTCTCCTCTAATTTAACCCTGTTAACCACAAGCCTCTGCAGCCTCCCCTTTAGCCAGTTACTTACACAGTCTACTATGACCTCAGCAGCACCCAGATCCTTCATCTTCTTCAGCATGTAGCTGTGAGGCACCAAGCTGAAAGTCTTGCTGAAGATGAAATAGCATAAACCCACAGCATGGTCCCTATCCAATTCCATTATCATCCAGTCAAAGAAAACTATCACGTTAGTCTGACAAGACCTCCCTGCCATGAATCCATTTTTGCTTAGTATCCTGCAGCCCATTGCTGTACAAGTAGTCCAAGAGGTTCTCTTTGACCATTGACTGTATCAGTTTCCCTGCAATAGAGGTAAGACTTACAGGTCTGTAGTTCACTGTTTGTTCCTTTCCCCCACCCCCCCCTTTTATGGAGTGTAACCATGTCCCCCACCCTCCAATCTTTTGAACCACCCCCATCCTCAGTGAGCTACTGAACAGTCCTAGCAGGGTTTGACCAGTTCCACTGCCAGTTCTCTGAGTAACCTCAGATGCAACCCCTCTGGTCCATAGGCCTTATCTACCTTGAAGGTTGCCAACCCTTTCTGGACCCTTTTGCTTCTAAAAGTTGGCTGCCTCAGCTTCTGGATCCCCTTAGTGTCCACCCTGATGCCACTCTTTGTCAAGGGCCCACAGTCCTCCCTAGTGAAAACTGAGCAAAACTAGTTATTAAGAATGGCAATCTTTTGCCCATCCTCTTCTATCACCCTACCCCCCAGCTAGCCTTATGATTTCCCCTTCTTTTCTTCTGCACTCTTGACTGCCTCTGCAATATGCAACTCTGTGTCTGCTTTTCCTTCCTTATGTGCCTTCTTTGCATTCCTATCCTATTTTTCAATAAATATGTAACCCCTAGGTGGTGCTATCCTATGGGCTACTACCCCTGTCTGTGTGATTAGGCACTAGTTGAGGGGCCTGAGCTCGGTGAATGGGTGCCTCCACCTGGAGGAATGATTTTGGGGTAGCGTAGCTGCTGTTGGTATAGTCCTCCATGATAATATAACCACCCACCAACCCTTCTAGTGGCCTAAGCAGTTCAGCAACAGAACATTCACATTTACCATATGACCATAATAATATGCTCACAGTCCTTGCACTTAACATCAGAGCTGGATCTTCTGCATCTGCCCTGGAGACCCCTGAAAAATAAGACCAGCAATACAGTAATACAGCAGTAACCCCAACCAACGAGGTACACACTAGCCAGGTTAAACGTGAAAACCTACAATCTGGTTTATTCACGGGAAGTGAACAAGGGTGGGGCATAAATCTAGCAAGTGACTGGTATTTCTGATTCGATTCAGATTGATTCAGCATGCACAGTGAGTCACTTCAACACAGTCCCACAACCCTCGGTACCCAGTATGTTAAACAGGCTAGTCTGAAACATTGCCCAGGGTAGGCCAGCTCTGCATCTATTGTTGGGGCCCTTAGGAAGGAAAACAATTAACATGCACACAACCCAAATATTTGTAATCTGGAGTCAGATGGCTCAGTCCATTGCAATAAACCCAAACAAGAAAATCAGATGACACACAATGATTGTAGCTTATGTTGCGGGGAGCAACCCTGTTTTGTACTCACGCTACCCAGACCGGGATGCAGGACAGGCGAGATGAAGACCTCGTGATTTTGTACTGGATTGCCAGGGGAAGGAAGGCTTACATGATTCACCTCCTGGTGGTCGCTACCTGTTCAGTGGTGTTGAGCAGAGGGCTGAATCCAAGCGGGTCTTTCGCCTAGAATGTCTCTGAATTGGGAGCAGCGGCCTAGGCCAAGATGGCACAGCCCAGGCAGGAAGAACAGTTGAATAAAGTCCAAATAAAAGTATTGATTGATTGATGATGAAGCGCTGGAAAAGCCTCCAGCTAGTGTAACAGAACTTGCTGTGGGGAACCAAATCGAGACCCATGAGACACATTCAGCACATCTATAGCACTTAGTTAATCGCAGCTTCTCTGCGCAAACCTTTTGATCTGAGGCTCACTTCTGTCATCAGGCAGGCCGATCGCTTCTGGAGCAAGTCTTCGGTCCACTCGCGGGTAGTAATAACACACTTTCTCTCTGCCAAGGCAGGTCTCAGCCAGCAATTGGAGAAAGTCCAAATTTCGTACACAAGGCGCTACTCCAAACTGGAGAGGTAACAGGCAAGCAAGCAGATCCTTCCTGCCGATTCTCCCATGCTCCTAAAAGGAGCAGCTGCTCGATGGCTGGAGCTGTTTACTCTCCAAACTCCAACTCACGACTGACACTCTGCTTCAGGCAGTTCTGGGTATTTCCTCTGAGATCCAAAGGGTTCGATTGGCTAAGGGAGCTATCTGTCACAAAAAGGGCTCCCCCTCCAGGTCCATTTAGACACCAAACCCTTAAAACTACAATTCCTACAGAATTTCAATCCCACAAGATCTCTGGGGACTGTCTCCATCTTAGGTTCCCTGAGGTTTAATTGGTCCAACACTGGCAGTCCAGAACTAAAATGGTGGCTCTGTTCAAAAGTTCAAGCTGCAACTGAAAGCAGGTTAGTCAGGATCTCTCTCCGAATGGCTTCGTGTCATGAAGTCAGATGTAGTGTTCAACCCCGGGGACGCAATCTACATCCCACTTCTTCACAGAGAATACTTGGCTTCTTTGAGACAGCTTCTGGCTAACCCTGGCTTTCCATTTGGCAGGAAGGGGGGACTCCTTTAAGTCAAACTGGTTAGGGGTCACCTCATCACCCTCTCTGGGTCACTTCTTGCTGGGCAGCACAGCAGTAGCTGCACAATACACAGTGGCTAGTGTGCACCCTTGATTCACCCGAACCTCTCGATGTGACATATTCTGGACTTGCACCACAACCCACCGGGCGTAGGCATGGACCCAAGCAGGTAGAATGCTAGGCTTGACCAACAATCACTCAGGCAGTTTCCCCCTCTTCTAGGGCATCCAGCATAAGGATCTTATTTTTAACATCTGTCGTTCGATTGGTTCAACACTGGCAGTCCAGAACCAAAATGGTGGCTCTATTCAAACATTCAAGCTGCAATTGAAAGCAGGTTATACAAACTCCTTTGTTATACTGTAATTATTATTATGACAGATAAACAGTAAATAATCACTTTCCTTAACGGAACTCCCTCTGCGCAAATAGAGACTGCAGAATGGAGCAGAAATATGAACTGTCTGGCTGGTCACAAGTTTTAAATGAGTAACACAGTCCAGACTAATTTTCTCATACTGCATAGTTGCTCTCTTAAAGAGACAGGCATGGAGGCTTACTGGAGCACTCTCATGCAGACAATTAAAACTACTGGACACAGGACACCATCCTGACAGTGGGCATTAAACAGCAAAGGAAGACATTACGGGAACTCCTATTTGTAGGGGGTTTACAAATATTCTCCCCAGTCTTCTTTCCCCTGCTGCTTTGTATACTTGTAGAAGACATTTTTTGTGGCCATCACTGCTTACCTGACCTTTTCTAAGAACCATAATGGTCTCTTAAACCTGTTCTTTCTGGTTACCATTCTCATGCATAAGTTAGATGCCTCCAGAATGACCCCCGTAATTACCCCATCTCACTTCCACCCCACCTATGTTGTCCACCCCAACTAACTTTTCTCTGACCAGCTCCCTCAGCCTACTGAAGTACTCTCTCCTAATGTCAAGGACTTCAGCTCTCGAGTGGGCCAAGGGCCAGTTTGGTGTTTGGTCACTGTCCCTCAGTTGTTCCCCTATTTTCACAGCTCCTTCACACATGCATAAATATGAAGGCATACATTCCTTCATGCCTTTGGAGGCCCATTATGCTCTTAAAAGAGAACTGCAATTAACTTGAAAATTATTCTCCCAGTAGTACCTGTATTTTAAATGCTGGTTCCAGTTCGGTTGTTCTTCCTTCCCTATATATGCCTATTAGTAAACTCAGTGGGCATTTCTGATTTACGGTCTGTTGTTAAGTGCCATTTTAGAACTGTATGATGTAGTTTATGTTTCTTTCAGTCACACAGTTCTGTAGTAGACATTGGATGCATTGTGATAAAAATAATGGAAGTGCTAAGCAAGGGTCATAAACTACACCACAGAGTTCTAAAATGGCGCACTTCCACTAGGTTAACTAAATAGTCTGTAGAGCAGCTGGCACATCAGAGCAGTGGTAACACTACCACTGTGATGCTGACAACCTGGGTTCAGAAGCGAATCTGGGGTGTCAACGGGCCGACCACTGGGGGGAGGATCGAGCATCCATAGGACTGCTCTCCTCCTCCTCTGGGGGTGAGGATAGGCAGAACCCGGTGCTTGCCTGGCCACTTGCAGAAGCTGGGGGAAAGGAAATCCGGGCCAAGAAGGTAGGGATATGTGACAGACGTAGGTGCATGTCATTCAGGAGTGCGTGGCATGCACCATGACATCCTTGCACACCACACCTGCCCAGGAGATGAAAAACTGGAAGACAAGAATGGAAGAATTACAATAAGCACCAGCAGGCCCTGTTCCTGACCAGCTGGGCACACCAGCCTGAACTAGATTAGTTGAACAGTGGAGCTTGGGGAACCCCACCAACCCTGCTGAATGGGCAAACCCTGGGGGAAGATGGCCAGAAGGTATATCCTAGCAGATGTTGTGGTGACAGGGCTGGGGGCAATAGTATAAAGGAGGGTCAACCAGGGTAGGATGAAAAAGAGAGTAGTCTATAGAGTTGGAACAGTAACAAAACTGGAAGCCAGTATTTAAAAATCTGCTTCCACAGGGAAAATGACTAACATGTTTAGCGCAGTTCTCCTTTAAGCAACAAATGCAGTTCCATCTAGACTTTCAGCATTTGTGGATACACCGCAAAGCTGATATCACTAGTTCACTCAGTAGGTCACCAATTCCCAATTAAAAAACGTTCAAAAGAGTTTTTTTTTTTTTATGTAACAGTTGGCCATTACAATTTTTTTTTTCCAATTGTTTAACCAGGTGCGACACACTAAGCTGAAAGCTTGTTTACAGGTGCAACCTGGGAGCACAGGAAGTTAAATGGCTTGCTCAGGGTCACAAAGTATGCAAGTGGAGGCTGTGGGATTCAAACCCAGGTCTCCAGATTTGCAGCTCAGAGCCTTAAATCACTGCACTATACTGCCTCCCTAAATAAAGTGAGACAGAAATTCTTTGTTGCCGTATTGGTCCTTATTTTATTTATTTATTTGTGAGAATCAGTTTACAACCTTTGAGCCAGAGGCTCGTTTCCGAAGGTACCTCGTCACATTGAGACATACATAGCATTTAGATTACGTAGTACAGGTTTTCTTCAAGTAGGCGCCTGTTAGAGGCGCCACGTCACACTGTGGTCAAACAACATACATTTAAGTTACAGGACACTTGTAATAGAAATAGGTCTGACACAACTGGTTTCATTTGTTGTGCAATCAACTGGCATGAGACAGCATGCTCTGGCCAGGTTATACTTAGGAATGGCGTGCTGGGTAAGGGATGGGGCTGGACTAGGTGGGGAGCTGCCCGGTGGGCATTGTCACGGGTGGAGTGGTCGAGGTATAACACATACTCCACACAAACAGATGATTTGATATCTTTTACTGGACCAACAAAGTTGTTAAAAAAGAAAATAGGTGCTTTAGTATGTCTTATGGCTATTCTCAGGGGAGAAGCTATCTATTCTGTGACATTTGACCTTGAAATACCTTTCCTTTGATAAAACTCTGTTGTCTTTATATGGTCTTATGTTGATTTTTAAAAGCCGTTTAGGCCGATGGGATTTTTAACAACTTGTTATCTGATTTTTATGTTGTCTTGCACATGCACAAGCAACATTTTGTGACATCTTGGTGGAGTAGCAGGTTTTGGAGGTGCGGTCATGTTGTAGCCAATGGCGCCACTGCTTTTTGGGCTGGGCGCTGTGGCACTACTAAATGAGCTTGCTGTCTATGACAGCTGCTCAAAAGCATGCCACCAACTTGAAACAATTTTGCTGCTGCAATAAGGGAGTGACCCATCATTGCAGGGCACACCTTGCCTGGTGTAACATTTCAATAAACATGGCGGCAACTGTCGCCATCGGCGCCCAGTCCCCCTATCAGCATGCCCATTCCCAGTTAATTTGCTGATGGGAAGCCCAATCCCCATAGGTATAATGTCCCCCTATTTTAATTTGTCTGCTGAGGGGGGGTGCCCAATCCACCTTGGCATCATGTGCCCCCCCCAAAAACAGACACTTTTTATGTGCCGACAGGGGTTCCAATCCCTGTTGGCTTCAGTCCCTCTCCTAAAAAACACAGGTGGCACACTGGGTGCCCATCCCAATGTGCCAAGACAAACCTGTTAAAAAAAAAAATTCCTGTGATTTCTTTTTGTTTGTTTTTAACCTGTAAAAGAGAAAATGATCCCTTGTTGTCTCTGGTGCCCCCTCCCCAACCTGCACCAACCTCTGTGCTCCTTACCTCCCTGTACCCTCCACTCCCTTACCTCCAGAGCCTGGTGCGATGATCTTCGGTGGAGCGGGAACACATCTGCACTCTTCAAAGCCGACCGCGAACTGAAGAAATGCCATTAAGCTATATAATAGCATCAATGGGGTGTTTCAGCTTAGGTGGTTATCGTGGCCATTTTCATGACTTTTGGCTCCAAATTTTCAACATGGGGTTCTTGGGGCTCTACCTCATGAATGCAGTCACTGTCATGTCATTATTCGGTACTGAAAGGTGATTTTGTGGTCACTGCATGGAATCACTTTTCAGGACAGATTAATGAAATGACAGTGTTACTGTTCATGAGATGGGCTCCCAAAAAGCCTATGTTGCAAATCTGGTGAAATAAGTCCAAAAAAATGACTATGTTACAAGTGTGCTTTGTGCAGTTTCCATGTACTCTCATAACTTCGAGAATGTTTTATATTTCCACGCCAGATTTTCAACATTACCATTTCTGCACACCTCCTTATGAACAGTACAGCTGTCATTTTTCACATCCTGCCCGAAATGTGTTTTTACACATCTGGCACACAATGGCACAGTCGCTGTGGGAAATCAATGTTTGGGACAGGTTAAAAAAATCATAGTGACACTGTTCATGAGCAGAGGTCCCAAAATGCCTATGTTGAAAATTTGGTAAAAGAATTCCACAAAATGACTGTGTTACAAGCTGGTGTTGAGCAGTTTCCATGCATGCTCGTAACTTCGATTCGAGAATTTTTAATATTTTCATTCCAGATTTTCAACATTGCATTTTTTCATGCCTCCTTATGAACGGTACAGCTGTCATTTTTCACATCCTGTCTGAAATATGTTTTTGCACCTCTGGCACAGAATGGCACGATTGCTGTGGGAAATCAATGTTCAGGACAGATTAACAAAATCACAATGCCACTGTTCATGACAGGAGGTCCCAAATGCTTTCATGAGGTGGAGTCACAAAAAGGCCATGTTGAAAATTTGGAGCGCAAATACCAACAAACACCCGGGGCATTAGCGTTTCTAACCATAATGTCCCACCCTGTAGAGACTGACAGGTATCAGGCAAGTGCCTTTGGATTGCTGGCTGTAATGCTCATGCCATTCCATCCTCACCCCCACCCTTCAGCCAGTGACAGGCATCAACGTGTGCCTTGGATTCTTCAGCCCCAAAGTTCACCCCATTCTTCTATACTGCACCCATCTCAACAAATTTCCATATGGAATGGGGTGAGTGTAAGGCCCAATGACCCCAAGGCACAATGTGACACTTGTCAGAGTCTGTAGGGTAGGGTGAGGTGAAATGGCATGAGCATTATGACCGAAGACCCAAAGGCACACCTCAATGCCTGTCAGTCTCTGCAGGGTGGGGTGGGGTTGACATCAGTTCCATACTTCACTGCCATTCCTATTACGCAATTCACTAACTCCTGCACTACCAATGCCAATGCTAGCAAGACAACATTCAGCATGGACAAATGCTTGTTATGTATGATCTGGACTTTAAGAAAATGTATACTTCCAAACCGACTGTCATTGTTTTCTGAAGAAGAACTCTGTGTAATCCGAAAGCTCAAAGCACCAATTTTCTTTTTTAACTACTCTGTTGGTCCAATAAAAGGAATCAAATCATCTCTTTGTGTGGTAAAAGTGAGAGAAATAGTACAAAGGACAGACACATTCCCAGTGCACATACATTATTGCTCATAAATACAGAAAGTTAAAAAAATAATCTAGTAAATAAATCATGGACAAATCCAAATATTGTACAGTATATGGTTCAGTGTTGTTGTGTATGGAACTCCATTCACTGCCAGATGCTGTTGTATCACAGTAGTGATCTCAGAATGCCATTGTACCACAATAGCTACAGTATGTTACTACTGTGGAACAAAAGCATATAATTCTTTACTTATTAAGATTCATCCTGCTTACACTGCAGATTCATCATAAAAGAGATATCAGCAATGCTGAAAACATCCAAAGTTAACTGCTTTGTGTAAAGATAAGATAACTTGAAATGTTGTCAGCTCATGTAGCTATTACTTACATCACATTAAATGTTTTTAATCTTATCCCGTTTTTTGCTGTTTTCTGTTTTTTTTTACCATAAGATAGAGTTTAAAAGAAGATAAATTAATTAAAACAAACATATAATATACAAAATAATGCATGGCAACCACACAACAAGGCTAATGTTTCCATATCAGGGTGAGATGACATCAGACAGACTTCTTGAGCCTTTCCTTCAAGGACTATGATGTCATTTGACTCTCTATGGAAACACAGCTTTTTTTGTGGATAGTTGTCCATGCACTGTTCTCTCTATCTGTATAAAGGCTAGCCATTCTCTTAGATGATTCCATATTAACAAATAAAAAATAGCAAGCTAGTGATTCAATATAGCAGTCACTTAACAACAGTTTTTGATTGCAGCCCTGAAGAAATCATCACGTTTTGTGGCTAAACTCTGATATACTGATGCCATTAAAAGTTCCACAATTAGAGCTGTGCTAGAAATTAATGAGCTTACACTATTATCCAGAAAAACATATTCTATAATCCCTATATCATACATAGTCTACTACAATATGAGTGAGTTCTGTTCCACCCTACCCACAACTACGTATACAGTATGCTTTTCTTCATTTCATTCTTGTATTTATAATGTAATTCTATTCTTTTTGAGGGGACATCTCAAATCCAGCTGTAATCAGTATTCAACGTTCTTCTGGTAATTTTAAAGTTTCAAATATGGTTCCAGTCCATGGACAATAATACATTTTGCCAACCAAGGGATCTAGTGGGATTGCCACTAGTTTTCAAGATCAGTCTTTACAACTAAAGAGTATAATCTGTTTCAAAATACTTTCTTCACAACAGGGGAACTTCACACTGGGGTAGGCAGGATGAGTTGTGTAGGATACCATGCATTCAGTTGGATGCCCACTACAGCACTGTAGTGAAGTCCCCAATTCCAGATGGAATGGTGGACCATGGAATATGGCAGTCTTAAAGAACTGCCAAATCCCCATCAGGAATACCAGTAAGTGGTTGTAAGGACATGACCTGTTCCACAGTAACCCTCAGCTCTCACTACCTGCACAAAGGGCTGGGGCAGGTGTAGGGATAACCAGCTGGGCACTATAAAACATCCTGATGCCGGGCAAAGGGGAGAATGTAAATGCTACACCTTCTCCTTGGACCTCATAACCGGTACCTCCTTTGCCAGCCATCTGTACCATGTAAACAAGCCGAAGGGGGTAGTGGAAGAAATTGGGGAGGCAGAAATTGCCCCCCCCCAGGCTGAAGTAAAGAGCAGGGAGAACCTGACAGAAGAAGACTCTCTCAGGGTGCAAATTAATAATGGAAGCAGGGTGGTAAAAATAAAGGGGGATGGAAAAGGGACCATTAATAAGAAAGTGAGGTAGGAGAGGAAGGTAACAAAGGTAAAAAAGGGAGTAGCAGGCAGAGTGGTAACAAAATCTGGAAGGCCATGTGTGCAAATGCTAGAAGTCTAGGAAATAAGAATCAGGACCTACAGGTCATCATGGTAGAGGTCAACCTGGATATTATGCCATTACCATGTCATGGTGCTCAGAAAACCATGACTGGGACATGGCTATCCCAAGCAATGCTCTGGACAGGGTGGGATGGAAAATAGGGAGTGTGGTGCTTTATAAGAGAAGATGCATAAAAGAGATGGAGATACAGGAAATGGAGGGCAAAGGTAGTGTTGGTCACACTGGAGATGGGAAACTGAGCCAATATTCAAACTGGTGTGAATTACAGATCTTCAGCACAGGGGGAGGAGTTAGATAAGGTGCTGGTAAAAGCTACTGGAAAGATGGCAGGAAAGGGGAAGGTGCTGCTGGTGGGGGACTTCAGTCTGCCAGATGTAGATTGGAGCCTCCCAGCTGTGGCTTTTCCTAGAAGCAGGGACATCCTGGACTCCCTGCAGAGGGTGTTCCTAAGTCAACTAGTCAGTGAACCCAGTCATGATGGGACAGTACTGGACTTGGTATTAATTTGGTAAGAGGGACAGCATTGCCAATGTCATGGTGGGGGGGCCACCTGGGGACCACTGACCACAGTACAATGTGGTTCAATATAAAGATCACTGCAGAATCAAACCACACAAGGGTGAGGGTTTTCAACTTCTGGAGGGCAGATTTTATAAAGATGGGTGAATGCCTCAGGGAAGACCTGGTGGGGGGATTACCTGAGTGCTGTGAAGGAACAGTGGGTGAAACTAAAAGGGGGCATAGTAAAGGCAACAAACCTGTGTATCAAACAAGCGAACAAAAGCAAGAGCAAAAAGAGACTGGTATGGTTCTTGAAAGAGGTGGTGGAAAAGATAAAGGCTAAAAGGGTAGCATTCAGGAGGTATAAGGAGATGCAAAGGAAGGAGGATGTGGAGGCTTGTCATGGGAAGCAGGGAGAGCAGTAAGGAGCGCGAAGGTGCAAACTGAAGATAGAAAAGCCCCACTGGTAAAGAAAGGGGACTAGACTTTTTTTAGGTATGTAAGTGAAAAAAGAAGAACAGGGGAAGGACGGCAAAGTTAAAAAAGGAAGTGGGGACTATGCACAGAGGGACAAGCAAAGGCAGACATCTTGAACAAACACTTTTGTTCAGTGTTCACAGAGGAAGGAGAATGGGAGGGGCCACAGAAAAGTAACAGGAGCATTGGAGGGAGGTGGGCACTAGTCCGATTTCAGAGGAGAGAGTCCTGAAGGGACTCACTAATCTCAAAGTGGACAAAGCAATGTGGCCAGATGGGGGGCATTCAAGAGTGTTGAGGGAGCTCAGGGAGGTACAATATCAACTCCAGGCGTGGCAAAAGATCTAAATCCTAGCAGGATCTAGCAGTGTCTTGAAACTATAAAGCGCAATAAGAGTTTACTTAATATTCTACCTATTCTTCCTTCAGTTTTATGCAAAATTAGCTTTATAATTAATTTAATCAATCAATAAATTGGTTCCTGCTAATTTAATAATGCACAAGATAGTCTCCTCAGTACTTCTGTCCACCCTTTTTTTCATATAGCCTCTTCCACCTATCTCATTTCATATTATTATCGATCTCTACAGGATTATCTGGTTGCCAATGAGGGCCCAAGGTTTTATTGGTGGGACCAGGCTCTTCCGGCCTCTAACTCCCTACAAATTGGTCTGTCATCTGGAAACATTTATATATGTTAATAAGTTGGGACAGATACCACTTTATGCAATTTCGCATTATACATAACCTTCATTACACCCCATTCAAGTCGCATAGGATGGGTTGACTACCCACTGATTCTTGATCCAGATGTGGTAAAGAGCCTGGTACCTTGCTTCATATCTTGTGATCCTGTGAGACAGTTGTACCATTTTGGAATTCAAAGTACCATTTTGGAATTCAAATTGATTTCACCTAGATCCTTTTTCGGGACTGGCTGATGCTTTTCTTCCTGAAATATGTATTTTGGGTGAATATACTGATAACATGATTGGCAACAAGAGGTCACACATGGCTTTGATTTCGGCATGTGCGAAGAAGGTCATTCTTTGGCACAGGCTTAAACAGTGCATTCCCTACTTCCTAGAAAGGTATAAGGAGATGCTGTTTGCCTTGCAGGCTGAGCACATCATAGCAAGTATGTCAGATAAGTTGCCTAAATAGAAGCGTATTTGGGAACTTAAATGTTTTAAGCATTTGATTATATATTTTACCATTCCCAGTAACTTCCCGTGGAGAGACTGGTCAGGTGTCCTAACCTGTACTTCTCTGTGGCCTTATTTAATTCCCTCCGGTGGCAGGGTGGGTGGGTGTTGTAGGGGTGGAAGGAGGGGGGGTGAGTAGGGAGTATTTGTTGCTGTATGTAAAATGACTGTTTTTTTTTTTTTTATCTGTTCATGACCTCTTTTTTACCTCAATGTGCTTCCTGGATTTTATATGTTTCTGTGTGAGGTCTTCCCCATTTGATTCGCTATAATAAAGTTTATTCAATCTGAAAAAAAATAATAATGCATGAGATGACTACACACTGGTCAAACACAAACATAAATCAAATCTTACTTTTATTTTATTTTATCAACATCTTCTGCTGCAGGAAACCTAGTCCGGTCCTATTCTGTACTTCAAGTACTTTGTGAGATGCAGACTTTTAAGCATTGTAGGCGTCACTCTGCAAACTGCCCTCTATGGGCTCTGCAGCAGTTTGGTTTAGTCACTGTTTTTTTCTTGCATCTGCACTTCAACACAGGAATCTAAAGTTAGCTCTGCCTTTACTAATTTGATAAGCATGAGCACACTGGTTTTTCAAATGATTTTCACTCTGGTATTCAGCAAGCAAAATGCTACAAGTGGAATGGATAGCCTATAACTTGGCAGCCTAGCAGCAAGATGGCGATTCCACTAGATAGATGCCAGCGCATGTGCTTTTAAGTGCAGCGATTCAAAATGATATATATGTTGGTCCACAAATTCAAAAGAGATGTGCAGCAGAAAATGGAGATGCACCGCACATCTGGGGAAATGCGCGTAGGCACTATAGTCAAATGGCAGAGATGTGTCGTGCATGTCAGAATGCACAATCTCACATAGATAATGTATGTAGTGCAAAATGGGGGTTGGTGTATGAATGTGCCATGCATGGGAATATTCAGCCAAAATATGTGGCGCATGTGCTGTGCATCCCAGAAATGTGCCACACAAAGATTGGATGAAAAAAGGATGGCCTAAATTGGCCAGTCACCCAAATGCAGGCTGCAGAACTGCAGACAGGCACCCCCTGAGACAGCCCTTGGAGGTGCACTAGGATATGCTCCAGGCATGCACACACAGCAGTCATACCAGGATGGCAGTACCCAAAGCCACAGGTGCTGTGACACCTCTGGCACCACCCAGACAGCTACCCCCTACATCACACCATGGACATAGACGCCCATTCACCACATGCAGATGGCATTGGGTGCACCCCTGGCACACCGGTGGTGCAGACAGTCACACTGCAGCACATGTACTGGGGGCCATGGCCTGCACCCATGTGGCCTTCAGGACATCACCTGGTGGTGACATGTACCCATGGTGATGTCTGGGTCAACGGTGCCCAGGAGACCTGGTAGTACTGGTGGCAGCATGGGCATTATCCAGGGTCTGACAAGTGGCAAACACCCATAGTGGTACTCCATAGGTGAACACTTCATGCCTGTGCCATGCCCACACTGCCAGGAGCCACAGACATGACACCGATGCCACACCTGCAGTGTGACAATGCCACAGGGGTACTGCAGTTGCAGATTTCTGGGGCTGCCACAGTACCGACTTCTGTCTTGTTCCATTCCCTTTCTTACAGCATTTTCTCTTCCAATTTTGGGTGTGAACTCAGGTCTACAAGATGCAAATGTTGCTACTTACCTACTGGCCTGGCATCATGGGGTCAGCCTTGAAATGTGTAGTTTTTGATTTACAGCTGACAGTACAGCCTAGCGGTTAAAACCAAGAGCTGTGAACAAGCTTCTTTCATCCAGCAGAATGTCTTTTTATTCCAACATGCTCTTCTTTTATATTGTGTCACCGGAACAAGTCACTTAACCTCCCTCTGGTCCCAAAACACACCCAGAAATAAGCTGTAGTTGTATGCCTTTCCTGAAGACAGACAATAAAAACTATCTGAGCATGTGTTATGATTTTGAAAATATTATGCTCTTTCTAGCCAGATTTGACTTGGAAAAACAAACAAAATGGGACACCATTAATAGTTTTTCAATTGCAAAAACACATAGATGGACAACATTGTTAAAACATGAATAATCAGAATTGCATTATTAAAATATAGAATAATATATGGGTGAGTGTGTGTAACCAGAATTTTACACATACAGACACAAGGTATGGGATGCTACATTAACACCAAGGGAAAAGTCCAAGGAGTTTATAAAAACATCCCACACCAAGGGTGTGCGCAAAATTTTGATTTTTACATCCATCCACCCACTCATATATTATTTTATTTAATTAATGGTGATATTTTTTTCCCTTTCAGCACAGTTCAGTTAGCGCAGCACATTTCTCAGAGATAGACACACATACATACACGCATGCACACACTTCACGTGCATGCGCACACACACACACACACACAGCCTGTCTCTCACTTTTTTTCTTTCCTTTTTTACATTACAATTGGACTGGCATTCTGGAAAGTTGTGGTCCATTGGCAGAGCTGCAGCATGTAAGACACGCTCAAAGGACATGAGTGGCAAGATCAACCAGATTCATGTGTTTCCTTTACGGTAGAAAATCCCACTCCATCCAAAGTATTTCAGTAAGAAACTGTTATACTTTAAAGTTCATCAAAAAAAGTAAAATACTCTTTTAATAATGCATTTCAGGTTCTGCCTGTTTTAACAATGTTGTCCGTCTATGTGTTTTTGCAATTAGTAAACAATTAATGGTGTCCTACTTTTTTTCTTTTCAAGTCAACGTGCTCAGATTGTTTTCATTGTCTTTGTCAGGGAAAGGCACACAACTGGAGTACAACTTGTTTCTGTGTGCATTTTGGGACCACAGGGAGGATAAGTGACTTGTTCTGTTCACACAATATACAAGTAGAGCAAATTGGAATCAAACCCCATTCTACTGGATGAACAAAGCTTTTTCGCAGCTCTTTGCTTCAACCTTTAGGTTATGCTGCCAGCAGTTAATCAAAAACTACACATTTCAAGGCCGGCTCCATGCTGCAAGGCCAGTAGGTGCATAGCCACATTTGCATCTTGTAGACCTAAGTTCACCTCCGAAATTCTAAAAGAGAGAGAGAGAATGGAATAAGATGGAAGTGGATGCTGTGACAGCCCCAGAAATCTGCACTGACATGAACACAGCCAGAGTTTAGACATCTTGATACAGTATGGTGCCCCAATACCTGTTGACACCACAGAGTCAGCCTTGAGATATGTAGTTTTTAATGAACAGCTGGCAGTATAGCCTACAGGCCAAAGCAATTCTAAAAATGGATTAGTTTTACTAACAGTTTGAAATTTGCTATGTCAGTAATATTGATGAGAGTATTAACAAGGCCAACATACACCTGTTCGCTGATGACATGGTAGTATATATAAGTCGTCCAACACCTGAAGCCACCTGTGCAGATCTCCAGGTGGAATTTAATCAGCTCCAGAACCAGCTTCTTCACATAAAAATTCTTCTAAATGCTAAAAAAATAAAAGCAATGTTGTTCTCGCCCTATAGTCATGTGGTGAACCCAGCCAGCACCGGAGCATTACCTCAGATTACCACAATTCTTGGAGAGAAACTGGAGTTTGTTTCAAAGTTTAAATACTTACAGTAGGAGTATGGTTAGACCATAATCTTTCACTCAATGAGCACGTTGAAGACCTTGTAAAGAAACTAAAGCAGAGGGTGGAGCTATTCTTTGGAATTAACCAGTTCCTCACTAGAGATGCAAAAATGCACCTTGTCCAAACTACTTTTATCTCGCTGATTGACTATGCAGATTTCCTATATAGTCAATGTCCTGAAGCTTCACTTGCTAAGTTGGATACGCTTTACCACAGTGCTATCTGGTTTATTTCTGGTCTCCCCTTCTATACCCATCATTGGTCCTTGTACAAAGACATAGGGTGATCCTCACTTATGTTTAGGAATAATAGAAATGCAGTGTTCTGGACTTATAGAGTCATCACTAAATGGCTTTCACAGTATAAATTAGACCGTCTCTCTCTAAGTGAACCAGGAACGTACACTTTAAGAAGCTCATTCTGTATCACATTATGTATCCCCAAGGCTTCCTCCTGTTTTGGCAGAGTGGTTATTAGCTTCATGCTGCCATCCTTGTGGAACAAAGTGCAAAAATTATTGAAAATGAGCTGCCTCCTCTGTCTGAATACCTTTAAATCCCTATATGTGTGGAATGTGTGTGAGCCTTGCAATTGCTTCCCCAGCCCTTAATTTTGTCCTGAAGCTTAGTTTACTGCCCCCTGTGCTCAGCTGAATTTATGATTGCTTGTTATCTCAGGCGACTTTAGCTCTGTGGAGCTACTTATGACCCTAAATGTTTTACTCCCCTAGGAACTCCTGAACTGTTTGTTAGTCTCCTATGGCTGTCATGACTCCTAGACTTCTAGACACCCTGTTATCTTTATACATTGATTGATCTTTGGCTCTTCCCCCCCCCCTACCCTGGCCCAATTAATCTGCCCTACTCTATTATCATATTCTCCTGCATTATATCCCATTCTCACTATTACTTGCCCCTGTCCCCTGGGAACTCTCTAATCCCATTATGTTAGCCATTTCTCATGACCAGGACATGGTATCATTCCAGTTTTTCTTGACATCTGACAGTCCTTTGTCTACAGCCAGCACTTAAACCTGACCCTTTCTTTTTCTCCCCAGCTGAGGACAAGCTCTCCAGGGGCTCCCTGCCCCATATAATTGGGAAAACTCGATACCCGGTGGTTGGCACTTCCACAGCCACTGCCCGAGACCCAAGCCCAGACTCTCTACTAGCAAGTTATGGCAAAAGCTGCTAACCAATCAGAATGTGAGCGCTCTTTCAGCTCTGGCTTCTGATTGGTTCCAGCAGTCTGGTCCTGTGTTTCTTTCTAAGCCAAGCTAAAGTTTGATTTTTCCTGCTAAAAATTGCCTAAAAAACTGTACTTACTTATTTGCTAACTGTTAAGACCTTTATTTTTTCTGTTTAGATCATTAAGCTTAGGGAAACAGTGTGATTACACTCCATTCTGAAATGCTGTGCTTGCAACAGATCTCCCCACAAGCTGCCGACCCCTTACCCTACTCAAGTTTCTAATAAGCTACCTATTGTTTCTTCTGTAAATGTTACAGCACCACTCTGAGCTGCTAGGACTGTTGTAATATTGAATACTTACTTGTATTTAATTGTTATCTACTGTATTATTTGTCACTATTGTAAGTATCTCTGTATATATTGTATTACTTGGCCCAGATCTAACCTGGTCCATCTTGTAAATGAGCTTGCTCAATGATGTTCACCTGGCTAAATAAAGATTTTGATTGATTGATTGAAACGTAAAGTTGATAACTTACTAATTTCAATGCACATACAAAACAATTATAAATGTAAAAAATGTTGTACTAACACCTTAAAACACACTTAATGAAACAGATGATTTCCTATTTAACCTACAGTAAATGGAGGGCCAGGTTCCTCAGTTACATCATTTCCTGTCAGAAGCCTAAAACACATGGCTGCCCCTAGTCCTTAATTACAGGCTGATTTACATATGAATTACTCTGGACTGCAAAGGTTCACTCATACATATGATGGCTCACTCAAATTAGCTTTTTTTATGAACTTTCAGACATTAAGAAACCCTGTTGATGACAGTTCCCCTTTAAAGCTATCCAAGTCATAAAACATAATACACAATACAATACAATAAATAACAGCAGTAACATAGAAGACAGTTCAGCAACAGGTAGCATATAGGTAATGAGCTGTAATGTACAAGACTATTAATTAATTTGCTCCAGGTGGCAATTTTGGATTGGTTTTAGCAATGGATGGTTCCGATGCCATATGACATCTATGGGAAAAAATGTGTTTTAAATAATGTGATAATGAAGCAAGCTCAGGTTAATTACACCTCAAAAACATTTTGTCCTGAAAGTAAGACTGCACATGATTTTGAAAGGAAAAAAAGGGAAGGAATTTCCCAGTAGTTAGTAGGTTGTGAATTCCATACATTGGTGGCCCTGTACAGGGAAGACTGCTGCCCTTGTACAGCCTTCCTCAATAGTGTTTGGAGCCTGCTACTGCACATTACACGTGTAGCATACCCATTGGATGAAAAGGTTAAGAATTTTTAAATGCAGATTGGCATGAATCCTAGTACAACTTTTTTGCACAACAGTGTCAACTAGAAGAGCATTTGGTGATAGAAGGGTAACCAGTTGAGGTTACATAGAAACACAAAATTTGTCAGCAGGTAAGGGCCACTTGGCTCACCTAGGCTGCCAGTTTTTCCTCTTCCGACAGCATCACCACAGATCCTACTTGATCTCCTGTCTGTTACCCCTCACATGATAATATAGAGATCACACATGTGAAAATCATGCTTGAGATCAAGAGCAAATTTACAAGCCTGATTAAAAGCCAGGGAGATTATTCTCAAGGTTGACTTTGTAAGCAGCAAAATACAGCACCACACCAGTGTCAATAATTGGTACTTTTAGAATATGGACTAAAATCAGTTTAACCTCCTTTCTGATGTAATTCTTGTTCCAATAAAGTAAATCTATACATTGATGTATTATCCCAACCACAGCATCAATACGTGCAGAAAATGATAACAGTGGATGAAGAATAACCCCAGATATTTAAACACCTTCACCTGTTCAATAAGGTCCCTAGAGGGTGTGGTGATGCACAGGCTGTGACTATCCTTCATTCTGTGCCTACTTCGGAACAGCATTGTTTTAGTTTTATTTGCAGTGTTTATCAGTTTATTACCAGAAAACCAGATGCAGAAATTATTAAAGGCATGCGCTGACATTCTTAAGGTAAATCCTAGTTTCTATGAAAAATAACAGTATCACCCATATACAGTAAGGTTCTAGAGTAGTCACAGACTCTAGAAATGTTAATGAGCAAATTAAATAACAGTGAACCAAGGATAGAGCCCTGGGTAACCCTAGAATTAAGGGATAGTTTCTCAGAGAAGCTATGACCACACCTCACTTGCTGTGACCTACTGCCCAGCTAATCCAAGAAACAAGCAGCAGTCTCACCTGACAGACCCATTTCTAGAAGTTTTTCTTTTTTATCATCAAGTTGTGGTCAACTAAATCAAAGGCCTTAGGAAGGTCCAAAAGGGCTGCACCAAAGTATTCCCCTATGTCTGGGGCCACATGCAGTTCATCAGTCATGTCAATCACAGCAGTAGCAGTACTATAATATTAAAAAAAAAACAATGTTTTCCTTGGCTACAAGATAATGCCTGGAAATGTAATCCAACAGTTGATCATTAACCATTTTCTCAAGAGTCTTGGATGGGGGGGGTGGGATAATAGGGAGATGGACCTGTAGTTAGAGACAGCAGCAGTGTCACCCAACTTATGTGCAGCCACAGCAGTGGCTACATCCTGATGTCCAGTAAAAACCCATACTGTAATGAAAAGTTAAACAGCATTTGCATTGGGACTACAAGTTTATCGTTAGTCAACATGAACAACTTCATGTCTATTTGGTCCAGAGACACTCTAGTCTTGTCTGAGAATGTCATTAAATATTTCCAAAAAGTGTTTGATAAGTACTTAAAGCAAAATTTATGTACACTAGAACTGGAAATACAGTAGGGGTAAAAGCTGAATGATCTGACACTCACCGAAAAATGTTTTGCCACTTTAACTGAAAAATGATTAAGATAGCTAGCATTCACCATATTCAGTTAAGTTATTGATTTGGGCCTTTAAAACAGTAGGGGATTGATGACAAATTCTGGCTAGCATACAATTTAAATTGTTCCAGAGTTTCTGAGGGTCATTACTGGCATTCAGCTATGTAGTCTTAAAGTAGTCATTTCTTGTCTTTCTGGTTAGTTTTTTTTTTTTTGCAGTGGTTTCTCAATTCCTTGTATTTTATAAGACAACATTGTGAACCAGAGCTTCTGCAAGGTTTTCAGTAGTTATCCATTTCCTTAAATTCAGCATGCTGCTCAGGAAAAAAAACAAGTATTCTTGTCATCTTTTACTTGTTTCTTTTATGTGTGTGTGTGTGTGGGGGGGTCAAATTGATTGAAAGCCTCAGAAAAGACATTATAGAAATAGTGAAAGGCAAGACTGGTATCTGAAAGGCACTGTAAGACTTGCAAGTACACAGAATCCAGGTTATCATTTGATAGACAAAAATTGTCATTTTTTAAACCATAGGCAAATACATACTTTGGCTGGAGCCTACTGCTCATGGCTGACCAAGGAGTGGTCATTAATTTAGTCAGGTAAGTCCTCAACTTTCTTTATTCAATCAGGATGAGAAGCAGAATCCAGTCAATCTGGGATTCAGTTGAGTTTTTGTAATTAGTGCTGGTTGGGTTACTAATGATTTGGCAAAGAAAGAGTCCAGCTAATTTATCTTTATAGTGGTATTTTTACAGAACAGCTAATTTATATTAAAGTCACCATAGTTTTTTCATAATTCTGATTTAAATGGTCAGCATTATCCCAAAAATGTTGAAAGCCAAGTTCCACCAGGTTGGGAGAATATAGACCACACCTACAATTAAGTTTTTAAATCTCTGTCTGAATTTAATGTTAATAGGTAGGAATTCACATACTGGGTTAGTATCATTAGCTGGGAGGAATGTAATCATAGAATGGTCTTTTACGAATACAAGACAACCTCCACTTCTTTTTCCCTCCCGATCTTCTGAGACAGCTTATAGAAAGACAGTGATATTTCAGCAACATTCTTCTTCTTGGTTAACCAGGATTCCATGACTGCCACAACATCAGGATTTCTAATCAATACAAGAGCAGCAAATTCATCAAATTTCAGAAGTACTCTCCCCACGTTAATGTGCAGGCAGTCAATGAAACCTTTTATAGTACTTTGTAATACAAGGGCATTTACATGAGAAGGGCCATGGTTTGGATGGACAGTACTCAACAGAAGAACGTAAATTATGCAATTTTGACATGGCACATGTAAATTACAGACTGTCCCTACAGTGCTGGAACCTTTTACACTTAAGACTGAGGTCAATATAAGTCAAACATGGTTTAAAAACATCCAAGATGGAACCATATATGGAACTCCAAACCACCCCATTATACCAGTTAGATGGCCCAGCAGATATAGGTACTATCTAAATAGGGAGAACCTCAGATGTAACACCACAGTTACAGGCAGGGTCTTAGTCAAGTACTGTATTATATATGAGCATATACTAAGTAATGCAGAGAATAAAATAATGCAGTCAGGTAACAACAGTGTTTTTGAGCAACCAGCAGAGTACCTGGCCCTAGCCAATTTGCTCCTGCTGACTCCAGCAGACCAGTCCCTTCAGTTCAGCTGTCCCACTCATGCTGGACCCATGAGCACTGACCATATGGGACAGGCAGCCCTTTTCAAGCTCCTGGGCTCTGCTGTGAAGCACCTAATTGGTCCTTCAGAGTCTGTTTTGAAGCTTTGTGATTGGTGGGGGATACCACTCAGTTGATTGGTGTGGGAACTCGGGTGAACAGAGCCTGATTAGTCCATTTCTGGGCCACACCATGGAGCAAGTCAAAAAAGGAAGAGTGAGAGATCAGCAAGGTGAAGTAGTGGCTCCAGCCACAGGAAGACAGCATCTGTTGGGACCTGTGAGAGTGCAGCCTGACTCTATAGTGGCATTCCATAGTGGCATGTTCCCTTCTGTGGCAGGCAGCCCTTCCAAGTTCATGAGCTCTGCCTGCTGCATCAGAAATAAACTGTTTGACTATAGTATCAAACCATTTGATTTTTCAGTGATTTAAAACTTAATTTCATTTGAACTAACAAAAATGGTTCCATGTCAGAACTGTGAACACAGAACCAAGACTGTGATTCAGCGATGACTTGATGGCAAACAGGAAAAATGGTGACAGTTGTTTTTGTGTGGGGCTTTGCACACTGCACTCCCCATTGTGGGGGGCTTTGCCCCCCAAGCCCCACTTTCTAATTATACTAACTCTGAGGTTGTAACACCTAGGGGAAGGAAATGAAACTGTCACTGTCATTCCATTTGCCATCAAGCCATCTCTGTTTCCACAGTTGTGGTTTTTGTGTTGCTGTCATCACAGGCTACCAACTAGATGCCCCAAAGTGCAACTTTTAATAAATTTACCTCCCATGCAATGTCAGAGTTTTTAGCAAAGGGACACACTCAAACAAATGTTACCGTTCTCTGGTGCAGCCCACAATGGTGACTTTGACCTTTCAGATGTTTGCTTAGCTCTAGGCTAAGCATTTGTATGGTTCTGTTGGTTTTAAAACATGAGACTCATTTTGAAATGACACTTACCCAGAACATTTCCCTGGTGTATTGTAAAGTTAAATTTACAGTATCATTATGAAATGTCACTTGGCATTACCTAATCTTAAGAGCTGTAACTGCGTCACAAAACATCAGAGCTTGTAGGCTGATTGGTGAGTCAGGAAGTGGAGAGGGATTGTGCAGCCAGCCCCTCGGTGGCAAATTATGATCCCTTCCATTCCTGTTTGAGCTGAATAAAAAAAGTGAAATTAGCCAAGAGGTAAGGGAGCTCCCTCTTTAATATATTTTCAATTTAAAACATAATGAGAAAGGTGTTCTTTAAGGCACTGGTCAGCTCAAACATAACACTTTTTTTACAGAACATAAAAGAGCAGTCCCATCATTAAACATAAAGACCAGTACAGAGGCCCCACAAAATGTTGGCCTGCACTAAGCAGTAGAGGAAGTATGCAGTTTTTTTTTCTTCTACAGTTGCAACAATTGACATAGTCAGATATTTCCTGGAATAACTGTGATATCGTTAGAGAAATTCCTTCCCTGCCTGCAGTACCATGTAGGTCCTCAAGAGAGAATCTTAATTGAAATATCAATAAATATCTGGAAATATCTGACTATGTCAGTTGTTGCAACTGTACAAATGTGATGGTACTGTAGTTGCCTGAGTGAGAGGGTCACCCCCTTTGAGAAGGGGGAGACCATTAATTCACTTCAAAGCACTGTGAACTTTGCCAAGATTGAAAGGGAGGTTAAGAAGGAAGGAGACTGGAAGAGCTGTATCAGGAGCAGATAGGTGAAGAAGTTTGGGGAAAAGCCCATCAGGGCTATCATTTGAGGGGATTTAAGGATAGTAGAGCAGATTGTTTAGCAGTGGAGGAGATGAAGGAGAAAAATAATGTGGAAGCATGAAGAGGCAAATACAAGGGAGAAGTAAGGTATGTCAGGGGCAGGAGAGGGCAGAGTAGAAGCTGGAAGGGTAGGATGACAGAAAGAGGGAAAACTCAAGTAGTAAAGTGCTGGTTAAAGCAGGAGGTGATAAAGGGAGGGAAATATTGGAGAATACTCAGGTCTATGGTTATGCATGGGTTAGACATAAAGTGCATGGGATAGAAATAAAGGAATTCTGGAGGTCAGGAGTAAGGGGCAACAAACTTCTAGGAAAACATAAACTGAGCTTACAAACTCAAATGGGCAGACTGGGTGGGCCATAGGCCATTTTCTGCCGACACTGTCTATGTATCTATGTAGAGATAGTAGAAAGGGCTTGGATCAAAGACAAAGTGAATAACCTTACAGACTTTTGTTGGGGAGTTACAGCTATTTTTCAGTTTAGATGTAACATAGCCATACTCGGCATCCCTGATAGAATCGGGCCTGGCATTGAGGATATATGTTGGTACCATGCAGAGTAGCTACATATTTCTACATAGCTACATAATATTATTATTGTTATAAACATTTATATTGATATGACAACTTATAAGGATGTACTTTGTGTATACAAAAGTGTTAACACATGACAGACTGTCCAGTCATACTGAGCTACTGTGTTCTGATCCCAGGGTGCATTGTGACCTTCAACAAGTAGAGGTATCTAGTTACCACAACACAATCAGACAATAAATTGTATGAAAGATGCATCATTTGTTCGGTCCTGCAACTAAATGAGCAAGAAATACCAACTGTGCTGAAATATTTGGTGGCATTTCGCACAGTTTCATTCAATGAAAACTAAAATCACAACATAATTTTGTTCTGTTTCTGCCCTTTTTTGAATAATCCAAGGCAGTAATTTGTACTATGGGAATGCTAAACTATGAAATAACACAAGTCTTGCATGAAGATGAATTATTACACATTCAGCTTTGCAGTTTATTCATGAGGGAACCACATAATTGACCCATATAACATTTCCACAGAGCAATTATAGTTTAGCAATGGTTTTATAACTTATCGGTGATTTAGAGACCAAAGAGAACATTGTGTGCATGACACTCCAGCTGGAATTCATGTAAATTTTCTGCAGCCACCTTTGAAACTGAGATAAATGATAGAGACAGCACAATGTGTATTCAACAGTTTAGGGGGAAATAAATGCACAAATGAAGTACCCAAAATATATTTTCCAAGGAGACATCCACTTGGAGTCGCATTACAGTTTGCTAAAGAAAAGGTGTCTTAGAGTCAAACCACATATCCTTGATAAAACACTTGTTATTCTTACCAAGTCAAGTCAAATTTATTTTTTAAAAGCACTTTTTCAAAACCAAAGCATCTGTACAATATAAAAGCATCAAATTTAAACAATAACCATAAAATACACACACAGATTAAGATACCCATAAAATAAATAGCAGTAAAACCAGAGCTAGCCCAATTCCCCAAAGGCCTTTTCATATAAATAAGTCTTCAAACGTGGTTTCAAGTACCAGTAGCGCCATATGGCGTTGGAACCATCAATTTCTTCACCCAACCCAAAACAGGCACAAAATATAGAATGAGTTAAGAACTGAAGAAAAATATATTCTTTACATTTATAGCAATATTAACACTTTTGTTAAAAAAGAATAATATTGCTTTAAAAAAGTATCTCCTGTGACATCATCTAAGTACATAGCCCAAGCTGGAGTGCAATATGATATCATTTCTCTTCAATGTGGGTTTGAATTGGTTTAAAGTATTTTAAATTACAAGCAATTATTGGGAACAAGGTCAAGATATTATGATACTGTTTAGCACATCAGGAACATCCTCTACTTCTAGGTACAGTAGTTGTATCTTTCTTTTCCCCAATATACTTTATTGACTTTTGTCTTGCATGCATAACTATTGCACATAATCAAAAGTATGGTTAATGTACATTTTAACAAAGGTACAATACTCAGCTGTAAAACTGTATAAATAAAATAACACCCAGAAACACGTTGGTGCCTTCTGTGTTCTTAACCTTGGTTATTTAAGTAATAAAGTATGACCAGGGGTTATGTTAATATTCTAGTTAATCACCCCCAGGGGTGTAATGTGGCACGAGGCACAGCCAAGTGCCATATCACCCCAGGGAGTGATTAACTTCAACATTAACATAACCCCTGGAAGTACCTTATTGCTACTGTATTATAAAAAATGGGTTTAACTTTTTTTTTACCTGACCATATTTTTTTGTTTTTTGCTGGATTTTACACCCAATTAGAAGTAAAATAGTTCCTCCTCTGTGCTGCTGCTCTTGCTGAATGGTCCTGTGTTGTTCTGTGTTCAGATCTCAGAGCAAGAGCTCCAGTGCACATGAACAAATGTGAAAAAAATGCAAATGCCCATGTTTTATGCAGTGCTGTTCTAATGCCAAAAACATGTTGAGTGACAAGAGGAAATATGTTAAACCTTTTATCACTCTTTATCACACCTGAATAGGTGGTAATTGTAGTTTTACAGTCATTACATTACCTCCAGTGCTAGACTGCCTTCTACCCTACTACACTCTAATGGTGCTGTGTTTTTTGTTATTTTTTGTTAATGATTGACTGTATTTAAAGCACGGACACTAGCTGGCAGTATAGGTAGTGACAGTCCCAAGTCCTCTAATTCAAGTGAGCCCAGTTTGCTATCATTTATCTTATTTTATAGATTTCGGGTCAGGGTCTGCTTTGTTGTTTGCCGACTGACCTACGATCACCCCATGCTCAGAATAGCTGGATCCAGAAGCTATGATGATGAAACAGGCTTTACATTCAATCCCATTGCCATGGTCTGGCTGCCTGAACATGGATACTCACACCAACTGATCAGATCAGGTGATAGTGGGCCTTGATCCAGATCGAACTAACTACAGGAGACAGTGAGGAGAGTAGAGGACCATGGAGCAACCTATCAGCAGGATAGAGATGCCATGCTCTTAAAAAAAACTTGGAGAAACCAGATGGAGCCATAAGGGGCATGATAAAGCCGCAGCAGTATGCTTCTGAAAAAAGGGACAGATGCTTAATCAGGTCGAAAAACCTGCCACCTGGGTGTCCTGAATAAATGGCTTCTACTATATCAGCTGCAGTGTTAGTAAATGTAATGGCTGTGCCCAGAGCATGACTTAAATGGAAGCAATGCTCAGTGATCCTGATTGATTTTTTTTTCTTTAGCTGAAGGGAATTGATGTTTTCCTTTAAATTGAAAATCTGTTAGTTAGGTACCCATTCTAACTACAGTCTGCCCACCTACAGTTCACTTGGTTCTGTTTTGACTCTGTATACTGCCTAACTTGTATCATGTTGTCCTCTGTATGAACCTGTATCTCACTGTATCTGTATCTCATTGTACTCTCCCGGGTCGTACCTGAAAATAAGCATATAACTTGTCTAGTGTACTTACCTGGTCAACAAAAGCTAAATAAATAAATAAACAGTATTTCTCATTCTATGTCTGGACCAGTCCACCTCCCCTCCCCCCCCTCCGTTGAGAGAAAAGTCACGGTTGTTCATTTTAGGCTTTACAGTTGAGAAGATGTTGTAAGATACTGCATGTGTTGCAGGAAAAAAACTGATTATAGAAGTAAAAGACATGCCTCTTCAAAATGTTAACATTTTCCTTTTAATTATTTACACTGGCTAACAGTGAGTCCAATGATGGCTCTGTATTATATCAATGGAATGTTTACAAACATAGTCCCAGTGAAATTAGGGCTGCACAAGCATATTAATAAGGAGATTGATGTAGGGCTCTCATAATGCTGACAACCAATCAGAAAGCAGCATTTCTAATACCTTTTTATAATCTTCATTAATAATTATATTAATAATATATCACATGAACCCAATGAGTGGCCAGTGGTTGTTTAAGTGCAATGGGCAGAAGCACCATAAGACCTCAGTCTCTGAGCAAAGGATGTCCCATTTACCATTTCTAGGTTGTGTATGATATTACCTTAGAGTGCTATTACCCTGTATACTAATTTTGCTCATGATTCTTTCTTGATTTGATATGTTTCTAATGTTTACATATTTTATGACCACTGTCAGTGTGTTTCTATAGCTGTTGAAAATCAATAAAATAATACATTGCAAAAAAATAAGGTCTCAGTGTATCTCTATGGACTTTCTTATGGGAGTACATTTCACTAATGTCTGTCCTCATGCCCTCATATGGTGCATGTTTCTTCAAAAATATGAGGCCTCTGTCTTGCACTACTTATTATTTTTTCATTGTCATATTGCTCGACATGGCTGTATACCAAGCCTGAAATGTAGGGAGTATGCAGATTTCAAAGTGGTTAAAATACCCAACTTTGCTACTGTATAGCTCTTACCAGACAAGCTAGTTTATGGTGGCTTGTCTGTAGTCCTTCCATGTCTAACCAGTCCCCTATGAGGACCGCTGGGAGAAAACACTATCTGTTTTGCAAATATTTTTGTTGAGTTGCATATTCTGGTAGTATGTTGTTAAAAGTGGGCAGTTATACATCACATGAGACAAATCTGTCTCTTCCTGGGAGCATCTAGGACATTTCCCATCATAATATGAAGAAGTGTTAATCCCAGCAGGTTTGTAGTATGGCCTTGTGTGGTCATGAAATGAATGGCCCTAAATTTATTGTACATAAGCAGCCTCCATTCCTCCAGTATTCCTTCCCATCCTTCAGTAGTTATTTCCAACCCAGCTCAGTTTGCCTTTTTAATCTGTTCTGGTCCCCTGTGCTGAGAATGGGAAATGGAACTCTGCAGATGTGTGTACAATTTGGTGACCAGGCCAGTCATGTCTCCTGAGCTGTGTAAAATGCTAGCCAACCCTTAGGACTCTTGAATTTTGTAATCTTTTCCCAGCAGGGCACCAAAAAGATGTCTTTTTTGTAAATACCTGGTAAAAATGTGTCTGAGTTAAGCCAATTAGTTTCTCAGATCTTGAAAGGACAGTATTCCTGCTCAGTATAAATGTTCCAACAGTGAAATGCTTTGAGTCTCCCACACTTTGTATCCAGGATCTGTGAAGAAGGCAGGAACAGCAGGGTTGTTTCAGAGAGGCATCAGCAGAGTACTGAACTTTCAGCTGTTTCAGCTTATGAACTTTGTGCCATACCTGTAATAGATGCCCACTGCTTGTGTTCCCAAACCCTCCAAATACCTGACACAGTGTCTTTCCAGATCCCATGAATCAGCATCCTGCACGTCTCTGTCAAGGGATATCCAGAATGCTGCCCACTACTGTCACTGGTTAACTAAGTTAAAGCCTGGACTGCACTACCAGTACTGTTATGTGAATACTGCTTGTTTATGTACGTTTCTTCTGTATTTGTTTACCTTCCACCCCCTGTAACCGACGTGGAGCCTTTGCAAAAGAGTCTGTGACTCAAAGGATTGTAATTCTGATTATATTTAATAAATAAAAAAAAAAGATGCATTACAACTGGATTTATTTTCACCAATAAAAGGTTCTTGCTTGAGGAGCTATACAATAGGTTAATCAGCCTTGGTGTTCCTGCCCACCTTTTCTTGATCAGAATCCTCTCATTTTTACAATTCATTTCACATTGTACCACTCTCAAAGGCCTGCCAAATAACCTGCCTAATAATAATGTTTAAAATAAGGGGAACCAATGCCCTCTTTGACTGGGGGTAGTGACACGGGAGGGGCAGCACTGTTTGTAATGGGAAATAGTTTGCCCTATGTACAGTATGTCCTGTAATTACTTGCAGATATGAACCCCCAAGTATTTACAGTAAAGAACACTTTGGTCCATTGCAATGGGAGCTCCCATTGCAGAGCAGAATGATCACAGTCACACAGAGGCAGGACTATAGTTTCATTGAGGTTTATCTTGTAGCTTTAGAAAAGGCTCCAAAGGCCTGCAGAATTTTGATCAAGGCTAGCAGGGAGGTCTTTGGTTGAGCAGCACAAGCTAACAAATCATCTGTGTATAATGAGACTTTTGCCCCGTCCACTCTGTAATGCCCTTTATACTTCCATCTTCTCTCAGTCTGTGTGCTAGAGATTGCAGTGCCAAATCAAATAGTAAAGGGGATGGGGGTACCATGGCATAGCCCCCCTGCTAAGCACAAAAGAGTCCAAGATCCATGATTTCATTTTGGATCATCAATTTTGGTTGATTATATATTGCCTTGACCCAGCTTAAAAGTTTCTGTTTGAAACCCATTACGTGCCAGAGGTTGTCCCGCTTGGCCTCATCAAAGGCCTTTCCGGCATCAAATAAGACCACCACTGGGCAATTGTCTGAATGTCTCCCCTCCCTTTGCAATACCTGTAAGAAAGCATGGAGGTTACAGGCCCCCCCCCATAACAAAACCTGCTTCATCCTCAAAGAAGAGCAACCAAGATGGTGCAAGGCATGCAAGGGAAGACATATGAGCAGAGGTGTAAGGAGCTGGATCTGTACATGTTGGAGACTAGGAGAGAAAGGGGAAACATGATTGAAACTTTTAAATATGTGAAGGGGATAAACAAGGTAAGGGAAGGGTGTTTACATAAAAAGAAGGAGGGGGGCCAGTACTAGAGGACATAGCCTTAGACTGCAGGGAAGAAGATACAGAGGCAATGTGAGAGGGCCAGTCTTCACAGAGAGGGTGGTGGAGCCCTGGACTACCTGAAGAGGTGGTGGGGGTTGAATTGGTGGAGGAATTCAAGAGGGCATGGGACAGACATATGGGGCTGAACAGCAGGGGAGGGAGGGGCCAGCAGGGGGAAGAGTGGGGGGGGATAAGGCAGACTAGATGGGCCAGTGTGGTCCTTTTCTACTGTCAAGCTTCCATGATTCTATGATTCTCATGAATCAGTTTAGGGAGGGCTTTCTCCACCCTCCAGCCAGAATTTTTGCATTTAATAATGAAGTGAATCTGTATGGATGTGTATGACGCAACCATGTCCCATGGCTTTTCTGGTTTGGGGAGTACTGAGATCCCAACCTGGATGAAAGAACCTGGTAGTTTACCTTTCTCCAATGCAACCTGTAGGGTTTCAAAAGAGGGTATGGCATGGACAGAACAACTTTTTTATAAAGATATATCATTATGCTGCACAGCCCAGGAGCTTTCCCCATATTTAGTTGCCCCAGTGCTCATAGCACCACTTGTTTAGTTAAAGGAACATTTAACATTTCCCGCTAACCCTTGTTTAGGGCATTTATATTCTGGTAAAACAGGTTAGAATCTATCTGTAATACTGTGGCTGGATTCTCCAATCCTAATGTATACAGCTGATAGTAGAACTGGGCAACTCTGTCATTTATTTCTTGAGGTTTATATTTTACTATCCTAGTTTCCATTTGTGCATTATGTATATGTCTAGGTGATCCCTCTTGCTGCAACTGGTATGCAAGCAGCATGTCACATTTATTCTCTGTTTCATAAAACCTGGACTTCTGAGATCCCAAAGAACTCTGTATTAGTTTTGAGTGAATCTCATTATATCTCAGCTTTAGTTTGACTAAGTTGTGATACAGTTCTTAAATTCAGGTGGCCCAAAATTGTTTACCAATTTCTGAAGTCATGCTTCCATGGCAGCCCACTGTGCCTTACTTTCAGATTTTAGTTTGCTGTCAAAGGCTATTGCCCTCCCTCTTATGAATGCTTTAGTGAGTCTGAAAGAATGCCTAGCTATTCTTCTGAATTTTTATTTGTAACCCAGTACTCTTTCATCTCCATACTAAGCTGTTACGAAAGCTTTGCAGTTGAGCATGATTGGATCCAACATCAACACTTTTTGGTTAGAAATATCATCCTTACCCACCTGCCAGACTAGTTTCAAGGGGCATAGTCTAAAAGTAAAATTTTCAAATGCTCACATACTATAGTCAAGGCCCCTAGAATTCTGCAGCTTCAGAATTTTGTGCAGAACTTGCAATCTATCGCAGAACTTCTGCAGTGCAGCAGAATTCACTCTTCTTGGTGATTTTTTATTAATATTTCTGTTTATACGTAGAATCTAGTTCCCTTCCCCTCTTTTTATATCCAAACCCCCCTATATATTCAGAATGTGATGTTATCATTGCTATAACATCATACTTTAGCTAATGAAATGGCTGCATTCTGCAACAGAAATGAACAGTCACTTATCTACCACAGCTCCCACTGCCAGAGATGGTAGCATAGCACATCATGCATGGTGATATTTGTTCAACCTGCACTACAGCCTAATACAATTTTCATTCTTACATTGTTGCACTAGGGCCAACTTAAACAAAACCTTGTCAATAGCACAGACCTGTTAAGTCCATACCTCACTTTGTACAAACCTATTTGTGCCTTTAAGGTCTAGAGATGCTATCTAAAATTATTAACTGGTAATATGAATTTAACTGTCTAAATTTTTAAGAAAAATAAAATAATTATGCCCAGAAAATTGAAATATAATAATGTGTAGACCTGTTGAAAGAATAGACCTCTTAAATAAATAATTGCACTGTACGCATTTTTGCCAGGGCTATTGATTACATATTGTCATTGGTTGATAGAATCACCTAAAAGTTATTGAGAAATGTTGTGTGCAGGGACAGCTGTTGGGCCAGAGGGTAGCATGATGTGTTTCCATGCCAGCAACTCAGGTTCAGAGATTAGCTCTGGGAGCTGGCTGGGCAGCACAAGGATTGGTGGAACACATCACTGCTCGGAGCCTGGGAAGGTATGGTGCGGTGTTCTGTCACATGTTGGACACATTGTGATGGGCTGGAGAGCTGTATCTCACAATTGGCTCACATGCATGTTATGGCCTGATGGTGTTACACAGTGTGTCAGGGAAAGCAGGTTGACATGAAAAATGAGTTTTGCAATAACTCCTGTATTCCATTCCAATGGCACCTGTATGAATGAGGATGAAAGTTCATGTAAATAAAAAATATATATATATATATACACACACACACATATACAGTATCTCTGTCTCTCTCACCACACACACACACACACACACACACACACACACACATATGCATATTTGTATGTATGTTACAGATTGCATATAAATATATAAGTGATACACAGTGGGACCCTCATGAGTGGTGCAGAAAGCACATACAAATATATAAGTGATAGACAGTGGAAACCTCATTAGTGGGATAGATAGCATGCATATAGAAATACCTTTATTACATAAGATCCCTTCTGCATATGTCATTTATGCAACAGGCTAGGACCTTAAGGGAGAGACATTTGTTTTGCTTTTTAGGCATAAAGTTATTTTTATAAGTCTGTTATTTTTTGAACTAGTGTTACTGTGCTTTCCACCATCCTGACTGTTATAACCACTGCCATGAAAGTGAAGTCAGGATGACAAGCTGACACTGTGATGTGGTAGTTTGTTAGTGCCAGAGAACTTCTTCAGAAATTACAAACCACCGCCGCAGAAGTTCTGCGGCAAATGGTAGTCTTACTGCAGAACATGGTCCCACTGTGCCACAGAAAAGTAGGAGCCCTGGCTATAGTGTTCCATAATATTTTGAATCTGAAAGGGGATCCCTTTGTGGACCAGGACTGCCACTCATCATGTGTGTGAAGTGTAGGAAGTTGTGAATACCTGCCCCACCCAATTGTTTTAGAGTTTGAGGTGCTCCTGTCAGTCAAATCAGTCTCCTTCAAATAGGCTATTACTGTGGCCTGTTTTTTTAAGCTAGAAAAGCAGTCTCTTTCTTTTGATAGGATGATTTAATCCCTTGGCATTCTGCTAGTTAATATTAGTTATAACCACCATATTAGGATCTATGTAACCATGTGGCAAAAAAGCATTTCCCCCACTTGCAGATACAAATTCCCTCTCCTCAAACTACCATGTTGCATAGTAAGCTACAAAAAATAATTATAAATTGGCTGGATGTTTACCAAACAACCACAAGCACTAGACATATTATAAACATTTAAACATATGTATGGCCTTTCCCTATCCAAAATAACTCTGGAGAGCCCCTCATGAGCCCCACATGAGTGTAATGTACTCTTCTAGCAGTGGCTATGTGCTAGACATGGCATGGGAAAATAGGCATGACTAGACAACTAATTTGTCTTTCACCTATCCAGTCCTTTATCAAAAAAGCCTCTCAGTCCTCTTGAAGCTATAGTGTAGTTGAAAGAAGTAAATTTAACTAACTAACTTGAAGACGTAGGCTTCACTCTTGGTAGTATAAACTCTGCCACTTGGATTACCATCCATTTAAACATTACAAACTCCCAGCTTAAGAACTAAGGACTACTGGTAGTATGGCAGTCTTAATGGACACTCCTTGTGTCATTTACAAAAATAGCTCCACTGGCCTTGGCCTGTGTGTGAAAGTACCACACTGATATTTGGGAATACAATGGAGAAGATTGTGCAGAGGTCCCAAGAGGCTGAGGTTCCCAGGGTGCCCCCCCTCCCACAGCTCCTCATGGCAAGGCTAGCTAGACCCAAGCAGAAATCCCCGTGAGTGCCCCAGATCCTCCCAGCACCTGTTGCAGAATGCCTGGTAGCAATGCCACACCAGGGGTCTACCATTCATATGATTTTATATTCATTTAGGCTATATATCATACTACCCAAGAGATGCCGGACCCAAATGCACAGGTATATCATATTAGCAAGTATTGGTGAGGGGAGAAACCTTGGATTAACTAGTAAAAAATTTATAACAGAACTTATAAATGAAAACTCTGATCTTCCCCTGTACCTTTGAAAACAAAAAGGGGGGGAAGGGGAGAATAAGCAGGCAGTATAGCCTAGAGGTTAGAGTAATGAGCGATGATTAAGCTTGGTACATCCAGCAGACCTGGGTTTGATTCCCCCAACCTCCATTTGCATAATGTGTGACCGAGCAAGTCACTGAACCAGCCTAAACCAGCCGGGTTGCCCCTGAAAACAGGAAGTTGTGTTTAGTGGGCTTTATCCAGTTAACAAAGAATAAATAAAATGTACCCATCCAACATTTTCCTATAGAGTTTTGTGTTGCTCTCCATATATGTCTCTCCCATCATGGAGGGATTATCCCCAAGAGGTGATCAAGAATAGAGATGCAGCAAATGTTTAATCCGCTGGTGAAGTGAATGTGAAGTGGCCACTTTGCGTTGATGGAGCACGACGCAAAGTGGCCACCACAAAATGCTCACTTCACATTCTCATTATTACTTCACATTATCATTATGCCTTAATGTGCAGTAAGGTGAAGTGACAAGTAAATGGACAGCCCCCCCACACATCACATGGCTTACAATACTGTAAGTCACATGCTTTAGCCAGACAGGAAACAAGTGAGTCAGAGAAGCAGTTTCACTTTCTCCTTTGCAGTCGTAGAGAGAGAAGGCTTTGTGGAGAGGACAGCAGTTTTGAGTCACTGGCAGAAAGTGCTTTATTGCCTTTGTGTCTGAAGAAAACAACAGCTTTTTTAAAAGCTATATCTTTATTTAGTTTTTATATTGTGTTTGTGATTGTTTTTTTGGTAGTGAATTTTGTTTATAAGTTTTGTTTTGTTTTGTGTGTGTGAGACTGTGTCAGTGTGTGCGTGTGTCTGGGAGTGTGAGAGTGAGTGTAGTCGCCGGGTGAAGGCTAGGCATCGACTGTGGTTTTTTATAGTCAGGGTTGGGGACTTGTATGGGAAGGATGGACCCTGAAGAAGGAGAGTCGCTGGCCCATGGGCTCAGTCAGACGAGGGGAGTGAGGATACGTGGGGGGGTTGTGTGATGCTGGACCACTCCCAACTCTTGGGAGTTGCTTCCTCCCTTGTGGAAGCAACAGCAGCAGCACCAGTGCCACCTGTGGCTGCTGTGCATCCACCTACTACACCACAACCACCACCAGTGGTGGTAGCAGCTGTAGGGGCTCCAGCCGCACCCTCTCCACCACCTCCACAGCCGCAGGAGGTGCCCCAGGAAAACATAGGTGGTGTGAGGACTGTATCTGGTCCCCCCCCACAGCTCCCCAGTGTGGGAGTTTTTTAATTCTGTGGGGGAGACAGCACATTCATGGGGGACACATTTGAGGAATGGTGGCCAGTGCACCCACATGCTGAATCACCACAAGGTGGAGTGGCAGGCTGCCAAGGAAGGAGCCAGGCGTCCACCTGCTGACCCTTCTGTGGCAGTGGCCGAGAGTGCTGCTGGGGTTGAAGTTTTGCCTCACCGCAACAGCAGCAGGAGGGCCAGTACAGCAGCTGCACCACCACCACAGCCACCAGCACCACCACCACCACTAGCTGGGTTTCCACCTGCAGTGGACCACGCTACAGTCCCTGCAACAGAGGCCAACATTGCCCTGGTGTGGGCAGCCCTGTAGAAGAATAATGAGAGGGTAGGTGCTGTGCAGCAGCAGGTTGACACAATCCAACAACAGCAGCAGCAAATACTCACAATGCTGCACCTGCTACTGGACAACCACGAACATCCCATGGCCACATTAAGGGATTGTTTTTTGGACCCCCCACCCCACTTCTGTGCTGTACTGTTTTTGTATGTTTTTGTTTTGTTGTTGTTTAATAATAATACATATTTTCCCTTCCAGGTGAATCTTTCTTGCTCCACATAGTGCAATACATTTCTGTGAAAACCACCTGTCATTTCATTACAGCGTGACACATGATGGAGGAATTCCCATTCAGAAAAGCTGCTCACATTCTGCCCCCTTTCTCAGTAATGTTAGGACTTGATTCCAGGGAGAGCACGGTTGCATTCTCCATTACAGTGAATGTCCGATTGCCCGGCAGCTTTCTGAATGTTTCTTTATGTTATAATGGTCACTTTGTGATAAAACGTGTGGGCACATTTCCAGTAAGAAGAGACTTGTTAGTGGAAACATTCCCACATTTCACCACAAAGTGAACCTTATAACATAACAAAACATTGGGAAAGCTGCCGGACATTCACTATAGTGGAGCATGTACCTGCGCTCCCCCTGGCATCATGTCCTAACGTTGCTGAGAAAGGGGGGCAGAATGTGGGCAGCATTTCTGAATTGGAATTCCTCCATCACGTGACACACTATAATGGAATTATGGGCGTTTTTCTCAGAAATGTATTGCACTTTGTGGAGCAAGAAATATTCCCCTGGAAGTAAGGCACCCACATATTAGGTTATATGCATTACCATAACTATGTAATGTGGTGAATCTCTGTATAGCAGCAGCGCAACAATCTGTTGAGAACTCTGACCTATATTTTTGAATGCTATGTTACAACTTCCTTTACTTACATCCTGACTGGAATGATATGAGAATGTCCAGCAGTTGAGTCTGCTGAACTGCCTTTTTTATGTTTGCTTGCATGCATGTGCAAGAAACATAGTGCCATCATCCGAGATTTCGGAGGTGTGTCACCTCCTCCCCCAATTCAGTCAGTGTGTTGGCAGGCGCGGCCTCTGTAAGCCAATGCATGCTGGAGCTGTCTATGACAAGCTCCAAAATGCAGTGGCATACAGTTGAAAGGGGGAGCTACACTTGAGTGAGCAGTGATAAGATATCGCCTGCTCATGCGCAGCTCCCCTACACACACACACACACACACACACACACACACACACACACACACACACAGAAACACACGCATACTGCGTGCTGCCCTCCCCCCCCACCACGTATCGCGGCCAGGTGCCTAATCCCCATCGGCTTGTACTTGCTCCCCCCAAGCCTTCCATGCCACGCTGTGCCCACCCCAGCGTGGCAACTAATAGAATAGCCGACGGGGTGCCCAATCCCCGCCGGCTCCACTGTCCTCACCCCGGTACTGGGTGCCACGCTGGGAGCCCACCCAGCGTGGCAACTAATCATATAGCCGACGGGTGCCCAATCCCCATCGGCTCCACACACCCCAGCCATCCTTGTGCCATGCTGGGAGCCCACCCCAGCATGACAAATGTCCCCGTCGTTCTTTTTTTAACCTGAAAATAAAAGCGGTCCCACGCGCGCTTCTCCCAGCTCCCCTCCCACAACCGCACCCACCCACTGCGCCCTGCCTCCCACACACACCCCTCATCCCATACTTACCTCTGGAGCTCAGCGCGACGATCTTGAGTGGACGGAACACGTCTGCACTCTTCAAAGCCGACCCGAACTGAGGAAATGCCGGTAAGCAGTATAATGGGCAAGATAGGGGTTTTCAACTTATTGCATATCTCAGGCATTTTTGGAATTTTTGCAAATTTTCAACATGGGGTTTTGGGACCCTTCTCATGAATGATGTCACTGTCATGGCGTTATTCAGGCCTGAAGGGTGATTTCGCGGTCACTGCATAGTCATTGCATGAAATCACCTTCAGGCCTGAATCTTCCATGACAGTGAATCATTCATGAGAAGAAGTCCAAACCATGTTAGTGATGTATAAAATCAAAAATGACTGTTCTGGCGTGCATTGCGCAGTTTCTACGCAGGCTCATAAGTTCTCGAATTTTCAATATTTTCACTCCAGATTTTCAACATTGCCATTTTACCACACCTTCTTATGAGTAGTACAGCTGTCATTTTTCACATCTCACCCAAAATGTGTTTCCACCCATGTAGCGCACAATGGCGTAGTCAGTGTGCAAAATCAATCTACGGGACAAATTAAGAAAATCACAGTGACACTGTTCATGAGCAGAGGTCTTAAAATGGCTATGTTGAAAATTTGGTGAAAAATTCTTAAAATGACTGTTTCACGGTGTGTGTTGAGCAGTTCCTCATGCGCTCGTGGAAGTTCGCAAACTTTCAATATTTTCCTCAGATTTTCAACATTGCCATTTTACCACATCTTCTTATGAGTAGTACAGCTTTCATTTTCAATCTCACCCAAAGCGTGTTTCCGCCCATGTAGCGTACAATGGCGCAGTTGGTGTCGCGAGATCAATGTATGGGACAAATTAAGAAAATCACAGTGACACTGTTCATTGCAGTTTCACGCATGGGCTCATAAGTTCACGAATTTTCAATATTTTCCTCCAGATTTTCAACATTGCCATTTTACTACACCTTCTTATAAGTAGTACAGCTGTCATTTTTCACATCTCACCCAAAATGTGTTTCCACCCATGTGGCGCTATAGGCGTAGTCAGTGTGCAAAATCAATGTACGGGACAAATTAAGAAAATAACAGTGACACTGTTCATGAGCAGAGGTCTTAAAGTGGCTATGTTGAAAATTTGGTGAAAAATTCTTAAAAATGACTGTTTTACGAGTGTGTGTTGCGCAGTTCCTACGCGCGCTCGTAAAGTTCGCAAAATTTCAATATTTTCACTCCAGATTTTCAACATTGCCATTTTACCACATCTTCTTATGAGTAGTACAGCTTTCATTTTTCACATCTCACCCAAAACGTGTTTCCGCCCATGTAGCGTACAATGGCACAGTTGGTGTGCGAGATCAATGTATGGGACAAATTAAGAAAATCACAGTGACACTGTTCATGAGCCGAGGTCTTAAAATGGCTATGTTGAAAATTTGGTGAAAAAATTCCAAAAATTGACTGTTTTATGAGCGTGCGTTGTGCAGTTCCTACACACACTCGTAAGTTCGCGGATTTTCAATATTTTCACTCCAGATTTTCTACATTACCATTTTACCACACCTCCTTATGAGCAGTACAGCTGTCATTTTTCACATCTTGCCCAAAATGTGTTTCCGACCAGGTAGCGCACAGTGGCACAGTCGTTGTGCAAAATCAATGTATGGGACACATTAAGAAAATCACAGTGACACTGTTCATGAGCAGAGGTCTTAAAATGGCTATGTTGAAAATTTGGTGAAAAAATTCCTAAAAATGACTGTTTTACGAGCGTGCGTTGCCAGTTCTATATGCATGCTTGTAAGTTTGCCAATTTAATATTTTCACTCCAGATATTCAACATTGCCATTTTATTACACTTCCTTATGAACAGTACAGCTGCCATTTTTCATATATCGCCCAAAATGTGTTTCTCACATGTAGCGCACAATGGTGCTGTTGGTGTCGCGTAAGCAATGTTTAGGACAGATTAAGAAAATCACAGTTACACTGTTCATGAGCAGAGGTCTGAAATGGCTATGTTGAAAATTTGGTGACAAAGTCCATAAAATGACTGTGTTACGGTGAGCATTGCGCAGTTCCACGCACCCTCGTAAGTTCATGACTTTGTAATATTTTCAGTCCAGATTTTCACTAGTGGCATTTTCCCACACTTCCTTATGAACAGTACAGCTGTCATTTTTCCAACATGGCTGAAGTGTGTTTCACACTTTCAGCGCAGAGATCGTGGTCGCTGTGGGAAATCATTGTTCAGCACAGATAAAGAAAATCACAGTGACACTGTTCATAATCGAGGCACCAAAATGCCTGAGTTGACAATCTGCTGTAAAAAATTCCCAGCCTAATTATATTACTGGTGTGTGTTGCACAGTTTCTATATACGCTCGTGACTTCACCATTTTTTTTAATATTTTTACTGCAGATTTGCAACATTGCCATTTTTTACACCTCTCATGAACAGTACAGCTGTCATTTTTTACATCTTGTTCGGAATGTTTTTGCACCTGTGGTGCTAAATGCCGTAGTCGCTGTGCATAAGCAGCTTTCAGCTAACAAACTGATATTCCCCCTGTTCATGAGGTGGGGTCACAAAAAAAACATGTTGAAAATTTGGAGTGAAAATACCAACGAATGCGTGAGGTATTAGGGTTTCCAACCATAATGCCCAACCCTGTAGAGAATGACAGGCATCAGGGGTGTGACTTGGGATTCTTGCCTGTAATGCTCATACCATTCCACCTGCAGCCAGTGAGAGGCATCGAGGTATGCCTTGGACTCTTCGGCCCCAAAGTTCACCCCATTCTCCTATATCGCACCCATCTCACCGTATTTCCTAATGAAATGGGGTGCGCATAAGGGCCAAAGACCCCAAGGAACACCATGACACTTGTCAGTGTCTGCAGGGTGGGGTGTGGTGAAATGGCATGGCCGTTATGCCTGACGACCCAAAGGCACACCCCAATGCCTGTCACTCTCTGCAGGGTGGTGGTGGGGTTGGCTTCAGTTCAATACTTCACTGCCATTCCTATTAAGCAGTTCTGCAACTTCTACACTACCACTGCCAATGCCAGCAAGCAAACATTCGGCATTGACAAATGCTTGTTATGTTTGCTTGCATGCTTGTGAAAGAAACATAGTGCCATCATCCAAGTTTTTGTAGGTGTGGCACCCTGTCTTCCAATTCAGTGTGTTTGCAGGCACGGCCACAGTTCACCAATGAATGCTGCAGCTGTCTATGACAGCAGTTGAAAATGCAGTGGCCTACAGTTGAAAGGGAAAGACCACTTCAGTGAGCAGCGATAAGATAGTGTTGATTAGCATATTGCCGGCAATCCTGCTTGTATACATCACTGCTTTCTCTTCCTGGAACATAAATTCAGTTTGAAGTGAACTACGGCCAATGAGGGTGCCAAATCCACCAACGACTCAGCACCCCCCCCAAAACACTTCCAGGTGCCATGCTGGGAACCCACCCCAGTGTGGCAAATATCCATCTGCTGTCCCCCCCAAACACACTTCCAGGTGCCACGCTGAGACCCTACCCCAGTGTGGCAAACCTCTGTATGGCCGACCGGGGTGCCCAGTCTCCTGTCAGTTCCACTGCCCCCCCAAAAACAAAAGTTCCAGCTGCCATGCTGGGAGCCCACCCAACTTAGCAAAAGTCCCTTGTCTTCCTAAATGGAAAAAGACAAAACAAAACAGTCCCCTTGCTTGTCTTGCCCCACACGCCCCCACCCATGCCCACCCTCTGCTCACCCTGCCTCCCACCACCCCCTCACCCCATACTTACCTCCGGAGTCTGGCGCGATGATCTTCAGTGGACCGGGAACACGTCTGCACTCTTCAAAGCCGACTGCGAACTGAGGAAATGCCAGTAAGCTGTATAATGGAAAAAATAGGGTTTTTTTCAACTTTGCTGTGTATCTCAGGCATTTTTTTGAATTTTGCCACCAAATTTTCAACATGGGGTTTTTGGGAGCCCTCCTCATGAATTCTGGTACTGTCATGGCATTAATCAGCCCTGAAAGGTGATTTCATGGTCACTGTGTGGAACCACCTTTCAGGATTAATTTATGAAACAACAGTGTCACAGTTCATGAGGTAGGCCCCTTAAAACCCTATGTTGAAAATTTGCTGATAACATTCAAAAATGACTAATTCTAATGATTGCAGCAAGTTCCTATACTACGCTCATAAGTTTGTGAGTTTTAATATTTTCACTCCAGATTCTCAGCATTGCCATTTTACCACCTCATATGAGCAGTACAGCTGTTATTTTTCTCATCTTGCCCAAAATGTGTTTCCGCACATGTAGTGCACAATGGTGCAGTCGGTGTGCGAAATCAATGTTCAGGACAGATTAAGAAAATCACAGTGACACTGTTCATGAGCAGAGGTCTTAAAATTGCTATGTTAAAAATTTGTTGACAAAAGTCCATAAAATGACCGTGTTATGAGCGAGCATTGCGCAGTTTCCATGCAATTTCATGAATTTGTAATGTATTCAGTCCAGATTTTCACCACTGGCATTTTTCCACACTCCCTTATGAACAGTACAGCTGTCATTTTTCACACCATGGCCGAAATGTGTTTTTGCACTTCCAGTGCAGAAATGCGTGGTCACTGTGGGAAATCACTGTTCGGGACAGATTCAGAAAATCACAGTAACTCTGTTCATGAGTGGAGGTCCCAAAATGCCTGTGTTGACAATCTGCTGTAAAAAAATCCCCAAACTAATTACATTACAGGTGTGCGTTGCACAGTTTCTACACACACTCGTGACTTCACCAGTTTTTTAAATATTTTTACTGCAGATTTGCAACATTGCCATTTTTTACACCTCCCAATGAACAGTACAGCTGTCATTTTTCACATCCTGTTTGAACTGTGTTTTCACATCTGTGGTGCCAAATGGCATAGTCGCTGTGAAAAATCAGCTTTCTGCTAACAAACTGATATTGCCACTGTTCATGAGGTGGGGGTCACAAAAAAATCATGTTGAAAATTTGGAGTGAAAATACCAATGAACACCTGAGGCGTTAGGGTTTCCGACCATAATGCCCCATTCTGTAGAGAATGACAGGCATCAGGGGTGTGACTTGGGATTGTCACCCATAATGCTCATACCATTCAACCCCCACCCACACCCTGCAGGCAGTGAGAGGCATCGAGGTGCACCTTGGACTCTTTGGCCCCAATGTTCACTCCATTCTCCTATACAGCACCCATCTCATGATATTTCCTAATGGAATGGGGTGAACATAAGGGCCAAAGACACCAAGTCACACTGTGGCACTTGTCGGTGTCTGCAGGGTCGGGTGTGGTGAAATGGCATGGCCGTTATGCTTGATGACCCAAAGGCACACCCCAATGCCTGTCAGTATCTGCAGGGTGGTGGTGGGGTTGCCTTCAGTTCAATACTTCACTGCCATTTCTATAATGCATCTCTGTAACTCCTACACTACCAATGCCAATGCCAGCAAGCAAACATTCGGCATTGACAAATGCTTGTTTATGTGTGAAATAATGAAAGGAACATTCCTTTTAAATTGGTGCTGACCAGGTCTTTGCTATTGTTTTCCTCTGCTTTTCTCCATCACATCAGTTAGTTGTTATATATCACTTCTATTGTAAATTAACAGTTATGCAGCAGGCAGTGTTTCATGACACAATGGAACAATATTTATTGAAAAGCAGCTGCAAATAAATACAAACCTGGTCAGAACAATATTGAAAGGCGTGCTCATTTTTTTTCATACATTAAAAAAAATAGTCACCTAAGTAAAGCAGACAGAAACTGTGAAAAGAAGCGTATCATTCAAGTCATGTCTAGGCGGTAACTAGTGGCTGTGGCAATGTAAAATAGCATAAAAAAGTACAGTACAAAATTGTCATGACATTTTTGCAATGCTGCTTTAATTGATAATGTCATTATGACATCATGAGCTCACAGCAATCACACAACACACAAAATGCATCCCCAGAATTCATGGCACACTCAGTCATGCCTTGTGTGCAGAAAATTGACAAGTGGTAACACAGTGAAATGAGAGTGTTTCAGCACATACAAAGTCCCCCAGAATTAATGGTGCACTCAGTCATGCGTGCAGTTGTGGCACAGAGTCCCCAGATTTTTTTCTGCATGCCCAAAATGCATCTGCCTTGTGTGCAGAAAATTGACAAGTGGTAACACAGTGAAATGGGAGTGTTTCAGCACATGCAAAGTCCCCAGAATTAATGGTGCACTCAGTCATGCGCGCAGTGGTGGCACAGAGTCCCCAGATTTTTTTCTGCATGCTCAAAATGCATCCTCCTTGTGTGAAGAAAATTGACAAGTGGTTACACAGTAAAATGAGAGTGTTTCAGCACATACAAAGTCCCCCAGAATAAAATGATGACCGTGAGCATTCTGTTGCTAGTCCAATGTGTTCTGCGAGGCGATTCGAGCAAATGCAATGTGATCATCTCAACTGGATGGAAGGGTGCCCTTTGTCTGTACACTAATAGTAGCCTTGGTGAGTAGATATATATATATATATATAGATATATGTTTGTGTATTTTGTAGGTGAGGAGGGGGTTGATATGGACATGTACTCATGGTATTGTTCTGTATCACAGGTCACAGAAACTGGTGGTGTGCACATTCCAGTGCTCAATGAGAATTGTTTGTGTTGGAATTGGAAATGGATAACTTTCAAGCACATGAAGGTAAGTATTCTTTTTTTGGGGGGTGGGGGAATCATATTTGCAGGTTTGTCTGTAATGATTTCTTATTTTGTTACTTCTTCACAGATTTCATCTGCATCTTTCTGGAGTCCAGTTGTTAATGATGATCATGGTCATCTAATGAAATGACTTCTGCGTGTTGCATGTGTGCCCAAGCCTGGGGGAGGGGGGTGCCTGATGTTAAAGAACTTTTTTGGATAAGGCCACTTTGACAGAACAACAAAGCATCTGGAAGTTTCCTAAAAAAAGAAATGAATGACTTCGGACAACTTTATTGTTAGTTGTCCCTCCCTGGTTCTCAATCTCAAGTCAAGTTACATTTCAAACCCACATCTTGTCAACTAACACAACCTGTGTGCAATATTTGCTGCAGTCTTTCCAAAACAATGAAACAGATGAAATAAAACCTTCATACTTACCAGAATGGATTTCACATGGATATTCCATAGGTTCCTTTTTGTATGGTGCAGCTGCAGTACCATTCCCACCGAATTTTAGCGATGGAAACTTTTTTTGTTAACCTATAAAAAAAAAATAAAAATAAGTGTACCGTATGTGTTTCACCATTGCGGCTCTGGAAAGCTACAGAAAACAAAACATACAACTAAAGGAAGTGAAACAGTATAACAAACCTGAGTACACATACTCACTTTATGGTTTAAATATTAAGAAGATTTGTGTCTGTGGCTGATGGATGTGGTGGTCCAGACAGACTCATGCTCAGTGGTGGCAGTGGCCAATATCAGTCCCAGTGGTGGTTGTCTGGGGGGGGCGGACAGGCTCATGCTCAGTGGTGGCAGTGGCTAACATCAGTCCCGGTGGTGGTGGTCTGGGGTGGCACACCGCCTTTTAACAACTTCAGTTAAAACCTGCCAACATTAACCACATCATCATCATCCTGATAAAGAAAGTTTCCCTCACAGTCATCTATGTCTGAAGTTTGACCACTGGGAAATTCTTTCTCCATTGTGTCATCATCTACATCAGTGGTGAGCCATTTCAGCCAACCACTGCCAGTGCCACCAAGTTGGTCCATTTCCACATCACCAAAACCACCATGAGTAGGCCGGGGCATGAATACCGAGGTTGTAGTCTGTGCTGGTATGTGCCTCTAGTTCATTTATTTATTTTTTTTATTTATTTGTGTCTAGGATTACAAAGTACCTTTGAGCCAAGGCTCTTTTACAAAGGTTCCACGTCATGCTGGTTACAGGGTAACAGACACTAAAACATAAAACAGTTACAGGTACACAGTTTTAGACAGTAACTTTGCTTGACAAAATCAGACTGAGTGATGAGTAACTCAAAGAGACAATCGGAGGAAGAGGGCAAGAAGGGGAGAGGGCTGAGGGTAGGGGAAGGCATAAGTGTAGACGGTCAGGGTGAGGCAGCCGAGGGGCCTTGTCAGGACAGACACAGGGCAAGTGCATTAGAAGTTGTATTGGACAGGTAAGTGCAAGAAAAGAGGGCAGAAACTGACACCTATAAGGTCAGAAGCAGCGTAGGTAATGAAGATGTTATGGGGTGCAAGCATAGGTGGAGGTGCCAGTTATGGAGTGGCAGAGCTTTTTTGAACGCTTCAAGCATTGCTGTGGATGAGGTGTCACTAGAGAGCTCATTCAGCCAACTTGGAGCCCTGTATGCAAATGACCTTTGGCCTTGGGACATGCAGCAGCGGGGGATTTGAAGGATTTGGGGCTTAGAGCTCCTGGTGCTACAGTTGGTGATTTTGGGTTTGAGGAGGGTGCTGACTCCTGGTGGTGCCTTTCCCATCATGATTTTCTTAGCAGTGATGCAGGGTTGGTATTTGATTCGGTTGTTCAGTTGCAGCCAGCCTGTTTTGGAGTAGAGGTCGCAGGTGTGGGTGAGATGGTGGGAACCAGTAATGAGTCGGCAGGCTTGATTGAGGAAAGTCAAAACACGCCTGAAAGATGAGGTTGTGGCAGATCCATAGATAATGAAACCGTAGTGAATGATGCTGATGATGGAGCTATGGACAGCTATGGACAGAGCTTCTGGGGTTAGATGTTTCCTATGTTGGAATAGTAAGCCCATCCTGGTGTTGGCTACTTTTGCCACATTATTGATGTGTGGGACATAGGAGAGATTACAGTCGAGGGTGAGGCCGAGGTATTTGACGGTATGAACTTGTTCAAGGGCGATTCCTTGCTTGGTTTTAATGGAGAGCTGATATTGTTTGTGTTTGTTTTGGGAGCTACAGAAGATCATGGTCTTTGTTTTTTTCTGGTTAAGTATAAGTCTGTGTTTTATGAACCAGTTTCCGACTGCAGAGAAGGCCTGTTGGAGGTTACCTTGTAGATGGACTGGATCATGGTGGGATGCCAGGATGACAGCATCATCTACGTAGAATAGGATCTGTTCAGAGCAGGATTCTGGCAGTGAGTTCAGAAAAAGGCTGAAAAGGAGGGGGCCCAAGATTGAGCCCTGTGGGACACCAAACCGGACTGGTCTTTGATCTGAGAGTGTGCCAGCAATTCTCACTCTTTGGGAGAGGTTGTCTAAGTAGCTTTTGAACCAGTTCACCGAGTTAGGAGAGAGCTCTGCTAGTCGAAGCTGGGCAAGTAGGAGATTGTGGTTGACGGTATCAAAGGGTTTAGTTAAGTCGATGAAGATGGACCCAGTAAGATGACTGTTATCGAGTGAGTGATGGATTGCACCAGTGAATTCAAGTAGTGCCATGGAGGTGCTATGACCTTTTCTAAAGCCATGTTGCTCCTTGCACAGGATGTTGTGATTGTCTAGGAAGTCAGTGAGCTGGTCTGACACAATCCGTTCTAGGGTCTTGGAGAGTGGAGGTAGGATGAATATTGAACGGTAATTCTCAGTAGCTGTTTTGTCACCACTTTTATGAATTGGGGTTACCGTGGCAGATTTCCATAAGTCAGGGAACTGGCTGAGGCTAAGAGAGAGGTTGAAAATCCTGGCCAGTGGTCGGAGTACTTCTTCAAGTGTGAGTGATAGCAGTTTGAGGTCAAGGGAGTCACTGCTGGCTCTGGAGTTGCAAATGGCTTTGGTCACATAGCTGCAGACTTGATGCATTTTTACTGCTTTAAAGCAGAAGGGAGGGTGGCTGGAGGTGGCTGGGGGGGGCAAAGGGAACCACCTCATCGAAAAAACCCTGTGGGAGTACAGCACTGAGGTCCGAGAAGGTGTCATTGAATATATCAGCAATGAGATTCTGGTCAAGAGTAGTTTCACCATTTATGCTGAGTACTGACGGGGGTGATTTAGATTGCTTCCCGGTGACTTCTTTAATGTTATTCCAGAAGTCCCTACTGTTGCCCCATGAGTCAGTGAGAGCATTATGAAAATAGGTGGTCTTCGTATCCCGGATATATTTGGTGCAGTCATTTCGTGCACGTTTATAGTTATCAATATCAACTGGTCTCCCGGTGTTTCTGACAATCTCCCAAAGGTGGTCTCGAGCTTTTAGTCATCTAAGTAGGTCTCTGGTGAGCCAAGGGTTACATAGGGCTTTGGCCTTGCACTTCTTGAAGGGTGAAAATATGTTGCATGCTTGGTTGAAGATCCTGATGAAGTGTTCCAGTGCGGTGTTCACACTGGTTGCAGTGAGAACTGGGGACCAATCCTGTTGATGAAGGAAAGTTTTGAGATGAGGTAGCTTGCCTCTAGGTAGAACCTGGCTAGTAATGGTTTTGGTGCGGGGGGCTTGATGAATTTATTGGACCAGTAGCAGATGACAGGAGAGTGGTCACGAAGTGTGTCAGGGAGGACAGTGGTGTCTGTGATCCTGGTGGGATGGCTTGTTATGATCCAATCCAGAAGGGTGCTGGTACCCGTTTTATAGTTTGTCCTGGTTGGGGAGCTAGCCATCTGAGAAAGGTTTGCTGCCACTATCAAGCCCCTTTATGCCTCTGCCTCTGCAGCAGGTCAATTAATATTAAAGTCACAGAGGAGGATGGTTTCTGAATCAGGTGAGAGAGATCTGGTAAACTCCAGGACTGCGTTAAGCCCATTACCTTGCTCTCTTGGTGGAATGTAGACTGTGACAACTGTGATGGCTTTATTGTGTGCACCAAGAAGGATCTTGACAGGGAGAATCTGTGCAGTGGTGGTTTGGGGGGTTAAGTTGATGAGGTGCCCCCAGATCATGTCCTTAAGGTACAGGGTACAGCCACCACCTCTTTTTGATGTTCAATCAAGCCGGTAGACATTATACCCAGGGAGGGTGATAGCATGGTCAGGAACCAAAGGTGAGAGCCAGGTTTCTATGACTGCTAATATGTCTGGGTTATGCTGGCAGGCAAAAGTCTGAAGGATGTCAATTTTGTGAAGAAGACTGCATATGTTAAGTGAGATTATTGAGATGGATCCTGGTTGATTGGTCTGAGTTGTTCTTATTGTAGGAGCTGGTCAGGGATCGGGATGAATGTTTCCCAACAATAGCAGGAGAAGACGTATACGTTTTAGAGTACTGGTGTGAGATACCCATGACTGGCACCTATTTGTTTGGGCCAGAGAACTCCGAGATTCACCAGGGCAAGTAAATGGGTGGAGCCATGGGTAAAGCGTGGCAGTAGTAGCGGTGGACAGGGGAAGTACCCAACAGCCATTTGGGGGAGAGGGCCTTTTCATAGTGATTGGAGATGCCCAAGGCAGGAACATGAGATCGAGAGGGAGGGTACCATGGAAGGGCTGAGAGAGCATGATTTGGTAGATGTTCAGGTTAGTGGGGAAACATGAGCAGTGGGGAAGTAGGAGTGGGAAGAGGGCAAATAAGGTGTGGAGAAAGGGGTATAGAGTATCGGTGTCATACAAGATTCAATGTGAATGGGGGAGAGCAGGCACAGGGTGCTGAGTAGGTGGGAGGCAACTAGTGAAAGTGGTAGGAGGTAGGCAGTGAGGTGGAGGCTCGGGGGCAGGGGTAACTAGGTAAGCAGGTGGCTGAGGGAGAACGGGCAGCAGGTGGGGCAGTGAGGAGACAATGGCAGTAGCAACAGAGGAGATTGTAGCAGAGAAGTAGTGGGGGCATTAAGGAGTGTAACAAGACAGGGAGGCTGGAGGTAGCAGCTCTAGAATAGAGTTCAAGAGTGAAAGGGTGCAGGGGAGCTACGGAATGCCAAAGTGGGGGTTGGCCAGTCATGGAGTGATGGAGTGACTGGCACTAGGAGATATAAGGAGGGTGTCAGGCACAGAAAGGAGGCAGGGGCAGTGAGGGGACTGAGTTGATTAGCAGAGGGGGAAGAGGAGCAGGGAGGAGTGAGAGTGGGCAGTAAAGAGAGGAGGTACAGGAGAGAGAGTATGCAATAGAAAATGAAAGGGCGGTTCCCTAGGCAGAAGTGGGCAGAGCTAAGGCCTATTTAATTAAGGTGGGAGGTGGGGGAGGGGTGGGTGAAAATTTTCTTCAAAACCCACTGAAGTCTATGGGCACAGAGCCCAGCAAAACAGTTTGAATCAGTCACAATTGCAGGGCCAATCAGTGGCCACGCGGAGCACAACAGGAGATGGCCGCAACAGGCAGCAGCCAATGAGAGACTTTCAGCACTTCCCAGTTCGGCCTGGGAGCTTACCAGCAAAAGGAGGGTTCCTTGGCGGTGAGCAGTGGTGGTGTGGATGGCTGGCCCACGTAGCCCCAGCTGCTCAGATGTTTCCCCAATCAGGGGCTGAGAGATCTGTGGAAAGGAACAGAGCAACTGATTGTGAGTCACAGTAATAACAAAGGGTGACACTGGAGAGTAAATCAGGGGCGTGTGCAGTGGAGAGAGAGAGAGAGAGGGGAGTTTGGCAGAGGGGTGGGGGGGGAGACAGGTTTGTCCGACAATCCCTGACTATTGCACCTGCTGAGCTGAACACCTTCTCAACACTTACACTGGAGGGTGGGCATGTTAGGTACTTCAGTGCCACTGCAGTCAGCTCTGGCCATTCACTGACCTTTCCACTCAAGTACAAAACAAGATCTTCAGTTATTGTCAGATGCCTGTTTTCAGATAAATATGACTCAACCATTCTCTGAGCCGCACTAAATCCAGTTGTTGATGCATCATCCTGTTCTCCTGAATCATATATTTCACAAATCCCCACTTTTGACAAAGCCTCCCAAAGTGGGTGGATGCCAGCCTCTTTGGATGACAGACCACCGTGAACTGCTGTCCCCTTTGCCCTTGCAGGATATGCTTGATAGTCGTACAAGTACACTTCCAGCCAGATTATGCTGCTGAGGTTTGTTGATTTTGGCACGTGACTTCTGTGCCCCATGAACCAAGTGTACCAGTTGACCACTGATATCTTTTACCTGTTTAGGCTTTCCCTCCAGTACTGATGAAATTCCACATTTGTATCATGGGTCCAGCATTGTTGCTATGGCAAAGTTGTCACTACACTGTATGCTCATAATGTGATGATTCTGGTTGAATATTGTCAGCATGTGTTTCAGTAACATACTGCTACCATCATCTCTGGCAACATCAAGGTCATTCACCAATGTCTGCCTCAGCACCCACAGCAGTGGAATTGATTGGCTAATGGAGGCAGACTAGCCACTCACTGCCTGTGTGGCATGTTCAAAAGGCCGCAAAATTGTTATTACAGAGTCCATGAGGTGCCACTGTTCAGTTGTCATAGACATGGAGGCCCTGGAACTGTCATGGCTAGTGTGCATCACAAGATATTCTGAGAAGGCTTTGTATTGTTCATACAACCTCTCTGCCATGTATAAAGTGGAGTTCCATCACATAACAACTTCCAGCTTCATGCGGTACTGAGGCAGGCTGTTTTGTATCTGCAACTGCCGCAGTTGGTCACGGGCCTTTCCAGATCTTGAAAAGTGAGAGCAGATACGTTGTGCAACGGTCAGCATTTCCTTTTCATCAGGGTGCTGCAGAAACTCCTGCACCACAGGATTTAAACAGTGGGCCATGCATGGAACACACACACAAAAAAAAAAACACCATTCGTGATGCATTTCACCACATTTGACCCATTGTCACTTGCTATGAACCCAGCTCTCAGGGGCAGAGGGTTTAGCCATTTGTCAATTTCTGTCAGTACCACGTCCAACATATTCTCACCAGTGTGTGAACAGGTCACATTGCACATATCAATTGTTGCATGCTGTTGAATTCCTGGAAGATTGCTACTGCGACAATCCACCTTACTGCACTGATTATTCACACTACCAACATCACAACCAACCTCCGGATCTGCACCCAGTGTGCAGTTATACACAAATATGAACTCCCCGCTGTTTTGCCACTTGTCCACATATCCATACTTAAATGGATGAATGGAGAGGAGGAATGTTAAAGGGCATGTCTTACTGAGTTGGACACAGTGTGGAACAACTTGGGAACAGCACGAGTAGAAAAGTATGTCCTGGATGGGACTTTCCATTTTGTACAGGCATGTGCAGCAAACTACTGGAACCCAGAATTCTCCACAAAGGAAAAGGGCAAAAGATCAATTGCCAGCATTTCCGCTACAGCAGCATTAAGTTCACGTGACACTATATGATTGGGGGGGTACTTCTGCTTATGCGTAAAAACACTCTGTAACGTGGGCTGACTTAAATGTTTTACATGGGGTGTGATCACAAATGGTTGTGCCCTGTGATGAATGGCATAGGCAGAGGGTGGAGTGTGGACATCTGAGGAAGACAGTTGCACAGGTGATGATGACAAACCCAGAAATGCAGTTATTTTGCCAGATTTGCCAACTGGGGTTGATGTACAACTTGCACTAGACATACTGCATTCACCACCACCACCACCACACCAAAGCTGCTACTCTCACCAGCACTGGACAGCATTTCAAAGTCATTATGGTCCTCCACCTCATCATGCCTGTAGTAATCTTCTGCTCTTATTACCTTAGTACTGCACACATTTAATTTACTACTGGACTTAACAGTCATGGAAGGGGATATCATGCTTGCTATGGTTGCAGGTGATGAGGGTGAATGCCCCACTGTGGTATTAGCTGTCAGCTTGTGCTGGGTCCACAGTGCCAAGTGCCTATTCTTAAGATGCATATGCTGTCCTCCTGTGCCCAGATGGCTCCCCTTTTTACCTCGACTCACACGCACATAGCAAACCTAGCAGTTTGCAACTGACTCATCATATGCATCTTGAACAAAAAAATCCCGAACAAGTGATTGCGGTTTTCTGCTTTTAACATGTCCATGATGTGGCTTATTTAAGTCTGTTATTTTAAGCACTGAAGTGGGGGGGGGGGCACATGCTGTTTCGGGCACTGCACACCTGGACTGCAACTGACTACCATGACTACCTATCATATTTATTACTGGGTCCTCATCATCAACTAAAACTGGTAAATCACAAGTTTTTACAGGAGGGAGGGGATTCCTGCAAACAGACTCAGACACAGCCACTTTGAATTTATTTTTCCCCCGGTTCCCAACTGGGGTCAATTACATCATCATCATATTCATCAATGTCACACACATCCGCATCTTCTGCTTGGATGCTAGCATGTGGACTGCATGTTGCAACAACAGCAACATCATCGTCATCATCACATTCATCATCAACATCTACACCACCATCACCTGATATTTTTTCCACACTGTGAATCACTGCATGGAAGATGTGTGACATTAACCGCCACGGTGGATGGAATATCACATTGTATGCTATTGTTGACATGATTATTAGAACCCTCAGGTTCAGTTACTGGGATGTTACTTGGAAGTATGACATCATCTATGCTGCCACTCACTTGCACTGCTTCACACTCAATATTTTTGGATATGGTACACTGGTCAGAATTCAAACTTGATGCACCAATACTAATACTACCACCACCAATAACACCAGTAACACAAACACCACTGGCTGGGAAAACATCATCTCCTCCAACTATGAGTGAAGCTACTGATTGGGCTGTAAAAAACATTGCAGGAGTACTACCCTTCATCACATCAGCAATGCACTTCTGAGTCTGCATACTACCATGCCCACAGACTATCTTACTGCCAGCACTGCCATGGCGAGAACCAGCTTTGCTTGCACGTCTCTTTACAGGCATTTTGGGGGATCAACCACAATATTATAACAACATTTAGATTTTGATATGTTCACTCTCTGATTGGGGGGATGCTGAATGTGAAGCCAAAAAAACAACTGTAGCTTCAGCAACAGATAAGAGACTAATCTGTCACGTAATGAAAACAACCTCAGTAACCAGTGGTGCTGATGAGGTCACAAAAACAATCCAATCTGTTAAAAAATTCCTTTTGCCGGTGGGAGTGTGGCGGGGGGGGGACACTGACTGCAGATTTTTATGGCAGTACAAGCAGCAAAACAAAGAACAGATACCACGATCGCAGTACAAAATCAGGCAGCTGCAGTGGATAGCAAGTTCACAGTGCTGTGCCTGCAATTACACTAGTCTGTGGCACAATAAAAGGTGCATTATTTGATGTCACACAACACCGCACACACACACACACACACACACACACACACACACACACAACAGTTTGTCTACAATGATGAACGAGTAATGCATAGCAAATTGAAAAGTTCAGTAATATGCCATGTATTGTAATGTAAACAACCTGAAAATATGAACTGCTGCACCAGATCCACACAACACACAATCAGCAAGAAAATGTCTACAATTACTGACAATATTAATGTGTGTACATTAACACAGTCACTTATATAACAAAAATATAACCAAAAAATAAAGAAATCACTATTTCTCCAACTTAAATCTACCTACACCACAGATGCGCCCCTCCTCCAAAGCACACTTTCACTGTCTTTCACAACACACACTCAATGCTGTACATTAACATTCAAAATCCACACCACAAAAACCAAAATGTTTGATGATATGAGCATTGGAGGGTTTCCTACAATCAATGAACTAAAGTTTGAGCCCCCCAAAAAACACAAAAACGCTTTTTAACAGCTTTTAGAAGGTTTCAATCACAGACAACTCTCAGAGTACACTTTCTCCTACTCTTTCCTACACACACTACCACAAACTGAGGCTGTGCAGGTCAATATAGAGCCCATATGACCTGAAATACCATGAATCACTGCAATATTTACCTGCGGAGCTTAAAAACAAGGCAAAGTGAGGTGAAGTGCATTGTTCTCAATGCACTTAGCCTTAAAATTTGGTGGAGTAGTGGTCTGGGAAGGAGGAGTAACATGAAGTCATTGTTTTCAATGGACTTCACATTACTCAACATAATGCAAAGTACTCCGCTTCACATTGTGGAGCACTCTGTGAATCAGCCTTTGCTCCACGAATCACTTTGCAGAGTGGATTGAGCCTACAGCGTCCCACCACTAGTCAAGAATATCCAGACTGTCCCATAATACTAAATTCCCCTGGACCTGCTGACTGTATAATCTCTCATTCATGATTGTTCAAAACTGGCCCAATTCAGCAGTCTTGATGCTAGCCATAAGTAAAAAGAAGCAGCCTGGAGTGCACTATAGGTATTTTGAGATGAATGTCTGCCGACATGCAAGAAATTGTTCCATTCCACCCTCCCCCAGCACCTTTATTGTGGTCCCCCTTTATGAATAAGTTTGTTTGCAAATTGCTGCTCTCTTTATGTTTGTTGTTTTACCAGATTAAAGAAAACCCACCAAATGTCTCTGTGCTTACACTTTAGACCTTTAGCATAAGTAGGCCCCTCCCTCTCATTGCAAACACATCCTTTTGTGTTTAAATAATTCACATACCTGTTCCTCACCTCATTGAACAGCGTCCCTCATGGAGATATATAATAAAAATGGCAGCACAATGCTTCTGGACCTTCAAGTACCATCACAGTCCTTCTACACTGCAGTCATCCAGCTAGGCTCCAGGCTGCGATAAGGTGAGCATTTAAAACCTGAAGGGAACTAGGAATGGCATATGCATCACAGAAAAAGATGCATGTCAAACCTCATTATTGACTTATGGGCTTCCATTTACCAGGGGTAGTCTACAGAAAGGATCAGTCAGTCATTTAGTAGGGGAATCCTCCTAGGGTCGGTTATCATGTGCTGTGTAAGTATAATGTAAACGTACGTTATTTCAGGGATGTAACAACATTTTTGGCTTTGTGAGGGTCTGTAAATAAAGATGGATTGGTCATTAATCATCAGCCTTAGTTTAGCTGCCATGAGCAGAGCAAATTCCATGTTTTATTTCTCTTTAGTAGGTCTTTTACCTCCATGAACTCCCTGCTTTCGTTAGAGTTCAGCACTCATATCTGGAACTATCTGAAGCTTATAAGACTAAAATCCTCTACCCCTCTCCAAAATCCTAGAAAAAATTGTCCACACACAAACCATATGTTTCCAATGTGATCTTCTTACTGAAGCACAGCACAGTTTCAGAGCAGGCCACAACACTGAGACTGCCCTCATTAAGTTTACAGACATCATCAATAGGGCTTCCGACAATGGTCTTTACACAGGGTGAGTATCCATTGACCTCACGAAAGTTTTCAACCTTGTCAACCACAATGCCCTTATCACTACCCTCTCTGGTCTACACTTCTCCCCTGATGGGTATCCTGTGATGAGGGTGACCATGACTGAGCACTTTCAAAAAGGGCAACTCAATAATGGTGTCTCTTCACAGGGCTACTGGACAGTGAGGACGACCGGATGGGGGGGGTCAGTGAATATAGTGACAGGATGTCGCTATATGTACATGTGTGCAGGGGAAGCAAGCATGCCATGCGAAGGGCAGTAGTGGATGGAGGCTTTGTGAGGTGTAGCATGGTGGTGGTGGGCTGCCAAGCTGGCCATGTGGCATGGTGGGTTGGTGGAAGGCTAGGGTTGGGAGAGTGACGGGTTCGATTCTGGGTGTGTTCATTTTTGTGTGCCGGTCCAGGATTTCTTTTTTTTTGCTTTGCACCCCTCCCGACATTTACCCCCCCGGAGATGAGAATTCTTTAGTGGGGGGATGCGGGGGACACAGCCCCCTGCATAAACAAAAAAATCTATGCCTCCGGTGACCTTGTTCTGTGGACTGCAAGTGTACAATGCAGAAATAGATATTTGGCAATGTACACTCACCCTAGTGGCAATTGCCTTTCTGCGATCGCCATTATGACCTTGAACCCCCAATGTTGTCAGCTGGTTCTGTAACTATCTCAATCATAGGTCCCATCAAACCACCATAAATGGAATCCTCTGCAACTCCTGCCCCATGAAATGAGGCATACCCCAGGGATCAATCCTTGGCCCTCTCCTGTTCACCGTCATAGTCAACTCCTTCCCAGAAATTTGCCAACACACAGAACTTAAACTCCATGCAGATGATGCTGCCCTCTACTGCAAGGATAAGAACCCCTTATCTTTACTTGACAAGCTTCAGTATGATTTTCCTGCACTCCATTCCTGGTTCTCTTCTTATGGGCTTGTTCCAAATGGTAAGAAAACCAAATCCGTGGTTTTCTCCAACCCTTGTAGATCAACTTCTTTTAATTTCTCCTTTCATGACAATGATGGCAACCTCATTAAAAGGGTGTCCAAGTTCAAGTATCTTGATCTGCACCTCGACTGCCACTTGAACTTTGACACTCACACAAACCTGCTATTTAAGAAAGTCCACCAAAGGATTGGCATGCTCTACAGAGCCAGGCCTTTCCTCACCACTGAATCAAAGTTAATCCTAATCACTAGTTTTCTACTTCCACTTTTCAATTATGGAGCTCTGGAGCTCTTGTCTACTTCCCTCCCTCTATCTCAGAATAGCATGAACAAGCTCCGTACCACCTACCATAACATGATCCATTTTGTCTCTGGGCTGCCCAGACATACCCACCACTGTGACCTCTACAGCCTTGATAACTGGCTCCCCCTTGAGGACAGAGTCAACAGCATGATACTCATCTTTTTCCATAAGCTTTCCCTCAACTTTCTCCCTCTAGCATTCAATCCATTTTTCCTGTGTCAGTTCCATCAGGACCACTCGCTGTTCCTCCTCTGTTTCTTTTGTTATCCCTTTCTTTAGGACCAACCATAGTCAAAATACCCTCACAACCTTTCAAGGGTATCAAACTCATCAATGCTCTTCCCCCTTCCCTTATCCAATATCAGTCCATTGCATCATTCAAATGCAACTTAAAGACCCACCTGTCTTTGCCTTTTCACCGCAAATGTTCTCCAACTTGACTGTCCCTCTTAACTACTTCTCCCCACTCCTGCTTAGAGTCCCTTCATTCCTCTTCCTCCAGCACTCTCCTTTCCATTGCACTTCAAACATATTGTTGAGTTTGTATTACCCTTTGTATCATTGGACATTACTCCTATGATCTTCTGCCCTACTTGGTCCCTATCGCTTATTCCTGATTGTCCCACTGTTTATGATTTATGTAATTGTTTGTATTTTGTTTGAATGCAAACTCATTGGTCAGTTTTATTTTACACACTATCTATTCTTGTAACCTTTTCCACTGTTTGAACCTTACTGCTTATCCCTGATTGTTTTACTGTTTTTGATGTATTAAGCTGTTTGTATTTGTTTTAAGAACTGGACACTTGTGAAAATGGGCAGTTTTTGCTCACAATGCCTTTCCAGTATAATAAATAAACTGAACTGAAAACTGATATGGTACTCCCCCTTCTTTGCAGGATCTCCTCATAACCATTTCTTTGTCAGTGTACTGGTGGGACTTCATCACTAACAGCAGTGTTTTTTTCAGTTGGCAATGGTCTCCTCTACAGTGCCCTGTGTGCTCTATCAATTACAATGGCACCAGCATATCCCTCAGGGGCTAGAAAATCCTTGAACAGTTGTCTGAAGAAAGCCTAGGGATGCTCTCATTCCAGACCCTAGGGGAGGCTGATGACATTAGAATTTTCTCTACAAGCTGCATGTATTGTCAGGACGGTGGCTATCTTGGAATCCTCATTCTATATCTTTATAATTGTATATCTAATGCATGTTAAGGGTTCTCTTAAAGAGCGGCCAACACCCCCAAGAGAACATTGAAAACATAATATCTGGTCACAGTCATAGTTCAGCTAATATATCACTTTAGCACTAAGCTGCCTTCCCCCAAGATTTCATCCATTCTTCCCAGCTTCATTCCAGAATTGACTTGTAAACCCTGCTAATTATCACCTTCTGTGCATTACCGCATTGTACATCTCCTTAGATGTTCTGCTTTTGCAGTGTGTTCACTTTGTTGCTGTTTATTTGCATATCTTTGTATTTTTCACTTTTTTGTTGAAATTTTTTTGTGTACCCTCCCCATTCCCCTCCCCCCAGGATGCATAAGGGAAATGAGATGTTACTGGCTCAGTTTGTCTTTCCGGGTAATGCTCTTGAAATAACTAAATATTTCTACCCCCCCCCATCATTTCTGCCTACGACTATATGCACAAAAACAGGATCCTTGTTCCTTGACAGTCCATTTAGTCCAGTTACTTATTTTCCATCTGATGTCATAATTCTCTGCTTGTGACATCGTTATCTCCATTTCAATAGACTGTGATGTCATAACATAAGATTATGACTTCAGGTGGGGAAAAGGCTATGACAGTAAATTAACTCTAATGAATAAATATCCTGTTTTTGTGCAGATTTACTCTGTAATAAATAAGGGATTGAAGAACTCTATAAAAACTATAGGAAATACAAACTAAATTGTGCCTAAATATTCTTCTTCAAATTTTTTTCCAGAGGCATATCAGCAGCTCTCTAAAGGAATTTAGTGTTGGCAATACAGTAGTATTTCTGATAGATAGTTCCAAATCCATACCACTCTCAAGGATAAGAATTTTCTTCTTATATCCCATTTACTTTTCTTTCTATAAGCTATCTGTTGTACCCTATAATTGTTTTATGCCCTCACCTTATTCTACAGAGATTACTTCCCAGTGGATTATCGGCAGGAATGGCTACATGCTCTTGGATTAGGTCCCCCCTAATTCTCTGGTCCACAGCACTGAACAGTTTTAGTTCTACCAGCTTCTCCTCATAGCCCTTCACCCTTAGACCCCATACTAGTCTGGGTGCCCCATTCTGTGCTCTCTGCACTTTTCTAATGTACTTTTTATAGTTAGGTGCCCATGTCTAAAACTGACAGCAGTACTTCAAGTTAGGATTGTGCAGATACCATCAGTTCAGTTTTGGATAGTGCTGACGTTACAAACTATACAGGATTCTGAGTGGGTGGTATACTATCTGAATTTATTACATTGGCTAAACAGATGTGATGCTTCCAGATAGCACAATGTCTGAGCCATTTGATATCCTGAAGGATGGGATGATGCATCGCCTATGCAATCTACTACAGGTGTAGTCTTAACAGTGATATATCCATTTTCATTCTTCTGATCGACTGATGAAAGTCATAGTAACATGACATGAAAATGGACCCTCAGAGGGGGCAAGAGGAGAGGAGAGGATGGAATAGGAGAACATGTACAAGGAGGAACATGAAGTGAAGGCACTGGAGGGGGAGATACCTCCTGCACAACCCCAACCGAACAATATAAATTTGTCAAGGTACAGTTTAAATGTCATTGAAATCTCAGTCTTAAGTAGAGACAGGTCTTTTACCCTCACTAACAGAAGTTTAAAACTTTTGAAACTGTAATTAATCTTCCAAATATGGCATAAAACTTAGGCTCAAAGCAATTTTTTTTCTAAGAAAAATATAGAGAATTCTGAGGGTTCAATCGATCCTGAAGAAATGATTGACACTACTGTTACTACTTAACCTAGACAATTTAAAGTCAGGTCACACTTTTTGCCCACCCCTTGCACCCACTCTGCAGATGTACCTGAGGTGCTGCAAAGTTTATATTAGGCAAGTAGAAAATGAAAGAAACAAAAAAAGTGTTTTGTAATCTTAGTAAAACTGAACAGTAGGCACTCACTAATTTGGGTAATAATAAAAGTATTGCCATAAAATCTGCAGATAAGGATGGGGCAGTAGTGATACAGGACAATAAACATTATGAGAGGGAAGTACTGAGACAGCTCGGTGACAGTTTTTATTATGAAAAACTTAAATCAGATAAAACTATGGATTAAAAGCTGTCATTGACTCTTACCTGAATCTGGCAAAGGAACAAAATTGGCTGCCCATTCAAGTGATTGATTACCTCTCAGTTAAACATCTGGTGAGAGCACCTTTTTAATGCCTCCCAAAACTTCACAAATATTTAGTGAACTCACAAGGCAGACCACTTGTCTCTGGAATAAATTCTTTAATGGAACCACTTTATAAATTTGTGGACTTTTACATTTCCGATATAGTTCAGGGACTTCCCTCTTACATAAAAGACATGGGTGAAAAATTAAGAGTATTACAGGATGTGGCAATCGAGGGGGAGGGCTGGCTTATAACACTTGATGAACAGTTTAGTTAACTGCAGCTTTGTAGGACTTATGTGATATACGTGCGTTCAAGTCCAGCTAAGCATTGCAGAAATATAACTGTCGAGTGTGTCTATTTTGAGATGATCCCTGAGCCCTACATTCTGCTGTATAGGAAGTGGGTAGAGAGTGGTAGTTCTGGGGAAGTTACTCGGACTACAACACTATTGTGTTTTAAAATATTTGTGTGGGACACTTTTTTTATCCTGTGCCTGCCTTGCGAATGAGAAAGGGATGCAAAAGGTGCTTTTAAATATTTTATTTTGAGCAACTTGTGTTGCAAGCATTCAGTGACCTCCCCGAAGCATTTCCGGAGTATTCTGTCATTAAATACTCGGCCTGCTGCGAGTAGGGTGAGCAAGAGTAGGGCACGCGTCATTGCATGCAGGGACACGTGCAGAGACACGTGCTTCAGCATGCATCATATGTGTCAATAGGGTCAATAGGGCTTAGGTCCATATTAATAGAAAACTGTCATGTGGAGGTATAGCGAACAATTAAAACAATGGACTCACTGAAGCCAGGACAGTGCTTAAACAGTACATGTAGCAAATGACAAATGCTCCTACTGGGTGAGTGCACAATCAATTTTACTTGCACAAAGTGCGAATTAATAGATGTTTTACAGGCTGAAAACTTAGCATACATAATAGATTAAAAACATTAGCTGATATCAGCATTTTAGAGGATTACATAGATACTGTAGCTGAGGAGGTAGGATTTAGTATTTCCCAGGTGGTTACAAGTTCTTATAAAAATGTACAAGTACCAGCACCATATGTTGAGGAGAAGGAAGAGCAGTGGTGTAAAGTCCCCCAGAAAAATAGGAAAGGAAGACAGAATATTGGGGGGTTATCAAATGTATTGACACCTAATAGGTTTAGCCTCCTATCACAAGATGTCAGAACTGAACAGGAGACATATCAACAAAATCAGCAGATTCACATTATGGACCCCAATGTGGTCTGTTCTGAAAATCAGGTAGAACAGGTTGATACATTAATTAGTACAGTCCAGAGGGACATCTTGGTTATCAGAGACTCAATGCTAAAATATACTGATTCCATGTTATGTAAAAATAGGAACACCTCAACTGCTGTCAGTGTATTACCAGGTGCGGGAATTTCAGACATTAGATGTCTTATATCAGGTCTCCTTGAACACAATGAACAACCATTGGTGTTGTTACATGTAGGTATTAATGACGTGGGCAAGAGAAAAATGCTAGACATCCAAATGGACTTTGAGTATATAGGTGCAGATCTAAAAGCTAGAGGCTATGACCTGATTATTTCAGGTATTATACCAAGCCCTGGGGTAAATTTTAATAAAAGATCAGGAATTGAGAGTTTAAATGGGTGGTTGAAGAGGTGGTGTCTTAGAAACAATTATGAGTTTTTGCAAAATTGGAATAATTTCTATGACACAAGGCTGTTTGCATTAGATGGCATTCATTTGAATAGGCAAGGAAAATGCCTTTTTTCACAAATATTAAAACAGAAAATTGACAAATCTTTAAACTTCCAGATTGGGGGGAGGGGAGATGTATACTTCGAACATCAGCAAAACTGGGGTTGGTACAGTCAGAACACTGGAACTGTCTCTTATTAAATGCAAGAAGTCTTAATAATAAATTAGACAAACTGGTGTTTACTTTAAATAAATACCACATTAGACTGTGTGCCATTACAGAAACATGGTGGAAACAGGATGATTCATGGAATAAACAAATTCCTGGTTTTAGTATCTATCATAGAGATAGGCCACTTCAAAGGGGTGGGGTGTTGCCCTATATATAGCTGATCATATTATATCTGAAAGTGTAGATATTCTTAAATATGATACAGCTGAATTGATCTGGGTTAAATTATCCTCCCCCAAATGCCAATAATAAACATGGGTGTTGTATACAGGCCACCAAATAATCTATGCCTTACCACGCTCGTACACTGTGTTGAATCTGTAACATTACTGCTCTTATTTCCCACAAGGTGTTTATTTTTGTTATGTTAATACTGTATAATCTATGCCTTACCATGTTTCGTATGCTGTGTTTAATCTGTATCCTCACATGAACTGTAACATGTCTAATTTGTACAATGTCGTTGTATGTTCCTAAATCTATTATTCCTGTACTCTCCTGGGTCATACCTGAAAATAGGCAATTGTCTTGTCTAGTGTACCTACCTGGTTAACAAAAGCTAAATAAACAAATAAATAATCTAGCTCACAGTTAGATGACCTTAAGTTACTAGAATTCATAGAAAACTTCACTCAGGTTGGAAATTCCTTGTTATTAGGTGACTTTAGTCTCCTAGGGTTGAGTTGCAACCCCCCCCCAAGCAGAATCATCAAATGAGCAAAGATTCCTTGAGTGTTTTCTATTAAATGGTTTAGAACAGTATGTGAAAGACCATACTTGGGGTACTCATACCTTGGATTTGGTACTTAGCAATCTGGAATATGATATTCAGGATTGTAGGGCTTTACATCCCCTAGGTTCCAGCGATCATAATACAGTGTAATTTAGTATTAGTAAGGTTACATCTAAGACAGTCAGTAGGACAGTGGTATATAATTTCAGCAGGGCTCATTTTAAATGCATAAGTGAACATTTAGTGTCATGGGATTGGCAGAAGGATTTCAGTGGATTGAAGTTACAACATATGTGGGACATTTTAAGCAACAAAATCAAATCTCTTGTACAAGAGTTCATCCCTAGTTTTAAGAAGACTACAAATTCCCGAAGAAAAAAAACATGGTTTACCTTACAAATAGTTAAAAATATAAAAGGTAAAAATAAGGCATACAGTAATGCCAAGAAAAGTGGGCAGCCTGAAAACTGGGCAGAATATAGACTTGAACTTAAAAAAGGTAGGTTAAGTCATTTTTCTCCTATATAAATAACAAAAAGCGTGTAAACAAGTCAATAGGGCCCATAAAGAGACCAAATGGTGATTTAATACTAGAGGACAAGGATATGGCATGTTATTATAATGCATACTTTGCTTCAGTGTATAATCCAAAAACTCATAATACTTTGAAGCATCAGGTTAAGGATGCAGGTTCATCACTTGTAATTGAGGTTAAAGATGTGAGAGATAGGCTAAAAGCCTTGGATCAGAATAAAGCACAGTGACCTGACGGTCTTCACCCCAGGGTGTTAAAAGAGCTGGCTGATGTACTGGCAGCCCCAGTAGCATATTTATTTCAACATTCTCTAGACAAGGCAGAAGTTCTGGACGAATGGAGGCAGGCAGAAGTCATCCCAATACACAAAAAAGGGTCAAGACAGGAGGCATCTAACTATAGACCTATCAGCCTGACATCGATATTAGGAAACATTTTGGAAGCTATTGTTAAAACTTATATCACCAATATGTTAACTGTGTCAGGAGATCTTGATCACAACCAACATGGTTTTGGAAAGGGTAGGTCCTGTCAGACAAATTTGTTGGAGTTTTACAGCAAGGTAAATCATGCACTTGATTCCCGTAATGCAGTGGATGTTATTTTTCTAGATTATTCCAAGGCATTCCACAAAGTTCCGCATGGCCTCTTGATAGAGGCTTTAATCAAGTATAGTATACATGCAAATATTTCTTTCTGGATTGAAAACTGGTTATTAGATCAGAAACAGAGAGTTTCAGTGAAGGGGTCCCTGTCGGATTGGGCAGAGGTAACTAGAGGTGTTCCACAGGGCTCAGTTCTGGGCCCCTGCCTTTTCAATTTATATATTTCGTCCATGCAAGCTTCAACACAAGTGTGGTTATCCAAATTCGCAGATGACACAAGAATAGGTTATATGATTAATTCTAAGGAGGATGCGGATATTTTATAATTAGCTCTAAAAGAACTTGAATATTGGGCAATAAGTAATAATTCTACATTCAATGTTGACAAATGCAAGGTTATGCATCTGGGGAAACATAATATCCATTATAAATATAAGTTAAATGGAGTAGTGTTACAAGAGACAACAGAAGAAAAGGATTTGGGCATTTATATTACCAGTGACCTTAGTTTTAAGACACATTGTAATTATATTATCAGTAAATCTAGTGGACTTTTAAACTGTTTAAATCAGCATATTAAAAGTAAAGATAGATTAGTGGTGATGCCATTGTACAAGGCATTGGTCTGCCCACATCTGGAGTACTCTGCCTAATTTTGGTCACCAGGGGGAAAAGGGACTATAAAATCCCTTGAGCAAGTACAAAGAAAGGCTACCAGACATGTGGCATGCCTAGATGGATTATGTTATCAGCAGAGGCTACTTGAATTAGATCTGCATTCACTGGAGTTCCGTAGGCTCCGTGGTGACATGTGTATGGTATATAGAGCACTTTTGGATGATGATTTGTGGCTAAAACTGGGACTCGATTTTAAGGATGCAGCTATATGATACTAGAGCACATCCACTTCAAATACAGATTAGTTTCTATTGTACTAACACTAGGAAAAACTGGTTCAGTAAAAGGGTTACTAAAATCTGGAATAGTCTGCCAATAGAGGTGGTAGCTAGCTTTACCATGACTGAATTTAAGAAAACTTTGGATGAATACTTGATTAAACAAGGTATTATGGATTATTAATATGGCAGACCATAATGGACTTCGGTTTTCTTGGCCTAGTAATTACCTATGAGACCTATGAGACTTGATGTGGCCTCTCTCTACTGCAACATTTCACAAATTGAGGGTTGAACTCCATTGAATTTTATCTTGATCAATACACTGTTTTGGATCCTCCTACTGAGGTGCTCCTACAACTGGTTAAATTTGTACAAGAATACAACACATTTTATTAAAAGGATGTATTTTATCTACAAAAAATGGATACTGCAATGGGTGCGAGTTTCAGGCCCAACTATGAAAATTTGTTTATGGGGTTGGGGGAGCATGATGTCATCTGGAATGAAAGTGTTAATTGCTACCTCCATAAGATTGATCTGTGGAGATGTTTTATTGATGACATCATACTCATCTGGAAGAATACAAGGGAGGAGCTGGTAGATTTTGTTAAGTTTTTGGAGACTAATAATCATAACTTAAAATTCAGTATGAACTTAAAACACAGATCAGCTTCCTAGATTTAATTATATGTAAAGATGGTGTATGTGGGCTTTCCACAGGTCTTTATAGAAAGCCCACCAACAGAAATACTCTTCTCCTGGCCAACAGCAACCACCCCAGACATACCATTAGAGCTGTACCTAAAGGGTAATTCATTAGACAAAGCAAAATTGCAGTAATGAAAATGAATATAAATTAAGGCCTGCTGAGCTCGAGAAGAGACTACAGGAGAGAGGCTATAAAAATAAAATTATTCTAAATGCAAAAATCAGAGTAAATGCAATACCAAGGGAAGCATTCCTAGCTGAAAAGCCTAAAATCCAGAATTTGGAGGTACTAAATTGGAAATACAAAAAGAAATGTTAAGACACACATAGGGGAGCACTTCCAAGCAATTGAAAGAGGTGACAGTATAAATGCCCCTAGTGGTACATGTGTGGAAATCAAGGGATAGAAGCAACTATACTTTTAAATCTATGGGAACTGAAAAAACACTTAATCCAACTAGAGGAGGCAACTATAACACTGTTTAGTTAAAATGGGAACAGTACTGGATACACTTCCTCAGGGCAAAGGATGGTGTTGGTCTTAATGAAAAATTTTAAATCAGCCAATTTCTGGAAAAATAGGGCTTCCCCCATGTGATTCTGCCTCTTTTTTTTTCACTAGTAACCTGTATATCAGTTTGTGTAGCATGCTCTTTTGGAGGGGGTGGGCGCTTGTGAGGATTTGCTCTGTATATGTGAACTTGGGCTTTATTTATCTGACTAAAATGTTCTTTGTTCTTTTTCTGCAGGGTGCACTTGAGATTACCTCACTATTTGTGAGTACACTAGTTGGATAAGTAACTCATGTGCTGCAAGTGATATGCATGATGAAACAAGCATACTTACTATCTTTAGTGTAGTGCACCGTCTACATGAAGACTTGATGTTTGAACCTGGTGCATTGACAGTAAAAAATGTAGTAAAACTAACAAATAATTTTCCTTGCCAGTAGCACAATTATTTTACTGTTTTTAATTGTATGTAATTGTTTTTATGTATGATTTTATTGTAGTTGAGCACAATACTCTCATTACAAGATTGTATAAATTAAAGTACTGTCACTTTAAAGTTGTCACTTACAGTGGCATCCCTCAGGTTGAAACCCAATTTTAAAGCACTCTGCAGTATGCTGCAGCAGACCTACTGAATAAAACAAGGGGGGGAGAGGGCGGCTCTTGCCAGTGATTCCCCCTGCACCATTTGAAGACCGCAGCACCTCGGGGTTGAGGCACCGGAAGGCCAGGCGGACCTCCCCTGACGAAAATCAAGTAATCACTTGTCTTGGGAAAGGAATCGATCGGAGGGGCTGGGTATCAGCAGCTGAAGCTGTAAAAGAACTTTAATCTCTAATCTCGGAGGAGCTGGGCGACAGCTGCAGAAGAAGCAGCTGAAACTGAACTATCTCTTGATTTTCATCTCACCTACTCACCCAGTTCTCTCCTCCCCTTAAATGCCCGGTAGCCATGCCCTCCCGCTGACCAGGACCAATCAGAGCTGACATAAGGCGGGAACCTAGCTGCTGTCAAAATTTATTAGCATATCTGTTTTACAAACCTAAGGGCACCCTTTGGTGTGACTGTTATACAGGCTGTTAGTTCATGATCACATATCTCAAGGGCACATGGACTATTCTAATGGCTGATTGCCAGCACAATTAATCCTATCTGCTGTACTGCATAGTAACTTACCAGTTATGCAGTCTGTTAGCTGTGTGATCCCTTATCTTGCAAGGGTGCACAGACTATTCTATTTGTCTGATGGCCAGCCTAATTAATATTGTCTACTTGTCTGATTGCCAGCCTAATTAATATTGTCTACTGTACTGCCTTGCAACCTACCTGCTCTGTGTTGCTTGCATAGCATAGCCAATTGTCACTTGTATTGAGTGGGCTCATAAACTTCAGTAAGTGTGGATGGTAGCTGCTGGAAAACCAGCTGCACCCAGTTATTTTTTCCTTTTGTGGGAGGCCCCACTAGCTGCTACTTGGGACCCAGTGATTAGCATGATTTTTTCCATCACTCCCTGACATCTACCCCTGGCATTGACATGGGGAACCCTGAGCATCTATCAAAGAAAGTGACACCCCTTTAACTCATGTGCCCATTCGCCTTCGGTCTCCTCACTGTCCTTAGCATCCCCTGGCTTACGGGGGTGTCAGTGCTCCCACCGTGGGAGAACCCTGGGGCACCTGTACCCAGCTGGTGGAGACTGACTTCACATTCTCCAACCTACTAGCTGGAGGTAGACCCCCTCCCTGGGTTCTCTGCATTCTTGACCTGAAGTGCTTCCTGAGCCCTGACCTTATGATCAGCCGATATGGCCATAAGCCGCCGGCCAGGGATGGCTCCCCTCCCTTAAGACATCTCCTTTGGTTACTACTGGTGACCCTAGCACTAGTGGGTGACATCAAGCTAAGCCCTGGACCACCTTGCCAAACCACCCCCTCTGCGATGGGCTGGTCGGCTGTCAAAGGGCTGAAAATAACTCATCTCAATATCTGTAGCCTCCTGCCTAATTTGGCAGAACTTCTCATTTGGGTCACCCACCACAGCCCTGACATCCTTGGCATAACAGAAACTTGGCTTAAACCCTCTACTCCAAATTCTGTATGTGCCCTCCCTGGCTATGACCTCGTCAGGCTCGATCATCCAGGAAAAAAGAGTGGGGGTGGCATCCTGGTGCATTACAGGAGCCACCTCAACCTGTCAGTTTTACCCTGCCAACAGCCAGTGCAGTCCCCCTGTGAGTTACTACACACGGTACTGTTGCATGGGATAACCAAAAAGATACATGTTATATTTTCCTACAATCCTCCAAAGGGGGGCCTAGAGGGGCTGTCCATCCTCCTCGACACAGTTGGTGCGGTGACCCAGCATAACGAACTAATTATTCTAGGTGATCTCAACCTTAACTGGTTTGGTAGTAACACCAAAGCATTTGAGCCACTGCTTGCTGGTCTCTCCTTGTCGCAGCTTATCAAGGATCCTACCAGGTGCTCACCCAGTGGTGGGGTGAGCTCTCTTCTGGACTGGGTCCTGACAGACTGGAGAGGATCAGTTCGTTGGGCATCCTTCCCGACTCCATCTCTGACCATTTCCCCGTGTACTGTGAGTGGAAGAACCATTCCCTGAAAATTCTGCATAAGATCATTCAGGTCAGAGACTACTCTGTGTTTGATCTTGGCTCCTTCCATGATGATCTCCAGCACACCAACTGGTCAGCAGTATGGAATGCCCAGGACTCCTCATCTGCTGTCAATCACTTCCTCATTTCTCTTAGGCCTCTGCAGGATAAGCTTGGCCCCCTCATCAGATGGAGGGTCAGGGAATCAGCTACAAAATGGTTACATGGTAGCCTCCTAGCCCTCCTGAAGTACAGAGATAAGTTCTGGGCAAAATTCAAGGCCATGGCGGATCAGGTTGTATTTCAGCAGTACAGGAAACTCAGAAATGAGTGTAAGAAGGGTATAAGGGCTGCTAAAAGTGAGTTTTGCAAAACTGCACTGTTGAACTCAGTCAGGGACCCCAGGAGGTTCTGGAGAAACATTAAAAACATAGTTAGTGGTTCCCAGAATGCTGAGACCTCTGATATGATTATCGATTGCGCTAGCTGCAATAACTCACTAACCATCACAAATACTTTTGACCTGTATTTTTCTGACCTGTCTGCTTTCACCACATCATTCCCACCTGGTGGAGGTAATAATGGTGAACAGGTCCCAGCATCATCACCACCCCACCCGTCCTTTCATTTTAAGGCTGTGATGGTGCAAGAGGTGCAGATATTGCTCTCTGGCCTCTCCCCCTTCTCAAGTGCTGGTCATGATGGGTTGGAACCCAAGCTCCTCAGTCTTGGTGCTTCTTGCCTTGCTCCCCTGGTGGTACATATCTTCAATCTGTCCCTGTCATCTGGTGTTATTCCAGACATATAGAAGGGCACCAGGGTGGTCCCAATTCTTAAACAGGGGAACCCCAAACTAATAGAAAACTATGCCCGAAATCCATTTTGTCAGTGGTCAGCAAATTTCTTGAGAAAGTTGTGGCAGGGCAACTCTCAGAGTACTTGCAGTCACATTACCTATTGTCACCTGTGCAGCATGGCTTCAGGAAAGGGCACAGCACATCCTCTGCCCTTGTCACTGTCTTATCATGGATCAGGGTGGCTATGGACCAGGGCAAACTCTCGGGGGCTATCTTTATAGATCTCTCCAAGGCCTTCAATCTTGTCGATCATGCCATGCTCTCCACTCAGCTTAGATCCTTTGGTCTATCTCCTAATGTGCCCAGCTGGTTCTCCAACTATTTACATGGCAGAACGCAACTGGTTAAATATGGCAAGGAGCTCTCGGGCTCTATTCCTGTAACCATGGGTGTCACCCAAGGCTCTGTCCTGGGGCCCCTGCTCTTCTCCATTTTTGTAAATAATCTCCCCACAGCCGCTGTTCACTGTAAGCCAATCCTCTATAGAAACATAGAATTTGACGGCAGATAAGGACCGCTTTGCCCACCCAGTCTGCCCATTTCCCTACCTAGTGGATAAGCTGCAGATCCTAGTTAACCAGCAGCCTACTTCTTCCTACTCCCACCCCCTAGAATTGCCTTATGACTGTCCCATGCATGCTTGAATTCCACCACTGTTTTTGACTCCACAACCTCCTCTGGAAGGCCGTTCCACGCATCCACAACCCTCTCTGTGAAAAAATACTTCCTTAAATTACCTCTGAGCTGCCCCCCCTCTATCTTCAAATTGTGCCCCTCTATGTAGATGACTTGGTCATCCTGACTCACTCCCCAGAGATAGGGGTCATCAATCACCATCTGAGTGAGGACCTGGGGAACATTCAGTCTTGGATCTCATCCCACAAGTTGGTTCTTAATCTAAAAAAAATCCAGGCCATGCTCTTTGGGTCTCAGACCAAGATTAAGGCCTCTCCTGCTCCGTTCTGTGTTTCTGGTTCCAACGGTGTTCCGATCCCTGCCACCAACAACTTTAAATACCTTGGGGTGACGCTGGACCAGCAGCTTGACCTTGGCCACCATATTCAGAATGAAAGCAAGACTGTTAACTGCAAACTGGGTCTGGCCTACAGACCTAAAAGCAACCTTACTCCTGCTGCCCATATTGCTCTCACCAGAGGTGTGCTCCTCCCTTCACTTTGCTATTGGCTCCTTTTGTTTGCCCGCTCCACCAAAGCTCACCTCTCTAGGTGGTCTACTGCCTACAACAATGTCTGCCGCTTTGCTCTGGCTGCCCCCCATCTCACCCATCATTGTGACCTCTTCAGCAAGCTAAACTGGCTCTCCCCCTCAAATCACATAGACTTTGTCCTAGGGTACTTCAAGGGAAAGGTCCTTGGCACTGGCACTGGCACCCCCCCCGGGGCTGACGAAATTCCTTGTCCCAGTTGCCTCCTCATCCTATTCCCTCAGATCTCAGGGGCCCACCATCCTTAAGATACTTGCTACCCAGACTCAAATGGGAGGTGTGGATTTTGCTGCATGAGGTCCCAGACTGTGGAACGCTTTCCCTGCCCAGGTCCACTCCTCCCCCTCACAGGGCTGCCTTCGTTCCTCCTTGTGGAACCACCTCAGACTCTCTCTTCAGCCTGTGGTTGCCCCAAACCCCCATGATCTAACACTGCACTCCTCTCTCCTGGACTTATTCCTGGACAAAAGACTCAACTTCTGAGGCTCTATGTTGTAAATAGTGTTGTATCTTCTGCTTCTCAACTGTGCCTCTTGTAACTCTCTTAGTTGCTACATGTGTTACTCTGTGGTGTACATACTGAACAAAACTATGCCTTACAAGACTTGTAAGCTGTTTTAATTTGTATTATGTTGTCCTCACATGACTTGTAAGCTATTTTTAATCTGTACCATGTCATCCTATGTATTTAAATCTGTAATTCCTGTACTCTCCTGGGTCGTACCTGAAAATAGGCAATTGTCTTGTCTAGTGTACTTACCTGGTCAACAAAAGCCAAATAAATAAATAAATTTCAATGGTTAGTAGTCCCTTTTGTCATGCAGGAAACTGTGGCATTCATTTCACCCTGGCAGTCTCAGATTTTCCTGAATGACAAAAGGGACTAGTTGCCATTGAAATTACATTGCTTTATTCAGTAGATCTGCTGCAGCATTCTGCAGAGTGCTGCAAATTGTTGCAGAATTGGGTTTCATCCTGGGGGACGCCACTGTATAAGTGGGAAAAGGTGTAGTTGCTGCTGTCCTTTCATAGAGAACCTTCCATTGTGAAATGCGTTAAGGGGCAGCAGCCCTGTATTGGGTTGTTTTGTTATTTTTTAAGCAACAGTCTTTTTGGAAGAGTTTGGATTGCACTGAGTGGTGGAAGAAACATTTTTTAACTACACCTGAATAAAGATTTCATCTTTTATGATGAACCCACTGTGTTGTCTCCATCGCCCCAAAAAGCAGCGTATATTGCTACACCCCTGTAAGTAGGTGCCAGTCTCTGTGTACTTGCTTCACTGTTTACACTTCTGACACAGGCACTACTAATCAAAGGTTACGGTCTGACATCCAAAGTTCTGCAGTAGTAACATGTTAACACAGTAATCTGGTTCCCTTCTTTTGTTGCCTACTCACACAGCACTCCATGCTTTAGCTTGTTTTAAATGATGGCACCGGGAACTCCTAACTCCTCTGTTTCTCATAAATTTCCTTATAAGGAGGACATCATCATCAGATATAGTTAACCAGGGTCAATTCAGTTGTCCAACAGCAGTACAATGTGCTGGTACGTGGGGATGCAGGAATCAAGTGCAAGCCTTGGAATCCCATACTGGAGTCATCTGTTGACTAGGCACATTATGAAGGTGAGGCATTTGACTCCTGGGGAAAGAGAGTGTGAGCTGCCAGACATTTGCACATCCAATGACAGCAAACCAGGGAGCCTCATCTGTACAATTTGCTTTCCGTCTGTTAGCTCCAGTGTGGACATTATCACTTCTAATAACTTTTGGAATGAATGCTTGTATTTCAACTCAAGGCCTTGGTAACAATATCACCACAACAGAGCAGTACAATAAGCCACCATTTTCATAACCAGATCAAACCAGATCATATCTCTGTCCCTTACACAAAGGTTTGTTGTGTGCTATTTTAACCTACTACTCTTTGAAATAATAATAAAAAAGAATAATAATAAAACTTTATTTTTATGGCACCTTTCCAAAACCAAGGTGCCTCACAGTTTTAAAACATAACAAATCAACATACTTAATTTAAATACAACAATAAACATTTAAAATAGAACAAATAAATCAGTCACCAAAAGCATACCAAAGATAAGTTTTTAGACCTCTTTTAAATTCCTCCACAGTCACACACTCTTGTAACTGGTGGGGTAAAGAATTCCAAAGAGAGGGGGCCGCATGCATAAAAGCCAGAGCCCCAGATGATTTTAAACATACTCTAGGAATCTCTAGCAACCCCGCAAGTGAATGCCCGGGGTGGTAGGGAAACAGAAGCTCTTTCAGGTAGTCAGGGATCTGTCCATGAGGGGCTTTATAAGTCAGAAGACTGACTTTAAAGGTGATCGGCCATTGTACCAGCAGCAAGTGCAGACCGCACAGCACCGGAGAAATATGGCAGGACTGAGAGGTTCCTGTAAAAAGCCATGCTGCCGCGTTCTGCACTAGCTGCAAATGGTGGATTTCCACCCCAGAAAGCTCTAAGTAAAGGGAGTTGCAATAATCCAAGCACAAGGACACAAAGGCATGGACCAACATAAGAAGGTCACTGGACGGAACAAGGTGCTTAATCCTGAAGATATTCCTAAAGTGGTAAAAGGAAGTTTTGACAATGGCTGACACCTGCACATGAAGCATCAGTCCTTCATCAAAAATTCCCCCCAAGTTTCACACCTGTTCAGAGGCTGGAAGAGATAGACCCCAAGAAAAAACCCCGAGGGTGAACCTACCCCCAACCCTCCTATCCAGTGATCTGGGTCCACAACCAGCACTTCAGTCTTCCCCGAGTTCAACTTCAACCAGTTTGAATCCATCCACTCCTGGATTTCTATGAGGCAGTTATTAAAGACTGAGAGAGCTCCATCCTGGTTGGGTGCAAAAGAAAGACAGAGCTGGGTATCATCAGCATAGCAATGAAACCTTAGCCCATACCTCCTTACAATGTCTCCGAGGGGCAGCATGTACACTGTGAACAACATGGGGGACAACGCCAATCCCTGAGGAACCCCACATGACAGAGGGATTGGGTCCGATGAATAAAGCCCAGACACCACCCTCTGAGTTCTTCCAGTGAGGTAAGATGTAATCCACCTGAGGACTGTACCCAGCAGGCCACAGATGAACTTCAGACAATTGAGAAGAACCCCATAGTCCACAGTGTCAAACACTGAGGAGAGATCCAGAAGAACCAAGATAGAACATTTTTTTTGATCTCTCGCCTTCAGGAGATCATTGAGCACCCGAACCAATGCTGTCTCAGTACTATGCCTCTTTCAAAAACCGGACTGGAGACTGGAAAGGTTCATAGATGTCATGGATGGTTAAATGGTTCTCCAGCTGAGCAGCTACCACCTTCTCAATCACCTTCTCTAAAAAGGGAAGGTTAGAAAATGGTCTGTAGTTCACATAGCAGTTTGGGTCCAAGGAAGCTTTTTTCAGCAGAGGTATTACTACCGCCTCCTTCAGGGAGCTAGGAAACTCACCTGTTTCCAAGGATGCACCAAACTATCTGTGCAAGGACTGGACCAATGGAAGCAATACAACCGAAATTAAGGGACGTTAGTCCTGGGTCCAGACTACAGCATGTGGGGTGCATACTCTGGACAATCCTCATGACATCCATGAACTCTGGGCATCGAAGGCACTCCAAGAAAGCTGAAGGCTAGTGGCCAAGTGCTAATCAGAAGCAATGCCCATAGAGTGTGATGGTCGGATAACTGCCCTGATGTCAGCCACCTTAGTAGCAAAGAATCGAGCAACTTCATTGCACTCTATTTGCGAAAATGCTTTCTGGTCTTGCAGACAGGCTGGGTTGCACAGTCTGTCCACAGTCCAGAAAAGCTGAGCTGGTTGATTCTGAGTGGCTGCAATCTCCCCAGACAGGAACTCTGTCTTTTTACAGGTGATTGTGGATTGATAGGTTTGATAATGGTCCATCAATCTAAGGTGGTTGGCATCAAGGGCAGATCTCCACCAGCAACGTTCTAACCTTCACCTAATCACCACATCTCCCTCAAAGTCCCATCAAACCATGGGGACCAAGGGCAAAGGGAGAGAGCATGAACTCAGACAGGAGCAATGACATCTGGGGCCATTGAGATGGCCATATCATAGGCCACCACGAGATCCTCTGGGTCGCTGTTTGCCACCAGAATAATCGATAGGTCAAGCACCGCCATTAGACCTTCAGAGCTAACATCTCATAAAGGGTGATATTTGACCATCTCCACAGGGTCAGCCTATGGGGGGGGCACAAAAATTGAACCCCATGGTGTAATGATCAGACCATCTGACTGATTCCACCCCCAGATCTGAGGCTTCGATCCCGAGGAGGAAGACAAAGTCAATAATTTTGCTCAAAGGTTTTATCTAAAAACTTAACTGCTTAAATAATTTTACTTTGAAAGTGCTTTAACATATGCAAAACCTGGCACAATGGAGGTCCTACAGTAAGCTATTGTACAAGTTTGATAACCAGATCTAAGCAGATCATATCTCTTCTTATATAAAGGCTTGCTGTGTGGTAGTTTAACCTACTCGTTCAAATAATCCCTAAATAATTTTGCTCAGAGTCTTTACCTAAAAACTTAACTGATTAAATAGTTGCTCTTGAAATGTGCTTTAACAATATGCAAAACCTGGCAAAAATGAGACATATTATATAACACATACCAGTTGTTCTGATCTGACATTTCCTGTTTTAGTGCAACCTTTAAAGTGCCAAGACACCTTCTAATTAGAAATGAACTTCTGACCAAAAATATCATCATGTTCTACTGCCAAGTGAGGCTTCTTTCTTTTACAGATATTGGTATGCATCAGTTTTATTTTGCTTTTTAATATACCTGGTGTCTAGTGGCACTCCCAACCATCCCACAACAATCTCCATAGGTTTATTAGTAGTTCCTTGATATCTAGTGGCACACCTCATCCTCTGGTTGCTCTCATACCTGCAAAAAAAAGAAGACAGTCTTTTTTTTTAACAAGATCCCTCGGCAATCTGACCTCCCACCCTGACCTTCCACTCAGCACCCACAACTCCACACCCTCCAGTACACTCTCACTCACTTGACCAGGTACCAGATTCTAGATCCATTCTCTGATTGAAGACATGGTGTGCTGCTGGAACTGGCAACTGCAATATGAGAAACTAAGGTAAAAGTGGTTTAATGTATTTCAATGGGGGTTTCAACTTTTATTCATGACTGAGATTTTGGCTCCTAAATTTCAACATAGCCTTTTGCGGACTGTCATTATACAAATCCTGCCTGAAAGGTGATTTTGCAGTCGCTTGGCAATTTAACCATTTGGGTGGGATTTGTGTAATAGCAGTCATATTGTTCATGAAGTGGGATCATAAGAAGGCTATGTTGAAAATGTGGGGTCAAAATATGTAAAAATTGCAAAGTTGTGACCATACATTGCAGTTTTGCTACACACAATCGTAACTTTGGAAATTTTTTAATTTTACCTCAAATTTTCAACACTGACTTCTTATTACCCCTCCTCATGTATGTCACAGTGGTAATTTTTCAAATACTAGTCAAAATGTGTTTTCTCACCTGTAGAGTAGATAGTGGTGTAGTTGCATGGAATTACTTTTGGTGGGGATTCGAACATTTTCTTTACCAGGTACATGAGCTGGGGTAATAAATTTGTTTGCTGTTGTCCTATAAATGGAAGCAGAGAGCTCTTGCAAAGTGACATACATATATGCATCAATGGAGGAATGGAAGCACAGGACCCAAAGGTGAAAAAGGATACAAATACTGTATCTCAGAAAGTATAGATGGGTTTGGGTGCAGGGTCCCACAGGCAAATAAGGCTCTGATTGGACTATATCAAAAAGTATGGAAATTCATTACAAAAAACTATGTTAATGCATTACTTAGGGCTCAGGATAAAGTCCAAACAGTAGGGAAATATGACAGTAGGGGTTTCAACCCTAACACCCCACCACCACCCTGGAGGTAGCAAATCAGGAGTGCTGTGGTGTTATCAAACCTAATGCTCACCCTATTTCATTACTAAATAAGCATAGATACTGTACATACACTGAATGAAAATAGAGTGAGCACACCCCATTACATCAAAAAATAAGCATAGATGTGTACACTGAATGAAAATAGGGTGAACATTAGGTTTGACAAGCCCACAACATGCCTGATTTGCTTCCTCCATGGTGGTGGTGGGGTGTTAGAGTTGAAAAACCTAATGTCATATTTCCTTACTTTTTGTTCTTTATCCTGAAGCATAACTGATGCATTAACATGTTAAACTCAAAATTTTGCACTTTAATAACTTCACAACTGTTCAACTGAATTGCATGAAATGTTGCATGCACCATTAAGAAGCAAAGATCTCTTGATCTGGAAAGTTTTGTTCTGGTCAGATGTGTGGGTGTGAAGATACATATGGTCAAAAATGTGAAAATAACAATGTTTTGTCAAATTCATTGTCACACTGCTGCACAGAAATGGTGCGAAATTGTGATCTGAAATGTTCAGGGTAAACTGGCCTTGGGTCGCAGAAGTGCCTTTTAAGATCTGGTGAAAAAATACTAATCTGTTCAAAAGTAAAACACAAGTCATGCTTTTCGGATCATCTGCCACGCTCAAGCAGTGTCCTGTCCCACTACATGTCTTAAGTCATGATGGAATCCCTGTTGGCACTACATGTTCTTTTAATTACCTGGAAGTTACTCTTGACCCTCAGTAAGACCTACCTTTAGATATTCAAAATGTATGCAGGGCAACAAACATCAAGTTTGAACTTGCATACAGGGCTTGTGGGTCCCTTACAGCAGCTGTTTGCCTTTCCCTTGCTAAAGGATTATTTCTTCCCTCGCTCAGCTATCAACTGATTACCTTTACCGTCGCTACTAAAACTAGTCTCATGAAATGGGATGTGGCCTATAATAATATCTGTTGCTTTGCCCTCGCTGCCCCTCGGCTTACCCATCACTGTGAGTTATACAAAAACCTACACTGGATGTCCCCAAGTAATTATCGTTCCTTTGTCTTGGGTTGCTTCACAGACAAAATTGTCTGTAATGCCACACCACCTGCCTTGTCTCAACTCCACCAACCAGCTCTACCATCATACCAGCTCAGGTCAGCTGTCCTGCCCCATCTTCATCCCAAAAACTCATACTCTGGCAGGTGATCGTATCTTTGCTGTCTGCACCTCTAGATTCTGGAATAGCCTACCTGCGCCCATCAGACATAGTCCCACCCATCCCATGTTTAAGAGCTCCCTCTGGTCACACCTGAAGTCTGCCTCAGCCTATTACTGTCCCTAGGCTGCTTGCTACCTCCAACCCTGGCTTGGACCCAGGTGCGTTCCATCCACTTCCCTGGTTCCTAACCCCTCCTACTGAGCTCAGATAGGAGAACCATTCACTCTTATGGTTTCCTGCACCTCAACACTTATCATCCTTATACGGGGACAACCACCCAATGTCCTACCTTAAAAGCCCATGTGTTATACCAAGAATTGTTATTACTGCTTGTGTGTTCTTACTTTGATGTATATGCTTATCTGATCATCCTGTACTTGTTTATTTGTTTCACCCTGTTCAATGCTTGTATTTCACTATGTTGTAATTGTTCTCATTCTGTTTGTAAACCTACTCTTGTAATCTCCTGGGTTGCACCTGAAAATAAGCATTCCTTATCTAGCATGCATACCCGGTAAACAAAAGCTAATAAATAAATAATTACATTTTAAAGTTTGCCATTATTTTCAATGGGAGTAGATGTCCCATGCGAAAAAGGATCCTTTATCGCACATGGGTAATCCTTTGTGCAAATGGATAATCCTTTATTGCAGATGGCAAATTCTTTTTCATGCAGCCACCATCTGACAGTTAGCGAAGGAAACAAAATGTAATAATTCAAAAACATGATGTCTTGATTTCAAGCCAACACATGTACCTTGCTTATCAGGACCCCCTCAGTTGGATTCTGCAGTTAACTGGAAGCAAATGGCTTTCCGTGTTTGTTTGTTTTTTACATAATAAATCTTTTTTCATGACTCATAATATGAAAAAAGATTCTTTTTCATATCATGAGTCATGAAAAAGGATCCTTTTTCATGATCGTTAAATCTTTTCCTGATAGTGTAGTGGTCCCTCCCAACTCCCCCAATATGTGATCTCTGTTCCCCTCTAAAAAAAAATTTCTCTGGTTGTCTAATGGTCCCTACCCCCTACCCTGATGTCCAGTCACTGTCTCCATATTAACAAAAATTCCATGGTAGTCTAGTGGTCCCTCCCCCTACCCAAATGTCCGATCCTCATCCCAGTATTTAAAAATGAATTGTATGGTAGTCTAGTGCTCCCTCCCCCTCCCTCGATGTCTGATCACTGTCCCCATATAAAAAACATTTCCTGGTCTTCTAGTGGTCCCTTCTCCCTCCCACGATCTACAATCACTGTCCCCTTATCCAAAGCAAATTTTCCTGGTAGTCTAGTGGTCCCGCCTCCCTCCACTGATGTCCAATCACCATCCCCCTTTAAAATAAAATTCCCTGGTAATTTAGGTGTTCCTCCCCCCTCCCCTGATGTGTGATCACCATCCCCGTATCAAAAATAAATGTCCCTGGTAGTCTAATGGTCCCTCCTCCCTCCCCCAATGTTCAATCCCTGTCCCCATATTTAAAAACAAATTGTCTGGTAGTAGTGCTCCCTCTCCCTCTCTCAATGTCCAATCACCATCCCCATATAAAAACATTTCCTGGTCATCTATTGGTCCAACAAATTTCCTGGTAGTCTAGTGATCCCTCCCCGATGTCTGATCACCATCCATTTAAAAAATCCCTTGTAGTCTAGGTGTTCCTCCCCTCCTAACATATGATCACCATCCCTGTATCAAAAACAAATGTCCGTGGTAGTCTAGTGGTCCCTCCCCACTTCCCTGATGTCTGATCAAAACCCCCATATTAAAAAAATACCTGATACTCTAGTGGCTCCTTCGCCCTCCCCAATGCCCCTCCTGTCAAAACCCACTTAGATCCCTTATGTTCTAGTTGACCCCCCACCGTCTGAGTTAGTCACCCACTATCCCACTGCCCCCCAACCCAGTCCCAGTTAGCAACCAGCACAGCCCTCCTCTCACCTCCAGCTGGCCTCTACCTGAGATAAGAATGAGCTCCTACTGTATACAGTATGTGCTCATTCATAAGTTCGGATGAAGCCAACCATGTAAGGTGAGGAGGAGGGCTGTGTGTGTCAGGACTGGAATGAAACAGGGTGATGATGACTACCTCAGAAGGGTGGCAGAATAGTGGGTCACTTGACCACCAGGGATCTAAGGTGAATTTTCATGGGAAGGGATCAGGGAAGGTAAGAGGACCACTAGACATCAAGTATTTATTTTAATATGGAATGGCTATTGGACATTGGGGGAGGGGGAGGGACAATTTGACAACCTGGGGCATTTATTTTTGATACAGGGATGGTGATCGGACATCAGGGGAGAGGGGAAGGACCACTAGACTACCAGGGACAGTTGATTAGTGGGAGACAACAACATAATATGAAATGTGAATTGGTATGAATTTTGTAATCAGTAAGAAATACTGTTGTAGATCCAGGCCCTATGTATTGTTTTGGAAGAGTCCCAGTTTTGTCAGTTGCTCTTTAAGGAACCTATTGTATCCCTCTTTCAATGCATTAATTAACATCCACTTGGCAGATTTTTTTACATATGAACATACAAAACTGCCAGCAGATAACAGGCCATACGGTCTATCAAGTCTGCTTGAATGCACAGCTAGCATCCCTTACACTGCAGCTGATGCTCTCTCCCCTCCTCTCACAGTGACCCTCCCCCACACCTTGTCCCATCCCCTTTTGAAACTGCCCACTGTCTTCCAGGATACCATCTCCTTGGGCAGAGTGTTCCACTTAAACACCACCCTTTCCATGAAAAAGTGCCTCATTTCTCTCCTGAATCTTCCCCACTCCAACAGCAGACCATTCCTCCTCATGTCTCTCCCACCCCTCGAACTTAAATATCCCCTTCATGTATTTAAAGGACTCAGTCATATTACCTCAATCCCTCCTTTTCTCCAGGGAGCACATGTTAAGCTCCCTTTGGCTTCCCTGGTACAGTTTGTCTTCCAAACCCTGGCTCATCTTTGACAATATTTGCTGTGCCCCCTCCAGTAATCTAACATCCTTCTACAAGTACGAGCGCAAGTACTTCATGCAGTACTCCAGGTCTGGCCTCACCAACGACCTGTACAGTGGCAGGATTACCTCTCCTCTCCTGGATGTGATTCCTCCAGCAATACACCCAAGCATCCTGTTGGCTTTAGCTCCTGCCTTCCTGCACTGTGCTGAGTTGTTCATTTGCCCTGTTATTATCACCCCAAGATTCTTCTCCTCCTCAGTAGTGGCTAACTGTATCCTCCCAACTGATAGCACCTACTTGGGTTCCTTGCTCCAAAGTGCATAACTTTGCACTTCTTAGTAGTGAATCCCAACTGCCAAGTGTCTGACTAGTCTTCCAGTTTAGCCAGATCATCCTGCAACCCCTGCCATCCTACTGTGTCATCCAACACCTCTCCAATTTTGGTGTCATCTGCAAACAGACTGATCTCGTTCTTAATGCCATGCAAGATGTCTGCTGTGCAGATACCAAACAGAGGTCCCAGTACAGAGCCCTATGGTACCCGCTTGTCACAGACCTTGGAGTTGAGAGTTCCCCTCCCACCACTACCCTCTGTTGCCTCCCCCGCAGCCAATTCTTGATCCAGTTCACCATCTTTCTCCCTGCCCCCAGGTATTTCAAGTTACTAACCAGCCTCCCATGTGGCACCGAATCAAAGGCCTTGCTAAAGTCCAGATACAGGACATCCACTGCATGGTCCCTATCCATTTCCCTAGTCACCCAGTCATAATATTCAACCAGGTAGGTCTGGCAGGATGTACCCAAGACAAACCCATGTTACTTTCCATCCTGGAGTCCATTATCTTCCAGGAATGTTGCCAACCACTCCTCAAGGATTGTCTCCATTAACTTTCCCACAATGGATGTGAGGCTTATCAGTTTATAGTTGCCCAGTTTATCCTTGGTTTCTGTGGAGGGGCAACACATGCATCATCCTCCAGTCCTGTGGTACGCTCCATGTGTCTAGGGAGGTATTGAACAGGTCTGCCAATGGCTCCACCAGGACCTCTGCCAATTCTTTCAGTACCCTGTGGTGTACGCTATCTGGTCCTGGCACCTTATCTACCCTCAGTGTCCTTAAATCTTCTAGTACCCTACCTGCTGTGATTCCCCATATGTTACTCTCTCCCCCTTGTACCTACCCTTCCCACCCACTGAGGTAGTGTCCCACTCTTCTCCTTAGTAAATACAGAACAGAAGTATTTCTTTAGTGCTTCTGCCTGCTCTACCCATTTCTCTGCCCACCCCACATCCTTCCTGATACTTTCTATTTGATCTTTGCAGATCCTTCTCACCATTATGTACCTGAAGAAGTTTTTTTCCCCATTCTTGATGCCCTGTGCTAGCCTAAGCTCTCTGGAAGCCTTGGCAACCCTGATTGCTCTGGTAATCTCTTTTGAATTCTTCAGGTACTCCTCTCTATCCTTCTCCATCCCAGGTCTCTTGAATTGCCTGAAGGCTGCCCTTTTTGCCTTCATCTTTTGCATGACCTCTCTGCTCAACCAGCTTGGTTTCTTCACTCTAGCCATTTTGCTTTGTGTTTTGGTACAAGTTCTAGTGGCCTCCGCTATCCCTAGTTTGATGACTTCTCATTACTGGTTAGCATCCATGTGTGGATGGATTCTGGCCAGGTGCCCCACCACTATTCCCCCATCCTCCCAAAGTCAGCTCACCTGAAGTCCAACACTCTGGCTCCTGTTCCTACAGCTTCCTTGCCCATGTTGAGTGTAAATCACACTGAGTGGTGATCACTCCCTACTAGTGGCTGTTCCACTCCCAGCTCTCTTGCAAACTCCCAATTAGACAGTACAAAGTCCAGAGTGTTGCCCAACCTAGTTGGCTCATTAACCATCTGTACCAGGAAGCTGTCCTGGAAGGCCTCCAGGAGGACCTGCTCCTTGTACTCAAGGTGGCAGGGGTGCTCCAATCCACTACTGGCAGATTAAAGTTCCCCATGATCACTGTGTTACCCTTTCCACTGACCCTTCTTACCTGCTCTACTAGCTCTCTGTCCAAGTCCTCTGCCTGAGATGGTGGTCTGTACACCACTACCATCCTAAGAGTTCTATTCTTGGTATCCTGGAATTGCATTCATAATGCCTCTGTTCTATCTTCCTCCACCTCTTCTCTGGCACACCTTACACCCTTCCTCACATAAATCACTACCCATCCACCCTTTTCCTTTGTCCCTGTCCATGCAGAATATCCTGTACCCTGGGATCACCAGGTCCCAGTCCTGGTACTGGGTGGCCCATGTTTCAGTGATGACAGCTATGTTCACCTCTGGCATGAGAGCCTGAAACTCAGCGAATTTGTTCCCTAGACTCCTTGTGTTCAAGGAGACTACCCTCCAATATGTTCCCTTCCCACCCTTCCCCTTTTGAACACCATTCATAACCACCCTGTATGGACACTCCCTAATCTATCTCTACTGGTATGGGGGTAAGCTTGTTCATCTCCCCTGTCTGGAGACCCTACTTGACGTCTGCCAACTTGCCTCCCCCAAGCCTAATTTAAATCCACCCTGGTTGCTATGTATTCCCCCAGCCTCTGTTTTAATACCCCCTGTCCTTTCTTGCTCAAGTATAACCTGTCCTCTGTGAAAAGGGCGCTGTTATCCCAAGTCCTACCCCATCCCCCCCACCAGCCAGTATCCTTTGGTCTGACTCTAGGCTCCCAGCCAAGTGTTAAACTCTCTACTCTCAGTTTCTTCACAGTACTTGCTCTGGGTATTGGGAATACTTCTGAGAAGGCTATTGAGCTTCTTACCTCCTCAAACAACTTCCCCAGCTCCAAGAACCTCTCCTTTACCACCTAGACCATGTTACCCACTAAGTCATTCATTCTCAAGCGCATCATGACATAGGGTTTCTCCCTTCCCCTCCTTGCTTACATAGGAATAGATTGTCCTGCCCTGCCTGCTTCCATTCCTGGTATGGACTCCATCTGTATGTGACTATGCTGCTACCCCTAACTTCCCCATCTGACCCCCTTTAGCATAGAGTCTCCCAACACTAAGACCACACCCCCTTTTCATGTTTTAGCCCTTTCATCTTCCCATTTTCCTGGCCCCAGTATTCAATATTCACCACATAATGCATATTTGCAACTCCTTCTGAATCTGTCCCCCTTGCCTCCCTCTCTATCCCCTTTCCCAGCTCCTCCTGACCTCCTCTGCCTTCTGTCTTCCTCTGCTTCCCTCTTGCCTTCTCAATTGATCCCTTCCCCTCCCTCCCAGCCTTGAGCTCCTCTTTCTTATCCCTCAGCTCCTCCTGTGCCCCGCCCACCATTTCCCCTTATGCTCCCTACTTAATCCTCTGCCTTTGTTCTTCTTTCACCCCTCCTTTTAACCACCCACTTACTCCCTTCATTTGTGTGTACCCCCTTCCCTACATGTTCCCTCCATCCTTGGCTTTTGCCCCCTTTCCCTTCTGCCCCTCCCCATTCCCTTTCCATTCCTTTCATATTCCTCTATCCCCTCCTGATCCCCTTGGTGCATCCTATCTGGCAAAGGTGTGAATCTGTTTGACACACTGATATCTCCTGCAGTGGACACTCTTCTACCCCTAGGTGTCCAGGTATTGGCCATTCTCTGTGTTCCTGACTTATGATCCTCCTTCCCCCCCTCCTCCTCACCTTCTGCCACCCATTTTGTACCCCAGCAACCAGACTGACACCTCGTTCCCGTTGTTCCCATCTATACCCTTCCCCCTCCTTACATCTTCTTTATCCTCCCCTCCCTTTGTGATGCCAGCCCCCAGCTCTCCTTGTTGTCCATGCAATTCTGGTTCCCCCTCACCTCCCCCCTAACCTGCCCCAATCTTGTCACCTCCCCTTTCAGAGTAAGCACCTACATCTCCTTTTGACTTAATCTTATACACACTGGACATCCCCTTCCCTCCACAGTGTATCCATAAACACCACTGCCCTACATCCATTGCATCCCACTATTCTACCTGTTCCCCTGTACACTCCTTGAAAGTCCCTTCCCATTGCATGTTTCCCTCTGCCATGTCATCTCCAGAATTATGTATAATTCATTTTTCCTCAATAAGCCTTCACTTGTCAGTGTCAGTGGCTCAGCAGGTAGCACACTCACCTCTGAGGCTGTGAGATCAGAGAGCTGTGGGTTCAGTTCCCACATCTGGCACTTGGGTTAATATCCCAGTACTAACACTGTAGTGCAGTATTAAGAGGGGTGCTGCACTTCTGAGGTGCCGTCTTTCGGATGAGACGTTAAACCGAGGTCCCATCTGCCTGGATTGGTGGTAGTTCAGGTGGATGTTAAAGATCCCATGGCACTTATCGAAAAGAGCAAGGGAATTTCCCTGGTGTCCTGGCTGAAGTTCCCTCATTCACTAAAAATACCACCAACAGCTTAATCTGGTTCAAGGTCAGTTGGTTTTCATCTGTATCCCCCTTCCCCGGGTTGTGCCTGAAAATAGGCAGGATTTGTCTAGTGCACTTACCCGGTCAACAAAAACTAAATGAAATAAATAAATAAAATATGTTATGCTTATGCCTTTCCTTATCTTATGTTAACACCCTCTAGATGAATCCCTACACCCTTCCCCTTCCTCAAGAAATGTCTATAAGGGGTTCTGTCCTGCCCCCTGGTAGTATTGTTATGTAGAGGAGTGGGCTGTTTCTCCTTAAGAAATTGCAGGAAGTTGCATGACTCAGGAACACCCTTAAGAAATGCAGGAAGTTGTATGACTCAGGTACCTATAAAGATAGAGGTGAGCACAGGGGTGGGTGATTGAGGGAGGGTGGGCGGGAGCTACTTTGCTGGCCCCTGCCCCAACAAAAAACAATTAGGCAACCAAAGTAAAATTCCTTGTCTATACACACAGTCTTATACACAGTCCTCCAAGAACCTAGAACAAACACCAATGTAAACCGGGGAAAATGAAAGCACTTTGTGCTGCAGTTACTTCCCTTCCCCAAAGATAGCAGATGCCTCTTCACTCGCTGATTTCCCTTCCCTGGAAAGTATAGTGAACATTTAATATGTGTCCACTGTGAAATCTTCAGACACCGAATCAGGATTATCAGGGACTTATACATTTTTGAGGAAACAAACTACAGGAAGGTATGAAATGTCAGTTTTCATCTAGTATTAAGTAAGTAGATCATTTTCAGTTTTGATAAAAATGGAGAGCACATATGCCCAGGTTAGTGATTTTAAATACCTAGGGTAACTCTAGATAGCTCACTTACTTACCAACTCCACATCAGTCACATCACTAAAGTCATAAATGCCAGGCTTGGGGTCATATATCGGCACCACCATTGCCTCACTGTTGAAGCGCTACACAATGTGGTTACAAGTTCCATCCTGTCCATCATTGATTATGGGCTTGCTATTTATGGCTCAGCCACTGACACTGCCCTGACTCATCTAAAGGTGGTGCTCAACAATTGCTGTTGGCTTATCACCAGTGCAGAAAAGCAAACCCGTACTTCTGAGCTCTATGCCCATACTGGCTGGCTCCATCTTATGGTCAGGGTCATGTATCAAACCTGCCTCTTTGCTAAGAAGATCAGCCTCAACCTCACTCCCCCCTCTTCCCAGGTGCTTCTTCAGCAAGCCATTAGCATGCGGCATACCCTCTGTGCAACTAAACATCCATACCTTGTCCTAGTTTGCCGCATATCCTTAGCTCAATGCTCTTTCTCCTTCAGAGCCCCTACCTGGCTTAATGCCCTTCCACCTGAGTTGCCTCAGAACCAAAACTAGGTCTTTTCAAATCCAAACTGCACCAATACCTCACCTCTAGGAACCAATGTGACTATGCTTAAGAAGCTCTAATTTCTCTCCCCTTTCCTCCTGACATCATCTCCCTCTTATTAACCCTACTGGCCTGGGACCCTTGCCCCACTTTTCCCTCCTCTTTACCTCTTTCTGTGATTCTTTCTCCCCCTTGCCCCTCCTCCCCTTCCCTTCCTCGTAACCTTGAGCCCTCTTAGCTCTACTGCTCTTCCCCTCACCCACATCCTACTCCTTCCCCATCCCTCTGCCTTTTTTCCCTCCCTCTTTAGTACCTTCTTTTCTCTCTCCCCACATCTTTTTTTGACAATGTCGCTTCCTGGCAGCTTAAGTTATGAGTTCACCTGATTTTCTGTGTTAGACTATGTACAGTATATTCTTTGCCATGCTCCTTTTCAATTTTACTTTTTACTTTTTGTTCAGTTTTTTGTAAATAAGCTTGTATATTCTTGTTTCATATATCTGTCATTGGACATGGAACCTTTGCAAACAAGCCCTTGGTTCATCGGTAACTGTAATCTGAGAAATAAATAAATAAATATGCTGCAAAGTACTCAGGGTTCAGGATGCCATGATAGAAGATGCTCCCAATGTAAACTGAGTTGCAAAACTAAACTGAAATATTTTCCACAAATTGTAAATGAAATAGCACAGGGTAAATCCTCTCATTAAAGAAAAGCAGGATGTGAGTATTAATAGAGTTGTACTTAACAAAACCTGAGATTTACTCTTAAATTACAGCACTATGTAATCCTGGCAGTTTCACCAATTGTGCTGTGAGCATCCTCCGTGATTCAAGAAAGATTTCGCTGTGACAAAATATTAATGATAGGAATAATACATAATGGAGGAGAGTGCCTCACTGCTATCACCAGAATGATGCTTTCAAAGCTAAAATTTGTAAAAGCTGCTAGAGTTCTTTGGTAAACCAGCAGCATCACATACCTAACACAACTGCTGTGATATTTTAAGCATAGCCTGCTTGATGGATAGCAGAAAAACTAATAATACCCTGGGGTTTCTTCAAGTAAACAAGCATTTGTCAATGCCGAATGTTGATTGCGTTGGTCTGTTGAGCTCGCTCACTGTCCCTGTGTCACACACTCATTCTGTTCCCCCAGTGCTGCAAGCTGCTCTTTTGTACTGAGCTCCTACCTGCATTGGCACCTTTTTCTGCCCACAAAGAAATCTGCAGCTGTCCCGACGGAGCTTCATTGAGGTGGGTAACTCCCCCTCTCTCACTCACTTGTTCCATTTGTGCCAGTGCTGCAGGCTGCCCTTTTGTACTGGGCTTCTGTCTGCATTGGCACCCTTTTCTGCCCACAAAGAAATCCAAAGCTGTCCTGACAGAGCTCCATTGAGGTTGCTCACTCCACCTGTCTCACTTGCTCATTCTGTTTCTCCTGGCACTGCAGGCTGCCATTTTGTAGTGGGCTCCTACCTCTGTGGGCACCTTTTTCTGCCCACAAAGAAATCTGCAGCAGTCCCAACAGAGCTCCGTTGAGCTCGCTCACTCCCAACTCTCACTCGCTCTTTCCATTTCTGTCGGTGCTGCAGGCTGCCCTTTTGTACTGGGCTCCTGCCTGCATTACCACCTTCTTCTGGCCACAAAGAAATCTGCAGCAGTCACGATAGAGCTCCATTGAGCTCGCTCACTCACTCACTCCTCCTCTCTCACTTGTTCATTCTGTTTCTCCCATTGCTATAGGCTGCCCTTTTGTACGGGGCCCCTGCATGCATTGCTGCCTTTTTCTGCCCACAAAGAAATCAGCAGCAGTCACAACACAGCTCCGTTGAGATCACTCACTCCCTGTCCCTCACTCGCTCGTTCTGTGTCTCCCATTGCTGCAGGCTGCCCTTTTGCACTGGGTTCCTGCCTGTGTTGGTGACTTTTTCTGCCCACAAAGACATCTGCAGCAGTCCTGACACAGCTCCATTGAGGTCATTCACTCCCCCTCTCTCACTCACTCGTTATGTTTCTCCCAGCGCTGCAGGATGCCTTTGTACTGGGCTCCTGCCTGCATTGGCACCTTCTTCTGGCCACAAAGAAATCTGCAGCAGTCACGATAGAGCTCCATTGAGCTCGCTCACTCACTCACTCCCCCTCTCTCACTTGTTCATTCTGTTTCTCCCATTGCTATAGGCTGCCCTTTTGTACGGGGCTCCTGCATGCATTGCTGCCTTTTTCTGCCCACAAAGAAATATGCAGCAGTCACAACAGAGCTCTGTTGAGCTCACTCACTCCCTGTCCCTCACTCACTCGTTCTGTGTCTCCCACTGCTGCAGGCTGCCCTTTTGTACAGGGTTTCTGTCTGTGTTGGTGGCTTTTTCTGCCCACAAAGAAATCTGCAGCAGTCCCAACACAGCTCCATTGTCCTCACTCACTTCCCCTGTCTCACTCACTCATTCTATTTCTGCTGGCACTGTAAACTGCCCATCTGTACTGGGCTCCTGCTTGTGTTTCCCCCTTTCTGGCACAAAGAAATCCACAGCAGTCATGATAGAGCTCTGTTGAGCTCTCTTACTCCCCCTCTCTCAGACGCTCATTCTGTTTCTCCCAACGCTGCAGGCTGCCCTTTTATACTCAGCCCCTACATGCATTGCTGCCTTTTCCTGCCCACAAAGAAAACTACAGCAGTCCCAACAAAGCTCCGTTGAGATCAATCCCTCCCCCCCCTCACTCACTCATTCTGTATCTGCCATCGCTGCAGGCTGCCTTTTTTACTGAGCTCCTGCCTGCGTTGGCGCCTTTTCCTGCCCACAAAGAAATCTGCAGCAGTCCCAACAGAGCTCAATTGAGCTCGGTCACTGCCCCCCCCACCTCAGTCGCCTGATCCTAATCTGTCCCAAACACTGATTTACGACAAGGACTGTGGTATTCTGCACTGGAAGTGTGGAAACACATTTCAGCCAGGATGTGAAAAATGACAGCTGTACTGTTCATAAGAAGGTGTGAACAAATGCCAGTGTTGAAAATCTGGCGTGAAAATATTACTAAGTTGCGAACTTACAAGGGTGCTTGGAAACTTCACAACACATTCTCATAACACAGTCATTTTATGGAGTTTCATCACAAAATTTTCAGCATAGGCATTTTAGGACCTCTGCTCATGAACAGTGTCAGAGTGATTTTCTTAATGTGTCCCAAACACTGATTTACCACAGTGACCATGCTATTGTATGCCGGAAGAGTGAAAACATGTTTTGTCCAGGATGTGAAAAATGACAGCTGCACTGTTCATAAGGAGGTGTGGAAAAATGGCAATGTTGAAAATCTGGAGTGAAAATATTGCAAAGTTGCTAAGGTACAAGCGTGCGTGGAAACTGCATAATGCACATTCGTAACACACTCATTTTATGGCCGTTTGTCCCCAAATTTTCAACATAGGCATTTTAGGACCTCTGCTCATGAACAGTGTCACTGTCATTTTCTTAATCTGTCCCAAACACTGATTTCTCACAGTGACTATGCTATTCTGCCACAGAAGTGCGAAAACACATTTCAGCCAGCATGTGGAAAATGACAGCTATACTGTTCTCAAGGAGATCTGAAAAAATGCCAGTGTTGAAAATCTGGCATGAAAATATTGCAAATTCACAAAGTTACAAGCGTGCGTAGCAACTGCGCAATGCACGCTCGTAAAACAGTCATTTTTCTTTATTTTTCTCACCAAATTTGCAACATAGGCTTTATGAGAGTGAACCTCATGAACACTGGCACTGTCATTTCATTAATTAGTCCCAAAAGGGGATTCCATGCAGTGACTGCGAAATCACCTTTCAGGGCTGAATAATGCCATGACAGCACCGGAATTCATGAGGAGGGATCCCAAAAACCCCAAGTTAAAAATTTGGTGCCAAAATTCAAAAAAATGCCTGAGATATGCATCAAAGTTGAAAAACCCTATTTATTCCATTATACAACTTACCGGCATTTCCTCAGTTTGCGATCGGCTTTGAAAAGTGCAGACGTGTTCTCGGTCCACCGAAAATGGTCTCACCAGACTCTGGAGGTAAGTATGGTGTGGGGGGTGTGGAGAGGCAGGGTGCACAGTGGGTGGGCGTGGGTTGTTGGAGGGGGGCAGGAAGACCACTGAGGAACCATTTCCTTTTTCCACAGGGAAAGAAAAAAAAAAGCATCGCAGGACCGTTTTTGGTTTTACAGGGGCATGTGAAAAGCTGGGGTTGGTTTCCAGCATGCCAATGGAGTCTTTTTTGAGGGGCAGCTGTAGCCAATGGGGGATTGGGCACCCCCGTCGGCACACAACAAAAGGGGTGGTTATATTATGCCAATGGAGACTGAGCACCCGATCAGCACAAAACAAAAGTGGATGTGTTACATAATGCTGACGGGGAGTGAGCTCCCCCATCAGCAACATCAACCTTGGGCACTGAAGCCGATGGGATTGGGGCCCTGTCGAAAACAAACATGTTGGGGGCACATGCTGCGAGGGGATTGGGGGTTTAATATTGTTTGTAAGAGCATGGCAGCAAAGCCACTGCCATGTTCACAAACAGCATCACTGTAACAAGGTTCCACCCAGCAATGATGGGTCACTTCCTCATTGCAGTGAATGGCTTACGCTGCAATGACGAGGCGGCCCCTGATTGCAGTGGCTGAAACCTTACAAGATTGTGGCACACTGGCTGAACTAGTGTCAGCAGCAGCATGCCACGGCCTTGGGAAAAGTGGGCCAAGCTTTTAAAGGCTGTGGGGGCATTGGCCATAACAGTGCTGCGCCTCCACAACCTGCTTCTGGAAAGCTGCCGCAATATGTTTCTTACGCATGTGCCCAATCAACATAAAAAGGGCTGTTTTTTGTCAGGACTGCATCTAATGATAAACGGAAAGCAAATTAAAGTGACAGATTTTTTTGAGTACTTGTTTTGTATGACGAAACTCAGCTCACTGACAATAGAATTAATCACACTTGTAACACCAGTCTGTCCTTGGCTCTAAGTATGTTAGGTACAGAATCTACCCTTAAAGTTTATAGTGCAAAGGATATACTGTAAGAAAATACTTATTGCAGTTTGTAGGAATTGGTAATTCAGGATCATTAACCTAGTTTCCATTAAAATATGGAAACAAAAGGGACTGTATAATTTGAAAGGAATACAGCCATCCATTGCAGAGCAGAGGGGGCATTAAGTTATGGGGGCTAGTTGCTAACTGTACTTCCGAATTCCCTTACCAAGCTTTAAGTAATTTATGTCTATTATAGTTAATTTTAATAACCGAGCTTTGGTTTTTATTTATTCTTGTCATTTCTGGATTTTAATTGTTGTTTATTTTGTTGTATTTTGTCAGGAGCCCACAGACTCTGGGATTAAGCACCCTAAAAATAAAATGTGCCTTGTCTTTGCCTTGCCTTGCCTGAACAGATGCCAATGAGTTTGATTTGATTTATTTAATACTCACTTCTTATTTCTGAGATGTGGGAGTACACCATAGGGTTAACCATATAAAAACAGGGCAATTAATTTTCACAGCCATGGCAAACTAGCAGTCCAATTTATCAGATTTTCTTTACTGTACTGGGAGGTTACTCTTTTTAAACTGCCAGATCTTGTTTTCGTTCACATTTATTATGAACCGTTCATGTTCTGTAATGCTAAAATGCATTTCTTGCTGCTAAGTTTAACTGCCACATTTTTTTTTATTGGGCTTGATACTGTTCTGCCTGACACAGTTAACAATATGATCAAATTTATTTAAGAAAAATAATAAATGCACATACAAACAAAAAAAGGGGGGTAGACTAGGTGGACCACACAGTCCTTATCTGCCATCATCTTCTATGTATCTATGTATGGGGGGCACTAAACTACCAGGGAATTTTTTTTAATATGGGGATGGTGATCAGACATCGGAGAAAGGGGGGAAGGACCATTAGACTACCAGTAGAGGTGGGTAAAGTGGCCAAAATTTGCTCCGTGAAGTGATTCGCGGAGTAATGCAGAATCCGCGAAGTAATCAGCAATACTAAGTGGAGTACTTCACGTTATAATGAGGAACTTGAAGTCCATTGAAACCAATGACTTTGCATTATTCTGCCTTTCCCAAACCACTTCTTCATCAATTTTAAGGCTAAGTACATTGAAGTCAACTTTGCATCACTTTGCCTTGTAATTGAGCTCCAAGGCAAATTCTGCAGTGATTCATGGGATAGCAGGTGACATGGGCTCTAGATTGTTCTGCACAGCCTCAGTTCTGGTTAGTGTGTGTGTGTAGTGGTAGCTGGAGACAGAGCTCTGCGATTCAAAACCTCTAAAAGTTGTTAGAAAAACCTTTTTAAGTCATTTGTTTTGCTCAAAATTTAGTACATCGATTGTAGGAAATCCTGCTGTGCTCATATAATTGAGTGTTTATTGTTTGTGTGTGGATTTTGAATGTTAATTTAGAACATTCAGTCTGTGTACTGACAAACACATGAAGTGTACTTTGGGGGAGGGGCGTATCTGTGATGTAGGTAGATTAACTGGGAGAAAATGGCAGTCTTTCTATTTTGGTTATATTTTTCTGGTATAACTGTATTAATGTACACAGTAATATTTTCAGTAATTCTTGACTTTTTTTGCTGATTGTTGCAGTGCAGCAGTGTATAATTTCAGTTTGTTTAAAACATTTGGTTATATTACGAAAAGTTTTCAATTTGCTTTGCATTACTTGTAGTGCTTGTCTGAGTGTCTGTGCGATGCATGCCATCAAATCAGATACCTTTAATAGTGCCACAGAGTAATTGCAGCAGTATTAACCTGCTATCCACCGCACCTGCATTCATTTTTTGTACTGCTCTGTGGTATCTTTACTGGTAGTGGACTGTTACTGCAGTGCACTACCCTCCCAACAGGCAAAAGGTATTATTTTCCAGATCTGGATTTCTGAATTGTGAGCACTGGTTAGGTGTTGTTGTGCCTTTGCATCTGCATCCCTTAAGTGTGCAGCACAATCTTTTTTTTTCCTCCAACTGTTTTTCCCTCCTGGTCATGATCCATGGGGCCTTTCTTGGGCATCCTGCCTGTTTCTGTCCCACCTGAAGTCCTCCTACCTGAGCCTCCTATCTCCTCCCTCTCATCCCACAGTTGGCACCCCCAGCTTAACCCCTCCTCTTCAGTGTACTTTACAGAGAGACTTCAACATGTGAGAAAGTGCCTGGGTGGAGGAATATGAAGGTCAGGCAGGGTGGACCCGGTTGTGATCATGGGGGCAGGTGCCATCACCTACTCTGTGGACTGTGGTTTTCCCTGTTCTGGTGCTTACTCCCCCATGAGTGGTGAACACCCTAACACAACGGCACATGGCAACCCTGCCTTGCATCAGCCACGCTGATTTTGTGCTGTCCTACATGTTGCAGTGCCCCCGGTCTCCACCAGGAGCCACTAGCATGCCTGGCAATCCCCAACTCTCCCCCTGGGGAGGAGAGCACCCCACCAGGCACTCAATCCTCAACCTGCCCATGCCCACCCCTGGCACCCGAGCTCACTCCCGAACTCAAGTTGCCAGCGTAGTGCAAGGTGTGGCTTCCAGCATCTCAACCCTCAGGGCCACTGGGCCAGCTTGTGCAGTGCAGTCTTGATGTGTCTGTGCATTTGCAATGCACCATTAATTCAGGGAGACTTTGCATTTCTTGTTATACTCTCATTTCACTTTGTCAGCATGAGGGAGTTTTATGGACAGAAGACAGTAGCATTTTGGGTATGCACATTAATTCTGGTGATTGTGTGTGACCCCGGCATGCATGACTGAGTATGCCATTAATTCTGAGAGACTTTGCATTTCTTGTTATGCTCTCATTTTACTTCACCAGCACTGGGGAATTTTCTGGACGCTAGACAGTAGCATTTTGGGGATGCACATTAATTCTGGTGACTGCGTGTGACCATTGCATGCATGACTGCGTGTGACATTAATTCTGGGAGACTTTGCATTTCTTGTTGTGCGCTCATTTCACTTTGTCAGCACTGGGGAGTTTTCTGGACACAAAAAAAGTAACATGTTGTAGGGCTGCGAGAACTTCTAAAAGTTCTTCCTTGCTAATTTTCTGAGTAGAACCCAAAAAAGTTCTCCTGGTTCTACCAGGTAGAACCCAGTAGAATTGGGTTCTACCAGGTAGAACTGGGTTCTACCATGTATAATCAAGTTTTACCAAGTAAAACCAGGTTCTACCAAATAAAACTAGTTCTACTATGTAAAAAAACAAGTTCTACTAAGTAAAACCAGGTTCTACATGGTATAACAAAGTTCTATAATATATAACACAAAAAAAACCTTACGTTTACATGGTTCTACTTAATTAAGAAATCCACAGAAGTATTGTTTTTTTGTTTGGGAAAGTACATGTAGTACTAAGAATGGTATAAATACAATTAAGTATTGCAAAGCCTTGGTACATAGGATTCTGTCTTGGTGCTCAAGCTTTGCAAAACTTACCATTCTTAAAGTTAGAATCTTAATATTACATGTATATTCCCAAACATGCAAAATAAAATATGTGGATTTTTTTTATAGTTAAGTAGAACCAGGTGGAATGGGCTTACTGCTTATATATTGTAGAACCACCTGGTTACCCAGCAGATGCTTAAAAATACTAGTGTTGAAACAGATTTAATGAGCAGTAAAAGTCAGGGATGATATATGACTCATATACTATCCCTGACAACTTTAGGTTTTTAAATCTGGTTACAGGCAGCTCAAAGGGTTAACCCCCTGAGCTACACCTTGTTACAATAATTTTAAATCTTCCCCCACTGTTAGACTCAGGTACTAAAAGAGCCCAGTTCAAAATAACTGAAGCCCGTGGTACCTATAGCTTCAGTTGCTTTAGTACAAAATAAGTACATGGACAGAAGTTTACAGTACAAAATGTATTTAATCCACACAATGTGGTAAAGCAAACTGCCACACTGTCCCAGCGCTTCTGTACCTTACCTTCCTCAGTGCCCCCCCGAGAAAGGCATGGTGCTGGCATGCTGGGGCAGTGTGGCATTTTGCTTTACCAGATTGTGTGGATTAAAGTATGTTTGTACTTTAAATTTTGTCTGTGTAGTAATTAGTTTGGGGATTTCTGTTATTCTGAGTAACTAGTGCCGATGTTAGTAATACATTACCCACCACACTCTCCTGCCCTAATCCCTATACCTCCCATAGGTAACTATGTCAATACTGTATTACTTTATTTGTCCCACCCTCCCAAACATCTGCCCTTCCTCATCTTTACTCAGAATAATTGAAAAACCCATAACAGTATACCATCTGCAAATTGTATTTATTTATGATCACAGGTCACGTGCATGGTTTGGTGTCTAACAATGGAGGGTGAATAGTATTTGTAAGAGGGAGTGTCCCAGGAGGTTTGGAAGGCTTAGAGTTTCAGACAGGGGCTAGGGTAAGATCAGTGATTTTTTTTTATTATCATTATAGTCAGTTGTTGCAGTATGTGGGAACAGCATTTTGTAAAATCTATTTTTTTTTATTTTCATTTTACAGGTTATAATGAAAACAGTTTCTATCTGGTGAATGGTTCCTTTACATCAAAACACTGGATGTCATTGGGTGCAAATTTGAAATTGGGAATGTATTGTAAAGTTGACATTTTGCAGCCAAAAAAACTCTTTTTTTAATTTAAATTCCCATCCGGAATTGAACCAGAAGAACAGTTATTTATTATTTATTTATTTTATTAATGTTTTTATGTGTTAACAGCCAGTAATACGTATTCATTGAGTGTGTATTTTGTAATAAAAATCCAATAAAACAAATGGATGAAGACAGAGCAGTCTGACAATGTGTAGTCATTTCTGGTTATTTTAGTTGAACTGCTATATGCAGTGGTCCTTCAGTTTCTGGTGCTAGTCAGATTGGGCCTTAGTGGCTCATGAGAACCAGCAGTGGATGTTTGTTTCTGAAATTAATGGAATTCCAGGATGAGGAGGAGACAGGGAGACCCACCAGTGGAGGAAAGACAGCTGGAAAGGCCAGTAGCTATTAGTGGCAACAGAATCCTTCACCATCATCGTTGTCATCATCAGCATGGCATGATGCCATCTGTGTGCTGTCACCCTGCATAAATTTGGCACAGTATATGTTTTTGAACTGAGGCAGATTCATTTTTAAAAAAGTGAGCCTCTCAACATTCTTTGTGGAAAGACATGTTCTTCTGTCATTCACTATTGCCCCAGCAGCACTAAAAATTATCTCTGAATATATGCTGGCAGGTGGGCAACTGAGGCATTCAATTGCTATCTCAGTTAGAGAAGGCCAGATCAATTTTTTCTGTTGCCAATAAAGCAATGGTTTATCACCTGCAGTGAGATGTATAGTCTCCTCTATATAATCCTTAACCATTTTTTCAGCAGGTACTTCTGGTACCATTGTTGCCACCTGAACCTTCCCAGTTGTCTTTATTAGACCAAAGTCTGACAGCATGTCCCACAGTGGTTTGTCCTCTTGTGGTGTAGCAGCAGTTCTGGTTTGCGTTTGATGAGCCAAAACATCAGTAGTGGTGGCACCAGCAGCAGCAGCAGCAACAGCAGATTGTGCTCCCTTCCTCTCCACCAGATTTTGGTCAGAATTTGAATGTTGCCAAAAGGGCACTGATGATGCATTACTTTTCTGAACTACATGTGCTGACACTTTCTCAATTAACAGTTCACAATAGTGTTCCAGGTCTTTAAAGTCATGTGGTTTGAAGAATGTCTCAATTGTATCCTTAAACCGAGGGTCCAGAAGTGTGGCCAAAATGTAATGTTCTGCTTTGCACATATTTACAAAGCGCTCATCAGCCAGGAAGGTTTGTACCATTTTTCCAACAAGTGACGCAGCATTGATGTCATCATTGTCAAAGAACTGTGACTCGAGACACTGTAGTCTCATCCTGATGAGTGAAATTAAGGGTAGGATCTGATTTAGTCCGGCACCATCAGAGCTCTCCACTCGGGAAGCCTCCTCAAAGGGTTTAAGGATACAACAAAGATTCTCCATCAGACGCCACTGATTGGGGCTGATATTCACATCTCCTTTCCCAATGCCATGTTGGACTGCATATTGATGGATGGCTTTCTGTTGTTCAAGCATTCTCTGCATAATATAGTAAAGTGGATTCCACCAGTTTGGAACTTCCTGTATCATCTGGTGGAGAGGGAGGCTGTTTTCAATCTGAATCTGCCACAACAACTTTTGGGCTTTCTTCACAGAATGGCTAAAGTGAGTGCACACAGTGCGGGTAGCTGCAATCAAGTTCTGCACATTTTGGTCCTCACTGATGAAGTCTTTTACCACCAAGTTAATAGTGTGTGCAAAGCATGGTACATGTGTAAACTTACCAAGTCTTACTGCTTTCACAATATTTGAAGCATTGTCAGACACTATAAACCCTGGTTGCAAGGACTTTGGAGTCAGCTACTCAGCAAACTTTTCTTCAAGGCCCGCTAGAAGATGTTCCACTTTGTGATCTTTTTCAAAACCATAAATACATAAAGCTGCCTGTCTTCAAACTGTGAAAGTCCCTTGCTTATTGCTGCTGCTGTCACCAGTGCCACCACATGATGATGATGAGGAGGAGGAGGCGGAGGGAGGAAAGTTTACCCAGTGGCCAGTCACAGCCATATAGTCAGTCATCTGACCACTGGTCCACATATCTGTCATGAAATGAACCTTTTTTGCCCACTGAACCTTTCAGAGCATCAGACATGCTTTTCCGAACAGCGTCATACAAATCTGGAATGGCAATACTGGAGAAATAGGTCCGGCTGGGGACCTGATACTTTGGCACACCGATTTCCATGAGTGCTTTAAAACCTGGGTTAGCCACAAATGAGAATGGGAACAAGTCAGTGGCTATCATCTTCCCAATTGCCTTTGTCAATCACCTTGCCTCAGGCCTGTTGGGCTTATATTTCTGTGACCGCTCAAAGCAGTCTTTCAAAGAAATTTGATGCCCGCTATGCTTGCTGCTATCACCTGATTTTTTGGGCTGCTTCTCTTGACCTTTATCACCATGAGGGGTGGATGTTGTGGCCATGGATGGTATATGACTCCAGCTGGGCTGTGGTGGTGGAGTCAGAGAGGTAAAGAAATGAGAAATAGAGGATGCTGTGCTTTGACTGGAAGGAAGACTTTCATCATCCTCCACCTCCGCATCAGTTACTTCATCGCCTTGGTAAACATCCATTACCTCATCCTCCTCAGCTGAGTGCAGAAGTGCAACAATGTTCGTGTGCTCCTTTTGTGCTTTTGGATACTGATAAATGTGAGACTTGTTCATATGTCTTATCATTGTTGATGCTCCCAGTCGAGTACCCACTTTACCATGACTTAATTTTGTTTTGCATAATTTGTAAACCACATGGCTGCCAGATGATTTATCTTGTGTCAAAAAATCCCACACAATGGATTTCACAGATTTTGTTGCACTGCTGCTTATAGGGAGGATAGGTTCATTACTACCACTGCCACCACCACCACAGCCACTACTATTTCCACTACCTCTTTGAGGTCTTTCCATGCCCATCTGCACGTAATTTTGAAGATGCGCAACCTCTCTAACTGGTTGAACTGCATCTCTTTCTTCCCCTCGTGAAGCCTGTCCATCTTCTGTCCTCTCTTATTCCTCTGCATGTGTGGGTGTCTGACTCTCCAAGTTATGCTCCACTATCATTAATGTTTTTTTAGCACCACAGCCATCCTTCCGAGAACTTGTTTTTGTTCTTTTTCTGCCTCTGTATTCCTCCTCTTCATCCCACTCCCCAGAGCTACTACTACTTGACATACTGACTGCTGCCTTATCTACTACAAACTCAGGATCTGTTCCACTAATTTCCCCTTCACTATCATCAGTCTTCTCCTCCTCCTCCTCATCATCATCCATAACTCCGCTTAATAAAACTGGCTGTCACACTATTATGGCCCTTGTGCTCATCCTCTGAGTACCACGACGGTTTACTCCTGCAACGTCCTGAATTTTCTGTACTGTTGTTACTGTTGCCTGGATTGCCTGAGAAGTGCTGCTATTTTTTTACCACTCATGGCTGTGTCAAGTCAAGTACTTTTAGTAAGACACAGGGAAATTTACTACCAAACAGGAAAATACAGCACTGCTGGCTACATCGAGTCAAGTACTTTAAGTAGTAAGACACAGGGATATTTTCTCCCTAACAGGTAACTACAGCACTGCTTGCTGAGTCGAGTCAAGTACTTTAAGTGGTAAGACACAGGGATATTTTTATTTTCTCCCTGACAGGTAAATACAGCACTGCTTGCTGCGTCGAGTCAAGTACTTTAAGTAGTAAGGCACTGGGATATTTTCTCCCTGACAGGTAAATACAGCACTGATTGCTGCGTCGAGTCAAGTACTTTAAGTAGTAAGGCACTGGGATATTTTCTCCCTAACAGGTAAATAACAGCACTGCTGGCTGCATCGAGTCAAGTACTTTAAGTAGTAAGGCACAGGGATATTTTCTCCCTAACAGGTAAATACAGCACTGCTTGCTGCATCGAGTCAAGTACTTTAAGTAGTAAGGCACAGGGATATTTTCTCCCTAACAGGTAAATACAGCACTGCTTGCTGAGTCGAGTCAAGTACTTTAAGTAGTAAGGTATAGGGATACTTTCTCCCTAACAGGTAAATACATCACTGCTTGCTGTGTCAAGTACTTTAAGTAATAAGGCACTTGGATATTTTCTCCCTAACAGGTAAATACAGCACTGCGTGCTGCATCGAGTCAAGTACTTTTAGTAGTAAGGCACAGGGGTGTTTTTATTTTTTTCCATAACTGGTAAATGCATCACTACTGGCTGCATCAAGTCAGGTACTTTAAGAAGTAAAACACAGGGAGATTATTTCCCAGGCAGGCAACAATAAGTTGTTATTATGAAAATCGGATTCAGGGCCAGGCCACACACAAAAAAAAAAAAAAAAAACAACAACCTTGACTCTGCCTAGGTTGGTTCAGTTGAATATTTTGCCTTGAGTGCTCATTCCCAGAAAGAAAGCACTAAAATCTGTTTATCTGATCCACAAAAGAAATAAAAGAATAAGAAAGATGCTGCCTGTCTAATGCAAAACAAATAATAATTAAATCTGTGCTGCAAGTTGGCAACAATGAGTCTGTCTGTCTCAGTGTCTGGAGTGGACTCTGTTACCCCTTCCCCACAACACAAACTGCTGTCTGCTCTGCTACTGCTAGAGCCTGTGTCAACTTTAGTTATGCTGGGGTTTCATCTCTCTTTTCAAAAATCTATATTTATTTATTTTTTTCAGTTCAGTTCTTGAATCTCCACATACACAACCAACACAGATGATCTGAATGACTACAGTGTGACTGGGTGTGCATTGCCACCCACCACACGCTCCTGCTTGCATTTTCTCTTCCCCCTACTACTTCCAGTCAAATGTGCCCGCTCCTCGTCTTGTCCAGTACAGAAAAAATTTAGTTACATCAACACGTCAACTATTGCATTGCACTGTAGAGCCAGCAATATATTTTTTTAAAGCAAGGTTTTCCAGGCTCTCACATGACAAGGATGGAGAGATTGGAGAGAGAGTAGTTCACTCTCGGCTCTTTCTGCTGCTCGTCATCTGCCAGAAAAGAAAACTGGTGCTGCGAGTTAACTCGAGTCGACTCTGCAGCCAGCAGCCACCCACATGACTCTGTCTATTCACTGGCCAGGAGCTGTCTCTCTTGCCAGACACAGCCTTGCAGCCAATCACCCACACGCTTACACGGTCCAGGCTGGAATAAGGCTGACGTGTGGGGTTGATTGACTGCTGTGGACTGGGCTGTCGCCGATGACGTCAGGTGATCTGATTAGAAATCTAGACTCTGCACCACCTGACCAGGCACTGCAATACATAAACGAAGTATTGCTGGGGGGCGAACCGGGCGAACCAAGTTTGCATATTTCACCTATATGTTCGTGGGTGGCGGACTAGCGCGAACATCGGGGGTTTGACCATTTAGGCTGATTGGTCGAACAGAACTTGCAGCCCTAGCATTTTGGGGGATGCACATTAATTCTGGTGATTGTGTGTGGGGGTGTGCCAATATTGTTGTCACTTCACCTTACTTCACGTTAAGATGGAATGACAATGTGAAGTAATACTTACAAGGCGAGGAGAGCCTTTCATATTGGCCACTCCGCATAGCAGAGTGACAACGTGAACTTCACCAGTGAAATTCTAATTCGCTGCATCTCTAACTACCAGCGAAATGTTTTTGTTATAAGGACGGCAATTGGACATCAGGTGGAGAGGGGAAGGACCACTAGACTACAGGGAATGCTTGTTAACCATTAAATTCAATGGGATTAGGGGTGAAACAGGATCTTATTTCTTGTTAAAGAATCCTTTATCATGCTTTCCAATTCATTACAATAGGATTAGCCTGATTTAGAATCCTGTTTCGCGAAAAAGGATCCTTTATTGTAGTTTCCCATCTACTACAATGGAAAAGCATGATAAAGGATCCTATTTCATGAAACAGGATTCTAAATTGTGCTAATCTCATTGTAATCAATGGGAAAGCACAATAAAGGATCGTTTTTTTTGAAAAAGGATCCTTTATTGTGCTCTGCCAGTGACTACAATGGTACTACCTCTTTCTTTGTCACTCCATAGTTCCTAAACAGTTTTTGATTTTGGTCTGAAATTTTCAGGGTACAAAGGGCTTGCCCTACAGATGTGATTTGTAATGGCTTGGTGAAAACATATTATGTAGCTCTGCAGTTGTGCGGGGGTTTAAATCATGCTTCATTTCCCATAGGATAACATTGTAATGTGAGGTGTACACAGTCATTTCTTTGTCACTCCGCTGTGAAGAAGCAGTTTGGAATTTTGCTCTAAATCTTTCAGGATAAAAAGGGGTTGCTGCACCAATGTGCATTTTGCTGATTTCATGAACAAATATTACTTTACTGTGGAGTTGTGGGGGTTTAAATTTTGCTTGGTTTCCTTTAGGACAACATTATAATGTGAGGTGTACAGAGTTTGTTTTTTTTGTTACTGTTCTGTGAAGAAACGGTTTTCAATTTTGATCTGAAATTTTCAGTGTACAAAGGGCTTGCCCCACCGCTGTGTCTTTTGCTGGTTTTGTTAAATTATATTATCTGGTGCTGAGTTACATAGGGAGATATGGATACAATTACAATCTCTCAAAACTTATGGATACATGGGAGTGGAGTACCCCACAAGTAAATAAGGCTATAATTATACTATCTCAAAAAGTAAGGATATTAGTTGCAAAAAAGGTCATTAATGCATCAGTTAAGGTTCCACCAACAAAATGTGGGAAATGTGGCAATAGGGTTTCCAACCCTAACAGTCCCACCCCCACCCTGCACACAGCAACAGGCATGAGGTGTGTGCCATGGGGTTGTCAAGCCTAACGCTCTCCCATTCTCCCATGCTGTGCCCATCTCTGCTTATTTACTCATGGTATGGGGAGAGAGTTAGGCTTGAGAACCCCAAGGCACACCCCCATGCCTGTTGCTGCATGTAGGGCCGGGGTGAGGTGTTAGGGTTGGAAAATATAATGCCACATATCCCAACATTTGTTGATGGAACCCTAACTGATGCATTAACAACTTTTTTGCAACTAATATATATGTATTCTTTGCAAAAATCTTTGTTAATGCACTAGTTAGGATTTAAGTGAGAAAAGTAGGAATATGTGGCATTAGGGTTTCCAGCCCTAACACCACTCCCCCACCCTGCAGGCAGCTGCAGGTGTGGTGCGTGCCTTGCCATTGTTAACCCTAACACTCACCCCATTCCATGCGTAAGTAAGCTGAGTTGGGTACAATATATGAGAATGGAGTGAGCGTTAGGGCTGACAATGGCAAGGCACACCCCATGCCTGCTGCCGCCTGCAGGATGGGGGTGGGATGTTAAGGTTGAAAACCTTAATGCCACAGTTCCCTACCTTTGTCACTTTAACCCTAACTACTGTAGTGCATTAACTAAGTTTTTTAAAAATAATTTCCTTACTTTTTGAGAAAACATGATAGTATTCTTATTATTTTGTGAGAGTGCAGGGCCCTCTGGGCCCTGTCCCTCAAGGCCCTGCACTCCCATCAATTTATAACTTTTGATATAGTGTAATCCTATCTTTAGTTCCCTGGGGATCACAGGGTCCTCTGGGCCCTGGGCTCCCATCACTCCATAATCATATTCTTATTTGCATGTGGGAGTGCAGAGCCCAGTCCATAATGATAACCTGCACTCCCATCCATGCATAATTTTTTAGATAAAGTAATGGTATCCTTATTTGCTCATCCCGTAGTGTACAGCATCCAAAAAACACCTCATATTGAAATTTTATCCTAGAAAAACCACAGCAAAATTTGAAAGCTAAGTAACTTGACATGAAATTACTAAGTTTTCTTGAAACCACCAAAGGGCACATAGGTAGCACAAGCCCCTTCTACCCTCAACATTTCAAAGCAAAAGTGCAAACCGTTTCTTAGCACCATAGTGACAAAGAAACAGATCTATGACCTTCCCAGTGTTATCCTATGGGAAATCGACCAAAATTAAAATCCACAGAATTAGTAATATATTTTCACCAAACCAGTAAAAGGCACATGTATGGAGTAAGCCCTTTCTACCCTGAAAATTTCAGCCCAAAATTCCAAACAATTTCTTTGCTATGAAGTGACAAATAAACAGCTATATACAATTTCTTTTTTCACAAATTGTGAAAGAGAATCCTGTTTTACAAAGCTTTTTTCTCAATTTGTGGTAAAAGAAAATCCTTTTTCACAAATTTCAAAAATGGATCCTGTTTCGCAGTAACATTTTTCTGAATTTTGCTAAACAGGATATCCATAGCAAAAAAAAAAAAAGAAAGAAAGAAAAAAACAAATGCCAGAATGCGATTCTACAATTAAACAGGCCCCGATTAGGTAAACACAACTGTGAGTATTTACTACAGCCCAGTATTAGTTTTGAAATTTAAGTTTATTTTCCTTGCTAATGGAAAACAAGATGATGGCAGCACATACTAGGATTCTGCATTTGTGATCAAGAATCCTGTCTTGTGATTAAGAATCCTGTTTTGAGCCTCATAGCTAACTATTCCTATAGGAAATAATGGGAAACTTTAAAATGTAATAACTTTGAAATAGATTAATATTTTTGCACCAAACCTTCAAAGGGCACCACTGTGACCCAATACCTATATGTTCTAAACATTTCTGAACAAAAGTCCACATCATTTTTGCACAATACAGTGACAAAGAATTTGACTAAAACAGTAATTTGCACATTTTTTGAGGTTCCATATCTCCACACCTTCACATCCAACTGGAACGAAACTTGCCACATCAAGACATCTTTGGCCCTGAGAGCATATGCCAGATTTCATGCAAATCACTTGAACAGTTGCAGTTATTAAAGCACAACATTTTCAGTTTAACATAGAAGTGAGGACAGAATGTGACAAAGAAATTGGTAGTTTACACATTTTTTAAGACTCCATATATCTGCAATGAGACATCCAACTGGAACAAAACTTGCCACATCAAGAGATTATTGGTCCCTGATGGCACATGCCAAATGTCATGCAAATTGCATGAATGGCTATAAAGTTATTAAAGCACAAATTGCAATCAAGAATCCTGTGTCGTGATCAAGAATCCTGTTTTGAGCCTCACATATAAATTTTCCCATAGGAAATAAGTGGACATTTTGAAATTTAATAACTTTTGAATGGATTAATATGTTTTCACCAAAGCTTCAAAAGGCACATGTGTGACCCAAGTACTATATACCCTAAAAATTTCAGACCAAACATCCAAGCCATTTCTAAGAAATATAGTGACAAAGAATTTGACAAAAAGTGGTAGTTTGAACATCTGTGACACTCCATATCTCCCCACTCATGCAACTGACAGGAAAGAAACTTGCCACCTCCAGAGATCTTTGGTCCCTGATGGAGCTTGTAAAATGTCATCTGAATCAGTTGAACAGCTGCAAAGTTATTAAAGTGCAACCTTTTGAGTGTAGCATAGAAGTGACCATTGAACCCTAAATATAGGGGTGCGAGCACGCCCCTATAATATAGCCCTATAGTTAAGGTCGAATGGGAAATTTTATGTTAAATTTGAAATTTTGCACTTTAATAACTTCACAACTGTTCAACTGATTCACATGAAATTTTACATGAGCCATTAGAAACCCAAGGTCTCTTGATGTGGCAAGTGTCATTCCAGTCAGGCACATTGGTGTGGAGACACATAGGGCCAGATATTCAAAGCTTTGCATGGGAATAGCACGGGATTAGCGTGGGTCTGCCATATTCAAAAGGTCAACTAGCGCAGGCAAACAGCAGTAGCACCGGGCTAAGCATAATGATATGCAAGGGGCATAGTGAATATGAATAGATTCGCTATGAGATATTCAGCAACTAGCGCCGCGCTAAAGTGTTTAGCGTGTATAGCACGCACACATAGCTGTACAATTTACCACCCAGGAAAAGCTGGTCTTAACCCTGGGCAAACAGCTTTGCATGGTGCTATCTCAGCATTAGCGTGGCTTGCGCGGCCCTAACATATGAGTATGACACTTAGAAACTGCCAGACATGGAGGACACATGCTGCTCACTGATGGCACCACCATGATGCCATCAGCTGCCACCAGTCTGAGCAAAGCACAGACTGTGAGGGGGTGATCTGACCCACAGGGGACAGCATGGTACAGTGGCCATATAGCACACACATGCAGACCATACATATGTGGTGTGTAACAGATGCCAGCACACACATGTAGCACTGTGGGCATGGTGACCAGTGAGGGGAGGGTGTATGGGTGGCCAGACCTCCCCACAGCCGAGGTGTGGCCACAAGGCTGGGACACATCACTCAGTGCACATGGGCCAGTAGTGGGATTATGCCACCACCTGCATGCCTGTCAAATCCTACATGCCCCCCCAGCCACCTACCACACAACTATACAGATGTCACGGCATACAGTGCCGGCTATGTACATGACATTGTGTGCATCCCATGCCACAGGTGCAGCATCTGTGGATCACACAACAGCGTGATAGTACTGTCCACTGTCAGTAATTACCTGCAAGCTGTGCCTGTCACCGTGTGCAGTGCAGTGGTCATCACTGCCCTACATACCATAGGCAGTGCCGTGTCCCTCACACTACCAGCCCTCTTGCTACTGTAGTGTCTGCTGTGCACTGTAGCATGACCTACAGTGTGAAGGTTGCACACAGCATTACCACCACCTGTGCCTATGCTGTGTTGTCCCTTGGGGTATGATATGCTATGCTATGCTGTACTGTTTACATGAAGCCTGCAGCTATCATCATGCACTGCCTGACTGACCTACATGTGGAGCTGCGATTGGACCTGGCCAGCCCCTGTACCTCCAGACTGACCTACAGATGGAGCTGTGGGACCCTGCAGTAATGCTGTGCAAACTGCATGCAAATCAGGGCATGATGAGATGCTAATGTGGCTGTTTGCCTAGAGACTATTTAAGTAGGCTCAGTTGCATGTCACTTTTGAATATGGCAAAGTTTAGCGCAGGGCTAACGTGTTTGCACTGGGCAAACCGCTTAGCTCTGCGCTAAAGCCGCGCCAACGTGTTAGCACGGCGCTAACGGTTCTGGGAATATTATACAGTTTTGATCACTGTTTTTTCATGTGTGCTGCTGCCTGCAGCTGTACTGGGTCCATGCATTTGCCAGAACACACATTGGCCACATAATTCCTCTCTACCTACCCTCATGTCACTGTGCACTGTGTTGTTGTTGTTGTGGTTTGCACTTCCTGGTTGCTGTATTCAGTGCTGTCTTATTCCAGGGCTACGTTTGCCCTGCTCTCCTAGCCCAGTTTGCACAGCCTCATTCCCATGCTATATTCAGAAGTTGTTTGCTTTGGGCTATTCCTTTTGAATATAGCTTGCTTTGTGCTCCAGGCTCAGTTTGCATGCCAGGCAGTGCTACTTTAGCCCAAGGGCAAACCTTTGAATATATGGCCCACAGTGTAAAACAGTGTGTAATTTACCATGTTTTGGCAGTTTTTTGTCACTCCTCAGCACAGAAATGGTCTAGAATTTTAGTCTGACATTTTCAAGGTAGAATGGACATGCCTCACAGATGTGTCTTTTGCTAGTTTCATGAAAAAATATTAATCCATTCCGAAGTTGTTAAATTTGAAAGTTGCCATTATTTTCAATGGGAATTTCGCTCCCAGATGTCCCACTCAAAAAAGGAATCCTTTTTTGCAAATGAGTAATTCTTTGTCACAAATGGGTCATCCTGTGTTGCAAATGGGAAATCTCTTTTTGTGCCACTACCATTTTGTTTTTCAGTTAGTGAGGGAAACAAAATTAAATAACTGAAACAAATGAGGTGTTTAGTAGAAACCAACATGTGTTCTTCTAATCAGGACCCATTTCAACCAATTCTGCTGATAGTTTATTTAAATAATGAGTTGGAAATATGTTTTTTCAATACTTTGAAATTCTCTTCCATGTCTTTTTTTGTGCCTGGGAACCCTTTTTCGCAAATTATAAACAGAAAAAACACAAAATTATCCAGTTTTGCAAATTTACAAAAAATGGCTCCTTTTTTTTTTATAAATTTGAGAAAAAAGAACACACAACAGGATTATCACACAGACTTTTTTTGTCACTCCACAGTGAAGAAATAATTTAGAATGTTGTTCTGGAATTTTCAGGGTACAAAGAGCTTGCCCCACAGATGTGCCTTTTGTTTTTCTGGTGAAAACATATTAATTTGGTCTGGAGTTATAGGGGTTTGAAATTTTGCTTAATTTCCCGTAGGATAACATTTTAATGTGAGGTGTTTTTATTTTGGTGCTGTGCACCACAGTAACAATTTGCAATTTTGCTCTGAAGTTTCCTAAGTATGAAGGGCTTGCCTAACAGATGTGCATTTTTCTAGTTTGGTGGAAACATTATAATGTGGTCTGGAGTTACAAGGTTTTGAAAATTAGCGTTCTGAGCATGCTCAGTATGCAATTTGGATACATGTGCTTCATTGTACTGAGGTTTCAGGTGTAGTGCTACACCTGCTTATGCTGTATTCATAATACAGGTACTAAGAATTGTATGCTGATAATTGTGTGGCTGTTTGTGCTTACATAACAACAGACATGTGGGTGGATGGGTGGATGGGGCCTGGAGGGCCCTGAACTCCCACATGCAAATGAGGATACAATCATGGAGGGAATGGAGCACATGAACCTCCACAGGAAATAAGGATACCATTATTCTATCTCAAAAAATAAGGAAATTCATTACAAAAAAACTTTGTTAATGCACTAGTTAGGGTTAAAGTGACAAAAGTAGGGAAATGCGGTGTTAAGGTTTCCAACTCTAACACCCCATACCCACACTGCAAGCATCAACAGATGCTCAAGGGAAGACAGTACAGACAAGCAATTATTTCAGTAATTATAGAATCAAACAGGAAAATTATACATGGTTATGCAATACTACAAATAAATGGTGACACTTGTAGGAAGGTAGACTACTATACAGTTCTGCTGTAGAGTAGCACTGGAGCCTTGTCAAGACTGTGTTACAGGAAAGCAGCCCTGGGGCCTTGTGAGAGCAATGAGGATAGAAAAGGTGTATACAAAGCTAGTGTAGTGGGGTTCGGGTAGTGCAAGGGGAATGATAATAAGAGAGGGTGTAGTTGGTAGAAGAAGGGATTAGTTAAAGGGAGGGTGGTAGTGAGGCATTGCTGAGATAGTGGTGAAAATAGAAGTGACCACAGATAGGGGTTTATGGTGCAAATGGATCGATAGGAATGGTGGAAGTTGTATGGTAGGTACGCTCAGTTGTATCCAGTCTTGGTGGAATTAACAGGAGATATTAGCAGTTCAGATGAACCCGCCCTGGTGGAGTAGATGGGAGATATTAGTAGCGAGAGGGGAAGGGGTAAAGTAAGCAGTGAGAGGGTTGCAGTGATAGCTGCTGGGAAGAGGGACCCGAGCAGGCATTCAGGGCTCGGAAAGTGAAGTGCCATTATAAAGGGGACCTGGCTCAAAGCCTGCACTCACACTTGTTCATATTTGTTGCCCCATATTTATTAAGTATACAAGTATTTCTAAAATGTATTAGAAAGACTTCCTTTTTTTAAAAGAATAACCTTGAAATAGTTATTTTTTGTATTATTTTTGACTTGCCTCCCCCATCGCCCTGTCTCCTACCCTGATGCCTTGGGGTCAACACAGATACCCCCTGCTGTGGCTAGGTGTGTGTATGTGCCTTCACAGCTGATATCCATGCAATTCCAAAATCTTCTAGTAGGGGTCTTGGGGTGCCCAAATAGCATGTGGATTTCTCCCTTCATCCATGAGACCTCTCCTCTGCAACATGCCTGACTCCCAGTCAGCACTCATTAAGTGTTTAACCATGAGAGGATAAACGTTTACAGCTCTATAATGTCAAGCTAATGTTTAGCATATTCCTTCACCAGTCACTTCAAGTAATCCTCTGGTAGACCCACTCTTTCAAATTAAAACACCCACACTGACCTTTCAAAGCCAAGTGAGTAATATTCAAGAAAAAGCATGTAAAGGTATGTATGCTATGTAAAGAGAAAGGATGCCTTGCAAAACAAGTGATTTGCTGTAACAGACTGAATTCCATCTTCATGTCTCACCATAATAATGGGGAAGCCCATTGCACAACCTTTCCTGAGTTGGCCAAGGGCCATAGTAGATTTAGAAGTGTAATAGTGATAGCATGTGCAATCTTTTAAGATGTTAATTTAAAACTTGTCTAGCTCAACTTGTCAGTACACAGGGCAAGATTAGGGTTATCAGGGTTCTTAGGACCAAGAAGAATCTGTGGACCCCATATGCAGGGCCATACTCCTTTCTGTGGTGCCATCTGATTGGTTTCATCTGCATGCTGGTGCCATGGCGGCAATATAAGACATAGTAGTATGGAGCTACAGCCATGTGAAATATACACAAATTAAAGAAAATGTAATATAAAAAAAATGCTTCATAGTAATAAACAACAGTCAGTAGCTTAGGAATCACAGTCACCAAAATTTTTATTTTTTTATTGTGATATTCAGAAAGACCTTTGAGTCAGAGACTCATTTACAAAGGTTCCACGTCTGAAGTTTTTAAAGTCTTACATCAGTTCTATGATTTAGCCACATATCAGTGCTATGCTTGACATATGAGAGAAACATTATAGAGCTGAAGTCAGGGGATCAATAGAAGAAATATAGAAACATAGAATTTGACAGCAGATAAGGATCACTTGGCCCATCTAGTCTGCCCATTTCTCCCTACCTACACAATTACTGCAGACTGTGCCTAATCTACAGCTTTTTCTCCCTCCCATATTCCTTTCCACTCCATCATTGTTTCCACCACCACCACCTCAGCTGGAAGGCTGTTAAAGGAATCCACCACTCTTTCTGTGAAGAAGTACTTTCTCACATCTGTCCTGAATCTATCCTTTCAGCTTCAAAGAATGTCCCCTTGTTCTTGAGTACCTTTTCATCTGAAAAGTACTTCCCTCCTATACCTTATTAGCCCACGTGAGGTATTCAAAGTCTCTATCATATCCTCCCCTCTCCCTTCTCTGTTCCAGGGTGTACATAGTGAGGTCCTCTAGTCTCCCCTCATAGGACTTTTGATGCAGACCCTGCATCAATTTAGTAGCCCTCTTCTGGACTGCCTCCACTCTGTCTAGAATTTTGAAGTGTAGTCTCTAGTTCAGTAGTCAAATGTGACCCCTTTTAGTATAAACACTGCACATACCTGTTACCAAAATGCCTCATAAATCTGCACACTCTCTGGCTTCTGATCTCTACTGTAGGACTCAAACAATAATGAGTTTGTGGTATCATTTATACTGGACTATATACTGGGTGAGAGCTTAGGATATCCACAGTAGCCAGACTTGGGTCTTCAGTGGCATTGGCTGCACCACTGCTGCTTCACCAAGAGGCTGGCCCTATGCCATGGAGTTTCCAACCTTTGTCCCTATTAACAACTGTCAAGTTCCCAACCTACACACCCGATCCTATGACCTACTGTAGTTCTTACCACCATTCCCCACAGTCCTGCTCAGATCCTGGTGTAAGGATCTGTAGCAAATGGGACAAGACCCAACACTATTTTTTAAACAGTAAACATGACAATGAGTTGAGCAATTTTCCAGATATTTCCCTCTAAATTCCACTCACCTTGTGGTAGTCCCACCCCCATACTTTATCCCAGTCAGTCTACTCTAGTGCTGAGTCATTCTTTCTACAGCATGGTTATTTGTTTTCATCACGGGGCAAGGGGCACTGAGGCCTTTCAAATTCAGGCAGACCCTGTGTGGCTTACATTTTACAAATATTCCATTATGTAAATTTTTAAACAACATGGGCTACTATTCCCAAAACAGAAACTTAAAATACAAAGCTCCACTGTATACTGAAAAAACATATCAAAATATAAAAGTATATGTTTCAGTTTATTTTTTTCTATAACAAAGGCAGCAGCAGGCACCTGCTTATCCATCTTATTTTTACTGCTGCAGTGGGTGGAGCCCGCAGCCATTTTGGGATTGTTGAGAAAAAAGAGATGACCGGATACCATCCACTCCTTTTCCTAGTGCTGAGTCATTCTTTCTACAGTATGGCTATTTGTTTTACTCACAGGGCAAGGGGCACTGAGGCCTTTCAAATTCAGGCAGACCTTGTGTGGCTTACATTTCACAAATATTCCATTATGTAAATTTTTAAACAACATGGGCTACTATTTCCAAAACAAAAACTTAAGTACAAAGCTCCACTGTATATCAAAATAAACATATCAAAATATAATAGTATATGTTTCAATATGTTTATTTTTTGTCTATAACAAAAGCAGCAGCAGGCACCTGCTTATCCATCTTATTTTTACAGCTGCAGTGGGAGGAGCCTGCAGCCATTTTGGGATTGTTGAGAAAAAAGAGATGACTGGATACCATTTGTGACGTAGACAGCCAGCTCTGAGTGCTCAAGTGCTATATTTATTTTTGTTATTCATATAAAATATGGAAGGGAAGGTCAGTTCAAGAAAAAGGCTGTCTTACTGGAACTGACACATCAAGGCCCTCCCCCGGGATAAGTTCAAAGGACAGGAGGTATTTTAAACTGCAGAGATCTGGAGTGCAATTGCCTTGTCAATTTGATTTCATCCCAGGAAATAAGATTAGCCATTCATAATGCCCTCAGGGAGATCCTTTGACTTGCATATTTGCCAGGAAGGGCTTGTGGGGAGGGGTGTCGAGAGAGGCCAGAATGGACATTGAAGAGGTTTGATGTCTGAGCCAGGGAGGACCCAGATGGATTTGGAATGTCGAAAATACATTTCCCAGGGAACCCTTGAATTACATCAGAAAAACCTAAGGTGTAGATTCCAAGGTCCAGATGGGATTAAAGAGGCCAATGCACTTTTGCTTTGAATACAGTGACTTAGATCAAAGAAACTTTTGATATATAGGTGTAGCAGAGCACAAACCAGTACTGACCAGTTAACCTGTGGAGAGGAAAGTCAGTGAGGTCATCTCATATGTTTTTTTAAATATTTTATTTGGAGACCCTGTATTGTAAAATATAGAGTTTGACACACCAAGATGGAGTTAGTGACCTCATGAGAAGGCCGGCTCAGAAGTATGTTTAACTGCTGAGAGGACCTGGCAGAGACACACAAGAAAATATTTCTGACTGAGAGAAGGGAGATCCTAAAAGCACTGAAAGAAAGTGAGCATTAGATTACACCAATCTGAAGTTATAAACTGTAGGAACTGTACTTTTTTACCTGTTTGTTTTAAGGCTGTATGTGTTGGGATATATATTTGTTCTGTAATTATTGTTCTGTTTTGATATTTTTTAAGTAAAGATATTTTCTTACAAAAAAAAACTGCATGGGGTGCCTTGACATTTCTTTTTATTTTAAGTGGAGCTTTTAAAGGTTATAAGTACTCTGTGTATGGGCTTATTGTATACCAAACTGGGAAATGGATAGAGTTCTTTAAAGTATTGCATAGAGTTCTAATGGTTCATTTGAAAGACCTGGTTGGGTGCCCGTAGGCAAAGACATCTGGTCCCCTGAAGACAGAATTATCTGAGCCTGATAATTGGGTATGCTAACAAGAGGTTATCAGTTTGAATCCTTCCAGAGCTTGAGACTAAGGTGACTTGAACCCACAAAACAGACAAGAGGGTTACCTTGTCTGTTCACTGTACACAAATCATACACTCAGAGGTTGGCACTTTGGGAGTAGAGGACTGACTGGCTGAGTGAGTTGGTGACACTGTTCACCCTTTTTTTTTTTTGGAGTTCTGGTAGTGGAGGTGAAGGTGTGTCAACCGCACTACTTTGTTCAGTGGCTAGAGCACAGCACTGTCTGCCGTGTCCAATATGGCCACTGGCTCTTCTGACTTGCGCATGCTCCACCCTAGCATGCTATAACTCAGGTGAATATCCCAATACCACTGCAGTACATCGGTGCTGCACTCCTGAGGTGCCGTCTTTCAGATGAGACGTTAAACCGAAGTCCCATCTGCCTGTTCTGGTGGTAGTTCAGGTGGATGTTAAAGATCCCATGGCACTTCTCGAAAAGAGTAGGGGAATTTCCCCAGTGCACTGGCCAAATTTCCCCCATTCACTAAAATACCACCAACAGCTTAATCTGGTTCAAAGTCAGTTGGCATTCAGTTTTCCTCTCCCTCGGGTCCTGCCTGAAAATAGACAGAATTTGTCTAGGGTACTTACCCGATCAACAAAAACTAAATAAAATAAATAAAAAAAAGAATGCACATTGTGCCAATGCAGTGCGACATCTAGGTTCACTAAAGATATGACTGTTGAAGCTTCTGGTCAGCCTAGCACTCGCGTGTCTTGTGAGCAGGTTCTGAACTCCTGGTAGCAGCAGACAACTGAACTATTGATGGCCAGGTTCAGGGCTTCATTTGTTAGGTTGTGTTTGTGATGGTAGAGTATGCAGATTCTGGAACTGATGGCCTTTGCCGTATTGTCTATGTGCTGAGAGTAGGACAGGGTGGAGTCAATTGTGATACCCGGGTACTGAAACTGCTGTATGAGATCTAATGTGTCACCACTGTCATTCTTGACAGACAAGGGGAAGGCCTTATGATTACTCAGGGAGCTGGAGTAGATCATGGTCTTGTTTGCTTATAGCTGAATACTATTCTGTGTTCTTCAAACCAAGCTTTGGCGGAGGGGAAACCAAGTTGGATGTCTGCTTATAGGTGCACGGGATGAGGATTGCTGGTGAAAATGACCACGCCATCAGGGTACAGGGGCATATGACCAAGGCAGGAGCCTGGGAGTTTGTTTAGGAAATTGCTGAACATTAGAGACTCCAAGATTGACTCTTGTGGGACCCCTGAGTAGACTGGCCTGATTGGAGATGACATCCACAATCTTGCCCCACTGTGAGCGATTGCAGAGATAGCTGTTGAACCACTGAACTGTATCTGCAGATAAAAGGCGTGAGTGTGGGGGATGGGAGGCACATACCTACGGACAGTCAGGGAGTGAGTGGAACTGCTATTGCGGGTGCAGGAGGATGGGTTCACCAGATATAATGGTAGGACTGGGAAGAGCTGGGAGGTGGGAGTGAAGAGATTGGGCAGGGAAGAGAGCGAGGGATGGCAGAGAGTGGGGGCTATTGGTAGATGGGCAAAAGTGACCCCTGGATCCTTGGCAAGGAAGCTCACCTCCAAGGAAGGTGCCACCTCTAGACAACCTACAGGGAGAATCCCAGTCTCAAAAAGGTACCTGACACTTGCAGACACAATGATGGAAGAGGCACCAGAAGATGCAGGGGGTGCAGTCAGCAGAGGACAGAAGGAAAAGGAGAAGGAGGATAAAAGAGAGGAACAGAATAGGGACATGGGAACCAGACCCAAAGGAGAAGCCAGGGATAGCACAGGAAAGGGAGCTGGGAGTCAGAATCACCTGGTAAGGGAGGTTGAGGGAACACAGTGGAGAGAGCAGGGAGCCAAAGGGGAAATGGATCAGTGGGGGGTAAGTGTTGGGGAGAGCAGAAATATGGATAATGAAGGGGTAAAAGCAGGAGCTTCTGAGGGCCAGACAGGATCCCCAGCTTCTGGGAGGGCTGCTGGCATAGAACAGAGTGATGAGAGTGATGAGGTGGGGTGGAGCTTGGATAGGCCCAGACGGAGCTGTCGGTCAAGGGAAATGGATGCAACTGGGGGATAAAGGAAGCTGATGGTATTCAAACTGATACTCCTAATGGAGCCAGGGTCAGAACAGGAAGGGGAGCCAAGAGTAAGGAGAGCCAGGAAACGGGCGGATGAGGGGATGGTTAGGAAGGAGCAAAGATTCCAGGGGAAAAGGGACTAGATGAGATCCAGTAGACAGGAGAGCAGAAAACAGAATGAAGAGGGGGTTAAAGCAGAGGCCCGTGAAGGTCAGAGGGGTCACACATAGTTGGGTGTGCTAGGGGGCAGACCAAAACGGGGATATGGAGAGGGGGGATTTAGGAGTAGATAGGTCAGATAGGATGCATAGATGGAAAGGGGGTGGCAAGGCAGCCAATGACAATCATATTGTTGGTGTGGCCAGAGAAAATGAGGAGGTAGTGTGAGTCAAGAGGGGTGACTGAGGATGGAGGTAGGCCAAAGGGCAAGGAGAAAATTAGAGTTCTTCTTCTGGAGAACTCCATGATCAGGGGTATTAAGTGGGAAGGGTGGGGAGAGGGGAAATGCTGCCCAGTCGGGGTCAATAGTATATCTGGCCTGATTGTGCACGAGGCCAAGAACTTGGTCTGTGCTATGGTGAAGGAATGTGGTGATCCCCTGGCATATTAGTGCACCTGGGCACAAATGACATTGAGGGAACTAGTATGCTGGAGACACAGGCAAGATTCTGGGAGCCAGCCCGGGTGTGTCATACTGTGGGGTGCTCGGTCTCCTTCTCAGAGATCCTACCAGTGCCTACAGCCAGTGTGGATAACAAACAAAAAATCAGAGAGGGTAATGAATGGCTCAGTTCATGGTGTGTGGCTAGAGGGTATGGGATGGTTGTGGACATAGGTACAACTTGGGATGATAAGGGGCTGTATGGTTGGGATAGTCACATCAAAATTGTTTTGGGAAGGAGGTTTTGAAACTAAAACTGACCGTGTTCATTGAAGCTAGGTGGGGTTTAAACTTGTGAGGGGGGAGGGCTGGGGCTTGAGGTTGATGCTAGCAAGCACGTCAAGAGAAGACTTAGCCTTCCCCAGAGGAAGAGAAGGTGTGCTAAACAGAAGAAACTGACTGTGTGCAAGGGAGTGAGGAGCAGGCAGTTATCTGAGGATTCTCAGGTTAGAGGGTAGACCGAGGACAAGGGGAGACGATGGGGGGTAGTCCTGATGAACATCAGGTACATAACTATCAAGATGCCAGAGTTTCAGGAGATGTTAACAGAAGGGGAGGTGGATGTGGCAGTGGTCACTGAAACTTCGCAATGCCTCAAAATGACTGGGACCTAAACCTGCTGCGGTATACTGTGGCAGAGTACCAGGAGGAAGAAGCTGCTGGTATAACTAAACTTCTCTACTGGGACTAAGAACTAGAACTCTTGTACTTGGACCTTCGATTTAGGGTAAAACAAAATAAAAAAGTGTGTCTGTCAGAGTTAGTTGAAGTGAATTGTTATCTGTTTATCTGTTATCTGTGTAGTTATTTAGGTGCTTGTCACAGGCGGCTGAAGGGAACTGTTATCTGTGAAATTAACTAAGTGTAGAAAGATTTGCAAAGTAGAGGGAGTTTTGTAGGTGCTTGTCACAGGTGGCTGAAGGGAATTGTTATCTCTGAAATTAACTAAGTGTAGAAAGATTTACAAAGTAGGGGGAGTGGCTTAGCTAGAAGGAGCCAGGTTAAAACCAGATTTAAACACTGCCCTAGATAGCTTCTGGCAGAGCACCAGGAAGAAAGAGCTGCTGGTATAACTAAACTTTTCTACTGGGACTATATTGCCCTCCTTCCCTTCCCTGCACCCAAAGGCAGTTCTACTTTTATAGGCACAGGATTTGACTGACAACAGGAACTTCCTGTTTGAGAGCAGGAAGTGAGTGATCACAGAGCCACTAAAGACTCACCATCCTAGAAGGGCAAGAGTAGCTCTCCGTCTCCCCCTAGCTGCTGGAGGTCTGACGCTGAGCAAGTAAGGAGACTACTGAAAAATATAGGAACTTCTTGTCTCAGAACAGGAAGATCAGGAGCTGAAAGGGCACAGAGGCAGTAAGTAAGTAGGGAGAGAGAGAGAGAGAGAAAAAAGAAAGAACAAACAGAGTAAAGAGTAAGTATTCTAAACAACAGTTAGGGGGCAAGAAATAAGACATGATGGAAGTGGTGCAGTGCAGTGGCTATGGAGACGTTCTGGAGGATGCAGTGTTGTCCCATCTGCAGGCACCTCTCTGGGCTGAGGGAGGAGGTTGCTCATCTCCAGGCTGAGTTGGCCAGGATTTGTGGGACCTCTTCTCCCACCCAGGACCACCAGGCTCACTGCCATTGCCTCAGAGATTGCCAAGAAAGAGGAGCATTTGGACCACAGTGGGCTCATGGAGGGTGAGGGTGGTGGAACAGAGGTGCATCCCTCCAGTCATACCTCTCCACAATTTCTATGCCATTCTGAAAAAGTGTGGTTCCTCTATGGAGGCACCCACAGTGGAGACCAAGGAGGATACTGGGAACATCCACAAAGAAGACTCACAGGAGGGTGGCAAGAGACCCCACAGGGGGGAAGGAAACAACTCTTGGTGGGGGACTCCATTGTTAGAAAGGTAGAACTGGGGGAGGAAGGGGAGAGGGAGGTAAGGTGCCTGCCTGGTGCCATGGCTTGGAAGGACAGGACGTGAATACTCAGGATCGCAGGAGCAGCTGCACTGGGGAGGGAGCCGGATGTCATTGTTCACCTAGGAACAAATGACCTGGCTAACAAAGGGATCAGAACAGTGCAAGAAGAGTTTGTGAAGATGGGGAGAGGGCCTTAGATAAATAGCACACACGGTAACCTTCTCTGAGGTGCTGCCTGTCTATGGCATGGGTGAGGCTAGGGTGTTCCACACCATAGGATTCAATCAGTGATTGAAAAACTGGTGCAGAGCTCAGGGGATTTGGCTTCATTGGGGACTGGGAGTCCACCTGGAGGGATGCAGGCCTATACTGGCATGATGGTCTGCATCTGTCCCAGAGGGGAACCAGGATACTAGGTGATAGGCTTAAATGCTTCATTGGCAAGCATTTTAACTAGCCAAGGGGGGGGCACTGGAGAGAAGCAGGGAAATCCTAGCCTGCCTCCCAAAAATCAGGGTACTAAGTGAGGTAGGCACCAACATAGAGATGTTGATAGGGAAAAATGCAGGGGTAAATGGAAAAAGTGATAAACGTAATAAGGACAGGCATGGGGCAAAAAGGGGTAAGGCCATCAAGAAATGGAGGGTAATGAGTACCAACACATGTAGTCTGGGCAAAAAGCTCCCTGAACTGGTGGCCTTGATGGAAGAGGGATGCCTGAATATCGTAGCAGTCACAGAAACATGGTACAAAGAGAACCATGACTGGGATGTTAACATACCAGGGTACACAACCTACAGGAGAGTCAGGGAGGGGAGAAGAGGGGACGGAGTAGCTCTCTATGTAAGGGAAGGGATAAAAGCAACTGAACAAAAGAGTAAACAGGGAGGACAGGAGGCACTGTGGGTCACCTTAGAGACTGGAAATGGCACCACAATCTGCACAGGGATTGTATACAGGCCCCCATGTCAGGGGGAGGAAATGGACAAGAATATGATAGAAGGCATACTTAGGATGGCAGAGAAAGTGGAGATACTGTTGATGGGGGACCTTAATATGCCAGATGTTAACTGGAGCACCTTTGATGCAGCCACATCCAAAAGTAGGGCCATTCTTGATGCCCTTCAGGTGGTATGCTTCAGACAGCTAGTTTTGGAACCTACTCATGAGGGAGCAATCCTAGACCTCGTACTCTCAAATGGGGACAGTGAGAGGATCTCAGATCTAGAAGTGGGTAGCCATTTGGGAACAAGTGACCACCAAACAGTGTGCTTCATGATAAACTCAGCTACAGAATCAAGCCATACAAAAGTGAGGGTTCTGGACTTCAGGAGTGCTGACTTTGGCAAGATAGGAGAGTGCCTTAGAAAAGCACTAGCAAACAAGCTTAAAGGAGGGGTGGAGCAACAATGGGGAAATATCAAAACTGCCATCACAGAGGCAACAGGCATCTGTGTGAAGCAAATAAACAAATCAAAATGAAAGAAAAAGCCACTATGGTTCTCAAAAGAGAATGACGATTAGAGAGAAAAAGATAGCATTTAGGAAGCATAAGGAAACACAGAAGGATCAGGACAAAGAACTGTACCAGTTAAGGCAGAACGAAGCTGGGAGGGTAGTCAGAATAGCAAAGGCCCAAACTAAGGAAAAGATAGCCAACCCGGTTAACTCATTGCCTCCTAGAAGAAGCCTGTAGGTGGCAGCAAATGTACTGCAGTGAGTCACAGAATGACTACAGAAGTCACCTACAGACTTCCTGTGTGTCCTAGTAAAGTCTGGAGACATCACACACGTTGTAATATTACTTGCCAGACAGAAATGAATAGAATTGACTGCATAGCACCATTAGAAAGGTAATGTTGTGTTGAACAACTTTGCCTCTGACACTTTATGTGTATCATGTTCACTTTAGGAGTTATTCACATTTGTTTATGACATGGTGTGTATGGCAGACATTTTGTCCTTCAAGAACCACCTAAGCATTTTGAAGAAAACATACATTCTGGGTATCTCAGCCAGTACAAAACAAAAACTGAATTGAGCATAATTGATTGCATAGCACTGTTGGAAAGGCAATTTTGTGTGGAACAACTTTGCCACTGATATGTTGTATGTATCATGTATATTGTAGGAGTTATATGCATTTGTTTATGGTATCGTGTTTATGGTTTAGATTCGTCTCTCAAACCTCACCAACACACCTTGACTAAAATAGGAAACAATTATGTTTAATACTACAGAAATATTTTTTTTTGTTGTTGTTTTTTTTTACAAACAATTATTAAAACTACATCTAATGTCTGGATGCTTAATTTGGTGTTGATATGTTACATATTTCCCAACAAAAAAAGGCTTATGGTGCATTTTTTAGTGGAAAAAATATTTTGTTGGCTGTTTCAACCAGCATGGAAAAAAATGAAATTACCTATTATTACTTGCATACCACCGTTGGAAAGGTAATCTTATGCTGAACAAGTTTGCCACTCATACTTTGTGTCTAACACTTACGGTTTTTGTGCTGTTAGCTTTTGTTTGCGGCATACCAATTATGGCTTGATTTTGCTTAAAGGGGCCAGGATTCACTGTTAACAGTGTACAGAAGACAAGTGCTGCAATTTCAGAGAGTTCCTGTGGAGTCAATGAGTTAAGAAGGGGGATAAAACCTTTTATAGGTATATCAGGGAGCATAGAAGGACAAAGGGAGGGATAGTGAGGCTGAATAGAATGGACGGTGAGTAGGCAGAGAGGGACAGTGAAAAAGCAGGGATACTGAATGAATACTTCTGTTCAGTATTCACAAAAGAGGAGGTTGGGGAGGTGCCTAATCCAATTAACAGAAGCACTCTGGATAGGGGGGGTCAATCCCAGTCCTTTCACAGAAGAAAGGGTTTTGAAAGAACTCCTAAAACTGAAGGTGGACAAAGCAATGGGGCCAGATGGAATTCACCACAGAATTCTAAAAGAATTAAGCAGAGAACTAGTGACACCACTGACTATCCCTTTTAACAAATCGTGGGAGGATGGTGTGGTACCTGAGGACTGGAGAAAGGCAGATGTGATTCTTCTTCACAAAAGTGGGACCAAGACAGAGGCAGGAAACTACAGACCTGTCAGTTTGACCTCTGTGGTAGGCAAAGTGATGGAATCACTTCTGAAGGAAAGAATTGTTGAGTACCTAGAGGCCAGTGGGGCATGGGACCCAAGGCAGCATGGGTTCACAGCGGGAAGGTCATGTCAGATGAATCTAATTGATTTCATTGACTGGGTGACCAAAGTAGTAAACCAGAGAGGGGCTAAGGACATGGCCTACCTAGACTTTAGCAAAGCATTTGACACAGTCACACACAAAAGATTAATAGTCAAATTAACCAGCCTGGGAGTGGGTCCCAAGGTGGTAGCCTGGGTAAAACACTGGCTGGATAACAGGACACAAAAGGTAATTGTAGATGGAGTCCACTCTGAAGAAAGAGGGGTTACTAGTGGGGTACCACAGGGTTCAGTACTTGGTCCAGTCCTTTTTAATGTCTTTATAAGTGACATTGCAGAGGGACTGGAAGGAAAGATGACTCTTTGCAGATGACACAACGATCTGCAACAGGGTTGATACACAAGGAGGTGTGGAAAGGATGAGAAGGGACTTGTCAAGGTTGGATGAATGGTCAGAAGTATGGCAGCTTGGATTCTATACAAAGAAGTGCAAAATAATGCACCCGGGAAACAATAACCCAGGGGAAGATTACACAATGGGGGGGAGGTAGTAACAATAAAAAAATGGAAAGGGACCTGGGGTAATCATATCAGATGATCTTAAGGTTGGCAAGCAATGTGAGAAGGCGTTAGGGAGGGCTGGGGGGATACTGAGATTTATAGGGAGAGGCATCACCAGCAGAAAACAGGAAGTTGTTATCCCCCTGCTCAGACAGTTGGTGAGACCTCATCTGGAGTACTGCATCGAGTTCTCGGGACCCCATCTCCACAAGGACATAGACAGGATGGAGGCAGTTCAGAGGAGAGCAACTAAAATGGTGCAGGGTCTGCAAAAGAAGCCATACAAGAAGAGTCTAAAGGAGCTTAATATGTATACCCTTGAGTAAAGGAGGGAGGGGGGGACAGGATAGAAATGTTTAAGTACCTCAGTGGAATCAACAAAGTCCAAGAGGGTAGCATCTTTCAGAAAAAGAGATGTGCAAGAACAAGGGGACACAATTTGAAGATAGAGAGGGGACGGCTCTGGGGCAATGAGAGGAAGTATTTTTTCACAGAGAGGGTGGTGGATGCATGGAACAGCCTTCCTGAGGAGGTTGTGGGGTCTAAAACTGTGGGAGAATTCAAGAATGCATGGGACAGACATAAGGCAATTTTTGTGGGGGGTAAGAAGAAATAGGCTGTTGGTTAAATAGGATCTGCAGCTTATCCTCTAGGTAGGGAAATGGGCAGACTAGGTGGGCCAAGTGGTCATTATCTGCCATCAGAGTCTGTTTCTATGACAGGGCTGAGGGCAGGGGATGTGGGGTAGCACTCATCATGAGGAATTACATCAATATATTCAGGGTGGAGGGGCAGAGAGACACATAGAAGCATTATAGGTTACCTTGCAGGCACCATGGGGACAAAGGGTGAATTTTGGGATGGTTTATAGCCACACATGCAGGCGGAGAATCTAGAGGAAGGCCTGATGGAGAATCTTAGGGAACACTGTGGGCAGGGGGAGGGTAGAACGGTGGTGCTGGGTGACCTTGACATGCTGGGAGCTGATTGGTGAACTATGGCATCCTCATCAACCAGGGAGCAGTGACTGCTAGACATCTTCCAGGATGTATTCCTTTCCCAACTGTTGGCTGACCTGATGAGGGATGGTCATATCCTGAATGTGGTGCTGTCGGACTGCTAATTGGTTAAGAACCTAGTGGTAGGGAACCCACTGATAGGGAGTGATCATACCACAGTCTAGTTCTCCCTGGACCAAGTCAGTGGTAGTTGGTTTTTGGGGGATAGACATCAAGGGTTTGGAGGGGATCCTCAAGGGACATTTGGAGGTGATCAGACCAGACATGGACACTGAGTGCAAGTGGGAGATTGTTATAAGCAGACTCCAGGAAGTTACTGAGGCCTGCATGAAGGCCCAGCGCATGTTTGGCAGAGCCAGAAAGCTGTGCTGGTGGACCATGGAGGTCCAGGAATGGGTGAGGGGAAGAGGGCTGCTTATAGTTGATACAAGCGATTGCATGGGGTTATAGATGGGGGGACTGTATGACATGATTTATAAAAATGTAGTCAGGGTGATGAGATCTGCCAAGGTGAAGATTCAGCAGAGGCTGGCACACGGGATCAAGAGAGGTGATAAAGGGTTTTTTAGGTATATCAGGGAAAGAAGGAAACTGAAGGGGCAGATTAGTAAACTGAAGTCAGGGAGTAGGTGGTTCAGAGGAGGATGGAGAGCAGGCAGAGGTACTAAATGGTTACTTTGCCTTGGTCTTCACTAGGGATGATGGAGGAGAAGTACCTTATGGGGTGAGGAGGGTTAGATTTGAAGATGTGGAGAGGACACGGATGTTGAAATTCCTGTTGATAGGGTGAGGGAAGCCCTTAAGTCCCTGAAAACAGATAAGGCACAGGGTCTGGACAGACTTTATCCTAGAGTGTTAAAGAAAATAGCAGATGTCCTTTTTGCACCCCTGGTGGACCTTTTTAACATCTCCCATCAATTGGGGGGGTGCCTCAGGATTGGGGGATGGCTCACATCGTGCCTATCCACAAAGGCGGCTCACGTGAGGAGCCAGCCAACTACAGGCCTGTCAGCCTGACGTCAGTGTTAGGCAAAATGATGGAGTCCATATTGAAAGAGAAGCTGGAGGTGTTTCTGGAGGCTTGGGGCCACTTGGATGATCACTAACATGGTTTTCTTCATTGCAGATCATGCCAGACTAACTTTGTGGAGTTCTATAATTGGGTGACAAAGGCGCTAGACCAGGGCAGGCCAGTGGATGTCCTCTTTCTAGACTTCAGCAAGGCATTTGATTCTGTGCCACACACCCATGGCTGCTGGACAAGCTGGGAAACATGGGGGTGGGTGAAAGGATAGTTAGGTGGATAGGAAGCTGGTTGACTGTGCTGTTTCAGAAGGTGGTGGTTTGGGGAGTTTTCCTCTTCAAGGAGGATCATTAATGGGGTACCACAAGGGTCAGTGCTGGGTCCACTCCAGTTTAACACTTACATCTCAGACATCAGAAGTGGTGTCAGGAGTGAGATGAGCCTCTTTGCCAATGACTCAAAGGTGGGGTGGTGGTGGATGTGAAGGAGGGCAGAAGAGCACTACAGGGGGACTTAGAGACTTTAGAGAGGTGGTCTCACACCTGGAAACTGAGGTTTAATGCTATGAAATGCAGGGTTCTCCACTCAGGGCTGTGGAACCGAGCTCATAAGTACTTTCTGGGTTGGGGGAAACTACAGGTTTCGGGATGGGAAAAGGACCTTGGGGTGGTTGTGGATGCCAAAATGAACAACTCTGTACAGTGTAGGAGGGCTACAGTCAAAGCAAATAAAATATTGGGATGCATCACCAGGAGGATAACCTCGAGAAGGCTGGAGGTGTTTCTCCCTCTGTATAACTGCTTGGTTACACTGCACCTTGAACACTGTGTGCAGTTTTGGTGGCCATACTTGTAAAAGGACATTGCACTCCTTGAGAGGGTTCAGAGGAGGGTGACCAGAATGATAGACAGCCTGGGGGAAAGGTCCTATGAGAAGAGAATTGAGGAGCTTAACTTGTACTCCCTGGAGGAGAGGAGGGAGAGAGAGGGGATGTGATTGTGGTCTTTAAATACTTAAAGGGGTTAAATAGTGGAAGCCCTGACAGGGTGTTCCAGCTGAGGGAGGCGGGAACAACCAGGGGTCATGCCATGAGGCTAGTTGGTGGGAGGTTCAGGGCAGAGATTAGGAGACACTATTTCACGGAAAGGGTGGTGGAACCCTGGAACACACTGCCTGTGGATCTGGTGGCTATAAATATGGTGGAAGGTTTCAATAGGGGCTGGGACAGGTATAGGGGAGGTTGAAACTGAGTAAAACTGGTCCTGGAGGTGCACCTCCGATGAGGATGGGCTGGGAGAACTTGCTGGGGGGCCTTGTGTTGCCTCGGCCAGGTGCTGATTCCCAGGCAGACTCGATAGACCAATAGGCTTACTCTGCTGGCATCATAGTATGCTGGAATAAGTAATGAGTTATGTTGTTAATTTGTATTAAATGTAGATATGTAGTTAATGAGATTCGTCTGTAAAAATGGTGTGGTTTATGATCATGTGCACAAGTGATAATTGTCACAGCTTCACTCAGCAGGTCAGGCCCTCTACTCCCAACGTGCCAACCTCTGAGCACAGTCTTGTGAACAGTGTAACAGACAAGGTAACCCTCTTGTCTGTTTTTGTGAGTTCAGATCAATCTTTAGTCTCAGTTCTGGAGGGATTCAAACTGTTAACCTCTTGCTAGCATACCCAATGCACAGGCTCAGATATATCTGTCTTCGGAGGGCCAGATATCTTTGCCTATGGGCACCTAACCAGGTATTCAGAGATGAACCCTTTAAAACTATTATAAAGACCTCAGATTTAAAACTCTTCTCATTCCAGTTTGATGACACCATACAAGCTATATGTCTGCTGAACCATAAATATTTCTTAGCAAAAGAAAACAATTCAAAGACAGACCAGGTTTTCTCTAAAATTAGAGTTTTTACTAAAATATATAATAATATGTCAAACATACAATACAGAACTCTTATATCACAAGACATACATATTTTTAAACAAAACAAGGTTTAAAACAGTGCAATTCCTACAACTATATTTAGATTTGTCTAGCTTTCTAAATACCTCTTTTCAGTGCTCAGATGTTTTCCTGGTCAGTGTCAGATACAAATGCCTCTCTATAGTGAAAGATAATAATCTTTAAAAGCAGTATTGGCCAACCCTTTTTGAATGAAGTCATCCAGCCCCTCCTCTGGTCAAATGTCTAACAAAAATATATTTTTATACAACCACAGCATGTAATTTCAAAGTATTAATTCTTCAACCTTAGCATAACTCCAGTTTCAATGACACCTCTTTTGATCTCATGCTGTACCCTCTTCACACAGGCTTCATAGGGTCATTTACAACCTTACACCTCTATGTGACATCCTAGCTTCCCTTACTTTAACATCATAAACCTAGTTTATTGTTTCTCTCTTAACAAAATTAACTTAACAACTCTGTAATTAGCTCAGAGAAACATGATCCTTAATAAAAGTCTTCCAGTAACACATTGTCTCTAAAAAACTGAGTGTGTGATACATACTGTCAGCAGTTCTCTTGGCCTGCATCTGTCAGCTGGAATCTGGGGGTTGGAATGAGTGAGGTCATTCATAGAGCATTTGAATTTTCAGCAGAGACATTAATGCATTTTATATTAGAAAAATATATTACAGCACTCAGAACTGGCTGACTACGTCACACTCCTCCCCACCTAGACTGAATTTGGGGAATCTATTCCCTACATGGGATGAGCTTGCCAAATCAGTTCACTCCTCATTGACCCTAGACAGTCCATTGGAATTCTTATTCTTCACTCCAGCCCTATGTACAATTTTTAGATCATACCTTTGTAAAGCAAGACTCCATCTTAGCAGTCTCCCATTACTCTTTCCCATCGGCGTCTGCCAAACCAGGGGGTTGTGGTCATTCTGCACCACAAAATGCTGTCCATACAAGTATGGCTCTAATTTCTTCAGGGCCCACACTATGGCAAGGCACTCCTTTTCCATCGTGGAGTACACTTGCTCCCTGGGGATAAGCTTCCTGCTCAAGTACACAACTGGGTAGTCTGTCCCTTGGCTAGATGTCTGGCTAAGTACTGCCCCAATACCCATGTCTGAGGCATCCATCTGAACTATAAAGGTTTTGCTATGGTCCAGACTTGTCAAAACAGGAGCACTGCACAGTGCCTCCTTCAGTCTGGTAAAGGCTTCCTCACAGGCTGGGCCCCAGGTAATTTTCCTTGGCATATTTTTCTTTGTCAAGTCAGATAGGGGAGCAGCCAGGGCACTGTAATTAGGTACAAACTTTTTGTAGTACCCTGCTGTCCCTAGAAAACTCCTGACCTGCTTCTGGGTTTCTGGTCTTGGCCACACCTGAATCACCTCTATCTTTATTTGGTTAGGACGGAGCTGTCCCCAGCCTACCACATGTCCGAGGTATGCCACTTCCCCCATGGCCACCTGGCACTTCTTGGCTTTGACAGTGAGACCGGACCTCTGTATCCTGCCCAGCAGTTCCCTAAGGTGTGAAAAGGTGTTCCTCCCAGCTGGTACTGAAGATGGCAATGTCATCCAGGTACACTACAGCATACTCCTCAGCACCATTCAACACCTGGTTCACCAACCTTTGGAAAGTGGCTGGGGCGTTCTTCAATCTGAAGGACATTACTTTAAACTCAAATAAGACTATCGGAGTGATGAAGGCCTACCTCTCCCTAGCTCTGTTTGTCAATTCTACCTGCCAATACCCCTTGGTCAAGTCAATAGTCACAAGGTAGGTCACCCTCCCAACTTGTTCAGGAGTTCGTCCGTCTGGGGCATTGAGTGGGCGTTGGACTTATTGACTGCATTCAGTCCATGATAGTCCACACAGAAATGAGTTGAGCCATCTGGCTTGGGCACAAGGACTACGGGTGAGGCCCAGGGGCTGTGGGACCTCTGGATTACCCCTAAATCCAGCATCTCCTCCATTTCCCTCCTAATGTCCTTTTGGATAGCCTCTATCAACCGATATGCTGTCCGCCGTATGGGCGTCTGTGTCCCTGTCTCCACATCATTTGTTGTTAAGGGGGTTAGTCCAGGCTTGGCGCTAAACAAGGGGGCAAAGTCTGCTAGAACCTCCCTTACTTTCTGGATCTGGCCTGGGGTCAGCTGGGGAGACAATTTTACTGCCTCCACAGAAGACTCCCGCTTACTGTCTTCCAGCAAGTCCAGAAGGGGGTCTCCTTTGTCCGTCCCCTTCCCATGATTACATACTGTGAACACCATGTCAGCCCTGTTTGCATATGGCTTCATCATGTTGGCATGGTACATCCTTTCAGTTTGTCTACAGTCAGGTAACTCTACAATGTAGTTCACGTCATTTACCGTCCTAACCACTTTGTACAGTCCTGCCCACTCAGCTTGCAGCTTGTCTTTCCAGACCGGAATAAGGACCATGACTTCCTGACCCACCATGTATGAGCGAGCTCTGGTTCTGCGGTCATACCACACCTTTTGTCTCTGTTGGGCAGCTGCCAGGTTGCTCTGGGTTGTCCCCATAAGCTCCTTCAGCGTTTCCCTAAACCTAAAGACATAATCCACAATGGGAATTCCCTTGGTGGCATGCTTGCCTTCCCAGTCCTCCCAGATTAAGTCTAGGGGCCCACATACCCGGTGTCCATATAAGAGTTCAAAGGGGGAAAATCCTGTCGACTCTTGGGGCACCTCCTTGTATGCAAACAACAGGTGGGGAAGGTATTTCTCCCAGTCCCTCCCATGCTGTTCAGCAAATGCCTGAAGCATTGACTTTAGGGTACCATTGAAATGTTCCACAAGCTCATTGGCTTGTGGGTGATACAGTGCTGTGCATCTCTGCACCACCCCACACTTCTCCCATAAACACTTCATCAGGTCCAACATGAAGGAACCCCTCGATCGGGCATTACCTCCTGTGGAAACCCAACACGGGAGAAAATCCCAAGTAAGGCATCTGCCACTTTGTCTGTCCTCAGTGAGGATAGGACAACTGCCTCTGGGTACCAGGTGGCATAATCCACCACAGTCAGGATGAATCTCTTCTCTGAGGAGCTGGGGGTATTTAAAGGCCCCACAATATCCATTCCCACCCTCTGGAATGGCTCCTCCTCTATGGGCAAGGGGATCAGTGCAGCTTGGGTTTTCTTGCCCACCTTCCCTATTTCTTGGCACTGGTGACAAGACCTGCAATACTCCTTCACCTGCTGGGTGAAGTTAGGCCATTAAAAATTCTGGGCCAACTGCTGCATAGTTCATGCGATTCCCAGATGACCAGACAAGGCAATATCATGTGCAATTTTGAGCAACTGCTAACGATGCCCCTGGGGAATGACAAGCTGCCTGCCTAGCATCCCTCCCTCTGTCTGTACTGCCTGTGTATACATAAGTCCATTTTCCCAATAAACCTTATGTCTGCCGTCATCTCCCTGTGTGGCCTCAGAGTCTGCCCAAGCCCTCAGCTTCTCTAAACTAGGGTCACTCCTCTAAGCAGCTGCAAACCCCTCACACAGTCCCAAGGCATGGGACAAGTCCCCTTCAGTCACTAAACAAGGGTCCCTAGCACTAGTGTCAGGGCCCTCAGGATCACTGTCAATCCTAACCCTCTGACAATGGGTCAACCCTCTCTCTTCGGAGTAACCTTCCATAGCTGTGTGGTCACTCGCTACCAAGGAAATTTCTACCCCCTTTTTATCAGTCTCCCCATCTAGAGACACAGGCTGGGGAACCAGCCTCTCCAGGGTTTCCACACTGGTTTCTGTGGGGTTCAGGGAACTACTATTTTCCCTTGCCGCTTGGCTACAGGTAACTGCACATACCATCCCCTGTTGGAGATTGCTACCCAAGATAACATCTACTGCTAATGTTTTAGCTACAACCACCTGTTGCACAGTTCCCCTGTTTCACCCCAGTCCAGGAGAACACTAGCCAATGGCAATATTTTCATCTCACCCGCAAAGTCTTGTACAGTTACGTATTTGTTTGGGATAAGCTGACCAGGCTGTACTTGGTCCCCTTTCCCCATTGTCAGGGATGCCCCTGTGTCCCTTAACCCCTGTGTCTGTACGCCATTTACCATGACTGGGTGCATGTGTTCTCTTATGTTCACTGGCATGCTCTCTGGAACACACAAACAACCCACTTATTTTCTGGTACTACTTTATGTATTATTGCTTGCCCTTTTTGGACATTGTCTGGCAATATGTCCAGCTTCTTTACATAACCGACAAGCATTTCTTACTTCAGAGAAATCTTTTATTGGAAACCTGGGGCTAACTGGTTTGGGAAGAGGCAGTGAGGCTTTTCCCTTTCTGCACTGCCATGCCCGGCCCATTCACTCTCAGAGCAGGTCTGCTCTTGGCATAGCGGTCCGAGAGTTCAGCAGCCTCTTGCACTATTTTTGGATCTCGGCCCTCTAGCCAGGTTTTTAACTCTGCTGGCCATGCCCAATAAAACTGTTCTAATAAAATCACATTTTCAATTTTATCAAGTGTTTGCCTCAATTCCTTCCCACCAACATTTTAAAAACTGACATTGCTTCATGGCTAGCTCCTCATAGCTCATATCAGGGCTTCTCCTGAGCTTACGGAATTTAGCTCTGTATGATTCAGCAGTTAATTCAAACTTTTTAGAAGTGCAACTTTTAACTTGCTGTAATCATCACTGTCTTTATTGTCCATGTGACCCAATGCATCCCAAACTTTTCCGGTAAGTAGCGGGGATAGCTGGAAGCTCCAGGACTCTCTAGGAATTTTTGCCTGAATACAGACTTTTTCAAAAGAATTTAAAAAGGTGTCCATGTCCTCCCTGTCCCTAAACTCAGCTATTAATTTAGAGGTCAATTTGCAACCCAGTCCTGCAGTCCAGTTATACCCAAGCCACTTACCTGCTCTGGTGCCGCTGGTTGGAGTCGTAGCTTCTCCAGTTCATTTTGCCACTGGCACTCCTCTCTCCTCTCCTCTGCAGCTCTGCATTCTAGCTCTCTCTTCTCCTCTGTCTCTCGCTGGCACTCCCGTTCCTCACGGTCTGCCTCCCTCTGTTGTTGCTCTGCCTCCAGTTCTATCCTCCGCAACTCAATTTGCAGCTTGAGTACCTCTAGATTCAGAATACTGGTGCCCTGGTGACCTTTCCCTGCTGCTGTGGCCCTTCACTGACAGTGGCTCTGCTGTTCACCTCATTGGCTTGGGACCCCTCACTGGCCACTAGTTCTGCCACACTCGAGGTCTGGTCCCTTTCAGTCATGGTCTGTGACTCCCTGCTCTGGGTATCTGCTACCCTCAGGGCCTCTATGAGGTTCTGCTTACTGGCTTTCACCTTGAACAGGACTCCTCTATCCTCGCACAACTGTTTGAACTGTTCTACAGTGTGCCTGCTGTAGTAGGACGCCATCTTTCCTAACTACTGCTACTCTGACTTTGCACTTTAGAAAAAAAAATAGATAGGAACTTGACTGTACACCATGTGATATATAGTTCTGTTTTCTTTTTAAAATAAAACTCTATCTTTTTCTTTCTTTGCAAGAGAGCTTACGGTTTCAGCTGACAGAACAATAAAGCTTGTGATACCAAAATTATGCCACCGCCGCCAACCAATCTGTCACAGATTCACTCAGCAGGTCAGGCCCTCTACTCCCAAAGTGCCAACCTCTGAGCGAAGTCTTGTGAACAGTGTAACAGGCAAGGTAACCCTCTTGTCTGTTTTTGTGAGTTCAGATCAATCTTTGGGTCTCAGTTCTGGAGGGATTCAAACTGCTACCCTCTTGCTAGCATACCCAATGCACAGGCTCAGATATATCTGTCTTCCAGGGGCCAGATATCTTTGTCTATGGGCACCTAACCAGGTATTCAGAGATGAACCCTTTAAAAACTATTATAAAGACCTCAGATTTAAAACTCTTCTCTTTCCAGTTTGATACCACCATACAAGCTATATGTCTGCTGAATCATAAATATTTCTTAGCAAAAGAAAGCAATTCAAAGACAGACCAGGTTTTCTCTAAAATTAGAGTTGTTACTAAAATATATAATAATATGTCAAACATACAATACAGAACTCTCATATTACAAGACATACATATCTTTAAACAAAACAAGGTTTAAAACAATGCAATTCCTACAACTATATTTAGATTTGTCTAGCTTTCTAAATACCTCTTTTCAGTGCTCAGATGTTTTCCTGGTCAGTATCAGATACAAATGTCACTTTATAGTGAAAGAGAGTAATCTTTTCAAGCAGTATTGGCCAACCCCTTTTGGATGAAGTCACCCAGCCCCTCCACTGGTCAAATATCTAACAAAAATATATGTTTACACAACCACAGGATGTAATTTCAAAGTATTAATTCTGCAGCCTTAGCATAACTCCAGTTTCAATGACACCTCTTTTGATCTCATGCTGTAACCTCTTCACTCAGGCTTCATGGGGTCATTTTCAACATTACACCTCTATGTAACATCCTAGCTTCCCTTATTTTAACATCATAAACCTAGTTTATGATTTCTCTCTTAACAAAATTAACTTAACAACTCTGTAATTAGCTCAGAGAAACAGGATCCTTAATAAAAGTCTTCCAGTAACACACTGTCTCTAAAAAACTGAATGTGTGATACATGCTGTCAGCAGTTCTCTTGGTCTGCATCTGTCAGCTGGAATCTGGGGGAGGGAGGATCAGTGAGGTCATTCCCAGAGAATTTGAATTTTCAGCAGAGACATTAATACATTTTATATTAAAAAAATATATTACAGCACTCAGAACTGGCTGTTTACATCACAATAATGTAATCTGGGTGATATAAATTAGGGCTGTGCAAATACCTTTTTTTGAATTTTTGGCCAAATATTCAGTATTCAGAGTGCATGTGACCAAATATTCACATTTGTGTTCTGTTATGAAAGGACAAAAAAAAAAGCCAAAAGACCCACATTTTCCTACCTAGAGCAGATGAAATGTTATAAAGAGAAGCCCCCCTTTCCTCCAACCTCAGTTAGCACCCAAATCCCCTCCTCCCCAGCACATTTTGGCATGCCATTAATTCCTTTTATTAAAAAATCTGCAATAATGGGCAACTGCACAACCAACCTGCCTCCACAGCAGGCCACCAGGATTCAAGGCTGTCATCTCCCCAAACATACAAACCAGTATCTAGCAGCAGTCTCTTCCCCACCCTGCACCCCACACACCCAGCACCTAATTGTAAATTGTAAGAGAAGGCAACTGGCACAGTTCACACTCCTCCATGGCCAGCTGCCTTCTTCTGAATGAGGTCACTCACACATGTGCTTACACACATTGTAAAACCAACTGATCACATGATCAGATAGTTCTACCATGCCAGCAAGTGCACAAGTGGTTTCATTCAGAAGAAGGCAGCTGGCTGTGTAGGAGGGTGGGCTGTGCCGGATGCCTTCTGCTATAATTTACAATTAGGTGTGGGGTGTGTGGGATACAGAGTGGGGAAGAGACTGCTGCTAGATATCAAAGTGTGCGTGGGGGAGTGATGACAACCTTGAAACCTGGTGGCAGGCTTTAGATGTGGGAGGGTTGTGCCAGTCGCCCATCATTGCAGGTTTTTTTATAAAAGAAATTAATGGCATATCAAAATATGGTGGGGGGGAGGAGGGGGTATTTGGGTGCTAACTGAGGGTGGAGGGTAGGGGAGCTTCTCTATATAATATTGGATCTGTTCTAGGGAGGAAAATGTGTTTTTTGTTGGACTTTTTCTTTATGCTTAAGTATGCATAAAGATGTTTCCTGAATAGGGAACAAATAGTGCACTATTCGTTATTCGGGATCCAAATAACAAGTAGTGCATTATTCATGGTATTTGGGAAATAATATATGTTATTCACAAAGCCCTAATATAAATGGAGATGAAGTAATGTGGGCTTATCTTTTGATAAAGGAATCATTGTTCTGAAATGCGTCAAGATGAGCTTGTTTTAACTGTGTGGCACCTATAATAAAAGTATGGCACTTTTTTGAAAAAAAACCTCTGAGCAGTGTCCTTCACCTAAGAGGTGGTGAGTGCAGGATTTAAACTGTGTTACATTGTGTATTTTTATCTCTAAGCACCCCATTTGAGAGTGGCTTTTTACAAGTATGCCCACTCTATAGCAGAACTTGCTAACAGTCCACATAGCAGCTACAGCTGCCAAGTGAGCCCCCTCTACCAAACAGATCAGCAGGCAGTGCTGACTTACATCAAGCTCAAAGCTGCACTATAACAACCTTCTTGCAAGAGAAACAGCACCACTGTATCTAGCTAACAAACTGGCATATACCAATAATACACTGACAGCTTGCCATTGACAGCTTCTTTCACAAGCTCAGGAAGAAAACAGCCTATGCCCACCTCGTCGTGTCCTCCTGTAATGACAGATATACAGAGAAACCTACCCAGGACATGATAGCTACAAAAAAAAGATAAACAAAAAGGAAATCTGAGGCTCAGCGTTGCTGCTGACAGACAGCACAGTGAGGAAGGGATGTGAGAGACAACTTAGGCAAGAGTGGAAGCTAGACCCAAAGAGAGGGAGGATCTATTGATACAAAAGGGTAAAAATCTGGAGAATAGCAGTAGATTTAACCTTGTTACCACTTTTTCAGCACACAGAGGGTAGGTTCATAGAACAGATATTTAAGAGTAACTGGAATGTTCCACGAGGAGATGCAGGACTAATCGAGATCAACAGGCATCCCCCACATGGTATATAGGATGGTTAACACAATAAAGGGCCAGCTTGTCTATAGTAGGCAAGTAGCACCCAGTAACAAAAAGTGTTTAAGAAATACAAAAGCTGGATGTTTTCAATGCAGAAAATATGTTTACTGCAAAATAATTTCAGTGGGTGACACATTTACCAACCTCACAGCAATGAACAGCTTAATGTGAGGCAATATATCATTTATGACAGTTGTGGAATAATATATGTTGCTACTTGCAAATGTGATGCCTTTTACATAGGAAAGACCAAGAAAAAGTTCAAGGAAAGGGTTGGAGAGCACAGCAGAGCAATTTGTAACCTGGACATGAGATATGCTACAGCCTTACACATTTATATGGAGTCACATGAAAATGCACATGGTTATAGTTTTCTTGCCATTGACAGAGTCTGTCAAAATCTTAGGGGGGGGGTTGATAACATTTTGTTACACAGGAAGGGCTTTTGGATATATATACCCTGGGGGCCTGCAAATACCCTGGTATCAATGGAATTTTGAGATGTTGCCTTACCTGAAAAAATCGAAACAGGAGGTGTGACCTGGGAATGTGAATATGTAAATCTGAAGATGCGGGTATAATAAAATTTGTTATGGTGATAAATCTGTCTTGATACAGTAAGTAAATAGATGTATAATTTTGCTTTTTGTAAAAGGAGTAAAAGACATAGATAAATAGATAGAAAAGTATTACTGTATAATAAAAAGCAAATTGATACAAAAGAAAAAGCATGACAGGACATAAAGAGGAGAAAGTTAAATGAATATTAAACTTAATAATATTTTGAAACTTAGAGACTATATTTTTTCTTTCAGATATTACAGCACGAGGAGCAACGTGGGTTCACTCTCTACTCCTAAAGAGGAAGATGCTGAATTCAGCTATGGCTGAAGAATTGTGGCAGAAATAGTCATACTTGTCTTTGCTCTTTTTAAGTTAGTTAATTTGTATTTAAGCCATCTTTGCACATGTTGAGAGGAATTAATATCTATGAAGGCCTGACTGCAACTCTCAAAGAGCTAGGGAGTGAACTTCACTGCATAAGTGGCAACTGCAGCAGGAGGAGTTGCATTTGGTGGCATCTGGTGGCTGCATCAGACGCAAGGGAGCTGTAGCTGGCAGTCACATCGGCAGCCCTTGGCAGAGAGAGAAGAGGGTACTGCTCGGCTGCTTTCAGCAGCATAAAGGACCAGCCCACCTATGTTACCTGGGAGGAAGAGTTTTTTGGGCTGGCTTGATGAAGAAGAGTTTGGCTGGCCGCAGCGGTGCCTGACAAGGTCATGCCAGCATATCAGGACCCAGGGTGCCAAATTCGAGTTTGCGGCTATGCTTTAAAATCTATCTGCCCGGCTGCAACTTACAAAGAGCTGGGGAGTGATCTTCGCTGCATCGGCAGCAGCTGCAGCAGAAGGAGCTGCATTCGGTGGCATCTGGTGGCCGAATTGGTGGCATCAGAAGCAAGTGGAGCCATAGCTGGCGGTCACATTGGTGGCCGTCAACAGAGAGAGAAGAGGGGACTGCTCAGCTGCTTTCAGCAGCATAAGAGACTGGCCCACCCATGGCACCTGGGAGGAAAAGTTGCTGTTCCGCCCACCCACCCGTTCCTGACCTCTATTAAATACAGTTGAGTAGGTGGAGCCAGCATCAAGGAAGGCTTGCATTGGACTGTAATCTCCACTAAGGGGCTGATCACCCTCCATTGCACCCTCCACTAAGGGGCTGATCACTTGGTACACTGACTGGACAGAGCTCTCTGAGGAGGTTATCTTGTGCTTTCAGAGGCTAAACTTTAGCTGCATGTTCTAAGACTAATTTTTCATTGTTTTGTTTTTCATCGCTAGGCATAATTTATGATACTGCCAGTTGCTAGCTGTCCTGGGTAATCTAGTATACTAGATTAATGCTATTTAGCTCTACTAGGGAGGGATTTGCACAGCTTTGGGTAGAGGTAATTTTTGCATGATCAAGGGAACTGCTTTGTGTTGAAGAAAAATTTCTGGGCTACTCCAAAGGCATTCTGAGTTGCCCAGTTAAAACCATATTGCTATTCCTAGAGTGGTCTTGAACTGCTTTAATTCTATGGGGAAATTTGGACCGAATCTGGGGTATTCTGTGTGCAGGCTGAATTGAACAGTTAGATGACACTTTTGTAGTGCATTGATGGGGTGATCTGAGCTGCTTGGATTGTGTTGTTACCCACAACAGGGGAGTTGCTAGAATTCAGTAGATACCCTTTGGGGACCAGGGCCCCATGACTGAAACAAATTGGGAGTGTGTTAGGGGGAATGGGTATAGGTGGAGGGAGGTGCAGATAGAAACAGTGGACAGGAGAAGCTGGACTGTATGGGGTCAATGCTAGATGGGACATGTCATTTACAGGTTGGAGGGGAAGCATGCTAGTGGGTTGCAGTGGCAGTGGAGCGGTGATGGCCATGAGTACACTGTGGAGACTAGGGCACTGTCCTATATGTGCCAGGTTAATGCGGTTAGAGGCTGAGTTGTGCAGACTCAGGTACGAACTGGACAGGTGGATAACTTTTTATTTAATTACTTTTATTTATTGAGTTCTTGGATAACTGCTGTGAGCGGATGCTCTTTTGTAGGTTCCATGTCAGTTGAACAGAAAATATCAGAGAACAGCAATTTTTACATTTACAGAGATGGTACAGTAAGTTACAGAAAGGTTCACACAAGTAGACATTGCTGAGGCATTGTACAACGTATGCCTGCATCCATAAGTTCGAACACCCTGGAGAAGACAGACACAGAGAAAGTGACAGACAAAGATGACATAGTGGAGGGAGGAATGGAGGGAGAGAAGGGGAGGGAGGGGTGTGCCGTGAGATGTGGGGATGTAGGCAACTGCGGGGTGGGGACCAGTGAAGTGCTGAGGTTGAGAGGTGCCCCAGGATCAAGAAGTGCATCTAAGTGCAGCAGGTGATTACTATGGGAGGGGGGTAAGTGGATGCAATCACAGATGTTCTTGATAATGAGGTGCTGATGCAGACTTCACTTATATGCACCAAAAGTTAAATGAAGCAGATCAGCTGTTCTCGGCAATGAGGTGCTGATGAAGCTTACACTTGAAGGCACCAATAGTTGTTACTCTGCAGATTGCAGTTGGTAGTGCATTGATCCAGTGGGGTGCATGGCAGAAAAATGTACGTTGTGCCAATGCAGTGAGGCATCTAGGTTCGCTAAAGATTTGACTATTGAAGCTCTTGGTCAGCCTAGCACTCGTGTGTCATGTGAGCTGGTTCTGAAGTCCTGGTAGCAGCAGATTTAGTGAGGCATTTTTGGCAAGTAGGCAGGTTTGGTATTTAATTCTGTTCTTCAGTTGGAGCCAACCTACCCGAGCAAAGATTTCGCTGGTGTGCGTGAGTCTTGCAGCACCTGTGTGGAAGTGGCAGGCCTTATTTAGTGCCAAAAAGATGCGGTGGAGGGCAGTGTCCATTGCTGACCTGTATATGGCCTGGCCAGAATCGATGAGGGAGACACCTGAACTATTGATGGCCAGGTTCAGTACTTCATTTGATAGGCTGTGTTTTTGATGGTAGAGTATTCCAATTCTGGAACTGATGGCCTTTGCAGTCTATGTGCTGGTCATAGGACAGGGTGGAGACAATTGTGATACCCAGTTACTTAAAGTGCTGTATGAGATCTAGTGTGTTGCCACTGTCATTCTTGACAGAGAGCTGGGGAATGCCTTATGTTTACTAAGGGAGCTGGGAGTAGATCATGGTCTTTGTTTTTTTATAGTTGAGTACTAATCTGTGTTCCTTAACCCAAGCTTCGGCGGCGAGGAGAAACCAAGTTGGAGGTCCACTTGTAGGTGCTCCGGGTGAGGATTGCTGGTGAAAATGAACACATCATCGGCATACAGGAACATACAACTTGGGAGGAGCCTGGGAGTTTGTTTAGGAAAATGCTGAACATCAGGATCATAAGGGTTGACCCTTGTGGGACCCCTGAGCAGACTGGCCTGCTATCAGAGATGCCATTCCCAATCTTGACCTGCCATGAGCGATTGTAGAGATAGCTGTTGAGCCACCGAACTGTATCTGGAGATAAAGGGCATGAGTGCGGAGGATGGGAGTCACATACCTGTGGACATTCGGGGAGTGAGTGGGACTGCTATTGCGGGTGCAGGAGGAGGGGGGCCACCAGATATCATGGTAGATCTGAGTGTAACTGGGAGGTGGGAGTGAAGAGATTGGTCAGGGAAGAGCGTGAAGGATGGCAGAGAGTGGAGGCTATTGATAGATGGGCAAAAGTGGCCCCTGGGTCCTTGGCAAGGAAGCTCACCTCCCAGGAAGGTGACACCTGTAGTCAACCTACAGGGAGAATCCCAGTCTCAAACAGGTACCTAACACTGGCAGACACCTAGTTGGGAGGGGCCCCGAAAGATGCAGGCGGGTGCAGTCAGCTGAGCACGGAGGGAGAAGGAGGATGAAAGAGAGGGGTGGGATGGTGGTATGGGAACCAGTTCCAAAGAAGGAGCCAGGGATGGCACAGGAAGGGGAGCTGAGAGTGAGGAGCACCTAGGAAGGGAGGTTGAGGGAACAGAGAGGAGAGAGCAAGGAGCCAAAGGGGAAAGGGACCAGCAGGGGTTAGGGTTGGGGAGTGCAGAAAAATGGATGATGAAGGGGTAAAAGCAGGAGCTTCTGGGGGCCAGGAGGGACCCCAGGCTTCTGAGAGTGCTGCTGGCATAGAACAGAGTGATGGGGTGGGGAGCTTGGAAAAGCCCAGACAGAGCTGTCGGACAAGGGAAATGGATGCATCTGGGAGGTAAATGCAGCTGATGGTATTCAAACTGATAGTGCTAATGGAGCCGGGGTTAGCACAGAAAGGGAAGCTAAGACTAGGGAAAGCCAGAGAAGGGCAGATGAGGGGACAGTTATGAAGGAGCAGGGATTCAAGGGCAAAAGGGACCAGCTGGCATCCAGTGGGCAGGAGAGCAGAAAACAGGATGAAGAGGGGGTGAAAGCAGGGACCCCTGAAGGTCAGGGGGGGTCACACATAGTCAGGTGTGCTCAGGGGACAGACCTAAATGGAGATGCAGGGAGGATGGATTTAGGAGTAGATAGGTCAGATAGGAGGCATAGATGGAAAGGGGGGGCAAGGCAGCCAATGGCAATCGTATTGTTGGTGTGGCCAGAGAAAATGAAGAGGTAGTGGGAGTGGGGTGGGGTGACTGAGGAGGTGGGTAGGCCAAAGGGCAAGGAGAAGGTTAGAATTCTTCTGCTAGAGGACTCCATGATCAGGGGTATTACGTTGGAATGGCATGGAGAGGGGAAATGCTGCCCAGTCAGGGTCAAGAGTATATCTGGCCTGACTGTGCTCGAGGCCAAGCACTTGGTCTATGCTCTAGTGAAGGAATGTGGTGGGTCCCCTGACATATTAGAGCACCTGGGCACAAACGATATTGAGGGAAATAATGTGCTGGAGATACAGGCAAGGTTCCAGGAGCTAGCCCGGGTGTGTCATACTGTGGGGTGCTCGGTCTCCTTCTTGGAGATCCTACCAGTGCTTAAAGTCAGTGTGGGTAGCAAACAAAAAATCAGAGAGGTTAATGAATGGCTCAGTTCATGGTGTGTGGCTAGAGGGTATGGGATGGTGGAGGACTGTGGTACAACTTAGGAGGATAAGGGGCTGTATGATAAGGATAGTCTCCACCCAAATTTTGGGGGCAAGGAGGTCTTGAAACTAAAACTGACCAAGTTAATCAAAGCTAGGTGGGGTTTAAACTTGTGAGGGGTAGGGGTGGGGCTTGAGGATGATGCTAGTAGGCACGTCAAGGGAGGACTTAGCCTCCCCCCAGCCTGAGGTAGAGAAGGGGTTCCAAACAGGGGAAACTGACTGTCCGTAGGCGAGTGGGAGCAGGCAGTTATCTGAGAGTTCTCAGGTTGGAGGGTTGGGTGAGGACAAGGGGCAGGAATGGAGGGTAGTTCTGATGAACACCAGGAGCATAGATAATAAGATGCCAGAGATTCAGAAGATGCTAACAGAAGGGGAGGTGGATGTGATGGCAGTTACTGAAACTTGGGAGCTGCCTCAAAATGACTGGGACCTAAACCTGCTGGGGTACTCTGTGTTCAGAAAGGACACGGCTGTGGGCAGGAGTGGTGAGGTAGCACTTATCATAAGGAATGATATTGATACATGCAAGGTAGAGAAGCGGAGGGACACATAGATGCATTATGGGTTACCTTGCAGGCACCTAGGGGAAAAAGGGTACATTTGGGGGTGGTTAATAGGCCACCCATGAAGGAGGAGGAACTACAGGAAGGCCTGGTGGGCAATCTCAGGAAACACTGTGGGCAGGGGGAGGGTAGAATGGTGTTGCTGGGTAACCTTAACATGCTGGGGGCTGATTAGGGAACTATGACATCCTTATTGACCAGGGAGCAACGCCTGCTTGACATCTTCCAGGATGCATTCCTTTTCCAAATGTTGGCTGACTGGATGAGGGATGGTCATATCCTGGATGAGGTTCTGTCGGACTGCAAATTGGTTGGAAACCTAGTGGTAGGGGACCCACTGGCAGGGAGCGATCATGCCAAAGTCTAGTTCTCCCTGGACTTGGGGGGAGGAAAAAATCACAGTCAGTGGTAGTTGATTTTAGGGTGGCAGATTTCAAGGGTTTGGAGGGGATCAGACCAAACATGGAAACTGAGAGCAAGTGGGAGATTATTAAAAGAGGGCTTCTGGAAGCGACTAAGGCCTGCACAAAGGCCAGATGCAAATTTGGTAGAGCCAGAAAGCTGTGCTGGTGGACCAGGGATGTCCAGGAAGCAGTGAGGGAGAAGAAGGCTGCTTATAATCGATACAAGCGATCGCGTGGTGTTATGGATGAGGGGAGTGTATAACATGATTTCCAAAAAGGTAGCCAGGGTGGTGAGATCAGCCAAGGCGAGGACTGAGCAAAGGTTGGCAGAGGGGATCAAGAGAGTTGATAAAGGGTTTTTTATACATATTAGGGAATGAAGGAAAGTGAAGGGGCAGATTAGCAGACTGAGGTCAATGGGTGGGTGGGTGGAGGAGGCAGGGGTACAAAATGGTTACTTTGCCTTGGTCTTTACTAAGGATGATGGAGGAGCAGCAACTTTTGGGGGGAGGAGGGTTAGATTTCAAGAAGTGGGGGGACACGGATGTTGAAATTCCTGTTAGTTGGTTGAGAGAAGCCTTTAAGTCTCTGAAAACTGATAAGGCTCAGGATCTGGACAGCCGTCACCCTAGGGTGTTAAAGGAAATGGCAGATATCCTTGCTGTACCCCTGGTGGACCTTTTTGACACCTCACTTCAATTAGAGTGGGTGCCTCAGGATTGGAGGATAGCTCATGTCATGCCTATCCACAAAGGTGGCTCACGTGAGGAGTCAGGTAACGACAGGCCTGTCAGCCTGATGTCAGTGGTAGGCAAAATGATGGAGTCCATACTGAAAGAGAGGATGGAGGTGTTTCTGGAGGCACGGGGCCACTTGAATGATCACTAACATGGTTTTCTTCATGGCAGATCATGTCAGACTAACCTTGTGGAGTTCTATGACTGTGTGACAAAGGTGCTAGACCAGGGCAGGCTGGTGGATGTCCTCTTTCTAGACTTCAACAAGGTGTTTGATTCAGTGCCACACTCTGGACTGCTGGACAAGTTGGGGGAAATGGAGGTGGGGGAATGGATGGTTTGGTGGATAGGAAGCTGGTTGACTGGGCTGTTTCAGAAGATGGTGGTCAGGAGATGTTTCATCTCCAAGGAGAATCATTAGCAGGGTACTACAAGGATCAGTGCTGGGTCCACTCCTGTTTAAAGCTTACATCTCAGACATCAGAAGTGGTATCAGGAGTGAGATGAGCCTCTTTGCCAATGACTCAAAGCTGGAGGTGGTGGAAGGAGTGGAGGGCAGAAGAGCCCGAAAGGGGGACTTGGAGACTTTGGAGAGGTGGTATCACACCTGGAAACTGAGGTTTAATGCTAAGAAATGCAAGGTTATCCACTTGGGGCTTAGGAACCCAACTTATGAGTACTTTCTGGGATGGAAGAAACTGCATGTTACGTCAGGGGAAAAGGATCTTGGGGTGGTTTTGGATGCCAAAATGAACAACTCTGCATAGTGTAGGAGAGCTACGGCTAAGGCAAATAAAATACCAGGGTGCACTGCCAGAGGGATAACCTCAGGAATACGTGAGGTGCTTCTCCCTCTGTATAACTGCATGATTAGACTGCACCTTGAATACTGTGTGCAGTTTCGGCATCCATACATGTAAAAGGAAATCACACTCTTTGAGAGGGTTTAAAGGAAGGTGACCAGAATGATACAGGGCCTGGAGTAGAAGTCCTATGAGGAGAGATTTGAGGAGCTCAACTTGTACTCCATGGAAGAGAGCTGGAACAGACAGGATATGATCAAGGTCTTTAAATACTTAAAAGGGCTAAACAATGGAAGCCCTGACAGGGTGTTCCAGCTGAGAGAGGTGAGGACAACCAGTGGGCATGCCACGAGGCTGGTTGGCGGGTGGGTCAGGGCAGAGACTAGGAGATGCTACTTCACAGAAAGAGTGGTGAAACCCTAGAATGCGCTGCCTGTGGATCTGGCGGCTGTAAATACTGTGGAAGGTTTCAAGAACGGCTGGGACAGGTATAGGGGGAAGCTGAAACTGAGTAATGTCTGTTCTGGAAGTGCACACCTGATGAGGGCTGGGGCTGGGGGGATTTATGGGGGGCAGCAATGGAGCCCTGACCGGGTGCTGATTCCCAAACAGACTCAACAGACCATTAGGCCTACTCTGCTGGCATCTTAGTATGTTAGTATAAGTAATGAGTTATGGTTTTAATTTGTATTAAATGTATATATGTATATAATGAGATATGTCTTTAAAAATTGTGTGGTTTATGATCACGTGTACAAGTGATAATGTCATCTGAGTTATATAAATTAGGGCTGTGCAAATGCTAATTTTCGAATATTCGGCCGAATAGTCAGTATTCAGAGCCCATGTGGCCGAATGTTCAGCCGAATATTCGTATTTATGTTCTATTATGAAAGGACAAAAAAAAAAAGTCAAAAGCCCCACGTGGTCTGCTTTGCCCACATCATCAGCACCACCATCATCATCTTGACTGAGTACAAACATAGATGTGCTTGTCCTACTTGACATGTGACCTTCATTTATTTTGATAAATGTCAGCATGCTGACATTTGTAGGTGATAGGTTAGTATGACTACAACACATTATGGCCCCTGCAGAACTACATACCCTCTCCACACTTACACTGGAGGGTGGACAGGTCAGGTACTTCAGTGCTACTGAAGTCAGCACTGGCCATTCATTCACCTTGCCACTCCAGTACACCAGAGGAACATCTGATATTGTCAGATGCCTGTTTTCTGTCAAATAGCCCTCTACTATGCTCTGTGATGTATGTATTCCTGATGAGTCATCCATCTGTTCACAAGATTCATCAAGGTCACAAATTCCTACTTCAGACAAGGCAACCCAAAGTGGATTAATGGACAACTGTGCAGCTGACACCACCCCTTGCTGGTCAGCCACCTTACAGGATACACTGGGTCCACAGTGACCTTCAGCCTTGTTATGTTGTGATTTGCAGAACTTTGTATGTGACTTCTGTGCCCCATGAACCAATATGACCAACTGTACAGTCAGATGTTGAACCTGATCATGTCCTCCCTCCAGTATGGATACAATGTCACATTTGTAGCAAGGTCCAGCATTGTGGCTATTCCAAATTCTGGAGACTGCTGAATAGTGGTGATGTGTCTATTGTAGGGTTACTACCTTTTTAGAAGCCTAAAGTGGGACATTTCTTACTGACACATAATTTTTCGCAGGATAGTACGTAACCTCGACCAATGCAACAGACTTGTTTTCTCTATATAATCAGAATTAAGGCTAAGTGCAGTAGTTTCCTAGTTGTTTCCATTGTTTCGTATCATTTTAAGGTGTTTTAGTTAAGGTATTGTAGTTTTCTGCAACATTTAGTGGAAATTCAGAAAATATTTTTTCTACTCTAAAATTAGGACATTTAGTATTTTTCATGTTTTTTTGCAGGACAGAGCTGCCCAAATCAAGACTGTCCTGTGAAAGTCAGGACAGGTGGTAAGCCTAGTCTATTGTTGTCTAAGATTGTAATCAAGCGGTTCAGTAATGCACAGCTTGACCTATCACCAACCACATCAAGGCTAAGCTGCAGATTCAACAAGGTCTGCCTCAGCACCTGTAGCAGTGGAATGGCTTGACTAACGGATGCAGTGTCACTGCTCACTGCCTGTTTGGCATGTTCAAATGGCCTCAAAATTAATATTACTAAGTCCATGAGCTGCCATTGTTCAGTTGTCATAGACAGTGATGCCCCTGAATTGTCACAGCTAGTGTGCGTAACTAGGTACTTGGAGATTGCTTGTACTGCTCATACAACTGCTCTGCCATGTAAAGTGTGGAGTTCCATCTCATGACAACTTCAAGCTTGAGGTGGTGGCGAGGGAGGCTGTTTTGGATCTGCAGCTGCCTAAGCTGGTTATGAGCCTTTCCCGAGCATGCGAAAGTGGGCAGACAGGTGACGTGACATAGTCAGCATTTGTTTGATTTCTGGGTACTGCAGAAACTCCTGTACCACAAGATTTAAACAGTGGGCCATGCAGAGAACCCTCACAAAGCCACCATTGCTTATACACTTAACAATGTCTGATCCATTATCATCAGCTGTGAAGCCAGCTTCAAGGGAACAAGGTGCGCAGCCACTCATCAATTTCTCTCAGTAGCAAGTCTAGCATGTTTTCGCCTGTATGCAACCGTGTTAAACCATGCATTGCAAGCACAGCATGCTGTCTAATGTCATGAAGATTGCTACCACCACAGTCTAACTTATTACACTGCTTTCCCATCCCACCATCACAGACAACCCCAGGTAGCTGCACCCAATGTGCAGTAACACACAGATAGGAAATACTCCCCATTTTGCCACTTGTCAACATATCCATACATAGGTGAATTTAAGGTGATGTGGAATGCTGAATGACATGTCTAACAGACTCTGTCACAATACGATATAACTTAGGAACAGCATGGTGAAAAAGTATGTCCTGTACTTCCATTTAGGACATGTGCGTGCTGCAAAGAATCGGAATCCTGTATTCTCCATAAAGGAGAATGGCAAAAGGTCAGTCACCAGCATTTTCACCATGGCAGCATTGAGTTCACATTCAACCACATGATTTGGTGGGTATTTACTGTTCCTCACAAAAAGGCTGTGCAACGTGGGCTGCATTGTTCAGTGTTTTGCACGTGGCGTGCCAAATGGCTCACCTCTGTAAACTACCATGGATAGGATGTCTTTGACGTGTGATGGTGGGTGACAAGCCAATAAATGCTGTTTTTTTACCTGTTTTAAGCATAGGGGTTGGTGTAGTAGAATTACTACATGGACCACCCCTGCTACTCTGGCTACTACTTCAACATTTAAAGTCATCCTTCTCCTCACGGCTGTAGTAATCCTCCGGTGTTATGTCACAACTTTTACTTACATGGCTACTTACACTCAATTGGGAAGGAGATACCATGCTCACTCAGGTGGATGAGTGTGAAAGCATCACTACAGTATGAGCTCCCCTCTGGTGCCAAGTCCACAGTGCCATGTGCCTGCTCTTGAGATGAGTATGCCGGCCCCCAGTGCCAAGATGGCTACCCTTTTTAACCACATCTTGCAAATGCTTGGCAAAGCTGGCAGATTGCCATTGTTTCATAGCTTCCATCTTGTGTGAAAAAATCCCAAACTAGGGATTTTGATGCTCTACATATGTTGTTGCTGCTGCTGCTGCTGCTGCTGCTGCTGCTGCATATGGACTGCAGTTTGTGTGGTGATGAAATGGGGAGTTCACTGCATGATTACAGGTGTTGTGCAAACTTGGAATTTGACTGAATATCACAGTCTATGACTATGGCCTATGGCTTCAGGGCCATCAACAGACACAGCTACATCACAACTTTGAGGAGGGGGTGATTTACTAACAGACGGTTTACCTACAGTGACCTTTACTTTCTTTTTGTCCGGTACCCAAATGGGGTCGCTATCATCATCATCATAATCATCATCATCCGCAAATTCACTTTGAATGCTGTCCTGTGGAGATATTACAACCACAGCCCCCTATGATCATCCACACTTTTTTCATTAACATCTGAATGTTTGGGTGGCCTAACCTCATGATCAGTGAAAACATGAGACTGTGAGTCTTCATCATGATTAGAATCATGTTCAACTACTGTGGGGTGTGGGACATCAACTACACTCAAGTCTTCTGACTCCACAACATTTTTGCCACCTGATAACTTTGACCAGATTGCAGCAATACTCATGCCGTTATCAACCATGCCACCACAACTTTATTACCAGTAGGGACAACAGCATCTCCAACCAGCATTGAAGCGACTGATTTCACTGTGAAAAACAGAGTCGGTGAAATCCCTTTACTTGCAGCAACTACTACCTTTCCCTTCTGCTGCGTACTACCATGTCCATGACCACTCTTAACACTGCTAGACTTGTTAGCCCCTGATGAACCTGCCTCATTATCACAACTTCCACTGATAATAGTCTTCTTGGCAGCAGCACCACAGCCAGAAACAGCTATGCATGACCTTCTTTTTGTGAGCAATTTTTAAGATTACAAAGGCAATTAACAGCAACGTTATATTTCTTCTGTTTTTGGTGGTTGGAAAGCTAAAACAACAACAGTGACTTCCAGATGGAGACTGGGCACTAAAGAGATGCAGCTGCACAGGCACAACAAGACCTTAAACAGTCTTCAGAAATCCAGAAGTGGAAAAACAATACCTTATTTTGTATTTGGGGAGTTTATACCATTAGCTACACAGAAGCAGGGAAAAATACCACAGACAGGCTGAGAAATTGCTATTGCGGTGGCACAATAAAATGCATACGAATTGACAGCATGCACACAGACTAAAGGTCAGACATAGAAACTTTAACTGTTCAGTAAATTACAACACAGACTTTTAAACAGACTGAAAAACTACCCAGCGAGCAGCAAAAACTTGTTAAAAATAATAGAAGTATTACTGTGTGTACCTGAACATACAAATACTAAAACTCTAGCCAACAACAGAAGGAAATACTGCCTTTCTCACTGTGGTCTGTGAATCCCCCTTCTACACCACAGATCCGCCCCTCCCCCAAAGCACACTTCTACAGTGTCTGTTAGTACAGAGACTGAATGTGCTAAATTAAAATGCAATATTCACACCAAATCAGTAGATGCTCAATGATATAAACACACAACATTTTGACTGAAAACTTGGAAGCAAAAATGCTGTTTCCAAGATTTTTGGATGGTTTGATTCTCAGAACTCAGGGGCCAAACTGTCTTCAGCTTTCTACTACACACACTATGCTAAACTGAGGCTGTGCAACAGAAAGTACACCCTCCTCCCAGAGCTGCTTACCTGCCCTTCCTTTCATGAGAGCTCAGGGACGCCGACACCACTGAACAGAAAGGGCACACTCCCCCAGAGCTGCATACCTGCCTTCCCTTGGATATCAGAGCTCTGGGATGTCACCACCACTGAACAGAAAGGGCACCCTCCTCCAGAGCTGTTTATCTGTCCTTCCTTGGATTGGAGCTCCAGGACACCATCACTGAACAGAAAGGTAACGGAGCCTGCAGGAGTCCTTAGGTTGAGATTGCCCTGCTTAATTCAAAACTGGTGCCCTTATTTTCCTCTGCATGGAACAGTCGGCTGCAATTTTGATCATCATCACATCAAAACTATTGAGCTAGCAGGGAACAAGTGGAGCAACAGCTTTAATTTTTAACTTTCTGCTGTGCTGAAGCTTAAATTAAGTTCTTACAAGTAATTTATCAGTACTGCCTGACTCACACTGCTGCTAGGCTCAAATAGGGAGAGCTTAGCTAGCCCAACCACAATCTGCTCTTCCCGCAGCTGCTGCGTGGTTACTCCCCATCTTCCCCCCACCACTCCCACCCAGCAGTAGATTTATAGAGCGAGGCAGTCATGTGACTAACTCGTCACTTTTCCATCTGCAGCTTATAATAAGTCACCTATAGAGGGCATCTGTTTTTTTTTTGTCTTTTTGCACAGAATGCACCTTGGAATGCCAAAGGTTTTTTAACACCAATAAAAACTAAGGGAACAAGGGACCTAGCAAGAAATCGGAACAGAAGGGCTCATCACAGCACATGAGGGTAGTCTGGGTGTGGTTCCTTGAAATAGAAAAGCACCAAGGTGTCAAAACATTTTAAGGAAATAACACCATGAAGCCTTATGGCTACTACATTGGTATTCCTATTAATCCTATGTGATGCAACCAGCAGTCTCCTTGTTAAAGACTGCTCTCCATATAACAATTACTCCCTCAAAGGACACAATGGAACCCCCTTAGGGGCTCAGCCATTGCTTCTATAGCACCCTACCACAGCATTAGCCTGCCTTGGAGATAAGGCAACTCACATACTAGGCGATCTATTGATTGTCCCTTCCGCTGCAGCAATGATATGTTGCGTGGGGGCAAGTTCTAGCCCTTACTCTGTGGCCTCCTGCTCCTGAGATGTGGGGGCATGGAGAGAAACCCTGGCCCTCCACACTCTTTCTCACAATGGTCCTTTACACATGGCATCAGATTAGCCCACATTAATATTGGAAGCATTATACCAAAGATTCAGGAACTGGAAGTCTGGGTGTTGCTAGATAAACTCGATGCTCTTGCTGTCAACTAAACTTGGCTGAAATCTGCTTCCCCTGACACTCTATGCCACATACAGGGCTATAACATTTTTAGAAATGACAGACCAGGCCCTAAGAGAGGGGGTGGGGTTATGATCTACCTGAAGGATCACATAACTGGGACCATCACTGTTGCCAGCTTCGCCCAAGAGGCAACCCCAGAATGGTTGCTAATTGATATTACTATTGGCACAGCACTCAAACTACACCTGGGCTGTGTATATAACCCTCAACAGGGAGGGATCGATGGACTAAGAAACATTTTTACTGAAGTTGCCAGTTTCTCACCAGCAAGGGACACCATTATCTTGGGTGACTTCAATCTAAATTGGCTTGACAACAAGCAACACGGTTATGCTGAATTGCTGAAAGAAACAAGCCTAACACAGATCATTGAATCACCCACATGGCACAACACCAGAACAGGCAATCACATGGCACTTGGTTGGATCCTGACAAACCGCGAAGAGAGGGTCAATACTGCTGGAGTCTTGTCAGACTCCATCAGCAACCACTCCCCCACTTCCTGCACAAGGTCATGCTGAGGAAACAAGCCCCCATCTAAGATCACCTCTTTCAGGAACTTTGCTGAAGTAGACACAGATGTGCAGAGTAGAGCTCTATGAGGCATAGACTGGCCCACCTTCTACTCATTGAAGGACGTGGCCACAGCACTCGGATTCCTCACTGCTGCCTAAACTCGGTAAAAGACAAACACTGCCCTATGACTATTCGGCACATAAGGGGAGGAAACACTAGATGAGTCATGAGGGAACTAGTCACCCTGATGAAAGACCGGGACAAGGCATGGGTATCTCACAAGGTCGAACCCACCCAAGGAAACTGGGCTATATATCGGCAACTGCCAAACCGTTGCAAGCATGACACCAAATCCTTAAAAGCCTTATATTTCAAGGCTCAACAAACTTGTACCCTTAGTGATCCCCGTAGATTCTAGGTGGAAGTGAACTGTGTCCTTAAAACAACCAAACAACAAGGAACCATCTCCCTAGTGAGAGACGTTGGTCTACAAATGGATCCTGAGAATGTGGCAAACCTCATGAATAGCAAATTCTTGAACCTAGACTCCTATCTAGTCTAGTTTCCCAATGCATCTCAGAGTACTGTCAAGCAGGGTAACACAACCATCACTCCACTGTTCTGTTTTAAAGTAACATCTCAATTGGAGATATATCGCTTCCTTAAGTCTCTACCCAACACAGGCAGTACTAGAAATGATGGGATCACACACAATTCATCAAGCTAGCATCGGCAGCTGTTGCAAAACCACTCTTGCAAATAGTCAATCTTTCCTTGATCACCTCCAAGGTGCCAGAACTCTGGAAAGAAGCCAGAGTAGTCCCCATTGTCAAGGCTGGTAACCAGCACCTTCCAGATAACTATAGACCCGTGTCTATACTGTCCCACATGGGACAAATACTGGAAAAGGTTGTCCACCATCAGCTATTGGAGCACATTGATAAAAACAGCTTGCTGTCCATAGACCAACATGGTTTCCATAGAGGCTTCAGCACCTCCACTGCAATCACAAAATTCTCAGATCATGTGCTCAGCGAAGCTGACAAAGGTAGCCTCACAGGAGCTATATTTATTGACCTGTCTAAAGCCCTTGATGTGGTTGACCATTCAATACTACTAAACACTCTATCTTCCCTGGGCTTCTCCAACAAAGTCACAAACTGGGTACATAGCTACCTAGCTGGAAGAACTCAGCTGGTGAAAATAGGGCCTGCCCTATCAACCCCACTCCAAGTGTGGACTGTGTTCCACAGGGTTCCGTCTTAGGTCCCTTCCTTTTCTCTCTTTTTGTTAACCCCTTACTCACTGAACCCTTAAACTGTAAAAGAATAATGTACACAGAGGACCTCATTCTCTTCAAAAGTAGAAAAAGCCTCACTGGGTTAAACCTCAACCTAAATGTAGTCTTCATTGCAACAGTACACTGGTTCACACAGCACAAGCTCCTCGTAAACACCAAGAAAACAAAGTGTATGCTGTTTGGCTCTAAGCCTAGGCTTGCAAAGTGCACCCTCTACAACACCAAAGCCCTCAACATACTCACCCCTGATGGCTCAACCCTCAAGCAGGTAAGAGACTTCAAATACCTGGGCATCTACCTTGACCCGACTCTAACACTTGTGTACCACATCAGCTCAGCAATAAAGAGGGTAAACCAGCGCATAGGAATGTGTTATAGAATTAGGAACCTCCTGTCCCCTGAGGCCATATTAGTGATTGGGAGGGGTCACCTACTCCCCATACTAGAATACTTCTCTCCATTATTAGCCTTGAACCCCATTCTCTGCTCAGTTGCATGGACACAGCCTACAATAACATATGCAGATTTGTCACTCAAGCCCCATACCATACTGATCACTGTCACCTCTACCAATTGCTGGGATGGCTCCCACCCCCCTCTGAGTGGAGAGACCTCATGCTCAGAGTGTTCATATCCAAAATCTTGCAAGTAGGGGCAGGATCACCTCTGACAGGGCTGCTAATGCTAAATAGTAACAGACACGAAATTAAGTCCTCAGGTTGCCAGCTGGTTTCACCTCACACATTTAAACTAAACCTTCAGAAATGTATGTTAGGCAGATCCTTATGCACGTGCAATACTAAGTGATGGTAAAAGCCCTGCTGAACATCCCTGTTATAGTATTTGACTAGTCCAGTAATTCAGATGCACTTATTGCTACAGTATTAGCTGGATTCTTGTTCAGCAAAATGACCTGGAAAAGGGATCAACTGACTGTTGAGTGTTTGCTATACTGCTACTGTATGATCATAATTTGTACTGCATCTGGTGATATTTTTCTTTTTTCTCCTCTACACTGTACCTGTAAAGTAACTGAATTGTACTTGTTGTGCCATCTGACTGGCCTTAGTCATACCTGAAAATGGTCCCTGGGATCAGCGCACCTACCCAGTTAACAAATAAATTAAAAAAATATAGAGTCCATGTGACCTGACATCCCATAAATCACTGCAAAATTCACCTTGGAGCAAAAAAAAAAAAGGTAAAGTAACGTGAAGTCCATATGAACCAATGGGAATGTCACGTTAATGTGGAATGCAAAGTTTTGGGCTTCACTTTGCAGAGTATTTCGAGAAATTCGAGTCATACATGAAAACTCCGTGTAGCGAGGTTTGTGGACTTCGTCCACCTCTAGTTGTGATCAGTAACCAGGGTGAACTCCCTTCCATACAGATAAGGTTGCAGCTTCTGCAAAGCCCAGTCAATCCCTAGACACTTCTCCTTGATCGTGGTGTAGGCCTCTTCTCTAGGCAGCAGCTTCCTGCTCAGGTACTACATGACTGGCTACTTATCTCTTGAGTGCGTAATGTGACTTAGAACCATGCCTAGCACATGATCAGATGCATCTACTTGCACAATGAACCTAAGAGAATAGTCTGGGCTGATGAGCACAGGTGCCTGATGCAATGCCTCCTTCAGTTGGTGTAATGCGATAATACAGGTTTCCATCCACAAAACAATTTCTGGCATTCTTTTCTTGGTGAGATAAGACAGGGGTTTTGCCATGCTGATGAAATTCAGAACAAACTTAAGGCAGTGCCCTAGAAAGACCTGTACCTTCCTCTTGTTTGTGGGAGTGGTCTATCCCCGGGTGGCCTCAACTTTCCCTGGCTCAGGCGGGATGTATCCACTCTCCTTCCTGTGCCCAAGATATAAAAATGGTGCCATTCTTATCTGGCACTTTGCCTTGACTGTCAGCCCAGCAGCCTGCATTCAGCAGACAACCTCTGTCACATGCTTGACATGATCCTCCCAAGTCTGGCAATAGATGGCGATGTTATCCATGAACACCACATTGAAGTCTCCTTCCCAACTCAGAATGCAGTCCATGAGTCGTTGAAAGGTGGCTGGCACATCCTTCTTCCTGAAAGGCATTATCCTGAACTCAAATAATCAAAACAGTATTATGAAGGCTAACCTTTTTCTAGTTTCAAGAGTCAGGGGTGCCTGCCAATAGCCTATTGTCAGATCTATGGTGGACAGGTAAAGGGCTCCCCCTAACCTTGCCAGAACCTCATCCATCCTGGGCATGTGTTATGCATCCGACTCTACAGCTGTTGATCTTGCAGTAGTTCACACAGAACCTTGTGGTTCCGTCCTTTTTGGGAATCGGTATCACTGGGGAGGCACAGGGACCATTGAATTCCTAGATCACTCAGAGAGACAGCATCTCCTTCATCTCACCCTCTATTGTATGTCTTGCTTATTCTGGGACTCTGTAGGGTGTCTGTCTCATTGGGATTTGGGCGCCTGTAACCACGTGGCACTCTATTACTGTGGTATACCCCAGTTTCTCTGTAAACATTTCACCATATGTATAGTATTAGCCAGAGACATGGTTAGTTATTTCCAGATATTTCATGAAATTTCTAAAGCATTTCTTTCTGCTGCTCCTACTGTGGAACTGCAGAAAGCAGGAGCTTTCTCTAGAAATATCACAGAAATTTATTTAATTTTTTAATTTTTTTATTTTATTTTGACAGCAGTTTGGAAAACCTTTGAGCCATAGGCTCATTTACAAAGGTACCTTGTCACAAAATTTAAGGAAACATTTGACCATGTCTGACTGTCTGTACACTACACCCCCCTCAGTTTGGCAGCTTAGGCTGGTGTCAATCACTCTGAGATGGTGACAGCATCCACCAAGGATACTCCAATCACCTCTCTCAGGAGTTCCACCAACGGGTCTGCTTCTGCCCTCTCCTCTGGATAACTGCACACAGTTAGAACTATCTTGTCCCTGTCTTGGTAGAGTTTCAATATGTTTACATGGTAAACTTGCTGTTCGTGCCTCCTATCTGGTAGCTCCACCCTGTAATTAACATCATTCACCCACCTGACCATTGAGTAAGGCCAGTCCAAGCCATCTGTAATTTTTTCTGCTGAATGGGGACAAGCACTATCACTTGTTGCTCAGCTTCGTATTCCCTGGCTCTGGCCCCATAGTCATACTATGTCTACTGCCTCTGATGTGCAGCAGCTTGATGCTCCTGTGTAAACCCCATCAGCTCCTTGAGCCATGACCTGAATTTATGGACATATTCCACAACAAATTTCTCCTGTAGAGCAAGCTCACACTCCCATTCATGCTTTATGAAATCAAGGTGTCTCTTACCTTATGACCAAACAGGAGCTCAAAGAGTGAGTACTCTGTGGGCTACTGGGAACTTCTCTCCATGCGAATAGGGGATGTGGTAGATACTTGTCCCACTCTCTAGCACGCTGGTTACCAAATGCTCTAAACATGTTCTTACAAGAACCATTGAATTGGTCGACCAGACCATTAGTCTGGGGTGATACGGCAAGGCCTTGAACTGCCTTACCCCCACACTTCTTTCAAACACTAACCATCAGATCAGACATGAAGACAAGGAATGAGACTTAGCTAACTGGAAGAAAACAGAGGATCCACAATGACAGGAGGCAATAAACTATTTATTTCATAAATATGGAAAAACAACAGACTACTCAGATAATTGTAAGTGCACCCTCTCGCAGATAAATGGGCATGGTCGACCTTTCACAAAACCATGCCCATTTTTCTGTGAGGTGGTGCACTTACAATTATCTATGTAGTCTGTTATTTGTCCGTATTTTTGAAATAAATAGTTTATTGCCTCCTATTATTGTGGATCCTCTGTGTTCTTCAATTAGCTGAGTCTCTCTCCTTGTCTGCAGTGTGCTTTTCCTTGGCTCCTGGGTGAGTGTTATTGAGCTGCTGCCTTTTCGCAAGCAGATCAGACATGAAGTTGGTGTGCTGGTCAGACAAAATCTCACAAGGAAAACCCGACCTAACTAAATATCCTCAGCAGTCTGCCAGCCACCATCTCAGCCTCAATGGAGGACAAAACCTTGCCCATCCCCTGGCACTGAGGGCAAGTCTGGCAGTAGTTTGCCACATCTTGAAAAATACTGGTCCAGTAAAAATTATTAGTCTCCATCCATTTTATGCAGCTGATCCCTAAGTGTCCTGAAAAGGGAAAAAGGTATATTGTTGGCTAGGGCCAGAAGCTGCTTCCTATAATGCTTAGGAACCACTATCTGCGAGAGTATCCCTTCCTCTGGTCCTCCCTTAGGATTCCACTCACGGTACAGGAACCCATTCTCTTAAGTATACTTCCCTTTTCCCAGAACTTGAAGAGTCACCTTCAACACCAGTGGCTAACTCTCTTAACTTGTACAGGGATGTGTCGGCTTCCTGAACTCTCCCTAACTCTGCATACCCAGCCTTCTCCAAAACACACTCTTCTGTGGGAGAGTCACCCACGGATGGGCTCCCCTCAGTCTGTATCTTTGGCTCTGAACTTCTGTTCCCAGCTCATTCTTCAGCCATAACTTCTTCTGCTACTGAAGTAGCGATTACTTCCTCATGCACTGCCCCCTCTGTGTCCTCAAAAGCAGGTTCCTTCATCTTGCTGTGGTAGTGATACACACAGTACTGACCCTACTATCATAGTCATTACTCATGATTACCTCCACCGGCAGGTCTTGTGTAACCCCTAGATGGCGCTATCCCAGGGGCTACTACCCCTGCCTGATTTGCCACTAACAGGTTGAGGGGCCTGGATCCAATGGCGGGTGCCTCCACCCAGAGGTCAGGGTTTGCAATAGTTAAACTAACTTGGTCACAGCCCTCTGGGACACTGCAACCCCCCTTTCTTCCCACTAGTGGCCCACACAATATATCAGAATTACCTTCACAGTATACACTTACCCCAGGACTGGTTCCGCACTGGGACTTCCTGTGAAATGAGATACAGTGCAACAATCACAGTACAGTACTTTAACATAGACAAATACTTCAGGCAGTATAACTTTACTGAAACAAGCAGCTCTGATTTATTTAGGGGATATAACAAGGACAGGGGAAATCAGGTTAATTAGCTTATCACCTAATAATTCATTTATGGCTCTGTGCACAGGCCTATCCTATCAGTTACTGTCCCTGGGTACCCAAGCCCTAGTGGCTAGTCCAAACCGTGGCAGCTGGTAGGGCCCTTTCACACAGAGAAAAGGAAAATTAAATAGTCAGCAGTACAGTAATTCCATTTGGATTTAATGTGGCAATTCAACAGGAGCGACCCTGAATTAGTACTCACGACCTCCAAATAAGATAGGGTCCTTCAATGTCAGCAGGGCTCACTTGAGGTACACAAACCTCTTCACACATTTATAAAAGAAAGCGCTATACCAGGCAGGCTGCATCTGTATCCCGATCGCAATTACTGCACAATACCGGAGAACACACAGCAGATTCAGTTCCTGACAGACCGAGTGCAATTTTCAGCAATTTCTCCAGTCTTCTACAGGGTGAGCCTGGTTTCTACTCTTCAGATATCCTTTGATTCTCTTCACAGGATGGATTCAGTCCTAACAAGCTGTTACACAAGCTGCAGACCGAACTCTGGGCCTTGCACACGTTTTTGACTAAAACTGCACACTGAAAACACAGGGCCCTTCCTCTTCACTGCCAAAGCTCAACTGAAACTCCAACCGACAAAACCGGCACTTCCTTTGAGTTCCTCCCAGTTCTTGACTGGATTGGCTGTCACTCACAATAGACTGCTGCTGTTGGTCCAAAAGGCACTGAAGTCTAAACTACATCTCCCAGAGTCACTGCCCATACAATCCTCTTGTGGCTGGCTCAGATTATGAGTCCAAGCTCTGATTCGTCCAAGGCACCATTTTAGAGCTAGCTTACTCCACACTGATTGGTCCAGTTCAGCAGTTCAAAACTAGAATGGGAACTAGCAGACACAGTTCTGACTGCAAAGAAAGCAGGTTAGACAAACTGTAATTTCATCATTACTCTAAATAATTTCTGGCAAACAGTTACATCTTTCAGATAGGTTCCCTTTGCACTCCTAGTGACTGCAAAAATGAAGTGAATTGGCAGCAGCTCGAGTGGTACTCAGAGAAGCACACAGTCCCCCCATACAAACTAATTATGTCTGCAAGCAGACAGCTCTTAAAGAGACAGTACCAGAGGCTCTAAAAACACTCACTGATAAATGGCTTAAATGCCAAACACCATTCAGGCTTGGAGCATTCAAGCAAGCTCCTGGAAGTCTTTTGGGAACCCCCATTTGCAGGGGGGTTACACCCTTCCTGGTCTGGGAAAGCTTGACGTCCCAAGGCCAAGCAAGTACTCCATAAGTTTTAACTGCAACCATATACATTTGCATTAGGCTCACACATGTAATCATCAGTCAATATATCATTTTACCAAGAACACATTTCTGAAACATTGCAGTACGTCATCTTTACAGTATTACACACACATTGTACCATAACTCAATTATTACCTCTTGTACATGAAACCTGAAGAGTGGGGCCCTTCCCTATCAGTTACCTTGGGGCTGGACGGGGCAAGGGCACCATACTTAGAGGGCAACACAAGTAACTTGAGTTAGCACTGACGCTCAGTTTGGGCAATGAGCCTGGGACACACACTTTTATGGACAACATTGAGAGGCAAATCCACAGGCCTCCCAAGGAATCATAACTGAGGTGCACCACAGGCTTTACAGCTCGACCAGTCTTTCTAGGGGAACTGTTACAGTCTCTGCACTCTGAGCCTCATTTTCAGCATTGTCCTCACTTGTCAGGAGTCTCCCTGGGGTAGAGAGGCTAGAACTTGGGGCACTTTCAGCTCCAGGAGTTACAGTTTCTGAGTCCACAACATTTGGCTCGCATGGAGAGCTTTCGGACACTGGCAGTGGACTGTCAGGCACTCAAAATACTCTTCTTGTTCGGGTGTATCACCAGTCTGCCCCAATCTATCATTTCCTCCCTGAAAACTCAAACAGTTCAACCATGCACAATGATTCCATTTCATCTGATCTGATGCTTTGCACTTCACTTTGTTGGAGCAATGGCTCCAGGGATGAAGCTGGGGCTTAGACAGTCCAGAAGGCCCAGCTTTGTCTCAGTATTGACTAGGATTGCCCGAAACAATTGACTCAGTTCGTAAGAAGGATAGTATTCAAAGTCACACTTCACTTTCTTCTGATATGGACTGACAGTCATGCTCAACTGGGACTTGTGCAGGGAACACTTTAACTCTGCTTCTGTAGGTGCAGACTTCCTTGATCTTTTCTTAGCAGCAGCTCTAGTCACTGGTCCAGAGGGCATCTTCTGGGGCTCAGACTCAATCAGGATTTGTCCAATGGGCAGTAAATGATTTCTATGCATTGTTTTTACATCTTTGAATTATTCTCAGGCCTTACTTTGTACACTGGCGGATCATCTAGTTTGCCCACTACAATGTGAGGGAGATGGTGCCATCTGTCAGCAATCTTGTGCTTGCCATGCAGTCCCAGATTTCTTAGCAATACCGATCTCCCTCCTGGAGTTCCTGTGCTTTCACCTTTTATCATACCTTTCTTTGTTGGCCAGATTTCTTTTGGCAGCCATGGTTTGAGCCAGTTGGTACGCATGAGTTAGCTGGGCCTTTAACTTTGCACATACTGTAAATAGTTGTCAGCTTGAACCCCATCAGAGAGACCCCAAACACACATCTACTGGTAGTCGAGCTTCTCTTCCAAACATCAGGCGGTGGGGAGAATCCAGTGGCATCACTTTGGTGCAGTTATAAGCATGTACCAGGGTGCTAATTTGTTGGCTCCATCTAGGCTTGTCCTTTGGGTGCAGGGTGCCCAGCATATCTAGCAAAGTGCGGTTGAAACGTTCAGCTGTGGGTCCCCTGGGGGGTGGTAAGAGTGGTTCTGGACTGTGACTCCCCACAGAGAAAGCATCTCTTTGATCAGACGACTCTCAAAGTCTCTCCCTTGATCAGAATGGATTCTTTGTGGAGCCCCATAGTGAACAAAAGTTTTCTAAGGTACTTTGGCCACAGTGGATGCTTTCTGGTCTTTGTGGGGAAAGCTTGGGCATATCTCGTGAATGGTGCAGTGACCACCAGCACATTACTGATATTTTCTTTGATCTGACTCCAAACTCAGAAAATCAATACAGACCAGCTCCATGGGTGCACTGGTGGTGATGTTAATACAGGGGGCAGCCCTCTGGGCAAAGCTTTCCTCTGTAAGCAGCGACTACAAGTTCGAATGTGTTGCTCCACATCAGCCCCATCTTAGGCCAATAGAATCTGGATCTCACCAAGTCAAGTGTTCTGTCTATACCAAGGTGCCCCATATGTGGTTGTGCAAGGACCTCAGTACTGAGTCTCAAAGGCAGTGGGCAGCACTAGTTGTTGTTTGTCTACTTGTCCCCTCTGTCTACTGTTTCTCTGTATAACAGTTTATTGATCAGTTTCAACTTAGGACCTTCTTTGCATAACAGTGCAGTTCTCCAAATCAGTGGAGCATAATTTGGACACATCTTTTCCTGCATAGAGGGCTTCTAAAGCTGCTTTGATCATGGGATCGATGGATTGAGCCTGCCGAATACTGTCATTGTCCAGCTGAGGCAGTGCACCAATGTCTATTGCAGAAAAGTGGCAATAAGCAGCAGGTATGCAATTCTCAGAGGTCCCAAGCAATCCACCATGCAGTCCACAGTCTGTGACATTTGTTCCTCCCTGTCAAACTTCCGGCAGAGTGCCCGAATGTCAGGTTCTGCCAATCGGACCCAATCATTCTGGGGAACAGGCCTCGGGAGAGAGCATCAGCATCTATGTGGTTCAGACCTGCTCGGTATTCGAGAGCATAGTCATATGTAGATAATGCGAAAGCCACCTATGGCCAGTGGCATCCAACTTAGCTGAGGTCTGCACATAGGTCAAAGGATTATTGTCAGTTTTACTAGTATTTTAGCCCATACAAGTACTCATGGAATTGGTCAACAATAGCCCACTTCAAAGCTAGGAACTCTAACTTATGTACAGGATAGTTCTTTTCGGATGGGGTCAGGCTTCTACTGGCAAAGGCCACTGGTCTCAGGCCATTCTCGTGCTCTTGGTACAACACAGCCCCAACCCTTGCAAGCTAGCATCAGTGTGCAGGACGTAAGGTTTTCTTGGATCGGCATAGGCCAGCACTGGAGCATGGGTAAGTTGATATATGATCTCATGAAAAGCAGTCTCACAATCAGGAGTCCAGCGGGCCCCAAATACTTCACTCGGATGAAAATACATTCTTTCAGTCTTGAGGGCGCTGACTTTTGGTATTTTTGTGGGTTGGGGATACCCTTGAGTAAGGTAAGTAAAGAGATCACTCTTGAATAGTCCTTGATGAAGCGCCGATAATAACCACAGAATCCCAGGAATCTTTGCAGTTCTTTTAGATTTTTGGGCTGTGGCCAGGTGGTCAAGGCCTCAACTTTACTTGGGTCGGTCTCTGTTCCTCGGTGGATACTATGTGTCCCACATACTTTACTGATGTTTGAAAGAATTGACACTTATCAATGGACAGTTTAAGGCCAAAGTCCTCCAGTCGGTCCAATACCTTAAATAATCTGCTCTCATGTTCCTCCAGTGAGCTGCCAAACACAATAACATCATCTAGGTATACCAGGCACTCTAGTAAGTTCATGTCCCCACTGCACGCTCCATCAATCGTTGAAAAGTGGCTGGGGCACCTGAAATCCCTTGAGGCATCCTCATGAATTCATAGAAGCCAAGCGGACAGATAAAGGCTGTCTTCTCACGGTCCTCTGGGGCCATCGGGATCTGGTAGTACCCACTGCGGAGATCCAGCACAGAGAATCACTTGCTCCTGTTTAGGCAGTCCAAAGCATCCTGAATGCGGGGCATTGTGTACTGATCAGGGATAGTCCGACGGTTTAGAGGCGATAATCCACACACATCCTTACTGTTCCATTCTTTTCCTCACTACCACAATGGGGAAGCATAAGGGCTTCTGGATTCTTGTATTACACCAGCAGCTAACATCTCTTGCAGATGCCGTCTCACATCATCTATGTCAGCAGGTGCCAGGCGTCGAGACCTCTCACGAAATGGTCTTCGTCATGCAGCGGATATTGTGCTCAGCTCCTTGCACGCATCCTACATCCCATTCCTTTAAAGAAAACACCTGGTCTCTCTGGGCAAGCTTCTCACTGATCCTCACTTTCCATTCAGCTGGCAGGGGAGTCGCGAAATCAAACAAGTCAGGCGTTACTCTGTCATTCTTCCTTGAACTCTTGGCTGGGTAGCACTGCAGTGTCTGCGTAATGCACATTAGCCAGGATGCAACCTCTGTTTACTCGAATGTCTCTTTCAGACACATTATGAACTTGGTCCATTACCTTCTGGCATAAGCATGGGCTCTAGCGGCAAATACTAGGCTTGACCAGCAGTCCCTCTGGCAATTTTCCATCGCCTGGTGCATCCAACATTAATATTTTATTCTTAACATCCTTTCTGATACGGACCTCTCCCTGTAAGGTACACTGGGCATTTGGCCAGGATCAGAGACTCAGGATCCTTCTTCCATACAATTCCGACCGGTTCCTCTGGTTCTGTTTTTCAGCATCTCTCTGTGCCTCATAGGCCTTCTTAATTAAAGCCGAACTCTTAAAGCTCTACTAGTCTTTGACCCTGTTTTTCATAACACAACTGTGCCAGCCTTCCAACATATGAGCATTTGTTCCAATCAACAAAGGGACACCATCATACAGTCCAGTGGGGGACACACTAAGGCTAGGGTCTCTACTTGTTCGGCCACTCCAGCCACGAGGTGGGGAAAGACAGCCAAATTGGATATACCTGAATAGGGGTAGGCCTCACTTAACCCCATACATGCAGTCCTTCTAATGGTTGTAAGGGTACGCCTGACAAATGCTTCTGATACCAATCCTGGAACATAATTGTCACTTGGGAGCCACTGTCTAATACAGCTCTTGTAGACACTCCATTCACCTTCACAGTGGTCTCCATGGAGGGACCCACTATTCTGGACCAGTCTGGAGAGGCGATAGTGGGGCCTGGGCAACTGACCTTGCCACAAAAGGACGTGAGTTAGCATTTTGGTGCCCTCACTGGGATCATTTCTGCACCTCTTAACCACTGATTTGTTCTCCAAGCTCTCCTTGTAGCCTATATACAACTTTTGTCAGTGTCTTTGGGGACCGCATTCCCTTTCATGTGCCCATCTTTCCCACAATTATAGCAAAACATACTTTCTGGAGTTTGAGCTGGCTGAGGCGCCAACTGGGAGCCAGGCGGGGTATTACTAACTGGAAACCTTGGTGCCATCTCTGTCTGCGGCGTGATAAGCATTTGGAGACATCTCGTCAGTTCTCACTTCCATGGTCAAGGAATCGGGTTGGAGCTGTTATCAGCAGGAGATACGTGGGTGGGTACCCCACCCAATAACGGGCTGCAGTCGGATATAGGTCAGGGCCGTACTTGCAGGCGTGGCCTTCATAAAGGACTGTTTTGAATTCGGATCTCTCTCAACAGTTCACCCCATTGTGACATATCTTTTCCTTGTCAGAGCACTCATTGACTGTCAACCTCTGCCCTGAACTTCACTTGATGGGTCACCCTCAGTCCTCGGGTAATTAGCCACAGCTGTTGGTGCAGGTCCCTCCAAGTCGCTTTTCTCAACTCCTCGAATTCTCTTATTAACTCATCATAGGAGGGTGGGATTCCAGTCGATTTGCCAGGCGAACTGAAGCAACAGCAGTTCTGAGAAGGGGCAGACTTAAGGATTCTGTCCAGTCTGGTTCGGTCCAGTTCAATCGCTGGCAAACTACCCTTTCTGAGGCATTCTTGCAACAATTTTTCCAGCCGAGAGACACACACAGACAACAACTCCCTTGGTACTGTTGTGCATTTCTTACTCTCCACCATGGGTCCTCATCAGAATCTGGGCTCCATACACATTCTCCAAGGCCTCAAGATAGGCCTGTGAAGTCGCTTCAGGGTTACTGGCCCGTTTAGCATGGATGGTAGCCAGGGCAGGACCTCGGAGGCTCACCAACCCTCTTCGCTGCCTTCCGGGAGCATTGCTATCTAGCACTTGGGGCAACATAACTATCCAGGTCTCCCAGTCATCCTCCCTTGGGGGTGGGAGGTGCCAGAGAAGATCCTCAACCTTCGTAAGAGTCGTGACTAATGGCAGGTGCAGAAATAGGAGTCTGCATTGGTTCAGCCACCATTACGGGCACTGGAGCGGGAGAGGGTGTTGGGGGAGGAACACCCCCAGGTGGCAAGAATAGTTTCTTCAAGTCCTCCACAGTTTTCCCTTCTCCCAGCAACCATTTAGCAAATTTCTCCTCAAAGTTTCAGATAGTGGTGGGGGCTGATTCCCCCGGTCTTTACTGTCCTTAGTTATCACTCTCCAAGCAGTGAGGGCTCCCTCTGGGGTAATGGTCTGTGGCACTTTGGAGCTATCTATGGGATCCTTAAACTCTACTAGGGCCAGGAAAGTGTGGGTGAGCAGATTAGCATGCCCGACCCACCACCACAGGGTTTTGTAAACCTTCCACCTTGGAAAGTACTCCTGCACAGTGTCCGTATTGATACCGGGGATGTCCAGGATAACATAGCATTTTGGGGTCGATCTCTCCCCAGTACACCACTCCACCAGCCGGTGCACAGCCACTTCTGTCGGGTACCCATTTTTTCTTAACAGTGGTTCGTGAATATGGCCACTAGAGGACACAAATCCCAGCGGTGAGCCTCCAAGATGTAACCCTAGATGGCGCTATCCCAAGGCTACTACCCCTGCCTGATTTGCCACTAACAGGTTGAGGGCCTGGATCCAATGGCGGGTGCCTCCACCCAGAGGTCAGGGTTTGCAATAGTTAAACTAACTTGGTCACAGCCCTCTGGGACACTGCAACCCCTTTCTTCCCACTAGTGGCCCACACAATATATCAAATTACCTTCACAGTATACACTTACCCCAGGACTGGTTCCGGCACTGGGACTTCCTCGTAAATGAGATACAGTGCAACAATCACAGTACAGTATTAACATAGACAAATACTTCAGGCAGTATAACTTTACTGAAACAAGCAGCTCTGATTTATTTAGGGATATAACAAGGACAGGGGAAATCAGGTTAATTAGCTTATCACTCTAATAATCTACCTATGGCTCTGTGCACAGGCCTATCCCTATCAGTTACTGTCCCTGGGTACCCAAGCCCTAGTGGCTAGTCCAAACCGTGGCAGCTGGTAGGGGCCCTTTCACAGAGAAAGGAAAATTAAATAGTCAGCAGTACAGTAATTCCATTTGGATTTAATGTGGCAATTCAACAGGAGCGACCTGAATTAGTACTCACGACCTCCAAATAAGATAGGGTCCTTCAATGTCAGCAGGGCTCACTTGAGGTACACAAACCTCTTCACACATTTACATAAAGAAAGCGCTATACCAGGCAGGCTGCATCTGTATCCCGATCGCAATTACTGCACAATACCGGGAGAACACACAGCAGATTCAGTTCCTGACAGACCGAGTGCAATTTTCAGCAATTTCTCCAGTCTTCTACAGGGTGAGCCTGGTTTCTACTCTTCAGATATCCTTTGATTCTCTTCACAGGACGGATTCAGTCCTAACAAGCTGTTACACAAGCTGCAGACCGGAACTCTGGGCCTTACACACGTTTTTTGACTAAAACTGCACACTGAAAAAACACAGGGCTCCTTCCTTCTTCACTGCCAAAGCTCAACTGAAACTCCAACCGACAAAACCGCACTTCCTTTGAGTTCCTCCCAGTTCTTGACTGGATTGGCTGTCACTCACAATAGACTGCTGCTGTTGGTCCAAAAAGCACTGAAGTCTAAACTACATCTCCCAGAGTCACTGCCCATACAATCCTCTTGTGGCTGGCTCAGATTATGAGTCCAAGCTCTGATTCGTCCAATGCACCATTTTAGAGCTAGCTTACCCACACTGATTGGTCCAGTTCAGCAGTTCAAAACTAGAATGGGGAACTAGCAGACACAGTTCTGACTGCAAAGAAAGCAGGTTAGACAAACTGTAATTTCATTATTACTCTAAATAATTTCTGGCAAACAGTTACATCTTTCAGATAGGTTCCTTTGCACTCCTAGTGACTGCAAAATGAAGTGAATTGGCAGCAGCTCGAGTGGTACTCAGAGAAGCACACAGTCCCCCCATACAAACTAATTATGTCTGCAAGCAGACAGCTCTTAAAGAGACAGTACCAGAGGCTCTAAAAACACTCACTGATAAATGGCTTAAATGCCAAACACCATTCAGGCTTGGAGCATTCAAGCAAGCTCCTGGAAGTCTTTTGGGAACCCTCATTTGCAGGGGGGTTACACCTGTACAACACCCACTTCCCATATTCCCTAGCCACCTCCCCAGCTCCCCAGCTCAGAAGGATTAGGACCAGTGTCACTGAGACTGCAGGACCCATCACTTCTCTGTTCATAGAAAACTGATCTGGCAGAATAGAAACATAGAAGGTGTCAGCAGATAAGGGCATCATAGCCCACCCAGTCTGCCCTATTATCTCTTTTATCCTATCGCGGCTCTACTCTGCATCCGTTTCCTCTTCCCCTTTTTAATTCTAAGATCCCTCTTTACCTATTCCATGCCTTCTTGAATCCTGCAACTGTTTCTGACACCACCACCTCTACAAGCAGGCAGTTCCACTCATGTACCACTCTTTCAGTGAAGAAGTGCTTCCTCACACTTCCTTTGGACCTCCCTCCTTCTAGTTTCATTGCATGGCTCAGTGGCACTGAGGGTTGAGGCGCTGGATGCCACACCTCACATCATGCTGGCGCCCCAGGTTTGAGAATGAGCCTGGGCTGCTGGGGGGTCGGCAGGGAAGAGGAAGGATCGAGCATCCGGAGGACAGCTGTCCTTCCTTGGGGGAATCTGGGGACTATGTCTGGCACTGCAGTGACCTCTGGTGGAGACCAGAGGTACCACAACGCTACAGGGCTTGTCTAGAGGGTTGCGGAGCCATGGCAAGATGTTCATCATTGCACATCGGGGCTCTTCCTGGGGGGGGCGGAAGTGAGGGAAGAACAAGGAAAAACTAGAAAAAAACTCCACCTGCTCATAGGTAATGGAGGGTCCAGGGGGGTCAGTCCACCACGCCCAGAGTCGGGCTGTACTCTCACCCCTGTGTGCTCTCCACCACCTCACTCCGCCAGACTAGATTACTAGATAGATCGGCAGGAGGAGTATCTGGTGGTCCTGCCTTGGGGGACTTAGGATCCGGGGGGGGCCGGGTGGCAGCAGAGGCAGTGGGAAGGAGCAAGAGAGGGGCTTCAGACAGGTGGGAACAGGACCAGGACCCCGAGTGACCACCCTGAATGAGTTTATGAGTGTAGCATGAGAAAGAAAGTATAAAAAAAAAATAGTTTCATAGCATGACCCTTGTCTTTGAGCATCTTTTCCTTTGAAAAATGTTGCTTTCCTGTACCTTATTCTTCCCCGTGAGGTATTTGTATGTTTCTATCTTATCCCCCATCTTTTTCTATCCTCCAGGGAGTACATGTTTAATTCCCTAAGCCTGTCTTCATAGGTCTTCTGTTACATTCCCTGTACCATTCTGGTTGATCTTCTCTGAACCACCTCCACCCTGGTTATGTCCTTTTGAAGATATGGCTCTGTTCCTCTTGAATTAAATCCTTCTTCACCAAATAAATGGATGTCCCGGTGTCCCTCAATACACTAACAAAATCAGCATGCTCAATGTGGAGACTGGTGCCACTGGTGATCAAAGCCAGTTTCCCAAACAAAGAAAACAAAAGTCGATGCACTCATGCTGTTTCAAAATGATTTATCATGATCCTTTTGCACAGCATAAATACTGCCGACCAAAACCCCAACTTAATCTGGGTGACTCTAGCGGCTGCCAGAGGTAATGCAGCCACCTTGCTGGTTTGCCACTGGGGAGCACACCCAACCCCTGTGGTCCCTAGCACCACCCTGGTGCTTGAGGCACCTCCCTGGCTGAATGTTAGCCTATTCTTTAATAGAAATTGACCCCTGGTGCTAGTGGTCCACCCCAGTGATTGCCAACCCATTCTTTCAAAAAACAGGATCCCTGGTGCTAGTAGTATCCTCCTGGCCAAATGCCAGCCTTTTCTTTAATAGACATCGATCCCTGGTGCTAGTGGTCCCCTCCACTGATCTCCAGTCTGTTCTGTACAAGAAACAGATCTCTGGTGCTATTGGTATCCCCCTCCCTCCAATCTAATCCCCAGCATCATGTACAATATCCCTGGTGCTGGTGGTAACCCTCTCCCTCAGATCCCAGCCCTGGCATCATGTACAGTATCCTTGGTGCTAGTGATAACCTCACACCCTCCAATCCCAGCCCCAGATTCACCAATATTATCCTTAATGCTAATGCATCATCTCCCATTCCAATCCCAGGCATGATGTACAAACAACCCCTCCCTGGCATCCAGTAGTCTCCCACCACAGAGCCGGGCACCCCGCACTCACAGTATCCACAGTGGTGGTGCAGCACATGCATACAGTGACTGGCACTGCTTTCCTCACACCTCCTTAGCCAGCTGCTGTATGTACAGCCAGGGAGCACACCTCTTATTTATAGGATAGAGTGACGCAGGAGTCCTTGTGCTGTGGGGGGACCACTGGATGTCAGGGAGGGGTTGTTTGCATGTCAGGGCTGGGATTGCGGGGACACCACTAGCACCAGGGATAATATTGGTGAATCTGAGGCTGGGATAGCAGGGAAGGGGTTACCACTAGCACCAGAGATACTGTAGGGGATGCTGAGGCTGGGATTAGATGGAGGGGGGGATACCACTAGCATCAGGGATCTGTTTCTTGTACAGAACAGGCCAGCAGTCAGTGTGGGGGGGGGGCACTTACACCAGGGATCCATTTCTTTTAATGAACAGGCCGGCAGTCAGCTGGGATAGACCACCAGCAGCATGGATCGATGTCTATTAAGGAATGGGCTGGCGTTTGGCCCGGGGGTACCACTAAGACCAGGGATCCTTTTTTTTTCAAGAACAGCAGCTGGCTTATTTCAGATGGAGACACTGGGGGATTTGGGCGCCCCCTATTGTCAGTGTTATGCGCAGCCCCCAAAAGTTCTGGGGTTTTAGATGCTCTGTGGTACCTTCATATGTACTCACTGGAGGAGAGGAGACAGCGGGGGTCCATGATTGAAACTTTCAAGTACCTCAAGGGCATAAACAAGGTGCAGGTAGGGGATCTTTTCCAATGTAGAAAAAGTACTATAACAAGGGAGCACAATTGGAAGGGGGTAGATTAAGAGGTAATGTGAGGAAGTCTTTCTACACAAAAAGGATAGTCGACACTTGGAATAGTCTACCACAGGAGGTAGTGGAGGTAAGCACAGTGGAGGGATTTAAGCATGCCTGGGATAGGCACAAGGGAAGCTTGAGGGGGGGAGAGCGATAAAAGCCATTGATCACATAGGGTCAATGGCCACACACAATTTATAGGACCTATGGGCAGACTGGATGTGGCCTCTCAAAAGAGCTTAAAAACAAATCAAGATCATCTCCCTCCTGCTACCTGGTAAACAGTTTAGAATTAATTTTAACTTACTAGGTCGAACCCTTCATGACATTACTCACAGTCTGTGGTGAGGTCCTCAGGCTCAGGCCTCTCCATCTCTCGCACATGCTCTCTCTCTCTTTCATCTGGACCTTGTGCTGGTGCTTTCTTTCATTTCACTGGAGTTCATTCTTGCAATCTTCCTCTTGCTCCTCAGCCTTTTGCCTCTTCTCCTTCTCTCACTCCTGTGCTTCCTGCTCCATCTTCTGGATCTCAGGTTCTGCCTTTACCTTAACCAGGGCAAGCTCCAGCTCTAGCATGTGTACCCAGTCTGCTTGTGTACCTGCCCCAGTCATAGGCTCTGGCTCATCTGCATTCTCCCTGGCTTCCATCTGATAACTTTGGCTAGTTGTGGTGCTCTTCACACTGCTCTCCTTGTCACTTCTTTGGGGAAAGGCTATCAGTTCCTTCCATGTTTGGCCATCCTCACAGGCCAATTCTCTCTCTTGGCACAGCTCAGCAGTTTGCACTTCTTATATGGCCCAGCCATAATGTCTTCTACCTATTTATTATTGCTTAACAAAAAAGTGGAAGAATATATAGTTCCTATTTGTATATCCTGTTCTATAACTACACAGATAACATTTATAATGATAAAACAGTTTTAGATTCAAAGCTGCCACCAGTCGGTGGCAAAGTGGTCTTTTCCAGACTCTGCCTGTCGGTGTCACCGGCTTTCTTGAACACTTCAGATTCCTACAAGGGTAATCTGTAGCTGCCGCCACTTAACACAATGAATGGATTCTGAATCCCCAAACTGAGCATTATACTTCTGGATTTTACCAGTTTTGTCCATGAGGAAAGTATGGAATTCCTTGGAATGGAGATACTAGGGCTTAATGCATCATTGTGTTTCTTTCCTCTCTAACCTTAGGTCCCAAAAGCTATGCGCTGGGGCATAGTCAGACAGACATATGTCACCCAGCTAATAGTCTGCTACTTGGCCTATATTCTCTTTCAGTGAAAAGCAATAATACAGGAGGGAATAAGTCCTGTTTACTGCTGAGTTATATGTGAAGTTGTGGAATCTATGGTGGTGGAAATGCCAACTAACAATCCAGTCAATCATATGCAGTATTAGTGAGGGGCTAGTGGTCTGGGAGAAGAAACATTGGAGGTGTACAAATTAGGGACAAGAGTCATGTTAAAGTCTATGGCCAACTTGAGAAAACCAACTATATTTAGAAGTATGAGATCAATAAGCTTCTTTACTCCAGGCTTTTTGTGGCCCTGAGGGACAAATAAGTTGACCAATGTAACTTGTACATAATTATGAGTCCCCTTGAGGAAAGATCATGGGGGAGGGGGGTGGCCATCGGTTTTAGAGCCAATCTGGGCTTCCCGGAGCATTCAGTTGGCAATACCAGGTCCTTTGAGTGCAGTGCCATACACAGGCGTCCAGGTGCATGCTGCAGGATTCTCTTCATTTACCATCCTCCTGGGCTGGGAGGAGAATTTCCGCAGGAGGTAGTGGACTTCGTCATTGACCAGGTGTTGGGAGTCCCCCAGGTGTTTAATCCTGGGGGACTTCAATGCTTGGGTCGATGACAAATCCTCACAATTCAGCTCTGACCTCCTCCAGTTGATGTCTTCACTGGGCCTGGCATAAGCAGTTGCTTCTGTGACCCATTGGCATGGCCACACAATCAGTCTGGCGTTCCAGCTGGATCTTGGGGTTAATGACCTCAAGATCAACCCGGTCTTTTGGTCCGATCATTGCACCATGGGGTTCACGTTTGGGGCTCCCCCAATAGTCCTTCCCCTCTGGAGATGGTCAGCTGCTGCCCTTTAAGGGGTTTTCACCCTGAAGGGCTTTTGGCATTGGCTAATCTATCTAGAGCTAAGGCAGCTTGTGCGATTGGCATCGGTGAGGCAGTATCCACCTATAATAAGGTGGTGGCCAAAGCACTGGATGTCATCGCACCAGTCCGTATATGACCCAGCTCCACTCACTTGAGATCCCCCTGGTTTCATGGGGATCTCAAGGCGATGAAGATCAAGGGTCAGACATTGGAGAATAACTGGCAGAAGACCCGGCTGGAGGCTGAAAGACTGGTCTTGGCCTTGCGAGCAGGGTGATGGAGCCTGATAGAAGGTAATGTCTGGGTTGTTGGGAAGTGCATAGACTTGATGTCATATGCTTTGGCCAAACTGAACCATTAAATCTTTCATACTGATGGGATGTGGCAGCACATTCCCTGGTGGAAAGTTTAAGTTGCAGGTATGCTGAGTGTCACAGTTAAGATACCTAATTTACACAGCTGATAAAGCACATAAAGGGATGAGTGAGGCAACAACAGAGTCAGCAGGAGTATCCTCCAGTCACCTTTGGGGTTAATTATTGATTTGAAGCCTCAGTATTTATCCAATGGAGAAGTGAAATTGCTAAAATAAGAATGGTCTGATCAGGAGGAGGTACCATTTTGACTAATGCAGTTTAAAGAGTAAAGTACAGTGTACAATAGTTTAGTGCTGCTGCTTTGGTAAAGCCAGTTGCCCCACAACATGTCATGGGTGGACTATCGTTAGGTGGAGCAGGTATAGCTAGCAGTCAGTTCTGCAGTTTGTGAGGTGGTGCAGCTCCACTGGATTGGAAGGAATGTAGTCAAAACTCAGAACATCCACTGCATGCTATGTAGAAAAGGTGAATTTGCTGCCCACACTTTCATGCATCAATTGTTTTTGTTAAGAGTAACTAAACCCAAGTAAATAAGCGTAAAATTCTGCCACATAGCCTAAATCTCACTGCAGCTCCTCCTGGGTGTAATTTAGAGCTTAGTATGCCTTAGTTGCAGTGGTCAATCTGTAAGCCTTTGGAGGGGGAGCAAATATCTCTAGCCAGTGAGTGTAGACTATGTAGCAACAAGTGCAGATATAAATGGTTTTATAATGCAGAAAACAGAGGTTCATATTTACACAGCATATCGCCATCTCTGCAACCAGGAATTAACAAGTAATGCAGCTTGTGGATGCATATTAGAAGAATCAAAGTTCAGTGTAATAACTGTCAAAGAAAGAGTGAAGCCCAGGCGGGCAGTCCTGTGGTATCAATACTGATGGGAAACATACTGTAGCTGCTAAAAGAAATATTTGAGCACATATACCAGGTTACAGCCCTTGTAATGGAACCATAACAAGACCTGGCATATTCTGGTAAGGTCGGTGGCCAGCGGTAACTTCTATATAGGCCATCAACCTCAACAGCTGTTCCGCAGTGGCTATCAGTGATTTCCCCAAATCCTCCCATCCCCAAGATGACACCACCAGTCACTAAGCCCCACCCCCAACCTCTGGCATAGGATGAAGTGGTGAAAATGCCAATGACCTAGTGGTTGACTGCTTGGGTCATTGCAGCATGTTGAGATGCTGGAATCACTGATTATTCTGTCTCGAGGGATTCCCATTCTGAAAGAGTCAAACTGCAGTCCAGAGAGGTGTTCCTGTGTCCTGCTGAAGGACAATGTGCTATAAGTGTATCGCTGCAGCTGCGGATGGGCTCCACTCTACATCCGGGGTCCCCAACATGTTGCTCAATCTGAGCAAAATTTTGTGAGTCCTTTACCTGCATTTGCTTGAATAATAGTGTTGCTGAGGGAAGCATGAACCAGGCTGCACTGCACTGCCAAGCAGCCCTATGAGCCCTGAGAGACCCAGTTCATCAGAGCAGATCAACAAAATTCAGCGGTGCAGGCGAGGAGGCAGTGCAATGTAGGGGAGCCGGCTGGAATAGTGTGTGGTAGAAGAACAATACTGCTGTGCACTCCTGGGACTGATAAAAGTAGAAGACTAGGCACAGATCAGTTTCACTTGCTGAGAAAGAAATGTTATTAGATGTAACAGAAGTCTGAGCAAAAACCATGTTCAATTCAGCAGCCACAAGCACACAAACTGACTGCCAGCTATCTGTCACCAGTATGGCCTAGCACTTTGACTCAGCAGAGTCTTCATCAAGGGTCAGGCTCACAGAGGGTCAGCCAGCCTTATTGATTTATTTTAAGGCATAGTGCTAAATTATTATATTCACAGGCATTTTTACAAGGCTGAGAGTGCTTGCAGTTAACATGCATAAAGTTCAGAATTATTAACCCAGAACCACTATATATGTAATTACAGAATGTTATAAAAGTATTGTTACAAAATATAAAACAAGACAGTGAACCATTGTGCAGTATGAGAGAGAAATAGATTTGGATACAAAATATTGAAAGAATGTTTCTTCATCTAGGTTAAAGCTGTCATCACCCTTCATTACAATTTCCCATTGTATTCCAATATAGGAGATAAACACAGAGTCCTTGCCAGCTCCATCCTCTGGTAGGCTGAGTGTGGCAACATGATAGCACACTGGTTGTATTTTAATAGTTCTTAATGTGAAAGGGCCGAAAACAGAAATAATTAGAATTTATACAGGTCAATAGAAACATAAAAGTTGTCCACAGATAAAGACCTTTTGGTCCACCTAATGTAGTAGCCACAGACATTGCCAGCTATTTCCAGATATTTCACAAAATTTCTAAAGAGTTTCTCCCTGCTGCCCCTACTGTGGAAATGGAGAAAGCAGGAGATTTCTCCAGAAATATCACAGAAATTTCAGGAAATAGCTGCCAATGTCTGTGGCTACTACTGTAGTCTGCACAGTTTTCCCTGCCTACTATGTTACTGCAGACCCTACTTGATCTCCAGTCATCTCCTCCCCTTGCCTTACTACCATGTCCCCTTGTATCTCTACCATGCATGCTTGAATCCCATCACCATTTTGGCACCCACAACCTCAACTGGAAGGCTGTTCCAGGTGTCCAACACCCTCTCCTTGAACAAATATTCCCTCACATTTCCTCTGAGCCTCCCCCCCCCCCAACTTCATAGTGTGACCCCTTGTCCTTGAGCTTCTTTTTCTATGGAAAAGGCAACATTCCTGTACCTTATTAACACCTATTAGGTATTTGAATGTTTCTGTCATATCCCCCTTTCCCTTCTGTCCCCCAGAGAGTACATATTCAGTTCCTTCAGGCTCTCCTCATAGGGCTTTTGATGCAGGTCCTGCACCATTTTGGTAGGCCTCTTTTGTACCACTTCCAACTCATCAATGTCCTTCTGAAGGTGGGGCCTCCAGAACTGGATGCAGTACTTGAGGTGGGGTCTTACCAATGATCTGTACAGGGGTAATATTACCTCCCTCTTCCTACTGGTGATGCTCCTCCCTATGTACCCAAGCATCCTGTCAGCCTTCCCCACTGCCTAATCACACTGCTTGGCTATCTTCAGGTCATTAGAAATGATTACCCACAGGTCCCTTTCCTGTTTGGTGGTTGCCAGTACTTCACCTCCCAATTGGTACATAGCCCCTGGGTTTCTGTGCCCCAAGTGCATGATTATGCACTTTTTTGCATTGAAACCCAGTTGGCAAACCCTTGAGCAATCATCCAACTTTTTCAAATCATTCCTCATTTTTTCCACCCCCCAGTGTGTCTACTCTGTTGCAGATTTTTGTGTCATCCCCGAACAGTCATACTTTCCCTTCTAACCCTTCTTCAATGTCACTAATAAAGACATTGACGAAGACCAGGCCTAGTACTGTCCCCTGAGGCAACCCACTAGTAACCTTGTTCTCTCCAGAGGTACACCATTTACCACCACCCTCTGACTCCTGTAGCTTAACCAAATACTTACCCAGTTTATAACGTTTTGACGCACTTCCAGACAAGCCAGCATGTTCACCAGTCTAATATGTGGAGCAGTGTTGAAGGCCTTACTAAAATCCAGGTAGACCACATCTACTGCTCCTCCCTTATCCACTACACTGGTCACCCAGTCTAACTACTTGATCAGGTTTGTCTGGCAAGACCTCCTCCTTGTAAAACCATGTTACCATGTATGCTGTAATCCACTGGTTACAAGGTATTCCAATATCCTTTCATTCAGTAGTGTTTCCATTACTTTGCCCAATACTGAATTCAGGATAACAGGCCTATAATTTCCTGCCTCCTCTCTGTTCCCACTTTTGTGAAGTGGGACCACATCAGCCCTCCTTCAGTCCCTCGGTACCTCCCCTGTTACTAATGATAAGTTGAGCAGAGTTGTCAGAGGTGCAGCAAGCACCTCTTTGAGCTCTCTTAGTATCCTGGGGTGCACCCCATCAGGTCCCATTGCCTTGAGGATTTTCTCCTCTGTAAAAGGACTGCTGTCCACCTCCCTACCATGTATGCCCTTGTCCCTTATCTTTGGCCCATCATCTCCCCCTTCTTCTGTAAATACTGAACAAAAGTATTTGTTCAATATGTCTTCCTTCTTTTGGACCTCCTCCTCACAAACCCCTTCTTCCCCTTTTATCCTTACTATTCCCCCTTTGGTCTTCTTCTTCTGCTTATATATCTATCTATATATATATATATATATATATATATATATATATATATATCAGGGTACTGAAGGAGCTGGCAGAGGTCCTTGCAGGACCTTTGACAGACCTATTTAATGCCTCACTGCATTCGAGGTGTGTACTTCAGGACTGGAGGATGGCTCATGTGGTGCCCCTCCACAAGAGTGGCCCCAAGGATGAACCGGGAAACTACAGACCAGTGAGCCTCACATCCATTGTGGGTAAGCTAATGGAGACCATCCTGAAGAAGAGGCTGGTGGCCCTCCTAGAGGCCAAAGGATTACAGGACAGCAGACAGCATGGCTTCATATGTGGCAGATCCTGCCAAACCAACCTGGTCGAGTTCTATGACTGGGTAACTAGGCAACTGGACAGGGGCCATGCAGTGGATGTCCCTGTATCTGGACTTCAGTAAGGCATTCGACTCAGTGCCACATGGAAGGCTGGGAAGAAAGTTAGTAGGCACAGGGGTGGGTGCAAAGCTGGTGAGATGGGTAGGAAACTGGCTGCAGGGAAGGCAACAGAGGGTGGTGGTGGGTGGGGAGCTCTCACACCCAAGGCAGTGACAAGTGGTGTTCCACAGGGCTCGGTGTTGGGACCAGTGTTGTTTGGGATATTCATTGCAGACATATCATGGGACATCAAGAGCAAGATCAGTCTGTTTGCTGATGATACCAAGGTAGGCGCAGTGGTGGATGACCTAGGGGATGGCAGGGTTGCAGGATGATCTGGCAAAGCTTGAAACCTGGTCAGACACCTGGCAACTGGGCTTTAATGCCAAAAGTGCAAGGTGCTGCATTTTGGGATGAAGAACCCAAGGAGGAGTTACCAGCTAGGGGAGTGCAGCTAGCCCAGACAGAGGAGGAGAAGGATCTGGGTGTGCTCATTACAGGGTCAATGAACAACTCAGCACAATGTAGGAAGGCAGCTGCAAGGGCCAACAAAATGCTGGGTTGTATTGCAAAGAGTATATCCTCGGGTGATTCTGCCACTGTATAGGTCATTAGTTGGACGCACATCCAGTTACTGCGTGCAGTACTGGCATCCATATCTGAAGAGGGACATTAAGTTACTGGAGAGGGTGCAGCGAGCGACAAAGATGATCAAGGGGCTGGGGGACTTATCATACGAGAGGAGGTTGAAGGAGTTGAACATGTACTCACTGGAGGAGAGGAGAGACAGGGGTGACATGATTGAAACCTTTAAATACATGAAAGGAATAAACAAGACAAGTACAGAGGGACTGTTCAAAGTAAGGGAGGGGAGGGACACCAGGGGCCATGATATGAGACTGGAGCGAGGAAGGTTCAGGAGTGAGATGAGGAGACACTTTTTTACAGAGAGGGTGGTGGCTGGGTGGAATGCGTTACCTCCTGAAGTGGTATGCAGTAGAACAGTGGACTGCTTCAAACAAGGATGGGACAGGACAAGGGGGAGGGTTAATGAAGGGGAAGGGTGGAAGGGAGGGGCAGCTGTAGAATAAGGGGTGCTAGCTGCACATTCAAGCAGACTTGATAGACCTCTAGGCCTTTATCTGCTGGCAAATTTTGTATGTTTGTATCTAAAGACAGTTTTATCCTCTTCTTTTATTAATTGGGCAATATTCTCCTCCGTTTGTGCCTTCACACATCTAACTGCCTTCCCTGCTTGCCTTTGTTTCTTCTGGTAGTTTTCCCTATCCTTCTCCTTCTGTGTCGTTTTGTACTTTCTAAATGCTAGTTTTGTTTTGCTCTTACTTTTTCTGCTACATCTTTAAAGAACCATAGTGGTCTCTTTTTTTTCTCTTGCCCTTGTTAACCTGCTTGACTCAGAGATTTGTTGCTTTTCCAATAGGGCATCATACACTCATTCTATCCTTTATACAATTTTTAATAGACTAATATATTTAACACACACCCTTGTAGTGATACCATGCTGTTATTATATTCAGTTTCCTATCATAATCTTTAACTTTATCTAAAGGTTGGGAGGGAACTTTTTATATAAAAAAGCAAATCTCATGTTACTATAATCAGTTTACTGCAAGTTTTACAATTATTTTATAATCCCTCCATTTTAGTTCAAAATCTTCCTGTTCTATCAGAGAACTGGGTGTCATTTATAGAAATGGCTTTAAGTTCACTTTTTTGTTCAGTTAGGTGCAGATCCAGCATGTTACTTGCTGGGGCAAATTCTGCATCCTGTCTCCCCCTCTGGACGTATGCTTATTATGGACTAGTTCCATGCAAGATGTCCCCTTGGATCCAATCCATGTAATTGTTTATAGTGCACTGAAACAGAAGAGTCTTTTTTTTTGTATCAAATGTCCAAAAATGTTTCTGCAATCATTTTTTCAAGGGGCATATAGTCCTGCCCACATAGATTTTCTGACATAAACAACAAATGAAGACGTGCATTGAATAAACTCATTGATAGAGACTTTCAAGTTCAGTATGGGATGTTCAAATTCAGTGCCATTTTCGACTTCGTCCCATAGGTCCTCCTCTCCCAGTGACATGGTGAAATGGCCATTTTTATTGTTGCCCCCTAACTTCTCACCTCCTAGTCATGGATACACCAGCTTATGAAGTAGATTCAGTCAGTTCTAGAGTATTTGGTAGGTGCACAGCTAGAAAGAGAGAGTAAGGCTTGTCAGAGACTTGTAACTGTTGTTGATTTTGTAAATTTTGGAACATTGTTGTTTACAATATTTTACTGTTGTATAATACCATGCTTTGTATGCCTTTGGCACAGGTTGAGCCTGAAAAAGGGCTTTTGGTCCAATGTTCCTTACCAGGTTAAAAGAAAGAATGAAAGGAAGGAAGGAAGGAAGGAAGGAAAGAAAGAAAGAAAGAAAGAAAGAAAGAAAGAAAGAAAGAAAGAAAGAAAGAAAGAAAGAAAGAAAGGAAGAAGAAAGAAAGAAAGAAAGAAAGAAAGAAAGAAAGAAAGAAAGAAAGAAAGAAAGAATGCAGCTAAACCGACCTTAATTTTCTTCCATCCTCTGGGCACTGATATAGGTATAAGCTGGGGCCAGAGGCCCCAAGTCAGACAGCCCCCCCCCCAGACCCAACTGCCAGTCCCCCACCAAACCTCTTAATTTACTCCTAATTAAGTGTCAGAGGTGGGTAGGTCCCTGCAGCTTGGCAATCACCTCTTGTGTTGTCACCATTAATTGCAGTCTGCTTTGCTTCACAGAGGATACTGAGCATCATGTGGCTGATTCCATGTTAGTAGCAGTATCCTTCCAAGCTGGGTCTGCTGCTCAAAACCACACTTGGTATCCTTTACTGTGAAGGTCTGCTGCTGCTTCAGCTGCTGAGTGGTATGCAACTGCACTGTCCTCAAACATCATCATAAGAAAAGCAGAGTATAGAGGGGAAAATTTGAGTTTTGGAGAGCAGAGCTTCTGAAGTATGGGTGCATACTGCCTGAAGTGGTGTTGTAAGTATGGATGGTAGTCACTGTCTGAAAATACCTGGTCATCTTGACACATTAATGGGAATATTCACCATGCTTTAATTAACAAGTCCTGCTCCAACAAGGAAAAGGTAAGGAGGAAAAGAGCTGCCTTTAGGAAGTACAAGAAAACAGGGAGGGGGGAGGACAGGGAGGAGTACTTGACAGAAACGAAGGAGGTGACAAGGGCAGTAAGGGGAACCAAAGCATCTATGGAACTCAGGCTGGCACAAGGCATTAAGAAGGGGGAGAAGGACTTTAGGTACATCAGGGAGAAATGGAGCTGTAAGGACCACACAGTAAGGATTAGGAAGGAGGGGGGTTGGGTGGAAGCAGGGTGCGATAAGGCAGAAGCACTAAATGAGTACTTCTGCTCCGTGATTTACTAAACAGAAGGGGGTGACACCCAAGGGGAGAAATGGCAGAAACGGGGAAGGGGTGACAGATGGGAAACCATGGAGGGCTGAGTTCGGGAGGGTTTGAAGGCACTGAGGGTGGACAAGGCACCAGGCCCAGATGGCATCCACCCCAGGGTACAGAAGGAGCTGGCAGAGGTCCTTGCAGAACCTTTGGCAGACCTATTTAATGCCTCACTACATTTGGGGTGTGTATCTCAGGACTGGAGGATGGCTCATGTGGTGCCCCTCCACAGGAGTGGCCCAAGGATGAACCGGAAAACCACAGACCAGTGAGCCTCACATCCATCGTGGGTAAGCTAATGGAGACTATCCTGAAGGAGAGGCTGGTGGCCCTCCTAGAGGCCAAGGACTACAGGACAGCAGACAGCATGGCTTCATAGGGGGCAGATCCTGCCAAACCAACCTGGTGGAGTTCTATGACTGGGTAACAAGGCAACTGGACAGGGACCATGCAGTGGATGTCCTGTATCTGGACTTCAGTAAGGCATTCAACTTGGTGCCGCATGGAAGGCTGGGAAGTAAGTTAGTAGGCACAGGGGTGGGTGTGAAGCTGGGGAGATGGGTAGGAAACTGGCTGCAGGGAAGGCAACACAGGGTGGTGGTGGGTTGGGAGCTCACACACCCAAGGGTAGTGATGAGCGGTGTTCCACAGAGCTCGGTGTTGGGACCAGTGTTGTTTGGGATATTCATTGCAGACATATCATGGGACATCAAGAGCAAGATCAGTCTGTTTGCTGATGATACCAAGGTAGGCGCAGTGGTGGACGACCTAGGGGGATGGCAGGAGTTGCAGGATGATCTGGCAAAGCTTGAAACCTGGTCAGACACATGGCAACTGGGGTTTAATGCCAAAAAGTGCAAGGTGCTGCATTTTGGGATGAAGAACCCAAGGAGGAGTTACCAGCTAGGGGGAGTGCAGCTAGCCCAGACAGAGAAGTATCTGGGGGTGCTCATTACAGGGTCAATGAACAACTCTGCACAATGTAGGAAGGCAGCTGCAAAGGCCAACAAAATGCTGGGTTGTATTGCAAGAGGTATATCCTCGAGGAGGGAGGAGGTGATTCTGCCACCGTATAGGTCATTAGTTAGACCACACCTGGAGTGCTGCATGCAGTACTGGTGTCTGTATCTGAAGAGGGACATTAAGTTACTGGAGGTGGTTCAGTGCAGGGCGATAAAGATGATCAAGGGGCTGGGGGACTCATCATACGAGAGGAGGTTGAGGGAGTTGAACATGTACTCAGTGGAGGAGAGGAGGGACAGGGGGACATGAGTGAAACCTTTAAGTACGTGAAAGGAATAAACAAGACAGGTACAGAGGGGCTGTTCAAAGTAAGGGAGGGGAGGGACACCAGGGGCCATGATATGAGACTGGAGGGAAGAAGGTTCAGGAGGGAGATGAGGAGACCCTTTTTACAGAGAAGGTGGTGGCTGGGTGGAATGCGTTACCTGCAGAAGTGATATCCAGTAGAACAGTGGTCTGCTTCAAAAGGGGATGGAATGGGACAGGACAAGGGGGAGGGTTAATGAAGGGGAAGGGTGGAAGGGAGGGGCTGCTGCAGAATAAGGGGTGCTAGCTGCACATTTGAGCAGACTTGATAGACCTCTAGGCCTTTATCTGCTTGCAAATTTCGTATGTTCATATGTTCGTAACAAGTACCACAAGAATTGGACCATTATGGAGCAGGGGCAGGCATGTGGATTTGTAGGGTGGGAGCCTAATGCATGATGTAGTAAACCAGACTCAATTTTCTTCCATCTCCTGACCACTGACATGGGTGTGAACTGGGACCAGAGGCCCCTGAGCCAGACAGCCCCCCACGACCTGGTTGCCAGACTTCACCAAACCTAAGTGTCAGAGGCAGGTGGGCTCTGCAGCAGGACCGGCTGACCTTCTGCAGCATGGCAATCACCTTTTGCATTGTCACTGCTGACTGCGGTCTCCTCTGCTTCATGGAGGTTACTGAGCACCATGGGATCCACTTCATGTCAGCAGCAGTATCTTTCCAAGCTGGGTCCTCGGCTTGCAACTCCACCTTTTGTCCTCTGTTTTAAAGATGTGCTGCTGCATCAGCTATTGAGTGGTAGATGACAGCACTGTCCTTGAACATCCCCATAAAGACAGCAGAATATGGAGTACAAAATTTGTAAAAAGTTTGAGGGAACAGAGCTTCTGAAGTATGGAGGTGTTGTAAGGCTGGAAGGTACTCATTGTTCAAGAAATACCTGGACGTCTTGAAACATCAATGAGGATTTCCTCTATGCTTTAATTAACAAGTCCTGCTTCTCCGAGTACTGCAACAAACTGACCACTATGAAGCAGGGCTGGACATGGGGATCTGTAGAATGGTGACATAATGTATAATGTGCTCTCTCTATGTCCATCTGATAATCCTGGAATAAATCTGAAATATCTTTGAAAAAGGCTGTTAGGAACCTATGTCTGCTCCTTCAATTCCTTCTACTGGTTTGTACATTCAAATATTTTTCCTCCTAACCCTGCTCTTCATGTCAACCTGATTGTCCTGGAGATGGGTATAGGAGTTAGCGAGGGACAGCATGAGCATCTCCAACTATCTGTGCAGTTGTCTGTCTACATAAGGTGGGCCTTATTTGCCACCACCCTCTTATTCAGGCAATGGAGATCTGTGTTGATGTCCTGCATTGCCACCTTCATATCTTTGAGGAAGTCAGTAAACTCCATTATTAGGAAATCCATCTTTTTCCTTTTTTAGGTTGACAGAGAAACTTTCGCAGTGAGTCATCCTCCACGGTAGTCAAGAAGATTGACCTGCATGAACAGTAAGAGTCCAGTCTTCATGGCTAAATACCCCACCATCCTGGTGCTTTGGGGGGGTCAGGCTGAGTTTACTGTTTCCCCATTGCAGAGGTAAGTTCTCCTAATGTGTTTTCAGCTAAAAGTATCAATTGAGAGCACATTTGTTGGGACAATTAGATCAGGGAGGAAGACAGCAATTTTTTTTTTCCCATAAAAACTTTTCTACCTTCAGGAGTAATGGGTGGTTCTTCAGCTCTAGTTCCATGTCCTGTGGCTGGCTTCTACCTCCTCCATGGTCCAGGTTGAGCATCCCCCATGGATTTCCCCCCATGATGGAGCCAGAAGGAGGATGGTTGTCCCCCTCCAGATAGTCAAATCCAGATTCCCCGTCTTGGATGGTGGAAGGGTCCCAGGGAGACAGGCAGAGCTTCATGTAGCCCATCCTCCCATCTTCCATTTTCTGAGTTCCCATGCTCCTGCTGTGGCAGCAGTACATGTGCATTGAGGGGCATCCATCTTGCACAGCTGCAGCTCCCTTCCTTGGAGTCACTCGAGCCTGCAGTGTTACTGGGCCTCCACCCAGTGGCAGTCATGAGGCAAGACAGCTTGCCACCCCACCCCAGCACAGGACATCTGTCTCTGGGATGCTTGAGCCTCTCCCACTCTAATGGCCTCATTAACCCTTGTTCATTCCTGAGCACAAGTCACCAGCATGGCAGGAGGTAAGGAGATAAATACATTAGTCCTGCACACCACTGGGACGGCTCGAGGGAGTGAGCTCTTAACTCAAGGTGCCATGTTCTCTCATGATGTTACTGAAAGTGTATTTTACCCTTCTTTAAAGCACAGAAAGGTGGTATATGATAGAGACTTTCAAGTTCCTGAAAAGAATAAACAAGGTGAACTGATGGGAACTATTTGACATGAGAAACAGTTTAAGGATGGGGGGGCATAAGTGGAAACTGACCAGAGGGAGGTTCAAGAGGGATATGAGAAGCTTTTATTTAACAGAAACGGTGGTGGAACCACAGAATAATCTTCCAGTCAAGGTTGTGGATTCAAAAACCATAAATGGTTTAAAGCTGAAGCAGAGATAAGGGTACAGTAGCTACACATGGCAGTAGTAGTTGGGAGGGAAACAGGGGCCTAGATAGTGAGGGCTATTTCCCTGTATGGAGAATAGGTTCTGGGGTTCCTATGGAACTACAGGCAGACTACGTGGCCCATTGGTCCTTTTCTGTTGTGATAGTCTATGTTTCTACCATTAGAGAATGCTAACTCTTATTCAGTTTTTTTGTTGATTTATACAGTATACTGTATACAAACAGTACTCACCATTGCAGTAGCTAGCAAGGCCAATACATTGGTAGGTTTCATTGGGAAATAAATGATAGAGAAAATTAGGTAAAAATGTCACTATACTGGGACTAGTTAGACTCTATCTGGAGCACTGTGTGCAATTTTTACCACATTACAGAAAATACATAAAGGAACTGGGAAAAGTACAGTTTAGAACTACAAAGATAATTAGGGGTTAGAAAACATGCCAGACAAGGAAGGACCAGATAACTCTGGGGCACACCTATCAACCTCATGCCTCTTAAATCAAGGATATGGCTTAAGAAAATCAGGAGCAAATGACCAAAATTTGAGACATGTCTGAAAAAAAAATATATTACTATTAGCTCAGGAAGCTGTATACAATATGGTGCTTAGTGTGAATATAATTTTCTTAATGAGAACTAGCCTGTAACACTAATGGTTGACATAATGATTGTATGATACACATCCATGCATACAGGGATGTTAAATGTTTTGAGAGATGGATCACATTTTTGAAGAAAAATCATGAATGTCCCTGAAAATTAGGGACAGCTGTGAGGTGTGAACAGGAGTTGTTCTCAGAGAAAAGTAGATTTCTAGAAGACAAGACTGAAGGATTCAAACTCATGACAGGGTAAACTAAACAGAGCCGAACAAACTTGTATTCGGGATAACAGAACCAGGGGTCATGATGACTTCAAGGTAAGGGAGAGTCAGGAGGGAAGTACAGAAATATTTTTTTCGCCATGAGAGGGACAGCCTTTGTAGAATGAATTACCAGAGAAGGTGATAAATGCAGATCATGTTCAGAGTTTCAAGAGTAGTCTAGATAGCTACCTGAAGAGAAAAGGCATTCCAGGTTACTGCTTTTAGGATAATAGGGAGGTGAACGAGACAGGACATACTGTATGTTCTTAGTTCATCTCAGCAAACCTATGCAATCGGTACCTATGTACTGTATGGTGCATATTATTTCATTTGTCTGCATCCCAAAATGCTTTTTAATCCAAGAGAGGGAGAAGAGAAAATATGTTTACGATTAGGCACACACCAGGAGGTTCATACACAGAGATGGATTAGACAGAGATGTTAAGTACAGGGAGGTTAATTGATTAGCTCAGGGTCACACTGTAATGAAGTAGTGGGATTCAAACCCATGATCTCCAGATTCTCAGTGCTGTACTCTAATCAAAAGGCCAAACTGTCTCCCTTGAGAGCTGCAGCACAAACACTTCTGAATACTGTCCAACTTGGTGGAGGCAGGTGGGGGGGGGGGGCAAGGATGCAGGAATTGGGAGACTCTTTTAAAGATTAGATATTTTTGTTATCTTATTACTAGAGTATGAAATGATAAAATTAAAACTCTGCAAAGAAACTGCACTGGGAGGCTGGATTGGGGCAGGGAAGGATGGGAGCAGGGCTGGATGGGAGGAAAAACAGGGGGTTGTTTAAAATTTGTCTGCACAACACCGGTTCATCAGAATAATAATAATAATAATAATAATAAGCTTTACACAGCAATCGTATCGGTATTCATGCACTATGGTACTGAGGCTGCATCACAAAAACCTACATTAGCCCAAGTAACCCCTAATCATGTTTGCTTTCATTTTAGAAGATAATATCTAGCAAGAAGTACAACTTGTCTTTACTTTCCAGGGTAGAAGATTACTGGACCAACTCCAACCTGGAGTTGGAATCCTAAAGTCAGGAGCAGGGGCAGAGCCCCCATGGGGGGTAGGGGGCACCCGCCACGAAAACACTTCATAGAACAGGCGGCACAATACCTGCGCCAGTATTATGCCATCGCTGTGGGGGAGATCGGCATTGTCACTGACGACAAAACTTGGTGCTTCTGCTCCAAACCCCCACTGCACAAGAAGCAGTACTAGACAATCTCTGCATGTTCGCTTCTTTAACATCTCTCAGTTGCAAAGGTCTTTCGCATACTGAGCCCCCATATGGCTTAATGAACTCCATCCTGATATAACCAATGGGCCCAAACTGGGGCCATTTAAGAGAAAACTCCTGCAACACCTCACCAATCTTAGCAGCAGTGACTGTTGGCCAACCTGAACAGTTTTGACTGCCAGCAGTGTTTCTGTTAGCCCTGTTTTTTTTTAATCACTGACTTCCTGCTCTCTTCACCCTTGGCCTTCCCTCCTCCTCCCCCCACCCCCAGTTACCCATACTAATCCCCTCACCTTATTCTGCCTTCTATTTTCCTCCATGAGGCACTTATCTCCACCCAATACCTCCCTCATCCCTCCTGGTCATGTTTAGTAGCTCCATACTCACATTGTGTGAAACTTTACATTCCCCTATATTGTTAATCTGTATCACTGCACTTATGCTATTGTACTGATCCAATTTTAAAATGTTTGTACTGTGTTTTCTCAAATTATGAAATGTACGTTATGAGTTATCTTTTGATGACATGGAACCTTTGTAAATGAGCATCCAGCTCAAAGGTGATATTTCAAGACCTCAATAAATAAAAAAAAAACTGTGAGCTCTACAGATTTCACAATCAGCACCTTAAATCCCCCCCCCCCATGACAGATTCCAGAGCAAGTGTGCCCAACTCCTTAAAGGAAATGTGAGGGGATAAGAAGGGCCAACAATCCACACCCCAAAAAAGAAAAAGAGCAGCAGGAGGAATGGAGAATGGAGGTAGCACAAAATTCAGGAGGAGTGGTGAATGTTTGGTCAGTTTTTATATCTGTTGGGGGGGGGTACAAAGTAAGTTAGCAGCTGCCCTACTAAACTAAACTTAGTCTTTTAATTCATAGGTTTAGTGTGGTCAAACAGGCACAGTATGTCCAGGTGCTTATGATTCTACTTTGGCCATATTCTCTCTAGGTCTCATGACTAACATCTTTCCAGTTTCACACAAGGAGACAGAGGAACTTGGCCCAGCTGACTGAAGGACAGTTGAGGGAATTTGACGGGTCATCACCACTAAATGTTCCAGAGAAATGTATGGTCATACACTGGAAATTCAGACTTCTACCTGCAGATTGAATTGCTAAGGTTCATACTAAGATGAGAAGTGAGCAAGAAAGCTGTACAGCTCATAAAGGCTCACATACTAACCAAGTTTAACAATAGGACACCTGTTTATTGAATAATTAATAATTATCCAATCTAGCTTTGAAAATGTCTTTATTCTTACTTATTATAACACACAAAGGCAACGTATTCCAAGGTTTGATTACTCTTGAAGTATAAAAATATTTCCTTTTAGTATAGTTGAAAGATTTACATAACAATTGGAGTGGGTGGCCTCTAATATTATATGATGAATCTTTAAAGTTTACTCCCAAATCTACCATTAGTACAGGGTCCAGAACTATATCGTAAAGTTATAATAAATCACCACTACCTACGAGTTTCTAAAGAAAATAGATTGAGATCACACAGTCTAGTATTTGTTTTGATCTTTGTCGGGGAGGCAAAGAAAAAGCCCTAGTGGAGAAAACCTTGGGGGAATGAACGCTTTAACATAGAAACATATAAACATAGACTTTGACAGCAGATAAGGACTGCTTGACCCACCCAGTCTGCCCATTTCCCTACCTATTGGATAAGCTGCTGATCCTAGTTAACCAACAGCCTACTTCTTCCTAACCCCCACCAGAATTGCCTTATGTCTGTTCCATTCATTCTTGAATTCCTCTACTCTTTTTGACCCCACAGCCTCCTCAAGAAGGCTTTTCCATGCATCCACAACCCTCTTCATGAAAAAATACTTCCTCACATTGCCCCTGAGCCGTCCCCCCCCTCTATCTTCAAATTATGTCCCCTTGTTCTTGCACGTCTCTTTTTCTGAAAGCTGCTACCTTCTTGGACTTTGTTGATTCCCTTGAGGTACTTGAAAGTTTCTATCATGTCCCCCCTCTCCCTCCTTTCCTCGAGGGTATACATATTAAGCTCCTTTAGTCTCTTTTTGTATGGCTTCTGGTGCAGACCCTGAATCATTTTAGTTGCCCTTCTCTGGACTACCTCCATCATGTCTATGTCCTTGCAGAGATGGGGTCTCCAGAACTGCACACAGTACTCCAGAAGGTGTCTCACCAACTGTCTGTACAGAGGGATTACAGCTTCCTGTTTTCTACTGGCAATGCCTCTCCCTAACCATCTCAGTATCCCCCCAGCCCTCCTTACCACCTTCTCAAATTTCTTGCTCGTCACATTGCTTGCTAACCATAAGGTCATCTGATAAGACTACCCCCAGTTCCCTTTCCATTTTTGTTGTTGTTAGTAACTCCCCCCCAATAGTGTACTCTTCCCCTGAGTTTTTGTTTCCCAGGTACATTACTTTGCACTTGTTTGCATTGAATTTAAGCTGCCATACATTTGACCATTTCTCCAACCTTGCCAAAACCCTTCTCATCCTTTCCACTCCCCTTGTGTATCAATCCTGTTGCAGATTGTTGTATCGTCTGCAAAGAGGCATACCTATCCTTCCAGTCCCTCTGCAATGTCACTTATAAAGACATTAAAAAGGACTGGTCCCAGTACCGAATCCTGGAGTACCCCACTAGTAACCCTCCTTTCTTTGGAGTGGACTCAGTTTACTATTACCCTCTGTGTCCTGTTGTCCAGCCAATTTTTTACCCAGGCTACCACCCTGGGACCCACTACCTAGCTGGCTAATTTATTTATTAATCTTTTGTGTGGGACTGTGCCAAATGCCTTTCTAAAGTCTAGGTAGACCATGTATACTGCCCCTCCCTGGTCTACTACTTTGGTCACCCAGTCAAAGAAATCTATTCGTCTGACATGACCTTCCTGCTGTGAATCTATGCTGCCTTGGGTCCTTTGCCCCGCTGGCCTCTAGGTACTCAACAATTCTTTCTTTCAGAAATGATTCCATCCTTTTCCCTACCACTGAGGTCAAACTAACAGGTCTGTAGTTTCCTGCCTCTGCTTTGCTCCCACTTTTGTGAAGGGGAATCACATCCACCCTCCTGCAGTCCTCAGGTACCACACCATCCTCCCATGATTTGTTAAAAAGAGTAGTCAGTGGTGTCACTAGTTCTCACCTTAGTTCTTTCAGAATTCTGGAGTGAATCCCATCAGGTCCCATTGCTTTGTCCACCTTCAGTTTCAGGAGTTCTTTCAGGACCCTTTCTTCTGTGAATGGACTGGAATCAACCCCTCTAGCCAGAGTGCTTCTATTGATTCGAATAGGTACCTCCCCCTCATCTTCTTTTAGGTCAGGATTAGTTATGAGATTAGTATTTTATGAACACTCAAGGAAGTTAAAAGATCAGAAGCCACATACACAATAGAAGTAGTGGGTGGTGGCATTCAGGAGTGCACTGGGCTCCTCGTGTTGCCACCTACCAAAACTGCCATACAGATACAGGTGCTGCTGTCTGCAATGGGCAGAATGTCTCCGGCACTTGAAGTGCTGCACTTGATTTTACAAATTGCAGTTCCAGGCATTAGTTGTTACACATAGGCTATGTGATCACTACTATTCTGGAACTGCCATCAGTACCAGGGATACCCCTGCCCTTTAGAAATTTGCCAGCAGAAAAGGACCAATTGGCCCATCCAGTCTGCCCAATCACCCCCCCCCCCGGCCTGTTTATCTTACCCCCTCCATTCCAAGCCATTTGAACTTTTATTTAGTCCCATGTAGTTGTCCCAAGCCCTCTTGAGTTTGCTCACTGCATCTACTCCCACCACCCATTCTGGCAGCCTATTCCAAGAACCACCACTCTCTCAGTGAAGAACTTCCTCCTCGCATTTCCTTCAAATCTGCCCCTTGAATGTGTGTCCCCTAGTTGATTTGTTTTAACTCATCCTTAATATGCTACCCTCCCTCACCTTGTTTATATCCTTCAGATATTTGAAGGTTTCTACTATATCCCCCCCCCCTTTCCCTCCTCATCCCCAGTGTGTACAGGTTTAGTTCCTCTAGCTTCTCCTCGTATGACCTCCTCTGCAGCCCCTGAACCATCTTGGTTGCCCTTCTCTGGACCCTTTCTGACCTGTTTTTGTCACCCTGCAAGTGAAGCCTCCAGAACTGGACCCCGTATTCCAGATGTGGTCTGACCATAGTTTTGTACAGTGGCATGATCACCTCCTTCTTCCTGCTTGTAAAACCCCTCCCTATGCATGCCAACATTCTGTTCGCCTTCCCCATCGCCTTATTGCATTGGTTCCCCACCTTCAGGTTATCCGAAAATGAGGATCCCCAGGTCCTTTCCTCCTCAGTTACCTCATGTCCCCTCCCCAGCCAGTATTTTGCCCTTGGGTTTCTACTCCCTATGTGCATAATCTTGCATTTTTTTGCAATTAATTATAATTGTCACTTTCCTGACCACTCCGCCAGCTTGACCAGGTGCTCCCTCATTTTTTCCACCCCTCCCATTGTGTACACCTTGTTACAGATCTTCGTGTTGTCTACGAACAGACACACCTTCCCATTCAGGCCTTCTGAAATGTTACCAAAGTATATGGTGAATAGTATGGGACCCAACATGGACCCATGAGGAACCTCACTTGACACCACTCCCTCTGTGGAGTGCACCCCATTTACCACCACCCTCTGAGTTCTACCCTCCAGCCAATTTTCCACCCAGTTTACTATTTTGTTCCCCACCCCTTATCTACCCAACTTGCTTATTAGTCTTCTCCGAAGGAAGGTGTTGAAGACCTTTCTAAACTCCAGATTGGTCACATCCGCCGCCCCCCCCATCACATATTTCCCTCACTCCATCAAATAATTCAATCAGGTTGGTCTGAGATGACCTACCCCTTGTGAACCCATACTGGTTTTCATCTATGAGCCCCTCCTCCCCCAGATATTTTGCCAGCCTTTCCTTTATAAGTGCCTCCATCAGCTTACCCACCAGCGAGGTAAGGCTAACCAGATGATAGCTGCCCGACTCTTCCTTCCCTCTCCCTTTGTGCAATGGCACCACATCAGCCCTTTTCCATTCCCCCAGGACTCTCCCCTTGTCTAGAGACAGATTAAATAACTTTGTGAGTGATGCTGCTAGCTCCTCCCTTAACTGCTTGAACACCCTAGGGTGGATTTCATCGGGACCCATTGTCTTGTCTGTCTGCAGGTTTCCTAACCCCTCCAATACTCTATCCTCTGAAAAGGGGTTTGTGTCCATCTCCCTGCCCCCTTCCCCTGTTGTTTAGCTCTGGTCCCTGTCCTTCTTCCACAATCGTGAAGACTAAGGTAAAGTATTTGTTTAGCAGATTTGCTTTCTTCTCATCTTCTTCTATCAGAACTCAACCTCCCCTCTTAGCCTCATAATCCCCTGCTTGCTTTTCCTGTATTCACTTACATATCAGAAACATTTCTTGTTTCCCCTTTTGGTCTCCCTTGCTATTTTCTTCTTCATATTTGATTTTGCTCTCCTGACTATTTTCCCTGCTTTATTTACCTTTTCCCTGTAAGCTTCCCTATCCTCCATCCCCTGTGAAGCTTTGTAGGTCCTGAAAGCCTTCTTTTTTTCCCTGACTGCTCTTTCCACCTCTGTTGTAAACCAAAGTGTTTTCCTCCCTCTCTTGTGTTTACTCCCTGTCCTGATGCACTCTTCTTTCACCATCAGAATTCCCATCTTTGTTGCTCCCCATAATTCATCAACTCCCTCTAGATTCTCTTTCCCTTCTAGTTCCTTCTTGAAATTTTCTTTCATTCTTGAAAAAAATCTGCTTTCCTGAAGTCCAGTACCCTAGTAGAGAACCTATTCTTATCTGCCCCAGTCTGAAGACTAAACCATACCATCCTGTGGTCACAATTTCCCAGATTTTCAAAGCGTTAGTGCACTAACCTGTGAGCTAGTGCAGGGATATACTTGCAACCCCTATACTGTGTAATAGTAGATAAAGCCAAAGTTTATTGTTTGACAAATCTGCCTTCACAATTACAAACATCCCATCATCATTCACATATGAATTACTGTATTAGCGAAACAACATAGTCATTAAAAATGCATATGTATTGAACAAAGGAGCACAAGGTAGTGATGTTACACAAAATGGTCCTTGTGACTACATCACACCAGAAAACAGTGACTGCATATGGGGGACACTTCAATTCATCCCAGTCATTTTGCTCCACAACAACTCACCTCAGACTATTAGCTCTGACATCAATCAGCTCCCATGTCAGTTCATCCCCAGACAATTCTCTCCCACTACATATTGCACTGTACTTCAAGAAAAATTACAGTATTACTTCCACTTTTACAACCCTCAAGAGCATTGACTCACCCAGTGGGTGAATTGCACCCACCTGGAATTTATTTTATAATACTTATGCTGGGTGCGAATTATCCTGGGACAAATTGATGTGGTAGTCAATTGACGCTGGAGCGGGTTGTGAAAGAGTGAAATGATTTGGATGAATTGACATGTAGCTCTATGTATAGGGCACCAGATTCTGGATGTACTGTATGTTATGAAGCAAGTACATAACTAGTATTCCTTGCATTTACTTTGCACAATCAAATAGTGACTGTGTATGGGGCCCCAAATTTTGGATGTAGGTTTTAAAACAAGTAACTAGTAACCAAGTCTTCAAATGATATGAGCAAGAATTTGTTAGAAGTAGCAAGAGCATCTCCTAGTCTGAGTGAATGTCCTAAACATTTATAGGGATCTAATCACTTTTAGGGATAAGGATGTAACGAAATTTCATGAATCATGAAGTAGGCATACTAGATCTTTTCTCATAGCAGTTGAGGACGAGGTCTTGAAATCTTGGGGGACAGAAACTTATTAAAAATGTTTATTGGATACATTATGAATAGGTTTGAAAAATTAATAGATAGAAATTCCATTTTACAAATGGTCAGTTTTTGCACTTTTCAACATTAGAGTATAAGAATCTAGGGGTATTTGATTGAGATTTGCAAGATATAGGCAGGTGAGTTTATTTTTAGACACCCTTTCACTGAGGCTCAGGGTGCTATATAGGGATGTACAAATAAATTGACAATAATTAAACTAAATAATATTAAAAACAATTAATGGCTCCAATACGTACATTATAATTTAACTAACAGCATAATCAAATTCAAAATTATCTTAAGCAGTGTGCTTGCTAATATACTGTAGATTAAACTTTATGGTCCCTTAATGGCCTCCACTGAGCTGCGGAGAGAATGGGATGTGGAAGGTTGTTCTAGAGAACTGATGCAGCCACAACAAGTGCTTATCACCACACGAGTTTAGCCCAAACTGGGAACTGACTAAAGGAGAGCATCAGTCAAACTGAGGGGATGACAGAGGTATGGAGGGTCAGGAGATCTTTCAGATATCCAGGTCCCATACTGTGTAGATCTACGTACACCAACAAACTTATCTTGCAGCAAATGCTCCATGAGTAGGCAGACAGTGCAGATCATGCAGCATGGGGGTGATTTGCTTCCCTTTGATACATACCAGAGATAAACTTGGCTGCTGCATTCTAGACCAACTGCAGGTGGAATATTAGACTTCCAGATAACTCTAGGTAGACAGCGTTGCAGTAATTGAGACTGGCATGACAAAGGCATGGACTATCATAACCAGGCCACCAGGCACCACATTCTGTTTGAGATATTTTGAAGATGGAAACAGCCTCTATAGATGACAGTCAATGTGTGCTGCTCAATCATCAGTCTGAAATCCATAGTGACTCATAGATTTCTAACTGCATCAACAGTTCCAAGGCTGATGCGATTTAAAGATAGCAACAAGGCATCACTCCTTGTCTTTGCCAACTCTTGGAAACCTGGTTCAACAATGACCACTTCAGTCTTGAGTTGAGACATAATCATTTGGAGGCCATCCAGTTATTCACCTCTTGAAAATGATGACAAACAACAGGGCCTGCATCAACACCATTGTACGAATAAGACATGTATAGCTGAGCATCATCCGCAAAGCAGTGAAACTCTAAACCATACTGTCTTATAATGTCACCTAGAGGCATCATGTACTTGGCAAACAGAATAGGAGGCAAGCTTGTGCCTTGAGGTGCACCACAGTAAAGCCCAGCTGTTTCAGAGGTAGAATTAGTTCGAGCAACTATTGTGAACTTTCATTAAGGAAGAACTCAAAAAATGCAACACAACACACATTCCAGCAGCTCCTCATGGTCCTCAGTATCAAGTGCCAATGAAAGATCAAGAAGAACCAAAATAGATTATACCCTCTGTCTCTCAGTAGTGAGGAGATCACTGAACACCTTGATGAGAGTCATCTCTGTGCTGTGAAGAGGACAACACCTTGCTGGAGAGGCTCACAGATATCAAACCATTCCAGGTGTGCCTTTATTTTTCCTATGCCCAGCACATTGACAATGTTGCCAGGTCTGTTAACCTCAGGATTGGGTTACTCCACCAACATAAACATAATCTAATGCAAGAAGCCCTTGGACTCACTATCTATAGTTCAATAGTTTCCATTGTTAACTATGGTCTGGTCATCTATGGCTCAGCCACCACCACCTCCCTTGGCAGAATATCTATGGCACTTAATAAAGCTTGCATACTTCTTACTGGGGCAGCACACCTTACCCATATGTGCGATCTGTATGAGCAATCAGGTTGGCTTGAGTTATATGGGAAGATCCAATACCAAACATGCTTGTGAAGAAAAAGGCACTTCTTGGGCTCATGCCCCATGGTGTCACAAACCTTCTAAACCCCTTCTCCTGCTCTCAGCACACATGTAGCTCATCCAAACAAATCATCCCTGTTCCAAGATGCCAGACTACCTAAGGGCAACGCTCGTTTGGTTATAGGGCACCACTGTGGTTTAATGCTCTGCCTACTGAAATCTCCTCCATACCAAAAATGGGACAGTACAAAACTAATCTTCACCAACACCTCATAGTTAACAAGAAGTGCCTTTTTCATCACAAGCATGTTTGGTATTGGATCTTCCCATATAACTGAAGCCAACCTGATTGCTCATACAGATCACACATACGGGTACGGTGTGCTGCACCAGTAAGAAGTATGCAGACTTTATTAAGTCCAGGTATGCTGTGGCTGTATAACATTTGATAGCCCAGCTTTGAGTCAAAATAACTGCCTTGCTGAGTTTGAGCTGAAGTGCTGCAGTGAGAGAGCCTGTTTTACCCTCCCCAGTACCTTTGCTAGCTGCCGGTAACTGGGATCCAACACAGAAGTGAAACTGACCTGAAAGCATCACTAGAGGAGGAGGAGGGGCTGCGCCACATAAAAACTTGCGCTGCTTTTGAACTGCTCCAGGTACGCTGTTGCTGTATAACATCTGATAGCCCAGCTGTGAGTCAAACTAACTGCCTTGCTGAGTTTGAGCTGAAGTGCTGCAGTGAGAGAGCCTGTTTTACCGTCCCCAGTGCCTTTGCTAGATGCTGGTAACCGGGATCCAGCGCGGAAGTGAAACTGACCTGAAAACATCACCAGAGGAGGAGGGGCTGCACCACATAAAAGCTTGCACTGCTTTTGAACTGCTCCAGGTACGCTGTGGCTGTATAACATCTGATAGCCCAGCTGTGAGTCAAACTAACTGCCTTGCTGAGTTTGAGCTGAAGTGCTGCAGTGAGAGAGCCTGTTTTACCGTCCCCAGTGCCTTTGCTAGATGCTGGTAACTGGGATCCAGCGCGGAAGTGAAACTGACCTGAAAACATCACCAGAGGAGGAGGGGCTGCACCACATAAAAGCTTGCACTGCTTTTGAACTGCTCCAGGTACGCTGTGGCTGTATAACATCTGATAGCCCAGCTGTGAGTCAAACTAACTGCCTTGTTGAGTTTGAGCTGAAGTGCTGCAGTGAAAGAGAGCCTGTTTTACCCTCCCCAGCGCCTTTGCTAGCTGCCGGTAACCGGGATCCAATGCGGAAGTGAAACTGACCTGAAAACATCACCAGAGCAGGAGGGGTTGCACCACACAAAAGCTCGCACTGCTTTTGAACTGCTCCAGGTATGCTGTGGCTGTATAACATCTGATAGCCCAGCTGTGAGTCAAACTGACTGCCTTGCTGAGTTTGAGCTGAAGTGCTGCAGTGAGAGAGCCTGTTTTACCTTCCCCAGTGCCTTTGCTAGATGCTGGTAACTGGGATCCAACTCGGAAGTGAAACTGACCTGAAAACACCACCAGAGGAGGAGGGGCTGCACCACATGAAAGCTTGCACTGCTTTTGAACTGCTCCAGGTACACTGTGGCTGTATAACATCTGATAGCCCAGCTGTGAGTCAAACTAACTGCCTTGCTGAGTTTGAGCTGAAGTGCTGCAGTGAGAGAGCCTGTTTTACCCTCCCCGGTGCCTTTGCTAGCTGCCGGTAACTGGAATCCAATGCGGAAGTGAAACTGACCTGAAAACGTCACCAGAAGAGATGGGGCTGCACCACATAAAAGCTTGTGCTGCACGCAGCACGAGCATGAGTAGTGTAAGTGCCACTCGGTAACAGAAAAAGGACTCTAAAAAGTATCACAACTTGAATTAGGCAGGTTAGTAAAAACTCATAAAAGACACTGAAAGAGGTTTAATATTGTTTTAAGTTGCCTGTGACTTATTTTACAATTAAATTGAGATTGTTTGGTTTATAGACACAGTTAACTTTTAAACTGTTTAAAGGTCACAGAGTATTTTTAGAGTACAAAGTTTAAGGTGTGACAAATTCTAGTATATATGATAAAGTTAATATATTTGTAGTGAGTTCTATAAAAGGGTAATAAGTCTAGTGTTTTTTCAAAATTAAGTAATAATAATCAAGTAATAAGATGAAGAGCTTTTTGATTAAACTGATGGGATTGTTGGTGGGAATTTCTTGTTTAGTACAAATTTATGGTTCAGTTACATCTGATTCTCCAGGGAATAGAACTGGTGTGTACCTGAATCTTTGTCAGCCTAGAATGAGCCAATTAAGAACAAATAAATTGATTAGAGGGAGAAATCCCTTTAAATTGGTTAGACAACAGATTCAGAATACTCACCAGTTAGTCTCTTGTAGAAGTTTCTCTTCAACAAACCAGATGTTTTTGATATCTTTAGTTCTTTGTGAGGACACAGAAATGAACCCAGGATCTGAGGGTGGGACCATTAAGTTGGTATTGGATAATGCTAGAAGTTTGATTAGTAAAATGGACCTCCTCAGAGCATGGGTTGAAATGGAAAAACCAGATATAGCTATTTTAACTGAAACTTGGCTAAAAAAGGAAATCCTTTAACCTGAAATTGAACTCAGTGGTTTTTATTGTTATAGACCGAGTCAGGGGTCATGGGGGGAGGGCCTTAATTTACACGACACAATTTACAGTAGGTTCTTCTAAGATTATTTATACTGGGAAAATAGAAGGAATAGAATGCCTGTTGTTAAAAAATCATACAATTAACCTGATTGTGGGTGCTGTTTATTCTCCACCTAAGATAAATACTATACATTTTGAGAAATTTTCACATATTATAATGGAATGTATAGGCCAAACAAATGCAATTTTAATGGGTGATTTTAATGTTGCCTGGGTATGTTCCAGGGGTCGGGTCTTGGAAAATTCTATGAAATGCTTAAACCTGGTACAGATAATTGATACTCCTACAAGGAAAGGAAAATTAACAAGTAAAAGAGGTGTACTGGATTTGTGTTTTATATTCCCTGAATTGACTGTAGTAAATAAAGGGGTTGGGGAACCCAATTTGGGGGATCATAATGTAATAAAATGTATTATTACCTTGGAAACTAACGTAGCTCCAACTATTAAATTTCCAACAGAGTATAAAAGAAGTTACATAACGTTTAATAAGCTGTTATTTAGGAATTATCTGCAGGGTTTACCATGGCACAGAATTTTCCTAATTCCTAACCTGAATTTATCTGTACAGGAATTTACATTAATGTTTATTGAGGCATGTGATCAATTTGCTCCTTGGAAAAGAGTTGTTCAAAAACAAAATCACTTGCCATGGGTAACCCCAATTATAAAGAAGTTAATCAGGGCAAAGAATCAACTTTGGAAAAAAGCAAATAAACCTTGAAATCGGAAGTATGGGATAGTTTTAAAAAAACAAGAAATAGAGTGGTTCAGGAAATAAGGAAATTGAAAGCATCCTATTATAAACAAAGGATTAAAGAAACAACATACCCAAAACAATATTGGTCCTTAATAAAAAAATTTACAGACCCTGTTAGAAACCAAACAGAGATAAAACTTAGCCAAAATGGAACTGTATTTGAAATGATAGTGCTGCAGAGATACTGAATAATTACTTTACTGAACTCCCTGATTTGAATTTGGGAACTGTGACTAAAACAAAAAATGGCCAGAATGTGGATCAAAATATACAATCTGAAAATCTTCAGGAAAATTATGTACCAAAGTTTCGATTTAAAGTAGTGACAAATTTAGAGGTATAAAAAATAATAAATAACTTAAAGATAAATAAGGCTTGTGGTCCTGACAAGATTGAAAATAAACTTCTAAAGGAAGCTGTCCAAGAAATATCACCTATCTTGAGGGATATTTTCAACTAGAGTCTCAGGAAGGGATTGTTTCCATCAATTTGGAAGCAGGCAAAAATTATTCCAATTAATAAGGGGGGTGATTCAATGGACACTTCAAATTACCGACCAATAGCACTGTTGTCAACAGTTTCCAAAATTCTGGAAAAAAACGTTCATGGGCAGTTAATGGAATATCTTGAAAAATACCAGAAAATAACTCTGTTTCAATCAGGCTTTAGACAGGGTAGGTCCATGGCTATTGCACTTATGGACTTTCTACATTTAATTGTTACTCCATTGGAGGAGGGGAGGTCAGTGGGTGCGGTTTATGTGGACCTATCAAAGGTATTTGATATGGTGAATCACTGTATTTTAGTAAAAAAACTAAACAAATGGGCATGGAGGAAGAACCCTGCAATTGGTTTAGATCATATTTAAATAAGAGATCTCAGTTTGTAATATTAAATGTTCATAAGTCAGGTTTGGGTCTTACGACAAGAGGGGTACCCCAGGGTTCGATCCTGGGACCCCTCTTGTTTTTGGTTTATTTGAATGATTTACCAAAACACATAAAAAGTGCACAAGTCAGACTTTATGCGGATGACACAGTCTTGATAGCAGCAGGAAGGAATTCAGGAGAAATAGAATAAAAATTACAAGGTGATTTTTTAGCCCTACAAAATTTCTTTTCATCACTTGGGCTTTTGATAAATAGTAAAAAGACACAAACAATATGTTTTGGTATAGAGAGGAAAAATAAAACAATTCCAAAAATAACAATTACAACTCAGGAAGGAAAACTTTTAGAGCAAACCCAAGTATATAAATATTTGGGTATTCAAATGACCCAAAAATTAAGTTTTGAACAACATGTAATAGAACTAATTAAGAAAACAAATTCAAAATTATGGGTAATGAGACGTATATCAAATTGTTTAACAAAAGAAATGTGATTGAGTATAGCAAATCAATTAATATTACCATGATAGATTATGGGAGTCACATTTATAGGCATACTTCTAAAAAGCAGTTAGGAAATTTGGAAGTACTTTATAATAAAATAGCAAGATTTGTATTGAAATGTGATATTGGTACTCATCATTGTGCAATGTATACTGAATTAGGTTGGAATTCACTACATCAGTGGGCTAAGGGAAATCTGGTTAAACCAGATACAAGGATTACTTAAAAATAGATCACAACATTATTTGGCAGGAAACCTTCTAAAACCAGATCATGGACTGAATTTACGAAAATCAGGAGCTAGAGATCTTTTGATTCCAAAAATAAAAAATAGTTTCAGTAGTATGACCTTACAATATAAGGTTTCTACCAGTTGGAATGGACGCCCCCCTTCTCTTAGAGATTTAATTGTATCCACTTCAGAGTACAAAACAGAAGTAAAACATGAGCTGTGTTTTAGATGTCTATGTAATAGGTCGTTTTTTTAAATAACATTACATGAGTTGTTTGCGTATAAGATGTAATTGACAGAGATCTTTTATGTTGTTATGTAACTGTGTGAGTGGCATGTGTATTAGTCAAGTAAGAATGATATGTATTGTATGACTGTAATCATGAATATTGTAACTCTTGTAACTTAAACTTTGTATAAACAGGTTTGCCTTGTAAATAGGGATTCTTTGAATACTAATGGCAAAAAATTCTGTATAAATAAATTTTTACTTACTTACTAACAGTTTCTGTGATTGCTTCACCTATCTGGACTCTCTCACAGTAATCACTGATCATCCATGAGTGCCTTCTCCACTCACCCATGGTCTGAACTCTCCCTCCTATATAACTTTGTCCTATGCCCTACTCTCCCTCCCTCTACTTGTGCTTTCCCTTTCCACCCCCTCCCTCCCCTGGATCCTGCTGTATCCACCTCCACCTACCTTTTACCTTCTTTTTATCCCCCCTTTCCCCCTTGTTTGACAATGCCCTCCGGGTTGCAACTTTTCTTTTGGTTGCATAGGTTATTAGTTCATGACACATTGTATGTTGGGATTCTCTGCAACTCAGCTTAGACTGTTTATATATTGTTAAGTTGTTACTTTATCCAGTTTCCTATTGTACGAACGTTTGTTCGCCCTTCCCTGCTGACGTGGAGCCTTCGAAAATTATCTGGTTTGTGCTCAAAGGTTGTAATCCAAGAAAGAATAAATCAATAAAAATAAATAAATAAAATGTATCTACATCACCACCACTATCTCAATCATCTTCCCCAGAAAGGCAAGGTTTAAGACAGGCCTGTAATTCAGCTGAACATGAAGATCATCATTGATGTTAACAATGATCACAAGATAATAATTTGATAAAAACTTATCCAGTCTTAAAGTAGAACTGTATCTATTTGTCAACAAGATTTTCGTCACATAGTTGTATTAGCAAAACTGTATTTATGGTAAAAAAAAACAGTAATTCACCCATTTTGTTTTAATTTTATTTCATTCCTGAACTACAATATGTGGTTTTGAAATTTTAAAATTTCCTGATCTTTTGCTATGCCCCCACAAAAAAAAAAATAATACAAATCTTGGTGTGGTGCATTGTTGTTTACCTTCAGAGACATATATCAGTACTATTCAACTGTGAGGCAGCCTGGCTCAGTTAGTAGCACAATGGTTTCTGGTCCATGAGGTCACTATGATTTAGTCCCACACCAACACTTGGGTTCATAATCTAAATGCTAGCACTCTAGTAGAGTATTGGGGGGGGCACTTACTGCTGGGTTGTGCTGTACTTCTAATGATACATTAACCAAGGCCCTTCCCCTGTGCACACTCCCCAAGCATATCTCAACCTGGTCTAATCCTGTCTACCCCTATAGTATTTGGAGCCCTGCATCTCATTGCTGTGACAAATCCTAACATATATTTCTGACCACCCTGTGGTGCTATTCGTTTTTCACTTGCAGTGTTAATTACCTTCTTTGACCCTATGTAATTTCTAATATTTAATGTTGTGGTATGTTATTTGACTGTATATGTGATTGCTGATATCATGTTATGCTTCATTGGCTGTATATATCCTGTTAACTGACTCTGACCTATGCTATATGTAATATTCCTGTACTCGTATCATGTACTTTGTCTATCATTGTTTGTACCTCCTGGGTCATGCCTGAAAATAGTCATTTCATGGCTAGCGCACCTACCCAGTAAACAAAAACTAAATATGTAAATAAATAAATACATTTCTTGTGCACTGCTGCCTTGGGGGTTGTCCAGATGGAAGTACAGTAAGGGAACCCAAGGCATTTTTTATAAGAGAGGGGGATATTTTTTTATTTAAGTAAAATCTCATCAATCAAAACATAGAGAAAAATACAAATCATCTAACACAAATCTGTTATAGAATCTTATGTATCTCAATCAGAAAGGAAAAAGAACAGGTTAAAAGCTCACCTGAAAATGGAAAAAAAAGGAAAAGACATATTGGGCTGGATATTCAAACTGCGCTATTTTGTGGCGCAAGCCTTACACTACAAAAATAGTTGCATGAGGGGTGGCAGGCTATTCAACTGAGCTGTACTATTGAGCAACTCCTTTGAATATCACCCCCTGGCCACAGCCACTGTGCATGGTGCAGTGGAACTTGCACCACCGCATGTGGTCAGAGTGGAGCATTCAAGTTGCGGTGGCGTGAGTACCATTGTGCCATGCACAAATTTCCCATATTCAAAAGGTGACATGCAAATGGGGCTACAATTCATGCAAGGTGCAGGGGGGGCCATTTGCATCTATTTATGGCCCCATTTGCATGCCATTAGCATGCAGGTGCGCTGATCCCCGAGGACTTGCCCCTGGTGCCCTGCCAGACAGCAGCCATTGGGGACCGATGCCCCCTGCAGCCCGATCATGGGCAAGTGTGTAAAAACCCCCCTCCCCCTGACTGGCCCGATCACAGGCATAAGTATACATAACCCCCCTCACCAGCCCGATCGTGGCAAAAGTGTACAGTAACCGCCTCACCAGCCCAATCGCGGACAAAAGTGTACAGTAACCCCCACCAGCCCGATCACGGGCAAAGTGTAGGTAACCCCCACCATCCCGATCGCGGGCTGCTAAGTGTTCAAACACCCCCAAGAACACATCCCTAGTGGTCCAGTGGACCTCAAGCCCGATCGCTGGCTGCAAACTGTTCAAACACCCCCAAGGACCACCTACCCTGGTGATCTAGTGGCCCCCACCCCACCCACCACGAAGCCCCACCACCCTGCTCCCCCCATCAGCGGCAGCATCCCACCGCCTGCCATCAGCCTCCACGCCGACTGACTGCCCAGTAGGGCACACGCATTGGTGCAGAGCAAGAGCCAATGGGCATGCAGCCCATAACAGATAAGGCAGTCCAGATATGTGAATGAATTTTCATTCACATATCTGACTGCCTTGTACGGGAGTGGCTGCATGCCCATTGGCTCTTGCCTGCACCACTGGCATGCAGTCTCACCGGCAGTCAGTCGCGGGCGGGCTGGGCGGCAGGCAGGGGATGCTGCCCCAGCCAGCTGATGGGGGAGCTGTGGATGGGGCTTTGTGGGTGGGTGGGTGGGGGCCACCAGATCACCAGGGTAGGTGGTCCTTGGGGTGTTTGAACACTTTCCAGCCCGCGATTGCTCGAGGTCCACTGAACCACCAGGATGTGTTCTGGGGGTTTGAACACTTAGCAGCCCACGATCGGGCTGGTGAGGGTGGGTTACTTTACACTTTTGCTCACGATCGGGCTGGTGGGGGGTTACTGTATACTTTTGTCCACGATTGGGCTGGTGGGGTTACTGTACACTTTGCCCGCTGATTGGGCTGGTGGGGGGTTACTGGCACTTTGCCCACGATCAGGCTGGTGGGGGGTTATGATACTTATGCCCGCGATCGGGCCATTCGGGAGGGGAGATTTTACACACTTGCCCGTGATTGGGCCAGTTGGGGGAGGGGGGAGCCAACATATGCCCGCGATCGGGCCAGTCGGGGGAGGTGGGTGTTTTCAACATATGCCCATGATCGGGCCAGTCGGGGAGGGGGGGTTACTATATGCCCGCTGATTGGGCTGCAGGGGGCACAGGGAGTAGGTTGAGGCCACCCACAGGTGGCAGCTGCTGTGTTGCACTCTGCAATGTGGCAGCTCACCTGTGGGTGGCCCTTGACTTACTCCTTTTTTCTGGTTTCAGAGTTGTGCAGGCGAGGTTGGGGTTGCGCCAGAGTATCTCTGCACAGCCCGCTGAATATCGGGCTGTGCAGTTTATACAAGGTTCCTCCCCCTCCGGTTCAGCATGCCTTCATTAGCATTGCGCTGTTGCTCAGCTTGACTTGGGGGGTGCAATTGTCTTCTGCTGAATATGGCAGAATGGCGCAATTTCAGACTTGCGCAGGCACAACCATATTGCGCATGGCACAACCCTTTTGAATATCCAGCCCATAAATCCTAAAAATAAGAAAAAAGGGAGTACAAAACATGAAAATCTCCAGGTTTGTTCCTACTTTTTTTGCCATGTGAGTAACCCAAAGTATTCTCTGCCATAAATTCCCAAGGATATGACACGGAAGAGATCCAGCAGATATTTAATTATATATATTTTCAGGGTTCCAAGACCACATCTGCCAATATAGTTTGGGAGATCTTTTTTTTTGTTGTTGCAACACATATTGACAACTGACCTACCACATAAAGAACATTATGCAGACAATTAGGAAGATCAAGGTGCTCTAGTGGTATTTATTCCCTCCTTCAGGGTATAGGCCAAACACAGAGCTGCAGGGGATTTCCGTGGGGCCTTTCACAACTCTCCCCTTCTGATTAAACTGGCAGAGACACTTCTCATGGCTGTGTTTTGGGCTGATGAGCAGAGTGACTCCCACTACACATTTACAGCTGCACACAGACAGGCATGCTGTGGATCTTCTTCTATTGAGGTGAAAAAGTGCAAAAGTTATGTAAAATGACCCATGAGTACTGGATAAACATACAACTGATGCAACTGATGGCAATAAAATTGCTTTTAAGAAGGCCTCAATAGAAAAAGATCCACAACATGCCTGTCTGTGTGCAGCATTTTGGTTGAGAGTGTTGGGCCTTTTGTCCAATTTCATGCCATTTATCTGCCCATCTATAGCAGTTCCAGGAGTGGCTTTTCACTGCACTACAACATTTATAGTTGCTTCACTACTACTCTCTCTCATTGCTTGTAAAACACTTTGAGATACAGTGGGTATGAAAAGCACTTTATCAATTCAAATTATTCTGCTTCTTATAATACATCCATAGTATGAATCTCATTTGTACAAAAAGTAACCTCAGTGCCCACAGGATGCCACCATGGCAGTGTGTCATGGTACCATGCAGGTGACCCAAGTTTCAGAGCAGGCTTGGGTCCCTTGTGTTGGGGAACAGCAGGTCTGAGGCAGCTGTCAATGACAGTACACTTTAACTCATAGAGGACTGGCACCAGGTACTGGCACTACAGTAACCTCTGTGCAGGACCAGAGAATGTACTTCCCTGTACGAGTGCACTGTGGTTGCTCAAAGATGACAAGGACTGTGTCTTTACCATGAGAGTGGTGGGAAGGCCACACAGAAAGCTGGGGAGAAAATCCCTAGGTCTCTCACAGTGACTGCCATGATATATTCGAACCCAATGCCATGACCCTACCACCCTCAACTGATGGAGGGCTAGTGGTGATCAGGATGGTTGAGTGTCATGGCATGATGATGGACAATGGGACACAAGATGATATCAAATGTATTGTATATGGAGAAAAATTACCTCAAGTAGATGAGATTTAAAGAGATGCAAGTGGTATTCATAGTTATTGACACGAGACATTAATAAATAAACTCTGGTCAGAGCAAACGCAGCTGCAGCAACACTCACTGAGCTCATGGTGAAACAGTCTGTTGTGTCCAAGATGACCACAGTGCAGTTATGCATGCGCAACTACTTGCGCATGTGCATTAAATGTCGATGGCTGTCTTGCGCATGGTGGGCAACTGGCAGCCAAAATAGTGCACCCAAGGGAGGGTGCAGAGTGAGTGGACTGTATCTGAGTTGCAGAATGATTGTTCTGCAACTCCAAAATGGAAATGTTTCATGGTTTAAATCCAGTAGCTCATTTTTAGAGCTACCACAAGACAACTGCAGGCTCTGCCCACTGCTGCCGTAAAAACTATATATATATATATATATATATATATATATATATATATATTTTTTTTTTAATTCCTGAAGAAATAACAAATATACTGATAATGAAAGTAAGGAGGTTAGAAATACAATGTTGCTAGAAACCATATGAAGTATTTTGCTGACTAATAATTAAATTGCTGTTTTCAGGATCCAAAAGTGTCAGTACCATTGTGGTATAAAAACTGCCGAGCATAGATGTTTCATGAAATGGTGAAGAATGTCCTATGTTTTTGGACATCTTTTTGGAGGGAATTCAGGAAACAAAATGAGGTTTACAACATCCATGTAGTCCAGTAAATTGAAACAGTCACTGAGGCAAGAGATCAGAGGATGGTGGAATGAGCCTCATGGAGAAAAATGTTAATTTCATGATGAGATCTTGATTGGGTGGTACAGAAATCTTGATAAGTTCTACTGAAGCAATCAAGTTGCACAGCTTCTGAAACTGTAATCAAGAAAGTCTGTGAGCAAAAGATTTCTGATGTACTGTGCCTGGAAAGCAGGGCTTTAACTAGAAAATGCCCCTGTTAAGAAACCCAAATGACTTTACACAGGAAATTTATAATACTGTACTGTATATCTTCGAATAGTATTTTTGCCTCTGGCTTATTTTCAAGGGTGGCTTGTATTAAAGGGCGTTTTGTATTGAAACATCCAATTTTTAACATTGCCAAAATCTGACCAAGTATATTATATAAGGTCTGCTTCATAGTGAAATAAACTTAAACATTAACTAAAAGCATATGAAATACTTTAATGATAATATTTAAAAAGATTAAACTCACAGAGAGATGATACAGCTAAACAGCAGATGGCAAGAAATGTTGTCAGTACACTAGAAGTCCAATCGGAAGTGCTTTATGTAACATGAATAGAGGCTATAGCTTATATTTGAGGGGAGCTTTTATTAAAATGTTTCACTATGACCTGTGGCTTATATATGAGGGTGACTTTTAATCGAAGAAATACAGAAGCTGGAAAAGATTTTCTGTCATTACTTATGTATTTAATTAGCCAGGAAAGGCACACTGATCTGATACCCATTTCCCAGTGCATCCCAAGAGCGCATGGAGTTTAAGCGACTTGTTCAAGCAACACAGAATGCAAGTGTTGGTTGTGGGATTCAAACCCAAGTCTGTTGGATCTCCAGGTTCACAGTTTGGTGCTCTAACCTTTGTCCTATGCTGTCTCTGCAGTTTACACTATCAACTGTAACTTTGTTGGTATAGTAAAAAAATGATACTTTGTAAATGCCAGGAACCCATATGCCATATTACTGCAAGAAATAAAATAATGCATGGAGAGGCGTGTATAACCAAGATGTTTTACATACTTGAGGTGTTGGATATACAATACACCATGAGAGCAAAACCCAAGTGGTTTGTAAGGGTATCCCACATCAAGGATGTGCATAAAGTCTGAGTTTCCACCTCCCATTTATTCATTTTTTTATAATAATGGGTGAGCAACAGTGACAGTAACAAGATGCAGTTTCAGCCAAGAATGCGACACTGATTCACAGGGTATACATACTTATATTAAATGAGTCCAAACTACAGTTTAATAAAGCATCTGGTGAACAGCTTAGTGGTTTAAGGCTTTGAGCTGCAAATCGGGAGACCTGGGTTTGAATCCCACAGCCCCCGCTTGCATGCTGTGTGACTCTGAGTAAGTCACTTAACTTCCCTGTGCTCCCAGGTCACACCTGTAAACAAGTTTTCAGCTTAGTGTCTCTCCTGGTTAAACAATTAAAAAAACAAAAAAAAACATAAACACTAATTGATGCCCAGTTGCAATCTGGTATGTTATTTGGATTTGCATTGTCAAACAGCTTACGCTTAAGTGTCAGTTACGCACATTAAACAAAAAAACTGATTTCAAAGAGCTTTTTATTTTTCTCAAGCCCAGTAGTAATCAAAAGGATATGGGTGTTCAGCAATTTGTGCTTGTCAAAATCTGACAAGTAGAAGAATCTGAACAAGGAACAAAAGAAGACCTAACTCACTCACTCACTGCAAGTGGTAAGCTTTTGCAGTCTTCAGATCTCTTCCTGAGCAGCTGAATAAGTGCCTGCTCATCACTATGCTTCCCCCATCTGTTTCAGTTGCTATTTAACCTTACCAATCCATCTTCACACTGCCCTCTGGTACATTGATAGTATGCCTACCATTTCCACTAACAACTACAAATGAAGATAACAGTCACAACATAGTCTCAGAATTTTACTGCTGACACTGCACATTTAATATATGAAATCTGAGGCAACTCAAGAAATGTTTGAATCCTGTTGACAGAAGATGTTAGTTGCTGTACAATGTATGATCAACCCGACTGTCTGATAAAGTGCTCTGCACCTGCAAATGTACTTTGCAGGCCAACAGCAATTGACACATATCTGGTGCACAAATGCCATTATACACCCTCTATTATGCATGGGTGTGCAAAATGGAGTCTGAAAGGGCCTACCTTTAGTGTATGAAAATGGCCCACCAGTTATGGTACCAAAGCTAAACACACTTGAAGAGGAAAAGAAATTCAGTAGGTTGCTGTAATGCTATTAGATTTATTAACATACAGATGGCAACAGTCTCAGTGTGAATACTTACAATGTAATGTTCAAAAAGTCTGACTTATTGTCAATGCATTGCACTCAGGTTGCCCAAACATCCCAGAGCTTTGCTCCTGTCAAGCTTCATCAGGGTGCAGTGTCTAGATAACAAGATACTGCTTATACAATTCATAGATTGTGGAGTTATACTAATTAATTAAATGGACTTTACATTTTTCATTTAGAAATTTTATACACCACAACTGGAGGAGTGGAGAAAAACAAGGCAGTGCAGTTCAAAATACAATTACACAAATACAGTACATAAATATGAAAAATACAACAAATACAATAACCCAAAACTATCACAAACAATGTAATTGTTCAAATACATTCATTAGCAAGCATATGTGCTAATTGATTAGCTACATCTGATTCAAAAATTCTTACAAAATGTCTGATTGAAACCCAAAATCTTAACATCAAAAACATATTTAAATAGAATACTTGATCTTATTCAAAAATTCTTACAAAATATCTAACTGAATCACAAAATCTTCTCATCAAAAACATACTTAAATATAATACTTGAAAATCAATTAGAGAAAGAGAAAAAATATGTTTCCAGTCCTCCAGCTGTGGTTCCTAACATATCTAAATGTTAAATGTGAAGTATAATACCTAGAAATTCAGTTGTTTAGGTTTGGCCTTAGGTTCCCTCAGGTACTGGGGGAATTCTGAGAGATTGAAATATGTTGGCCAGGCAGAGCATACAGGTGTACACTCAAAAAGGAAGGACGCATACAAACCAGTATGCAATTCTAAAAATACACTTAATTGCAGGCTAAAGCCAACAATGCACAGAATCCTGCAGGAGCCTCCACAAACAATGTTTTGCACCAGTAGTTGAGTGCTTCCTCAAGGCAGTGCTACTATAGTGGTGTAGAATGTTAAAAGTCCACTTCTAATTGAATTCTGCAGCATATTGGAGCTTCCAACTAATTCCATGGAATTCCATCAGAAGTGAAATTCCAAAATGCTGAAAGTGGTACTTAGACTGGTTTACACAAAATGGGAATCAGTGTTCTATGGTTTATATAACCATGGATTAGGTTTCAACAAACTGAGAAAAAAGAATCCATGTTTTACATAAACCTTGAACATGAATCTGCCGTTTAATGCACATTGAAAGAATTTCAGAATTCTGCTGAATTGAGCTAACATTTCAAAAAGTCATTTGGAAGCGGAATAATTACCCTTCTACCTGAATCCTGGCAATGGATTTTTGCATTCAGCACAGTCCTAACACTTACTTCAACTTGTTGAACCATTATATAGTAGGATTTTAAAGGAAAACACTAGAAAAGACACAGCTTTCCTTAGACACTACATAAACTCTCGATTAGTGCTTTCAGACAGTAACAACTTTTTTAATGATTTAAAACAGCTACCCTCAACTTCCACTGTTGCTGGCAGCTGCCATCTCATTAGCAGCAATGAAATTCCTGAGCTCACTGTATGCTAACTTGTCTGTTTGACCTCTGCTATTGGTTGGCAGGACATACTGTATTAGCATAAAGTGAGCTCAGGAAGCTCTCTACTGCTCATGAGATGGTGGCTGCCAGCAATAGAAAGTAAAAGTTGAAGGCCACTGATTAAATCACTAAAAAAACTATTAGAGGTAATTTTTTTGATAAAAACGTTACTGTCTGAAAGCACTAATCAGGCATTTTTCTAGCACATGGGTAAAGTTGTGCCTTTTCCAGTGTTTCCCTTTAAAGATACAGGGCTGGAATTCAAACACTTGCAGTGTGGTATTAGTGCAACTGTATAACCTGCAACGTGACTGGCATGTCATATAAAATGCAATCTAACTTCATGTTGTAAGTGCTATCAGTTGTGCTCCAAAAATAATGCATACATTAAAATAATGATGCATGCATCATTTTTGTGCCATAAAATCAAGAAAATGCTGAAAATGCATCAAAACATCAGAAAATAGACCACACACATTTTAACACTGTTACTATAATGTATGCTGAGTCTGAAATAGGGATGTATGCCTGTGTCATGAGTTCTGAAAATTCAGCCCACTGTACATAGAAACATATTTAACAGAGATAACCAAAAATTAACAATGGTGAAAACAAGTGCAAAATGTCAAAACTGCAAAAAGATGCAAAGTACATAATACTATAGCAGTGTGAGGACTGCCCTAAAGCAATAACTCTTTTAGTGTGTACCCTGTGCCAACTGCCTTTAAATAATCAGTCAAAAGTTGATCCACCAAGCACTTTGATGTATATTTAAATGGGAGGCAGTATAGCACAGTGGTTTAAGGTTCTGAACTGCAAATCTGGTAACATCCAGCAGATCAGACCTGGGTTTGAATCCCACAACTTCCACCTGCATACTGTGTGACCCTGGGCAAGTTACTTAACTTCCCTGTGCTCCCAGGTTGCACCTGTAAAAAATCTTTCAGCTTAGTGTGCTATTCCTGGTTAAAAAACAACTAAAAAAAAAAGTGTTTTTATAAGGCCTTTGCAAAATCAGAATTCCAAACTGTAAAACTGCATCAAAATATATTTCCGCTTGAAGACTGGGGGTTAATCTTCGTGACTTCCCATAGAAACATTTTACTTTGTTTCTATTTCTTTCATTTGTGAAGCCATATTGCATTTAGCCTTGATCAAATGTCTGGTTCTATAGGAGCTACTACCTAAAACCTTTCTGTTAGCACCTGCTTCCTACAGCTTTTTTTTTTTGTGTGTGTGATCTATTTTTCCACCCCGTGCTCGCTGGTCCACCACTCCTTTGGGCTCTACCAAGTTCTCCTCCAGCCCCTTCTGTCCTTACCCAGCCCTCCTCTGATCCTCATATTGCAGCTGACCTCCAGGATATCTCGACGTATCTCTTTGCCGGGCGGGTCCCCCTCCTCCGAGGGGGAAGACACCGGGGGGAGAGGCATGACCCCAGCACATACTCCTAGGGCCTGGGGATGCTGCTGAGGAGCAGGAGGCCCTGGGAAGGTGCTGGAGGCCCTCAGGGAACAGAGAGCTATCATTCGGTGGCCAGCGAGCGATTTTTCCTGGCTTTCTTAAAGTGCGTGACGTCCGGACGTCAAGGCAAGAGCAGACATCTGTCACACCCCCCCCAATGACCCTGATGTGTTGCTCTACCCCTGGCCTCCACCAGTGGTTGCTTCAACACCGGGTCACAGCCCTTTTCCCTCCCTGAAGACAGTGAGCAGTCATGGGATGCTCAAGCTGCCTCCCCCCCAGCCGGCCCTCGAGTGACCTGAGCTCGCTCCCGAACCAGGGTCGCTGACGTCGCAAGCGGAAATCCAACTGCTGCATCGACGGGCCTCCTACAGCTTCTTATATAGGAGTGTATGAGCACTATCATGATTTTTTTATTTGTATATATTAATATATTTTCAGGGGCTGCACAAGGTCCTATTGGTACCTCCCAAATACCATAAACAGTAGGCTATCTACATATTCAGGACCAAATACCAAATAGCTCAGTATTGTTTTTCAGCAAGTAATATTTGTAGGGCAAAAAACAGCCATATATGCCCTTCAGAGATGGCCAGAGTTTGTTTCTGGGCTACCTCCTCTATACAGCTGACATTAAACCATTTTCCTACCCTCCAACCCACTTTCCCAGCCTGCACAACTAAATAATTAAAAAAAAAAAAATTAGTCTTCTGGCTAACAGCATAACTTGGATAGCATAGCCACCCCCCCAACCCAAACTACTCCATGTGCTCAGAAATATAAGTATATATAGAAGGACTTCCCCCTCCAATCCTTGCTTTGGGACATACATGAATCCATAGTACTTCATTCTGGCTAGTCAGCTGCCCCCTTCCCAAGAAAGCACCTGATCCTGATTCCCCAGTGGCAGGTAGTGGCAGTGTGAAAGACATGAGTCTATAGGCAATGTTAACTTTAGTGAGATCTTGTACGTGATAGGGAGGAAGGGAGGGAGGGAAAGGGATGTGAAAAAGCATCATTTATGTATATGTACCTGTCCTAGTGGCTCATTTTGTGGTAAGTTTTCTGCAAATTGGTTTGATAGTTCAGAAGTAATTAGTGAATTTATGTAAAAATCCCCAAATTAAAGTTTTTTTTTGTGCTGCTGGATGGCACACAAACTAGACTAATTTTAAATTTTGAAACATACTGGCCTGTTACGTGTTATGCCAGAGTAGGGTCTTTTCATGATCTGAGCAAAGTGCAATGTGTATTTTTTTAAATAAGGTTTTAAAATTTGAAAAATTGAGTACATGCTGGATACAGCAAACAAATGGACAAAAAAGCTGCTAAAAATCATTACAGTTTTTTTCCAAGTCAAAGTTCACAATGGACCACAACTTTAAACTGAGAAAACTCAAAAAATACTTAACTCCAAAGGCTGACATTTGTATGGTTCATCAGAAGACAGTCTAACTTGACATCTGAGCTGACAATACAAAAAATCCAATGATTACAGTTGGTATTTTAAATAATTTAATCAAAAACTTTTTGTGAAGCAGTAGAAAATCACAATTCTCTACAAAAATTGTTGTTGAAAACTTTCACAAAATTAGTATGAGCACATAACAAAGCATGTGTGTGCTCTGTAACACACAACCAAAATGAGAAAATGGTTATGAAATTTTTTTCTAGGTCAAACACAAAATAAAATGTGAAAATTGAAGCAAACCTTTTTTTGATGTAAACATAAAAGTACTAAAGTTTTTCTAAGTCCTACAGTAAATGAACAAAATGTTTGAAGCAGAAGGATATACATGAGGGGCCCGGGAGGGGGGGTTGTGGGGTGGCAAGGGCTAAGAAGGGGTTGAGGTAGGGGTGTGCAAGTGCAGAAGTTGTTGTTGGACCATTTTCTACTTTTCAGGTTGGGTGAAGCAATCAGGAGGTGGGTGGGCTATGACAGTGGATAGTTTTGTTGTTAGAGATCAGTACAAGGGAAGCGACTGGGAAATGGACAGACTATGGCAGTGAGAGGGATTATTGTTAAAGACCAGGACCGGAGAAGCGATTAGAATTTTAGTGGACTATAGCAGGGGGTATTTTGTTGTTAGAAACTAGGACTGGGGAAGCAAAGGGAAGGTGGGTGTGCTATGGCAGTGGGAAATTTGTTGCTAGAAACCAGGACCACAATCAGGAGGTGAGTGGACTATGGTAATTGGTGGGAATATTTTTAGAGACCATGATCTAGGAAGCAATCAGGAAGAGGGCAAGCTATGATAGTGGGTGGGATTGTTTATAGACACCAGGACTGGGAAAGCAGTTAAGAGATGGGTGAAGTATGGCAGTAGGTGGGATTGCTTTTAGAAACCAGACCAGGGAAGTGATCTGGAGGTGGACAGGCTACAGGAGTGGATGGGATTGTCTTTAGACACCAGGACTAGAGAAGCAATGGAGAGGTGGGTGGGCTATGACAGAGGGTGGAATTTTTATTACAGAGTGAGACTGGGGAAGTGACTGGGTCAGGGGAGGTTGAGCAGGCTGATCATGATGCCACTCAGCTGGCTGCTGAGTGGCATCTTGTAAATGAAAGGACACAGCTGCAACTTGATCGGTAGGTCTGCCTCCTTTTATCTACATGAAGTTTCTACCCATTAGTAGACAGAACAACATCACTAGCTGCCTGCTCCTCACTGGGCTGTCAGTGGAGAGCCTCCTGCAACCTGAGCTACATTGGATGCAATACTGACACACCTCTGCAGCTCCTACTCTCCTGAGAACCCTCAGGTTGTTTGCTTTGCATTGTGCTCACAAGCAAACATAAACAGTAATGGGGTTCATTTGGCTTGATTTCTCCTTACAGAATCCATACTGACCACAGCGTCCATGTTGTTTTGCGAGTGTTCACCAACTTTGCTTCTCTTGACTGTCTCCAGTAGCTTCTCTGGTATTGGCATTATGTTTAGTAGCCTATAGCTCCCTGTTTCTGCTTTGGAGCCTGCTTTGAATACTGACACTGCAAGAGTCCCTCATCAGCCATCAGAACATTATAAAACCCTGATCTCTAGGTTCACTTCCTTGCATTCTTGTCACTAGACCGTACAGCCTCCAAAGTACAATTAAATGTCACAATAACTTGATCAACGGACCCCACCCCAAACACAAAAACAGAAATTGTGATGTTATGCTTTGACACAATTGTGGTTTATCCATTTGTGGGCATAACAGTGCTGCAAAGAATCAAAACAGATGTTATTATAGATGCCATCATTTATTAAGAGTAGAAACAGAATAGACTTTAAATATGTTTTTGCTTCATGTGCCCGGACAAAACTTTGTAGAGCTGAAGCACAGGAAGGTTAGATGATGTGCTCAGCATCAAATAGTGAGTCAGGTGCTCCTGTGAGATTTGAACATTGACCTCCTGGTTACCAATGTTATACAATGATGGCAATAACATTTTGTGAATTTTTAATTTTACTTGTTATTAGGCAGGAATCTAGGGATGAGGTAGTTAAATCTTTTTTACAGATATTGTAGGCAGCCCATCAGCACAGTGATAGCACTGTCATTTTCATCACTCATGACTTAGATTCAGAAACAAGCCTGGGGTACTTGAGGGCCAGTGTGGGGAGGAGACTTTAGCACACCATAGGATGCTTGCCCGCTCAAGGTGAGATTATGACGATTCTCCTGTATCAGTGACACCTGGAAGCCCAGAGATGGTGTAATTCAGCTGGGAATGGCATTGGGATGTGAGAAACAGAGCTTTACACCATGCATGCCCAGTGCACAATATGATTCACAGCTGGCATCTTATGGATGGGCAGACCGGGAACAAATCCCCAACAGGGTGATGCCTTGACATGTTAATGCTCCAGGCATCTTGGCTGCCCAGCATGAAGGGGTCTCTGCCACAAAATGGAGTTCTGAAAGTCAGAGCAGTGCCTTCTAAGGCACCAATTCAGGGATTACACCATGGGGCAAGTAAAGAGTCTCCTAGGCTACAGGAAGGCAGTGGGGCTTGCTGTTAGCTGTTCATAGGCTGAAAGGGGCTATAGTTGGTAAGGAGGATAAAACCAGTGTTTTAAAAAAAAAAACTTTATTATAGTTATTCAAAATGGTTGAATAATGTGTGTAAATCCCAAGATCTTATGAAGTTTTGTCCAGGAAGATTAACTTAAACGGCTGCAAACTACCTCACCCTCAGCAACTACCTACTGTAATTTGGAAAATACATTAACTACTTTAAGGCATAACTAAAGCCAGCACCAAGACCTAAAGATCTAGGAGCCCAGTGGGACCGCCCTACTGGAAGCCCACTGTGGGAGTGGGAGCCTTGAGGAAGACTATAGAATCAAACTCAAAGAAGCAGGTAAAGAAATCAGAAAAACAAAGGCACAAGCTGAGGAGAAAATTGCACAGGAGGTAAAAAAAGGAGATAAATCATTTTACAGATATATCAGGGAAAGGAGAAAAAACAAGGGGGGTATCATCCATCTGATTACCAAGGAAGGACTACACACAGAGAGTGACAAGGAGAAAGCAGAGATCCTAAATAACTTGTTCTGCTCAGTCTTCACAAAGGAGGATCATGGAAATGGACCAACACTAATCAAAGTAAACAGACCCATGACAGGGGCAGACACAAGTCCATTTTCTACAGAAAGAGTCCTGAAGGAATTGAAGAAGTTGAAAATGGACAAAACAATGGGCTTGGATGGAATACACCTGAGGATTCTTAAAGAGCTAGCAGAGGAGCTCACTGCACCACTGGCAGCACTGTTCAATGACTCCCTAAGTAGTGGCAACATACCACAGGACTGGAAAGAGGCCATAGTAGCTCCCCTTCACAAAAGTGGGAGCAAGGAGGAGGCTGGGAACTACCACCCGGTCAGTCTAACCTCAGTGGTGGGAAAACTGATGGAAGCACTCCTTAAAGAATGGATAGTGGAATATCTAAAGATCAGCTGGCAATTAGACCCCAAACAGCACAGTTTCACAGCACGATGATCATGTCAGACCAATATAATCAATTTATTTGATTGAGTGACCAAAACAGTGGAGCAAGGTCAGGCTGTGGATATCATATATTTAGATTTTAGTAAGGCATTCAACTCTGTCCCTCATAGAAGGTTGGTTAGCAAACATGACCACACAGGTGTAGGGTCTAAAATCATCAGCTGGGTAAGAAATTGGCTACAGAACAGGACACAGAGGGTTCTGGTCAATGGGATGATGTCTACAGAGGGCAAGGTGATCAGTGGGGTGCCACAAGGATCGGTCTTGGGGCTGTTCCTCTTCAATACATTTATCAGTGGAATTGCTGAAGGGCTAGAGGGGAAAGTATGCCTGTTTGTAGATGACAGAAAGATCTTCAACAGAGTTGGTGTAGGAGTGCACCATGAAAATGATGTCTGATCTAAAAAAACTGGAAGAATGGTCTAGAAACTGGCAGTTGAAATTCAATGCCAAAAAATGTAAAGTAATGCACCTTGGAAAACAAAACCCAAAGGTGACATACACCCTTTCGGGGGGAGGAACAGATTACAGAGACCAAAATGGAATGAGACCTTAGGGTTATAATTTTGGATGACTTAAGAGTAGGAAGACTGCTAAAAAACTGCTTATAAAGCCAAAAGCATCCTTGGATGTATAGGTAGGGGCATTACAAGTACAAACTGCAAAGCAATAATCCCTCTATGCAGGTCCCTGGTGAAGCCACATCTGGAGTACTGTGTCCAGTTTTGGAGATCTCACATAAATAAAGACATAATCCACCTAGAAATAGTACAAAGGAGGGCTACAAAGATGGTACAGGATCTACCTCATGAGTTGTATAAAAGCAGACTAAAACAACTACAGTTATACTCACTGGAACAAAAGAGGTGCAGAAAGGATATGATGGAAACCTTTAAATACATTAAGGGAATAAACTCAGTGCACAAGGAAGACCTCTTCCACTCATGTGAGACTGCTCGCACCAGAGGGCATTGTATGTGACTAAAGGGAGGTAGGCTCAAAAGCAACACTAGGAAGTTCTTCTTCACAGAATGGGTTATGAACTCCTGGAATAGTCTGCCGCAAGAAGTGGTGGAGTCTAAGACGGTCAGGGAGTACAAGTTAGCATGGGATAGGTGCTATGGAAACCTGACAAGAAAGAATTAGCTGGGTGGGGGGTAGCAAGAAAAAAGGGCAGACTAAATGGACCAAAAGGTTCCTTTCTACCGTCACTTTTCTTATGTTCTTGTTGACATTCATGCAGTTGCCACCTTATGTGTCCTTGTGTCATTTAGTAAAGATCTTTCTTGCTGGTTGTCATCCTCTCCCTGAATTTATTTATTTTATTTATAGTTGATAATCGTAGCTGGCCCAGTGGCGCTGAAGGCTGAGGCACCTGATGCCTTACCTCGCACTACACCAGTGACCCATGTTCAGGAATGAGCATGGGCTACTGGGGGTCATCAGGGGAGGAGAAGGACTGAGCATCTGATGGACTGCTCTCCTTCTCCTGGGAGGGGGTTCCTCAGTGGTCGGTGCTCATCTGCTCCCTAGTGGAGACTGGGGGACAGAGCACCATGCTGCAGAAGGGGGAAGAATTGGGGCAGACACTTGGAGGGAATGCATGCAGACGTGTGCATGCTCTCTTCCACAGGTGTCATTACATGATCCAGCTCCTGGGGAGAAACCAGGAAAAAGTAGAAGCCACGGCACAATGGTGGAGGGCACCTCAGAGGCTCCTCTCCTGGCCAGCCACTGTTCTTGCCCACTGAATCCAGTTTCTGGTGGGGGTTGGGGAACACCCCGCCAGCCCTGCTGGGGGGGCAAGCCCTGGGAGTTCAGGTCAGTGCCAGATGGTGGATGCCTGGGGCTGGGGCTGGGGGCACCCTCTGGAGGACAGCCAGCTCAAGGAGGAAAAAGGTATAACAACAAAAAAAAAAGTTTATAACCGGGAAAGGTACTATGAACTGAATCTCATTTCTAGGTGCAACCCGGGGAAATAGGGGTACAGAGTAGAAGTAAATGCAAATGACATACAGAGTGTTATGCAGGGTACTTGGCAATGAAATGTACACAGCAAGAAGAGATAATTACAGCATGGCAGTAAATACAAGTAGCAATGAAATATACACAGCAAAAGATAATTACAGCATGGCAGTACTGTATATGCAAGTAGAAGTACAATTCAATAGCTATATATAGAGATATGTACAATCAAGGAGCAGAGAGAAGTCGGATGTGTCAGGTGAGAGCCTAGGTGGAAAAACAGGTGCAGGAGGTGATGGGGGGGCTCTGTAGGCACCTGAGAGAAGGGAAGGATGGAGGGAGGCATAAGTAAGAAGGAAGGATGTTCCAGAGGGAGGGAAATCTATAGGAAAAGGAGAGTTTGCCTGCAGAGGTGCGGACACGTGGGAGGGAGAAAGTGTGTGAACTTTTAGAGCAGGAGTTGTAGGGCAAGGGAGTAGCAGGAGTAAGGAGAGAGGTGAGATAGAACAGGAGGGACCCAAACCAGTATTTAGCAATGAACATAGAGCAATGAGAGGAGTGCCTTTGTGAGAGGGACTGGAGGGGAAAAGAAAGCGTATAGGTCACAGTGGTGAGCTGGGGGGGTTAGAAGCAAACCTACAGAAGGCATGAAACAACACATCCAGTTTGGTGAGGGAGGTGGTTGTGGCAGCACTGTAAACAATGTCAGCATAATTGAAGGCAGGAAGGATCCATTTAACGAGGAAGTTACATCTAACAGGGAGAGTGAGACTGGATTTGTGGTGATAGAGTAATCCTAGTTTAGGGCGCAGTTTGGTGTGGAGGACATTGAAGTGGGAAGAGAAGTTGAAGGAGGGGTCAAGCCAGACACTAAGATATTTGTAGGCTTGGACATTGTCGAGGGGAGTGTTGGTTGCGGAGTAGAAAGCATGGAGGAAGAGAAGCCTGGCAAGTTTTTGTTTAGAGCCAAAGATCATTACCAAGGTTTTATTGGTATTGAGCTTAAGGTGGTTGGCTTCAAACCTGGCTGTAACCAATGAGAGATCTTGTTGAAGGTGAGATTGAATGACCTGTGTGCATGGGCCAGACAGAAAAAGGACCATGTTGTCGGCATACATGTGAATGTGGGCATGGTTACAGGCAGAGGGGAGATCATTTATAAAGAGGGAACAGAGAACAGGCCTAAGGATCGAACCTTTGGGTACACCTGCAAGAATAGGGAGGGAAGGAGAGAGGACGTTATTGATGGCAACTGACTGGAAATGGCCAGTAAGGTAGGAGAGGAACCAGGCTACTGAGACAGGGGAAAGGCCAATAGAGCTTAGCTTGTAGAGAAGGAGGGAATGGGAAACAGAGTCAAAGGCTTTAGTGGGGTCTATAAATATGGCAGGGGTGATCAGACTCTGGTCTATCGCTGAGTGAGTGGCGTCCGTGAAGTGTAAGAGAGAGGAGGCAGTCAGGTGAGATTTCCTGAATCCTGATTGGAATAGAGAGAGGAAGTTGGATGAGGATAAGAAGTCGTTTAGCCTGATGAGAATTAGGGTTTCTTGCAGTTTGGCAAGGGCAGAAAGAAGTGAGATGGGTGAAAGTTACCTGGGCTAGTGGGGTCACCACCTTTGTGAAGGGGGCGAACTGTAGCAGACTTCCAGGCAGAAGGGACTGTGGCTGAGGAGAGGTAGATATTTATGATGTGGGTTGACAGGGTTATTATTTAGGGGGCAGAGATTTTTAGGAGCCTGGGATGCAGTCCATCGGGGCTAGATTTGTTGGGGTTGAGAGAATTAAGGGCTCTCAAGACTTCAGATGGAAGAATAGGTGGGAATAGGGGGCAGAAGGCTATGAGGAGGGTTGAGAAGAATGGAGTGAGATGGAGGTAGGTCCAGCAGAAACAGCACAGGAAGTGAAGTATTTATTAAGGGCTTCGGCAATATGAGCTGGATCAGAGATTGGTGTGCCATCTTCCTGGATGGGGGGGGGGAGTCAGAGAAGGGATGAAGTAGTGAGCGAAGGTCCTGCTAGAAGGAGGATGGAGTACTATTAGAGGGTATGCCCCACGTATGGTGACACCAACACAGCAAACTACATCCCTGTCAGCAAAATTGACACTTTGCCAACAGGTCGCTGTGTTGGTGTGCCCAAGACAGGGGCACACTCTCTCTCCCAGTCTTGCATCCCCACCCCGAATCAACTCTGACTGGAGCCGAGATTTCCAAAAGATGGGGGCAGATAAAACAAATGGACTGGGAGAAACACAGGAATCGTGTAAACCACAACTTGCGGTCGACATGATTCCTGTCGGCGAGATGCCGGTGGACAAAAGGGTTGTTGAATCAGCATCACAGAGCCCTATTAGAGGGGTGTAGCTGGGATTTAAAGAAGTCAGACTCTGTGCACCTGATGCTAATGGTACATTTGTTGCAGAGGGTATAGAAGGCCTGGAGGTGGGTTTGGGTGACTGTAGTTTTGAAGCAGCGCCAAGCATGATCACGAGCTCTAAACTTGGCCAGGATATCAGAGGCTATCCAGAGATTAGTGATGGGCAAAGTGGCCCCAATTCACTCCATGGTGGGATTCATGGAGTGAAGGCACTTATGGAGTGCTTCGAACGTGAAGCGAGCATCATACACATCGAGCAACGCTAAGTCCATTGAAAACAATGATTTCCGTGTTACTCCCTCCCCAAAACCACTACTCTACTAATTCTAAGGTGAAGTACATTGAAAACAATGTACTTCACCACCTACTTGCTTTTAAGCTCCAAAGGCAAATTTTGCAGTGTTTCATGGGATTTCATGTCACATGGGCTCTAGATTGTTCTGCACAGCCTCAGTTTGGGGTAGTGTGTGTAGGAAGCTGTAGGAGACAATCTGCTGTGAGAGCTCTCTGCAATTCATACCCTCAAAAAGCTGTTAAAAAAGCCTTTTTGAGTCATTTTTTTTGCTGAAACTTTAGTTCATTGATTTTATGGGAAACCTTCCTGTGCTCATATCATTGAGCATTTATTGTTTGTGTATGGATTTTGAATGTTAATGTACAACATTCAGTCTGTGTACTGAGAGATAGTGGAAGTGTGCTTTGGGGAGGGGTGTATCTGTGGTGTGGGTAGATTAACTTGGAGAAAAAGACAATGCTTTCTGTTTTGGTGATATTTTTCTTGTATAACTGTGTTAATGTACACACAATAATATTATCAATATTTCTTGCCATTTTTTTGTTGATTGTTGTGGTGCAGCAGTGCATAATTTTAGTTTGTTTAAAATATGTGGTTGTATTACTGAAGTTTTCGATTTGCCATGCATTACTTGGTGTGTGTGAGTATGTGTGTAACGCATGTCATCAAATCAGACACCTTTTATTATGCCACATAATAATTTCAGCAATGTGAAGCTGCTATCCACTGCAGCTATTTGATTTTTGTACTTTTTTGTGGTATCTTTACTGGTACTAGTACTAGTGACTGTTACTGCCGCACTGCATAATTTTAGTCTGTTTAAAATATGTGGTTATATTACTGAAGTTTTCAATTTGCTATGCATTACTTGGTGTGTGTGTGAGTATGTGTGTGACGCGTGTCATCAAATCAGACACCTTTTATTGTAACACATAATAATTTCAGCAATGTGAATCTGCTATCCACTGCAGCTGTGTGATTTTTTGTACTTCTCTGTGGTATCTTTAATGGTACTAGTACTAGTGACTGTTACTGCAGCAGTGCATTACACTGCCCCCCCCACCCCAACCGGCAAAGGTATTCTTTTCCAGATTTGAATTTCTGATGGTGAGCACTGGTTAGGTGTTGTGCCTTTGTGTCTGCATCTCTTCAGTACACAGTGCAATCTTAATCTGTCTGTGCATTTGCATCTCTTTAGGGCCCAATCTCCATCTGTAACTTAAGTCACAGTTGTTTCTTTGACTTCCCTTCAGAGTACTGGACAGGTGTGGTGCTTAATTCTGCATGAACATTGTACTCATTAATATGTGTTTTTAAGTCAGGACCATCATCACGAGTCACTCGTGATACAAATCACGTTCTTCATCATCGCGGTCACAAATGCAGTCACAAATCACGATGCACGATCATTCACATTACAAATCACAACATTAATTTTTTTTCTAGTTACTTGGATGTATTGTAAGCCTATTTTGTAGTATCTCTCCAGGCTTCACCACCTCACCATTGTACTCATTGATACGTGTTTTTAAATCTGGGAGTTTTAAGCTACAGCTCATCGGGGAAGTACAGCCATAGGCGGTAGGCATTCATGTTTCTTCATCATCATGGTCACAAATGCAGTCACAAATCACGATTCACTATCACGTCACGAATCACAACATTAATTTTTTTTTAATAGTTACTTGGATGTATTGTAAGCCTGTTTTGTAGTATCTTTCCATGCTTCACCACCCCACCATTGTACTCATTAATGTTTGTTTTTAAGTCAGGGAGTTGGACAGTGTCTGCAGTACTTACACAGACTAGAAAGAAGACTGAATGCACACATGCAGTTTAGTACAGTATACTTGCACTGCTCAGAATACAAAGTGTCACGCATATGGAAGATAACAAAAAAGGGCATAATTACATAAAAGGGTCAGGGATGGTGGAGGAATACATTTTATAACACAACAAGGAAGGTGTGGGGGGGCACATGGTGTGAGGAAAAAAAATAATGTGGGATCCCATGGTGATCCAGCAGCAGTTCCAGCATGGACATAATTTGCAACTGATGTTACTCTATGTGATCCATTCGCTGCTCCACAGCACTCACCCTCTCGTTGTTATCCTCAACAGCACTCCAGAGCACTGCCAAGTCAGCCTGTGTTACATGCAGTTCTCTGGGGTCCACACATTCTACAGGTGGTGGTGGCGGGACGGGTGGGGGTGCTGGTGGAGCTGCAGGTGCTGCTGTGGCCCTCCTCTTCTTAGGGATGCTGCAATGTAGAGCTGCACCCTTTGTCACAGGATGGCCAGCAGTTGCAGGCATGGTCTGTTCTATGGCAGCCTGCCACTCCAACTGCTGGTGATTGAGCATATGGGTGCACTGACCCCTCAGTCCCCAAGTGAGTCCCCTGGGGGCCATGGCGCACCTCCACCTCCCATAGGCAGCACTTGACCACACTGCTGTCCCCCCACACAGTAAAAAAACTGCCAAACAATGGAGGTGCGGGGAGGACCAGGCACAGGCAGGGGATGGCCAGATGAACTGGCAGCCGGCTGATCACAGTGCTGAACAGGGATGGGATCCACATCTAGGCCTGGGAGAATAGGCACATCCTGCTCCAGAGAACCTGGACTTGGTGGTGGTGGTGGTTCAGCTGCCTCAGAGTCAGGACAGGAGGCAGTGCTACTACTGCTTCTTGGGGGGGGGGACACTCACAAGTATCGAGCGTTCCAACAGGAATGTGTGCCCATGCCCTCCACACATGCACACGGTGCAATGCTTACCACTACCACGCTCTCCAAGAGCTGCCCCCGCCACAGACATTCCCTCACCCTGGTCCCTCAGTCAGAGCAATTACTACTCACACTGTCACACAACACACACACACACACACAGTCACACAGACAAACAACTAACTACTTATAAAGGAAAGAAAAATAAAATTTACAGAAAGAACAAATTGAGTAAAAAAGAGTACAGAAAAGACAAAAAAATGAAGCTTTTAAAAAAGCTGTTGGGTCTAAATCAAAGTTTAAATTTCCTCCTCGCTCTGATCTCAAAGTATCAGCAGTCACAAAACACACTACTCTCTCTCCGTCTGCACAGGAGAAAGTAAAAGTGTCTGCCTGTATGACTCACTTTCTTCCTGCCTAGTTAAAGAGCATGTGACTTACAGTACTACAAGCCATGTGATGTGGAGGGGGGGCTGCCAAATCTGAAACACCAAGTGGATCACTTAGAATCATAATGAGGAACGTGAGGTCCATTAAATACAATGACTTCACCTTACTTCACATTGCCATTCCGCCTTAACGTGAAGTGGTAATGACAAGGCCGAGTGAGCACTTTACATTGCCCACTCTGCATAGCGGATTGGCAACACAAAGCACCCACTTCGCGTTCACTTCACCAGCGGAATTTAAATTTGCTGCATCTCTACCAGAGATGGTGGGTGCACCTTACTGTGGCAGTTTTATGGGGGGCATGGGAGTCCCAGATCTTCAGGAAGGTAGAGGTGAAATGGAAGAGGGTGGAGTCTACTGAGAGGGAGAAAAGGACAGGCCTCCAGTTGGCCTGTACCAAGTCCTGCAGAAGTTTATGTACATCAAGAGATTTTGGGGGGTGGAACTGGATGCATTTGGGGGGAAGTGAGAGAAGAAAGGGCTTTCCATATACATTAGGTAGGGCAGTGGTCACTGAGCATGTCAGGTAAGGTTCCAGCAGAGCAAATGCAATGGGGGTGAGAAGAGAGCACCCTGTCAAGCAGTGAGTGAAACTGAGATTTAGGGTTAGGACGCGTAGGCTCTTTAATCATTTGGGAAAGGTTTAGTGCCTCGATCTATTGACAAGCATTAATAGAGGAGGAGGAGGAGAGTCAGTCTAGACTAAAATCACTCAGTAGAATGAGCTCACCAGAATTAGCGAGGGTGGAGAAGGCAGTGACATAGGAGACCAGGGATGAGGGGGGAGGTTTAGGGGAAGCATATAAGACCCCCACAAAGAGGGGAGAAGAAGAAGAGGGGAGGGTGATGGAGGAAAGGAGAAATTCATGAGAGCTGGGAACAGCCTTGTGGTGGGAGATGGAGCAGTTTAAAGAGGTGTGGAAGTAGATAGCCACCCCGCCACCATGTTTTCCATGGTTCTGTAGGAAAAGGGTGAAGTCAGGGAGGGCCAGTTGAGAGTCATGGACAAGAGAAGATAGCCAGGTTTCCAAGATGCAAAGAATGTCCGGGGAGTGTAGGGTGACCCACACTTTCAGGTCATCCAGTTTGGAAAAGAGGCAGCATGCATTGATATGGAAGATGTGCTAGCCTTTTGGGAGAGCCTGGGGGAGAGGGGTGTCTTGGCTTGTGGATCCAGGATTAGGTTCAATGTCCCTGGCTACATGTAGGAGAAGTAGGATGACCAGGAGGTGGAGATGAGGCGTGTGAGACTTTCTTTTGAGTCTGTGGATGGAGGGGGCATGCAAGGGGGGTTGGGGAAGGAGGAACTGATGAATAGCAACTAAGTGAAGGCTAGAGCAGCAGAGAAGCCTGTGGTGGATTGAAAAGGAGGAGTAGAAGGCTGGGGGAGAGGGGAGGAGAGAGGAGGTGGCTGGTGAGGTGGTAACATTCTGGTGAGAGCAGAGGGTGATGGGGAGAAAGCTGGGGTTAGAAGTTGAACAGCAGGAGGGGGCTGAGGGAAGAAGGAGAAGGAGGAGTAGAAAGGGGAGGACGAAGTTGAGTAGGGTGTGCATAAGGGTAAAGAGGAAGTCCAGGGAAGAGAGAAGGAGGCCATGGGAAGGGGAAACAGGGAACAGTAAGCAGGTGTGGAGGGGTGTGAGAGGAGTAAAATGAGAGGAGTCACAGCAAGAGAGGGAATTGGGAGGAAGAGAGAGAGAGAAAGATCCCAGTGGGAGGTCACACAGTGGGGGAAGGGGCATGCAACTGCAGATGCAGATGAGACAGAGGAGACTGGATCACAACTTTATAGGGTGGAACTCTGGAAACAGCTAGAGCATTTAAAGAGTGTTGGGGTGGGTGGAAAATTTGCCCTAATAAGCAGAGCCGGAGCAGTGCACAGTCCAAGGTTTAGCAGACACCAATCCCAGGGGAAGTGGCTTAGGCGCTGTGGCCAATCAGACAGCACAGGCAGACAGGCACCAAAAATTGAGGCAGTTCAATCTCTGGGACTGTACCTTCAGGACAGGCTGGATTCTGGAGAGGGGAGAGGCAGGCAGTGGCAGTGTGAGGAAAGCCGCATCGTCAGGGTATTCGAGCCCAATCAGGGGCTCTGATGATCTGTGGGAAGAGAGAGAACAAGGCAGAGGTTAAAAAATAGTAGGTTAGAGGCAGAAGGAAGATGGGGATGAAACAGGCAGGGCAGTAGGGGATGGGGTGACTGGGAGACACAAGAGTAATTGTTGGGCAATGTAAAGAGGAGCACAGGAGACAGAGATAATTGCTCAGGGGGTAATTAAAAGTCTGGGGAGTCTAGGACCTAGTGACAGGTCATAAACTAGATGCAGATATCAGGGTATAATGATATTTTTTCAAAAGGGGTTTCACCAATACATTTCTCAATGCACATGAGAAAACTGCCTCCAAAAGGGAACACCTGTTAATCTCGGTGAATACTGGGCCCAGCTGCCTGACACAGCTCACAAGTAGCCAGGTCAGGCCTGGACCCAGTTCCCAACAGGTTGGTAGCAACCCTGAGCTCACCTCTACAACATCTGCTATCAACACTGGCCAAAATTCTCCCCATGACCACTGGGTACAAATGCAATCTCCTGACTCACTACTGTCAGACCCAAATGACCCCATTGACGTGACCGAGATCTGATAGAGTACACTGCCCGAAAAGAACCGAGCAAACTCTTCATAGCAGTTTTCATAGGCCCTAGACAGACTGGATGGAGAAGACTATTTACTGCCTAGAAAAGCTGAGCAGGTCAGTTCCATCCAAATGCCATCTCCCTGGACAGGAACTCTGCCTTCTTATGGGAGATTACACTAAGATATTCACCATAATGAATATTCAAAGCCAGTTTGTCCTCCTCTGTCCCTGATCACCTCAAACACTTCTCCAACCTCTGCCCCATAGCCTTCATCGCCATCAGTTCACATCATACCATGGCGATCCAAGGAGTGAGACTAGTGGGCGTACAAAGACTGGTGCTACGAGGTTGAAGGCACCACCAACAGTCCCGTTAAAGGCTGCCACTGCCTCCTCTGTACTCCCTGCATGTGCCACAAGTGAAGTCACCTGAATCATTAAATCATTGTAGCAGGCTCTATTCTAAATACTATAGGACTTTGTGTGGCTTCACTTGTGAAGCGTGTGATAAGACTGGCCCTGTTTAGGGAAACATTTTGCTACAATTTGCACCTTATGATATCCATCCACCCCTTCTGTGTGAACTGCATACAGTAACTGCAAAGGATAGGGGTTTTCATTTCCAAACAGCTGCCAGTGACCCTGGACTGAGGTATTATTTCCACCGTTTATTATTCAAGTGCATTGTTTTCAGGGCAATTTAACAATGGCTGATCTCCGTCTCTTACTTGTGAACTAGAATTGCAGAACAAAGATGTCCCTATTGTTTAAAGAACACTGCGTATCTTCTGGTTTCTATACTTTTCATTGTGAAATCAACAGCTTCATGTAAAAAAGCAATAAAAATAAATTTTAAAGTTTCATTCTCATAGAACATGTGTTACATTACAGAAAATGATGACATTTTACATCTGACAAATGAATTGTCAAAGGTAAGAACAGTTCTTTTTCTGCAGTTTCAAATCTTTGCTGGCTAGTTATCAAACAGCAAAATTCTGCAATGCAACAAAAATGATACTCTATCATAATCAACCCTATGCATGGTTTTCACAAATAGGGCAGACCAATTTCAATTCCAAGGATTGTTGCAAATAAAGATGCTTATGTGAAATAGATCAATGGTCTACTGAATCTGGATATACTGAGTATTATTATACACTAATCTCTGGTATGCATATTTGACAGTAAGAAGGATGATGTGTAAATAGTTTCTTAAATAGACCTAAAACTGGGCATAGCCATCTGGCAAAAGCAGACAGTAGAACTACAGCACCCATTGTTTAAATTTCATGGAAATGGTGCTGTCCATCTCTGTATAAAGGGATTATTTCAAAGTCTGCTTCATCCCTTCCATTAATATTCTCCCTTCTTAGCACTCTCTACTAATATTCTGCCTTGTCAATCACAACTTGTAACAGTGCCTACATTAAGAGGCCACTTATCCTGTGATAAGCCCTAGAACTGAGCTCTGTGTTGTCAACCGGAATTGAAGGCAAGGGAGATTAATGAGGAATCCTCTCTTGCAATGGAAGCGCTGCTGTAGAGTTCAGTAATCCTTGAAAGAAAAATATTATCCTCAGTTTGCACTCATGTTTTATGATGACTTAAAATGTATAATACTACCTTGTTTAACTAGAAAAAGAGGGCAGCTGCGTATCACATGCTGCCTGGAGAGGCCTAGTTTAATAAGAAGCAGGAAATGTAGTGAAGAATACTGGTAAGAAGAAAATTGAACTGCAAAGAGGGGATTCCAAGTTTGAATTCGAATACAGCCTTGAGTTCAGTGTGTGATCTGTCAGTGCTCCAGTCTGTGCAGCTAGGGAAATAAGTAGAGATTGGCCCCACTGGAAATGAGATCGTATATTTCAGTAGGGTAATCCCGGGTAAATAAAATGCAAAAAAAAAACAAAACATGGCCAGTATTCCCCAACTATTCTTGGTCACCCCGCAGGCTGTAGAGGCAGTGTGATGTATTGGATGAGCATGACTGGGGTCTTTGAATCAATCAGGGGGCATGCTTGTGGTAATCACGTCTAGGAATTGATTTGGGATGAACTCTGAGACTCTTGCTGCAACTTTCCCTGGATTTAAAGTAATGGCGCCAGTTTCTCCTGTATATTTAACAAGATCAAGAATTCCTTCCCGTACCCCATTTTGAGCTCTCAAACCCTGTAAAATACAGGAATCCCCATAGATATGGGAGCACTGGGATAAACACTGCTGGGCACTGGAAGATCACAGGTTCAAATCTCACTAGGGGCCAAATACTTATGGTGTGACCCAGAGCAACTCAATTAACCTCAGGATGCTTCAGGACACCCAGCTGTGGACAGTGGTGTAAGAAGGATCACACTGAAAATGAGATGCATCTCAGCTGAACAATTAAGATAGGACAGGATTTTTTTATAATACAGTGCCTTTTCAGATCTCAAAGCATTGTACAATTCAAACAATAAAGTATACAGTTCAAATAATTATAGTAATATAATACGTAATAGTAATAATTAATTCAGGGTAAATGCATTAAAATGGGTTAAAGTAGGACCCCCTGGAAATAAGGTGTTGCATCTCAGCTGGGCTGTGCTGGGTAAATATACTGTAACACGTCCCCCAAAAAAAACTAAATCATTACCAACAGCCACCAGCATTACTCGACTCTTCCCACCTCACTGACAGTGTGGTCTAGTGGTTAAAGCACCTCTGGAAAATGAGATGTCGCAGGTTCAAACTGCTACAGCTAGATATAACTGTGCAACTTTGAACAAGTCACATAACCTCCCAGTGCTCCAGTCCACCCAGCTGCAGAAAGGGGAAGAAGCAGGACTCCACTGGAAATGAGATGTTGCCTTACAGCTGGCCTCTCCTGGGCAAATGAATATAGAAACATACAAATGGACAGCAGAAGAAAGCCAACTGGTCAATGCAGTCTGCCCTTGTCCATGTCTAACTTTTAAGACCTAGCGTCCTAGTGATCACTTGTCTTCTCCCTCTTCTTTTATCCCCTATCATCGCTGTCGCCATTAAACCTGTGTGTCTATCCCACCTACAGTATGCTTGAACCCTGCCACTGATTTTGAACAGGCGACCTCATTGTGCAGTCTGCTCCACCTGTCCATTACCCTCTTCATATTAAAGTACTTAGTGATGATGTCCTTCTTAAACCTGCATTGTACAAGCTTCTTTGTGCTACTTGTAGTGTTTTTGTTTGCACAAAAGGTGAACAGTGCACAGCTGCCAACTTTGTTTATCTCTTGCAAAAACTCACCTAGTTTTTAGTGAGAACATTTATCAATTTCTAAAGTTTTACCAGGAATTGCATTCTGAACTGGTAACAGCTCCTTTCTAGATGTGTCCAGGAAGAATGATACAGCTTATACATAGACACTGTAGGCAGATAAGGGCCTATGGCCCACCCAGTCTACCCATTTGAGCTTGTAAGTTCACTTTATGTCTTCCTAGAAGTCTGTTACCCCTTAACCCTGACCTCCAGAATTATCTTATGTCTATCCCATGTATTCTTAAATCCTGTGATTGTTTCAGCCCCCACCACTTCTTCTGGCAAGGTGTTCCACTTGTCCACCACCTGTTGTGTGAAGAACTTTTTCCTCACGTTTGCTCTGAATTGCCCTTCCTCCAACTTCACCCTATGCCCTCTAGTACTGGAACATCTTTTTCATTGGAAAATAGTGTGTTCCTGCACCCTGTTCCTCCCTGTAAGGTACTTGTATGTCTCTATCATATCCCCTCTCTCCCTCCTCTCCTCCAGGGAGTACATATTCATGTCCTTCAACCTGTTCTCATAGGACTTGTAATGCAATCCATGTACTATCTTTGTTGTCTTCCTGTGAACCTTCTCTACTCTGTCTATGTCCTTACGTAGGTACGGTCTCCAGAACTGCACACTGTACTCCAGGTGGGGCCTCACTAGTGTCTTGTATAGTGGAATTATGACCTCCCTTTTCCTGTTGGTGATGCCCCTGCTTATGCATCCCAGCATTCTATTTGGTTTACCTGCTACCTTGTCACACTGTTTCCCTACCTTGAGGTCATCAGAGATGATAACCCCAAGGTCCCTTTCCCGCTTGGTGCATGCTGTATCCTCACCCCCCAACTGATTTGTTGTTCTAAGGTTTTTGTGCCCCATATGCATTATCTTGCACTTCTTTGCATTGAATTTCAACTGCAAAACCCTTGACAATTCTTCAAGCTTCTGCAGGTCCCTCCTCATTATGTCTACATCCTCTGGCATGTCCACTTTGCTACAGAGCTTTGTGTCATCAGCAAACATGAAAATTCTGCTTTCTAGGTCCTGTGCAATGTCACTGATGAATATGCTGAATAGGACCGGTCCCAGCACTGATCCTTGTGATACCCCACTGGTCACTCTTCCCTCTATCCCTGAATTATCTTTGTGACCCTCATTGTGACCATCCTTTGGACCTACTCCACCTTATCCATTCCATATCCTTCTTCAAGTGAGGATTCCAGAACTGCATCCAGTACTCCCCAAAGACCAATACAGAGGCAGTATCACCTCCTGGTGCCTATGGCTGAATCCATAGCCCATGCATTCCAATATTCCAGTGGTCTTGCCAACTGCCTTATTACATTGAGCAGACTTCTAGGTAATCAGATATAATGATCCCCAAATCCATCTCTTCCAACATCTGATCCACCACTCTCCTCCCTCCTGTAGTCTTTGCTCTGATTCTTTGCTCCTATGAGCATGACTTTGCACCTCTTTGCAATGAAGCTCCACTGTCATATGCTGGATCACCTTACCTGCACCTCCAAATGCTCTTCCGTTACTCTTATTCTTTCCTCACTGCTCGCCCTTCTGTAGATTTTTGTGTCATCTGTGAAGAGGCAAATCATTCCCTGCATATCTTCATCTATGTTACAAATGAAGATGTTCAAAAGCACCAGCCTTAGGACAGACCCCTGCAGCACCCCACTACTGCCCACTATCACCCCTGAAAATTCCCCACTGATCACCACTTTCTGTTCTACCCATACCAGTTTCCAGCCCAGGCAGCTAGTTTTCTCCTATACAGCAGATCAACCATATCTTAACTAGCCGTCTACACGTAGCAGAGTTGAACACCTACTAAAAATCGAGTATAGTACATCAAAAGCCATGCCTCTGTCAGCAGCCTTGTTAACCTACTGAATAAGTAAATCAGATTCATCTGGCAAGATTTTCCTCTCATTAACCCATGCTGCCTACTGTCCTGTAACCCATTTGCCTCCAGGAACTCCACCAGCCTTTTCTTGATAATGGATTCCAGCACCTTACCCACTACTGGGTCAAGCTCACCAGTTGGTATTCTGCCCAGGTCCTCCCTACTGCTGTATGTGCATAATGGCACCACATCAGATACTATACCATCAGCCAGTACAGTTTCTGTCTCCAGCAATACATTGAAGAGGTCTGTCAGTGATGCCAGAAGCACTTGGCCCATGATTTCTTGTAGGGCTGTGCAAATACCTTTTTCCAAACATTCGGCCAGGAAAGGTGTTTAAAATATTTTCTAAAAGCTCTTAAATGACATGGTTAAACCCTCTTCACATGTGGTATTCCACAAACACCTCAATGACCCATCCAGAGCTGTCTATAATGCAGTGCAAGGTGTTTTGACATATTCCATAGGTTATTATCATTAGTCAGTACTGGAATTTGCCTAGGAAAGGCGACTTTGTAAAGAATATTTTTACAAGCAGTTAAATGACACCATTAAGCTATCTTCCAAGACACTGGTGTTTCATTAACACCTCAAAGGCACCCCAATTAGCAAAACAAAGCTGGCAGTAATGCAATGCAAGGTATTTGGTTCACATGTGTTATTTGTTGTTTGCTACTATTTGAACAGGAAAGGTGTTGAGACAGTAGCAAATGTCCTTAAACAACACCTTTAAAGAGCCCCTGATGCCATTGTGACAACTTTGAAAAAATATATTTAGACACTACACTGTTTGTCTCTGGATCATCTCCAGCTGAGTTAAGACCCAAGCCCCAATCTGATTTTGATTTGGTTCAGAAATGGTTAAAGTCAAATCAGCTATCACTAAATGCCAAAAAACAGTTTCTATGTGCTTTGACACTAGGCCAAAGATTTCTAAAATCCCATCCCTTCCCTTCATTCACATCCTAGATGGGGACACAATTGACGATGTGCCCTCAGTCAAATATCTTGGTGTCTGGCTTGACCGACACCTCAACTTCTCCAAGCATATAGATGCCATATACACAGAAAAATTCCACCTCAAGCTTGGTGCCCTCTATAGGAACAAAAGCTGCATCCCTTAAGGTGACATAGTCTATGGTGCTACCCTGAGGTCCACCCTGGCCAGACTGACCCCCCCACCACTCCTTCTGCCATTTCACTATGAACTGCTCTCCTCGCACTCACCACTGTGCTCTTTACTCTGCTCTCTCCTTTCCTTTCCTTGAGGATCACCGCCTAACCCACTGCACCTCCTTCACTTTCAGGTTCTGGCTGTAGTTCCTCCCTCCCTATCTGATCTCCCTCCTCTCATCTACCCCTGTTCCCCTTCCTCCTACTCTCTCCAAAACCCTGGCTATCGCTCCCTCCTGCTCCCCTTTCATAATTCCCTTGCTGGACAAACTGCTTTCTCATTCTGTTTTCCTAAACTTTGGAATTCTCTCCCCCTACCCATTCACTCTTCCTTCACCAAACACTTACTAACCTCTCTACTCCACACCAGCATCACCCCTTCTGCAACTGCCCCCGTGCCCTAACCCAATGTTTCACTCAACTCTTTCCTCTCCTTACTCCCCCTCATCTTCTCCTGTCCTTCATACAGTACCTACTCACTTTCTTCCATCTCCCCCATCTTCCTCATCATCTCCCTGTTCCTCACTTTTCTCTCTTTCCCTCCCATCCCCTTCATCTCCTCTTCCCCTCTCCCCCTTCCCTCTTACTTACCTCCCCTTATCGACCCTTCTTCAGCCTGTTCCCGGACTTAATTTTGTCCATTGTATCTTTGCTGCATATGACTGTACATACTGTATCTACTGATATTGTAACTTGCGAAACCACTGTCTCATTGTATTGTCTTGTCTTGTATATACTATGTTATGCCTACATCACTCCCTCTTCCCATTCCCCCAGGATACATCTGGAAACGTGATAATTTATGGCTCAGTATGGCCTTCCTGGTGAAATACTTTAATAAATAAATAAATAAACATTTCTGTAATTCTCACCCTTACTTCTTTGTTACTCAGGACATTTGATTGTAAACAGGATGACTGCTTTATCTGTTCTGACTGCCTAAACCTTATATCACAGTTTCTGCTTATGACATCACAGCCTGATGCTGTGGAGATAATTACAATGCCATAAAGATGGGATTATGATGTCAGGTGTAGGCAAGCAGCAAGAGCAGATAATGTCTAAGGGGCAGTAATCCTCTTTCATACAACTTTCCTTTACTGTATAATGAGGAAAAAAAAGTAAAGAATTATAAAAAAATATATTAAATATAAACTGAATTGTGTCTAAGGCTCCATTTTTTCAAGGTTTTCTAATGGTGTCAGGGGCTCTTTAAACCGTCTGCTAACAACACAGTGTTCCATAAACAGGTCCACATCATGTTAATTACCAACACAGAGCTGACAGTAACATGAAGGAAGGTAGTTTTTGTGGTGGAATTCTTGATCCACCATCACACAAAGACCATTAATATCTTCTTGAGTAACCAACCAAAGTGACAGACTGAACTGAAAGCTCCATAGGGTTACATTAGTGGAACCTGACTCTCCCTTGAATGCACTACTGAACTGCATGTTGCATTACTATGATGCCATTATATCATCCAAGTAATCTACTACTGTATTTTTAAATCTAGTCTGCTGCATAATCTGCATTTTTGAACACAAGCACATCTGATGCGAAAAGCTGTTTTTTGATTTTGGATGTTGTCTCATCACATTGAGTTCCTCCTTCTCCTTTCTTCTTTCATTCACTACCACTAGCTCCATTGTACCAAAATTCATAGTGTATGTTTTCTCGTTACTTCTTATTCTTCAAAGGGACCTTCTTAAACCATTTTTTCTGTACCCATTTAAGCAGTTCTATCTGTCAAGATACTAATAGAGGAAGTTCATTGCCAACCAAAGTGTATCACTGGATTGCTGATAAGGTGAGAACAGTAGTATTCTTCATCTTAAATTCATGGAAAGGAATAGAGTTGCCAAGGTCCTTTCTTCCATGCTTTGCTGGCTGATCCCCAGTATGTATGTAGACACAGTAGATAGATATAAATGCTGGAGAAAGTAAAAAAAAAAAATAATGGACAAAAAAAAGTTAACAAGTTGTTGGAGTTGAAGATATCTGTGGGTCCTCAAAGGTCTTTGGTAAATTCCCTGGTGCTGTTCATCTTATGTGAGTTTGTATAACTTGAAGATCAATTTTCAAACATCCAGATCTGGTTGTGTCATTCCAAAGTAATAATTTATCTTCCTGACTCATCATTAATCCTCATTTTTGGAAATAACATAAAATACCTGAAAGGACAAGACAAAACAGAAGCAAAAAATTATGGCACTCAGTGATTATTGATGTGATAACCCCCTTCCTCCAACTTCACATCACCCCACAAAGAATTTTTAGTTAGTTAGTTAGTTAGTTTTTGTTAACCAGGTAGGTACACTAGGCAGAAACTGCCTGTTTTTAGGTACAACCTGGGAGAGTTACAACAAGAGTGATGCAACACCAGACAGTCACAAGAAGGATAATGCAACACCAGACAATGTACGGTATACAGCGATAAATAATACGTTCGCAGAAATAGGTAAACAACAGACAGGATACAAATAATTAAAGACAAGGTAAGCAAGAGTGGCGTGCAGTGTATATCACAACCACTAGGTAAAGCATTAAATTCAATAGGGAGAGAGAGAGAGTCACATGCCAACAAAACATAATTCTCTATACACACAGCATAAAACACTGTTATCATCCATGGGCAGAACAGCAAAATACCAATACCTTAGTGGCAAGCAGAAGCAAGTATGAGTGATGGCCCCAGTAACCACTTCACCTCTTTGGGGAACATTTGCATATGGATGTACCTAGGAGGTGCCTAGTATAAATAAATAAAGAGTTGAGAATACTTATCCTTGCCAATAAGACACACCGTGTTGCTTGAAGATCAGAAACATCTGGCTCTGATTTGATAGGTCTTCATTACTCAACAAACATTCCTTGGTATTGCACAATGATACGTTATCCTCCTCATAACAGAAACTACATTCTTGGTACTGTACTTGCAAGCCACTTCATACAATATTATATTATGCAGCATATATCTTGCTCTGTTTGATTAATCAGATCCAGGCCTGAGCTACACAGTAACAAGATTCAATCACCCAGTTGAAAAAATACATGGAAAGACAATAAAAACAGGAGCAAACAATAGTTAAAGACAAACTGTTCAATGAGACATTACTATCCCCCCAAAAAAAAAACAAATAAATAAAAAAGTTGATAATACTTACCTTTGCTGATAGGACATACTGTGTTACTCGAAGACTATAAACATCTGGATCTGGTTTGATTGGTCTTCATTATTGAAAAAAAAATGTTCCTTGGTATCTACAATAATATGTTATCCTCATAATGGAATCCACATTTTTGGTATTGTACTTGCAAGTCACATAATGCAATATTATACTATCCAATACAATATTACATTATCCAACATATATCTTCCTCCATTTGTTTAAACAGATCCAGGCTGGAACTATGCAGCAACATGATTCAATCACACACAAGACAAAACACCTAAAAGAACAATGAAAACAGGAACAATAAATGGTTAGAGATCAACTGTTCAATGAGACATTACTATGGTTCCCACCCACAAAAAACAAATAAATAAAAAAGATGAGAATACATCACTCTCTGCTCTCCAACACATTACCTCCAAAAACCATATAAACACTACAAACAGGTATCTGCCTCTATCTCTGAAATCAAATAAAGAGGCAGAAGACACTGCAGAGCAGGACACTGCGGCACAGGAGCTAGCACAACAATACTCACCCAAATCAGGAACCAAAACTAAACAAGCACAAAGGAAATCCAAAAACTTCTGATCATAGGAGACTCCATGATTCAGGGAGTTGATACCCATCTCCAACCAGGGTGATGGTCAGATGTCTCCAGGTACATCAGCATGGAGAGACACTGACGCATTACTAAAATTGTTCACAAAGCAGGAGAAAACATTGATGTCCTAGTACACATAGGGACTAATGATCTAGCCAGCCGGTCAGTTGTGGAGACCAAGGAACACCTGACTAGGCTGGGTGACAAACTATCATCTATTTCGTCAGCATCTCCTTCTCTGAGATCCTGCCAGTCTGGGAGAAGGGAGCAGATGGACGGAAGGTCAGAGAAGGGAGATAGGGAGCTAAACACGTGGCTCAAGGACTGGTGCCAGGAAAAAAGGACACAGATTTGTAGGAACTGGCAGCAGTTCTGGGAGCGAATTCTTTAAATTTGATGGACTGCATCTGACTAAAGAGGAGTCAGTGCATTGGGGCAGAAGTTTGATGTCTTTGCAGAATATTTAAACTAGCAAATGGGAGAGGGTGCAGCACCCATCGTCGAATGGGAAGAACACCCCTCCCCTCAGCTAGTGGTCAAACAGGAATTCAGCGTGTTTGCCGTTCATTTGCATCACCAGGTAAGAAAAGAGTTTGTCTCCCCATACGATGCACAGGGTAATGCCAAACTTCACCCAACAACTAACACACCAAAATCTGGCCAATGGAAAATCATGTACACAATGCTCACAGCCTGGGAAATAAGATCCCAGACCTGCAGGCAATAATGTCAGAGGCTAAGCTGGACATAGTAGCAATTAGTGAGCGTGGTTTACCAGTAACCACACTTGGAGACTTCAGTACCTGGCTATGTATTGTTCAGAAGAGACCGAGGTGCAAAAGGGGAGGAGTGGCCCTGTATGTTAATGAATATATCAAAGCTACAGAAATTCAGAATACACATAAGGAGCCAGAAGAACTGTGGGTCACCTGAAACAGGAAATGGGACAGCCATAAGAACTGGGGTTGTCTACAGGCCCCAGACCAGAGGAGGACATAGACACATTACTGTTAGAAGATATACAAAACATGACAGCTAAAGGGGAGGTTCTGATAATGGGAGACTTCAACATGCAGATACAGATTGGTCAATACCAGCAGGAACATCTGCAGAACTAGACTCATAGTGGATTCCCTGCAGGGAGGGCCTCAAACAACTGGTACAGCAACCCACAAGAGACAGGGCTATCCTAGATCTAGTACTGACTAACAAAGAAGGATCACAGATCTCAGGTAGAAGGTCACCTGGGGCCAGTGACCATCACATGGTATGGTTCAATTTGGCTACATCTAAATCATCCCATTCCAAGGCAAAAATATGGGACTTCAGAGGAGCTGACTTTGATAAGATGGCCAACAGAGTTAAGCTAGCCCTGGCAAAAAGAAACACAGGTGAGGAGGTACAGGCAAAGTGGGCAAGCATTAAGGATACAATACTTGAAGCAACATCCCATTGTGTTAGACAGAAAAGGAAGTGCAAAAGAAGAAGGAAACCACTTTGGTTCTCAAATACAGTAGCAGAAAAGGTCAGAGCCAAAAGGCTGGCCTTCAGAAAATATAAGGGAACACAGCGGGATGAAGATAGGGAGGCATACCAAACTGCCCTAAGGGAAGCAGGTAAGGCAGTAAGGCAGGCAAAGTCCCAAACTGAGGAAACACTAGCACGAACAGTAAAGAAGGTGACAAGACTTTCTATAGATACATTAGTGAAAGGAGAAAGTCCAGAGGGGTATTGCTAAGCTTAATGGAGAAAAGGGAGCATGTGAGGAGGAGGACCCTGTAAAGGCATCTATCCTAAATAGATACTTTTGCTCAGTATTTACTGAAGAGAAGGTAGGGCAGGGCCCACAGCTCAGCATCATGGACACAGGGGGAGGGAGGTGAGCACTACTCCCTTCACAAAAGAAAGGGTCCTACAAGAGCTTGCTAAGCTCAGGGTGGATAAGGCAATGGGACCTGATGGCATACATCCCAGGGTACTTAAGGAGCTAAAGGAGGAACTAGCAGAGCCATTAGCAGAATTGTTTAGTGAGTCTCTGAGCACAGGAGAGGTCCCAGAAGACTGGAGAAGGGCTCATGTGATCCCACTCCACAAGAGTGGTAGCAGGGAGGAGGCAGGAACTACAGACCGGTCAGTCTTACCTCAGTAGTGGGCAAGATTATGGAGGCACTCCTTAAGAAAGGATAGTGCAACACCTGGAATCCATAGGGCACAGGATCCAAGACAGCATGGGTTTACAAAGGAAGGTCCTGTCAAACTAATCTCATAGATTTCTTTGACTGGGTAACCAGAGTGGTGGACCAAGGGGGCAGTTGATGTCGCCTACCTTGACTTCAGCAAAGCTTTTGACACTGTTCCACATAGAAGATTGATTAATAAGCTGGGTAGGCTCGGGTGGGTCAGAAGTTGGTCAATTGGTGGCAAACTGGTTGACTGGCAGAAAACAGAGAGTGGTGGTAAATGGTATACAGTCAGAAGAGATGCAAGTCACAAGTGGGGTACCTCAAGGATCAGTCCTGGGGCCAGTCCTATTCAACATCTTCATTAGTGACCTCAGAGATGGACTAGAGGGTAAGGCTTGTCTGTTTGCAGATGACACCAAGATCTGCAACAGAGTAGATGATCCAGATGGGGTGGGCAGAATGAGAAGAGATCTGGATAAACTAGCAGAATGGTCAGAAGGTGGCAACTGGGATTTAATGCAAAGAAGTGCAAAATCATGCACATAGGAGAGAGAAACCTGAAGCCACTTATAGGCTGGGAGGAGTTGCTAGCAGTCACAAAGGAAGAAAGAGACTTGGGCATCATCATCACTGATGACCTAAAATCATCCAAGCAGACCTCTAAAGCAGTAGGTAAGGCTAGGGGGTGTTAGGGTGTATTAGTAGGAAGGTATCACAAGTCGTAAGAGAGGTAATAATCCCTCTGTACAAGACATTGGTTAGGCCCCATCTGGAGTACTGCGGCAGTATTGGAGGCCACACCTTCACAAGGACATTAACCAAATTGAGGCAGTCCAGAGAAGGCAACCAAAATGGTGCAGGGACTGCATCAGAAGACATATGAGGACAGATTAACGGAGCTCAATATGTATACCCTTGAGCAAAGGAGGAGAGAGGTGATAGATCGAGACATTTAAACACCTTAAGGGCATAAACAAGGTGAAAGAGTCTAATATGTTTAAATATAAGAAAATAGCAGGACAAGAGGACACAGCATGAGATTAGAGGGAGGCCGATTAAGGGGGAATGTGAGGAATTCTTTTTCACAGAAAGGGTGGTAGATGCATGGAATGGCTTACCACAAGAAGTGGTGGCTATGAATACAGTGCAGGGCTTCAAACAGGCATGGGATAGGCATAAGGGAGCAATACAAATGACTATGAATAGATAGGTCACTGACAGAGCAAAGGCCGATGGCACATTTATAAGGTAGAAAAAGAAATGGGCAGACTGGATGGGCCTTGCGGTCCTTATCTGCCGTCAACTTCTATGTTTCTATGTTTCTATGTTTCTATGTTTCCTGATAGGTCAAACTGTGTTATGCGAAGGTCAGAAACATCTTGTATCTGGTTTGATTGATTATCATTATTGTAAAAACATTCCTTGACATCCACAATAATACATTATATTCTTTATAATGGAATTCACATTTTGGTATTGCAGTTACAAGTCACTTAATGCAGTATTATATTATCCAGCATATATTTTCCTCCACTTATTTAACCAGACCTGGGCCTGGCTGACACAGCACCAGATCTGATCACCCGCATGATAAAATGCTTGAAAGGACAATAAAAACAAGAGCAAATAATGGTTAAAGACAGACTGTTCAGTGAGGCATTACTACAGTCCCCCCACCCCAAAAAAAACAAATAAATAAAAAAGTTGAGAATACTTACCTTTGCCAATAAGACACACTGTGTTACTCAAAGATAGAAACAGAGACTTTGATGGCAGATAAGGACTGCTTGGCCCACCTAGTCTGCCCGTTTCCGTACCTATTGGTAGACATGCAGCAAAATTAAATTCTACTGGCAAAGTGAATGCAAAGTGGCCATTTCATGTTGTCACTCCGCTACGCGAAGTGGTCAATAGGAAAGGCTCACTTCGTTTTGTAATTATTACTTCGCATTGTCATTCCACCTTAATGCAAAGTAAGGTGGAGTAGCAACAATATTGGCAGCACCCAGTGCCCCCCACACACACACATTCACCAGAATTAATGTGCATCCCCAAAATGCTACTGTCTTATGTCCAGAAACTCTCCAGAGCTGATGAACTGAAATGAGAACACAACAAGAAATGCAAAGTCTCCCAGAATTAATGGCACACTCAGTCATGCATGCAGTGGATGTGGTCACATCACACACAGACACCAGAATTAATGTGCATACCCAAAATGCTACTGTCTTGTGTTCAGAAAATGTTCCAGTGCTGGCAAAGTGAAATGAGAGGGTAACAAAAAAATGCAAAGTCTCCCAAAATTAATGGTGCAAACTCTGTCATGCGAGCAGTGGACAAACACAGTCACCAGAATTAATTTGCATCCCCAAAATGCTATCGGCTTGTGTCCAGAAAATTCCCCAGTGCTGGTGAAGTGAAATGAGAGGGTAACAAATAATGCAAGGTCTCCCAGAATTAATGGCACACTCAGTCATGCTTGCAGTGATCACACACAGTCACCAGAATTAATTTGCATCCCCAAAATGCTACTGTCTTGTGTCCAGAAAATTCTCCAGTGCTGGTGAAGTGAAATGAGAGCGTAACAAGAACTGCAAAGTCTCCCAGAATTAATAGTGTACTGCAAATGGACAGACAGATTAAGATTGCTCTGCACACTCAAGGGATGCAGAGTCAGATGCAAAGGCACAACAACATCTAACCAGTGCTCACAAGTCACAAATCCAAATCTGGAAAAGAATACCTTTTGCCAGTTGAGGGGTTAGTGCACGGCAGTAACAGTCCACTACCAGTAAAGATACCACAAAGCAGTATAAAAAATTCATGCAGGTGCGGTGGATAGCAGGTTAACACTGCTGCAATTACTCTGGCACAATAAAAGTTGTCTGATTGAATGGTATGCATTGCACACACACTCACACACATATCAGAAATATTGCATAGCAAATTGAAACATTTAGCAATATAATCAAATGTTTTAAACAAACTGAAATTATACACTGCTGCACCACTACAATCAGCAAAAAAATTTCAAGAATTACTGAAAATATTACTGTGTGTACATTAACACAGTTATACAATAAAAATGTAATTAAAACAGAAAGACTGCCTTTTTCTCCCAGTTAATCTACCTACACCACAGATACGCCCCTCCCCCAAAGCATACTTCACAGTACACAGACTCACTGTTCTAAATTAACATTCAAAATCAAAATCCACGCATGAACAATAAACACTCGATGATATGAGCACAGGAGGGTTTCCTACAATCGACGTACTAAATTTTGAGCAAACAAAATGGGTCAGAAAGGCTTTTTTAACAGCTTTTAGAGGATTTGAATCACAGAGCTCTGAGAGGATACTGGCTCCATCTTCCACTACACACACACTAGAAAGAACTGAGGCTGTGCAGAACAATCTAGATCCCATGAAGCACTGCAAATTCACCTTGGAGCTCAATAACACGGTGAAGTGATGCTAAGTACATTGATTTCAATGTACTTTGCCTTAAAATTGGTGGAGAAGTGGTTTGGGGAAGGCGGAATAACGCAAAGTCATTGGTTTCAATGGACTTTGTGTTCCCCATTATGACACGAAGTACTCCGCTTTGCTTTATGAAGCACTTTGCGGATAACCACATTACTCCGTGAATCACTCTGCGGAGCGAATTTCGCCCACTTCGCCCACCTCTACCTATTGGATAAGCAACATATCCTAGCTAACCAACAGCCTGCTTCTTCCTACCCCAGCCAGAATTGCCGTATGTCTGTCCCATGCATTCTTGAATTCCCCCACTATTTTTGACCCCACAATCTCCTCAGGAAGGCCGTTCCATGCATCCACCACCTTCTGTTTGAAAAATTGCTTCCTCACATTGCCCCTAAGCTTCCCCCCTCTATCTTCAAATTGTGTCCTCTAGTTCTTGAACATCTCTTTTTCTGAAAGCTACTACCCTCTTGGACTTTGTTGATTCCCTTGAGGTACTTGAAAGTTTCTATCATATTACCCCTCTCCCTCTTTTCCTCAAGGGTATACATATTAAGCTCCTTTCTTCTCTCTCTCTTCACATGGCTTGTGTTGCAGACCCTGCACCATTTTAGTTGCCCTCCTCTGGACTGCCTCCATTCTGTCTATGTCCTTGTAGAGATGGGATCTCCAGAACTGCATGCAGTACTTCAGATGGGGTCTCACCAAGTACCTCTACAGAGGGTAACAAATTCCTATTTTCTGCTGGTGATGCCTCTCCCTGTACATCCCAGTATCCCCTCAGTCATCCTTACTGCCTTCTCACATTGCTTGCTTCCCTTTAGGTCATTTGCTATGACTACCCCCCATGTCCCTTTCAATTTTTGTTGTTGTTAATAACCCCCCCATTGTGTACTCTTCCCCTGAGTTTTTGTTTCCCAGGTGCATTACTTTGCACTTCTTTGCATTGAATCTAAGCTGCCATACTTTTGACCATTCATCCAACTTTGACAAACCCCTTCTCATCCTTTTCACCCCTCCTTGTGTATCAACCCTGTTGCAGATCTTTGTGTCATCTGCAAAGAGGCATACTTTTTCTTCCAGTCCCTTTGCAATGTCACTTATAAAGACAATAAAAAGGACCAGTCCCAGTACTGAACCCTGCAGTACCCCACTAGTAACCCCCTTTCTTCAGAGTGGACTCCATTTACTATTACCCTCTGTGTTCCGTTGTTCAGCCAATTGTTTACCCAGACTACTGCCCTGGGACCCACTCCCAGGCTGGCTAACTTGTTTATTAATCTTTTGTGCCGGACTGTGACAAATCCCTCTGCAATGTCACTTATAAACACGTTAAAAAGGACTGGACCCAGTACTGAACCCTGCGGTATCCCACTAGTAACCCACCTTACTTCAGAGTGGACTTCATTTACTTATTACCCTCTGTGTCCTGTTGTTTTTTACCCAAGCTACCACCCTGGGACCCACTCCCAGGCTAGCTAAGATCGGAAACATCCAGAACTGATTTTGGTTGGGCATCATTATTGAATTAACATTCCTTGGCATCTACGGTGATATGTTATCCTCCTCATAATGGACTCCACACTTTTTGGATTGTACTTGCAGGTCACATGATGCAATATTATATTATCCAACACATATCTTCCTCCATTTGTTTAACCAGATCCAGGCTGGAACTATGCAGCAACAGGATTCAATCACCCACGTGATAGAACATCTGAAAAGACAATAAAAACAGGAATAAAAAATGGTTAAAGTTAGACTGTTCAATCAGATATTACTATAGCCCCTCAAATAAATAAATACATAAATACATAAATACATAAATAAATAAATAAACAAATAAATAAAAAAAAGAGCTGAGAATACTTAACCTTTGCCAGTAAGACACACTGTGTTACTCAAAGATCAGAAACATCCAGATTTGGTTTGATTGCTCATAATTAATATTCAGAATTCATCCACATGATTCTGTACAGATTGGACACTCATAGAATCATAGAATCATAGAAATGTGATGGCAGAAATGGACCCTCTTGGTCCATCGATTCTGCTTTTTATCCCCCTCCCTACCTGCCCCCTGTCCCTGAGATCCCCCCCCACTCTGCCCCCTGGTCAGCCCTTTGAGTCTGTCTGATGTCCTCTTGAATTCCTCCACTGTTTAGACCCCCACTACCTCTTCTGGCAGATTGTTCCAGGGCTCCACCACCCTCTCAGTAAAGTAATGACATCTCATATTCCCTTTAAACCTCCCTCCCTCCACCCATAGACCATGACCCCTAGTTCTAGCTCCTACTTTTCCTGTAAATAAGCTCCCTCCCACTTTATTAATCCCTTTCATGTACTTAAACATTTCTATCATGTCCCCCCCTTTCCTGGGTCATGCCTGAAAATGGGCAAGTATCTGCCTAGTGCACCCTACCCAGTAAACAAAATCTAAATAAAAATAAATAAATATGCTTAAATCAAAATAATGCAGTCTTAAAGTATACAGTATGTAGGGGGAGTCACATGATGCAGGAAGCGGAGTAGCTGGGTCTCCGTGAGCTCCGTCTGCCGCCCGCACTAATATCGTGTTTTAACGCTGTATCAGGCATCAAATCTGTATACTGAACACATCAACAGGCTGGAGAAGTACCGGAGAACTAATTGCATGGAGGCTGAGATCAAACCCTCCCAGACATACCCCACCAGCCCCCCAGAAAGGCCCTGCAAGAAAATCTAAGGCCTCGGGATCTGCAAGCATCGCAAGGGGCAGGTGGCGACATTAACACAGAAGAACCTCTAACGCTATCTCGCTTCCTAGAAGAGATTGGCCCACTTAAAGATACGATTTTGGGCATGGCTGGAGAGCTTAAAGACATCAAGGGACGATCATGGATATTAACCGCAAGGTTATAGACAACGGTACCTAATTAAATCATTGAGGGCACTAAAGAAAGAACTGACACAGCGATAACCAAGGTTTCTCACAGGATCCAAAAGCTTGAAGACAAAATCGAGGACCTGGAAGGTCGGAGCCGACGCAACAACGTGGTCTTTATTGGCTTGCCTGAAAAAGCTGAGGGCCAGGAGCCGATTAAATTCGCACAGAAAATAGCGGAGAAAATCGCTGGACCCTCGCCTTTTGGGTCCAAATTCATGGTTGAGAGAGCCCATCGCTCGCTGCGTCCTATGCCTTCACCAGATCGCCCTCCTAGACCATTCATCGTACGGTTCCTTAATTTTCAGGAAAGGCAACTACTTATAGACAAAGCCAGAGAAGACAAAGAGGTGTATTGGGAAGGAGTTCGGGTTAGAGTTGTGCAGGATCTCCCGCTTTCTGTTAGTCAGAAAGGGCTGTATTTCATCCCTAGTCAAGAGGCTGATAGCCCAGAGCTTAAGTTTAGAATGGGCTACCCTGCTCGTTTGCAGGTTTTCATAAACAAAGAATGGAGAACTTTTGAATCCTTGGACCTGGCATCGACTGCTCTTGAGGGCCTTCCGGCACTCTTTAAGGAGCCATGAACTGAGCTGAGTGATATCCAGATGGCCATGCTCAAATCTTCAACACTCGAAGCTGCATGCATTTTTTTTTGGATGTTATTTCATCTGGGCCTGACTGGGGATCCAATTGAACTTTGATTATATTCAGTTTTGGACTGGGGACTGTAATTTAGTTTCAAACATGGCTTAAGTTTGTTAGTGGTGGGGGGGTAGAGTATTTTTACTATATAGTATTAATAAGGCAATAAGGGGACCTATATTAGACTGATGACTCACTAATGGGAGATATCCTGTGAAGTAATACTTGATGCCTTCACTTTCTTTTTTTTTTCTCTGTGTGGGTGGCAAGATGGGGCACGGAGGGACGTGCAGGGCGTCCTGGTGTCATGGGCCATAATGCGGAATGCTTAGGGAAGGGGGAGGGTAGGAGGGGTAACGAGAGTAGTTGGGAAGGTCATCTAATGGGAAAGTAATAATATGGGTAATGGAGAGGTGAATGGAGGGAGGGGTTGGGGTAAGAAACACTAAAGGCAATCCTACAGCTGTTTGTTTGCTTAACCGGGAGGAGCAATTTATATACTGCCTTTTCAATGGGGACTGACCTGCTCATAAAATTATGTACTTGGAATGTTAAAGGGGCACGACACAAACTGAAACAATATAAAATATTGAAATATATTGAGGCAATGAAGATAAAGGTGGCCTTCTTGCAAGAAACGCATTTGCTGCAAAGTGAAGCGAATTGTATGAGAAGAAGGCAGTTTGGGGAAGTGTTTTCTTCTGAAGGTAGCACGAAAAGCAGAGGGGTCATGATCCTCATTCACAGATCAGTGCCTTTTAGCCCTATTAAAGTTATTCAAGACAAAGAGGGTAGATTTGTGCTAGTCAAGGGGGAGGCTTTACAATATGGAAATTTTGCTAGCGGTAGTCTATGGGCCTAACTCTGATAGCCAGGACTTTCTGGCGGTATTACTAAAGGCCTTGTTACCATTCTCTCACATTCCAATGATAATTGGGGGGGATTTTAATCTGGTTCTTGATCCTATGTTGGACAGATCCACTAAAAATCAGGTTCCAGTCACACCGGCCAGTTTGGCTTTTAATGATTTGCTGAACCATCTGGGCTTGTCAGATGTTTGGAGGGTGCTACATCCACAGATTAAAGAATATACTTTTTTCTCCCAAGTTCATGGGTCAGGATCTCGTATTGATTACATACTTATTTCCCGGGTATTACTAAAAGGGATTTTGGAATCCAGGATAGTGGCAGCACCCCTGTCAGATCATTCTGCGGTGGAGATAACAATTTCTCTCCCATCTGTTGCTCGCAAGGGCAATAGGTGGAAGATAAATAATCAGCTATTGAGGGTCCCAAAGATAGTTAATGACTTATCTTCCGAAGATAGTGGAGTTCATTGAGATCAATACAAAGGGAGATGTAAGGCCAGATATTCTTTGGGCAACTTTGAAGGCATTTATTAGAGGATTACTGATTTGTCAAGCATCCAGAAGGAAAAGGAAGTTAATGCTTCCATGGCAGACTTGCTGGTCCAAATTAAGACCTTACAAGAGGCCTTGGTTGCTAATCCCAGGAGGAGACTGAAAATAGGTTAATTATTACCTTAAGCTGTTGGGTGACCAAGCTGAACTGGCTATTATCAAAACAAAGGCCAACTACATTGACCAGGGAGACAAACCTGGCAGGTTTTTAGCTAGACGGCTAGCTCAGCTGGAAGCATCTCGACTAGTTTTGGGGATATGGTCAGACCAGGACAGATGTGTCAAGACAAAACCAGAGGATATAACTCAGGTTTTCAGGAGTTATTACGAGACTCTATATGGACCTATGCATACTCCTCTGAGCCAGGAAAAGATTATTTCTTATTTAGATGGGATTTCTCTCCCGAGCTTAGACAAAAAGGATCAGGATGCTCTGATAGTGGATATTACCCAGGGAGAGATTGAAAAGGCAATTAAGAGTTTACCGAACGATAAAACACCTGGCCCAGATGGTTTTTCACCTAATTTTTATAAGGCTTTTTCATCTTCCTTAATTCCTGTATTGTCCAAATTATTCCATCATATCCTTTCGAGCGCAGATACAGATAGATATATTTTTGAGGCCCTTATTGTAGTATTGTTGAAACCTAACAGGCCCCCAGAGAAGCCTGACAGTTATCGGCCTATCTCTCTGTTAAATTATGATATAAAAATCCTGGCCAAAATTCTGGCTGAGAGAATTGGAAGAGTGGCGTCAAAATTAATTGGGGCTGAACAGGTTGGCTTTATGAAAGGAAGATCTTCTGCGGACCATTTTAGAACGCTTTCACATGTCTTCTCGGCGTCCGAGGAGGCAAACATTCCTAGGGCATTGGTTTCCTTGGACGCCGAGAAGGCATTTGACAAGGTTCACTGGTCATTCCTTTTTCAGGTGATGGGTAAATTTGGCTTTCCAGAACAGTTTATCAGTTGGATTAAGGCCCTTTACTCAAATCCATCAGCCAGAGTTGTATGTAATGGGGCTATATCTCATCTTTTAGGTTACAAGTAGGGACAAGGCAGGGATGTCCTTATCGCTCTCTCTTTAATCTCTACTTAGAACCACTAATAAGGTGTATAGTCATGTTTGATAGGATCAAAGGGATTAAAATCAGGGAACAGGTAATAAAGGTCACCGCTTTATGGATGATCTGTTAATTTATGTTGCCAATCTGATCACTTCAATCCCCGCCTTTTGGAGGTTATAACTGAATTTAGTGCACTAGCTAATTATAAGTTAAACCAAGAGAAAACTGTCGTATCCCTAAACAACAGGGTATTTAAAAGAGATGTTGTTAATCTTGGTCTCAGGTGGAGCCCCAAATCCTTAAATATTTGGGCCTTAATTTGACCACTAATCCTGAGAGGCTCCGTAATCTCAATTTAGATAACCTAGTTCGCACTATAGAATTGGATATGAAGAGATGGGCCCAATTGCCTTTGTCATTGTGGGGGAGGATAAATGTGGTAAAAATGAACATATTCCCTAGGCTTTTCTACCCTTTGTGTAATTTAAATATCTGGCTCCCAATGTCATGGTTCAGAAAACTTCATAGGATGATAGCTGATTTTATTTGGAACTACAAAAGATCAAGGATGGCTTATGTCAAATTGGCGGCGCCCAAAGAACAGGGTGGTCTGAGATTACCACATCTAGCTCTTTACTTTTGGGCCACTCACATGAACAAATATGGCAGATGGGTTTCTCCATCAACGTCTAACTCCGATGGAGAATATCTCCCATTATGGCTTAATTTGGAGACTACCCTTATTAAGAGCTCAGGATTTAATCCCGAAGCTTTACTTTATAATACTCCAAGATGTTTCCCATGTTTAAGAATACAACCATTGAAGTGTCCCTTAAGGTTCATAATCAAATATGTAACTTCCTGAGGTACAACTGTACCTTGGATGGCTACCAACCAATAGTAGGAAATCCACAATGGCGTATTGCTGACCGGATGATTACACGTAAATGGATGCCGGAGCTGGAAGGGTGTAGGTGGATGGACTTTCTGAATGAGGAGGGGGATCCTTACCCTGTGCTGCAGATTATGCAAAATCTTAATTTGTCAGGTAAGGAGGTATTTAGAGTCTACCAATTAAGACACCTCATTATCCAAAAATTAGGGGTAAACAGGCCTACTATACCCCCACTTAGCCTTATGGTCAGAGCTGAAACCCTTAATAGGATCTCCACATGCTGTTTCGAAAATTTACCAAATTTTGTTCCAGTGGGCCTTTAAGGACAACTTAACTCCTGCACCATATTGGGCCAGAGTATTTCCTAATGTTAGCCTGGACTGGAACCGTATTTGGGGGAACTTCCATAAATATATGAGGCAAGATTATCTCAGATTAACTCAATTTAAGATTTTGCATAACATGTACTATACGCCTCAAAAACTAGTGGATTTGAAGGTATTACAGGAGCCTAGATGTTTCAGATGTGGCTCAGGGATGGCTGATTTAATACATATATTTTGGTACTGTCCAAAAGTGGATCAGTTGTGGAAACAGATTAGAACCAAAGTGGACTCAATGTTAGGTATAGGTGAAATGTTTACTCCAGAGGCTTGCATATTAGGGGATTTGTCTGATTTTTCGGGTTAAGGTGAGAAAATATCATATAACACTGATATCTATCAATGTGAAAAGGCTGGTCCTTAAACACTGGAAAGACTCAACTGTAATTACTTATGCGGAGTGGTTAAGAGAATTGTTAACAAGCCTCAGGATAGAAAGAATGATAGCGATCCTGCATAACCAATTGCCTCTTTTTGATAAAATTTGGTCCCAGTTAGAAACTGCTTTTTCCTAACCATGCTGGTGCTGAGTTCCATGTCACTTAATCTGTTTAAATGCCTTGTGGGGAGTGTAGGAGGTTAAGGTATTAAAGGGATAGGAGGGAGGGATAATAGGGCTTATGGTATGGTCAAGTTTATTTTCTATAATTTACATTCATTGTTGTTTGGATCTGTTATACAGTGATAGGTACTATAAATATCTGTGTCATAAGCCCGCTTAAAACTCATAACATGTAATACTCACTGTGAAGGGTGGGTAAGGGGGAGGGGTGGGGGTCAGAGGCCTTGGATATTTGTATGGTCATTTTTCACAATGTTCACTTGTTTTGTTTTAACTGCATTGTAAGGCGACTGGAGCAACAAGTCTCTGTACCCCAATTTTGTTTAAAATTCAATAAAAAGTAAATGGCAAAAAAAAAAAAAGTATACAGTATGTAGATATATATATATATATATATATATATATATATATATATATATATATATATATATATATATATATATGTATTTCAAGAGGATGTTTGCAGACCAGTTCGCACAATGCACTTTACAGACCTGCACTCAGAAATGAAATGAATGTCAAGTAAAAATAAGCTGCAACACCTGGAGTTATTACTTAGTTATTCATATGCACTGCATGTGGTGCAGCAGCACAGGCTACATTTAATTTTACTCTTCATCACTCATAGTGGAAATCAAGGTGAAGTAAATTCAACTCAATGAACACAAGCTGCTCAGTACGTAGAGGATCTAATGTGGATCTGTGAGGCTCCACCACATCCCCTGTTGTGCTAAACATCTTCTCTGATGACACACTAATCAGGGCAGCTGAGGTATTTGATGGCCAGTTGTGCCAAGTGAGCTAATGATGTAAGCTTTTTACATCAGTAGTCCAGGGGATCTACAGAGAAAGGCTACAGAGCCTCTGTGTAGAAGCAATTGTGAAAATTGCTTGAAGAAAGTGGCTGCTGCTCAGTTCTTTTCCTTTACTTCACCTGCAGGGATGAACTGAGTCATACCTAGCAGTTGTTTTCCTCCTCAGGGGCATTGTCCTCATGTTGTTCTTCTTTAGAACAACAACTGGCTCAGTAGGCATTACACCTTGCTCAAACATAGCAAAGCTGAGTTCTGAGCACAGCTGCTGCCGAAGCTCATTCACCTAGTGTGTGAGCATTGCGAAGTGCAGTACCTCACACCTAATCCTTGGGTCTAGCATTGTGGCAAACACATACAGCTGAACACCAAAAATGTCCATAAACCTACCATTCATGTCAAGGCTGAAATTCTCCACAAGATTCCTCACTGCATGTGCACTATTAGTTAAATCTTTATGAGCCTGATTGGAGAATCTCTGCAGTGACTTTTCTAGTACCTTCACTGTAGGGATGACCTGACTGAGCAGTGCAGATCCAGCACTAAGGACACGTGAGGTCCGCTCAAAAGGTGCATGCACCTTTACTGTACCTTTGATGACAGCCCAGTCCTGGTGGCTGAGACCTTCCCCAATGTCTGTCTCCATACTCAGCTCATGCCATGCCTACTTCTGCTCCAGTAGCTTTTCTAACATATAATAGGTGGAATTCCACCAGGTCAAGACATCCTGAATAAGCCTGTGTTGTGGAATTGGATTGTACTCTTGCTGCTGGCGCAGTTGTTTCATGGCCTTAACAGAATGGGGGAAATGCCCACAAACACTTCTTTCTGTTTTCACCATTTAATCCACAACTGTTGTCTTGCTAATGGACTTTGTCACCACTAGAGCCAAACTGAGTGCAAAACAATGGATCCCTTCAAAGTGCCCATCATATAGGGCCTCAGTCATATTTGAAGTATTGTCAGTGACCACAACACCAACATTCAGCAGTTGCCCTCAGTCCACATACTTAGAATACCTTGCAGGGATATAAGAATGTTCACAGCCAGTGATCCACATGTATAACTGCTACATTCAACAGTGCAGACCTGCTATGAGAGGATAGCTGAATGGATAGATAGACAGACAGACAGACCAATAGATAGATAGATAGATAGATAGATAGATAGATAGATAGATAGATAGATAGAGATATAGATAGATTCTTTATTTCTAAAGCACCCAATTCTGAAGACTCAGGGTGCTGTACAATATTAAACAGTACAGTTTTTAAAACATACACAGAAAACACAGATACCAATAAAATTAAACTGGGTGTATTCAAAGGATCTGTCTATTCTACTTAAAACAAACTAATTATTTCAGAAATGAAATAAAAGCTTGCTGGAACAAATACTTCTTCAGGCCCTTCTTAAAAGCTTCTACCAAGGGAGCCTCTCTTAAATAATCAGGCAAGGAGTTCCACAGGGTAGGCGAGGCCACTGAAAATGCCCTGTCTCCGGAATGCCACAACCTAGCCCTGGGAACTCCAAGGAGGCCTCCCCCGGCAAAACGGAGTGCTTGGGTTGGTCGGTAGGGGACAAGGAGATTCCAGATAGACAAGTCTCCTATCATGCAGGGTCTTATAGGTCAGGAGCCCTATCTTGAAGATAATCCTCCACCAGACCAGCAACCAATGCAGGTCACGGAGGACCGGGATGATTTACTCACCCCTTTTCACACCCATCAACAATCTTGCCGCCACATTCTGCACCAGCTGCAGGCTGCAGAGATTGCCTCCAGATAACCCTCAGTACAGGGCATTACAGTAGTCCACCCTGAAAGTGATGAAAGTGTGTACCAGTATGGTCAGATCTTCAGGTGGGATCAGGGTTTGGATTCAGGCGATATTCCTTAGATGGTAGAACCCACTTTTGACGACGGCCAACACCGGAGTATCAAGTATCAGGCCGTCATCTAGGATCATGCCCAAATTCTTCACCTGTCTAGAATGGACATGGGGAACAACCCAGCAATAGGCCAAGGGGTAGCCCCACACCACCATTCTGCCCTGACAACCTGGATCCACAACCAGTACCTCAGTCTTGTCTGGGTTAAGCTTAAGGCAGTTGTGAGTTATTCACAACTGGATTTCCTCGAGGCAGCAGTTAAATATGGAGTCTGACATCTGGATATTGGGAACACAGGACAAGTACAGCTGGGTATCATCTGCATAGCAGTGAAAACCCAGCCCGTACTGCCTGTTAATGTCCCCCAGTGGCAGCATGTACATTGTAAACAACAGGGGTGACAAGACCAAACACTGTGGAACACCACAGCACAGAGACTTTGGGTTAGATGGGATGAGTCCCATTGTCAGCCTTTGCACTCTGCCTGTCAGGTATGACCTGAACCAGTTGATAACATTACCAGACTGGCCACACCAGAACCGTAGGTGGTCAAGTAACACCCCATGGTCCTCAGTATCAAACGCCACAGAGAGATCCAGGAGGACCAAGACAGTATGCCCTCTTCTGTCCCTCGCCATCAGGAGGTCATTTAACACTGTCACCGGGTCAGTCTCCGTACTATGCCCTGCATGGAACCCATACTGGAAAGGCTCATAGGTGGAGGAGGAGGCAAGATGTCTCTCAAGCTGCACGACCACCGCCTTTTCAATAACCTTCCCTAAAAATGGGAGGTTAGAGACTGGCCTGTAGTTGCTGAGGCAGTCTGGGTCCAAAAAGGGCTTCTTCAAAAGGGGTCTAACCAAGGCCTCTTTCAAGGACAATGGGAAGACCCAACTCCTCAAGGAACTCCAGACAACCTCAGCAACCACTGGTCCAATCAGGTCCAGACATGCAACCAAAAGGTGGGTTGGACCTGGGTCCATATCACACTGTGTAGGCTGCAACTTTGAGATTATCCCCACCACCTCCTCCACCCCAGCCAGCTCAAAATCATCCCAGACAGGAAGAGTGTTTCGGCATGACTCAGATTGAACCTTGCATCCCTTTTTAGAGACACTTGAGGAGACTTCAGCCCTGATAGAGGACACCTTGTCGGCCAAAAACAGAGCCAGCTTCTCACATCTAGTGCTAGAACCTGCCCCCCCCCAAAAAAAAACAGAGACAGGCAGGATGTACAGCCTGTCTACCATGAGGAAGAGCTGAGGTGGTCTGTTCCCCACCACAGCAATCTCCCTAGACAGAAATTCCTCCTTCTTTCAAGAGATTGTCCCCTGATAGTCAACATAATGCAACTTCAGGGCCAATTTGTCCTCCTCCAGGCCAGATCTCCTCCAGCGCCTCTCTAACCTCCGCCCACTAATCTTTAAACTCCAGAGATCCTCGTCATACTAAGGAGGTTTCCAGTGAGTAGACAGGGAGGACACTAAAGGGTGCAATTGAATCAAAGGCCACTGGAACATCCCCAATATAGAGTGCTACTGCTTCCTCCATCCCAACTGCACAAGCCACCAAAACACTCGATAGGTTCAGCACCGCCAACAGGCCCATAGAGGAAACTCCAATTAAAAGGCAGTATCAGAACATCTCCACAGGGGCAGGACCATCTGGGGGGGCCCTAAATGTGAACCCCAAGGTGCTATGATCTGACCAAATCACTGTATCTACTCTAAGATCAATAACATCTAGACCAATAGAAAAAAAAAACAGGTCTAGTGTGTGGCCACTTAAATGCGTTGCCGCTGTTACATTTTATGTCAGGCCCAGGGCCTCCATGATATTAAGGAGATCATTTCCAAAACTTGAGAGCCCACTGTTGAATCAGGCATTGAAGTCTCCCAGAATCAACCACCTGGGGGACTGCAACACCAGGCCAGTGGCAAGCTCTTTGATCTCCTGTAAAAAGTCCCCATTTATTCTCGAGGGACAATAGAGCAGGAGAACCCTGAAGCCCACACCAGTGCCTCCCCAGGTAGCCACACACTTAAAGGACCTTGTAGGACCTACAGGTAACTCTGTGAGGTTCAAGCTAGATTTAAAACACATGGCTACCCCCCCATCCCTGCCATCCTCCCTCAGGGTATTATCACAGAGTACCCGGCATGGCATTTTCATCCAGCCAGGTCTCCATGATGCAAGCCAGGTCAACCAATGATATCAAGTCCCCCATTATGGCAGTCTTGTTCCTCATCAACCTGGCATTGCATAACACAACCCGAGTAAGATGAGGTGAGGCAGCCAGATCAGTCATCTGCCCACACTCTAAGGTGGAGCCCTTGTGTATGGGAACTAAGCATGGCAACCCCCTCTCAAGTTCCCATTTCACCCCAGGGCATCTCCTTGACCTCAGCACCTGAATCCCAGACACCCTGGCAGCCAGAGAAGGTGGAGGATCCACCACAGGAATGACCAGGACCAGGCAAACATGCACGTTCAGTTCCACCACCAGTTATTGAGTCTGCTACACATCAGTGTGCCACAAGTGACACATATGCATGGTTGGAGCTGGTACAGCTCCATAAGTCTGTAGTGCACTGAAGCACGCCACTGACTGCCTGTGACAGTTGCCTAAACACTGCCTTATGCATATTCTCATATACTGTATATGGGGCACAACAGTACAGGAAATGATGTGTGGGATGGTATCTAATACTGGAGGTGAAATGTAGCAGTAGCCACTGAAAATTGATATCTTCAGCCATTGAAAATGTCTGCAGATCCAGTGCCATCATTCCCCGATCAAGTTTGTTATATGTTGTGCTGCCAGATGTGAGGGGTAATATTATGTCCTTGCATAAAAGGTCAGCATAATGGGTGTGAGGATGTGAGGAACTGAGGTGCTGGATGATTTTTGGGGGGCAAGTGTCACTGGGGCAGGGTGTGGACTAGATAAAAGGTGAATCACCAGAAGTCAAAGGGAGAGACACACTTCATGATGATCCTGCTTTCTGAGGAACTGTCAGAGGTGTGGAGGGAGAAGAAGAGACTGTGTCAAACTCACTGACATTTTCAAAATCATCACCACTTTGCGATTGCAAATCTGTAATATCTGGACCACCAGTACCAGCAGAGGATCTTGGCATAACCATGGGAACAACTGTTGCTCCCTCCAGTGCATAGAGATGTTTCCACTGCTGATGATTTATTATTACTGTACTTGTGAAGTTTGATACATTTTTCCCCTGTTAATGATGCTCTGGTACAGCCCACCTACTGCCTTAGATGCATCACTTTTTACTATGCTAAAATGCAACCACACTGCACTTCCCCCCACTACCAACATCAGCAGACCTGCCCCATTACAGTGACCATGGCAACACTTTTTTCCTACCTTTCCCACTAACAGACCTGGGTGCCGCACCCTGTTCTTTCTCCCCAGCAGATGTCTGACTAGAAGGATTAACAATAATGTGTGTGTATGGAGCTTGCACAACACTTGAAAAGGCTAGTGTGGACTGCTTTGTTTGTTTTACAGGATGAGGGTTACCTGATTGCTTGTGCCACAGGCCACTGTTGGCACTTGTCCTGCTTTTCTCTGCAACTCTTGTTTTTTTGTTAGCCAAATAAGATGCATACTCTGATTCATCCACAAAATCGCTGTGGTGGGTGTCAGTATCATTCTCAGATGAAGATGATGAGGATGTATTATTGAGGGTCTGGAACACATTCAGAGGCAGATGAGTGCTCTGCATCCTCCTCATCTACAACATCTGGTGCACAAGCAGAATGAGCACTGTGTTGGAATGGCATGATAGAGGTAGTAGTCATGGTCATGGACACTGGAGAAGTAGGTAGTGTTGCTGTATTCAGGAACATAGCAGCCAACACAGTCACAGTGACTACAGTGGTTACAGTATATCCAATTCAGTGTCAGCAGAGATACTTGTCACAGCAGTGGTGGTGGCTGTGGTGGTGGTGGTCACAATGGCCACAGTGACTGGGACAGCAAAAGTGGTACTGATGGCACTGGCTATTGCAATTGTGGTAGAGATGGTCATAGGGGGTGCACTGGCTAGGGATGTAACAGCTATGGTGGAAGCTGTGGGAAGACTGCTGATAGTGGCTGCTGCTGCTTCCTGAACAGCAGATCTACTAAGCCACAATGCCCTCCTAAAGGGATGGGGCTGCAAATGTGTGGCTAGTACTGGTGATGACAGTAGTAGCAGTGTTGTGATTAAAGCTGCTTTTCCCACCCCCACTATTACTACAGTCTAAAGGCTTGTTAGGTGAGAAAAATATTTGGAAAATCTAAGGTGTCCAGGGAGCCCTTCCCTTAATTAGGGAATTTCCTCGGTGTCTTGGGTCATCCCATAAAACGGTACTGGTATAGTTAGGATGAACTCCACACACAAAGCAGTTCTTTATCTTTTCCAAAATTTACTGTCACTCAACACAACCTGGATAAAGTTTCATGGCTCATGTCACCATTTCTTCAGGCCCTCTATGTTCAGCCTCTGTTAAAAATATAAACACATGCTCCTAAGAATACATTTCACAGTCAATGGTGTATACACTGCACCACTGTACTCCCCCACACCAAAACAATGCTAATAGCGCTATCACCTCTCAAAGTGTTCTTAAGTTTTCCACTTGGTGTATAACTTCCCAAATCTATTCAAGCTAAGCAATGAACAAACTCATACCATACCATAAATCTGAGCACATAATTCTGAAATATGGAACATTAAATAGTCTTATGCTATTAAAACTAAGGAACTAAGCCTGTATCTTTAATTTGATATTGTTACTAATTCCATATGCATCATTAAGCAGTTATCATATAAAGCATACCTCATACAATCAATTTTTAATTGCCATGTCCCTAAAAGAAACTTCATATATACTTTAGTTCATATATTAAAGTATACAGTATATTAAATTTCTTTTAAAGAAATGGCAATGAAAAATAGATTGTTCACTGGGCATTTTTTTGTACAGAGATTGATACTGAGGGAATTAGAAGGGGTATACAGTTCATGAAGAAGGACTGATAAATAATATATGAGGTATGCTTTATATCATTACTGCTTAATGATGCTTATGGAATAAGTAATAATACCAAATGGGAATTTTAGTAGCATAAGACAATTAAATGTTCAGTATTTTAGAATTATTCACTCAGGCTTGTGGTATGAATTTGTTCATTCCTTAACTTGAATAGATTTGGGAAGCTGCATACCAAATGGAAAATTTGAAAGAGGTGATAGTGTTATTAGCACTGTTTTGGTGTGGGGAAGCACGTTGGTGCATTTATAAACTATTAGTTGTGAAATGTATTCTTGAGAGTATGTGTTTACATTTTTTACAGAGACCTAACACAGAGGGCCTGAAGAAGTGGCAACATAAGTCATGCAATGTTGCCCACTTTGTGTTGAGGGGCAATAAATCTTGGAAAAGATAAATAACTAATACGTATGTGGAGTTCATCCTAACTGCCCCAGTACTGTCTGAGAAAAATATTTTGATCTGCTGAATATGTTCAGATGGCCGTCTCTCACCCTCTCTACCACCGCTTGGTGCAGCAGTGCTGAGGTCTTTCTGGGGCTGCACTAAACTCTTTTATGGGGTTACTAATTATCAGATGATAAATGTCACTAGTGGTTGCTGTAAGAACTGAAGTATGGTAACAGATCAAACAATATACTACTAATAGTAGTGCCTATGTGTGTATGTAATATGCCGATTGTGGAACTGTGAAAGAATGACACCACCCCAGACAAAAACTAAACACAATTCATTTCACTCAACATACCACAAAAAGCAGCAAATAAAGAATGACTGCTTTGATACTACTGGGGAGAGTTAGCCGACAACCTCCCCAGTACCAGCATGTGGAACTGAGCCCAGAACCATAAAACAGACACACCAAACACAATTCAATGAGTCACACCTGATGCAACTGAAAAACTCCAGCAGTTTAAAAAAAACCCACAAACTATGGGCCCTATGCACTATGCCTATGCACCGCGGAAACCAGGTGTGTAAGCAGAGTTGTGCATGAATGCCATGCAGCAGAGTCCTACACCCCACGGCATTCATGAAGATTACAAGTCGAATCCGCGCAGATTTGTGGCCACGCAGACAGCAATACTGTACTGTGTGGGCGAGGCGAGGGCATGTCGGTGTGCATCTGCACTAAGTGGTATCTACTAAGGCGTAGAAAAGCACGTACAGGGGTGTCACAGCAGCAGGATCCTGCCTTAACCTACCGCGTGTCCCCATGGATTTTACCTGCCGATCAGGACAGGACTAGGAATCGACCCTCTGTGCTGCCCCAACCCACTAGGCTGATGGGAAGGGCCAGGGCACTAATTGGGCAAGTTTTCACACAATACAGCAAATGTGTCCCTCTGTCATGGCTCCACACCTCAGCGGTGCACTCATCTGCCCAGTCTCTGAATGTGCCAAACATCCCCTACCAACACATGGCATCCCATCCCCACATGGTCAAATGACCCCCCCTGCCCCAAGACATGAGATTCCCTACCAGACCCAGCATCACAGAGACACCCCCTGCAGAGCCCCAGCCCTGGCAGCAGGTTTGTTAGCCCCCCCATCCCCATCCATAGATCCAGACAGGTACCCCTGTCCCTCACTGTACAGCATGGGCAGCCCCCACACCACCCCTGCTTGTACGTCCTGGCCCTCAGTGGTGGTCAGGGGCTCCACCCACCCCCACTGCACCAGCAACACTACTCCCAGCACAGAACATGTCGTTGGCTCAGTGTGTAATACCAGGTTACCACATTGGAAGTCAATTGATACATACAGATATACACCCAGACACCTCCAGTTCCCTGAACCCACCCCAACTGCCCCCCTCATTGGTGTTCAGTGTTCACCCCCCACCCTCATGGCACCAACATCCCCCAGTCCCTGTACCTGGTGGTCAGTGCTGCAGTTCCCAACGGCCAGTGGCACAGCCCTCTGCACACCTCCACAGCCACTGGACATCCATCTGGGCTGGGTGTGCACTGTTATATATAGGCAGCACACTCCCAGCAACAGTTGGATGGTCGTTGGCCGACAAAGTGTGAGGTGGGCTGTTCTGCTGACTGTTCGGAGCCACGGCACTGAAATGCCAGGTACAGGAAGTGAGGAAGGGGTTATCAGTGCCACAGGGGTGGGGGCACTGAACACCAATGAGGGAGCAATTAAGGGTGATTAGAAATAGGTGTCTAGGTGTATATCTGTATGTATTAATTGATTTCCAGTGTGGTAACCTGGTATTGCACTCTAAGTGAAGCCATGTTCTGGCATGGGGATGGTGTTGCTGGTGCAGTGGGGGTGAGGGGAGCCACTGACCACCGCTTGGAGTCAGTGGTGCCAGGATCGGTGCTCAGGGGGGTGGTCAGGATGTGCTGTACTGGGTGTGAGGGTCTACACATGTATGGGGACGGGTCATAGGTGTGTGCGGGACCTGTATTCATGGGGAGGGAGCATATTTGTGTGCAGGGTGTGGGTGACTGCAGTAACTGGATCGATGGACTACTGTGTCGTGGGGGGATCTGCACTTACAGGGATTGGCTTAGGTGTGTGTGTGTGGGGGGCGTTACTGTAGTCTGATGGGAACAAGGCTTCACTGTGTGGTGTGGGGTCTTATTACACAACAGCTGGCCATGGTGCATGGCCTTGTGGGTCCGGGAGCCTGTGGAAGCTATTCACATACCTGGACCCATGCCATAGCATGTTAGTGATCTTCTCTGGGACCAAGGACGGGCATCCAATTTGATGCCCGCCTGGGTCCACTACTCTGTCCCGGCCACCCTGCATGGTCCTGCACACGGGGGCACGGACAGGTGACAGCCGTTTGCATGTAACAGCCTGTGCAAACCTGTCTGTGGGTGTGGAGCTATGCGGGCAGGGTACACACCTCTGGTGCATACTTTCCGCCTGTTCATGCATAGCCCCCTATGTGCACACAGCTGTACACACACAGGATGCAGCTTCACACCAAAAAAAATATTGTGCACACACAGGTTACATGATGTTTGTACTGAGCTGCAGTAGGGGGGAGTCAACCATCACCCTTCTCAGTCAAAGAACTAAGCCTGGAACTAGATGATGAACAGGAAAAAATTCAGTGAGTCAAGCCTGACCCACTGACTCACTGAAAGCGACTGCAGCAGTTTTACAACACAAAACAATCCAGTCACATAGCCATGTGCATGTAGAATGAAACCTTGCCAAAAATCTGTGTGAACACCAGACCCAACTGCCCTACACAACTCACTAGTAGTCACTTCGGGCCTGGGTCTAGTTCACAAAATGTGGGCCACAGCTTAGAGATTATTTTACAGATGCTTCCATCATGACTTGCCTAAACTTATCCAAGAAAGGTTCATCTTGTCAGTGACATGTCGTGGTTGTGACAGCCTACTTGGAGAGATCCCTGTCCAGACAGGGGGCACTCTGTCTGAGAAGAACTGAGCAAACACCCTCTCACTTAGCAGATGAAGCAGCCCTTACTGACTGCAGACAGGTAGGATTAAGTAACCGTTCAATGGTATGGAAAAGCTTATCCAGTCAATTCTTCCCAGATGCAATCTCCCTGGACAAGAACTTGTGGCACTAATGGCCTCAAAGGACCTGGATATCACGGCAGTCACAGAGACATGGTGCAATATTAACTATGTCTGGGAGCTAGCCATTCCAGGGTACATGCTTCACAGATTGGACAGGGAAGGCAAAAAGGGGGGAGGAGTGGCATTGTATGTCAGGGAAGGGATAAAAGTTAAAGTCTCACAAGACAAAGGGGGAAATCAGAGGTGCTGTGGGTAACCTTGGAAGTGTGAAGGGGAACATTACTTAGAACAGGAGTGATAGGCAGGCCCCCAGGGCAGGCAGAGGATGTAGACAGAGAACTGCTGGAGACTATAGAGAACATGGCAACAAAGGGTGAATTGCTGCCAATGGGTGACTTCAACTTGCCAGTTGTGAACTGGAGCATCCCGGCAGCAGCCTCAGCCAAGAGTAAGTGATGTTATTAATTTGTTCAGTGCTTTGATATTCTGAAAGGTGCTATATAAATAAAATTATTATTATTATTATTCCTGCAATTCCTGCAAGTGGCAGGTCTCACACAGCTAGTGAGGGAGCCTACAAGGGAGAATGCAATTCTGGATCTTGTCCTAAGCAATGGGGACAGGATAAAGGAAGTCACAGTGGAGGAGACCCTAGGGACTAGTGATCATTGAGCTGTGGGGTTCACCATATGGACATCACAGGAGGCTAGCCACACAAGGACTAGAATCCTGGATATCAGGAGGACAGACTTCGATAAGATGAAGAATGAATTCAGGAAGGTTATGCAGGGATACGATGACATAAGGTGAGTAATGGAACAGTGGGATAAGGTAAGAGAAGCCCTGCACCTGGTAGCAAACCAGTGTGCCAGGCCCTGCAGCAAGAGCAAAAGAAAGAGGAAACCACTGTGATCTTGAGGGAAGTAGCAGAGCTAGTAAGAAGAAAAAAGTTGGCATTTCTGAGGGACAAGGCAACACAAAACAAGGAGGACAGGCAAGAATACTTGGAAAAATGAAAGGAAGTGAACAAGGCAGTAAAGGTAGCAAAGGCCGAAACCAAGGAAAAGCTAGCTAAATTGATGAAGGAAGGAGGGAAGGCATTCATTAGGTATATTAGCTAGAGAAGGAAGACAGGGGGAGGGATTGTGAGACACAGGGAAGAGGGAGGCAGAGTAGCCGAGAAAGAGATTGACAAGTCGACCATCCTCAACAAATACTTCTGCTCCATATTCACAGAAGAAGACAATGGGAATGGTCCCCGATTAATGGAGAAGGGCAAACAGGGAGAAGGGGGTAGACATTAGATTTTTTTCAGAGGACAGAGTAAAAAGAGCACTAGAACAGCTTAGGCTAGATACAGCTATGGTGCCCAATGGGATACATCAAAGTATCCTAAAGGAGCTCCGTGAGGAATTGGCTAAACCTCTGGCTAAGTTATTCAGTGGATCACTAGAAACAAGGGTGGTTCCGAAGGAGTGGAGGAGGGCACAAGTGGTACCCCTGCACAAAAGTGGTAGCAAGGAGGAGGCAGGAAACTACAGCCCAGTCAGTTTGACCTTGATTGTAGGTAAAATGATGGAAACCCTACTTAAGGAAAGGCTGGTGGACTACCTAGAGACAAGGGGGGCTGCTGGACCCAAGACAACATGGATTCACTGCAGGGAGGTCATGCCAAACCAACTTGATTGATTTCTTCGAGTGGGTGACAAAGGAAATAGACCAAGGCAGAGCAGTAGATGTGGCCTATCTGGACTTCAAGCAGGCCTTCGACACAGTCCCACACAGGAGACTAATCCACAAGCTGGCAAATCTGGGAGTGGGAACAGAAGTGGTCACAAGGGTTAGAAACTGGTTGAGTAACAGACCACAGAGAGTGCTGGTAAATGAGGTTAGCCCACAGGATGGCTGGATAACGAATGGCATACCCCCAGGGATCAGTGCTGGGGCCAGTGCTCTCTAATGTCTTCATAAGCGATATTGCAGAAGGTCTAGAAGGGAGGATTAGCCTGTTTGTGGAAGATACAAAGCTATGTAACAGGGTAGATACACAGGAAGATATAGAAAAAATGAGGAGGGATCTGAAGAGTCTAGAAAACTGGTCCAAGGAATGGCAGTTGGGTTTCAATGCAAAAAAGTGCAAGATTATGCACCTCGGGAGAGGGAATCCTAGGGCTGAGTATGAACTAGACGGGGTAACACTGGAGGCTACCACAGAGGAAAGGGATCTAGGGGTAGTCATAGAAGACAACCTCAAAGTGGCTAAACAGTGTGACAAAGCAGTCGGAAAGGCTAACAGACTGCTAGGGTGCATAGGGAAGGGTATAACAAGTAGAAGAAGGAAAGTGGTGGTACCATTGTACAACTCCCTAGTAAGGCCCCATCTGGAATACCGTGTTCAGTTCTTGAGGCCCCATCTCCAAAGAGACATAGACATGATGGAGACGGTACAGAGGAGGGTGACAAAAATGGTGTCAGGGATGTAACATAAGTCATATGAGGAGAGGCTCAGAGCTCTAAGTATGTACTCCCTGGAGGAAAGGAGAGGGAGGGGGGACATGATAGAGGTGGTGGAGGAGAAAACTGTTGTGGGGTTCAAGAATTTAACTGAGTAAATATTTATTTCTTAAGCACCAAAACCCAGGGTCTTTGGACGCTCCACAGAGGTAAAGATGCAGTTAACAAACCTAAAATAGCAGTATGCAATAAAAGATATCAACAAATCAATAAAACTATAAAATCCTCTCAATAAAATAGCAGTACTTCAGTAACGAACAAACTATAGCTTGCTTCCAAAGGCTTATCTATATAAATGTGCCTTCAGACCCTACTTAAAGCCTCCATCGACAGAGCCTCCCTCAAAGATGTTGGAAGCGAATTCCAGAGAGATGGGCCAGCCACTTTAAATGCACGGTCAGCTGAGGTTTTCAACCAGGCCCTCAGAATCACTAGGAGGCCCTTGGAGGAGGATTGGAGTGAGTGCACAGGGCAAAAAGGGGTCAAGAGGTCACTCAGATAGCCAGAGTCTGAACCATATAGGGCCTTATAGATGAGCAAGCCCACCTTGAAGATGATTCTTCACCTTACCAGCAGCTAGTGCAGGTCACACAGGACTGGGGTCACATGGCAAGACCATGGAAGGCCTATTAGCAATCTGACCAATATGTTCTGCACCAGCTGCAGGTGATGGAGAATCCCCCACTGACCCCAAAGTATAGAGCATTACAATAGTTGAGCCTTGACACCACAAAGGAATGCACCAGTGAGGGCAGGCCACCAAATGGAACTAAGGCTTTAATCTGGGTGACATTCCTTAAATGGTAAAAACCACTCCGGACAATGGGTGATATCTGAGCCTCAAGTGTCAATCCATCATCAAGGATGACACCCAGATTTCTCACCTTAGTAGAAGCTCACAATGGGGTGGCACCCAGGAACAGCCCTGTTCCCAGCCCGGCAGCAACTACAGTACATCACGCCGGTGACCAGGTTCAATCACTAGTACCTCTGTCTTGTTGGGGTTGAATCTCAGTCAGATACAGGACATCCAGTCTTGGATCCCAGCCAGACATTTATTTAGCACCTCCACAGCGCCATTCCTCTTGGGAGCAAAAGACATATACAGCTGGGTGTCATCTGCATAGCAGTAAGAACCTAAACTATAACATCTAATAATCTCACCAAGGGGAAGCATGTACACTGCAAACAGCATAGGCAGCAGGATTAGTGGTGGGCGAAGTGACCTCAATTAGTTCTGCAGAGCGATCGCAGAATGAAGGTGGATTCGCAGAGTGCTCTGCAGCGCAAAGCAGAGTACTTCGTGTCATAAGAGGTAACGTGAAGTCCATTGAAAACAATGACTTTGCGATATTCCGCCTTCCCCAAACCACTACACCACAAAAATGAAGGTGAAGTATATTGAAAACAATGTACTTCACCTCACTTCCCCTTGTTTTAAGCTCCAAAGGTGGATTTTGCAGTGATTGATGGGATTTCTGGTCACATGGGCTCTTGATATTTCTGCACAGCCTCAGCGGTAGTATGTAGGAAGCTGTAGGAGACCGTCTGCTGTGAGAGCTCTCTGCAATTCAAACCTTCTAAAACCTGTTAAAAAAGCCTTTTTGAGTAATTTTTTTTGCTCAAACTTTAGTTCATCGATTGTAGGAAACCCTCCTGTGCTCATATTATCGAGCGTTTATTGTTTGTGTGTGGATTTTGAATGTTAATGTACAACATTCAGTCTGAGTACTGACAGACACTGGAAGTGTGCTTTGGGGAAGGGCGTATCTGTGGTGTAGGTAGATTAACTTGGAGAAAAAGACAGTTCTTTCTGTTTTGGTGATATTTTTCTTGTATAACTGTGTTAATGTACACACAGTAATATTTTCAATAATTCTTGACTTTTTTAGCTGATTGTTGTGGTGCAGCAGTGCATAATTTTAGTTTGTTTAAAATACGTGGTTCTATTACTGAAGTTTTCAATTTGCTACGCGTTACTTAGTGTGTGTGACGTATGTCATCAAATCAGACACCTTTTATTGTGCTACATAGTAAATGCTGCAATGTGAACCTGCTATCCACTGCAGCTGTATCATTTGTGGTATCTTTACTGGTACTAGTACTAGAGTGACTGTTACTGCAGCACTACCACTTCACTTCGCTGCCCGCCTAACCGCAAAGGTTTTCTTTTCCAGATTTGAATTTCTGACGGTGACTGCTGATTATGCCTTTGCATCTGCATCTCTTCAGTGCGCAGCGCAATCTTAATCTGTCTGTTCATTTGCATCTCTTTAGGTCCCAATCTCCATCTGTAACTGAAGTCACCATTGTTTCTTTGGCTTCCCTTCAGAGTATTGGACTGGTATGGTGCATATCTCTGCATGAACATTGTACTCACTAATATGCGTTTTTAGGTCAGGGACATCATCACGAGTCATTCATGATACAAATCACGTTCTTCATCATCACGGTCACAAATGCAGTCACAATTCATGATCACGTCACAAATCCCAAAATTTATTTTTTTACTAGTTACTTGGATGTATCATAATCCTGTTTTGTAGTTTCACTCCAGGCTTCACCACCCCACCATTGTACTCATTAATAAGAGTTTTTAAATTGGGGAGCTTTGTGCTACAGCTCATCGGGGAAGTATAGCCGTAGGCATTTGCGTTCCCATACAGTTTCATATTGGTTATCTCACACCAAATCACGTTCTTCATCATTACGGTCACAAATCACGATTTACGATCACATCACAAGTCACAAAATTTATTTTTTTACTAGTTACTTGCATGTATTGTAAGCCTGTTTTGTAGTATCTCTCCAGGCTTCACCCAATCACCACCACCACTGTACTCATTAATAAGAGTTTTTAAATTGGTAAGTTTTATGATACAGGCTCAGCTCATCAGGGAAGTACAGCCATAGGCATTCACGTTCCTTCCTGTACAGCATGTGAGTTACAGTACTGTAAATAGTGGTGGTCGAAGTGGCTCAAATTCTCTCCGAGAAGTGATTCACGGAGTAACGCAGAATCTGTGGAGTACTCCACAATGTGAAATGGAGTACTTCACGTCGTAATGAGGAACGCAAAGTCCATTGAAACCAACGACTGCTTTATTCAGCCTTCCCCAAACCACTTCTCCACCAATTTTAAGGTGAAGTACATGGAAATCAATGAACTTCACCTCACTTCACCTTGTAATTGAGCTCCAAATGAAATTCTGCAGTGATTCATGGGATTGCAGGTCACATGGGCTCTAGATTGTTTTGCACAGCCTCAGTTCTGGCCTGGGTAGTGTGTGTGTGTAGTGGTAGCTGGAGACAGTTTGCTCTCAGAGCTCTGCAATTCAAAACCTCTAAAAGCTTTTAAAAATGCTTTTTTGAGTCATTTTTTTTTGCTCAAAATTTAGTACATCAATTGTGGGAAACCCTTCTGTGCTCATATCATTGAATGTTTATTGTTTGTATGGATTTTGAATTTTAATTTAGAACAGTCAGTCTGTGTACTGTGAAGTGTGCTTTGGGGGAGGAGCGTATTTGTGGTATAGTTAGATTAACTGGGAGAAAAAGGCAGTCTTTCTGTTTTGGTTATAATTTTCTTGTATAACTGTGTTAATGCACACACAGTAATATTTTTAGTAATTTTTGACTTTTTTTGCTGTTTGTTGTAGTGCAGCAGTGTATACTTCATTTAAAACATTTGGTTATATTACTAAAGGTTTTCAATTTGCTATGCATTACTTGTAGTGTGTGTATGCGATGCATACCATTAAATCAGACACCTTCTATTGTGCCACAGAGTAATTGCAGTACTGTGAACCTGCTATCCACCACACCTGCATGAATGTTTTGTACTGCTTTGTGGTATCTTTACTGGTAGTGGATTGTTACTGCCGTGCACTAATCCCACAACCGGCAAAAGATATTCCTTTCCAGATTTGGATTTGTGATGACTTGTGAGCACTGGTTAGGTGTTGTTGTGCCTTTTCGTATGCATCTCTTGAGTGTGCAGCACAATCTTAATCTGTCTGTGCATTTGCAGTGCACCATTAATCCTGGGAGACTTTGAATTTCTTGTCATGCTCTCAGTTCACTTCATCAGCACTGGGGAATTTTCTGGACACAAGACTTTTTTTGGGGGGATGCACATTAATACTGGTGACTGTGTGTGACCACTGCACACATGACTGAGTGTGCCATTACATAAAAACATAGAAACACAGAATCTGATGGCAGATAAAGACTGCTTGGCCCTTCTAACCTGCCCATTTCCCTACCTAACGGATAAGCAGCAGATCCTAGTTAACCAACAGCCTACTTCCTCCTACTCCCCAATAGAATTGTGTTATGTTTGTCCCATGCATTCTTGAATTCTCCACTGTTTTTGACTCTACGACCTCCTCAGGAAGGTTGTTCCATGCATCTACAACTCTCTTGGTGGAGAAATACTTCCTCACATTACCTCTGAGCCGCCCCATCTTCAAATTGTGCCCCCTTGTTCTTGCACATCTCTTTTTCTGAAAGATGCTACCCTCTTGGACTTCGTTGATTCCTTGACGTTATGGAAAGTTTCTGTATGTCCCCCCTTTCCTCAAGGCTATACTTCTTAAGCTCCTTTAGTCTTTCTTCATAATTCTGGGAGACTTTGCATATCTTGTTGTGCTCTCATTTCACTTCATCAGCACTGGAGAGTTTTCTGGACACAAGACAGTAGCACTTTGGGGATGCACATTAATTCTGATGACGCTCTGTGTGTGGGGCTGCCAATACTGTTGTCATCTCACATTAATTTGCTTTAAGGCTGAATGACAACTCGAAGTAATAATCAAAAGGCGAAGTGAGCATGGCATATGGGCCACTTCATGTAGTAAAGTGACAATGTGAAGTGCCCACTTTGTGGGCACTTTGCCAGCAGAATTTAAATTTGCTGCATCTCTAAACAGGATTGAACCCTGGGGAACTCCTCAGGACAGGGGCTTTGGGCAGGAGAAGGAATTCCCCATCACTACCTCTTGTGTCCTGTCTGTGAGACAGGACTTAAACTAGTCGATGACAGTACCAGTGAGTCCACAAAGCTCCCCATGACAATCCAATAGCGCTACATGGTCCACGGTGTCAAATGCTGACACAGATCAAGGAAAATGAGAATTGACCAGTCTCCTCTATCTCTCACCCTAAGGAGATCATTTTGTACCCTGACTAATGCCATTTTGGTGCTATGCCTAGACCCAAATCCAGACTGGAATGGCTAATAGATGTTAAAGGCTGCAAGGTGCACCTCGAGTTGCAGAGCCACCATTTTCTCAACAACCTTCCCCAGAAATGGAAGATTGGAGATCGGTCAATAATTCACCAAGTTATCAGGATCGAGTGATTGTTGCTTCAGGAAGGGTTTCACCTGCGCCCCTTTCAAGGCACCAGGAAAAAGTCCCTTAGAGAGTGAGCACTGGACAATCTCGTCAAACACTGGACCAACAGACTCAACACATCCCACTAAGAGGCAAGTTGGGCCTGGGTCCACTTCACAAAAAGTGGGCCACAGCTTCGAAATTACGTCAATGACCTCTGCCATCTCCACTGGCCTAAACTCACCTCGGGCTAAAAGAGTGCCTATGACAAAGCATGGCCCACCACTGAGTGGCTGTTTCCACCACACTGGAGAGATCCCAGTCCTAATGAAGAACACCCTGTCAGAGAAGAACTGAGTGAACTCCTCACACTGGGCAACTGAAACTGCTCTTTCCAGCTGCAGAAAAGCAGGATGAAGTAGTCTATCTACAGTCCGAAAGAGCAGAGCCAGTCTGTTCCTCCCTGCAGAAATCTCTTTGGACAGGAACTCTGCCTTCTTATGACTGATGCCTTTTGGTATTCACTGTAGTGAATTCTTAAAGCTAGTTTGTCCCCCTTGGACCGAGTCCTCCTCAGGCAATGCTCCAACTTCCAACCTCTGGTCTTCATCTACTTCAGAGCCCCATCAAACCATGAGGATCTCAAGTGAGAAAATGTGGGTCTTATACTGATCAGTGCGATGGTGTCGAGAACTTGGAGACAGCATTATTATAGGCAGCCACTGCCTTGCCCACAACAGCCACACAAGCAGCACTCACACCAGAAGCACCTACTACTGACAAAGGTCTGTCTGGGGACAACCCCTTCAAAGGATGGTAGTGGACCATCTCAAAAGGGGAGGAATTAATGGGGGGCTGCAAAAGAGAATTCCACCATGCAATGATTCGACCAAGAGACCAGATTAATTCTAAGATCAGTGACGTCAAGCCTCAGTAAGAACACTAAGTCCAAGGCTTGGCCACGACTATGGGTCACAGAAGCAACAGCCTATGCAAGGTCCAGCAACATCATCATCTGGAGGAAGTTATAAACAAACTGAGAGAGTTCATTGTCTTTCCAGGTGTTAAAGTCACCCAGAATCAACCATCTGGGTGACTCCAACACCCTATCGGTGATGAAGTCCCCAACTTCCTGCAGGAATCCTCCCTCACACCTTGGAGGTTGGTACAGGAGGAGGATCCTGCAACCTGAACATGGACCGCCATGCATGGCAACTCATTCAAATGACAAAGTGGATCCCACTGGGTGTATGAATAAGCTCATGTCAGATCTAAAACAGATGGCCACACACTCAATCCTGCATTGTTCCTTCTGGCAATGCATAACAGAGAACCCAGCCAGGACCAACTCCTCTAACGCTGGACCTGTGTCATCCCCCTGCCAGGTCTCCGTGATGCATGCCAGATCATCTGTGGAAATCAAGTCCACAGTAATCGCGGTCTTGTTCCTAACTGATCTAGCATTGCATAGCAAAACCCAAAGGGGATTAGAAGAGGCCACTGGCCCACTGGTTACCTGCCCACTTGGTCAAGTGAGAGCCCTGGGAATGGATAGCAAACAGGTCTGGCTTCTCGCAAGGGCCCATTGTACCCCTGGGCAACTCCTGGCCCTGACCACCCCGAAATGGCTCAGTCTTGCTGTGCCCCCAACACCCTACCACCAGCCAGCAGGCCCCCTGCCAATCCCAACTTCCCTACAGAGCCTAACCACTGGTTAAGGGAGGTCAGAGAAGGGGCTGAGGTCACGCAACAGGGATGCAGCATATGTAATTCATGGAGTCTGAGGCACAGGCACATCTTCCAACTACTAGTAAACCCTTAAAATAGACTCAACCTAAATTACCCAACCACTCTCAAAACAAAATAGACAATTTCCTAATAAATAAAATAAACTCCCACTCACCCTTTGTCCCTACACATACACCCAATTCAGTCAACCAATTTTAATACATAGACAAAAAACAAACACAACCTCCATTCAGTCACTAACCTAAAACCACTCACACCATCCCCAGTTACAACCCCCCCCCCCAACAGACCAAAATTTAATGCATGGGATAAGCACAAGGGAGTCATTATGGAAAGGAAGGGGGAGGGAGAAAGAGCTGTAGATTTAGCATAGTCTGCTATAATAGTGTAGGTAGGGAGAAAGGGGCAGAATGGATGAGCCAAGCAGTCTTTATCTGCCATCAAATTCTATGTTTCTATGTTTCGGCTCATAATAACAATCAAGAAGCAACCAAAGTTTTGAACCAGCAAGCTCTCTCACCACCAGCTGGCCCTGTCTCCAAAACACTCCTTCACAATTTGATTCCTGCTGCATCAGTCTTCCAAGTAGCCACTTTCTGTGCACTGGGCCTGTTCTGTGGCCTTGCTTACTTCAATAGCAGTTGACCAATTGCCCATACCCAAATGAATGAGTAAAGTTCCTGGTTTAGCTGATCTGAAAGCTCCCATGGCCCAAATTCCTCAGCTGCTAAGAGTGCAGATTTATGCAGTCCCATGCTACAGCCAGCAATCATAGTCTAGCCCTGGTGTCAGACAGTTCTATAACAAACTCCACATCACACAATATAAAGAGACAGGGTAAAAACCCTTTTGTGTTTCATATCTTGTGACCCTGAGCTGAGACACACACACACACACACACACACACACACACACACACACACACACCTGTATGAGACCTTGGAACCCTCTTGGAAACCCGGAACACCTGTCACGCACACAGCACACTTAGTTGCAGTAGCCGTCGGCTGCAGTAACAAGACAGAAAAAGTTGCTGCAGTCTCCATCGCTCACACAATCAATTCGGCACAAAACAGTTCACTGTTCCTCAGTCGCTTCGAACATGATACTCTATCTGAGTCATCCATATAACAGGATACTGAACCATACTACCTGGCACTGTTCCCCAGTGATTCCTTTACAGTAACCTACCTGACAGTCTCCCTGTTTGTAAATGCCAGGTTTTACATTGCTCCCTTCCTCATCAGTTTTGCTAGAAATCCATCCAGGAGTGCCTCCACCATTTCCTGACTTCTGGTTCTTAATGCAATAATGACATTCCATTTCAAGTATGACATGTCCTTGTCTCCAACAGCACCACTTTACCCTGGGCCCTGGCATCTGACCTCTTTCCCCAATATCCTGTTGTTTGTCTCCATCGGATTTAGTGGCCTCTAACTTACACCAAACATGATGACCCGCCCCATACCTGCAAAAAGTTGTACCTAAAGGGTCTCAGTGGTTGTCCTTCCCTTCAGGTCCCTATCCTCAGTACTTTGATGCCTTTTCTGATGTAAAGAGCTACCCCACACCCACCCACCCACAACCATCTGTCCTGTCCTTCCTGTAGACATGTAGTCAGGAAGTTGGAATTCCTAGTCATGGTACAGTGTTGCACAGGGTTCCTTCTTGGCTGTCAGGTGCATCTGAGCCTCAGCCACCAACACCAAGAGGTCATACAGTTTATTCCATAAGCTCATTGTATACAAATGCCACTCTCAAGAAGGTCTGCTGGACATCTGATCCCAAACTTCTCACCCTCGGCTCCCTAGACCATGGGGTCCTTGATTGCTGTCTACCATCTGCTACCTCTCTAAGGGCACTATGCATCCCTTCCCTAGATCCTTGCACTTCTGCTTCCCTAGATCCTACATAGCCAGTACCTTGCCATTTTACTTTGGTCTTTACATCCCTTGCCCCCATTTTCAGTTTCAGTGTCTCCTCTTTTACTATGTTTACTTTCACCTTGTCTGGTGGTCTTTGTCTGTTCTGCGGGAAGCTTATTCGGGCTTCCTTGCTTGTGTATGTCTGCCTAGCCTCATCTGCACTGCCTCCACACTTCCCTAGTTTAAGCGAGACATAAACACAGTACAATAAATTGTGGGAAAAAAACATTTTCAGCAGTCACTGGTCTTTTAGGATCTACTCCTCCGCAGGCAGTGGAGGCAATGTGTTCTATGTATAGCACCAATCTATGCAGAGAAAAAGCTCTATTTCAGCAAAATTGCAAGGGTTATACAATAGTCACAAACAGGTAAGTCACCTGAGGGCTGCCTCTCACCAGAATGTCACAGAGCTTCGACTCAAACAAGTTTTCATAAGGGCACCTATTGCAGGATCGGAGCTTTTTATATGCACAGATTAGTGTTATACTGTGAATCAAAATAAAATCATGTTGCAAGCAGCAACAATTTTTGTCTGTGTCTGGACTAATATTCATCACTCTTGGGGGTACGTAGCTGTGCTGCTTTTCTGGTTTGACTTTAGGGAATGAGCTCTCCCTTACTGCTGCACAGCTCCCCAGCCTGTGAGCAATGCTTTTGATGTGTTGTTCTTACTACCCTGTCAGTATTCTAATATCTTTCTTTCTGACTCCTACTGTTCTTATCACAGAGTTCTGCAGTTTACAGATGTTTATAGCAGGAAAAAAGCTTTTGGCCTGTCCGGTCTGCTCACCCTACTTAACTACTTTACCTTGCCCTAATGACATTCCCCTCTTTGTTACGGAAGTGGCTAAATGACCTGGCCTTATAACTTCCCCTGGCAGATTATTCCACTTATTTATGACCCTGTCTGTGAAGAAGCACTTATGGATGTCTTTTTCAATCTCCCCCTTGCCAGATTTAGTGACTTTCTTCTCTTCCTTGTAATTAAACTCAAGTGGAAGAATTCCTTGAAGCCCACCCATTTATCTCATACAGGTACTGGTATGTCTCAGCCATGTCACCCCTTGCCCTCCACTTTTCGATGGCGTTCATATTTAAGTTCTGCAGCCTCTGCTTGTATGTCATTTCTCCAAGGCCATGGATAGTCTCAGTTGCCCTGTGCTATACCATCTTCACTTTGTTGTAGTCTTTCTTCAGGTGTGGATTCCTGTACCTTGCACAGTATTCCAGGTGTGATCACACCAGTGACCTGTACAGCTGGAGGATCACCTCCCAACATCTGCTGTTTATCCTGCTCCCTATGCATCCTATCATTCTGTTTGCTTTTCCCACCACCTTGCTGCAGTGTGCAGGCATTTTGATATTCTTCAATATCATTAACCCTAAATGCTTTCCTTCTGTATTGCTATCCAGCACCACCACCCCATTTCATTTTGCACCCTTGGGCTTCTTTTCACATTGTGCATTACTTTCAGTTTCTTAGCACTGAATCTCAGTTGCCAGATCTTTGGCCAACTCTCCCAACCTATGATACCCAGATCTTCCCTTAGCTCCCTTCTCCCTCCCTTCATGTCTACCCTTGCACAGATCTTCGAGTCATCTGTGAAGGGGAAGACCTTATCCCTGATACCTTCACCTATGTTACAGATGAGTATTAAGGAGAACTGGTACAAGTGATGACCCCTGTGGTACCCTGTTTGTTGCTTCCCTTAACTCTGAAAACTCCCCGTTAACTACCACCCTTTGTGTTCTACACCTCAACCAGTATTTCACCCAATTAGCTGTTTTTCCTTTCACTCCAAGTGCCCTAATTGTTTTGACCAACCTCCTGAGGGAGACTAACTTAAAGACCTTGTTGAAGTCTACGTATAGCATATCAACTGCCTAGCCCTTGTTTGCTTCTCTGGTTACCCAGTGAAAGACCTTGACCACTTTCCCCATGTGAACCTACGCTATCTGGGGTCCTTCAGCTCTTCCTCTTCAAGGAAGTCCACCAGATCCTCCCTCAGAAAAGATTCCATAATTTTTCCCACTATAGACTATATCAATCAGACTGGCCTATAGTTCCCTGGCTCATCCCTCTTCACACTCTGCAAAGAAACCACATCCACTTTTCTCCTATCCCTAGGGACCACTCCATGGCTAGTGAGCAACTGAAAATATCTGTGAGTGGCCCTGCTATAATCTTTTTTACTTCTCACAGCACCCTAAGGTGTAAGACATCAAGTCCCACAGAGTTATCGGCTATCAACCCTGTTAGCTTTTCCAGCATCCTTTTCTCTGGTTTCTGGATGGATCCATCAGGATCCTTGCTCCCTCACTTCCTGACCTCACATTCTGGCAGTGGCCCATCCTTCTCCTTACTAAATACAAAACAAAAAATAATTGTTCAGTATCTCTGCCTTCCCCTTGTCCCCTTCTCCCACCATCCTTGCTTTTAAGTCTCACTATTCCCCCATTAACCTTATGATTCTCTCAGATGTACCAGAACACCTTTTCTTCATTCTTCAGCCCATTGCCAAATGGAGCGCCATCTCTTCTTTGGCCTCTCTCACCTTTCCTGGTAGTTTCTCTTGTTGCTTCCAGATACTTCACCCTGTCTTCCACCTATTGACTTCCTTTATAATTAGTAAATGCCCTGCTTTTAGCTATTACTGCTACTTTTACATTGACTGTGAAGAACCACATTGCAAAGCAGATAAGAACAATAAACACACTTCAGGACAAGTTAATGGACATTTTTTTTTAAATATTATATATATGCCCAACCTGTATTTTAATGCCAATGTTTTGTTGGAAGAAACCAGTTTTTTCAAAGCAAGACAGGATCTGTAAATAAAAATATATTCAGTACATTTGTTTTCTGTTTCAATGTCAATTTATGAAAGTGGATAGTCAGTCCAAACTGAACAATTATTAATTATTGTATTTTGTGCCTGGACATAGAATACAGAGGCACTAACTTTTCCCAAACAGCAGATGTGTACTCTATAATGAATCATATATATATATATATATATATATATATATATATATATATATACATACTGTATATATATATATAGATAGAGGCAAAACTCCATTTAATGTAGTTAGTTAGTTGTCAGTGACAGTAAATGCTTGTTAGGTTGAACTCCTTGCTGCTTCATTTCAACCAAGGCATTGGGACTGCCAGCCCTAACTCTCACCCCATGACATGTGTAAAGCAGCAGAAGCATAGGAGAATGGAGTGAGAGTTAGGACCCACGATCCCAATGCGCACCCAATGCCGGGGTTGGGGTGGGCGGGGGTCCAAGGGGTTTTCAAACCCAACAGCGATTTCTCACTTTTGTCGCTGTGGAACAACCCTAACTAATGCATTAAACAGAGTTTTTTGCCTCTAATTTCCCTTCTTTTTGAGAATGATAACGAGAAATAGTGAATGAAATGCAGTGGCGGAGGGCTCCGCGCTCCCGCTGCATAATGCGTTGGCGGGAGCGCGGGGTGTTGTGGCATACTAACAGGGACAGCAACGCAAACAGAAATGCTAACAGTGGTGCACATGGTAACACAAGCATGAATGAGAACAGAAAGGGTAAATGATATGGTGGCGTGAGACGGAATGGTCTGCACGTGATGTGTTGTCACATAGTAACATGGTGCCTGCAAACAGAATGTCAATGGGCATGGTGAGGAAGTGAAACAGTAAGATAAACAGTACTGTAGACAGAAATGGCAAAAATAACAGAAACGCAAGCGCAAAATGAAACGCAGCGGTAACGCACATGGTGGCGCAGGACGCCAATGGTAAGTGAAACAGGTAATGGATCTGCAAGCGGAAAGGGCAACAGTAACAGTAATGTAAGCGCACAGGCTGGTTTTCCCCAAAACCTGCATTGAGAAAGACAGTGAGTACAAATAATGTATGCAAAATAATGAGTATAGGCGCAGAAAATGAGATCTTGGAATACTAAATACATTATATCTCAGGAACCGTATGACGTAGAAAAAAATTTAAAAGTCATATTATTTACAACTGTCCTGGCTAATTTGGATCTTAGCCCCATTAAGAGGCTAAGAATTTTCCGACGAAAAGTCCGTATCTCGCACCGTTTCCGAGATACGGGCCCTGAAAGGCGCGGCAAATGCCGTAATGTTATCCTATGGGAAAAAAAGAAAAGTTCAGAGTGCCATAACTTTGCCTCCCTGTAATGTTTTTTCACCAAACTACTGAAAGGCACATCTGTGGGCTGTTGGCTGTCTTCCCTCCAAATTTCAGGAAAAAAGACCAAACCGTTATTTTGCAGCAGGGCTCCAAATGATTTCTGTTAAGTGTCGGGAGCTGTAATGTTATCCTATGGGAAAAACCGTCAATTTTGGAGTGCCGTAACTTTGCCGCCATGTGATATTTTTTCACCAAACTACAGAAAGGCACATCTGTGTACTGTTGGCTGTCTTCCCTCCAAATTTCAGGAAAAAAGACCAAACCGTTATTTTGCAGCAGGGTGCCAAAGGATTCCTGTAATGCTTCGGGCGCCGTAATGTTATCCTATGGGAAAAACTGTCAACTTTGGAGTGCCATAACTTTGCCGCCATGTAATATTTTTTCAATACAACACTGAAAGGCATGTCTGTGAGATGTCAGCTGCGTTCCCTCCAAATTTCAGCCCAAAACTCCAACGGTTATTTTGCAGTGCAGTGCCAAAGAATTGCTGTCATTTTCCCACAGACTAGAAAATTACTGTCGCAATTTGCGAAAGCTTTCACAAAAATTTGCGACACTTTCGTGAGCACGAAAGTAATTTGCGAAAGTACTTTTTCCAGAAATTTGAAAAACATATTTCTGGGGTGTTTTACCACAAAATAAAGACATGGCAAGCATCCTCAGGGCCCGACTAGGTGAACATAAAAAAAATTAGGTTGCTAGAGGGTCCCAAATTTAAATGCCAACCATTTTTCTGATCACCAACTGAAAACAAAATGGCCAATTTGCGAAAGTAACAGGCCCATTTGCTAACGTAAAAATGCATTTGCGAAAGTGTTGAACTTTTTGTTAACTTTTCCCATTGACTTATAATGGGAAACTGTTTTTTGAATAACTTTTGAACTGTTTAATATTTTTTCACGAAATCTTCAAAAGGCACATTGGGGACCCCGGCTGCATGATCCCTGAAGATTTTGGGCCGGTCACGCAAACCGTACGTCCTGTAGGCGCGACCACAGAATTCCAGAAAAGTGTAAACACGCGCACAGATCACACTTAATAACTCCGCATCCGTATATCCGACCTGTACGAAACTTGGCAGATCCCAAGGCCTATGGTTCTTGATCATAAATTCTAAATTTCAGGCAAATCCATTAAACAGTTGCAAAGTTATTAAGGTGCAAAGTTTTGGGGTTTAATATAGAAATGGCTCCTCAACCCTAACTATGGTAGCACTACCGTGCTTCCATATATATATATATATATATATATATATATATATATATATGTAGATATATATATATATAGATATAGATATATATCTATATTTGTTTTTTAATAAAATGGGTAGGGAAAATATTCCCTGCTAGTTGGCTGAAACACATCACATGACCGTGCACATATCAAAGTGTGACCGCACACCTGCGCTTTCACTCCCCTCAAAAAAACATTTTAGCTATTTTATAAGATAGATAACCCACTGTAGGATGTGTGGTCACAGTCTAATATATGCGGACCTTGGGTGGTTGAATGCACTCGGCCTCTGGCCTTATGTACCACAACACACACCAAAGCATGCGTATATCAGAGTGCGACCACACACCTTTCAGTTGGTTATCTATTACATAGATGTATATGTGTATGTATATATATATATATATTATAGTGGCACGGTTGTGCCACTATACTTAGGGTTGAGTACCCTATTTAAGGTTAAAGTGTGAAATATGTCAGGTCAATAACTTTACCACTGTATAATGAATTTGCCTGAAGATTGGCAGCCATAGAGTGGTACCATAGATCTCTGGATCTGCCAAGTTTCATACCAGTAGGATATATGGTTGCGGAGCTATAAAGTGCCATTCCGTGACACATTTACGCTTTTTTGCACATTTTTTACTCACACCTACAGGTTGCATAGTTTGCACAACTGGTCCAAATCCTTCAGGGAACTTGCAGCCAGTGTTCCTGATGTGTCTTTTGAAGATTTCTTGAAAAAATATTAAACGATTCAAAAGTTATTCAAAAAAGAAGTTTCCCATTATAGTCAATGGGAAAAGTTAACAAAGAGTTCGACAATGTCACAAATGCAGTTTTTAGTGTCGCAAATGACCCCTGTAGTGTCATGAGTTAGGCATTTATCAGTTACTGGTCACAGAAATGCTTGGCATTTAAATGTGGGACCCTTTAGGGACACAATTCTTTTTGTGTTCACCTAGTCGAGCCCTGAGGATGCTAGCCATGTCATTTTTGGGGGTTGAACACCCCAGAAATATGTTTTTGAAATTTTTGTAAACTGTAGTGTAGCAAAGTAGTGTTGTACCTGCAACACTTTTGTGATTTTTTTTGTGAAAGTGTCGTGATTTGCTACACTACTTTGCCACACTATGCCCCAAATAACAGGAATTCTTTGTCACCCTGCTGCAAAAGAACAGTTTGGTCTTTTGGGCTGAAATTTGCAGAGAAGAAGGCCAACATCCCGCAGATGTGCCTTTTGGTGGTTTGGTGAAAAAATATTACAGGGTAAAGTTACGTATTCTGAAATTGAAGATTTTTCCATACAATTAATATTATGGCGCACGCTGCATTTCCGGGCCCGATCTCGAAATGCTTTAGACACGGATCTTTTCGTCAGAAAAATGCTTAGCTAGGGGCTAAGTACAGAACTACTAATTTTTCTGCTTTGCATGGTTTCTGAGTTATTCCAAGTGCTCATTTTCTGCTCCGAAGCCCATTATTATGCATGCATTCTTTGTATTCACTGCATTTCTCTATGCAGCTTTTTTGGGAAAAAAGGGTGTATGCTTTCGTTACTGTTATAGTTAACATTTCCACTTACATTTCTGTAACCATTTGTGTTAGCGTTCCTGTCTACACCACCGTGTGCATTACACTTTGCGTTCTCATTTGCACTTGCATTTGCGTTACTGTTAGCATTGGCATTTCCATTACTGTTTCTGTTTGCGTTTCATTTTGCATCACCATGTGCATTGCCATTTGCGTTTGCTTACGCGCTTCTGTTTGCGTTTCTGTTTCCTTTGGCATCATTGTTGCTGTTACCATTAGCATTTGTGTTTCCAATTGTGGTGCCATGACCGTGCTGTTTACCATTGGCGTTTCCGTACGCACTTGCATTTGCATTTCCGTTTGTGTTACTGTTCACTTTGGCATCATTGTTGCTGTTACTGTAACTGTTTGCATTTCCAATTGCATTACTGTTACTGTTTGTGTCTTTGTCACCATTTGCATTTCTGCTGCCCTTAGCATTTCCATTTTTGGTTGCGTTTCCGTTGTCGATTGCATTACTTTTTTCTTCTGCGGTGCTGTTACCTTAACCGTTTGCATTTCTGTTTGTGTTTGTGTTACCGTTTGCATTTTTCTTACCATTTGCATTTCCATTGGCATTACCGTTTATGTTACTGTTTTCATTAATGTTTGCATTTCTGTTGCTGTTAGCATTTGCGTTGCCATTTCTGTTTTCATCAACATTTGCGCTTGTGTTTGCCTTACCATTTATATTTGCATCACCATGTGCATTATCATTTGCACTTGCATTTGTATTACCGTTAGCATTACTGTGTGACAAAAAATCCCACCACCACATTCCATTCACTATTTATAGTGCTAATTCTCAAAAAGAAGGGAAATTCATGGCAAAAAACACCATTTAATGCATCAGTTAGGGTTGTTCCACAGTGACAAAAGCAAGGAAATTCGATGTTAGGGTTCTCACTCCCCTTGCATCCCACCCCATCCCTCCCCCACCAACAGGCATTGGGGTGTGCATTGGGGTTGTCGGTCTTAACTCTCACCCCATTCTCCTATACTACACCACCTCAGCTTGTTTACACATGGGATGGGGTGAGAGTTAGACTGACGACCCAACACACACACCCCGAGTATCTGTTGGGATGGGTGAGGGGTGCAAGGGGTGGAACCCTAACATAAAATTTCCTTGCTTTTTGTCACTGTGAACAACCCTAACTATATATGTGTGTGTTTACAATAAGATATGATGGGGTGTGCGGACACATTTTAACGCATCGTCCAGGGTGTAATAAGGCATGAGGCCAAAGGCTGAGTGACCTTAGCCACTGGTCATGCAGTAAAATGTGTTCCACACACATCCCAGAGTGCCTTATAAAATGGGCCTTTTTAAAAACTTTTACAGTTGGGAAAATATATATATATATATATATATATATATATATATATATATATATATGTAGAAACAATAGATTCACTTGTGTGCATTTATGATAAAATAGTCCTTCCACCCACTACAAATGATGTAATTGATGATGCCATTGTATTGTTGCCTACTTTCTTCTTCCTGTTTTTTTTTCCTCTGTTTTTCCTCACATTCAAGATATGGAATGTTTGTCATGGAATGTTTACCACGGAATACATGGATTCAAAATTCTGCTCAGTTCCACTGGAAGAATGTTACTTTCCTAACCTACTATACACACATACAACATAGAGGATAGTGGATGGGCAACAGTGAACAACAACACTGTTGTTCACTTCGAGAGGTTGTCATGACAACCAAGAAAACCTCGAGAGCGAAGCTCGAGAGGTTTTTGGTTGTCATGAAACCTTGAGAAGTTAAAAACAATGTTGTTGATTACTATTGCCCATCCTCTGACTTTTATAGTGTATGGGCAACAGTAATTTAAAAGCCGAGCTGCCGCTCTTTCAGATGCTATCTTGTGTAGCTGCGCTTTCAGACTTCGCCTACCAACTCCCCCACAAGGAACTGATCCTCAGCCACAGTACAATGCTTTGTAGATGGTGATTTTATTCAAAAAAAAGAAGTCTTACTTTTCTAACCCTGTCCTCGCGATGCTGTCAACTGGCGAGCGCTGACATCGCTGTGGCCGATTCTCAGCCACCGCAAGAGGGCTAAAGACATTACTTATTGCACCATCGATGTGACATACTCACAATGGTACAACAACAGCATGACATCACATCGACGGTACAACAAGATTGGTAAATGATAGATTTTGAGGGAATACAGCATTATACCACACACTGTAAAGACCTCTGTTACAGCCAGAGACTCAGTTATCTCACTGTCAGGGCAAGGAGAAGAGATTTCCCTGATGAGCAAGTAAAGATAGAAGGGGGATTTTTCATTGTCAGCAAAGAAACAGTTGTAATGAAAACTATAAACAATACTTATTGTTTCTAATTTGTTTATGTGTGTAAAGAAAATGTGATTATCATGGAAACAACATTTAATTAAATTGTTTTATTTTGTATTTAAGGTAGTTTTATTTTAAGGCCCAGTGCAAGTAAATGTGATTCTTACAGTTACAGGGCAAAAAACAATGGCTGCTAGTTGAATTCTTAACATGCTATTAGCGTAATGATTTCAGTGGTGATCAGTGCACATTTGGCAGCACTTTTTAGTCTCCATGCGTGGAACATAATTGCTACATGAACAACAGCCAATTAGATTTCTGGATTTTCCATTACCATTTTATATATCTATATATATATATACACAGTGTATATATATATATATATATATATATATATTATATATATATATATAATATACATATACATATATATATTTATAAAATGGAGATGATGATATTCTACAAATCAAGTGTTCTGATTGTATAGAACACATCACATGACCATGAGTATATCACAGCACAACTGCACACCTGCACTTTTACCCTCTCCAAAACAATTTTGCCATTTTATAAGATAGATAACCCACTCTACGATGTGCAGTCGCATTTGGATATACACATGCCTTGGTGGTTGACGACTTTTTGGCCTGTGGCCTCGTCTGCGTTAAGTGGCCAATTAGGCATGTGATATCAGAGTGTGACCGTACACCTAAGAGTGGGTTATCTATTACATATATCTATCGCTATATATATTTGCTTATATATATATATATATATATATATATATATATATATATACTGTATATCATTGCAAAAAGTTGTTTTATATATATATATATATATATATACATATGTATATTACAGGCAAAAACTCAGTTTAATACATCAGTTAGGGTTGTTCCACAGTGACAAAAGCGAAGAAATTCGTGCTAGGCTGAAAGCCCCTTGACCGGCTTCAACCCACCCCCAACCGGCATCGTGAGGTGTATTGGGGTTTATTGGTCCTAACTCTCACCCCCATTACATGTGTAAAGAAGCAAAGGTATAGGAGAATGGGTCTCAGAGCAGAAAATGAGGAGTTGGAATACTAAATTGCTTATATCTCAGGAGCCGTATAACGTAGAAAAAAAAATTAAAAGTCAAATGATTTACGACTTTCCTGGCTAGTTTTGTACTTAGCCCCAAGGGCTAACCATTTTTCTTACAAAAAGTCCATATCTCACACCGTTTCCGAGATATGGGCCCTGAAAGGCGTGGTGAACACCGTAATGTTATCCTATGAGAAAAAAAGGGAAGTTTGGAGTGCCATAACTTTGCCGCCCTGTAATGTTTTTTCACCAAACCACCAAAAGGCACATCTGTGGGATGTTGGCTTTCTTCCCTTCAAATTTCAGAATAAAAGACCAAACCGTTATTTTACAGCAGGGTGGCAAAGAATTCCTGTCATGCAGCGGACGCCGCAATATTAGTCTATGGGAAAAAGTGTCAACTTCAGAGTATCGTAACTTTGCATCCATGCAATATTTTGTTACCAAACTACCAAAAGGCACATCTGTGAGATGTTGGTTGCCTTCCCTCCAAATTTCAGCCCAAAAGACCAAACCGTTCATTTGTAGCAGGGTGGTTAAGAACTGCTGTCATTTTGGCCATAGTCTGAAAAAGTAGTGTCGTGATTTGCGACAGCTTTCGTAAGCATTTGCGACACTTTCATGAGTGCGACACTACTTTGCAAGACTACTTTTTCCAGAAATTGAAAAAACATATTTCTAGGGTGTTTAACCTCAAAATAAAGAGATGCCTAGCATCCTCAGGGTCCGACTAGGTAAACACTGAAAGAATTGTGTTGCTAGTGGGTCCCAAATTTAAATGCCAAGCATTTTTCTGATCACTAACTGAAAACAAAATGGTGGATTTGCGACACTACTAGGGCCATTTGCGACACTAAACAGTGCATTTGTGACACTGTCAAACATTTTGTTAACTTTTCCTATTGACTCATAATGGGAAATTGTTTTTTGAATAACTTTTGAACCGTTTAATATTTTTTCACAAAATCTTCAAAAGGCACATTGGGGACCCTGGACGCATGTTCCCTGAAGTTTTTGGACCAGTCGCGCAAACCATGCAACCTGTAGGGATGAGCAAAGAATTCCAAAAGAGAGTAAATGCATGCGCAGATCATGCTTAATAGCTCCGTACTAACAGTACAAAATTTGGCAGGTACCAAGATGTATGGTTCTTGATCATGTATTCCAAATTTCAGGCAAATATGTTGAATGGTTGCAAAGTTATTAAGGTACACAATTTTAGGTTTAACATGTAAATGGCTCCTCAACCCTAACTATGGTAGCACTACTGTTCTACATAATATGTATATATATATATATATATATATATATATATATATATATATACACACACATACATGCACACACACATGTATCATTGCAAAAATGTCATTAATGCATCAGTTAGGGTTCTTACCAAAGTAAAAGCAGGAATGTGGTGTTTGGGTTTCCAACCCTAATACCCCACTCCCCACCCTGCAGACACTGACAGGCATCAGGGGTGTGCCTTGGGGTCGTCGGCCCTAACAGTCATCCCATATGTAACATTTCTGAAGTTACAAGCAAGCATAGTGAGACTGCAACAAAATGTCATAACTTTGGCATTTTTTCATATTTTGACCCCGTATTTTTAACATAGTCTTCTTATGACCCCATCTCATAAACCCCATAGGTGAAAATGTCAAACCCCATGGCAAAATGCCATTCCACACCACAGGTGCAAAAACATGTTTCTGGAAGGATGTGAAAAATGACAGAAGTACTTTTCATGAGGTGGTGTTATAAAATGGCTATGTTGAAAATCTGATGTCAAAATATTTAAAATTACCAAAGTTAAGTGCATGCATAGAAAATTTTCAACGAACACATGTAATGAAGGTATTTTTAGGAATTTGTTTTTACCAGATTTTAAACATGGCCTTTTGGACATATCACCTAATGAACACTAGTGGTAAAATGTTGTTTTTTGGGCCTGAAAGGTGATTTCATGCAGTGACTGCAAAATCACCTTCTGGCCCTGATTAATGAAACAACAGTCACAGTGTTCATGAGGTGGGGTCCACAAAAGGCCATGTTGAAAATCTGGTGCAAAAAGCCCCAAAAATAGCAACATTATCATCATAAGTTCAAAATGCCTTTGAAATACATTATATGGCACTTATTTTTATTCCTCAGTTCATGGTTCAGCTATGTAGAGTGCAGATGTGCCCCAGTCTACAGAAGATGACAGCCAATGACATCTGGTGGTAAGTATTGGGTGGGGCCTGTGGGGTGGTAAGTGTTCAGTGGGAGCATCGGGAGGGGAAGGGGCAGCAGAGGTGTCGTGGAACTGCTTTCTTTTTTACAGGACAAAAAAAAAGATGTTAGGGACTGTTTTCTTCTCTACAGGTTTTCAAAGACATATTTCAGGACACTGGGAGTGGGCTTCCCAGTGTCCTAGACTGCTGGGGGAGGATACGTATCTGTGGACACTGGGAGTAGGCTCCCCAGTGTCTCATACTGGCAGGGGGATCTTCCAGTGCTGACACAGGGATTGGGCCCCCCAATGTCAGCAACTGAATGATAGGTCAAGGGACTGTTTTCTTTATTTACAGGTTTAAATGTAGCAAATATATTGGGGCACTGGGGGTGGGCTTCTCAATGTCCCAAACTGTTCATGGGGGAGATACATATCTTGGGACACTGGGAGTGTCCCACAGTGCTGGGGGTCCTCTACTGTAGACACAGGGATTGGGCAGCCCAATGTCAGCAAAATGTATATGAGCATGCCTCAGCCCCCCCCTTCCCCTTACAGGCTGTAAAATAGTGGAAAACACTTGAATTAGGTAAATGCCAATAGGTTTTTACCTAAATGAGGGATGAGGAATTGGATTCTGGGGTCTGTTTGCCCCTAAAGTGCCTAGAAATGTTTTTAAAAAGTAGTGCCACAAATTGCGGTACAATCCCCGTAGTTCCGAAAAACAGTGCCATAATTTGTGACATTATGGCAGGTGTTTCACGATATAGTGCAGCAGGCTGCAGCATTTTCACAAAAGTTGTGCCACAAATTGTAACAGTAGTGGCACAATTTGTGGCATTAAAAAAGGGCCGATTAAAATAAGCATATTTCAGGGCACTATTGTGAAAAACTAACCACAGTATTGTGTTCCTTGGGCCCCAATTAGTTAAACACAAGTGTTGGTGTTTACCAACAGGCAGTATTTTTTGAGTTACTTAGTTTTTTCTATGTTGCTAACTGAAAACAAGATGGTGGAATCTCAACACTACTTTCTGTATTTGTGAAAGCAAAAACCACTTCTGCGGCAGCAAAACGGTACTTTTGCATGGCACATCTAATTTTTCCCTTAGGAAATAACAGGAAACTTTGAATTTTAATAACTTTTGAACGGATTAATATTTTTTCAACAAATCTTCAAAAGGCACATCTGTGATCAGAATCACATATACCCTGAAAGTGTCAGATCAAACCCCCAAGTGGTTTCATAGAAAAGGTATGACAAAGTATTTGTATAAAAATGGTAATTTTCACATTTTTTTACATTCCGTATCTCAGCATCCATACATCTGTCCAGAACAAAACTTGCCAGATTCAGAGATCTATTGTCCTCAATGGCACCTGCAAACTCTCAAGCAAATCAGTGAAATGGTTGCAAAGTTATTAAAGTACAAATTTTGGGGTTTAACATAATAGTGACCGTTGAACCCTAACTATAGTGGCGCTACCATGCCATTATTTTATATATATATATATATATATATATATATATATATATATGTATATGTTTCTCTCTTATTTTTATTAGTTCTCAAAAACTTGTATGGCTTAAACTACACAAATACTGGGATGCTTGCATACCTCTGTTCAGAAATAAATTATTTTCTTCTCTAAGATGCTTATTTTTTGGTTTTGTAAATTTTTATGTATATTGAGAAATACATATTGAAAATAAAACAAATTACATTTAAAGCACTAATAATCTGTACCAGAGAGACATACTGGATAAGCAAACATCTTAACCAGGGAAGCATATTGGATAAACAGATCTGGCACATTGAATTTCAGATATGGATTAAAGGAGGAACTAGACTGGGTCCCTCTTATGTGACAAATAGGACAATGTAAAAACACCTACTCATACTGCTACTTAAACTCTTATATAATAACTTAAAAAAGAGGCGAGCAGCATAACTCCCAGGTCAAGATGATGTTTATGGTTAAGGGAAAGGGACCATACCCCCCCAATTAGCCAAGCTGTGGTCAGTGATGGCGCTAACGAGATTTAATGGCACCTGTACATACCTAGGTACCCAGCAAAGGAGTTAATTGTTCATACTTCCCTCAAGAATTGAACAATGATTCAGTCCTACACTGTATCTTAGGAGACGGTCTGGTGTTGGTCAGGATGCCCCAAACCAAGGGTAGTCCAGGGTCCCCAAATGAATAGAAGCATTATATTAATAGTTGGACTGCAGAAGGTATCCTACAAGTATAACTCCTTGAATGGTGTACTGCCCCCAGAGGGGGGGTCTCATACCTGTGGTATCCATAAGAGGAGAATGGTTACTAGGAGGCTTAAGGGACCTCTCCCTCTACTAATAGTTGTATTGGGTTTGTATTTTCTATACAGGTTTGATATGGTAATGGTGTTATTGCCTGCTAAGACAAATGTTTTTCAAGTTTTATATGTTTCAGTGACAGTCACTCCCTCACCATTTGGGACGCTCCAGCATTTAGGCTGGGTGAAACCCAAGGGGAACAGGGTACAAACATTTTGACAATTGTTTGAAAACAATAAAACAGAGTAATATGAACATGGTATATACTGGTATTAGATCTTCATACAGTCAACGGCCTAACCATGGCATGGTCTGGTTACTGATGGTGGAATCAGAGAAATGCACAAGTGGAGTAATACACTTGCTACAAACTAGGGCTCAGTTAAATACAATGACCTTATATATGAATCAACTACTTTGGATTTGGGAAAATGGCTAGTCCTACAGATCTGGTGGCCACCTCTTGGAATGTGAGGAGCCTAAACTCCCCTTTGAAAAGGAAAAAGATTCTTGCCAAGCTCAAGACTCTGAAAACACAGGTTGCCTTTTTGCAAGAGACTAAGCTGGATGAGAGGGAAGCTCAGAAACTGGTTAGGGAATGGGAGGTTCATAGCATCTCTGGGAAAGCAAAAGGAATTGTCTCTATTTCATTTCAGAAAAACCTGAACTGAAGGCCTGTAGAGTCTAAAGTGGATAAGGAAGATAGATGGGTTATAGTTAAGGTCTCTACACCTATAGGTCCAGTGTTCTTAGCTAACCTTTATGTGCCAAATGAAGACTCACTGGAGTTCTTTCATATACTTTCGCAAAAGTTCCTGGACTTAGAGTATGACAACTCAGATATCATCCTGGGGGAATTCAATTTGTCAGTGGACCACTTTGTAGATAGATCCAATTCTAGACTAGAACCCCATGTGAAGTCCCTCCACTCCTTAAAGGAGATATTGACATCCAACTGGAAGGGATTATACTTTATTTTCTGAAGCTAGGGCCATGGCTAGTAGACTGAACAACTGGTTCACCTCTACTAAGTTAACCTCCTCAGTGGTGGATGTGAAATCAGCTCCTCTGTACCTGTCAGATCATGCCCATGTTCTCATGAGTCTCTTGACAGAGCCACACTCCTCTAAATCCTTGTTATGGGTCATGGATACCCTGCTTTTACAGGACAAGGATTTTTTGCAATGGCTTATAGCTGAAACCAAGGCCTATTTTCAGCCCCCCGGCCCCTCTTAATTGGCCATGATCTGGGAAGCATACAAAGCCTCAGTAATGGGCAGGATTATTAATTATGCAACTCACCAGCATAGGCAAAGGGAGAAAGAAGAAGCCCAGTTAGAGGAGCAGCTAAAAAAAGAGACAGTTTATAAGAAGAAAAAAACAGCAGTTCCTTAACTCTCATTTAATATCAGAGATAAAAACCTTGCAGTTACAACTTAATGTTTAGGCCACCAGGAAAGCTGAGCTCCAAGTCTGGTGAACACAGCATAGGCACTGGCCTGATGGGGAGAAGGCAGGCAAACCGCTCGGATATAGATTAAAAAAGAGGCAGGCAGAGAGATACATTCCTTAGCCTAAAAATAGTCAGGGTAGGGCTTCTCTTAAACATGGAGAGATAAACAAAATTATGGTTGAGTTTTACCAATACCTATATTCATCACACACAAATTGGGTGCCTGAGAAATTCTCAGCATTTCTATCAGCCCTCTCTCCCTCGGTTAATGCAGGCTCAAAAACAAGAACTGGACACCCCATTTACAAAGGCGGAACTCTGGCAGACTATCAAAAGCATGCCCCTCATAAATCTCCAGGGAGTGATGGTTTCTCTGCTGACTTTTTTATTTTGAGGCCTGTGTAAGTAAGTAGGAGTCAGTGTTTTGGTTCTCTGCTTTTAGGGTTGACTTTTCTTAGTATAACTTTTATTTGCCAGGGAGGAAATCTTGCACTCATTTGTGGCTAGACCTGTTATGTAAACTCTGTGAAACAGGTGTCTGATAAGGGGAGGAGCTGAAAGGGGCCTGAGGAACTGTGGATTCAAAACAGGAGTTGTTTGAGGACTCTGGCTGCTGTAGCTGAGGGAGACAGGGACAGCAGCCACTGCCTTCCTTAACACAAGGAGGTGATTTAATAGAATACACTGAATTGAATTCTTCATTTTAGGGCCTGTGTAAGTAAGTAGGAGTCAGTGTTTTGGTTCTCTGTTTTTGGCGTTTACTTTTCTTAGTATAACTTATATTTGTCAGGGAGGAAATCTAGCTAGAAGAATATTTGCACTCATTTGTGACTAGCCCTTTTACTTAAACTCTGTGAAATAGGTGTCTGAAAGGAAGGAAGGCACTTACCAGGGTGATGGGTCAGAGTTGTAGTTGATTGTTTCTGAAGGGCAAGGGCTTAGTCCCACCCAACCTGCCCCCTCACCCCACCTGCCCCAAGCGCATCATTTTCTTTATATCATGGGTTCTGATATCACTTCCCCAAAAGTGCAAAGGACATACACCTGTTCATATACTTAAAAGCAAAACACACTGAATAGGGGTAAAGACACTCACATGCTTGCACACACTAAACAAACAAACAAACAAAAAAATCTTAAACAGAAAGGGAGACAGACATGTAGAGAATGGGTCAATGCACTGGCTATGGAGTGGGCAGTCTTTCAGGAGATGTTCTGGAGGCTGTGTTGCTGCCCAATTTGCAGGCACCTGCCTGGTCTGAGGGAGGAGGTTGCTCGTCTCCATGCTGACCTGGTGAGGATTTCAGAAACCTCCTCCTCCTCCACCCAAGGACCACCACAGCCTCAGAGGTTGCCAAGAAAGAGAAGCAGTAGGACTTTGGTGGGTTCAGTGAGAGTTAGGGTGGTGTAACAGAGGTGCATACCTCCATCAGTGCCTCTCCACAATTTATTCACCATTCTAGCAGAGTGTGGTTCCTCTATGGAGGCACCCACAGTGGAGACCAAGGAGGATGCTGAGAACCTCCACAAAGGAGACCCACAGGAGGGTGGCACAGGACCCCACAGGGGAAGGAAACAACTCCTGGTGGGGAACTCAATCATTAGTAGGGTAGAACTGGAGGAGGGAGGGGAGAGGGATTTAAGGTGCCTTCCCAGTGCCATGACTTGGAGGGACAGGAAGAAAATCCTTAGGATCGTGGGAGGAGCTGCACACTGGAGGGAGCTGGATGTCATTATTCACCTAGGGACAAATGACCTGGCTGGGAATGGGATCAGAACAGTGCAGCAGGAGTTTGTGGAGTTGAAGAGGGGCCTTAGAAAAGCACTGCAGCACACACGGTAACTTTCTTGGAAGTGCTACCTGTCTATGGCATGGGTGAGGCTAGGGTACTCTGCACCATGGGATTCAATGTCTGGTTGAAAAACTAGTGTGAAGCTCAGGGATTTGGCTTTATTGGGAACTGGGGGTCCACCTAGAGGGATACAGGCCTATACTAGTGTGATGGTCTGCTTCTGTCTGGGAGGGAAACCATGATCCTAGGTGATAGGTTTAAATGCTTCATTGGCAAGCATTTAAACTAGCCAAGGAGGGAGGCACTGAAGGGAAGCAGGGAGATCCCAGCCCCCCTCCCACAAAACAGAGTAGTTAGCAAAGTAGACACAAAGGTAGAGAAGTTGATAGGAAGCAGGACTGGGGTAAATCCAGAAAAAGGCAAAGGCAGTAAGGACAGTGATGGACTAAAAGGGATAAGGCCATCAGAAAAATGGAGGGCAATGAATACCAATGCCCATAGTTTGGGTAACAAGCTCCCTGAACTAGTGGCTTTGATGGAAGAGGGATGCCTGGATATCATGGCAGTCACAGAAACATGGTACACAGAGAACCATGACTGGGATGTCAACTTACCAGGGTATACAAACTACAGGAGGGACAGGGAGGGTAGAAGAGGAGGAGGAGGAGGAGTAGCTCTCTACACAAGGGAAGGAATCAAAGCAACAGAACTAAAGGGTAAATAGGGAAGGGGAGGAGACATTGTGGGTCACCCTAGAGACAGGAAATGGTACCATAATCTGCACAAGGGTTGTTTACAGACCCCCATCTTGGGGAGGCAATGGACAAGGAAATGATAGAAGGAATCCTTAGAATGGCAGAAAAAGGAGAGATATTGTTGATTGGGGACCTGAATATGCCAGATGTTAACCGGAGCACCTTTACTGCATCCACATCCAAGAGCAGGATCATTCTCAATGTCCAACAGGGGACATGCCTCAGACAGCTAGTGTTAGAACCCACTCAAGAGGCAGCAATCTTAGACCTGGTACTCTCAAATGTGGATGGAACGAGGATCTCAGATGTAGAAGTGGGTAGCCATCTGGGTACAAGTGACCACCAAACAGTGTGGTTCACAATAAATACAGCTGTAGAGTCAAGCCATTCAAAAGCAAGAGTGTTGGACTTTAGGAGGGCTGACTTTGGAAAAAGGGGAGATTGTCTCAGAAAAGCACTAGCAAACAGGCAAGAAGGAGGGGTGGAGGAACAATGGGGAAAAATCAAAACTGCCATCACAGAGGCAACAAGCCTTTGTGTTAAGCAAATCAACAAAACAAAATGAAGGAAAATGCCACTATGGTTCTCAAAAGAGGTGTCAGGTAATGTCAAGGAGAAAAGGTTAGCATTCAGGAAATATAAGGAAACACAGAAGAAGCAGGACAGAGAACTATATCAGTTAAAGCAGAAGGAGACAGGGAAGACAGCCAGAATAGCAAAGGCCCACACTGAGGAAAAGATAGTCAACTCTGTTAAGAAGGGGGATAAAACCTTTTATAGGTACATTAGGGAGTGAAGAAAGACCAAGGGAGGGATACTAAGTCATAATAAAGGGGAGGGAATGTGAGCAGAGGGTGACAGTAAAAAGGCAGGGATACTGAACAAATACTTCTGCTCAGTATTCACAAAATAAGAGGAGGGACAGGTACCTAAACCAAACAATAGAAACACTCTAGATAGAGGGTTGATACCAGTCCATTCACAGAAGAAAGGGTTCTGAAAGAACTCTTAAAACTGAAGGTGGGCAAAGCAATGGGGCCTGACAGGATTCACCCCAGAATTCTAAAAGAACTAAGGGTAGAATTAGTGACACCACTGACTAACCTCTTCAACAAATCATGGGAGGATGGGGTGGTACATGAGGACTGGAGGAGGGTGGATGTAATGCCACATCACAAAAGTGGGAGCAGGGCAGAGGCAGGAAACTACAGACCAGTTAGTTTTACCTCAGTGGTAGGGGAAATGATGGAATCACTTCTGAAGGAAAGAATTGTTGAGTACCTAGAGGCCAGCTGGGCACAGGACCTAAGGCAGCATGGGTTCACAGCAGGAAGGTCATGTCAGATGAATCTAACAGATTTATTTGATTGGGTGACCAGAGTAGTAGACCAGGGAGGGGCTGTGGACATGGCCTACCTAGACTTTAGCAAGATATTTGACATAGTCCCACACAAAAGATTAATATACAAGTTAGCCAGCCTGGGATTGGGTCCCAAGGTGGTAGCCTGGGTAAAACATTGGCTGGACAACAGGACGCAGACGGTAATAGTAACCAGAGTCCGCTCTGAAGAAAGGGGGGTTACTAGTGGGGTACCTCAGGGTTCAGTACTGGGACTGGTTCTCTTTAATGTCTTTATAAGTGACATTGCTGAGCGACTGGAAGGAAAAGTATGTCTCTTTGCAGATGGCACAAAGATCTACAGCACGATTGATATACAAGGTGGGGTGGAAAGGATGAGAAGGGACTTGGCAAGTTTGGAGGAATGGTCAAATGTATGGCAGCTTAGATTCAATGCAAAAAAGTGCAAAGCAATGCACCTGAGAAACAAAAACCCAAGGGAAGAGTACACAATGGGGGGTGGGTGAGATACTAACAACAGCAAAAATGGAAAGGGACCTGGGATTAGTTACATCAGATGAACTAAAGGTGAGCAAGCAATGTGAGAAGGCAGTTAGGAGGGCTGGGTAGATACTGGGATGCATAGGGAGAGGCATCACCAGTAGAAAACAAGAAGTTGTTATCCCTCTGTACAGACAGTTGGTGAGACCCCATCTGGAGTACTGCATGCAGTTCTGGAGACCCCATCTTTGCAAGGACATACTGTAGACAGGATGGAGGCTGTCCAGAGGAAGGCAACCAAAATGGTGCAGGGTCTGCATCAGAAGACATATGAAGAGAGACTAAAGGAGCTTAATATGTATACCCTCGAGGAAAGGAGGGTGAGGGGGGGACATGATAGAAACGTTCAAGTACCTCAAGGGAATCAACAAAGTCCAAGAGGGCAGCATCTTTCAGAAAAGAGATGTGTAAGAACAAGGGGAACAATTTGAAGACAGAGGGGGGATGGCTCAGAGGTAATGTGAGAAAGTATTTTTTCATAGAGAGGGTTGTGGATGCATGGAACTGCCTTCCTGAGGAGGTCATGGAGTCAAAAACAGTGGGGGAATTCAAGAATGCATGGGACAGACAAAAGGCAATTCTAGTGGGGGTGTATGAGAAAGTAGGCTGTTGGTTAACTAGGATCTGCAGCTTATCCATTAGGTTGGGAAAAGGGGAGACTAGGTGGGACAAGCGGTCCATATCTGCCATCAAATTCTATGTTTCTATGACTTCTATCATATAGTCCAAAAGGAGGTTAATGCTCCACTACTGAATATGCTGCAAGAAGAACACACAATAAAAGAGCTCCCTGATACTCTTAAAGAAGCCATTATTACTGTGCTGCCAAAAGAATGAAAGGATCACACTCTTCCAGCAAGTTACATGCCCATTTCCCTGATAAATGCAGATGCAAAAATATTGGCAAAGACTCTTGCATCCTGTCTGGATAAAATCATGCATTTTATAGTACATCCATCTAAAGTAGAAATTGTTAAAGGTAGGGTAAGCTCAGACCACCTAAGAGCCATTGTTGCACTGATGCAGGTTACTGCAAGGCTTCCCACTCCTGCGGCTGCTGTCACAGTGGGTTTTGAGAAAGCCTTTCACTCGGTAGAATGGGAATACTTGCATGTTGTCCTAAGCAGGTATAATTTGGGCCCATATTTCTCTACTTGGATATGTACAGTGCAAGGGTAATTACAAATGATAATCTATCAGACACATTCCCCCTGCATAGAGGCATGAAGCAGGGAGGTTCCCTATCCCCCTTACTATTTGAACTCTCGATGGAGCTTCTAGCAGTAGCCAAAAAGAAGCATCCAAAGATAGCTGAAATACAAGTAGGCCAGATTCAATATCACACCAAGGTCTATGTAGATGATTGTTTGATACTAACAAGGGACATAGAGCAGAGTATCCTACATATAATAAGCACCACAGAATCCTTCAGTAATATATCAGGGCTCAGAATCAATATATCTAAGCCTGAGACACTTCCCCTCAACGATTAAATATCCTCAAACATGATAGAGGCTGTCAGACTTGCTAGGGCCCCAAAAGAAATAAAATACCTAGAGGTAAAACTCTCCCCAGATCTGGCAAGCCTTGTGGACAGAAACTTCACCCCTAGTAGCACAGCTTTAAAAGGATGTTGACCAATGGGAGCACTTAAATTTGTCAATTGCAGGGAAAATAGCAGCAATTAAATTAATGCTTGCCCCAAGGGTTTATTATCTGTTATCTTACCTTCCGGTAGTGCTCCCAGACAGGTGGGCACAGAAGGTACACTTATTAATGAGTAAAGTTTTATGCCCCTCCCCAGTACAGTAGAACTAAATTGAAAGCCTCCTGGATGGGGGTGAGGGGGCCGAACCTTCCTAGTTTTTCTGACTACTCATACGCCTTTCTTTCTGCCAAGACCTACCAGGGTTATTGGAAACCAGATAATGCTGCCCAATCTGTTATTGCCTGGTTATCCTGGTGGAATTAGTTGGTGTGCTAGACCCCAGAGCTGTCCCTCCAGCATCTGGATTATCTCATGTCTATCTGAAACCCCTGCACCCTTCACAGTCTGTGTTAGAGTCTATGTGAAAATTAACAAAGAGAAGTGCGCTCAGGTCCTGTGAAAGCTGATGCAGCTCTAGGGGCAGCTAACCCCAAAACTGGAAGAACAAAGTAAATGTAACTGCACTCAAGGAGCAAAAACTAACTCATACTCACTGAAGGAGTTCTGAAACTTTTATTCCATCATGACCAGTAAATGAAGGTACACTGGCTAAAATCCCTAGCGCTTCGACCACTCAAAGTCTTCCTAGGGGGTGTGTCCATGTAAAGGTAAGACCCCTCCTTATATAGACATCATGAATCACATGTCATGTTAATTACATCGCTTCTGACATTTATATACATACATTGTGTCAAACGTATATGAAACATATTGGTAACATCTAAAAGGTACTCAAATCACAAGAGTTGAAATTCCTAGAAAAAGGAGGGTGCATGTTTGTACTAAACTACATTGTTATTGACTGTAATGTATGTAAACACACCCGTGGACGTGCTCACCTTGCAGCCCGGCCCCTTTCTTTATCCTTCGAGGAAGAAGGTTGCTTGCAGTCAAAGTGGCATTCCATGTAACGGCGGCGGGCAGACAAATGGGAGTGCTGCTTACAAGCTGTAATCAAGATTGTTAAAGCCGAAATGAGAACGTAATGAGATTTAAAATGTTCCTACCTAAATCATCAACAAAAAAAAAATGATAAAGCTTTATTAGTGAGAATTAGGAGAGTCAGATAACCAGAAAATAATGTTTTTAAAGTAAGTTCTCTTCAGTTGCAGAATGGTTTATAAAATTGGAGATACCTGCTAAATGTGCAGGGTTTGAAGACTGAGCTTTTTCTATTCTAAGGTAAAGTTGAAGCAATTGTGGAAGGTTTGTTGTAAAAAAAAGTCCTTTTTAAACTATTTATGAAAAAGATAACTAATGAGTACTTTGGAAACTGAATTAAGGTACAAATCTTTTCCTTTTAGGAATTAATTGAGAGATTGAATGCAGCTCGCCATCACCCCGGCCCCATGTATGGAGAGTATGTAGTAAAAGCAAGTGAAATGCACATGTTTTGAGCATGCAAGCTTGCAGGTTAGTTCCACCTACTAAAATTAAAATAAGTTGATTCATTTGCATTACATTCAGTTTTTGGGAGTGCAGCCTAATATAGAAATAAAAAGATAAATATTGAAAAAAAAATAATATTAATTTATTCTTTTATGTCATTACAGCTGGTATAGTAAGAAATTAATTTCCATGCATTAAAATTGAGGAATACTGTATATACAAGCACAGACAATAAGGCTCACAAGTCTGATGAAGGAACTATAGGTTCTGAAACATCACTTTTAATAAGAAAAATACAAATAGCCTAAGGAAAATAATAAAAATTAAAACAACCAGATGAACATTTTGGGTTGAGAGAGAAATATTGTTCATCTTTTGGATTCTGCTTTCTGGAGTTTTTCCTCCCTCCTCCATTTGCTGGCTCCTAAAGAAAAAAGAAAAGAAGTGAGAAAAGTTAAATAGAATTTCTAAAGGAACCCTGGGAGACATATGGTGGAGTTCAGAGGAAGGAACCATTATATTATGTTAAAAATCACATAAGAAGGCAAATAAAAAGAAAAAGAATATCAATTTTACAGACCATGAAACTAGAGAGTGACCACAAGTAAATAAAGGGCATCATTAATAGAACCAAACAAAGATCCATTTCAACATTATTACAATTTAGCAATTTAACTAATTGGACAGTTCAGAAACCTCTTGCAATAAGGATTATTCCGCTTATATTCATAGTCATATTTTTTAATTTTTTGTTGTTTTTTTAATTATTAGTCATTTACAGGCAGGGGTCCTAATAGCAATTAAAATTACAAAAGATACAAAAGAATATGGCTATGAAAAAGGGCGGGGGCTACTTGGAGGTCATGGAGTCAAAAATAGTGGGAGAATTCAAGAATGCAAGAATGCATGGGACAGACATAAGGCAAATCTAGTGGGGGTAGGAGGAAGTAGGCTATTGGTTAACTAGGACCTGCAGCTTATGCATTAGGTAGGGAAATGGGTAGACTAGGTGGGCCAAGTGGTCTTTATCTGCCATCAAATTCTATGTTTCTATGTTTCATTGTTTAAATCTATAGCTTGGTTAACAAGTAAAAAGTAAAAAAAAATAATAAAAATGAAAACTATTGGTAAAGCAGAAAGTACTTAACGAGAGCTCTATTTAGCATTCTATTTATAAATGTATGTATGCTAGTCAATAACAATGTAGTTTAGCACAAACCTTCACCCTCCTTTTTCTAGGAATTTAAATACTTGTGGTCTGAGTACCTTTTAGATGTTACCAATATGTTTCTTATATGTTTGAAAAAATGTATGTATGTAAATGTCAGAAGCAAAGTAATTAACATGACATGTGATTCATGATGTTTGTATAAGGAGGTGTCTTACCCCTTACAGGAACACACCCCCTAAAGAAGACCTTGAGTTGTTGAAACGCTGGGGATTTTAGCCAGTGTACTTTCCTTTACTGGTCATGACTGAATAAAAGTTTCAGAACTCCGTCAGTGAGTACGAGTTGGTTTTTGCTCCTCAAGTGCAGTTACATTTATTTTGTTCTGTGTTAGTGTCTACCTCTCATTCTCTATCATTTATTCTTGTTTATTGTTGCCCACCCTTATCATTGTTCTCATGCCAAAGTAACAATCTCAATTTCTAAATGCTTCCCCTAGTCCCCTGATGTTGCTGTACCCGCAGCACCATTGTTACTATGTTAAAATGTCATTGCACCCAGTAAGTAACTCTAAGGCACTCTAATGCCCATGTCTCCTTTCCTCCCCGCCCTCCTGTTCATCCCCTCCCCTCATCACTGTAGTTCTCTATAACCCTCCTTCCCTAGCTACCTCAAATCCCTGAACTGATGTGAGACTCTAACTATATGAACCCCGCACACCTTTACTGATGACTGTACTATACTGGTCTCATGTCATATTTATAATGCTACATATGTTCTCCTGCAACATGTAACGTGGCTCCTGTATCTCATGTTATTTCTATTGCTATGTATGGCCCACTCTTCACACTATGTGTGCCTGGCCATTGCCTTGTACTATTATATTTGTATTTCTTTTTTCTACACCATCTCTTGCCCGAGGTGTGAATTTACAGTATGGATTGAAGTTTCCCTGTATGTGTTGCTGTGTTTTTCTCTGTTGCTTGCCACCCTGTGGCCCGGGTCATGACTGAAAATGGTCCTCTGGATCAGTGCACTTACCCGGTAAACAAAGACAAACATAAATAAATAAATAAATAAATACATTTTACACTTAAGTTACCTGCTCTTAATAAGTTTGTCATGATTTACACTATTTGTAAAGTAATATTCATTGTAAACTGTACTCTTTGTAATTTGTACTCAATGTAAGTTGTCCACTGCTTTTGTATTTCTGTACTTTGCTGGCAAACCAGGACCTCCTTGTAAATGAACGTGCTCAATGGTGCTTTCCTACAAATAAACTTGAACTTGAACTTGCCTTCACCTGGATAGAAATTGAGACAGCAATTATGCAGGAGTCTTCCCCCACAGTTTTCCTGGGTCACCCCTTTCCAAAATGTTTCATTCTTGCTTAAGCAACAAAGGAAGGTCAGCACCCAGTCTAAGCCACTATAAAATGCTTTATTTGCAAAGGGCCATAGTGCAATAAAACTGTCTCAGAGGCAGGCTAGAAAATCCTCTTACGTTTTGCCTGGTTAACTACCACGCTTCATCAGAGAGCTGATGAAGTCTGGTGGGTAACCAGACAAAACATTAAGAGTTTTTCTAGCCTGCCTCTGAGCCAGTTTTATTGCTCTATGGCACTTTGCAAATAAAGCATTTTATAGTGACCTGGGCTGGGTACCGACCTTCTTTTGCTGCTTGAGCTATATAGTCTATAGCACCAGTCACTTCTTGGTGCAGTTTCCCTACATGATTGCCATTCTTGGCTTACAATTAAGGCTGGCCATTGTGCTTGGCAGAAGGTGGGGTACTTAGCAAAGCTTTGTTTGAACCCAGGGATATTTATGCTTATTTGAAATAATCCCTTTTTTTGGCACTGACCAAAGACCTATTTGAGGCGGAGGGTGGAAAAATAAGTCTATTTTATCTATTCAAGATTTATTAACTCAGGATGGGAGCACATTTAAATCCTACCAGGAATTAGAAAAGAAGTATCACCTCCCAAAAGAGGACTTCTGGAGATATTTGCAGCTAAGTAGCCTTTATACTAGATGTCATAAGACAAGATGTAGCTGCTTCACCTGTGCAGGAAATAGCAGGGTTACTCTGGATAGGGTTCCCATCCAGGTGTAGTTAAAGAAACAGAAAGACTGGGCAGGGGTTATTCAGAGAGTACTAAGAGATGGAGCACCTGATCCACCTATCCCAGTCAAAGTAAAGTGGCAAAGCAAGATGGGCATTTCAATTACAGATGAGGTATGGCATCAGTATTGGATTAGGATCCACCAGGCATGCGGGCATCAACACAGCCTTTTGATCCAGAATAAAGTCATGCACCTTTGGTATCACACCCTGTCACAACTAAAAGCCATGGACTTTTTACAACATGACATTTGCTAGAGGTGTAATGCCCCTAGTGCAAACCTGTTACATGTCTTATGGGAAAGCCAGCATCTTCAAAACTTATGGTCCAGGGTGACAAAATACTGCTCTACTATGTTACAGTTGAACCTTTCTGAGACTCCCAGTCTCTGGATATTAGATATTCCACCTGAGTACTTCAGAATCAAGACCTCTCACCAATCATGGGTAATGCAGATTTCAGTAGAGTTAAAAAGGTTCATTCTGAGAAGATGGAGAACTCCTGAGGCCCCGGTATTTAGGGAATAGCTCTAAGCCATGAAGACACTTGCCTTGCATACCAGAACATCTCATTTCATCAGGGGTACACTCCACAACTTTCAGGACATGGCTTTTAGTTGTGACAGGGTGTGATACCAAAGGTGCATGACTTTATTCTGGATCAAAAGGCTGTGTTGATCCCCACTTGCCTGGTGTATCCTAATTCAATACTGATGCCATGCCTCATCTGTAATTGAAATACCCATCTTGCTTTGCAACTTTACTTTCAGGAACTTTTAGTCTTCCTCCTGGTGATTGAAGCCTCAGATTTCGGGGTGGAACCAGTCAGATGGGCCGATCACTACACCGTGGGGTTCAATTTTAGTGCCACCCCTTGGTTGGCCTACCCCTGTGGAGATGGTCAGATATCACCCTTTATGAGCTGTTAGCTCTGATGGCCTAATGGCAGTACTTGATCTATCGAATATTCCAGTGGCAAACAGCGATCCAGAGGCCCTCAAGGTGGCCTATAATACTGCCATTTCAGTAGCCCTGGATCTCATTGTTCCTATCCGAGTTAATCCTCTCTCCCTTCACCCTTGGTCCCCATGGTTTGATGGGACTTTGAGGGAGATGCGGGGACTAGGATGAACGTTAGAGCATTGCTGGCAGAGATCTGCCTTTGATGCTGACCACCTTCGATTAATGGACCATTATCAAGTCTATCAATCTGCAATCACCTGTAGGAAGGCAGAGTTTCTGTCCATGGAGATTGCAGTAGCTCAGAATTGACCAGGTCAGCTTTTCTGAACTGTGGACAGACTGTGCAACCCAGCCTGTCTACAAGTTTGGAAAGCCTTTTTGCAAATAGAGTGCAATGAACTTGCTCGATTCTTTGCAACTAAGGTGGCTGACATCAGGGTGGCGCTCCAGCTGGAACACTCTTCGGGCATTGCTTTGGACCAGCATCTGGCCACTAGCTCTCAACATTCCTGGAGTACCTTCAACCACCTGGAGTTCATGGATGTCATGCGGATTGTCCAGGGTGTGCTCCCTATGTGCTGTAGTTTGGATTCAGAACCAACTTCCCTGGTTTTGGGTTGTATCGATTCCATTGGTCCGGTTCTAGCACAGATTGTCTGGTGCACCTTGGAAACAGGTGAGTTTCCTGGCTCCCTGAAGAAGGCTGTGGTAGCACACCTCCTGAAGAAAGCTTCTTTAGACCTAGACTGCAATGGGAACTACAGACATATCTCCAACCTTCCCCTTTTAGGGAAGGTCATTGAGAAGGTTGTGGCTGCACAACTGGAGAACTACCTTACCGTCCATGACATCTATGAACCTCTCCAGTCTGGTTTTTGAAAAAGGCACAGTACTGAGATGACACTGGTTCAGGTGCTCAGTGATTTCCTGATGGCTAGAGATTGGAAGAACTCGCTCATCAGCATTTGTCACTGTGGACAATGGGGTTCTGTTCGGTCGCCTGAGATTCATCTGTGGCCTGTCGGGTACAGCCCTCAGATGGTTTACATCTTTCCTCACTGGCAGAACCCAGAGGGTGGTGTCCAGGGTTTATTCCTTGGACCCAATCCCTCTGTCATGTGGGGTTCCTCAGGGTTCGTGTTGTCCCCCATGCTGTTCGCAGTGTACACACTGCCTCTCGGAGACTTTGTAAGAAGGTATAGGCTGAGGTTTCACTGCTATGCTGATGATACCCACCTCTACCTTTCTTTTGCACCCGACCAAGATAGAGCTCTCTCTGTCTTTAATAACTACCTCACAGAGATCCAGGACTGGATGGATTCGAGTTGGTTGAAGTTGAACTCAGAAAAGACTGAGGTACTGGTTGTGGACCCGGGACACTGGATTGGGGGGCTGGGGGTAGGTTCGCTCTCGGGTCTTTTTCTTGGGGGCTTATCACTCCTGACCTCTGAATGGGTGTGAAACCTGGGGGTAATTTTTGATGAGGGGCTGACGCTTCCTTAACAGGTGTCGGCCATCGTCAAGACCTCGTTTTACCATCTGAGGAATATCTTATGGGTTAAACACCTTGTTCCATCCAGTGATCTTTGCACATTGGTCCACACCTTTGTGTCCTCATGTCTGAACTACTGCAACTCCCTGTACCTAGGGCTACTTAGGGTGGAAATCCACCACTTGCAGCTAGTGCAGAATGCTGTGGCCTGACTTTTGACGGGAACCTCCCGGTCCTGTTACATTTCCCCGGTGCTGCAAGGTCTGCACTGGCTGCCAGTACAGTGGCAGATTACTTTTAAAATTGGTCTTTTGACCTATAAAGCCCTACACGGACATGGCCAGGACTAACCAAAAGAGCTTCTGGTACCTTATTGCCCTGGGCGATCACTCCCCTCAGCTGACAAGGGGTTGCTAGAGATTCCACGGATGTGTTTAAAATCTTCTGGGGCCTGAGCAATTATGCATGCGGCCCCATTCCTTTGGAATTCTCTACCCTGTCAGTTACGGGAGTGCATGACCATGGAGGGATTTAAACAAGCATTAAAAACATACCTCTGGCAACAAGCATTCGGTGACTGATGGATTTAATTTACCTGTATTTCCTGTTTTATAATACTTATGTTCTGTGTACCGTGATATGTTTAAATTTATTGTAAGGCACCTGGGTTCTTGAAAGGCACCATAAAAATAAAGTTTTATTATTATTATTAATATTATTACATATGATCCCCTTATTTGGTATTCATATATGGGAATGTGGCACCCACTGGCCACTTTAGGCAAGCACACCAAAGACTTGCTCAGACCCCCATGATCAGCATCACACATGCTAGATTGCAAACCAGGTAAATAACTTTAGCTATGGGTAGAAACTGCGGTTACTAGCTGTTAGTCATAAGTAAGTGCATCTCTTTGGTGGTCATAGAACCACCACTGCTAGGTTCAGGATACAGTAATAATCATCACTTGTAGTTCACCTTTTATGTTATGTCTGATAAGCTGCCATTGAGTGACTATCATTCATACTAATTATACATTACATTCATGTATATACCCAAGTTGGGGTATCAGAGGGTCACCTCTTCCATATACATCTGTCAAGTCATGATGTATATATTTCACAATGTGATGTATGTTTCCATGTATGTTGTATTACTGTCTAAAATTACTCAATAAAAAGACTAACTGCAAAAAAAAAAAAAGAGAGACAAGTCTTAAAGGAGAACTGTGATGAATCTATAAGTCATTATAGTCACAATAACAGGCTTTGGACTTCTACTTAAAAGCAGCTTCTACTGAGCAAAATGAGTTACATGTTCAGCGCAGTTCTCCTTCAGTCTCAAGGTGAGCTACAGCAATACACTTATAATAATAAAAGTTACTATATCAGAGGGTTTTAAAGGGATGTATATGATTTGTAAACAGAATATGTGAAATAATGTAAGTAAAGAAAAAGTGAAATAAGGGATATGCAGGGGGAACCGTGTGATACCTGATTTATCTACATGAGTGCTATTTGACCTTGGGTAACCTCATGAGTGGCATAAGCCATGAGTGAGGTGTCCAAGATCAAACAACATGAGTGTAGATAAATCAGGTATCACGCAAGGTCCCTCCTGCATATTCCATTTATGTAATAGGAGAGAACCTTGTATGTTACTTTATTTTTATTTTTCAGCGTGTCATTTTTCTTTATTTTTTTATTAGTTTGGAGGTTTATTTTATCAAAAGCTGCAGCTATGCAACTTGTCTGCACTGTTGTCATGGCCGTTGCTATGCAGGCAGTGTCATGACATTAACACTTCAGGTGCAACATAACATCTCATTGGTGGTTACAGTTACTAAGCAAAAAAAAAGTTCAGACAACATGGTGGCTGAGTTTAGTGAGGGATTCCTGAGGACAGGTTGTTCCAGAAAGATGAACTGCTCTTTTTTTTTGGTTTGTAAGTATTATTTGTGGATTACAAATGAGAATGGATGAGCAGAGCAGAAGGTGGAGCAAGAGGATACCGTTTGGAGGAGTAGGAAGAAGAAGAAAGCTTTCAGAGTAGATTTAAAGTGAGAAGAAAAACGGCACAGGACTTAAGCCAGAGAGGAGCTCTGAAGGAAAACAGAGAAGCCTGTGGAGGAAGTCAGGAGCATAGTGTAATTCTGCTCCATTTTTTTTTTCACTTAGGATGTACAAAAAATATTTTTATTACATGTGACAAGAGCAGGGATTAAGATCATAGTGGCGGGGTACCCTTATGGGTTCCCATGGCTCACTATCTCAACACTTCCCTGCCTGGACACTATTGCCTGACAAGTGCAGCGTCCCAATAGTGAGCATCCTGATGGTAAACTAACTGACAGATATTGACAGGGGTAAGCTAATGGATGTGACGGGTTGCTAACTTACCCCTGCTGCTGCACGTCAAGGAACAGTTGTGTGGGGGAGTTGGCCGAGCTGCTCCAGTGGTGTACAGGGCTACACCACCGGCAACTCTGCCAGTGCACTCACACAGACCCGGTTTCTGGTTCGGATCTCTTCCTTTTAAGGAACTCAATCCCAGTAACTAATATTTTTTTATTCTGGCATCTGCTCCCCCTCAGAGTTAGTTATGTTAATTATGGGGTGTGTGGGGACGGAGCCCTCTACATGGGGGATGCAGGGGGCAAAGCCCCCCCTCAATATCCACTTGATTTCTTTTGTGATGCCTGACATTGTAGTGTTGGGCATACGAACTGTTCGGAGCTGTGGATTTTGGGATGCTAAACTTGGTATCCTGAGCATCAGGATAACGAGTTTAGGGATTACATAATGTATCCTAGCCGGGGGGGGGGAGGTTGCACTGAGGCCAGTGCAGCTCAGTGAGCCATTACGTTTGTTGGAAGAGTCTGTGGTTGAGTGCTTGGGAGAGGTATTAACTGGAGGCTTGTGTTTTCTGGCTTTTTGTGTGAAAAAAAATCTTCACAAAGTTTATTTTACTGTGCAGTCTGTCTGTTGTTGTGAGTGTGGTGTGCTCAGCTGCTTTTGGGCTTGTGTGTGTGAACAGTGAGGTTACCAAATTGGGGCCATCACCTGGAAGAAAGCAGCACTGTGAATGGGCCAGAGTAAGCAGGGAGCTCACTGGCAGGATCATGCTTACTGAGGTACCAGGAAAATGTAACAGTTCGACAAAAAATGGCAAATATAGAATGATGTCTTTGTTTAAATTATTTTGTAAAGATCTGTGAAACAGTCGGTGTTAGTGTGAGGGAGCAGGAGGTAGCTTGCGGAGAGTGAAGTTCCATTGTATGTGCAGTAACAGCTGAGCATGTCTGAGTTGGAAAAGAAAAAAAAGTGCAGTACTTTTTACAGGTTTGAATGGTGAATAAAAGAAAGACGTGTAGCAGTTTGGGGAGTTACGTCTCTGTGAAAATGCATTCTGTTTTTATTGTGAGATGGGATGGGTACTGTAACTTGAAACTGTGGGAAAAATGAAAGTGGGTGGAAGTAGTGCTGACCAGCTCGTGGGGGTTGGGAATGATCTGTTGATTATGTGTATAAATCTGTAATGACGTGCCTACTATGGCCCAGATATTCAAACTGCGCCCAAAAAGTGCGCAATAGCAGGAGCAAGCGCAAGTCTATTGCACCCATGCACAAGAGATGCAATATTCAAAAACGGAGCAGGCCAAACTGCGCCTACAGCCGATTGAATATCGCACCACCTGCTCCAAAGCGCAACTAGGGAGGAGAAGCTGAGCAGATCTGATGTGCCATGTGCAACAAGGGATGTTCAGCTGAGCAGTCCAGAGGCACCACAGCGCAACCAGGGATGCCCCCCAGCAGCAGAGCAATGTAACTGCACAACCAGGGAGGTAGGGACCCAGCACCCATGCCACAGATGGGCACAGGAGCACACAGCAGAACAGACATCGTCCCCCCACACCCCATGCACTGCACAACTGGGGAAGGGCCGGAAAAACCACTGGCCGATGGAGACAAGCAAACAACCCACAGCCAGGCCACGGTGCCCCATCACACCTACCGGCAAGCTGTGACTGGCACACAAGGAGGGCTGACCACCCCATGCCACACCATCCCCCCCAATGCAGAGCACACCCTGCACTGTGACCCCCAGACACCCCCCATAAGCAGTGACCACCACTGCAGGAAACCCCATGCATGCCACCACCCCCACTGTGACACTGCAACCCTGTGCACCACAGAACCATGCAAGCCAGCCCCACCAGGAGCACCCATCAGCAGGTGGCAGCACACAGCAATGCAACAATGGCAGACACAGTGCCACCATGCACAGTCCCCTGAGGTACTGCTAAGAGACCAACCATGCGTCGGCACAAGAGGTACCCCACACGGGACAGGGCATGCCCTTGACACCACCACCAGTGGTACAGCACCCTGCACAGTAGTCCAATGACACACCCCGACCCACCACTGGCCACAACAGCCAGCACAGCCACCCACAGTGGTGCGTGGAAGCATGCACCACACCGGATGCCACACAGTGTATGGACAGACACCCACCCATACCCAAGGGCACAACAACACAGGGACACAGTGGTGGGGCAACCAAGCCCCCATTGTGGTCCCATGTAAACTGTGTACACACAACCCACAGTCCTCCATGGCACTGGGGTGCCAACCACCCTGCGCAGGCACTGTGGACCCATACACCACCATCAGTCACCCGGAGCACAAGTCACAGACAGTGGGGCACATCCCCTGCAACACACAAGGCACAGCATGGAGGTGGGACAACAACTGTGGTGCCCACAGTGCCAACCAAGGCAGGCATGCACCACACCAGTGACAGGAGGCAACCCAGCAATGTGGCGGGTACAGTGGCTGCCCTGCAGGGACTGCCACCACTGACATGCCAGCGGACCATGCAGGCCATAGACATGCATGTGTGTCAGCTGCACAGGCCATGGACGGGCCGATGGGTGCGCCATGGACACAGAGCACACACCATGGACCACTGCACACAGTCATCCAGTGCACAGGGAACAACACACACACCACAGACAGTGACTGATAGCTACCCCCACACCATAGTCACCTCCACACGTACACACACACACACACACACCCATGACTGCACCACCCCTGGCGCCATGCACACCACTGCAGCTGAGCACCTATAGCCCACTGCAAATCAGAGACCACAACAGTATTCATATAAAAATTCAATGTACTGAAAAAATATGTAACAATCAACTATATACAATAATACAAGAACTATATACAATATAACATAGGAACTATATACAATGTTGGGGGGGCCACAAACAAGGTGGGGGTGGGTAGAGGGCAGGGGTGGACAAATGGGACAGGGAAGGAGGGGTGTGAGGGTGTGTCCAGGGGGGTAGGGGAATACTGGGAGCAAGCCATCCCTAGTGGGAGCGCCTCTCCCCGCTCTGGCTCCTCCGGGCCATGTGCCTCCTCAGTACCCCTGTCTCATCGATGCGTTGCAGGATGTCCAGTGACACCCGTGCCACCACCAATATCTCCCGCCGTGCCTCCCGTATCTCACGAAGATGGCGGGTACCTAGGACAAGGGAGCACAGTCAATATGTGTGAATGCACAACCCCATACAGCCCACCCACTGTGCATGGCATACGACTGTGGGACATACCACTGTGATGGTGTGTGACCACCCGCAGTGATCACGTCCACAGGACCTGTCCACCCAGGCGCATACAGCCATGCAGAACGCTGCACACACCCAGCAGCCAAGTCACGCACAGCACCACCGTGGCCATTTAGTGACATGGCTATGTGGTGCAAAGGCAGTGGCACAACCATGTACCTGGTGCACGCATGGACCACCATTGACGCACTCCCAGACATGCATTGCCAATGGACAGTGTTGACTGTAACAAGTTGCATGCATGGCAGTGGTGTCGATGGATGGTGGCCATGCCCCACTGCCCACCCTGTCACACAGCATGCAATAGTAATCATGGATGTATGGCACTCACCCTCATCGGGCCGGTCAGGTGGGCGGTGATGACCCTCGCCCCGCCTGGCTGCACCATCTTCCTCCCGCCGCCACTCCTCTCTCACACGGCGGTGTTCCTCCAGGCCTGTGGGGCAAACAAGGAGAGAGGAATATCAGTACAATCCCGAAGCAAAGTCCCCCTGCCCCCAGGTGTGTGCCCTCCCACCCAGCCAGACCCACCCACCCCACCCTGTGAACACCACCACAGCCAACCCCAGATGGTCCCTCCTCTATGTGCTGGACACATACAACACTGTTACCCATATGGACAATAAAAGTATGTTGATGGAACCCCTACCTGGCCATGGCAACATGCCCCTCCTGGCACATGCCTGCAGGCATGCCTGTAGCTCCGGCTCCCTCCTCCGCAGGTCCCCGTATCGGTGCCTGCACTGCTCCGCACTCTTCCCCCATCCAGTGGCCTCCTCCAGGGCAGTGGCCACCTCCTGCCACACCTGGGTCCTGGCACTGTCCAGGGGCACCTCCCTGAAGAGAGGCCCATGGTGTGGCTCCACAATGGCCACTAGATTAGCTAATTCAATCACAGACCACTGGGCTGCCCTTCTGTGTGCCATTCTCTCTCTTCTAGTTGGCAATATGGCACTCTGCAGCGCGGCTCCCCACGTGCAGATGCTGCGCGGTACAGCGCTGCCATTCCCTATCACACTGTTACCGAACAGCATGATAGAGGTGCACCCATGCCTGACGCATGGCGCCTAGGGGGCAAAGGTCGGGCGCAGGGTCAAGGGTCTCTGGTGCATGGACACGCACAGTGACATTGGAACGCAATGTGTGTAGCGCAATTGGCTGCCTGTGTGCCAGCACCATAGCGGCCTACTGCGCAGTTGGCCCAGTGCGCCTATGATGGCCCAGTGCCACGGCGCCATGTAGTGACAGTCGCTATAGCGACACTGGCACAATGATGGCCATGCTCTGCATTGCCTACCATGCACAGCATGTCATCAGCGTGGTAGACGTCTGCGTCAGCAACCCAGACATGCACAGTGAGGTGTAGTATGCATGTCACAGAACTGCGCCATTGGCTCAGCCCGTTCAACACAATTGTGCAAAGCGTAACAGCGTGATATTCAGCTGTCATATGCAAATCATCTAATCAGCCATTCAATGGTGCAGCACTGCAATTTGCATCTACTTAAAGTTGCTCCTTGCCTCATTTGCATGGGTTGCGCTATAAAAGTGCGACATTGTGCTGCAGTGGCCATAGTTGGTTATTGCAGTCTATTGGTGAGTTGCATGCTGTTTGGGAGTATGGACTGTGGATTTAGGGACATGCATGGGACTGCACAGGCACAGGTAACAACTGCCATTCTTACAGGCTACATAATGACCGAGCAGGTTGTTGGAGAGGAGGAACACAGTGGTGGGAGGAGGAGGCCTAACTTTACAAAGGCCGAAACTGAGGCCCTGTTCGAGGCCTACCTGATCAGAGCCACTTCTCAGTGGATGGCAGGAATATCGTCTGCGCTGCATGGAGGAGGTGGCACGGTTGTGAACCCCGCGCCACATCGGCAGCAGAAGTGGCATGGCAGGAGGAGGATGAGAAGGTGGTTAATGGCAGCATTGCAACAGGTGGAGGATACCGGAGGTATAGCTGACCCCACAGGAGGAGAGGCCATGCAAGAAAAGGCTGAGGTAGTGGTTCCTACGGTGGTGGCCTATCACTGCATGGTGTCATGGTCTGTATGGGTGGTGAGTCACACATGCAGTATTATGACTTTGCTTTCCTCACAGATCCTGAGTGTCTTGCATGGGTCAGCGGTGGTGGGCCTGTCCACTGAGGACACGTCAGCTGGAGTTGGAGGAGGAACCATCCACCTCCACAGGAATCATGTGGAGCATTGCGACAGTGGGGCCGCCTGGCTGTCCACACTGATGTCATTGTAACAGGTATGGAGGAAGCCCTGCCTGTGTCCCAGCGTGCTGGCATCCACAGATGCTAGCATGCTGTGAATGTGGCCAGTGCAGAGTCCGTCACCGGTAATGATGACACTACCGTCATGGGCAGTGACACGTGTGTGCCACGGGATGGCCACACAGCAGGGCAATTCGTGCCCATGGCTGTGGGTGGTGCTGCCATGGAGGCCTGCATGTCAGCTCAGTCCCAGCCTGTGCCTGTCAGCACCAGTGGGGCAGCACTGGTGTCTGTACAGGGCAGTGGTACTTTTGCAGCCACTGCAGTGGCACCACTGAGCCCTGGGTAGTGGCAGCTGGAGGGGCAGCATCAGCAGTCGCCCAATGGGCTTGGGGGTACAGGGTTCAGTGGCGGTGTCTGTGCACCACCTGTGGACATGCCCAGACCTGGTCCTGGTGCGCAGCACCCACCCTCAAGGGGTGCTGATCATTGGGGCCGTGCACACCCTGAGGGACAGGATGCCGAGGAGGCTGATGACCTCTTGGATGAGCACACCCACCTACTGCAAGCATCGGTCCAGCAGCAGATGAGGCTTGCAACATCCGTGGATGCACTGCGTGTGGTTCTGGAGTGGGTAGAGGAGCGTTGCAGCAGGGACACCGCACTGATCCTGGCAGGGATGGACCATTTGCAGGAGGATTTGACCGCTGCCATTGACAGGCATGCACAGGAATTCACTGCTGTCATGGCCACAATGGGCACACAGTCAGGTGCCCATGCATCGCTGACACCATGCAGTGCACTATCCACCCTCCATTCCCGGCGTCGTGTGACTCCCACCCTGTCGACACCGGGTTCAGCTGTGGGCATCCTGAGCACTCCTGGTGCAGGCATGTTTGGTGTGCTGCAGAGCCCTGCATGAGCACGGTCACGTTCACGCAGTGGAACCCCTGGGGAACCACCGGTGCCACCCCATGAGACCAGTGGTCAGCCTGTCAGTGCTGGCGGGTCTCAGCGGGGCCGCCTATGCATCCATTACGGCCGGGCCACTGTGTCGCGTGACTGACCTGTCTCCCAGCTCAGCTACTGTCTGGTGCTGCCTGTGTGCATTGTGTGTTTCAGTGGGCAGTGCACGGGTGGGTACCCAGCCCTGCACATGGACACACAGTCCACTTGGACACCCTCCCGGCTGCTGTCTGCAGTTGCGTGTGTATGATGATGCCTGCATTGGGCTGTACACCAATGTGCAATAGTGCTCAGCCTCTGACACACGCACATGGACAGGCAGTGGGCATGGTGGCCTGTGGACATGTGTGTTGCTAGGGTTGGCGTTCTGGGTCGGTGTGCCTCCTGCTCTCTGTGCACGTTTGGTGCATTGTGTGTGTGTGCGTGTGTGTGTATCTGTCCACATGGCACGTTAATCCTCACCCATCCCTGTTTGTGTGTGTGCTTCTGTGCCCTGCCACTTCCCTTGATGGCATGTACCCCTGGTGTGTGTCCATGCGTGTTTGTGGGTTGTGCCTTAGCCACTGGTGGTTGTACATGGACCCATGACTTACCTGGGTTGACTGAAGTGCTCCTCCATGATGGTGTCCCGGTGCAGCTGTGCCAGCCGGATCAGTCAGGGGTCCCATCGGCCAAAGGGGGGCTGCCTATCACCATCATCACCGGCGTCCCCATCGTCCCCATCGCTGTCCCCCTCTTCAACCTGTACGGCTATCCCACATTGGTTGGCTATGTTGTGCAGGATGCAACAGGCCAGGAATAGCCCACAGGCCTTTGAGGGGTTGTACTGTAGGGCACCACCAGAGGTGTCCAGGCAATGGAAATGTGCCTTCAGCATCCCGAACACCCGCTCAATGACATTACATGTGGTGGCATGTGCCTCATTGTAGCGTTGCTGTGATGGGGTAGCGGGCCGCCGGTAGGGTGTGAGCAGCCAGGGACGGAGTGGGTATCCACTGTCACCTGTGTGTAGAAGGTGGAAGTTAGTTTGGTGATCAGCATCACCCTGGCCCAGGCCATGTAGGCCACTACCCATGTCACCTCTGGCCATGCCTCCCCCAGGCCCTATGATTGTCCATGTGGTTTGCATACTCACCCACTAGGTGTCCAGTGGGGATGTCCCCACTCTCGAATCTGTGGCACAGTGCTGACTGGTGCCAGATGAATGAATCATGTGCTCCCCCAGGGTGCGTGGCACAGACATTGATTATGTGCCCCCTGGCATTGCACACCACCTGGCAGTTGATGCTGGCATAGCCCTTGCGATTTATGTATGTGGCCCCCTTGGGGCCAGGTGGTGTGCGTATGGTCACAAGGGTGCAGTCTATTGCCCCTAGCACGCCAGGCATACATGCTACCCTGTGGAACTCCTGTATGTTTGCTGTGCGCTCCGCCGCTGTGCTGGGGAAATGGATGTACTCCGCAGCATGTGGCAGCAGTGCGCTGAGGAATTGGGTGAGGTGGCATGATGTGGCCGACTGGGTTATGCCTGTGGTGTCCCCAGTTGGTCTCTGGAAGGTAGCCGTGGTGAGCAAGCACATGCAGGCTGTTACCTTAGTCTCCCCTGACAGAGCATGGCTCCGTTGTGTGGGTGCCTGCATCACATCACTGCACAGCTCACAGAGCCACCTCAGAATTGCCCTATTCAGGTGGTACCGGCCCACAATCTCAGTATCAGTGTACAGCTCAAAACTGGTGAGGGCTCGGTACTGCCTGTTGGGTGCATACCGCTGACGGGCCCTTCCACGGCCATGCCGCCCGCCTTCTCATCCCCCTCATAACGGCCTCCATCTGGAAGGTGGCACTGGCCATGTCCCTGGCTTGTGTTCACCCCCCCGGCAGCTGTTGCTGTATTCCTCCCGCTGTCCTGGCTGCTACTTCCCCTGCACCGGGAACACCTGCCTGTGCTGGCCTCTGTGCTCTGTGGCACTTCCCCCTTCTGCAGTAGCTGTAGCTCCCCACACCTTCCCTGTGCCTGGCTGTTCAGAGTGCTCTTTCCCTGGCCTGCCCTGTTTGTGCCTCCTGCCCTGTCTGTCTGCCTATGGTACTGCCTCATGTGGCCTCCCTGTAGCGTTCTTGCACCTCTCCCTTGCTCCTTTTTATTTTGGCTCATTTACGCTATGGTGCAACTTCTGCTTGCTCCCCTATTGCGCATGGCACAAGTCGTTAAATATCGCACTGCGCCATTTATGCATGGTTCCTCCCCCTTCGGTTGCACATGCCTTCATTATCATTGCGCTGTTGCTCAGCATGATTTCGGGGGTGCAACTGCCTCCTGCTGAATATCACAGAATGGCACAATTTCGGACTTGCACAGGCGCAACCCTATTGCACATGGTTCAACTCTTTTGAATATCTGGGCCTATGTGTATAAATGTGAGATTTCACATTTATACACATAGTAGCTCAGACACACAGATTTATCACATAGTATTTATGACTACGCCTATTAGATAGATAGATAGATAGAATAGATAGATAGATAGATAGATAGATAGATAGATAAACTATGTATGAAGAAGCAAAATAGAGTATGCTAAAACCTCTATTTTGCTTCTTCATATATGGACAGGATGGGGTATGCATGGAACAGATTTTACCGCTCACCCAGAGGCGTAGTGAAGCATGAGGCCACAGGCTGATTGCCTTCAGCCCCTGGAGGTGTGGTAAAATCTATTCCATGCATATCCTCGGAGTGTCTTATTGCACTTATAAAATGGGGTCCTTTTTTAACTTTGTACAGTTGGGAAAAGCATGTTTATATGAAGAACCAATAGATTTCCATGTGTGCATGTATGATAAAATAGTCCTTCAGCCCACTGCAAATGATGTCATTGATGATGTCATTGTATTACTGTTGGACAAAGTTTGTTCTTTCCTGGGATCAAGATACAAGATATAGAATGTTTATCATGGAATGTTTACCATGGAATACATGGATTCAAAATTATGCTCAGTTCCACTGGCAGAATGTTCCTCTCCTAAGATACTGTACACACACACACACACACACACACACACACTCAACAAAGGCCTCTTCTACAGCCAGAGACTCAATTATCTCAATGAGCAGGCACAGATAGAAGGGATATTTTTTATCGTCAACAAGGAATCCATTGTAATGAAAACTGTAAATAATGCTTAATGTTTCTCATTTGTTTATGTGTGTAAGGAAAGTGTGATGATCAAGGAAACAACATTAAATTAATTTGTTTTATTTTTTATTTAAGGTAGTTTTATTTTTAGGGCCCAGTTGAAGTTTTTTTTACAGTGTAAAGGTAGCAGCCTTTTTTGTGATAGAAGATCAATTCTGGTTGTAGGGGAACTGATGGAAGATAATTCTGATTGTAGGAGGACTGATTTTCTCATTGTGTGATGTGGTTTAGGAACAGGATGTCTGTGCATGAAACAGATTTCATGGATGGTCATATGATATATGTTGACCAATGAGACTTCTTTATTTTGGATTCTCGTTTTATAAGACTAAGTGGTGGATGGGGTGGCTGAGGGGATGGCTTGGAGCAACCTGAGCAGTAGTGAAAGTGAAAGTAAAGACAGCAAGTAGTGCTGCTGGTGGGGTGGGTGGAGACTGACAGGCTGCATTTATCACACATATGTGTGATACTGTAGTTTTTTATAATTAGCAAAAAACACCAGAAAATTCAATGTTTCACTTTTTCTACAAACAAATGCAAATAACTTTGAAATGAAAAATTACTGCATAGTACTTTGAGCACAAAAGTTGTTCAGCACAAAAATATCTAAAACAATGGGAGGTGTTTCATTTATAGATACCTTTTAGATTTTTTATAATCAGCACAAACTGGCAGAAAATTCAATTATTATTCTCTTTTTGACAAACAAATTCACCCCCCAAAAAAGCGAAAACAAAAGACTTGTGCATCAAACATTTTCATTATGTACTGGCCATAATATAAAGTTGGAATGTCCATAGTAACCTCTTAGCAACCACTACGCTAAGCGGAGTTACATTGGAAAAAACACAAAAAGTCCATGTAAGTTTACATTAAAAATTTAATAAATAATTTAAACAAAGCTCCCTGCACTATCTTGAAGGATCCCTATTGCATAAATGGAATACATAACAGGGACTTTGGGGAATACATGATTTATTTTCACTCAAGCTGTTTGACCTCGGGTACATCACTCCTGGCTTATGCCACTCATGAGGTGATCCAATGTCAAACAGCTCTTGTCAAAATAAATCATGTATTCCACAGGTCTCCATTACATATCCCCTCATGTATTTATCCAACACCTGTGAAGATATTTGCCACAAGATATCAGTGATAGCCTTTTGACCTCTGTACCTAGAATGAGGATATCGAAACATCCTCACTTTAGGTCAAGAGATCACAAAATATCTTCATTGTAGCTCATGACTGGTCTGTCTGTCCAGCATGAGCTCCACTGCAAAAAAAATGTGAACTGCTGGTTTCAATTTCTGGCTGCCTCCCAAGAAGCACTTTCACTTTTAAGCTCCTTCTAAGCCCCTTAATAAAACTGGCAGTATAGCCTAGAGTTTAGAGGAACAAGGTGTGAACAAGCTTGATACATCCAGCAGACCAGACCTGAGTTTGATTCTCACAACCTCCACTTGCATACTGTGTAACTCTCAGCATGCAACTTAACCGCCCAGTGCTCCCAGATCACCCATAAAAACAGGCACTTGTTCCTAATGGGCCTTACCCAGTTACCAAAGACTAAAAAAAAAAAAAATACTCTATTATAACAAAAAAAAAAAAAAGAAAACAGTTTCTCCCTGGTCAGCTTGCCACCAACAGAAACAATACTTATCTGTGGCCAAAACATTTCCCCTGCAGCTTACCTCTCTCCATCGTGGTACTGTGAATCTCATCTCCAGGACTGCCACTCTCCTACATTCTTAGCCACCAGTCACTGTCCTGAATGCTACAGAAAGGCAGGCCACACCCGCTAGCTAAACCACAGCCAATGGACCACACCTAGCAGAATGACCTTGCAGGCTGATGCACTGATACATGCAATAGCATCATGTGCATCAGTACACAGAAACAACCACTTGGTCATCCTGAACATCTCTCTCATTGCACAAGATAAAAAAATATACAATTTAAAAGAACTTCACAAACAGGAACCAAGTGTTGCATAAACTGAATATGCCATGCCCCATACAGAAATATTGGTGATCTCTCTCCCTCATGTACTTGGACCTATGACAACACTCATGGCTTTGCCACTCATGATGTCATAACATCAAAGTAAACTCAGGAGAGATATCGCCAATATTTCTGTAAGGGACATGTATATCATGTGTTTATATATATATTTATATATATATATATATATATATATATATATATATATATATATATATATATATAGACAAAAAATTCTGTTTAATGCATCAGTTAGGGTTGTTCCACAGTGACAAAGCAAGAATTCGATGTTGAGTTGAAACCCCTTTGCACCTCAGCCCACCCCAACTGGAATGGAGTGCGCATTGGAGATAGTGGTTCCTAACTCTCACCCATCACATGTGGAAAGAAGCTGAGGAATAGGAGAATGGGGTGAGAGTTGGGACCAAACCTAACGTGCATCCCGATTCCAGTTGGGAGGTGGGCTGGAGAGGGGTTTCAACCTAACATTGAATTTCCTCGCTTTTCTCGCTGTGGAACAACCTAACTAATGCATTAAATGGAGTTTTTGCCTCTAATTTCCCTTCTTTTGAGAATGATAACAGAAATAGTGAATGTAACGCGGTGTGGAGTGCGGGGTCTTTTAGTAACATTACCTGCGAACGAAATCGTAGAATGCGATGGTGATGCAAAGCGAAACAGAAAGAGAAACAGTACTGTAGACAGAAATGTTAAAAACAACGCAAATGCAAATGCAAATGAAAACGCAAAGGGTAACGCACATGGTGGCGTAAACGTGAACGGTAAGTGAAACGGGTACGGAACCACAAGCTGAAACGGTAATGGTAACAGTAATGTAAGCACAGGCTGGTTTTCCCCAAAAGCTGTATAAAGAAAGACAGTGAGTACAAAGAATGTATGCAAAATAATGACTCTCGGAACAGAAAAATGAGGACTTGGAATAGTAAATTGCTTATATCTCAGGAACCGTACTACATAGAAAAAAAAATTTAAAAGTCATATGAATTATCACTTTCCTGGTTATTTTCACTTAGCCCCATAAGGGGGCTAAGCATTTTCAACAAAGCGGTCGTATCTCGTCACCATTTCGAGATACAGGCCCTGAAAGGCGCAGTAACGTCAAATGTTATCCTATGGGAAAAAACAGAAGTTCAGAGTGCCATAACTTTGTCTCCCTGTAATATTTTTCATCAAACCACTGAAAGGCACATCTGTGGGATGTTGGCTGTGTTCCTGCAACTTTCAGCCTAAAAGATCAAACTGTTATTTTGCAGCAGGCGCGAACGATTGGTTACTGCGTCAGACGTCAGAATGTTATCCTAGGGGAAAAGCGCCAACTTTGGAGTATCGGAACTTTGCTGCTGTGTAATATTTTTTCAAAAAAACACTGAAAGGCACATCTGAGAAATGTCAGCTGCGTTCCCCTCAAATTTCAGCCCAAAACTCCAAACCGTTCTTTTGCAGCAGGGTGCCAAATAATTGCTGTCATTTTCCCACAGCCGAGAAAAGTACTGTAGCAATCTGAGAAAGCTTTCACCAAAATTTGCGACACTTTCGTGAATGCAACACTACTTATGAAGTACTTTTTCCAGAAATCTGAAAACATATTTCTGGGGTGTTTACACCAAAATAAAGACATGGCTAGCATCCTCAGGGTCCGACTAGGTGAATACAAAAAGAATTAGGTTGCTAGAGGGTCCCAAATTTAAATGCCAATCATTTTTCTGATCATCAACTGAAAACAAAATGGCAGATTTGTGACAGTAAAAGGGCCATTTGCGAAAGTAAAAACTGCATTTGAGACACTGTCGAACTTTTTGTTAACTTTTCCCATTGACTTTTAATGGGAACTTGTTTTTTGAATAACTTTAGAACCATTTAATATTTTTTCATGAAATCTTCAAAAGACACTTTGGGTACCCCGGCCGCACGTTCCTTGAAGATTTTGGACCAGTCGCGCAAACTGTGTGACCTGTAGGTATGATCATAGAATTCCAAAAAAAAGCATAAACACATGAGCAGATCACGCTTAATAACTCCTCAGCCATATATCCAACTGGTACAAAACTTAGCAGATCCCAAGGTGTATGGGTCTTGATTCTGCATTCCAAATTTCAGGCATATCCGTTGAATGGTTGCAAAGTTATTAAGGTGCAACATTTGGGTTTAACATGTAAATGACTCTTCACTAATAATATATATATATATATATATATATATATATATATATATATATATATATATATATATACACTGCATATATTCACCCATTTGACTTCTAGACATTCTTTTTCCACTGTTCTTCATCTGAGAGTCTCTTTAAAATCTGCAGCTTTATCTCTAAACAAAACATTGCTCTTTATTTATAAGATATTTTTACTGCCAATTAAATTCTGCATACTGCTGTTGTAAATTACACCACCTGTGTTCCACAAAAAGTATTACAACTTTGTGCAGTCTGTGTAGAGTACAAGGACAGTGCTGCCAGCTCAAAAGTCAATCTATTCACAGCACTAGGAATCTAACTCACCACTTGTACCAGTTGGAAAAGGATCACTTATAGTCAATTCTGTGTTGACTTCTTTATTTAATCCACATATCACAGCAAACATTGGAGGGTAACAACACACATGTGAGTGTGACGTAGACAGCCAGCTCTGAGTGCTGTATCATTTCTTTTTAATATAAAATGTATTACTGAATGTCTCCTGCTGAAAATCAAATGGTCTAGGAGTGACCTCACTCATATTCCTCCCCCCCCCCAGATTTCAGCTGAGAGATGGAAGCCATGAGGAAATGCTGACAGCATGTGAGTTCACACACACTTAGTTTTTAAAGACAATGTGTTACATGGAAGACTTTAATCAAGGATCCTGTTTTTCTGAGGTAATTACAGACTTGTTTAAGTTAATTTTGTTAAGAGAGAAATCATAAAGAAGGTTCATGATGTTGGAGAGGAACCTAGGTTGTTACACAGGGGTACAAGGTTGTAAATGTCCCTGTGAAGCCTGTGTGAGGGAGGATACAGCATGGGATCAATGAAGTGTCATTTGAAGGACATGAATTATGCTGAAGTTGCAGAATGTAATACTTTTGTATAAGATATATATTTTCATATATCCTGACAGGGAGGAGCTAGGTGACCTCCTGAAAAGAGGTGGGGTAAAAGCCAGCTTTTAATTCAGTCTGTTTTACTTCACAGAGACCCATTTTTACCTAGACTCTGACCATGAAACATCTTGGGACCACTTTTAAGCAAGTATTTAGAGACTAAATACTGTAGTAGGAATTTCACAGTTTAAAACCTTGTTCTTTTAATAGATTTGTATGTCTTGTGATATAAGAGTTCTGTATTTTGTGTTTTACATATTTTTAAATATTTTAGTAAAATTATTTTTAGAACTTACTTGGTCTATCTTTGACTTCTTTTTAGTTGTAAGAAAAGTGTATGGTTATTGCAGATACTAAACATAAGCTTGTATGGTGGTACCAAACTGGAAAGAGAGGCATTTTAAATCTGAGGTCTTTATTAAAGTTTTAAAAAGGTTCATCTCTGTATACCTGATTAGGTGCCATAGGCAAAGATATCTGGTCCCCCGAAGACAGATATATCTGAGCATGTGCATTGGGTATGCTAACAAGAGGTTACCAGTTTGAATCCTTCCAGAACTTGAGACCAAAGGTTGATCCAAACTCACAAAAAGAGACAAGAGGGTTACCTTGTCTGTTACACTGTTCACAAGACTGCACTCAGAGGTTGCCACTTTGGGAGTAGAGGGCCTGACCTGCTGAGTGGGTTTGTGACAGTGGGTAGTACAGATGCAAATAAACCTAACATTTCACCCTGCCCATTTTGGGACTTCCTTAGAGGTGCAACCAATGAAGACATCCTTTCCCAGGGCTCATTTCCTGCTGTTTTCAGTTTCAGTTTATCACAATCTTTAAAAGTGTGTAGTCCACAGACAAACACAATACACGGAGGATAAAAACACAATATCAAAAACCAAAACACAATAAATCATTATCATATAACATTTACGAGTGCAAAATGCTTCAAGTTTCTTTATAAAATCTAATCATTTGCATAAGTTACTGGCATATTTTCACCATCTAACAATCTTCTTAATAGTTTCCCCTTTTTAAGACCATCCATGTAACTCAAAAAGTGAACCAACCAGTTTTCCCTGACTTCTTTTAACAAAGAACAGTCAAACAAAACATGTGAGGTTGTTCTGGTTTCCATTGGTTGACATATACAAGATTGATGTTCATTTATCTTTTTCCAATCTATGTATTGTGACTTATAATGATAGTGGATAAAAAACCTTAACCTAGCAAAACATTTCCTATGCTCAGAGTTTTGACATCAATCTAAATAGCCTTTCCTTTCAGTTTGTGTGTATAACAATTTATATTGTAAAAATAGTGATGATGAATTAATTTTCATACTATCCATTTGTAGACCAATGTCAGACCATCTGGTTTTTACCTTCTAAGCATAATCCGGGATATTACATAAAGCTTCAGCACAATACAGAAAATACTTCCCTGATTTTTGAACCTTTACATTAAGTTTATTAAACCCTGATGCATAATGTATTTTTTCATTATAGTACAGAAGGGCCTCCTCCCAGCAAGCAAATCTAAATTTAATACTTGGCGTATTAGTTATTCTCTCCCTGTACTTTAATGCTCTTATATTAGCTATCATTTCTATAGAAGGAAAATTAGTTTCCCTCCTTAAATGTGCACCTGATACTGCATCTGGTAGTCCCAATGCATTCCTCAAATATACATTTTTATTGGCCCTTATATTGAGCTATTCTGTCCTAGTACCCATATTTCTGTGGAGTAAAGCATAGTGGCTCTCAGGTTAACCTTATGAATGTCCATGAGGCCTCAGAATGAATTGTCCATAAACCTTTTACTAAATCTAATAACCCAAGAGCTAATTGTTTACCTTTTTGTTTATTTATATTAATGTAATTAGTCAAATTCATGTTACTCATAAATGTAGCACCCAAGTAATTAAATTCATTCACCACTTCCAGTGGTTTATTATTTAGTTTCCATACAAATCGATTTTTAACCACATGTCCAAATATCATAATCTTAAACTTGCTGCTATTTGCTTCTAAAAATAAATCATTCAAGGTTAACTGAACTAAGGCTTTTTGCAGCCCCAGCCCTGATTTTGAAATTATAACGGTGTTGTCAGTGTAAAGTAATATATTTATTTTTTGGTCACTGATCATTGGTGCATCCATATCTTGAGTGGCTAGGGAGATTGCACGATCTGATCTATATAGATTTTAAATAGCAGGGGGGCTAGAAGGCACTTCTGCTTTACTCCTTTATTAATCTGGACAGGGTCTGTTAGTTTCACATCTAATGTATGTCTTATTCTTGATAAAGTATTTGTATGAAGTGAAATCAATAATTTCAGAGTCTTGGATCTAGTTCCCAGAACACAAGGATTTTCCAGAGTACATTCCTATTAACATTATCAAATGCATTTTTTAAGTCTAAAAAGCAGCAATACAATCTCCCCCATTTTAATTTAGTAACTTTAGCAACCAGATAGTTTAGCATGAATATGTTATCAATGGTGGGTCTACCATTTCTGAATCCAAATTGATTCTTGAAAATTATTCCTCTTTCTTCCACCCATAGTCTCAATCTTTCTCTCCAACTGGACTCTCAATTATAACTTGGCCGGGATGCAAATTAAGGAGATTGGCCTATACTTTTTGGGATCATTTTTCTCCCCTTTCTTATGGATAGACACTATTTCTGTAGTTAATCATATCCGGGATAACATAAAATTGTTAATACAGGAAAATAGTCTGCCCAACATCTCAGCCCGCCATATACTATTAAACGTAAGCATTTCTCCTGTCACTGTATCCACTCCAGGTGCTTTACAATTCTTTTGATTTAATACATAGCCTTCCATCTCCTGTATCATAATTTCTGGCCACTATTTCAGTGTTTTCCTGTTCAAGTATTTGTCAATCATCTTTGATTCAACTGTATTGGTTCCAATTAAATTTGAGTATAATTTCCCATAAAAATCCTTCCATTCATTAGGAGAGAATTACTGCCTCTATATTAGATTTTATCTTATTTTCACTGTGGCTATAAATGTCCAAAACTGTTCACTGTCCTTGTTATTAATTGTTTGCTTTAATTAACCCTAGAGTTTCTTATCATACAGTTGCCTTTTACCCCTTAGTAGAGATCTGTATTCCTTTTTCAGTTCCCACAGTCCCCTATTAAATAGTAGTTCAGGATGTTTACTACAAAGTTTGCCAACTTTATTTACAACAGTTTTTAGGTTTCTACACTCTTTATCATACCATGGGGCATTATCTTTACTGTACTTTTTTTTAATTTTTTATTTTAGTGTTTGGTAACCGGGTAAGGCCCACTAGGCATAAGTGCCTGTTTTCAGGGGTTACCTGGGAGCACTGGGCGGTAAAGTGACTTGCTCAGATTCACACAGTATGCAAGTGGAGGTTGTGAGAATCAAACTCAGATCTGGGCTTCTGGATGTACCAAGCTCATTCACACTTCATTCCTCTAACCTCTAAGCTATACTGCCACTTATTAATGGTAATCTGCTGCTCATTCCCAGTAATACCATCCCTAATATATTCAATTAGTGTGTTATAACTTTTCCTCACATTATGGTTTTCATAATCCATCATATCCTGTACCAATTGAGTAATTACTGCTGAGTTTAATATATCTACCAATTTGTCCGATACTGAAGAATTCTATTTAATTTTCATATTCAGAGTTTGTGGAGTTGGGGAGGGGCTTTAGACAAGTAGCACACATGGTAAATTTCTTGGAAGTGCTACCTGTCTATGGCATGGATGAGGCTAGGGCACGCAGCACCATGGGATTCAAGGACTGGTTGAAAAGCTGGTGCAGAGCTCAGGGATTTGGCTTCATTTGGGATGGGGTGCCACCTGGAGGGATGCAGGCCTATACAGGCATGATGGTCTGCATCTATCCTGGAGGGGAGCCAGGATCCTAGGTGGTAGGTTCAAATGCTTCAGTGGCAAGCATTTAAACTAGCCAAGGGGGAGGTACTGAAGAGGAGAAGGGAAATCCTAGTCCCCCAAAAAAATCAGGGTAATTAGTGAGGTCAACACCAAAATAGAGCAGTCGATAGGGAGAAGGGCAGGGATAAATGGGGAAAAAGACAAAGGCAGTAGGGACAGGGATGGTGCAGAAAGAAATAAAGCCATAAAAAAATTGAGGCTAATGAGTACTAATGCCCATAGTCTAGGTAAAAAAGCGCCCTGAAATGGTGGCCTTGATGGAAGATGGATGCCTGGATATTGTGGAAGTCACAGAAACATGGTACACAGTGAACCATGACTGGGATGTCAACATACCAGGGTACACAATCTATAGGAGGGACAGAGAGGGAAGAAGAGGAGGAGGAGGAGCTCTCTATGTAAGGGAAGAGATCAAAGCAACAGAACTAAAGGGTAAACAGGGAGGAGAGGAGGCACTGTGGGTCATCCTGGAGACTGGAAATGGCTCCACAATCTGCACAGGGGTTGCATACAGACCCCATCTCAGGGGGATGAAATGGACAAGGAAATGATAGAAGGCATCCTTGGGATGGCAAAGAAAGGGGAGATATTGCTGATGGGAGACCTGAATATGCCAGATGTTGACTGGAGCACCTTTGCTGCAGCCACATCATAGGGCAGGGCCATTCTCAATGTCCTACAGGAGGCATGTCTCAGACAGCTAGTTTTGGAACCTACTCAGGAGAGAGCAATCTTAAGCCTGGTACTCTCAAATAGGGATGGAGAGAGGATCTCTGATCTTGAAGTGGGTAGCCATCTGGGAACAAGTGACCACCAAACAGTGTGGTTCATGATAAACTTAGCTATAGAGTCAAGCCACACAAAAGTAAAGGTACTGGACTTCAGGAGGGCTGATTTTGTCAAAATGGGAGAGTGCCTCAGAAAAGCACTAGCAAACAAGCAAGAAGGTGGGTGGGGGCAACAATGGGGAAACATCAAAACTGCCATCACAGAGGAAACAAGTCTTTGTGTGAAGCAAATAAACAAATCAAAATGAAAGAAAAAACCACTATGGTTCTCAAAAGAAGTGGCGGGGAAGGTAAGGGAAAAATGATAGCATTCAGGAAGTATAAGGAAACACAGAAGGAGCAGGACAGAGAACTGTACCAGTTAAAGCAGAAGGAAATGGGTAAGGCAGTCAGAATAGCAAAGGCCCAAACTGAGGAAAAGATAGCCAACTCTGTTAAGAAGGGGGATAAAACCTTTTATAGGTACATTAGGGAGCAAAGAAAGACTAAGGCAGGGATACTGAGGCTGAACAAAGAGGAAGGTGGCTGGGCAGACAGCGACAGTGAAAAAGCAGGGATACTGAACAAATACTTCTGCTCAGTATTCACAATGGAAAAGCAGGGGGAAATACCTAATCCAGTCAATAGAAGCACTTTAGATAGGGGGGTTGATATTAGTCCTTTCACAGAAGAAAGGGTTCTGAAAGAACTCTTAAAACTGAAAGTGGATAAAGCAATGGGGCCTGATGGGATTCACCCCAGGATTTTAAACGAACTAAGGGAAGAACTAGTAACACCAATGACTACCCTTTTTAATAAATCATGGGAGGATGGGGTGGTACCTGAGGACTGGAGGAGGGGGGATGTGATTCCCCCTCACAAAAGTGGGAGCAAGACAGAGGCAGGAAACTACAGACCTGTCAGTTTGACCTCAGTGGTAGGGAAAATGATGGAATCACTTCTGAAGGAATGAATTGTTGAGTACCTAGAGGCCAGTGGGTCACAGGACCCGAGGCAGCATGGATTCACAGTGGGAAGGACATGTCAGACAAATCTAATTGATTTCTTTGACTGGGTGATCAAAGCAGTAGACCAGGGAGGGGCTGTGGACATGGCCTACCTAGCCTTTAGGAAGGTATTTGACACAGTCCCACACAAAAGATTAATAAACAAATTAGCCAGCCTGGGAGTGGGCTCTAGGGTGGTAGCCTGGGTAAAACACTGGTTGGACAACAGGACACAGCGGGTAATAGTAAATGGAGACCACAGTGAAGAAAGGAGGGTTACTAGTGGTGTACCGCAGGATTCAGTACTGGGGCCGGTCCTTTTTAATGTCTTTATAAGTGACATTGCAGAAGGACTGGAAGGGAAAGTATGTCTCTTTGCAGATGACACAAAGATCTGCAACAGGGTTGATACACAAGGTGGGGTGGAAAGGATAAGAAGGGACTTGGCAAGGTTAGGGGAATGGTCAAATGTATAGCAGCTTAGATTCAATGCAAAAGTACAAAGTAATGCACCTGGGAAACACAAACCCAGGGAAGAGTACACAATGGGGGTGAGATACTGACAACAACAAAATGGAAAGGACCTGGGGTAGTCATATCAGATGACCTAAAGGTGGGCCAGCAATGTGAGAAGGCAGTAAGGAGGGTTGGGGGAATACTGGGATACATAGGGAGAGGCATCACCAGTAGAAAACAGGAAGTTGTTGGCCCTCTGTACAGACAGTTGGTAAGACCACATCTGGAGTACTGTATGTAGTTCTGGAGACCCCATCTTCGCAAAGACATAGATATGGTGGAGGCTGTCCAGAGGAGGACAACCAAAATGATGTAAGGTCTGCATCAGAAGACATATGAAGAAAGACTAAAGGAACTAAAGATGTATAGCCTCGAGGAAAGGAGGGAGAGGGGGACATGATAGAAACTTTCAAATACCTCAAAGGAATCAACAAAGTCCAAGAGGGTAGCATCTTTCAGAAAAAGAGATGTGCAAAAACAAGGGGGCACAATTTGAAGATAGAGGGGGGACGGCTCAGAGGTAATGTGAGGAAGTATTTCTTCACAGAGAGGGTTGTGGATACATGGAACAGCCTTCCTGAGGAGGTCATAGATTCAAAAACAGTGGGGAAATTCAAGAATGCATGGGACAGACATAAGGCAATTCTAGTGGAGGGTAGGAGGAAGTAGGCTGTTGGTTAACTAGGATCTGCTGCTTATCCGTTAGGTAGGGAAATGGGCAGACTAGGTGGGCCAAACAGTCCTTATCTGCCATCTAATTCTATGTTTTTATGTATTTTTAGTAAAAGATCTGGTGTACAAAAATAGGTTTTGATGGTCTCCAGAATCATCAATATCCAAAATTAAATGTATTGGTAGGTTGTCACTACACTAATTAGGTATCACTGTACAAAACTTGATAACACTCCACTTAAAGGTATCTGCAATGGCATAGTCCGAAACTGGACCATTGTTACCTTCAGTTGTAAACCTACTGTAGTCCCCGCTACTATCACCAATATTGCACCACTTATTATATGCATGTTGTTTTCAGTCAGCCAATTAATAATTTATCCTTTATGTTCACCATTTTATCCTTAGATTTTCTCACCCTAATTCCCATTGCTGTACGAATTTCTTCTCCAATCTGCTGTTCCTCTCCAAAAAAATCATGAGGATCCATTCTTGCATTTAAATCTCCTATGCATAGAACAATGGGGTCAATATAAATATCTCATATATGTGAAAAGGTCTCGGTCAATTCTCCCCAGCACTGCAAAAATGTGCCAGGGCCTACACCTGATTCCAGATATATGTTTGTGATGTGTAATACATTTTCATTTACGAAGTGCAGTGTTACCAGGATATAGCATTTTTCATTATGATAATAGTTTTATCCTTCAGCTTAACCCTAGTAGATACCAATGTGATGATACCACCCAAGCATTGACCATGATTGTTTTTTGGTTTCCTACCTTTTTGTTCAAATGCCATATACCCATTTATCTGTATATTATGGTTTCCCCCAATCCATGTTACTTGTAATAAAACTATATCATATTTGCTGATCTCCTGTATAGAGATGTTGCAAAATTAAATTTCGCCAGCGCAATTGCTGCGAACTCAGCAATTTTCCTGCGTGAAACATTTTGTGAAATTTCCCCATTATGTGAAATTTTTCATCAAATGTGAAATTGCAAGATGTTGCTTGTGAAATTTCACCCAAATTTCAAAATGTTGCATGCAAAATTCCACATTTCCCGGATGAAATTTCGCATTTCATTCATGGAATTTGCATTTTGCACCTGTGAAATATTCCACAAAATGCCCAAATTTCACAGAATGAAATGTTCCAATTCTGCACATCTCTACTCTGGTAGCCATGAATAATCTTCTAATTTACTTAGTATACCCGCAATGTTCCATGATATAATAGATAGACCTGTTTTGAGTAACCCATAAAGATTGGTGCTAGTTTGGCCATCAATCATTGGATAACTGCATGGTATCTCTTGTCAATCCATTATGAACTCTGAGGAGGTTCCAGACACTATGTACAATTATAGAACATGTGTTTTCCAGATGCTCAAGATATGTGTTATCTTCTATCTCAGGATCCCATACACAGTTATTGTTAATTTGTTCCCCCATAATTCTTCTCCCTCTAAAATATCTATCTTCTATTGGTGACACAATCAGTGGATACTCATTTACTGTGTCTTCTTGCAAGTAATCTGTGATAAATACCAGCCTAGGTTGTTTTCTTTTGGGATCCTCACATTTTTATATTGTCTTTTCTTCTCTTGCAAAACTTCTGGAATAATATGCAAAACATCAAGGGTGTCATTTAAGTAAATTCCATTGCCTGCCAATATTAGGCAATCTTCTAGCATTTTGTTTCTCACTGTAACTAAATGTTCTACTAGACATATTTTGCCTTCAGCTGGTTTAACCTTATATCTATAAACAAAAGTTATATTTTCCCACCTTAGTTCATCCTCTAATATTGGTTTCAAAATACTATATACTGTGATCATGAGCAAAAAAAGGTGTCTCCTTTTTTGAAGCTGGGATCCCTTTCATAAATACAGTTTAAATTGTTTTTCTCCTTATCAGTGTTTTTCATATTTACAGTACTTTTCACATTGTTTTTCTTGGGGTTTCCTTGGGCCTTTACTGTCTGCTTATTCTGTTTATTCTCAGTTGGAGGTTCTACTTTTTCTGATTTTTGTATTTTAATGGGGTCAGTCTGTGTCCCTTTCATTTTTCTGTTTCCATCCAACTTAGATGGTTTAAGATTATTCTGTGTTCTTTCCCTTATTTCAGTCACTACTTCTTATATTGCTTTGGTTTCCTGTTCTTGAAATTTTGTACTTGTTTCCTTTATTTCATTTACATGTGCTATAGCTTTACTTTGTTTATTATTTTTTTTAGGTCCAACTTCCTGTCCTGTCTGCAATAGACTACTCATTTTTGGGTCTCCCAACAAATCTACACTATAGGTTCATAGGTAGTATTACAATGCAGTAGGCTATGAGGCCTTTTATTGTATTCACCAGTAATGTGTCTCATGGGTGGAAATCATATTTTTTTTCTCCATGTATAAGTCTAATCTATGTTTAAAAATCATTAACATGCTAAGGGAGTTTATTCCTCATTGTGTTCACCCGTTGAGTAAAGAATGTACTCCTTTTAGTTTCTTGTTGATTTTAGACCTTCATACTAAGAGAGTCCTATTGTCTCCCTTATAAGCTCATCCTTCCATGCTTTATGTTTAGCATAGGTCTCCTCTAATTTGTTTGTATTGCATAGAGAATAATTTCAGTTCATTTAGTCTACGGGAGTAGCTATGGTGTTTAAGTGGTTTAATTTTTTTTTTAATTTTCTTTGCACACCTTCAATTAGTTTTTTACCTCTTGTAATAAAATAAATCAACAAATTCTCACACTCTTTGTTTGAATTTCCTTCAGCGGTAGTCACTTTGATTATTTCCATTTTTAGTACTTCCAATATGTCACTTAACATTTGGTTATTGTGGACGACAAATGATTTAATTTCAGTTAACTTGCTTCACTGTTTTACCATTTCACAATGGCTTTACTAGTTCAATATGGCTGGGTTCTTTCACGTCTTCAGCCCTTTTATCCCTTTCAGCTCTTTTGGCCCTTTTCACTCACTAAGATCCATGAAATCCGCAACTGATGTTTTGCCTTGTTATAGTCTTGCTGAGCTCATTCAAAAAATCTGCACCCAATGCCATTACTGTAGTTGCGTTTTTGACCAACCCAACTGGCCCTTCTGTTGTCTCCTGATCCAGTGGCCCACTGATCACCACTTTCCTCCTAGGAAGTACAGAAACACACAACTAAGGTTGGCATCTATGGAGCATTGCAATAAGATTTACTGGAAAGACTACTGAACTAAGGCAATGGGGCATACCTTTTATAAATTAAAATGTTGCTTTTCAGTAGTCCTGCTTCACCAACTTCTCCACAGCTGTATGAGCATGTAGCAATGCTCCATTCTCCATTCAGGTCATCAGTGCTCACCGACTCCCTGAGTGTGTACCAGTGCCGGGGGTGAGCCGGGGACATCCACTGTTGCATATTTCTGTTCTCTGGGTAGTGGTTTACAACTGAGATACAGGACTGGGTGTTCCTCATCACTTACCATCTGGGAGAAAAAATCCCCAAACTCAACTTCTGATGCAACAGTCTGTAGAAAAAAATTCCTTTTCAAAATTAGATGTTACGAGTAGTGACTCATTACATAAAGCAGCATGCTGGTCCAAAAAGACTTGCTCTGCCTCACTATTCCATTTTATTGTGTCTGGGGCTTTAGCCTTAATCAGCTCTATCAATTGAGCAGCCTGTGTAGCAAAATGCAGCATAAAACACCTGTAGTAACCAGTAATCCCCAGGAATGCCCAGACACATTTCTTCCTAATAGACTGAGGCAATTCTGTATTGCCTCAAGTTTGTTCACTTGTAGCTTGACAGGTCCCTTCCCCGCAGTATATCCTAAATATCTGGCCTCTGCCAAGCCTATCGCACATTTCTTTGGATTGGCCATAAGTCCTGCGCTTCTAAGTGTGTCCAATACAGCCTCCACATTCTCCAAATGGGAGTTCCAATCCTGGTTATAAACAATTACATCTTCCAGATATGCTGATGCATACTGGGCATGGGGTCTTAACAGCTTTTTCACAAGGCTCTGGAATGTAGCTGGGGCCCCATGAAGACCGAAAGGAAGTACTGTATATCAGAAAAGGCTATCTGGTGTTGCAAAAGCTGTTTTCTTCTTGGTAGACTCAGTTAAAGGAATCTGCCAGTACCTCTTTGTCAAATCTAGGGTGGTCAAGAAATCGGCTTTACTTAGTTTTTCGATCAATTCATCCACTCGAGGCATTGGACAGGCATCGAATTTTGGGTATGCTGACCCAATTGAGACACCAACAGAGCGACATACCTCACTGTCAGCAAAATCGACACTTTGCTGACAGGTCACTGTGTTGGTGCACCCGAGACAGGGGTACAGTGTCTCCCAGTCCTGCAACCCCTCCCTGAAACAACTCCTACTGGAATTGATAATCCAAAGTCTGGGGAGTGCAGGGGCAGAGCCCCCAATAGAAAAACAGAAACAGGAGACATAAATCCCATCGCTGAGATGCCAGTCGACAAAAAATGTTATTGAACTGGCATTGTAGAACCAAATTTTGACATCTCACTAACTTTCCTAATGTCACTACAAAAATGGATGGACCCATCCAGTTTGGGAACTAACACAGTCAGGCTATACCACTTTCTATGGGACTCATTGATAACCCCTACCTCTAACATATTCTATATCTCGGTCCTTACCTCCTCCCTTCTGGCTTCTGGGATGTGATAGGGCCTTAATTTGACTTTTACACCCACCTCAGTGACTATGTCATTGAATATTTCTTGTGTTCTGCATGGCTCATAAGAGAACATATCACAATTCCAGTTAAACATCTTTCTAACCTCCTCATACTGGTCAAGTAATTCTGCTGAGATCCTCACCTCCAGCTCAAGTGAGTGGTCACTTGTGGGTAACACCTCTGATAATACCATATAGGCCACCCTATCCTTGATAGATAGATTTGCTCAGGCTTCCTACAGTCAGGTTGTCTAATCTTATAGTTCACATGGCTCTCTGGCTCTATCACCTCATTGTCATTGGGATAGCAGCTTGCTTTCTGCTGTGGGCACTAGGACCAAGACTCAATCCCCTGGTTGGAATTTCCATATTGTAGCCTGCTGGTTATAGAAGGTCTGCTGGGAGCTCTGAGCTTTCTCCATATGCTGCTGCACTATGGGAGTGACCTGGGTGATGCAATCTTGCATCTGCTTTGTGTGGTCTACTATTTTTAGGATTCCCGGTTTTCAGTTTTAACTACTAATCACCGATAAAACACCACCAAGATGTCTTTTCGTGATTTCAGTCACAACCGATAAGCACCGAATTCCATAACACTGAGTTAGAAGTGCACACATATTGGACGGGAAAATTGAAGCAGTGGCCAGAACTGAGTGAATGTGCTTTGTCTATTCTTGCATTATCTGTCTCAAGTCCTAATGTAGTAAGGTTATTTTCAGAGATTAGGGCATTTACAGCCTGAAAAGAGAGAGCCAAAATGTCAAAACAAGCACTAAAAATGCTTTGCATGATTTATTACAATAAGTTTACCATTTTATCTGAATATATGAAATATCAAGCAGTCATAATAGACTGCAGTGATTAAGGTGCAATATCTGTGCAATATCTGTGGTGCTACAAATGTTATGGTGCTAGTTTGTTAATATGTGCAATGTACATGGTGCTAATATTAGGGGTTATGTGCAATATACATAGTGCAATTTCTGAGAAGTGTAATATCTATTGTTATTACTGTACTTAAAAACAATATTTATGTCAGCAACAACAAATGACCATGGTAAACTGCATTTTAAACTTTTTTTTTTATTTATTGGAATAAACACTGACAAATACTGAAATTTAGTGTCTATTTTTTTATTTATACCGGGAAACACAGATTTTTTTGAGTTTGAAGAAGAGCGAGAAAAGGTTTAAAATAAACATTGTTTTTCTAAAAAAATAAACACCTAAAACCAGAAACCCTAATTATATTTTTCACTGGGGGTATTTACTCCTCCCATAATTCTTTGGCTATGTCTAGGATATCTTGTGGATGTCGTCCATACAAAAGTTCGAATGGGGAAAATCCGGTAGAAGCTAGGGAACCTCTCTAACTGCAAAGAGTAGATATAGCAGTAGAGTGTCCCAGTTCTTCCTATCCTTGCTGACTACCTTACATAGCATACTTTTAATAGCTTGGTTAAATCTCTTAACCAACCTGTCTCTTTGGGGTGGTATACCAAAGTTTTCATAGCCTGTATTTTAAGGAGGTCGCAGAGGTCAAGCATCAGTCTGGATAAAAATGGTATGCCCTGATCAGTCGAAATGTCCCTTGGGTTGCCAAAGTGGGAAAACATCTGAATTGACTCTTTGGCTATAGTCTTGGAGGCCATATTGTGTAATGGAATCACCTCAGGGTACCATGTTGCATAGCAGATTATAACCAATATATTGGTGACCCTGGTTGACTTCTCAAGAGATCCTACCAGATCCATCACAGTTCATTCAAATGGAATGTCAATGATAGGTAACAGTATTAAAGAGGCTTTCTAGTGCAGCTTAGGTGCTGTCAGCAGGCAATCAGGACAAGAGGAACAGTACCGTTTAATCTCCTCATACACCCCTGGCAAGAAGAATCTTCTCAAAATTCTCTACCAAGTGTTTCTACCCCAAAATAGCCCCTGAATAAGTGACTAATGGCTAAGTCTAATACCTTTTATCTGTAGTGTTGGGATACAAGTAGCTGTTCAACTTCTTGGCCCTTAATCTGGGCCACCCTGTAGAATAAGTAATATTTAAGAATAAAGTAGGGTCTGTCTAGTACCTCTTGTTCTCTCCTCTACAGAGAACCCGTTAATTTCAACCACTTCCCTGCGAACATTCTGCAGCAAGGGATCTTTAGCCTGCTCTTGACGAAAGTTATCACCAGACATTACCAGGTTGACTATGTCACCTTTCTCTAGTTCTTAGGCTGCATCAGGGATCTGCTCTTCTGTATCTTGGGTGATCTCAGATTCACTACTTGGGTTGTCACCACTTTTCTTTTTCTTTTTTTTATAATTAAGACTTTTATTGATTTTAAAAGAGTAAACAAAAACCATATTACAGAGATTGTCAAACAGTACATGCACTGATGCCCTCCAGGAGCTTTGCAGTGTGCTGTAAGAATCAACTTAGCAGTGGGTTATCCCTCTTGGAGATACAATACTGAAGAAAAGTTCTGGATCTGTAACATCATTATCTAGTGTTATTGACAAGGAGAGCATATGTATATTGAAGAAGAAGGAGAATACAAGATGTGCTTGTATAATAGTAAATCTGGGACACTGGTTGTCTTGCACTTGCTCTATTCATTGGGGTAGCTTGTTTTGTGAAGCTTGGCTTTCTAACTGACAAACATTCTCCATGTTGTGGGGTTGCATTCAGAGGGGCTTTCTGATAGTGACTACTGGGTTGTTTGTGGATTCTGGTGATGTGGGGATCCAGCCTGGCCGATGGGCCCTATATAATTGTGGGGATGTAGTAACCGGAGGGTGTCTTGCAGTACTGTGAGTGAAGATAATGTCCCCAACAGACTGTGATCTACTGTCCTTGCCTCTTGCTACTGCCTGGACCAGCTCGAAGCTGACTGCTTTACTGAATTCAGTCAGCCATTTATGAATGGATGGGGGGGATGGACTGCTCTTTCCAGTGTCTGAGAATAACTCTTTTCACCATGGTTAGGGTGTAAGCATTCCACCAGGTGATGACAGTGCTTACTCCTTTGGCTCGCCACTCATCCAACCCTAGTGTGATGCCTAGCATTGCCCAGACCTTATCCAGGGTGAATGCCTCTGTGGCAACATCATGGCAGGTACTTTGTACCCACTCCCAGTAGGAAGTCAGCCTCAGACAGGAGTACAGCTGGTGTGTTAGGGTCCCGACTTGCTCCTGACATCTCCATCATTCCATGTTTAGAAGGAGTCCCTAGTTATGGAGGGCTTCCAGCATCCTATGCCATCTCAGCAGAACTTTCTGCTGTGTGAGTTTCTTCTTTGTGTCCTTGATACTTGCATTTAGAATTTTCTAGCATTGTTCCAATGTTGACTGTGCGATGTCACCTGCAGCTCTCATTCCCATTTCATCCTAGTGGTGTCCAATGGGTCTGGGCCTAGGTTGATCATCAGGTGGTAGAGGCTCACCGCTTTCATTTGTGCGGGTGTCAGTGGTTGGTGTACCACATCAAGTGGATGGTCTGCTTGACCTTGGAGCAAAAGACCTATGATAGATGACAGAGCATACCTCAGCTGTAGGTACGTCTAATGGTGTTGCGGGAGATTGTATCTGTGCCTAAACTTCTGGAATGATTAAAGCACTCCTGTGTTTTCATACAGAACATGGTGGAGACTCTGGATGCCTTTTTTGCCCTAGTCCACTGGGTTTCCCCTGATTAGGAGGAGGTGGTTCTTCCATAATGGGAAACCTTATGATTTCTGGGGGCTCCAATCTGCCATTTTAGCAATTTGCCGCAAGTTCGTCATTGCATTCCTGATGATGGGGTGCTCCTCACTCAGTGCTGGGATTTTGTTAAAGCAGATAGAGGTAAGTATGGGTGTGTCAAGGATACTCTCCTCACAGACTATCCACTTGCAGAAGTGGGCAGTGGCAGTTGCATCCATTGCTTTTGCAAGTTGGTGGGCTGTCTGTGCCAGGCATTTGAGGTGGAAGTCCAGGAGATGGAACCCCCCTCTGGCAGCAGTGTTCCTCAGTTTTTTTGTGACTAAGGCATCTTGTTCCTCCTTGCCAGAAAAAGGACAGCATGCCCTCATGAAGGTGCACTAGGAGCTTTGAGGCAATGGGGGCGTGGATGTTGTCCAAGACATATTGGACCCTAGGGGCGGCCATTATCTTGTATGCATGAGCCCTCCTCCACAGCAATAGGCACAGGTGGCTCTACCTCACCTGCTTTTTTAACAACTATTCCTGCAGTAGGGTTATTTTTAGTTGGTTTATTTGTGATAGGTTTCAGGTAAAGTTGATACCTAAGAACTTGATTGAATCCTGGGTGATGGTTATGCCTCTTGGGTAGCCCATCTTCAAAGTTATTGAGGAGTATGAGGGGAGAAGCATGGACTTGGCTATATTAACTTTATAGCCAGAGAGTTTGCTGTATTCTAATGGCAGCTCAACCAGATGTGGGGTAGATGATTCCGACAGGGTGAGAGTAAACATGATTTCATCAGCACAGGCCATAACTTTATGTTACTCACCCATATGTACCCCCTGTATCAATGGGTGTAGGAGGAGGATTGCTTGCAGCAGAGGTTCCAGAGTGATGATGAAATGAAAGGGGGAAAGGGGCAGCCTTGTTCCCTCTTTCTCCCTAAGGGGAATTCCTCTGAGGGGAGTCCATTTGTAAATATCCTGGCTCATGTGCTGGTATAAAGCACTGATATCCAGCATCTCATATTAGGCCCCAGGCCAAAGCTGTCTAACGTGTGAGACAAGAAGTTCCACTTTACCCAGTCAAAAGCCTTCTCTGCATCTAATAAAAGCAGAATTGTGTGGGTATTATAGTGGGAGGCTTTCTAGATGAGGTTGGTGGGATGCCTGGTGTTATCAGAGCCATGCATACTCTGCACAAATCCCACCTGGTCAGCTTCCACCAACCGGGTGATGCCATCTTCAGTCTGGCAGCCAGTGCTTTTTCAAGAATCTTGCAGTCCACTGGGATGAGGGAGATCAGTCTGTAGCTACTACACATTTGTGGGTCCTTCCCAGGTTTGAGGAGGAGAGATATTTGAGCTGTTCTCATAGATGGTGGTAGAAAATCTTTCTCACTGGCTTCTTTTAGGGTGTCTGCTTGGTTTGATGGGGAGCTCCGGGAGTTAACAAAAAAGGGCCGAAGGCTGGAGTGGCACTGGAAGGGATCTGGGCTGATGGAGGACAAATTTGTCCTGAAGTCTAATTATTACAATTATCAGGGTGCAATCTCCTGAAAGAAGGCACATTTTTTGTTGAGGGAGATTGATGTCACAAGGAACAGACCAGCTCAGCACTTTGGCATGGTAGACGGGTTATTATATCAAGCCTGCTTCTGAGTGGGAGGAGCAGGTTGAAGCACAAGGTGTGGGGAGTTTGCTCTTTTCTTCGCCAACAAAGTGTCCTCTATCAGAGCGGAGATCTCTTCCAGCATCACTTAAATGACTTATGGGGTTCAATCTGAGAAATTCCTGAACACCTCTTTTGTGTGGGCTGAGGTTGACCCAGTTGGAGTAAAGGAGGTGGCTAAGATAGTCTTGAGGCTGTGACCAATATGTTGTGATTTGGACCCAGGTCCAAACTGACTTTTGGTTGGGAGTATGGAGCTGATAGGATCTGTGGATGCAGAGATTGTGCAGAGTTCCTTGAGAAGTGGGGTCTTTCCTATGGTACTGAAAGAGGTCTTGGTTAGACCCCTATTGAAGAAACCCTAAATGGACTCAGAGTATCTTAGCAACTACAGATGAGTCTCAAACCTCCCATTTTTAGGGAAGGTTTTAGAGAAAGTGGTGACCATCCAGCTTGAGATGCATTTTGCCTCCTCCGCCACTTATGAGCACTTCCAGTCTAGGTTTAGAGCTGGGCATATCATGGAAACTGGCTTAGTGAAGGGACTAAATGATCTATTAATGGCGAGAGACTGGAGAGAACATACTATCATGTTTCTCCTTGATCTCGCAGCAGCATTTGACACTGTGGACCACGAGGTGCTGCTGGACTGCCTGCGGTACTGGTGTGGCTTAACTGGTAATATCATTAACTGGTTTAGGTCTTATCTCATGGGCAGAGTGCAGAAAGTGATGATGAGGTTAGCCTCATCTAACCCAATGCCTCTGCACTGCGGAGTTCTGCAGTGGTCAGTCCTGCCATCCTTGTTGTTCATAGTGTACATGCTGCCATTGGGAGACATTATAAGGTGGCATGGTCTGGGTTTCCACTGCAATGCCGATGATGCTCAGCTATCATTCTCCTGTGCACCTGGTAACCAGATGGTGGCCTCTGTGTTTAACACCTGCCTGGAGGAGATACAGGACTGGATGACTTAAACTAGGCAATGACTCAACCCAGACTAGATAGAGGTACTGGTGGTGGATCCTGGTTGTGGTTGTGATGGGGAGGTCTGGGAGATCCCAGATCCAGTACTGGGGGGTGTTCCCCTGTCCCCCTCCATTTGGGTCAAGAATCCGGGCATGATCCTCAACGATGGCTTGACACTTGATGTGCAGGTGTCAGCCATCATCAAAAGTGTTTTTTTATAATCCAAGGAATATTTCCCAGATCCAGGCCCTTGTGCCAGCTGAGGACCTGACCACCCTGGTACATGCTTAAATTACTGTAATGCCTGCACCTGTGGCTATCTGGAGGTAATATCCACTGACTGCAGCTGGTGCAGAATGCAGTAGCGAGATTGTTGATGGGTGCTCTGGGATCATAGCATATTATGCCTGTCCTCTGCAAACTGTACTGGCTGCCAGTTACAGTAGGTGGAGGATTGCCTTCAAGGTCAGATTACTGACCTATAAAGCCCTGCACGAAGGGGGACCAGACTGTCTGCAATACCTCCTTGTTCCTCACTGCCCATCTTGGACTCTCCATTCCTCTGAGGGTTGCCTCCTTGTGGTTCCCAGGGATAGGTTGAGGCATTCTGGGGACCTTGCATTTTCAGTGGCTGTAACAACCCTGTCTAACTCTCTGCCTAAGCATCTGTGGGAGGCACCCTCAGTGGAAACCTTCAAAAGGAGATTAAAAATGTTCCTATTTAACCAGGCTTTTAATATGTAAGAAGTAATGTGAACTGACTATTATATTTTTATATTATTTTACTGTATTGTTTTAATAATGTGGTAGATAGAAGTTTATGCTGTACTTTGCTGCATGCTCCATTGTTCTGTATGGTTTTGTTGTTGGTCTTAATATTTGCATTGTTAAGCACTCCAAGTCCCCGGAAAGGGGCACTATATAAAGTTTATATCTATTTATCTATCTGTCTATCTATCTATCTACCTATCTATCTATCTATCTATCTATCTATCTATCTATCTATCTATCTATCCATCCATCTATATTTCTCCCAGACTTCCCTCTCTCTCCAGTGTTGCCAAGGTCAGTTTTATGCACTGCCCATAATCAACATTGATTGCACTGTGTTTGATTAGTTCCCTACCTGGATGCTTCCAGAACATTATGTGTTTGATCAGCTCCCTACCTGGATGCTTCCAGAACTTTGTTTAAGCCTTTCAGCCTTTCTGAAAAGTGAACAAAGATTTATCCATTTTTTTGCTGACATAAATTCCATCTACCACTCTTTCACTATATATATATATATATATATATATATATATAATATAAATAAATATATATAAATATATAAATATATATATATATATATATATATATGACACTACTTTGTGACACTATGCCCAAAATAACAGGAATTCTTTGCCACTCTGCTGCAAAAGAATAGTTTGGTCTTTTGGGCTGCAATTTGGAGGGAAGAAAGCCAACATCCCACAGATGTGCTGTTTGGTGGTTTGGTGACAAAATATTACAGAGATGTAAAGTTACGATACTCTGAAGTTGACACTTTTTCCCATAGGCTAACATTGCGGCGTCTGCTGCATGACAGGAATTCTTTGCCACCCTGCTGCAAAATAACGGTTTAGTCTTTTACACTGAAATTTGGAGGGAAGAAAGCCAACATCCCACAGATGAGCCTATTTGTGGTTTGGTGAAAAAATATTACAGGGCGGCAAAGTTATGGCACTCCAAACTTCTCTTTTTTTCCCATAGGATAACATTGTGACGTTCGCCGTGCATGTCAGGGCTCGTATCTCGGAAATGGTGCGAGATACAGACTTTTTATCAGAAAAATGCTTAGCCCCCTAAAGGGGCTAAGTATAAAACTTGCCAGAAAAGTCATAAATCATATGAATTTAAAAAATGTTTTCTACATCGTACGGTTCCTGAGATATAAGCAATTTAGTATTCCAACTCCTCATTTTTCTGCTCCGAGACCCATTATTATGCATACATTCTTTGTACTCACTGTCTTTCTCTATGCAGCTTTTGGGGAAAACCAGCTGGTGTGCTTACATTACTGTTACCCTTACCGCTTCTGCTTGCTGTTCCATACCCATTTTACTTACCGTTCCTGTCTACACCACCATGTGCATTACCCTTTGCATTTTAATTTGCTCTTGTGTTTGTGTTATTTTTACCATTTGTGTCTGCAGTACTGTTTCTCTTTCTGTTTTGCTTTGCATCACCATGCACATTACCATTTGCATTTGTGGGCACCGTGTTACTATGTGACAAGACATCACGTGGCAGGATCACGGGGCCCGCCACATTACATTCACTATTTCTCATTATCATTCTCAAAAAGAAGGGAAATTAGAGGCAAAAAACTCCATTTAATGCATCAGTTAGGGTTGTTCCACAGCGACAAAAGCAAGGAAATTCAATGTTAGGGTTGAAACCCCCCCTTTGCACCCATCCAGCCCACCCCCAACCAGCATCGGGGTGCGCTTTGGAATCGTCAGTCCTAACTCTCACCCCATTCTCCTATTCCTCAGCTTCTTTACACATGTGATGGGGTGAGAGTTAGGGCTGATGACCCCAATGCGCACCCTGATGCCAGTTGAGGGGGTGGGCTGGAGGGGTGCAAGGGGGCTTTCAACCCCAACATTGAATTTCCTCACTTTTGTCACTGTGGAACAACCTTAACTGATGCATTAAACTGAGTTTTTGCCTCATATATATATCTATATATATATATATATATATATATATATATATATATTTATGATACATGATGGGCATGAGTGTGATATGGCAAATATTGCCACTCCTGCAGAGTGAGCTTTGGATATCTCACCAGTGCCGAAGACAAGAGTAAGATATCCAGAGCTCACGATGCAGGAGTGACAATATTTGCCATAGCACACGGTCTGCACATCATGTATTCAATTTATACAATAGGGCTAGGAGTTTCAGAAGTATTGTTATGCTGTCTTGTGTTCTGTTACTGTTTATGTGTTTGCCCATTCTGTGTGTGAGTTTTTCTGAATGGGCTGGCAGTGTTATAAACTCTGGAAAACAGATGAGTGTGTTTTGCAATGCTAAATGAGTTCATTTTAGGTAGAAGTGAGAAACAGAGTATTTTGTGAAGCTGCATTCTTTAGAAGTCTGGCTGCAGTCAAGCTGAGAGTATCACAGTAATGGTAATGTGCTGAGAGTCAGAGTGTGAGGAACAGCTGAGTGTTTTTAATGGTAACTGAGCTAGCTGCAGGCAGCAGTGAGGAACAGATTGTTCTGTGAAGCTGTGCTCTTTAGAATTCTGGCTGCAGTCGAGCTGAGAGTATCATAGTAATTGTAATGGGCTGAGAGTCAAAGTTTGAGGAACAGGTGAGAGTTTTGTTCAGTAGTAATTGAGTTAGCTGCAGGCACCAGTGAGGAACAGACAGTTCTGTGAACCTGTGCTCTTTAGAATTCTGACTGTAGTCAAGCTGAGGATATCATAGTAATGAGATGGGACTTAGAGTGTGGGGAATGAGTGTAATTGTTTTGTAATGCTAACTGAGTTAGCTGCAAGCAGCAGTGAGACCTCTCATGTAGTTCTACATTTGTGTCTATGTTAACAGCACAGGTATTTCTTGTATGCTGAGGGGAAAGCTGCCTAGAGTGCTGATATCAGTGACCTTTGTGTGACCTGTGTGTGTAAATGGCTGATATCATCACAGTAGAACAGAGGGTAAAAAAATCACACTGCAGTGGATGATACACTGTTTTATTTCACTCATTTATCACTCACCCCATTGTATAATATATATATATATATATATATATGGCAAAAAAATCAGTTTAATGCATCAGTTAGGGTTGTTCTACAGTGACAAAAGCGAGGAAATTCGATGTTAGGGTTCCCACCCCCTTGCACCCAACCCCCACACCACCCCCACCAACAGGTATTGGGGTATGCGTTGTGGTCTTCAGTTCTTAATCTCACCCCATCCCATGTGCAAACAAGCTGAGGTGGTGCAGTAATAGAGAATGGGGTGAGAGTTAGGAACTGATGCATTTAATAGAGTTTTTTTGCCATGAATTTCCCTTCTTTTTGAGAATGTGCACTATACAAATGCTAATGCACATGGTGACACAAATGTAAATGATAATGCAAATGGTAATACAAACACAAGCACAAACATTAATGAAAACAGAAATGCAAACTCAAGCGCATACAGAAACGTAAACCATAACGCACACAGGCACAGTAACATAATTGGAAATGCAGACACTTATGGTAATGGCAATGATGACACCAAAGGAAACACAAACAGAAATACAAACATAAATGGAAGAGCATAAGCAAACGCAAATGGAAATGCACACAGTGACGCAAAAGGAAACACAAACAAAAACAGTAATGGAAATGCAAATGTTAACATTTATGCAAACACAAGTGCAAATAAAAATGCAAAGGATAATGCACACAGTGGCGTAGACGGGAATGGTAATGCAAATGAAAATACAAATGCAAGCACGTATGGAAACGCAAATGGTAATGCACACGGTCACATTACTGCAATAGGAAATGGAAATGCTAACGGTAACACCAACGATGACACCAAAGGAAATGCAAACGCAAACAGAAGCGCATACACAAATGAAAATGGTATTGCAGACTGTGATGTAAAACAAAATGGAAATAAAACTGGTAATGGAAACACAAATGTTAACAGTACCGCAAATGCAAGCGCAAATGAAAATGCAAAGGATAACACACACGGCGGTGTAGATGGGAATGGTAACGCAAACCGAAATGGAAACACAAGCGTGTACGGAAATGCAACTGGTAATGCGCACAGTTACGGTTCCACAATAGGAAATGCAAATGCTAACAATAACAGCAACGATGACGCCAAATGAAATGCAAATGGAAGCACTTATGCAAATGCAAATGGTAATGCACACGGTGACACAAAATGAAATGCAAACAAAAACAGTAATGGTAGTGCAAATGTTAACAGTAATGCAAATGCAAGCACAAACAAAAACACAAAAGGTAATGCACACTGTGGCACACAGGGGAATGGTAATGCAAATGGAAACGGAAATGCAAGCGCATATGGAAATGCTAATGGTAATCCGCACGGTCACGGTACTGCAATAGGAAATGCAAATGCTAACGGTAACAGCAACAATAATGCCAAAGGAATTACAAATTCAAATGGAAGCGCATACGCAAACACAAATGGTAATGCACATGGTGATGCAAAACAAAACGCAAACAGAAACAGTAATGGAAACGCAAATGGTAACAGTAACGCAAATTCAAGCACAAACAAAAATGCAAAGGGTAACACACACGGTGGCATAGACGGGAATGCTAATGCAAATGGTTATGGAAGCGCAAGTGGGAACATTAACTGTGACAGTAACACAAGCTCACACCTTTTTTTCACCAACAGCTACATAGAGAAACACAGTTAATACAAAGAATGTATGCATAATAATGGGCCTCAGAGCAGAAAATGAGCACTTGGAATACTAAATTGCTTATATCTCAGGAACTGTATGGTGTAGAAAAAAATTCAAATGTCATATAAATTATGACTTTCCTGGCTAGTTTTGTACTTAGCCTGCTATTGGTGGGCTAGTCATTTTTCAGATGAAAAGTCCATATCTCGAAGTGTTTCCGAAATACGGACCCCGAAAGGCATGGCGGATGCCGTAATGTTAGTCTATGGGACAAAAACATCAACTTCAGAGTACCATAACTTTGCATCCCTGTAATATTTTGTTGCCAAACTACCAAGAAGCACATCTGTGGGATGTTGGCTTTCTTCCCTTCAAATTCCAGCCCAAAAGACCAAACAGTTCTTTTGCAGCAGGGTGGCAAAGCATTCCTGTTATTTTGGGCATAGTGCCGCAAATCACGACACTTTGGCAAAAAAAATCACAAAATTGTCACAAGTGCGACACTACTTTGTGACACTACAGTTTATAAAAATTTCCAAAACATATTTCTGGGGTGTTTAACCCCCCAAAAAAGTCACGGCTAGCATCCTCAGGGTCCGACTAAGTGAACACAAAAATAATTATGTCCCTAGAGGGTCCCAAATTTAAATGCCAAGCATTTCTGTGACCACTAACTGAAAAAAACGCCGACTCATGACATTACAGGGGTAATTTGCAACACTAAAAACTGCATTTGTGACACTGTCAAACTTTTTGTTAACTTTTCCCATTGACTATAATGGGAAACTTGTTTTTTGAATAACTTTTGAACCGTTTAATATTTTTTCACAAACTCTTTGAAAGGCACATCAGGGACCCTGGCCACACGTTTCCTGAAGTTTTTGGACCAGTCGTGCAAACTGTGAGACCTGTAGGCATGAGCAAAGAATGTGCAGAAAAGCGTAAATGCGCTACAGAATGTTGCTTTATAACTCCACAACTGTATATCTGACCATTACAAAACTTGGCAGATACAGAGATCTCTGGTACCACTCTGTGTCTGCCTAATTTCAGGCAAATCCATCATACAGTGACAAAGTTATTAAGATGCAACTTTTCACACTTTAACCTTAAATGCGGTACTCAGCCCTAACTGTAGTGGCAGTACCGTTCCACTATAATATATATTCTTTGCAAAAAACTTAGTTAATGCATCATTTAGGGTTGCTATTAAAGTGACGAAAGTATGGAAATTCAATGTTATGGTTTTGAACCCTAACTCTGCATCCCCCCCCCCACACACACACACACAAGAAGCCAAAATGGGCAAAGCAACACAAGCAACCGCAGACATCCATCATCAGGTAAGATAAACAACATACAACTCTTTCCATGTGACACAAGAGACCAGCAAAAGACACATCTGTGGGCCAGCTCCTTTCTACCTTGAATTACAATATATGGGAAAAATCCTTTACTGTGTATGTGTGATGCCATCTTCACACATGCACAATAAAGGATTTTATGCATATATACAGTCCGAGGGAGTTAAAAGTAATATATTTAATATGTCCCTATAAAGATCCTATGATCACTCTGAAGTACTGTAGCTCCAATGACATCATCACAGAAGCATGTTCTGGCCATCTAAGGCTGCTACTGGGAGCAGGCACTTTGAAAGAGTCTGTGTTTTGTTTACATTTTTCAAACTTCACAAAATGCTTCTAAAATGATTTTATGGAGAAAGCAAAGTACAGTATATCACAGAGTAAGAGCTTAGTCTATAGCCCTAAGTTTTTGGATTTTGCTTTCTTCGTTTCTTCTATTTAGCCTGTTTAGTTGCCCTTTAACTGAAAAACTGCCTGAGAACATTATTTGCTATGGCTCAATGTGGGACATTTCATTCCATTTTAAAAGTAAGGGTTTAGCAGTTGGCCCAACAAATTTATTTATTAAATAAAACAGAAAATCAAAGTAATTCATTAAACTTTCTTCTGGGATTAGAGATACCTTACCAGCCAATAATGGGCCACTGACTAGTACTTATTGAGCCCTCTGAATAGGTGTTGACACCCCCTTATGAAGAGATCTGTTGGGACATTTGGAAAGTATCACTCTGCTTGGTGTCTAGTATAATTAAATGAGAAGAACTTTGAAACTGGCAGTGGTGTGTGCTTCTGTCTTTTGAAGATAGTGAACATGTTTAAAGCAGAACTGCACTGTATCTGTAGGCCAAGTTTCACAATAGAAGCTATTTTTTAAATACTGGTTCTAATTCTCTGAAGCTGTTCCATCTCTGCAGGCTTTGTATTTATCCTAGTGAGAGTTTCTGACATGCACTCTGGTGTTAAGTGCTGTTTTACAACTGTATGATGTAGTTCATGTCCCTCACAGCCACAGAGTTCTAGAATAGAACATGGGTGCATTGTGCCAACAACAGAAGAGTAGAACAGAGACATAAGCTACATCATGCAGTTCTAAAATGGTACTCACCTGCTGAGTGTAATGCAGAAGAACTCAATAGTTAATTAAAAAGGATGTAGAGATGGACGAGTAACAGAACTGGAGTCAGTATTTAAAAATCAGCTTCTACAGGGGTAAATGGCTTAAAAGTTCAGAGCAGTTCTCCTTTAAAGCTTCCAACCTCTAATCATAGCTTTTGTCCCACATTCAGCTAATCATTTTTGGGGTCTTGTGTTGAGACCTTTTGACTGCCCCAGAGTTCTTTTTGTGTTTAGGAGAACAAAACTGCACTCTAGGTTGTGCCTGATCAGAGCCTTGTAAAGTGGCAAGATTAATTCTCCTACTTTGCTGGTCACCCTCCTATGGATGTACTCGAGCATTCTGATGGTCCTCATGACACTGGCTATGCACTGCCTATCCTGCTTCAGACCCTAAATCCTTTTCTTCCTTTGTTTGTAAGCAAATTTTATTGAGGAAGACTAAATTCAGAGCTAATATTGTACTCTATTGGCAACACACACCTAGCGATACAGAATTAATACCACAGTCTCAGAATTAAGCAATAACAACCAATAGCCTGGTCATTTCCAAGGGATTAACAACTGGCTGGGGGGTGGGCACCTTGGGCCACTGCCCTCCAGCCAGTTGCTAAACCAAGGGAATAACCAGCTTTGAGGTTGTTATTGCGATTATAAGTATAATCGCAATAACAACTTCCATTTTTGCCATTTGTTTTTAGGTTTTAGCTGTGTGGTGCGAGCTGTATGTGCAACACAGTGTCAGTCTGCAGCTGGATCAGTCTTTTCCAAGACATTAATGACTAATCCTGTAACCAATCCAAAGCATCACTAGGCTCATGAATAATAATTTAGACTTATAATTCATATTACAAGTTTGGATACCATATTTGTTTTTGAGTTAACAGTTAAGACCTGTAACATTCAACAATTATCTAAGCATCCTGGAGCTAGTGACTTAGTAACAAAGTGCCAGTGGTATAAAGTATGGGAATACCACTTGTTTTATTATAATTACCTATGAGTTACTGTGTTGGGTGGGTTCCCTAGCAGTATTTTAGCCCCAAGTTACAACAATCATGAGGTATGAATTGACCCTGGGATATCCCTTTAAGTTCATAACCTCAAGTGTGGAATATTTGATCTTTAATAGCTACACAGAAGAGGTCCCAAATATTTTGAAACTTCAGTTCTTTCCTATTGACTGATAGCTGTATTTTCTCAAGTTTTAAGCATGGAGAGTAGATTTTTAACTCATAGAGAAATTGAGTGTGGGTCTCTGCTGAGCCAGTGTTGGGCTGTTGCCTTGCAAGCCTTCGTGAGAGCCAAGGATCATAACATTTATCCTTTACCGATAGTGTGCCTCCTTGGATTAGCTTCAAGTAGAATCTCAAGAGGGGATTTGGGTAACTTACATCTCAGGATCAATTCCATTAATTTGTGGACCTCATGCAAGAAAATGCTGATTTGGGGGCAAATTAGGGTCATACAAAGGAAGATGCCCTCCTCTGTCTCACATTTTGGGCACATAGGGAATTTTTTTTCAGAGTTGATGGAATGCATTTTCACTGGAGTGCAAGAAGTACAATAGAGGAAGTTAAGTTGAATCTGCCTGAGTTTGTTGCTTCAAAAGTACCTAGCTACATGGTCTGCAGCCCCTTACCATATTTCTGATGTTCATGTTAGGTCTAGATCTGTTTCTCAGTGACTTATACTGTAACACCACATAGGGACAAATGGGAGCTTCCCTGCAGTAATCTACAGTACACTGTGAGTGGTTTCGACTTTGGTTGTGGATGGAATAATTCTTCCTCTAGAGGAGATAGAGGTGAAAAGCCACCACTTCCATCCCCCTTGGTTCAAACCCTGTTAGAAGCTGTTTTAGTCACAGGTAGTCAAACAAATCACCAGCTCTCAACTGCCATTCCCTTTGAATACCCATGAAGGGTCTCAGTAACCCACCCTCATACAGCTGGCCATGTACTGTAGCCCACATTTATTTCCATCTTAGAAGATGCTGATGAACAAAGATACGGTAATGTGGTCTCCCCTTGAAGTCTACTGCTAATTCTGTGTTGCTTGATAATGTAGTCTCATACCTTAGCAGTGTGTGGCCCAATATCCAGATGTTTGCAGTGTTTTTAGTGAATGGCTTAGTTAAGCTGGGGAGTTCATGCCTCATCAGGGGAGTTTAGAGGAGACATCTATGGAGGTCTGTCCACAGAACTTCTTTCTCCACAGTTACCAATGCCAAGAACAGGCAGGTACACTCCCCTCGGGAATAACTGCAGTTGTGCAACCCCCCACACACACACACACTAGCAGAGAGTTGCAGAATGGATTGTTTAACTTTGGCTGCTTTCCCATTCCAGAGGAATTTGTGTAGCACTGTATCTAATATCTTTAAAGAAAGAACTTGGGATTTTTGTAGGTACTGTATGGCATGGAAAAGGAAAAGATATTTCAGGAACACAAACATTTTAATAATATTAAATTTTTCCTAACACTGAGAGAGGTAAGGCTCTGTATTTTTCACATTTTTTTCTCAGATTAGTCAGTAAGGGAGTGACATTTTGCATATAGAACTGAAAGAGATGTGTTAGGATATGTACTCACAAGTATGTTATCATCTGAACCACTTGGAGCCACATGGGGCTGGTTACCATATACTGCCTGTCTAGTTTCCTTATAGGAAACAACTCACTCTTTGTTTAGTTTATTCTTTGTACAGGGAGATTTTCAGATTTATCGACTGTGGCCTGTACAACTGGTAGATCTTGCACTGGATCTTGCAGACATAGCTGCAAGTCATCAGTGAATAACACTGCTTTGTGCATTCTTCCCTCTAGGTCAGTTCCTCAGATATCAGGATGACTACATATGGCCTTGGCCAAAGGCTCAAATGAGAAAATGTATAGGAAGTAGGAAAGGGGCAGTGCTGCTGGGTGCCACAGAAAGGTTTAAAAGGTAGTGTGAGCCCACCATTAATTAGAATCTGGGCTTTGAGGGTATGGTATAATATTTTATTTACTGGTCATCATTTTTTAAGTCTGTATAACCAGACTTTTAAATTGCATTACAACCACTCAGTTCATATTTTGTGTTACAACCAGGTGGTTGTAATCAGTCCCTATCAATCAAGATGAAACTTTATAAACTCACTGGCTACTATCCTACATGTGGGCAGTCAAACATCTCACCCAATGTTACAGCTCCATTTGCTCCATTACCGAGCACCCACACTCATCATTTCCCACACAAAGTTAGACTAACAACATGTAACATTTAAATATTTGTCCATATTTATCTGGTTGATCCCACCTTCACAACATTTAAAATATATTGGGCTGATCTTGCTGTTCATATCTGTCGAGCAGGGCTTCAAGGCACAGCAGCTCCATCATCAACAGATCGTGACTGACTAGTTAACTTATCGCAGTTCATACTGCAATTAAACAAAAAGGCAAAGAATAAATAAACAGATGAATACCTGTACTAGAAAAGGAAAAACAGGCAGTGTGTGTGTGTGTGTGTGTGTGTGTGTGTCTCTGTCATAAAAAAATGAAGACCAGTCATTAAATAAAATAATCCATGAGTGGCTATAGCGGAGAACTTCATGTTTCCTGTGACGAGGCCAGAAGTGGAGCGGCATGCTGCTGATCTGAGGAGAAGCTGAGAGAGCAGGGTCTTTTAAAGGCTGTTATGCTTTTAAAAAAAAGTATTTTACCATTGCTTAAATTCAATAGATCTCACCAGTTTAACTTGTGTGACTCATTGGTAAGGTGGATCAGGTGTGCTTTGTGTTCCCCTTAGGAGGAAAGACATTGATGGAGGCCAGACAGGAGAATGCTTATGGACCCTTCAGAAAGGCCTGAATCTGGACCAGCAGCCTGGTAGAAGAGTGAGAGGAGCACTTGGAAGAGAATGGTCTGGAGCATCGGAAGGATCATAACCGGAACCTGTGGTAGTGGAGGAATGGAGTAAACAGAGAGAAAACAGAGTGAAACAGAGTGAGGCGGGGAAACAGAGAGCAGTGAAGCGCCACTGATTTTCCTGATGGAGAGCAAGGAGAGCAATGGAGTGCTACAGAAGGTTTAATAGGACTGTGCAGATTATGAACACCAGGCAGGTCTGAGGTCTGAATCTTTTTATATTTTTGCATTGCACTCCTCCTCCCCCTCCACTATAACTTCAGCCCTATATAATTTCTTCTGTATGAATTGTGCCTGCAATTAACCTACCTGGTATTTCTGACCTGCTCTCCTGCCTGTATCAATATATTAAGTAACTATTAAGTAACTATTCTGAATTACAACTCCCTTCCAGCCCCACTACTTTCTTTCCCTGCTGAGATCCCTACCTGTCCATTCCTTTGGGTTATCTATAACTACCAATATAACTATGAGTTTAGGTTCCTATCAATCTACTTTTACCATTATATCTAAAACCTTGATTCCTATTCATCTGCTCCCCTCCCAGCACCGCTACCTTTCCACCTCTGCTGTTACTCCCTATCCACCCCTTTCTTTCAGGCTAAATGGTTCCATCACCATGAATTGAAGGTGTTATCCTAATGTAATGCACTTTACTTGTCCATTGTGACCTCCGTATACAATTGTACTCTTATGCTGGGCTTATTATGTTCTTTCTGTTATTTGCTATTCACCACTGCCAATATTGTTGTAATAATGTTTGCTGTTGTATGCATGTATGCATTTCCACTACCCTTCCCCCAGGACGCATTGTGAGATGAGCAACTTGTTGTTCAGTGTGCCTTTCCTGGTGAAACGTTTCAATAAATAAATAACTAAATAAATACATTTATATTTGAAACTGAATTGAAGGACAGATCTCTGAACTACCTGGAGATTTTTGCACTGCAGTGTTTGTCCTTTAATGTTTGACATTTCTTAATGTTCTCTTCGGTGTTTGTTCTTATAAGCTGTCTTAGCCATTTTTAACTATTTCTTTTCTTGAGTACAGTCTGAGTAAATATGATAAGCTGGGCAAGCTGGGTACATTCAGAGTCATTCTTATTTTAATTTTATAGCCTGCACTGTCTGTTTGCTTTTTTCCCCCTCACAACCAAAGCATCCAAAATTAAAGGCTCACTATGAAAACCTGATAATCAAAAAAGGGGGCTTCTAAGTAGCAGTGGAAAGCTGGCAATAAATCAGGTAGAGTCAGGTAGAATCAGGTAGAATGTTTTAATTGCATTTTCTTTTTGCCACTTTATTATTAGCTTTTATTCATTCTACTTACTTATTTTTATTTTTTTTAGTTTCAGGTGTTCCGCTGAAGGTCAGGTAACTTATGCAGCAGATTGAGATCAGAAGGAGGGTGGGTGGAAGAGGCGAGGGACCAGGCAGAGGTATTTAATGAGTACTTTGCCTCTGTGTTCACCAGGGAGGGATATCTACAAAGCAAGGCACAATGGGGATAGAAGCGGCAGTGAGTGGGATCAGGGGAGCAACAGAAATGGAGCAAGAGGGAGGGAGAGGTACCCCAGGGGTGTCACATCTGGATAAGGATAAAAAGGCCAGTAAGGCGGAGGGGATGGATGATGCTATCTCTGCCAAAAGGGTGTGGTTAGCCCTCAAGGCCCTAAAGAAAGACAAATCTCCTGGGCCAGATGGCATTCATCCAAGAGTATTATGGGAATTGGCGGACATACTGGCTGCACCCCTGGTGGAGCTCTTCAACAGGTGAGACAGGGAGCGTACCTAGGGATTGGCGAGAGGCACATGTGGTGCCAATCCATAAAGGGGGGTCGAGGGAAGTACCAGGTAACTATAGACCCATCAGTTTGACCTCGGTGGTGGGAAAATTAATGGAGGTATACTAAAGGAACGATTGGGGGTGTACTTGGAGGAGGTGGGAGGTCTGGATAGTCGGCAACATGGGTTTGTGCAGGTAGATCATGTCAAACCAATCTTGTGGAGTTCTACGAATGGGTAACATCAGAACTGGACAGGGGAAGGCCTGTGGATGTATTATTCTTGGACTTCAGCAAGGCGTTTGACTCTGTCCCCCACAATGGTCTGGTGGAGAAACTGATGGGGTTAGGAGTAGGCCCTTTGATGGTCAGATGGATTGAAAACTGGCTAGCTGGATGCACCCAGAGAGTAGTGGTCTGTGGGGAGCTCTGAACCCTAGAGAGGTTGGTAGTGGGGTACCGCAGGGCTCGGTCCTGGGTCCAATCCTTTTAATGCATACATATCGGACATCAGGGAGGGTATAGGGTGTGAAATGTGTCTCTTCACTGATGACTCCAAGATGGGAGCAGTAGTTGAGGGAGAAGAGGGGAGGTTGGCCCTGCAAGGGGACCTGGACACCCTGGAAAGCTGGGCTTACACATGGAAATTAAATTTCAATATCACCAAGTGCAAGGTCACCAAATGCAACATCTTGGGTGGGGAAACCCTAAACACAGATACACCCTGGGAGGGGAGGCGCTGGAGGCCTCAATAGGGGAAAAAGACCTAGGAGTCACGGTGGATGCATGTATGAATAACTCTGAGCAGTGCAGGAGAGCAGCTAGCAAGGCAAACAGGATTTTGGGATGCATCGTAAGGGACACCTCTAGGAGCAAGGAAGTGATTCCTGCCATTGTACAATGGACTGGTTAGACCACACCTGAGTACTGTGTACAGTACTGGAGACCACACTTGAAGAGGGACATACAGCTCCTGGAGAGAGTACAGAGGAGGGCAACTAAGATGATATAAGGGCTAGGGAATTTGACGTATGAGGACGGACTTGAGGAGCTCTGCCTGTTTTCATTGGAGGAGAGGAGAGACAGGGGGGACATGATTGAGGTCTTCAAGTACCTCAAGGGAATAAATAGGGTAAACATGGAGGGGATCTTTAGACTAAAGCAGGGAGGTATCACCAGAGGGCATGGTTTGAAGTTGGAAGGTGGAAGGGTGATGGGGGAAAAGAGGAGGAGGTTTTTCACTGAGAGGGTGGACCCTTGGAATGCACTGCCTGGTGAGCTGGTTCAGAGATCCACAGTGGAGGGCTTCAAGAGAGGGTGGGACAGACACAGAAAGTGGATGTATCAGATGATGGCCTGGCCCAGAGGGGTGGAAATGGATGATAGGGATTTCTGGAACACAAGGGGGGGGACCTTGGCACCCATCTAGGGATCTGAGGGTCGAGCAGACTCAATAGACCGTAAGAAAAAATTACTCACCTTAGTAATTGCTTTTCTTCTCATGGAGTCTTGCTATATTAGGACTTATTGCAGTTAGCCACTGCACTTGAACTGCCCCGGAGAGGAAAGAGTTAACTCCAGAGAATCTGGAGTTCTAAAGCCCGAGGGTGCTATACCAAAGCTCTATCTGGGCAGTTTCAAATGAAACTGTCAGATCTTTACGAAGCTAACACTAAGCAACAAGTCTGTGTGGAAAGCTCTACACTAGCCAAATGGCTACCTACTAGTAGTAATAACAACAATATAAACAACAATAGGAACAACAATAACAATAATAAGAATGAATAATGGTATTATTAGTTTTCCCCCATGACAAGCACTATTAGGACCCCCCTTCCCCAAAGACTCAAGTCCAGGAAGGGGGCCAACAAATCACTCAACACAGAAACCCTAGTTCCTAACCCTAAATAAAAGAGGGTGAAGGAAGAACTACAATGGCATGACACAGTGCTTGCACTAATTTGCCACCCCACCCCAGTAGAAGTTCTGAGAGGGGCAGGTTGTGGTGGTCCTGACATAGCAAGACTCCATGAGAAGAAAAGCAATTACTAAGGTGAGTAATTTTTCTTCAAACACCATGAAGTCTTGCTATATTAGGACTTATTAGAGATTACACAGCAGTACCTCCATGGAGGAGGGTCAGAACCTACTTAGGAAATAGGCTCTGAAGCACAGCTGTGCCAAAACGAGCATCTCTCCTGGACAGAAATCCAGGGAATAATACTTGTAAAAGTGTGAACTGTCTTCCAAGTAACAGCTCGACAGATTTCCAGAATGGGAATATCTCTAGCAGCCGCTAGAGATGCAGCTGTACACCTGGTGGAGTGAGCCCTCAGTCCTGAGGGGGCTCTCCTACCTAGTCTTTGATAACAAAAATGGATACAAGAGACAATCCACCTTGCAATTGTCCTCTTAGTGGCAGGTTCCCTTTGCCAACCTCGCCCTAGGTAAGGAAGAGTTGGAGGGATTCGAACCTGTGACCCTTGGTGTGTTACAAATACTAGCATAAGGCTCTTTTGATGTCCAAGCTGTGCAGTCTCCTCTCACCTGAGGAAGAATGCTCAGTGAAAAATCCTGGGAGAGAGATGGGTTGGTACAGGTGGAAACCTGAAACCACTTAGGGACAAACCCTGTGTTAGTCCTAGGGACTGTCTTATCCCTGTGGGGAGAGAAAAATCTTCTTCCACTGCCAGGGCCTGTAGTTCACTTATGCGTCTGGCAGAAGTGAAACCACCAGAAAAAAAAAAAACATTTTCCAAGTGAGAAGCTTGAGCTCTGCTGGGGACAGAGGTCCAAAGGGATTTGCATTAACTGAGCAATGCAAACATTCAGGCTCCATGCAGGAGCTGGTTCCCGAAAAAGGAGGGTTGGTGTGAAGCAACCCCTTAAAAACTTGGAAAACACAGGTTGAGAAGAAAAGGAAGCAGGCTTCCCTGCTTGCAGAAAAACAGAGACAGCTGCCAGAGGAACCCTTAAGGTAGCTGGCCCAAGACCTAAGGAATTTAAAATGGACCAAAAAGTCCAGAAAATGGGCAGATAAGCAGACTGTGGTATAATCTGCTTCTCAGCGCACCAGACTGAAAACCTGTTCCACTTAGGATTGTAAGTGGTCCCAGTGAAAAGCTTCCTTGAAGCCTTTAAAATATTCCGACACCTTGAAAAGGTGTAAATCAGCAAATTCTAACTCCTCAAGAGCTGCCTTGAGAAGGAGGAATTTGAGGTTGGATACCACACTCTCCCTGTGCAAAGGCCAGTAAGTCGTGGGACTCTGGGCAAGCTCAGGGTAGGGGTGGACTGTCAAGGACAGAGACAATGGGTACCAGGGCTGTCTGGCCCAGTTTGGAACAATCAGAATCGCTTTGCAGGGCTGAGATCTGATTTTACTAGTACCCTGAAAGAAAGGAAAAAGGAGGAAAGGTGTACAGAAACTTCCCTTTCCAATCCAAGTGAAAAGCGTCCAGGGGGCTGATCCAGCACTGGAGGCCTCAACAAAACAGAGAAAGTTAGTGGTTATCTGGGGCTGCGAAAAGATCTATCTGAAAATGAGCCCCATCTGGCAAGGACTGAACCCAGCACCTGAGGATTCAGAGCCCAATCCGGATGGCCCTGACAATCCTGTTGGGGCATCTGCCAGGGCATTGTCCTTCCCTGGGAGGTGAACTGCTATCAGGGAGGTGTTCAGGGAGTAAGCCAGAGACCACCACTTCATTGCTTCGGTGCACAAGGCTGATGACCGAGTGCCCCCCTGCCTGTTGATGTACCACATTATTGTGGTGTTGTCTGTCCTGACTTGAACTACCTTGTTCTGGACAGAAGCTGAAAACTCCTAAGAGCTAGAAGACAGCTCTGAGTTCCAAAAATTGATGTGGAGCAGAGATTCCTAGGGAGACCACACTCCCCTCGTGGACAGGTCGCCTAAGCGAGCTCCTCACCCTAACACAGGAGCATCCGTGGTGAGGGAATGAGGAGGACCCCTAGTTTTAGATTGCTTTGATCCTGCCACCAGTGTAGGCAGGATCAGGGATTGGGTCACTAGAACCAATTTGGAAAGGGAATCCCTCCTTTGGGACCAATAGGCCCTCAGATGGAACTAAATGTCCCTCATCTGGAATCTTGCTCCCTGCACTACAGCTGTGGAAGCAGCCATGTGCCCTAGTAGTTGTAGCAAATGCTATGCTGGTCAAGAGACTCGCAGAGTAATGGAAGATGCCAGGGCAAAGAGACTGCCTACCCTTTCAGAGGGGAGAAATGCCCTGGCTAACTTTGTGTTCAACTCTGCCCTATGAAAGTTAGTACCTGAACTGGTTCGAGAACTGACTTTGGTAAATTCAGCAGGAATCCCAGAAAGGTGAGAAGCTGCTGGGTGACTTGCAAGTGGGATTTACTTGATCTGGAGACTGACCCACTAAGAGCCAGTCATCCAGGAAAGGAAACAAAGCAATCCCTTGCCTTCTTAAAAGAGCCACTACCACAGCTAGAATTTCAATACCCTTGGGCAGAGGTAAGGCCGAAGGGCATTGCCCTGAACTGGTAGTGGCCTGAGGGGTAACCTGAGGTACTTTCGGTGAGAAGGCCTGATCAAAACATGAAAAATAGGCATCCTTGAGGTCCAGGAAAGCTAGCCAGTCCCCTGGCCTCAGCCAGAGTTAACATTTTAACTTTGTTTTCAAAAGATGCTTGTTCATGTACCTTAAATCTGAGATGGGCGCAATCTCCTGCCTTCTATAGGGTAAGAAAGTATCATGAGTAAAGCCCTTGCCCCAGTGGCAAGGAGGGACCCTCTACTGCTTTGCAGTTCAGAGGAAAAGAACCTCTGCTCCCAGGGCAAGGGATTCGAAGGATTTGAAGCGGACCTGTCTGGCTCTCATCTTTGGAAACTGTTTGAAGCTGAGAACCAGACCTATTACTTCCAGAACCACTTGTCTGAGTTAGGGACACCCAATTCTGGCTGAAATAAAAACCAACCTGCCCACTGGTATAGGAGAATCGGCCCTGGGCACCCCATCAGGGTGCCTGCTTGGCAATAGTCTTAGGCTAAGGGGAGGGGGACGGTTTACTTGTGCCCCGTCTATCTCTGCCTCTGAAGAGACCCCTCTGGCTAAAGCAGAGGAGGCCTGAGCCTCTATCTGGGCACTTTTGTAGGTAATCATCCCTGTTTTTCATATAGCTTTCTGTTTGTTCCTCAAACAGAGAATTACCCACAACAAGAAACAAATCCATAGACTTTGACAGAGTATCTTGGGACAGATTAGTGCATCTGAGCCATGCCAACCTACGGAAAGCTACAGAAGTGGTCATGACCCTAGAGAAAACAAGATTAACACTAACAGCAGTATGAACTTGAACTTAGAGGCTTCAGTGCCATTAGCAGCCACCTGTTCCAACCCGCTAGCCAGCTGGCCATGGGCCTGCTTGGCTAACTGCAATACTGCATCCCACCTAGATTTCCGAAATCTAGCCACATAAGCCATACAACTTGCCTGTCTGAGTCCCACAGAAGCTGCCATATACTGTTTTCTTGTCATGGCATCAATCCTCCTGGAATCCTATTCAGGAGGATGTGAGGCCAGGAACTAACTTGACACAGGCTGCAGCTTGTACCACACCTACATGACTACACTGCTCAGTGAGGAAGTCTGTAACAGAGCCTGACGAAATACACCTTCTGTCCATTTTTTTATCTTACAGGAGGGACAGAAAGAGGAATCTTATAAAATCTTTGTTGTTTACTTCCTAAATGACTTATGCAAAGGAAAGACAACCTCCTAGCCCATCATTCCTACATAATCAGGCTCCCCTTTACTCATCCATAGCCTCCTCTAAAGGAAGCTGGGGGATTCTGCAAGCTTTTGTAAAACATAAACTGAGAAAAGGACTCAGACAGAAAAGGAGGAGATTCTAAAGTCTGTCTGGAGAAATGTCCACTAAGTGGGCATGTCCAGACCCTACCAGCCACACATGTATTGATCAAATTTCTCCTCCCACTCCTGTGGTTCATAACAATTCCTCAACATCATAAACCTGAACCACTGGAACTGAACGAGCCACCTTTACCAACTGTAGATGGTTCGACAGGACCTAGAAACAGTGACTGGACAATCTGTATGGCTTAATTACTTCTGCAGCAGTTGGAGAGACAATCTTGGACTCCAAACCTACTGATTTCTCTGTCATATTCATTTTTTTTTTTAAACTGGTTCCTCTGAACCATCCTTGCCCGAGAAGTCTAGCCCTGGTCAGAGGCACTCCCTCTGGTCCAGTGGGTACTGGACCGGCTGGCCATCCGGTCAGCGGACTTTGGCTCAATAGTTCCCTGAGCCGCCCTATCTCTTTCAGGGTGGCTGCAGGGAAATTTTAAACACCTGGCAGTCTGACAGGAGGTGGTCAGCCCCAGACAATAAACACAAGTGGTGTGTGGGTCAGCCTTGGCAAAGGCTTCCCCACAGCATCACAGTGTTGAAACCCAGTGGGCCTGTTTTTTCTTTTTGGGTTTCTCAGACATAATGCCAGCCTAACCAAAAACTTGCCCTTTTTATGGCCGTGCCAGGCAAGACACCCTTATCGGTTCCTAACCATTTCACGGGTATTTGAAAAAACCCTATTTAAAAATCAAGGTTTTTTTAGAACCAATAAGAACCGGGTACCGCACTCTAAAAGCCCAAAACTTTAAAACGTTAAAATAAGCAAACTGATCGGTTCAAAACCGAACCGATAACTAAATTTCCACACAGACTTTACATTTTGTACTTACGGTTTACCAGATAGAGCTTTAACCGAAATGCGGTAAAATAATTACTTTTTGCCAGTTCAAATGAACCGAAAATACTCGCTTGACCGAAATGAACCGAGCTGAAGGAGCTGATCTCGGGCGACAGTTCAGTGAAGCGGAGTAAAGAATCTGACAGTTTCATTTGAAACTGCCCAGATAGAGCTTTGGTATAGCGCCCTCGCGCTTTAGAACTCCAGATTCTCTGGAGTTAACTCTTTCCTCTCCGGGGCAGTTCAAGTGCAGTGGCTAACTGCAATAAGTCCTAATATAGCAAAACTTCATGGTGTTTGAAGGCCTAATCTGCTGGCAAATAGTATGTTAATATGTTAGTAAGTGCCTAAGGTGCATGCGTTGGCATTCTGAGGTTGTCAATGCCATCTTAGTTACAGTAAATGAGAAAGAAAGAAAGTAGGTCTGACCTCTTAGCATTTCAGTATTGTTTGCATGATCATTAATATTAACACCGGACTAAAAGTTAAAAATTATTTTTTTTTACCAGATAAATAATCCAAACTAGATTCTACTCATTTCAAGGCTCAAACTTATATTTATTTATAGCTAAGGATATAATTTTAATGCATTTATATATTTTACATATTGTTATTTATTTTAAACTCAAATGAGCATTGGAAACATTGGGGTACTGAGACACTGAGTGAATCAGCAATTGTTGGCTTGCATTCTTTTTTTGCATTCAGAGGCCCGGATATTCAAAAGGGTTACGCCATGTGCAATAGGGTTACGCCAGCGCAAGTCCGAAAATGTGCCATTCTGTGATATTCAGCGGGAGGCAGATGCGCCCCCCAAAATCATGCTGAGCAATAGTGCAATGATAATGAATGTATGCACAACTGAAGGGGGATGAACCATGCATAAATGGCGCAGTGCGATATTCAACAACATGCACCATGCGCAATAGGGGAGTAAGCGGAAGTTGCGCAATAGTGGAAATGAGCCAAAATAAAAAGGAACGAGGGAGAGGTGCAAGAACGCTACAGGGAAGGCACATGAGACTGAACTCTAGCCACACAAACAGGGCAGGAGGGACACACAGGGCAGGCCAGGGAATGGGCACTCTGAACACAGAGGCACAGGGAAGGTGTGGGGAGCCACAGCCAGTGCAGAAGGGGGAAGTGCCACACAGCACTGAGGCCACCACAGGAAGGTGTTCCCGGTGCAGGGGAAGTAGCAGCCAGGACAGCGGGGGGAACACAGAAACAGTTGCCGGGGGGGTGAACACAAGCCAGGGACATGGCCAGTGCCACCATCCAGATGGAGGAAGTAATGAGGGGGGGTGAAAAGGCAGGCAGCAGGGGGGTGGAAGGGCCTGTCGGTGGTATGCCCCCAACAGGCAGTACCGAGCCCGCACCAGCTTCGAGCTGTACAGCGATACTGAGATCGTGGGCCGGTACCACCTGAATCAGGCAATTCTGAGGTGGCTCTGTGAGCTGTGCAGTGATGTGATGCAGGTACCCACACGATGGAGCCATGCTCTGTCAGTGGAGACTAAAGTGACTGCTTGCATGTGCTTGCTCGCCATGGGTACCATCCAGAGACCAACAGGGGACACCACAGGCATAACCCAGTCGGCCGCGTCACGCCACCTCACCCAATTCCTCAGTGCACTGCTGCCACATGCTGCAGAGTACATCCATTTCCCAAGCACACCGGTGGAGCGCACAGCAAACATACAGGAGTTCCATAGGGTAGCAAGTATGCCTGGCATGCTAGGGGCAATAGACTGCACCCATGTGGCCATCCGCACACCACCTGGCCCTGAGGGGGTCACATATATCAATCGGAAGGGCTATACTAGCATCAACTGCCAGGTGATGTGCAATGCCAAGGGGCACATAATCAATGTCTGTGCCACGCACCCTGGAGGACCACATGATGCCTTCATCTGGCACCAGTCAGCACTGTGCCACAGATTCGAGAGTGGGGACATCCCCACTGGCCACTTAGTGGGTGAGTATGCAAACCACATGGACAAACATAGAGCTTGGGAGGGGCATGGTCAGAGGTGACATGGGTAGTGGCCTACATGGCCCAAGGCAGGGCGATGCTGATCACCAAACTAACCTCCACCCTCTACACACAGGTGACAGTGGATACCCACTCCGTCCCTGGCTGCTCACACCATACCAATGACCCGCGACCCCTTCGCTTCAATGCTACAATGAGGCACATGCCACCACATGCAATGTCATCAAGTGGGTGTTCGGGATGCTGAAGGCTTGTTTCCGTTGCCTGGACACCTCCGGTGGTGCTCTACAGTACAGCCCCTCAAAGGCCTGCGGGCTATTCCTGGCCTGTTGCATCCTGCACAACATGGCCAACGAATGTGGGATAGCCGTACAGGTCGAAGAGGGGGACAGCAATGGGGACGATGAGGATGCAGGTGATGATGGTGATGGGCAGCCCCCCCTTTGGTGACGGGACCCCTGACTGCTCCGGCTGGCACAGCTGCACCAGGACACCATCACAGAGGAGCACTTCAGCCAACCCAGGTAAGTCATGGGGCCATGTGCAACCACCAGTGGCAAAGGTACAACCCACAAACACACATGGACACTCACCAGGGGTGCATGCTGTCAAGGGAAGTGGCCGGGCATGGAACCACACAAACCCAGAAGGGATGGGTGAGGTCTAACATGGCACGTGGTCATACACACACACACACCTCACCAGACATGCACAAAGGGTAGGAGGCACACTGACCCAGACTGCCACCCCTAGCCACACACATGTCCACAGACCACCACACCCACTGCCTGTCATTGTGCATGTGTCAGACGCTGGGCACCATTGCACAGTGGCTACAGTGCAATGCAGGCATTATCATGCTCATGCAACTGCGGACAGCAGCTGGGAGGGTGTGCTGATGGACTAGGTGTGTGCATGCAGGGCCAGGTACCCACCCGTGCATTGCCCGCTGAATGACACAATGCACACAGGGCAGCATCAAACATTAGACATGCTGGGAGACAGGTCAGTCACGCACCACAGTGCCACGGCCACCATGGATGCTTGGGCAGCCCCGCCGAGACCTGCCAGCAGTGACAGGCTGACCACTGGCCTCATGGGGTGGCACCGATGGTCCCCCTGGGTTCCACTGTGTGAACGTGATCATGCTCGCACAGGGGTCTGCAGCACACTGAACAAGCCTGTGCCAGGCATGCTCAGGATGCCCACGGCTGAACCCAGTGTTGACAAGGATCGTGTCGCATGACACCGGGAACAGGGGGTGGAAATTGCACTGTGTGGTGTCTGCGATGCATGGGCAAGTAACTGTGCCCATTGTGGCCATGACAGCTGTGAATGCCTGTGTCTGCCTGTCAATAGCAGCGGTCACATCCTCCCACAACCGGTCCATCCCTGCCAGGAGCAGAGCGGTGTCTCTTCTGCGATGCTCCTCTGCCTGGCGCAGAGCCGCACTCAGTGCATCCACCGCCATCACAAGCCGCATCTGCTGATTGACTGATGCTTGCAGTAAGCGGGTGTACTCATCCAAGAGGTCATCTGCCTGATCGGCATGCTGTCCCTCAGGGTGTTCACAGCCCTGATGCTCATCACCCCTTGAAGGTGGGCGTTGCACACCAGGGCCAGGCCTGGGCATGTCCACAGGTGGTGCACTGACGCCACTCCCTGACACTGTACCCCCCATGCCCATTAGCCGACTGCTGATGCTGCCCCTCCGGCTGCCACTCCCCAGGGCTCAGTGGTGCCACCACAATGGCTGCAACAGTCCCACTGTCCTGGACACACACCAGTGCTGCCCCACTGGTGCAGACAGGCACAGGCTGGGACTGTGATAACACGCAGGCCTCCATGGCGGCACCACCCACAGCCATGGCCGCGATGTCACCTGCTGTGTGGCCATCCTGTGGCACACATGTGTCACTGCCCATGAAGTTAGCTCCATCATCATCGGTGACGGATCTGGCACCAGCCTGAGTCTCAGCATGTTGGCATCCGTGGACACTGGCATGCTGGGACACAGGCAGGGCCTCCTTTGCACCTGCTCTACCAACATCAGTCCAGATGTCCAGGTGGGCCCACTGTTGCCCTGATCCCCCGTATTCCTGTGGAGGTGGATGGGCCCTCCTCCATCTCCATGTGACTGGCCTCAGTGGAGAAGCCCACCACCGCTGACCAATGCAGATGCTCAGGAGCTGTAAGGGAAAAAAAGTAGCATTACTGCATGTGACCTACCCTATCCCCCCGATAGACAGACCATGACCTACCATGCAGTGACAGGCTACCACCCATCTGGAATCCACCACCCAGAACACAATCAGTGGTGCAACGCTGCATGCTGCCAGCAACCCACTTATCCTGTGGGGTCAGGTGTAGCACCTCCGGCTGCCCCCCACCAGTCGCAGACCATGCTGCCCTGATGGCTGCCACCTTCTCCTTAATCCTCCGCCTGTCTGTGCCCATCTTCTTCTTGCACTCCTGCACGGAGCACTGGTGGCTGCCATGCAGGTTTACAGCATGCGCCACCTCCTCCCATGCAGCAGCACTGGCCTGTGGTGTTTCCTGCAGTCCACTGAGAAGTGGCTCCTGGTCGAGGTAGGCCTCGAACAGGGCATCTGTCTTGGCCTTTGTAAAATTTGTCCTCCTCTTCCTCCCACGACTCTGTTCCTCTTCCTCCACCACAAGCTCAGTCATGATTCATCCTGTGAGAATGACAGGTGTTATCTGTGATTGTGCAGTCCTATGCATGTCCCAAACACCGCAGTCAACACTCCCAAACAGCATGCAACTCACCGCAATAGACTGCAGTAACCGACTATGGCCAGTGTATCCCAATGTCACACTTTTATAGGGCAACCCATGCAAATGAGGCGAGGCGCATCTTTAAATGGATGCAAATGCAGTGAATGCGCCATTGAATGGCTGATTAGATGATTTGCATATGCCAGCTGAATATCTCACTGTTGCGCTTTGCACAATTGTGTTGAACATGCTGAACCAAGGGTGCAGTTCTGTGACATGCGCAGTACACACCTAAGTGCGCATGCCCGGGTTGATGACACAGGCGCCTGCCACGCTGCTGATGTGCTGTGCATGGGAGGCAATGCAGGGCATGGCCACCATTGTGCCAGTGGCACCACGGCGAGGTTCACCTATATGGCGCTGTGGCACTGGGACGTCATAGACGCAATGGGGCAACAGCACTGTAGGCCACTACAGGAGGTGGCACACAGGCACCCAATTGCACTACACACATTGGGTTCCAATCGCACTGTGGCTGTCCGTGCGGCAGAGACCCTTAACCCTGTACCCAACCTTTGCCCTCTAGGTGCCATGCGTCAGGCATGGGTGCACCACTATCACGCTGTTCAGTGACAGCATGCTAGGGAATGGCAGTGCTGTACCATGCAGCTTCTGCATGTGGCAGGACCACGTTGCAGAGCACCATTTTGCTTGAACCGGGCAGCAGAGATGGCGCAGAGGCATGGTGTGGAGCCAGATAGAGCTCGCCAACCTGGTGGCGATAGTTGAGCACCATGTTGGGGCTTTGTTTGGGGAGGCACCTCTGGACAGGGCCAGGAGTGTGGCATGGCAAGGGGTGGCCGACGCCCTGGAGGAGGTATGGGGCAGATGGCGGAGCAGTGCCGCCACCGTTATGGGGACCTGAGGCACAGGGACCTGGACCTGCTTGCCTGCCTGCGGGCACATGCCAGGATGGGCACAGTGCCACTGCCAGGTAGGTGCAACATCCATACACTTTTATCGTCCATACGGGTATCACAGTTGCATGTGTCCGGCACATGGGGGGGGCTGTCTGGTGTTGGCCGTGGTGATGGTATTGGGGTGTGGAGTGGGTGGGTCTGGCTGTGTGGGATTGCACACAAATGGGGGTGGGGGGACTTTGCTATGGGATTGTACTGATGTTCCTCTCTCCATGTTTGCACTTTAGGGCCAGAAGAATGGTGGCACAACAGGGAGGGGAGGCACCACATGTTGGAGCAGAGGGAAAGGAGGGATGAAGGTGGTCTGCGGCGCATGGACCAGCCTGCTGATGGTGAGTGCCTTACATCCATGATTACTATTGCATGCTGTATAACTGGGCGGGCAATGGGCATGGCCACCATCCATTAACACCACTGCCATGCACGCAACTTGTTACAGTCAGCACTGTCCAGTGGCACTGCATGTCTGGGAGTGCATCAATGGTGGTTCATGCATGCACCAGACACATGGCTGTGGCACTGCCTTCACACCACATAGCCAAGTCACTGTACGGCCATGGTGGTGCTGTGCAGGACAGGGGTGGTGGGTGTGTGCAGTGGTCCACATGGCTGTGGCTGCCTGGGTGGGCAGGTCTTGTGGACATAGTCACTGTGGGTGGTCGTACATCATCACCAGGAAGTGTCACATGGCTGTATGCCATGCACAATGGGTGGGCTGCAGGGGGATGGACAGTCACACCTATTGACTCTGCTCCCTTGTCCTAGGTGGCCACAGACTTCTGCAGATCCAGCAGGACATTCAAGAGCTGCTGTGGGTGGTGAGGGAGACATTAGAGATCCTGTGCTGAACACACCGCCACGAGGTCAGGAGAAGGAGGAGCTCTCATCGGCGCCAGGAAGAAGAGGACTGGGATCGCCATTGAAGTCCCCATGCCCCGACTACCACCTTCCCCCCTTTGACCCACCCTCACACTCCTTCCTCCCTCTCCCATATGTTCACCCCTGCCCTTAGCCACCCCCACCTGTTATGTGGCCCTTCCCCCACTCTTGTATATAGTTGTAAATAGTTTTACTTTATATTTTTTAATGTATACATTTTGTTATAACAACTGTGGTGGTCTCTGATTTGCAGCGGGCTACAGGTGCTCAGCTGCAGTGGTGTGCATGGTGTCAGGGGTGGTGCACGCATGGGCGTGTGTGTGTGCAGAGGTGAACCACCTATGGTGTGGACAGGGAGATCAGTCACTGTCTGTGGTTTGTGTGTTGTACTCTGTGCACTGGATGCCTGTGTGCAGTGGTCCACAGGGCCTGCACTGTGTGCATGGCACCCCCTGTCAGACCATCCATAACCTGTGCAGCTGACACCTTTGCATGTCTGTGATATGCACGGTCTGCTGGCGCATCAGTGGTGGCTGTCCATGCTGGATAACAACTGTACCCGGCACAATGCCTGGTTGACTGCCATCACCATTATGATGCACGTACAGTATGCCTCCAGTGGCACTGTCCCCATCCATGCTGTCACTTGTGTCTGTTGCAGGGGATGTGCTCCAGTGTCTGCCACTTGTGCTCCGACAGCATGCTGGTGGCATACAGCTTCATGGTGCCTGTGCAGGGTGGCTGGCACACCTGTGCAATGTAGGGGTGCTGGCCATGTGTACACATCAGCGATGATCACACGTCAGTGGCTTGGTTGACCCGCTACTGTGTCCCTGTGTTGCTGTGCCCTTGGGTATGAGTGGAGGTTTGTCCATGCACTGTGTTGCATCCTGTGTGGTGCATGCCTCCATGCTATACTGTGCATGTCTGTGCTGGCTGTTGTGGCCAGTGCTGGGACAGGATGTGTCCTTGGGAGGGTGTGCAGGGTGCTGTACCACTGGAGGTGGGCTCCGGGGCATGCCCTGTTGTATGTGGGGTACCTCACGTGCTGAAGCATGGTCGGTCTCTCAGCTGTACCTCAGAGGGGACATGCAGGGCGGCACTGTGTATGCATCTGTTGCATCACTGTCTCCTGCCACCCACTGCAGGGTGCCCATGGTGGGGCTGCCTTGCATGGCTCCATGGTGCACAGGGTTGCATTGTCACAGTGGGGGTGGTGGCATGCATGGGGTGTCCTGCACTGTTGGGTGCTACTCCTGGGCAGGGTGTATGGGGATCATGATGCAGGGTGTGCTCTGCATTGGTGGGATGATGTGGTATGGGGTGGTCGGACATCCTTGTCTGCCAGTCACAGCTTGACAGGGGGTGTGCTGGGGAACCATGGCCCTGCTGTGGGTTGGTTGCTGGTATCCATGGGCTGGTGGTTATTCCAGCTCTCCCCCAGTTGTGCAGTGCATAGGGTGTGGGGGGCAATGTCTGTTCTGCTGTGTGTGCCTCTGCCCATCTGTTGCATGGGTGCTGGGCCCCTGCATCCCTGGTTGTGCTGTTGCATTGCTGCCCTGCTGCTGGGGGTGTCTCTGGTTGCACTATGGTGCATCTGACTGCTCATCTGAACATCCCTTGTTGCGCTATGGTGCATCAGATATGCTCAGCTTCACCTCCCTAGTTGTACTATGGCGCAGGTGGTGTGATATTCAGTCGTCAGCCATAGGCGCATCTTGGCCTGAGTGTATTTCAGTTTGCTATATTGTTATATTGCTATATTAATTGCATTAACTTAACCAATCACACTGAACACATTGGTCACATGGATTACACAAATTGTTTTAATTATGTTAATTGTCTTGATTAAGTGGTTGGATAGAAGGTAACAAGAAAGTTGCTTAACCCCCTATAACCCCTTACATTATGCTGGTAGAAACCAGAAGTGGCAAAACTAATCCTAAACCTATGGACGTACTACAAAACTACATTTATACACCCATGTCTTTAACATAGTTGGCAGTTTGCACTTTAAATAAAAAACAAAAATCTCCTGGTTTATTAAAAAAAAATAATGGGAAGGCAACACTTAGAAAGAAGAGCAATAAGGCTGAAATAACCTCCAGCCCATAGAGTAAAATAGCACAGAAATAAGGCACTTCCTAGACATTAAAACATATACTGCAAAGGAGAAACATCAGAAAAATCATAACATGATTGGATGTACAAAATATTTGGAGGTAACTACACCTACCGCAGAGCTGAATATTGACTTTTCGGATGTTTTTGTAAATTTTGTAAAATCTTAGCAAAACAGTGACAGACATGAGACACTCCATAAGAAATCCAATTAACATAAATAGAGAATTAGTAAATGCAACAAAACAAAAACAACTCTTAAGCAAGATTTAAAGCAGCATAATAGGGATTTAGAAAGCTAATTTTTCCAGCAATCTACTGGGCAAAATCATACAGTTGAATAGGATTGCACCCAAGTAATAAGCCCAGATGATTTTGATGAGGTATCACTCCCTAACATGGGTGACATTACTAAAGATTTGGCCACAGCCATGGAAGATCCATACATGGCCAATATAATGCTATATGAACAAATTATAACTATCAGACAGGAAATATCATTCATTAAGGGTATTTGCATGGAAAATAAAACAAAACTAGATACATTAAAACAGGAAGAAGGAAATGGAAAAAAAACTGGTATGAACAGGACCAAATTAAAGATAACAATATTGATAACAACAGTCAATTGCCTGAGACAACAGAATGGGATCAAAGAACTGTAGATGTAAGAAGTTGTAATAACAAGTGATAGAAATATTGAAACTTCACAGCTGGAAACTGAGCCCATTTGTATGGTGGATGAAGAATCTAGCATGGAATTTGATTTGGAACTTGAACTAATAATGCTACCAAATGAAAATATATGACAGGACAACATAGTGGAGGCATTAAAAATGGAAAATCCTGCCCTGTGGCAAAAGGGAGAAATTCAAAAAAAGGAAACAAATCATGAGAAAGAAAAAATAAGAACAAAAATAGAAGGCAAAACCCCCAAGGAATGCAGAAAATGAAACTGACAAGGAGAATATATTGGACAACAGCATTAAGTGGAAAGCAAAAAAAAAACACACTCTGAAATCAGGAATATTTGAACAATGGATAGCTGAAAGGAGTTCATTAAACAAAAAACTACAGAATAAAAAAAACTAAAAACACAAAATCTACACACAAGGCACTTAAAAAGAAGGAGAAGAGGGGGGACTCCAAAATAGAAAATGGAAAAGGTGACAATGAAATTCATGAGACAAAAAAGCAGTACAAACTACAGAGAGCAATAAACTAATGACAGATAAAAAAAACCCTTTAAAATTAAGGTAGCAGATATCACAGCAGAAGATCCTAATAATAATAATACAAGCAAAAATAGGGGAAACAAGCTAGAAACACAAGACTCTCAAAAATTTCACACTTTTTTTGAAGAAAGCAATGGACACACATTTTGTCCAGCCATTCAATAAAATTGGAGTTTTAGGAAGTGAAAATGAGAAAATATTGAATGCAATTTTCAAAAACTTTTTAAACACAATATTAGAGGGGAATCTGAATATATTAAAGAACATATGTGTGTGCAGTTCTATTGAGGATGCAGAGTTGGTCCTAATAGTATCAGACCAATTCTACACACTAAAGGCCATAGAAAATTTAAGGGAAAAGACCAAAAATATGATCATAGAGATAGACAAGTTAGCAACCCTATGCTCTCTATTCCCTGAATACTATAATCAAAAGAATGAACCAGTTCATAAGAAAACAATGAAGACATTGTCTATTTTTGGATTAAATTACTTTCCCAAAGAAACTAAACAAAATCTAAAAATAAAGGTAGGAGAATTATTGTAGAATATATTAAAAACAGAAAATGTGAGCATTGCATTAAACAAAGTGATTTGTTGTGAACAGAATGGTCAAATTACAATATGGATAAACAATGAAAGTCTGTACTCAGAAATGATCCCAAGAGCATTTATATTAGACCAACTGGGGATTCACATTTATGAAGACCTACCCAGGGGAGATAATGGGAGAGAGATAATCACATCTGAAATATGACTGAACTGGATTCAAACAACTTATATATTTGCACCATTAGAGAATCTGCCAGTAGAATGACAGTCAACTAAGGAGTTAGGGCTCAATAGAACACGAGCAGTGGAGCCTATAGACATACAAAAAGACAGTGAAAATACAATATTATCATGGAATGTGTCTGGTCTAAAAGACAAGTTGTCTGAACCAGAATGTATAGATTATATCAACAGATTTGAGTGTGTTTGCCTTCAAAAGACATGGATAAAAGAGAACATTAAAATTAATGGGTATATGTCATTTAGCAAACATGCCAAAAAAAGAAGAGGTTTGGAAGGAATGCAGACAGAGATAGCAAAACCTCTGGCAGCCATGGATGGTACCAGAGGATTGGAGAAGGGCATATGTGGTCCCTCTATACAAATCTGGTAGCAAGGAAGAGGTGGGGAACTGTAGGTCGGTCAGCTTCATCTCAGTAGTGGGGAAGATCATGGAGACATTGCTAAAAGAAAGGATATTGAGGCATCTAGAAGTCATCAGAGCCCAGGACCATAGGTAACACAGATTCACAGTGGGGAGGTCATGTCAGACAAATCTGGTTGATTTCTTTGACTGTGTGACAAAGGAAATAAATCAGGGTGGAGCAATGGGGGTCACTTACATTGATTTCAGCAAAGCCTTTGACACCGTCCCACATAGGAAGATGATAAACAAGCAGGGTAGGCTGGGCATGGGGGACAGGGTGGTAAACTGGGTTAGACACTGGCTAACAAACAGAAGGCAGAGTGTGGTGGTAAATGGGGTGAAGTCTGGGGAGAAGGGGTGACCAGTGGGGTGCCTCAGGGATTGGTCCTGGGGGCATTTAAGGACATTTTTGCAACAAACATTTAGGATTGTACTGGTGGCTGAGGATTGATTTAATTTTAATTCCTGAGTTCAGTAGAGTGGTTTGTGTAAGTGGAGTGGTCTGTTAAATTGTTGTGCTGGTTGTCTTATTGAAAGGAAGTGCAGCACTCACCCGGGTGGTGGGTCAGAGGTATAGCTGATTGTTTTCTGAAGGTCATGGGCTGGGAGCCAACCACCCCAGTCGTCTCATTTAGTTTATACCCGAGGTTCTGACATCATTTCCAGAAGAAGGTAAGAGGCATACATCTGTCATATCCTTAACAACCCAGCACAGTGCATAGAGGGTAAGCACACATACACACAAACAAAAAAAGGCAAAAAAAATGTATATATATATTAAGCAGAATGGGAGAGAGACATGTGGGGAGTGGTGCAATGCACTGGCTGTGGGGCGGAGGTTTTCCAGGAGACATTCTGGAGGCTACATTACTGCCCTATTTGCAGGCAACTGTGTGCTCTGAGGGAGGAGGTTGCCTGTCTCCAGGCTGAAATGGCAAGGAGTAGGAAAGCCTCCCCCACCCAAAGAACACCAGTACCACCACCGCTGTCTCAAAGGTTGCCAAGAAAGAGGAGCAATTGGACCACAGTGAACTCAGGGAGGATGAGGGTGGTGGAACAGAGGAGCATCCTTCCAGCTGTACCTCTCCACAACTCATATGTCATTCTGATGGAGCGTGTTCCTCTGTGGAGGTGCCTGTAATGGAGAACAAGGAGGATGCTGGGAACTTCAACAAGGGAGACCCATAGGAGGGTGGCCAGGGACACCATGGAGGAAGGAAACAGCTCCTGGTGGGGGACTCAGCTGTTAGAGGAGTAGAACTTGGGGGGGGAGAGGGGAGAGGGAAGTAAGGTGCCTGCCTGGTGCCATGGCTTGGAGGGACAGGAAGTAAATCCTCAGGATTGTGGGAGCAGCATCATGGGAGAGGGAGATACACATCATTGTCCACCTTGGGATAAATGACCTAGCTGGACATGGGATCAGGGCCATGCAGGAGAAGTTTGTGGAGTTGGGGAGGGGCCTTAGACAGTTAGCACGCACAGTAACCTTCTAGGAGGTGCTGCCTGTCTATGGCATGGGTGAAGCTAGGGTACTTTTCACCATGCAGTTCAATGAATGGTTGAAAGACTAGTGCGGAGCATAGGGATTTGGCTTCATTGGGGACAGGGGGTCCACCTTGAGGGATGTGGGCCTATACTGGCAGGATGGTCTGCATCTGTCCAGAAGGGGAACCAGGCTCCTAGGTGATAGGTTTAAATGCTTCATTGACAAGCTTTTAAACTAGCCAAGGGGGAGGCACTGAGATGAAGCAGGAAATTCCAAGCCACTCCCCACAAAACAAGGTAGTTAATGAGGTAAACACCAAGTTACAGAGGTTGATAGGGAGCAGGACTGGGGTAAATGGAGGAAAGGGCAAAGGCAGTAAGGGCAGGGATGGGGCAAAAAGGGTAAGGCCATCATAACATGGAGGGCAATGAGTACAAATGTCTGTAGTCTGGGTAACAAGCTTCCTGAGCTAGTGGCCCTGATGGACAAGGGATACCTGGATATCGTGGCAGTCATAGAAACATGGTACACAGAGAACCTTGACTGGGATGTCATCATACCAGGGTAAACAATCTACAGGAGGGATAGGGAGGGTAAAAGAGGAGGAGGAGGAGTAGCTCTCTATGTAAGGGAAAGGATCAAAGCAATAGCACTAAAGGATAAACAGGGCAGAGAAGAGGCACTGTGGGTCACCTTGGAGACAGGTAGTGGTACCACAATCTGTACAGGGGTTGTATACAGACCCCCATCTCACGGGGAGGAAATGGACAAGGAAATGATAGAAGGCATCCTCAGAATGACAGAAAAAGGGGAGGTATCATTGATGGGGAACCTGAGTATGCCAGATGATAACTGGAGCACATTTACTGCAGCCATATCCAAGGGTAGGGTCATTCTTGATGCCCTACAGGGGGCATACCTCAAACAGTTAGTGTGGTAACCTACTCAGGAGGGAGCAATCTTGGACCTGGTACTTTCAAAAGGGGATAGAGAGAGGATCACAGATTTAGAAGTGGGTAGCCATCTGGGAACAAATGACCACCACACATTGTGGTTCACAATTAACACAACCGTGGAGTCAAGCCATACAAAAGCGAGGGTACTGGACTTTAGGAGGGCTGACTTTGGCCAAATGTGGGCATGCCTAAGGAATGTACTACCAAATGGGCAAAAAGAAGTGGGTGGAAGAACAATGGGGAAAAATCAAAACTGCTTTCATAGAGGCAATAAGTCTGTGTGAAGCAAATACAGAAAACAAAACAAAATAAAAAAACACTATGGTTCTCAAAAGACATGGTGGGGAAGGCTAGGGAGAAAAGGATAGCATTCAGGAAGTATAAGAAATCACAGAAGGAGCAGGATAGAGAACTGTATCAGTTAAAGCAGAAGGAAGCGGGGAAGGCAGTCAGAATAGTGAAGGCCCAAACTGAGGAAAAGATTGCCAACTCAGCTAAGAAAGGGGATAAAACCTTTTATAGGTACATCAGGGAGAGAAGGGAGACCAAGGGAAAGATAGTGAGGCTTAATAAAGGGGAGGGGTGGTGGGCAGAGGGTGACAGTGAAACGGCAGAGATACTGAATGAATACTTTTGCTCAGTATTCACAAAAGAAGAAGAGGGGGAGGTACCTAAACCAAACAATTGAAACACTCTGGGCAGAGGGGTCGACAGCAGTCCATTCACAGAAGAAAGGGTCCAGAAAGAACTCCTAAAACTCAGAGTGGACAAAGCAATGGGGCCTGATAGAAACATAGAAACATAGAATTTGACGGCAGATAAGGACCGCTTGGGCCAACTAGTCTGACCATTTTCCTACCTAACAGATAAGCTGCAGATCTTAGTCAGCCAACAGCTTACTTCCTCCTACTCCCCACTAGGACTGTCTTATGTCTGTCCCATGCATTCATGAATTCCCCCACTGTTCTTGACCCCATGACCTCCATGCATCCACAACCCTCTCCGTGAAAAAATACTTCCTCACATTACCTCTGAGCCATTCCCCCTCTATCTTCAAGTTGTGCCTCCTTGTTCTTGCACATCTCTTTTTCTGAAAGATGCTACCCTCTTGGACTTTGTTGATTCCCTTGAGGTACTTCAAAGTTTCTGTCATGTCCCCTCTCCTCCCTTCTTTCCTCTAGGGTATACATATTAAGCTCCTTTAGTCTTTCTTTGTATGTCTTCTGGTGCAGACCCTCACCATTTTGGTTACCCTCCTCTGGACAGCCTCCACTCTGTCTATGTCTTTGCGGAGATGGGGTCTCCAGAACTGCACACAGTACTCCAGATGGGGTCTCACCAACTGTTGTACAAAGGGATGACAACTTCCTGTTTTCTACTATTGATGCCTCTCCCTATGCATCCTAGTATCCCCCCAGCCTTCCTTACTGCCTTCTCACATTGCTTGCCCACCTTTAGGTCATTTGATATAATTACCCCCAGGTCCCTTTCCATTTTTACAGTTGTCAGTATCTCACCCCCATTGTGTACTTTTCCCCTGGGTTTTTGTTTCCCAGGTGCATTACCTTGCACTTCTTTGCATTGAATCTGAGCTGCCATACATTTGACCATTCCTTGAACCTTTGCCAAGTCCCTTCTCATCCTTTCCACCCCATCTTGTGTATCAACCCTGTTGCAGATCTTTGTGTCATCTGCAAAGGGATATACTTTTCCTTCCAGTTCCTCTGCAATGTCACTTATAAAGACATAAAAAGCTACTGGTCTCAGTGCTGAACCCTGAGGTACCCCTCTAGTAACTCTCCTTTCTTCACTGTGGACTCTGTTTACTACTACCCTTTGCATTCTGTTGTCTAGCCAATTGTTTATCCAGGCTACCACCTTGGGACCCACTCCAAGGCTGGCTAACTTGTGTATTAATCTTTTGTGTGGGACTGTATCAAATGCCTTGCTAAAATCTTGGTAGACCATGTCCACAGCCCCTCCCTGGTCTACTACTTTCGTCACCCAGTCAAAGAAATCTATTAGATTCATCTGACATGGCCTCCCCATCATGAATCCATGCTGCCTTGGGTCCTGTGCCCCACTGGCCTCTAGGTACTCAACAATTCTTTCCTTCAGAAGTGATTTCATCATTTTCCCTACCACTGAGGTCAAACTAACTGGTCTGTAGTTTCCTGCCTCTGTCCCGCTCCCACTTTTGTGAAGAGGAATCACATCTGCCTACCTCCAGTCCTCAGATACCACCCCATCCTCCCATGATTTGTTAAATAGAGTAGTCAGCGGAGTCACTGGTTCTACCTTTAGTTCTCTTAGAATTCTTGGGTTGATTCATCCCAGAATTCTAAAGGAACTAAGCACCTAGTGACACAACTGACTACCCTGTTTAACAAATCATGGGAAGATGGTGTGGTACCTGAGGGCTGGAGGAGGGCAGATGTGATTTCCCATCACAAAAGTGGAAGTAAACAAAGCAGGAAACTACAGATCTGGTATTGAACTGAGAAAAGAAACACTTGAAAGAAAGAATTTTTGAGTACCTAGAGGTCAGTGGGACACAGAACCCAAAGGCAGCATGTATTCAGAGTGGGAAGGTCATGTTAGATGAATCTTTGACTGGGAGACGAAAGTAGAAGACCAGGGATGAGCTGTGGCTATTTCTTATCTAGACCTTAGCAAGGCATTTGGCACAGTCCCACACAAAAGATTAATAAAGAAGTTAGCCAGCCTGGGAGTGGATCCCAAGGTTGTAGCCAGGGTAACAAATTGGCTGCACAACAGGATGCAGAGGGTAATAGTAAATACAATACAGTCTGAAGAAAGGGTGGTTACTAGTGGGGTACTGCAGGGTTCAGTACTGGGACCAGTCCTCTTTAATGTCTTTATAGGAGACATTGCGGAGTGGCTGGAAAGAAAAGTATGCCTCTTTGCAGACAACACAAAGATCTGCAACAGTGCTGATACACAAGGTAGGGTGGAAAGGATAAGAAGGGACTTGGCAAGGTTGGAAGAATGGCCAAAAGTATGGCAGCTTAGATTCAATGCAAAGAAGTGCAAAGTAATGAACCTAGGAAACAAAAAACACTGGGAAGAGTACACAATGGGTGGGTGGGTACTAACAACACCAGAAATGGAAAGGGACCTAGGGGTAGTCATATCAGATGACCTTAAGGTAGGCAAGCAATATGAGAAGGCAGTAAGGAGGGCTGGGGGGATAATGGGATGCATAGGGAGAGTCATCACCAGTAGAAAACAGGAACTTGTTATCCCTCTGTCCAGACAGTTGGTGAGACCCCATCTGGAGTACTGTGTGCAGTTCTGGAGACCCCATTTCTGCAAGGACATAGACAGGATGGAGGTAGTCCAGAGGAGGGCAACTAAAATTGTGCAGAGTCTGCAACAGAAGGCAAATGAAGAGAGACTAAAAGAGCTTAATATGTATTCCCTTGAAGAAAGGAGGCAGAGGGGGGACATGATAGAAACTTTCAAGTACCTCAAAGGAGTCAACAAAGTCTAAGAGGGGAGCATCTTTCAGAAAAAGAGATGTGCAAGAACAAGGGGGCACAATCTGAAGATAGAGGGGTGTTGGCTCAGGGGCTACCTGAGGAAATGTTTTTCACAGAGGGTGGTGGATGCATGGAACCACCTTCCTGAGGATGTTGTGGGGTCAAAAACAGTGGGGAATTCAAGAATGCATGAGACAAACATAAGGCAATTATAGTGTGTGGAAATGATAATAATAATAATAATAAGAAGAAATCTTTATTTATAATAAGTGCAGCTCAGCAAGTATCAAAGTGCTTTTACAGAGGTTAAAAACAATAAAATCAATTATAGAAATCCTCAATTTAACAACAGACAATTAAATAGTAATCATCTGAGATGGGCAGCAAAAATAAATAAATTTTTAGAGCTGCTTTAAAGCGCTCCACAGTCAAGCACCCTCTAACCTGATGAGGTAGAGAATTCCACAGGGTAGAGGCCGCAAAAGCAAAAGATCAGGCCCCAGAGGTCTTCAAACCAAATCAGCCACATCTCGCCTGTCCTACGTGTTCTGCACTGGCTGCCAGTTCAGTGGCAGATCACCTTTAAAGTTGGCTCGCTAACTTTTAAGGCCTTACGGTATGGGTCTGAGCTACCTACAAGAGCTTCTGTGTCCCTACTGCTCTGTCAGACTGCTCCGCTCAACTGACGAGGGATTACTGGAGATTCCCATGGTGTGTTTGAAATCTTCTGGAGCTCCAGCTTTGCTTTTGCTGCCCCCACCCTGTGGAATTCTCTACCTCATTGGGTGAGAGAATGCCAGACAGTGGAGAGCTTCAAAACTGCTTTAAAAACATACGTATTTGCACGTACTTTCCCTGATAACTAGAATTTATCTGATTTTTAAAATATACAGTATATCTTATCATGTAATTTTTATATCTTTATATTTAATAACGCTTAGGGTTTACTTATTTATTTGTATTTATCTCAGAAAGCGATTGTACAGTGCTTTGATATATAATATTGTGCTTTATAAATAAATTTTACTTACTACTTTCTTACTTCCAACAAACCCTAGGAGGAAGTACACTGCTGGTGAACTAGAATCTGCAGATTATCCAATAAGTAGGGGAATGGGCAGACTAGGTGGGCCAAGTGGTCCTTATCCAGAAGGGGTGGAGAAAATAAGGAGTGACCCGGGGAAGCTTGAAAAATGGTCTGAGGACTGGCAACTGATGTTTAATTCAAAAACGTGCAAAATTATGCACCTGGGACACAGACACCCTGGAGAAAGCTACAGGATGGGGAAGTTGCTGACAGTCACAAAAGGAGGAAAGGAACCTGGGGACTATTATTTCAGATGACCTAAAAATGTCACAGCAGAGTGCTAAGGCAGCTGGCAGGGCCAGTGGCATGCTGTGGTGCATAGGCAGGGGTATCACCAGCAGAAGGAGGGAGGGAGGTAGTGATGCCTGTATATAGAACCATGGTCAGGCCTCACATGGAGTATTGTGTGCAGTTCTGGAGGCTGTACCTTCGTAAGGATATTAACAGGCTGGAGACAGTCCAGAAAAGGGTGACTAAGATGGTACAGGGCTTGCAACACAAGACTTATGAGGAGAGATTAAGGGACCTCACTATGCACTCACTGGAAGAGAGGAGGGAAAGAAGGGACATGATAGAAACATTCAAGTACCTCAAGGGTATAAACAAGGTGCAGGGGGAAGACATTTTCCACTACAGGAGAAGCACAGGAATGAGGGGGTATGACATGAAATTGGAAGGTGGGAGGTTAAGAGGGAATGTGAGAAAGTTCTTCTTCACAGAGGGAGTGGTGGATGCATGGAATGGTCTGCCTCAGGAAGTGGTGGAAGTGAGCACTGTGGATGGATTCAAGCATGCTTGCAACAGGCATAAGGGAACCGTAGAGGTACAGCAGAGGGTGGGTTGGAAGCAGTAATCCAGTACAAAGGCTTGTGGGCAGACTAGATGGGCCAGGCAGTCTTTATCTTTTGAAAATTTCTATGTTCCTATGCTAATGCTGGAGGAAGATTAATTTTATGGAAAATCAGAGATGTGGTTAATAAACATGAAAATTACGGTGGATAATGAGAACACCATGGGAATTAGGATAATAGAAGACAGTGTAGAAATAATACTTTTGAATGTTTATTTTCCCCCAATTGACCCAAAGCAAAATAATCAAAATGTTCTTGATGGTCTGGGGAAGATTATAGAAAATGAGATAGATGATCACCGAAATAGCAGGATCATTATTGTGAGGGATTTTAATGTGAAGGTGGGCCAGCACCTGGAGCCCACAGATGACATAGCTGAAATAATGTAGGATAGTGATCGTATGACATACTCTAGGAACTCCCAGGACAAAAAAAGTAAAGAAAGAGTGAATAAGTTATGTAGTATAATGTCAAGTTGGAACTTTCTATTATTAAAAGGCAGGCTACCAGATGATTCAGAGGGTAACTTCTCATTTATTGGTCATAATGGGGCTCACATAATTGACCGAGTTTGGGTTTCTCATAATATGATTCCTTTTTTCAGAAATATCAAAATAGAAGACAAAGCAGTAAGCTCACTCTGCCCTGTGTAGGTCAGAGCAGAGATCTATAAAACAGCCGCAAAGAACAAGAGAAAGGGGCAGACAGGTTAATTAGGAAAAGGAAGTGCATTCAATGGGGACTGACAAATAAACATTTTAGGGGGAAAATGGAGGCTTCTGGGATGATAGAAAAAATCAGAAAATAATAGATGGGAATATACTGTAGAAGAACAATGTCTTCAAAGGTTACAAAATGATTCTGTCAAGAATACTGTAGCTAGCATATCAAGGCCACTGTTTTTCGGTTTTTAACGGAAAATCCGGTAAAATTCCGGAATTAGGGCTGCCTGAAAACCGGTAAAAATGAAGATTTCATGGAATCTGGCATTTTCTATCAGATCAGTAAATCTACAAAAAAGTCTTTTTTCTTAATTCCTTCCTGTACTGTTTTTAGTTTGCTTTATTTAATGCTCTGTATATTAAGCCTTCTTTAATTCTGATTATTTATGTACATACTAAAAGAATGATAACAGAATCCCGGTAAAATCCGGAAATTAGAGTAACAATCACCGGTGAAATTCCGGAATCTTAAGTCTTGAAAACGGAATTTAATTGTTTTAATCACCGTAAATCAGTGGCCTTGAGCATAATCAATACGGAAAAACATATCAGTGTTAAAAAGGGATCTTGCTGGTATAATAAAATTTGTAAACTGGCCAAGAAAAAGCTAAATAATCAGTTAAGACTGGTCAGACAGTACCCAAATAAAGAAAATAAAATAAACAAACTAAGGAAAGAATACTATAACATTTTAAAGGAAAAAAAGGGAAGAATACAGAAAATGGGTCTGGAAGAAATTTGAAAATACTGTTCTGGAAAAAGATAATAGCAATTTCTTGAGGATGGTAATGAAAGGTCTTGACTGCTTTTCAGAAGAGGTGGAAAATCACATAGAACCAGCCACTTGGGTAACATAACTGTATTTTAAAAATCTATGTTTATGTCCCTGAAGGTGTAATAATTACAATACAGAAAATTAATTGGGTACCATTGAACAAAGAGCTTGCGGCAGAAGAAACTGAATTAGCTATGAGCACATTTCTGCATCACAAAGCACTAGGGCCAGATGGGGTCCCAATGGATGTCTTTAAAAATTATACAGAACTATGGATCCTGTGTTTACTTAATGTTTATAAATACATAATAGCAACAAGCAAGATCACAAACTCTTGGTAAGAAAACATAATTATTCCATTGTACAAAAAAGGAGAAAGGAAAAACCCTAGCTATTACAGATTAATTAGTTTAGTTGACAACACTCAAAAAATATTCACTAAAATTCTTAACAATACAATATTAAAATGGGTTAAAGAAAATAAAATAATTGACAAAACACAAGCTGGCTTTATATCAGGCTAAGATAGACTATTGTTTTACTTGAGCACATTTACTTCATAAGTACACCAAAGTTAAAAAAACAAAAGTAATATTGTTCTGACTGAGTGTGCTAGCAGTGTTCATACTAGTTCTGTGACATGTAGTCAGTGATGCGTATCTTGTCCTTTCTGCTTCAAAAAGTCTACTTGAAGTGTGCTTGTTGCAGTTGGCAATCTTTTTCTTATGATTAAAAAGAAAGATATTAATTTGCTAATATGTATATATATATATATATATATATATATATATATATAATACACACACACACACATATATATAGATATTGAGTCCCAGATATTCAAACTGTGCCCAAAAAGTGCGCAACAGCAGGAGCAAGCGCAAGTCCACTGCACCCATGCGCAAGAAGCACAATATTCAAAAACTGCGCAGGCCAAGATGCGCCTACAGCCAACGACTAAATATCACACCACCTGCGCCATAGCACAACTAGGGAGGTGAAGCTGAGCATATCTGATGCGCCATAGCACAATAAGGGATGTTCAGCTGAGCAGTTCAGATGCACCATAGCACAACCAGGGATGCCCCCCCCAGCAGCAGGTCAGCAATGCAACAGCACAACCAGGGATGCAGGGGCCCACCACCCATGCCACAGATGGGCAGAGGAACACACAATAGAACAGATATTGTCCCCTCACACCCCATGCACTGCACAATGGGGGGAGGACTGGAATAACCACTGGCCCATGGAGACCAGCAACCAACCCACAGCTGGGCCATAGTGCCCCATCACACCCCCTGGCAAGCTGTGACCAGCACACAAGGATGGCCAACCACCCCGTACCACACCATCCCACAAATACAGAGCACACTCTGCACCATGATCCCCATACACCCTGCCCAGGAGTAGCACCCAACAGTGCAGGACACTCCATGCATGCCACCACCCCCACTGTGACAATGCAACCCTGTGCACCATGGAGCCATGCAAGGCAGCTCCACCATGGACACCCTGCAGCGGGTGGCAGCAAACAGTGATGCAACAGATGCATACACAGTGCCACCCTGCACGTCCCCCCCCCGAGGTACAGCTGAGAGACCGACCATGTGTCAGCACACGAGGTACCCCATATGCAACAGGGCATGCCCCGGACCCCACCTCCAATGGTACAGCACCCTGCACACCCTCACAAGGACACATCCCGTCCCAGCACTGGCCACAGCAGCCACCACTGACATGCCAGCAGACCGTGCATATCACAGACATGCAAGGGTGTCAGCTGCACAGGCCATGGATGGTCTGACAGGGGTGCCGTGCACACAGTGCAGGCCCCATGGACCACTGCACATAGGCATCCAGTGCACAGAGTTCAACACACAAACCACAGACAGTGACTGATCCCCCTGCCCACACCATAGGCAGTTCACCTCTGCACACACACACACGCCCATGCATGCACCACCCCTGATGCCATGCACACCACTGCAGCTGAGCACCCATAGCCCGCTGCAAATCAGAGACCACCACAGTTGTTATAACAAAATATATGTATTAAAAAATAACAACTCTCAAACATACGTACAAATATACAAGGATGGGGTGAAAGAGCCACAAACCAGGTGGGGGCGGGCATGGGGCAGGGGTGTACAAATGGGAGAGGGAAGAAGGGGTGTGAGGGTGGGTCCAGGGGGTTATGGGTGTCAGAGGGTCATGGAGGGCCTCTTCTGTGCCCTGCTCTCCACTCCTGTGGCGCCTCCGGGTTCTTCTCCTCCAGACCCCATGCTGCTCCATTCGCTCCAACGCTGCCAGGGACACCCATGCCAGCTGCAGAAGCTCTTGTATTCCCCATTCCAGGGCCATCCAGCGTTGTCCACCTAGAACAAGGGAGCAGAGTCAATATGTGTGACTGTCCAGCCCCCTGCAGCAAACCCATTGTGCATGGCATACAGTCATCTGCCACACCCCTGTGATGGTGTGCGACCACGCACAGTGACCGTGTCCACAAGACCTGCCCACCCCACACCCCGATAACACCACCACGGCCAACACCAGATGACCCCTCCCATGTGCCGGACACATGCAACCATGATATCCGTATGGACGATAAAATTGTATGGATGTTGCACCTACCTGGCCGTGTCACCGTGCCCCTCCTGGCACGTGCCCACAGGCGGGCAAGCAGGTCCGGGTCCCTCCGCCTCAGGTCCCCATATTGGTGGCTGCACTGCTCTGCCATCCGCCCCATACTGTTGACCTCCTCCAAGGCGTCGGCCACCTCCTGCCACACCTGACTCCTGGCCATGTCCAAGGGTGCCTCCCCAGATAAAGGCCCAACATGTGGCTCCACAATGGCAACAAGGTTTGCCAGCTCCACCTGGCTCCACTGCTCAGCACACCTCCGCACCATCTCTGCTGCTCAGTTCAGTCAAAATGGCACTCTGCAGCACGGTTCTGCCAGGTGCAGATGCTGCGTGGTACAGCACTGCCATTCCCTATCTTGCTGTCACAGAACAGCGTGATAGTGGTGCACCCATGCGTGATGCTTGGCGCCTAGGGGGCAAAGGTCAGACATAGGGTAAAGGGTCTCTGACGCATGGACAGCCACAGCGCAATTGGAACCCAATGTGTGTAGCGCAATTGGGTGCCTGTGTGCCACCTCTTGTAGCGGCCTACCGCGCTGTTTCCCCAGTGTGCCTACGACGCCCCAGTGCCACAACACCATATAGGTGAACAGCGCTGTAGCACCACTGGCACAATGGTGGCCATGCCCTGCATTGCCTCCCATGCACAGCACGTCAGCAGCGCAGCAGGCATGTGCGTCATCAACCCGGGCATGCGCAGTTAGGTGTGTACTGCGCATGTCACAGAACTTCACCCTTGGCTCAGCACGTTCAACACAATTGCACAACAGCGTAATATTCAGCTGGCATATGCAAATCAGCTAATCAGCCATTCAATGGCGCAGTAACTACATTTGCATCCACTTAAAGATGCGCCTCGCCTCATTTGCTTGTGTTGCGCTATAAAAGTGCGACATTGGGCTGCACTGGCCATAGTCGGTTACTGCAGTCTATTGCGGTGAGTTGCATGCTGTTTGGGAGTGTGAACTGTGGATTTTGGGACATGCATGGGACTGAACATTCACAGGTAACACCTGTCAGTCTCACATGCTGAATCACGACCGAGCATGTTGTGGAGGAAGAGGAACAGAGTCGTGGGAGGAAGAGGAGGCCAAATTTCACTAAGGCCAAGATGGATTCCCTGTTCTAGGCCTACCTAGACCAGGAGCCACTTCTCAGCGGACACCAGGGAACACCACAGACCCCTGCTGCTGCATGGGGAGGAGGTGGCGCATGCTGTAAACCTGCATGGCAGCCACCAGCACTCCATGCAGGAGTGCAAGAAGAAGATAGGCACAGACAGGAGGAGGATTAAGGAGAAGGTGGCTGCCATCAGGACAGCATGGTCTGCGACAGGTGGGGGACAGCCGGAGGTGCTACCGCTGACCCCACAGGAGGAGCGGGTTGCTGGCAGCATGCAGCGTTACACCATTGAGGGTGTTCCGGGTGGTGGATTCCAGACGGATGGTAGCCCGTCACTGCATGGTAGGTCATGGTCTGTCTATTGGGGGGGGGGCAGGGTAGGTCACATGCAGTAACGCGACTTTGTTTTCCCTTACAGCTCTTGAGCATCTGTATGGGTCAGCGGTGGTGGGCTTCTCCACTGAGGCCGGTCACATGGAGATGGAGGAGAGCCCATCCACCTCCACAGGAATACGGGGGTCAGGGTGACAGTGGGCCCGCCTTGACATCCCAGACTGATGTTGGTGGAGCAGGTGCGGAGGAGTCCCTGCCCGTGTCCCAGCGTGCCAGCATCCACAGATGCCAGCATGCTGAGACTCAGGCTGGTGCTGGATCCGTCACCAATGATGATGTCGCTAACGTTATGGGCAGTGACACGTGTGTGCCACAGGATGGCCACACAGCAGGTTACATCGCGGCCAAGGCTGTGGGTGGTGCCGCCATGGAGGCCTGCATGTCATCACAGTCCCAGCCTGTGCCTGTCAGCACCGGTGGAGCAGCACTGGTGTGTGTACAGGACAGTGGGACTGTTGCGGCCACTGCAGCGGCACCATTTAGCCCTGGGGAGTGGCAGCCAAAGGGGCAGCATCAGCAGTCAGCCAAGGGCATGGGGGTACAGTGTCAGGGGGTGGCATCAGTGAACCACCTGTGGACATGCCCAGGCCTGGCCCTGGTGTGCAGCGCCCACCCTCAAGGAGTGATGAGCATCAGGGCCATGAACACCCTGAGGGACAGCGTGCCGATCAGGCAGATGACCTCTTGGATGAGCACACCCGCATACTGCAAGCATCAGTCAATCAGCAGATGCAGCTTGTGATGGCGGTGGATGCACTGAGTGCGGTTCTGCACCAGGCAGAGGAGCGTCGCAGGAGAGACACCGCTCTGCTCCTGGCAGGGATGGACTGGATGCGGGAGGATGTGACTGCTGCCATTGACAGGCTGACACAGACAATCACAGCTGCCATGGCCACAGTGGGCACACAGTTTTTTGCCCATGCGTGGCAGACACCGGGCAGGGCAATGTCCACTCCCCGTTCCCGGCATCGTGCGACACCATCCTTGTTGACATTGGGTTTAGCTGTGGGCATCCCGAGCATGCCTGGCGCAGGCATGTTCGGTGTGCTGCAGACCCCTGCGCAAGCATGGTCGTGTTCATGCAGTGGAACCACTGGGGGACCGTCAGTGCCACCCCATGAGGCCAGTGGTCAGCCTGTCACTGCTGGCGGGTCTCGGCGGGCTGCCCACACATCCGTGGTGGCCGTGGTACTGTGGCGCATGACTGAACTGTCTCCCAGCGCTGCCCTGTGTGCATTGTGTCATTCAGCTGGCAATGTACGGGTGGGTACCCGGCCCTGCCTGCACACACACAGTCCATCTGCACACCCTCCCGGCTGCTGTCTGCAGTTGCGTGTGCATGATGATGCCTGCATTGCGCTGTATGCCACTGTGCAATGGTGCCCAGCATCTGACACACGCACAATGACAGGCAGTGGGAGTGGTGGTCTGTAGACATGTGTGTGGCTAGGGGTGGCATTCTGGGTCGGCATGCCTCCTACCCTTTGTGCATGTCTGGAGTTGTGTGTGTGTGTGTGTGTGTCTGACTGTGTGCCATGTTAGACCTCGCCCATCCCTGGCGGTGTGTGTGGTTCCATGCCCGGCCACTTCCCTTGATGGCATGCACCCCTGGTGTGTGTCCATGCGTGTTTGTGGGTTGTGCCTTTGCCACTGGTGGTTGCACATGGCCCCATGACTTATCTGGGTTGGCTGAAGTGCTCCTCTGTGATGGTGTCCTGGTGCAGCTGTGCCAGCCGGAGCAGTCGGGGGTCCCATCGCCCAAGGGGGGGCTGCCCATCACCATTGTCACTGGCGTCCTCATCATCCCCATCGCTGTCCCCCTCTTTGACCTGTATGGCTATCCCACATTCGTTGGCCATGTTGTGCAGGATGCAACAGGCCAGGAACAGCCCACAGGCCTTTGAAGGGCTGTATTGTAGGGCACCGCCGCAGGTGTCCAGGCAACGGAAATGTGCCTTCAGCATACTGAACACCCGCTCGATGACATTACGTGTGTTGGCATGTGCCTCATTGTAGCATTGCTGCGATTGGGTCGTGGGCCACCGGTATGATGTGAGCAGCCAGGGACGGAGTGGGTATCCACTGTCACCTGTGTGTAGAGGGTGGAGGTTAGCTTGGTGATCAGCATCGCCCTGCCCCGGGCCATGTAGGCCACTACCCATGTCATCTCTGACCATGCCCCTCCCAAGCCCTAAGTTTGTCTGTGTGGTTTGCATACTCACCCACTAAGTGGCCAGTGGGGATGTCCCCACTCTCGAATCTGTGACACAGTGCCGACTGGTGCCAGATGAAGGCATTGTGTGCTCCCCCAGGGTGTGTGGCACAGACATTGATTATGCGCCACCTGGCATTGCACACCACCTGGTAGTTGATGCTAGCATAGCCCTTCAGATTAATATATGCGGGCCCCCTCGGGGCCAGGTGGTGTGCAGATGGCCACATGGGTGCAGTCTATTACCCCTAGCACGCCAGGCATACGTGCTACCCTGTGCAACTCCTGTATGTTTGCTGTGCACTCCACTGGTGTGCTGAGGAAATGGATGTACTCTGCAGCATGTGGCAGCAGTGCGCTGAGGAATTGGATGAGGTGGCATGACGTGGCTGACTGGGTCATGCCTGTGGTGTCCTCTGTTGGTCTCTGGAAGGTACCCGTGGTGAGCAAGCACATGCAAGCTATCACTTTAGTCTCCACTGACAGAGCATGGCTCCATCGTGTGGGTGCCTGCATCACATCACTGTACAGCTCAAAGAGCCACCTCAGAATTGCCTGATTCAGGTGGTACCAGTCCACGATCTCAGTATCACTGTACAGCTCGAAGCTGGTGCGGGCCCGGTACTGCCTGTTGGGGGCATACTGCTGACAGGCCCTTCCACGGCCGTGCCCCCCTGCTGCCCGCCTTCTCACCCCCCTCATTACTGCCTCCATCTGGATGGTGGCACTGGCCATGTCCCTGGCTTGTGTTCACCCCCCGGCAGCTGTTTCTGTGTTCCCCCCGCTGTCCTGGCTGCTACTTCCCCTGCACCGGGAACACCTAAATGTGGTGGCCTCAGTGCTGTGTGGCACTTCCCTCTTCTGCACTGCGGCTGTGGCTCCCAACACCTTCTCTGTGCCTGTGGGTTCCAGGTGCCCTTTCTCTGTCCTGCCCTGTGTGTCTGTGTTGCCTATGTGGCTGGCTATAGTTCAGCAACATGTGCCTCCCCTCTAGAGTTCTTGCGCCTCTCCCTTGTTCCTTTTTATTTTGGCTCATTTCCGCTATCGCGCAACTTCCACTTGCTCCCCTGTTGCGCATGGCGCATGTTGTTGAATATCGCACTGCGCCATTTATGCATGGTTCCTCCCCCTTCAGTTGCGTATACATTCATTATCATTGTGCTATTGCTCAGCATGATTTGGGGGGGCACAACTGCCTCCTGCTGAATATCGCAGAATGGCACATTTCTGGACTTGCGCTGGCACAACCCTATTGCACATGGCACAACCCTTTTGAATATCTGGGCCATAGTGTTTTTGTAGACCTTGCAGTTGGCAATCTTTTTGTTATGATTAAAAAGAAAGATATTCATTTGCTAATATATATATATATATATATATATATATATATATATAGTGTTTCTGTAGACCTTAACTCTGCTTTTGATCCGGTTAATAGGAGTAAGCTCTGGGATACACTGAAAAGATATCAGCTAGAGGAAGCACTGATCAATATTTTGATTACATTATATAATAATAACAACAAAACATGTGTCAGATACAACAATAATGAAACTAGCACAAAATTTACCACCAACAGAGGGGTAAAGTAGGGCTGTGTGATGTCACTGATATTATTTAATCTATTCTTCAATCAGATTTTAGTTAAGCTATACAATACAGAACTTCATATGTCCAATGTGCTGCCCCTACCTCACATATGCGGATGATATCATCCTGCTTTCAAGTAGCTTCCTAGTAGGGGTGGGCCAAAGTTGCATATTCCGCTTTTGTGGAACTTCTGTGAAATTTTGCAGAAATTCTGGAACTTTCGCTATTGGTGAAACTGGGATTTTCACTGAGTTCCACTGACTTTTTTGTCGAACTGCAGAAAAATGCATATAAACTGAAGAATTTATTATATCCACAGTTTAATGAACTGTCTGTGAATGAGCACCTGCTTGTACAACCATGCGGTCATCCAATGACAATTCAGTGGGACACTGGTAGTGGAGGAGAGAGGAGGGCTGCATTGGTGGCCCGCTCAGGAGCAGGGTGGGGAGGGGTTGTGGCAGATGATCTGTCAGGGTGGGGGTTGGGGGTTGGGGTCCACTAGACACCAGGGAATTAGGATTATTTTTTTATAAGGGATCAGAGATGAGGAGGTGCACTAGACACAAAGGAAAACTGGGACTAGAGGGGATGAGTGGTGGATTGCCAGCTGTTTTGTGGTTAATGAATCCAGGGTAGGGAGGGCTCTGCTACACATCTGGGAAATAAAATGTTTTGGGGGCCATGATCGGTGGGTGGGGGGCTACTAGAACCAGGAGGATCAGAGGAAGGATTGGAGGTATTTATGTATTTACTGGGACCCCTGATCAGTGGGGGGTGGATTAGTGAATTAAACTGCAGTTAAAAAAAGCCTCAGAACTGACCACTGGCAGTGATCCTTTTTGTGTATTTCCCTCATGCTGTTTAATAAATTAGCCCACAGTCTGTATATTCATTCTGAATTTTTAAGGCGGAATTTCTGTGAAAGTTCTGAAAATGATTTCTGAACTTTTGTGGAAACGAAATTTGCACTTTTGCTGAAATTCTGCCTGTAGAGTTGTTTTTTTTTTTTTCACCCCTACTTGCCAGGCATCAAGAGAAGCTTTTTAAGTTACAAAAGGAATTTGAAAAGATGGAACTGGAAAGAAATTATAATAAAACAAAATTAATGATATGTGGGAACATTAACAGCAGATCCATAAGCATGCTCAAAATAAAATATGGCAGCCAAGAACTGGAAACTGTCAATAGTTTCTGTTATTCGGGTATCACTTTTGCAAGCCAATTAAACTGAGGAAAACCAAAAAAGAGCTGGAAATTAAAGTAAAAAACTTACATCAGCGGTTTTGGGTTTTGCATATAAAGTCGGGGGGGCAGGTCAACCAAAGGTTGCACTAAATTAATCAGTACAAAAATTAGAAGCCAAATTCTGTATGAAGCAGAAGTTTGGAGAACAGAGATAAGGGGTGCTGTAGAACCTCTATTAAATACTTACCATACAAATCTCCTAGAGCTTCCAAAGGGAGCACCCTCATCACTGGTGAGGATGGAATTAGGGCAAATACCAGTCCAGTGTGATTTTGCTTTCACCCTCCCACCCCCTCCCTCATCACTCCTAAGTCCCTACCTTTCTCCTCACTTTCCTTCCCCTGCCCAGTACTAATCCCCTTCCCCCACTCTTGTCTGGCTTTTCCCTCTCAACTGTCACTCTAATACCACCTTTAGACCTTAAGTCTGTTGGTTTCTGCTCCACATGATGGAGTCTGCTTAAGACACACTTATACAATTTTGTACTGCACTTCGTACCTCGAGCTAGCTGTCTATCTCCTTTTATTGCCCCTAAAAATGTTTCGGGTGTACTCGCACTCGCTATTTCTTCACTATGTATATGTTATCTCCTGTTACTTGAGGTTACTGCGCTCCTATATTACTAAAATTGTATAAATCGGTACCTGCTGTTTTCATGTATCATTTTACTCTACAAACTGTTTTGTTGTCATTGTTATTACTTGTACCCTTCTGGGTCATGCCTGAAAATAGGCACTGCTATGCCTATGGCACCTACCCGGTTACCAAAAGCAAATAAATAAATAAATAAATGGCATACCTTTAAAACTATTGAAAACAAACCTCTTACTTAGCTTGCACAAAAAAGAAGATATACAATGAGGTCTCAGTTAGGATACATTCACTGCTTTGAAAAAGTACATCAGCTATTTTGGTATTACCTCTTTTCTTTGTGATTGTTCTAAGACATGAAATATATAAATTGTGCTGTCTTGAATAACAGTACAAGCACTTTTAATGTCCATTACTGAAGGTTACAAGCAGAGAACATGTTTTAAAAACTGACATGTTGAAGAAAGTCTCTGTCAAGGAATCTATTTACTTAAAAGATAATATGTTCCTACCTATGGTTATTGTAACAGAATAGCAGAGACCTTTTACACTCACTAAGGACTAGTGCTGCTTGAGTGTGTAGTATCACAAGTGGCTCCAGCCTCCAGCAGTGTTCTTTTGTAGATCCAAGAATGACTGGATCCACTTATGGTACATCAGCATTAAGTGAAGTATCAAACAGCATTAAACATTTGTTTTCCAGAGGAGAATAAAAATTGTTCATTTTTACTAGTACAAAAAGTACTGAAACTTTTATTTCTGCAAAGCAATGCAATTTACATGAGATGACAGTTTAAATTTACAACTTAAATGTATAATATAACATATCGAAGGAAGAAAACTCCATGAAGCACAGATAATATCAGGATCATGGTGATGAGCCAGGGCAAAGGGCCACATCTTAGGCTGGATTTTTCAGTGGCCACTAAATGTGCCACAAACCCTAGTTAACTGGCTATAGGTTGCAGGACTTGTACAGTTCTCCATTTTCTATGTGCAAAAGTGAAAAGTGCAGCAAATTTTTATTAGATTCATAGACCATATTGGCAGAAAAAGACAAGTAGGTGCATTTATTCTGTCCTATTTCCCCTGGCTATCACTGCACCCTAGACTCAGTTTCGTCACAGGTGCCCCTCATTCCTCCTGTGCTTCTATTTATTATACTCATGTGTCTACCTCGTGCAAATTTGAAACTCCCCACTGTCTTCGCCCCCTACCACCTCTTCTGGCAGGCTATTCCAGGTGTCCAACACCCTTTCTGAGAAGCATTTCCTCACATACCTCTTAAACTCCATCCCCCATGCTTTATAGCATGTACCCATGCTCTGGTGCTCCTCCTAATTTGAGACTCCCCTCCAGCACCTTGTTCATCCCTGTGAAGTACTTTTAGGTCTCAATCATGTCCTCTCTCTTCTCCTTTATGGAGTACATGTGGAGCTTCTGCAACCTCTCCTTATATGGTTTCTTGTGCTACCACTGCACCATTTTAGTAGTCCTCCTCTGGACCACTTCCACCCTGTTGATGTCCTTGCAGAGGTGTGGCCTCCAGAAGTGGACACAGTACTCCAGGTGGGGTCTCACAAGTGAGTGATACAGAGGCAACACCACCTCCCTTCTCTTGATATAAATCTCCCTCCTTATGAACACCAGCATCCAGCTTCCTGGCTTACTGCCTTGTTACACTGCCATGCCACCTTGAGATCATCAGATATGATCACCCCAAGGTCCTTGTCTTGCTTTTTAACTGTAGTGTAAGTACTTCCCCCTGCATCTTATACACAACCCCCAAGTTTACCCACTACAGGTGAATGAATTTGCACTTTGTTGCATTGAAACTCAGCTGCCACTCCCTAGTCCACTTCCCTACTTTCCCCATATCCCATTGCATTCTCTCCACCCCCTCCTGGTTGTCCAACCAATTGCAAATGTTTGCACCATCTGCAAAGAAACACACCTTCCCCTCCAGTTTTTCAGCAATATCACTTATGAAGACATTGAAGAGGACATAGAAACAGAAGGTGATGGAAGGTAAGGACTATATGGCCCACCTGGTCTGCATCTTTTCCCTACCTAATACAATACTGCAGACCCTAGTTGATCTGCGGCTTACCATCTCTTCCCTATTGCATGAGTTCTCGTATGTCTATACCATGCATTCTTGAATTTCCCTTCCATTTCTGCCTCCACCATCTTTGCTGGGAGGCTGTTCCAAGCATCCAGTATTCTTTCTGTGAAAAAGTGCTTCCTCACATTGCCCCTGAGCCTACCCCCCTCTAGCTTCATTTCATACCCCCCTTGTTCTTGCATACCATCTTTTCTGAAAGATGCTACCCCCATACCTTGTTTATACCCTGAGGTACTTGAATGTCTCTATCATATCCCCCCCTCCTCCAGGGAATACATATTGAGGTCCTCTAGTCTTTCCTCATGTGACTTTTGGTGCACTCCTTACGACGATTTTGTTGCACTTCTCTGGACTGCCTCTGTTTTGTTTATGTCATTCTGGAGATGCGGCCTCCAGAACTCCACACAGTACTCCAGATGAGGTCTCACTAGCAATCTGTACAGTGGCATAACCATGTCCTTTTTATGTTGGCTTGTGTGTGCACACCAGCAACATATTGCAGTAGTAGCAGATTTGGAGGTGCGGTCACTGTGGGCGACTGCAGGGCACACATCAGTAGGTGTGTCATTCATTTCTCAATAAGTCAGCATGCATGTGATACATAAAGTGGCCACTAGATCTAATAAAAGTTCCACTGCAATAACAGGCAAGCTCATCATGCAGTGGCACAATAACACGCCTCCCGATGTGCCATTCCTGGTGAAGCATTCCACTAAACATGGTGCCTCACAGTTCATGTGCCGATGGGGGAGCCCAATCCCTGTCTACATAATGGCCCTCCCTCCCATTTCAATTATGTGCCGAGGAGGTGCCCAATCCCCATTGGCATCATGCGGCCCCCTCTCCGTCTTTCTTTGCTGAAGGAGGCCTAATCCCCGTTGGCTACAGTCCCTCTTGCCAGTTCAATCTGCTGATGGGGGAGGCCACTCCCCATCAGCATAATGTCCCCCTTTCCATTTGTTGTGTGCGAGGGGTGCCCAATCCCCTTAGCTCTTGCCCTCTCCTCCCACTGGTATGTGCCAACGGGGTGCCTAACTCGCTGGCTACAGCTCCCCAAAAGAAACTCAGGTAGCACATTGGGAGCCCACACTAGCATGCTAAATTCCCTGTAAAAAAAATGTCCACAATGTTTTCTTCTTTTTTTTAAACCTGTAAACCAGAAAATGGTCCCTCTTCGAGTCCGGTGGCCCTCCCACAATCTGCGCCCACCCTCTGCGCACCCTGCCTTCCCACACCCCCTCACCCCATACTTACCTCCAGAATCCAGCGTGATGATCTTCGGTGGACCGGGAACACGTCTGCACTCTTCAAAGCCAACTGCGAACTGAAGAAATGCTGGTAAGCTATATAATGGCATAAACTGGGTTTTTTCAACTTTGGTGCATATCTCAGGCATTTTCAGGAATTTTGGCACACAATTTTCAACATGGGGTTATTGGGACCCCTCCTCATGAATTCAGTCACTGTCATGGCATTATTCGGTCCCAGAAGGTGATTTTGCGGTCACTGAGTGGAATCACCTTTCAGGACCAATTAATAAAGTGACAGTGCCACTGTTCATAAGCTGGGCTCTCAAAAAGCCTATGCTGCAAATTTGGTAGGAAAAATCAAAAAAATTACTGTTTTATGAGCATGCATTGCACAGTTTCCATGCTTGCTTGTAACTTCATGAATTTGTAATATTTTCACTCCCAATTTTCAACATTGGCATTTTCCCACACCTCCTTATGAACAGTACAGCTGTCATTTAACATATCCTGGCTGAAATGTGTTTTCTCACTTCCGGCGCAGAATAGTGCGGTCGCTGCGGAAAATCAGTTTTAGGGACAGATTGAAAAAATGACAGTGACACTGTTCATGAGCAGAGGTCCTAAAATGCCAATGTTGAAAATTTGGTGATGAAAGTCCATAAAATGACTGTGTTACAAGTGTGCATTACGTAATTTCCACACACCCTTGTAACTTAGCAAATCTGCAATATTTTCATGCCAGATTTTCAACACTGGCATTTTTTCACACCTCCTTATGAACAGTGCAGATGTCATTTTTCACATCCTGCCCAAAATGTGTTTTCGCACGTGTGGTGCACAATGGCATGGTCGCTGTGGGAAATCTACTTTTGGGACAGATTAACAAAATCACAGTGCCACTGTTCATGAGGGGAGGTCCCAAAATACCTATGTTGAAAATGTGTCTCTGCAGAGTGGGAGTGATGTTGGTGCCAGTTCAATACTTCACTACCATTCCTATTATGCATCTCTAACTCCTGCACTACCAATGCCAATGCCAGCGAGACAACATTCGGCATTGACAAATGCTTGTTTCTGCTAGTGATACCTCTTCCTGTGTGCCCTAGCATCCCACTGGCTCTCCAAATAGCCTTCTCACTTTGGTTCCTTTAGGTCATCGGATAGGATTATCCCCAAGACCCTTTCTTGATTGGTGGCCATCAGTACCTCTCCCCCCATCTTGTACTCCTCCCTTGGATTTCTGTGCCCCAAATGCATGATTTTGCACTTCTTTGCATTGAGTCTTAGCTTAGCTGCAACATTCTAGACCACTACTCAACTACTCAAACATGTTTAGGTCCTTTCTTACCCCCCCCCAATCCCAGAGTGTCAATCCTTTCTCAGATCTTAGTGTTGTGTGCAAAGAGGCATACCTTCCCCTCCAGCCCTCTGCAATGTCACTTATGAAGACATTAAAGAGGACTGGCCCCAGCATGGATCCCTGTGGCACCCTGCTGGTCATCCTCCCCCCCCCCAAGATTGAACGCCATTTACAACCACCCTTTGTGTCCTGTCACTAAACCAGTTTTTGACCCAGTTTACCACATTGGGGCCCACTCCCAGGCTGCCCAGTTTATTTACCAACCCTCTATGTGGTACAGTGTTGAAGGCCTTGCTAAAATCTAGGTAGGCCACATCCACCGCCCCTCCCTGAGCTACCTTCCTGGTCACCCAGTCAAAGAAATCTATCAGATTTGTTTGACAAGACCTTCCTGCTTTGAATCAGTGCTGCCTCAAAACCTGTGCTCTGCTACATTCAAGAAATATCACAGTCCTTTCCTTCAGCAGTGACTTCATTAATTTCTCCACCACTGAGGTCAGGCTGACTGGCCTGTAGTTGCCAGCCTCCTTCATGTTCCCACTTTTGTGGAGATGGACTACATTTGTACTCCTCCAGTCTACTGGAACCACCCATGTCACTATCATTTTGTTGAATAGGACTGTTGGTGGTGCTATTCAACAAATCGATAGACAGGATCCTGTACCAATCCCTGTGGTATCCAACTGGTCACTCTCTCGACCTCCAAGTGGCTACTGCTTACCACCACCTTCTGTCTCCTATCTTTCAATCAATTAGATACCCATCTCACCACCTTCTCCCCACCCTTAGGTTTCTACATTTCTTTATCAGCCTCTTGTGTGGTACAATGTCAAATGCCTTACTGAAGACCAGAAAGGCCAAATCCACTGCCCTCCCCGATCCACCTCCATAGTTACTCAGTAAAAGAAATCTATAAGATATGTTTGACATAAGCTCCCCCATGTGAAACTGTGCTGCCAGCTTTCTGGCAGCTCATTTGTCTCCAGGTACTCCAGCAGTCCCTCCATCAGCAGAGACTGAATTACTTTCCCCACTACTGATGTGAGACTGACTGATCTGTAATTGTTAGCCCCCTTCCTGCTGCTGCTCTTGTGCAGAGGGCCACATTAGCCTTCTCAGTCTTCCTTCAGTTCACTGGAACCACCCTCATCTCCAATGAGGTGCTCACTAGTGTTGCCAGAGGGGTGGCCAGCACCAAGCTTAGTTCCTTTAGTACCTCCGGGTGGATCTTATCTGGCCCTGGGTGGATCCTATCTGGCCCCATCACCTTGTTTTCCTTTAGGGCTTTCAACCCCTGGCAGACTCCATCTTCCATAAATGGACTTGTGTCCATTCCCTCCTCCCCCCGGGTGCCTGTTAATGCATGTTGGTCCATCCCCATCACTTCCACTGTGAAGATAAAGCAGCAGTATTTGTTGAAAATTGTCGCTTTTTCTTGGTCTTCCTGTGCAGAGTCCCCACCCCAATCTTCTAATCCTAACTACACTACCCCTTGCTTTCCTTTTTTCAGTCTTGTCCCATTGTTTACCTCCTGTGCGATCCTTTTCTCAGTTTAAGCCTTTGCTGTCCTTGACCTCCTTCCTGCCTCACTTTGTTTCTCTATACATACCTGCCTGTCCATCTCCATTTGGGTCTCCTTCTACTTCCTGGAAACTGTTTTTTTCCCCTTACATCCTTAACCACCTCCTTTGAGAACTGCAGTGGCTTCTTTCTCCTCTTACCCTTGCTTAGTACCTTTACACAGCTTGCTGTTACATTCATTATTCCCTCCTTTATTGTTTTCATTGTGCCTCCACTCCACCCTGGCTATCCCTACCCAAATATATTTCCTAAGGCATTCCACCATTTCCTTACAATCTGCTTTCCTGATGTTCAGGACCCTTGTCTTAGTGTGTTTTTTCTCCTGTACAATCCATATTCCAAGCCACACTGTACATTGACTGCTTGTACCCAGAGGGCTACCCACTGTGACGTTTGCAATGCTACCTTGTTCATAAGTACCAAATCCAGTACTGAACTGTCTGTAGTGGGATTTGCATCCAGCTGCCTAGAAAATGCCCATATGCCATCCACTTGTGTATCAATACCCTGGAAACCATCTTTAAGCCAACCCAAAGATCCTTCAGCCCATCCTTTTCCCTGCTCTGTCCTTGCATTTCCATGGCCTTTATACTTTTCCTTACATATAAAACAACCCATTCTTTCTTCCCTACTCTATCCTCTTAAAACATGTTGTAACCCAGTATGGCCAGCTCCCAGCTGTGGTTGTTGATGCACCATGATTCTGTTATGGACACCAGATGTAGGTCTGCCTCCACAGTGATAGCCTCAAGGTCAGGAATTTTGTTTCCTATGTTCCTTACATTACGAAAGGTAAATGGGCAGACTAGGTGGTCCAAGTGGTCTTTATCTGCTGTAAAATTCAATGTATCGTCAGGTACGCACCTCACCTCATTCCTTCCCTCCTGTGGTGTTTTCAAAACTAAACCCTAACAATTCAGTCCTCCCCCTCAGAAGTTGCTTCTTCCTCTGCTGGAGTCTTCTGCCTCCCAGCTTGGGGCCTCCACTCTGAAGGGCCCCCATCCTCCATTGCCATTATCATGGGTGCCTTGTGACAGCAGTCCGAACCCACCAGAGCAGTGAAAGAGTTGTGTAGTGGCACTGACTGAGGAATATGTTCCCTTTCTCCCACCCCACCCTTCTGGAGACCACCACAGTCCAGCTGGCCCTCCTTCTTAAGAACATAAAAACATAATAATGTGATGGCAGAAGGGGACTGAGAGATTCATCTAGCCTGTCCAATTTGCCTACCCCCCCAATTTATTCTTTTCCCAAGATTACCACAGGTACTTCTCCCAAGCTAACTTGAATGCAGTGACTGTCTTAGCCTCCACAACTGTGGGAGGAAGGTTATTCCAAGGTCCCACCACCCACTCTGTGAAGAAGAACTTTCAAATGTTGGATTTGAACCTACCCCCTATTAGGTGCATGCTGTACCCCTTGTTCATGCCATCTTATTTTGTAGAATAGATTTTCCAGCATTGCAAGCTTTGATGAGGAAAGCATGTGCATGGTAGAGGAAGGCAGACACCCCGCAGCAACCACAGGGCCAGTGACAAGGTAGACAATTATGATGGGCAGGGATGAGAAACTCTCAGCATCGTGACCACTGAGAAGAAAAAAATTATTAAAAAAGAGAGCACCCAAAAACAGATGATTAGAAGGACACTTGGGAATATGCAGTATAAATACTGTAAGGCATCACCTGCTACCCCACTGAACCACAACCTAGACCTGCAACCTAACTGTTCAATTAGATTTGCAAGATAGAGAACTGAGGCCTTGGTTCCCCAGAGGTTTTCTCCACAAGGGGTGTTCTTCTCCTCCAGACCAAAGGTCAGGCTTATAATACTGGTATTTTATTTAGATTAATATTTAGATTCCACCATTAGTTGAATTTAAATGGTGGTCCCTTCCTTCAGTTGCAACTCTAGTGGATTCCTTCTCTCCTTCAAAAATTGGGTGCCACCAGCATTTTTATTTAACTCTCTCTCAGATCCTTTGGGCATTTTTTTTAAGTTACAAATAGTCCAATGGAACTTTGTTGCTGTTGCAACATTAGTGGCACAAGCCTCCTTAAGATGGTTCCTGTGCCTTTATGATACAGTATCTTGAAAGGGTAGTAGTTCCTGTAATAGGGACAGAGAACATGGACAGCCATAAACCTCATTGCACAAACTTTTGAATAATCTCAAATCTGCTTATTAACAACAGCATTAAGCATGAACATTTAGCTACCACAGCTAAGCTCTGGCTTCAACAGCTTCCATTGCATATTGATATTAGCTATAATCTTGTACCTTCCAACTTTCATAACATTGCACAAGCCCTTCACACTTAGTCGCCCACAGACCCACTCAACCACCCACTTCAAGGACCCAATGGAGTCAATTAATGTCTGTCTATGCTTTCTGTCATGGGTCTTCTTCCATTCCTTTTATCCAGCTGAGACAATAGTGTATTTTAGGTTATAAGCTTTACATGGCATACAGTAATAAGTTCTCCTATTGTACTGAGATTTAATACCCTCGCTGCTCAACATAAATGACTCCACACAAACAGACCCCTACACCATAGCAGATGTGCTCAACTCTGCATTTGCTGAGCTAAGCTCAGTTCTCCCTCCTACTGACCTAAAGCAATTGGATATGGTCTCTAACAGCCCCTACCTAAAGCCATCAGATATGGTCACTGACAGCCCCCCCTTGATGAACCACCACCCCAATTTCTACTTCAGGCAAATTACAGTCAAAGAAGCCATGCTGTATATAAAAAAGTCCTGGGTAAAACTAGATGAGGCAGTGACACCACTGACATGAAAATGGTCATCTAACAATCAACGTGCTCATTATTCACATCGCTAAAATTTTTAATAAGTCCCTCATAATGGCTAAATTCTCATTATTTTGGAAGCAGGCGGTGGTGACCCCTGTCCATCAGAGTGGAGACAGGTCAAGCCCAGCGAACTACAGGTCCATCTCCATTCTCTGCCCCATCCAAAGTTCTGAAAAGGATAGTAGCTGATCAAGTTAATGAATATATTCAGAAATACCACCTGAAATGCTCACAACAGCATGGGTTCAGAAAGAACCACAGCACTGTCACAGCACTGGTTGACTTTACCGACTACACCCACAAGGCCTTAGATGAGGGGAACTTGGTTGGTGCCATTTTCATTGACCTCAAAGTCTTCAATGCAGTCAACCATCTCCTTCTACTGATTCAACTTCGCACCCTTGGATTGGAACTCAATGTTCTCCGATGGTTTAATGAGCATTTATCAGACAGATCCCAAAGAGTGAAAATAGGCCAAGTGGTGTCTGACTTTAAAGTGGTATCAATGGGAGTACCCCAGGAGTCCATCCTATGGCCCCTATTGTTCAGCCTGTTCCTGAACACACTCCAAGAAGCTTGCTCCAGTAAGGTCATCTTATATGCTGATGATGCCGTAACACTCAGTAGCCACTCCAGTATTGAGCCACTGCAGACTGAACTGCAATCCACTTTCGGGCTACTGGAGAATTGGTTCAGACTCAAAAGTTACTACTCAACCATAAAAAAACTAAAACTATGCTCATCTCCAGCCACCAATCAAAAAGGAGATACCACAATCTTACCATCACAAATCTAAACTCAGACCCACTAGACCAAGTGCACTCATTCAAATACCTTGATGTCAGGATTGATGACACCTTCTCCTTTGCGCAACATATTGACATGGTGGTAAAGACTGTCAACTCCAAATTGGGTATCCTTTATAGGCACCGGAAAAGTCTAATACACAATGCCCTCAAGCTATCAGTCTTCAGCTCCATCCTATCTGTTGTCGACTACGGCTTGGTAGTTTATGGGGCTGCCACAGCTACGACACTTAAGAGGGTTGAAACACCCTTAATCAAGGCTTGCCAACTCCTGCTCAATGCTGACTGGCTCATGCACACCTGCGTACTTTACAAGTTGGCCAACCAGCTAAATCTTAGTAGCAGAGTCAGCTTCCAAACCTACCTTCTTGGAAGGAAGGCCTTGCTTGGCCAAACCCCTCCATGCATCTCAGAAATGATTTTGAAGATGACCCATTTGTACACTACTAGAAGAAAGGAGCTACACCTTCTTAATGTCCCGTTTCACAGAACTGCTCTTGGTCAATGCTCCTTTTCCTACAGAGCACTTCTCTTGCTTAATGAGGTTCCCTCAGCCTCACTGGCAACTGCTAACATTAGGGCCTTTAAAACTGAGCTAAAGCAATATGTTATAAACAGGCAATTATGCTTATGTCATCACTAATCATTCTGATGCACCCCCAGGATCTACATTCACCTGTCTCAGTAATACCATACAGCTACTAAACCCACCCACTAGCCTGGCCTCCCATTCCCCATAGGGGATCTATAATTAGCCCTCCAGTGTCCTCTCCTCTCCCACCTCCCATTATCACTCTGTTACCTTACCCATCTTATTCATATTACCACATTCTCTCTGTCTCTCCCTCTCCCTCCTCCTACATGCACTCATTCACTCTCTCTCTCTTTCTCTCTCTTTCTCTCTCTCCCCCAACCCCACTATCTACCTCTGTCCAGCCCATCTGCTACCTCTACCCCTCCTCTACCCTCTCTCCATGTCATGTCTCACCACACTACCCATGAACCACTCATCCTGGTACCCACAAACCACTTCTTTCTGCCAGTCTGTACTCCACCTGCCCAATGCCCTATCTTCACCTCTGTCACACCTCCCCAACCCCATTTGCATTTCTGACAATGCCTGCTGGGCTGTACCTTGTAATCCATTGCCTCCCCACAATCATTGTTAGCAGAATTCTTTGACATCCAACTCCAGCCTGTTTAGAGTATTTTGAATAAGATGTAACTTCCTGGCTGGAATCACCTAAATAGATGTTTTATGTGGAACAAAATGTTCCGTTAACTTACTTTGTCTGTATCATGTTGTCTTTGTTTGTTTGATGTGGAACCTTTGTAAAAGAGTCCTGTACTCAAAGTTTGTTTCTGAACCATGAAATAAATAAATAAATAAATAAATAAAAATAATAGGAAGTTGAATAAATTAATAAATAACAAAGTAGACTGTACAACATAGCCAAGAAACACCCTTGTTCAGGGAATATTGCTAAATCTAGAAAAGTAGTAAGAACAGTCAAAAGGGAAATCAGAAATATGAAAAGGAAATACAAAATAAAGCTAGTCAATAACAAATCCAATACAAAGGCTTTTTACAGTTATATAAATTCTAGGAATAAGGAAGGTAACAATACTGGACCACTAAAAACTAACTAAATTATAATAACAGAAGAAAAAGACATTGCTAAGGAGCTAAATTATGTAATTGTAATTAATAATTGTAATTGTGTGTTTGTTGCTGAATATCTTCAAAGGGTCATCACTGTAAATGAGCTATGATCAATGGTTATAAGTTTTATAACCCCTAAGTGAAATGAAATTAACGTTTTTGTTCAGCATTTCAAAATGATAAGGGGGACACACAAATAAGCCATAATGTGGCTAACATCATCGCTATATCTGAGGACAGAATTAACACTATTAGGAAATTGCATCCCAGTAAAGTAGCAGATCTCAATGATATTTACCCAGTGTATATCAGGGAAATGGCTCTAAACCCCTATACTGCAACATATCTTTAGTAAATTCCTGCAGACAGGCAAACTTCCAAAGTCTTGAGGACAGCTACTGTAATTCTTACCTTTTTAAACATGGGTATAAACAACTAGCCAGTGATTATTGGTCAATAAGCCTTACTTCTGTAGTGTGTAAAATTATGGAAATGAGCATCAAAACAAAACTCAATGAGAATTGTCTAGCAAAGGATATCAAAGACAAACTTCAACATTGTTTTAAGGCTGTGAGGTCATATTTAAACAACCTGCTTATGTTCTATGAAGCCATTAGTAAGGAACTCGATGAGGGCAATTCAATGGTTTTCATTTCTTAGACCTTAGTAAGGTATTTGATGTGGTATCTCATAATAAACTAGTTGACAAAAATTACCTTTTCAAGAATCAACTCCAAGCTCATTGGCTGGATGGCAAACTAGTTACGTGGTAGAAATCAGAATTTGAGACTAAAGGGGGCTTATATTGTAGGAAGGAAGAGTCACCAGTGATGTACTGCACGGCCTGATTTTGGCTCCCATTTTGTTTATCCTTTACATAGGAGACTTAGGATCAGATAATAATTAAATTGTAATGGGTTCATTGATTACACTAAAATTAGTGGCAAAGCTAGTACTGATTTGGACTCAACAACATTTCATAATGATCTTAATAAATAGTAAGTTGGGAAACAAAAAGGAACATACGCTACCAAAATGCACTGTCATGCACCTTGGAAGAAATAACACCAAAAGAAAATATTACATGGAGGGCTTAGAGTTGAAGAAATCAAATAGAGAAAAAGGTCTGGGGATACCTGCATATATTACAAATGACCTAGAAAAACAAAAACAGGTTAGTACAATATGTACAAGATCCAATTACATTCTCGATACAGTCAAGAGACACTTCACACACAGAGCACAGAAAGTTTGATGGCCACTGTACCGTTCATATGTACAACCACTAGTGGATTGTGGGTCATAATTCTGGGGTGGTCTAACAATATGAGACAGTATCAAAACTGAAAGGACACAACTTACAGCAACTACAATGATCAGGGGCCCTGAAACCAAAATGTATCATGAAAGATTAGAACACTTGGGATGGTACACATTGGAAAGATGAAGATCAAGGGGTGATTTTCTTTTTTTATGCAATATCTATGGTGACTCAGAACAGATAAAAGATTACAATGGGTCAAAGGGTACAAGATGCATTTGCACCAAGGCGTCATCATAAGCATTTTTTAACATTGCACTATGAGACAAATATGAGAAAAAATACTATACTCAGAGGGTTATTAATATCTGGAACTTACCAAGTGAAATAATTAATGGTAAAATATTTAAGAAAAAGGTTGATAAATGGATAATAAAGGAATAATGCACAACAGGGTGTGTGTCGTACTGGGATAACACCACGCCTGGGGTGGTTGGGCACAAGGCTGCAGGCCAAGTGAGTCCAACATCCCAGGCGTGGTGTTATCCCAGCAAGACACACACCCTGGAGTGCATTATTCCTATTATACAATGGCTTGTGTTGTATACAGAATAAAAAAATAATTTTGAAGATGTTTCTGTTAGTGTGGAAAAATATTTTTGTTTCTTAAGAGAAGATGAAAACAATCATCAAGTAGCTGTGGCAAACAATCATCAAATAGCTGTGGCAAACAATCATCAATAGGTTCACATTGCTCAGACTAGACCCATGGTGTTATGCTGGGATAATGCCATGGGTCCGGCTCCAGACTGACCAATCACAGTCCAAGACTCTTTCTTGCCATTGTATAATGAACAATATAAATCATATATTAATTAAAGGGAAACGTTCACCTGTAATGGGGCCCCACCTGAGTGTGAGGCAGGGCCTGATTTTCATTTTCACAAAGTGTTCAAATTCTTTTACTCACAGTCTGTGTAGTAATTTAAATTTTATCTGGTTGATCCTGCTGTCCCTTCCACCATCATTTTGACCAAAGCGGTATACCCACAATCTCATGTGACTGGTCTGAGAATGACATATGAGCCAGGAAGCAATCGCAGGAGTGTGCACAGAACTTTTGTATAGAGAGCTATTAATAGCTCTGATTTGCAATCTGCATGTCATGGAAAAGACCATGAGCCCCCCTCAAATGGAAGTAATTTTAGGCTTCCCCATAGAAAAATATAATACATTGCACAGTACACCAGAAATAATGGCATGCCTTTAAGTACTGAAGTTGGCTGAGTTTTTTTCTTATTTTATTAAAGTTCTCCCACTCTGTAACCCCCACCAGAGGTTATCCTACCTGCTCCACTTTTCTGACTCTTGAGCCTTTGTTTCTGCTTACTGCAATACCTCCATGGTACAGACTTCTTTCTAAGTCTGTTCATCTCAATCTGGGACAACCTTCCTATCCCCCATTGTCTTTTAATTCACTGATCCTGCTCTTAGGCACTTTCTGGATCATCGTGCTCCCACCTGCTCTTGCTCTTTGTGCATCTCTCCTTTGTCCTTGTATATGCATTGTTCTGCCTCCAGTCTAATGGGTACATTGTTAACTCTCATAGTTTGCAAATTGTTCCTCTTTGTTTTGGCTACTGTGTATTTTGAATTGTTTTTAATCTGTCTACCTGTCCCAACCAGGAAACAAGCCTTGGCTCAGCATGTTTTTTCCAGTCACCAATTCATACACAAATAAACAAAAAAGTAAATAAATTCCTGAAATGATCCACGACTCAGATGTGCTATTCCTGTTCACCAATTTGTGCATATTTACTGGAACAGGTTGACTCTTACCAGTATCTAGGCCTTATTCATTATTGTAATATGTTCTATATCCTACATGTAGACAATCTTGTTAAAATAGTTAAAAAATGTATTTATTTTATTTATTTATCTTTTGTTGACTGGGTAAGTGCACTAGACAAATCCTGCCTATTTTCAGGCACGACCCAGGGGAGGGGGGATACAGATGTATGCCAACTGACCTTGAACCAGATTAAGCTGTTGGTGGTATTTTTAGTGAATGAGGGAAATTTGGCCAGGACACCGGGGAAATTCCCCTACTCTTTTTCGATAAGTGCCATGGGATCTTTAACATCCACCTGAACTACCACCAGTCCAGGCAGATGGGACCTCGGTTTAACATCTCATCCGAAAGACGGCACGTCAGAAATGCAGCACCCCTCTCATGCTGCATTACAGTGTCAGTACTGGGATATTAACCCAAGTGCCAGATGTGGGAACTGAACCCACAGCCCTCTGATCTCCTGGCCTCAGAGGCGAGAGTGCTACCTACTGAGCCACTGACACTGTATTATGTAAAATGAAGTCTCTCATACCATAACAGAGCTAACTTTACTTCCAAAGCTAGGAGACAAGTTACTTTGATTCACATCATTCCATCTATAATGTATGGGTCTATAATATACAGTACTCCTCCGCTAGCAAAAATGTACTGCACAGTAGAACTGTTGTTGAACAGAGTGTATAGATTAATGTTTAATCTATTAGGCATTATTCTTGCTCACTGTATTCAACTTAAAATTGGCCTGATTTAACATGGAGAATACAATATTCCCTGGGGAGCTGGACCTAGAAATTGCTATGTGGTAGGGTTCCACATCACCTGGGCACAATAAAAAATAACAAACACTGAAACATTGTTACTTGACCTGTGAGGAAAGCCTCACTAAAATGACCTCACTGTAAAAAGTAATGTTGGCCAAGGTTCATTGTATTGTAGTGTGCAGTTTTTGAAAAGTCCTTCCCAATCCCAATGACCTCACCAGTGAACTGTTCTATACTCAACGAGCACCTGTCCTGAAATCATATCTACTTAACTTGTAACCTTGTACTGGTTTTAAATTATCTGTTGTACGTCTAATTGTACAGTGTGCTGTTTTATTGTATATTTGTTAAATATTGGTCTTTGTATTTTGGACTACAGTCACCTATGACAACAGGACAATACTGTATGTCCATAGGCCTTTGTTTATCAATAGTTGAAATGAATGAAATCAATAAATAAAAAGACTAATAAATACGTATCTGGAAATGAGCCTTGGCTCATAGTGCCAATCCTGTTCACCATATTTTACATAAATAAATTAATGAATAGATGAAACTAGAAAAGGGGCCTTGGCTCACTGTGCCATTCATGTTCACCAATTGTTACATAACTAAATAAATAAATAAACAGGTACATGGAAATGAACATTGACTCTGTCTGCAATTCCTGTTCACCAATTGCTAAATAAATAAATAAATTAATTAATAAATAAGAACCTGGAAATGAGCCTTGGCTCAGTGTGTCATTCCTGGTTATCAGTTGTTACATAACTAAATAAATGGGGTTGATGGGGGTTGTCATACTGTCAATGATTACTCGATGTCTAATTTGTTGGTAGGTGGTAACATATGGTTTACTACCACTTTCTTATTACGTAGGAAAAATTATGAAATTCACTACTGTGGATGTTTAGTTTGTAATATTCCAAGTTGTTTGTATCCAGGTGGGACTAAGAAGTTGGTGAAAGTATTTAAATACTTTATTTCACTTTTATTAACTGGGGATGTGGAGACTAACCCTGGTCCTCCTGAGTCTAACATTGCGTCCTGTGGGCAGGGTGTTTCTCACTTGTTTTCTTGTAAAAGGTTTAAAGTTGTTCATTTTAATGTTAGACATTTGATTCCTAAGTTAAGTGAGTTAAAATATTTTGTTGTTTATCATCAACCTGATGTTTTGGTTATACCTGAGACATGGTTGAAGCCCCCTGTTCCAGATAAAATATGTTCATTACCAGGTTATAATTTGTTGAGAGCTGATTGTAAAGGTAAGAAGAAGGGGGGGGGGGCAATTTATTTCAAGGATTGTCTCCAGGTGACTGTTTTGGGTTCTAGTGTGGAGTCTGATCAATGTTGTGATTGGTTGTTTTTGAAATTTATACTGGGTGGGTAAAAAACATTTGGTCTTGTGTTATCTTTGTAATCCCCCTCAAACTGATATAAATGGTTTAAAGGATTGTTTGGATACTGTCTCTCCATTTTGTTTGTGTAATGATGTAGTTCTGTTAGGAGATGTGAATGTGAATTGGGAACTTCAGGATAGTTTTGGTTTGGAATCCTTGTTGCAGTCTTATGGCCTAGTGCAGAAAATTCTTCACCCTACTCATCTAAACTCTCACTTAGTTAATCATTCAGTTCTTGAGTGGGTTATTACTAATCATGAGAGTATTATGACTGCTTCTGGCATGTTGCCAGATGCTGTAAGTGACCATCAGGGTATGTTTTATATTTTGAGCTTTAGGACTGTAAAGATTCCACCTCGTATTTTGAAACTTCGTTGTTTTGGTAGGATTGATCTTGAGGCAGTTATTACCTCTTTTTCTGCTATTCATTGGTCATATCTTAATGTAATACCTGATGTTGCCTGTGCTTTGGATTATTTTTTGAATCAATTATTAGTTATTCAAAATACTCTTTTCCCTCCGTGAACAGTCAGACTGTGAGGTAATATAATAAGTGGTTTATGGATGATATTAAGTTGTATATTAAACAGAGGAATCATGCATGGGTGCATTATAAATGTAACCCTTCTCCTGTTTCTTTGGTTAGTTATCGTATATTGAGGAATAAGGTTTCGGAACTAGTGAAAAATGCAAAAAGAGATTTCTATAATGCACAATTTACAACTAATTTATCAGATTCAAAAAAAATTTGGCAGAATGTTAATTCTTTATTGTCTCTTGGGATTAATAGTGATGTGGATAAATTGCGAGTGAATAATGAGACAGTTATTGACCAATCTGAAATTGCAGATTTATTTAATATCAAGTTTTCTGAATATTCAGGTTATAGGTTAGGATTATCCGATGTTGTTTGGGGTGCAGAGACTGATCAAGTGGCAGGGTCGTAATTTCAGTTTAGGGCAATGGATTCGTATGAAATGTTTAATTTGCTTTGTACTTTGCCTGATAATTGTACTGTGGTAACTGTGATAGGGATCTTGAGGCTAGATTTCTGAAGTTAGCTCTTGCTTATGTTACTGACACATTGTGTTAAATTTTTAATTTATCTTTGCTTTCAGGTCAATTTCCACTTGATTGAAAGTGTGCAAGGGCTGTTCCAGTCCTGAAAAAGGCTCATGCTGCTGCTTTGGATGATTTTAGACCCATATCCATCTTGAATCCCTTGAGTAAATTGTTAGAGAAAGTAGTGTCTAATCAATTGAATGATTATGCGGATTGCTATAATATCTTAAGTCTGCAGCAGCATGGGTTTCAATGTGGATACGGAACTGGTACTGCCTTGGTCAGGTTCACAGAGACCGTCCTCAAGGGCTTTGAAAATGGCCTAATGACTGGGGTGGTGTTTGTGGACCTGACCAAGGCATTTGATTTAATTGATTGTGATTTATTATTATGTAAATTGAAAGTTATTGTTTTTTCTCAAAATGCATTATCCTGGGTTGATGACTATTTAGTAAATCATCAACAGTTTGTGCATGTTGGGTCGCAGGATTCTCAAATGGCTATTATTGAGAGTGGTGTTCCGTAGGGTCCATATTAGGACCCTTGCTGTTCTCTTTATCTGTTAATCAATTGTCTGCTTATTATGTACCTTGCGACTCAATAATGTATGCAGACGATATGATACTTTATAGTCAGAGTAAATCACAAGATGAGTTAGTAAATACTTTGGAAGTTGGTTTTGGTAATGTGTGTAACTGGTTTGTGACAAATTCCATGATTCTAAATTAAAAAAAAATGAAATCAATGGTTTTTGGGACTCCAGTTATGTTGAAAGATAATCCTTGTTTGTTGCTTTCTAATGGGGATGGTGCTGCAATAGATCAAGTTACCCAATTTAAATATCTGGGTGTGTGGCTGGACTGTGGTTTAACTTTTTCATTACATGTTAAGCATGTTAGTCAAACAATAAACCAGAAATTGGGTATTTTGTTTAAGTTTCAGTTATTTTTCTCCTTTGAAACTAGGAAATTGATTGCTGTTGGTTCATTACCACCACATTTTAATTATATTTGTTATTTGTCTCAGAATCTGAATGTTAAGGAATATAATGTTTTGTTTGTGGATTATAATAATATTTGTAGGTTTATTTTATCAGTCCCTTTTAGGACACATCATTGTTTATTGTATTTACAATTAGGCTGGTTATCACCCAAGGAAAGAAATATTTTTCCGGTAGTTTGCTTTATAAGTATCTTTTTTTTTGTAATTTCCATTGGCAGATATGGTTACAGTTCATCCTTCCCTCCCCAAATTGCATTCTGAAAATGAGATCTTATTAAATCTTCCAGTTTTTAAGACTCGGAATGGGCAGAGGTCTTTTTCTGTTGCAGCCCCAACCCTTTGGAATGCCTTACCCTCAGCTTTCGCCAAACTATGTCTTTGTGTTGTTTTAAGAATAAGTTTAAATCATTTTTGTTGTGTAAGTCTAATTGTGATTGTTGATGTGTCGTATTGTTTGCTATTATTATTGTTTGTAGTTTGTTCCAGGTCAGACCTGAGAAAGGACATTGTCTGGTGTCCCTACCCGGTTATCAAATTATTAAATAAATTAAAATAAATAAATAAACAAACAATTGGAAATGAGCCTTGTCTCAGTGTGCAATCCCTGTTCACCAATTTGTAGATAATAAATAAATTCATCTGCCAGTGTTCTTTTTAATATTGCCATATCCATTCACCAAAAACAACACCCAAAACTCAAAATTTAAATACAGTACCTTTTCAGGCATGCTTAAGCCTCCCCTGGAAGAGGTTGGGGTCTCCCAAGGAAGGCTGGCCTTACCGTTTGAGAAACACTGGCATATACAGAATCAGTTAATGAAAATGAACAGCTCCTGTAGTCATACTATCATTCAATTCAATCCAATTCAATTCGTCTTTATTTCTAAAAAGCGCTATTCACGCTGATCATAGTGCTTATACAATAACATTACATAAATATCATACTGTACTTAAATACTGTAAAACCATTCACATAATCCAGTAACATCTCAGTAACTCAATTAGCAGGAAATGATCATGTTCTGCTCAGGACTGGGTGAATCTTTTTTTTATTATGCCAGAGAATTTCAGCAAAATGTGGGCTGTGCCTTCATGAAATACAGCAATGTTTATGGTAAACTTCACAAAAGTGACATCACAAATGGACTGACTGGCAAAATTGTTAGTAAACGTCTCCTGTTGTGAAACTTTAGTTTATCATTTGTGAAGTTTAGTGAAAACATTTGTGGCAAAAGCACTTTATGAACATCATTTTTTCACAAAGAGGCTGAATATTCAAACTAGCCGGAGGCTGTGGTGTAGCCTGGTATGGCGCAACTTTCAGCTGCGCCAGGGAGTGGACTGGGTGATATTCAACGGAGCTGTGCCATGGCCTGCAGCATTGAATATTGCACCCTGGCCACACAGTGTGCATGGTGCAGTGGCACTGCACCAGTGCCAGTGGCCAGGGTGGAGCATGGGGATGCACTAGCGCAAGGCGCAGCAACCGCGATATTCAAAAGTTGACATGCTAATGGGGCCATAATGTATGCAAGGTGCACATGGGGCCATTTGCATGTCATTATGACCCCAATTGCATGCAGGTGTGCTGATCCCTGACGACTTGTACCTGGTACCCTGCCAGGCAGCAGCCGTCGGGGACCAACGCTCCCTGCAGCACGGCACTGTGCCCCACAGCCCGATCGCGGGCTGAATCCAAATGACAGAAATCGCTATCCCTGGATGTCCAGTGGATCTGACTGGCCGATTGCAGGCTGTAGTAAAAATGCAGGAAGCACTATCCCAGGTGGTACAGTGGACCGATGCCCACCTGATTGCGGGCTTCAGTGAATAAATGATAATTCCAGTATCCCTGGTGGTCCAGTGGACCGCTGCCCACCCGATCATGGGCTTCAGTGAATAAATGATAATTCCAATATCCCTGGTGGTCTAGTGGACTGCTGCCTACCCGATTGCGGGCTTCAGTGAATAAAAGAAAATTCCTATTATCCCTGGTGGTCCAGTGGACCTGTCTGCCCAATTGCAGGCTGAAGTAGAATTAGAAGAAACCCATCATCCCTGGTGGTCCAGTGGACCCCGTTCCCAACCCACCCACTGATCCCCACCACCCCCTTCCCTCAGTCAACGGCGGGTGGCAGCACCCCACCCTCCTGTCGCCCCGCTGCCCTCCGACTGACACCGTCAGTAGGGCTGTACACCCATTGGTCCACAGCGAGAGCCAATGGGCATGCAGCCCATGGTCGCACTACACATTTAGATATGTAAATGGGATTCACATATCTGAACGTGTATTCTTTATGTAGCGCATGATCGGGCTGGCAGCAGTCCAGTGGACCATCAGGGATTTAGGATGTATCTTTTTATACTGATGCCCGCAATTGGGCATGGGGGGGGTGGGTGCCACCACGGAGGTGCAGCCGGAGCTCAGGTGGCCACCGACAAGTGACAGCTGCCGTGTTGTGCCCTGCAATACGGCAGCTCACCTGTGGGTGGCCAGCCCTTGCTCCATTTTTTTTTTTGCTTAACTTTGTACTGGTGCAGGTAGGGGTTGTGCATGCATGGCTCCGCACATCCCAGGCTGAATATCGGGCTGTGCAGAGTATGCATGGGCACGCCCCCCCAACCTGCACCTGGATACATTACTGATGCGCTCCAGCGCATCGGGATTTGTGCCATGCACTTTCTCCTTTTGAATATCGTGCTGGGGCACATCAGTGGGTTGCACATGGTGCAACACTGTTGCGTCATGCACTACCTTTTTGAATATCTGGGCCAGAATGTATAGTGAATTTATACAAATCACTCAAACTTTCTGCACTAAAAAGAGATTCTAACCATATTGGTCCTTGGAAAACAGGAGACGCTGAAAGATTTGATACCTTTTATTGGACCAACAAGTGTCTTGTACAAAGATGGAATTATACACAAGCTTTTGGGGCCTCAAAAGTCCCTTCTTCAGGTGAATAACAAAACTGAGTAACATAAGCAGTATTTATGTCTACTCCTTGTATCTCAGATATTTCTTATCTGTGATGCAGTGATGCTGTCTGGTCACTTTTTTATTACCTCGTTCTAGCATCCCTTTATCCTCAGTTGACCTGTTCCTATTAATTGCCCCCAGTTCTTCTCACACATCTTTTTTTTTTTTTTTTACTTTCCAGCTTATTTATACTTTTATCTCAAGGCCTCATTGTCATTGTTTATCACTTTATAGCTACAGTACACTTCCTGCCATTCTACCCTTCATGTAATTCTTTTCAATTATTTCTATAAATTGCTCCACAGTGGATAAAATACTGCTTATGTTGCTCAGTTTTCCTATTCACCTGAAGAAGGGACCTGTGAGGCCCTGAAAGTGTGTGTATAATTCCATCTTTGTACAAGACACTTGTTGGTCCAATAAAAGGTACCAAATCTTCCAGCATCTCCTGCACTTCATGAAAGAAAATCATGATGGCTGTCTGGGCACACTACACATATCCCTGCTGTGGCTGTAAGAACAAGCATTTGTCAATGCCGAATGTTTGCTTGCTGGCACTGGTAGTGTAGGAGTTAGAGAGCTGCGTAATAGGAATGGCAGTGAAGTATTGAACTGAAGCCAACCCCACCACTACCCTGCAGATACTGACAGGCATTGGAGTGTGCCTTTGGGTTGTCAGGCATAATGGCCATGCCATTTCACCACACCCTACCCTGCAGACACCGACAAGTATCACGGTGTGCCTTGGGGTGTTTGGACCTTGTGCTCACCCCATTCCATAAGGAAATACAGTGAGATGGGTGCAGTATAGGAGAATGGGGTGAACTTTGGGGCTGAAGAGTCCAAGGCCCACCTCAATGCCTGTCAGTGGCTGCAGGGTGTGGGTGTAGGTGGAATGGCATGAGCATTACAGGAGGCAATCCCACGTGACATCCCTGATGCCTGTCAGTCTCCACAGGGTGGGGCATTATGGTCAGAAACCCTAATGCCCCAGGTGTTCGTTGGTATTTTCACTCCAAATTTTCAACATGTTTTTTTGTGACCCCCACCTCATGAACAGTGGCAATATCAGCTTGTTAGCTGAAAGCTGATTTTGCACAGCGGCTATGCCATTTGGCACCATGGGTGCAAAAACATATTTCAAACAGGATGTGAAAAATGACAGCTGTACTGTTCGTGGGGGGGCTAATAAATGGCAATGTTGAAAATCTGGAGGGAAAATATAAAAAAAAAAAAACAAAGTCATGAACGTGCGTAGAAACTGTGCAACTCACATCTGTAATGTAATTAGTTTGGGGATTTTTTTTCAGCAGATTGTCAACACAGGCATTTTGACACCTCTGCTCATGGACAGTGTCACTGTCATTTTCTTAATCTGTCCCGAACACTGATGTCCCACAACGACCATGCATTTCTGTGCCAGAAGTGCAAAAAAACATTTCAGGCAGGGTGTGAAAAATGACAGCTGTACTGTTCATAAGCAGGTGTTGAAAAATGCCAGTGTTGAAAATCTGGACTGAAAATAGTACAAATTTGTGAACTTACAAGGGTGCATGGAAAATGCACAATGCACGCTCGTAAAACAGTCATTTATAGGAAGTTTTCCACCAAATTTTCAACATAACCATTTTAAGACCGCTGCTCATGAACAGTGTCACTGATTTTCTTAATCTGTCCCAAACATTGATTTCGCACACAGACTGTGCCATTGTGCGCTACATGTGCGGAAACACATTTTGGGCGAGATGTGAAAAATTACAGCTGTACTGCTCATAAGGAGGTGTGGTAAAATGGCAATGTTGCATATCTGGAGTGCAAATATTAAAACTTCGTGAACTTACGAGCATGCGTAGGAACTGTGCAACGCACGCTCGTAAAACAGTCATTTTTTGGACTTTTCTCACCAAATTTGCAACATAGGCTTTTTGAGAGCTCACCTCATGAACACTGGCACTGTCATTCCATTAGTTGGTCCTGAAAGGGGATTCCACACAGTGACTGTGAAATCACCTTTCCAGGCCGATTAACACCATGACAGTGATAGTGTTCATGAGGAGGGGTCCCAAAAACCCTATATTGAAATTTGGTGCCAAAATTCCAAAAAATGCCTGAGATATGCATCAAAGTCAAAAAATCCCTATTTATTCCATTATACAGCTTACCAGCATTTCCTCGGTTCACGGTCGGCTTTGAAGAGTGCAGACGTGTTTCTGGTCCACTGAAGATCGTCACGCCAGACTCCGGAGGCAAGTATGGGGTGAGGGGGGTGTGGGGAGGCAGGGTGTGCAGAGGGTGGGTGCAGGTGGAGGAGGGGGGGCAAGGAGACTGCGAGGGACCTTTTTTTTTATTAGTTTTTTTTTTTTTTACAGCATGAAGACACGGGACATTTGCCATGCTGGGGTGGGCTCCCAGCGTGGTAGCTGAAAGGCAGTTTGCGTGGGGCGTGGAGCCGATGGGGGATTGGGCACCTCCGTTGGCCATAACAGTTTTTGCCACGCTGGGGTGGGCTCCCAGTGTGGCACCTGGAAGGCTGTTTTGGGGGGGGCCGGGAGAGAGCACGCTTTAGATCATCTGAAATGCAGTGCCCTACAGTTGAAAGGGAGAGAGTGCTCTTCAGTTATCTGATCATGCTCACTGAAGCGGCTCTCTCCCTTTCAACTGTACCGCACTGCATTTCAGATGATAGCACAGAAATAAAATACTGCAAGAGGAGACTTCTGCTCCACAAGTTTTTTTTTTTCCCAGCTTGTGCAATACCTGCAACCCCAGCTAGGCTTCCAGGACCATTTCATCCATTTGAAAATCAGCCTACCAACATTCTGCACTGACCTTGCCTCCCACCCAACCCCTTTCTTGAATGGACATACAGGTCATGCACACATGAGTTGTAGATTTTCTGAGAAGGCCTCAGAAGACAGAATGGAGGGAGTTAGATAATTGATACAGCTTGAAGAACTCCTGCATGATGTAACATGCCACACAGTTTTTGAAAATATCATGCTGGATTTTATAATGAATTACCCACAAATCGCTTGAAAGTGTCCCAAGCTCCAGATTATGGCACTTTAAGGGATTTTTTTTAAATCAATGTGCCAGTCCCAGCATGTTTGCTTTGCTCTGGCAAACATGTACAGTGTGTGACATGTCTGCCTTGTGCTCCTTAGTTGGCTGTTTGCAGGCACATTTACCATGAATGGGGAAAAGCATGGCAAACGGTGGCATTTATCTAAAAGTGCTAGCTGCCTTGAGTAGAACTGTATGATATAGCTCTTGGCACCACATGGCATGCATGCACGCACACACACACACACACACACACAACACACACACACACACACACACTCACACACACAAGCGGACCAATATATATTTACAAGAATTTGCAAGTTGTCCAATGCCAACATTTCTAAAATTTTAAATATAGAATGACTACTTGATTTCAGGGGCAGAAACTCAGTCATGCCATCCGAAATTATATTAACCATCATGGAATAGTTTTAGATTTAGCTGGTGAGTTGTGTCGAGACGTTTATCTTCCTAAGACAGTACTTTCACAAGTCCTGGTACAAACTTTGAAAATCGCTGGCAAAATAAGTGTTTCCCTTAATGTGTAACTGTGTGCTCCCACCCCCGTATTGTCCCAGGGTGATTCCCTTGCCAGAGCCCTTACAGGTTACAGGTGTCTTGTTTCCAAAAGTCAAGCTATTACCATCCCTTGAATAAGTTCTCATAGATATTATTGAGGCATATAGGATAATGGCTTTACATAAAGTGGAAACGCACAATTGTTAATCAAAACATGTATACTGTATTAGGAGGTTGGACACACACTGCCAGAAGCTCTGCCTTGATATCAGTGTCACTTGGATGAAAAGGCTAACATACATGCAAACTGAGGTGACCGTGGATGACATATCCTCGAGTTTGATAAATTATCCTTAGCTACCCGGTGTGAACCACAAGAGCTACAGTAGCTCTGTTTAAAAGAGAGAGTATGTCCTGGTTCAGGAAGAGATATGCATACAGCACATCTTTTCGGGAAAAAAATCACCTTTATCATACACCAGCTTAGAAGTTTTTAACAGAAATGCAAGGATGCAAGAGTATAAGGCATCAGGCTTATATTCAACTAAGATAAAGACAAATCATGTTGCTAGCCTCCTAAATGCAGCTCCAGGTCTGCTATCTGCAGCTCCGTCCTTCTGTTCCTACGTAAGCTGGGTCTGCTGTCAGCAATTCTGTCTGTTTCCCCTAAGGAGAAGCGGCAGCAAAAATGCCAATGTATTTAAATTCACAACCAGCAAAAGTATAGGGATGATAACCTGCGTGTCATACTGTACAGCTTGACTGATGCACCGGCAAATATATAGTTCTACTGAGCCAGGAAAAGAAATGTTGCACGCTGAGTTCAGTGGTTGTGGAATTATCCAGACTATCGTGCGGCCAAAACTCATTCACTGCTGTGTCATTTAATTCCTCTTTCTTTTGATGTTTTATTTCTGGAGCGCACCTAGATGCCAGAGCACAGATGTGGCTAGAAACGGTATCTATTCAGGTACACGGGATACACGGTCTGCCTGGGTACTCGGACAGTAAACCATAGGGCAGCTGTCCATAAAAGATGTCTGCTGTAAAAGTATTTGTGGGTAACCCTGCAAGGCCCGTTAGGCACAAGTGGCTGTTTTCTGGGGTGACCCTGGAACACTGGGGATGTTAAGTGACTTGCTCAGAGTCACGCAGTATGCAAGTGGAGGTTGTGAGAATCAAACCCAGAACAGTTGGATGTACTAAGTATATCGAAGTCATTCGCAATTAACTCGCCCCTCTAACCTCTAGGTTACACCACCAGCCCCATTATATTAGATTTAAGCCCCATGCATGCATGTAGTGTGGCAACCTATCATGGACTGGGGTCGCAATAAAGCTTATTATTAACACCCCTCACTTATGTGCTATACTTTAATGTGGGCTACTGGTGAATTTTTTAAATCACCTGTTTCTCATATTGGTTTTTGCAGCTGCATACCCACAGTAGATGGCCCTACAATTAGAATCCTAGGGTGTAATTACAATGTCCACCTATTTCCATTTGAGAGACATGGTAAATGAAATACGAGTTGCTATTGAACCAGCTCAGACTACACAGTATGGACGAGGGGTCACTGGCAGTGAGCACTTCAAGTTAGTTGATAATTTCAGACTGCTTTAGGCATTATTTAATGCACATATTAATATTGCTTAACTTTTGTTATCCTTTAACCATCATATATAAAAGTAACTATGTACATTTAACCTAACAATTCGCAATGAACTGATCAGGATATCCCCAGTAGTCAGGAACGCGGGGACAGAGGTTAAGACAAGTGCACATTCTTGTCATATGCAGATCTCAGTCTCTGTTTTCAAAGCCAGCAAAGGGTCATTATCGGTATATCTATAAGCCACCAAAGCTTCAGTATGCCTCCTATACTTCCAGTGGCTTCTGAGCCTGTACTCAATTTTAAACTTGATAACACGGGGGTCACTAAAGTACAGAACAGTTTAAAAAAAGGCAGTTTCAAAGAGCAGTGAATATTTTTTTTCTCATCAAAGGCAAGAGTACTGACTGAATTTAAACAATAAAGCCCATGGTCCGATCCAAATGGGCTGGCAGTATAGCCTAGAGGTCAGAGTAACAAGCCGTGAATGAGCTTGGTATATCCAGCAGACCTGGGTTTGATTTCCACAGATTCATGCTGCGTGACTCTAAGCAAGTCACTTAACCTCCACAGTGCTCCCAGGTCACCCCTGAAAACAGGCACTTGAGTCTAGTAGGCCCTACACAGTTACCAAAATATTAAAAAAATTAAAGCATTTTTAAATACCCGAAGAAAAACATGTTCGCACTTGTTGATTTAAGCATTTAAACACTAGCTGTCATTTTACAGACTGTTGTTGTTGGAAGTATTTCTTTATAGTAGTTCATTTTTTCTCTGCTTGTTAGGCTGCAAGCTCACATTGATCTAAATGCAATAACAACTGGTATCCTTCACCTGTAATGGTCCAAATGCCAGAGTTATTCTCCTATGTCAGATATCTGGCTGTCAGTCCTGCCTACCAGGCATGCTTACCCTATATAGAGCGCTCTTCAGATAATCTGAAATGCAGTTTCCTACAGTTGAAAGGGAGAGAGCGTGCTTCAGTTATCTGATCATGCTCACTGAAGCGTCTCTCTCCCTTTCAACTGTACGGCACTGCATTTCAGATGATAGCACTATGTTTCTTGCACATGCGTGCAAGCAAACATAAAAAGCTTCTCCTGTGTTTCAGAAAGCTGATGGGTCGGTGTTTTTAATTTTTATTTCAACTCCATAAAACACATGAAGAGTACTTTGCTAGTCTCAGACTATGCTGGATCAGGTGTACATTCTATTTTTAAAGGTGATGTCTTTTCTAGCAAAATGTTTTCAGTCTGACTTGCAGAAGGATTTGTGTACTGATGATGCCTCACACTGGCTTATGGCTTTAGCGTATGTGTATATTTCAGAGAGAGGCAACAAAATCAAACCGAAAGTCTGTTTATTTGTGTTTTTGTTCAGTGTGTGAGTGCAGTAGGCAGCCTAGCTTATTTTCTGGCACAACCTGTACAAATAGTCAAGCACATCATAACAGAGTTATCAATCAGTACTTTTCAACTACATTTAAAATGCACTTTTATATATACAGATGGCCCTTGCCTCACATTTTAATAGTCTAGTAGTGTTGCTTGAATAGCATCCTAGCAATTAGGATGCAAGCAAATACCTGCCATTTGGCAGGATAGTGGATCCAGTTGGACAGCAGCATTATTACACTGCAGATCCACCCCCCAGATCCAGGTCAGATCCCCCAGATCCCGACGTTGGGTCCCTGGATCCAACATGGGATCCAATGATGGATCCCTGGATCTGATGTTGGATAACGTGGAATCTGGCCTGGGATCCAACCTCTGAATTTGGCTGGATCCCAGGTCAGATCCCACTCAGATAATGCCACTATCCAGCAAAGCACAGTCGGATCAATAGAGGCACTATCCAACCAACACTATATTCTAGTGTACTTTGTACTGTTTTAGATTACCCACTCTCCTTATATACCAGTTTTATAGAATAATCCAGCCAATTTACAGCAGACATCCTTAAAGCAGACAAATGCTTACAACAGACAGTAAGCATTTGCCAAAAGACATGTCCTATGCTGTGCTGTTTAATGTTTTTGAATACACTGGACCTTACAGTCGGCCTATTGCATACAGTCAACCTTATTTCAGCACTGTAGTAAGTGCCGGTAGCATCCCATTCTCTCATCCATACTCATTCATAGCTGGCCTTCTGGTAATCCACACCTCATAAAGGAGCCCTGCTAAACCCTACTAAGCTGTTCCTCACATAATTTACATCTCGTGTTAACCCTACTAAGCCCTGCTTTCCGTTCTAATACCTTCCCCAGTAACTGACACCTCCTTTACTTCACTTCCAAATTTGCACTTACAAACAGCTGCTTTATGTCAAACTTCAGGCAAGTGAGAGTGGGCTTGTGAGGGACAGGCGGGCATGAGGGAAAAATATGTCAGCTCTGCAAGTCAGCTCCCAGCAATCTTATTTATGTCATTCAGCATACAACAGCTGCTCAAGTTCCTCACTTAACTTCATATTGTTACAATTGGAGGAGGATGGGTATGCAGGCTGATCAGTAACAGCCCAAACTTCTGAGACTCAGTTCAGATCAGCACGTGGCACAGACTGTGCTGTCATACCTACAAAAAAATTTTAATTTACGAAATGACAATTATCCAGTATTTATGTTGTTTGCCAATGTTAGTGATAGAATGGGGGCAGGTATACAGCGTTGTAGTAGGTATACAGCAATTAAATACATGTTTTCAGGCTACAATAGGGACACGTTATAGTGGACAGATTGGGGCTGCACCAATGTGTTTGCTATAAGTGGGTCTGACTGTACCGCTAACAACTTTGCCTGGATCTTTAATGCTGCTTCTCTCTTTAGCCATCTCTGTTCCAACTGATTTTAAAAAGATCTGTTTTGCCAGTTAAACAAGCATAATAATTAGAAATCATCAGGACAGATGATTCTAGGATGAGCTTAGAGAAATTGCATAGACACTATTTAAGTCATCCTGTAATCATTGTGCAGACATTCGGTTATTTGTTCCAACATTGTCTGATGACTTCTTGTCTTGATGATGCACGATAACCCTGTAGTGACTTCTAAGTTAATCTAATGATCATCTGATTAATCTGGGATGGTTTCAAAAAATAATCTAATTTATGCACCCTCCAACTGATTCAAGCACCCAGCCCAACTCATTCTCCACATGCACTGTGTCGTGACCGTCAAGGCCGGGTGACTGCCGAGATGCATTACTTTGCCACGTGGAGGCTACATAGAGGCATAGGGTTTGATACCTACAACAATGCTGCCAGTGACTGTAGGCAGCACCAAGCATCACCCCTTCTCCACAGCTCTGCCGGGACAATCATCTCCTGATGGAGTCTGTCCGTGTAGTAGATCCTCAGTGACACATGATCCACCACATTGGCCTGTGGATGTGACCAGTGGACACCCATAGTGCTCATGTGGAATCAGTGCTGCTGGTCCCCATCTGTGCACAATGGCTGTTCACTTCTGCAGCCTAGCATGTAGTCAGCCAGGCAGTCCAGGCTGCTTCAGGGCACTAACTATGGTGTCTGTGGGTTCAACAGTGCCCGTGGGTGTACTACTCCAGTCTACTCATGATAAGTGGCTGATGATCGTTGGGCTTCGCCATGGTGTCCAGCTACTACAGTCTGTGTCCTTCAGTTACTTCTGCAGGTCTGTTGTTCACATTGTCATTCTCACCACCTTCATCGTTATCCTCCTGCTCAGCATCTGCCTCTGTCACTGTGATCATGTGTTCTACAGTGATGTTATGCAGTATGCAGCATGCCAGGAAGATCTTGCATGCCACTATTGGTGAGTACTGGAAAGTCCCCTTGATCTGTCCAGACACTGGAATAGCATCTTCAGCAGACCAAAGGTCCTCTCAGTCACTGACCATGTGAATGCATGTGCCTCATTGCAGCACAGCTCAGCCTCTTTCTCCAGATGTCTGAGTGGTATCATCAGCCATGGTTGCTGTGGATATCCATTGTCACCTGTGAGGATGACATGCATTGGTTACCCCATAGCCATGTTTGTACCCAATCATACTTGTACTGTTGTGGTGGCGGCATGGCACAAGTGTATCCCCCTGGCAAGGTGCATGGCTCCACCTGTATAGGTTCCTTTGTCCCCACACCCACCCATGATGTCTCTACTGCCCCAACCTACTACATGCTGTACCATATCCACTGGAATCTAGTGTCTTGCCTGTTCTCCTGGTGCAGTCTTCCAGGCTGCACCTTTGTGTCACTGTGCAGTGCACACAGTGGCCCTGCAGCTGGAGCCACCTGATTCACATGTGGCTCCTCCCACATGCCTGCAATGCATGCATCGTAGACAGTGTGTGTATCCCCAGTTGGTGCTACCCAGAATGGTTCGACTGTACTACTTTGTGAGTCATGCACCTACCTATGATCCATCCATCCTGCATGTAGAAACATAGAAACATAGACTTTGACAGCAGGTAAGGACTGCTTGGCCCACCCAGTCTGCCCATTTCCCTACCTATTGGATAAACTGAAGATTCAAGTTTACCAACAGCCTACTTCCTCCTACCACTGCTATAATTGCCTTATGTCTGTCCCATACATTCTTGAATTCCCCCACTGTTTTAGACCCCACAACCTCCTCAGGAAGGCTGTTCCATGCGTCCACATCTCTCTCCATAAAAAAATATTTCCTCACGTTGCCCCTGAGCCGTTGCCCCTACTTCTTTGAATTGTGCTCCCTTGTTCTTGCACATCTCTTTTTCTGAAAGATGCTACCCTCCTGGACTTTGTTGATTCCCTTGAGGTACTTGAAAGTTTCTATCATGTCCCTCCTGTCCCTCCTTTCCTCAAGGGTATACATATTAAGCTCTCTCCGTCTCTCTTCATATGGTTTCTGATGTAGACCCTGCACCATTTTAGTTGCCCTCCTCTGGACTGCCTCCATACTGTCTATGTCCTTGTGGAGATAGGGTCTCCAAAACTGCATGTAGTACTCCAGATGGGGTCTTACCAACTGTATGTACAGAGGGATAACCACTTATTGTTTTCTACTTGTGATGCCTCTCCTTATGCATCCCAGTATCGCCCCAGCTCTCCTTACTGCCTTCTCACATTTCTTGCCCACCTTTAGGTCATCTGATATGACCACCCCCAGGTTCCTTTCCATTTTTGTTGTTGCTAGTACCTCCCCCGCCATTGTGTCCTCTTCACCTGGGTTTTTGTTTCCCAGAAGCATTACTTTGCACTTCTTTGCATTGAATCTAAGTTGCCATACGTCTAACCATTCCTCCAACCTTGCCAAGTTCCTTCTCATCTTTTCCACACACCCTTGTGTATCAGCTCTGTTACAGATCTTTGTGTTATCTACAAAGAGGCATTCTTTTCCTTCCATACCCTCTGCAATGTCACCTATAAAGACATTAAAGAGGAATGGACCTAGTACTGAACCATGAGGTACCCCACTAGTAACCCCCCTTTCTTTGGAGTGAGTTCCATTTACTATTACCCTCTGTGTCTTGTTGTGCAGCCAATTTGCTACCCAGGCTACCACCTTGGGACCCACTCGCAGGCTGGTTAACTTGATTATTAATCTTTTGTGTGGAACTGTGTCAAATGCCTTGCTAAAGTCTAGGTAGACCATATCCACAGCCCCTCCCTGGTCGATTACTTTGGTCACCCAATCAAAGAAATCAATTAGATTCATCTGACATGACCTTCCTGTTGTGAATCCATGCTGCCTTGGGTCCTGTGCCCCGCTGGCCTCTAGGTACTCAACAGTTCTTTCTTTCAGAAGTTATTCCATCATTTTCCCTGCCACTGAGGTCAAACTAACAGGTCTGTAGCTTCCTGCTTCTCCCTTGCTCCCACTTTTGTGAAGGGGAATCTCATCTGCCCTCCTCCAGTCCTCAGGTACCACCCCATCCTCCCATGATTGGTTAAAAAGAGTGGTCAGTGATGTCACTAGGTCCACCCCTTAGTTCTTTTAGGATTCTGGGGTGAATCCCATCAGGCCCCATTGCTTTGTCCACCTTGAGTTTTAGGAGTTTTTTTAGGACCCTTTCTTCTGTACATGGACTGGTGTCAACCCCCCTGCCCAGAGTGCTTCTATTGTTTGGTTTAGGCTACTCCTCTTCTTCTTCTTCTTTGTGAATACTGAGTAAAAGTAGTCATTCACTATCTCTGCCTTTTCACTGTCTCCCTCTGCCCACCTCCCCTCCCCTTTATTAATCTTCACTATCCTTCCCTTAACCTTTCTTTGCTCCCTAATGTACCTATAAAAGGTTTTATCCCCCTTCCTAAATGAGCTGGCTATCTTTTCCTCAGTTTGGGACTTTGCTATTCTGACTGCCTTCCCCACTTCCTTCTGCTTTAACTGATACAGTTACCTGCCATGCTCCTTCTGTGATTCCTTATACTTCTTGAATGCTATCTTTTTCTCCCTAACCTTCGCTGCCACTTCTTTTGAGAACCATAGTGTTTTTTACTCCATTTTGTTTTCTTTATTTGTTTCACACAAAGGCTTATTGCCAACATGATGGCAGTTTTGATTTTTATCCTTTGTTCTTCCACCCCACCTTTCTGGTCATTTGCTAGTGCATTCCTTAGGTATTCACCCATTTTGCCAAAGTCAGCCCTTCTAAAGTCCAATATCCTCATTTTTGTATGGCTTGTCTCCATGATTGTGCTTATTGTGAACCACACTGTGTGGTGGTCGCTTGTTCCCAGATGGCTACTCACTTCTAAATCTGTGATCCTCTCTCCATTTGAGAGTACCAGATCTAATCCCCTCCCGAGCGGGTTCCAACACTAGCTGTCTAAGGCATGCCCCCTGTAGGGAATCAAGAATGACCCTGCTCCTGGATGTGGCTGTAGTAAATGTCTTCCAGTTAACATCTGGCATATTCAGGTCCCCCATCAACAATATCTCCCCTTTTTCAGCCATTCTGAGAATGCCTTCTATCATTTCCTTGTCCATTTCCTCCCCCTGAGATGGGGGTCTATATTCAACCCCTGTGTGGATTGTGGTTCCACTCCCTGTTTCCAAGGTGACCCACAGTGCCTGTTGTCCTCCCCCTTTACCTTTCAGTTATGTAGCTTTGATCCCTTCCCTTATGTAGAGAGCTACTCCACCTCCTCTTTTACCCTCCCTGTCCCTTCTTTAGATTGTGTACTCTGGCATGTTAACATCCCAGTCATGGTTCTCCATGTACCATGTTTCCATGACTGCCACAATATACAGATGTTCCTCTTCCATCAGGGCTACTAGCTCAGGAAGCTTGTTTCCAAGACTATGGGCATTGGTACTCATTGCCCTCCATTTAACGTTGGCATTATCCTTTTCCCCCATCCCTGCCCTTATTGCCTTTGTCTATTTTTCCATTTACCCCTGTCCTGACCTCTGTCAAACTCTGTATCTCAATGTTTACCTTACTACCTGCCATGTTTTTTGGGGGGGAGACTTTAATTTTTCTGCTTCCTATCAGCACCTCCCTCCTTGGCTAGTTTAAAAGCTTGCCAATGAAGCATTTAAACCTATCACCTAGGAGCTTGGTTTCTTTCCTGGACAGATACAGACCATTGTGCCAGTATATACCTACATCTCTCCAGGTTAACCACCAGTCCCCAATGAAGCCAAAACCCTGTGCTCTGCACCAGTTTTGCAACCATTCACTGAACTGCATGGTGTGCTGTACCCTAGCTTCACCCATGCCATAGATAGGCAGCACCTCAGAGAAGGTTACTGTGCTTGTTATCTGTCTAAGGCCCCTCCCCAACTCCACAAACCCATCCTGCACTGCACTGATCTCATGCCCACCTAGGTCATTTGTCCCAAGGTGGACAATGATATCTAGTTCCATCTCCCATGATACCACTCCTGCAATCCTGAGGATACACTTCCTGTCCCTCCAAGCCATGGCAACAGGCAAGCACCTTACCTCCCTCTTCCCTCCCTTCCCCAGTTCTACCCCCCTAACAATTGAGTCCCCTACCAGAAGCTGTTTCCTTCCCCTGTGGTGTCCCTTTCCACCCTTTTGTGGGTCTTCCTTGTGGAGATTCCCAGCATCCTTCTTGGTCTCCACTGAGGGCGCCATCATAGAGGAACCTTGCTCTGCCAGAATGGCATATGAATTGCAGAGAGGTACAACTAGAGGGATGCACCTCTATTCCACCACCCTCACCCTCTCAGAGCCCACTGTGGTCCACACAGCTCCTCATACTTGGCAACCTCTGAGGCAGCAGTCATGGCACTTGTGCTCTTTGGGTGGGGGAGGCTTCCCTAGTCCTTGCCAGTTCAACCTGGAGATGGGCAACCTCCTCCCTCAGAGCTGACAGTTGCCTGCAAATAGGGCAGCAACTCAGTTTCCAGAATGTCTCCTGGAAAACTGCTGCCCCACAGCCAGTGCATTGCACCACTCCCCACATGCCCCTTTCCCTTATAATATATAATATGTAATATATACATATATATATATATATATATATATATATATATATATATATTTATGTGGGAGGGTTGTTGTTTTTGATATGTGTGCTTACCCTTTATGCACTGTGCTGGGTTATTATCCTATCCTCCTCTGGCTGCCACATACTAGCCTCCTCTCACCTCCCCACTCCTCACCCCCTCTTGTGTCCCTCCAGCTTTCAATATTCCCTCTCCATGCCTCCTGACCTGTATGTACCCTCTTTTCATTTGTTCACTCGTAAGAAACCTTGTATTAATCATGTCAAAACCTCCTTTGTTAGTGATTGCTTTATACTGATATTGTAACTCCAAGACTGTACACCCTGATGTGGAACCTTTGTAAAAGAGCCTCAGTTCAAAGGTACTTTGTAATCCTAGACTTGAATAAAAGGATAAAAGGATTAAGGATATGACACAGTTCTATCCCCAGACCTGTTGAGGAAGTGATGCCAGAACCTTGGGTATAAAAGGAAATGACACACCTGGGGAGGGTGGGTGGGGTCGGGGGAGGGTGAGTGGTTTCCCAGCCACCAGTGACCCTCAGAAACAATCAATTACACCACTGCACCACCACCCTGGTGAGTACTGCCCTTCTTTACAGTAATTCAACCCATATCACAATTTAATAGACCACTGCACCTACAGAAACCACTCTACTAAACCCAGGGATAAAAATAAAATCAATCCTCAGCCAGCAGTACAATTCTAAAAGTTGCAAAAATATCCTTACAAATCCTAGGTCTCAACAGCGGCGATCAAACACAGTAAAAAGCAAATTCAGTAGTATGTCACTCCCTCTGGTTATAAAATTAACACACTTCAATGGAATCCTGCAAGTCTCTTCTTAATTCCAATAAACAAAAATGAAAGTGTCAGTATAAAGTGTAGTATACCTTCCTCACAAGTCCCAAGCAATATTCTGTCTTACCAGGTTCCCAGGTCTGAAAATGAGGATTATTTTGCTATCTGCAGTATAGCAAAGTTTAGCAGCCTCAAAGAAAAACAACCATGGTCTGTCTCCACATTCAATGCCATGCGCAGCCCACAGTGTCTGAACATGTAGGCATTGCGACAGGATCCAGGATACTGGGTGACTACACCCAGGATATGGCACTGGCTGTCACATACCACCTGCATATTCATGAAGTGGTACCCCTTCCTTCTGACATATACCTCCTCATTGATTGATGATGCCTATATGGCAATGTGCATGCAGTCTATTGCACCCAGTACACATGGAAAGTGAGCAATGATGTACAACCCCTGCTTCACAGCATGCATCTGCTGCTGTGCATCCTGTGGGAAGCTGATGTACCTCTTTATCCTGCATCATATTGCCTCCAGGAATTGTTTGAGGCATGTTGAGGCAGAGGACTATGAGATGCCAATGTTATCACCTATCAGGGTCTGTAAGCTTCCCATTGCCATAAAGCAGAGTGTGGCACTGACCTTCGCATCCAATGGAACACGATGGCCTCTGTGTGTTGTACTGTGCAAGTCCCCTCTCAGATCATTGCAAAGCTCTGTGTTGGCAGCCTTGTTAAGCTGGTATCGTGAAATGCATTGCTTCTCTGTCAGGTCCTAGTAGGATGTCCGCCTCCAGTACACCATTGCTACATGTCTCTTATGGGTTAACTGCCATGCCATTTTATCCTGCCAGCCTGTTTCCTGGCATGCCACCACCACCTTAACATGGCCATCCTGATGGCCATTAGGGCTGCTAGCCCTGGCATTTTGTACTGTCACTCCTCCAGTGCTTGTACTGCTGCAGTAGTGCCTCAGTTGTTACTCAGCTCTGCCTGCCTACTGCCTATTTATATGCCCTAGTGTCAGGTAGACCAGTGCCACATAGGTCTAATAGGTACATGCTATCTTCAGGGCAGTGTCAACAGCTTTCACCTTTGAAAATCCAAAAAAGAGGATGGTGTGTCATTTTTCAGATGCAGGCTCCATTGCAACATGACACAGCCATTTTTTGACACAAGCCTGACGCAAGCTGCTTTGGCACAGGCAGTACCACATTTGACGCAGCCCGCATTATAAGTTTGGAATTGACGCAACTTTTGACACATCACGGTACTTGAATCAAATTATTTTGGTGCAAGCACCTTGCGCCATTTTCGGGCCTTTGAAAACCGAGCCCAAAGACTTTCAAGATCCTAAGAGGAGTAAACAGTGAGGACTCTGAGAAACTATTTAGTATGAAATATGAGTCAGTAACAGGGATGCATACATATAAGAGGGAAAGAGATTCCTGAAGGATGTAAGGAAGTTTTACTTCACAGAGAGGGAAGCTGAATCTTGGTACAGAGGTGGTAAGGATAAAGACCATTAAGGGGTTAATAAAGCACAGCTGGGACAGAGTGAGGATCTGTTAGTTACACTGGATGGAGCTAATATGATACAACAGATGGGGAATGAAAGTAAAAAATGCAGCCCTGACAGTAGGTCACAGGGTAAGTAATATAGGGAAGCAAAATAGGGCAGACTGGATGGACCAGTGGTCTTTTTCTGCCCACAATTTCTCCGTTTCTATGCTTCTATCTAGACAAATTAGACACCCACTTATCTAATGTAACTCATTACTGGTCCTGATGTAAGTAACTCCCTAATGGTTTAATTAGAGGTTTGCAACACAAATTCACAAATCATGCACTATTTTTGTAACAGATATCAATGCAAATATCATTCTTAAAATATTTGGAGTTGTTTTAGGCCATCTAGAGTATTATTAGACTTGGCAGAGGCTGGTATGCCACACATGTGATGTCTACTGCTCAAAAAAGTATGCATATTTTATTTAAGACTCTCCAATCCTTAGTTCTATGCCATCAATAACAAAAAAAATTTGTAATGCAAATAAGAATATTTTTAATAATCACAAGCATGCAACCAAATAAATAGATCATAGTTGCAATTTCACACAAACATAAAACATCTTCCTCATGCACAGCCTTAGTTTTAAATAGCTCTGCTGACAGTTTTCAAACAGATTTTTAAAGTAGACATTGAGGACACTGTTTGACCTAGGAAGGCTCAATCAGCTTGCTACTTGAACAAATGAACTGTCTATAAAACTATCCAAACAGCATAAATAGTTGATAAGTGTGGAGTGACAGGGTGCTTCTGACGTGCTGAAAAAATATGTTAATCTCAGTAAGCTACTGTTTTCCATATGGGATTGGTTTCTAAAATAAAATGTTAACTAAGTTCAGCTGCCTTATTTGTGGAAGAGGAAGCTGAGCCTGACAACAAGTTTATCGGTCTCCTAGAGTTATTCTTCCTGTGGGCTAAATATAACTCCTGTTGTTCCACTTACACTTCCGTAGGCACATGTAATATGAGTCTAAATAAACATAAATACAAGGAGGTTCCACTGCAAAACTGAGTTTTAATCTCACATTCCTGGGTCTCTCCCATTCAGCTGCAGTGGAAACATTTCTTATCTTCTGTTGCATGGGTTGTTCTGTAGGATAGTGTTGCATGGCTTCTTAAGGGTTATGTAGGATACATGATTTGTTTTAATAAATTTACAGTACAATAATACACTAATGTAAACATTATTTCTATGCAGAATGAATTAGTTAGCTCAACTGTGCTTTGATCCCAAACATTGCAAAAGTTAAAAAATAACTTAGAAAACACTTGTAAAATAAATCTAATTTTTTTCAACTCAGTTTGTCCCTGCCTACATGACTGGCCAGGTCCTCCTTTGGCTGACTACTAGCACCTGATCCTGCCCCACTGAGATCTTTCCTGGCCTATCACTCTTCACCCCCTGGTCCACCCATGATTCACCTGCTTGGGTACCCCACTGCTTGTACCCCCCTCCAAGGTGGGGCAGTCTTCAGCTCCTCAGCACTCATGTACAGTTATCAAGTGCCCAGCAGCCAGAAGTGAAGACTGTAAGGATGGTGGGGACAGGAGGGTAGGATCCAGTTATGGGCACTGTAGCAGGAAGGAGTGTCATCTGCCCAGTCAGTGGAGTTTTTTCACTTTACAGTTCCCTGGAGGAGAGGACATGCAATGATGTCCCAGTGACACCTGATGTACTCCCATGCCTGATGCACAAACATCTGCCTTCCCTCCAATCCCCTTGTCTGTGGTCTCTGGCTCACCAATCCCCAGCTGTTGCTAGGGGTCAGACTTTCACTGAGAACCACAGCCAACCCTCTCCAGAGGAAGAGAACAGTCCCTGGGATGCTCGATCCTCCTTCCACTGGCCGACCAACTGATGTTCTGGGCTTATTCCTGGATCTAGGCAGTCATTATTGCAGGCAGCAGTGCTACCACTTTCACCAGTGGGCCAACATAAGTCTGATTTTTTTATGCTGACATTTTTCTAATAGCATATTCTTTTAAAACAAAATGTTTAAAAGACTTTTTATTGCCAACCTAACTTTTTTGATGGAGCCTGGGGAGCATGAGTTTTATGAATGATAGGACCAGATGCCTCAAAAGGATGGGTACAAAAGAAGTTTGGTGCTGGACTGTAGACAGAGGGATAAACTGTGGATCTATGCAACTTGTTGTCAGCAGTATCACAAACATTAAAAAACAGAAAATTAATATCAGTGGGTCTGGCTTTTTGGGTAGCAGGAACACAAACTATAGTATATTGATCTTCAGTCAAACTGACTTGACCTTTAGCCATTTCCAATATTTATTTATTTCCTTTTGTTTCAAAACTGATAATGGAGGGGCCGGGAACCAATCGGGTCTAAGGGTGGGCAGCTCAACTGTGCAGCTGGGCTGTCAAAGGCAGAAGCCCAGCCTCTGTGTAACCCCCCCCCCCCGGAGGGGCTGTCTTTGTGCTGGGAGCTTTTTGTCCCACCCACCCACCCCAGATGACCTCTATTAAAAGTTCAGAGAGGGAGAAGCAAGAAAGAAGGAATATACAGGCTGGGGACAGGTAGAACAGGAGAGGAGGAGGAACTTTGGGCTGGGCTACAGTCCATTGTGACTTCAGAAAGGAAAATACCAGCTGTCAAGGGAACTGCCTCGAAACTTGCAAAAGTGAAAAAATCTCAGAGCAATTGACCTTACCCCGAGTTGACTTATATTTTCGGTGTTCCAGACTACACTGCTTTGATTTGGTTATCAGCTATTTATTCCATTTGCAGCAGAGAGCTTCTTGTCAGGGACCTTGTGCCTTTTCAGTGCATGTTCATTGAGTAATAGCTTTTAAAGGGTTCTTTGAAGAATTCCAGCAACTGCTATGACTTGATTGCTCACCTATTTCTCCCATATAGCAGGGTAGGTCTAGTCAGAGAGCTTGTGCCTTATTGCATGTTCATTAGGTAATAGGCTTCCAAGGTATTCTTTAAAGGGTGTTCAGCAGCAGGCATTGGAGGGTGTTTGATCTCTGGGTAAATAGGCTCCCAAGGTGTTCGTTAAAGAGTGTTCAGCAACGGGCATTGGGGGTACAATAACATAAAGCTGTTGCTGAACTATAACATCTGAATCCTTTGTGGAATTGTGAAAATGAAGAGACAACCAATTTGGAAGTTGCATTTGGTGAGGAACAGGGACAGGGCAATGGCATGGTGCCCAGACTGCAAGAGCAGGTGACATCTTTGAAAGGGTGGTAGGGTGTACTGGGTGCAGGTTGGCCATAGTAATGGCTATGGCTTGGAAGATGGGGGGGCTGCATGGCATGTCGGTAGCTGGCACAACTAAAGGAAGAGGTTAGGAGGCTGAGATGGACAGTGATGGAGAGAGGTGGGGAGGACGGGGGTAAAATGGGGTGGGGCGGAAGAGTGAGTTATGGTGAAGATTCAGGGGATCTAGGAGCAAAAGCTAAAAGAGGCAAGAGTAGTCAGGAGGCAGATTGGAGGAACACAAAGGACTATGCAAGCAGGGAAGGAGGTAGGGAGGGCACCTGGGGGCTCGGGTAGAGGCAATACAGGACGCATGAGGGGCCAAGGGTACTAGCAGGAGGTAAGGTACAAAGGCCCAAAGCCAGCACAAAAGGCAAGTGAAGGGGCAGGAGCACAAGCAAGAGGAACAAAGGCAGCAAGCATAGAGCATGAAAACAGATTCACACCACTAGAGTCACTAATAGGGGATGAGAATAAAGAAATTGAAGCAGAGGCAGACACAGGGGGAACAGGGGAGGCAGACATGATAGAAGGTGCAATACACAAGAGAAGCGGGGTTGTCCATCAGCGTAAAAACAAGGAGGAGGGCAAAAAAAAAGGTCAAGGGCACTGGGGCGTACTCACCCCTTAAAGGGCAAACCCTCGAGAGGGAGGAGACAGTGAGAGAAGGCTTAGGGAGGCCAGAACAAGACAGGAATGGGGAAGTGACCCAAGCACAGGTAACCTCAGCCGGGGCAAGGGAAAGGGCAGGGCAAGGGGGGAGATGGAACTGGCAGATAGAGGGGTAGGAGGAGGAGGTTTTAAAGAGAATAACTGCAGGGGGCTGTTAGCAAGTAGTGAGAAGGGAAAGTTTAGTACTTGGGAAGATATAAGGGACAAAAAGGGTAGTGGGAATAGGGAAATAAAGGGAATGCAAGGGGCTGGGAACATGACAAAGGAGAAATACAAGCAGAAGGTAGTGGAGAAAAGGGTCTTACTTTTTGGGGACTCAGTAGTTAAAGGAATTCGCTGGGGGGGAGGGGGGACAGTCGCAGCACAATATGGGTTGAGTGCCTACCAGGTATGACAGAGGCAGATGTCATCCATTATATCCCCTCAAGGGGGAGACAGCAGAATGGGAAAACTCATCTGGTTTTCCACCTAGGAACAAATGACCTGGCAGGGCATAGCTTGTTGGAGGTGCAGGCAAGGTTTAGGGTACTTAAAAGGTACTGCAGTAGCCTGGGGTTCAGATCTGTGACTTTTTTGAAGGTCCTGCTCATACCAAGGGCAAGCACAGAGAGGAGACTGAGAATTGAGGAATTTAATAAGTGGCTGGTGGGATGGTGTGAACAAATGGGGTCAGGTTAGTAGGGGACTGGGGAACAACGTGGCAGGACGAGAGTCTATTTGCCCTGGATATACTCCACCTGAACAGGGAGGGTACAGCAGTGCTGAAGAACAAGCTAGGTGATTTCTTTCAACACAGCTATACTTTAAACTAAAAGCGGGGGGGGGGGGAGGTTGGGAACAAACCCAAGCCATGAAACAGGGGGGCTACCAGCCTCCATCCTGCATGGTAAAAACCAGGCTAGGAGAGTAGGAAAGGTAACACACACCAGGGGAAAACAGAACGGGTCCAGCAAATGGAGAGCCATGTGCACTAACACTAGAAGTCTAGGCAATAAGATCCCAGGCTTAGCAGCAGTCATGGCTAAGGCAGACCTGGACTTCGTGGGAATTATGGAGATGTGGGGACATGAGGGCCAGGACTTGGACATGGGTATGCACTTTATAGGAAAGACAAGGTGGTTGGGGGAGGGGGTTCCCTATATGTTAAAAAACAAATTAATGCTACGGAATTGCAGAGTAGGTGGGGGGGGCTGAGGCTTTATGGGTATCATTGGACACAGGGAAGGGAGAATACATATGCATCGGGGTGATATATAGGCTGCCAGCTCAGCAAGATATGGTGGATAGGTCAGTGTTGGAGGAAATCCAGAGAATGGCACAGAGAGGGGAGGTACTGATGATGAGAGACTTCAACTTGCCAGACATGGACTGGGACACCCCATCAGCAGCATCTACCAGTAGCAGGGAAATTGGGGACTCCCTACAGGGAGCACTCATGAAGCAGCTAGTTAGAGAACTGACCAGGGAGGGGGCATTCCTAGATTTGATTCTTATGAATGGGGATAGACTGGGAGAGAGAGATCTTTAGGGGAGAGTCTGGGTACGAGTGACTACAGCACTGTCTGGTTCACAGTAAAAATGACTGCCGAGGTCCATCAGTCCAGAGTGAAGGTCCTAGATTTTAGGCATGCAGACTTTCAGAAAATGGGGGAAAGCATTCAACAAGCATTAGCAGGGATGGAGGGACTAAAGGATGTGGAGGAAATGTGGGGTCAAATAAAAGGGGCAATAGTGGAGGCCACTAGCCTCTGTGTTAGGATACTAAATAAAAATAGAAAGAAGAGAAAGCCATTCTGGATTAATAAGGATGTGGCAGAGAAAGTTAGGAGAAAGAGAAAGGCATTTAGGAGGTATAAGAGGACACAGAGGGAAGAGGATAGGGCTATATACCAAGAGAAGCAGAAAGAAGCAGATAAGGAGGTCAGGAGGGCGAAGGCAAGAACAGAAGAGAGGATTGCCAACACAGTCAAGGAGGGGGATAAAACCTTCTTCCAGTATGTGAGTGAGAGAAGAAAGTCAGGGGAAGGGATAGTCAGGCTGAAAAAGAGGGAAAGGGAGTTGGTGGAAGATGACAAGGGGAAGGCAAAAATACTCAACAGCTATTTCTGCTCAGTATTCATGGTAGAGAAAGAGGGGGAGCTCAAGAAAATCAGGGAGGACAAGGTGGTGCTGGGGGGGGCTGACTCCAGTCCATTCCAGGTGGAGGTGGTCCTGAGGGAGCTTAAAGGTCTGAAGGTAGATGAGGCAATGGGGCCAAATGGGGTGTATCCCAGGCTACTGAGGGAGCTTAGTAAAGTGCTAGCAGAATCTCTAACAAACCTCTTCAACAGATCATTGGAATCAGGGGAGATACCTGATGAGTGGAAATGGATGCATCTGGTCCCCCTTCATAAGGGGGGAAACTAGGAGCAGGCAGGCAATTATAGGGCAGTGAGCTTAACATCAGTAGTGGGCAAGCTAATGGAGAAACTGCTAAAGAAGAGAATCACCAGCTAACTAGAAGCCAGTGGTCTACAGGACTGGCAACAGCAGGGGTTCACTGAGGATAGGTCGTGTCAAATGAACTTGATAGAGTTGTTTGACTGGGTCACCAGGTACTCGATCGGGGGGGGGGTCGGTGGACGTTGCATATCTAGATTTCAAAAAGGCATTCGATTCAGTGCTGCACAGGAGGCTACTGCACAAAATGAGATGCCTTGGGCTGGGGCCACTCATGGTTAGGTGGGTGCAAAACTGGCTGGAGGGTAGGAGACAGAGGGTAATTGTTAATGGAGTAACTTCAGGAGTGGTTATTGTCACCAGTGAGGTACCTCAGGGTCTGTGCTGGGACCACTCCTGTTCAATATATTTATAGGGGACATAGCAGAGGGGCTGGATGGAGGAGTGTGTCTATTTGCGGATGACACAATAGTCTGCAATAGAGTGGATACACCTGAAGGGGTTGACAGCATGAGTAGGGATCTGAAGAAACTGGAGGAAGGGTCCAGGGAATGACAATTGTTCTTCAACACAAAAAAATGCAAGATTATGCACTTGGGCAAGAATAACCACAGCACAGAATACCGTATGTGAGGCATGCCCTAGAGGCTACCGAGCTGGAAAGGGACCTTGGCATAATCATTTCCTGGGACCTAAAGGTGGCAAAGTAATGTGAGAAGGCGATGGCAAGGGCAATAAGATGCTGGGTTGTATCAGCAGGGGAATAACATGCAGAAAGAGGAAGGTTTTACTGCCCCTGTACAGGCAGCTTGTCAGGGCTCACCTTGAGTATGGGGCCCAGTTCCGGAGACAATACCTCAAGAAGCATGTGGATAGGGTGGAGTGTGTCCAGAGGTGGGTGACAAAAATGGTAAGGGGAATTAGTCATCTGTCTTATGAGGAACAGCTGAAGGTCCTCAGCATGTACTCCCTTGAGCAAAGAAGGGAGAGAGGGGACATGATTGAGACCTTCAAATATATCAAGGGTATCAACAGGGTGCTAGTAGAGGACATCTTTCAGCTAAGGGAGAAGAGGAGAACAAGGGGGCATGGTTTGTAGATAGTAGGGAGGAGGTTCAGGGGAAACATCAGGAAATTCTATTTCATGGAGAGAGTGGTGGAAAAGTAGAACAAACTTCTAGAAGAAGTGGAGGGGGCAAGAACTGTGGAGGGGATTCAAGAAAGCATGGAATAGACACAAGGGTCTGTTAGAGCTGGGGAAGAGGGTGGGCAGGAGGCAATAGCAAAGTCCTAGCAGTATGTTAGGCAGACTGAGTGGGCCTAGCGATCCTTTTCTGCCAACACGTTCTATGTTTCTATGTCTCCCCTGCTTGCCCTGACTAATTACTGAGCCCTTGCCAGGGTATGCACCAAAGCTAACAGACTTTCAAAATCTGAATATTTTGCATCCACACTCCAGAACAACCTTAATGACCCCTCTGAGTTCTGGGAAGTTATCCATTCCCTTTTCTCCACTCCAGCCCAGCCACCTTCTCAGTGTTGGCAAATCCCATATCTCAGACCAACCTCTTTCTTCAACTCTTTCTTCACCACTTGTGCTCAGTCTCTGCTTTCTTCCTCCCCTTCCCTTCACTCCCCTCTTCCCTCCCCCCCCCCGCCTTCTACCATGCACTTTTTCGGCTTCTATCCCACAACTCCCTCTGCCTCTCTCAAGGCCCTCCTTGCTCTTAAGCCCCTTAAGGGCATGAGTCTTGATGGTCTTGACCCCTGGAATCTACATCTCTCTACTCCAGTCATTGCCATCCCAATTACCCACCTCCTCAGCCTCTCCGACTCCTTAGCTATTGTCCCTGATGTCTAGAAACAGGCTACTGCTATCCATTATCTAAAACTGGTGATCTTTCCTCTCTGGGCAACTACCAGCCTATCTCTGACCCCACCCTGGCTAAGTTCCAGGAGCAACTTGTTCTCTCACGGCTTTCTTCCTTCATTGACTCCCACACCTTCTTTACTCCCTTCCAGTCTGGCCTGAAGAAGTCCTACTCCACATCCACCTCCCTCTTCCAGCTCACTGACACCATACTTTCTGGTATGAACCAGAGCCAGATCACCTCCACTGTCTTTGTCAACTTGTCCAAAGCCTTCAGTGCTGTTGCCCTCCACCTCCTCCGGACAAGCTTATGATGATGGGCCTGTCTGCCTCCTCTGTCAGTTGCTTCCACTTCCACTCGTAACATGGCCACACTGTTTGTATCGGATGCAACCTATCCCCCCACAATCCTCATCTACTCAGGCATTCCCCAAAGGTTTGTCTTTAGCCCCATTCTCTTTTCCATCATCCTGAATGACCTTTCTGCAGCCTGCTCTCTGCAGCCATCCACATGCATCCAGATAATACAGTTCTCTTTTCATCTGATTTCTCTGCCCCAACCTCACTACCTGGCTCCAGAGTTTTTTGGACAACATCCAGTGCTGGTTTTGGTCAAAATAACTGTCACCTACTGCCAAGAAATGGTATACATGACCACTGGCTTGTAGTAGAGAGTTGCCAAGCTCATCCCCCTTCCTCTCCCACTCCCCTTCATCCATGCCCTTGAAAGTACTGTGATTCAGATTGTTTCCTCCTTTAAATACCAGGGGTTCTGGCTGGAGTACCACCTCAATTTCTGGGTGCTCATAAATGCTATCTACCTCAAACTCTACCAAAAATGTGGAGTGTTCTATAGGAACAAAGTGAGTATCTCACTTCTCATTCGATGAGAGACTATCGCAACAATTGTCCTCCCTATCTTTAGTTATAGTGCCACTCCCACATGTACAATGGCCAGATTAGACCCCCTAGTTGACTACATCAGTTGTTTTGCCTTGGATTGCCCTCTTTTTACTCACCACTGCTTTTTTAGCTCTTCTTCAACAAGGCCACCACCACCCTTAGCTTTACGCTGCCAAGCTAGTTAGCAGTCTACTTTGTACACATCTCATACATACCACACTGGCTTACATTATCCAGATGCTTGCCATTCACAACAGTATCAGTGGCCTTGTTGAAGTCCAGTTATACAACATCCACAACTCTGCCACCATACACATCCCTGGTTACCCTCTTGAATAAAGTGATCAAGTTGGTTGGGCATGATGTGTACCTTATACAGAAAAACCAAGAGGGGGCAAGAACCTTGGTCTCTGATGTACTTATTACCATGTCTTTGATCATGGCTTCCGGGCCTTTGCCCAGCATTGATGCCAAGCTGACAATTCCGTAGATGCTCAGTCTGACCTTGCTCCTTTCTTTTCTTTTTTCTTTTTTTTTCATATAGGTTTTTCTGGCTCCATCAGCCCAGTCCCTAGCTCCTAGGCTGGCTCTCCTGCTCCTTTGACTGTGCATTCTGTCAGAGTCTCCCCATGAGTTCTCCTCAATTGGTATGGCCAGAGGAGGAAGGACGTCCCCCCCCCCGGTATACATTAATCAATGGTGGACTGAGACGCACCAAGTGGTGGTGCAGGTGTGGAGATGGCTGAGCCAGGCTTCATGAAGCCCCCCGATGTTCCTTTTTCCACTTTTCTGGTCCCACCCTGACTGTGGAGCATAGGACTCAAATGCACACCCATCTGATGTTCCCCACAGACACTCCCTTACGTTGCCTCCTTAACTTGCTCTGTCACCAGGCCTCCACCTGGGGACAGCCTAGGCCAGGATAACATGCCTCCCTACCCTGGAAGAGGTCAGCAGTCCCTCAGATGCTCAGTCCTCTCCCTCCAGGCTAACCTCCAAATGATCCGAGTCCATTCCAAAACCCAGGTCACCAGCGGGGGAGGGGTGTGAGTGGAGGTAAGGCACTTAGCTCCTCAGTCCTCTTCACCACTGAGTCAGCTGGCCTTGCCCCTTTCTTGGAGATGTAAACCACACTGGCTACTTTCCAGTCCTTAGGCATCACACTGGCAGAAGGACTCTTGAAAGATTACTGCAAATGGCACCACAAATGTCTTCCTTTGGTTCCACTATGATTCTGCGGCACATCCCATCTGCCCCTTAGAACTTACCTGACTTGATCATTACCAGATAGTCAGCTACCAGGGCAGGTGTGATATCCACTGATTGCATTGGAGTCACTCTTGATGCTATGGGGCTTTACAATGAGCCCCCTTCTACCACCAGGAACCCTTTGATGAACACTGAAGTAAAGTATTTGTTAAGCATCTCTACCATTACCTCTGACTGTCATAGATTCCTCCCTCACCCCCTGTTTTCAAAAGCACAATACTCTTCTTTATTGTCTCTTTATCATTTATGCACTGGAAGGAAGCATGGGTGTTGTCTGCAGGCTCTGCAGCTATCCTGACTCCAGACCTACCCTGGCTTCTTTGATTCTAGTCTTGCAGTACCTCAGTGCTGCTCAGTATTCTTCTCTGGCCTTGAAGCAATCTGCCTCTTTCCAGCAGTTGCTGACCTTCCCTTTCTTCATAATCAGGTACCTTTGTTCTCTAGTGAGTCAGGGAGCACCATATTTTGGCCCTTTTCATGCAGACCTCTTCCAGACTTGCGTACCAGCATTATTGCCCCCTTACAAAGCTCTCTGAATGAAATGCAGGAGCAAGGTTTTCTGGCAGCTAGGTGGGAGGTTAGTAGTGTGGGGTTTAACCTTATTTTTTGTACTGCTATATTTAGTTAACCTAGATGGGTATAGAAACATAGAAACATAGACTTTGATGGCAGATAAGGACAGCTTGGGCCACCCTGTCTGCCAACGTCCCTACTGAATGGATACGGATCCTAGTTAACCAAAAAGCCTACTTTCTCCTACCCTCCACTAGAATTGCCTTATGCCTGTCCCATAAATTCTTGAAATCCCCCACTGTTCTTGACCCCTAAATCTCCTCAGGAAGGCCATTCCATGGGTCCACCACCCTCTCTGTGAAAAAAATACTTCCTCATGTTGCCCCTGAGACGTCTATCCTCTACCTTCAAATTGTGCCCCCTTGTTTTTACATATCTCTTTTTCCAAAAGATACCACCCTCCTGGACTTGCTTGATTCCCTTGAGGTACTTGAAAGTTTCTATTTAGTCTCCCCCTCTCCCTTCTTTCCTTGAGGGTATACATATTCAGCTCCTTTAGTCTCTCTTTGTGTAGCTTCTGGTTCAGACCTTGATCCATTTTAGTTGCTCTCCTCTGGACTGCCTCCATCCTATATGTGTCCTTGCAGAGATGGGGTCTCCAGAACTGCATGCAATACTCCAGATAGGGTCTCATCAACTGTCTGTACAGAGGGATGACTACTTCCTGTTGTCTACTGGTGATGCCTCTCCCTACACATCCCAATATCCCCCGAGCCATCCTTAATCCCTTATCACATTGCTTGCTTACTTACTTTTAGGTCATCTGATATGACTACCCCCAGGTCCCTTTCCATTTTTGTTGTTGTTAGTATCCCCCCCCCATTGTGTACTGTTCCAATTGTTTTTTGTTTCCCAGGACCATTACTTTTCACTTCTTTGCATAGAATCTAATCTGCCATACTTTCGACCATTCCTCCAGCCTTGCCAAGTCCCTTCTCATCCTTTCCACCACCCCCCATATGCATTCTACAACACTTTGCACTATTATGAACTTAATCTCTTAATGCTTTTTGCTGAGTCTGGCATTAGTAAATGTGATTTGAAGGAGAACTATAGCACTTTGTTTGTGATGCCTTTTTGCAGAGTAGTAGCCATTAGTTGAGTCCTAGTGTATGAACCACTGAGTGCACACCATTCTTGGGGAATTTGCTTTTGGCGTAGGGCTTTAGCCAACCATCTGGAGTGCATGGACCCCAAAACTGATTGCACCAAATCCACTTTGTGTGAAACAGGTGTATCAGTCCCATATTTCCTACCCATAACCAACAGAAATGCAAGGGATAGATAATGGTACAGGTATCTGAGTTTTTGTTGTTATTATGTGGCAGGGTATCAAGGAGAGAATAGTTCCTTTGGGGACACTGCATTTTTGTGTAGAGGTTTATGCGTATCAGTTTTATATAGCATTGGATGTATGTGTGTACAGTATGATGATTTGACTCATTGAGGTATAGGGTGCACCACCAGTAAAAAGTGCTTTGAAATTAAATGTCACAGTTTCATGTATGACACATTGGAGTAATTAGCATTGGATTACATTGGTTCTTGCAGTATTCTGCAAGATATTAATGGCTGAATCTGTAATACTGTGCTTCATCCTGACAAGCCATCACTGTATGCGAATGCTACATGGACCACTGGCCATGCCCCTTTTGTGGATAATAAGTGACCACATAGGTATGGCAGTAGCCACTAGTGTGGAATGTGTTTCCTGAACATAACACACACCCTTAGTCCTTACATAGTCTCCCTTGCCTGCAACTGTGCTTCACTTACATTAACTGTACAGTACTGTATGTACCAAAACCACTCACGTCAACATCAGAATTAGGCCCTTAGAATTCCAGGCTTCTAACTGAAATTTTGAAATTTAAAATTCAGCAGCATTTTGGCTAAATGGCACCAAACATTTTCAGCAAATTTACCACAGTCTTAAAGAAACCATTCAAGTAAAAGAAACATGTGAGACAGCAGTAAGAATGTGGTGATTTAAAGTTTTTGAACTATAAGATTTTTTTTCTAAATACAAAAATGCATAGCAAAATGTGATTTGTTGAGTGGCAACAGGAACACTGGAATCTGCAACTGACATATCAATCTCATTTTTGTACATTCCATTTTTCTTTCCCTGCTTGACCACAGCAGCCCCTATCCACTAGTGAGGTGACTTCCCAGATCTACCCTTACCTTCTTTGTCACTTACCCCGGTCCACCTCTTACCCAGGCATCCCTGTCCAGGGTGGGTCAGTGGGGAGCTGGCCAGACACCTCCCCGAATGACTCCATTCTGGCAGATGGTGGGTAGTTTGGGTGCCAGAGATTGTGAGTGCCTACAGTGTCATCCCATTCCCATGAGGCTGGTTTCCTCTGTCCTTCCCTGTTCCCCTGAGACACTGAGGCAGGGTTCATGATGGTCATACATGCAGAGGAGTAACAGCACTTTTCCAGAGTCAAACAATAACTATGTATCCCACTCTTCTGCTCCCTGCCTGCCCTGCCACCTGTGGTCACCCAAGAGGCAGGCATGCAGCAGGTGCCAAAGCCCTTGCCAAGGAGGAGAGCATTGTCTGGGATGCTAAGTCCTTCTCTCCTGGTTTGCCATCCAGTGACTCAGGCTCAGTCCTGAACCTGAGTCACCAGCATTGTGACAGGTAGCACTACCGCTGCACCAATGGGCTGGTCCCATAACTGTCTCATTATGACTCCCTTATAAAATGGCTTGAATCAAACAAACAATCTGATTGGTCAGAACTGGTCACATGACTGTACATTAATGTCAGTTACTGCACAGTTCAAATGTTACTTTCTTTTTTCCTGCTTTTTTAACTCTTAAAAAACATTTTATAAGATCAATAACACGTTCCGGGGTGTGCGGCAATGTCATAAATTACCGCACTTCTCAGGTGGTTGAAAGCACTTGGTTGAGCCTCGTGCCTCACAACTCACCTGGACTGTGTGGTAATTTAGCATTACTGCATACTCTTTCATGTGTTATTGCTTATATTTTACCCTGGAAGTGACTGTGATGATGGAAGCAGAGGATTATCTGGACTTTAGCTGGGAAACAATGAACAAGATCAAAATAATGCGGGCACAGGCAGAAGTATCATGTTTTCTTCAGTGGTTGTTACAGGCCTGGGACACTTGGAGCAGATGCTCTGGTAAAAAAACAAAAAAAAATCTGTTGTGCCAAAGTTATGACCCAGCAGTAATACATTGCTGTTAACAAAGTGCAGATAAAATTATGCCTACATGCCTGCTTACAATTACTAGCATTATTATTATTATTTATATTTTGTTAAGTACAATTCAGAAATGTATCCATTTATGTAAATCACAAAAATGTAAAATTGTCAATACAAGTAAAAAAAAAATACAAAATAAATATTCATCTGTGCCCTGCCCATGCCCCATCCCTGTTTATTTCTTGAGCCACCACCCCTGTACATGAAAACATTCTTATTGGTAAAGATAAAAGGGAAGTAAAATGCATGACTATACTAGTATGCTGAACTATGCTCAATTATTAACATTTTTTTTCCATTAAAGAATCTTAAAGTTGGCTCCCTGAATCCTCAGTTCACAGGTTGGACAGCCTTCAGCTAAAATGTCTGCAGATTTAAAGTCTGTAATTTGCATTGTAAACACTTTGTGAATACTTTGGTTTACATACAAGCTTGGGGAAAGGGATAGAGCTAGTCTGGGCAAATCCCAGTAGTCAACAATTAAGTTTTAGAGGATGCAAGATTAGACAAGAATTTTCCATTTGATAAAGTGGATGAAAAACACTTTTATAGAATTGCAGTGTTATCTTTTTTGGCCCTTGGAGACTTTATCCATGTAGTTTTATAGATAATGTTCTGTTTCCAACAAACATATCAACCATATTTATTTAAAGTGCTAAACAAAAGTCTCCTATTTTATTTCTAGTCACTTGTCTATGCGTGCTTATTTTCCATAAACACAAGAAAATCTATCTTTCCAAAACACATTTATCTCAGGACAATCTGAGTTCAATACTCAGAAATAGCTCTTTTAGATATATACCCCAGTTGTAAGCTGCAGGGGGGGGGGGCTATCAATTTAGTAAGTTGTAGGACCGGTGCTTCAAGGTGCAGCAAATAAGGAATGCTTACCTAATAAAGCCTTACTTTGTTCTTTCGAGGGCATGGTTGTGGAGGCTGTTTAACAGAGGATCACTATCAAACAAAAATCACACTTCGTATCAATAGAACTCAGATGCAAACTCAGATGTGCAACATTCCAAAAACAGCTGAATTGCAAGTCATTCTGTTCTTTACTACTAAGGGCATCTAAAGATGATAAAACTGTTCAAGTACCTCAGGCTATGGTTAAAAAGAATGCACAGTTCATATCATGAAAAAAAAATCAAAGTGGTACACCAAAAACTAGATGCTCTTTTGCAGATCTACACCTGCTTCTCAACTAGCACCAGAAAGTACTACTCATGCAAAACCTATGCTCTGCTCTTTCATGCAGCAGCAAAATCTAGAGATCTGCACCTGTATTGCATAAAGTCACTCCTGCGTATAACAACTTGTGTAGATTTACATCCAACTGTACTAAGTTCACCTGAGATTGTCTGCTATACAGTAACCTTGGTCTTCTGCTGCTGGAAGACAAGAGGGCTAAGGTGGGCAGTCTTGGTGTATAGTATGTCCACTGGCAAAACTGAAAACTACCTCTTCAGTTTACTACACAAACCCAACCAACCATATACACTTTAATCTCAAAGCAAGAACCTCCTCCAGGCACTGTGCCCAAATCTCGTAAGAACATTTGACTAGTGGCCTTCATAGTTGCTACACCAACCACCTGCAGCACCCTCGCTACTAACACCAAAGATGCTTCAAACACAAAAGAATCAAAATGTGCCATCTTAAATCACTTTAACTACCTATGCATCTGACATGGTAGCTATATATTTAGAATTATCCAGTGATCTACCCTTTACCACCCCATGCCTTGCCTGCAGATAGTTTGCTATAGTAGTAAGTACTATCTATAAATATGAGTACGTATGTTCTTATTGGTAATGTTATATTGTATTGATCATTTCATGTATTTTTGGATCATAGTAATGAAGTCATTGTGTGTTAGCTATACCTGTTGCTGTCATTGTACCCATGTGGCCCAGTCAACCAATGGGCATGGTCTATATACAGTACAGTGCTCCTGTACTGTTCAGTCAGTGGCTGGCCAGTGTGGTGTGAGATGGGCTGTGCCAGTCACTGGCTCTGGTTGGGTTGGTGGGGGAGAGGGATCGTGAGTTACTGGCTAATGGGGTGGGGAGGTGGGGGACCACTTGACTAACAGAGAAATGGGATAGTTCATTTTATGTTACCTCTGTGATCTGGGTTGCGGAAGGGGTCACACTAGACTACCAGGGAAAAAGGCATAGTTTATTTTCTATTACATCTGTGATCGGGGCTGGGGATGGGAGTTACACTTGACTACCAGAGCACTCGGGATGTATTCTTTATTTCTATGCAGATCAGGGCTCGGGGATTGTGTACCCAGCCCTAGACTGTGTGTGGGGCACCACCTGACCCTGCACATAGTTAAAGTAGGGTTCCAAAACTGTAACCATGCACCAGTACAGCCAGCCATAGTTACCTTTGTGGGGGGGGGTTCAATATTGTGATGCGCACCATATGTATGAGGGACCTCTCATCTGCATAGGCACATCACAATATTGTATGCTGCAGCGCTGTCGGAGGTACGTGATGCATCAGTGGCTTTGAATATGGCCATGCCCCCAATGGCCCGCATAAGTCTGGGGATGCACGGCGCATCCAGGAATGTACCGCTCATCTTTTCTGACTATGTGGGCCTAAGTGTATTTTTAATGAACTGCCCAAAGTGATTCTGAAGTTGTCCAAAGGTTTGACTGGGCCACATCATATTTAAAGGTGCTGAATTTTTGCTCCTTCACCAAATACAAGTTTGTCATCAGATCATCTTTTTTATGTGGATGTCCTGGTGTGCAGCAATTTAAAATAAATATATCCACATTAAAAAAAAGACTGGATCTTGGGCATGTACAGTTCATTTACAGCTGTAGTAACTGAAGTCCCCTGCTTGTGACATCACCATTCGCAGATGTGGAAATGACAGTGATGTCACAGGCAAAACATTATGGAATCAGCAGCTGAATTAGCCTTAGTCAGAAATGTGTAAATTAACTTTAAGGCCAAAGGCTTTGTTTTTGTATAACTACCTTTATTAATGAAGAACCAGTTAGCTTGACATTAAAGTTATTTTTGACATCGTGGGCAATTGTGTTCTGCTGCTGCCTAGTGTAAATTGTTCTGCTGATGGTTAGCCAGCTCTTTCAGCAACATGATGATGAGACTGCATGGAAACCATTATGTACAGTAGCCATTCACTTGAGGAATGTTTGTATCAAAAAATTGTACATGTTTCTTCAGGGTGCCGTCTAATAACTGCTTCAACCGGGGGCACTGTCCTTTTAATTTTCCAGACTGGTGATCACTAAAAGAATGGTGGACAAGTGAAACAGACTTCTGGATGACATGTTGAGGGCCAAATCAGTTAGCAGTTTCAAAACAGAGTGGGGTAGGCATATGGCTGTATTTAGGAGTGGGGGGCGGCGTTTGGGCTGGAGGTCACTAGGGCCAGAGCACAGCAGTGTGGCAGGATGGGCAGACTAGATGAGTTGATTTTTTTTTTTGTTGCCTTTAATTTCTATGTACTATATCTACGCTCCAGTTGCTTCTGGGTAGAACACATTCTGTGATTCTGTCCACAAGGGAGGCTAGTTGATGGTAGCCTAGCTCAGTTTGATAGTTGTGCCTTTTGTCAAGGGCAGTTATTTTCACTGTCAGGGTAGTTTTATTGTATTGAGATAACTTATGGTGCCAGCCTCAGCAGTGTCATGGTATAAATTATCTCTGCCTCACAGCTAGTGGTGACTAGGCAAACAGAGACCCAGCACTAAAGAACTAAAGCACTTGAATGGGCATATGAGGACACTAATTAAGCTGCCAGATAAATGAACTGGAAGCAGAGAACAAGTGTGTCAGGCCTTGGTGTTATTCTTGCAAACTTAATAAACCCAAAATGTTTGTTTATATTTCTGAGGCCATGATCACTCATCCTAGATTAATGATCAGTCACAAGTGCCTTACACTGTAACTAAACTCCACTTCATGGAACACAGGGCAAGTTTATTGGCCTTTTTTGGCACTGATGATTAGATTACCTGTGTTTACATTCCTAAGTGCATTTCCTGTCGACTTGGGTCATGTAGCTAAGGCCTACCACTTTTTTTATTTTTAGTTTAGTCCTCATTTTGAAGTTAAAAGGCTCTGTTTGGACAGTGCACTCTGTTTTGGGGCTGGCAATATAGCCCAGTGGTTAGAGTAACAAGCTATAAACCAGCATGGTAATTCCAGCAGATGTAGGTTTGATTCCCACAAACTCAGTTTGCATAGCATTTGAATGAAAAGAAAGAAACCACACTCCAGAAAACAGACTTCAGAATGTCAAGTAATGCATAAAAGTTTTGTTTAACTACCATGTAGAGGATAACCAAGCCCCGGCACGTTAAACAGTATACATCTTCAACAGGGTTTTCTTTGTTTTCATTTTCAGTCTTTTGGTTAGTCACCCACACCAGCACCACTACACTCTCCTGGACGTGCTGCAACCTGTTTCTTGCCTTACATACTGTGTGTACCTGACCAAGTCATTTAGCCTTTCTGTGATCCTAGGACACACCTGGAAATGTGCTTTGGTTCAGTGTGCCTTTCACTGCCAAAAATTGCAACAAAAAAAAAGTAAGGTCCTCTCCTAAGCATGGTAACCCTATATGTTGCCTCCAGGTGGGCTCTCATTTGCTCTATCTAATTCTCAGCTGGCTAGGATTCCTCAGCTGAGATGACTCGGTCTCAGTCAAGGCAGGTGAAGGGCACAACATTGATGGTGAACCCAGCAACCCCAGGGGACACAGCAGTGATGTCCACTCAGGCTGTTCCTACCTTCAGTTTCCACCAGTTTTGCATGCTCCTCCCTTACTTGGAGTACTGTTCTTCTTTTGCCTACATAGCCCTCCCTAAGCATCAAAGAGCAGCAGTGCTTCAGAGGCTACCAGCAAAGGAGGAGAAGAATAGTAAGAATGATATCATCCCCCAGCTGGCCCATGCCCAGCAGTCTGGATATGGGATGCAAATGCAGACTACCAACATACTATAGCAGCCGAACTCCTACTACTGATCTGTCTGGCCTGTTGGATCATCTCCTTTTAACATAGAAACATATAAACATAGAATTTGATGGCAGATAAGGACTGCAAGGCCCATCATGTCTGCCTGTTTCTTTTTCTACCTTATCAATGTGCCATCAGCTTTTGCTCTGTCAATGACCTATCTATTCATACTCATCTGTATTGCTCCCTTGTGCCTATCCAATGCCTGTTTGAAGCCCTGCACTGTCTTCATATCCACCACTTCCTGAGATAGGCCATTCCATGCATCTACCATCCTTTCTGTGAAAAGAACTTTCTCAGATTACCCTTTAATCACCTCTCTCCTTCCTTTGCTCTAGGTTATGCATATTGAGCTCCGTTAATCTGTCCTCATATATTTTCTGATGCAGTCCATGCACCATTTTGGTTGCCCTCCTCTGAACTGCCTCATTTTGATTAATGTCCTTGTGAAGGTGTGGCCAGCTGACCAGCTTCTGACCCACCCTGAGCCTACCCAGCTTATTAATCAATCTTCCATGTGAAACAGTATCGAAAGCTTTGCTGAAGTCAAGGTAGGCGATATCAACTGCTCCCTCTTGGTCCAGCATTCTGGTTACCCAGTCAAAGAAATCTATGAGGTTAGTTTGACAGGACCTTCCTTTTGTAAACCCATGCTGTCTTGGATCCTGTGCTCCTATGGATTCCAGGTGTTGCACTGTCCTTTCCTTAAGGAGTGCCTCCATAATCTTGCCCACTACTGAGGTAAGAATAAATGGTCTGTAGTTCCCTGCCTCCTCCCTGCTACCACTCTTGTGGAGTGGGATCATATGAGCCCTTCTCCAGTCTTCTGGGATCTCTCCTGTGCTCTGAGACTCACTAAACAGTTCTGATAATGGCTCTGTTAGTTCTACACTTAGCTCCTTTAGTACCCTGGGATGTATGCCATCAGGTCCCATTGCCTTATTCACCCTGAGCTTATCAAGCTCTTGCAAGACCCTTTCTTTTGTGAAGGGACAAGTGCACACCTCCCTCACCCCCCGTGTCCATGGTGCTGAGCTATGGGCCCTGCCCTACCTTCTCTTCAGTAAATACTGAGCAGAAGTATCTATTTCAGATAGATGCATTTACATGATCCTCCTCCTCACATGCCCCCTTATCCCTTTTTATCTTAGCAATACCCCCTATGAACTTTCTCCTTTCAATAATGTATCTATAGAAAGTCTTGTCACCTTTTACTGTTTGTGTTTGTGTTTTTTCAGTTTGGGCCTTTGCCTGCCTTGCTACCTTCCCTGCTTCCCTTATGGAAGTTTGGTATGCCTCCCTATGTTCATTCTGCTGCGTTCCTTTATATTTCGTGAAGGCCAGCCTTTTAGCTCTGACCTTTTCTGCTACTGTTTTTGAGAACCAAAGTGGGTCCCTTCTTCTTTTGCACTTCCTATTCTCTCTAACACAATGGGATGTTGCTTCAAGTATTGCATCCTTAATGCTTGCCTGCTTTGCCTGTACCCCATCACCTGTATTTCTTTTTGCCGGGGCTAACGTAACTCTGTTGGCCATCTTATCAAAGTCAGCTCCTCTGAAGTCCCATATTTTTACCTTGGAATGGGATGATTTAGTTCTTGCTTTGTATGCCCTCCCCCCAACACACAAATATAAGCATATACTCAACCCATAATATAACCTAGTCCAGTTTAATGCAGTTGTTTATGTTACTTATTTCAAGAAAGCCTATGACATTTTTTGATTCAAAAAGGAAGCAACTAGGCTCCTTTGCTGAATTATGATACTTGAATCTAAAATTAATTAAGGTAAAATAGTTTACATTTTATTACCTTAGTTGTTTTTTTGGTTGTGAAGAAAAGGTGGCACTGGTCTGTCTCTACTAACTCTAGGCCAACCATGTAGGCATCTTTTCATGATTAGTCTGCTTTTGGTGGGGATAGGGCAATACCATATTTTCTTGGATCCCTAGGGTAAAAAATATTAGGAAAAATATAAGCCATTTTTATTTTATTTTATTTAGTTTTTGTTGACCGGGTAAATGCACTAGACAAATTCTCCCTATTTTCTGGCATGACCAGGGGGAAGGGGATACAGATGAATGCCAACTGACTTTAAAACAGATTAAGTTGTTGGTGGTATTTTTAGTGACTGGGGGAAAATTTGGCCAGGGCACCAGAGAAATTCCTCTACTGTTTTCGAGAAGTGCCATGGGATCTTTAACATCCACCTGAACTACCACCAGAACAGGCAGATGGGACCTCAGTTTAACGTCTCTACCGAAAAATGTTTTTATCTTTTGCTTTCAGTAAGCAGAGTCTGTAAGTGAGCACAGTTGTTCCCTTACTGCATTGCATATTGAACTGCCATTTTGGGGGTAACAATAATTGCTGCTTTTAAAGGAAGAATAAATGTTTTATTAAAATGTATGTGTAAATATTATACTGTCATAATGACTCATTTTTAATTACATTAATATTTGAGCACTGGGCAGAGCTTTTCAAGCAGAGAGAGAGAGAGAGCATGAGAGATGATCTGCAGATATAGGTGTGAAACTGGAATGTGACTGCCATCCTCTTGCTCAGCACTCAGTCCATCAAATACTGTCATTTCATGCTTTGTTGTGTTTTGAACAGTTTATTAGTATAGTTTGTTCAGTGGCCAATCAACTGCTTTTTATGAAACAGATATAAACAGCTAACACAGAATACATGTTTCAGATTCATTCTTATTTCCCAGGTTAGAATCCTTGGATGAACATGTGATAGTGGCTTATGCCATGTTATTACTGCAATCATCTTGGTATAACTGGCAGCACAGAGACTAATTACGGGTCCAAGATGGTGTCAAGAGAGCACAGCCCATGGTTTCAGTTTGTAAAAAGGGAGATGCCTGGCAGTGGTTGTGTGTGTGGGGGGGGGGGGGTTGTGACAGCTAGTGTGGTAGTGGAATGTAAGACTGTGGCAGCAGATGCATGATGAAAGCTCATAATAAGCAGCAAAAGATAGAAATGGACACCACAGAAGATACTAATGGCCTGAGACAAATACAAGAGGACAAGGAAGAGCCAGTGTTATATATAGAGACAATGTGTTGAATGTAAGTCCTGAGGAAACAGCCTAAAGCTGTAGAGGAACAGCCAGATCAAGGTCTACATAACAAGCAGGTAAGTTCGGTCAAAGCACTGTACTGTACAGACATTAAGGAATAGCAAGACACTGCAATATAAACTAGCTCAACCACATTTTGATAACTTAAAATTGGTGTTGCCCACTCTGCTATAATTACAAAGTGTATTGTGTGCATCAGTGGGTAATGGGGAATATTTTGAAGTACTGTATTTTCACGTGAATAATGTCCTATTCCCTCTCACTATCCTGCCACCAAATAAAAAACTGCAACACAAAATAGTATAATGCAATATAAGTAGAAGCAAATGAATCCCTTTACTGAAACCTTTTTCCAAATTCTTCAGTAATTAGGCTTGGGTAAATACTATCTGTCAAGTTTTGGATAGTTTGAATAGTTCTGATTAGCCAATCAGTTTCTGTTAAACTGAGTGGGCAATGTACTATCCTAAATAACTAGTTAAGCTGCAAAGAGATGATATAATGGGCCAAAAAGTGCATTATAAATTTCATTAGATTTGGCCTGAGATATTCCTCTGCCATACCAATTCTGTCATTCTCCATGTGCCATTTGATAAAACATGTTCCATTAAGTTGCAATGCTCCTTACTGTAATCCAAATGAGAAGCCCATTGAGCTTCCTACATGAAATGAGTGGAACATATCCAAAGTAATTTGTTTTGGAAAACACCCTTTGACTGGCAGAGCTTTAGGGTTTGGTTGTGTGGGAAATAAGTGTGTAAAAAGGGTAATGAAGTGTGTTGTTAAGGGTTGGGTTCCTTTTTCTATGAAACAGCAAGCATACCATTAGATACTATACATAAACATTACAATATTAATTTGTAAAATTGGGACAGTAGGATTCAGACCTAACATGATTATAACCTTGTTAGGAATTGGAAGCTGGAGTTCTGACTTTTTTTTTTGCCACAAAGGTTTGTATCCTCCAGTAGCAGTCTTGAGCTGCTATCAGCCCTGTCCCCACACTCAGTGGCCAGTCCCAGTCTCCTAGTCTGAGACCTCAGTCACCCATTGATCCCCCCTCCATCTTGGTGTGGTGGGAGAGGGAGGACCATCCATCATTCCCCGAGACACACATCCAGATATACCTAGGACCACAGCAGCCAGACAGACCACTGAGACACAAGTAGGGATTCACTAAGCCCAAGCCCCACCATTTCCATTTTTTTCCCTTTTCACCATGCTGCAGTGCATATAGAGATGCAGCAAAATTTTATTTCACCAGCAAAGGCTCTAATTCCAATTGGGTGCTCGGTGATCCACCACCAGAGATTGGATCACTGGGAGTGGGGGGTTGCGGTCTGTTTCAAGACTGAACTTAATCTCATGAATGCACCAGTTGAGGAGACTGAGTCATTTGAGTGTGCTGTGGTAGCAGGTGCAGGCTTGAGGATTGCTGTCATCTACTGTCCACCCAGTGATGAGAAGCAGTTGCTTTAGGAAGAGGCAGACTTCGTCATCGAAATGGTGTTTGAGTCACCCAGACTGATGGTTCTGGATGACTTCAGTGCCTGGGTTGATGATGAATTCTTGCAATTTGGACAACACAAGAACAATTAGTACATGAAAATACCAGAGGAAATAATGTTTTGGACCTCATATTGACAAATGTGAGTGATTTGATTAAAGAGGTGCAGATTCTGCCTCCCTTGGGTAATAGTGACCATTCTAAAGTCCAGTGTATACTAGGAGCAGTGGAGAAGGCTCATAATTTATGTTCCAAATTTGAAGGAGCAATTAAATTAAATTTAGCAAAAGCAAATGTCATCTGTATTAGGCAAGATCTGGCATTGTGGGATTGGTTTGAGGCTTTTGAAGGTAAAAACACTAAGGATATGTGGATTGTGTTCCTTAATGAGCTTAATCAGTTAATTACCAAGTATATTCCAACTATTAAATCTAAACAAATGAGTGGTAAAAAACCTAATCCTAGATGGCTAAATAAATAAATCAAATGTTTAATCAATAATAAAGACAGATTGTTCAAGAAATACATGAAAGACAAAACCCAGAAGAATTATTTAGCATATAATAAACATGCTAAATTACTTAAGTTAACTATGAAAAAAGCAAAAGCTCAGCAAGAAATTACCTTGGCCAACAAAATTAAAGATAATAAAAAATCCTACTTTTCATGTATTAACAGTAAAAAGACTCATCACTCAATACTGGGACCCTTTAAAGATAACAACGGTGGTATGCTTAATGAGCAAGAAACAGTTAATACACAAAATAAATATTTTTGCTCAGTTTTTAATCCTGGTAATACACCTCTTATTTTTGACACTTCAACTTCCTTAGTTGGAAATATTAAAATAACACCTGCAGAGGTCAAGAACAGATTAAGTAAATTAGACATGAATAAATCTCCAGGCCCTGATAATATTCACCCCTAGAATTTTACAAGAACTTGCTGACCATTTGGCAGACCCACTGAGCTTTCTATATCAAGCATCCTTGGACAGTGGTGAAGTCCCTCAAGCTTGGAGAAATGCCTTGGTTGTTCCTCTCCATAAAAAAGGATCAAGATCTGACCCAGCCAATTTTAGGCCTATTAGCTTGATATCATTATTGGGTAAAGTTATGGAGGGTATTTTAAAGGATATCATAGTTGATTACATAACAACAAATAAATTATCTGATCCTGTACAACATGACTTTATTAAGTCTAGATCATGTCAAACTAACCTATTATCCTTCTATGGAAATGTTAACACAGAATTGGATAACGGCAAACCGGGTGGATGTAGTTTTCATGGATTTTGCAAAGGCTTTTGACAAACTACCCTATGAGGAATTAATATAAATTCTGATTAAAACAGGAATCTATAGTAATATTGTAAAATGGATAGCTAAATGGTTGACGGGCAGAAGGCAGAGAGTGGTGGTCGGGGGTGTGAAGTCGGAATGGTCTGCGGTCACTAGTGGGGTGCCTCAGGGTTCGATGTTGGGTCCTTGTCTCTTTAATGTCTATATTTCATCCTAGCAGCTCAGTAATCCTCATATATGGATTTCTAAGTTTGCTGATGACTGTAGACTGGGATCAATTGTGACTTCAACAACTGAGGCACTTTCGATGCAACAGGCCATAAACGAAATTTATGAGTGGATTAAAACTAGCAAATTGGAACTCAATATTTCTAAATGTAAAATTATGCATATGGGCCATAATAACAACAAACATATGTATCATATTGGGAATAATATTCTGGTATCAACATCTGAAGACAGAGACTTGGGTATCAATGTTACATCAGATTTAAAGTTTAGTTCACATTGTAAACAACAAGTTAAAAGGGCTAATCAGAGTTTAAACTGTATCTTGAGACATATTACTAGCAGACGTGAAAACGTGATCATTCCATTGTATGGAGCTTTGGTGAGATCGCATCTGGAGCATTGTGCCCAATTGTGGTTGCCACAGTACAGAGAAGATATTGTGAGAATAGAGAGTGTTCAGTGCAGAGCGACAAGATCAGTGTTTGTACTAAAAAAATCTGTCTTACAAGGAGAGACTAACTAAACTTAACTTATATTCCTTATATTATAGAAGACTAAGAGGAGACCTATGTATGATGTTTAGATTATCACAAGATGCTACATTAAGAGAAGATATAAAAATGTCATATAGAACAGGCTGGTCTAGTGCTCGTAAGCATTGCATGCAATTAGAATTGCCTAAATGGAATACTAATCTAAGGAAGCACTGGTTCACTGTAAGGGTGGTGTCTGCATGGACTTGCTTGCCGATAAATGTAGTGGGGAGTTCTAGTATGGACATGTTCAAGTCTAGACTTGACGAGCATCTATATGATAAGACTACTACATTTTAAGCACCAAATGTCGAGCATTATGGACGAAAGTCCCAAAGCTTGACTTGACTTATGAAACTTCCTCCAGCTGATGTCATCTCTGGGCCTTACACAGATAGTTACCTCTGTTACCCATAAACATGATCACTCTCTTGACTTAGTCTTCCTCCTGGAGATCAAAGCCTCCGACCTGAGGGTGGAACCAGTTGGATGATCTGATCACTACACCATGGGATTCAGTTTTAGCCCCCCCCCCTTCACAGGCCTACCCCGTAGAGATGGTCAGGTATGGCCTTTTACGAGATGTTAACTCTGAAGGCCTGGCGGCAGTACTTGACCTATCGTCCCTTCCAGAGGCAAACAGAGACCCAGAGGACCTCATGGTGGCCTATAATATGGCCATTTCAGCGGCCCTGGATGTCATTGCTCCCATCCAAGTTCATCCTCTTTCCCTTCACCCTCGATCCCCATGGTTTGATGGGAATCTGAGGGAGATGCAGTGACTAGGATGAAGGTTAAAGCATTACTGGCGGAAAGCCAGCCTTGATACAGACCACCTTAGATTGATGGATCATTATCATATCTATCAATATGCAACCACCTGTAAGAAGGCAGAGTTCCTGTCCGGGGAGATTGCAGCCACTCAGAATCAGCCAGCTAAGCTTTTTGGCACTGTGGATAGGATATGCAACCCAGCCATAAGAGAATATTTGAACTCAACATGTACCTGTTTTAAGTAATTGTGATTGTGTATTGTAAATGTTTTGTATTTTGTATTGTTTGTTATTTTTTATGACAGGACTTTGTAGAAAATGAGACTGTTGTCCCAACAAATGTATTTCCTGTATAAAAATAAATTTTAAAGAAGAAGAAAGACACCTGTCTACAAGTTCTGAAAGCCTTTTCGTAGGTAAAGTGCGATGAACTTGCTCGATTCTTTGCGACTAAGGTGGCTGACATCAGGGCGGTACTCCAACCGGCATGCTCTATGGGTGTTGCTTTCAACCAGTGCATGGTCACTGCCACTCAACGTTTCTGGAGTACCTTTGACTGACCAAAGTTCATGGATGTCATGCGGATTGTCCGGGGTGCATGCCCTATGTGCTGTAGTTTGGATCCAGGACCAACTTCCCTGATTTTGGGTTGTATTGGTTCCATCAGTCTGGTCCTAGCACAGATAGTCTGGTGCTCCCTGAAAACAGGAGAGTTTCCTAGCTCTCTGAAAGAGGCAGTGTTAACACCCGTCTTGAAGAAAGCTTCTTTGGACCCCAACTGCCATGCAAACTACAGACCGATCTCTAACCTCCCCTTTTTGAGGAAGGTGATTGAGAAAGTAGTGGCCCTACAGCTGGAGAACCATTTGACCATCTATGACATTTACAAACCCCTCCAGTCTGGTTTTTGACAGAGGTATAGTACTGAAACAGTTCTGATTCAGTGCTCAATGATCTCCTGATGGCTAGAGATTGGAAAAACCATTCCATCTTGGTTCTTCTAGATCTCTCATCAGAATTTGACACTGTGGACTTGATTGCCTGAGGTTCATCTGCGGACTGTCGGGTGCAGTTCTCAGGTGGTTTACATTGTTTCTCACTGGAAGAACTCAGAAAATGATGTCCGGAGTTCATTCTTCGGACCTAGTTTCTCTGTCATATGGGGTTCCTCAGGGTTCAGTGTTGTCCCCCATGTTGTTCACAGTGTACATGCTGCCCATCGGAGGCATTGTAAGAAGGTGTGGGCTGAGGTTTCACTGCTATGCTGATGATACCCAGCTCTACCTTTCTTTTGCACCTGACCAAGAGGGAGCTCTCTCAATTTTTAACAACTGCCTCACAGAAATCTTGGATTGGATGGACTTGAGCTTGCTGAAGTTGAACTCGGAAAAGACTGAGGTGCCAGTTGTGGAACTGGCGTGCCAGATAGTGGGCCGAGGGTTGGTTCGCCCTCTGGGCTTTTTCTTGGGACTTACCACTCCCAACCTCTGAATGGGTGTGAAACCTGGGTGTAATTTTTGATGAACGGTTGACTCTGCGTTCACTATGTCAGCCGTCATCAAGTCCTCTTTTTACCCTCTGAGGAATAACTCCAAGATTAAGCACCTTGTTCCATCCGGTGATTTTCCTATGCTGGTCCATGCCTTTGTGACCTCACGCTTGGACTATTGCAACTCCCTTTACCTAGGGCTACCTTGGGTAGAAATCTGCCAACTGCAGCTAGTGCAGAACACTGCAGCCCGGCTTTTGATGGGACTTCCCGGTCCTGTCATATTTCACCAGTGCTACGTGGACTCCACTGGCTACCAGTACAGTATCGGATCACCTTTAAAGTCAGTTTATTGACTTTTAAAGCCCTACACGGACAGGGCCCAGACTGCTTGAAAGAGCTCCTGGTCCCTTACTGCCCTGGGTGACTGCTCTACTCAGCTGATGAGGGGTTGCTAGAGATTCCTAGGGTGTGCTTTTAATCTTCTGGGGCCTGGGCAGTCATGCATGTAGCTGCAAGCCTTTGGAATTCTCTACCCCGTCATTTATGGGAGTGAATGGCCATGGAGGGATTCAAACAGGCACTAAAGACATATTTTTGGTACCAGGCATTTGGTGACTGATTTCTTTTTTAACTGTATCAGCTGTTTTATATTTTAAGATGTTTGGAATGTCTGAAACATCATTTTATGTTTGTTAGGCGCTTGGTTCTTGAAAGGTGCCATAGAAATAAAGAATATTATTATTATTATATTATTATTGTTGTTATTGTTATTGTTATTATTATACTGCCCTGGTTAGATTGACTACTGATATTTTGGGTGCCATGGGCAAAGGGCAAATGACTGGTGGGCTCTTTATTGATCTCACCAAAGCTTGTGACTGGATTAATCAAGGTTTCCTGCTTGAAAAACTAATGAAGTTTGATCTTGATAGTCTGTCCTGTCAGTGGTTCTCAGACTACCCAACCAATAGGTCTCAGTTGGTGAGATGGAAAGTGGTGCAGTCCTATCCAAGATCCCTTACTGACAGTGTCCCTCAAGGCTCCATATTGGGTCCTGTGCTGTTTTCCCCTCTATGTCAAGGATATGTCCAGTAATTGTGGTATGGCTAGCCTTCAGCTTTATGCTGATGATGCTGTGCTCTACAGGTGCTCTAGTGATACCACCCTCATCAACAGACAGCTAGCTGGCAACTCCCAGAAACTGGAAAAGTGGTTTTCTTCCAATAAGTTGGTACTGAATGCCAAGAAGACTAAAGCTATATTGCTTGGTTCTAGACACCTGAGTGTAGCAAGGCAGTACCTGCTAACCCTATCACATCATCTGGACCCCAAATTGAGGTGGCAGGGGCTATCAAATACCTAGTGGTTTACTTAGACCAGTAAATTACTCTCAGGACCTGTATTGATCATGTCACAAAAACTGTGCACCAAAACATAGGGTTACTCTACCAACTAGGCAACTATCTATTAAAAGAATGATGGCTAGTAATTGCCAACAGTACACTGTTCAATCTTATACAGTATGGGGTCCCTATTCTCCAGACCCTGAGATAAAAAAACTTAACATCTTCTATAACAAAATTGGTTGAGTTGCCTATGGTGCATATTTTGTGATGCCTTAATTGTCCCCCTTTGGAAGGAAGACTGGAGTACCTTCATATCTGCTTAGTTTACAGGCTTGCAAAGGGTGTTATCGTTCCTGCATTTAGGATATCCTGGTTCTCAAACCTCTGATGATAACTCTTAGGTCCTGTAGTACTGCAAGGCATGAACTAAGTGGGTCCACATAGCAATTTGCTACACAAAAAAATGCTATTTGCTTATCAACTAATTTGTCAAATTTTAGTAAACATTTCTGCATTATGGTAATTCTTTTTTTTTTTTGCAATTGTGGTGCAAAGTATGGAACTGCAGTACTTTTTCTCATCATTTTACACTATTTCTCAGGAGTTACACTTTTTGTGATTATATCCTTTAGATAAAAAAAAAAAATAGCCATTTAGTAAAATTGCTCCTCAGGCATTAGTAGTTGCTTATCAGAATGCTCTTGATAAGCAAAGACTGCTCAAGTTTCCAAAATTAATTTATGTTTTGTAACAGCCTGCTAGCGATACCCAGCATGAGATTCAATGCGAGAAAAAAATCCTTCACCACCTTTCCCTCATCCCTGTGGAATACTCTCCCTGCAACCGATCAAGACTGCTCCTCACTTGGAGGCTTAAAAAAAGGGCTTAGGGCATACCTACTTGAGTGCAGTCAGTGCTCCCATTATCATTGGTAAGTTTCTTATGTTGTCACTGATATTACTTTAAGCATGATGTAAGCAATAAGACATGATGGGGTATGTATTGAACAGCATGCCTTGGGGTATAGTAAGGCATGAGGCCACAGGCTAAGTTCCTTCAGCCCCTGGAAGTGCAGTCAGATCTGTTCAATACACACCCCTGAGTGTCTTATTGTCCTTCTAAAATGGACTTTTTTTTTAAGTTTTCACTGTTACTGGAGGAGAAGCTGGTATTTTTTTGTGAGAGTAGGATGAGAGAGCAGCTGTTGAGTGGTGGAATGTAAAAGTGTGTTTCTTTACTTTTTTTTTATTATGCAATGCATGACTACTTCAAGGAGGCATGCAGGACCAAGCACCCCCTTCCCTTCTCATGAAGGAGCGAGAGCCCTTGCTGAGCAAATAGAAGTACTTCTTTCTCACCAGCATCTTGCATGCAGCAGTTGAGCCTCCAAACGGCAAAACAGAAAACAAAAATTACACCCACAAACAGTAATTTGGTTTCAAAACTGTGGGTGATGGGAGCACGACTGCTATGAGAAACAGAAGGAGCAGGGATGCTGTGGGACCATTACCTTGACCATGACCTCAGAGAATGGGACCAGTTATCCTCAAGTCAGACAATGGAAGCAGTTCCTACGTTTTATTTCAATTTAAATCTGACATAGAAACATAGAATTTGATGGCAGATAAGGACCGCTTGGCCCACCCAGTCTGCCCATTTCCCTACCTGATGGATAAGCTGCAGATCCTAGTTAACCAGCAGCCTACTTCTTCCTACCCCCACCCCCTAAAATTGCCTTATGACTGTCCCATGCATGCTTGAATTCCACCACTGTTTTTGACTCCACAACCTCCTCTGGAAGGCTGTTCCATACATCCACAACCCTCTCTGTGAAAAAATATCCTTAAATTACCTCTGAGCCGCCCCTTCTAGCTTCAAATTGTGCCCCTTGTTCTTGCACCTCTTTTTGAAAGATGCTACCCTCTTGGACTTTGTTGATCTTGAGGTACTGAAAGTTTCTATCATGTCCCCTCTCCTCCTTCCCTCGTGGCTATACATATTAAGCTCCTTAAGTCTCTCTTCATATGTCTTCCAGTGCAGACCCTGCACCATTTTAGTTGCCCTCCTCTGGACAGCTTCCATCCTGTCTATGTCTTTGCGGAGATTGGGTCTCCAGAACTGCACGAGTACTCAGATGTGGTCTCACCAGCTGTCTGTACAGAGGATAATAACTTCTTGTTTTCTACTGGTGATGCCTCTCCCTATGCATCCCAGTATCCCCCCAGCCCTCCTTGCTGCCCTCTCACATTGCTTGCCCACCTTTAGGTCATCTGATATGACTATCCCCAGGTCCCTTTCCATTTTTGTTGTTGTTAGTATCTCACCAGCCATTGTGTACTCTTCCCCTGGGTTTTTGTTTCCCAGGTGCATTACCTTGCACTTCTTAGCATTGAATCTAAGCTGCCATACATTTGACCATTCCTCTAACCTTGCCAAGTCCCTTCTCATCCTTTCCACCCCACCTTGTGCATCAACTCTGTTGCAGATCTTAGTGTCATCTGCAAAGAGACATACTTTTCCTTCCAGTACCTCTGCAATGTTGCTTATAAAGACATTGAAGAAGACCGGTCCTAATACTGAACCCTGCGGTACCCCACTGCTAACCTCCCTTTTTTCAGAGTGGACTCCATTTACTATTACTCTCTGTGTCCTATTCTCCAGCCAATTCTTTACCCAGGCTGTCATCTTGGGACCCACTCCCAGGCTGGCTAACTTGTATATTAATCTTTTGTGTGGGACTGTGTCAAATGCCTTGCTAAAGTCTAGGTAGGCCATGTCCACAGCCCCTCTCTGATCAACTACTTTGGTCACCCAGTCAAAGAAATCTGTCAGATTTGTCTGGCATGACCTTCCCGCTGCGAATCCATGCTGCCTTGGGTCCTGTGCCCCTCTGGCTTCTAGATAAGCAACAATTCTTTCCTTCAGAAGTGATTCCATCATTTTCCCTATTACTGAGGTTAAACTAACAGGTCTGTAGTTTCCTGCTTCTGCCTTGCTCCCACTTTTGTGAAGGGGAATCACATCTGCTCTCCTCCAGTCCTCAGGTACCACCCCATCTTCCCATGATTTGTTAAAGAGGGTAGTCAGTTGTTGTCACTAGTTCTACCATTAGTTCTTTTAGAATTCTGGGATGAATCCCATCAGGCCCCATTGCTTTGTCCACCTTCAGTTTTAAGAGCTCTTTCAGAACCCTTTCTTCTGTAAATGGCTGGTATCAACTTCTGTATCCAGAGTGTTTCTACTGTTTGTTTTAGGTACCTCCCCTCTTCCTTTGTAAATACTGAGCAAAATATTTGTTTAGTATCTCTGCCTTTTCACAGTCACCCTCTGCCCACCCTCCCTCCCCTTTATTAAGCCTCACTATCCTCCCTTGGTCTTCCTTCGCTCCTGATGTACCTATAAAGGGTTTATCCCCTTCTTAACTGAGTTGGCTATCTTTTCCTCGGTTTGGGCCTTTGCTGTTCTGACTGCCTTTTCAGCCTCCTTTTGCTTTAACTTTATACAGTTCTCTGTCCTGTTCCTTCTGTGATTCCTTGTACTTCCTGAATGCTTTCTTTTCTCTTGAACCTTCACTGCCACTTCCTTTGGAGAACCATAGTGGTTTCTTACCTCGTTTCGTTTTGTTTATTTGCTTTACACAAAGGCTTGTTACCTCTGTGATGGCAGGTTTTATTATTCCCCATTGTTCTTCCACCCCTCCTTCCTGCTCATTTGCTAGTGCATTCCTCAGGCACTCACCCATTTTGGCAAAGTCAGCCCTCTTTAAATCCAGTACCTTTGTCTTTGTATGGCTTGACTCTATTGCTGTGTTTATTGTGAACCATACTGTTCGATGGTCACTAGTTCCCAGATGGCTACCCACTTACACCCAGATCCCCTTCTTCATCTCCATTTGAGAGAACCAGGTCTATGATTGCTCCTCTCGAGTGGGCTCCAATACTAGTTGTCTAAGGCATGCCCCCTGTAGGGCATCTAGAATAACCCCACTCTTAGAAGTGGCTGCTGCAACTGCACTCCAGTTAACATCTGGCATATTCAGATCACCCATCAGCAATATCTCCCCTTTATCTGCCATTCTAAGTATACTTTCTATCATTTCCTTGTCCATTTCCTCCCCCTGAGGAGGGGTCTATGCACAACCCCTGTGAGGATTGTGGTGCCATTGCCTGCCTCCAAATTGACCCACAGTGCTTCTTCTCCTCCCGGTTTACCCTTCTGTTCTGTTGCTTTGATTTCTTCTCTTATGTAGAGAGCTACTCCTCCTCCTCCTCTTTTACCCTCCCTGTCCCTCTGTAGATAGTGTATACTGGTATGTTTACATCCCAGTCATGGTTCTGTGTGTACCATGTTTCTGTGACTGCCACGATATCCAGATCTTCCTCCTCCATCAAGGCCACTAATTCAGGAAGCTTGTTACCCAGACTACGGGCATTGGTACTCATTGCTCTCCATTTTTTGGCGGCTTTACCTTCTGTAGTGGCGACCCCCACTGACCTTTCTACCTTGGTCTTTTTCTCATTTAGTACCCTGTTTTGTAGGGGGAGGCTGGGATTTTCCTGCTGCTTATCGGTGCCTCCCCCCAGTCTAGTTTAAAGGCTTGCCAATGAAGCATTTAAACCGATTGCCCAAAAGACTTGTTCCCTTCCTGGACAGATGCAGACCATCCTGCCAGTATAGGCTGGTGTCCCTCCAGGTGGAACCCCAGTCCCAATGAAGCCAAACCCCTGTGCTCCACCATTTTTTCAACCATTTGTTAAACTGCATGGTGCAAAGTACCCGCCTCACTCATGCCACTGACAGGCAGCACCTCTGAGAAGGATACTGTGTGTGCTACTTGTCTTAAGCCCCTCCCCAACTCTACAAGTCCTTTTGCACTGCTCTAATTTCATGATGAGCCAAGTCATTTGTCCCTAGGTGGACAATGATGTCCAGCTCAGACTCCCAGTGCAACTGTTTTGTGATCCTAAGGATGCGCTTCCTGTCCCTCAAGCCATGGCACCAGGCAGGCACCTTACTTCAGTTTTCCTGCTCCCCCAGTTCTATCCCCTAATAATTGAGTCCCCACCAGGAGCTGCTTTCTTTCCCTGTGGTGCCCTCTGCCTCCTTCCTGAGGGCCTCCCTTGTGACAGTTGTCTGCACCTCCTTAGTCTCCTCTGGGTGCATCCATGGGGAACTATGCTCCCCAGAATGGTGTATGGATTGTGGAGTGTAACAACTGACTGGGTGTGCCTCTGTTCCACCACCCTTACCCTCCCTGAGCCCACTGTGGTCCAACTGCTGTGCTTTCTTGCAACCTCTGAGGTAGTGGTGGTGGCTGTAGTGCTCCCTGGATGGGGGAGGTTCCCTTGCCACTGTCCAGTGCAGCCTGAAGATGGGCAGCTTCCTCCCTCAGGGCAGATAGTTGTCTGCAAACAGGGCAGCATCTCAGCCTCCAGAAAGACTCCCAGAAGACTGTTGCCCCACAGCCATTACATTGTACTACTCCCCACATAACTGTCTACCTTGTTTAGTTTTTTTTCTTTTTTTTTTGTGTGTGTGTGTGTGTGTGATTGGTGCGTTATATAGAAATATATGTATTTATATAATGTGTATGCTTATATTGTCAGTGCAGTGTGCTAGACAGGATATGACAGTGATGTGTACCTTTCCCTCTTGAGGAAATGATGTCAGAACCCCAGGTATAAATGAACTATTTCCAGGGGTTGGGCTTAAACTGTGCCCTCATGAAACAATCAGCTAAACGCTCTGACCTACCTATGTGATGAGAGCCTTCCTGTCAGCAAGATGCCATACACGACAATTTGTAAAACTGCTTCAAACCAATTTGACAGAGAAAATACCCCGCTAATCAAACAGAGAAAAATCCAAACATCCAAGTCAGACACAGGAAAACCTCCCCAGCTCCAAAACAGCCTGGTGACTTGTGCTCTGAAAACAGTCAGCCCCAAAACACGTCAGCTGTGCAGAAGGGCAGACACAGAAAACAGTATTCAGCCTATCTGCTTAAACTCTTCCTGCACTGAAAACCTTAACACTTGTAACACAAGTAAAGCAAACTCCACCTCCCTCTGTTGATTGAAAGACTGCCTTTTCTGATAATTCTAAGTTGCTTATTTTACCCTACAGTTAGAAGTATCCTCCACCTGAAGAATATTAACTTTCCTAAGGAATCTGCTTCAAACCAAAGACAATTGTAAATTGTAAGGTTCACCTCCTTCTGTTGTGAGCACTACTCACTTTCTTGCAAATCTTAAGTCCAGAGTTGCAGCTTGCAGCCAGAGGTAGCTTCACCTGAAGACTATGAGGACATGTCTGTCTATGGCTATTAGTGTCTATAAAACAACGGTTACTGCTGGCTTTTCAGGTGAATGATGTTTCACTCGCTAATAGAAAAAATGGCAGTATTTAAAAACTCAGTGTTCTAGTGGCACACTCATTTTTTTTATTTTTATTTTTTTGAGTACTACACCCACAGTATTCAGGATTTGTTTTTACCTGTGCATTGAATAGATTCAATTCACAGGTCACAACCAATCAGAATGTAAGAATTTCCCTGCTCTTTTATGATGTCCAGTACTATTTATTATCTCCCTGAAGCTCCCTGCTGATGATCTCATGCTGGTCTGCTTATCTTCTGTATTTTTTTTAATAATTGTACATGTATCAGTGGTTTTGCTAACTCTTTTATCCATGTGAATATGGTGAATACTTGTACTGTAACATTTCTCAACTCTGCATATTGATTTATCTATGTAATTAATCCCAGGTAGTCCCAGAAAGTGGAACTTTTATTTTCAGTGGATCCACTCGGTTAACAAAATTCAATAAAGAAATAAGTACTCTCCTTCTACAATAGCTCAATAATCTTTGCGTCACTATCGTTTATAATCTGGGTAGTCCTGATCCTGAAAAGTCACCTCCTTTATGTTTCTTCTTCTATCTGACTCCTGAGTAAGGATGAGCCAATGCTGAATTTGTACTTGCTGAATGTGCTTAAATTAGGCACTGTTACCTTGGATTTGGCTCAGGCTGAACTTTTGGGCCATTACAGAATCACTTGGACCTTTAAATAGTTAAAGGAAAAGTAAACTGGGTACTTTTTTTGTGATCTTTGCATAAATATCTGGGTTACTTCCTCAATAGTTAATAGTCATTATGAGCAGAATCCCTACCTCACATGCTGCCCATTTTGGTATTTTCGTTGTTTTTTTTTCCACAGCATCTAATGGAATCCCGATCATGACTAAGGCACTGAGACTGAACAACCTGCTCATGCATGAGCGCATCAGTGCGACATTAAGTGGAGGGAGTGACATCCATTGTAGTCATACACTGAGCGCTCGTAAAGCAGGAACCAGTCCTTGTGAGAGTTATGAAATAAGCAATTCACATTGTTAGGTGTGCAGCATTGCATTTGTAGACTGAGAACATTCAGTGCTTTTCAATTAAACTCATTCTAGGACCACATTATTACAACCACTGATATAGCCAGCCATCCCTGATAGTGGGAGTTAGCAAGTTTACAGAGTGAGCACATTGAGCATTTGTACTGCACATAGAATGGTACTAATTTACAAAACAAGCTAGACTGTTTTATGTAATAATGGCTGTTCAGTTGAATATGACCCTTACAAGGAGTTATTCCATCTGGCTCAAATTGCATGTCTGTGCTATGCATGTGATGTGAATCATTCAGCTGGCCCTAAATGCTACTGTTTGTGCATTTTAATTTAGATACACTGATGGCATTGTGGTAAATTGATCTATGAAAATGTAGTTCATCAATGTGTTTGAGACTGGAGGTAAATTATAGATAGTCACTTAAATAATCAAGTATTTGCCCCTCTATAGTCTAGAGCATTTGCCAAATGAAGGAATAAGTCAAAAGACCTATTTCTAAAACAGTCTGTGACAATTGAATGATTCAGATCACATACAAAGCACAGACATGCATTTTGAGGCAGATGGAATAACTTCATGTTAGAGCCATACTCAAGCTGACCAGCCAAGTACCACCAGCTGGAATAGTGTGGATGGTGCTGGCAGTATAATGGAAATAGTGGATAATAAGATGGAGTTAAACAATAGAGAAAAGGGGACTTTGACTAGCCTGGCAGTCCAGCAAGATTGGTGGCTAGTCGAGGGCAGGAAATTGAGGAAACAATGTACTCAAATTATTCAATTTAGAGACATCTGACAGGGTAGATGATCACAATGTTCTAAATACTAAAGGTGATGGACAGGACTATTTGTACACAGATTCTGGAGACGTTAACAGCATGGCCATGAACTCAGATCAAGAGAGACAGAATAGATTGAACATTAGAAAGCATTACAGAGGGTCAGTGTATGGAAGTTTACACCACTAGTTTGAGAAAGCTTGTGCTGTTCAGGCATTCAAAGCAGGACTGGACAGATTCCTTAGGGATAATGGCATTGACAGTACACAGCATAAGTTGGAGTGGCATTCTGGCTGATGAGTTTGATTTTCGGTCCATATTCCATACTCAGATTAGGTATAGTCACTCACTCCATGCCATGCAGGTGGATGGACAGAAAAGATAATCATTCATTCATTCAGAAGTTTATTGCTTAACTAAAAAATCATCAACAAATTTACAAAAAGATTAAAAAGGACTGTTGCATTTAGATAAGCGAAATGACTTGCACAATATTAGACTTATCAAACACATATCTAGGTCAAACAGATATACAGTACTCAGAGAAGATACCCAGGATATTGCACATATACATTTAAAATACCAGCCTCTTCCCTATACACACAATCACAGACGAGTAATATAACTTTCAAATACTCATAATTAAATTCCTTCATTTATCATTGTTTTACTAATTCTTTTTTTGTTGTACTAATTGCTAAGAAAACATGTGCCACTCTCCCTATAGATCACACATATTATATATGTGAATTAAAATGGAAGTCAAACTTGTGAAATCAACATTGTATCTGGTTTCCATAAAAGTACCCAACCAATATGTACGCTCCTTGGTATATCAAGTACAAAACCACATCACATGCATAAGATCTTCCTGTTCGTCTATAGAACAGCTACAATTCTCATTGTTAGTCTGTACCTTCTTATATCTACACCTCAGTACACTACTATCAAGTTGCTTGAACTTGTAAATTGTAAATATCCTTCGCAGAACAGGATCTGTTAAACTGTCTAAATATGCCTTGTATCCAAAACTAAAATTAGTGTGGATAAACCACTTAGAATAAGCCGATTCCCTAATCAGTAAAAGATCTGTGTTATTCCAGAAATTCACAATTCTTTTGGTAACATACTTCTTATATTTAGTACATAACTGCCATCATAGACAGTCTTGGAAGCCTAACCCTAAGCTCTGAGGTTATACTCTTAGGAGATTTCAGTATTAATTGGCTTACCCCTGAAGCTAACCAATTCAAGGATGCAATTCAGGCTATCCACTTTATCCAGCTCATTGAAACACCTACTAGGACTAACTACAGGATGTGCACTAGTACTTTGATTGACTGGGTGCTCACCAACCATCCTGAGCATGTTGCTAATGCCTCCGTCCTCCCGGACTCCATTAGTGACCACTCCCCTGTCATGTTCAGTTGGGCTAATAATTTCTCTAAACCATCTCCTAGAACAATCACCATCAGGGTTCTCAAACCTGGTCATGCTGACTGCTTCAAAATAGATCTCTTCAGTACTGACCGGCCCTCAGTTTTTGAGGCTTCCGACATCGAAGATGCTCTCAACCATTTCATCCTCCTCTTCAATACAATCTGTTACACCCATGCTCTCATAAAAATGTGGAAGGCTACTTTAACCCCTGGATGAGCCCTGATACCCTTGAACTAATGAAAAATAGAGACCAACTCTGGCATATAGCTAGGGTCACTGGCAAGTAGTCTGATATCCTAAACTACAAATGTACGAGGAACAACTGTACCAGGACTATCCATTTAGCCAAAAATGTATACTATAAAGATGCCCTAACCAAGAACTGGAATGACGGGAGCAAATTCTGAGCTAACCTAAATGAGATCACTGGATGAGAACCCAAAATGGGCCCTACCATGCTCTGCATTGATGGCTCCCCCATCCTTGATTCTAAATCTATCACCAACACTTTAAACAGTGCCTTCACCAATTTGTAGCATGTTCTCCCCACCGACTTCTTCTCCCCCACCATCCCTGCTGCACCCATGAATCCCCATTGCATCCTCCCTTTCTCTTCAAGACTATTACCTTCAGAGAAACCAGGAAATATCTGCGCAAAGTGCTTGGGAAGGGGAAATTTAGTGGGGATAACCTCGACCTGAAACTAATCTCGCTCTCATTTGAAGAAATCCTGTCCCCTTTCACCCATATCCTTAACCTCTCACTCCATCTCACAGTATTCCCCCAAAAACAGAAAGCTACAGTAGTCACCCTTGTGTTCAAGAGTGGGGATTGTGCTTTTCCTGGGAACTAAAGACCCATCTCTATACTACCATCACTCTCGAAGGCCCTTGAACGAATCATTGCCGACCAACTTATCGATTATCTGGACAAACACATGCTCCTATGGTCTGAGCAACATGGCTTTAGGGCTGGGCATAGCACCACTACAGCCCTTCTGGAATACACAGGCTTCATCCACAAATCTCTTGATCTTGGCTAGCTAGTCGGGGCTATCTATATTGACCTAACAAAGGCCTTTGACAAGGTCAACCATGCCCTCCTAGTTGACCAACTCACTGCCATAGGCCTTGCCCCTGAGGCAGCTGCATGGTTCCGCAGCTACCTACACTGCCGTTCACAGCAAGTCAGGATAGATAACTTTCTCTCTGACACCAAGCTTGTGTGCTCAGATGTTCCACAGGGGTCAATACTGGGCTCCCTCCTCTTTAGCCTATTTCTGAATTGCCTCCCACTAGCTAGTCAGTGCCGTATCCTCTTCTACATGGATGATGCAGTTATCTTTTCTAATGGTTCTGACCCCACTGCTCTTGAGCAACAACTACAGCGTGACTTCACCAGCATTGAGTCATGGTTCAAAAATCATAAATTGATAATGAACTATGAAAAAACCAAAAACATGTTGTTCACCAGCCTTAAGAACAAGCACAAAAACTACCAGCTATCAATATGTGATAGGGGTGGTTTTCCTCTTGAACATGTTCATCACTTCAGATATCTCGGAATCACTCTTGACAGCTCACTCTCCTATGCCCTCCACATAGACATCACAGCTTAAGCAATCAACAAACGCTTAGGTCTGCTTTATCACCATAGGCAGAGTCTGACCCCTGAAGCCCTAGCATAGCGGTCCACTGTTCAGTGGGTTCCCTAGTGGACTACGGACTGCTGATATATGGCTCTGCCACAGATACCACCCTCCGATGTATAAAATCTGCCCTTAACAATGCCTGCAGGCTCACCTTAGGGGCCTACCGACTAACCCACACCTGCGATCTCTATGCAAAGGCTCACTGGCTAATGCTCTTTGGTCACTTCAAATATCAATCCTGCCTCCTGGCCAAAAAGATCTGCCATGGTCAGCTCCCGACTGGGGTCCAACAACTCCTAGTTAACAGCACTAATCCCAGGCCCACCTGAAATTTGGAACTGCAGTCCTTCCTGACTCCAAAATGTCGTACATCTCAAGGTCAAAGGTCCTTTGCCTATTGGGCACCGTTGTAGCTCATCTCCCTCCATAAGAACATTATTAGCATGCCCGCTCTGTGAACCTTCAAAAAGAACATGAAGCACCATTCAATACAGGAATCTCAATGTGTCTGTCATCACTAGCACCTAACAAAGGCAGCTCCTACCATCTGCCCTTCTGCCAAACAGCTCTCTCTCTCTCTCTCTCTCTCTCTCTCTCTCTCTCGAACACCCTGCACTTGGGGCTCAACCCCCCCACTCCATCTCTCCAGCACTTCTATGAGCTAACCCCCTTGTGTTGCTGACAACTAACAGGCTTCCTGTTCGGCACAGTTATTAAGTCTGTTCCTGTATGTATCTGACTCTGTTTACTTATTCCAATTTTAGTTTTCGCTGTATTTTTTACACTCCTTTGTTTAAAGACCAAATGTACCTAAATGTTCTCATTCTAATTTTATTACCTTGTTTGTCTCAATCCTCTGTATAATCACCTACTTGTTCTAAATGTACTAACGTGGAACCTATGTAAAAAAGCTCTGAGCTCAAATGGTTAATACGAGATCAGAAATAAATAAATAAATAAACTGTATCCCTTTTTCCACATATTTTAACAGCATGTTTAACTTATATTTTTTTCAATAATGATAATATTTTTGGATACCAAAAATCTTGTTAGTACCTTAATGAGAACCATTTTCATTTTTCCTCCAAACAATGTACAGAGATCCTTGTGGCCAGAAGTCTAGTCAACCTAAGCCAAACATTTAATTGGTGTGTCTCAAAGGCAGCATTCATATTAGAAATTCCCAACTCTGATCTTATATATGTGGCAGGGCAGGAAGGGCCTACTCCCATTGTTTTCCTCAGAATTTTAAATAAGGGCACAATTAATTAATTCCTATGTTTTACTTCCCAGATTTCTGTTCCATACAGAAATTGGACCTGGAATTTGGTTTTAATCACTTCAATTAAGGGTCTTATGCTTGTACCACCATATCTATAATTGAATCTTGCTAATGCCGACACTGTTTTTTTCAGGATTTCGAGAGTCTTAAAAAAGTGGGTGTTCCATGTTCTATTTATATTAAATTCTACCCCTAGATACTGTATATATATATACCTATATATACGATTTAGTTACTTCTATTTCATTTCCCTCTAGGGTCCAAGTTCCTATTTTCTTTTTCCCCCTTATGGCAAAAAACAAGTATTTTGGTCTTGGTTAAATTGCTTTTTAATTGGAGATCTCTGGATCTCTCCTCTAATAAATTGCATTTTTTCTGTAGCCCCTTTTGAGTAAGGGAAAATAGTACTAGATTATCAGCATGTGCTAACACTGCATAATGTTAATCATTAATTTTTGGGGAATCTGAATCATGAGTACTAAATTCTGTTAGCATATCATTAATTTAATTTTATTTTATTTTATTTAGCTTTTGTTTACCGGGTAAGCACGCTAGACAGTCAGGTGCCTATTTTCATGTGTGACCTGGGAGAATTACAAAAGGTACAGGCAATAACATTACAGAGGTGAGGTGCAGGCAATAACATTATACATGCAAGGTAACAGTAATTTACAGGGTACATTCAGGTACAGACAGTAGACCTTGAGCAATAACAGATTCAGAGACAAGGTAAACGGCTATCACACAAGGTATTGCCCGGGAGGGCAGAGAGCCAGGTACAATCAGACAGCTAATTAAAGGCAGTGCAGAGTTAGGGCATGTCAGCTGAAGGAGGCAGTGAAGGAAGCTGGCTGGTGATGACAGGGCATTGTCAAGGGGGTGCTCTACAGACCTCTGCACTCTTACAGTCAAAAGGGGCTTCGGCGTGCCATGGAGTGTGGGTCAGCTAAGAGCAGAGACAGACAGAGGCTTGTTTTAGGCAGTCCCAGAGGGAGGACCTGAAGCACCTGTGGGAGGGGGCAGCCCTTAAATAAGCCAGGAGTAGGTTTCAGGCTCTGGTGGTGAGGGCCACAAAGGTGCGATTCCCAGCGAGTGAGCGAGTGTTTGGGACCATGAGAGCCTGGCAATCGCTAGACCTCAGCTGATAGCCAGAAGGGGCAGGCTTGAGCAGATTGGCAAGTGCTGTGGGGGTGGGAGATCATATAATGTTGTCAGTGAAGTTGCCCATAACAAAGGATTGGTGATTGTTAGGGAAGAGCCACCCCAGCCTGGTGTAGAGTTGACAGTGATGGGTGAGACTGGGGGCAGATAGGGCAAAGCAACATACATTATTGTACGTAGAATCCCATTTTGTGAGCCAGGTTTTTGGGGTGTTCACAAAGGAGGCGAGCCCATAGTAGAGCGTGGGGAGTAGAACCCTTTTTACAAGTGCAAGTCGGGCATCTGGGGTGAGGCAGCTTTTTGTCCTATATGCCAGTCCCAGCTTACAGTTAGTGGCCTTACAGAAGTTTCTTATGTGCAAGGAGAGGTCCAGCTAAGGGTCAAAGGTTACCCACAGGTACATGAACAAGTCGACCACTGACACCGGGTTGCCATCAGCACCAACTACTTAGAGGTGGGCTGGGCCCGATCTAACCTTGGCAGGGGAGCCGAATAACATGGCCTGCATCTTGTGAAGGTTGATGACAAGCTTGTTTACCTTGAGCCAGGATTGATTATGACTGAAATCAGTGTTAAGTCTGGTGTTAATGTCTCTGATATCCTGGGAGCTAGCAAGAAGCACAAGATCATCTGCATATAGGGTGACATGCCCTGAGGCAGGAATCGAGGGCAGCTGGTTGATAAAGAGGGAGAACAGCAAGGGGCCAAGGATGGACCCCTGGGGCACCCCACAGGTTACCGGTGTGAGCCCAGATCTGGCTTTTTGGAACCTTGTGTACTGTTGCCTTCCTGAAAGGTAGTTTGTGAACCAAGCTAGTACGGGGGGAAAAGGCTGAAGGATCGGAGGGTAGCACCCAGAAGAGTGTGATCAACCAGCTCAAAGGCCTTTGAGAGGTCAATGAAGAGGGCCCCCATAAGCTTGCCTTGATCAGTCGCAGTTCGGATTATGGAGGTGACCTGTGCAAGGGCAGTGGAGGTACTGTACCCTTTGCAGAACCCATGCTGCTCGGGGGAGAGGAGGTCATGGGTTTGGAGGAAGAGAGCAAGCTGGGAGGCTGCCACTTTTTCAAGGAGTTTGTTCACAGCAGATAGAATCGCTAAAGGGGCAGTAGTTTTCCAGTATTTTGGGGTCACCACGCTTGAATCTTAGGGTCACATGAGCCACCTTCCATGTAACTGGGATAGTCCTGGACATGAGAGAGGAGTTTAGAATGTGGGAGATAGGCCGTGCCAAGTAGGAGGCCCCCAGGCAGAGTAATCTGGGTTCAAGGTTATCATGCCCTGCTCCAGTGTGAGGGGAGAGTCCCACTAGGAGCGTCCGTGTCTCTTTGCAGGAGACAGACTTAGAGTAGAAGGAAATGGAGGAGAATGGAACACAGTGCCATCAGTGTGACCTGACTCACTGGATGCTGAAGACGTAGTGGTATAGGCAGACAGGTCAGTGAACAGGGTGTTAAAAGCATTGGCTGCAGTCAGGGCATTGTTACAGCTTGCTCCACCAATCTGTATGTCGGAGACCTGGGGGCAGGAGGGACCACTGACTGTATGTTGAATGATGCACCAGAAGCTCCTAGGATTCTTAGCAGAAGCTTCTAGGGAGAATTTCAGAACTCACTCTTGGCCGAGTGGATAGCCCACTTGCAAGAGTTCCTGAGCTGCCTGTACTCCTCAAAGTCAGATCTATTCCCGGAGACCTTAAATTTGTGCCATCGTTTATCCCTTTGCTTCATCAAAGTGAACAGGCCTCCTTGCAGCCACTTGGTGACAGTGCCTCTCACTCTTCTTTTTATGAGTGGGGCATGTCTGTCTTCTAGAGGGCCAAATAAGGATAAGAAGCAGTCGAGGGCAGCAGACGGGTCACTAGTCACCAGGACGGGGGACCAGTCCATCTGACTGAGGTTGGCTCAGTAGGTGATGTAATTGAATTTAGAATAGTCCCTCATCTGAATGAATTTAGGGGGGACACTGGGGGCCAGGATGCTCCAGTAGGTGGGGGAATGGTCAGAGATGGAATCTGCAAAGAGGCCAGAAGCAATGATTCTGTCAGGCCTGTTGCTCAGCATCCAGTCAAGAAAAGTGCCTTTTGCCCCCAAGGGAGAGGGTCTGGTGGGCTTGGAGATGATTTGACCTAGGGCAAGACCAGACAGGAGGGGTTCATAAGTTTTTGCGTTGGCACTCAGTCAGTTTAGGCTGAAATCCCCAACCACCAAGAGTTCGTTTGTGCCCACCTTGGGACCGAGGGAGTCGAGGAGATGGGAGAGGCCGAGGACACCACCTTTCGGTGGATTGTACACACAGGCCAAGTGGAGCTTCTTGGCGTTGCTCAAAAGAAGCAGGGCATGTAAGAACTCACAAGGTGGGGGTGATGTATGACTGTCACCTTGAGGTGGGATTTAAAGTAGAGCAGCAGTCCACCCCCCCCCCCCGTTTTTTACCTACTCTATCCTGCCGGATTGCAAGGTAACCAGGGAGGGTGCAGACTGAGTCTGGGGGGGCAGGTTTGAGCCAGATTTTGGAGATCCCAAGGATGTCCAGATTGTAGTGGGTGACCCAGGCCATTAGGTCTGAGAGATTAGTGAGAAGGCTGCGTACACTGAGGTGGGCAATCTTTAGGCCTTTGGAGTGCTGCCACTGGGAGGGGGGCATATTCAGGGAAAATCAATAGCAGACAGAAGAGTACACCTCTAGAGGAGGTGGATTCAGCAAATAGATTTTAACTAGGGTGCACTGAACAGATTCCTTGGCTAGTATAGCTGAGCTAGCATAAATTCAGCAAATAAGTTCAACTAGGGCACACTGAACAGTTTCCTTTGGTTAGTATAACTGCAGAATACACAACTAAAAAGACTTCAGCAATTAAATTCTGAACTAGGGATGCAAAGGACAGTTTCAATGGGGAATACACATCTAAGGAAGGAGTTCAGCAAACAGGTTCTAGACTAGGGTACAATGTACAGTTCTCTTAGTTAGTATACATGAGGAATACGCATCTACAAGACAAAGAACTCAGAAAATAACTTCTGACTAGGGTGCTACAAACAGTTTTACTGAGCAGTTTGAGTGAGCCATATAGTGCAAATAATAAAGGAGCCAGAACATATCTATGTCTGAGTCCCTTGTTTATTGTAAATGGTGTAGAGAGCTGCCCATCCATTTCTGATCTTATTTTAGCCCATGTTTCCTTATATAAATTATATAGAATGGTTTCAAGTGACTTATCTATCCCTCTTTTTTAATAATAGCTCCCACAATATTTTTCTCGATATGGAGTCAAAGGCCGTTGAATAGTCAACAAAGACTGAATATAGCTTCTGTTTTCTAAGTATAACATATTTTTCAATAAGATGGTGTGACCCTGAGCAAGTCACTTAACTTCCTCGTGCTCCCAGGTTGCACCTGCAAACAAGCTTTCAGCTTAGTGTGTCTCACCTGGTAAAATAATTGGTAAAAAAAAAAAGTAAGATGTATATGTTATCAAGAGTAGAATATTCTTTGTGAAAACCAGCTTGATGGGAGATAACCTCCCTGTATCTTCAGTACCTCTGTTTAGTCTATTTACCATCACTTTAGAAAAGATCTTCGACTTAATGTCCAGCAGACTAATAAGACGATATATAGCTGGACTGGCCAGGTCTCCTTTTTTATGAATCAGTATGATGTGGTCTCCTTGCCACATATAAGGGTACTTGTTTTCTTGAATAAGTTTATTGGAAAGAACTGTTAACATTCTACACCAGGATCCAGTTTGGCTATAATAGACTTCATCTGGAGTACTATCTGGACCAGGAGCCTCATGCAATTTTTTTTTTCTTCTTTATATTGCGGTTCCGCTGTCGCTGTCAGCCCTGGTCATGGCTCCTGGGACTTCTACTGCCACCATCCCCAGTTATCCCCAGCTTACCCCCCCGGAGAGCAGGGCCGCAGCATCGGTCCCATTCGTCCATGCCACAGAAGTAGTATCTGGTTGGGGATGCGGCAATGGCAGCTAATTGAAGCCCCAGGGAGGGCTTCACATAGACAGAGGAGCCACCCACCATCTTTTTCCTGGTTTTCTCAGAGGGGGGGACGTGAAATGATGCCAGCGTCTGCCCCACCTCCCTGATACTGAGCGCCGGTAGCGTGAGTGACTCCCAGCCTCCGCCAGGGGTCCTCATTGTGCCGGACACTGCCCCACCCTCCCCCAGAGAAGGAGAGCCCACCCATGGGATGCTCAATCCTTCTCCCCCAGCCAGCCTTCCCACAACCCAGGTCTGTTTCTGAACCCAGGTCACCAGCGCCACAAGTGGAAATCCAACCACTGTTATGCAATTTTAACGTGTTTACGGTTAGATATACCTCCAAGTATGTTATAACCATCTGCTCACAATCCCTGCTTATTGTAATTTGAGGAGAATTTTCTATATTTGGGTCAAAGAAAATCTGAGTAAAGTAACTAATTCAAGTATTCTCTGGTATATATGAATCAATATCTCCCTTGTAATTATTTGTTCCCTTAGCTACCAATTGCCAGAAACCTTTTTGGTCTCTGTTGTTAATAACCCTGCTCATTTCCTCCCATTGTCTCTTATAGTATACATTTCACTTCTCTTTCAATAAAGTCTTATATTCTTTACTTTTTTTATTAATATCTTTCAACAGATCTTTATTTTTTTGTCTCACGTAATGTTTGTATGCTTTTCTCAATAATTGTTTTTGTGTCTTGAAATCATTGTCAAACCAACCACCATTTTTTATGTTTGTTTTTATCAATGATTGAAATACACTCTAAATTACCTTTTATAAGACCAAAAAGTGTACACAGTTCTTCAAATAACTGATGATTAATATCATATTTACTCAAAAGTTCTATGTCTTCTTTTACAAAAGAGTTACAAATAATGTCATTTATATAAAACGATGAATCGGGCTTCCAAATATTTTTTTTTGGCCAATCTTATTTCTAGTGAGGAAGACTGTCCTGGGATATGTACCTCTTTATTACTCTTCATGTTACTACACAGATCAATAGGAAAATGATCATTTCCAGAGTGTGGGCTTACTGTCATATTCTCCCAGAACTCAATTGGTCCAGACCATATTGCAGGATCTACTAGAGAAGAACCCCTAGATGAGATATATGTAGATTCTCATAGAACATAGAAACATAGACTTTGCTGGCAGATAAGGACAGCTTGGCCTATTTAGTTTGATCATTTCCCTACCTATAGGATAAGATGCAGATCCTAGTTAACCAACAGACTATTTCTTCCTACCCTATATCTGTCCCATGCATCCTTGAATTCTCCCAGAGTTTTAGAACACACAACCTACTCAGAAAGGCTGTTCCATGTGTCCACCACCTTCTCCATGAAAAAATACTTCCTCACATTGAACCCTGAGCTGTCCCCTCCTCTTTCTTTAAATTGTGTCCCCTTGTTTTTGCACATCTCTTTTTCTGAAAGATGCTACCCTCTTGGACTTTGTTGATTCCACTGAGGTACTTAAAAGTTTCTATCATGTCCCCCCTCTCCCTTCTTTCCTCAAGGGTATGCATATTAAGCTCCTTTAGTCTCTTCTCATATGGCTTCTCTTGCAGACCCTGCACCATTTTAGTTGCCCCCTCTGGACTGCCTCCAGCCTGTCTATGTCCTTGCAGAGATAGGGTCCTCTGTTCAGAAGTATAACAACTTCCTGTTTTCTGCTGGTAATGCCTCTCCCTATACAGCCCAGTATCCCCCCAGCCCTCCCTACTATTTTCTCACATTGCTTGCCAACCTTAAGGTCATCTGATATGATTACTCCCAGGTCCCTTTCCATTTCTGTTGTTGTTACTACCTCCCACCCCCCCATTGTGTAATCTTTCCCTGGATTTTTATTTCCCAGGTGCATTATTTTGCACTTCTTTGCATTGAATCCAAGCTGACATACTTCTGACCATTCCTCCAACTTTGTCAAGTCCCTTCTCATCCTTTCCACGCCTACTTGTGTATTAATCCAGTTGCAGATCTTTGTGTCATCTGCAAAGAGGCATATTTTTCCTTCCAGTCCCTCTGCAATTTCACTTATAAAGACATTAAAAAGGACCGGACCCAATACTGAACCCTGAGGTACCCTACTAGTAACCCCACTTTCTTCAGAGTGAACTCTGTTTAAAATTACCTTCTGTGTCCTGCTGTCCAGCCAATGTTTTTCCCGGGCTACCACCCGCAGACCTACTCCCAGACTGGTTCATTTGACTATTAATCTTTTGTGTGGGACTGTGTCAAATGCCTTGCTAAAGCCTAGGTAGGCCATGTCCATAGCCCCTCCCTTGTCTACTACTTTCGTCACCCAGTCAGAGAAATCAATTAGATTCATCTGACATGACCTTCCCTTTGTGAGCCCATGCTGCCTTGGGTCCTGTGCCCCACTGGCATCTAGGTACTCAACAATTATTTCCTTCAGAAGAGATTCCATCACTTTCCTTACCACAGAGTTCAAACTGACAGGTCTGTAGTTTCCTGCCTCTGTCTTGTTCCTACTTTGTGGAAGGGAATCACATCTGCCTTCCTCCAGCCCTCAGGTACCACACCATCCTCCCATGATTTGTTAAAAAGGGTAGTCAGTGGTGTCACTAGTTCTCCCTTTAATTATTTTAGAATTCTGTGGTGAATCCTGTCAGGCCCCATTGCTTTGTCCACCTTCAGTTTTAGGAGTTCTTTCAGAATCCTTTTTTCTGTGAAAGGACTGGGATCAACCTCCCCTATCCAGAGTGCTTCTGTTAATTGGATTAGGTACCTTCCCCTCCTCCTCTTTTCTGAATACTGAGCAGAAGTATTCATTCAGTATCCCTACTTTTTCTCTGTCCCTCTCTGCCCACCCACCGTCCATTCTATTCAGCCTCACTATCCCTCATTTTGTCTTTCTGCACTCCCTGATGTACCTATAAAAGGTTTTATCCCCTTTCTTAACTGGGTTGGCTATCTTTTCCTCAGTTTGGGCCTTTGCTAATCTGACTTCCCTTCCTGCTTCCTTCTACCTTAACTGGTACAGTTCTCTGTCCTGCTCCTTCTGTGTTTCCTTTTACTTCTTAAATGCTATCTTTTTCTCCCTAACCTTCCCCGCCACCTCTTTGGAGAACCATGGTGGCTTTTTCTTTCATTTTGATTTGCTTATTTGCTTTACACAAAGGCTTGTTGCCTCTGTGATGGCAGTTTTGATGTTTCCCCAGTGTTGATCCACCTCTCCTTCTAGCCTGTTTGCCAGTGCTTTTCTAAGGCATTCTCCTATCTTGCCAAAGTCAGGCCTCCTGAAGTCAAGTACCCTCACTTTTTGAATGGCTTGACTTTATAGCTGAGTTTATCATGAACCACACTGTTTGGTGGTATGAATAGATAGGCCACTGACAGAGCAAAGGCTGATGGTGCATTTATAAGGTAGAAAAATAAATGGGCAGACTAGATGGGCCTTGCAGTCCTTATCTGCTGTCAACCTCTATGTTTCTATGTCACTTGTTCCCAGATGGCTACCCACTTCTACATGTGAGATCCTCTCACTCTCCCCATTCTCCCATAAGATCCCTTTTTAGGCAACCATTCAATAGGTATAAATTACATTTGTTTAAAATATTAATCAGCTGTAGACCAGCGTTATTCGTTTTCATATCTCTGGTAGCTCTTTGGCTCCATGCAAAGAGACTTATTGTACAGCCAAAGAAGAAATTATCCCCCAGTCCATCAAAGTGGCCTATTCGAGCATTCAGATCCCCAATCAATAATACTGCCACATCAAGATATTTACACGTAATATCAATTAAGAAGAAGAAGAATCAGCATTTATATAGCGCTTTTCACACACAGTATCCCAAAGTGCTTTACTAGCAATGCTAGACTGGTAGTGAAGTGACTGAATGTGTGGTGGTAGCCATATCGCACATCATCACCCACACACAGCCTGGATAATTCTATGAACTGATTTTATGGGAAGGGGAATGTTGACCAGGACATCAGGAATGTTCTCTGCTCTTTTTGCAAAGAGTGCCCTGGGTTCTTTTACTTCCACCTGGACACCCACCAGGACAACACCAGGATGGGCAGAAGGGACCTCAGTTTAACGTCTCATCCAAAGGACGGCACACCCCAGCAATACAGTACACCCCAATACTGCACTCGGGTGCCAGCGATTTGTAGGTGCAAGCCCATTCCCAGTGTGGGATGAGAGCCCATGACCTTCTGGTCCAGAGGCGGATGTGCTACCAACTGAGCCACGCTGACAGTATTCAGCTTATCCCATATTGTACTTCTATAGAAATGTGAGTTCTCTGGGGGAATGTACCCATTTAGTAACAAAAAACTTTGACTTCCATTTTTTAAAAGTAACACAACAATATTATAAGAAGTACTGATACATTCCATATGTGCAAAATTGCCTATCCTGATATAGGTGACTATCCCACCAGAGTGTCTGCCTAGCTTGGAGGACTTAGATCCCAGCCACTTAAAGACTTCAAAGCCATTAATCTCAATTTGATCATCTGGGCCATTCTAGGTCTCTTGCAGGCATATTACATCAAAGCCTAAGATATAATTAACCAACCACTATCTCTTAAACCTACTATATTCCATGAGATAATCTGTATCACATATTTTGTATCAACTGGTTTAATCATATCATCACTTTGGGTTACCTCAGATTTTGTTTCATTGTGTGAAACACCTGTTTGTCAATCATTGTAACCTGCCAGGGCTTGAGATTTATTGCAGGTAGTTATTTGGAATTCACAAGGTGCCATATCTTGTTCACAATTTGTGTTAACTTCCAAGAGTTTTGATTCTTTCAGATTTAGTCCCATGGCATCTAGTATGACTGCTGTTTGCAGGATTTTATCTGCCAGTTCTCTGTTTCTTACTAAGACATTTGGCTGTCACTACCTGTTCATTCCACATAAATAATTATGTTTCTTCCCAATTCAATTTGCAAAAAGTTTTTTCAAGAGATTACAAATTTCTCTTGTCAGTTTTATATCTGTTTCCTTGTATAGATAATTCATCCCAAGCAGAGTTAACCCCACATTTGTATTACTTGGTTCTCTGTTCTAGGTTCAGGGTTATTAAATAAGTGTCTATTTGGAAATGTGACCATTATTTCTTTATTCTTAGTATTCACTGCATTTAACCACACAAATTTGACAATTCTAGGTGAAGTAAAATGTTCATCTAACAATGTAGCAGACTCTATTAGGATATCCTTGATCTCCACAATATCATAAGTGGTGATATCAATATCCATTTCCATTTTTAATTCCTCAATAACTTGTTGTATCTGTTTTCCTGTCTACCATTGAGTCCAAACAGTCAGTCCCATAATTCTCACAATTGGTGTTATATCTTTTTTATCTATCTCCTCTCTAGGAATTAAACTCTGACCACGTTCTACAGAGTTTATTCCTGAGTTACAGTTTTCCTTAACCACCAGTTCTCTAGCATTCAGGTCATTTTTTTTTCCTTTTTGCAGCTCTAAGTCTTTGATAAGTTCTAAGAGCTGTTTACTAATCACCAATTGTTTGTTTAACTGGAAGATTTCACTTTCTAAATTGTTTAGCTGCATGTTTATATTTAAGTTTGCATGTAGCTCAGTGTATACCTTTGAATTTTGACCAGCTTGTATCTGGCTTGTCTCTATGGACTCTTTTATAGCAGGATTCCCAATTTTTGTTTTACTATTGGTAGAAATCACTTGCCTTTCCCTAGCCAAATCAGTAGCTTCATGTTTTTTTTTTTTTTTTTTTTTTTTGCTGACTCTTCCCTTCTTTCTTCTGGTCGATTTCCCACTTTTTTCCTTTTTGTTTTATTATTCTTGCCCCTGTGCTGTATAATTTCTCTCTTAGGGCTTTCAAGGAATTGTATTATGCTAAATTCAGGTCTTGTTCCACCACTCTTATTTTCTCTTATAGCACTATTATTATTAGTTTCCCCACTATCCTTATTCGGCATCCTGTTCAGAAATTCACTCAATGCTATTCTATTTAAGGCAATGTCATTTCTTGTGGTTTCCATTATGTCCTTATTAATTACTAATTGTTCCATAATTAGGATGTTAGCTGAGTGTTACTTTGCCAAAGAATTAACAAGTGTATCACTCAGAAAGCTAGATTGATAATCTGAGTTTTTGCCACCAGCTATTCTTTCATTCAGCTGCTGATAACAATTTCTACAATACACTGCTTGCCCTGTCTGATCACTATATTGTTTTAATCCAGCTATTATACCTCGGAGGTCATGTGAGACCTCTTCCAAAACAGTTTTTTCTTTAACAAGGTATCTACTATTGTTCCATAGTTCTGGAGTGGTCTCATACAATATATTTTGTTCCGGTGAATTATACATCATTACAACCAATTCTTAACACATCATTATTTTCTTTAGAATTTATAAATTCTGTTAATTGCCCTAGATTTTCACCAGAGGAGTCTTCAGAATATTCCCAATTATTATCAAATCCTCATTCATATAAGGTGTTATATCTGAGAGTATTCCAGAAAGATTACAGGATTTACTCATGGGTGTAGAAGTTCTACTGTTACTAGGGCCATCAGTTATAATATTCAAATGATCTGTAATTTTAGACTGTTTTGTTTGTCGTCATTTTTTTGGGATTTCAGATACTAATGGGGACAGCTGCAGGTCCTGTATTCTCTGTAGTATAGTATTAACCATTTCCCTCAATAAATATACAGTAATATACAAATGTCAGCAATATAAATTCTTCAAAATGATTCAACCCTTAAATCATGATGCAGTGTAAATGTGGTATATATTATCTATTAACTTATTTTCCATTTCATATAAACAGAAAATATAGCAAGGGGACATGAACATAAAAAATTAGGGACAATCTAAAAAGTAGTGTCTCTGAGTTCTTCTAAGATTATTGAGCAATTAAATTAAAAATGAGTTAGTGTGTTGAGCTCACCAGTCCTTTCTATTAATGTAGCCACATCTGGACATGGATTACCCCCTTCTTCTAACTGCCTCTGTTTCACTGGGTCTAGCACTATAGAACTAGATCACACAGTTGATGATAAATGTTATTTAATATTCAGGCCTTTCCATTTTCCCATCCATCGATACCACCAAGTTCTTTGAACAAGCTCTAAGTGAAAGGATAATTTCTCCTGCAATCTTCTAATTTCTTATCACAGCTCTAACTAAGTTGGGTATCTTGCTGGATACATCAGCACTTGCCATTTTGTCGACAGCAAAAATTCTTCAATGCTTAGATAAAACAAATGGAATATAGTAGTATCATATGTAATACCTTTCCTCAATCATTCAATATAGGAATTCACTATACTTCCCTAATTTCTAAATTTATGTTCACTTTCAGGGTATCAGTACTAACTAGTAACTATTAGGTTTACTAAAGTCCTTAAAATATTTACTGCCAAATGTACCATTCACTTGAAAATTAAAATGCTCTAGCTTTGCGGTACAACTTACTTTGTTTTCATTTCAAAGCAAGGTTTCACCATCAGCCAGATGGGACTGCATATATCAGTTCCCAATCCCTGTAGATACCAGATATTGCTTTCACAGTAGTTTTAGTCCTCTGCTTACTCAGAACTAAACAGATATTTCGAATCGTAACAGTATTTACAAGCTGTGGTAAGCTCTGAATTTAAAAACGATGGTATCCACAGTATCTAGAAGTATCTACATGTTGGTTGGAATGATGTGATGTGCACTGAAGCTCCAGGAAAATGGTGAATCTGACTATAGAATGCCATGCATGCTGTTTATAGAGCAGAATCACATGAACTCAGAGTGCAAATTTTAAGATCTAAATTTTAAACTATGTTTTTAAAAGAATGTTAAAATTGTGTGTATGTATATATTCTATCCACTGTCTACCTTAAAAAAAGGTCAGGAAAATTATTGTTTTGAGTAATAAATTGAACCCTAGATAAAACTTATATACAGTAATAAACAAAATACTTTTGATTGTGTTTGTAAAACAAAAAAATAAAATAAAATGAGTAGCTTTTAAACAATTTGAGCTTGCAGACTGAGCTGTATTTCACTTCTGCACTCGCACAAGCTGAGATCATTAATTTCATCCCCTATGGCACTTTAGTCACAGTTCCACCCAGAAATGGAGAAGCTGGAGAGCTCAAGAACTGGAGGCAGAAGATCAGAAAGCTTTTGTCGGTTTCACCTCTGTTGGCAAACACTCTCGCAGCACTTCCTTCTAGACTCCTCAAGGTAAGGCTACTCAACCAACAGTATTCTGTACCTGCAAAGAGAAAAAAAGGACAGCAATGGAGAGGAAACACTATCTTGGCCATGTCACAAACCCACTCAGCAGGTCAGCCCCTCTACTCCCAAAGTGCCAACCTCTGAGCACAGTCTTGTGAGCAGTGTAACAGACAAAGTAATCCTCTTGTCTGTTTTGTAGTTCAAATCAACCTTTAGTCTCAAGTTCTGGAAGGATTCAAACTGTTAACCTCTTGTTAGCATACCCAATGGACAGGCTCAGATATATCTGTCTTCGGGGGCCAGATATCTTTGCCTACGGGCACCTAACCAGGTAATACAGAGATGAACCCTTTAAAACTTTGATAAAGACCTCAGATTTAAAAAGCTTCTCTTTCCAGTTTGGTATCACCATTCAAGCTTATGTCTGTTGTCTGCTATAACCATGCACTTTTCTTACAAATAAAAAAAAAGAAGTCAAAGACAGACCAAGTAAGTTCTAAAAAAAATTTTACTATAATGGATAAGAATATGTAAAACACAACAATACAGAACTGTTATATCACAAGACATACAAATCTATTAAAAGAACATGGTTTTAAACAGTACAATTCCTACTATAGTACTTAGTCTCTAAATACTTGCTTAAAAGTGCTCCCAAGATGTTTCATGGTCAGAGTATAGATAAAAATGTGTCTCTGTGAAGTAAGACGGACTAAATTAAATGCTGGCTTTTACCCCACCTCTTTTCAGCAGGTCACCTAGCTTCTCCCTGTCAGGATAGATATATATAAAAATATATATCTTATACAAAAAACAGGATGTCTTTTTTTTAAAGTATTACATTCTACAACTTCAACATAATTCATGTCCTTCAAATGACACTTGTTTTGATCTCGTGCTGTATTTTCCCTCACACAGGCTTCACAAGGACATTTACAACCTTGCACCCCTGTGTGACAACCTAGGTTCCTCTCCAACATCATAAACCTTCTTTATGATTTCTCTCTTAACAAAATTAACTTAAACAAGTCTGTAATTAACTCAGAGAAACAGGATCCTTGATTAAAGTCTTCCACGTAACACATTGTCTCTAAAAACTGAGTGTGTGTGAACTCACATGCTGTCAACATCTTTCTTATGACTTTCATCTTTGAAATCTGGGGGGATGAGTGAGGTCATTCTAAGAACATCAGATTTCTTTTAGCAGAGACAGTCAGTCATACATTTTATATAAAAAAATGATACAGCACTCAGAACTGGCTGTCTGCATCACACTCCTCCCCACCTACACTGAATTTGGGGTATCTACCCCCAAAATGGGATGAGCTTCCCAAATCAGTTCACTCCTCATAGGCCCTAGACATTCCATCTGAGTTCTGATTCTTCACTCCAGCCCTATGTACAATTTTTAGATCATACCCTTGTAAAGCAAGACTTTGTCTTAGTAGTCTGCCATTGTTTTTTCCCATCTCTGTCAGCCAAACCAGGGGGTTGTGGTCAGTCTGCACCACAAAATGCTGCCCATACAAGTATGGCTTTAATTTCTTTAGGGCCCACACTATGGAAAGACACTCCTTTTCCACCGTGGAGTACGCTTGCTCCCTGGGAAGCAGCTTCCTGCTCAGGTACGCTACTGGGTGAGCTGTCCCTTGGCTGGATGTCTGGCTCAGTACTGCCCCAATACCCATGTCTGAGGTGTCCATCTGAACTATAAAGATTTTGCTATAGTCAGGACTTGTGAAAACAGGAGCACTGCACAGTGCCTCCTTCAGTCTGGTAAAGGCTTCTTCACAGGCTGGGCCCCAGGTAATTTTCTTTGGCATCTTTGTTCTTTGTCAGGTCAGCTAGGGGAGCAGCCAGGGCACTGTAATTGGGTACAAATTTCCTGTAGTACCCTGCTGTCCCTAGAAAGCTCCTGGCCTGCTTCTGGGTTTCTGGTTTGGGCCATGCCTGGATCACCTTTATCTTTATTTGGTTAGGACAGAGCTATCCTTGGCCTACCACATGCCCAAAGTATGCCACTTCTACTATGGCCACCTGGCACTTCTCGGCTTTGACAGTGAGCCCGGCCCTCTGTATCCTGCCCAGCACTTCCCCAAGGTGGGATAGGTGTTCCTCCCAGCTGGTACTAAAAATGGCAATGTCATCCAGGTATGCCACGGCGTACTCCTCAGCACTATTTAACACCTGGTTCACCAACCTTTGGAAAGTGGCCAGGGCATTCTTCATTCCGAAAGGCATTACTTTAAACTCAAATAAGCCTATCGGCGTGATGAAGGCTGACCTCTCCCTAGCTCTGTCTGTCAATTCTACCCGCCAATACCCCTTGATCAGGTCAATAGTCGTAAGGTAGGTCGCCCCTTCCAACTTGTCCAGGAGTTCATCCGTCCGGGGCATCGGGTGAGTGTTGGACTTTGTGACTGCATTCAGTCCATGATAGTCCACACAGAAAAGAGTAGAGCCATCAGCCTTGGGCACAAGGACTATGGGTGAGGCCCAGGGGCTGTGGGATCTCTGGATTACCCCTAAATCCAGCATCTCCTCCACTTCCCTTCTAATGTCCTTTTGGACAGCCTCTGACACCTGATATGTTGTTTGCCGTATGGGCATCTGTGTCCCTGCCTCCACATTGTGTGTTGCTAAGGGGGTTAATCCAGGCTTGGCACTAAACAAGGGGGCAAAGTCTGCTAAAACCTCCCTTACTTTCTGGACCTGGTCCAGGGCCAGCTGGGGAGCTAATTTTACTGCCTCCACAGAGGACTCCCACGTATTTTCATCCAGCAAATCCAGAAAGGGGTCTCCTTTGTCTGTCCCCTCCTCATGACTACATTCTGAAAACACCATGTCAGCTCTGTTTGCATATGGCTTCATCATGTTGACATGGTACATCCTTTCAGTCTGTCTTCTGTCAGATAACTCCACAATGTAGATCACATAATTTACCTTCCTAACCACTTTGTATGGTCCTGCCCACTCAGCTTGCAGCTTGTCTTTCTGGACTGGAATAAGGACCATGACTTCCTGACCCACCATGTACGAGTGAGCTCTGGCTTTGCAGTCGTACCACACCTTTTGTTTCTGTTGGGCAGCTGCCAGGTTGCTCTGGGCTGTCCCCATAAGCTCCTTCAGCCTTTCTGTAAACCTAAGGACATAATCTACAATGGGAGTTCCCTGGGTGGCGTGCTTGCTTTCCCAGTCCTCCTAGATCAAGTCTTGGGGCCCATGTACCCGGCGTCCATATAAGAGTTTGAAGGGGGAAAATTCTGTTGTCTCTTGGGGCACCTCCCTGTATGCAAACAACAGGTGGGGAAGGTGTTTCTCCCAGTCCCTCCCATGCTATTCAGCAAACGCCCAGAGCATTGACTTTAGGGTACCATTGAATTGTTCCACAAGTCCATTGGCTTGTGGGTGATACGGTGTTGTGCATCTCTGCACCACCCCACAATATCCATTCTCACCCTCTGGAATGGCTCCTCCACCATGGACAATGGAATCAGGGCTGCTTGGGTTTTCTTACCCGCTTTCCCTATTGCTTGGCACCAGTGACAAGACCTGCAATACTCCTTCACCTGCTGGGTGAAGTTAGGCCAGTAGAAATTCTGGGCTAACCGCTGTGTAGTGCGTGTGATTCCCAGATGACCAGACAAGGGAATGTCATACGCAATCTTGAGCAACTGCTCACGATATCCCTGGGGAATGACAAGCTGCCTGCCTAGCATCCCTCCCTTTGTCTGCACTGTCTGAGTATACATAAGTCCATTTTCCCAATAAACCTTATGTTTGCTGTCACCTCCCTGTGTGCTGTCTGAGTCTGCCCAAGCCCTCAGCTTCTCTAAACTAGGGTCACCCCTCTGAGCAGCTGCAAACCCCTCACACAGTCCCAAGGCATGGGACAGGTCCCCTTCAGTTGCTAAACTAGGGTCCCTAGCACTAGCGTCAGGGCATTCAGGATCACTACCAATCCCAACCCTCAGACAGTGGGTCACCCCTTCCTCTTCGGAGTAACCTTTCATAGCTATGTGGTCACTTGTTACTGGGGAAATTTCTACCCCTTTTTTATCAGTCTTCCCATCTGGAGAAACAGGCTGGGGAACAAGCCTCTCAGTGGTTTCCACAGTGGCTTCTGTGGGGTTCAGGGAACTGCAATTTTCCCTTGCTGCTTGGCTACGGGTAGTGCACATTCCATCCCCTGTTGGAGATTGTTACCCAGGATCACATCCACTGCTAATGTTTTGGCTAAAGCCACCTGTTGCACAGTTCCACCTGTTTCACCTCAGTCTAAGAGAACACTAGCGAGGGGCAATGTTTTCTCTTCACCAGTGAACCCTTGGACAGTAACATATTTATTGGGTATAAGCTGACCAAGCTGTACCAGATCCCCTTTCACCAATGTCAGGGATGCCCCTGTGTCCCTTAACTCCCTGCGTCTGTACACCATTCACCATGACTGGATGCATGTGTTCCCTCATGTTCACTGGCATGCTTCCAGGGACACACAAACAATCCACTTCTTTTCTAGCACCCTGTTGTGCATTATTGCTCACCTTTTTGGGACACTGTCTGGCAATATGCTAAGTCTCTTTACACAACTAACAGGCAGTTCTTAATTCAGAGAAATCTTTTCTTTGAAACCTTGGGCTAACTGGTTTTGGTGTAGGCAGTGAGGGTTTTAGCTGCCCTGAAGGTGCGCTTTTCCCTTTCTGCACTGCCACACCCACCCCATTCACTCTCAAAGCAGGTCTGCTCTTGGCATAATGGTCCGAGAGTTCAGCAGCCTCTTGCACTGTTTTTGGATCTCGGTCCTCTAGCCAGGCTTTTAGCTCGACTGGGAAAACCCAATAAAACTGTTCTACTAAAATCTCATTTTCAATTTTGTCAACAGAATTTGCGTCAAATCCTTCCCACCAGCGTTTTAAAAACTGATGTTGTTTCATGGCTAGCTCCTCATAGCTCATATCAGAGCTTCTCCTGAGTTATGGAATTTAGCTCTGTATGATTCAGCAGTTCAGTCAAACTTTTTTAACAGTGCAGCTTTTAGCTTGTTGTAATCATTGCTGTCCTCATTGTCCATTTGACCCAATGCATCCCGAGCTTTCCCGGTAAGTAGCAGGGATAGCTGGAAGCTCCAGGACTCTCTAGAAATTTTAGCTTGAATACAAACATTTTCAAAATAATTTAAAAAGGCATCCATGTCCTCCCCTTCCTTAAACTTGGCTATTAATTTGGAGTTCAATTTGTAACCCAGTCCTGCAGTCCCAGTTAAACCCAAGCCGCTTACCTGCTCTGGTGCCGCTGGTCAGAATCGTACCTTCTCCAGTTCATGTTGCCACTGACGATCCTCTCTCTTCTCCTCTGCAGCTCTGTGTTCTTGCTCTGCCTCTCAGTCTGCCTCTCTGTGTTCTTGCTCTGCCTTCTCTTCTGCAGCTCGCTGGTGCTCACACCCTTCACGGCCTGCCTCCCTCTGTTCTCGCTCTTCCTTCAGTTCCATCCTGCACAACTCAATTTGAAGTTTGAGTACCTCTGGATTCAGTATACTGGAGACCATCCCCTGCTGCTGTGGCGCTTCACTGACAGTGGCCCTGCTGTCCTTTTCAGTCACGGTCGGTGACTCGCTGCTCTGGGTATCTGCTACCATCAGGGCCTCTATGAGATTCTGCTTTTTGGCTGTCACCTCAAATGGGACTCCCCTGTCCCTGCACAACTGCTTCAAGTAATCTACAGTGTGCCTGTTGTAGTCAGAATCCATCTTCTTCGTCCCTGACTACGTCTACTCTGACTTGCACTTTAGAAAAAAAATAAAATGGGTAGGAACTTGACAGTACACCAAGTGATATATAGTTCTGTTTCCTTTTTAATATAAAACTTTGCATTTTTCTTTCTTTGTAAGAGAACTTACAGTCTCAGCTGACACAGAACAATAAAGCTTGTGATACCAAAATAATACCACTGCTGCCAACCAATCTGTCACAAACCCACTCAACAGGTCAGGCCCTCTACTCCCAAAGTGCCAACCTCTGAGTGCAGTCTTGTGAACAGTGTAACAGACAAGGTAACCCTCTTGTCTGTTTTGTGAGTTCAGATCAACCTTTGGACTCAAGTTCTAAAGGGATTCAAACTGTTAACCTCTTATTAGCATGCCTAATGCACAGGCTCAGAGATATCTGGCCCCCTGAAGACAGATATATCTGAGCCTGTGCATTTGGTATGCTAAAAAGAGGTTAACAGTTTGAATCCCTCCAGAACTTGAGACCAAAGGTTGATCCGAACTCACAAAATAGACAAGAGGGTCACCTTGTCTGTTATACTGTTCACAAGACTGCGCTCAGAGGTTTGCACTTTGGAAGTAGAGGGCCTGACCTGCTGAGTGGGTTTGTGACAGGCCGCACAAGATGGCCCAGAAGGCTGTACACTTAGACAGGTATGGACTTTACAGTGGCGGCATACCTTTTCTAGTAGTAAAAAATGCTTTCTGCAGCTTCTGCTCTACTAGCTACTCCACAGTTAGCATGCAACAGCTTACTCCCTCTCCAGCCAGTATCTGGTTCCCAGGAGCTGTGGGTCTCGAGTTAATCACATACATCAGGATAATCATAATAGTACTGTATGTAACTCTTTTACTGTGTTACACTGGATGTCATCCACATCTGTCAAGACATGGGCCCTGTGTGGACCATTATTGTTGGCATCATTAGTTAATGGTAGTACTTTGTGCAGGATGAGATTGTACAACATGCAGCACACTACAAAGATATGACACCTATTCCCTGGTGTCAGAATGAGTTTGCCATCTGTCATGCCCAGGCATCAGAGCTTCATTTTCAATATTCTAGCAGTACATACAGTGATACCCATGGTCAGTCTATGGGCTTCATTATAGTTTACCTATGCTGGTGTTCAGGTTCAGATAGGGCATCATTAGGTGCTATAGATTTATTGAGGATACCCAATGATCCCTGAACCAACAAGCTACTTGAACTGGTGGTCTTGATGGAATAGGGATGCCTGGATATCGTAGCAGTCACAGAAACATGGTACACAGAGAACCATGACTGGGATGTTAGCATACCAGGGTACATAACCTACAGGAGAGACAAGCAGGGGAGAAGAGGGGGAGAAGTAGCTCTCTATGTACAGGAAGGGATAAAAGCAACTGAACAAAAGAGTAAACAGGGAGGAGAGGAGAGGAGGCATTGGGTCACCTTGGAGACTGGAAAGGACACCACAATCCACACAGGGTTGTGTACAGACCCCCATGTCAGGGGCAGGGTATGGACAAGGCTATGATAGAAGGCATTCTTAGGATGGCAGAGAAAGGAGAGATACTGTTGATGGGAGACCTGAATATGCCAGATGTTAACTGGAACACATTTGCTGCAGCCACATCCAAGAGCAGGGCCATTCTCGATGCCCTACAGGTGGCAGGACTCAGACAGCTAGTTTTGGAACCCACTCGTGAGGGAGCAATCTTAGACCTCATACTCTCAAATTGGGGCAGTGAGAGAATCTCAGATCTAGAAGTGGGTTGCCATCTGGGAACAAGTGACCATCAAACAGCGTGGTTCATGTGAAACTCAGCTATAGAGTCAAGCCATACAAAAGTGAGGGTACTGGACTTCAGGAGTGCTGACTTTGGCAAGATGGGAGAGTGCCTCAGAAAAGAACATGCAAACAGGCTAGAAGGAGGGGAGGAGAAACAATGGCGAATCATCAAAACTGCCATCACAAAGGCAACAAGTCTTTGTGTGAAGCAAATAAACAAATCAAAATGAAAGCAGCCACTATGGTTCTCAAAAGAGGTGGCTGGGAAAGTCAGGGAGAAAAAGATAGCATTCAGGAAGTATAGGGAAACACATTGGAGCAGGACAGAGAGCTATACCAGTTAAGGGAGAAGGAAGCAGGGAGCGAAGTCAGAATAGCAAAGGCCCAAACTGAGGAAAAGATAGCCAACTCGGTTGAAAAGGGGGATAAAACCTTTTATAGGCACATCAGAGAGTGTAGAAAGACAAAGGGAGGGATAGTGAGGCTGAATAGAATGAATGCTGGGTGGGCAGAGGGGGACAGTGAAAAAGCACGGATATTTAATGAATATTTCTGCTCACTATTCACAAAAGAGGAGGGGCAAGTGCCTAATCCAATTAACAGAAGCACTCTTGATAGGGGGGTCGATCCCAGTCCTTTCACAGAAGAAAGAGTTCTGCAAGAACTACTAAAACTGAAGGTGGACAAAGCAATGGGGCCTGATGGAATTCACCCCAGAATTCTAAAAGAATTAAGGGAGGAACTAGTGAAACCACTGACTACTCTTTTTAACAAATCATGAGAGGATGGTGTGGTACCCGAGCACTGGAGGAAGGCGGATGTGATTCCCCTTCACAAAAGTGGGACCAAGACAGAGGCAGGAAACTACAGACCTGTCAGTTTGACCTCTGTGGTAGGGAAAGTGATGGAGTCACTACTGAAGGAAAAAATTGTTGAGTACCTAGAGGCCAGTGGGGCATAGGACCCAAGGCAGCATGGGTTCACAGCAGGAAGGTCATGTCAGACAAATATAATAGATTTCTTTGACTGGGTGACCAAAGTAGTAGACCAGGGAGGGGCTGTGGACATGGCCTACCTAGACTTTAGCAAGGCATTTGACACAGTCCCACACAAAAGATTAATAGTCAAATTAACCAGTCAGAGAGTGGGTTCCAGGGTGGTAGTTGGGGTAAAACATTGGCTGGACAACAGGACACAGAAGGTAATTGTAAATGGAGTCCACTCTGAAGAAAGAGGGGTTACTAGTTGGGTACCACAGGGTTCAGTACTGGGTCCAGTCCTTTTTAATGTCTTTATAAGTGACATTGCAGAGGGACTGGAAGGAAAAGTATGCCTCTTTGTAGATGACACAAAGATCTGCAACAGGGTTGCTACACAAGGAGGTATGGCAAGGATGAGAAGGGACTTGGCAAGGTTGGAGGAATGGTCAGAAGTATGACAGCTAGGATTCAATGCAAAGAAGTGCAAAATAATGCATCCGGGAAACAAGAACCCAGAGGAAGATTACACAGTGGGGGAGGGGAGGTAGTAACAACAACAAAAATGGAAAGGGACCTGAGGGTAATCATATCAGATGACCTTAAGGTTGGCAAGCAATGTGAGAAGGCAGTAGGGAGGGGTGGGGTTATACTGGGATGCATAGGGAGCGGCATCACCAGCAGAAAACAGGAAGTTGTTATCCCTCTGTACAGACAGTTGGTAAGACCCCATCTGGAGTACTGCATCCAGTTCTGGAGACCCCATCTCCGCAAGGACATAGACAGGATAGAGGCAGTCCAGAGGAGGGCAACTAAAATGGTGCAGGGTCTGCAAGAGAAGCCGTATGAGGAGAGTCTAAAGGAGCTTAATATGTATGCCCTTGAGGAAAGGAGGGAGAGGGGGGACATGATAGAAACTTTTAAGTACCTCAGTGGAATCAACAAAGTCTAAGAGGGTAGCATCTTTCAGAAAAAGAGACATGCAAGAACAAGGGGACACAATTATAAGATGGGGGGCGGTTCAGGGGCAATGTGAGGAAGTATTTTTTTCACACAGAGGGTAGTGGATGCATGGAACAGCCTTCCTGAGGAGGTTGTGGGGTCTAAAACTGTGGGAAAATTCAAGAATGCATGGGACAGACATAAGGCAATTCTTTTGGGGGGTAGGAAGAAATAGGCTGTTGGTTAACTAGGATCTGCAGCATATCCTGTAGGAAGGGAAATGGGCAGACTAGGTGGGCCAAGCGGTCCTTATCTGCCATCAAAGTCTATGTTTCTATAATGTTGCCTATGGGGAAAAAGAAATATCTGTAAGCAATTGTGCAGGGTCCACACATGCCACCAAAGAGCTGCAGCTGTCTTGGTAATTACTTCTTATCCATACCTGTGTCAGAACAAGAATATGCAGGTGGGCACAGACTGGGACTGCTCTAGGATGGAGGTACCATTTGTGCAACCTAGGTTGTTTCACACACACTTGTGTGTGATGGTTCTTGCAGCATAATATATAGTAACAGCAGTTGATTTGGCAACTTATTTTCCAAAATGTCTTATGATATCCAAGGAGATTGCCACAAAGTTTCCTGCAGCTTGGTCAGTCCCAGAGATTATTTTCTCTGGGTATCTCCAAACAATCTCAATAGATAACTTCCTAAATCATGTGTTAGTATTGTACATCCTGTTCTTTATAGCCAAAGCATTCACAGTGCCACAGTAGCCACATGGGCACAGTCAATTCAATTAATCAATTAATCAAAATCTTTATTTATCCAGGCGGGCACCATTGAGCAATGCTCATTTGCAAGGTGGACCTGGTCATGAATACATCAAAGTACAGTACAGAAGCAGGTATACAAAAAGCAATAATATACAAGGAAGAAAAAGTATATACAGTGTATACAGTACAGTACAAGGTTGAAATAAAAAAATAAAAAATCAGCATTATTTTACAATTGAAGAAGTCAGCAGATGTACAATCAATCGTAGGCATACCGGGGTTACAAGCAGAGATCTTTTGAGTGAGGCAGCCAGCAACTCCACATATAGGGGAAAGAGGCCACGTATGGGGTGGCAGGTTACAGAGGTACAGAAGAGGAGGGTCATATTACCGACAACTGGGAGAAAAATTGGGCTAAAACCACAGAAAGTGACGATGGCTGTCGTGTACTTTTTTATTATTATAATGACGAAGGAGGGGTAGTTAACTGGGACACTACTATGGATGGGGTGGGACTTTAGCCAGGCTGGAGTGGACAGGGAAGGGTGGGTGCAGCATGAAGAGTTAATAGGGAAAGAGTGAGAGCCAGGGTTAGAAACATGGCGAGCGTCAGGATGGAAAGGGGGAGTTGCAGAATTAGTGGGCTAGCAGTGAGGAAAACATTTGCAAGGTGTTTTCATGTAGCGATCATAGAGTGCCTTGAAGATATTCAGGCTAACAGGGCAACTCAGCTTCAAGTTCCTTTGTAAACCATTCCACAATGTGGGTAAAGAGAAGCTTACAGCAGCTTTGCCAAAATGAGTGCTGACCCTTGGAACTTGGAGGGCAATTAGGAAGTAGCTCCTTACAGCGTTGGTGCCTAACACACTCCAGGGAATACAATCTGAGACATATGAGGGGAGCTTGTTGGTCACTGCTCTGAAGGCCCATAGAGTGGCATTTCTATTCCTTCTATAGTGAAGGGAAGTCCAGCCAAACAATGAGTACAAGGAGTAGTGGTGTGTGGAAAGTGGAAGGCCAGTAATAAACCTGATAGCTCTGTGGTAGAGGATGGACAACTTAGCCAGTGCAGAGGCAGTGCAGTGGCTGTAGAACAGGTCCGCATAATCTATTAAAGATAGGAAGGTAGCTTGAACCAGTTGAATCTTGGCCTCCTTTGTGAGCAGGTGGTTAATTCTGTAGAATAGTCCTAATCTTTGCCTTAGTTTCTTCTGTAGTTCTTCGAGATGGTTGGCGAAGAAAAGTTTATGATTGAGCCAAACTCCTAAATATTTGAATTTAGCTACACACTCTAGTGTTTTTCCAAGAACAGTGATAATTTGTGGGAAAGCCCCCCCTCCAGCAGAAATTGCCACATGTAAAGACGAGGAGATGAGCATGGCTTTTGTCTTTTTCGTATTGAGCAAAAGCTTTTTGTTCATGACCTGATATTGTAGAAGGCTAAATTCAACTTGGAGGTCTTCACAGGCTGCTTCTGGCATGGGACGACTCAAGTACAGTACAGTGTCATCCGTGAATAAGTGGATGCTGGCTTTTTTGATGGGGTCATTGATGTTGTTAATGTAGACTGCAAAGAGAATGGGACCAATGATAGAGCCCTGGGGCACACCACTCAGCATAGGTTTTAATGGAGAAAGATCACCTTCAGCTTTAACCTGCTTGTTTACATTCTCCGAGGTAGTCTGCAAACCAGCACATAGATTTATGGTCCAGGCCTAAGGTGCTTAGTGAGGAAAGAAGCAGGCTGTGATAAACTGTATCGAATGTCTTACTAAGATCCAAGAAAACAGCACAGGCAATTACTCCATGACATCTGGGAATACAGTATTCATGCTCACTGCAGCTTATACAATGGCCACTCGAGGAGGTAAGAGGAGGGTTGTGTCAAGCACCATATAGGGAGTCGTCACACATCCCCATCTTAAATGATAAGGAGGAGTTGTGTGCTGTGCTGGATGTGGGCAGGGCAGATGGAGGGCAGCTGGACTGCCAATATCTACCAATGTGTTTGGTGACTGGCATTTGGAAGGGGGGGCAGGGGTACCACTGGACACCATGGGTAAGGAGATCAGGGGCAGGGAATGGGAACTAAACACCATGGATATGATGACACTGATACTCACCAGGATGGGTGATTGGGGGGGTGCCGCTACACACAAGGGAATGCATTGTAATACCCAGGATGGATGACTGGAGGGTGCGGGGGTCCACTAGACACCAGGGAAGGGATTAATGAATTTTTGGACATGGTGTTGGGGAAGTGTTGGATGGGGGGTACTATCTGGTAGGGTGGGGGGTCCACTAGACACCAGGGAATGTTTGTTATATGGGCTGTGAACTTCCTGTGGCCAATGGCCAGTGATCCTATGGGTGTTTGTGGGTGGCAGGGTGATTGTTGTGACTGTGCCTGGTGGGGGGTCCACTAGACACCTTGTTGTTAGAGTTTGTGTGGAAGTATGGAATTTCATGGGCAAAACTCCACTTAGCATTCGATCTGCTTATTAGTAAATTAAATTGAATTTCACATATCACACTCACGTGAGAAGCAGCTAATACAAAACATTCCATGAAGCGATGTTTGTCCACTTCAACCACCTCTACTAGCAGGGCACCCCAGGGGTTATTCTAGGCACTGATTGTCTTCAATATTTTCATTTATAGCATAACAGTGGGAGTCCAGAGAAGTTATGCCTCTTCATAAGCAAGTCCAGGATATGAGGTAGAGTGGACTCTGTTGAGGGGGTTAGGGCGATGAAAAGGGATCTGGAGAAATTGGAAGGTTGGTCTAAAGTCTGCCAGCAGAAATGTAATGTAAAGCAGTGTAACATTATGTATACAGGGGAAAGAAACCTGCAAATAAAATACAGAATGAGGATGGTGGTATACAGCACAATGAAGGACAAAGATCTTGACGTAATGATCATGGATACTTAGAATGCAGCATCACAATGCAATAATGAGGTGGGAATGGCAAATCAGATGCTGGGATGCATAGGTGACAGAAGGAGGGTTTTGTTAATGCCACTGTATAGGTCGCTGGTCCAATCTGGCTTGGAATACTGTATATTGTTTTGGAACCCACACCTTAAGAAGGACAGGAGGTGCAGAGAATGGCAACCAAGATGATCCAGAGGCAGCAGTGGTGGATGGAAACAAGAGGGCATGACTGAGTTATTCAAGTTCCTCCATGGAAGCAATACAGTGGACACTAGAGACTTGTTTACTTTAAGTAGCAATACTTCAGTCAGAGGTAACTCCATAAATCTGGCAGGAGGGAGGGTTAAAAATGTCAGAAAATGCTTTTACCCAAAAAGGTGGTAGCAGAATGGAATAATTAAACTTACAGGTGGTCATATATGATGAGATGGTTGGGGATTCAAGAAGGGATAGGACAGGCATATGGGAATAGTCAGACTGAATATGCTAGGGGGCCAGGGCAGGTCTTGGGAGCTGACAGAGGCTCAGCCGAGTAGATAGGCAGACCAGGACAGATTTGATGGTCCACTGGGCCTTTTTCTGCTGACACTTTCTGTTTCTGTTTGTAGCTAAGAAATTACAGTTGCTATGTTAGCTAAAATTCAGTAGTCTGTATAGTACTCTTTGCTTATTAAAGTAATAAAATAATACTTTTGTCAGAATGGACTATCAATCTTCTTCATACACAACAATGCATGGAAATGAGATGGAACAGAAGCAGGGTATGAAATGCAACACTTTTAGGAAGGTATGAGACTATACTGTAGCTTTAAGCTAGAGAGAGTTTCTTAAATTATGAAGAAAGACTGCAGAATTTTCTGGGAGCAAACCAGACATATGAGAGACATTCAAAAAACATTTTCTTATTGATGGTTGAAGTAAAACAACGTGATATTCTGTCTCCAAAGAACCCAAGTGAGCCATCACTTTGAGAGCTTACAACCCTAAAATACCATTATATGATGTTTTGGAGAACATTGCTGAAGTCCAGTCACTTCATTGGTTAAACTGTATCACATGACAGTTACAAAACGCAGGTCAACTGCCAAAAGTTACTTTATGAATTTAATGGTCAGTCACCAAGCTAAAATATCTATGACTGGCTAATCTCAACAATGTGTGTTGAACTTAAGAAATGGTCATATACTGTATGTCTGTAGCTCTTAATTTGTATCAGAGATACTCCATTCATCGGTTTCTTTTGTATGTTTGTTGATGTTTTTAATAAAACTATTTAACTACAAAAATGTAATGGTCAATTAAACAAGTAAGTAAAAATGTAATGGTTAGTCAGTTTTTAAGCACAGTCATAAGCTGCTGCTGCTATAAAGCACTAGAATTAGGCAACCTCAGGGAAATTTGATTCACAAAGAATTTCACAATGGTTCATTGACTTCTCTTCACCCTATTTTGCTTTTTACATAGTTTTTACCTGACGAAGTGCCCACTTTCACGTGGATAAGACTATGTATCGTGGCACTTCACTGGAGAAAGTGTTGGCAAAGTGCCAATATGGGTAGTTTTCATTGAGCAAACTATGTAAAGTGTTTCTGTTTCTTAAAAAATGATTTTAAAATGTGTAAACCACCTCCTCACCCACTGTGACATACAGTTCCCACCCCTCCCACTGCCTAAACCCTATGGAGCACAATAATCATACCCACTCTCTAGCATCCCTCTCCAATCCCACCCCACAATCCCGCTGATGTTTCACCACTCGTTGCTAGGTTGAAGTATGTGTATCCCTGACCACCACCCATGCCATGTCAGCATAACGCATCACCTTGCTCCTCCCACCTCATGTCTGGCCTTCTGAGTAAGTCATAGAAATAATTGCCTAAAAGACTTCTCACACTACTACCCTCTAGCACCCAACATCCCCCAAGACCCAAATTAAGCAAAGGATAAGGTTATACAGGTATCGTCATCCAGTATAAAAAAGAAAACCATGTAGTGCTTCAGTGAGATGTCCTAATTTGTCTGTGTCTTGCTGTAGAATAAATAAATGATAATGTCTTCACCTATAGTAACACCTGATTGGCTGCTTGATTGATGTGGTGCTGGTGGGGGGGGGTATAAACTTTGTGCCAGTATGGGGTGAGGGAAGTGGGTACTGGGTGCTAGAGTGAGGTAAGGGTTCTATGTCCTAAAGGAAATAATTTGTGGGAGGGGGTGAGAACTATATGTTACCGAGGGTGGGTGGGTTACACATTTTAAAACCTCTTTTTTTTTAAATAACTTTGCCACACAAAATTGGGGTACAGTCACAGAAACATCACCATACTATGTGTAGTGCAAAGATGCTGGCTTCACACCAACTCCGCTGGTGAAACCTTAAGTGGCTGCATCTCTGTAAAGCACTCTTCCACCCTAGGACTGAAACATTAGGTAATTAGCTCATTAAACAGCATCTATGATATATACAGCTAGTTGTAATAACATGCAGGGGCACTGCTGCTAAAAAGTGTTCACTCTCACATAGCTTGCTCAAACTTACACTTAACGCTAGGCAGGTAACTGGGCAGAATATGCAGACCAATTCGACATCTTCTGTCATCAGCTTTTTATGTTTCTATGTTGCAGTAATGCATTTCAAACACAAAATGCAGCTAATATTTTAATGCATATTAGCATTTCTACTAGATAGCTACCTGAATAAGATCTGAGCTTACCTGCTGCTATAGACCAGAAATGCTTCTGCAAATGTTTCAGTGTATGACTAGCAAGTGAGATAATTAGTGATGCTGTGTGAAATTTAAATTTTGACAGTAAAATGAATGTCAAACTTTGTGAAAAAATTGACTTTTTTGTATTTTAACTTGGAGGAAATACTGTCATAGCTGGAGGAGACAGAGAGGTAACTTCATTAAGGATCACTAAGGAAGAGTAAAGAGCAAAAGGCAGAGTCCATGCAAGCTCCTGTCAGTTACCTATAATAATATAACGAGTGATTCAAATATAAGAATTTATCAAGTCTATGCCTGAATGTTAATTTATAGTCACTAATGGCCACAGAAGTAGATAATAAATTAAATTATGCTAAACTCTTTGTGAGAAGAAGTACGTCTGCTTGTTTGTGGTAAAGTTGTTACATGCTGATTGTAATGGGTGTCCCCTGATGTTTACGGTGATTTGCTTAAAAGCAAGATCCATTTCAGACATTAGATCCTGGGCTTTTAAGAGTTTCCCACGCAAGCGTAAGGTCCCCTCATAGCCTTCTGGATTTCAATGACATCAGATTACATTTTTCAAGGTGTTCCTCATAGCTTAAAACCCTAGCTCCGTGCACATATTTAGTTATTTATCTCTAGATTTTTTCAATACACAGTATTTCCACTTTCTTATATGGGCACCAGAGTTGTTTAGGCAAAATCAACATGAGGGCAAATATAGGCCCTATGTAAATAAATGATTGATCTCTCAATTTTATATTATGTCTGATTGCCCATCATATTTTATTTACTTTATTAAAGAGTTCTGTTAAATGTTTGTCAAAGTTGAGGTAATTTGATATGTAAACCTATAAGTCCTTCTCATGTAAAATTTTGTTTAGAAACAGATCATTCAGTGTGTAATTATGTTTTGAATTCTTAGTGCCAAAGTGCATAACACTGCATGTAGCGATGTTACTTTTATTCATTGCTTTTGATTTTTTTCTTCTTCTTGTTTATTTTTTAAAAACATTGTTGTTTTGTGTTTATGCTGCTTTTTACAGTGTTTACAAGACTTTATATTTATGCAACAGTTATTAGTAATTAGTTATACTGTACAAAAAAATAAAATAAAATGTATTTTTATATAACTCCAAAGGTGTGACAAAAAAATATTTGTAATTATCTTAAACATTTTATACATTAGGTTGGAAAAAAGGGAAAACATGAGCCAATTTCCCTTTGTTTATATATTTCATAGAAGTAAGGCTTGAGGTAGAGCTGAGTGTTATAATGCATAATTGATATTTCAGCCTATTGCTACAACATTTTGTGGACTTGTTTGAGATTTTTTGGTACTGATGCAGTAAACAGAAATATGTGTTTAGTATTTAAAGTGCATTAAAGATTCCTTCTGTAATTCCTGGTGCCTCATTCCTTGAAGCAGAGATACAGGGCTTATTACTAGTTGCAGTGGATCTTGACAACTTTGACCTCCTGTATCATTCTGCTACATGAGTCTCAGGAATGCAGGGCTCCTTTATAGCTCTGTGAAGATCCATACTGCAGATCTTGATGTTAGTTGCTATAGAGATTTCTCTTGGCTGTAGCAAACATGTTTCAAGTCTGTGAGAAGCTCATTTGACGGGACCAGCATTTTTAAAAGGAAGCTTTTAGAAGTGCCATTTTTAAGTTGCTTGCACCCATGTGCAAGAAACATAGTGCCATAATCCAAGTTTTCGGAGGTGTGGCAACCCTCTTCCAATTCAGTCAGTGTGTTTGCAGGCGCGGCTGTAGTTCTCCAATCGCTGCTGGAGCTGTCTATGACAACTGTCTAAAATGCAGTGGCGTACAGTTGAAAGGGGGAGCTACGCTTCAGTGAGCAGCGATAAGATATCGACTGCTCATGCATCACCTACACACACACACACATATAACGCGTGCTCGGCTCCCCCCACACACACTGTATAGCCGAAGGGGTGCCCAAACCCAGTCTGTTCCCTGTCCTCCCCGAAGTGCAGGTGCCACGCTAGGAGCCCACCCCAGTGTGCAACAGATGTTATCACTGATGGGGTGCTCAATCCCCATCGGCTCCATGTCCCCCAAACAGCATCCTTGTGCCACACTGGGAGCCCAACCCAGCATGGCAAATGTCCGCACATCCTCCTGTTTTAAAAACAAAACAAAAACAACCTGCAATACAAATGGTCCTCACTGTCTGGACCCCCACCGCACCCACCCACTGAGCATACCCATACGCCCCCTCACCCATACTTACCTCTGGAGTATGGCGCGACAATCTTCGGTGGACCGGGAACCCATCTGCACTCTTCAAAGCCGACCGTGAACTGAGGAAATGCCAGTAAGCTGTACAATGTAATAAATAGGGTTTTTTCAACTTTGCTGCATATCTCAGATATTTTTTGGAATTTTTGCACCAAATTTTCAACATTGGGTTTTTGGGACCCCTTCTCATGAATGCTCTAACTGTCATGGCGTTAATTGGGCCCGAAGGGTGATTTCGCAGCCACTGCATGAAATCACCTTTTGGCACTGATTAACAAAATGGCACTGCTAGTGTTCATAAGGTGGGCTCTAAAAAGTCTATGTTGAAAATTTGGTGGAAAAATTCCTAAAAATGACTGTTTTACGAGCCTGCGTTGCGCACTTCCTACGCTCGCTGGTAAGTTCATGAATTTTCAATATTTTCACTCCAGATTTCCAACATTGTCATTTTACCACACCTCCTTATGAGCAGTACAGCTGTCATTTTTCACATCTTGGCAAAACGTGTTTTCGTCCATGTAGCACACAATGGCACAGTCGGTGTGGGAAATCACTGTATGGGACACATTAAGAAAATCACAGTGACACTGTTCATGAGTAGAGGTCTTAAAATGGCTATGTTGAAAATTTGGTGGAAAAATTCCTTAAAATGACTGTTTTACGAGCCTGCGTTGCGCACTTCCTATGCATGCTCGTAAGTTTGCGAATTTTCAATATTTTCACTCCAGATTTTCAACATTGTCACTTTACCACACCTCCTTATGAGCAGTACAGCTGTCATTTTTCACATCTTGCCCAAAATGTGTTTCCCCCCATGTAGCGCACAATGGCGCAGTCGGTGTGCGAAATCACTGTATGAGACACATTAAGAAAATCACAGTGACACTGTTCATGAGCAGAGGTCTTAAAATGGCTATGTTGAAAATTTGGTCACAAACTTCCTAAAAATGACTGTTTCACGAGCGAGCATTGCGCAGTTCCTATGCATGCTCGTAAGTTTGCAAATTTTCGAATATTTGCACTCCACTGACTTCCAAATACCTACACAGCACATACAAGCAAGCAACATTAGGCATTGACAAATGCTTGTTTAGATTATTTTGACCACTTTCAAAAGCCAGATTGCCTCTATTTTTATTATGTTGGCGTGCTTGGGCAGCCAACATCTTGGGACAGTGCAGCTTTAGAGGCGCGGTCGCTGTTGGGCGAATGCAGGGCACGCACCAGTAGGCGCGTCCTGCATTCTCCAATCAGTCTGCATGCCGGCACCACACTTTGCATACATAAAGTGGTGAGCACATCTAAGAAAAGGTCTGCTGCAATCTCAGCAAAGCTCGTCAGATGCAGCAGTCCTTTTCTTGCTGTGCTCACCGCCATAATGCACATGGCGGGACACTGGCCATAGAACTGCCAACTTTGGGGGTGCCCAATCACCCTGTTGGCTGCCCCTGCCCCCTGTGAATGTGCTGACAGGGGGAGCCCACTCCCCGTCTGCATAAAGCACCCCCCAATTGTTTAATGCCGAGGGGGTTCCCAATCCCCCTCAGCTTTTACCCCGCCCACCTTTCCTTGTGTGCTGATGGGGGAGCCCACTCCCCATCGGCAGAAATAACCCCCCCAATTGTTTAATGCCGAGGGAGGTGCCCAATCCCCCCTCGGCTCTGTGTCCCTCCTTCTTTGTGTGCCGACGGGGGTGCCCAATCCCCATCAGCATAAATTCTGCCCCCCCTGTTGTTTGCCGATGAGGGTGCCCAATTCCCCATCAGCTACAGACAGCCCCCCCTCAAAACAGTTAGGTGGCATTCTGGGAGCCCACCCCAGTGTGCCAAATCCCCTGGAAGAAAAAAACTGTCCTGCGATATTTTGTTTTTTCTTCCTTTTAAACCTGTAAAAGGAAAATGGTCTCTCGTAGTCTCTGTGCCCCTCCCCCACCTGCACCCCACTGTGCACCCTGCCTCCCCACACCCCCCCCATACTTACCTCCGGAGCTCAGCGCGACAATCATCGGTGGACCGGGAACACGTCTGCACTCTTCAAAGCCGACCGCGAACTGAGAAAATGCCGGTAAGTTGTATAATGGGATAGAAAGGGTTTTTTCAACTTTAGCACCTATCTCAGGCATTTTTGCAAATTTTGGCCCCAAATTTTCAACATGGGGTTTTTGGGACCCCTTCTCATGAATTCTTGCACTGCCATGGCATTATTTAGTCCTGAAAGGTGATTTTGCAGTCACTGCTTGGAATCACCTTTCGGGACTGCGTAAGGAAATGACAGTGCCACTGTTCATGAGAGGGGCTCTCAAAAACCCTATGTTGCAAATGTGGTGGGAAAAATCCAAAACATGACTGTTTTATGAGTGTGCGTAGCAACTGTGCAACGCACGCTCATAAGTTAGTGAATTTGCAATATTTTCATACCAAATTCTCAGCATTGGCATTTTACCACACCTTCTTGTGAACCGTACAGCTGTCATTTTTCACATCCTGGCCGAAATGTGTTTTTACACTTCCGGCGCAGATTAGCATGGTCGTGGTGCAAAATCAGTTTTTTTTGGGACACATTACGAAAATGACAGTGATCATGAGCAGAGATCCTAAAATGCCTGTGTTGAAAATTTGGTGACAATACTCCACAAAGTGACTGCTTTACGAGCGTGCATAGCAACTGCGCAATGCACGCTCATATGTTAGCGCATTCACATTATTTTCATGCCAGATTCTCAACATTGGCATTTTACCATACCTTCTTGTGAACTGTACAGCTGTCATTTTCACATCCTTGCCGAAATGTGTTTTCGCACTTCTGGTGCAGAATAGCGCAGATGCTGTACGAAATCAGTGTTCAGGACACATTACAAAAATGACAGTGATACTGTTCATGAGCAGAGGTCCTTAAATGCCTGTGTTGAAAATTTGGTGACAATACTCCATAAATGACTGTTTTACGAGGTGCATAGCAACTGCGCAGCGCACGCTCATAACTTAGCGCATTAGCAAGAGTTTCATGCCAGATTCTCAAATTTGGTATTTTACTACACCTTCTTGTGAACTGTACAGCTGTCATTTTTCACATCCTTGCCGAAATGTGTTTTTGCACTTTCGGCGCAGAATAGCACGTTCACTGTGTGAAATCAGTGTTTGGGACACATTACAAAAATGACAGTGACACTGTTCATGAGAAGTGGTCCTAAAATGCCTGTGTTGAAAATTTGGTGACAATACTCCATAAATTAACCGTGTTACGAGCGTGCATTGTGCAGTTTGCACGCACACTTGTACATTCGCAAACTTCTAATATTCTCATTCCAGATTTTCTACAGTGCCATTGTTCTGCACCTCCTAATGAACAGTACAGCTGTCATTTTTCACATCCTGACCAAAATCTGTTTTCACAGTTCCAGCACAGAATAGCGTGGTCACTGTGGAAAGTCTATGTTCAAGACAGATGACGAAAATGACAGTGACACTGTTTATTAGCAGATGCCCCAAAATGCCTATGTTGAAAATTTGGGAACAAAAGTCAATAAAATGAGTGTTTTATGAGCATGCATTGCACAGTTTGCACACACACTCATGACTTTTTGAATTTGTAATACTTTCACTCCAGCTGTTCATCATTGGCATTTTTCAATACCTCCTTATGAACACTGCAGCTGCCTGAAATGTGTTTTCGCACATCTGGCACAGAATTGCAGGGCCACTGTGCGAAATCAGTTTTTGGGACAGTTTGAGGAAGTGACGGTGACACTATTCATGAGCAGAGGTCCTAAAATGCCTATGTTGAAAATTTGGTGCCGAAACTCCATACAATGACTGTGTTGCAAGCGTGCATTGCGCAGTTTCCACGCGACCCTTGTAACTCTCGTCAATCTGCAATCTTTTCATGCCACATTTTCACCACTGGCATTTGTGCACATCTCCTTATCAACAGTCCAGCTGCCATTTTTCACAGCCTGCCCAAAACATGTTTCTGCAGCTGTGGCACACAATGGCGTGCTTGCTGTGCAAAATCACCTTTTGAGACACATTCACAAAATCACAGCACTATGCATCTCTAGCTATGCCACTCCCACTGCCAATGCCAGCGCGACAACATTTGAAATTGACAAACGCTTGTTTAGGGAAACACAAACCCAAAAGAGTTTTTGAACCAATAATCTAGTATTTAAATGTTTTTCCACATAAACCCATACTATAACTATGTATTATTTTATAACATAAGAGAGTAGAAAAATATATTTACAACCATAGTTTTGTTTCTACATGTCTGGTAGAGGGAGCAGTGATGTAGAGAGTAAGGGGCACTCAAAGTAAACTTGAAGATGCTGTTGTAAGTTTTGTTGAGTCTGGACAGGCAGGAGGATGAGGTTTCTGTATAAACAGAAACATAGAAACATACATAGAGGTTGTTGGCAGAAAAGGACCTCTTGGTCTACCTAGTCAGCCCTAACATCCCTATCTTCTGTGCTACAGTAAACCCAACTCAGTTTCCAGCCTTACCTCAACCAGCCATGTTCCTGAGGTCTCCCTGTGTCTATTCCATGCATGTTTAATCCTGCTACCAATTTAGCTCCCACCATCTCAGCTGGGATGCTATTCCAGATATCCACCATCCTTTCCGTGAATAAATATTTCCTCATATTCCCCCAAGTCTCCCCCTTCCAGCAACATATCATAACCCCTTGTCCTTGAGCATCTCTTTCTATGGAAAATGCTAGCCTCCTGTACCTTATTCATACCTTTGAGATATTTGAATGTTTCAATCTTGTTTCCCCTTACCTTCCTTTCCTCAAGAGAGTACATATTTAATTCCTGGAGTCATTCCTTGTAGGGCTTCTGATTCAGGCCTTGCACTGTCTTGGTTGCCTTTCTCTGTAACGCCACCACTCAATCTGTCTTTCTGGAGATGGGACCTCCAGAACTGGACACAGTACTCAAGGTGAGGCCTCACCATCGATCTATACAGGGGTGACACTACCTCTCTCTCTTTCTGATGGTGATACCCCTTCCTATGCACCCCAGCATTCTATTAGCCTTTCCCACTGCCTTATCACACTGTTTTGCTACCTTCAGGTCATCAGATATGATGACCCCGAGGGCTTGTTCCTGTTTTGGGGTTGTTAGCACTCCTCTCAATTGGTACATTGCCCTTGGGTTTGTGTGTCCTAAGTGCATCATTTTGCACTTTTTGGCATTGAAGCCTAGTTGCCAAACCCTTGACCAGTCTTCCAACTTTTTCAGATCTTCCCCTGTGTTTTTCACACACACCCCATTGTGTCCACTCTGTTACAGATTTTTCTGTCATCTGCAAATAGGTATGCTTTTCCCTCCAGCCCCTCTGCAATGTCGCTAATAAAGACATTGAAGAGGACCCATCCCAGTACTGACTCCTGTGGCACCCTACTGGTTACCGTGTCTTCTTCCAAGTGAACCCCCATTTACCACCACTCACTGACTCCTGTTACTTAGCCAGCTTCATGCCCATTTTACTACCTTTTGGACCCACTCCTTGACTGCCCAGCTTGCTTACCAGTCTTCTGCGTGGAACAGTGTTGAAGGCCTTACTGAAGTACAGGTAAGCCACATCCACCGCTCCTCCCTGATCCACCTCCTTGGTCACCCAGTCAAAGAACTTGATCAGGTTTGTTTGGCAAGATCTCCACCCATTGAACCCATGCTGCCTTGGATCCTGTAAACCACTGGCCACAAGGTATTCCCCAATTCTTTCTTTTAGTAGTGTTTCCATAACTTTTCCCGTCACCAAAGCCAGGCTCACAGGTCTGTAGTTTCCTTCTTCCTCCCTATCCCCACTTTTGTGAAGTGGGATCAAATTTGCCCTCATCCAGTCCTCCGGAACTTCCTCCACATCTAGTGATAGATTGAACAGGGCATTCCGAGACATAGCCAGCTCCTCCTTTAGTTCCCTCAGTATCCTGAGATGAACTCTGTCCAGCCCCATTGTCTTATCTACTTTTTTTTTGTGTGTTATTTATTTTTCACCCCTTGTGCCCTGCAACCCACCACTCCTCTGGGATGCCTAGGTCCTTCATCCACTCCATCTGTCCCATCCTGAGCCCTCTATCTGCACATCGCAGCCACTCCAAGGTAACCCGGATGTAACCCTTTGCCGGGCAGGTCCCCCTTCTCTGAGGGGGAAGGCTCCGGGGGGGGGTAACCAGCACATACTTGGCCCCAGGGTGCTGCTGCAGTGGAGGGGCTCTTTCAGAGCATCGGTGGCAATGGAGGACTGGCAGCCATCATCTGGTTGGTCAAGAGGCGGAGTTCCACTTTTTTATGCTGTTCCCACTTGCGTCTTCTGCAGTGCTCCTGGTCTCCACCAGAGACCTCTGCAGAGTGACGCCAACCCTCTACCCACCCCAGGAGAGTAGAGGAGAGCAGTCCCTATGGACACTCGATCCTCTCCTTCCCCTGCCATCCCCAGTGTCCCAAGTCCATTCCTGAACCCAGGTTGCTGGCATAGCACATGGTGTGGCCCAGCGCCTCAACCCTCAGTGCCACCGGGCCGGCCGCCTTATCTACTTTTAGTTGCACCAATTCACTGAGATGCAGTAGTCCAGAAAGGGGAAGAAGGTACTCTTAGCAACAGCAAGCCTTATTTCTGGAGTCATAACATAGAAACATAGAAGCTGATGACAGAAAAGGACTTCAAGGCCCATCCAGTCTGCTCATTTTACCTATTTTCTCCCACTACTTCTACTAGGTCAGCGACCTCAGCTATGCCACCCTCATATGTATGATTCCCTTGTGTGTATCCCATATTCTCTTGAATCCCTCCACTGTATGTGCTCCCACCACCTCCTGAGGCAGCACATTCCATGCATTCACCACCCTCTCTGTAAAAAAGAACCCTCTTACGTTACCCCTTATGCCACCAACTTAATTTCATGTCATGCACTCTAGTTCTATTGAACTTTTTATACTGGAAGATGCTATCCCCTTCCACCTTATTTAGGCCCTTAAGATATTTGAAAGCCTCAATTATGTCCCCCCTCTCCTGTGTCTGTTCCAATGTGTACATATTGAGGTCCCTAAGTCTAACCTCATATGTCATAAGGTCCTTTAGTTGGAAGTCGAACCCTGATTTCTAGTTCATGCATCTAACTGTGAGTCTGATATAGTCTGAGAAGGTCAAGGAAGGGTCTAGACTGACTCCCAGATATTTGAAGGCAGTCCCTTGTTCAAGGGGAATGCTGTCAGGGGACTGGTAGAAAACACTGGCATAACTAATAGGAGACACTGCTATAACTGTGAGGAGGCATTGCTGTAACTGAAACACACTGGTATAACTGGGAGGAGACACTGCTATGACTGGGTGGAGACTGAGCTGCAGCAGAGGTCATGGTACAGTTCAGGTACCAGTAGCAAAGAAAAGATGCCCAGTGCACCAGATGCAAAGCATCTTAGATGGGCTCCTAGCCAACAATGCCATACAAAGAGTTCCGCAGGAGGAAGCCAGCAGGGGCCCAATTTTCTTCATGGTTCCACAAAAGACAGGGGATTTCCATCCAGAGCTGGACCTCAACTATGTCAACAAATTCATAAGTACAAAAAGATTCAAAATGGAAACAATAAGATCAACACTCCAGTTGATCAAGAAATAATGACACAATAACAAATCAAATTAGCTTATTTACCATTAAAGAATACTGGAAACAAGTACTGTAGTAAAGCCAGAAATGATTTCCTGTCCCCTTTAAAGTGCACCAACACCAGCCACTGAGCTGCACCTTTTCAGGCCTACACCATCTTCACCATCTGAGTAACCAGTTAAGACTTTAGGGGGACACTGGTAAAATAGGGAGTTGGGTCACCCTGTGTATTTGCTGCTGGGGGTGGGCACTGTTAATGATTATTGTTTATGTTTTTACTACGACGTTATATCAAACATTTCAATTGCTATTTTTATTTCTGCATCCCATTGCCTCACCCTTTTAATAAATTTTTGTTGTTCTTGTTTAAGATTGACTCATAAGCATGTTATTAGCTGAAGCTAATAAATTGCATGCACTGTAAAGTATTGCATTTGTTTATGGTATTTCATGTGTGGGGTGACTGCAAGTGAATGTGGGTAGGCACAGCATCCAAGGGGGTTGTACCAGGCAGACATCTGTCCCACTCTAATTTAACTCTGGGTGGCGGCAGCACACTAACTTTTATTGGGAAAGAACCCCCCTTTTAGATCAAAAACAGAGCCCAGGCCCTTCAACCTTGTTCAACTTGCAAAGCAGGGGTAGTAACCAAAAGTTGCATGGTGACCCAGTCACAGTAGCAATCAGGGAGAGCAGCAGCAGCAGCATAATGAGCCAGGAGGGAGGGAGGAGTCAGGCTGGCACCATTTTTAAATACCACACTAGCTTGAGCTTATTTCAGCAGACAATTAGACTTATTTCAGCAGACAACAGATTCACTAGGATATGCTATCCTGAATACCATATCTCTGTAAAACATTGTAATCATCGCAACGTTGCCATGTAGGAGTTCGGCAGGCTACCATTCACTTAAAACCAGGAATTTAAGTCACAATAATTCTCAGAATAATACTTCAGGACTGAAACTGATCTCAAGTTAGAAAATGCTGTCTGTGCCAAAAAATATTTACCAATTACCTTAATTTGCTGTTCAGTTGCATTGGAGCTGGGGGTGTTGAAGCCTGAGAAGATACACATAGAAAACTGATTACAAGGGGAATCCAGAGAGGGCTTGGTGGACAGACTGTAATTCAATCTCACGTGTGCATCAACAGCCTATCAGGTGCACCTAACCTTAACTTAAGGTTCTGGAAGTGCCATGGATATGCAGGCAACACAGTTTGTTTTGTTATTGTGTCATCATTGATTTTTTTTTCCTTTTTAATTCCATCTTGCAGTGCTACTGATTCAAAACATTCCTTTCTAGCTTGAAGTCTTAAGTCAGGAAGTACTAGCAGTTGCTGACACACATGTTTGTCCATTCTGTTTCCAGACAGCTCAGCCTTATTTAGCTCCAACCAAATTGCTCCATTTTGTACTGGTTTATAATTTGTTAGTGGCAGCAATTGTTCCACAAAAAAACACAAGAAACAAAAGAAACACACATTTACATGCATTATAGTGTTTTCCCAAACCCATAGACTGCATACTTGAGCTAAAGGTTGTGTAATGACCAGGAATTTTTAACACGCACCCAATCCACAGAAAACTATTGAGGTTTATATATACAGCAACCACAGATAAAGTTCTATTACTTGCTTTTTATGTTGTCTTGTGCACAAGCAAGCAACATCTTGCGGTAGTAGTAGCACAGTGAGAGTTGTGTCAGTGTAGATGAATGCAGACCATGCTTTAGTAGGTGCATCCCTCATTCCTCAGTGAGCCAGCATGCTAGCGCTGATGCAAGTATTATGTAGAGTGCCACCAACTTGAAAGGAATGCGCTGCTGCAATCAGAGACAAGTTCATAATGCAGCGGTAGAGATGACACACCTCCTGTATGTGCCTTTCCTGGTGAAACATTTCAATAAACATGTCAGCGGCTCCTGCCACTGCCACACAATCCCCAAATAAAGCCAACATTGGGGGTGCAATCCCTGTGTCAGCATGTTCCCCCATCCCTCCAAATTGTGTGACACACTGGGAGCCCACCCCAGTGTGCTGCTGCTCACACAAAGCTGACCATGTTTCCATGTTCCTTCCCCCCACCCCCATTGTGTGACACACCCAACAAATCATCCTACCATGTCCGGTTCTGTTTTTTTTTAACCTGAAAAACAGAAAACGGTCCCTCATTGTCCACGGTGCCCCTCTCCCCCAAACCGCACCCACCCTCTGTGAACCCTACCTTCCCATACTCCCCTCACCCCATACTTACCTCCAGAGGTCTGGCGCTGCAATCTTCAGTGAAGCAGGAACACATCTGGACTCTTCAAAGCCAAACTGCAAAATGAAGAAATGCTGGTAAGCTGTATGATAGCATCAATCGGTCAATCGGGAGTGGGGTTCAACTTAGGTGGATATCTCAGTCATTTTTTTGAATTTTTGCTCCAAATTTTTGACCTTGGGGTTCTTTGGACCCCACCTTATGAACACATGCACTGTCATCTCTTTATTTGGTCCTGAAAGGTGATTTCACGGTCACTGTGCAGAATCTCCTTTCACTGTTCATGAGGCAGGGTCCCAAAAAGGGTCCCAAAAAGCCTATGTTGCAAATCTGGTGAAAAAAGTTCAAAAAATGACTGTGTTATGAATGTCCATTACACAGTTTCCATGCACGCTTAATATTTTCACTTCAGATTTTGAACATTGCCATTTTTCCACACCTCTTTATCAACAGTACAGCTGTTATTTTTCACATCCTGCCCGAAATGTGTTTTCACACATATGGCACACAATGGCACGGTTGCTGTGGGAAAACAACTTCCGGGACAGATTAACAAAATTACAGTGCTACTGTTCATGAGCAGAGGTCCCAAAATGCCTATGTTGAAAATTTGTTTAAAAAAATCCCCAAAATAAATGTGTTACAGGTATGTGTTGCACAGCTTCTACCCATGCTTGTGACTTCACCAATTTGTCATATTTTCACTCCAGATTTTCAACATTACCATTTTTTTACACTTCCTCATGAACAGTACAGCTGTTATTTTTCACATCTGCCCAAAATGTGTTTTCGTGCCTTTGACACCATGCAGTCGCTGTGCAAAATCACCTTTTGGCTAACGAACTGATAGTGCCACTGTTCAGGAGATGGGGTCACAAAAAGCCCATGTTAAAATATTGGAGTGAAAATAGCAACAAACACCCAGGATGTTAGGGTTTCCAACTGTAATGCTCCACCCTGTAGAGACTGACAGGTGTCAAGGGTTTGACCTGAGATTGTCGACTGTAATGCTCATGCCATTCCTCCCCCAACCCCACCCTGCAGCCAGTGACAGGCATTCTCCTATACTGCACCCATCTCAGCATATTTCCTTATGGAATGGGGTGAGCATAAGGCCCAAAGACCCCAAGGCACACTGTGACACTTGTCAGTGTCTGCTGGGTAGGGTGAGGGGAAATGGCATGAGTTTTATGGCCGATGACCCAAAGGTAAACCCCAATGTCTGTTAGTTTCTGCAGGGTGGGGTGGGTGGGGTTGGCATCAGTTCAATACTTCACTGCCATTCCTGTTATGCATCTCTCTAACTCCTGCACTACTAATGCCAATGTCAGCAAGACAACATCCGGCATTGACAAATGCTTGTGTTATAAAAATAAATACTGCTACAGACTGGTTTGTGGTCTTTTCTACAGTCTGAAGTTTCCACAATTCCTGAGTAGATGATCCCTTGTTACAGTGCAAACACATAGTGAGACAATGAACAAAAAAAGAAAATCACAATATAAAGAAAATAACAGTATCAGTTCGGTTCACGTGTGAGTGTGTCAAACAGCTGCAGTGCAATTGGATAAAAAACTGCAGAAGGCCTGTACGAAAGCTTAATTCAATCTAGGAACAGAAATCTACTCCAGTTTTAATGCTGTCACTGCAGGCATTGCTGGCTGGTCTGATTTACAACACCCCCTCCTCACCATGTACCTGATTGCTCGCTCATGCCTCTGCCATGTAGCACTAGTCATTGTCTGTCATATATTTGTCCAATCACCATCCCTCCTCCCAAAAAAGATCATTTTGTAAACAGTTGCATGAGGAGTGAGCAATTAATTGCAATTTGGAAATAGTGGCAGTAGTAACAACAGCAAATTTAAAGCTCAGATGAGTCAGATCTAAAATAATAGACTGGCACGCTTACACTGGTGACCCCAGTGTCCTCCAGCGATAAGAACATTCAAGTTTGTAGCCAGGTCTGGCTGCATGAACTATGAATGTGGCTATGGTTGACCCATTTGGGGTTTGGGAGAGAGGAACATCAGTCATGGTGGGGCCCATGAGTTCTGACAGAGCCAAGCTGCAGTAGCTTCCCTTGGGTTCTGTGGGTTCTGTGAGGGCTAATTTTGTTATATTTGTTGGAGAACGGACTACTAGACACCTGTCTGGTAAATGCAGATCACAGTGACCATTTGTAGTAACAGAAATACTAGAAATAAATTATTTGACATTACTCACTAATAAAAAGAGAAAACAATAATCCCTGCATCTCCCTCTGGGCATACCTTGATAGCTCTGTGATAAGAATGTCTGAATGCTTAGTGCAAGGTCAGAGTATGGCACCAAAAGCACAAATGGAGATGTCAAACAGCACAACAGGCACGTTCACTTTTCAAACACAAAAAACAGAATTTAAATTGAATTGGGCCCTACAACTGCCATATTGTGAAATTCAGTGAAGTTAAAAAAAAAAAAAAAATAAATGAACTCACTCAGTTGGAGTTTTTATTAAAAACAACACACATTTAATGTTAAAAAGAAGTACAGGACAAATTTGATTTTTCAGTAGTCATTTTTTATTTCCTGTTCTCTTCAAATAAAACAGGAACTTTGGACAACTTTATACAGTCCCCAGGTGAGAGCAAACTGCTTGCATTTACTCACATTCCTGGAGATACCAGACAAGATGGCTTTCAGGCTGAAAGATGAACCTTGTTTTGATTTGCAGCTCTAGGAACTCTGGCATCTTTCGGGGGCTCTTTGCAGAAATGCAGGTCTCTGGCTGGTATGCAGCTTGGTCTGCCTTTCTCTCCACAGTTTTCTGATCTCTCACTGCTCTATGAAACTTCTGGATGAACCAGTCATAGAGCCAGGAGCCACACACCCCACCCATCCATGTGGGCATCCAGCCCTCAGGGTGGAGTGATAAGCAGTGCCTGGCTGCGACACACTGCCCAACTGAAGCCACCAACTGTCTACTGTCTGGTCACCCTTTCGTGGTGCTTAGGAACACAGGCTGTAAAGGGCATCAGCCACACTGCTGGCTGGCAGCTGTGGCACAAAGTTCAGCAAGAACACAGTCTCTTGTTATTCTACCAGGTTGTAGTAGGACTCAGTCTCACAAAGCCAAGCTCTTGAATGCTAAGGTTGTGAATCACAGAAACAGTTTTCACATTTTCAGTGGTTTTCAAGACGATGGAAATTAAGCTTCCCTTAGGCTATTAGCTGTGAAAGCCCAAGGTAGGCCTTCAAACTTTCCTCAGAGTGCACAGCAGAACCTCCTCTCACTCTGGAAGCTACCAGAAAACTGGCCCTAACTGGAGCTACCCACTAGGTCTCAGGGGATCAGATCAGAGTCCCAATTTGTCAATCAGGCTGTCAGTCATTGACTTTAGTATGTGGGATGCTCATTCGATTCCTGATTAAATCAGAGAAAAGGCACCGAAGCACAATCCTCACCTTATTGGCTGCAGAACAAGTTAGAGGTTGCTAAGATGGCTGCAAATGAATCTGGCAGTCCAGTTTAAAACACAGTCCCAACTTTAAAGTCTTTTTACAGGCAAACAGTAAAACATTAACATAAACTGACTACAGAATTTGATACTGTAGCTGTTCAACTGCCCTATTATCCGGTGGCAGAGTAGGACATGGCACAGTCTCCTCCTGCCTGTCACTGGTGCCACAGCACTGTCTCCTAGACAGCAGGCAGAGCATTTAGGTACAATGCAGTCTCAGCTGCCCTTAAAGAGATGGTGCTTAATAGCCATGTTGCAGAGTTTTTTTTCTTTTTCTTTCCCTCTCCCCTCCTGTGTGTCTCCAAACCCTCCATTATCATTTCTAGTGTACCAGAGGTCAGAGCACACAAAGGGGACTTTGGTATGAGCTGCAGGGCAGCTTTTACTACTGAGTGCCATGGTGCTTTTAGGATCTACAAGCACACTGCAGCAGTTCACATGTTCAAGCAGGAGCACTCTTCAATGTGCACATACAAAGAGGACAGAAGGCAGAACAAGGTAAGCCCCACCTCTGGGGGGGGTACACTATATCCAGCACATTCCCTTTCACCTGCAGACTCAGCCTATTTACATTCTTACAGTAGATGGGACTAACAGGAGATTAAAAGCACTAGAAGTGACAGTTTTTTCTGCAATCCAGGGAGGAAGTCAGTTAGGATCATTAATGGAATCACCATCAACTACCTCCTCACTCTCACTAGTAATGATGTTCATCTTGTCTGAATCCACAGCCTTCACATCCTCATACTGCCTAACCAATCGACCCTTACAATAGAAGGGTCTGAAAGATCAGCCTCAGATTCCTTATCCTTACCATCACTGCTCTCATTATTAATGACTACGGCTACAGCATCCATCTCAAAATTAGAGACAGGTACAGAAGGTGCGCTGCTGGAATGGACAGTCACTTCCAGCAGCCCCTAACAGCTCCTGCAAGTCTCTCAACTCTACCATTGGAGGTGCCACTTTATCTCAGATTTGCATGCCTCCAATTCAAGCAATAAACTAAACTGGATATTTTGTAAATTTCAGACAATAAAAACTACCAGATTTTGTTGACCTGTAAATTGAAAACCACTTAACCAAATGTGTGAATATTTGCCAAACACTTAAAGTGTGTATATGTGGACGGGCATGACAGTTGTGTGATCTGTAACTTAAAGGTTGATGAAGTTATAGCTAGATGAAAATATTACCAGTATTTTACAACATTTCACAAAGTAATAAACTGCCAGATTGTGAGCCCCGTACATTCAAAAGAAAATAAATAAATGTCCAGAAATGTAATATATTCTAAGCCTATTACTCATGGATGAGCATGCTTATTTCTACACGTCTAGCTAAAAGCTAACACTTCAAATGCTTTATTTCCTACTATTCCATGCCCACACCACTCTCTCCTGCAAGTACCCATAGCCCAATGTCCTGCCTCTCCTCCTTTTTCTCTTTTCCCTACCCACTACCTGTTCCGAAGTTCCACACCTCTTTGCACCTCCCATTTCCCAATATTAATGTATTCTAACCTTTACACTTATCCTCCCCTCCCTTTCTTCCCCATCCTACCCCTACCATCTCTACTTTTCTCTAACCCTCTCCCTCTTTATCTCCTCTCTCCCCTTCTTACTCCCTCCACTACTACCTCAACCCCATTCCCACTCTTCCACATCCACTTCCTCCTCCCCTGCTTCTTTCCTCACTCTCCTCCCCATCACCTTATCCTATCTCCATCACTTTTTCCCCTCCCCACCTCTATACTTGCTGTTCCTAACCCTAATCCATCTCCCCTTCTTTTCTATCCCTCCACCTGTCTTCCTCTCATTTCTTCCCTCCTATCTCTCTACTCTCCCTTCTGTCTTTCCTCTCTCATGCACTGCTCCATTTTCTCCTCCCTGTGTCCCCTTCTTGATTTTATGATCACTTGCTACCCTGTTCTATTTCCTGATCTACAGCCTATGAGTGGCTGGTACCTCATACTCCTGATGTAATTAGTTTGTATTGTTATTAATTATGCCATCATGATACTGTATATTACTGTACATTGCTGTGCCTCATTGTATTATTATATTATTGCACTTTCTACTTGTTATTATGTATGTATCCCCCCCAAGACACAACTGGAAATGAGCTTTATGACTCAGTATGTCTTTCCTGGTAGATCTCTTTTAAATAAATAAATAAAAGAATGGCTGAATAATAACCAGATGAAAATAATGGCTAATGTTTATTAAGATCATGAAGTGTGACAATGAAATAAACTACCAGATTGTAAGCACCTGAAAATTCTATGAGATGACAGATTATGGGCCACTGTAAATGTTAAATTACATAACTGAAATGTAGCAGCTGCTTAGTACTGAATCCATGGGTATTTTAACTTGAAAATGGTTTACTAACACACTAATTGTTGGTATGATGTCACTAGACACTGACTGACTAAGTTACAGAGGTGGCCTATTCCTTTCTATGTTTAAATATCATGTAGTTGCACTGTCTCACCAGTCTCTGAGGAAGCCCACTGTGTTTGGGTGAAATGTAAGACAGCAGCTTCGGCTGCAATCTGTTTCAGTTTTGCTGCACTGCACTGCCAGAAGAGACTAAAATGCTGAATATACTTTTACTGCAGCAAGCGTTTTTCTTGGGAATCTTAAGCAGGGGTGAATGATCGCTACTACTACTAACTGCCAACTAATTATCCTAGAGAATCATGACCTGCCTTGTGCTCAGCACTACCACTTGCTAAATAAATAAAATGTTGGTTAAATTTCACATAATTATGCAAAGTTTGGGGAAATGTTCTGGAAGTAAAACATGCTAATTTTGCCCAGCTCAAGCTGGTTGCTATAAGAAATAACATTTAACCCTTCCAGTCCTGCTATAGGACTGAACAGCTCAGAATAACATTCACCAGGAGGAGCAGACACGTGAGAGATAGAGAGAGAGAGAGAGACAGGAGGAGAGGAGGGGGTTGCTATAGAAAATAATCCTTTGACCCTTCCATTCCCACCTGGAAGAAGACTACTATGTGAAACCATTGCTCACAGAATCATTTTCAGAAGGATTTGACAATGAGCGGTAACATTTTTGAAATTTAAAATAGTTGTTATTTTCACTATATTCCACAGTTTGCAGTAAATACTGTAGAACTGCTTATTCTAGCACAAGTTATATTTAGTGCATGGTACTGATCAGCCACATTTGTGCAAATTTAATTTCATGCTCTGCAATTAGCTCCTAATTTATGCCCATTGAAGATAAGCAATTTTGGGCAATTAGCGCCATTTTATTTTATTGCAATTATCACTTAAGCAAATATAGCTATAATTATTTTACAACAAATATAACCCGATCTGCAGCATCTTCAATTGCATTAATACTCCACTGAAACTGATGATTTTCCACAGTATTCTGTGAAATATTGTAGATTTCGGCAAAAGCAATGTTGCATGAAATTCTATGAAAAATTGTGGAATTTTACTAAATTCACAAATTGTATTCAGCACAAGCAATTAGATTGCTCAACAGTAATTAAAGGTACAGCACTATGGAAAGAGTAAGCCAAAGTAAAGGCCTCATTATTCCTTTATGCCAGTATTCCTTCCTTTGACACCATGCAGAGGTTGATCAGGTACTCACTCCTCCCTTCCATTCCCTGGATGGTATGTTGATTGAGGACATCTCCACCGTCAAATAACTTGGGGTATGGTTTGACCATCACCTCCATTTCTCTGTGCATATGGATGCCATGCGCCAGAAGCTTGACCCTGCACTGGGGCACTTTACAGGAATAAAGCTTGCATCATGCTTCCTGCATGCAGAGATATCCTCTTGAAAATTATCCTCCTGATGTTTGATATGGTGACATTTTTTGCAGTCCAGTTCTCAAGTTCACACTGACCAGACTGGCACTCCTCTTTCACTATTTCTTCCATTTTTCTGGACTGTCCCCCTTAAGCGTTTGACCTGGTGAATCACGATCTTCTGCTATAGAATCTTTGAAACATTGGCCTTGACTCTAGTGTCCTCCTCTGGGTCCATAGCTATCTATCTAATTGCTCTCAAATGGCCAAATGGGCTAGCTCTATATTGAGTCTCAGGCCCATTACACATGGGGTACCTCAAGGCTCCATATTGGGTCCGTTGTTGTTTTTACCTTTCATCAGTGAATTACCCAACAACTGTGGTGGGGCTGCTGTTCATCTCTATGCTGATGATACCATCCTTTATAGATCTTCCCCTGATGTTGCATGGATCAACAGGGAACTAGCAAGTGACTTTGCCAATCCTGAAGGTTGGTTCTTGTGCAACCAGCTTGTCCTCAACACAAAAAAGACAAAAAAATATGCTCTTCTCGCACCTTCCTCCCTCCTCCCACTCCCCCATCCCTCTCTGTATTTCCTCCCTTAATGGTGATGTTCTGGAGACTGCCAAACCTTCAAAAATCTGCGTATTACCCTGGACTCCTCTCTCTCCCTTAATGCTCACATCTCCATTGTAATCAAGTCTTTGAATCAGAAGCTGGGTCTTCTCTATCGCATCCGTTCCTTTCTCACTGCTACCTCTTGCCTCACGATTGCTTCTTCTTCATTTCTTCCTCTCCTTTCTTATGGGGCTTCCCTATTGCTCTCCACCAATGCATCTTCTATGTCTCTCCTATCCCAGGCATATCATCGAGTAGGTAGATTTTCCCCAAGGGTCAGCTTCCGCCTCCACCACTGTGATGTCCTCTTCTCTTTAGGATGGTTGCCTTATGAATTGAAATTGAGGCTCTCCTCTTTGAGCTTCATGTACAAACTTGTCTGCAACTTCACCCCTTCCTGCCTCAGTGAGATTATAGCCTTGAGAATATCTCCTTGTGCACTCAGATCTGCCTCTCTTCCTCTTCTTTGAAGTCCTAATTTGTGACTAGCTGTTGCACGTAAATCATTCTCCTTTGTGGCAGTCACTGACTGGAACTCCCTGCCTCTCTCAGTCCTGTCCTGCACCTAATTTCCCTTGTTCCAATCCTGCCTTTACACCTTCCTTGCCTCTTCAGCAAAGTGCCCTTGCCTCCGTAGATGATCTTTCCCTTCTGAGACTGAGTACTGTATGTCTATTTGTAACTCTGTTGTCTGAAAACCTATTAGTGCCCACGTACTTCCTCACATCCTCCTTTTTATGTTTGCTTGCACACATGTGCAAGAAACATAGTGCCATCATCCGAGTTTTCGGAGGTGTGTCAGCCCTCTTCCAATTCAGTCAGTGTGTTTGCAGGTGCGGCCGCAGTTCTCCAATGCCTGCTGGAGCTGTCTAGGACAGCCCCAAATGCAGTGACATACAGTTGAAGAGGGAGCTACACTTCAGTGAGCAGTGATAAGATATTGCCTGCTCATGAGCACTCCCCCTACATACACACACATACACACACACACACACACACACACACACACGCGCATGCTGCGTGCTGCCCCCCCACGCACACACTGTATGGCGGCGGGGTGCCCAATCCCCGTCGGCTGTGCTCGCCCAAACACAGTTTCATATAACACTGGGTGCCACCCCAGTGTGGCTACAGGTGTGTATAGCTGACTTGGGGTGCCCAATCCCCGTCAGCTCCACTGTCTCCGCCCGGTGCAGGGTGCCGCGCTGGGAGCCCACCCAAGCATAGCAACAGATGCTATGGCAGCAGAGGTGCCCAATCCCCGTCGGCTCCATGTCCCCCAACCAGCCATCTTTCTGCCATGCTGGGAGCCCACCCCAGCGTGGCAAACGTCCCGCGTCGTCATAAAAAAAAGAAAAACTGAAACTCAAAAACGGTCCCTTGTAGTCTCACTGCCCCCCAACAACCCACACCCACCCACTGTGCATCCTGCCTCCCCACATTCCCCCCTCACCCCATACTTACCTCCGGAGCTCAGCACGATGATCTTCGGTGGATCAGGAACACGTCTGCACTCTTCAAAGCCGACCACGAACTGAGGACATGCCGGTAAGCTGTATAATGGGATAGATAGGGTTTTTTCAACTTTGTTGCATATCTCAGGCATTTTTGGGAATTTTGGGCCCAAATTTTCAACATGGGGTTTTTGGGACCCCCTCCTCATGAATTATTGCACTATCATGGCGTTATTCTGGCCCGACGGGTGATTTCGCGATCACTGCATGAAATCACCTTTTGGGACAAAGAAATGAAATGACACTCCCACTGTTCATAAGGTGGGCTCTCAAAAAGCCTATGTTGAAATTTTGGTGGAAAAATTCCTAAAAATGACTGTTTTACGAGCGTGCGATGCGCAGTTCCTACGCACGCTCGTAAGTTGCACATTTTCAATATTTTCCTCCAGATTTTCAACATTGCCATTTTACCATACCTCCTTATGAGCAGTACAGCTGTCATTTTTCACATCTTGCCCAAAACATGTTTCCGCCCATGTAGCGCACAATGGCGCAGTCGGTGTGCGAAATCAATGTATAGGACACATTAAGAAAATCACAGTGGCACTTTTAATGAGCAGAGGTCTTAAAATGGCTATGTTGAAAATTTGGTGAAAAAATTCCTAAAAATGACTGTTTTACAAGCGCGCGTTGCACAGTTCTTCCTTATGAACAGTACAGCTGCCATTTTTCACGTCACCCAAAATGTGTTTCCGCACATGTAGCACACAATGGTGCAGTCAGTGTGCAAAAGCAATGTTTGAGACAGATTAAGAAAATCACAGTTACACTGTTCATGAGCAGAGGTCTTAAAATGGCTATGTTGAAAATTTGGTGACAAAAGTCCATTAAATGACTGTGATACGAGTCAGCATTGTGCAGTTTCCACGCACCCTCATAAGTTCATGACTTTGTAATATTTTCAGTCCAGATTTTGAACAGTGGCATTTTTCCACACTTCCTTATGAACAGTACAGCTGTCATTTTTCACAACAAGGCCGAAATGTATTTTCACACTTTCAGCGCAGAGATGTGTGGTCGCTGTGGGAAATCATTGTTTGGGACAGATAAAGAAAATCACAGTGACACTGTTAATGATCGGAGGTCCCAAAATTCCTGAGTTGACAATCTGCTGTAAAAAATCCCCAAACTAATTACATTTGCGGGTGTGCATTGCTCAGTTTCTGTGCACGCTCGTGACTTCACCAGTTTTTTTAATATTTTTACTGCAGATTTGCAACATTGCCATTTTTTCCACCTCCCCATGAACAGTACAGCTGTCATTTTTCACATCCTGTTCGGAATGCGTTTTTGCACCTGTGGTGCTAAATGCAGTAGTCACTGTGCATAAAGAGCTTTCAGCTAACAAATTGATATTGCCACTGTTCATGAGGTGGGGGTCTCAAAAAAAACATGTGGAAAATTTGGAGTGAAAATACCAACGAATGCCTGAGCTGTTAGGGTTTCCAACCATAACACTCCACCCTGTAGAGAATGACAGGCATCAGGGGTGTGACTTGGGATTCTTGCCTGTAATGGTCATACCATTCCACACCCTGCAGCCAGTGAGAGGCATCGAGGTATGCCTTGGACTCTTCGGCCCAAAAGTTCACCCCATTCTCCTATACTGCACCCATCTCACCATATTTCCTGATGGAACGGGGTGTGCATAAGGGCCAAAGACCCCAAGGCACACCATGACACTTGTCAGTGTCTGCAGGGCAGGGTGTGGTGAAATGGCATGGCCGTTATGCCTGACAACCCATAGGCTCACCCCAATGCCAGTCACTCTCTGCAGGATGGTGGTGGGGTTGGCTTCAGTTCAATACTTCACTGCCATTCCTATTACGCAGCTCTGTAACTTCTACACTACCAATGCCAATGCCAGCAAGCAAACATTCGGCATTGACAAATGCTTGTTATATATATTTTTTTTTTTCTTTTTCTTTTTATCTTGTCTGCAATCTCCACTACCTTAAATTTGCTGTAATTACACTGTACATACTTGCTGTCATGCCCTGGTCAACCCTGAAAAAGGGACTGCAATTGCTTCAGTGGTCTTGCCCAGTTACCAAAATTCAAATAAATAAGTACACCCATCATCATTCCCTCTACTTCTCTCTCTCTCCCTCCCCTACCTTGGTGATAGACACCTCTCCTACTGCATTTCCTTTATCTCCAAATTATGGTTTGGCTTCCTCCCCAATGTATCTCCCTCATTTCATTTCCCTCTGCCCCTTCATAGTTCCTTTATTACACCGACTCTCATTCCCTCATCCTCCCTCACATGAAATCTTCTGCAGGACAAACTGCATTTTAGTTCCATTTCCCTAAGCTCTGTTTTTCCCTATCCTCTGCTACCCTCTCTCCTTCATCCTGCTTTTCCCTCACATCCCTCCTTTGTGACATATCTTCTCATTTCTATAATTGCCCATGACCTTATAATGCCCCCCCCCTCGGGTTCCAGCTCTCCCAGGATCACCCTCCTTTAATTGTAGCTGTACCCTAGGTTTTGCATATTAGTTCTGGTGCTGAATCTATTAATCAATATACCTGCTCCACTGGTCATGGCTACTGTAGATTTACTCTGTACGGTAGCCCCTCTCTATAATGAACAGAAACATGTTTGTTATAGCACCTTATTTTTTATATTGAGGGACACTAGAATGCAGCACTGCTTCCACTGCGGTACCTATCAGCACTCCTCCTCACACAGACACATTAAATGCCTTTGGCACCCACTCCTTAATGACTTTGCTGCTTTCTTGTAGATTTCTTCTCAAAGCAATGATTTTTTTTTAAAGGAATGTCATCTGCACCATGCTCTTGCTCTCTCATCGATCTCTCATATGCACCACTGCCACTCAGCTGCTTAAATCTCCCCAGTTTAAAAAACAGAACAAAATATATTTTACTTTGTTGGCCAACTCCCACCAAAGGAATAGCTGTTTGGTCCCTCCTGCTCCCCAAACTCATTGCTGTCCCCCTCCCACCAACTTTTCATTTTATTACTTAAATTACTTATGTTGAATTTTGAAAACAAAGTAATGATCCAGGGGTTCATACACATTACCAGCTCTCTGCTCCTTTCAACTACAGCACTTTAGAAGAATGGCGGCTCTCAGCTTTTTTCAACCCTTGTGCTCTTCAGATGTCTGCTTATCCATACCCTGCTGTACAGCAGTGTAACTTTATTTTTTTTGTTTACATTTAATTTCATTTATTACAAATAAGTTACAAAATAATGGACAGATTTGATACAGTCATCAGTCAATAATCAACCAAATACTGTCAGATTGAAAAACTCCTGTAATACTATTAGAAACCACAGTTGGCATTTGTATATCTCAGAATTCACTATAGCATGGTTCGCTATAGTGAGGGATTTAATCAGCCTTGCCTTTTCCATAGTGGTGTCCCTTTAATTACTATCAAACAATCAAATTACTCATGCTGGGAAAAAAATTGCAAATTTAGCAGAATTCAAACTGGTCCAGGAATGGCACACTGGGCCACTGCTCCATTCCGTAATCTTGTCCCAAGCTGACTGAGGAATAATGAACTATTAAGTCTGTACCAAAACTTGAGCTAGTTCTTGCTATTTGGCAAGGTGCCAGAATCATAGAAAGCCCCCAATAGGCTAATTTCTATAGAACAATTTAAAGGAAAAAGATGTGTTTTAATTTATAAGAGCTGGGCTATGTGTAACAAACTGCTAATGCTTTAAGGAAAACTTTTAAAACCATATTTAGACACAGTTCAGCTTGCATTTCATATATCTTTAATAGGTTTCTCATCCTCATTATCTATAACTATGGAAATCTGCAAAAACACAGTATACTTATCTCTTAGAGTTCATCTCTCCCAGCAGCTCATCCCAAATTTAAGTTACACTCCTCTGATGTGACATTGCAATCTGTTGTCTTGGGAATGACCGTGATGCCAGAGACACAGTATTGTACCCTCGACTGTGGAATAAGCAACTGGAAAAATGAACTCTAAAGTAAAATGGTCCTGTTTTCATGCAAATGGACTCAGTAGTAATCAACATGGATGAGAAATATGGAACTAATGTGACATACAAGCCGAATGGTATCTCACTATTTTGTTCTCCGAAGTGATCCTGGAGACGTTAGCTGCTCTTTAAAAGATGTTAAGGATTTATAAAAAAGGTCCTTTGAGTGATTCATCAAAATGCAGCTGATTGAGCTTTCAGATGTTTGTCAGTTTCAGTACATTCTGTCCTGATGCCTGTATTTGTCTATTTGTAGCTACAAATTGCCTGTGTCTATATTAGAGGAAGTTTAGAATCTGCTATGCTAAAAAATATACTACTTTGTACAGTACATAGTTCTGTTAACTCATGACAAAAATTACAAAAATCATGTTTTCTGAGAATGGACCATGGTTCTTCTCAATACACAACATTATTCACCAGCTGTGTGTTGCTTCCCAGGAAGCCTGTTTCCCCTTCTGTTCGAATATCTCACTTTGGGTTTTAATAGTGTATTTAGGTGGGTCTATTACTTGCTCAGGAAAACACTTCACCAATATCAATCTTAAGACCACACATCCTGTACTATGGCTTTCCTTACTGTGCTATTATTGCTGGTAATGTACAGAGTACCTAACAACACAGTGCACCTCGAAGTACTTCAATACAATCCAGTTTTCCAATATACTATATTTACTTATTTATTTATTTGTACATCAGTTTACAACCTTTGAGCCAGAGGCTCTTTTCCAAAGGTACCCCGTCACAAAGAGGACAAATACATTACAACATTTTGTTACATCATTGCGGTTACAGCTTTGGCAGTCATACGCAGTTATTTCTTTGTTACATCATTTAGGCTACAGGTTTGGCATTCACGAGCTTTTACAGTTATTTGGATACAGAGTAACAGATTAAACATACATTGATATAAGCATACACGTGGTAGTGTGCAGAGACTGCAGGAGGTAAAAAATTCAGAAGGCTATGGAACGTGGTTGGTGATTGGTTTGGGTGAGGAGCCACTCAGTGAGTTTTTTCAGGGCATAGTGAGCTAGATCACCTTAGAGACAAGCACAGCTACACATGTTAAATAGCTGCCTCCGAAGTGAAGTTTTGAAGCAGGAGATCGTGAGGGTATCAGAGATGGAGGTAGGGAGTGTGTTGTACCAGGAGGGATCTCTGTAACAGGAGGACCTTTGTCCACGTGTGGTCCTGGACCTAGGGACTAGTAGAGTGGCCTTGGAGGAGGTTTGAGTTTGAACTAAGAGTTGTGCTAGGTGGATGGAGGCTGTCAGCCCAGGCAGGGATAGTCCAAGGAGAGTTTTTTTCGTAATGAGGCAGGTTTGGTATCTGAGTCGTTCATCCAGGTTAAGCAGCATTGCCATGTCATATAGATGGCAGGTATGTGTTAGCCTAGGGGCTCCCGTAATTAGCCTACAGGCCTTATTCAAGGTGAGGTGGATTTTATTGAGGGCAGTCAAGTCCGCAGCACCATAAACTGGCAGGCCATAGTCCACAAGGGACATTATTGAGGATGTGACCGCTAGCCAGAGGGCATCGGGGGGAGGCAGTTTTTGTAGTGGTATAGGATACCTAGCCGAACATTGATAGCTGAGGCAAGAGCATCAATGTGGTCGTGGTATGTAAAGGCAGAGTCAAAGGAGACCCCAAGGTACTTGAACAAGCGGACTTGTTCAAGAGGATGCTTGGAACTAGGGAGGATGTGGAGTGGGAAGTTGCTGGCTTTGTTTTGGGGATGGGCAAAGAGCATAGTTTTAGTTTTTTTGAGATTGATTACAAGTCTGTGCTCTTTGAACCAGGTTTTAGCATCATTAAAGGATAGCTGCAAGGTGTCTTGTAGGGAGATGGGGTTTTGGTAGGTGGCAAAGATGATGGCATCATCTGTATACAGCAGAATTTTACCAGTGCATGCATTGGGCAGGGTGTTGAGGTAGAGTGAGAAGAGTAGGGGTCCTAGGATGAAGCCCTGGGGAACACCTGAGTGGATAGGACATGTATTGGAGAGGGTCCCATTGATTTTAACACACTGAGAGTGGGCAGACAGGTAGCTGGAGCACCAGGAGACCGGCCCAGTGGCAAAGCTGGTGTGGCTGAGGGCATCCAGCAGGAGGGGGTGGGAGACAGTGTCAAATGCCTTTGAGAGGTCAATGAACACTGCCCCAGCTAGTGAGCCAGAGTCCAGGGAGGAGTGTAGAAAATTTGAAAACTCTATGAGGGCAGTGCTGGTATTGTGACTTGCACAGAAACCATGCTGTTCAGGGCAGAGGATGTTGTGTTTGGTCAGGTAATCTGTAATTTGAGAAGCCACCAGTTTTTCTAGGGCTTCGGAGAGGGGTGGGAGAATAGAGATGGGCTGGCAATTTCTGGCTGTGGACCTGTCACCTCCTTTGTGTGGGCATAACTGTGGCAGTTTTCCATGCTGAAGGGAATTGCTCCAGGGAGAGGGATTTATTGAGAAGGCTAGTGAGTGGAGCAAGGACCTGATCCAGAACCCGGCGGAGGATACTGGGGTCCAGGGAGTCGCTGCCAGTACTTTTGCTCTTTAGTGCTTTAATCAGGTCTGGTCTGACTTCCTGGCCAGTTACCCTGTGAAAGTGGAAACTAGGATGTTGGATTACTGGGGCAGGTAGGGAGGGGGGAGGGTCAAAGAAATCGCTAGGGAGGACCGAACTAAGGTCTGTGAAGGATGAGTTGAGGAAGTTGGCAATGCGGGCTGGGTCGGTGGAGATAGAGCCATCAATGGTGATCTGGGGGGGGGGAGCGCACACTCCCATTTGGTTGTTTGATGCTGTCCCAGAATGTTCTTGCACTCCCCCAGGAGGAGGTGAGCGCGGCCTGATAGTGATCGGCCTTAGCTTTTCTGATGGCCCAGGTGCATTTGTTTCTTGTGGCATTGTATGCCTGTCTGTCTGCTGGGCCGGCCTGTTTCAGAGACCAGGTGCCACAGATTATCCCTGTGCTTGAGCAGTTGAAGCAGGGCAGGGTAACCCAGGGGGCATTACGTATTTTGGTTCGGACCTCCGTTAGGGGTGCGAAAAATGTCACAGGCTTTGTTGAAGGTTTGGGAAAAAAAGGTTAGGGCAGTATCTATATCAGGGGCGTAGTGTATAGGAGATCAGTTAATTTGGGCAAGAAGTTGCTTAAGGCCTTTTAGTCCACCTGATCTGAGGCGCCGACATATAGTGGAAAGGGCAGTGGGTTTGGGTGTGGAGGTCGCCCAACGGAAAAGGATAGGGAAGTGGTCACTAAGTGAGTCAGGAAGGACCTGGGTATCATGGATTTGTTGAGGGCGGTTGGTGATGACCACATCTAGAAGGGTGCTGGTACCTCTCTTTGTGTTTACTCTGGTGGGTTGGGAAATGAGTTGAGTCATGTCTATGGCTGTGAATGAGTCACGGGTGGTGGCAAAGGATGTGCTGAGCCAGTTAACATTCAGGTCACCCACAAGGATTTGGTCAGCTGTGTGATGTAGGGTTGTAAGATAATCTGTTAGCAAAACCAGTGCCAGGGTTTGGTTTTTGGGGGGAATGTAGGCAGTCCAGTGGTGAGATAGAGGAGGCCCCTGGAGGGGTCCGGGGTCAGTTTGAGGGTTAGGGCCTGCACCCCGTATATGAGAGCTGGGGCAGGGAGTGCTTGTCCAGTGAGAGAGTTCCTGGTATAGATTGCTCGTCTACCTACACAATCCTCCCGGTAAAGGGAGTAACCTGGAAGGGAGACAAAGGAGTCTGGAGTGGATTTTGATAGCCAGGTTTCCACCAGTGCTATGACATCTGGTCTATGCAACGTGACCCAGCATTAGAGGGAATCAAATTTTTTCAGAAGGCTGCATATATTCATAGATGCTATGCAGAGCCCAGGTGACCCTGCTGGTGGGCTAGTGTGGGCTGGGCCTGGGTTGGGATGTATATTGCCTGTCAGGAGTAGTAGAATGACCACCGCCCTGGCCAGGGGACAGTGGAGGGTGAGCTTTCAATGGGTATGTGGAGGAGGGGAAGGGAGTTTCTGGGCACAGGGAGTGGGCAGGGTTTTCCAGGCTGCAAAAGTGAGAACGATAAGCCTCCAGTGTGTGCCTGGGGAAGCAGCTGGGAGGTGACTAGGGGGAGGGTGTCATGGGCTAGGGTACATGGTGAGTGTAGGGTGAGATTGTACTAAATCCAGAACAAGAGAGGGAACTAGTGCCAGTGAGCCTGGGGGGGTGTCAGGTAGGTGGGACAATGGTATCAGGGTAAGGATGAGAGGGAGGCATTTTAGTAAGAGGTGGGCTAGCATATTGCTAGCAGTAGCAGCAGGGGAGGTAGGTAGAAATAGTTTTGTTGCCCTCCAGCAAGTGTGGATGCCACTTTGGATCACTGGTAGTGACACGGATTCTGGTGGACAGGGTACCAAGTTCAGGACTCACTCAGGGCAGTTGGAAAAGGGACCTGGGTGAGAGCCATGCTCCATGTTCTGGGGGCCAGAAGCAGGCTAGATTTGGGCCCGAAATGGGGTGCGAAATAGCGACTCCTAGTGGTCACTTGGTGTGGGCTTGGTGGTGATGGCAAGAGGTCCGAGAGTGGGCTAGCTATAGGATTGGGTGTGGGAGGAGATGTGGGCAGGGTTGCTGTAGCTGAGGAGAAGAGAAGTGGGATAGGTAGTTAGAAGGGGATCCAGGAAGAAGGGAGAAGGCTTTTTGAATAGAGGTACTTGTGGTAGGATCTCAGGGTCCCTCTAGTGTCTAGCAGGTATAACCTGCAAATGGAGAAAGGGGGACTTAGTATTTCAGACAGCAGGAAGTGATGTCATGAGGCAGGGCCTATAAATCAAGGGACGCCCCTGGGTGGGTGGGTGGCTGGGGCGGGCAGGGCAGTCGACACATGCAGCTCGTCGACGGGCTAACCCCGTCACAGAGGTGCTGCTGTATGAGGTAGTTTTTTACCTCAATGCAGCCCCGAGACGTCCACTCCAGGAGGGAGCTTGCCGAGGGATCCTTTGCGACTGGGGAGTCAGGAGGGCGACCGGAGGCCTGAAAGAGGAGTGGAGACAAAGGAAATATATTTAATATGCAGTGGGAGACCAAGGATCATTCTGCATATGCGCGCGGGAAATATCCCGATTGTAGCAGCCACAAAGGGAAATATTAGGCATAAAACAACAGAAAAAGGTAAGCTGGTGTAAACAACAAATAGACTTCTAATTCAGTAGTCTAAAGCTTTTACTTCATCCACCTCCCCCCATCAAGCCTATTCCCGCTGGTATACTACCTTCCCCTTATTGCTGCCCTTGCCTATGTCCATACGAGCACTCACATTGATCACGTTAAACTGTCACTACAGTGGTATTGCCTCCAGTGCTATACGCTATGGGCGATCTCGAAGAAAAAAAGCTGTTTCCGTCCTTATAAGCTCATTAAAGAAAATTTTATTACTGCTTCTTCTCTGCTCAGGTAATGTGGAGCTTAACCCTGCCCCCCCTCCTCCCCGCAACTTACCTCGCCTATCGATTTTGCAGAGGCCACAGGACTTAAGATGATGTTGGTCAATATTATAAGCCTGCCTAAAAAACTTGTACAACTGCAAGCCTGGGCTGCACATACCAACCCTGACCTTATCATAATTACTGAGTCTTGGTTAAAAAAGACTAATACTGATCAACAAATCTCTCTACAGGGTTATAAACAATTTAGAGCAGACAGAGACTCTAGAGGTGGGGGTGTGGTTATCTACGCAAAATCTAAATATTCGGTCACTAATATTAGCTGCAAATCTTTAGCTAAGGAATTTGAGATTGTCTCTTTGAACCTTCATCTCCCCTCTTCTGAATGCATTACTATTATAGGTGGTTATAGACCTCCGTCAGGTGGCGATGAAGTCCTTAATCTTCTGAAATCCTTGTTCGTAGATGCAAAAACTGAAACAATATTTCTAGGGGATCTAAATATGGATTGGCTAACACCTAAATCACATTGCCTTAAATCCCTTTGCGACAAGCTAGGTCTTGGGCAAATAGTTAACGAACCTACAAGGAACAACGTTCTAAATACTGCTAACAGCTCTATCCTAGATGTAGTACTAACCACTCACCCACATAAAATATCGCATTCAGCTGTGTTTCACAATGACATGAGTGACCACGGGACTGTTGCTTTCATAAGATCTCAAATTAAGGCCCCACCACAGCCCATCTTTATAACAAAATGGTCCTTTTGCAAGTTCAGTGCAGTAAACTTCCTTTCTGACCTGGGCATGATCAGCTGGCAAGACCTTTACCTAGCCGAAGATGTCAATGAGGCAGCTTACACCCTTAATGGCAGCCTTACTAGACTGGTAAATAAGCATGCTCCTTTTATCAAAGTTAGGGTACGGAACAACTCTAACCCCTGGTTCACCTCAGATCTTAAGGCAGCCCTCATAGCCTGAGACAAGCTCTGGGCAAAAGCTAGGCATTCCAAGAAATCTTCAGATTGGCAGGCTTTTAGAACAGCCAGGAATACCTGTGTGAAAAGTATATGTTCTGTTAAAGCTAACTTCTACATCTCTACCCTTAAACAAGCGAAAGGTAACCCTCATAAAATATGGAGGACAATTTATAGAAGGGCGGCCTACTGCCCTTTCTGTTCCAACAAAGATAGTAGCAAATGGCAAGAGAGTGGAAAACAAGTCCTTAATCCTTGAAGAACTTAACTCTCACTTTGCCACAGCTGGACTAACTTTCGACTCTTCACCTTATGCTGGTTCTGCGATGAGCCAACCTAACCCCCCATATCTAGCCCCGCATCTAGCCCCTTTCAACTGCGTGAGATAACTTTTAAAGAAATAGAAGACTCTCTCCTTAATTTAAATACCAAAAAAAGTGTAGGGGACGATGGCTTGGAACCCTTCTTCCTAAGGTTAAAATATGCCCATCTTGCTGCCCCAATTCTCCATATCTTCAATCTCTCCATTACATCTGCTACTGTGCCGTCCTGCTGGAAATCAGCACATATCCTCCCTCTGTTCAAATCTCGTGACCCGTGCGATGTAAATAACTACAAGCCTATCTCCATATTGCCTATCCTCTCTAAAGTTCTTGAAAAACTGATCCACAGTCAAGTTAAAATCTCACTTGGAAACCTTCTCTCTCATTAATCCAGCTCAATCTGACTTCCGGGCAAATCACAGCACAATCTCTGTGTTAGCAAAAGTAAACAATGACTGGATCTCTGCTATAGATGCAAAGAAGGTAACTGGAGCAGTCTTTTTAGATCTTAGCAAAGCCTTTGATACTATTGATCACAACTTTTAGTCAATTGCCTTGCAAAGTTGGGTGCCACATACCATACTACCCAGTGGTTCTCTAGTTACTTAACTGGGAGATCCCAGAAAGTAAAAGCAGATGGCTGTTTCTCTGCTGCCTTGCTAGTTGTTAGAGGTGTCCCCCAAGGATCCATCCTAGGCCCTATGTTGTTTTCATTATACATTAATGATCTTGATTCCAATATATCCGCATCCCATCTGTACTTTTTCGCGGATGACACTGTGCTGTCTACCTCTGGCTCAACGCTATCCGAAGTGAAGGGAGTGCTTCAAGCGGACTTTGCCAAATTGAGCATAATTTAATTAAGGCAAAGCTTCTGCTTAATGCAAAGAAGACCAAAGCTATGATATTCTCTTTTAGTGCCGCCACAGGTACCTCCAATACCCCCCCCAAAGATTTTATTGTTACCACGTTAAATGTGCCTCTGGAAGTTGTCACCAAATTCAGATATCTGGGCATCTGGATCGACAAAAAACTCCTTCAATGACCATATCGAAGATGTCTCCAGAAGGCTTAAAGCCAGATTAGGTTTCTTCTTTAGTAATAGGCCCCTCTTCCCACTTGAAATTCGAAATAAGCTCGTCCAAGCCACTTTTCTCCCCCTTCTCGACTATGGCGATGTAATTTACTCCTCTACCATCCTCGCAAATCTAAGTAAATTGGACATCCTTTATCACCGTGCATTACGGTTCATTACCAACTCCCCTTACCATTCGCATACTGTCACCTATATACAGCTGTTGGATGGACATCTCTCACTACTAGACGCCTGCTGCATGCTGGTCTATGGACCCTTAAACTGCTCCTGCATAAATTACCAAGCTATCTCTCATCCCTCATTAGTATTTCACATAGTGCATACTCTTTAAGAAAATCTGATTTCATTCTGCTTGATATTCCAAGAACACGGACCTCCTTTGGTAAACGTGCTATTGTGCATGCCCTTCCCTCTATTTGGAACCAATTACAGACTGTGCTGAAACTAACTAGCACAGTTTCAATTAACTTCTATAAAGTGCTAAGCTCAGCTAAAATAAAAGATATCTGCAACTGTCATTAAGCCCCTTCTTATCCCCATGTGTGCCATGTGCATTTCTGGTAAGACCTTAATTGCTTTGTGCATGTTAACTATGTGTTGTTCACACTTTAATTTATATCAAGACACTATTTCACTCACTGGCTCCTGACTTATATCTGCTGCCTTTGCTGCAGCAATCCCACTCCTGCTTTCCTTTCCCTTCCTACTCCTGGCTCTGTCTACGTATATACTTCTCCACTCACCCTATCTAACCATGTTTTCCTCCCTTACCCTATACTTTCTATTGTTGTTCAATCTGATAAAATGTATGCATTGCAAACACCAGTTATCATGTTTTCAATTGTCAGTATGCTATCTAGAAATGGTCACCCCGTGTTCCACTAGTTGCTTACCACCTACAGTCATCCCATGTGGTGTGCTCGTATGTAATATCTTGCTTGTATTATATGACGCTTGCATTTATGTATATATTGTTCATCAATTATTTATGCATGTTGTTGTAAGTCTGCATGTCACAGGACCTCCTTGTGAATGAGCTTGCTCAATGGAGTTTTCCTGCAGTAAACTTGAACTTGAACTTGACTTGAACTTGAACCTGCAAATAGGTCTGCTACAGTGAGTGATCCTTAGCTCTTCTACCCATCTGTCCGTTGGTTAGCAGCTGGGGATCCACCAGGTCAAATGTTTTGGTAGCGTTGACAGTGTTATTGGTATACTGCCTATTGTCCATTACTAGGAGTATTTTACTTGTGACCTTATAAGCTCTGCAAGGGTTGAGTGTGTCACTCAAAATCCTGATTGCACTGCTTTTAACAGGCTGTGATCAGTCACGTATGGTAATGTAGCTGGACTTGCATTGGTACAAATGACTCACACTTTGCCATGTCACTACTTTAATTCTTATTCACTGTCCAGAACAGTAGATGGACATGACTCACACAAGGACTTGCTAATGCAACAGGGGCTGGCGGGGGGGGGGTATCAGAGAGAAGTAGTATGTTTCTGCTATTTGAAATCGCACTACAGCTTTTATACAAAGCAACTTTTTAAAGCAGTTGATAAATAAGTAAAAAATCCTTTGTGCTGTTTGACTGCTCAATTGCATTTTCATAACATTAGAAGGAAATGTTTATTATGCAGCTTATCAGAAAACAAATTATTTCCTCTTCAAAACAAACGGAATACCACCTGTAATCTCTAGTCTTTCTTCTTCTTTAGTTTCTCACTGTGACACAGGCACTTCATTTTTCTTTAAACAGCTTTATACACATACCCTGACCTGGTCTGCAGTGATAAGAACAGATGCTTAACAACACATGAGACACACATTACTTTCTCTGTCTCCTCAGGGTGCAAATGACAGTATAGCACCTTATGTTTGCAATGATCAAAATCTTTAGCACTGTGACTAGTTTTCAGAAAGGTTTATCCATCAGTGCAGTGGAAGCACTACCATTCATGAAGCCTGTGACAACTTGCAATATATGTTTTCCATGTGTGTGTTTTGTTGTTTTTATATTTCCTTGCGTGCATGCGCAATAAACATTTTGTGGCAGCTTAGGAGAGAAGCAGGTTGTGGAGGCGCGGCACTGTGACAGCCAACGGAAGCAGTGCATTTGGGGGCTTGGAACTGGTGGACCAATGGAGGCACAGTGTGCTGATGACACTGGCTTCCAAAAGTGCCACCAAGTTGCAACGCTTTTGCTGCAGCAATCAGGGGCTGCCTTGTCATTGCAGTGTCAGCCATTCTGCTGCAATGAGGGAGCGACTCATCATTGTAGGGCAGAACGTTACCTAATGTAAAATTGTTTGTGAATGTGGTGCTAAGCTGCTGCCATTTTCACAAACAATATTATACAGTCCCCACTGTCTATGGGGTGCCCAATCCCTCTCGGCAGCATGCGCCCCCCCCAAACAGTCTTTGTTTGCTGACAGGGGGCCCAATCCCCATCGGATTCTGTCCCCCATCCCAGTTTAATTTGCTGATGGGGGATCCCACTTCCCGTTGGCATAATGTTCCCCCCCAAAAAACAGTTGGTTTGTGCTGGGGGTTCCCAATCCCCCCCTTAGCTCTTGCACCCTCCCCATGTGCAGACAGGGGTGCCCAATCCCTTGTCAGCTACAGCTGCCCTGCCAAAATAAACATTCAGGTGGCATGCTGGGAGCCTACCCCAGCATGCCAAATGTCCCTGTTAAAAAAAAAAAAGTTCCGTGATTTTTTTTTTACCTGTAAATCAGAAAACGGTCCCTCGTTAAGTCTGGTGGTTCGACGCCCAACCTATGCCCACCCTCTGTGCACCCTGCCTCCCCACACCCCCTCACCCCATACTTACCTCTGGAGCCCAGCACGATGATCTTCAGTGGACCGGGAACACGTCTGCACTCTTCAAAGCCTACCATGAACTGAAGAAATGCTGGTAAGCTGTATACTGGCATAAATAGGGTTTTTTTCAACTTTGGTGCATATCTCAGGCATTTTGGGGAATTTTGACACCAGATTTTCAACATGGGGTTATTGGGACCCCTCCTCATGAATTCAGCCACTGTCAAGGCATTATTTGGTCCTGAAAGGTGATTTTGCGGTCACTGCAAAGAATAACCTTTCGGGACTGATTAACAAAATGACAGTGCCAGTGTTCATGAGGTGGCCTCTCAAAAAGTCTATGTTGCAAATTTGGTGGAAGAAATCCAAGAAATGACTGTTTTACAAGCATGCGTTGCACAGTAGCTACGCATGCTCGTAACTTCACAAATTTGCAATATTTTCACTCCAGATTTTCAACATGGCCATTTTTCTGCACCTCCTTATGAACAGTACAGCTGTCATTTTTCACATCCTGGCCAACATGTGTTTTTGCACTTCCGGCGCAGAATAGCATGGTCGCTGTGGGAAATCAGTGTTTGGGACACATTAAGAAAATCACAGTGACACTGTTCATTAGCAGAGGTCCTAAAATGCCTATGTTAAAAATGTTATGATGAAAATCCATAAAATGACTGTTATGAGTATACATTGCGCAGTTTCCATGTATGCTCATCACTTCGTATATTTGTAATATTTTCACTCCAGATTTTCAACATTGCTGTTTTTTCACACCTCTTTATGAACAGTACAGCTGTCATTTTTCACATCCTGGCTGAAATGTGTTTTTGGACTTCAGGCACAGAATAGCGTGGTCACTGTGGGAAATCAGTGTTCAGGACACATTAAGAAAATCACAGTGACACTGTCCATGAGCAGAGGTCCTTAAATGCCTATGCTGAAAACCTGGTGACGAAAGTCCATAAAATGACTGTGTTACACCATGCGTTGTGCAGTTTCCATGTATGCTCAGAAGTGCGAGCATTTTTAATATTCCCACAACAGATTTTCAACATTGCTTTCTCTTCACACCTCCCTATGGATGATACAGATGTCATTCTGCACATCCTGCCTAATATGTGTTTTCATTCATGTGGTGCAGAATGGCACGGTAGCTGTTGGAACTCAAAATTTGGGACACATTGACAAAATCACACTACCACTCTTCATGAGAAGAGGTCTTAAATGCTTTCAAGAGGTGGGATCACAAAAAGGCCATGTTGAAAATTTGTAGTGCAAATACCAACAAACATCCGAAGTGTTAGGGTTTCTAACCATAACAACCCACCCAGTACAGACTGACAGGCATCGGGGTGTGCCTTTGTATTGCCGACTGTACTGCTCATGCCATCCCACCCCCAACCCCCAGCCACTGACAGGCATCGAGGTGTACCTTGGACTCTTCAGCCCTAGACTTCACCCCATTCTCCTATTCTGTACCCATTTCAGCATATTTCCTTATGGAATGGGGTGACTGTAAAGCCAAACACCCCAATGCACACGTCAACACGTGTCGGTGTCTGCAGAATAGGATGAGGTGGCATGGCATGATCGTCATGGGCAATGACCCAAACACTTACCCAAATGCCTGTCTGTCTCTACAGGATGGAGGTGGGGTTGGTGTGAAGTTCAATACTTCAGTGCCATTCCTATTTTGCATCTGTCTAACTCAGGCATTTCCAATGCTAATACCAGCAAGTAAGCATTCGGCATTGACAAATGCTAGTTTATTTTAATTATCGTATTGCCTCTGTAAAGTGTGACAGCTAAGTGGGGGAGGTCTGGTGGAACCTAAAACTTTCATTCCACTGGAGCCCAAGCCTGGGCATATTCAGCTAAGGGGAGCATTTCTTAGGCAATCTAGTCCCTGCCCGATAGAAAGTTTTTATTTTGGGGTTAATCTTCAAAGAGCTTGTTCTCTTTCATAACAAAGGGACACATTTTGAAGGAAAACAGGGTCTAGGAAAAATGAGGCAGTTTCCTGCCTAGTAGCTTGATGGGAGAACAAAGGGACCAAGGCTATAATCCACAAAACCAGGGTCTGACTAACAAATCCAATTTGGACCTGTCCTGAAAAGGATAGCCCCCAGAGTTCAAAGGACTGGCCTAGGATATTATGTCATGTCAAGTCAAATCAAGTCATGTGTATTGGCAGGAAATTACTCCATTGAACAGGCTCATTTACAAGGAGGTCCTGAACAGACAAAATAGTACACAAAAATATACAACTAGTACACTAAGTAAGTTATAACAAATGAAGGTAATACAGTATACATGGTGTGCACTGGGTAGCAGGACAATGCAATTAATATTATACAACTTAAAACATCTTAGTACAAGTTAATTTATGAGGTGTACAGAGGGAAAGAACATTATGACACTGAGCAAAAAACCTGACATTTGATCACAGTCCTATAAAGTGAGTCATTTGACAAGAGAGGGAAAGGGAAAGTGAGTGGAGCTGGAGGTAGGTAGCTAGGCGATAGGGCAAATTAGGGTGAAGATCAAGCCGGGGGAGATGAGGGGAGAGGAGATAAGTATAGTTAGGTGAAGGTGTGGCTAATGGGTAGATAACTGGAGAAAAAAGTGGGGTATTTGTAATTTAGTCAATGACATGTACAGGAGTCACACAATGTGCTGTAGACTGTTTTTTTGAAGCAGAAAGTTGTTGACCCTCTGTACAGACAGTTGGTAAGATCACATCTGGAGTACTGCGTACAGTTCTGGAGACCCCATCTCCTCAAAGACATAGACAGGGTGGAGGCTGTCCAGAGGAGGGCAACCAAAATGGTGCAGGGTCTGCACTAGAAGACATATGAGGAAAGACTAAAGGAGCTTAAGATGTATAGCCTTGAGGAAAGGAGGGAGAGGGGGGACATGATAGAAACTTTCAAATACCTCAAGGGAATCAACAAAGTCCAAGAGGGTAGCATCTTTCAGAAAAAGAGATGTGCAAGAACAAGGGCGCACAATTTGAAGATAGAGGGGGAACGGCTCAGAGGTAATGTGAGGAAGTATTTCTTCACAGAGAGGGTTGTAGATGCATGGAACAGCCTTCCTGAGGAGGTTGTAGAGTCAAAAACAGTGGGGGAATTCAAGAATGAATGGGACAGGCATAAAGTAGTTCTAGTGGGGGGTAGGAGGAAGTAGGCTGTTGGTTAACTAGGATCTGCAGGGTATGCATTATGTAGGGAAATGGGCAGACTAGGTGGGCCAAGCAGTCCTTACCTGCCATCAGATTCTATGTTTCTATGTTTCTATTTAGGGGAATTAGGTTTTGTAGTTTGAAGCTAGACTGGACTTTGTTCCAAGCAGCCAGGAGAATGCGACTTATAACCATATCTCTGACATGGGAGCAGGTGCTTAGGACATCCAACATAATGTATGAGCTACTTCATAAGGGGTAGAGGTGGGCAGTGTGCTGAAATAGGTTAATTATGTGGGAGGGGGCTTTAACAGAAGGGCTTTGTAGAGCTAAGTGAGAGAGAGGATAAGATGTCTTGTGGATAAGGAAGTCCAGGCCAAGGAGGTGTATAAGTAGCAGTGATGAGTGCAGTGATGGGCATTTGAGATGAATCATATCACCCTGTGGAAGAGTGTGTCCAGCTGGTGTAGCAGGGGATTTGAGCACTGACCATATACAGTAATACATCAACATAGTCAAAGAGGGGATGCATATTGTCTGAACCAATCGTAGTCTGGCTTCAGTGTTAAAGTGGGACTTGTTTCTGTAAAAGAAGCTGATTCTTTGCCACAGTTTTTTTTCACAAGGGAGGTGGTATGAGCAGAGAAAGTTGGATGGTGATCTAATTCACAACCTAGGTATTTAAATTTGTTGACCACCTTGAGGTCGTCAACAAAGAGAGTCTTGATGGGAAGCAGGGATGTGAGTGCATTTGGGAGTGCAGTCAGATGATTAGAATAGATGTACATGACTTTCATTTTCTTAGCATTTAAGAGAAGTTTTGAATGTGCGAGACTGAGCTGAAGAAGATCAAATTCGACCTGGAGCTCCACATGGGCTTCGACTACTGAAGGTTTGGATATATATACCACTGTGTCATCTGCGAACAGGTGTAATTTTGCATTACTGATGTTAGGTCCAATGGTGTTGATGTACAACATGAACAGAAGAGGTCCAAGGATTGAGCCTTGCACTACTTCCCTCGTGAGGTGAAGGAGTGGGGAGAGGGAGCCATCCACTTTTGCCTGTTGTAGTCTTCCTGTCAGGTAGCTGTTGAACCACGACAGCACAGCGCCAGATATGCCATGCCAGTTTAGCACGTAGGGAAGTAAAGCATGATCAACAGTGTCTAAAGCTTTACTGAGATCCAGTAAGACAGCCCCTGTGACCCGTTTCTTATCATGGCAAGGAGCCAGTGATTTGTAACTGAGGCTAGGGCTGCAGTAGTACTTTGGGCTGGTCTGAAGCCAGATTGTCTGGGTTTATTAGGTTGGTTCCATCACGATAGTCTCTTATTTGGGCATTTACCAGTTTCTCTAGGAGTTTAGAGAGTAAGAACAGAATGGAGATTTGGTGGTAGTTGTTCAGGTCCACAGGGTCACCTGATTTAAATAATGGAAGTACCTGAACTATTTTCCAGATCTCAGGTGCGGTGCTGGAGCTAATGGACAAATTAAACAGGTGCAAGATGGGAGCTGTTAGATACTGGAGTCCAGTTTTAAGGAAATATGGTCCTATCCTGTCAGCGCTGGTGCCTTTGTTGACATATAGGTGAAGTAGGAGGTCTTCTACCTGTTTAAATTGGAATGGGATAAAGGTGAAGATAGTGTTGGACGGTGCAGGGGAATGTCTAGGTAAGCTGGTGATGAGGGTGGCAGCTTTAGAGGCATCGAAAGCAAGACCCGTGGTAGAGAAGTGGTCATTGAAATGTCAGAGAGACGTGTATGATGATGCAGGTGTAGTGGGCCAGCAAGCAAAAGGCATTTCTAGTGTGTGTTGGCTCGGGAAGCTCAGTAATGTTTTGGGACTTTGAATGAACAACATCATGGGTTCAAGTCAGTCATAACTTACTAGTTGGGGTAAGTTTTGCTACTCTACCTAGAATTTAGATAGCTTTGAGTTATATTATTTTATGTGTCAGCTATCTTTTTCAAAAGTCTTTAATCTCTGTAGAAATACTGTATTCCCCATAGTCTTTAGTTCTCCGGTAACACTGGAAATATCTTGGAGTATTAGAAATTATTTTTATATATTTCATGCTTTCAGTGACTGAGTCATTTCAGGTACAGATAACCATCTCTGAAGAAGCAGGCTACAGTTACCATATCTAAAGCAAAGGTGTTCTCAACTGTAACAGAAGAGATGGGCCATTTGCCATTTCATAAGGAGCATGGTACTGTCTGTGAGCAGTAGAGATGTTGCAAAGTTTTACTTCGCTGGTGAAATTCCTGCAAAGTTGCAAAATTTGCCTTCGTGAATTACCTCATAAAGTTCCCACTTCACAACTTTGCCTAACTTCACCTGTAAAGGCAGCAAAGTTAGATGAAGTTGGATGAATTTAAGTCAACTCGCCTAGCAAAAAGGGCAACTTTGTCTTGCAAAAACTTTGCAATGTCGCCACTTTGCACTTCCTGAATGACACCAATTTTGCAAATTAATTCACAGAGTGAATTTTATCCATTTTACCCATCTCTAGTGAGCAGTGGCTATGATGGGATTCAGATCTAGAGATACCCTGATTGAGCTTGCAGTGAGTGTGGTAGCTTACCAAGGTTCCCTTTCTGGCATCTGAGGGGTTGTAAGACTGGTGTCAGATACCGGCTGAGTTCTGAGATAGAACAAGTCTGTGACAAAGCCAGCAACCTGAGTTGAGCTAGAGTTATCAGGGAAGGCCAGCGGAGGAGGACTGAACATCCCTGATGGTACTGTCCTCCTTCAGTGAGGTAAGGCTGCAGCTGCCACAACCTGGGTAACTACAAGTGGTGGTGTAAGTGAGGATTGGCATTAGACAGGGAGATGGCGATGAAGTTGGATGCATGATTCACATCCACATGCATGCATCACTCAGCTCCAGACCAATCCATGTCTCAGGGAAAAGGGTGCAAAGAGCAAGTGAAAATCCCCAAACTAAGCATGGACCTTTGGCAGGAGCAAAGGTGACCCCATCAACCCCACCCCAGTGGGGAAAGCCAGGAAGAAGCAAGGAGGTAGGGGTAAATCTGGGGGGGAGGGGGTGATGGGAATGAGAGCAGAGAGATGGCTGATGAAGGCAGACTGGGAGTGGGAGAAAAAAATAAGGAGAGTGTGTATGAATGCTGGGGTTTGAATTATTATCCAGCATGCAGAAAGATGACCTAACTGTGTTTCAAGGATCTATGGCAGTCAGCAGGAATACTGTACTCTAATCACAAGACTTTCACAAACATCTAAAACATCTAGGCTACATTGTCAAATTATCAGGTATGGATTAAAATGAAACTGCATTATAATTTCCAGTGGTAGCTTGACATTGCACCAGAAGTGAGTTTTGAAAAGATTTTGAGCACTTTGTAAGTCTACCATCTGGATTAGTAATCAGCCATAAAAGTGGCCATTTTGTGAACAGGGCTATCCGCAAAGAGTTCTTTGAAAACTGATGGCATGAGGCAAAAATAATACAGCATTAATGGTCCCACAAACTGCAGCAAGCTGGAGGAGGTTTGCCCAACCAGGTAGTGCAAATTGTTCACCAGTATACTCACTCCAAGCCCAGAGTTGAAACAATCATGTGAGCACTACAGGAACAGCACTCTTGGGCTCTGGAGGGAGGGAGGGTTGTGGTGATTGGACTCTAAGCATGGATTGGGGACAGTCCTGACTATCATGGCTAACCACACAATGTTCTGACCTCCCCTGAATGCACTGCAGTTGCTCCTACTACCAAAGGGAGGCAGTACAGCCTAAAGGTTATAACACCAAGCTGTTAACTTGGAGACCTAACAGACCTGGGTTTGAAACCCATAACAGCCACTTTCATACTGTGTGATCCTGAACAAGTTACCTATCCTCTCTGTGCTCATTGGATGCACCTGAAACTGAGTTTCAGCTCAGTGTTCCTATCCCAGCCAAACATCATTGATGCAGGTGACCTGAGTGGCAGATTGACATTCTCCTGTAACTATGATCCTGGGCCTGGGTGCACTGTCCAAGTGGGTTTTGGCTCCCATGTCAGTTACTGAGGGGGATGTTAGGACACCTGCTGCAGGGGTGAAGCCACAGGGGTGCACTTTAAAGTGATTGCAAACTGAAGGACCCCAAGGGTGTTATCCACTAATATCAGGAAGCGAGATCGGGGCTGTGGATTGAAGTATGCAGCTGCTGATGGCACACTGTTTTAGGATCTTAGCTGCTAGAGATGAACTGACATAGTGCTGAGCTTGAACTTTTGGTTCTCATTGAATCCATGCCCCAAAGACTCCTGAAATGACTTTTACATTTGCTTTTCAAGCTAAATGCAATACTGTGTTTCTTATCTGTTTCTAATGGATGATTCAATTAAATGAAACAGTATGAAGCTGCACGTGCTGCCTTATAGGCTTCACTATTTTTCTTGAACATAATAAGATTAGCCTTGATGCCTCTCTGAGCTCTTATTAAGCAGATGGTCACAGGACTGAATCAATTCATTTTAAAATCCTGATATATAACCCCCCTAAAGCAATGTTCACCACAGTAAGACAGTGCTTTCTCATATGGCTGGTTAAAAGATTATTTTGGTGCCCATTCTGGCTGTAATACTCATCATACTGACTATAAAAATGGAAGCTGCAGAAGGAATATGAAAACTGTCCTCCACACAGTAAAAACAGTTTGCAAACACAGAAACAGAGAAACATGCCAGTAGAAGATGTTCTTAAAGTCTATCCAGTCTGCCCAATGTAAGCAGTAACACATGACAGGGTGTGGGTTATGTTGTTCTGATAAACACATGCCTAGGAGTATAGTGAGACATGAGGCTACAGGCTAAGTGACTTACTGCCCCTAGATGTGCATTTATTAGAGTATAACCCACACCTCAGAGCATGTTATTGCTCTTATAAAAGGGTATATGTTGAGAAATACGGCAACCTTATAAAAAGTTATAAAATAATAACAGATTTTTACTTTTGGATACAAAATAGTCCGTCTCTTTTAATGTTGCCACAAGCATTTTGGAGCTATATGAATTTAATACATGGGTTTGGTACTGCTGCTTTATCATTTAATTTTACATATACATTGTTCATAACCGGCCACATCCATGAAATTAAAGCAAGCAAAAGTGAACTCTTACATTATGACTGCTGCGGGTTTGAAGGCTGCCAGCAAGACCAAGATTCCCTTATGGTCTTGCCAGCAGCACATTACCATCTGAGGCAGAGTGTTTTGCAAAACTGCTGGTGGTCATCTCACTTTCTATCAGTCAGGATGGAGAGAGAGAGAGAGAGAGAGAGAGCACTGGTGAATAGAGTGAGGACCGTGGGTCAGGAGAGAGGGAGGGAGGGAGGGAGAGATATTGAGAGCTTGTTTCAGACATATTATTATGACCCTTCTGTTTTTTTCTTTCTTTCCTTTTTGTTTGTTTGTTTGTTTGTTAAATAGGCTTCTTTTCGGTGATTTTTGGAGTGGAATTGATGAAAGCAGCAGCTGCGTGTTGTTAAAAATTAGTGGTGACAATGTGTTGCTCAGACAAGATCAGTAGTGGCTGATGTGGTCAGTGGTGGCTCCTGGATTTCATTAAGTAAAAAGACAACTGAGACTGGCTCCTTTTTCCATGTGGTTTATAAAAAAAAAAAAGACATGGCTAGAATTTACTCTCAGCCAATCAGGATTCAGGACTGTCACTATTCATTTTATAAGAAGCAATAAATGCCCTCTAGGGAATCACCACCCTCTTCCCACCCACTTGATCTCCCCAGCTCCCATGACCTGCCCTTTGTATCTATCCCATCCTCTTTTGAATCCTTCCACTGTTTTACACAGAATGCAAGTGTAACCCCTAGGTGGCGCTATCCCAAGGGCTACTACCGCTGCCTGCTTGGCTAGTAGCAGGTTAAGGGGCCTGAGTTCTGAAATGGGTGCCTCTACCCAGAGGTCAGAGTTGGTAGTGGTCACGCTAACTTGGACACAGCCCTCTGGGACACTGTAACCCCCCTCTTTCCTTACTAGTGGCCGGAACAATACACAGTAATCACTTTCACAATACCCCTGATACATCACACAAGTACCCACACTGTTTGCACTTACCACCAGGGCTTTCCTCTGGCCTGGCCTTGGGGACCACCTGTAAAACAAGGTTATACACAGCAAATAACAGCAGTACTGTACTCTTGCACAGACTTGAACCACTGTTAGGGTAAATGCAAAAAAGAGTTAGATCTGATTTATTTAAGGGACTTGAACAAGGGAGGGGTGTAATCAGGTTAATTTGCTTAAAAGCTGTATCAATCAAACAGTTATACATGCACTTCAGGGCCCATAAACAGTCACACACTCTGGGTACCCAGATGGAGAATGGTGGGCTAGCCAGGAACGTTGCAGCTGGTTGGGGCCCTGTGATGGAAGAAAACAACATGCACAACACACACTATTTGTAATCTGGAGCCAGAGGGCTCAGTTCGTGAAAAGAAAACAAGACAATCAGATGACACACTTTTAGATTAGTTTGTTGTTGCAGGGAGCTACCATGATGATTACTCACACTACCCAAGGCTGGACACAGGCTGGACAAAAATTGAGACAGCAGGTGATTAATCTGTAGTGTCAGGAGAAGCAGGGCCCACGTGAATCACTGAGGCGTCGATCCTGTTCAAGCGTGGAGCAAGGGTCTGCTACCCAGGCAGGTCTCTCGTCGATGGCTTTCTTTGTACAGCGGGTAGTCTGGCTGGACCAGTATGGCAAGGCCCAGTCCAAATGGAGACAAATTTGGATACAGGCTGGATACAGCTTCCAGCAAGCAGAACACAGTTCACACAGTGGGGGACCAAATCAAGACCCACTTTCAATACATAGCACATTTACATGTAAGGAAATTCTACTGTACCAGGCAAACTGCTCCCTGGTCATGATCGCAAAGTCTCTGCAGAAACCAGGGATTCAAAAGCAGCTGGAAATCCTGACAGGCTGATCGCATTCAGCAAACTCTTCAGTCTTCTTCAGGTATGAACCTGGTAGAAAATCAGTGGCTTACTTTGTTCTCACAAACTTGGATTTAGTCCAAAATAATTCTCTTCTCTCCCTCTCAGGGAGAGCAGGCAGACATGCAGGCCAAAACTTGGGTCTTTCCACATAGACTGTATTGAGCTCTTACTTCTTCAGCTCCCAGCTTAGGATCTCTCTCTAACAGCAAGCAGCTTGGGAATTTCCCCAAGATCCAAAAGGTTTGGTTGGCTGATCCTCCTGTCAGTCACAACAAAGGCTCCCCCTTCAGGCGCAAAAAGCCCAAAACTACAATTCCTACAGATTTTGACTCCAGACAGCTCCTGTAGTCTGGCCCCATTTTAGGTCCCACCAGAACTGATTGGTCCAATTTGGCAGTCCAGGACCAAGACAGTGGAGATAAACAACAGTCCTTGCTGCAAAGAGGGCAGGTTGGACAAACTACATTATCATTATCACTCTGAATGATTTTCAGCAAATAGATACATCTTTCAGCAGAGCTCCCTGCAGATTACTTATGACTACAATCCAGGCAGCTGTTAAAGAGACAGCACACTGAGGATATACAGGCACTCTCTGGCAATAACATTTAAACTGCTAAAACGCAGGACACCAGCCTGGCAGTGAGCATTTAGGCAAGCTCGAGGAAGACTTTTCAGGAACCCCCATTTGTAGGGGGGTTACACCTTTTACTGCCTGGAGAAAACTTGGCTTCCACATCAAGTCTGTACCATCATGCATCAGTTAACATAAATTTATTACTTTACTATACATATTCACTACACTTCATGATACCATATCTATTCTGCCAACACATTGTGCATATTTCACACAGGTGAATTGAGCATTACTATACTGAATTAGGTAATAACTTCTTGTACCTTAATGCAAGAGGGGGCCCTTCCCTATCAGCTAACTTGGGGCTAGAGGGGGCAGGGGCATCATGGTGAGAGGAAAAGACAAGTAACCTGGAATTGGCTGTCAAGCTCACTTTGAACAGTGAGCTTTGTGAGACATAAACACCTTTGTGCACCACATTGAGAGGCAAATCCACTGACCTCCTGGGAGAATCATAACTGAGGCATACTACTGGCTTGACAGCTCTACCAGTCTTTCTGAGGGGGACAACAACAGTCTCTGTACTCTCAGCACTGGTCTGGGGACTCTCATCACTTGTGAGGGGTGCCTCTGCCTGGATGGGAAAGTCCATACTTGAGGTGCTGTCAGCTCCTAGCCCTGCAGGCTCTGTTACTACAACACTTGACTTAATTTGTGAAGGCTCAGGCACAATCAAGCTTTGAGGCACTGAAGGGGGTGGTCAGCACTCTCATAGTGTTCTTCAAGTTCTGGTATGTCACCAGAAAGTCTCAAACCCTCAGCCCCTTGTTCAGGCAAATCATACAGTTCCACAATACACAGAGACTCAACATCTTCAGACATGTTACTTTGCACTTCACTTTCTGGGAACACTGGCTCCAAGGACAAAGCTGGGGGGTAAGGCAGTCCAGAAGGCCCAGCTACATCCCCACAATTTATCAGGGGGTTACCTTGAAACAGCTGACTCAGTTCATAAGAGGGGTAATAGGCATGGTTGTATTCACTTTCATCAGAAGTGGACTGATAGTCACTATCATTCTGGGCCTGCTGTGGAGGAAACCTTAAATCTGTGAATACTGGGGTAGGCTGACTCTGTCTCTTTCTTGCAGCAGCATGAGTCACCGGCCCAGGGGGCTCAATTTCTGGGAGTTCAGCCTCAATCATGACTTGGCCAATAGGTAGCAAGTGGTTATGGTTCATGGTCTTGACAGCTTTGGAGTTGTTCTCTGGGTGCACCTTTTACACAGGTAAATCATCCAACCTTCCAGCTACTACATGGGGAAGATGGTGCCACCGATAAGCAATTTTGTGTTTACTATGCAGTCCCAAATTGCATAACAGCACATGATCTCCAGGTTGAAGATCTTGAGCCTTTACATTTTTATCATGCCACTCTTTGTTAGCTAGATTTCCCTTGGTGGCCATTGTCTGGGCCAGTTGATAGGCATGGTTCAATTGAGCTTTCAGTTTTTGTACATATTGCAAGTAGTTTTTGTCTCGGACCCCATCTGGAGAGACCCCAAACACACTTCAACTGGCAGCCGGGTCTCTCTCCGAACATGAGGCAGTAGGGGGAGAACCCGGAAGCATGATTTTTTGTGCAATTGTATGCGTGTACCAAGGTGCTAATCTGCTGGTTCCATTTATGCTTGTCTTTTGAGTGGAGGGTTCCCAGCATGTCTAAAAGGGTTAAAACATTCTGGTTGAGGGTCTCCCAGCGGGTGATAGGGGGTGATTCCTGACTTTTGACCGATAGAGAGTATTTCTTTGATTAGTCAACTCTCAAAGTCTCTGCCCTGGTCAGAGTGGATTCACTGGGGGGCACCACAGTGGGCGAAGACATTTTCCAGTAGCACCTTGGCCACGGTAGATGCCTTTTGATCTTTGGTGGGAAAAGCTTGTGCATATCGTGTGAAATGATCCGTAACCACTAACACATTGCCAATATTCCGCTGATCAGGTTCTAAACACAAGAAGTCTATGCAGACTAGTTCTATGGGGGTGCTGGTAGTAATATTAACAAGGGGGGGGCAGCCCTCTGAGGCAGGACTTTTCCTTGCAGGCAGCGACTACAAGTCTTTACATGGTGCTTAACATCGGCCCCCATTTAGGGCCAGTAGAAGTGAGATACTACAAGGCCCAGGGTTCTGTCAATACTGAGGTGCCCTATGCGATTGTGGAGGGACCTCGGCACCAAATCTTTAAAGGCCGTGGTCAGGACCAATTGTTTCTTGTCTACTTTGACACTATGATTTACTGTCTCTCTATACAACAACTGATTGAGCAACTTCAATCTGGGGCCTTCTTTAAACAATGAAGCAGTTTGCAAGTCAGTGGAATGTAACTTACACACATCTTTCCCCACACGCAGGGCATCAAGTGCTGGCTGAATCATAGGATCTTAGGATTGAGCTCACTGAATGCTGTCATTGTCAAATTAAGGTAGTGCACTAATATCTAGAGCAGAGAAGTGGCAATAAGCAGCTGGTATGCAGGTGTCAGAAGGGCCCAAGCAATCTACTAAATAGTCCACTGTGTCCGCAGACATCTGTTCATCTCTATTAAACTTTTGGCACAATGCTCGAATGTCAGGATTAGACAGCCTGACCCAATCACTCTTGGAAGTGGGCCTTCGTGACAGGGCATCAGCATCAATATGGTTCAGGCCTGGTCTGTATTCGACAGCATAATTATAGGTTGATAATGCAGAAAGCCACCGGTGCCCAGTGGTGTCTAACTTAGCTGAAGTCTGTATGTAGGTCAATGGGTTATTGTCAGTCTTCACCAATATCTTTGCCCCATATAGGTATTCATGAAACTGGTCAATGATGGTCCATTTTAGTGCAAGGAACTCCAACTTATGCACAGGGTAGTTTTGTTCAGACAGAGTCAAGCTCCTACTGGTGAAAGCTACTGGTCTCAGGCCATCCTCAAGGTCTTGATACAGCACCTCTCCTAGACCCTGCAGACTAGCATCAGTATGCAGCACATAGGGTTTGGTGGGGTCAGCATAAACAAAGATGGGGGTGTGGGTGAGCTGGTATATTATCTCATGGAAGGCTACTTCACAGTTGGGCATCCAGTTGGGCCCGAAGAATTCACCCGGGTGGAAGTATACTTTTTCTGGTTATTTAACTGCCCCCTTTTTGTATTTATGATGGGTAGGAGGATAACCCTGGGTAAGGTTCAAGAGTAGGTGAATCACCTTGGAATAGTCTTTTATGAACCTGTGGTAGTAGCCACAGAACCCCAGGAAACATTGTAGTTCTTTCAGATTATGGGGCTGGGGCCAAGTAGTCAGTGCTTCAACCTTACTGGGTTCAGTCTCTATCCCTTTTGCAGATACTGTGTGCTCCACATATTTCACGGAGGTTTGAAAAAACTGGCACTTGTCAATGGACAGCTTGAGGCTGAAGTCTTCTAGTTGGTCTAGAACTTTAAGCAGTTGGTTATCATGCTCCTCTAAGGTACTCCCAAACACAAAGACATCGTCCAAGTACACCATCATTCCAACAAATTCATATCTCCCATCGCACGTTCCATCAGTCGCTGAAAGTTTGTCAGGGCACGCAATATCCCCTGTAGCATCCTCAGAAACTCATAGAACGCTGTTTTCTCATGGTCTTCCAGGGCCATCGGGATCTGGTGGTATCCACTGCGAAGATCCAACACCGAGAACCATTTACTCCCATTCAAGCAGTCCAGGGCATCTTGCATACAAGGCATAGTGTATTGGTCTGGGAAGGTCCACCAGTTCAGTATTCAATAATCAACACACATCCTCACAGACCCATTCTTCTTACACACAACCACAATGGGAGAGGTGTATGGGCTCCTGGATTCTTGTATCATGCCAGCAGCAAGTATTTCCTGCAGGTGTCTTCTCACGTCATCTATGTCTGCTGGGGCTAGGTGTTGCGACCTCTCTCAAAATGGCCATGCATCGTGCAGGCATATGTAATGCTCCACACCCTGGACACATCCCACATCCCATTCCTTCAAAGAAAATACTTGGTCTCTCTAGGCAAGTCTCTTGCTAATTCTAGCCTTCCATTCAGCTGGCAAAGGAGGAGTCACCAAAGTCAAACAAGTCTGGGGTCACTCTCTTCTTCCCGCCAGGGTGCTTGTTGCTTGCTGGGCAATACTGCAGTGTCTGTGCAGTGTACCATAACTAGGGTGCAGTCTCTGTTCACCTGGATCTCCCAATCTGACACATTGTGAATCTGGACCATCACTCATTGTGCATAGGCATGGGCAAGAGCAGGCAAGATGCTGGGCTTGACCAATAATCCTTCTGGCAATTTTCCATCACCTGGCACATCCAACATCAGTATTTTGTTCTTGACATCTTTCTGGAGGTGGACCTCCCCTTGAATGGTACACTGGGCGTTAGGGGCCAGTGCCATTGACTCGGATCCTTCTTCCACACGATCCCCACTGGTTCATCCTGGTCTACTTTCTTGAGTTTCTGTTGTAAATCATAGGTCCTCTTGATTAGAGCTGGAATTCTCAGGTCCCTCCCAGTCCGTCGCCCTTGTTTCTCATGACAGAGCTGCACCAATCTCCCAAACATATGTGCATTTGTCCCAGTTAACAGGGGGACCCCATCATACAGTCCGGTGGGGGAACACACTAGGGCCAATGTCTCTACTCGCGCCTCTACACCAGTTACAGTTGCAGGAAAAGACAACCAGAGGCAGACATACCCTAGGTAGGGGTAAGACTTGTCACTCAGGCCCCACACATGTAGGCCTTCCATGGATTGCAAAGGCACATCAGATAAGTGTTTGTCATACCAGTCCTGGAATACAACAGTCATTTGCGACCCACTGTCAAGCACAGCCCGAGTATGAATACCTTTCACAGTCACTGTAATCTCCATTGAAGGGCCCGCTATTTTGGACCAGTCTGGAGAGGCAGTAGCAGAGGCCTGGACAGACAATTTAGCCACAAAGAAATTTGAGTTAGGGTTTCTTGAACCCTCACTGTGGTCATTTTGGGCACCCCTTGGCCATTGATCTGCTTTTCAGAGCTCCCCTTTGAGTCTGTTTACTAATCTTTCTAAGTCCTTCTGAGACCAGCATTCTCTTTTCATATTGCCATCCTTTCCACAGTTGTGACAAATGATAGACTCCTGGGTCGTCCTGGGAGAGAACATCGTATGAGGAACTGAAGCAGTATTAAGAGATTGGGGTCTAGTATCTGCTTGCAGTGGTGAGAATGGTGCAACGTGTCTTAATAGTTCCTTTAGAGTGGCAGTCAATCTGATGATCTCAGCCTTGGAGCCACCCTCGGTAGTGGATGCCTCAGGGTGCACCCCCACCCTATGGTAGTCACATCATGAAAGGGACCAGAATCTTGTCCCATGGGGGCAAACCCTTGTAGAGAAACCTGTCTTCAATTCTTGGACTTCCTTTAGTATCTCGTCTTTCTAATGCAGGGCCCAGGGCTGGAAGTTCTTTGCATTCTCAGAGTGCTCGTTAAGTGCTGACTTTTGCCCCTGAGCTTCACTTGGCTGATCACTCTTGGTCACTTGAGCAGTAGCAGCAGATATGGGTGCAATTCCCCCACTGGCTCGCCTTTGCTCAACCCCCGAATTTCTTTCATTAGCTCATCATAGGAGGGGGGGCCATTCCAATCGGGTGGCAAGGCGCAACTGAAGCAGTAACAATTCTGAAAACAGAGCAGACTTAAGGATCTGGTTCAGCCTAGTTCGATCTAATTAATTTGATGGCAAACTATCCTTTCTGAGGCACTCTTGTAGCAGCATTTCAAGCCGAGGTACATACACTGACAATGGCTCCCCTGGGTACTGATGAGCGTTTCTTACTCTCCACCACAGATCCTCATCCGAATCTGGGCTCCCATATACATTCTCCAATGCATCAAGATAGTCCTGTGCAGTTGCTTCGAGGTTATTGGCATGCTTACATAGATACATAGATACATAGATACATAGACAGTGTCGGCAGATAAGGGCCTATGGCCCACCTAGTCTGCCCATTTGAGCTTGTAAGTTCAGTTTGTTTTCCTAGAAGTCTATTTCCCCTTACCCCTGACCTCTAGAATTCCTTTATGTCTATCCCATGCATTCTTAAATCCCGTGATTGTTTCAGCCCCCACCACTTCCTCTGGCAGGGTGTTCCACTTGTCCACCACCCGTTCTGTGAAGAAATTCTTTCTCATGTTTCCTCTGAATCGTCCTCCCTCCAACTTCATCTTGGGATGGATGGTAGCCAGAGCAGGACCGCAGAGGCTCTCACTCAGCCTCTTTCATTTCTCTGCTTCTCAGCATTGCCATTCAAGTACTAGAGGGGCAACTTAGTCTATCCAGGTCTCCCAGTCACCCCCCCCGGGGGGTGGGGAGGAGGGTGCCCAAGAAGATTCTCAGCCTTCGGTAGAAGTTGTGACTAATGGCAGGTACAGATATAGGGGCCAGCATTGGCGTGGGCACAGAAGGTGGGGCAGTAACAGGTGCTGGAGTGGGAGGGAGTGTTAAGGAAGGAACACCCTCAGGTGGTAGAAATAGTTTCTTAAAGTCCTCTATGGTTTCACTTCTCCAGAAACAACTTAGCAAATTTCTCCTCAAAAGTCTCAGATAATGGTGGGAGCTCATCCTGCCCGGGGTCTTTACTGTCTTTTGTTATCACTCTTCAGGCAGCTGGAACCCCTTCTGGGCAATAGTCTATGGCACTTTAGAGCTTTCACGAGGTCACTACACTCTACCAAGGCTATGAAAGTTTGGGTGATCAAATCAGCCTGTTGACCCACCACCACAGGGTGTTTTAAACATTCAACTTTGAAAACTGCTCCCTCTACAGTGTCTTTACTGGTACCCAAGGGGATATCCAATATAAGTAGAGCATTTTGGGGATCAATCTCCTACCCAGTACACCACCCCACCAACTGGTGTACAGCCATTTCTACTGAGCTAGCCATTCATTTTTAACAATAATTAATCATTTTTGGCCACTAGAAGGCACAAAATCCCAGTGGTGAGCCTCCAAAATGTAACCCCTAGGTGGCATTATCACAAGGGCTACTACCCCTGCCTGCTTGGCTAGTAGCAGGTTAAGGGGCCTGAGTTCTGAAATGGGTGCCTCCACCCGGAAGTCAGGGTTGGTAGTGGTCAAGCTAACCTGGGCACAGCCCTACGGGACACTGTAACTCCCCTCTTTTCTTACTAGTGGCTGGAACAATACACAATAATCACTTTCACAGTACACCTGATACACCACACAAGTAGCTGCACTGTTTGTACTTACCACCAGGGCATTCCTCTGGCCAGGCCCTGGGAACCCCTGTAAAACAAGGTTATATACAGCAAATAACAGCAGTACAGTACTCTTGCACAAACTGAAACCACAGTCAGGGTAAATGTAAAAAAGAGTTAGATCTGAATTTATTTAAGGGACTTGAACAAGGGAGGGGCATAATCAGGTTAAATTGCTTAAAGGCTGTATCAATCAAACAGTTATGCATGAACTTCAGGGTCCATAAACAGTCACTCACTCTGGGTACCCAGATGGAGGATGGTGGGCTAGCCAGGAACGTTGCAACTGGTTGGGGCCCTGTGATGGAAGAAAACAACATGCACAGCATACACTATTTGTAATCCGGAGCCGGAGGGCTCAGTTTGTGAAAAGAAAACAACAAGACAATCAGATGACACACTTTTAGATTAGGCTGTTGTTGCAGCGAGCTACCCTGATGATTACTCACGATACCCAAGACTGGACACAGGTTGGATGAAAATCAAGACAGCAGGTGGTTAATCAGGAGTGCCAGAAGAAGCAGGGCCCACACAAATTGCAGAGGTGTTGTTCCTGTTCAAGCATGGAGCAAGGGGCTGATCACCAGACAGGTCTCTTATCAATGACTTTCTCTGTGCAGCTGGTAGTCTGGCTGGGCCAGTATGGCAACGCCCAGGCCAAATGGAGACAAATTCAGATACAGTTCATTTTCGGTTGGATACAGTTTCCAGCAAGCAGAACACAGTTCACATAGTGGGGAACCAAATCACAACCCATTTATAATACACAGCACATTTACATGTAAGGAAATTCTACTGTACCAGGCAAGCCACTCTCTGGTCATGATCGTAAAGTCTCTACACATACCAGGGATTCAAAAGCAGCTGGAAATCCTGACAGGCTGATCACATTCAACAAACTCTTCAATCTCCTTCAGGTATGAACCTGGTAAAAAATCAGTGGTTTACTTTGTTCTCACAAATTTGGATTTAGTCCAAAATCATTCTCTTCCCTCCCTCTCAGGGGCAGCAGGCAGACATGCAGGCCAAAACTCTCGCCTTTCCACAGAGGCTGTACTGAGCTCTTGCTGCTTCAGCTTCCAACTTAGATCTGCCTCTAACAGCAAGCAGTTTGGGAATTTCCCCAAGATCCAAAAGGTTCAGTTGGCTGATCTTCCTGTCAGTCACGACAAAGGCCCCCCCCTACAGGTGCAAAAAGGCGCAAAATGCCCAAAACTACAATTCCTATAGATTTTGACTCCAGACAGCTCTTGTAGTCTGGCTCCATTTTAGGTCCCACCAGAACTGATTGGTCCAATTCTGCAGTCCAGAGCCAAAGATAGTGGAGATAAACAAAACAGTCCTTGCTGCAAAGAAGGTAGGTTAGACAAACTACATTATCATTATCACTCTAAATGATTTTCAGCAGATACTTACATCTTTCAACAGAGCTCCCTCCAGATTACTTATGACTGCAATACAGGCAGCTTTTAAAGAGACAGTACACAGAGGCTATACAGGCACTCTCTGGCAATCACATTTAAACCGTTGAAACGCAGGACACCAGCCTGGCAGTGAGGCAAGCTTGAGGAAGACTTTTCAGGAACCCCCAATTGTAGGGGGGTTACACCAGGGTTAATTTGTTCCAGTCCTTCACCAGCTGCTCAGTAAAAAGTGCTTCCTAATGTCCCTCCTCAACCTACCCCCTGTTATTCTCTTTAGTATTCCTGTAAAGTATTCCTGCTATCACTGACTATGAACACATGTTTGAATCTACCTTAATACTCTGCATGTATTTAAATTAGAGATGCAGCTTCAGTTCTACAAAAGAATAAAATACCTCAAACTTTGTGTATTCAATTCTTTCAGACTGTAGTGAACTTTGGGGGCAAATAGGCAGACTTTTGGTTCTGCTGGTATGCCCTGGTCTAAATAGTGTGGACCAAGCAAACCAGTCAAATGGTGAACTGTAGTTCACACCTGAAATAGTTAACTAAGCAGAGTATGAGTCACAGCCTCATTTTGGTGCTAGTCTCAGTTTGAAGGCATGAGCCATCATAAAAGCTTGCACAGTGCTCATTGTTGGGCTATTAGATATCTTAGGCAGGACTGTGATTTCACTTCTAGTTAGATAGTTAGGAAATTATTTAGAAAAGGAAAAACAAAACTCTTCAAAAATTTGACCTATAGTCCTGCAAACAACAGGGTTGCTGAAGGGAGCATATTTTTATGGAAAAAAGGAAAAAAAAAAAAACAATAGGCCAATCAATATTTGCAAAGCAGCAGACTTCTGGAACCAGGGGCTTGCCTGAGACTGGGAACTGACAAGGGAGAAACTGGACTCTGGACTGGAGGAGTGTGCTTAGGGCTTGGCAGTGGACAGATGTGGCATGAAGTGGCAGTGTGCCAGTGCCTACTGTCCTAGTTTCATCAGCAGTACAGCACACATTTTTCTTTCATTGAAGAACTAGCATTTTAGTGGGGCATACTAACAGACTGATTGAATCCCCTGCCAGAAGCATGAGATGTGATCTTTTTTAGCAACTTTTACTGGGCAGCATGTGTGTGCCAGCTAGCAACATGACAGTGCCTGGCCACTGGTAGTTGGCACCTTGGTGGCATCCTATAAAAAATAAAATCATTTTGGGTATTCTGCAGCAGTTTTCAAATTCAAACTCTTTACATTTGCCCAAATTACAGGTTTGCAGCAAGCATTTCTTTCTTCTTCCTACTGAGTCCTGAAAGAGCATATGTGTATGTGTGTGCATGTGTGTGTGTGATCTTTAGTTATGCTTTTGCAATGTGATCTGGGAAGTGGGCAGAAAATGTGTGCCAGCTGGCAGCATGCCTGTGCTCAACCCTAGTAGTTGGCACCTTGCTGGTATCCCCAAAAATTATAAGAAGTTTTCTTTATTGTGGCAGTCTTTATGTTCTCCCAAGTTGCTGCAGTTCCTTCCTCCTCTTGAGTTCTGAAGCAGCGTGTGTGTGTGGGTGTGTGGGTGTATTTTCCTGAGTGGTGCTGTTGTAGTGTGATTTGGGCAGTGGGCAACAACAGCATGCTAGCTGGAAGTGCACCTGTGCCTGGACCCTGATACTTGGCACCTTGGTGACATCCCTGCAAAACAATTTAAAGACAGTCATTTTTTAGTGTAGCAATCTTCATATTCCTCCAAGTTGCTACAGTTCCTTCATCCTGCTCCTGAATCCTTAAGCATCCTCTGTGCATGTCATCCTGAGCTGTGATGTTTCAATGTGATCTAGGTATTAGGCAGTAAGTGTGTGCCAATGCCCAGCCACTAATAATTGGAACCTTGGTGGCATTCTCCAAAAAAAAAAAAAAAAATACAGTAATTTTCATGTTCACACTTGTGCTTGCACAAAGTAAGCATATTGGTATGATAGTGGGTTTTGAGAGGTGTGTTACTGTCAGTCCAATGCAGGGCAGTCTGCAAGTGGCTTGTCAGTGTCAGACCAATCATCAGCCTGGTAGACCATGATACTGTCCTGGTCTTGCTGGGTGGAATATTTGTGTAGTTCAAAGAAAAGAGCCAACCCAATCATAGGGCAGCTTTTTTCTTTTATTTGCATAAATATAGAGGCAGTATAGCGCAGTGGTTTAAGGCTCTGAGCTGCAAATCTGGTGACATCCAGCAGACCAGACCTGAGTTTGAATCCCACAGCTTCCACTTACATACTGTGTGACCCTGAGCAAGTCACTTAACTTCCCTGTGCTCCCAGGTTGCTCCTGTAAAAAAGCTTTCAGCTTAGTTTGCTACTCGTGGTTAAACAACTAAAAAAAAAAAACACTACCCAGCAAGCAGAACTGATTAGCGTCATGATCAGCCTGCTACAGTCCTCCCCCAGTGTAAAAAAATTCCTCTTACCCTCTGCCAATTATCACTGCAATCTCCAATTGCTTATCCCTTCTTAATTTTCCAACACTGGGGTGCCCAATCCCCAGTGCTGGCTAGTACCTCCAACTCTGCCCATTTTTACTATGCAATAGAGGGTAGCCCACCCTCGGTATCACCAAACATAACATTGACAAAGGGGTGCTCAATCCCAAGTGTCAGTAACTAAAATAAAGCCATCCCTCATAGACTTTTTTATTCTTATACACCCTGTAAAAAAGAAAAGCATCCATTGATGTCTGTTGCAGCCATGAGCACACCCCCACCATTACCCTTCCTCCACCCAACCCTCCCACTCAGCGCCAACCATACCACACCACATGCCTCACCACTTGCTTTTAATTTTCTGACACTGGGATGACCAAACCTCAATGCTGGCTAGTACCCCACTAACCATTTTCAGTGTGTGCCATGAAGGAACCACCCCAGGTGCTGCCAAAGATTAACACCAACACTGGGATGTCCAATCCCCAGTCTTGGTCAGTACCTGAAATAAAGAAAACTGTCCCTAATAAGCATTTTTATGTTTACATATCTTATAAACAAGAAAAACGTCCATTGATACCTGTTGCTGCCACTGGCACACCACCGCCATTACCCTCCCCCTACCTGACTCTCCCCTCAGCACCCATAACCCCACCCCACTCCCCTTAATTACCTACTGGGGGTCCAATGCTGTAATCCTCTCTGGACCGAAGATGTGTCTTCACTCTTCAATGCCATACTGTGAACTGAGGAAATCAGGTATGCTGTTCAGTGTATCTCAATGAGTTCTGAATGTGTCCTCATAGCTTGTTCATTTTTTAAGATTTTCTCCCACATTTTCAGCATGGCCTTTTTGGGACCCAACCTCAAGAACAAATGTGGTGAAATTTTCCAATCTGTCCAAAAATGGGATTTCTTGGTCACTGTGCTAAATCACCTTTTGGGCAGGATTTGAAACATTTCTCTGCCCTTGTTAATGAACTGGGGTCATAAGAAGGCTCTGTTAAGAAAATTGGGGTAATAATCTTACAAAACAACAAAGATATAAGTGTACATTGAAAATTTTCAACACAGGCTCAGAACTTTAGTAATTTTCAATATTTAGACCCCAGATTTTCAACATAGCTGTTTGTTCACACTACCTCATGAGCCTGACAGGTGTCAGTTTTCAGATCCTGGCCAAAATGTGTTTTTGCACTTGTGACACAAGATGACCTTGTGGGCAATATTTTAAAATTGTCTCCACCCTTATTCATGAGATGAGATCACAAGAAGGCTGTGTTGAAATTTTGGGGTACAGATATTTATAAACATAAAAGTTTTGAGCATATGTTGAACATTTTCAGTGCACACTTGTAACTGTGGTCATTTTCAATATTATGACCATAAATTTTCAACATATCTATTTTTTCACACCACATCATGCACACAATAGCTGCTATTTTCAAATCTGGAGCTAAATGAGTTTTCATAGTTGTGGCACAAAATGACATTTTAGCCATTATTTTATAAATAATTCCTGTCATATTTGGAAGGAGTGATCATAAAAATGCTATGTTGAAAATTCAGGGCCAAACTGTAAAAAAAACAATGAAGTTATGAAGAAACATTGAACTGTTCCACTTACATACCACTAATGCTTACTCATAATTTTATTTTTGCAGATATTGCCCCTAATCTTCAACATATCCCTTGTGTTACCCCACCTCCTGAACATGACAGGGTGTCATTTTTCAAATCCCCTCTGAAATTTGTTTTCACATCTGCAAGCAAAATCACCTTTCAGATGGGATTTAAAAAATTCTACCCAACTTGATCATAACATCAGGTCAATACAAGCATTTGTCAATGCCCAATATTGACTTGCTGGCATTGGCATTGATAGTGCAGGAGTTAGAGAGATACATAGTAGGAATGGCAGTGAAGTACTGAACTAACGGCAACCCCTCCCCCCCCCGCAGAGACTGAAAGGCGCTGGGGGTGTGCCTTTGGGTCATTGGCCATGCTTAAGCCATTCTACCTCACCCCACCCTGCAGACAGCAACAGATGTTGCAGTGTGTCTGGGGGTCTTTGGCCCTTACACTCACCCCGTTCCATAAGGAAATAAGCTGAGATGGGTACAGTATAAGAGAATGGGGTGAATGTTAGGGTCAAAGACCCCAAGGCACACCTCGATACCTGTCAATGGCTGCAGGGTGGGGGTGGAATGCCATCAGCATTACGGCCAACGAACCCAAGTCACACCCTCGACCCCTGTCAGTCTCTACAGGGTGGGGTGTCACAGTTGGAAAAGCTAACACCCCTGGCATTTGTTGGTATTTTCATTCCAAATTTTCAACATGGGCTTTTTGGGATCCCATCTCATAAACAGTGGCACTATCATTTCATTACTCAATCCCAAAAGGTGATGTCACACAGTGGCTGCGCGATTCAGTGCCACAGGTGTAAAAACACATTTTGGGCAGGATGTGAAAAATGACAGCTGTACTGCTCATGAGAAGGTGTGAAAAAATGGCAATGTTAAAAATCTAGAGTGAAAATATGAAAAATCGGCGAAGTTACGAGTGTGCGTAGAAACCGTACAACACACGCCTGTAACACAAGCAATTGTTGGAATTCTTTCACCAAATTTTCAATATGGGCATTTTCAGACCTCCCTTCATGAACAATGGCACTGTGATTTGTTTAATCTGTCCCAAAAGTTGATTTCCCACAGCGACTGTGCCATTCTACGTAACAGGTGCGAAAACACATTTAAGGCAGGATGTAAATAATGACAGCTGTAGTGTTCAAAAGGAAGTGTAAAAAAATGGCAATGTTGAACATCTGGAGTTAAAATATTAAAAACCAGTGAAGTTTCAAGCGTGCATAGAAACTGCAGAATGTACACTCTTAACGCTGTCATTTTTTTGAATTTTTTCACCAAATATGCAGCATGGGCTTTTTGGGACCCCATCTCATGATCATTGGCACTGTCATTTAGTTAATCAGTCCTGAAAGGTGATTCCGTACAGTGACTACGAAATTACCTTTTTGGACTGAGTTACAAAATGACAGTGACATTTTCATGAGGTGGGATCCCAAGAACCCCAAGTTGAAAATTTGGGGCCACAATTCCTAAAAATGGCTGAGATATCAACATAAGTTGAAACTCCCATTGACAGTCATTATACATGCTTACTTTGGATTCTTCAGTTTGCCAGTCGACTTTGAAGACCACAGATGCGTCCCACTCCACAGAAGATCACTACCCTCGACTTCCATAGGTAAGTATGGGGTAATGGGAGTGTGGGGGGGGTGGGTGCTCAATAGGAGGATAGGGATGGGGGATGGAGCAGTGGGTATACTACGGGGACTGCTTTCTTTTTTGCAGATGAAAATAAATGCTGCGGGATGGTTTTCTTAATATACAGGTTCAAAAACAATTTAGGACACACTGGGGTGGGCTCCCAGTGTGCCATATGAGTTTGGGGGGGACATGATGCTGACGGGGATTGGGGACCCCAGTTGGTAAAGAAAGTGAGCTTGTGGGGAGAGGAAACATGATGCTGATGGGGATTTGGCATCCCTGTCAGCAAACACGGTGAGCTTGGGGAGGTGGGGGGCATCCAACACCAGTGGCAGAAAAATAAATCTATAAAAAAAAATCTGGGCAGACGTAGGTGGGCTCCCAGTGTGCCATAATGGGGGGGATACATGCCGACTCGGGGAGTGGGATGGGCACCATGATGTCAGCTTTCTGGGGAGTGTGTGGCAGGTGGCAGGAACCGCCAATGTGGAAAGGTGCACAGGGGCTGATTTATTTATTGAAATGTTTCACCAGAAAAGGCACAGTGAACAAACAAGTTGCTCTTGTAGAGCAAGGCCTGGTGACAGAGTGCTCGGTGCTTGGCAGGAGTCAACGAGGTTGTGATGGAGGTGCTGCTGCAATAATGAAACTGTCCTTGATTGCAGCGGCAGATTAGTTTCAGCTCCTTGGCACTCTTTGAAGCTGCTGTCATTGCCAGCATGCACACTGATTGGCAACTGAGGAACACACCCACTAAAGCATCCCCTGCAATTGCCATAACACTGGTACACCTCTGAAATGTGTTACTACTACAAGATGTTACTTGTGCGTGAGCGCAAGCCAACATAAATGGACTGTTGGAAATTTGGGGTCAAAATAGGGGGGCATACTGAAAATTAGATATTGCCTCTCAGCAGGACCATCCTGGGTTAATACAATCTAGAAATGTGTAAAAGCAGGGCACTCATCTGGTCTATTCTGTGTAAATCTATAATAAAAATGTGTACAAGCAAGATCTGCTACAACAGCAATACAAGCAGTAAACATTCAGCATTGAGAAATGCTTGTGTTTATTGTGGCAGTCTCATGTTCCCTAAGCTACTGTTGCTCCTTCCTCCTCCTCAGTCATGAAGCAGCCTCTACATGTGTTGTTTTGAGCTGTGTTGCTGCAATGTGAGCTGAGCAGGGTTCAGCAAGTGTGTGCCAGCTGGTAGCAAGTTGGTGCATGGTCTCTTGTATTTCTTGATGGCATCCCATAAAATAAAAAAAATAAAAGCAAATATGCAAAATAAAAACAAATAAAAAAATCAAATAGTTCAAATAAATAAAGTCTTCATCATCCAAGTGACTGAGTACTGTAGCAAGCATTAGGAAATGGAGCAACAGATAGGCCAAGGATATGGTGGTATGGGATCATCCATTCACATCAAAGAAAATCCAGTGCAGAGTGGGCTTGGTCATAGACCATCTGCCTCAAAGGGATCTACAAGTATAGTTGAAGATGACAGTAGTCAAATAGTCCATAACATATTAAACATTGTAGGAAGCACTCACAGTAACACTGCAAAGGTTGCAGAATGAGCAATCATTGTAGAAATAAGCATTTGTCAATGCCGAATGTTTGCTTGCTGGTATTAGCATTAGAAATGTAGGAGTTAAACAGATGCAGAGTAGGAATGGCAGTGAAGTATTGAACTTCACACCAACCCCAGGCATTGGGGCATGTATTTGGGTTGTTGCCCATAACGCTCATGCCATTTCACCTCACCCTATCCTGCAGACACTGACAAGTGTTGAGGTTTGCCTTGGGGTGTTCGGCTTTACAGTCACCCCACTCCATAAAGACATATGCTGAAATGGGTGCAATATAGAATGGGGAGATCTGTGGGGCTGAACAGTCCAAGGCACAGCTCGATGCCTGTCAGTGGCTGCAGGGTGGGGAGTGGGGTTGGAATGGCATGAGCATTACAGTCGGCAATCCAAAGGCACATCCCTGATGCCTGTCAGTCTGTACAGGGTGGGACGTTATGGTTAGAAACCGTAATGCCCCGGGCATATGTTGGTATTTGCAGTACAAATTTTCAACATGGTCATTTTGTGGCCCCCACTTCATGAAAGCATTTGGGACCTCTTCTCATGAACAGTGGCACTGTATTTTTGTCAGTGTGTCCCGAAATTTGAGTTTCCACAGCGACCATGCCATTGTGCACCAGATGTATGAAAACACAGATTGGGCAGGATGTGAAGAATGACAGCTGTACCATTCATAGGGAGGTGTGAAGAGAAGGCAATGTTGAAAATCTGTAGTGAAAGTATTAAAAATGCTCAAACTTTTGAGTGTACATGGAAACTGCACAACGCATGTGTGTAACACAGTCATTTAGTGGAATTATTTCACCAAATTTTCAACATAGGCATTTTGTGACCTCTGCTCATGAGCACTGTCACTATGATTTTCTTAATCTGTCCCGAACATTGATTTACCACAGCAACCGTGGTATTCTTCGCCAGATGTGTAAACGCATATTTTGGGCATGATATGAAAAATGACATCTGTACTGTTCATAAGGAGGTCTGAAAAAATGCCAATGTAGAAAATAAGGAGTGAAAATACTACAAATTTGCAAAGTTACGAGGGTGTGTAGAAAGCACATCATGCACGCTTGTAACACAGTTATTTTATGGACACTTGTCACCAAATTTTCAACATAGGCATTTTAGGACCTCTGCTCATGAACAGAGTCACTGTGATTTTACATATGAACATACATACAAATGTATGAACATAATATGAATAAATCTGAGATGAGAACACACCAGTTGGTCTACATAAATCTGCCCGAGTGTGCAGCTAGCACCCTAGATTGCAGCTGCCCTAGCCTCCTCCCCCTCAGTTCCTTCCCCACTTGTCACAGCCTCTGCCCCTGACTCTTCCTCTTGCTTTATCCCACTTCTCTTTAAAGCTATTGACTGTCCTACATGTTACCACCCCCTTGGGCAGTGCATTCCAACTAGACACCACCCTCTAAGAGAAGTAGTGTCTCCTCATTTCCCTCTTGAAATGTCCTCCTTTCAACCTTAGTCCATGCCCCTCATCTCTCTTCCACTCCTCAGTTTAAACACCTCCTTGATGCTAGGTTTATTTACCCCCTCAGGTATTTAAATGCTTCAATCATGCCCCCTATCCCTCCTCTCCTCCAGTGTTTACATGTTCAGCTCTTTCAGCCTAACTTAATACTCATTTCCCTCCATCCCCTTTAACATATTTACTTCCCTCCTTTGCACCCCCTCCAGTAACTTTATATCTCTCCTCAGGTAGTTTAGGTGTGGTCTGCCACATATTGTTTCTTGTGCATGCGTACAAGCAGACATAAAAAGGAATAAGTAAAGAGTGCACCAGGTAGTGACACAGGCAGGAGGAGGAGGAGCAAAGTGGTTTGGCAGAGGTTGGGAATAGAGATGCAGATTGTGATTATATACCAGATTGGATGAACCTTCCATGTCCCCGAATGGTGTTTCCTAGCGACCCCCACCGCATTTTTCTTCCTGACTTGACTTGGACTTTGGCGGCTCCAGTTCTCCTGAGACTTCACTGCTTTGGCAGGAAAATCCTAGTCCAAGAAACACCCTTGCTCGAATGCCACCCTGGTGTAACTCTCCTGGAACCCTTTTTATTTAGCAGTGGTTCCCCATGGGAGGGCTCTGATTGGACTGGTTCCATCCTTGTTTTTGTTCCCCTGGATTCTACCTCGGGACCTCCCACTGAGGAGCTCTCACAGAGGGAAGCTTGTCATTTTTTCCAACTTGATGCCACCTCACTTATTCGACTTCAGTCACTCTTTCACTTGGGGATATTTCTTTCCAGCTATCCTTGCCTGTACTGGTCATGCCAGCCAAACTGCCTTGGTTCCCTTATGGAACCCCAAAACTCCACGGCCCTCTCCCCCCTTTCAAACCCCAACATCCTTAGCTGAATGGTACACTCCCTCTTCCCCGCAGTTCTTCTTTTCTCCCCTGTATCTAACTCCCTCCAGTCCCATGTGGGTTTTGCTCAGTGACCTCCTGCGCTGCAATGGTCTGGCATCTCCAGTTCAGCGCCTTCTGTTATCCCATTTCCTGTATCATGATTAAGTTTGAGTACAGAATTATTCAATGTCTGGATGGATGGGTAAGTGGTGGTGGTGGTGGGGGGGTTCCTGTGCATTTTGCTCTGTGCCGCTGGCCCTCACGTTCTGGAGCATGGGGGGTCCTTTATTTTTTTGTCCATGGATTTTTCCCCAGGCCTGGCACCTGCGAGCTTATACTCCCCATTACCTGGGAGCGATTCCCCTGACTTACTGGTCTTACCCTTATGTAACCTGTGTTCTTCTTGCCCCTGGTATGTTCTCAGTGCTTAACTCGCATGGTCCCAGCCCTGGGTGATGCTTCATTATGGGCCTTGGAGGTTGTGGAGTTTCCTTTCAGATTGACACCCTGCTCTTCATACTCTGATTTCTTGGAAAGAAACCCCGCTCCTTTATTCTTGTTGGGGAGGTATAGTTCATGGGATGCATCTGATGCTGTTGGGGGGGGGTGATGCTACAGTCTTTGCTCTATTCTTAGTTCTGGGGATGGTTGGGAGGGATGGTGGCACTTTATTGATTGGGGAGGGGCTTCTTTTCCTGTACTTATGCTTCTATCTCCCACTGACTTCTTCGGGTGAGTTCCCAAGAAATGTCTTCCAGGTCAGACTCTGATGCCTACTATCAGTTCTCCCAACATAGGGGAGAATGCAGGGAGTAAAGGACATCTGCCTCATGACCATCATTCATCCAATGTTTATGGAGTTTCTATCTCCCTCATGTAGTCACCTTTCTGTTCCCCTTGCAGCTCCCTAATGGTTTATTATGTCAATTGTACACCTTCCTTGTCAGTAACAGTGCTAGATTTGGTGGGAGAGGGAACAGTTATGTTTTTTTTTTGAGGGGCAATTTGGGAGGGCTGGGAGGAGGGGAGTGTGCCGCTACATGTTCACTTTTACTATCAGGGTCATTCTCTATGATCACCATGGCTAGTACCAATTTAAGATTGATGTCTTGGAACATACAGGGACTCAGAGACATGAATAAACAATACAAGATACTGAAGCACATCTCCATTTTAAACGCCCACATAAGTTTCCCACAGGAAACACATCTTTTTGCTCATGAAGCAACCCAACTCCGTAGAAAAGGGATCAGGCAGGTCTTTGCAGCTGGTGACTCATCTTCCTCCAGAGGGGTCGCAATTTTGATTAGATGCTCTGCCACCTTTCAATTAACTGCACAAAGGAAGACCCTAATGGTCGCTACATCCTTGTCATAGGCCTTCTTGGCTACCAGGATTTGGTTTTCGGTAGCATTTATGGTCCCATGGGTGGTGACCCAAATTTTTTCATGAGACTGGCAGATGTACTTTCACCTTATCTTAATCTCCCCCTTATACTTGGCAGAGACTGGAACATTCCTCTGACTCAAGACCTCGACAGATCCTCTACTCCTTTCAAACCTCTCTCCTCTGCCCAGCTAGCCCTGAGAAAATTCATGGAACTACTGGGGTTATGTGATCCCTGCAGGGTCCCCAACCCTTTGACCCATTCCTACTCCTATACTCCATGGTCCACCATACATTCTCTGGGATCGACTATCTTCTCATTAGTATGTCCTTACTTTCTGGCTTGGGCAAAGCCAGTCTTGAACCCATTGTCCTCTTGGACCACTCAGTGGCCTGGATCCTCCTCATGCCCTGTTCAACTCAACAGCGAGATACTACCTGGAAACTTAATACACAACTGCTTAAGGAGGACCATGTGGTCTCTAGCATCTCAGGTCTCATTCAGTCTTTTACTCTCACTAACCAAAACACCGTCAAGAGACAAGACCATGAGTGGTGCACCCTAAAATATTACCTGTAGGGTGAATTTATTAGGATAGCCTCAACCCATAAACACCGGAGAGAAGTGGAGGCCTTATCACTTCATGCACAAATCCACACATTAGAACACTCCCTGTCCTCTACCACCTCCTCTGATTCTTTAGCCAACTTAATGTCACTTCATGACAAATATGCCACCCTTCTTCAGGAAAAAACAGAGTACTCCATTCTCTTAATGAGGTCCACTTACATAGAGCAAGGAGAAAAGGCGGGTCAGTTACTTGCCCTCTGCTTACACCAACTTGAAACCTCCAGGCTCATCCCATCAATTACCACTCCTGATGGAACCCTAAAATCTATTTCTCGAGATGTGGCTTCAGTTTTCGAATACTTCTGCCCTTCCCCCCCAGTCCGCTTCGGAGATGTCGGCCTACTTAGACTCGGTTCCACTACCTGGCCTCACTGACTCTCAATGCACTATGCTGTCTGCTCCCATTTCTATTACAGAAGTGGAAGCCAGGATAAGTAGTCGTGCCCTGGATAAAGCGCCCGGTACAGGCAGCTTCCCTTCTAATTTCTGCAAAACCTTTCTCAAAGACTTATCCCCTCTTTTACTCCGGTTATATCAGTATATGTTTTCTGCCAGTGAATTGGACCCGTCTCTCATGGAAGCCACTGTAATTCTTCTCCTCAAACCTGATAAACCGCCCCTTAATCCTGCTAGTTACCGTCCAATTTCCTTACTGAACTGCAATCTCAAGATCATTGTGGAAATTCTAGCCACTTGAATCAGATCAGTCTGGTCAGGTTTTTTAAGCCCAGAATAGGTAGGATTTGTCCTGGGGCGATCCCCGGTTGACCACCTGTGGAAACTCAGTCATCTATTCCAGGTGGCCCAGGACTCCTCCCTCTCAACGGCCTTGGTCTCTCTCGATGCAGAGAAGGCCTTTGATATGGTCAATTGGTCCTTCCTCTGGTTAGTTCTTCATAGGATGCATTTTCCAGATTCTTTTATCCAGTGAATCCAAACACTTTACTCATCTCCATTGGCCAAGATCTACTGCAACGGGGTTTTTTCATCTGCTTTTTCCTTACACTCGGGTACATGTCAAGGTTGTCCCCTCTCTTTCTTTCTTTTCAACCTTTACCTAGAGCTGCTCATTCGACAGCTTAAGTCTTCTCCCCTTATCAAGGGAATTCAGATCATAGATCTTGCTCCCTCAATCTTGGTTTATGCCAATGACATTCTTCTCCATTTGTCTGACCCAGTCCCCTCCTTAACAGAGGCCTTTTCTATAAAAGAGCAATTTAGTTGTTATTCAATTATAGACTCAGCCTAAACAAAACTGAAGTCTATCCCCTCAATCATTTCACCCACAGTCTTGACTTTGTTTCCTTAGGGCTTAGATGGTCTCCCTGCTCTCTCCGATACCTGAGATTATCCCTTACCGCTGACCCTTCTCAATTAGTGAAGTTGAACCTTGAAGACCTCTTAGCGGTGGTTTGGCAAGATTTGGCAAGATAGAAGGCTCTTCCCATATCATTGTTGGGTAGAATTAACATAGTTAAGATGAATATTCTTCCCAGATTCTTTTATCCCCTAAGTCTGCTCAATGTTGCATTGCCCTCCTCCTCCTTCTTTAGATGCATCTACTCCCTGATCAACTCCTTCATCTGGCGAGACAAGACGCCCAGGCACTCGTACTTTAAGTTAGGGCTTCCCAAATCCTTTGGTGGCTTTCAACTCCCTGGCTTCCAGATGTATTTCTGGTCCAGTCATCTCTACAAGTTGGGGAAATGGTTATCCCCCTCATCCTATTTCTTGCCTTACATAATCTTTTGCCCTCTGTTCTGTTTCATATCGCTTGGAAGCTTCTTCCAGATCAGATTCTCTCTCTCTCTCTCTCTCTCCTATCAGGACTCCTCTCAAGGCTCTTTCTCAGATTTGCTCCTACCTAAAAATCCCTCTGGTCAACAATCCTGTTCAACCCATTCTAGTTAATCCTAATATTAAGATTGGCAACCGTCCCTTAACCATTGGTTGGCTTTCTTTACCACAGGACAATACTGTGGCTGATTGCTATTCACAATCCTCCCTCCTAACAACCCCTGAATTATTAAAGAAATTTTGTTTAGGCCAGTCCCAGGTTTTTAAAATGTATCAGCTTCACCATTTACTCTTACAACAGTTTGGCCCCTCTCACATATCCTCAGCTTATAGCGATCTTCGTGCGCTGATCGTGGAGTGGTCCCCCAAACCACATGGTACCTCCAAGCTGTATCTCTGGCTGATAACTGCTCATTCGTTCCTATCGGCAGCGGGCTCCAGGGTCTGGACCACCCTGCTCCCAGAAGTTACCATCAACTGGCTCTTGTTGTGGAAAGACCTCCACACTTATCTTTCTCAAGACCGGTTTAGACATTCTCAGTATCACATACTGAATAACATGTACTATACTCCTGTAAAATTAGTTAGTATGGCCCGTCTCTCCTCCCCTACATGCACAAGATGTGGTAAGGAAGAGAGTACTCTCCTGCACATTTTCTGGTCCTGTGAAAAGGTGTCATCCCTGTGGGAACAAAATGAAACCTGACGTGACCTGCTGCTGGGCCAGGAAGGCCTATTCCCCCTCGAGATCTGCATCCTAGACAATCTCTCGTGGATCCCGGTCCATGAGAGGAGAAACCATATGGCACTTATCTCTCCGGTGGTCAAGAAGCTACTTCTTTGACACTGATTAGACCAATCCCATTTCACATATGCTGCATGGCTACAGGAACTTTCTTTTTCCCTTTGTACTGAGCATATGATGGCTAGCCTCTGGCATTGTCTTCCCCAATTCAATAAGAAAAGGGTAAACTCCATACCCTCTACTTTCCCTGACCTAGACATGTTCCCTGAGTCCCTTTTTCCACTCCTTTATCTCCCTTTACTCAGTTCCTAGGCATGCTCCTCAGGAGCGGGGTTGGGTGGAATGGGTGGGGAAGGGTGTTCTGGGGAGAGGGGGATATTTTGTTGCTTGTGGGATCTCTGTATCTGACTACCTGTATTTTATTCCAAAAGTATGCATGTTGCTTGCCTTGACTTGGTTGTACTGTTCACTAAATCAATAGTTAAAATAAAAAATTTAAAGAAGAGTAGGCTTAAGAGGAAAACCCCTTTTAACAAACAAGGCCATAAACTACAACCATTGAAACTGTTGGACCCCTACCATAATAGGTGCCCTTATGCCAAACCATGCTGGGCCCAGGGTGAATTATTGACCAGGGGCCAAAAACAGGTGTGTTTGTTTCCAAAGGCTGTGCAAAATGACAAGCAGGAATAGCCTGCACAGATGTGTAACATAACGTTATTTTATTTTCAGTTGTACAATGGTATTCGAGGGACTGATGCATGAGTCATGAACAAGTCTGGGTCGAGTGAGCAGCAGCAAAGTGATATAGGCAAAATGAATCACTGGGAGTGGTGACAGCTTCTGTGTGATCTACTCTGCTCTTTTCTGCCTATGTGTCCAAAGAGAACATTGTTGGCTGGCTATAATTGAACTTGTACCTCAAGTCGCAAAATACATCTAACCTCAACCTGACCTGCCTGCCTCCCCCACACACACACACACACAAACACACTCAGTACTGGAGTCTGGTGACATGAGTCCAGCCACTGATTTAGTTTGCAGCAGTGGCAGGGCTGCCATGGGAGAGGCCTAAATGTTAAAATCACTGTGCCTCACCAGAAGTCATAGCTAGTGAATGATGGCAGAGGGAGTCATGAGAAGTGGTGGCAGATTCCCTGTGTTCTGTTACATTCTTTTCTGCCTCCCTTGTGTCCAGAGTGAGCACATTGTTCTTGCTGTGACTGAACTTGTACCTGAACTCCTAGCATACACTTACAATGAAGCCCAGAAATGCAGTGTCACAGATTCCTGCATGACAAAATGTATTAACTGCCATTGAAGCAGACATGTTTCCTGCCCGCCACCCAAAGAAGAAGTTATCATACCCTCGAAGCAGAAGCACCAAGGCTCAATATAAAAATTTAGAAACATATAATTTGAGAGCACAAAAAGAACTGCTTGGGGCACCCAGTCTGCCCAGATGATCCCTGTCTAGTCTACCTCCGCAGACCCTAAATGGTCTCCGAGGACCCTCCCTCCTCCCTGCCTATTTACTGATATTGCCCTATGTCTACCCCAAGCATGTTTGAAGCCCACTACTGATTTTGCCTCCACTACTTCCACTGGCAATCTGTTCCAGGTGTTCACCACTCTTTCAGTTAAGTAGTACTTCCTCACAGCCCTCTTTAATGTCCTGCTCTCCAGATTCATCACATGGACTTTGGTCCTCATGCTCTTTCTCAATCAAAAGGGCCTCCCCACTCTCCTCCTGCACCCAGTTCACCCCATGAGGTACAAGTAGGTCTCTATCATGTCCCCTCTCACTCTCCTCTCTTCCAAATTGTACATGTTGAGATTCCTCAGTCTCTCCATATAAAGCTTTTGATGCAGCCCCTGCACCATTTTAGCTGCCCTGCTCTGGACTGCCTCCATGCTTTTTATGCACTTTCTGAGGTGCAGTCTGTATAACTGGACACAGTATTCCAAGGAGGGGTCTCAAAAGTGAGCGGTACAGTGGCAACACCACTTCCCTCCTCCTGTTGGATATACCTCTCCTTATGCATCCCAGAATCCCACTGGCACTACCCACTGCTTTGTCACACTGCCCTGTCACTTTGATGTAATCATATAAGACACCTCAAGGTCCCTTTCCTACATTGTGACTGTCAGTACCTTCCCTATCCAGTTCTATTCACCAGGCTTTCTATGCCCTAAGTATATGATTTTAAACTTCTTGATATTGAACCCCCAACTGCCATGCTCTTGACCACTCTGTTGAATTTCCCAAGGTCCCTACAAATTTTCTCAACCTTCACATGAGTGTCCACCCTATTACAGATTTTGGTGTCAGCTGTAAAAAAGGCATATCTTTCCTTCTAGTTCTTCTGCAGTGTCACTTACGAAGACATTGAAGAGGTCCAGTCTCAGTGCTGATCCCTGTGGCACCCCACTGACCACTCTTCCCCCCTATATGTCTGGCCATTATGATTTTGTGCTGCACAAATATTAAATGAACCCCACTGATGCTGGTGCATGCTGGAGTGCTTTTCTTGTTTGTTTTGGCAAGGTTTGTTGTTTGAGAACACCCTATACCAAATCAGAGCACACACGGATTCCTAGTCCTTTTGTTTCCTGCAGTAACTCTGCTGCACAATTCTGAAGTATTGTTTTGCACCCTGGCAGGCTCCACTGCAGCACCCAACTGTACCTGGCTACCCCCGCCCAATCCCAGAGTCTGCTAGCATGAGTGCTAGCCACCTACTTCAGTCAACAGCAGTGATGACAGAACAGACATTGGAAGGTCCTGCCTGCTGAAATCCCAGTGCCTTATCATATGTGGCAAGTTGGCTCTGAATGGCAGCAAAGAGCAGTAACCAGAGCGAGTTGTTGGAAGCAGAGGCAGGCTCCCTGTGTGCTGCTCTGCTCTTTTCTGCCTGCCTAGGTGTCCAGAGTGCACATCATTGTGCTGGCTGTAATTGAACTTATCCGCAGACAAGTGATGGGGTATATGGACTTCAATCAGCCAGTAAATGCAAGGTAAATTACTTACTGGAATTGAGCTTGTCACACTAGACCAGCTAAAACCAAAAGTGTTTCACCTTTATAAGACTTTCTTAGCAGGTCAGGTTCTAGAATCACAAAAGGATTTTATTTTATTTTTGTATCTTTCCATGCTATCAAAGAAATGGTCAAGTCTTGCAAAAATATATTAAACAGGCAAATAGCTGCTAAATAGTGACTCGCATACCTGGATAAGACAAACTACCTGATACAGTAACAGTTAGTTCCTTTGTTTGCTGTAAAAGTATAACAAGTACCATTTTTAGTATTAAATTGTCACTATTTCATTCCTTACCGCAGAACCTTAGTCCATGCTAAATCCTGTGCTTGCTTGCAATTTAACTCCCTCCTGCTGAACAGTGTAGTAATATTAAACACATTAGCATCATCACTGTTTTTCGTAATCCCCTCTGTAAGAAACTCTGTTTGCATTGTTGTCTTATTATGCTTCTAATGAAGTGCAACTGGTTCAATGTTCGCTGCCCATGTGAACAACTACAAAGTATTATGTACAGAATAATGTTTATTCATGGTACCCACTATGGACAAAGCCTCTTGTGATTTCTCATACTGCTTCTAATCAGATAACAAATGTATGCTTTTCTCTTGTTTAGCATTCCATCAGCAAACAAATCAAAGAATCATAACAGCCCTCATAGGACATTTCTTACACACTTCTCAACTTTATAAATGTAGTTATTCACTTGAAAATTCTTTCACTATAACCATAAAACAAAATGATCTCCAAATCACAACTCAGACAGCCATCTCGCCTCCATGTTGAGAGTGTAAATACAAAAATATATGAACAAAAAGAGGAGTGTCCCTGCTAGAAGATAAAATCTTTAGCTTTTATTATTTGGTTCTTTCACAGCTCCCATGGCTTTTCCTTCCCAGAGCTCTGGCTGCATCTAATTGCAGCTATTTGTAGGTGCTTCCTGGATCAGACGGTGATGGGCATGCACCCTAAGAAAGCCTTATCAATTTAAAATGTTGGTGGCTTGAGCAGGTCTGGTTGGCCAGGCTGAATTTCAAGAAATGCACCCTATTTGAATTTACTGGCAAAGTGAAATCCATATGTCCTATGTTTTGTCTGTGGTTCTTTTGAGTAGGAACTACACTCCTCACTGTTGTTCTTAATTTTTGTAGGTTTTGTGGCCAAGATGGTTTGGATCATGTAATTAAACTTGCACCTGAACTTGTAGCATACATCTAGCTGCCAACAGCATCTGCCTGTGCCCCCACATCCAATTCTTGAGTCTGATGGTATGAATGCTAGCACACTCCATCAATCAACAGCATAATCAAAGCATAACTGGACCATACCTGTTTCCAGTGAGCTGTTGAGCAAGGCCATCAGTGGGGCAGCTAGCACTTCCCAGAGTTATTTTACTACCCTTAGGGGCATCCTGTCTGATCCCATAATTTTGTCCACCTTCAGAGCTATAAGTCCTTTCAGGACTCTTCCCTCTGAAAATTGACTTTCTCCCCCCATTCCTGTTACTCCCTATTGGTGCCCCCCTGAGGTCTGATCAGAAGTACCAGTTCAGGATGTCAGCTTTTTCTTGGTCCCATTCTGCACAGTCTTCCACTTCTGCTCTTCTAGTCCTCACTATCACTCTCCTTGCTTTCTTCTTCTCATATATTTCAATGTGTAATACACAGCTCAGTGCTTGTGGTAAATAGAGCTCATAAGTTAGTTATGACAAAGCTAGAAGACCTATTTGGTCCATACTGCTTGCCATATTTAGTTTTAATTATGCCGGTACCCCAAGATACCTTTACCTAAAAGAAATGTATCTAGGTTCTTTTTAAAAACCTGCAATGAGGGACTAGAGATCACCTACATGGGCAGTTTGTTCCAGATTGGCACGACCCTAATGCTAAACCAATGTTTTCTTTTAGTGATTTTATACTTATCCATCTGCAACTGGAAGGGATGTGCTCTTGTTTAGTACAGTTGATTTTTTAATTTTAGCCCTGTTAATTCCCTCAACTTAGTGTCTGTGAGAGTTTTATAAACCAAACACGTCTCCACACATTCTCCTATATTCCAAGGTATATAATCCATATTTATTTAAATGAGTTTGGTTCCTGCACCCTTTTATTCCGTCGATCATACGTGTAGCTCTTTTCTGCACCCTCTCCAATGCTGCAATCTGGTTTTTATAGCCTGGTGACCAAAACTGGGCACAGTACTCCAGGTGAGGCTGTACCAGTGAGCCATAAAGTGGCAAAATAACCTTGCTCCTCCTGGAACCAATATGTCTGTTTATGCAGCTCAAGATATTCCCTGCCTTTTTCACAATTAGGCTACGTTTGTTAAATTTCAGGTAATTTTGGATCCTTACTCCTAAGTCTCTTTCATCAGTGACTTCTCTTAGGGTTTGCTCATTTAACCTATATGTGGCCCTCAGATTGTTCCTACCAAAGTGCATTACAGTGCATTTATCTGTATTAAATACTAGTCTTGAACTGTGTGCCCAGTTTTGTACTTTTTTTAATGAATCCTGAATTTTATCAATGTCCAGGCTATTTTTAACAATACAGCCGTTCCTTGTATCATCAGCAAATTTTGCTTCCCAGGTAGCCCCTCCGGTTGTCATTGAATGTCTATACATATATATATATATATATATATATATATATATATATATATATAGGTATATATGTAGAGCTGAGTAAGTTATAGTTTGCACTTAGATGCATTTGACTGGATAGTACACAGGTCAATGTTTGTAGTATGTAGGACCTGAGTACAAGTGCTTAGATATATCGAGCTGGAATGGTACATAGGTCAGTACTTGTAGGACATAGGAATTGGATGTAGTATGGCTGATGCTTAGACACATTTGAGCCGGATATGATTTAATGTTGTTAGAGCTTAGTCTTTTGGACTTTTCTCTATATCCCACCTTTGTAGGGATGTTAGGCAAGTATAATTGAAGGCCCAGTGCAAGGTGGGACAAGCGTGCCGGAGAAGGAGGAAGAGGTAGGGGAGGATGTAGGGTGAGTCCGCTCACTCTAAGCACAGGGAGCAGCAGCTGGAGAGTTATGTAGAGAATGAGGAAGGAGCTATGTCCCCCCATTGAACCTCAGGCCAAGTCTTCCAATTCAATGTGTGATACATAGCTCAGTGTTTGTGGTACGTAAAGCTGAATAAGGTATAGTTTGTGCTTAGATACATTTGACTGGATAGTACACAGGTCAGTGTTTGTAGTACGTAGGAACTGAGTACAGTGGTTAGTGCTTAGATACATTGAGCTGGAATGGTACATAGGTCAGTATTTGTAGGATGTAGGAACTGGATGTAGTATGGTTCATGGTTAATCACGTTTGAGCTGGATAAGATATAATGCTGTTAGAGCTTAGTCTTTTAGGCTTTTCTCTATATCCCACCTTTGTAGGGATGCTAGGCAAGTATAGAGTTGAAGGCCCAAAAAGAAATATAATTACTGAGTGATAACCTCCTCCAACTCCAGAGAGTGTGGCCAGTAGCATGCATGAGAGAGAAAAACACCCTTGGGGGAAATCTCCAAGGATCCCTGGCTACTAACATGCCTGTCCTCTGGGCATACTAAAGAAGAGTAATCCTAATGTAAGAAGTATTGCTATGTTGTCTTCTCACCAACTCTAGAGTGGTAGATTAAAGGTATATCCTGTGGCCAGCAGCAAGATGGTAGTCCTGGATATGAGTATTGGCGAATGAGAGTCCATCATAGATACAGTAGCTTAGTAGATTGGCGAATCCAGACAGTAATATACTGTAGAATAGAAGGTGAGGAACTGTGCATATTCAGGCAGCTTGGTTTAGTGCTGTTCACAAAATCACAACTTGGAGGCATGAGAGTGGAATTAGTTAGTGGCAATCTGGAGCACAAGGAAGGAGCAGTTGTTCAGAGAGATGTGATGGAGTATGGTGATTAGGCTGTTAGGCTCTTCATTGTGGAACCAAAAAAGAAACTGGAGATCTGACAAGATTCAACAAGCATGATTACAGTAGAGAAGGTACCAGGCTCCTCCTTTTTGTGGAGCAAAGCAAGAATATGGTGTACCAGCAGCCAGACTCCATTGCAGGGGAGAACTAATAAAAAAACCCAAACCCAGAATGGGCAAAGTGGGCTGTGCAGGTAAACAGTTGTGTTTTAGGGTGAAGTAGGAGTGTGCTGAGCATGTAGCAAGGTCCTATGTGTAGGTTAAGGCGTAATGATAAGCTCATTTTGTCATCCAAGGTGAAGGACTGACTTGAGCAGGGTTAGATATTCTGGAGGGGCATACAGCAATTAGAAGATATCCACAATAAGCTCAGCAAGCCAGAACGGCAGGATATAAGGATGGAGAACCTGGTGAGGAAGGCATCCTTCTGCGCAGTCCAGAGGGAATGGAAGTAGGATCCGCAATGACATATTGAATGGAAGGAGAGCTAGGTACGATCAGAGGAGGAAAGTCAGTTGTTGAAGTGGAGAGAAGAGAGGTAGGTGAGGCTAAGGTCTGTAAAAGAGTTCCAAATCCAGCTGTCAACATCGACACGGAATAGGAGGTCCACTGAACAAGAATCCTGCAGAAAGAGGGGTCCAGCTAGATGAGACATCTGGGATGATTGATATTCTGAGCTCTAAGGATCTGAGAGAGACTATGGGTAGCAGTGAAGGACAGGGAGCAGAGCTGATGATGAGTGCCATCAGGTACCAGTTGAGGGAGTAGACTCTTAGAGGAGACTGTGATCGGTGGATGCCAACAAGGAACAGTGAAGAGGCAGGAGTCTAATATGAATACAGACTGTCAATAGCTGGGTCCAAGTCATAGAAGGTTATAAATCGAGCACCGAGCTGTGGGGAATTCAGAGCTAGGATGACCAAGGAATGAGGAATACTCCATGGAGTGCAGAGCATTGATTACAGTTGGTAATGGAGCAACTAGAAGGGAATGCAGCAGAATGAGTAGTGAACAAAGATTTGGGAGGCCTGGCAGGCAAGCTGTAGCAGAAATTCCTGAGTTCATAATAAGCCAAGTGATATCACTCAGGCAATCTAGTAGGTATCAGGTGGCAACAGACAGTATAGGAGACCCTAGCAGGGTCCACTGTGATGGTGAAGGAAGCTGCAATATAGGAGAATGCTGAAGGTTCGATGGAGCTGAAGTGGCAAGACCCACACTAGGTTCACCATCACATGGTATAATATGCTCCGAGTAACAGGACCCCTGTGGCGTCCACCTGAGTAACTTTGTGCATTTGAACTATGAAGAGGGATCCTTTGTAGAGCGTGTATGAGTTGGGAAGACACCCCCCGGTCAGCTTCAGTGAAATCACATGGTCCAATGAGGAAGAAGAATGAAGGAAATCAGCAGGTACCATGGGAGTATAGTGCTGAAGAAATGCCCAATTGTGGGCACGATGTTCGATGGTGGAAATGTGAGGTAGCCATCTAAGTCCTGCAAAAGCGAAGATTGAGCACTGTATTCCATGACAGAAGAATGAAGCAGGTGATGAAATGGTGAAAATCCATTGATGTAATCAGGCGGAAGCGTAAACCTTTTCAGGGTATAGTCAGGAAGGAGTAGATGGGGCAATGACGGAGGCCACTAGATGCGAGATTCAAAGGAGGTTTACCTCTAGGTGATCCAGTGTTCCTGATAAGCACATTAGAAAGGACCCCTAAGAGGTCCAACAGAGGCATATAGAGTGATGGAGTAGTGAACGAGGCCCCCCAGGGGCAAGTAGAAGCAGCCAAACCTCCACGTAGGTCTGCCAGAGGAGGAGTAGTGTGATTGAGTCGGGTTAGCCACAGCAAGCTAGCCGGACGAGCAGGACCCAATGTGGGTCCCCACAAAGAGTAGTAAAGTAGCAATCGAGCTAAACCTCCACATAGGCAAGCACGACCAGCTGGACTAGCACGTAGGTCAGCCAGAGGAAGAGTAGAGTGAGTGAGTTGAGCTGGCCTCCATGTAGGCCAGCCTGACAGGCAGAACCTCGATGAGGTCTGAGCCTCCAGGATGCCAGCTGAATGGCAGAACCCCGAGAAATCTGGCTGGACCACAAGCAATAAGTGGTGGTGTAATAGCCCAGGTGGCCTGTCATAGGAAGAGGGAGCTAAATGACTTAGAGTATCGGTAAGCAGAAATGGTGGTAAGGTGGCTCGGAGACCTGGCATGTAACAGGTGCAACATGTCCAATGGCAGCATTAGCGGAACATGTTGGCCCACTACATGATAGCATCATGGGGGAAGGTAGCACAACAAGCAGTAGAGAAAGGGCAATGAAGGAGTCAGCCAGTGTGGTAGTCTACAGAAATAGTCACAGACAGCTGAGCCCTATAGGAACTCCACAAGTGTCCAGAATCAGCAGCTGAAGTAAGCGAGACTGGAAGAAAATGGGGTTCTCCAGGAATATGCTGTGGATTACCAGAACCAAGACAACCAAGTTGCCTCTGGGGCAGAGCAGGGAGATGCAGAGAGGAGTGAATCCAAGGCTGGGGCAGTGAGGCAGTGGCTCACACTGCAGGAGTGGCAGGGCAGACATTGATACAGCCATGGTAAAAGGGACCTCAGGAGTCGTTGCTAAGATAGTTTATGGTAACCTGGAAGTGTAGCATCTTTAATGTAGCTCCTGCCTTGATAGATATAATGGAAATGGTAAGCAATATTGTTTTATATGTTAGGTAGTATTCAGAGAAGCTGGAGAATCAAACAGTGTCAAATACCTAGGGCATTACAGGAGCACAAAGAGAACATCAGCAATGGACATCATCCACAAAACAGTTAGTATGAACTTCAAGAAAGGGATTGGAATCCCACCTCAGAAACAGTAAGTTGCACTTCAAATACATTCCCCCAACACAATGCCACATTTAGGTAACTGGTCACCACATCAATAACAAAAAAATGTTACAGTCACTGACCAAGATAAAGTCAAGGAAAGTAGTCCTGGCCGTAATTCTGCTTGTGGTCCCATAACCTAAGCAAGCAAGTGAAAAGTAAAGGTATAAGCATTGACAGTGCCCCAGTAGTAGGCTGCTATTTCTCTGCTGGTGAAACAGCATGTTAATGTTGTCGATCCTAGAGTCAGTTGATCAAGATGCAAAGGCACAGAAACAATCCAAGGGTCCCCACCTGTTGAGCCAACTAGGAGCGGGGAAGTACGGTATGCAGGCGGTGCACCGGCCACAATATGTGAAGCTAAGTGTGGACCATTACCCAATTGATGAAGCAGAGGGGAGCGCACTGAGTAGGAGCAGCATGACCAGAAATGCTGTGAGGAGGTAGATAAGGATCGCAAACAGAGGCAGTCCTGTGAGAGAGAGCTGGAGCAAGGAGCAGGCTAGGTAGTGGGATGAAACTACGCAGGAGCAGCATAGGCGGTACTGGTGACCAGAGGCTGGCAGAAAGGAAGGGGCCCCAAAAAGAGACAAGAACAAAACAGAAGACAACACTGGATATGAATGAGTGGGGAGGGAGGGGAGTGAGGGCAAAAGAAGCCAGGGCAAGATGAAAAAAAATGGAATGAAGAGAGGGGTGACAGAACAACAAATGAAGGAAGGGACGAGAGGGGAGAGGGGCACCAGAGTATAGGAGGAGAAGAGTGATCCCCAGCCATGCAGCACCAGCAAGTCTGCTCTCTCTAAGCAGAGGGAGTGGCAGCTGGAGAGTTATGTGGAGGATGGGGAAGGAGCTATGTCCCCCAATTGATCCTCAGGCCAAGCCATCCAAGTATCTGAAAAATGTCTAATTCCCTTTAGCGATGCTTTTGGTGATCCTTTCCTCTGTCTGCTCCTTAGCTCCTATAACTTCCTTACTTGCTTCCTTCTTCTTTACTTGGTATACCTGCCGGTCCTTTCCCCTTTTTGTTTATTTATTCATCTGGAATGCAACTTTTCTTCCTTCTCCACCTTTGACACTTCCTTAGAGAACCAAAATGGGCTAATTTTCCTTCTGTTTTTACTCACTTCCTTCACGCAAAGTAGAAGTAGTAGTAGTAAAAATGTTATTCATAAAAAACTTTATGAACTGGGATGATGCTTTATTGGTTGCTTTAAATATGCCCTCCCTTTTTGTTTTCCCAGTGTACATCTATACTTCCCTAGCAGTTCCCCCTTCAAGGTAGTTTCTGAAGCAGTTTCCCATTTCTTTATAACTGGCCCTTCTAGAGTCTAGGACACTCATCCTCATGTGATTTGCCTCTGTTCCTGTCTTTGTTAAGCCACACTTTATGGTGATTATTGATACCTAGGGGATGGCCCCCTGTGTCATCACTGTGATTTATGCAAGACCCTGGTTTGATTTCATTAAATCAAAGAAGGGACAACCATAGGTATGTGTTTGAATATAAATGTGGTTTGGGCCTTATCCCAGATTACTTAAACAATAGGCTAAATTTTAGGTCTATTGATCAGTCATTGAGGAATGCTTCTGTTCAGGAATTATCTATACCAATTACGAAAACTAAATGTTCCCTATACTGTTTTAGTCAATTTGCCCCTATTTTTTGGAACAAACTCCCGTATGAATTTAGGAGGTTAGATATTTTACCCCCATCTGTTTTTATGTTAAAATGATACTTGTCATCTCATGTACATGTTTATGATTGTTACAGATGACAAATTGTATTGTAGGTATGTTGTATTTTATCTGCATTTTGTAATTAGGTCACTACCGTGAATGAGCTTATGCTCAATGGTTATATTCATAATTAACAAACAAAACAAAAAACATCTGTAACTCTATCCCTGTTTGCAAGCACCAGGTACAGCACTGTCCTATAGATACATAAGAAAAAGCAGTGCTTCACTCTGACTCCAAAAAGTAATATTTTATTGAGGTGGCTCCAATAAACAATTACCATTGTGCTTCAAGGAATTGAACCCTCTGCCCCATCCCTAGTCAGTTTTAATACAAGCTGCTTGAGAAAATACACTTGTAGGGTATCAGTGATAGCCTGGCTCCTTGACAAAACCACAGCTGTAGGATTTCACTCCATGTCTGGCAGAATAAAGTCATCAACATGCAGCACCTCCCTCTTACTTGCCATTTTGTAAATGGCTTCTCCAAGTGCCTTATTCAGCTCCTCTCCCTGTGCTGGATATCTGTGCTCTACTTTGGCACAGATAGCAGCCCCACAGGCTGTCTCCAGGATAACTCACATTACCTCTAACCCTTTATTTTTCTCTCTCTGCCTCTGTACCTCAATAGCCATGATGATTCCAACCCTTACATATAATGCAACCTCTCCTCCCTTCCCTGTCCCTCCTGAGCAGAGAGAAGCCCAGTATGGGCATGTTCCATTTGTGGTGCTCAGTGCACCCTGACTCTGTTATGGCCACAGATCTAGATTAATCTCTACCATAATGGCTTCCAGACCATCTACAAGGAGGGCATTGATGCAGCAGCACTGCTTTTCAGTAATGCCCCCTTCACAGTACTCATTGGTACAAGTTCACCCAACACAAGGCAGTTTGTTTCATCTCCCAGCACCAAACTCACTTATAGCCCCCCCCTTCCATATCACTGCTTTTTATTTATTCTCTGATGGTCCAGACTGAACACTAGACCCATTAGGTAGTGGAAGGGTGAGGACCAGATTTTTCCCCCAATAGATCCGGTTGGGTACTGGACCTGTCAGGTAGTTGGGAGGAGAGGGGCAGATGTTTTTTATTTTATTCCTGATGGGCTATGCATGGCATCAGACCTGTCAGGTAGTTTGGAGGAGGAGACAGAATTTGTTTTTACTCCCTGACAGTCTGAGTTGGGCTTGGGATTTACGAGGTTGTTGAGAGGAGGCAGATAGATTTTTATTTCCTGATGGTTCTGGCTTTAATATAATTTCAATTCAATTCAATTTAGTTTTATTAGAGGGATTTAATCATTGAGACAAGCTCACTTGCAACTAGTACATGTACAGAACTGACATATAAAGTTTCAGTAATAAAAGTAAAAGTAAAATATATATGCATTGTCAATAAACACACTTTCTGTGAAACATTTAGTGTACATGAATCAACATGTTATCTCTTGATCTCCTTCACATTCTGATCTTTATGTAATCCCTCTTACTCCAGAGTAACAGGTACAGTTCTATGGAGTTGTCTACTCAAACCATGCCTTCACGATCTTAATGGTAGTCACCCTTGCCCTGAATAACATGGAACTGTACTGGCAAGGAGTACTATAGCTGGGTGATGAAGTATCTGTATGACAATGTAGAACTTTGGGTTCCTGAAGTAAGACCATTCGCAACTGTATACTATTTTATTTTGTGCAGCTATGAAGAAAACCAGTCAATAGCCATATTCCCCAGTCCAATTTCATCCAATTTTTTAACTGCTATTCCATGATCCACCATGGTGAAGGCTTTGGAGAAATCAACAAAGATGGCCCGATAATGGCCCCTATGCATAAAGGGGTGGAGTAGCTATGCACCATGTATCTGCAATGCAGAGCCACTCCACAACCCATGTGCCCCCCCATACAGAATGCACTAACCGGGGCACACAGCCCCTATGCACACGATCCCCCAGCTGCACGGACAGCAACATGCCAGGGGTGGGCGGGGGAAGCGTGGCGGCACTAGGCGGCAGTCACTATGCTGCATAGTGCTGTCCACAGGGGTGTGAAGGGCAGTGCAGGCTATGGCGGGGGGACCCTGCTGTAATGGCTGTACACGGCTATGCCCCTGCACCCACGGGGTCCTGCCTACCACAACCAGTCCTGAGCTCCCTCCCTCTAACATTCAGAGCCCCCGATCCCTGCATCTCACCCCCACACATACATGCTCTGTCCCTGGTGCAGGCAGTGGAGGAGGTGTGCAGTGGGCATTGCAGCTGGCTGCCCATGGCCGTAACCCCCCTGCCAGTTCTGGGGGTCAGGGTGATGTGGATGGTGTGGCAGGAGGAGATGGAAGTGATGTCTGTGTGCAGCTGGTGGTATTGCAGTCCCAGGGCTGGTGCCCTACTGTGTGCAGGGGGAGTGGGGTTCCACTGACAGCAGCCACCCATGCAGTGCGTGGGTGCCGATTCACAATCCTGGTCCCATGTTGTCCTGTGAGGGGGTTCCATTCTTGGTTCTAGGCAGAGAATTCCATTGGCCTCCCACCTGGGACCACAACTCCATCCTGTCTACCCCACGTGAACCTGCATGCCAGGGGGGTGGGGCCACAGACAGGTGGCCAGTGGTCTTGAATGCCACTGGTGTGCACCAGTCCACAGGTGTGGAGCTCCATGCGCAGGGTATGCACCTCTGGCACATAATTACCACCCCTATGTGCATAGGGCCCTTAGTGTTTTAGAGTCCATAGCTTTGCCAATATTGTCCAAGACTCTTAACATGAAGGAGACTGTACTATGGTTTCTTTAAAACCCTTTTGGCATGGGTCTTGAAGGCCACATTTGTCTTTGTAATCCTGCAACTGGTTTGCAACTAAACTCTCTGTCACGCTCTCTATACTGTAGACAGTACACACACTCCCTGTCATTCCATATGGTGACCGGCTAAGGTGGTGAGACGAGGGCTGTGCCAGTCACCATATCAGATCCCCCGCATGACACAGGCCAACTAGGTATGTGGTGGTGGCAGAGTGGTGTGCTTCATATGGGCTGTGTGTGTGGGGGGGCTGCTATCCACCAGGGAACAAGGTGACACAGGGACAGGAGCTTAGCAGGGTGGGAGGTATCACTGAACATCAGGAACAGCGGAACTGTACACCATTTGGAGACTGGAGGGTGGGGGATGCCACTAAACACCAGGGAATATCTAGACCATTACAGGGATGGGTGTTGGGAGGGCAGGGGTGCCACTAGATGCAAGGGACAATCTAAACATTTATGGGGATAGGTAATCAGAGAGTGTGGGGAGTACCACTAGACTCCAAGGAATACTTTATGCATATAGGAAGAGGAATCGGAGGGCTGGAGTGCCACTAGACACTAGGGACAGCATGCATTGTATGGTGACAGGTGACCAGAGGGTGGAGGGTACTAGTCAACACCAGGGAGTGCATGTATCTGAAGGGAGTAGGCAGTCATGTGGCCCCTTAGCACTTTGCATGCCCAATGGGCTAATTTGCATGTTGAGTGTTGAATATTATGCCATGTCTCCTGTGCTATCAGGTCTGGAGGTACAGTTCCCTGCACTTCCCTATGGGCTGCATACAGCCCAGATCCATATTGGGGCAACACTACTCCACTTAGTGCTGTGCCGACATGGCCCTTTATTCTATCTGACTGAATATAGCAACCTCTGGGTCAGGTGCAAAGGCAAGCAAGGCACAAACCATTGTGCACTGCTTTTGCCCATATTTGAAAATCAGGCTTCGGTGTCTTAAAGGTGCCTGGACTTAATGATTCTATTACGATAGTTCCCTGCTGAAAAAATAATGCCTATGTAATACTAGGTATGGTTATTTGAACTGTTTCATGTAAGTTATTGCTAGTAATAGACTGTACGTATACAAAATATCAATATAGGTTTTGCTTCTTGGCTATCTTTTCAGATATAGTGCCTCTGATGCCTTTTTCAGTATGAATATGTTATTGAAAGGTATTCTGACCCTTTGACCTCCCACTGTAGGGCAACTCCCTGTAAGCATAACAGTAAATTGCAGTTTAAAATGATAATTTCTTGCTATAACTGCCATATCGCTTGAACGTATTACTATGTGCATGACACTATTTTAGTAGTCAGTATCTGTATTAGGCATATGTAGCTACTGTAATTCTAGTACGAGCATATGAATGGTTTAGTGATTGCTTTGGATTACCAATCTTCTAAATATTTGACTATGGGACTCTAATTAGGTCCCTGACAATTTATTTCATTATAAAATGCTATGAAGTTTTGATGAGCATATTACTATCTGGTGACCTGTATGACCTCCCATGTTATAAAAAGTTGTAAACGTTGAAAATAATATATATATATATATATATATATATATATGCTTCTATTTTTCATCTCTTATTCTAGTACATGATGCATACAACTAAAACAAAGTATCTCTCTCCTCTACTTTTTTTGAATGGGTTACCACTGCCAAACAACATCGAAATGACAGATTGAGATTGTTACAGCTGCCCATGGAGCTGCTCTGGTGTTATGTGAAAAGTTCTTATATTATACAATGGCTTAAAAAAATACTGATTCCTTATTGACTGGTACAATTTACACGTTGTAAATTGTAGCATCACCAATGAGAATAAGTGCCAGCCAGCCTCACCTCTAAAATCCATCCTAGCCCTCAAAGTCAACAGCATAAAACCATCATGTTGAATCCCCGCTAAAAAGCCATCTCACAGAACTACTGATCTGCTCCCATTCTGATCCAGCTGACTTGCATAACCAGCAAGAGGTGTAGCAAATAGGCAAGGCATGGCTAGGCAAATTTTAATTTTACAGTGCCCAATCTCAGAGGCTCAGGGTGCTTCACATTAAAACAAGAGATAAAACAGGTACATGAGACAGGCAGAATAACATATCACAATAGATACATAAATACCATAAAATCAAATCAACAGCATACTAAAACAGCACTGGTCAGAGTACTTCATTTGGGAAGGCCAGGGTGAAAAGATGAGCCTTGAGACCCCTTTTGAAAGCTTCGACTGATGGGGCCTCCCTAAGAGGTGGAGGTCAAGCATTCCACAGGACCGGACTGGCGACACTAAATGCCCTGTCACTGGAGGTTCTCAGCCTGGTCATGGGAACCTCAAAGAGGCTCCTGGTGGAGAAGCGGAGGGAGTGGGCCAAGGTGCAGGGTGTTAGGAGCTCAACCAGTTATCCAGGTCCTAGCCCATGCAGGGCCTTATAGGTGATAAGATTCACCTTGAAGATAGCCCTCCACCTGACAGGCAACCAGTGCAAAGAATGGAGCACCGGATCACATGACTAGACCTCAAGAGGCTTGTCAGCGACTGAACAGCAGCCTTCTGAAATAGTTGAAGTCAGTGGAGGGTACCTTCAGAGACCACAAAGTAAAGAGTATTGTAGTAGTCAAGCCTTGAGGTCACAAAGGCATGTACCTGGTGGGCAGGTCATCAGCTGCAACCAGGGGTTCGATCCTGGTGATATTCCTCAAGTGGTAAAAAGCACTTTGGAAAACAGCTGACACCTGAGCTTCAAGTGCCAGTCTGTCATCAAGGATTATGCCAAGATCTTGCACCCTAGTGGAGGCCAACAACAGCACTGGACCCAGATGAAGATCCGACATCCTAGCATCAGACACTCCCACAACCCGACTCAATCACTAGTACCTCTGTCTTGCCCGGGTTCAATCGCAACCAGCTGGAGGACATCCAGTCATTGATCTTTGCCAAGCAGATGTTAAGCACTTCTATGGCGTTCGATGTTCCCAGGGAAAAGGACATATACAGTTGGGTATCATCTGCACAGCAGTGAAAACCCACATTGTAATGCCTAATGAGTTCACCAAGTGGCAGCTTGTACACTGCAAATAACATGGGTGACAAGATCAACCCTTGAGGCACTCCACAAGGCAGGGGCTTTGAGGTGGAGGAGAAATTACCCATAACCACCCATTGCTTCCTGCCAGAGAGAGAAAAGACCAGTGAATAATAGTGCTGGCGAGTCTACAATACTCTCTGAGGTGATCTAGCAGCACCATGTGATTTACAGTGTTAAAGGTTGAGGAGAGATCCAAGAGAACAAGAACTGACCTTTCTCCTGTGTCTCTCGCCCCCCTAAGAAGATCATTATGCACCCTAACTAATGCTGTTTCAGTAATATGCTAGGCCCTGAAACCTGACTGGAATGGCTCATAGATATCAAAGGTCACAAGGTGCTCCTTGAGCTGCTGTGTCACAATTTTCTCAACAACCTTATCCAAAAAGGTAAGTTTGGAGATAGGATGGTAATTTGCCAGAATGTCAGGGTCGAGAGATGGATTCTTCAGGAAAGGCCTAGACAGAGCCTCTTTTAAGGCATCTGGAAATGCCCCCAATCAGTGAATCAGTGAACACTTGACTATTTCAACAAACACTGGGCCAACGGAACCAACACATCTCATCAAGAAAAGAGTCGGTGGCAGGTCCAGTTCACAATATGTGTGCTTTAGCCTGGAGATAACCTCAATGACCTCGGCCACCTCCACTGGTTTAAACTCCACCCATACAAATGGAGCACCTTGACTCCCCTCAGGTTGACCACTGTGGACTACAGTGAGGTGCAATTATGGGATCCCCTGATGGATAGAGGACACCCTATCAGAGAAGAACTGCGCAAACTCCTCACCTAATGTGAGTGAAAAGTTTTTTTTGGGCTGTAGACAGACTGGATGTAAAAGTCTGTCTGCAGTCTTAAAAAACTGCGCAGGTCAGTTCCTCTATGCAGCAATCTCCCTGGACAGAAACTCTGCCTACTTGTGTGTGATTGCCCTCTGGTACTCAGAATAATGAGCATGCGGGGATAGTTTGTCCCCATCTGATCGGGTCCTCCGCCAGCAACACTCCAACCTCCGACCCTTGATCTTCATCACCTTGAGATCCCCATCAAACCAAAGAGATCTCAAGTGAGAGGGTCTGGGTCATACACGTCTGGGTCATACACCTGGTGTGATAGCATAAAGCGCCCCGGAAACTGCCCTGTTAAAAGTGGCAGCTGCCTTGCTCATGCCAACTGCACATGCAGTGACTACATTAGATAAATCAGCCACCGCCAGTAGTCCCTCTGGGGACAGGCCTCTTAAAGGGCAGTAGCTGACCATCTCAACAGGGGAAGGACTATCGGGGGTGGCCCCGAATGAGAACATCATTGTTTAATGATTAGGCCACATGACCTGCTCATTGTTGAGGTTAGTTGCGTCAAGCCCCAGAGAGAACACCAGGTCCAATGTGTGGTCATGGTGATGAGTCACGGAAGTAACAACTTGTGATAGGCCCAGTGATGACATTAACTAGAGAAGATCTGACCCAAACTGCGAGGATTTGTTGTCAACCCATGCATTCAAGTACCCCAGAATTAAACATCTGGGAGACTCCAACACCTCACTGACAACGAAGTCCGCCACCTCCTGCAGGAATTCTCCCAGGGGGGTGATAAATGAGGAGAATCCTGCAACCTGTACCAGGACCCCCATGCACAGCCACACACTCAAAGGACCTGGTAGTCCCCACTGGGTGCACGGTGATGTTCAAGCCTGATATCCAACAGATGGCCACACCCCCACCCCTGCATTCCCGCATCAGGCAGTGTATCAAAGAATACCTGGCAGGGGCAGCTGCCTCCAAAACAGGCCCGGCAACATCACCCAACCAGATCTACGTGATACAAGCCAGATCAACTGAGGAAATCAAGTTTGCCATAATTGTGATCTAGTTCCGTATCGCTCTGGCATTGCATAACACCACCCGAAGGAGACGGGAAGTTGCTGCATCCCCTCTGGCTGTCTGTCCACTCAATCTAGTGGGAACCCTGGGGATGGAAACCAAACACATCAGGTCTCTCTCCAGGTTCCATCTAAACCCAGGTTGTCTCCTGCACCTTATCACCATGATACCTCTAACCCCCTCCTGAACCTTAGCACCCTGCTGCCGCCAACCCCTTTTAACCCTTAAGATGCTGTGCTCCCGACAGCGCCTAGCTGTCATAGATGACACAGGGAGGTCAACAAAGGGGCAGAGGTCACACAACTGGGTGGCATCATAGGTAATTTTCAGGGATCTCGGGCACATCCCGAACAAACAATGCTGTGCCCAACACAAACAACCCAATTGAACCCATCCCAAAACCACCAACCACAAATCCAGTTAACATCACAATCAACCTCCCTTTAATAAAATAAAACTGAGGCACACTCTTCAAACAACCAAACTAATACAAATTTAACTAATGACTCACTCAGCACTCGTACCTTTACTAAACACACCACATTCACACACACTCCCTCAACAACCCCCAAACCAACCCACCCCTTCTTGGAACAATAAGCTACAATAAATTATGACCCCAACACAAGATCACACCAACAAGCCACCTCAATAAAATTTTAAACAAAGAAATAGGACAAAATCAGTTAATAACAAAACAACCCCAGAGCAAATGCACTGGGGAAAGGGTTATCCCACAGGATATTGGCCATACAGCCAAAATTTAAAGAAAACACAAATTGCACGTACCCCAGTGATGCAAAGCACAAGCATATGCAAATGCCCATGAATTAATCTGGACTGGCTTGACTTTAAGCAGAATTGTATGGTGCCAGAAGGCCTCACAATACTATGAGGAAAGACTGAGAATAGCAGACACAGACACATGTTTCGTCCTTATTTGGACTCATCAGTGTGCCACATCAGAGCTGATGCTGACTACTGCCCAGCATAACCGTTGAGGATCAGCACTTTCAGAACTCTTCCCCTGTAACAGCTTGACCCTGGCTCACCTGTCAACCTTTTTTCACACTCTCAGTCACAGCATCTGTTCCCACATTCCCCAAGTCTCCACCGCTGCTGCATGTCCTTGCTCCTCCTGCAAATGTTGTTAAAGTAATTATTCCCCACAGAAAGAAAAAAAACAGTAACATCTCAGGGACTGAACTATAGCACCCAACTGAAACTATTACTTCCTCCCAACCTAAAAGTGACATTCACCCCGGAATGACAAAGTGAACGATGCCCAGCAACTCACAACATGCTGTCTTCTACAGTCACTGAAAGACACAGTTCAGTCACAGGGTCTCTAGTCAAAATTAATAAAAAAAAAAAGACTTGCAGGCACTTTGTTTCAGGAAAAAAAACATCAGTATGGTGTGCAGGCAGCAGATTTGAAATACAGCCATTCTTTCAATTTCTGTTAGAAAGAGCAGCAAGACCTGAGAAGGACAAAGCCAGGCAGTGTCTCCATGGCAACAATGAACTATTTTTTTCTGGTGGAGCAATAAAATCAATAAAATTAATTTAAATTACAGAAAAACTTGTTTTCTTTTTCTTTTGTCACCAAAAAAAGGAGGGACATTATATAATCGCATTACACCACTCCAGAGTGAGGGTTATGCTGGGATTTACTCACTTTTATTGTGGTTTACTCACTTGGGCTGCGGCCTCATGACCAAACCACACCAGCCCTGGGTAAAACCCAGCATAATCCACACCGGATGTGGTATACTGCTTAAATCTGCACCTTAGAAAAGAGAAGCTCAGACTGCTGAATTACTGTTTGCACATAGAAGTTTTAAAATGAGTAAAAAGACACCTAGTTCTTGTGACCAGCTTTGCTGTGCTGCTGTCTAGCACCTCAGAAAGATGTATGAGCTAATCTGAATGCTTGTATTTTATAATCATGTTTAACAGATTCAGAGTGCATAACTGCTAGTTTATTTTTAAATTGTTTAAATGTCACTAGATGCACAAAAAACAGATTTACAGCAAATCCTTAAGCTTTCAAACCTACATAGTTCTTCAGAAGGAAAATGGCATCTTTCTTAAAAAGAGCTCACTTTTTAATTTCCCAGGGCATTATTAGAATTAAATGTCACTGTTATACCAACACCATTTGCACACATTAGCACTTACAGAACTTTACGATTTAGCAATAGCACTTTTGGGGAAATGAAAATTCAAATGAATGGGTACGTGCAATTGTTACTCCTTCACGAAGCGCACACACGTGAAACTGGTTGGAGTTTTGGCATCAATATCATTGGGGTTTGCTGTTACAATCTGCATGAGTTACCAGCTTTTCTTATGTGGCGCTTTACAAGTATATATATTCTTTGTGCTGGTAACTGTGGATGGTGCTTATCCTTGTTTTGCTGATCCCTCTTGGGCCACATAGAGCAACAGATATTCTATTCTTTATTCACTGTGCTAACAATATGGAACTCTTATGCCTTGTAAAACACAGTGTGTATGAAAGTCATGTTAGTTGAGTGTTGTTTCACATAATTGCCTCATCCTGGCCCCCCTGTTGCTCCAGCAACTGATATCCCAACCACTAGTTTCCCCAGTCCATCATCGGGCTACTCAGACTTACTGGAAACTGAGCTGTTTCTATGTTTGCTTGCACTCATATGCAAGAAACATAGTGCCATCATCTGAGTTTTCGGAGGTGTGGCACCCGTCTTCCAATTCAGTCACAGTGTGTTTGCAGGTGTGGCCACAGTTCTCCAATGAACACTGCAGCTGTCTATGACAGCAGTTGAAAATGCAGTGGCCATACAGCTGACAGGGAGAGCTACGCTTCAGTGAGCAGCAATAAGATATTGCATGCTCATGTGCACTCCCCCCCACACACGCATGCACTCATACTGCGTGGTCGTGCTCCCCCCACGCACACTCTGCATAGCTGACGGGGGTTCCCAATCCCCCATTGGCTGTGCTGTGCTCCCCCCAACAGAGTTCCAGATGCCACACTGGAAGCCCACCCCAGAATGGCAACAGATCATATGGCCGACAGGGGTGCCCAGTCCCCCGTCAGTTCCACTGTCCCCCCAAGAAACTACAGGGTGCCATGCTAGAAGCCCACTCCAGTGTGGCAACAGATTGTATGGCCGAGGGGGGGTACCCAATCCCCCATCAGCTCCACGCCCCCCTCAAATAGCCTTCCAGCTGCCATGCTGGGAGCCCACCCCAGTGTGGCACAAGTCCCACGTTGTCTAAGTTTAAAAAAATAAGAAAAAAACCTGAAAGAAAAAACCTTCCCTTGCTGACTGTCCTGACCCAATCTCCCCCCACATGCGCCCACCCTCTGCACACCCTGCCTCCCCACACACCCTCCTCACCCCATACTTACCTCTGAGCTGGCGATGATCTTTGGTGGACCAGGAACACGTCTGCACTCTTCAAAACCAATCACGAACTGAGGAAATGCTGTTAAGCTGTATAATGTAATAAATAGGTTTTTCAACTTTGGTATATACTCAAGGAATTTTGAAATTTTTTCACTAAATTTTAATATGGTATTTAGACCCCACCTCATGAATTTGTCACTGTCATGGCGTGTAATTGGCCCCGGAAGGTGATTTGGTAGTTACCGCGTGAGCCACCTTTTGGGACCGATTTATAAAACGACAGTGTCACAGTTCATGAGGTAGGCTACAAACCCTATGTTGAAAATTTGTGAAAAAATTAAAATGACTTTCTGACATCGTTGTGCTGTTCCTACATACGCTGTAAGTTTGCAAATTTTCAATATGTTCACTCCAGATTTTCAACATTGCCATTTTACCATACCTCCTTATGAGCAGTACAGCTGTCATTTCTCACATCTGACCCAAAATGTGTTTCCGCGCAAGTAGCGTACAATGTGCAAAATCAATGTTCAGGACAGATTAAGAAAATCACAGTGACACTGTTCATGAGCAGAGGTGTTAAAATGGCTATATTAAAAATTTGGTGAAATGCGTCCATAAAATGACTGTGTTACGAGTGACCATTGCGCAGTTTCCATGCACCCTCGTAACTTCATGGATTTCTAATATTTTCAGTACAGATTTTCACCACTGGCATTTTTCCACACTTCTTTATGAACAGTACAGCTGTCATTTTTCACACCATGGCCGAAATGTGTTTTTGCACTTCCAGCACAGAAATGCGTGGTCGCTGTGGTAAATCACTGTGCGGGACAGATTAAGAAAATCAAAGTGACACTGTTCATGAGTGGAAGTTACAAAATCCCAGTGTTGACAATCTGCTGTAAAAAAATCCCCAAACTAGTTGCATTACGGGTGTGCGTTGCGCATTTTCTATGCACGCTCGTGACTTCACCAGTTTTTTTAATATTTTCACTGCAGAATTTCAACATTGCCATTTTTTGCACCTCCCCATGAACAGTACAGCTGTCATTTTTCACATCCTGTTCGAAATGTGTTTTCACACCTGTGGTGCCAAATGGCGTAGTTGCTGTGCGTAATTAGCTTTTGGCTAACAAACTGATATTGCCACTGTTCATGCGGTGGGGGTCACAAAAAAACCATGCTGAAAATTTGGAGAGAAAATGCCAACGAACGCCTGAGGCATTAGGGTTTGCAACCATAATGCCCCAGCCTGTAGAGATTGAGAGGCAGCAGGGGTGTGACTTTGAGGTACTCGCCTGTAATGCTCATACCATTCCACACCCTGCAGCCAGTGAGAGACATCGAGGTGTGCCTTGGACTCTTCAGCCCCAAAGTTCATCCCACTCTCCTATACAGGACCCATCTCACCATATTTCCTGATGGAATGGGGTGCGCATAAGGGCCAAAGACCCCAAGGCACACCGTGACACTTGTCAGTGTCTGCAGGGTAGGGTGTGGTGAAATGGCATGGCCGTTATGCTTGACAACCCAAAGTCACATCCCAATGCCTGTCAGTCTCTGCAGGGTGGTGGTGGGGTTGGCTTCAGTTCAGTACTTCACTGCCATTCCTATTATGCAGCCCTTTAACTCCTACACTATCAATGCCAATGCCAGCAAGCAAACATTCGGCATTGACACATGCTTGTTTCATTATACAGAGAGGCTGGGATAGACACTTTCTAGTTATCACATGCATCAATTGGTGCCCCAGCTATGCTATTCTTTGTCATTTTGCATTGCAATAATTTAATAGTATGAAAACTTTTATTTAGGCAATTTAATTTTCTTTTCTCACAGAAAAAAATAAAGGTTAGCTTTTCATTTACAAAGTTGGGGCTGGCAGTATAGCCCAGAGGTTAGTGTAACAAGCTATGAATGAGTTTGCTACATCCAGCAGACCTGAGTTTGATTCCCACAACCTCCACTTGCTTACTGTATGACTCTGAGCAAGTGTCTTAACCTCCCCAGTGCTCCTGGGTTGCCGCTAAAAACTGGCACTTGTGTCTAGCGGGCCTTACCCAGTTACCAAAGATTATTAAGTTGTACAGGCACAACAGTCCCTCACTGACAGCCATAAAAAGGTGTGTCACTGTTCCCCAATACATTTCAATGAGACAAATACAAAACACTTCTTGACTTTGATCCCAATAGAAACTACTAGCCCTAAATACAGTATTCAAGTGGTTTTGAGTGTTTTTCCCTGTCAGGGACATAACTTATAGTCCAGCAGGTTTTCTCTGTTTTCTTGTCAAAACCACAGCATCCAGATCCAGACTGCAGTTTCCCCACTGGATAATCCCCCCCCCCCCGGAACAGCCCAAATACTGTAGCAGCAGTCTACAAGGACATCCAGTATTTGGTACACGCCCTTTAATTTCTCTTAAGGGGCTCAAGCCCTGAGTATCTGCACCATTTTTCCACCACCAGGGTAACTTTTTGTGGTGGCTAGAAGGGGAGATGGTTATAGGATGGTTATAGGAATAATGCACTGTCTTTCAGATACTGTCTGACTTTTCCTCTCAAAATTATACTGTAATATATGGATTTCCAAAATAATAGCATCGAAAACGATCCAAAAAAATCCTTATAATACATCTCACAGAACTCTGCAGACCCAATAATACCACACTTCACTCTCAATAATACTATCGTTCCAATGAACGATAGTATTATCACTGCAGCAGCACAGCGCAAGCGCACCCTTCAACCTTGCACCCACCACGAGCCACTTTAATCACCACACAGCTCTAATAGTTTGAAAAACTGATTCGCGGCAAAGTAACGCTCGCTACTGTTTTACAATACTCTGGCAGCAAAAATCGCAAATATGGCACTATCAAAGCCACAAACGATAACAGAAACAAGGCTTCACTTCCTGATGCATCTTTCAAGCCACCACCACAAACTTTTACGATCTTTGACAAATCTTCAGTCAATTTTCTGATGCAGCTTTCAAGCCATCGCAGGTAAGACTCGCTAACATCCTTCACCCATATATTACAAAAATATACTGAAAGTTATGTGTGTTATTTCGGTTGAAATTTCTCGAGTTTCAGACATAGAACCTCTCAAGCTTCACTCTCGAGGTTACCTATGTCCCCAGAAACTCTCGATGAAATTACAGCCTTGTAATACACACTAACCCATCTATTATTCTATTTGTATTTAGTTTTCCTACAGAATTTACTAGCCAGCTTAAGAATGCCCCATACTTTTAATTTCATTTTATGTCACTTGTGCTACCATTTATACAATTTTTTATAGAAATGTTTCTCCCCCTAGCATGGGCAGGTGGCTACTCAGCCCTGTCCCTGTTAACCTCCCACCTGCATCCATCTCTCCAAGCTTACCTGCTAAGAGAATCCATCATGTCTTGCCGCTGTATTGGGGCCGGGAGAGGATGGGTCATCCTCCCCCTCCAGGAGAAATAATCCAGACATTTGGCAGGTGCTACAGTGATGGTGTGGGTGGAGGTCAAGCAGGAAGGGCTTCACAAGATCTACCACACAGCAAGTGTTTAACCCCATGTTTTTTTGTACCACCCACCTTCCCTTGTGACTGGTGTTGCCCTTTGTCAGCCATGTTACACTCTGGCTCCCTGTGGTCTGTGCAGGGTCAACTGAGTGACGGAACCAGCTGTTATCCTTCCCCAAGCTGGGAGTGTTGCTAAATAGCGGCACATCCCCAGCCCTCAGGCTGCCCAGCCAGCTTCCCAAGTTCACATCCAAACTCTGTTCAGCAGCATGGCAGCCATAGCGCTACCCAGTGGGCCATCAGGCAGCTCTACGCTATGTTTTTATATTTCCTTGTGTCACCATTTTTTAATGTGATCACCCATTCCTATTCATCTACTGAGGATACAAACTTGTACACTGTGAGTAATGCCCATTATGTCCGTTTGCTCTCATACATTTGTCTGCCATGCGAATGCTTCCTTAAAGAGTTGTTCATGTCTTAAAAATAACTTTGAATAACATAATAATTAGGTACAATTCAGCTTCCATTACATATATATTCTAAACTTTCCTCCTTCCCAGTATTTATTACTAAGAACATTTGCATGCATGCATGATCTTTATCCCTCAGGGTTCATTTGCCTCTATACCTGACTCCCCACTTCAAGTCATAATCCTTTGCTGTGACATCACAGTCTGTTGTCATGGGACTAACTGTGATGTCACAAGCAGTACATTATGACCTCAGGTAGGGAGACAGCAACAAGAACGGATAAACTCTTCAGGAGCAAAGATCCTGTTTTCACGTAGATGCCCTCAATAATAAATAACGGGAAAGAGGAATACAGAACTAAAGTGAAATGCAAGCTGGACTGTGTCTAAATATTATGTTTTGGAAAAGTTTTCTAGAAGGCATCAGCTGCTCTTTAAGTGACTTGTTTGTGTGACTGCCCACCAAGCAAGCATACACTCAATGCTTAGGGTCACATTTACTGCCAGAATACATTGAAATGCTCAGACAATTATGGCTTGTGAGAAATCAGGAGCAACTTCTCTGCAGCTTCCAAGGTAATGCCATGCTGCAAAAGTGCTCCTTGTGTTGTGCCATTATATTTACTGTGCCCTAGAGCCATGGCAACTGTCCTCATTGGTGCAGTGGCAATGCAAAGTTAGGCATGGGGGTCACTGCAGACACAGGGGGGACCTGCACAATTGAGCAGACACGATAGGCTGGAAGACCTTTATCTGCTGGCATCTTTGGATGTTCCTATGTATGTATGTATGGGTTCAATGTGGTTTGCAATGACAAACAATTGATATAATTATATTACCTCCCAAACATAATGTCCTATTCTTGACAGCTCCAGATTTAGACACTTGCCATTTATTCACCTACCTGTACCTGCCCATGGTTAATCTTGTAAGTCCCACTGGCTCAAAAGGTATGGCAGTGATTCAGCCTTGCACGGACTGACTGTGTGTTATGGTAGCAGTTTTGCCCATGAATAAACAGCCCTCCTGGATTCTGACTGCAAGCTGTTTGGTGGCATTTTCCCTGCAGCACCCAGTTGACACACATCTGCAATGCCTACAGGAACTGGTTCATTGAAACTTTGTCTCAGATTCCCCTCTGCCACTTCACACACACTGGCAATACTGCAATTAACTGAAGCCCTCAGAGGCATTTTCTCTTGCATGCCCCCATTTATACAAGCCAGCAGGACTTGTCAACACTCATGGTGTTCAAATACAAGACCATCCAGTGCCAGGACCCACCAGTGATATTAAATACAATTCCCTGTCTGGCCGCGAGCTACCCTGATGTAAGTGTTAACAAAGTCCTCCAGGGACAGTATCCATTGTTGCAAAGGACTGGTCTGGGAATTGAAGACACTGCACCGGACTCTACTGCCAGTGGAACAAACATCTAGAAATTTCTTGATACCTTTGGGCAGACCAGCAGCAGCCATGAGATAAGTGCTATTAGTAGATTTTTATGTTTATGTGGCACATCTCCAGTGCTCAGAGTGCCTGTACAAAACAGAGCCAAAAGAAAATAAAATTGAACAATCAACAATATACTCCAACAAATACAAATATAAAAACATTAATGGAATAAATATACATTCCAAGCAATTTCTACTGTTTCTGCAAATTCACCTAATGGCTACTAGCATGAAGTACTTTTTCAGTTTTATTTTAAAGATGTTAACTGTATTTGCAGTGTGAATGCTTTCTGGAGAGTACTGCAGAATATTTCGGGAACAGTATTCCAGAGGACTGGGACCACTACCACAAAGGCATTTGCTCTAGTAGACTTGGGCCTTGCAGACGGAACTTTAAGCAACCGCCCTCGACTAGATCACAGTGCTCTAGTGGGCACATAGTGAGCCAGGAGCTTGGTGAAATATTGTGGACCCAGTCGATTCAAGGCTTTGTGTGTTAACAAAAGAACCTGGAATTCAATCTGTCACCTAATAGGCAGCCAGCCCAAAACTTACAGTGATGGTATAAAATGATTAGTCCTTGAACAGAGGCTAGAGACCTCACTGCCACATTGTGCAGTAAGTGCAGATGTCACAACTGACCCAAGGTAGTCCCTTATAAAGCATACAACAGTAGATGAGATGTGAGAAAACACAAGGATATTTACCACAGTGATAAGTCAGCAGAATCAAGCAGAGGGTAAAGTCTGATAATATTTTTAGATGCTAAAAGCATTGCTGGACAACAGGAGATAACTGACAATGGTGACCGTGACTGAGCACTTTCAAAAAGGGCAACTCAATCATGGTGCCTGTGTACAGGGCTACCAGGCAAGGAGGGTAACAGAATTTGGGGGGGCACGTGAATATAGTGACAGGATGTTGCTATATGTACACGCGCATGGGGGGGCGAGCATGCCGTGCGATGGGAAGAAGGGGAGGGAAGATTTGTGGGGTGTAGTGCAGCAGTTAGCTGCCAAGCTGGCTGTGTAGCATGGTGGGTGGGTGGCAGATGAGGATTCACAAGGATACTGGGTTCGGTCCAATGCGCAGTCTTTTTTTTTGCTCCACCTGGGATTTTTTTTGTTATTGTTTTGCACCTCCCCCGACATGCACCCCCTGGAGTTGAGAATCCTTAAGTAGGAGGGTGCGGGGGGTGAAGTTAGTCTTCGGTACCATTTTGCTGTGCACTGGTAGTGTACATCACCAAAACTGATTTTCAGCGATGTACACTCGCCCTAACAGCAATTGCATTTCTGTGATCGCCCGTTATGACATGGAACCATACAACTGTCAACTGACTGTCCAGAACCACTTCCAGATTGTGAACTTACTCTGCCACCATAACTTGAACCCCACCAAAAGTGGGAATACTCAGGTGTCTAAGAGTAGTTGATAAGAGCCTCTCATTACCTAACTGTCAGCAGTTCATCTCGGAAGGGTTAAGTGCTAACCAACTGGAGGCCTTCCAAACCCTAATTTCTTCCATACATTGATCTGATCTCAGGATGGATTATGCCCTCTCAGGAGCAAAAGACACCTACAGCTGGATATCATATGCATAACACTGAAATTCCACACTGTAGAGTCTAACGATCTCTCTAAGTGGAAGCATGTACACAGCAAATAAGATGAGCAGCAAGACAGAACCTTGAGGGACACCAAGGTGAAGTGCAGTTGGATGCAACTGGCAATAGCTGAGCACCACCGACTGCTCCCTTCCACTTAGGAAAGACAGGCACCACTGCTCTTCATGTCTTTACAGCAAACCTGAATTATGCACAGTATCAAAGATCAAGGATAAATCCAAAAGGATCATGACAGAGAGCTCCCCATGATCCCTCGCCAGAAAGAGATCATAACTAACCCTGACCGGGGCAGTCTCTGTGATGCGCCTACTGCTGAAACCAGATTGAAATGGCTCAAAGAGATTATTTTCCTCCTAGTGTGTCACCAACTGTGCAGCAACCACTTTCTCAACAACCTTAGCCAAAACTAGAGGGCTGGAAATAAGTCAAAAGTTTTCTGGATTTTCAGGATCCAATGATGCCTTCTTCAGAATGAGTTTGCTGTCCTTCAGGGAGACACTGAGAATTCTAGTCAATACTGGTACCAGATCCACCCTCCCACCCTGTCTTGAGTAACATGATAAGGGCTGGATCCAGCACATAGCTTGTGCACAAGCTAGTAACAATACTGAGAATCTCTTCCTCATCCAATAGACTGCCCCCCCGCCCAACTAGCCACTGTTCCTCTTGTGCTTACACTCCATTCTTGTCACCCTTTTTTATGGGAGCAATGGAGTTTTCATCCCAGATGCCTACAATCTTGGATTTGAAGAATCCACTAAGCTGCTCTTATCACTCCATGGAGACCTGTTCCCTGAGCCATAGACAGTCATGACATAAAAGACTGTCTACTTCCCAGAAAAGTGCTGCTAGATGTAGAGATGTGCGAAATGGGCAAATTTCATTACGTGAAATATTTTTCAAAATTCTCCCATTTCGTGAACTTTTTCGCGGAAGCAAAATTTGGAATTTTGCCTATGTAATGAGAAATGTCTCCTACATGATGCAAAATTTTGCCTGCAGGATGCAAAATTATGCTACGGAAGGCAAAATTTCACCAGTGAAAGGCAAAATTTCACCCATAGAAGGCAAAATTTGCCTTTCGCTGACAAAAGTTTGCCTCTTTAATGACAGAATTTGACATTTAGCTGGTGAAATTCTGTATTTCACACCCAGAGAAATATTTTGCATAATGGCCAAATTTTGAGAAATATTTTGCATGGCGAACTTGCTGATTTTGTGAGAATTTCGCCAGTGAAATATAATTTTGCAACATCTCTAGCTAGATGGTTCTTCTGAGCTGTTATCACAGTGGAAAAGAAAACATTTTTTACCTCCCTGATAGCCCTCTGGTAATATATAAGATGTTCCTCTAGGGCAAGTTTGCCAGAATCAACCTACGATTGCCTCCATTTATTTATGCTCTAATTTTCAACCAGTGACCTTAAGCTGCTGAAGCTCAAATGAAAATCAATGTGCACTTCAGTGCTAGGTCATCAGTTGAGAATGGAGTGATGCCAGGGAATCCACCACCTTTGGAAGAGCCTTATTATAGGCCTCAGCTGCAGAGACACATACCGGTAGAAGCCTCAACCAGACTCAAAGTGTCTAGTAAACCCAGAAACCTTAATGGATACAGGTTTCATTTAGTACAGTGTTAGATCACTTCCACAGTTGGAGGTAGTACTGACTGCACTGAGATGTTTACATAACTTTAAACCCATTGAGAAAACATGGTTGAGTTTGTAGCCTCTCTCATGCGTGGGTAAGGAAACAACCTGTTTGAGACCAAACTCACCAGTGAGCTGGAGGAGCTTGGATGACAATGAATCTGAGAGGTCATCACAACAGGCATTGAGATCCCTAAGGACAAGACTCCTCATGGAGTTCAGCACCGAATCAGACAGCTTCTCAGCAAACTCCTGAAAGAACCCCCCCAGCCCACCATGAGGGCACTAGATAAGGACAATTCTCCACCTCAAACTAGACACACACTTAATGGCCACACCCACAAATGAGCTATCCCCATAACTGGAGACACCACATAGTCCAGCCTAACACAGATGGCTATTCCACGACCCCTGCTCCCTGTTCTCATACGACTGTATGATAGAGAACACAGGCAGCACTAACTCAGCCACAACCGGCCCAGCCACCTCATTAAAACAGGTCTCTGTGGTACATGCCAGGATAGCCAGGCAATCAGTGGTAAGATATCTTATAATACTTGCCTTATTCACAACTGACCTAGCTGGCATTGTAAAGCATCATCTGAGCCAAGGGAGCCCGGTAGATTCACCCACCACATATCTCCTGATCTCCACATTGCCTGGGGACAGAAGTGAGGCAACAAGGATCTTTGACCCTCCCAGTCCCTCTCAGCAAGTGACTCTTATCTCTTCTATTGACAACCACTGTATCACATTGTCTAGCACCTTTCAATCTTAAGAGGCCAGAGGTTTTATCGTTCATCCCGTGAATAGGCGATAACACCTCTACAGATTGTTGAAGGGAGTCAAACCAATCTCTGATCACACCCCTAACTCCACGGTCAGTGCTATGCCAGGGACTCGACACCTCTCACCCTAGGGTCACTGGGCCCTGTCATCCTGTGCAAAACCTCCATATTTGCCCGACTAGTAGCCCGAAGGGCTAAGAAAGAAAAGGAAGGATGTGCCTAGAAGTCGCCCCCGCTGCTCGGATCTGTTCCCTCCATTAACCTGCATTGGAAGTAGCAAACCACCCTGCAGAGCCAGCTCAGCACAGAAATGGTCTGCTTTGGGGAGGAGGGGAACCGAACTCCCAGATCACGTCACGCAAGGGCAGGAATAAAGGTCAGCAACAGAGTATTTAAAATTGTAATGTAAATATGCATATTATATTAAATTAAAACAGACCCCCAAACTGGAGGCACTGTAACTCCACAACTGTCCTCTTGAAATTCCTAAAAGCTCCTGGTTTTGAAACAAGTTGTTTCTGGACCCTGTATGCTGTCAAACAGTCCTTCAGGAAAAATCTCCTTGCTACCACCTCCATGATGGAAACAGACCTTTCATTGCTGGGACTGACCTTCCAGAGCAGTCCAATGTCCAAGACAAGAAGAAGAGGTCAGAGTTTTCTAAACAACCCCAGTCGAGTACACATCAACAGTTTTTTGAGCCTCTACACTATCTCTAGTGCTGCCACCCAGCCACCAATCAACCACAAGTCCTTCAGGAAAAATCTCCAGGCTACCACCTCCAGGCTGGAAAGAGTCCTTTCTTCACTGAGACTGATCTCCCACAGCAGTCCAATGTCTGAGAGGGGAGGAATTAGGAAAAAGAGGTCAGGGTTCTCCAAACAACCCCTGTCTGGTACACACCAATATTTTTCTGGCCTCTATACCAGTTCTGATACTGCCACCATCATAAGAAAAAAAAGCATGAAAGCAGCATGATATTTCCTTACTTATAAAATCTCGCTCCTGCTACATAGTTCACTGATTTGAGCCGACTCCCAGTCCTTCAGGCTGTCCCACTCTATAAAGTAGTTCCAAGACCAACCCCCACCTCTGCAGCGGCAATACCAACAGCACTGCAATCGCAGTCGACCAGAGGTACAGCTAGTCTTGAGGTTCTCCCCATTCGACTTCAGATCTCTCCATCGCAGAAAAGGAAACCACATCGCTGGCCTCATAGACTTTAGAGTTTTTAGAGGAGATTGCCTTTAGAAGAGAACGTTACAATTCCCACAGGAGCTTTGACATGCAGCATAATGTAAATCCTTCATTACCTGACAATGAAACAATGCTTACTGTATCTAGGAAACACAATAACCTAAAATTAAATAAAAATAGACAAATACAGTACTAAAGAAATAAAAAAGTAAAATGTTCTGACAGCAAAATGCTATTCAGAATGCTGTTGTGACTTAGTATATGGTGATATTGGATTGGACAGTGGGAGAGGAGAAGCAGTAGGGATTGCCTCCTCCAAAACCTTCTATCCATCAATAGTCCTACGAAATCCTGGAGGGGCACAAAATACTTAGCCGTCTCACACCCACATCAAATTGAATGCAATGTCACCCAGTGCTCTCATTTAAAGAGCGAGTGTACTGTCTAAAATTAAAATTCATTTTTAAAAGCAGTCAGCTATTGCCTTTTATACCTGAGGTGCTTTTTCTTTTCCCTTTGGGCAATTAGACAGTTTTTAATGCAAAGAAGTGCAAAGTATGCACTTGGGAAACAAAAACCCAGGAGAAGAGTACACAATAGCAGGGGAGGTACTAACAACAACAAAAATGGAAAGGGACCTGGGGGTAGTCATATCAGATGACCTAAAGGTGGGTAAGCAATGTTAAGAGTCAGTAAGGAGAGCCAGGGGGATACTGGGATGCATAGGAAGGGGCATCACAAGTAGAAAAAGGGAAGTGGTTATCCCTCTATACAGACAGTTGGTGAGACCCCATCTGGAGTACTGTGTGCAGTTTTGGAGACCTCATCTACACAAGAACATAGACAGGATGGAAGCAGTCCAGAAGAGGGCAACTAAAATGGTGCAGGGTCTACAGCAGAAACCATATGAAGAGAGACTGAGAGAGCTTAATATGTATACTGTTGATAAAAGGAGGGACGGAGGGACATGATAGAAACTTTCAAGTACCTCAAGGGAATCAACAAAGTCCGGGAGGGTAGCATCTTTCAGAAAAAGAGATGTGTTAGAACAAGGGGACACAATTTAAAAACAGAGGGGGGAACGGCTCATGGTAATGTAAGGAAATTTTTTTTTTTTCATGGAGAGAGTGGTGGATACATGGAACCACCTTCCTGAGGAGGTCATTGGGTCTAAAACAGTGGGGGAATTCAAACATGCATGGGACAGACATAAGGCAACTATAGTGGGGGGTTGCAGGAAGTAGGCTGTTGGTTAACTAGAATCTGCAGCTTATCCAGTAGGTAAGAAAATGGGCAGACTGGGTGGGCCAAGTGGTCCTTATCTGCTGTTACAGTCTATGTTTCTATGTTTACCTGATTGTAACAGATGTGATCTACAGAACAGCACTCTGCCTGTTAGCTGACATATCTAGTTCTGTTTCCTCCACTACATCACTAGCATTGTGACCTCAGTGACTGAGACATCACAGCTACTCTTCAAGAGCAAGGTCAGTCACCAGTGAGGTTACAGTGCTGATGATGTAGTGGAAGAGGTAGAACTAGATATGTCAGTTGCCAGGCAGAGTGCTATTCCACCAATTCAGCAAACTGTTGCCACATTGAAAACTTTATAATGAACAAACAGAAAAAGGAAAACACTTCAGAAATAAAAAGTTAAAACTTACTATTTCTTAAAACTTGTATTATTTCCATGTCTGATACTTTTGGTTCTACTAGCTCTTTAGTTTATACTGTAACTGTATGGTGTCAACTGCAGTTCAGTAACAATCATCCTATTACCTGTTTACCCTTTTTCCAGTCAAATACCTTTTGACATTAAGAAATGACTAAAATGGGCAGGAACCCAGATTAAATGTGGGGCAAACACGGTGGGGGGATTAAAAAATGCTTGAGACAGGCATAGGGGAACCCTAGCATTAGTAAATGAAAAAGTAAATCCAGAGATCAAGTAGGGTCTGCAGCTTTTGCAGTAGGTAGGGAAAACAGGCAGACTGGCGGGCCTAGCTGTCCTTATCTGCCATCAATTTCTATGTTTCTATGTAACCCAAAGGTAGAGATGTGCGGGGCTGGGAATATCCTCTCCTCAAAAAATTGTTTGGATTTTCCTAATTTCACGGAGTTAATCCACCATGAATTGCCCCCTCCCCCCCCAAAAAAAAACCTCTGCTAAATGCGGAGTTTGAACTCTGGCAGTGGAGTTTGGTAACTATGCTGGCAGAGTTCAAACTCCACATTTTGCAGAGTTTTTCTTCTAGTGTCCAGTGGTCCCCTCCCCCCCCTACCAATTGCTGTCCCACATACAATTAAATTCCCTGGTGTATAGGGATCCCCTTCCTCCCTGACAATTGTCATCCGAGATTAAAGTTTTTCCCTGGTGTGTAGTGGACCCCTTCACCAATTCCCTGCCTAATACTAAATAAATTTGCGCTGCTGGCCCAGTGGCGCTGAGGGTTGAGGTGCTGGACACCACACCTTGCACCATGCTGGCGACCCGAGTTCGGGAGTAAGCTCAGGTCACCAGGGGCTGGCAGGGGAGGAGAGGGATTGAGCGTTTGAAGGACTGCTCTCCCTCTCCAGGTAGAGGGGTCCACGATGGTCAGAGCCCGACTGCCACCTGTCGGAGGCTAGGAGGTGGAGGTGCACGCCGTACTTACAGGTGGAGTCAGGGGGCAGACGCCTGGACGTGGTCATGTGCGGATGCATGCATGCTCCCGACCGCCGGTGTCATTGCACACCCACCGACTCGGGGAATCCTGGAACAGGGAAAAGAGTGGCACCTCCTACAGCTTGATGGCCATCCGTGAGTGTTCATTGGGACGCTGGCACCCCGAGCTGGATCTGTCTGGGTGGGGAGGTAGGGGACTCCCTACCACCCTGCTGTGGGGGGTAAGCCTCAGGGGCTACAGGGGTGCCAGCGGTCCCGGGCGGGACAGATGGTGGCCGGATCCCAGCCGATGGGCTGCGAGAAATACAGCTGGGGTGTAGAGAGGCGGCCACAGGAAGATAAATAATAATTATAAAAAAAAAAAAGAATTTGCCTTGCCGTGGTGGCTAGTAGCCCCTCCCCTACCTGAACCCATGCCTCAGTCTAAAAAGTATTCCCTGGTATCTACTGGCCCCCACTTCGCCAATTGCCTGGCTGATATTAAATAAAGTTTCCCAATCCCTGGTGACTAACGGTCCCTCTCCCCACCTAAACCCATGCCAGTTATTGTGAAAAAGTATTCCCTGGTGTCTAGCAGGACCCCCTTCACTGATCGCTGGCAAGATATAAAATAAAGTTTCCTGGTGTCCAGTGAGTCCCCCTTTTGCCGATCCCCAGCATAATATAAAATACATTTCTCAATCCCTGGTGGCTAGTGGTCCCTCCTCCTACCTGATATCATGCCCTATAGTGTAAAAAAGTATTCTATGGTGTCTAGTGGGCCTCCCTTTTTACTGATTGCTGGCATGATATAAAATAAAGTTTTCCAATTCCTGGTGGCTAGCAGTCCCTCCCACCACCCAAACTCATGCCACATAGTGTCTGTATGGTATGTATTCTCATGCAATGTCAGTATTACGCAATTTGAAATGGTAAGCATCATATGAATTAAATCATTTGTTTCTGGACTCAATTCACTGCTCATTTTTAAAAATTAACCCAAAGTAGTAAGCTCTGTGCCTGCTCATTCACAAAGTTTTAAACACATTTCTTATATGTTCCAAAATTTTCAAGCAGTACTAGTTGCGCGTGGCATACAGTATATGATATATCAGGTTATAAAATGGGTAAAGATAGTCCAGTAATTTGATAGACTGAGACACCATTCCAGCCTTGCTTTTATAGCACAGTAAATAAAAAGTCACAGTACCAGTGTTCATGGCAACAGATCTGAATAGCACATGTATGAACAGTGCTGTTAATAACAGCACCATGCATACAACGCTATTCAGAACAGCAACAGGAACAAATGCCACAGGTAAAACCAGCATCACTGGTAGCAGTTGCAAAGTACACAGACAACCGCTACCAGTCCAAACACTTATTTTAGCAGAGGTCTATGCCCCCGCACCCCCTAATGAGGGGGTAGCTCTGCCCCCACCCCCCCGTAACTATAATAATTGACTCTGAGTCGGAGTTGGATTATGGGGAAAAATTAATTTTGGAGACCAGGATTTGAACCCTGGTCTCCACCACCATTCTGGCCAAACTGCTCCATGACTCAGTCCTCTCCACTGCAGGAGCAGCTCAGCCAGCCTTCCTGATTCCCCAGCCCTTGTCTTCTGCTCTAGTGCCATGGATAGTGACCTGGGTAGCACTTACTGCATAGTGCTGTTTAATCCCTGTCTCTGTCCGTGATACGCTATTCGGACAACATGCTTTTTCCTTGTGCTATATTTGTAGCACTATTGTAATCAGTTACCATTTCCACATTACAAAAGAAATCCATGTGCTACCAGCAGAATTGCTGAAAACTGATTTGGCAGCCATGTTTTTTTGCTGATGAGATGCTTACTTTCAAGTCCTAGAAACCACAAAAGGAGCACTTTAAACACTGAAACAATTTTTTTTTTAAATCCTCCTCTCAGTCCATCTTGAACTGCTCACTTTCCCTCTTGACCACACTTGCTTGACCCTGAGCTAACGATGCTCTTTTATACGAATTCACTCCTGACCCACACGTCCGGTGAGACAGCCATTATTTTTACAAAACTCGCTAGCTACAACAGATGGTAGCATGTTGCTGCAAGACCATAAGAAAATATTGATCTTGCCAGTGACCTAGCCACTGGCCATGGTCACTTTCAAACACATTCACTTTCACTTCCTTCAACTCACAATACTTGTTCTGTGAATTTTTTCTATATTTTAAAATTGGTAAAGACCGTTCAGTAATTTGATTGGCTGAGACACCATTCTAGCCAATGGAAAGAGAGATGAGAATAAAACAGATATAAGTACAATGTGCAAAAATAATACAACATCTGGAAATCTGTACATCAAAATATAATATTACAAGAAAGCTTAGGAATAAAAAACTGTCATACAGTTAATTATCATACAGTAAATTGAGGACCAGACAAAAGAATATAATACATGTTGTTTTAATTGTTCAATCTTGGATGCAACTGTAAAAGAGAGCTTACTCACAATTTGCTTTCCAATAAATTTTAATTTGATTTGATTTGAAGAACAATTAATCGGAGAGCAACAAAACAATAAAATGAGGAGCAGGAAGTTGTAAATGAATACATGGGGGGGAGCAATGCTAGTGCAGTGTATGGTGGAAGGCAGGAGATAGGACTCCAACCCAATCTCAGAAGCAACTGCAGGAGTGCACAGAGAAATCATATAGGAGAGATTTCAGAATGAGAATGGAAGTTACAGATTGAATGGCAGGTGGGAGAGTGCACCATGGTTTAGGGAAGGTGAATGAGAAGGCAACTTGGCCAGCAATAGATTTCCGTGGTGGAGGAGAAAAGAATACAAACAAACATTGCGAAGGATGTAAGAGGTAGAAAGGGGAAGAGAGGAGAGAAGCAAGATATGAAGGGAGGGAGCTAAACTAAAATTTGGCGATAAAGGAGGCACAGCCGGCAAGGCACATGACGTCAAGAGAGAGGGGAGGGAGGGGAGGTATGCACATGACAGGGTGTGGGTAATGCTCTAATAAATGCACTTCTAGGGACAGTAAGGGACTCAACCTGTATCCTTGTGAGTGGCTCACTACACCCCTATGTTTGTATATTAAGCATGCATAACCAACATTCTGGCATGTGTTATTGCTTACACATCAACAGAATTCAGTGCGCTCTCTCCCTCCCAAAATAGCTGCTCAAAAGAGCCAGCAACATTTTATTTTGTTTACTTTCCTACTGAATTTTCTCACTGCTTGATTTTCAAAGGAGGATTCTTGGTGTCAGGTGTCAGCTTACGTGTGAATTAAAGAGGGACTCCTGTGATTTGCGTTGTACTTTCAGCTTAGACATATCTCGCATCGCAGCACCAGATAGTGTATTCTTTAAAAAAAAATCTTTATATTGTTATTAAAAAAACACTCGCCGTATCCCAGATAGCCTTGATCCATGCATCAAGCATGTCAGTTTCAGTGTATTTCGGCCAGTAACGTATGGTCCTGCCCATTGATTCCTGTAGTGGGAATCTGAATCTGTCAAAGATGAGCAGCACTGGTAGTGGCAGTGAATCTAATGGCTTATCAAATAGCTTATCTAATGTTCCCGTCTTTGAATCTGACAATGAAAGTTTGTCCGCTGCAGTTGCTCCCATTAACATTGATGATCCGTACTGCTACAATCTGGTTTTTAGCAGTAATGATTCTCTGTCTTCGTCGGTCAGTAGCGACGATGATGCTGCCCATCCTTGCTTGCAGAAAACTTAACTGGTCTGTGCTGCATCTGTTGCTAATCCTCTCTTGGTGGGGTTGCGCACCCCAGGACCGCTGCTCTTACCCTCCTGGTCACAGGACTAGATTTCTTCTTTGGTTATCGTAATGTTATTCTGTCAGTACCTGCAACCACCCCTGTATGTAAACTTTTGCTAGTACCTGCAATCACCACTGTATGTAAATTCGGACTCACTCGCTATATGTATACGCTGTATCTTAACTCTCCTGGGCCTTCTGTAACCCTCCCCAGGTAGGTGTCTTTTTACTGGTTACCTTCTTTCACTATATGACATGTAACTATCTCTGTATTCTAATACTCTTTGTATTCAAGTCCTATATGTCGCTGTACCTGTTATCCAAGCTTGTAACCCTCCCGGGTCGCACCTGAAAATAGGCACTTGACTGTCTAGTGTGACTTACCTGGTAAACAAAAGCAAATAAATAAAATGCTGATAATATCAATTTACAAACTTCATATCACTCCTTTTCTAACTCTCCTCTACCATTGAAATGTATATGTTGACAGGTCAACTTTTATGGACTGTGAGTAATACACCAGGTCTCCCTCTCCACCCCCACGATTTGGTAAGGTGTCACAATAAAGCTAAATGTGTAGTGTGTGCTGCGTTCACTGCTCTGGTCATCAGTTTTAAATTAAATTACAAGCCTTTAGTTCCTACAAATGTAGATATCACAGTACTCAGTCCAACCCTTCCCCACCACCACCACCACCATCAAACTACCCTTGTCCTTCTCATTGATTTATGACTCAAGTTTGGTCTTGGGCAATACAGATTGAAGTGTGTAGCCCGAAATATTGCTTTCTATGTTGGTTTGTCCTCAGTCTTGCTTTTGTTGCTTTTGTGTACAAGAGGAATCCACATCAGTACAGAAGTACCACCTGCCTGTTACAGTCAGCATGCAGGAGTATACCACCCACCCACCCCCCTCTCCAGTTCGGTGAGGCCGTGGTGTGTTGATGAAGCCATGTCATTGCACCCTTCCCTTGAAGTTTCACTGTGTATAACCTCTGTGTTACTAAGGCAGCAATTAAGTTGGGCTGTGGTGTCAGGAATATGAAGGTGGCAGACTGTCTATAGGGTTTTCTGTAATGTTGGACACAATGTTTCTTATTTATTTACTTTTTTGTGGTACGTGTTTGAATATGAAGCCACATCACTGCACTTTTAGTAAACTTTCCCTCATCACATACTGTACTACCAAGGACCACGTTCCAAAATTGATCCAAGTGGCAAAGCTGGCATGTAGACAACTTGGGCTGTGGTATCAGGAATATGATGGTGGCAGCCTGTCAACAGGGTGTTCTGTAATGTTGGAAACTATTTTTTTTTTTGTGGAATGGGTTTGAAGATAAAACCACATCACTGCACCCCGTCACATACTGTACTATCAACAACCACACTCCAAAACTGATTCAAATGGCAAAGCTGGCATGTCAGTCCACCAGAAGGATCCAACTGTTGCTGCAGCATCATATCAATTCACCTCAACCTACACATGGTAGCCATTATACACCATCTTCAATCTAGCTCTGTACAAGTCTCCTGTTTAGGTGGCACACTAAGATGGACACCTGGGAATCGGACTCTGTAAGATGCTTTACTGCTGCAGTTGTCCGTGGTGGTTACCATGACCCTTCTTTCTGTGTGCCACCTACACAAGATAATGTGAGACAGTTAGTATGTGGACTGCCAAGTGCAAGTGAGTGGTCGATGGGTTGATATGAACTGTTATAGGATCCCTGGAACAGCATGCTGCAGCAATGACAGTCAAATCCTATTCAGTGATGGATGGCTGACTTTTCCATTTCTCTCATTTCTGTGGTGCCAAGGGGTAGACAACTTGGGCTGTGGTGTCAGGAAGATGAAGGCGGCAGCCTGTCAGTAGGGTTGTCTGTAATGTTGGATACAATATTTGTTATTTATTTTTTTTTTTTGTGGTATGGGTTTGAAGATGAAGCCACATCACTGCACCTTGCCTAAAACCTATTATCACCACCTACAGGCTCCAACAGCTGGCTAGAAGAATGTCAATAATATAAGGGGAGGCATTCCTCCCCCCCACACCCACCACACACACACACACACACACACACACACACACACTCAGTAACCTTTCCTCCGTCACATACTGTACTACCAATAACCACGCTCCAAAACTGATTCAAATGGCAAAGCTGGCATGTCAGTCCACCAGAAGGATCTGACTGTTGCTGCAGCATCATATCAATTCACCTCAACTTACACATGGTAGTCATTATACACCATCTTCAATCTAGCTCTTTACAAGTCTCCTGTTAAGGTGGCACACTAAGATTGACACCTGGGAATCGGACTCTGTAAGATGCTTTACTGCCGCAGTTGTCCCTTGTGGTTACCCCTTCCCTTCTTTCTGTGTGCCACCTACACACGAGAATGTGGGACAGTCAGTATGTGGACTGCCAAGTGCAAGTGAGAAGTTGATGGGTTGATATGAACTGTTATAGGATCCCTGGAACAGCATGCTCCAGCAATGACAGTCACTTCATAGCCCACTGCTATAACCCATACACTACATTTCAGGAATCATGACTGTTCATGTCTCAAAACAAACAAGAGGTATTGATTAATTAAAAAAAAAAACACTGTCATAATTTTTTTGCTTATCCAGTGCACCATATAGAGAACAGTGCATGGTCAGCTATGCACAACAACTGTGTTCTGCAACATACTAACATACTATTTGCCAGCAGATTAGGCCTTACGGTCTATCGAGTCTGCTCGAACTTTAGATCCTTAGTTGGGTGCCGTGACCCTCCCATCCCTTGTGCTCCAGAAACCCGTATCATCCATCCCCACCCCCCTGAGACAGGACATCATCTGATACATCCACTTTCTGTGTCTGTCCCATCTTCTCTTGAAGCCCTCCACTGTGGATCTCTGAACTAGCTCACCAGGCAGTGCATTCCAAGGGTCCACCACCCGCCAGTGAAAAACCTCCTCTTTTCCCCTTACCTTCCACCTTCCAACTTCAAACCATGCCCTCTGGTGATGCCTCCCTGCTTTAGTCTAAAGATCCCTCCATAGTTTACTCCTATGTATTCCCTTGAGGTACTTGAAGACCTCAATCATGTCCCCCTGTCTCTCCTCTCCTCCAGTGAAAACAGGCAGAGCTCCTTAAGTCTGTCCTCATACAAATCCCTCAGCCCTCGTGATCATCTTTGTTGCTCTCCCTCTGTACCCTCTCTAGAGCTGTATGTCCTCTTAAGTGTGGTCTCCAGTACTGTACACAGTAGTCAAGGTGTGGTCTAACCAGTCCATTGTACAGCGGCAGAATCACTTCTTGCTCCTAGAGGTGATCCCCTTACGATGCATCCCAACATCCTGTTTGCCTTGCTAGCCGCCTCCTGCACTGCTCAGAGTTATTCATACATGCATCCACCATGACCCCTAGGTCTTTTCCCCTATTGAGGCCTCCAGCTCCTCCCAGGGTGTACCTGCGTTAGGGTTTCCACTAAGATGCAACACCTTGCACTTGTTGATATTGAAATTTAATTTCCATGTGTGAGCCCAGCTTCCAGGGTGTCCAGGTCCCTTGCAGGCCAACCTCCCTCTTCTCCCTCAACTACTGCTCCCATCTTGGAGTCATCTGCGAAGAGACTCATTTCACACCCTATACCCTCCCTGATGTCCGATATGTATGCATTAAACAGGATCGGACCAAGGACCGAGCCATGCGGTGCCCCACTACCAACCTATCTAGGGTTCGAGAGCTCCCCACAGACCACTACTCTCTGAGTGCGCCCAGCTAGCCAGTTTTCAATCCATCTGACCATCAAAGGGCCTACCTAACCCCATCAGTTTCTCCACCAGACCATTGTAGGGACAGAGTCAAACGCCTTGCTGAAGTCCAAGAATAATACATCCACAGGCTTACCCCTGTCCAGTTCTGATGTTACCCATTCATAGAACTCCACAAGGTTGGTTTGACATGATCTACCTGACAAACCCATGTTGCCGATTATCCAGACCTCCCACCTCCTCCAAGTACACCCCAATCGTTCCTTTTAGTATACTTCCATTAATTTTCCCACTACCAGGTCAAACTGATGTCTATAGTTACATGGTACTCTCCTCGACCCCCTTTATGGATTGGTACCACATGTGCCTCTCGCCAATCCCTAGGTACCCTCCCTGTCTCAAGTGACCTGCTGAAAAGCTCCGCCAGGGGTGCAGCCAGTATGTCCGCCACCCCATAGTACTCTCAGATGAATGCCATCCGCCCAGGAGATTTGTCTTTTTAGGCCTTGAGGCTAACCACACCTTTTGGCAGAGATAGCATCATCCGTCCTCCACCTTACTGGCCTTTTTATCTTTACCCAGATGTGACACCCTGGGGTATCTCTCTCCTCTTGCTCCATTTTTGTTGCTCCCTGATCCCACTTACTGATGTTTCTATCCCTTCGTGCCTTGCTTTGTAGATATCCCATCCCTCCCTAGTGAACACAGAGGCAAAGTACTTGTTAAATACTCTGCCTGGTCCTCGCTCTTCCACCCACCTCCTTCTGATCTCAATCTGCTGAGATGGCCCTTAGTTTTTCTCCGCCCAATGTACTGAAGAACCCTTTCTCTCCATGTATCCCCTGTGCCAGCCGCTGCTTTTACTGGACTTTGCTCCTCACTACATGGGTGACTTTTCTAGATGCAAGCTGGTACATTTCTTATCCCTATCCTCTTGTTGTTTTATATTTTTGTAGGCCGCTTCTTTCTCTGACTGCTACCTGTACCTCACTGGACCACCAGCATGGTTTATGGACCTTGCTCCTTACGCTTCAACTTAGTGCAGATCCTGACTGCCTCATGAAGTCCCCGTTTTATGACCTCCCATCTCCTTTCCACACTTGTCATTGAGGTAATCCCCATCAAGTGATCCTTGAGAATATTTCCCATGCCCATGAAGTCTGCCCCTGAAGTCCACTGCCAGTGTCCTAGATCTCACCCCCCCTCCCCCCATGCTTAGTTGAAACCAGACAGTATTGTGGTCGCTCCCAGTCAGGGGGTCTTGTACAACCATGTCCCTTACCAGATCCCCATCTGCCAGAACCACATCCAGGACATGCCCTCCCTTGTGGGCTCCATCACATGCTGTGTTAAGAAAACATCCTGAAGCCATCCAGCAGCCTCTGCTCCTTGGCCACCTTAGAGGACATGGTTCCCAGTTTATACCTGGCATATTAAGGTCCCCATCAACACCACTCCTTCCCCTTTGGTCCACACTGGGCAATGATGTTGTCCAGCAAACCATCCTCTAGAACCTCACTCATCCTGGGGGCCTATATGCTACACCCAGCTTGACCTTATTTCCTGCTGAGGATCAGAAGTGACCCATAAGGCCTCCACGCTTCCTCTGCCTCTTCTACCCTAGCAATTTCTATGTCATCTCTAATGAACATAGCCACCCACCCGCCTGCCCTCCTTCTTCTATCCTTCCTGAGCATAGTGTACCCTCAACGCTTAGGTCCCAGTCATGGTTTTGTTGTCCCACGCTTCCGTGACCGCCACATCCACCCCCTCGAACAGCATGGCCTGGAACTCTGGCAACTTGTTTCCCAAGCTCCTGGCATTTACTAACACCAACTCCCACCCCTATCCCTGATTCTCTTTGTCGAACCCCACCCAGATTCCTTATACTCCATCCTCCCTCTGCTCCTCCTGAAACCTCCATCCCCAATCTGTTTACCCCTTCCCTTGGGCGGAAGGCTACTCCTCATCTGGAGGAGAGGGCTTCTGGTCAGCCCTCCCTTATCCTCTTCCCCCTCACAAGTTTAAACCCCACCTTTCTTGTATGTAGTCAGCCATCCCTGTTTAAGGACTTCCTTCCCTAATGGGGCAAGATGAAACCTGTCCTTGGCATATAGTCCCTTATCCTCCCAAACTCCATTCCAGTTCCCTAACACCCCAACCCACTCCTTCATCCCACTTCCTGAGCTAGTCATTAACCTCTGTGAGTTTCATTTTTCTCCACTGAGGCCTTTGGTACTGGCAATATCTCCGAAAAGGAAATGTTGCATCCATTATCCTGACAGACTCTGGCAAGTTCTTGGAACCTTGCTTGGATTTCCAAAATGCTATTTCCCTCTAGATCATTAGTTCCCAAATTCACCAGGAAATCTGGTTTCCCTCCACAATCCCTAACCATTTCATACACCATGAACTTTGCTCTGTGCAGTGTCAGCCCAGGGATACACACTACCTTCACCTGGCTATGGCATCCACCCCCCTGTCCCTCCCACTGGATACCCCTAATCATCGAGTCTCCCAATAACAGAACCTTAACACCGCCATCATCCTTATGGTTACCTCCACTATGCCCTCTCAGCCCCTTCCCCCTTTATTCATGATATAAATTTTGGGAGTCTTCGCCTCACTAGAGACCCCTTGTCACCCTCCCCTTTCTGCCTCCCTTGCTATTTTGCCCACTTAACTCAAACTCCTCTGAATAGGTGTTCCTTTAACCTCTCTTATCTGAACCATTTATCCTGGCCCTGATGGTTTCTCCTTCCCCCACACCGCCATCCTCCCTTGTAATAGTACCCTGCCTCCAGAGGCTCTCTTGTGGGTCCCCTTTAGCTAGGGCCCCATCCTTGGTACTGACCCCCCTGCTGAAGGGGGGCTCCTCTCCCACCTCCTTGTCTCCCAGTTTCTCTCCAATCATGCTCTCCTCTCTCATGTCTGGAATATGTTGCATCTCCCCCATTTGCTTAACATATATGTTTCCCCTTCTCCCTCTGGGACTATTTCTATCCTTTCCATTGCCGGTCTGTGATGCCCTATGGGTATCAGACTCCCTTCCCCGGCCTCTGTATAAGTTTTCTCATTTCCACCAACCCCTTCCTCTCCCTCTAGGTTGCTTAGTAGCTCAAATTTATTGCGACACTCTATGTCAGCCTCCATCAAGTAACCCGAGATTCCCCTGACTGCACCTCTAAACTGCCCCTCTTCTTCCCCTCTTGCTCTGTTCACCTTAGGAGCTCCCTTCCCACAGTCTGCTGCTTTAGGCTTCCGCACAACAGCCCTCCTGACTCTTTCCCTCCACTATCTTTGTATTCAGAATGTTCACCCTGTACGCTTTCCCCTTAGCATCAACTTCCCTATCTAAGGGTCCTCTGTCCCTAATATCCCCCCTCCTGCTTGCTGTAACATAACATCCTGTAATTTCAGAGCGTTGCCCCAGTCTCCCCTCAGCCCCACCCTTCTGCTGCCCATATCCACACCCCTTATCCTTGGACACCCCCCAGCTCCCCCAGCTTACTCCTTAACCAATATACCTCACTCCTGATACAAGATAACTGTCTACAGAGTGGGCAGCCTCCCTCTCTCCAGGCCCAATTTAGAATTATTGCCATCCCACAGCCTGTACAGCCTACAACCCTTCCAAAGATGCCTGCCATGGTGGAATATTGCCACCCTGTTTATCCCCCTCTGTTTATAATGGCACACCCCCTTTTCTCAGTCCCTTTCCTGAATACAGTTTTCTCTATACTGACTGTAGTTATTTACAAACCCAATTTCAACCCCACCAATAAAGTTCCAAAGTCTCACAAACACATACAGTCCAGTGTGTGTTCGGGTCCCACTAAGAGTGTGTGTAAGCAGACATCAGGTAATCGTATGATGTCACAGGCTCACCAGCTGCTGTTGCTTCAAATTTCAGTCCTAAAACAGAAATACTGGGCCTTTCAATCCCAACCCCCAGTGGTTTTTCAGTATTTAAGAAAGCCTACAAAACAGGGTGGGTGAGGACTCTTACCAAACACCAGGCAAACAACACATTTAAATTTCCTCTAATTAACCCTGACAAACAACTGTCCCAAACCTCAAAAGTTACAATATCACAGCCCAAGTAACAGTTCTAATTCAGGGTAATAATTTTACCACATAGAGCTAATTTCACTTACAAACTATTCCAATATTACAGTTAAAACAGAATATAAACCCAGACCTCTGTCCAACCAACCTGCTGCTTTGAGTTCCCAAGTGAACAATGGAGGCCAGGGTAATTCCTGTTTAAAGACAAGGTAATTGCAGCTAATGTCCCTTTCCCCAAACACCAGGCAAACAACACATTTAAATTTCCTCCACTAACCCTGACAAACAACTGTCCCAAACCTCAAAAGTTACAATATCACAGCCCAAGTAACAGTTCTAATTCAAGGTAATAATTTTTACCACATAGAGCTAATTTCACTTACAAACTATTCCAATATTACAGTTAAAACAGAATATAAACCCAGACCTCTGTCCAACCAACCTGCTGCTTTGAGTTCCCAAGTGAACAATGGAGGCCAGGGTAATTCCTGTTTAAAGACAAGGTAATTGCAGCTAATGTCCCTTCCCCAAACACCAGGAAAACAACACATTTAAATTTCCCTCTAATTAACCCTGACAAACAACTGTCCCCAAACCTCAAAAAGTTACAATATCACAGCCCAAGTAACAGTTCTAATTCAGGGTAATAATTTTTACCACATAGAGCTAATTTCACTTACAAACTATTCCAATATTACAGTTAAAAACAGAATATAAACCCAGAGCTCTGTCCAACCAACCTGCTGCTGTGAGTTCCCAAGTGAACAATGGAGGCCAGGGTAATTCCTGTTTAAAGACAAGGTAATTGCAGCTAATGTCCCTTCCCCCAAACACCAGGCAAACAACACATTTAAATTTCCTTCTAATTAACCCTGACAAACAACTGTCCCAAACCTCAAAAGTTACAATATCACAGCCCAAGTAACAGTTCTAATTCAAGGTAATAATTTTTACCACATAGAGCTAATTTCACTTACAAACTATTCCAATATTACAGTTAAAACAGAATATAAACCCAGACCTCTGTCCAACCAACCTGCTGCTTTGAGTTCCCAAGTGAACAATGGAGGCCAGGGTAATTCCTGTTTAAAGACAAGGTAATTGCAGCTAATGTCCTTCCCCTAACACCAGGCAAACAACACATTTAAATTTCTCTCTAATTAACCCTGACAAACAACTGTCCCCAAACCTCAAAAAGTTACAATATCACAGCCCAAGTAACAGTTCTAATTCAGGGTAATAATTTTTACCACATAGAGCTAATTTCACTTACAAACTATTCCAATATTTCAGTTAAAAACAGAATATAAACCCAGAGCTCTGTCCAACCAACCTGCTGCTGTGAGTTCCCAAGTGAACATAGTGGTTATGATTACCTCTGACCTAGACATGGAAGCAGTAGCATAAGATGACAGGACACACTGGATGTGCATAACATTGCTCATCCAGAATTTGTTATACTACATGTAGCACTGCAAAATATGCACACAACCTTTATTTGCCTGTCACTGTGAAAATTACTTGTGCACTCTATAGAGGATCCCGAATGTTGTTGTACCACAGAAGGGTACAATCATATTCCTTTACCTCTGAGATTATGTAAAACATTATTTAGAAAATTATGGAATTCTAGACCAGAAAATGCTATGATAGACACTATATATATTCACAATTAACGTTAATTAACACATATTTAAATTAAAGTGGGAAACACACTTTTCAGTGGGAAGTGGACCTCGCCTCTGTAAGCTGTCTTTTATATAATGCACCTCCGATTTTTCTTTTCTTTATACTTCTGTGTGCATCTTCTTTACTGCTAGATTTAGGCTCATACACAAAGCAATCCGTGCCAGAGACTAAAGTAGATTGGCTAGTATTTACATTAGTGGGTGGGGGAGCATGAATTGTGGGAACAGCATCAGGCAGTAATCTAAAACATTTTACAAAGCCCATTTTAAATGGCATCAGACTCAAGAAAATGTGCAGAGCACAAAACACTATATTTACTTGGGCCTTTCCAATCAAGTCGTTTTACACTTACAAAGCAATCCCACTGTCTGAGAACAGAGTCAGCCTTTGGAAAGGTGAATAACGAAAACCCTACCTTATGAATGTTTCCACAGTTTGCAGCCACACTGGATAATGGCATTATCACAACAGAAAGATTAGGTCAAACAGCAATAAGGAAATCAAAAAGTATGTGGGGAGCAGAAGAGAAAGTGACAGCAGAATAATGGAAGGATAACGTGTTGTATACTGTTATTTCATTCACATGATTTATTAGTTAGTATGACTATTATGTACTGATATGATGTAGTACACACACATAGCTGTAGATAAGTAAAAAGGAGCAGTCACTGTTTAGTACTGAAACATTGATTAGGACAATACACTGGTTATACAGACATTACTGATTCTTAACAGAAGCAAGCACAGTCACTCTAAAATGGAAAAGTCAGGAACAAAGTAGACAGCATAATAAATTAAGTTAATATTCTTTTCTAAACGATGATACAGAAATATACAGGAGTCAAAGACATGAATACATCAATTAACAGTGCAAAGACATTATGATGTGTTCATATAGTTTATGGACAGATAAGCACGTTATTCATTCTAAAATACACTGGTACAAACTTGATGCAACTTCATCAGAAATAACAGTTTATATAAATGATTTTCGTCTATCCACCCAAAAAAATGATAATTATATGAGTGCCCATAGAAAAAAAAAAAAGAATAAATACTGAACTCTATATGGGTTGCGTCCCTTACAGTGAATTACATAATCTAGAACACAATATTTATGGGTGAAACGCAGTAATCAAATTATCATGAGTGAAGAAAGTAAACATACTACTTAGAAGGCCTGACACACTGACAGCCACAGACAACAAATTAATTATGATGAAAGCACACAATGTAAAAGTTTGTTAGAAACTCAGGACACACTACTACATTACGAATGCCACTAGGAATAACACACTAGGTCACAGGAATTAGACAGGAGTTAGATGTAGGTAAATCTAGAGTAAAGCTCCTGGTATCAACACTGACTGATCGAAAATCCCGCTAAAACCCAGTTAGTAAGTTGCGCTGTCACCTCGAGATCCAGGGAATGCGTCACTTCCGGTTTAGCGATCATCACTTTCTGGTACACAACAACGGGGTGACTGCTCATAGTTAAAATAGTGATTTTAAATGCTTAACAAATATTTACAGAAAAACAGAACTTACGGAATGCAAGTCAGGCAGCAGGGCATGTAAAGGTAAGGGCATCTTAACATTTGCTGCCTGTGGGAGTCCCTCTTTAAGCCTAACCACCTATGACAAGGCAAACAGATCTGCCCATAATGTAATTATTTTACGGCTATTCTCTATTTTTATGTGAGACTCTTATCAGGCTTCCCTATGTTATGTTTATACAAAATGCAGACACCTTAAGACGTGCACGTGGGCAGTGGGAAGCTTGCTAATAGAGTGATGCTCACCTTTCATAATTATTGAGGAAATAAGGATGTAAGAAGTTCTACCCCCTTCTCCTTCACTGAGGTTCAAAAACATTTTATATCAGTTCCTATATTTTCTTTCCCTAATTCTCCTTATCCCAGCTCTTGTGCAGAGTCACCACATTTCCCATACTCCAGTCCTTCGGCACCACACCCTTTGCTAGGGGTTCATTAAATAGGACTGCGAAGTGTGCTGTAAGTGCCAGTCCATTTCCCTCAGTACTCTTGACACATTCCATCCAGTCTAGAGAACGTGTTTACTTATGGGTATCTCAAACCCTGTAGTACTCTGTCTTAAGTTGTATGTTACATCTCTTAACTTGTGACTAGTTGTATAAGCAACATTTATCATAGTATCCAGTAGTTTCCGCCATAAACACATAACTAAATGTTTCACTCAAGTTCAAGTTTATTTATGTTTAGACAGAATATGGCACTAAGCAAATCCTGTTTTCGGGGTTGTCATTCAATATGTTCATCTTCTCATCCTCTTCCACGTTATCTCCATCTTTCTTCATTCTTTCTATGAAATCTTTTGTTTGTGTTTTCACCCAAATGTACTAGAAAATGCTTTTATTGTTCTGTGTGACCCAGTGTAATATCCTTTGCTCTGTGTTTGCCTCCACCTTCCTAATGAACTGCTTGCCTTCCTCTAGCTTTTCCTTATACACCTCCAAATTGGTCTCAGTTTGCTCCCTCTATAGACACTGACAATTGTCTTTTGTCCTGAATTGCATCCTTCACCTGTCTGTCCTCCTGTATAGGTTTCCTATGCTTTTTGTTTTACTGACAAATTTGATGCGCTTATGGCCTGCATCTAGTAATGTCCCATCTGTTGTATCCTATTTTTCTTTACCCCCTCCAGCTTGTGAGTGTTGTCCGACTGACCTTTGATTAATTCTGTAATTTTTTTTAAAATTCATCCTTCTAAAACCAGGGACCAGAGTACTGGAATTCATTCACTGGGCATCCAACACACTGTTAAATTTTAAAATGTTGTGACCATTCTATCCTATTGTGATAGCCATAATAATGTCCTGGAAGGATATTGCATAATCTACAGTGGTGCTCATTGTCAGGTTCCTTATTGTCTAATCATCTCAGTAAGTACCTTTGGACATGAGCTGGCAAGAATGAACAGGGCCCTCAATCCTAAATAAAATAAAGCTTGGTCTGTAGCTGTCCCCTTGCAGTGGAACAAACTACCAGCTGAACTCTGTTCCATTGACACACACTCCAGTTTCAAGTTCCACCTTAAAGTCTGGTTCCTGGAAAACTCATCCTGCCGATGCTCCCAGGGGTCTCACACCAACCCACACTAGTCAACTCCCCAGCCCAGAGGTCACCCACCTACCCACACTAGTCAACTCTCTTGCCTACAACTGTTATATTGCATTTTTCACAGTAATATTTGAGTTCCTTGCCTGTACGTGTTGTATATACATTTTTTTTACTGAGTATTCTGTGTATTATTTGCTCACTGGATGATGCAGTCTCACGTTGTACACTGTGCCTATGATTTGTTTGTCTGTACCAATTCTTCTCATGTCTGATATTGAAACCTTGATTCACTGTTCTGAAATGGACCTATGCATCAAACCTGTTTATTGTGTCTACTATTGTTGCTTGTATCAAATCTGTTTCATGTGTATTACTGTTACCTTGTACTCCACTGTCACCCTCCACCATGTGTTATGGCCCGGGTCATGCCTGAAAAAGGGTCCTTGGGATCAGTGCACTCACCCGGTTATCAAAGTCATAAATAAATAAATTTAATTGCAACATGTTTTCTATCATTACGTCTAGTCATCACTCAGTGCATTGTGACAACTGTGTCAAAACATGACTAGACAAGAAGGAGCCTGACACTGAGAAATACTGTAATACTGTTTTCTCCCTGTTATGTTAACATAAGAATTTGAAAGTCTTTACACCACCTGCCTCATTGTAGTAATTAAAACACAGAAACAGAAATTGATGGCCGATTTTGTTTCCACAAACCCTATCTGGTCACTGTCAGTCCTCCAACCTCCTCGCATCCTATCTAATATACCCCTGTCTATCCTATGCCATGTATGCTTGAAGCCCCCCACCCCCCACTATTCTAGCCTCCACCACATCTGCTGGCAATCTATTCCAAGCATCCACTACCCTTTTAGTGAAGATAAATTCCCTCACATCACTCCTGCATCTCCCCCCTCCAGCTTTATTGCATACCTCTGGTCCTAGTGTTTGTTCTCACTTCAAAGAGACTCCCCAACTGTAGCCTATTCTCCATTTTGAGGTACTACTGGGTCTGTATCATATCCCCTCACTCTTTTTTCTTCCAAGGTGTACACGTTCAGATCCTGCAATCTCTCCTCCTAGGGGTTCTCATGTAAACCATGCACAATTTTAATTGTCCTCCTCTGAACCGCCTCTATTCTATGTCTTTTCTAAGGTACAGTCTCCAAAATGCTACACAGTACTCAAGGTGTGGCCACACCAGTAAGGGTTGGTGGCATCACCACCTCTCTCTCCCCCTGCTAAAAATACCCCTCTCTATGCAACCCAACATTCCATTAGCCCCACCCACTGCCTTGTCACACTGCCCTGCCACCTTAAGGTTGTCAGATATGAGAATGCTGAGGTCTTTTGCCTGGCTAGTGTCTGCTAATACTCCCACCTCCTATTCTATACTCACCATTGGGATTTCTTTGTACTGGGTACATTACTTTGCACATTTTGGCATCAAACCCCAAATTCCATGTTTTTGATCATTCCTCAAGTTTCTCAAGATCCCTGCGCAATTTTACCTCCCCTTCCTGAGTGTCTATCCAACTGAAGTTTTTAGTATCATCTGCAAAAAGACATACTTCCCCTTTTAGATCTTCTGCAATGTCCCTGAAAAATATTTTGAAGAGAACTGTCCCAGTTTCAATCCCTTTGGTACCCCACTTGTCGTACTCCCTGTCTTTAGAATAATCGTCATTAACCATCACCTTCTGTTTCCTATCCTTTAACTAATTTATGATCCAGTTTACCACTATTGATCTCACTCCTAGGTTGGTCAACTTCCCAATCAGCCTTCTATGTAGCACCATGTCAAAGGCCTTGATAGAGTCTAAATAGGCTACATCCACAACTCTCCTCTGATCAATTTTCCTGGTCACCCAGTCAAATAAATCTATTAGATTCATTTGGCATTACTCCCCCCTCCCATGAATACATGTTGTCTGAGGTCTTGCAGCCCACTGAATTTAAGATACTCTGTCATCCTTTTTTTCTGTAGTGCTTCCATCAATTTCTCAACAACTGAAACAAGATTGAATGGCCTATTGTTGCTAGCCTCCTCCCTGCTGCCGCTGTTATGTAGAGGGACAGCATCAGCCCTTCTTCCAATTATTCTAGTTTCTAGTGTGTTGTTGAACAAGTCTGTCAGTGTGGCAGCCAGTACCTCCCTAAGTTCTTTAAGTACTCTGGTTGTATCCCATCTTGTTCCATAGCCTTGCCCATTCAAGTCTTCAAGTTCTTTTAGCATTCTTTCCCCAGATAATGGACCTGCGTCCACACCTTCCCCACCCTAACCCTGCTTCTCCCTGTTGGTCTGTCCACTCCACCCTTAACTCTGAAGACTGAGCAGAAGTACCTGTTTAAGCTGTTGGCCTTTTTTTTTGTTTCCTTCTTTCTTCTGCGCCAGTCTCCCACTTCTGCCCTTCAAACACTTACTATTCCTACCTATGTTTTCTTTGTCTCACTTATGTACCTGATGACATAAAAATTAGTTTTGTTGCCATATTGGTCCTTGTGACCAAAGATCCAGAAAAAAAGATGATTAGATACCTTTTATTGAACCAACAAGGATGTTACAAAGGAAAAGAGGTGCTTTAGCTTTTGGACTACACCCAGTCCTTCATCAGAAACTAATGCATTCATTTCTGATGAAGGACTGGGTGTAGTCTGAAAGCTAAAGCATCTCTTTTCATTTGTAACATCTATGTTGGTCCAGTAAAAGAGATCAAATCACCTTTTTTTCTGGATCTTACATACCTGAAGATAGTGTTATCCCCTTTAGTGACCCCTTTAGTAATCCTTTCTTCTGTCATACATATGTTGGTTGCTTTAGTTATGGCCTCCCTTATTCTTTCCCACTGTGCCTCTACCCCTCCCTGGTATACCTTCACCCTTATCAAGCAGTTCCTGAGGCAGTCACCCATTTCTTTAAAATTCATGATCTTGAGGTCCAGAACCCTTGTCCTTGTATAGTTTGTCTGTGTTCCTGTCTTTAAGTTGGACCACACTGTACAGTGATCACTGGTACCCAGGGGCCAGCCCAGTGTGGCATCTGCAACGCTGTCCCTGATTGTAAGCAATAGGTCCAGCACTGCCCCATCCCTAATGGTTTTTTTGACTAACTGCCTGAGAAAAGCCTCTTGCAGGGAGTCAGGGACGGCCTTGTTCATTGCCAATGCCCCATCCAGAAAATTCCACTCCACATATGGCAGATTGAAGTCACTAACTAACAGCACCTCCCCTTTACTTGCCATTCTTATGATTGCCTCCCTGCGTGCCTTATCCATACTAACATACTAACATACTAAAATGCCAGCAGAATAGGCCTAATGGTCTTTCGTGTCTGCTCGTTTGGTCAGTCCCCAACCTGGGTGCTGACCTTGCTGCCCCTCTCGCCTTCTCTGGCTTCTCCCTTCCCAGTTCCGGATATTCTTGCTGCATTGGATTTTGCTTCCAGAACCCTTCCCCTGTACCTGTCCCACCCCCTCTTGAACCCCTCCACTGTCTCTGCCTCCACCAGCCCCTAGGCAGTGCATTCCATGGCTGCACCACCCTCTCAGTGAAGTAGCACCTCCTCCTTCTCCCTGAATCTTCCCTCCAGCTTCCACCCATGCCCTCAGTGGCCCTTCCTCCTTCCTTCAAGCACCCTGACTGTTCCTCCCTATTTACCCTCTTCATGTACCTAAAGACCTCTATCATGTCCCCCGGTCCCTTCTCTCTCTTCCAATGTGTACATATTTAGCTCTTGAGCCTCTCCTCATAGGTCCTGTCCCCCAAGCCCCAAATCATTTTGGTTGCCCTCCTCTGGACCCTCTCAAAGAGGTTAATGTCCGCTTTAAGTGTGGCCTCCAAGGCACGCAGTACTCAGTCAGCCTCACCAAGCAGTTATACAGAGGGAGTATCACTTCCCTCCTTCTGGAGGTGATCCCCCTAGCGATGCATCCCAGCATCCTGTTGGCCTTGGCTGCTGCCCTCCTACAAGTCTCCGAGTTGTTCATCTTGACATCCACCACCACCCCCAGGTCCCTCTCAGCCATCGAGACTTGTAGCATGGAGGCCTGTACACTACTCCAGTAGATACAGTGGACCCAGAACCTTCTTCCAGGTTGATCCATGGTAATTCCAGACCCTCATTTTCCTTTTGGTGCCCTTCTACCTCCATGGCCTTGATGCCCTCCATCACATATTTATTAATTTAAATGTTCAGAAATAACCTTTTTGAGCATGGTGCTCTTTTACAAAGGTTCCACGTCATCAACACAAGAAAATTACATGGATACGAAACACAACATAGTGTTATCAATTGACTATACAGACATCACTACAATGACATCATGAAGGTGCTGGATAAAATGAGAAAACAAGAAGTAGGTTTTAATTCATGTTAGAAGCAGGATCTGCCAGATAAATGGCATTGTCAATTGTTTATGTTCAGGGTGAGTAAGAGGAGAGAGAGAAGTGGGGGGTGGGAGAGTGTGGCTCTGTTAGAGAAGCTCAATGGGGGGGAGTTGTGAGAGATACAGGGAAAATAGGGAGTGGAGCAGCCAAGATGAGGGGGATGGGTTAGGAGAGGTAGGGGTAAGGTCAGAGAAGATAAGAGCTCATAGTTAGCATGAGGTGGCAGAAAGGTCAAGAAGTAGGGGGCTATTTGTGGGGTGAGTAGGGAGATATAAGAGCATGGTGGAGATGGGGAGTGCAGGGAGATGGCACAAAAGGTAGGGTTAAAGAAAGGTTAGAGCCAGTTGTTAGGAGGGGTGGCAGTGGGTAAGGAAGAAGAGGACTGTTGTGGGGGTTGTGTGGGGGTTAAGTTCGTAGAACTAAAGGGGGATGTGAATAGCAATGAGATAGGGAGTAAAGAGTTTCCTCTCAAATACAGGGTTATAATAAGGCATAAGTGGGAGGCTGTGGGCAGAGATTGAAGGTCAAGGTGCTTTCCTGCAATTGCATGTAGTGGATTTGGCTAGGTATTACTTCAATTCCAGCTTGAAGGTTGGGAGGCTCACAAAATTATTTATTATTACTGGGAGCTCATTCAGCCAGAGTGGGGACCTGTATGCGAGCGAGCATTGTCCTATTGAGGTTCTTCTGAAGGGGACACAGAGTGTACTATAAACTTTACTCCTTGTGACGTACTGGGCATGAGCCGTTTGGAGAATATTTTGGATGCAGGGAGGTGAGTGGCCTAGTAATACTTTTTTCCAAGGAGGCACATCTGGAACTTTATGCTGTCATTCAGTTTGTTCATAGAATGCACATGAGTGGCTAAGTTTATCAGCACCTACAGTAAGTCTACAAGCCTTATTAAGAACCATTGCAGCTCGTCTGAGTACTATGTCAGAGGCTGCACTGTAAACCACCTGTCCATAGTCTGTTATCAACAGTATTGAGCTAGAAACTGTTAGGTGAAGAGCTGTGGGCATTAGGTATTACCTGTGCCTGTAGAGTACACTTAGTGTGGTATTTACTGCTTTTACTACCATGTCAATATGCTGCAAAAAAGTGAGGGTGTCATCGAGTATGACCCCAAGATACATAAAAGAGTAGACTTGTTCGTGTTTGTTAGTGATAGTCAGAAGGGTGTTGCTCTTCTCATTTTGATGACTAGAGAGAAACATGGTTTTTAATTTTTTTATAATTAAGTAGCAATTTTTGTGTGTTAAACCAATCTTATAGAAGGTTGAAGGTGGACTGTAGGTCATTTTGGAGTTGGACTTTATGGGAATTGATGCGTCATCAGCATAAAGAATAATTTTACTAGTGCAGGCCTCTGGTAAAGCATTCAGGAACAAACTGAACAAGAGAGGGCACAGGATAGACCCTTGAGAGACACCCAAATTGACTTCTCTAGCAATGGAGACAGCTTTCCCTATTTTTACCCTCTGTGATCTATGCAATAGGTAGTTCTGAAATTAGAGGACCAAGTGGGCAGACAGCCCCATAATCAGCATTTGGTGCAAGAGTAGAAGGTGGTTTACAGTATCAAAAGCTTTAGTGAGGTCTATAAAGATAGACCCCACAAGCTTCTCATCATCCAGGGACTTATGGGCAAAGTCAGTGAACTTGACCAAAGCAGTAGACGTACTGTGGCCCTTCTGGAAGCCATGCTGGTGAGGGCATTGGAGACTTTACTTCTGGAGGTAATCTGTGATTTGGTCAGCCACTATTCTCTCCCATGCTTTTGAGAGAGGGGAAAGGATCAAGATGGTCCTGTAGTTTGAAGTGTTAGCTCTGTGCCCACATTTGTGCACTGGGATTACCAAGGTCTGTTTCAGAATCGAGGGGAATTTAGCCAGGGTGAGGGATTTTTAAAAAATTTTTCGATATAGGGACTATCACTTCCTCAAGGGTAAGGGCCACCAGTTTCATGTCTAAATTATTGCTGCCGAGTCTGGTTTTTCCACGGACCTTTTTTACGTAAGTCCTAGCCTTCTTGACTGGCTGTCGACAGAATTAGAACACAGTGGAATTTTGGACTGATATATCAGTCCGTGGCCCTGCAAGTGTTAATAATTTTTTTTTTTTTTTAGATTATTTATCCTCCTGGGCCACTTCTCTGCTCCACCCAATGCTGTCACACCGTGCCCTGACCCCCAGCCTCCACCAGGGGGCAATCGGGCATCGGGAAGTGAGACCCCCCTCACCGGAGAAGGAGAACAGTCCAATGGATGTTCTGTCCTTCTCCCCCTTGCCAACCTCTGGTGACCCATGCTTGTTCCTGAACATGGGTCACCAGCCCTCAGCGCCACCGGGCCTGTTAAGGATTAATACTCTTGAAATAAAAATGTGGGTGCTTATTGCTAGTGCTTGGGGTATTCAGGGAGGGTTCTGTAGCCTTAAGATAGTCTAGGGGGAGCACAGAACTAAGGTCCATGAAGGCTGAGTTGAAAGAGTCAGCAAAAGAGAGAGGGTCGAGAGCGGGGGTTCCCTTGATGTTAAGCATCATAGGGTGCTTCTTGTCTTCTTTCCCTAATAGATACTTTATAGTCTCACAGAATCTCTTGCCATCATCCTAGGTCCTCTCCATCTGGTCCTTATTGAATTGTGCTTGGCAAACCTAATACGATTTGTGCATTTATTCATTGCTACCTATATTTCTTGTAGTCACTGCTGATGTCCATGATCTTAGCCTTACTGAAACAAGTTGTCCTTGTCCTTCATATGCTCCAGGAGGTCCCTAGTGATCCATCCATTACAGAATCCACATGTTTTCCTCTTCCTAACAGGGGCAAACTTGTCACAAACAGCATTGAAATTGTCGATGAAGTATTGCAGGGCAAGATCAACGTCCTGTAGTTCATCCAGTGGGGTCCAGTCGATCATGGATAAAGCTACTTTAAATGAATTAAGCTGACCCCTCAAAAGTACTGTGCTTTCAACGATTGTTGGTGCTACTTTTATTATTTTATTTGTCCAAATGCAAGTGATGGGTGAGTGGTCACTTAATGCGTCAGGAAGTACTTAGACCTTTATTATCCTTGACGGGCAGCTGGATAGGATCCAGTCTAGGAGTGTACTGATGCCACTTTTATAGTTTATTCTGGTGGATTCAGTGACTAGTTGTGTGAGATATGCACTGGCAACTAGGTCTTTTTGGGGGACAGACTCCTGACTCAGCCAGTTGATGTTGAAATCACCAGTAATGATGATTTTGCTGTTCTTTTTGACTTGGGTGAAAGCTTTGACAACTTTGTCTAAGACAACCGTTGCCCTCCTTGGAGGAAGGTAAACTGAAGCTACTGTGAAAGACTTGCTTTGATTGCCTTGCAAAACTTTAGCAGCCAGCAGTTTATGTCCCTCAGAGGCACCAGATATGGGAAGCATGCTCCCCTCTGTGGTATCCCTGACATAGTTGAGGCAGCCACCACCCCTTCTACCTATTCTGTCTAGTCTATAGATCTCATATGCTTGTAGTGCTATTGTGTTATCGTTTATTCTAGAAGTTAGCCAGGTTTCTGTTCGGCAGATGATGTCCGGGCCATGCAAAAGTGTCCATGCCTGGAACTGTACCATCTTAGGCAGTAGGCTTACCAATTTTCATGGTGGCTATCTTCAAACCACTACCCTTGCTACCTTTCTCATGCTGGTTATGTGGTGGTCCCGGGTTGGGGTAAACATTCTCAGAAAGTAGTTTCAGAAATAATATTGCCTTTCATGTGGCCTCAGCAGAGGTTTCAGAAACTCTGAGTACAGCTGGATTGGAGGAAGTGACCCAGGCTTCAGGTTTTGACGCTTTAGGATGCAGGCTTTGGCAGTTCGAGTGCACTATTTTGAGGCCCTTAGTATTCGTCTGTGTAGTTATTGGGAGGGGGGGCAGTGGTGGGACAGTTTGTGCATGGGGGTTCCAGATTGGACTCCACATCTCCAGCTAGTAAGAGTCGATAGAGTAAGTGGAGCAGTACGTGCCAGGGAGGGGTGTGGGTGAGGTTTTTGATTTTACTAGTTTTTTTGGTGGGTACATGTAAGTGATTATGTAGCCAGAACCCAAGATAGATGGCATCCTTTTTAGTCAGGAAGGGAAGCAGGAGCAGTCCAAGGGGGCACTCATATGAGCTGTGGTGGGATACGGAAGCATTGTTCGTAGTAGCAGTTTTGTGCCTTTGTTGTGCCAGAGGAGATGAGGAGGTCACAGGACACAAATATAAGTATATATAATTTGGCAAATACCAGTCCTAGATGCCACATTATTCAAGAGAGATATCAGGCAAGTGGATTTAAATGTACTGTTAATGTTGTGTAAGGGGCTAGGCATAGAGGATAAATGTGGATTAAGAGTACTTAGAGTAAAATTCACTCAGTGTGAAAGTTCACTCTCTGAAAGGGAATGTTTGATGGAAAGGGTAGTGAGATAGTGAGCCACTAAGAAAGGGTGAGATACTCTCTATCTGTTGTGGTCATGATCATTTGATTTATCTGGATTTGTCTTGCAGATGAGTGGTGTCCCTCTAGTAACTGAGATGTATAAGGAGCCAGTGGCAAAGTGGGTAGATAGTGATCCAATCAGAGAACACCAATATGGCTATAAGAGTAAGTCTCCAGATAGGTCAGGTGAAAGTGGATGGGTGGTTGGGGAGATGTCGTAAAACAATGGCAGGGACAAGCTCTACATTGGAGAAGAGACTATAACTTAATGAAGTATAAGCTCCGAGTCTGTGAGAGCAGCTTTGTGGCTTATATAATATAAGCCCTCCTCCTTTCCTCCCCACTCTGTCTCTTTTGAACAGAGTGTAGCCATGTATGTTCAATTCTACTAAAATGTTATCTAGAGAATTCACAATAAACTTGTATTATAAATGCCTCATTAATAGCACTGTAAAATAACACACAAATGAAGTCCAGTTGGGGGGGGGGGCACTGGACTTCATGTGTTTGTTGATATTGGTCACGACCAGGAGCCCCTCTAAAAATAATTAAATAAATTTATAAAGCCAGGGTTGAGCAGATCACACATTGAATTGGACTGTAAAATAAGAGAAATACAGTACTTCTAAAGTGCTGTACCTTTTATATCTAAATTTACTCTTCTTTCATGCAGCTCTTTGATTATTTTATACTTTACTGGAATCTTTAACAAGGGCAGAAGACTAGGATTAATGTGGGCATTGAAAGCAAACCAAAAAGAATATCTCACAGAAAAGCAATACTCACGGCAAGTCCTTTCTTTCTTAAGAGGCACGTTTCCTCTGTAAACCCCTGTGATGCGACAAAGATATACTATTATATTGTACAACTAAATAACACAAAACATTGTAAAAATGAACATAGAAATACATTGTGCAAGCAGGAGACCATAGTCATGCACATAATGCATCATACAATTAAACAATTCTGCATCTTGGTCAGTGGGCACCTTCAGCAGTGATGTTTTCCTAGCACAACTTCAACATGAAGGTTTTGATTTATTGTTGTGTGCATCTTTAACATATGTTTCCACAAAAAAATCAACTAAATAACATTTTCCTTTTTTTTTTCTTTACAAAAGTGAATAATTGTACAACAGAAATAATGCACTCCAGGGTATGTGTCATGGGGAATAATGTCATTTCTTGGGTGTTGTACACACTCAGCCTGCAGTCTTGTGTACAACTACCTGAGGCATAACGTTATTCCAACAAGACACACACCTTTGTCATGCCTTTTTGCTTAATTCTAAACACAATAGTTTTTGTGTATTGTTTTATCAGTCCAGCAACACTGGGTCACTTGACTATCCAACAGGTTTCATAACAGAAAAAGAGCTAGGCTTTCTGCCAACCCTAAAATGTATCTTGCAAACCAGAAGCATCCAAAATGTGTTTTTTTTTTTTTTTTTTGCCAACACTTTTAGTACTGTGATGAACAAGAAGTCCACCAAGCTTCCCATACGTCACTGGAGACACCTGTTTCCTGCCCACTGTGGCCTCAACTCTAAGGCAAACCACCTCCTGACAAATACTGGCCAGACTAACATAACACAATGTGCCCCTTCTGAAATACTTAATGTTTGACACTACATGATGAACTATCCTCCAGCTCTGACTTGCTCTTTATTTGTAATCTCATGATCAGAATTCCTTTTACAGCCTGCTGCATCCTCAGCAATAAACAGAAAATGATATCTTTGTTCTCATTGACAACGTCTATTTTTAAGGCTAGGCAGAAAGACTTTAATTGGGTAGGTGATGTTGGATAGATGCTCATGTCACCCATTACTGTGCAAGTAGTAATCTATCCACAAATGATGATTATATGTACATGTGTGGATTTTCTGAACAGTCAGGGCAATCATGAAAAAATATAAGCTTCTAGTTTAATCCTAAGAAAAATATTAAGTTGGATGGTTCAGGAAGCTATAATCTCTGTTTGCAAGGGAAAATAAGAAATACTGAGAGTAAAAATAAGACCTTTGCCACAATGCCTCAAAGCTTGGTCCCTTTTGGGTCATCTTTGACCTTTAAAATGGCCCAACATCTTTACCTATACAGATCTGTCTAGTTTTACAGGTCAATATTTAGTTGCTGAGAGGAATGTGCCTACTGTAATAAAATGTCTCTTTAATTAATGTTTCTCTAATTTTCCTTTTCCTTCTCAGGTACACTCAGTACTACGTTTGAACTGGTAACTCATTTTTGTTAACAAATGTTTTAGCCAGAATAACCAATCTGAGATGCAACATCTTGTTTCCAGTGTGGTTCTGCTTCGACCCATTTCCACAGCTCGGCATATTGCAGCACTGGGAGGTTATGTGACTTGCTCAAGGTCATACAGTGAGTATTTGACTCTAGCAAGGTTTAAACCTGCAATCTGCAGGTTCCCAAACTGGATCTCTAACCACTAGACTACATTGCCTCTCTTGTCTAGCAGCAGCAGTTGTAGTATGTTTCATTTTTAAAGCACCTTTTCATAGCTGAATGCACTTTTAACAGTCAATAAAAATTGCAGTGGTTTTTGTTGCGACAAGCAAATGTTGAAACTAATACAAAAAAAACCACCTATAAAATATATATCGCTGAATACTGGGTTGAGCAGAAATTTTTAATTTCAAATTTAAAGATACTAAGAGATCTGGAACACAGACAGAGTGTTCCATGGTACAGGCCCCACCACCATAAAAGATGGATTACCTGCAGATAGATCCTGGAAGGTCACACCCGTAAGATTTTACAGCTGCACCAGCAATCCATTCTCAGCTACATAAGCCTTTTAAGGTAGTGCTTACAACAGTATTTCCATGGTCGTAGCCACTAAGACAGTTAAGGTTGAGACTACCTTTTCTTTCATTTACTGGGATGTTTGAATTGACTGATGCATATGCCCACATTAAAGTCTGTTGCTTTGGACTTTTATCCCTAGTATGTTTTGTTTGAGTGTTCTCCAGGTTTTGGACATGGCCCAGAACCAATGTATAATTCTTATTGACTCCCTGATTTGGAGATGAACACCCATTTCTGCTACTTAGCTAGGGATATAACTATCATTGTGTATTACCGAAGAACTTTGGGGCATAAATGTCAGCAAAGTCTGCTCTAAAAGAAGCAGTTCCCCTGTAGCGGGTTCTGGTTTTCTATGCCAGACCTCAAATTCTGCACATTAATAACTTCACAACCGTTCAATGGATTTGCACAAAGTTTTGCATGTGCAGTCTCATGGGGTAGGTCACTTAACTTGTCAAGTTTTGTTCTGGTAGGATTTGTGGATTCCAAGCTGTGCATAGTTAAAAAATGTTAAAAATGTGTTTGTGCTTTTTTTGTCACCCCACTGCACCCAGATGGTTTGGAATGTTTGTTTGAAATTTACAGGGTAGGGCTTGACCCACCAAAGTGCCCTTTACTGGTTTGGTGAAAAAATATTAAATCATTCAAAAGTTATTTGATTTTAAAGTTTCAGGTTCTGAGCATGCTAATTACAGCCTTTTGAATAGACTCTTGGAACAAAAAAATTATTCAGTCCTCAAGAAAAAGGATTCTTTCTCATGAGGGGACAATTATTTTTCATGAGGAAAATTTCCTTTTTCATGAGTCACCATCTCATTTTACATTTTTTCAAAATAAGACACCTTGAAAACACACAAAAATTAACTCTTCGAGAGATGCCAACACATGTATCTTATTCACCGGGACTCCGTTAGGTGGATTCTGCATTTATCTGGTCGAAAAATAACCCTGAAAGGCTTTTTTGTTAACATTTTAAATCCTGTTTTGTGACTCACTAATTCTTTTTTAGTGAGTCCTTTTTCATTCTCACAAAAAAAGATTTCTACTCCCAAAAAAGGATTTTGGACTTCATTTTATTCTGATTCTTTCCTCAGAAGAACAGATCCTTTTTCACGAGCTTTTGTCATTCTCACAAAAAAGGATTTCTACTAATGAAAAAGAATTTGGGATTTAGTTTTTTCCGAATTCTTTTTTTGCAAGAATGGATATTTTCTTGTGACCTTTTATCACTCTCACAAAAAAAGGATTTCAGCTCACGAAAAAGGATTTGGGTCTTAGTTTTTTTGCAAGATTCATTTAGAGTGAGTCTCAATGTATTTCAATGGGGTTTTCAACTCTGATACATAACTTTGCCATTTTTGCATATTTTTACACCAAATTTTCAGTATTGCCTTTTTGAGACCCTACCTCGTGAACAATGTTGATGGAATTACACCAATCCTGCCTGAAAGGTGAGTTTGTGGTCAGTTTGCAAAATGACCTGTGGTTGGAATTTGAAAATTTTCACCACCCTCATTTATGAGGTGGGGTCATAAGAAGAGTAAGTTGAAAATTTGGGGTCACAATATGTAAAAATGGCTGTTATGTACATCCAACATACATAGGCTGTATGGATCTAAGGAGGGATGGGAGTGCAGGCCCCCCAAATTATGGATGGATGGTAGTGCAGGCTGCACTCCCACACTTAAATAAGGAAACAATTACAGAGGGATGGTAGTGCAGGGCCCAAAGGAGCTCTGCACTTCCACAGGCAAATAAGAATAGAATTATACTATCTTGAAAAGTCAGGAAATTCATTGCAAAAACTTCATTAATGCACTAGTAAGGCTTAAAGTGACAAAATTAGGGAAATGTGGTGTTAGTGTTTCCAACCCTAACACCCCACCCCCACCCTACAGACAGCAACAGGCGTGGTGTGTGCCTTGGGGTTGTCAACCCTAACACTCACCTTATTCAACCCTAACACTCACCTCATTCTCATATACCAAGGTTGAATCATAGGGGGCAGGAGCGTGGTCATTTGTTTTAAAACAGAATTGGGCCTGATAGATGTCCCAGTAGGGGAGACCAGATCCTTTGAATGTATGCTGAGTGCAGGTGGGGAGTGCAAACGTCTTCTCATCTACCATCCACCTGGGGATGGGAAGCAATTTTTTTCAGGAAGTCACTGACTTCATTGTCAAGATGGTGTTGGAGTCACCCAGATTGATGGTGCTGGGTGATTTCAACACCTGGATCAATGATGAACTCTCACTGTTTGGCCAAAACTTCCTCCAACTTATGATTTCATTGGGCTTCTCACAGGTGATTGCCTCAGCAGCCCATAGTTCTGGGCATTCATTGGACCTGGTCTTCCATCTGGGTATGGAGATCTCCGATTTGGTGGTGGAACGAATTGCTTGGTCTGACCATTACACTATCAGATTCAATTTCCAGGCCCCCCCATAGGCTTGCCCCTATGGAGATTGTCCGATACCATCCTTTAAGAGGGGTCACCCCAGATGGCCTGATGATGGTATTGGACCTATTGAGATTTCCAGCTGAGAGTATGGGTCCAGACAACCTACTGCAAGCTTATTATATGGCTGTTACGGTGGCGCTGGACTCCATTGCTCCTGTTTGTGCTAACCCTTCACCCGCAGTCCCCTTGGTTCGATGGGACCTTGAGGGAGATGAAGAGAGAGAGGGCTGAAGGATGGAGCATTGCTGGTGGAAATCTGGCCTTGATGCCAACAGGCATAGATTGATAGCCCATTATTCAGACTACCAATCGGCGATCTCCAATAAGAAGGCAGCATTCCTGTCCGGGAAAATCGCTGTTGCAGTGAACCAACCTGCTCGGCTCTTCCATATGGTTGACAGACTGTGCAATCCAGCCTGTCTGCAAGTTCAGAGAGGATTGTCACAAGATAAGTGTGAAGAGTTTGCGCACTTCTTTGTGGATAAGGTTGCCGACATTAGGTCAGAGATCCACTCAGCTAGCTCCAATGGGCGGGGGCGGTGATCGGTTAGAGGTTGCAGAGCCATGGTTTTGTTGGGTGGCTTTCATCCAGCCAGTGATTGCAGATGTCATAGAGCTCATCCAGAGTATGCAGCTGACATACTGTAGTCTGGACCCAGGCCCAACTCACCTTCTGGTGGGGTGTGTTGAAGTCATTAGCCCAGTCTTGGCTGAGATAGTCCCGGAGGTCACTTGAGATGGGTGAGTTTCCTGACTACCTGAAGGAGCCGGTGGTTACACCCCTCCTTAAGAAATCTCTGGATCCGGACTGTCTTGCTAACTATAGACTGGTCTCTATCCTGTCCTTTGTGGGCAAGGTTATTGAGAAGGTGGCTTCACTGCAGCTGGATGATTATCTTACCATCCATGATATCTACAATCCTCTCCAGTCAGGATTTAGGAAGTGGCATAGCACTGAGACTGCCCTGGTCTGGGTGCTCAATGATCTCCTAATAGCGAGAGATTGAAGGACAAGTTCCATCTTAGTCCTTCTTGATCTTTCTGCAGCATTTGACACCGTGGATCATGACATTTTGCTGGAGTGCTTGCGGGTGATCTGTGGACTGTCTTGTACAGTCCTTAGATGGTTTCATTCCTTCCTTACTGATAGCTCTCAGAGAGTTACAGTGGGAAATTACTCCTCTAATGTATTCTCTCTACCCTGTGGGGTCCCCCAGGGCTCCGTTCTTTCACCTATGTTATTTGCAGTGTATATGCTGCCGTTGAGAGACATTGTGAGGCAATATGGTTTGAGTTTTCACTGCTATGCAGATAATACTCAACTGTACATGTCTTTTCCACCCAACCAGGATGATGCGATCTCATTGTTTAACAACTGCCTCATTGAGATCCAGGGCTGGATGAGGGCCAGCTGGCTGAGGCTTAATCCTGACAAGACTGAGGTTTTAGTGGTGGACCCAGGTTGCTGGGTAGAAGGGTCCTTGGCAGAGCAGGCCTCTGGGCTTATGCTTGGGGGTTGCCAGCTGATATCCTCTGAACAGGTGCAGAGTCTGGGTGTTATTTTTGATGAGGGTTTGACCCTGAAGACCCAGGTGTATTCAGTCTGTAGAAGCATGACATCAGTGGCAGACAACCAGACAGTAAATATAGTGCATAAAAAATGCAATAAATGCATTTGTCAATTTATTTGCAAAAACTTGCAAAAAAAAAAAACTTGATATTTACAGAAAGAAAAAGATGTTAGTCCATCACACCATCCAAACATCAGAAAATACTTTCTCCTTGAGACTTCTGTCCTTCCTCTGTATATACAATATCAATCTCAGTGTGTAAGCTCTTACACTATCTCCTTCTTACTCTGTGGTCAGAAGATACTGGCCCACTTCTCTCTTCTTAGCCCCCTGGTGGAAGGTTTTATAGCAATCACAGGGTGACATCACAATCAGGTGATCTCCTACTTAACATGCATAGACCTTTTATTGGGTCTTGTGTAAGGATATCTTGAATAAAGTATACACACCAGGAAAGACAAGCATTTACGTAACATCTTTCCTAGAATACCTACTAAGAGCTATGGTTTAAGATGGTATAAGGGGCTGGCAGTATAGCCTAGAGGTTAAAGTAACGAGGTGTAAATAAGTTTGATACATCCAGCAGCCCATACCTGAGTTTGATTCTCACAACCTCCACTTGCATACTGTGTGGCTCTGAGCAAGTCACTTAACTGCTCAGTGCTCCCAGGTCACCCCTGAAAACAGGCACTTGTGCCTATCGGGCCTTACCAGATTACCAAAGGCTAAAATAAAAAAAGTAAAAAAGATCACCTAAAGCATTAATTAGTGGGTTAATCCATTATTAGTAGTTTAGCTCCTCCCACTAGTAGTGACCTCATCTCGCTTGATACCTACAAGAGCAGTCATTCTATGGGCAGCCAGCCCTATAGCAGGAACTTCCTCAAATGACAAGGTTTCAGGTAAAGAAAAAAATTTATTTTGTACTTTTAACATGTAGGAATATCCAGCCTGGACAGTGGAACAGCAAATGAGGGGCACGCTTCCTATTTGCATTCCCCTGCCAGCCCAGGAGACCTGACAGTACAGCACAGTTGTTTATTCAAAAGGAAAACTTATTTTGTATTTGGGCATATATGAGGTGTTCTGCAATACATTTTCATACAGCTTGCATGCTTTTGCCAAGCAGGGTTCTGCACTACTTTCTCTGAGCCCTTTTTATGTTTGCTTGTATGCATGTGCAAGAAACATAGTGCCACCATACGAGCTTTCATAGGTGTGCCTTCCCCACTTCCAATGCTCGGCGTACAGTTCTAAGGAAAATACCGCTGCAGACAGTTTGAAAACTACCATCGGCAGTATGCAAATTGCCAATGTCAGCACTGCATCTGAACTGTCATAGACAGTCCCCCATGAACACATACGTTCATGCTGGGAGCCACCCAACAGCTCATGCACTCCCCTGTACACGTATGGCCAACAGGGGTTATAATCCTCGTCGGCTCTAGTGCCCCCCAAACACACTTCCAGGAGCCATGCTGGGAGCCCACCCCAGCGTGGCAAACATCCGTCTGCTGCCCCCCCAAACACACTTGCAGGTGCCACGCTGGGAGCCCACCACTGCGTGGCAAAAGTTTAAATGGTGACGGGGGGTACCCAATCCCCCATCGGCTCCATTGAACTCCCCTCCAATAAAAACAGACTTCCAATTGCCACGCTGGGAGCCCACCCCAGCATGGCAAACATCTGTAAGGCTGACGGGTGTTCAATCCCATAGCTTCACTGGCCCCGAAAAAGCTTCCTAGCTGCCATGCTGGGAGCCACCCCAGCATGGCAAAAGTCCCGAGCCGTCTTCATAAAACGAAAAAAATACCTAAAAACCAAAAACGGTCCCTCGTCGATTGTCTTGCCCCCTCCCTCAACCCGCACCCATCCTCTATGCACCCACCTCCCCACACCCTCCTCACACCATACTTACCTCCGGAGCCCAGCGTGATGATCTTTGCTGGACTGGGAACATGTCTGCACTCTTCAAAGCCGACTGCAAACTGAAGAAATGCCGGTAAGCTGTATAACGGCATGAATGCTTTATTTTTTTTCAACTTTGGTGCATATCTCAGCCATTTTGGGGAATGTTTTCACCAAATTTTCAACATGGGGTTCTTGGGGCCCTACCTCATGAACTCTGTCACTGTCATTTTGTTATTCTGTCCTGAAAGGTGATTTCGCAGACACTGCACAGAACCACGTTTCGGGACCCAGTAATGAAACAACATTGCCACAGTTCATAAGGTAGTCCCCCCAAAACCCTATGTTGAAAATTTGGTGAAAAAATTCTCAAAAATGACTGTTTTACGAGCGTGTGTTGCACAGTTCCTATGCACACTGGTAACTTTGCACATTTTCAAAATTTTCACTCCAGATTTTCAACATTGCTATTTTACCACATCTTCTTATAAGCAGTACAGCTGTCATTTTTCATGTCTTGCCCAATATGTGTTTTCGTGCATGTAGCACACAATGGCGCAGTCGGTGTACGAAATCAATGTTCGGAACAGATTAAGAAAGTCACAGTGACAGTGTTCATGAGCAGAGGTCGAAAATGGCTATATAGAAAATTTGGTGATAAAATTCCATAAAATGACTGTGTTACGAGCGTGCATTGTGCAGTTTCCACGCGCACTCTCGTAAATTCACAAATTTGTAATATTTTCAGTCCAGATTTTCAACGCTGGCATTTTTTCACACCTCCTTATAAACAGTGCAGCTGTCATTTTTCACACCTTGGCCAAAATGTGTTTTCGCACTTCTGGTGCAGAAATGCGTGGTCGCTGTGGGAAAACAGTGTTCAGGACAGATTAAGAAAATCACAGTGACACTGTTCATGAGCAGAGGTCCGAAAATGCCTGTGTTGACAATCTGCTGTAAAAAATTCCCAAATGAATTATATTATGGGTGTCCATTGCACAGTTTCTTCACACGCTTGTGATTTCACCAGTTTTTTTTTATATTTTCACTCCAGATTTTCAACATTACCATTTCTTACACCTCCCCATGAACAGTACAACTGTCATTTTTCACATCCTGTTTGAAATGTGTTTTCACACTAGTGGTGCCAAATTGCGTAGTCGCTGTGCAAAATCAACTTTCTGCTAACGAACTGATATTGCCACTGTTCATGAGATGGGGTTACAAAAAAAACATGTTTAAAATTTGGAGTGAAAATACCAACGAACACCTGGGATGTTAGGGTTTCCGACCATAACGCCCCACCCTGTAGATACTGACAGGCATCAGGGGTGTGACTTGGGATTGTCGCCTGTAATACTCCTACCATTCCACCCACACCCTGCAGCCAGTGACAGGCATCGAGGTGTGCCTTGGGCTGTTTGGTCCCAAAGTTCACTCCATTCTCCTGCACTGCACCCATCTCACCGTATTTCTTATGGAATGGGCTAAGCATAAGGCCCAAAGACTCCAAGACACACTGTGACACTTGTCGATGTCTGCAGGGTAGGGTGTGGTAAAATGGCATGGTCGTTATGCCTGATGATCCAAAGTCACACCCAATGCCTGTCAGTCTCTGCAGGGTGGTGGGGTTCACTTCACTTCAATACTTCACTGCCATTCCTATTATGTATCCCTCTAACTTCTACATTACCAATGCCAGTGCCAGCAAGCAAACATTCAGCATTGACAAATGCTTGTTTAACTATACATTCATTGTTCAAAGCAACCCGACAACTTAAATGTCAGCTGTTGGCTGAACATTTCATTGTGGTCTTTCTTCTCTGACAGCTTCCAGTTACCTCAGTTCTGGGCTGAGCTAAACAACTTTACATTCTGTAATGATTTGAGGACACTACAGGGCTTTTTTACTCCCTGCTCATAGTGCCCTTGTACTAGTCTGCAGACTTTGACTTCACTGTCCTGTGCAACACTTTCACTTTTAGTCAATGCATCCTGCTTCAATTTAAGTGGCTGTAAGCACATGTATATTGGAGCGTGATCCTGCTCTGATGTACAATGCTGTTACTGCTCTTCAGATAGCTGCAGGAGGCAGCTCTCTTCTAAGTCCAAGCTCGCAAGAAGAGCTTTTCCTTTTTACTGCAACATGCTGTTTCTTTATTTACACAGCCCATCCTTTGGGCTTTCAGACAGTCGCGTCTTGCAACATGCACTTCAATTGCTTTAAAGGGGCACAAGCATAACAGCGCTCTGCACTACATAAACATACTAGGGACACCTTTTAAAACTGGCATTATTCTGGTTGACCTGGTGGCACTGAGGGCTGAGGCACTGGTCACCTTACCTCGCACCATGCCAGTGACCCGTGTTCGGGAATGAGCACAGGATGCCGGGGGTCGGCAGGGGTGAAGAAGGATTGAGTGTCCTTCGGACTGCTCTCCTTCTCTGGGGAGGGGGGTCTACAACATTCGGCATTGGTTGCCCCCTGGTGGAGGCTGGGGGACAAGGCACTGTGATGTACTTTGGGGAGGAGTCTGGGGCAGACGCCAGGAAGAAGTGCATGTGGACATGTGTACGCTCCCTTCCACCAGCGTCATTTGCACACCCTCAGCTCTGGGGATTAAAACCACCAAAAATAGAGGAGTGTGTATCTGGGTGAAGCAGCTTGATGGATGTCCATGGGTGCTGGCTCTGGAGGGCATCTATCTGGATCCATTAGGGTGGGTGAGTATGGGGGCTCCCTGCTACCCACTGCAGGGGGCAAGCCACAGGGGAGTAGGGCGTGACCACAAGGGAGTGCAGATGCCTGGATGGTGGCTGGAATTCCAAAGCAGCTGCCAGAACATGGGAGCAGCCCAGATATACAAAAGAGGAGGCAAAAAGTATAAGCTAAAACAAAAAAAAGCAAAAAATGGCATTATTGTTTATACAACAGGGAACCTTTTAACATAAAGGACACTAATTTCAATATTCATAGTGTACTTAATGAATATGTGCAAGAGTGGGGCCTAGAAATTAAAGGGACAGTAAAGATCTTTAAGAAATGCCAGGTTGGTGACCTTGACACGAGAAAACAGAAAAGGAAGAGAGAAAAAGAAAATAAGAAAGCATGAAAGGAATAAGGGAATGGCGCACATATCTTTAACAAATAAATATTCTTAACAGGGGCACCCTGTTACACCATCATCAAGACCTCATTCTATCATCTGAGGAATATCACCCAGATTAAGCACCTGGTTCCACCCAGTGATCTTCTGACTTTGGTTCATGCCTTTGTGACCTCTCCCCTTGATTACTGCAATGCCCTGTACTTAGGGCTTCCAGGGGTTGATATCTGCCACTTGCAGCTGGTGCAGAACACTGTGGCCGGGTTGCTGACTGGGCTTTCTAGATCAAGCAGTGTCACACCTGTGCTGCACGATCTGCATTGGCTGCCGGTTTAGCTCCTTTGCTGCTACCACCCTCTTCTGACCGCTCTGCTCTGCTGAGTAGGGAGTGCTAGACATTCCCAGAGTCCGACTGAATACTGTATCTCTAGAGCTTGTGCATTTGCTTTTGTGGCTCCTACCCTATGGAATTATCTACCTCCTCAGCTAAGAAGGTGGCTGACTGTGGAAAGCATTACAGCTGCTCTCAAACCCTATTTATTTCCTCTTGCCTACTCTGAACATTGCTATGTATTTAGCTGTTTTAATTGGTTTTAAAATGTTATGATCTTAGTTGTTTGTAAAAGCGCTTTGATATTTTTTGAATTGAGCTTTGTATAAATAAAGTTATTATTATTATTACGTTCGCTTGCGTGCATGCGCAAGGAACGTCTTGGGAGAATAGGACAGTTTGGAGGTGTGACTGTCCTGTGCAGTCCACTGCTCCATTGAGCAGGCGTGGCAGTCCTGCACCAATGGATGCGGGTGCTGTGTATGACAGCGGTGGTCTTCCCTTCAAAGAAAACCACCGCTGTGTGCTGGCAGTGCCTCACGCCCCCCCCAAAGCTTTGGTGCCACGCTGGGAGCCCACCCCAGCGTGGCAAATCTTGTTTTGGCCAACGAGGGTGCCCAATCCCCATCGGCTCCATCGCCCTTCAAACAGCTTCCCTGCTGCCATGCTGGGGTTCACCCCAGTGTGGCAAACGTCCCGCTGGCCGCCTGAATACAAAAAAACTGTAACAAGAGAAAATGTTTCATCGCTGTCTCCCCACCTCCCACAACCTGCACCCACCCACTGCACACCCTGCCTCCCACACCCTCCCTCACCCCATACTTACCTCCGGAGCTCGGCGCGATGATCTTCACTGGACCGGGAACACGTCTGCACTCTTCAAAGCTGACCGCGAACTGAGGAAATGCCGGTAAGCTGTATAATGGGCTAGATGATGTTTTTTCAACTTTGTTGCATATCTCAGGCATTTTTTGGAATTTATGCACCAGATTTTCAACATGGGGATTTTGGGACCCCTTCTCATGAATGATATCACTGTCATGGCGTTATTCGGGCCCGAAGGATGATTTCGCAGTCACTGTGTGAAATCACCTTTCGGGCCTGAGTAACAAAATGACACTGCCAGCGTTCATAAGGTGGGCTCTCAAAAAGCCTATTTTGAAAATTTGGTGGAAAAATTCCTAAAAATGACCGTTTTACAAGCATGCGTTGCGCAGTTCCTACGCAGGCTCATAAGTTCGTGAATTTTCAATATTTTCACAGTTCAGATTTTCAACATTGCCATTTTACCACACCTCCTCATGAGCAGTACAGCTGTCATTTTTCACATCCTGCCTAAAACGTGTTTCCGCCCATGTAGCACACAATGGCGCAGTCAGTGTGCGAACTCAATGTATGGGACACATTAAGAAAATCACAGTGACACTGTTCATGAGCAGAGGTCTAAAAATGGCTGTGTTGAAAATTTGGTGAAAAATTTTCTAAAAATGACTGTTTTACGAGTGTGCGTTGTGCAGTTCCTACGCACGCTTGTAAGTTTGCGAATTTTCAATATTTTCACTCCAGATTTTCAACATTGCCATTTTACCACACCTTCTTATGAGTAGTATAGCTGTCATTTTTCACATCTCACCCAAAATGTGTTTCCGCCCATGTAGCGCACAATGGCACAGTCAGTGTGCAAACTCAATGTATGGGACACATTAAGAAAATCACAGTGACACTGTTCATAAGCAGAGGTCTTAAAATGGCTGTATTGAAAATATGGTGAAAAAATTCCTAAAAATGACTGTTTTACGAGTGTGAGTTGCGCAGTTCCTATGCACGCTCGTAAGTTTGCGAATTTTCAATATTTTCACTCCAGATTTTCAACATTGCCATTTTACCACACCTCCTTATGAGCAGTATAGCTGTCATTTTTCACATCTTGCCCAAAACGTGTTTCCGCCCATGTAGTGCACAATGGCGCAGTCGGTGTGCGAACTCAATGTATGGAACACATTAAGAAAATCACAGTGTCACTGTTCATGAGCAGAGATCTTAAAATGGCTATGTTGAAAATTTCGTGAAAAATTCCACAAAATAATTGTTTTCTGGCGTGCATTGCGCAGTTCCCTGCGGCACCGTAAGTTTCAGAATTTTCAATATTTTCACTCCAGATTTTCAACATTGCCATTTTACCACACCTCCTTATGAGCAGTACAGCTGTCATTTTTCACATCCTGCCCAAAACGTGTTTCCACCCATGTAGCGCACAATGGCGCAGTTGGTGTGCGAAACTCAATGTATGGGACACATTAAGAAAATCACAGTGACACTGTTCATGAGCAGAGGTCTTAAAATGGCTATGTTGAAAATTTGGTGAAAAAATTCCTAAAAATGACTGTTTCGAGCGTGCGTTGCGCAGTTCCTACGTACGCTCGTAAGTTCGCTAATTTTCAATATTTGCACCCCAATGACTTCCAGATACCTAAACAGCACATAGAAGCAAGCAACATTCGGCATTGACAAATGCTTGTTTATTTTTGCATTCGCTTGCATGCATGTGCAAGGAACGTTTTGGGACAGTACGACTTTTTGAAGGTGTGTGACCCTCCTGTCCAATGCAGTGCTCAGTGTAACGTGAGCAACCCTACTGCACCAATGGATGCATGAGCTGTCTATGACAGCAGTTTGGCTGCAGTGGTCTTCAGTTAAAAGAAAAGCACCACTGCAATCGACTGTGTTAATGTGTGTATTTAACATATTGACGTCACCCTTTTCCCTCTGGCTGCTAATAAAATCCCTCCCACTTCCTCCCTCTGCTGCCATCTACCCTGCTCCCTTGTTATTGCCCCCACCAAACACATTGTATGTGCAGACGGAATACCCAGTCCCCATTGTCTCCAGGCCCCCCCCCCAACAAACACCCAGGTGGCATGGTGGGAGCCCACCCCAGCATGCCCATTGTCCCTGTAAATGGGAAAACTGTCCCGCAACATCTTTTGTTTTTTTAAAACCTGTGAAAACAGAAAACCATCCCTCGCTGTGTCTTGTGCCCCCTCCCCGAACCCACACCCACCCTCTGCATACCCCACCTCCCCCTCACCCCATATTTACCTCCGGAGCCTGGCGCAATGATCTTCAGTGGAGTGGGAACACGTCTGCACTCTTGAAAGCCGAAAGCAAACTGAAGAAATGACCGTAAGCTGTATAATGGCATAAATGTTTTTTTTTTTTTCAACTTAGGTGGATATCTCGGGCATTTTTGCAAATTTTGGCACCACATTTTCAACAGGCGGTTCTTGGGACCCCACCTCATGAATTCAGTTACTGTCATGTGAGTTATTCGGTCCCCAAAGGTGATTTCATGGTCACTGCACAAAATCACCTTTTGGGATTGATTAACTAAACAACAGTGTCACTGATAATGAGGTGGGCTCCCAAAAGCCTATGTTGCAAATTTGGTGAAAATGTGAAATGACTGTGTTACAGCGCATGCTATAGCAGTTTCCATGCACACTCATAACTTCGAGAATTTGAAATATTTTCACTCCAGATTTTCAACACTGGCATTTTTTCACACCTCCTTATGAACAGTACAGCTGACATTGTTCACATCCTGGCTGAAATGTGTTTTTGCACATCCTGCGCACAATGGTGTGGTCACAGTGAGAAATCAATGCTCAGGACAGATTATGAAAATCACAGTGACACTGTTCATGAGCAGAGGTCCCAAAATACCTATGCTGAAAATTTGGTGACAAAAGTCCACAAAATGACTGTGTCATGGCGTTCATTACGCGAGTTTCCATGCACGCTCGTAAGTTCAAGAAATTGTTGTATTTTCACTCCAGATGTTCAACATTGCCATCCTTCACCTCCCTATGAATGCTACAGCTGTCATTTTTCACATCCTGCCCGAACTGTGTTTTGCACATGTGGAGCAGAATGGTGATGGTCGCTGTGGAAATCAACGTTCAGGACAGATTAACAAAATAACAGTGGTACTGTTCATAAGCAGAGGTCTCAAATGCTTTTATGAGGTGGGGGTAACAAAAAGGTCATGCTGAAAATTTGTAGTGCAAATACCAGCAATCGCACAGGGCATTAGGGTAAAGCACCATACGTGCCAAACACCACTGCAAATACCTGCAAGCGAACGTCCACCACTGACAAATGTTTGTTATTATTACTGTACCCTTCTCAGCTTACTTACACATGGAATAGGGTGAGTGTTAGGGCTGACAATCTGCAAGGCACACCCCATGCCTGTTGCTGCCTGCAGGGTGGGAATGTTGTGTTAGGATTGGAAACCTGGGGCCCAGTTCCAAGTTGGCTTACACTGGCACAAGCCAAGATACACCAAACGCCTTGGCATAACCCGCGACTTGTGCCAGGCTTTACACCAGCCCCAATTTCAAGAGGCACCTTGTGCCATGTCAGCTGCGGGCTATGCCAACCATGGGTTACACCACCCACTAAGCCACAGCCTGCAGTGACATGGTGCAAGGGCAGGTTACGGCAGCAACTCTGACCTATTCCAAGAGGGCAGCTGCCATAATCCACTGCCACGATTCCAGGAGCTGCACTGGTGGAGCGAACTTAGAGCAGCTCGAAGCTGCTCTAAGGAGCATCCAATGGTGCCAGCTGTTGGATGCCCACTCTGCAGTGCCGCAGCAGTGGTACCAGTTTGCTCCCCATGCTCCCACAAACACAGCCATGCCCACATCCCCAAATGTCATGGACCCCCGGGGGTCCATTCTGTATTGTGCCCCCCAGACTTCTGTGCCACCTGTCCTGCCCCCCACCCACTAGTGCATACTGTGGTGTTCTGGGGTGGAGGGGCTTTGAGGGGGCTGTCAGATGAGGGCTCCAACTTGTGACATACAGGGCTATTACACCATGCCTGTGGCATTAGCCTCCACATGGTGCAACCCGCATGTCATAAGTGCCAGTACCCTGCTGCTCTTGGAATGCTGTGCAGGGTCCCTGGCATAGCAGTGAATGTTGCAACTCGCATACACCGGCGAGTTGCAACATTTGTCCTGGAATCAGACCCCCCGACACCACATTTCCCTGCTTTTGTTGCTTTAACCCTAACTAGTGCATTAATGAAGTTTTTTGCAATGAATATTATCAATATTCAGTTCATTTTTTTTCAAGTTAACACTGTGAACTAGTTGCCTTGATAATATTGAACAGAAATGTTTAGTAGCACTATACCATGGACAAGCCCTAGGGAGAATGCTATTAGAATTATCATGCACTACTTCACAGAGATATTCAAAATAAACTACAGTATCAGGGCATTATAAAATAGAACTGCAATTGTAACTTTTTAATTTTTTATAAGCAAGACATGAATAATGGACAGAAGCCAATAAATCCTGACTAACTTTCTTTCTTGATAACTTTTAAAGTGAGAAACCTTTTGGTAAAGCATTCCCTAACAACATAAGCTGCCCTGAGCTAGTTTTAGGCCACACAGGATATTGCATGTCACCCTTCCGAAAGGAATTCCTTTTTCCTTTCACACATGCACACAAATATAGGGACCTCTTATCATAATATCTATTGGAGTAATGATCTGTGTGTTGGAAAGCTCCTTCACTCAGCACACCACTCGGTCACAAGAATAGGAAACTCACTGTAGCGTGTGATGAATCTAAACAATAGCAAACTTGCAGCTGGGCTACTAATAACTACTGTAAACAATAAATGCTTTTCATGTTTCACAGAACCCAGTATCATAGGCTTATTAGTAGCTGCAATAATTTTTCTAACATATAGAAAAATGTTATTGTGAAAGACACAGCTTTCTTTTTATCCAGCTTTTCAACTTCTTTTTTTAAACTTTGTTTTATTAAAATCATTGAATCATAGAAATTTTTGGCAAAAATGGACAGCTTGGTCCACCCAGTCTACTCAAATGTTCCCTGCCTAATCTGTCTTCACAAACCCCTAACTTGTCTGTGACAATCCTCTCTCCCTCCCTCTGTCTATTTTCCAAAATACCCCTATGTCGATCACACATATGATTGAAGCTTCCCACAATTTTCACTCACACCACTTCTGCTGGCAGTCTGTTCCAGGTATCTACTACCCTTTCAGTGAAGAAATATTTTCTCACATCTCTGTTAAACTATTCAACAACTTCACTGGATGCCATTTGGTTCTGGAGCATTTTCTCTTTTGCAGATGACTCCCCTCCTGCACCCTTTTTATGCTAGTGAGGTACTTATAGGTCTCTATCATGTCACCTCTCATCCTCTTCTCTTCCAAGGTGTAAATGTTGAGATCCCTTGGTATCTCCTCGTAGGGCTTGTTGTGCAATCCCTGCATCATTTTAGCTGACCTATGTCCTTCTGAGGTGCAGCCTCCAAAACTGGACACAATACTCCAGGTGGGGTCTCACCAAAGAGCAATACAGTGGCAATACCACTTTGCTCGTATTGATGGAGACACCCCTTCTTACGTACCCTAACATCCCACTAACTCTACTGACTGCTTTGTTGCACTGTGTTGCCACTTTGATGTCATAGATATGATAACCCTGAAGTCATTTCCTGTTTAGTGACAGTCAGTACCCCTCCATCCTATTCTTAGCCCCTGGGTTCCTGTGCCCTAGGTGCAGGAGTTTGCACTTTTTGGCACTGAACCACAACTGCCATGCTGCATAATAAGGCAGTTACAGTAGAAAAAGTTGATTAGTGCAGAAAAAGTTCATTCTGCACAGAGCAGGCCGGACGAGTAAATAACTCCCCATCGAACAATACAGAGATCGTAATTGTCACAAAGCATTTAGCAATAGTGAGCTTCCATCAACCCAACTCAAGGTAGGAAAGGAATGAGCCATCCCTCCCCAAGATACACATTATCCACCGGAGGCATTTACTCTGAAAATATGTGGAGTGCAGATTAAAGGAGAAGCAATATTTTTTTCACATCATAGATTTCCTCAATAAGTGATTCCCAATAAACCACAGTTAGGGGAGCCACAGCCAGCCAAGACCTGGGGATGTCTTTGTTGTCTGCTGCTATCAGTATGCACCATAGACACTTGGCTTCAAGATTTCTAAGGTCAGCTGGAAGAAGCCCCAGCATTGCTTGTCATACCTGTGGCAACAGCTGAGTTGTAAATACCTCCTTCAGAGCCTGAAATCCCAGAAAGGCACCAGAACAGCCAACAATTTCTCCTTCAGTGTTTTTGCTCTAAGTCTTTGGGTGATCATTCCGTGGCAACCATCCAGCCTTAACCTTGCTACGCAGCCTGCCCTCCTCCATGGCACTGGGCTTAAGAGTAGCAGTAGCCACCATTTACATTGCATTAAGGGGATTTCTTAAAGGGATAGTAAACATTGCAGGGATTGCTCAGACTGTGAAAGACTATAAAAAGTTATTTTGAATGGGGTATTTGGCTTCCTTGTAGTTGTCAAAAGTCCCAAGATATGAATATTTAAATCATCTGTAAATCAAAACAAGGCAGCAGCCATTCCATGCAATCTTAAAACAGAAAGTGATGTCACTGAGGGGCAAGCTATAATTAACAACATACAGCTTGCCCCTCAGTGACATCACTTCCTGTTATTAAGACTACATGAAATGGCTGTTGCTATGATTTGCTTTACACATTACTTAGCTGGTCATATCTCAAGACTTCTGTTCCCTACAGGTACACCCAATACCTCATTTGAAAGATATTTTCATGGGTATTCACAGTTTGAGTGACCCTTGCAATGCTTACTGTCCCTTTAAATTTTCTTACTAGATCACTTCCACCATCTGCAAGCACTCTGCAGTGCCATTAAAGGAAAACTACACCCAAAACTTGAAAAAATATATGCTGTGCAGAGTGTTTTAATTTGTATGTGAAGTTCTAGTGTTTCCTTCCCTCTGACTGGTATTATGAGTTTTTCCTAAATTAGCCTGCTAGCTTTAGGGTAGTTTTACAACCCCTGGAGATCTCCATAACAAATTGCTGTATTGCATTTCTTTGTCCTACAGTGCACCTTGTTTCATGTGATGGTGATGTAGCAGAGCCCATAATCCAGCAGAAAGTATTGCATTACAATCAGTTCACAACAATAGAGATGGCTATATTTTAAAATCTGTAGAATTCAGCTTGGTGACCACCCTCATCCTAAAGGTTTTACTGTCCTGAAAAACTTTGCTGCTGGTAATTTTTGTGCAGCTTGTAAAGCTTCCAAGATATTTAGTTTGTTTGGCATGTGTGTGCTGAATGTTGGGTCTCTGTTACATCACAGTCACATGAGACAAGATGCACTGTGGGAACAAGAAATACAATTACGCTATCAGATATGAAGATCCCCAGGGGTCATAAAACTAGCATAAAGCTAGCAGGCTAATTTGGGAAAAACTCCTAATACCAGTCAGAGGGAAGGAAACACTAGAACTTCACATACAAATTAAAACACTCTACACAACATATATTTTTTCAAGTTTTGAGTGTAGTTTTCCTTTAAGGTCTCACCCATACACAGCAACACATCAAGAAGATCAGCTCCTTGGCCCACCACAGGGTCACTGCAGCAGTAGCAAAGACTGCTGCCTTCCCAAGGCCAGAAAATACTGGTGCTGGTAGCATTCCCAGACCATGGCCATCTGAACAGGTTTGCCCCTGTTCACTCCAATACCTGGGTCCCCCACATGGCTGCACAGTGCACTAGCATTAGAAAACTGGCACAAGTTTCTATATGTGAACCTGTGTACTTACAACATAAACATTAATTATGCAGTATACAGTTTTCTGTGCATCACCTTTAGAGGAGCAAAGAAGGGTGCTTAATTAGGAGTTATATATTGTATCCACAACTCACGTGAGAGTTAAAGAACATGGAACTGAACAAAATACAATATTATGAATTATATAACATATCCACATTGCACATTAGAGTTACAGTACAGGAAACTGAACAAAATACAAAAGTAGGTGTTATAATAGGTCTCCAGTCATTGAACCTAAATCATAGGAATTGTAATAACGTCTCCAGTCATTTTAAGGTTAAAGTATAGATACATAGACAATGTCGGCAGATAAGGGCCTGTGGCCCACCCAGTCTGCCCATTTGAGCTTGTAAGTTCAGTTTATGTTTTCCTAGAAGTATAGGTAACTAAAAAAAAAATTAAGATTATGATAGTGGTCTCCACTCATTTTAGGGTTAGAGTGCATAGAATTGAACACAAAAGGGTAGTTATGATAGTGTCTCCAGTCATTTTAGGGTTAGAGTACAGAGATCTGAACAAAAATAGGAGCTGTGATAGTGTCTCCAGTTATATTAGGGTTAGTGTACAGATAACTGAATAAAAACATTTGGAGTTATTGTTGTCAGTCATTTTAGGGCCACAGTGCAGAGAACTGAACAAAAAAAATTCAGGCAAGCCAATTTTTTTTTAGGTGCCCTTTTTCTGAAGCTCAATTCAAAAGCACATAAAATAAGTATGTAAATGGTAAGCATATACAACTACTGAATAAACAGCTCCCAAGAACAGAACAACATCAAGAAAGAAAGAAAGAGAGAGAGAGAGAAAGAAAGAAAGAAAGAAAGAAAGAAAGTAAGTAAGTAAGTATTTCAGGTTAAACAGGTGTAACTTTAGAACCCTTTTAAATGCCTCCTCTGTGCTAGTAGAGCAGATCTAACATGGCACTGCATTTCGTAATAGTGGTACAGCTACCATAAAAGCTCTGTAATCAGATAACTTCAACATTGATTGGGGCACCATTAACAGGTCAGCCTTACAGGAGAAGAGAGGGTGGGTGGAGGCATAGTGTCAGGAGACCTTTCAGGTTACTAGGTCCCATACTTATGATATAATGATAGTGTCTCCAGTCACTTTTGGGTAGAGAAAATGGAACTGAAGAAATAAACAGGATTTATTATAGTATAAACAAAGCAAATAGGAACTGCCCTGGGCTAGTGCTGTGATTGGGTCATAAAACTGAATCAAAGCAAACCAAATAGACTGCTCATACTAACCTCACTCATCACAGGCAAAGCACAAACTCAGGCAAACCAAGATATGCCATATACAAAAGTATATTTTAATATTAAAACTCATTTGATATAGGTGCAAGACTAAGGAGGTACAGGTACCCAGTAGGAACCACCAACACCAACCAACAGTGTTTCACACCTGAATAGTTGCTGTGTCAAGGGTAAAGTGCACAGTACAAAGACCCTCTCTATACAGTCCTTAATATATGATATCATAAAAATGTGCATCTCATACAGGTGTTCACAGTCACCTAAATGTTCTAAGTATGAAAAACGTCTATCACAATATATATAAACACTACACAAGTAATTAAATACAGGACTACACATATTTGCAACAATATATAAAAAGTTAAGAAAGGGAGATCCCAGATAGAAAACAGAATACGAATATGAATATTCACATGTAATTCTTGTATGCTGTGTGACGAGTATCTATTATAGGGCTGTAGTCCATATTTTATATTAGATTTAGAATGATTCCATAAACATAAATGTTCTTCTGTTTGTTAATTTTCAGAATACAAAAGGCAGTTACTGCTTAGTGTATTAACCAGGTTAACAAAAACAAACAACTAACTAAATAAATAAATACATACATACATACATTTTTGTTCATACCTTCTTATACATCCATCTCTGTTTTTTTTGGCTTATCACATTCAACTCCACTTGCCAGCTTGATGGGCACTGGGACACATTCCTGAAACAAACAAAAAGATTGTACGTAGAGGATTTTAATATCTGATCAAAATTGAAAAGAGAACTAATTAAGAACATATTCAAAAAAATCCATATATAAATATGTATTTATATAACATCCAGTATTTTTCTATTTCTTCTGTTTATATTAATTCATTTATGCACAAAATACACTGCATAAAACTTTTGCTTTAATTTTCTTCTTTCTAATTACTCTGACCAGGTTATAAACCCAGCAACTTACCTGGAATGGATATCATTAACTGCAGGTACTGTGGAACACTTTTCAGAAGGACAGTTTTACCGGATTTAGGACACTGTTGTACATACTGGGCCATTGGAGATCTAAGGGCTCAGCTCCAGGCAGCATGGGCAGAAATTGAGCACCTCAAATTGCATATTCAAGAGGAAATATATTACAAGAACTGCCTGCCATTTCCCCAACATCCAACAGAAACACCTGGACCGCAGAGGGTAGTTGGTCCAGGAGGTTGGCAGGTGGTTAGGAGGGGCAAATTGGGTGCCCTATCACTCAGTGTTCTTCAACATATCACCTCCAGAAACCATCTAAAAACTACAAACAGGTATATGCCTCTATTTCCTAAATCAAAGGGGCAGAGAACACTGCAGAATAGGACACTGAAGCACAGGAGCTAGCACAACAAAACAAAAAAGCAAAAAGGAAATCCCAAAAACTTCTGATCATAGGAGACTCCATGATTCGGGGAATCGATACGTGTCTCCAGCCAGGGGTAATGGTCAGATGGCTCCCAGGTACATCAGTGTGGAGAGACACTGACTGCATTGCTAAAATTGTTCAGGTAGCAGGAGAAAATATTGATGTCCTGGTACACATAGGGACTAATGATCTCGCCAGACAGTCAGTTGTGAAGACCAAGGAACACCTGACCCGGCTGGGTGACAAACTATCATCCATGTCATCCGGCATCTCCTTCTCTGAGATCCTGCCAGTCTGGGAGAGGGGGACAGATGGACAGATGGTCAAAGAAGGGGAGATAGGGGAGCTAAACATGTGGCTCAAGGGCTGATGCCAAGAAAAAGGACACAAATTGGTAGGGAACTGGCAACAGTTTTGGGAGCGAAAGTTCTTTAAATTTTTTGGACTGCATCTGACTAAGGAGGGAGTCGGTGCATTGGGGCAGAAGTTTGATGTCTTTGCAGAATATTTAAACTAGCAAATAGGGAGAGGGGTGCAGCACCCGAAACATTGAATGGGAAGTACACCCCTCAGCTAGTGGTCAAACAGGAAGTCAGCATGGTTTTAGTTCATTTGCATCACCAGATAAAGAAGAAGGTCAAGCTCCCCATACAACACACAGGGGAAACGCCGGACCTTGCCCAACAACTAATGCACTGAAATCTGACCAATGGAAAATCACGTACACATATGCTTGCAGTCTGGGAACCAAGATCCCAGACCTGCAGGCAATAATGACGGAAGCTAAACTGGACATAGTAGTCATTAGCGAGACATGGTTTACCAGTAACCGTACTTGGGAGAGTTCAGTACCTGGCTATGTACTGTTCAGAAGAGACCGAGGTGCAAAAGGGAGGGTGGAGTGGTCCTTTATGTCAATGAAAATATCAAAGCTACAGAAATTCAGACTACACATAAGGAGCCAGAAGAACTCTGGGTCACCCTGGAAACAGGAAATGGGACAGCCATACAAACTGGGGTTGTGTACAGGCCTCCAGACCAGGGGAGGACATAGACATGTTACTGTTAGAAGATATACAAAACATGACAGCTAAAGGGGAGGTTCTGATAATGGGAGACTTCAACATGCCAGATACAGATTGGTCAATACCAGCAGGGACATCTGCCAGAACTAGACACATGGTGGATTCCCTGCAGTGGAGGGCCTCAAACAACTGGTACAACAACCCACTAGAGACAGGGCTATCCTTGATCTAGTACTGACTAACAGGGAACGGATCACAGATCTCCAGGTAGAAGGTCACCTGGGGGCCCATGACCATCACATGGTATGGTTCAATTTGGCCACTAGAACAAAATCATCCCATTCCAAGGCAAAAATATTTGACTTCAGAGGAGCTGACTTTGATAAGATGGTCACCAGAGTTAAGCTAGCCCTGGCAAAAAAAAAATACAGGTGAGGGGGTACAGACAAAGTGGGCAAGCATTAAAGATGCAATACTTGAAGCAACATCCTATTGTGTTAGTGAGAAAAGGAAGTGCAAAAGAAGAAGGAAACCACTTTGGTTTTCAAACACAGTAGAAGAAAAGGTCAGAGCCAAAAGGCTGGCCTTCAGGAAAGATAAGGGAACGCAGCAGGATGAAGATAGGGAGGCATACTAAACTTCCCTAAGGGAAGCAGGGATGGCAGTAGGGCAGGCAAAGGCCCAAACTGAGGAAACACTAGCACGAACAGTAAAAGAAGGTGACAAGACTTTCTATAGATACATTAGTGACAGGAGAAAGTCCAGAGGTGGTATTGCTAAGATTAAAGGGGATAAGGAGGCGTGTGAGGAGGAGGGCCATTTAAAAGCATCTATCCTAAATAGATACTTGTGCTCAGTATTTACTGAAGAGAAGGTAGGGCAGGACCCACAGCTCTGCACCATGGACACGGGGGAGGGAGGTGTGCACTAGTCCCTTCACAAAAGAAAGGGTCCTACAAGAGCTCGATAAGCTCAGGGTGGACAAAGCAATGGGACCTGATGGCATACATACCAGGGTAATAAAGGAGCTAAGGTAGAACTAGCAGAGCCATTATCAGAACTGTTTAGTGAGTCTCTGAGCACAGGAGAGGTCCCAGAAGACTGGAGAAGAGCTCATGTGATCCCGCTCCACAAGAGTGGTAGCAGGGAGGAGGCAGAGAACTACAGACCAGTCAGTCTTACCTCAGTAGTGGACAAGATTATGGAGACACTCCTTAAGGAAAGGATAGTGCAACACCTGGAATCTATAGGAGCAACTGTCACAAGGGAGGCCGTCGGGAAGGAGGCAGAGGACACCACAGGGAAAAGAAGCAGCTGTTGGTGGGGGACTCAGTTATTAGGGGGATAGAACTGGGGGGAGCAGGGAAAACTGAAGTAAGGTGCCTGCCTGGTGCCATGGCTTGGAGGGACAGGAAGCGCATCCTTAGGATATGAGAACAGTTGCATGGGAGTCTGAGCTGGATGTCATTGTCCACCTAGGGACAAATGACTTGGCTCATCATGAGAGTAGAGCAGTGCAGAAGGACTTTGTAGAGTTGGGGAGGGGCTTAAGACAAGTAGCACACACAGTATCCTTCTCAGAGGTGCTGCCTGTCAGTGGCATGGGTGAGGCTAGGGTACTTTGCACCATGCAGTTTAACAAATGGTTGAAAAAATGGTGTGGAGCACAGGGGTTTGGCTTCAATGGGGACTAGGGTTCTACCTGGAGGGATATCAGCCTATACTGGCAGGATGGTCTGCATCTGTCCAGGAAGGGAACAAGTCTTTTGGGCAATCAGTTTAAATGCTTCACTGGCAAGCTTTTAAACTAGTCAAGGGGGGGGAGTCACTGATAAGCAGCAGGAAAATCCCAGCCTCCCCCTACAAAACAGGGTACTAAATGAGAAAAAGACCAAGGTAGAAAGGTCAGTGAGGGATGCTGCTACAGAAGGTAAAGCCATCAAAAAATGGAGAACAATGAGTACCAATGCCCGTAGTCTGGGTAACAAGCTTCCTGAATTAGTGGCCTTGATGGAGGAGGAACATCTGGATATCATGGCAGTCACAGACACATGGTACACACAGAACTATGACTGTGATGTAAAGATACCAGGATACACTATCTACAGGAGGGACGGGGGGGTTAAAGAGTAGGAGGAGTAGCTGTCTACATAAAGGAAGGAATCAAAGCAACAGAACAAAAGGGTAAACAGGGAGCAGAAGAAGCACTGTGGGTCAATTTGGAGACAGTCAATGGCACCACAATCCACACAGGGGTTGTATGCGGACACCCCCCTCTCAGGGGGAGGAAATGGACAAGGAAATGATAGAAAGTATACTTAGAATGGCAGAAAAAGGGGACATATTGCTGATGGGTGATCTGAATATGTCAGATGTTAACTGGAGTGTAGTTGCAGCAGCCACTTCTAAGAGTGGGGTTATTTGAGATGCCCTACAGGGGGCATGCCTTAGACAACTAGTATTGGAACCCACTCGAGAGGGAGCAATCTTAGACCTGGTTCTCTCAAATGGAGTTGGAGAGAGGATCACAGATGTAGAAGTGGGTAGCCATCTGGGAACTAGCGACCATCGAACAGTATGGTTCACAATAAACACAGCAATAGAGTCAAGCCATACAAAGGCAAAAGTACTGGACTTCAGGAGGGCTGACTTTGCCAATATGGGTGAGTGCCTAAGGAATGCACTCGCAAATGGGCAGGAAGGAGGGGTGGAAGAACAATGGGGAATAATAAAAACTGCCATCACAGAAGTAACAAGCTTTTGTGTGACGCAAATAAACAAAACTAAATAATGTAAGAAACCACTATGGTTCTCAAAGGAGGTGGCAGTGAAGGTTCAAGAGAAAAAGAAAGCATTCAGGAAGTACAATGAATCACAGAAGGAGCAGGACAGAGAATTGTATCAGTTAAAGCAAAAGGAAGCTGGGAAGGCAGCCAGAACAGCAAAGGCCCAAACCGAGGAAAAGATAGCCAACTCAGTTAAGAAGAGGATAAAACATGTTTTAGGTACATCAGGAGCAAAGGAAGACCAAGGGAGGGATAGTGAGGCTCAATAAGGGGAGGGAGGGTGGGCAGAGGGTGACTATGAAAAGGCAGAGATACTAAACAAATATTTTTGCTCAATATTTACCAAATGAAGAGGGGGAAGTACCTAAAACAAACAATAGAAACACTCTGGATACAGAAGTTGATACCAGCCCATTTACAGAAGAAAGGGTTCTGAAAGAACTCTTAAAACTGAAGGTGGACAAAGCAATGGAGCCTGATGGGATTCATCCCAGAATTCTAAAATAACTAAGGGTAGAACTAGTGACACCACTGACTACCCTCTTTAACAAATCATGGGAGGATGGGGTGGAGTGGTACCTGAGGACTGGAGGAGGGCAGATGTGATTCCCCTTCACAAAGTGGGATCGGGGCAGAAGCAGGAAACTACAAACCTGTTAGTTTAACCTCAGTGATAGGGAAAATGATGGAATCACTTCTGAAGGAAAGAATTGTCGAGTACCTAGAGGTCAGAGGGGCACAGGACACAAGGCAGCATGGATTCACAGTGGGAAGGTCATGCCAGATGAATCTAATAGATTTCTTTGACTGGGTGACCAAAGTAGTAGATCAGGGAGGGGCCGTGGACATGGCCTACTTAGACTTTAGCAAGGCATTTGACACAGTCCCATACAAAAGATTAATATACAAGTTAGCCAGCCTGGGAGTGGGTTCCAAGATGATAGCCTGGGTAAAGAATTGGCTGGAGAATAGGACACAGATGGTAATAGTAAATGGAGTCCACTCTGAAGAAAGGGGTTACTAGTAGGGTACGCAGGATTCAGATAGGGACCCGGTCCTCTTCAGTGTCTTTATGTTTACACTACAGAGGGACTGAAGGAAAAGGATGTCTCTTTGCAGATGACACAAGGATCTGCAACAGAGTTGATGCACAAGGTGGGGTGGAAAGGATGAGAAGGGACTTGGTAAGGTTAGAGGAATGGTCAAATGTATGGCAGCTTAGATTCAATGCTAAGAAGTGCAAGGTAATGCACCTGGGAAACAAAAACCCAGGGGAAGAGTACACAATGTGGGATGAGATACTAACAACAACAAAAATGGAAAGGGACCTGGGGGTAGTCATATCAGATGACTTAAAGGTGGGCAAGCAATGTGAGAGGGCAGTAAGGAGGACTGGGGGGATACTGGGATGCATAGGGAGAGGCATCACCAGTAGAAAACAGGAAGTTGTTATCCCTCTGTACAGACAGCTGGTGAAACTCCATCTGGAGTACTGCGTGCACTTCTGGAGACCCAGTCTCCACAAGGACATATACAGGATGGAAGCTGTCCAGAGGTGGGCAACTAAAATGGTGCAGGATCTGTGCTGGAAGACATATGAAGAGAGACTATAAAGGAGCTTAATATGTATAGCCTTGAGGAAAGAAGGGAGAGGGGGGACATGATAGAAACTTTCAAGTACCTCAAGGGAATCAACAAAGTCCAAGAGGGTAGCATCTTTCAAAAAAAGAGGTGTGCGAGAACAAGGGGGCACAATTTGAAGATAAAGGGGGGGAGGCTCAGAGGTAATGTAAGGAAGTATTTTTTCACAGAGAGGGTTGTGGATGCATGGAACGGGCTTCCAGAGGAGGTTGTGGAGTCAAAAACAGTGGTTGAATTCAGGCATGCTTGGGGCAGTCATAAGGCAATTCTAGGGGGTGGGGTAGAAAGAAGTAGGCTGCTGGTTAACTAGGATCTGCAGCTTATCCATTAGGTAGGAAAATGGGCAGACTGGGTGGGCCAAGTGGTCCTTATCTGCCGTCAAATTCTATGTTTCTATGCATTGTAGCCAGAAGCAAAAAGGAATTTCTGTACCTGTTTAAATACTTTATTTAAGTGTATTCATTTTTTTTACTCCACATACTCAGTCTACATGTGTTTTTCCCATTCATAGCACCGTTGACAAAAATAGCATACCGGTTAAAATACCTGATTTAAGTCTGCTAAAATTTTATGAATCCGCATTTGGCCCTGTTCCAGCAGCAGAGAGGGAATCTCCTTCCCAACCATTTTTAAATTTGCATCCTCTCTTCAAAAATCACATAGAATGGTTGCTGAAAAATGTCTGCCTGCTGCCTGCAGCTTGTTTCCTCTCCATAGTCTCCAATTTAAGGTATAGAGTTATGGCCCACTTCCCCAATGCTCAACACAAATTCCACACCTACAGAGGGAGGACATGAGGATTTGTGGTGCAGAGAAGTCCCACTCTGCACATGTTGGGACCAACACATCCACAGTCATTGCAGCTGACCCCTCTACACCTAATTCCAAGATGTGCGCATGGATATGCTGGTGGCCAGGATGGGGCAAGCCAGGGGATGGATGCAGACATGTGCCAAATTTTGAATGCAATTTCTGCAGTGCAGAGTTCTGATGAAGGGGGTAACTGCTGTGTCTTCCACATCATAATCACTCAGGCCAGATCATAACCTGTCCTCCAACTTCCAGCTCTAGGAACCACCAGATGGGCTGGGGGCATCACAGGCACCATCTGGAATGTTTTCATTAAAGTCATGGATTCTAGTGGGGATACAAAAGTCCTTTTAAAACTGCCACATCCCATCATTCCCTGCATACTACATAGGAATGGATCCCCTGGGGAACCAGCATGGGTAGCTGATTGGATGCCCATTGCATGGACCAGCTCTGCCCACCCCTGCCACCCTCTGCCCTAATGAGCAACTCTGTACTAACACAGCATGGTGGACAGGGCTCTGAATGCAGCCTGGTGCAGACCAACATGAGAGTGCACAGAAACACTGCAGGGATATGATCAGTTTTAGCCTATATCCTAGTCACCTGTGTGGATTAGGCTATGTCAGTTTCTCCATCTCTAAAACTGGCTAGGACAACTTTGGGGCGAAATATGTGCATCTCAAGTCTTTGAGAAAAATTTTCCGCAAGATGGAATACATGTGACATAGTGTCTCCTCAGCAAACTACTTTTTCTCTGTGTGCTATGTAACCAGTAATGCAACATGCTATTTTTTCTCTCAACAAGGTGTCTTTTAGCAAGGTGAAGTTTTCATGAATTTTCACATCAGCTTTGTGAAGTTCTGTGAATATGAAGAAATGGTCACTTTGTGAAATGTCACAGGTGGATCAAATTCTGCACATCTACAATCACAACTAGCACTCTCCTCGTTCAGGAAGACATCCCTGCACCACAAAGGTTGATTCCAGGGGAAAAAATACAAGTGGAAAAATGATAGGTCCTGTCTTGGCCATTCCATGCCCTCACATCATTAAAAGTTCCTTCCCTCATGCCATGAATGTAACTGTGGACAGATCCTACCTCATCCTACCTCACTAAGGGTTGATGGAGTGTTTGAGGGGTATGCTTGTCACAATGCTGATGGACAGCCCTGCCCTAGGGTCATGCCAAGGAGTGGGCAAAACAATAATGGGCTGGACAGAGCAGCATCCAAAGGTGCAAAGACAGTACATCAGAGAGCTCCTCCAATTGTTAAAGGTACTGGTGGGGGCTGAAGGAGATCCCAGTGAGTACAGACCACAGGTGGTGAAATTGTGTTAAAAAACAGATTGGGTGTTAAACTTTTTTTTTTTACTTTCAATACTGTCTTTGTCCAAAATGCAAATGGTTATGATTTCAGCAGCCTGAGTTGGCTACAAATTATATGCCTGGTAGGAATGTAGGAGGACTGTTGATGAAGATAAGTCAATTGAATGTTCAGCTTAAGAATCAAGTTGAAACCTATGGGATGGGGGGGGGAGCTTTTTAGTTCAGCACACTGCATCAGCACCATAGTTCTCTAATGCTGGTGATCACATATAGTCCTGAGGATCAGCAGCACAGCAGCAGTCCATCCTCTTTAGCTCTGACATAATTAACCTGGTAAGGGTGCAGGAGTAATTAAAAACTGCAAAATCATACACATCACCAGTCACTTCAGGAAACACAGAAACATAGAAAGTGACAGTACAAGGGGACCATACGATCCATCTAGTCTGCCCATGTTCCTAACCCCCTTCCTTAATTGCTAGTCAGTGCTATGATGCCTTTGTAATTACCCCAAGCTTTCTTGAATGCCCCAACCATTTTTGCCTCCACCATCCCCTGAGTGAGGCTGTTCCATGCATCCACCACCCTCTCCATGAAGCAGAACTTATGTGTGTTGCTCCTGAACTTGCCCCTCCCAGTTTTATATCATGACCTTGAGTTCTTGTATAACTCTTGACCTGAAATAGATCCTGAACCTGTACCTTATGTATTCCCTTCATGTATTTGAAGGTTTCAGTCATGTCTCCCCTCTCCCTCTGTTGTTCCAGGGAATACATGATGAGATCCCTCAACCTTTCCTCATATGCTTTCAGATGCAGTCCCTGTACCATCTTAGTAGCTTTCCTTTGCACCACCTCAAACCTGTCCACATCCTTTCTAAGATATGGTTGCCAGAACTGTATGCAGTTTTCCAGGTGCATTCTTACCAGTGATCTATAGGGCGGCATTACAGCTTCCCTTTTTCTACTGGTAATTCCCCTATCTATGCATCCCAGCATACCATTTGCCTTCATTGTGGCTTTTTTGCACTGCTTTGTCTTTTTGAGGTCATCTATTATAGTCTCCGTCCATCTCTTTCTTGCTTAGTGAGCTCTAGTTTCACGCCCCACATGTGGTATTCTTCTCCAGGGTTGCCCTTCCCTAGGTGCATGACCTTACACTTCTTTACGTTATATTGCAGCTGCTATGTTTATGACCATAATTTCAGCTTCCTGTGATCTGCCCTCATCTTATCTGCCCCACTTGGGATGTCAACCCTATTCCATATCTTTATGTCGTCAGTGAACAGGCTCACCCTGCCCTCCAAGCCTTCAGATATGTCTCTAATGAAGACATTAAAGAGGATGGGACCCAATACCAAGCCCTGTGGCACACCATTAATCACCTCCTTTTCCTCAGATAAGGTGCCATTTACAAGTACTCACTGGGTCCTCCCACTCAGCCAGCTCCTTATCCAGTTTACCACTTTCTGGCCTACTCCCACATTGTCAAGCTTGTTCAGCAGCCTTCTGTGTGGAACAGAGTCAAAGGCTTTGCTGCTGTCCAGATATACCATGCCTACAGCACCTCCCCCCTTGATCCACAGTTTTGGTTATCCAGTTGAAGAAATCAGATTTGTCTGACATGATCTTCCTGTGGTAGAACCATGCTGTTTTGGGTCCAAGTTATAGCACTCCTCTAAGGAGGTTGAATTCTTTCCTTGAGTAAGACTTCCATTGTTTTGCCCACAATCGAGTGAGGCTGACTGGGTGATAGTTACCCACTATTTCCCTATTCCCATTTATATAGAGTGGGACAACATTGGCCCTTTTCCATTCCCTCAGGACCTCAACTAGTTCAAGTGATAGTTTTAAATAGTTTAGCCAGAGGTGCTACAAGCTCTTCTCTTAGCTTCCTAAGAATACTAGGGTGAATTTCATCTGGTCCCATGGCCTTGTCCACCTTGAGCTTACCCAGTTCTTCAAGGACTACTTCCCTTGTGAATGGCCTTGAATCTACTTCTCAAATAATGTTACAACTTCCACTCAGGGTGGGTCTGCAACTGTCATCTTCCTTGGCAAAAATGGAGCAGAAGTATCTGTTGAGGATCTCTGCCTTGCTCTTGTGATCTTCTGCATGCTACCCTTCATCCCTTGTGATTATGACTATACCCCCTTCATCTTTCTTTTCACCCTGATGTATCTAAAGAAGGTCTTGGACTCTCTTTTGACCTCCCTAGCTACTGTAACTTTTCTTTTGCTAATGCCTTTGCCACCCTAATTGACTTGCTTACTTCCCTCAGTTTCTCCTTGTACGTGTCTATGTCTTTGTTGCATCCAGTTTCCTTGTATCTCTTGAAGCAGCTCTTTTTTCCATAACCCTGGTTACCACCTCTCTAGAAAACCAGAGAGGTTTTCTTCTTTTCTTTGCTTTACTCACCTGTCTTGGACATTGATTTGAGACTTCTGCTATAGCTCTCTTTAGATGTAACCAGTACCCTTCCACCCCCCAGTTGTTTTATTTATTAGGTTTTTATTTAGACACTCCTTCATTTTAACAAAATCTGCTCTTCTAATGTCCAGTACTTTAGTTTTTGAATGCCTAGATCTTACTTTGAGAGGGCTCTTGCAGTAGGTAATTACATATAGGACTGACGCCGGCAGGCGGCAGGACCCCATAGAAAAATTTCTAGCTAGCAGTCCCTGGTGAGGGACCACCCCCATGTCAGGTGACCGGCATCAGGAGACGTCAGTATAAAGGGGCGGTCCCGGATGCCCACCTTCCAGTTCTTTCCCGCCGTTAGCTCATGCAGCGCCTCGCAGAAAAGTCTGTGCTTCGTCAGCCCTTCCTTTGCCGTTTTTTTACCAAAAAACTTTAATTTTTCGACTAACGTCGGTACTAACATTGGTGTATGTCGTCCCCTACACCCTCCGAGCACAAGAATAAGTGTGATTCGTGTGGCGCCTAACTACCGCACAAGGACAGCCACTCCCTGTGCCTGATCTGCCTAGGCCCCGATCATCCGGTCGAGAAGTGCCAGCATTGCCTCAACTTTAACGCTGCTTACCCAAAAGCGGCAGTTAATCCTGGAACATATTCTAAAGAAGAAAATGAGCTCTATGGAGAAGGAGCTAAAACTGAGGCAGGTGTCCACTTCCCCCGAAGGCCATTGAAAGAAGAAGGACAAGGAGAGGCACCGGGACAAAGGCTCCTCCACTGCGTCTCCCTTGGGAGTCGCTGGGACACAGGTAACATCCCCTCCGGGGGACCGCTCCTCGATGGCCGCCTCGGAGGTGTCTGAGGCGGCATCGGCCTGCCCGTCTGGCTCACGCTCGGGCCTTGCGGGTGCCTCCGGGCAGTTGGAGGCCTCCGCCCCTGGTTCGGCCGCAGGCTCGCAACCTACCATTGTGGGCGACTCCGGTAAGCTGGACACCGGCTCCTCTGACGTCTGCCCGAAGAGGGCTGGTAAGACGTCCGACCCTTCAGGGCAACACGCGGCTTCTTCCCCATAGGACCAGGCTGACCCTTCCTCGCGACCTGTCTCCGATGAAGGCTCTCATAAGTCAGACGTCGGCTCCTCTGGCACCCACCAAGAGCTTGCCTTCACGCCTCACATCAGCTCGTCTGATGTCTGGCCGGTGAGGGAACCGACGGCGGACCCCCCAACATCCGTCATTCCCAGTTCACCGCAGCCTTCGCTGCTGTCTGGGGAACCAGAGTCCCCCCAACCTGAACCCGGGGACTTTTCCCCTCCATCCCCGGGCGAAGCTGGGGATCTGTTGCCTCCGTCGGTCCTTCCTCCATCTGGAGCGCCGGACCTGATGGCTCCTCGGACACCGGCTCTGACGCCGGCCCCTCAGACATCAGTACCTCCGGTGTCAGGGCCTCCGCCATTGGCCCTGATGCCGGTCTTACCAACTCAGGGAGATCTTTTGCTCCCATCGGGCCCTCCACCCTCCGGGCTCTCCACTACGGACCCAGCCGTGAGATTCCCGGCCAGGCCGTCTGCTCAGGCAGCCCCCCAGCTTCTGGGTATCCTCCGTCTTATTTGATGCCGGTGTACCTGGGAACTTCGTATCTAGCGCCACAGTACCCGATGCCAGGCTTCCCGACACCGCAGTACTCGACACTTCAATACCCGACGCTGGGTTACCCACGGCTGAGTTTTGGATATGACTCATATGGGTATAACCCATATTCTTATCCCCCGCCTCCTCCTTCTCCACGTCCCTCGTGGCCGCCGGTGGACCTGCAGGAGACTTTGGCTTCCTGGTAGGCTGAGGCCAAGGCTCAGCTCACCAAAGAGGTCGAGAGCCACCTTCCGGCGATGGTGCCATCCCAGGTTCCCCTACACCCCAGGTGGCACACTCCCTCCGCACCTCTGGACTCCAAGGTTCTTCCGTCTGGATCCAGAGAGGGGTAGGACACACATCCCAGGGGTCTCCCCAAGGGACTCTTTCCTCCTCCGGTTCGGGAAAGGGAGTCTTACTCTTCTTCATCCTCCTCTTCACTCTCGGACTCCTCGGACTCTTCCGTCGGCTGCTCCGAGAGAGACGACGAACCTCGCTCTCCATCGAAGCCCCAGCCTAGGACTCCTCTGAAGTCTCCTCTGGAGGATCCTTCTTTTACGGAGTTGCTTAGAAAGATCCAGGAGGTTCATCAGTGGCACTCCTTGGAACCAGAACCTCAGCGTCTGAAGCTCGCTGAACATCTGGATCTGCCCGTGACAGCTCCTACATTTGTGCCACCCTGGATAGAGCCTCACGCCGACCTTGTTACCACGATTTGGAAATAACCGTTGGCCTTAGCTCCACTTCCTAGGAAGTCAAACAGGCTATATCAGGCTCCGGAGGGTGTTGATTTCCTGGATTCTCATCCTCATGCTGACTCGGTCGTGATTAGCGCCGCTCACGGCCGGTCGGCGAACCCTAAACATCTTAGCTCGTCACCTCCTGATAAGGAATCTCGCCTTCTGGACCAGTATGGGAGAAAGATTTATGCTTCCTCCACACTGGGGATTAGGGCCTTGAACTATGTCGGCCACATGGGGGACTACCAGAAGGCCATCCTTACTCAGGTGGAAGCCAACCTGGACTCCTTGCCTGACTCCCAAGTCAAACAGGAGTTGGCTGATCTCATCCATTCTGCTCATTCGGCCAGTCAACACATGCTATGTGCAACATACGACGCAGTGGACACTGCTGGGCAGAGCTCAGCTTTCGCCATAGGCCTATGGCATCATGCTTGGCTCTGCATGTCAGGTCTTGTCCCGAAGGTGCAATCTGCTATCCAGGAAGCACCTTTCCGGGGTTCGGTGCTTTTTGGGGGTGATGTCAAGGACATCATTACTGATTTGCAAGAGAAGGGGACGGCTCTGAAGTCAGTTGATTCCATGTACCATCCCCATCAGCAACAGCGCCATCCTTTCTACAGAAGAATATTGAAAGCGAAACCCCAGGGAAGGCGGGCCACAAAACGTCAGGCTCCCTCGGCTGCTAAGCCCCCCGCCCAAAAAATCAGTGGGTGCTTCAGCTGCTGCACTGCCCCACACCACCTGACTCCTTTCCTCTCCCACTGCCTCCGGACTCCCCAGAGGAACCGGTAGGAGGGAGGTTTTCCCTCCACCTTCCAGGATGGGAGAGGATAACCACTGATTCTTGGGTGCTCCAGCTCATAGCAGAAGGACACTCCATAGAGTTTCTTCAGAAACCACCCCGCCACCCCCTTCTGAAGTCATCGTATTCACGGGAACATCTTCCGTTGGTCGAGGAGGAAATCTCGGCTCTTCTGCTGAAGCAAGTGATACAGCCTGTCCTCCTTCATCTTCATCTTCAGGGGACGGGTTACTATTCCCATTTCTTCCTGGTCCCAAAGAAGATGGGAGATCTCAGACCGATTTTAGATCTCAGTTCCCTGAATCTTTATGTAGAATACAAAAGGTTCAGGATGCTCTCTTTGCAGAGCCTTCTGCCCCTCATCCAGCCGGGTCAATGGCTTTGTGCTCTGGATATGCAGGATGCTTATCTGCACATTCCCATTTGCCCATCTCATTGCAAATACCTTCGTTTTACATTCCAGGGGGACCACTACCAGTTCAAGGTGCTCCCGTTTGGTCTATCCTCAGCCCCCCCGAGTATTTACCAAATGCTTGGCAGTGGTGGCAGCCCACCTGCGTACCAAGGGAATACAGGTTTTCCCTTACCTGGACGACTGACTCCTGGCGGCCTCATCCAGGGAGGAACTCCTTCGTTTCCTCTCCCTTACCCAGCAGGTTTTTGCCTACCTGGGTATTACCATCAACCATTCCAAGTCTCATCTGGACCCATCCCAGAGGCTACAGTTTATTGGGGCGATCCTCGGTATGACCCTGGGCAAGGTCATCCTGCCTCTGGACAGGGCGGCCTCCCTTTAGACCCAGATAAGCCTGTTGTCCGACCGCAGAATGGTCTCGGCAAGATCGGTCCTTTGCCTTCTCGGGCTCATAGCAGCTGCTATCCTGACGGTCCCTCGCGCGCGACTCCACATGAGGATCTCTCAGTGGACTCTACGCTCTCAGTGGGATCAGCTAGTGGATGATATAGATCACTTAGTTCTGATCTCCTCGCCGATGATGCAAGACTTACAATGGTGGATGGTTCGAGAGAACCTGTTTCAGGGGGTTCCCTTCTTTCATCCTCCCCCCCCAGACTCTAACCACAGATGCCTCAGGTGAAGGTTGGGGAGCCCATCTAGGTCCTCATCAGACCCAGGGCTCCTGGTCCAGGCTAGAACAAGCTCTCCACATCAGTGTGCTCGAGCTTCGGGCAGTGTTGTACGCTGTCCAAGCCCTTCACCAATACATCCTTCCTGGCCACCTTGCCATCCAGATGGACAACATCTGCGTGATGTGGTACATCAACAAGCAGGGAGGGACTCGGTCCTACCCTCTATGCAGGGAGGCAATGAGGGTTTGGGATTGGGCAACACAACATGACCTTCACCTCATGGCGATTCACATTCCAGGAGTCGACAACACCCTGGCAGACAAGCTAAGTCGCTCTTCTGCTCTGACTCATGAGTGGGGACTGGACCAAGGGGTCCTAGACAATATCTTCCAACTCTGGGGAACACCACAGGTCAACCTGTTCACATCCCCACTAAATGCAAAACTTCCCACCTTCTGAGCGCTCGTTCCAGAGCGAGGCTTTTTCTGGAGCGATGCTCTGTGTCTAGACTGGAAGGACAGATTTGTCTATGCCTTTCCCCCAATTCCTCTTATCCCACGAGTTTTGCAGAAACTAGCTTCAGAAAGAGCGAGAATGATTCTGATCGCTCCTTTCTGGCCCAGGCAAATCTGGTTCTCTCTTCTACAACAATATTCAGAGGATCCTCCACTTCCACTTCCTCTATCTCGAGGTTTGTTGACCCAGGATCAGGGGACCCTGGTCCATCCAGGCCTCAAATCCCTTCAACTGCATGCATGGCTCCTGCAGACTTAGCCCAATCCTGTTTTGGAGTGTCTCCCAAAGTGGCGGAGATTTTAGTGGATGCCAGAAAACCATCCACCAGATCCACTTAAGTCATGAAGTGGAAAAGATTCACTATTTGGGCCACTTCCAAGAACGTGGAACCTTTCTCCTGTTCAGCGGGGCTTCTGCTGGAGTATCTATGTCATCTGTTCAACCTGGGTCTCAGCCATTCCTCTTTGAATGTACACATGGCGGCCATTTCGGCATATCATGTTCCCTTCGCAAACAAGGCTTTTGCTCAGTTGGAGGTCTCCAAGACCTTTCTCAAAGGGGTTCTCCATCTGAGGCCCCCCCATCCGTACTCCTGCCCCGCCTTGGGACTTAAATTTTGTTCTCAAGAAACTTACCCTTCCTCCCTTCGAACCTGCAGTGTCTGCAGATTTAAAGTTTCTTTCATGGAAGATGCTATTCTTGGTGGCCATTACTTGACTCTGAAGAATTTCCGAGCTCAGGCCCTTATGTGTAAAATCCTACTTGATTTTCACAAGAAATGAGTTAAACATGCAGATCCTAAGTTTCTACCTAAAGTAGTAGCAGAGTCTACCTTAAATCAGTCCATAGAGCTTCCTGCTTTTTTTATGCAGTACTCTAATCAAGGGGAATATTTACTCCATACTATGGATGTTCACCGGATTCTGAGATACTACACCAACAGGATGAAGGATCTCAGAAAGACTGATCAGTTGTTCATCTCTTTTGCTCACAAAAGGGAAGGAAATGCTGTTTCCAAGCAATGCCTGTCTAAGTGGTTAGCTCATTGCATCACTTTCTGTTATGATAAATACCACAAGACCCTCCCGGGTCAAGTCAGAGGCCACTCCACAAGAGGAGTAGCTGCCTCTGCGGCTTGTTTCAAGAATGTGTCTGCGGCAGACATATGCGCTGCCGCCACATGGACTTCCGGCCATTCTTTTACAAAACACTACAGTTTGGATATTGCCTCTAGCCATAGAGCAGGCTTCGGGCTAGCTGTTTTGCAAGGCCTCCTATCTTGAGGCTTGCACGGCTAGAATTACTTCTTGGAGTAGTTTTCCTCCTCCCGGTGCCTCTCTTTGTTCCAGACTGCTTGGGATTCAGTCCTATATATAATTACCTACTGCAAGAGCCCTCTCGAAGTAAGATAGTACAATTACGTAAGAACTTACCGTAACATTAGATCTTCAAGAGAGGCTCTTGCAGTAGGTAATACCTTCCCGCCCTCCATCCACCTAAGCTTTTTCAGCTCCTTTTCCATTGAGAGAAATATCTGCTCCTCTCTTGTCCTGCCTCTTTCAGCCTGTGGTGGGAAAGAACTAGAAGGCGGGCATCCGGGACTGCCCCTTTATACCGATGTCTCCTGACGCCGGTCACCTGACGTTGGAGCAGTCCCTCACCAGGGACTGCTAGCTAGAAATTTTTCCGTGGGGTCCTGCTGCCTGCTGGCATCAGCCCTGTATGTAATTACCTACTGCAAGAGCCTCTCTCGAAGATCTACTGTTACGATAAGTTCTTACGTAACTGTACTTTTCCACTGCTGTCTTTTCTTGGAGCCACAACATGTGGTGGTCGCTGGACCCCAGGTGTCTCTCAACTTCTACTTCTGAGATATTTTCCCCTTTGGCTAGTACCAGATCAAGGATAGCTTCCCCTCTTGTTGGGTTTCTCACAAGATGCTATAGGCCTGATTCCCTCTTAGGAAGTCTTTGCTCCCTGATGCTGCTGCTCTGTAGGTACTACAATTTATGTCAGGCAAACTGAAGTCACCAACCACTATCACCTCCCCCTTGTCAGTCATCCTGTCTATGGTTTCAGTGATCTCTTTGTCACCTTCCACACCTGCTGCTGAGGGTCTGTAAATTACTCCTACCCAAGTAACTGCACCAGTTTCAGCCTTGAGTGTAACCCAGTGTGTTTCAGATTCAGTGTGACCGTTTTGGATCATTGTAGCTTTTATTCAACCTCTCATGTACATCAACACCCCCTCCACCTTTTCTCCTTTCCTGCCCCTCCAAAAGAGGCTGAATCCCAGAATTGTGATTTCCCTGTTGTGGTTTTTGGTTTACCAGGTTTCAGTGATAGCAACCCAGTCTAGATCTGCCTCTGCAATAATAGCAGTAAAGTCAGCTATCTTATTTGTGAGACTCCACGCGTTGGTGTACCTGGCTTTCCAAACCCGACTTACTCCTTTTTTAGCATCATGTCTTTCCTTTGAACCCTTCTATATAATACCTTTCAATCCTTTTTTTAGTGGTTGGTCCTTTCATTTTGCATTATTGTCACAGAAGAGTCTGAGTTTTTTTGGGGGGGGAGGGGAAACAGGGTCATGTGTTACTGCCATCTTCTTCCCTGTGCCTAGTTTAAATGACCCACAAAGACATTAAACTTTTATCCTAGCACTCTTATACCTTTATTAGTTAGGTGCAGTCCATCATGCCTGAGGATCCTGAAGTCCCTGCAGTAGTGTCAGATGGAAAGTCAATGTATTTCATTATCTGCATTTTATTCCTGTTGCTGACTACCTTATTATTTTTTTTTCTTAGTTGTATACTGATATTTTGAGTTATTGGTATATGTATTTAAGATTTTATCAGTTTTATAAACCTCTGAGCTGTTTCCAGGAAATGCAACACAAATCTGTGAGTTTAAATGAATTTGGTTGAATCAGAGGTTTAAAAAAGATAAAACATCTGTGTTGTTCTACCCCATAAATAATGTATTTTATCTTCTTCCAACAGAATTCTTAAACTGGTCCCATCCTTCACCATCCCATTCACCATCAACCCTATTGTTCTTACATCCCACACACTTGTTGCCACAGGTGCTAAGTATTTGTAAAGTTATCTTTTGTGCTTTACAGTAGCAGGCAAAGTTAGGCAGTGTAAATACAGTTGCATCCAAAGACATGGTCCCTGATCGCTCTCCATTGAACATCACTGTCAGAGTCACTGACTTCAAAAAACTATGGCTAAGGAGCAACAAAAGTGCACACAAACTTTTCTAATTCTATATCAAACTGCTATTCTTCATATTCTTCTTTTTAATAGCCTTGGAAGGTTTGATATTAAGCTGTCTTCATTCATTTACCTTGAGAGAGGTGCACTTATGGCATGGGTAACATTCATTACTAAACTGGTTCACCCATGTGTGTTCAGTAGGTGTTTGTTGCCTACTACTTGACAAGCTAGTTCTACAACATGTAGGCACGTCTATACACCACTCTGGGGGGTTCATTAACCAAATCTCTAAGTTACCATTCACACTGTTGTCAAGATTTAGTAATGATTTGTTCAACATGTTTAGAATGGGATGAGTATAACATAACAACATCTACTGTCAGTGCCATTGTGCCTGTAATGTTTGCCAGTCAGCAAAACCTCCATGTCATGATTCATTGCAAAATTTCTGGCTTTGTCAATGATACCATGAGCATATCCCCTTCCTAGAAATCAGTAAGTATGCTCTTTAACTCCTTGCTCAAAATAATCATCAGTGTTACAATTGTGCCTTAACCTAAGCAATTGTCCCTTGGGTATGCCATGGATGACAACTTGATGCCAACAGCAGGGTGTTCCTATCTGTCTCTTTTTGATAGATATCTGTTGACAGATAGTAACTCTGTTAAGAGTCACTTGCAAAAATATATCTCAGACATTCATTAGTGCTCTGCAGGAATCAACAAACAAATTTAGCACAGTTGCATTCCCTCTCCATACTAGGACTAGAAGTGGGCAAAGTGGACAAACTTAGCTCCACAAAATATTTAGTGTATTGCACTCAATACGCTAAGTGCAATATGTGAAATTTGCCTAATTAACTGAGGCCATGTTGAATGCGAAGTGTGGAATTTTGCCCATGAAATTCCACACTTCCCACACAAACTCTGACCACAAGGTGTCTAGTGCCCCCCACCAGACACAACAATCACCCTTCCACCCCCAAATACCCCCACAGTTGCTGGTCATCCGTCAGCCACAGCCCACCATAGCCCACATGTAAAATATATATATTTTAATTAAAGCCTGATTCCCTGGTGTCTGCGGGCCCCCACCCCACCCTGTCCGTAATACCCCTACCCTGCTCCCCCAACCCCATGTCTGATCCATGAAAAAAATGTATTCCCTTCCCTGATATCTAGTAGCCCCCCACCCTGTCAGGTAGTGCTCCCACCCCATTCCCTCCCAGCCCCAACTGTGACGCTGATCTGTGTTAAAAATGTATTTATTCCCTTCCCTTGTATCTAGTTGGCCCCACCCCACCCTGTCAGGTGGTGCCCCCATCCCACCCTTCCCCAACCCCAACTGGAGCAGGCCCCCAGCACAGCCCTCCACTCACCTCAATGGCGGCAGTCTGCCTGACGAAGCTCAATGAATGAGAGCATGCTTGTAGAGCACATACTCATTCATTGACAACTCCTGGTGATTTACTCTGTGGTGCAGGGTTGTAGACAAGGTTAGGGGGCTGCTCAGGCACTGGCAGGGTGACGGGATGTGGGAATAGTGTTGTGGTTCCCCCGGGGTGGGCCACATCTCATTCTCTCCCATGTCATTTCTAACCAAAATAGGAATTTTTCTCCCCCTTTCCCTGCAATAAAAGCCAGCTGAGCATCCCAGTAGCAAAATTTGAGGAAGGGTAAAGCAAGACCTCCTTACATAAGTGGTAGTTGCAGAATGCTTCTTTTAATACATGCCAGTTACCCCCCCCACATGCACACACCCACACACGCAAGAACCTATGAATTATTGAGACTGAGACAGAGAGAGTGAGGAAGCAGCCACAGCTTCCTTGAATCAAGGAGGTTATTTTCTACACTACACTGAACTGAATTATTACTTTTTGGACCTGTGTAAGTAACTAGTATTGATTCTGTTTTTGGGCTGGACTTTTCTTAGTTTTAACTTTAATTTGCCTGGGAGGAACTGTAGCTGGGAGATATTTACAGTCTAGACTTGTTACTTAGCCTTTGTGAAATAGGTGTCTGAAAGGAAGGAAGGCACTCGGCGGGGTGGAGGGTAAGAGTTGTAGGTGATTATTTCTGGATGGCATAGGTTTACTCCCACCCTTCCCCTCTCCCCACCTGCCCCAAGCACATAACTTCCATTATAGCAGGGGTTCTGACATCACTTTCCCAAAACTGCTAACAACATACACCTGTTCATATCCTTAAAGGCACAGCACACTGAATAGGGGGTAGAGACACTCACAAGCTTGCACACACTAAAACAAGAACAAAAAAACCAAAAAGTATCTGTAACTGGAAGGGACACAGATATGTGGAGAGTGGTGCAATGCACTGGCTGTGGAGCAGCAGTCTTCCAGGAGACATTCTGGAGACTGCTTTGCTGCCCTATTTGCAGGCACCTCTCTGGTCTGAGGGAGGAAGTTGTTCGTCTCCATGCTGATCTGGCAAGGATTCAGGAAACCTGCTTCCCCACCCAGGGATCACCCAGTCCACCGCCACTACCTCAGAGGTTGCCAAGAAAGAGGAGTGGTTGGACCACAGTGGGCTCAGGGAGGATGAGGGTGGTGGAACAGAGGCGCATCCCTCCAGTTGTGCCTCTCCGCAATTGATTTGCCACTATGGTGAAACATGGTTCTTCTATGGAGGCATCTGCAGTGGAGACCAAGGAGGATGCTTGGAACCTCCACAGTGGAGACCCACAGGAGGGTGGCCCAGGACCCCACAGGGGAAGGAAACAACTCCTGGTGGGAGACTCAGTTGTTGGGGGGATAGAACTGGGGAGGGAGGGGAAAGGGAGATAAGGTGCCTGCCTGGCACCAAGGCTTGGAGGGACAGGAAACGAGTACTCAGGATCATGGGAGCAGCAGCAAGGGGGAGGGAGCTGGATGTCATTATCCACTGAGGGACGAATGACCTGGCTGAGAATGGGATCAGAACAGTGCAACAGGAGTTTATGAAGTTGGGGAAGGGTCTTAGACAAGTAGCACACACAGTAACTTTCTCTGAAGTGCTACCTGTCTATGGCGTGGATGAGGCTAGGGTACTCCACACCATGGGATTCAATGACTGGTTGAAAAGCTGGAACAGAGCTCAGGGATTTGGCTTCACTGGGGACTAGGGCTCCACCTGGGGGGATGTAGGCCTATACAGGTGCCATGGTCTGCATCTATCCTGGAGGGGAACCAGGATCCTAGGTGATAGGTTTAAATGCTTCAATGGCAAGCATTTAAACTAGCCAAGGGGGGAGGCACTGAAGAGGAGAAGGGAAATGCTAGCCTCCCCAAAAAATCAGGGTAATTAGTGAGGTAAACACCAAGATAGAGCTGTCAATAGGAAGAAGAGCAGGGGTAAATGGAGAAAAAGACAAAGGCAGTAGGGACAGGGATGGGGCAAAAAGAAGTAAGGTCATAAAAAATGGAGGGTAATGAGTACCAATGCCCGTAGTCTAGGTAAAAAGCTCCCTGAAATGGTGGCCCTGATGGAAGAGGGATGCCTGGATAATGTAGCAGTCACAGAAACATGGTACACAGAGAATCATGACTGGGATGTCAACATACCAGGGTACACACTCTACAGGAGGGACAGGGAGGGAAGAAGAGGAGGAGGAGTAGCTCTCTATGTAAGGGAAGGGATCAAAGCAACAGAACTAAAGGGTAAACAGGGAGGAGAGGAGGCACTGTAGGTCACCCTGAGACTCTAAATGGCTCCAAATACTTATAGGGGTTGTATACAGACCCCCGTCTCGGGGAGGAAATGGACAAGGAAATGATAGAAGGCATCCTTGGGATGGCAGAGAAAGGGGAGATATTGTTGATGGGGGACCTGAATATGCCAGATGTTGACTGGAGCACCTTTGCTGCAGCCAAATCCAAGAGCAGGGCCATTCTCAATGCCCTGCAGGGGGCATGCCTCAGACAGCTAGTTTTGGAACCCACTCGGGAGAGAGCAATCTTAGACCAGGTAATCTCAAATGGGGATGGAGAGAGGATCTCTGATCTTGAAGTGGGTAGCCATCTGGGAACAAGTGACCACCAAACAGTGTGGTTCAGGACAAACTTAGCTGTAGAGTAAAGACACACAAAAGTGAAGGTATTGGACTTCAGGAGGGCTGATTTTGTCAAAATGGGAGAGTGCCTCAGAAGAGCACTAGCAAACAGGCAAGAAGGTGGGGTGGAGCAACAATGGGGAAACTGTTGGTTCATTAGGATCTGCAGCTTATCTGTTAGGTAGGAAAATGGGCAGACTAGGTGGGCCAAGTGGTCCTTATCTGCCGTCGAATTCTATGTTTCTGTGTTTGTATGAAACATGAAAACCACCATCACAGAGGCAACAAGCCTTTGTGTGAAAGCAAATAAATCAAAATGAAAAAAAACACTATGGTTCTCAAAAGAAGTGGGGGGGGGGAAGGGAGAAAAAGATAGCATTCAGGAAGTATAAGGAAACACAGAAGGAGCAGGACAGAGAACTGTACCAGTTAAAGCAGAAGGAAGCGGGTAAGGCAGTCAGAATAGCAAAGGCCCAAACTGAGGAAAAGATAACCAACTTGGTTAAGAAGGGAGATAAAACCTTTTATAGGTACATTAGGGAGCAAAGAAAGACTAAGGCAGGGATACTGAGGCTGAACAAAGAGGCAGGTGGTTGGGCAGAGAGCAACAGTGAAAAAACAGGGATACTGAATGAATACTTCTGCTCAATATTCACAGTGGAAAAGCAGTGGGGAAATACCTAATTTGGTCAATAGAAATACTCTGGATAGGGGGGTTGATATTAGTCCTTTCACAGAAGAAAGGGTTCTGAAAGAACTCTTAAAACTGAAGGTGGATAAAACAATGGGGCCTGATGGGATTCACCCCAGAATTCTAAAAGAACTAAGGGAAGAACTAAGTAACACCACTGACTACCCTTTTAATAAATCATGGAGGATGGTGTGGTACCTGAGGACTGGAGAAGGGCAGATGTGATTCCCTTTACAAAAGTGGGAGCAAGACAGAGGCAGGAAACTACAGACCTGTCAGTTTGACCTCAGTGATAGGGAAAATGATGGAATCACTGCTGAAGGAAAGAATTGTTGAGTACCTAGAGGCCAGTGGGGCACTGGACCCAAGGCAGCATGGATTCACAGCGGGAAGGTCATGTCAGACAAATCTAACTGATTTCTTTGACTGGGTGACCAAAGCAGTAGACCAGGGAGGGGCTCTGGACATATCCTACCTAGACTTTAGCAAGGCATTTGACACAGTCCCACATTAAAGATTAATAAACAAATTAGCCAGCCTGGGAGTGGGTCCCAGGGTGGTAGCTTGGGTAAAATACTGGTTGGACAACAGGACACAGCGTGTAATAGTAAATGGAGTCCACAGTGAAGAAAGGAGGGTTACTAGTGAGGTACCGCAGGGTTCAATACTGGGGCTGGTCCTTTTTAATGTCTTTATAAGTGACTTTGCAGAGGAACACGAAGGGAAAGTACAGTATGTCTCTTTGCAGATGACACAAAGATCTGCAACAGGGTTGATACGCAAGGTGGGGTGGAAAGGATGAAAAGAGACTTGGCAAGGTTGGAGGAATGGTCAAATGTATGGCAGCTTAGATTCGATGTAAAGAAGTGCAAAGTAATGCACCTGGGAAACAAAAACCCAGAGGAAGAGTACACAGTGGGTGGTGAGATACTGACAACAACAAAAATGGAAAGGGACCTGGGGGTCATCATAGCAGATGACCTAAAGGTGGGCCAGCAATGTGAGAAGGCAGTAAGGAGGGCTGGGGGGATACTGGGATGCATAGGGAGAGGCATCACCAGTAGAGAACAGGAAGTTGTTGGTCCTCTGTATAGACAGTTGGTAAGACCACATCTGGAGTACTTTGTACAGTTCTGGAGACCCCATCTCCACAAAGACATAGACAGGGTGGAGGCTGTCCAGATGAGGGCAACCAAAATGATGCAGGGGCTGCATCAGAAGACATATGAAGAAAGACTAAAGGAACTAAAGATGTATAGCCTCGAGGAAAGGAGGGGGGGCATGATTGAAACTTTCAGATACATCAAGGGAATCAACAAAGTCCAAGATGGTAGCATCTTTCAGAAAAAGAGATGCTCAAAAACAAGGGTCACAATTTGAAGATAGAGTGGGGATGGCTGAGAGGTAATGTGAGGAAGTATTTCTTCACAGACAGGGTTGTGGATACATGGAACAGCCTTCCTGAGGAGGTCGTAGAGTCAAAAACAGTGGGAGAATTCAAGAATTCATGGGACAGACATAAGGCAATTCTAGTGGGGGGGTAGGAGGAAGTAGTCTATTGGTTAACTAGGATCTGCAGCTTATCCGTTAGGTAGGGAAATGGGCAGACTAGGTGGGCCAAGCGGTCCTTCAAACAACATGAAGTCTTGCTATATTATGACATATGCAGTTAGACCCGGCCTTCGAACTGCTCCGGAGGTGAAAGAGTTAACTTTCCATGCCAGGCATGGAATCTTGAGCGTGAGCTCGGTTGAGAACTCTGTCTGTTGTTCTTCAAACTCAAACTGTCAGATTCTTTACTCCGCCTCACTGAACAGTCGCTCCAGAGATTTCTCCTGCTACTCGGTTCATTTTGTCGGTTAAAAGTGTATTTTTCTCAGTTTTTAAACCGTATTTTCTCTGTATTTAAACTGCAACCGGTCGGTTCAAGCTCTGTCTGTGGTATCGTAAGTAATAGATAGGTTTTACATTATTTCTGTGTGGAACTTGCAAACGGTATTATCGGTTTCGGTTTGAACCAATCAGGTTGTTGTTAAACTCAATTTAAATTGCATAGAGTGCGGTTCCCGGTTCTTATCGGTTCTAAAAAAAACGGATTTCATTACGTTTTTTTCCACGACCCATGACACGGTTGGGAACCGATAAGGGTGTCTTGCGTGGCAGATTGCCATAAACGGGCAAGTTTTTGGTTAGGCTGGCACTATGTCTGAAACCAAAGAAAACCGGGCCCACTGGGTTTCAACACTGTAGTGTCTGTGGGGAAGCCTTTGCCAAGGCTGACCCACACACCAATGTGTTTATTGTCTGAGGTTTGACCACCTTAATGCAGACTGCCAGATTTGCAAGAATTTCCTGCAGCTACCCTGGATAAGAGAGTTGGTAGGCTTAGGGAGCGAGAGGCCAAAAAGTCCGCTGACCCAGATGGCCAGCCCGGTCCGGTGCCAACCGAACCGGAGGGAGTGCCCTCTGACCAGGGCGAGACTTCCTCGGGCCAAAGGAGAACTGACTCGGATGAGTCAGTCCCAGCAAAAAGGACTAGAAAATCAGCAGGTGTGGAGCCAAAATTTCCTTCTCCAACCGCTGCAGAGATAGCCAAAGCGATCAGAATTGTCCAGTCGCTTTCCCCGGTTCCGACCGAACCGGCACCATCAGGTAAGCGGTCGGTTTGGTCGTGCCACGGTTCAAGAATATGATATAGAGAATTTTATGAACCAGAGGAGGGGAGGAAGATTGAAGAAGAGTGAATGTGATTTTGAAAGTCTGATGTGCCCATTGAACGGACATCTCCCAGACAGACCTTTTGGAGTGTCTCCCCCTAGGCTTTCTGAGTCCCCTTCTCATTTTATATTTTATAAGAAAGTGGCTGAAACCCTCCAGCTCCCTTTGGAAGAAGCTGTGGATGAACAGGAGGAGCCTGACTATGTAGAAATGATGGATATCCCAGAGTCTAGGAGATTGTCTATTCCTTTACATAAGTCTTTTAGGAAACAGACAATAAAAATTTTAAAAGCTCCTCACACTATATCTCCTGTGGATAAAAGAATGGACAAGAGGTACACATTGTCAGGCTCTGATACGGAGTTCCTTTCACAACAATGCAGCCATGTTGGGGTAGTGCAGTCTGCAGCCTGTGATAAGGCAAATATTCCCTTGGCTTCACACCCCCCTGACAAGGACTCCAGGAGGATTGATGCCATGGCAAAGAAACAGTACATGGCAGCATTTTTGGGACTCAGACAGGCAAATTATATGGCCTATGTTGCAAGATACCAGAAATCCAGATGGGATACTGTTATGGCTCTAGCGAAACAGGTCCCTGGCCAGCTTGCCAAGGAGCTGGAGCAGGTGGCTGCTGATGGTATTGAGGCATCCAAGGTGCAATTCCATGCTGCAGTGGACTCTAATGATGTATCTTCAAGAGTCATGGCTACATCTGTGGCTTTTCGCAGAATGGCTTGGCTCAGGTGTACTAGCCTGTCACAGGATACCCAGGCTAAGGCCATGGATTTTCCTGTTGTGGGTAACTCTCTGTTTGGGGACCAGACAGAGAATTACATGAAGAAAATGGATGAGTATAGGACCACTTATAGGAGTGGAGTGCACAGGCCAAGGAAAGGCAGGCCACTCCTCAGAGGCAGCCTTCCAGGGGCAGGGGGCAGGCCCTTTCACAGGCCTTTTTACCAAGCCCAGGCCTCCTCTTCAGCCTATGCCCAGAGGGGGTTCATCAGAGGGAGAGGCAGACGGGGTACGAGCAGGCCTGCTCCCACCCCTCAGTCTAAAGCCCCTGCCAAACAGGCACCCTGATGGGAGGGCCAGGGCCGATTCTCCGATACCTGTAGGGGGCAGGCTGGCTTACTTCGTCCAGGACTGGGAGTCTTTTACAACAGACAAGTGGGTCTTGGAAGTAGTAAGCCAGGGACTGGTTCTCAGCTTCAAAACATTTCCAAAGATGAGAACCAGATCCTTTCCACCTGCAAATCCATCAGAGGCTCTCATTCTGGAAACAGAAGTCTCAACCCTCCTGGCTCTCAGAGCTGTAGAAAGGGTTCCTCCCCTACACCAGGGCAAAGGACTGTACTCCAGGTACTTCCTTACCCCAAAAAAGACAGGAGAATGGCGGCCCATCCTGGATCTCAGATACCTAAACAAGCACCTTTTAAAACCAAAATTCAAAATGGTGACTCTGGGAATTATTTTACCCTCTCTAAGGCCAGGGGACTGGCTGCGCCCCTGGACCTCAAGGATGCCTACTTCCATGTTCTCATCAGAAGCTCCCACAGAGTACCTCAGATTGAACTGCCCTCAGGCCATTATCGGTTCAGAGCAATGCCTTTGGCCTCACCTCTGCCCCAAGGGTATTCACAAAATGCCTGGCAGTAGCAGTTGCTCATTTAAGAAGGCAAAGATTGCCATCTTCTTACCTGGACGACTGGCTCATAGTGGGCCAGTCTCCAGACCAAGTCAAATTACACCTTCAGGTTACCCAGCAGCTGCTTACATCTCTAGGTTTCCTTCTCAATCTCCCAAAGTCAGTTCTAGAGCCTGTTCAGCTACTCACCTTCATAGGCATAGAACTGGACACAAAGCAGGCCAGAGCTTTCCTTCCTCTAGAAAGAGCAAGACCCTGGTGGCTCTTGCCTCCTCCTTCACTCTGCAGGTCTCTCGACCAGCAAGGCACTTTCTGCAGCTCCTAGGCACATGGCTGCCTCCACAGCAGTAGTGCAGGAGCAAGATTTCAGATGAGGGACATTCAGTTCCATTTGAGAGCCTTCTGGTCTCAAAGGAGAGATCCTCTAACCAAATTGATCCCAGTAACTCGAACCCTGATCCAGGCCCTGCAGTGGTGGCAGGATCAGAGCAATCTGAGACAAGGGGTTCCCTTCATCCCTCAGTCTCACTCCTTGACCCTTACTACAGATGCATCCCTCTTAGGGTGGGGAGCTCACATGGGCGAGCTCACCACCCAGGGATTGTGGTCCCCTCAGGAATCTCTGCTCCACATCAATCTGTTGGAACTCAGAGCAGTTTTTCTAGCACTTCAGGTTTTTTCTGCATCTGTTCAGAACAAAGTGGTACAGGTCAGAACAGACAACACCACTACAATGTGGTACATCAACAAGCAAGGGGGCACTCGGTCTTCGGCCTTGTGCACCGAGGCAATGAAGTTGTGGTCTCTGGCTTATTCCCTGAACACCTCCCTCATGGCAGTTCACCTCCCAGGCAAGGACAGTGTCTTGGCAGATGCTCTCTGCAGGATTTCCCAGGGCCATCACGAATGGTCTCTGGATCCCCTAGTACTGGAGGTAGTATTTGCCAGGTGGGGCACCCCTCAGATAGATCTTTTTGCAGCCCCAATCACCAACTTCTGCTATTTTGCTGCAGGCCCCCAGTGTTGGGCTCAGTCCCTCTGGATGCCTTCCTTCTCAACTGGGAAGGGAAGTTTCTCTGTGCCTTCCCCCCCTTCCCTCTTTTGTTCAAGGTGCTAGTCAAAATCAGATCTCAACCTTGCAAGATGATTCTGATTGCTCCAGATTGGGCCAGACAGCCTGGTATCACTCCTTCTGTCCTTAGCAGTCCACCTTCCCCTGTGTCTTCCCAGGAATCACAATCTGACTAACCTGTGCCCAGGGAGAGTTTGGTACCTGAATCTCAAATCCCTCAACCTCAAGGCCTGGCTCTTGAAGAGTTAGAGGTTGCTGACCTACACCTTTCTCAGGGTGTCTGCGATATCTTGAAAGCTTCTAGGAAGCCTTCCACCAGGCTACTTATAATTCTAAATGGAAAGGTTTTCCATATGGTGCTCTGAAAGCATATTTCCCAGAATCTGCTGATTTGCCCACAGTCCTGGATTATATGGTCCCTTAAATACTTTGGGGCTGAGGCCAGCTAGCCTGAAAGTGCATTTGGCAGCTGTCTCTGCTTTTATATCAGCAGGAAAGCCCTCTTCTCTTTCTGCTCACCCTGTATTCTCCAAGTTTTCAAGGATTGCTTCACCAACCCTCCTTTGGGGACCCTGCTCCCGCCTGGGATCTTAATGTTTGCATTGCTCAGCTTATGCAACCCCCCTTTGAGCCTTTGTCTTCAGCAGAGCTTAAGTACTTGACTTGGAAAACTGTGTTTCTAGTAGCCATCACTTCTGCCAGACGCATAAGTGAATTACAAGCTTTGTCAGTGGAGCCTGATTTTATCTCCTTTCACAGAGATAAGGTGGTCCTCAGACTAACAGGAAGTTCTTGCCTAAGGTGGTTTCAGATTTCCACCTTAATCAATCTATATCTCTTCCAGTGTACTTCACTGACCATTCCTCCTCTGGTGAGAGGAGGCTGCACAGTTTAGATGTGAAGAGAGCCCTTAGTTACTACGTAGAGCGTACCAAGGGTCACAGGTTTGACTCCCTCCAACTGTTCCTCACTTATGGTGAGGTTGGTAAAGGGAAACCTGCCACTAAAAGATCCTTTGCCAGGTGGATTGTCTCTTGTATCCAATTTTGTTATCAAAAACTGGGTAAGGTTCCCCCTTCAGGCCTGAGGGCTCACTCTACCAGAGGTACAGCTGCGTCCCTGGCTGCAGCCAGGGACATCCCTATCATAGAGATATGTCAAGCAGCTATCTGGAAAACAGTTCACACTTTCACCAAGCATTGCTCCCTGGACATCCAGGCTAGGAGTGATGCTCGGTTTGGCACAGCTGTGCTTCAAAGCCTATTTCCTAAGTAGGTTCTGTCCCTCCTCCATGGGCGTACTGCTGTGTAGTCTGCATATGTCATAATATAGCAAGACTTCATGTTGTTTGAAGAAAAAATTACTCACCTTAGTAATGTTGTTTTTTCTAATGGAGTCTTGCTATATTATGACCTCCCCCCTCTGCCTGCACCTCTCAGAACCTCTGCTTTTGGGATGTGGGTGGGCAGTGCAGTGTTGGCACTTAGTAGATGCCCACCTTGTTTTTTCACCCCTCTTTTTTGGGGTGTTTGGGTGTTGTGTTTTTATTTTTTTTTTTTGCCATTAACATTTTATTGAGTATTTGATTACATGTACTTGCGGAGACATTGTAAACATAAGCATTGAGATACAAATGAGGTCACTAGCGAACCATCAATACAATCCAAAGAGAAAGCATATGGACTCCATAAGCCCCAACCCAACCACTCCCACACCCCCACCCCTCCATGCAAGGCACTGCAATCAGAGATTACATGGGAGAGAAATAAAAAGAAAAAAAGAGGCATCACTGCTGTAAGTTCCTTATGAGTAAGCTAACATTAATGGAGACCAGATTTTCTCGAAACGGGGCAACACACTATGCAGTATAGCAATCATCCTCTCGGTCCTGAGGCATGAAAGGAATTCTGCCAACCATTCGGAATAAGAAATTAGACAAGGGTCCTTCCAATGCCTCAACACCACTTTTTTAACTACACAAGAAATCATGGATATATGGAATTTCCTCTGCTTAACCATACAACCCGACATATCACCTAATAAACATATTTCCGGGGTGAACAAGTCTTCTAAACCCAGTAATGGATCCGTTTTACTTTTGATTTCATTCCACAGAGGGGCTATATTAGGACAGAGCCAAAAGATATGAAGAAGATCTCCCCCCTCCCTGCCACATCTATAACACAGAGACCTCTGTGTTAATTTTAAATCCTGTAATTTGTGTTTTTATTTTTTGTATCCCCTGACTTGAGTCTTTGTTTTGGGACCAAAAAAGGTGTTAATATTTTAGTAGCCAATTGGCTAGTGTAGGTTTACAGCTTCCACACAGAATCTTAGTGAGTTTTGCTCATAAAGATCTGACAGTTTGAGTTTGAAGAACAACAGACAGAGTTCTCAACCGAGCTCGAGCTCAGCGTTCCATGCCTGGCACGGAAAGTTAACTCTTTCACCTCCGGAGCAGTTCGAAGGCTGGGTCTAACTGCATGTGTCATAATATAGCAAGACTCCATTAGAAGAAACAACATTACTAAGGTGAGTAATTTTTTCTTATCTGCCATCACATTCTATGTTTCTATGCTGTTCAGTGGTTTGAAGAATTTCTCTGGCACTCTAAAAGGCAGATTTTGAAACAGATAGAGGCATCTGTGCACTATAAACATTTTTCCTATTTTTCTGTGGCATATTAGGCTAATGGAGAGATCTTCCCACCTCTCTCAATGTTTCTTAGTGGTGGTAAGTAAGCTCAAATTGTTTTATTTTTTTTTTTAAAGTAAGTCTCATCTTTGTTAGTTTAGCTTGTATAGTCAACACAAGTAAAGCATTGTAAGAAGATACAAAACATAGTCACAGAGTAAATCTACATGCGGTGAAGATAAGCAGGTAAGCACTCATATCTTCCCCCTTTCTCCCCCTCTTCACCTTCCATCCCCCCTTCCACTTCAGGTACCAAAATAAGGAAGGTAACTACATATGGTTTACACTAGTCAATTATGTGTTTAAGAGGGTTGGGTTCTATCATTTATCAACTCAAATTGTTTTCTTAATATAAAAGTGAAAGTTTACTGAGGATCTTAATCTCCACATGGAGGTGACCAATTGCATATGTAAGGGGTTGGTAATTGGTTGCTCATATGTTCCCTCTCCCAGAGGTAGCACCTCCATTTTGATTCAGTTTATTTTGTGACTAGACAGACTGCCATATTCAGCTGATAACCTGTGGAGCTGTAGTATGGTTGTTTTGGAGTTCTGCAAATAGACCAAATGGTCACCAGCAAAAAACGGACACTTTGTTATGTACATCACACACTTTCATTCCTACTATTTGCTTATCATTCCTGATTGTACCCATTAAGGGTTCAAAGGGTATAATGTAAAGTAGGGGGAGAGGGGCACCCTGCCTGGTACCCCGGTCAGCTGTAAGGGTTATGTCAAGTTTCTGTTTGCCATTATGTGCACTTTGGGTTGATTATAAAGGGTTCCTATCTGTTTTAGGATATCAGTCCAAAACAAAAATAACACCAGGAACTGGATGCTGATAAGAAAGCAGAAATCCAAACAACAGAAGGTAACACTTTTTATGAAATATGTTACACAGTTTCCAGGGTGGCCTTTTAATTTTTTGTTCCACTACATGCTTCAAATAAAGGAATCCAGCACTTATTTCAGTTTGCCCGCATGTTGATCAGGGTGCGAATACTACAAATATCTTCTCTTATCCGTTTTAGGATATTCTCCCATCCCAAATTTTCTAAGAGTGGAAAACATATACCCCCCACTCCACATAGTCAGTTTCTGTTTTGGCATCCACGGCAAGGACAACCACATTCTCTTTAGCTAACCTTCCTGCCCACCACTACACCACATTCAGTACTCTCCATACATTACGGTTTTCCTGCTGCCACTGAACAAAGCCAGCCTGATCCCAGTACATAACTGTGGCTGAGTCTGCCTTCAGCCTGCTAGCAATCACCTGGGATATTGTTTTGTAGTCAGTGGTTAACAGGAAGATTGTCTGATACAAGCCACACAAGACCCATACACACTAGAGACCAATTTTAAAATGTTTTTAATAATGATTTATAAACCAGTTCTAAGCATGGTTGTCAGATCATCCCTACAGTGCTCCAACAACTGTGCTTGCCCAAGCAAGTTCCCAGGTGTGATTATGGCACCAGTGAATAGCATTGCAGGAGCCATAATGCACAACAGAATACTCATGATCAGACACCTAATGGATTACGGTGAAAATCATTATGCCAGAATTGGGAGGGCAGTGTAAACACGGACATGTATGTCAATTTTTTTTTTTTTTTTTTGTACTGCTGGTGAAATTCACATTTTGTACAAACAAGGTTGCCTTAACCCATGTTATAGCACAGATGCCATTCACACTCCTGGTAACATGGATTAATGTAACCATGTTTGTCTAAAACCATGCTAAAGACTACCTTCCAAGCAGGGTTTTACCAACATTTTAGAACATGGTTGTAGCATGGTTTTAATAGTGCTACAGTGTGTATGGAAGCTGTATTTGAGGGGCTTAGAATGGTTTAAGGCACTTAAACTGTTTTAAGTTCCATAATGAGTATAAGGCCATAGCTGGGGCTCCCTGCCTGGTTTGGGGAGAACATTAATGGTCTCAGGCTGCATGGTGGGGGGACATAAATCCCCAGGTGAGGCTCTCTACAGTCATGTCATTCAAGGGCACTTGCTGGTCCAAGGAAGAGATTTTGAAAAAATCTTTTGGGAAACCATCAGGTCTCAGAGCCTTCCCTTCGTTCAAATGAATGATTGCCTGTTTAATTTCTTCCAGGTTGTTTCGTCTTCTAACTGAGACTTGGTCATTTCTTTTATTGGGGTTATGGGGGCCTTTCAGAGGAAATGTTCTACTGTTTCTACCAAGGGTTGCACCTCAGACACATACAGATCTTTATAAAATGGTCTAAAACATTCTCCTATATCTGCACTGCTATGCTTTAACCTTCCCCATGGTTTTCTTTTATCTTGGCCACATTTTTGCCACTCTCCTTGCTCCACAATTGCTAGGCCAGCCATTTCCCCCATGTCACCCATGAAAGTAGTTACTCAGTTGGGTTAAATGCAGGGATATTTCTATTTTGGTGCTTGTGATCTTACTGTATTCCCATTTCAATTTTTGTAGGGCTTGATATCTTAGCAGGGTGGGGTGTGCCATATGGTCTGTTTCAGCTTCCTTTATTTGTTTTTCCAGATCACTAGTTTGTTTTTCCTCTAATTTATTTTTATGGCATGTGTATGAAATTACAGCCCCAGTAAAACTACCTTCAAGGCTTCCCATTTAGGGGAGGCTGCGGCACTTCCTCTCTTATGATTAAGCAAATAGTGCCATAGCTTTGGATCTTGTGGAGCCCTCTGCTGCTGAGGAAGGGGGGTTGTGCAGGTCCTTTGAATGACAATGTGGTTTGCTTCTTTCCCAATTTCTGGTTTGCCATCAGTGCTCAAGATGCTGGTCATCTAGCTTTTTTGTTTAATTTGTAAGCTGTTTAACATCAGTTTTGCTGTTTAAATATTGGTGCATTGGGGAGCCCAGTTAATGTGTGTCTACCATGCTGTGTAACCACACCACACCCACCTAAAATGCAAGCCTTTATAAGCTTATGTGAAGTGCATAGATGTGAATCTCTCATTCCTACCCATTATAACAAGGGGCATGGTATACTTCTGCTTGGACCCTTTCACATCAGGGGTATACCATGTAGAACTTCCAACCCAACAGTGAGTCTCAAATGCTGACAGGAGGAGATATGTTTCAGCTCATCAGAACCAGGTGTGAGGCTAAGTAGCCCCTCCCTTCCCAGCTGTGGAGGCTGAACCTCCTTGTCAGTATCCAATGCATCAGTTCCACCTCATCTGGTGAGCTCAGTAACCTTCTTGGACTAATATGACTGAAGAGCTCATTAAACCCATGAAGTTGCAGTTTTGTCAGCCCCACCCCTCCTAATTCATGTGAGGACCCCTCGGTACTGTGGGCAGGGTCCACCCCTACCCCTGGTATCAATACATAAAATTCCACCCCTCAGGAGATTTAAACCATTGAAGGATTCCCAACATTCCTCAAGTAAAGCAGTGACATTACATGAATGCATACTTCTCCCATCTCTGACAATCTGCATTCGTGCCATCCTTGTATACAGTAGGTGAAAAACCCTTGTACTGGGGAAAAGTAACATTCCTTCACAACCCCCGGTGGTGGTCCCCTGTTTCAGGGTTGATAAGCATCAAGATTCATGAACCTCTTGACTCCAGGTGGTTGCATGGACTACCACTGCTGTTTCTGGGGGAGGAGAAAGAAAGACCCCAGGTCACTGGTTATAAGCCCAAACCTCCTTTTCCCTGATTGGCCAGCCACTGCAGCAGAGATGGTTGGCTTGCTTTGAGACTGGACATCGAATCTGTTCCTCAGACTCATGATTGGTGATTGCCTTTAGACCCTCTCCCCAGTTGGGGAGATGTGAAGGGCTAGAGCAGCTGTCTGCTGGTCCACTAATGGTTGTGTGATGGAGCTGTATGCCAATTCCTCTCCCCCTTATGAGGCCTTACTGAAAGGTCATAAACACAATTTATGCAATACCAGTAGTGATACATTCTCCCTGATAAATGTGTATCTCACTATCTTAACTCCAGATAAACATTTATTGTTTTACTTCCAGACAAACATTTATCTGGAGGTTAGATATGTCACAATGACTATCTTTACCTAAGGACCAATCCGACAGCACCTTTCTCAAAGCTGATGACATCACAACAGCTTAGTCCTGCTCTGAAACCAGCTGCTGAATTCAAAGAGAAACAGTTAACTGTTCACAAACAGCTGATTTAAAAGGTATAACTTATAAACTGATGTTGTATAAATCAAATACACAATGGTCTTACTCAAAATATACAATTTATCTCCATTTGTGAGGGGGCGGGACTGTCATAACTCACTCGTGGCTCTGCCACTCTTAAGTTATGTTCCTGCACCGTCACTCATGAAGATAAATTGCATATTTTGAGTAAGGCCATTGTGTATCCCTTATATATTCAAGGGATCCATAATGACTTCACTTAGGTGAACACTGAGAATTACTGTGGTTTGATTATTGCATATGAGCTCCAGTGGCACTTGTGTATTCAGTTGCAGGGCAACAACCTACAGTAACAGAATGGCTCTTGAGTGATTGATCCATGGGCTTACTATGGACCATCAAAAGGGTCTTTATTTTTAAACTTCATTGCAAAAAGTCTTTCTTTGCCAATTGAAGATACAGTAGTCTGAACTTCACTTTTTAAGCAGTCCAGCATTAGTAACCTCTGTCCTGAGCCCCAGTCACACTGGGTAATAGAAAGACTCCAAAAACACACCTAACTGGCATGCACATTCATGTTAACATTTTTATATTATTGGAAGAATTCATCAGAGTGAGGCATTCCTAAAGATCATTGTAAATAAAAAATGTGCTTTGTTAATATTCACTGTTGGTTGTATTTGTAACTAAAATAATTTTTATTTTAACAAATAATATTAAGGGGCACCATTAAATTGTGTTTTTGCAACTGATGCCTGTACCCTGAGCTTTCCGAGAAATAGCGTTCTGTGGGAAACCATATGATATCATTCTAGACACAGCAGAGTTTCTGTTCTGCAGAAAGTACAGTACACTGAACACCTACAGTTGGCACTTAAATATTACTTTTCTCACTAAAAGTGTACATATTACTTTTTCAGAAGAAAAATGTTTTCATAAAGGGCTGAGGCAGAAAAAAAAATGAAACATTAAGTACGAACATGACATCAGCCTGAGAGAGCAGGAAAGGAGCAGCACTGATAAAAGAATGTTAACAAAGCTGGACTGGTTGCACAGTGGTAGTACTATCGCACGCAGTGCTGGCAACCCAGGTCTGGGAATTACCTCAGGCAGCTTGATGAATGGCTGGAAGAGGGAGGATCTTGCATCCTAGAGACAGTTCTGCTCCCTCAGGGTGGGAGATGCTGTGTCCCACTGCTTGACTGTCACCTGGCAGAGCAAGTGCACACTACAAGGAAAGAGACTGCTGCTGGATGCCATGCACACATGTGCACCACTGCTGGAATGCGTTGACATTACTGCATTCCAGACCTTCATAAGAAAACCACAGGAAAAAATAAAACGGCAGATCCATCCAGGGTCCCTTTCCAGCACCTACCATAGGTTGCATATCACTGACAATGGCAGACCACCTACCGCCTTAGTGGTCTTGGGTAAGTTAATGCATAACCAGAATGTTCCTGAAAAGGTCCATGGTGGGGCTGAATGTGTGCCATCTGGGGAGGAACAGACCAGGGACCAAAGGCACAGAAAGAAAGGATAAAAAAAAGCATGGCAGCATAACTCCATGATAAGTATGAGGAACATTTTATTTCACTGAAACACAGTACTCCTGATTCACAAACAGCCAGAGCTGGCACATGGTATGTGCACAGACTGGGAATGGTGCATGAGGCAACTTGCACCACTCTTTGCACCAGTCCCAATTTAGAGACGCAGCCTGTGCCAAATGGAGGGCTGCCTGCAGCAGCTGGGCTTGTGCCACTGTTGCGGTGGATGCATGGCTGTGCCCTGGTGGAGACAAGCTTGCACCACGGTGGTACTGCCATATCCCCCTTTTATGGGATTCCTCAGGGGCCGTAAAAGGTGCAGGGTGCACTGGGGCTTAGACCAGCCCAGACCTGATCTAATTGCCCATGTGCCACATTCAGGGCAGTACTGAATATTTACAGCGTTATGTTGAGTGGAACATTGCTATGTGCCTCAGTAATACACCGCAGAGCAAGCACAATCTGTTGTGCATGGAAACAATGGTCCGCACTGTACACCAGAGGGACTTGTGTATGGTGGGCCAAGACATGTGTTATGGCTTCCCAGGTATGGTGTCTACTGGTACGGAACCTAGCAGTTTCATAACTAGCTATGCAACTGTATCATTGTAACCTATTGTTAGTCTTTTACTTCATTTGACCTCATGATGTTAATCCTGTCTTATATCTTCTACCCGATGTGGAACCTTTGTAAAAGAGCTTGTGCTCAAAGGTATTTTCTGAACTCCAAATAAATAAAAATAAACACAGATTAGAATTACAACCTCCATGCAAGTGCCCAGCATGGCACAGAGCCCAACAGCCAATCATTCACACCTGGCACTGCTTGACTGTGTCGGTGGCAGTGCTACAGAGCCATCCCACAGTTTGCTGCATTCCCCTCCCATGTGCCTTTCCTTTGATGTACAAGTGCTGTTTATGCAACCTGTGGGATGTTTGTGCCAGGACCCCTCCCTTTTGAGAATCGTGTGCAGGGTCCCTGGTGCACCAGTGATCAATGCAAGCTGCTGTTTGCCACAGCTTGCACTGATCTAGGAGGGACTTTATGACTGTGTGCCTATATCTATTGCTAGTAATGCCAGAATTAAAAATATACTACCATATATTTTTCATTTCCATTGATGTTTAAGAATGGCAACTCCGTATTAATTTGCAGTCCATTCTTAAAACTCTTTTCCATCTTAAAGACAGGAAAATATATTTAATCTCTTTCAGTACTCTATAGTATCTTTCATTCCATAAACATTACTGCTTGGGCATGTTTCGATTATTTCTGTGATTCACAGAATTATTTTTGTCACTTTGTTAATGCTGCTGAGTATGCATTTGAGTCCCACCCATTCCTGTTTAAGGTTTGGGTTCCGGTGTTTCCTGAACATTTTGTGCTGTCATTTCCTAGAGTTCTGCAGTGATTAGTTAATACTGGTGAGAACAGTGTAGCCTGGCATCACAAATGTCTAGGAAGCTGAGAAGCAAACAGCATAAACACTTAAGAGGCAAACTGTGATGGCAATAAAGTGTTACAAATCATTGTCTGAAGGGAAGAAGATACATTCAGCACATCAAAAACAGACATGGCAGAACCAGAAAAGGGTCTAAAGTTCTAAAAAGTTCTGATAAGCCATATAAGATTCTGATAGTTATCCAAACCTCTTTCACCTTAATGTAAAAAACTGTTTTCACCATCATTGTTTACCCTTAAGCTACTGTCAGTGCAGAAAAGGAATCTAAAATCAACTTGGAGTGATACTACACTACCCCCAGCCTCCTTTTGGGTCTTTTTACCACCATTACTAGTCTTTTTACCAGATAAAGACCTGTGGGGAGTATATTTATGCTCCTAATAAATGTTTTGAAAATGATCAGAACCTTATTAGAACCTGAAAAGAAAAGGTTACTGATAAGGTTCTGGCAGAGAAAATGGCACTAGTTATGGATGGTTCTGAACATAGCTGAACTGATTCTCCCATCCCCAATCAAAGGGCCAACCCTGGTTAAAAGGGGGGGAAACATACAATTAATTGAATGAACAGTATACTTTCAAAATTATTTCCTTTCACCTTTAAATAAACTTCAGCATCCTTTCAGAATACTTGAAAGTACAGCTGCAGAAGGGTGTTTTCTGTTTCGAAATTCCTGCATGTAGGAAATGAAAGCAGGCACTGAAATCTGATTAAGATTTATTACTATGCCAGAAAGGGAAAAACATTTACAATTTTGATAAAGAAGATTAAATGGAGAAACAGTAAATAAAATTGGTGGCTGTTATACATGTTATAATAACAAGGTGATAAAATGTGTGGTTGACAGCAGCTCTTAGCAGTCTAGCACAGTATGTTCTAATAACTGTGTCATAGAAACATAGAAGTTGATGACACATAAGGACCGCAAGGCCCATCCAGTCTTCTCATTTCTTTTTCTACCTTATAAATGTGCCATCGGCCTTTGCTCTGTCAATGGCCTATCCATTCATACTCATCTGTATTGCTCCCTTGTGCCTATCCCATGTCTGTTTGAAGCCCTGCACTGTATTCAAATCCACCACTTCCTGAGGTAGGCCGTTCCATACATCCACCACCCTTTCTGTGAAAAAGAACTTCCTCAGATTACCCCTTAATCGGCCTCCCTCTAGTCTAATGCTGTGGCCTCTTGTCCTGCTATTATTCTTATATTGAAACATGTTAGACTCTTTCACCTTGTTAATTAATGCCCTTAAGGTGTTTGAATGTTTTGATCATATTACCTTTCTCCCTCCTTTGCTCTAGGGTATACATATTGAGCTCCGTTAATCTGTTCTAATATGTTTAATGATGCAGTCCCTGCACCATTTTGGTTGCCTTTCTCTGTATGGCCTCAATTTGGCTAATATCCTTGTGAAGGTGTGGCCTCCAGTACTGCACACAGTACTCCAGATGGGGCCTAACCAGTGTCTTGTAAAGAGGGATTAGTACTTCCCTCTTCTGACTTGTGATAACCCTACTAATACACCCCAACATCCCTCTAGCTTTACCTACTGCTTTCGTGGTCTGCTTGGGTGATTTCGGGTCATCGGTGATGATGATGCCCAAGTCTGTTTCTTCTCTTGTGACTGCCAACAATTCCCCTCACAGCCTATAGGTGGTTTCAGGGTTTATCTACCCTATGTGCATGATCTTGCACTTCTTTGCATTAAACCCCAGTTGCCACTCTTCCAACCATTTTGCTAGTTTATCCAGATCTCTTCCCATTCTGCCCACCCCATCTAAAAAGAAGTAGCGGGGAGGGTAAGGGAGAAAAAGATAGCATTCAGGAAGTATAAGGAAACATAGAAGGAGCAGGACAAGAACTGTACCAGTTAAAGCAGAAGGAAGTGGGGGAAGGCAGTCAGAATAGAAAGGCCCATACCGAGGAAAAGATAGCCAACTTGGTTAAGAAGGGGAATAAAACCTTTTACAGGTACATTAGGGAGCAAAGAAAGACTAAGGCAGGGATACTGAGGCTGAATAAAGAGGAAGGTGGTTGAGCAGACAGCGACAGTGAAGAAGCAGGGATACTGAATGAATACTTCTGCTCAGTATTCACAATGGAAAAGCAGGGGGAGATACCTAATCTAGTTAATAGAAGCACTCTGGATAGGGGGGTTGATATTAGTCCTTTCACAGAAGAAAGGGTTCTAAAAGAACTCTTAAAACTGAAGGTGGATAAAGCAATGGGGCCTGATGGGATTCACCCCAGAATTCTAAAAGAACTAAGGGCAGAACTAGTAACACCACTGACTACCCTTTTTAATAAATCATGGGAGGATGGTGTGGTACCTGAGGACTGGAGGAGGGCGGATGTAATTCCCCTTCACAAAAGTGCAAGCAAGACAGCGGCAGGAAACTACAGATCTGTCAGTTTGACCTCAGTGGTAGGGAAAATGATGGAATCACTTCTGAAGGAAATAATTGTTGAATACCTAGAGGCCAGTGGGGCACAGGACCCAAGGAAGCATGTATTCACAGCAGGAAGGCCATGTCAGACAAATCTAGTTGATTTCTTTGACTGGGTGACCAAAATAGTAGACCTGGGAGGGGTTGTGGACATGGCCTACCTAGACTTTAGCAAGACATTTGACACAGTCCCGCAAAAAAGATTAATAAACAAATTAGCCAGCCTGGGAGTGGGTCCCAGGGTGGTAGCCTGGGTAAAACACTGGCTGGACAACAGTATACAGTGGGTAATAGTAAATGGAATCTACAGTGAAGAAAGGAGGGTTACTAGTGGGGTACCGCAGGAGTCAGTACTGGGCCGGTCCTTTTTAGTGTCTTTATAAGTGACATTGCAGAGGGACTGAAAGGAAAAGTATGTCTCTTTGCAGATGACACAAAGATCTGCAACAGGGTTAATACACAAGGTGGAGTGGAAAGGATGAAAAGAGACTTGGCAAAGTTGGAGGAATGGTCAAATGTAATGTATTAGATTCAACACAAAGAAGTGCAACGTAATGCACCTGGGAAATAAAAACCCAGGGGAAGAGTACACAGTGGGGGGGGTGTGAGATACTGACAATAAGAAAATGGAAGGGACCTGGGGTGATCATATCAGATAAACTAAAGGTGGGCCAGCAATGTGAGAAGGCAGTAAGGAGGGCTAGGGGGATACTGGGATGCATAGGGAGAGGCATCACCAGTAGAAAACAGGAAGTTGTTGGCCCTCTGTACAGACAGTTGGTAAGACCACATCTGGAGAACTGTGTATGGTTCTGGAGACCCCATCTCCACAAAGACATAGACAGGGTGGAGGCTGTCCAGAGGAGGGTAACCAAAATGGTACCTGGTCTGCACCAGAAGGCATATGAAGAAAGACTAAAGGAGCTTAAGATGTATAGCCTTGAGGAAAGGAGGGAGAGGGGGACATGATAGAAACTTTCAAATACCTCAAGGGAATCAAAGTCAAAGAGGTTAGCATCTTTCAGAAAAAGAGATGTGCAAGAACAAGGGGGCACACTTTGAAGTTAGAGGGGGGACGGCTCAGAGGTAATGTGAGGAAGTATTTCTTCACATATAGGGTTGTAGATGCGTGGAACAGACTTCCTGAGGAGGTTATAGAGTCAAAAACAGTGGGGGAATTCAAGAATGCATGGGACAGACATAAGGCAATTCTAGTGGGAGGTAGAAGGAAGTAGACTGTTGGTTAACTAGGATCTGCAGCTTATCCATTAGGTAGGGAGATGGGCAGACTAGGTGGGCCAAGCGGTCCTTATCTGCCATCAAATTCTATGTTTCTGTGTGGGTCATCTACTCTGTTGTAGATCTTCGTGTCATCTGCAAACAGACAAACTTTACCTTCCAGTTCACCTGCAGTGTCACTGATGAAGATATTGAAGAGGACTGGTCCCAGGACTGATCCCTGAGGTACCCCACTTGTGACTTGCATCTCTTCTGACTGTATACCATTTACCACCACTCTCTGTTTTCTGCCCATCAACCAGTTTGCCACCCAGTTGACCAACTTATGACCCACCCTGAGCCTACCCGTCTTATTAATCTTCTATGTGGAACAGTATCGAAAGCTTTGCTGAAGTCAAGGTAGGCAACATCAACTGCTCCCCCTTGGTCCACCACTCTGGTTACCCAGTCAAAGAAATCTATGAGATTAGTTTGACAGGACTTTCCTTTTGAAAACCCGTGCTGTCTTGGATCCTGTGCTTCTATGGATTCCAGGTGTTGCACTATCCTTTCCTTAAGGAGTGCCTCCATAATCTTGCCCACTACTGAGGTAAGACTGACTGGTCTGTAGTTCCCTGCTTCCTCCTTGCTACCCCTCTTGTGGAACGGGATCACATGAGCCCTTCTCCAGTCTTCTGGGACCTCTCCTGTGTTCAGAGATTCACTGAACAGTTCTGATAATGACTCTGCTAGTTCCACCCCTAGCTCCTTTAGTACCCTCGAGTGTCGGGAAGCAGAAACAGAGAAAATGTGTTCTGCACACAGACTATAGAGAGGTGCAGTAATTGTAGCCCCAGAGTATGGCATATTAGCTCTTTGAAGTTGGTGGAGTTCAACAGTAGTCTGAACTATAGCTGGGGAGGGGGACTCATTCATTTAGGAGCAGTAAGCGCAGAAGTACTGTAAAAGCTAATATCAGATGACAGAACTGTTTTTTTGCCATTAAAATGATGCCTGATACATTTAGTAACTTCTCATTTCTTATTGGTGGCAGAGCTACATATGGGGCAGACTAATCATGAGTCTGGGAACATAAAAATCAATACTGGCACTCACTGAGTGGAACTAGAATCCATCCAAACTCAAGCCTTAGGAATGGGATAGCTGTTCACATTGTTTCCACAAAGGAAAGTTGTCTTTTAAATGTACAGCACTATTTTCTTATCAATGGGTTAGTTTGACTCCAAAGTTGGCAGTCTGCTATTTTTTTTTTTTTTCATTTTAAAAAAGCATATCATAAGGATTGGAAGTGGGCCATGCTCTGAATCTGAACAGATTACAAATATCAAGTACTCAGATCCAGAATTGGAGAACAGAACTTGTGTGGGAGTCCAGACCATACAAACTTAAGAAATAAATAAGACCACCATTACATTGAGTTCTTCCCCCCACCAACTCAGTGAAGCTATCCTGTCACCCCCATTTCTTCAAGGTACTTATCTATTAAGCTTGAAGCCAGAATCAGTGTTGATTGACACCACATGTCCTGGAAGCCTATTCTGAGAATCCACCACTCATGCTGTGCAGTAGTTCCTTTAGGCAGTATACCCCTCCAGGGAGTAGGTATATGGGTGGATTTACCACGCCTAGTGTGGTTCGGTCACAAGGTGTAGCCAAGTGACTTAACCACACCAGAAGTGGTAAATCCACCCATGTACCCACTCCTTGGAGGGGTATATTGCTATTATACAATGTGTCTGTTTTTTTCTGTTTGTTTATAATCAGACATATTTTTTTTAATATAGATATTTAAAATTATTTTTGCTTAATTTTGTGCACTCCCTGCTGGCCGCTGCTCCTGCCATTCCAGGTTCAGGCATGAACCCAGGTCGCCAGCATGCCAGGTGATCCCCCATTGCCTGGCACCACGGGGCCGCAGGGCTTTTTTAAATGCGGTACTTGGCTACTCTGAAGCTGTCAGAAATCCAGAAATATCAATGATTAAATCTGTCCTATACTAATATTACATTTACACCATTTCTAGAACCTTGTGATGTCACTGATGATCCTGCAGTGCTTGTCTACAATGTGGTTAGCCACAGCTTGATCATCTGTGACATCACAAAGTTCTAAAATTGGTGGTCATCTAGTATTAATATGGGGCAGACTTAAGCATTGGGTTCTCAGGACTGCTGCAGGCTACAGGTAAGTGCAATAACTCATTTCAAAGAGCTGTTTGTGGGTTTTCAAACTACTGTATGATGGGCAAGGTTTGGGAATGTTTCCTTGTAAATTACTATGTGACTGTATTTTTTTTTATTTATTTGTTTGTTTAACCAGGAGTAGCACACTAAGTGAAAGCTTTTTTACAGGAGCGACCTGGGAGCACAGGGAAGTTAAGTGACTTGTTCAAGGTCACACAGTATGAAAGTGGAAGCTGTGGGATTCAAACCCAGGTCTGGTCTGTTGGATGTCACCAGATTTGCAGCTCAGAGCCTTAAACCACTGCGCTATACTGCCTCCGTATTTGCTTTTATGCTTCACAGCAAGAGAGAATGGTTGGACTGTGCTGACAGGGATCCTATTAAATTGTGAAGAAACCCCTATATTTGCAATTGGCAAGTTATAACAAGAGAATCCAGTGCTTTTCCTCAAAATTTGGCATGATCCCTGTCTGTAATGGCAGTTTGTTTTAACCTGCGTTTCTGCATACTGTTAGAGCTGGCAAGGCAGTGATAATGTAGTCACCTTCCGGGTCATAAAATAGTTACCTCCACATCAAAATGTAAACAACAAGCATTTCTCAATGCCGAATGTTTGCTTGCTGGCATTGGCATTGGTAGTGTAGAAGTTACAGAGCTGCATAATAGAAATGGCAGTGAAGTATTGAACTGAAGCCAACCCCACCACCACTCTGCAGAGAGTGACAGGCATTGGGGTGTGCCTTTGGGTCATCAGGCATAACGGCCATGCCATTTCACCACACCCTACCCTGCAGACACTGACAAGTGTCATGGTGTGCCTTGGGTTCTTTGGCCCTTATGCGCACCCCATTCCATCAGGAAATACGGTGAGATGGGTGCGGTATAGGAGAATGGGGTGAACTTTGGGGCCAAAGAGTCCAAGACATACCTCGATGCCTCTCACTGGCTGCAGGATGTGGAATGGTATGAGCATTACAGGCAAGAATCCCAAGTCACACCCCTGATGCCTGTCATTCTGTACAGGGTGGGGCGTTATGGTTGGAAACCCTAACACCTCAGGCATTCATTGGTATTTTCACTCCAAATTTTCAACATGGTTTTTTTGTGACCCCCACCTCATGAACAGTGGCAATATCAGTTTGTTAGCCGAAAGCTGCTTATGCACAGTGACTACGGCATTTAGTACCTCAGGTGCAAAAACACATTACGAGCAGGATGTGAAAAATGACAGCTGTACTGTTCATGGGGAGGTGTAAAAAATGGCAATGTTGCAAATCTGCAGTAAAAATATTAAAAAAACTGGTGAAGTCACGAGCGTACATAGAAACTGTGCAACGTACACCCATAATATAATTAGGTTGGGGATATTTTACAGCAGATTGTCAACTCAGGCATTTTGATGCCTCCGATCATGAACAGTGTCACTGTGATTTTCTTTATCTGTGCTGAACGATGATTTCCCACAGCGACCACACATATCTGCGCTGAAAGTATGAAAACACATTTCGGCCATGTTGTGAAAAATGACAGCTGTACTGTTCATAAGGAAGTGTGGAAAAATGCCACTGGTGAAAATCTGGACTGAAAATATTACAAAGTCATGAACTTACGAGGGTGCATGGGAACTGCACAATGCTCACTTGTAACAGTCATTTTATGGACTTTTGTCACCAAATTTTCAACATAGCCATTTTAAGACCTCTGCTTATGAACAGTGTAACTGTGATTTCCTTAATCTGTCCCAAACATTGCTTTCGTACACCGACTGCACCATTGTGCACTACATGTGCGGATACACATTTGGGGCGACATGTGAAAAGTGGCAGCTGTACTGGTCAACGTACCTCTCAACCTTTTGTTCCCCAGATGTGGAACATTGCCTGTCACAATGTGGAACAAATGGGCAAAATGTGGAACACTATATCAAATCTTTACCTAAGAAGCTCAAAACACTATTAAAATGTTGCATTTATGTTGAGAATGTCTGTTATTAATTGAATAAGTTATTTTTTCCATCATTTACTATGGTATTTGCTTTAAAATCTTGACTCTGAATGTGGAACAAGTCCTCACAATGTGGAACAGGGACCTTTTCTGAAGTAAAATGAGGAACGTTCCTTGTAATGTGGTACAGTTGAGAGGTATGCTGGTCAAAAGGAAGTGTAATAAAATGGCAATGTGGAAAATCTGGAGTGAAAATATAGAAAATTTGCAAACTTACGAGCGTGCATAGGAACTGCGTAACGCATCGTAAAACAAGTCATTTTAGGAATTTTTCACCCAATTTTCAACATAGCCATTCTAAGACCCTGCTCATGAACAGTGTCACTGTGATTTTCTTAATGTGTCCCATACATTGATTTCAACACCGACTCAGCCCATTGTAGCTATATGGGCGGAAACATTTTGGGCAAGATGTGAAAAATGACAACTGTACTGCTCATAAGGAAGTTAATAAAATGGCAGTGTTGAAAATCTGGAGTGAAAATATTGAAAATTCACAAGCGTCTGACGTGCGTAGGATGCGCATCTGCGCTAGAAAACAGTCATTTTAGGAATTTTTTCAACAAATATTCAACATAGCCATTTTAAGACCTCTGCTCATTAACAGTGTCACTGTGATTTTCTTAATGTGTCCCATACATTGATTTTGACACCGACTGCCCATTCTGCCGCTACATGAGCAGAAACACGTTTTGGGCAAGATGTGAAAATGACAGCTGTACTGCTCATAAGGAGGTGTGGTAAAATGGCAATGTTGTAAATCTGGAGTGAAAATATTGAAAATTCGAACTTAAGAGCGTCGTGAACTGCATAGCACACTCAGTAAAACTTTCATTTTAGGAATTTTTCCACCAAATTTTCAACATAGGCTTTTTGAGAGCCCACCTTATGAACAGTGGCAGTGTTGTTTCATTACTCGGTCCTGAAAGGTGATTTTATGCAGTGACTGCGAAATCACCCTTCGGGCCCGATGAACGCCATGGCAGTGAGATCATTCATGAGAAGGGGTCCCAAAAACCCCATGTTGAAAATCTGGTGCAAAAATTCAAAAAAATGGCTGAGATATGCAGCATCGTTGAAAAAACCGTACTCATTATATTATAAGGCTTACCGGGCTTTTCTCTCAGTTCGCGGTCGGCTTTGAAGAGTGCAGATGTGTTCCTGGTCCACCGGTCGCCGCCCCAGAGTCCGGAGGTAAGTATGGGGTGAGGGGGGGTGGGAGGCAGGTCGTCGTGGGTGGGTGCAGGTTGTGGGAGGGTGGCAGGGAGAAGCGCCGAGGGACAGTTTTTTATTTGCAGTTTTTTTTTAATTTACATGACGACAGGGGATGTTTGCCACGCTGGAGTGGGCTCCCAGTGTGGCACAAGGACGGCTGGTGGGGGCGGGGGTGTGTGGAGCTGATGGGGGATAGGGCACCCCCATTGGCAATAGCATCTTTTGCCATGCTGGGATGGGCTCCCAGCGTGGCACCCTGTACTGGGGGGGGACAGTGGAGCCAACGGGGAAGTGGGAACCTCCGTCGGCTATACAGTGTGCGGCCATGCTGGGGTGGGCACCCAGCATGGCATATATAACTCTGCTGGGGGAGGCGCAGCACAGCCGACGGGGGACTGGGCACCCCCATCGGCTACACAATGTGCACGGGGGGGGCCAAGCAAGCAGCGTGCCTGTGTGTGTGTGTAGGGGAAGCGCACATGAGCAGGCGATATCTGATCGCTGCTCACTGAAGCGTAGCTCCCCCTTTCAACTGTACTCCACTGCATTTTGGAGCTGTCATAGACAGCTCCAGCAGGCATTGGAGAACTGCGGCTGCACCTGCAAACACACTAACTGAATTGGAAGAGGGCTGCCACACCTCTGAAAACTCAGATGATGGCACTATGTTTCTTGCACATGCGTGCAAGCAAACATAAACATGCTACTGTTTTACTCTGATGACATTTGCTTAACCTAAACTCAGCAGCTCACAAACCAGATGCTAATAGTAGCCTAGAGAATGGTACACATTTCCTTTAGAGTGCAAGCTGGCATACATGTTACAAAAGGACCTACTTTAGTATTTTGAAGAAGCACAGTTCACTCCTTCCCGCGGCTGCAATTAGAAAACTATAACTTGTGCGTAGTATGCCATATCACAGATTGGAACCTGTCTGAAGGTTATATATTTTGAGGACCTCATTAACAGTCAGTAGGAATGATAGTATAAAACAGGGAGAAAACTAATCACCTATGCACTGCCACCTGCTAGCTCTAGACACACCAAAAATGTGCTTGTAGCAGTGGGGTGAACTCTACAAGGAAACATGACACAATGCAGATTACTGATCCAGATGGTAGAGGATAAAAATGTGGCTTGCACACACTGACATGCTGGTGCAATGCCATGTTCCCAGGTGGTAGCAAATGGGTGTCCATCCCTGACGTCTCCCCTAACAACGCCCCCCCGTCTTGGGCCCCAGTGGGACAGTCATTCTAGCTCTTCATGGCACAATGGTCAGCTGTCCTGGTGGACCACTTCTTCCCACTCTCCTTGTACTGTAGTAACACTTCCTGATTTTCCATGGGATTCCATGCATAACCGGGTTCAACCATACACTATATGCCTCTTCTTCATAATGTTATATCTCCCACATACAGTTGTCCCTAACTCTTTACTTAGATTCCCCCCAACCCCTCCACTGCTTGTCCTGTCCCTGTTTTGCTCTTGTTTTCCCTCAAATGGGTATGTCATATTGACTTGCGGTACTGATTTTTACTGCAGTGTTTATTATTTTACATATCTGTAAAATATTGTACCTTGCTCTTTCTGTTATACTGGACACTTAAAAAAAAAGAGGAAACAAACAGCTATTACATCACGGGAGTCTTTGCTAGCTGGAGAGCATGGGAGATGGCTTTAGCAGAGCCAGCCACACCATGGAGGAGAAGAGAGCGAGGTGGGTCAGGCTGTGGAGGGAGCGTCCGATCAGGGGCCTCCACTGAAGAAAGAGAAGGAAGGCACAAGTTTATATAGGCTGAAATCAGTGGGCGGAGGACCAGGGCAGAGGACCAGACAAGTAGAGGAGACACAAGAACAGCTGGGGGTGTAGGCAGGACAGAGAAAAAGAGATAGAAGAAATTAGCTACACAAAGGAAAAGCACAGACACAGTGTCTGGCTAGGCAGGTGTTTTCACACTATGCAGTTAGGCAGTATTAGCAATGTAAAATAGCTCTAAACATTAACTAACAGTGGCAATATTTGCTAAAATAGCTCTATACAGTAACTAACCACTTAGGCAGGAAGTAGAATAAATATTTCTTTTTAACCTAGAGAAGAAGGAAAGCAAAATTCGGCAAAGAACTGCCAGTAGCTGCAGTTTCTAGTGAGGACAATGAGACAGAGGTAGCAGACAGAAGTGGACAATCAGGAGCAGGCAGTGTAGGGTGCTAAAATCCGTTCGGCCACTCAGTATGATCATACCTTGCTTAGATCCAAGGGAGTCTTTGCTGGCTGGAGAGTATGATCAACAGCTTTAGCAGAGCTTGCCACACCACAGAGAAGAAGAGAGTGAGGTGGGTCAGGTTGTGGAGGGAGCACCTGGTCAGGGAGCTCTGCTTGCCTGGATCCGAGGGAGTCTTTGCTGGCTGGAGAGCATGGGCAGTGGCTTTAGCAGAGCTGGCAGCACTGCAGAGGAGAAGGGAGTGAGGTGGTTCAGGCTGTGGAGGGAGTGCCTTGTCAGGAGCCTCTGCTTGCCTGGATCCGAGGGAGTCTTTACTGGCTGGAGAGCACTAGCAATGGCTTTAGCAGAGCTGGCGGCAACACGGAGGAGAAGAGAGAGAGAGAGGTGGTTCAGGCTTTGGAAGGAGCGCCCAGTCAGAGTCCTCCACTTGCCTGGATTCGAGGGAGTCTTTGCTGGCTGGTGAACATGGGCGATGGCTTTAGCAGAGCTTGCTGCACTGCAGAGGAGAAGAGAGTAAGGTGGGTTCAGGTTCTGGAGGGAGTGCCTTGTCAGGACCTCCGCTTGCCTGGATCCGAGGGAGTCTTTTCTGGCTGGAGAGCATGGGCAATGGCTTTAGCAGAGACAGCCACAACGCAGTGGAGAAGAGACTGAAGTGGGTCAGACTGTAGAGGGAGTGCCTGATCAGAGGTCTCCACTTGCCTGGATTTGAGGGAGTCTTTGCTGGCTGGACAGCATGGGCGATGGCTTTTAGCAGAGCCTGCTGCACTTCAGAGGAGAAGAGAGTGAGGTAGGTCAGGCTGTGGAGGGAGTGTCCAGTCGGGGACCTCTGCTTGCCTGAATCTCATGAAGTCTTTGCTGGCTGGAAAATACTTGCAATGGCTTTAGCAGAGCCAGCCACACCACAGAGGAGAAGAGAGCGAGGTGGGTCAGGCTGTGAAGAGAGCACCCATAGCACAATTGCATAGTAACACCCCTTAAGCAATTAAGAATTTCATTCTTAATTGTTAGGGGGTGTCATTATGCAGTTGTAATGACCACTAAGCAACACCAGTGACTTTGTGCCACATTGTGCCATGGTACAGTAGGAGTGATAAGCCTTCTCCCTACACTGTCACAAAACCCATTGTGGCCCTATGGGGAAAGGGGGGATGCCACTGAAACATTACAAACCTCTTCACAGAAGTTTGAGACAATACCTGTCTATAGAATGGTTACAGACAGACTGTGGGGGGTTTCCATCTCTGTAGCCAACAAGACAGGAGCTACGAGGGAGGGGGGAGAAGATCTGTGTGGGACCTGAAAATAAAACAGCCAGCATGTGGAGAGTTCCACTCCCCAAGGAATGCACTGCCAAGGTATTATGGTGAAGTGGGGTGGCTCTGGACCACCAGGATAAATCCACATACAGTAAGACAAGAAAAATAGAGGTGGGCCTACAGATATGAGGACTGGTGGAGAAATCATCCAACCACAGTGCTGGTTACCCACAACTCTGCAACCTGGTATAGTACCATGTGACTTATACTGAGGCATACTGCAAAACCATTTGCTATTGCAAACCAGCATATAAGCAGCTGAAAACCTCATCTGCAACCACAAACATCTGATAGCCCCATTTACACTGTGAGATAGTCAGAGGGGAGACACCTCTCACATATAACTATGGAACTTTAAGCCTGAAGTGGTAGCGGTGCAACTGTGTGGCTGTTTTCAACTCATTTTGCACCACCACCCTGTGTGACAGAGAATGGAACACCAAATTCCTTTCCTTCCACCTACAGATACAGAATATATTGAAAACTATAGGCATCCAGATTGCAACAATATTGACACATCACAGTCACAGACCAGTTGATGTGTGGAGGTGTGGGTGGGTGGTGGGTTGAATGTGAAACTCTGCTTGACTGCTTTGATACTAGTCATTTTCTCATTCTTCCTACAACCACACTTATGAAAATAAACTGCTGCCATTAGTCAGCTGGTGATGTTCTTGAACTGTGTGATTTGAAGTTGGGATATATTAAATCATTTCTGTGCAGGGGTTGACAAAAAGCTGCAGAAGCGAAAACTCATTACTCTGATAATATAACAAATTATACACCACTTTATTTAAATGTAATCCTGAAAATAGACTGTGTGGGCTTATACACAGTTTTAATGGTTTGATAACAAGTGTTTTCATGTGACTTATGATTTTCTTTTTTATTGAAAATGTTCCTACTGAAAGAAATTGTTGCATTCAAAAATAAGACTGTGGGCTTTACATAAAAGATTCCAGGCACAATGGCTTTATTATATATTGCTCACTGTTAATATACATGTTACTTTATTTAAAAATGGCTCTTTGCTTCTCATTTCATTCACAGCGGGTTTTGGAAGTGGTTGCAAATGCAGGTAATACACCATGATTTCTCCTTTCTTCGCAGATTCAGTTGACGTCATAGTATGGTTCCCACATACTTCTTTGAATCCTTTCTCCAACTCTGCCTTCTTTTTAATCTTTCATATTTTCTCTTGCCCATACCTTCTTTTTTGTGTCCTGTTTCAAGCTCCTCTCTTAATTGTGAATCCTTACTCTGTACCAGCCTTTTTTCTACTGTAGCCCTTTCCAGAATGCTGTCCTTCTTTCTGAGAGAGAACCATCTATTGCAGTATATTAATTGCTATTCTCAAGTTGCTCCAGTAGTGCATTAACCGCATTGGAGGTTAACCTTATCCTGGATTTATACACTCCAGGTCACATTTTTAGGATATGTTTTCTTATCCGAGGTTCATTATCTATCACCCTGATTTTGTTTGTGTCAGCCATGTAGACTACAAATAAGGTAACCTGATTAGTAGTGAGTTGAATGTGGTGGTCAAGTACCAACAAGGAACATGCTATCAGACTGGTAGACTGCTTTGTTGGATTATCATGTGAGTTCATCATACAATGGGATGATGCAGACAAGGGCGGGCAGGTTCTAGGGGTAGTACAGTAACTGTAGTAGCACTCAAAAGTTATTAGGTCCCAGACTTTATCACAGTGAGCCTGGCAAGTGTAACAACCCCCTCCTAACAGTAGGAGAAGTTGGTTGCTGCCAAATGTGACCAGTGGGGAAAAGATATACTGTCATACTTCTCTATGGGTGAAGCTGAGGGGGTGGGACTCAAGGGAGTATACACAGTAGACAGGGTACCCTCCTGGTGCCAGTTAGTTTTAGAGTTCAAGGGAAGGATTCACTTCGGAGTAAGCTGGCAAGGGGGCATTGACCCTCTAGATGCCCTCACTGTGTAGGTGCCTTGAGGGGTATAGGCCGGACACTTTGAGCCAAGACTCATTTCCATGTGTCTTGTTATGATATATTATACTGGCTTGAGAGTACCAGTATATTAGAAATGAGAAGGCAGTTTAATGTTAAACCCTAATTTTTGAATACTGTATTAATAACATGGCTGTCCCTAGACTGATTAGCCTCAAATGTGGCATTGTGCAGTTGGTGCCAAGTTCTTAGGATCCTGTAAACGTGGTAACATTCTGTTCTGTAGTTTAAAATGTCTAGAAGGTTGAAAATGAATAAATACAAGAAAATTAAAACCTATTTGCAAACTCGTAGCACAAAAAAGGCTGCAACTTGAGGCCTGACATTTTCGACTCGGTTAGAGTTGGACCAAGGATGATTCTTTAGTAGTAGTAAATTTTATTTATATACAGGTAAAATATTTTGTTGCAAGTAACACCATTAGGGCTGAGAAGCCCTATTTACAAGGTGTTACCTGTTTGTACATACAGTTGCAAGTTGAACAAAGGATTTGACATACTATACAAATAACATATCAATACATAAATATAATACAATAAGGGAGTGTGCCGTGAAGTAGATTTTTTGATATTTCATTTTATACAGCTACATCATGTACTCATTTCCTGTTTCATGACTGTAAGAAATGCTCTTGGTTTAGATGACAGTTTCTTGTTATCTGGATTAATGTCATTCCAATGATTTGCTATTGCTTGTGAAATTTGACAGGTAGCTTTTTTTCTCTAAATTGGGAAGTTTTATATCTTATCTATGTACCTGGCTATGTCTGATGTTATTTTTCAGACTTAATAAAAATTATTAACTATTAAAATGGGAAGTTTTTGAATAGTTAGTGAAAATTACTTCCCTTGTTGCCCATGCTTAATTAAAACATAATATTCTGAAGATAGCTGAATTTTTGCAAAACTCACATTATATCAGTTTCATCATCCAAAATCCATTGACATGACCTAACATTAATTACTGATGTGAGCATTTGCAATCATGAAACATGTGAAAAGAGGAAAAACTTTGGCCATAAAAAATAACACTATGAGTTGCAAGTTAGAAACTGTTGCAGTCAGCTGAGTAGGGTGTGAAGTTGTTTCTTCAATACGTTTTTGGTCAGATTTACAAGGAGAAATGTATGTGGTCAATAAGTGTATAGGTAACTTATCCACTCAGAAAATGTGTGTGCAAAATGGCCACAGGTGGCCAAATTGTAACAAAAAGAAGAAAAAAAGTTACTAGGTCTAAGTGTATATGAAATACACACATTTAGAGACTTAGTTCCCCCCCCCCCAAGTTATTTTTTTATATGTTTGTTTGCTCAAAACCTTCCCATCGTTAGCCATTTTGGACCCACATTTTTAGGGTGGTTAAAGTGATTTACTAAGTTTCTACTCCGTTTCTTCTGTGAGGAAGCTTACTGTAGCAAAAACCTACCTAGGAAGGTTTGATCATTTTTATCAACTCCCTGGTCTGGAGAGAAAGTATTGTGTTTTTGCTCTGAAGGACTGTTGAGCCAATCCCTTCCCTTGCTGGTGCTTGCTCCACCCCAGCGCTGGCTTATGCTTTGATGGACTCACAGGGATGCGTGGGACCACACACCCTATTACAGGCAATTGAACAAGTTTGTAATACAGATTTGTATGTGTTAATTAGTAAATGGCAGGTAATGAAGGACGGCACTTGATTAGTAGTGGACTTGCTAATCAAGCTTTGTCCTTAATTACCTGCCAATTACTAATCAACACATAGAAATCTGCATTACAACCTCATTCCATTGATTGTAAAGGAGTGCATGGTCCCATACCTCCTTGTGCGTATGTAAGAGCATATGCCAGCATGGAGGCAGGGTGAGCACCAGGAAGAGATAGTATTGGCTTGGTGGACCCTTAGTGTAAAAATACAGTCCCTTCCCTCCAGACCAGGGGGCAGATAAAAATGATCAAACCTACTGTACCTAGGTAGGTTTTCACTGCAGCAGTAAGCTTCCTCTGAAAGGAAGCTTTTACCACCCTCCCCCCAAAAAAACAATGTGGTAAATCACTTTAAGCAGCAATCCCACTTCATGGCTGCATACATTACATCTTGTAAATGTGACCTGAAATGTGTTTTAGGGGATCAGCACTCAAAAAAATGTTTTGTGCCAGATTTACTAGGTGCCACATTAGTGGTCCTGGGAGTTTGTGGTGACTTGTGCATTATGAAAATATGGGTCTAAAATGCTCACAAGTTGCTAAGTTACTGTATGCTGTGCAGCTGCTTCACAGGTGGCACACATGGCTATGCACAAAGCCACATACAGGTGTGGTGCAGCGGGCCCAAAATGGCCACAAATGGACAAGATATAAGCTGCAGCTGCTTCACAAGTGGAGCATAGGATCTCTTACTAAGCGAGCTATAGGTCTGGTGCTGTAAGTGCCACCATTCAGCTGCCTGTGAGTGGTCCACAGGACCATTAGTGAAGCAAGCTGTAGGTCTGACACAATAAATATCACCATGTAGCTGTTTCACAAGTTGACTGCAGGGTCACTCGTGAATCAACTTACAGGTCTGGCACCATTAATACAAATATGCTTTAAGATATCTTTTTGAAAAGTAAGGGGATTAATTGCAAAAAAAAAAAAAAATGTTATGCCTCAATTATGGTTGAAAAACAGAAAGTGGACTAAGTAAGGAATTGAAAAGTTAGGGTTCAATGTCAAATGAGTCTTGTAAAATCTGTGGTGTGGCATTCCTTGGGGTTTTCAACCCTAATGCCCACCCCCTGCCCCAGCCACTACTCTCCTGACACAAGGCCAAGCTACAGGTCCAGGGTCATTGACTGGTTTATGGATTCACAGTCCTCATAGAGTGCTGTGTGAAGAAAAGTATGACTCATCTCATGTGAGTCTTGTGTAAAGAAAGTTATGAGTGATTCTGTGGGCCCCATATGACGCAGCAGACTTATAGAAATCATATGAAGGTTTTCAAGTGAAGTAGTTGTTAAGCCGTATTAGACTCGCCATGTGTCAATGGCCAGTAGTGATCTTTAAATTATAAAAATATTTATTGATTGATCCCTTGAAGATATTCATAGTGGGACTGTGTACAACTGTCTCAGGAAGATTGTTCCACAATAACACCACCTCTGATTCATCCACGCTCCCCTCTTGGTGGTCTTATACATTTCTCCATGTAGCTGGCAATTGTGGCCCCAGTGTCTTTTCCCACCAATTTCCTCCCCAGTCCTATCCATACACATAGGTTACCCTCCTGTAGTGCCCTGAACACCATACATAGGTTTCCCCTCAGGCATCTATATTTCAGGGGAAAAGGGTTTAGTTCCCTGAATCTGTTAGTATAAATCATATTTGCTGTTACCCTGATTCTCTTTGTTGCTCTTCTCTGCACTCCCTCAAGGAGTACAACATCCCTTGCCTTATTTGGGGCCCAGAACTGGCCATAATACTATACATGGGGCCTCATCAGTGCACCATACAATGGAAAGATGACATCTCCTTCTCTGCTTTGTATGTGTTTTAATGCATCTAAGCATTCTATTTCCAATTTTTACTACATCTCTTATGTACTAAGTGAATGTTAGTTTATTTGTTATAGTGATCCCCAGATCCTTTTTTTTGGCTGTTTTTTCCAGTTTTACACCATTTAAATAACAGTAGATCATCATATTACTTATCCCAAAGTGAATTAATTTACATTTACTCTCATTAAGTTGCAATTTGTGTGCCTTGACCCATTTCTCGATCCTCAACGAATCCTCCTATTGTATGGTGCCTGCTTTCTTACTGTCTATTATGGCTCCTATTTTTGTATCATCTGCAAACTTGCAGATCCAGGAATCTGCAGACATTTCCATAGTTGATATATAGATACGAAACAGTGAGGGTCCCAACACTGACCCCTGGGGGACCCCACTGGTCACTGCCCCCAAGTCAAACAATGCCATCTTATACTAACCCTCTGTTTCCTGTCATTGAGCCATGACTCAATCCATCTTATTGTTTGGGGGCTAAACTTTAATTTTATTAATTCTTAAAATAATTCCTTGTGGAGCAGAAGATCAAATGCCTTGCATAGTGTAGATATATAACAACCACTGGCATACCAATATGTAATACTTTACTGATGGGTTTGAAAGCGTGAAAGTAATTTGTCTGGCATGATCTATGTGCTCGAAACCCATGCTGAGATATATCCTCAAGGCCATTTTCTTTTATGTCTATCATGGTCCTCCTTGACATATTTCTCCAAGAGCTTGCCTATAATACATGTCAAGCTAATGGCCTTATAATTTGTGTGGTTGGTCTTTGGGCCTTTTTTATTCATAGACATTACATTTGTTTCTCTCCATTCGGGAATCACTTCACACTTAGATAATGAGCATGAGAAAAGTCTTGCAATTAGACCTGCAAGTTCACATGCAAGCTCCTTTAGTAGTCTGGGATGAATGTTGTCGGGCCCTGGGGATTTGTTGACATTTAGCTTTAAAAGTCAATTTTTAACATCTTGTTTTGTGATCCCTACTACTGAATTTTCATTCTGTCTCAGTTCTCCCAAGAGAGGTTTTGGTCCAATTTTGTTTGGAAAATACTTACCATATCCAGTTCATTTTCTGTTTGTCTGTCTCCTCTAGTTAGTGACCCAATTTTTTATTGCCCCCTTCTTTGACTACTTATGTAGTTAAAAAAAATATTGCCACTGGATTTTGTAGCTAGCCTCAGTTCTTGCTCTTTTTAGCACTTTTTATCAGTACTTTGCATTTTTTTTTCTGTTTCCTTGTACTTTGTCCGGTTTTCAGGAGTTTTCTTTAATCTATATTTTTGTATACTCTTTTTTTTTTTCTTTCTTTAATGCCATTTTTATTCTATTAATATACCAAGTTGGGGCTTTATACTTTTTATTAATTTATTTATCTCTGGGATGTATGTCTTTATACAAAAATCAATTTTGGATTTAATCCTTTTCCACATTTGACCTAAGAGGAGGTTATGTAAGTCAGTTTTCCAATCCCATGTGTTAAGGTATATATTCATATAACTAAAAAATGTATTTTGTTGATGCCTTTCTGGGTTTTCCAGTTGTCTTCAACAGTTACCTGGACCATGTTATGGTCGTTGTCAGCTAATGGTTCTCTGATCACACAGTTTGTTATTTCTTCTTCCAAGCTGCTAATCGCCAAATCTCATAGGTTTGATCCCCTTGTACTATTTTGGACAACTTGCTCCATGTTATTACTAATAATAAAATCTATGAATGTTTTATGCAATGGGGTTTCACCCTCAAGTGTCATCCAGTCAATTAGTGGTAAATTAAAGTCACCTAGTAACAGGGTTCTAGGACCCATCCCCATTTCTGCTAAAGTCTCCATAAAATTAATATTTTCCTCCTTGCTCAAACTTGGTGATTGATAGCAGACTCCAATGGTTATTTTTTATTGTTTGGTATGGTTATATTAACCCATAGCTATTCTACCATACTGGTTTCTTCATTAATGATTTCAATCTCATTTGCATTTATTTTTTCATGTATATAGACAGCCACCCTCCACCTCTTATATCTTTTCTATCTTTATGGAAAAGCTGATATCCTGATTAGTGGTGGGAGAAGTGGCCAAAATCTGCTCCAAGAAGCAATTCACAAATTAAGGTGGAATCCGAGAAGTAATCCACAACGTGAAGCTGAGTACTTTGCATCATAATGAGGAACTCAAAGTCCATTGAAAACAATGACTTTGCGTTACTCCACCTGCCCCCAACCACTTCTGCACCAATTTTAACGCAAAGTACATTGAAATCAATGTACTTAGCATCATTTTGCCTTGTTGGTGAGCTCCAAGGTGAATTTTGCAGTGATTCATGGGATTGCAGATCACATGGGCTTCAGATTGTTCTGCACAGCCTCAGTTCTGTGTACTGTGTGTGTAGTGGTAGCTGGAGACAGTTTGCTCTCGCAGCTCTGAGGTTTAAACCCTCTAAAAGCAGTTCAAAAGGCCTTTTTGAGCCATTTTTGTTGCTCAAAGTTTAGTACATCAATTGTAGGAAAACCTCCTGTGTGCATATCATCGAGTGTATATTGTTTGTGTGTGGATTCTAAATGTTAATTTAGAACATTCAGTCTGTGTACTGACAGAGACTTGAAGTGTGCTTGGGAGAGGGGTGTGTCTGTGATGGAGGTAGATTAACTGGGAGAAAATCAGTCTTTTTGTTTTGGTTATATTTTTCTTGTGTAACTGTGTTAATGTACACACAGTAATATTTTCAGTAAGTTTTGACATGTTCTTGCTGATTGTTGTGCTGCAGCAGTGCATAATTTCAGTCTGTTTAAAAGATTTAGTTATATTACTGACGTTTTCAATTTGCTGTGCATTACCTGTAGTGTGTGTGTGACACATGCCATCAAATCAGACACATTTTATTGTGCCACACAGTAATTGCAACAGTGTGAAACTGCTGTCCACCGCACCTGCGTTATTTTGTACTGCTTTTTGGTATCTTGTTAGTGAACTGTTACTGCAGGGCACTGCCCCCCCCCCCAACTGGCCCCACTGGCAAAAGGTATTCTTTTCCAGACTTGGATTGTGACTTGTGATGTTTAAGGTGTTGTTGTGACTTTGTGTCCATATCTCTTGATTGCACAGTGCAATCTTAATCTGTCTGTGCTTTTGCATCTGTTCAGTGTCCAGTCATCATCTGCAAGACACAGTTGTTGTTTTTTGGCTTCACATCCACTGGCCCAAACTGAAAGTTCAGAAATCTAAATTTATTTAGAATTTTCTTGATGATCCCCAAAAATTCCTGCAAAGAGACGTGCATGCAAAGCTATTTCTGGCCATGGCACTGCTGCCAGTGCAAGACTGGCCATGGGTGTGGTAGTACGCAGAAGAGCATAGCTGGTGTCAGTAGAGGGATTTCTCCATCAATGTTTTTTACAGCACAATCTGTAGCTTCACTGATAGTTGGAGGAGATGATGTTGTCCCCTCTGGTGGTGTTAGTGCAGTTGCTGCTGGCATGAATATTGATACCCCAAGTTAACTTCTGACCAGTTAACCATTTTAAAAAACATAGTTGAGTCTAAAGCTGTGGCTGACAGTGTAGCTGATGTAATACTCCCAATTAACATCCCCATGATAATTGAACATGATTCTGATCCTGGTGACGATAACTCACAATGTCACATTTCTTCCAGGGTTGTTGAGGTCATACCTTTGCCATCCATTGATTCAAAGTGTGGTGCAAAAATATCGGGTGATGATGATGATAATGCTGTGGTTGGAACATGTTCTCCACGTGACAACATCCAAGCTGAAATTGTGGATGCGGATGATGTTGATGAATATGATGATGATGTCAGTGACTCCTGTTGGGAACCAAGCAAAAAAGAAAGTCAAGGTGGCTGTGTCTAGGTCTGTTGGTGTTAAATCCCCCCCTCCTCAAAAAAGTTGTGGTTTAGTTGTTCCTGTTGATGATGATTATGATAACCCAGTAATAATCATAGGTAGTTGTGGTGGTCAGTTGGAGTCCAAGTGTGTCCATCCAAAAAAAATCATGTAGCACACCCTCCATTTCAGAGGTTAAAAAAAAAACAGAGTCCAATAAGCAGCATCAGGGACATGTTAAAAGTAAGGGATCACAATCTTTTGTTTGGGATTTTTTTTTTGTCCAAGGTGTAAATAATGAGTCAGTTGCAATCTGCCAGCTTTGACATGTACATGTGAGTTGGGGTAGAAAGGAGAGTCATCTAGGCATGGGAGGCCAGCATACTCATCTTAAGGACAGGCACATGCCACTGTGGACCCGGCACCAGAGGGCAGCTAATGTCATAGTGGGGGAGTTCACCCTTGTCATCAACCTTACTGAGAATGTTATCCCCTTCCATGAGTGTAAGACCAAGTAGCAATGTCTATAGTAGCATTGAAATAACACCGGAGGATTACTACAGGCATGATGAGGGGGAGGATTATGATTCAGAAATCTTATCAAGTGGTGGTCAGATTTGCAGTGGTAGTGGTCAATGCAGTATGTCTAGTGCAAGTGGTACATCAACCCCTGTACTTAAAATGGGAAAAATAACTTCAATTGTGGACTTGTCACCTGTGCACCCCTCTTCACCACACGTCCACACCCTACCTCCGGCCATTCGCAGAGTAGAGCCATTTGTTACACCCCATGCAAAACGTGTAAGTCAGCCCACGTTGGAGATTGTTTTTGCCCATAACCTGAAGTACCCATCCAATCATGCAGTGCCACGTGAACTTAATGCTGCTATAGCTGAAATGCTGGCAGTTGATCTTTTGCACTTCTCCTTCATGGAGAATTCAGGATTCTGGTGGTTTGCGGCAAGTGCATGTCCAAAATGGAAAGTCCCATCCAGGACATACTTTTCCACCCATGCTGTCCCCGAGTTATACCGTACTGTGGTAGACTCTGTAAGACATGCCCTTCAACATTCCTCCTCTCCATTCATCCATTTAATTATGGATATGTGGACAAGTGGCAAAATTGTGGGAAGTTCATATTTGTGTATAACTGCACATTGGGTACAGGTGCCGAGGGTTGTTTGTGCTGACAGTAGTATGAATAATCAGTGTAGTAAGGCAGATTGTCATGGTAGCAACCTTCTGGGAATTTGACAGCATGCAACCGTTGCAATGCACAGTGTGGCCTATTCCCACACTGGTGAAAACATGCTGGACTTGCTACTGACCGAAATTGATGAGTGGCTGAACCCCTTGTCCCTGAGAGCTGGATTTATAGCAAGTGACAATGGCTCAAATGTGGTTAAATGCATCATTAATGGTGGCTTTGTTCGGGTTCCATGCGTGGCCCACTGTTTAAATCTGGTGACCCAGGAGTTTCTGAAGCACCCTGTAATAAATGAAATGTTGATGGTTGCACGCCATATCTGTTTGCACTTTTCACGCTCTGCAAAGGCCCGAGACCAGCTCGATGATGATGATGATGGGACAGCAGCAGTTGAAGCATCCCCATGATCTGTAGTTGGTGCCCCTCAATTCAATCCATCTGCTGCACAACATTGTCCAGCAGGTGGTTTGCAGTATCCAACATACTCCACAGCAGGCCCAAATCGGCCTGTTTGGCAAGCAGTTGGAGAGGGTTGCCGCCGTCACCAGGAAGTGCTGCAGGTTGTGGCGGTGAAGCAGCCGGTTCATCCATGGCCCTCCCCTACTTCATACCAAATGCAGTTGGATGCCATGCTCCCCTCTCTTCCCCAGCAGGTGCATTACTGCCCTGTTCTGTGACCTTGGCCTGCCACTCTATGCAGTGGTGGTTATACATGTGGGTGCGCTGACCCCCTGTGCCAAGGTGACTTCCTCTGGAGCCACAGTGCACCTCAACACCACACAAATTACACTTTACTACACTGCAGTGTAGTAAAAAACTCCCACACTAATGAAGTGCAGGGAGGACCAGACACAGGTGGGGGGGGCTAGGTGTTGTTGGAGCCAGGGGCTGCTGCTGTACAGTTGGGGCCAGGGGTGCAGAAACCTGTTGCTGCAACTGCTGTGGCTCCTCTTACTCCTCCTCCATAACTTCCTGCTGCTGCTGAGCCACTGGCACAGGGGCCATAATGGTTCTGGCACTGGGGGACTGTTATGTGCCATAGGAGGTGGTGCTTCCATGGCACCAACTCCATCATATCTTGCTTCGGGGGGGGGGACACTCAAGATGGTGGTCCAGTCCAAATGCAGCCGGCCACCACATGTGAGTACACCCAGTCGATCTCCTCTACATCTCCGAAAACCACCTAGTCTCTCCCCCTCCATTCTGGGCTCTCTCTCTCTCTCTCTCACATGCACAAGACACACACGGACACACAATTAACAAATACTAAACTGAAAAACTGCACAAACACAAATCCAGACAACAAATATGCAAAAATAAGTGCCTAATTAGCAAAAAAATGAAAAGGTTTAAGGTAGTTTTCCACAAGATTTTCCTCTCTGACTAAGCACTAAGCAGCACACACAACCTCTTTCTCCTACTACAAGGCAAAACTGAAACTCTCTCTCAAGCATGTGTCACTTCCTGCCTGCCTACCTGAAGCATGTAACCTGCACTGTGTAAGCCATGTGATGTGTGTGGGCTGCCTGTGAATTCTCACTCCACCTTTAAGCAAAGTAAGGCTGAGTGAGCAACGTGAAGTCATAGTTACAATGCAAAGTGGCAAAGTGAGGGCTTTAAATGGGCACTTTGCATAGCAGAATGTCAATGTGAAGTGCCCCACTTCGCTGGTGGAGTTTAACTTCCCTGTATCTCTAATCCTGATATATTTTTCCCCCAGTCCTCTACCCTGAACCATGTCTCTGTCATCGAACAAATTGTTATATTATCTGGCATTTAGCAGTAATATGTTAAGATCATCAGATGTTATTATTGTTTTGCTATTTCCCAATATACGGTAGTTGATTAATGGTCTGATTTTGTTTTGTCAACTTTGTTTAGTGGTACATCATTATTTTGCATCATCCATTTAGTTACTACCCCTCTCCCCTCATAAACTAGTTTAAATTATGGGTATCAATTTCTGTTCAAATTATCTTTCCCAACATTCTACTTCCTTTTCTGTTTAAGCAAAGCCCATTCCGGCTGTACAAGTCCCATCTATTTATAAACTGTTCCCAGGTTTTAATACATGTAACACCATTTAGCAAACACCATTTCATAGCCAGTTATTTATTTTAAGTATTCAATTGTTTCTGGTGTAACTTGCCCTTGGTACTGGCAGGATCTCTAATATTGTGACATTGCAGTTTACTCCTTTGATCGTCTTATACAGGCACTCAGAGTCTTTACATATCTCTTCATTTGTCTTTCTTGAAATGTCATTTGTGCTTGAATGAACTACCACCAATGATTTTGACTTTATTTGATTGAGTATTTTGGTTACAGTTTGTTTCATATCATTCAGTCTACCCCCTGGAAAACTGTTGCTAATTGTATTTTCTTTATTGCCCTTTGTTGTGTATTGGTCTGTATATTTAGTAATTGAATCACCGAAAATAATTACCTTATCGGGGGCTTCATTTTCCCGATTTATTTCCATTTCAGTTTCAGTTTCTAATTCTGGACTCTGGTCTGCTGAGAAATCTCTAACTTCCTGTGTTAAAACTACATCAGGTGACACCCTTTGTTTTGTTTGATCGAAGGGTACTGGGCGATCGTTTCCATTGTTTGTATTTGGGGTACTTGTTTCTTGGATGGGAGTTTTATTTATGTTAGTAGTCACATTTTCATTTTCTGTATATTGTTTCTGTGGCATTTACATTTACTCCCTCCTTAAACTAGGCACCAGTTTTCAACGGAGGGTCCTCATCATCTCCCAGTCCCTCAGAGTCATTGTTTGTACTGTAATGATTAGCTCTCACAACCATTACTTACAGTATGTTTGCCTGTTTTCCTTCCTTGTTCTGCTCTCCTTGTGAGATTTCCACTATATTTATCAATGCTGGTTCCTCCTGGATAATTGAAATTTATACTTGGCTACCTCCTGTTAGCAAATTCTAGCTACTATCAATAAATGTCTCTAGGTGATACATTTCATGATGTACCTTAATTCTTTGGGATAAGTCATGGATTTCTATAAATAAGTTTATATTATTTTTTTCACATTTCAGGCAGTACATGCTGTTAAAGCATTTTTATTTATTTATTTATTTATTTATTGAATACAATCAGAATGAATACCTCTGAGTTAGAAACTCCTTTACAAAGGCTCCACATCATAGAAAACAATACAGAGCGTACAGTGAACAGACATCACAGTATAAATAGCAGTGTGGGAAATATCACACCTTACAGTGATACATGGTAAAGTACAACAGGTGGATGTGGTACAGGATAATTACATTCCAGAGTATAAGTACAGAGCATTCCATACTCCCATACATATTGCAGTTTATGCAGCTTCAACCCTTCCATTTTGATACAGTAACTATGCATGCATTTTTTTCATCTTGTTTTGTTTTGTTTTGTTTTGTTAAGTCACTATTTAAGTTGTATTTAGGCTTGCTACTAAGAGTACTAACCATGGTTTGTGTCCAACCATTTACCCCCTTGATTCCAGTTGCTCACTCACACATGCTCGCTAGCAGTCAGCATTTTGTGAGCACAGGACCCAGATGTGGGTCACGTGACTGCACACAAATGGTCAGCCAAACACAGTAATATTAAATTTAAAGGTAATAAAACACAGAGATCTATGTCTCCTGTGATAAAATGCAAATGATTTGCCCCACTCAGAAAGTGTAAAAATGTTTTACACAGGTCTGAAGTTACCCAGCAGCTGCCTGTAGTACTCAACAATATGAGCACTACAAGTCCCAGAGTCTGTTGCAGGTAGCCTAGCAATGGCACCTTTTGTTTGCAGTCAGCAATATATATTGTCGTTTAGTAAAAATATTAAACAGATTTCCAATACACACAGCCTTTGACAATCCCACAGCAACTGCTGCACTTGTAATGGTTCATAATATGCCTTGTGGAGCATGGCTCTGAATCTGTAGATTGAAGCAGCAGACCCACAGGACCCTGTGTGAAGTAAGCTATGATACATTCTGTTGGCAATATGTGGCAAGCGATACTTCTCTATCTTTAAAGAATGTATCACTTTGAGGCACTGGTTTGCAGCTGTACCTTGTGCGTTAGATAGGAGGCTATGGGCTTGGGAGAGGGGGTGGACATTATGGTTGACAACCTGAAGTAAGACCCCACCACTGATTTGCCAGTACTCCAGAGACCCAAATCCTGAATGTGTTTTCATGTCCCTACTTTGTGCGCTTCGCATTCTTCAACCCTAATGGTTGCATTAACATATTTTTTTTTGCAGTGAATTTCCCTTCTTTTTCTGATAGTAGAATTGTATCCTCATTTGTGTAGGTCCTTTTGGGACTTGCACAAAATGAGATAACTACAATATTAGAAACAGTCCTGACCCAGAGCATGGGCAATGCATGCCTCGGCACGCATGTCAGTACCTTGTGGGTAAGGCTCCCTGACTCATCACAGGGTGTGGCATCTGCACCAAATCACTGCTCCATCCCTATCCTGACCAGGGCTGGTGTTGCATGCTGTAGCACCTTCCCCATCTGCCTTGTTTCATTAAACTGACTCTTACTGAGTTCACTCCTGAACTCAGCTCACTGGCATGGTAAGATAACAAGCTCCCCAGTGGTGCAACTGACATACTGTACCTGCAAATAAAGTAACTTCACAAATTCTTTGTTTTTTAATATTTTGAACCCAAACCTTCAACATAATCTTCTTATGACCCCATCTCATGGAGCCGGTAGGTGAACATTTTCAAATATCCGCCAAAATGCCATTCCACGCCACAGGTGCAAAAACATTTTTCAACCAGGATGTGAAAAATGAGAGCTGCAATGTTCATGAGGTGGTGTGGCAAAATGGCTATGCTGAAAATGTGTGGTAAAAATATTGAAAATTAGAAAAGTAATGTGCATGCATAGAAAAATGTCAATGTACGCTTGTAATTTGGTCATTTTTTAAATTGTTTCACCAGATATTTAACATGGTCTCTTAAGGACCACACCTCATGAACACTGGTGGTGAAATTACCTTGATCAGGCCTGAAAGGAGTCACATGAGGGACTTAGCCTAAACAACAGCTTGTCTCAGAGCTCCGTTGTTGGAACGCACAAAACACAGCTTTTAAACTACTTTTATGGGTCTCAGAGTTCTTTAAAGGAAGATTTAATTTTGTGAATATTCTGCCAAATGAAATATAGCTGAATTAACCCACCCAGAGCAAGAAGGAATCCAGAATATGGAAACATCTCCAACAACCCACTATCAGCCAGCAACCATGCCAGCTAAATGGCAGATACCAGACTCTTCAACTGCACAAACTGCACTAGTTAATCCACTTGAAATACTGACTGACAAACTAGACCACTTTTTCTTGGAAATAGCCACAGTCAAAATCATCCTATGTGACATGGCAACAGACATCAGAACTCTTAGGAACACCATGGATTCATTATCCACTAGGGTTCAGCCTCAGAAACATGAATTAGTTTGGTGGAGGACAGACAAGCCAAAGAAGAAAAAGTGGTGCAAGACATGCGAAAAAAGCTGGGGAAGCTAGAAGACAGGCTTGAGGACCAGGAGAACAGGCTCAGAAGAAACAACATTGTTCTGGTGGGCTTACCGGAACATGCTGAAGGGCAAAACCTGTTGAACTTTGTGCAGAAAGTGCTACAAGACGTGGCAGGACTGCCAACCACAGGCCCCGCATACTAGCTGGAATATGCCCATAGATAATACCGGGCTCAACCATGTCCCACGGACAGACCACAAGCAATCACAACCCGATGCACCAATCTGCAAGACAAAACCCACATCTAAGTGTAAGCAAGAGCAAAAGGTCCCTTAACCTGGAATAGTCAGCACTTACATATCTTCAGTGACGTTACTGTAACAGTTAGGGACAAACAAAAAACATATCAAGACATCAAACAAGCCCTGCACAAAGCCTGAATTCCCTTCCACATGCTGCACCCTGCAAGATTGAGTGTGACTACGGACAAGGGCCTGCTAGAGTTCCCAAATACAGAGCTGGCATGCAAGGAATTAATCAAGCATCTTCCTCAAATATTTGCACCCACTTTTCCTCCCAATGGACAGTCACTGAACAAGGAATCTAAGCACTAATAGACCCTGCCAAAAAGAATGGAACACAGTACTTTCACAGCGGTAGATATTCCTAATCAAATTCCTAATCAAGTTCCATACAAACCCATCTCCTGCATAAGAACACCCCAAACTAACCCACACAGCTGTGTGCAGAGTCTCAAAGAAGTTCTTTGTATGCCTCTTATGCTATGGCACCTGGATGTCACCCCAGCAGCATCACTGCAGGAATGCTTGAACTTATAAGTCTTCCAGAGCTCGACTGGAGAGACAAGAGCAAAGACTTTCTTTTTCATCCAGGCTCAAGGAGGATGAGGCGACAAGCACCAGGTGAAGGGTCCCAGATCCTCTTTCTTGTTAAAAATGGCAGCCATTACAGTCGTGGTTCCTCATCCCCCTTCTTTCTGAGTAAAGACATACTTTCCCGATGGAGATTTTATGGCCCTTTGTCCATCTTCCAGAGGTATGATGATAAATCTAACCTGGCCAGGACAAGATGACCCAGGAGGGTACACCCCATTGATGGACATCAGCGCAGATGCAGAGGGAAGTGATAAAGTCAGACATGCTTTCAGCTGTGTCGACTCTATGCACCACCCCTGGTGCCCTGTGTCATGATGCCTACAGGTGGACAATGCCCCCGAGATCATACAGGACGTTCCATCAATGGAAGCTAATAACACCATCCACAAGCAGCCAAGAGACTCTTCCTGCAGCCTCACCTTCCGTGACTGAAGGCTTAATTTGGCACATGCCCACTGGCTTCTACGGCAACACGCAGACCCCTGCAAATAGAGCTGATCTTTGCACCCTGACAATGGCATCTCGCCTTCCACAAACAGTGGGGAGGGACAGTGAAGAGTGACAACACTACAAGGAGGCTGCATCCAGGTGGGGTAATGGCTGCACAATGACTCAGGCAGAAATACTGCATCTCAGGAATGGGGCTGTCACTCAAGGTACCTGGGGGCTGGGGTGCGATGAAAAGGGAGCGGGGTCAATGCTTACCAAAATGGGACTGGGGTGGAAGGAGGGGGAGGTTCTTCATACAACACGGGAGGTGAGGAAGGGCAACTCTGATAACCATGACAGGTGCTACCAGACCAGAAAGCATCAGGCAGGGAAACGCGTAGGGAATGTGGATCAGTGGCACACAGGAGCAGGCATGCCTATCAGTTGATTACCTATTTTCAGGGATCCCCCTAACCTTCTGCATGCTTCTCCTTCCACCCCTCCACCTAAACACTCATGAGTGGCCATCAGAGGGGAGAACCAGTAGACTATCTGCCAGGTGGTAAGTACAAGCTGCAACTCCTCTCAAGCTGGGTAGCTTGCTCCTCACTGCATCCCCTTCCCTGATCACTCTTCTGGCCCTTAACACCAGCCCAGTGCCTTGACCCTACCCTGGAAGCCCACCGCTAGACTCTGCAACTTCCACCATTGACTAGAGGGGAGACTGGCCAATAGGTGAATGGGCACGCATGAGGAACTGGGGCAACAATGGCAAGCCCTCAAGATGCACAACAGATGGCTCCCCCATTTCCAATGAAGTGGAACCTCAAGTCACTAGGGTGGCAGACCTCCTTAGGGACAGTCAGCCCTAGGCAATGTAAAGAGGGGAGGACAAGCATGCTCTCACACACCACTCCCCCAAGCAAGAACACAGCAACCCGGTCGAGGTGAGGTGACGGGTTGGAACAAGAGGTGGCGGTCCTGTCCACAAACGAGCTAATACCCACCAGGGCTCTCAGCGCTGGACAAGCTGTGATCATCAGGAAGCTCCAGTGCTGTCGCTAGACCCCATACATCCCCTCACACCCCAAGGATAGGTCCCCCACCCCACTCCTGCCCCCCACAGTAGCCACTGGCTCATCTGTCCTGTGGCAAGACTGATATGTTATGAGGGAAGTCAGACTGTGATGGTCATCAAGCCGGGAGAGCTGTGAAGCCACTACGGCACTACCGGCAAGGCATTAAGGGTTACATGGGAGCGGTGAACTTGCTGGGCCATTAAAGGGCACCACCAGCCCCCTTGAATCTCTTGGAATCCTCAGAGGTTGAATGTGAGACACTTCCCACGCTTGGAAGGAGGTGTAGCGAGGGACAACCCCCCTTCATCCCCAGAGTGAGGGGAGGACGGGCCAGTGGGGAGAGACTACTAAAACACAGGCTGTCTTCAGGCCACAAAAAGGGAATGGGACAACCAGAGATGGAACAGCTACCTGGGAGAGGGCAAGATCCAGAGGCAGATAGATTGCTACCCCTTAAGAAACCAACAGACATTTTTTATACTCAAGTTGAGACCAACAGGCTTGCAACAAAAGAAAGCTGTTTGCTTCTGGGTCTGCTCTTACTGGAACAACTGCGGCAACTAAATTAAATTACTTTTTTATATGGACGCTGGTGACTCACGCATGCTGTCTGATAGATACAAGACTGCAACGGTACTCTTCTCAGATCCCACTGACTGGTTACATTGGACTGCCTGATAATTATTTGCTGTGAGACTTGTTTCTGAACTGTACACTGTGCACATACCTGTTTAACTCTCTGGATCTTCTATAACCCTTGACCATGGACAGAGACTGGTGGTACTTGTGGGAGTCCCTCATGGACTGAGTGGCTGCAGGCCCCTCCTACCCTGGGTTGCCCTAGGCACCTTATGCCCAAGGGCCCGGGAAGGTGCAAGTCCTACTTTAAGCCTAGTCTACTGTATATACTGTATGTTGTAGTTAGTCTGTATATTGTAGGTAGTAATTATTGTTGTTTCACAGAAGTTCAGTATATTATGCATGCTCACTCTTGTGGCAGGACTATACAATGGATGTAGAGGACTGTTGATGGATGGGGGGCTCCCGCGCCAATGGTAGCCCTCAGTTCTGGACCTAGGTGGGACCTCACAGAAGCTCTTCTCCAACCAGCAGCAGCAAATGCACTGAGATATCCCTGCTGGATGAGGCATACTTGGCCGGCTCCACATACAACACACAGGTACCCACAATGTCTTATATAATGAATATCTCATATAACCTCACCACATGGAATATAAAGGGGGGTGCAGATGAAAGAAAAAAGATACACAATCTTAAGATACTTCAGGACCCTCAAAACCCATATCGCATTCCTCTAAGAAACACACACACCCATCAGGGACATCTTTGGAGGAGGGAATGGGTGGGGCAAGTCTTTGCAGCAGGGAGCAGCAACAGAAAGGCTGCAGTAGCCATCCTCATCTATAGGGGCATCTCATTCCACCCCTGGAGCAGATAGCAGACCCAGGAGGGAGAGATGAAATAGTCCAAGGGGAGCTGGGGGAGGCTGGCGGTCCTGCTGGTCTCGGTCAATGGCCCAAAGATGACCCCAGATTCTTTACAATGCTAATGGCAAACCTGTCCTCCATGCCAAGCCATCTCACCATTATGGTGGGTGACCGGAATCTGGTCAGAGACAATGGCTTGGACAGGTCCCAACCCAGGAGACTGGGCTTATTGCCAGCCCAGAGGGCTATGTCTGAACTGCTTGACTCAGTTGGGCTGCTAGACATATGGAGGATCCTTCCTCTAGGGAATACACATATTGGTTGGCCCCCCAATCCTCATCTTCCTAGTCAGTCAACAGTTACTGCAACTCACCACATCCTATGAGATCCAAGCTAGGGTCATATCGGACCACACCCCTGTGCAGATGTTGGTCCTACCCCCGGATCTCCTGGCATGGGACAAAATTTGGTGGTTAAACAATGCCCTTCTGAAGGACCAAAGGTGCCTAGTCAGAATCAAGGACTATGTCACCCAGTTCTTCGAGACAAACACCCACACAGTTGAGAGGCAGGCCACCCTAAGGGGAGCCTTTAATTGCACCCTCTAAGGAGAACTTATGTGACTCACAACCACCAGGAGGAGAAAGAGGAAAGCTGAGTGTGCTGTACTCCTCTGACAGATCAGACATCTAGAAGGGAGGTGAAAGGGCCCTCCAACCACACAGTCCGCAACAGAGCTTAATGTGGTCTAGGCAAAATATGAAGAGCTCCTTCGGGAATAAGCCGAAATGGCAATTTTTAGAGCTAAGACCCAATATGTGGACCAGGGTGAGAAGGCTGGGAAACTCGTGGCCCTCAGGCTGAAACAACAAGAAGCACGTTGTGCCATTAATATGGTACGTTCCACAACAGGTGTGTCCATATCTGATGCAAAGCAAATTCTGGTGGCCTTCGAAGACTCTTACTCCAAGCTATATGTGGCATGTACGCCAGCCCCCATTGAAGAAATACAGCAGTTCTTACATAAAGCCAACCTCTCAAAGTCCCATGGGAATCTTTAGTGATGCTAGGGGCTCCCACATCAGCAGGTGAGGTTCAAACAGCATTGGCATCATTGAAACTTGATAAGGTGCCAGGTCCAGATGGCTTCACCCCCAACTTTTACAAGGCAATGGGGGAGAGACTAGTAGAACCACTGGTGACCCTCTTCAATGAGGCCTAGGATCAGGTAGAACTGGCCCCAGAAATGCAAGAGGCCACTATCATCCTGCTCTTAAAACTGGACAAAGACCCAACAAGCATGGATAGCTTTAGACCCATCTCCCTCCTGAATTTAGACCTCAAGATCCTGGCTATGATGCTGGCAGCAAGGCTAAGTAGAGTGGTAGCCAGCTTCATTGGTCTCCAACTGCTGTGATTCTTGCAGGGGAGACTGGCAACAGACCAGTTGAGGAAATTGGGGCATATACTAGTGGCATCCAAAGATGGAGAAGCACCAGCAGTGTTACTCTCCCTGGATGCAGAAAAAGCCTTCAAACGGGTGTCCTGGACATTTATTTTCGAGGCACTGAGAGAATATGGACTACCACAGACCTATGTGGACTGGGTCAAACTCCTCTACTCTAGCCCTAAATCCAGGGTGCTCTGCAATGGTCTGCTTTCCCCTCCCTTCCACCTGCACTGAGGAACCAGGCAGGGATGTCCTCTGTCCCCATACCTCTTCAACCTTTACATTGAGCCTCTCACCAGGAGGATCCTCACAGAAAAGACCATCACAGGGGTCACAGTGGGAGGCCACAGATACAAAATCTCTACCAATGCAGACAATGTGCTTCTGCACATTGAGGAACTGAGTTGGTCAATCCCCCCACCCTGGAAATCATTGAGGAATTTGGAACGGTGTCATACTACAAATTAAACAGGACCAAATCCTGCATAATACCCCTCAACCATCGCATGTTCCACTCCCATGCAATGTTGTGGGGTGGAAAAGGGTGCCCGGAACAAATAAAGTATCTAGGGATCGTAGTAACCCAGAATAATAAGCTACACTGGACAAGCAACCTGGACGAGATACAAAACAAAATAAGCCAGGACCTTAAACTTTGGTCCTCCCTTCCTCTAACCTTATAGACTCACATAAACATCATCAAGATGAACGTCCTACTCAGGCTGCCATATCCACTTAGCATGTCAGGCTGCTTCCTCCCTTTTACATGATTCAGAACACTGAACTCTATAATCACTTCATTCCTCTGGGCAGGTAAGCCCCCATGCAAGGCTTACCAAACACTTACAACAGTGAAGCAGATGGGAGGTCCGCAGCTCCCAGACCTATGGCTATACTACCTCGTGGTGCATGCCTTGCAGTTCCTTTGGTGGAGAATGCACAAGACCCTCATGGAAGGCTCAGAATACATCCCACAATGGAAGAAACTAGAGCTAGACCTGTGCCGTGTAGCCAGGATCAAAACTCACACCCTGAGCAGTATACCTCTCAAGGCTCTCCCACCCCCTATGGGCCTCCCCCTTGGGATCCTAGGTCCAAGTTAGCAAATAATTGCACAACCTGCTGGGCACTAGGTCTGCTCTTGATCTAGTGCAGCCACTGATAGGAAATCCAAACTTCTGGATCCAAAATGCACAAATTCCCATGGGATTCCTGGGTTCTGTATTGAATGGTGACCATCCGATCTCTTACCATAACTTCCAAGCACAAAGATTTCCCCCCTGAGGGTTCCTGCCTTTCCATTCATGCAACTTCAACACATGCTTGTATCAATGCTGGGACCCAAGCCATGGAGAATCAAGGTGTTTGGTAGCTGGCAAGATCTATGCTCCTGGCAACCCTCAGACATGCTACCTCCCTACTCTACAAACACTTGCTGGCCCTCATGACTGATCCAGACAACTCACTATGTCATTACTGGCAGAAGGAATTCCCAGAACTGGGGGTGGGGGCACTGAATGCAACAAAGCCCTCTGGAGAAACACCCACACCCTGCTGAAGCTTGACGGCCTCAAACTCATGCAATACCAAATCAACCACAACATGTACTACACCCCTATCAAAATCTTTAAAATGGGAAAGCTAGATTTGGACAACTGTACACAATGTAAGGGGGGCAAGGGCACCCTCAAACATATCCTATGGGACTGCCCAAAGGCAAAATCACATGGTTCCCTGCTAGGCTTGAAGGATGGCCTCTCTCCTTAGATGTGCCTGCTGGGATGCAACCTGGAGGGGATAGTAGGAGTACAGAATTACCATATAACCTTTATCTCAGCCATGGTGGGGGAAAAAAAAACTCAGACACTGAAGGGTGGGGATTATCCCCTCCTTCCAGGAGTGGCACAGGGCGATCCTCAAAACCCTGCGCATGGAGAAACTGATCAACCACTTGCGCCTCACCCCACAGGCATACCTGGGAAGATGGGGCCCACTGGAGGCTCTACTGCTTAACCCTTAATCCTAAAGGCACCCCAATACCTGGGAACTTGATGGGGGAGAGAAACAAGGACACCCCCCCAGGGAATCCTTTCTCCCCTCCAAACCCTGAAGCATCTTCCACACCCTTAACTTCACCTCATTACTAGTCGACCTGTTGTAGGCAACTCCAAAATGTTGATGGAGACCAGGCAAAGCTGTTATCCATAGCATGCAATCTTGTATCTAGATTTGTAGTTGTGATTGTTCCTGTCACCGACTGTCTGTAATTTATGCTTTGTGTTAAAAACCCTTCAGTAAAACTTACTATTACAAATAAATCAGGTCTGAAAGGTGATTTCACACAGTGACCGTGAAATCACCTTCTGGGCCTGATTAATGAAATTTCACTGACAGTGTTCATGAGGTGGGGTCCCAAAAAGACGTGTTGAACATTTGGTGAAAAAATTCAAAAAAATGACCAAGTTAAGAACATACATTCAAAATGCCATTGAAATACATCATACCTGTATTCCTCAGTTCATGGTTCAGCATTTCAAGAGTGCAGACATGTCCTGGTCCCCAGAGGACTACACCGTTCGACCTCAGGTGGTAATTATCAGGTAAGTGGGGATGTGGGGTGGTGGGCACTGAGAGGGAGGGTCAGAATGGCAGAGTGGGACAGCAGCAATAATGAAGGACCATTTTCTTTTTTTCAGGTAAAAAAAAATGTTGCAGGATTTTTTTTTTTACAGGAACAAATAATATTAAATAAAGCTGCTTCAGGACACTGTGGGCTCCCCAGTATCCCACACTGCTGGGGGAGCTTATAAATGCCAACACAGGAATTGGGCCCCCAATGTTGGCAATTATACATAAAAGAATTGGCTGGGTGGGGGGGGTTGTACAGTGGTACAGATAGTGGCAGGTTTCAGTGTATGAAACAGGTGCCATATACTGGTACAAACTTGAATCAAGTAAAACACACAGTGCATGTTAAAAACCTGTTAGTTGCTCACGATAAATTAGCTGATTCACTGTAAGCAACTGACAGGTTTTTAAGGTGCTCTGTGTGTTTTACTTGATTTAAGTTACTACCATCATACAGCACCTGTTTCATATGGTGCAACCCTAATTACTACTACTATACAGAGAGGAGGGAGAGAGAGAGGGACAGGGAGAGAGAGAGAGAGAGATGGATGAAAGCGCTCTGTCATGGACCAGACTGACTCGGCTGTATATTCGCTGTCTTTAATACCTGTTTTCTACATGACTGTGACTGAGTGTCTGTCACATATGGATTGTACACAGTTCACAAAAATGCACCTGTCTGTGGGTAATCATGTAATACTGTGTACAAATGGATCTTTTATGGTGCATTTTCCTTACTATTGCTGTGGAAATGGAGAGGCTACTCTTCTGTTTATTCCCCAGACCCATTCAAAATAGAATGAATACTGTGGCAAGAAAATTAGTTGTTAATAAATGTCATGTTTCCTATCCTGTGAGACTAATCATAACCACGGACAGCTGTCAACAGTAATACCAATCAGCCATCTAGATGGGATTTGAACAGCACGGGGTTAAGCTAGTGACTGCAAATACAGCGCAGCCAAATACCGTGCAGCAAAAACAACTAAACCCAAGATAGCGCTTGGTAAAAACACTGAGCACTAACATACCGAACAAACCACCCACAGACAAAATGACTGTTTGCAGGGAGCTATGCCCCATGCACCCTTCCAGTTACAGGGGGCTGTGCCCCCCAAGTTAATACAGCTGTCTCTGGGGAGGAATGGGGACAGGGAGAAATGATGGGGGATATTGTTGTGGAGGGAAGGGGACCAGTAGGACAACTGGGGGGGGAAATGTATAGGTCCAGATGCAGACACGCTGGAGGGGGAAGACAAAACTGAAAAAAAATAAAATAAAATAAGTGTCCCAGGACCAGGAATCGAACTCTGGTCAGATGATGTCTGTTGCTTTTCCTTTCTGTGCCCCTACCCTCTGTACCATGGCAGCTGCTTGGCAGCATGCCACCCAGCAAAGACTTTATCTTCTTGCCATGTAATATAGCTACAGGGATAGTGCTAATATTACCTTTGCTATAATGTCCCTGTAGCTATTTTGCTTTTAGCTATTTTGACATTGTGGTTTTGCTTGTGCTATTATTCCAGTGCTGTATTGGCCCGGTACCGATTTGAACTCCCGAAGTTGTCACCCAAACATGTTCCCAACTGCCCACATCCCTTTTAGCAAATCTAAGCTCCAAATTTACAAATGATCACCATGTTTCACATTTTCTATATGCATAACGTTGTCTGTCATCATGTCTTTGAGACACGACGAGCTGCTTGGCGCCTTCATTACTGAGATTTGAATAGAAATGATCTATCAGGTTCTCAAGTGGAACATGCATTATTCTGATATAGAAATAATCCTGTGCTGTTGAAAACTTGGTTTACTTGTATGCTGCTTCACGCAGCTGCCATGTTTATGTGAATGTTGTTTTATTTTCTGGGACTTTGTGAACAGTAGTCTTGTAATTTGTTTTAAAAAAAATATATTGTAACTGTGATATTACACATATGAGAGTCATGCTTCTGGAAATATGACGTGTTACTTCAGTTTTGCTACAGCAAAACTGCTGTCAGACAACAGCAGCAGGAAGGCTAATGTATTCGCAATGCATCATCAAAAGGTACACGGCAGAATGCATCAGATGATGTCAATCTCTCACTGTTCCCCAGTATCTGATATACAAATTTGATGCAGGGCACTATGCTGAAGCTCTTTAGTAGTCTCACAGTAGTTCATTGAGTGCAACTGTTACTGTCAGTTTTGTAAATGTCAGTTTTACTGGCCGTTGCTGTCACACTCCGTCATGTCAAAGTCAGTACACATTTTCAAAAATCCTAATAGCACATCTGAATACAAACTGTCTTTACTAATACACACATAAACCAAGGCAAGCATGGTAAACAATTTGTGGTTGAAACTAGTAATGCTCGACTAGAATATACTGAATGGTGGCACGATTCAGACCCAGCTATGCTCTAATTTGTGTAGGTGGAGGTAGAGGGGAGTGGTTGAAGGTTGGCATAGAAGAAATTATGTCTGCCACAACTACATAGGTGTTGCTACTGAGGTAAAGAAGATTGACAGAAAGTAACTGGGACATTAGTTTGTGCCACAGTACCCATACTAAATCCATCAAAGTTTGCAATACATGTATAATGTGAGCAGCACAGAGTTTGATCAGTCAGACAAAGCTGAAAAAAAAGACACAACAATGAGCTACTTTCTTGCAAGCATATTTTGAAAGCCAGTGATTTTGAGTATCAGTTCAGAAATAATGTTCATATACACACTAGTCTTATTTTTTGGGAGAGTAGGCGACTGTCAAAAAGGAACATGAAAAAAAAATTGATATCTCTCTCTACCTCTCTCGCTCGCATGACTGACCTGTTACATGAAAACCATTATTTCACCACAGAACTCCAGAAGAAAAGGCATAATTAATATAAGGAGGAACTTCAAACCCCTTATACAGTACCACTCTAAATTTTGAAGTCTGTACTCATTAGCACCAGTGAGTTTGTCTTGTTCAGCATTTGCCTTTTCCTGGTCAAATTTCTCATTTGCATCTGTAAGGGCAGGTTCAAAATGACAGCGCAAAATAAGGCGCACGTTATCAGCCATAACTTCCTGATCATTGCCATCATTTCTTTCATTGAAATCCCGATCATGAATGCTGTTAGAGCTATCACTGTCTGTTGGTGATACAGTCTCCATTTTTTGGCTCTGGTGTTATGAAACTCAGCAGCACGTCTCAAGACAAGCTACAAATTATGTGATTGTTGCAGTCACACGAACTATACTGATTCAGGCAAGAGTTCTGATAGGGACCTGAGCTGAGCTGATAACCGATGTAAAAAAAAAAAAAGTTCACATTTGTAATCCAACTGACGAAGTCCACAATAAATCATACATATTACATAGTAGACAATAAAATGTACTAGAAATTATGTCAGGGGCTCTTTAAATAGAAAGGGTATTGGGCTGGGGGGGGTGGTAGACCACAGGGGCATTTTTAATTTTTTAGTAAAAAGGGGATCAGAGCTGGGGGGGACATTAAACCACCAGGGATGTGGTTGATCATAAAATCAGCACTTCATATTATGGGGATCATTATGTGTGTCATATCATATAATGTGGTGCTCTGCTATATGAAACACTACTGTATATGATTATATCAGAGATGGGCAAAGTGGCCTCAATTCACTCCATGGAGTGATTCATGGAGTGCTCTGCAATGCGAAGCGGAGTACTTCAAGTTATAATGGGTAATGCGAAGTCCATTGAAAACAATGACTTTGCATTACTCCGCCTTCCCAAACCACTACTTCACCAATTTGTAAGGCGAAGTACATTGAAAACAATGTACTTTGCCTCACTTTGCCTTGTTTTTAAGCTACAAAGGCAAATTTTGCAGTGATTCATGGGATTTCAAGTCACATGGGGTCTAGATTGTTCTTCACAGCCTCAGCTTGGGGTAGTGTGTGTATGAAGCTGTAGGAGACAGTCTGCTTTGAGAGCTCTCTATGATTCAGTCCTTCTAAAAGCTGTTAAAAAAGCCTTTTTGAGTAATTTTTTTTTTGCTGAAACTTTAGTTCATTGATTGTAGAAAACCCTCCTGTGCTCATATCATCGAGCATTTATTGTTTGTGTATGGATTTTGAATGTTAATGTATAACATCTGTCTGTGTACTGAGAGACAGTGGAAGTGTGCTTTGGGGGAGGGGCGTATTTGTGGTGTAGGTAGATTAACTTGGAGAAAAAGACAGTTCTTTCTGTTTTAGCGATATTTTTCTTGTATAACTGTTTTAATGTACACAGTAATATTTTCAATAATTCTTGACATTTTTTGCTGATTGTTGTGGTGCAGTAGTGCATAATTTTAGTTTGTTTAAAATACGTGGTTATATTACTGAAGTTTTCAATTTGCTATGCATTACTTAGTGTGTGTGTGTGAGTTTGTGTGTGACGCATGTCATCAAATCAGACACCTTTTATTATGTCACATAGTAATTTCAGCAATGTGAACCTGCTATCCACTGCAGTTGTGAGATTTTTGTACTTCTTTGTGGTATCTACTGGTACTAGTACTAGTGGCTGTTACTGCAGTACACTGCTCCCCCTTCCCACGGTCCGCCCCAACCGGCAAAGGTATTCTTTTCCAGATTTGAATTTCTGATGGTGAGCACTGTTAGGTGTTGTGCATTTGTGTCTGCATCTCTTCAGTGCGCAGTGCAGTCTTAATCTGTCTGTGCATTTGCATCTCTTTAGGGCCCAATCTCCATCTGTAACTTAAGTCGCAGTTGTTTCTTTGACTTCCCTTCAGAGTACTGGACTGGTGTGGTGTATACCTCTGCATAAACACTGTACTCATTAATATGCATTTTTAAGTCAGGGCCATAATCACGAGTCACTCATGATACAAATCACGTTCTTCGTCATCATGGACTCAAATGCAGTCACGATTCACTATCACATCACGAATCTCAAAATCAATTTTTTTACTAGTTACTTGGATGTATTGTAATCCTGTTTTGTAGCATCTCTCCGGGCGTCACCACCCCACCACTGTACTTATTAATAAGAGTTTTTAAATTGGGGAGTTTTCTGCTACAGCTCATCAGGGAAGTAAAGTTGTAGGCAGTCGCGTTCCCATACAGTTTCATATTGGTTATCTCACACCAAATCACGTTCATCATCATGGTCACAAATGCAGTCACAAATTATGATTCATGAATCACGATCACGTCATGAATCACAAAATTAATTTTTTTACTAGTTACTTGGATATATTGTAATTCTGTTTTGTAGTATCTCTCCAGGCTTTGCAACTCCACCACTGTACTCATTAATAAGAGTTTTTAAATTGGGGAGTTTTGTGCTACAGCTCATCTGGGAAGTACAGCCATAGACATTCGTGTTCCCATACGGTTTCATATTGGATATCTCACACCAAATCACATTCTTCATCATCACGGTCACAAATGCAGTCACAAATTACGATTCACGATCACGTCATGAATCACAAATTTAATTTTTTTACTAGTTACTTGCATGTATTGTAAGCCTGTTTTGTAGTATCTCTACAGGCTTTTCCCAATCACCACCACTATACTCATTATTAAGAGTTTTTAAATTGGGGAGTTTTATGATATAGGCTCAGTTCATCGGGGAAGTACAGCCATAGGCATTCACCTTCCTTCCTGTACAGCATGTGAGTTACAGTACTGTAAGTAGTGGTGGGCAAAGTGGCCCCAATAAGCTTTGCAAAGTGATTCACAGAGTAATGCAGAATCTGCAGAGTACTCTGCAAACCACAATGTGAAGTGGAGTACTTCACTTCATCATGAGGAATGTGAAGTCCATTGACACCAATGACTTTGCATTATTCTGCCTTCCCCAAACCACTTCTCCACAAATTTTAAGGCAAAGTACATTGAAATTAATGCAATTCGCCTCACATGCACCTGCATGAATTTTTTGTACTGCTTTGTGGTATCTTTACTGGTAGTGGATTGTTACTGCCATGCACTAATCCCCCAACTGGCAAAAGGTATTCCTTTCCAGATTTGGATTTGTGACTTGTGAGCACTGGTTAGGTGTTGTGCCTTTTTGTATGCATCTCTTGAGTGTGCAGCGTAATCTTAATCTGTCTGTGCGTTTGCAGTGCACCATTAATTCTGGGAGATTGCATTTCTTGTTATGCTCTCATTTCACTTAGTCAGCACTGGGGAATTTTCTGGACACAAGACAGTAGTATTTTGGGGATGCACATTAATTCTGGTGACTGTGTGTGACCACTGCGTGCATGACTGAGTGTGCCATTAATTTTGGGAGACTTTGTATTTCTTGTTATGCTCTTATTTCACTTCGTCAGCACTGGGGAGTTTTCTGGATAAAAGACAGTAACACTTTGGGGATGCACATTAATTCTGGTGACTGTGTGTGCGGGGTGCTGCCAATATTGTTGTCACTATGCCTTACTTCACGTTAAGGCAGAATGACAATTCGAAGTGAAAATCACAAGGTGAAGTGAGCCTTTCCTATGGAGCACTCCTCATAGCGAAATGCCAACGCGAAGTGCCCAATTTGCAGGCACTTCGCTGGCAGAATTTAAATTCACTGCATCTCTAGATATGACACACATAATAAAATATGTCAACAGTACATCATGCTTTCACAAAACCAAACAGCTATCTGTAGAACATTTATTTTTTACAATGTGCATGCTCAAGGATCAACATTGTTTCATAAATTATTAAAAAACTACTTGACACCCATACACAAAAAATAAAAAAGCATGTACCTTGTGCCAGACTCTATTAAAGCTGAAAATTTCTGGTTTTAAATCCTCATATTTTTTAAGATATTAGGAAGCAAAACAAGTCATAAAAACAGTGATTTTTATATTTTTTGCACCTCTGTAACTTTGCCCCCACTCTACTGATCTACATGAAGTTTTCAGGATCATGAGATCCTGGCACAAACACCGTGCTCTCCAAATTTCATGTTCATCTGCTGAATGGGGCAAAGCTATTAAGGTGCACAAACTGGGGTTTAACATTAAAGTGCTTACTCAACCCTAATATACAGGTGTGACCGAACCTGTATTATATAGATAGATAGATAGATACACACATGTGCAGTGTGTTGTGAGGATAAATGCTGGCAATATGTTTGGTTACAAAGGACCTAGAGAAACTGCACTTTCTACCCGACTGCAGCACAAGGTGCTCACTGCCATTCTGCTGTTGCGTCAGCTGCTTGCCTGATTTTTGGAACTTGCCTTTCCTTCACCAGTGACTTTTTAATAGATCTATTTCTTGGTCCCGACCTAGTGTCAGTGGACCAGGAACTGGGAACTGGTGTTGACGTGGGAAGGAGGTGGGGTAAGCAGGTACTTAACCTCACAGCTGCTAAGCATTTTAAACTGCACTTTCCACCTGACTGCAGCACAAGACACTCAACTCCATTCTCCTGTTGCGTCGGCTGCTTGCTGGATTTTCAGGACTTGTCTTGCCTTCACCAGCGACTTTTTAACACATCTATTTCTTGATCCCAACCTGGTGGCAGTGATTGGTGGACTGGGAACCTGGAACTGGTGGTGGCATGGGAAGGAGGCAGAGTTACACTTATTTAAATTTCACGCCTGATCTAGTGGCTGCCCATGGAGTGGCTGCACACGTGAATGGCTCATGCAGGAGTGGCATGAGTCATCCTGTATGAGTCTAACTGGGGGAGGCTGCGTGGGAGGCCTTTTAAAAATTGTAAAAGTAGCAATTTTACGTTTAAAGTGAGAGGGATTGTTTATAAACAGAGACATAGTGCTGTGTGTTTAAAGATGGGTTGCAAAATAGTTATGTTTAAGTTTGATAATTAAGCAGTAGGCATGATAGGGTGTGTTATTGACATAGTACCCTGGGTGGGTCAAGCACGAGGCAGCCGAGTGCTTCCACCACCCCAGGAGTGACGTTATTACACAATAACACACATCCCTGGAGTGCCTTATTGCTATTATACAACGGCTCGTTCATTAAAAAAAAAAAAGAAAATACTTTTTTTGTCCATGTTTTCTTTGATTTTAGTGAGTGTAGGTGTATATTTAAAAAAAAAAAGTCCAATATTTCTTCCACCACGGGGTGGAGCTGTTGCCGGAATAATGTTGCCTGCTGAATCTCAAAGCTTTTTTCTTGTGCTGCTGTGTTTTATCAGTCTCACCTTTAACCTTCTCTGTTGTTGACTGTACATTATAAAGGATGGTACTTGAAGGGGAGAATTTGTAACATGTTTTTTTTCGTGTTTTAAAGTGAGTATGTTTATATTTCTGGCTGTGAAGCTGTTCGGGAACTGTACAGCTTGCGAGTTTACAGTGGACACGCGCTCGCATGACGTTGACGGCAACCGGGAGAACTAAGAGACGCTTTCTTTTAAAATTGGCATTATTTTAGTTTATTATTATATTTGTTACATTTTAAAATGAAGATTAGGCAATGGGCGGCCGACCGCAACAGTCCATGAAATGTGGGACACCCGGTAATGACGGAGCCGGAGACAGCAGCATTTTGAGATACAGTTTTATTTATGCAGTTGCAGGCTTCGTCATTAGTGGAACAGCAGCAGAACAGAAGAAAAAAAATGTAGGTATGAGGTGGGTGGGAGGTTTTATGTTATAAGCCTACATCGTGGGTGCGGTGGGGCTGCAGTTTTTTTTATAGCGACGGCAGAGAGTGGCAGTAAATTCTGCAGGACAGGCATTGTTTTATGGTGCGTCATGCGGTCATGTGTGTGCCTGGACTTAATACAGTGATGTTATTGTGTAATATCATCACTGTGCCAGACACACACTGATCAATCAGAATACATGAATTTTCCATGCCATTGTATAATATGTAATATCATAATGTGGATACTACACTCTACTAGATATGCTGAAGACAATGGTAATTGTACACAGGGTCATTGTAGTATGCTGTTTGTGGGATTGTAAGTGTTTTCACTGCCCTCAAACTCAGGCATAGCGGCATTAAGACTAAAATTGTTGGCCTGGATGGGAAGCATTAAAAACTGTTAATAAGTTTTGGATGGTTAATCATTCATTTATACTATCATTACTCATGTTATTGTGTGTGGGGGAGGACATAGAGAGAAATCCTGGACCACATTCAGTTTATTCTGTTACAGATTTACCATGTTTGAAGGATACAAGGATTGTACATTTAAATACTAGGGCCCGGATAGTCAAAGGGGTTGCGCATTACGCAACAGAGTTGCGCTGGCACAACCCAATATTGCGCCATGGTGGTATATTGAAAGGGCTCTCGGGCGCTGCACAAATCCCAATGCGCCAGGGCGTAGTGTAATTGTATGCGGCGCAGATGCAGGGGGTGTGTCCATGCATATATGGCACATCCCGATATTCAGCCCGGGATGTGCAGCGCATATGCTGGTGCAACCGTGCATTGTGCCACAGAGGGGGGCTCAGAGTTGAGCCAGTGAGGAGTGGGAACAAATCCTGACCACCCACAGGTGGGCTGCTATATTGCACGGTGCAACACAGCAGCTGCCAGCCGGGGGTGGCCACCCCATCTGCCCACCCAGAACACTGTTCACAAACATACACATCTCCCTGGTAGTCCAGTGGTACCCCCTCCCCCCGATTCCCCCTCCCCCCGATTCCCCAAATTCCCCAATAAACATATTGTAAGACTTTCCCTGATAGTCTAGTGGACCCCCCTCCCACCCATTTCCCTGATTCCTTGATAAATGTATCGTAAGACTGTCCCTGGTAGTCTAGTGGACCCCCCCTTCCTCCCGAGTCCCTGATTCCCTGATAAATGTATTGTAAGACTTTCTGTGGTAGTCTAGTGGACGCCCTTCCCTCCTGTGTCCCCAATCACTGGAATATGACTGTTATTTAAGTCACTGGTAGTCTAGTAGTACCCACCTGCCCATTGCTGAGATCGTGGTACAGCGCCAGAACAGAATTCCCTGGTGATCCAGTGGCACCCCCACCCCTCCCACCCACCAATGGGCTTGCAGGGCATACTGTACTCAGACAGTCCAAATATGTGAATGACTTCATTCATGTATTTGGGACTGTCTAGTACAGTATGCCCTGCAAGCTCATTGGTCCATACTTGGACCAATGGGCTTACAGCCCATACTGTACCTGTCATTCGGCAGGTGGCCAGGTGGTATGCAGGCGGGTTGCAGCCACCCGCCGATGATGGGGGAGGGAGCAGGATGGGCAAGGGGATCTGTGTGGGTGGGGGGGTGCCACTGGATCACCAGGGAATTTTGTTCTGGCGACGTACCACAATCACAGCAACGGGGGGGTACCACTAGACTACCAGGGACTTAAATGAAAGTCTTATTCCAGCAATCAGGGCTGGAGGGGGGTTCACTAGACTACCAGGGATTGTTTCAATACACATTTACTGTGATTGCAGCAATGGACGGGTACCACTGGACCACCAGGGACTGTAATAAAAGGCAGATACCGGCAATCAGAGACATGGGAGGGTGGGGGTCCATTAGACTACCAGGGACTGTTTTAAGTTAAATTTACACGATTGTGGCTATGGGGTGGGGGATGCCCTGGGACCCCCAGTGTGCTCACCTCATACTGTGTAGGGTGCCAGGCACAATTCACTGGGCTGCCCTGTGCAAGGCAAGCAAATGGGGCCATAATGAAATGCAAATGGCCCTGTTTGTGCCTTGCATGTCTTATGGCCTCATTTGCATGCCCTTGGCTGAATATCATGGGTGATGCACCCAACTCAACTGCATTTGCACTGGCACATCTCTGTACTCCCTAGCCATGGTTTGTACCGGTGCAGTCCCACTGCACCATGCGCAGTTCATGCCATATTCAATGGTGCTGTGCCATGGTACATCACCATTGAATATCACCTGGCCCTGGCCCTGGCCCCAGCGCATCCCAGTTGCATTGCACCCGGGCTTGTGCCACTGCCTGGTGCAGTCTGAATATCCAGGGCTAGGAGTCTGAGCACACATTCTGGTGAGCTGAAGCTGTGGCTAGAACAGGAAAAACTTGATATAGTAATGATAAGTGAAACCTGGTTAAAAAACTCAAACACTAACGACAGTATAGGTCTTGAAGGTTATATAATATATAGATCAGACAGGATCAAAGGGAAAAGGGTGGTGTTTTGATTTATATCAGAGACACATTTGTCTCTGAGTTGGTTACAGTGGGTCATTATAATTCTTCTGATTACTTAATTAAATTGGCCTTGGGAGATGGACGGGAACCACATGTCTTCCTTACATGTATTTATTTGCCACCTAAGGCTGCTAAAACAGATATTGAACTATTACATGAAGTATTAATACTCAATAATAACTAAGAGCATATCATATTGGGAGATTTTAGTCTGAATTGGTCAAATCTGTAACAAACTGATAGTGTAAGAAATGTTTTGGCCTCTAGGGGGTACAATCGAATAATAAACTCATTTACTAGGTGTAATCAGAATAAAGCAGGTGGGGAACAACAATTGATTCGATTTTGACCAATAGACCAGATAATACAAATGTTTCAGGCACTTTGCAAGATGGTATTTCTGATCATTGCCCTATATTTCTGATTAGAAAAAAAAAAAAACAACAAACACTCATTAAGAGACATTCATATTAGGGAAACCTGGTCTTTTAAAAATGTGACTGAAGATATAATTCTAAGGGAAGTCTGTAAAACTGATTGGTCCCCATTATAGCAACTGAATGATATGAATGAAGCAACAAGTTACTTTACTGTGCAATTTTTACACATTGTCAATACATTTGCACCAAAAAAAAAAGCAAAGGGTTAAAAACTAAACATACTCCATGGCTTACACAAAAACAGTAGGATTTATTTAAAAGTAGACAAGTATCATGGAAACAGTATAAAAAAATTGGGTCTCAAGCTGATTTAAATTCTTATCAGGACATTAGAAATATTTGTAAATTAGAGATTAAAACTGCCAAACAAAATTTCTACAAAGAAAAAACAACTTAAACACTCATTAAATCCCTCAACATTTTGGGACTCTTTTAAAGATTTGTATACATTTAGGAATGTTGGTAAGATTGATAAGGTTATTTTCAGAGATACAGTTTTGGGTACTGATCAAAAAGTGGCAAACATGTTTAACAAATCCTTTACAGATATCAGTCAGTATAGGAGTCAAATAAATTCAAATTTTCAGAACTTAGACATAAAGGAAAGAAAGTGGCATATAAGTCAATCATCTACTGTTGGAAATCAGAAAACATTTACATGTATGGAAATACTGGAAGATGAAGTATATGACTAGTTGATTACATTAAAAAGAAATAAGGGTTTGGGGGCAGACGAGTTACCATTGAAACTATCCAAGACAGCTGCTAGACTATTGACTAAACCAGTGACTTATTTGTTTAACCTATTACTGTGCACCAATCAAGTTCCAGACATTTGGAAGATAGCTATAATTTCCCCTATTTTTAAGTCTGGGGATAAATATCAGGTCATAAACTATAAACCAAATCTGTTTTACCAGCTTTAACAAAGTTGTTGGAGAAGACTGTCATGAAACAACTAACTGATTATCTAGAAAAAAATTGTTTGTTGAGTGACAATCAGTATGGGTTCAGAAGGGGGTACAGCACATCGACGGCCTTGATCAGGTTAACTAGTGACATTGATAACAACATGGACAAGGGTCTACTAACAGGAGGGATCTTTAGTGACCTGACCAAGGCCTTTCGAATTGTTGGACCACCCTATTCTGATATCAAAACTGAAGCACTTTGGGGTAGGGGACTATGCAATCTCCTGGTTTGAACATTAGATGTTTGGAAGAAGGCAACAAGTAAAGATCGGTTCAACAGTATCTTCCTTGAGATATGTCCAAACCAGTGTCCCCCAGGATTCAGTTCTGGGTCCACTCATGTTCTCTGTCTTCATAAATGACTTACCAACTATCCTGAATAAGGCATCAGTTATTATGTATGCTGATGATACAGTGATTTATTGTGAGGCCAGAACAGGAGTGGACCTAGAAGAAAAGTTGTAAACTATTTACTTGAACCTTGAAAAATGGTTTGTGGGAAATAAAATTTTATTGAATGAAAAAAAGACTATCACAATGCTGTTTGGTCTTACATGTAGACTTGAGGGTAATACCCTGAATATAGTGGGAAAGCATGGTGATATGTTAGAGCAGGTTAGGCCATTTAATTATTTAGGAGTTATATTGTTAGACAGTAGTCTAACTTTGAAATAGCATGTGTCTAAAGTTACACTAAAAGTAAAAAAAATTGGGGTATTTATACAGGAACAATAAATTGTTTAATTGCGTAGGTAAGAAAAACAGTAGCTAATCAGGTTCTATTGCCAGTTCTAGAATATAACAGTGTACTGCTTTGACTCCATCTTGTTGACTTCTCCTGCTGCACCTGCTTCAAACCACCCTAGTCCCCATATCCTCTCCCTATACTTCTTACCACTTCTTGGTCTTTGACCTCCACCGATGACTAGTTTCTCTTCTTCCAATCTCCTGTTTTATTACTTTCTCACTACCATGGGATTTAAACCTCTCTATATGTCCCTATCATTCCTGTCCTATCCTACCTCCATCTCTCAAATCCTCACTTTCCACCTTTACTTTACTCCTCTACATCATCCTATATCTTACCCCTAAAATGTCTCCTAGGCATAACCTTTCCTAGTTATCTATGATAATTTTAGCACTTATGACCAAACCAATATTTTTCTTTGTATAATGTAATGTTAACTCTCTTTACCTCAGTTTTTTTCATCTCTTGTAATTTTATTCCACTGTTGTCTGTAATGTAATTTCACCATCCTGCTCTGTAGTTTCCTACCTTGACTAGTTGTGATCCTATATATTGTAACCTATTACTGCAAATGTTTTGTTTTGTACCCTCTCAGGTCATGCCTGAAAATAGTCATTGTTATGGCTAGTGCACTAACCCGGTCACCAAAAACTAAATAAAATAAAAATAAATGCTTCTGAGACTCTAATTCACAAATATTCAGTGACTTTCAATAATATTATGTGGTTTGCCCTAGGTCGTTCAAATAAAAGGGAACATCACTGTAACTTGTATACTTCTTTTGGGACCTTACCACCAAAACAGAGAATTTTTAAAACAGCATACTTGTTACTTCACAAGTTGTATCATACCCAGACCCCTATGGTGTTAGCAAAACAATTTTGGTGCACAAATCCAATCAGACCATTGAGGGAGTCCATGAGCAGACTATATATTGAAAACAAAACAAACACAAAAATTGTAGAGCGTTCAGTGATAAACTATGGTCCAAAAATGATTAAAGATTTAATTCATATGAACTTGGACATAAACAGCAATAGAGTTGTTTTTAAGAAAACATTTGTGAACCATCTGACTCGAGTATCTAGTTGTAAGTGTGTGAGGGTGACATGATGTATTTGAATTGTGAAATTTATATTATTTATTGAACTGTATGTGTTTTATGATTTGTAAAGTGTGTTGTATAATAGTTATTAAGATTGAAACATTGTTATTAATTTTAGTGCTTGTATGTTGTCTTTTGTAACCATGTTCTTTATCCCTGTTATCCTTTCCCCAGGCTTGGTTGAAAAAGGGTCCTCGGATCCAATCCACTTTCCTGGTGAAACAAAATAAAAATAAAGAGTGAGAATATCATGTTATCCTCACTCTAGGTCCCCATGACCAAATGTATCCACATAGTAGGCCATGATTGGCTGGAGCCATCAACATGAACTGCTGACTTCAGCCAATCACTTTCACTGTCAAGTTGCTTTTCCTTTACTATTACTGCTCCCATAGCACTACCCTGAATACAAACAATAGCTTCGTGTTAAATATAACAGCAAAGTCACAAGTCACTATCAGAACAATTCCCCAGACATAGTGTTCTCAATATAACAGCAGCTGCTCCAACATTCCTATCCTTAAATGGCAATAGCTTTACTCTTGACCCTGAGCAGCACTTGCTAACATTCCTTGCCACAGCCTGCCTGCACTCTCCTCACTATCTGGCCCTCTGCTGCCTGTCACAAAAGCCTAGACAAGAGGCTGCATCCTGAACAGAATGGGATAATGCACTGACACATGATGCATGCAACAGCGTCATGAGTGGCAGATCATGCTCTCAGCTGCTCAGTCAACCTGAAACACTGCTTGTCATGTAAAAATGCTCAGTGAAACAAAATACATTATTAATGGGCACAAACAAGGCACAAGTAACAATAAAAAATTAAAAGCATTTCATAAACCAAATATACCAAGGCCCCAATTAGTACTACCAATATTACTTCTCCATCATGCATGTTGACCCTTGACATCACTCATGATTTTGCAAACTGCACTTGTGGAAAAAAATACTCATATTTTTAGCAGGGTTATGTCATATCCCTTAAATAGTCTATGTGCAGCAGGCAACAGATAATGTAGCACTGCATTTGACATGGAGTGGTGTGATGTCAGCATCCCCCTCTACCCATCTCCTTAACCCATCCTGAGTGTAGTAATTTAGCTGAAAATAACAAAAAAACTGAGAGAGAGAAAGTCCATTAGTGCTTAAACAGTGGTAATCACTTTAGAGGCATGTCAGTGCAGAGCAGCAAGTTTGTATTGGAATGGCATGGTACCAGTGTCTCCCTCTACTCTTTAGCATCCAATACTTGTTAAGTATTGATAGTATTAGACAAATTTATTGCACACTCTGCACCTTGTCTTGTCTGGATACCTTTTGACAGACCAACTGCATGCGTTGGGAAAGGGGAGTGGGGGTGGTGGTTCTATCTTGCCTACTATCACATTCAACAAGTAACAACTGATTCTGTAAAATTGTACCAACTGCCTGGTTCTCCAGGATGGAGGCAGCCTCAAACACTAGCCACTGTCTTTATTTGAGGACGGCTTCTATTAAAAACATTGGTTTTGAGGTGCAACTATTATTCACGTTTGCCTCTATTTGAAGATATAAGGTATGTATGTACTGTAGATCCTATCTGTACCTGTATCTGTCTGTCTGTCTGTCTATCTACAGTATCTAGCTATATTGCTGTCTATCTTTTTCAGGGATGCACAAGTCTAAAAACCAATATTTCATGAATACCACAAATAATGCACTATTCGTTATTTGGATCCGAATAACAAACAGTGGCACTAGTCTTCCCCTATTCTTATTCAGAAAATACCTTCATTAAACATAAAAAGGGAAAGAAAAAGAAACAGCCCACTCTCCTCCTCAGCCCAAATCATTTAAAATATACAACCTCCCTTCCCCACCGACGGTTAGCATCCATTCTACCCTCCTTCCCCAGCACCCACAATTTACTATTACTTTTATATGTAACACAGAAGTGATTGGATAGTTTTACTTTGCAAGCAAGAACACATGCATTCAGAAGAACAAAGTGGGCCATGGAGAAGGGTGGGTTGCATCAGTCATCTTCTCTGTGCTCTGAGTCACCAGCTTTAGGGTGCTGGGAGAGGAGGATGGGAGGTGGTACTGTTGGGTTGGGTAAGTGTTGAAAGTTGGTGGCCACATGTGAAGGTGGGTGGGTTGTGCCAGTTACCAGTTGTGGAATTTATTTTTTCTTACATGTAATATCAATAGCAATTTGTGGGTGCTGGGGGAGGGCAGGATGGAATCTTACAGAAAGTGGAGGGAATGGGGGTTGTATGTTTTAAGGGTTTTGGGCTCAGAAGAGGGTGGAGGGCTGTTTCTTGCTTTACCATTTGTCCAAGTAACAAATACTAAATACATAAATATTCAGGGACCCAAGTATAATATTCAGCCCAAATATTCACAATGGAGTATTCACACACCCCTAATATATAAGGGATATACAGTGGTGAGCTGTCAGATAAATGATTTATCTACACAAGTGCTGTTTGACCTCAGGTAACCTCACGAGTGGCGTACGCCACTCGTGAGGTGTCCGAGGTCAAACAGCACAAGTGTAGATAAATCATTTATCTGACAGCTCACCATTGTATATTTCATTTATGCAATAGGGATGCTTCTTATCAGTGCAGGAACATTTGGTTTTGACTGTTTATCTTCTTTTTTTTAAATGATAATTTCTGGGACTTTCGGTTAACTTTCCTAGTGTATGTCCACCTAGTGTGGTGGTTGCTATTAAATGAAACACCACTCATTTTGTAGAGAACTTCTTGCTGAACAAATTCCATGGTCACCGTATCATGCTACCTTTTTTGGTTTTAAATTATTCACATTTGTTTGTCGAAAAAGTGAAACAAAAATAGAATTTTATGCTGTTTTTTGCTAATTATAAAAAAAATTAAAAGGTATTTATTAATGAAACACCACTAATTTCGTAAATATATTTCTGCTGAACATTTTTCGTGCTCGCAGTACCATGCTATCATTTTTACTTTTAAAATGATTCACATTTGTTTGTCGAAAAAGTGAAAAGAAAATTGAATGTTATGCTGTTTTTTGCTAATTATGAAAAAACTAAAAGGTATCTATGAATGAAACACCACTCATTTTGTAGATATTTTTGTGCTGAACATTTTTTATGCTCACAGTACCATGCTATCGTTTTTCATTTTAAAGTTATTTATATTTGTTTGTCTGAAAAGTGAAAAGAAAATGGGATTTTATGCTGTTTTTTGCTAATTATAAAACAAACTAAAACGTATCTATAAATGAAACAGCACTCATTTTGTAGATATTTTTGTCCTGAACATTTTTCATGCTCACAGTACTATGCTATCATTTTTCGTTTTAAAGTTATTCACATTTGTTTGTCAAAAAAGTGAACAAAAAAGCTTTGATTGACAGTTTGCATTTATCCCACATATGTGGAATAAATCTAGGGTGGTTAGATTTATCCCACATATGTGGAAATAAATGGATTTATGCAATTGCTTTTGGTCTCACACCTATTGCATAAATATATTTATGCAATGGGGGTGAGGATAAAAAGTGGCAAATAGCAGTATTTTTGGCTGGTCAGACCTACAGTGAGAATATCGCATTTATCCTCACTGTGGGTAATAACCAGGCACTATCTGCACTTCAGCACAACTGCTAACAAAGGCTTTGATTGGTGGGAGCTGGCAACATGAGCAGCACAATCAGAATGCACCTGTTCACTTGCATTCCAGCTCCCACTGGCAGTTTCATTTCTCTCCAGCAGCACACAGAACAGTTTCATTTTCTCCCCTGTTCTTTCACTGTAACTTATTTAAAAAAAATCAACTTTCAGCTTCACACAATGTTAATTTCCATTTCTTCTAAAGGCCCAAAATACCAGACAAAACACTCTGAATTATTTTCATTGTCTGCCCCACCCCACTTTTTTCACCAAATATAAAAAACAACAACTTTTAGCCTCACACAAAACATTCACTTCTTTCAAACCCCAGCACACAAAAAAGCAACCAACTCTCTCTTTTTTACTCTTACCACTCTCCCCAGCAGCACAATGGCACAGCATCCTGATGCAAAAGTTCAGTTTTACGGAACACAGTGCTCAGTCATCCGGAAACAAAAAGAAATAAATAAAGACATACTTATTTAAAAAAATGAAAATTACACTGATAAAAAAACTTGGCCCATTGCATAAATGGAACATACAATGCCCCCATCGAAAATATCTCAAATATTTTCCCCTCAAGCAGTTTGACCTATGGCATCACTCGTGGCTTCGCCACCCGTGATGTCAAAGATCAAACTGCACTCGGGGAAAATATCAGAGATATCTGTGCAGCATATATTTTTGTTTTGTCCACCTTTCCCCACTTTGAATATCCAAGTGCCCATCAGGTTTTCATAGGTGCTGTTTGGCGGGGTCTTGCAGAGGAGCATTTTCAGTCCAACCAGTGCTAGAAGGAGCAAACTGCTTTTCTCACAGAAGTTTTTTATGCTGTGCCATGTTAATCAAAATCCCAGTAGCAGCAGCAACAGCATGAAAAACGTGTCGGACTCACATACAATAATCATCATTTAAAGTGCAAAAGCACAAGCCTCATGTGAGGTCTCAGGTTCGAATCTGGGAGACAGTAGGGGGTTAATTTTCTTTTTTCCAGTTTAAAATTGATATTATTTCAGTATTTGTACAAGTTACAGCAATCCAGCATTCTGTATACCAACAAACATACATATTCCATTGTACAAAAAACAACAGAAGATATATATTCCAAAGCTAACATGTTCTGCAACACATTAAGACACAATGCACATTTAAAGGCACCTACCAGGAATCAACTTGCAGGCCAGCTATAAGAGGTGGCATACTGTCATTTGGCTTCTTTGTCATGTAGGTGTGATACTTCTCCAGCCCTGAAAGGGGAAAAGGATAAAACAAAGTACCTAAGTCACAGAAACATTTCTGGCAAATAGAAATAACTGATTCAGCAAGTGTTCAGTTACGAGAGTGGTTCATAGCAACTTAACTAGTCCTACAGTGTTGGGGGAAGGGCTATCACCCTATACTCGCCTGTGGTTTTGGATATGTGACATATGATCTCCACAGCACCAGCAGCAGTGGTATGTGTAAAAGGATGTTAGCAATTGTATACAATAGGTGATCCAGAGAGGCCATGCTAGAGAGGGAGTTCAGAAGTTCTGTGTAATTACCGAGTTCAGTTGTTCTCCATCTACATAGCAGAAGCCTCTTGGTCTGCATACTTAGGAGGGCTACCATTTCTTCTGAGGAGAGGTAAGCACAAGATCAGAAGCAGGTATACCGAGCAGCCAGAAGGCCGGGTTGGGGGGAATTACCTTGCTGGTGATGCTGAAGGCAAGTCTAACCACTTGGAGCCAGAGGGGCTGGATTAGAGTGCAATCCCATAATACATGCTTTAGGTCTCCAGTCTGTGTTTTTCACCTCCAGCAGAAGTCATTATCGAGGGAGTCTGGCCTAATATAGGACTGACAGGGTTTTGTACCATGAGTGTAGGATGTTGTTCGGTATCAGCCTGCTTCTGGCATTCAGGTGGTATTTGTGTGCTTGAGCCCAACAGGTTCACCACTGCTGGCAGCAATGGATCAGAGCCGCAGATCAGAGATCAGCAGGATTCCTGGTTCACTGTGACACAAAGCAATCAATGAAACCGAGGTCACAGAACTCAGTCCAGCAACAAAAATAATTACTATCCACACAGGTAATGTTCTTTTCAAAATGTAGCAGTCTACTCAGAAGCAAGGAAAGAACAGAGCACCTCGGCCAGAGGTGGCCACAGACAGATTTGCCACTTCTGGTCTGACATGGTCATTAGGAGCACCTGCTCCCATTTTGCCATATATTTGTGTGTCTGGCTGGGTATCTGCTCCCATATGGCCAAGTAAACCTTACCTGCTAAGCCTTTAGGGGAGGCTAGCAAACTCTGTATCTTGTTCTTGAGTTGAAAGGGTTTGTGAGAACTTTTCAGAAAGGCCTGGACTGCACTTCAGAGTTGGAGATATCTCCAGAAATCTGCCTGCAGGAGTCCCCAGCATTGCTTTAGTATCTAATAGGTGGTTACTACTGTGGTGCTCTTGTCCCGTAGGTCACCGACACTGTTAATTCCCCTATAGGTCCAGTGGGGCCAAAGAAACATAGACTTTGACAGCAGATAAGGACCTGCTTGGCCCACATAGTCTGCCCATTTCGCTACCTACAGGATAAGCTGCAGATCCTATTTAACCAACAGCCTATTTCTTCCTACCCCCCACAAAAATTGCCTTATGTCTGTCCCATGCATTCTTGAATTCTCCCACAGTTTTAAACCCCACAACCTCCTCAGGAAGGCTGTTCCATGCATCCACCACCCTCTCTGTGAAAAAATACTTCCTCACATTGCCCCTGAGCAATCCCCCCCTCTATCTTCAGATTCTGTCCCTTGTTCTTCATCTATTTTTCTGAAAGATGCTACTCTCTTGGACTTTGTTGATTCCTCTGAGGTACTTAAAGTTTCTATCATGTCCCCCCCTTTCCTCAAGGGTATACATATTAAGCTCCTTAGTCTCTCCACTCAGTATGGCTTCTCTTGCAGACCCTGCAACATTTTAGTTGCCCTCCTCTGGACTACTCCATCCTGCCTATGTCCTTGCGGAGATGGGGTCTCCAGAACTGAATGCAGTACTCCAGATGGGGTCTCACCAACTGTCTGTAAAGAGGGATAACAACTTCCTGTTTTCTGCTGGTGATGCCTCTCCCTATACATCCTAGTATCCCCCCAGCCCTCCCTACTGCCTTCTTACATTGCTTGCTAACCTTAAGGTCATCTGATATGATTATCCCCAGGTCCCTTTCCATTTTTGTTGTTGTTACTACCTCCTCTCCCATTGTGTAATCTTACCCTGGGTTTTTGTTTCCCAGGTGCATTATTTTGCACTTATTTGCATTGAATCCAAGCTGCCATACTTCTGACCATTCCTTCAACCTTGCCAAGTTCCTTCTCATCCTTTCCATTCCTCCTTGTGTCTCAACCCCGTTGCAGATCTTTGTGTCATCTGCAAAGAGGCATACTTTTCCTTCCAGTCCCTCTGCAATGTCACTTATAAAGACATTAAAAAGGACTGGACCTAGTACTGAACCCTGCGGTACCCCACTTGTAACCCCTCTTTCTTCAGAGTGGACTCCATTTACAATTACCTTCTGTGTCCTGTTGTCCAGCCAATGTTTTACCCAGGCTACCACCCTGGGACCCACTCCCAGGCTGGTTAATTTGACTACTAATCTTTTGTGTGTGACTGTGTCAAATGCCTTGCTAAAGTCTAGGTAGGCCATGTCCACAGCCCCTCCCTGGTCTACTACTTTGGTCACCCAGTCAAAGAAATCAATTAGATTCATCTGACAAGACCTTCCTGCTGTGAACCCATGCTGCCTTGGGTCCTGTGCCCCACTGCCTCTTGGTACTCAGCAATTCTTTCCTTCAGAAGTGATTCCATCACTTTCCCTACATAACAGGTCAAACTGACAGGTCTGTAATTTTCTGCCTCTGTCTTGTGCCCACTTTTGTGAAGGGGGATCACATCTGCCTTCCTCCAGTCTTCAAGTACCACACCATCCTCCCATGGTTTGTTAAAAAGGGTAGTCAGTGGTGTCACTAGTTCTCTCCTTAATTTTTTTAGAATTCTGGGGTGAATTCCATCAGGCCTCATTGCTTTGTCCACCTTCAGTTTTAGGAGTTCTTTCAGAACCCTTTCTCCTGTGAAAGGACTGGGATTAGCCCCCTTATCCAGAGTGCTTCTGTTGTTTGGATTAGGCACCTCCCCCTCCTCCTCTTTTGTGAATACTGAGAAGTATTCATTCAGTATCCCTGCTTTTTCACTGTCCCTCTCTGCCCACCCACTGTCCATTCTATTCAGCCTCACTAGTCCTCCCTTTGTCTTTCTACACTCCCTGATATACCTATAAAAGGTTTTATCCCCCTTCTTAACCGAGTTAGTTATCTTTTCCACAGTTTGGGCCTTTGCTATTCAGACTACTCTACCTGCTTCCTTTTGCCTTAACTGGTACAGTTCTCTGTCCTGCTCTTTCTGTGTTTCCTTATACTTCCTAAATGCTATCTTTTTCTCCCTAACCTTCACCGCCACCTCTTTTGAGAACCATAATGGTTTTTTCTTTCCTTTTGATTTGTTTATTTCCTTCACACAAAGACCTGTTGCCTCTGTGATGGCTGTTTTGAGATTTCCCCATTGTTCCACCCCTCCTTCTAGCCTGCTTGTTAGTGCTTTTCTAAGGTTCTCTTCCATCTTGCCAAAGTCAGCCCTCCTGAAGTCCAGAATCTTCACTATTATATGGCTTGACTCTGTAGCTGAGTTTATTGTGAACCACACTGTTTGGTGGTAAGTTGCTCCCAGATTGCTACCCACTTCTAGATCTGAGATCCTCTCATTGTCCAGAGAACAGGCCTGCAGCCTATCTGTATGTCTTCATTACCTCAGAGGGGGGCTAGTTCATGTGGTGTGGGGTTAGTCTTCAGCATCCTGTGCCACTTACCCCAGTATTTAATGGCCGGGGTTATAGTGGGGTGGTGGGCTATGTTCTTGGGGGGGGTTGTTGTAAAGTAAAAGTGGGAGAGAGGGGACTCCAGCTTGCTCCTTTTCCATACTGAGTCATTGGGGAGAACTACTAGTAACAGGAAGGAACCACTTTGTGGTTTGGCAAGCCTTAAAAGCTAATTTATAGCCCTCTATCCATGGGAGACACCAACCTCTGTCTTCTAGTGGCAACGCAACTCCTTTCTGCTGTACCTGGGCTTTTTGCTCCCCCATAGAAAATTCCCTATCATGGCATCTATTGATTTGGACCATTTGGAGGGGAGATCTAGGGGGAGGTGGGAGATTATGTACATTAGTTTAGACTCTGTCAAATTTTGAAGGCTGCTACCTTCCCTGCTAAGGTAAGCTGGAGTAGTTTCCACCTTTCAAATTCAGTTTTTATAGTTGCTAATAGGGGTTTAAGATTATGCTCCCATAATTTAGAAATATCCGGGGATATCTGAATACCCAGATACACTATGCCAGTTGGTACCCAACTGAGTACCAGGGGCATGGCCATGTGTGGTGTGCAGTGTTTGTTAAGAGGTAGCACCTCTGTTTTCTTTTGATTCATCCTATGTATGGAGTGTCATGTAAAGTCCGAGAGAAGTGCCAAGAGGGATGGAAGGGATGTTTGGGCATCTGCTAGGAGTACCAGCAAGTCATCCACATACTTAAGTGTGGAGTACATGTGCTGGCCTATCATAGTTCCCTGGATCTGGAAGTACTGCCTTATGGCCTCTACTAGGGGCTCCACTGCCAGGACAAAACAGAGTGGGGATAGAGGAAAACCCTGCCTGGTTCCTCTTGCTAATGGGAAAGAGTCTGAAAGAAATGGGTTGGTGAGGATCCTTGCAGATGGAGAAGTATACAGTGAATGAACCCAGGCCAGAAAACTATCCCCAAATCTCATGTGTCTAAGGACAAGGTGCAGGTAGTCCCATTCCAGGGAATCAAAGGCCTTTTTGAAGTCTGTTGCTACAGATGCCACAGGGGTGGGAGAGAGAGTTTGGCCACTTGAATAATGTTGAGCAGGGATCTAATGTGATCCATACTGTAGCGGTTTGAGACAAATCTGACTTCTGATGGGTGTATCAGATGCTGTAGTAGTGGGCCAAGTCTCATTGCCAGAATTTTGGCAAATATTTCACTGTCTACATTGATGAGTGAGACTAAACTGCAGTTGGCCGGAAGGGTGGTGTCCTTCCCCTTCTTAGGTAGCACTGTCACCACCACCTCTCTGAAGGTGGGGAGAAATGGCCCGGCCTCTAATGCCTCAGTATATACTATGCAGAGAATAGGGGTAATGACTGTGGCCAGGGATTGCCAGAGTTCCGTTGGGTGCCCATTTCTACCGGGAGCTTTGCTTGACTTTCAGTTATGTAAGGCCTGGCCCACTTCTTTGTCTGTTAAGGGGGCATCTAGCTGGGCTGCCTGTTTTTCAGTGAGGCGGAGATTCAGGGAAGACAGAAAGAATGTAACTCATGGTTTATTCATGTTCTTTGAGGAGGAGTACAGCTTAGCATAAAACTCTTTCATAATATTATTTATGTCATGCACTTTAGTCTGAGTTTTCTCATTGGCATCTATAAGGCCTGCTATTGTTCTGTCAGCCTGCTGCTTCCTTAGCCTGCAGGCCAGTACTTTCTCTCCCCTTTCTCCTCCTTCCCAGTATTTGTGTCTAAGTCATAGTATGGAGATTTCCGCTTTGTGAGAGAGTAATTTCTTAATCTTCATGCGGAGCCCTACCACCAGGTGTTTTGCGTGAGAGTGTCAGCCAGCCTTGGGGGTGGCTTTAAAAGTAGCCTCTGCTTAAAACATCTGTTTTTCTAGATCCAAGCGGCATTGTTTCCTTTTTGCCTTCTACATGCTGCGAAACGCATTATCTGTCCCCCTAGGGTAGCTTTGAAAGCCTCCCATGTAGTTCCGTCTGAGGTATCAAATACGGGGTTCTCTTGGAAGCAGAGGGAGGCTTGTTTATGAACCCAGGGCTCAAATTCAGGGTCCCTGAGGAGGAGAGGGTCAAAATGCCATCTTGGGGGGGAGGGTGGCAGAGAGTCCTATAAGAGGTGCAGTTGCACAGGGGCATGGTCCAATATCACCACGTGGAGGATGTCTGACCCTAGGGCTATTTGTGTTACCTGTTGGGATGTGAGCCAGTAGTCAAGGCAGTTATGAGACCCATGTACTTGGGAGTGAAAGGAGTAGTCCCTCTCTTGTGGATGGAATGTAAGCCAAATATCCACAAGCCCTATGTCCTGTATGAGCTGACTGAGAGCCAGAGCCCCTGTGATGTGCGGCTTAGGTCCAGAGGAGCTACGGTCTGTAACAGGGGACATGGTGAGATTGAAGTCTCTCCTACCATAATCGGGATGTTATCTACTGTTAACTTCCTTATGGCTTGAGTCACTTTGTGGAAGAAGGTTGGGGAATCTTCCTTAGGGCCATGGATTATACCAAGTAGTAGCGGCCCCTCAGGTGTGTGCATTAGGGCTAGGACCCACCTGCTCTGCAAGTCATGTTCTATTTTGTCTGGGGTACACTTAAGCATTTTGTGGATAAGAATAGTAACACCATTTTGCGTGTTGGTGTGGAGGAAGAGAACACCTGACCCACACATTCCTTTTTAAGCCTACCATGGTTCTCTGGGGTGAGCTTGGTTTCCTGCAGGAAAGCAATGCTGGATCTTAGCTTCTTTAAATGGGACAACACATGCTTACACTTAATAGGAGTGTTTAATCCCTTTACATTCCAGGTGCGGCAGTTTAATTCACCCATGGTCTAATGGAGGGGCCATATCTGCAGAGGTGCGTAGTTACTAAAAAGAGAAGAAGAAGCCAGGATCCAGCTTGCTTTCAAAACAGTCACCATTAGGCAGCTCAAAACCTCTCTACACAACATTAACAACTTGTAGACAGTACCATATTCAGTGAACCATTGCACTGGAAAATAATAAAACTCTTGTCACATCAGGAAAAACATTTTAACAACAACAATCTGAAACCTCAAACTATATACATGGGCATATGCCTGACTCGTCTGAGGGTAGTACAGGTGTGACAGCTGGCAACACAGTTGCACAAAACTCACCTGTCCACTCTGGGGGGGGGGGTTTATTAGCGTGCACTTTCACGCTAAACACACCACTTGGGGGTCAGAAGGGTAAAGGGAGCAAGCTCTGAGAGATGACCTCCAGGGCTGATAGCATCCAGATCAGGCTTCTACTGAGGGCTAGAGGAATACTGGGAGGTGTGTCAGCACTTTGCCATGGGGCCTGGTACAGAAGCATGGTCTGCTGACAGTATCACTACTGGCATCCCACCTTGTTTGGTGGGAAGAGAGGGAGGGTGAGCTGAGCCCCTTATATAAACCTTGGAATAGGGTGTTCTCAGTGTTGTACAGGCCATACCAGAGTGGTATCCTGATTATTGATATGATTCTGTTGCAGCCCGGCCAGCAACCAGCAAGGGGTGTCAGCCCTATCCTCATGTTGCGAACAAGCCATTGTGACTACGTGGACTACACGGCTATGCAGTTACACAAATCTTGTAGTGTCCAGCTCAAGGAGGGGTTTCCCCTTGTCAGTGGTATTATGCAAATCTCTCAGGTCTGCTGATTTGGGTGGGGGATACCATATAATCCTCATCTGTTTTAATGTATTCTTAATATTATGACCATTTATAGCCTTTCATACTGCCAGACAGTTAAAGAAAAAGTGCTGCAGTTGTTAACGTCCTTCCAGCCCTGGTATGCCTAAAATGCCCATCAAGAGATGGGGGGCTGGACAGACCTGTGTGTCCAAGGAGGAGAAGGGGGGGTCATGGGCCCTGGTATTAGCCCCACTAAGGCAGCCTTCCACCTGATATCAATTAGTATGGAGAGAGACCCCGCAGTCCTGCCTAACCCCCCTACCCCACCAAGAAATGAAAATAGACTACCACTTATCATCCTTGATCAGGGACCGGGGACTCAGGAGGCAGTGAGGCATCCTTTTGGGCCAGCAGCTACTGGCATTTGGGGATGGGGTGGCAGCAGACATCAAACAAGTACATGATGGTGTCCACTGCACAATTAGCCCATGACTGCAATGTACCTGAGGGAGACTTGATTGGGGAGTAGGGGGGTAATATGAATGCTAAGTTTTTGTAAAACTGTATATTTACCACTTGAGCATTTTCACTTTAAGTGATGATTCTTGTATGTGAGTCTGAGATGTTTTTCGTGCTGTTGCTGTTGATTCTAAAATTTTGATTAAAATGACACAACATAAGAAACTTCTGTGTGGAAGGCAGGTTATTTTTCCCTGAGGTGCTGATCATTACCACTACAGTGGCTATGACTTCTACTCTGGTCCCACGGCAGAGTGGCTTGTACTCATCTTCATTCCCGCGAGTATGAATAAAATGACAGCCTCATATAGTAGTAACATCTGAGGTTCAGATCTTACTACTATATGAAGATGTCATTTCATTCATGCACATGGGAATGAAGACAAGCCCAAGCCACTTCACAATGGGACCTGAGTAGAAGTGATTGAACTGAGAACCCATTTTCGACACTGAAAAGCACATCATCTACTACTGTATTCGCAACATCAGCCCTCTTCCACCAAACACCCACGCATATTCCTTCACAATTCTGCACTCTGCCATTTTCATTACCTGCCCATTGTGTGCTAGAAATACTATAGTCAGCATTTGTTGCAAACAACATTACATGGTGTCTCTGTGTATCACCTTTCCCAAACAACCCAATTGCATTCCTCCTTGCCCTCCTTTGCCAGCACTGTACACCTTTACAAAATGTACTGTATGTCCTCTTAGCCCCAATGCATGGTTCAACACCTTCATCATGGTATACAGCATAATATTCAGACAGCAAACTGATCCAGCATTGTTACCACCCACTCCCCAAAAATGCAAGAAATAAAAAAACATAAAGCTATTAATAATACAGCAGCAGTACCCCCATAACACAGAAAGTTGCATCTGAGTATACAAATACATAAAGTCAGCAGTGTGCGGTGCTTGAGCAGCACAGCCCTTCAGATGGAGCCCATTTAAAAAAATGCGAAACGGGATTCTCCCCATCTCTGACAATGTGTGTGGGGGGGTGCCACTAGACACCAGGGGAATTATGTATTGAGGGGTGGGCAGTGCCACACTTGATCCTACTTTTTTTTAATCAAAGTTTACCTTGAGGATGATCTGATTTTTTGGGCCACATTTTGACGTTATTTAAAAAAAAACTTAAAATTCAAAAACTGTCCAATATTTTTTAACCAAACCATCCAAAGGCACACCCTTGGCGTAAACCCCAATATCTCTGAAAAATCCATGGAAAAAGTCCTTAAAGTCTAGGCTGTAGATGAAAGCAAATAAAACCATGTTAAGTATAGGAAAAAAAAGTTTTATTTTTAAATTTTTTGACCCTCTGTATCCTAAACAGTACAAGATGTCATCAGGGAACTTGTCTTGAGATGCTGACAGCCTGAACACACATGCCAAATTTTGTACAAATTATTTACAGGGCAGCAAAGTTATTAAGATGGAAATAATTGGATTTAACATTAAACAGCCTACTCAACCCTAACTATATATTAGTATATACATATATATATCTATAAATGCACACACGTACACATACACACAGTGGTAGGAAGCTCACTGTTTAAGTAAACCCATTATTTTACCAACAAACTGTCCCAAGGGAAAGATAAATGATGTCAGTTACCCAGTGGGTAAATAACACTGTTTATTTTTCACTTCCCTATGTCATACTGCCACATGAAAATATCAATCAAATTGACTGACATAATCCCGCAATGAATTTGCCCTCAGCTGCAACCAATAGTAATCCTTATCCAGTGGAAACTCCTCTCCCATCACCATCTTGCTCCCTCACTTAACCACCGCCCATGGCTTTCCATTCAAAAACAAAAATTGTTTTTGCTTTTTTTAGAAAATAATTTCCCCTTTATTGCTGCATTATTCCACCATGTTCATTGTACATGTCTTCCCTCTCCTCAGGGGCAGAGGAATAGCCAGTGCAGCCAGTGCAGTGGCACAGGGGCACACACACTTATGGGGCCCACTGAAACGTGCTGTTTTTTTTATTTTCCCTATTTCCCCATGTTTCTGCAGAGTTCTACTACTGACCTGTCTGCAGGAGGCAGCAGAGAGTGCAGTTTGTGGTAAATACATTCTCCACATTTCTTCAACCTCCTGAGACCTACTGGCACCAGCCAGATCTGTGTTTATTGTTGTGGCAGCGCAGGCAGGGCCGGGGAGCAGGCAGGGCTGGCTCTCAGCCTCTCAGAGTGGTGATGGTCCCTCCCCAGTACTGTTCTACCATGTGATGTGAGTGAGCCTCAGAGATGGGGATGGGTCTGGTTGGGAGGGATTAGCTGCTGACCTGCTGCTGGGCTGGCAACAATGGAGTGGGCAGTGGTCTGACAGTGGTGTGGCACACACATTTTGTTTTTTTTAAAGCAGGCACAGGAGGGCAGTAATTGGGTCCTACTTCTTCTTCATCGTGCTGCTACACAACATGACTGGCTGGCTGACTCCTGATTGAACAGGGACAGTATCAGTCAGTCAGTCACACAGTCACTTACTCTGTAGTTGGTAAGCAGAGCTGAGGGCAGGAAGTATAAAAGAGCGAGCATTACTGCCATAGCCATAGTTGTGAGAGAGAGAGAGAGATGAGCAAGAGGGTGTGGAGATTTATTAAGATTCTGTGTTCACGGTGCACCACAACTTTTCATTTTCCTTTCTGATCTGGCCTTGCCTTAATACTACTACTCCTAATTCCTCCTGATCCTCCTAAATTGTGTTCTGTTTCTGCTGGCTGGGGCCATTTATTAGGGTACACAAATATAACATTTTATTGAACAGTTGAACTTGTAGCAGCATCAGCATGCCACAGACTAGTGTGAGGCCAGGACTGGTTGAGGAGGGGGGGCACTGCTGATCTAATGATCGGCCCGGGCCTGGTCCTGCTGGCTGGCCATGCTGCCACTGCATAAAACATTATTTAAATTGATTTATTTATTTAAAACAAGTTTAAACTCTTCACTTGTTGCTGCTGCTGCCAGTGCTCAGTTACTGAGGAGCCTTCAGAATAATCAATCAGCACACAGCACAGCAGTGCACTGAATTCATCTTTCTCTAAGTTGTTTGTGACCCACCCAGCCAGGTCACCAGGGCCACTATACTAGCCTATAAAATATGTTTTTGTACAGTAAATATGTTAATGGTAGTGTAGACTCCTTAGTTGCAGCTGCTGGGGGTGGGGGGGTGAAGGGTCATCCCAGTGTGACTCTTTTGTGACTTTTTTTCTGTGTCCAGCATCTGCACTGTTCTGCAGTGTGTCTCTCCCCTTTTCTCCTCAGTAAGACTCAGCAGAGGCAGAGCAGCAGAATTGAAACCTCCTGACCTTATCCTCATCATAATCTGTGTGACAGACTCTTTCCACTAGACTGAGTGAATGATTTGTGGTGTGTGGGTTTATCTTTGTCTACATCCAGCCTCCTTAACTCCTTTCTTTATTTCTTGCTTGCTGATCACTTGTCTCAGACTCACAGAATCCTCATCATCAATCTAATTAGTTGGTCACAAAGTCAGTCAGAGAGGCAGTCAAAAAAGGCTAAAAAGGAAGACTGCTATACACATAGACTGATTCATTGTTAAGAAAAGTGCTACCTGGTGCCTGCAGCAGCGTCTGTGTGTGTGTGTGTGTGTGTGTGTGTGTGTAATTGTGCTGTGGAAAATAAGCTACAAAAAAAACACAGAAAACCCAACCACCACTCCCCCCCAAAAAAAACACACTAACTACTGAGTAGCATGCACTGTAACATAAATACAGTAAGGGAGTTTAGGGGGGAAAATGGCAGATTAATCAAGACAAGGGATTGCAATTATTAAAATAAAGGTGCAAAAGTATCTCCTGTCCTGTCCTGTTCTGCACCTCTCCCTCCCTGTTTGCCATTACTGCAGCCTATACTCAATTTCTGAAGTGAACCAAGCAAACAAAAAGAACCTACATAATAAGTGTTACTGTGATGGTCCTCTGCAAAGGCAGTGGTGAGGATTAGTGAGCATTGGGCCGGGGGGAATGAGTACTGAGCTAGGGGGATATCTGTGAAGGAGCACCTCCTGTCCTGTCCTGCACCTCTCCCTCCCTCCCTGTTTGCCATTACTGCTGCCTGAACTCTGATTCTTTTTCTAAAGTGAAGCAAGCAAACAAAAAGTAACACACATAAAATGTGTGCAGTCCTCTGCAAAGGCATTGGTGGGGACTATTGGGCACTGTGCCTGGGGACTGAGTACTGAGCTAGGGGGATATCAGTAAATGAGCAACTCCTGTCCTGTCCTGCACCTCTCCCTCCCTGTTTGTCATTACTACAGCCTGAAGGCAAGAACACAAAAAAGTAACTACCTCACAGTTTATTGTTAGATGTAAAAGATGCCTCCAAAATACAAAAGTGGTGCACAAAAGTACAAGCAGAAGAAGGAAGAATTACTATAGGCTGCAAAGTTTCCTAAAATCAATGTTTTTTTTTCTAAACAGCAACTGAGCCTGACAATACACCTGATAAGACTGAAATTTGTGACAGTGACACAGACACAGAGAAACAGTGGACCTAGTACTGTGGCCAAGATAGTCTGTGTTGATCATGCTGATCCTGAAACAAACTTTGCTAAACAATCTGAACAAGAACTGGACTTGAAAAGTGTATTGGAGAGAGAACTTGACAAAACAAGTGCTGCTTTAAACACTGAAGAAGAACCTGTTTTTCCACGTTTTCCTGCTGCTGATGAAAAAAAACCCACAGAGAGAGAGGTCATTTCCTTTAGATACTAAGGATAGCCACATAAAAAGGTGTATCATATCACAAGCTTCATGTAAACTAGATGGACAATTTCCATGGGACAAAAATCAAGATGGGCACTTTTTCTCCAGATGCTATTATAATATAACAACAAAGGCAGGAGTTACATTACCGTGTACTTGGCTTTGTTACTTCCCCAAATTAGACTATGCATATTGTGATCCATTTTGATTGTTTACTGATCATAGTGCACCTGCATATAATGTTGCATGGGTTAAAGAAGTTTGAGACTGGTGTCACCTAAGCAGCAGAACTGAATATCATGAAACATCAGCAATTCATTTAGAATCTTGCTTAGTGTAACAGCAGTGGTGATTAAATGGAACAATTGATGAAGATTTCAAAACTCAAATACAGAAGGAGAAAAACTTTGGGAGAGAAGTTTTGGAGCATCTGATCAATGTGAGTCTCACATTAGCTGTGTGCAATTTAGCTTTCAAGGGGCACAGAGAGGTTATAGGGTAAGGCAACAGTGGGAAATTTCTTTCAATAGTGGAAGAGTTAGCTATGTATGATCCTGTGTTGAAGCAACTCATTTCCATGCCCAGTGGATCGATTCACTATCTTAGTCATACAAGATGAACTTTGCTAAACTTTGGAACAAACTTCCTCATTCAATGAGAACAACAATTTTTTTAATATATTTTAAAAATGAATTGAAGCACATGTTCCCCATTGCTTGTCGATGTTGACTAATCAAGAAGTGTTTGTATACATGATGTTCATTGTCATTATCTTTCTGTATGTTTGTGATTATATATTTTTGTATATTTTGTTTTAATTGATGTAACATCTTACAAAGGGCTGTCTTGTAAACAGGGATTTTCCCTTACGGCATGTACTCCTGTATAAAAATAAAACTTTTTATCTATCTGTCTATCTGTTTATCTATCTATCTATCTATCTAGCTGTCTATTTGTCTGTCTATCTATCTAACTTATTGAAGTTTTGTCAAAGCAAATTGAGCAAGATATTACTAATGAAATAAAGACTGCACCTTTTTTCTCTGTAATAATGGATACCACCCAAGATATTGTGAAGACTGACCAATTGAGACAAATTTTTCAGTATGTCATAATTAAAAGGAATGACAGGGACATGGCAGCTAAGCTGAAAATCAAGGAATCTTTCCTTGGTTTTCATGAAATTAGTGATCAGTCCGCAAGCGGACTTGAGAAGATAATAGTCGACTGCATTGAAAATAAAGGTTTAAACTTATATTAATGTTGCTGTCGGGGGTATGGTTGGGCCTCTAATATGAGTGGTGTGCAAGTGAGAATATTCCAGAAGGAACCAAATGCTGCATAGGTTCAATGTGCTGCTCACAACTTAAATCTCATGCTGAATGATTCCATTCAAGGAATATGAGAAGTGAAGAATTTTTATGATGTGATCGAACAATGGCACACTTTTTTTGGCCAACCATAAAACGCTGGGCCAGGTTATCTTCATTTGTTTCCACTTCAGAGCTTTTCAGCAATATCACTTTAAAAAAGCTTTGTCATATCCAATGTTCATCCCCGTATGAATCATTTGTTGCTCAGAGGTTTCAGTGTTCAGATGTTATGAAGGCATTCACAAAAATAGTTCTTCAGAGCAAAACTGTTGATGATGAGTGCAATGAGGCTTTGGCATCAAAGAGATTATTAGAACATTTTAGTTTTGTTCTTCTTGTCATGCTCCAAAGATTCTGGAAACGGTAAATGCTGTGTCAAAACTGCTACAATTTAAGGACACAGACCTTTACAAAGCAGCAAACTTATTTCACAAAGCCAATGAAGGTCTAGTTATATTTTTAAATGAGTTTAATGAAGTGAAAAAATCAGCAATTATATTATCAGAAAAATAGGATGTGCAAGCCAAGTTTGAAGAAAAGGGCAGGGGAAAGGTCAGACACTGTATTAATGAGCTTTGTGAAGATGAAAGACTTGCTGACTCAGATCAGTTTTTTCAAAGTGAAAGTGTTTTACAGGTGCCTTAATGTAATAAGTGCACATCTTTCAAATCAGTTTCAAAGCTTGCAGGCAGTCACTGATAGATTCAGCATAATCCAGCCAAGTATGCTGATTTCTGCAAGTGATGATGATCTGTATAAAGGAGCTGAAAAACTGGCCTGTCATTTCCACAAAGACATTTATCCTGCTTTTCCTGGGTATTTGCTCAAATTCAGATCTTTTTTGAAATCTGAAATCTCAAAACAATCATCAGTGAAAGAGTTGGCAAAAGTGATAATTGTTGACAATAGTGCATTAGCATCCAGTTTTACAGAAGTCTGTACTATAGTTCTGATGTTTCTCACCATCCTAGTAACAGTATTCAGTGTAGAATGCTCATTTTTTTAGAACTTAAAGTTATAAAGAACTACTTAAGGAGTAGTATGGGACAAGAGAGACTTCATGGATTGGGAATCTTGTCGATTGAAAATGAACGAGCCAGAAAAATTAACCTACAGTAGATCATTGATGAGTTTGCAGAATGAAAGGCATGCAAAAAGCGATTCAAATAGATCAGCAGAACATATTACTTTTATGTTTTGCAGTATACTGTGTCATGGTCCCAGATGCTACCATTTTGATAATTGTTATGAAGTATTGAACACTTGAATTGGCAATGGCATGTTTAATGTGTATGAATAAGTGTGTTATATTCCTTGATATTTAAGGGAGGATGCAGGGTGCATAAACAGGTAATAAAAAAAATTGATGGGGGGGACGCTGTGCCGGGCAGTGTGTGCTGTTGGGGGGGCACCAGGGATGGGCCCAAAATTAAAACATGCACTGGGGCCCATCTTTCTCTTTCTCTTTCTCCACCACTGCCTTCCCTGTGACAGTATTTCCCCTGTAATCCACCCAGTGGACTAACTATGCAAACTGCTTGTTCTGCAGAAATAGACGCTGGAGTAACAGTTCATGCTCACAGTGTCTGCTTGCTTTACAATCACACTGCAGAATGCTGATAACAAAACATGGTACTTTCAATGTTTGTGCATCCCATTTACAGGGGGAGGGGTGTCCAGTTTACACAGAACTTTGGAGGTGGCAATTAGTTTTAGCACTGACTGGTGAACTCAGCTTCATTTTAGGAGTACTGTACTTTCTGTATAAGTGTGGGGGGGCTGCATAAAATGGTGTTTCTTAGCAGCATTTTGAACTCTGTTTTCAGTTAGAACAAGATTTAAAAAGTGAACAGAAAGTATGTTACTTATACACACAAGTGATTTTTACCATTGCTGTGAACTTTTAGCTTTAACACAGTCCATTGTATACACAGAACATTAAATGGTATGTGTTAAAATATGGAATTCATTTCCACTCTTGAGGGCGGGACTTTTGTAACTCACTTGTGGGTTCATCACTCATGCATTATGGTCCCAACCCCTCACTCATGGAAATAATGCCATATTTTAGCACAGACCATTGTATATCCCCTATATATGTACAGTAGAATCCCGTTTATCCGGATCCCGTTTATCCGGAACTCCCTATCTAACGGACTAGTACTATGTCCCCCTGTCACTCCTACAATTACAGTACAGTATATCAACACTAAGTGGCGCCCGATTAACTGTTTTGCTTAAGCGATTACAATGATTTGTCAAGCAATTAAAACTGTCATATGACGGACTGAACTGTCAAAACTGCCATTCAATTTGGAAAACTGCCCTTCAATTTAGAAAACTGCTTTTTTCTTACCTTACTGTATCGAGGCTATTTATTCTTTCATTCCTCTCTCTACATTCAGTAGTGAAACAAACATGTCAAAACGAAAGCGAACCGTTCTCAACATAGCTCAAAAAATGCGGATTGTGGAACGCCTTGAAAACAGAGAGAAGGCAGTTGCTCTTGCCGCTGAATATGGCGTGGGGAAATCTACTGTCTTTGATATAAAGGAGTCTAAGGACAAGCTACGTTGCTTCGCTTCTACAATGGAGTCTGCATCAGGAGGTGATTGCAGAAAAAATATGCGAACCTGTGCAGACGAGGAACGGGACTCTGCTATCTACATGTGGTTCCATCAAGAACGGGAGAAGGGCACCCCTATATCTGGGCCACTGCAAAAAGAAAAGGCCCTGCAGTTCAATGAGAGACTAGGCAGTAACACTTCATTCACTGCCAGTGATGGATGGCTGGACCAATTTAAAAAGCGGCATGGCATCGGTCAATTGAGACTGTGTGGTGAGCGGCTCAGTGCTGCTGAAGAGGGGGTGGCCCCTTTCATGAAAAAACTGAATGAAATGATAGTGTTCGAGGGTCTTACCCCCGAGCAGGTTTACAATGCAGACGAGACAGGGCTTTTTTGGAGATGTTTGCCTGATAAGACACTAGCCCATGGGGGGAAGCGTGACGCTCCAGGGTTTAAAAAGAATAAAGAAAGGGTGACTATCCTGGCATGCATTAATGCTACAGGCAGTCATAAACTTAAACCATACATGATAGCCAAGTCCCATCTACCTAGATGCTTCAAACATGTTAATATGGACACACTACCTGTACTGTACGTGTCCCAGAACAACTCATGGATGAACTCACACTTATTCAAATCTTGGTTCCATGATCAGTTCGTCAAATCACACTTGCGGTCTAGAAGGATGCCTCTCAAGGCTATCCTACTGCTGGATAATGCCCCTGCTCACCCTGAAATCCCACCAGTAAAAACTAGAGGTGGTTAGATCAAGTATGTTTTCCTCCCCCGAACCGACATCCAAAACCAACCCTGCGATCAAGGTATCCTTGAAATCATGAAGAGAATTACCGCAAAAAGCTGCTTCAGTCAGTCCTGGCTGAGGAAAATGAATCAATCCACTTTGCGAAATCATCAAAAAGTTACCCTTAAGACATCTGCTATATGCTAGCAGATGCTTGGGATAATGTTCGGCCTGAGACAGTCCAGAAGTCATGGGATAAATCTGGGCTAACTTTTAAAACAGATGAGGCGGATAATGCTGAGAGTGATTCCGATACAGAAGAGAGTAATGCAGCGAATGACAAATCAGAAGAGGCAGAGCTGCAAGAGATCGCCTGGGGAACCGATTACCGCCCTACAACTGGATGAATGGCTGTCATGTGACACAGGAGAGGACGGACACGAAAGTCTCGACGAGGACTCAATTGTTAGCCTTGTGCAGAGCACACCTGTCATCACACAGGATTCAGAGGAAGAAAAAGAAGAAGATGAGGTGCCCTTTCCGACACAAGTCACACACTCAGAGGCAGCAGCGTGTTTTGAAAAGTGCCTGAACTATCTCGAAATGCAACCGGACAGCACACCGGTTGAACTGATGCTGTTGAGGAACCTACAGGGTCGGGCATGTAAAAAGCGAACCTCCGCTTTAAAGCAAAAAACAGTCACTGACTTTTTCATGAAAAAAATATAGCCTTCTGTCATGGCTTTGATTAATTAAGTGAATTCTGATTATGTTTATATTTTTTGTTTAATTTGCACCAGTAATTAATAAAGTGCGATCTTGAAGCATACAGTCAGTCTTTCGTATCATCAATGGAGCACTAGACCTCCCGTTCATCAGAATCCCGTTCATCCGAACTCCCGTTTAACCGAACAATTCACATGTCCATGGGGGGGTTCGGATAAACAGGATTCTACTGTATTTGTATATTCATGACTACGGATGTGCCAAAGTTTAATTTTGCCACATGAAATACTTTGCGAAATGTGAAGAATCCGAGAAAAATTTCACGAGTGTAAATTTGCAAAATTCCACCCGTGAAGTGCGTAATTTCACCCACAAATGGCGGATTTATACCTGCAAGTGGCGATTAGCAAAATACCACAGTTTGCAGGAGAAATTCTGCCATTTGCAGGTGAAATTCTGCACTTTGTGGGTGAAAGTCTGCACTTCGTGGTCAGAATTTCACACTTGGCATCTGCAAAATGCACAAAATTCATGACATTTTTCACAGAGCAGAGTTTGCTGACTTCACCCATCTCTATTCATGACAGTCACTTTCCCTAGGAAACCACTGCTGTATTTACTACATGAACATAATATTATTGTGACAATAGATGTTGAAAGTCTTTATATGAATATCCTGCATGAAGGGGGCCTTTCAGCAATATCTAACATACTTAAAAAGCCACTGGTGCCTCAAGAAGAGATTTGAAAAACATGATATTTGGATACAATGCAGCTTAAATTTCTCATTAGATCTGTATTTCTTATCTCCATTATTTATTGCTTTGGTTATATGCAGGAACAAAACCAGTCAGGGCCTTGAGCACTTACTTTTTCCTGCTCTGTGATGGCATGCTTTCTAAAACTGTTCAAATAAAGTATTCAGCTGACCTGTTGAGGATTGTGGCTACTTGCTTACTTTGTTGGAACTCGTTCATGTGGCACACACACTCATAACACAGCTGAGCTGTATTGCTGCTTTTAATATATGCAAGAAAACAGGATATTTGTTCCTTGAAGGTTCATCCACTCCTCTTGCTTGTTCCCAACCTGATGTCACAGTACTCTGCTTGTGACATCACTGTTATTCCCGTGACAACAGACTTTGATGTTACAGCAGAGCATTATGGTTTTAGGTAGGAAATAAGTTATAGATACAGATGAACTCTGAGAGATAAACATCTTGTTTTTGTGTGAATTTCTTCAGTAATAAATAATGGAGAGGAGAAATCTATAGAAGATGTATGAAATAAAAACTGAATTGTGTCAAAATATTATGATTTCCAAAGAGTTCAGCTACTCTTTAATAATGAGAGCAGTGGTGTAACCAGGATTTGGTGGTGGTATGGTACAAATATTTCTAGGGGGCATGTTCCCCCTGAAAAGTTTGGAAATTTAGGAGTTAAATTGTGCAGTTTAATGTATTTTTAGACAATAATTGTTGAATTATAAAATGCTTCAAAATTCAAGTCTTATCCTTCCCCAGTCCCGGTGGGAGCAGGGATGGATGAGACTGAAACTTGAATTTTAATGTGCTTCATAACCAACATGCTGATACTGTGTGCCTGGCATCACTTCCCACCCATATGGTTGAGAGCCAAGAGAGCAGAATGAATGCTGCCACCACCACCACTGCTATTGCATCATGCAGCCTGTGCCAGGCCTAAAAAAAGAATGGGCCAAGCCAGAAAAACAAGAGGCCACTCATAGCCTTCAGCCTAAGTCACCACCTTGGAGATGTGCCACAAAAAGAATGGGCCAAACTTGTAAAGCCTCAGCCACCTCCTCATCCTCAAAGCCATCCAATCGCCACCGCCTCATGTCAGTCCCGCCAATGCCCTCTCCCATGTGGTGCTGGTGGGGATCTTCAATTAGGAGGAACAAAGTTCCAGACCCAGTTTGACAACCCCCTCCCAACTCATCACCAAAATGTGGGACAGCAGCTGTCAAAATATAAAATAATAATCGAATACTTGGGCTGGGATCCCATTGCCCAGTGTGGGGCATCATCTTCTCCATATGGGACAGAGGAGTTGATATAAAGTGAGGGGGGGTCTCCCCTTAATTTGGGACCACTTAACAAGGCAGGACATACTGCACCGTAGGGAAAGCTGATCCACTAACAAACTTAATACTGTTGCCAGCGATTTAAACAGTTGATTCTTGGATTTCGTTAGCACTCCTTAGTTCCCTCTCAAACTCACAGCTGCCTTACCATACTCCTTCTTCTTAGAGATCCAGGTGTTCAGCAACAGTTCTAGCATGGACCAGTGGAATTTCTTGGTGGTTTTCTCCTTGATTAAGATATCTTGGGCTCTGAGCTTTTCTAGTGGTGGGTTCGGGGTTCAATTCACTCTGGGCTGCCGGAGGCTTCCTGCTGCCAGTTCCACTTCTCTCTTGGTCCAGGTTAGATGGCCAAAGTACGCAGAGAAGCACTTCACCTGGAGGGGACTGTGGAAACTGATTCTTCCAATGGCTTCGAGTCGTAGCTTTCTCTGGCATGGGGGGGGTCTCAAGGCTTTACATCACCCATCTGCTGACTTCCACTCTGCTTTGCAACCCCCCCTCCTTAGACGTTAAATACTTATGGGCCAAAAGTCACCTGAAGTCTCAACGTCTCGATGCCTCCTAGAAGACACTGGTGCATGTCAGTGGACACATATGCTGTGTGAGTGACACATGCTGCAATGTAAGCACAGACCACATATTTTTTGTCAGGGGCTGCCATTGTGACATGTTGGGAGTTCAAGTATGGAGTGAGGAGTCAGCATAAATGTGCATGTGGTGACTCCAGAACTGCAAATTTATATTATTGTAGAATTTACTGTAGAGCTATTAATGATCGCTGTAAAAGAAATGTCACTACAATTGAGCATTCCCTTTAAGCACAATAGTAGGTTTACAGCAGTCATCCCTTTCATTTTTCAGCCGACCACGTGGTACTGTTTCTAGGGAACAGTGTTCACTTCAGTCAGTGTTCACAACACAGAAAGCAAAAGTATTTTCATCTGTTTTGCCAAATAGGGAGACTCTGAAACATTCTCTGGTGCAATTTTTTAATTTTTCTGTTTTACATGCCACACACAGTGAAGGATTTTTCGACAGTTGACAGGTTTTCTTTTTTTCGTCAATGATGTCGAGACACCAACTTTCTGGCTCTCACACTCACCTTGTCTTTGCTTTAGCTTGGTGAGTCAACTTCCCTTTGCTCTGAAAAGTAAAGGAGGGATAGTAAGTTTGTGACAGACAACAAGGATAGCAGAATACAATAATGTTGTACTGTAAATAGAATTACCATCTAAACAGTGATTGTGTGCTTCAATATCCCTGCCTGGCAAAAACCCTGTATATAGTCATCCTTGTGGGTAGAAAGGTTTGCTATGCTTGTCACAAGCCATTGTGCATGGCGTGCTTTAAGTGAAGCCAATTTCAGATCCACTTTAACAGAGCTGCTGTCCCCCACCTTTAGCTGCTTAAAAATCTGCTCAGCATACCATTCTGTAAATTCCATCTTAAGCAGATCCTTGAAGATCTTATTAATGGAAATGTCCAGTGGCTGCAGCATGTCTGTGCAGGATGCTGGTACAAAGATGGGAATAATCTGATGCTTCTCAAAGTTCTCAATAACTTCAGGTGTTGTATGGCCTCTGAATAAATCCAGTATAAGAATAGTTCGCTGCTCATCTGGCAGATCCATTTAGACTTTAGTGCTGTTAATGTATGGAACGAGTACAGTGTGGGTGTACTAGATGGTGGTCAGTGAGTTAGCCCAGTGGTTCTCACTAGGGGAGATCAGCCAGTCAGTTGGAAATTTAAACGTGGGATGGCATTGAAATGTTTTACCTTGGTAGATGACTTATGGGGGGAGGTACTGCCCTGATAAGGAACAGCATAACACCATGGTTACCTGCCTTTTGTCACTGAGACCAGCCACCTCAATTAGTTTTTTTCCTATGCTGTCCATTGTCTACTGTGAGCATGGAAGTAAATTTACTGCAGTTTCATCCAGGTTAAGGACCAACTCCTGAGGCACTAGCTCCTGCTTAGCGGCTGTAGCAATACGGTTTAGCAGATAAAGCAAGTAATGCTGTTAGAGGACAGGCAAGGTACTGCATTTGTAGATGGCATTAAATGACACTGTTTAGTGGCAGCCAGTAGCAATGCGTGATATTACATTTGTGCAATCCCAGATTCAAATACAGGTGTGCGATATAAATTTTATGCGATCATTAATAGTTCTATAGTAGTACGAGAGCATCACTTCCTCTGAATATAATGAAGTAATGAAGTGAGGGTTCAGCACTCCCTCATGACCCTGCAAGTCAGTATACCCCTGACAATGGAGTTTTTAAATATTGAGGCAAGCTGGTGGGGGGTCCATGCACCAAAGAGACCCTCCTGGCTATGCCCCTGGAGAGAGAAAGAGACATGTTATGTCCCCGACTGATTTCATTGTAAAGGTAGCACAATATGTCCTGGATTCAAATGATTTTTTTTTCATTGAGAACCAATGTTGCATTAAAAAAATGGACAGTCATGGGGAAAACTTCCTTGAATCTAGCCAACTTGTATATGGGTAATAGGGGAAAACGCTTTATACAGAGTCAGAACAAAAATACCTACCACAAATATATCAGGCTTTATAAAGGATTTATCAGTGAGCCGTACATGCCACTTCTTCAAGGCACAACTCAAAGGGTGCCCTCCACCCAAGCATAACTGTACCTGCTTTTGCTGAGCCATCATTATCAATGCAGGGGCATTCTGTCTATATTCCAGAGCCCAGTGAGATGTTGTGAAACTGCACACCTGCACTTTGTCTTACTGTACTGAATGTATGAATTGTTTTTCTTTCTCAGAGTGATAACTGTAATACAAGTTAAACCTGTTCTACTGCTGTGAACTTTATTGCAACTGTTTATGTCTGTATGCTGTGGGCCTGGTTGTATCCTTCACATTCATCATCTTTGTCTTGCTGTCCTCCCCTGGGTTCTGATTGTATCAAATTTGTTTTGACCATTTTAACTGTTTGTATGGCTGTACCACAGCTGAATTCCCTGTTTCAATAATGTATTGCCATAGCACTGCAGTACAGTTGTTAAATGCTGTTTCTTAACATATTTTGAGGTTGTATAACTATAGCTCATAAGCTCTGCTATGAAATGTATTGTCACCATGTAACTTTTGTTACTATGTCTGTAACACCCCTGGGACATGCATGAAAATAAGCAATTCTATTATCTAGTGCACCTGCCCAGTAAACAAAAACCAAATAAATCTGTAACTACCATTGTTCATGCTGCCTGTCCTGTCCTTCTGCACCTGATGTTGTACTACTGTATGTGAATTATATTGTTTAATTGTATGCAATTATTGTTTAATTGCATGTAATTTATCCCAGGCCACTCCTGAAAAAGGGATGCAAGTCTCAGCGAGCTCATACGGTTACCAAAATCCAATAAATAAAAATCCTGTAAAAACACATTTATCATGTGAACAGGAAATCAAGCCATTCTGATGGACTTTATTCAATACATAAACTGTACCAGTCCTCAACAAATCTAATATTTACTCAAGAATCAAACTAACATTCAGGCAACTTCCTGGAGGTTATAATCTACACAGAAGGAATACAACTGCAAACTACACTAAACAGAAAAACAATGGAAATAAATATTTTCTCCATGGAAGTAGCTGTCACCCAATTTCACTCATCCAGAACATACTGTACCTAAGAGTCAATTCATGAGGATCAAAAGGAGCTGCCCAGTTGAGAATCAGGTTCATATCTATGCAACCGGGATGGAATACAGATTCAAAAAAACATGGCTACTCAGGCAGAATAATTCAAACAAGCAAAACAGAAGTTGTTAATATGGACAGAAATAATAAGAGAAAGAACCACAAAAAGGGACAATGAAGAAAAAAGCCATACTTTTTCAACAGAGTATAATCCATTAGCGAAAAGATTAGGAATATCATACAAATACACTGGAGTCTACTGCAGATAGATCCAAGGTTGGAAAGGCTTTTTTGGAACCTCTGTTAGTCACTTACAAATAGGGAAAAATCTGAGAAATCATTTTCTAAGTGCCACATTGCAACCATTAAGGAAAAATACTTGGTCTTGTCTCTGCCAGATGTGGAAATTGTGTATATTTTGAAACACAGTGTCAAGCAATTCAATCTTTCACACAATGAAATAAAAAAATAAAATAAAAGGTGTCATCAACTGCACACCTGTTGAAGTCATCTATATAATATAGTGCCCTTGTGGGTCCATATACTGTATATGTGACAGATGAAGAGAATGCTTAAAATGAGTGTAAGTGAATATTTCAGTGCAATCTGAGTAAGCAATGTTACATATGCAATGGCTAGACATATGAAGGATACTAATCACAGTACGTGTATTAATCATTTGATTCATTGGTATTAAACGTGGATTTGGGAGCAAGAGGAGAGGATTTTGTTAATCAGCTATGCGAAAGAGAAAACTACGTGATTGGTACATTACAAACCAAAGCACCAGGGGTCTCAATAAAGATCTCCCCTTGTCTCATTTTCTAAAATAGTAACCTAGCCTTTTAACTGTTTCTGGATGCCTTGATCAACAATATTGTTGGGACCCTCTCTCTTTGGCTGCAATTCCTTCAATGTTTCAGTTTTATTATGGACTATACAGTGTTAATGATAATTCACTTTGTTTGATCATTTGTTGCCTGTAGATATTTTTGTCTTTACAGGATATGTGCTGTTGTTTGATTTTTGCTTAAACAATGGTTTAACTACTGTATATATAACCATTGTTTTACTGTAGGTGTCTCCTTGCCCCATTTTTCTTTTAGCAATTTTTTTCTAGTAATCTTCTAAATCTGTTCTTCTGTGTAAGTTTTTAATATCCTTTGTTTACCTATCTGTTTACCTTTTCTGTTCTCTTGTTTCACCTTATCATTAGTTTTTCACTTTGCTTCACATGGTCAGTTTTGTATTGTTTTTTTTTTTGCCACCTTTTGTAATATTTCCTTCACATTGTCACATTTTGCACACTTTTTCAGCACATATTTTCCTATTAGAATTCATTCATTGAGCATGTTCATTCAGCATTTAAGATATGCACACGCTATCTGCTAATGGTTTGAGGAAGGGTTATGCCTTAAAATGTCACCACACATCAAAGCACATTCTTCCTGGTCAGTAGTACGAGCATCTAGAGATCCAGTATAATCAACGGCTTCATTTAATAAGGGTCAGTGGGCTTCTTTCCCAAACTGTGTTTTCAGCTTGTTCACCAAGAGGAGTTTCTTGGTTGAGCTTTGGTGGCAGCCATTATTACTTCATCGCTATTCTTTAAGTATACAACATCACTCTGAATTGATGCATGAACTTTATTTTTTGACAGAGAAAACATGGGAATCTCTTACAGGGACAAGTCTGGTAAATCCAGATGGATGGAAGGTATACCCCCCCCCAAGCACCATCATGTTTACTATCTTTTTTCCTGTAAAAATATCTGTGCATTCCTCAATATATAAAGCAGGTGAGAACCAAAGTCATGGACACCCTGAGAGATCACATAATTTAAGGCAATCTTTTTTATTACATATGCACTGAGATATGTTAGGACCTGTGATACTATACTGTATATTCTTCTGGCTGCCACCATTTGCTTCATTCAACAACATTGCTGTTTATACTATCCTGTCACAAGAGCTAACATTTCATGTATGGCATGCAGGCTACAAGGAAGTTGTGATGGAGCTGCCATTACTTACTAAGGTTCATATTAATGATGTAAAGGAGCAAGTTAGGCATTAGCCCATGAGTGCTTGATTCTAGTCATAATAACTCAGTTTTCCACCATTGTTAATGTATCTGCTCAGCTTTTCTTGAAGTTGGTGTTATTTCTGCTAATAATGATTTCCATAGGTAATCCATTCTGGGGTTAACTACAGTACTCACTGTGTAAAAAAGTATTTTCTTCTAGTTGTCGTAATGGTTTGTCCTACAGTTTGGAGAGAGTGACCCCTGGTATCTGTCATATTTTGTTTACAATTGAAATTCAATTCATATAAATGGTAGTGGTCTTTCATTATGTCATGCTTGTTAATAAATCCCCAGAAGACAAATCAGTTCTAATAGCATGAGACTTTATTCATCAAATCTGGTGTCATAATGTTTTTCCTTTAGATCTGTGACTATTTTGGTTGCTTTTCTCTGAACTTTATCTGAATTATGTCCCTTTTTTATATGGGCATCTGAACTGGGTAGCAACAATCAAGGTGCCGTCGAACATAGGCCCCATGTACAGTAAGAGAAATATTAAGCTCCTGTCTCTCGATCTAATATTTTGAGTTTTTGCCCACATGACTTTATTTACCCTAGCTATTGCTTCATTAGTTGTGTTGACTGATTAACTGAACTTAGTCATAAGGTTGCTCTGAGGACAAGCAATAGGTGTTTACAAAATTATACCTTAAAAAGGCTTTTTGCACATATGCAGTGTTTCATATGTGAGTTTGCTCAGGAAATATGGTCTATTGAGTTAGTTGTGAATAGACATTTATAACCAGACAAGCTGGATTGCCATTTTAATTTATTTTGAAATGCTGAATCAATTTTAGGACTTACTTTCAGTTAAATTGTGGACCTAGTTAGTCTGCATCTACTTAATATTATATGCTGAACATTTTAGCCGGCATTTAGTGCTTGTGTATAAAGAAATTTGCTAAGTACTGAACCAAGCATTCTGGTTATTGTGTGCAATGAATTCAGAAAAGAAAATAATGATAGTAAATATTTAATACTTTAGAAAATCTCTGGTGTTGGTCTCACCGCAGGAATGTGGAAAGGTGGTGGCTTGCAACTCTGAAAGTCTTATTCTCCTCAATGACCTCATTGGTGATTCTTTCCTCTGTCTGCACCTTTGCCCTCCTCACCACCTTGCCTGCTTCCCTCTTCTTTACTAGGTATATTTCCTTATCCTTCTCCCTTCCTTTTACCTCCTGAATGCCACCTTTTTTTTCCTTCACCACTTTTGCCACTTTCTTAAAGGACCATAACAATACATTTTTCCTTCTGCTATTATTCACTTCCTCCATGCAGATGTCAGTTGCTTTAGTTATACCCGCCATTATGTTTGACCACTGTGACACCACCCCTTCCTGACAATCCCCCCCTTTGAGGCAATTTCTGAGGCTGTCCCCCGTTTCTTTAAAACCCATCCTACTGAAGTCCAGGAGCATCATCCTTGTGTGGTTAGCCTCTCTTTGTGTTGTAATGTTATATCATACTGTACAGTGATCACTGGTACTCTGGGGACTGCCCACTGTAACGTTTGCAACACTGTCCCTGTTTGTAAGCACCAGGTCCAGTACTGTCCTGTCCCTAGTGGGTTCTTTGACTAGCTGCCTGAGAAAAGCCCTTTGTAGGGAGTCAGGGATGGCCCTACTCCTTGCCAAGGCTGCAGCTGGAAGGTTCTGGTCCATATCAGGTAGAGTTAAGTCACAAACTAGCAGCACCTCCCCCTTACTCACTATTCTGATGATGGTATCCCCAAGTGCCATACCTAACTTCTCTCCCTGGATCCAATGCTATCTTTTCCTCTGCATACATTTATAACTACCTGCAGGTTATGTTTGACCAACCAGGTCTTACATCTGGCCACGTGTTCTTAATTGATCTCATATCCTCCTTTAATTCCCACAATCTACTCATGGCCTCTCCCCCAAGTTGTTCCTTTGTAAAAAGATCACTAGTAGTACAGTGTAACCATGTACTTTCTCTGTATTGTTGTACCGTAACATGTATTTGTATATTTGCCACCAATCCAATCTGTATCTGAATGTTTAGGTATCACTCTGTATGTGTTAGCTGACATGGAACTAGTTAACGAGCATCCGCTCACTTGTGTTTTCCAAGATTTCAATAAAGAATAATGGATTGGTAACTAGCTATAATGAGTATCTTACACCCCCCGAGGGGTTGGATGCCACATAAACCCCGAGAGCAAAGCTAGAGGGGTTTATAAAGGCATCCCACCATGAGCATGTGTGTAAAATCAAAGTTTTAATTAGCTACTCATTCTTTATTTTGTATAATTTCTGGTTTCTATTTGTGCAGGTTTACTTTTAAGTTAGACAAGTAGATGCAGTACTTAAATGGTAGCATTTTTATTTTATTTTGCAACACAGAAAATTGGTTAATTTGAACTGTGCAACTGTTTTCAAAATAACATACAGAACATTGGTACAACTGCTTTGAATTTGTACCTTTTTAAACTGTTTTTAAACATTTTACTCACAGGTTATGTGGCTTTGTCTGGTTCGGAAATGTGCTCCATGACTGGAAAAAAAACCAGTGGCATTGAACAAATGTAATACAGGTAGTAACTATGCCTAGCTTTGTACAGATAAACTTAGGACATTGTTATTTTAAACTTTGAGTCCTTTGCATTTCTTGCTCAGTTTTTCTTTGTTTGGTTGCTATGGTTATCTTGCTTGGAGCTCTTGCAGTACCTGTGAAGAGAACAAGAGTTTTAATATGAGTTAGGCATCATACTGAATTATACATGTGGAGCAAAACATACCTCAGTTGTCCTGTTCACTGTCTTCCAGCACCAGGGGTCTTGACCTTTTTTTCAGAGGTGGGCAATTGTAGATCTTGACGGAGACTCCCTGTGCTACTGTGAGATGCTGACCGTGGTTTTTCACCAACAAGTTTTCCAGTCAGGTATGTGTGCCTTACACTACTGTGGCGAAAGCTGGCGCATGAATGTTATTATAACCAGCTGGTAATAATGACAGAATTACAAACGACTTTCCCTATGGAAAAAATAGAACCCAGTTATTATATAAATAAAAAAGCATATCTAGCTTCAGAACTTTAACCTTCATAGTGTATCTGTTAGCAAAGGTGCACGCTGCACCCACCTCATTCCTCTGATGCCCTTCCAATGGACCTTTGCTGCTCCAGGGTTCAATCTCAGCTGCTTCCCTCCAGTCAGAGTGCTGCTCTTCTTTCTGCTAAGTAAAGAAATGAATGGCCACATATTCAAACAATTTTCCATGGTCATCACTACTCTACCAACTGTACTCCCCTTATGTACACAGATGAGCTGGTCTTCTACATGAGTGCCAAAAACAGTACTGACCTCAATAGAAAATTGACAGCTGACCTAAGGAGTGTCCAGTCTTGGCTACAGTTGAACAAATGACTAATGAACACAACCAAATCCTAGGCCATGCTAGTAGGTACCCTATTTCATCTAAAGAACTCCCAGGTGCCATTGCAGGTGATTAGCATTAATGGTATCCCCCTAGACATCATCCAGTCATTCAAATACATAGGTATCACCTTGGACCCTTGCCTGGAATTCTCCCTTCATCTGACCAATACCTATAAGAAAGTCAATGTCAGATTAGGATTAGTTTACCAGGCTAGTCGGAATCTCACCCTCTCTTCCCACATGCCAGTGGCCAGGACTATTCTTCTCCTCGAGCTCCTATGACCTTCCCATATTCTCAAACACCTCCAACCACAATCTACACAAATGGGATGTGGCCTTTAATAACATCTGTCAGTTTGCGCTATCTAGCAGTCAACTTTTCCATCACCGTACCTTATATTCAAAGTTAGGATGGCTGCATCACGGTGAGATTTCTCCCTTGGGAATGTCATATTTAGTGTACTTAACAATCACACACCCTTATCCCTTTCCTCTCACCTGATACCACATAAAACTGCATACCCGCTCAGGTCTGCAGGCCGGGATTTGCTTTCCACTCCTAGGATTAAAACCAAACAAGGATCAACAAACTTTGCATCATCCACAGTGAAACTGTGGAACAAGATCTCCCCTAACATCAGACAATGCACTACTGCCGGCCCCTTTCGGGAAACTGCTCTTAAACCACCTCCTACAACCATATGCATGTTCCTGTACCTAGGTCCTATTACTGTAGACTAACAGCACTGTGTAATGATATATATGAGTAACTGCATTCTGCTTTGTACCCTATTTGACCTGCCACCTTGCTTATTGTATGAATGTAAATCTAGATCCTTATTGATGACATGAATCATACTGTAAATGCTTGAACTGCCTCTTTGTTTATTGGAGGTCTGAAAACCTTGAATCTCACTGTTGACTTGGATTGTATTACAAATGTTATGCATGTACTCCTCTCAGGTCATGCCTGAAAATAGGCAACTGCTTGTCTAGGGTACCTACCCAGTAAACAGAAACTAAATAAATAAATAAACGATGCTGGTTCTAAGAAAGCTAAAATGCTGTTACTGTACCACAGTCCTAATCTATACATTGTAGCTCTCTGATTTCTGTCTATCGCACTTTTATCCTGTCTGTCAACTAACCCTTGGCCATCACAGCAAGTGTTACACCAGTTTGGAAGGAATGTGACATGAAAACTCTTGCAACTTCTCCCACAAAAGCCAGTTTATTTCTGAGGACCACTGTCACCTTATACTGTGCAACTGGCTGTCAATTCCTATGGATAAACAGTGGCTTCTGCCCTGCTGGTCTCACTGTTGACTTGGATTGTATTACAAATGTTATGCGTCTACTCCTCTCAGGTAATGCCTGAAGATATGCAACTGCTTGTCTAGGGTACCTACCCAGTAAACAAAAACTAAATAAACAAATAAATGATGTTGGTTCTAAGAAAGCTAAAATGCTGTTACTGTACCACATTTCTAATCTATACATTGTAGCTCTCTCCCCCACCCCGGTCTCCCCTCCCCCTCACCTTGACTCCTCCTCAGACTCTCACCCTAGGTGACACACCTCTTTATCTCCTTCGCTACATACAAACACTGTCCTTTACCCTAGATGAATGCTTTTGAAGTTGTACTATCACCATTGGTACTATGAATGACATTGTAACCTTATTGTATACTAGTCACCTACTATTCAAGTATTGTATATAAACTGTTTGTTATTGTTGTCATTGTCACTGTTTGATATGGAACCTTTGTAAAAGAGCTCTGAGTTCAAAGGTATGATCCGAATCCCTAAATAAATAAAAATAAATAAAATGGTCATATTCTCAAACAAACCATCACGGCCCAGACAGCCTAAACCTCCTTTTCCTCTTATTCTTCTATGTTCACTATTACTCTTTTTCCCTTCTGATCTGTTTTGGACTTGTCTAAAGATAACTGTAATCTTCCTTCATTTACACTTAGTACACCCCTTCTAAGTACCCCCCATCTCTTCCTCTCTATCTGTCACAACCTTCTTCACCCTGAAAGTCCTCTTAAACATCACTAAGACTGCTGTAAATAAGTACACTCCCTAGTGTACCACACAGATCTTCCCCAGTACCCTTACAGTCTTGCTCAGTAATTCTATGTGACTGGACTCCTGCCATCCTTATTCTTTCCTTTCAGCCTCTGCTGACCTTGCATCATCCTTCTGATCACTTGCAATCAGCAAGAGTCCTTCCATTTCTTACTTTATTATCTAGGAATAGAACTGCCAGGTGCTATGTCACTATGAAATGCACCTTACCTTCAACCCACATGTGTACCACAAAGTGCATTACCTGTTCCATTTCTATCTGCTCACTTACTTCCATATCAGTTTGAACCCTGAACACTTGAAATGCCCTCCATGACTACTGTACCTTATATATAACCTCACAGTCACTGCCAACCAAAATCTCTGGAAAAGCAGCTGGGCTCTCTCCAGCCAATCTCCCATAAATGGGGAGGCACCACCATGTTGTCTGTGTTTGGCTCTGGCACCAGCTCCCAAAAAACTGCCAAACTGAAGATTAGAAGGGCTATCAGCCACCACATGCTGAACTCCTTTAATATGCCTCACCATAGAAGCTGTGTTTAACAGCAACCCTCTCAACACCAGCTGCCTAGTGTGCTGATATCCCAGTCAGGAGGTGCCCTCACTCCATCACAGCTGTGCTTTCACTTGCGCCTGTGGTCACTCAGGTAGCAGTACAGCTGTGGAGCTCACAGACCCCAGAAGGGAATATCCTCTGGGATGCTCAGTCTTTCACCCTGTGAAGGAGTGAGAAAGGGAGGTGGCAGACTCACAGAAATTATGTTAGCAATCTGAATTCTGTGTGCTGCTTATAAAAGCAGATGATATCTGGATAAAAAATAGGCCTTAAATGCAGAACAACATATATACATACTGGAACTGCAATGGCCCATAGCACCAGAAAGTCTCAAGGCAGTAGATATTTCTAGTGTCTCTAATAGGGATTAATCTATAAATCAGCTTCCTTCCTTAGAAGGTCTCTCTCACTATTAGCGTGAGAGTCTATCTCCTGAGCAGGAGACCTTAATCCTTCTCTGGCTTGAAAGGAATAAGCTGGGCTACCTCAAGTCAGTCTGGAGGGGTCTCTTAGACTCCTCTTTCATCATATGATTGGTCCCTTCTTCAAATTAGCAAATATTCAGGATTCAGTATCGCAGTATAACCAAGGAAAATAAGCATACATTACAACATACTTGATTTCAAGCACATAAGGTAACATCATTATAAACAGCAGTACAAAATGTTCAATAAAGACTTAATCTGTAACATTGGTTGAACCAGACATTCCTACCAAGAAGACAGAAAACAGGGGGGAAGGGAAACACCCTGTAACTAGTAACAAACCTATATCCATGACAACTGCTCAGATATTTTCTGCAGACTACCTTAGAGTCTAAAATCACTAGAATGTTTTTTATACATCCTACAACTGTATTTTAAGAATATACTAAAGTTAAAAAGGCAGAAGCAAGAAAGTATGGAAGATTAGCATGATTGCCTGCAAGTGGCCATCCTGCAGACAGAAAAGAAAGAAACACTACTGACCAGTCGAATTAGAGAATGCAAGATAGAGAAAGTATGCTACAGAAAGGTTTGTCTTTATTCTACTAGTTGTTTCCTTGCTTTATGTTTTTCAGGACAACAGACGGACAAACAGGGGCAGGGAGTGATCCTTGCCACACCCTCCCCAGCTGGCCCCAATGGCTCTGGCTTGTTTCTGAACCCCAGGTGGCTGGCATCACATGCAGAAGGGTTACTGCTGTGATGAGTTAACACATATCTTGGCAATAGCAATGAGCACTCCATTGTTGGCAACTCTTTGTTTTATTTTGTTATTCGTTATGCTCCTCTGGCCATGGACTAGGACCTCCTTCTGCTGCCTCCTAAGTGAGATGCCCTCCCTAATGAGATGCTGCTGCTGCTGCTACTGCTTTCCCCACACCCACCCATGACATACCCCTGTGCTGACCCCCAGCTTGTCCCCTTGGTCTGGGTGCTCCATCAGCTTCTTTGGCATTTCTTCCCTGCAGCCATTTGGCCACAAGAAGCAGAGATGAAGGTGTGGGATTCAGTCCAGGAGCACTACAGCTACAGTTTGATGCAGGAGTGGGCTGCTGGAGGAGCTTCATCTGCCCAGCTTGTATGTGCTATTTCCATGTTCTCCCTGCCCCCCCACACACTAGGAGTGCACATCAGAACTGGCTGTCAGCAAGACATGACACAGGCAACCAATGGGTGCACTCCAACCACCAAGTCTGTCACTAGCAGACCCCAGCACTGCCACCCGTGGTCATCCAGGTGACGGTAGAGCAGTGGGATGTGAGACCCTCGCTGGAGGCGGAGGAGAGACTCCTCTAGGATACTTAGTCCTCCTCCCCCCCCAGCTGGCTCTTCAATGGCTCTGGCTTGTTCCTGAACATGAGTCATCAGCATTGTGAGTGATACTGTAGCACTACTGCTGTGTCATCGGACTGGCTACTGCAGGCTACTCTTTATAATTTTTCCAGATAAAGAAATGTGATCTGGTGGTGCCCACATAGTGGTATGAACATCAAAAAAAATCTGTAAACCTTTCCCCTCCCACATACCATTACCATTATAACCCCTTCCCACCCACACTCACAAAAAAGGATCCTCTTCTGTAATCTTTACCCTTGCCCAAGACCCTGGCTACGGACCACTCACCCTGCAACACCCTCATTTTTCAGTATCCCTTACTCTAAACCCAACAAAACAGCCTGTACCTTCAAAGGCATGCAGGCCTGATGCTGAAGGTCCCCACCCTGTGCCCCTCATCATCAGTCTAAGGTGGGATGAGATGTCATAAAAAAGGTCCCTAGTACATATTTTAAGTTACCCCAACAACTAGTGAAGTAGCTCCTCTGGCTCCATCCCAAGTCTTGAGGCTCAGTGTGTGTGTATGTATGGGTGCGTGAATGAGTGTATCTGTGTGATCATTTTTCAGAACCTTCAAAACATAGTTAGGCAGCAATTCAGCAGATGGGGAATGTTTGTTTTCAGCACAGAAGGAGAGCAAAAGAATGCACTCACTGTCTCTCCTCTTAGGGCATGGTGACCAGGATTCTGGACACTGGACTTTAGGTATCACTAATGGACACTAATATAATTGATGTTTTCATCACATACTTTAATCCAAGCACTTCAATACAGCTATTCATCAGTGTCATGGCTGAGACAATGTTAAATTAATGTCCTAGTCTTGGCTCAAGGGCACATTATCCAGCATACATTGTATATTGCAAGACAAGTGGATTGCTTAAAGAGCACTCAGTACTTAGTAGGTCTGTTTAGTTTTGCATAACTTCAAGACCAACTAAACAAAGTCTGTATTGAAGAGTAAGGCCATGCTAAGTTTTATTCAAAGAATAAGTGTTATAGGCATTTATATTTTTAATTAAGACCAGGAAACTTTGACAAAGTATAATATTAAAGTCATAAATAATGACATCATTCTGTAACAACAATTATGATGAGCTATAACTTTTTAATACACATCTTGCCATCTTTTAAACTCAAAATCAGAGTGTCAGGGGTAAAGAAGGATAAGACTCTCAAAACGATGCCTTATCTCAAATATGAATGGGGGTTCAGAGTGGGTTTTTGGATGCTGCAGTGGGTTGGGGGAAACATTACTTTTTCAGGGTGGGCAGCAGGCTCTGTGAAGTACCATGTCATGGAGTCTTTGCCTGGCAAATTCTGTAAATTTTGCTATACATGGTGCTATGTGCAGGGCAGTACAAAGTAGTGGCTCTTCAAAACTATGCCTTTTCTAGGATGGCCACAAACTGGTGCATTTTTTTCCTCTGACAGCATAATGTGCCTTTTCCAGCTGTATGCAAGCCACCATCAGGTTTAGCCAAGTTATTTTTTTTATAGAGCTGGAACAGGTATTTCCGATGTACTAGAAATAGTTGAATTTGTTTCCTAGTATTCACTATTGAAAACATGACAAGAATCTTGCTCTGTCCCATTAACTTTCTCCCACTGAGATTAGCCCTAACAAAACTGATTCTGGGATTAAAATCTAGGGATGTCCCTGACCTTAATTTTATAGTTAATCTGTTTATCAAACCATTCAAGCAATACAGTACAATACAACATATGATACTGCACTTGTCCAGTCAGGTCTGCACCATAAGAAGACACGTGCTGTGATAGTAGAACATATAGTAATTCTGTAGACTGAGACATATACAGCAGGAGGGGCAAATAATCCTCCTGACCAGGTCATGGTGAGGTGTATGTGGCCTGCACACCAATGGTGGGGAAAGGCCCTCTCCACATTAGTAAGGACAGTTAAACTATATTTACTAAACATAACTTTAATTAATAAAATAGAGTACCTCTCTCTCTCTGGAAACCTTGCATGTTACATAGAAGCATAGAAACATACATGAAACATAGAAACATAAAATGTGATGGAAGATAAGGGCCACTGGGCCCAGCCAGCCTACCCAATTTTTTGTGTAAATGTTGTAAGCATTCTGCATATGGCAGGGATCTTTTAATCTCAAAAGATGTACTTAGCCTGGCATTACTCTAGAAACAACTAAACAAAGTCTGTCATGCAGGGTATGCCATATTAATTTTTATTTGAGGAAAACAGGCTTTTAGCAAGAATCAAAAATGTATTCGACCACTTATTGAATTTGTGGATGCCCAAGAATGGGCATCTTAAATTATAGCAGCATATAAAAAAAGTTTAATCTGGCTGTGTTCACCATGACCATGGGAAACTCACTGAAAACAATGATTGATTCTGTATTCGTAAATGTATAATTGGGTAGAAGGCAGAAGTAGGTTTTAAATTTGTACAGCAGCAATAATCTACAATCTACTGCAAGCAATTGTTTTTCAATTCAATTTTTGATAGGACATCCTTCATAGATAAATTCTGAAACAGCTATGGCATAATAGTATTGTGGTGGCAGAAAGCATTTAGGGTCTAGCATGTCTTCCTGTCTTGCCAAACAGCAGTGACTGTACCCCAGCTTGAGTGCAGACATATTTGTGAGCTAACTTGCTGGAATGTTACTCCTACTCATGTTACGTAACCCTCAACGCCATTCTGCCTCAGGAGTCTGTCTAGTTCTGCTTTGAAAAACTAAATAATCCTAGTACCATTATTTCACTGTATGGACTTTTGCACATGTTAATTAGCAGTGTTGCAATTGTATGGTTTTATGTTGATGGTGAATTAATGGGGGTGTGCCAAACTTTATGCCATGCATAGTCAGTGTGAAGTTAATACTTCACAAGCAATTTACTGGGTGAAGTAAAACAAACTCTACAAATTAAAATAAAAAAGCTTCTTCCCCAACTCTCATTAGAACCCAATAAGCCACTCTCTACCCCCAACCCAAATCCAATTGAAAACAAATAATACTTTAATACCATCTTACCTCACCTGTGATGGTCAAAGCACCCATTCTTTCATAATCCCTCTTACTCACCCCATCCCACAAAAACAACAAGCCCTCTCCCTCACCTATTAAGCACCCACTATTTTCGACCCCATCTGACACCCACCACCTAAAGAACCCCATAGTCAGACTCATTGGTGGGCATAAAGGAAGATGGGAATTAGCATAGATCTTCCTCTCACCACCTCAGTTGGCTGCCATCTGAATGAACGTAACTGAGTTTGTGCTTTCAGTAAAATTAGCTGCTTTTATTATTAATAACTTACTCAGTTTCATTCATTCAGATGCCAGCTGGCCGAGATGGTTAAAGAAGATTCTATGTGTGTCACCATCTTCCTCTCTGCCTGATGACATGTCTGTCTGTGATGCATTTCATTGGGTGTTGAGTGCATAACAGGGAGTTTAGGGTGACAGATACTGAGTGGATGATGGGAGTGGGGTTTGTCATTTTTTGTAGAGTGGGAGGAGGAAGGTGGGTTGCAACGTTAAGTGGATGGGAAAGTGAGGGAGGTAATCCTATAAATCTTTAGAGGTAAGGAGGGTGCTAAAACACTTTTGAATAGCTGAGGAACATATTAAATATTCTGAAAAGCATTTCTAAAGTGGAATTGCTATTCTGCCTGAATTGTGCCAGTGAAATTCTGTATTCCACACAGATTTTATAATGACCCTATCAGTGCTTACTTAAGTCTTGGTGTTTTTCAAACATGATCTCCATATGATAATCACTGAATTTACCCAGTTAATGAGTTCAAGCATCAAAACTGATCAATCTTGAATTTATTCCAATAAGTTTCATCTGGCGGGATTTTTCATGTAAGTGTCTTTGAACAGGATTAGACAATGTTTTAACTGGTTGTAATGGAGCTCAATCTTAGATGACATTAATTTTTTTAAATGCTTTCATCGGCATATCCTACAAGTAAGGAGGAGTATGGGTTGCAGGAAGGGAGCATGATGTGTCTATGTGTCTGATGTGATTAAAGCTATAAGGTGAAGATGTAGGACATTGCCAATTACACAGCTAAAGTGGAAACTCAATTTAGAAAACAGTTTAAAATGGTTGTCACTTTTTTACAATGTCTTACATTTTTAAAAATCAATATATTTAAGCAGTAACATGATATTATCTGATATACATATATATATGTGTGTGTGTGTGTGTTGCAAAAGACTTCATTAATGCTCCTGTTAGAGTCAAAGTGACGAAAGTTAGGAAATGAGCTGTAAGGGTTTCCCCAACATCCCACATACCCAAATCAGGCAAGAGTGCAGATGTGGGGTGTGCCTTGGGCTTCTCAAGCCTAACACTCACCCCATTCTCATAAAGTCTACACATCTGACCTTATTTCCAGATGGACTGGGGTGAGTGTTAGGCTTGAGAAGCCCAAAGCACACACCGCACACCTGCTCTCCTGCCTGGTTTGGGAGGGTGGGGCTTTACGGAAACCCAAACACATCATTTCCCAACTTTTGTCATTTTGACCCTAACTGGAGTATTAACCAAGTTTATTGCAACTTATTTCCTTACTTTTTGAGATAGCATAAACAAATCCTTCTTTTACTGTGGTAGCACAGGGTCCTTTGGATCTTGGGCTCCCATCCCTCCGTAGATGCGTATATGTTTGTAGCTGTAAAAGCACAAGGCCCTTACAGGCTCTGTGCCTCCATTTATAGGACAACAGCCACCAACTCATCAGCAGAGCCATCTTGTTATCCCACCTCATATAATAAGTATAGAAAATGTTTTAATCCCTGCCAAAACATAATTCTGTGCAGCTGTAACACCATTACATGCCACAGGTGCAAAAACAGATTTTAATTAGGATTTGAAAAATGACAGCTTACATGAGGTAGGGTAATAAGAAGGCTGTGTTTAAAATCTTGGGTCAAAATATTTTACATTGCCAAAGTTACAAGTGTGCATAGTGAAATTGCAATGAATGGTCATAACTTTGGCATTTTTTCATATTCTTACCCCAAAGTTTCAACATAGGCGTCTTATGACCCCACCACATGCACAAGGGCAGGAAAAATATCCACATCCTGCCCAAATGGTGATTTCACCAAATGACAGTGACATCACCTTTCAGGCAGGAGTTGCATAATGACAGTCATAGTGTTTTTGAAGATGGGTTCCCAAAAGGCCATGTTGAAAATGTGGGGTCAAAATCTCAAAAAATGGCAAAGTTATGCATAAAAGTTGAACCCCCTTTGAAATACATTGAACTGCATATGTCTTAATTTCTCATATTGCAGTCACCGGTTCCAGCAGCAAGACGTGTCTTTGATCGGAGAGTGGGACTTGAACCTGGGACCTGTTCAGGTGAATGAGGGTGTGTGGGGGTGGACTAGGGGTGTAGGGTGGTGGGTGCTGAGTGGGAGGTGGAGGAGGGAGATGGATCAGAGAGGGACCATTTTCTTTATTTCAGGTTTTTTTTGTTCAATGGGAATGTGGTGGTGCCAGTAGACACCAATGAAACTGAAAGTGATCGACAGGGATAGTGATTGGCGCGTACCACTAGACACCAGGGAACTGAAGAACAGTGATCTGCAGGTGGGGGGTGCCACTAGACTCCAGGGCAATGAAGAATGGTGATTGGAGGGTGGGAGGTGCCAGTAAACACAAGGGAATAGCCACAAAATAACAGAGATGGTGGTCAGAGGTTGGGGGGTGCCGCTAGACTCCAGGGAAATGTAGAACAGCAATCGAAGAGTGAAGGGTACCACTAGACACCAGGGAATAACAAAGCAATAATGAGTATGTATACAGAGGGATAGAGACAGATACTATAGATACAAGATAGATAAAAACAAATATAAATAGCACATTCATTCATTCATTCATTCTTTATTTATATAAGGTGCCTTTCTTAAAACCAAGGCGCCTGTACAAGTACATAAAACAATAAATAATTAGAACAGCACTAAAACAGTCATAAATCATTAAAAGATTTGCTAAAAAGATATATTTTCAAAGCTCCCTTAAAGCTTTGGACAGTGAACAATTTCGCACCTGACGAGGTAGAGCGTTCCCCAGGGTGTGGCTAAATATGTTTAATTAAAAGGGTGGTCACACATTTTCTTACGCTTACCCATATGGCTTCTGGCTAACATTGTGTGTACATGATGTAACACAAAGATATCAAATTAAGCCATATACTCTTTCCAGCACAATCTGCCTTATTTGGTGGAGCATTCCATTCATAAATCAAAACAAAAAATCCATGTGATATAAAGCACCCACTCTCAGTTGTGCTCATAACATAACACTGTAGAGTTTTTTTTTGTTACCAAATCACTTTGAAGTTTCAGTGTCAAACCTCTTAACAGCTCACCTTCACTTAATGGGGGACAGCAATCTGTGGGTAGGGTGTGCCACTAGTCACCATGGACAGCAGTGGAGAGTGGGTGGCAGCAAACATCAGGGAAACAGCAGATGACAGATCACGCTGCAGTTGGCAGCACCAGTTCAGCTGCGGATGCAGAAGTCAGGAAAATCCACTGCTATCATACAGAAAACGTGGGGAAGCACTCCTCTCGCTAATCTGGGCACCTAGTATTATGAGTGCCCAGAAAAAGTATTTGAGGCCTTAATTGTGAAACAAAAACATCAGCATCTAGCTAAACGGGGCCTGATTATCTAGGTTCTGGTGTTTTATTTTTAAAATCATAAGATTTTTATGTATTTTCCATGCTTTTTAGTTCATGAAAAAAATTAACAAGATGGCAGCTCATGGAAAAGGAATGGTCAAATGTATGGCAGCTTAGATTCAATGATAAGAAGTGCAAGGTAATGCACCTGGGAAACAAAAACCCAGGGGAAGAGTACACAATGGGGGGTGAGATACTAACAACAACAAAAATGGAAAGGGACCTGGGGGTAGTCATATCAGATGACCTAAAGATGGGCAAGCAATGTGAGAGGGCAGCAAGTAGGGCTGGAGGGATACTGGGATGCATAGGGACAGGCATCACCAGTAGAAAACAGGAAGTTATTATCCCTCTGTACAGACAGCTGGTGAGACCCCATCTGGAGTACTGTGTGCAGTTCTGGAGACCCAGTCTCCACAAAGACATAGACAGGATGGAAGCTGTCCAGAGGAGGGCAACTAAAATGGTGCAGGGTCTGCACCGGAAGACATATGAAGAGAGACTTAAGGAGCTTAATATGTATAGCCTCGAGGAAATGAGGGAGAGGGGGGACATGATAGAAACTTTCAAGTACCTCAAGGGAATCAACAAAGTCCAAGAGGGTAGCATCTTTCAAAAAAAGAGGTGTGCAAGAACAAGAGGGCACAATTTGAAGATGGGGCGGCTCAGAGGTAATTTAGAAGTATTTTTCACAGAGAGGTTGTGGATGCATGGAGCGGCCTTCCGGAGGAAGTTGTGGAGAGTCAAAATCAGTGGTGGAATTCAAGCATGCATGGGATAGTCATAAGGCAATTCTGGGGGAGGTAGGAAGAAGTAGGCAGCTGGTTAACTAGGATCTGCAGCTTATCCAGTAGGTAGGGAAATGGGCAGACTGGGTGGGCCAAGTGGTCCTTATCTGCCGTCAAATTCTATGTTTCTATGTCCCCTAGTGAAAAAGTATACTTTTTTATGAGGCCAAATCCTTTGTTGAATTTTCTCCTTCTATCCGGGAAAGTGAACTTCCCATTGACAACAATGGGAACTTAAAAATTGAATAACTTTGCAAAAGATTCATATTTTGTCATCAAACAAATGCATTGCAGTTCTATTACCCAAGCTGTTTCTACCAGAAAAAAATCACACCAGAATTTCACTCAATCTGGGCACAAGGCAATGAGGAAGAAACTGCAAAAAGTGGTGACTTTTAACTTTTTGACACTATCTGGGTCTTAGAATCCACACATCCATCTGGAACAAATCTTGCCATGTCAACAGATCTACCTCATGGGACAATGCATACCAAACTTTTTGCAAATCCATAAATCGGTTACAAAGTTATTAAAGTACAACATTTGAGGTTTAACATTAAATATGCTACTCAACCCTAACTATAGGGGCATGACCATGCCCCATACCCCTATAAGATATATATATATATATATATATATATATATATATATATATATAAAATATATATATATATATATATAGAAGCAAAAAACTCTGTTTAATGCATCAGTTAGGGTTGTTCTCAGCGACAAAAGCGAGGAAGTCGATGTTGGTTGAAACCCCTTTGCACCCCTCAGCCACCCCCCAACTGGAATCGAGGTGTGCAATGGGTCATCCGCCCTAACTGCCCACCCCATCACATGTGGAAAGAAGCTGAGAATAGGAGAATGGGGTGACAGTTAGGACCGATGACCCAATACCCGATTCCAGTAAATGGAGAAACAAAGCTTCTGCTAACATAACACTGGAGTAACATAACTCATTCGATAAACAAAAGTTTGCTCTAATTTCCCTTCTTTTTGAGCATGATAATGAAATAGTGAATGTAATGCAGCTGCGGGAGCACGGGGCCCACAGGGCCCCGCACTCCCGCCACGTGATGTCTTGTCACATAGTAACATTGTGCCCGCAAATGCAAATTGTAATGCGTATGGTGACGCAAAGCGAAACAGAAAGAGAAATGGTACTATAGACAGAAATGTTAAAAACAACGCAAAAGCAACGGCAAATGAAAACGCAAAGGGTAACGCACATGGTGGCATAAACGTGAACGGTAAGTGAAACTGGTACGGAACCGCAGGCAGAAATGATAACGGTAACAGTAATGTAAGCACACAGGCTGGTTTTCCCCAAAAGCTGTATAGAGAAAGACAGTGAGTAGAAAGAATGTATGCAAAATAATGACTCTCGGAACACAAAAAACAGGAGTTGGAATAGGTAAATTGCGTATATCTCAGTAACCGTACGACATAGAAAAAAAATGTAAAAAGTCATATGTATTAGCACTTTCCTGGCTAGTTTTATACTTAACCCCTGTGAGGGGGCTAAGAATTTTTCGACAAAAACTCCATATCTTACAGCGTTTTAGAATCCGGGCCCTCAAAGGGCCAATGACATAATGTTATCCTATGGGAAAAAACAGAAGTTCGGAGTGCCATAACTTTGCCTCCCTTAATATTTTCACCAAACCACTGAAAGGCACATCTGTGGGATGTTGGCTGTATCCTGCAAATTTCAACCCAAAAGACCAAATCGTTGTTTTGCAGCAGGCGACAAACGATTGCTGCAATGCGTTGGCTGCCATAATGTTATCCTATGGGAAAAAGCGTCAACTTAGGAGTGCCATAACTTTGCCGCCATGTAATATTTTTTCAATACAATACTGAAAGGCACATCTGTGAGATGTCGGCTGCGTTCCCTCCAAATTTCAGCCCCAAATTCCAAACCGTTGTTTTGCAGCGGGGTGCCAAAGAATTGCTGTCATTTCCCCACAGCCTAGAAAAGTACTGTTGCAATTTGCGAAAGTTTTCGCAAAAATTTGTGACACTTCATGAGCACAAAAGTACTTTGCAAAAGTACCTTTTCCAGAAATTTGAAAAACATATTTCTGGGGTGTTTTACCCCAAAATAAAGACATGGCTACGTCCTCAGGTCCACTAGGTGAATACAAAAAGAATTAGGTTGCTAGAGGGTCTCAATTTTAAATGCCAAGCATTTTTCTGATCACTAACTGAAAACAAAATGGTGGATTTGCAAAAGTAAGAGAGGCCATTGCTGAAAGTAAAATGCATTTCATGACACTGTCAAACTTTTTGTTAACTTTTCCCATTGACTTATAATGGGAAATTGTTTTTTGAATAACTTTTGAACCGTTTAATATTTTTTCATGAAATCTTTGAAAGGCACATCGGGGACCCCAGCCACACGTTCCCTGAAGATTTCGGGACGGTCACAAAAACTGTACAACCTGTAGGCGCGACCGTAGAATTCCAGAAAAAGCATAAACGCACGCGCAGATCACGCTTAATAACTCCACAGCCGTGTATCCGACCGGTACAAAACTTAGCAGATCCCAAGGCGTATGGGCCTTGATCGTGTATTCCAAATTTCAGGCAAATCTGTCAAACAGTTGCAAAATTATTAAGGTGCAAAATTTTAGGTTTAACATGTAAATGGCTCCTCAACCCTAACTCAACACTACCGTGCTACCATGATATATATATATATATATATATATATATATGTGTGTATATGTATATATATATATATATATATATATATATATATATATATATATAATAGTGGTGCATTTGCGCCACTGTAGTTAGGGTTCAGATGTCGCTTCTATATTAAAGTCAAAATTGTGCACGTTAATAACTTTGGACCCATTCAACAGATTTGTTTGAAATTTAGTATGCATGGTGGGGCATGGTAGATCTCTTGATTTGCCAAATTTTGTTTCAGTCAGACTTACAGTCTTTGTGTACAAAAACGCTGCAAATGCAAAATTATCTGGTTTCGGAGTCAGCTTTTGGGATTTTGGACATGGCCCTGTGTGGCTGTCATGTGGCATGCCACTCTGCAAGATGACTCATTCGAAAGAGCTTTGTTGGCCAAACATGCCGCTTTTTGTTTGGTGAAAAAATATTAAGGCAATCAAACGTTATGTCACTTTGAAGTTCCCATTATTAGTCAATGGGAAAATTTATATGTATGCTTTGCAAACAAAGATTGGGGTTCTGTCTATCCCATCCCACCTGGTGAACAAAGAATTTGCAGCCTCATGGTTCAAGAATCTTTGTCCCTGAGAATTCTTTGATCATGGTGTCCGCCATCTTGTTTTTAGTTTTCTGATAGGAAAAACACAAGTATCTCAGCTCAGGGGTCACACCTGAAGTAAAACGAGGATGGGTTTTACTCAGGGGGCTCCGATCTATCAAGCCATGCCTTTGGTTTCATCCAAATCAGTCAAAAAATAGAGTTATAAGCTTTTAAAATCTTTGATCGCGGCTCGCTAACGCTCTTTAATCGCGAGCCTGCAAATCCATTGATTGTAAGATTCTTTGGTCGTGATCTTGCATCGCAACCTAAATACATAAATATCTCAGCTCAGGGGTGGGCTAGGGACACAAATGATGGTGGGTTTTGATCGGGGGCTTCATTCTATTGAGGCATGCTGTTGGTTTAGTTCAAATTGGTGCAAAATTCGTGTTTCATCATTTTTTATTCTTTGATCATGAGCATGCAATTTCTTTGATTATGACCCTGCAAATTCTTTGATTGCAGGATTCTTTGATCACAATCGTGCATCGTGAACAAGTGACAAGATGGCCGGATTACAAATTCTAATTTCTCAGCCCAGGGGTTTCCTAGGAAGACAAATGAGGGTGGATTTTGCTCAGGGAGCTTCGTTCTGACAAACCATGGTGGTCTGTCTATGGCAATTCTTTGTATTTTTCTAATTACAGCACTTTTTATTCTTTGATCATGAGCCTGCAAATCCTTTGATCACAAGCCTGCAAATTCTTTGATCGCAAGACTCTGATCACAATCATGCATCGTGAGCGAGGGACGAGATGGCCAGATTAAAAAAACAATTTTCTCAGCCCAGGGGTAACATAGGAAGTCAAATGAAGGTGGGTTTTGCTCAGGGGGCTTTGTTCTGTCGAACCATGTGGTGGTTTACCACAATTCCTTCAATTTTTGGATTTATAGCATTTTATATTCTTTATTCATGAGCCTGCAAATTCTTTGATCGTGAGCCAGCAAATTCTTTGATTGTGAGATTCTTTGATCATGATCTTTGATCACAAAATAGGAACAAGATGGACAGATTTTTTATAGTGGAATAGATAGATAAATTTTACCAATTTTTAACATTGAATATCTTGGAAATGGTTTGGTCTTTTTACTTGAAATTTGGAGGGTGTTTACAACATGTCCTGTGGATGTGAATTGCGGTGTTTACGTGTCAGATGAGCACTCCTAACTAAACTAAAGGTCTTTGTATTTCATCTGATTTTTTGCTTTGTCTCAATAATTTATGAATAAAACTAGTGTTATTTTTTAATCAGAGACACAGTGGAGACTTTAGTAATGGCTTTCGCTACTGAGTAACGCCATTTGGCTGACATCTAGATGGATCGGCTGTTTCTTTTGTTGATCCTCTAATTGACAATAGGAGTGCAGCACATTATGTAATGTAGCTCTGTCTCTCTTCTTTGGCAAAAAGTTATTAGTGATACTCTCAAGCAGACTTTGTTAAATAATATAGAACTCTGAGTCTGTAAAGCGACAGATTTGGAGCGTGATGCTCAGGTAATTAAAAAGCCGGCGGGAACTTGTGGAGTAAGAGAGCTTTCTATTGTCTTACTCTAGCCGTAAGAGTCAGGGCTAAAATGTCATGTTTTTTTTTAATTAAACTGGCATTATTCACAATTGGCAGTTACCGACTGTGTGAATGAAAGAATGGATTTTTTTAGAGCCCATCATTGGCAAGTTGAAATGGCGGGCTTATAGCTATGAGCTGCTGAATATGGCGTAGAATAAGCAAGATTTTCATGGAAGATGAACCTGGAAGAGGACGCTTGGAACTTGGGTCAGCATCCAGAATATAAAGGTACTATGGTACCAACAGGGCTGTCTTGGCCTACTAAAGGTATGCCAGCATTGTCATGGGGCTGGGGTTAAAATATTTCAGTTAACCGTTTTAAATTTACTACGCTTAGTGGAGCACTTTTATTGTCATTTAACAGGGGTTCCTCATCGCTCCACTGAAGTGAGAGAGGAGATGGCAAGAGAAGTCCTCGACATTTCAATATTCTGAGTGCTGCATGGAGGTGGAGTGGGCTCTCAGAATGGGAGCTTATCCTGGGAAATAGGTTAGAACTGTATCTATGAAACAAAATGGACGGGATTAGTGGAGAACAGAGACTTGCAGAAGGGGGTAATCCCCCCCCCCGTAAGGTATTGTAAAAACCTTAGAATAGGTCCTGTTCTTTCACTACATCTGGGGTTTATAAGGTGGAGGTTGCCTTATATAACCTAAAAACATTTCGACCTATATAACCCGTGGACTCCCGGATCTGCGAGCATGTGCTTTGTTAATTCGCTCCTCTAAATCCCAGAACGGTTGAGTATTTTAAATATATAAAAAACAGATGAGGAGCCAGGCAAACTTAAACCACAGAAGGACTCCTTGACTGGAGCCTACATTCAGTCCATATTATCAGCCAGTATTAGACTAATCTTGTGCTCCCACTGTGCCGTATATGGGATAGACTCAATATGCTTTGAAAGCACCATTGCATACGTAGTCCTTAATATATTAGATATTTTTTGAAAAGGGACTAGCCATAGAGCTGGACAGTTTAGTTGATGGATGTTTGTAAAGAAAATGTTTAAGGTCATTAAATGTTTTTCTGGGCTTCTACCGATTTTTGAGACTCCTTAGTATAAAAAAGGAGCTGCTGAATTTATTTATTATTTTAAATCATGGATTCCCTATGAGAAGAAGGCTTGAGCACTTCATTACCTGATTTAAGAATAAATGGACTCCGGAAACTGGAGCCGTATTGTTGTATATTGAAGCTTAATGATTTCTGAATCTTTAGAATGTCTAACTGAAAGTTTCATCTCATCACGGGACATTTAAGGAGATTCTGTAACCTTTAGTGCATGCAAACTATCCAAGACTAAAGAGTAAATATGGAGCTTCTACTTATGTGCAAAGTGATGGACTTCTGGATGTAGTGAGCCTTTTGTTTGATAAGTTAAATTAAGTCTTATCTGTGCTTAATGCATATTTTATTCATTTTATAACCCAGCTACTCAGAATTTTCTTAGGCACTTTAGGTATTGGCCTTAACCTGTCAGATATACTGGTTGCAATGACTGTTTAATTCTGTTTTTAGGAATTATAGTATATTTTAGGTTTAGTATTTAATAGGAACAGATGGCTGACTTAAATACAAATTGATTTCTTTTGCTGCTGTTGTATGTATGTTAACATGATATAAGACAACACATTAATTGAGATACTACCAGAATGTTATTGTTCTGAAACAAGGTTCTTATAATAGAATCTTGAGTGCCAGCAGTTTTTAGAGTCAAATTGAATTGGTATATTTATTTCCTTTTGTTTGTTGCATTTTGACATAAGTCTGCCACACAAAGGTAATTTAGTGTATCTAATATTGAAGTTCTAATTGTGCTGCAGTATACTATGTATGTATTTGTCTTCTAGTTTTACTTTTTTAGATTATTGTAAAGGCTTATGCCAAACAATAAACTTTTTGATTGATTGATTGATACTTTTCTATTCTTTCTTAAAAAGTAAGGACATTCTATGCAAAAAAACTTCATTAATGCATAAGTTAGGGTTGTACTACAGTGACAAAAGAGAGGAAATTCAATATTAGGGTTGCCACCCCTTGCACCCCACCCCCACCCTGCCCCCACCAACAGGCATCGGGGTGTGCGTTGGGGTCATAGGCCCTAACTGTCACCCCATTCTCCTACACTGCACCATCTTAGCTTGTTTCTACATCGACGGTGTTAGTTAGGCCAATGACCCAGTGCACCCCGATGCCTGTTGGTGGGGCGGGATGGGTGGGGTGCAAGGGATGGCAACCCTAATATCAAATTTCTTGCTTTTGTCAGTGTTGAACAACCCTAACTGATGCATTAATGAAGTTTTTTTTTTAGAAAATATATTTATATTATAGTGGCGTGGTCGCCGCCACTGCAGGTAGGATTCAGATGTCATTTCTATGTTAAAGTCAACATTTTGCGTGTTAATAACTGTGGACCCATTCAATGGATTTGTCTGAAATTTGGTATGTGCAGTGGGGCGTGGTAGATCTCTTGATTTGCCTAATTTCACTTTGGTCAGACTTACGGTCATTGGCCCAGATATTCAAAAGTGTTGCACATGGCGCAACAGTGTTGCGCCATGCGCCAGCTCTAATGCTTGACATGATATTCAAAGGAAAAGTGCGCCGCACAAATCCTGATGTGCTGGAGCGCATCAGTAATGTATGCAGGCATAGGTGGGGGGGGGTCGTGCCCATGCATAACCTGTACAGCCCAATATTCAGCCCAGGATGTGCAGAGTCATGCATGTGCAACCCCTACCTGCGCCTGCACAAAGTTAAGCCCCAAAAAAAAAGGAACAAGTGATGGCCACCCACAGGTGAGCTGCCGCATTGCAGGGCACAACACGGCAGCTGCCACCTGTGGGAGGCCACCCGAGTTCCTGCAGCACCTGGCGGCAACTCCTCCTGCCCGATCATGGGCATCCCTGAAGCACAATCCCCCCATCCAATATCCCTGGTGGTCCAGTGGACCGATCGCTACCTGATCGCTGGCATCCATAATGCATAGCAGACCCATACCACCCTGGTGGTCTAGTGTACCCCCCTTCCCACCCGCGCACTGAGCACCACCACCCGCTCCCCCCGTCAGTTGGCGGGCGGCAGCACCCCACCTGCCTGCCACCCTGTCGCCTGCCGACTGACAGCTCAGTAGGGCTGCACGCTCATTGGTTCACAGAGTAAGCCAATGGGCATGCAGCCCATACCGTACTACTCAGTCCAGATATGTGAAGGAATCATTCACATATCTGGACTGAAAATAATCTGATAAACTACATGCCCATTGGCTCATGCTGTAGAACCAATGGGCGTGCAGCCTACAAACTGTCAGTCGGTGGGCGGTGAAACAACGAGGCGAGAATGAATGCTACCATCCCGCTAACTGACTCGAGGAGGGTAAATTGAGTGAGCTCCAGTAGATGGTAGGGAAGAAGACCTGAACCACCAGAGGTAATGAGGCTCTGTTATATTACGAATGCCTGCGATGACGATATTCGATCCACTGGAACAAGATAACAGATAGAGGTGACTGCGATGCCCGGTGGGCGCAGAGAGTCACTATACCACCAGGGATATTGGACGGGGGGGAAACTATACTGATGCCCATGATCGGGCACATAGAGGTCCACTGGACCACCAGGGATATTGGACTTTTTTCTTTAATATTACAGGAATGCCCGCTATTGGGCTGCAGGGGGTGTTGGTCCCTGATGGCTGCTGCCTGGCAGGGTGCCAGGTGGAAGTCATCGGGGATCGGTGCACCTGCATGCTAATGGCATGCAAATGGGGCCTTAATGAGATGCAAATGGCCCCCTGTGCGCCTTGCATAAATTATGGCCCCATTTGCATGTCACCTTTTGAATATTGCAGGTGCTGTGCATGGTGTAATGGCACGTGCACCAGTGCATCTCCATGCTCCACTCTGGCCACTTGCGCTGGTGCAGTGCCACTGCACCATGCACAGTGGGGGTGGCCAGAGTGCGATATTCAAAGCTGCTGTGCCATAGCGCAGCTCCGTTGAATATCACCCAGGCCACACCCCTGCACAACAAAGTTGAGCTGCGCCCAAGCTTGCACCACAGCCTGGTGCAGTTTGAATATCAGGGGCCTATGTGTACAAAAACGCTGAAAAATGCAAAATTATCCAGTTTTGGAGGCAGCTTTTGGGATTTTGGATATGGCCCTGTGTGGCTGTCGTGTGATGTGCCACTCTTCAAGATGGCTCATTTGAAAGAGCTTTGGTGGCCGGACATGCCGCTTTTTGATTGGTGAAAAAATATTAAGGCATTCAAACGTTATGTCACTTTGAAGTTCCCATTATAAGTTAATGGGAAAATTTATATGCATGTTTTGCAAACAAAGAATGGGGTTCTGGCCATCTCATCCCATCTGGTGATCAAAGAATTTGCAGCCTTGCAGTTCAAGAATCTTTGTCCCTGAGAATTCTTTGATCGTGAGGTCCGCCATCTTGTTTTTAGATTTCTGTTCAGAAAACATAAATATCTCTGCTCAGGGGTCACTCCTGAAGTAAAACTTGGATGGGTTTTACTCAGGGGGCTCCGATCTATCTAGCCATGCCTTTGGTTTCATCCAAATTGGTAAAAAAAAATAGAGTTATAAGCTTTTAAAATCTTTGATCATGGCTCGCTAACGATTTTTGATCGCAAGCCTGCAAATTCTTTGATCGCGGTCTTGCATTGTGACCTAAATACACAAATATCTCGGCTCAGTGGTGGGCTATGGACTCAAATGAGGTGAGTTTTGATCAGGGGGCTTCGTTCTATTGAGGCATGGTGTTGGTTCAGTTCAAATCAGTGAAAAAGTCACGTTTCACCATTTTAAAGTCTTTGGTCATGAGCGTGCAATTTCTTTGATCATGAGACTACAAAATCTTTGATTACGAGATTCTTTGGTCACGAACGTGCATCATGAGTGAGGGATGAGATGGCTGGATTAAAAATTCTAATTTCTCAGCCCAGGGATGTCCTAAGAAGACAAATGAGGGTGGGTTTTGCTCAGGGGGCTTTATTCTGATGAGCCATGGTGGTGGTTTGCCGCAATTCTTTGTATTTTGCTATTTAAGGAGTCAGCCACATATTTCATAGAATTTAGCTGGTGTCATTGATAGAGTCGCTAACAGACTTGCCAATTGAAATATTTTTTTAACTACGGCATTGCTCAATGAATCCTCAGGCCTAGTTTAGCTCATAGTCAAGCCAATTCAAGCTAATTCATTTAGAACGGCTAATAATTGTCTGGTTCTCTGGATATCTAGTGTCACCTGGGAGTACCTAGTTAAGTCAATTGAGTCAATTAATTAATTGATTCAGCTGACTAATTGGTTGGCCTGAGAGTTCCATCAATTCACCCTAACATTTTTGCATGTGAGTTGCTATACCAAGGTGCTGTGCACAGACTCTCTCAGAACCTGACTGAACCTCAAGAAGGAGAATAAGGAAGGGAGCACTCAGGATACAGCCAGCAACATTTCACCCTGGCAAAATATATAGAAAAGAATGGGAACCCTTCCAGTTGGGATTATAGATTTTAAAATCTCCCTACTACTCCTTTTTCTAATATTTAGCCCCAACATAAATTTCCCTGGAACTTTATCGTTTCCATCAAAAATATGTTCTATGTGCTAAAGCAACAAAGTCAGCTTTATTGGTATTTAGTAGAGCCCAGGAAAACTGGAGACTTTGGAGACTTGAAAATTTGTTCTAAGTATTCGGAGTCTGAGAGTGTGCACTGAACCCAGATCTAAAAGCAAGTTGCTACTAACTTAATTAATTTAATTAAAATAAGAAAATCTTGGTGCAAACATTTACACATATGTATTTATAAGCTGCATGGAGAAATAGGAGCCAAGTCTTAAGATCTGTGAGCAGAGATATACCTTGTACTCTCAGGGCCTTTTATTTTACCTTTGCAGTGACCAGCATTGTTTGGAGACAAAGGACAAATAATATCCAGCGTGAAGGACAAAAGAGAGGATTAGAAGAACGGAACCTAAGGGACACATCAAAAACTTTGTGGACTTGTGCCTCCTCAATATCCCTAAGGGAAGGTGAACACTCGTTCTATACACGATAAAGGAAACAGCGTATTAGCAGAGAGCAGTGACAGAATACTGTGGAGGGATTGAAGGATGAATAAATAAATCAGATAGTTGAAAGCTGCTGAAATACATGTAAATTGAAAGAATGGGACCACTTTTTAGTTTTTAGTATTTTTAATATTTATTAATACACTTCAATTGCTATTTTAGATCATACCAGAGTTTTTATAAGACTAAGTTTCCTTGTATGTTTGGATATTAAGTATCTGGGTTAATCCTGTTATCCGAGCTTGGTCTTGTTATTATTTGCTGCTGTTACTTAGATGTACTAATTTTGTACTAGTATTTATTACATAGTTTTCTCATTTAGAATTTAAAAACTTATATAGAGTATAATGGATAGGCAAGTGTGTGTTATGGATTTTTATTACACACATTTTTATTACACACCCTCGATGTGTGATGACCCATAAACCTTGAGAGCGAAGCGTGTAAAAAAAAATCCTCAACACACACTTGCCTATCTTTTATTTTTTATAATCACTGGTATTTAGGGCTGTTTGCACAGCTTAGCATGACATTGCGTGGCTTTGCGTGGCTTAGTGCAGCTTTGCGCATCTTTTCATGTCAACCAGCCAGTTGATATAACTTTTTAAGCTGGTTGTTATTGGGGCTCACCAGTAATTACAGCATATTTGTTTCCATCTCACGGAGGATTTTTTTCCTCCTGTGACATAAATACTATTCATTAAACTTTATCACTAGGTCCCCAGCTATTCAACATAAAAAAGGAGGAAAACAGCCTTAAGTGCCAGCTAATATACGTGGTGCAAACTGGAAGTGGGAGAGTAGTCATGAACAAAGGTGGGTGGGCTAGGGACTCAAATGAGGGTGGGTTTTGATCAAGGGGTTTTGTTCTATCGAGGCATGGCGTTGGTTTGGTTCAAATCAGTGAAACACTCATGTTTCACCATTTTTTATTCTTTGATCGTGAGCATGCAATTTCTTTGATCACAAGCTTGCATATTCTTTGATCAAGAGATTCTTTGATCGCTATCGTGCATCGCAAATAAGGAACAAGATGGCCGGATTAAAAAATCAATTTTGTCATCCCAAGGGTGCCTTGGGAAGACAAATGAGGGTGGATTTTGCTCAGGGGGCTTCGTTCTATCGAACCATGGTGGTGGTTTACTGCAGTCCCCTGTATTTTTACATTTTAGGTTTTTTTATTCTTTGATTGTGACACTGCAAATTCTTTGATCGCAAGCATGGAAATTCTTTGATCGTGAGATTCTTTGATCATGATTGTGCATTGCAAGCGAGGGACGAGATGGCCAGATTAAAAAATCAATTTTCTCAGCCCTGGGGTGCTCTAGAAAGTCAAGTAAGGGTGGGTTTTGCTCAGGGGGCTTCGTTCTGTCAAACCATGGTGGTGGTTTACTGAAATTCCTTCAATTGTTTTGATTTATAGCATTTTTTTATACTTCGTTCTTGAGTCTGCAAATTCTTTGAACGCAAGAATCTTTGATCACAAAATAGGGACAAGAAGGCCAGATTTTTTTATAATGGAATAGATAGGGACATTTTACTAATCTTTGACATTGAATATCTGGGAAACGGTTTGGTCTTTTTACTTGAAATTTGGAGGATGTTTACAACATGTTCTGTGGATGTAAATTACAGTGTTTACATGTAAGAAATTTTTTTTTGGCGAAGATATGGTGTGATACAGTTTACGTTTTGCAGACAGCATTTTGCTTGTGGTGGTGGCTTGAAATTGATAGGATACCTAGCCTTAGTGTCATGGATGTAGTTTTCAGTCATTGTGTGTGTTAAATGTCAACAGGTGCAGAACTGTGCCACTCTGATGAATGAAAATTTCAACCTTTGACATGTTATATCTCGGACACAGTTTCATCTTTTTACTTGAAATTTGTAGAGTGTTGATGGCATATCCTGTAGTTGCAAACTGTGGTGTTTACATGTTGGACAATATATTTTTGTGGAGATGTTGCATAGCACAATTTATGTTTTGTGGACAGCGTTTTCTATTCTTCTGCTAGATTAACATTTGTTTGGTGGCTGGCCTTGCTGTTGTCAATGTACTTTTTAGTCATTAGGCATGTAATGTGGCCCGACTCTTACAAGTTGGTGGGCCCCGACTTGCGCAACTTTCTACTTTTCCATTCTTTCTTAAAAAGTAAGGACATTCTATGCAAAAAAAAATTTTTTATGCATCAGTTAGGGTTGTTCTACAGTGACAAAAGTGAGGAAATTCAACATTAGGGTTGCCACCTTTGCACCCCCGCCCACCAACAGGCATCGGGTGTGTGTTGGGGTCATTGGCCTAATTCTCACCCCATCCAATATGTAAACAAGCTGAGATGGTGCAATGTGGGAGAATGGGGTGAGAGTTAGGGCTAATGACCCCAACACACACCCTGTGCCTGTTAGTGGGGGTGGGGTGGGGTGCAAGGGATGGCAACCCTAATGTCGAATTTCCTCACTTTTGTCACATAGAACAACCCTAACTGATGCATTAATGAAGTTTTTGCATAGAATATATATATATATATATATATATATATATATATATATGTATATATACACATTATAGTGCATGATCGTGCCACTATATTTAGGTTAAGAAGGCACTTCTATGTTAAAGTCGAAATTGTGGGTGTTAATAACTTTGGACCTGTTCAACAGATTTGCCTGAAATTTGGTACACATGGTGGGGCATGGCAGATCTCTTGATCTGCCAAATTCTGTATTGGTCGGACTTACGGTATTTGCACACAAAAATGCTGAAAAATGCAAAATTATCTAGTTTTGGAGGCAGCTTTGGGGATTTTGTCTGTGGCCCTTCGCAGCCATCATGTGGTGTTCTGCTCTATGAGATGGCTCATCTGAAAGAGTGTGGCTGCCCAAACATGCCACTTTTTGTTTGGTGAAAAAATGTTAAGGAATTCAAAAGCTATGCCACTTTTAAGTTCCCATTATGTCAATGGGAAAATGTATATGGTTATTTTGTAAACAAAGAATGGGGTTCTAGCAATCTGGTTCCACCTGGCGGTTAAAGAATTTGCAGCCTCATGATTCAAGAATCTTTGTCCCAGAGAATTCTTTGACCGCGAGGTCTGCCATCTTATTTTTGCTTTTCCGACCCTACAAATTAAAATATCTCAGCTCAGGTGTCACAACTGAAGTAAAACTTGGATGGGTTTTACTCAGGAGGGCCTCATTCTATCAAGCCATACCTTTGGTTTGATGTAAAATGGTATAAAAATAGAGTTATTGCATTTTAAATTCTTTGATCACAGCTCACTAACAATCTTTGTTCGCGATCCTGCAAATTCTTTGATCGCGAGCCTCTATTGAGGCATGGCAGCAGTTTACTTAAATTCTGCCTACAAGTCAAGTTTCAGCATTTTTTATTCTGTGATTGTAAGTCTGCAATTTCTTTGATCATAAGCCTGCAATTTCTTTGATCGTGAGCCTGCAAATTCTTTGATCGCGAGATTCTTTGATCACGATCCTGCATTGCGAGGGCACAACGAGATGGCCCTTTTAAAAATTACATTTTCGCAGTCCAGGGGTGGCCCAGGAACACAAATGAGGGTGGGTTTTGCTCAGGGGCTTCATTCTATCAAGGCATGGTAGTGGTTCCATCGCAAGGGAGGGACGAGATGGCCAGATTTTATAATGCATTATAGTAATGGTGCTTTAAATCCTGTAATATGATTGGCTGAAACCAGTGGACCTACATTAATCTTTTATTAACATGCATATTGAACCATATCACAAAAGCATTGATATGTATAAAAAATAGCCAAATGTTCAAATAGTATTTCATGGTAACATTCTATAACTACCCTACTGTCCACCATTGAGAACCACGGCTGCTGCTTCATACCACCACCTTGCATCTTAATCGCTTAACTTTATTATGGATCGTGTGTAAAAAAAATAAAATAAAATTAAAAACATTTACAACTTTGGAACACCGGAGTAGATACTGGCGGCTAGATACTGGCAGTGACGCATGTCAGGAAAAAAGAAATGGAGCTGTCTTTTTCAATAGTAGCAGTCGAAATGGACACATTTGTGGATAGCCTGAATGGCAATGACAGCTGTGACTCATCTAATTTTGAGAGTTGGACACCAGATGTAGCCGTGGCAGTCATTAATGAAGTAGACTCCCTCTCCTAGTCATCAACAGTTATAGTTCTACAAACTGAAGTGACCCCAGCTGAAATCATTCCCAATGTGGCACTGGATGAAACCCCAAGCAATGTACAGCAAAGTCCATGCTGTACCGTGATTCTGAGAATTTGGTCTCTGCTGACAGCAGTGCCAACAGTATCTGTACAAAGCAAAACCACCCAGCAAGCAGCACAGCAATTTAACATGACAGGAACTGCTGGCATGACTGATACATCTGGCATAAATGTTCAAAACATGCGAGGACAGATTGCAATAATCAACATCTCATAAACAAAAAAAAAACTGATTAGTTTTTAAAAACAATTTTGAGTCTTCCGTAAGAATATATGATGTAATATAAATTTAATATTTGAGTTAAGCCATTTGTTTCCAGTCACCAATATTTTTGACATGTCTAAGTGTGGGCTATATGCGGATGGGGTGGGGTGTTTTTTCCCAATCTGATTGAACTGCCGAAAATGGTATAAGCTGATTGGCTGTGGGGTAAACTTTTCTGTCATTTGCAGCTGTTCCCAATGTATGTAATACCTGCTTGTTTCCAGTGACCACAATTTTCAAACAACATGAAGTCTTGCTGTATTCTGACAATAGCAGTGAGTCCCAACCTTCGAACTGCCCCGGAGATGAAAGCATTAACTTTCCATGCCAGGCATGGAACGCTGAGCTCGAGCTCGGTTGAGACTCTGTCTGTTGCTGTTTAAACTCAAACTGTCAGATTCTTTACTCCGCCTCACTGAACAGTCGCTCCGGAGATTTCTCCTTCTGCTCGGTTCAATTTGTCGGTTAAAGTACTGCTTTTCTCGGTTTTCGACCAAATTTAAACTGTAACCTGTCGGTTCAGTCTCCGTCTGTGGTATTTGTGAGTACTAGATAGGTTTATATTATTTTCTATTCTGTGTGGAACTTATAAATGGTTCATCGGTTCGGTTTGAACCGATCAAGTTGTTAAAAAATCTCTATTTGTACTTTTAGTGTGTGGTTACTGGTTCTTATCAGTTCTAAAAAAAACAGATTTTATTACGTTTTTTTCCATGACCCATGACATGGTCAGAAACCAATAAGAGGATCTTGCCTGGCGGATTGCCATTAAAAGGGTAAGTTTGGTTAGGACTGGCACAGTGTCTGAGAAACCCAAAAGAAAAACTGGGCCCACTGGGTTTCAACACTGCAGTGTGTGTGGGGAAGTCTTTGCTAAGACTGACCCCCACACCACCTGTGTTTATTGTCTGGGGTTTGACCACCTCAAAGCAGACTGCCAGATTTGTAAAAATGTTCCTGCAGCTACCCTAGAGAAGAGAGTTGGTAGGCTCAGGGAAAGAGAGGCCAAAAAGTCCGCTGAACTGGATGGCCAGCCCGGTTCGGTTCAAACCGAACCAGAAGGAGTGCCCTCTGACCAGGGCAAGACTTCTTCGAGCAAAAGGAGAGCCGATTCTGAGGAGTCAGTTCCGGCTAAGAGAACAAGAAAGGAAAAATCAGCTGGTGTGGATCCAAAACTTTCTTCTCCAACCGCTGAAGAAATAAACAAAGCGATAAAAATTGTGCAGTCGCTTTCCCCGGTTCCGACCGAACTGGCACCATCAAGGAGGCGCTCGGTTTGGCCGGTTCCACTGGTTCAAGATTATGATTTAGAGGAATATTATGAACCAGAGGAGGAGGAAGAGGAGTATGAGGAAAGTGAATGTGGTTTTGAAAGTCTGGATGTGCCCATTGACCCAGACATCTCCCCAGACAGACCTTCAGGAGTGTCTCCTTCTAGGCTTTCTGAGTCCCCATCCCATGTCATGTTTTATAAAAAAAGTGGCTGAAACCCTCCAGCTTCCTATGGAAGAAGCTGTGGATGACCAGGAGGAGCCTGACTATGTGGAAATGATGGATATCCCAGAGTCTAGGAGGCTGTCTATTCCCTTACACAAATCTTTTGGGAAACAAACATTTAAGATTTTAAAGATTCCTAATACTATACCTCCTGTGGATAAAACAATGGACAAGAGGTATACATTGTCAGGCTCAGATACGGAGTTCCTTACACAACAATGCAGCCATGTTGGAGTAGTGCAGGCTGCAGCCTGTGATAAGGCAAATATTCCCTTGGCTTCACACCCCCCTGACAAGGACTCCAGGAGGATCGATGCCATGGCAAAGAAACAGCACATGGCAGCATCCTTGGGACTCAGACAGGTCAACTATATGGCCTATACTGCTAGGTATCAGAAATTCAGATGGGACACTGTCACGGCTTTGGCAAAATAGGTTCCTAGCCAGCTTGCCAAGAAGCTGGAGCAGGTGGCTGCTGATGGTATCGAGGCATCCAAAGTGCAATTCCATGCTGCAGTGGACTCTAATGATGTGTCATCTAGAGTCATGGTTACATCTGTGGCACTTCGCAGAATGGCTTGGCTCAGATGTACTAGCCTGTCACAGGATACCCAAACTAAGGCCATGGATTTTCCTGTTGTGGGTAATTCTCTGTTTTGGGAGCAAACAGAGAATTACATGAAGAAAATGGACGAATATAGGACTACCTATAGGAGTGCACAGGCCAAGGAAAGGCAGGCCACTCCTCAGAGGCAGCATCCCAGGGGCAGGGGCAGGCCTTTTCATAGGCCTTTCTACCAAGCCCAGGCCTCCTCTTCTGCCTATGCTCAGAGGGGGTTCTTTAGAGGGAGAGGCAGAAGAGGTACAAGCAGACCTGCTTCCACCCCTCAGCCAAAATCCCCTGCTAAACAGGCACCCTGATGGGTTTGCCAGGGCCGATTCTCAACTACCTGTAGGGGGCAGGCTGGCTTACTTTGTCCAGGACTGGAAGTCTTTAATATCAGACAAGTGGGTCCTGGAAGTAGTAAGCCAGGGACTGGTTCTCAGCTTCAAAAAATTCCCAAAGCTGAGAACCAGATCCTTTCCTCCTGCAAATCCTTCAGAGGCACTTGCCCTAGAGGCAGAGGTCTCTTCCTTCCTGGCTTTCAGAACTGTGGAAAGGGTTCCATCCCTACACCAGGGCAAAGGTTTGTACTCCAGGTACTTCCTTATCCCAAAAAAGACAGGAGAATGGTGGCCCATCCTGGATCTCAGATACTTAAACAAGCACCTTTTAAAAACAAAATTCAAAATGGTGACTCTGGGAATAATTCTACCCTCTCTAAGGCCAGGGGACTGGCTAGTCTCCCTGGACCTCAAGGATGCCTATTTCCATATTCTCATCAGAAGCTCCCATCGAAAGTACCTCAGGTTCGAGCTGACCTCAGGCCATTACCAGTTCAGTACAATGCCCTTTGGTCTAGCCTCTGCTCCAAGGGTGTTCACATAATGCCTGGCAGTAGTAGTTGCTTCTCTAAGAAGGCAAAGGATTGCCATCTTCCCATACTTGGATGACTGGCTCATAGTAGGCCAGTCCCCAGACCAAGTCAAGTTACACCTACAGATAACTCAGCAACTGCTCACCTCTCTGGGTTTCCTTCTGAATCTTTCAAAGTCAGTTCTAGAGCCTGTTCAGCTCCTCACCTTCATAGGTGCAGAGCTAGATACAGAAAAGGCCAGAGCCTTCCTTCCCCTAGACAGGGCAAGGACCCTTATCGCACTGGCCTCCTCATTCACCCTACAGGTGTCTCGACCAGCAAGGCATTTTCTGCAGCTCCTGGGGCACATGGCTGCTTCTACAGCAGTGGTGCAGAGAGCAAGATTTCAGATGAGGGACATTCATTTCTCTCTGAGAGCCTTTTTGTCCCAGCAAAAGGACCCACTGACCAAACTGATCCCAGTGACTTGAACCCTGATCCAGGCCTTGCAGTGGTGGCAGCTTCAGAACAATCTGAGACAAAGAGTTCCCTTTGTCACTCAGTCTCACTCTTTAATCCTTATTACAGATGCCTCCCTCTTGGAGTGGGGGGCTCACTTGGGCGACCTGACCACCCAGGAGTTGTGGTCCCCTCAGGAATCTCTGCTTCATATCAATCTGTTGGAACTCAGAGCAGTATTTCTAGCACTTCAAGCTTTTTCCAAATCTGTTCAGAGCAGTTATTCAGATCAGAACAGACAATACCACCACAATGTGGTACATCAACAAACAAGGAGGCACTCAGTCTACGGCCTTGTGCACAGAAGCAATGAAGTTGTGGTCTCTGGCTTATTCTCTGAACACCTCCCTCACAGCAGTATACCTCCTGGGCAAGGACAATGTCCTGGCAGATGCTCTCAGCAGGATATCTCAGGGCCATTACGAATGGTCACTGGATCCCCTGGTCTTGGAGGTGATATTCTCCAGATGGGGCACCCCTCAGATAGATCTTTTTGCAGCCCCAGACAATCACCAACTTCCCCTTTTCTGCTGCAGGCCCCCAGTGTTGAGCTCAGTCCCCCTGGATGCCTTAGTTCTCAGTTGGGAAGGGAAGTTCCTGTATGCTTCCCCTTCCCTCTCCTGTTCAGAGTGCTAGTCAAAATCAGGTCTCAACCCTGCAAGATGATCCTGATTGCTCCAGACTGGGCCAGACAGCCCTGGTATCCTCTCCTGTTGTCCTTAGCAGTCCATCTTCCCCTGTCTCTTCCCAGGAATTACAACCTGTTAACCTGTGCTCAGGGGAGGGTTTGGTACCCGAATCTCAAATCTTTCAATCTCAAGGCCTGGCTCTTGAAGAGTTAGAGTTTGCTGATTTATACCTCTCCCAGAGTGTAATGGATATTCTTAAGGCTTCTAGGAAGCCTTCCACCAGAACTACTTATAATTCAAAGTGGAAAAGATTTTCCATATGGTGCTCTGGGAAGCATATTTCCCCAGAGTCTGCTGATCTGCCCATAGTCCTTGACTACATGGTCCATTTGAATAGCTTGAGACTCAGACCAGCTACACTGAAGGTGCATCTGGCAGCTGTTTCTGCTTTCATTTCAGCAGGTAAGCCCTCTTCTCTTTCAGCTCACCCTGTATTCTCCAAATTTTTCAAGGGATAGCTTTATACCAATCCTCCATTCAGGGACCCTGCCCCTGCTTGGGGCCTTAACGTTTGCATTGTTCAGCTTATGCAACCCCCCTTTGAGCCTTTGTCCTCAGCAGAGCTTAAGTACTTGACTTGGAAAACTGTGTTTCTGGTAGCCATCACCTCTGCCAGGTGCATAAGTGAGTTACAAGCCCTGTCAGAGGAGCCTGATTTTATCTCCTTCCACAGAGATAAGGTGGTCCTCAAGACTAACAGGAAGTTTTTTACCTAAAGTGAGTTCAGACTTCCACCTTAACCAATCTATGTCTCTTCCTGTGTACTTCACTGACCATTCCTCCTCTGGTGAGAGGAGGCTACACAGTTTAGATGTGAAAAGAGCCCTTAGCTACTACATAGAACATACCAAGGGTCACAGGTTTGACTCCCTCCAACTGTTCCTCACTTATGGTGAGGTTGGTAAAGGAAAACCTGCCACTAAAAGATCCATTGCCAGGTGGATTGTCTCTTGTATTCAATTTTGCTATGAAAAATTGGGTAAGGTTCCACCCTCAGGCCTGAGGGCTCACTCTACCAGAGGTACAGCTGCTTCTCTGGCTGCTGCCAGGGACATTCCTATTCTAGAGATATGTCAAGCAGCTACCTGGAAAACAGTTCACACTTTTACCAAGCATTACTCCCTGGATATCCAGGCTAGGAGTGATGCTCAGTTTGGCACAGCTGTGCTTCACAGCCTATTTCCTAAATAGGCTCTGTCCCTTCTCCATGGAGGTACTGCTTGGTAGTCTGCTATTGTCAGAATACAGCAAGACTTCATGTTGTTTGAAGAAAAAATTACTCACCTTAGTAATGTTTCTTCTAATGGAGTCTTGTTGTATTCTGACCTCCCCCCTGCCTTCCCCTCTCAGAACCTCTGTTTTTGGGATGTGGGTGGACAGTGGCAGTGTTGGCACTCAGGAGGTGCCCCACCTTGTTGTTATCACCCCTTTTTTTCTTTGGGTGATTGGGTGTTGTGTTTATTCATTTTTTGGGTCTCCTGACTTGAGTCTTTGTTTTGGGACCAAAAAATCTGTTTTTATGTTTAGTAGCCAGTTGGCTAGTGTAGGTTTACAGCTTCCACACAGGACCTCAGTGAGTTTAGCTCATAAAGATCTGATGGTTTGAGTTTAAACAGCAACAGACACAGTCTCAACCGAGCTCGAGCTCAGCGTTCCATGCCTGGCATGGAAAGTTAACTCTTTCATCTCCGGGGAAGTTCGAAGGTTGGGACTCACTGCTATTGTCAGAATACAGCAAGACTCCATTAGAAGAAACAACATTACTAAGGTGAGTAATTTTTTCTTCTGGCATATGTAATTGCGGGCTATATGTGGGTGGCGGTGGGTGGGGGGGTTACTGTCTTGAATGGCCTGCTGATTGGCTGTGGGGTGAATTTTTCAGTCTGGTGCAGCCTTTCCCTTTGAATGTAACACCTGCAGACTGAGAGTCAGAAATACATGACAGCAAAATCAAAAAAAGAAAGGTTTATGTCAGCAATGTAAATTGTAACCAGCATTCAATGATGACATGACAGAATTCAACTACTTTCTGACACCGGCGATACTTAATATAAAAGCCTTCTATGCAGTTGATCAGCATGGTTCTAAAAGGTTGCTGTCACCTAGGTAACCACTCCACACATGCACAGCCTGCCTTAATGACCACGGAAGGACTATTTTAGTAAGTTTAGGAGCCAAACAGTAAAAATTAAGAGTGAAATGAGCTGTTTGAAAATATGCTAGTTTGGCCATTACTATAATTGCAATAAGGTATTTCTTAGGGTTATGTTAATGGCCAGTTAATCACACCCTTGGGGCAATGTGACACTCAACTGCACCTTGTGCCACATTACACCCCCAGAATGTGATTAATAGGCCATTAACATATCCCTAAGAAATACCTCATTGCTTAATTAGATAGGGCAGTTTCACCAATCTTTAAGTTTAAATGTCTCAGAAACGGTTTGGTCTTTTTACTTGAAATTTGTAGGGCATTCTTGGTATGTCCCATAGATGTGAATTATGATGTTTACATGTCACAGACATTTTTTTGGTGGAGATATTTTGTGATGCAATTTATGTGTTGTGGACACTGTTTTGCACCATGCAGGTGGCTTGAAATTGATAGGGTACCTAGCCTTAGTGCCATGGATGTAGTTTTCAGTCATTGTGCCTGTAAAATGTTAACAGGTGTGGAATTATGCATCTCTGACAAATGAAAATCTCAAACTTTTATGTGTTATATCTTGGACATGGTTTGGTGTTTTACATTGAAATTTGGATGGTGTTGATGGTACACACACGTTTACAAGTTGGTGGGAGTGCAGGGCCTGAAGGGCCTGTGCTCCCATCAAGTTCCACAGGTTAGTGGAAGCACAGGGCCCGCAGGGCCCATGCTCTCACCAAGTTCTGTAGGATGGTGGGAGTGTAGGGCCTGAAAGGCCCATGCTCCCACCAAGTTCCGCAAGTTAGTGGGAGTGGTGGAAGCATAGGATCTGAAGTGCCCGTGCTCCCACCAATTATCATAAGTTCTTAGTTTTCTATTCTTTCTCAAAAAGTATGGAAATTCTATGCAAAAAAACTGCATTAATGCATCATTTAGGGTTAAAGCACAAAAAGTCAGGAAATAAAAAATCTTTAGGGTTGCCCCCCAATCCACCAATCATCCCAAGATTGACAAATGACAGGGTGTGACATTGGGGTCATGAGGCCTAAATATCACCCCATTCTTTTTTGCTATCCCTTGTCAATATGATTACACATGAAATGGGGTGACATTTAGGGCTCATGACCCCAATAACACACCCCATCATTTGTCAGTCTTGGCATGACTGGCGGGTCGGGGGGGCAACCCTAAAGATTTTTCATTTCCTGACTTTTTGTGCTTTACCCCTAAATGATGCATTAACACAGTTTTTTGCATAGTGTATATATGTATATACAGTATATAGGCATGGTCGTGCCCCTGTAGTTAGGGTTGAGTAGCATGTTTAAGGTTAAACCTCAAATTTTGCACTTTAATAACTTTGCAACTATTCAACGGATTTGCACAAACTTTAGTATGCATAGTCCTGTGGGTAAATCTCATGATATGGCAAGTTTTGTTCTGGTTGGATGTGTGGTTTCTGAGATCCAGATAGTGTCAAAAAGTTAAAAGTCACCACTTTTTGCAGTGTTTTTCCTCATCACCTTGCGCCCAGATGGAGTGTAATTTTGGTGTTATTTTTTTATGATAGAAAGAACTTGGGTAACCGAACTTCCAGTGTTTGTTTGATGCAAAAATATTAACCTGTTGCAAAGTTATTCAGTTTTTAAGTTGCCATTATTTCTTATGGGAAGTTCATTTTTCAGGATAGAGGTAAAAGGTTCAACAAAGGATTTTATCTTGCAAAAAAGGATTAATTCTTGCAAGATCTGTTTCTTTTTTCATGAGGAAAAAGTCATTTTTTATTTGGGAAAAAAATCAGTTTTTGCGAACTACCATCTTGTTTTTTTTCCTACCAACTAAAAACTATGGAAAATACATAATAATGTTGCCATTTTACAAAACAAACACCAGAAACCTTGCTAAACAGGCCCCGTTTAGCTATATTATGCTATTTGTTTTACACAGTTAGCCCCAGAAATACTTTTTCTGGGCATCTGAAATCCTGTGTGCTCAGCTTAGTGGCAGGAGCTTTCCGCCATGTTCTCTGTATGAGAACAGTGTTTTATTTAGTTCAGCAGCTGCAGTTGAACTCCTGCTGCCAGCTGCAGTGTGAGTTGTAAGCCCCCTTGCTTTCCCTGGTGTCTAGTGGCACTCCTCACTCCCCGATCACTGTCCTCATATATTCCTTGGTGTCTAGAGGCATTCCCTGCCCTCTGATCACCGTTCCCTAGTCCCTTGTTTAGTTAGTACAGTCTAAGTCACTTATAGCAGACTACTCTGTGTAACCTACTTCCATCCATTATACTGTATGCGGCTGTCTGGGTTATCAAAAAATCTGATTTTTATGTTTTTTTTTTAAGTGTAATGCAGTACACAGTGAGCTATATGCTACCACATGATCAACAACTGCAACTCTCTGTTGTACTTCCACTCTCTGTACTAAGCATTGTAACTCAAAACAAGTATCAATCCATCCGTATAAAACTAAAACAACTTATTCAAACTAAAACTTTAAACTTTTTTTTTTGCAGTTAATCTTTTTATTAGGAGATTTCAGATTATTACATATGTAGAACCATTAGACCAAATGGCTGACAAAGTGGTTACAAACATACCACTTAATACAAACAGCCGAGGCACCATACAAACAACCATATCATGCTGGTGTACATGTATTACAACTGGTTTAACAAAGTATTAGCTGTGAAGCATCATTAAACCTGGAAAATCCTACCATGGGTATAATAAGAAAACACAGAGAAAGGTATTTACTCACTTTAAAAAGGCGGGCTCAAGAATGACAGAGCATCTTTACATAAGGTGTAGAAACTTGCTTTTGGGGGGGTCCTGTATCTGGAGGTGGGACACTCAAGACAGCTATAAAGAAAAGCCATTGCAGTCTTTTAACAGTTAATCAACCATTACTACTAGGGTGGTCATGGGGGTTTCAGTTTGTCCTTCGAATATCTGGAGGGCAAGGCATGGTTACTGTGGTCAACATAGGTTAAATAAGGGGCCCAAAGTGCTTCAAACTTGTTATAACACTGGTTTTTAACACAAGATATCCTGGTCAAGGTGGCCAACCTTTCTATGGCACTAAGCCACTCTACCAGGGATGGAACCTCTAGGGATCTCCAGCGATGTATGATAAGACACTTACATTCTACCGAGGCCTGCATGAGCCACACTGTAGAGGCTTTGGGGAGAGTGAGAACCTCGAGTATAAGGCCTAATAGCCAAAGACCAGGATCTGTTGGAAAGGACGTCTTTAAGATAAAGGAACAATGTAGGATTGCTGCCTCCCAATAGGACTTCAAAGGAGTACATGACCTCAGGATGTGAAGCAGATCCGCATCTGGGGCCTCACATCTCCAACAGCAGTCAGAGGAGAGAAGACCCATCTTGTTTAGTTGGGATGGGGTATAATACCAGAGGTGCAGTATTTTATTCTGTAAAAGAAGGCTTTGGGGAATACAGCAGGCCTGGCAAGTTCTCAACCAGCACTGTCACCATTGAAGATTAGTAATGGTGATCTGTAATGCGGTGGCACACTTGGTTTTGGCCAGTAGAGAGGGGTTGGGAGCACTGTATCTTTGAAATCTCTGTATAAGACCAGCCCTACCTTTGGAATGCATGATCCAGCCATCTATAGGAAGAGAGGGTTTAACAACTTACAGTTTATACAAGTGACACAGGTGCATCTTTTCTTAACCCAAGACTGGTACAGGCTTCTCTTCTGAAGGTATTTCCAAAAATCACTGTGGGGGAGGCCATACCTGTTTTGCAAACCCTGGAATGAGTCCATGTCTGAGTGTTCTGGGGATCTCAAGTCCGCAATGTAAAGTATTCCTTTAGAGGCCCAGTCCACCCAGTTCATGGGAGATTTATTAATACAGAGGCTGGGGTTATTCCAGAGAAGGGTATAATTTCCCAGTCCAAGGTATCGAGAGGTTTTGAGCCCCAATTTTTGCCAGGCTTGATGTGCATGATGGATGGAGAGCCAGCCATTGTGCGGCTTTAGAAAGGGGCAAGGTACCAGTGCGGAAACCGAAGGGCCCTGCAAGAGATCTCTTTCAATTTGGGACCATGCCGGAGAGTGAAGGGAGTGACAGGGACCCTCCTCCTTTAGGGTCTTTGCTTCTATAAATGCTATGGAGTACTGAGAGAAGTCAGATAGGTTCCAGTCTCCCCTCAGGTTTTGAGCCCTCAATTTAGCTTTACTAAATCTAGGTCTGTGCAAACCCCATAAAAAGGAGCTGATCAGAGTGTTCAGCTTTTGATTCCATGCATCAGAAAGAAGAAAGAAAATATGGGATAGTAGGTGGCATACTCTAGGGGCAAGCAGCATTTTGATCATGGCAATCTTGCCTGCCAGGGAGAGGTGCAAATGAGCCCATCTGTTCATGGCAGACTGTAGTTTGGTCACTAGGGCTTTAAAGTTTATGTCCATTAAGGATAAGAGTTTGGAGGTAAGCTGAATGCCCAGGTATGTTATTTCAGATCTTGCCCAGGCCAGACCTTGGGAATCCACAACAGCCAATGTAGTAAGAGCATTAAGAGGGAGGATTTCAGACTTTAATAGATCGATGTTGAAACCTGAGATTTTACTGAATGTTTGTAATGTAGAAAGGATGTGTGGTAGGCTGTGTGGTAGGTCATGGGTCAGGATCAGGCAGTCATCAGCATACAACTTAGTGATATAACTTTTGTCCTTAACCTGAAGTCCATTTATATGAGGGTGATTTCTGAGGGCTGCTGATAGGGGTTCAAAAGCGAACAAAAAAGTAGAGATAGTGGGCATCCTTGTCTGGTCCCTCTCTGTAGACAAAATGGTTCAGTGAGGACATTATTAGTAAGGACCCTGGCAGTAGGGCAGGCATAAAGAGTCATTATCCAAATGGTAAAGTACATGCCAAAGTTAAAAGTGTTCATCACTGCGAATAAATATTCCCAGCCTACCGTGTCAAAGGCCTTCTCAAAGTCAATTGTAACTGCTGCCACTGGGGTGGGGAGGGAGGCCGCTATCTGTATTAAGGGCACTAAGGCCTGGTTATGATCTGAGCTGATTTGACCCTTAACAAACCCCACCTGCGAAGGGTGAATAATCTCTGGAAGGAATTCCTCGTCTAGTGGCCAAAACCTTGGTCAGAATCTTGGCATCAGTATTAATTAAAGAAATAGACCTGTAACTGGAGAGGAAGGAGAGATCTTTACCCTCTTTTGGTAGTATGGTAATTATGGCCTCAGATAGAGTAGGAGGGAGCTTCCCACATAAGTGCACCTCGTTCAACATGTTTTCCAGGGGGGCTGTAATCAAAGGCTGAACTAGTTTGTAAAAATCCAGTGAAAAACCATCCCCCCCCAGGTGCTTTATGAGGAGCCATCTCAGTAATGACTCTGCCAGTTTCTGCTTCTGTTATGGGTAGGTCTAGTGTGACTTTCTGTGAGTCAGAAAGCTTAGTGAGAGGCAAGGGCTCAATAAATTGAGTGTAAGACTCACTGTCCCAACAACCATGGGAAAAGTAAAGAATTTTATAGAACTCTGTCATAGTGTTATTAATAGAGGTGGGATTCATGGAGAACTTCCCTGACCCGTTCCTTAGGCTGGTGATAACTCTTTCAGCTTGACTTTGTTTTAGCCTGTAGGCCAGCAACTTGCTAGCCTTTTCACCCTCAGCTTGGTAATGGTGCTGGGTTCTGTGAACATAGAGCTTGACCTTCCTGCTGACCAGCGTATTGATTTTTAAATGGGTGGCAGCCAGAGTGGTTAAAACTGTTGGTGTCTGAAGCACTGAGGGCTTCGCTTTATGCTTAGCCTCCATATATTTTAAAGTGTTCTCAAGCAGGAGAAGTTCCTGGTCCCTCATCTTCTGCCTATATGAGGAGAAGCTAATGATACCTCCCCTTATAGTGGCCTTGTAGGCCTCTCAAGTGCTTGCAGCTAAGGCAGAAGAAGGGGGTTGTGAAGGAAAAATTCTTCTGTAGCTAAATGAAGCCACTGGGTGAAGTCCTTATCATACAGCAGGAGGGGATCCAACCTCCACAGTAGTGATTTGGAGATTTTTAGAGTGGGTACGAATGTAAGGGAGACAGGGGCATGATTGGAGATATATATTTGGAAAATAACTACCCCACAGGTGGCCTTAGAGATGTTAGGAGAAGTGAGCCAATAATCCAGTCTACTAGCCATTTGGTGGGGTGCAGAGAAAAAGGAGAAATCTTTTAACTGAAGGATTCAATACCCTCCACACATTGGACAGCTGATGCAGAGAAATAAGATCTTGCAGTGCCTACTGCACTCTGCAATGGTGCTCCTGTCTGGCATTGGATCTATCCAAAAGGCTGTCCATTACCAGATTAAAGTCACCTCCCATGAGCAACTCAGGATTGTCATACGATATATCCATGAGATTTTGTGAAATAGAGTAAAATAATTCGGGAGAATCCTCATTGGGACTATTTATATTTACAAGGATCAGGGGGCCAGAGGGTGTAGAGACCTTCAGAATGATCCACCTACCATCTCCTCCTCTATAAACCTCTTTAGCCTGCCATTGCAGTGATTAATCTAACAAAAATGGATACACCCTGTTTGGCCAATTTTGTCGTGCCATGAGCTTCTGCACCTACTCAATCCCTCACCAACTTCACAGCTTCTTTAGAACTTAATTTAGTCTCTTGTAAAAAAGCGACATGGGTGCCAAATCTTTTTAGCTGGGACAGTACCGCTTTTCTCTTTATGGGAGAATTCAAACCCCTGACATTCCAAGTAGTGGTTGTGATATTTGAAAACTTAGCCATTGTCAGGATGTTTTCATGTTGCGTGCCAACAACTACAAATAAACACTGATGCTAAGCAGAGAGTTAGCTGAAAGCTAATATGAATATTCCAATAACTAAATAAGAGTCCCCACCCTAACTTAAGCAGCCCAACAGGCCTAAACAGGGCCATAACATGTTCTCTGCAGGTCCTAATAAACACTGAAATCACTTTCATAACTATCAGTAAAGCTAATCGGACAATGAAGAGGAAAGGAAACCTATATACCACCCTGGAATGTCCCAGTGCTTCCAGAGTACCAGTGCAATCCGGGGGTTAGGTTAGGTAAGTTAAAGAACAGCTCCTCGGCTGAAAGGTAGGTCAGCATGCTGAATAGATGCTGAGGTGCCTCACCAAGGATCGAGTGGGGGGTGTATTCTGTTTTTGAGCAGGGAGGAGGCAAACGCACCATCGACTCCCAATGGCCCAAGACTGTCCCCGGAGCTGGGGGGGGGAGTGTGAATAACCTGTGGGATTAGGGTCACACAAGGAGGACAGCACTGTACATGCATCTCTAGCCATCAAAAACATTGTAAAAGGGATGCCAGTTCTCCATATCCTGGAACAAATACACCCACACCAACCCTAAACTAGCTTTCACCAGTGGGTAGAAAGAGCAGGGAGAGCCAGAATGTATTGAGAATTATAATGACATTAAGATTCTTTCAGCTTAGTAAAGTAAAGAAAATAAGTAACTCTACCAGAATGGTAGGTGCAATTAACTATACATTGCAGTGTCACAAATACTGTCACCATGGTGATAGCTTTGCAATATCAGGGACTCTAGGGTGTAAGAATGAGAGGGACATTCATAATTCAGACACCTCTTGAAATACAGCAGTCACTAACACCAGTGGGCTTGTGCCTGGAAATAACTCCATAGTAAACCTTCTGAAGCCATATTAGCTCCCAATAAGTGTCAGGCTTTAAACATATTCCACAGGACAACATTCTACAGACAGCCCACATTCTATAGATTTTTAACTCTGCTCCGCATGAGCGCTATCCCCTGAGTGCCAGAGCGCTTTATGTGTACAATGCAGCAGCCCCGATCTGTGGGAGAAGCCTCGGGGATTAAAATCCCAGAAAAGTTACAGGGTAACATGTCAGGGGCTTGTAATATGGAGCTAAATCAAAACCCCTCACCTGAAATCATGCAGGAACCTGCTGGCATTTAAAAACTAAAAAGAGCAAAGGGGTGATAACCACTGATGCTACATAGTGTAGTAGCAGGGCTACCCTGTAAAGCACGTAACAGCAATAACTCCTCAACGGAGGAGATTAACATGAAACTAGGAGCCCAACTACTTACATTTTAATCACAGATCAGGCCGGACTGTACACGGCACATTTAATCCAGGACCAGAAGGTCATTTGTGAGTCGTGGAGAGCGAGCGGTGCGGCTGGAGAAGGAATGGAGAAAAGGGGCTGTGGCTCATAGTAATGGGGACTCAGCGTACATCGCACAATAATAATAATATTTTTATTTGTATTGCGCCTTTTGAATACCAAGGCGCATTCCAGTAAAATATAATACAAACAAAATATACAAACAATAGTATAAAGACTATAAAAACAGATACAGCAATTAATCAGAACCGCCATAGGCCCTTTCCCATAAAAAGGATTTGAGAGCCTGTTTAAAGCTTCCCACGGTCATACGCTCCCTTATCCAATGGGGTAGAGAATTCCAAAGGGAGGGGGCCACGAATATAAAAGCCCGGGCCCCAGCTGATTTTAATGTAACCCTAGAAATCTCTAGCAACCCCTCATTGGCTGAGCGAAGTGGCCTCACAGGGCGGTAAGGAATCAGGAGTTCTTTGAGGTAGTCAGGGCCCAGATCATGCAGGGCTTTAAAAGTCAGTAATCCAACTTTGAAGGTGATCTGCCACTGAACTTACAGCCAGTGCAGTTCCCGCAGCACCGGAGTAATATGAGAAGATCTAGGAGTACCTGTAAGTACTCGGGCTGCAAAATTCTGCACCAGCTGCAGGCAGTGGATATCAACCCCCGGAAGCCCAAGGTTAAGTGAGTTTCAGTAGTCCAGGCGTGAGGTCATGAAGGCATGGATCAAAGTTGGCGGATTGCCGGACGGAACAAGGTGCTTGATTCTGGTGATGTTTCTCAGATGATAAAAAGAAGATTTTACCACTGCTGACACCTGGGAACGAAGAGTCAGCCCCACATCTAAGATCATCCCCAGATCTCATACCCATTCGGAGATCAGTGGCTCGACATCCCCACAAAACACCCCAGATGGGGAGCCAGCCACAGGTCCCCCGTCTGGCAATCTAGATCCAATACCAACACCTTGGACTTCCCAGAATTAAACTTCAACCAACTGGACCTCATCCAATCCTGGATTTCATTTAGGCAGCTATTAAATACCGAGATAGCTCCTTCCTGGTTGGGTGCGAAAGACAGGTACAGTTGGGTATCATCTGCGTAACAGTGAAATCCCAACCCATACAGTCTCACAATGTCTCAGAGGGGAAGCATGTACACCGCAAACAACATGGGGGACAATATAGAGCCCTGAGGAACCCCCCAAAATAGAGAGATGGGATCAGAGGTAAAAACCCCTGACACCACCCTCTGAGTTCTTCCAGTGGGGTATGATGTGAACCATCTGAGTACAATCCCAGAGAGTCCACAAATACATCTCAGGTGCTCCAGTAGTACCCCACGCTCAATGGTGTCAAATGCTGATGACAGATCCAATAGAACCAAAATGGACCATTTTCTCTGGTCTCTCACTATCAAGAGATCATTGAGCACCTGAACCAGTGCAGTCTCGGTACTATGCCTCTTACAGAAACCTGATCGGAGAGGTTCGTAGATGCTATGGATGGTCAAATGGTTCTCCAGCTGGGCTGCTAACACCTTCATGACCACCTTCCCTGCAAAGGGAAGGTTTGAGATAGGTCTGTAGTTAGCAAGACAGTCTGGATCCAAAGATGATTTCTTTAACAAGGGTGTCACCACTGCCTCTTTCAAGGAATGGGAATATTCCCCCGAGTCAAGGGAAGACCAGACTATCTGTGCTAGAGCCTGTAGAATGGACTTTCCACACCCAAAAATGAGGGGAGTGGGACCTGGATCTAAACCACAGGAGGTAGAACACAGCCCCTGGACAATCCGCATAACATCCACGATTTCCAGGTGGTCGAAGGTACTCCAGGAGAACGAGGGAATAGTGACCTGATCCTGGCCACTTGCAACTAGCATAGAACGTTTCAAACAGATATCTGACCTAATGTCGGCCACCTTATCAGAAAAGAACCGAGCAAACTCATCACACTGTAGTTGTGAAAATGCTCTATGGAGCTGTAGACAGGTTGGGTTGCACAATCTGTCCACAGTTCTGAATAGCTGAGCAGGTCAGTTCTGAGCAGCAGAAATTTCCCCGGAGAGGAACTCTGCCTTCTTATGGGAGATTTCTGACTGATAGAATTGATAATGTTCTAACAGTCTAAGGTGGTCGGCATCCAGGCCAGACCTCCACCAACAACATTCTAACCTGTGTCCAAGTCGCCACAACTCCCTCAAGATTCCATCAAACCATGGGGCCCGAGGTCGCAGGGAGAGAGGACGCACACGAATTGGAGCAATGGAATCCAGGGCAGAAGTAATGGCAGTATTATAAGCCATAACCAGTGCCTCTGGATCATTGCAATGCACAGGAAGTAGTGATAGGTCAAGAACCACCGCAAGGTCATTGGATGAAATGTTCTACAAAGGGCGGTACTTCACCATCTCCACAGGGGTTGACTTACAAGGATGGGCGCCAAAATTAAATAGTGATCTGACCAACTGACTGGTTTCACCCCCACATCAGAGGCCTTGATCCACTGGAGGAAGACCAAATCAAGAGAATGGCCACCTTTATGTGTAGCAGTGGTAATCACCTGTGTTAGGCCCAGTGAATCCATTAACTGGAGGAAGTGTTGTCCAAATTTTGAGAGTTTGTCATTGACCCATGCATCAAAGTCACCCAGAACCATCAGTCTGGGAGACTCAAAGGCCAGATCGACAACGAAGTCCGCTACTTCCTTAAGGAATTGCTTCTCATCTCCTGGTGGACAATAGATGAGAGCAATTCAAAAGCCCACACCTGCTACAACAGCACATTCAGAAGAGGTGGTCTCCTCAACTGGAACACTAGTGAGAGCCAATTTGGTCTTAAAACAGACCACAACCCCCCCCTGAAGTCCAACCTCAGGCGATGTATCACCGTATACCTGGCAGGAATTGCAGCCTCCAAAATTGGTCCCACATTATTATCCAGCTGGGTCTCGGTGATGCAAGCCAGATCTGTCGAGGCAACAAGATCTGAAATTACAGCGGTCTTGTTCCAGAAAGATCTGGCATTGCACAATATCGCCCGGGTTGGACAAAACTCCTGGGCTGCCCCAGCTACCTGCCCATCACTAATGATGATGCCCTTGGGGTATGGGGATCAAGCAGGATGGTCCACACTCCAAGTTCCATTTCACCCCAGGCAGCTTAATCATCCCAATGGGGGTGCTCCGCTCCACTCGCCTCCACTGTTCACACCCCACCCCCGCCCCTCCTCCTACAGGCAATACCCAATGCCCAACAGCGTTGGTAAGTAGAAAAAACAGAGGGTGGTATAAAAGGAGTTGAGGGAGTGGAGAGCAGAGGCCGAGTAGCGCACGACTGGGGGACAACAGGTAAACACATCAGATCAAATACAAATCCTCAACTTTAAACAGTTAAAACAAAATAATATAATACCCAAATCCTTATACAGTTAAATCTCAAAAACAACCAATTCAGCTAAAAAATAAATCAATTAAAAATAAAATAATATAAAGTAATAAAAATAATAAATAAACAGAAACAAAACCATACCACTCTAAAATAATATTTTAATAAAATTAACAAAAAGAAAAATCAGTCCAGAAATTGCAGAAAGTCAGCAGAATGGCTTTAGGAGGGGCAACCAATCACCACATAAACTGCAAAGTAGTATAAAAGTCAATACCCAGAGAGCTCTCACTAGTCTGGGTAAAACAATAGCTCACTTACACTACTGCCTCTCATGCAGTAGATAAAACAGAGGCCAATAGTCACCTAAAATTTGAGGAAGATAATAAAATGGGTACTCTCACCATCCTCCAGGGACTGCTGCACTAAGAAAGGTCAAACAAAGTGATCCTTGAGCACATGACAAACAAGCGCTGCAATAGAAGGGGCAGGGATAGGAAGTGTCCACAAGTAAATCCAGGTCTTTGACAACAATGATGCAGAATCCAAAGTCCACTGTCTTTAGCAGCTCCAATCAACGTTGGGGTCAAATGCCTCTGGCCACCTCACCAGGAGATCCACTACTTGCCCCCCCCCGAACCTGAGACCAGTAGCTGCAGTCACTCAGACAGTCAGCCTTCCGACCGACCCCTCAGGTAACTTAGGGCAGCACTGTGCTCCCCCACCGACTCTTCAGCGGTTGGACAATGGGCGTTCCTGCCCTGAACCCAGGCTAGACAAGGGACAGTGGACCCCCAGTGACTGACTGCAGGCGTCACCCTTCAAGTCTCAAGCAATCACAGAAGACAAGACTTCTCCAAACTCGGCTGAAAAAGGGCCGGCAAGCTGCGATGGGTGAAGTCAGTATATTCCATAAATCCCCAGAACTTGAAACTCTTCACCCCCAGCCCTGACCTCCCACAAGGAAAATCAATGAACTGAGCAGCAGTAGTACCAGTTCCAGTAATGCAGCAGTTCGCAGTGACAAGCAAGGTTTTAATCACTCACACTCCTCCATTTCTCCATTCCCTGTTCCGCAAATAATCCAGAAAGGTTTCAAGACACACAGTGATCGAGACAAACAAATGAAACTCCGACAGGGAAATCCATCACCGGGCTCCCAGACAGACTCTCCCTTAGAAGCGTCAGAATCTCAAACATGGATCACAGAACCGCCAAACGACGGACCAAGCCGGGAAGGCGGCAAAGCTGAGTGATCACATAAATGGCAGTCACATAGGTAAAATAAAATAACGCAAGCTTAACAAAACTAAAAGAAAAATGCAAAGAACAAGAAAACGAGCAGTAAGTCAGCACAGAGCACTTAATAGCTGGCTCAGCCTAGCCACCATCTTGAAAGTGCACAAGACAGATGTTATGGCCTGGCCCTAGGACAGGATGCATTACACTGAGGACAAGCTAGGAAAGCCCTGGATTTCCAGCTACCCCGTATACCACAGCAAAACATTTGACAAAATTACATAACCCTGGAACCTTTACCCATCTTGCGGCTTCACCAATAAAGACGTGGAGCTCCTGTCCTCCTGTGGACTCCAAGGTTCAACTGCCCAGTCTGTCTCGAAGGGAGCCCTTTCAGCCAGCACCTCAGCATTATCCAGGTGGAGTACATCTTCATGGCTGGTGCTTCTGTCGGGCATAACCAGGGCTGCTGGCAACAAATCTCTGAGCGGCTTGTATCTGTTGGACATCTTCACAGGCGTGGAGTAGGTGGAGGAGCCATTGCTCCCTGAATCCGGTGGGACCCGCTGCTGGATTCTTGAGTGATTCCTTCTTGGTTTCTCAGTAGAAGGCAGAGAGGGCTTCCCTGACTTGCCAGGCACTTTCTTTCATTGTCTACCCCATGCTGCTTCTGCAACTCAGGTCTTCCAGCTGGCACTTTGGGGCATAGAGTTTCGGCCCTGAGAGCCTTCAGGAAGAGCAGAGGTATCCATGAATGACGTGGCATCACCACAAGGCAGAGGGGTGGACTTTCATTGCAGCCCAGCTTCACCACCGATGTCATCCAAGAAGAGTTCCACCTCAGCCGGGGAGTTAAAGGTAAGCTGCTCACCCTTATATGGTAGACATAGTTGCAAAGGGTATCTTAGAGAGGTTGGAAGGTTTAACTTGTAAAGGGCCTGCTTTACCGGACCATAGGCTCTACGTCTCCAGGATAAGTCATATAAATAGTCCTGGAATATCTGAATGGGAGCCCCATCCCAATGCAGCATTTTGAGGTCTTTAGCAGCTTTCAGACATAGTTCTTTAACCGGGTATCTGGCAAATTTACACAATATTGAGCGAGGACGGTCCCCAGGCTGAGGCTTTGGGGCTAGTGACCTTTGGGCCCTCTCTAGCTCCAAGGGAGGGGGGGTTGCTCAGTTTAATCATTATTGGAAGAGAAGTTTGCAAAAAGGAGATCATATCTGGGCCCTCAGTCCCCCTCCAGGAGCCCCACCATCCGAATGTTTTTTCTTCTTCCTCGATTTTTAAGGATATCAACCTTGGCCAGTAGATACTGTATCTGGTTATGATGATCCCTAGTTTAGAGAAATTGGTCATGTAGGATTTGGTCTTGCTGTTTAATTTGAAGTTCAGTATCCACCACTCTGGAGGTTAACTTCTCAACATCCTTTTTAGTGTTAGAGGCAGTGGAAATGAGTGCTGTTGCATCCAGTAATACTTTGCTTAGCATAGAGGTAATAATACCCAGTTGTTGGTAGACTGTCTAAGTAAGAGGGATCTGAGGCTCATTAGAGTGGGCCATCTCATCTCTTGGGACTGCTCCCCTGCTGGAGCCTGGTGGTTTGCAAATGCCTTACAGGCCTGAGGTAGTAATGAGAAAAATCTTCAACAGACAATAAAATAGCAATCCCTCGTCTGATTTACTCACTTTAGGTAGATTTAACTTCAGCTCAATGTACAGAATGCAAATCTGGAGAAATATCCTGGAGATATGGGTGCTGAGAATTCGGATGTAACAGGATGGATAAGAGTGGAACTGCAGCAGCTTAGTTACACAGCTTCCATCTTGGCTAGTTAATTCCGCCCCCAAAACTTTTAACTTAATCTCATGACCATGCTGTAACCACAGCGATCACATGCCTTTGTCTCATCCATGCTGAAACCTTAATGTCCCACTGAAATCACAAATTTTTCAAAACTTCCTGATGTATGCGATCAAGGATAAAGAACAGGTACAGTAACTTCAGACTGCTGCCATATGCCCTTCTGCATGACCACCCCCCTGCTTGCCTCCATCGGGTGACCCTTTCACTGATGCTGTATGATAGATTCGTAGAAACCCCAGACTGCCATTAAACACACATCAGCCTGCCCTCACCTAGTCTGGTAAGCCTTTCTCCACTTGAGTGGTCAATAACATTTAAAGATTGTGGCTGACCCAACATGAGGAAAAAGACTCTTAGTTCACGGCAGAGGTCATCAAGTCAGCTAGAGTATGCACATCTGCATAGTCGGTTAAGTCTTTTTCTGCTAGGATAAGCATGGAGATCAACTACATTTAAGCACTGGAACGCAACAGACTGAGGAGGTAGGAAGGAAAGCTGAAAGGGGGTAACCACACTGTGAAGCTTAAAAGCTGTGTTGTGAGCTACAAGATGCTTCACATATCATTAAGCACTAAGTATTATTAGCACTTCATTAAGGCTGCAGTCTGAAGGGGCTCATTAACACTTTGTCTCTGGTGCTAGTGTTTAACATAGCATTATTTTTTTAACCTATAAAAAAAGGGAATGGTCCTTCGTCATCCCCACTGTCCCCTTCCCCCATCCCAACCCTCGCATTGAGCACCCACCACACCACACCCCCTTACCTTATATTTACCAGCCGATGTTGAATTCTGTCATCTTCTGTGGACTGAGACACGTCTGCACTCTTCAAAGCCGAACTGCAAATTGAGGAATGAAGGTAAGTGCCGAATAATGTATTTCAGTGGCATTTTGAACTTATGTTCATATCCTTGCCATTTGGGGAATTTTTTTTACCACATTTTCAACATAGCCTTTTTGGGACCCCTCCTCATGAACACTGATACTGCCATTTCATTAATCAGGCCTGGAAGGTGATTTTGCGGTCACTGCACAAAATCACCTTTTGGAACTGAATAATGAAATTTCACCACCAGTGTTTATGTGATGGGGTCTCAAAGAGGCCATGTAGAAAATTTGATGAAAAAATTCCTAAAAATGGGTAAGTTATGGGTGTTCATTGAAAATTTTCTATGCACATACATAACTCTGATAATTTTCAATATTTTGACTCCAAATTGTCAACATACCTATTTTTTCACACCACCTCATGAACAGTACAGCTGTCATTTTTGTATCCTGTCTGAAACACGTTTTTGCACCTGTGGTGCGGAATGGCATTTTGGCACAGATTTGAACATTTTTACCTATGGCGTTTATGAGGTAGGGTCATAACAAGACTATGTTGACATTTTGGGGCAATATATGAAAAAAATGAAAAAGTTATGACAATTCATTGCAATTTTGCTATGCACGCTCATAACTTTGGACATTTTAAATATTTTGACCCCAGGTTTTCCACACAGCTTTCTTATTATCCAATCTCATGTATGTCACAGCTGTCATTTTTCAAATCCTGCCCAAAATGTGTTTTTTGCACCTGTGGCACAGAATGACATTGCAGTTGAGCAGAATTACATTTTGGTGGGTATTCCAAAATTATCTGTACCGGGTACATGAGGTGGGGTAATAAGGTGGCTGTGCTGACATGTTGGTCATTGTTGTCCCATAAATGGAAGCACAGGGCCAGTTAAATATACAGTATATACTCATCTATGGAGGGATCTGTGCTCCAACAGTACAATAAGAATGCTATTATACTATCTCAAAACATAAGGAAATTAGTTGCAGAAAACATTGAGGATTAAAAAATATTATACAGATAGGGACTGGAGGGTTGGGGTGCCACTAGACATCAGGGATAAATCCTTTTTCAAAAGTGGGAATCCTTTTCCATAAATACTTTGTCATGTTCTTAGAAAAGGATTCCTTTTCCACAGAAAAGGAATCCCTTTACACAAATCCTTTGTCATGATTGCAGAAAATGATTCTATCTCAAGGAAAATAACTTGGCACTTGATTGTTTTTTTTTTTTTGTCCTTTTTTGCAAGATGATTCCTTTACCACAAATCCTTTTTCATGGTTGCAGAAAAGGATTCCATCTCAGGAAAAAGGATTTCCAACTTCATTTTTTTTACATATCCTTTTTTGTGAGACAGTTCCTGGCTTGCAAAATAGGATTTTGGACTTAGATTTTTTTTTAAATCCTTTCTCACAAGCAGATTTCCTTTTTCTGGAAATGAAGAAGGACTCATGAAAAAGGAACTTAGAGAGTCATGAAATAGGATTTAAATAGTTTAAAAAAAACATTCAGGGGTCATGGAAGCTATTAAAAAATAAACAGTGGCGCTCATCCCAGTGCAGGCTTATGACAGTTTGTTGCCTGGGAAAACTGAAAACAAGATGGCTGCTCATGAAAAAGGATTGTCCCTTCGCAAAAAAGAATCCTTTTTTGTGAGACTAAATTCCTTTGTCATTTCAGGAAGCTATCCAAAAGACTGTACTGAGCATGCTCAGAACCTAAAACTTTAAAATGAAATAACTTTGGAACAGATTTATATTTTTTCATTAAACCAATTAAAGGCACTTCTGTGTGTCAAGCTCTTCGTACCCTGTAAATTTCAGACCAATCTTCCAAACCATCTGTGCACAGCACAATAACAAAAAAAGTGCAAAAAGGTGACTTTTAACATTTTAGCACTATGCGCAACTCGAAATATGCCATTCTGATTGGAACCAACCTTGGCAATTCAAGCGATCTACCCCACAAGACACAGCATGCTAAATTTTATGCAAATCAATTGAACGGTTGAAAAGTTATTAAATTGCAAAATATGAGGATTAACATTAAAGTGCCTACTCAACCCTAACTATATGGGCATGACCATGCCCCTATGACATATATAGTGTGTGTATTATAGGGGTGCGGTTAGGGTTAAAACTTCATCTCTATAGTAAACTCAAGATTTTTCACTCTAATAACTTCACAACCATTTAACCGATTCACATGACTTTTTGCGTGCGCCCATCAGGGATCAAAGTTCTCTTGATGTGCCAAGTTTCATTGTGGTTAGATGTGTGACTGCAGAGATATGGACTGCCAAAAAATCTGAAAATTACCATTTATAAAATTCTTTGTCATGCCACTGCACAAAAATGACTTGGGAATTTGGTCTGCAATTTTCAGGGTAAACAGATTTTGGGTTACATATGTGCCTTTTGAAGATTTCATGAAGAAATATTAATTTGTTCAAAAGTTATTAAATTTAAAAATTTCCCATTATTTTCAATGGCTCTGCTGCAGTGTAGTTTTATTGTCCTGGCAAGATATATCCACCATTGGTCACATGACATGCTATGCAACTGTATTATCATCATATTTTAATCCCCCCACTTTCCCATTTGCAGCCTATTACAACTCCTCACTAGAGACCACTCTTCCTCCCTCCAATGTGGGAATACAAGGTAATAGGGAGGTTGCCACTGCACACAACCCATTTGCAGCCTATCAAAACTCCCTTCTAGAAGCCACTTTCCCTGTCTCCCACATGGGAACTCAAGGTAATAAAAGAACAGACATCAAAACACAGAAAATTGGGATGACTTCCCCCCCCAGAAGGTAAACACATTGGAGCCAGAGAATAATACAATGTTCAATAGTCGTATCCACCCTGAAACCAGCCAACTCTATACAGTATAAGGGGTGTAAAGTTTGCCCCATTTCTTATCCTAAAGGGGTAGTCTGTGCCATAGACTAGCAATCATGCATTCCACTCTTAAATTGAATAACAGTTTTTTGAGCCATTCCTGATATGAAATAGAGACTTGGTCAAGCCAGTGCCTCAGGACCACTTTCTTCAAGGAGAGTGAGATTAAGGCCATATAGAATTTCTGTTCCTTAACCAATACAGAGCTGTAATCTCCTAGAATGCAAATCTCAGGTCTAAATAATCCTTGTCATCTTAGGAGTGGGTCCGCTTTGGCCTCAATGAGGTGTCAAAGAGGGGCAACCTAAGGACAATGCCAGAAAATCAATCAGTCAATCAATCATAATTTATTTGTAAGAGGCACCTTTCTTAAACCAAGGTGCCTGTACATACCATAATTAATACAGACATACAAACATAATTTCTGATTTAAATAAATCCTTATATATACATTCACTATAAATTATTACTCAGTAAAATATGTAAGCTAGAACCCTCATCTTGTCTGCATTGAGTGCACACAGGAGAGGGTAACCTACCCAATTTGGCCATTTTTTCAGGAGTGAAATAAAGACTATTGAGAGTATTAAATTGAGTGAGTCCCAGTCTGTTCTGAGAAACATAACGATAGAGATCAGACCAGACTGATTGCCATTGTGAAAGGGGTAAGGGAAATGAGATGTTCCAGTAAGAAGAGGACCCATCCAAATCTAGAAAGACCTTCACAGGGAGTACAAGGTAAAGACTGCATGGGATTGTAATACCAGCTGTTTAATATTAATTAGAAGCTCCAAGAAATCAGTGGTCCATTCACCCAGACGGAACCATTGAAGCAAAGCATGCCTAAGCTGGTAAACTTTGAAGGAATGATGATTTCCTAACCGATGGTGGTCAATCATAGCAACCATGGATAACAAAGTGCAATCCAAGAACAGATCACAGACCCAGAGATCACTCAGCTGGGGGAGCCAAGCAGTGGTAATAACGCACCCTCCAATCTGTAGATTACAATTGCAGAGAACAGGCTGGGAGATGTCCTTGGAAATAGGCTGTTTCAACAAGGACCAAAGTTGGGAATAGACTCGAAGTAAGGTACCCATGACTGTATTACACACATTCAGAGGCAGTGATTTCCAGGGGATGAAAAACAAAGAGGACACAGATAAAAAAGTACTATTGAGGGTGTCTAATTCTAAATCTAACCATATAGGTGAGTAGGACAAAGTAGAGCCATCAGGGCGGGGGTGGGAGCCACATGAACATTTCATTAAGGTGGCTAGCAAACTAGTAAATAAGGAAGTGAGGTAGGTTAAGGCCACCCATATTTTTAGGAGCAGCAAGCTTCTTGTCAGCATGCCTCGTGGCTCTCTTGGCCCAAATAAATTCAGAACTCATACTATGGACTCGCTGAAACAATGACAAAGGAAGCCAACAGTTTAACATGTTAACAGGGTAAAAAATATGGGCTAGAACATTCAGTTTGATTATTTTGATTCTCCTCCATAAAGACAGGGGAGGGCCTACCACCTCTGAAGATCTTGTTGAAGCTTAACTACCACATCATCCAAGTTAAGCTTACACATTAAAGTGGAATCTTTCATGAACTCTAATAGCGGAAATTACTCTAGAAGCCTCCTGTTTTTGGAGACACAGCACCAACAGGCCTTGTCCCCCTGATCAATATACTACGATTGTGTCCGAAGAATAGCATACTCCACTTTCTCCCAAAGAATATCAGCATTCTTATCCCTCAATACCATCAATTCCTGTAGAGTAGTTTCAGGAGTCGAGGGAGAGGTAGTGCTTAATATATACAATATGTCTGAGAAGGTCTTCCGCCACCTGTGCCCACTGATGTTTGCATTTATCAGAGAGACAGATAAACTCACATCTAAGGAAGCACTTGTGGGCCGACCACTCCAAGTCTCCTTTCTCAATAGTACCAGTATTATTTTTGGAAAATAATGCAATTTGATTCTTAATTCTCTCCACCACGTATTCATTACTAAGGAGCTGGTTGTTGAGCTTCCAGGTTGTATCTCTCTGCAAACTAATGGCAACCGAAAGCCTCAACCAAACCACAGAATGGTCTGAAAGTACCCTGGAGTTAATCTCTCCATCCAAAACCTCATAAAAAATAGAATGACAAATAAAAGTATCATCTATTCTTGAGTATGTCTCATGGACAGGAGGGAAAAAGGTGTATACCTTGTTTGGCAGATGAAGTATCCACCAAGGGTCACACAAACCCAAAGATGCCATAATATCTTGAATAGAACATTGGTCAGAGGATAACCCCCGTAGGACCCCACTGACCTATCTAAATCGGGAGTAAGAACAACATTCCTGTCTCCCCAAAAAATAAACCTGGTGGAGAGGAAAGGAGAAAGCAAATCAACCAACCCCATGAAAAAAAGAGGGATCAGATGAGTTAGGACCATAGACACTACCAAGAGTGACCTCTGACCTGTCCAGGACACCCCGTACAAAAACATATCTACCATTCAGGTACTGAAGGCACTGTTGGCATTGAAAGCTAACTGGCTTAGAAATCAGGATGGCTACCCCTCTGCTAGAGTGATTGAACCCAGAAGCAAAAACCTGGCCCACCTTCTGTCTGCAGAATAATAAACTATCTAAAGGCAGAAGGTGGGTTTCCTGTATGAAGGCAATACGGCATTGTAAATGCATCAAATGTTTAAGGATTTGGTAATGTTTAGAAGGGGATCTGGCCCCTTTGACATTCCAAGAAATGTATTTCAAATAAGTTGCCATGTACAAAGATTAACCATATTCAAACAGCAATGCAACATATAACACACAAAATAAACCCAATGAACAGATAGACACCACCAAACTTCTCCCCCCACCCAAACTACCCTCCCACAAAATACAAGAAAAACAGAGGGTCTTGATATAGAGAAAAATCCCCCACCCCACACCCTACAACCCCCCACAACCATAAGCAATGCCCCTTCCTAATAACACTAACCAAGTCTAAGAACAACATCCCATCCATTGAACACCCCAGAACAAAGTGAATAAACAGAACCCCTGAGACAAATGAAACCCTAATCCACAAATACCAACCCCCGCCCCTCACCCTACCATTAATCCGGTTCCCTCCCTGTATCCTACCCTGCCCAAATACAAAAAAAAACTTAGACCCCTTACCCGAACAAAACAAGCAAACCAAAAATACCATGGGGTAGTACTATCCCTCCCCCAACAGACAAGGGGTGCCCCACCCATGATCCAGCTTGTGAGAACCATCCCTCAATGCAGCATTAAGCGTCCTATTCCCCACCCACCCCACACTCTATCTACTCACTAATAATACAGCAGACAAAAGGTGAAGAAAAACCTGTACAATGATATGTAGAGCTAATGTAAAAAGCTAATGCAGAAAACTAAGAAAAAAAACCTAAAATGGTGTTGCTAAGCCCAGTTAACTGAAACCCATGCAAGCCCATATCATTCTGTGCTGCCCTAACATGTAATTGAGCCAAGTAAAGTCCTAGGGCTTCATATATATATATATATATATATATATATATATATATATATATATAATTGCAAAAACTCTGTTAATGCATCAGTTAAGGTTAATAGTCAGCTACAAAAGTTTGGAAATGTGCTGTTAGGGTTCAAAACCCTAACTCTGCATTCCCCCCAACCCCCCCACACACACACACATATGCAAGCAGGGGAAGGGCCAAGGTAACAGAACCAACCAGAGCCAACCAGCGTCAGGTAATAGAAGTGATGTACAACTCTCTAAATGTACTGCAAGACACATCCATCATCATGGGTCACTAACTGTATGAGTTCTGCTGCCATCATAGTGCCTTGGGGTAGACATACATGCTGGGCAACCAAGGGTGATGCCCCACAGTAAACATTATTGTGTTACAAACAGCAATAACAAGATTTAAGTAGATGCCTATATTTCAATAGTGAAGAAGTGATGTAACACACAGTACTGAATGCTATCCACAGATAGTTTCTTGGAAATGAGAGCTAGTGTAAGCCTACCAGCAGTCACTGGATGTTTGCATTTATTTTTCTGATAGACTGAGTCAGTCCTAATAATGGTAGTAATAATAAAAGTAATTATGTGTAGTATAGTTTACAAGTAACAAGTGAAAGCAACAGGTGTAACATCCAAAGCTAACAGTAACATGCTACTAATGAGTATTTCCAGGTAATGCAGCCATATGACAACATGTGATGGTGTTAGTTTCATACTTGAGCAGTATCTTAAAAGTAGTATGTGTCATCACTATCTGTCCTGCTACCACATACCCATATGGTACCCTGCAGCAACCCAATTGTTGAATAGTGACACGTTGTTTTTCTTTCTTCTTTTTCCTTTTTTCTCTTAGTTGTTTAACCAGGAGTAGCACACTAAGCTGAAAGCTTTTTTACAGGAGTGACCTGGGAGCACAGGGAAGTTAAGTGACTTACCCAGGGTCACACAGTATGCAAGTGGAAGCTGTGGGATTCAAACCCAGGTCTGGTCTGCTAGAAGTCACCAGATTTGCAGCTCAGAGCCTTAAACCAGTGTGTTATACTGCCTCCCTAAAAGTCACATATAAAAGTCAATATTTAGAAAATGTGTACAGACTAAGTCTCCTCGTATGAAGAAGCTATGCCAGCAATAATGTGTCATCATACTGTGCTGGCAGTATAGAGTCAATTATACTATATTTGTTTTTTCATTACATAGTGTTATGTGAAATAAGTGCAGTGTTGTGATTATTGTGGTTACAGATGTGATGGAGTGGTATAGTGTCTTACAATCTTGCATGTGTCTTGCATGTGTGTGGGGGGAGGTTGGGGGAATCCAGAGTTAGGGTTTTGAACCCTAACAACACATTTCCAAACTTTTGTTGCTGTACTTTTAACCCTAACTGACGCATTAACAGAGTTTTTTGCAATGAATTTCCCTTCTTTTTGAGAAAGTGTAATGTAAGTGGTGTGTGTTAGTGGGAGTGTGGGCCCTCTGGGCCCTGTGTTCCCTTTACATTGTCCATTTTTTTGGCATAATGGTATGCGCATGTGTGAGCACATGCCCTCCAGGCCCTGCACTCCCACTTATACATATCTACGGAGCCATACAGCAGCCCTATAGGGCAAGGAACCCTTGTAAGACTAATTTGCTAATATATCTCAGCAACCATAGCATCTAGGAAAAAAAATCCAGTGCTGGTGTAATCATGACAGTGAGTATGTCATGCAATATAAATCGGCCAAATCCACATCTGCGTTGTTTCTGAGATATGGACACAGAAATGCACTGAAAAGGCACCCTTGGAACCCTTGGAACATGTTTTGGCCAATATCTCTGTAACTGTAGGAAGTAGGGAAAAAATCCTGCTGCAGGTGTCATCTATGATTTCCAAACGTGTTTCTATGAATTAAGCTGTAAGTAGCGAAAACTCCATATCTCGCTTCGTTTTCGAGATACAGGCACTGAAAGATGTCATGGGTGCCGCAATGTTATCCTATGGGAAATTTCTCAACTTTGGAATGCTGTAACTTTTTGCTTCTTGAATGTTTTGCCACCAAACCACCAAAACGCACATCCAGGTGACCAGGGCTTGCCACCCTGCAAATTTCAGCACAAAACACTCAACTGTTTTGTTGCAGGAGGATAATAAAGATTTTTAGGTTTCTTTTAAAATAGTTTCACAAATCATGAAAGTTTCACATAAAGTAGCATGGAACTTTTGCATTTGTGAAAGTATTTGGTCCATTTCTTTCGTGATTTGCGAAAGTATTTTTCCCCCCGATGTTCAAAAAGGCATTTCTGGGGGGGGTTTACCCCCATAAAAGATAGGGCTGGCATCCTCAGGACCTGACTAGGTAAACCCAACAGTCAGTGTTTACCTAGAGGGTCCCAAATTTAAACAGCAGGCATTTTTCTCTCTCACTAACTGAAAACTAGATGGCTGAATTGTGAAAGTAAAAGGGCCATTTGTGAAAGTAAAAGTGCATTTGTGGAACTTTCATGATGCACACATATATTTCTCCCCATTGGCTATAATGGGAAATTAGTTTTTTGAATATCTTTTGAATGGTTTAATATTTTTACACTAAATCTTACAGTCAGATAAATTTAAGCACCCATCTTCAAGGACAAAAACTGACACTTTGTATATGTGTCAATAAATATTATGCACCGTGGCTAATACCACCTCGTTAAGTTAAAAGGCTGATGTGAGCGAAGGAGGATGTAGGTACAAATAACACAGACTTGCAAACTAGCAATACTGCACAAAAACAGACTGGTACACAGACAAGGATGGATTAATGTGACTCCCAAGTACAAGTGATGAGGGAAGTAGCTCAAGTACAAATCGAGCTACTAGAGAAGAATATGACATGGATACTACACTACTAACAAATCAAATACTAAACGTGGGAGACAATTAAAATGTTAAATGATGTTAAGGTCATGAATAAAGTGTACATATTAAGAGATTCCATAGTTAAGTGCACAGATAGACACACTTCTAGCAGCAATAAAGAGAATACCACCACAAGCTAGTTTTCAGGTGCCAAGGTAGGAGAGGTCCAGAAAATGTTAAATGATATCATAAAGGAAAGAGACAGAACTGCAACAATTATATTACATCTAGGAATAAATAACACCAAAAGGCAGAGACAGGATGAGATCAGAAATTAATTAAAAGATATATGGAGAGAAGCAAAGCCACTAAACTGCAAAGTGTACTTCTCATAAATGCTGCCAGCCCCAAGGGAAAACAAATTTAATAATGGAAAAATCAAGGAACTGAACAACTGGCTAAGGAAATGGATGTTACAAGAGAACATGGGGTGTATTATCCAATTGGAGGAGTTTATAAACGAACTGTCATATTATTGTAAAGACAGTCTGCATTTAAGTAAAAAGGGGAGTAGGAAGCTAGGATTGGACTTAAAACGAACAGTGGATTTGAATTCAAACTAAGGATGATGGGGAGAGGGACAAAAAGATAAATGTTACAGAGGGACAAGCTAACAATTTAAAAAAAGTAAGAAACAGCTGGTCTGAAGATATGGTCATTAAACACCAAGGCCGGATATTCCAAAGGGTTAAGCCATCTTAATAGGGTTAGCACATCATGAAGTCAAAAGTGCGCCATTTGCGATATTCAGCAGGAGGCAGTTGCGCAACGAAAACATGCTGAGCAACAGCGCAATGCAAATGAAGGCATGCGCAACTGAAGGAGGTGAATCCATGCATAAAGGCGCAATCACGATATTCAAAGACTTCATAGCGCAACATCGAACAAGCTGGAAATTGCACTAAGCGGAAATGAGCCAAAATAAAAGGCTCAAAGAAGCGGCGCAAGAACGTTACAAGGATGCCAAGTGGGGTAGAGAGAGAGAGTCAGACAGACAGACAGTGACAGGCTAGGGCAGGCAAGGCAAGTGTGGGCCATAAGCTGCAGAGGCCAGTGGGGGGTGCCCGGTGCAGTGGAAGTAGCAGTCAGGACAGCGGGGGTAACACAGCAACACCAGCCAGGGGGGGTCAGAAGCCAGGGAGATGGACAGTGCCAGCTTCCACATGGAAGCTGTAATGAGGGGGGTGAGAATGCAAGCTGCAGGGGGACGAGGGCCGTGGAAGGGCCCGTCGGCAGTACGCCCCCAACAGGCAGTACTGTGCCCACATCAGCTATGAGCTGTACACAGATGTAGAGATCATGGGCCGGTACCACCTGAACAGGGCAATACTGAGGCGGCTCTGTGAGCTGTGCAGTGATGTGATGCAGGCACCCTCACGACGGAGTCACGCTCTGTCAGTGGAGACCAAGGTGACAGCCTGCATGTGCCTGCTCACCACGGGCACCTTCCAGAGGCTGACAGGGGACACCACAGGCATCACTTTGTCGGCCACGTCATGCATTCTCACCCAACTCCTCAGCGCACTGCTGCCACATGCTGTGGAGCACATCCATTTCCCCAGCACCGCAGCAGAGCGTACAGCAAACATGCAGGAGTTCCACAGGGTAGCATGTATGCCTGGCATGCTAGGGGCCATAGACTGCACCCATGTGGCCATTCGCATGCCACCTGGCCCTGATGGGGCTGCATATAGGAACAGAAAGGGCTTCTCCAGTGTCAACTGCCAGGTGGTGTGTGGTGCCACTGGGCGCATAATCAATGTCTGTGCCACACACCCTGGTGGAGCACATGATGCCTTCATATGGCATCAGTCCGCACTGTGCCATCGATTCGAGAGTGGGGACATCCCCACAGGCCATCTAGTGGGTGAGTACGCATGTATGGAATGCAAACTCGGGACAAGGGTGGGAATGCCACAGGTGCCATGGTAGTGGCACACAGGGATATGGGCAATATGGACCTGAACTTGATACTGATCTCCACTATCTCCACACAGGTGACAGCGGATACCCACTCCGTCCCTGGCTGCTCACACCGTACCGGCGCCCCATGACCCCATCGCAGCAATGCTATAATGAGGCACATGCTTCCACACGCAACATCATAGAGTGGGTGTTTGGGATGCTCAAGGCACGCTTCCGATGCCTAGACACCCGGCGGTGCCCTACAGTACAGCCCCAAAAGGCCTGTGGGATATTCCTGGCCTGTTGCATCCTGCACAACATGGCCAAAGACTGTGGGATAGCCCACAGGTTGAAGAGGGGACAGCGATGGGGACGCCAGTGGCGCTGTGTTGATGGTGATGAGCAGCCTCAGGACGAGCGGGACTCTCGAATGATCCGGCAGGCCCAGCTGCACCAGGACACCATCACAGAGGAGCACTATGCACAACACAGGTAAGTCAGGGACATGTGCAACCAACACTGTCCATGAAGAAACCACAGGCACACAGGGTAACACACAAGGTGAAGGACGGCCAGGAGTGGAAGGGTCCAGGCATACAAACATACCATCAGGAGGGTGAACACTCATATGGACACACACACACACCAGGCACAGAGCGTACATGGGCAGATGCACAGCACAGCAGAACCGACATTGCTAACACACAGAACCCCACCACCCCCACCACCTGTACTATCCAAGATACGTAGGTCAGATGCTGGGCACCCTTGCACCTTGGTGTACAGTACAATGCAGGCATCATCATGCACACGCACCTGTGGACAGCAGTTGGGAGGGTGTTCAGGTGGTCCAAGTGTCGGCATGTTGAGCAGAGCACCCAGCAGTGCACTGCCCACCATGACACACATTGCACACAGGGCAGCACCAGACAGGGCCTGCACTGGGAGACAGGTCAGTCATGTAGCACTGTCCCACGGCCACCGCGGATGCGTGGGCAGCCCCGCCATGACCCAACAGCCCTGGCAGGCTGAGCAGGGGCCACATGGGGTGGCACTGTTGGACCACCAGGGGTCCCACTGCCGAACGTGACCTTGCCCGCACTATGGGGGTCTGCAGCATGCCGAACAAACCTGCACCAGGGGTGCTCGGGATGCCCACAGCAGATCCCGGCGTCGACAGGCCTGGTGTCGCATGACGCCGGGAATGGGGAGTGGAGAGTGAACTGTGTGGGGTGTGCAGTACAGGGGCACCTGACTGTGTGCCCAATTCGTCCACGACAGAGACCACTGCCTGGGTCAGCCTGTCAATGGCGGCGGTCACATCCGTCCGCATATGAACCAGCTCTGCGGTCCAGAGCACTCCCTGCTGTGCCGCCCACAGCCACAGACAGTGCCTCACGGAATTGCAACCCGCCTCTGCTGCTGTACTGATTCCTGCAGCAGGCGGGTGTGCTCATCCAATGGGTACTGTGCCCCAATGGCATCCTGTCCCCAGGGTGTGGAAGGTCCTGATGCACAACACCCTTGAGGGTGGGCGCTGTTCACCAGGACCAGGAATGGGCAGATCAAAGGGCGGACATGTGCCACCGCTTGACACTGTACCCCAGACCTGGTGGGTGACTGCTGCCTCAACCGCTGTGCCCCAGGGTCCACTCGTTCCACCACTGTGGCCGCAAGTGCCAGACACCTGCACAGCCAACGGTGCTGCCCCACCGGAAAGACAGGCACAGCCTGGGACTGCCAACATGCTGGTACACAAGTTGGAACCAGAAAGGCCCACGGGCACTGTTGGCCTGCTGTGTGTCCGTCATGGGACACACATATCACTGCCCATTGCAGTCCTTGCATCATCAATGGTGCAGGTACGTGCTACAGCCACAGTCACAGCGTGCTGGCATGCTTGCATGCCAGACTGCTGAGACACAGACTGTGCACCCCCCACACCCGAATCACCGACACCAGAGTTGGCGGCCCAGCGTGCATGCTGCTGCAGTGCATGCTGGCTGGTGACAGAGGTGGATGGACCCTCCTCCATGTCCAGCAGGTCATCATCACTGCCTGGACCCACCACCACTGTCTCCTGAAGATGAACAGGATCTGTAACAGAAAGAGAGTACATGTGAAGTGCATGAACAACCTTACCCAACCCCACACCATGTCATACCATACGGTGATGGGCTTCCACCTGTCTGGAATCCACCTCCTGGTACACCCTCAATAGCGCCCACTGCATTGATGCAGCCAGTCTGTCCTCAGCCGGGTCAGCTCCAACACCGCTGGCTGGCCCCGCCAGTGCCAGCACATGCCACCCTGAAGGCTGCCACCTTCTCCTTCAACCTCCTGCGGTCTGTCCCCATCTTCTTCTTGCATTCCTGCACAGAGCGCTGGTGGCTTCCGTGCAGGTTCACGGCCCGAGCTACCCCCTCCCATGCAGCCGCATGGGACTGAGGGGTGCCCCGCCATCCACTCAGTAGTGGCTCCTCCTCCAGGTAGGCCTGGAAGACGGCCTCTGGCTCTGCTGTGGTAAAGTTGGGCCTCCTCCTACGCCCACCATCCTCACCCTCACCTTGTCTCTGCTCGGTCATGGCGATCTGTATGGGGGGAAGTGGACATCTGTCACTGTGCAGTCTACAGCATTTTCCCATGACCATTGTCCAGAACATCACACAGCATGCAACTCACCTCTCACCTGCAGTACCCGAATCTGGCCAGCGCAGCCCAATGTCGCACATTTATAGCACAATGCATGCAAATTAGGAGTGGAGCAACTATAATGAGATGCAAATCGTGCCACTGCACCTTTGAATGGCTGATCAGATGATTTGTATGCGTCGGCTGAATATCGCGCAGTTGCGCTTTGCGCAATACGGTTGAGCCGGCTGAGCCAATGGCGCAGATCTGTGACTGTGTGGTACACTGCATTGCGCATGCCCAGATAGCTTACGCAGGCATCTGCCGCACTGCTGGTGTGCTGTGCGCGATCGGCAATTCAGGCCATGGCCACCATTGTGCCAGTGGCGCTACAGCACTGGGCACTATAGGCTGTGGCACTACTGCGCAATAATCCTGCTGTGGCACTGGTACACAGGTGGTCAGTCACGCAGGATGCATATATGTCAGATGGTGCTGTGCGTGGCCTTGCGTCATTGCCCATGACCTGGTGTCCGACCTTTGCCCCCTGGCACTGTTCGGCTGCCATGTGTACAGCCCTATTGCGCTGTCTGGTGACAGCGCTATGTGAACTGATGGCGCTGTTCGAACAGCATGATTGGAACCTATGGTGGTCTATTGCGCAACATCTCCACGTGGGGTTACGGCGCAGCGGGGCGCCATATTGCCTGCTGTAAAGTTGGTAGCATGGCACGCAGGAGGGCAGTGCAATGGAGCCCCGTGGAAGTGGCCAACTTGGTGGCCCTGGTGGAGCCCCATTATGGGGCACTGCATGGTGAGATGCCCCTCACCATGGCTAGGACCCAGGTCTGGCAGCAAGTGGCCAGTGACCTGGTGGGGGTCACTGGGCAGCGCCGGTCTGCTGAGCAGTGCCGGCACAGATACAGTGACCTCCGCAGGAGGGAGCATGAGCTGCATGAGCAGCTACGTTCACATGCCAGGAGGGGGTGTGGTGCCTAGGCCAGGTGGGTGTACCGTTTATGCACCTGTATTCTCTGTAGGGGTGTGAGTGTGTTTTGGTGGCTGTGCATAGGTGATGGCTCTGACATGGTTGGCTGTGTCAGTGTGTGCAGGTGTGAGATGCATGGGGCTGGCTGTGTGGGCAGGCACTCTCACTGGGGCAGGGGGCAGTCAGCTTTGAGTCACACTGATGTTTTTCTCAACATATGTCTCCCACAGGCGGGACGTGAGGATGCAGGCACGGGGTGAGGAGGGCTGTGCCAGGGCCCCGTGCGGTCGGTGGTGCTGTGGTGGTGCGCCCAGCAGCAGCAGCGGCAGACACAGCTGCTTGAGAGTGTGAATATCATTACTTCATGGATGCTATTGCATGCTGGGGGCATGACCACCAGCCATGCACAACACAACCATGCACGACACAGGCGACATGCATCACTGTCCAGTGTCACAGCACGTCTGTGTGTCGTCACTGGTGGTCCATGCATGCACTGGGCAAAAAGCTGTGTAACTGGCATCGCACCACGTTGCTCGTCACTTGACAGCCTTGTTTGTGCTGTGATGGACATGGCAGGTGTGTGTGTGTGCAGTGGTGCACATAGCTGGTGCCGCCTGTTTGTGATGGCCATGCATGTTCACTGTGGGTGGGTGCATGCCATCACAGGGTGAGGACACTGGGCTATATGGCTTGCAGGTTGGGTGGTGTTCAGGGTTGTGGTCAGTCACAGCCATTGACTGTGTTCCCATATTCCTAGGCCTCACTGTTCTCAGGAGGATACAGCGGGAGCTACATGGGCTGACACAAGTGTCCCTGGACAACCAGGCCATCCTCAGGGACATCCAGCGACATGGCCTGCGGAGGAGGCATCACCGGGAACAGCGGCACCAGGTGTAGGAGGACCAGCCTGCTGGGCCTTAGGCCAGATTACCCTTCCCACTTCACCCATCCCTACCACCCTGCCTTCCCTCTCCAAGTTGTTCATCCCTACCCCTTGCCCACCCCTACCTTGTACTCCTACCCCCTTGTAAATAGTTATGGTTGATTGTTTTGTGCTTTACATTTTGATAATACATTTATATTTTGTTATGAATACTGTGTTGGTCTCTGATTTACAGCTGGCTATGGTTGCTCAGTTGCAGTGGTGTGCATGCCATCTAGGTGGTATGGTCCTGGGTGTGTGTGTGTGTGTGTGTGTGTGTGTGTGTGTGCGGTGTGTGTGTGTGTGCATGGGAGGTATCTCCAGCATGGCAGTGACTTTCTGTTGGTCTTGCCGTCTGCTGCCACCCTGCTGGGTGCACAGGGTATGTCTGGCCTTCTTCTCTGCTGCAGCGGGTTGGCGTGTGCCGGGGATGCATGGTTTCCTGCAGTGCCAGTCACTGCACATGGGTGGTGTCTTGGGGTCATGGTGCAGGGTGTGCTGTGCGTGACGGGGCTGATGTGCACTGTGGTTGTCAACCCCCTGTGTGTGGCACTCTCAGCCTGCCAGTGGTTGTGCTGGGGCATCATGGCTCTGCTGTGCTTTGTTGGCTTGTCCCCATGGGCCAGTAGATCATCCGTCCCACCCCCAGTGATGCTGTGCTTGGGGTGTGCAGGTGTCTTGTTGGTTCTGCAGTGTGTTCCTGTGCCCATGTGTGGCATGGCTGGCGGTGGGCCCCAGCCTGCCTCCCTGGATGTGCAGTTCCATTGCTCTGTGGGGGGCTCTGCTTGCGCTATGGCACCTCTGTACTGCTCAGCTGGGCTGCCCTGGTTGTGCTATAGCGCAACCTTTCTGCTTAGCTTCTCCTTCCTGGTTGCGCTATGGCACAACCTTTCTGCTCAGCTTCCCCTTCCTGGTTGCACTATGGCATAGTTTGTGCGATATTCAGATGTTGGCTGCTTGCGCACTTTGTTCTGCTCCATGTTTGAATATCGCGTCTGTTGAGCATATGCGCAATTGATTTGTGCTTGTTCCTGCTGTTGCGCACATTTTGGGCGCAGTTTGAATATCCGGGCCCAAAAGTTTAAATATTACAAAAAAATCTGAAGTTGAGATAACGATGTCAAATGAAAATGTAGACATATACATGGTACCGGAAACATAGTGGAATCCAGAAGTCAATTGGGATACAAATATTGATGGGTATAGGTTGTACTCAAAAGCCAGAAAGGACAAAAGGGAAGGAGGGGTGGCTATGTATGTTAAGGATGTAATACAAAGCATGCCATACAACAAAGTAGGAGAACTTGAGGGAGTGGAATTACTGTGGACTCCTGTTCAAGGGAGTTCAGACAAAAAATTGCTGTTTGGAATACACTACAGGCTGCCAAGCATCAGTAAAGAATTAAATGCTCTTATAAAATATGAATAGAAAACATGGCCATTGAAGGTGATGTTATGATCGCAGGGTACTTTCATTACATAGAGATAAATTGGGCTGACCATAACTATACAAATTCTAGTAGTGGTCAGTTTGTGGAAATGCTGGATATGGCAGGACTGAAACAAGTAGTACACAAACCAACCTGAGGGGATAATATATTAGATCTACTGATAATAAATGTGGAGGATTTAATACACAAGTACAAGTACGTGCGCACCTCAGTAACAGTGATCATAATATTATCGAATTTAATATAAAAAAAGCATTAGATGTACATTAAAGGGAAAATTGTTGTTACAAACTATAATAAAGCAAATATTGCGAAAGTCAAACAGGAGTTAAGGAAGTGGGATTAGAGGAAAGGTTTAAAGGGTAAGAATGTAAAACAAATGTGGGAGGAATTGAAGGAAAAACTCCTAAAATTAGAGGAAAAATATGTACCAGATAAAAAAATGTATAACAAAAAGGGTAAAAAAATGCCATGGTGTACAAATAAAGTACTCATTTTAAGCATATAAAAGCAAAAGGCATTCAACAGAATGAAAGAAACAGGAACAGAGGAAGCACAAATAAATTAAAAAAAAATTCTAAAAAATTTAAAAAAACAATAAGAAAAGAAAGATGAAAGGTAGAAGTAAATATGGCCTACAGAAAGGATAATGGTAAATGTTTCTATACATATATAAACAAAAAAAAGGTCATAATCAGGTGAGACCATTGGTAGACAATGACATAGAAATTAAAGGATCCAAAGATATGGCAAATGCCTTCACCATAAAACATCGCTAGGTCAACGCTTTCTCTTACAGATCCCCTTCCTGGCTAAACTCCCTTCCCAACTCTATCAACCAGGAACCCAAACTCAGTTGCTTCAACTCCTTACTTTGCAACCACCTCCTCACAACCCGCTCCTGCAACTGCCCCTAGCTCCTCTCCACTCCACCCCCCCTTCTCCTCCCCCTGACAACTTGCTCAAATCCAGCTTGCATGTTCCTAGCCTCTGACAGTGGGCTCAGGTCCAGCTTGAATATTACCTAGATTACCTGCATCCTGAGCTAAGTGCTTCTCCTATTGCTTGTATCTCAGTTGTATACTATATGTATTTTCATCATTTGCTGTAACATCTCCACCTAGTCTGATGATTTTGTCACCAAGTTGTTGTATTCTCTGTATACTGTCTGTAAAGTTTTGTCCTTCTTTGATGTGGAGCCTTTGTAAATGAGTCTCTGACTCAAAGGATTGTAATTCTGATGTTGTTCAATAAATTAATTAATAAATAAAAATGCCTTCAATAAGTACTTTGGGACAGTATTCGAAAAAATAGAGGGTGCTGAACCGAACATAGTGGTAAGTATCTGTCAGACGTTAGATCTAGCTACAACCACGAGGGAAATAGAAGGCTTCTTAAACAAGCTGAAATCCCATAAATCTGTGGGCCCTGATAGATTAAACCCCAGATATCTGAAGGAGGTTGGATCATTAATTTCAGAACCCTTGGCTTTAATTTATAATGCCTATTTTGCAACAGGGGAGGTCCCTGCAGACTGGAAGTGAGCAATAATGGTGCCACTGTATAAAAAGGGTAATAGAACAGATTCATCTAATTATAGACCAGTAAGCTTAACCACAATTCTAGGAAAAATTGCTGAAAGCATTCTGTAGATCAAAATAAAAAAAAAACTCGAGGTGTTCGGTTATGTAGACAGCAAGCAGTATGGGTTTAGAAAAAACAGAGCATGTGTCACAAACCACTTTTGTTTTTTTAAATTCAGACAGTGATCCACTAGTTACTACTCCACTTGGGAAGGTATTCCAAATTTTTTTTAAAAAATTAAATGATAATATTTCCATGGATGTTGTATTTCTAGACTTTCAGAAAGCATTTGACAAGGTGTCACATAACAACTTGCTATTGAAAATGTCACAAATACATTTAGACAGTTGCATAATTACGTGGACAAAAAGTTGGCTTCAGGATAGAACACAAACAGAATCTTGGGGGAACTGTCAGAACCCATTGAAGTGGTAAGCGGGGTCCCGCAGGGATCTGTACTAGGGCCAGCTCTTTTTGCCTTATATGTTAGTGATTTAGATCACAAAATATCCTATCAGGTGATTAAGTTTGCTGATAATATCAAGCTGGGGAGTCCAGCTGGAACACCAGAGCAGCATGAAATAAACTGAAACATGGGCATAAAAAATCATATGCCTTTTAGTATAAATAAACGTATGGTAATGCATGTAGGAAAATGGAACAAGACCCAAATATATACACTCAATGGGAAAATACTACAAAGAATCCATTAGGAAAGGGACTGTGGGATTATTATAGATAATAAATTAAATTTTGCTAAACAGCGAACATATGCCATACAAAAGGCAAATTATATGATAAGACATATCAAGAGAAGCTTTGTAAACAGATCCATGGGATGTCTATTACCCTTATACAAGACATACTGTATACTGTATACTGTATAAGACCACACGTGGATTACTATCACAGCTCTGGTGCCCACATGCAAAGAGGAAATTAAAAGAGTGGAGGCAGTACAGAGAAGATACACCAAAATTATAGGGTCACAAGGAAAATATGGTTATAATGAAAGATTAAAAAGAACAGGATTGTTTACATTAAAACAAAGGAGAATGAGGGGCGATCTGATGACTATGTATACGATCATAAATGATAAAGAGCTTTCAGATGAGATGGGTATATTTATACAGAATAAATCCACAAGACTGAGAGGCCATAGAATGCAAATAAAAATGGACATAGTAAAAATAAATAGTAGATATCACTCTTTTTTAAATAGAACTGGTAGAATTTGGAATACCTTGCCAAGTGGAGTAGTAACTAGTGGATCACTGTCTGAATTTAAAAAAGAAATAGATATACTTACTTTGCAAAACAAGATTAAGTGGACCCATTAAGGTGGGAAATGGTTCAGATGGACCAAATTGTCTTCCACCATTCTAATACCAGTATAAGAACCCAGTATAAGAGTCTCTCAGTAAACTAAAGCAGGCCATGAACGGAGATCAGCGAGTACTAAACAAGTCAGGGAACAGCTTCTTTAATTCAGGGGAGGCTTGTTCTACACTTTCAAATGAGATCCATGAGCCTTGATGGAGTGCTAATAGCTTAGCAGTGTAAGGTTGTGGAGTCAAAAACAGTGGTGGAATTCAAGCATGCATGGGACAGTCATAAGGCAATTCTAAGGGGTGGGGGTAGGAAGAAGTAGGCTGCTGGTTAACTAGGATCTGCAGCTTAGTCATTAGGTAGGGAAATGGTCAGACTGGGTGGGCCAAGCGGTCCTTATCTGCCGTCAAAATCTATGTTTCTATGTTTCTATGTAAGTAACCCTAAAATGGATTCCAGCAGTGATAAACTTGGTCACCAGGGGATGGTAGGCTGCTTGCTTCTGCTGGGTAGCCACGGGCAAGTCTTGGGTGATATGAATTCTGGAGCCCTTCCATGAAACCTTTTTTAAGGTCTCTCACCTTTGAGAGAACAAACTGCTTATATAGATAGCTAAGAAGCTTCACAATGAGTGGACGGGGCAAGGCACCGACTGGTGGCTTAGGTCTCAGGGACCTGTGGGCTTACTCCACTATATAGACTGGGTTGCTGGGTGAAAAGCCTGCAATTTTAGTTAGTAATTTCTGGGCGAACATCACCAGACTAGCCACCTCTGCTTCCTCTGGAAGGCCGAAGATGACTATGTTGTTTGTACGACTTCGGTCTTCTAAATCTTCAAGCTTAGCCTCCATTTTAGCAAGATGTTGATGGAGGGAGACAATATCAGGTTTAAGTCTTCCCCCACCAGTTTTCCAAGGATGATATGCAAGCAGCAAAGTCTGTTATTTGTTTAGTCGCTTCCCCCAAATCCAATCTCATGGATTTTAGTTCTGAGGTAATCTCCTGTAGTGCCATTTTAAAATGCAGGAATTCGGTCAGAATCCTTTCCTCAGTTAGTAAAGCTGGTGTCAGAGTAGCAGTGGAAGTCTTGCTGGAACTAGCTCTCTGATCCTTAGAGTGCTTTGAATTTTTATCTGGGGTTTGTGGAAGTGCATGATTCGGAGGTGCCTGCCACATTTCAGAATCTATCACTGCCACAGTGCTGAAGAAAAGCACCAAAATGCCCAGCAAAGATACTGAAGTGTGAGTCAGAGAGCTGATGATAATCTTGTCTATGAAGATTAGCACTAAGAGGCTGAAATTAAAACAATTAAACAGAGATGGAGCAGGAGCGTGGTGAAGGAGCTGCTACTCCAAGGGTTGCATCATGTGACTCCCACCTTTCTGCTTCTCCTCTCAGGGAATATTGAAACAAACCCTGGCCCACCATGCCCCTACTCTGCCTTACCTGATACCGCATGGAGCAACACTAACAGGTTGCTAATTGCCCATATGAATGTCCATAGCCTGAGACCCAAGCATCCTGAGCTAGAAGCCTGGACTTGCCATTACAACCCTGACGTGCTGGCCATCACAGAGTCCTGGCTTAAACCCTCTATCCTCACCATGAGATTTCTATCTCTGGCTGCAACATCTCTAGGCATGATCATCCCTCTAAACATGGTGCTGGTGTGCTCTTCTACACTCGCTCCACCCTGACTTTATCAGAGCTGGCACCCCCCTCCCCATGATGCCTTAATGGTGGAGTCCATTTATATAACTAGTACTTGGAGAAATGAAGAAGTTACTCATTTGCTGTATTTATCTCCCACTTAGTGCTCTTTCTACATCCCTTACTTCCCTCATTACATCCTGGTCCTGTCTCCCACCTGCAGACTTAGTGCTTTGTGGTGACTTCAACTGTAATTGGCTGGGATCTGGTTTGGGATCTGTCCATAATGCCCTGACTGGCATTCACCTCTTGCAACTCATCAGTGAACCTACGAGGCACAACAAATCAGGTCACCATACACTCCTTGACTAGGTCCTCACCAGCAACCCCCTTCACATCAGAGCTGCTGATATACTCCCTGATACACTGAGTGACCACCCATAGAAACATAACATAGAAACATAGAATTTGATGGCAGATAAGGACCGCTTGGTCCACCTAGTCTGTCGATTTCCCTACCTAATGGATAAGCTGCAGATCCTAGTTAACCAACAGCCTACATCCTCCTACCCACCACTAGAATTGCCTTATGTCTGTCCCATGCATTCTTGAATTCCCCCACTGTTTTGACTCCACTACTTCCTCAGGAAGGTTGTTCCCATGTATCCACAACCCTCTCCATGAAAAAAATATTTCCTCACATTACCTCTGAGCTGGTCCCCACTCTATCTTCAAATTGTGCCCCCTTGTGCTTCCCCATCTCTTTTTCTGAAAGATGCTGCCTTCTTGGACTTTGTTGATTCCCTTGAGGTACTTGAACGTTTCTATCCTGTCCCCCCCCTTTCCTCGAAGGTATACATATTAGGCTCCTTTAATCTCTCTTCATATGTCTTCTGGTGCAGACCCTGCACCATTTTAGTTGCCCTCCTCTGGACAGCCTCCATCCTGTTTATGTCCTTGCTGAGATGGGGTCTCCAGAAGTGCACACAGTACTCCTGAAAGGGTCTCACCAACTGTCTGTACAGAGGGATAACAACTTCCTGTTTTCTAGTGGTGATGCCTTTCCCTATGCATCCCATTATCCCACCAGACCTCCTTACTGCATTTTTACATTGCTTGCCCACCTTAAGGTCATTTGATATGACTACCCCCAGGTCCCTTTCCATTTTTGTTGTTGTTAGTATCTCACCCCCCCACTGTGTACTCTTCCCCTGGGTTTTTGTTTCCCAGGAGCATTACTTCGCACTTCTTTGCATTGAATCTAAGCTGCCATATATTTGACCATTCCTCCAACCTTGCCAAGTCCATTCATAGAAACACAGAATTTGATGGTAGATAAGGACCGCTTGGCCCACCTAGTCTGCCCATTTCCCTACCTGATGTATAAGCTGCAGATTCTAGTTAATCAATAGCTTACTTCCTCCTACCCACCACTAGAATTGCCTTATGTCTGTCCCATGCATTCTTGAATTCTCCCACTATTCCCAACTCGACAACCTCCTCAGGAAGGCTTTTCTATGCATCCACAACCCTCTCTGTGAAAAAATACTTTCTAACATTACCTCTGAGCTGTCCCCCCTCTGTCTTCAAATTGTGCCCCCTTGTTCTTGCACATTCACTAAAAATACCACCAACAGCTGGTTCAAGGTCAGTTGGCATTCATCTGTATCCCCCTCCCCCAGGTCATGCCTGAAAATAGGCAGAATTTGTCTAGTGCACTTACCCGGTCAACAAAAACTAAATAAAAATAAAAAAATAAACATCTCTTTTTCTGAAAGATACTACCTTCTTGGACTTTGTTGATTCCCTTGAGGTACTTGAAAGTTTCTGTCATTTTCCCCCCTTCCTTCTCTCCTTGAGTGTATAAATATTAAGCTCCTTTAATCTCTTTTCATATGTCTTCTGGTGCAGACCCTGCACTATTTTGGTTGCCCTCCTCTGAACAGCCTCCACTCTGTCTATGTCTTTGTGGAGATGGGGTCTCCAGAATTGCATGCAGTACTCCAGATGGGGTCTCACCAACTGTCAGTACAGCAGGATAACAACTTCCTGTTTTCTACTGCCGATGCCTCCCCTATGCATCCCAGTATTCCCCCAGCCCTTCTTAGTGCCTTCTCAGATTGCTTGCCCACCTTTAGGTGATCTGATATAATTATGCCTAGGTCTCTTTCGATTTTTGTTGTTATTATTATCTCACCCCCCCATTGTGCACTCTTCCCCTGGGTTTTTGTTTCCCAGGTGTATTACCTTGCATGTCTTGGCATTGAATCTGAGCTGCCATATATTTGACCATTCCTCCAACCTTGCCAAGTCCCTTTTCATCCTTTCCACACCACCTTGTGTATCAACCCTGTTGCAAATCTTGTGTCTACAAAGAGACATACTTTTCCTTCCAGGTGCTCACCATTGTCACTTATAAAGACATTAAAGAGGACCGGTCCCAGTACTGAACCCTGCGGTACCCTGCTAGTTACCCTCCTTTTTTCACTGTGGACTCCATTTACTATTACCCTTTCCATCCTGTTGTCCAGCCAGGTTTTTATCCAGGCTACCACCTTGGGACCCACTCCAAGGCTGGCTAACTTGTATATTATTCTTTAGTGTGAGACTGTGTCAAATGCCTTGCTAAAATCTAGGTAGGCCATATCCACAGCCCCTCCCCGGTCTACTACTTTGGTCACCCAGTCAAAGAAATCTATTAGGTTTGTCTGATATGACCTTCCTGCTGTGAAACCATACTGCCTTGGGTCCTGTGCCCCACTGGCCTCTAGGTACTCAACAATTCTTTCCTTCAGAAGTGATTCCATCATTTTCCCCTACCACTGAGTTCAAACTAACTGGTCTGTAGTTTTCTGCCTTTGCCTTGCTCCCACTTTTGTGACGTGGAATCACATCTGCCCTCCTCCAGTCCTCAGGCACAACCCCATCCTCCCATGATTTGTTAAAGAGAGTAGTCAGTGGTGTTACTAGTTCTACCCTTAGTTCTTTTAGAATTCTGGGGTGAATCCCATCAGGCCCCATTACTTTTTCCACCCTCAGTTTTAAGAGTTCTTTCAAAACCCTTTCTTCTGTGAATGGACTGGTATCGACCCCCCAATCCAGAGTGTTTCTCTTGTTTGGTTTAGGCACCTTCCACTCCTCTTCCGTTGTGAATACTGAACAGAAATTTTCATTCAGTATTCCTGCTTTTTCACTGTCATCCTATGCCCACATTCCTTCCCCTTTATTAAGTCTCTGTATCCGTCCCTTGTTCTTTCTTCACTCCCTATTGTACCTATAAAAGGTTTTATCCCACTTCTTAACAGAGTTGACTATCTTTTTCTCAGTTTGTGCCTTTGCTATTCTGACTGCCTTCCCTGCCTCCTTCTGCTTTAACTGCTAAAGTTCTCTGTCCAGCTCCTTCTGTGTTTCCTTATATTTCCTGAATGCTATCCTTTTCTCCTTAACCTTCCCTTCCACCTCTTTTGAGAACTATAGTGTTTTTTTTCCTTTGTTTTGTTTTGTTGATTTGCTTCACACAAAGGCTTGTTGCCTCTGTGATGGCTGTTTTGATTGTTCCCTAGAAGGAACTAGAAGGGGGACAGGATCAGATCTACAGTACAGTAGCTTCTTGTTTTACATTGTTTTTTGTGGATTCTACTTGGTAGAATGTTATTTCTTTTCTTTCTTACTACTAAGGTGCTAGCAGGGTATTGTTTGGGGCTGTTGGAATTTTGATACCTGTTTTGGTAGCTATAAGTGGGCTCATTTGTTTGGTTCACTGTGTGGCAGGCTGCATTTGTAGAGGCCTATTTCGTCTGTTTTAAAACATAATTGGTATAATTTAACTGGGTCTGTTTCTTTGAATTGGAGACCTATATCTTCTAATTCCAAGCCTATTTTGATGTGTTGTTGGTGAAGCTGTTTGAATTGGAGTCCTGTTTCTTTGGGTAGCAAACCTATTTTGGGGGCTTTGAGTAGAATTGTGATTCATTGTTGCTGGCTTAATTAGCTGCAAAGTTTGAGTGCACAGTGGGGGAAGGGTGCTAATGGTCTGATCAGAGGCCTCAGCTACCTGATTGTTTCTGGAAGACTTGGGCTGGTCCCACCCCCCAAACCCCTCACCCCACCCACTGCTGGTCCATGATTGCCTTTGCATCGGGGTTCTGACATCAGTTCCTCAAATGGGCAAAGGATATGCACCTGTCGTAGGAGAAGCAGACATCCAGGAAAGGAACAGCAGCAAGTGAAGAGGTGACTGCTATCTCAGTGGAAGGGAAGTGAATGCAAATCTAGGAGCTTTCATTATTACTTCTTCACATTGATATTGCATTGGGGAAAGGAGGAGTAGGAGTTTGAAGAAGGTTGTGCAATGGGTACTTAAAGTCTCTTTGAGTGTGATAGGAAGGATAGGAATATAAAAGCAGTTGCTCAATATATCTAAGTGTGTGCAACAAAGGAGGTAAGGGAAATAAAGAAAATGTTTTTCACTGATAGAGGAGGGAGAGGGGAGACTTGGGGGAGTGTTTGGTATCCTGCATCTGGAAGGGTGGGGGGTCACTGGTGGACAACGACAGCAATGGGTAGGGTGGTAGGCTGCAACTACTGCAGTGCACCAATCTTTCTAAACATTGCCTGGAGTGTGGGAGGATGTTTAGTGTGCAACCACATAGAAAAACTTAGAAAGGAGATTGAGGGTCTGCAGGAGGAACTAAGACAGGCAAGGCAGATTGGGGATGGGTTTAGCCCAATACTGGAGGGAGGAAGAAGGGGAGATGAGGAGGTGATTTAAGCCAACAGTGGTGAGGAGAGGGTCAGAAGAAGGGAGAGAGACAAAGGGCCCAGGCCAGGAAGAACAATTGCCGGGGAAACCAGGTCAGGAGACAAAAGACAAATGGAAGGAGGAGATAGGGACTTGTAAGGGAGGCTAAGAAGTGTCAAAGTCATGGAGTGGAAAGGAGAGACAGGTTACTATGAAGAGAGGAGCAGGCATTTGTGAAGGGTCTTCAGAAAACAGCTGTGCACTGCTAGAGAGGAAGAAAGTGGAGGAGGGAAATGATGAAATTAGAAGAGTAATTGATAAGTGCCTGGACCAAACTGGAGCAGGGGGAAGTTCTGCTGGGAGAATTGCAACAGGGGTAAAAGGGGGAATAATGTGCAGGAGGAAGAAGAGGAGATGGAAATGAGAGAGGGAGATGAATGGAAGCAATCAGGGAGTAAGAGGGGTGGAAACTTAGTGCTGGGGACTCAATACTAAGAGGAGTTAGGTGGGATAGCAAGGGGAGAGGCATAGTCGATTTGGGTGGAGGCCATGCCAGGAATGACAGTGGAAAGGGTGGGACAGTCTGTTCTGAAATGTGCTAGAAGGGTAGGGACAAGCCTCATTTAATTATACATCTTGGGACAAACGACCTGGCTGACAAGACAGTAGATATAGTCCAGAGGAGGTTTGAGGAACTAGCACAACTATGTGAGGAGGAAGATCAGTAACTTTTCCGAGATACTCTGTGTGCCAAAGGCAAGCCAACAAGAAAGCTGAGAATAGAGGAATTAAACAGATGGCTAAGAACCTGGTGTGTGCTAAAGGGTATGGGCTGCTGGGGGTGGGAGGGACCTGGGAGGACAGTAGTCTCTATGCCAAGGACAGACTATGCTTGAGTGAGGAGGGAAAGAAAGTGTTGAAACAGAGGATGGAAGAGTATATAGAGGAAGTTGGGAATTTAAACTAGGAGTAGGGGGTGGCAGTTGGGGAAGAGATATGCAGAGATCACAGGTTGGGAAATCATATGAGCTTACCCCCCATAACAGCGACAAAGGACAAATGGCAAGTACAATTGGTGATGCAAGGAAAGGAGGGCAGGATGGGGGGGGAATGGTGGAAAGTGGTTACCCTTAATGCTAGGAGCCTTGGGAGGAAAACTGCAGAGTTACAGGTTCTCATGGCAGAGGGAGAGGTGGACATTGCAGCCATCACGGAAACATGGGCCACCCAATATAATGACTGGGACCTGTCTGTACCAGGGCAGGTTATTTCAGAGGACAGGTGATCGGGAAAGGAGGGGTGGCACTATATGTGAAGGAAGGACTGAAGTGTAAGGAGGAAGGGAGGAGGGTAGTACGGGTCACTTTGGGTGCAATCCAGGATTCCAAGAATAGGATTCTTAGAATGGGAGTGGTGTACAGGCCACCATCTCAGACGGAGGAGTTAGACAGGGAACTAGTGGGACAGATCAGGAGGACCCAGAGAAGGGTAGTGGTGATTGTGGGGACTTCAACATGCCAGGAGTGGACTGGAGCACCCCAACAACCAGGAACAGAAGGGAGCAGGTACTGCTGGATGCCTTCAGGACAGCTTCCTGCTGCAAATGGTCGGTGAACCAACCAGGTTGGGTAATACCCTTGACCTTGTGCTGGCAAATGGGGACTTTGTGAGAGAACTTACATTGGAGGAACCGCTGTCAGGGAGTGACCACCACTCAGTATGGCTCACATTGGATATGGGCAAGGAAGGAGTGGAATCTGGCACAAGAGTTCTGGATTTCAGGAGGGCCGACTTTGGGAGGATGGGGGAAGTGGTAAAAGGGTACTTGGCCAGAATTCAATCTAGTATGGATCCTAAGCAGAGGTGGGAGCTCATAAAGCTGGGGATAGTAGAGCCAACCAAAACCAGCGGCAAAGCCCAGAGCAAGAAAGCTAGGGCTAAGAAACCGAGCTGGTTGAGCAAGGAGGTCATGGAAAAGGTAAGGAGGAAAAGAGCTGCCTTTAGAAAGTACAAGAAAACAGGGAGGGGGGAGGACAGAGAGGAGTCTTGACAGAATCGAAAGAGGTGACTAGGACAGTAAAGGGAGCCAAAGCATCTATGGAACTCAGGCTGGCATAAGGCATTAAAAAAGGGGAGAAGGACTTCTTTAAGTACATCAGGGAGAAAAGGAGCTGTAAGGACCACATAGTAAGGATTAGGAAGGAGGGGGGTTGGGTGGAAGCAGGGTACTATGAGGTGGAAGCACTAAATGAGTACTTCTGCTCAGTATTTAATAAAGAGAAGAGGGGGGTGAAACCCAAGGTGGGAGAAATGGCAGAAGCAGGGGAAGTGGTGACAGATGGGGAAATCATGGAGGGCAGAGTTCGAGAGGGTTTGAAGGCACTGAGGGTGGACAAGGTGCCAGGCCCAGATGGCATCCACCCCAGGGTACTGAAGGAGCTGGCAGAGGTCCTTGCAGGACCTTTGGCAGACCTATTTAATGCCTCACAAGATTTGGAGTTTGTACTTCAGGACTGGAGGATGGCTCATGTGGTGCCCCTCCACAAGAGTGGCCCCAAGGATGAACCGGGAAACTACAGACCAGTGAGCCTCACATCCATCGTGGGTAAGCTAATGGAGACTATCCTGAAGGAGAGGCTGGTGGCCCTCCTAGAGGCCAAAGGACTTCAGGACAGCAGACAGCATGGCTTCACATGGCAGATCCTGCCAAACCAACCTGGTTGAGTTCTATGACTGGGTAGCTAGGCACTGACAGGGGCCATGCAGTGGATGTCCTGTATCTGGACTTCAGTAAGGCATTCGACCTCGTGCCACATGGAAGGCTGGGAAGGAAGTTAGTAGGCACAGGGGCGGGTGAAAGCTGGTGAGATGGGTAGAAACTGGCTGCAGGGAAGGCAACAGAGGGTGGTGATGGATGGGAGCTCTCACACCCAAGGGCAGTGACAAGCGGTGTCCCACAGGGCTCGTGTTGGGACCAGTGTTGTTTGGGATATTCATTGCAGACATATCATGGGACATCAAGAGCAAGATCAGTCTGTTTGCTGATGATACCAAGGTTGGTGCAGTGGTGGATGACCTACGGGGATAACAGGGGTTGCAGGATGATCTGTCAAAGCTTGAAACCTGGTCAGACACCTGGCAACTGTGGTTTAATGCCAAAAAGTGCAAGGTGCTGCATTTTGGGATGAAGAACCCAAGGAGGAGTTACCAGCTGGGGAGAGTGCAGCTAGCCCAGACAGAGGAGGAGAAGGATCTGGGTGTGCTCATTACAGGGTCAATGAACAACTCGGCACAATGTAGGAAGGCAGCTGCAAAGGCCAACAAAATGCTGGGTTGTGTTGCAAGGGGTATATCCTCGAGGAGGGAGGAGGTGATTCTGCCACTGTATAGGTCATTAGTTAGACCACACCTGGAGTACTGCGTGCAGTACTGGCATCCGTATCTGAAGAGGGACATTAAGTTACTGGAGGGGGTGCAGCGCAGGGCGACAAAGATGATCAAGGGGCTGGGGGACTTATCATACGAGAGGAGGTTGAAGGAGTTGAACATGTACTCACTGGAGGAGAGGAGAGACAGGGGTGACATGATTGAAACCTTTAAATACATGAAGGGAATAAACAAGACGGGTACAGAGGGGCTGTTCAAAGTAGGAGGGAGGGCCACCAGGGCCATGATATAAGACTGAAGCGAGGAAGGTTCAGGAGGAGATGAGGAGACACTTTTTACAGAGAGGGTGGTGGCTGGGTGAGATGCTACCTGCAGAAGTGGTATGCAGTAGAACAGTGGACTGCTTCAAACGAGGATGGGACAGGACAAGGGAGGGTTAATGAGAGGACGGTAAGAGAGGGCAGCTGCAGAATAAGGGTGCTAGCTCATTCGAGCAGACTTGATAGACCTCTAGGCCTTTATCTGCTGGCAAATTTCATATGTTCGTATTGTTCCTCTACCCCTCCTTCTTGCCCATTTGTTAGTGCTTTTCTGAGGCACTCCCTCATTTTCCCAAAGTCAGCCCTCCTAAAGTCCAATATGCTTGTTTTTGCATGGATTAGCTCTATGGCTGTGTTTATTGTGAACCACACTGTTTGGTAGTCACTTGTTCCCAGATGGCTACCCACTTCTAAATCTGAGATCCTTTCTCCATCAGCATTTGAGAGTACCAGATCTAAGATTGCTCTCTCCCGAGTGGATTCCAACACTAGCTGTCTGAGGAATGCCCCCTGTAGGGCATCAAAAATGACCCTGCTCTTGGATGGCCTGCAGCAAAGGTGCTCCAGTTAACATCTGGCATATTCAAGTCCCCCATCAACAATATTTCCCCTTTTTAAGGATGCCTTCTATCATTTTCTTGTCCTTTCCCTCCTCCTGAGATGGGGGTCTGTACACAGCCCCCATGTGGATTGTGGTGCCATTTCCTGTCTCCAGGGTGACCCATAATGACTCATCAACTTCCTATTTACTCTTTAGTGCTGTTGCTTTAATCTCTTGTCTTATATAGAGAGCTACTCCTCCTCCTCTTTTACCCACCCTGTCCCTCCTGTAGGTTGTGTATCCTGGTATGTTGACATCCCAGTCATGGTTCTCTATGCACCATGTTTCAGTGACTGCCACAATATCCAGGCATCCCTCTTCCATCAAGGCCACTAGTTTAGGAAGCTTGTAACACAGACTGTGGGCATTGGTACTCATCACCCTCCATTTTTTGATGGCCATACCCTTTTAGCCCCATCCTTGTCCTTACTACATTTTTCTGCATTTACCCCTATCCTGCTCTCTACCAACTTCTCTAACTTGGTGTTTACCTCTCTAACTACTGTGTTTTGTGGGGGGAGGCTGGGATTTCCCTGCTCCTTTTCAGTGCCTCCCCCCTTGGCTACTTTATTGCTTATCAATGAAGCATTTAAACCTATCACCTAGGATCCTGTTTCCCCCCAGAGATATGCAGACCATCGCACCAATATAGGTCTGCATCCCTCCAGGTGGCTCCCCAGTCACCAATTAAGCCAAAACCCTGAGATCCACACCAGTTTTTCAACCATTCATTGAATCCCATGGTGCAGAGTACCCTAGCATCATCCTTGCCATAGACAGGCAGCACCTCCGAGTAGGTTACTGTACATGCTACTTGTCTAAGGCCCCTCCCCAACTCTACAAACTCCTCTTGCACTGCTCTGATCCCATTCACAGCTAAGTCATTTGTCCCTAGGTGGACAATGACATCCATCTCCCTCCCTTGTGCAGCTGCTTCCGCGATACTGAATATTCACTTCATGTCCCTCCGAGCTATAGCACCAGGTAGGCATCTTATCTCCTTTTCCCCTTCCTCCCCCACTTCTACCCCCCAATGACTGAGTCCCCCACCAGGAGTTGTTTCCTTCCCCTTGGGGTCTCATGCCACCCTCCTGTGAGTCTTCTTTGTGAAGGATCCCAGCATCCTCCTTGGTCTCCACTGCAGGTGCCTCCATAGAGGAACTACTCTTCACCAGAACAGCATATGAATTGTGGATAGGTACAACTGGAGGGAAGCACCTCTGTTCCACCACACCCTCTCCCTCCCTGAGCCCACCTTGGTCCAACCGCTCCTCTCTCTTGGCAACCTCTGAGGTAGTGGTGGTGGCTCTGATGGTCCCTGGGTGGGGGAAGAGGTTTCACGAATCCTAGCCAGGTCAGCCTGGAGATGGGCAACCTCCTCCCAATAGACCAGAGAGCTGCCTGCAAATAGGGCAGCATCCCAGCCTCCAGAATATCTCCCAGAACATTGCCGCCCCACATCCATTGTACTGCACCACTCCCATCTTGACTTATTTTGTGTCCCCTCTCCTGTTGCTTTGTATGCTTACTGTCTCCTCCCTCTATGTATTTTTACATATACTTTCCTACTACCTATGTGCCCTTACAACTCTCACCCTTCCTGCTCTGGGAGAGGAACTTCCTGTAGTCTTCAGTAGTCTCCTCCTTCCTTGCTCTGATTCAGACCTCCAGCAACTGGGGGGGGAGCTATTTTTTTAGTTTCCTTCAAGGCTGATGAAACTGATGTGTCTCAGTGATCCTTCCCTTTCTACTGCCAAACAGGAATTTCCTGTTGTCAGTCAAATCCAGTGGCTATAAAAGTAGAACTGGCTTAGGGTGGGAATTAGTAAAAAAATTTGTAAGAAAAGCTGTAGTTCTAGTCAGCTGTTACTTGATCTGAAAGCAAGAGTCTCCTCTGTCATAAACTAGCAGCAGGAAGCTGTAATTGGAGACAGTTGCTTTTCTACTGCTCAAGCCACACCCCCAATTAGCTTCTCCCCTCTGCTCCTGACTCAGCAAATTAAGCTGATAATGCCCCTTCCTCAAACAGAGAAACACACAGTGACTATTTTTTTACTTAAATGAGACCCCCTGCTTCTAATAAAGTATCTGTTTGCTTAATCCCAATTGGCACTGACACATGCTGAGATAGAAGTGACTTATCAGTTAGAAAAGCTGTAGTTCTAGTCAGCTGTTACTTGCTCTGAAAGTAAGACTATCCTATGTCAGAAACTAGTAGCAGGAAACTGCAATTGGAGACAGCGGCTTTACTTCCGCTGAAGCCACACCCTCAATTAGCTTCTCCCCTCTGCTCCTGACTCAGCAAATTAAGTTGATACATCCCCTTTCCTCACACAGAGAAACACACAGTGACTTTTGTTTACTTAAATGAGACCCCCTGCTTCTGATAATGTGTCTGTTTGCTTAATTCTAAAAGGCACTGACTCCTGCTGAGATAGAAATGAATGATCAGTTAGAAAAGCTGTAGCTCTAGTCACCTGTTACTTGCTCTGAAAGCAAGAGTCTCCTCTGTCCACATTCACATCGTTTCCACCCCACCTTCTGTATCGACCCTGTTGCAGATCTTTGTGTCTTATGCAAAGAGACATACTTTTCCTTCCAGTTCCTCTGCAATGTCACCTCTAAAGACATTATAGAGGACATGTCCCAGTACTGAACACTGCGGTACCCTGCTAGTAACCTCGCTTTCTTCAGCGTGGACTCAGTTTACTATTATCCTCTGCTTCCTGTTGTCCAGCCAGTTTTTACCCATGCTGCCACCTTTGGACCCACTCCAAGACTGGCTAACTTGTATATTAATCTTTTGTGTGGGACTGTGGCAAATGCCTTGCTAAAGTCTAGGTAGGTCATGCCCACAGCCCCTCCCTGGTCTATTACTTTCACCACCCAGTCATAGAAAGCTATTAGATTCGTCTAACATGACCTTCCTAGTCTTAATCTATGCTGTTTTCAGTCCTGTGCTCCACTGACCTCTAGGAACCAACAATTCTTCCCTTCAGAAATGATTCCATCATTTTCCCTACCACTGAGGTCAAACTAACAGGTCTGTAGTTTTCTGCCTCCGCCTTGCTCCCACTTTTGTGAAGGGGAATCACATCTGCCCTCCTCCAGTCCTCAGGTACCACACCATCCTCCCATGATTTGTTAAAAATGGTAGTCAGTGGTATCACTAGTTCTACCCTTAGTTCTTTTAGAATTCTTGGGTGAATCCCATCAGGCCCCATTGCTTTGTCCACTTTCAGTTGTAAGAGTTGTTTCAGAACCCTTTCTTCTGTGAATGGATTGGTATCAACCTCTCTATCAAAAGTGCTTCTATTCTTTGATTTCGGTACCTCCTCCTCCTCTTCTTTTGTGAATACTGAGCAGAAGTGTTCATTCAGTATCCCTGCTTTTTCACTGTCACCATCTTCCCACCCTCCCTTCCCTTTATTAAGCCTCACTATCCCTCCCTTGGTCTTTCTTCACTCCTGAATATACCTATAAAAGGTTTTATCCCCCTTTTTTACTGAGTTGGCTACCTTTTCCTCAGTTTGGGCCTTTGCTATTCTGACTGCCTTCCCTGCTTCCTTCTACTTTAACTGGTACAGTTCTCTGTCCTGCTCCGTCTGTGTTTCCTTATACTTCCTGAATGCTGTCTTTTTCTCCTTAACATTCCCTGCCACCTCTTTTGAGAACCATAGTGTTTTTTTCCTTCATTTTGTTTTGTTGATTAGCTTCACACAAAGGCTTATTGCCTCTGTGATGGCTGTTTTAATTTTTTCCCATTTTTCCTCCTCCCCTCCTTCTTGCCCATTTGCTAGTGCTTTTCTAAGGCACTCTCCCATTTTCCCAAAGTCAGTACTCCTAATACTCTTACTTTTGTATGGCTTGACTCTATGGCTGTGTTTATCATGAACCACACTGTTTGGTGGTCGCTTCTCAATCCGAGATCCTTTCTCTGTTCCCGTTTGACAGTACTGTACCAGGTCTAAGATTGCTCCCTCCTGAGTTGGTTCCACCATTAGCTGTCTGAGGCATGCCCCCTGTAGGGCATCAAGAATAACCCTGCTCTTGGATGTGGATGCAGAAAAGGTGCTCCAGTTAACATCTGTCATATTCAGGTCCCCATCAACAATATCTCCCCTTCTTCTGCCATTCTAAGGATGGCTTCTATCATTTCCTTGTCCATTGCCTCCCCCTGAGATGGGGGTCTGTATACAACCCCCATGTGGATTGTGGTGCCATTTACTGTCTCCAGGGTGACCCACCGTGCCTCCTCTACTCCCTGCTTATCCTTTAGTTTTGTTGGTTTGATCCTTTCTTTTAGATAGAGAGCTACTCTTTCTCCTCTTTTACACCCCTGTCCCTCCTGTAGCTTGTGTACCCTGGTATGTTGACATCCCAGTCACAGTTCTCTGTGTACCATGTTTTTTTCACTGGCACAATATCCAGGCATCCTTCTTCCATCAAGGCCACTAGTTCAGGGAGCTTGTTACACACACTACGGGCATTGGTACTCTTCAACCCTCCATTTTTTGATGGCCTTATCCCTTTTAGCCCCATCTCTGTCTGCCTTTTTCTGCATTTACCCTGTCCTGCTCCATATTGTCTTCTCTACCTTGGTGAATACCTCTCTAACTACTGTGTTTTGTGGAAGGAAGCTGGGTTTTCCCTTCTCCTTTTTGGTGCCTCCCCCCTTGGCTAATTTAAATGCTTGCCAATGAAGCATTTAAACCTATCACCTAGGATCCTGGTACCCCTCCTGGACAGATGCAGACCATCACACCAGTATTGGCCTGTATCCCACCAGGTGGACCCCCAGTCCCCAGTGAAGCCAAAACCCTGAGCTCTGCACCAGGTTTTCAACCATTCATTGAATCCCATGGTGTGGAGTACCCTAGCATCACCCTTGCCATAGACAGGTAGCACCTCCGAGAAGGTTACCATACATGCTACTTGTCAAGGCCCCTCCCCAAATCTTCAAAATCCTCTTGCACTGCTCTGATCCCTTTTACAGCCAGGTCATTTGTCCCTAGGTGGACTATGATATGCAGCTCCCTCATGCAGCTGCTCCTATGCTCCTGAAGATTCGCTCCCTGTCCCACCAAGCCATGGCACCAGGCAGGCACCCTACCTTCCTCTCCCCTTCCTCCCCCACTTCTACCCCCTAACAATTGAGTCCCCCACCAGGAGTTGTTTCCTTCCCCTATGGGGTCCCATGCCACCCTCCTGTGGGTCTCCTTTGTGGAGGTTCCTAGCATCCTCCTTGGTCTCCACTGCAGGTGCCTCCCTAGAGGAACCACTCTCCACCAGAACAGCATATGAATTGTGGAGAGGTACAACTGGAGGAATGTGCCTCTGTTCCACCACCCTCTCCCTCCCTGAGCCCACCTTGGTCCAACCACTCCTCTTTCTTGGCAACCTCTGAGATAGCGGCAGTGGCTCTGGTGATACCTGGATGGGGGAAGATGTTTCACAAATCTTAGCCAGGTTAGCCTGGAGATGAGTAACCTCCTCCATCAGACCAGAGAGGTGCCTACAAATAGGGCAGCATTGCAGTCTCCAGAATGTCTCCCGGAAGACTGCCATCCCACAGCCATTGCAATGCACCACTCCCATCATGTCTTATTTTGTGGCCCCTCTCATGTTGCTTTGTATGCTTACTTTCTCCTTCCTGTTTATTTTTCCTCCTACTGCCTATGTTCCTACTGCCTGTGTGCCCTTACAATTAGTAAGAAAAGTTCTAGTTTTGTAGTCAGCTGCTCCTTGGTCTGAAAACAAGATTCCTGTCTGTGAAAAGCTAGCAGTAGGGAACTATAATTGGAGACACCTGGATTTCTACTTCTAAGTCACACCCCCAATTAACTTCTCCACTCCTGACATAGCAAACTCCCTTTCCCCAACACAGAAAAACATACTGACTTTCTTTTTTTTTACCCTAAATGAGACCCCCTACTTCTAATAAAGTATCTGTTTTCTTAATCCCAACAGGCATGGACTCCTGCTGAGATAGAAGTGTTCTAGTAGTAAGAAAAGTTCTAGTTTTGTAGTCAGCTGCTCCATGCTCTGAAAGCAAGATTCCTGTCTGCCAAAAGCAAGCAGTAGGGAACTGTAATTGGAGAGACCTGGTTTTCTACTCCTAAGCCACATCTCCAATTAGCGTTGCCCCCTACTGACTTAGTAAACTCCCTTTCCACAACACAGAAAAACACACTGACTTTCTTTTTTTTTACCCTAAATGAGACCCCCCCACTTCTAATAAAGAATCTGTTTTCTAAATCCCAACAGGGACTGACTCCTGCTGAGATAGAAGTGTTCTATTAGTAAGAAAAGTTCTAGCTTTGTAGTCAGTTGCTCCTTGCTCTGAAAGCAAGATTCCTGTCCCCTTCCCCACCTTCTGTGTATGGAGAAACAATTTTCCTAATCTCCCCAAAGTCTCATTCTCTACAGATATTTCCAAATTCAATCCTCAAGCCTTCATAGCCTCCCTCTTCCAGGCTGACTGGTCTCTGATCAAACATGTACATGACATTGACTCGGCTTTAGAATACTTCACTAACATCTTCAACTCCATAGTCAGCCTCTATGTCCCCTTAGTCAAATGCAGATCCAAGGGTGTCCATGCCCCATTGCTATCCAAGGAACTTAGAGGTCTTACGACTATGCAGGATGCTGCCTGGAAGGCATATAAGACTTCAGACCTGACTGCTGACTGGCAGATAAACAGATGCTTGAGAAATCTATGCAAAAACAAGCTGCACTCAGCTAAACACTCCTACCTCTGAACCCTGCAAACTAACCATCTCTTTCAGCCTAAAGAATTCAGGGGTCAGATTAACTCAATTCTAAAAGGAAAATCCTTTGTCCTGGCAAACACCATGCACATCAACAGTACTGAGATCACTGACTTAACCACTATTGCCACCAAGTTCAACTAGGCCTTCACTAACTTATCAAAGTATAAGTCCACCCTCCACGCATGTGGCCTCCCTTCCTCCCTCCACCCCTCCTACCACTATTAATAGCTCTACCTTCCATCTCAAATTAAACCTCCCAGAAATAATTTCTACGTCTCCTTAGGTGCATCAAGGACAACAGCTTGCCAGGGTTTGACTCCCAGGAGACCATCTTAAAGATCTGTGCACCTGCCATTGCCTCCCGTGTGCATGACCTGTTCAATAAGTCCTTCTGCTCAGGCACTGTACCTAGTAAGTGGAAAGCTGCAATAGTAGTCCCCATCTGCAAGAGTGTCCCTAACTGTGCTTTTGAGAATTACCAGCCTATTTCCATCCTCTGTTCCCTTGCTAAAATTCAGGAAAAAATCATACACTTTCAACTCCAATCTCACCTAGAGCTTAATAGTTCTCTCTCTACTTATCAGCATGGTTTCCATAAATCCCATAGTACCCACACTGCCCTTATCAAGGTAACTTCTGATATCCTCAGCTCCAAGGATAAAGGCTTAGTTACTGGTGCAATATTTGTCAATCAAACCAAGGCATTTGTCCTTGTTAATTATAATCTATTACTCCAAAATCTGCTATTATTAGGCCTTGACTCCTTATCTTTAAACTGATTCTCTAGTTATCTCACTGGCCATACTCAATGTGTGAAATGGGCTGGTCATATTTCCCCTTTTGCTGCCATAATAAATGGGGTCCCCCAAGGGTCTGTCCTTGGTAGTGGTGGGTAAAGTGAGGAAATTTCACTTTGTGGAGTAATATATGAAATTCCACTCATTTCGTGGAGCAAAATGCGAAATTTCACCCCGTGGAATGGTGAAATTTCACCTTCCGCAGCACAATTACACCTTCCGGCATTGAATTTCACATTCCATGGCAAAATTACACCTTCTGCGGTGAAATTTCTCCCACAGAAGGTGAAATTTCACCTGTGGAAGGTGAAGTTTTGCTGCAGACGGTGAAATTTCACATGCAGAAGGCAAAATTTCCCCTTGGCAAATTCTGCCTAATGTGGAACATTTTGTGAATTACTCCATGCGATTAAATTGGCCACTTCACTGCCACTTTGCCAGTGGAAATTAAATTCACTGCATTTCTAATCCTTGGTCCATCCTGTTTTCATTGTTTGTTAATGAACTACCTCAGCACTGCTGGGGTGTGACAGTTCAGCTGTATGCCAATGACGCCATCCTGTATAGGTCCTCCTCTGACCCAACTTGGCTGAATCACTGGTTACAGCTGGATTTCTGGAGCCTTGAGGCATTGTTTCTCAACAATCTCCTAGTACTCAACACAAGGGAAACTAATGTTATGCTTTTCTATCACCGCACCTCTAAGTTAACTTGCCCCCCCTTGTGAGTAACTCCTCCAGTGGTGATCTTCTTGAACTGGTGCAATCATTTAAATACCTAGGTATCACCTTGGATTCCAACTTCAACTCTTATGCTCATGTTACCAATGTTGTTAGGACCCTACAACAGAAACTAGGCCTCCCTTATTGCCTCCATTCCTACCTAACTCCCTCCTCTCACCTGGCCATCACATCCTCCTCTCTTCTTCCTCTTATCTCTTATGGAACTCCTACTCTCCTTACTGCCCCGATCTCCACCCCTGCCCTGCTAAAACAAGCTTACCACAGGATTGGATGCTACGCTCTTGGCACTAACTCCAGGGAGCACCACTGCTCTGTCATTGCCTCTCTCGATTGGCCTTCTTTTGAAGCTAGACTGCATTAATCCACCTTGTGTCTGATCTGTAAACTGGTTCACTTGTCCACCCCTCTCTGTCTTAAAACCCTTATCCAATGAAAAATTGTGACAAGGTCCCTTAGGTCAGCTGGCGTCACACTGCCAGCTATCCCTAAACCACATTTAGTGGTTGGTCAGAGAGCCATCTCCTTCTCAGGACCCTCTCTCTGGAACTCTCACCTGTGGTCCTAACCTGCCCCTCTTTATACCAGTTCAAGCACTCTCTTAAATCCCACAGTCTCCTCCTGGTATTACTCCTGTACTTGAGGTCCCCTTCCTACAGTCCTTTTGCCCTTATGAACATTGTATATAATCTGTTGCTATTGATTTTATCTTAGGTTATTGTCCGAATGTTTGTCTGAGTGATATATAAATTATACTATTTATATTTATGTTTATGCAAGGAATTGTAACCAGTTTTTGCTTGCCTTTAAACATTCCTCTACTATTGTTGTATTCTTATTTTGTATTGCACCTCCCACTGTACCCTCCCCCGGGTCACCCCTGAAAAAGGGACAGTCCATCTTAGTGGGCTTATCTGGTTTCCAAAATTCAAATAAATAAAAACAAATAAGTGGCAAAGTTAGATGTGAGCCTCGAAACAGGATTCTGTGTCACAAATGGGCAATACTGTGTCACAAATGGGTAATCCTGTGTCACAAATGGGGAATCTTCTTTTGTGCTGCTGCCATATTGTTTTTCTGTTAGTGAGGGAAACCAATTTAAACGTGAAATGATAAAAAAAAAAACACTCTTTCATGCAGGTGAGATTAGCTAAGGTAGCAGTGGGTATATATATCTTAGTTTGATATGTCACTGCTTGTGCTTGTGATGTCTGTTTTTTTTTAATCTGCTTCATGTTAGACCATGATTTGCAATCGCTTAATCAGTTCTCAGACATACCACATTCAGTACACATCATTAATGATGTTTCTACTGTACCTCTGTGACAGCCATCAGTTTTCTAGATGCCTAGTGCACGTGGATGCACTTTGACTATGTAGGTAATTAAGTTTTAATTTGAAGTACCTTTACAAATTCAGTCATAGGCATTTATTGCCAAGAACTGACTATGTCTGTATGGGGAAAATGGTTTATGACTACTAAATGTAATTTTTTACATCAATGTTTCAGCACTACTTTTTCCCACTTTGTGTTGCTTGCTGAAATGGGGAAACAAGAAACTGGGGATTCAGCTGATTGGTTTGTACTGGTTTTATTAAAAGAATAGCAAGCTAATCAATGTTTTTTTTTAGTATACCCATCACAGTCCACCAATACTCTATGGTCCAGATATTCAAAAGAGCTGAGCCATGCGCAATAGGGTTGCGCCTGTGCAAGTCTGAAATGCATCATTCTGCGATATTCAGCAGGAGGCCGTAGTGCCCCTCTAAATCATGCTGAGCAATAGCGCAATGCTAATGAAGGCATGCGCAACCGAAGGGGGAGGAACCAAGCATAAACTGCACAGCCCGATATTCAGCTGGGCCATGCAGAGTTATGCAGGTGCAACCCCCTACCTGCGCCTGCACAACTTTAGGCAAAAAAAAGGATCAAGTCAGAGGGCCACCCACAGGTGAGCTGCCGCATTTCAGGTACAACACAGCAGCTGCCACCTGTGGGTGGCCTCCACTTGTTCCCGTGCCCCCTGCAGCCCGATCGTGGCATAATAGTAAACCCACCCTCAGAAGCCCGATCGTGGGCTGCAGAGTAGTCCCCTCGCAGCAGCCCGATTTCGGCATAATATAATGTTTCCCCACCCCCAACTAGACCGATCACAGGCATACAGTAATTCATCCCCACCCCGACTAGCCCGATCGCTGGCATAACATCAACCCCCAAAGACCAATATCCCTGGTGGTCCAGTGGACCACGAAGCCCGATCGTGGCATAAGGTCAAACCCACCCCCCAAAGTCCAATATCCCTGGTGATCTAGTGGCTCTCACCCCACCCACCCACGGAGTCCCACCACCCCGCCTCCCCCATCAGCCAGTGGGTGGCAGCACCCCACCCGCCTGCTGCCTCAGCGCTCACGACTGACAGTTGGTAGGGCTGCATGCCCATTGGTTCAGAGTAAGAGCCAATGGGCGGCAGCCCATACCATACAAGGCAGTCCAGATATGTGAAAAAGTGTAAATATATGTATATATATATATATATATATATATATATATATATTATGGATGCTACCATAGTTAGGGTTGAGAAGCCATTTACATGTTAAACCTAAAGTTTTGCACCTTAATAACTTTGCAACCATTCAACGGATTTGCCTGACATTTTTTATTTATTTATTTATTTATTTGAAACAATCGGAATTACAAACCTTTGAGTCACAGACTCTTTTGCAAAGGCTCCACGTCGGTTACAAAGGGTGGAGGGAAGACAGATACAGTAGAGAACATACTTGAAACAGATAGAATATACATAACAAAATCACAGGAGTATTCCAGGCAAAACTAATGACTGATAAGGAAATTAGGCTGCAATCTTGGGTTACCCAGGAGGAATTGGTGAGTTACGTGGGGCCTTGTGAGACCCTGAGTCAAGAGTAGGGGGAGGGAGGGCGTTCATCTGGGTGAGCAGAGTTAGCCGCAGTCACATATGGCTCTTTCAAGGAGGTGAGCTTTGAGGCCTGTTTTAAATTGAGAGATGCTGTGGGTCTGTGCAAGTGAGTGAGGTAACGATTGAGCCAGAGAGGCGCTCGGTATCGGAAGGATCTTTGCCCTAGAGAGGTTCTACATTGAGGTACAAGGAAAGGGGAGCTTGCGGAGAGTCTCGATTGCATCCGTGAGGTGCAGAACTGATTAAGGGGAAAAGTCCGACGGGGGCTAGGTGAAGGTGTATTTTTTTACGAGGATGCAGGTGTGGAACTGTAATCGATGTTGGAAGTTTAGCCAGCCAGATAAAGCATAAAAGATCACAGGTGTGGGTTAGCCTCTCACAACCAGTGACTAGGCGGCAGGCTTTGTTCAGGACAATGTTTATCCTATTCAGGAGGTGGTTCAGCTGAGCCGTATATAGTGATCCCATAGTCCACCAGGGAGGATGGAGGAGGTGACTGCAAGCTGCATAGCCTTGTGGGGTAAGCAGTGCTTGAGCTGGTACAGGAGGCTACCCTAGAGCTGATAGAGGAGGAGAGAATTTGGCATGCCTCTGGTAAGAGAGGAGGTGTCTAAAGTGACACCTAGATATTTGAAATCGGAACTTGTTCCAGAGGGGCACCTATTATGCTCTTGATGAGGAGAGCAGACTGACTATAAGGACTTCTGTGGCAAGAAAATCATGGACTTAGTTTTTTATAGTTGATAATTAGGCGGTGTTCAGAGAACCAGGTCTCTAGTTCCCGGAATTGCCTTTGAAGGGTCTGCTGGAGGCGGTAGGGTGGGCGGTTTCCAACAGAACCGCATCATCGGCATAGAGGAGCAACTGACCGCTGCAAGCCTTAGGGAGGAGTTTAGGAAGAGGGTGAACAGCAGTGGGCTAGGATAGACCCCTGAGGGACCCCAGAGGAAACTGTTTTAGGGGTGGAGAGGGTAGAGCATATCCTGACTTGTTGCGTCATGGCCTGAGGTAATCCTTGAACCAGGTCAATGTCTCGGGACCACATTTAGTGTAGGGAGGACCTGAAGCAGAAGCTCGTGATTGACCGTGTCAGGCCTTGGTTAGGTCCACGATATGGCCCCGCAATTGAGCCATGGCTCGAGGGCTTCATGTAGGAACGAGGTGAGCTCTGTGGGAGGGTGATGGTACTATGACCTGAGCGGAAGCCATGCTGCTCCTGGCTGAGGAGCATATGCTTAGTTAGGTGTTCGGTTAGCTGGTCAGAGACTATTCTTTCTAGGGCTTTGGAGAGGGTGGCAGTATAGAGATGGGTCTGTAGTTACTGGTGTCAGTGGGGTCCCCACCCTTCAGGATGGGAGTGATTATGGCTCTCTTCCAGGTAGAGGGGTACTGGCCTAGGCAGAGTGAGAGGTTAAGAATTTTAGTGAGGTGGGGTAGCGTGGCATCAAGGGGAGCTCAGGAGTTTAAGATCAAGGGTGTCATTGCTATAGCGGTATTAGAGATAGCCCTGGTAATATAGCATTTTGCCTCGTGGTAGGTGATGACTGGGCCGGAAGGGGGTGTTGGAAGAACTCGAGTTGGGGGGAGTGAGGAGGGAGGTGTGGGGAGATCAGAGAAGGCCGAGCTAAGGGCTTCAGTGATAGTGGGATGATCCTGGGTGACCTCACCATTAATAGTGAGTTGTGTGGGGGTTGGGGAGCGAGATTTGCCACTGAGCTCCTTTATGTTGTCCCAGAATTTTTTCCCAGCACCCCAGGTAGAGGTTAGGGTGTGTTGGTAGTAGAGGGCTTTAGTCTGCCGCAAAGCCCATGTACATTTATTACGAGCCTCCCTGTAAAGTTGTCTATCCAGGGTGCTTTGGGAGTCTAAGGCTTTGTGCCAGAGGTTATCTCTTTGCTGAAGCAGGCTAAGTAGTGGGGTGTGATCCAAGGGTGGATCTGGATTTTAACTTGCTTAGAAAAGGGGCGTATAAGTCACAGGCTTTGTTGAAGGTGGTTATGAAGTAAGCCAGGGCGAAGTCAACTGACTGGGCAGTGTAAATGGGTAGCCAGTTGCTGTTGGTTAGGTGGGCTTTAAGGTTCTTTAGACCGCCCTTTTTAAGTCTACGTTGCCAGGAGATTTTAGGGAGTGTAGGGGGCAACTTGCATGACCACCAGCAAGTTACTGGGGAGTGGTCGCTGATAGCATCAGGAGTACTGTAGCCGCGGAGAGGTTACCTGGCCGGTTGGTGAAGATGAGGTCCAGGAGGGTGGAGGTCCCGGATCTGGGGTCCTTCTGGTGGGGAGGTGACTAGTTGGGTGAGATCAAAGGCTCTGGCGGCATCTTTGTAGCTGGAAGAGGCCAGGGATAACCAGTTTACATTGAAATCCCCATAACGATGACTTCGCTAGTGTTGGGTAGATGGGAGATGACTTGAAGAATAGAGTCGAATCGACAGTTTTGATTCTCGGGGATGTAGGCCGAGATGATGTGGAGTGTTTTGTTACCCAGCTGAGTTTTATTGTGAGAACCTGGGCACCTATTAGACGCTGGTGTATGGACTTCAGTGGCATTGAGAGAGGATTTGACATACATTGCACAGCCCCGCTCTCTTGCTGTGCCTATCTGCCCGAAGAGAGCATAATTAGGGAGGAGACCGCTCACTGGGAATCTTGTCAGTGAGCCAGGTCTCAGAGAGTGCAGTATGTCAGGAGCATGCTGAGCGATCCAGCCTTGGAGTGGTGTGTGTTTTTGGGTAGGCTGCATATATTTAGGTAGCAAGTCAGCCGCCTCCGGGTTTTTAGGAGGGCAAACTGCAGGTGGACCTGGGTTGGGGTGGATGTTACCAGATACAAGGAGGAGTAAGAAGGTGTGCAGAGGAGGGCCAGCATGCTGAGTTTTGGTGAGAGACACTGTAACTGGTAGGGTGTGGAGACGCTTTGCGTTGGTGGTGGGATGGGGAGGCTGGGAGTAATACAGGAAAGTAGCTTAGGGGGAGAGGGGGCAGTAGAGAGGAAAGGGAGGGTGGTGGGGCTGGGGTCTGGGGGACACTAGAGGTGCAGCGTATGCCTGGTGTGTGAGTGAGTGTTAGTTGAGCAAGTGAAAGTAATGGCCACAGGTTCAGTGTGTTTGGTATAGAGGCTGGTGGTGGTACAGAATCTGTGTGTACCTTTGAATGCAGAAGGGATGGAGCAAAGGTTATAGTGGGAGGGGTTGGGTGCCTCTAGGGGGGGTAGTGGGGCAAGCTGTGGGGTCCAGGCAAGTAAGAGGATAGCTAGTAGTGGAGTGTTCATAGCAACGACAGTGAGAGGAAATAGGTGCTGCAGTGGCCACTAGTGAACAGTTTGTATAACCTGCTGCTGGGAAAGTTGGCTGATAGGTTAATTCAGCCTCACACCTGACCTCGCTTCCCTATAAATTGGAGAGCCGAGCAAGGGTGGTGGTAGGGGCGGAGGCGAACGCATAGCGTTCGGCGGGGTTATAGCTGCCCTGGTGCAGGAAGGCACTGCGGTACCAGCCCTGCCGAAACGCTGTCCTGGTCCAGGCTCCAAACGTCCTGCAGTTTTGTAAGTTTTTTTTTTAAATTAGCCGCCCTGCCGTTGCGCTTAGCCACAGGAGGGGGATTCCAAAGACAATTCTGAACGGACACGCTGGAAGGAGAAAAGGGCGCCAACAAGTTTACAAGCATGGTCCTTCTTCAAAGCGGTGGCAGTTACCTTGGTTGGGGGTTCGGGGCTGGCTCGCTCCTTCGGTGTGGGGGAAGGCTCCGATTCGCCTGCTAACCTCCGCTCCTCGGTGGCTTATGCAAGCCTTGGTTGGGGTTCGGGCTGGCTCGCCCTGTGTGTGTGGGAGGGAGCCTGACCCGCCTCGCGACTCCGCCTCGGTGGCGTGTGCAAGCCTGAAAGGACAACAGGAGACAGGAATTAAGTAGGTCTGGGGAGGTGGGAGGAGGGGGGCAGATCAAATCAGTGGATGGAGGACAGCTGGGGGGGAGGGCGAGAGGAGGAGAAGGGGAGACGCTGGGAATCTTTATTAGCGATAACAACTTTTCTAATGGGATTGTGTATCCTAGTGAAATCATGGTTTCATAATTTTGCAGCATCACTACCCGATGCAGCTCCTTCTCCTGCTCACTTAATATCTTCCACTCTTCTTCAGTAGATAGCAGAAGTAGATTAGACTTTATCAAGTCGTTCCAGATCTAAACAAACTTGATAAAGTCTTTCAATCCACCAGAAACCTTTGAAGATGTTGCTGTCACTTTTACTGATGAAGAGTCTCCAATGCTGGTAAAATTAAGCCAGGAGATGCTGGGAGTGTGATAATGGCTGTAAGCTAACTTCACATAGAATAAACAAGGCAATGGGGAATAAAGTGAACTCAGCATGCACGGAGTTACAGCAAACACATTTTCCCTTCAAACAACTGCTCTAAGTATAGCTGCCCTGGTGCAGGAAGGCACTGCGGTACCAGCCCTGCCGAAACGCTGTCCTGGTCCAGGCTCCAAACGTCCTGCAGTTTTGTAAGTTTTTTTTTTTTTTTAAATTAGCCGCCCTGCCGTTGCGCTTAGCCACAGGAGGGGGATTCCAAAGACAATTCTGAACGGACACGCTGGAAGGAGAAAAGGGCGCCAACAAGTTTACAAGCGTGGTCCTTCTTCAAAGCGGTGGCAGTTACCTGGTTGGGGGTTCGGGGCTGGCTCGCCTCCTTCGGTGTGGGAGGGTCGATTACGCCATCGCGACCTCCGCTCTCGGTGCGTGTGCAAGCCTTGGTTGGGGGTTGGGGCTGGCTCGCTCGCTCGGTGTTGGGGAGGGCTCCGATTCGCCCTCGCGACCTCCGCTCTCCGGTGGCGTGTGCAAGCCTTGGTTGGGGGTTGAGGGCTGGCTCGCTCCCTCGGTGTGGGGAGGGCTCCGGTCGCCCTCGCGACCTCCGCTCCTCGGTGGCGTGTGCAAGCCTTGGTTGGGGGTTGGGCTGGCTGTCTCCTTGGTGTGGGGAGGGCTGCGATCGCCTTGCGACCTCCGCTCCTGGGTGGCGTGCACAAGCCTTGGTTGGGGTTCGGGGCTGGCTCGCTCCCGGTGTGGGGAGGGCTCCGATTAAGCCCTCGGACCTCCGCTCTCGTTGGCGGTGCAAGCCTTGGTTGGGGGTTCGGGCTGGCTCGCTCCCTTGTGTGGGGGAGGGCTCGATTAAGCCTCGCGACCTCCGGCTCCTCGGTGCGTGTACAAGCCTTGGTTGGGGTTCGGGGCTGGCTCGCTCCTTCGGTGTGGGGGAGGGCTCCGATTCGCCCTCGCGACCTCCGCTCCTCGGTGGCGTGTGCAAGCCTTGGTTGGGGGTTCGAGGCTGGCTCGCTCCTTCGGAATACATGATCAAAAACCACAGATCTTGGGATCTGCCCACTTTAGTACTGTTCGTATATACAGCTGCGGAGTAATTAAGCACGATCTGCATGCACATTTATGCTTTTTTGGAATTCTTTGGTTGTCTCTAGAGGTCGCACGGTTTGCGCGACCAGTCCAAAATCTTCAGGGAACGTGCGGCCGGGGTCTCCGATGTGCCTTTTGAAGAGTTTGTGAAAAATATTAAACGGTTCAAAAGTTATTCAAAAAACAAGTTCCCATTATAAGTCAATGGGAAAAGTTAACAAAAAGTTTGACAGTGTCGTAAATGCAGTTTTTACTTTTGCAAATGGCCCTTTTACTGTCGCAAATCCACCATTTTGTTTTCAGTTGGTTATCAGAAAAATGCTTGGCATTTAAATTTGGGACCCTCTAGCAACCTAATTATTTTTGTATTCACCTAGTCGGACCCTGAGAATGCTAGGCATGTCTTTGTTTTGGGATAAAACACCCCAGAAATATGTTTTTCAAATTTCTGGAAAAAGTTCTTTTGCAAAGTACGTTCTCACTTGCGACAGTGTCGAATGAATTTGCGAAAGCTTTCACAAAGTTCGACAGTACTTTTCCAGGCTGTGTGAAAATGAGAGCAATTCTTTGATACCCTGCTGCAAAAGAACAGTTTGGTCTTTTGGGCTGCAATTTGGAGGGAACACAGCCAACATCTCACAGATGTGCCTTTCAGTGTTTCAGTGAAAAAATATTACAGGGCAGCAAAGTTACGGCACTCCAAATATGACACTTTGTCCCATAGGATAACATTATGGCATCCGCCGCATTACAGGAATCCTTTGCTGCCCTGCTACAAAATAACGGTTTGGTCTTTTGGGCTGAAATTTGGAGAGAAGAAAGCTAACTTCCCACAGATGTGCCTTTTACTGGTTTGGTGAAAAAATATTACAGGGAGCCAAAGTTATGGCACTCCGAACTTCTCTTTTTTCCCATAGGATAACATTACTGCGTTCGCCACGCCTTTCAGGGCCCGTATCTCGGAAATGGTGCGAGATACGGCCTTTTTGTCAGAAAAATGCTTAGCCCCCTAATAGGGGCTAAGTACAAAACTAGCCAGGAAAGTCATAAATCATATGACTTTCATATTTTTTTCCTACGTCATACGGTTCCTGAGATATAAGCAATTTGCTATTCCAACTCCTCATTTTCTGCTCCGAGACCGATTATTATGCATACATTCTTTGTACTCACTGTCTTTCTCTATGCAGCTTTTGGGGAAAACTAGCCTGTGCACTTACATTACTATTACCCTTACCACTTCTGCTTGCAGTTCTATAACCATTTCACTTACTGTTCCCGTTTACGGCACCATGTGTGTTACCCTTCGCGTTTCCATTTGCGCTTGTGTTTGCATTATTTTAACCATTTCTGTCTACAGTACTGTTTATCTTTCTGTTTCACTTTGTGTCATCATGTGCATTACCATTTGCATTTGCGGGCAACATGTTACTATGTGACAAGACATCACGTGGCGGGAGCGTGGGACCCCGCCGCCACATTACATTCACTATTTCTCATTATACTTCTCAAAAAGAAGGGAAATTAGAGGCCAAAAACTCCATTTAATGCATTAGTTAGGGTTGTTCCACAGTGACAAAAGTGAGGAAATTTGGAGTTAGTGTTGAAATCACCCCTTGGACCCCCCCCCTGCCCAGACCCCCAACCGGCATCAGGGTGCACGTTGGGGTTGTTGGTCTTACTCTCACCCCATTCTCCTATACCTCTGCTTCTTCACACATCTGATGGGGTGAGAGTTAGGGCCAGCAACCCCAACAGGCACCACAATGTCGGTTGGGGGTGTGGGCAGGGGGGTCCAAGAGGGGCTTTCAATTCTAATACCGAATTTCCTTGCTTTTGTCACTGTGGAACAACCCTAACTAATGCATTAAATGGATTTTTTTGCCCCTAATATCCTAATATATATATATATATATATATATATATATATATATATATATATATATGTATTGGCTCAAACCCCTCATTAGACCCTTCATCAGGAAGGATTTAATATATGTCTCAGTTCTGGCCCTTGGTATTTACCACTTCTCCTGCTTTCTCAGACAATACTCAACATTTTCTTTGGGTGGTAATAAGGAAAAGCGTTTATGATTGGAATCCTAAATTTCCTGAAACTGTTTCTTCTTTGCCCTCTCTCTATGGTTATACAACTTCTCTAGCTTACATGTCCTTAGACCCTCTTCAAAACTAATTTCACATTGTTATATCAGCTCTCTTCTGGATTCTTTCAATATCCACCACATCTCTTTAAGATTGATCCCTATTTGAAACTGGGCATCCATATTCAATATGAATCTAGTGACAGTACAGTAATAGTACACAAGGTCCACCTTGCTCACACCAGCTGTGCATAGAAGGGTAAGAAAACAGAGCCTGCTGTTTTCTTTCTGAATTATCTGTTCCACTTAGTCCCTTCATCAAAAATCCTGTTGCACAATTAACTTTAAGAACTTAACTTTGTCTACAACCTCAACATAAGCTCCCCTGAAGACCAACAGTGGCAGGACCCACTTTCCAGGTCTACCAAACCTGACTTCTTTAGTTTAATCAGGATTCATTTGCATATGGTTCCTCTCTGACCAGTTCTGACTCTACAGTACATTAGCCTGCATAGTACTATCCCTTCCCTCCAATAAATTATCTATAACTGTAATGTCATCTACTTATTCATTAAATGGTCCAGTAGTCTCCAAGTCATTTATTGTAATCAAGACCAAGACTTGCCCCAGTCTGGTTCCCTGGGAGACTCCAGCACAGTATGCATTCTAGGTGTCAGCGTGGCTCAGTTGGTAGCACATCCGCCTCTGGACCAGAAGGTCGTGGGTTCTCGTCCCACACCAGGATTGGACTTGCACCTAAAAATCGCTGGCATCTGAGTGCAGTATTGGGGGTGCTGTACTGCTGGGGTGTGCCGTCCTTCAGATGAGATGTTAAACCAAGGTCCCTTCTGCCCATCCTGGTGTTGTCCTGGTGGGTGTCCAGGTAGAAGTAAAAGAACCCAGGGCACTCTTCGCAAAGAGTAGGGAACATTCCCGGTGTCCTGGCTAACATTCCCCTTCCCATAAACCAGTTCATGCAATTATCCAGGCTGTGTGTGGGTGATGATGTGCGATATGGCCATCACCACACATTCAGTCACTTCACTACCAGTCTAGCATTGCTTGTAAAGCGCTTTGGATGTATGAAAAGAGCTATATAAATGCTGATTCTTTTTCTTCTTCTTCTTCTATGTGGATTGAAATCCATTTACCTTCACCCACCGAACCCTTCCCACCAAAAGATTGTATACCCACAATCTCAAACATGGGGGAACATCAAATTATTATAATCTCTTTTAAGACAATATTGTGGTCTCTGAGGTCAAATGCCTTTCTATAGTCTACCAGAACTGCCCTCACAAATGATCCATCATCCCATGCTTTTACAAAAAAATGTAAAAAATTTATAGCAACCAAAGTGGTGGAACTTGCCCTCAAGGAAACAAATTAGTTTACATTCAACTCTCTCATGATCATATATAAATATATAATCCCTTTTGTTATAAAACCTTCACACTTTTTTTTAAAATAACTCTAGTTAAGTAAATCAGCTGAAAATTGTTTCTAATCTCCCTGGTGGAGGGGAATTTGAGAAGGGTTATCACCCTTACTTGCTCCCATTGGCAAGGCAACTTTCCAGTTTTTGAGTGATTTGTTAAAAATATTACTCCCACAGTGCTACTGTCTTGGCACCATCTCTCCAAATCCAGTTTGGGGCCAAATCTGGTCCCATGGCCTTATTTTCTATAAGTTTTGTCATTTCTTCTGCTACAGTCTTTAGTGGGAGCAAACACTCATTCGGAACATTTAGCATATCAATAGGTCAGGCTTTGAATGGGGCTAAACTCCTACTCAAATCACATAGGGATTTGTTTAGTGTATCTATAAATGCCTGAACCTTATTTTCACCAACAAATCTGCATTGTTCAGCCCATTTGTGTGCTTCTTTGCTAGAATTGACACCTTCTACAAATTTGTTTGTCATTTTCCACCACCTCCTGGAGTCTGAGTTCTTCAGACTCTTGATTTTACTTTGATGATTTCTCTTTAGTCTTTTTGACTCTCTATTTGTCTGACTTCATAATTTATTTACTGTTTTTTGTCCCTTTGTGTACTACTCTCCCGGAAATTTGATTTTAAGACTACTTTACAGCCAGATGACCCAATAGGGGGTGATATTCCTGGTTCCTCATGCCATTCACTTAGCTTTGTAATGACAATATCCAAAATAATGTCCCCTCTAGTACCAGTTTGTACTATCTGCTTCAAAATCCTCCCTTGAACCACATGCTTTAAGTGCAGTCAATTGGCATCTCCTAATACTGTAATATGATCCTACACACTGGGTACTTCTCATAAATTGGATCTAAACACCAGTTGGGTGTTGTACCATGGCATGATCATTTTTGCCTGGAGGGTGATACAGACCACCAATGAAGAGGGGCCTACCATTTCTGGGCAGATAAGGTGTGGATACTTCCAACCACAGGGTCTCAAACTGTTCACTTTCTAAATTGAGCATTCTCTTGTAATTCACCTGATTATGGAAATAACAAACAAACCTCCCATTCTCTCTTCCCTATCTCTTCTTTCCACTCTGTACCTAGGGATTGAAATAGCAGGAGTGGGAACACATGCTGCACACTAGGTTTGATTGATTAGTGAAATTTGCACCAAATTAAATTTAAACAGGATACTGGTCAGCAAATGGTATATCAAGTGGATTCTGGTCTGTGTTTGACTGGTTTGCACTTCCCATAGCCATTTCAGATCCTCCTACTACTTCTGAACTTCTTGTCCAACGTAAATAGAAAAACAATCAATTCCTTTAATTAATCTGGTAAAATCCTTTAGAATAGTTCTCGGTTGCAGTGGTAACCTGAGCAAGAAGGCTGGTTCAGTGTACCTTCATAAGGAAGGTCTTAAAGTGGGAGAGGCTTTGGCTTTTACCTGCCAGAAAAGAGTGCTTCTGAATATGATGGCATTGTCAAAAATGCCAAACTTCACATAGATTTCCATCTTTTCTAGCTAATAAAATCTTTGGACCATAGAGGAGATCCCCTCCAGAAATGATGATTACCTCATTTTCTTTTCTGTGTCCAGTACAGTAGTTTTAGTTACCAGATAGTATCTAAAAAGCTATTCCATATTATTTGTAACATGCTCGTCTGTAGTACTGGCTTATCAGAACACTTTAAACAATTGAATTTTAAAGTAGCACAAAATGAAACCTATAGTGTATGCCCCAAATGCAATGCATCCTAGATAAATGCAATCAACATAAATTATTAAATGGCTTAGCTTTAAGCTGGTTTATAGTGTACACTTGACCTCTCAAATAATCTGAAAATGCTGAAAACTGCAAATTACAGTCACATTTTCTCCTCTTCAGGACTCGTGTGTGTGTGTGTGTGTGTGTGTGTGTGTGTGTGTGTACCCACCACTGTGTGTGTGATCACAGCCGTTAACTTAGCCCAGCACAAGAGGTCAGCCAGCAGATGGTGACACTTTTTGGGGTCATGGAGAGCTGAAAGCAATTAATGTAGCACAAAAATTTATGCGAATGTGCAGCTGTTTGTAATGTTCCTGTGTTCAGAAATAATATTTATATTCCAAGGCTATAGCCTGGGATTCAGTAGGGCACTCAATGACTCTAGTTATGCCCCCACTGCCAAAGCTATTTAGAGAACCATGTTTGTCTTTGCTGTATGTGAAAGATGGCATAAAGACCACAGAGATCCAGGAGGAACAAAATTGGGGAGAGATACTGTGAGTTGAGCTGGAAAGGAAAATGGGGTCAGCCATCCACACAGGGGTTGTCTACAGACCGCCAGCCCAGGAGAAAGACACAGGGAGTTAATGCTAGCCATCCAAAGGATGGCAGACAAGGGGAAGGTGGTGCTGGTTGGAGATTTCAATATTCCAGATGTGGACTGCAGCCTCCCAGCAGCAGCATTAAATAGGAGCAGAATTATCCTGGACTCCCTTCAAAGTGCCTTCCTTAAGCACCTGGTCATGGAACCAACTTGGCAAAAGGCAATACTGGACCTTGTACTCACAAATGGGGACAGTGTGATGGGGTAACACTGGGAGAGCACCTGGGGAACAGTGACCACTGGTCACTGTGGTTTAAAAGCACAGAAGGAACAGAACCAGACCACACAAAAACACATATCCTGGATTTTAGGAGGACAGACTTTGGGAAAATGGGGACATGCTTGGAAGAAGCACTAATGGGAATGGGGAGGGAATCAGGGGTAGAAGAACACTGGGCAATATTTAAAACAGGGATTACAAGAGCAACAGAATTATACATTAAGCAGATTAGCAAGGGGAAAAGGAAGAGGTGGCCATTATGGTTTTCCAAGGAGGTAGTGGAGAAAGTTAAAACCAAAAAGAGCACATTCAGGCAATAGAAAAAGATGCAAGCAGAAGGGGATAGGGAGATGTACCAAGAGATGCAAAGGAAGGCAGGGAGTTTAGTAAGGGAAGTCAAAGCTCAGACAGGAAAGCACATCTCACAATCAATAGGTAGAGGGGACAAAACCTTTTACAGGTACATAAGTGAAAAAAGAAGGGCAAAGGAAGAGATAGTGAGACTGAAGGGGGAGGATGGGGGCCGCGAGGAGGATGACAACAATAAAGCTGACATACTGAACAGATATTTCTGCTCAGTCTTTACTGAGGAAGAGGAGGGTAATGAGCCTGAAGGGAGTATAAGTGGTGGGAATGGTGCAGAAATGGACACAAGTCCCTTTACATTGGAAAGGGTCCTAAAGGAACTTGAAGGAATAAGAGTTGATAAAGCAAAGGGGGCAGATTGGATGCACCCCAGGGCCCTAAAGGAACTAAGAGAGGTGGTGGCTGAACCTCTGGAAATCCTGTTTAGCCAATCATTGGAAACAGGTAAGTACCCAAAGACTCAAGGACAGCAGATGTAGTCCCCTTCTACAAAAGTGGGAACAAAGAGGAAACAGGGAACTACAGACCAGTGAGCCTGACCTCGGTAGTGGGGAAGATCAAAGAAGCACTACTGAAGGAGAGATTGGTGGAACATCTGTTGCCAACAGACTACTGGACCCAAGTCAGCATGGTTTCAGCAGGGGAAGTTCATGCCAGACCAACCTCATTGAATCTTTTGATTGGGTGACAAGGGAGGTGGATCGGGGAGGGTAGTAGACGTGGCCTATCTGGACTTTAGCAACACCTTTGACACTGTGCCTCATAGAAGGCTATTAAACAAACTGGGGAATATGGGAGGGCAGGACAGTAGTGTGGTGGGTGGGTGGGTAATTGGCTGAGCAGCAGGACACAGAGGATGGTGGTAAATGGCAGTCACTCCACAGAGGGAAGAGTGACTAGTGGGGTACCACAGGGATCAGTGCTGGGACCAGTTCTGTATAACGTCTTCATCAGTGACATTGCGCAGGACCTAGAAGGCAGAATTTCCCTTGTTTGCTGATGACATGAAGCTCTGTAACAGAGTAGACACACCAGAGGGTGTAGACAGAATGAAGAGGGACCTGCAGAAGCTTGAAGAATGGTTAAGGGTTTGGCAGTTGTAATTCAATGCAAATAAGTGCAAGATAATGCATATGGGGCCCAAAAACCCTAGAATAACATTTCAGTTGGGGGTGAGGATATAGCATGCATCAAGCAGAAAAGGTACCTTGGGATTATCATCTCTGATGATCTCAAGGTAGGTAAACAATGTGACAAGGCAGCAGGTAAAGCAAATAGGATGCTGGGATGCATAGGCAGGGGCATCACCAGCAGGAAAAGGGAGATCATAATTCCACTATACAAGACATTAGTGAGGCCCTACCTGGAGTACAGTGTACAGTTCTGGAGAACTTACCTACTATATGTAAGGACATAGACAGTGTAGAGAAGGTTCAGTGGAGGGCAACAAAGATGGTACAGGCATTGTATCACAAGTCCTATGAGGACAGGCTGAAGGACTTGAATATGTACTCACTGGACGAGAGAAGGGGTAGAGGGGATATGATAGTGGCATACAAATACCTTAGAGGGAGGAACAGGGTGCAGGAATACACTATTTTCCAGTGAAGAAGATGTTCCAGGATTAGCGGGCATGGGATGAAGTTGGAGGGAGGTGGAATACTAGGTTTGCAGGCAAAGGCACCTAGCTTCACCTGAGTTCTTTCCTTTTAGGTTTGCTTGAAAGGACACAGCAAGGAACATTATCAGAGCAAGGAGAAAAATTAAGGCTTCTTTTGGCTAGGCAGATTTACTGTGTGTTATTATTTTCTTTTGTGCTTACAGGTTTTGTTACTGTTTTTTGCTTACATATTACTGCTTTATTGTTCTGTGATTCAAATTATTTTTGCATGGTTTACTTTCTGCTACTCTGTTACAGGGTATGCCTTCGGGTTTGTTACTGTTTTGTACTTATAGATTACTGTTCTATTTTCTCTGATTCAAATTGTTTCTTTGCAGGGTATATTTTATGTGGAATTGTTCAAGGTTGTGCCTACAAGTATTTCTTACTGTGTTGTGCCTACAGGTGTTACAGTTTACTGCTTTATTTTTTCTCTGATCAAAATTGTTTTTTGAGGGGTATATTTTCTGCTAAATTGTTACAGGGTATGCTTGCAGGTTGGTACTGTGTTGTGCTTACAGATTACTGCATTATTTTTCTCTTTTTCAGGGTTTTTTGCATGGCATATTTTCTGTTAAATTGTTGTGCAGGTTGTGCTTACAGGTTGTTACTTTTTGTGCTTACAGATTACTGCTTTATTTTTCTCTGATTCAAAGTGTTTTTTTGCAAGGTATATCTTCTTTTAAATTGTTCTGCAGTTTGTGCTTACAGGTTTTGTTACTTTTTGTGCTTACAGGTTACTGCTTTATTTTTCTGAAGTAAAGTGTTTTTTGCAGGGTATACCTTCTGTTAAATTGTTACTGGTTGTGCTTACCGGTTTTGTTACTTTTTGTGCTTACAGGTTTTACAGTTTTATCTATCATTAGGCTAAGCTTTCATGTCTAATTACATGAGCACACATGAGATACAGACTGAGGGATACTGTCTGCATTTGTTGTTGGTTGATTGTTTCTACTCTTACCTCCTTGTTTCTTTCATGCATGGTTCTTCTTTTTTTGGCAGCAGAAGGACTCACCCACACATCCCCATGCTACACCCCATGTTACACTCCTTTTACAGAGTAACACATTCATGACATTTCCTGTAGCAATGCAGGAAAGGGAGGATTGGAGGGGAATCCACACAGTGACTTCACTTAAAGGGGCACAATTAATTACACAAAAACAAACAAAACAAACAAACAAACAAACAAAAAAAAAATTAAATTAAACTTTTGCTTAATTTTCGTTCTAATTACTCAAACCAGGTTATAAACTCAGAAACTCAACTAGAATGGATATTATTAACTGCAGATACTGTGGAACACTTTTCAAAAGGGCAGTTATACAGGATTTAGGATACTGTCATACATGCTGGATCATCAGAGATCTAAGGGCTCAGCTCTGTGCAACATGGGCAGAGTGGCGCATCTCAAATCACATATTCAGGAGCAAATGTATTACAAGAATCACCCGCCATTTCTCCAACATCCAACTGAAGTACCTTGCCGCAGAGGGTAGTTGGTCTGGGAGGTTGGCAGGTGGCTAGGAGGGGAAAATAGGGTGCCCCATCATGCAGTGCTCACCAGCATATCACCTGCACAAACCATATAAAAACTACAAACCGGTATCTGCCTCTATCTCTGAAATCAAACAAAGGGGCTGAGGACACTGCAGAACAGGAGCTAGCACTACAAAACTTGCCCATAATAGGGACCAAAATGAAAAAGGCAAAAAGGAAATCCAAAACACTTCTGATCATAGGATACTCCATGATTAGGGGAGTTGATACCTACCTCCAGCTGGGAGTAATGGTCAGATGTCTCCAAGGTACAGCAGCATGGAGAGACACTAACCACATTGCTAAAATCATACAGGAAGCATGAGAAAATACAGATGTCCTGATACACATAAGGAATAACAATCTCACCAGCTGGTCAGTTGTAGAGACCAAGGAACATCTGACCAGGCTGGGAGACAAACTGTCATCCATTTAATCTGACATCTCCTTCTCTGAGGACCTGCCAGTCTGAGAGGAAATGGGACAGCCAATCAAACTTGGGTGGTCTACAGGCATCCAGACCAAGAGGAGGACATAGACACATTACTGTTAGAAGATATACAAAGCATGACAGCTAAAGGGGAGGTTCTGCTATTGGGAGACTTCAACATGCCAGATACGGATTGGTCAGTACCAGCCAGGGACCTGATGGCATACATCACAGGGTACTAAAGGAGCTAAGGGTGGAACTAGCACAGCCACTAGCAGAACTGTTCAGTGAGTCTCTAAGCACAGGAGAGATCCTATAAGACTGGAGAAGGGCTCATGTGATCCCAATCCACAAGACTGGCAGCAGAGAGGAGGCAGGGAACTAAAGACCAGTCAGTCTTACTTCAGTAGTGGGTAAGGTTATGGAGGCACTCCTTAAGGGAACATTGTTTAACCAGGAGTAGCACACAAAGCTGAAGCTTGTTTCCAGATGCCACCTGGGAGCACAAGGAAGCAGTTTGCACCTAGGTTGCTATGGGATTTAATCCCAGGTCTCCAGATCTGCAGCTCAGAGCCTTAACCCACTGCTCTATACTGCCTCCAGGGAGAACCTTAAGGAAAGGATAGTGCAACACCTGGAATCCATAGGAGCACAGGATCAAAAACAGCATGGGTTTACAACAGGAAGGTTCTATCAAACTAATCTCATTGATTTCTTTGACTGAGTAACCAGAGTTGTGGACCAAGGGGGTGCAGCTGGGGTTGCCTACCTTGACTTCAGCAAAGCTTTTGATACTGTTTCACATAGAAGATTGATAAGCTGGGTAGGCTTGGGTGGCTCAGAAGTTGGTCAACTGGTGGCAAACTGGTTGGCGGACAGAAAACAGAGAGTGGTGGTAAACGATATAGTCAGAAGAGATGCAAGTCACAAGTGGGGTACTTCAGGGATCAGTCCTGGGGCCAAGACCTCTTCAATGTCTTCATCAGTAACATTGCAGATGGACTCGATGGTAAGGTTTGCCTGTTTGCAGACACACCAAGATATGCAACAGAGTAGATGATCCAGATGGGGTGGGCAGAATGAGAAGAGATCTGGAAAAACTGGCAAAATGGTTTGAAGAGTGGCAACAGGGGTTAAATGCAAAGAAGTGCAAGATCATGTACATAGGGAAGAGAAACCCTGAAGCTACCTATAGGTTGGGAGAGGAGTTGCTGGCAATCACAAGGGAAGAATGAGACTTGAGCATCATCATCATCACAGATGACCTAAAATTATCCAAGCAGACTACTAAGGCAGTAGGTAAGGCTAGAGGGATGTTGCAGTGTATTAGTAGGGGTATCACAAGTCGTAATAGGGGGGTAATAATCCCTCTTTACATGACACTGGTTAGGCACCATCTGGAGTACTTCATGCAGTACAGGAGGCCTCACCTGCACAAGGACATTAACAAAATGGAGGCAGTCCAGAGAAGGACAATCAAAATGGTGCAGGTTCTGCATCAGAAAACATATGAGGACAGATTAATGGAGCTCAATATGTATACCCTAGAGCAAAAGAGGGAGAGAGATGATATTATCAAATCATTCAAATATCTTAAGGGCATTAACAAGGTGAAAGAGTCTAACATGTTTCAATATAAGAAAACTAGCAGGACAAGAGGACACAGCATGAAATTAGAGGGAGGCTGATTAAGGGGGAATGTGAGGAAGTTCCTTTTCACAGAAAGGGTGGTGGATGCATGGAACAGCCTACTTCAGGAAGTGGTGGATATGACTACAGTTCAAGGCTTCTAACAGGCTTGGAATAGGCATAAGGGAGCAATACAAATGAGTATGAATAAATAGGCTATTGACAGAGTGCAGGCCTATGGCACATTCATAAAGTAGAAAAATGGGAAGACTGGATGGACCTTGCGGTCCTTATCTACCATCAACTTCTATGTTTCTATGTTTCTATTCAGAGGAATGTGGAAAAGAATTTATTCACAGAAAGGGTGGTGGACAAGGGTAACACCCTGCCAGAGGAAGTGGTGGGGACTGAAACAATCACGGGACTTAAAAATGCATGGGCTAGACATAAGGGAATTCTGGAGATCAAGAGTAAGTGGCAACAGACTTCTAGAAAAACATAATGGAAACTGACAAGCTCAAATGGGCAGAATGAGTGAGCCATAGCCCCTTATCTGCCCACAGTATCTATGTATCTATGTAGTCCTGCTGTAGGAGCTCTCTGCTTCCCTCATGCCAACTCCATGCCCTCCCCCCACCCACTTGCTCCCTTGGACATCTGCAGTGTCTGATCATATTTCTCTTTGCACTTTGGGGATTTGCTATCTTGTACTGTATCTGCTGCTTCAGAAGTCATCTTTAGTCTGTATTATCTTCATTTATCCACTTCTCCCATCACTTAACTGTGGTTGCAACAATATGCTTCTTCCATTTATCACAATCTCCTTTCCGTTTTCCTTTTTGCTTTGAACATGTACTTGCAGGTTTCGCTCAGTCAAGCTCTTTGTGTCCTGTGAAACTTCAATCCTCATACTGTATTATCCAGTTTTCTTCTTGTTCTTTTTAACTTCTTTGGTTTGACATTTACTTATAAACAGTACCTCATGCTCAGCTTTCTAAAGTCCTTGCTGTGTTTTGTACAGGTTTTGATAAATAAGGGATATGCAATGGAAATGAGTGGAATAAATTATTTATCTGCACAAGAGCAGTCTGACTTTGGGTAACCTCATGAGTGACATAAGCCACGAGTTAGATGTCCAAGGTCATACTGCTTGAGTGTAGATAAATCATTTATTCCAAGAGTTTTCCATTGCATAGTCCATTTATGCAATAGGATAGGCATTTTTTAATGCTTTTTTATTTATGTTTAGTGTTGTTTGTATCCTCTTTCGAAATAAAGACTCTCTACCTCTCCATGTTCGCAAGGAACTTCTAATTAAAATGATTCTGCCTGTCATCGATTATGCAGACATTGTATACTGCACTGCACCATCCACCTCACTCTCTCGGCTTGACTCCCTCTATTACGCTTTTTGTCATTTTGCATCAAACTTTCCTTGCAGATCTCATCACGGCTCTCTACTATCCTCTCTAAACCTCCACCTGCTGGCACATAGATGCAAAGTCCACTCTTTATTGTTTATCTCTAAATACTGGTTCAACCAGCTCCCCTCATATATCTCTTCACTCCACAAGACAGTTCCAGACTCATCTTACTCCCTATGCTCTAGGGATTCATGCTCTTTCTCTCTCCCCACTCCCTCCTCGAACATGGGCAAATCTGCCTTTCACTACCGACTCCCCTTCCTTTGGAATACACAGGTTCCTGAATTACACAACTGTACCATCCACTCATCTGTCAAAATGCAGCTCCGGCTCCTACCTTACCCCACCTGCTCCCATTAACCCCTCTTAGCTTTGTATTATCTATCCCTCGCTAAAAGCTGAGCTTTGTTCCACTTCACCTTGTAGCAGTTGTCTCTTTGCTCTCAAACCCAACCAAGACTGTTATCACACTGTGCTCCTGTCAAAAGCATTTTAGTGTGACTGTTTTTACTGTACCAGTGATTTTCATTTCTACTGGGGTATGATTATCACTGTATACATTGTATATTTGCTGTATATTTTGTATATTTTTTTTGCTGTATTTTTATCTTGTATTTGATTTTTGCCTTGTACAATCTCCCCTACCAAAATTCCCTGGGTCACACCTGAAAATGAGCCCTGGCTCAGTGTGACTTTCCTGGTCACCAAATGTTTAAATAAAAAATAAAATAAAACATGTTTCCCTGTGTAACTTCACTTAGTTGCATAGCAGTTGCTAAGCAGTTTCTATGGATGTTTCAATTTTACATTATGGTCAGTACATAATTAAAAAGTTTGATACACAATTATTTTGTTTTTGCCTTTGGAAGGGGCCTTTGTTAGTCAAAAAAGTCAGTAAAATTTGACTTTTCTGCCATTTTTGCTGATTATGAAAATCTAAAGGTATCTGTAAATGAAACACTTCTCATTTTGTAGATATTTTTGAGCTGAACAACTTTTGTGCTGCAAATACCATGCTATCATTTTTTGGTTTTAAGTTATTTGCATTTGTTTTGATGAAAAAGTTAAAAAATGTTATTTTCTGCAGTTTTTTTTGCCAATTATAAAACACTAAAAGGTATCTATAAATAAATCACCACTCATTTTGTAGATATTTCTATGCTGAATAAACTGTGCTCAAAGTACTATGCTATCATTTTTCATTTTAAAGTTATTTACATTTGTTTCACCTTGTGCTACGCTGGCGACCTCAGTTTGGGAATGGACCTGGTCACCCAGGGTCGGCTGGGGGTGTAGGAATGAGCATCACAATAGATGCTTTCCTCCGGGGGGGTACCGGGCAGTAGAGCTGGGCAAAATCCGGAACTTTCATTCTTTCATCTTGGGTACAATTCCAAATTTCTGCCAATTATCTGTGGATTTTCACCTCATACTGCATTATTTAGTAACAAAGTATGGATCTTTTGTCACTAGATGAGGAAATAACTTATCCTGTGATTTTTTCTGCAGTATAGTGTAATTTTCCAAATTTTTCAGTGCATTACTGCAGATTTCTTTTTCCGCTATCAATGTATTGCCATATTTGATTCTGCAGATATTGTATTGTAAATCATAATGTACAAAACTGAATGTAATCACCCAAAGTGTAGACCCACTTAGCTGTGGTGTCATAAATTAACATTAATGGTTTTTGTTTAAATATTTTTTGTTTTTCTTCCTGTCCTTGCTTTATTGTGGGTTTTTTATTTTTAATTTCACAGAACCTGCTGAGTTGCATGTTTTTGTTTTTGTGGCATTGTTAATTGAATTCCACAGTTTAGAACAGTAATTCCACCATTAGTTCTCATTAACCACAGTTTACTCAAATCACATGAATTTCAAGTCTGCATCCATGTGGCTATAGTTGATTTATCCACAGTTTTCAGTAAATTACACATAATCTCCAATAATACGGAACACTGTATTGTTTAAGTTAAGTGACAGTGTTAATTTTCAGCAGTTATGCATGGAAAATCCACGGAAATCTCAAATTATCCAGCAATTATTACTAACTGCATTTTGATTGATTACCGCTCTTCAGTGATCACATAGTGTGCATATGGCTTCAGCATGTGAGTCTCTCTCCCTCAGTTTTACTGACGAGAAAAGAGCTCTCTTCAGTCTGATGATCCTATTTTGAGTGTTTACACTTAAAAAAATCATTTGTGTTGGCAAAAGTTCCATACATGTACTTTTTCTGATGATATAATAATTTTGTTGCACTTTTCTTGCAGAGATAATCAGTTTTTTTGAGTTTTGTTTAGTGATACTTCTGAGAGACTGTGCTTCTCACAGTTTGTCATTTTTTTTCTTTGAGATGTTTGACAGAAAATTCAGTTTGGTGTTTGTTGAGCTGCTATTTTTCTTAAGAGGGTGACTGAGATTACTGAAGCAATCTGTGAAGTTCTTTCAACAAGAATTAGTGCAGTATTTATATTGATTCATAGATAGTTTTTCACATCTCACTTTTTTCAATGTGTTCACCAATCCAACTCTGGATTGTTTTTTGAGAAAATCTCTTTCTACCCTGAAAATTTCAGACCGAAATTCCAAACGGTGTGGCTGCAACGCGATGGGCAAAAATCAGCAAAACTGGGCAAAAAAAGAAAAAAACAAATTTTTTGGTGCTTCACTGCATGAAAACCACTTAACCTATTGAAACGAAACTTGGCAAATCAAGAGATCTATCATACAAGACTGCACATTCTGAATTTTGTACAAATCCATTGCATGGTTGCAAAGTTATTAACGTGAAAAAAAATGGGATTTGACATTAAACTGCCTACTCAACCCTAACTATAGGTGCACGACCGTGCCCCAATAATATATTCATATATATATATATATATATATATATATATATACTAGATAACCCACTCTAAGGTGTGTGGTCACACTCTGATATATGCACACCTTGGTGTGCATTGTTATGCATGGGGCTGCAGGCCAAGTACATCTACCACCCAAGGCATGTGTATATCAGAGCATGTCCGCACACCTTACAGTGGGTTATCTGTCTTAGAAAATGTCAAAAATTTTAGGGAGGGGATGGAAGTGCAGGTGTGTGGTCGCGCTCTGATATACGCACGGTCATGTGATGTGTTTCAACCAATTAGCAGACATAATTTTTCCTAGCCATTTTATAAAATAAGTATATATATATATATATATATATATATATATTATAAATGGCATGGTTGTGCCACTATAGTTGAGTTAGGCAGCCAGTTACATACTAAAGTCAAAAAGTTTGGATGTTAATAACTTCGGACCCGTTTAACGGATTTGCCTGACATTTGGCACACACGTTGGGGTATACTACATCTCTTGATTTGCCAAATTGTGTTTCTGTCAGAGTGCCAGTCTTCATGTACAAAAGCACTGAGCAATGCAAAATTATCCATTTTTGGAGGCACCTTTTGACATTCTTAATGTGGTACTGCACAGCCCTTGTGTGGTGTGCCACTCTGTGAGTTGGCTTGTTTGAAAGAGCTTTGGTGGCTGAACATGCTGCTTTTTGTTTGGTGAAAAAATATTAAGGCATTCAAAAGTTATGGCACTTTTAATTTTCCATTATACGTTAATGGGAAAATTTAAATGTATATCTTGTGATCAAAGAATGGGGGTTCTGGCCATCTCGTCCGGCCTAGCGATCAAAGAATTTGCAACATCACAGTTCAAGAATCTTTGTCCCTGAAGATTTTCAAAATTCTTTCATCGCGAGGTCTGCCATTTTGTTTTTTATTTTCCGATTGGAAAAGCAGAAATATCTCGGCTCAGGGGTCACTTCTGAAGTAAAACTTCGATGGGTTTTACTCAGGGGCTCTGATCTATCGAGCCATGCCTTTGGTTTCATCCAAGCCAGTCAAAAAATAGAGTTATAAACTTTTAAAATCTTAATTCGTGGCTCGCTAACGATCTTTGATCACGAGCCTGCAAATTCTTTGATCGTGAGATTCTTTGATCGTGATCTTGCATCGCAACCTAAAAACACTAATATCTCGGCTCAGGGGTGGGCTAGGGACACAAATGAAGGTGGGTTATGCTCAGGAGGGTGCGTTCTATTGAGACATTCCATTGGATCAGTTCAAATCAGTGAAAAATTCATGTTTCACCATTTTTAATTCTTTGTTTGTGAGCCTGCAAATTTTTTGATCGCGAGCCTGCAAAGTCTTCGATCACGAGATTCTTTGATCGTCATCATGCATCGTGAAAGAGGGATGAGATGGGCCAATTTAAAAATCTGTTTTCTCAGTCCAGGGGTGTCCTAGGAAGTCAAATGAGTTTTACTCAGGGGGCTTAGTTCTGTTGAACCATGATGGTGGTATACTGCAATTTCTTTAATTTTTTGATTTATAATATTTTTAATTCTTTGTTCATGAACATGCAAATTCTTTGATCATGAGCCTGCAGATTCTTTGATTATGGGATTCTTTGATCGGCATCTTTGATCGCGAGGGAGGGACAAGATGGCCAGATGTTTTATAATGGAATAGATAGGGGAATTTTAGTAATCTTTCATATTGAATATCTTGGAAATGGTTTGGTCTTTTTACTTGAAATTTGGAGGGTGCTTACAGCATGTCGTGTAGATGTGAATTGTGGTGTTTACATGTCAGAGAAAAACATTTTTGCGGAGATATTGCATGATGCACTTTACGTGTTGCGGACAGTGTTTTGCTTGTGGTGGTGGCTTGAAATTGATAGGGTACCTAGCCTTAGTGTCATGGATGTAGTTTTCAGTTGTTGTGTGTGTTAAATGTCAACAAGTGTGGAACTGTGCCAGTCTGATGAATGAAAATCTCATGCATTAAAATGTTATATCTCGGACACAGTTTGGTCTTTTCACTTGAAATTTGGAGGGTGTTGACAGCATGTCATGTGGATGAAAATTGCAGTGTTTCTGTGTCAGAAACTTTTTTTGGTGCAGATGTAGTGTGGTGCAGTTTACGTTCTGTGGGCAGCGTTTTGCTTGTGGTGGTGGCTTGAAATTGATAGAATACCTAGCCTTAGTATCATAGATGTAGTTTTCAGTCATTGTGTGTGTTAAATGTCAATGGGTGCAGAACTGTGCCACTCTGACAAATGAAAATTTCAAATTTTGATATGTCATATCTTGGACACGGTTTGATGTTTTTACTTGAAATTGGGAGGGTGTTGACGGCATGTCCTGTAGATGTTAATAGAGGTGTTTACATGTCAGACAATATATTTTGTACGGCTATATTGTGTGGTGTAATTTACGTTTTGTGGAGAGCGTTTTCTGTTTTTCTACTAGATTAACACTTGTTTAGTGACTGGCCTTGCTGTTGTGAATATACTTTTTAGTCATTAGGTGTGTAATGTGGCCTGACACAAGTTGGTGGGAGCGTAGGGCCCTTCCCAACCAACTTGCGCAACTTTCTACTTTTCTGTTCTTTCTTAAAAATTGAAGAAATTCTATGAAAAAACTTCATTAATGCATCAGTTAGGGTTATTCTACAGTGAAAAAAGCAAGGAGATTTGGGGTTAGGGTTGAAAGCACCCATTGGATCCCCCAGCCTGCCCCCCCAACCAGCATCGGGGTGTGCGTTGGGGTCATCGGTCCTAACTCTCACCCCATTCTCCTATACCTCTGCTTCTTTACACATGTGATGGGGTGAGAGTTAGGGATGATGACCACAACACACACCCTGATGCTGGTTGGGGTGGGCTGGGGTCCAAGGGGTTTTCAACTCAACCCCAAATTTCTTGCTTTTCACTGTAGAAGAACCCTAACTGATGAATTAATGAAGTTTTTTGCATAGAATATATATATTGATATACAGTAGAAGCCACTTTAAGGGGACAGCTCCATGGCGAAGTAATTGTCCCCTTAAAGTGACCGTCTCCTTTATCAGAAGAGCTACCGGATGAAAAAAAAAGCCAAACCACAATGCGATACTGTATAAACACACACGTCCACACTCATTCAAAACATTCAGCAGACACCACACAGTTAGTGATTACAGTTCTTCTAAGAACTAGTGCTGGTTGTCTTTGCTGTAATCTTTATTATTATGTAAACAATTTCTTAAAAACATTCACTTAGCAGTAGTCGAGTAGGTCGATCGGTTAATGATGCAGATCCTGATGCCTCTTACAAGAAAAAGTGTGTGATTTTTTTTATTGGAATCAATGGACATTCTGCACAGTAGGTTGCTCTGGAGGAAGAATAGATTCTCCCACTTTGTGACCTCCCTATTCTGCAAGCACCAGTCTTGGAGAGGTGCAATGTGAGTGAGATCCTCTTTGTGTGAAACTAATGCAGGGGCGACATTATTTACATCGGTGGGGTCCTCATTGTTGTCCACCTCTTCTTCCTGGGATACAGCATCACAAATTGCACCAACAGATAGCTCTCCCTCAGTCTGTTCTTCTACATCGATATCCACGAATCTAAGAAACTCTTCCTCCGTGAAGTTGGCGGAGCACACAACATCAGCTAAAAGATTATCCTGCACTTCAGCCCCCTCTGCTGGTTCTTCATGCTCATCAGCAGGATAAAATCCTGTTTTCCTGAAACAATTTTCAATGGTGCTTTGCTTCACAGCTGTCCAAGCTTTGTGAATCATAAATATTGTGTCTAGAAGATTAAAACAATGGGCAATCTCAGTTGCCAAGCAGTCTGACCCAACGTCTATGATTCTGAAAATACACTTGGAAAACAAGGACCTGTAGTGACCTTTTAGATTTTTTATCACCCCCATATCAAGTGGCTGTATCAGGCTGGTGGTGTTATGTAGCAGGCATTAAATGTTTATGTTGGTGAACTTTCCAACAAGGCTGGACAGGTGGGTGGTACAATTGTCCAACATCAGCAGCACCTTGCACCTTCTACACCACAGCCTCTTTTTACAGCTGTCCAGCCATTCCTGAAAAACATAGGAGGTCATCCAGGAGTTTGCCAAATTGACATATGTGACAGGAAGTGTTGTTGGATCTTTTGGGCGGCAGCATGGGCGCTTACTGTAACAATGACAAGAAGAGGTAATTTTTCTGTTCCTAACATGTTGCAGCAACACAAAAGGGAAACCCTGTCTTTTGCCTTTTTTCCACCAAGCAACTCTAGAGCCTTTTGCATGTGCCCCCTGTCTGGATAGCCCCTGTAAAATTTGCCAGTTTCATCAGTGTTAAAGATGTCAACTGGGGCACAGTCAGCGAGAAGGACAGGGAGTGCATTTCATATCCACTGTTTGGCTGAAGCATCGTCTGCATTCATTTGTTCACCTTGTTCTTTTTTGCAGACAATGTTATGTCATCCCTTCCAGTGAGACAGCCACCCATCTGTTGCCTCAAAGTCATCTTTCTATAGATGGGTGGCAATCTCCTTGGCTTTTTTCTTAAGGACAGGTCCTGAGATGCATGCCCCCTTCATAACTGCAGTTGCAAACCACAGGTGGAGGGCATCTTCCACCTGCTTATCCTTCCCATCTCTTTTTCTCTTGTGGGATGGGTTCACATTTGCCAGCTAGTCGGACTGCAGGTCATCCTTTTTTTTTACTTATGCATCCTACCTGGCTTTTTGAAATTCTGAATTCTGCAGCTACTTTTGCCATGGATGCCTCTGGCTGCTGTAATACCTCAATAACTTTTATTTTTTTGGCCAGAGGCAGATCGACTCTTTTTGAATCCATAGTTAGGACACACTGGGGGGGACAAGGAAAGAATAAAACCTCCTTGAGCTCCTACAGCAACTCCTCCTGCAAGGCAAAGCTTCCAGCACAGTAAACAGTGATGTATTTCTCTACATTTTTATGACCTGCTTGACCAGATACATAGGTTTGAACAAGCTGCGAATGAGCTGCGATTAGCTCTTAAAGCAGCAATCACTTAACAATGAAGCTGTTCTCAGACAAGTATGATGAGGTGGGACCAATAAACGTCCCCTTAAAATGAATCTGCCATCCCCAATAAAGGAAGCAAACAACATTGAAATGTATGGCCACTTAATCGGTGACTTGAGGGACATCCTCTTAAACCGAGCATCCCCATAAACCATGTCCCAATTAAGTGGCTTGTACTATATATATATATATATATATATATATATATATATATATATATATAGGTAGCACAGTAGTGCTACCATAGTTAGGGTTGAGTAGCCCTTTTAAGGTTAAATGGTGAAACTTTGCACCTTAATAACGTTGCCACCATTCAATGGATTTGATTAAAATTTGGCAGACATTGGGCATAACCATAGATCTTGGAATCTGGCAACTTTTGTACTGATTGGATATACGGCTGTGGAGTTATTAAGCAACATTCGTGTGAGCAATTATGTTTTTTTGTGCATTCTTTGATCGCAACTACAGGTTGCACAGTTTATGTGACTGGTCCAAAACTTCACGGAACGTGTGGCAGGGATTCTCGATGTGCCTTTTGAAGATTTTGTGAAAAAATATTAAACGGTTCAAATGTTATTCAAAAAACAAGTTCCCATTCTAAGTCAATGGGAAAAGTTAAAAAGTTTGAAAGTGTCACAAATGCACTTTTTAGTCTTAAAAAAAGGCCCTAGTAGTGTCACAAATCTGCCATTTTGTTTTCAGTTACTGATCACAGAAATGCTTGGCATTTAAAATTGGGACCATCTAGGGACATAAATTGTTTTGTGTTTACCTATTCAAGCCCTGAGGATGCTAGCCATGTCTTTATTTTGAGGTTAAACACCCCAGAAATATGTTTTTCAAATTTGTGGGAGAAGTAGTGTCACAAAGCAGTGTTGCACTTGTGACACGTTCACAAATTTTTGCAAAAGATGTCACAAATCACAAAACTACTTTTCTAGACTATGGCAGAATGACAGGAATTCTTTGCCACCCTGCTGCAAAAGAACAGTTTGGTCTTTTGGGATGAAATTTGAAGGAAAGGCAGCAAACATCTCACAGATGTGCCTTTTGTGGTTTGGTGACAAAATATTGCACAGTCGCAAAGTTACGGTACTCCGAAGCTGACATTTTCTCCCATAGACTAACATGGTGGCGTCCACCGCGCCTTTCACGGCTCGTATCTTGGAAACGGTGCGAGATACAGAATTTTCATCACAAAAATGAGTAGCCCTATGGGCTACACTTGCAGTGAAAACCTAGCCAGGAAACTCATAAATAATGTGAAATTTAAATTTTTTTTCTTATGTCATACGATTACTGAGATATTAGCAATTTAGTATTACAGCTGCTTGTTTTCTGCTCTGAGGCACATTATAATGCATACATTCTTTGTTTTCAATGTGTTTCTCAGTGGAGCTTTTCAGGAAAAATAGGGGTGTGCACTCCAGTTGCTGTTACACGTAGGCTTTACACTTCTGTTTCTGTGCCCGTTTGCATTTCCTTTCCGTGTACAACACCGTGTGCGTTATCCTTTCCATTTCCATTTGCACTTGCGTTTGCTTTACTGTTACCATTTGTGTCTCCACTACTGTTTGTGTTTGTGTTTCACTTAGCATCACCTTGCACACTACCATTTCTGTTGGCGGCTGCCCTTCCATTTCCATTTGCGTTTGTCTTTCGTTTTGCGTCCTCATTGTTCTTACCGTTACCATTTGCATTTCCAGTTGCATTCCCACGCCTGTGCGCACTACGGTTTGCGTTTCCATATGCGCTTCTGTTTTCATTTGCATTTCTGTTTTCTTTGGTGTTATTGTTGCTGTTACCATTACCATTTGCATTTACAATTGCGGTACCGTGACCGTGCACGTTATAGGTTGCGTTTCCGTATGCAATTGTGTTTGCGTTTCTGTTTCCTTTGGTGTTATTGTTGCTGTTACACTTATCATTTGCATTTACAATAGCAGTATTATCACTGTCGCATTACCAGTTGCATTTTTGTATGCGCGCTTACATCTCCATTTGCATCACTGTTCACTTTGGTGTCACTTTGCGCCTGTGTTTCTATTAACACTTGCTTTTCAATTTATGTTTGCATCACCATGTGCGTAACCATGACCGCTTGCATTTGCATTGCTGTTACTGTTACTATGTCACAAAAAAATCATGCGGTGGGAGAGCGGGGCCTCCCTCCAACACATTCCATTCACTATTTATAGTCCTCATTCTCAAAAAGAAGGGAAATTAGAGGCAAAAAAATCCATTTACTGCATCAGTTAGGGTTGTTCCACAGTGACAAAAGTGAGGAAATTCAGTGTTAGGGTTGAAAACCCCCCAAGCACCCCTTCAGCACACCCCCCCAACTGGCATCAGGGTGTGCATTGGGGTCGTTGGTCCTAACTCTCACCCCATTCTTCTATGCCTCAGCTTGTTCATGCATGTGATGGGGTGAGAGTTATGGCCGATGACCCCAATGCAGACCCCGATGCCAGTTGGGGGGCTGGCTGAGGGGGTGCAAGGGGGTTTTCAACCATAACACCAAATTTTCTCACCTTTGTTGCTGTAGAACAACTCTAACTGATGCATTAAATGGAGTTGTTTGCCTCTAAGATATATAAATATGTATGTGTATATATATATATATATATATATACATATTTATTTATAAAATGTGTAGCAAAAATACTATCTGCTGGTTGGCTAAAACACACAACATGACTGTGCATATAATATCGGAGTGCGACCACATGCCTGCACTTTCACCACCCTCCAAAATCATTTTAGCCATTTTATAAGATAGGTAACCCACTGTAGGGTGTGCAGTCATGGCCTGATATACGCATGGCTTGGGTGGTTGAACATACTCAGACTGTGGCCTCATGCATCACAATGCACACCAAGGTGTCCGTATATCAGATTGCAACCGCACACATGACTCTGGGTTATCTATTACATACATGTAGATTTATACATTTTTTTATATATATATATATATACACACACACACACATACATACTGTAGATATTTATATATATATATATATATATATATATATATACATACTGTACTATATATATATATATATATATATATATATATATATATATATATATACATATTGCAAAAAATGATGGCAATGCATCAGTTAGGGTTTTTATTAAAGCATCAAAAGCTGGGAAATTTGACATTAGGGTTACTAACTCTACCCTACACATTATCTCTTCACATATCAACAGGTGATGGTGTACTTCAGCATCATCTGCCCTAAATCTCCCCCCATTCCATGTGTAAACAAGCTAATATGGTACAGTATAGGAGAATGGGGTGAGAGATAGCCCTGATGATGCCAAGGCACACCCAACACCTGTTGGTGTGTGGAGGGGGGGTGGCTGTGGGGTGGTACGGTTGGTAATTCTAATGTTAACATAGTTTTTTGCAATTCATTTCTTTCCTTTTTAAGATAGTATAATAGTATCCTTGTTTTACTGTGGAAGTGCAGGGTCCTCCAATCCCACAAAGTTATGTGCGTGCATAGAATAAATTCAATGGAGACATATAACTTGGGCATTTTCAGGAATTATTTCACCAAATTTTCAACATGGCCTTTTGGGGACCCCACATCATAAACACTGGCACTGTCATTCTGTTAGTCAGTCCCAAAAGTTGATTTCGCCAAACGACTGCACCATTCTGCCCCACAGGTGCAAAAATATGTTTTGGGCAGGATGTGAAAAATGACAGCTGTATACTGTTCATGAGGAGGTGTGAAAAATGGCAATGTTGAAAATCTGTAGTGAAAATATGAAAAATTGGCAAAGTTACGAGAGTGCATAGAACCTGTGCAACACACGCTCATAACACAGTAATTTGTTGGAATTTTTCACCAAATTTTCAACATGGGCTTTTTGCGACCTCTCTCATGAACCCTGGCATTGTGATTTCATTAATCCATCCCAAAAGTTGATTTCACACAACAACTGCACCATTCTGTGCCTCAGGTGCGAAAACACCTTTTGGACAGGATGGGAAAAATAACAGCTGTACTGTTCATGAGGTGGTGTGAAAAAATAGTTATGTTGAATATTTGGAGTGATAATATTAAAACATGGCAAAGTTACAAGCATGTGCAGAAACTGCGCAACACATGTCCGTAACACGGTAATTGTTGTGAATATTTTTCACCAAATTTTCTAAATGGGCTTTTTGGGACCCCACCTAATGAACACTGGCAGTGTCATACCATTTCATTAATCAGTCTGGAATGGTGATTCTGCACAGTGATGGTGAAATCACCTTATGGGTCCGATTAACAAAATGACAGTGACAGTGTTCATGAGGTGGTGTCCCAAAAAGGCTATGCTGAAAATGTGGTGTAAATTCCCAAAAATAGCAAAGTTATGAACCTAAGTTTCAAATGCCATTGACAACCATTATACCGCGCTTAACTTTATTCCTCAGTTTGAGGTTTAGCTTTGAAGGGTGCAGACTCGTCCCGGTCCAGAGAAGATCACAGCCACCCACCTCTGGAGGTAAGTGTGGGGTGCGGGGAAGGGGAGGTTGTGGGGAGGTGGGTGTGCAGAGGGAGGGTGTGGATGGGGAGGGGGATGGGGTGAGATGAAGAGGGACTGTTTTTTTCAGGACTGAAAAAAGATGTCAGGGGACTGTTTTCTTTTTTCAGGTATATTTATAGTAATTTTTGGACTCTGGGAGTGGAATCCCCAGAGTCCAACAATAATGGTGGGATGGCCACTACGGGGGACACTGGAAGTGGGCTACCCAGTTTCCCACACTGTCGGTGGATGGGAGGCTACTATGACACAGGGATTGGGCACCTCACTGTCAGCAAACCTAATGGGAAAGGGGATCACTGCTGTGGGGTTGGTGGGGGTGAACATACTGGGGACACTAGGAGTGGGGTACCCAGTGTCCCACAAGACTGGTCTAATGCAGACAAATGAAGACACTGGGAGTGGGCTACCCAGTGTCCTGCACTGTTGGGGGAGGGGCTACTGATGACACAGGAATTGAGCACCCAGCTGTCAGCAAACTTAACAGGAAAGGGGATTACTGCTGTAGGGTGGTGGGGGGAACATACTGGGGACACCTGGAGTAGGCTACCCAGTGTCCCCCACTGAGGGGAATAGGGGAGCTACTGCTGACAGGGGGAATGGGCACTCCCATGTCAGAAAAATATGATACAGAATTCTGCACTGAACTGCCATGCTGTTCATTAAAAAATGGGAGTCTGATGCAGGATGTTGCATTGGCAGTGATTTCAGTACATGAATATTCCTCAGCCTCTTTCCCCTTTGAAGAAGTAAAAGGGGAAAAACAAACAATCATTAGGCAAACACTTGCATGTTTACCTAATCAGGGGTCGATGAATCTGATTCTGGGGTCTGTTTGCCACAAAAATGAGCAGGGGCTATTGACCGCAACCCTGTCCAATACTGTCACATGCTAGGTAGTTTCAAGATTCTGACACAATTTGCAGCAGACACTACCACTAGAGAAAACATATTTTGGGACCAGTTGTAAAAAAACTAATGTCACGAGCATATTCCTCGGGCCCCGATTAGGTAAACACAACTGTTAGTGTTTACCTTGGGGCAGTATTTTTTTAAATATTCAAGTTTTCCACCCTCACTAACTGAAAACTGGATGGTGGAATCAGAACTATAAACTGAAACTGCGAATGGTAAATGGCATTTACCGTTCGAACATTTACTGTTTGAACAGTACATTGCAAATGGTAAATGACATTAGTCATTCGCACTTTACTGTTTGAACAGTAAATGTTATGGCTTGATGAGAATACAGGCCCTATATTGGCCTCTGCTGCTCCAGCTGGGTTCTTGGTGATATGCCACCCAAGGTTGGATCATAGGGGCGGGGGAGAAGCCATCTTTTTTAGAATGGAGCTGGGTCTTGTGGATGTACCAGTGGGTTGCACTCAATCTTTAGAGTATATCCTGGGCGCAGGTGTAGGGTTCAGGATTTTCCTCATCTACCATCCACCAGGTGATGGTGGAGAATTCCTGAAGGAGTTTGAGGATTTCATCATAGACATGGCATTGGAGTTGCCCAAGTGTTTAATACTGGGTGACTTAAATGCCTGGGTCGATGATGAACTCTCACATTTTGGAAAAAATCTCCTCAAACTTATGACTATGTTGGGCCTTACACAGGTGGTTACCTCTGCTACCCATATAGGGGGTCACTCGCTGGATCTAGTGTTTCTACTGGAGTTGGAGGTCATGCATTTGGAGGTGGAACCGAATGTGTGGACGGACCATCATACCATAAGATTCAGCTTTGCAGCACCCCCAAATAGGTCTGCACCTACAGAGAGGGTCCGGTATCGCCCTTTAAGGGTAGTTACCCCAGAGGGCCTATTGACAGTACTGGACCTATCAGATATTTCAAGTGAGTACATGGGTCCAGGGGATCTTGTTCTTGCCTATAATAAGGTGGTGGGTGAGGCCCTGGACTTAATTGCTCCTGTCCGTGTTTGCCCACTCACTCAGCACCTGAGGACCCCTTGGTTTGATGGGTCCTTAAAGGAGCTGAGGAGAGTGGGGCAAAGACTAGAGAGGGCTTGGTGGAATTCCAGCCTGGATGCTGACAGGCTTAGGTTGATGGACCATTATGGTATCTATCAATCAGCAATCACCCATAAGAAGGCAAAATTCCTGTCCGGGGAGATTGCTGCTGCGTGGAACTGACCAGCTCAACTCTTTCAGACTGCTGACAGATTGTGCAATCTGCTCTGTCTGCAGTCTGGAAGAGATTTTTCACAAATAAAGTGTGATGAGCTTGCTTGGTTCTTCACAGATAAGGTTGCCAGCATTAGGACGGGCATCGACCCAGCTCCCTCTTTAAGGGATTGCAGTGGTAGGCAAGAGGAAATGAACACCTGTGCTGCCTGACTTGACTTTAGTAGGCCAGAGTTCATGGATATTGTGAGGATTGTTCAGACTGTACGACCAACCAGCCGTAGTTTGGATCCGGTCTTACACCACTATTATTAGGCTGCGTAGATGTTATCTGCCCTATTCTTGCTGAAATTGTCTGTAAGTCTTTGGAGCAGGAGGGGGTCTTCCCTGATCTCCTAAAGGAGGCAGTCATTCAACCACTCCTTAAAAAACCATCATTGAACCCAAACTGCTTAGCTAACTTCAGACCTATCTCTAACCTGCCCTTTGTGGGTAAGGTTATTGAAAAGGTGTTTGCATTACAACTGGATGACCATCTCACAAATCACAATATCTATGATACTCTCCAGTCAGGGTTTAGGAAAAGACATAGCACTGAGACCACCCTTGTCTGGGTTTTAAATGACCTCGTAATTGCCAGAGATCGGAAAGGCTCATACTATTTTAGTCCTTCTTGATCTCTCTGCAGCATTTGATACTGTGGACCATGGTGTGCTTTTGGAGCACCTGAGGCTTTTTTGTGGATTGTCTGGTACAGTTCTGCATTGGTTTTGATCCTTCCTCACAGGCCAGATGAGGGTTGTCACTGGAATTTATTCCTCTGATGCCATCTCTCTGTCCTGTGGGGTGCCGCAGGGCTCCATTTTGGCCCCCATGTTTCTCACAGTCTATATGCTGCCATTAGGAGACATCATTAGATGATACAGTCTGAGTTTTCACTGCTATGCAGATGATACCAAGCTGTATTTGTCCTTTAATCCCAGACAGGATGATGCGATCTCTATGCTTAACAGCTGTCTATCTGAAATCAAAGATTGGATGAGTGCCAGCTGGCTGAGGTTAAACCCAGAAAAGACCGAGGTGTTGGTTGTGGACCTGGGTCACCTTGAGGTGGGTCATAGGGCTGGGGTTCCATTGGGCCTATGGCTTGATGGTGTCCAGCTCTCAACCTCAGACCAGGTACGTAATCTGGGCATTATTATTGATGATGGCTTGACCCTGAAATCTCAGGTGTCGGCCGTTGTCAAGTCCTCCTTTTACCATCTTAGGAATATCGCCTGGGTGAAACACCTTGTTCCTCTGGCTGATCTTCCTACCTTGGTCCATGCCTTCATGACCACCCGCCTTGATTACTGCAATGCCCTGTACTTAGGGCTACCAGGGGTTGACATCCACCACTTGCAGCTAGTGCAGAATTCAGCAGCCAGGCTTTTGACTGGGACATCTAGAAGTAGTCATATTACATCTGTGCTGCGCAGACTGCACTGGTTGCCGGTTCAGTAGTGGATCACCTTCAAGGTCGGGTTACTGACCTATAAAGCCCTACACGAACAGGGACCGCAGTATCTGCAAGATCTCCTTATTCCTTACTGTCCCTCTCGTTCACTCCGATCCACCGATGAGGGATTGCTAGAGATTCCCAGGGTTCATTTAAAGACATCTTGGGCACGTGCATTCTTCTAAGCTGCCCCTGCCCTGTGGAATTCTCTACCTCGCCGGATATGAAGTTGCCTGACCATCGAGAGCTTTAAATCAGAGTTCAAAACCTTTCTGTTTTTAAAAGTTTATGGAGAATGATTTTATTACTGTTTATATTTGTTGTTTTAAATGTTGTTTTATTTGTACAGCGCTTTGGTTTTTGAAAGCGCTTGAAAAATAAATTTTACTTACTTTTACTTACTTGATTACTGTTCAAGCAGCCTCTCCTGCATCTATCACAAAAATTGTTATATTTCAAAAATTATAATATAATTTTATACCAACCCATCTAAAGGCACACCCTTGGCACACTGCCCATCCTGTGTCAGTGGCTCAGCAGGTAGCACACTCACCTCTGAGGCCGGGTGATCAGAAGGCTGTAGTTTCTATCCCCACACCAGGCACTTGGATTAAATCCCAATACTGACACTGTATTGCAGCATGATGGTGGTGCTGCACCCCTGAGGTGCCGTCTTTCAGATGAGACATTAAACCAAGGTCCCATCTGCCTGATCTGGTGAGAGTTCAGGTGGATGTTAAAGATCCCATGGCACTTCTAGTAAAGAGTAGGGGAAAGTTTTATTGAAACAAGATATTATGCAACGTACACCAAAACAGAACCAAAAAAAAATCTGTACATAAGAAGAAAAGAAAAACAAAAGGAATACAGTACTTTACAAAATTCAAACCAAAAAGGAAAAGATAATACAAAAGTAAGACTGAGAAGAATCCATCAAGTCACAGCTGAATCTGAATCTGTTATCCAAGGAAGTGCTTTCCATAAGGCAAGCAACATAGATTCCGTATGCAATGTCCATTCATGTTCATAGACGGCTTTTAAATCTTTCACAATCTTATTTTCAATTTTCAAATATGTACAGTCTCTTTGCTGGAGAGTGAACTGACATCTCACCATCCAAACATTCCACTTAATCACAACTAAAATAAGGTTTAAAGTGTCTGAATGCCAAGAGGACCATTGAGAAGAAAAAAACACTATACATGATTGTCTGAAAGGATACTGACCTAAAAATCGGAATAGCCCACCTTTGTGCCAAGAAATTCCACCACTGTTGAATAAAGGTGCATTCAAAAACTAGATGAGATATCGTCTCCAGTTCAGCATTGCATAAAGGTCTAGAGCATAATCTGATTTGAAACTGTTTGTGCTTGTGGTTGGCTTTAACATTAATCCTTTCATGGCAAGATAGTCAATGAAAGTCCCACATATGTGCAGGAATTCGTTTACAGCGTAACAAAGATAAAAGGGAAGAAAGATGTTGGACCGGACATTTATCAAACGAAAGAGGACTGAGTCTCACAGACAGAAGAAAGAAGTAACTTATATAGAGCCTTATGAGTATGGGCAGTAAGCATCTGAGGTGATACGTGCCATTGTTTTAAGCATTGGAACATATGTTTCACGTATAGCGACACACCTTCAGTGTTGCACAACACGTGTAAAGAGTTATGTTCCCACTGGTGGAAACAAACTCTACAGAAACCATAAAATCATGCTTCCCATCCTTTCTGAGAGTTAATCAGAAGAGGCCGCAAATTTGCTGTGAAAAAAATGCTGAAAAAAAAAACAACAGAGGGTTTACCATACACACACCACCCTCCAAAATGGGTAAATAAGTGGTATTCCATTTGATCGGATTCAGCCTACTCCCCCATAACGCCTGAAAGAACAGGCTGAAAATTGCTGTTTCCATTTGCTTCAGTATAGGAAATACATAACTCAAATAAAGAAACAATGATATCAAATAAGTCTTTATCAAATAGACCCTTTTCTTTTTTCCAATTTGCCTCCTATTCCAAGAAGCAACTTTCATTCTACCCTGTTGCAGCTTAGCATCCCAATTGAGAAAATCCGAGTCTCTAGTTCCAAAATAAACCCCCAATATATGGATAGGGCCCTCCCCAATCTCAGTGGGCCTATACAACTATTCTGGTTGCGATGGATCCGATCGTATACCCAAACTCTTACTATAGTTCAGACACGCCCGAGAAATTTCCGAACAAGGAGCATTCTTGTAAAGAGGTTATCACGGAGGCTTCATCAGCCACTAGGAAGCAAATGTCATCAGTATATGCAATAGCCTTATAAGGTGAAGCATAGCAGAGCATGAAATGGCGTGGATCTGAGGTGAATATTCAGACGTCGGAGTAAGACATCTAAAAACAGGACATATAATAGAGGACTCACAGGACAACCCTGACGAACACCTCTTTTAACAGGAATCATAGGTCCCACCCAACCATTTACAACAGGAACAACTGTGGCCGTCCTGTACAACTTACGCAACCATTGGACCATGATATCCAGAACATGTAAAAAATGAAGCGCTTTCCATAAAAAGTCTTGGTAAACTAAATCAAATGCCTCCTTCTGATCCACTGAAACTATAATACCTGAGGTTAAACCCCCTAATCCATGGGAAAATAATTCCTGTAGGAGAATCAGGTGATCCGAGATTCACCTGGTAGGTATGGAACAAGACTGAGCTGGATACAAAACTGATTCTGCAATTCCTATCAAATGCTTCGTAATAATTTTCATTAATATCTTAAAGTCAGTATTTAACATGCAGAGAGGGTGCCAGTTCTCAAGAGAGTGGACATCATCTTTCTGCTTGTAAACATAGATTAAAGCACCTTTCGTAAAGTCTAATGGTATTGACTCACTACTGAGCAGGCAATTATATACAGAGGTCAATTCAGAGACCAGGTGGTCACTTAGCACCTTATACAAAGCAGCCGGGAGACCTTCCGGACCAGGAGTTTTTTGTAAGGGCAACGAGGAAATTGCCACAGTCAACTTAACCTGTTAAGTGGTGTTATTGGCTACAGCCACACCTGCTCCTCGAAGGGATCGAACACCCAGATCCTCGACAAGGTTGCAGGGTCTTCCACAGCAGCAGGGAGGGAGAATAGTAGTCAGTGTTCCATCACAATCTGCTGGATATCAGCACGTGTGGAACATAAAGTCACTGCAGAATTTGCAAGGCACAGCATTGTTTTCTGGGTAACCTGTCGTGAATTAGATTCAAAAGGGCAAACAACTTCCCGTGTCCCTGACACATTAAATCTGTGTTGGTGGTACAGTTGTCGTGATGTACGAGACTGGTAATACAACATATCCTTCCGAATTGATTGAATTTGGTGGGAAAAATCCTGTCCAGTCATATGTGCTATGGACAGCAGTGACTGTAGGTGTGCTCTTTTCTGTAACTAGTCCAAATAGTCTCTCCTACTTTTATTTCGACTGTAATTTTTCAGAAAATAATTAAAGCATGTTTTGTATCTAATCACCAATGTGGCGGGTCTTCACAACAAATAAACACAGACTTACAAGCAAAAGAAAAGATAGGAGAGACTGTAAAACAGCTTGTCCTGTAACAGATATGTGTTGCATTTCCAAAATCCCGTCCCTTGCAAAAGGGCAACTGAACCTGTACCAACAGAAAGTAATTTGTGAGCAGAGAAAGCTACCGCTGACCTGAGCAGAGTCAATCCAGTAGCGTGTGCGATAAAAACAAAGTCAATACGTGTTGCTAATTTGCCTTTTGAAATGTAGGTGTATATTTGGTTCTTAAAGAATGATAAGCATCAGTCAAGTGTGCGATGCGTATTAATTTACCTAATTCATGTGAGATCGCACTAGAGTTTCTTGGTGGTGGCAAATGAACCTTGTCCTGAAGACTTAAGCCACAGTTAAAATCTCCAGAAAATATTAGTTGGAAGGAAGTATGGAGATAAGGCGAATTAAAGAAAGTAAGGCAATACTGACCTCTTAATCTGGGGAGCATAGATGTTTATCACCCGGTGTCGGCAATTTCCTATAACAAAATCTAAAACTAGAGCTCCACCGGAGCTAAATCAGCCAGTTTCAGTAGATGGAAGTCCAGAACATTGATAATATGCCAAGTCCCGATCAGGGGTCCTGGCCTATAGACCAAAAACGGCTATTTAAAAGCCAGTCATGCGCTGCTTGCTGAATCCTTTGTGTTGTGGTGGAGTCTTGTGTCCTGCAAGAAAAGATACCTAATGGCAAAAGTCTCAAAAAGGAAAACACTAACCTTCTTTTATCTATATGCTTCATACTATTAACGTTGATAGTGTGGCAAACAAATTGCTTATAATACAAAATAGAAAGTACTAAGGAACATCACAATTTTCTTTTCCAGCCACATTTTTCCTTTTTAGCCTAATCTTCGCTTTACGCTTTTCACGAAAGACCTGTACTGTTGGAGTTCGAATCAGTAGTGCCATCAGGAGAGAGGACGCAATGGAGGAGGAGTCAGACTCGCCACCAGCATCGTCGGAAGTCAGCTGAAGCACCTCAAAGGTGTTCGACAGGACTAAGGGTTGAGGCAATAAAGGCATCTTAGGAGGCATCAAGGTTCGAGAACCAGTCCTCATAGACCTTCGGCGCATGACAGTAGTAGGTTCACTGGGTGATGGCATCGTACTTGGACCCGGGATTTGGTCTAGGTCTGATGCAGCAGACTGAACATACGTCAGTGTGGGGGGTTCCGCTATGAAAAGGGGTTCAACATTAACAGCTATCATAGGAGTGGTAACCTGGGGTGGCACAGGCACAAAGGGCCTTCAGAGCCGGGTTAGCCACCTCAGCGAAAATTGCAGCTGAGGAGACGCGAAGCGAGCCTTTTGTGCTCATGTAATTACAAAAACGTTGATCAACTCCTCCATCATGATTCACCTGAGCGCAGGGCCATTGACAGGTTCGAAATGTATGGCCCATCTCTTCACAAAGATTGCATCTGCTAACATTCTGGCAATGAATCCCCACATGTTCCAGCTCACCACAGTTATGACATTTCATCTTATCACATACATTACTCAGGTGCGAGGGGTCCCCACACCTATAACAGGCCTTAGGCTGACCCGGGTAAAACAGGACCCCCCTATCACGGCCTAAAAAAAGGGAATTAGGTAAATGCACTGTACCAGAGTCATTGGTGTGTAACACGACCCTAAATCTCCAGCCCCCTGTCCAAATATTTTCCATGTCCAGTATAGCTTCAGGAAGGCCCTGCACCGTACAGCGCTGCTTCAACCAATAAATAACATCAGACACTTCCACACCTTCATTCCGAAACATAACCGTAATGGTCTTGAAGGCAGATTTTGAGAGGGGACGGCCTGAAAAGGGTCCATGAAGCAGTGTTCCTTAGGGCGGTATCTAGACCAGATCATCTAGTCCACGAGACGCCTGAAAACTCACATCAATGTGGTTTCGCCTGATACGAATCAGGCTAAATTCATGGGCAAAATTTCAAAGAACTTTGCAGAGACGGCCACGATACACGGTCCAGAGGGTTAGGTAGTCCTCCCTTATAGATAAGCCGTAGCGTTATGTCGCTTTTGCAGCTAGAACTGGTTGTTTAAAAGTGAGGAAAAAGAACGTGTCAGCTCCACCTGTTTTGGAAGCGGCTTTCCAGACTCTGAAGCAGTAGTGTCCGTATGACCCTTAAAAGTGAAGGCATTTGATTTCGACCCCTGCAAGATATCAAAAACAGGGTTTTGTGTGTAGTGTAATTCCGCTGGCAAGTTCAAGGGGTCAGAAGAGCCCTGTGTATCCTGCATCGTCTGTCATTCTTCCAGGAAGTCCTCCGGATGGGGGGACCGAATTGGGGACGGACTGGAGACCCACTTTCCAACCCTGGGTTCCTGAATCCACCCTGCACCTCGCAACGCCGATTCCACCAACCAGGTAGGTGTAGGCATGGGGTTTGCAGCAATAGGAATTGATAGTGAAGGAGGCTGTATAGCAGGGGATAAAGCAGAGACAACGTCAATGTCAGTAGAGATATGCCCAAGCGGCATCTGTGAAAATGACTGAACCTTGGTGTCAATGTTAGACAGCACCGGACTCACCGTCATGGTTGCCTGGCCAGAAGACATCTCAGGGTTTCCCACGTTTTCTGCAAGTGAAGCAGAGGTGCTGTCTCCTCCAGTCGCGCCACTTGGTGCACTCAGAAATTCCTGTCGCAAGTCTTGATGTGTGAGCGCAAAACGGCTTTCCGCCATTTCCAAGTGCTCTCGAATGGTGCAGTCTCTCGCTTCAGTAGCAGCAAAAGCCATAGGTAAATCATCCCCCATTGAAACAATAAGAGCAGTAGAGCAATCAGTTCCAGCAAAGTCTTGAAGAGTTGCAGGCATAGCAGCAGGTGCAGCCTGATAGGCACTTTCAACCAAAACAAAGTCCTGCACAACCTCAACGTTTTTCAGTATGGTCCCCAGACAGTCAGAGACAGAAGCTGAGACCAAGTCTCCTGTCCCTCCAGCCACCTCTGCAGCAGGCAAAGAAGCGTCCGCCATCTTGGACAGAGTACTCCCCTCTGAAGAGTAGGGGAATTTCCCCGGTGTCCTGGCCAAATTTCCACCATTCACTAAAAATACCATCAACAGCTTAATCTGGTTCAAGGTCAGTTGGCATTCATCTGTATCCCCCCCCCGGGGTCATGCCTGAAAATAGACAGAATTTGTCCAGTGCACTTACCCAGTCAACAAAAACTAACTAAACTAAAACTAAATCCCTGAAAATATCAGTCAAACTTAATTCTGTGTGTGCTGTACATGAGAGCAAAATATCCCATGCATTAGGGCTTGCAACTCCAAGGCACACCCCTCACACCTGTTCCTGCATGCAGAGTGGAGGTGGGCATTAGGGTTGGAAGCCAAGGGTGAGGGTGGGGTGTTCAGGTTGGAAGCTGTGGATGGGGCTTGGGAAACCTAAGATCACATTTCCCTACTTTTTAAAGGTCCGTCTCCCTTTACAATGCACAGGGGAAATGCCAAACGTCGCCCAACAACTAACACACCAAAATCTGGCCAATGGAAAATCATGTACACAAATGTTCACAGCCTGGGAAATAAGATCCCAGACCTGCAGGCAATAATGTCAGAGGCAAAAGTGGACATAGTAGCAATTAATGAGACGTGGTTTACCAGTAAGCACACTTGGGAGACTTCAGTACCTGGCTATGTACTGTTCAGAAGAGACCAAGGTGCAAAAAGGGGGGGGGGTGGAGTAGCCCTGTATGTCAATGAAAACATCAAAGCTACAGAAATTCTGAATACACATAAGCAATCAGAAGAACTGTGGGTCACCCTGGAAACAGGAAATGGGACAGCCATAAGAACTTGGGTTGTCTACAGGCCCCCAGGCCAGGGGGAGGACATAGACACATTACTGTTAGAAGATATACAAAACATGACAGTTAAAGGGGAAAACTGATAATAGGAGACTTCAACATGCCGGATACAGATTGGTCAATACCAGCAGGAACATCTGCCAGAACTAGACACATGGTGGAGTCCCTGCAAGGGAAGAGCCTCAAACAACTGGTACAACTACCCACAAGAGACAGGGCTATCCTAGATCTAGTACTGACTAACAGGGAAGGGATCACAGATCTCCAGGTAGAAGGTCACCTGGGGTCCAGTGACCATCACATGGTATGGTTCAATTTGGCCACTACATCTAAATCGTCCCATTCCAAGGCAAAAATATGGAACTTCAGAGGAGCTGACTTTGATAAGATGGCCAACAGAGTTAAGCTAGCCCTGGCAAAAAGAAACACTGGTGAGGGGGTACAGGCAAAGTGGGCAGGCATTAGGATGCACACTTGAAGCAACATCCTATTGTGTTATACAGAAAAGGAAGTGCAAAGAAGAAGGAAACCACTTTGGTTCTCAAATACAGTAGCAGAAAAGGTCAGAGCCAAAAGACTGGCCTTCAGGAAAATAAGGGAACACAAGGATGAAGATAGGAGGCATACCAAAACTGCCCTAAGGGAAGCAGGGAAGGCAGTAAGGCAGGCAAAGTCCCAAACCGTGGAAACACTAGCATGAACAGTAAAAGAAGGTGACAAGACTTTCTATAAATACATTAATGAAAGGAGAAAGTCCAGAGGGGGTACTGCTAAGCTAAAAGGAGAAAAGGGGACATGTGAGGAGGAGGACCCTGTAAAAGCATCTATCCTAAATAGATACTCTTGCTCAGTATTTACTGAAGAGAAGGTAGGGCAGGGCCCACAGCTCAGCACCATGGACACAGGGGGGAGGGAGGTGAGCACTACTCCCTTCACAAAAGAAAGTGTCCTACAAGAGCTCGCTAAGCTCAGCATGGACAAGGCAATGGGACCTGATGGCATACATCCCAGGGTACTTAAGGAGCTATGGATGGAACTAGGACAGCCATTAGCAGAACTGTTTAGTGAGTCTCTGAGCACAGGAGAGGTCCCAGAAGACTGGAAAAGGGTTTATGTGATCCTGCTCCATAAGAGTGGTAGCAGGGAGGAAGCAGGGAACTACAGACCAGTCAGTCTTACCTCAGTAGTGGGCAAGATTATGGAGGCACTCCTTAAGGAAAGGATAGTGCAACACCTGGAATCCATAGGGGCACGGGATCCAAGACAACATGGGTTTACAAAAGGAAGGTCCTGTCAAACTAATCTCATAGATTTATTTGGGTAACCAGAGTGATGGACCAAGGGGGGGCAGTTGATGTTGCCTACCTTGACTTCAGCAAAGCTTTCGACACTGTTCCACATAGAAGATTGATTAATAAGCTGGGTAGGCTCAGGGTGGGTCAGATGTTGGTCATCTGGGTGGCAAATGGGTTGACGGGCAGAAAACAGAGAGTGGTGGTAAATGGTATACAGTCAGAAGAGACGTAAGTCACAAGTGGGGTACCTCAGGGATCAGTCCTGGGGCCAGCCCTCTTCAATATTTTCATTAGTGACATTGTAGATGGACTAGAGGGTAAGGCTTGTCTGTTTGCAGATGACACCAAGATCTGCAACAGAGTAGATGATCCAGATGGGGTGGGCAGAATGAGAAGAGATCTGGATAAACTAGGAAAATGGTTGGAAGAGTGGTAACTGGGGTTTAATGTAAAGAGGTGCAAGATCATGAACATAGAGAAGAGAAACCCTGAAGCCACCTATAGGCTGGGAGGGGAGTTGCTGGCAGTCAGAAAGGAAGAAAGAAACTTGGGCATCATCATCACCAATGACCTGAAATCATCCAAGCAGACCTCTAAAGCAGAAGGTAAGGCTAGGGGATGTTAGGGTGTATTAGTAGGGGTATCACAAGTCATAAGAGGGAGGTAATAATCCCTATTTACAAGAAACTGGTTAGGCCCCATCTGGAGTACTGTGTGCAGTACTGGAGGCCACACCTTCACAAGGACATTAACCAAATTGAGGTAGTCCAGAGAAGGGCAACCAAAATGGTGCAGGGACTGCACCAGAAGACATATCAGGACAGATTAACGGAGCTCAATATGTATACCCTTGAGCAAAGGAGGGAGAGAGGTGATATGATCGAAACATTCAAACACCTTAAGGGCATTAACAAGGTGAATGAGTATAACATATTTAAATATAAGAAAAATAGCAGGACAAGAGGACACAGCATGAGATTAGAGGGAGGCCAATTAAGGGGGAATGTGAGGAAATTCTTTTTCACAGAAAGAGTGGTGGATGCATGGAATGGCCTACCTCAGAAGTGGTGGCTATGAATACAGTGCAGGGCTTCAAACAGGCATGGGATAGGCATAATGGAGCAATACAGATGAGTATGAATAGATAGGCCACTGACAGAGCAAAGGCCGATGGCACATTTATAAGGTAGAAAAAGAAATGGGCAGACTGGATGGGCCTTGTGGTCTTTATCTGCCATCAACCTCTATGTTTCTATGATACTCTTCAACCCTAATGGTGCATTAACAGTGTTTTTTGCGATGAATACATATATACAGTACATATATATATATATATATTTATAAAATGGGTAGGAAAAATTATGTCTGCTAATTTGTTGGATCCCATCACACGACCATGCATATATCAGGGCGCAACCGCACATCTGCACTTTTACCCCCCTTAAAAACAATTTTACCGTTTTATAAGATAGATAACCCACTCTAGGATGTGTAGTCGCACTCTGATATATGCACGCCTTGGGTGGTTGATGCACACAAAGACATGCGTATATCAGAGCGCGACCGCACACCTAACAGTGGGTTATCTATTACATATATATGTGTGTGTATGTACTGTATATACAGTGTGTGTGTGTGTGCATATATATATATATATATTATGGTGGCATGGTAGTGCTACCATAGTTAGGGTTGAGTAGCCATTTTAAGGTTAAATGGTGAAACTTTGCACCTTATTAACTTTGCTAGCATTCAATGGATTTGCCTGAAATTTGGCAGGCATAGGGCATAACTATAGATCTTGGGATCTGCCAACGTTTGTACCAGTTGGATATATGGCTGAGGAGTTATTAAGCAACATCCGTGCGCAGAATTACATTTTTTTTTGCACATTTTTTCTCCTGCCTACAGGTCACATGGTTTGTGTGACCAGTCTAAAAACTTCAGGGAATGTGTGGCCAGGGACCCCAATGTGTCTTTTGAAGATTTCGTAAAAAAATATTGAACGGTTCAAAAGTTATTCATAAAACAAGTTACCATTGGGCCGGCCCGGTGGCGCTGAGGGTTGAGGCGCTGGACACCACACCTCGCGCTGCGCCGGCGACCCGGGTTCGGGAACGGACTCGGGTGGCCGGGGTCACGGGAGAGGGAGGATCAAGCATCCCAATGGATGTTCTCTCCCTCAGGGTGGGTTACCAAGACCGCATTCGCATCTGCATTCCTTCCATAGCCGGTGGAAGCACCGCAGAGGGAAGGGTGGAGGCGCTCACTGGCCGGAGCCGGGAGGGGGACGCCACGCGATGAGGGTCTGGCGTGGCGCAAGCACGCTACCACTGGGACGACGCCTCAGCGCAAGGCGCCTGGGGAGTGGGACGCCGGGGAGAAAACTGAACACCCTCCGCAGCCCTAGATGAAGTCCGCCTTAGTCCTACCGGACCACCTACAGGACAGACCCCAATGTGCGAGGAGAGGAGGATGGGCACTCTAGGGGCAGATCCCTAAGGTAGGTACCGGGGGACATGAGCGGACGGAAGGAGGGGGCACCGGAGGCAGTAAAGGAGGGATAAAGACGAAAATAAAAAAAAAACAAAAAAAAACAAGTTACCATTATAAGTCAATGGTAAAAGTTAACAAAAAGTTCAACACTTTTGCAAATGCAGTTTTTAGTGTCGTAAATGGCTCTAGTAGAGTCAAAAATCCACCATTTTGTTTTCAGTTACTGGTCACAGAAATGCTTGGCATTTTAAATTGGGACCAACTAGGGACACAGTTGTTTTTGTGTTTACCTATTCGAGCCCTGAGGATGCTAGCCATGTCTTTATTTTGGGGTTAAACACCCCAGAAATGTTTTTCAAATTTCTGGGAAAAGTTGTGTCGCAAAGTAGGGTCGCACCTGAGACACTGTCAGAAATTTTGCGAAAGTTTTCGCAGATCACGAGACTGCTTTTCTAGGCTATGGCCAAAATGACAGGAATTCTTTGCCACCCTACTGCAACAAAACGGTTTGGTCTTTTGAGCTGAAATTTGGAGGGAAGGCAGCCAACATCTCCCAGATGTGCCTTTTGGTGGTTTGTTGACAAAATATTACACAGATGCAAAGTTACGGTACTCCGAAGTGGACTTTTTTTCCCCATAGACTAACATGGTGGCGTCCTCCGAGCCTTTCGGGGCTCGTATCTCGGAAACTGTGCAAGATACGGAATTTTCATCATGGCAATGCTGAGTGAAAACCTAGCCAGAAAACTCATGAATCATGTGAAATTAACATTTCTTTTCTACATCGCACGCTTCCTGAGATATAAGCAATTTACAGTAGTATTCCAACAGCTCACTTTCTGCTCTGAGGCCCATTATTATGCGTACATTCTTTGTACACACTGTGTTACTCTATGCAGCTGTTGGGCAAAAACAGGGTGTGTGCTTCCATTACTGTTACAGTTAGCATTTCCACTTGCATTTGCGTACACGTTTGTGTTAGCGTTCCCATGTATGCCACCATGTGCGTTGTCCTTTGCATTTCTGTTTGCACTTGCGTTTGCCTTACTCTTACCATATGTGTCTACAGTACTGTTTCTGTTTGTGTTTCACTTTGCGTCACCGTACACATTACCATTTGCATTTGCGTCCGCCCTTCCATTTGCATTTCTCTTTCATTTTGCGTCATCGTTGTTCTTACCGTTAACATTTGCATTTCCAATTGTGTTCCCATGTGCATTACGCACTGCATTTCCATACGAACGTGTGTTTGCGTATCTGTTTTCTTTGGCATTATTGTTCCTGTTACCATCACCATTTGAGTTTCCAATTGTGGTACCGTGACTGTGCACATTACGGTTTGCGTTTCTGTACTCACTTGCATTTGCCTTAGCGTTTGTTTCCTTTGGCATTATTGTTGCTGTTACCATTACCATTTGCATTTCCAATTGCAGTACCATGACCGTGCGCGTTACGGTTTGCTTTTCTGTGTGTGCTTGCATTTGCCTTTGCATTTCTGTTTCCTTTGGCATTATTTTTGCTTTTACCATTACCATTTACATTTGCAATTGTGGTACCGTGACTGTACATGTTACGATTTGCGTTTCCATAAGCGCTTGTGTTTGCCTTTCCATTTCTGTTCCCTTTGGCATTATTGTTGCTGTGACAGTTAACATTTGCATTTACAATAGCAGTACCATGACCGTGTGCGTTACCAGTTGCGTTTCCATACACACTTGTATCTCTGTTTGCATCATTGTTCACTTTGGCGTCACTTTGTGCTTGTGTTTCTATTAACGTTTGCGTTAACATTTATGTTTGTGTCACCATGTGCATAACTGTTAGTGCTTGCATTTGCATTGCAGTTACTGTTACTATGTCACAAGACACCACGTGGTGGAAAGGGCCCCGTGCTCCCACAACCACATTTTATTCACTATTTATAGTCCTCATCCTCAAAAAGAAGGGAAATACATTGCAAAAAACTCTGTTTAATACATCAGTTAGGGTTGTTCCACAGTGATAAAAGTGAGGAAATTTGGTGTTATGGTTGAAAGCCCCCCTTGCACCCCGCCAGCCCGCCCTCCCAACCAGCATTAGGGTGTGCATTGGGGTCATCGGTCCTAACTCTCACCCCATTATCCTATACCTCAGCTTCTTTACACATGTGATGGGCTGAGAGTTAGGCTGATGACCCTAATGCACACCCCAATGCCGTTGGAGGGGTGGGCTGGTGGTGGGGGGGCTTTCAACCCTAACATCAAATTTCCTCACTTTTGTTGCTGTAGAACAACCCTAACTGATGCATTAGACTGAGTTTTTTGCCATGAAAATATATATATTTATTATCGTGGCACAGCAGTGCCTCTAAAAGTAGGGTTGAGTACCCCATTTAAGGTTAAACTTTGAAATTTGGCAGCTTAGTAACTTTGCCACTGTATGACAGGTTTGCCGGAAATTTTGCATGCACAGAGCAGTACCATAGATCTCTGGATCTGCCAAATGTTGTAACGGTCAGATATACAGCTGCAGAGCTACATAGCACAGAAGAATGTGGTTATTACGCATGTTTGTGCATTCTTTGCTCGCACTTACAGATAGCACGGTCTGTATGACTGGTCTGAAACATTCAGGGAAGATGTAACCAGGGTCCCCGATGTGCCTTTCAAAGATTTCATGAAAAAATATTAAACAGTTCAAAAGTTATTCAAAAAGCAAGTTTCCCATTATAGTCAATGCGAAAAGTTAAAAAGTTTGACAGTGTTGCAAATGCAGTTTTTAGTGTCACAAATGACCACTGTACTGTCACAAATCCACCATCTTGTTTTCAGTTGGTGGTCACAGAAATGCTTGGCATTTAAATGTGGGGCCCTCTAGGGACACAATTCTTTTTGTGTTCACCTAGTCGAGCCCTGAGGATGTTAGCCATGTCTTTTTTGGGGGGTTATACATCCCAAAAATGTTTTTCTAATTTTTGGAAACAGTAGTGTCACAAAGTAGTTTCACATTTACGACACTTTCATGTTTTTTTTTGTGAAAGTGCGCAAATCACTACACTACTTTGTGACACTATGCCAAAAACAATAGGAAATCTTTGCCACCCTGTTGCAAAATAACGGTTTGGTCTTTTGGGCTGACATTTGGAGGGAAGAAAGCCAAGATCTCTCAGATGTGCCTTTTGGTGGTTTGGTGAGAAACTATTAGAGAGATGCAAAGTTACAGCATTCCAAAGCTGAAGATTTTTCCCATGGGCTAACATTACGGTGTCCGCTGCGCCTTTCGGGGCCCGTATCTCGAAAATGCTTCGAGATATGGACTTTTCGTCAGAAAAATTATTAGCCCCCTGCTGGAGGGCTAAGTGCAAAACTAGCCAGGAAATTCATCAATAATATGAAATAATAATAATATGAGATTTAAATTTTGTTCTACGTCATACAGTTCCTGAGATATAAGCAATTTAGTATTCCATTATTATGCATACATTCTTTGTATTCAGTGTGTTTCTGAATGCAGCTTTTGGGGAAAAAAGGGTGTGCATTTCCATTACTGTTACAGTTAACATTTTCACTTGCGTTTCCATAACTGTTTGCATTAGCGTTCCCATTTACGCCACCGTGTGCATTACCCTTTGCTTTTGCGTTTGTGTTTGCTTTACTGTTAACATTTGCATTTCCATTACTGTTTTTGTTTGTGTTTCCTTTTGTGTCACTGTGTGCATTACCATTTGAGTTTGCGTATGCGCTTCCATTTGCTTTTCCGTTTGTGTTTCCTTTGGCGTCAGCGTTTGTGTTTCCAATTCATTACCGTGATCATGCGTGTTATGATTTGTGTTTCTGTACATGCTTTTGTTTGCATTTCTGGTTTCATTAATGTTTACACTTGTGTTTCTACTACCATTTGTGTTATTGTTTATGTTTGCGTCACCATGTGCGTTATTGTTTGCGCTAGTGTTTGCATTACTGTTACTTCACTATTTATAGTGCACATTCTCAAAAAGAAAGGAAATTCATGGCAAACAAATCTGTTTAATGCATCAGTTAGAGTTGTTCCACAGCGACAAAAGCAAGGAAATTTGGTGTTATGGTTGAAAACCCTAACTGCACATTACCCCCAACCCCACCACCACTACACACATGTACATTCAAGTAGGGGAAGGACCAAGGCAACACAACCAATCACACACAACCAGCAGCAGGTAACAGGAATAACATACGACTATCTAAACCACAAAATCACACACCCATGCTCCCATCGGCCTGTGGCATGGGGTTGTCACTGCTGACTGTCATACTGGACAGTCCATGCACTGCTAAACACATATCGTGCTATGACACTTTTGCGTTTGCGAAAGTATTTTGTGAAAATATGCCCCTAATGACTGCACATCTTTGCCATCATCCTACAAATAAATGGTTGGGTCCTTTGGGCTGACATTTGCAGGGTGGCAAGACCTGGTCCCACAGATGTGCTTTTTTCCTGCTATTGTGCTACAATATTTAAGGATTACAAAGTTACACTGTTCCAAAATTGAGCAATTTGCCATAGACTAACATGATGCCTTTCAGCACCCATATCTTGAAAACGAAGTGAGGTTCGCCATTTTCGCTACTGCCAGCTTGGTTCACCTTTATGTGAACTAACCTCGAAGAACAACTTTGTAAATAATGTGTCATATTTGAAGTTGGATTTCTCTACTTCCTACAGTGACACAGGTGTACACCTCCTGCTGGATGTGTGTGATTGGTTGTGTTGCCTTGGTCCTTCCCCTACTTGCATGTATATGTGTGTGTGTGATGTTGGGGGTGGGGGGAATGCGCAATTAGGGTTTTCAACCCTTACACCAAATTTCCTTGCTTTTGTCGCTGTGGAATAACCCTAACTGATGCATTAAATGGAGTTTTTTGCCATGAATAAATATATATACATACAGTATGGTAGCACGGTAGTGCTACCATAGTTAGGGTTGAGGAGCCATTTACATGTTAAACCCAACATTTTGCACCTTAATAACTTTGAAACTGTTTGATGGATTTGCCTGAAATTTGGAATACATGATCAAGAGCGATACGCCTTGGGATCTGCCAAGTTTCGTACTGGTCAGATACACGGCTGTGGAGTTATTAAGCGTGATCATGCGTTTACGCTTTTTCTGGAATTCTACGGTCGCACCTACAGGTTGCACGGTTTGCGCGACCAGCCCAAAATCTTCAGGGAATGTGCAGCCGGGGTTCCCGATGTGCCTTTTGAAGATTTTGTAAAAAAATATTAAATGGTTCAAAAGTTATTCAAAAAACAATTTCCCATTATAAGTCAATGGGAAAAGTTAACAAAAAGTTCGACAGTGTTGCAAATGCACTTTTACTGTTGCAAATGGCCCTTTTACTGTCACAAATCCGACATTTTGTTTTCAGTTAGTGATCAGAAAAATGCTTTGCATTTAAAATTGAGACCCTCTAGCAACCTAAGTCTTTTGTATTCACCTAGTCGGGCCATGAGGATGCTAGCCATGTTTTTATTTTGGGGTAAAACACCCCAGAAATATGTTTTTCAGATTTCTGGAAAAAGTACTTTCATAAAGTAGTGTCGCACTCCGCAAAATGTCTGAAATTTTTGCAGCTTTAAGCAAATCAGACACTACTTTTGCGTGCTGTGCCCAAAATAACAGTAATTATTTGGCACCCCGCTGCAAAAGAACGGTTTGGAGTTTTGGGCTGAAATTTGGAGGGAATACAGCCGACATCTCACAGATGTGCCTTTCAGTGTTTTGTTGAAAAAATACTATACAGCGGCAAAGTTACAGTACTCCAAAGTTGATGCTTTTTCCCATAGGATAACATTACGGTGTATGATGAATTGCAGCAATCGTTTGGCGCCCTGCTGAAAAATAACGGTTTGGTCTTTTGGGCTGAAATTTACAGGGAACACAGCCAACATCCCACAGATGTGCCTTTCAGTGGTTTGGTGAAAAAATATTACAGGGAGGCAAAGTTATGGCAGTCTGAACTTCTGTTTTTTTCCCATAGGATAACATTACGGCGTTTGCCGCACCTTTCAGGGCTCATATCTCGAAAACGGTGCGAGATACAGACTTTTTGTCGAAAAAGTTCTTAGCCCCTAACAAGGGCTAAGTAGAAAACTATAGCCAGGAAAGTGATAATTCATATGACTTTACATTTTTTTCTACATCGTACGGTTACTGAGATATAAGCAATTTACTATTCCAAGTCCTCATTTTTGTGTTCCGAGAGTCATTATTTTGCATACATTCTTTGTAGGCACTGTCTTTCTCTATGCAGCTTTTGGGGAAAACCAGCCTGTGCACTTACATTACTGTTACCATTACCATTTCTGCTTGCGGTTCCATACCCGTTTCACTTACCGTTCACGTTTACGCTGCCATGTGTGTTACCCTTTGTGTTTTCATTTACGGTTGCGTTTGCATTGCTTTTAACATTTCTGTCTACAGTACTGTTTCTCTTTCTGTTTCACTGTGCATCACCATGCGCATTACGATTTGCATTTGTGGGCACAATGTTACTATGTGACAAGACATCAGAGCCCCGCGCTCCTGCCGCTGCATTACGTGGGCCCTGTGCTCCCGGCGCCACATTACATTCACTATTTCTCATTATCATTCTCAAAAAGAAGGGAAATTAGAGGCAAAAAACTGTTTAATGCATCAGTTAGGGTTGTTCCACAGCGACAAAAGCTAGGAAATTGATGTTAGGGTTGAAACCCCTTTGCACCCCTCAGCCCACCCTCAACTGGAATCAGGGTGCGCATTGGGAGTCGTCGGTCCCAACTGTCCACCCCATTCTCCTATTCCTCTGCTTCTTTCCACATGTGATGGGGTGACAGTTAGGGCCGACGACCCTAATTCGCACCCCGATTCCAGTTGGGAGGGTGGGCTGGAAGGGTGCAAAGAGGGTTTCAACCCTAACATCAAATTTCCTCACTTTTGTCGCTGTGGAACAACCCTAACTGATGCATTAAACTGAGTTTTTTTGCCTCTAACATATATAGATATATATTTTTTTTTCTAAGCTAGGTACATTATTTAACCCTCTGCCTGTCTCATTGTGTGATGCTGAATGTGTTTGTGAAGTTACAACTTTCACTGCACCACTAACCCATGAAGGTCACTTTTTGTATGTCTCATTAGCCCATCGAGGCAGTACTACTGTGTATTATGATTATTTCAGATATGTGTGATAATCCATTGTCTCATAATATTGGCATTTACCTGTATGTGTTATTTATACTGTATATTTTAACTATATTTCTGTATACTAGAACTTTATTCTGTATTCCCTATATTTTTACAATGTTCTTTACAATGTATTATTTATAGAATGCTTAAGTTGCCCAGGTCACCCCTGAAAAAGAGACAATTTCTGTCTCAGTGGGCCTACCTGATCATCAAAATTCAAATAAATAAGAAATTAGCTAATCCCTTGTTTCAACTGGCTATGTACAATGCTTTTATTCTGTATGAGGCAATGGCATCTAGCCTTTAAAATCCTTCTTAGATTTTCAAACTGATGTTATTTCAGGTCTCCTATTTGATTCGACAGAAATGCCTGAAATGGAACCTACTGTAAGGAAGGCTAGACCCCACAAGATATGTAGAGCCTGCTGGAAGAAAGGTATGCTGGCTGATCTCCACTCCATTGATACACACTGCCTGTTCAAATCCCTCCTCAAAGATTGGCTCCTGGTGAATTCCTCCTGCCATTGCTTTCTTAGGTAGTCCTCCATTTCCCAACTGCCCATGCCACCTGAGTTTCATGCCTATACAAATCCCCTTGTTAATCCTCCAATCCCCCATCTCTACCACCCCTTTCCCTCCCCCTTCCCCCACCCTATCTGTTTGTCCAATTACTACTAATGAACACTGCTTGTTTCCTATGCAACTTGCTATATATTGAACTTATGTACATGTATATCTTACTATGTATATGTATAGCAGACTTAAGTATTCTGCAACCTTATATCTTGTGGATCTATGCATTTTGTATCCATGTATCTTGTGTTCTATTGTAACCTTTTTTATCATTGTTAAACTGTCTACTGTTCTATGTACTGTTGCTTATATTTTAACTCTATGCCATTGTATGTGGCCTGGGTCGTGCCTGAAAACGGTCCCTGGGATAAGTGCACCTACCTAGTTACCAAAGTCATAAATAAATTAAAATAAATAAATCAGGAGAAACAAGATATTACTGTCCACAATGTTCCACAGAGCCAGACCTGTGCCTGGAAGACTGCTTTGAGAAATACCACACCAAGCTCATTTACTGGAATGAGTAATTGATAGGTAAAAAAGCTCATTCTGCACAGGAGGAGAAGACCAGAGCAATCACTAGGTTAAAAATATTTTGGGAGAGGTTATTTTTTTATCTCAACACCCACAACCTTTGTTATTATTATTCTTTTGGTAATCAGGTATTACCCACTAGGAACAGTGCCAGTTTTGAGGAGTAAGCTGGGAGCACGGAGAAGGTTAAGTGACTTATTCAGCAAGGTTTAGGGAATGAAGCCTAGATCTGCTGAATGTACCAAACTCATTCCCAGCTCGTTACTCTAACCTCTTGGCAATACTGCCATACCTTTGTTAAAGGGACCTCAGGCTCTTGTTTATAATTGTAGGAGTCATATGCAATTTTATTTTTAAATTGTATTTTATGACATTTTCCAATAAGCAAATACTAGTCATTCCATCCAGAAGTACAGTTTTATTTGATGTTTGTACAGTAAAAATGTTAATTAACCCATACACACAGTTTTTTATTATACTTTTAAAGGCAGTGCATGTGTCCAGAATGTTAAGTGCTCTGCGTTAATTCTCTGGCCTGTAGAAACCATGGATAATATGTCATTATATGAAAAATATTTATTTTCTGAATTTTCAGAAAATAACACCCCATTCAATGGGTTGCTATCTATAATCATCTTATGAATTGTGCATAATAATATGAAACATACAGTAGAAACATAGACTTTGATGGCAGATAAGAACTGCTTGGCCCACCTAGTCTGCCCATTTCTCTACCTAATGGATATGCTGCAGATCTTAGTGAACCAACAGCCTACTTCCTCCCCCCCCCACTAAAATTGTCTCATTGTCTGTCCTATGCATTCTTGAATTCCCCCACTGTTTATGACTCCACTACCTCCTCAGGAAGGCTGTTCCATGTATCCACAACCCTTTCCATGAAATAATACTTCCTCACATTACCTCTGAGCTGTCCCCTATTATCTTGAAATTGTGTCCCCTTGTTCTTGTACATCTCCTTTTCTGAAAGATGCTACCCCCTTGGACTTTGTTGATTCCCTTGAGGTACTTGAAAGTTTCTATCATGTCCCCCTTCTCGAGGGTATACATATTAAGCTCCTTTAATCTCTCTTCATATGTCTTCTGGTGCAGACCCTGCACCATTTTAGTCGCCCTCCTCTGGAGAGCCTCCATTTTATGTCCTTGCGGAGATAGGGTCTTCAGAACTGCATGCAGTACTCCAGATGTTGTCTCACCAACTGTCTGTTCAGAGGGTTAACAACTTCTTGTTTTCTACTTGTGATGCCTCTCCCTATGCATCCCAGTATCCTGCCAGCCCTCCTTATTGCCTTCTCACATTGCTTGCCCACCTTAAGGTTATCTGAAATGACTAACCCCAGGTCCCTTTCCAGTTTTGTTGTTGTTAGTATCGCACCCCCTATTGTGTACTCTTCCCCAGGGTTTTTGGTTCCCAGGTGCATTACTTTGCACTTCTTTGCATTGTATCTAAGCTGCCATACATTTGACCATTCCTCCAAGCTTTGCATCCTTTCCACCCCACCTTCTGTATCAACCCTGTTTCAGATCTTTGTGTCATCTGCAAAAAGGCATACTTTTCCTTCCTGTCCCTCTGCAATGTCACTTATAAAGACATTAAAGAGGACCAGTCCCAATGCTGCACCCGGTGGTACCCCGCTAGCAACTCTCTTTTCTTCAGAGTGAACTCTGCTTTCTGTTACCCTCTGTGTCTTATTATCCAGCCAATTTTTTACCCAGGCTACCACTTTGGGGCCCACTCCAAGCCTAGCTAACTTGTATATTAGTCTTTTGTGTGGAACTGTGTCAAATGCCTTACTAAAATCTAAGTAGGCCATGTCCACATCCCTGCCCTGGTCTACTAGTTTGGTCACCCAGTCAAAGAAATCTATTAGATTCATCTGACATGACCTTCCTGCTGTAAATCCATGCTGCCTTGGGTCCTGTGCCCCACTGGTCTCTAGGAATTCAACAATTATTTCTTTCAGAAGTGATTCCATCATTTTCCCTACCACTGAGGTGAAACTAACAGGTCTGTGGTTTCCTGTCTCTTTCTTGCTCCCACTTTTGTGAAAGGGAATCACATCCACACTCCTCCAGTCCTCAGGTACCACACCATCCTCCCATGATTTGTTAAAAAGGGTTGCCAGTGGTGTCACTAGTTCTACCCTTAGTTCTTTTAGATTTCTTGGGTGAATCCCATCAGGCTCCATTGCTTTGTCCACCTTCAGTTTTAAGAGTTCTTTCAGAACTCTTTCTTCTGGAATCAACTGGTATTGACCTCTCACACAAAGAAAAACACAGAAAAAATTTACAATTGTCACTCTTTTTCAACCTATACATCTGATCATTTTACACTGCATTGGCAATGTCTCCCTATTTCTAATTCTGCTGGAGTATTCTAGTAATGGAGGTGTCAAATAAATACAATCTTAGCGTAGCATTCTGTCCACACCTGCTGATTACAATATGCCTATGTAGAAAACATTGTCATGCAGCTCCTTACTACTTTAATGTTGAGGGCATTATCTTTACTGGTAGGGACAAACCTCTGGCCTTTTTTCAAAACTGCCTGCCATTCTGTACTCAGAACTTCCTTAGTGAAACATAAAAACATAGAATTTGATGGCAGATAAGGACCGCTTGGCCCACCCCAGTCTGCCCATTTCCCAACCTAATGGATAAGCTGCAGATCCTAGTTAACCAGCAGCCTACTTCTTCCTACCCCACCCCCTAGAATTGCCTTATGACTGTCCCATGCAAGCTTGAATTACACCACTGTTTTTGACTCCACAACCTCCTCTGGAAGGCCGTTCCATGCATCCACAACCCTCTCTGTGAAAAAATACTTCCTTAAATTACCTCTGAGCCGCCCCCCCCACTATCTTCAAATTGTGCCCCCTTGTTCTTGCACACCTCTTTTTGAAAGATGCTACCCTCTTGGACTTTGTTGCTTCACTTGAGTACTTGAAAGTTTCTATCATGTCCCCTCTCCTCCTTTCCTCGAGGCTATAGATATTAAGCTCCTTAAGTCTCTTCATATGTCTTCGGTGCAGATCCTGCACCATTTTGGTTCCCTCCTCTGGACAGCTTCCATCCTGTCTATGTCTTTGCGGAGATTGGGTCTCCAGAACTGCACACAGTACTCCAGATGGGGTCTCACCAGCTGTCTGTACAGAGGGATAATAACTTCCTGTTTTCTACTGGTGATGCCTCTCCCTATGCATCCCAATATCCCCCAGACCTCCTTACTGCCCTCTCACATTGCTTGCCCACCTTTAGGTCATCTGATATGACTACCCCCAGGTCCCTTTCCATTTTTGTTGTTGTTAGTATCTCACCCCCCATTGTGTACTCTTCCCCTGGGTTTTTTTTTTCCCAGGTGCATTACTTTGCACTTCTTAGCATTGAATCTAAGCTGCCATACATTTGACTATTCCTCTAACCTTGCCAAGTCCCTTCTCATCCTTTCCACCCCACCTTGTGCATCTACTCTGTTGCAGATCCTTGTGTCCTCTGCAAAGAGACATACTTTTCGCTTGTCCCTCTGCAATGTAAACATAAAGACATTGAAGAGGACAGTCTAATACTGAACCGTGCAGTACCCCACCAGTAACCCCCTTCTTCAGAGTGGACTCCATTTACTATTACTCTCTGTGTCCTATTCTCCAGCCACCTCTTTACCCAGGCTGTCATCTTGGGACCCACTCCCAGGCTGGCTAACTTGTATATTAATCTTTGTGTGGTACTGTGTCAAATGCCTTGCTAAAGTCTAGGTAGACCATGTCCACAGCCCTCCCTGATCTACTGCTTTGGTCACCCAGTCAAAGAAATCTATCAGATTTGTCTGGCATGACCTTCCCGCTGTGAATCCATGCTGCCTTGGGTCCTGTGCCCCTCTGGCCTCTAGATACTCGACAGTTCTTTCCTTCAGAAGTGATTCCATCATTTTCCCCTATCACTGAGGTTAAACTAACAGGTCTGTAGTTTCCTGCTTCTGCCTTGCTCCCACTTTTGTGAAGTGGAATCACATCTGCCCTCCTCCAGTCCTCGGGTACCACCCCATCCTCCCATGATTTGTTAAAGAGGGTAGTCAGTGGTGTCACTAGTTCTACCCTTAGTTCTTTTAGAATTCTGAAATGAATCCCATCAGGCTCCATTGCTTTGTCCACCTTCAGTTTTAAGAGTTCTTTCAGAACCCTTTCTTCTGTAAATGGGTTGGTATCAACTTCTGTATACAGAGTGTTTCTACTGTTTGTTTTAGGTACCCCCCTCTTCATTTGTAAATACTGAGCAAAATATTTGTTTAGTATCTCTGCTTTTCACAGTCACCCTCTGCCCACCCTCCCTCCCCTTTATTAAGCCCACTATCCCTCCCTTGGTCTTCCTTCACTCCTTGATGTACCTATAAAAGGTTTTATCCCCCTTCTTAACTGAGTTGGCTATCTTTTCCTCGGTGTGGGCCTTTGCTGTTCTGACTGCCTTCCCAGCTTCCTTTTGCTTTAACTGATACAGTTCTCTCTCCTGATCCTTTTGTGATTCCTTGTACTTCCTGAATGCTTTCTTTTTCTCTTGAACCTTCACTGCCACTTCCTTTGAGAACCATAGTGGTTTCTTACATCATTTTGTTGTATTTATTTGCTTCACACAAAGGCTTGTTACCTCTGTGATGGCAATTTTTATTATTCACCATCATTCTTCCACCCCTCCTTCCTGCCCATTTGCTAGTGCATTCCTTAGGCACTCACCCATTTTGGCAAAGTCAGCCCTCCTAAAGTCCAGTACTTTTGCCTTTGTATGGCTTGACTCTATTGCTGTGTTTATTATGAACCATACTGTTCGATGGTCGCCAGTTCCCAGATGGCTACCCACTTCTACATCTGTGATCCTCTCTCCATCTCCATTTGAGAGAACCAGGTCTAAGATTACTCCCTCTTGAGTGGGCTCCAATACTAGTTGTCTAAGGCATGACCCCTGTAGGGCATCTAGAATAACCCCACTCTTTGAAGTGGCTGCTGCAACTGCACTCCAGTTAACATCTTGCATATTCAGTTCACCCATCAGCAATATCTCCCCTTTTTCTGCCATTCTAAGTATACTTTCTATCATTTCCTTGTCCCTTTCCTCCCCCTGAGAAGGAGGTCTGTATACAACCCCTGTGTGGATTGTGGTGCCATTGCCTATCTCCAAATTTACCCACAGTGCTTCTTCTCCTCCCTGTTTACCCTTTTGTTCTGTTGCTTTGATTCCTTTACTTATGTAAAGAGCTACTCCTCCTCCTCTTTTACCCTCCCTGTCCCTCCTGTAGATAGTGTATCCTGGTATGTTTACGTCCCAGTCATGGTTTTGTGTGTTCCATGTTTCTGTGATGATATCCAGATGTTCCTCCTCCATCAAGGCCACTAATTCAGGAAGCTTGTTACCCATACTACAGGCATTGGTACTCATTGCTCTCCATTTTTTGGAGGCTTTACCTTCTGTTGCAGCTTCCCCCACTGACCTTTCTACCTCGGTCTTTTTCTCATTTGTTACCCTGTTTTCTAGGGAGAGGCTGGGATTTTCCTGCTGCTTATCAGTGCCTCCTCCCTTGACTATTTTAAAAGCTTGCCAATGAAGCAGTTAAACTGATTACTCAAAATACTTGTTCCCTTCCTGGACAGATGCAGACCATCCTGCCAGTATAGGCTGGTGTCCCTCCAGGTGGAACCTCAGTCCCCAATGAAGCCAAACCCCTGTGCTCCACACCATTTTTTCAACCATTCATTAAACTGAATGGTGCAAAGTACCCTTGCCTCACCCATGCCATTGATAGGCAACACCTCTGAGAAGGATACTATGTGTGCTACTTGTCTTAGGCCCCTCCCCAACTCTACAAAGTCCTCCTGCACTGCTCTAATCTCATGAGATAGTGAGGTTAGCTATCTCCATTTCTTTGTACAGGTTGATCTGCATAGTCCCTGTTCCTCCCAATACTGAACATAAGTCTATCTCTGCCCTCAACCTCACCTTCTGCTTCCTTTTCCTGTTGCTGCCCCTTTTTCCTCTGTCCATACATCAAGAACATTGAGTCATATATTGGTGGTACAAAGATGTATTAAAAATCCTAGAAGGAATGGAAGTGGGAGAAGAAACAATCCTTGTTACTTGTGATGTGGGAATTCTGTATAATAATATTCTACAAGACGGAGGCTTGCAGTCTATTAAAGAAAAGTTTCAACATTAAAAAAACCTTTTTTTTCAATACAAAAACCCAATACTTTATGCTGGCATTGTCTTGTAATGTAACAAAGGAATGTATTCGGTGCATCCACTATGGGAGGGAAGGGATCAAAAATCATGCTGAACAGATGGCAAATCAATCCCTTCCACTTCCCAGTCTGCTGGCTCCGCCCCCAAGCTCAGATGTTTTGTGATGTTTAACCAGGGAGAGGGTGGAGGCATGTCATGTAAAAGTGCATGGAGGACATTCTCAGAGCTGTTTTCAACCTTTGATAAAATGAAAGCCATCATTCAACTAGTAGGGCCCCTATTAGTTGAGCAATGGCTTTCATTTGTATCAAAAGTAGATTTAATTAACAGAAAACAGCTCTGAAAATGTCCTCCATTCACTTGTATGTGGCGCACCCCAACAATCTCCCTGGTTAGACATCAAAAAACATCTGAGCACAAGGCAGGGACATCAGACCAAGAAATGGAAGGGATTGGCTCTGTCTGTTTGACATGATTTTTGATGCCTTTCCTGCTGTAGTGGATGCACTGAATACATTCCTTTGTTATCTTACATACATATCACCATGCATAATGTAATTGGTTATTGGATTGAAAAACCCATTTAAAACCCCTTTTTAAAATCTTGGACCTTCCCTTGAAAAACATGCTACAGTAGCGTCAAAGCCGAATAATATAGTTCCCCCTACAGATTTTATTTTAGCTCTTGCAGAGTTTGTTCTCACCTCAGATTACTTCATGTTTAGGAATTATTTTTTTCTACAGTTACATGGTGCAATGGGCACTACATACACCCCTTCATTGGTAAACATTTATGTAGGACAGTGGGAAGACCTGTACATTTGGGATATTAAAGCAGCAGTACGAGATAAAAAAATTGGATCTTTTGCAACAGTTTGTTACCTGTGCTCTGTTGAGCACTTCCTGGTAATCTTTTTTGGTTTCACTGTACTATCACCCCATAATGTGCTCCAGCCAGCCCAAAATTTACAAATAAAACTCCCTGGGACTAATGGTCCCCCCTCGCCAATCGCCAGCCCTTACTATATTAAATAAAAATCCCTGTTGGTAGTAGTTCCCCCTCCCTCTGATTGCTGGACCATACTGTATTAAATCAAAATCCCTGGTGGTAGTGGTCCCCCCTGCACCCCCCCGATTGCTAGCTCATACTATATTAAATCAACATCCTTAGTGGTAGTAAACCTAATCCCTCTGATGACCAGCCCATACTGTATTAAAATCCCTGGTGCTAGTGATCTCTTCTCCTTCCATTTGCTGGCCCATACTGTATTAAATCAAAATCCCTGGTGCTAGTGGGCCTCCCTCCCTCTGATTGCCAGCCCATACTGTATTAAATCAAAACCTCTAGGGCTAGTGGTTCCCTTTCCCTCTGATCATAAGCCCATAATAAAACTGAAACTCATCCCTGGCATCCAGTGGTTCATCCCCAGGCCCACATCTACAGTACTGGCACTCACAATGCCATAATCCCTGGTGTCTAGTGCCCCCTGACCATGGCACAGAACACCCACACACCCAGTCACCTTACCAGTCTCCTGGGTTCTATGGGTGCATATGGTGATAAGCACAGCCCTCCTCACACCTCCTCAGCCAGCTGCCATATGTCCAGACAGGGAGCATGCACCTTTTTATAGGACAGGGCATGTCACTCTGTCATATAAATATGAAGCATGCTCCATGCCTGGGCATATGGCATACAGCAGACAGCCGAGGAGGTGTGAGGATGGCTGCATCAGTGCCATATGCCCCCATGGCAACCAGTGGACTAGTAAGGTGACTGGAGTTTGGGTGTTTGGTGCCACCATGGTGGGGCACTAGATGTCACATAATAGGCCTTTATCCATTTATGTGGGTCCGTATTGAATATGCTGTAATGTACTTTATAATTAAGACACTGTCTCTTTAAAAGGCCTTTAGAAATAACACTACAAAAATAGCCTTAATTGGTCTAATGGTTTGGGTGAATCTGGTACATCTCCAGATAAGAGAGACAGTTTTATGGAGCCAGGAAAACATAACTGTTAGAGAAAACTGGGTATCTAGCTTTCCATAACAGGAAGAGGTCAGGGGGATGACCTAGGGGTGAGGGGTTAAGCCAGACGCATGGACCAGATGTCTCTGGGGTTGACATGAAACCTGATGTGGTACCACAGTGACACCTACTGTATAGGGAAAGGTAAACACTGTGGGTGTGGCTTGAAGATAACCAGCCTGTATGTATAAGACACACATTTTGAACTCTGGGCAGGTGATAAACAGTTTAGCTGGGGGTCAGATAGCCTGTCCAGTTGGCATATACTGGAAGACCAGAAGTATATATGTAGGCCTGGAAAAATCTCTAAAACCAGACATGAGTGTGTAGAAATTTTGGATTTTCACATACTGAACAGAAAATTCTGATTTTAAGTCAGAATTTTGGAAACCAAGACTTTCCACCAAGGAAGCACCTGAAGACTTTTTAAAAGGACATTCAGAGGAATTTGGATACAAACTTGCTACAAACTGTTGCTTAAGGACTCATCTCTACAAGGACATATACAGTCTGGTCTGGACTCTAACATCAAAACAGGGTATAGTTTAGAATAACAGTATTTAGTGTTTTGTTTAAACCATTCAGTTTTTCTTTTGATATTGTCTGCATTTCAAAGTTCTTCCAAACCGTAGAATTTTCTGTATTGCTTTTATTTTAAGTAAACTTTTATTATTTTCTTATCAACTCTGCTTGGGGGTCTGATTGTGTGATCTAACATTTTAACAGAAGGGTTTTGAAAAGACTGTGTGCCTTGAAAGATAGTACTGATCAGCTATCATACCCAACTACTTAGGCAAGACATAGCCAGTGGCCGTAGTGGGGTTCAAATATTGAAAGTAGCGCAAAGTCAAGGGAATTTGAAACTACAGTTTTCAGCCTCTCAATGGGAAAAGGAAGGTTGGTAAGTCTCCTGGAACCCTTACAACTGCTCACGAGTTCTTGAAAAGGGGGATCCTCTCTGCAAACATGAGGTCCTACTGGGCAGCCCGGGGTTTGGTGGGCCAGGGGCTCATGACAGATTTGATGCCAGCTACTGGGATTTTGAATGCTCTTATAAAACCATCACACAATCAAGGGCAGAATTTGGAAATGTGGAAAAGAAATTTGGTTGCAGACAATAGACCTTATTCTGTTTGAATTTTTTTTTGAACAGCGTAGTGTAGATAGAAGAATGTTGGGCCAGTACAGCAAAATGAACCTGGAACAAATGAGTAAGATCTGTGGGAAGAAGGGCATTCCTAGTGAAAACAAAAATAAAAGTTAACTCATGGAGGCTCTTCTGGCAGCTGAGATGGAGGAAGTGCCACCCCTCTTAGTGCCAGAGGTGGTGACTTCGGAAGTCCAGAGCCCAGAGGAGAAGGAGTCATCTACAGACCAAGGGCTGGAGCTGAGAAGGCTGTGGATGCAGGAGAAACAGATTGAAAATGAGAAAAGAAGGTTTGAGATGGAAATGAAGGACTGACAGCAACAGAAAGAGGCAGAGGAACGATGGCAACAGAGAGAGGCCAAAGAACAACAGCGCCAGGCAGAGGAACAGCAGCACCAGAGGGAACATGAGCTGAGAAAGCTGACACTCCAACTGACACCAAACCCAGGGCAAGTAAGTGGTGGAGTTGGGTTCGAATCTCCAGGACTGGGGTACAAGTTAAATTCAAAATTAATGGCTGAGTTTAAAGAGGGGGAGGATATATTCATGTTTTAAATTAATTTTAAAGGTCTGTATCCAGGCCAATCTGCCCAAAGAGACCTGGCGCTTTCACCTGTCTCCACTACTTATTGGCAAGGGGAAGGAAGCACTGGGGAAGATGGACAATGTTGAAATTAAAGATTTTGACAAGTTAAAAACTGCTTTATTAAAAAAATATGATCTGAACCCTGATGCATATAGAGTAAAGCTCCGGAAACTCTGAAAGGGGCCAGAAATGAGTTTTGAGGAGGTAGCAACAAAACATCATCAATATTTAAAACGTTGGTGGGAGGGTGTGAAAGCAGACTCTGTTGAAGCTATTAAAGGGGTAGTATTGTTTGAGCAGTTTTACTGGATTTGCTCACCTGACTTAAAGCTTTGGCTAGAGGACTGAGATCCTAAGACTGCCCAAGAGGCTGTAGAACTGGCAGATTGCTATGCACAAAGGAGAGCTGCTCTCAAGGGGAATTCAGGGTAAAAGGGAAAAGTGGGCATTTTGGACAACCAAAAACCACAGGGCCCCTGCAAAAAGAATGGACTCCCCAGGTGTCCAAAATGGAGGTTGGGGACAAGAAGCATGCTGAATGCTGGTATTGTCACCAGATAGGCCACCTGTCTGTGCAGTGTCATAAGAAAGCCAGAAGGTAAAAGGGCCTGCACAACTGGAGACAATAGCCTGCTGTATCGCTGAAGCTCTCCCTGACAATATGAGGGGGAACATTCACCCAGTCACAGTGAATGGGGTACACACAAAAGGACTAAAGGATACAGGAGCATCTCTTACCCTGGTGAAAGAGGATTTGGTGGAGGCTGAACAAATACTGCCAAATCAGTTTGTCTCTGTGAGGGATTACACAGGGGAAAGGAAAACTTATCTATTAGCCAGTGTTACCCTGGATTGGGGAGATACAGGTGAAGGGGTAAGAAAGGTGGCTGTAGCTGAAAAACTCATTATTGATATTATTGTGGGGACTGATTTTGTGGTGTGACCAGGAGCCAAAAGAGTAGAGGCTCCTGTGATCTTTGTGACCCCACAAAAATTCAGACAGGAGAGGTTGTGAGACAGGCCAGCCAACCTGGAGCTCCCGTAAAAGAGGGTAATAACGGGGATGGAACTTCCCCTAGTGGCAATTAACTCAACTACTACTGAAGATTGCCCTCAAGAGGGAGGGGTGACACATTGCTCGAGTGACTGGGAAGGTTGTGATACTGAGTCCCCTACTGCACAGCTATGGAACTCAGCCTGGGAACTGATGGGGGCATGCCCCATGCTCTGGGTAAGTGTGAAGATTTAGCAGCAGCACAGCAGACAGACCCTAGCTTAGAGAAGCCTGTGCAAAGTCTGATGGGACACAGGGAGATGACTGAAAGCATTGAGTGTATTGGGACAATGGACTGTTATACAGACAGGACATCAGGACAGAGGGAGGGGTGATGGGCAAGCAGCTTGTTGTTGCCCAGGAGCATCGTGGATTATTGCTAAAGGTAGCTTTTGATATTCCCATGTCTGGACATTTTGACATTGCTCGCACTATGCAGTGCTTAGCCCAAAATATCTATTGACCTAATATTACCAAGCAGGTGAAGTAATACTGCAAATCCTGTCACCGGTGTCAGAAAATAGGGAAGGCTGGAAGCAAAGCCAAGGCTGCCCTGATTCCCTTACCACTTGTGAAGGAGTTATTCCAGAAGGTTGGAATGGATATTGTGGGTCCTTTGAATACCCCAAGTCCCTCTGGGAAGAGGTATTTATTGACAGTTGTTGATTATGCTATCCTCTATCCCAAATAGATTGCGCTGTCCTCCACTAAGGCAGACAAGGTTGCAGATTATTTGCTGGGGATTTTCTCCAATGTTGGGTTTTCATAGGAGGTTATCTCTGATCAAGGGGATAACTTCATGTTGGACCTAGTAAAGTGTGGGAGAAGTGTGGTGTTATACAGAGGCACATGACGCCTTACCACCAAAAAGTCAATGGTCTCATAGAGAGATTTAATGAGACTCTAAAAGCTAAGCTTATGGCATTTGCAGAACAGCATGGGTGGGACTGGGAGAAATACCTGCCCCACCTGCTGTTTGCCTACAGGGAAGTGCCACATGAGTCAACTGGGTTTTCACCCTTCAAGCTCTTGTATGGATGCCAGATGAGGGGGCCCTTAGATTTAATATGAGAGGACTGGGAAGGTAAGCATGCCACCCAGGCAACTCCCATAATGCACTATGTGCTAAAATTCAGGGAGACACTGAAGGAGCTATAAGAGCATGGTACACAGCAACCTGGCAGTTGCCCAGCAAAAACAAAAGACCTGGTATGATGGGGAGCCAGAGCTCGGTCGTATGGGGTAGGACAGGAAATAATGGTTCTGATCACGGTCCAAATGGACAAGCTGCAAGCTGAGTGGGCAGGGCCATATAAGGTTGTCTGGCAGGTAAACAATGTTAATTACATTGTAGAGTTACCTGACAGAAAGCATACTCACATGATGTATTATGTGAACATGATGAGGCCATATTTCAATAGGGCTGACATTGTACTTGTGGTTTGCAGCCCTGGAGAGGAACTAGGTGGGGAATACCCCCTTCTCAACCTGTTAGCTGAGAGCAAGCAGGCATCATCTGTGGAGACCATCACGCTGTCACCCCAGTTGACACTTGGACAGGCCCAAGAATTGAGGATGGTTTTGCGAGACGTTGCCCCTTTATTTATAGCAAAGCCTGGACGGACACTGTGAGTGGTGCAGAACATAGACAAGGGGACCCAAACACCCATATGTAGACAGCTTACTGGGTGTCAGAGACAGTCCTCAAGGACATAAGAAGGGAGGTGGGGGAGATGCTGGATCTAGGAGTGATCCAGAAATCCCACAGCCCCTGGGCCCCTCCTGTAGTTCTTGTACCAAAACCTGATGGGACTACATGATTCTGCATAGATTATTGTGGGCATAATGCCATCATGAAATCTGATGCCCACTTAATGCCATGCACAGATGAACTGCTTGACAAACTAAGAGGGGTGACATACTTGACTATAGTAGACCTGATAAAGGGGTACTGGCAGATAGATCTGACTGACAGGGCTAGAGAAAGGTCAGCATTCATCACCCCAATCAGCCTATTTGAGTTCAAGATCATGCCCTTTGGGATGAAGAATGCCCTTGCTACCTACCAGCAGTTAGTAAATCAGGTGTTACAGGATATGGAGGACTTTGCAGTCGCCTACCTGGATGATATTGCTATCTTCAGCAATAGCTGGGAGAAACACCTGATACACCTGAGGGAGGTGTTGGACTGAATACAGGCTGCAGGTCTGACTGTTAAGGCAAACAAGTGTCAGGTGGCCATGGCAGAGTTCACTTATTTGGGACATGTAGTGGGGTGAGGCCAACTTTGTCAAAACCAAACAAAGATAGAGGCTATTGCGTCATGGCCTACACCTGAAACTCATAAACCACTCAGGAGCTTTCTTGGGACAGTAGGGTATAATATAAAATTTGGTCCCAACTATAGCTCCCTGGTCACTTCTTTATCTGGGTTGCTGACAAAGAATAAGCCTAGGAAGATAAAATGGGATGCAGACTGTGAGCAGACCTTCACACAGCTGATAACCTCACTGTGTAGAGCCCCAGTGCTGGCTAGCCCAGACTACAACAGGCCATTTGTGGTACAGATGGATGCCTCAGATGTGGGAATGGGGCAATCCTCAGCCAAGTATCCAATCAAGGGAGAGACTGTATACTTAAGCAAGAAGCTGCTACCATGGGAACAAGCCTTCTCAACAGTAGAGAAGGAATGTCTCGCCTTAGTTTGGGTATTAAAAAAAATGGAACCATACCTTTATGGACCACAACCCATCGATATGGTTGGGCTAAATGGGAAAAACAAATGGGAAACTTCTGAGATGGAGTATTGTCTTGCAGCTTATGACATGGAGATTTCGCATAGGCCTGGATCTAAAAATGGGAACGCAGATGGCCTACTATGCATAGTGTATCTGTAACAGAACTGAGAAGAACTGCCTCCAATAGGGGCATGTTCTTCCCAGGTTCTGTTTTAGGAGGGAGGAATGTGCATGATAGGCCTATATCCATTTATGTGGCTTCATATTGTGTATGTTGTAATGTAGTTTGGAATTAAGACACTGGGGCTGATTACAAGAGGCTTACACCTAGTGCAAGCCGAGGTACACCAAGTCCCATAGCATAACTCACAACCTGTGCCAGGCATTACTCCAGGTGCATTTCTGCCATGGTTATTGCAGGTTGTGTCAAAAGCGGGTTACGACACCTACTACACAGCAACCTGCAACACCATGGTGCAAAGTTGTGTTACAACAGCACCTGGGCCCTATTCCAAGAGGGCAGATGCTGTAACCCATATATACAATTTCAAGAGCCACTTTGGTGCAGTGGAGTTACACCACCTAGGAGGTGGTGCAAGTGGCATCTGTCAGTGCCAAATGATGGATGCCCACTCCACAGGGTCATGGCAATGGTGTTCCCCATGCCCCCATCACAGCCATGCCCCCAGCCCCCACAACTGTCGAGGACCACGACGTCTGGTTTTGCATGAGCCCCCAAACACCTGTGCCAGCTGTCCATTCCCCCCATGCCTGCTGTGGTGTTCTGGAGTGGGGGAAGCTCTGGGGGGGCCGTGTGCAGTGGGCCATGACTTGTGGCATGCAGGGCTATTATGCCATGCCCATGGCAGTAGCTGACACATGCCACAAGTTGCAGGCTGTAAGTGCTGATCCTGGCCGCTTGATGAATACAGCCAGGGTCCAGGTAGTGGCACTGTCGCAACTCGCATACTCCCATGAAGTTATGACAGTCATCCTGAATCTGCCCCCCTGCCTCTTTAAAAGGCCTTTAGGAATAACACTACAAAAATAGCATTAATTGTTCTAATAGCTAGGGTGAATATGATACATCTCCAGATAAGGAAGACAGTTTTATGGAGTCAGGAAAACATAACTTTTAGAAAATCTGGGTATCTAGCTTTCCATGACAGGAAGAGATCAGGGGATAACCTAGAGGTCAGTAATTAAGCCAAATGCACGGACCAGATGTCACTGGGGTTGACATGAAACCTGACATGGAACCACAGTGACACCTACAGGGAAAGGTAACTGTTGCACCCCATCACACTGTGAACGTGGCTTGAAGATGACCAGCCTGTATGTATAAGACACACATTTTGAACTCAGGGCAGGTGATAAACAGTTTAGCTGGGGGTCAGATAGCCTGTCTAGCTGGCATATACTTGAAGACCAAAAGTATATGTGTAGGCCTGGAAACATCTCTAAAACCACACCTGAGTGGGTGGAAATTTTGACTTTTCACATACTAAACAAGAAATTATGATTTTAAGTCAGAATTTTGGAAAACAAGACTTTCCACCAAGGAAGCAGCTGAAGTCTTTTTAAAAGGACATTCAGAGGAACTGACTTGGGATGCAAACTTGCTACAAACTGTTGCTTAAGGACTCATTTCTACAAGGACATTTAAAATTTTGTCTGGACTCTAACATCAAAACAAGGTATAGTTTAGAGTAACAGTATCTAGTATTTTCTGTAAGCCATCCAGTTTTACTCTTGATATTGTCTGCATTTCAAGGTTCTTCTAAACTGTAGCATTTTCTGTAGTGTTTTTTTTAAGTCAGTTTTTATGATATTCTTATTAACTCTGCTTGGGGGTCTACTTTTTTGTGATATAACATTTTAACATAAGGTTTTTGAAAAGACTGTGTGCCTTAAAAGATAGTACCGCTCGGCTATTGTACTCAGCTACTTAGGCAAGACGTAGCCAGTGGCCGTGGTGGGATTCAAATGCTGAAAGTAGTGCAGAGTCAAGGGAACTCGAAACTACAGTTTTTAACCTCCCACTGAGAAAAGGAAGGTTGGTAAGTCTCCCAGAACCCTTACAACTGTTCGTGAGTTCTTGAAAAGGGGGATCCTTTCTGCAAACAGGAGGTCCTACTGGTAGCCCGGGGTTTGGGGGGGCCAGGGATTCATGACACTAGACACTAAGGATTATGGCATCACAAGTGGCAGTACCATAGATTGGTTCTGGGAGGGGACCACTGGATGCCCGGGAGGGTTTTCTGTTTTACTAGGAGGCTGCTGATTGGAGGGAGGGAGAAGGGGGGAACACTAACACCAGGGATTTTTATTTAATACAGTACAGGCTAGAGATCAGAGGGAGCAGGAAACACTAGCAGCAGGGATTTTGATTTAATACCTTACAGGATGGTGATCAGGAGGACCAGTAGCACCAGGGATGTTGATTTAATACAGTATAGTCTGGTGCTCAGGGGAAGGGGACCACTACCACCAGAGATTTTTATTTTGATACAGAATAAGCTGGCAATCAGAGGAAGGGGTATGGAGCCTCACTATCACCAGGGACTTTGATTTACTACAGTACAGTCTGATGATTGGATGGTAGGGGGGACCACTAGCACCAGGGATTTGTTTTATTACTGATTGAGCTGGCAATTGGTGGGTGGGGGGGACTAGCACCAGGGATAGCTATGCATCTAGGATTGGGCTATCAGGGGAGGGGTGGCACTGTGCTAACCTGCCTCACTACCTATGCAAATGAGCCCATAATGGGCATGCAAATGGCCACTTGCACCTTGCATGCCCAGTGGGCACATGGGCCCCTTTGAATATTGCAGATAGTGCTCCAGGGCTATCCACTCTGGTGGCATACTTCAGGATCCATGTTGGGGCAGTGCTGGATGACTTAGATCTGTGCCCCCATAGCGTTATATTCAGCTGAATAGTGCCAGTGCACTATTCAACTGAATATAGCATCTGTGGGCTCTCAGGCAATCACAAGGCACAACACAATGTGCTGTGCTCCGCTTTGTGCTCTTTTGAATATTGGGCCCCTTGGCTCCTTTCTGTGACATTTTTGAGTAGAAATAGCATTTGTTTACATTTCAGGCAGTGTTTAACAGTCACATGACCAGATATGAACAAAACATTGTGGTATCTATAAAATGGTCAGAGTCTGCCAATAAAAAAACATTCAAGGTTTCCCTCCTTTTCCTTGAAGGGGAAACTATGGCAATTTCAATTTTAAATAATATAGTGCTAAAATTACAAAAATTGCCCAGCAGATGAGTGTAAAATACCCCTGTCAGCAGGGCATTTAAGTTTTCCTTTTCTACTGTCATTGTACACTGCAGTACTGTGACAACCAATGCTGGAGAACACTTGTTGGGATGTAGCTTTAATTTCTTTGTCATGTTGTTTTTATTTGTGTTAACATTTTCCCAACAAGGATAGCCTCATGAGATGCAGCATCTCATTTTATCAATGTCCCATGGAGACTTCCTATGTTAAACAGTGCATTACTTTTTGTGTTTGCCCTTGTACTTGCACACAATGGCAAACCTTTTGATATGTTAGTGGGTTTTATGAACATACAAACATATGAATCTGCCAGCAGAAACAGGCCTCATGGTCTATCAAGTCTGTTTGAATGTGCAGCTAATCTCCTATATTACAGCTGCCCCTCCCCCAAACATTTCCCCTCATCCTGTCCCCATCCCCTTTTAAAACTGCCCACCATGCTACAGGATACCACCTCTCTGAGCACAATGTTGCACTTAGGCACCACCCGTTCTGTGAAAAAATATCTCCTCATCTCTCTCCTGTATCTTCCAAACTCCAATCTGAGACCATGCCCTCTCATGTCCCTTCCCCTCCTCACATTAAATACCCCCCTCTGTACCTGTCTTGTTTATCCCCATCATATATTTAAAGGTCTCAGTCATACCCCGACGATCCCTTCTCCCCTCCATTGAATACATATTCAGCTCCCTCAGCCTGTCCTCATACGGTCTGTTCTTCAAATCCTGGAACATCTTTGTTGCCCTGTGCAATACCCCCTCCAGTAATCTAACATCCTTCTTCAGAAACAGGCACCAGAACTGCTCACAGTACTCCAGGTGTGGTCTGACCAGTGACCTGTAAAGAGGCAGGATCACCTCCCTCCTTCAGGAGGAGACTTCTCTCACAATACACCCCAACATCTTGTTGGCTTTAGCTGCCGCCTTCCTGCACTGAGCTGAGTTGTTCATATTCCCCATTATAAACACCCCTAGATAATTTTCTTCCTTGGTGATACCTAACTGAACCCCTGCCAACTGGTAGCTCCTCCCAGGGTTTCTTGCTCCAAAGTGCAGTACCTTGCACTTCTTAGGACTGAACTCCAACTGCCATGTTTCCGACCACTCTTCCAGTTTAGTTAGGTCATCCTGTAGCCCTTGCCACCCTAATATGTCATCCACTACTGCCCCCATCGTGGTATCATCAGTGAACAGACTGATTTTACTCCTAATGCCATGTGAGATATCCGAAATGAAAATCTCAAACTGCACCAGGCCCAGTACCGAGCCTTGTGGAACTCCGAGTTTCGAGAGGTGTGTCACTGTCAGTCCAATGCATGGCATTCTGCAGGGGGTTTGCCAGTATCAAACTAATCAGTCGGCAAGGGGCTTGTCAGTGTCCGACAAGCATCAGCCAGGCTGATCATGACACTGTTCTGGTCTTACCGAGCAGAAACTTCATGTAGTTCAAAGAAACGTGACTGCCCAATCATAGAGAGGCTATTTCTTTTGATCTGCATAATGCTGCCCAGCAAGCAGAGCAGATCAGAGTCTTAATCAGTCTGCTTTGGTCCTCCCTCCCTCCCCTAAAACATTAACCTAAAAGAGAGAAAAGCATCCCTCAATCCCTCCCACCCCTTCTTTCTTAATTTTCTGACACCAGTGTGCCCAGTCCCAGGTGTTGGCTACTACCCCCAACCCCACTGTTTTCACTGTGCAGTCCATGCCCAGTGCTGCCCAATATAACACCAACACTGGGGTTCCTAATCCCTAGTATTGGTACCTGAGATAATGAAAACCATCCCATGTAGACTTTTTTATTTTTATGCACCCTGTAAAAATGAACATTGTCTATCAACGTCTATTGCCACAGCCATCAGCACCCACCACCCCACACCTTGCCTCACTTTACTTACCTATTGGGGGTCCAGAGCTATAATCCTCTCTGGACCAGAGACATGCCTTCATTCTTGAATGCCAGACTGAGAACTGAGGAAATCAGGAGTGTGGTTCAATGTATTTCAATGTGTTTTGTACTTGTACTCATAACCTGGTCGTTCTTGACTATTTTTCCCCAAATGTTCAACATGACATTTTTAGGACCCCACCTCATGAACAATGGCAGTAAAACTTTGCAAATCGACCTCAAAAGGTGACTTTGTAGTAGCTGTGAAAAATCACCTTTTGGGCAGGATTATAAAATTGTCTCCACCCTTGCGCATGAGGTGGGGTTATAAGAAGGCTATATTGAAATTTTGGTGTAAGGGTATTACAAAACAACAAAGTTATGAGCATACTGTACATTGACATTTTTGAATGCATGCTCATAACTTTGATAATTTTCAGTATTTCATCCCCAAAGTTTCAGCATAGCCATCTTTCTACATCACCTCATGAATGTGACAGCAGTCTTTTTTCAAATCATAGCCAAAATGTGTTTTAACACTTGTGTGGTGCAAAATCACCTTTCAGACAGGATTTGAACATTTATTTCTGTCCTTGTTCATGAGGTTAGGTCTTAAGAAGGCTATGTTGAAAATCTGAGGTAAAAATATTAAAAAACAACTAAGTTATGCATGCTCATTAAAAGTTTTCAATGCATATTAATAACTTTGGTAATTTTCAATATTTTAACCCCAGATTTTCAACTTATCCACTTTTTCACACCACCTCATGACTGTGACAGATATCATTTTTCAAATCCTGGCCAAAATGTGTTTTTACACTGTGGCAAGACATGATGTTTAGCCACTGTTTTGTAAATGACACCGGTCATAGTCAGAAGGAGTGGTCATAAAAAGACTATGTTAAAAATTTGGGGTTGAAATATGGAAAAACAACTAAGGCATGAAGAAATGCTGAATTGTTCCAATGTTTACTTGTAACTTTATTTTTGCAGATTTTGGCCACTAATGTTCAGCGAATCCCTTGTTTTACCCCACCTCCTGAACATGACAAGTTTCATTTTTCAAATCCCCTCCAAAACTTGTTTTTGCAGTCACACTGCAAAATCACCTTTGGGGAGGCATTAAAAAAATGGCAGGTCATAAAAAAACTGTTGGTAATTAAGGGTCAAAATGTGGGAGCCCACTGTAAATTAGATAATGCTTCTCAGCTGGCCTGTCCTGGGTAAATACAATCTAAAAATGTGTAAAGGCAGAATGCTACTGAAAATGAGATATTACATCTCTTCTGGTCTGTCCTGGGTAAATATATAGTAAAATGTGTACAAGCAAGACCTGGTACAACAGCAGTGCAAGCAGTGAACATTCAGCATTCACAAATGCATGTTTGTTCTTGTAGTGCTTATCTCTTCTGATTTCATCTACAGTATATTTGGCGCACCTGCTCACTTTATACCTCTGCCAATCTTCTCAACCTCGATGAAAGGCTGGTCTACCAGACCTGCATACTGTCTAAGAAAATACTGCTCGGACTCTCCCCCCCCTTGGGGTCACCGCCTCTCTTCATCCTGCCACCCCCACTATCTCCACCCGCAACTCAGAGAAAGCACCACTGGTTGTGCCCAGAGTAGAAACCTCCCTTGCCCAGAGATCTTTCCACTACAGGACCCCTACATGGTTTAATGTACTCCCAACCACCATCACTAGTGCACCCAACATCACCCACTTCAAAACCACTCTTCACAACCACCTCTTCAATATCCACTCCTGTAACTGCAACTAACATTTCACTCTCTTACCCACTCTGATCCAAATTCTGTGACAAATTCCATTATGGACTGCAACCTCCGTCAACAATACCAGACCCATGAATAGGACTGACTACTCTGTTTTGATGCTTTCTCAAGCTAATAATGTCTTTCTGCTGTGATGATGTAAATATTGTCATCCAAATAATGTAAATAATATCTGCAAATATCTATATCCAAATACTGTAAATAATGTCTGTGACAAATGGCTGTAACACATGCTTAATGTAATTGTTGTTATACCCTGTCTGTATTAGTTTCTGTCTTACATGTGACGAGGTACTTTTGTAAATAAGCCTTTGGCTCAAAGGTTGTAAACCCAATATATCAAATAAATAAATAAATAAATAAATGTCAGCTGTGTATACTGTTTTCCCATTTTCAAAGTTTTGTACAAATGTAGGTCTGCATTTGAAAATACGGTTTTATATCCTAATTGTATGTAGCAGGATAGAAACATAGAAACATAGAAACATAGAAGTTGACGCCAGATAAGGACCGCAAGGCCCATCCAGTCTGCCCATTTCTTTTTCTACCTTATAAATGTGCCATCGGCCTTTGCTCTGTCAGTGACCTATCTATTCATAGTCATTTGTATTGCTCCCTTATGCCTATCCCATGCCTGTTTGAAGCCCTGCACTGTATTCATAGCCACCACTTCTTGTGGTAAGCCATTCCATGCATCTACCACCCTTTCTGTGAAAAAGAATTTCCTCACATTCCCCCTTAATCGGCCTCCCTCTAATCTCATGCTGTGTCCTCTTGTCCTGCTATTTTTCTTATATTTAAACATGTTAGACTCTTTCACCTTGTTTATGCCCTTAAGGTGTTTAAATGTCTCGATCATATCACCTCTCTCCTCCTTTGCTCAAGGGTATACATATTGAGCTCCGTTAATCTGTCCTCATATGTCTTCTGATGCAGTCCCTGCACCATTTTGGTTGCCTTCTCTGGACTGCCTCAATTTGTTAATGTCCTTGTGAAGGTGTGGCCTCCAATACTGCACGCAGTACTCCAGATGGGGCCTAACCAATGTCTTGTACAGAGGGATTATTACCTCCCCTTACGATTTGAGACACCCTACTAATACACCCTAACACCCCCTAGCCTTACCTACTGCTTTAGAGGTCTGCTTGGATGATTTTAGGTCATCAGTGATGATGATGCCCAAGTCTCTTTCTTCCTTTGTGACTGCTAGCAACTCCCCTCCCAGCCTATAAGTGGCTTCAGGGTTTCTCTTCCCTATGTGCATGATTTTGCACTTCTTTGCATTAAATCCCAGTTGCCACTCTTCTGACCATTCTGCTAGTTTATCCAGATCTCTTCTCATTCTGCCCACCCCATCTGGATCATCTACTCTGTTGCAGATCTTGGTGTCATCTGCAAACAGACAAGCCTTACCCTCTAGTCCATCTGCGAGGTCACTAATGAAGATGTTGAATAGAACTGGCCCCAGGACTGATCCCTGAGGTACCCCACTTGTGACTTGCATCTCTTCTGACTGTATACCATTTACCACCACTCTCTGTTTCTGCCAGTCAACCAGTTTGCCACCAGTTGACCAACTTCTGACCCACGAGCCTACCTAGCTTATTTATCAATCTTCTATGTGGAACAGTGTCAAAAGCTTTGCTGAAGTCAAGGTAGGCGACATCAACTGCTCCCCTTGGTCCACCACTCTGGTTACCCAGTCAAAGAAATCTATGAGATTGTTTGACAGGACCTTCCTTTGTAAACCCATGCTGTCTTGGATCCTGTGCCCCTATGGTTCCAGGTGTTGCACTATCCTTTCTTCAAGGTGCCTCCATAATCTTGCCCACTACTGAGGTAAGACTGGCCGGTCTGTAGTTCCCGCCTCCCTCCCTGCTACCACTCTTGTGGAGTGGGATCACATGAGCCCTTCTCCAGTCTTCTGGGACCTCTCCTGTGCTCAGAGACTCACTAAACAATTCTGCTAACGGCTCTGCTAGTTCCTCCTTTAGCTCCTTAAGTACCCTGGGATGTATGCCATCAGGTCCCATTGCCTTATCCACCCTGAGCTTAGCAAGCTCTTGTAGGACCCTTTCTTTTGTGAAGGGAGTAGTGCTCACCTCCTCCCCTGTGTCCATGATGCTGAGCTGTGGCCCTGCCCTACCTCTCTTCAGTAAATACTGAGCAAAAGTATCTATTTAGGATAGATGCCTTTACAGGGTCCTCCTCCTCACATGCTCCCTTTTCTCCATTAAGCTTAGCAATACCCCTCTGGACTTTCTCCTTTCACTAATGTATCTATAGAAAGTCTTGTCACCTTCTTTTACTGTTCGTGCTAGTGTTTCCTCAGTTTGGGACTTTGCCTGCCTTACTGCCTTACCTGCTTCCCTTAGGGCAGTTTGGTATGCCTCCCTATCTTCATCCCGCTGTGTTCCCTTATATTTTCTGAAGGCCAGCCTTTTGGCTCTGACCTTTTCTGCTACTGTATTTGAGAACCAAAGTGGTTTCCTTCTTCTTTTGCACTTCCTTTTCTGTCTAACAGGATAAAAATAAAGTTTTATGAAATAAAATTAAAAATGAAAACATCAGTAGACCATTTACTATGCACATTTCATAAGCATTGCTCTGAACATCTGAGGTCTCTTTCTCCAGAACAGAGAACAGATGTATCAGAACTGGGCTCTTAAAATCTCAGACTTGCTAAATAAGGGCCTGCATGTTGTTGTCAATGTGACACACATTTTTAAAGAGTAATTTTTATTAAGAAAAATAAGTTCTAATCATATGCTTTTGTTTAAATGCTACATGCAATAGCAGGATCTCCCATGCCCAGCAGAATGTGTTCTAAAGTGTGAGTTGTACTCAAATGTGTTTATTTATTATCTGTGTATCAGCATAGTAATGAGTGTTCTCAAGCCCACAACATGTCAATGCATCACCAGGGGTGTCCTCAGAGAGGAAGTCAGATGGCAATTTTACTAATTTCAAACACAGCCTTAATTCCTGACAGGGGACCTTTTTTATCTTTGCAAATGAAATGAGCTACTCAAAATGCTGTTTGTGCAAGGAAGGGGACAGAAAACATCTGAACTGCCAAGTTATTCCAGTGAGAAAAATTTACTAATTCAGCACTTGCGGAAAGTATGTGTTTTTTTCCCAACTGTTTAACCAGGTGAGACACACTAAGCTGAAAGCTTGTTTACAGGTGCAACCGAGGAGCACAGGAAAGTTAAGTGACTTGCTCAGGGTCACACAGTATGCAAGTGGGGGCTGTGGAATTCAAACCCAGGTCTCCAGATTTGCAGCTCAGAGCCTTAAACCACTGTGCTATACTGCCTCCCTAATTGTTTTGTGCTCTAGTGGTAAGAAATAATCACCTGTTTCCTGTTTAGCCAATGTAACATTTCTACCTCTAAATCTGAGCCTAAATCAGTCTAGATATTCATATTTGTGTTTACTATTTAAAACCTTTATTTTAATATGTTATTCTTGATTTGCATTTGTGACTGCATATGGGTACACACTCCTATCTGGTGTCTATATTGGGCCCACTTGGTTGAGGGGATTGAGTTCCTTCTTTTTCCTCTGGTAGGGGGGTTCATCCCAGAAACAATAATAAATAGCAGGTGCCTCCACCCAGTCAGAATTAGTGGGACAGATGTTGTGTGTAGTACCACCCCCTGGGATACAGTACCTACCTCCCTACACTGGACTTGACCACCCCTGGGGACCACTAAGACAGTTATTACCTTCACCAATAAACACTTCAGTCATGTTTTATAAACTGGGTACACACACAGAAGGAAAATTCAACAAATTAACAGTGCTGTTATTTAAGAACACTAGACCGGAGAGTGGAAGAGAAGGACGGGTTAAGCATTTGCAAGTCACCTTGAGGAATCCCACCCTATATCAATGCCCCATGAGAGCTACTGTACTGTGGGTCACTGCCACCCTCTCAGATTCCACCCAGTCCATAAAGCACCAGCCCAATCAAGGGGCACAAAAAGATGGATTATACTACACAGTGTTGTGTAAACTCTTCAACTGGTACCAGTATTAATGCAACAACTTCAAGTATGTTGCAACAACTAATGACTCAGGGTACCAATGAATTATATTAGTGTCACAGTGCAGGCCTGCTAGGTACATTACCTGCCTGCTGTTAGTGGTGCACGTAATGAAGATTAACTAGCTTGCAGCTTAATCCCTCATCAGGTCATGGTGTGGTAGCACAATATAAAGAACTTGAACTCCAACAGGAAAATTCTTGAAGCACAACTTGCGATCCAAAGGCAGTAATGGTAATTCATAATTGAAAAAGTACAGCCAGCAATGCTAACATTCATATGACCCATGCAGCAGTTCAAGATAAGGTAGGGGATGACAGACACAACAGCAGGGTGAACAGCAATCAAGAACAGGGCTCAGAGGCCTGGGTGTGAATCACTTCAACTACCTTCAGCTGTTCTGCAGCAGCACAGCCCTTCTGGCACTCACCTCTGATGATTCAGCCCTTCCGGCTCAGCTCTGAGGATACAGGAGCACTATGATGCTGCTTCCCAGTTTCCAAAGAGCCCACACCCTGTGAGCAACCCCCATTGTCTGATTCTTGTCCAGATCAAGAGTACTCACATTCTCAGAGCACATGCTCTGTGGCTCACTGTCCCCAGATCCAACCACTAAGTAAGGGCTAGCAGGTGACTTACTTGGCTCTAGGGCAACCTGGGAAGAATGCAGGTCTCTGTCTCTGCTCAGCACAGCTCAGCAGCTTTGGTATGCAGCAATGGCCCATAGGCTCCACTTTCTTCCCACAGGTGCTCGTCTCACACAGAATAATATAAGCCCAGAATAAGGCCTGCAGAGAGTTTACTGAATGAACCTTGGTGATGGTTTACATGATTGTTGGCCTGGCTAGGCCTGTCACTTGGTCTCACTAGCAGCAGGTTTGAACACCTCACAGTCTCTCTCAGGCTACCCAGAGCTCCTCAGTAGCCCCCAAATATATTTCCCTCCATTCAGTGTCCCACTGGACAGGCAGGACTGTCCATCAGTCCTTCTGCCTTGTTCTTCCCTCTAATTGGATCTCATAGCCCATGTAGGAGGGTCTGATTGCATCATCCTCCCCACAATCCCCTGCATCTGCCTTTAGGGCTTCCTAGCCCTCTGACTGCCACCAAGGATTGCAAATCCTTAAGGATCTTCCATTCATTAGCCAACAACAGTTCTATTTTTGTCTTGTCTATGACATGCAAATTGTTATGTATTGTAAAGTGATACTTATTAATGAAATTCAGAAGTCTAGTATGATTAACGCTATATCAATATTGTTGATTTTGAATGAAAATGTATATTTAATTATTCTATGGTTTGATATGTAATTTGATGTATTTTTTTTCACTTGCAATAACAACATTGTCAGACAATAAACTTACTTGACTAGTTGGGTCATGAAATCCCTAGCAGAATTCAGGCATGGTGAAGGACATTTTGGGACACCCTTTGACTATCACCACCCAGATCTCCTTGAGAGTCCTCAGGTGTCACTATGGCAGGCAGATTCATGGCCTCTAAGTTCTTTTCAGTTTTCACAATTAAGTTTCTAAATCTGATTCTTGAATCACTCTCTGAATTTTCATTTTCCAACAATCTTTCAAGGTATCCTCCAATGCTGAAAAGATTGTCCCGCTACTCAGCCACATTCTTTACCAGGCATACTTTATGACAGTCCAGACTCTCAAACACACAACAGTCTTCTGTCTCATGAAAATCCATTTTTACTTTTAGAGATTTTTTTTAAAGGGGGGAGTCTAAGGCAAAAAGTCTCTGAAAACCCCCAGGTATGTACAGATGTTCAACAGAAGATACCAGTGGTACCTCTCATCTGTGACCCCCAGGTCACCATGCCTGGGTCTACACCCCTGCTTAGTGACTGCACAGGAACATTCTGGTTGAGGGGGTGGGCTTGTTCTTTCTCCTACTATAGGGGGGGTTTGTCCCAGAAAAAAATAATAAATGGCACAGTGCTTTAACCCAGAGAGAATAACTAGGCCAGATGTGCATAATACCACCCCCTGAGATGCAGTACCTACCCACCTCCCTACATTGGACTGGACCACCCCCTGGGGAGCACTAAGACAGTTGTCACCTTCACCATTAAACACTTCAGTCAGGTTTTACAAACTGGGCATATACACAGAAGTAATTTAACAAATTAAGTGTATTTTTATTTAAGAATACTGGTCCGGTTTCTGGAAAGAGAAGGATAGTTTAGCAGCTGCCAGTCACCTAACAATCCAACCCTATAGCAATAGCCCCTGAGAGCCACTGTACTGTGGGTCACTACCACCCTCTCAGATTCCACACAATCTATAAAGCATCTGCCCAAGCAATAGGCAAAAATAAAATGGATTATACTATGTAGGACACAACAAACATTTCAACTGGTATCAGTAGTAAAACAACAACTTCAAGAATGTCACAACAAGCAGTGCATCTGGGTACCAAGGAATTACTATAGAGTCCCACCTCAGGCCTAGTAGCTAGATTGCCTAGGTTCTGTCGGTGATGCACTTGAAAAGATTAGTAGACCTGAAATTTAACCCCCAAACAGGCAATACTGTGCTCAAACAATTTAAAGAACTTGAAACCCAACAGGAAAATGCTTGAAACACAACTTGCAATCCAAATGTAGTAATGTTAATCTAAAATTGGAAAAGTACAGAAGATCCCAGCCAGCAATGCCAGCACTTGTGTGACCCATGGATGCAGCAGTTCAGTTGAGGCAGCAGCAGTCAAGAACAGGGTCCAGTGGTTTGGGTATAAACCAGTTTCCATTTCCTCAGACATTCTGCAGTAGTACAGCACTTCTAGCTCATACCTCTTGGCATACAGCCCTTCTGGCTCAGCTCATAGGATACAGAGGCACTGCACAGCAACTTCTGGGTATTCAAGGAACCCAGCTCCCTGGAGCTATCACCACAGTGAGACTCCTTTCCAGAGCAAGACTACCCAGGTACTCTGGGTACACACCCCATGGTTCCCATTTCCCTAATCCACCCCACTAGATAAGGGATAGCAGGCCTCTTATCTGGCTCCATAGCAACCTGTGTAGGATGCAGCTATCTTGCAAATAAACAGCAACCATTTATTAGGCTACAAGTGACTGGTAGTGTGCTGTAAAAGGGATATTCTTGCAGAGCTCTGAGGTATTGAAGAGATATGCTGTGATAGCTAATCTGAGCTACAATGGTGCTCATTGGCATGTTTCATCCTGCCTTGTTGTGTTGTGACAGCATTTTTATTTATTTATTTAGTACAGTCTTGGAATTTAACATACTGTACCTTTGAGTCTGAGACTCATTTACAAAGGTTCCACGTCCAAAAGAAATTATAGCAATTTGGCTAAATACAGTGATGTAACAAAACATGACATGGATATATTAAAAAAAAAATGGGGCAGTCATTATATCAGACATTGTCAAAGTTGGCAGATAAGAACCAAAAATAGGTGCCAGAGTAAAAGCTAAGGTAAAATTTAATAATGTGTCAGTATGTGATAATACGCAGTCAAGAATAACTGTCAATGTCAATAGGTTAACATGGGTCAGCCAAGACAAATAAAAAGATGCAAAGGAAAATGGGAAAGTGGGAGGAGTGGGAACTGGTGGAAATCAGGGTTCAAGAGCTACAGAGTGAGGTGAAGTAGAGAAGAAACACATCAAGAGAGAGGTACCTATGGGGGTGTGGAGGGAGGAGGGGAGGGGTGGGGACAGTGGCATTTATTTAGCCAGGAAATGAGGGGATACGTGAGGGTGAAGTAGCTTAAGTTGGGCAGTGGCAACCATTCAGACAAAGAAGGTTCTGTCTGAGGTTGTGTTTAAACTGCCCTAACTTGGAAGCAGTTTGTACATCAAGAGAGAGAGATCAGATTGCCAGGTGGGAGCTCTGTAATGAAAGGCCCTCTGTGCTTGATTAGTCTGACAGAATGGGGCCTGATATGTAGGTCTAGTTGTACTTTTCATCCCTTGAGGATTGGTTACTAGGGTAAGGAGGTGTTCTGTTGTTGGAGGGATTAAACCCAGAAAGATCTTACCTAGTAGGCAGGTCTGATAAATGATCCTGCCACTAAGATTCAGTCAGCAGGTTTGGGTATACAGATCACAGGTGCAAGTGTACCTGTGAGCCCCAGAAACTAATTGGCAGGCCTTTATGAAGGCAAATGTAATATGTTTAAGTGAAGTGTCAGTAGATCCTCCATAAATGACTAGCCCGTAGTCTCAAGAGAGAGGACAGAGCTGTTGACAGCAGGACAGAATTTATCAGGCATAGGGCTATGACGGCGTCTGTAGAGGAGCCCTATTTGAGTATTAACAGCTTTAAAAATGATGTTTAGATAGTTATTAATGGATAAGGTGCTGTCAAGTGTAATGCCTACGTACCTGAAAGTGTGTACTTGCTCCAGAGGATCATGACAGTTGTTAAGAATGATGAGTTGAGCTGACTTATGCTTGTTGTGAGAATTTGCAAATAATTTTACCTTGGTCTTTTTATAGTTCAGGATTAACTTATGTTCTGTAAGCCAGGACTCAACCAGGGCAAAGCTGTGCTGCAACTCTGTAGTAAGGATGGAGGGGTCTGGCTGGCTCGGGAATAAGATGGCATCATCCGTGTAGAGGAGGAGTTGACTGGGGCAGGCCTGGGTGAGGGAACTGAGCAAGAGACTAAAAAGAAGGGGGCCAATAATTGAACCTTGTGGTACACCAGAGAGCACAGGATGGAAGGTGGAGAGGGTATCCCTAATTTTCACCCATTGCATTCTGCCAACAAGGTAGTTCTGAAACCAGGAGGTAATTGCATGTGAAAGACCAAGGACAAAGAGAGACTCAATATATAGGGAATGATTAACTGCATCAAATGCTTTAGTTAGGTCAATGAAGATGGACCCAACTAGGTGGCCATGGTCAAGTGCTCTGTGGATCAATGTAGTATATTCAAGAAGTGTGGCAGTGGTGCTATGATTTTTTCTAAATCCATTTTGCTGTGGACATTGAGTGTTGTATTTGGACAGGTAATCGGAGAGCTGATCGGAAATTATTCATTCAAGCTCTTTGGAGAGGGGGTAAAGTATAGAGATGGGATGGTAGTTACAGTGCAAGGCCTTGTCTCCACTCTTGTAGACAAGGATAACTATGGCTGCCTTTCATAAGAGAGAGAATTGACCTAGGCAGAGGAACAGATTGAAAATCTTGGTGAGTGGTAGCAGTACAGCATCTAGGGCAAGGCAGAGAAGTTTTGGATCAAGGGAATCAATGCTGTAGCCCGATCTGTTAAGGACCCAAAGGAGGTATTTTTTTGTCTCTTTGGCTGAGACCATCCCAAAGTTGAATGGGAGGTGTTCATAACTCTAGGGGAACTTTTATGGGTTCCAGGTGTAGAGGGGGCATTAGAGAAGAAGTTAGGGCAAGTTCTCCACTCAGGTCTGAGAAGGCATTATTAAGGATTTCAGCAATTTGTTGTGGATCCTGGGTGGAAACCCACTGATGTTCATAAGTGAAGGTGGGATTTTGTTGGGCTTGCCAATCAGTTCCTTGTTGTTCTCTCCAAAATTCCTACTGTTACCTTATGTGTCAGTAAACACAGTTTTGTGATAATCAGATTTAGCAAGATGAATTGCACAAGTGCAGTTGTTCCTAGCTGCCTTGTACCTCTCCCAGTCAGAGAGGTTCCCAGTGGCATGGGCTTTATGCCAGAGATGATCTTGAGCAGCCATCTGATTAGGGAGAGAGGTGGAGATCCAGGGGTTACAGGAACCTTTGGAATTCCTTTTTCTGAGAGGGGCCAAGATATCACAGGCTGTGTTGAAAGTGGTGATAAAGTATTCTAGTGCAGAGTCAACATTAATGGCCCAAAAGATAGGAATTCAGCCACACTGCTGAAGGTAACATAAGAACTGCTGCTGCCCTTTTTTTCAGAACACGCTGGTAAATTGCATTAGGGGGAGTTTAGGGGCCTTGCTAGACCAGAAGCTGATAACCAGGGAGTGGTCACTGAGTGAGACAGATAAGACCGTAGTGCTCATAAACCTTTCAGGATGGTTGGTAAGAAGTAGATCTTATTGAGTGCTGTTGCCTGTTCTATAATTGTGCCTGGTGGAGAAATTAACCAATTGGAAGAGGTTAAGGGTAGCAAGTGTGTCTTTGAAAGGGTCATCTTCAGGGGCAAGCCAGTTTACATTAAAGTCACCAAGATCTACTATTTCAGAGCGATTTGCAAGGATAGAGATGTAGTCAAGTATAAGACTAAAGTCACTGCAAGTATCCTTTGGGGGGATATATACAGAGAGAACAGTGAGGGACTTAACACTGGTGCCAATTGCAATTTTGACTGCAAGTGCCTGGGCATTGTTATCAAACGTAATTGTCAGGAGGACTTGACCCTGTAGTGAGTCTGATAAGTAAATAGCACCCCCCCCTCCCAGTCTATCCTCTCTGAACAGGGTGTAGCCATCAAGGACAACAGCAGTGTCAGGGATTTTGGGGGAAGAGTCAGGTTTCAACCACTACAAGGACATCAGGTTTGTGCGGAAGGACCCATGTCTGGAGGAGATCGAGTTTGGACAGAAGACTGCGGATGTTAATTGATGCTAGCTTAATGCCATTTTTTTGCACATGCTTCCAAGTGGTTGCTGTATAGGACCAGGATTAGGGTGAATATTTCCAGAAAGTAGCAATAGAAGTAGGATGCAATGAATTATGAAGTTCCTAAACAGCTTAGAATGAAGAGGTAATCTGCTTTTGAGGGTTTACATGCAATAGCGAGGGGTGGCTGTGAGGTGAAGAGTGGTATATGGGGAGGGTGAATGAGCTGAAAATGCCAGAAGTGTGCTAGGCCAAGCTAGGGGGCAAGCAGAGTGGGCTGATATACCACTTACAGTGCCGGTAGCTTGAGGTGCATTAGTTAAACGTGGCAGAGTGGGGGAGAGTGTGGCTATGCGATCAGCTAGATCAAAAGGGTGTGTGAGCAATATAATGAATACAAGTATCATTCAAAATAGTAAGTGTCCCATGATAACGTAGGCTAGGGAGAGCAGGCATCAGTGAGGGAACAGATAGTGACAGACAAATTAAGTTCAGTTGGTGAATATGGGGGATGAGAGTAGAAATCATCCTGAGAAACAGGGGGAGCTAGCAAAATTAAATATAAGGCAGAGAAATGGAGCAGGAGAAATTGTACCCCACAGGTAGCATAGTGGTTAGGGTACCTGACTTTGGGGAACAGCGACAGGGGTTTGAATCCCAGGAGAAGGCAATGGGAGGGATAGGAGAAGGCAGTAGGGTGATTGGGTAGAGGTTGTTGGCTAGGAGTGCTTTGAAAATTGGTGTCAAAAGAATGTAGGGAAAAATACCAGTAAGAGGAGAAAAAAAAGTGCACAAGAGTGACTTCTAGTGGTCACTGGTGTAATTAATGGAGATAGCACATTGAGGCTAGTGAGGAGAAATTAGCATGTTAGGATGACATCTGGAGGTCAAGAAGTATAATCTGCTAAAGGTCTCAATGCTCTGAGTGATAACTCAACATAATGATTTTAAACAAATTTAATTGGCTTTGTCAGTTCTTACCTGTTTGTGTCCAAAGGTACAGGTTGACAGGACTGAACTGAAAGGAATATGACACTGAGCACCACTTTAACTAATTGTTCCTAATACTGAGAAGATACAGTACTGTATAAGGTAAAGAGTTGTAAACAAGACCTCACACCATCTGAATTTCAAGCAGTTAGCCTTGGGTTGATCTATGTGGACTGATGACTGGGCTGATGAGTGCAGGTGTCTGGAACATGTCAACTATGCAAAGAGATGAGTGTGAGCTAAGGACACAGAATGGGGAGTTAAAGTGGAGTTCTGTGACATGTCAATGAGAGAGGGGTATTGGTGGGGTTGCTGACCCATGCTTTATTACAGTTAGACATTCAGCTCCCCCAACATTCTCATGATTGTGTCAAACGTCACTGTTCACAAACAACCCAATGCTGCCAGCAACAGCTCCAGTTCAAGCAGTGCTCTTCCTGCAAACACAGCCTGCAAACCAGCACTGACACTTTTGATTTAAAGTCTTCTTTTTCTCACACCCCTCCACTTCACCCCAAAACAACTCCAGTTCAAAGAAAAGCTGAAGAACAAAATGTAACTGCTGAGAGCCCATCCCCTATGGCACACATACTCCTTATTCCCCCAAACAGTCACCAGAGCTCAACATGGTGCCACCAAAGACACTCCCCATAGCAACCAATACAAACCCTCCATTATCCTGCTTGACTGGCCACTGTTTTACTCAAGCAAAATTCTATATCCAAAAATATTCAACAGGCATAGCAACACAGTACTTGTATAAACTGTTAAAAAAACTATGTGCCACAAGAAATTGGGTTCTTTAAACACATCGCATAAGTACTAGCTGGCCATCCTTATCACAATTAAGGAAATTAATGGCTGTCCAAGGTAGTCAAACACATGCTGAGACATCTGTTGATTATTGCACTTCTGAACGTTTTGCATATATGTAGTCTAACATTTGTGCCTGATTCCTGACCATACAGTCCAACACAAAGTGGTTTCAGCCACTCCTGATAAACCAGCCATACTCATTGGGGTTCACAACTTAGCAGTCCCTTCCAGTGCACCTAATGTGTTAGGCGCATGTTGAAATAAATCAACAAATGAGAAAAACATTTTTTTGTCAGTATGTGACACCTAGGTCAAACTTATTTACAAATGCCATACTGTGCTGCAGTCCCATGCCTGGCAGTTAAGGTTTGTGATGCACAGGTAGATTAGGAACATGCATTGTGCCACTGTTGAAGGAGGAGTCCTCCCTCCTGCAACAAGCTGCAGTGATGTGTATCATAGTTTTATGTGGCAGTGCAAGTTTGCCTGCATGCAACCCACTTGTTTGAGATCAGATTTGACTGCATGGAGCCCCTCAGGTTTGGTGAGATTTTTATTGTAGCTTGTTTTGCAGCTGTGAAGGTTGAGGCACAAGTAATTACTTATTTCTTTATTTATTTATTCTTTGTTGACCAGGTGGATACACTGGCGCCAGGAGGCTTTTTCAGGCATGACCTAGTACCATAAGTGCAATGTAAGAGCAGCAAAAATATGACACAGTACATGATACCGTAACAGAACAATGTGAACAGGATACATCAGAGATACAAAAAAGTAATAAAGTTGTGCAAATCTTAACATAATGCAAATAGACATAAATGTAGCAGCAATTATGACAACATGAAAAATAACAAGAAGAACAGTGATGAAATTGTATTTGTTATGAGGTAATGTGAGGGAGGTAAATGGCACAAACACATGCATTAAAGTTCAGCAGATGATCATTCATTTTTAGTGCAAAAGTTTTAGGAGAGGTTGACTCTCTGATGACTAAGGGTATTGAATGGCAGAGGAAGGCAGCATGGTATCTGAAGGATCTCTGTCCCATACCATACATTAAGGCTAAAATATGCCTATTCGCAGATGATACCAAGCTCTGTGGGAGAGTGGACACAGTTGAAGAGATACAGGACCTACAGGAAGATTTGGAAAGGTAGGAAGGTGGTCCAGGATCTGGCAGCTTGGCTTCAATGCCAAGAAATGCAAAGCTATACATATTGGTGCCAAGAATCCTAGGACAGAGTACTACCTGGGTGGAGTCTGAGTATCTGCATCAGAGGAGGAGGAGAAGGACCTGGGAGTGATGATCACTAGTGACCTGAAGCACTCCATGCAGTGCAAGAAAAGCAGCAGCAAAGGCAAACAAGATGCTGGGATGCATATCTAGGGGGATCAGTAGTAGGACAGAGGAGGTTATACTGCCCTTGTACAGGTCACTGGGAAAGCCGCATCTAGGGTATGGAGTTCAGTACTGGTGCCCACACCTCAAAAAGGACATTAACCTACTGGAGAAGGTCCAGAGGAGAGCAGCAAAGGTGATAGCTGATCAGCAGGGTCAGCATATGAGGAGAGGTTGAGGGCACTGAACATGTACTCCCTGAAAGATAGGAGATAGAGAGAGGGGACATGACTGGGACCTTCAAGTACATGAAAGGGATAAATAAGGTTGATAAGGAGAGGCTCTTTAGTCTGAGTAGCAACCATAATACGAAGTGTCACCATTTTAGGCTGGAGGGTGGGAGGCAGCCAGAAGAGGTAATCTCGTTGAAGTCAGTGGACAGCAGTAATAGAGGCTGGGACAAGGGAGTGGTAAGGGTCATGGGTAGGGAAGATGGGAGGAGTGAGAAGAAGGGGCAGGGAAGTACCTCAAACTGTGGACCCTGCAACATGAGCAGACTTGATAGACAAAATGGTCTTCTTCTGCTGGCTTCTTCATATGTTCGTATGTTCAAGCCAAGGGGGGGAGGTGCTGAAAAAAGGCATGAAATTTCAAGCCTCCCCCCCACAAAACATGGCAGGTAGTAAGGTAAACGCTGAGGTACAGAGCTCAACACAGGGCAGGACAGGGGTAAATGGAAAAATAGACAAAGGGCAATAAGAGCAGGGATGGGGAAAAAGGATAAAGCCAACATTAAATGGAGGGCAATGAGTACCAGTGCCTGTAGTCTGGGAAACAAGCTTCCTGAGCTAGTAGCCATGATGGAAGATGAACAATTGGATATTGTGGCAGTCATGGAAACATGGTACACAGAGAACCATGACTGGGATGTCAACATACCAGGGTACACAATCTACAGAAGGGACAGGGAAGATAAAAGAGGAGGTGGAGCAGCTCTATACATAAGGGAAGGGATCAAAGCTACAGAACTAAAAAGTAAAGGGGGAGGACAAAAGGCACTCTGGGTCACCTTGGAGACAGGGAATGGCATCACAATCCCACAGGGGTTGTATACAGACCCCCGTCTCAAGGGAGGAAATGGACAAGAAAATGATAAGGACATTCTCAAAATGGCTGAAAAGGGAGATACTGTTGATGGGGGACCTGAATATGCCAGATGTTAACTGAATGACATGTACTGCAGCCACATCCAAGAGCAGGGTCATTCTCAATGCCCTGCAGGGGGCAGGCCTTAGACAGCTAGTGTTGGAACCCACTCAGGAGGGAGCAATACTAGACCTGGTACTCTCAATGGAAAGATGATCACAAATTTAGAAGTCAGTAGACATCTGGGTACAAGCGACCACTGCACAGTGCACTTCACAATGAGCACAACCATGGAGATAAGCCATACAAAAACAAGGATACTGGACTTTAGAAGGGCTGACTTTGGCAAAATGGGTGAATACCTGAGGAATGCACTAGCAAATGGCCAAAAAGGATGGGTGGAAGAACAATGGAGAAAAATCAAAACTGCCATCATAGAGGCAACAAGCCTTTGTGTGAAACAAATAAAGAAAACAAAGCGGAGTAAAAAACCTCTATGGTTCTCAAAAGTGGTGGCAGGGAAGGTTAAGGAGAAAAAGGCTGCATTCATAAGGTATAAGGAATCACAGAAGGAGCATGACAGGGAACTGTATCAATTAAAGCAGAAAGAAGTGGGTAGGCAGTCAGAATAGCAAAGGCCCAAACCGTGGAAAAAATAGCCAACTCAGTTAAGAAGGTGAGTAAAACCTTTTATAGGTGCATAGGTTAAGGGAGGGATAGTGAAGATTAATAAAGGAGAGGGGCGGTGGGCAGAGGGGGACAGTGAAAAGGCAGAGATACTGAATGAATACTTTTGCTCAGTATTCACAAAAGAAGATGAGGAAGAGTTACCTAAACCAGACAATAGAAGCACTCTGGGTGGGGGGGAGTTGACACCAGTCCATTCACAGAAGAAATAGTCCTGAAACTCAAGGTGGACAAAGCAATGGGGCCTGACAGGATTCACCCCAGAATCCTAAAAGAACTAAGGGAGGACCTAGTCACACCACTGACCACGCTTCTTAACAAATCATGGCAGGATGGGGTGGTACCTGAGGACTAGAGGAGGGCGGATGTGATTCCCCTTCACAAAAGTGGGAGCAAGGCAGAAGCAGGAAACTACAGACCTGTAAGTTTGACCTCAGTGGTGGAGAAAATGATGGAATCACTTCTGAAAGAAAGAATTGTTGAGTACCTAGAGGCCAGTGGGGCACAGGACCCAAAGCAGCATGGATTATCATTTACAGCAGGAAGGTCATGTCAGATGAATCTAATTGATTTCTTTGACTGGGTGACTAAAGTAATAGACCATATGCTGGGGTACTAAAAATACTGTCTTAAAAATTTCGGTTTCACAATCTAGGAAAACAATATTATGTGTGAACCTCTTAAATTGCAAATCATGAACATTTTGCTATTAAAACTTGTGTTTTTAATTTGTTAATTTTAACTGCTACGCTATTTATGCTCAGCAACTACACAGCAAATACAAGCAAACAAACATAACTAGCATTTGCCAATGCTTGATTAAAGTAGTGGTATATTGTTTTATTAGCATAGTAAATTATTTGTTAATTTCAATCCTGTCTGAGGCTGTGATGTCATAAATATCACTCAACCAAAATCCAAGGTAACTCACTGAGTTTGTAATTACTAGGACTTTGTGTAATCTGTGTGAATGCTCTTGATTTATCAGTTCATCTACTGCCATCAGCACACCCCTTTTCAACAACTGGGCAGACACAATTAGAAAGTGCTGTAATATCTGGGCCCAGTTGGACTCATCTGTAAGACGTGGCCCCTTTACATTGCTCTGCTGTCAGCCTAAAACTCTTTGGCAGCATTTACTGATCTATTCCTATATCCCCTCTTTCCCTGGCAGCCCTATGTCTGTTGTAATCTATGAATGCTGATGGTTTCTGACATTGTTGCCATCCCAGGCTGACTAACTAGGCTAAATGATGCTTAAATCATGCTCAGGAATAATGTAATTTGCTGGCATTGATTTAAGCTGGGGACTTACTCCAGATACCAGAAAAGGTTTTCGCACAGTCAGTTTAAATTATTTTTCAAGTCACAAGCTCTTATCTATTGAATCCGTTCTTTTTCTTTCCTTTTTCTTTCAGGAAAGCTGAAGGCTGAGACTAAGAACACAGTCTTCACGGCTGTATGGGCGCAGCTCCACAGACATTATGCAATCATACTGGAGTACTGTGTGCAGTTCTGGAGACCCAATCTCTGCAAGGACATAGACAAGATGGAAGCTTTCCAGAGAAGGGCAACTAAAATGGTGCAGGGTCTGCACCGGAAGACATATGAAGAGAGACTAAAGGAGCTTAATATGTATAGCCTCGAGGAAAGGAAGGAGAGGGGGGACATGATAGAAACTTTCAAGTACCTCAAGGGAACCAACAAAGTCCAAGAGGGTAGCATCTTTCAAAAAAAGAGGTGTGCAAGAACAAGGGGGCACAATTTGAAGATGGGGGGGGCAGCTCAGAGGTAATGTAAGGAAGTATTTTTTCACAGAGAGGGTTGTGGATGCATGGAACAGTCTTACGGAGGAGGTTGTGGAGTCAAAAACAGTGGTTGAATTCAAGCATGCATGGGACAGCCATAAGGCAATTCTAGGGGGTTGGGGTAGAAAGAAGTAGGCTGCTGGTTAACTAGGATCTGCAGCATATCCATTAGGTAGGGAAATGGGCAGACTGGGTGAGCCAAGCGGTCCTTATCTGCCGTCAAATTCTATGTTTCTATGTTTCTATATGATCTTTAGAAAAGCACTGTGGAAGCAGGTGGCAGGACTGCTGTCCAGTGTGCTTCCACAGTGCTCTGGCAGATGTCCACTGGTGCTGTTTATGCAGCCCTTCCCCTCCGCGAGCTGCATAAACACCCCCCTTTCCGGCGCACTGCTTTTTATTCTGCAACTGTAGAAGTGACAGCTGCCATGCCCAAGATGGTGGTGCCAATTGAAACTTTGCATGTGCGAGTATCACACATCTGCCGTTCTGTCATCTTTGGCATGGCTGACTCCAGGGCAAACTGTGCATGTGCAAGTATCATGCATGTGCAGTTCTGTTATCACCACCATCTTAGATATGGCTGACTCTGATGCGGTGAGAGCACTGCATATTCCTTTCATCGCTCTCGCAGCTCTGAGCAGCCTTATTGGCTCTGACCAGACTTTGTTTTCACAGCATCAGTTTACAGTTTTTTCAAGCTGCAAGCCCTCAGCTACTGAGTCTTTTTTTTTTTTTTGAAAACTAAAATCTGAGGACTGACTTAGGAACTTGGTGAACTTTATTTCTGTGATGTACAGGATGTCCAGAAGCCAGCTTTTGTTTAGTGGCTTTCTGAGCAGAGTGTGTGTGTGTGTGTGTGTGTGTGTGGGTGTGTGGGTGTGTTTCGGGGGGGGGTTGGCAGGATAGTATTAAACAGGGTGACACCACTGATTCAAAAAAAACGCATCAGTGGAAAAGTCAAGTTATGCACAGGGATGGTACAGCTAACCCCTTTTGAAAAGTATGTATGCAAATTAAAACCTGCATCATCAACAAGGGCCATCCTCATTGGCTGTGGAGGAGACTGCACTCACATTATTCACTCACACTCTGACACACCTCCACAGCCCACTTAGCAATGGAGGGCAGATTAATTTTAATAGAGATGCACCAGCTGATGAAGCATGTGCTAGGCTGGCTTGGGGACCATCCATAACCTACTTGGCATAGTAAAGTTGGGTGGAATTAGCTGAGGAGCATAAACTTGATAATGTACACCACCACCGAAACTGTAATGCACTAAACAGGTACAATATACATTCTTGGACCTGGAACAAGCAAAGGCACTGCATTTGTACTGAACGGCAGCACAGCATGTAAATGAGACATGTGCCTGGCACAAGGTATCACAACAAAGCTGCACTGCAGAGGTGGCACTAGGTAAACAGGTATCCTTACAAAAATCATTCGCCCCAAGGCCAACCAAGTGCACAGTTCTTCGGTGGGCTATAGATTCCTTCTGTATCTTTTTCCCTGTGAAACAAATCTGTGGTGGTCCAGTGGCCTAATTTCCCACTTCCCAAATTCCATTCATTCCTTGCAGTCTAATACCACCCCCCTTTCTAATCCCTATACTAAAAACAGTGGTGGTCTAGTGGTCCACCCTCACCCCTCACCATTTGTATTCACTTGGCTGCCTATTGGACTACCTGCTCAGTGCAATCCTATCACCACCTGCTGTGTGCTTCTGAACCTGCAATGTCCTGCATGTGTGCATGGAAAGGGGTTGTATGACCCCCGTAGGGCATGGTTCAATGGGGGTCATAATGCATTAGCTACTGCTATGTGGTCTTTGTGACCACTTTGTCCTAACCCTAGTGGTTGTGAATTGAGACCTATGGGTTTGAATCACACCACAGCCACTGACTACTGTCTTCCCCTTTGCAAGTCTTATCTTATGCAAATTTCTTAAGTTGTTTGCACCTCAAGCTGCCCTACCAGTTACCAAGATTTTTAGCCTTTTCTTTGAGACACAGTCAGTTCCTGACATCTGGAAGTCATCCACAGTGGTACTTTTATATTTTTTTAGCTCAGCTTTATTGAAAAATAGCAGGACAAAACAACATTACACGCAGCCAGGATGTGGACATGGTGTAAAATGCATTACAAGACTAACATGCATTATTAACATGACATGTCACCACTTGCAGTGTGTGGTATATCAGAGTTTGAAATTTCAGTGGTGTCCTTATTTGAGAAAGGCAAAATCACTGTACTAGCTAACTACAGGCCCATCTCCATCCTCTTTGTCCTAGCCATGTTACAACAGAGAACAGTCCACAACAAACTAACATCTTACATAGACCAGCACGCGCTCCTCTGCAAGGAACAGCATGGCTTCAGGAAGGGCCATGGAACCTGCACTGTTTTGGTTGTCTTCGTGGATTCAGTCTACCAAACTATGGACAAAGGCATGAAGACGCAGTGTTCATGAACCTGAGCAAAGCTTTTGATGTGATTGATTATAGTCTGCTGCTGCATAGACTAAGCACATTGGGCCTGGGCTCTGCAGCTACATGGTGGTTCATGAGATACCTCCAAAACAAGTCACAGTTTGTCAAGTTTGGCAAACTATATTCTAGTTCACGCATCATCACCCATGGTGTACCCCAAGGATCAATTCTTGGTCCCGTTCTGTTCATAGCTTTTATTAAAAACCTGCCTTCATCTGTATGTCCTCTAAATCTCTGCTATACATAGACAATGCAGTTGTCTATGTGCATGGAAGAGATATGGCTGACATGAACAAAGGCCTCATGGACAAATTACATTCACTCCAACCATGGTTCCTTAAAGAAAAAGTGTTACAAAAGTCATGCTCCATGGCACAGCACAGACAGTCAAACACCACCCCATGACCTAAGCATGTCTATTCTGGATTGTACCCAACTTGATTTGGTTGCTAAATTTAAATACCTTGGCATAACCTAGGACCTGTGCCTCTCTTTTGACAACCACTTAAACAACACTGTCAAATTCATTCATCAGAAACTGGAGAAGTCTACTGCACTCAAAGGCACTTTACATCTGACACTAAAGTAAGAATAGCACAAAGCAACCTCCTTCCACTATTGGATTAGGGTGCCATAGTAATAGATGCCACCTTTAAGGCTGTCTGCCCTAAAAAAGAAGTTATATGCCACAAGCTAGCCAGATTTGTTATGTCCATGGGCCCAAGGTCCTACGATTTCTAAATCCTGAACAGCTAAACTGGCTACAACATGAATATAGGACACAACTTACTCTAGCTTATTTTGTGCACAGGACTCTTTGGTAACATGCATCAGTGTCTCACTCAGTCACTTACTCCTGTTAACCACTCACACTTATGTATACAGGTATATGAAACATAGAAACATAGACTTTGATGGCAGATAAGGACCACTTGGCCCACCCAGTCTCCCCATTTCCCTACCTACTGGATAAGCTGCAGATTCTAGTTAACCAACAGCCTACTACCTGCAACCCACCACTATAGCTGCCTTATGTCTGTCCTATGCATGTTTGAGTTCCCCCACTGTTTTAGACCCAACGACCTCCTCAGGAAGGCGGTTCCATGTATCCTCTGCTCTCTCCATGAAAAAAATGTCCTCACATTACCACTGAGCCGTCCCCCCTCTATCTTTAAATTGTGCCCCCTTGTTCTTACACATCTCTTTTTCTGAAAGATGCTACCCTCCTGGACTTTGTTGATTCCTTTTAGGTACTTGAAAGTTTCTATCATGTTCCCCCGTCCCTCCTTTCATCAAGAGTATACATATTAAGCTCTGTCAGTCTCTCTTCATATGGTTTCTGCTGCAGACCCTGCACCATTTTAGTTGCACTTCTCTGGACTGCTTCCATCCTGTCTATGTCCTTGCATAGATGAGGTCTCCAAAACTGCACACAGTGCTCCAGATGGGGTCTCACCAACTGTCTTTATAGATGGATAACCACGTCCCTTTTTCTACTTGTGATGCCCCTTCCTATGCATCCCAGTATCCCCCTGGCTCTCCTTACCGACTTTTCACATTGCTTACACACCTTTAGGTCATCTGGTATGACTACCCCCAGGTCCCTTTCCATTTTTGTTGTTGTTAGTACCTCCCCCGCTATTGTGTACTCTTCTTCTGGGTTTTTGTTTCCCAGGTGCATTACTTTGCACTTCTTTGCATTGAATCTAAGCTGCCATATGTCTTACCATTCCTCCGACCTTGCCATCTTTTCTACCCCCCTCTTGTGTATCAACTCTGTTACAGATCTTTGTGTCATCTGCAAAGAGGCATACCTTTCCCTCCAGACCCTCTGCAATGTCACCTATAAAGATGTTAAAGAGGACTGGACCAAGTACTGAGCCCTGAGGTACTCCACTAGTAACCCCCCTTTCTTCGGAATGTGCTCCATTCACTATTACCTTCTGCATCCTGTTGTGCAGCCAGTTTGCTGCCCAGGCTACCACCCTGGGACCCGCTCCCGGGCTGGCTAACTTGATTATTAATCTTTTGTGCGGGACTGTGTCAAATGCCTTGCTAAAATCTAGGTAGACCATGTCCACAGTCCCTCCCTGGTCTACTACTTTGGTCACCCAGTCAAAGAACTCGATTAAATTCATCTGACATGACCTTCCCACTGTGAAACCATGCTGCCTTGGGTCCTGTGCCCCTCTGGCCTCTAGGTACTCAACAGTTCTTTCCTTCAGAAGTGATTCCATCACATTCCCTACCACAGAGGTCAAACTGAGAGGTCTGTAGTTTCCTGCCTCTGTCTTGCCCCCACTTTTGTGAAGGGGAATCACATCCGCCTTCCTCCAGTCCACAGGTACCACACCATCCTCCCATGATTTGTTAAAAAGGGTAGTCAGTGGTGTCACTAGTTCTCCCCTTAATTCTTTTAGAATTCTGGAATGAATTCTGTCAGGCCCCATTTCTTTGTCCATCTTCAGTTTTAGGAGTTCTTTCAAAACCCTTTCTTCTGTGAAAGGACTGGGATCGACCCCCCTATCCAGAGTCCTTCTTTTAATTGGATTAGGCACCTCCCCCTCCTACTCTTTTGTGAATACTGAGCAGATTTCATTCAGTATCCCTGCTTTTTCACTGTCCCTCTCTGCCCACCCACCGTCCTTTCTATTCAGCCTCACTATCCCTCCCTTTGTCTTTCTATGCTCCCTGATGTACCTATAAAATGTTTTATCCCCCTTCTTAAACAATTTATCCCCCTTCTTAACCAAGTTGGCTATCTTTTCCTCAGTTTGGGCCTTTGCTATTCTGACTTCAGTCTTGCTTCCTTCTGCCTTAACTGGTACAATTCACTGTCCTGCTCCTTCTGTTTTTCCTTTTACTTCCTAAATGCTATATTTTCTCCCTAACCTTCCCACCACCTGATTTGAGAACCATAGTGGCTTTTTCTTTCATTTTGATTTGTTTATTTCCTTCACACCAAGACTTGTTGCCTCTGTGATGGCAGTTTTGATGTTTTCCCATTGTGCTCCACCCCCTCCTTCTAGCCTGTTTGCTATTGCTTTTCTAAGGCACTCACCCAGTTTGCCAAAGTCAGCCCTCCTGAAGTCCAGTACCCTCACTTTTGTATGGCTTGACTCTGTAGCTGAGTTTATCATGAACCACACTGTTTGGTGGTCATCTGGATTCAGTGAAAGGCAACTGGTATCAGTTAGGTCATTTGCAGCATTAAGCTATTAAGTGGGATCCAGTCATGTGCACTGTCATGCTGTATAGTAAATTATTTTATGCACATTTCCAGGGGCCCAATATTTAAAGCTCTGCCCAGTGGGCAAAGTGAATGCCCACCATTTGCCTGGTATTTGCACCCATTCACAATATTCAAAGGGGTCAGAAGCATGTACTAAATGTAATAGTGCATACACAAGGATCGGTGTGCAAAGGAAGGGGTGGGGACATGAATATAGGCTCACAACAATATTCAGCCCCTTAGCACTGCACAAAAGGCATAGCACTGGACACTTTGCCCAGCACAAGTACCACCGAAAAAAAGCCGACTTACTCCAGGCAACCCTAGTGGCTGGCAGAGACACTGTAGACAACAACAAAGTTTGCTGTTGGAGAGCACATCTACTCCCAGATCTAGTGGCACCCTCCACCCACTGAGCCCCATCCACGTAACAGCACAAGTATTCCCTATTGTCCTGTGGCAACCCCCACACCCAATCCCCATCCCTGTTAAGTGCTAATCATTCCCTAGCACCTAATGGCACCCCTACCCTCTGATCCTCATCTCCATTAAGTAGAGATCTTTCCCTCATGTCCAGTGGTACCTCCCCACCTTGCAATTGCTGCCATCATTAAGTAAAGGTCTGTCCCTGGTATCCAGTGATACCCCCCAACCCTATGATCCCCATCCACATTAAGTAAAGATCTTTCCCTGTTGTCCAGTGGTACCCCCTCCCTCCTATCACTGGCCCTGTATGATATTAAATGTTCCTTGATGTCCAGTGGCATCCCCATCCCCCAGTTTCTGGCTCCATATGACATTAAATTCCCTGATGACAAGTGGCACCCCAGTTCCCTATCCCCAGCCCTGCATTACATTAAATATTCCTTGGTGTCCAGTGGCACCCCCATTCCCCAATCCCCAGCCTCATATTATATTAAATAATTAAATATTCCCTGGTGTCTAATGGCACCCCACAACCTCCATGCACTGTCTCCATAAAACTGTACTATTCCCTAGCATCAGTGGCAACCCCAACCACCAATCTCTGTCACCAACCAATGTAAGTGATCCCTGACATATAGTGGCCCCCCACACTGCTGGTACTGACCAACCCACCTTGCCACCCCCTTACTGGTATCACCAGTGCCATGGATCCAGTATGGCAACAGGTGCAGCCCTCCTCTCATCACTTCAGCTGGCCACAGTATGGACTGATAGGGTGCACAAATCCTCTGTATTGTAAAGGGAGTGTGGGCATACTGTAAGACTGTACACATGTGCCCTTCACAGTACAGAGGACATACACTCCCTGTCAGTCCATATGGCAGCTAGCCAGGGTGGTGAGAGGAGGGTTCTGCCGGTCACCGTAGTGGAACTGCGACACTGGTAAGGGGGAGTGGCAGAGTGAGTTGCTCACAGCCAGTGGTACAGGGGGCCACTAGATGCCAGGAACCACTTACACTTGTATGGGAATGGGGATTGGTAGGTGGAGGGGGTGACACTGGACACCAGGGAAAAGTACAGTTTTACCGGGTTAGTGCTTGGAGGTTGGGTGGTGCCACTAGACACCAAGGAATATTTAATATAGTACAGGGCTGGGGATCGAGGGATGGGAGTACTGCTGGACACAAGAGAATTTTATTATCATATGGGGCTGGGGATCAGGGCTCCGGGGTGCCACTGTACACCAGGGAAGTTTAATATTATGTTGGGCCAGGAATCAGAGGGTAGGGAGTACCACTAGACACAAGGGGAGATCTCTACTTAATGGTACGGGGATCTAAGGGTAGGATACCACTGGATACCACAGAAAGATCCCTACTTAATGTGGTTGGGGATCAGAGGGTGGTGGGTGCTACTGCACACAAGGGAATGTATTTTACTTCACAGGGACATGCTATCAAAGTGGGGGGCAGTCACAGGGGTGCACACCTGCTGTCACCCACCATGCTAATGAGCCCATAATAGGCCTGCATATGGCCCCTTATCACCTTGCATGACCAATGGGCTAATTTGCATGTTGTCAGCTGAATATTTCACTGGGGCTGCCGGTTCTAATAGATCTGGGTGTGCACAAGTTCCGTGCGCTTCTTATGGGCTGCATATAGGCCAGATCCATGTTGGTGCAGTGTTACTTGACTTAGCACTGCCCTGACATTCTGTTACATTCTGTCGGATAGCACCAGTGCTGGGCAGCAGGGAATTGGTTGATTCTACCAGGACCAGGGATGGAGGGCAGGGGGGACCACTGGACACCAGGAAATAATTTTATTCTACCCGGGCTGGGGAGCAGAGTGCAGGTGGGTCCACTAAACACCAATGTATATTTTATTTATACTGGGGCTGGAAGATCAGAGGGTGAGGGGAACTGCTGGACACAACTGTATAGTGTATTCTTACCAGGGTCGATGATCAAGGGACAGGGGGACCACTTTTATTTATTTATTTATTTCAAAAATGTCACCAGGAAAGACATACTGAGCTGAATAACAGCTCATTTCCAGATGTGTCCCGGGGGAAGGGGTAAAGGAAGACAATAGTAGAGCATTACAGGTCTGTATGTACAATAACAGCATTACAGGTCAGTACGTACAATAACAGAGCATTACAGGTCAGTATGTACAATAACAGTGCAAGGGAGGGGTATTGATAGCTGAAGAGGTACTTGTAATACTCTTCTGCTATCGATGTATCAATGTTCCTGTATAGGGCTTGAAGCCCTATACAGGAACCACAGTAGCCACCCGCTACCGGCAAGGGACGAACTTATCCAGAAGATGATCCTACCTATCTTTGACTACTGCGATGTAGTCTACAGTGTCGCTCCCAAGTCTTCCCTAACCAGATTGGACACCCTCTTTAACTGCTTCTGCCACTTTGCCCTTGATGCCTCTTCTCTCACTCATCATTGTAGCCTCTACCATTCCTTGGCTTTCTCCTCCCTTGAGAACGAGAGTCACATCCATTGTGCCAAATCTGTGTCTGGTTTGGTTTCTCTCCCCACTATCTTGCTTCTTCACTTACCATCTTACTGCCACCTGCCCATGCACTCCGTTCATATGACTCGTGTCTACTGGTAATCCCTCAACAGACTACTGCCAGTGGACAATCAACCTTCTCATATCACTTCCCTAAATTATGGAACGCACTCCTTCCCCAGATTCGCCACTTTTCTTCTCCCAACTCCATCACCTCAGTCCTTGTTAACTTCCTTTCAGTAAACTGTACCTGCACCTAATTATTGCTCCTCCTCTTCTCCTTAAACTTATCATCACTCCAGACCTACCTTCCTTCCTTCCTTCCTTCTTGTTTCACATGCCCCAAAGTCCTGATGAAGTCCCCATCTCCTATCCTTGGCCTTCACCATCCCCTTGCAGGGTCTCCAGCATCCTAAAGGGTCCCTTGTTACAGGCATTATCCCTGCCTATGTTTAATTTCACATTTCCCCCCTCTCCCTCTAGCTTAAATCTGCTGGCCCTCCCTATCCCCTGCAAGATTATTGCATACTGAAGGGTTTCCTTCCTTCCTGGTGTGTCTCACACTCACTCACTCTCTCTCTCTCTCTTCCCTTGCCTATCTTCTATGCCTTCCCTCCCTTAACTCCAATCTCCTGACCCCTCACAGTGTTTCCGGTACCCTGTAGTGGTCTCTCTCCTCCATGACTTTTCTCCTCTCTCTTTTCTCTCTCTCTCTCTTTCCCTCACGTTAGCACTTGTTCACATATTGCTATTGCAATTATAAATGGTTCTCACTATTCACCTAAGTATGTAACTCAGTTGCACCACCTGCCTAAATTTGATATGTCAAGTTTATCTATGTAACCCGTATATAGTACAGTTTGTATCTCCTGCCTTAAGTATGTTATGTTATGTTATGTTATGTTATGTTATGTTATGTTATGTTATGTTATGTTATGTTATGTTATGTTACGTTATGTTGATCTATGTAACCTGTTGTATTATGCCACAACCCGATTGTACCCCTCACCCCAGGTCACACCAGGAGACGAGCAACCTGTTGCTCAGTGTGCCTTCCTGGTGAAACATTTCAATAAATAAATAAATATACTTTCCCTCTACAGATCCCTGGCGAGGCCTCATCTAGAGTACTGCACCCTGTTCTGGAGTCCTCACTTAAGAAAGGAAAAAGATAAGTTGGGGACAGTGCAACACAGATTAACAAAAATGATTCACGGCCATCAGGGCAGATCCTATGAGGAGCACCTCAAGGCACTAAATATGTACTCACTGGAGACCAGAAGGGAGACGGGAGATATGATAGAGACCTTCAAGTTCCTTAAAGGAATTAACAAAGTGAACTGTTTAGCCTGTATATTCATGGTCACGTGGACACAAATGGAAATTAACAGGAGGTAGGTTCAGGAGAGATGTGAGGATGTACTACGTTACGAAAAGAGTGGTGGAACCTTGGAGCAGTCTGTCAGCTGAAGAGGTGGGTGTGAAAACAGTCAGGGGATTCAAGCAGGGCTGGGACATAATGATGTAATGATGGGAATAGTGGTTACCGAGGGTGACAGGATCAAGGAGGAGAATAGAAAGAGGACAGGGAGGGTTAGTACCTACAGACTGCCAGATATCTGGATGCATTCAGAAAAGGGTTTAAAGTGCACCAGCTGGAAAACAGCCTCTGCACGTGTTTGCAACAGTAGACAAGAGACACTAAGCAGTCTAACCTATGGGACTGAAATGCCTCTGCCCAAATGCACCACATTGAATGGTGAATGGTGCCAAAATGCTCCATCCGGGCCAACTGCTTGTTCCCCTAAATCATAGTTGCTGGTGTTAACAGACTGTCATTGTCTGTAATCAACTCCTGTCTAGTGCAATAATATGTCTCCAGAAATGGCACGTAACACTGAAATGTATTGCACTTTGAAAAGCTTTGTTTGTTCCTGTAATTGATGTGCTTCTCTGTAATTGCCAAATATCCAATAGGACTGCATGTAACTAATTCCAGGTTGCCCCTGAGAAAGGGACCTTTAGGCCCAGTTGGCCTACCTGGTTAATAAAATTGAAATAAATAATTAAAAAGTACCCTGTAGGAACAGTAGGTTCCAAGGATTATAGGGAACTTGGGCAGACTGGATGGACATCTGGTCTTTCTGCCATCATTGTCTGTTTCTATGTTTTTATAAGGAGACAACAACAGAACATTACAGGCAAGTATGTACAATAACAGAGAAAATGCAGAACAGTATTTACAGTACTTACATAATAGTTACAATATAAGCAAAAGGAGTACGGCCAGCCAACACAGCATATATATTGTAAGAGGCAGTCAGCAATGGAGAGTTGAGGCTGGAGATGCTGGAAGAGTATACCAGGAACTATCCAGGAAAAGTGAAACAGTGGTAGATTGTTGGAGGAGAAGAAAGGGGGAAGTAGAAATGAGGGGGAGTAGGAGCATAGTGAAGCAGGAGTGAAGACTCAGATACAGTTGCAGAAGTGAATGGTGAAATCGCGGAGAAAGCAGGAGAGAGAGTGAAGGGAAGTGGATAAGCAGATAGTTTAGGGAGGCAGAAGGAGAAAGCCCAGCTAAAAGAAGACAACCTAGGTGAGAGTGCAAGGGAACGAGGGTTAGAGCTACAGCGGGAGTAAGAGGAAGGAGGAGTGGGTGAGAGTAGAGAGGAGAGGTAAGAGGAGATGAAGTTAAGCCAGTAGTTGGCAATAAAGTAGGAGCAACGTGAAAGATGTCTGGCATCAAGGAAGGGGAGAGACAGTGAGATGTAAAGGGAGTAGCAGTGAGACCAGGGCCTGTGGTCAAGAGCAAACCAACAGAAGGAGTGAAAGAGAGGGTCCCGTCTGGCCAGGGTGGACTTCAGAGCACTGCCATAAATAGCATCTCCATAGCTGAAAATGTGGAAAATCATTGTCTGTAGAATGGCTGTATAAGCTGGCAAGGGGATGCATCCATGGTTATAGTACAGAGCCCCTAGTTTGGGTGCATCTTTATGTGGATAGCAGCCACATGTACAGAGAAGTTAAGGTGCTAGTCTAGCCACACCCTGAGGTACTTGAAAGCAGGGATGTCTTCAAGGGATCATCTGTACAGGGTGTGGAAGGAGGGGAGGGCTGGAAGTCTGGAGAGCTTTTGCCTGGTTCTGAAAGACATGGAGACTATCTTCTTTGTATTAAGGGACAGCTGATTTGAGTGGAACCAGAGCTGGATGTTGTCAAAATCAAGCTGAAGTCAGATCATCAGATCAGCAGGGGAGGAGCCACAGGAAAATATGACAGTTTCATCTGCGTACATATAGATGGACATAGAGATACAGGCAGAGGGGAGGCTATTTAGGAAAACTGAGAAAGGAATAGGGCCAGTACGGATCCTTGGGGGACCCCAGTGTTGATAGGGAGAGGGGGGACAGGAAGTCACCAATTTTAACTGACTGAGTTCTACCTGTATGGTACGAATGGAACCAATAGGTATCTTGAATGGAAAGCCCTGCTGCGGAGAGCTTAGCAAGGAGGAGGGGGTGGGCTACGGTGTCGAAGGCTTTGGTCAGGTCAATGAAAATAGCAGAGATGATCAGGCCCTGATCCATGCCAGAAAGAATGGAGTTAGTCAGCCTGAGAAGGGGGGAGGAGGAAGAGGTGGAGTGGAATTTATGAATGTCAGGTTGGAAAGGTATGAAGAATGAGGTGTACTGAGAAAAGGAGAAAGTTGAGAAAGAATGAGGTGTACTTGTAGTTTAACAAGGGTAGGAAGTTGGGAGATAGGACAGTAGTTTCCTGGAGCAGAAGAGTCACCGTCTTTAGGGAGGGGAATGACTGTGGCATGCTTCCTGGAAACAGGGACAGAGGTGATAGAGGAGAGGTTAAAGAGGGAGGAGAGAGGAAGACAGATGGTAGGGGTGGAAAGGTGAAGGAGATTAAGGGTCCAATCCATCAGGACTCTTACCCTTAAGGGGGTTTAGAGTCAGGAGGGTCTTGAGGGTGATAGCCAGTGTGACAGGGGAGAAGGAGAAAGGAGGAGATGGAGAGGACTGGAGGGGGTAAGTGGGAGGGGGGAGGGTTGGGGGTAAGGTGGAGAGAAGGGAAGAGGCACGGGAGGTGAAGAAGTTGTTAAATTCAGTGGCAACAGAAGAGGGTTCAGAGATGGTGATGTCCCTTACCTTGAGGACCGGGGCAGAGGGCTGGATAGGGGGTCAGAAGAAAGAGTGGATGACCCTTCAAAACTTTGATGGGTGGTTAATATTGTTTTGGAAGATGGCAGAAAAGTACTCTGGCTTGGCATGTTTGGTAGCTTTGGTGCAGTCACTTGACACCAGGGGCCGGATTTTCAAACAGTGCCGCAAGGCTTGTATCAAGCCCTGTGCCACGGGACTTAGGTTTTGGTGGTGTGCCGAACCTCTTTGCCAAAACTGCACCCAATTTTCCAATCATGGGTGCAGTTGTGACAGTTTTCATGATTTATGGCAGCTTGCACCAAACATCTGGCACAAGCTCTATAACAAAGACCCCCAGGAGTGGCGCTTGCTAGACCACAAAAATGTGATCTAAGGTGTGATGAGTGATGCAAGGGATTGAAAATCCTGCTTGCAGGCCAGAGACTGCCACAAGCCCCATGCACCATATGTTCGGCAAACCAAGGGCTTGCAGCAGTCTTGGTGTTTTGAAAATCCAGCCCCAGGACTAGTTTGATATTAACAATATAAATGAGGACTGGGACAAGAGGATGAGGGAACCACTAGACACCAGGGAAATGTTTCACTTTAACAGGGACTGGGATTAGAGGACAGGGGGACAACTGTGCATCAGAGACCAGGTGTGCTCCCTCAAGTGCCAATGTGGCTGTTGGCTGCAGTAGTTCTGCTGGCTGCTAGGATTCCCTGGAGTAAGTCAAGATCCTTCACAGCAGTAATTGTGCAGCAGAATGTGGCCTGCACTGATGTTTTGTACAATGCTACCATGCTGAATATTGCACTGCAAAAGGATTCATGTCCCCGCTCCTCCCTTTGACCACTGCATACATTATTTTTTAGCATGAGCTCTAATGCTTTTAGTGCATTCAACTGCTACCATTAAATATTGTGCTCAGGCACAAACCCCAGGCAAATGGATTGATATCACTTTGCCCACCGGCAGAGTTGTGAATATCTGGCCCCAGATATCTCATACCCAGATCATGTGGCTTTCTCTGTCTTATGAAATATAGCAAAAACAATTTAATTGGTTTTTGCATCAAACATCTGTAATTACTGAACATATGCTCTAAGATACTCCCTATTTGAAATCCACACAGGTACCATATTTGAACATTTTCAGACAGAGTTTCTGGCATTTACCAGTTTTTTTTACATATCTTACACCCTGCTGCTTTTGCTTGCAATGCTGCTTTATTGGGAAGTCATTCCCATGACGCACATCATTATAATGATGTTAGCAATTAGGGCAGTGCAAATTATGGAAGCAGAGTTTTCAGTCTTAAATGTATTACTAAGACTAGTCCTATTATCCTAGCAACACAGAGAATAAATCTATGTATTATCATTTTTCAATGATTTATTGTTTTTATAAAAGTTCCAATATGATTTGCTTTCCATTCCATTATCTCACAACAATCATCCCCATCACATCTCACTTAGTATATATATATATATATATATATATATATATATATATATATAGTGTTTTCTCCCATGGGGCTGGCAGGCGACACTTCACCTCACTTTTTGAGGGCTCTGATCCACCAGATCAGGGCATCATGGAGCCTGCCAGTGTTCCCTTTTTCCATTTTCTCCTGTTCCTGTTGCTGGGGCATGCACGTCAGCCTGTGCACTTGGAGGTGTGAGCATGATGAAGAAGTCCCGCAGCATCCTCCCATCTTTGGTGCCCTCACTCTCACACTACCCTCAGGCCTCTACTCAGGGGCAGTCATTCAGCTGGAATGCCAAGCCTCCCACCTTGGGACAGGAGACCAGTCCCTCAATGGCAGACCCCCAGAAACCCGCATTTGTCACCGAGCATGGGTTGCCAGCATGTCAGGACATAAGGCATTGATGTCTGAGCCCTCCATGCCACTGGGCCAGCTACTTCCCACTTAGTTTTTTACTAATTTTATTATTTAATACTATGAGTATTATTATTTAAATACTACCGATTTTCAGCACAGCACTTTTTCATAAACACTCATATTGTAGCTATTACTTCACTGGGTATTACTTATTACTTGGTATGAAAGAACAGATGAAGGCCAGAGCCCATCAAGACTGTTCCCCACACTATGTGGGACATTATTTATCTATTATCCCTCAACCAAACATCTAATTTGTTTTTAAAGACAGTGGCACTAGTTGCCTCTACCGATTCTTGTGGCAAGGTGTTCCATACAATGGATGCTCTTATTGGAAAAAAGTTTCCTCTTTGGCTGGTTTTATAAGTTTTTACTTCAAGCTGTTTATTATGCAGTCTCGGAACATGTCTCCTTTTGGAGAGTGTTAGACCACATTTTTCCATTAGATCTGGTGAATTTATTAAATTAAAAACCATAAGCATATCACCTCTTAATCTTCTACTTTGAAGAGAGAAGAGACCTGTAGCTTTTAATCTGTTCTGATAATCCAAGTTTGTTAATCTTGGAATCATTCTAGTTACTCTCCTTTGAACCTGTTCAAGAACTGCTATGTCTTTTTTTTGGTTTGGATTCCAGAAAGGGAAGCCATAATCTAGATATGGTCAAATGTATGCCCTATACAATGGAATATGGAGTTGTTCAGTGCGATTAACAAAAGTGCGTTTTATTTGCCTCAAAAGTCTGTTGGTCATGCAAGCAGTTCTAACACAGTGATCATTTGATGTAAGTTTATTATTAACATATATCCCTAAATCTTTTTCACAATCTGATGAGTGAAGTGGTAGTCCGTTTATATAATATATCGTTTTTGGATTATTTACCCCAAATGCACTACTAAACATTTGTCTTGATTAAACTGCATATGATTTTCATTTGCCCAAAGTGTTAATTTTTCCAAATCCTTCTTTAATGCAGAAATATTTTCTTGATTATTAACCTTGCCCCCCAATTTAGTATCGTCTGCAAATTTAACCATGAAGTTATTTGGCCCTGTTTGTAAATCACTGATAAAGAGATTAAACAATGTTGGTCCTAAGATCGACCCCTGTGGTACACCACTTGTCACACTACCCAAATCAGACAAGATATAAATTCTAACTCTCTGAGAACGATTTGTCAACCAATTTGAAGTCCAGCTGACAATATCAGGTGACAAACCTAGATTGTGCATTTTAGTAATGAGTTTTTCATGTGAGACTTTATCGAAAGCTCTACTCAAGTCCAAAAGAATTACATCAGTAGGGATACCCACATCTAGTAGATTACTTATTTTATTGTAAAAAGATATCAGATTGGTGGTGCAGGAATACTTGGGAGTAAACCCATGCTGATTTGAATCATAAATTCCTAATTTTTTACAATCTTGATCTATTAGAGACTTCATTACTCATTCCATTAATTTACCAGCCACTGAGGTCAGGCTAATTGGACGATAATTTTGCACAGAACCTCTATTGCCTTTTTTAAATATGGGAGTAACTATTGCTGAATGCCAATCATTTGGTACAATGCTTTCTTGTAAGGATTTGTTGAAGATAATTGACAAAGGTATAGAAATATTTATAGAGGTTTCGATCAGAAACCATGGATGAATACCATCTGGGCCCGGACTAGTATTTCTTTTTGTTTTTTGATGGCCTATATAATGTCAGTTGAATAGAACCTATGATAATCTATGTGGTGAACTTTAAATGTACTAATAGGTGATTTTTGAGAGAAGACAGAACAAAAGTACTTATTAAAGAGATTCGAGGTTTTTATATCAGATAGAGAAGAGCCATTGGTTATAATGGGACCAATGGTCCTTGATACACCTTTTTTACTATTTATATAGGAGAAAAGAGATTTGTGACAGTCTTTTGTGTGAGCTAGTTTAAATTCTAGCTTATTTTTTGCCAATTTAATAGAATTTTTAAGTTTTTCACAGATAGTCTGTATTTATGTAATAGAGTAGTTTTAAATGGAACAGAACTATTCTTAAGTTTCCTAAAAAGTTTAATTTTTATTTTAATCTGATTTTTAATTGTCTTGTTGAACCTAGGGGGAGTTTTTCCTTTATTATTAAATTTCCTCTTAGATGGAATAAAGGTATTTTCCAAATAATGTACAATGTTTTTAAAAAAGTCCCAAGCTTGTTGTGTTGTACAATTAAGAAGATTAGATTCCCAGTTTATGTTTTGTAAGTATTCATTGATTTTAGAAAAAATTGCTTTATTATAATTGTTTGTACAGTATAACTTCCTTTGTGTAGTTTTAAACTGTTGAATTTCAAAAAGAATAGATGAATAATCACTGGTCCCAAGTGGATCCCAAATTTATAAATTGCTAATTTGTTGCTCCATGTTAGTAAATAATAGATCCAAAATATTAGGACCTCGAGTGGGTTCAGTAACAAGTTGTTGTAATCCAGTACTAACTACCACATATATTAGTCCTTTCTTGGCATAGGACTGTCCTGAGAATGAGTCCCAGTTAATATGAGGGAGGTTAAAGTCACTAAATGTTACAGTATCTTGAGATTCTGAAAAATGTGTAATTTCTTTAAACATATCAGTTGTGTAATCTGAATTTGCAGATGGAGGCCGATAGATGTTACTAGTAGTTATGTAGGACTGCTCCTTCAATAAGATTTTAACCCATATACTTTCCAAAGGAAAGGGAGAACACACTTCAAAAGAAGGAATATCATTTCGTATGTACATACAAACTCCACTGCCTTGCTTATCTAATCTGTTTTTATGATATAACTTATAACCTGAAATTTCTCTGGACCAAGTTGAGGATGCATCCCACCAAGTTTCAGTAACTCCCACCACACCTATATTTAAAGTTTTACATTTGGCTTCAAGTTCTGCTAATTTGAGTTGGTTTAAAGATCTTGCATTCAAAGCTAGGAATTTACATTTAGTTGTAATAATATTTTGGTAAGTATTCAGAGACTTGGGAATAGACCCATTCTCCCCCATTGTTTTTAGTTTAAACAATGATTTATGATTTTAGTGATACTTTTCCTCATAAGTGTACTACCCCTACGACTGAGATGTAAACCGTCCCAACAAAACAAGGAAGAACAATCTGAAAATGATTCCCAGTGGGTAATACAGGGTATATCCTGCTTAAAACATCACTTTCTCAGCCATTCATTTAGGGCTTTGATTTTCTGCGTCATGGTAGATGTTGCTCTCGGGACAGGTGGAATTTCAGATATACATACACAGCACATAGTCCTGTTGTAACTGATTAAATGGGGTGTAGTTTATATCATTAACACCGGCATGTATGATAACCAGTGGATTTTCCCCCACATTTTGTAAAATTTTAGACATCATGGATGTAATGTCAGATACCCTGGCCCCACGGAAGCTAGAACAAGTGCGGTTGCTCTTGTCACTATTGCATACCACCTTATCAATGTGCTTAATGATTGAATCTCCCAGGACTAACACTGGTTTTGAGACAGTGGGGGTACAAGAATCAGAAACAGGTGATTGTTTAACACACTCTGGAGCGATTAACTTAACAGGTATTGATTTGGTAGCTTGAGACTTACTAGGACAAATATTCATGGACATTAACTCCTGATTGAAAAGTGTTTTTAAACCATTATTATCAACAGAGGGTGATGCACAGGATAAATCGTGTAGCACTTCATTATTTGATAGAGTCAATTGCTCAAACCAATTACGAGTTTCAATAGGGGCACTATTGTGTATTTGACTGCCCCTCTTTTTTTTTTAAATGGCTTTGTGACAATGGTCCAGTCATCATTATCATGACAAGAGGGTGGATAATCATCCGTCTTATAAGAGGGGCAGAGGCAACAGGTATACTAGTACTAGTCGTTAACAATTGTCTCCTCATCAAGAGGCATAGAAATGCTACCTAAATGTGAAGGAAATTGTTCATTAGAATGAAGTTGTTCATCCATAATATCAATGTAACTTTCCAATTCCCTAATATCAGTAGAAATGGGTTTCATATTAAGCAGAAACGCTATCTCTGCTTCAAGAGTAGTAATCAGATGGCAATTAGCACATACATACTCGCTCCCATACTTTCCCTCACTATACATCAAACATTGCATACACTTACTAAGTTCTTTTTCCATTATTAAAGGTGTATATTTACTAAGTAGAGGATATGCTAAAATTATCTTATCCAAGTTTGTCCAATGCCAGCATTTCCAGCATGCCCAGTAGCCACAGCAGTATGCGAGCGTGTCTCTGCGCGTCTCCACGCCGCAGCTTACCCGCTCACTAGAGGGGCAGATTTTAAGCCAAAAAAACTGGAAGTAAGCATCCGTTCACTTCTGGTTTCAGCGCTAAGTACAAATAATGATATTTACTTAAATTTAGCAAGATTCTGTGAGTTGAAGGTTTACAAGCCCTTAAAAGGGCAAGAGAACCACCAGGCAACAGTGCTTTTAACAGAGAGATGTTGTTTTGGGGTAGGAGGTATACTAGCCTATTGCTAGTCCTCCTGGTTCCCACAATGCTCTGCTATTCACTGAAGAGTCAGTTACAAGCAAATGGTACCACACAGTACAGCAACAGTTAAAACAAATATATTAATGGTATATCAAAGTACTGTATATTGGTGCACTACACTACTCCACCTCTCACCAGAGGTTCGCTATATCAGTAGCAATGTCACTATTAAATGCCCCGCTCACTAGAGGGGCAGGTTTTAAGCTGAAAAAACGGAAGTAAGCATCCATTCACTTCCGGTTTTGGTGTGAAGTAAAAATAACAATATTTACTTAAATTCAGCAAGATTCTGTGAGTTGAAGGTTTACATGCCCTTAAAAGGGCAAGAGAACCACCAGGCAACAGTGCTTTTAGCAGAGAGATGTTGTTTTGGGGTAGGAGGTATACTAACCTATTGCTAGTCCTCCAGGTTCCCACAATGCTCTGCTATTCACTGAAGAGTCAGTTACAAGCAAATGGTGCCACACAGGGTTGACAAAACCAATGTTTCTCTATGATACTTCCCTTCCTACTGCCAAACAGGAAGTTCCTGTTGACAGTCAAATCCAGTGGCTATAAAAGTAGAACTGGCTTAGGGTGGGTGGGATGGAGGGCAATTAGTAAGAAAAAATACTAGCAACAGGAAGTTGTAATTTGAGTCACCTGCTTTTATAGTGTCTAAGCCACACCCCCAATTAAGCTATCTCTCCTCCTACTGGTTTAGCAAAGTAAGTTGATGTAGTACCCTTCACAGCACAGAACACACACTGACTTTCTTTCTTTTCTTTCTCTTTTTTACCCTAAATAAGACCCCTTCTACTTCTAATAAAGTATCTGTCTGCTTAATCTCAACAGACCCTGACTCCTGCTGAGATATAAGTGTTAAATTAATAAGAAAATGTAGCTTCTTTTAGTTAGCTGCTTTCTGCTCTACAAGCAAGGCTAGCAACAGGAAGTTTTAATTTGAGTCACCTGCTTTTATAGTGTCTAAGCAACACCCCCAATTAAGCTCTCTCTCCTCCTACTGGTTTAGCAAAGTAAGTTGATACAGTACCCTTCGCAGCACAGAACACACACTGACTTTATTTCTTTTCGTTCTTTTTTTAACCCTAAATAAGACCCCTTCTACTTCTAATAAAGTATCTGTCTGCTTAATCTTAACAGACCCTGACTTCTGCTGAGATATAAGTGTTAAATTAATAATGGGGTTTCTGTTCTGTCCTCCTGTCTTATTTCTTACTTTCAAATGTTATCATTATTTATTCATCTATCAGTGTAGACATTACAAAAACAAAAAAATATGTTTGCGAAAATATAATTAGGACAAACATTTTTGTCTCCCTCTCCCTTCCCCACAGACTTTGAATATGTCAAAAAGGCATTCTCCCTCAAGTACATTAGAAGTATAACGCCTTCATTTAGATGTTTTGAATATGCCATTTTGAAGAATTACAGTGTAAGGGTTAGAAGTCAACCAATTAAGAAGTGAGTAGTATATTGTCCAGATATTAGCAAAAAATTGCACAGTTAATAAGAGAGTTTATTTGTTTAATTTATAGTGCATCATTTGTTTGATTATTTTTGTTTAATATTATTTGGTCAAATCAATGTAGTGGTATAAATGCATAGTTAGAAGTTAATATAATTTATAATATAATTTACAAAGAAATTATAAGTATACAAAAATTATAATATAATTTCCACCTCTTCCTCCTTCCCTATCTTTCTATTTTTTGAGACACTAATAATTATATACGTTTATAATGATTTCTTTCTGTCTCTGGTATTCAGCAGGAACTATCATTCATACATGCAATGTTTTTGTGTATTAGGCTAGTTAGAGATGAATCATACTTGCTGTTGCATTCTCCTTGTTTCCCCACTAATGTGTCACTTTCAGATCAGGCACTCGGTTCCTCATGGGTCTTATAATTGAAATCAGTATTACAGTAATTCTGTGCATCATCATTAATCTGGTACCTACTAATTAACAAATAGTATTTAATGGATAATCAAGAATGTAACAGCACCTTCCCCTGATGAAGAGACTGGTTATTCTACTTAAGAAGGCATCAAGATTTGCTGTGTGCACTGCAACCCACCGCCAGGTTACCTGTACTGAAGTGCTGTCTGAAATGAGAGTGCAGATGCTGACCAAAATAACTAGGGACAGCCCAAAGAGCCAGACTGAGTGTATTGTTATGAAGCAGTCATTTAGAGATTCTAATTTGTGAAGCTAGTTCATAAATGTGATTTGTGAGCTGCAGTCATCAAGGATAAACAGAACATTGGCATAGTAGAATGATATGAAATATATCCCATCCCTTGGAATTATATATTTTTTTTTAATTCTTTGTTAACCGGATATGGCCCACTAGGCAAAAGTGACTGTTTTCAGGGGTGTTGGAATCAAATCCAGACCTGCTGGATGTACTAAGCTCATTCACAGTTCATTACTGTAGCCTCTATGCTATACTGCCAGCCCTCTTGAAAAGTGGCCAAACAGATGAGGAATCAAAACTTCCCTAACCTCTTTGTAACATTCAAGAGATAATGTACTTCCTAGAATTAATAGTAATTTTCAGATGCAGTCAGCTATCACTTCTTACATCTGAAGTATTTTTTCTTGTCTGTTTATTAACTAGATTTTTCCACCTGGCTGTACTGGGCTGATGTGTGTAGCAGCACTCTGGAGGCTAAAAAAAGTAAGTTCAGTTGCCTCCTATGTCGCATATACTCCTTGATTAATGGCCAAGGGCAGAGCATGTTCCCCTGGGCCCTGTGTAACGTAATTAGTTATGGTGGGCCTAATGGAACTGTTCTTGACTACCTCAATATTATCTCCATCCAATCTTCCTTGATACTGAAATTCCCCGCCGAATGTTATGCCCCCTTTAGAGCATGGGATCTTCCACTAACTCTGACACTTGAAAAGTTCCAAAGAAGGCATATGCAAAAAGCGCCCTAAGAAGCTGTGCCTCTTCTGAGGATGAACAGACCTGTGGTAGGCTGTTTAGTATTTCTCCCAAAAAGATTCTGTCCACAGGCTTTCTTGTGTCCTTCCTGGTCCCTCTTAATTGTGCCCATCCTTCAACCATTTTCCTGATGATGAATGAGCCTGTAGCATCCCTCAAGCCCTGCATCTTTGCTACAAAAGCTATCCCTGATATGTGGTTATGAATATAGGCAGGAGATCTGGCTTCTGTAATGAGTGAATGAACAAACTGCTGAACCATTTTGGGGTTCTGCAACATGTCCAGCTACTGTCCTCGGCACAAAACTCCTTAAAAGCCTTCACATGCACTTGATACTTACGCCAGGTTACTGGGGCCAAAACATGTTGCCTCAGTTCAGCCGTTCCAGGATTGCTACTTGCCATAAGAAAGCAGGCACTTGTGCTGTGGTTGCCTCTGCTGTGAATGCTATCTGCCGAACATGCTCGAACCGTAAGCGAGACAGTGCATCAGTGATTTTCATTTGTTGCCCCCGGCACATACTTTGCTCTGAATGTGAGGTTGAGCTGTAAGCAGTGCAGCACAAATCTCCTCAACAATCTCATTATCTCTTTTGAGGTGAAAGACTGCATGTTTGAAATCCCCACAACTGCCATATTATCCAATGTGAATAACACCTTGTGACTGTCAGCCTATCCCTCCATACAAATATGGCCACCACTATGGAGAAGAATTGTAACAGTGCTGTTCTCTGTTAGGCCTGCATCACACCGGCTGTTATCCCAAGGTCCTGAAAACCAAGAGCCTTGGATATACGTCCCATATCCAATGCTCCCAGTGCATCAGTCACCATTTGGCAGTCCTGTGTAAACTCTGTTCCCGCCTGCCACATAGACACCCCATTGAAGCTTTGTAAGAAATAGTCCCAGACCTCCAAGTCATACCTCATGCCTGAGGACACCCTGATGTGATGGTGGGGTTTTTATGTGCCCCTAGTCACCCAGGCCATCTGCATGAAGAATGGCTTCCCCGGTGTAACTGCCTTACATACCAAATTCAGATGACCAATCAAAGACTGCAGAGTCCTTAGGGTAACCTTCCTAGCAGAGCAGACTTCAGATACCAAAACCTCCAGCCACTCCACTTTTTCTGCTGGCAACCTAGAGACCATCTCCATGGTGCTCAATTCAATACTGAGGTAAGTCAACCTGGTTACTAGCCTCTTGATCTTCTTGTGTGCTAGCCTATGCTCAGGTGACGTCGAACTTAACCCTGGCCCTACGAAAGTGCTCTCATCTCCTTCTGAACTCACAACTTTGAAAGGAATTAGCTTCTTGCATACTAACGTGTGTAGTCTTTTAAAGAAGCTCGATTCAGTCCAGGCTTGGATTATTCATACTGTACCAGGCGTACTCGTGCTTTCAGAAACATGGCTTCGGGCATCCACCCCAGACAGAGAGGTAAACATCCCTAACTACCTCCTCTTCAGAACCGACAGGCAGACCATGGGTGGAGGAGTAGCCATTTATGTTAAAAACAAATTCACAGTATCTATATTAGATGCTGCCTCCTTTGCCTGTGGATTTGAATGCCTGTCTCTTAAAGTCAAGCTTTTCCCATCAGTGGCGTTCTGCATCATAGGCTGCTATAGACCTCCAGCAGCTGGACCGTAACTTCTGACACACCTGTCATCCCACCTGGATACTACCCCAATGGAAACAATCATACTAGGTGACCTTAACTATGATTGGCTGACTAAGGTCTCGTTACCACTGAAACAATTCTGCGACTCTCATGGGCTCACTCAATTTATTACTGAGCCTACTCGCATCAACAAAAAAAATCCAATGAGAAGCACCCTTTTGGATGTTCTCCTTGTTAACAGACCTCATTCCTTTTCCCATGCTGGTATCCTCTTAGTGGACGTTAGTGACCACTGCTTTATTGGTGGCATAAGAACTGTTACCAAACCTCCATCTACATCAAAGTTTTCCACTAAAAGATCCAGACAGAACTTCAATCCTATTGCATACTTCAATGATCTAAAAAACTCTATGCTACGGCAGAGTTTCTACCTGGCTAAGTCAGTGAGCGATGCCTATGACGTTCTTCATGAAATCATATCCAGTGCCCTAAACAGCCATGCTCCCCTGGTTAAAGCATGAATAAAAGCCAGAACCTGTCATTGGTTCTCACCGGATCTGAAGGCTGCCTTACTCAAAAGAGATTACCTCTGGAAAAAGGCTCGTAAATCTCATGCTGACGCAGACTGGTGTCTCTTTGGGGCATCTAGAAACGTCCATACTAAGTTGGTCAGAGAGGCCAAAGCCAACTTTTATCAAACCGAGCTACTCTCTGCGTCAAACTGCCCTACCAAGTTCTGGTCCACCATAAAAGAGATATCTGGCCACTCTCCAGGAAGTGCGCTTCCTTCCAAAATTACCACTGATAATATTTTCATTAACGATAAATTAGAGATACTGCAGGCTTTCAACAATCACTTTGCCGCTGCTGGCCTGGCGTTTGATAATGCACCTCTAAGTAGCCTTCTTCCTCAGACCAACACCCAGCCTTCAGAACCAAGTAGCAATAACATGGACTTCTCCTTTTCACCTACTACCATAAAAGAAGTTGAAGATCTTCTATGACTAGATACTAAAAAAAGTGCTGGGGTCGACTCCTTCGACCCATATTTCTTGAAAATAGCATACCATATACTTGCTATACCTATAACACACCTATTCAATCTGTCCCTAGCACAAGGCTTCATCCCCAAGGCATGGAAAACTGCTCACGTCATTCCCCTGTTTAAAGCAGGGGACCTCTGTGACCTAAATAACTATAGACCAATCTCCCTTCTTCCCATACTTTCAAAACTTCTGGAAAAAATTGTGGATACGCAGCTGAGCTCTTTCTTAGACAATGCTAGACTACTCAACCCAATGCAGTCTGGCTTTAGAGCTCGGCATAGTAAAAATTATGGCACTGGCAAAAGTTACTAATGATTGGCAATGGGAACTGGACAACAAAAACTGTGGTTGTGCCATGTTTCTGGACCTCAGTAAGGCTTTCGACACTGTCGACCACTGCCTCCTCCTCGCCACCTTAAAAACTATAGGCATTGGCTCAACCGCACTGGGATGGTTCCAAGACTACCTTTCTGGTAGACAATGACAAATTAAGGCTGATGGAGAGATTTCTCCACTTAAACCAATAAAAAGAGGAGTTCCCCCAGGGCTCCATACTGGGCCCATTACTGTTTGCCATTTATATCAATAGCTTGGACGTAGGCATCAAAGATGCCATCATTCACTTGTTTGCTGATGACATGGTGCTCTACTTAAGCCGGGAATCTCCTGAAGCTGCGTGCGCTGAGTTACAACCTGACTTTAATACTCTGCAGTACCACCTCCTTAGCAAAAAGTTACTACTAAATGCAAAAAAAAACAAGGCCATTCTTGTCTCACCATCAGGTCCAAGGGCTTACTCTGCTGTCACTAGTCTATTACCATCAATCTCTACCTTATTAGGAGAAAATCTTGAATTTGTGACTAAATTCAAATACCTTGGTAATTGGCTAGACAACAAACTCTCTTTTGTGGAACACACAGAAGAACTGCTGAAAAAACTGAAGCAGAGACTTGGTCTTTTTTTCAGAATTAAATGCCTCTTGACCACAGACGCAAAAAGACAGCTTGTCCAATCTACATTCCTTTCATTAATTGACTGCCGACTTCATTTATGGCCATTGCCCTACCTCATATCTTGCAAATCTGGATGTATTATATCATAGAGCATTGAGATTTATCACTGGCCTCCCGTACTCCACACATCACTGCTCTTTATACGCAGCCATAGGGTGGCCCTCCCTTCAATACAGGCCTTATAGAAATGCAGCCCTGTGGACGCTCCGAGCCCTTACCAACAAACTCCCACAATGCATTGTTGACTGTCTCCCCTTGGTCCTATTAGGAACTATGCCTTAAGAAGTCATTTGCAGATTTCTTTGAATGTCCCAAGGGCCAACACTCGCTTTGGAAGGGCCGCCCTAAGCTATGCCCTGCCTACTCTCTGGAATAGGATACAAAAATCATTGAGACTTAGCTCACCTGTCAGTTCTGCCTTCTTTAAGACCCTCTATGACAACATTTTTGCTGAAATCTGTAATTGCTTCTATCGCTCCTAGCAGCTTGACTATTGTTCCTCTCTTCTTCAACACTAGTCCCAGCTGCTTATCCAAATCAGCCCTTGCCACTACTACTCCCCCTCCTCTGCCCCACTTGCCCGTAGCACCCTCTGCATCCCTCTTATTCACCACACCCCTTCTGCCGCATTTACCTAAGGCTTACACACTGCTATGCGCACCTCCATAGCTTAGGAATTTCCATCCAGGCCTGTAACGTGTTTCTGCTGGACAGGAATATAAATAATCTTTCTTTTTTCTTCTATGGTTTGTATATGACATCCATACACATCCTGCTCCTGTGGGAACTGTATATATATATATTATGCTCGGGTTGTGTTATGTCTATCTTTCTTGTACATGTGACTTGGAATGTAAATACTCTGCTCCTATCAGTATTGTAAACATGTTGTTCCTTTTGTATTATGTATATTTATATGTAACTGTACAATTTTCCCTGCCAACAGCAGGTCCACCTTGTAAATGAGCCTGCTCAACGGTGATCGCCTGGATAAATAAAGATTTGATTGATTGATTGAATTGTTCACAGATGTCCCCTTAGGGTATGATAGATGGTAAATCAACCTATACTCCCCTTGTGCTTTTTGGGGGACTACTCCAAAGGGTAATACCCTGAATGGATCTAGCGGTGGTTCCCAAAATGGTCCTGCCACCCTATCAGCTTCCACTTCCTTGCAGATTTTATCCACAACAACCAGTTTCAGCGAGTGTGCTGATTTTAAGTTGCAAGATGCGGTAGATATCCATGGACTCTGGTAGGGGATGGGAAAACCATTGGAGAAGCCATGTAATAGACAGCGTGCATCCTTCTTGCAAGGGTAGCGGTCAAACCAGGGCTGCATATGTTTAATGTTTACTGGGGACTTTTCCAAGCTTTTTGGCAGCTTTATCCTCTTGCCTGTTGTTGGCCTGTTGGCCATCTCTTTTCTTGTAGCTACTGCCCCCTTGGCAAGCACTGGTCTTGTGTTTTCATCCACAGTTACTACATTTGTGCTTAAATTTGCAGTATTCCCCAAAACACTTGCCCATATTAAACTGGCGGCAAGTCGTCTTTTGGCTCGACCAAGGTGTCTTGGGAATCATATGCCCACTTGCTGTTTAGACCACATTGGCAAGTTTGACCCTTATCATGTGCCTGCATCATAGGTTGTGATCTATTTTGTTCCAGCACATGTCTGGTGCCCTGGTTAGTCTCATCCTAAACAGTTTGTCATAGCGCAACCAAGCATTACACTCGTAAGCCAAGTGTACTGTTTTGATGTTATCCCTATACTTGATTAATTGTCCAATCATTCTAGGGAAATCTTCCACAGTATACAGTTGTCAATATGTTTAATGCCGCTGCCCAGTTCTCAAATGTGTGTGGGGGGTACTTTAGGTCTGCACAGCTTTTCCTGCTTGACCTTATCCTTGTCCCCTGTGTCTGACAGCTCCATGTGTAGCAGTTTGAAAATTTCAAACTGTTCCATATTTTTCCCTCATGTCAGGTGTCAAATGGATGTCCATATGGTCATCAACCCCCATGTAGACCCAGTGTCCCCCTCTGTTTCCAGCTGTCAGTTGTTGGACAGTGTGCTCCACTACCTCCTGAGGCTCTGGCAGTGCAGCCGCTGCACCTGTAACCTCCAGCTGACTTGTGCCACTGGATGACTATGCTGACGCCATTGACCCCAGGCCACAAATTTGACTAACTGCGAGATCTGCTTGAGACCAAATGTTGGCCTCATGCCCCCCTGTGCCCACCTCATTTGTTGGGCCCCAAGACCCTTCACTCCCTGCAGCTTTATGAGCCCCTACTGCCAGTGGTGGCTGTAGAGATGCCTGCCCCGTGGAAACATTGTTTGAGTCATTGCCTCCCCCGAAAAATTGTTGTCTCCCTCATCACACCCAAGGCCATGGCTGGAATGTGCCTTTGGGTAGTCCAGCTCCTACATTCCCACCTACCATGGCTACTGTGAGATCCAGGGAATTGACATTAGCCACCATCAAGGGTCAGCAGCCCCCACTGGGCCCGGAACAGCATTTTGTACCTCTCAATTTGCTTTCTGTGCCTCCCCCTTCCCCACCCTTGGCCTCGTGGGATTACCCCCTCTTTGTCCATGAGCCGTCTTGAGTGATTTTGTGAATAGGAGCCTCCCCACTGTAGTGGTGCTGGTGTTCAGGAGTACCCTCCCTTTTGGTCCCAGTAACCCCTCCTCATTTCCCATTGGTTGGGCCCCCTATGGATACTGTACCTGGCCCCCCAATGTTTACCTGCACCTTTTCCAACTCACCATCTGGTTCAGGTCCTGCTGTGAGGGGTGTTGATTCCTCCTCCTCATCAGGTGAATCCTTGCCACCATTCGGATCTCTTGCTTGATGTTCATAGAAACATAGAAACATAGAATCTGATGGCAGATAAGGACTGCTTGGTCCACCTAGTCCGCCCATTTCCCTACCTAATGCATAGGCTGCAGATCCTAGCTAACCAACAGCCTACTTCCTCCTACCCCCACTAGAATTGCCTTATGTCTGTCCCATGCATTCTTGAATTCCTCCACTGTTTTTGAGTCCACTACCTCCTCAGGAAGGCTGTTCCATGTATCCACAACCCTCTCAGTGAAAAAATACTTCCTCACATTACTTTTGAGCAGTCCCCCCTCTATCTTCAAATTGTGCCTCCTTGTTCTTGCACATCTCTGTTCCTTCTTCCTGGACTCTTCAGGTGGAGGTTGATCTGCTGACTACTCCTCATGGGTCTTCAGTGTAATGGCCTTGCTGAGCCCAGACTGGGCTGCCAGGGCCTCAGACATTCTTTCTGATGGCTTCCTCATCCTTTTCAGAGCGCACAATGTGCTTGGTTCCCCTTGCTGCTGCCCTTGCTCCTCTCTCATCGCAACCTGCAACCAGTTGGGTCCCCCTAGCTCCATCTGCCACTGTAATGCTTCTCTAAATTCAGCGGTGGGTTGAACACCTGAGCCAGGATTCAGTGAAGCCTCAGCCTCATCACACCCCCCCCTGCTGACCCCGGTACTCATAACTATGAATTTGATTGATGATGCCAAAACCTTTGAATGCCTGTAGGGGAATTAGAAAATATTATATGAACACTTGCCCTGACACGTGGGTCAGTGGGATGGCCCCCCCAACCACTGGGACCAGCCTGAAACGTGGCCCCTGGCTGTGGTCCACCTCCCTCTGGCTGCCTTCTCATTCCAACAGAATCAATGCCCATGAGCCCCACAATGTCTACCCCTGTTTCTGTTCCCGTGCCACCCTGTACCATGTTTCTATCCTTCTCCTGACAGAGTCTGTTACCCCTTAGTAGTTGTATATTACTCGGAATATGTTGTTGTTTAATATATTGTTTTCTTTTTTTTACACCTCCCCTCGTGTTTGCTAGTCCATCCCCTCTGCCCACTCTTGTTCCTGTCTCCTGCAGTTGTCGTCCCTGGAGCCTCTTGTCTGTGTTCCACCTCCATCTGTACCCCATGCTCCTTGCTCCTACAGTCACCAGCAGCCATGCTTGAGCACCCTCCTTGTTGTTCCCCTCGATTGGTCTGCTTAATGCTATTTCTTTCATCCTTTTTTTTTTACCTACTCAAAATGGTGCCTAATACACAGCCTGCCCTCCCTGCTCAAGATGGCCATCAGCTGATGCCACAAAATGGCAAATTGGGCATGCACCAAGCCCCCAACCCGCTCTGTCTCTAGTCACATGGGCACAACCCACCTGGGGGACTGCTGTTGGAATCGTGGCCTATTTGAAAGTGGGATCGCTATCTGCCTACGCCGCAAGTTCACCATGTGTGTCTGGAGACCACTGCAATGCACCTGGTGACCATACTGCTTTGAACCGCTGACCTGCCCAAGCCATCCACAACCCCGATTAATTTCTTAGAACTCCTCACACAGGAATGTGAAAATACTGCAGCCTTTCCTTACTACCTCTCTCAGACTGCAGTGTCAGCTTGCTGGTTCTCACCCCCCGCATTGTGCCTATGTGCCCTGAAAAACCTGCTGTAACCAAGCCTACCCTCCCCTTCTCACCTTCGCCTACAGCCGAGGCAGACATTAATCCTCAAAGCCACTGCAATCCATACCTGCCCTGTACTTGTCCTGCCCCCAAGTTTAATTTAAAATTATATATATATATATATATATATATATATATATATATATATATATACACACACACACACATATAGATCTATATATATATATATATATATATATATATTTTGGCAACTCTGATCCCTATCCTCAAACTTCAGTGCATCAGCCCACCAACTGCAGGGTCATTTCTGAAAGGGCAGGGGGAAGGGTCCCTTAGACATGCAGCCTGTCTGGCCTCTGGCCCTCTGACCCTCCACACCCTCTTTGTTCGTATTCCCCGACCGCCATTCTGTTCCCCCTTCAAAACCCACCGAGCCTTGCAATTGACTTTGTCCTTTAAAAAAAATTATGCACCAAGAGGCCTCTAGGTGCATGACTGAGTGGGCCCTAATGGCCGACTTACAGATGTGCTGGCCATCCGATGTCCTTTCTTACTGCTGTGTGAGTGATGTCCAGGCAGAAAGAGGCTGACCCCTTTCTGTCTGAACCTTAAGTAACCTGGCCATTTGCCCCTCACTGCCAGAGGCTACTCCTAGCCCCTAGGAGTTGGGGGATGGCCATTGGCCCTTCCTTCCCTGGTCACTATACCATATAGAGGGCATTCACAGTGAGGTGGCTGATAGCCTTTCCTGTCTTCAATTACACAGATTCAGGTCATTAGCATTCAGAGCAGCTGCCAGGAGGACAGCTGTTCCAGCTCAATTATGGGACATTGGATGGAGAGATCCCAACTGTTGTATCAGAGATCTTGGTCAGAAAACACACTGAGGGCATACAAGGGGGCATAGAGGATGTTCCAAGGGTTCTGGCAATAGTCTGGCTTGAAGGTAAGTGGGGTGGTCTCAGAAAGCCAGATCATAAGACTCATAGTACAGAAATGGGATGAAGGGGTGGTGCACTCCACAATGGGGATTTACTTAACAGACATAGGAGCAGTGTGTAAAGCATGGGGATGGGGGGGAACCACCAGGGTGCCAGTGGTCCAGAGAATGATGCAGGGGTGGCAGAGGATTAGAGGCAAACCAGTAGACCACAGGAGGTCGATAGAGGGGGCATTACTGGGAAAACTATTGTGGAGTTTAAGGAGCATATGCAGCTCAGCCTACGAGGCATCCATATTTAGGGCTTTATTTTTGGTTATGCAGCAGGGGGCATTCAGGTTCAGTGAGGTGGTGGCCAGCAACCAGAGGGACGAGCAATGGGGGGTTGTAATGGGAGGATATATGGTAGGACAGTGAAGAAGTAGTAATCAATCTGAGGTGATCCAAGATGGACCAAGCTGAGATAGGGTCACTGATAAGGTTAATTGTGTAATCTGGGCTCTGGAGACATACAAAAAGGTGAGGACTGTAGTGGTTGGGGCTTTTTTCATACACAGGAGTGGTTCAGTGGTGTCCACATACCAGGTCACCGCTTTGGTGAAAAATTGATGGCATTCATAGAAGAGAACACTACCAGATTTTCCCCCTCATTTAGGATAGGAACTGTGTTTGAGGCCACTGCTCAGGGGTAGTCAGTGGAGGAAATTAAAGAACTGGGGAGATGGAAATTGGCCTGTTACAAAAGATATGTCCATAAATAAAGATTTGACATGGTTTGCTTTTGTTCCAGATGCTGGGCACAAGAGGATGGTGTGGATCTGGGGCACTCGTTCATTTACTGGGCAGAAAGGCAAGCAGCAAGGAAGTCTGGCAGGAGACAGCTATGGAGGGCAGTTGAGTCTGTCAGGCTACACTGGAAGGGCTTAAGTGGGATTCGATGGGGACAGCTTTTACCGCTGTTGGAGGAACAAAAACTCAGATTACTGAAGCCAGATTTACTCATACTGCATCTGGGGGCAGTCATGGTTGGAGTTACTATTGGAAATCAAGCAGGCTGTAGGGGTAATCAGGGCATGGTGGCTTGAGGTGACAGTTGTATGGTCTGAGGTTATTCCATGGAAGGTTTGGAAACAAGCTCGGGACATTAAGGTCATCAAAAAGCCAAGGAAAAGGCCAGCCTGGTGGCACTGAGGCTTGAGGTGCTGAACGCCACATCTCGCGCCACACTGGTGACCTGGGTTCGGGAATGAGCCCGGGCTGCTGGGGGGTCAGCAGGGGAAGGAGAGGATTGAGCATCCGGAGGACAGGTCTCCTCTCCCGGGAAGGGACTGGGGTCCCTGTTCAGCACTCAGTTGATCTCTGGTGGAAGCCGGAGACACAGCAAGCGCTGAGGAGCAGAAGAAGTAGTGGGGGAGTGGCAGACATCGGTATCCACGCCTTGAAGTCAGGGCACCAGCCACTCCCAGAATAGTGGAAAATGCCTCTCGGCTCCGTCAGAGACGGAGCACTGGAGCTTGCCCCTGATTCGCAGCCACCCTCCTGCCACCCGACCGATGCTACTGCATTGTTGGGGTGTTGGGGCACACCTCGTCCCCACCCGGAGGGTAAACCGAGGTTACATGGGCGATGGAGGACTGACCAGATAGGAGAGGACCGCAAGGGGATGACTCCTTGGTGCTCCCGAGGAGACCAGAGCCAAGGTGGTGAGATGAAGAATAAATAGGATAATTATAAAAAAAAAAGGCAAGGAAAAGACTTAACAGGAGAATGGCTGCATTCATGAGGGAGGTTGAGGGTATATACATAGCACATAACATCACATATGACAGCCTAGGGGATTATAGGCAGGATTGGGTACATCTCTCAGAAGCGGAAATAGCACTATTAAATGAGAAGTTGGATGAGGCAATAGCGAAATGAGAGAAAAGGGAAGGGTGTTTGGGGGAAGCACATCTTCCATCACGAAGCGGGAGTTGCGCTAGTGGAAATAAGGGTGGAGGACAGAGAGGGGGAAGAGGCACTGGCAGGAGAAGTAAAAGGCACAAGGGGTAGGGGGAAAAAACACCAGGCACGGACTGGGTCAACATCTGACTGGGTTAGGCACCTCATGGGGTTATCATCTCATGGTGATCAGTGGTGGGAATTGGGTTTGACACCTGAGCTCAAAAGAAGAAAGGTGGAAAGACCAGAGAACAGACTTAGGAGGGCATTGGGTTACATCCCAGCCTGAGAAGACAAAGCCACAAAACAAGATTGTTACAGGAATAATATACAGACATGGGATTATTGTTTAAAGACGGTTTTGATGTAAAATTAATTGAGGTAAAGAATGTTGCGAAAAATGAAATGAATAATGTAAATGATGGGAACGCTAAGGTGGAATTGTAAATAAAGAATAAGCCAATTGAGCATCCAGAATGCAGTGTGTGAGTCGTTATTCCATTAAGGAAATCCCAATGACAAAAGGGGTTGCACATTCAAGGGGCAACCATGATTATCAGGGATTTCCTGACATGGAATGCAAGGGGATTTAGTGGGAGGAGGGGGAGTGAGAGAGAAACAAGAGGGGGATGGGGGCCAGGTGACACACACTTTGACTCATAGAAAGGTGGGTGTTTTTAATTGGCTGGTGGGAAGAGCATGGGAAGGGCTAAGGGGGTATGTAGGGGGATGAAGACTTGTGCTCCCTCACTTTCTGCTGATAATTTTGAGAACCCATGCACCCACACTCCCTTTTAGTAGGAATGTAGGGCAACTATAATCGGGGGAAAGGGAATGTGGCTGGGTTACCGCAGCCAGGTTGCCGCAAGAGGGCAATGGGTGGGGTGCGGATGAGCCTCAAGTTACCTTCAAAGGGCAGCATTATGATAGTTGGGCAGGCTAAAATGGGTTTTCATCACAGAATAACAGGGTTTGGTACACTACTCTACCATGATGGGAGGGAGGATAGAAAAGTGAAACAAGGAAAATAAGTGGGGTTAAAATAAGGGGAGGCAGGAGGGGAAGATGCACTGGGAGGGAAGTAAGGCACAAGGGTAGGGGATGAAAATGCCAGGCAAGGACTGGATCAACATCTAGTCAAGTTGGGCACCTAATGGGGTTATCTCCTCTGGGAAGTGAGAGGTGGGAATCAGGTTCAACACCTGAGCCCAGAAGAAGAAAGGTGGAAAGACCAGGAACAGACTTAGAAGGGCATCGAGTTACATGTCCAAGCCTGAGAAGACTAAGCCACATGACAAGACTGTTGAAAAAATAATATACAGACATAGGATTATTGTTTAATGATGGTTTTGATATAAAATGAATTAAAGTAAAGAATGTTGTGAAAAATGAAATAAATAATGCAAATGATGGGGAATGTTAAGGTGGAATTGTACATAAAGAATAAGCCAATCGAGCATCCAGAACATGGTGTGTGAGTCATCATACCATTAAGGAAATCACAATGGCAATAGCCCTGTGTGGTGTGAGATCAAAGGCTTTACTAAAATCTAGGGCCCCCATATTCAAATGTCCCCGGGAAAATTGCGCAAGTGCCTGCACGGTGCATCTAAGAAATGCCGCCCCAAAATATTGCTATATTCACCGGTTGTGCCATAAGATTCGCTGGCTCATCTCTAGCTGAATATACCAGAAATACACCATAGCACAATGGCACATTGGCTGCGCATCAGGGCAGAACTGAATATAGCAAATGGAGCAACCCCAGCCTGAGACAGTGGAGCAACAGGGCAGAATTGAAAATGGGAAATGAGCAGTGTGCAACAGCAAAAACTTGGAGAACCAGCATACAAGGCAATGGGGAACAAAGTGCAAAAATGCATGATGGTCATAGCACAGCCCCCCATGGGCAGAGTACAAAGCACCACACACAGTCAAGCAGCCAAGGGGTGGTTATCAGGCACAGTGGGCATGTCACATAGGAGGGCTCAGATGATGTGCCACAGCACTGGAGGTACCAATGGATAGTACAACCCAAACAGGCACTGTGACAACAGTGGCAAGGAGCCAAGCAGGGCGGATATGGTTGCCAGACCACAGGTACAGTGGGATACAGGCATAATGGCACACAGGCACGTGGCTGTTGGCCACACTGGGTGCACTTACCCACAGTTACGGTGACCAGGGCAACAGCAGAGGCATGCACAGCACTGGAACAGGGGCATAGAGCAAGTACTAACATGGGTAACAGTGAAGGACACCCCAGACACAGCCCAGGAAAAACCATGACAAACACTGTGGAGGCACAACAAGGTAGACAGGGCATATGGGTGCATAATGGCACACGCACAAATGAGCAGTGATAACCAAGGGGCAGTGGGCCAGCTGTGCAACACAACAGGTGATGGCAACAACAGCTAAGGAAGGACCAGAGTCACAGGCAATGTCAAAGCTAACAATATTTAATACAAAAGTGCAGAACAGTATGCAACAAAAGGCTGAACAAGAAGCAACAAAAAACAAGATAGAGTTACAAATGGGTGTGGGGCAGGGTGGAATGGGGAACAGGGAATGCGGGTGGGTACCTATATACAGTGGGAAGGACAGGATGAGGGGATTATGCGAATGGGGCTATTTACAAATATACAAGTCCAAGTGGCCATACAGGCCTAGTGCCCCTGGCAGTCCTGCGCATGTTGCCTGTGATGGCACCCAGTTCCACAGAGCTCCTCCACCAACTCACTTCGATGTGGCTTTTGATTCGGTGCCACATGGGAGGTCGGGAGGGAAGTTGAGATATGAGGGGCTGGGGACTAAAATGGTTAAATGAATTGAGAATTGGCTGCAGGGGAGACAGCAGAGGGTAGTGGTGGTGGTGAGGAGATCTCTCATCTTCAAGGGCCGTGATGAGTGGGGTGCCACAGGGATCGGTACTGGAGCAGGTGCTGTTTGGAATATTCATAGCGGATATCTAGTATGACGTCAGGAATAAGATCAGTCTATTCACTGATGATACCAAATTGGGGGCAGTGGTGGACCATATAGCAGGTTGGCAGGGGCTGCAGGATGACCTAACCAAATTGGTCGAGAGGCCAGCAGTGTAGCAGTTGGGGTTCAATGTGAAAAGTGCAAAGTCTTGCACTTTGGAGTAAAGAACTCAGGGAGAGGTTACCAGCTGGGAGGGGTGCAGCTAAGTTCCGCTGAGGAGGAGAAGGATCTAGGGGCAGATGTAATGCAGAAGATAAATAATACAGAGCAGTGTAGGAGGGTGGCAGTGAAAGCCAGCAGGGTGCTGGGTTGTATCGCAAGAGGGATCTCCTCCAGGAGCAGGGAGGTGATCCTGCCTCTCTATAGGGCACTGGTCAGGCTGTACGTGGAGTACTATGTGCAGTTCTGGTGCCCATATCAGAAGAAGGATGTGAAATTACTGGAAGGGTTACAATGCAGGGCAAAAAGGATGACCCAGGGATAATAAGACAGACCATACGAGCAGAGACTGAGAGCTGAACAAGTACTCCTTGAAGGAGAGAAGGGACCAGGGGGATATGATTGAGACCTGTAAGTTTGTAAAGGGGATAAACAAGGCAGGCACTGAAGGGATACTCAAGCTGAGGAGGGGGAGGGACATGAGAGGGCATGGCCTTAGATTGGAGGGGGAAGATTTAGGACAGAAATGAGGAGACACTTTTTAACAGAGAGGGTCATGGCAGAATGGAATGCTCTACTGGAGGAGGTGGTAGTCTGTAGGCAGTGGGTAGTTTCACAAAGGGGATGGGACAAAGTGAGGGAGTGGTGGGAATGGGAGGGTGGGGCAGCTGCATGGTGAGGGGTGCTAGCTGCACACTCAAGCAGACTTGATCTACCAGGTGGCCTATTTCTGTTGGCAAATTCGAATGGTTGTAACTCCCTCACAGCCCGCAGTAGAGCCCCCTACCTCCAGTGCATGGCCCCCTGCCTCCAGAATATTGGCAGCAGAATATCCCATGTGGAGATGACCCAGCCCAACAGCATTGTTCTGCCCTGCCAACCACATGGTGCAGCAGCTGCAGCCTGACGACCTATGTGGGGGAAACAAAGAACACGTACTCAGTGCCACGGCACATCCAGGCACAGTCCGCCCCCAAAGAATGTAATTGACTCTCATGCCTGATGTTGCCAGGCCACTTGCAGATGCCCAACAACACACCACACACATGATGGACCAGCAACATGCCATGCAACAGAGCCACACAGTGAATGGGAGGTGGCACAAGGAACAGATATTGTCAGCATGTGCATGCAGTGGATGTTGCTGAGGAACATGAGGCCATGCCCCCAACCCATGTGGATCTGACATCTGTGTGCACCACGTGTGAAGGCCCAGTGGCAACCCTGTGTGAGCACTGAGGGGCATCCATGGTCTTGATGGGACACACAATATGAGGAAGACACACAGGGGCAAGGTGCACAGCTGGACCTCTACACATTGCCAAGACAACGACCCATGTGTGTGTGGCCAGCACAACTTAGGCATACACAGCATGCAGCCAAGGGGCCACAGTGGGCAAAATAAACCCACAGCCCCATCCAAACCCCAGAACACACATATGCCACACAACAGCACACTTACCTGACACAGGACAGGATGCGTGTGGTAGTGTCCATGTAGCAGCCACCCTGGCACCTCCTACCCTGTCATGGCTGTGACCCATGTTGCATACCCATTGGCACTCCGTCTGATCTGCAAGGGGAAACACAATGGAATAGCACCTTGAGCAGCATGCAGGCACACCAACCATCCTCGCCTACCCCCAGCTCCCCCAACCTCCCCTAGCCCCCACCCCATGCCCACAAAACCACCAAGCAGGCAAGGACAGCATACACACAGCAACTACATACCTGGGCATGGAACTGCTCCCCTGCAAGCCTGTTCCTGCAGGTGGCACAGCCTCTCTGGGTCCCTCCACCTCAGGTCCCCATACCGGTGCCTGAACTGCTCTCCCATGTGTGGCACCCCAGTCCTGTGCACAAGGGGCTTTGTCACCCTGGCCCAAACTTGAGATCTGGCCTCCTGCAGGACCTCAGTTCCAAATAGCTGGCAATCCAGTGGCAGCACCAGAGCCACAAGGTTGGCTAGCTGCACATCTGACCAATTTAGGGCCCTTTGGCCCAGTAGCCTGTACATGTGCCATGCTAGCTCTGAGACACTCTGGAGCTGCTGTTTCTGGTTGGAGCACTGGATGAAATGTGTCCAGGCCATGCCTGATGCATTATAGGCCCACATACAGTGCTTCACTCATTTCGCAGATGCATTACAGGGATGCATGATTGCTGGGCAATGGTGCATTAGCAAAAATGCGTGATGGCGCAAGGCTGGGCAGGAGAATGGGTCATGTCGCCATGCAACAGGCATGCATGGCCATCTAGGGTGGCCATCGTGTTGAGGCCGCACAATGCCACACATGTAGCCATCAGCATCCACATCGTAGTGTAAATGCACCATGCACGGCAATGGCACATTACATGCACGTTGTTGACATGCGTGATGCATGGCCAGTGACAGCACAGATGTGCCGGCATGCTTGGCAAGTATGGACTGGCACACTGCACAGGTGCGGAAATGCGTCGTGTGGAGGTGCATGCCCCAAACAGATGTGCTGTGCTCATTGAGTTGGGCCAGGTGCAAATCTGCAATATTCAACCAGGATGTGCAAATTGGTTCATTGCCCAATCATGGCCAAAGTCCTCATATTTGCATGTCATTACAGGCTGCATATCACCTCATTTGCATGTGCTGAGCCATAAATGGGCTGCCCTGTACCATCCCACACACTGGTGACTGACAGGTACTGCAGTCTTGGAGGTAGGTTTGTTTACAACCAGACTGTTGCAGCGTTTGTTATGATGCAACCTTGTATGCCTGGAACATGTGCTACATGTGTTAGATCTGTGCTGATGCCTGTCACTTCTCCACCCTACAGGCACTGGAATGGCAGTCAAGGAGGGAAAAAAGAGGAGAAGGCCAATGTTCACTGATGATGACTTGCAGGTCCTTGTGGAGGCCTATGTCCACCGTGAGGATCTGCTGTCAGGCAAGACAAGCACATGGCAGGAGAGGGCCAAGGGACGGGATGAGGTGGCCCAGGCCATTAATGCCCACGGTGTGTTCAACCGCACTCTACAGGAGTACATCAAGAGGATGAATAGTGAATGCACAAGAGCCAGGGAGTGGCTGACCACCATGCGGGCATCCTTGCAGGCCACTGGGGGTGAGCCATGCATGGTGCCACCACTGATGGCATGTGAAGAGCTGCTAGCTGCCACCTTATTCCATGCCTGTGTGGAGGGTGTCCCTGGTGGTGGGTTCCAGACAGGAGGCAGCCTTTCACAGCACTGTGAGTATGCATCTGCCATGTTGCACGTAGGTCTGCGTGTGGTGTTCCTGGGGGTGCATGGTATGCCACACATGGCCGAGCACTGTGTCCCCATGGTGCTAGGCAGGGCTGCCAACAGTGCATGGCCCTCTCATGGGCATACACTGTCCCTGTGGTTGTCTGTGGGTGGAACAGTGTTAGGCCGTGACACCATAGATGTAAGCCTGACAGCGACTCGGGCCACCAGTGGTCACCCATGGCCACATGTGCAAGTGTTCTGTGTGCATGGGCATACATCAAGATGGCTACAGTGGTGACCTGCACTGGGCAGACACCATGGACAGTGTGACCACCTGCCAAATGCTGTGCTTGTGGCACTGCCAGGGGGGGCCTTTCCAGGACACAGCCTGGGTTCTGAGGCCATACACACTGCCCAGCCATGTGTGCACAGTCCGGCAGGTGTGCAGTGCACACACCACCATGCAGTGTGTGCAGCACAGACCACAGTGTAGGCCATTGGCCTATGTGGCTTTACCAGCACACCTGTGCCACACATGCCTATGACACATTCATAAGGCAGAAAAAATGGACAGACTGGATGGGCCTTGCGGTTCTTATCTGCTGTCAACTTCTATGTTTCTGTTTCTATGTTTCTATGCGCAATTACCCATATCCACCTGTCAGCAACCACCATGGCCATGCAACCCTGACAATGCACTCCATTCTGCCTTTCAGCTCCATCACACCTCAGGGTTGCTTTGGGGTCCAGGCCATGTACAGAGGGGCTAGAGAAGGAGGGAGAACCCAGACTATCGACATCCGCCAGAGCTGTGGCAGTTGCAGGTGTTGTACATCTGTTACCTGACCTCCTGGGGCTTGCTGATCTGGATGCCCTGCATGACCTTGAGTTGCCGGAGGAGCTCACCATGCTCTCATCTGTCATGGAGGAGGATGATGATGACAGAGATGATGTCACCCAGCTAGGGGGACACACACACAGCAGTGTCACAGCCATGCTAGAACAGTGGCCAAACGTACAGTGGCCATAGCCCCTGGATGTAACACTGCAGGTTGGTACTTCCCCACCCATCAGCCCCCGCCATTGGTCATGTCCCCTGCTGACAGGCTGGATGAGCACACCCGGCTCCTGCAGACATCCGTGGGGCAAAAGGCAGTGCTCAGGGAGGTGTGTCAGGGACTGCGGGTGTAGATGGATCTCTTGGCCCAGCACGCATCTGTGGGGCACTCCTGGATTGTTGGTGAGATGTGCTGACTGTGGGTGGAGCTGATTGGTGAGACTCACAAAACTGCGGGCAGGCTTTGAGAGGATTGCACAGGCCATTGAAGTGGGCTGTGCAGCCCTGGTGCCCAACCCACCCTGAGCAGTAACACGAACACTCCCACTACACAGTGTCACATGACTCCATTGCTGCTGATGGTTGTCCCCTGCCTCCAGTATCCCCCACACCCCTGGTTCCCATCTGGATTTCAGGGTGAGACCCCCACGAGCACCCAGTTACAGTCCCATGGGTCTACCTTAGCTAGGGTGACTGGGTCACCCTCTGTGGTGAGTGACATGCCAGAGGGGGTCACCCTGCTGAGGCATGGCCACCCATATGTCTGTGACGGCCGTGGTGGCACCCAGTGATGCCACTTGCGTGCAGTTGCCATGGCCATCATGCTATCCAAATTTTGCTTCCCACACACCCAGCTGTCCATGCTCAGGGCCGTGTGCTGTGGCACACGTGTGCACCGGTGGCATGCATATCTGTGCTGTCTGTGTGGTGTTCTGGGCATGTGTTGGGACACTGGTGTTGTTCTGTTGGTATGGGCATGAGTACAGCCTTGTATTTCTGTTATGCATGTGTGCTGGCAGGGTTCTCTGATCCATGCCATCCACCACAGTACCTCTGTGGGCCCCCTGTACATGCTGGCACTGCAGTGGCCACACGTGCATGGGTGTGTGCACACCCCATTGTGGTCCTGTCTACTGTGCTATGTCTGCTGATCTGCGCATGTGTCCCCCACCCCATGTGACACTGCCCACATTGGTCCTGCACTGTTACTCACCTGCGGTCACTAAAGTGCTCCTCCATGATTGTGTCCCTGTTCTGCCATGTCCTAGTGGCCAGATGTGTCTAGAGATTCCTGTCTGCCTCCAGCCAGTGGTTCTTCATCCTCTGAGCTGTTGCCCTTCTGTACCTGGAGATGTATTCCATGGTCAATGGCCATGTTGTGTAGCATGCAACAGGCCAGGAATATGCCACAGGCTTCTCTGGTCTGTATTGTAAGGTGCCACCCAACCTATCCAGGCATCAGAATTACATTTTTAGCATGCCAATAACACGTGCAATGATATTGCATGTCATGGTGTGTGCTTCATTGCACCTTTCCTCTGCCTCGGTTGAGGGATGACGTATGGTGGAGAACATCCATGGCTGAAGGGGGTATGCACTGTCACCTGGGGGGGGGAGCACAGCACATTAGTGTACATCAAGCATCTCCAGGGTGTACCACATGCCCATGCCTGTGCCTAGCTCTGCAAGCTCCATGTGACCACCCTTGCTGTCATTCCCAACCCCCCATCCCTGCAAGCCCTGTTATGCTGGTGGGTGCCCCGCATGTGTGTTGCATACTCAGCGCTTGATGGGAATGGCAAGGGTGCCCTCTGACATGTCCTGCAGTACACTTGTCCTGCCTATGTGGCCACCCTGGCACTGTTCTGTCCAGCTGTGGTGCTCTGCACTGCCACAGCCCTTATATGGCCCAGGCCCTATGTCACCACATGCCAGGCCACCTGTGCATGTTGTGTGTTTCCACTGCCCTGCCCCACCCCATGCACTAGCACCTCCCTCCTCGGCTGACTGTGGGTCCCAGTCCAGTGGATTCCCATGTCCCAGTGCACACCATGTCCATTGGCTGGTGTGGTTTCCCTATTACTGTTCCCCACTGTCACTGCTGCCAGTTGTATCGTGTGTCACTATGTGTTGTGTGGGCATGTTTTCCTGCCCCATTCTCCCACTAGGTGGCTCTCCACTCTCGAACTGGCAGCACAGGGCTGACCATTGCCAAATGTTGGCATCCTGTGCACTTCCAGGGTGCATGGCACAGACATTGATGATGCACCCTGTGGCACTGCACACCACCTGGCAGTTTACAGAATGTTATCCCTTTCTGTTGACATAGGTGACACTGTCGGGGCCAGGTGGTGCACATATTGCCACATGGGTACAGTCTATGACCCCTAGCATGCCTGGCATGCATGCCACCCTGTATAAGTTCTGCATGGTTTCTGTCCACTCTACCTGTGTGCTAGGGAATTTTATGTACTACGTAGCATGTGGCAGCAGGACGGTGAGAAATTGTGTGTGAATATGGGATGTAGTAGACTGTGTGATGCCAGTGGTGTCACCCACCAGTGTCTCGAAGGTGCCTGTGGTGAGCAAACACATTGCTGCTATCACCTTTGTCTCCACCGTCATGATGTGACTCCTGTGTGTTGGTGCCTGCAGGTTATCATGGAGCAGCTCACAGCTGTCTCAGCAGCACCCTGTTGAGTTTGTACTGACCCACAATCTCTGTGTCACTGAGCTGTTCATATGTGACACAGGCACGGTACTGTCTCTGGTGGGCATATCACCTATGGACCCTTTCTTAGCCACATTGTTGTTCTTCCTATCTCCTCACAGCCCTCTTGACTGCTGCCATTAAAAAGGGAGACCCATCCATGGCTGCTGCAGCTGCTATGCTGCTCTGTGCCTGTGAGTGGCTTGCACTTAGGCATGCTTTTCATGTGCTTAACTTTTTGCGTAGACTCTGCATGTTGTGCCGCTGATGCGTCTCTCGTTTGGACTGAATATTTGGATGTGCAGCACATTCATGGGATTGCTCCCTCCCCATGCACCACATATATTATAGCTGTACTTCAGCGCATCTAGAGATGGGTGATGCATCCCTGTCTGTTGAATATGATGCTGTGGTGCATCTGTTGGGATGCACTGTCACATCTCTGGATGCACCGCGCATCTCCTTCGAAACTGTGGGTCAAGATATACAATGCTACAAAGGAGCATGTTATCTAATGAATACTTTTTTCATAAAAGCACAGCAGATTTGTTATGCAACTCTTTCCTTTTTTAAAACCATGTTGTTCATTATCAATGTTTTCTATGAAGGGCATCCTTGATAATTATTTCTAAAATGTTACACTACACACTGGTCAAGCTGATTGGTCTGTAATTACTTACTAGACTCTTTATATCCTTTTTATGAATCAGAAACACATGTGCCATTTTCCAGCCTTGAGGTATTTTTCCCACATTTAATGATTCTTCCAACAGAAGTTTTAAAGGGAGAATTAAAAAATCAGATATTAAGAGGAGGCTAAAATATTACAGTCAGCACTTCATGAGTGGGAGGAATGAGTGGATAAAAACAAAATAGCATTTAACACAGATAAATGCACCGTAATGCATTTCGGCAATAAAAATATTAAAGCAAATTACACACTAAATGGGAAAACATTATGGGAAGTCACTGATGAGAGGGACGTAGGTATTACAATATCAAAAGACCTAAGCTTTAAAATTCATTTGCTGCCAGGTGGTAAAAAAAGCTAGCGGTATACTGAACTGTATTGACAGGCATATCAGTAGCAGAAGGAGGAAGGTGCTGGTCCTGTTGTATACATGACTGGTGAGGCCGCACATGGAATACTGTGCCCAATTCTGGTCACATGGGTATGAAAGGGAGGTAAAAGCTATCAAGAGGGTACAAAAGACAGCAACTTGGTTGATTTCAGATGTCAAAGACATGGAATGTAAGGAGAGGCTGATGGAACTGGGTCTGTATTCCCTGGAGTTCCACAGGCTAAGGGGAGTATGTGTTTGGTTTATAGGGCTATGTCTGAGGATGGGCTATGGGAACAGCTGGGACTGGATATTAGGGAGCAAAGTTACCACACTAGAGCCCACCCACTACAATTATCCGGGGAAAAGTACCAGGTCATGAAAAGAAAAAAAATGGTTTATTTTAAGAATGGTGCCGGTCTGGAATGGACTTCCAGTGGAAGTGGTAGCCAGTAAAAATATAAAGGAGTTTAAAACCAAATTGGACCGACACTTAATATCAAATGGGATTCAAGGGTATAGTTAGCACAGGGGCGAGCTATAAGGACTTTCGTCTTCTATGCTCTGTATGAACCTATGAAACCTATGGATATTATCTGTAACATGTGCACTGAGACATTGAGATCTTATGCGGTCCTGGGGAAGCATTTGTTTTTAATTTACTTATATTAACTTTGATCTCATCTGCTTGTATACTTAATTCTCCTTCTATTACAAACTTCTAGTTTGTCAGTCAACTTTGTTTTAAGACCACAGACCTCACAAAAATAATTATTAAATATGGTAGCCATTTCTGCATTTTCTTATACCTGACCATTATTATGTACAAGAGGCCTCACATTATTTTGTGGTTTCTTTAAAGAGTTTATATAAGCATAAAAGGCTTTGTAGTTATCCTTTTTGGCATTATATGCTAGGAGGTATTCTGTTTTACACCACCTTTTGATTTTTTGTAATGCTTCCAGTGTTATACTCATACCTAACAATAAGTGGCATAGATATAGTTTGTTCTTTTTGTTTATTATTTTTATATCCTTTTATTGAACCATGTGGATCTTTTTGTATTATTTTTACTTTTTTTAGCATAGGTATAAATTCATTACTGATTTGTGGGATAGTGGTTTTTATAAAGTCCCACATTTCTTCGATTAATTTCTTAGCCAATTTACTTCCCCAGCCTATGGTACTTAACTTACTTTTTATTTTACAAATATCAGCTTTGTTATATAAATAGATTTCAGTGCAACCATTTTGCATGAGTAGTTCATATTTTATTTGAAATTTTACAGATTTGTGGTCACTGATACCCAGTGGAGAACTAGTTTCACAATCTTTCATATTGATGTTGTCTGAACTTAGTATAACATCCAATATATGATGTCCTCTAGTAGGTTCTTTTACATGTTGTATTAAGTGTGTTCTGTTACAAACCTCTATAAATGTATATCCTATTGTACTAGTTCCTGAATAAGTACTCCAATCTATTTAGCTCATATTAACATCTCCCATTATTTTATTTTTTTATTTACTGCACATTTTGTCCGCACCAGTGTCGGGACTATCAGCCCGGTCATGGTCCTCACCGCCCTCCACTTCCATATGAGCAGTGCATTCCCCATTACCACCTTAGTTTGCCCTCCAGGGCAGGGTCACAGGACCGGCCAAGGTGTCACAGACATTGGTCAGGCTGGGAAGTCGGCCTGAGACCTGATAAAGGAGTGGTAAGGGGGGCATCATGGAGGTGCTGGCACAGTGATTTTTCCCATTTTTTTCATGGGGGTGGGTCATGCAATGACATCCTATGTCCACCCCCACCCCCTAGACGTCCAGACGCTGGCTGCTTGTGGTACCCTCTACCTCTGCCAGGGGTCCATCGAGCACCGGACATTCTCCCCACCCTCCCCCCGGTGAAGGAGAGCAGTCCATGTGATGCTCCATACCTCTCCCCCAGTCAGCACTCTGATGACATAGGTCCATTCCTGAACTTGGGTTACCGGCATCACAAGCATAAATCCAATCGCTGCACCAACAGGCCAGCAACATTTCCCATTACAACCATATATCCCAGCTCCCCTGCATTCTCAACCTCATTCATAATAGTTTTTGTAACCTCAACTGTACTCCCAGGTGGTCGATAAATAGTGTTTATAATGCTAGGATGTGCACAACCTCCACCTATTTTGTTTAACCCAAATGATCTCTGTGTTACTTTGAGTTTTACTTTATGAGAAATATCACCGTAATTAATGTTATTTCTAATATACTGTATATAGCTACTCCTTCTCTTCTTTCATGAGTCCTATTAAAACTATAGAGATTATAGCCATCAAGGTGTACACCCCAATGTTCTTGATCTGTCCAACATATCTTTGTAATACCAATAATATCACAGGGATTAGTGTTAATAAGTGCATGACGTTCGTCAACTTTATTGTTCATACAACTGGCATTCAGCATTAACACACTTAGTCCATTCAGCATTTTATTTTTTTGTCCTTGAAATGTTTGAGTTTTTTATTTCTTTTCGCTAGCTACTTCTTGTGAGTGTTCCCCCAACTTGTTTAGTTTAAACTAACACTACTGTTTCCTCTTCCTCTGCTTCATCACTGCACCAGAATTTCACTACCTACTCAATTCTGACTGTCATGTTGTTCCTGTAATGATGTCCTTAGTCCCTATGTATCCCCTGCATAAACTGTAAACCTTTATTATGTTGTTAAACATGTTTTATACCAATGTGGCTTTATTTCAGTGTACCTATTGTGCAACCTGTCCATACCTGAAGAGGCTCCAATAGAGCTGAGTACATCTGTTTTTATTTTATTTTTATTTTATTGAGATCTCATATTACAAGTACTTTTCAGCCAGAGGCTCATTTACAAAGGTTCCACATCAATGGGTTGATGGTAACAACAAGCATATTCATGATGATCACAATACAATAACATACACAGGTTACTTAGCAAACAGTAGGTTATCAGGTGGTACAATAAAAGTTATTATTGTTTACAAACAGTGGTGGTAAGACAAAAATCAACATAGCAAACAGAAATCTTCATATCAAACTTTCAGTATCTTAGCAACCAGAATGGCTTCATCAGAGGACAAGGGGGCAAAGGTGAGAGGGAGGCCTGAGGAAAGGGAGGAGAGTTAGGTGAGATTAGGTATGTGAGAGGACAGGTAGATGAGAAAGGATGGGTTGGGAAGGGCAGGAGTGGTGAGGGGTAGATCCTACCTACTGGGAGAGTAATGAGATGGTGAGATGAGGAGCCTGAGGGTATGGGTAGGAGAAAGTGTCAAGGAACTTATAAAACGTAAAAAGTGCTGCCAATGAGACTGTCAGGTAAGACTACCAGGTAACTGAGTTTAGATCTGACAATCACAATAACTCAGTTCTGTAAGGAACATTTTCAGCTTCCACTTAAAGAGGACAATTTTAGGTTCAGTTAGTACTTTTGAGCAGAGGGAGTTCAGCCAATAGGGAGCTCGATACTCGAACAATCTCTGTCCTTGCAAAGTGTGACAGAAGGGTACCTTAAAAAGCTGGGTGATTTTTCCTGTAGTGGAGCAGGAATTAGCTGCCACATTCAAGAGTCTTTATACTCCAGGGGGAGTAAGGCACATGGTAGTTTTTTTGGCAATGAGGCAAGTCTGGTACTTCAATCTGCAAATGAGGTTGAGCCAGCCTGAGTCGGTATACAAGTCTCATGTGTGAGTGAGCCTGTGTGCCCTTGTGATCAGCCTGCATGCCTTGTTCAAAGCTATTGTGAGTCTTTTAAGGGTGGAATCAGATGCTGAACCATACACAACCAGACCCTAATCTATAATGGAGATTACTGAGGAGTTAACTACTAGTATTAAAGCTTCAGCAGGAAGGCATTTTTTATGCCTGAGAAGTAAACCTATTCTTGAGTTGATGGCTTTGGCCACATGGTCAGCATGATCTGTAAATGATAAATTGCTGCCGAGTGTCACCCCTAGACATTTAAATGTTTGGACAAGGTCTAATGGGGTGTTCAGATTATTACGGATGGTGAGATGGTATGTTCTGTTTGTTTTGGGTAGTTGAAAATAACATTTTTTTTTTATATAATTCATAAGTAGTTTATTTTGTATAAACTAAGTTTAAACTTATGTGAAGTTCTTCTGCAGCTGGTTCTCCAATGACAAAGGGTTAGGGTCAACAGTAAATAGTTCCTCATCATCCGTGTATAAGAAGATATTGCCTTAGAAAACCTGGGGCAAATGGTTTATAAAGAGGCTGAAAAGCACCGGGCCTAAAATAGACCCTTGGAGAACCCCCGTGTCAACCTGACAGCTTACTGAGAGTACACCGTCAATTTTCACCTGTTGAGTCCAGCTCATGGGGTAGCTGCTGAACCAGCTAATGGTTTCAGAGGAGATCCTGATGTTAGACAGTAGTCTAAGCAGCAGTTTATGGTTTACAGTGTCAAAGGCCTTTGTGAGAGCTATAAAGGATGCACCTACCATTTGCCCACAGTCTAATGCCTTGTAGCGCCATGGTGGTGCTGTGTGACCTTCAAAATGAATGCTGTTGAGGGCATTGTAACTGGTAGTTGTCAAGATAGTCTACCAGATGGTCATATACAATGGGCTCAAGTGCCTTGGATAAAGGGGGAAGGATAGATATGGGTGGTAGTTTGTATGAGAGGCTCTATCCCCGCTTTTATGGACCAGAGTAACCAAGGTCACTTTCCACTTATGGGGGAAACTTTGCAAGCCTTAGTGAAAGGTTTAGAATGTTTTTAAGAGGTGTGAGCAATATGTCAAGTGTGAGGGAGATTAACTTTGAGCAAGCATGTCCCCACTGTGTCTAGATTTTCCTAGCACACGTGTCAGGAACTTCTCCGCTTCCCACTCAGTAATGATTTTAAAATAGAAGCGGGTGGTGGGGCCCAGGGGTTGGTGTTCACCACCCTTACTGTGGATTGTGTCAGTTTCCTCAAAGTATTCAGGGAAAAGTACATTACTCAGGTCAGAGAAGGCATTGTTAAAGGTATTAACAATTTTTTTCTGATCCTGTGTGATGGTACCATTTATATTTAGTATAGTGGGTGGCACTTTATTAGTTTTTCCAGTTAATGTTTTCATATTTTCCCAGACGTTTTTTCCATCACCCCAAGATGAACCAGCTAATGGTTTCAGAGGAGATCCTGGTGTTAGACAGCTGTCTAAGCAGTAGTTTATGGTTTACAGTGTCAAAGGCCTTTGTGAGAGCTATGAAGGATGCACCTACCATTTGCCCACAGTCTAATGCCTTGTAGCGCCTTGTAAGTTCCTTTTTGAAGTGGCATCTTTTTGCAGAGTGTATAGCTCTAGTATAGATATTTCTTGCTTTTTTTTAGTTTTGGATATCTGTCTGTTTGCCTGTGGCCCATGCTAGGTGCTGAAGATTATCCCTGATTTACATTAGTTCAATTAGTTGAGGTGTGTCCCAGGATTTGCTTGTACTTTTGACCTTATACTTCCTAGCAGGGGCATAAAGATCGTAGCCTGCATTAAACTTGTCAATGAAATAGTCAAGGGCATCATCAATGTTAGCACTGGATTCAGTTGGAGACCACTCTTGTTGCATGAGTAAGGATTATAAGTTTACAAGTTGTCCATTCTTTATTACTCTGCCTGTTATGGTTTTGGCAGGTGTTTTCATTGCTTTGTTAGACCATGTGCATACTATTGGAGAGTGGTCACTAATCGAGTCTGGAAGTGCTGTAGTCTTACAGATTCTGTCCGGGTGGCTGATGAGAACGCAGTCTAGTAACGTGCCTGTCCCAGTGTGATAGTTTGTTCTGGTGGAGGATTCAACCATTAGTTTTGCATTGATGGCAGAGATTGTATCTCTGTGGGGCACTGCATCCGGGTAAAACCAGTTAATGTTAAAGTCCCCCATAACTATCACCTCAGTATTGTTAGGTAGTTTGTTAATATAATCTACAATTCCCTTAAAGCCATTAGTCTGTTCTTTAGAGGGGATATAGGCTGACCCCACTGTGAGACCTTTATTGAGATTTCTGAGTAGCAGTTTAATTGCCAGCGCGTGTACATTTTTATCACCATTAGGATTAGGAAGAGCATGATCCTGTAGAGTGTTCCTGATATAGATAGCACAGCCCCCAGCCCACTTACTGATCCGATCTTGCCAGGAGAGGGTATACCCTACAAGGGAGATTGCTGAGTCCGGGACCATGGGGAGTGAGCCATGTTTCAATGACTGCTAGCACATCAAGCCTGTGTTGTGTAACCCAGTCCTGGAGTATCATACTTGGAGAGCAGACTATAGATACTGAGTGATGCTATTTTGAGGGTTCCTGGCTTTCTAGAGTGGTAATATGAATTTCGTTCTGGACCAGGGTTGGGGTGTATGTTTTCTGACATAGTAGCAGCAGCATTGTGACCAGCATGACCTGAATTTTCAATAGTTTCAGATTAGCTGCAAGCTTATGCTTGTTGTTCCTCAGTTTTAACCTGACACAGACAATGGTCAGACTGTGGGTTGACAAAGGGAGAGAGAAATTATTGTAAGTGGCTAGTAGAGGCCCCTCCTTGGAGTGGAGAGCCACATAAATCTTATTGGGAATAGAGTGCATAATATTGTTTGCAGGGGTGTCATAGGAGCCCATTATTAGTGTAATACTTAAGTCAAGCTTGGGCTTTCCATCGCCTACTGCATATATAAGTACAGTATTAGTAAACTTAGTGTTATGCCTACAGCTTTAGGTGCATTCATTATTGAAATGGCTACTCAGGATGTAAGGAGTTAGCAGGAAAGGTAAAAAAGATGCTAGCCTATCACACGGATCTGGTCCATTTAAAGAGGGGGCGGTAGTGTCTATGAGTCATACACTGCAGGAATGCAGGTGGGGGGGGACATTTGGTTTAAAGGTATGGTAAAAACCTTAATGAATAGGTGCTGTGTTGCTGTCTCTGGTGCAGAGGGTTAGAGGTTCAGATCACTGCTCTGTCTAATGGAGAAATGTGTCAGGCTGGTTGTTGTTGAAGGCTGACAGTAGGGACAATGGTAAAACAATGATCAGCACAGTACAAGTGGAGAAAATTAAGCTGGAGTTCTAGGGTGATTTGCTGGCACAGCAATGACTCCTAGTGGCTGCAGACTATAAGCTGTAGCTGTTAAAATTGTGAGATAGGTTCAGAAATATGTCAGTGTCAGTGGCTCAGCAGGTTGCACACTCGCCTCTGAGGACGGAAGATCAGAAAGCTATGGGTTCTATCCCCACAACAGGCACTTGGGTTAAATTCCAATACTGATACTGTAGTGAAGAATGAGGAGGGTGCTGCACTCCTGAGGTGCAGTCTTTTGGATGAGACGTTAAACTGAGGTCCCGTCTGCCTGTTCAGGTGGACGTTAAAGATCCCATGGCACTTCTTGAAAAGAGTAGGGGATACTTTTATTAGGATAACAAAAACATTCATACAGAATTATATCAAATACAACATAATATTATATATACATATATATATATATATATATATATATATATATATATATATACACACACATATACCAAAAACTCGTCACCAAAGCCACATAAATCCATTGTTGCCACCATATTCAAAAACCATAAAATAACTCCCACCAACATCTTAAAAAATAACCCAACACATCCCCACCACCTAAGCTCCTATCCTGTCCAAATATATACATAAGAAAAACTACATTTCAGAAGAATATCCTAAAATTCATACATATATCTATTAGCCTACCCACTCAACATTTTTCCATAATGCAGAACATAAGGCTTGCCCTAGAGTGCGCTGTTCATACCCATACACTTTGTCCAATTCTTCCTGTATTTTAAACAGCACCTCATTCATCTGAACCTCCGTAGTTCTCAGGAATCTAAAACATCTCACCTACCATATGGACTTCTTTATGCAAGCGAGGATTACGTATACAGTACTGCTGTTCCATTTCTACCATGCTAATGGTAATTGACCTAAAATTAAGATCTCATAAGTCATGTTCTGAAATATTACTTCCCCCCATAAAGCTACTAACATCTGTCAAAAACCTTGTATATATTCACACTCAAAAACAGATGTTACATTGTTTCCAATTGTCCCTGGCAATCCTGATTTCCACAACCTTTTTCACCCAACTGCTTGTGCTTTTGGTTATTTATAACATCAAGTATTTGATAACCACAAAGCCAGTTAGTATCTTGCATCTTCAAGGGGATCCTGGGTTCTATTATACTACCCAACAAGTGTACTATGTTAATACTGGACACCACCTAAAATACTGGGTCCTCAAAATAATGTTTCTCCACAATACTTTTGTAAAAATGCTTCTTATCCTTACTTAAAAACCAATGTAACTCTATTTTCCACGTTTGAATATATTTTAACGTGGTTTGTAAATACATAGGGAGGTTTTTGTCAGAAACATGCCATTTCCACCTCCCCCAAGATTGTAGAAAAGGTGTGCCCCATAATGACATGCAAAGTGTACCCATAGCTGATGCCTCCATCGAAAAGGATTTTATCGAACTGTAAAAGAAATTACCAAACAGAAACACCAAAGGATGAATCATGTTCAAACCCCCATATTTCCAGGCCCTATAGGTGTGTGCTCTTTTAATGGGATTTAATCTACTCCTCCAAAGTAGAAGAAAAAAATGACTCATAACTTTGGCATGCATGCTAAATGGCAAAGGAAAAACGTGAGAAACATACAGAAAAACTGGGACTATGTATGCTCGCAGTAGGAAAACCCGTTTCCGCCTAGTCATTTTCCATGTTTGCCATGACGTCACTTTCTGTGATGCAAAATAAAAAACATTCTCCTAATTAACACTCTCTGCTCCCATCATACCAAAATAAAGACCTAAAATTTTAACTTTCTCTCTTTGGTCATACTTATGGAAAAGGTGTCCACCTCCTGGGCTGAACCTAAAATCAAAACCTTACTCTTTCCCTGATTAATCCCAATACCCATCACATTTGTTAATTGTCCTATCATCTGCAGGACCTTTTTCCCTGAATCCAAATCTGCTACTGCAAATATGCAGTTATCTGCATATGCTGTAATTTTATTACAAAACACCCCAGCTAAATTCCAAATAGGTAAGCTATCCCTATCAGATTCTATTAACCGTAAAATTGGGTCTAATCCAAAGACATATAAAAGAAGGCTCATAGGACAGCCTTGTCGAACCCCATTCCTAACCAGAATCGGAACCCCAAGATGTCCATTGATCAAGGGCATGACCTGTGCATCTATATATAATGTTTTTAACAAATTTATCAGATGACTAGGTATGCCATAATGTCGCAGTACCGCCCAAACATACTCCTGTCTAATAGCATCAAAGGCAGTCTCCTGGTCAATGGACAACAGGTATCCATCCAATCTCAACCTTAACCCCTGATACACAATCTCTCATATAGTGACTAAATTATGCACAGTATTCCTTCCTGGAATCGCACAAGTTTGGGCTGGTATTTTCACTGTTTGTGCCAATCTGGCCAACCTGTTAAAATCTTTGTTAATATGTTATAATCTGATGTAAGGAGAGTGAGAGATCTCCAATTTTTAATATCATGGGGATCTCCTTTTTTATACAGAAAGGTCATGACCCCCTCCTTCTTACTGGGAACTAATCTGTTCTCCTGCCACATAGACATATACACCTGCTGTAGCCAAGGTGCTAAAATATCAATAAAGAGTTTATAAAAATCATTCGGGATACCATCCCAGCCTGATGTAATTCGAGCAGAAAACTTGCTTACTACTGCCCTAATTTCTTCCTCTGTGATAGAGGCAACCACTATTAAGGTCTCCGCTGATGACAATGGAGGAATCTCTAAATGTTCAAAAAAAGAGTATGTTTGTTCTAGTCCCTGTACCTAGAATTTTGCCTGAACATGTGTCTGTACAACCTGCTGTATCACCCATTTATCTTGTATTAAAGCACCTTAATCAGTCTTTAATCCAGCAAAAAATATTTTCCCTTTTTTCTCCAATTTCACATCATATGGATTGACCTGTTCTTTTGTTCCTCTGGTCTGAAATTGCTGCTGCTTATCCACCTTACATCCTTTCTCTTTGTGAAAAGCATACATCTTTGCTTTAAGTAATTCATGTTGTTCCAAGGTGTCACTCCCCCTATCATAGGTTTGTGATAGTAGCCTTAAATATCGAGCCCTCCATCCTAAATATTGCACATACTTAGATCGAGCCCTAGCCCCTGACCTTTGAATAAACCAATCTTTAAGATCTCACTTGGTATCTTCCCACCAATCAATGGGGCTGTCATACAAAAAGGTAATGTCAGCTCTTAATTTAAGGAGCTCTCTAAAAGCTTGTTGGAAGTCTGTTATTTGTAGTAGTGTCACATTTAGTTTCCAAACCCCCCTCCCAATGTATAGTCTTTGTTGTCGTCCCATAACTACTTGGACCGCCACATGATCCAATGTTTCCAATGGGAACACAGAAACCCCTGTGCTAGTAATTCTGTCAGACACAAACCAAAAATCTATCCAAGAGGAGAGTCGACCCTTATAAAAAGTATGACATGGTTCAACTTTTAATAAGTCATAAATATCACACAGTTTATTTTGATCTATAATTCTTTTTAGAGTATGTGTCACTAAATACTTTTTTTGTCTGCCTCCCCCAATCTCTATTAGTAAGTCCACAATTAAAATCACCCCCCATAACACCAATTTCGAGGTATTCAGATGTTGCCCAATCTCCTTAAAATGGGCTGAACGTTCTGCCTTTGTTTGAGGACTATATATGTTAATTAGTCGATATGCATTGTTGTTCAAGATCACATCAACTATAAAGGCCCGACCAGGATGAATATCTAAGACTTGTAAGATTTTAATGTTAGTTCCCTTAAACAGAAAACCTACTCCTGAGCATAGATTTTCTCCTAATGACCATAAAGAAGACCCTCCCCTTCAGTCCTTCTGTGCCATTTTGATGTCAGCCAAAGTATGTAGTCTTGTATCTTGTATAAAGAAAATCTGCCCTTAACTGGCAGCTAAGCATGCAAAGGTCACTTTCCTTTTCTCTGTTGATTTAATACTATTTACATTAATAGTAATAAATGAAAAGCACCCTGCCATAAAGGAAAATAAAATGTAAACATTAGAAAACTTAGTATGTAAACAACATAATTTCTACTTTTTCCTCTTTTTAGGTTTAGATTTATCCCTAACCCCCACTTCCTGCATCCCCTCAGGCTGTGAAAAGGCAATAGATGAAATATCAGATTCCATGTCCTCATCCTCTACCCCCATACCTCGCAACTGTCCCTGATTTTCAGGGATGTCCCTGATTTTGCCTCAAAATTTTACTCTGTCCCTCCTAAAATTTGTGTTTCCATGGCTAAACAGTGGAAATTGTAAGCACAAAATAATATCAAGCATTAAAGTTACAGACTTGTTCTTTAGAAAATGCATTCTGCACTAAGCCCCATATTCTACCAGTTTTCTGGGGGGATATCTCTAATTTTTAAGATGTGTCCCTGATTTTGGTCCTTTGTCCCTGATTTTTTTAAGCCTTATCCCTGATTTGTGAGGCAGAAGGTTGAGAGGTATGTCTACCCCTTGTTCAAACAGGGCAGCATACCAATTCCCTAATGGGACAGGATCTGATTCAGAATGAACGGGTTGGTTTTCCCCCATATGCTTCCCTGACCTAGGCCTGGTAACATGTTGAAAGGGGGGTCTTGTGTCACTTCTGGTGGTGGCTTGATATTATCAGCAACCTCTCTCCCCCAGGATTCTGCTTTCCCACCTGACAGGATCCTTCTTGTATGGATACTTCTTGGGGAAGAAGAGGTGGAGAGGAGGGGGTCTACAATCACACCATCTCTGTGTATGTTGATATCTTCCTCCAATGTGTTGGGGTCTATCTTAGGGGCAGATTGATTTCCAACCAAGACCTCAGAATTGGGAACAGATTTTCTTTCCTTGGTTACCCTTTGTGGTTTAGGATCCTGTGGAGCTGAAGTCATCATCAATTCTTTCATACGCATCTGTTCCTTTTGTGCAGTGGCTACATACACATCCTGCTCTCCCCCTTAGAGCTTGGTCTAAACTATTGTGAGATGCCCATGAGCATGTACAAAATGTGTGCCCATGCTCCTCACATGGATTACATCTCATTGGTTGATGACAATGTGCACCAGTGTGACCCACTTCCCCACACAAACCACATTTTTGTTTGTCACAAACATTACTTAAGTGTCCCACATCTCCACATTTAAAACATGCACGTTGCTGTCCAGGATAAAAAATCACCCCCCTATCCCTTACCAAAAAAAAAAACAATTTGGCAGGTGTTGTGTTTGATCTTGCTCCATTTTCAAAGTTACTTGATATTTCCAGCCCCCTGTCAGTAACTGTTCATCGTCTAGGATTGGCTCTGGATAACCTTTCACCACACAATGTTGTTGTAACCAGTACATGATGTCCACAACATTAACCCCCTCATTGTGAAATAGAATAGTTATTTTCTTTGTCAAAGGTTTTGTTAGTGGTATGGCCAAGAAAGGCCTCCATAGGGGAGAGTGCTTCACAGTTTGGTACTGCTTCCAAAATATGTCTAAACCTGCTGGTTATTTAAAGCTTATGTCAAACAAAACATCTTCTGGTACATGGATTAGAGAGTAAACTTCATACACATAGTACTTCATGCTTCCCTTCAACAACTCCCTGCCCACAAAATGCCTGTCTGGGACCTCTGATATTTCTCCATGAAATTTCAGCTGGACAGCATTTTGCCTAGCTGCCGGCTCTGATGCTTGTCGTACTTCTTCAGGGAAGAACTGCTCATTTGTTCTCCCATGCCAAACCTTTTTAGGTGGGATCGATGCTTCTATAGGTTCTACCTGAGCTTGCAGGGCCTCTACTTCCCCAGGTTTCTTTAGAAATTGATGATCCTCACTCTTATGGGGGGGAAACTTCCAACAAAGGGGTATCACCTTCTAAACCCCTAATCTTGGTAAGAATTGGATTCTGGTCTGAAAGATCTGTCAGTATTGTCTTAGATGCTGGGGAGCATTGTCCTGGCATTATATCAGGTGCAGGTGACTGTTCAGTCATGAATGGCCTATCAGCGGCTTGTGTTATTAAATTTGATAAGAAACCACCATTTTTCAAACTGGAAAGATTTGCATCCCACCCAGCGCCAGTCAAACCTTTAACCTATCCAGCTGCTTCTAAAGCTGAGTCCACCCAGCTTTCTGGCGTGGATGAAGGGCCGGCAATTGGAGCAGACATAACTTGTTTTGCCTGGGAAGGAGAACTGCAACACAATTCTGAATGTACAGTTTTTGCTTTTTTTAATTTCCTGCTCCCATCCTTCCCTGCCCCTTTATGACCCCCTCCACTAGGCATAACTCCAGTGTTAAAATGAACTTGTACATCTGATGCTCCCTTACTCCCACCATCCATATTTCCAGTAATAATGCTATTGCTAAGGTTTCTATCATGATGCACTTCCTCTTGCTGTACAACTTTAAACAGACTTTCCTCTGTACACATTACCTCCTTACTCTCATCCGAGACTGCCACTGTATTTATAATTTCCTGCACGCTCGGAGAGCTAATCGGATCTACAGCGATCACTGCCACAGCTTGTTCTGCTTCTCTCCAGCCTTCTTGCTGTTTCTTTTCTTCAGCCCTTAATCGCATCACTTGTTCTGAGGCTGCTTGCCACTGCAAGAGCTCTTGTGCAAGACGTTTTCTCAACAAATCCAGTTTAGATTCCTTCTCCTGAATCATGCGATGGATTTCATCCTCCAAGGCCAAAGAGGGAGGCACAGTAGGCCTGGTAGAAACTATTAGTAAATTTCTTTCAGAAAGATCCTCATCCTCCATAGCATCCTCCACTCGCTCATTTGCCAATTCATATTCATCATCCTGATCGATATCCATCCTGCTCCTGGTCACTAAAGAATGGAGAGCCAAGGAGGAGACCAGCTCCTCAGCCTCCTAGACATCCTGCTCCTTTGCTGATCTTAGCACACTGGCCACCAAATCCTCAAGCACAGCACCCTGTAGCAATGAGTAGGGGAATTTCCCCAGTGATTTGGCCAAATTTCTCCCATTCACTAAAATAAATATCACCAACAGCTTAATCTGGTTCAATTTCAGTTGGTTACCATCTGTATCCCCCTTCCCCCAATCGCCCCTGAAAAATGGACTTCTAGTCTTAGTGGGCCTACCAGGTCAGAAAAATTCAATAAGTAAATAAATAAATGTCCAGTCATGTGATTGATAAATTCAGAGAGGGAGTAGACAGCGACACCTAGTGGGTGATCAGTATAAGGAACTAGTGGCAAAATAGCCTGGACTATAAAACTAGAGCCAATCCTGGTGGGGGGGGGGTGTGGCAGGCTACTGCAATAAGCCAGGTAGTGTAGCTCAGCAGAAAATTAATTAGGAGAGAGACAGAGGCCCACTACCTTCTGCTTGTTGTGCAGCATCCAAGAGTCGGTGGGGGGGGTAGCTGGAACAGAAAGCCTGAGGGTGAAGACAAGAAATGAATTGTAGGCAGCTAATCCAGTTTACAGAGACACAAAGGCAATTGAACAGAGACAGAAGGGATGGGGAAGGAAGCAGAGTGCTCAGAACAGCACAGCGGAACAGGGCACAATTCAAATTAGAATACAGCAGCAAGTGAAATCACAAATATACTGTAAGTAAGCAATAACAAGCTACAGGCTATGTTTGTCTCCTTCTGACAAGGAACCTTTGCAAACGAGCACTTGCGCTCAAAGTTCTTCACCAATTTCTCAAAAAAATAAATAAAACAAATAAATAAAAAACTGAATCGATTTAGACACTGTTTTAATCTTTCAGCATGAATCCCATTTATATTTAAATGTAGCCCAACTCTTGAGTATACTTTGTTTCTGTTCCTAAATGATTTTCTGTTGTCTATAAATGACAAATCTTCACTATTGCACCATTTTGATAATCTAATATTCATTCTTTCAGTTATAAGACTCTTTTCTGGATGTGCCTTAGACACAGGTAAAAAACCTGATATGGCTATCTGGTGGCCTTTTCTTTTGAGTCTTTTTTCTAGTTCTGTAAGATCCATATAGGTATCTTTCGTATGTGCCTTTCCAATGTCACTGGTCTCTACTTAAAGAATAATGGCTGATTTCTTGGGTAATTTCAGTTTTTTCATACTTTCTGAGATATCTTGTATTCGTGCTCCTGGTAAGCAGGTGACAGCAGTATTTTATTTGTCATGTTTACATATATGACTTTCAGTAAATCTGATTATCGAGTCTCTGATAACCAATCTCTCAGGAGGTAGTACCTTCATCTGCCTGAACTGAATTTCTTCGCTTTGAAGTGGGGTGACTCTCTTTGAGGTTAAAATTTAGGGTGCATCCTTCTGTGTATGGCCTCTGATGCTTTCCATATTTCTTACCATTACCTGTGTCCATTCATTATCATTTCCTAACCTGTTTTCTCTGTCTTTTTTTTAACGTTGATCATTTTCTAGTGGGCTAGTGGGGGTTACAATATCTTCCTGGATTGTTTTTCTTTTTAATTTATTTGATACTTTTACTAATGGGTTCTCTGCATCAATGAAGTTTACAGATTACACTCAACACAGACACTCCCAAAAAATGGAAGATGAGGGGGCTCTATTGTTACTCACACAGGGAAGTGCACTTAAACTACCTCAGAGCTGAAAAAATTTGTTGCAAAACTCATAGTCCAACAAGATTTATGTTGAACAAAATGGGGTCAGCACAAGGTAATAAGTGAAAAAATATGACCATTTATTCAATATTACCAATTCACCACCAAGTCAGTACAAAAGTATTTACATATGCTAGACTGCATGCTGCGTACTGCCAAAAAACCATAGAAAGCAGTTCAGCTCACCACATACAAAACATGGGCAGAGTCAGTGTGAAAAATGGCTTAAGGCGCTCTTACAGCTTCAGTGTTAGATGGTAAACTTACTCCCGTGGTGCCCACATACAAATCCTGTCACTATCCTGGTCGTAACTTCGACCTCACTCCAAAACAAGGAAAAAGAAGACAGTGATTAGCTGGCACACACCATAAGGACTAAAAACATCTAACCGGATTAAAGAAACCAAAATAAATGCTGGTGCACCACCGAGACTCCTCAATGCCGCACTTTCTGGTAGGACTTATGTGACAGGATTGGTGGTGAATTGGTAATATTGAATAAATTGTCATATTTTTTCACCTATTACCTTGTCAAGAGTGCTGACCTCATTTTGTTCAACATAAGTCTTGTTGGACTATAATTTTTGCAACAGAGTTTACAGCTTCCTGAATAGTAGCTAGCTCATTCATGGGAATAAGTTTGTTTTTCTATTTATCATTTTTTCCTGCATAGTGCCTAGAAGAGAACATTTTGCACGTACATGACTAGATACCTTTTTTTGTACTTCTTCAGTCGTGTACGGTTTGCAATGTGATAATTTAGTTATAGACCCTTCCTGTTCTAATAGATCTAATTTGTCTTTTATTTGCACCATGCTCCCAGTGTCAGCTACAATGTTGCAAGATAAAATAAAACTTACTGTGAAAAAGCAACAATTGAATCCTTAAAAGGGGGTGGCCTGCTCCCTCTGTTCCCTTAGCGCATGCAGGCAAACACATGCTTGCCTCTGCCTACACATCTCCTAGGCTCTGTGCTCACCTCTGCTTGCAGAGGCATAGGAACATAGAAACATAGAATTTGACGGCAGATAAAGACTGCTTGGTCCACCCAGTCTGCCCATTTCCCTACCTACTGGATAAGCTGCAGATCCTAGTTAACCAGCAGCCTACTTCTTCCTACCCCCACTCCCTAGAATGGCCTTATCACTGTCCCATGCATGCTTGAATTCCACCACTGTTTTTGACTCCACAACCTCCTCTGGAAGGCCGTTCCATGCATCCACAACCCTCTCTGTGAAAAAATACTTCCTTAAATTACCTCTGAGCTGCCCCCCCTCTATCTTCAAATTGTGACCCCTTGTTCTCGCACACCTCTTTTTTTGAAAGATGCTACCCTCTTGGACTTTGTTGATTCCCTTGAGGTACTTATACATTTCTATCATGTTCCCTCTCTCCCTCCTTTCCTCGAGGCTATACATATTAAGCTCCTTTAGTCTCTCTTCATATGTCTTCTGGTGCAGACCCTGCACCATTTTAGTTGCCCTCCTCTGGACAGCTTCCATCTTGTCTGTCTTTGCTGAGATTGGGTCTCCAGAACTGCACGCAGTACTCCAGATGGGGTCTGACCAGCTGTCTGTACAGAGGGATAATAACTTCTTGTTTTCTACTGGTGATGTCTCCCTATGCATCCCAGTATCCCCAGTCCTCCTTGCTGCCCTCTCACATTGCTTGCCCTCCTTTAGGTCATCTGATATGACTACCCCAGGTCCCTTTCCATTTTTGTTGTTGTTAGTATCTCACCCCCCCCCATTGTGTACTCTTTCCCTGGGTTTTTGTTTCCCAGGTGTATTACCTTGCACTTTTTAGCATTGAATCTAAGCTGCCATACATTTGACCATTCCTCTAACCTTGCCAAGTCCCTTCTCATCCTTTCCACCCCACCTTGTGCATCAACTCAGTTACAGATCTTTGTGTCATCTGCAAAGAGACATACTTTTCCTTCTAGTCCCTCTGCAATGTCACTTATAAAGACATTGAAGAGGACCGGTCCTAATACTGAACCCTGCGGTAGCCCACTAGTAACCCCTTTCTTCATAGTGGACTCCATTTACTATTACTCTCTGTGTCCTATTCTCCATCCAATTCTTTACCCAGGCTATCATCTTGGGACCCACTCCCAGGCTGGCTAACTTGTATATTAATCTTTTGTGTGGTACTGTGAAATGCCTTGCTAAAGTCTAGGTAGGCCATGTCCACAGCCCTCCCTGATCTACTACTTTGGTCACCCAGTCAAAGAAATCTATCAGATTCATCTGACATGACCTTCCACTGTGAATCCATGCTGCCTAGGGTCCTGTGCCCTCTGGCCTCTAGATACTTGACAATTCTTTCCTTCAAAAGTGATTCCATCATTTTCCCTATCACTGAGGTTAAACTAACAGGTCTATAGTTTCCTGCTTCTGCCTTGATCCCACTTTTGTGAAGGGGAATCACATCTGCCCTCCTCCAGTCCTCAGGTACCACCCCATCCTCCCATGATTTGTTAAAGAGGGTAGTCAGTGGTGTCACTAGTTCTACCCTTAGTTCTTTTAGAATTCTGGGATGAATCCCATCAGGCCCCATTGCTTTGTCCACCTTCAGTTTTAAGAGTTCTTTTATAACCCTTTCTTCTGTAAATAGGCTGGTATCAACTTCTGTATCCAGAGTGTTTCTACTGTTTGTTTTAGGTACCTCCCCCTCTTCATTTGTAAATACTGAGCAAAAATATTTGTTTAGTATCTCTGCCTTTCACAGTCTCCTCTGCCCACCCTCCCTCCCCTTTATTAAGCCTCACTATCCCTCCCTTGGTCTTCCTTTGCTCCCTGATGTACCTATAAAAGGTTTTATCCCCCTTCTTAACTGAGTTGGCTATCTTTTCCTCGGTTTGGGCCTTTGCTGTTCTGACTGCCTTCCCAGCTTCCTTTTGCTTTAACTGATACAGTACTCTGTTCTGCTCCTTCTGCGATTCCTTGTACTTCCTGAATGCTTTCTTTTTCTCTTGAACCTTCACTGTCACTTCCTTTGAGAACCATAGTGGTTTCTTACATCGTTTTGTTTTGTTTATTTGCTTCACACAAAGGCTCGTTACCTCTGTGATGGCAGTTTTTATTATTCCCCATTGTTCTTCCACCCCTCCTTCCTGCCCATTTGCTAGTGCATTCCTTAGGCACTCACCCATTTTGGCAAAGTCAGCCCTCCTAAAGTCCAGTACTTTTGCCTTTGTATGGCTTGACTCTATTGCTGTGTTTATTGTGAACCATACTGTTCGATGGTCGCTAGTTCCCAGATGGCTACCCACTTCTACATCTGTGATCCTCTCTCCATCTCCATTTGAGAGAACCAGGTCTAAGATTGCTCCTTCTTGAGTGGGCTCCAATACTAGTTGTAATGCTGCTAGGACCAGAAGTAGCAGTCCATGGCTTCCAATTTCAAAATGGAGCTCCCTGGAGTTTAAAAACTGCTTCTATTGCTGTAGTCTGCCATTAAAAAGGCAAACTAATGCCACAGGAGTTCACTAATGGACATTCCAACTGTAAGAAGTCTTACAACAGCAGCTCCTCACATTGAGGGGTCAAAGGTCAGCACCAGAATGTGACACTTGGCTAGAAGTGCCAAAATCAAGCCCAACCTCAGAAAATTAAAGGTAAAAACCTCTCCAAGTTCTCCAAGGGCTTGCACAGTACAATATACTCTCCTTCATGCTACCCAGTGCAGAGGCATGCCTTTTATGCTGTTAGGACCAGAAGAAGAAGTCCTTGACTTCCAGTTTCAAAATGGAGCTCCCAGGAGTTTAAAAACTGCTTCTGTGGGTGTTGGCTACCTTTAAAAAAGCAAACTAATTGGGGCTCACTGATTTATTTACAGAGAGAATCTGCCTTTTAGGAGATTATTCTGGAATCCCGATAACGGTCCGCAAATATCACATGGCATTAATATCTATGTCGGTGAAGAAGTTGTTATTAAGGCATTGGAAAGATAGCAAGGAAATATCATATGTCGAATGATTGAAGGAGCTCCTGGCCAATCTCAGTGTGGAAAAAATGATAGCTAGTTTGGCGAATAAAATGGATAAGTTTAACAAAATCTGGGCCCCACTATTAGCTCTCTATTCTCTTCAGGCAAGTTAAGGTAATGGAACTAAGAGGGCAAGGACAAGAATGAGTCACCATTCAGGAGAAGCAAACCAGGTGGGGAGGGGTGGAGGGAAGGTGGAATGGTTTTCTTAGGGGGGCGTTTTTTCTTTTCTTTTTAGATAGAGTGGATTGGGGAGGGTGGGTGGTGGGGGAAGAAAGGAAATTAGTTTCAAGTTTATGATTTGGCCGAAAGTATGTATCAACATTCTTTGTACTATGTGATAATGATGTGTTATGTGTTAAAAGTTAATAAACTTTGAATTAAAAAAAAAAAAGCAAACTAATGCCACAGGAGTGCACTAATGGGCATTATGTTTCATACACTTTATAGTACTCCACAGTCAGAACCGAGTATTCCTCATCCATCCTATAGGTTCATGCATGATCTAGTCAAAAACAGGCTGGCCAAGGCCAGCCCCCTTGTCCCATCTGAGGATCTCCAGTTTACTTTGTGCATCAAAGAGGTTGGTCATGATCCAAATCTGCTCCCAACAATTCTACTTTCTTTTGGCAAAGTAATTCACCTTTTCAACTTTTTACAATTAAGCCTGGTAGCCATCAGGATGAACTAAATGTTTGCCCAGTAAATGCATCAATAAGATGTGCTTCACAAAGTTTTAAAGGGTACAATCACTAGAGACTAAAGAGGGGCACAGCTATTCAGGGGAAGACATCCTCACGTAGCATTCTTCCCCACACTACCAGCATGACTCTGAGCCCTGTTACCATCAGCCATTACATCAGGCAGCATGTATCTCTGTTCCCTGCTGCTGAACACATGCAATTCAGGGGTCCCTCATGGAGGGCCCCCTGGACACTGCACTCACAGGGCAGTTTGGATGAACACAGTTTTGAGGAGGTCCCTCCCAGAGCGCCCTCCCCAGACAGCCCAAACATGTCCCAAAAACTCTCCCTAGCTATTCCCCATACCTACCACATGGCCTGTACCTCCCATAGCCACCTCAGTCCATGGTAATTCACCCAACTGTTAAATGATCAGCACTTTCCCTTATACACCTGCCATGCCTGCCATACCTCCATATGATCCAATTCCCTCCTTTGTATTTCCTCTTCAGCTCCCTGACAATTGATCGAGCAGAAGGAGTGAGTGAGCCAAGCCTGTAGAACCAGTTCTTAGCAGTCCTTCAGTCCCTTTGTCTTGGTGGGCAATAAAAATAACATCTGCTCCACCCACCAAGACTCCCAGCAGCCATAGTGACCCCTCGTCTCCTTGGCCCATCCCAGACTGCCTTGCACTTCCTCTGAGACTGGTGAACTACTAGCAAGGCATCCAGCCTTTGCAGATCTTGCCGGAGCTCTCGCAATAGAGTGGCGGCCATCTTGAGTGGGTCCAATCACTTTAATACAGTGATCTCAAGCCATGCTAGTTCCCGCGAGATTTCCAGGCAGCCATCTTAGCTGGGACATCCATACTAATGGCTCTTGCTTGCTCCCTTCTGAAAGGGGCAATGCTTTATTTTAAAGTGGTGGCATTTTTTCACATTACAACAGAGGGGGAAGTCCTAACATCTGTGAGACTGTGCAGAATGACATACTATTTGTCCTTGCCAGCATGCAGAACCCTTATCTGATGCAGTTCTTCTTGTCCCAGATCAACAGGTTCAAAGACAAGAACATCATGAGAAAATGCAGGGACTGTGGAATACTGTTCCCAGAGTCCGACAATGGGGTCATGGCCTGGGCAGTATTGTGCTGAGTCAATGGGGACTCTGGAGAAATAGATGACGGAAGATCAGACTCTGGAACCCCACCACCACCACTGACTACCCCAATAGCGCTAGACGCCAACCAGGCACAACTATTGTTCCAGCTTCTAGAAGCATTTAAGGTGAGCAATCCTGCCCCAACCCCCAACAAACCCAGAGATCAGGGAGAAGATACAACAAGAAAATGCCTCAGACAGGGCACAGACAGTATTACATCACAGACTCCTGCAGAGCCAGATGAAGCGAATTTAGATAAATCAACCAGGATGTGCCATGGTGATAACATAGATGAACTCATAAAAATGGTCAGGGGAGCCCTCAAAATAGCAGAGCAGCCAGAACAACTGTCCACATTGGAGGACCCACTACTTTACATGGGGGAACTGGAAGAGAAGACCCACTTCCCAACATGCAAAACCATCAAGCATATCCTCAATAAGGAATATGATGCCCCTGAACCCACCAGGTTGCCCGAACAAAGTATGGTGAGAAACTGGTGCCCACTATTTCAGACAGAGAGCAACTATTGGGGCAAAGTACCTAAAGTGTATCAGCTGGTGTCAGAACTCTCCAAGCGCAACACTATTCCCATTGACAGCATAGAGCACTCAAGGACCTGATGGGCAAGAAGATCAAGGAGAACCTCAGGAAAATTCATGAGGTGTCGGGCATGCTCCTGTCAGCCAATACAGCAATCTGGTTTACCAGTAGGGCACTGCGCAGGTGGCTTTTTCTTTTTAACATTGTACTATTTTTCCTCCTCTGTGCAGAGCGGCCCCTAGCAACCTCCGGCCACTGGCATCTGCACTCCTGGACCAGGTCTGGCATGTGGATTTATACACCCATCCACATAGGCTGGCCAGTGAACAGGACCCCCCCCTTCTAGGGTCCTGCAGCACAGACACCTGGTGGCTATGTCTCTCGTGTCTGGGGGTACAGGGCTCAGCCACCAGCTGCCTCGGTCACTCAGCCATTTTCCCTCCAGATTTTTAACCCCGTGGAGCAGGATGTGCAATGGTGTCAGCGCACCTACATGCAGACATCTGCTGCACTCCACCCTCTTGTTGCACCAGTAACTGTAGGGAACCCAGCTTCTGCCAGATGCCACTGCAGTGTGGTGCAGATCCCTCACCCACCCCAGAGGAAGGAGAACAGTCATTGGATGCTCGATCCTTCCTCTCCCCTGCCAGACCCTGGCAGCCCTAGTCCATTCCCAAACCTGGGTCACCTGCATGGCGTGAGGTGGGGCATCCAATGCCTCAACTCTCAGTGCTACCAGGCCAGCTCTGCACAGGTGGCTTGACGTCCTAACTGAGAACACCCTGCATGACTCCCCACAGGTGGATGTGGCTGAGTGTGTGATTCAGGTGGTCAAGTACATCATGGATGCCTCCTCTGACATACTGAGATTTGGTTCAAGAATGGCAGTCATAGTAAACAGGGCTAGGAGAGCTCTATGGCTCAAACTGTGACAGACAGACAATGAGTCAAAAGGCACACTGATGAAGTTACCATTTAAGGAAGCCATCTTGTTTGGTAAGGGATTAGCCCTTTATCTTAAGTACGAAGGGGGCAAACATCCACAAGGGGACAAAGATGTTTACCTTCCCTTGGACAGATCCTTTTGACCAAGAGGAAAACATTTTCTACAGAAAAATGAAACCTACAACACCCAGGGATCTAGACAATTGGCCCTATGGAAACAGAACCAAACCCAACACAGGCAAGCAATATGACAATGGTGGGCACAAGCTGAACTTCAAACACCATGGCAGAAAGCAATGAAGCCATGTGGGCCTACGCAAATCCACCAATAGCAGGAATACTACAGGCATTTGCAACTCAATGGGCCCACACAATGATGGACAAATGGGTGAGAGATGTAACAGACAAGGTCTATTCCATCAAATTAACCAATAAGTCAATACACCACAGACCGCTGGTCTCCCCAATCCAAAAGTGTCCCCTAAAGGCACAAGCAACCCACTTAGCAATTCTTGACCTACTACAGAATGGAGCTATTTTGCCCATCCCTACAGAGGAGAGAGACATAGGGATTTTCTCCTTGTTCTTCATGGTCCTGAAGAAAACATGGGGAATGCATCCAGTCCTTGATCTAAAGTATCTGAACAAATTCATAACCTATAGGAAGTTCAAAATTGAAACACTGTGTTCAACCCTGCTGGCCGTCCAACATGGGGACTACCTGTCTTCAGTAGACCTGAAGGACACCTACATACAAATTCCAATTCGGAAGTCTCACCACAAATATCTCCTCTTCAACATTCAGGGGGAACACTATCAGTACACTTGTCTAGAATTCGATCTGTCCTCAGCTTCCCAAGTGTTCACCAAAACGCTAATCATTCTGGCAGCACACCTGTGAAAGCAGGGCACACACATCATCCCCTACCTGGATGACTGGCTGCTATGGGTGAGAACAATGTATCAGGCCCACTACAACACAAATCTGGCAGTACAATGTCTTCAGAAGTATGGTTGGGTGATAAACTGGGCAAAGAGCCAGCTAATTCCATCATAGTCTCTTGTCCACCTGTGGGCGATAATAAATACCCAACTCAACCTGGTGACACCGGCGGAGGAGATGGTGAACAACATATGATCTCTGGTCCAAAAGACCATCCACAGACCAACCAGGGCAGTCTGGGACTACCTCCAGATGCTAGGAGTGATGGCTGCCCTAATAGACATGATACCATGGACCAGGCTACACTTAAAATTGCTACAGAGGTTCCTGGTTGAGACATAGGATCAGACCTCCCAAAACTTCAAAACCAGTCACTCCCACTGCAAGGATCCTATCTGACCTGAGGTGGTGGACCATATGTGAAAACATGAAGAAAGGTCACCCGCTAGTGCAATCACCTGTGGCAGTCATCACCACAGATGCAAGCCTAATGGGCTGGGGAGCAACCTACCTCAACCACGTCATGCAGGGTCTGTGGCCTCAGAGCAACAGAACTCTCCCTATCAATGTCCTGGAGATGAAGGCAGTACACCTAGCACTGGTGTTCTTCCAGCCTCTCATTGCGAACAGCCCAGTACTGGTGAGATGCGACAATCAGGTGATGGTAGCATACCTAAACAAGCAGGGGAGTACAAGAAGCAGAGTAATGATCAGAGAGTCTCTGAGACTTTTAAGATAGGCAGAACAAAATGTGCCATCAATCTCGGCTGTTTACCTGGCAGGCTCAGTCAACACACAAGCAGACTGGCTAAGCAGAGTCACAATAAATCAAGTGGAGTGAAAACTCAACCACAAGATTTTCCACAGGACCCACAAGAAATGGGGTCCATTACAGGTAGACCTCATGGCCTCACAGTGGAATGCACAACTGCCCATATACCACTCAAGGTTCTCAGACATGAAAGCAAGGGAAGTGGATACTCTATTAGCACCATGGTAATTCAAATGGGCCAATGTGTTTCCACCAACCACCATGCTGAACAAGTTTCTACACAAGATTTGAGCCATGTGGTCAACAGTTGTTCTTGTAGCACTGGACTGACCTAGGAGACCATGGTACTCACTAATTCAGGCAATGGCAGTGGATTCTCCAATGCCATTACCCCGCTTGCAAGACCTCCTGAGTCAAGGCCTGGTTCTGCACTCGAATCCAGCAATACTGAAACTAACAGCTTGGCTACTGAAAGGGGCAGACTGCTAAACCTGGGCTACCACAACTGAATAGTGGAACGATTGCTACAATCTAGGAGACAATTGACTAATAAAACTTACCAAAGACAATGGCAGATTTTCCATAAATGGTACAAGGAGAAGGGAACATCCCCTTCTGTGGCAGGACTACCAAAAATATTGTATTTTCACTCAGGCTACAGACTTCTGCCATTTCTTCCATATAGGGACCATTACCAGGGGTAGGTCCTATAGGATCACACCTCAATGTAGTCAGATTGCTCAAGGCAGTCACGTTGGCATCACCCAGGGTCAGACCATTATGCGCACCTTGGCAGTTAAACATCATGCTAGAAGCACTCCAATGTCAAATTTTTCAGCAGGACTCACTACACTGGTATACACTTAGAACAGTATTCCTTGTAGCTACATGCTCAGCTAGAAGGATTGGGGAAATATAAGCACTATCATGCAGAGAGCCTTTCCTCACATTTCACAATGACATGGCAACACTCAGAACAGTTCCCACCTTCCTCCCAAAGGTAGCAACTACATTTCACACATCGTAGGAAGTCTTGCTCCCCTTCCTAGGGGCAGGGCAGAATATCAACACAGAGGCACCCCACCCCCTGGATGTTGCACACCAACTGAAGAGATACCACAGTATGACAGAGAGTTTGCGTAAAACCAACAGGCTATTCGTTCTTACCACAGGGAAGAGAGTAGGGCGAGCAGCATCCAAAAATACTATAGCTAGGTGGATAAAACAAACCATATATGCAGCATACAGAGAATCAGGCCAAGATTCACCACAGGGAATTAAAGCCCACTCTACCAGAGTGATTGTAACATCCTGGGCAGAGAAAGGGGGGGCCTCAGTAACAGACATATGTTCAGTAGCAATATGGTCCTCCAGTCACACTTTCACCAGACATTATCGCCTGAATGTGGAGTCTACTGAAAGGAACTCCTTTGCTAGAGCAGTTCTAAAAGCAAGTACTCAATCTAGATAACTGACACTTGATCTGCCTCTATATTATCCCACCCAAGACATACAGTATGTTGTAACCACACTGCTACTAAGGTCCCGACGGTTCTGACTGCAGAGTACTATAAAGGGTATGAAATATAATGGTATTTACTCACCTGGTAAAGTGATTACTTGAGTACCCTTTATAGTACTCTGCTGCCCCACCCGGAGCAGCAGATGCAGAGGATTCTTACTGATTCCACAGACACAATCAGTCATCTAACTATTATGATAAGAAATGTAAAAGGAAATGCAAAAGTATTATGTTTCCTGCATACAACCTTCAATTATAACATTGTTAGATGTGATCATGTTATGATTAAATAAAAGGGACGAAGTGTCTTGACAACACATCCAGTGGTACCGCCTTTCTTACAGTACGACAGTCAGGGCTACCAGGCGATAGTCAGAGAGGAGGAAACTCAAAAGACCCAGCACTCATTATCTTCCATTAGAAACTGCAGCACTCACCAGTTTCAGTGAAAAAATGTTTAATATTTTATTCTAAAACCAATATAAACATAGAAGAGATGTAGCTTCAGGGAGACCACTACACAAAAGACCAACATTTCACATTCCTTACGAATGCTTTGTCAAGGTGTATTTGCACCACATAGTGTTTAGTATTTAGACTGCAATTCATCATCACCATAATCTAAAAATGTGCAAATTCCTATATTTTAAACTTACTAGCAATGGATTAAACACCTTCATCATGTGAGCAGGACCTATACAAATTTAAATATTTTAGAAAACTTTCTTTTCAATAAACAGTTTTTATATAACTATACAATATAAACTTAGTTCTTATATCCCTTTAATTAAAAAATGCGGGGGGTTACTGCCATTCATGTTGTTCATAATGTTGTTTCTTCCTTTTTGGGTGTGTTTTTTTCCCTATGTCTCTGTTAGTGTTCCGATGATTGCTGTGGAAGATTCACACTGGAGATCCTCAGATTGGACAAGGTGGCTGGCCTCGGCCAGCCTGTTTTTTGATTGGATCATGCATCAACCTATAGGATGGATGAGGAATACCCAATGGTTCTGATTGCAGAGTACTATAAAGGGTACTCAAATAATCACCTTTACCAGGTGAGTAAATACCATTCCAACTGTAAAACGTCTTACAGCAGTAGCCTGTATCTAGGGGTCAAAAGTCACTAGTGGAACATGGCACTTGACTAGAAGTGCCAAAACCAAGCACCTACTTCAGAAAATTAAAAGCCCCTCCGTGGTCACCAAGGCTTGCACAGTACAATATGTGTGTGTGTGCGTGTGTGTGTGTGTTATATGCGCGCATGCATGTGCATGCATGTGTGTGTTGTGGGGGAGTGGGGTAAATTGACTAAAAGCTTAGTACTGCATTCTTATTGTCATCTTACTAATCAGCACAAAGCACAGCTGACTCAAACACACTAAACATAGCAATAATCTTCAAAATCTGCTCAAAAGGGCATGCATGACAATAATATATACAAGTTACGAATGTCTGCCTTAAAAGCAAGTGCAAAGCTTTGTGGGTATGTAGATACTTCAGGGACTAAGCTATTTAAGAAATGTTTTCAACAGGCACTACATTCTGCTAGCCATATCTTTAGTCAGACCTCACTACTGAATCACACACACACTAAATATAACGATCAACTTCAAAATCTGACAAAGAGCATGCATGAGCATGATCACAAGATGTGGAAGTTATATCTTGTTGTCTAAAAAAGAAATAAAGGAAACAGACAAATCTCCCCTGACTCAGGCAGGCATCTTCCAGAGGCTGTTGAAGCAAGTCCCATTTAAAAAATAATACTGGTGAATAAGACCCAGAAAGTCAGATAAAGCCTTCCACAGATCAACTATTGCAGCCTTGTATGTTTCCTTTTGTAACTAGTATTTACTAAAATAAATGCAAACATATATGAATGGCTTGAGAATGTATTCAAATCTTTTTTTACCTATGGATGAACTCTGGGGTACACATAACGGCAGATAGCTATATCTATAGACTAAATTTTACAAAGCAAAACTTTATTCTCCTATTGAGTACCATAATGAAACCCTAGTTTGCTGCATTAAAACACTAACATGGATAAACAGTACCTTTATTTACTATGTTGTGTTTGTAATTCATGATCTTCAAAGCCTGCTTAGCTAACTATAACATTAGGACTAGAAATCTTCATTACTTTTGTGTTTTTGGTTTTTTCTTGTCTCTGAATGTAAATGCAAATAAGACTTTTTTTTATATTGGATATACATTACAAAGAATTGGAAAGTAATACAAACAGTATCAAGAAAAAATAAAATCACTCTTTCTTTAACAGACACTGCAATGTGAAGGAAATAATTCAATAACTGTGTGAATTGTGATACTGAATTCCATGTACCATTGCCTAAGTACTTCTTGTAACCTTAGCTGGATCCAGGCCTGGAATTTCACAAATGAAGGCACTGTGTGTTTATCTACTTTACCAACCTGCATTCTCTGCATTCCCATCACAAGCCTCAGGCACTAAAACAAGAACAGCTTAGGTAGTTGCAATACCAAGAGACTAACTCCCTTTGTAAGTATGCTGAGCTATCTGATTATTGTGTAGGAAATGTGCTTCACTTCTTTAAAATGAGGCATTTGCATGCAGATAAACATAGGGGACATTTTGAAGTCATGTCTTTGTTTTAATACAGTAAATTGCTTGCAAAAATTGAGAGTAAAACCTATGGGCTGGATATTCAAACTGCGCCATTCAAAGGCGCAAGTCCTTGCGCTGCGCAAAATAGATGCGCAGGGGTTTGTCCCGTGTGATATTCAAAGGAGTTGCGCTATTGAGCAGCTCCTTTGAATATCGCTCATCGCCATAGCCACTGTGCATGGCGCGGTGGAACCTAGCATAGCGCGGTTGACAGAGTGGAGCAGTCCAGCTGCGGTGGCACAGAAATACCATTGCGCCATCACGCCAAAATCACGATATTCAAAGGTGACATGCAAATGGGGCCATAATACATGCAAGGCACGGGGGCCATTTGCATGTCATCTCTTCATTGCATGCCATTAGCGTAGTAGCGCCGATCCCGGAGGACTTGCGCCTGGCGCCCTGCCAGGCAGCAGCCGTCGGGGACCGACGCACCCTGCAGCCCGATCTCAGGCAGCAATGTGGCTCCCCCACCTCCTCCCATACATCTCCCTGGTGGTCCAGTGGACGAAATGCCCTATCAAGTCATTCACAAATCTGGACTGTCGCGTACAGTATGGGCTGCACGCCCATTGGCTCTAGCTCTGCACCAATGGGTGTGCAGCCCTACCGATCATCAGTCAGCGGGCGGAGCGGCAGCGGCAGGTGGGATGCTGCACCCGCCCGGCTGCCGAGAGGAAGGCGGGTGGTGGGGCTTACGTGGGTGGGTGAGTGGGAGACACACTGGGCACCTCAGGAGATGTTTTGAGGCAATTTACTTACTGCCAGCCATGGGCACATGGGATGTGGGGTCTGAGTATTTTCTGCCCGCATCGGGCACATGGATATGGGGGGTCTATATTCTTTCTGCCCACGATCGGGACATGAGATGTGGGGGTTCTGTATTCTTTCTGCCCGCGATCAGGCACATGGGATGTGGGGGTCTCGTATTCTTTCTGCCAGCGATCAGGCACATGGGATGAGGGGTTCTGTATTCTTTCTGCCTGGATCGGGCACATGGGATGTGGGGGTCTGTATACTTTCTGCCCGCGATCGGGCACATGGGATATGGGGGGTCTGTATTCTTTCTCCTGTGATCGGGCATTTGGTCCACTGGACCACCAGGGATGTGAATGGGAGGGGGGGAGCCACATTGATGCCCGCGATCAGGCTGGGGGAGCACAGGGACTGGGTTGGGGGCCAGCCACAGGTGGCAGCTGCTGTGTTGCGCCCTGCAATGCAGCAGCTCACCTGTGGGTGGCCCTCAACTACCTTTTTTGCTCAGAGTTGTGTGGCGCAGGTTGGGGTTGCACCTGCACAACTCTGCACCGACTGAATGATCGGGCTGTGCAGTTTATCATGGTTCCTCCCCCTCCTGTTGAGCATGCATTCATTTGCATTGCGCTGTTGCTCAGCCTGTTTTCAGTTGCGCAACTGCCTCCTGCTGAATATCGCAGAATGGCGCAATGTAGGACTTGAGCATGCGCATCCCTGTTGCGCATGGCGCAACCCTTTTGAATATCCCACCCCTTGTTTTTATACCAAAAAACAAAGAAACAAGTATTACAAACAGGACTTTATTCTTAACAAAAGTCTATTGTTCCACTGAGTTTTTTCATAAACCTAATAGGTAACATAGAAACAGAGAAATGTGAAATCAAAAAAAGAACTACAGTCCACCCAGTCTACCTGAGGACCCTAGCTAATAGGGTAGCTGGTATGTAGCATATAAGAAATGCTTCTTTATAATCTAGTAGCAACAAACACACTGGACATAAATTGTTATTAACTTTTGGGTAATAATTATTTCTTATTCCTATTTTTTCCACTTCGTAATTAGAGCACAATGATATTAGGTGTAATACATTTTATTTTTAACTTTATTTTACAGTTTTTGGCCAGGAAAGACACACTAAGCAAAGGTTTGTTTCCAGATGCATCCTGGAAGCACAGGCGAGTTAAGTGATTGCTTACAATCCCACAGTATACAAGTGGTGGCTGTGTGATTCAAACCCACTTCCTCAGGTTTACAGTTCATTGTTCTTAACCACTGCAATATATTGCCCCCCAATTGAACAACACTCTTCCTGGATGCTGACTTAGCTAGTGTTATTTTCTACCAACACTGTGGCATCACTCAGTATGCTGTTATTAGAGTGTAATAGCAGATAGAAATTGCTTGACACTTCATGGTCTGTTGTGATATCACAATGAGTGAGCTCACAATGCTAATGAGGTATGAAGGGGCATAGTATGCAAATATTGACCAGAGTTGAGGGAGATACTGAAGCAGGAAAATGTTAATTTTGAGGGATGAACTTGTCTGGTGCTAAAGGTTCACTGACAATAATTATATTGCCTGAGCCGAAGGTTGAGGGCAGTGTGACTCTTGAAAGTCAGTAGTTCATCCAGAGGGTCAAGATTGTCCCACTATATCCCAAAATAATTCAAGTTAATACCCATTTTATTAAACCCTGCCTGAGCTACACCCCATATCCAGAGAAACCCTATTCCTTTGTTAACAACAACAACAATCCCTGATGTCAGTGGTACACCACCCTGCATCCTGACCTGTTTTAGAAAGTGTTTTTTTTTTCCTCGTGGTCCAGTTGCCCTTCCTAGCACTTGCATCCTTAACATTCCCTACTCTCACGCTGAGTTAGCCCTTAACAACACTTGATTATGTTAATCTTTATGCACTTCAAATTACAATTGGTTCATTGATGAAAGAATTGAAGTTAATCCCAATCTGAAAAAGTACATAAAATAAGTACGTATCTGAGTTATACATAAATGCCTAGTTTCTATCCAATACATAGTAGCTAAAATGCCTATCAAGTTATCCATTTACATTACACAAAGTACTGAATAACACAAAGTTCAATTACAAAAACTTAAAAAATATACAGAGTACACACAATATGATAAAAACACACATTATTCTTAACACATACTGTATGTATCACTTTTTTTTACAGCAAATGTAAAAGAGCTCATAGCCAAAATTTTGATCGTCACTTACAACTTTATTTATTTTACCCTCAAAATGTGTGTGGGTGTGTCATAATTAAGACAAAAACTTCACTGATCTAAAGTCCTCATCAGGAGCGACTTTTTATGTGTCACATCTAGTCCATGGTATTTCCCACTTACTCTGCTTTCTCAAATAAAGCCCTGCATTTTCTTTGGGTGGTAACAAGGAAAATAATTTGTGAGTGCAGTCAAAAATTGGTATCACATCAAAAGAGAGAACCAAATTGAGTGACTCATTAATGAGTGACTCAGTTTGGTCTAAAGGAGGAACAGAGATAAGGAAGATTTAGTGAGGTTGGAAATAGTGATGGTGGTGGGGGAATAAGGGCAACAGAAGGTAGCAGTGATGGAGGAGGGAGAGAACAAGGGAAGGACCAAGGAGGGAACAAGGGAGGGACTAGAGAAGATAAGGAAGGAAGTGGAGCCTGTTGCTGCTGAGCTGCCCGCCTAGCATGGTGGGTAAGGATGCTACCTGCAGTGCTGGTGGTCCCAGGCTTGGGACTGCTAGCAGGTATACTTTAGTTTTGTTTTACAGAGTGTTGTTTTTTTTTTTTTTCGCTTTATGGCATTGCCATCATTGCCCACACCCTCCACTGAATGTTTTTTCCCCCCAGTGTCCGCCCCCCCTCAGATACAGTTATTTTAGTATGGGGGCGCTGGGAGCTTGCCCCTTGCAAAAAGGGGTGCGGTGGGTGTAGTCCCCCCACATTAAACATTAATATAAATTAGCCCAGTTTGTGTTCAGTACTATGTGATCATTTGGTTTTTGGCAAAATACGCTCGCTGTTTTGCGAGTCGCCAAAATGTATTTGCTCTTATGACATGGAACCCAAAAATTTCTCCCCAAAAATGTTTTGTCTCTGCTCTTTCTCCAGTAGCATAATCTCTCCAGCTTATAAATTCTTAAAGCATTCTCATTGCCAATCTCACATCCTAAAATTACTCTTACAGCCCTTTTCTGAATACTCTCAATGTTCACCATTTCTTTTTGCTTAGTCTCCCATTCATCTAGGCATCTGTACTCTAGGATGAGTCAAATAAATGTGCAATAGTAGTACACAAAAGCCACCTAACTTAAACCTCTCTTACATAGCAAAAGTAAGGAAACAGAGCTTACTACTTGCTTTCTTAAGAATATGTTCAACCTGTTCTTTCTAACAAAAATGTTGAATGATTATCCCTAAGAACTTGACCTTTTTCACACTGCAAACCAACAGAAGTCCTCACTGGGGATGCGGTACTCTCAATAATGATTTAGCATACACATGCAAAATTTTATTCAATTTTGTCAAGGATTGCTTCATCTGAAATGCATTAGGTGACTTTTTTGGGGGAAGGGGGATCTGTTCATCCTCCCATTTTGGAATAAAATGGCACATTTGCATTTTAACTGAAAACCATGAGTGACATCTTCTTTACAAAATATGGAGGTGTCGAGTGCCCAATTTTTTGAATGTGTATACCTTTTCCACAGCTTCTACCAATGCACTCCCAAAGACCATGGAAGTGCATGTTATTTTCCACCCAGTGCTATTTTATTCATTTATTTATTGAAATGTGTTAACCATGTAGGCCCACTGAGACATGATGTCCCTTTTTCAGGGACGACCCAGAGATTTTTCTGGTTTCCCAAACCCAATTTCTTTTTTTCATTTTTCAGGATTAATTTGTCTATGATTTTTCTCAGACCAGTTCTGGATGTGCAACAAATCTGCCTGCATTGTACTGCCCCCCTCCTTTATGAAATTGCCTATTACTGTGGTATTATCCATGGATTTAATACATGGTCCAGCATTTCCCAGGTCCATTTATCACAACAGAAACAGAATTGGGCCCAACTTGGTTCCTTGTGGGACCCCACCATGCACCATGTCATGTCCAATTTGAAAATCATCAGTTTCCACCCACTGAACCCACCCTTCCTAAAAATCATATCCTCGCTGCCTTAAACATAAAGGGATATTACATTTTCCAGTTTTTGCAAAACAATATTGTGGTCGATAAGAAAAAATGCTTTCCTATAACTGGCAAGGACTGCGCTCACAAACTCTCTATCCTCTCAAGTTTTCAAGCATAAATGCAAACATTTTATAGCAGCCAAAGTGAGGGAACTGGCCTCAGGAACATAGATACATACATAGATACATAGACAGTGTCGGCAGATAAGGGCCTACGGCCCACCCAGTCTGCCCATTTGAGCTTGTAAGTGTACTTCGTTTTCCTAGAAGTCTGTTGCCCTTAACCCTGACCTCCAGAATTCCTTTATGTCTATCCCATGCATTCTTAAATCCTGTGATAGTTTCAGCCCCCACCACTTCCTCTGACAGAGTGTTCCACTTGTCCACCACCCGTTCTGTGAAGAAATTCTTCCTCATGTTTCCTTTGAATCGTCCTCCCTGCAACTTCATCCCATGCCCTCTAGTCCTGTAACATCTTTTTCACTTAAAAATAGTTTATTCCTGGACCCTGTTCCTCCCTGTAAGATACTTGTATGTCTCTATCCATCATCCCTCTCCTCCTCCTCTCCTCCAGGGTACATATTCAGTTCCTTCAATCTGTCCTCATAGGACTTGTGATGCAATCCATGTACCATCTTTGTTGCCCTCCTCTGAACCTTCTCTACCCTGTCTATGTCCTTACATAAGTAAGGTCTCCAGAACTATACACCATACTCCAAGTGGGGCCTCATTATATCTTGTATAGTGGAATTATGACCTCCCTTTTCCTGCTGGTGATGCCCCTGCCTATGCATCCCAGCATCCTATTTGCTTTACCTGCTGCCTTGTCACACTATTTCCCTTAGGGTCATCAGAGATGGGTAACCCAAGATCCCTTTCCTGTTTGGTGCATACTATATCCTCTAACTTGATATATATTGTTTCCAGGGTTTTATGCCCATATGCATTATCTTGCATTTCTTTGCATTGAATTTCAACTGCCAAACCCTGGCCATTCTTCAAGTTTCTGCAGGTCCCTTCTCATTCTCTACCCTCTGGTGTGTATACTCTGTTACAGAACTTTGATTCATCAGCAAACAGGGAAATTCTGCCTTCTAGGTCCTGCACGATGTTACTGATGAAGATGTTGAATAGGACCGGTCCCAGCACTGATCCCTGTGGTACCCCACTGGTCACTCTTCCCTCTATGGAGTGACAGCCATTTACCACCAATCTCTGTGTCCTGCCGTCCAGCCAGTTACCTACCCTGTGCACTACTGTCCTGCCCACATCCATATTCCCCAGTTTGTGTAATAGTCTTCTATGTGGCACAGTGTCAAAAGCCTTGCTGAAGTCCAGATAGGCCATGTCCACTGCCCTCCCCTGATCCACCTCCCTGGTCACCCAGTCAAAATATTTACTGAGATTGGTCTGACATGATCTCCCCCTGGTGAAACCATGCTGATTTGGGTCCTGTAGTCCATTGACAACCAGATGTTCCACCAATCTCTCCTTCAGTAGTGCTTCCATGATCTTCCCCACTATCGAGGTGAGGCTGACTGGTCTGTAGTTCCCCGCTTCCAACCAAATTAGTTTATGTCTAACTGTGTAGTTATCATTTTTACAGTCCTTTTAGTAATAAAATCTTCACACCTTTTTCAGATTACACTTGTTAAAGAAGTTGACGTAAAATCACTTTTGATGTCTTTGTGGGAGGAGATAATATGTTACTTTCACTTGTTTCCATTGGGTAGGGAGTTTCCAGTTATGAGTGATTTATTATAAATGTTACAGATCCAAAGTGCATATATATCTGCACCATCCTTCCAGATCCAGCTGTGGGACTTGGTCTGGGCCCAAGACCTTATTTACATTTCGTTTTTTTTTTTTCATTTCATTTGCTACAGTTGTAATTGTTAACAAAATTTGTTTGAGGTATCCAAAAGTCCAGCTGACCGTGCCTCAGGTGGAGAAAGACTACTACTTAATTCATGCAGAGATTTGTTTATAACATTAGTAAATGCATGGACCCTATTTTCACTAATAAAGTCACATTTCACAGTCCATTTTCCAACTTTGTCACTATTATTATCACTTTCTAAAAGTTTTTGTGTAGTTTTGTGCCACCTCTGGGTATCTACATTTTTTTTTCAATATTCTTTTCTTTTTTTTTAAACTTTATTTAAGATTTCAGCAGAAGGACACATAACCATACAATGGCTCTAGAGTAATTTGCATCGATGATTCAGGCGAATTGTATAACTGAAGCAATTACAACAGACTACAGGGAACAATACTGGTGAAGATCGAGATCATTAGGTACATCTAGTATATGCTTATCTGCTATATATGTATGTATATCTACTAAAGAGCATAAGTACATAAGTGCTTCCCTGGATATGCAACCAACTTATTTCCATTGTGAAGGGGTAACAGCTGCGGCCAGATATATTCTTCTCCCCGGGGATTCATCTATCCACAAGTGAAGCACTATTATGGAGAAGGAAACCACGGTTCAGACAGTATCCTATCTAATGGGCCCCATAGTCCTTGGAACAGGTCTTCTCTGTTTTTGGCTTTATACTGGATATGCTCAAGTTTCATACATTGCAATAGCTTTTCTACCCATTCTGCTATAGAGGGAGTAGAATCTGCTCCCCAATGGCATATCAAAGCTTGTTTACCCACTGCCATGGCCAAACACTATAAAGGATGGTCAATGCCCTCTCCCTTTTTGGAGGTCCCTGGAAGCCCCAAAAGAACCTCACCAAGGCCTACATCTTGGTTGGATTTCAGGGTCTTTTTCATAATCTCAGTGACTGCTCCCCAAAAGTTCCCAATTTTGGGACATGACCAGACCATGCGTACAAATGTGTCAGATTGGGCTTTACATTTTAGACAAAGATCAAACACCATGGGATCAATTTTATTAGCAAGTTCTGGGGTGAAGTAGGTTCTCTGAAAGATAATAAAATGGATTGCTCACAGTCTAGTATTGATCAACCATTGCATACCCCTACCAAGTGTTAAATTCCATTCTCCTTCTGTGAGAATCTCACCTCCCATGTCTGTTCCGTTTTTCTTTTAAGGCTTTTAGTTCTGTCGACTGGTACCCAGGAGAGTTTTGTAGCATCCAGTTAGTGGTTTGATTCTTTCTAAGGATAGGGAATTCCAGAGTACCTCTTCAATGGGGGATCTACTTAAGTGATCTGGAATAGTTTGCCCACTCACTTCTCCAGATAGTTTATGTCTTATTTGTAGGTATATGAAAAACTGTGAAGGGTGGAAGCCATATCTTTTTGACTGAGTCTGGAAAGGAAGGATATCACCCTGCTCATACAGTTGTGATATATCTTGAAGACCGGCTCTATGCCAGGCAGCTAGAGCCTCTGCAGCATGGGCTGGCACTCCTCCCTCCCTCCCTCCATACTACCTGTGCTAAAGAGTCCTCTGGAGAAATCGTGGCTGGTTTCAAGCTCCCTAGTATAAGGTGGGCTGTCAGCCAGGCTCTCACTGAAGTTCTTGTGAAGGGATTTTCTATATATTTGACTACCTTTTGGCTCAAAGCAGCAGCAAAATAAGAAAAGGACTGGGGCGGGCTAGACACATTCAGCTCCAAATCCACCCAGGACCTCCTCTCTGGAGTTCCCAAAAGGAGGTCAGCAAGTGCAGAAATTTGAGCAGCCAAATAGTAGAAGTAAAGATTGGGAAGGCCCAGCTCCCCTCACCTATTGGTCTCCACAGTGTTTCCTGCTTTATTCTGGGCCTCCAGCCTCTCCACAGCAGTGAGGTGATTGCTCCTCTCGGGGTTCTAAAGCACTGTTTTGGAACCCATACCAGCAGAGTTTGGAACATACAAAGGCACTGTGGGAGTATGTACATTTTTACCAAGTTAACCTATCCTATGAGGGTTAGAAGTAAGTTCTTCCACCTTTCACAGTCATCTTGGATCTTTTTAAGGAGGGGGATATAATTTATCTTATATAAACTGAAGATATATTTTGTAATAGAAATTCCCAAATATTTCAGGGAGGTCACAGGTTATATGGTGGAGTCCTGGATAGTTAAGGGAGCAGGCCCCCCCAAGCGGGAGCCATTCACACTTTGCCCTATTGATTTTGTGGCCTGATATGGGGCCATATTGGGTAAATAAATTAGTGAGTGCTGGTAACGAAAGCACCGGGTCTTTAAGAAAAAGCAGGATGTTGTCTGCAAAAAGAGAAATTACTTGATTTCTCACCCCCCCATCAAATCCCCAGATGTTGGGGTGATTTTGAATGGTTGAGGCCCGCACTTCTATCATCAAGACATATAACAAAGGTGATAGTGGGCACTCTTGTCTAGTGCCTCTGGTCAGGGCGAATGGGGTGGAGATATTATCATTGGTATAGATTTGGGCTCTGGGGGAGGAGTAAAGGCAGTCAGAATAGCAAAAGCCCAAACTGAGGAAAAGATAGCCAACTCAGTTAAGAGGTGGGATTAAACCTTTTATAGGTACATTAGAGAATGAAGAAAAGATGAAGGAAGGGATAGTGAGGCTTACTAAAGGGAAGGGAGGGTGGGCAGAGGATGACAGTGAAAAGCAGGGATACTGAATGAATACTTCTGCTCAGTATTCACAAAAGAAGAGGAGGGGGAGGTACCTAAATCAAACAATGGAAGCACTCTGGATAGAGAGGTCAATACCAGTTCATTCACAGAAAAAAGGTCCTGAAAGAACTCTTAAAACTGAAGGTGTACAAAGCAATGGGGACTGACTGGATTTACCCAAGAATTCTAAAAGAACTAAGAGTAGAATTAGTGACACCACTGACTACCCTTTTTAACAAATCATGAGAGGACAGTGTAGTACTGGAGGACTGGAGGAGGGCAGAAGTGATTACCCTTCACAAAAGTGGGAGCAAGACAGAGGCAGGAAACTACAGACCTGTTAGTTTGACCTCAGTGGTAGGAAAAATTATGGAATAACTTCTAAAGGATATAACTGTTGAGTTCCTAGAGGCCAGCGGGGCATAGGACCCAAGGCAGCATGGATTCACAGCAGGAAGGTCATGTCAGATGAACCTAATAGATTTCTTTGACTGGGTGATCAATGTGGTAGACCAGGGAGGGGCAGTGGACATGGTCTATCTAGACTTTAGCAAGGCATTTGACACAGTCCCACATAAAAGATTAATATACAAGTTAGCCAGCCATGGAGTGGGTCCCAAGGTGGTAGCCTGGGTTAAAAATTGGCTGGCCAACAGGATATAGAGGGTAATAGTAAATGGAGTTTACTCTGAAGAAAGGGGGGTTATTAGTGAGGTACCGCAGGGTTCAGTACTGGGACCGGTCCTCTTTAATGTCTTTATAAGTGACATTGCAGAGGGACTGGAAGGGAAAGGTATGTCTCTTTGCAGATGACACAAAGATCTGCAGCAGGGTTGATAAAGAAGGTGGGGTAGAGAGGATGCAAAGGGACTTGGCAAAGTTGGAGGAATGGTCAAATATATGGCAGCTTAGATTCAATGCAAAGAAGTGCAAAGTAATGCACCTGGGAAACAAAAATCCAGGGGAAGAGTACACAATGAGGGGGTGAGATAATAACAACAGAAATGGAAAGAGACCTGGGGTAGTCATATCAGATGACCTTAAGGTGGACAAGCAATGTGAGAAGGCAGTCAGGAGGGCTGGTGGGATACTGAGATGCATAGGGAGAGGCATCACCAGCAGAAAACAGTAAGTTGTTATCCCTCTGTACAGACAGTTGGTGAGACCCAGTTTGGAATAATGCGTCCAGTTCTGGAGACCCCATCTCCTCAAGGACATAGACAGCACCTGGGGCTCTGCTTGTGTTGGATGTCCTTATTACCTGTTTAAGTTCGGATAGAGTAATGGGGCTATCAAGCTCCTCTCTCATGTTCTGATCCAGACGCCGTGAGGGCGCTATCAAGAAAAACTTTGGATCCAATTGAGCTGAGGTTTCTGTGGTATATAAGGTCTTGTAGAAAGTTCTGAAAGTATTGTTAATGACCAAAGGGTCTGAAGTTTTCTTGCCTCCCCCATCCTTTATTTCTGCTGTTTGCTTTTTAATTTTCCAGGCTAGCTATTTCCCTGCTTTATCTCCTTCAAAATAGTTTAGTGTTCCCAGTTTTAGAATATTTCTTTCTATGTGGAGATTGGATAGTTGGTGCCATTTACCTTTTAATTTTTTGTGCTCTCCCTCTTTCTTATGGGCCACTCCTGCCATCACTTCCCTTTCTAAGGAGGCAATTTCCCCTCTCCAGGGTCTCCTCCTCATGTCTGTCTTCCCTAATTTGATGGGATGCAAAGGAGATGGTGGCTTCTCTTAGGAAAGCTTTCAGGGCCTCCCATGTGGTTGATGCTGACATATATGTTACCTAATTGTGGGTGAAAAACTCATTAATGTTTTCTGAAATATAAACCTTATATCCAGGGGAGATTAGCAAAGTGGGGTCCATCCTCCATTGCCTACTCGGGTGGGGGGGGGAACATCCCTTTATTGATGGATAGTTTTAAGGGGGCATGGTCTGAAACACAAATGGGACCATATTCAACAGCTGTAGTGTTCCTAACTATGGTAGGTGAAACAAGGAAGTAATCAGTCCTGTTGTAAACTTTGTGAATGTGCGAGTAATAAGAACATTCTCTTTTATCTGGATTAAAGTGCCTCCAGGCCCCAACTAAAGCCCTTCCCTCAGCTAGTTTTCTAAGGGCTAACACACCTCTGGGTGGAGTTCTGATGACCAGACCAGAGTGATCCAGCTCCCTTTCCCAAAATGTATTAAAGTCACCTCCTATAACAATATCGTCCGGGAAGGGGGAGAGGGCCACAGCCAGATGATGGAAGAAGACAGAGTCATCAATATTCGAACCGTACAGAAATACCAAAGTATATCTAGTTTCTTCTATGGTGACAATGCAGATAATATATCTGCCCACCGGGTCAGCTGTCATGCTGTGTACAGTGGCCTGCAATCTCGACCTCAGCCATATTGCCACCCCCCTCACCCTAGTAGTGAATGGGGAAACCATGAGTGTACCCCCCCACATAACCACCAACTCCCTAGCCTCTTCACTTGTTAAATGTATTTCTTGTATGAAAATGACATCTCCCTTTTGCTTAGATACATAGTTCCAGAATTTTTTTCCTTTTGGCCATCATTCTCAGCCCCCTCACATTCCAGGAAATACAATTTAGTGTACTGGTATTAGACATGGCAAGTTATACAGTACCCAAAAGGCCTGAATTCTGTTGAATAAAGTTACACTTTAGTTTTGTGTCTCCCACTGACTTCCTTTTTTTTTAATAAACCTTTTAACTAACATGGAAGAAGTCCCCCCCGCACCTTCTTTATGTCCCTAAGGTACTTGAATGTTTCTATAATGTCCCCCCGATCCCTCCTCTCATCCAGTGAGTACATACTGAGGTCATTTAATCTCTCCTCATTTGTTTTTTGGTTGAAGCCCTGCACCATTTTTGTCACCTTTCTCTGGATTGCCTCCACCCTGTCGATGTCCTTTCAAAGGTGCAGCCTCCAGAACTGCACACAGTACTCCAGGTGAGGCCTCACCAGTGTTTTGTATAATGGCATCACCACCTCCTGCATTCCACTTGTGATGCCCCTGCCTATGCACTCCAGCATGTCACTGACCCTCCCCCACCACCTTTGTACTCTGCTTAGACACATTTAGGGCATCTGAAATGATAACTCCCAAATCCCTTTCTTCCTTGGTGATAGTAAATAACTCCCCCCCCATCCTGTAGCTCTCCCCCAGTTTCCCTCTTCCCAGGTATATTATTTTCCACTTCTTTGAACTGAACTTTAGCTGCAACATCTCTGACCATTTTTCAAGCTTCCCCTGGTCCCTCCGCATTTTTCCACTCCGTCCGGTGTATCCACCCTGTTGCAGATCTTGGTGTAATCTGTAAATGGGCAGACATTTCCCTTCAGCCCTTCTGCAATGTCATTAATGAAGACATTAAACAAGACTGATCCCTGAGGTACCCTGCTGGTCACTCCCCTCTTCCCAGATTGGATCCCATTAATCACCACACTGCCTCCTGTCTGTTAGACAGTTGCTAACCCAGTTTACCACCTTTTCCCCATGCCCAGGCTACCCATCTTGTTAACCATCCTTTTATGTGGGACGGTGTCAAAGGCCTTACTGAAATCAAGGTATGCGGTGTCCACCACCCTCTTCCCCCCTGATTTACTTCCTTCGTCACCCAGTTAAAAAAGTCTATCAGGTTCGTCTGACATGACCTTCCTGCTGTGAATACCTGCTGTCTCGGATCCTGGGCACTGATGGATTCTAAGTGAGCCACTATTCTTTCTTTAAGCAGTGCCTCCATGATCTTACCTACCACTGAGGTGAGACTGACTGGTTTATAGTTCCCTGCCTCCTCCCTACTACCACTTTTGTGTAGAGGGGCTACATGTACCCTTTTCCTGTCCTCTGGTACCACCCCTGTGTTAAGTGACTTGGTGAACATGGCTGCCAGAGGTGCTGCTAGCTCCCTTCACATCTCCTTTAATTTCCTCAGATGTATGCCATCTGACCCCATTGCCTTGTCCACCCTTAGCTTTGTGAGCTCCTTCAGGACTCTCCCCTTCATGAAAGGACTTGTGTTTACCTGCCCCCTTCCCTTTGTGTCCGTTACCCAGCTGTGGTCCCTGGCCCTCCTCTTCCTCAGTGAATACTGAACAGAAGTTTTTGTTTAGTATTTCTGCCTTTTCCAGGTCTCCCTTCTTACACTCCCCTGTATTAACTCTGAGTCTTACAGTCCCCCTGCCCAGTTTTCCTTCTTTGTTGAAGTACCTAAAGAATGTCTTGTCTCCTTTTTTTCTTGGTCTGTGCCTTTGCTCACCTAACAGTCTTCCTCGCTTCCTTTAGATTCTTTAGGTACACCTCCCCATCTTCCTCCCATTGAGTCTCTTTATATTTTCTGAAACTTGCCCTTTTGGTCCTTACCCTGTCTTCCACCTCTCTTGAGAACCATAGTGGTTTCCTCCTTTTCTTGCCTTCATTTATCACCCAAAAGCATTGGTTGGTCACCTCCTCTAGGGCTCCCTTCAGGTGTTCCCACTGCTCCTCAACTCCCCTTCCTATTCCCCTACTTTCCATGGCCTCTTTGATATATCTACCCATTTTAGCAAAATCCACCCTCCTAAAATCTAAGACCCTTGCCTTAGTGTGACTAGACTGGGTCTCTGTCCCCATATTAAACCACACTATGTGGTGGCTGCTGGATCCCAGCTGACCTTCCACCCAGACATCTGTGATTCTGTCCCCTCTGGCCTGCACTAGGTCCAGAATCACCTTGTCTCTGGTGGGATTGCTCACTAGCTGTCTAAGGCCTTCACCCCATAGGGAATAAGGATGTCTCGGCTCCTGGCTAAAGCAGCTGCTGGGATAGTCCAATCAACATCTGGGATATTGAAATCCCCCAGCAGTATTACCTCACCCTTTGTTGCCATCTCTTGAATCTGATCCACCAGATCACTATCCATCTCTTCACCCTGCATTGGAGGTCTGTAGATCACCCTGTGTGGATTGCTGTGCCATTGCTGGGCTCAAGGATGATCCACAGTGCCTCAGTATCTCCCTGCCTACCCTGCACCTCTGTTGCTTTTATACCCTCCCTTACATAAAGGGCACCCCCCCTTAGTTCTCCCCTTTCCCTTCTGACTAGAGCATAACCCAGAACATTTGTGTCCCAGTCATGATTTACGGTATACCAGGTCTCTGTTATTGCCTCAATGTCTACGTCTGCCTTTACTGTCAAGGCCTACAGGACTGGGATTTTATTTCCCAGGCTGCAGGCATTTGTAACCATGACCCTCCATGGTTTTCTGCTTGTCTCCCCTCTACCCATGTGTTTATCCCCTGCTTCTTTCCCCCACCCTCTTTTCCATTACTATGCTGCCTACCTGCTCCTGCCTTTCCCTTTGTATTTGGTAGTGTTGTCCCTTTCAGCATCTCACTTTCACGTTCCACATTTCTGGTAACATACATGTTAGTGTCCTCCTTGCTTGTTTCATTAACCTGTGGGGGGGGTGTATGAATTACCCTGCTTTTTATCTCCACCCCCCCTTGACTGGTTTAAATGCTTGCCAATGAAGCATTTCAACTATTCACTGAGGACTCCAGTGCCCTAATCAGAAAGATGCCAGACTGTGTCAGGAAGTGCTTACATCATAGCTACTTATCAGCCAATAGCTTTGGAAAAGTCTTACAGACCTGAGAACAATAGTATTATAAGCAAGTGTTTTATAGCAAACTCATCAGAACAGCTAATATTCTTCAGGTGAAGCTACCTCTGGCTGGAAGCTGCAATACTGAACATAGGATTTGCAAGAAAGCGAGTTGTGCTCACAACAGAGGGAGGTGAACCTTACAATTGTCTTTGGTTTGTAGCAGATATTCTGCAGGCGGAGGCTACTTCTAACTGAAAGGTGAAATAAGGAACTTAGAATTATCAGGAAAAGACAGTCTTTCAAGCAACAGAGGGAGGTGGATCTAGCTTTACTTTTGTTCCAATTCTTAAGATTTTCAGTGCAGGAAGAGTTTAAAGCGCAGCTGACTTATTTTTTGGCTGACTGGTTTTTTGCCATTCATATTTTTTATTGAAAATTTTAGGTTACAGGAATACATCCATCAACAAAGTAAATGGAGAAGAAACTACAACAGATATTGGAAATAACTTGTTCGGATGCATTCGCCCCCCATCCTCCTCCTCCCCATTTCCTCCTCCCCATCCCACCTCCCCCAGCACAGCACACAAAGTACACATCCTATGACATATTATTACAGTTTTCATACTTTTGTCTGGTAAGGAATAGAGTGAATAGGGGACCCCAAATCCAGTTGAACTTGAGCAGATTATTCTGCAGACTAGAATAGTCTTTTCCGTTCTAAGGTTTGCAAGGAGTTCTTGTAACCATTATGCCATATGTAATATCTACTGTGTCCTTTCAGTGCCTTAACACCACTTTTTAACAGAAGCAGATATCAGGCAAATATGATACTTCCTGTTTGGACACCAATAGTGCAACGTCCCTAAGACATATCTCCGCCATAAATAGGTTGTCCAGTCCCCAAGAGGATCCAAATTTTGCTTAATTCTGTCCCAGAGTGGAACTATTTTGGGACAGTGCCAAAATGGAAGAGGTCCCCAGTATCCTGTTGGCATCTGTAACAGGTAGAGGAGGACACAATACCTAATCTAGTTAATTTTGAAGGGGAGTAATAAATGTTGTGCAGTAATTTAAATTGCATTAGTCTAAGCCTGTCTTGCAACAGAAATTTATGGCACGAGTTCCAGATACATGCCCAATTGAAATTATGTTCTGGAAGGAGCAGAGACCAGTAATGCATCGGAGCAAGATTTAGGGAATGTATCCAACTAAGAAGTATACTATAGATGGCAGAAACTGCTTGGGCTTTTCCAGTCAGTGGCTCCAGTGTACCACAAAAATCGGGGGCTGCGACCATAAAGGGGATCGTGCCCAGTTTATTAACCAACAAATGTTGAAATTGAAAGAATTTAAATACATTAGCCTGTGGGATTTGGAATTTGTTCAAAACATCAGTTGAGGTTAACCATTTCCCTCTACCAATAGGAAGTCTTTGATCAGAACCTCCCTTAACAGTGGTAGCTAATTGCCCCTGATGGGCTTGCCATCTATTAGGAGGTTGGGGTTGCCTGTTAATGGCTGAGATGGATCTTTATTGTGGCAATATTTTAAAAAGGTACATAGTTGTTAATGGGCTTTAATGGATATCTCAATAGGGGAGTTGCGAAGAGATGTGGGTAGAGAGTTTGGAGTACAATACAACAAGGCCCTGGGTGTGAGCCCTGACTCTATTATATGAGATATCTCCAACTTTAACTATAAGGAAACATAATTGCTAGTTTCATGACAATCATCCAATGTCAACCATCTAAGATATTTGTTAACATGACTGGCCCAGTAATACAGACCAATATGGGGAAGTCTCAGGCCTCCAGTCGATTTGGGAGCGACTAATTTGTGGTAGGCCAGCCTGGGTTTCTTGTAGCTCCAAATAAAACTGGTAATTATGCCGTAGACTTTCTTAAACCACTTTGGGGGAGCCAAATATTTAACATATTTATAGGGTGGAACAGACAGGGGAAAACATTCATTGTTACATTTTGGGCTGACTGCTTTCAGAGCACAAACCACCAGGCTGTTTTGGGGCTGGGGAGGATTACCTGTGTCTGACTTGGATGTCTGGATTTTTCTCTGTTTGATTAGCAGGGTATTTTCTCTGTCAAATGGTTGTGTAGGGCATCTTGCTGACAGGAAGGCACTCATCGCAGCGGTGGGTCAGAGCTTTTAGCTGATTGATTCATGAGGGCACAGTTTAGGCCCAACCCTGCCCACCCCTCACCCCACCCACCCCTGGAAATAGTTCCTTTATACCTGGGATTCTGACATCATTTCCTCAAGAGTGCAAGGTGCATATCACTGTCATATCCTCTCTAGCACACTGCACTGACAATATAAGCATACACATTGTATATATATTTCTATATAACAAACCAATCACACACACACAAAAAAAAAGTAGATAAACATGTGGAAAGTAGTGCAATGTAATGGCTGTGGGGCAGCAGTCTTCTGGGAGTCTTTCTGGAGGCTGAGATGCTGCCCTATTTGCAGACAACTCTCTGCCCTGAGGGAGGAAGTTGCCCATCTTCAGGCCACACTGGACAGTAGTAAGAGAACCTTCCCCCAGGCCACACTGGACAGTAGGAAGGGAACCTCCCCCATCCAGGGAGCACCAGAGCCACCACCACTACCTCAGAGGTTACAAAGAAAGCACAGCAGTTGGACCACAGTGGGCTTAGGGAGGGTGAGGATGGAGGAAAAGAGGCACACTCAGTCAGTTGTTCCACTCCACAATCCATACACCATTCTGGGGGAACATAGCTCCCCTATGGATGCACCCACAGAGGAGACTAAGGAGGCTGAGGACAACTGTCACAAGGGAGGCCCACAGGAAGGAGGCAGAGGACACCACAGGGAAAGGAAGCAGCTCCTGGTGGGGGACTCAATTATTGGGGGATAGAACTGGGGGGAGCAGGGAAAACTGAAGTAAGGTGCCTGCCTGGTGCCATGGCTTGGAGGGACAGGAAGCGCATCCTCAGGATCACGAGAACAGCTGCATGGGAGTCTGAGCTGGATGTCATTGTCCACCTAGGGACAAATGACTTGGCTCTTCATGAGATTAGAATAGTGCAGAAGGACTTTGTAGAGTTGGGGAGGGGCCTAAGACAAGTAGCACACACAATATCCTTCTCAGAGGTGCTGCCTGTCAATGGCATGGGTGAGGCGAGGGTACTTTGCACCATGCAGTTTAATGAATGGTTGACAAAATGGTGTGGAGCACAGGGGTTTGGCTTCATTGGGGACTGGGGTTCCACCTGGAGGGACACCAGCCTATACTGGCAGGATGGTCTGCATCTGTCCAGAAGGGAACAAGTCTTTGAGCAATCGGTTTAAATGTTTCATTGGCAAACTTTTAAACTAGTTAAGGGGAGGCACTGATAAGCAGCAGGAAAATCCAGCCTCTCCCTAGAAAACAGGGTAATAAATGAGAAAAAGACTGAGGTAGAAAGGTCAGTGGGGGATGCTGCAACAGAAGGTAAAGCCATCAAAAAATGGAGAGCAATGAGTACCAATGCCTGTAGTCTGAGTAACAAGCTTCCTGAATTAGTGGCCTTGATGGAGGAGGAACATCTGGATATTGTGGCAGTCACAGAAACATGGTACATGGAGAACCATGACTGGGACTAAACATACCAGGATACACTATCTACAGGAGGGACAGGGAGGGTAAAGAGGAGGAGGAGGAGGCTCTTTACATAAGGAAGGAATCAAAGCAACAGAACAGAAGGGTAAACAGGAGAGAAGAAGCACTGTGAGTAAATTTGGAGACAGGCAATGGCACCACAATCTGCACAGGGGTTGTATACAGACCCCCTTCTCAGGGGGAAGAAATAGACAAGGAAATGATAGAAAGTATACTTAGAATGGCAGAAAAAGGGGAGATATTGCTGATGGGTGATCTGAATATGCCAGATGTTAACTGGAGTGCACTTGCAGCAGCCACTTCAAAGAGTGGGGTTATTCTAGATGCCCTACAGGGGGCATGCCTTAGACAACTAGTATTGGAACACACTCGAGAGGGAGCAATCTTAGACCTGGTTCTCTCAAATGGAGATGGAGAGAGGATCACAGATGTAGAAGTGGGTAGCCATCTAAGAACTAGCGACCATCGAACAGTATGGTTCACAATAAACACAGCAATAGAGTCAAGCCATACAAAGGCAAAGTACTGGACTTTAGGAGGGCTGACTTTGCCAAAATGGGTGAGTGCTTAAGGCATGCACTAGCAAATGGGCAGGAAGGAGGGGTGGAAGAATAATGGGGAATAATAAAAACTGCCATCACAGAGGTAACAGGCCTTTGTGTGAAGCAAATAAAAAAAATGAAACAATGTAAGAAACCACTATGGTTCTCAAAGGAAGTGGCAGTGAAGGTTCAAGAGAAAAAGAAAGTATTCAGGAAGTACAAGGAATCACAGAAGGAGCAGGACGAGAACTGTATCAGTTAAAGCAAAAGAAGCTGGGAAGGCAGTCAGAACAGCAAAGGCCCAAACTGAGGAAAAGATAGCCAACTCAGTTAAGAAGGGATAAAACCTTTATAGGTACATCAGGGAGTGAAGGAAGACCAAGGAGGGATAGTGAGGCTTAATAAAGGGGAGGGAGGGTGGGCAGAGGGTGACTGTGAAAAGGCAGAGATACTAAACAAATATCTTTGCTCAGTATTTACAAATGAAGAGGGGGAGGTACCTAAAACAAACAGTAGAAACACTCTGGATACAGAAGTTGATACCAGCCCATTTACAGAAGAAAGGGTTCTGAAAGAACTCTTAAAACTGAAGGTGGACGAAGCAATGGGGCCTGATGGGATTCATCCCAGAATTCTAAAAGAACTAAGGGTAGAACTAGTGACACCACTGACTACCCTGTTTAAGAAATCATGGGAGGATGGGGTGATACCCGAGGACTGGAGGGCAGATGTGATTCCCCTTCACAAAAGTGGGAGCAAGGCAGAAGCAGGAAACTACAGACCTGTTAGTTTAACCTCAGTGATAGGGAAAATGATGGAATCATTTCTGAAGGAAAGATTTGTCGAATATCTAGAGGCCAGAGGGGCACAGGACCCAAGGCAGCATGGATTCACGGTGGGAAGGTCATGCCAGATGAATCTGATAGATTTCTTTGACTGGGTGACCAAAGTAGTAGATCAGGAGGGCTGTGGACATTGCCTACCTAGACTTTAGCAAGGCATTGACACAGTCCCACACAAAAGATTAATATACAGTTAGCCAGCCTGGGGGGTCCCAAGATGACAGCCTGGGTAAAGATTGCTGGAAAATAGGACACAGAGAGTAATAGTAAACAGAGTCCTCTGGAAGAAAGGGGTTACTAGTGGGGTACCGCTAGGGGTTCAGTATTAGGACAGTTCCTCTTCAATGTCTTTATAAGCGACATTGCAGAGGGACTGGAAGAAAAGTATGTCTCTTTGCAGATGACACAAAGATCTGCAACAGAGTTGATGCACAAGGTGGGGTGGAAAGGATGAGAAGGAAGTGGCAAGGTTAGATGAATGGTCAAATGTATGGCAGCTTAGATTCAATGCTAAGAAGTGCAAGGTAATGCACCTGGGAAACAAAAACCCAGGGGAAGAGTACACAATGGGGGGTGAGATACTAACAAAAACAAAAATGGAAAGGGACCTGGGGGTAGTCATATCAGATGACCTAAAGGTGGGCAAGCAATGTGAGAGGGCAGCAAGGAGGGCTGGGGGGATACTGGGATGCATAGGGAGAGGCATCACCAGTAGAAAACAGGAAGTTATTATCCCTCTGTACAGACAGCTGGTGAGATCCCATCTGGAGTACTGCATGCAGTTCTGGAGACCCAATCTCTGCCAAGACATAGACAGGATGGAAGCTGTCCAGAGGAGGGCAACTAAAATGGTGCAGGGTCTGCACCGGAAGATATATGAAGAGAGACTTAAGGAGCTTAATATGTATAGCCTCGAGGAAAGGAGGGAGATGGGGGACATGATAGAAACTTTCAAGTACCTCAAGGGAATCAACAAAGTCCAAGAGGGTAGCATCCTTCAAAAGAGGTGTGCAAGAACAAGGGGCACAATTTGAAGCTAGAAGAGGCGGCTCAGAGGTAATTTAAGGAGTATTTTTTTCACAGAGGGTTGTGGATGCATGGAACGGCCTTCCAGAGGAGGTTGGGTGACAAAACATTGGTGGAATTCAAGCATGCATGGGACAGTCATAAGGAAATTCTAAGGGGTGGGGGTAGGAAGAAGTAAGCTGCTGGTTAACTAGGATCTGCAGCTTATCCATTAGGTAGGGAAATGGGCAGACTGGGTGGGCCAAGCGGTCCTTATCTGCCATCAGATTCTATGTTTCTATGTTTCTATGCAGACCATCTCCCCTCTACAGGTCTGCATCTCCCCATACAGGTCCACATCTTAAGGGACTCCATTGCACATTTTGCAGCAAGACGTTCTTTTTAATCGTGAAGTACTTTTTCTCTCTGTTGTGCAGTTTCCTTCTGATATACAGAAGGGCATGTTCCTTCCCATCTATATTCTGATGCATCTGTCTGAACTAGAAACTGTCTCTCAAAGTCTGTATTTCTTAAAACAGGGGCTGAACATAATTCAACCTTGATGGCCTGAAAAGCCTCATCACGCTCTGGGGACCATTTCACATTATTAGGATACCATTTTCTCATTAGTTCAGTGAGGGGAGTAGCTAACTGAACAATGTTGGTGAAACATTTCTGCTGTGCTCTGGTATCTAAATACCAGAATAAAGAAATTGTTCCTATGCACTTGAATATGTTTTATGTATTGTAAATCTATGTTTCTAACACTTGTTTGAACTGTATTTTGTCAATTGTGGAATGTTTGCAATTTGAACTCTGTACTTTTTTGCTTCCCTCTTGGTGCATGTAACTAAATCCAGGTTGCCCCTGAAAAAGGAACTGTCATGGTCTCAGCAGGTCAACCTGGTTACCAAAATTTTAATAAATAAATAAAATAACGAGCCAGACCTAAAAATTATCCTACAAGTCTCTTTGTTTTAGGGACAGGACTGTTAGCTACACCTTCTATTTTGGCATTCTCTGGCTTTACTTTTCCATTCCCTAAAATATGCCAAAACATCTGGTTTCCTGTATGCCTAATGTGCATTTTGTAGGGTTAATGGTCAGGCCTGCATCTTTGATAGACTGGATAACTACTTGTAGGTGTTCCAGGGTGCTTTTCTAATCTGGACTGTGCACCACGACATCATCCAGGTAAGCAGCACTATAGCTAGTGTGAGGGGCCAAAATTACATCCATGTATTGCTGGAATATACAGTGTTCACTATGTAAACTAGAGGTGGGAGAAATTATCAAATTCCAAATTCACAGCATATTCATGAAATTTTGTGAATGTTAAAAAATTTCACGAAGTTTCAGGGAATTTTCTGACATTCTTTAACTGGTCATACCTTGGTCTGTATTAAAGCTAGAGATCTAATATTTGCCATGCATAATGTCTGGCAATGGCTTTAAGCTCTTGTCAAGTTTCATGACATTTGGATAAAAGGTAGGGATGTTATAGGGGCTGAAAGTCTAACAATTTAATATTCATGTGAAAATTTCTGAAAATATTTCTGTACTTACAACTTATCCACCTCTGGAGCTAGGTAATTAAAAACATAGATGCTTACTTTTTTTGGAAGTTTCATAGAAACTGCTAAATAGAGGTTGTAAGGCTTATCTATGACCTGCCTCCCGTCATGACGTCCAGGGGCTCACTTCCGAACCTGGGTCATCAGCATGGCAGCATGACGTTCTGATACTGGACCACAGTGGTTGCCTTAAAGCCTAATATTTAGGGTCAATGAACCTGACAACATTGGTGATAGTCTATTCTCTAGCTTTAACCTTATAGGGGCTTAAAATTCAGCAGTTTACCTAACTGCAAAATGTAATTTTAAAATTTCTGAAAGTTCAGAGGCTTTTAACTCAGTCATCTTCAAGGCTAGAGAGCTGAAACTTGGCACACATATGTATGGACACAGGCAATTTAGTTTACATAGTTGGTAACTGTAATTCAAAAATTTCCAAATGTTTGAAGATGTATAACTCCATCATTCTTAATGACAGAGATCTGAAACTTGGTACACTTCCGAATGGGCACTGGGACAGCCAACATGTAAATTTAGTGCAGTTTGGAGAAATACTTTTTAAATTAGATGGAAAAAACTGAAATCACAATTTTGGCCAAATCTTGTCAAATTTTTGTGGAAATCCAGCAATTGTTCGCCGAAGGGAAATCAGAATTAGCCAGAGGTCTGCTGGCAGAAGATAAAATTTGCCCATCTCTAATGTAAACCAAACGGCATGGTGGTGAACTAATAGAATCCAATTGGAGCGGAAAATGCAGTTTTGTCTTTGGATTCTTTAGCTAGTGGAATTTGACAGTAACCCTTTGTGAGAGTGAGGGTACCAATGTAATTTACACTTACCAGTCTGTCCACCAAATCATCTAATAGAAACATAGAAACATAGACTTTGATGGTAGATAAGGCCCACCTAGTCTGCCCATTTTCCCTACCTACTGTAACAATGCAGACCCTACTTGACCTCCGGCTTTACCTTCCCTTTCCTTTCCACTAAGGTTCCCTTATGCCTATCCCATGCATTCTTGAACCCGGTTACTGTTTTTGGCCCCCACCACCTCTGCTTGGAGGCTGTTCGAGGCATCCACCATTCTTTTTGTGTAGAAGTACTTCCTCACATCTCCCACAACTGTACCCCCCTTCAGCTTCATAGCATGTCCCCTTGTTCATGGGCATCTTTTTTTTCTGAAAAATGCTTCCTTCTTGAATCTTATTTATACCCATGAGGTATTTGAAAGTCTCTATCATATTCTTCCTTCCTCCTTTCCTCCATGGTGTACATACTGAGGTCCTTTAATGTTTCCTCATAGGCTTTTGATGCAGACCCTGCACCATTTTAGTTGTCCTCCTCTGGACTGCCTCTACTGTATGTCCTTCCAAGGATGTGGTCTCCAGAACTGAACACAGTGCCATAAGAGAGGTCTCACCAGTGATATATACAGTGGTAACACCACCTGTCTCTCTGCTGGTGATACCCCTTCCTATGTACCCTAGCATCCCACTAACTCTCCCTACTGCTTTGTCAGACTGTCTGACCACTTTTAGATAATCAGATATGATTACCTCTAGATCTCTCCTGTTTGGTGTTTGCTTATACTACACCCACATTTTGTATTTTGCCCCTGAGTTTCTGTGCCCCAAGTGCATGATTCTGCACTTCTTTGCAATGAAACTTAGCTGCCACACCCTTGACCACTCCACTAGCTTTCTTAGCTCTCTAATAATTCCTCCATCAAAGTGTCTACCTGATTGCAAATGTTAGTGTAATGAGCAAAATGGCATACCTTACCTTCTAGCCCCTCAGCAATGTTGCTAATAAAGACATTAAACTGTAGCACCTTGCTGGTCACCCTTCCTTCCTCAGAGTGAATTCTGTTTACTCTACCCTCTGTCTCCTGCCCCTAACCAATTCTTTACCCAGTTTACCACCTTTGGACCCACTTCTAGGCTGCCCAGCTTGTTTATGAATCTCTTATGTGGAACAGTGTCCAAGGCCTTACTGAAATCTACATCGGCCACATCCATAGCGCCACCCTGATCTAATTCCCTGATCACCCAGTCAAAGAAATCTATCAGATTAGTCTGAGATGGCCTCCCTCCAGTGAATCCATGCTGTGTCAGATCTTGTTAGCCACTGGATTTAAGATAGTCCACAATCTTTTCCTTCAGAAATGATTCCATTAATTTCCCCACCACCAAACTCAGGCTGACTGGCCTGTAATTGCCAGCCTCCTCCCTGCTATCACTTTTGTGAAGTGGGGCCACATCTGCCCTGCTTCAGTTCTCAGGAACTTCTCCAATGTCCAGTGAGTGGTAGAACATGGCTGTCAGATGTACAGTCAACACCTCTCTGCACTCTCTCAATATCCTTGGATGCACCATGTCTGGCCCCCTTGCCGTGTCCACTTTCGGATTTGTGAGTTCCTTCAGGACTAACTCCTTTCTAAATGTACTAGTGTCCATCTTCTTTCCTTCAATGCTCCTGGCACTAATCTGTGATCCCCGCCTTCCCCTTCCTCTATGAAAACTGAACAAAAGTATTTGTTCACAATGTCTGCTTTTTCCCGATCCCCCTCCATGCACTCTTTCCCCTTCACTTTTAAGCCTTAACTATCCCTCCCCAGATCTTTCCCTTTTTGGTTGCATACCTGAAAAATGTCTTGTCTCCTTTTTTTACAGCCTGGGCAATTTTCTCCTCCATTTGTGCTTTTGTGCTTCTAATTGCTTTCCCTGCCTTCCTCAGTTTTTCCTGATACACCTCTGTATCCTTCTTCCCCTATGTCTCCTTATATTGTCCCTCCCAAATGCTAACTTTTTCTCCTTAAATTCTCAGCCACCTCTTTTGAGAACGACAGTAGTCTATTTTTCCTCTTGCTTTTGCTTACTTGCCTGACACAGAGCTTTTTTGCCTTCACAATCCCCTCTTTTAGTTTCACCCACTCTCTCTCTTCACTCCACTCCACCCAAGTCCCCCCCCCCACCACCAGGACATCCCTGAGGCATTCCCTCATCTTTTTAAAATCGGCCCTCTTGAAGTCCAGGACCCTCACCTTTGTGTGGTTTAATTCTGCCGCAGTGTTAATATTGAACCACACTGTATGGTGATCGCTGGTCCCCAGGCAGCCACCCACTGGAACATCTGTAACACTGACCCCGTCAGTGAGCACAAGGTCCAGTATTGCCCCTTACTAGTGGGCTCTTTTACTAGTTCAAAACAAAGACCTTGCACTGGTCCTCACACCAAAGATTAGGCAACACTCCATTTTAGGAAAAAAATTTACACTTTATTTATTACAAATATTAAAAAAGAGTGCAATTATCACAGGATAAAAAGTCCCAAAAGTAAATAAGGGAAACCTCCCCTCCTAAAAATGGAATGTTGCTTAATCTTTGGTTGAGGATAGGTTTGAGGTCTTTACTTGTTTTGTACTTGTTGCCTGTGACCCATATGCACTGTTGTATCGGGGCAACCAATTGTTTCCCCTTTGCTCTTTTACTAGTTGCCTGAGGAAAGTCCCCTGCAGGGAGTCCAGGATGTCCCTACTCCTAATTGAAGCTGCAACTGGAATGTTCCCTTCTACATTTGGCAGACTGAAGTCCCCTACCAGGAGCACCTCCCCCTTATCTGCTATCTTTTTGATGGTTTCCACCAGAATCTTGTCTAACTGTCCCCCCCACCATGGTGGAGGTTAGTAGATCACACCAGTGCAAATTGCTCCATTCCCCATTTCTAGGGTGACCCACAGTACCTCTGCTTCTCCCTGTATTTCTTGTATTTCTGTTGCTTTTATGCTATCCCTCACATAATGTGCCACTCCTCCTCCTTTCTTTGCCACCCTGTCCTTCCTGAACAAAGTTAAGCCTTGTATGGCTATCTTCCAGTCATGGCTGTCGTTGCACCATGTCTCAGTAATGATGACAATGTCCAGGTCAGCCTCTGCCATAATGGCTACAAAGACTAGTATTTTATTTCCTAGACATTGAGCATTTGCACACATGGCTTTCCAGATTCAGCTACCACCCTGCTTGTCAATCCCCCATTTTCCCTTTTGCCTTTTCTCCTTACCCTCTCTGCTCTCATTCCCATCTCTTTTCATTTCTACCATTTTGTTTTTATTATTGTTAGGTACCCTTGGAGATTTCTGTCACTTAGGGTTCTCCCTACTGACTACTTCAGCTAGTGGGAGGAGACAGTTTATGTCTCCCTGCTTCCTTCCACAACCCCCCTTCGGCTAGTTTAAATTCTCACCAATGTAACATACAAACTGTTCACTGAGGACTGTGGTTCCCCTCCTGGATGGATGGATGGATGGATGGATGGATGCAGGCCATCTCCCTCGTATAGGCCCTTATCCCTCCAGGTGGGACCCCAGTCCCTAATATTCATAGATTCATAGAAAGTAATGAGCTCAGGAGGCAAATCTTTTTAAGAGTTCTCCACCAATATGTTTGGTTAAAATTCTATTTTAGGTAAGTTGTTTTTCTACTGCCCATATAATTGTCCAGTTGACTTTTAAATATAGTCATGTTGTCACTCTACTATTTCTCTTGGTAGTGCATTCCATTCAGTCACCACCCTTTGAGTGAACCAATGGCTTATTTTCTGAGTTTTATAGTTATGTCCTCTTAATTTAAGGCTATGGGTTCTAGTAATAGAACATGAATCATTCCTTATAAGTCCCAATGTTTCAAATAAAAGTGGATCTTTAATATAGCTGAACACCTCCTCTCTGCACCTCTCCTTCAACTGTGAGTTGAAGCTCTTGGCATGGAGAACCCTATCCTCCCCCCGTCATATACAGACAGCACCTCGGAAAAGGCCACTGAGTGTGCTACCTGCCTAAGATACCTCCCAAACTCCCTGAACTCCTCCTGCACTATCATAGCCTTGTCCCTAGCCAGGTTATTAATCCCTAGGTGGACAATGACATACAGCTCTCCCTCCTGTCCTGCTGCCATAGTGATCCTTAGGATCTGCTTCCCATCCCTCTGAGGGTTTTATGTGACAAGGGTGAGTCTCTTATCATGCCGCCCACAAAGAGTGACGCAAATTCATCCACATTAAAAAGAGTGACCTGGATTAAGAGAGACCTCCTCAAACAGTGACGGTCCTCTAAAACTACCTGCTTTTTTTCTTTTGCCCCCTGCACACCCCAAAATAATGATTCTCAACTCCAGGGGGAGCGGACTTAGGCAAAAATATAAACTCCCCCTGGAAGCAAAACATTAACCCTCACCGGGATCCGAACCCAGCATCAGACTCCAACAGCAGTGGCTCAAGCCACTACACCACATGGCCAGCTGGGCAGAGCTTGGCCAAATAAATCTTTTTATCCCCTTCTCTCGTGAGTGTAGCACATATCCCTCAGCGCTACATTCACTGTACCTATCCTGAGCTCTTGTTCCCTTCTCACTCTGTATGGGAGCATTATTATCGAATCACTCATATTGAGCCACTCAATAATACTCGCCCATATAGGCTGCTACCCCCTCCGAGCCATGGCACCAGGCAGGTACCTAACTTCCCTCTTCCCCCATTCCTGTCCCCAAATTTATCCCTCTCACAATGGAGTCCCCCACCAGGAGTTGCTTCCTCCTCCTCCTCTGAGGTCCTCTTCCACCCTCCTTGGGGTCTCCACTACTGAGGACACCACATTCTCCTCGGTGACTACTACGGGTGTCTCCATGGGACAGTCACGCCCTCTCAGAGTGGAGTAGGAACTGTATAGTAGTACCATATGGGCAATGTGCCTCTGACCCACCACCTTCACACTTCCCATGTCCACCATAGTCCAGCCGCTCCTCCTTTTCTGCATCCTTTGAGGTAGAGGTGGTGGACTTGGTGGTCCCTGGGTTGGGGAGGAGGTGCCCTGAATCCTAGCCAACTTGGCCTGGAATGTAACAATCTCCTCCCTCAGCCCAGAGAGGTGCAAACAGATGGGGCAGCACCTCAGTCTCCAGATGGTCTCCCTAAAATCTTCTGCCCCACAGCCACTGCACTGCACCACTCCCATCATCATTTCTATTCTATTACCTTGGAAATGCTAGGTCCCTTGTGTCCTGACCTGAATAGGTTTCTAGCTTGCATCTCCCCTCACTGTTTTTTTTATTTTCTTAAACAAATATCCCTTTCTACTCCTACCCAAACTAGGATGTTTCACTCACTCCCATGTCTAGCCCACCCCTACCTCCCCTTGCAGACTTCCTGTTTCCCTGCTTCCTCCTTGGCTGCCTGTTTTACTCACTTGCTGCTCTGGTGCAGAGTATCTGTCTGCCAATTGCCTCATTGGGCTGACTCTGGTGGGCAGACTCTGACTTCCTCTGTGCATTGGTTCTTCATGTGGGGGACCACAGCGCGGGGGGCTGATTGGTGGCATAGTCCTTAAGAAAGCCCCTGCCCACTTCCTGGTTCCAAGGCAACCCCAGATTGACTATCGATCAAGGATAGCAAGATTGCTCTCCAGCCAAAAGCTAACAACATGGAAGTCTAAATGCAGGCACCTGCTTCACTTCTGCCTAAGCCACCCCCCACAATTTACAGCTGTCTTGACACAGGTAAGTGCAAAGTTGATTATCAGTTCCCTTCCCCAATTCTGACTAGCATACTAACTACTGTGTTTTTGTTTTTACCCTAAATGAATTTCCCAGTTTACCTTGCAGACCCAACATTTCTAATACGGTATCTGTCTACTTACCCCCTAGTCAGAAATGTCCTAGCAGAAAAGTTCTAGCTGCCTTAGTCAGCTGCCCCCTTACTCTGATAGCAATATTGCTTTCTGAGCGTAGGATAGCTGTCAGATATGAACACTTGATTAATGACTATGGTCAAAATTTCTGTCATCAATATATTCAGAATTTGGATTGGCATAGCCACAATCAGCCTCATGCCAAAAATTAGATCTCTAAGTTACTTTGTTTAAAAGTTACAAGACATTTTACAACCCTAATTTCACTGCCTGTTCAAAAAAGCTAGTTTCAGCAAAGAGCTGTTGATGATGTCATCTCCTTAACTCACAGTCTAGTCCTCCCTGTCAGCAAGTTTATAGTACCTGTTTCTCCAAAGTTTAAAGATCACGTGCAATGGTTTTCACAAGTAAAATAGGCATCATCAATCAATAAACATTGCTTTAAAAACTATGTGTGTTTCAGGTTTTGTAATGAAGTTGACAAATTCATATTTTGTTAGAGGGGGTGCTTTTTTGTTATGGTCCTTTTCTCCAGGGTTGCTGGATGCTGAGTCATAGCACACTGCTATGAGGTTTGCAGACTGGAGCCGGTGTTGTTCAGTGTCTTCATCAATGACATTGGAGATGGCATTAAGGGCAAAGTGTGCCTATTCACAGATGACACCAAGCTCTGTGGGAGAGTGGACACAGCTGAAGGCATACAGGACCTACAGGATGATCTGAAAAAGTTGGGGAGGTGGTTCAGGATCTGGCAGCTTAGCTTCAATGCCAAGAAATGCAAAGTTATGCATATTGGAGCCAAGAATCCCAGGACAGAGTACTACCTGGATGGAGCCCGAATATCTGCATCAGAGGAGGAGAAGAACCTGGAAGTGATGATCACAAGTGACGTGAAGCACTCCATTTAGTGCAAGAAAGCAGCAGCAAAAGCAAACAAGATGCTCAGATGCATATCTAGGGGATCAGTAATAGAAGAGAGGAGGTTATACTGTCCTTGTACAGGCCCCTGGTAAGGCCTCATCTAGAGTAGGGGGTTCAGTACTGGTGCCCACACCTCAAGAAGGACATTAATCTGCTGGAGAAGGTCCAGAGGAGGGCTACAAAGATGATAGCAGGTCAGCAGGTAAAGCATATGAGGAGAGGTTGAGGGCACTGAACATGTACTCCCTGGAAGACAGGAGAGAGAGAGAGAGAGAGGGGGGACATGATTGGGACTGTCAGGTACTTGAAAGGGATAAATAAGGTGGATAAGGAAAGTCTCTTTAAGCTGAGTGCCAACCATAACACGAAGGGGCACAGTCTTAAAGTGGAGGGTGGGAAGTTTAGGAGGGAGGTCAGGAAGCACTTCTTCACAGAGAGGGTGGTGGACACTTAGAATGCACTGCCAGAAGAGATGATCTCATTGAAGACAGTGGGCATCTTTAAGAGAGTCTGGGATAGGCATGGGGGAAGGTAAGGATCATGGGTAGGGAGGGTGGGATGTGTGGGGGAGGAGGAGGGCAGGGACAGTAGCTCAAGTGGTGTATACTGCAATACAAGCAGACTAGATAGACCAAATGGCCTTCTTCTGCTGACTTCTTTGTATGTTTGTATGTAACACTGATGTGGTGAAAGGCTGTAATCATTCACACATGTCATTCAATTGAAGTGACTTCTCAGGATGGCACTTTTAAACAATTAGGCCACCTCCCTGTACATGGGGGTGGGAGAGGTATTGCTGTTTTGAAACCTTACTATGAGTTTCGATGCAAGAGCCAGCCCAGTGTTTTCTACCTGGCAAGCTATTACTTGACCTACATTCAGGCTATCTATGTTGTACTCCACTTTAAAATTATAATTTTACCAGAGCTAACACTTCCACCCCTAGTAGGAATTAACACATACAAGGCCCCTGTTAAAACTTATTGTAAAGCAGACACTGACAAACAGCAATTAGGTTACCAACATTACATTACTAGTAGCAGTACAACTTCCTAACAGGCACAATAGGGTAGCACCCCAAATTGTATCAGCAGCCTGGAGGCTTGCTGACTCAGCACACAGCAACCCTAGAGAAATGGACCACCCCAAAAAGGAATTAAAAATACAAATGTGTCAACTTTGTTACAAAACCTGAAACACACATAGTTTTTATAGCAATGTTGTTTGAATGGTGCTACCTGTTTCACTAGTGGAAACCACTGCACATGATCTTTAAACTTTAGCGAAATAGGGTCAGTGGCTTAGCAGGTAGCACACTTGCCTTTGAGACAGGGAGATCAGAAGGTTGTGGGTTCTATCCCCACACCTGGCACTTGGGTTAAATCCCAATACTGACACTGTAGTGCAGCATGAGAGGGTGCTGCACTCCGGAGGTGTCGTCTTTCAGATGTGACGTTAAACCGAGGTCTCATCTGCTTGTTCTGGTGGTAGTTCAGGTGGTTGTTAAAGATTCCCATGTCACTTCTCTAAAAGAGTAGGGGAATTTCGCTGGTACCCTAGCCAAATTTTCCTCCCATTCACTAAAAATACCACCAACAGCTTAGGGAAAGGGGAAATTGTTTAACAAGGAAAGACACACTAAGCCAAAGCTTGTTTCCAAGTGCAACCTGGGAGCACAAGGAAGTTAAGTGACTTGCTCAGGGTCACACAGTATGCAAGTGGGGGCTGTGGGATTCAAACTCAGGTCTCTAAGTTTGCAGTTCAGAGCCTTAAACCACTACGCTATACTGCCTCCACCTTAATCAGGTTCAAGGTCAGTTGGCATTCATCTGTATCCCCTTCCCCCAGGTTGTGCCTGAAAATAGGCAGAATTTGCAAAGTGCACTTACTCGGTCAACACAAACTAAATAAAACTAAATAAAAAAAAAATAAACAGGTCCTATAAGCCTGCTGACAGGGAGGTCTTGACTGTGAATTCAGGAGATGACATCATCAGCAGCTATTCACTGAAACTGGCCTTTTTCAACAAGTAGTGAAATCAGAGTTACAAAATAGCTTATAACTTTAAAATGAAGTATCATAGAAACCTAGTTTTTGGTATGAGAGTTACTGGGGGAAATGCTTATTCTGATTAATAATAATAATAAAACTTTATTTATTAAGCGCCTTTCAAGCACCAAGGCGCTGCACAAATGAATGATAAAATCAAAAAATACACATATAAAATCAAAGCAATCACAACAACCTCAAGCCATAAAAGCCTGGCTCCACAAATGGGTCTTGAGTTCCCCTCTTAAAATACTCCACGGTCGTGCATTCCTGAAGCCGGCAAGGCAGGGAATTCCAGAGGGTTGGGGCTATAAACACAAAAGCCTGAGTCCCAGAGAATTTTAAAGTAACCCTCGGAACCTCCAGCAACCCCTCATCAGCCAAACGGAGCTGTCGTACAGGGCTGTAAGGAATCAGAAGCTTTTTCAGGTAGTCGGGGTCAGGTCCGTGCAGGGCTTTGAAGGTCAAAAGACCTACTTTAAAGGTGATCTGCACTGTATAGGCAGCCAGTGCAGATCGTGCAGCACAGGGGTAATGTATGTCCTTCTGGATGCCCCTGTCAACAACCTTGCAGCAGCGTTCTGCACTAGCTGCAAGTGGCGGACATCAACCCCAGGAAGCCCCAGGTACAGGGAGTTGCAGTAGTCAAGGCATGAGGTCACAAAAGTGTGGACCAACACAGGTAAATCGCTGGATGGAACAAGGTGCTTCACCCTGGCAATGTTTCTAAGATGGTAAAATGCAGACTTAACGACTGCTGACACCTGACGATGAAGGGTCAGCCTGTCATCAAGTACCACTCCCAGGTTACACACCCATTCAGAGGTAAGGATCTGATCCCCCCTAGAAATAAACCAGAGGGTTGGTCAGACCCCAACCCCTCTATCCTCTGACCCGGGTCCACAACCATAACCTCGGTCTTGCTGGCGTTCAACTTTAATTAGCTCAAATTCATCCAGTCATGGATTTCAGCGAGGCAGCTGTTAAATACCGAGAAAGCACTAACCTGGTCGGGGGCAAAAGACAGGTAGAGCTGGGTATCATCAGCATAACAGTGAAACCTCAGCCCATACCATCTTACAATGTCTCCAAGGGGCATCATATACACTGCAAACAACATGGGGGAAAGCACCTAGCCCTGGGGAACGCCACACTGCAGCGAGAAAGGGTCAGAGGAAAAAATCGCAGACACAGCTCTCTGTGTTCTCCCAGATAGAAAAGATGAAAGCCATCTGAGCACTGTACTAGACAGTCCACAGATGGACCTCAGGAACTTGAGCAAAACCCCATGGTCTACAGTGTCAAAAGCTGAAGAGAGATCAAGGAGAACCAATATAGAACGGTTTCTCTGATCTCTTGCCATCAAGAGATCATTGAGCACCCGAACCAGAGCAGCCTCGGTACTATGCCTCTTGTGAAAACCAGACTGGAGAGGTTCATAGATACTATGGATGGTCAAATGGTCCTTCAGCTGGTTTGCCACTGCCTTCTCAATAACCTTCCCAATAAAGGGAAGGTTAGAGATAGGTCTGTATTTGGCAAAAATATCTGGGTCCAGAGAAGCCTTCTTCAAAAGGGGAGTCACCACCGCTTCCTTTAGGGAGCTAGGAAACTCACCCAATTCTAAGGAGCACCAGATTATTTGAGCCAGAAATGGGCCCATGATCTCAACACAACCCAAAATCAGGGAGGTTGGACCTGGATCTAAACTACAGCGTGTAGGGCACATCCCCTGGATGATCTGCATAATATCCTCAAACATCGGCAGGTCAAAGGAACTCCAGGAGGCCAGGGGTACCAAGACCAGACGCCGACCAACAGCTTCCCCCTTAGAGTGTGTCAGGCAGATCTCTGATCTGATGTCGGCAGCCTTATTCACAAAGAATTGAGCGATCTCATCACACTTCTTTTGTGAAAAAGCTCGACGGAGCTGGAGACAGGGTGGGTTGCATAACCTGTCCACAGTTCTGAAGAGCTAAGCCGGTCGATTCTGAGCAACAGTGATTTCCCTGGACAGGAAGTCTGCCTTCTTACGGGAGATCTCTGATTGGTAGTGCCGATAATGCTCCTCCAAACTAAGGCGGTCAACTTCTAGAGCAAATTTCCACCAACAATGCTCTAACCATCGTCCCACACATCGTAACTCCCTCAAGGACCCATCAAACCATGGAGCCCGAGGGTGGAGAGAGAGGGGACAAAAACGGACAGGAGCAATTGAGTCAAGGGCCAAGGAAATGGCCTGATTATAAGCCAAAACCATAGACTCTGGACCCAAGCTGGCAACAGGAAACTCTGAGAGGTTCAGGACCACCATCAGGTCTTCAGGGCACACGTCCCGAAAAGAGCAGTATCGAGCCATCTCCACAGGGGCAGACCTACGAAGGGGAGCACAAAAATTGAAGCCCACGGTGTAGTGAGCAGACCAACTGACAGGTTCCACCACCAGATCAGAAGCCTCAATCCCCAGGAGAAAAACTAAATCCAAAGAGTGACCGTAATTATGAGTAGCTGAAGAAACAATCTGTGTACAGTCCAGTGATGTCATCAACTGGAGGAAGTGTTGACCAAAAGCTGAGAGTTCGTCATCGACCCAGGCATTGAAGTCACCCAGAACCATCAATCTGGGTGACTCCAATGCCATATCGGCGATGAAGTCTGCCACTTCCTGCAGGAATCGCCTCTCGGCTCCTGGTGGACGGTAGACAAGGGCTATCCTGCAACCCACACCAGCTACTACGGTACACTCAAAGGATTCATCTTCCTCAGCTGGTACACCCATGAGCCCCAACCTGGTCTTAAAACAGACCACTACTCCCCCCCCACGATCCAGTCTCGGGTGGTGAATCACCGAGTACCTGACTGGAACAGCCGCCTCCAAAATGGGGCAGGCATTTCCATCCAGCCAGGTCTCAGTGATGCAAGCCAGATCCACTGTCCCAACAAAGTCAGCAATAACAGCGGACTTGTTTTTAGTAGATCTGGCATTGCACAACACCACCCGAGTTGGACAAGGCTCCGGAGCTGTCCCGACTACTTGCCCATCCAAACAGAAGGTGCCCTTGGGTATGGGAACTAGACATGAATCTCCACGTTCCAGGCTCAATTTCACTCCAGGGTGTCTTCTGGACCTGATCAGTCCTATATGAAAGGTCCGTTCATTCACCCTTCCATGTCCACGTCCCCCGCCACACCCACCCCAAGCCCTCCTACGTACAATACCAAGCACCCAACAGCGCTGGTAGATGGAAAATGGGAAGGGAGGGGCAAAAGGGCAAAGGGTGCAGAGATCGGAGGATGAATAATGCACGACCAGGGTGACTAAATAACACATACCACAAGCGGGAAACAAACTCGCTGCTAGACAGCTAAATAAAATCCTAATTACCTCATAAATAAATTACCCACAATTACAATTAAACTAAAACCCACCCAATAACATAATTCAAAAAATAAATAAACAAAAGCAAACTAATAAAACTTCCCCACCCAATAAACCCTCTCACGGCTCTGGGGAGGGAAGAAAAACAAAATTAAAAACTAAAATAATACAATTCAAAACTAATTTTCGTCCCAAAGGTCTTCTCCCTACCAATAGGACAAAGCATTCAAAAACATAAATATAGATGGTCCATTTGCAGTTTTTAGGCACTCTCACTGCCAATGATAGTTAATATTACAGAATCCAGATATGTAAGGATAGTGAGGCCCTCTCACTACACACACTGTCCTTCATATGATGAAAACGGATCCAGTGAAAAGTCAAATGCCATTACGATGACCCAAGTCAAAATCCAGACTATTGCAAATGTACGTTCAGAGAATAACAACATACAATCTCAGTGCTAGTCCATAAGTGGAGAAGAAATATCTCATATGAGGTCGGGGATATCCACAGACTAAGCTGCAAGGAGCGGGAAGTCCCCCCCCCACACACACACACCCAAACTGCCTAATCAGGCTTTATTATACTACCAGGACCCACAGCTTCAGATATCCCAAGGCCAGACTAAAAAGGCTGACCCTGTAGTAGCTTAGGAGCCCCCCTAATAACTCCCAACTCCTTAGGGGAAACAAGAACAGCTCCTGCTTGGTCCCAGGCAGCACAACCCAAGATCACCCAGGCACGAAAGGGGGGGGGTAAGAACTTCCCAGAACCAAGACCATTAATATGGCACTACTTCCTCAAGGAACATTAAACACAGCTTAGAATAAAATTTGAAATCCCAGGGAAGTAAAGGACATCGATCAATGAATCGGGTCCCATTACTCACGATACATTAAAAAACCAGTAACTGTCCTTTCCAGCCCGAGTTCATGCAGAAATCACACCAACTAGTCCAGTTCTTCCTCGATAGATCACTGTAAGAATCCTTCACAGTACATCCAGCTGTAAGGGCCAAACATCAAATAGGAGCCAGCAAATCCCTGGGACCAAGGCCAACGAACATCCAAATGAGCCGAAAATAAACTCCACCACATTAAAGGATACGCCAAGGGAGCAACAACAACAAACAGTAGGCAACCATAGGATCCTGCTCCCAGCAAAAATCGCTCGCTTCCCCCACAAAAGGGTGTCAGACATTAGGAAGAACTACTGTAAGCTGTAAGACTTACTTCCCCACACTTGGGGAAATGCCGGGACAGCAATCGGCAGCAGGCGATGAACAGCTGGAAAAATGAAGAATGCGACTCCCAGCAAAAAGCTCCCTTCGACGGCGAACACCAGGACAGGCAGAGCATCGAGACAACTACCGGAGCATCGAAACAAACTACCGGAAGCAGCAAAAAGACCGCAAAAACCGGGCGGCACAAAACTAAAACTCACAAACAAACAAACAAATTAACTAAATAAAATGATTTAAACTCACAGTCAAACAAATCAAATCAATAAAACAGTTAAAACAAAACGCGAACTACGAGGTATAGAGGCTAGTCCAGCATGACCGCCATCATGTGATATCACTTCTTTCTGGGCTTTCTGGGATTCTACAATGTAACGCTTTTGACTGGAGTCCCTCTTTAAGCTTCCAAAAATCAAGGCAGAGTCTTACACACATTTCTTTTTTATTTACAATCACCACTGGTGATGATCAAGCACTTCTTCGTTCTTCAGTGATAACCAACTCTTTCATTTTCTGAACTTCTTTAACCACATCTGCTCTTAACAGCTCTGGAAATTTGTATGTCTTTTGTCCAAAAGACCAAGCATTCTCTGTCACTATTACTGTACATGCTCAACACGTTTTGCTCAGCCATGCAGTGTGGTAAAAGTACTTCTAAATGTCTTTACCAAGTAACTAATTACGGCAGTTTGTTCTGTGGGTAAGAAAGCATTTACTTTTACAGCATCAGAAGTTCCAGTTTGCCATTAACCATATCAATATTGTCTTTAGCAGTTTCTGGTAATACTAACAATGCAACCTTTGGTGTTTTTTCAACCCATTTCTTCAGGAGGTTAGCATGGCATATTTTGATTGGATTTGTCATGTCAGGGGTCTCAATCCCATGGTTAACTGTACTGATACATCTAACCACTTTATAAGGCCCTTGCCACTTCATTATTAGTTTAATTTCTGTAGTGGGTAACAATAACAAGACCTTTTCACCTTGCTCAAAAACTTTTATTTTAACCCATGGCCATAATACACCTTCTGCTGTTTTTGGGCTTCTTCCTGATTGCTGTGGGCAATTTCAACATATTTTGTCAGTTTCTTTCTTAGTACACGCATACACTATGTGATAGATTCTTTCTCAGCAGGGTTATCCTTCTGTGTTTTTTATTACATCTAGTGACCCTTTATGTTATCTACCATACAACAGTTCAAAAGGGTAAAACACCTGTTGATGCTTGTGGCACTTCTCTGAAAGCAAAAAGCAAGTAAGGTAAATAGTGGTCTCCATACCTCTCAACCTTTTGTCCCCCAAATGTGGAACATTGCCTCTCAAAATGTGGAACAAATTAACAAAATGTGGAACATTTAATCAAATCTTTGCCTAGGAGGCTCAGAACCCTGTTAAAATGTTTGCATTTATGTTCGGAAAGACTGTTATTAATAGAATAATATAGTTTTTGCATCATTTACTATAGATTTCTGCTTTAAAATGCCAATACTGAATGTGGAACAAGTCCTCACAATGTGGAACAGGAAGATTTTGTGAAGTAACATGAGGAAGGTTCCTTGTAATGTGGTACAGTTGGGAGGTGTGGTGGTCTCCATCTTTCCCTTCACCTTTCAAAAACCTTTGTAACATGCATTTTAGGATTTGATTAAAATGCTCAACAAGACCATCTGTCTGAGAGTGATGAGGGGAGATTCATATAGCCCTATATATCAGTAGTAGCTTTGTACAACTCCCTCAGTAATGCAGTAACAAAATTACTACTCTGGTCAGTAATAATCTCTTTAGCTATGCCCACTCTGCTGAAAATTTTGGCAAGCTCTACTGCCACTTTTGGGGTTGTGACAATACACATTGGAACTGCCTCTCAGTATTGAGTGGCATAGTCACATACTGTACTACTGTACCAAAATGAATTGATTACCCTTTTTACTTTTGTCTAAGGGGCCAACCATATCCATTGTAAATCTCTCAAATGGTGCATCTATCAAGAGTAGGGGCACCAGGGGCGTCTTGTCTTTTTTAGTTACTGGGAGTACTGTCTGACATTAACAGAAGAAGAATTGCAATGGGTAGCAAGATCCTCATGAATCAGAGGCTAGTAAAATCTGTACAACAATCTGACAAGGATGCAGCCCCTCCCTACGTGACCACCCATAAGACTATCACATGCTATCTGAAACAACTTAGTTCTATACTTCTTCGGTGTGACCAGTTGTTCTGTCTGTTTCTGCATCTGATAATTAACCCAGACTCTGTACAGTAGCCCATTACATTTTTCAAACATTGGTTCACTTGTTTTTGTTTCACACCCAGCTGCTTAAAATTACCTTGGAGAGAAACATTGTTAGTTTGCTCAGAAACAAAATCACAATCAGTTATTGGTTTAGCTTCAGCATTTTCATTTATCAACCCCTTATGTCCATCAGTCTTTTATTGCCATTGTTTTTAGGTGTCTTCTTTCATTCCTGGACTTTCAGATCTTTGAGCTGGACTCAGACAAGTCTAAATCAAAGTCACCAAAAGGAAAAGAATCCCCAACATTTGAGATTTACTTTGCCTGTGCTTTTGTTATCACAGCTGCTGACACAGCAGGATTTACTCCTTCTGTGATTAACTTCATAAACCCTGAAAAGTCTCTTCTAATAATCACAGGTACAGGTAACTTAGGTACTACCTCACTTTCATTTGGTGTGATACCCCATTATTAGTCAGAGACACTTGGGTGGAAGGATAGTACTGCATGCCCCTGTGGATGCATATGACCCCAGCACCTGGTCCTTTTGAACAGTCTTTTTGCAGAACATCATTATGCAACAGGATCAATCAGTTTCCTGAATCTGTACATCCCTTCACAGTCTTATTCCCCACCTTAGCATCTGTTAAACATTTGCCCCAATTTGCTAAGGCTAAATTTGATCCAGTATTGCCCTCTTTATTTTTATGGCAGTTTCTTGCAAAATGGCCTAGGTTATTACAATCATAGTAAATAAACTTTTGGGGTGCAGATTAGTTACCCCATCAGAGTTCTTATCTGGCCTTCATTAAGACAGTCTTACCAGTCACTGGCTGTTACTTTGCTGCTGTGTTGTCTGTCTGGTAATCTGATAGTCCTCAGCCAAAGAAATTACCTTTTTACCACCTTCTGGTCAGTGTTCATTTACCCAAAGCTGCACATTTGTGGGAGGATGTTGATGAATTGCTCCACTGCAAATATGTTGATGATCTGTGGGACTGTTTTGCCCTCTGGTTGGAGCCATTTAATGAGGATTTCTTTGAGTTGAATCAAGGCTTCTCAGTGATGTCGACTGAACTGTACTTCAGGGAAAATAATTTCTGCCTGTAGGTCTCTACTGAGATGTTATACCTTTTAAGGATGTCTCTTTTTCACAAGGTCATAGTTTTCCAACTATGCAGTGTCCATATTGCTGGAGGCAAATTGGGCTTTACCTGCCAGATAATTAATTTTATTTTATTTAAAGTTTGTTGCCTGGGTGAGTGCACTGGCACAAGTGCCTTTTTCAGTCATGACTCAGGTGCAATAGCACATACAATGGTGGTATGATTCAATACAACAGGTAATGTACCAGTCTGATTGTCCATTGATTTTTTGGCCATTGGCAGGCTCCAGAGATCCTTCCAAAAGTTGTCAGGTATGCTTCAATATCATCCGAGGGACACAACTTATATTTTTTGAGCTGTTTGTATTTTGTTGATCTACTGGACCTGTACCAGGTCCTCCAGCTTTGATGGCTTGCAAGGCATCCAGCCATCACTGTTTCTGTTGCTGCTTCTCTTCTCTTTTCTGTTTCTCTAAATGCTGCATCTTTTCTCTTGTCTTTGCCTCTAGATGCTGCATCTCTTTTTGTCTCTGTTTCTCAGTCTCTTTTTGTTGTATAGTCCACCATTTGAAGAAGGCAGACATGCTTTCAGGTTCTGTCCCTGCCTGTTCTTCTTGCATCACTGGTGCCGGCTGTACAGTCTCAGTTTTGACTTTTATTTCTGCTTCTAGTTTGGCTGTCATTCTTCAGGTAACTACTCCTGGGCTTGCTGCTACAGGATCCATACCTTTCTTCTACGCTTCCCTAGTACTCAATCTAGTACCCACACACATAACTCCTGGATTAGAGTATGCACAGTATAAATCCCACTTAATCTGACTCCAGCTGTCATCAAGGCATAGGTCAGGAAGCAGAGGCAAAGCAGGAGAAGTTGTAAAATATGTATGTAGCATTTTATTATCAATAACAAATAAAAATGCACAGTATAGCTCTTGATACAGGCAGTTCAAACAAACAGAAGCCTTCATCAGAGAGTCTCTTTAAAATCTTCATCTCTTTCTATCTCTAAAGAAAACATTGCTGTCTTTTTATAACATGTTTTTCCTAGCAATTAAATTGTGCATTCTGTTCTTCTAAATTACACCACAGCTGTTCCACAAACTGTATTAACCCTTGTAGGGCCACAGACTGATGTATTGGTCCTAAATTCCTATATGTTATAATTCTGTTGGCAGCCTAAGTGTTAAGACTTTGTCAATTTCTTTCCTGTGAGCAGCATGAAGAGTACATTAGTCTTCTTAACCGGTGCAACCAATGAAGTATATCCTATCCAAGAGCTAGTTTCTGGTTAATAATTCTACAAACAAGCTTGTGGAGGTCAAAATACAGCTCAAGATTAACCCCTTATATTCCAGATAAACCCAAATAGTTTTCTGCATTCATAGAAACATATAAATTGTCAGAAGATAAGGACTGCCAGGCCCATCCAGTCTGCCCATAACCCCTCCCATTACTTGCAGCCTCTGACCCTACTTGTTCAATAGCTTTCTCCTTTTCCTGCCACTTCTAGGGTTCTCTTATGCCTGTCTCATGCATGTTTAAATCCCTCCACTGTGCTTGCACCCACTACCTCCTGAGGCAGACTATTCCATGCATCCACCACCCTCTCCATGAAGAAAAACATCTCCACATTTCCACTCAATCTGCCACCTCCCAATTTCATATCATGATCCCTCATTCTTGTACTCCTCCCATATTGGAAGATGTCACCCCTTGCACCTTGATTACACCTTTAAGGTACTTGAATGTTTCTATCATGTCACCCAGATCCCTCCTCTCCTCCAGCGAGTACATATTGAGATCATTTAATATTTCCTCATATATTTTCTGATGCAGGCCCTGTACCATATTTTCCACCCTTCTCTGGACTACCTCCACCCTGTCAATGTCCTTACAAAGGTGCAGCCCCCAGAATTGCACACAGTACTCTAGGTGAGGGCTCACTAGCATTTTATACAAATGGCATCACCACCTCACTCAGTCTGCTAGTGATACCTCTGCCTATACACCCCAGCATGCTACTGACCCTCCCTGCAGCCTTTGTTCTCTCCTTAGACACCTTTAGGTCATCTGAAATGATATCCCTCAGATCCCTTTCTTCTGTGGTGACTGTCAGCAACTCCCCCTCCATCCCGTAGCTCTCTCCAGAGTTCTGTCATCCCAGGTGCATTATTTTGCACTTCTTTGAATTGAACCTCAACCTCCACACCTCAGACCATTTCTCAAGCTTCCCCAGGTCCTTCCACATTTTCTTTACCCCATCCAGAATATCCACCCTGCTGCAGATCTAGATGTCATTTGCAAACAGGCAGACCTTTCCCTCCAGTCCTTCCACTATGTCACTAATGAAGACATTAAACAGGACTGGCCCAAGGACTGATCCCTGAGGTATCCCACTGGTCCCCTTCCTCACCCTGGATTAGATTTCATTTACTACTATCCTCTGCCGCTTGTCTGTTAACCAGTTCCTAACCCAGTTTTCCACCTTGTGGCCCATGCCCAGACTCCCTATCTTGTTAACCAGCCTTTTGAGTGAGACAGTGTCAAAGGCCCTGCTGATGTTGAGGTAGGCAATGTCCACTGCTCCTCCCCTGATTTACCCCCTTCATCACCAAGTAAAAACAATCAATCAGATTCATTTGGCATGCTCTTACTGCTGTGAATCCATGTTGCCTTGGATCCTGGGCACTGCTGTATTCCAAGTGTCCCACTATTCTTTCTTTAACCAGTGCCTCCATGATCTTACCCACCACTGAGGTTAGGCTGACCGGCCTCATTTCAACAGTATAACAATATACATTTGCAATCCAAGGGATCTCAGTTTCAAATAAAGAAAAACACATATTTTTTTAACTGCAGAAAAGCAAAGGAAGAAAGAAAGAACAGAAACAGCAAGTGAAAGAAGGGAGAAAATGGAGGAAATTGTGGAACCCTGGGAGTTGCCAATTCCAAGGTGCCACATGGAAAATTTGATTGTGCAATCAGACAGGCAAGAGATAAACAAGAGACAAAATAGGAGAAGTCAGAATAGGTCCTTGCTTTTAACTCTCTCTGCATAACAAATAGGACAGGGTTTTACCCAACCCTCTCAGAATGGTGATTTAATCCCATTTCTCAGGAGCATTTAATGGGACTTGGTTGTGCTGCTTGCCTAACAACACACCAGAGATGTGTGATTATTCACCATAATGCACACCGTCTGTTTCTAGAGAATGAATGCGTGCCCCAGACGACTTGTAAGTCATGAGGCCAAATGCTGAATGCCTTTCAATGCCCTTGGGAAGTACATTAATTATTTAAAAAATGTATGATCTGGTGTTGATTATGTCACTTTTAAAATGGAAAAACATTTACCTTTAAGGGAAAAAAAGTTTTATTTTCATGTACTTAAACTGTTACTAGGTAGATTATGAGAGTCTGGTAATGAAAGCAAAGTGCCTTTAAATGCACTCCGAAAAACCTATGCCCTGTCACAAATTATTGTGTCTGAAAATTTAAAAAGTTGTTTTAACTGGAAAATGTTTTATTTGCTGCTAAGTAGATTACATTAGGTAAGTTACAAACCATCTGTTTTCTTGGAATTAATGAACAGTGAAGTGATGTGCTTAGGCCAATGAAATTACCAGGATTCTGAAGCCCATTTCCAAAAATCAGTTAATAGTGGCACTGAGATGTGTGCATTAGTAAGATCATCACCTCACACACGTTTGGACAGTAGAACTGCTCAGCTCTGATGTCATTGTCCTCTTGGTCAAATATGCATGAGATAACACTCAGTATTGTAACAGACACATCTCAGTGCCCCAATTAAGTTACAGTATCTTGTTCCCAAGAAAAAGAACTGTTATGACTCATGAGATGACTAACAAAACAGAACCATCTGAAAATTACTTACTTTAAAATTATAAACACTCACCTCCCCAGTAAATAACATGTTTTACTGTAAATTAAGTCAGTTAGGAATCTTTCTACAGTGGTTAGGCTTTAACCTTCTAGGTAATTAGCTTGGAATTGGGTTGTGTTGTACTCTATCACTTCGTGAGGCATCTGAGTGTTCTCTGCCTGAACTTTGTGACCAAGAGAACTACTATAATTTACATTTCCCAGTCACTAAGAATTCCTTTTTTATTTAATGTAGAACTTGATTCTCTAGCACTTGGTTTATTTATTTGTTTAGTTTTTGTTGATCTGGTAGGTGCACTAGACAAGTAAATGTCTATTTTCAGGTACAACCTGGGATGTTACAAGAATCACTTCATATTACATAAAGTAGCAAAGGTAACAATAGGAAGTGCAGAAGAAATAACAATAACAATACAAAATGTGTCAAAAGTAACAGTGTCATACTGAGCAGGTAAAGTGCATACAAGCACAAATGAGGCTTACAATAAGTACAATGCAAAATACATAATGCATCACATGCATTTTCACAAGAGGTTTACATGAGTTGTTCCACATATACCCTGCAATTCAACCTACTGTTATCCTTAGGAACCATTAGTCCCTGCAGCCATTGGAGAACCATAACCACTGCAAGGCACCCTTGTTAGAGCTAGTGCAATTCTTCTGGTTTTGAAATGTAAATGCTTTTAAATGTACATGATTTATATTATCTGCAGTGCCTGGTGAAACAGACACAGTGGCTATCACTGGGCTAGGTGAAACTTCCAAAATGGAAGAATAATGCCATATGCATACTTGCCAAAGTACTGGCTAAATAATTGGCGGCAGCTGGGTAGAGGGCCTATGGATGAACCCTGCTGGGGTCCTAAGACTGACATTAATTCAACCAGGTATGTTGCATGGCTCAGTACTCTGTCTATAGATCGGTGAATCTATTTATGCCCATATTTCCCATCCTAGTATTTCTGAACTAAATGTTGTTCAGGAAAAAATTTCCAGGGGTAATTAGTCTGTACTGCTTACTTTTAATTTCTGTGGAATGTCAAAGTCAACCAGAGAAAAGTGTCTAATAACCTGACTTTTTAAGAACAAATAGAATAATAATGCATTACAACCATACACAACTAGCCTGAGTGTCAAAACTGCAACTCCTTCATATCAATAATAAATGTTATATAAGAGTAGACAAAGGTGGTTCCTAAGCAGATGCAATCAATATAATAGAACAAGGTGTTATGCAGGGGTGCTTACTAGCACCATTGTTTTTTTTAATTATATATGGAGATATTAGCAGTTGAACTTTCTATGGTGGATGCATTTCCTCCAAACATCTTAGAGAAATATGTATAATGATGTTTGCAGATGACATATTATGGTGTTGCTAGACACTTTCAGGCCTCAAGCAGGAAATTCAAAAGACAATACTCCATCCTAATGTACGTTAGGTTTACAGTTAAATCCAAGCATGTTCAACATTCTTGTGTTCAGTAAAAAAACGAATAAGTGTTTTTTTCAACTTGGCTATTTAGAAATCTCAAATTAGAGGTCAAGCAAGAATATGAATATTTGCGTTTAACTTTTGATCACTCCATGACTTGGAAAAAACTTATTGGAAATGTAGACAAAAAACAACAAGGAATTTAGGCAGCAAAGGCAAACTGTGTTTCACCAAATCCTTTGCTAGTAGTTTATACTGTGTAATAAACAAGCCTTTGATTCAAAAGTCATTAGCATTCTCCTGTATGGCTGGAAACTTTGGGCATTTAGTAAATCGGAAATAGTTCTAAAATCCATTCAAAATGTTTTCTTCAGGTAACTTCTTAATTTACAAAGAGACACGCCAACTGCTTTTCTAAGGAGTGAGTTAAATATGGAATTAATCTCAATCCTAGCACAGGTTAGGACTTTCCATTTATGGAAAAAGATAGTAACATCAGATCCAGAAAGATCATTGGATAAATGTTGGATCAAATGCAAAGCTAGCCATAATCAAGTACTCTGGTTTCAACAACTTAATTTAATGTTTAAAAAGTTGAACTAATTGATATTTGTGGTGGTTATGTGTTAGAGAAGAGTGATATTTTTGTAATAGTTTTGTGAGTACATCAACATTACACAATGTTTAGTTGATATTTATTTCCAAATAGAATTTAATAAACTCACTGACATTCCCTATAGAAAGTACTTTCTAAGTTGAAATTACCTAGGAAGGAAAATACATATCTACAGTAAATGTTGTAAAAAGGAAATGCATTGGAAATGCTTATTGGAAATTCTAGATAGGCATTATTGGAGGAAATATGCATTATAACTGCAGGGCTAGGGACCTGAATAGCAATTTTTTTTTAAATGTAATAGCAACTTTGAAACTAACCTATGTTTCTGTTTAGGGGTTTCTATGACATCATAGATCTCAGCAGAAAAGTTTGAGAGGTTTCTGTTGTCACTGGAACCCAAATATGTAAACACTGCTTGTTGTGTTTGGTTGATCATATATTATTTTTATTGCATATGGTGCTAGAAATAAATATTATCAGGTTTGTAAATGTGATACAGCAGTGGTATGTCTGCAAAGTAACCAGTGACTAGCAGTGTTACTGCCTATCACTGTAATGTCTATTGAACCATGCTCAAAAGATATTGTTAATAATTTAATTGAATACTTGGATGGGTAGTTCAACAAAGCTGAAATTGTCTGGCATTTTTTTTTCTGATTGTTTAACCAGGAGTAGCACACTAAGCTGGAAGCTTGTTTCCAGGTGTGACCTGGGAGCACAGTGAAGATAAGTGACTTGCTCGGGGTCACACAGTATGCAAGTGAATCTGTAACCAGTCTTGTCTCACTACAATGACCCAGGGTCCTCTAAGATCCTAGAGATGGTAACCAACCAATACACTGTACTGTGACCTATGTATAATATATTTAAATGTAATGTTTGTGCTTTTGTACTGACATGGAGCCTTTGCAAAGGAGTCAATGACTCAAAGGATTGTAATTCTGATTTTTCAATAAATAAATAAATAAATAAATAAGTGGGGGCTATGAGATTCAAACCCAGGTCTGTAGATTTGCAGATCAGAGCCTTAAACCACTGTGCTATACTGTTTGATTCCATTGTGAAGTTTCTGTCAATGGCTCCACATTTTTGATTACCTTTAGGAGCTGCTTTCACAAGTCACCACAACAGTGTAGTTTTGCTGCACAAGGAAGTCAGTAGACATGATTTTTTGGTGGTATGAAAAGTTATTCACCACAATGTAGTATAGTGACTTTTCCATGACTACAGAACTGTGGTGCAATGACTTATACCAGGAGTTCATACTAGGAAGCATAAGGAGCAAGAAAGCTGTGAGCACATGAATACTTATTTATTTAATTATGAGTTTTACCAGGAAGGCATACTGAGCAGTGATGCTCGATTCCAGATGCGACCTGGGGGCCAAGACCCAATACAGAGCATAGTATTTGAAACAGAGACATTCAATAGTGCAATGAAATGGCTAACTGCCTTGCAGGCAATCGGCAGATAGCTACAGACAGGCAGATAGATACATACAGTGGAATGTTTGAATACATGATACAATTAGAAGATGTGACTAAGCTTCAGGAACACAGGAGTACATTGTTAGTTAAAACAGGAACAGCTGGAGGAGAAATGTGTGCCGAGTAGTTGGTTGCGGTAGCTGGGATTCAGTGCGTGTCTTATGGTAGCTGGTAGGGCATTCCAAATCTGTGGGATTCGGTAGTTAAAAGCGGCCTGATGTTTGGTTGTGCACATAAAGGGGACGTGGAGTAGCCTGGGGTCAGTGCATCTGAGGGAGTAAGCAGGTGGCGGTTGTTGGGAGAGGGTAGAGGCCAAGTAAGGGGGTAGGGAGAGGGACCAAAATTTGGCTGCGAACCTAGCACAATAGATTAGTCTATGATCTTGGAGGGACGGCAGGGCTAGGGAGCTATATAAGATGCAGTGGTGGGTGGATTGTGGGAAGTCGAGGATGAAATGACAGAGTGAGTGGAACAGGGTGTCGAGGCTGGCCAAGGCAGATGAGGGAGCGATAGTGTACACTATGTCACCATAGTCGAGTACAGGTAGTATCATCTTTTGGACAATAGCGTGCCTTGTAGGTGAGGGGAGGCAGCTTTTGTTTCTGCATAGTGTGCCAAGTTTGGGGAGCAGCCTCTTATGTAAGGAGTTGATATGAGTGGCAAAATCGAGGTGCTGGTCGAGCCAGATGCCTAGGTATCTGAAGCTGGTGCATTGCTCCAGAAGGGTCCCATCCATGGTTTTGAAAGGGGGGGCAGGGGGCTTGGCAGGAGAGTCTTTGTTGGAAGCCGAAAGTTAGTGGCATCATTTTTTTAGGGTATAGAAATAACTGGTTTGACCGGAACCATTCCTGGATGATGTTGAAATCCTCCTGTAGGAGAGTTGCCATACTGCTTGTTGTAGGGCCAGAGGCATACAGGACTGTGTCATCTGCATACATCTGGATAGAGGAGTAGCGACATGCTGATAAGAGGTCATTTAGAAATATGGAGAAAAGCAGTGGGCCCAGGACTGAACCTTGGGGGACACCGGCGGTAATGGGCAGGGGGTTTGAGGTGTGCGATGCGATTTTAACTGCTTGGTGTCTACCCACTAGGTAGTCATGGAACCATGCTATGGCTTGTTTGGAGAGTCCAGCTTCAGTGAGTTTGGAGAGGAGCAGGGAGTGGGAGACGGTATCGAAAGCCTTGGCTAGGTCAATAAAGATGGCAGAGGTGATATGTCTGTTGTCCATACCAGTGAGTATGTTGCCAGTGACTCGTAGAAGGGAGGTGATGGTTGAGTGAGATTTGAGAAAGCCCGATTGGAAAGGAGTGAAGAATGAGGAAGCATCCAGATAGGGTATGAGTTGGGTGAGGACAAGACGTTCCTGTAATTTGGCCAGGATCAGGAGTAGGGAGATGGGGCGATAGTTGCCTGGGGAGGAGAGGTCACCCCCTTTAGGTAGGGGTATGACGGTGGCCTTTTTCCAGTCTGTGGGTAACTTGCCCAGATTGAAGGAGAGGTTGAAAAGTGTGACAAGAGGGGTGGCAATGGCTGGGGCGGACAAGAATAGCATCTTAGCATCCAGGGACGTAGGGCATTTGCCTTTGTTGGGGTTCAGGGTGCGTCGGGATCTGAAGACTTTGGCTTGGGATACAGGGCAGAAGGAGAACTGTTGGACTGGTGGGAGTGTACCAGTTTGTTGGGGGACTGTGGGGGTGGGCACGGAGGATGATAGGGCGTGTTGGCACAGCTGGAGAAATGGGTAGTGAGGCCTCCAGCTACCCCGTAGGGATCAGTGATGAGGGTGCTCTGAACTGATAGTGTTCGAGGTGGGGGTTGAGTGGGGGGGGAGCAGGGATTTGAGCGATTTCCAGAAGTCTGTCGGGTGGTTGATGTTTGCTCTAAAAGCCGATAGAAAATAATTCTTTTTTGCCTGGTGGATGATGTTTGTGCATGAGTTGTGAAGGGCTCTGTAGGTAAGGAGGGAAGCCTGGGTGCCCAGTTTCTTGTGGGCTTTCCAGGCGTGGTCCCTGGAGCAACTTTTCCTGATTATATCAGCTGTGATCCAAGGAAGGTGGGTCCCTCTGACTCTTTTTGTGCGCAGAGGGACATGTTTGTCCCAGACTTTAAGAAATCTGGTCTTGAACGCATCGAGCATGGCATCAATGGATGAAGCCTCAGAGATAAAGGACCAGTTTATACGTCCTAGGTCTGACAGGAGCGATGCTAGGTCCAGGGAGTTATATGACCTGGTGTGCAGCATCTTGGGGGGGGGGCAGTGGGCCTGTGCACCTTCCTGATCAGGAAAATCATGTGGTGATCACTTAGGGAGTCAGGGAGCGGGCCTGCACATAAAACCCTGTGTGGATGGGAGGTGAGAGCCCAGTCCAGCAGTGAGTGGTTTTGTTTGTTTATTGAATATAATTGGAATTACAAACCTTTGAGTCACAGACTCTTTTGCAAAGGCTCCACGTCGGTTACAGGGGTGGAGGAGGACAAATACAGATTAAGACGAACAAAAACAGGCAGTATATACATTTTCAGTACTGTCAAACGCAGTACAGGTTAGCTCTTATTAGAACCCACCCACCAGTCCAACAGTTCTCCTTATTAGTTTTGTGTCTTGTGATTGAGCCTGGTGGGGTCAGCAATAAGTTGATTGAGGTTCAGGGCCTTGATTTTAGTCTTAAGCTGAGCTTTATCATTGGCTAACCAGTTGGTGTTATAGTGCCAGTGATGGCATGAAGCTTCTAAGTCCTCTGCTAGGGACTGTGGTGATCAGGTGGTAATGATGTCCGTTGTGGGTGTTTTGGGGAGTAGGTGCCTGCCATGAACACAGGGGTGGAGCATGGCAGTGAGAGTTTAATTAGGAGTGAGTCGATGTGAGCTGGGAGTGAGGGAATTTGCACTATTGTGAACTGTTGACTATTGGCGATATACATGGCAGTTCCTCCTCCTCTCTTTTTCCCTGGACGGTCATGTCTGATGATGGTGTAACCTGGTATGGATACTTCAGCATTAGTATGCTGGGGCTTTAGCCAGGTTTCAGAAATTACCAGGATATCAGGGTGCTGTGTTAGGGCAATTGGTTGCAGCAGAGAGATTTTAGATAGTAAGCTGCAGGTGTTAAGGTGCAGGATCCTGAGTCCTTTGGAGAAAGAGAATGGGGTGTGGGTGTTTGTGGTGTTGGGACCAGGGTTTGCCTCTATGTCCCTGGACAGGAGCAGAAGCAGAGAGATGAGATGTTTTACTTTTATCCAGCTGTATTTTGGGCATGAAGTAGGGGTGTGGACAGTAGAATTAATCGGTGGGCAGCATCGAACTGGGGTGTGTAGAACAGAGAGCCCCGGGTGAAAGGAAGGTGGCAAGATGGAGGCACTAATGTGCCAGTGGTGGATGTGAGCTTGGGCATGGGCAGGTAGGAGGTGAGAGGCAGCATAGTAGGTCTGTGGGGCAAATTGGGGGGGCAGTCACGGGGGAGGTTCTCTGATTGGGAGGTCAGCTGGGGGCAGGGATGACAGATTGGCCAGTGAGAGGAGAAGCAGGAGTGTAGGAGGCAGCATCTCAGCCAAAGTGAAAGTGGAGAGTGATGTACAGGTGGGGCGACCTCTGGTGGTGGCAGCTGATAAGCTGCAAATGGGAAAATAGGCTGATAGGTTTTTGAGATCACGTGACTCAGCCTATAAAAGTGGAGCTCACCAAGCATGGCGGTGGAGGATAGGGGAGTTAGCTACAGCGCTGGCAGGGCCAGAAGCACAGAGAAGCCTAGGAGTCCCTGTGGCAGGCTTTGTGGCAGGCTTTGTTCGAATTTCGAAAATGGTGCCAAAAACCGTGCTCTGCTTCCTCGGTGGGGTGGTCGTACCTGGGAGCTTCGGGGGGTGGGGGTCTTCGCTCAGTTGCTAGCAGGGGAATGCTGGGCTTCTGGTCTGGGAGCCCTCTTGACCCGTTCCTGATTACTGCAGAGAGAAGGAGAAGAATTAAAGGAGAAATACAGTGGGAGGAGTAACCCTGACCAACAGGTAAGTTTAGGCAGCTAATTGGACCGGCACAGCAGCCCAGAACAATCTTACCACTACAGAATGAGTGTCCTAGCAGCTGCAGACTTGGGGGATTTTAATTATTGCGAGTGCAGTCTGCAGCGCCGAGTACAATCTCAGATGCTGTGGGGGTTGGGGAGGCTGCTAACCGCGTGGTCACCAGAAGTCTGTACCTTCCTTGGGGACATTTAAATTAGATGTGTAAGCAGAATGCAGAGCTTATAATCTTTTTGGAAGCACACTAACAATGGTGGGCAGGCTATTTGTAGGCAGGGGGAGAGTCTAAGCAGCGGTAAACATGCAGAGTATTCAGGATCTGTACAGCCAAATAAAGCAAGTCTTTTTAAAGTCATTAAAGTCCCTGGGGGCAACACAGGTATTGAGCTGCGTGTTGCTGGTGCATTAAAGAACTACTTGGAAATGCAGCAAACTGTAGTGCACAACTCTATAACTAATAACAGTAAAACTTTAAAGTCATTAAAGTCCCTGGGGACAACTCAGGTATTGAGCTGCTTGTTGCTGGCGAATTAAAGAACCCCCTGGGAAATGCAGCAAAACTGTAGTGCACAACTCTATATCTAATAACAGTAAAACTTTGAAGTCATTAAAGTCCCTGAGGACAACACAGGTATTGAGCTGTGTGTTGCTGTCATATTAAGGAACCCCCTGGGAAATGCAGCAAACTGTAGTGCACAACATGAATTTTTTAAATAAAAAAACAATCAGCAGACATCTGCTGACAGAAGGACAGAGAAGCCTAGGAGTCCCTGTGGCAGGCTTTGTTCGAATTTCGAAAATGGTGCCAAAAACCGCACTCTGCTTCCTCGGTGGGGTGGTCATACCTGGGAACGTCGGGGGGTGGGGGTCCTCGCTCGGTTGCTGGCAGGAGAGGGCTGGGCTTCTGGTCTGGGAGCCCTCTCGACCTGTTCCCGATTACTGGGAGCTTCGGAGGGGGTGAGGGTCCTCGCTCGGTTGCTGGCAGGGGAAGGCTGAGCTTCTTTTGAGGTGTCAGCGTGGCTCAGTTGGTAGCACATCCGCCTCTGGACCAGAAGGTCGTGGGTTCTCATCCCATACTGGGATTGGACTTGCACCTAAAAATCGCTGGCATCTGAGTGCAGTATTGGGGGGTGCTGTACTGCTGGGGTGTGCCGTCTTTCAGACGAGACGTTAAACCGAGGTCCCTTCTGCCCATCCTGGTGGGTGTCCAGGTGGAAGTCAAAGAACCCAGGACACTCTTTGCAAAGAGTAGGGAACATTCCCGGTGTCCTGGCCAATATTCCCCTTCCCATAAACCGGTTCATGCAATTATCCAGGCTGTGTGTGGGTGATGATGTGCGATATGGCTGCCACCACACATTCAGTCACTTCACTACCAGTCTAGCATTGCTTGTAAAGTGCTTTGGGATACTGTGTATGAAAAGCGCTATATAAATGCTGATTCTTCTTCTTCTTCTTCTGGTCTGGGAGCCCTCTCGACCTGTTCCCAATTACTGGGAGCTTCGGGGGTGGGGGTTCTCACTCGGTTGCTGGCAGGGGAAGGCTAGGCTTCTGGTCTGGGAGCCCTCTTGACCCGTTCCCTTCTATGTAGTTCAGTCTTGGTAGTAGTTGATGACAGTATCAGATAAAATGTATTTGCCTAGTTTCTTTTTAAATTCTACCCTTGTTTTGCTTATAATGATCTCTAGCGGCAAGAAATTCCATAGGTTAACCATGTTTTGGTATAGAAATATTTTCTTTTATTGTGTTTAATTTCCCCCCATGAGTTGTAGTGGATGTCCTCTAATTTCTTTAATACTGAGTTTAAAGGAGATCTCTAATTCAGTTAGAAGAAGTGGATCTTGCATCACATCATACATAAACAGAAGGTCACCCCATAGACTGTACATCTTGTTTACAAAGAAATTAAATTCAGTGACTGTAAATGTTCACCATGATCTTTATCTTCCAGTCCATTTATGGACTTCGTAAATTTTCTTTGTACCCTTTCTAACCTATTTCTATCATTTTTTTGACAGGGTACCAGAGTTGTGATGCATGTGATGATGACTTTTGAGAAATCCTTGATTCCCATGCACAATAGTGAATGAACACACACTGTAATGTTATGATTGTTTTTCTTAGTTCAGAATTAAGTGAATGCTAACAGCTGAATAAAATAATGTTATACAGTTTTGCAGTGTTTGCTCAGAGACTTTGTTCTTCTCTAGCGTTTTTCCTTCAAATATCAAATCTATTTCACAGAAAGTTTATTTGGATGTGGGATAGGACAGGGAAAATGACTTCTTCAGATACATTGGTAAGAGAAGAAGAAACAAAGACCAGAGAGTAGAGATGCAGCTAATTTAAAATCCGCCAGTGAAGTAGACTCGAAGTGGCCACTATAAAGTGCTCACTTTGCCTTCTCATTATGGCTTCGTGTTGTCATTCCGCCTTAATGCGAAGTAAGGTGAAATGACAACAATATAGGCAGCCCCCCCACACATCACATGGCTTACAGTACTGTAAGTCACATGCTTTAGCCAGGCAGGAAGGAAGGAAGTGAGTCAGAAAGGCAGTTACTTTCACTTTCTCCTTTGCAGTTGTAGAAGGAGGAAGCCTTTTTGGTGTAGAGAGAGGAGAGTTTGTTTTCTAGTTGCATCTTGTGATTTTGAGCACAAAAAACAGCTTTTTTAAAGGCTACATCTTGATTTTTTTTGTACTGTGTTTTTCATTGTATTTTTGCTACAGATTTTTTTTTATAAGTTTTGTTTTGTGTGTGTGTGACTGTGTGTGTGTGTGTGTGTGTGTGTGTGTGTGTGTGTGTGTGTGTGTGTGAGACTGTGAGTGAGGCATTGGTCAGAGTACTGAGGCATTGGTCAGAGTCAGGGATTTGTGCGCGATGGACCCGGGATGAGGAGAGTCTGTGGCCTGTGGGCGTGGGCAGAGGAGAGGAATGCAGACACATTGGGGCGGTTGGGTGTTATTGGACCGCTCCCAACTCCTGGGTGTTGCGTCTCCCCCTGTGAAAGTAGCAGCAGCACCAGTGCCACCAATGGTGGTGCATCCACCTAGTCCGCCACTACCACCACCACCACCAGTAGCAGCTGCAGGGGCTCCAGCAGCACCCCCCTCCACCATCTCCACAGCTGCAGGTGGAGCCCCAGGTAAATGAAAGTGGTTCTGGCAGTATATCTGGTCCCCCCCACAGCTCTCCAGTGTGGCAGTTTTTTAACTGTGTGAGGGGAGACAGCACCATTGTGGTTTGCCATCTGTGTGGTGTGCAGGTGCACCTTGGCCCCCGGGGAACACATTTGGGAACCAGTGGCCAGTGCACGCACATGGCAAACCACCACAAGGTGGAGTGGCAGGCTGCCACTGAAGGGGCCAGGCATCCACCTGCTGGCCCTTCTGTGGCAGTGGCAGAGGGTGCTGGGGGTGTTGTGCCTCGCCACTGCAGCAGAAGGAGGGCAACTGCAGCAGCTGCTCCACAACCACCACCGCCACCACAGCCACCAGTACCACCCTCACCACCACCACCCTCACCACCGCCACTACTACCTGGCTTTCCTGCTGCAGTGGACCCATGCCTGCAATGCAGGCAGACATTGCACTGGTGTGGGCAGACCTCAAGGAAAGCAATGAGAGGGTGGGTGCTGTGCAGTAGCAGGTGGATCAAATCCAGCAACAGCCGCTGCAAATACTGACAATGCTCCACCTGCTGCTGGAACACCATGGAATCCCCCATTAAGGGACTTTTTCTGGATCATTCCCCGACCACTACTATGCTGTACTGTTTTTGTGTTTTTTTTTTTTTTGTTAATTATAGACATTGCCCTTCTGTTGTTGCAGTGCCTCAGTAATGTTGACTTTCTGTTGTGGAGTGCTTGTGGACAAGCTGGTGTGAGCAGTGCAAGTATGATGTGCTAAATTCCATGTGTGCAGTCAGTGTTGTTTCCTGTGTGTGTGAGTGACATCACACATTGTGCAGTGTGTTGCAAACATATATTGCTGTTCCTGACTTGTTGCAGTGTTTATGGTATAAAGAATAACAAACAGAATAACTTATATTTTATTGTCACCATCATCATCAGTGGACTAAGTGATATGATACTTTTTCAGAGGTGTCTGGCCAGAGTGCACCTTAGTCACATACTGCACACATAACTTTTAGGAGAGCATGTGTTTTTTGTACTATGATCTCTGCAAAGTCATGTGTGCACTGTGAGTGACTGAGGTGCACAGTGACCTGATAACTCTGAAAAAATATCATATCATGTATTCCGCTGGTGCTGATGGTACCAATAAAATATACATCAGGTATTCTTTGTTATCTTTATTCTTGATACTGCGACAAGTCTTACCATACATATGTTTGCATGAAGCTGGACAATGTATGCACACACAGGAAAGAACACTGACGGCACACATGCTGTTTAGCACAACATACTTGCATTGCTCAGTCTTCATGCTGTTTGGGAAACACTTCAAATCCGATTCATGAGTCCTGACACAAAGTAAACATTACTGAGGCTCTATAACTATTTTGTTTGTGAAATAGACATGAAAGAGATTCACCAACTTACAGCACTGCACCCGATATATGGGAGCCTTACTTCCAGGGGAATCTTTCTTGCTCCACATGTCCTTACATAGTGCAATACATTTCTGTCAAAACCGCCCATAATTTCATTAAAGTGTGTCACATCATGGAGGAATTCCCATTCTGAAAAGCTCCCCAAATTCTGTCCCCCTTTCTCAGCAACATTAGAATGTGATGCCAGGGAGAGCGTGGGTGCGTGCTCCACTATAGTGAATGTCTGGCAGCGTTCCAAATGTTTCTTTATGTTATAAGGGTCAGTTTGTGGAATTTTAATGAAAATTATGGGCAGTTTTGACAGAAATGTATTGCACTATATGTAAGGAAATGTGGAACAAGAAAGATTCCCCTGGAAGTAAGGCATCCATATCTTAGGTGCAACACCATAATAACTATGTAACATGGTGAATCTCTGCAAAGCAGCAGTGTAACAATCTATTGAGAACTCTGACCTATATTTTCTAATGCTATGTTACATTGCCACTTACTTTACTTACATCCTGACTTGTATGATACTATCATTTCCAGTATTTGAGTCTGCTGTACTACTTTTTTTCATGTCTGAATTAAAAGGAGAACTCCTTTTAATAATAGTCTTGACTCAGGTCTCTGTCAGTATTATTTTCTGCTCGTTCTCCATCACATCAGTTGTTATATATCACTTCTGTTGTAAATTAACAGTTATTGCAGCAGTGTTTATGACACCCACAGAACAATATTTATTGAAAAGCAGCTGCAAATGGTGCTACAAACCTGGTCAGAACAATATTGAAAATGTGTTCTTTTTTTTTTCATACATGACAAAAAGTAGTAAAGCAGACAGAAATTGTGAAAAGAAGTGTATCATTCAAGTCATGACTCGGAGGTAACTAGTGGCTGACAATGTAAAATAGCATAAAAAAGTACAGTTCAGAATTGTCTCCACATTCTTGCAATGCTGCTTTAATTGATAATTTCAGTATGACATCATGAGCTCACAATCACAACACACAAAATGCATCTATCTTGTGTCCAGAAAATTGACACATGGTGATGAATTCAAATGTGAGTGTTACACCACATGCAAAATCCCACTGAATTAATAGCGCACTCAGTCATGCACACAGTATTCACACAGAGTCCCCAGATTTTTTCTGCATGCCCAAAATGCAACTGTCTTGTGTCCAGAAAATTGACAAGTGGTGACGAACTCAAATATGAGCGTTACACCACATGCAAAGTCCCCCAGAATTAATGGCGCACTCAGTCATGTGAGCAATACTCACTCAGAGTCCCCAGACTTTTTCTGTATGCCCAAAATGCAACTGCCTTGTGTCCAGAAAATTGCAAGTGATGACAAAGTCAAATGTGAGCGTTACACCACATGCAAAGTCCCCCAGAATAAAATAATGACCGTGAGCGAACTGTTGCTGGTCCAATGTGTGCTGCGATTCCAGCAAATGCAATGTGATCATCTCAACCTGATGGAAGGTTGCCCTTTGTCTGTACGCATATAGATATATATTTGTGTATTTTGTAGGTGGGGGCTTGATTTGGAAATGTACTTATTGTATTGTTTTGTATCACAGGTCACAGATACTGTTGGTGTACACATTCCAGTTCTCGATGAGAACTTTTTGCGTAGAAATTTGAAATGGATAACTCTCAAGTAAATGAAGAAGTATTTTTTTTTTTTTTTTGGGGGTGTGGGGAGCATATTTGCAGGTTTGTCTCTAATGGTTTCTTATTTGGTTACTTCTTCACAGTTTTCATCTACATCCTTCTCTAGTCTGGTTGTTAATGATGGTCATGGTCATCGAATGAAACGACTTCTGCATGTTGCATGTCTGCCCCAGTCCGGGGGGGCCTGATGTTGAAGAACTTATTTGGACAAGGCCACTTTGACACAACAACAAAGCATCTGGAAGTTTGCTAAAAAAAAGAAATGAATGACTTCTTCCAACTTGATTGTAATTTGTCCCTGGTTCTCAATTTCAAGTCAAGTTACATTTCAAAACCACATCTTTTCAAGTAACACAACCTGTGTGCAACTTTTTCAACACTGTCTTGGTCAGGGCTGCACAGCTGCAAGTTCAGAATACAGTGCACGATATCTTACAGAAATAGGTTTGGTGACATAACAAGTCACCTAGTTTATGAATCGTACTCAGTCGCTTTGCTGCAGTCTTTAAAAAAAAATTGAATGGATGAAATAAAATCTTGATACTTACCAATATGGATTTCAAAATGGACATTCCATAGGTTCCTATGTACGGTACAGCTGCAATACCATTATACCGACTTTCAGCGAAGGAGTCTTTTTGTTAACCTGTAAAAAAACAAAATAAGTTTACCGTATGTGTTTTGACCATTGTGGCTCAGAAAAGCTACGGAAAACAAAACATATAGCTAAAGGAAGTTAAATAGCATAAAAAACATTAGTACACATACTCACTTTATAGTTTAAATATTAAGAAGCTTTGTGCCTGTGGCTGATGGATGTGGTCTCCTGTTCGACTCCCTCTGCCTTGGCATGGTAAATGTAAATGTAATGGGGAAATATTGTCTGAATGACATTGGTGGTGGGTGCTGGTGATGATAACTGTGGCACATGAGGATATTCCCTGTTATATCTTCCTGCATCTGGTGGTTGTGGCAGTGGTTAACATCGGTCCCGGTGGTGGTCCGGGGGATGGACAAACTCATGCTCAGTGGTGGCAGTGGCTAACATCAGTCCCAGTGGTGGTGGTGGTCCGAGGGGGTGGACAAACTCATGCTCAGTGTTGGCAGTGGCTAACATCAGTCCTGGTGGTGGTGGTGGTCTGAGGGGATGGACAAATCCATGCTCAGTGGTGGCAGTGGCTAACATCAGTCCCAGTGGTGGTGGTCCAGGATGCAGACAAACTCATGCTCAGTGGTGACAGTGGCTAACATCGGTCCTGGTGGTGGTGGTCTGGGGGGGTGGACAAACTCATGCTCAGTGGTGGCAGTGGCTAACGTCAGTCCTGGTGGTGGTCTGAGGGGACGGACAACTCCATGCTCAGTGGTGGCAGTGGCTAACATCAGTCCCAGTGGTAGTGGTCCGGGAGGCAGACAAACCTATGCTCAGTGGCGGCAGTGGCTAACATCAGTCCCGGTGGTAGTGGTCCGGGAGGCAGACAAACTTATGCTCAGTGGTGGCAGTGGCTAACTTCAGTCCCAGTGGTGGTGGAGGTGGTCCGGGGGGGTGGACAAACTCATGCTCAGTGGTGGTAGTGGCTAACATTAGTCCCGGTGGTGGTGGTCTGAATCCAGGAGGGCACACCGCCTTTTAACAACTTCAGTTAAAACCTGCCAACATAAACCACATCATCATCCTCATAAAGAAAGCTGTCCTCACAGTCATCTATGTCTGAAGTCTGACCACTGGGAAGTTCTTTCTCCATTGTGTCATCATCTACGTCAGTGGTGGGCCATTTCACGTTACCACTGCCAATGCCACCAGGATGGTCCCTACTCTGTAACATGGGCTGACTCAAATGTTTTACACGGGGTGTGATGACAAATGGTTCTGCTCTGTGATGAATGGCATTGGCAGGGGGTGAAGTGTGGACATTTGATGAAGACTGTTGCACAGTTGATGATGACAAACCCAGAAATTCAGTTATTTTGCCAGATTTGCCAACCGGGGTTGATGTACCACTTGCACTAGACATACTGCATTCACCACCACCACCACCACCAAAACTGCTACTCTCACCAGCACTGGGCAACATTTCAAAATCATTATGCTCCTCCACCTCATCATGCCTGTAGTAATACTCTGCTCTTATTTCCACTCTTATTTCCTCACTACTGCACACGTCTAATTTTCTACTGGACTTAACATTCATGGAAGGGGATAACATGCTCGTTATGGTTGCTGACAAGGGTGAACGCCCCACTGTGGTATTAGCTGCCATCTTGTACTGGGTCCACAGTGCCATGTGCCTGTTCTTAAGATGCGTATGCTGTCCTCCTGTGCCCAGATGGCTCCCCTTCTTACCTTGACTCCCACACATGGCAAACCTGGCAGATTGCAATTGACTCATCATTTGCATCTTGAACAAAAAAATCCCAAACAAAGGATTGCGATGCTCTACTTTTAACATGTCCATGATGCTGCTTATTGAACTCCATTCTTTTAAGCACTGAAGTGGGGGTGGCTACGTGATGTTTCAGGCACTGCACACCTGGACTGCAACTGACCACTATGACGACCTATCATTATTACTGGGTCATCATCATCATCATCATCATTGACTGAAACTGGTAAATCACAAGTTTTTACGGGGGGGGGATTAATGCAAACACACTCAGGCGCAGCTACCTTGAATTTCTTTTTCTCCGGTTCCCAACTGGGGTCAATTGCACCATCATCATATTCATCAACATCACCCACATCCACATCTTCTGCTTGGATGCTGGCATGTGGACTGCATGTTGCAATCACAGCAACATCATCGTCATCATCACATTCATCATCAACACCACCTTCACCTGAAATTTTTTCACCACACTGTGAATCATTGTATGGAAAATGCATGACATGAACCTCGGTGGACAAAATATCACATTGTATGCTATCATTGACATGATTATCAGAATCCTCAGGTTCAGTTACTGGGATGTTACTGGGAGGTATGACATCATCTACACTGCCACTCACTTGCACTGCTTTACACTCCACTATATTTTTGGATACGGTACACTGGTCAGAATTCGAACTTGAGGCAGCAGTGCTCATACTACCACCACCAGCAACTGCACTAACACCACCGGCTGGGAAAACATCATCTCCTCCAACTGTGAGTGAAGCTACTGATTGGGCTGTAAAAATCATTGCAGGAGAAATACCTTTCCTCACATCAACAATGTATTTCTGTGTCTGCGTACTACCACGCCCACAGACTATCTTACTGACAGCAGTGCTATGGCGAGAACCAGTTTTGCTTGCACATCTCTTTGCAGGCATTTTGGGTGATCAACAACAATATTCTGAACAAATTTAGATTTTGGTACGTTCACTGTCTGACTGGGGGGGAAGCTGAATGTGAAGCCAAAAAAACAACTGTGGCTTCAGCAACAGAGTTGGTCACGCAAATTCACAAGTGAAAACTCCTTCAGTAACCAGTAGTGCTGAGGTCACAAACAATCCAATCTGGAAAAAAATTCCTTTTGCAGGTGGGGGTGGGGTGGGGGCAGTGACTGCAGATTTTTATGGCAGTACAAGCAGAAAAATAAAGAACAGATACCACGATGGCAGTACAAAATCAAGCAGCTGCAGTGGATCGCAGGTTCGCACTGCTGCACCTGCAATTACACTGTGGCACAATAAAAGGTGTATTATTTGATGTCACACAACACCACACACACACACACACACACACACAAACATGCACACATACTCACAGAACAGTTTGTCTACAATGGTCAATGAGTAATATGTAGCAAATTGAAAAGTTCAATAATATGCCACGTATTGTAAACAACCTGAAATTATGAACGGCTGCACCAGATCCACACAACACACAATCAGCAAGAAAATTTCTACAATTACTGACAATATTATTGTGTGTACATTAACACAGTCAGTTACATAACAAAAATATAGCCAAAAAACTAAGAAATCCCTATTTCTCCAACTTAAATCTACCTACACCACAGATACACCACTGACTACCCTCTTTAACAAATCATGGGAGGATGGGGTGGTACCCGAGGACTGGAGGAGGGCAGATGTGATTCCCCTTCACAAAAGTGGGAGCAAGGCAGAAGCAGGAAACTATAGACCTGTTAGTTTAACCTCAGTGATAGGGAAAATGATGGAATCACTTCTAAAGGAAAGAATTGTCGAGTATCTAGAGGCCAGAGGGCACAAGACCCTAGGCAGCATGGATTCACAGCGGGAAGGTCATGCCAGACAAATCTGATAGATTTCTTGACTGGGTGACCAAAGTAGTAGATCAGGGAGGGGCTGTGGACATGGCCTACCTAGACTTTAGCAAGGCATTTGACACAGTCCCACACAAAGATTAATATATAGTTAGCCAGCCTGGGAGTGGGTCCCAAGATGACAGCCTGGGTAAAGAATTGGCTGGAGAATAGGACACAGAGAGTAATAGTAAATGGAGTCCACTCAGAAGAAAGGAGGGTTACTAGCGGGTACCGCAGGGTTCAGTATTAGGACCAGTCCTCTTCAATGTCTTTATAAGCGACATTGCAGAAGGACTGGAAGGAAAAGTATGTCTCTTTGCAGATGACACTAAGATCTGCAACAGAGTTGATGCACAGGGTGGGTGGGAAGGATGAGAAGGACTTGGCAAGGTTAGAGGAATGGTCAAATGTATGGCAGCTTAGATTCAATGCTAAGAAGTGCAAGGTAATGCACCTGGGAAACAAAAACCCAGGGAAGAGTACACAATGGGGTGAGATACTAACAACAACAAAAATGGAAAGGGACCTGGGGTAGTCATATCAGATGACCTAAAGGTGGGCAAGCAATGTGAGAAGGCAGCAAGGAGGGCTGGGGGGATACTGGGATGCATAGGGAGAGGCATCACCAGTAGAAAACAGAGAAGTTATTATCCCTCTGTACAGACAGCTGGTGAGACCCCATCTGGAGTACTGTGTGCAGTTCTGGAGACCCAATCTCCACAAAGACATAGACAGGATGGAAGCTGTCCAGAGGAGGGCAACTAAAATGGTGCAGGGTCTGCACCGGAAGACATATGAAGAGAGACTTAAGGAGCTTAATATGTATAGCCTCAAGGAAAGGAGGGAGAGGGGGGACATGATAGAAACTTTCAAGTACCTCAAGGGAATCAACAAAGTCCAAGAGGGTAGCATCTTTCAAAAAAAGAGGTGTGCAAGAACAAGAGGGCACAATTTGAAGATAGAGGGAGGCGGCTCAGAGGTAATTTAAGGAAGTATTTTTTCACAGAGAGGGTTGTGGATGCATGGAATGGCCTTCCGGAGGAGGTTGTGGAGTCAAAATCAGTGGTGGAATTCAAGCATGCATGGGATAGTCATAAGGCAATTCTGGGGGTTGGGGGTAGAAAGAAGTAGGCTGCTGGTTAACTAGGATCTGCAGCTTATCCAGTAGGTAGGGAAATGGGCAGACTGGGTGGGCCAAGCGGTCCTTATCTGCCGTCAAATTCTATGTTTCTATGTTTCTATGTTTCTATACGCCCCTTCCCCAAAGCACACTTTCACTGTCTTTTACTGCACACACTCAATGTTGTACATTAACATTCAAAATCCACATACAAACAAAAACGCTCAATGATATGAGCACAGGAGGGTTTCCTACAATCGATGAACTAGCATTTGAGCCCCCCAAAAAACTCAAAAATGCTTGTTTAACAGCTTTTAGGAGGTTTGAATCACATACAGATGTCAGATCACACTGTCTCCTACAGCTTCCTACACACACTACCCCGAACAGAAGCTGTGCAGATCAATATAGAGGCCATGTGACCTGAAATCCCATGAATCACTGCAGCACTTAAACCAAGGTGAAGTGAGGCGAAGTACGTTGTTTCCAATGCACTTTGCTTCTAAGATTGGTGGAGTGGTGGTCTGGGAGGCACAGTAACGTAAAGTCATCACTTTCAATGGACTTCACGTTACCCATTATAATGCGAAGTACTCCACTTCGCATTGCGGAGTACTCAGCGAATCGGCCTTTACTCTGTGAATCATTTCGCTGAGCGGATTGAGCCCACTTTGCCCACCACTAATTGTATTAAGAAAGATGGGGGTGGGTTGAGAAGGGGGAGGACCAGGGAGAGGCACTGAATGAGTACTTCTGCTTTGTGTTCATGAAGGAAAGAGGGGGGTAGATACCCCATGGGAAGGGTGGAGTGGGCAGAAAGAGGGCAGGGGTGACTGATATCAGAATTATAGAGGACAGGGTGCTGGAGGGACTAAGGGCACTGAGGGTGGACAAGGCACTGGGGCCAGATGGCATTCACCCTAGGGTACTTAGGGAGCTACTGGAGATCCTGGTGGGACCACTGGTAGACTTATTCAGTACATCACTGGACACAGGATGCGTGCCATAGGACTGGAGGATGGCCTATGTGGTGCCTATTCATAAAAGTGGCCGAAGGATGATCCAGGCAACTGCAGACCAGTGAGTCTCACTTCAATCATGGGGAAATTCATAGAGTCAAGTCTAAAAGAGAGGCTGGTGACCTTTCTGGAAGACAATGGGCTCCAAGATGGCTATCAGTACAGTTTTTTATCAGACAGATCCTGCCAGACGTACCAAGTTCAGTGCTATAGGTTCATAGGTTAATAGGTGTGTATGAGTTTGAGGGCAAGCCCATCTGGAAATTCACTGCCATTCTGCATTACTGGCAGAAATTAAATTTGTTATCTCCCATATACTGATCCAGCCTATGTTTGAACTGATCCATAGAGTCACTGGCTGTGACAAAAGGAGAAAGAGAGTTCCAAATGGAAGGTAATCTTTGGGTAAAGAAATTATTACATCTAGTAGTTTCATTACTAGTATAGAGTTTAAAGGTATGTGACCTACTGTTGACAACTGATACCTGTTTTTCTAAGCAAATGGTTTCAATCAGTACTGTATCTTGAAAGGCTTTATATGCCAGACATGTCACCCCTTAATGCCCTATACTGTAGTGAGTATAAGTTCAAGTTTTTTAATCTCTCAAAGTATGTGTTGTTTTTTTGGTTCTTTACTTTCCTGGTAATTTTCCTCTATGTTTTCTCCATATCTGCTTTACCACTAATGGTGGAAAGTGTACAAAAAGGGTCACAATAGTCTACATGTGATCTAACCAAACTTGTATACAGTGGAACAATGACCTCTGCTTCTCTACTTTTGACATGCTTTAAAATACAATTAATTATAACATGACATTTTTTTTGTTGCATTGTTATTATGTGTGTTAAATTTTATATTATTTGTTATAGTGATACTCAGGTCATGTTCAGCTGTAACTCCTTGAAGTTGAAGTCTGTCCAGAGTGTAATTAACCATTGTATTGTTTTTACCAAAGTGCATCACTTTGTACTTTGAAATGTTAAATCTCATTTTGTTATCAGCAGCCCATTTGAATAAAATATTTAAATTATTCTGCAGTGATTGTACAGAAATATAGAAACATAGAATTTGACAGCAGATAAGGACCGCTTGGCCCACCCAGTCTGCCCATTTCCCTACATAATGGATAAGCTGCAGATCCTAGTTAACCGGCACCCTACTTCTTTCTACCCCCACCCCCTAGAATTGCCTTATGACTGTCACATGCATGCTTGAATTCAATCACTGTTTTTGACTCCACAACCTCCTCCGGAAGGCTGTTCCATGCATCCACAACCCTCTGTGAAAAAATACTTCCTTACATTACCTCTGAGCCGCCCTCCATCTTCAAATTGTGCCCCTTTGTTCTTGCACACCTCTTTTTTTGAAAGATGCCACCATCTTGGACTTTGTTGATTCCCTTGAGGTACTTGAAAGTTTCTATCATGTCCCCCATCTCCCTCCTTTCCTCAAGGCTATACATATTGAGCTCCTTTAGTCTCTCTTCATATGTCTTCCGGTGCAGACCCTGCACCATTTGGTTGCCCTCCTCTGGACAGCTTCCATCCTGTCTATGTCCTTGCAGAGATTGGGTCTCCAGAACTTCACACAGTACTCCAGATGGGGTCTCACCAGCTGTCTGTACAGAGGGATAACAACTTCTTGTTTTCTACTGGTGATGCCTCTCCCTATGCATCCCAGTATCCCCCCAGCCCTCCTTACTGCCCTCTCACATTGCTTGCCCACCTTTAAGTCATCTGATATGATTACCCCCAGGTCCCTTTCCATTTTTGTTGTTGTTAGTATCTCACCCCCCATTGTGTACTCTTCCCCTGGGTCTTTGTTTCCCAGGTGCATTACCTTGCACTTCTTAGCATTGAATCTAAGCTGCCATACATTTGACCATTCCTCTAACCTTGCCAAGCCCCTTCTCATCCTTTCACCCCACCTTGTGCATCAACTCTGTTGCAGATCTTTGTGTCATCTGCAAAGAGACATACTTTTCCTTCCAGTCCCTCTGCAATGTCACTTATAAAGACATTGAAGAGGACTGGTCTTAATACTGAACCCTGCGGTACCCCACTAGTAACCCCCCTTTCTTCAGAGTGGACTCTATTTACTATTACCCTCTGTGTCCTATTCTCCAGCCAATTCTTTACCCAGACTATCATCTTGGAACCCACTCCCAGGCTGGCTAACTTGTATATTAATCTTTTGTGTGGGACTGTGTCAAATGCCTTGCAAAGTCCAGGTAGGCCATGCCCACAGCCCTTCCCTGATCTACTACTTTGGTCACTCAGTCAAAGAAATCTATTAGATTTGTCTGGCATGACCTTCCAGCTGTGAATCCAGCTGCTTTGGGTCCTGTGCCCCTCTGGCCTCTAGGTACTCAACAATTCTTTCCTTCAGAAGTGATTCCATAATTTTCCCTATTACTGAGGTTAAACTAACAGGTCTGTAGTTTCCTGCATCTGCCCTGCTCTGACTTTTGTGAAGAGGAATCACATCTGCCCTCCTCCAGTCCTCAGGTACCACCCCCATCCTCCCATGATTTGTTAAAGAGGGTAGTCCGTGGTGTCTCTAGTTCTACCCTTAGTTCTTTTAGAATTCTGGGATGAATCACCATCAGGCCCCATTGCTTTGTTCACCTTCAGTTTTAAGAGTTCTTTCAGAACCCTTTCTTCTGTAAATGGGCTGGTATCAACTTCTGTATCCAGAGTATTTCTATTATTTGTTTTAGGTACCTCCCCCTCTTCATTTGTAAATACTGAGCAAAAATATTTGTTTAGTATCTCTGCCTTTCACAGTCACCTCTTACCCCCTCTCCTTTATTAAGCTTCACTATCCCTCCTTGGTCTTCCTTTGCTCCTGATGTACCTAAAAGGTTTTATCCCCCTTCTTAACTGAGCTGGCTATCTTTTCCTCAGTTCGGGCCTTTGCTGTTCTGACTGCCTTCCCAGCTTCCTTTTGCTTTAACTGATACAATTCTCTGTTCTTCTCCTTCTGTGATTCCTTGTACTTTCTGAATGCTTTCTTTTTCTCTTGAACCTTCACTGCCACCTCCTTTGAGAACCATAGTGGTTTCTTACATCATTTAGTTTTGTTCATTTGCTTCACACAAAGGCTTGTTACCTCTGTGATGGCAGTTTTTATTATTCCCCATTGTTCTTCCACCCCTCCTTTCTGTCCATTTGCTAGTGCATTCCTTAGGCACTCACCCATTTTGGCAAAGTCAGCCCTCCTGAAGTCCAGTACTTTTGCCTTTGTATATCTTGACTCTATTGCTGTGTTTATTGTGAACCATACTGTTCGATGGTCACTAGTTCCCAGATGGCTACCCACTTCTACATCTGTGATCCTCTCTCCATCTCCATTAGAGATTTATAGATTGTGAATCGTTGACAACGCAACCCAGTTTGCTATCATCGATGTATTTGTTGATGCATACGCTGTTGGAGGTTTTCATACTTGCAATCATTATATTAAACAATATGGATCCCAAAACTGAACTTTGAGGGACCTCGCTTGTAACATTACCCCAACTTGAGAAATTACCTCTGATGTTAACCTTTTGTGACCTATTTGATAAACATGATTATATCCATTTTATTATACTGTGATTAAGTTTAATCTTTATTAGATGGTCAATTAATATTTTGTGAGATACTGTATCAAAAACTTTCTCATAGTCCAAATAAATTACGTCAACCGGAAAGCCTGTGTCGAGTGCCTTACTTACTGGCTCAAAGAAACTGATTAAGTTACTTTGACATGATCTTCCGGGTGCAAATCCATGTTGTGATATATCTTCTAAGCCATTACTCTGCAAATGGTTAATAATTTTGTTTTGCAATAGACGTTACATCAGTTTTACTATGCATGACATCAGACTTACAGGTCTATAGTTTACAACATTCTGCTTGGAACCACCTTTATGTATAGGCGTGATTGTAGCTATTTTCCAATCAGGTACTACAATTCCCTCTTTTATAGAAGTATTGAATAACAGTGTGAGTATACCTGTCAATTCTCTGGATAGATTTTTTATAAAACATGGTGGTATATTGTCAGGTCCTGCTGATGAATTAGATTTAGACAGAGAAATTCAGAAATGCGCCAAAGGCCAGCGCAAGTCTGGCACAGTGCAAGACAGATGCGCCATGGCAAAGCAGGTGCCATATTCAGAAGTTCCAGCACTGCAAATGCGGTAGCACAAGCTGGCTGAATATGATGCGCCGTGGCACAAGCAGAGATGTGCCAGTGCAACCATGGAAGCACGGAGCATACCTGCGCACAAACACGGGGGGCAGTGCAAATGCAAGAGGCCCAGGGACACAGCAAAGGAAGCACAGTGCCAATGGTACAGGACTCCATCAACAAGAAGGCACACCAGTGCATACACCTGCACAGAGCAGGAGGGAACAATGAGCATCATGGGATGGAGCACAGCCACCAATGGAGGCACTGTGCACTGTGCACCACACCAGCCAGAGCCAGTCCACGGGCATGCGACAGGGGCATGCACCAGAACACCACCCCAGAACACAATGGTGGGTCGTCCATCAGGGGACAGGTGGGGCAAATGGCTAATGTGAGGAAACCAATGCTGCCCCCCCCACAGGGTAATGCCACACCATGCCCCCCCACAGCCCTGGAGCTAAACACACTTATGCCGCATGCCACACATTCCCAACAGGCAACACCAGTGCCAGGCAGTGAATGTGCCAGGACCCAGGCAGGTGGCCAGAACACACAGGACTGGGAGCACAACAGTGGATGTGGATGGCCACACCCCAGCAGGCCAACGAGGTCAGCATGACAACCATGCCTGTGCACATCCCCACACCCCCAACTGCCTGCACAGCCCTGATCACAGCTCCATCGTGACCCTGAAAACACACAACACACCCAGGAGACAGCCCCCACCACAACAGGAAACACCACTGGACACAGCAGGGAACCACAGTCAATCCACACTCACCCCCCCCGCGCCAACACCATGGACCAACACCCGACCACTGCAGCATGGCTCCACATGCCACCTGCAAAGCAGACATGGACACAGGCATGTAGGAAAATAAATGCTTTATAACATGGAAACAGCAGAGAAACACAGTAATAGGGGCAGGGACAGGGGAGGTAAAATGTAGGATGGGGTCAGGAAATAGGGGCTGTAAAAGTTGCTGGAGGACTGAAGGGGAACAGGGATAGCAAGGGAAAGGGGGCTAAACACAGGGACATGTCAATGCTGTCCATGCCTGGCCAGCCCTCGGTGCCGCTGCTCCCTCCTCATTGCTGTGGTGACATGCTGGATGGACTGCACCATGCAGAGTATCATCTGGAGCACAGACAGGATCTACCTCTGAGTTATCACCCATGCCCTTGGGCCCCTCCTTGCTGCCACAGAGCTGACACCTTGGGGATGGGACAAGACAGGTAATCAGTGCAATGCCCCAAGGACCGCTACCCACCCACAGTATGCATTGGACAGTGGGGTCACGCACCCCTGGAGAGGCTGGAAAGGACCCTCGCATGGAGGGCAACACCAGCCATCCACACAGCACACCACGGTGGTGCACAGAGGTGTATGCTGTAGCGCAGCAGCCACAGTACCACAATGAGAGGGTCACATGGCACACAATAACAGCAGTGCTGCAGAACAAATGGTGGAAGCCATGTGCACACCCACCCCACCAACTGCCAGTACATGGTGGCCAAGGGATGTCACGCAGTGGCACGCACAATGGACTATGTGGCACACACAGCTGTCAAAACACATGGAAGAGGTGGCCATGGCTGTGCTCTATCCCCACCACTATCCCACTGTGACACTGAGAAGGAATGTGACAATGCCTATCTGCCCAGTGCTATGCAGCTGATTTCACCTGCTGCCCACTAGGCTGCGCCACCCTGGCCACCTCTGCCCTGGCCCATTTATGGTCCTCTGGCCCTGTGGAGAGAATGAAGAGTTGTGGACATCAGTACACATTCACGCATGTGGAGCCACCCACCACCACACAGTTAGCTGTGTGCTGGGTGTATCCCTGTCAGGCCTGAGACCCACACACCAGCACAGCTACCTGTGCAGCAGCCAAGCCGGATGCATGATACCCCCTGGCCGACGAAGTACCCCGCTGTGGGCCATGCCATGCAGCCTTGCCAACACCACTGTACTATGCTTGGGCATAACAGCAATATGAGCATACCTACCTGGCTGTAGCATGGAACCTCACAGGACATGGGCCTGCATATGCTGCGGGTGGTTTGGTGCCCTCCACCGCAAGGTCCCCATACCGGTTCCTGCACTGCTCCACCATACACCTGACACCAGTCCTCCATTCCAGGATCTCTGCGACACGGTGTCACACCACACCCTGGCCTGCTGGAGTGGTACCTGGCCATACAGCTGCCCCTCAAAGGGCCGAACCACAGCCACCAGGTTGATGAGCTCAACCTCCATCCAGTTGCCTGCCTTCCTGCTCTGTCCCTGTGCCATGGTCAGCAGCCGAGTTCAGGAGGAAAATGGCTGTGGAACAGTGCACATGTCTGCCACATGTGCAGGATGTGCAATAGGATACACAAGGCTGCAATTGCACAGCACGTGGATGCGCAGACACTGAGCAGTGTGGGCCCATAGCACAGTCATGGGCATGCACAGCATGCCATGGCCTAGTGGGGTCACGACATGACCCATGGGTCAGAGGTCATCACCCTCAAGCGCAGTGCACAGGTGCATGATAGAGGCAGTGATCGCATGCACGATGGCATACCAGCACCGCATGCTCCATGCCATGGCATTGCGCATACTGCACATGACAGCAAAGTGGTTAGTGCTGCACACATGCACACTGCAGGCATGCACACTGCACATGTGCAGGTATTGCACCACAGAGATGCTCCAGTGCGACCCCATTGCACATGGCACAATTACACAATATTGAGATGCTGCATGCAAATCACCTCATGAGCCAATGCATAGCGCATTGGGGAGCATTAGCATATCGTTAACATTGTGCAAAGGCTGATTTGCATGTCTTGCACCTTAAAAGCACTGCAAAACAGCACAGGCCACAGACCGGTATTGCAACCATTCAAGTAAGTGACTGGCAACATAGAAGAACAGTGGCCGATGCAAACACTGCAATAGAGTGCTGCATTGCAACATGCTGGCACTGACCCACTCTGCTGTTCATGTCCACAGGTGGAAGAATGTCAGAAAATGAAGGAGAGGAGTGTCAGGGGCCTGCTACAGCTGCTGAGAGCAATGCCCTCTTTGAGACCTATATGGACTAGGAGGGCCTTTTCAGTGGTGCCATGGGCACGCCGCAGGAGTGGGCGGCAGACTGGAAGGAGGTGGCCCAATGCGTCAACACCCACAGCCACCACCGTCGCACCCTGCAGGAGTGCAAGAAGAAGGTCTGAACAGACAGGAGGCAGATCAAGGATAGGGTTGCAGCCATACAGGCATCCTGCAGGGCGACCAGTGGTGGGCCGGCAACCGTGCCACTGCTGACAGCCACAGAGGAGACTGTGGCATCCACCATCAGCTGCACAGTGGTGGAGGGTGTGCCTGGTGGTGGGTTCCAGATGGGTGGCAGCCCTTCACTGCATGGTGAGTATGACCAGCCACCAGGCATGCCTGGTGCAGGCATGACATGCAAGTGTGTCAGAGGCCATGCCCACTGCCACATGCGTGTGTGGACACGGACACACCTTGCTACTGGGTGGTGTGTGGCAATGATGGCATGGGGGCAGGGGGGCCTAGGGTTTGCTGCCTCACTAATCCTCTCTTCTTGTTTTGCAGCACCAGCACACCTTTGTGCAGAGGACCAGGCGGCGGCCACCGTGGACACTGATGCCCATCCCACTACATCGACAGGCATCCAGAGCTGGTACAGGCCATGTCTCAGCATTTCTGGGCATGCAGCCATGCTTGACATGAGGTTGGATGACCCCCTGCCTGGGTTTCTGCACAATGACAGCCTGGAAGTGCTGTGTGCAGAGACCCAGCTTAGGGTGCTGTCCGACACCAATGATGACCTTACTCTGGTACTGGACAGCATAGGGGTTGTGGTGCCCAACATACCCCTTCCCACTACACAGGCACTGGCAGGTCTCATCACCATGTCTGCAGCTCCACAGCCACCCCTCATCCCCACCGGTGCAGCTGTGTGTGGCACCACAGCTGTGTTCGGTGTGGGTGGTGGTGGTGCTGTCTTTGTGGTGGAGGCATGGGGCACTGCCCAGCAGATAGTCAGGCAGCAGCAGAATGCAGGTGATGATAGGCAGCATGCCATGGTGCCCACTGCCAGTGTACCAGTCAGCATCGTGCCCCCTCTATGGCCCACTGTGCAGAGTCCGCCTGAGTGGGAGGCTGTGCAGCAGCTTGCCGAGGCACACCCCCCAGCTCGACAGGTGGGCTGGGAGGCCCAGGATGCCAAGAGGCTGATGGAGCACACCCAGTTGCTGTGGGCTGCATCCCTTCCACACACCACCTGGCCGCCAAATGACAGGTACAGTATGGGCTGTAAGCCCATTGGTCCCCACTGTGGACCAATGGACTTGCAGAGCATACTGTACTAGACAGTCCCAGATCTGTGAATTACTCCATTCACATATTTGGGACCATCTAGTACAATATGCCCTGCAAGCCAATTGATCCACACTGGGGACCAATGAGCTTACAGCCCATACTGAACCCGCCAATGATGGAGGGGGCAGGGTGGGCAAGGGGTTCTGTGTGGGTGGATGGGGTGGGGGGTGCCACTGAATCACCAGGGCATTAAGATACAGGATGGTTCCGCGATCACAGCAATGGGTGGGGGGGTTCCACTAGACCACCAGGATGGTCATATTGGCATACATTGGGGCATCGGGGACTCAGGTGGGAGGGGGACCACTAGATCACCAGGGATCGACATGTTGCAAAATCATCATGGAATCGGGGATGGGGAGCCCATTAGACTACCAGGGCTACTGTTAGATACATTTACCACATGATCACGGCTAAAGGCAGTGATCCACTAGACAGCCAGGGATGCGTGTGCTTGTGGACGGTGTTCTGGCAGGTGGGTGGCCACCCACAGCTGGGCTGCTGTGTTGCTCCTCACAATACAGCCAGCCGCCTGAGGTGGCGGAGGTGCTCCTACTCTGCAGGGGGCTCAACTTTGAGCCCTTTTCAGTGCAGTGCAGGGTGCATCAGCATATCCGCCCGCACATCCCGGCTGAATATCGGATGCCGCATATGCATGGCACGCCCAGCATCTCTGCCGCATACATTATCATTGCACCCCAGTGCATCGGGATTTGGCGCTGCACCAGGCAGCCTTCGCCAGTCTCACGCGCAATGGTAGTTGCTCCAACACAACCCCATTGTGCAGGCACAACCCCTTTGAATATCCAGGCCTCTGTGTCTATTTCTAGAGCATTATTTTTTATTTTGCAACTTTTTAGTTTGTTGTTGATGTAGAGTGCCACTCCACCTCCTCTTTTTTTAATGCTATTTTTTGGCAATTTTATAGTACCCAGGTAAGTCAGTGTCCCAGTCTCAGTCAGAGAACCATGTCTCTGTCACACCACAAATGTCAATGTTATCTTTATTTAATATATAAATGAGTTTGTCCATTTTATTTTTAAGACTCCTAGCATTCACCAATAATATTCTTAATTTGTTGTGGGTGCCTAGTTCAAGGGGTTTAATTATATTATTTATAGCTGTTGTTCTTACTTCTGTGTCTGTTGTTATGATATTTGTATTCAATATTTCTGTATTCTTGTCATCATAACTTAAGGGATTCTTCCCTACACCCCTTTGTGTTAGTTTAAACTTTTGTTTATGAAAGCATTGAGGTGTTGTCCAAGTAATTGAACACCTTTTCTATTCAGGTGTATGCCATCCCAACATGTCATGTCATTTCTGTTATAGAATTCTTCCCAGTGGGTGATACACCCTAATACCTGTTTCATACATCCCTGTCTAGTCCAATTATTTATGTTTTATTTTCCCGACTATGTTATTTGTAGTTTTGCTAGTTGGTAGGATTTCTGAGAACACCGTTTCATACCCAAGTTCAATTAGTGTGTTTGTCAAACCCACTAGTTCCTCTTTAATGTGGTGGACGTCTTGTCACGTTATATTATTTATCCCTGCATGAATGATCACAAGGGGTCTTTCACTGCTGTTTTTTAGTATTGTTTTAGACATACTTGTAATGTCTGAAAATTGTGCACCCCTGAAATAAGATACAGTTCTATTCGCCTTATCTTGATCACAAATTGGTCTATCTAAATGCTTAATAATCATCGAGTCCCCTAGGATGAAGATTTGTCTATGGTCAGGAATAGTGCTACTCTTCATGTCCACTAAATCAGAGTTGTTTTTATGGGATGGTGGGGTACTAGATGAGGGGGTACATATAAAATACATCATTGCACAGACTACTGAGTGGAACCTGGGATTGTATGGGGGGGTGTCCCAATCTCCTCTGTGAAGGTGATAAGGGGCTCAAACCAATTTTGTGTATGATTGTAGAAGTAGTCAGCTTTTCTCCCATGTTTTGCCATTTTTACACTTTGTGTCCTCATCATTATTTGTTTCCACTTCTTCCCTAGATCTCTTCTTATTTGACTGGTTTCAATCTGTGCCCTCATAAATGATCAGGGGGGATGCTATAACATCTGCAACCTATTTATCAAGTCTAGGATTACAAATACCTGATTTATAATAGTTGATGGTTCTGTATTACGTGATGGGAGGTGTTTACCACACGGCTATTGATTCTTTTAAATGTTTCTATTTGACTATTTTCTAGGGCAGTTAATCTTGAACTAAACAGTGTTATTTCCATCAGTAAGTCATCATTTTGTATACATTTTACACACTTAAGTGCTGTGTCTGTTTGTATATCAGCGTCTACTAAGTACATCAAACAAGTGCCACACTTTGTTACAGTAAGTCCCTCCATTGTGGTTATTGTGTCATTCATTATTATAATAGTGTAGAACCGACTTATGCTCTTTAATATGGTGCAATGTAAATTATTTACCTTGATACTTAGCAATGGTAGTACTATATCCTGTGATACAGTAGGATTAGTGTCCTCTTTTGATCTTTCCACTAACCCCACTAAACACATGAAACACGCGCTGACGTACGTGTCTTCACACGTGATGATGCATGCCTGCTTAGCTCTGACTTGCCTTGCTTGCCACAGGCCAGGCTTTAATACCCAGTCATGACCCAGAAGTACCTTGTGTAATGCCCCAAAGTTGGAGCATTCCAGAAAAATAAAATAAATAAATAAACTAAGGGTCCACAGGTGCTCAGGGTACCTGCTGCAGGTGTAGGCAGCAGGGTACTGTGATAAGGGGCCACTGAGAAATAAAGATTCACCTCCTTGTAAAGAGAGAAACTGTAAAATAAAGCAGAAAAGTGCCCTGTGCACTTACAGCATGGTCAAAAGACAGATTTTAGTGGCAATAGATGTCATAAAGGTCTGGATGGAATGCTGTGCTGAGTGGCTCATGCACAGCATTCCACTCCAGCCAATCTAGAACCCAGGCAGGTTTAAGTTTAAAAAACAATTCTACAGTTTGTCAGTTGTTGCTGGACTGTGGAGTAGAGAGGATCACAGAAGTGCAACAGGGACTTGTGGCTTACCTGGGGTTGTGAAGCCAGTCCTGTTGACTCCGTGGTGAGTCTCCTCCTCCAGTCCACTGAAGACTCCCTCTTTGGCTGTGTCCTGCGGTCGGGGTGCCATCGGGGCACCATGAAGATGAAAAGAACGGCCGTTTGCCATGTTTTGGGCTGAAAAGCCCCTCCGTTTTGTTGTTCTAGCCACTGAGTCATTTAAAAACTTAATTCTCGGTCCCATGCCAGCGGCAGAGAAGCGCCGCATCACTGAGTCCCTTTTCGGCCATCTGAGGCCCCCTAGTCATCCCCCCAGCTGCCTGCCTGGTTTTCCCTCCCGCTGCCAGCATCCCTCCTGCTTCCCGACAGCCCAGGAATCCTCCTTCTGCCTCCAGGAGCGGTGAGTCGGTGGCAGCACACGCAGTGCTGACCGCCTGTTTCAAATAGGGGACTCTGTTTGCTTTAAAAAGTGCAGTAGGCTTGAGGAAAGGCGGCCGAGTGCCGCAGGGGCGTCGGGTCGCTAGGACCCTTCATTTATTATTCAGGAGGGGAGGCGGGGTTAGCGACGCCCACGGGAGGGGTCAAAAAGCAAGGCCTTTATAGCGGCCTTATAAATATTCATAAAGGGACGGGACTCGGGCGGGGTTTCAGTCACTAAATGACAGCAGGCTTAGGGAGCCTGCAGATTTAAAGGGGCCCTGCCACTCTGAGTATTTAAAAGGGCAAGTCAGGCCCAGATGCAAAGTAGGGCATCAGGCCCAGTGTAAAGTGGAGCACCAGGCCCAATGCAATGTGGGACACCAGGCTCAAAGTAACATGGGGCACCAGGCCCAGTATTAAGTGGGGCACCAGGCCCATTGTTAAGAGGGGCACCAGGCCCAGTATTAAGTGGGGCACCAGGCCCAAGCTAACGTAGGGCATCAGGCCCGAGGTAAAAGTAGGGCATTAGGCCCGAGATAAAGAGTGGTACTATAGGGAGGCCCCGGCCTAGCGTAATAGGGCAAGCCAGCCTAGTGGTACTAAAGGGAGGCCGCAGCCTAGTGGAATAGGGCAAGCCAGCCTAATGGTACTAAAGGGAGGCCCCGGCCTAGCAGAATAGGGCAAACCAGCCTAATGGTACTATAGGATTCCTTAGCCACGATGTCCAGAAAGAGATCCTATTCAGGAAGACCCTACATTTAGGAACAGGGGTTCATCTAAGAGTGCTTGATTTGCCTATACTGTGAAACTACTGTAATTACTGTACTGCTTATGCTGAACTATTGCCCTAAGTACCTGAACTATTGCCCTAAGTACATGAACTATTGCCCTAAGTACCTGAACTATTGGTTGAAGTACCTGAACTATTGGTCTAAGTACCTGAACTATTGCCCTAAGTACATGAACTATTGCCCTAAGTACCTGAACTATTGGTCTAAGTACCTGAACTATTGGTCTAAGTACATGAACTATTGATCTAAGTACCTGCACTATTGCTCTAAGCACCTGGACATTGGCCCTTATCAGTAAGAATTACTCCTGAAGTGATAATTTGCCCTCTTCCGGCAAATTATTGTGTCATTCCACAGTTCTTTGGGCATTTTTCAGTTATTTGTTTACTACTGTATGAAGACAGTCTCAATCTTCTACCGCACTGCAGTCTCATAGTGTGGTCTGTAACCCCACGTACTCAGAATCAGTCTCTACTCAGAAGAAGACGTCCGCTCAGCATTCTTCACTCCTGGGAGATCATCCATCAGCTCATCACGTCCGTCTTTGTTGTCCACAGAAGTCAAGTCCATAGCCAGTCGTACAAGTCATTACCCACCATTTCTTGTTTTCGACTTGAAAATGCGTCCGCCGAAACGCATCATGACAGCCGTGCCAGTGTCGTTCCGTATGGTTCCTGTTCCAGATGTCCTGAAGTTGGTCGCCTCTACAGAAGAGTGAGCTCATCCTGGAGAACCTAGTCTGCGCCCCTCCTGGTTGTTTGCCGAAAGTCGAGTCTGTCAAAGCCCAGTACGGGACGCGTCCACCGTTTCTTTGTTTTGTGTTAGTTCCTGATCCTAGGATTGCAGAGTCAAACATCATCTCTTCAGATTCTTATGGTTCCTGGTCCTGTCAGAGTTCCTTCTGAGTTCAGCTGGCCCTTGGAGTGCCGTAGCATCAGTCAGGTCGTGGTAGTTCTCCATTGGATTCATCGCCACGCAGATCTTGATCTATCTTCGTCCTTGGCAACCATGGAAGTGGGTTTTGGCCGAGGAACCCTTTGTTTTCAGTGTGTTATTTCAGGAACCATTCGCTCTGGTTCTACATTCCGGCAGCCTTGGAGAGAGTGGGCTTTTGCCGAAGAATATATGGTCTGTTTACCAAACCTCTCACCACCCCAGTGGCCTTAACTAGGTCCTTGCTGGGAACTGTGATTAGGGTTTTACAGTTCTGTTTTATTTCCCTTGTAGCTACCAACGAAGAACGATGGTGTACATGAAGACGCCGGATCTCTGGACTCTTGTAATATCTGGACTCTTATGGAAATGTGTGATGCTAATTACCCTAATACAGTGCTGAGTAGCTTATGTCACCTGATTCTCATTTAGAGTATTGAAGTATAGAATAGTGTCAGAATAAGAGTGGCATTATGCCTAAAGTTTATTCTTGTGGTAATAACCTTAGCAGTGGTAGATAAAAGTATTTTTCCATTTATTGCCCTATTGTTTTCGGGCAACCCCTCCTTCCTCTTGTGACTGTGTCTCTCTACCCTTAATACAAAATAAACGCCCTGCGGGGATTGAAGCACTAAGTTGACTCCTGCCTCTCTTTGTCTGGGTAACGGTTATCCTATCCACATAATTCAGACCTTGGTGCCTTGCTCATCTCTTTTCATCACCTTTAGAGTAGAGCACTCTTCTCCAGAGCACCTCCAGCTCATCACATCTAGACCATCACACTTGCAAGGTCACACAGCGAGGCTGAACAAAATATCTGCACAGTTCATTTTAAAATTTAAATTAGAGCCTCCCAAGAGTTGCTCATAACAATAAAACTCTGCCCCAAAGTATAGAAAGAAAAAGTAAACTCTTTCCAATGAGTGGTAGTTCTGCAATACTCAGTAGAGAACTACAACTCCTCTTCCTATTCCAGTAACTTGGAAACAGGGCTCCGAGAATGCAGTGCTGTATAATACACTAAAGGTTCATCTAAAAATACAAATGCAGGTTTGAAATGTCCCTGTAGTTACAGAACTAACATCTTGCAACTAGGGAAGCAGAGTTTGGATTTGCGCTCATTGCAGGCCAGGCTTTAATGCCAAGTCATGACCCCAGAAGTACCTTGCAAGGTCACACAGTGAGGCTGAAAAAAATATCTGCACAGCTCATTTTAAAACTAAAATTAGAGCTTCCCAAGAGTTGCTCTTAACAATACAACTCTGCCCCAAAGTACAGAAAGAAAAAGTAAACTATTTCTAAAAAGTGGTAGTTCTGCAATACTCAGTACAGAACTACTACTACTCTTCCTGTTTCTGTAACATGGAAACAGGGTTAACAGGGAACTGGACAGGGGGCCAGGCAGTGGACGTCCTATATTTGTACTTCAGCAAGGCCTTTGACTCTGTGCTGCATGGGAGGCTGGGGGGGGACTGGGGGGGGGCAAACATGGTCAACTGGATCACCAACTGGTTGAGGGGTAGGCAGCAATGGGTAGTGATGGTGGGGAGAATTTTCATCACCAAGGGATGTTACATGTTGGGTGTCCCAGAGTTCAGTACAGGGACCAGTGCTGTTCAGGATATTCATAGCCGATATCTCAAACAGGATCCAGAGTAGGATCAGTCTGTTCACAGATGATACTAAGATCGGTGCAATGGTAGATGACATAGAAGGGTGGAGGGGGGCTGCAGGAAGACCTAACTAAACTACAGGTATGGTCAGAGATATGGCAGTTGGGGTTCAACGCCAAGAAATGTAAGGTACTGCACTTTGGAGCAAGGAACCAGGGGAGGTAATATCAGTTGGGAGGGGTACATTTGGAAAGCACAGTGGAAGAAAAGGATCTCGGGGTACTAATAGTGGGGAGTATGAGCCACTCAGCTCAGTGCAGGAAGACAGCTGCAAAGGCAAACAAGATGCTGTGGTGCATAGCAAGGGGAATCTCCTCCAGGCACAGAGAAGTGATCCTACCCCTGTACAGGTCACTGGTCAGGCTGCACCTGGAATACTGTGTGCAGTGCTGGCAGCCATTCCTGAAGAGGGACATCAGATTGCTGGAGGGAATGCATCATAGGGCAGTGAAGATGATACAGGGACTTGAGGGAAAATCCTACAAGCAGAGGCTGGGAGAGCTACAGATGTATTCCCTGGAAGACAGGAGGGATGGGGGGATATGATCAAAACCTTCAAGTACCTAAAAGGTATTAACAGGATTAATATGGAAGGGATTCTTCAGATCAGAAGGAGGAGGAGGGACACGGGAGGGTATCGGCTGAGATTGGAGGAGAGAGATTGAGTATGGAAATCAGGAGTCTCTTTTTCATGGAAAGAGTGGTAGATAAGTGGAACTCTCTACCCGAGGAGGTGGTATCATGTAGAACAGTGGGAGGATTTAGAAGGTGGGACGGGGGTGGTTATGAGGAGGGGAAGGGAGGGGAGGGTGGTGCAGCTGCAAGTTGTGGGGCTAGCTGCACAATCGAGAAGACTCGATAGACCATGAGACCTGTTTCTGCTGGCATTTCGTATGTTCGTATGATAATTTGGTGACCTCTAAGTGTGTACTGTACTGTATGCCCAAATTGAATGTCAACAATTACGAAAATTTCCCAGGGCTGTATGGTGGGTCATTATCAAAAACTTTTTTCTAAACATTCAGCAGCAAAATAGCTGCATAATATCTACTGTATACTGTTTTAATGCTGTTGTGTCTGACATCAGCAGCATGTTACACCTCCTTGAGTATGCATCTATGATCACTAGGAATATTTGCTTTTCAATTTAAATTAATTCTCTACTACTGTCTCGCAGCCTATCTCCATGGGTAAGGAGATGCTATAGAAAGCACTTGCTGGTTATTTTTGGCAAATATTAAGTTGGCAAACAAGTGTTTCTAAGACCATATCTAATCCTGCTGACTAAACATACTTGGGATACATGCTTTCCTTTTTACAATACCCTACTGTTTTTTGCTCAGATCTTAAGATGCTGATCTTCTGTCTGATTACAAAGTTCATATCTATATCTATCTATCTATCTATCTATCTATCTATCTGTCTGTCTGTCTGTCTGTCTGTCTGTCTGTCTGTCTTTCTGTCTGTCTGTCTGTCTATCTATCTATCTATCTATCCATTGAGTTTAGAAAAACAAACTTCAGAAGAATGGGCAAGGTGCTAAGGTGTCATCTGGCAAGCATTTGAGTGGATTTGGGAGTGGAACAAAGGTGGCCCATCATCAAGGAGGAAATAATGGTTGCCACAAGGGAGTGCATTAGGCTCAAAGAAAAGAACTTGAGGTCCAAAGCACCTAGTTGGTTTAGCACTGAGGTCACCCAAGCTGTAAGGAAAAAGAGGTTAGCATACAAGAAATTCAAGAGAAGCCAGAGGGAGGAAGACAGTGAGCACTATCTGATGATGGCTAATGTAGCAGGTAAGGTAATATGGTGGGCTAAAGCTCAAAAAGAACTGCAGCTAGCTGAGGGAATTAAAATTAAGGGAATGGCATGGGCAAGAACAAGAGGATTGTGTACAATCAGGGAGGGGTCTGGGTATCTGCATCAGAGGAGGAGGAGAAGAAGGACCTGGGAATGATGATCACTAGTGACCCGAAACATTCCATGCAATACAGAAAAACAGCAGCAACAGCAAATAAAATTGTGGGCTACATTGCCAGAAGTATTGGCCTGGTAGGCAAAGGCTCTTTGTCCTTGGGTTGTGTGGCAGTAGGGTATTTGGAACTGCTGCGGTTTGGTTCCTCGGGTGCTCCAGCAGCTTTTCTTAGGATGTAGGAGGGAGGCAACACCAGGTGGGGTGAGGCCCATCTGAGCTTTCATCGCCACAAAGCAGTTTTGATATTTAATACGTTTGTCAAGTTCAAGCCGGTTGGTTTGGGAGTAGAGGTCGCAGGTGTGAGTAAAACATTGAGTGCCGGTGATTAGCCGACGGGCCTTGTTGAGGGAGGTTGTTACCCGTTTGTGTGCAGTAACCATAGCTGAGCCGTAGATGATGAGGCCATAGTCAATGGTGGCAACGATGGTGTTCTGGACAGCAGCAGCAAGGGCTGCAGTGGAAAGGTGTCTCCTGAGGTGGAACAGCAGACCTAATCTGGAATTTGCAGTTCTGGCAACATTGCTGATGTGGTTAGTGTAGGAGAGGTGTGGGTCAAGGGTGATCCCAAGGTATTTAAAATCTTGGACTTGTTCTAGCAGGTTGCCTTGGCTGGCAGATATGGAGAGGTGGTGTAGTTTATGTCTGTTATGGGCACTGCTGAAGATCATGGTCTTAGTTTTTTTTCTGGTTGAGGATCAGTTTGTGTACATTGAACCAATTCTCAATAGTGTTGAAGCAATGTTGGAAGTTGCTTTGCAGGTGATTTGGGTCCTGGTGTGAGGCTAGAAGTACCGCATCATTGGCTTAAAGTACGATCTGTTGGGAGCAGTAGGGAGGCAGTGTATTTAGGAACAGAATGAAGAGGAATGGTCCCAGGATGGATCCCTGAGGGACACCAGTGCAGACAGATTTGGCATCAGAGAGCACATTCACAATTTTTACACATTGAGTCCTATCAGCAAGGTAGCTTTTGAACCAAGGGATAGAATCAGGGGAGATCCCAGCTTTTTTAAGCTGGGCAAGAAGAAAGCAGTGATGGACAGTATTGAAAGCCTTGGTGAGGTCGATAAAAATTGCACCAGTGAGATGACCTTCGTCCAGGGAGCTGTGGATGGTCCCAGTGACTTCAAGTAATGCGGAGGCTGTGCTGTGGCCTTTCCAGAAACCATGTTGTTGCCTGCAGAGGATGTTGTGCTTGTCCAGGTATTCGGTAAGCTGATCCGATACAGTGCGCTCCAGGGCCTTTGAGAGCGGGGGTAGGATAGAGATTGGACGGTAGTTCTCATGGTCAGTTTTGTCACCACTTTTGTGGATTGGGGTGACAGTGGCTGACTGCCAAATTTCTGGGAATTGGTTGAGTGAGAGGGAGAGGTTGAAAATCTTGGTAAGGGGCCCCAGCACCTCATCAAGGGTAAGAGCCAGGAGCTTGAGGTCAAGTATGTCTTTGCTGGCTCTGGATTTGCAGATGGCTTTGGTGATGTACTTACGAACATCGTTCTTATGGACTGCTTTAAAGTAGAAGGGAGGGTGATTGGCGAGAGTTGAGGTGTTGGGGGTTTTGGGAGGGTCGTCATCATTAAAGAAGTTTGTGGGAAGGATGCTGCTAAGATCAGTGAAGGCAGTATTGAAAGTGTCAGCGATGGTTTTGGTGTCGAGAGTGGTATTCCCATTTACCTTTAGCATGGCTGGCACAGATTTAGGTTTCATTCCTGAAATTTCATTTAGGTTGTTCCGAAAGACTGTCCCGTTACTCCTGGAGAAAAGTGTAACAATGCATCTTCGACCTGCTTTTGGTGCTGTTAGTTCCAGAGTATTACCAATAGTCTGGCTTCCATCATGGACAGCAAAATGGTGTTTTTATATTTGATGTGAGTTGCGTTTGTCTTCTAGAACTGATGGAGTCTTCCCTTATAATCTGAGAAACTCTCATTAGTTTCATCAAAACTCCAGTCAGACTCCTTGACACAAGAAATTATTTTTTTCTGGTGATTTTTCTTTAGCTGGAGCAAATCCAAAACCCTTCACCCAATACAGTACTTTTATGCATTTACAGAATAGCTGGCCAGTCAGTTTCCACAGACAGGACATAATTTTCTTTTTGCTTAAGTTTGGTAAACTGATTATTTTCTTTGCATACGTTTGGTAAAAACTACTTTACAAAAAGAATGCATCACCCATCATCAGTTCTCTTTGATCTCTGAATTGCTTGTAACTCCAGCACTCACAGTGCCATTTCCCAGAAAAGAAACTAATCAGCAACTCTGTCTTTGGTAATACAGTATGCGCTGCTTGTAACGGACTAAAATGGCATTAGTGATCACGTTCATTACAAGCGGCATCTGTTACATCCTAAAACACCCAAAAGCAGAAAGAAACAAATGGAGACACACGGTAACACACAGTAACAAACTTAGGAAACATAAGGTTCAGATTTACAGCTCTTTTTGTGGTTGTATGATTTGGGTTTTTTTTAGTTCTGGAAGCCATACCAGACACTATATAACCTTTATTTGCAAAAAATAAAAATAAAATAAAAAATGCCATGTGCAGTACCATGGCCCAATTTAGAGTTCACTGCTGGGCTGCTTGAAATAGTCTGCGATACTTCTTTGCTTTGTGCAGGCTGTGGTGTATCTCTTCCAGACAGCCTTCATTAACAAAAGCTGGTCCCATCTTGGAACAAGGTCTTCTCGCTGTTCCATAGCACGACACACTGTTAGCAAGGCATGTCTCACATCAGCCGGCATTACTCGAGCTCCCATGTGGAGCTCCTCCTTCTCTTCATCTGACTGGACTTCCTCTGTTTCCTCTGTGTCAGAATGGAGCCCTTCCAGCACTTCCATGATGTCGTCAACAGCAGATGTGTCAATGTCATGGCCAAGGCAAGAGATCTCATCCAGCACTTCAGAAGACAGTTCCTGAATATTTCCGGGGGGGGGGGGGTGATCTGGTTCCTCTGATCCCTCTGGCTCTTCAGTAACGATGCTTATGAAATCAGCAGTGGCAAATCCTCCTTTCCGAAAGTATGACTGGATTGTCTCAGGTGAAACTTTGTCCCATGCTTTTTGGATTAGCCACACATCATCCAGCAGGTTGATCCAGCATACGCACGCACCGAAATGGTGAACTCCTCATCCCTATCAAGCATATCCAGCAGTCTGGCTCTCATGTGGGTAACGTAGTGCCTTTTGAAGCTGTAGATCATACCCTGATCAAGTGGTTGCACTATGCTGGTGGTGTTAGGTGGGAGAAATATTAATTTGATGTTACAGAGACTGGGCATTTGTAAATCACCGGAGAAGTGTGGATTCAACATCATTATCTTTACCTTGTCTCTTGCGCTTATGATCAGGGTTTTGGTTACTATGCCAGTCAGCAAGCAACTTGTCCCATTTTTTTAACAAATCTGACACTGTAGACTTGGGAACAGCAAAGTGAGTGCTTAAATCTCTCACGCCTAGTTCAGGGAGCTTATCAATTTCATTAATAATCTTGATTATTCTTGTCAAGGAAAGACAGGTTCTCTTACCCGGCAGCATTTTCTCAGGACACTCAGCTCTGGAGACACGGTACAGGTACACAGCTCAGTCTAAAAAAATAATTAGCATGTCTGGGAGTGTTTGGAGGCTATTTAAGTAGAGATCTCTAAACAATTATCACCTGGTGTTAATCATAATTAACTGCCAATGGAGCAAGTTCTGTTAGAAGCCATTAGGAGCCATGTGAAGGATGTGAACTACATGTGAAGTGCTCCCCCAGGCAGACATTAAATGTGGAATTACAGGTCTGCTACATCAGTTATTTTTAACACAGGGAAGATAGCAAGTGGCATTTGGCAAGCACAATTTGTCCACTACATGAGGCTGTCCATTACAGCAGCATCCGTTACAAGTGGTGCACTGTATACAGAACACATACAACTTACAAAGATGCCATTTCCAAATGATAGGCTTTTGTGAGCGCCAGACTAGCTAACAAAATACACATACAGTATATATTATAGAGGAACAGTAGTGCCACTATAGTTAGGTTTGAGTAGGTTGTTTAATATTAAACCTTTGACTTTGCACGTTAATAGCTTCCCCCCATTCAACAGATTTGCAGTGCATTTTGCATGCCTAGTCTCAGGGGCAAGGTCTCTTGACATACCAAGTTTTATTTCAGTCAGATGTGCAGATTCCAAAATCCAGACAGTGAAAAAATCTGTGTGGGGGGGCTGTTTTTTTTTTTTTTGGCAATGTCTAGTGCACAGATGGCTTGGAATTTAGATCTGAAATGTTCAGGGTAGAAAGGGCTTGGCCCAGAGTGGTGCATTTCATTGGTTTGGTGAAAAAATATTAATTTGTTCCAGAGTTCTAAGGATTTAAAATTTTGGTTCTGAGAATGCTCAGCACACTCTTTTGGATATCTGTTTCATACAAAAAAATAATCTGGCCAAATGAAAAAGGACTCTGTTTCATGTAGGGAGAAATTCTGCTTGGTGAGAAAAAAATTGTTTTTTTGTATGGCTGCCATCTTGTTTCCATTCAAAAATTATTATTTTTTCAAAACCCATAAAAATTATATAATGGAAAGAGGCCAACACATGTGTGTTGTTAATTGGAACCCCATTAGCCAAATTGTGCAGTTAGTTTTTGGAAATATGACCCAGGAATGTGTGTTTAACACATTTTAAAAATCTTTTGTGAGATGCTTTTCTTCTTTTGTATAGCCATAAGAAACAGGAATAGGGCCGTATGAAAAAAGAATTTGTACTTTTTTTTTTTTGCATTATTTTTTCATATGAAGGAATCTTTTTTGCTTCAGTGTGGGACCATGACTGGGATATGGATCTTGGGACACCATTAAATGCCAAATGAAGACTTGGAGGATTAATTCTTTTCAGTCCTTAAAACACTGGTCACACACGGGTTAGTCCAGATGAGCAGTTGGCATGGAGTGGTATGTGCAATCGTGATCTGGTTGTTGCCAGTACAGGAGGACAGACGTCACCCACTGGAACACCAGGCATTGCTAAGGGGATCAATTGGCTGGACTAGAGTCATGTCAGACTCATCAGGTGACTCCTCGGGCAGCCAGCAGCCAGTAGGTACAGTTACAGTTGTGAGGTAGCCAGAATGGGAGGGGCTACTTTACCTAATGTCAGGGGGCTGGCTTGGTTCTTTGGGGGCCAGAATACCCACCAGACCACCAGGTATTTGTGTTTTGATTTCAGGACATGTGGTGGCGAATTTTAAATGAATTGTATGTGTTGCTGCACAGCAGAGTGCAGCTTTCCAGGCAGCTCTGATTATGCATGGTACTGCTACAAACACTGCGTGTCTACATCCAAATAATTGCTTACCTTGTGTATTTGTGTAAATAATACACAAGATAAGTGATGACATATATGGTTTGGCATTAAAATGGGCATATTTGTTTTAAACTTGTCTGTGTATACATCTTCAGAGCTGTGCATCTCTCTCTGCATTGATGTCATCAGCAGCCATGGGGAAGGGGGTTTACAAAGTGGGATTTTTGAATCAGGAGAGGCTTTGTTTACAATTTTCAAATCCTATGAAACTGCATTTATCCTACTTTAATAAATGCAGTTTCAGTATAAATGTAAATAACAGCTTCTCCTTTACAAGCCTATGTTGTCATTTTTCTTTAAACAAAATGTGTAAAACAAAGGTTTAAGTATCCATTAAGGGTCTTGCTCAAGGTCACACAGTGAGCTTGTGGCTACTTTGAGATTCAAACCTGGACACTGCAAGTCAGAGTACTTAAGAATACTTACCAGTGTTTCAGTTAGTGGTCATTTATGTCACAGAACTATTACTAATTTGGCAGAACAGCCCTATTTTGTGTATGAAAAGTGGAGGTAATTTGGTTTTATACAGCACTTTACATTCTATTAGGCATGGACAGTGAGCTTAAGTGAGACAGTGTAGCATACAGAAAAACCCTTCTTAATGAGAAGACTTGTACTCCCTCATACAACCTCCACTACCACCATCACCAAAATAATCACTACCAGCCCACAGCAGATGTATATTACCGAGGAAAGATAAGGGAGCCTGTATTATATTGGGTTGTATCATGAATGACTTGCGGAGGAGTGGAGGGTTTCAGTTTCCATATTTGTCATTAATCACACACCTTTCATGAGCACTGAGTCAGTTCAGCAAGGCATTCCTGTAAATGGTCTACAATGCTCTTTTAAATATTCATAAACCTTGTTTTCAAATCCATTTGTTCTCTTCACCACTCACACATATATGTTGTAGTTAAAGCTGTGCTCTGTGCATTCCAGAATGCAGACATGTGGATTCACTGATGCATTCATTGTTTAGAAATGTTAGGGTTTTAATGGACTCTTTGCAGCTGAAAGAGCCATTTGCTATGTGTCATGGTGTACAGCAAATATCCTCTGATTACATTTTGTTAATTAATTAGCTTATTTATTTATTACAAATATTTCGCCAGGAAAGACATACTGAGCTGGATCTGTTAGTTTCCAGATGTGTCCTGGGGAGAAGGTGAAAGGGGGGACAATCATGAACGTTAAGAATGACACCTCTTGACTGTCTTTGAATTTTAGGGATGTTCCTGATTTTGCCTGAAGAATTTCCTTTATTCCATGTAAAATTGGCTTTTCTGTCACTGAAGAGTAAGGATCTGAAGCATAAAATAATGTCACACATTAGTGCTACAGTCTAATTCTCCTTCATAAAATCCATTGGATAGTAAGCCACACACTGTAGGAGGCTTCTTCAGCTGATATTACCATTTTTCTTAGATTTATCCCTAATGTTGGTCTCCTGATTTTTTTTCAGCCCAGTCCCTGATTTGCAAGGCAAGAGGTTGAATGGTATGCCAAGAACAATGATATAATAGGTAATTAAACATCATAAATAATTGTGGAAAGACAGGGATTGCATAAAGTAAAATACATAACAATAATAATAAAGTCCTGAAGGATAAAAGCATTTGCCATTACATATAGATTAATGTATGGGGAGGGGTGTATAATGAGAATTTTATACACACCCGAAGTGTGGGATACTACCTAAACCCTGAGAGCAAAGCTCAAGGGGTTTATAATAGCATCCCACACTGAGAGTGTGTATAAAATTCATGTTTTATACCCCTCTCAATTTAGTATTTAATATAATTGCTACAGGTACTGTTTAGTATACCTGGCTTTCTATTGCAGTGTGCCATGCTTTATTTATATTTTATTTTTTTCTGGCCTTGTTTTATTCTGTGTTTTTTAATTGTGGCAGCCAGAGCAGATGTGGTCGAGTTGTGCCAGCTGGAGTGAATGGGGCAGTGGAGGGCAGAGTCCAGTGGTAAGTTGGTTGGGCTGAGGTGCTACAAGGCTTGAGGCACTTTCATTTTCATTTTTTTTTCCTACAGTAAGGAACTTGAGTTTGCTCTTAATTGTTGTAGGGTGTGAGATGAGTTGATTGAGATTTGGCTGCTGTGAGGTGAGAATATGAGGGCAAAACTAATGCTGTTTGATGTTTTCTGATTCTGACTGAGTAACTGATTTTCTGGAGATGAAGTGTGGTACATGTCTTTTTCAGAGGGAAACCCAGCACATGTTCACCATTATAATCATCTGGTTATAATGGTGAATTATAACCTGGTTACCCCATGGAGAAAATTAACCCCAGTTTATAATGCAATGAATTGCGGGAGGATAACAGCATTTGCAGTGTGCAGAGGCAATACTGCATCATTTGGAATTACTCATTCGAGGCAACATGATGAAGTTACATCAATAACTACACAAGGGATAGGGAATGGATTGTGGTGCAAAGGACAACCATGGACACACCATAGCAGGGACAGAACCATGTACCGCAGTGACCCAGAAGCCAGTTTAATGTTGAGGGTCAGGCAGGCAAGGGATGACTAAGGTGGTAGCACCTTTGCCAACAGTGTCTTTGCATGGCAAAGTGCCATCTAAATAATGCTTTGCCATGCAAAGACCCCCATTGGTGTCAGCCATCAACTGGTAACCTGCACAAAGCCTGTTTGTGCACATGAACATCTGGCAAAACTTATTTGCATTCTGACTTACAGTAGTCACAGGAGCACTCCCCCATCTTCACTGGACAACTAGGACAGAGTTTAGCGAAAGCCCAAACGTGTGAAGGCCCAGCTCAGAGGCTATTAAAACCTAGTTTTGTGCATCCACTCTTTGCAATTTAGAATTGGAACCAGATGTTTGGGATTGGATCTCATGAACCAAATATATGCTGGCTAAGTTTTAAAAGTTTAAAGAAGTTCCTTTTGGTTAGGAAATTAAATAAATGGGCAGGTCTTATATTTCCTCATGTTTACCTTTTTACTTCGTTTCATCTTTAGTAACATACTGTTGAATGTCTCTTGATGAACCAGAAATTATTCAAATGGTGGTCTAATGAACCTGCTAGTTATTTGACCAGATGACCTAGACTTGACAAACCATAGAATACATGAATTTAACCATTATATCTCGACTCAAAGACAACAGAAGTTAAACATCAACATATAGTGTGTAGAACTGCTCAATAACTGTATTTATTAAATATTACAAGAATGGGAGACTAGACTGCTGTGGGAAAGTTTAGCAGCAGACAAAGAATATTTCACCTCTAGGTCTCTTGTTTAAACACAGTCCATGACGATAGTGCCTGAAAGCCATTATCATCTGATAAATGGCTAGTGGTGATCTCAGTCAGCTTCTAAGTCAATGGGTATCCATGTCACAAACCTCCCAACAAAGCAAGCACTAACTCATGCCATTTTTGCCAACCAAGAATTGAATGGGTATGGTATCTGAACTACTTTCTCATTTATGTAGTGTCCCTGCATGACAGTGTTAAAGAGGCACGTTGCTGGGATAATGTAGGGATGTTTGCACTTTGATGGGCTTTGCTGTACCCGTCATGTGCATGCATTTAGAGGACATCTGTCTCCAGTGGTGTCCATCTGGCATCTTTTACTGTCACTAATGTAACTGGGGCCCTTGGGGAATTATCGCAAATAGAGACAAGGCTGGTCAAGTTTCAGAATCACTGATACCAAAGTCCCATGCAAGGAAAGGGATTGGGAGGGGAGAAACATCTAACAACTATAAAATCATTATCATAAAAATCTTGTTTTCATGGAGGTGGTCAGTTTACCTCTGTTAAGAGGAAACTCTCTAACCTAAATCCAGGGACACCTATTGACTGCTGATGCTTGAAATAATAGATTATATGACACACATCAGCCTAAACAAAAGTTGCCTCTCTAGTGCATGCAGAAAACATTATGAAGGAGTGCCTAGATATTAATAAATTGCTTTGACTAGTGGGGCACTCAGTCTGTTAGCATGATGTCTCAGTGCACTCATAGCTACATTGCCCAGAGATTCTAGCTAATAGTAGGAATGAATCTGCTGGAAAATTGAGGTAATGGTGCAGTTACTGTACTTTTGAGGTCTTAAGGACCTATATCATCACAGAGACTGTGGCACATCACTGCAAAGTAGTTGTTCAACTGGGTATGTCGTCACTACGGCGACAACTTTACCACGACTGACAGTACAGTGACAACAGCGCCAGATCACTGTAGTGTCACTGTGAGACCTCAGCATTGCTTTCTGGGGGTATTGCACCCCATCCCTGAAGCAGTTCTGACTTGGAGTTGATTAATTTAGTAGCAGAGGCAGAGCCCCCTGCATGGGGGGGTTCAGTCTGAAGTGACTCCCTTTATGCCGACCGCAAATGCAGTCAACATAAAGGAGTTGCTGTAACATCGATTGACAATGAAATTGTCAACCAACTGTTATAGATTCATTCAATTGCAATCTAAAGTTCATCTACACTGAAATTAACTTTGGACCTCCCTACTCACCCCAACTCACTCACTTGGACATGTTTTATGAGTCCTCTGCTGAGTTGTAATATCTTCCCAATTATCCTTTTACATGACATTTGTAAGTACCATCACCCTTGATTGGATGTTCCAATGAAATCATGTTTTCCTTAGACATGCCTAGGAGTAATACCCCATGATTGCAGGCATGAAGGAAATCATTACAGGGGCACCTTCAGTGTTCCACTGTTCCCCAAAACTCATTTCTCCTATGAAATCATTGGCAACACTGTGAAAAACACTTTCTGCCTTACAGATTGGGACAGCATGCTTGCAGCCCCATCAACTCTTGGTTCTGTGTGGTAATTGTCACCTTGACCCAGCTTGGTGCATAGAGTACCCTTCTCACATAGCCCAAGGCACATAGAAACATAGACAAATAGAATCTGATGGCAGATAAGGGCTGATTACACCACCCAGTCTGCTCATTTTTCCCCTACCTATGTGGACCCAACTGGGACCTCTGACTTGGATTACACCCCAGGCCCAATGTCCCTCACACCATGTGGGTGCCTCTTACTACTGTATAGGGTTAATGCACAATCATTTTCCTTGGAACTCTGGAACTCCCTCTCCCTCTAGTACTGCTGGTGCCACTGATTTATGCCTATAGCAGACCAAAACAATAAGGCACCCCTGCCAAGGAAACTGTGGACCACTTCATAACCCACAACATTTGGAGGGGGTGCTCACATTATAAAAAGGAAAACACAGCATCAGGAGGAAGGTTTCTGAGATATTGCACACTGTGATTAAAACAAGATAGATCAGCTAGTCAATTTCATAATGTTTTGTATTTATTTATTAAAGTCTCAGAATTACAACCTTTGAGTCAGTGACTCCTTTACAAAGACTCCACGTCATGTAGTTCACAGCATAATACAACAATAAACAAGGTAACAAGGTGCAGGATACAATACAGAAAGCATGTAATATACAAAGAGTCAATGCAGGATAAGAGGCAAATAAACATATATACATATGATATACAAGAAAGCAATGCAGTAAAATACAAGCAATGCTGGTAACAATCAGGAGTATGAGTCCAGAAGCGCAGAGGAAGGGAAGGGAAGGGCAAAGAGGAAAAGAGAGGCAGTGGGAGAAGACAGCGGGAGGGAGGTTAGGGAGACACAGGGGAGAGAATAAAGAAAATGTAGGAGGGAGGAGAGATATTATTGTGTGCAGTCAGAAAAGACATTTTCATAGGAAATGTGGTGAAGAGGAAATAGGGAAAGATAGGAAAGGGGAGTAAAGGGGCATGCTAGTAGCAGTAGCAGCAATTAGTGCAGAGAGGTGTTGCCTTATGGTACTGGCTAGTGGCAGTCTGGAGGAGAGAGTGTTGTTGATTTTTACCTGCTGGTACCTCCCAGTAAGGTAGTTATCAAACCATGAGGTGGTATCTCAAGAGAGGCCCAGGGATGGAAGGGATTCAAATAGAAGGGCGTGGTTGACTATGACCTGGTCTTAGTTAGATCTATGTACGCAGACCTAACTAAGTAGCCACAGTCTAGGGCTTTATGTATGAAATCCGAGTATTGCAGGAGGGCAGTAGTAGTACTGTGTCCTTTCCTGAACCCATGTTGCTGATGAAAGAGGAGGTTGTATTTTGAGATGTAGTTGGACAGCTGATCATAAACTGTCCTCTCAAGACTTTGGAGATGGAGGGACGATGGAGAATGGGCGACAGTTACTATGGAAGGTTCTTTCTCCACTGTTTAGTATTGGTGTAACCAATGCCAGGTTTGATTGTGAGAGGAACTGGCCTAGATGGAGGGAGAGATTAATAAGTTTGGTGAAAGGGAATAGGACAACATCAAGGGCAAGTTGAAGGAGCTTTAAGTCCAGCAAGGCACCACTAAATCTAGTTTTTCCTTGGATCTTTGTTAGGTATGATCTGGCTTCTTGAGGGGATACTGTTTTGAACTGGAAAGGAGGGCTACCTGGGGGGGGTTGGGGGGAGTTAGGAGTGTTGGGAAAAAAGTCTGGGGAGAGGACCCCACTAAGGTCAGAGAAAGCTGTGTTGAAGGTGTTGGCAATAAGCTGAGGATCCTGGGTAGTAACACCATTAATATTTAGCAAGGGGGGGGATTATGCTTACCTGCCAGGTTTTTTAAGTTATCCCAGAACTTCCTCCCCTGGCCCCAGGTGGACGAGAGGCTAGCTTGGAAATGGGTGGCTTTAGCATGGCGAATTTCCCAGGTGCAGGTATTTCTGGCAGCCCTATAGCATTGCCTATCCACTGGGAGACCAGACACCAGAGCTTTCTGCCAGAGGTTGCCATGAGTACAAATGAGATCAAGGAGTGCCTGAGTGATCTGGGTGGTTTCAGGGCCTTTCATTGTATATTTGGAGTACAGGGCAAAAATGTCACAAGCAGAGCTAAATGTCTAGATGAAGACACTTAGGGCACTATCGACACTTGTGGTAGAGTCTAGAGGGGACCAATCACAGTTAAGGAGGTGAGCCTTGAACTGCCACAGGGAGCCTTCTTTGAGGTAGCGCTGTTGAGAGATCTTGGGGGGGGATTCGTGGAGTGGTTAGACCAACTGCAAAGAATAGGGGAGTGGTCACTTGAGAGCCAGGTAAGACAGTGACCTTGTGGAGCCTCTCAGGATGATTGGAGAAGACAAGGTCAATTAGGGTACTGGTACCAGTTCTATAGTAGGTTTGTATTGGTGACTAGACAACATGAGTAAGGTTGAGAGCAGCAGCCACATCCCTATGGGGAGCAGCAGAGGGGGCGGTCCAGTTGATATTAAGATCACCTAGCACAATGACCTCAGTGTTGTTGGGCAGCTGGGAGATGCAGTCAAGTACAGAGCTGTAACAAAGTTTTGAGTTCTGGGGTGGGATGGAGCTGATCATGACTATGAGGGATTTACCATTATTACCAATAGCTATTTTGATAGTCAGGGCCAGAGCACCCTTGGTAGGGACGGAGGTGTGGAGTATGTGCCCTTGCAGGGAGTCTCAGAGGTATATGGCACATCCTCCACCCCTTTTGCCCAGCCAATCATCCCTGAAAAGCAGGTAGCCATTCAAGTCAATGGCCAAATCAGGCATTTTGGGAGAGATCCATGTCTCAACCATGGCCAGAATATCAGGATTGTGCTGTGAAATACAACCTTGGAGAATGTCATGTTTTTGTAAGGAGGCTGCAAATGTTTACTGAGGCTAGTAAGAGGCCACCAAAAAATGACAAATAGGAGTGGGCATAGAGATGGGTCTGGGATTAGGGTGGATGTTGCTGGGAAGGAGCAGGAGTAGTAAGGCAAGCCTGGTGAAGACATGTTTCAGCAGCTTAGGCTTGACTAATAGTTTATGAGAAGGGGGCAAGGTGTCAACAGATGGAATTGGGAGGGAAAGGATATGGGGCATGAGGAGTAAAGATGGAGTAGTTGGGTGGAGAGGAGAGCAGGCTAATCTGCCCAGGAAGTGTAAGGGGTGGAAGGGTAGATTGCAAGTAGTACCACCCAGTCGCACATGTGTTATATTGGCAAGTTGAGGTAAAAAATTAGTGTTGGGCATGATGGGACAGGGCTGTGGTGAGAGATTAGCAACAGAAGAAGTAATACAGGGCATATAAGCCAGAGTGGGAGTTCCATAGTAACAGAAGGGGGGGAGTAAGGAACGTTATTAAAGGAAGTGGTGTAGGTAAACAGTGGAAGTAAATAGGAAAGACAGGTGTAATTTAGGCTGAACATTTGTACAGTGATAGGATTGCTGCCCTTAGTGCAGAAGGTCCAGACTTCAAGTCGCAAGGAAGGAAGGTAGGAAGGTAGGTAGATAGGTAGGTAGGTGGAGGGATGGGAGACTGAGGAGGAGGGAAAAACAGGTAGCACTAAGAGGAGGGTAGGAAAAGTGATTAGTAGCCACAGGAGGTAGAGAGATAGAACAGAGGCTAATGACTAACCCCTAGTGGTCAGACAGTAGAAACTGCTAATGGTAAATTAGACACTTCACAAATTTGGCACAAGTGGGTCACGTGATGAGGTCATGTGACCTCCACAAATAAAACTGGGGATGGCCTTGGGTGGGAGGCGGCAGCTATGACTTGAAATATACATTCATGAAACACACCAGGCAGTAAAACAATCTTAAAGTTACTGTAGCACTTAAAACTTAGCCCCGCAGACTAAATTAGCTCTTAAAATACAGTGCACAAATCAAACCCAGCCCCACAGACACAGCCAGGGTATAAAACCTATCAGAACTACTCTACAGATAGGAATGCACAGGCCCTGACGGAACGATTGGTGAAGTCGGCAGAGTGCAGTACCAAGGCAGAACAACAAACTGAGTTATGTTTTAAAACACCCCTCCAAAGTCTGTAGCAGGTCCAAGTTGAAAGCACTATGCCTCTTGCTCAGTTACCTTGTCGGTAGCTCCCCTAGATGGCCGCTCCCCATAGGAGTCGGAGATTGTTGGGGGGGGGGGCCTGAGAGGGAACCTTGTAGGCAGCTCCTGTAGATGGTTGCTCCTCATAGGAGTCAGAGCGTGTGTGTGTGGGGGGTCCTGAGAGGGATCCTTTGTCAACAGCTCCCATAGATGGCCACTCCCCATAGGAGTTGAAGCTTGTATGGGTGGGGGTTCCTGAGAGGGAGCCTTGTCGGCAGCTCTTATAGATGGCCGCTCCCCATAGGAGCTGGAGCATATGTGTGTGTGTGTGGGGGGGGGTCCTGAGAGGGATCCTTGTCTGCAGCTCCCATAGATGGCCGCTCCCCATATATAAACACATAACATACGAACATATCAACATTCAAACCTAGAAAAGAAAGAAGACCACTAGTCCATTGAGTTATTTTTCCCACTTCCTCTGTGGGAATACTTTGCCACCATTTTTTTTTAAGTTAGCTATCAAGTTTAAGACTGACAGTAGAAACAGTGTCAACTGACCCCTTTTGTTCTGGAAGTCTATTCAAAATTTTCTGTGAGGCTGTTCTTCCTAATATGTTTCTAGAACCTTTATCCTTTCATGCAGTCCCCTTGCAGAATGCATACTAGGCCACAAAGTGTGTTATTTTTCTGTAAGTGTTTAAAAATTCTGTTTCTTATGATTGTCTCAAGCATCTTTCATGGTATTATACCTGTCCATTAAGCTGCAGTACCTATAAAGAATATCATGTTTACTGCGCATTGAACCAATAGTTAAGGAAAGATTTTAGCATCAGTTTCCTAAACTGCATAATGAGGGTAATTACATATAGGTCACATGACATTACACTACACTACAGTACACGATGCAACACTTAACTGCACTAAACTACACAACACAACACAATGTTACACTACACTACCCAACACTACATGACAATACATTACACTACATTACACAACACTATACTACACTACACAACATTATACTACATGAAACTACACGGTAACTACACTACATGACATGACATTACACTACACTACACAACACTACATGATGTGACACTACACTGCTCCACACTACACTATACGACACTACACTGCACTACTCTATATGACATGACACAACACTGCACTAAATGACAACAAAGTACACTACACTACATGACATGACACTGCACTACTCCACACTGTAGTACACTGCATTACACTACACAACACTACACTACACAACATGACAGTACACTGCACTATTCTACACTGTACTGCACTACACTGCATGACACTACACTACACAACATGACACTACACTATACTATCTTACACTACACTATGCTACATGGCACTATACTATGCTACACTACACAGTACTACACGCCACCACACAACTCTACACTGTACTACACTACACAACACTACATGACACTACCTAACACTACACTATGCTACACTACATTACACTACCTGACACTACCCAACATGACACAACACTACACTATACTACACTTCACAGCACTGCACTATGTGGCACTACACTACATGACATGACATGACACTACACCACACTACATGACATAACATTACACTACACTACTCTACACTGCACTACACGACACTACATGAAACTGCTCCATACTACACAACACAACATTGCACTACCCAAGACTGCACTACACAATACCATACTACACTACATTACACAACACTACACTACAGTACATGACATGTCACAACACTACACTACACTACACTACCCAACACTACACTACACAATACCACACTATACTACATCACACAACACTACATTACACGTCACTACACTACACAACACTACACTGAATGACACTACACTACACAATACTACATGACACTACACTACACTATACTACACTGCACAGCACTACTCTACATGACACTATACTACATGACATGACACTACACTACTCTACATTGTGCTACACTACACAACACTACACTACATGACATGACATGACATGGTACTACACTACACTACACTACTCTACACTGTACTACACTACACTACATGAAACTGCTCAACACTGCACTACAAGACATTACACTACCGACACTACACTACACAACACTGTACTATACTACCTTACACTACACTACACTACAGTACATGACATGACACAACACTACACTACACTACCCAACAGTACACTACACGATACCATACTACACTACATTACACAGCACTACACTATACTATATAACACTACACTACACAACATGACACAACACATCACTATACTACACAACACTACATGACATGACACTATACTACACTGCACTACACACACTAAGGCTTGCATATACTGTAAGTTAAATGCAACAGAATGTACACACAGAGCTTGTAGAAGCAAATAAAAAACTAGATTCAGTCTCATTTTTTAATTTTCATATTGATATAATTTTTTATGGCTGCATGGGTGGAGCTGTACAGTCATTATACCAACATCTAAAGAAGAGCACTGTGGAAGCACATGACTGGATCACTATCAAGTGTGCTTCCACAGTGCTGTGGCACAGTTTCCAGTGCTTGTGTTTATGCGTCCCTTTCCATCCACTGCTGCATAAGCACACCCAGTTCAGGGACACTTTTTTTTTTCTTCCACAACAATGGAAGTGATGGCTGCTGTGCACAATATGGTGGTGCCGAATCAGACTGTGCATGTACTAGTATCACGCATGTGCAGTTCAGTCATCACCACCATCTTGTGCATGGCAGTGCTCATAAAATCTCAGTGCAGCCGTATCGGCTCTGACCAGGTTTTGTTTTATGTGACATGATCATTTTATTTTTTAATATGTATTCTTCACTTAGAATGAAACACTTGTTGCAGTTTATAAGTTCATAATTTCTTATACAAGTCTTGATGTCTGTAGACCTATAATTAACTCACCACTTTTCAGTGGTAATACCAACATTTTTACACTACACAGCACTGCACTATGTGACACTACACTACATGACATGACATGTACTTATCTAATGCCCTTTTAAATGATGACATTGTGTCACTCGTTACAACCCAAGGTCAGTTGTCAGTGAATGCCAATCACACTTAAATGGGCATTTGCCAGCCATTAATAGAACATGTTATTGACATTCAGTGATAACTGTGATCACTATTTTACTAAAGATCAGTAAAATATACTGTGAGTACACATTACATGTGATTCTGTTTGCAATCAGTATCAGTATGAACAAACCAAAATGAAAATGAAGAAAGCTGTTTTTCTGAAATACCTGGTAGCAATCTGGGAATGCATATCAGCTAATGTAAACTCTACAGTGTAGCATGGTGTAGCACAACATAATGTGCATCTTATTTGAAGGACCTCATCAATGAAGTGACAGACAGATACAAAAATAACATTGTACCACTTGAGTTTAGAGCAGCACTATATACAGTAGCAAGAAGTTAATGAGAAGGCAGTGTAGTGTAGTAGTTAGAGCACTGAACTATCATACTATGGAGAATATAGATTAGAATCCCACCACAACCACTGGCCAACTCCATGATACTGTGCAAGTCATTTGACCTCCCTGTACTTCATGGGAAGGAGGTGGGGGTCCTTTAGATGCATCTGAAAATCCAGAGTGTCCCTCTGACTCCATGAATATAAAGAAAACAGAAAGAAGTCTGCTCCAAGAGTCAGGCCTGCTAGTGCAATCTAACAAGACTTAAGAGAATGATTCCCCTCACCTGTGAAATGCGCAGCAGTTCAAACTAATAAATAATTATTCAGCATAGAATCATTCTCAAGAAAGTCCTACTAGTTCTTCAACAATTTGCAGTCATGCCCATTGCTTCATCAGGATGTTCAGAGGCTTTTCTATGGTGTAGTAGCCTTGTTGGTCCACTGGAAGACCAGGATACATAACACTGGGACCCTGGAGGAAGGGTGAACCACAGGCCCACGTCGGGCTCTATAGAAAAGGAAAGGTAGGGAAAGGTAGACTTGTAACCTGGGTTCCCATTTGCAAATGGTGACCAGCTTTCAACACAGCACTGCATTATGTGCCTGGCACAGTGCTGGCTGCTACCTGGACGTAACTGCAGTGTGGTTTCTTTGGACCCCCTAACACCTTAATCCGCAACTCACATTGCAAATTTGCAGTCTTACACTATCTCTAAGGATGACCCCCACTAGATGATGGGTATAACACCATTATAACCTTTTCTAATCATCTAGTGAGGGTCATCTTTAACAAAGTGCGATTACTACATGAATCATGTCAGGAGGTTCTGATGAATTTGAGGGGCTTCTGGTGTGCTTGCACAACATTGTGTTTTTTGAGCATATCACAAATGGAAGTAGTTTTTAGCCATGGAAACATGGAAAGGACTAGATGCTTTGCTGTGTTGCAAAAATACAGAAAAGCACTGCAATCAGGTTTTGCTGCTTTGATTATTTATTGGTGTGAGCAACATTTCTGTTGGTCTTGCTCATGCCCACATTTTTTACTCAGCATGTATAAGTGAAAGGATTCTGGAAACCTAGTAATGGAAGTAGAGTATAGGGCATTACAGAAGGGGATGCAGGGCTGGGATTGCCATACCAGGGCTAGCGAGGAAGATAGGAATGTGCACGGGTTCAAAGTGAATAATAAATCACTTTATTCAACATATAGCATACAAAATGTGAGTCAGGGATAAGGCTGAGTTGCTGGTCATTGGGGAGAGGAAGAACCTTTGAGTGAGGCAGGAAGACTAGCAGAGACATTGCATAACTACACATTGTGTGTAAATATTCAGCCAGTAAGTAGTGAAGCATAGTCATCTGGGATGGAAGTTTGGGAGAGGTACAGGTCAACACAGAGACAGTGCTGACCACACCAAGATTAATTAGTAAGCATCTGGAGGGTGTGAATTCAGGAAAATCACAGGGTTACAATGGTATCCACCCTAGGGTAATAATGGGGATAAGTGACATTCTGGATAGGCCCCTCACTGATAACTTTGAGGACTCCTTGCAGACAGGAATAGTGCCAGAGGACTGAGAAATAGTGACGTCCCTCAGTACAAGAAGGCGGCATGGTCAGACTCGGGGACCTACAGAGATGTGAGGCTTACCTCAGTGCCTGGCAAAGTGTTTGAGACAAACATAAAATATGTGGTGGTTCAGCACATGGATGAAAATGATCCACTCAGTAGCACACAGCATAGTTTCTAACAAAAGGCAGAGTCTACTAGAACAGCCTGTTTGCCTTCTTTCAGGAGGCAGCTAGGGTGGTTGATATGGGTCAGACAGTTGATGCAGTCTATCTGAATTTCAGTATGGAAATATTATGGAGAAAGTAACACAATATGAAGTCCACAAAGAGTACATGAAGTGGATAGCAAATTAGCTAACTGGTAGGAAGCTGAGAGTGGTGGTGGATAGTAACTATTTAGAGTGGTGGGCTGAGTGTAGTACCTCAAGGGTCATTGCTGGATTCCCTGCTCATTAACATTTAGGATAAAGCATGGGGTGGTGTGTGTAAGGAGAAGTTTACACACACACACATACAACATGTTAGATGCTACATAAGCCCCAAGATCAAAGTCTGAGAGGTTTGTGAAAGCATCTGACACCGAGGGTGTGTGTAAACTTCAAGTTTAACACACCAGCCCATATTTTATTTTATATAGTTGCTGGGCTTTCCTCTTTCACCACAGCATTTATATACAATGAAAATACATTCCTGTGTCGCTGAGGCCCGGTTTGGTTTAGTCACGGTCTGCAGTCCCCCTTATTTATTTATTTAAATGTTTTTGTATTTATTTGTTTCAGTTGGCAGCTAAAAGTTAAGGTTTTCTTTTTTTTGTGGTAGTAGATTTTGTGTTTTAAAATCAGTTACTGCTGATTCCGAGTGGCAGTTCAGTCTCCAGGGGGGCCTGGGGGGGAGACATGGTGGCTAGTGGTCCAAAAGGAAGAGCTGTGGCAGGTGCAGCACAGAGCAAGGGAAACCATGTGCGTGTTTGCCATTATAAACACTCCTTTATAATGACATATTACATCATGGTTTCCTATGGGAAAGAGGGAAACCCATTAATTAAATATTTATTTTTTTGCAGTTATTCTTGTTATTAAAACTTATTTAGAGTACAAAACTGTAATACAGAGAGCATTGAAGAGGATTTCCAACAGCATGCTATAAACCATATTATAGCAGTCCATAAAAGCAGAATTGTTGTATCTCTGTACTGAACACAATATGTGCTACTGCATTATAAGGTCTATTCAAAAGAGCAAAATGAGGTTAAGAGATACAACTGCTATAATACATAATGTTATATTGCATTAAAAGATAGTCATAATGGTATAGAGCCCATAGGTATTGCTATATCAAGTGGAATGCAAAAAATCTAAATAACCCTGTCAACATAGTCTTAACTCATTCAAACGGTCAATGGTCAGGCAGGATATGCATTCCAAGGAAGCAGTCTGGGTCAAACTGTTAAGAATGTCGGTAAAGAGGGCATCACAGCAGATTTCCAATGCATTAAGATTAAGCATCTAACCTGCATAAAAAAGCAAGCTCAACCATCTATGTTGGTAATTAAATATTTATTAATAACCTTGAGGAGGGGGTCAGCAGCAGGCTGCTGGTGTCTGCTGATGACACTAAAGTGTCAAGAAGAGTGAGCACAGTACAGGAAGGGAAAGTACTACAGTAAGACCTGCCCATGTAGGGCATGAGCTCTAAAACTGGGGCTTACATTTATTTTGTAAAGTGCAAGGTACTACCCTTATAGTTGAGGAATGTGGGTCACACATACAACCTGTGTGGTGCAGCAGTGGGCAGCACAATAGAAGTAAAGGATCTAGGGTAATTGTAGACCACAACATGAAGTCAGACAGGCAGTGTGTTGCCCCAGTCAAGAAAGTGAAGGTTATTCTGAATGCATTGGGGGGGGGGGGCAAGAGCAGGAGCAGGTCAAGACAGGTGATTGTCCCACGAACAAAACTTTGATTCAGCCACACATGAAATACAATGTCGAGGTCTAGTCACCACAGTACAGAAAGGACATTTAAGAGATTAAAATGGGGTTCATCTCATGATTACTGAGCTGATAAAAGGTCTATGAGGCAAGAGTTATGAGAAGTGATTGGACATACTCAAATTATTCAGCCTAGAAGAGAGAAGACTGAGAGGGGACATGATCATGGTTTTCTGAATACTAATTTGGATATATAGGAAAGAGTCTATACAAATGTATAAACTAGTGAGTGCAGCAGAACTAGAGGGCATGCCCTCAACCAGGGGTTAGGGGTAGAATAAGGGGAAACATGATAAAGCATTACATTACATAAAGGGTGGTTTACATGTGGAACAGTCTACCCAGTGATGTTGTGATGTTGTGCAAACTAGTACAGTTCAGGCTTTCAGAGCAGAACTATTATGGAAGAGAATGGAAGTATTAAACAGTGTTATAAAAAGTTTCTCATAAATGCTGCAATCTGATTGGCTATTAGGATTCCAAAAGCCTTACATTAATCCATGTTATACTGTCATGTACAGCCTGATCACAATGGATCAGCATACAGTAGTAGCCAGAGACATGGTCAGATATTTCCAGATATTTCAAAACATTTCTAAAGAGTTTCTCTCTGCTGCCCTTACTGTGGAACTGGAGAAAGCAGGAGATTTCTCTATAAATATCAGAGAAATTTCAGGAAATATCTGACCATGTCTTTGGCTATGACTGTATCCTCAATCAGCCTCATGCCAAAAATGAGATCTCTAAGTTACTTTGTTTAAATGCTACAAGTAATTTTATAACCCTTATTTCACTGAAGAGTTATTGATGATGTCATAACCAGAACTCTCAGCCTAGTCCTCCCACATTACATAGACGTGCAGCTCTAGTAAACATTTGAAAGTGGAAACCTGACACTGACAGAGTACAGGGCATGCATTTCCATAATGTGCAAATGCAAGGTACTTAAGAATGTGTGTGTGTTTTGTGTGTGTGTGTGGGGGGTGACCAGCAAACATGGCTTTAGAATGCCAAAATTTGTGTAGCTTTTAAACTTGGGACAGGCATGGGGAACCATAAAGGTACAGCAGTGGGTGGGTTGGAAGCAGTAAGCAGCAGTAAAATACAGCAGGGATGAGATTTCAGAATGCCACCAAGTCGTAAATGAGAAATGCCGCAATGGTACAATCTTAGAAATTATCTGGGGCATGCAATTTTGGAATTTGGCAGGAATACCGACATTTCAAATGTGGCAGTGTTATAAATTTTTATAGTGTGGCAGAGAAACATAATTTTGAAATGTGGGAGAAACATAATTGTGGAATGTGGCAAAGATGTGCAATTTCATAATCTGTCATGGATGTGTAATTTTGGCATGTGGTAGGAATGCAAAGTTTAAGAATGTGGTGGGAATGCTTGATTTCAGATTGTGATGGCAACATGCAATTTCACAATGTGGTGTGGTCGCAGAATCTCAAATTATGTTGGCATGCAGTTTCAGAATGTGGTGGTCACATGCAATTTCAGAATGTTGCTAGGATGCAAATTTTGGAATATGATGGGAAATGTAATTTTGGAGCATGGCAGGGACATGCATTTTCAGAATGGGATGCATACACACAGTTTTGGAATGTGGTGGAGATGCACAAGTTTGGAATGTTGTAGAGATATAGAGGATAATGTATGGTCCTCTATTGGTAACCAGTCTGTTAACCATCTAGAGGTTGCCAGGGGGACCGTGTATACCTCGAGAGCAAAGCTCGAGAGGTTTATGTCACCATGGCAACCTCAAGACAGTTAACAGTAACCAATAGAAGGTCCATACATTATTTTTTATAGTGTATGGTCCCAGGAAAAAATGAAAACAGCTCCTTACTTTTCAAAATATAGTCACCGTCGTGGCCGATCAATCATTCCCTTACTGCTGCGTGCATCCATTGGTTCCTGAGTGACAAAAAGGCATGCACATGCACAGACCTTTCCCAGTTGTTAACCCATCGATGTGACGTAGCATTGCTAGTTTAACAACATTGGAATGGATGGACGATGGGTTAACAACCTTAGGAAATTATGATTTCCTAAGGTTAACAGTGTTCTGCAATACATTATAAACAGTTTTAGAATGCAGCTTGAGTATGCAGTTTTGGAATGTGACAGGGACACTCATTTTCAAAATGTGGTGTGGATGTGAAGTTTTGGAATATTGTGGGGGTGCACATTTTTGGTACAAGATGACGATGGGCAATTTTGGACTGTGGCAGTGAAACAATTTCAGAATGTGGCAGGAAGGTACAGTTTCAGAATGTGGTTGGAACACAATATTAGAATGTACTGGGGATGTCCAGTTATGGAATATGGCTAGGAAATGAAATTTTAGAATGTAGCAGAAATGCATAGTTTTGGAATGTGGTGAGGACAAGCATTTTTGGAATGTGATGGGGATACACAGTTTTGAAAAGTAGTTTTAACAGTCTCAGAATGTGGCTGGTATAAACAATTTTGGAATGTTGCTGGGACACACAGTTTCAGAATGTAGTGGGGACATGAGTTCCAGAATGTAGTGGGGATCTGCAATTTTAGAAGGTGGCAATGACACAAAATTTTGGAATGTAATGGGATGTTGCACCGTTACATGTGCAAATGGGCAAACTGGGTGGGCCAAATGCCCTTATGTGCCATCAACATCTATGTATCTATGCAGTTTCAGAATGTGGCTAGGATACTTCATTTTAGAATGTGGTTGAGATGTTCAGTTTTGGAATGTAGCTGGGTAATCAAATTCCGAATATGGCAGAAATGCAGTTTTGGAATGTGGTGAGGATGAGCATTTTTGGAATATGACTGGAACAATTTTGGAATCTTGTGGTGACACAATTTCAGAATGCAGCAAAGATGCACAATTCCAGAATGTGGCTGGGATACACAATTTCAGAATTTTACAGGGACACAATTTCAGAATGCGGTGGGGATGCACAGTTCAAGAATGTGTCAGGGACACTATTTTGGAAAGCGGCGGTGATGCAATTTCAGAATGTGGTATTGACACACAACTTTGGAAGGTGGGGGGCATAACATTTTGGAATGTGACGAGGACATACACTTTTGGAATGTGGCAGGAATGTACAATGTCAGAATGTGGTAGGGATGCACAATGTTGGAATGTTGTGGGGATGCAATGTGCAATATAGAAATGTGATGGGTGTGTACCATTCTGGATCATAACAGGGCAAGCAGTTTCAGAATAAAATGGTGTGTCCTGCCACATTCTGACAGTGTGCTTCCCCACTACATTCTGAAATTGTTATTCCCTCCACATTTCTAGATGTGTGTCCCTGTCACATTCTGAGACTGGGTGTCATGACCAAATTTTAAGATTGTACATCCCTGCCACATCCCAAGATTGCATGTTCCCTTCAACATTCTGAAACTGTGTACCACCCAGACATTTCACAGCTTTGTCCAGCACTGCATTCCAAAACCATATCCTGCTACATTCTAAAGTACAGTACCATGCATCTGAACCTTCTTGAAACACATACACTGCATGTAACCTTGTGTCATATTTTTGTTTTGTTTTGTTTTTGTTACTTGATTACTATAACTACAGGTTCTTAAATTTTGAAGAAATAAGTCCTATAACATTGCTGATATGGTGGACTTGACTGTGATTTCTGGTCATGACATCATCAGGAAGCTCTTCTCTGAAACTGACTTGTTTGAACAGGGAGTGAAATCAAGGTTACAAAATGGATTATAACTTTTAAACTAAGGATACATTTTTACGACTGCGTGGGTGAAGCTCTGCAGATGTTATGCTGTCATTGTAGGAGAACAGGGGTCGGCTCCAGAAAGCAACCCTGTGTTCCTCTTCGGTGCTTCGGCAACGTCATGACAGTGCTTACTGTACAGCAGCTGTCCTCCACAACAAAGCTCCCCTCTGCACAGCGAGCTCCCCCTCCCCATGGTGCACTACTTTCGTAGGCAGACTTCTGCATTCACTGTGAATGCATGAATATCACAATGGTGCATGTGCAGGGTTGCTGCAGCCACCATCTTTGGAAGGGCAACCACGCACCGCCACTCCGTGACTGGCTCCAAAGTCATCGCTTGTGCTCCAGTGCTCACTGCCAGTGCTCCAGTGCACTACTGGGCTGTGCTGCTGCCACTCTCATATTGGGACAGGTAAGAGCTTGGTGCAGCCATATCAGCCCTGACTAGAGTATGTTTGGTAAGCCTTATACCAACAAACTGTAGGAGGATGCTGAGTGGAGAGACTGTTGGGTGCACTGGATGGTTGATATAGGGGTAAATCCCCCCCCAAAACAAACTGATAAAACAACGTTTGCAAAAAAAATAGAAGAACAGCAGAGTTTGTGATGGCTCCACTGCACATCAAAGCAGCCACCTGCAACAAATGAACTGAGCCCAATCAGCACTCCCTATTAACTGATAGGCCTCATCAGCATAATTCATGATGATCTATACGATAATACCAGGGCAGATAGGGAACTCCAGGGAGACTTGATGGATCTTTGGTCATTATCTGCCATCATCTATGTTTCCATGTTTCTAGGCTAGGAGACAGATTAATTGTTCAAGGCAGGAGCCCTGTAAGATTAAGAATTTGGGGTCAGTGTCTCTGAACTGCTGGAGAGTAGCTGCTATCATGTTGACCCTGAACTGATTTCAAAAGCAACTGGGGGTCATGGGTCATACCTCAGATAATGAGGTTGCAGAATTCTGTAGAGGGAGCAGAAAAGCTTTTGGGAAACCAGAGGATGTAATCCTTAATCAAGTTTGTGGCCAATGCTTCACTGAGTAATAGGTCCAATAAAGAGAACAGGGATACCCCAGTGAACAGCAGGGGGCTGTTCCAGAACTTAGTCAGTTTGCATGTAACTGCAGTGATGAGCAGTCTTCAGAAAGTTGAAGCTGAGAGTGAAGGAGATAGATGACATGTCTGCCAGAGTCATCATAATTCATACACCAATACTAGTGGAGGTAAGTGTGTTCTTTCAGTTTCAGCCTCAAAGAGGAAATCTGACCAAAAGTCCTACATTGTCAATTAGAATCTACATATCCACATAATTCATATGATTAGTAGAAGAATTACATTATGTGAGTTTTAGAAGTTATACGGGTCCTGTTTTCAAATTTAGACCCTCCCCATCAGAAGTAAATTGCAGTGGTACATGAGCCACTAGAGGATACTTCAGAACTACGGTAGCATACTAACAGACAACATAGTAATTTAAGGTCAGAAACATAGAAACATAGACTTTGATGGCAGATAAGGACCACTTGGCCCATCTAGTCTGCCCATTTCCCTACCTACAGGATAGGCCGCAGATCCTAGTTAACCAACAGCCTATTTCTTCCTACCCCCCCACAAGAATTGCCTTATGTCTGTCCCATGCATTCTTGAATTCTCCCACAGTTTTAGACCCCACAACCTTCTCAGGAAGGCTATTCCATGCATCAACTACCCTCTCTGTGAAATAATACTTCCTCACATTGCCCCTGAACTGCCCTCCTTCTATCTTTAAATTGTGTCCTCTTGTTCTTGCAAGTCTGTTTTTCTGAAAGATGCTACCCTCTTGGACTTTGTTGATTCCACTGAGGTACTTAAAAGTTTCTATCATGTCCCCCCCCTCTCCCTTCTTTCCTCAAGGGTATACATATTAAGCTCCTTTAGTCTCTTCTCATATGGCTTCTCTTGCAGACCCTGCACCATTTTAGTTGCCCTCCTCTGGACTACCTCTATCCTGTCTATGTCCTTGCGGAGATGGGGTCTCCAGAACTGGACACAGTACTCCAGATGGGGTCTCACCAACTGTCTGTACATAGGCATAACAACTTCCTGTTTTCTGCTGGTGATGCCTCTCCCTATACATCCCAGTATGCCCCCAGCCCTCCCTACTGCCTTCTCACATTGCTTGCTAACCTTAAGATCATCTGATATGATTACCCCCAGGTCCCTTTACTTTTTTGTTGTTGTTATTACCTCCCCACCCATTGTGTATTCTTCCCCTGGGTTCTTGTTTCCCAGGTGCATTATTTTGCACTTCTTTGCATTGAGTCCTAGCTGCCATACTTCTGACCATTCCTCCGATCTTGCCAAGTCCCTTTTCATCCTTTTCACGCTTTCTTGTGTATCAACCCTGTTGCAGATAGTTGTGTCATCTGCAAAAAAGGCATACTTTTCCTTCCAGTCCCTCTGCAATGTCACTGATGAAAACATTAAAAAGGACTGGACCCAATACTGAACCTTGCTAGAAGGTACTCTAGGTCCATTATGCCCACCATCTGCTTCATAAGTAGGGATGAAGTAAGTAAGCTGTGTAAATACATACCAATTTATAGGGATTCCCTATCCACTCTACTGCCCAGGGTACCCAATGATTCCCTATGTAAGTACACATTTGTCCAGGCCTGTACTATCTTCATGCTCACTGTCTCCACTGGTAGTCTGTTCCACTAGTTCATCACCCTATGGGAGAAGAAGTGGCTCTTAACATTACTCCTGGATTTACCATACCTGAGCATAAGTGCTTGTCCATGCATCCTGCTGCAGGACACCAAATCAAATATGTCTGACTGATTTTGTCAACACCCTTGAGTATGTAAAAGTCTGAGATCATGTCAAAGATTTAGCAGTTGAAATTCATTGCCAAAAAGTGCAAGAACCGCAGAACAGAGTCCTGGATGGGGGGGGGGGGGTTAAACCTGGGCACAACCTTTGAGGAAAGAAACCTAGGGGTCTTCATCAGTGACTCTCTAAATCAATCAAGTCAGTGTAACAAGGCATACAGTAAGGAAAGCAGGATGCTGGGGTGTATAGGATGAGGTATTGACAGCAGAAGGAAGGAGATACTACTACCTCTCTATAGATCACAGATGAGGCCCCATCTGGAGAACTGTACCTAATTCTGGAGTCCCCAGTTAAGGAAAGATAGGAACAGGCTGGAAACAGTGCAGTGTAGAGTCTGCAAAATGATTCCGGGTCAGCAGGGCATATCTTACATGGATTGGTTCAAGGCACTGAACATGTAGTCACTGGAGACCAGATGAGAGAGAGAGTAGAAATGATGCAGACCTTCACGTTTCTGAATGGAATGGACAAGGTAAACTGTGAGAAACTATTTAGCATAAATAGCGGACCAAGAACAATGGGGGCACAAGTGGAAATTGACGGGGCACTGAGGTTCAAGAGGGAAGTGAGAATGTTTTATTTTACAGAAAGGGTGGTGGAGCTATGAAACAATCTGCCAGCTGATGTGGTGGGTGCCAAAGTTATCAATGGTTTCAAACACGGCTGGGACAGAGTGAAAGGCTTAGTGGTTACTCTGGGTGATAACAGTAGGTCAGAGAGCGTGGGAGTGGACAGTGTGGATCAGAACCCTGTATTGACAATACAGCCTGGGTCTGTTAGAGTTTTATGGGCAGACTGAATGGACCAATGTTTTTTTTCTGCCATCATTGTCTATGTTTCTATGTCCATTGTCAGCCTCCTTTTCTCCAGGATGAACATGTTAAGGGCCTCCAGCCTCTCCTCAGAGCTTTTATCACCAGACCACTGATCATTTGGGGGGCCCTGTGTTGCACCCTCTTGACTGACCTAATGTCCCTTTTTTATCAAAGAGAACAAAACTTCACATAGTTATACAGTACTCTTATAAAGTGGCAGGATTATGTCACCTGCCATGTAGCCAAGCCCTGTAGCCTCTGTTAGCTTGCCCCTTTTATTCCAGTGATGTAGTGCACGCATAATGCATGATGAAATATGAAAGTAAGACTGTTTATGAAAGCATTTTTTTAAATATATCTTTACATCACTCTTGCATAAGCTTCCCACATGCCTGTATGCAAAACTATGAACTTTAATCCAATTTATTATGTTGGGACTTTCCAAAGTGGAAGTTGTAACTGTAGCAATACTGTGCTAAGCATTTTCTTTTTGACTCTACTGTGACTGTCAGATTCTGTATAGTCACTGTGCAGCTCCCCCTACCTTACCCAAAGCCAGGCATCTTGCTTGCATTAGAACATTTGAGTGCTATACCACTTGGTTATAATTACAGATTTTGAATGGGGTGAGAGGTGGGCAAATACCATTGGGAATAAAGTGCTTTATGAAGCATTCAGAAACAGTAATGTCAAGATTATAAAAAGTTTCTCTTTGACAGAGCTAGACAAATTACTTTGAAGCCAGTAATTTGTCCTTAGAGAAAGTGAGTCAGTTTAGAGAGAACTGCTTAGTCAAACACCAAAGAGAGCAATGAAAACTATTTAAAAAATCTTTTACAAGTCATTTTTCACATTATTTGCATTTTAGGCTGACATATCATAACAATCATTCCACATTCAACAAAATGGGCCAATTATCCTCCTCCTTCCTAACAACAGCAGCCTTCAAATGCACTAAAATGATTATCTGAGGACTATTTCAGTGAGTTTTTACAGGCTTTAATTTTATTTAAGATACAAATTAAGTAAAAGATTCAAATTAAGGGAACCTCAGAGTAGAAACAATAACAGTAGAGCTTTTTGTAAATGAGTATGTCTGTAATTGGTTGACAGGTTCATATTTCACCTCCTTAAACTGAAAACTTTTGTATGACTTCACAGTCATTCAAGTTACCAGCAGAATATCATGTGAGAACTAGCCACATGTGTCTGAATCTTGTGACATAGTGTTATGGTAATTAAATACAGGAATGTCATTGTTGTTATCTGGGCTTCACTGGCAAAGCATTTCAGAACATGGGTCACCCTCATAACTCTCCTGTGCAACAAATGGCATAGGCTAAGTCTTATACCGATAACATCGGGGAATTGCCCAAAAACAACTTAGCTTTTTTCTTCACAAATGTGCCCCAGCCTTACAGAATAATAGGACATGTAACCATATGGATACATTTTGCTATCCACATTGGTTCCAGCCAGTCAAAAATATTGCATTTCCTCCTTTTGCCCTTGCTATAGTACCTCACCCCAATGATCTACTGTCCTGGTGGGCTGTACCCCCCTGCCCCACTACTACACCCTTCAAACCCTTGCGCTCCTCCTTGGGGACTTTATGTCACCTTGTTCTATCCCAGCCATGTTAAAACCCATTAAGGATAGCTGCCCCCACTACTTTTGCTGGCAGTCTTTTCCACAGTTCTGTCACCCTCTCAGTGAAGTAGAACTTCCTCAAGTTTCTCCTGAATTTTCCCCCACCAACCTCCAGTCATGCTCTCTAGTGACTGCATCCATATGTTTTACAGACAGATCCTCACAGTTTACCTTGCTTATATCCATGAGAAACTTCTATGTTTCAGTTATGCCCCCCAACTCCAGCCTGGCCTCTATCGATTGCACATTTAGGGCCTCCAGTGGATCCTCATAGGATTTGCCCTGTTGGCCCTGGATCATCTTGGTGACCCTTCACTGTCCTGACTCTAGATTGTCAAGGACCATCCTCAGGTGAGGGCTTCAGAACTGGGCACAGTACTCAAGATGAGGCCTCATGACAGATCTGTACAGTAGCAGAATCATCTTGCTTCTCCTACTGTCAAAACCCCTCCCTATGCAACCCAGTATCCTGGATACCTTGCTGTATGCTTTGTTGCATTGATTTGCATGTTTAAGGAGGTCACCTATTATGACCTCCAGATCGCTCTCTTCTGTTGAAGTGACCAGTCTAACTTCTCCAATACAGTATTTTGTGCATAGATTCCATCTACTTAAGTGCATCACTTTGTACTTCTTGGCAATGAAGCTTAACTGCTGAATCTTAAACCAATTCTCTAGTTTCTCTACGTCCTTCAGGATTTCCTACCCTCCTTCCTCATGATCCTACTTGTGCATAGCTTTGTCTTGCCAGTAGCCACAACTTTCCCTGGATACCCACCCCAATGTTGCTTATGAACATATTAAGTGGGACAGGTCCCAGGACAAATCCCTGTGGCACTCCACTCATCACCTTTCTGTCCCCTGATTTAGCCATGTTAACAACTACTCTCTGTTGCCTTCCCCTTAGCCAATTACCTACCCACCTAACTACACCACACTCCATTCCCACTTCCTTTAACTTCTTCTACAGCTTCCTGTGTGGTACCAAATCAAGGGCCTTGCCAAAGTTAAAGTAGAGCAGATCTACTGCCTGTCCCCTGTCATATTGCCTTGGTGACCCAATCAAGAAACAGCATCAGGCTAGTCTGGCAAGACCTATGCTGTTTTTCATCCTCTAGCCTATTATCCTTCAAGAAGGTCACCAAGTTCTCATTCACTATGGCCTCCTTCCAGCTTACCTATGAGCTTACCTATGATGGAGGTATAAGGCTGAAAGGCCTATAAGTGTTTGGATTCTCCCTGTCTCCTCTTGTTCAGTGGTACTGTATTTGGTAGGTCTCTAGCCCTCTAGCCCACTGGCACCACTCCAGCCTGCAGTAAGTCATTGAGTACATGCGTTAAGGGTACTACCAATACTGTTCACAATTCCCTTAGCACTCATAAGTGCAAGCCACCTGATTCTGGTGCCTTTTCTATCCTGAGGACTTCTAGCCCCCTTCATACCCTCTCCACTGAGGTCTGTATTGTGCCCATCTTCTGAACCCCCTTGTAATGGCCTTGATACCACTTTTTGGCAGAGGACCTTTGTCCTTAAATGTGAACATGGAGCAGAAGTAATTGTTTGGTACACTTGACTTCTGTTCATCATATTCCACTAGCCTCCCCCACCGCTTGGCTAGTTTAACAATCCCCCCGCTTGCTCTCCTTTTTCCCTTATGTATCTTAAAATTTCTTTTTCATCACCCTTTACTCCCTGAGCAATCTGTAGCTCTGTGTCTCCATTTGCCCTCCTGAGCTCCACTCTCGCCTCATTGAGTTTATCCCAATACTCCTGTCAGGCTTCCCCCCGCTTGTTTCTCTTATAATCAGTAAAGTCCCTTGTCTTCATCCTCACTGCATCTTTCACCCCCTTCAGGGACCAGATGAGGATTTTATGTTTGTTTCTTTTGGTGACCTACCTTGCATGAGATTGGGTCACCTGCAGTAGTGTCCCCTCAGTCCTACCCTGCTGTTCCTCCATCTCCTTGATTTGGTCTACCTCTGCCAATCTCTCTTAACTAGTTCCCACGTCTTCCAAAAATGTGCCCGCTTGATATCCAGGACCACTGTCTTTGAGGGTCTTCGGTTGTTCTCCCATCAGTTTGATTCACACAGTGCTGTGGTTACTAAAATTCTAGATCTAAAATGCACGAAACTCTGACATCTCTGTAGTGGAGAAGTAGTGGATATATCCACTTACCATTGCTAGCATCTGATGTTAGCTTTTTCATTTAAGTAGTTGTAAATGCCCCCCTTCTCATCTTCACAGCCAGCCTCCATTGGTCTAGCCTTCCCAGCTCCAACACTTGTTTTCTCTGGGACTTACCTTCTCTTCTGGTGCCCCTGTGGCTTAGGCCCCATGGCAGGGGCTTTTTCTTCATAGCTGTTGCAGGAGGGTCCCTCAAGTCATCTAAACCAGCATTGTGATGAGAAGCACTGTAGTCTAAGGTGCAGAGTCAGTAGGGAGAACCAGAAATCAGTAAAAAAAACACTCCAGCTGAGTGGCCTGCACCAGGTAAAACAGAACTAACCAAAGCAACAAATCAAACCATGGTCATGGGCGGTCACGAGGGACCGAGTTCAAATCCCCCCCCACAAGCCCTCCATTGCAGAACCGAGGACCAGGAAGTCGAGAGGGGCACTTCCTTGAAGACCTCCCCCCAAAGCAAGGTCACGAGCGGTCGTGAGGGACCGAGTTCAAATCCCCCCACAAGCCCTCCATTGCAGAACCGAGGACTAGGAGGTCGAGAGGGGCACTTCCTTGAAGCTCTCCCCCAAAGCAAAGTTGCAGGCGGTCGCGAGGGACCGAGTTCGAATCCCCCCACAAGCCCTCCATTGCAGATTAAGTTCTCTACGGCAGGCAGCTTACCACCTCGGGACAGCTCCTCTTTCCTGCGAGATTTAGAACATTGCAGGAACTTGCCGAACTGAATTTGTGTCCTCACACTCGAAGAGACTGTTAAATTGTAAAGAGGACTCACGCTGATTCTGGCGCCAAACAGCTAAATGTCCACAGTGCTGTTTAAAACTGTAGCTTCACTACTGCTACTGCTTGCTCTAATGTAAACCTTGCCAGTGCTTGTAGGCGCCTTTTCTGGCGCCAAAACTGCTTTAAATTTAAACGAAAAATTGTTTGCAGTCCAGAGCGGCCTCTTATCTGCTGGCGCCACTTTTTAAATCCTAGCCCCACATTGGAAAGTTCTGGCTAAGCGCCCATAGAAGCTAAAGTGTTTTCAGCAGTTAAAAGAAAAAAAAAATCTCTCATTTCTAGAGTTTAACAGCTTAAACTAAGACTGCATTGTAATTGCTAAGCAGACTTCTCCTATTTAGTAAGCCCAGCCCCCTGAGAAATGCCCTGTTAGCTCTAGTATTTAACCTGCTCACTGACCCTTCCTCCCTTGTCCACAGACCGAGGACCAGGAGGTCAAGAGGGGCACTTCCTTGAAGCCCTCCCCCCAAGGCAAGGTTGCAGGAGGTGGCGAGGGACCGAGTTCGAATCCCCCCCACAAGCCCTCCATTGCAGAGTAAGTTCTCTACGGCAGGCAGCTTACCACCTCGGGACACCTCCTTTTTCCTGCAAGATTTAGCGCCAGCGCTCCGCACTGACTCCCCACCGCCCCCACCACCACCCTTGGTCGACTCTCACATTTATAGGCTGCATCACGTGAGTGCAAAATCCTATCAGCTCACTTTTCCATTTGCTGGTTATATCAATTGAACAGTAGGGGGCTCATGTTCAAAAACAGAGGAAAGTAAGGAAACAAACCAAAAAAAAAACATGTTAAGCAGCCAAATGAAACTTATACAAATAATACTAACGTTAACTTTGGTCTCCTACATATCCCCACCTATACATCCAAGTAACAACTTCCCAACCACTGGCCAAATGAACCTACATCCCTTCTCTAACATAACCTTGAACCTTAGCTACACCACGAATGGGCTAAGGAAGGCATCCCAAGCTCCACTACCCTACACAAACCTCCTCAGTTTTTCCAACCCTCTCCCTTTACATGTACAAAAAGCTCTGCTGATCCATGCTCTCCCCATGCCATGCAAATCTCAAAATAACAATACAAGTACAAGCAACAATAAAAGACTCACAAAATGGCTACAGCTAACTGTACTCAGGCATGCGCTCTTGTTACTACTACTATTGTCAGGTGATATACACCCTAACCCAGGGCCGCCCCAGCTACTACTGCAAAAAACCCAAGCAATGCAGGTCTGAAGCTGGCTTCCATGAACATATGTAGCCTACCAAAAAAGTTAACTCTTCTCCAGGGGTGGGTCACACAACACTCTCCTGACATCCTTGCCCTATCTGAAACATGGCTAACTACTTTGATCCCTGACTCTGCAGTTGCACTAAATGACTACATTATATTTAGAGATGATAGGGAAGTTAAGAGGGGAGGTGGGTGCGCCATCTATGCCAGAGCAAAATTTAAGCCTCTACTAATCCCCTTGCCAAACCCGAAATACGGAGCCCAAGCAGTCACCATCAAGATTACAATTGGCTCCCGCGGGAAACCACTGTATATAATGTCTGTTTATACAGTATACCCAACAACCAGAAAGAAGCATTTGATTCCATACTCGCAAATATAGCTATGCTCCCCACAAAAAACGATCTCATATTAATGGGTGACTTTAATGTAAATTGGTTATCAAAAGGAGCAGATCCCTTTAAAGACTCAGCAACTGCACACGATCTGACTCAAGTTGTCCAAACCCCCACACGTCGGGACCCAAGAACAGGTGCACATACACTCCTTGATCTCATCCTGATGAACTCCCCCAAACACCTATCTGACATCAAAGTCCTCCCAGGCGTCCTCAGTGACCACTCTCCTCTCTCCTGCACCTGGTCCAACAGGAGCCCTCACAAATGTCCTAAATTATCTTACCAAAGACACCTCAAACAGGGAGCAATATCCAAGATTATCCACGGCCTCTCCTCCAGTGACTGGTCCCCGGTCCACACCGCCATATCCATAGATGGATCCCTCACCTCCTTTATAGATATATTCAATACAGCCTGTGACAAACATGCCCCCCTTTCCAAAAAGTTTATAAAAGCAAGGGATACGCCGTGGATAACACAACCCCTACTAGACCAGATGTTACATAGAGACAATCTCTGGTATAAAGCCCTTAATTCCAAAGTCCTCATGACAGACAGCTCTACAGGGAGGCCAGAAATAAGTGTACCAATGCCATTCGGCAAGCTAAGGCAAACCACTACAAACAAGCCCTAACAGAGTCCTGGGGTGCAGGGATCAAGTTTTGGAGAAACATCAAAGAACTATGTGGGAAATCAGATAGCCAACGGCCCACCCAAATAACTCATAATGGCACACCCTAACAAGACCCCACCTTAATAGCCAATACACTGAATAATTCTTTCTCAGACCTCAGCCACGTACTCCCTCCAAACTTCTTTAGCCCTCCCACCTTGTCACCACACACCCCCTCCCCCAAGACCAGCAGCCCACCTTTCTGGTTTAAATCTATCTCATGCAATAAAACCAAACACTACCCCACACAAGCCTTAAAAGGTGAAAGACACAGCAGTGATAGCTTAGACCTAAAGATCCTGCGGCTAACACTAGATGTAATTATCCCTCACCTAACTAAAATATTTAACCTATCACTTCACCTAGGGCAATTCACAACTCTCTGGAAAAGGGGTATCATCACTTCTTTACTAAAAAAGGGTGATCCAACTGACCCTGGTAACTATAGGCCAATCATGATTCTTCCCCCTCTCTCAAAAGCCCTCAAAAGAATAGTGTCAGACCAACTCACTGAGTACCTGACAAATCACTCACTACTCTGCCAAGAACATGGCTTCAGAGCAGATCATAGCACCACCACAGCTCTCCTCTCGCTTACGTCATATAGCCAGGAAGCTCTCGACACAGGTGACCTAGCAGGAGCAATTTTCATAGATCTAACTAAAGCTTTCGACACTGTTAATCACAATTTACTTTTACACCAACTCCCATCACTCAACCTAGGTCCAGACGCCATATTCTGGTTCAAGAATTACCTCACAGACTGGACACAAGAAGTAAAAATAAATACCACTCTATCCTCTAAACTCGCAGTTAAGTCAGGCGTACCACAAGGATCAATTCTAGGCCCGCTCCTATTCACCCTCTTCCTGAATGCCATCCCTATTGCCTGCAACTGTAAGCTCCTACTGTATGTAGATGATGCAGTAATCTTTTGGAAAGACTCCACCCTGAATGCTCTTCAGCACAAGCTCCAAACTAATTTCCAGGAAATAGAACACTGGTTATTGAATCAACAACTAGTACTAAATCTCAGCAAAACAAAATCCATGATCTTTACGCACAGACAAAGCCATCACTATAGCTCCCAACTAAACATAACCAACCATCAGAGTACCATAATTGACCAAATATCACAATTCAAATACTTGGGCATCATGCTAGACACATTGCTGACCTATCACAGGCACATAGACCAACTCTCAGCCTCAGTAAACACCAGACTAGGGACCCTTTTCAGGCACAGACAATGCCTCCCACCCTGCGCCCTTTGGCTGGCAGCAAGTAGCTCGGTCCTATCTCTGGTAGACTATGGAATAACAATATATGGAGCAGCTGACCCACGGCACTAAAACAAATCAATCTGGCCCTTAACAAAGCCAGCCATCTGGTTACAGATAGCAATAAGCTAACCCATACTTGCGAGCTCTACAAAAAAGCTAACTGGCTGACTTTCGCAGGCAAGCTAAAATACTACACCTGCCTCCAGGCCAAGAAAATCCAATTGGGCTTTGCTCCCATTGGACTCCACCCACTAATAAAGCTCAACACTCACAGGATTACTCCAAGACACACAGCTAAAACACAAAACTTAGTCCCCCAAAGAAGGACCACATAAGGCCAAAGGTCATTTGCTTATCGGGCACCCACCTGGCTCAATGAACTCCCCCCATCCATAGCACAAGCCCCAAGCATTAGCCAGTTCAAAACCAGCATCAAGATGCACCTACTAGACTCAGAGACTTGTTGTTGCACCTAAACACATTATGCCACATTGATGCAGGGTTGTTTATCCAACCTGAGACAAGGTCATTGACTGCAAAGTGTACAACGCTTCTGGAAAGTACTCAAGTTCTTAAATGGTGCATTGTCTATCTGACTTGGGCTGCAATATCAATCCCAAAATGTAACTACCCAAACCATGGAATTATGTCTTCTGTCTTCCTGTTATCACCTCTGTATATTAATATTTATTTATTGTTATTGTCTGTTTTGCCCTGACATGGAGCCTTTGCAAAGGAGTCACTGACTCAAAGGTTGTAATTCCGAAACTTTAAATAAATAAAATAAATAAATAAATAAAGGTGCCAATTAAGGTCTATAATGTGTGAAATAAATAGGTATTAAAATACAATGCACTGTACCTGGATTCAAATCACTAAACTTTTGCCTCCTTAGTGAACACACATTCAGTGTGCTTTTGAGCTATAGGTAAGAGAATTGCAGTTCATGCAGTGTAGCTGTTAAGTCACAACCATTAACAAACAAACAGAGGATGGGGATCTAATCCCAACAGGTGATTTACCTGCACAAATTGTTATTCTTAGCTAAATTTACTTCTCTTATAATTTACCATTCCATTCCATACCACAATGAATCACCACTAAAGTTAGTTTCCATCTAATAAAAAATGCTTAAGAGCCTGTGCAGATATGAACCACAGACTGTGTACCTGCTAAGCAAACACACATTCAGTGGGCCACTAAGTTACAAGTAAGTGAGTTGCAGGTCCTATGATCTAACGGTTATGTCACATCTGCAAAACAGGGTACTGGAGATCTAATCACACCAGGCAATTTACCTTCATAAATTGTTGTTCTCATGTAAATTTACTTCTCATATAATTTACTATTCTAACACCACACCACCATGAATTGCCATGCCAATGAATTTCAATGTTATAAACAAAAAAATTTGAAAAAAAGCATAACTGCCTGCACAGATTTGAACCACTTATCCTTTGTCTGCAAAGCATACACACATTCAGTGTGCTACTGAACAGCATGTAAGAAAGTTGTAGTTCCTATGATATAAAGGTATTGTCACACCTACAGAACCAGCAACTGGGGATCTAATCCCAGCAGGTGATTCACCTTCACAAATTGTTGTTCTTCGCTAAATTTACTTCTCATATAATTTACTGTTCTTCTCCATACCACCATGAATCACTGCACAACTGAGTTTCCTTAGTACAAAAAAGTTGAAAAAAGGGTTTAAGTCCCTGCCAGGATTCAAACTACGTCTACCTGAGGATAAATCACTGATTTGTTAACTTCTTGGTAAGTGAACACATGTTCAGTGCACCACTGAGCTACAGGTAAGTGAGGTGCATTTCCTGTGGTGTAGAGGTTATATCACAACCTGAAAAACAGGCAGCTGGGAATCTAATCCCATCAGAGAATGTAACTATACAAATTGTTCTTTGCTAAATGTACACCTCATATAATTTACTACTCCACTCCCCACCACTACAAAATGCTACTAAAGTAAGCTTCCATCTTACAAAAAAAAGGAAAAAATGCTAGTCCCTGCTCCATCTAACAAAAAAAAATAGAAAAAACTTGCTTAAGTCCCTGCTCAGATTTGAGCCACTGATCCTTTGCCTTCTAAGGAAACACACATTCAGTTTGCCACTGAACTGCTTGCAAGTGCAGTATCATATTTGTACCTATGGTCTACATTGAATCTTGAATTTTGTTGTGTATTAGTCTGTCATGTACTTGACTCTTAAAAGTTTATTCTGTTAGTTTTGTATTTTATGATTTGGGATATTCTGTAAACAAGACTAGTTTCTCGTAGAACCTATCCTGTAAATTATTAACTTTTAGATAAAATTAAAAAAATAAAATGTGAGTTGCAGTTCCTATGAAGTAGAGGTTATATCACAACTGCAAAGCAGGTGACTGGGGATCTAATCCCTGCAGGGGATTTGCCTTCACAAAGTGATGTTTTTAGCTGCATGTACTTCTCAAATAATTTACTATTCCACTCCAGGCCACCATGAATCACCACTCACGTGAGTTTCCATCTTACAAAAAAGGGTTTAAGTCCCTGCCAGTATTCAGACTATGTCAACCTGAATTAAAACCATTTATTCTTCTTGGGTTAAGAAACATACATTCAGTGCACCACTGAGGTGCAGGTAAGTGAGTTGTATTTTCTATTGTGCAGAGGTTTTGTCACAACCTGCAAAACAGGTAACTGTGGATCTAATCACAGCAGATTATTTGCCTTCACAAATTGTTGTTCTTTGCTAAATTTACTTCTCATATAATTTACTATTCCAACTCCACACCACAATGAATTGCCATTCAAGCGAGTTTCCATTTTACAAAAAACTTTAAAAAAGAATCCTCAAATCCCTGCTCAGATGTCAGCCATTGATTATGTGTCTGCTAAGTGATCACACACTCAGTATGCCACTGAGCTGTAGGTAAGATACCTGCATTTCCTATGGTGTAGAGGTTATGTGTCACAACCTGCAAAACAGGTGACTGGGGATCTAATCCCAGCAGGTGATTTAGCTTCACAAATTGTTGTTCTTAACCAAATTTACCTCTCATATAATTTCAATTCAATTCAAGTTTACTGCAAGAAAGCTTCATTGAGCAGGCTCATTCACATGGAGATTCTGGTTACATAAAAGGCAGTACATAGTAAGTACATGATTACATAACAGAAGGTCACATGCATAGTATATAACATTTGAGTACAGATGGTCACAGACATAGTATAAAACATTGGAGTACAGTCATTATCATATCCTGACAATAAGTGATCACATAAAAAGGTTTACATACATAGTATGAAACAGTGGGAATCATCCAAAATGATACATACACAGATCTTTACTATTTCAACTCCACATCACCATAAGTTGCCAATCAAGTGAGTTCCCATCTAAAAAAAAATGTGTGCATCCCTGCCAGGATTCAAACCATTGATCCTTTGCTTACTAAACAAACATGCATTCAGTGTGCCACTGAGCTACAAGTATGTGGGTTGTAGTTCCTATGGTGGAGAGGTTATGTCACAATCAGCAAAACGGATGACATAAATTGCATTCAAACCTAGGCAAGCCTCAGCTAGAACTAATTAAATTGACAACATACTGTAAAACTAAGGGCAATTATCTGAAAGTCAGCTATTTAGCTCTGCTGAAACCCTTCACTACATCAGCAATGTCACGTAACAATTTATGTCATACAACAAAAGTTGTAGTGAGAAAGAACAAAATGTGCAATAAAGGGAATCAAATCCAGCCTTGTGTTGGTCTGAAACTCTATGCCTAGACCTAAAAACCCTGTCACTGACATTATCATTGACACCAAGCAACCAAATCAGTCACACTGAATTTAACCTTAAACTTGACTAAATATACAAAAGAGTATACATGATCACAATAGGTACTAATAGATATACTGTTGGCATCTAAAAATTAAAAGCTTTATCAACTGTGATATGCTTATTGCAGTTTATCTAGCTATTTTAACTGTAGAGCATTTCATACGGCAAAGATGCCCATGAACTTCAAAGGAATGATCCATCAACATTTAAGAGAGATAGTCAGAAAAGACAAGTCAAACACTTTAGCTCTTCATAGCCATATTAGTGGCAGTGTCACAGAACATGAGTTTAAGTTTTATGGGTGGATAAAGGTCAGCTGGGGAACTGGGGAGGGGATGTGGACACATTGCTTTTGAAACAGGAAAATATGTTAACATTGAAGATGCTTGGATCATGCTAAAATCAAAAATCTATGAATTAGAACAGTTATATGTACAAGAAAGGAAAAAATACAACAATAAGGGAAACATTCCCCACGTGGTATAATGGTTCTATCAAAAAGCAAATTGCACTCAGACAAAAACTATTCTCACAACTAAAAACCTGCCCCACAAACCAAAAAGAGGAAACATTAATCAAATATAGGAAAGCAGTTAAGGAACTAAAGAAACTTATCATAACAGCAAAACGTAATCTTGAATTACAAATTGCACATACAAAGGACTCACATAAAGCCCTATACTCCTACTTAAATGGAAAAGAGGAGAATAATAGATCTGTGGGACCATTAACAATAAACAACATCACTATTACCTCTGACACTGAGAATGCCACTGAATTCAACAAATACTTCTGCTCAGTTTTTGAACATGACATACAAACAGTACCTATATTTCACTCATCTAACTCTGCAGACTATAATATTTCACTTCAGGACACTAGGGAACTAATAGGCACAGTAAAAAAAATCCACACGCCCTGGCCCAGACAACATAAATCCTAAATTTCTCATAGGAACAATAGATGCCTTTACTTCACCACTCATCATTATTTTTAACAAATCCCGTCATTAATCTAGAGTCCCATCTGATTGGCTGACCACTATTGTCACCCCTATCTTTAAACAAGGTTTACATTCCAAAGCGAAACATTACTGACCAATCAGCCTCACCTCAATACCCTGTAAACTAATGGAAAAAATAATTAAATCACTAATAGAAGTTGAAATGCAGTTCTTAAACATCATAGACATTTCACTGCTCGGGTTTAAACCAGGTTACTTCTGCACCACCAATCTGCTTTCTTTCTACAACCACATTAGCAAAAATCTTGATTCCAACATCCTTGTCGACGTTATCCTACTTGACTACAGCAAAGAGTTCGACAAAGTATCACATACCATCTTGGTGAATAAACTCCTCTGCATAGAATTTTCACCCACCATTGTCTCGTGGGTTCATAGCTGGTTAAGTAACAGATCTTAGAAGGTTAGGGTGAACAGTGCATTATCAGATGTAGGAAGGGTGTCTAGTGACTTCCTGTAGGGCTCTGTCTTGGGACCTACACTCTTCAACATTTTCATCTGTGATATATTTTTTCATCAAATAACATCATTTCAAAATTTGCAGATGACACCAAATGGGGGGAAAAGTTGACAGTGAGACTAATAAAAACAATCTAAAGGCAGACCTTGCTACCATAGAACACTGGGCACATATCAACAAAATGTATTTTAACATATAAAAATGTGCAGTACTACATATGGGTAGAAATAATCCCAAACAAGCATACTTCCTAAATAATATCAGTATTAGAGAGCAAATACAGAAAAGGATTTGGGAATATTAGTAAAATCAAACTGCCATCCTCAGAACATTGCAATAAAACAGCAAACCAACCCAATGCACTTATTTGTAGGATTAATCACACATTCATCTCAAAAACAGAGGATTGCATCATGACCTTATATAAATCCCATGTTCGGTCATACACAGAATACGGATCACCATTCTGGAGTCCATACCTAATTTTAGTTATCACAAGAATATAACAGATCCAGCACAGGGCAACAAGACTTGATCCACACCTTACCCACCTGGACTACGATACAAGACTTCAACGAACAGGACTATATTCACTTAAACTCAGAAGAACAAGAAGCGATCTCCTCCAGCTTTTTAAAATCGTTCAATCCCCTATCCTAAAGGAACTATGTGGTATATTATTTTCCATCAGAAAGATCGCAGCCAGGTTACACAATAAACAACTTGAAGTCAGCAGAACAAAAGCAAATAAAGGACAAAACTGCTTCTCTGTTAGGGCGCCCAGGCTGTGGAATGCATTGCCACAAGATATTGTTGATTGCAATCAAATAACTACCTTCAAAAACTGATTAGATAAATGGCTACTGAATTAAACACATGGGGTTAAATGTTCCACAAATGTGTGGAGGACAATCTCGATGGGCCAAGGCCTTCTTTTGTCCACAAAACTGAGTAAGCCAAGGATGGTACAACTGGGGCCCTTTATCCAATAGGGCTTAATGATAAACTTGAATTTACACCCCATATCCAGCACTACTGTAGAATTCCTTTGGGCACCATTTTGCTCTGCCTTTTCAATCCCCACCATTCTGCATATCCACAGTACTTGCCTGAGGACTGGAATACCCCCACAACCCCCTTGGTGGGATCGGGAGAAGGAGGGCTGTCCTCCCCCTCACCCCCTAAAGCACAAATTTAGTTTACTGGCCTCTGGGTCCAAGTGATGCCATGGGTGAAGGACCAGTGGGCAGGCTTCGTACACACTTGTTCTTCCACCCATTTTCCTCCATTTTCTCTGTTCTCCACATGGGGTGAGCTCATCAATAAGGACATGTCGAGGCACACACAGCACCTCCCTACTACTGCTGCTCCCATGCTGCATTACCACCAGGACTCCTCCTGGTGGCAGTAATTTGGGGGAGCATGCAGTCCCCCTCAGTAGAGGACAGCAGCCCTACAGACATGCTATCCTCATCACCCATGGTCAACCACCAGCAAGCCATGCTTGTTTCTGAATAGAGGTCACCAGCATGGAGTGAGGTATGGTTTCTTGTGCCTTAACCCTCAGCACCACTGGTCCGGCTTGTGTAGAATTCCTTATATACTGTTCTAAGTGGTGATGGGAGAAGTGGCCCCAATTCACTCCACAGAGTGATTCGCGAAGTGAAGGCGAATTCGTGGAGTGCTCTGCAACACGAAGCGGTGTACTTTGCGTTATAATGGGTAACATGAAGTCCATTGAAAACAATGACTTTGTGTTACTCAGCCTTCCCAAACCACTACTCCACCAATTCTTAAGGCAAAGTACATTGAAAACAATGTACTTCGCCTTACTTCACCTTGTTTTTAAGCTCCAAAGGCGAATTTTGCAGTGTTTATTGGGATTTCAGGTCACATGGGCTCTAGATTGTTCTGCACAGCCTCAGTTTAGGGTAGTGTGTAGGAAGCTGTAGGAGACAATCTACTCTGAGAGATCTGCAATTCAAACCTTCAAAAAGCTGTTAAAAAAGCCTTTTTGAGTTATTTTTTTTGCTGAAATTTTAGTTCATCAATTATAGGAAACCATCCTGTGCTCATATCATAGAGCGTTTATTGTTTGTGTATGGATTTTGAATGTTAATGTACAACATTCAGTCTGTGTACTGAGAGACAGTGAAAGTGTGCTTTGGGGGGGGCGTATCTGTGGTGTAAGTAGATTAACTTGGAGAAAAAGACAGTGCTTTCTGTTTTGGTGATATTTTTCTTGTATAACTGTGTTAATGTACACACAGTAATATTTTCAATATTTCTTGCTATTTTTTTTACTGATTCTTGTGGTGCAGCAGTGCATCATTCTAGTTTGTTTAAAATATGTGGTTATATTACTGAAGTTTTCAATTTGCATGCATTACTTAGTGTGTGTGTGTGAGTATGTGTGTGATGCGTGTCATCAAATCAGACACCTTTTATTGTGCCACATAATAATTTCAGCAATGTGAAGCTGCTATCCACTGCAGCTGTATGATTTTTGCACTTCTTTGTGGTATCTTTACTGGTACTAGTACTAGTAGCTGTTATTGCAGCAGTGCAGTACACTACCCCCCTCTCCCGTGGCCCGCCCTAACCGGCAAAGGTATTCTTTTCCAGATTTGAATTTCTGATGATAAGCACTGGTTAGGTGTTGTGCCTTTGTGTCTGCATCTCTTCAGTGCACAGTGCAATCTTAATCTGTCTGTGCATTTGCATCTCTTTAGGGCCCAATCTCCATCTGTAACTTAAGTCATAGTTGTTTCTTTGACTTCCCTTCAGAGTACTGGACAGGTGTGGTGCTTAATTCTGCATGAACATTGTACTCATTATTATGCGTTTCTAAGTCAGGACCATCATCACAAGTCACTCGTGATACAAATCACGTTCTTCATCATCATGGTCACAAATGCAGTCACAAATCACGATTCATGATCATTTGCATTACGAATCACAGCATAAATATTTTTTCTAGTTACTTGGATGTACTGTAAGCCTGTTTTGTAATATCTCTCCAGGCTTCACCACCCCACCATTGTACTCATTGATACGTGTTTTTAAGTCTGGGAGTTTTAAGCTACAGCTCATCAGGCAAGTACAGCCGTAGGCAGTAGGCATCCACATTTCTTCATCATCACGGTCACAAATGCAGTCACAAATCACGATTCACGATCACATCATGAATCACAACATTAATTTCTTTTAAGAGTTAGTTGGATGTATTATAAGCCTGTTTTGTAGTATCTCTCCATGCTTCACCACCCCACCATTGTACTCATTAATGTTTGTTATTAAGTAAGGGAGTTTTACAGTGTCTGCAGTACCTGCACAGACTGGAAAGAAGACTGAATGCACACATGCAGTTTAGTACAGTATACTTGCACTGCTCAGAATACAAAGTGTCACGCCATATGGAAGACAACAAAAAAAGGGCATAATTACATACAAGGGTCGGGGATGGTGGAGGAATACATTTTATAACACAGCAAGGAAGGTGTGGGGGGGCACATTGTGGGAGGAAAAAAAAATAATGTGGGATCCCATGGTGATCCAGCAGCAGTTCCTGCATGGACATAATTTGCAACTGATGTTCCTCTATGTGATCCAGCTGCTGCTCCACAGTACTCACCCTCTTGTTGTTATCCTCAACAGCACTCCAGAGAACTGCCAAGTCAGCCTGTGTTACATGCAGTTCTCTGGGGTCCACACATTCTACAGGCTGACCTGCTGGTGGTGGAGGTGGGGGTGGGGGTGCTGGTGGAGCAGCAGATACTGCTGTGGCCCTCCTCTTCTTAGGGATGCTGCAATGCACAGCTGCACCCTCTGCCACAGAATGGCCAGCAGGTGCAGGCATGGTCCGTTCTGTGGTAGCCTGCCACTCCAACTGCTGGTGATTAAGCATATGGGTGTGCTGGCCCCCAGTCCCCAGGTGAGTCCCCTGGGGGCCACGGCCCACCTTCACCTCATATAGGTGGCACTTGACCACACTGCTGTCCCCCATGACACAGTCAAAAAACTGCCAAACAATGGAGGTGCAAGGAGGATCAGGCACAGGCAGGGGATGGCCAGATGAACTGGCAGCCGGCTGGTCATGGTGCTGAACAGGGGTGAGATCCACACCTGGGCCCAGGGGAACAGGCGCATCCTGCTCCAGAGGATCTGGTGCCGGACTTGGTGGTGGTGGTTCAACTGCCTCAGAGTCAGGACAGGAGGTGGTACTGGTCCTGCTTCTGAGGGGGGAACACTCACAAGTTTTGAGTGGTCCAACAGGAATGGGTGCCCATGCCCTCCACACATGCGCATGGTACAACGCTCACCACTACCATGCTCTCCCAGAGCTGCCCCTGCCCCAGACATTCCCTCACCGTGGTTCATCTCTCCTACTGAGCTCCCTCAGTCTGAGCAATTACTACTCACACTGTCACACAACACACACACAGTCACACAGACACAGACAAACAACTAACTACTTACAAAGGTAAGAAAAAAAAAATTACAGAAAGAACAAATAAAGTAAAAAAGAGTACAGAAAAGACAAAAAAATGTAGCTTTTAAAAAAGCTGTTGGGTCCAAATCAAAGTTTAAATCTCCTCCTCACTGTGATCTCAAAGTATCAGCAGTCACAAAACACACTACTCTCTCTCCATCTGCAAAGGAGAAAGTAAAAGTGTCTGCTTGTATGACTCACCTTCTTCCTGCCTAGCTAAAGAGCATTTGACTTGCAGTACTGTAAGCCATGTGATATGTGGGAAGGGGCTGCCAAATCTGAAACACCAAGTGGATCATTTAGAATCACAATGAGAAACGCGAAGTCCATTAAAAACAATGACTTCACCTTACTTCGCATTGCCATTCCGCCTTAACGCGAAGTGGCAATGACAAGTGGAGTGGCAACGTGAAGTGCCCACTTCATGTTCACTTCGCCAGCAGAATTAAAATTTGCTGCATCTCTAGTTCTAAGTTTGTGTATTTTTGAGATATGGTATGTGATAACTAATAGTGTTGCTTTTGTTTCCCTTGTAATTCTAGACATTGCACACTGTTGGATGATAAAATTCCCCTGCAATAATACAATATAGCAACTCTATATATTAGTGAGTAAGAAATTATACTTATATACTGTACATTGTATAATGCTACTAACAATAATATATCCACCACTGTGCTTTAACATCTGTTTTTAATGTTGTTTGCCTTTTTGCACATTCCATGTGCCCACTTCTGCTGTCACTTTAAATTAGTTATTACTGAAAGGCTATAGCATGCAACATCTGGACTTTCTGAGGAACCTAAATAGCAAAATTCTATCCCCTGTGTTTTTTGCCATATTGATGCTGTCATTGGGAGAGGTCATTAGGTGATACAAGCTGGAGTTTCATGGTTATGAAGATAATACCCATCTGTACCTTCCCTTTACATAAAAACATAGAGACAAAGACACTCTTGGAAGATAAATGCCCTGTAGCCCATCAAGTCTGTTGATTTTGTGAGTTCCCTACTGGCTCATCCCTCCCCCATTCCTCCCTTCCCTTTTGTCACTGTCATCACCAGCCCCATATGCCTATCCCACTCATGCTTGAATACTCCAGCTGATTTCTCAAAGACTTTTCCACCAGCCTTTCCATAAAGAAATGTTTTCTGACATCCTTCTTAAATTACCCCCTACCAGTTTCATTGAGTTCCTATACAGTATAAACAACTCTTCATTTTCTACTTTGCTAATTTCTTTGAGGTATTGTACATCTACTGTATGTCATGTCTTTGTACTCTTCTTGCTTCCAGCATGCACATGCTGAATTTTGATAACCTCACCATGCAAATCTTATTCTTCTAGCCCTGGATCATTCTGGTTACCCTCTTCTACACCACTTCCACTAAGTCCCTATCTTTCTTGAAATGCAGGTTTCAGAATTGCACAAATACTCCAGGCTGGAATGAATCAGGGCCCTGTATAGAGGCAGAATCACTTTGGTCCTCCAGCTGCTGTTACCCAGTCCTATTAATCACAGCATCTTATTCATCCTCCCTACTGCACTGATGTACTGTGATGTCATATTGTTAAATTGGATGCTCTAAATTCTTGTAGACAATACAAAGTTCACAGGGTCTTTGGGCTCATGGGAAGGTTTAGGACTGATTGAGACTGAGTAGTACAGTGGTGTGAAAAAGTATTTGCCCCCTTCCTGATTTCCTCTGTTATTGCATATGTGTCACACTGGATGTTTTCAGGTCTTTAGACACAATGTAATATTAGATAAAGGGAAACTGAGTGAACAAATAACACTTGTTTTTGTTTACCTATTTCAGTTTTTAATGAAAACAGTTAACCAACACCAACTAGCACTGTGTGAAAAAGTAATTGCCCCCTAGTTAAATCAACCCAATTAAAGGGATAAATAGAGTCAGCTGATTGAACACAGCCAGGCCTGATTACAGCCAGCCCTGCTCAATATAAACCTCACTTATTTTGACCCTTACCATCAGAGTCACGTTGCCAGCACAGAGTCAACAAGCACATCATGCCACGATCAAAGGAAGTTCCTGAAAAGATCAGAAAAGAAGTTGTTGCTATCTACCAGTCTGGAAAGGGTTACAAAGTTATTTCTAAGGCTCTGGAACTCCACCGAACCACAGTGAGAGCCATAATCTCCAAATGAAGAACACTTGGAACAGTAGTGAATCTTCCCAGGAGTGGGCGGCCTGCCAAAATTACTCCAAGGGCGCAGCGTAAAATCATCCAGGATGTGTCAAAGGATCCTAAAACAACACCCAAAGAACTGCAGGCTTCTCTTGCCTCAGCTAAGGTCAGTGTTCATGACTCACAATCAGAAAGAGAGGGCAAAATGGGCTTCATGGAGAGTAGCAAGGTGGAAACCACTGCTAACCAAGATGAACATAAATGCTCATCTCTCATTTGTCAAGAAGCACCTGGATGATCCACAAGCCTTTTGGGAAAATGTTCTATGGACAGATGAGTCCAAAGTGGAACTTTTTGGATGACATGGATCCCATTATGTTTGGCATAAGGCAAACACAGCATTCCACAGTAAGAACATCATACTAACAGTCAAACATGGTGGTGGTAGTGTGATGGTGTTGGGATGCTTTGCTGCCTCAGGACCTGGATGACTTGCCATAATTAAAGGAACCATGAATTCTGCTCTGTACCAGAAAATTCTTAAGGAGAATGTCCGGTCATCCGTCCGTCAGCTGAAGCTGAAGCGTAGTTGGGTCATGCAGCAAGACAATGATCCAAAACACAAAAGCAAGTCCACATCAGAATGGCTGAAAAGAAGTAAAATTAAAGTTTTGGAGTGGCCTAGTCAAAGTCCAGACCTAAACCCAATAGAGATGCTGTGGCAGGACTCTAAAACGAGCAGTTCATGCTCGAAACCTACCAGTGTTACTGAATTAAAGCAGTTCTGCAAGGAAGAGGGCTAAAATTCCTCCATAGCGATGTGAAAGACTGATATTGAAGTATAGGAAGCATTTGGTTGCAGTCATTGCAGCTAAAGGTATGTAACCAGTTATTAAGTGTAGGCAATTATTTTTTCACACAGTGCCAGTTGGTGTTGGTTAACTGTTTTCATTAAAAACTGAAATAGGTAAACAAATACAAGTGTTATTTGTTCACTCAGGTTCCCTTTATCTAATATTACATTGTGTCGAAAGACCTGAAAACATCCAGTGTGACAAATATGCAATAATAGAGGAAATCAGGAAGGGGGCAAATACTTTTTCACACCACTGTATGTGGACCTTGTGAAACTGTGAACTTGGACTTTCACTCTCTCTGTCCCTGCTATGAGGAACTGCAGCCCTGTTGGGATGTCACAAGGATGCAGAACCTTGAAGGGTTCCAAACCCTCAAGGTATCACAGGGATGGGGTCCCAGGACCAAAGGCACCTAAGGGAAGAAAGTGCAGTCCCACAGAGAGAGAAGTGCTGCAGGAGTTGGAGGGGAGAAAGGTGGAAAAAAAATTCAGAGCACTTAGAGGATGCTTGGATATGCAAGGTTTTAATCCTGCAAAAGGGGCATGGCATCTGTCACTCTCTGCCACTCAAAATCAAAACTGCAGGCTAGGCCTATTAATTCATAGAGTCATTAGGCTCCTGAGTAGGTTTAGGATTGATTGAAACTATGTAGTATGTGGTGCTTATGCAACTATGAATTTTGGCATATGCTTTCTCTGTCCCTGCTACTGGGACAACCGCACTGTTAGGGTGTCACAAGGACACAGAATCCTGAAGGGTTTCAACTCCTGAAAGTCTCTCAGGGATGGGGTCCCAGGACAAAAAAGCAAGTTAGGGAAGAAAGTCCAAAAGCACAATTGAAGACATACAAGCTCATTCTTTCCAAGGAGAGAGACATCGCTACACTGAGACCCAGAACTGGGAAACTATCAGCCAACTCCAATTCCTCAGAAACTATCTAATTTTTTATTAACTTATTTTTTTTATTATTTTTATTTATTCAATCTTGGATTACAATACCTTTGAGCACAAGGTGCTCATTTGCAAAGGTTCCATGTCAGTGAGGAAGGGTGAACAAACATACAAAGGTGGTAATACAAAGAGAAGGTTTAAACAAACTGCAATAGTACAATACTTTATAACTAGAATTAAAAAAAAAACAACTTTAGGAATGGAGGAGAAAGGAGCGAGGGAGGTACAGTACAAGAAGAGAAGTGGTGTAAGCAGCCAAAAGGCCTTGTCAGTAAGAGAGCAGAACATGTGGTTGGGTGCAGGTATGAGGTATGAGGTAGGAGGGTGGGTGGGGAGGTAGTGGAGGTGTGGAAGGAGGTAGGGCAAGGGTAGGAGGAAATAGCAAGGGCTGGAAAGGTAATGCTTTGAGGTGGAGAGAAGAGGAAGCTGGAGTGCACACCAGCAGTGGTATCACTAGGTGAAACAGTCACAGGAACTGTTTGTTGTAAGATGCTGATGGAACCTGTGCTTGAAAGGACCTAATTTTGGTATGGACAAGATTTCATTGGGAAGTGCATTGAACCCAGGTTGGGCTCTGTATGTGAATGAACTTTGCCCTCAAGATGTCCAGCACCTAGGACTCTTCACAGATTGATGGGCTAAGCTTCAAGTGTGCTGAGAGCTGGAGTGAGGGCTAAGGAGGTTGGCAGTTCCAGGGGGCAGAAGGCCGAGCAGTGCTTTTTTAGCTAAGAGGCATGCTTGGTACTGTATCCTTCTGCTTAGTTGAAGCCAATCAGTTTAAGCGTACATGTCACAGGTATGGGTAAGGCGTGCAGCACCAGTGAGAAGTCTACATGCCTTATTTAATGAAATGGATATTCTATGGAGTAAAGAAGTAGTAGCAGCACCATAGACGACAAAGCCATAGTTGACAGTTGGTAAGACAGAGCTGATAATTGTAGTTTTGAGGGCTTTGGGCGTCAAGCAGTGTTTATGTCTGTGGAGCAGACCAATTTTGATACTGACAGCCCAGGCAACATAATCGATGTGCTGTGCATAAGAAAAGTGAGCTGTCCAGGGTAACTCCCAGATACTTAAAGTGTTGGATCTGTTCCATTGGTGCTGCAAAGCTATTTCTTTTTTTTCATGCTGATTTTTTAATGCTCCTGCCCCCGACCACTTTCCATCTGGCCCCCCCAGCCCCATCACCCTGGCGTCTACTGGACTTACCTCTTACCTAGCGAGGTGCCAGCTAGCCAGGTGCAGAGACTGCGAGGGGCCAGGCTTCATCCTGCCAGCAGAAGTTATTTTCCTTCATTTTTGCTCATTCCCCTGAGTGCGGCACGGAGGCTTGCAATGATTCCAATGGCTGAGCTGTGCACACTTCTGTACGTGGCACACCAGGCATCTGCCCTGCAACTGCCTCCTAGATGTGGACCCGCTGTGCCAGCCCCCATCCACTCCTAGGGGTCAGGCAGGCAGCAGACTCTGTCCCAACCCCTCCCTGGGAGAGGAGAGCTGTCCTTCGGATGCTCAGTCCTCTCCCTCCTCAGCCAACCCCTGGCGGCCTGCTCACATCGTGAACATGGGTCACCAGCATGGCAGGAGGTAAGGCATGATGTCTCAGCACTCCTCACCACTGGGCCGGCTCTCCCAAGCAATTTCTGATTGTAAGTGTTTGAGATTTGTGCTTGTTAAGGGTGCCACTGAAAAACGTTAGTTTAGTTTTTTTGTAGTTCAGGATCAATTTGTGAGAGTTGAACCAGTCCTCAACATCAACAAAACTATGCTGTAATTGACATTCCAGTTGCTGTGGATCAGGGTTACTAGTAAAGATGACAGCATCATCCGCATTAAGTAGAATCTGTTGGTGGCAGGGCTGAGGGAGGTTGTTAAGGAAGATGCAGAAAAGCAAAGTCCCGAAAATAGAGCCCTGCAGTACTCCGGAGATGATGGGCAGTTTGTCTGAAGTAACATTTGCAACTTTCACTTGTTGGGAGCGACCATGAAAGTAACTCTTGAACCAAAGTAATGTGTCAGAGGTGAGACCAATGGTAGCCAGTTGCTGAAGAAAAAGAGTATGGTGAACAGTGTTAAAGGCCTTTGTTAGGTCTATGAAGGCTGCCCCCACTAAATTTCCTATGTCAAGTGCTTGATGGATGAAATCAGTGAATTCCAAAAGCTGTGGTGGTGCTATGACCTTTTCGGAATGTGTGTTGCTGCAGGCATTGGAATGAGTATTTTTCAAGGTAATCCATCTGTTGGTCTGCAACTATGTGCTCAAGCACGTTGGATAAAGGCAGGATTATAGATATGGGCCTATAATTTGCATGTAAGGTCCAGTCCCCACTTTTCTGTATGGGTGTCACTAGGGCAGATTTCCAGATTTTTGGAAATTAAGCCAGCTTCAACGAGAGGCTGAGAATCTTAGTTATGGGTTTCAGCAGCTCATCTAGTTTGAAGGCAATGATTTTCAGATCTAGCAAGTCTCCACTATTTCTAGACTTCCCTAGCACTTTGAAAAGGTGTTTCTTGGCTGTTAACAAAGAGACCTTCCTAAGGTAAAAAGGAGGAGAAGTTATAAGCCTCTTCTCAGGACTGTGTGTAGGGGAAAGGGTGGAATCATCAAAGAAATCCTTGGGGAGGACGCTGTTCAGGTCAGTGAAAACATTGTTAAAAACATTTGCTATGGTAAGAGGGTCCAAAGTAGGGGTACCATCAATGTTTAGCATTGAGGGTGAGATTTTTATTACTTTGCTGGTAACATCTTTAATGTTGTTCCAAAAATTTTTACTGTCTGGCCAGGAATTTGCAAGTGTTTCCCGGTGGAATTTGGCTTTCTCATCGTGGATTGCCCTTGTGCATTAATTCCTGAATTTTTTATATTTCTGTACGCTTGTCTGCCCGTATTTCTTACACAGTGCCAGAGGTGATCCCTGTGTTTCATCCTGGAGATAAGCTCAGGAGTTATCCAGGAGTTTGTGGTGCCACAAACTTTCATCTTTTTGTAAGAAGCATGGATGTCACAGGCAGTACTGAAATGCCTAATGAAATGGTCCAAGGCTAGGTTGATGTCATTGGTTGTGTCCAGTAATGATGATTCTAGATTTCTCAGGTGCTGTTTGAGGGGCTGAAGGTGCCCACATCTCAGCACCCAGCACTATATTGTCTGAGGGGGAGGCTTGTGGAATTCGTTTGTCCAGCTGCAGGTAATTGGGGAGTGATCGCTTCATGTATCCAGGTGCACTATCATGATTGAAACATGATCCGGTCAGTTAGAGAGGATCCAGTCAAGGAGGGTACTTGTCCCCATTTTGTAGTTAGTTCCGGTGGGTGCAGGAACGAGCTGGGAGAAGTGAAGCACAGAGACAGAGTCCTTGAAAGAGCCAACATCAGGGGAGAGCCAATTGACACTGAGGTCACCGAAAACAATGATTTCAGAGTGAGGTTTCAGGTTGCAGATGTAGTCCATGATGTTATGAAAGCCAATCGAGTGTTTTTTGGGAGGGACGTAGACGAATAAAATCGTGACAGCTTTATTATGGGTGCCGAGCAGAACTTTAATTACAAGTGCTTGGGTGGAGCATCCAAGGCTGGCCATGGGTAAAGTATGTCTCTTAAGTGTCTTCTTAAGATATATGGCACAGCCACCACCACACTTAGCTAGCCTGTCCTCCCTGAAAATGGTGTATCCCGGTGTAGTGACTGCAGTGTCTGGGATCTTCGGGGAAAGCCATGACTCAACCACTGATATTATGTTGGGCTTGTGCTGGCATGGGGAACAGGAAAAAAAACCCTTAAAGGAGGAAACCTCTGGGGATCCAAGGCCTTGGTCACCTTACCTCCAGGTTAGGGTTAGAATTAGTGATAGCTCAGCTACAGCAGATTTAGAAAAAAAAAAATTAGAGAATGTATTTAAAAGGAAGGGCTCTCACTCTATCCCTCTAATGGGAACACTGTGAGGGTGATGCAAGCTGATGTCTGCAGCTAAAGGAGGTTCTCCCATGAAGGATGCCCACCACTCAAGGCAGAAAGGAAGGAGAGTAATGACCACTGAAAGCACTCACCTGGTCTCTAATGTAGGGGTGGCCAAGAGAGGAAGTCAAACTCAGGAGGGTCAAGGCATAGAAACTGAACCCTTGAAAGTAAGATGTTTTGAGTAGTTATAGGATTGCCACCCTTGAGGGGTAGAGGAAGGGAAGTAGGTGGAGACCAGGTGAATCTTAGGAGGCCATATGGAGGAATAGCTTTCAAAGGTGCCGCTGATGTGGTCTGCATAGTGAAAGGAGCCCCTGGGGACTTTGAGGCTCCACTCTCCAATAGCTAAAGTCTTAAATGCTACATCAAGAGGTGCTGCTTAGTAGATCTGCATAACAAAAGCTTCCCCCTGGAGAGAAGGACATTCTGACCTGAAGGGCAGAAAAAGTAGGAATGTGCCTGTGTCAAGGGACCCACCCTCAATATATGGACTTCTTAGGAGCAGAGTAAGACCATTGGCTTACAGTGCAGGGGAGCCCTGAAAGCCATGATAAGGTTATGGCTGGCATGTCTACAAATTCAGGAGAGTAATGGAAGGCTGATGGTGAAGCCTGATAGCCACTTAGTACAAGGTACAAAGGTAAAAATGAATGAAGGCAAGGCTGAACAACTGACTGGAAGCATGGACTGGATAATTAAACAAAGACTGACACTGATGATTCATGCCTGAATAGGAGGCTGATGGTGGTGCCTGTTGGCCATGGAGTAAACATGGGTAAGAAAGAACAGGAAAGACTGATGACTAACTGAGGAATGATATGGATGAAAAATAAAGGGCCAATGCACGCCAACTGATCTGAGGGGAAGGTGCTAGCCAGGTATGTTGACTGAGTGCTGATTTGGATGAGACACAGAAATGAGAATTTGGTACTGGGAATGCAAAGGCAGCAAGCTACCATGGTAGCTGAAATGTAAAACAAGTATGGCAGATGGCATAGACTATTTTGAGAGAATCCAACATACTGAATAACTTATCAATTTAGCTTGGAGTTTCCAAGCACTGGTGCCCAGCAGCAGAAAAAGGCCCTGAAGTTGTTTTGAATGGATGGCTTTAAGGCCCTGGTCTGGCAGCCTTAAATGAGCCACCAGAGGCTAGTTCGTAACTTGCCACATACAAGGTATTTATGGTTATTTAAAGTCCCAAGGAAAGGCACACTGAGTTAGCTACTTCTCAGCTGTGATACCTGGTGGTTTGGGATGCATCCTAGGATTGGAAGAACAAAGTGGGTGGAGCCTGTTTGGGACAGGCGTTTGGTCAAAAAGGAGGAGAGAGTGGCCATGAAGCTGCTTCTGGGCAAACCAGAGCCCAAAACCACAATCAGGGAGAACAGACAGCAGCAGTGGGAGGCCACGAGCTATTAAGGCAGTGGCCTAGGTAAGGAGGAGGGGGTGTGGGCGGACAAGACATCATGTGGCAGAAAACCAATACAAATTCAGATCAACTAGGGAATGCTTGGACATGCACGGTTTTAACCGTGCAGAGGGGTGTGTGGTGTGTGTCACTCACTGCCCCTCCAAATTGCATACTAAGCCTTTTAAATTTGTGATAGAGTGTACAGTAAGTAATAGGTATGAAGTATAAAAGAGGATCTGGAAAGACATGACAAGAGGTCATGGATAAGGCAGTTGCAATTTTATGCCAGGAAGTGCAAGGTAATGTGCATAGGGTCAAGAAATCCGAAGAATAAATATAGAATGGGGGGGGATTGTTGTAGAGAGTAATACAGATGAAAAGGGCCTGTGGGTTATAATACTAGAACATTTGAAGACAACTGAAGAGTGCATCAGGGCAGTAGAGAGGGTGAGTAGGATGCTTGGATGCATAGGACTGGGGATTAGCAGCTGAAGGACCAAAGTCATCCTGCCACTGTATAGGTCCCTTGTTCATTCACACCTTGAGTACTTGTGCAATTTTGCAACCTGCACATGAAGAAAGATAGGGGCAGGGTGGAAATGATGCAGGGAGGATTATCAGAATGATCCGGGGACAGTAGGATAAGATATACTGTACATGGTGAGGTTTTCAAATCATTTATTTTATTTATTTGAAAATTGGTAACTGAGAGAGGCACACTGAGCCAAGGCTCATTTCTAGCTGTGACCCAGGGAAGGAAAAAGTGGTACAAACAGCAGACAATACAAATTATCAAAAATCTAAACAAGCATACGAAACAATATAATACTAAAAATTAGAATCATTATTAAACATATGCATGTACATATAATAAAGCACAGAGAATGCCTAGCAGTGCATAAAAAATAGAATAAAATATGGGTTGGGGTGTGTAATGAGAAGTTTACACACTCAAACCCATTTTTTTATTTTATATAATTGTTGATTTGTGTTTTTACACCTCAATAGTTATGTGACAGAGATGCTGTTTTCCTGCAATGCAAAAGAATATTAGGTAGGCTTACCTTTTGTGCAGCAGTTTTATTAATTCAGAAAGAACAGTAAAATAGTTATGTTTAATTTTAACTGTAAGCTTTTACAAACGGGAAAAATGAAAGTTGAAGTTAAAGTTCACATGCAGGAACCATTGCTATGCTTGCTGTGTGAGCCATTGCCATGGTGAGTCAATCTGGCTGCATAAGATAAAAAAAAAAAAAAGGAGGCGTTCCGTTATGGATAATCAACATTTTCTTGATCCAGTACTTTTTTTGCGGAGGGGGGTAGAAAAAAGGATTTTAGATGGATTCTGAATTTGATTACATTAGTCAGAGGTGTCCAAATCACAGAGGACATGGATGCATCATTTTTTTGCTTCTATAGGCTGGTTGTTGAAGATGTTCATAGTCACTGGCTTGTGGAAAATGCAGGCACTCCCGAAGATGGATTGCAAGGTGCTGCTGAAGGCTGCTTCAGGTCTGATATCGATGGGTCTGCTGTAGTGTGCAAGGGATTCTGTTTCTCTCGAGGTGGAGGGTCTGTCTTCGGTTGAATAAGTCAGGAGGTGACTGATTTTTTGTTGTTTTTTTTCAGACAACACAAAGTAGTTGTTAATCAATATGGATGTTAACGATGTTCTGATATTTGCTGGACATCAGTTGGGGGCACATTATGGTCGACTAGTCTTTGTATGCTGGTTTTCCTTGTTCTGTGATTTGTGATGCGCTTATTGTCTGGTAGGCCTGAGTAGAGTTTCATCTGCTGCATCATGTGCTTCAGTCTGTTAATCCCAATATTCATATTTCTGAACCACTGTGATGTTTCTTTCCTATTTGTATTAGGGACAATGTAGAACGGGACATTGGGAGTCAGCATTTCAAGGGGTCTTTGACTTTTGTAGATATGGTATGCTGTAAGTGTGTCTTTTTCTGGGTTGCCCTTGTTTGTATATATTCGGGGGGTTACTGGACGGATGTGCTTGGGATTTTCCCCTGTTCTGGTTTCGGTTTGACGTTTGGAATACTCTAAGAACGAATTGCCATTGGTGTCTACTCCTTCGGTGATGTCCTCCCAGTGTAAGTCATAGTGTTCCTTTGTATGCATGGCGAACTGTATGCCAAAATTAAAGAACAAAAAATGTAACAGTCCTATGGGGTTGGACATGCTGAGGGTGCCTAAGGTGTACAGCTGTTCTACATCTTCATCAGATAGCGGTTGGGCTTTGTGAGGTCTGTTGCCCTTTCCTTCTTTCTTTAGCTGCTTTTGTTTCACTGCGCGTGTCTTCTTTGTTTCTGTGAAGACAGTTTCTGTACTTTTAAAAATGGAGTATGGGCATTTCTGACATGACAAGTATCTGTCTATGCTGGCAATGATACCCCTTATTGTGCCCGGTTCGTAGTCCGTGTTGTCATGTCTTCTTCTTAATACGAATATGAAGTCGGCTATTATGCAGTTTAGTTCAGGCAAAGTTAATGTGTAAAATTCGATGCATTTCCCTACCTCTGCTAAGTAGGTTCTGAAGAGTTTTAAGTTGCTTTCAGTTTTACGGGCAGTGTTTTTGTTTTCTTGATCTTCTATGAATGTTTGCCTGTCTCCGGTTGGTAGCTGAAACCGAGCTGACATTTTTTTTTCTTTTTTTTAGGACTGTTCTGGATGAGGAGTCAGATGTGGTTAACAGCACAGTTGCGGTGTTTATTTTGAATGAGATAACTGTTTTTCTCAAAATGTGTTGGGGTGAGGGAGAAGACAGATAGAGTGGCACGAGGTTGTACTGTGGATTGTGGCTTTTTCACATAGGAAGGTGGAGCGTCATTGCCATTATAAATGCTCCTTTATAATGGCAATTTACACACACCTTTTCCTATGGAAAAAAACACAAACCGTTAATTATAAAGTGTCAATACTGTAGTACATAATGGACAAGAACAATGATGCCTTTAGGTGATTGATCAGGAAGCTAGTTGATTGCCCAACCTTGAGGAGGAGCGAAAACTGTAGGGGAGTGGCTGATTGACTGTGGCAGGATCGGGGAACCAGCTGGTTTCTACCTGGATGGATTAAAGCTCAGCCATGGAGGTATCAGAAGGAAGGATAACAGGAACAGGTGGAGAGAGGTTGAAGTTTCAGCTGGTGCTTGATGGAGCCAAGGGATAGGGAGTAATGGAGGGAGGAGAAGAGTTTGTTCCAGAGTGAGGGAAGTTGCTAGGAGATTGCTCAGCAGAGGAACGGGGGTGAGTAGTGGCAAAAGTGTGATGGTCCCTGAAATGGAGGAAGCAGAAAGCAGGGGGGATTTGGAAGAAGAGAGGTAAGAGGGAAGGGAACCAAACCAGATTTTGGATATGAAGGAGGTGATGTGGGTCTGGTGATGAAAGACCAGTGGGAGGATGGATAGGGATGAATGGTTCCACGTCAAGTCAGTGAATGCAAACTCACCAGTAAGAAAACAGCTTGTAGCAATACAGCGAGGTACAAAGGCAGGCTGTGATACACAGCAATTGCTGAAATGATGACAGTGTGTTTCTGTGGGGGGCTTTGCACCTTGCAACCCCCTTACTTTAGATAACCAACTCGGGGGGGGCACAACTTGGGGAGAGGGAGAAACCATAGGTTGCTGTTTTTGGCAATCGCTGTGTATCTCGGTTGCCCTTTCTGCCTCCCTCTATTGCCATCACCATTGTCCTAGTCATGACCAGTCATGATTTTGCATTCGTGGACTTGACAGGACACCGGGATGAATAAAGTGAACAACAGTGTGTATGAGGGGGCATTTTTGTTGCAAAAGGGCAAAAGAAGTTGCAGAGTGTAGCCAGTCTGGTGAGGGAAGCAGACTAGGCTGTACCATAGATCACATCCACATAGTCTAAGACAGGGAGCATAATTTTGATAAAACTTCCTCCAGACATGCAAGGATAAGCAGTCATTGTTATGGTACAGGGCCCTAAACTTGGGATGGAGCTTTGGATGAATGGCATCAATGAGGGCTGAGAAGTCAAGCTTACTGTCTAGTCACACTCCCAGGTATTTGAAGGACTGAACAGCTTCAAGAGGCGTGCCACCCAGAGTGATGAAGATGGAGAGGGGAGCAAGGGGGCAGTGAGTCTGGACACTTTCTTACTGGTACCAAAGGTCATGAACCTCATCTTCTTAGTTTTAACCCCAAGTTGGTTAGACTGTAAACAGTGCAGAACATTGCTGAAGTCCTACTGGAGCAGGTCTTCCATAGCTGCAGTGGAGAGACCAGAGGTGAAGATGTTTGTGTCATCTGAATACATGTGGATATGTAAGTTGGCACTGGCAGTAGGGAGATCATTGAAGAAGATGAAGAAAAGGATGGGACCCAGGATGGAACCCTATGGGACACCAGCATGTATAGAAAAGGGAGATGACAGGGAACCTGTGACCTATACTGATTGTTATTGGGCCATTAGAAAGGAGTGGAACCAAGCAATGGTGGTGGCTGAGAGGCCAGGAGAACTCAGCTTGTCCAGGAGGAGTGGATGGGACATCGAGTCAAAGGCTTTGGTCAGAGCAATGATTATAGTGGCGGTAATGAGACCTTGCTTCATCCCAGAGAAGATGGATTCAGTGACGTGCAGCAGGGAGGAGACGGTGGAATGGTGATTCCAGAAACCAGACTGGAAGGGTGAGAGGAAGCTGGAGGATGAAAGGGAGATGAGGAGTCTAGAGTGGAGCAGTTGGAGAGGGAGGAGGGAGATGCAACAGAAGTTGCTAGGGGAGGAGGAGTCACACCTTTTGTGAAGTAGAATAACTTTGGCCAGCTTCCAGGACTGAGAAATAGCACAGAGGGAGAAGGAAAGCATGAGCAGGTGAATAAGAGGAACTTCAATAGCAGGAGCTGAGAGGAAGAGGAGATTGGGGTCCAGTCCACCAGGGCTGGACTTTGGCAGGTTGAGTGAGTAAAGGGTAAGCAGGATTTCCTTGATGGTGACTGAGTGGGAGTGGAAACCTGGAAAGGGATGGGAAAGGGGAGGAGGAGAGGAAAGAGAAGAGCCAGGAGGGGAAGAAGAGGGAAGTGTGCAGGTTGTGAAGAACTCATTGATGTGAGCAGCAACAGAGGTAGGGTCAGCCACAGGTGTACCACTTACCATGAACGTCAGGGGAGTGAACTGGACACAGCAGTCAAACAGGGAATAAATAACCTTCCAGAAATGTGCTAGAGAATTAAGGTCTGTCTGGATGTTGGCCTTGAAATAATGCAATTTAATGGCACAGACAGCCTTGGTACAGTTGTTCCTCAGTGCCCTGTAAGAGATGAAGTCAGAACTGGAATGAGATAATTTGTAATGTGCCCATGAGAGGTCTCAGAACTTACACAGGTCAATGATTTTGGCTGTAATCCAGGGATGGTGCAAGGTTTTTTTCCTCTGGGTTTCCTGAGGGGAGTGTGCTTGTCCTAGACAGAGGAGAATCTGGAGTGGAATGGTACAAGGGTCACATTGATATCTAAGGCAGTGATGATGGCTGACCAGTCTGTTGCAGTGAAGTTACTTAGTAGAACATTGATATTTAACTGCCAGAGAGACCTGGACCAGATGCATTTAAATAATGAGGGGGATGCCAGATGCATGCTGTGGTCGCTAAAAGGATCCAGCAAGATACCTTCTACAACAATGCAGTGGGGGTGGGAGGTTAGAACCCAGTCCAAAAGGATAAGATTTGCAGAGCGGAGATTGACCCAGGTGGGTTCTGAAATAAGCTAGGACAAATTAAGAGGCTGAATCCTACTATAAATGTTAGATTGGAAGGATGGGGAAAGCCAGTTTACACTGAAATCCCAGAGGAGGATTAGTTTATCTGAGGAGGAATGAAAGGTGATGGTCGAATGATAGTCAACCAGGGATGAATATAAGATCTTAGGAAAGGCATAGAAAACCCCCAATGAATATAGGTACTTAGGAGGAGAATAAGAGTTTGACTAGTAGAAATTTGTAGGAGGAGGGTATGATCTCCCTAATGGCCACAGTACGACAGGCTCTGGTTTATTTATTTATTTTTATTTATTTGATTTACCAGGAAAGTGGTCTGTATCAAAGACCCATTTTCAGCCATGCCCGGGGAAGGGGGGAGGGGGGAAACAACAGGGCTACAATACAAATTTACAATACATAAAATCAAGCATGATAAAACAAAAGTACAATAAGATATACAATATATACACATATAGCCTCAGTGTATTTACACATTAGCACACAGTCATCAGGTGTTATCATAACAGTAACAAACTAACAGTAAATCCAGATAGTTCTTCACACTGTTTTGAAATGCATTTCTTTGTGTCAACATCTATCCCTATTTTTATTAAGTCATTCGGCAACTTAGGACCTTAAAAAGTTTTTGAAGGCTCAGCAGTCTTTGTCTTAATCCTATTTTTCTGATATTGTTTTGTTGATGGTGGATGTAGATGGCAACCCCCTCACCACATTGTCCCCTGTCCTGCCTGAAAAGATGGTAATCAGGAAGGGACCGGTTAGGGATAGGAGTCCTGGAGGAAAGCCAGGACTCAGTGATACAGAGGACACCAGGAGAGTGTAACTGAAGCCAAACAGAGAGGAGGTCTAGTTTAGGTAGAAGGCTCCTGGCAGTCAGATGGAAGACTCTAAGACCCTTGGCAGTAATGGAGTAAGGGGGAGGAGGAAGGGAGAAAGGAGAAGGACCAGGACGGGGCTTCATATTGCCAGACAGGAGGAGGAGCAGGAGAATGAGGAGGATGGAGTGGGACTTTCTACCCTTGGAACTTGTTGGAGAGCAGGGAGAGGAGTGGCAAGGGGAAAAGACAGCACAGTGGAGGAACTCCAGGTTGAGGGAAGGGAATGGCTTGGCAGGAGACCAGGGTGGACAGGGAGGAAGGATATGAGAAGGGTGGTGGTAGAGAGGAGGAGAGGAGGGAAGGGAGGGTAGGGGAGTTGAATAGAGGATGGGGGTAGAGGGAGGTTGGAGGAGGAGGAGGAAGGGGAGTTGGAGCAGGCACCATAATGCAAGGAACTTTGCAGCCAGGAGGAGGGAGGCTAGAGCAAAATGTCAAAACAGTAACCACAGTAGTTGAACAGTGCACAAGTGTGGGCAAATAACAGCTAGGCAGAAATGTAAACTAGTTGTGCTAGACAAGTGATTAGCACTAACAATTGCTAACACCTGGTAACAGACCTAGGTAGTAACTACAACTAAAGCCTGCAATAAGCAGGTGAGGATGCAATGCAGATGTACGAGTAGCTAATTATGCGAAAGTAGGTGGAAAACAACAACAGAAAAGCTAAGCACAATTTAAATTACAGTACAAAATCTATACTTGATAATTAGGACAAAAGAATGAAGAATGTGGGAGAACCGAGATAGGAATTTTCTGGGTGCCAGCAAAACAGTGGCCAATCTGACTAGAGGCAAAACACTACATGAAAGGGACTGAGCATCCTAAAGCAATGATGAAACAGTAATTCAAGACATGCTGTTTCAGCTTGGCAACAACTAAATGGTCTGTACAGTGCAAGCAGTAAGCAGAGATAAAACAAGTAGACAATATGGGGAGCACAGAACCTGTAAATAGCATATACCCAGATAGGGTAAGGCTGAGGGTGCAGAATAATAAGTAATGACAAGTTAAGTCACAATCACCCTAGTGAAGAATTATTGAGTAGAGTCCAAGGACCAGGGTGAAGAGAGCAAATGGGTGGGAAATCAGTGGAGTAGTATGGCTGGCTGACGACTGACCTCAGGCTGACTCTGGGCAGACTCCTCAATGTCCTCAGTGCTCAATTCTTTGCACAAAGGCCACAGTGCAGTGGGCCACTAGGGATGATCTGCTGAGGAAGGGAAAGGAAAGGTAGGTCCAGTCCCAATGACACTCCTTGTTGGGAGCTGGAAACAAGAACAGAGAGGAGATATGATAGAGATGCACAAATACCTCAGTAAGTGTACAAATATCACAATTAGATTAACAGAGTAGAAAGTGAAGAGTTGTTTACACAGTGCAGGAACATCGGCAACAGGGAGAACTCAATGAAACTGACGGGTAGATTTCAGAGGGATGGAAGAAAACATTTCTTAAAAGAAAGGGTGTTGGAGGGATGGAATAAACTCCGAAGGGAAGCAACCTATGCCAGATTAGATGGGGTATTCAAGCATGGGTGGGATAGTTATATGGAGCTGGTGAAGACAGTGGCAAAAGGGATGGAAGGAATGAGGGAGTGATGGACCACTATAGGGACTTCACGAAGTCAACATTAGAGAGGGAGGGCTGGGAAGACTTGATGGGCTGCAGGGCCTATGTATGTTGGCTGGCGCGCTTGCGCGCCAGCCAACATCTTGCAGTAGTGGCACGTTTGGAGGCACAATCACTGTTGTGCGAATGCAGGGCATGCATCAGAAGGTGCGTCCCTCATTCCCCAATCAGCCAGCAGCATGCAGTGACCTCACGCATCCCTAATGTGGCCACCAGAACAAAGAAAAGGTCTGCTGCATTGAGAGCGAAACTCTCATGTAGCGTGACCACAACACACCTCCCCGACGTGCAGACAACATGGCGGCAGTGACTGCCACCACTGCCTGACACAGTGCTGACATGGGAGCCCACTCATTGTCGGCATACTGCACCCCCCAAAAGTTTTTCTTTGCCAACAGGGGGCCCAATCCCAATCGGCATAATGCATCCCCCCATTGTTGCTTGCCAAGGAGGTGCCCAATCCCCCTCAGCTCGTGTCACCCCCCCTTCAGTATGTGCCAGCGGGGGTGCCCAATCCCCTGTTGGCTGCAGAATCCACCCCCCAAAAAGACTTAGGTGGCATGCTGGGAGCCCAACCCAGCGTGCCAAATGCCCTGCAAAAAAAAAGTCCTGCAATGTTTTTTTAGCTGTAAAAAAAAATGGTCCCTCACGCCTCCCTGCCCCCTTATGCATCCTGAGCCGACTCCTTGCACACCCCTGCCTCCCTACACCCCCCTCACCCCATACTTACCTCTGGAGTCTGGCACGACGATCTTCGGTGGACCGGGAACACGTCTGCACTCTTCAAAGCCGACCGCGAACGGAGGAAATGCCGGTAAGCTGTATAATGGCATAAATAGGGTTTTTTCAACTTTGATATGCATCTCAGGCATGTTTTGGAATTTTGGCACCACATTTTCAACATGGGGTTTTTGTGACCCATCCTCATGAATTCTGCCACTGTCATGGCATTATTCGACCCCGAAAGGTGATTTTGCAGTCACTGCGCAGAATCAACTTTTGGGACTGATTAATGAAATGACAGTGCCAGTATTCATGAGGTGGGTTTTCAAAAAGCCTGTGTTGCAAATTTGGTGGAAAAAATCAAAAAAATGACTGTTTTATGAGCGTGTGTTGTGCGATGTTGCTAAGCACGCTAGTAACTTTGCGACTTTGCAATATTTTCATGCCAGATTTTCAACACTGGCATTTTTCCACACCTCCTTGTGAACAGTACAGCTTTCATATTTCACATCCTGGTTGAAATGCGTTTTTGCACTTCCAGCATAGAATAGCTCAGTTGGTGTGGGAAATCAGTGTTCGGGACAGATTATGAAAATGACAGTGACACTGTTCATGAGCAGAGGTCCTAAAATGCCTATGTTGAAAATTTAGTGACTTAAGTCCATAATATCAGTGTTTTACAAGCATGCGTTGCAGTTTGCATGCACGCTCGTAACTTCGTGAATTTGTAATATTTTCACTCCAGATTTTCAAACTTGGCATTTTTCTGCACCTCCTTATGAACAGCACAGCTGTCATTTTACATATCCTGGCTGAAATGTGTTTTCGCACATCCAGTGCAGATTAGCGTGGTTGCTGTGCGAGAACACTTTTCGGGACAGTTTGAGGAAATGACGGTGACACTGTATATGAGCAGAGGTCCTAAAATGCCTATGTTGAAAATTTGGTGCCGAAAGTCCATAAAATGACTGTGTTACAAGTGTGCATTGCGCAGTTTCCACGCACCCTTGTTACTTCGTAAATTTGCAATATTTCCATGCCAGATTTTCAACACTGGCATTTTTTCACACCTCCTTATGAACAGTACAGCTGTCATTTTTCACATCCTGCCCAAAATGTATTTCCGCACCTGTGGCACACAATGGTGTGGTCAACGTGGGAAATCAACTTTTGGGACAGATTAACGAAATAACAGCGCCACTGTTCATGAGGGCAGGTCCCAAAATGCATATGTTAAAAATGTGGGTGACAAACTCCCCAAAATAATTGGGTTATGGACGTGTGTTGCGCAGTTTCTATGCATGCTCATGACTTCACCAATTTTCCTTATTTCCACTTCAGATTTTCAACATTGCCATTTTTACACCTCCTCATGAACAATACAGTTGTCATTCTCCACATCCTGCCCAAAATGTGTTTTCACCCCTGTGTCACCAAATGGCATAGCCACTGGGCAAAACCACCTTTCAGCTAACAAACTGATTGTGCCACTTTTCATGAGGTGGGCTCACAAACAGCCCATGTTGAAAATTTGGAGTGAAAATACCACCTCAAGCCTACGGTGTTAGGGTTTCCAACTGTAGCACCCCACCCAGTACAGACTTACAGGTGCCAAGGGTGTGACTTGGGATCATCGGATGTAATGCTCGCGCCATTCCACCACCACCCCTAGCCTGCAGCCACTGACAGGCATTGTAGTGTGCCTTACACTACTGGGCCACAAAATTCACCCCATTCTCCTATACTGCACCAACTTCAGCGTATTTCCTTATGGAATGGGATAAGTATAATGCCCAAAGACCCCAAAGCAGACCACGACACTTGTCAGTGTCTACAGGATAGGGTGAGGTACAATGGCATGAGCGTTATAGCTGATGACACAAAGGCACACCCCAATGCTTGTTGCTGTCTACAGGGTGGGGGTGGGGTTGGCGTCACTTCAATACTTCACTGCCATTCCTATTATGCATCTCTAGCTCTGGCACTACCAATGCCAATGCCAGCGAGACAACATTCAGCATTGACAAATGCTTGTTTCTGACAATGTCTGTGTTTCTGAATGTTTATGTAAATGGCAAGTACAGCAGGGTATCATGTGCATCAAGGTGAAACTCCAGATTGTATTACCTAGCTACCTCTCCTAATGGTCGCATGTAAACAGTGAAAAACATGAAGGATTGAACTGACCCCTGAGACACCCTACAGCTGATTGCTGCAGAAATGAAGATACAGCTCCCAGTTAAAAAGCTAATGATGCTTCAAATAAAACTTTGAAAAACATAATTGGGTACAATTCAGCTTGCATTCCATACATATTCTACAGTATATATTTCTCTTCACCCTTATTTATTACTGGGTACATTTGCATGACTACATTGTCTTTATCCCTTAGAGTTCCCTTACAGTTCATCTGCCTCTATAACTTACTCCTTATTTCAAGTCATAATCCTCTGTTGTGACATCAGAGTCTGTTAGCATGAGAGTAACTGTGATGTCACAAGCAGTGCATTATGACTTCAGGTAGGGAGAAAGAAACAGGGATAGATGAACTCTTCAGAAACAAAGATTGTGTTTTAATGCAAATGACCTCACTAATAAATAATGGGGAGGAGAAATACAGAACTAACATGAAACACAAGCTAAATTGTGTCTAAATATTATAATTTGTTAAAGTTGTTCTCAAGGCATCAACTTCTCTATAAGGATGGTCTGATGAAAAACTGGCATTCAGTGATTGTGCTGTAATCTGGCATTTTTGCAACTGAGTTCCTTGGTTTTCCTTTGGCTCTTTGATGTAATGACACAACCGATATTACTGGGAACACACACTGAGCATGTTCAAGTTGTTGGCATGCCTCCTGACTTACTGCAGCCAGTTAGTGAGGTTGGAGATTAGAAACGCCTCATGCTGTGCATATCTCGGTGCCATTTCTATCTCTCTCACAGGGCAAGGACATAACTGATGAAAGGGGCTCAGTTTATATGAAAAGAGTGAGTTTTCATTGGAAAACTTTATGTATGCCCCCTCTCCAGGAGAGGGGCTTATGTTCACCATTAGGGGCCCCACTTGTGTGCCTTCACTTAGATTATGGGTTTGGTAGGTGTTTCAGGGGAAGGCACTATGCTGGGCTTTACATCGAGACTGCCACTAGGGGCAAACTTCTTAACCATTAAAAGCAGGGAAGTGTGGGTAGCTCATTGGGAGATAGGAGGCTGGCTGGGAGATGGCAGAACAGGCAGGCAAGAAGGAGCTAGTTAGTCTGGATTGGGGCTGGATGCTGGAGGGGACCACTGCTCATAAGTGAAAGGTAGTGCCATCAGTAAGGCGACATGGTGCCAGTAGTTGAGTTGCATAGGGAGGGCATCAGTTAGCCTACCAGCATTGTGTGGGGGCAGATGGGGCTCCAGAGAGAAAGGGGTGGTGAGAGTGCCTTAGGAGGTAGTTTTATGAGGTCCCAGGCCTGTGAGAAGTAGGCCTGGAATGCAAGGGCTGGAGAATTTGTGGCAGGATTCTTCCTTGGCATAGGTGGTGGCAACTTCCTTCTCAATTGCTGGCATGGCAGTGTGGTCCAGGCCTGGTTAAGGGGATGCTGGAGGCTTCTCACTCACTATGGGGCCTGCTTGGAGGGGCAGGCCTTGGGCATTGATCATAAGTTGTTCGGACAGCTGCAGGTCGATTAAGACAGGTCTTGGGTAGCCCTTTTGTCCCAGTAGCTTAAAGCAAGCATAGGATGTAAGGCTGATGCGGACACAGGCAGAAGTATTTTAAGATGCCCCCCCATAGATGGAGAAAGGAGACTGGGGTGTGACTGTGGCCACATTTGAAGGGGATTTTGGCATTTTTTAAGGATTTTAAGGGACTGGACAGGGAAGGAAAATTCCTGTGTCCTCATGGCACGGAACCATGTGGGAGAAGCCTCTCACTTCTCCAACAGGTGGGAGACTGATCAGGGTGAAGGAAAAGAAGAACAAGAATAGGTCAGAGACCAACTTACCAGTGCCAGACGGTAGGTTTGGCTCGAATGTCCGGTGAAGGTCCGAGAGAAGTTCGGGTATAGCATTTGAGGTTTCATCAGCTGCCTGGAATGGAATGCTGACTAGTACATCTGTTCTCCCAGTCTTGTGCCCCCCTGGCTCTGTAAATAGTTTTGTGCTCCATGGAGCCAGATGGCAAATGAGGTTTCAAGTAAGCAATGGGAACCTCTGGGTCCTTGCAAAAATCATTGGGACCTCAGGTGCAATAAATTGGTTTGTTGCTTATTCCTGAGTGCGTGAGAGTGTTTTTAAAGTTTTGCTAAATAGATGAATTGCAGATAATCTATGAATTACTAATCAGATTTCTTTGGGGGAGTTTAAAGTTTGCAGCCTGCTTGATTGTCAGTGCTTTCTGGGCTGGAATGCTGGTGGGAGACCACGAGAGAAGAAAGAAAAAGAAGAGGTCTCTGGTTCCATTCAGTAGTATCTAGATGAGTGGCAAGGGGTAGTGATTTCCATTATACTGCAGTAGGACCCAGGCCATGGTAAGACAACACCATTTTATTCTCTATGGTTGTTCATGTTGTGGCCTGAATCTCTTTGGGGAGGCCCCCTTCCCCTCTTGAAGCATCGGGAGCCCCTAGACAAATGGGAAGGTGGGTTGGCTACATGTGAGGGTTCATCTGGGATGTTTTGTGGACCTCTTGCACCCTCACTGCCACGTGTCCCAGAATGGAGGGCTGGCATGTACGGCCAGGCTGGATAGGCCAAGTGGAGCATTTAAATTTCCATCTTGGGTGTGGTGGTCCAGGTGGTAGGCAGCAGTCCTGCTCTCAAGTGCAAGTTCACATGGTTTGCTGGTCACGTGATCCTAGCCTGCTTTCTGATTGGCTGGATGGTGAGCTAAGGAGAAAATCAGTGACGGAGGCATTGCCATTTTGGAGAGAGCAGGAGTGAGTAGAACAAAGAGGACTGAGCCAAAACATCTGAGCTGACGGAGTTGTTGAGCAAGAACTGTTTAATCCCACCAACTCTGGCAGGTTTCTTGGGCCTGGCAGATATGGATCCATTGTCACAGATGGCTGGGTGAGGGTTTAGAGCCAAAGGTATGCCTCCCTCTGAGGAACCTATGTCCATGGTCCCTTTGTCATTATTGTCCTGGTTATGGAACATTGTAGGAAAAGGGCAGGCAGAGGAGCGATGTGTTAGATTTGGCTACAAGTGAGAGGGAATAGCTCATCTGCCAGTGTACAGTCTTCGCTCAAAATTGGCCCCCAGTGGCATATTTGACCAGGCCCCTCCAGTTTTTCATTGTGCATACTCCCTCAGCCCTTCAGAGGGACCATCCTCAGTATGGTCACAAGGAAGCCTGGAGCCTAGTCCTGTGGAAAGGTTGTTGTAAGAGGAGCAGACCCCAGAGCAGATGAAGAAGGCAGAGCCAGTGCAAGAGCCCTCCCCCGATATAATTACTGAAGCCAAGGAGGTACAGGGGAGGGTGCAGCTGCAGGAGGGGAGAAAAGGGGTGAGGAGGGACATAGCAGTCTGCCCAGTTCCTCCTCACTGGCTGCCTTTACTCCCCATGGCAGACGGAGGGGCAGGGGCATTAGACCACTGATGGGCGAACCCACAGGGCCTAGAAGAACACCGCCAAGGCTTCTGTTTGAAGGCAGCCTACCAGCTATAAGATCACGGTTGGCCTCTCCAGAGCAAGTGAGACCTAAAACTGCTGTAGCTGGTCTGGAGTCACCAGGAAAGGAAGAGATAAAGCCTGGAAAAAGGACTGTTGGCTGACGATGAGAACTTTGATGAGGGCAGGTTTCTTGGAGAAAAGTTTCAACTAAAGTATTATGACATTTATCGGGCCATACCTAAGCCTTTTCACTGCCCAATGATTACAACTAATGATAAAATCCCCACATCCCAGAGCGCTCGTATGTCCTACGGAGCAGGATTGGATGGACTCACTCAACAGGGAGGATCCTCTCAGTGCTGAGTACAGAAAGGGCATATGGCTGGAAACAGGAAAAGCCCGCAGAACTAGTAAAAGGGATCTGCCAGAATGGAGCCATGTAGAATGGTGGGTGTAGCACAGATTGAGGATGGAGTATGAGAGCCTGGACTACCCTTACCTATCGGAGAGACAGTGGGACATTGTAGAGGAAATGAGAGAAGGCTGCATTTATGGAGAGCAGCTACAGAAGTTAAAACATCTCCCTGGAAGCAGTGGTCGTCCATCTCAGGAACTGTTCCAGAAGGCAAGGGCTATGTGCCACACTGCTCCCTGGACTGGGTGAACTTTATTTAAACACTTCACCCTGGTGCAAGATTTAGCTGGATGTCATACTAAGTACTTTATAATTGCTATAGACTCTTTTGGAGACCTTACTACCAAGCCAGATCCTGAATTCTACTTTCCACCAAGAGGAAGACCCCATACATAGAGTGCCCCTTTAAAGAACTCTGACTGTGCCAGGTGTTGCTGTCTGGAGCAGGTTGCTATCCCCTTGATTGACTCGAATCTAATAGAACTGATGATGGACTAAAATGACGTTTCTACCTCAGAGGATTACCAATTTGAACATTAGCTTTGCTATTTTGAAATGTTTTCTAAAAATTTCAATTATTAAAGCGTGTGCAAGAGGGAGAGAGTGAGTGAGTGGTTTTGAATGTGGGTAGAGTGATTATGATTTGAAACATACATATAAATCCCTATCTATTTGGTGAATATGGTTATTCTAATCAATCTCAGAGACCTAGCAATAATAACTTAACCTAATGAAGAGTTTTATATTATACTGTTATTTGTTCATAATGCTTAGGCAGCATTTAAAAGTTTGATCCTCCTGACACAGACATTTTTCTTTTTGGGTTTTTGGTTATAGCAGTAGGTAGACATGGATCCCCCCCACCTCTTGTAAGGGGGGGCAACATATCTGACTCTGGCTGCTGCTGACTTTCCCTGGGAGTGCGCATACCGAGACTGCCACTAGGGGCAAGCTTCTTAGCTCTTAATAGCAGGAAGCATGGGTAGCTCAGGGGGAGATAGGAGGCTGACTGGGAGATGGCAGGACAGGCAGGCAGGATGAAGCTCATTGGTCCGGGTTGGGGCCGGATTCCAAGGGGGACTCCCCCTCGTAAGTGAAAGGTAGTGCCATGAGTAAGGCGACATGGCACCGGTAATGGGAGGTGCGTGGGGAAGGCATCAGTTACCCCGCCAGCATTGTGTGGGGGAAGATGGTGCTCCAGGGAGAAAGGTGTGGTGAGAGCACCTTAGGAGATAGTTTGGTGAGGTCCCAGGCTTGTAGGAAGTAGGCTTGGACTGCCATGTCTGGAGGTTTTGTGGCAATATTCCTCCAGGGAGGGGTGGTAGCAGCTCCCTTCTCAATTCCCAGCATGGCAGGGTGGTCCAGCCTGGTCAAGGGAGTGCCAGAGTCTTCTCACCCACTATGGGGCCTGCTTGGAGTGGCAAGTCTTAGGGAACTGATCATAAGCTGATCGGGTGGGCCACAGGTCGGTTAAGACAGGCCAGTGGAAACCTTCCCGACCTGGTAGCTTAAAGCAAGCACAGAATTTAAGGCTGATGGGATGCAGGCCTGAAGTATTTTGAGATCCTCCCCCCACCACCCCCACCACCCCCTGTAGATGGAGAAAGGAGACCAGGGTGTGACTGTGGCCATGTTTGAAGATGATTTTGGCATTTTTTAAGGATTTTAAGGGACTGGTCAGGGAAGAAAAATTCCTGTGTCCCTGTGGGAGAAGCCTCTTGCTTCTCCAACAGGTTGGAGACTGACCAGGGTGAAGGAAAAAAAGATCAAGCATAAGTCAGAGACCAACTTACCAGTGCCAGATGGTAAGTTTGGCTTGAAGATCTGGTGAAGATCAGAGGAAAGTTCAGGTATATCATCTGAGGCTTCAGCAGCTGCCTGGAGCAGAATGGCGCCTAGTACATCTGTTCTCCCAGCCTTGTGCCCCTCTGGCTCTGTAAATAGTTTTGTGCTCCATGGAGCCAGATGACAAACAAGGTTTTAAGCAAGCAATGGGAATCCCTGGGTCCTTGCAAAAATCATTGGAACCTCAGGTGAAATAAATTGGTTTGTTGCTTATTCCTGAGTGTGTGAGAGTGTTTTCAAAGTTTTGCTAAATAGATGAATTGCAGAGAATCTATGAATTACTAACCAGACTTCTTTGAGGGGAGTTTACAGTTCATAGCCCACTTGATTGTCAGTGCTTCCTGGGCTGGGATGCTGGTGGGGGACCCTGAGAGAAGAAAGAAAAAGAAGAGATCTCCAGTTCCATTCAGTAGTATCCAGAGAAGTTTAGATGGGTAGCGGTTTCCATTATGCTCCAGTAGGACCCAAGCCATGGTAAGACAACACCATTTTATTCTCCATGGTTGTTAATGTTCTGGTCTGGGTCTCCCCTCTTGAAACATCAGGAGCCCCTAGACAAATGAGAGCATCTTCAAGATGAGTGAAAACACAACAACCAGGAGAAACAGGTCAAAACTTGGGGGGGGGGGGGTAAATTCAAAGGAAGTGTGAGGGGACAGTACTTCACTAAGAGGGTGGTGGGTCCCTGAAATAAGCTGCCTGAATAGGTGGTAGGAGCAAACTCTGTTGAGGAATTCAAGAGAGCATGGAATAGCTACATGGTTTTAAGCTAGAGGGAAAAGGGTATCAACCCAATTGGGAACAAGGGGACTGAAGACTGCACTGGGGGAGAAAAAGAAAGGGGAATGAGAGGATAGAACAAAGGAGCCTATGGGGAGGGAAAAGGGCAGACTAGATGGGCCAATGGGTCCTTTTCTGCTGACTGATTTCTTTGTTTCTATGTTTCTAATTGCATATTGTTCTACTAAGATGTGAGACTTTACATACTATAGTACAGTGGAACCCACTTATAACGAACATACTTATAGTGGAAACTCATTTATAATGGACAGATCTGCCTTGTCAAAAACCAAAAGCTATGCCAGTAATGTTAAAAGTCCCATTCATATCATACTCTGCAACCCTGTATTGCAGACACTGTGAGCTCCTCTGTGCCTGTTACTATGCTGCAGACTGCCTCCTGATTGTCACCTGATTATTCAACTAGTTTGTCTGGCACTATACAAACATCACTCACCTCACTTGATGCCTGTTACCTGACATCTTACGCTGGGCGATTAAGTCCTATACCCTCCTGATCCCCCAATCAGCACAGGTTCTGTACAGCAAATTTTATCAATCATGTTTATTGCTCAGCCCATGATACCAATGAACACAGGTACTGTACAGCAAAATTTTTCAAATCTTGTTTACTGCTCAGTTCCCAATTAACTGCAAATAGCAGTTCCCCATATGTTTGGTTGGCAGAGGAGGGGATATGTTCTCATTTTAACTCCTGTGTGTCAGCTGTGGTGGAGGAGATTCATATTTAAAGACTTTAGGATATATCGGGCACCCCTTATAATGGACAAAACCTGCTAGCACAAATGTGTCCATTATAAGAGGGTTCTACTGTATTTGGATACATGTTTATTGAAGTGATGTATCCTTCAGTCATCTTAATTCCCAAAACTTAGAGTTAGAATGCAGTTATGATTGGGACAGTTTGTCCTTTGCCCTCCCCTGTCATTTTTAAGGACCCCAAGGGGTTTTCTTAGGAGTAGAAAACAGGAAGTTATTATCCCTCTGTACAGACAGCTGGTCAGACCCCATCTGGAGTACTGCATGCAGTTCTGGAGACCCAATCTCCACAAAGACATAGACAGGATGGAAGCTGTCCAGAGGAGGGCAACTAAAATGGTGCAGGGTCTGCACCGGAAGACATATGAAGAAAGACTAAAGGAGCTTAATATGTATAGCCTCGAGGAAAGGAGGGAGAGGGGGGACATGATAGAAATGTTCAAGTACCTCAAGGGAATCAACAAAGTCCAAGATGGTAGCATCTTTCAAAAAAAGAGGTGTGCAAGAACAAGAGGGCACAATTTGAAGATGGGGGGGGTGGCTTAGAGGTAATTTATGGAAGTATTTTTTCACAAAGAGGGTTGTGGATGCATGGAACGGCCTTCTGGAGGAGGTTGTGGAGTCAAAAACAGTGGTGGAATTCAAGCATGCATGGGACAGTCATAAGGCCATTCTAGGGGGTGGGGGTAGGAAGAGGTAGGCTGCTGGTTAACTAGGATCTGCAGCTTATCCAGTAGGTAGGGAAATAGGCAGACTGGGTGGGCCAAGCGGTCCTTATCTGCCGTCAAATTCTATGTTTTTATGTTTCTCTGAGGGGAGCTGAACTAGGATGTGACAAGCAGCCCTTAATTTGTGAAGCCTTTTAAGGCTGCAGTGCAGTTGAAATGCAGTTTCTGGGTAGCAGAGTAAGGGCTGACCGGAGACAGTCAGCCCTTAGTTGAATTATTGAGATCAGCTGGGCTGATGCACAGATTAAAGAGCAACTAACACCATTGGGAAAACTTTGGAACACATAGGGCTGGATTTTCAAACACCCCCCTCTCACACCGAAATCAGTGCAGATGCTGGGGGAAAACTGCCTCAAATGGGGTTTCACCTGCAGAGCTGTAGTTTTCCCTGCAGATGCCGTGTTTTCAAAGTGGGAGCTGGTTGATGACCAGCTATCCAATTTATAGCAGTTTGTGGCAGTCTGTGGCCGCTTTTTCAGTGCAGCTCTGCCGGAGTGTTATGCCTGATGGGACCAGGCATAAACTAAAAATGCAGAGGAGGAAGAGCCCCACACCTGTCCTTGCACCAAATGTGTGCTCTGTTTCTTGGACGGGGGTTTTTGTTACACGTTATTTGGTAAGCATGCAATCTTTTCCTGCTCTTCCTGCTTCCAATTCCAACACTCCCTCTTGCTTCACCTGTCATCCTCCTCTCAATGTACTTGCTTCAGATAACAGCATCTATACCATTTGTGGCTCACTTCTTGGGCATGACTTACCACATGTGCTACTACATTACTGTACCTTTCGCTGCCTTGTGGGCTTTACGTGTGGCACTTTATCTAACTGTAATGTACTGTTTGAGCTACTGTTGCACTGTTTGCTTGATTGGTTTTCTCTGCATATGCTGAAGAGCTCACTGTCAATCCTGCTTGTTCTGTTTTGTAGCATTGTACTATATCTCTGTACTTGTATGTAACCATTCTTGATATACTGTACAAACCTTGCAAATGTCTGTTTGATTACGGGTCGCCCTGAAAAAGGGACTGTTTTGTCTCAGTGGACCCACCCGGCTACCAAAATTCAAATAAATAAATGGAGAGATGGGGTGGCTACATTAAGAAAACATCAGAGAATTGCATGTTAACATTCCAATTACCTGCTTCACTACATTCAACTGTAGTTTCAAGCAGGCAGACTAGTAAAGTTGTGCTGCAAAGCAGAGGAAAGAGAACACAGTGTGGGCCTGCACTGGTAGCTGCAAGGTCTGCTGCAGGAGCAGGCAGTCAGTGAATTTAACAAACTGGGAAAGGTACAGTGGGGATACATGAAAGATTTATTTGACAAGGTTTTTTAATTAGTGCTGGTGACAGATGGTGCAGAAATCCATCTTTATTTATTTTTTGCCTCTGGCAGTAGGAGCAGGTCAGAGTTAATTTATTAGACTGGGAAAGGAGAAGGGGAGTTTTTGAAGGATTTATTTGACAAATTATTTGACTGTTTGTGTTGTTGGCTGTGGGGCACCAAAATCTATTTTTTATATCCTGTGTGAAAAGTTAGTGACGTAGTCTGCTTCACTACTGTAAGTCTCTCAGTGAGGGTGAGGAGGACTTGGGAGGGTGGCAGTGGGTGGTGCAATGGGTGTGTGCATGTGTGCATGTGTGTGCATCTGCCATCGGTGTAGAAATCATAAGTCAAACAACTGGAGGAAAAAGGAATGCAGGGGAGGAAGGAGCAAGGAAACATTCCGCCGTGTCAGTGTCACTATTTTTATTAGTGAGGGTGGTAGTAGAGAAGGAGTCAGGACAGGGTCTGGGAGTCATACAGGCAGGCCAGTGGCTATGCAAGACAGAAGGACTACGGCTGGACATATGATATTCTGTCTTAAGAAACCATGGTTCATTAGTCACTAGAAGTCAACTGGTTCAACACCCACTTCAAGCAGCAGCTTTGCCAGCCAGTCATAGTTGTCCAGTTCATCTGGTGATGAACGCACCCTGAAACAAACAGAAGCACATGGATCTTTTACTGTTCCCTCTGAGTACTTTGAGTGACATAGGAGATCTGTTATGATCTATAATTGTAAGTCCCTCCTCTCATCTTGTATAAACAACATGACACCAGCTGCCAATGCCAGTTGCAAAACTTCTCTCTGCTCTGGGCATAGACGATTGCCTCTCCACCTTGAAGCATTTTACATTATGATGTCCCTGTCCCACAAAGAAGGTATAAGTAACATCACCAAGCCCAGTTCTGCTCTTCAGTCATTGTGAAAGGAAAGTCATAGTCAGTATGGGTCAGGCACTAATACTTCTGATATGTTGTCCTCTGAGAAAAAAGTGGTACTGTTTGGAATAGGATGTGGTATACCAATCCCGCAAATATATAAAAGCAAGCCAGTAGCTTACAACCAAAGCAGCTTGTAGCAGAGGAGTCTGCCAGTGAGGAGTACATGGAAGTGGGGCAGTTGGAGTAAGGGGGGGCATGAGAGTGAGCTGGTAGTGGTATGGGGGAAGCAGAACCACGTAAAGGTGAGGCAGCAAAAGGAAAGGTTAAAGATGAAGAATCATATGAGGCTGAGATGAGGTGAAAAAAATGTCAAAGAAGAGAAGAATTGGGGGATGAGGCAGGAGAGGAGGAGGCACAGACAGGAGAGGAGGATGAAACAGAGGTGGTTGAAAGTGTTACACTAATACGTTCCGATGATGACTGTCATACAGAGGAATAGAGGTCCTCAGAGGAAGAGATGGGTAAATTTTAAAGCAAATACTGCAAAAGAGAAAAGCAAGAGTGCAGGTTGGTCAGATGGAAGAGTCTAAAGTCACACACACTCCCAGATCTGAAATAATTAACCTCATTGTAACCTTAGTGCTTCTGATTCAGCAAGTGCTGACCAGCCAGGCAATCCAACTAAGCCACGTTATTCCATTATGGCAGAAAAGATGGAATCTTCTTGCAGTAGCTGCCCTACTGCTCTCAAAGAACACCAGCAGTCCAGCCGTGTAGTTAAAAAATGAAAAGATCTTCTGCAGTGTGGGATTATTTAGCAATGACTCCCACAAATCCACTGTGAGCATTGTGCAGTCTGTGACAGGGTTGAATAAGGCCCTGTCCCATTTGTTATGTAGAAAGAGTTAAATGCAAGGCTCTGTTCTATCCTCTCCTTTTCTTTCTCTTGTCTGGTTGTGCAACTAAACGTTCTCATGACACTTAGGAACTGATCACTCTGATGGGCTCATGATTCTCCACCTCTCACTGTCTCTCTGCCTTCACTTACTGTTTCTGTCTTGTCTTCTCCCTTGCATATCTGCAGTTATTAAAATAGATGTGAATCTTTATGTGAAACTGGGATCCCTTGGTTTGAAAATGTGTATTTATTTATTATACATATTGGAATTACAACCCTTTGAGTCAAGAACTCATTTCCAAAGGCTCCACGTCAGTTCCAGTGGATTCAACACGTAAACAGCAACACAAATGCAATATGATAGACAGAAGGTTACAGAAGTTTTTTGTTACATACCAAACAGCTAATAGCAAACAGTATTCATATATTTGCAGGTGTCAGAACAAACAACATAGAATCTTGAGCCATCCGGTGCCCAGATAAGAGTTACAGTATACAATACCAGTACAGAGGTCTATACAGTGCGAAATCTAGGCTCCAAGGACAAATACAGTAAATTCAGAATTGCAGCCTGAGATAAGGCAATTGTTGTCAAGTGTCTAGGAAAGGGGCCAGGGAGGGACCGGTGCACCTATGGGCTAGGATCCCGCTTGTGGAGCAAATTTGCAACTGCGGGTGAAGAAAATGAGGCTCTCGAGAGCGGCCTTAAAAGGACCTATTTTACAGTTTAATTGTTTAATTGGTATTTCAGAAAGACCTTTGAGCATGAGCTCTTTTACAAAGGTTCCACGTCTAGGTGGACAATAAGACAATACAAATATTCAGTGGTTACAGAGGCCTGATCATTAGGCATTAAAGAGCTATTACATGACAATTAGACAAATAGGAAAAAAAAAACTGAGCAGTTGTAATTGAATACTAAGCTATTTCTAATCAGTTGCCCTAGGTAGCACACCCCTGGAAACCTCCAAATCCATTGATAGACTATGGCAGAGTAACTGCATAGGGTTTAACGCTATCCCAGATGGCGGGAGGCTGGGTGACAGTAAAACAAGGGGGACTGGGTTTGAACCTAACCGCAGAGAGCGTGAGGTGGGGGGATAGTGAACCGGCGGGGGCTGTGATGGAGGGGAGCAGCTCCAGAGGGCTTTGTCGAGTATGGTGTGTGTGTGGGGGGGAGTTTGGGAGGGGCAGTACCAAGTGCTTTTAAAGAGGACTGATAGCTTACTTAAGCCCTTGGCTAGGCTGGAATGGAGGCAGGGTTCTCTAGGTTGCCCTGCTGGGTGTTGCCTTGGGGTAGGCCTGTCTAACAAGTGGAGCCTGAGAAGCAGGTGCATTTTGAGTTAGACATTAGGTGCTGTTTGAGGCCTACTTTGAATTGAGAAAGGCTGTTGTTTGTTTGTAATTTCATCAGGAGTTCATAGAGAGTGAGGAGATCAAGGAGGGGAGGGCATTGAACCAGTGTGGTGCCCTGTAACAAAAGGATCTCTGGGTGAGTGATGTCCATACCATCAGGACTCTGAGAGAGGCCTTAGTGGAGCCATGGGTAGAGGCAGAGGGGGAAGCAGGGTGGAGGGAGGTGGACACCCCTGGGGCGGGAGAGACCTAGAAGTATTTTTTTAACCAGGAGGCAGGTCTGATATTGTAACCGCTCTTCTAGGTTGAGTATGTTGGTCAGCGAGTATAGAGTGCATACATGAGTCCATTTGTCTGCACCAGTGAGGAGCCTACAGGCCTTATTTAGGGATAGTTTGATTCTCTTATGGGCAGTGACATCAGCAGCAGTGTAGACAGGGAGGCCATAGTCTACAAGAGACAGGAGAGAGGAGGAGACAGCCAATCTGAGGGCATCCGGTGGGAGGCAGTCCTTATGACGGTAGAGAAGGCCTATGCACATGTTAATTGCTGAGGTGAGCAGGTTGATATGCGAGTTAAAGGAGAGGGCAGAGTCGAAGGTAATGCCCAGGTATTTATAGCTGCTAACTTGTTCTAGTGGGTGGAGTGAGCTGGATAGTATATGGAGGGGTGAGTTTTTTGCCTTATTTTAATGATGGGCAAACAACATGGCTTTTGTTTTTTTAATGTTAATGACCAGCCTGCGGTCGTTGAACCAGTTTCCAATTTGACTGAAAGAGTGCTGGAGGGGAGGCCTGAAGAGAGGAGGGGTCAGGGTGGGAGGAGAGGATAACTGCATCATCTGCATATAGCAGGACTTTGCTGGAGCAGGAGTTGGGTAGGGCATTTACATAGAGACTAAAAAGAAGAGGGCCCAGGATGGAGCCCTATGGGACCCCGGAGTGGACAAGGTGGGTGCTGGAGAGGGTGCTGTTTATTTTGACACACTGGGACCTTGAAGAGAGAGATAGCTAGAGAACCAGTCCAGTGGGCCTTGGGAAAAGCCTAGTTGAAGAAGAGTGTCCAGTAGGAGTGGGTGACTGACTGTATCAAAGGCCTTGGAGAGGTCGATGTAGACAGCCCCTGCAAGGTGGCCTTTGTCAAGGGTTTCGTGAAGGAAGTTAGAGAAACTCCATGAGAGCAGTGGTCATACTATGACCTGGACAGAAGCCATGCTCTCTGCATAGGAGATTGTGGGAGGCAAGATATTCAGATAATTGGTCTGCCACTATTTTTTCCAGGGCTTTAGAGAGAGGAGGAAGAATAGAGATTGGCTGATAGTTTCCAGGAGAGAAGGTGTCACCACTTTTAAAGATGGGGGTGATCACAGCCTTTTTCTAAAGTAAAGGGAACTGGCCTAGGCAGAGAGAGCGGTTGAGTAAATCAGTCAGGGGGTTAAGTACTACATCAAGGACCTGCTGTAGGATCCTAGTATCCAGGGGTTCAGAGAAAAGGCTGGTAGCACTGAGGACTTTTGTTAGATAGTACCAAGAGTTTTGTAGTGAGATGGTCCTCAGGTAGAAAGGTGGACGAGGGAGGGGCTGTGGCTGGGGAGGGGAGGTAGGGTCGATGAAGTTACTAGGGAGAACTGTGCTGAGGTCTGAGAAGGCGGTGTTTAGGCAGTCTGCAATATTAGCGGGTCAGTGATAGCGGTTCCATTAGAGTTGAGTAGAGATGGGGAAGGGGAGTAAGACGTCCCATTTAGCTCCTTTATGTATAGTTACACTGTTGACATGATTCTAGAAAGCTATTTGGAATTTAGGGGTTTAACCTGAGATGCAGTTTGAGCTCCTCTCAGACTTGTTTGCAATTTTTTATGTAGAGTTATCAGCAGGAAACCAGCTTGTAACACTGTTCTATTTGCAAGCCTGCTCTGCAAAAAACTGACAAGAACTCTGATACATTTTGTGAGAAACAGGATGTCTCCTTAACAAACTCAGGATGAAGAAGTTAATTGTTACGCAAACAATTGTTATAAACAGAGCTGCAACCTTTGCTGAAGAGAGACTGGAACTTGAAATTGTCTTCTCTGTTTGTACTGCCTTCGTAAATAGTTATACTGAACAATTTTTATTTTTTATTCTACTGTTATTGATAATAAAACGCTGCATGTAAATTTTTATAACTGCTCCTGGTTTTCCTATGCTTCCTGACTTGTGCCTCAATGGCATAATCTGTGTTACAGAGAGATGAACTGGGCTCAGTCTCCTCAGATTCTGGGAACCAGAGTTCAGGCTGATCTTCTAAAGCATAAATGTAGCATCTTTGTGACAGTCGCACCAGTTCCCTATCCCCACTCACATTACACAGGGCAGCAGCAGGGACAGTTGGGCATGGGTGGTGGGATAAGAGTTTATTCAAGTGATGCAGCTATTGTGGCATCCAGCTGATACATCTCCAGGTACTTGGAAGGCTGCTTCAAAATCATCACTCCAGCAACCACAAACTTACAGTATAGGCAGAACTAGTTATAAGCAGTCAAAATTTGTGAAATAGCATCTATAATTAAACTAGAACTTTATGAGTTTTGTAAAGATCATGGAATTTTGTGACAATTTGATGGAAGCCATGTTCATAACTTTTGCCCAGCCATATGTTTAGCCTGTCATGAAGGACAATGAAAAAAGCTGGGTAGAGTGGTAATAAGGTAGTATTTGTTAGGGACTCCGCAGTAAAAGTAGCTTGAAAGTTGGCAGTGTATTCCAGAGCATAATAAGGTGAATTACCTGCCTACAGTAAAGAACAGTGGAGCATGATCCATAGCCAAGCATTGCAGCTATAGTGAATTTGGCCAGGATGCAACACAGTAACCTGTGACACCCATCTTCCCCACCTAAGCACACAGCTTGAAAAAAATCTTGCATGTTCGTCTGTCAGAACACCTGGATAAACACAATCTACTCTGCCTCCTTCAACATGGCTTCCACAAGCAACATAGCATCTCATCCACTCTGGCCATCTTCACAAATCATGTACTGAGCAACATGGACCAGGGCAAACCCATGGGCATGGTTTTCATTGATCTGTCAAAAGCATTTGACCTGGTTGACCACCACCTCCTCCACTCAATCCTGCTACGCTATGGCTGCTCCCAAGGACCTGCTGCCTGGTTCTGCAGCTATCTATCTAGCAGATCTCAGTCGGTTATCATTGGGAAAGTGTGTTCTGCCCCCTTCTCTGTACCCACTGGGGTCCCCCATGGCTCCATACTTGGGCCTCTACTCTTCTCCATGTTTATTAATATGCTCCCCAAGGACAGCCTTAGCTGTAACTCTCTTCTCTATGCCAATGATCTAGTCATATATCACAGTGACACTTCTGTGGACTCCATCACCTCTGCCCTCACACACAACCATTGCTCCACCCACCAATAGTTCCTTTCCAATAAACCACTAGGAAATGAAAAGAAGACAAAGTCTATGATCTTCAGCTCTAAACCCTTCCTCACCAAGGCCGCCAAAGCCAAATCCTTCCTCCGGGTGCTCACCCTAGCTGGCCCACCCCTTGAAAATGTCAACTTCTTTAAATACTTAGGAGTCACCCTCGACCCCTCTCTCTCTCTGTCTCTGAACATGTCAACCAAACAACATAAAGGAGCCACCAAAAGTTGGGTGTGGCTTATCAACATAAACATTACCTATCTGATGAAGCATTCCTTGCCATCACTTGGGGAAACCTACTTCCCCTCTTCGACTACTGCTCCCCGTTCAACTCACACCTATCCTCTACCCTGTTCTCTCAGCTAAACATGACCTACAATTCCATGTGTTGTTTTGTCCTCCTTGCTCCTTTCAACTCCCATCACTGCTCTCTCTACCAGACTCTAGGATGGCTCCCTCTAATGGGTCACTTTGACTATGCCGTGGGCTGTCTGGTGGACAACTCACTCCGAAACCAACACCTGCTTACTGTCAACAACTGCCATTCCTCCCATCCCCTTTTGAACTAAGCCTGCTAGCAGCTTTATCTTATTTTGTCTTGCTGAGGCATACCATTTTGGTACTTTAGGTTTGCTTATTGTTCACTATCCTATCCTGTCTTGCTGAGGTGTCCCATTTTGATATTTTATGCTTGCTTATTGCTCACTATCATATCCTGTCTTGCTAAGGCAGTTGATTTAGGTCAGGTGATCTCTCTAGTATTTAGTCTGCTCCAGAGTAGTAGCTAAAAAATTTGCTTCAAAGCCTTTCTGCCCCTAGTACTACTCTATAGTCAGGTGAACTCTGTTCTTATTTAGCCTGACAAGGAGCTGTACTTAAGGATTACTGCTTCAGGCTCCACTACCTATAGTACTATTCTGCAGGGATTAAGAAATTCTCCTCCATTGAGAATCCCTTCTCTTGCCAGCACTTGTAGTGCTCTTTGGGTGATAGTCTCATAATGAGGGCATATTACCTGCTTCTATACTTGTCTTTGCTCATCTTATATGTATTGGACCTGAACGTGAATCAAAAAATAACTCCTAGAGTGGAGAATGGCTCTCTTTTTACATTGTCCGACCAGGACTTTTCCTATCAAGTAGAAGAACTTGTATGTGCTCTAACTTCCGCTAGCCCACTGCTAGTTCTTCACCTGCACCAGCATATAGGAACTCTCCTAGAGCCAGCCCACAGGGGTACACCATCTTCTGCATACTCCCCCCTACTCCCATTGACTCTCTCAGTCAGGGTATTATTGTATGCAGCATCAGGAAAACTGGAAACTAGCCTCAGAACTCCTTATACTGCCGCAGACAAATCACGTAACCGAAAGAAGACTCAGCCACCCACACTTCTCCTAGGACTCTTCAGGAAACTCTTGTTCCTGCTTTTACTATGCTCAGGAAATGTTGAGCTTAATCCAGGCCCTCTGGCACCCATGGAATCCCCAGCAGTGCTACAAAGCCTCAAGGGGCTTAGATTCTTGCATGTTAATGTATGTAGCCTATTAAAAAAAATCACTTCAATTCAGGCCTGGGTATGTCATACTACTCCAGATGTTCTGGTGATTACGGAGTCCTGGCTCCGACGGGCGACCAGTAACAACGAAGCTAACATCCCCTCCTACTCTTTGTTCAGAGCCAACAGGCAAACCAGAGGTGGTGGGGTAGCTATTCACATCAAGGATAAATTCCCTGCCTCCATAATTGACTCAACCTCTGTCCCAAAAGAATTTGAAAGCTTGCCATTAAAGATTGAAATTGCTACTGGTGTCTCATTATGTATAATAGGATGCTACAGACCCCCATCAGCTGGACTACAGTTGTTAAAATATCTCAGAAACATCCTGGGTTCGGCATCTTCAGAGTATATCATACTAGGGGACTTCAACTTAGACTGGCTCTCCAGTGCATCCACCCCACTTAAAATGTTCTGTGATTCCCTTGGGTTGTCACAGCTAATAAACAAATCTACTCGTCCTAACAAGCTCAACCCTAATAACAGTACTCTCTTGGATATCATTTTAGTTAACAAACCCCATTTATTCTCCCATGTTGGCACCTTTTTCTCTGATATTAGCAACCATTGCTTCATTGCATGTGTAAGATCCACTCTTAAATCCACAACTGCACCAAAATTTTCCTTTTAAAGGTGCATACGCAACTTTGATATCCATGGGTATATATCAGAGCTAAGAGACTCCATGTGATGGCAGTACTTCTATCTAGCCAAGTCCCTGGCTACAGCTTACGATATTTTCTCAGAAATTGTGCTAGGGGCTCTGTTCATGCCAGAAACAAATTCTGTCGGTGGTTTACGGAAGACCTGAAAGATGCTTTGTGGAATAGGGATGTACTCTGGAAAACTGCCAGGAAAACTAATTTAATGAATGACTGGAATTCTTTCTGGAGGGCAAGGAACCTCTGCACCAAAATGGTCAGAGAAGCCAAAGCTAATTTCTACCACTCTCAGCTGAAGAGCTCCTCAAGAAATGCTTCCAAATTCTGGAGAACAATCAAAGACATTGAAGGTCACACCACTGTTAATTCTCTACCTACTAAATTATTGATTGACAATGCTGTCATCTCCGACAGACTGTCTATCCTCGACACTCTCAATAATCATTTTGTCACTGCAGGGCTAACCTTTGACTCCTCTCCCTCAAATATCCTCAGCCAACAACTTGGATTGGAAACACAAGAAAAAAACATCCCCAGTTCATCCTTCTCTCTGCAGTCTACCTCCCTGAAAGAAGTCGAAGATCTTCTTCTTCAGTTGGACACTAGGAAAAGTGCTGGGGCTGACCTCATTGACCCATACTACTTAAAGGTCAGCTACCATGTCCTCGCAGTCCCAATTACTCATCTCTTCAACTTATCCTTGTCCCAGGGTGCCCTACCGCCCATTTGGAAAAACGCACTTGTGGTCCCTTTGTTTAAGTCAGGAGATCTTAGTGACCTCAATAACTACAGGCCAATCTCCCTACTTCCAATCCTGTCAAAGATGCTGGAGAAAATAGTGAACTCCCAGCTTCAGAAGTACCTGGAATCAGAAAAATTGCTCAACCCATTACAATCCAGTTTTAGAGCACAGCACAGTACAATCACTGCTCTAGCCAAGGTGACAAATGACTGGCAGCTTGAATTAGACAAAAAAAACTGTGCACAGTTTTCTTGGACCTAAGCAAGGCGTTTGATACCGTTGATCACAGACTGCTTCTGTGGTCCCTCCAGAACATTGGTTTGGATTCCTTATCCCTTAAATGGTTCTCCAACTACCTCTTGGAATGACTTCAACAAGTAAAGGCAGAAGGGGAAGTTTCTCCACCAAAATCCCATTCTTTGTCCCTTGCTCTTCGCTACTTATATTAACAACGTAGATGCCCCCATCAAAGAAGCACAAATACACCTATTCGCGGATGATATGATATTCTATGCTAGTAGCCCCACCCTGATGTGGCCTGTAAAGCCCTTCAAAATGAATTTAATCTGCTGCAACATCAGTTTATAAACCAGAAACTGCTCTTAAATGCAAAAAAAAAACCAAAGCAATGTTCCTCTCGCCCCTTCACAATGCAATAAATCCTGCAATTGCTGGGACACTCCCGCAGATCACTACCATTCTAGGTGAGTGGTTGGACTATGTACCAAAGTTCAAGTACCTGGGGGTCTGGTTAGACCATAGACTTACTTTCACAGATCACTTAGAAGAACTGGCAAAGAAACTTAGACAAAGATTCGGTCTGTTCTTTAGGATTAATAATCTCCTCACAAGAGACGCTAAACTGAAACTGGTTCAAACTACCTTTCTTTCCCTATTGGATTATGCAGATTTTCTATATAGTCAGAGACCTGCATCCTCCCTAGCCAAACTCAATACGCTTTATCACAGAGCTATAAGGTTTATCATGGGTCTTCCTTACTCAACACACCACAGTGCATTGTACACGGCAGTGGGATGGTCATCCCTTGCTTACAGACGGCAAAAAAATGCTGCAGTTTGGACATACAAAACTATCTCAAATAAACTGCCCCAGTATATCTCTGTCTGTTTACCTTTTTGCACTCTGGGGAAGTATGCCCTGAGAAGCACCTCATATATCTACCTTTATGTTTACAAAGAAAAATCTCGCATTGGCAGAGCAGCCATCAGCTTTGTGCTCCCTCAACTGTGGAACAAGCTGCAAAAAACTTTGAAATTAATTCACCCCATCAGCCTATCAGCTTTTAAATCTCTATATCTACATCATAATAAGGAGTCCTGTGCCTGTCTACCCTAAATAGTGACTCCTATAAGTCCAAGTACACTCTAATTACTACTGTTAAAAGACTGATCACATCTATAATCGACTCTTCCCTCTCCCCTTTTTCTGCCCTCATATCTGTCCCTTCCACATTCCTTTGACCCTGGTTCCAGCTGTAAATTCTCCATACTGTATCACTATATATCTTTTTATATTAGGTTTTATTTGTGTTTGGTGCACCTGATATGTATATTTCTTTACTTATATGAAAAATTGTGTCCTACCCAAAACTAGCTGTATCTTCTGTTCCAAACATATACTACTGTCAATGCTACCTGCTGATACTTTGTATATACTGTATTATTGTATCTCACTTTATTTTTATTATTATTTTCTTGTGTGTTGCATCCCATGTATATTGTCCCTTGTTCCTTGTTGACAAACCCAGGTCCACCTCGAACATTAGCTTGCTCAACGGTGATCGCCTTGTTAAATAAATACTTTGATTGACTGATTGATTGACCTGTCTCCATATTCACTCCTACTGTCAGATAGAGTGGTCTCAAGGAATCTCAGGGCTTCATCAATCCCCCTGTTTGGATTATCCCGTGTCAGCACTACCATGGGAACTAGAGCTTTCTCAATTGCAGCACCCTCCCTGTAGAATAAGCTCCCTCTGTCTGTTCACTCATCTGCCACCCACTATGCTTTTAAACAAAACCTGAATGCCTGGCTCCTCATGGCTACAACCTGTCCCTGCTCCATGCAAGGACGCTGAAGCCTTCTACCAGCTATGCTCTTCCATAAACAAGTAGCACTTACCTTCACTCCATATACCTTTCCCTCTTTCCTCACCCCTGTCCTTCCCTCAGAGCCCTAAGACTCCCCTGACCCCCTGTCCCCTTCCCCCTTACCTTTTATGACACTCTAGCCTAACCATCCCCCCAAAATCTTAATCATGCAATAACTGTGCTGATCTACCTGAAGCTACTTTGCGCATTGTCCTTTCCTACCCATCCCATCCCTCACCACCCTCTTGCTTAGCCCTAGCCACCCCCCCCCTTTTCAATCTCTTCTACAAGAAATGTCTCCTTTGCAGGTGTCACACTGTATGATATCACACAACGGATTGTTGCCATTACTATATTGAATCATGAACCTCTGTAATTATATACCATTATTGTGTATTACCTGTATAGCTGCACTAATTGTAAGCTACGTGAACAACTGCATTGTATACTGTTATTATGTGTAACCTATACCAACTGCTTTTATTGTGTGCTTATTGCTTATGTTTACATTGTCCTGAACCTCTTGTATTCCTTTTTCCACCGCCCCAAGTGGGGTGTGCATTTTTGTGTAGCATATTGTAAGGACTGTTTGTATATGTGCTGTTTTCTGCCACTATGTGGCCCAGGTCATTACTGAAAATGGTCCTCTGGATCAGTGCACCTACCCAGTTACCAAAGACTTAAATAAATAAACACTTCAAAACCAAAGGGATTAACTGCTATTGAAGCAGCCTTGTTTACTGCAGTAATTCTACTGCACTATGCTGCAGTTTTAGAGTACATTGCATCCTGGTCAGCACCACTGCAGCAGGAGCTGACTGTTTCTGTCCACATTGACATTAATGACTGAAAGAGAACAAGTTCTGAGGATAGGAGGATGTCTGTACTACATAAGGGATTTTCCTAAAATGAAAGGTATCTAGATCTTCTCTGAGATCCTCATAGTCCTTGGGCATATAAGGAATAACAGTGGACCATTAGGCACACTAACTCTTGTTGAGAGTTTGTTGAAATAGGGAGGGCATTCTGGGGCAAGGAATACATTCACACCCGAGACAGGCTGCAGCTTAGCCTAGAGGGAGGTGGGACTTGTTAAAACAATGGTCAGTGCAGTCAGGGGGATTTGAAGGGAAAGTTTACCTTTCTGCTTGTCCTTTCTTCCATGCGTCCTTTTTGACCACATTTAGCAGTTCACAATCAATTTGAAATTTTCCTTGTGTACATTACACTTTAAAATGTCAACATTATTTCCATGATTCTTCTGATGCAGCATGCCATTTTCTGTCCAGCTCTGTTGAGCTGCAGGTACTTCAGTTGCCTGTGCTGAAGTCTATGCCACACCAATGATAGCACTGACTCAGTAGTGCTTCTATGCAGTTCTGTCAGCTGTCTCCAGTGAAAGCCCATGCAAGGTCACTTCTTAAAGTATGATTCTGTGTGCAATGTGACGTTTTGTATAGCAGTCTATATACACATAACTAGCCTGTAAGTAAGATGCACATGGAAGGAGAGGACTTAGAAGCACTCACAGAAACCTTGTGGGGGAAGAAAATGATCAGGACACAAACAGTGAGGATTTCTGGACATTCCAAAGGGACAGATCTGACAAAAAAGAGTAGTTTTCTCTCTTTTTAAGTGAGGGTGTCACAGGAACACAGATTATATCAGGGAGATAATTCCAATGAGTCCATCTGATCAAGCTAAAAGTCACACGGGGTATACCAAAGGTCTACAAGGAGCTCAGCTCTGCTGGGGAAGTTAGGAGAGTAGCCAAATCAGAGGCGATAGTGATACACACATTCAGAAATTAAAATTACACAAGTGGAATTGTGGTGGCATAATCTAGTCCACTTCAATAACTTGTAAGAGAATCTGCCAATTAGTAGCTTGTGGCATTTTTGTCAAGTTAAAACTTCTAAACTGAATTACTTTAACCTCTATGATCGATTGCCAGTAGGAATGCATGCCAAATGTTATGTGTGCACCAGCACTGGCAGTAGAGTATTAGATCACGTGATACCTATGGTGGAGTAAGCAGCACATTGGTGCAGCTCCACTACCTCAAGACTAACTCTTCTAAAAAAATCACCCCTACAAATAATCTGTGATCTCACCAAACTGATACTACTACTGAGGGACAACCAACAGCATGGCATGATGGATCTCGGCAGCCAAGAATCCTTTCAGGAGTCGAGTAATATCCTGGAGAACAATGGAGACCAAGCTGTTAGGGTGGGGCTGGAAGCAAAAAGACCCCACAGAAGCACATCGCTGTTAGTGGCACCACAACATCAAACCCAGGACTCCTCCCAAGATCAACTACATGAAGACATACAAACAATTAAATCAGCACTTTTCTCCCTTATATCAGAATTCAGAGACTGGAAATCAACTTTGTCAGGGCTGACAGTCCGGGTTTCCAACTTGAAGCCGAAACTTCTCTATTGAAGACAGACTAAACAAACATGAACGCGACAACACACAGCTGAAGCAAACTCTGAAAAAGCTAGAGGAGAAGGTGGATGACTTAGAAGGCCACTCAAGATGAAACAATTTAGTTCTGCTCGGATTACCGGAGGGTGAGGAATGGCTTAACACAATAGCAAGCCCCTGTCACAATGGGCTCACGTATATCATTGAGTGGGCCCATAGATCAGTGAGACCCAAGCCGCCTCCAGATCTCCTGCCATGTCCAATTATATTTAAAATTTTAAACTACCTGGACAGAGATTTCATCCTGAAGGCTGCTAGGAGCACAGAGAGGATCGAATGGGAAGGCAGGAGAGTGCGTCTAGTTTTGGATCTGACCCTTAAGGTACAGCAAGACCGCATGACTTACAGGCCCCTGCAGGCAAAATTATGGGTGGGCAAAATTTGGCATCGAATGCTCTACCCTTCCCGATTGGAGGTTACCCTTTCCACCAGCACCCAACGATATGAGAATGCAGATCAAGCAGCACTGGATCTAGTTAAAAAACTGCCCTACCTCTTCAGTAAAGTTGGGTGAGTCCTGAATTGTTGGTGCAGAGGAGCTATTTGATTAAAAAGCATGAAAACAAGCTAGAGCTTATTTAGAAGGGGAGTGCCACAAGAATAACTTTCTTTTGGGATGCACTTCAGATTTAAGGAACTGTGAGACCCCCTTTTGTTGTTATAGAGTAAACGGGAAGGGCAAGATTCTTTCTTTTAATTTCTTATATTAGGAGGGGCAGATATCTTTCCTTTGTTTGTATGCAGTCCAACCAATATGCCTCTCTTGTTTTCAGTGTGCCCTCTGCTGGAGAAAAGTTTCATTTTATTCCCAGCTCGAACTATATTGCTTGAAAGCCTAGACCTTTAATTTTAACTGCACCATGGCCTGCCTTGGATTGGACAAGAATGTTTTCTCCCCCCTAAGGACATGTATAGGGGACATATTATAACTTTCAAACAAGATGTTGAGTCTGTACAGTTTACAGCTCAGTTACTATGTCTAAGCAGATAGAACAATGCATAGACTTGGACGTTTCTGTTTGTTCCTTCAATGTTGGTTGCTGTTTTACTTTTTTTTAGGTCGATTCCCTAGTAACCTCAAGGGGGGGGCCATTATGTATGTGAATATAATTATTGTGAGAACTCTTGTTCAAGGGAAATATGATCATTTGAAAGTTTGACAGTTCCAAAACAATGATGTAGGGGATGGGGGGGGGGAGTAAAGGAGGGAGTTCAAGCAGTAAGACACCTCTGCTGGAACGCCAGCCACTCCTAACTTCTGACCCTGTTCCACTGCAGGAGAAGAGGGGTTAATCAGGGCATTTGAAACTTATTAGAGGATTTTAATAGGAGGGCAAACTTTGTTCTCTATTCGATGGTGATAGCGATTACTCCTCCTAGGCATTATGGTCTTGTTGTTTAGGATTGGGAATAGGGCCCGGGTGTTTAGGAAGTTGAGGGATTTTCTTTGGGATTTGGGGATTTGGGATTCAGTTTATCTGGTTTTGGTGGGGAGGGGGGGCTTTAAATTTCAGTTTCATTCATACAGGCTGGGCGCACATGCAGCAAGTCACAATCCAAAGCATGGTAATTCATCCATATTCATTGGGAGTTGGAATATAATATCTTGGAACATCAAAGGAGGTAAAGATAATGCCAAAAAATACACTGTCCTTAGACATCTTAACCAACTCCGCCCCCATATTGTAATGCTTCAAGAAACTCACATTGGCATAGCTGATCTGGACAAGCTACGGAAAATGTGGGTTGGTCAGGTCTTTGGAGCAGGTTCAAGTAGTAGACAGGGAGCGGTTGTGATTTTAATCCATAGAAAGGTCCCATTTAAAGAAATAAAGTCCTGGACTGATACTGAGGGGCGTTATATTATTGTACATTGCCTCTTAGCTGGGGTAGAAATCCTGCTTGGTTCCATTTATGGGCCTAATGTCGATGCCCCTACTCCCCTTAATTACCCTAATATCTTCTATCCCAAATGTTCCATGTTTGTTAGGTGGGGATTGGAACCTGTTATATTCTAACAACATAGACAGATCTCTCCTTAGACGGGTGGGCCTTTCCCTGGCACAACGTGCCTTTCGGGAGCTTTGGACCATACAGGTTTAATAGATCCATGGAGATCCCTACATGCAGATGAGAGAGCCTATACATTTTATTCCCCTCCTCATGGGGTGTACTCTAGAATAGATTACCTTCTCCTTAGCTCTACATCGCTGAAGGATGCTGAGGACGGGGGGCATCCACCCCAGGGTACTGTCAGATCATTTCCCTGTCTGGGTCCTGCTAAGGACATCCCATTATAACAAGAGCACTGGTATGTGGTCCCTCAATACTCAAATGCTGACAGATGAGAAGATAGTGGATCATATGAGAGCTTTCATTAGGAACTCCTGGGACATTAACTACACTTCAATTCATGCAATAGATATTCTTTGGAGCTCCCTAAAAGCCATCTGGAGGGGAGAATTCATAAGATTAGCCACAATTAGGAAACGTAAACAAATGAAGAAGGTGGATTTGTGGCTGTCCCACATAAAAACCCTGGAGGCTCATTTAAGTAAATCCTCAGCAGAGCCCCTTTGGGCTGAGTTGCATTCCCTGAGAGCTAAATAGTCAGCTCATCTGTTAGATCTTGTACTACACTCATCTGCTAAGTGGAAGACAACCTATATTGGACAGAAAGAGAAAGCTGGCAAACTGTTAGCGAACAGGCTAAAACAACAGAGAGAAGCCAGATGGGTTTCAGCTTTGGTGGAAAAGTCCACAGGGGAGGTGATTTCAGATCAGGTGAAGATAGCTAACACCTTTTGGGACTACTATCAATCCCTATACACAGCTCCCCCTCCAGACGAGGAATATAGCGAAAGGCTCAGGGATTTTTTAGGTGGGGTGGAGCTGCCACAGCTTAATTCAGTACAGTGTGAGTCTTTAAAGGGCGAGATTGCACTCCAAAAATAGCAGAGGCTACAGATAGCCTGCCCAAAGATAAAGATCCTGGCCAAGGCAGCTTTCCCCCATCCTTTTATAAATGTTTTAAATCCGACCTGATCCCATACTTAAGAGTTTTATTCAATTACGTTTACTCTTCCCCATAAAAGAAATATCCATCTTTGAAACGCACATTGTAGTATTACCTAAGCCTGGAAGGGACCACACTAATCCTGATAACTACAGACCAATCTCATTAAGTAACATAGAGGTCAAACTCTCAGCCAGCATTTTGGTGAACCATTTGAAGAAAGTCTGGGAGACCCTCATCGGCCCAGAGTAGCTGGAGTTTGTATCAGGGAGACACTCAAGCAAGCATTTCAAGAAGATCTTCCACCACATATCGGTGTCTGGGGGGACCAACTCAGATAGGGTGCTGGTCTCCCTGGATGCCAAAAAAGCCTTCAACAGGGTAAGTTGGCCATTTCTCTTTGACATTCTCCCTAAGTATGGGCTCCTGGCTGAATACATTCACTGGGTCTCCATTCTCTACAACTCTCCATCTGCAAGGGTGCTATGTAATGGGGTAATCTCTCAGAGCTTCACTTTGACTAGAGGTACTCATCAAGGGTGCCCCCTTTCTCCAGTGCTATTTAATCTCTATATAGAGCCACTTGCCAGAAAGATCAATGCAGCCCTGGACATACAAGGAATAGGGATAGGCCCACACGAATACAAGCCTTCAGTGTTTGTAGATGATATTTTATTACATTTATCCCACTGGCAACAGTCTCTACAGGCAGGTCTAAGAGTTATTGCTAACTTGAGTGTATTAGCTGGGTATAAATTAAACCATCATAAAACAACATTCCTCTCCCTGACTCATTCATGTCACAGAGCAGACATCGAGGAATTGGAACTAAAGTGGGCCTCTAAGTCACTTATCTTTTTGGGCCTGGAGATTACTTCTGATGTTAACAAGTTGAAAGCACTAAACCTAGATCCCATGGTATCCCAGATACAGCAGGATTTAAACAGATGGCAAACCATGCCACTTTCACTATGGGGGAGAGTCAATATTTTAAAAATAGTGATTTTCCAAATATTAATGTATCTAATGTCTATGCTAAACATACCCTTACCCTTGGAATGGTTTAAACGGATCAGTGCCAGCTGGTTCTCTTTCCTTTGGCTAGGTAAATGACCCAAAAGAACAATAAATAAATTAGTCAGACCAGAGAATCCAGGGGACTCAATGTCCTGCACATGCTATTGTATTACTTTGCATTTCAGGGTAGCAAGTATTTGCAGTGGGTGAACTCCCAGAAAAAGAACTTTCCCAGGATATCCTGGTTGAATATAGAACAACACCTAGCAGACAGGCACCACCTATTCCTTAACTCTTTACCTTATACACCCTACAGCAAAGTACCCTGAGGCTGAAAAACTCCCCAACTGGAAGGGCTCTGAAAGCACACAAGCAAGTGTGCAACTTCTTCAAATTAAGTACCAGAAGGGACATAGGACAACCATTTTTTAATAATCTAAATGTGTTAATAGGAAATAGAGTAGCTACTCCTGCATCTTGGGATTGCATAAATATTAAGGCACTTTCAGATTTGGTTAAGGGGGATAAGTTCATTGCTGCGGGTGATTTTAGACAATCCCTCCACCAGCCAGAATTTTCCATTTTTAAATATATGCAGATAAGACACTTTGTGACCAAATTTTGTGGCTCTCCTCCATGGACAGCACAGGCCTCAGAGTTTCTTACAGACCTAACTCGCATCAATGCTGCACCTAGACCGGTCTCTAACTTGTATAAGAGACTGCATGCTAGAATTAGTAAAAGTACTTCTTTGATTGTATTTCATTGGCAACATGCAGCAGGTCTTACATACGACTCCAACACCTGGAGATCAATTTGGTCCAACATATATAGATTTATAAAACAAGACAGGCTGCGCTTGGACAAGTTCAACATACTTCATAACTTCTACTCCCCTTAAACTTTATTGTATTGGCCCATGACAGGATCCAACCTGCCATAGATGTCAAGAGGCAGAAGGATCTCTTAGGCACATGATTTAGTCTTGCCCCAAAGTGCAGGATTTTTGGCAGAAAATTGAAAGTTTTTTGGACCCTTTTTTCAGAGGGGTGGACAATTTCACCCTAAAAACAAGTTTACTTGGAAACCTCTCAACCATCACAAACAAATCCCATCAGTGCCCTATTTTTATGGCTTCCACTGTCTCATTGCTTATTTTGATGAGACACTGGACAAAAGACTCTCTACTTACAGTTAGAGAGTGGATTCAAGAGATATATGTTGCTCTCAATGTGGAAAGAGACATTGCTATCCAATTTTATCAACTTGCATCCTTTAAACAAAGATGGGAGCCTTTATTACTCTTTTTAGCTGGGAGGTGAAGGGATTTATAAGCTACTTCTTTACCAGCTCTCAGGATCAGAAGTATGATGTATGTCTAACCAAGGATCAATATCAGATCATATAACTCTGTTCAGTCAGACTTATCACAGCCTAAATTGTGCATACCGGGGAGAGAGTGGGAGGTTTTGAGGGCTATTGAAATGCACACATGGCAGACTGTTGCATTGAATATCTTGAGGCTTGGCAGGGTGGGGGATTGGGTAGGGAGGGTGGAGAGGAAGGGGGTCTTATACTGTATCCTATGTAATGTCAAATGGACTGTTCAGTACTTGCATTTATGTGTACTTGTTTTAGAAACTTAATAAAGTTTAATAAATTAAAAAAGCAATGGCAGTAGAGTTACAATATAAGCATTTATAATTTCAGAAAAAGTTCACACAATTCTAAACTGTGAAATGTTGAGCCTCTGAAACTTAAAAATCACTTAACCAAAGCTTACCATACGTAGCAATTTCTTAGACTCTTTCAAAAAAGCTATGCACGCTAACTCACAATTATCTAGTTCTTAAGGTGTCGGAGTTACTGTATAAGCAGAATGAATGAATGAACATGAATGAATACTTTATTTTTAAGACGTGCCTTTCCAAAACCAAGGCACTTTTACAATAGATCAATACATAAAATTAAAATAAAAACCTAAAATCAATTCATAAATATATTTTAAAAATCTGGATATGCCAGATTAAACAAATATGTCTTCAGGGCCGACTTGAAACTTTGGACAGTCAGAGGAATATTTTCACCAACAAATAAAATAAATAAAGTGTTAGGTGGTTTGAGCCCCTATACATTTAAAACTACTCAACTGAATGACATGTTACAGCATTTAGTATACCCTTAGAAACATTATCAACAGGTCCACATGCCAGGTTTAAGTCTTTTGCTAACAGGATGGCAGAGTTAAATTCAACTATATAAATTTCACAAAATCTCACAAACTTCCATTAACTTGTGGAATTTCATGAATTTTCCATAGAAGTGGAATTTACAAATTTTGCCTGCCCTATTATAGATCTCTTCAGAACAACACCTTAATATGTGGGTTTGAAAATGTATGCCTATAAAATGTGATTTGCATACTGCAGCAATGCATACAGTACTATCATGCTAGCTGTGCATTCCACTTGTATTTCCTTAGATTCCTTAAAGAAAAATGTTCTTGCCACATCCTAGACAGGAATGAGTAACATGTGAAACTGGTTCCTTGACAGATAAGCACTTGTTGAGCTTTGAACACAGCTCACTGACAGATAAACACTTGCTGAGCTTTGAATTCTCCTGGAGGAGAAGAACTAAGCATTATACTATTGCATTAATGTGGGTCTTGCGTACTATAATAGCCCAAGATGACTTACTATAGCATTAAAGTCACTAGATAGCTATACACATACAGAATAAAAATACTGTAGAATAGATGAGTTGCAGAGGAATAACACATTTATCACTATTAGTGAGTGATAAGACTCATAACTGAAGTGTGACAAAGCCACAAGATACTTGGAAAGGTTTTACCACTCATGTGGAGATAAATGTTTTATTCCACTGCAATCCGTTATGTTTGTGACATAGAGATACACCACACAATTTACCTTGTTTTAGTTTAAAATGTCCTCTCTTTTAATTGTAAACTCTCTATGTGGACCATTGTTCTCTGTGTTCTGGTCTAAGTGGAAATAACGTGTTCTAAGAGAAAATATAGAGGATAATGGATAGGCAATAGTGAACAACAATGATGTATTCACTTCAAGAGATTGTCATGACAACCTAGTAAACATCAAGAGCGAAGCTCAAGAGGTTTATGAAGTGAAGTCAGTGTTGTAGTTTACTGTTGCCCATCCATTTTCTTTTATAGTGTATAGACAATAGCTAAACAAACACTGAGCATTTCTTGAGCATAGCTGTCGTTTCCCAACACTGCCATTGTGAGCATTCTCCTCCAACCCCAAGAACAAGTCCTGGTCCTTCCACAGTCCTCTGCTCTCATATACTCATTTCTTTTTTTTTTAACTAAATCAAGCTAGTTGCACCTTCTACATTAGATTGTTACATTGCCAGTTTATATGTATGATGCTTAGTTTTGCAGCCAGCTGTTCACTGCTGCGGTCATTTCCGAAGAAATGAGCTATGCCTACGGCATATGCGCTAAGATGTTTGATGTCACTGTACCATCAATGTGACATACTCAAGATGGTACAACAACATGATGATGTCACATCGATAGTAACAATGCTGTTAATCGGTCAAATTCAGTTAATAGTAACCCCTACCCAACCCAATCCTTGTACCATCTGATCATGGTGCTTCTGCCCCCTAAGTTCCCCTCTTACATGATGCCAGCACCTTACTCAGCACATGGTCTCCTCATGTGTGTGCCTCTCCTCTTTTCCAAAGTGCTGTAAAAGCACACAGACATAACCTCTGACAATGCCCAGATGGGCTGCTACCTTTATATAGCTCCTAGTGCCTATGTTATGCTTCATATTATTTGACCTGTTGAATGTTAACTTTTGTTCACTCTGTATTGCCGAAATGGTACTTATGTTACCCCTTCTGTTTTGTTAAGTCACTGAATCAATATTGTCTGGTCTTTGTTAATTGGTTTTTAATACTGTCTTTGACATGGTGTAAATAAATTGTTATTCTGATGAGGAACCTTTGTAAATGAGCATTTCTGCTCAAAGTTGTATTTCCAAACTTTGAAATAAATAAATAAACATTCCACCATACACTATAAATATTTATCCCAAAATAACTTGATGTATTTTCCCAATGTATTCACAGATGGTGTGGTGTATACAGGTATGTAACTTTTTTTTTCTCACTTCCAGTGTACCAATGGAAGCCTGACCCCCTCCACCCCCCCCCCCACACACAGACACACTTTGGCTAGGGATTGCAATGAATCAGCACTTGACTCTCAAGGGGATGTTACACAAAAACTTTTCTATTTAACCCAGGATCTAGGGTGGGCCATGACATTAGGGACCTGCACAGTCATGATGGGGCACCAGTAAAACACAACACTCACAAATTAATGGCCTCTCCTTTAGCAAGGATCAAGTAGTAGATTTATTCTGTACACAAGGTAGAAAAGCAAACACTTTTTGCCTGCTGGGTAGAGATGTTGCAAAATTTAGTTTCACCAGTGAAATACCTGTGAAATCAAGAATTACACCCCTCAAAATATTTTGCGCAATTATGTACTTACGGTGAAATTTCACCAGTTAATTTTGCTGTAAATTTCACCTTACATTACTATTAGATTAAATTAGGTGAAATTGGGCTTGTCACATGACTTACTCTCTGCAGGTCACAAGGCTGACTATAAATTGGTAGGAAGTGAGTGATTCAGTTCTTTTCTTAGGTAGCTGGAGACCTGGAGAGTGGAGAAGCAGGCAGCCAGTAGCAGAGGTTTTTCTTTGCACTTTGCCATTGTGTGTTTTACATACACATGATATTTAGTTTAAAACTAAATGATTTATATTATTTTGGGGTATCTGGTGTGTGCTCATAATTTCTTTTCTGTGAGTGTATATGGAGTGTGTGTGTGTGTGTATGTGTATGTGTGTGTGTGTGTGTGTAATTCCCTCACTCTCTCTCTCTTTCTTTTCTTTTACTTTTCTGTTAAGAAAACTTTTTTTGGAGGGATAAAAAATGGATGGGAAAGGTAGGGCAAGGGGGACTGGGAAGAAGACAGAACCCAGTGTTTGCATTGACAGGCAGGTCTTTAGGTCTGAGGCCCTTCAGGCAGGAGCATGTGGTCCTCACTCCCCAACAGCAGCACAAGCTCATTGCCTCCCCACAGCAGCATGAGCCCATAGCCCCCCCACAGCAGCATGAGGAGCATGTGCCCCCCCACCCCCAACAGCAGCAGAATCCCATTGCCCCCACCTGCAGTAGCAGGAGAAGCATGTGGCCCCACCTCCCAGTAGAAGCATGTGCCTCCACAACCCCCCAGCAGGAGCATAATTTGGCTCCTGGGACATCAGCTGATGGTGGCTCCCCACTACCAAAGAGTGTCATCTGTGTGGTGTTTTTTTTCACCACAAACACTGAGGATGACAGTGTAGTGATCTGCAATCTCTGTTGCAGATCAGTAAGACAGGGGAAGAAAAGGGGGCACTTTGGAACTGGTGGCCAAAGGAGTCATCTGCAGCACCACCATCCTGTAGAGTAGCTCCAAAACAAAAAGAGGTGGCAGCAGCAGGAAGAGGTATTGGGGGTGAGTACACAGAAGGGGAATGGGGCCAGCAGGAGAAAGGGGGTCAGCATCAGCCTGGAAGGGGGCACTGCACCAGAAGACAGCAGCAGGAGGCAGCAGCAGCAGCATTACCCCATAGCCACCAGTGCGGCTGCCATCATGCTGCTGATGACGATGAACCCGCACAGCCTGCAGCATTCCCAGCCAGTCATGTTACAGTCAGCCAAGAAGTCCTGGCAGCTGTGTGCAGAGAGGTGGGAGCTCTGCAGTGTGAGGTTGACGAATTCCACCAGGGGGCCAGGTGGGACCTGAGGTAACTAATTGATGACCAACAGAAAATGTTGGAACTTCTTGTGAAGCTGAGTTATCAGGGTGGAGGTAGTGGCAGTGCAGAATTGGGGCCTGGTGCCTGTGCTGTGTAAGTTTTGATTGAATTGTCAATGTGGCAGGCAGCACAGCAGCTATTTTTTTTCTTTTCTTTTTCATGTCCTTTGTTAGTATCAGTCTTCCTCAACCACACCCTCTAAAAATAAGAAAAAACAAAAAAATTTAAAAAGTAAAATACAGTAAATACATATTTTCTGTCCTGTTCTATATTCTCTTGTTTCTTTTTCTTGTCCAGCAGTTTTGTGTGTTATGTAATGTTTATGCTTCCTTCTTATAGCATTCAATCTTTTCCCTTGTTTAGTAGATTTTGTTTAGATTAATTGCTCAGAACTGAAATTTCAAATCCTTACAACTTGAAAATGGATCAATATTTTTTCACCAAACCAACAAAAGGTAGCATTCTAGGGTAAGCTCTTTCTACCCTGAATTTTCAGAACAACATTCCAAACCATCTGGGCTGCAGATGACAGCAAAACACAACAGCCCCCCTCCCTCCATTTTTCCTAAATTTGTACTATCCAGATCTCAGACTTTGTTCATCTGACTGGAACAAAACTTTCCAAATCAAGAGCCCTTGTCCACTAAACTGCACATGCAAAATTTTGTGAAATTCCACTGAAAAGGGGCAAAGCTATTAAGATGCAAACTAGGGTTTAACGTTTATCGCCCTACTCAACCCTAAATATAGATGTGCTACAATGCCATTATAATACATAAATATGTTCAAAGATCTTTCTATATATGTGTGTAGAAAATATTATGCTTTTCCCTACTTGAAGCTGAAGAGGTGATACATTCATATAAATCTAATAAGGCCACTGACCTAGATTGTATTCCTGTTGATGTCTATAAACTTAATTTGAACATTTGAGTATCGACGTTAGCTAACTTTTCTATAAATGCCTCAGACATTGGTTTACTCCTGAAAGTTGGAAGATAAATGTAATTGACCCTCTTTATAAAAAAGGGGATGTTAAGGACCCCAACATTTTAGACCAATTAGTCTTTTGGATGCAATTTCAAAAATCTGTTCTAAGACTCTTTGAATAAATTACAATCTTGAGTGGATGAAAAATTAATCATTTTTAACTTTCAAGCTGAGTTCAGATATAATTTTTCTACCATTGACCACCTTTTTGTTCTGGCTCATCCAATTGAAACATACAGTATGTGCATATAAAAAACTGAAACTTTACACTGTATTTATTGACTTCAAGGCCTCTTTTGGCTCCACTGTTCGGAATGAATTAAGGGCTAAATTACTTGAATATGAGACAGATTCTAATTGTCTTCTGCTTGTCTGCCTTTGGTTGCATGTAATGAATAATAATATAAACTCTTGGCTTAATCCATGGTTGTCTGATAAAATCAAATGGCTAAATTTCACCTCAAGATGTTTTTGTTTAGAAATGCTACAAAGTACTCATAGTGCTAGTAATTTTCTGGGGCTTGTGGAATGATTTCTTGAGAGGAATTATAATCTCATTATCTACAATTATACTTTTAAAAAGCCTTATTCTAGTTTCACATGGAAAAGGATCTTTCAGACTTAAGAATTTACAAATTGACTCAATGGTATGCCACCTATAAAAACTGGCATGGGTGCAAACCATATTTACTATTGCCATTATTACCAAAGGAAAGACACTTATTAACAAATAGAGGATTTTAATCTTTTGATTTGAAGTTTGTGGAAAATAGATTCTGCAAAAATCCTAGTATTCTAAATTATATCAAATGTTTTTGTAAAAAAGGCTATGAAGAAAATCTTTGTCATATCCTATTTAATTGTCCCCATATGAAAAATAGACAGCTTATTATCTTGTAAATAGAGTTAAATTGTATAGCTATTCCCTACCTAATTGTATAGAACTTTTATTGAATCCATTGAATGTACAAGAGACTAGGAAACTGATTAATTTTCTGCAATGCTGTACTGAGGCAAAGGAAAACATATACTGTAATGTCAAGTTCTTCATTGTAAGGACTTTAACCTTAATTGGTTATGTGCCCAGGAACCCGACGATGTAAACCTCCTGAAAACACAGAACCTCAAGCAAATCATCTCATCCCTCATGAGGCACAATGCCCATATGCTCAACCACTTGCTGCTCAACTGGATAGCCACAAATTGGGTGGATACAGTCCTGCAGGCGGGTACATTGTCAGTCTGTATAAGTGACCACTCAGCTACTTACTTCATATTGACCACCAAACTCAAATCCCCTCCCCAAGTACTCCCACTCCCAGGTTGCACCTGTAAACAAGCTTTCAGCTTAGTGTGCCACTCCTGGTTAAACAATTGAAAAAAAAAAAGAACCTGTCTTTCAGAAATTGTAACTGCCTGAATTCCACAGATCTCCTTGAGGATGTAAGAGCATTGAACTGGTCTGCCCTCTACCTCACCAACAATGTGTCAGATGCAGTGCCCTCATTTGGATAGAAGACCTCCACTTCCCTCTCACTACTTGGAGGATGAGAGGGGGCTGCACCCAATGGATATCCAAAGAGTTACTCTCTCTAATGTTAAGAGAGGGACAGTAAATGGAAAGCTTATGCAGCATCCCCTTCCCCCCAACTCTGGAATGCCTATAGGTGCTTATATAACACTTGTAAGCAAACTGCCAAATCTCTAAAATGCAATTTCTACCTAAACCTTCAAAGGAACAACCTTGGTGATCCCCATTGCTTCTGGGCCTCAATCGGATCCTTGCTCAACTACAAGACCCATTGCCAAGTTACTGAACTCACCTTCCCCTTGGGTCCCCTGACTGATCCCTTAGTGATTGCGCAGATTGTTAACCAAGTATTTTCTAACCTCTCTACCTATCTTACCAAACTACACTTCTAGCAACCCCCTAGCCCTGGTAATCATGCTAACTACTCCCCCTCCATCACCACCCCATCCAACACCCCCACTTCTACTTTAGAGCCATTGGCCTAGGTATTACCACTAAGTTCCTGAAGTCCCTCCCTGCCAGGGGTAGCCCTGGCAGTGATGGGCTTTTTCCCCTCATTCCTTAGGCTCATCTCTCTGGCAATCATTGAACCCCTCACCTTCATATTTATCCATGCCCGCTCCTCATCTACACTGCCGGTCTCTTGAAAACATGCTAACATTGTGCCTATTTTCAAAGCAGGCAATTCCCTTTCTCCTGATAATTCTAGACCTATACCCCTCCCCCACCTGAGCAGGCTACTGGAAAAAATTGTGCACTTTCAACTCTCGGAGCATCTTGGACAGTATAATCTGCTGTGCCCCCAGCAGCACAGCTTCCAGAAGCACCACAACACCACATCAGCCTCATCCTATTTCTATACCCATGTCCTCAGAATCGTGGACATGGGTAAAGCCACTGGTACTGTATTCATGGATCTGACTAAAGCCTTTGACCTCATTGACCACTTCCTCCTCCATGCCACTCTCCTACACATTGGTTGCTCTGCTGAAACAACAGTTTGGTTTAGAAGCTACCTCAAAGGTGGGTCCCAGTCTGTTACAATTGGTACAGCCTCCTCCTCTGCCCTACCAGTTTCCATAGGGGTTCCTGAAGGCTTCATCATTAGCCCCTACTTTTTTCCATTTTATTAACGCATTCCCAGCTGACAGCCTCATCTGTGAGGCTCTCCTTTATATGGATGACCTTGTTATTTACCATAGTGACAAGTCTCTTGCAAACATCTCCTACACTCTTACACTTAACTATGGTGTTGCCCACAGTTGGTTTCTTTCCAACGGACTCTTGATAAATGAAAAGAAAACAAAAGCAATGATATTTAGATCCAAACCTTTCCTCACAAAGGTCTCCAAGGCAAATTCCTCCCTCCTTGTACCCACACCTGCTGCCCTCCCAAAAAAATGTCCCTAGTTTCATATACTTAGGTGCCATCCTGGACTCTGCACTTATGTTTGCAGACCACGTCAACAATTCTGTGCACAGAGTTTATCAGAAGCTAGGTGCCTCTTATCACCTAAATCAATTCCTGTCTTATGAGGCACACTTAGCAACTGCACAAGAAAACCTTCTATCCCTCCTTGAAAACTGATCTCCCATCTATTCTCTCATATCCTCAGCTCTGAGCTCTAGACTGAATTCAGTCTACAACAGTATCTGTTACTTTGTCCTCCATGCCCCCTATTCTACCCATCATCGTGTGTTGTATCTGTCACTTGGTTGGCTCCCACTGCAAGGACGGTTTGAGTATGCCCTTGGCTGCTTAGTTTTATTTTTTTATTTATTTATTTTTATTTATTAACGTCTATGATTACAATTACCTTTGAGCCAAGGCTTTTTTACAAAGGTACCACATCAGGATAAGAACAAACAAGCAAGACATTAATTATTGCAGGATAACAGGTTACAGTTGTTTATCATTACATGAGTACCTACAGATTGGGTGGTACTAGGACCATGCACAGGACAGGGATAACACTGATAACAAGAACTTGGTGAGACACGAGAAGAAGATGCTGCCAGAGACAATTGTCAAAACACACAGGAAGTGCAAGTGGAAAGTGCAAGTAAGAGGAGGAGGAGGGGGAAGGTAGAGGGGGAGAGTGGGGGGTGGGTCAGAAGGGACAAGTGTCAAAAGGGAACAGCTGGTTAGAGAAGACAGTCGCATGTGCTAGCGGCAGAGAGGAATAGGCGGAGGTTAGAAATGAACAGGCCTAGGTTAGGTAGGGAGGAGATGTCCCTTGACAATACTCTGAGAGGTGGCCACCTTTCCCCTACTCATCCCTCCTCACTGGCAGAGTGGCAGCTAGGAGCCTCCGCAAATCATCTGTCCCCCATCTGGTAGTTACACAAATCTCCTCTACCATGGGCGGTAAAGCCTTTTCCATCTCTGCCCCCTCCCTATGGAACAGACTCCCCACTTTGCTCTGCTCTTCCACTTCCAATCTCTCTTTCAAAACAATTTCAAAGACTGGCTACTGTGTGAAGCCAAATGCCACTGCTATCCCAGGTAATCTCTAGCATCCTCTCCCTCTGTCCACACCTCCCACCCATTAATGGGGTCTTGTTCTTTCTACACTTACCAGTTCCGCTTCTGACCTCTTGCCCCACTTTTCAGGGCTGCTGCTGTCACCTCCCTACTCTAAGTCCCAATGTTATTTGCTATGGGGAAGTGTTGTACTCAATTTCCAAGTTCCAAACTGATTGTTGACCTGTGCACTATTATTGTACCTAAATTCATTTTGCACTTTATGTATCATATCTGAGAATTATGGTTTGGTCTCTGTGTTTTGTGACTTGTATTTTGGCCTGTTGCCTGGCTTGTAACTATGTATTTTTAACCTGTATGCTGGCCTTTTTTAGCACCTTGTATCTTATGTAATTGCACTTTATGTATCCTTGTTCTGTAATTTCCTGCACCTCATGTTGAGGCCTGTATTTACCATTGTTCTCCACACCAGTATTGCTTACTGTGTCATGCTGTGCCTCTGGTCGTGCCTGAAAATGGTCCTTTGTATCAGTGTACCCACTTGGTTATCAAAGACATAAATAAAATAAATAAATAAAATAAGTTACTGTATGCTATGCTACCTGCACAATCTAGCTATCTAAAATCATGTTATATTTATATGTATGTAATGGTAAGTCATAAGTATCCTGTACTTTTTAATTAGTTTTGAAATGACATATGGTTGAAAAGATAAAGCACTTAACTAAACTGCTGCAGGAGCAGACTACATGTCTGCCTAAAGTGAAAGTGAGAAACAGAGCACCTATTTACAATAAATAAGGTAATCATGTGCTATCCAACTAACAAATTACAATCAGCAGGCTGCAGCTGAGAGAGAGACTTAGCTATTCTGCAGTTCTGCATGAAACAGAACTGGTGCCATTAGTTCATCTCAGAAACTGCCTATCCACTACCACAGCCTGGTACCAGTCACCGCCTCTCAGGACAGGATGGCAGGGCATGTAGGGTGGGGTGGATTCCTTTGAGGTCATACAGGGAGAATTCCCTCAGTGAAGGAGGTTATCAATCAACTGCTGATGCCAGGAGAGGCTCTAAAGAGCATCAGAGAGACAGCTGATACCCTGTGACATCAAGTGGCATCATAGACTGGTGTGAGAATGGAAAGAAAGAGAGTGAAATCAGCCAGAGAGGGACACACTGCAAACTATGCCACCACCTCTGCACAGTGAGGAAGAGCCTCTGGTTTGGGAAACTGTGTAGACTCAGGGTTTCCCCTGCAACCACAGCAATTTTGTGAAATATTTGGAGAACATTTACTTGACTTGGCTATCCAGCTAGGATTTACAGATACTTAATTTGGGTTCTGTGAGCATTCTGGTTTGTGGTTTAAATTTATAAGCAGTACTTTATTTGTTTAAGTGCTCCATTGCCAGTCAACAATGTGCAACATTATCAGGTTTTTTCCATTTCCACAGCTGGGTACCAGTAAAGCATTAGGAGCTAGTGCTGTGTGGAATGCAGAATTCCACAGGCAAAATTAGTGCAAATGACCATTCCACCAGGGGAATTTCTATTGGGATTTCAATGGTTAATCTTCAAAATTCCGCCTGCTGTGATCCAGGGAATAATATTCTTAACGAAAAAGTTTATTTGTATGGCACATTAGCCTTCACAATCTATATTACTAAAATCATGACATTTTAAATAGAGACATTCATACATGTAAGATACAATAATTAGAAACACACAACATACAGCTCATTAAACCACAGCATAAATGTCTTCAGTTTAAATCTATAACAAAAATATTTGATTTGCCTACCAAAATTTGTCTCCTTTTTTTGCCTAAACCATAAAAAAATCTTGCAACTCTAGTAATGGTCTCTTCATCTGCAGTGTGCAGTAAAATAACTGTAAACAATTCTTTTTCTATTTTGTATAAATTGCTCAAACATGGTGTGAGCCAATAATTCCTTTCATTCTGATACCATGGGCAATTCCACATTGCGTGGTTTAAATTTTCTTTGCTCCCAAACAAACAACTACAATCTTCCAGTTTCTTATTTAGCTTATTATGTCTAACAAATAGAATATTGCTCAGAAAATATTAAAATTTATATCTAATAAAGTTTACCCGTAATTCATGGTTCTCCAAAATCCTCAGGTATGTCTTAAACCCAAACCCCACATTATTCTTGCAAACCACCTAGAGTACGTAGAGTTACCAATAGACTTCTCATCAATTTTATTCCAAAATAGACTAGTCTTTTTGATGATATATTTATTATACTTGTAGCTAATTAAAACCCCCTTATCTAGCTATCTCTTTAGAACTGAAAGATTGTACATATCCAATTTTTTACAATATTTTATCATACCATATATTTTTAATATCAAGATATTTCCATCTCTTTTTCTTCTTCGAACAACAATGCACTGGAGCCTCTCTAGGTATTTTGTGAAGTCTCAGCCAAAAATAAATTTTCCTAGAATCAGCTATTGCCATTATATTCGTCAGACCCAATTCAGATCGAATATATGCCGAAGGGCATGAGTTCCCTATTCCCATTATTTTCCTTAATGTTTTAAATGCTGGTTTAGAAATAATTTGTATATCTTTTGAGTCCCAAATTTCCACACCATATAAAATCTGCATTTAAATTTCACTGTAATCACTTGTAATAAAGGTTCTATAATTTTCCCACCATATTTATAGTTAAAGCTCTCCAAACCCATCATTGTTCTTTTCTCTTTCTCCATAACAACAGAGAGATGTGCAGACCAATTTACATTTTTATGTACTGTAATCCCTAGGTAGACATATGAATCCACAGTTTCTAGTTTATGTTGGCCTAAACACCAATATTTAGAAGATTTAAGTTTCTGTCCAAATATTAATTTATTTATTATTTATTTATTTATTGAATTTTGATGACCGGGTAGGCCCACTGGGCCTCATAGGTCCCTTTTTCAGGGACAACCCGGGAGTTACAGGACTAGTATGATACACAGTTAGTACAGATATAGCATATGGCATGCGACATGTTAACATATATATATAGCAGTGATATATTACATAGCAGGTTACATCGATTATTGAAGTGAACAATATAGGAGAGCCAGAGCCTTAACTGGGTCACAATTACCTGAGTAGAATACTTTGGGAGGAGAGACGCTACTGCCAGCTCAGGTGGTAGTGATGTAAGTGCTCAGGCCGGCGGGTAGTGTGGAAGTATCAGGTAATGTAGCATTGGCATTGACTCATGGCAAGCATGTGTGCCTTGAATCTTGTACAGAAGCATGCTAGTGATGTAGCTTCCTGAACATCTGGAGGAAGGTTGTTCCAGAGGGAAGGGGCAGTGTGGGCAAAGGACATGTCCCCTGTCTTGGTCCTTACCCTAGGGACTTTGAGGAGAGTTTGGCCCAAGGTCCATAGATTGCGAGGATTTTGCTTAGCAGTTATGAACCCTGCGAGGCTAGGGGGAGATGTAGAGCTAATTAGCTTATGTGCTAGGCAGAGCACTGGGTACCTGAGATGGGCTTTGAATGATGGCCAGCTGAGTCATGCTAGTGAGTCACAATGGTGGCTCCTAGAGTGTGACTGTGTGGCAAAGTGGACCACCTTGTTGTACAAAATCTGTAACTTACTGAACTCCAGCTTGGCCACCCCTGAAGTATCGGGGCAGCATAGGTGAGTGTTGGGAGTAAGACTCAAGAGGCAATGGCAGTCCTGGCTACAGGGATCAGCTGATCTTTAGGATGATACAGTGTACCAAGTTTACCATGGATGATTTTGGTGACTTGGTCAACATGTTGCTTTAGCGTGAAACCTTGGTCCAAAGTAAGGCCAAGGTATTTTGTGGAGGCAACCACTTCAAGTTTGTTACCTGCCCTGGAAGTGAGTTGCAGGAGTTGTGCTTTGTTTTGGCAAAGGGATCAGGGTCCAAACAACATGGCCTTGATTTTGGTAGCATTAAGGACCATTTTATTCTTAATAAGCCAGTCCTCCATAGTGAGAAAGTCCTCTTGGAGGGATGGATCCAGGTCATCCAGGTTGACAGCGGATCTGTAAATCACGGCATCATCAGCGTACTGGATGACATTACTGTTCCGGCAGTGGTTGTGCTGATCATCTATAAACAAGGAGAACAGGAGTCTGCTACTAAAGTATAAGAAAACCAAGGCCATGCTACAATCTAGCCCCTACAACAAACACAAGCATGCTCCTCTCGTAATCACCAACAAGGCTGGTGAGCAGATTGAGCAGGTGCACTTGTTCAAGTACCTTGGAGTCACCATTGATGACTCTTTCACTTATACACACCATGTAGACTCCCTTGTCAAAGTGGTAAACACAAAGATCGGGGTCCTCTATAGGCATAAGAAATCCCTCACCCCGGAAGCACTCCGAATCTCAGTCTCCAGCTCCATACTTTCCATGATAGACTACGGGCTGGTGGTCGATAGAGCTGCTACTGATACAGTGCTCAAAAGCATCCAAATTGCACTCAGTAATGCATGCCGCCTGACCCTGTGTGCAGATCACTACACTCGTACTTGCACCCTGTATGAGCATACAAACTGGCTTAACCTAAAAGACAGGATCAAATACCAAACTTGCCTCCTGGGAAAGAAGGCACTCCTCAGAAAAACCCGACCCTGTATAGGAAACCTGCTCAAGGCTTCTCTCTCAACACACATCACCCGACGGAGGAAGAATGGAGCACTGTCCATACCAGTCTGTAGAACCTCACTAGGGCAGTGTGATTTCTCCTATCGGGCCCCCCTCTGGATAAATGAACTCCAGATGAAATTACAAACAAACAGCCTGTCTCAATTCAAAGTAGGCCTCAAACAGCACCTAATGTCTAACTCAAAATGCACCTGCTTCTCAGGCCCCACTTGATAGAAAGGCCTACCCCCAAGGCAACACCCAGCAGGGTTACCTAGAGAACCCTGCCTCCATTCCAGCCTAGCCAAGGGCTTAAGTAAGCTATCAGTCCTCTTTAAAAGCACTTGGTACTGCCCCTCTCAAACCCCCCCCACACACACACCATACTCGACAAAGCCATCTGGAGCTGCTCCCCCATCACAGACCCCCGTTTCACTATCCCCTCTCTCTCTGCAGTTGGTTTCAAACTCAGTCCTCCTTGTTTCACTGTCACCTAGCCTCTCGCCATCTGGGTTAGCGTTAAACCCTATGCAGTTACTCTGCCATAGTCTATCAACAGATTTGGAGGTTTCCAGGGGTGTGCTACCTAGGGCAACTGATTAGAAATAGCTTAATATTCAACTACAACTGCTCATTTTTTTTCTCCTATTTGTCTAATTGTCATGTAATCACTCTTTAATGCCTAATGAGCAGGCCTCTGTAACCACTGAATATGTGTATTGTCTTATTGTCCACCCTGACGTGGAACTTTTGTAAAAGAGCTCACTCTCAAAGGTCTTTCCGAAATACTAATTAAACAATTAAATTAAACAATAGGAAGGGACCGAGTATGGACCCTTGTGTTACCCCCTCCTAAGGGGCAGTGGAGCAGAGATTTTGTCCTTCCACTTGACCCTCTGAGAGTGACCAGTAAGGTAGAAACATAGAAACATAGAAGTTGACAGCAGATAAGGACCGCAAGGCCCATCCAGTCTGCCCATTTCTTTTTCTACCTTATAAATGTGCCATTTGCCTTTGCTGTGTCAGTGGCCTATCTATTCATAGTCATTTGTATTGCTCCCTTATGCCTATTCCATGCCTGTTTGAAGCCCTGCACTGTATTCATAGCCACCACTTCTTGTGGTAAGCCATTCCATGCATCCACCATGCAACATGCCATGTAGCTTTCACACCATCTGAGGGCATGAGTGTCCAGGCCTATGTTACACAAATTTTGAAGTAGGAGTTGGTGGTCGACCAAGTCGAAGGCCTTGGAAAGGTTGATGAAGACCACTCCTGTATTGGACCCTGAGTCAAGTTCCCTAAGCACATCTGCTGAGAACTTAGTTAGGGCAGTGTTAGACCCATGCTAGGCTCTGAAACCATGTTGAGCTGGGGAAAGAAGCAGGTGTGCCTCTAAGTATTCACAGAGTTGGGTGTACACCAGTTTCTCCTGAATTTTTGCAAGGGTACAAAACAGGGAGATTGGCCTGTAGTTGCCGATCCATTCTGTGGGCCCACCCTTGTGAATAGGGATAGTATGGACCTGTTCCCACAGCTCTGGGAAAGTCCCTTCTAGAAGAGACCTGTTTATGAGCCAGGTAAGAGGCCTTGTGAGTGCTGGGGCACCGTCCTTGAGTAGTCTAGCTTGGATACCATCAGGCCCACCTGATCCTCTTGTTTTCAAGGACATTAGAAGGGTGAATACTTCCTTAACCTTAGCTAGCCTCAGATGAAAACATGGGCGAGCTAGGTTAGGAGGTTCCAGAATGCGGGACTCATTTTTGGACACTGGGAGTCCAGCCTTATAATCATCAAGATTAATGAAATTGCTATTAAGGGCCTCAGCAATGAGGGTCCCATCATTCAGTAACTGCCCATTAGCCACTATGGGGCCTGGGGCTGCCTTTCTGTTTCCTTTTATCAGCTCACTGATGTGCAACCAGAATAACCTTGGGTTGCCTAGGTTAGTTTTCTGGAGGTGATTGATGTAAGCCCTTTTTGCTAGTTTGACAGCATGTTTACTTTGGTTTCTAAGAGTTCTGTAGGTCTGAAGGTCAGCTAGGAGTGTAGAACTCTTGAACTTTTTCCAGGCTTTGTCGCAGCGGATCATCAGGGCCTTTAGTGGGGGAGTAATCCACTTGTAGCAACTGCCATTAACATGATGGGACTTCACTGGGGGCAAAGAGATCTGCAGCCCTCATGAGGGATTTCAGAAAGAAGTTGACTGCCCCGTCCAGGGTAGGGAGGTGTTGTAGTGGACTCTAGTCAATGTCACTGAGAAAGTTATTATAATGCTCTGGTGAGAATTTAGGGTAGTCCCTCATTTTGAGGATTCTAGGTTGAATCCTGTCAGCCCTGTTCTTCCAGACACAGAAGATGGGCGAGTGGTTGCTCAGGGTATTGGTCATAGTGCCTGCCAGTTGAATATTCTTTGGGTTTGACACCAGAGCCCAGTTGATGGTTGAGTGCCTTCTCATTCTATGATTCAATCTGGTATGTTCAGTAATGATCTGGGTGAGCTTTACCTCATGCAGCAGGCCATTGATGGATGACTTAGCCTTCTGGGCCCAGTTCAAGTTAAAATCCCCCAGTAGGAGGAGTTCAGATGTGACCTCTGTGGCTAGGGCCTTCATGAGTGTCTCCAGGGATGGGAGAGCATTTTTAGGGGGGCTATATACACACCCAATGATAAGGTGCTTGACACCACCTACAGTGAGCCATATAAAGATCGATTCAGTTTCAGGGGGCATGCTATGCAGTATGATGATCTGGGAGGAGATTATGGTGTCCTTCACGTAGATGAGCACCCCGCCCCCCATTTTCACTATTCTGTCTTTTCTGTAGTGGACATATCCTGAGACAGCTTCTTCGTGCTTGAGGACCTGGGGTTTCAGCCAGGTCTCCGAAACTGCTAGCACGTCTGGTTTATATAGGTCAAGCCACACTTGAACTTCATGTATCTTTGGCTGAAGGCTACATATATTCATATGTGTGATCCGCATCCCCTTCGATGACAGCCAGGTCTGGTCTTGTGGGGAGGATATTGAGATGTTTGCAATTCCAGGGTCTTGGTTCAGTTGGACATCACCCACAAGTAGCAGCAGGGCTGTAAGCAGGAGACAAAGGGTTAGGGTAAGAGATGAGAGCCTCACTTTGCTGGGTATACTCCTGGTATGGAGGAGTGACATGTAGCAGATCCTGTTTCTTGTAAATTCATAGGCAACTAGGAGGGAGATAGTGCCCACAGGGGATGGGGAGTAGTAGTGGCTGGCAGGGTGTGCAGCAGGTCCCCGAGGACCTTGGGTGTTAGGGTCATGTGGGCTAGCAAGCCAGTCCATCCAGAGAATAGACAGAATATAGGTGGTAGCGAGGAGGAGACCTCTGTTTGGTTTACAGGAACTCAGCTTGCCAACCCATGTTAACCGCTGGCTGGGCATCCTTGCGTCAGGGTGCAGACACTGAGGTTTCATGCCTTTGCCTGGCGATAGAACAGATTGAGTCGTATGCAGTTTCGGGACAGACACCAGGCAAAGGGCAGTTTCGGGACAGACACCAGGCAAACAGCAGAGGAGGGAGACAGAGCGAGGTTCAGGACAAGATTGGTTAGCACTCAAGTAATAAACAAGTTTACTCAGGATATCTTCCTATCTGTTAGCTTTCTAGCAATACTGGTCAGCAATAACAGCCCACACTGTGCCTAGTTAACACAATTCATTAGATAACATAGGGATACATTGATTCGTACATTTCGTTAATCAGGCTAGCAATTAGATTAGTGTAGCACAATTATTATGAGTCGGATTGCTGACTGTTTGTAAGCCTACCTGTCCAGTTCAAAGCAAGGATTAAGATTCACACACTAGCTTGCAGAAATGTACTGACTCATATGGCACTTGCTTTGTAGTGAAGTGACAGTAAGGAGGAGCAAGTTTAGGTGAATGAGTCAAGTAAAACTCCATCTAGTATATCTCCCCCATCCCAATCTATTGGCTACTAGGAGCGGTGGGCAGGGCAACTGCGCATTTAATGGGAGGAGGGAACGGGGTGGGTGAGCGGGAAATATCACAACCTTTGTTTTATTTATATTAGTTGTCAGACCTAATTTGGTTGATTCATTTTGAACAAAATCAAGTTTCTTTTGTAGCCCTGCTTTAGATAATGAAAAGATAGCAATGTCATCAGCATAAGCCAGAGTTGCACAGATGTCATCAATAATTTTGGGAGAATCTGAATTTAGAATATTAACGTTACACAAAAGCTGATTGATATATAATGAAAATAGCAAGGGAGCTAGTACACAGCCTCAACATACACCCTTATTAGTTGAAAATGGTACTAAAAGTTCACCACTTAACCCAAGTCTAACTGTAGCCCGTGTATTAGTGTAAATTTGGGCTATCATGACTACTAGATTCTTATCTATTCCTCTATCTAAAAGGATTTTCCATAGCTTATTTTTGGAAATCGAATCAAATTCAAGGGAATAATCAATAAACGCTACATACAATACTTGCTTCGTTACTATTACATACTTTTCTATAAGATATCTTAAAAGAAAATTATTGTCACATGTCAAACAACCCTCCCGAAAACCCAGCTGATATTTAAAGATTCCCCCAGTTCTTTCTACTTCTGATCTAAGTCTCTGTAATAAAGTCTTAGAAAAAATTTTCAAGTTGACATCAATTAGTCTTATAAGCCAATACATCGCTGGGTCAGAGAGGGAGCCCTTATTATGTATTGGGACTATATTTGCCCCTTTCCACGATTCTGGAAAAATGTTCTCCTTAATATAAGTATTGTAAAAATGAGTTAGGACTTTACACCACAGTTTTGGATAATTTTAATATACTTCAGCTGGGATCCCATCTGGGCCAGGTGCTTTCTTCAATTTAAGTGTATTAATTGCCAGCAAAACCTCTTCATAATTAAGTTGAATCAGCCCTGAATTTGACACAATTAACCTATCTTGTCTGGTATGTATATTGGGATCCCAGAATATACTACTAAAGTGTTCTTTCCATTTATCTTCAGTTATTTATGAATCGATATAGCCTTTGCTATTCTCTGTTCCTTTAGCTATTAAATTCCTCATTTTTTTGGACTCTCTCTTTTTCAAAGCATCAATCATTTGATCCCATTGTTTCACTTGATATAATTTCTTTCTCTGTTTAATTACTGATTTATAATCTTTTTTGTGGAGGTTCAATTCTTGCAGTTTTGCTTTAGAGGGAGATCCCAAATATAATCTGTTCAACTTCCTTATATTACCTTTTGCTTCCCTACTTTCCCTATCAAACCATCCCTCCAGAGAGATCTTATGAATTCCAGGATTAACTGGCTTTCCTAACTTCTCCTTAATCCCTTCAAATAATACATTTAGTGTATCATTTAATATCAAGATATTCTCCTTCTTTGAGATCTTTACCATTAAGTCATCTATTGAGTCTTGAATCAAATCTCCAAGTCTCTCCTGAGAATTATGTTGCCAAATAATTCTTTTGTTAGCTCTAATTTCATAAATTGGGAATTTCTTAACAGGACTCTCAGTATTTTGATTATAATGACTACCCCATAAAGAAACCAGAAAATGATCACTATCAGCACGATTCAAAACTTTCATCTTATCCCAGATATTTGGAGGAACAATCCACAAAATTAAATCAACAGTTGATGCCCCTCTAGGGTTTATATGCATCCATACTCCAACTACATCTCTTTTCAATCTACCATTTAATGGGTACATGTTATATGTCTTCATAATTCCTATCAGATTAGGTGCCACATCATTAATTTTAGAATCTTTCGTATTTCTAATTTGTAGATTATCCTCATAATTGTAGGTATAAAAGGAATTATCTATCAGCCCATCAAAGCTTCCTATCTGGGCATTAAAGTCACCACCAATTAGTATGTCTTCCATTTGGAATAGTTCTTTAACATATTCTAATATTCCATCCAGTTTACTCCAAAAAGCACGCTCAAAAACCTTTGAATTATTGGGCGGACAATAGCAATTTATACATATAAATTTAAGGTGTCAGGTATCGACCTGAGTTACCAATATAGACTGTTCTTGTTTTAAACAATTCACATTCTTAATAAGACCAATTTTGAAATAAGATACAATACCACCAGAGCATCTATCCTGGTTTTCTCTTCTCCTGCCCAGTGAAAAAAATGTTTCATAGCAATTAAAATCAATTTTATCATTGCTCTCTTGCCATGTTTCTTGAAATAATAGTATATCAAATTTCCTGATAAAGGTCATCCAATCTGTATCACCTATTTTATTTTTTAAACCTGATATATTCCAAGATACTAAACAGATACCATTATTATCAAGGTTCTCAGATAAAACTGTTTCATTTATACTTATGTTTTTTCCTTCAGTATTAAACTGTCAATCAAAGTAATCTGCCATGGTCTGAAGCTTATTTACATTCTTACCACCCACAATTTGTAGTGCTAAGCTCTCATATGGTCTAATATTTGTAGTCCCCAGGATTTCAGATTCTACCATAAACAGGCCCATTTTATCCCAAATATATTCTGTTTTTTTGTATTTCATTTATCAATTTTTTTACCTTTTACAAGAAGTTCAATTTGACTGTCAAGTCCCATTCTATTAGCTATAAGGGCATGCTCATTCTCTATTGAGATCTGCAATAAGTTCTTGAAAAAATTAACAATCGCCTCTGTGAGCATATAGTTAGTTTCACCTTCTATTCTGCTCAAACTGAAAAGACTTAAGGAGGCCCATTCTTCATTTACCTCCTCATCTCTGCTTAGCTTGTTAAACAAATGTCTATTAGGGAAGCTAACACCGAAATCTTCATTCCTGACACACTGACTTGCAAGCCAAACGTGGTTTGCTACTCTGGGTGCAGAGCAATATACTTCCACTAATGAAACATAATCAAGTGGAGTTTATTTCACTTCAATTATATCATCTTTTAACAGATCAATATCAAACATTACCCTTATTGAATCAGTCATTTTAATACTTAGGGACTATGTAATGCTATTCAACCAGTCTTGGGGGGAGCCTAAGAACCTTAGAAAAGGGTATATTGATGTTCCTTCTATATTAGCTGTAGCTAATCCATTTTCCTGTACTCTAATTCCTAGCTCTTGATTTCCTTCATTATAATGAAATACAGTATCATACATTCCCATTTCCGAATTGAAACATTTAATTTCCATTTCCAACTTTTCCAGTTGGGTCATTAGACATTTATATTTTAAAAGCTCTTTATCAGTCCTTACTAATTCACTTCCTCTCTCCAAAGTTTCCTCCTCAGAGGCATCAATTACAAACACCCTTTAACAACTATTTCTCTCCATCTCTGCCTCTAGTATGTTATTGGTAATTTCTACTTATTTCTGTTGAATTCCCTGATTCACACCTTCTTTTTTTCCTGCCATTATTTCCCCTTTTTTAGATTGCTTATTCTTGTTTTTCCCACTGACAGTGGAGTCTCTTATGAGACGGTGCAGTGAAGCAGGATCTGGTTGGGACAGAGTGCCTGTCGGAAGGGTTGGTGATACCAAGATACCAAGAGTTACCAAAAAAAAAAAGGAAACGTAGAAACGGCGAGTTGTTTAGACCGTGTATGCCGAAGTGACAACTGAAGTTAAAACCAGTCCCTTGAAATGGAAGTTTCCCTCTAAGCATTTATATCACAAAGATAGTTTTACATTTATGACCTTAATCCAGTTTTTATGTGTCCTATTTTACATTTTTGTCTTGTTTTTGTCTTGTTTAGGTTTGTTTGTTAATGTCATTTTCCTTTGTTCTATTTGGCAGTAGAGGGAATATAGATTCAAGGATTTTCCCCTGGGTCTTGGATTCTTTGATTATATAGCTGTTTTTTTATGTATGTGATATATATGATATATTACTTTTAAAAGTTTTTAATGTCTATTTTAGCTTTTGGGCCATATGCAAATTTTTAACCACATGACATGCTGCTATAAGATGTGGCGGCGCTAACTCTTGCAGATAGATCTCTGCTAAGCAGCAAATGGTAGTGTACAGCATGATCAGAGAAAGGAAGAACTAGTTTGACTGATTTAGCTTTTTGTGGCTGTGTGTGATATTTGCCTTGTTGCTGTTCTACAGTCTGCCATTTTTTTAGTTTTCAAGGCTTTTCAGTGTGCTCCGTTAACTGACAGAGCACCTGATCTTAAAGTGCTGGAATTTAATCATGTGCATTTGTTTGTTCTCTCACTGAAAACATTTTTGCTGCACTTGTTAATCTTTGGCAACAGCCTTGGGCTGTGTGATGACAGTGTTTGATTGCATTTTGCTGTGTTTGGAGGAGAAGCAGCAGAAGAGTGAGTTATTTATTTTTTTGCATGTTTTTGTTGTATATATTGGAAAAATTTGATAGATTGTAGAGTGTAAAATGTAGAGCGACTAGAAAAGGGCAGAATGGTATTCCAACAATTTGGAAATTTGGAAGGAAAATAAAGAGTAAATTGCAGATTGAGTAGTACATGCATGCTTGATAAGTGGTAAAGACTGCACTGCAAAGAAACTTGTTACTAAACTAGTCCTTTTTCCTTTTTTAGTGTGTCATATATATAAGGCATGCCAGGTGTGGATCTGGCCCCTGAAATTGTATCTTGAATTGGTGCATGTAACCAACTTCTCACTTTATCTGGCTCAGAATCCAATATTCCTATATTCTTATTTCATTAACATTTCTGCAGTTGAAAATGGATAGACCTGAACTCGGACACTTTCTGGCTTATTGGCTTATTGGACTGGCTTACAGGATTTTGGAGTAACACGGTCCATGTCTGTGATTAAAAAAGAGACGGAATAGCTGGGCAGTTAGGGTGAATCAGCCCTTTAAGACCATCAAAGCCCCTGCAGAAACTACATTGTTGTGAGGTGCATTCCGATTTAGTTTGGAAAACCCTGAAAACTTCTGAGGCTTCTGAGAGTTTTGAGACTGTCTTGGAATATTGTGGATATCAACATATATTTGCAGTATTTTGCACATTTTTATTTGTATTTTTTTTTATGTACTGCCCAATGCTTAATGCTTAAAGTTTAGTAAGTATAGATGAAATTTTGTATAATATAGATAGCTTTTATCTGTGCCTGTGCTTATGATCATATATATCTTGCTGCCTAGTGTTACTTATTTACTGCCATTTGCTGTCATTTATTGTTATTAGCTTGTTCTGTGTGATTATTTGCCTCTATTATTGCCATTGTGTGCCTTTTAGGTGTTATAAGTCTTAATGTAACAAATCCTGTAATAGTCTAAAAAAGTCTTAAAAACCCATCCTTAGTGTAATATTATATTCTACTAGTTAACTGTATAATTTGGTACTTCAAAGTTCCCCTGAGTAAACCAATTACCTTTCGGGTCCTATAGTTTTGCTTTTTCCCTCTCTGTTATAGCTTTGCTATAGCTGTAGGGTGGGATCCATTAGGGAATCGTTAATACAAGACTACAGAGACAGATAAGTGGAAAAGGTTCATCTTTGCAAGAATTAAAAAGTAAAAATATGGAAAAAAGAAAAGATAAAAAAATATATAGCAAACAGACTAAAATTACTGATCATCTGCACCTTGGTGGAATGAATTCCTCAACTCCAAGGACGGATGCAGTATTTTGCATTTCCTTGGAAACAGAGCACATGGTGGATAGCTATCTGGATTCTGAAAATGTGCAAATGGCACAATCACATATATCAACTGAGTTGAATGACCTGTTAATGGAACATGGAAAGGAGATAGCAATACAAAATATAACAACATCTACTGATTTAGAAAAGTCGCCAGTGCTACTTTTTCCATCTTCACAAAGCAATTCTAGAGTATGTATATCCAGTACTAGTTCAGTGGATAGGGATTGTGAACCAGATAATCATAGTTTTGAAAGAATTATGACAGATTTGCACAATACTATAGAAGGGCTGAAGCAACTGCAGAAACAATCATCTCAGATAAGGAGTGGCTCATGTTTGGATGTAGGAAATGAAGTAATTATAGGGAAACCTGTATACAAATCAGATATTCTCAGTGAAGATCTGTTTAACTCCCTATCCCACCAATCAACAGCAAATGTGCTATTGATGGAACAATTGTTAATTAATAAAAACTTGATGGAACAAACAAAATAAGATTTGGTTAAAATAGATATTGAAGTGGGGTATTTAGGTAGGAAACTTGAAGAATTGAGCAATCTATATCAAGTCTGTGGTGAAACAGAGCAAAATGATGCTGTGATTGATAACCTGAGACCTGACTTTAGTGTGATAATTATTCCAGACTCTCCTAATAAAAAAAGGTAAATCTAAAAAATAAGAAAAAGGGAAGGAAAAGTAAAAAAAGGAAGGAATAATATTCTGTGGAACAGCATTTTTTCCACAGAAAATCATTCAGTAAACATTTTCACAGAAAATGTTGAGATCTGCGGAATAATATTTCATGGAACAGCAGTTTTTCCATGGAAAATCATTCCTCAACGAGTTCCATAGAAAATATTGAGATGCACGGAATAAAATTCCACAGAAATGCTGTGGAAAAACTCATTCCACATGTTTCTGTTTCTAGCAAAATTTGGTGGAATTTTAAAAATTCCACAAAACTTCATTCTGTTGGAATTTGATAATTCTGTACAGCATTATAAGGAGCTCCCTAGTAGTAACTAAGGGTTTTATACTGGTACCAATGGGGAGAGGGTACTTCCCCCAGTACAGAAGAGTAAGCCATCAATTGTACTGTACATGTGTGGTGTGGGGTCAGCACAATTAACTGAGCCTGGAAGGGCACTTGAAGTACAGCATGGGGTAATATTATTTGGCTACACTTAGGTGGGCACAAAGGGCAACCACTGTATTCACTTTGGGCTGAGCCTGGACTGGCAATGAAGAACCCAGCTGACACTGTACCATACTACCTTATTAAAAACCTAACCACTTCTTTTTCCCATTTGAGGCTTTGCAGTGCCTAAATAAAGTTCTTTTGTATATTATTGAATTTCTTGTTTGAGCAATTGTTATCTTTTGATGCGTTTCCATGCATGCAAGTCTCACGGATATATTGCTTGTTCTTTTGTACATATGTAATATGAGAATTTTATGTATGTAATTTATTTGTCCAGATACTCTATGAAAATCAGCATTTGTTTCTCTCAGAGTTTCCTGGTTAACAGATTTTAAATTACAAAAAAAAAGGAAAGCAAGGAAGATTTGGTATTGCTAGGGGAGACTGAAATATTTTAAATGTGATTAAAGTAATAGGATAAATGAAAATTACATTGAAAACTATACAGTTACTAATTAAATAATGTGTAACAATACCAACATTTGGAAAAAGTTGAAAACATACTTTTTACCAAATATTTAAATACGGTTGTGTAATTTTATGTATTAAAACAGAAAAATAGTATCAAAAAAGTCTATTTTTACAAAACGATGCATTGACACTATGATCTGGATATTCAGACTGCACCTGGCAATGGTGCAAGTGTGGGCACAGCACATCTGGGATGCACCAGGGCCAGGACCAGGTGATATTCGACAGTGATGTGCCATGGTGCAGTACCACTGAATTTGGCATGGAATGCGCATGGAGCAGTGACATTACGCCAGCACAAACCACAGATAGGGAGCATGAGGATGTGCCAGCACAAATACAGTTGCGCTGGGTGCAGCACCCATGATATTCAGCAGAGGGCATGCAAATGAGGCCATAATATATGCAAGGTGCAAATGGGACCATTTGCATGTCATTATGGCCCCATTTGCATGTGCTGCGCAGGGCAGGCCAGCAAAATGCACCTGGTGCCCTGCACAGAATGACGTGTGGACAGAGGGAGTCCCAGGGGATCCCCTGCCCCATAGTCATGATCGCTGGAAATAGTTCAAGTACAATCCTTGGTAGTCTTGTGGCACCCCCCTCTCTCCCATAACCATGATCACTGATAAATTGTCATAACTACATACCCTGGTAGCCCAGTGGTCCTCCCTGCCTCTAGCCCCAATCACTGGTGAAATAAAATAACTACATTCCCTGGTGGTCTAGTGGTCCCCCCCCACCCCAGCCCTGATCACCAGTGAAATTACAGAAATACATTCCCTGGTGATCCAGTGGCACCCCCACCCCTCCCATTCATTCCTGGCCACCTGCCGAATGACGGCTTACAGTATGGGCTTCAGCCCATACTGTGATGGCATTCGCAGGTGCCAGGCAGTATGTAGGTAGTTGCAGCCGCCTGCTGATGACAGGGGGGTGGGGTGGGCAAGGGTCCTGTGTGGGTGGGTGGAGGGCTGGGTGCCACTGGATCACCAGGAAATGTATTTGTCATTTCACCAGTGATTGGAGCTAGGGGTGGGGGAGAACCACTTGACCACCAGGGAATGTAGTTATGTCATTTCACCAACGATCAGGGCTAGGCATGGGGGGGAACCACTGGACTACCAGGGATTGTCTTGATGACATTTTACCCATGATCGCAGCTATTGGGAGAGAGGGGGGTACCAACTAGACTACCAGGAACCATATGGGTGCCTGTGGATGGTGTTCTGGGTGAATGGCATTGGCCACTTATGGTGGGCGACTGCTGTGCACCCTGCAATACAGCAGCCTGCCAGGTAGCTGGCAGTTGTTCCTAGTTTTTCATGGAACAACTTTGCGCCCAGGTTTGCCGTGCATCTAGGGGATGTGCCAGCATATGCGCTGCACATCCCGGTCTGAATATCGAGATGTGCCAAATACGCATGAGCATGCCCCCTTCAGATGGGCTGCACACAATTGCAGTGCATCCTGGTGTATCAGGATTTTCACTGTGCAAATGCCCCATTTGAATATTATGCCATGGTGCATTGCAGGGTTGCACATGGCACAACCAAGTTGTGCCAGGTGCATCCCTTTGAATACCCAGTACCATGTAATTGTCATTTTTTGGTTGTGTCACAACTAAAAAACAAATGTATTGATAATAGATAATGATGATGCTGTTTCATTTTTTGATAAGGTCTTTCGAGGACTACAGGACAAATACATACCAAACACAATGAGGAGAATTAGGGGCTGCACCAATAAGTGGATTGACTGTACATTGCTCATAATAATAAAAGCTAGAGACAAATGATGGGAAAACTTTAAGACAACAGGTAGTACTGATGATTGGGAAAAATACAGGCAGCTGCACACCCAGTGTAAAAAAAAACACATAAAACAAAGTAAAAGTAGCTACTATAAAAACCTCTTCTCTTCCACTATGGCTTCCCCTCAACAACATTGGAAACAAATAAAGCATATCCTAGGCAATAATAGCACCACAGTACCCCTTGAATTGAATATCAGTAAAGTTAACTGCAACAATCCTTCTACCATCGCAAACTCCTTCAATGTTCAATTCAGTGACTTGTCTATGTACACAGGACCCTCCTGTCGAGCTAACCCTTCCCCCAAAATAGACTCTTTGCCTGGCTAGTCACCCTCCCTTTTATTTTAAAGTTGTCAAAGTGTCCAAAGTATGTAAATTCCTAAAGTACATCCCTGTATCCAAATCTGCTGGTTCTGATGGGCTTGAACCTAAACTACTTCAGATTGCTGCATCAGAAATTGTTCTTGCGGTTACCAGGCTGTTCAACCTATCACTTATGAGTGGAGTAGTTCCCTATGCTTGGAAACTATCTCATATCATCCCAGTATTTAAAAGGAGACCCAAAAAACTCTTAACAACTACAGTATAGGCCCATCTATATCTAACCTATGTGTAACAAAATACTGGAAAAATTGGTACCTACACAACTGACTGAACTCTTTCCCAAACATAAATTACTGTCTCCCTACCAGCATGGGTTTAGGAGTGGTCACAGTACCTCCACTGCCTTGCTAACACTTGCCAACCACATAGCTATTGCTATAGATAGAGGGGAATACACAGGTGCCGTGTTCATAAACCTACCTAAGACTATTGACCTTGTAGACCATGCCTTGCTTAACACCAAGCTTAAAGACCTGGGTCTGGCACTCTCTTCCCTTAACTGGTTTGCCAATTATCTCCAACAAAGACAGCATCTAGTAAAACTAGATACAAACTTCTCAGAGCCTATGTCCTCTAAAGTCAGGGTCCCCCCAAGGCTAAAACAGTAAACTCTAGACTGGGCCTGTCCTACAGAATTAGAAATAACCTTACCATCATGCCTATGTTGGCCGTATGGGGAATATTGCTCACCAAACTAATGTATAACGTTGCACTGTATGCACCCTCAGCATCCAAGCTTGTGCTAAGAAAGTGGAATGTTACATACAATAACATTTGTCGTTATGTACTCCCTGACAGCAGACTTGTTCATTCACTATTGTACATTAAATGAGAAATTAGAATGGCTTCCCCCCAATGCCATACGTGACTCAACATTAGGATGCTTGGTATACAATGTGTTACACAACCAGCAACCACAGCAACTTACCAAGTGGCTTAAGCCACAGTACAGTCCGTATCCCCCAAGGTCCTCAGATCTAGGCTTGCTTACTGGTCCTAAATCGAGGACCAACCTTGGGTCAGCAGCATTTCAGAACTTTGCTCCTATAATGTGGAATAACATTCCTCCTGCAATTCATGCTTGTACCACGGCAGTGAGTTTTAAAAAAACAACTTTGTAAGCACCTTCTAAGTACTTCCACATATAAATGTTCCCCCAAGAGGTGAACTGATTACTATGATCCCTATCCCACTGTACTCTGTTACCTTACAATATGTGGTACTCTTTATTGCTGTGTGCTTCATGTATGACATGCAGTTGTGCTGCTGTGTGCCTCAAGAATGATACTGTTGCTCTGATATATTTTCTTTCAGCTGTAAATAGAATAGCACCTGTATGTTGTCTCAGACCCTCCACACAGCAGCTGCTGGGTTGAGAGGGCCCAGAATGACAGTCCTCCTCAGAACAAGCTAATGTCACCACCCATTCAGATCCCCCATACAGCAGCAGCTGGGTTGAGAGGGATCAGGATGCCAGCCCTCCCAGAACAAGCTACTGTCACCCCCCCACACTTTAACCCCCCCACACTGCAGCTGCCCGGTTAAGAGGGCCCAGGATGACAGCCCTCCACAGAACAAAGTATTGCAGCAGCTCCTTCAGTTTTGGTGCCAATTATAAGGAAAAAGGGACTCTATTCTAGCATGAATTTAACAACAGTCTCTGTACCAACACTCAGTGTAATTACTGTCTGCAACCTGCTTGTACTCTAGATCTGCAAGCTTCTCTACTGTGTAATTTAAGGAAATTAGCCATGTACTTTATGGAATGTAGCAAAACTCTACTGATTGTTTTGAATTTGTTTAATCAGCCCTCTCAGTAATGTAATGCTTTTTCTAATCTGTGGGCTCTTACCTGTTTCCAGGACTGAACGCTGCTCTCTCTCCACTGTCCTATTACATAGCCATGCTCCTCTGATGTTGCTTCTTCTCTTCTTACCTGCAGCTACTGTCACATCCCACTCGGACCCCCTAAATAGCAGCAGTCAGGTCAAAAGGGCCCAGGACACCAGCCCTCCCTAGAATAAGGTACTGCAGCAGATCCTTCGGTTTTGGCAGGCAGCGTCACCGCAAGGCGCTGTCTAGTACTCGCTCATCCACTCTCCCTCCTTGACCCACCTGAGGTGGTGCTACTCCTATACCCACCCTGTTTCACATCTAAGCCAATCAGCCCACTGCCACCTACCTCCAGCTAGTGCTCAGTTGGGTCAATCCACCCCCACCCTCCTTATGATACTTTCCAGATGCTCTTCCCTTCCTCACTGTAGTCCGCATTGACTCACCTGCTCTGCCTGCTGCCTGGAACTCCCCTGGCCTGAATCTCTGTTGCTGGGAATTTACATCATGTAGCAGGGCTCTTCAATGGATATTTTTTCCAATTCCAAAATCCACAGCATTATATCATTGTGTGACCCCTACTCCCGTTATTTAGGCAGCAATTTTCCCCAGCCAAACCTGCTGAATTAAATTAAAGAAATATCACGGGGGTTCATGCAGATTATCTACAATGCTATTATTTGTCCCTTTCCTTGTTCCTCTCCTCTTCCCTCCTACCTCTCTCCCCCAGCATCTTACTCTTTGCCCCCTAGCCAACAGCTCCCTCCTATTCCAGCTCTCCTGGCCTAATCTGTTCCCACTATAACCTCCACTATGTGAGCCCCGCCATGGTCCCACAATCCCTGGCCTATAGGTGCTTCTGTCCTACCTGCCCACAGTCTCCTTGCAGCATCTTCCATACCAAAGCTCCTGTCCCCCAACCCCTACTGCTACTCTCACCCTTGTAGCCCTACTCACCCCTTGCATATTTTCACATCTTCTGCTACCTCTAAACTCCTAATTGTGCTACTTTTGCTTGTAGCTGGTGATGTTGAGTCTAACCCTGGCCCTCCCACTGTGACGAGCTATGCCACTGCCAGTCAGATGTACAGATATGTGGTGTTATATTCTGCTATATTTTGTGTATGTTTAAAATGCCACAAGGAATAATGGATAAAAGGGTCACATGGAACAAGGGAATGGATTGTTTTTTTCAAAGGTCTGTAGATTCCCTGTGACTTATGGTAAGAGAAACTGGTTTACCCAGGGAAGCTAGAAATTGCATTTCAAAATAGTTTTCCTGGCTAACTAACACAGAGGTCCTAAATCTATCAGCTGTAATAAAAATCATCACTTGAAAAGCCAGGATGCTTCAGAAGACAGCACTGGGGTAGCTGTTAAAGAGGAAAGGGGCTATAAACTCAGGAAATGTTAACAGCTAGCCCTGTCATAAAAAAATGTTACACTTCAAAGGACAGTGCTAGATTCCAGGAAACTGTCATGGTATAATTACATTGGTTAGCTGGCAGGATATTGGAATTGTATGAGAGTCTGACTAATAAAGGTATGAGTCCCTTAATAAGAATTTTTGGGGACAGCGCAAGAGTGACATCTACTGGCCTAAAAGTTAAGACCAGATCAAGACTTACAGACTGCCTTGGACCACAGATATTTATGACCCTCCACAGAGCATTTTGAGGACACTTTGCTTTTGCACACTCTCTTGACCACAAGAGAACAACTGCCAAAAGACACACAAGAAGCAAGACCGCTACAGAAAGGACCAAAACCTTTGACAAACCATTTTTTTTGTCTGGACTTCATTTCAAGGTAGAACTTTAGATAACTGTTACAGTGTTTGTTTTTTGCACATATCCACCTTTATTTGTGATATTCTGTGACCAAAATTTTCCAAACCTTTTTGTTGTAATGTATGATAATTATTTAATTATTTAGTAAAGACATTTTTTTTAAGAAACCTGCCTGAGTGAGATTCTATATTGAATGTGTAATTGTGGGATGTTTTGGTACTAATCTGTGACTAAACTATTATTGCTAAGAGGTGCCACCATAAGCTACCAATCGAATAAGGATCCTGTAAAGAGAAATTGGGGTAAAGATAGGGGAAATACAAAAGTCTCAAGGAAGGGTCTGTGGGGCTTTGAATCAGGTTATTGCACTCCTTGTGGGAGAAGGCAGAATCAGAGTTACAATGCTACCCCGAAGAGGTTGTAATGCATGGATCTTCCCCCTTTGTGTAACAAATAAAAAGGGTTCATATTTGGCTACCAGACTTGAGACTAGTATTGTACCCTGATCCAGAGTAAAGAGGTGACCCTGGGACTTTGTGTCGAGTGTTCAGTTGTGAGCTCAGCAAGCACTATAGAAGGACATGAAGAGGGAATCCCATTTCCCCCTCTCTGTCACAGATTGCACTTAGGGGTGGGCACTATGAGCTCAGTTGACCTCACCCTCAGGAATGGGTTAATGACACCCGCCACCCATTCTCCCCTCCCAGCTCCTCCATGGTCTCAAGATTGCCTATCTCAATATTAGAAGCCTTCTCCCTAAATTCTCCATGTTGCAAACCCTAACAGTCACCCTTGCCCCCGATATGCTGATCATCACCAAATCTTGACTCAACTCCAAGGTCTAAGACTGCTGCATTTTCTTACCTGGCTACTCTTTCGCCCACCAAGACCAGACCAGTAGAGGAGGTGGAGTAGCCATGTAGGTCTTCTCACTGCAGTTCACTCCAGTCTTATCATCCTCCTTACCAGATGCTCTTGAAGTCCTCCTTATTAAACTCTCAATCCCTTTTACCCTCCCCAACTTTATAGCTGGGGTGTACTGTCGACCTGGCCCCCCCCATCATCTCCCTCATGTCCACCCTGTCATCCCATGTCTCCACTGGTGAACTGTATGTCTTGGACAACTTTAATTTGAAATGGCAATCATCCACACACTCCAAAAAGCATAATGACATGTCCTCATTAAACTTGACACAGCTCATTAATTAACCTACCTGAACAAACACCAAATCCCTAAATCACACACTCATTAACTGGGCTTTACCATCTCACTCCCACTGAGTGGTCTCAACCAGCATTATCCTGGATGCCCTAAGCAACCACCACCTAACATATCTAGTGTGTAAAATACATTGCTCTAAATCCCCCTGTGGATTATTGTATCAAGCTCCTACCGACCTGTGGACCTGGCCCTCTCAGGAACTGTCTCCCACTGACTGGTCTCAAATCTCTCAGGCCAACTCTATTGACCTTGCTTGAGACTATTTTAAAGCAAAAGTTCTAGCCACTTGGAACCTGCATGTCCCACTAAGGTGTACCAAGGTGAGGGGAATTCATCTACCTTGGATCATTCAAGAACTATTAACATGCCTTCACACTCGTTACCTAGCCTGGAAGGTTCATAAATCCTCTGGCTCTCCTGCCAACTACCTGTTCTACCGTTCTCTCTGCAATAAGTGCACCTCAACAATTAGGTATGCCAGGGCTGAATATTTTCAGACTACATTCCAAACAAACCTGAATCATCCATCAAAATTCTGGAAGGTGATCCAAACCCTTTTCTCCCCACCTGTCCAGTCCCCTGTCCCTGTGCTCTGTTTTAATGGTTCAGATTTGTCCAACATCCCTGGCAGTTGCCAATGAATTCAGCTTGTGCTTTACCACCTGTGCCTCTCCTCTCCTCAGGACCTTCCCCTCTCCCCTCACACTTCTTTACCAGTTGACTCCCCCTACCCTATTCCTTCTCCTTCTCCTTCTCCTTCACTCCTGTATCCCCCTCTACTACTTTTGAGGCACTCCTTGCCTTAAACCCCTTCTCTGACTCCTTGCCTGATGGTCTTGATGCCAAAATATTTTATCTATCTGCCCCAGCCATCTCCTCCCCTCTTACCTCTCTGCTGAACCTCTTCTTTTCTCTTGTTTCTGTTCCAAAGGCCTGGGAAGCATGCCACCATCCTCCCACTCCCCAAAGGTGGTGACTCCTCTGCCCCAGGTAATTACCAGCCCATTTCTCTTCTCCCTATTCTAGCCAAATTCCAGGAACAGGTGGCCCTCTCCCAGCTCTCCTCCTACCTTGACTCCTCTAGCTTTTATACCCCTTTCCAGTCAGGCTTCCAGAAGCAACACTCCACTACTACCTCTCTCCTTAGGCTCGCTGACTCTGTCCTTACTGGGATGGACAGTGGCCTCATCAACTCCGCTATCTTTGTTGACCTTGCCAAGGCTTCCCAACATTGTCTCCCAGCCCCTCCTCCTTGTCAAAATCTCCTCAGCTAGACTCTCAGACTCCACCACAGACTGGTTCCATGCCTATCTGGTTAGTCAGACCCAGTCTGTTTGTATCGCTGACTCCCTGCCCCCCCATCAAGACAGGTGACCCCCAGGGATCTGTACTTGGTCCCTTTCTCTTCTCCATTTTCTGAAATGATCTTCCTGCTGCCTGCACCTCCACCAGTATCCACATGTATGCAGATGACATCATCCTCTATACCTCTGTACCCTCCTCCTCTGACATGGCTACCCATATTCAGCTCAACTTTGATAATGTTCAGCATTGGTTAAGCTCACACCAACTCTTCCTGAATTCCAAGAAGACTGTCTCCATGACCTTCTGCACAAGGCAGAGACTCTTACGCCTTTCTTCCTTCCCCATTTTTCACACCCTGGATGGGACAAAACTGGAGGATACCTCTTCCTTCAGGTATCTTGGTGTCTGGCTAGACTGACACCTTGACTTTTCTAGACACATGGACAATACCATCACAAAACTGCACACTGAGTTAGGTGCTTTATACAGAAGTCAGGAGTGTTTTCCATTATCTGCCTACCGGGCCTTAGTCTACAAAATGATCCTTCCAGTTTGTGTCTACAGAGGTGTAGTCTACAGTACCACCCCTAAATATTCCCTTACCAAACTGGATACTCTCTATCACTCTTTCTGCCATTTTCCCCTTGCCTGTCCCCCTCGTACTCACCACTGTGATCTCTACCAGTCTCTCTCCTTCCTCTCCCTTGACAACAGGCATCAATCCCAGTGTATATCCTTCATTTCTAAATTCTGGTTCGGCTCTCTGTCTTCCTACCTTTCCTCCTCCTTATCACCCCAACCCCCTCTTCCATTCCCTCCATAGCTATGACTCTTGCATCTTGTCTGTCCCTCCCAGGTTCTCCAATGCTAGCCAGTCTGCATTTTCCTACAATTTCCCTAAACTGCAGAACTCCCTTCCACTATCTATTGGCCTTGCCAGCTTCCCTGTGCCCTTTCCTCTCTCCTACACAACTTTATCTCCTCTACCTGTAACTGCCTCTAAGCCTCCCCCTTTCTCCCTTCATGATAATTATAGTAGCTTTACATGTTGAACTTCAGTTGAATCTTTGCCTGATATGTGCCAAATATTTGTATATTTAGTTTGTTTTTTTTCATTGTATATATTGTAATATCTATTGCCTCTTTATTCTATAATTTGGTGTAATTCCATTCCCCTTCCCCCAGGACACACCTGAAAACAAGCTAGTCTGCTCAGTGTGCCCTTCCTGGTGAAACTTATTAAGTAAATAAATAAATAAAATGTCGAGATACATTTTGATTATCTTTATTAACTACCCTGAATGTTACTAGTTACACCCCATTTGCTGTTGCCCATACTTGTATATGATGTATATCTCTGTATATTGTATCAGTACGGGATTAAGCCACAAGAAAGGATGGGTCTAGTGTGGAATTAATCCATGGTTGGGGGGGGTTGGCCCACGAGGCCAAAGGCCGAGTGGGTCCAACCAACCAACCATGGATTAATTCCACTGTAGACTCATCCTTTCGAGTGACTTTATCTGCTTGTAACATGGCAATGAGTGTATGACTAATAGTCTTCGAATAAATGAGTACAATCACACTGACTTACTTTCAGAATACTGTATGTTCAGCTATTAAACATGATGTACATATACTTCAAAACAACTGGAACACACCTATTGGAAATATCGTGGCTGCTATTTCACTTTTGTTAAAATACCTTTCATTACAAGTTTTAAGCTTTCTAACATCAAAACATATTTTACAACTTTTCAAAAAACTTGATATTCACTTTCTATTCTAGGTACTTTGATTTTCCTCTCTGTGTATTAGAAGATATGGGCTGCACTGCTTGATGGGAGTGTGCTATGGTATATTTTAGTTTTCTTCCTGCAGTTCCTTTGCAGACCAATAGGTGGCTGTCAAACAATCCTAGTAGCACAAGTACCGTTTCTCCAAATGTACTGAATTAGGCCAATCTGAAAAACACTTTATTGAATAACTACTATTTTTCGGAATATTATTTTCACTTCTTTTCCCTCTAAACTGTCTAACTCAGCAGGACATAGAACAACACAACGTTTACTGCTTTCACCTTTCAAATACTTGTTTTGACTAGTATTTTTAGTCTGTTTCTTTGATTTCTTTTTGTTTCTCTCAATTTACTTTTCTTTTCACCCATAGAAGTATTCTCTCTGTTTGATTTTGCTTAGTTTATCTCAGTGTCTGTTATTTTTGCTTTCGGTTATAGAAGCTGCATGCTCATCTTTACCACAGTGTATTCACCAGGAAAAGGCTAGGCCAGATAATGTTATTCAGTCATCCACAATGCATTGCACCCACAGTTGCTTAGAAAGCAGTACATCAAAAGGGGTGGTAACAGTATGTAAATGTTCACTTCTAAAGAAATATTGTTGCAGCATAATTAACAGTATATGTGGAGTTTAAATGTACAATCTTTAGTAACTCATGAACTTCTGTCGCAGTTACAACATAGAACAATCTTGAAAATGTCAAAAACCCTGTGCCAGGAAAAACCTTAGCAAATACAAACTGCAAACTATTTGCATATTGCTTTCACTTGTGTACTGCTTCTTGCCTGTAGTGGATTGCCAAGGTATTACACCACAAACCATGATCTACTATGGTATTAGACCATGGTTTCTACTGTACCACATGGTGTGTTTGCATCTATCTGAGTGCTTCATTTTGTTTTCCTTTTTTATGCCATGTTACAATGTAAATTGTATCATGTATTGTCCTCATTGTTGTACTCTCTCAGTGGGTCATACCTGAAAATAGGCAGTTTCTGCCTAGTGTACCTACCTGGTTAACAAAAACTAAATAAATATTGAAAAAGCAGGTTCAAGTAGCAGCACTACATATAGAATAGTAGCAACCTATAAGAGCAATATCATTCAAGCTAATGCTTAATGGCTGGACTTCAAGCTTTTATTAAAAAAACATTTCTAGCCCCAACTGTTCAAAAGTTAGACCTTTCAAAAATGTATTTCTTTAAAATGTGAGAACTCTTGAACCATTAGGGCATGAGACTATTTCTTTATTGAAAGCTTGGAGTCAGCTAGGTAGAAATATTGATATTATTTCAGTAACCATGCAGTTTATTGATATAAAAAATAAAATGTTTTAATTATTTTTTTAAACCCTGTCATTTTTAACAACATATTGTATTGACATGTACAGACATGTGACAACACAGGAAAGCTGCATCATGACGATCTATACATTACTGATCAGTCCAAGCTTTCATTACAAAAAAAATGCTATTGTTTCTATGACTAACATTTCCAATGTTACAGCATTCAAAATATCAAGAATTATAAAATATATAAGATTCTGTCTGAGAATAAACTTATTCCTTTCCAGTTGTTTAAAGTGATATATGCATATTGGAGAAACTGTAATTGCTATGTATTGGTTCATGGATGAGGTGATTGCTGTGGGAAGGTTGGTATGTAATGCATTCCAGGAGGTTGTATCACACTTACTACAACCCACTTAAAACCGTTCTCTGGGTGGCAGCACCATGCAAATAATTAATACCTTGGTTAAGAACCCACAATCAGGAATTTAATTACTCAGGCCACACAACCTTGTTAAGCCCAGAAGGCAGGGGTAGTAACTTCAATATCCAGTACATCCAGTTACACTAAATTGGGATGACCCAGGCCACTTTCCAGTCAGATGGAAATGATCTAATTAAACAAAAATGCCCCTGGCCTATAGATTGCTGGTGCTGTGTACTTCAGGAGCTTGTTATTGATTTCATCCTCACCAGCTGCTTTAGAGGAGTTAAGGGGCAGCAGGTTTTCAATCTAGGCAGAGCATCAGTAGACCTAAAGAAAAAAGTGTTTGGAACCTGGGAATACAGCTCAGCATATGAGTTCTATGGGTTTCAAAATGAAGAAGGCATTGAATGCATTTGGAATGAGCTCTTTATCTGATACACCTGGCTTATTTTGGAGGGATTAAAATCATTCATTACACTAAAAAAACACTTTGTTCTTGCAAACCTGATTTTAGGACTTTCAGTATTTCTTACTGATCGGTGCTTTTGGCAGTGAGAAGTGAATTTGTCTTTCTGGCTTATTTCCAAGCATTGCCCCTGAGATTTTGTTGCTTATATACAGAACGTGCAAGCTGTACCAGGGGACAGCATGAAACCTGATTCTTCTTATGTGCACAGGTGCATGTTTATTACAGACAGAAACATCCAGGAAAAAAGGCCTGGGGGTCATCCAGGTTTTGGGTCATTAAGAATATTCCAGGGAATAGACTCGAGATGCCTTTACCTTTTTCCAATCCTTACACAATGTGTGACCTGGTGGCCAATGAATGATTCAGAGGAAGCACCAGAGTGTGCATAATGATAACAGTAGGGGAAACTGTTATTGCGTTCAAGATTGATGAGGCATAAACATTCAGGGGCTTGATTCTAGTCAGGTTATTAATCAATTGTTTCAGGTTATTATCCAACAAGGTTATTCAGGTGTGTTACGCTGGCAGCCTAGCACCAGTTCAAACTCATATCACCCATTATTAATATTTCAAAGGAGTCTGCTTTTGTGTGACCTTTATTAAACTCTGGACTTGCACTGTAGACAGAAATTTTGGCTAATCATTTTTCAGTTCCACAGGATTTTGTTGGCTGCCCCCCTTTGGCAGAAATGGTGACACTACACCAAGTTACAAAGCAGAGTACCACCTAAAATGTGGGTTAAACTGTGGTTAATCTGCCATTCTAAGTTAAATGTTAATGATAACCACAAGCATAACAGCATACTGGATCATTATTGTGCCAGACCAGACTGTGGACACATTCTTTAAACTATGCATCATTTATTTTTTGGCTACTCCTTTACGTCAGTCTCTGGTCTTTGGTAGCGACTCACTGGAAGGAGACCCTTTTCACACAAATCACACATAAGGTGTTGGTTTAGGGACAGTTAGTTGGTGGGTGGGAGAAATTGCATGTGGGGACTTTGATTGCATTGTTTACTTGTTGTTGGTGCCATATGTGGTTAGCATGCTGCCACTTTTCTTTACACAAAAATGTACCCAGTTAGAGCAGGTTCACAGAATTAAAAAAACAACTATCAGATTTAAAGAAGCTCAGAGTCTCCCTAGAGGCCTGTGGAGGGGCCTTTGGAGATATATGCCCAGGGTAATGAAATTCAAACAAGCTGAGCTAGTTTGTTTTCTGTGATTATGCATAAAAGTAGTTGTGGTGATTTTCTTTCTTGTGCTGGATGGTTTTCCCTTTATATCCTCATATATTCCTTCTTTCTTTTACTTTTTGATATCTTATAATTACTGGTGACACCCTTTATCAGATGGTTTACAAGCCAGTGTCAAACACCGTAATAACCCAAAAACTGGTTATTACTACATTCTAAAAACTTTCTGTCACTAGCAGTGTCACTGATTTGTACCATGCCATGTGACTGGCTCTCAGTCTCTGTGTGGGGGCCCGAAACCTTAAACAAAATGGCAGCTCCATTTCAAAGGACATTCAGTGATCACCCAGAGTTAGTTTCCCACAGCCATCTTCCTCACAACTAAGGTCATTCATTTTTCTTTTCTTACTATTTATCTAGTTGATCCTGCCTTTACAACAAAGCAATGTATCTTGTTGATTCTGCTGTTTTCCTTTGAGCACAGATTTAGGAGACCGCAACCCTGCTCAGTCACTGACCTCAGTGACTGACTACTTTCACTGTGGTTCCTAGGGCACTTCCACAGTGCGAGTAAAAAATGAAATAAAATCAAACACATAATGTCTAAAATGGGGAGACAGACACACCTGCTGTGTGTGTGTGTGTGTGTGTCTGTGTCTGTGTGTGTGTGTGTGTGTGTGTGTGTGTGTGTGTGTGTGTGTGTGTGTCTCAGTGTGGGTGCAACTCCTGTGTGTGCCTCTGTTACTTTCAAGCTGCTTTCTGAATTCAGTACTTCTACTTTCTAAAGAAAAAAATCCCTGCATCAGTAATTATAAAAAACAATGGATAGGCAAGTGTGTGTTAAGGAATGTTCTTTACACACCCTCTGTGTGTGGTGACCTCATAAACCTCTTGAGCTTCACTCTCAAGGTTTATAGGTCATCACACACCTCGGGTGTGTAAAAAAAAATTCCATAACACACACTTGCCTATCCATTATTCTCTATGTTATGGCTTTAATATGATATTCATTTTTCATTTCTCCTGTTTTTTTTTTTTTTCATTTTCTTCCTCTTAGAGGCTTATTTTTTGAATGCTTTTCATGATCTTGTTTGGTAACCAAGGTTTCTTTTTTATTATATTAGTGTCTGTTTTCCCCAAGCATTCTCCCATTGTTATGTTGCCTCAGTGGTGTAAAGGGCTGAAGTGCAGGATGCCTAACCTCTCATCATGCTAGTGACCTGGGTTTGGGAAAGATAGTGGGTTGCTGGTGGTCAACCGGGGGCAAGCTGGGAGTGGATAGAGTGGCCATCAGGCAGCTCTCACCTCCCAGATTGGGGAAGTAGGCCTTCCTGGCTCTTGGTTGCCACCAAGTGGAGGCTCAATGGTAATGTCAGGCATATAGGGGGCTGACGCTAGACTGGGTAGGTGGAGTGGTGCCTTAGTTGGTTCTGGCATGCATGCTTGCCTCCATGCGCATACATGACTGTGCATTGCCATAGCCTTGGGGAGCAATGCCTGGTGACAGGATGATGTCCGACCTCTTGTAGGCCCAACACCAGTGGCCAGCACATGCAATAGTTCTGTGGGAGAGGATGCTGATGGAACATAAGCTGCAAAGGAGGCAGGTGATGGTGCTGCAGTGGAGGGGGATTGATCAAAAGGGGGTAGCCAGGGAGATGGAGGATAAAACCTGTATGAAAAATAATTCTACCTCTCTTGGGTCCATCACTAAGATGGCAGATCTTTGCAGTGGTGGAATGGAAGGAGTGAATGCAGGTGAGCTGACCTCCTTCCCTACAGATTCAGTCCAGGAGGTCAAACAAGACAAGAAATGTGAAACAGTTTTTCCTAACAGCAAGGATTCATCAGAGTCACTAGATTTGTCTGACATGGATATGGACATTCAAACAGAGAAAAAAATACTGGAGGCTACACTTTGGGAATGAAAGTCAAACCTGATGGCCTTAATGGGAGAGGAAGAGGCTAGGTATCTCCAGGAGAAGGATCGCCTGATGGTAGGTAGAAAAAAAGAGTCAGCCAAAGCTGCCTTCTGATCCCACTTTTTTATGCATTGAATTTAGACCACCTGCTATGTATCCTAGATACTTAATCATCAACAGATTGAGGGTATAATATGGCAGCCTGTAGCTTCACAGCTAAATAAAGTGGCCTATGCAGATGATATCTGCCTATTTTAAAAGATCCAAAATTAGGTCAAATAGTAAAATGGGTTATGGAGCCTTTTTAAAAAGTATCATGATTTAAGATCAACTACAGTACCAGAGAAGCATTGGGATGTGAACAGAAAGTGAGAAGAGCACTGCAAATGAAATAGCAGGAATATCTGTAACCCACATGGACATTAGCATTTTTTGAATGGGAGACATGGCAATGAAAAACTGGAAATTTTGCTAAGCTGAGCCTCTAATAAGGTAGCCATATGTAAAAAAATGATGAATTTCAAAAAAGAAAAGGGTCTTTCTTATTAGACCTATTCTAATCTAGTCTTCCTACACATGCCGTAGGGATGTGGGCATTGTTAGGAGGCAGCTGGTAGGCGGTGTAAAGTGATGATTCTAATGGGGGGCATTATAAAGGTGGTGAGGACCAGGAGACAGCTCAAGGCAAAATGGGGCTGAGGGAGAGGTCAGACATGATTGATTCCCAAAGCTGGGGATTCCACTACTTTGAGTGGGAAGGTAACTGGTAGACCAGCACTCTCCTCTAGTCCCCTATGGGCAGTGTTGTGCAATGTGAGATCGAAGAGAAACAACAAACAAGACAACAAACAAACAAATCACTATTTTGTTGGACTTGGTTTCCATGGTAAATTTCTATGTAATTTGCTTGCATCATGGAGACCTGGCTGGGTGATGATGCAGGGCCAGTTTTGGAGGTATTGATCCCAGCTAGTTTCTCTGTGGTTTACTGTGCATGGAGGGATCACAAGGGTGGGGGGTGGCAATCTGTTTTAGGCCCCCACAGTGCTCCCCCTGAACCTTTCAATTCCAATTTTTCTTCTACATACTAACGCCTCGACAGCTATTGGGTATGATAACACTGAAAATCTTATTGAATACTTCAAGACAAATGAGGGAGTAAAACAAGGCTGCCTCTTGGCTCACATAATATTTATATTGATTTATTTTTTACAATATGATAGTTCTCTCCATTTGGATTCCCCCAAAATTAACAATATCTTTATTCATTCTCTAGCTTATGCTGGTGATCTGGTCCTTGTTTCTCTTTCCAGCATGAGCCTTCAATGTACAATTGACCAGCTAAGAGTAAAATCTGATCTCTTAGACCTAAAAATTAACTTAAAAAAACCAAACCTTATGGTATTTGGGGAACACCATTCACAAGCGAAGTTATACTTTAAAAAGATCTAATAGATCTAGTATCTTCGTATATCTACTTGGGAATTAAGTTTACTTTCAACAGCATATGGACAACTCCCTTCAAGGCTCAACTAATAAAAGCTAGGCATGCAGCCAAAGCCCTATTAAGCTTTAATTACAAATATGGAGGAGAAACGGTGGTCCCTGCAATAACAGCTGGTGAGCCTAAAATAAATCCATTGCTTCATTATGGGGTGGAAGCTTGGGGGTTCAAAATTCATTTACCTCGAGCTCCCATTATGGTACTACTACAAATCTATTTTACAAGTTCCCTTATCTACTTCTAATGCCATAGTCTGAGCCGAACTGGGCAGAATCCCTGTGTCATCTCTAATAGACTTACAACTGACCTCATATCAGCTTACAATTGCCAACAATAGGGCAAATACTATTCCTTTAGACTGTCTGAATGAATAAATTAACTGGACTAAAAATGGTTTTAACTCTCCCTGGCTAAAAAAACTTCTTGATAGCTTAAGTAAGGTCAATCTCTTTCATTTATGGGAGGATTATCTCCAGTGGATTAACAATTCCCCGTTATGTAAGAAAACACTAGAAAATAAAATATTCTGTGTTGCTCAAAAAAACTGATGGAGAAAGTGAAAGAACAAAAACAGGCCCTGTGGTATAGATTGAACAAAACAGACATTGCCTTGGAAGATTACTTTAGGGCCCAGATATTCAAAAGGGTTGCGCCATGCGTAATAGGGTTGCGCCTGTGCAAGTCCAAACTTGCTCCATTCTGCGATATTCAGCAGGAGGCAGTTGCGCCACAGAAAACATGCTGAGCAGCAGCGCAATGCAAATGAATGCATGCTGAACTGGAGGGGGAGGAACCATGCATAAACTGTGCAGCCCGATATTCAGCAGGGCTGTGCAGAGTTGTGCAGGCACAACCCCCAACCTGCGCCTGCACAACTTTGAGCCAAAAAAAAAAGGCTTAAGTCAAGGGCCACCCACAGGTGAGCTGCTGCATTGCAGGGCGCAACACAGCAACTGCCACCTGTGGCTGGCCCCCAACCCAGTCCCTGTGCCCCCCTGCAGCCCGATCACGGGCAGATGACTGTAAATCCCCACCACCCTGGCCCGATCGCGGGCATAGTTTAATCCCCACCAGCCCGATCGCGAGCAGCAATATGGCTCCCCGAGCGTATCCCTGGTGGTCAGTGGACCAAAAAGCCTGATGGTGGGCAGTAGTTGTTTAATAAACCCCCTCCGCATTCATCCCTGGTGGTCCAGTGGACGAAAAGCCCCGATCGCGGGCAGTAGTTATGTAATAAACCCCCTCGAATTCATCCTGGTGGTCCAGTGGCACATCCGATCGCGGGATGTAAATGTTGAACAAACCCCCAGAACATAGCCCTGGTGGCTAGTGTCCCCACCCCACCACCCACGAAGCCCCACCACCCGATCCCTACAGCCGGTGGCGGCAGAATCCACCGCCTGCTGCCCCGCCGCCCGCCGACTGACTGTCTGGTAGGGCTGCCGCCCTATTGGTGCAGAGCAAGAACCAATGGGCGTGCAGTCCGTACCGTACATGACAGATCAGATTTTATGAATGAGTACATTCATTCATTCACAAAACTGGACTGTCTTAGACAATATGGGCTGCACACCCATTGGCTCTTGCTCTGCACCAATGCGTGCAACCCACCGGCAGTCAGTAGGTGGGCGTGGGTGGCAGGCGGTGGGATGCTGCTGCCCGCTGCTGGGGGAGCGGGTGGTGGGGCTGTGGGTGGGTGGGGGACACTAGCCACCAGGGCTATGTTCGGGGAGGTGGTTTGTTCAACATTTACATCCCGTGATCGGATGTGCCACTGGACCACCAGGGATGAATCCGGAAGGGGGTTTATTACACAACTACTGCCCGTGATCGGGCTTTTCGGTCCACTGGACCACCAGGGATGAATGCGGGAGGAGGGGTTTATTAAACAACTACTGCCGTGATCAGGCTTTTTGGTACACTAGACCACCAGAGATACATGCTCTGGGGAGCCACATTGCTGCCCGTGATCGGGCTGGTGGGGGATTAAACCATGCCTGGATCGGGCCAGTGGGGGTTGTAGGGGATTTCCACTGTTTCACCCACGCATCAGGCTGCAGGGCGTCGGTCTCAACGGCTGCTGCCTGGCAGGGTGCCAGGCGCAAGTCATCGGGATCGGAGCACCTGCATGCTAATGGCATGCAAATGGAGCCATAATCAGATGCAAATGCCCCCCGCCTTGCGCATGAATTATGGCCCCATTTGCATGTCACCTTTGAATATGAGGATTTTCACATGGCGCAATGGTACTTGCGCCACCGCAAGTTGAATGCTCCACTCTGAAAACTTCGCGGTGGCACAAGTTCCACTGCGCCATGCACAGTGGCTGTGGTTAGGGTGATATTCGTGCAAGAGCTGCTCAAGGCTTAACTCCTTGGAATATCGCTTCTGACACACCCCTGCGCAACTATTTTGTGCAGCTCAAGGGCTTGCGCCACAACATAGCGCAGTTTGAATATCCAGCCCCATATTTCCAGTTTCACCAGACTGCAGAAAATGGATTACCTGAGCCAGGTTTGGCCTTATTTCCTCTAAACACATATATTTTAACAAATATTTCTCTGAAGGACAGCTTTTAGAAAGAACATGCCCCTGTAATAGAGACTTTCAGACGATCATTGCTCACATCATTACCCAGTGTCCACTTTACAATCTTTACAGGGATAATATTCTTAAAGAATTCTTGGTTAGATTTGCAAATCTAAACTACAACTCTGTTTTTATTCTACTTCACCCCATGACTAAATAGGATGCTGAAATGATAACCACGTTTTTGGCTAATATGGTTACGCTTAAAAGGAAAATACATCAGGCCATAAAACGCTCAGGACTGGATAATGTAAAGAATGTGGATGATATTCAAACCTCTATGTTGTAACCTCTTCCCTGAAACTCTGGCTCCAATTGTGTCTGAAATATGATCTTATACAGGTTTTCTTTAAATTATTTTAATGCTTATCTGCTTGCATTTTTTAACTTTTGTATAAATTGTAATGTCCAATTCTGTTGGATGATCAATAAACCTGACTTGACTTGATTTGACAGTTGTGAGTTGCTGAAGAAAAATACTATGCCCAGGCCATTAGATCAGATACAGAATTTCACACCTTTGGTCTCCTTAATTATAAGCTCAGCAACATGCACATGCAACAGGCAGAGAGGGCACTTTATTAATGCATCAGCATTACTGGGAGCGGGGGAGAAAGTGGGCAAACTTCTGGCACACCAGATGAAGAAGAAGAAGAAGAAAGGAGAGGCATTGATCCCTCACATTTGTTTTCCAGATGGGACCCTTTCCTCTAATCCTGCCAATATCAGCTCTGCTTTTTTGGAGTTCTATCAGGCCTTTTACACTTTGCAGGGGCTCCCCCATATGGGACTAGTTTTTGAGTGCAGTTCACCTTCCTCAGATCTCACCAGAGCAGGCCATTCAGCTGGAAAGCCCTATCATGACACAGGAAGTCACTATGGCCATCCGTTTGTTAGCCAGAGGTAAAGTTATGGGTCATGATGACCTACCAGCAGAATTTTATCAATATTTTTCAGGCAACTTAACTCCCCACTTGATTTTCCTTTTCCAAGGAGCACATCAAGAGGGTGCACTTTCTCCATCTGTGCAGCAGGCAATGATTACGGTTCTCCCGACGTCCCTCAAGGATAAGGCGCTTTGTGCCAGTTACTGTCCCATATCCCTCCTTAATACCGATGTGAAAACCTTGGAAAAGGTGATGGTATTTGAGTTGGAATGCTTCTTTCCTACTATCATCCATAAATCCCAGGCATACTTCATAAAGTGCAGTCAAGGGGCAGACAACCTTAGACTTCTTGTGAACGTTTTAGACCAAGCCCAACAAGAATCTGTGTCATTAATCTTGGTCGCTAGAGATGCAGAAAAGGCCTTTGATTCTGTGGAGTGGAGCTATTTGTTTGAAGGAGATGCATATAACAGGAATAGTCCCTAACTTTGTCTCTATCTTAGGTTAGAACTCTTTATGCCTCCATGGAAGCTGTGGTCCTTACGAATGGCTTGCTGTTTTCTCCCTTTGCTTTACATCACAGGACAAGTTAAGGCTGCCCCCAGTCCCCTCTCCTGTTTCTTATTGCAGTGGAACACTTGGCAGCCCACATCTGGCAAGCAGAGAATATCAAGGAAATCCTGTTGAGACCTATGGTTTCCAAAGTGATACTATATGCCGATGATCTCCTTATTACTCTCTCCCAGGTGCTGGAGTTGCTTCCAAGCAGTGTTAGATATTTTATCGTCAGTCAGTGATATTTCTAGTCATTGAGTCAACTGGGCCAAGACCAAGATCCTTCCCATCCAGGACTGCTCCCAAGACATGGCTCAGGCAGGGGAGAAAACCCAGAAATGGGCTCTGCAGGGTATTAAGTACTTAGATATGACCATTAACACAGTGTCAGGACCTTGTGGACTCTAGCCTAAACCTTTTACTGTTTAAAATTTTCCAAAATACAGATAGATGGAAAAATAACTATCCTTATCCATACCAGGCAAGATTGCCACCTTTAAAATGATGTCATTGTCTAGGCTACTCCACTGCTTAAATAATATGCCCTCCTGATTCCATCTTCCCTTTGAAGAAGAATTGACACACTCATAACCTCTTTCATGTGGGAAAGTCAGACACCTAGAGTTAGTAAAAAGCTTCTTAGAAAGCCCCTTCAAAAAGGAGGTTTGGAATCTCCCATGGCTATGGGCATACCATATGGCACAGGGTGCCAAGCAGGCCTTGAGCTGGCTGATGCCATCCTCAGCTAACAACTCTCTTTGGGCAGATGTGGACAAGCTCTATTTGGCCCCTACCCCATCATTTTAACTTTGCTGGACCCTCCCTCTGCTTGAATATGGTCTGGCCCTACAGCCAAGTTCTCCAAGAACACTTGGAGAGTGATTTTGCAACTCAAGAGGTGGGCCCTATCAACTTAGGAAGGCTGGAACCCCTGTAGAACAATCCTGGTATTCAGGCAGGTGGCCAACTGCTGTTTTGGAGGGAACAGCAGAGCAGACAGATCCTAACCTCGGGGGACCTGGTGAACTCTCAGCAGAATATCCTAAAGTCCTTTGCACAGTTGGGAGAGGAATTTGGTGTCCTGGCTTGGGACTGTTGGCGCTACATGTGGATTAGGCTTGCAATGAAAGGTCAGCTGGGCCTGCTTTATTCTCTGACCCCATCAGACATGCACAAGACTATAAGGGGGCTCTTGAAAGATTTTGAAGGGGGAGCACTGCTTTTACAGACTTTTACAGGACTATCACCTTTTGACATGGGAGAGCCTGCAGCTCCAAAGAAATCAGGACTTCTCCACCCAGGTCATTGCTCTACAATGGGACACATACTGGAGACAGACCCACACTAGTATTTTTAGGGCATAGGCATTGAACTCCAGCCAAGCTGATGCACATGGGCCTGCAGGTCCCAACCTCTGCTGGAGATGTCAGCATACCCTGAGGAAATATAGCACACATTTTCTGGTCCTGGCCTCAGATACAGGGTTTTAGGAAGGTCATTACTGACATAGCCAGGTACATTATTGGTACACATAATCCAGACACCCCAGAGGTCTGTATCTTGGGAGTTCCATATTATAATATATATATACTGTATATATGCATGACATTTCTGATGCCTTAGAGTTGAATTTTAATGGGGTTTTCCCTGGCCAGGAATTTGTTGTGTTTATTGCATGTTTTCTTCTTTGCTGATTGAATGTTATCTACCATGTATATTTTCCCTGCTATGAATGAAGAAATTTCAATAAAATCTTTATATACAAAAAAAAAAGCACCTCTTTCAGTATTAGAATAATATAATAACTGGTTTCCCCTTTTTCCTGTAGGGAAACCATGGCATATTTTGTCATAATAAAGGAGTGTTTTTTTATGGCAAATGCGTGCATGGTTTCCCTTACTCAGTGCATGCGGCAGCACCAGTTCCTCACTTCCCCACCACTGTCTGCTCATCGAGCTGCTAAAGAACACTAAGACGCCACCCGGAGTAGGTGGTAAGTAATAAAAAAATTGAAATGTACCAAAAGGACTTGAATTAACTTTTGGCTGCCCTCAAGATTAAAAAAAAATTTAAATAAATACAGAAAGGCAACTCCAGCCATGCACTGTAACTTAACTAGTGCATGGCTGCACACACTTTTTATTTTATATAATTGCTGAGGTGAAAAAAGGGAAAACCAGCAATTATATAAAATAAAATATAGGTTGGTGTGTGTGTAAACTTGAACTTTACACATCAAACCATACTTTATTCTGTATGTAAAACACCACAATAACACACACACACCAGATGTGCAATGCACAGATCATTTCTGTGATCAATTTAAGCCAAACAAAGCAGTTTGGAGGGATTTCTCTAAGGGACTATGTTACCATATCCAAGGGGACAGGCTTAGCTTCTGCACTCTTTATCTAGAACTGCATTGATGACAGCCTCCACATGGTCTACATACAGTTCTAGTATCATGTGATCTGCAGTCTCTGCAGTCACATGTTGCATTGTTTACCTCTAGCCACATTCTAGATATTTGCTTGATAACTTCACGAGGGGCAAAGAGAAGTTTTAATTTGCCACTTTTGAAGTGGGACCCATTTTGTGAAGTTCCACTTTGCAATGCAAATTAACTTCATAACACTGCAGACATTTGCAAATTAATTTGTGGAGTAAATTTTATGAACTTCACATACTTCTGTTAGTTATGCATTCATTTCCATCCCCTACACCAGGAGCTTTCCAAAAAATGGTTTGTGAGCAACAGACAACAAAGAACAGCACACAGGGTTAATCCAAAAAAACATCAGTCATGATATTAAGTGCCATTAAACCATGCATGTTCATCAGCTACCTATTTCTTTCAATTACCTGTCTTTGAAATTGCATCATCTCCTTTTATTGTTAGTGTTGATCCTCTAAGTACTATAACTGAAGGAATGCACATCCGTCCTTATCAAGAGATAAAAGCACCCTCTGAATAAGCTGGGACATTGCCAGAGTTTCCATTTCTGATGTAATATGGTTGATAACATAGTAATCCTCTAACATTTCCACTACTTGTTCCCAACTCAATATTTTCAAGGTTTAGAAAAATGAATGAAACCAACACTTAACATTTTTCTTTTAAGTTCCAAAAAGACAAAACATAGTGCTTCACAGCATCTTGTAGGATCCTCCTTCCTTGATCTAATGAGGTTTTCTTTTTAGTGCACTTCAGAGAAAGCACACTTGGAGAGGAGGCCGGGGTTTATGGCTGAACACTCCCCCCCCCAAGGCAGACTCAGAGCAGCATTAAGGTGTGCCTCCCTATCTGGAGGATATGGTGGGCAAGGTGTAGAAAAAGAAATCAAGAATGACGCCTTTTTAGGCAAAATTTACTTACGACCACCCCTAAATGAGCCAGTGCAAAAACAGAATAACAACTATTATAGTTCTTACTAGCCTCACCCTTTTCAAATAGCCAGATGATTATGGGAATGTTAACCAGTATGAATCCTAAAACTACTTATATTTCAGCTAATAAAAATGAGTTACAAATGTTCAGGTCTAATACACCTCAGTATTCCTACTATATCAACAAGTTGCAGGACTGGAAACATCTCCTGGTCCATTGTAGAAATTTTTTATATGCAGTTTACTGTCTAATCCCCAGTATATTTTCTCTTGGAAAAATGCATAGTTGCATACAGGAAAACTTTATAAGTGGATGAGGCCCTCAGTATTGTCACAACATTCTTCCCAAGTTTCTTATTTTATTTATTTACTTACTATATACAATTATAAATGATATGTCTACTTTTTGATGCTAAAAATAAGTCCCAATAAGGGGGACTCGACTTACCTGCAAAGTTGATCTAGCTATGGGATTTACAATGGTAAACCACTTTTACAACAGTGTAACCTAATTCTGTGCTCAATTCTGTCTACAAAGACAGATTCTGTGCCTGATGTTGATCACAGAACAGATTTTTTTCCATCCAATTTGGGGAGCACACTAATGTCTGTAATTTTGCTAAAACTGACAAGGTAAAGGGGTTGTCGACTTATATGTGAGGTTGACTTATAGATGAGTATATACTTTAACTGTTTCTCTACCAGGATAACCTTTTTCTGATTAACCCCTCATTTTCAAAAGGGTCTCAGGAAGCAAGAACTAGCAACTTTTAAATACATAAACTTGCATATAATCCTACACAATAGTTAAAATTCAGTTATTATATAAGTAAACAACAGTAGATGATTGATTTTAATGGATAGTGGAAAGTATTTTTTCTAAGAAACATAGAATTTGATGACAGAGACTGACCACTTGGCCCTAGTGATGTGCAAAGTGGTAAAAATTCACTCTGTGAAACAATTTGCAAATTTTCTGCAATTAGGAAATTATTCTGCATTTGTGAAGTGTGACTTCACAATGGATGTGAACTTCGTGGATTTGTGGAAAACTTTGTGAAATGCAGATTTTAGGGACTTCACCTGTGAAGTCTGACCAAAAGGTGAATTTTCCAATGCATTATGGAATTTGAGGTCAAATATCACATGGAGGCTGTTTCTAGCACAGTCTGTCATCAAGAGAGTAGGAGAGTAGTCTTGGGGTGTGCATCAGAGGAAAAAAAACTTTAAAACCTTTAAAATTAGCTTTTTTGAGAGCCAGTTGCTTCAAAAATATTCTATTTGTCCTAGTGCTGCTAGTGATCTTTGTTTTTGTTTAGATCTTTGCATAAATTTTAGATTAAATAGTGGTTTATGTTTTGTCTGTCTCTGTGAAGGAGTTGAGTGGGGAAGGGTAGGTGTGTAAAAGCAGGACAGGTGAGTTCTTAATCTTGTCCTATAGATTCCTCAATTGCTGCTATTTTTTTAAGTCTTTGTGAGTGATGTTTCATTTTTGTTTGTGTGATTTTGGTGTGATTATTAAGTGAAGTGAAGCACTGTGTTTCTGTTGCTGTTTTACTTGTTTGTATTATTTTTCTTATATATTGACAGTTTTTGGGCTGTTTTTCTCATAAATTAGTCTTGATTCCTGTTACCCTTGTTGCTATATCATTCCTGTTCTGTTTAAAAATCAAATGTTTTGCAGACACAGTGCTGATCCCTGATTTTTGTTTGTTCATGCTCAGTTTTGTCTGCAGTTGTGTCAGTTAAAAATTCTTAACCATGCTCTGTTACCTCAGTTGTTCAATCCTTGTTCTTTAAAAAAAAATCAATTTTGTTTTGTTATTGTAACTGCTACTAGTAGAGTAGTTGTCCTGAGATACTGCTGATCCCTGAATTTATTTTATTGGGGGAGGTGTTCTCTGTTGTGCAGCATGCCTGTTATTTATTTAAATTTGCTTACTTTGCCCTGTTGCCCCATTGTTTAATTCCTGTTCTAGAAAGAAAAAACTACATTTTAATAGAGTAGTTGTTTGACTCCAGAGACTGCTGGTCCAGTCCAAATTGGGAAGGCATTCTCTGCCTTTGTTCGGTGTAAATTTGCTTACCCTTATCCTGTTACCCTGTTTTGTGTAATTCCTCTTCTATATATAAAAAAAACTACATTTTATCAACTACTACTGCATTACAGTAGTTTTCCAGACACTGCTTTGCTGATCCCTATTGGGGGAGGTGTTCTTTGTCATTGTTCAGTCTAAATTTGCTTACTTCTGCCCTGTAACCCATTGTTATTTAATCCATGTTATGGAAAAAAAAAATTGTGTAGTTTTAATAAACTACTGTAGTTTTACAGAGTGCTGATACCTGATTCCTAGTTGGCAGTACTGCAGGATTTATTTCCAGATTGTAATTGTTCATCAGATAGCTAGGCAAACTTTCAACTAAGCATATAAAAATGCCTGCGAAGAAACAGTCCAATGAAGTGACAGGTGCCAGGGGGAATGAGACAGCAAAGAAGTCTGTAGGGGAAAGTAGTACTGCAGTTTCCAAAACCAAAATTATTGCTGCGTCTACTTGCTTTGTGGGCTCCGGTCCCATGGCAGGTACTGTACCAGTAAAGGAATAGTAAGCATAAGTGTAGCGAAAATTTTTTCAGTCAGATATGTTGCATTCATGCTGGTGGGAGATGGAACTGAGAAGAAGGGAGACACCAGTACAGGAACAATGGTCCAGGAGGAGGAGGATGTCGGTGTGACTGTCCCCATTTCTGGTGTTGGTGGTGATAGTGTGGAGCTGGAATCAGTGCATCAAGAAGATGTGGAAAGTCATCCCCCTGATGAGAGGATCATAGAGCAAGAAAAAGTTACTGAAGAAGAAGACAGGACTATGGAGGAAGAGGAAAAGGAAGATTTCAGTCACTGTGCTGATGATGACGACATGTTGGATCCCCTATGGGAGCCAAAGGGGAAAAAGTATAAGGGTGATGCAGCTCATTCAGATGATGAGGGTTATGAGATTACCATGCCTCCAAGCACTAAAGTATCCACTCTCCAATATCATGGAAATGATGAAAGCAGCCCAAAAAACATAAGATTCCACACCTTCTGCTCAACTCTCTCTGTCCCTTCACCATGTGAAGCCCAGAGTTTCGAAATCCTTAGTTTGGAACTTTTACGTGCTTGATTTAGCTGATGAGACCATTGCAATATGTCAGCTGTGTCAAGCACGTGTTAGTTGGGGTAAAAAGTGCAGCCACCTAGGCATCAGTGGCCAATACACACACTTGAGGAACAGGCACATCTTGTGCAGGCAGCAACATGAGAAGAAAGCCAGTTCAAGGGGGGCCAGTTCCCTCAGCAAGTTAAATGTAAGTTCCAGCAGTGCAATAGACCAGAAGGAGGGAGGACTGTGGGGGGGGAGCAGGAAGAGCAATCTTTTGCTCTCTCTAGAAGAGGGCATACCAGCAGTGGTGGTGCCACTCCCCTGAGTCAGAAAAGTACAACACCACAGCAAAAAAAAAAAAAAAAAAAAAAGTGGTTTCATGCGAGCTTCACAAGAGTTAACTACTACCCCAACAAGAACAAAAATGCTGCCACTAATCCAGTGGTTTGGTTGACCAACCCCAAAGGTGCAACCTACACTAAAAAGAATGTTTGAGAAGCACTCCAAATAACTCCCAATCATGCCATTGCATGTGAGTCAAATGCAGCCATGGCTGAAATGCTGGCCATCAATCTATTGCCGTTCTCTTTTGTGGAGAATGCTAGATTCTGCAGGTTACTGGCCAGTGCCTGCCCCAAATGGCAGATTTCACCATGAATCTATTTTTCCAAATGTGCAATGCCAGAATTTTACGGGACAGTGTTTCAGTCCATATTACATGCCCTGAAGCATTCTTCATCAGAATATATTCATCTGAGCATGGATGTGTGGACTTGTGGCCAAACAGCTTCAAGCTCTTATTTATGCATCACAGCACACTGGGCATGGGTACTTCGGATGGTAGTTGATTTGGAGCATGGCACAACCTGCATGAAGCAAAATTGTGGAGGTAACAACACACCAGGGATTCAGCATCATTGATTACTCAGTATGAAAAGTATAACTGGATCTTACATGGGTGAAAAAATGCTTCATGTGCTGCTCAACGAAATTGATGATTTGCTTCACACTCAGATACTCAGAACAGGGTTTATTGCAAGTGATAATGGCTCAAACATTTTTAAGTGCATTACTAATGGTTTTTGTTCAGGGTGCCCTGCCTGGAACACTGCCTTAACCTGGTTGTGCAGCAGTTTCTCAACCATGCAAAAATTAAGGAAATGTTGACTGTTGCCTATCACATCTGTGTGCACTTCACCTGGTTTGCAAAGGCCCGTGACCAGCTATAGGAACTCCAGCTCAAAAACCATCTGCCTTAGTACTGCATGAAGCTGGATGTTCTGACAAGGTGGAATTCCATGATGTATATGATAGAGAGACTTCATGAACAGTATAAGGCAGACTCCAGCTACCTGCTGATCCACACCACCAAGGACAGTACTGGAGTGTCCATGGCTCTAACAACAGAGCAGTGATGACAAATGGATGACCTAATAAGCATTCTCCATCCATTTGAGCATGCAACACAGGCAGTGAGTGGGAACACTGCCTGTATAAGTCAATCAATTCCCCTTGTGCATGTACTGAAGTAGACACTGGTAAATGTCCAGCAAGGGATGGAGGCAAGTGAGGATGGTAAAAGTTGTGAACTAATGGAACACATTCTCCACATGTTGGACAGTAACATGCATATTTCTGGCATTATAAGGTCAGATGAATTTGCAAGTGCTACCACGCTGGACCCAAGCAACAAATGTGGCCTGTCATCAATAATTGAAGGAGGTCATGAGTGGGTCCAAAGGATGACTTATTACATAATTAGAGGGGTATAAGGTGCACAGAGGCAAAAGGCACAGAAGGCGCCAAATGCAGAAACCAGGTGTTGCAAGTAGGATAAGAATGATGATGCAGCCAGACTCAGGGCAGTGCAATGAATGGTAGAGGCCTATATGGGGGACACAAGGCACCTTGGCATTACTGATGAGCCCTTGCTGTACCAGAGCAGCAAATTGAGTGGCCAGCACTGGTATCAGTTGCTGTAAAATACCTGAGCTGCCCACCATCCAGTGTTAGTGTGGAAAGTGTGTTTAGTTCAGCTGGGGCTATTGTGCATGACAGGAGGACCAATTTGTCACCCAAGAATGTTTCTGGACCAAAATTCATAAAAATGAATGAGGGGCACATTCCACATAACACAGTGATGCTGATGGTGTTGCCACATGAAGTTGGTACTGGTGACAATGAAAACAATGAAGATGTCAGCACTGCCAAGGCTTCTACCAACAGCACCATGGATAAAGCAGAAATGAACAGAGAATTCCCACCAGGTGACACCTCCAATCTGGAAGACTGTGAGGGCTGCTTTCTGGATGATGTGGAACAAGGCTGAAGGAGGATGTGTCCCCTCCCCTTTCCACCCAGTATGCTATTTTACTTTATGGTATCCTTTGATAAGGGCATCCGCTATTGAGCACTTACAAAAAGGACAACTCAGTAGCATTGCCTGTTCACAGGGCTACTGGACAGGGGGGCGAATATGGCTATAGTGTCATCCTGTCGCTATACATATATGCGTGCGCGTGGGGGAAGAGTGAGCACACTGTGTGCAGGCAGAAGAAGAAAGAGGATATGTGAGGTGTAGCATGGTGGTGGGTTGCTGAGCTGATCATGTGGTGTGGTGAATTCATGGCAGTCTAGGGTTGGGAGGGTGCTGGGTTCAAAGCTGGGCACATAGATATTTTTGCGCCAGTCTGTTAATTTTTTGTTTTCGTTTAACCCCCCCTGACATCCACCCCTGGAGTTGAAAATCCTTTAGCAGGGCGGTGCTGGGGCACAGCCCCCCACAAAAACAAAAAAAAAACTATGTTTCCTGCGCTCTTTTGGTCTGTGCTGCAAGTGTACATCAGCAAAATTGATTTTTACTGATGTATGCTCGCTGGGTTACAGCACTCCTTTTCTTGCTTCAGTGACTTTTTTGTCTGGGCACCAGATGTTATAGCTGCCATCTTTGCAATCTTGAAGCTTTTTACTAACTATGATTCAAATTAAATAGATCCATGATTTTCGTTTATTGGGTGTCAGAGGAGGTGTTCTCTGTTGTTATTCAGTTGAATTTGCTTACCTTTACCCTGTTAACCTATTGTTTAGTCCCAGTTCTATATTAATGAAGTACATTATATTAACTACTACTACAGTAGTTGTCCAAAGACACTGCTGATCCTTAGTGTCGGAGTTGTCCTCGGCCATTGCTCCCCCTGAACCTTTTAATTCCAATTTATCTTCTATATACTAATACCTCGACAGCTATTAGGTATGATAACAGTGAAAGTCTTATTGAATACTTCAAGACAAATAAGGGAGTAAAACAAGGCTGCCTCTTGGCTCACATATTATTTATATTGATTTATTTTAACAATATGATAGTTCTCTCCCTTTGGATTCCCCCAAAATTAACAATATCTTTATTCATTCTCTAGCTTATGCTGGTGATCTGGTCCTTGTTTCTCTTTCCAGCATGAGCCTTCAATGTACAATTGACGAGCTAAGAGTAAAATCTGATCTCATAGACCTAAAAATTAACTTAAAAAAACCAAAACTTATGGTATTTGGGGAACACTATTCATAAGCGAAGTTATATTTGAAAAAGATCTAATAGATCTAGTATCTTCATATATCTACCTGGGAATTAAGTTTACTTTCAACAGCATGTGGACAACTCCCTTCAAGGTTCAACTAATAAAAGCTAGACATGCGGCCAAAGCCCTGTTAAGCTTTAATTACAAATATGGAGGAGAAACGGTGGTCCCTGCTATAATAGCCGGTGAGGCTAAAATAAATCCATTCCTTCTTTACGGGGAGGAAGCTTGGGGGTTCAAAATTCAGTTAACCTCGAGCTCCCATTATGATACTACTAAAATCTATTTTACAAGTTCCCTTATCTACTTCTAATGCCATAGTCTGAGCTGAACTGAACAGAATCCCTGTGTCATCACTAATAGACTTACAACTGACCTCATATCAGCTTAGAATTGCCAATAATAGGGTAAACACTATTCCTTTAAACTGTCTGAATGAAAAAAATCAACTGGACTAAAAATGATTTTAAATCTCCCTGGCTAAAACAAATTCTGGATACCTTAAGTAAGGTCAATCTCCTTCACTTATGGGAGGATTATCTCCGGTGGATTATCATTTCCTCATTATGCAAGAAAACACTAGAAAGTAAAATATTCTGTGTTGCTCAAAAAAACAGGTGGAGAAAGTGAAAGAACAAAAACAGGCCCTGTGGTATAGATTGAACAAAATAGACATTGCCTTGGAAGATTACTTTATATCTCCAATTTCACCAGACTGCAGAAAATGGATTACCTGGGCCAGGTTTGGCCTTCTTTCCTCCAAACACATACATTTTAACAAATATTTCTCTGAAGGATAGCTTTTAGAAAGAACATGCCCCTGTAATAGAGACTTTCAGGAGACTGTTGCTCACATCATTACCCAGTGTCCACTTTACAATCTTTATAGGGATAATATTCTTAAAGAATTCATGGTTAGATATGCAAATCTAAACTACAACTCTGTTTTTATTCTACTTCACCCCATGACTAAAGAGGATTCTGAAATGATAACCACGTTTTTGGCTAATATGGTTACGCTTAAAAGGAAAATACATCAGGCCATAAAATGCTCAAGACTGGATAATGAAGAGAATGTGGATGATATTCACACCTCTATGTTGTAACCTCTTCCCTGAAACACTGGCTCCAATTGTGTCTCAAATATGATCTTGTACATGTTATCTTTAAATGATTTTATTGCTTATCTGCTTGAATTTTTTAACTTTTGTATAAATTGCAATGTCCAATTCTGTTGGATGATCAATAAACCTGATTTGACTTGATTTGACAGTTGTGAGTTGCTGAAGAAAAATACTATGCCTAGGCCACTGGATCAGACACAGAAGTTCACACTTTTGCTCTGCTTAATTATAAGCTCAGCAACATACACACACAAAAGGCAGAGAGGGCACTTTTTTAATGCATCAGCATTACTGGGAGCGGGGGAGAAAGTGGGCAAACTTCTGGCATACCAGATGAAGGAGAAGAAAGGAGAGGCATTGATCCCTCACATTTGTTTTCTAGATGGGACCCTTTCCTCTAATCCTACCAATATCAACTCTGCTTTCTTGAAGTTCTATCAGGCCTTTTACACTTTGCAGTTTCTCCCCATATGGGACCAATTTTTGAGTGCAGTTCACCTTCCTCAAATCTCACCAGAGCAGGTCACTCAGCTGGAAAGCCCTGTCATGACACAGGAAGCCGCTATGGCAATCTGCTTGTTAGCCAGAGGTAAAGTTCTGGGTCTTGATGACCTACCAGCAGAATTTTATCAAGATTTTTCAGACAACTTAACTCCCCACTTGATTTCCTTCTTCCAAGGAGCACATCAAAAGGGTGCACTTTCTCCATCTATGCAGCAGGCAGTGATTAGGGTTTTCCCGAAGTCCCACAAGGATAAGGCGCTTTGTGCCAGTTACTATCCCATATCCCTCCTTAATGCTGATGGGAAAACCTTGGAAAAGGTGATGGTATTTGGGTTGGAATGCTTCTTTCCCACTATCATCCATACATCCCAGGCATGCTTCATAAAGTGCAGTCAAGGGGCAGACAACCTTAGACTTCTTGTGAACATTTTAGACCAAGCCCAACAAGAATCTGTGTCATTGGCCTTGATCGCTAGAGATGCAGAAAAGGCCTCTGATTCTGTGAAGTGGAGCTATTTGTTTGAAGGTGATGCATATAATGGGAATAGGCCCTAACTTTATCTCTATCTTAGGTTAGAACTCTTTATGCCTCCATGGAAGCTATGGTCCTTACGAATGGCTTGCTGTTTCCTCCCTTTGCTTTACATCACAGGACAAGGTAAGGCTGCCACCTCTCCCCTCTCCTGTTTCTTATTGCAGTGGAACACTTGGAAGCCCACATCTGGCAAGTAGAGAATGTGAAGGAAATCCTGTTGAGACCTATGGTTTCAAAATGATTCTATATGCCGATGATCTCCTTTTTACTCTCTCCCAGGTGTTGGAGTCACTTCCAAGCAGTGTTAGATATTTTATCGTCAGTCAGTGATATTTCTAGTCATTGAGTCAACTGGGCCAAGACCAAGATCCTTCCCATCCAGGACTGCTCCCAAGACATGGCTCAGGCAGGGGAGAAAACCCTGAAATGGGCTCTGCAGGGTATTAAGTACTTAGATATGACCATTAACACAGTGTCAGGACCTGGTGGACTCTAGCCTAAACCTTTTACTGTTTAAAATTTCCCAAAATACAGATAGATGGAAAAAAAAACTATCCTTATCCATACCAGGCAAGATTGCCACCTTTAAAATGATGTCATTGTCTAGGCTACTCCACTGCTTGAATAATATTCCCTCCTGATTCCATCTTTCCTTTGGAGGAGAATTAACAAGCTCATAACCTCTTTCATGTTGGAAGGTCAGACACCTAGAGTTAGCATAAAGCTTCTTAAAAAGTACCTTCAAAAAGGAGGTTTGGAATCTCCCATGGCTATGGGCATACCATATGGCACAGGGTGCCAAGCAGGCCTTGAGCTGACTGATGCCATCCTCAGCTAACAACTCTCTTTGGGCAGATGTGGACAAGCGCTATTTGGTCCCTACCCCATCATTTTAACTTTGCTGGACCCTCCCTCTGCTCGAACATGGTCCGGCCTTACTGCCAAATTCTCCAGGAACACTTGGAGAGTGATTTTGAAGCTCAAGAGGTGGGCCCTATCAATGTAGGAAGGCTGGAACCCCTGTGGAACAATCCTGGTATTCAGGTAGGTGGCCAACTGCTGCTTTGGAGGGAATGGCAGAGCAGATGGATTCTATCTTTGGGGGACCTGGTGGACTCTCAGCAGAATATTCTAATGTCCTTTGCACAGTTGATAGAGGAATTTGCTGTCCTGGCTTGGGACTGTTGGTGCTACATGCAGATTAGTCTTGCATTGAAAGGTCTGCTGGGCCTGCTTTATTCCCTCACCCCAACAGATATGCACAAGACTATAAGGGGGCTCTTGAAAGATCTTTAAGGGGGGACACTGATTTTACAGACTTTTACAGGACTATCACTTTTCGACATGGGAGAGCCAGCAGCTCCAAAAGAACCAGGACTTCTCAACCCAGGTCATTGCTCTACAATGGGACACCTGCTGGAGACAGACCCACACTAGTATTTTTAGGGCATTGGTAATGAACTCCAGCGAAGCTGATGCACATGGGCCTGCAGGTCCTAGCCTCTGCTGGAGATGTCAGCATACCCTGGGGAAATATAGCACACATTTTCTGGTCATGTCCTCGGATACAGGGTTTTTGGAAGGCCATTATTAACATAGCCAAGTACATTATTGGTACACATATTCCAGATACCCCAGAGGTCTATATCTTGGGAGTTCCATATTATGGGGAGGGGGTGAACAGTTCTCTTCTGCTGCACCATTTAGCCATGGAAGCTAAAAGACAGACTCTTATGTGATGGAGACAAACTGATCCTCCCTCAATCATGGGACTGGTATATGGGAATATCTCGCTCGATCTCATATATGAGGATCTTGCAAATACCAGGGGCAAGGATTTTAAGTTTGAGGCCATCTGGGGCCCAGGGATTGCTCATATGAAACATCCCAGGGAGGGTCTACTCTTACCTTAACAGAGTCCAATAAATGACCAGAGATGGTCCGCTCTTGGCAGTTCTCTTTGAATCCTTTCATGCTGCTGGGGATGAATAGGTAGGCAGGTTGAATAGGTCTTATATGACGCTTTATCAGTATCCTATTGGTTAGCTGTACAAGGTAACTTAGCTAGACAATGGTCTTATTTCTGGTTTGGCACTGTATTCAGTGCTCCTACAGGTTAGCATTAGGTGGGTTTTGAAGCAATAGTTTGAATGGTACATGCTCTTTTACAGGCAAAATTAAGCAGAACCCCATTTGTTTGGGGACATAGGTGTTCACAAACATGTAAATAATGTCTTATAGCATGTATAAATGAGTCATTCTAGAGATAGAAATTGTTGCAATGATAGAATTTAACTTTGTATACAGACTGGTCAATTTGTTGTGTCGATATTTATAATGTTACAGCTTTCACAAAGTCGGGGTTGAAATTATTTAAGCTAGGCTATGTCAGGCAAATTTTTCTACTTAATATAGTTAATGGCCTTTAAGGACTTAATACATTGAGTTTATGTTAGGTTTATATACATTAGCCGTAGATGTCATTAAGTTGGTTTTTGTCTATTCACTTTGGTTATTCTTATTTAACTAGTTTCCAATGCAGTATTTTAATGTATATATATATACTGTATATATGCATGACATTTCTGATACCTTACAGCTGAATTTCAATGGGGTTTCCCCGGCCAGGAATTTGTTGTGTTTATTGCATGTGTTCTTCTTTGCTGGTTGATTGTTATCTACCATATATATTTTCCCTGCTATGAATGAAGAAAATTCAATACAATCTTTATATAAAAAAAAAAATCTTTCAGTATTAGAATAATATAATAACTGGTTTCCCTTTTTTCCTGTAGGGGAAACCATGGCATAATTTGTGGTAATAAAGGAGTGTTTTTTATGGCAAACATGTGCTTGGTTTCCATTACTCTGAACATGCACCAGCCACAGTTCCTCACTTCCCCACCACTGTCCACTCGCCAAACTGCTAAGGGACACTAAGCTGCCACCCGGAGTAGGTGGTAAGTAACAAAAAAACTGAAATGCACCAAAAGGACTTGAATTAACTTTTGGCTGCCCTCAAGATTAAAAAAAAAATTTAAATCAATACAGAATTGCGACTCCAGCCATGCACTGTAATTTAACTAGACCATGGCTCCACACACTTTTTATTTTATATAATTGCTGAGGCAAAAAAAAGGGAAAACCAGCAATTATATAAAATAAAATATGGGTTGGTGTGTGTAAACTCGAAGTTTATACATTGACCCATACTTTATTCTATATGTAAAACACCACAATAACACACACACACACACACACACACACACACACACACACACACACAGATGTGCAATGCACAGGTCATTTCTGTGATCAATTAAAGCCAAACAAAGCAGTTTGGAGGAATTTCTCTAAGGGACTATGTTAATATATCCTGGGGGACAGGCTTAGCTCCTGCACTCTTTATCTAGAACTGCACTGATGACAGCCTCCACATGGTCTACATACAGTTCTAGTAACATGTGATCTGCAGTCTCTGCAGTCATGTGTTGCATTGTTTGCCTCTAGCCACATTCTAGATATTTGCTTGATAACTTCACGAGGGGCAAAGAGAAGTTTTAATTTGCCACTTTGTGAAGTGGGACCCATTTTGTGAAGTGCCACTTTGCAATGCAAATTAACTTCATAACACCGCAGACATTTGTAAATTAATTTGTGGAGTGAATTTTATGAACTTCACACACTTCTGTTAGTTATGCATTCATCTCCATCCCCTACACCAGGAGCTTTCCAAAAAATGGTTTGTGAGCAACAGACAACAAAGAACAGCACACATGGTTAATCCAAAAAAACATCAGTCATGATATTAAGTGCCATTAAACCATGCATGTTCATCAGCTACCTATTTCTTTCAATTACCTGTCTTTGAAATTACATCATCTCCTTTTATTGTTAGTGTTGATCATCTAAGCACTATAACTGAAGGAATGCACATCCATCCTTATCAAGAGATAAAAGCACCCTCTGAATGAGCTGGGACATTGCCAGAGTTTCCATTTCTGATGTAATATGGTTGATAATATAGCAATCCTCTAACATTTCCACTACTTGTTCCCAACTTAAAATTTTCAAGGTTTAGAAAAATGAATGAAACCAACACTTAACATTTTTCACTTAAGTTCCAAAAAGACAAAACATAATGCTTCACAGTTTCTTGTAGGATCCTCCTTCCTTGATCTGATGAGGTTTTATTTTTAGTGCACTTCATAGAAAGCACACTTGGAGAGGAGGCCAGCGTTTATGGCAGTTCACCCCCACAGCAGACTCAGAGCAGCATTAAGGTGTGCCTCCCTAACTGGGAGATATGGTGGGCAAGATGTAGAAAAAGAAATCAAGAATGATGCCTTTGAGGCAAAACTTACTGACCACCACCCCCAAATGAGCCAGTGCAAAAACAGAATAGCAACTATTATAGTTCTTACTAGCCTCACTCTTTTCAAATAGCCAGATGATTATGGGAATGTTAACCAGTATGAATCCTAAAACTACTTATATTTCAGCTAATAAAAATGAGTTACAAATGTTCAGGTCTAATACACCTCAGTATTCCTACTATATCAACAAGTTGCAGGACTGGAAACATCTCCTGGTCCATTGTAGAAATTTTTTATATGCAGTTTACTGTCTAATCCCCAGTATATTTTCTCTTGGAAAAATGCATAGTTGCATACAGGAAAACTTTATAAGTGGATGAGGCCCTCAGTATTGTCACAACATTCTTCCCAAGTTTCTTATTTTATTTATTTACTTACTATATTCAATTATAAATGATATAAGTCTACTTTTTGATGCAAAAAATAAGCCCCTAATAAGGGGGACTCGACTTATCTGCAAAGTTGATCTAGCTATGGGATTTACAATGGTAAACACTTTTTGCAACAGCGTAACCCAATTCTGTACTCAAGTCTGTCCACAAAGACAGATTCTGTGCCTGATGTTGATCACAGAACAGATTTTTTTCCATCCAATTTGGGGAGCACACTAATGCCTGTAATTTTGCTAAAACTGACAAGGTAAAGGGGTGGTCGACTTATATGTGAGGTTGACTTATAGGTGAGTATATACTTTAGCTGTTTCTTTACCAGGATAACCTTTTTTTGGTTAAGCCCTCATTTTCAAAAGGGTCTCAGGAAGCAAGAACTAGCAACTTTTAAATACATAAACTTGCATATAATCCTACACAATAGTTAAAATTCAGTTATTATATAAGTAAACAACAGTAGATAATTGATTTTAGTGGATAGTGTAAAATATTTTTTCTATGAAACATAGAATTTGATGGCAGAGAATGACCACTTGGCCCTAATGATGTGCAAAGTGGAAAATTCACTCTGTGAAATAATTTGCAAATTTTCTGCAATTCGGAAATTATTCCGCAGTTGTGAAGCACTACTTCACAATGGTTGTGAACTTTGCAGATTTGTGAAAAACATTGTGAAATGCGGATTTTAGGGACTTCACCTGCGAAGTCTGACCAAAAGGTGAATTTTGCAATGCATTATGGAATTTGAGGTCAAATATCACATGGAGGCTGTTTCTAGCACAGTCTACCATCAAGAGAGTAGGAGAGTAGTCTTGTGGTGTGCATCAGAGGAAAACAACCTTTAAAACCATTAAAATTAGCTTTTTTGAGAGCCAGTTGCTTCAAAAATATTCTATTTGTCCTAGTGCTGCTAGTGATCTTTGTTTTTGTTTAGATCTTTGCACAAATTTTAGTTTAAATAATGTTTTAAGTTTTATCTGTCTCTGTGAAGGAGTTGAGTGGGGAAGGGTAGGTATGTAAAAGCAGGGCAGGTGAGTTCTTAATCTTGTCCTATAGATTCCTCAATTGCTGCTATTTTTTTAAGTCTTTGTGAGTGATTTTTCATTTTTGTTTGTGTGATTTTGGTGTGATTATTAAGTGAAGTGATGCACTGTGTTTCTGTTGCTGTTTTACTTGTTTGTATTATTTTTCTTATGTATTGACAGTTTTTGGGCTGTTTTTCTCATAAATTAGTCTTGATTCCTGTTACCCTTGTTGCTATATCATTCCTGTTCTGTTTAAAAATCAAATGTTTTGCAGACACAGTGCTGATCCCTGATTTTTGTTTGTTCATGCTCAGTTTTGTCAGCCGTTGTGTCAGTTAAAAATTCTTAACCATGCTGTGTTACCTCAGTTGTTCAATCCCTGTTCTTTAAAAAAAAATTTCAATTTTGTTTTGTTATTGTAACTGCTACTAGTAGAGTAGTTGTCCTGAGATACTGCTGATCCCCGAATTTCTTTTATTGGGGGAGGTGTTCTCTGTTGTGCGGCATGCCTGTTATTTATTTAAATTTGCTTACTTTGCCCTGTTGCCCCATTGTTGAATTCCTGTTCTAGATAAAAAAAAACTGCATTTTAATAGAGTAGTTGTTTGACTCCAGAGACTGCTGGTCCAGTCCAAATTGAGGGAGGCATTCTCTGCCTTTGTTCGGTGTAAATTTGCTTACCATTGTCCTGTTACCTGTGTTGTGTAGTCCCTATTCTGTATACAAAAAAACATACATTTTATCAACTACTACGGCATTACAGTAGTTTTCCAGACACTACTTTGCTGATCCCTATTGGGGGAGGTGTTCTCTGTCATTGTTCAGTTTAAATATGCTTATCCCTGCCCTGTTACCCATTGTTGTTTAATCCCTGTTCTGAGAAAAAAGAAACAAAAATTGTGTAGTTTTAATAGACTACTGTAGTTTCACAGAGTGCTGATACCTGATTCATAGTTGGCAGTGCAGCAGGATTTATTTCCAGATTGTAATTGTTCATCTGATAGCTAGGCAAACTTTCAACTAAGCATATAAAAATGCCTGTGAAGAAATGGTCCAATGAAGTGAAGTGGGGGGATGAGGCAGCAAAGAAGTCTGCAGGGGAAAGTAGTACTGCAGTTCCCAAAAACAAAATTATTGCTGCATCTACTTGCTATGTCGGCTCTGGTCCCATGGCAGGTACTGTACCAGCAAAGGAATAATAAGCAGCAGAGGCATAAGTGTAGTGACATTTTTTTTCAGTCAGATCTGTTGTATTCATGTTGGTGGGAGATGCAACTGAGAAGAAGGAAGGCACTAGTACTGGAACAATGGTCCAGGAGGAGGAGGAGGAGGAGGAGGCTGTTGGTGTGACTGTCCCCATTTCTGGTGGTGGTGGTGATAGTGTGGAGCTGGAATCAGTGCGTCAAAGAGATCTGGAAAGTCATCCGCCTGATGAGAGGGTAATAGAGCAAGAAAAAGTTACTGAAAAAGAAGACAGGACTATGGAGGAAGAGGAGGATATCAGCCACTGTGCTGATGATGACGACATGTTGGATCCCCTATGGGAGCCAAAGGGGAAAAAGCACAAGGGTGATTCTGCTCATTCAGATGATGAGGGTTATGGGATTACTATGTCTCCAAGCACTGAAGCCCCCCCCCCCCAATATCATGGAAGTGAAGAAAGCAGCCCAAAAAACATAAGGTTCCACACCTTGTGCTCAGCTCTTTCTGTCCCTTCACCATGTAAAGCCCAGAGTTTCGAAATCCTTAGTTTGGAACTTTTACATGCTTGATCTAGCTGATGAGACCATTGCAATATGTCAGCTGCATCAAGCACGTGTTAGTTGGGGTAAAAAGGGTAGCCACCTAGGCATCAGTGGCCAATACACACGCTTCAGGAACAAGCACCTGTTGTGCTGGCAGCAACACCAGAAGAGAGCCAGTTTAAGGGGTTTCAGTTCCCTTGGCAAGTTAAATGTAAGTGCCGGCAGTGCAATAGACCAGGAGGAGAGAGGACTGTGGGGGGGGAGCAGGAAGAGCAATCCTTTGCTCTCTCTAGAAGAGGGCATACCAGCAGTGGTGGTGCCACTCCCCTGAGTCAGAAAAGTACAATACCACAGCAAAAAAAAAAAAAAGTGGTTTCATGCGAGCTTCACAAGAGTTAACTACTACCCCAACAAGAACAAAGATGCTGCCACTAATCCAGCGGTTTGGTCAACCAACCCCAAAGGTACAACCCACACTAAAAAGGATGTTTGAGCAGCACTCCAAATACCCCCCAATCATGCCATTGCATATGTGTTAAATGCAGCCACAGCTGAAATGCTGGCCATCAATCTATTGCCGTTCTCTTTTGTGGAGAATGCTAGATTCCACAGGTTGATGGCCCGTGCCTGTCCCAAATGGTAGATTTCACCATGAACCTATTTTTCCAAATGTGCCATGCCAGAACTTTATGGGATAGTGTTTCAGTCCATAATACATGCCCTGAAGCATTCTTCATCAGAGTATATCCATCTGAGCATGGATGTGTGGACTTGTGGTCAAACAGCTTCAAGCTTCTATTTATGCATCACAGTACACTGGGCACGCTTACCTGGGATGGTAGTTGATTTGGGGCATGGCACAACCTTCATGAAGCAAAACTGTGGTGGTAACAACACACCAGGGATTCGGCATCATTGATTACTCAGTATGAAAAGTATAACTGGATCTTACATGGGTGACAAAAAGCTTCATGTGCTGCTCAACGAGATTGATGATTAGCTTCACACTCAGACACTCAAAGCATGGTTTATTGCAAGTGATAATGGCTCAAACATTTTTAAGTGCATTAGTAATGTTTTTTTTTTCAGGGTGCCCTGCCTGGAACACTGCCTTAACCTGGTTGTGCAGCAGTTTCTCAACCATGCAGAAATTAAGGAAATTTTGACTGTTGCTTGTCACATCTGTGTGCACTTCACCTGGTTTGCAAAGGCCCGTGACCAGCTACGGGAACTCCAGCTCAAAAACCATCTGCCTTAGCACTGCATGAAGCTGGATGTTCTGACAAGGTGGAATTCCATGATGTATATGATAGAGAGACTTCATGAACAGTATAAGGCAGACTCCAGCTACCTGCTGATCCACACCACCAAGGACAGTACTGGAGTGTCCATGGCTCTAACAACAGAGCAGTGATGACAAATGGATGACCTAATAAGCATTCTCCACCCATTTGAGCATGCAACACAGGCAGTGAGTGGGAACACTGCCTGTATAAGTCAATCAATTCCCCTTGTGCATGTGCTGAAGCAGACACTGGTAAATGTCCAGCAAGGGATGGAGGCAAGTGAGGAAGGTAAAAGTTGTGAACTAATGGAACACATTCTCCACATGCTGGACAGTACCATGCATATTTCTGGCATTAAGGGTCAGATGAATTTGCAACTGCTACCATGCTGGACCCAAGCAACAAATGTGGCCTGTCATCAATAATTGAAGGAGGTCATGAGTGGGTCCAAAGTTTGACTTATTACATAAATAGACAGGTATAAGGTACACAGAGGCAAAAGGCTCAGAAGGTGCCAAATGCAGAAACCAGGTGTTGCTACCACCAGCAGCTCACTGGAAAAACCTTCTAAGAAAGCCTGCAAGTTACAGCCAAAAATGGCAACTAAACTCATTTGGGATGTTCTGTATCAGGTGGGAGTGGAAGCCATGGAAGAAAAGGAAGAGGAGAATGATGAGGCAGCCAGACTCGGGGCAGCGCAATGAATGAAAGAGGCCTATATGGGGGACACAAGGCACCTTGGCATTACTGACAAGCCCTTGCTGTACCAGAGCAGCAAAGTGAGTGGCCAGCACTGGTATCAGTTGCTGTAAAACACCTGAGCTGCCCACCATCCAGTGTTAGTGTGGAACATGTGTTTAGTTCAGCTGGGGCTATTGCGCATGACAGGAGGACCAATTTGTCGCCCAAGAATGTTTCTGGGCCAAAATTCATAAAAATGAATGAGGGACACATTCCACATAACACAGTGATGCTGATGGTGTTGCCACATGCAGTTGGTACTGGTGACAATGATAACAATGAAGATGTTGGCACTGCCAGGGCTTCTACCAGCAGCAAGGTGGATAAAGCAGAAATGAACAGAGAATTCCCACCAGGTGACACCTCCAGTCTGGAAGAATGTGAGGACTACTTCCTGGACGATGTGGAACAAGGCTGAAGGAGGATGTGTCCCCTCCCCTTTCCACTCAGTATACTATTTTACTTTATGGTATCCAGTGATAAGGGCATCCGCTATTGAGCACTTACAAAAAGGGCAACTCAGTAGCGTTGCCTGTTCACAGAGCTATTGGACGGGCGGAGGCGAATACAGCTATAACACCATCCTGTCTCTATATGTATATGCGCACGGGGGGAAAGTGAGCACACCGTGTGGAAGGGGAGGAAGGGTATGTGAGGTATAGCATGGTGGTGGGTTGCTGAGCTTACCTTGTGGCGTGGTGGGTTCATGGCAAGCTAGGGTTGGGAGAGTGCTGGGTTCAAAGCTGGGCATGTAGATATGTTTGCGCCAGTTCATTAATTTTTTGTTTTCTTTTACCCCCCCTTGAAATGCACCCCCTTGGAGTTGAGAATCCTTTAGTAGGGCGGTGCTGGGGCACAGCCCCCCACAAAAACAAAAAAAAATGATGTTTCCGGCACCCTTTTGGTCTGAGCCGCGAGTGTACATAGGCAAAATTGATTTTCACTGATGTACACTCGCTGGGTTGCCACACTCCTTCGGTGACCTTTTTTGTCTGGGCATCAGATATTATAGCTGCCATCTTTGCAATTTTGCAGCTTTTTACTAACTATGATTCAATTGTATTGATCCATGATTTTCTTTTATTGGGTGTCAGGGGAGGTGTTCTCTGTTGTTATTCAGTTAAATTTGTTTACTCTTACCCTGTTATCCTATTGTTTAGCCCCAGTTCTATATTAATGAATTACATTATATTAACTACTACTACTACAGTAGTTGTCCAAAGACACTCTGATCCTTAGTGGGGGAGGTGTTCTCTGCCTTAGTTCAGTTTAATTATGCTTACCCCTGCCCTGTTACCTGAGATGTTAAGACACAATGCCATGCTCCAGCTAGCAGCAGTAAACATCATCACCACCACTTCCACCTCTGCCTCCTCCCTGTCTGTGTCCACCAAGCCATTCAATGTAACAGCTTAGGCTGCCACACTGATACTATTACTGCCAAATTATGCCAGTACACTACCAACCACAACCACTAGGTGAATCATCATGCATGGTCCAGCCAGAAATAACTGTCACCACCACCTCCTCCTCCTTCTCTTCCATCCTGCCTATGGCTATGCCAGAAAATGTAGCAGCATGGGCCTCCGCTGTCTTAGTGCTGAAAAATATCACTAAGAACTAACTAGGCAGATGAGATCATGCTTGCTCTGAAATAAACATCAATGCACTCTCCTCCTTCTCCATTGGGCCTATAACCACTCAGCCATGATGACAACATAGCTTGGACCAGTACCTCCACACTGATGCAGCCATTTGTTACTAGCCAGTCCACTTGCTGACTCTCAAGCCAACCATACTGCCAGCCAGTTCATCAAGGCATCAAGACCTCTGCTCCACCTCCATGGCCTGTCTTTGTCTGCAATGATGGTAAGTCATTTTCAGTTGTGTTCACAGCACTTATCCCTCGATTCCAGTCCTTGGCCTGAGCAGGCAGAGGATTAAAGGCTACCACCTTATACAGAAATTACTTCAAAATGATTTCCTGTCTCTGTTTGTCTCCCCTACAGATTTCACCATAAGCAGACCATTTGAGGCCAGGAATCAGGATAAATGGCACCACTGGCACCAACATGGCAAGCATTACTGTACTGTGCTGTACTGTACTGGTAAGCATCTTTAGGATTTACTTTTCTGCATTGTTGTAATGTTTTCCTTTTCCCTTTTCACAGGTAAACATGGTTCATGACAGGTGGGTCAAGCAGCTGAAAAAAGGACAGTTTCTCTTTATTTTTTTTTTTCATCAAAGGTGCTGCAGCTCACAAAAGGCCAATTTCCTCATTTGGATGCAGGTGACACTGTGCAGCAGCAGAGCAAAGGCCTTCCACCTTATTTCTGAATGATATTACAATGTTCTTTCTTTTCTTTCCATCTCCCTGCAGGTTTCAGCACCAGCACACCATTTGAGGCCAGGAATCAGGATAAATAGCACCGCTGGCACCAACATGGCAAGCATCACTACTGTTCAGGTAAGTGTTATTGCGATTTACTTTTTAAAATTATTATAATGTTTTTCTTCCCCCTTTTCACAGGTAAACATGGTTCCAGCACCAGCAGTGGACAAATTTCGAGGCAAACTAATTGAATAATTTTTACTTCCAGGTGTATAGATGGAGATTATCTGCGTACATGGTACAGAGATTTCATCGTTACAAAGATCACATTGGCCAAATGGGGGCAAATTATTTGCTCTGTTTTATTCACAGGTCAGATAATGCAGCTCAGAACAGGACAGTTTCTCTTTATTCTTTTTCATTACAGGTGACGCAGCTGAGAAAAGGACAGTTTCACATTATTTTTTTCATCACAGGTGATGCAGCTCACAAAAGGACAATTTCCCCATTTGGATGATGCTGTGCAGTAGCAGAACAAAGGCCTTCTACCTTATTTCACAATGTTATATTACAATGTTCTTTCTTTCCTTTTGTCTTCCTGCAGGTTTCTCCATCTGCTCACCATTTGTGGCAAGGATAAATGGCAACACCGGCGCCAACATGGCAAGCATCACTACTGCACAGGTAAGTATCAGTACGATTGATTTTTTTTAGTTGCTATAATGTTTTTCATATCCTTTTTCACAGATAAACATGGTTTCAGCACCAGCAGTGGCCAGTGGACAAATTATGAGACAAACTAATTGAATAATTTTTACTTCCAGGCGACAGTGTTGTATGGAAAGGGAAGCAGCTCAGTAAGGGGTACGGTTACAGTGTCATCTGTGCAGGCTTGGACAAAAATAATGTATCTGTTTTTCACAAGGTTTACCGGTACTGTGGTACCCTAAGATGGGGAGTTCACTACAGCTACACCCCATGCGGCCATAAGCCACGATCACATTTTGCAGTTCAGTTAGAAGTCTGAATAATCTTTTTTTTTTCTTCAGAGGTCTCCTGTGTTGTTTCACCATTCCTGACCTCACTGCAGCTCCAGCCACCATCCGTCGCCATGATGATCCATTGTCTACACCTGCTTCCGGTGACAGTCACGGACAGCACATCAAAAGTCTCATCATGAAAATAACCTATAATTAGAGAAACAATGACAGAGAACATTTACTCCAATATCTGCAAAACTTGTATGAATGAATTAACGTACAAAATCAAGAATCAGAAAAAAAATATTTACCTTCCGTGGTTGTTAAAATTACAAAGTGCAAAAATAAAGTACAGGCAGGACCCATGCAGCAAGCAGCCTGATTCACAGCATTGCATACCTGAAAATCTGAGAGAATTAAGAACAAATGGTTAGAATTGGTAATGGTAATACCATGTTAACCCTCCTTCTCAGCCAGTTCTTTCCAAGCTTTACTCATCTACAGCAGCTCCAGCTTTTTTGGGGTGGGGGTGGGGAATTAGCACAGCACCATGTAATGTAGAAGAAACTAATACAGTAACATACATGTTCACATGTTTCTTTACAGTATGATTCTTTCTGGCAGTGCCACAATTCGGGCTACTTTCTTTTTCTGTTGCATTTCCAGTACTGATCTGCAGTGAAGGCTTTGGGGTGGTGGGGCAGCACAGCACCATGGTAAACACTTTCTCATGTCACTCTTCTCAGCTTCTCTTGGCAGTTGCACAGCACAGCAACAGGAGGCACCTAGCAGCAGGAAAGCAGTTTGGAACTTGGAGCACTACTTAACATTTGTGGCTAGCACATGGGCCAGATATTCAAAACTTTGCCCAGGGGCTAAATTAGCACTGCCTGGCGGGCAAACTTAGCCCAGAGCACAGAGCAAGTTATATTGAAATGGAAATAGCCCGGTGCTAATCCTGCTGAATATTGCAGTCTAAGGAAGCCGGGCAAACTGGTCTGGGAGTGCAGGGCAAAAATAGCCCAGGGCTAAGACAGCACTGAATAAAGCAACCAGGAAGTGCAGCCCACAACAACAACACAGTGCACAGCAATGTGAGGGCAGGTACAGACGAACTACATGGTCAATGTGTGTGCCAGCAAATGCATGGACTCAGTACAGCTGCAGGAAGCAGCAGATGTGAAAGAACAGTGATCAAAACTGTATATTATTCCCAATACGATTAGCGCTGCGCTAACACATTAGTGCAGCATTAGCGTGGAGCTAAGCAGTTAGCCCAGTGCAAACACGCTTGCCCGGAGCTAAAATGTGCCATATTCAAAAGTGCCATGCACATGAGCCTACTTAGGTAGTCTCTGGGCAAACAACCGGATTAGCATCTCATTATACCCTGATTTGCATGCAGTTTGCCCAGCGTTACTGCAGGGTCCCTGAAACCACCTGTAGGTCAGTCTGGAATACAGGGTCTCATCAGGTCAACCGCAGCTCCACCTGTGGGTCAGTCTGGCAGTGCTGCCACGATGAGAGCTGCAGGCTACATGTACACAGTACAGCATAGCATAGCATATTGTACCCCAGGGACAAGACAGCATAGGCACAGGTGGTGGTGGTGCTGCATGCAACTGTCACACTGTAGGGCATGCTACAGTGCACAGCAGACACTACAGTAGCAAGGGGGCCAGTAGTGTGAGGGACACAGCACTGCCTATGTGTGTAGGGCAGTGATGATGACTGCACTGTACACAGTGACAGGCCCAACCTGCAGGTGTTTACTGACAGTGGACATTACTGTTACACTGTTGTGTGACCCACAGATGCTGTACCTGTGGCATGGGATGCTCACAGTGAGATGTACATTTCTGGCTTTGTGTGCTGTGGCAGTTGTACAGCTGTGCGGTATGTGGCCAGGGTGGCATATATTATCCAAAAGGCACACTAGTGTTGGGGTATTCCCAATACTGGCCCATGTGCACTGCATGATGTGTCCCAACCTTGTGGCCACACCTGGTCTGTGGCACAGTCTCGCCACCCATACACGCTCCCCTCAACATCCGCCATGCCCACAGTGCTGCATGTGTGTGCTGGCATCTGTTCATGTCCACAGATGTGTGCTCCACAGGTGTGTGCTGTATGGCCACACTGCCATGCTGTCCACTGGTGGCAGGGTCACCACTTACTGCCTGGCATGACTGGGACTGGTGGCAGATGATAGCATCATTATGATGCCATCGGTTAGCAGCATGCTTCTTCTATGTTTGGCTTTATCTATGTGTCAAATTTATTTGTTAGGGTCGCATAAAACCCGCGCTAAACCCGCGCAAACACTGCGCAAAGCCAAAGTGTCACGCTAAGCTGATTGCCCAGGGTTAAGACAAGCTTTTCCTGGGCGGTGATTTGCACCGCGCTAAGTGTCGCGCTAAATCGCGCAAAACCCCTTAGCGTGGCACTAGTCGCTGAATATAGCATTGCACCTGTATTCATGTCGGTTTGCCCCTTGAATACATTATAGTTTTGCCCGGCGCTAATGCAGTTTGCCCGTGCTATTTGGTCTTTTGAATATTGCAGACCCTCGCTAATCCCGTGCTAAACCTGCGCAAACGGTTTTGGCCCGGCGCAAAGTTTTGAATATCTGGCCCCTTATCTTCTAGACAAAGATAGGAATGCTATGTCAGAAAAGTTTCTTTTCAACTTATCTTGCCAATTGCACACTACTGCAGCAGCAACTCCTAGCAGCAGGAAAGCACTTTGACAGGGACTTGGGCACTACTGCACATGTATAGCTATCAGCATAAATTTTCAAGACAAAAAGACAACCAACAATTATAATTGGGTTGTTAGGTGCGTACTCTTAACACCAATACTGTGGCCATTTCCTGAATCCTGTTATACACTCTCAGCTACTGTATGGTACAGATGGCACAGGCAACATGATATCAGTCTGCCAACTTTACATAAGATAGGAAGCTTTTTTTCTTTTTTTTCTTTATTGCTTTGAGGGGTATTTGCAGTTTATTGGGAGAAGGGACAACAACGACACTAGACAACATTACAGACTATAACGAGAAGGAATTAGAAGAAGGGGAATACAATGGGAAAGATTCAGGAAGATGAAGATGAAAACACTTAAGGGCACTGCAGGTTTTGGAAGAGGGGAACATACAGATAAGAAAATTGTAAGTTATGATATTTTAAGAAGAGGATATAAAAGATCTTTTTTAACTTTTTATTTTTTTTTTTTTGGTTTTCTTTAACTTTTTATAGTTTTTTTTTTCTTTTTGGAAGGAGATAATAAACTATGGTGGCAGACATTTTACTCACAACCAGCACCACCACCACCACCAGGCAGCTTTGCTAAGAGGCTGAGAATTTTTTTCTAGTTCTTCAGGACTGATTGAATGTTCCACCTTGCCTCCATGGTCTCCTGGTGAAGGTCAGCCACTTCAGCCCACAGGATAGCCAGGTCTGCCTGTGTGACTACTGCTGCCAGGTCTAATGGTGACAGTGGTGGTGGGGCTGGTTGGGCTGCAGCTGCTGCCAACTGATGGGATGGATGTGAGCTGTGAGCCCTCATACCATGCTGACTTGCAGCATGACAGCCTACCCCAGCATGCCACTAATCATCCCCTTCAACAACATCACTCCCTCTACTGCCTGCTGCTGCTACCTCCCTCAGCTTGGCATGCCACTCAGCGTGGTGGTGCACATTCAGGTGGGTCCTTTGCCCACCTGTGCCCATGTGGCTCCCTTTCATCCCCCAGTGTACAGTTCTCCCACATAGATTACACTTAACAATGCTGTCATCATCGTCACTGTCAATAGCGAAAAAGGACCAGACAATCAAGGTCCTTGGCTGGTGCACTGGGTGGGAGGGGCACCCAAGGTTGTGGGGCGCTCTGCAGTGCAGGGAATGGAGCTGATGGTGGTGGTGGAATAGGGTGGGTTGGCCAGAACCATAGGTAGCAGCTGCTGCTGCTGCTTCTCCGAGCGAGCATGCTCTTGTGCCACCTCAGAAGCAGCGCTACTCCCCTCCTCAGCTGGTGGTTGGGTGTTGTGTCTGACTACCACCATGGATCACCTGCCTGTTCAGGTGAATCACTGCCCCCATTGTGCCACCACATCACCCACTGGGTCACTCCTCCATTTGCAGAACTGAAAAAGTTTTAGAGAGAGAGACAGAAACACAGACAAGAAAAAAAAAACTTAGGAAAAAATAAACAAAGATTACATAACAGGTAGGGTACAGAAAAATAAACTAAAGATTTCTTATAAAACTAATTTAAGACAAATTCAGTTTGTTTAATTTCTGAATTTCTCTGGCACTGACTCAGTCTGCTGCACTACAGTCAGCTAGCACAACCACTACTCAGAAAATGAAACCAAATCAGTCACTTCCTGCCTGACTGGAGTGTCCCATGTGACCTGCAGAAAGTGAAAGATGTGACAGAGCAATTTTTGCTAACTTTGCCTTGATAAATGCAAGGTGAAGTTACAAGGCAAAGTTACATGGTAAAGTAGCGAACTTCACAAAATTTTCCATGGAGCGAATTTGGTTACTTTGCCGGAACTTCACCAATGGAATATAACTTTGCTGCATCTCTACCCGGCCCACCTAGTCTGCCCATTTTCCCTACCTATTTCACAGGCACAAAATGTGAGCAACTTATTTGAAATAGAACCCACAGTGCAGTATCTGTTTTAGTTTATTGTAAATTGTTTATTATCAGAGATGTTGCAAAGTGTTAATCTGCTGGTGAAGTTAAAGCAAGTTTGCCAAATTTGCCTTTGAGGATAAATTCACAGATTTTTTTTTTCTGTTTAATAGTTAAATCCCCTTTAGCAACTTTGCCTGGCAGCTTCACCTGTAACTTTGCCCTTGGGGTACACCTAGGTGAAGTTTGGTCAAAATGAGGCTACTGGTAAACATGTGTGGTCTATAGACCACCAGCCCAGGAGGAAGAAACAGATAGGGAGCTGATGCTAGCCATCCAAAGGATGGCAGACAAGGGTGAGGTAGTACTGGTTGGAGACTTCAATATACCAGACGTGGACTGGAGCATCCCAGCAGCAGCATCAACTAGGAGCAGATTTATCCTGGACTCCTTCAGGTGCCTTCCTCAAGCAACTGGTCATGGAACCAACTCAGCAGAAGGCAATACTGGACCCAGTGCTCACAAACAGGGACAGTGTGATGGGGTAACAGTGGGGAGCACCTGTGTAACAGTGACCACCAGTCATTGTGGTTTGAAATCACAGAAAGAGCAGAACCAAACCACACAAAACACGTATCCTGGATTTTAGGGGGCAGACTTTGGGAAAATGGGGAGATACTTGAAAGAGGCATTAAGGGAATGGGACAGGAATCAGGATTGAGGAACAGTGGGCAGTATTTAAAATGGGGATTATAAGAACAACAGAATTATGCATTAAGCAGGTTAAAGAGGAAAAGAAAGAGGAGCCATTATGGTTTTCCAAAGAGGTAGCAAAGAAAGTGAAAGCCAAAAGATTGCATTCAGGCAATACAAAAAGACACAGGCAGAAGGGGATAGGAGAAGTACCAGGAGAAACAAAGGGAGGCAGGAAGTCAGTAAGGGAAGCCAAAGCTCAGACAGAAGAACACATTGCAAAATCAGTGGTTAAAGGGGACAAAACCTTTTACAGGTACATAAGTGAAAAAAGAAGGACAAAGGAGGGATAGTGAGGCTGAAGGGGAGGATGGGAGCGCATGGAGGATGACAACAGTAAAGCTGACATATTGAACAGGTATTTCTGCTCAGTCTTTACTAAGGAAGAGGGATTATGGGTCTGAAGGGAGTACAAGGGTGAGAATGGTGCAGAAATGGACACAAGTCCCTTTACGAGAAAGGGTCCTGAAGGAACTGGAAGTAATAAGAGCTGATAAAGCAATGGGGCCAGATGGGGTGCACCCCAGGGTCCTTAAAGAACTAAGAGGTGGTGGCTGAACCTCTGGCTATCCTGTTCAGCCAATCACTGGAAACAGGAAGTACCCAAAGACTGGAGGACAGCAGATGTAGTCCCCTTATACAAAAGTGGGAACAAAGAGGAAGCAGGGAACTACAGACCAGTCAGCCTCACCGGTAGTGGGAAAGATCATGGAAGCACTACTGAAGGAGAGATTGGTGGAACATCTGGTTGTCAATGGACTACAGGACCCAAGGCAGCATGGTTTCACCAGGGAGGTCATGTCAGACCAACCTCATTGAATTTTTGACTGGGTGACTAGGAGGTGGATCAGAGGAGGGCAGTGGACATGGCCTATCTGGACTTCAGCAAGGCCTTTGACACTGTGCCACATAGAAGACTATTACACAAACTGGGGAATATGGGTGTGGACAGGACAGTAGTGTGGTGGGTAGGTAACTGGCTGGGTGGCAGGACACAGAGGGTGGTGGTAAATGGCTGTCACTCCACAGAGGGAAGAGTGACCAGTGGGGTACCACAGGGATCAGTGCTGGGACCGGTCCTATTCAACATCTTCATCAGTGACATTGCACAGGATATAGAAGGCAGAATTTCACTGTTCGCTGATGACACAAAGCTCTGTAACAGAGTAGACACACCAGAGGGTGTAGACAGAATGAGAAGGGACCTGCAGAAATTTGAAGAATGGTCAAGGGTTTGGCAGTTGAAATTCAATGCAAAAAGTGCAAGATAATGCATATGGGCACAAAACCCTGGCACAATATATCAGTTGAGGTGAGGATATAGCATGTACCAAGCAGAAAGGGATCTTGGGTTGTCATCTCTGATGGACCTCAAGGTAGGAAACAGTGTGACAAGGCATCAGGTAAAGCAAATAGGATGCTGGGATGTATAGGCAGGGGCATCACCAGCAGGAAAAGGAGGTCATAATTCCGCTATACAAGACACTAGTGAGGCCCCACCTGGAGTACAGTGTACAGTTCTGGAGACCATACCTACGTAAGGACATAGACAGGGTAGAGAAGGTTCAGAGGAGGGCAACAAAGATGGTGCATGGGTTGCATCACAAGTCCTATGAAGACAGGTTGAAGGAACTGAACATGTACTCCCTGGAGGAGAGGAGGGAGAGAGGGGATATGATAGAGACATACAAGTATCTTACAGGGAGGAACAGGGTGCAGGAAAACACTATTTTTAAGTGAAAAAGATGTTTCAGACTAGAGGGCATGGGATGAAGTTGGAGGGAGGACGATTCAGAGGAACATGAGAAAGAATTTCTTCACAGAACGGGTGGTGGACAAGTGGAACACCCTGCCAGAGGAAGTGGTGGGGCTGAAACAATCACAGGATTTAAGAATGCATGGGATAGACATAAAGGAATTCTAGAGGTCAGGGGTAAGGGGAAATAGACTTCTAGGAAAACAAACTGAACTTACAAGCTCAAATGGGTAGACTAGGTGGGCCATAGGCCCTTATCTGCCGACACTGTCTATGTATCTATGTATGTATGTATGTATCTATGTATCATGTGTCTCAAGGTCACATGTAAGAGCTTCTGCAGGTCACACAGTACATTTCTAAACTGTAAAACAGCTTAAATTTCGGTTCAGCTTGCAGTGTTAGTCAATGAAGGAGACAGGAGATTGACAATTTGCTGAGCAATTTAACTGCTACAAAAAGCTATATTTACATCATTTTAAAAGCTTTCTTTTCTTTTCTTATCTTTTTTCTATTGCCCTTATTAGTAAATTCATTTTATTTTCTGAACTTTTTTAAGTACATTTTTTCAGTTAATATCCCTCTGTGTTTTATCTTTTTCCCATATAATCTGCCTCTAAATCTTTCTTTTTCTCCTTTTAAATCTTTAAAATGGAGTCTCGCAGTAAGAGTCATGTAAGTTGTGTGAGGACTAGCAGTGGTGGTGCCATGCACCTTCGGCATACTTCTTTCAGGGGTACTCCAGCAGCCCCTCCCACAGCAGCCTCAAATGCAGCAGCAGCCTTCAGTTCTCACAGCTCCCACTTCAGCTTCTCCAGCTGTACAGCAACCCCCATCCCTCTCACCCTGCAGCAGCCTGAATCCACACAGCAGCCTCCAGCTCCCTCTGCTCACAATCTAGCTACCCAAGCTGATTGGCAGCTCCAGTCCCACTCACTCAGCAGCAGCCTGCAGTGCATCCACCCCCTCTGTGGTACCACTACAACAGGCTGACCCCCTGAGGAGCCCCACCCATCCTTCTCTTGCTCCTCATCAGTACATCCCAGACCACAGCAGCCACATTCCTCCCTAGTCTGGGAGCACTTCACTGTGGACCTTAATAATGAGAGCCTTGTCTTTAAAATGGAGTCTCATGGTGGTGTTGGTTGTGTGAGGACTCACAGTGGCAGTGCCATATGCCTTCGGCATTCTTCTTTTAGGGGTAATCCAGCAGCCCCACCCCCACAGCAGCCCTAAATGCAACAGCAGCCTTTAGCTCCCCCAGCTCCAACTTCAGCTTCTCCAGCTGTGCAGCAGTCCCTGTCCCTCTCACCCCCCAGCAGTCTCAAACCACACAACAGCCTCCAGATCCCTCTGCTCCCATTCTAGCTTTCCTAGCTGAGCAGCAGCTCCCTCCCCATTCACTCTGCAGCAACCTGCAATGCCTCCACCCCTGTGTGGTACCACTACAACCAGATGACCCCATGAGGAGCCCCATACATCCTCCTCTGGCTCCTCATCAGTACCTCCAAAACCGCAGCAGCCACATTCCTCCCTGGTCTGGGAGTACTTCACTGTGGACCCTAATGATGAGAGCCTTGCAAATGTACCAGTTGCAAGGCAGTGGTCAACCATGGCAAAAGGGGGAGCCATCTTGGAACAGTTGTCCAGCACACCCACCTCAACATTAGGCACAGCAAGCAGTTGGAGGCCCATTAGTGAGAGGCTGCAAGTGGTGGTGCCTCACCTGTGGCAGCTAGAGGCAGCCACCAAGACAAAATCACCACAGAGAACCAGCACCAGCACAAGCCCCACTACTGGCACCCACATCAGCCTCAACACCTGCACCACAGCAAGGCACCACAGTGGAGATAGCAAAACTGTAGGTGGAGAGTGGGGACCTCAGCCTCTGAGTGGGCTCGATGGAGATTATGATGAGCCAGCTCTTGGCTAACCAGCAGCTGCTGATTGCTGGCATGCAAGAGCTCTATCATGGCAGTGTGTGTACTGCTGCTTTGTCTGGCAGTGGGCTCTAAGAAAACCACATAGGAATTGCCCATTCCTGTTATGCATTTCATCCTGTTAGCTTTAGTCCTCATTCTCCTCTCTTTCAATCAATCAATCAAAATCTTTATTTAACCAGGCGGACACCATTGAGCAAGCTCATTTTCGAGGTGGACCTGGGACAAACAATTAGGTGAATACAATTTAGGTGAGATCAACATACAATTTCAATTATGTGTACAACAATTAGGCATAGGCAGTACAAATGCAAGTAAAAGGTGCAGATAATTGTAAAACATTAATTATAAATAGATAATTCATGCAACACATACAATGTGCAGGACATGGAGGGAAACAGTAGGTACGGAGTAGGCTCTGGCAATAATGTCCAGGTGACACCTAGTGGTGCGTTAGGGCAAGAAGAGTACATGGTAAGTGGGACAGGGAGATAGGAGGAAAAAAATAGATAAACAGACAAAAATAGGGGTTGAATAGTAACGGGTAAGAGGATATAAGGTGTAGATGTGGGCAGGGGAGTGAAGGAGGTAGGCATAGGGATGACAATGAGTGGAGTCAACAACAGAGAGTGACCTAAAATCATGACAAGGCAGGGGCGGGGTCAGAGACTAGAACAGGAAGCTCTGAGGGGATAGGAGTACCTAGGTCAGGAGGAGCAGATGCAAGATTCTTTAAAATGGAGTATATATAAGGATTTGAAAGCTGCCAGACTAATGGGATAATTGATTTTTAGTTTTTTTTGTATCTTGTTCCACAAAAGGGGCCATACGTGACTAATTGATGCCCCGTCAAACTGAGATTTGGCCTTGGAAACCTTCAGCGAAATATAAGAGGCACTTCTCAGGGCCTACTTACTTAATGGGCAGAACGGTAAGCAGTCCAGATGTAATCAGGCAGTTTATTTATGATGCCTTTGTAGATCCAGATCGCAGCATTTCTCTGGCGTCTAAAGCTAAGGGATGACCAACCTACCACTGAGTACAGGGAGCAATGATGGGTGGAATAGGGAAGGCCCATTATAAACCTTAGAACTCTATGGTAGAACATATAAAGTTCGGAAAGAGCACCTGCAGGACCCTGGCTGTAGAGGAAATCAGTGTAGTAAAGAGAGAAAGGTAGTTTGGACTAGCCTCAATTTTGCATCCCTGGTGAGAAGATTTTTTTATCCTATAGAAAAGGCCAAGTCTCATTCTAAGTTTCTTTGTCGGCTCTTCTATGTGAGCAACGAAGGAAAGTCTAGAGTCCAGCCAAACCCCCAAATATTTAAATTTTGATACATACTCCAACTGTTCACCCAGAATAGTAGTAATTGGGGGGAGTAGCCCCATCACAGCCGGATTTGCTAAGTTACAAAAGGGTGACAAGAACATAGCTTTTGTCTTCTTGGCATTTAGAAGCAACTTCTGCTTTAGGAGCTGAGTCTGTAGCCGATTGAAATTGTCTTGGAGCTCTGATCATGCCGTTTGAGGGAAGATCCACTAGAGTAAAGTACTGTATCATCTGCAAATAGGTGAATATGGGCCTTTATGATGGAGGCATCGATTCTATTTATGTAAAGTGCAAAAAACAGGGGGATCCAGAATGGAACCTTGGGGAATGCCCCTCTGAAGGGGTTTCAGAGGTGATACTTCACCATCTGCTTTTACTTGCTGTGAATGGCCAGAGAGGTAGTTACCGAACCATCTGAGAGAAAGAACATCCAGTCCGATGGTCTGAAGGGATGTGAGGAGCAGACTATGATCAATAGTATCGAAGGCCTTACTTAGGTCCAGGAAAACTGCACAGACGAAGTTCTTATTATCCAACACAGACTGCCAATCATTAGTAACCTTGGCCAAAGCGGAAGTTGTACTGTGTTGTGCTCTGAAAACTGAGTGTAATGGGTTGAGAAGTTTTGACGATTCCAGATGGTTCCTGAGCTGGGTGTTCACGATTTTTTCCAACAACTTAGACAGGATAGGGAGAAGGGAAATTGGCCTATAGTTATTGAGGTCACAGGGGTCACCTGACTTAAACAAGGGGATGACATGTGCCGTTTTCTAGATGGGAGGAAGGTCACCTTGCAACAGGGATAGGTTAAACAGATGTGTAATAGGTGCAGCTAGGACCCTATAGCCCATCTTCAGAAAAAGTGGGTCAATGTGATTGGCAGCTGCACTTTTTCTGACATCCAATTTTAACAGGAGATCTTCCACCTCTTTCAGAGATGTGGATTGAAGCGAGAAGGTCAAACTGGAGAAGAAGGTGCCTTGTTTATCAACCCCAAGTTGCGTTCGAAGTTACTGGCAGGGGATGTATTGAAGGCAAGACCTGCTGTAGCAAAATGATTGTTGAAGGCATCAAGGAGTGACGGTTTATCAGTAAGTGTGGTAGTACCCATTGAGATTTTGGTAGGCAAGGAAGTCCTGGCCAAATGGCCTTCTATACCCTAAGTTACCCTCCAGAATTTGGAGGGGCAGTTGGACGAGAGATCGAGTTGTGAGCGAAAGAAATTAGCCTTCGCTTCTCTAACCATCTTAGTGCAAAGGTTTCTCACTCTCCTGAAAGAAATCCAATCGTTTGTAAGATTAGTTTTTCGGGCAGTTTTCCAAAGCATGTCCCTATTCCGCAGGAAGTCCTTCAATTCCTCAGTAAACCATTGACAAGATTTATTCCTGATTCGGGCCTTCACTAGTGGTGCATGTTTATTAAGTGCTCCTAACACAACTTCTTGAAGAATGTCATATGCTGAGGCGACTGATTTAGCTAGATAAAAGTCCTGCCAATGCATGGAGTGGCTCAGCTCCAAAATATACTCCCTGGGATCAAAGTTGCAACAACATCTTTTGGTAGAAAATTTAGAAGCAGATGACGGAGCATGATTAGACCTGACACAAGCAATGAAGCAGTGATCACTGATGTCAGAGAAGGAATACACCAGCATGGGTAAAAAACTAAGGTTTGTTAACTAAGATAATATCCAGCAGAGTGCTGTTGGTAGGGTTTAACTTGTTTGGGTGAGTAGTTTCATTGATAAGCTGGGTCCATCAAAGTGAGTCGCATAGTGTTTTTAGAAGAGTTGAGGCACTAGACAACCAGTCTAGGTTGATGTCACCTAGTAGTACAGACTCTGAGGATCTATGACCCAATACCTTACTCAAGTGATCCAGAAGCTGTAACCCCCTCAGAAGGGGGTCTGTAGCAGCCTGACACACAAAGTGAGACGCCAGGTGAGATCCCAGCCTGAAGGGTAAGGCTTTCAAACTCATTTTGGACAGATGTAGAGTCAATAACGGAGACAGAGAATTTTTCTTTAATATAGATAGCAACCCCAACACCCCTGGAGTGTCTGTCAGCTCGGAACAGTGAGTAAGCAGGGAGGTTTACTTCAAAGTTGGTTGTAGCCGGGCGGAACCACATTTCTGTGACAACCAAAATGTCAGGGTTGGTGTGACATATCCAGGCCTGAATGGAGCCGATTTTTTTCAACAGGCTGCACACAATAATATGCATAAAGCTTAGGCCTTTGAGGCTAGATAGGTTGTCGGGTGATCCAATGGCAGATAAGGGTCCAAGATTAAGTTCAACGTTCCTGAGCATAACAATAAAGGAGCAGTAGCTTCCTGGTTAACACTAAGAGGAGCTCATGACTCTGATTCATTCGCATCTGTGGGGGACATAATACTGACATGGAGGAAGCTTAGGACTGATGCCTAGCAGGTTTAGAGTTACATGCAGTAAGACCTTACCAGTGACGAATAATGGAGAGTATGCAGGGTGAAGGGACAGGTGTAAGTCCGCAGAGGTGCATCATGGTAGGGTACCAGTGTGCCAAGTAGGATGTGTGTCCAAAATCAGAACAGGGGAATAGATGGCACAGCTAAGGTATTCAATAGGGCATAGAATGTCCACACAATGCAAGTCCCTGGGTGTATTCTTCGAGGACGGATTTAAATAAAGGGAGCAAGATGTAAGCAGAGACACGCACAGAAGCATCCTTTGTGCAGTGCCTACGCCCATCTTGTATTAGAGCCCAGAAAGAGATGTAGGCTGGAATCTAGGATTCAACCCTGGAGAGGGATAATAAGTCCAGGGGTTCTATTGGGGCATAATATAGTATATGTATACAAGAATAATACCTGAAGGGAGTAAAAAAGTCCACGGTTCTAGTGGAGTACAATATGACAAGGATATGCTGAGTACAATTCTCTAGAGGTTTTGGTGGAAATAGGGAAAGGCTTGGAGTATGCAAGATATCAATGGATCAAGGGTTCTAACGCCTGGGGCAGAGTAAGGTGACTGAGATGATAGTGGAATACTATATAAGGAGGGTATGCAAGAATAGGATTCTCTAAGCTTTATTTGTGGAGAGGGATATAGCTTGGGATACACCCACGAGGCTTGCTATATTGGAATCAAGTAGACAAAAGCAGTTATTAAGTGGAATGTCCTGTTGGAGGATGGGTGAAAGCAAAAAAAAAAGGTTGCAAAGGAACTCAGCATTGACCAATTAGCATAGAGGGAAGGGGCAAGTAGTGTATTTAATAGAGGCCGGGGTCGGAGTGGGTGGTGTGGGAAGAAAATACTTGACAATTTAACTGGGAAAGCCGTAAAAGCCAGCAGGAAAGCAGAGAGAGAGAGAGAGAGAGAGAGACAGAGAGAGTGAGAGAGATGGGTTGAAAGAACCAATCACTAATGAGGCCATAAGGCTGCAGCCAATGAGGCACAGACTGTGTAGTGGGGTAGCCAATCAGTGTCCAGCAAGGTTCCCCACTCGGGAAGGCAGGCTTACCTAGGTTCTGGTGCTCATAGGGTGGGCAGACGATGGTGGATAGCTGGTAGCTAAGTCAGCTGCTGCTGTGGAAAGCGAGCAGCCACCAGTCAAAAAGCACCCAGGTTTCTGGTGCTCGTAGGGTGGCAGGCGATGGTGGATGGCCGGCAGCTAAGTCAGCTGCTGCCGCTGTGAAAGCGAGTGGCCACCCAGTCAAGGTCACCAAGGTTCTGGTGCTTGTAGGGCAGGCAGATGATGGTGGACGGATGGCAGCTAAGTCAGCTGCTGCCATCGTGGAAAGCGAGTGGCCACCTGGTCAAGGGCACCCAGGTTCTGGTGCTCGTAGGGTGGGAAGACGATGGTGGACATCCGGCAGCTAAGTCAGCTGCTGCCACCATAGAAAACAAGTGGCAACCCCGTCAAGAGCACCCAGGTTCTGGTGCTCGTAGGGTGGGCAGACGATGGTGGACAGCCGGCAGCTAAGTCAGCTGCTGCCACCGTGGAAAGTGAGCGGCCACACGGTCAAGGGCACCTGGAGACAGCTTTCACTCTTTCTTCCCCGGTTTGTGATGCCCCTCAAGAAATAAACAAAAAAATAAATAAATAAAACTTTCAAAAATACAAAAAAATTAAAGACTTTTCCTGTCTTTCTTTTTTATTGTTTCACTCTATTCTTTTTCTTCTGGATTTCTAAGTTTTTTCTGTCTCCTTAAAAAAACCAAAAACAAAGAAAAACCTTCTAATTTCAATCTATATTTTCTGTGTTTACATTTTCTTTGTATGGCACTGTTTATACAGCACATCATTCTCTTCTCTCTCATTACTGATTTTATTGTAAAGCACTCTTGTCTACATATATAGTGTATTTGAAAAGTACTGTGTCTCTTAAGTTTTATTGACCCCGAATATTTTATTTCAGTCCAATAGTTGATGATGTGATATATCACTTGCACATTTGCACTCCATGACATGTTCCCTCACACAAGACAGTCTCTTGTCTTCTTATTTCCATGAAATTTATCACAGACAAGAAATTATTAAACTGTAGTAGCTACTGCTGTGCTGCTCAAGTTTCCATCTCAGACTGGATTTCAAGTTCAAGTTCAAGTTTATTGCAGGAAAACTCCATTGAGCAAGCTCATTCACAAGGAGGTCCTGTGATATAAACACTTAAAGTACAAACATAGATAGGTAATAACAGTATATACATGAAATGCACGTTACATGATACAGGCTGGATATACATACAAGGGTACCACATAGGGTGACCGTAGGTGGTAAACATTAATATGACACAGGAAGCGACTTACAGGTTGCATACTGATAAATGAAACATGAGGACTGTGTGTGTAATACATATATTTTGGCAGCTAGAACAAACAACAGACTACAACTGATAAGGGGAGAAGTGATTTGATAGAGTAGCAGTGGAGTGTAAGCATAGATAAAGCCAGGAGTAGAAGGGAAGGAAAGCAGTTAATATGACAAAGCAATTATACCTTACCAGTGGATAAATATGGCACACATGGGAAGGAAGAGACTTAATGACAGTTACAGGTGTCTTTTATTTTGGCTGAACTTAGCGATTTGTAGAAGTTTATTGAAACTGTGCTAGTTAGTTTCAGTACGGTTTGTAATTGGTTCCAAATGGAGGGAAGGGCATATGCAATAACCAAAGGAGGTCCGCGTCCTTGGTATGTCAAGCATAATAAAGTCAGATTTTCTTAACGAGTATGCACTATGTGAGATACTAATAAGGGAAGAGAGATAGCTTGGCAATTTCTGCAGGAGCAGTTTAAGAGTCCATAGCCCAGCATGGAGCAGGCGTCTAGTAGTAAGGGATGTCCAACCAACAGCTGCATATAAGTCACAGTGATGCGAACGGTAAGGGGAGTTGGTAATGAACCGTAATGCACGGTGATAAAGGATGTCCAGTTTACTTAGATTTGCAAGAGTGGTGGAGGAATAGATTACATTGCCATAGTCGAGTAGTGGGGGAAAAGTGGCCTGTACAAGCTTGTTTCGAGTTTCAAGGGGGAAAAGGGGCCTATTTCTGTAGAAGAAACCTAATCTTGCCTTTAACCTTCTAGAGACATCTTCGATGTGGTCATTGAAAGATAATTTATTGTCGATCCAGATACCCAGATATTTAAATTTGGTTACAACTTCCAGAGGCTCGTTTAGCGTGGTGACAATGAAGTCTTGGGCAAGGGTATTGGGGGGGCCTGTGACAGCACTGCGGGAGAATATCGTCGCTTTAGTCTTCTTAGAATTGAGCAGAAGCTTTGCCTTTATTAGATTATGCTCAAGTTGTGCGAAGTCCGCTTGAAGCACTCCCTTGACTTCAGATAACGATGAGCCAGAAGTATACAACACAGTATCATCCGCAAAAAAGTGCAGATTGGACGTAGATATGTTAGCATCTAAGTCATTAATGTACAAAGAAAACAAGATAGGGCCTAAGATGGATCCTTGGGGGACTCCCCTTGCAACTGGCAAGGCAGCAGAAAAAGCCTTCGCTTTACTTTTGGAATGTTCCAGTTAGGTAGCTAGAGAACCACTGGGTGGTATGGTATGTGCACCCAACTTTGCAAGACAATTGATAATAGTTTGTGATCAACAGTATCAAAAGCTTTGCTGAGGTCCAAAAGACTACCAGTTACCTTCTTAACATCTATAGCAGAGATCCAATCATTGGTTACTTTTGCTAGTGCAGTGATTGTGCTATGATTAGCCCAGAAGCCGGATTGAGCTGGGTTAATGAGAGAGAAAGTTTCAAGTGAGATTTTAACTGAATATGGATCAGTTTTTGAGAACTTTAGAAAGGATAGGCAATAGAATAGGCCTATAGTTGTTTACATCGCATGGGTCACCAGATTTAAATAGAGGAGGATGTGCTGATTTCCAGCAGGACGGCACAATAGCAGATGTAATGGAAAGATTAAAGATGTGGAGATTGGGACAGTGAGATGGGCGTAGCCTGACCTTAGGAAAAAGGGTTCCAAGCCATCGTCCCCTGCGCTTTTTTTGGTATCTAAATTAAGAAGAGAATCTTCTACTTCTTTATAAGTTATCTCGCGCAATTGGAAGGGGCTGGGTGCAGGACTAGATGTAGGGGGAGGGGTATGCTGGCTCTCCACAGCACCAGCATGAGGTGACGAGTCAAAAGCTAATCCAGCTGTGGCAAAGTGTGAGTTAAGTTCCTCCAGGATTAGGGACTTGTTTTCCACAATCTTGCCACTTGCAACTATCTTTGTTGGGACAGAGGGGGCCATGGGCCATCCTTCTATAGCTTTGATAGTCTTCCATATTTTATGAGGGTTACCTTTAGCTTGTTCAAGAGTAGAAATATAATAGTTAGCTTCAGCAGAAGAAGTTTTTTCACACAGTTATTCCTGGCTGTTCTAAAGGCCTGCCAATCCGAGGATTCTTTGGAATGTCTAGCTTTAGCCCAGAGCTTATCTCAAGCTATAAGGGCTGCCTTGAGATCTGAGGTGAACCAGGGGTTAGAATTGTTCCGTACCCTTACTTTGATGAAAGGGGCATGCTTATTTATTATTGTAGTGAGTTTGTCATTAAGGATGTAAGCTGCCTTGTTGACATCTTTGGCAAGGTAGAGATCTTGCCATCTGATCATGCTCAGGTCAGATAGGAAGTTTACTGCACTGAATTTGCGAAAGGATCTTTTTTTTATAAAGATGGGCTGCGCCAGGCCTTAATTTGAGATCTTATGCAAGCAACAATTCCATGATCGCTCATGTCATTGTGAAACACTGCGAATTAGATATTTTGTGTGGATGGGTGGTTAGTACCACATCTAGAATGGAACTGTTGGCAGTATTTAGAGTGTTGTTCTAGTGGGTTCACTGACTAATTGCCCAAACCCTAGCTCATCACAAAGGGATTTGAGGCCATGTGATTTAGGTGACAGCCAGTCCATATTTAGATCTCCTAGAAATATTGTTTCAGTTTTGCATTTACAAACATGGATTTCAAAGATTAAGGACTTCATCACCACCAGATGGGGTCTATAGCCACCTAGGATAGTGTACATTCCGAGGAGGGAGATGAAGGCTCGTGAACTAACTCAAATTCCTTGGCTAGAGATTTGCAACTATTATTGGTGACCCAGTATTTAGATTTGGTGAGATAACCACACCCCGCCTCTAGACTCTCTATCTGCTCTAAATAAATTGTAGCCCTGCAGTGATATTTGTTGATCAGTGTTCGTCTTTTTAACCATGACTCAGTAATTATGATAAGGTCAGGGTTAGCGTGTAGCAGCCAGGCTTGCAGCTGTACAAGTTTTAGCAGGCTTAAAATGTTGACCATCATTTTGAGACCTGTGGCCTCAACAAAATCGATAAGCGAGGTAAGTTGTTGGGTGGGGCCAGGGTTGAGCTCCACATTTCCGAGCAGAGAAGAAGCAGAAGTATAACTTTCTTTAGGAGCTTATAAGAATGGAGACTGCTTTTTTTCTTCGCAGTAAATCCATATCGTGTTGCTAAGAGGCTGCACCATTGTAATGACAGTTTATCATGATCAATGTAAGTGCTTGAATAGACATAGGTGAGACAGTAGCAAGGGGTGTAGGCTAACCGGGGGGAAAAGGCTAAAAGGGGAGAGGAGAATGACATAGTGTCTGCACGGTAGACCATTATAACATTAGGTATTGATAAGGTACATTGGAGAACTGAATTGTATTGAGGTACTTCTAATTGCACTGTATTGCTGAGAACTCTGCACCTTAGGAGCAATAAAAACACAATAAAGAGACTGGATTTGTAAAGTTGTACATCACATTACGTAAGTCTACACAAGTGCTCAAGCTGAATATACATATTTTTTCCTTTTTGAAATTAGCTTGTGACAGGAAATGGGAGCAGATTAATGTATTCTTTTTTTTAGTGTAATTATTTTTCTTTTATAAGTTCTGCTGTTTGGAATAGACACTAAAATGGCTTCCAGATCACATGTGCAGGCAGCTTTCAGGAGAAATATGGGCTAACTGCGAAGGTGCTAAGTCTCCCATAAGCTCATCTAGCAACAAACCCTGTCTGATGTGAGGATGCTATTTTTGGCATGGAAACATCTTGCAAGAAGAATGAAAACATGGCCATAAAACTGTAAGGATGTTGCTAGGAGTGAATAAAGCCACTGGTGTCACACACACACACACACACACACACACACACACACACACACACACATGGAACACTGGGAGGAAATGTCACTCAAGGGAGAGGTCACATCCCCAAAGCCCTGAGCCAATAAATTTGGAAGTTGGGGCACCCAGGTCTCTGTCGGACTTTGGGCAGCCTTTTAAGAGGATTTGGGTCTGACACTCTTGGTGAGTGGGGAGCCCTGCTGGATAGCTAGCTGATCTGTGTTAGGGAATGACAGTCCAGGGTGAATGTCCTTTCAAGTTAGCTGGCAGGTAAATATAGACTCCAGGAGAGACTCGATTTTTGAAATTCTTCTGACAATCACCTGTCTACTAACTACTTTTGTTTTCTTTTCGAGTAAACATGTAAATCTTTTGTCTTGTTAAATATATATGTAAGCATTAATCACCGAGACAGAAGAGCATTTCCCAGGAATTAATGCATGGTTGGGGTGCATAAGGCCGAAGGCTGAGTGCTTCCCACCACCCAACCATACATTAATTCCTGGGAAATGCCCTCCTATCAAGGTGATTAATGCACTTGTAACATGGAAGTGCTACAGAAATTGACTGTCAACATTATTAGTTAAAACGGAAACCGAGACACGCATTTTTGTTTGAGTTACTGTATGCTACTCAGTGCCATATGTTTTAGAATGTCTAAGATCAGTTCATATTGTGGCTGCTATGAGTTCAACATTTAGATTGTTGATCTATACTGTCATTCAGCCCATGTATCACTGTCGGGTAAGATGCCATTTGCGCTGCTGCTCGAAACCACATAACTACCGTCACAGCTCAGTGAGTGACTAGAATATTTCTCTTTGTGTGCTCAGGTAGCGCTTTTTGTGTGGACAGTGTTTGTACTACAAAATGAAGTGGTAATTTCTAGGGAATTAATGACCGCTTCAGTTTGTATCACCGGGTGTGTTTCCACCTATCATTATGCTGGATTCACGGCACACATTATTTGCCATGTTACAAATATATATAATTAGAGGATACATGATGGGCAGGAGTGGAATATATTCTCGTCTCCTGCAGAGTGAGCTCTGTATTCTCAAGAGTGCTGAAGACACAAGTGAGAATGCACAGCTCACTCTGTAGGAATGATAATATTTTCCATATTCCACGATCTGCACATCACGTGTGCTATTTATACAATGGAGTAGGAGCTTCAAAAGTGATATTTTTTTTGCATCTGGTAATTAGGTAAGTTTTTAGAGGTGACTTGGGAGCACTAGGCACTTAAACGACTTATTCAGAGTCACACAGTGTGGAAGTGAAGGTTGTGAGAATCAAACCCAGATCTGATGTGTTGGATATACCACGCTTGTTCACAGCTCATTACTCTAACCTCTAGGCTATACTGAGAGCACTATTTGTGTGTGTTCTGAATGTGTGTAAGAGTTTCTGAATGGGCTGGGAGTGTTACAAACACTATGGGAAACAGGTGAATGTGTTTGGCAATGGTAATTGAGTTAGTTTCAACAAGCAGTGAGAAACAGAAACTGTGAGGCACTATCATTTAGAATGCAGGTTTTCTTGAAAATGAGAGTAACATAGTCATGGGCTGGGAGTTTTACAAACACTATGGGAAACAGCTGAACATCCTTTGCAAAGTTAATTGAGTGACTTGCAAGTAGCAGTGAGAAACAGATTTGTGGAGAAGTTCAATGTAGTATGCAGGCTGGAGTGAATGAGTGAGTGAGTGAGTGAGTCAGTCAGTCAGTGGTGACATCAACAGAGTATGTATATTTGTAAGTTATTTTAACTCCAGTGATGTCATCATAAGTTATTTCACTGCAGTGGAAATAATTGAAGTTATCCCCACTGATATTGCTTTCACTCCCATTGTATATTTAAGCAATATACCATGAAAGGGTGTGAGTGATCCCAGGATTTACCCACGGCAGCTGTGTTGTTCGATCCCGAGGCACAGCCGATGGACTAGCAACACACCAGCCATGGGTAAATCCTGGCATAGCCCACACCCTCGAAGGGTATATTGTGATTATGCAATGGCCCTGGTTTTTTTTTTTTATAAGAAGAAAAAATAAGAGTTTTTTTATTTTAAGTTTTACTGAATTTATTTGTGATAGAAAATAATCCTTAGTTGATAACTGGTTGTTAGCTCAAAATAGTGCACTGTGTCATGTTTGGTTTGTTGCTGAGGGAGCATGGTAGTCGGCTTTTATTTTTTCAGTGCACACAAGTAAGAACTGGTTGTTTATAGCGATAGTGTCCTGTTGCGTGTGAGCCATTGTATGTAATTTTATTCGTTGTTAAGAGTTTTGACTTATAGCCCAAAAGTAAGTTTTTTTGTTTATATTCAGTCTCTGAGTGTTGAGAGTATTGAATATGGTCAGAAGGTGTGGAGCGGAATGGTCGTGGATCTCAATATGACCTATCTTGTGAGTGGCTCTGTAGTGGTTTCGGATGTTTGGGTGTTATGGAACCGGAGGGTGAAGAGATGAAATGCAGGGGACACGGAGGGACAGATTAATTTTGTAAAAATAAAACAGAGCAGTTATTTTGTAGGTAGCTTTGGGGCAGGATTTACATAATGTTTTGGAGTTGCTAGCTGGGTTAGCAAGAAGCTTGTTTGAAGACTGTGGGATTGGAGTGATACATCGGGGGTTCATGATGCGGCTACCTGGTGATTGGCACTTTTACCCGTGGGCTACTATCAGGATTTACACATTGTAAATCCTGATAGCTAGCCAATCAGAAGCCAGGATTTAACTTGCCATTGTATAATTAAGCAATTTATCCTTCAGGTATGGGTATACAGGAGGATTTACAACGGCTGGTGTGGTTCGGTCACTAGGCGCAGCCGAGTGACTGAACCACACCAGTTGTGTTAAGTCCTCCAGTATACCCACACCCTGGAGGGATAATTTGCTATTATACAATGTCAAATGTTGTTTATTAAAATATTTTCTAACTCACTCAGGTCATACAGTTCTAAAGAGGATGTCACTGTTTTTAAATTTACTGCGGTGTCTTAGCGAAGCAGCGACAGGAAAAATGCCGGCGGTTTCATTTGAAGTGGAAGCATCCTATTGATACATTGATTGGCATAAGATAAAGTTGGCTGGTACCTTTTCCAGTGGATACACTGGAGGATTTACAATGCTGGGAAAGGTACTAGCCAACCAATCAGGTTGCAGAATTTGGCTGATTGAATTTACCCCATTGTATAATTGCACACATATATATATATATATATATATATATATATATATATATATATATATATATACATATATATATATATATATATCTATATATGTTTATTTAAACATTTTACCAGGAAGGCATACTGAGCAGACTACCGCTTGATTCCAGATGCATCCTGGGGGGGAGCAAGAGAGATAACACAGAGTATAATACATCAGAGAAATGCATGATACAAGACACAATATGTATAGAATGGGGGTGGGGAGCAGGGGAGACAATGCAGAGTATAAATACATCAGTAATGCATGAGTACAAGGCACATTTTGTGCAGAAAGTACAGCCAGAGAATTTGATACAGGCAGTCTGTTGCATCGTGGAAATAAATACTGGTAGGATACAGTCAGGTAAGAGAGCCGGGTGGGGGCAACACAGAATATAACAATACAGCATGTACACAACTGATAAAAGGACTAGGTACATCACATATACATGAGGAATATGGTTACATCAATGGCCATCAAAAAATGTGCAATTGGGACATAACCTGGAGGAGAGAGATAGCCATTTAGCTGCTGGACCATAGCTGCACACTGACAGTGGGGTCAGCTGTTTAACTAGTCACTTTTTCGAGGTACCAGCCATCTAAGTGCATGCACAGGAGGTGCAGAAGTGGGCTTTGAGGAGGGAGTTTAGTTGGTGGGCAGAGCTGGTTTGCCAAATGGACAGTGGTAGGGAATTCCACAGTTTAGGCATGTGATAGGAGAAAGCTGCCTGTCCTCCAGTGGTGGCTATATGAGGGACACTCAGAGAGTGGGCGTCAGAATTTTGGAGGAAGTGCGAAGGTGGGGAGTGAGGACAGGGCTCCAGAGAGGTATGGGGGCAGGGACTGTCAGCCTGGTGCAGTGAGACAACCTCTTTTCCTGCAGTGAGGGGAGGTGAAAATTCTAGTATAGGTTGCAGTGGTGTGTGCTGCGAGGACAGTCAAGGGCAAAATAACAGAAGGAGTGGAAAAGGGTGTCCAGTCTGGTTAGGATAGTCTTGGGAGTGGTACAATGCATAGCAGCATCAGTGGCTCAGTAGGTAGCATACTTGCTTCTGAGGCTGGGAGATCAGAGGGCTGTGGGTTCAGTTCCCACATCTGGCACTTGGGTTAATGTCCCAGTACTGACACTGTAGTGCAGCATGAAAGGGGTGCTGCACTTCTGAGGTGCCATCTTTCAGATGAGACATTAAACCAAGGTCCCATCTGCCTGGATTGGTGGTAGTTCAGGTGGATGTTAAGATCCCATGGCACTTATGCGAGAAAGAGTGGGAATTACCCTGGTGTCCTGGCCAAATTTCCCTCATTCACTAAAAATACCACCAACAGCTTAATCTGGTTCAAGGTCAGTTGGCATTCATCTGTATCCCCCCCTCCCCCGGGTCGTGCCTGAAAATAGGCAGGATTTGTCTAGTGCACATACCCGGTCAACAAAAACTAAATAAAATAAAACAATAGACTATGTCCCCATAGTCCAAGATAGGGAGGATCATCTTCTGTAAAATCTCCCTGCAGGCCGAGTGATACACCTGCAGTTATGGTACAGTGCCCCAAGCTTGGGGTGGAGTGCCTCAATGTGTACAGATTGAGGTATTGGTCGAGCCAAACCCTGAGGTATCTAAAGGAGGAGTAGGCCTCTAGCTTTGTCCTGTCCAGGGTGTGGAAGGTGGGGAGGGGATGGGAGCCGATATAGTCTCTGCCTTGTGCCAAAGGTCATGGAGACTGTTATTTTGGCATTCAGGAATAGTTGATTTGAGTGAAACCAGAGCTGTACATTCATTCAAGCCTAGCTGTAGACTGGATTTTACATCAGAGGGAGAAGGGCCTGAAGCATACAGGACTGTATTGTCTGCATACATGTGAAAGGATGTATATGGGCAGGCTGCAAATAGATCATTTAAGAAAATGGAGAACAGTAGCAGCCCTAGTACTGAACCTTGGGGAACCCCAGATGAGATGGGTAGAGGGGAGGAGATGTAGTTACCAGTCCTGACAGATTGGGACCTGCCCACCAGATAGGTGTGGAACCAATCGGTTACAATGCTGGAAAGCTTAGCTAGGGAAGGGTTGGTGAGGAGGAGGAGGAGGAGAGGGTGTGAGACAGTGTCAAAAGCCTTTGCAAGGTCAACAAAGATGGCTGAGGTAATTTGGGCTTAATCCATACTAGTGAGGATGGCATCGGTGAGCCTTAGGAGGGTGGTGGTAGTGGAGTGGGACTTCCTAAAATCAGACTGGAATGGGGTGAAAAAAGATGTAGAGTCAAGGAAGGAGGAGTGCTGGGAGAGGACTGAGTTTCCCTGCAGTTTATCTAGAATGGGAAGAATAGAAATAGGGCTGTAGTTACCTGGGAGGGAGGGGTCACCACCCTTCGGTAAAAGTATGACTGTGGCGTGCTTCCAGTTGGATGGAACAGAAGTGAGAGAGAAGAACAGATTGAAATGAGAGGCCAGTGGGGAGACAATGGCTGGGGCAGACAGGATAAGCATTTTGGCCTCCAACCCAGAGTGGCATTTGCCTTTTGATGGGTTTAACTTAAGCAGAGCATTGTACATGTCGACAGGGGTAACACGTTGGAAAGCAAAAGCATTTGCAGTGGTTTGGGCAGTGTGGTGGGATGGGCTGGTGTGGAGTGGGGGAGAGAGGATGGCAGTGATGCAGTACAGTTTGTGAAGAAGGAGTTGAACTCTGCGGCCACAGCTAGAGGGTCCAAGACAATGGTGTCCCCAGTGTTAATGACAGGGGTAGGGGGTTGGGATGAAGGGGAGACAAGGGATTGAACAACTTTCCAAAATTTTGTGGGGTGATTTATATTTGAGAGGAAGGTGGATCGGAAATAATTTGCTTTTGCCTGGAGGATTTGCCTAGTACATGCATTTCTAAGGGCACTGTATTTTTGATAGTCGATTGAGAGCCAGTAGCTTTATGGGCCCTCCAGGCCTGATCCCTAGCTTGGAGACTGACCATGACCTCAGAAGAGATCCAGGGCAGGTGGACCCCCATACCCAGGATTCATCTGAGGGGGGTGTAGGTGTCCCAGACAGCGAGGAACTTGGTCTTGAAAAATGCCAGTGCAGAGTCTATGGAGGAGGCACGTAAGATGGCAGACCAGTCTATGTTTGCCAGGTCATTTATGAGGGACACAAGGTCCAGAGATTTATATGATCTGATCAGCAGGGTCTGGTGGGGGGAAGCTTTTGGCTTGAAGATTTTCTTTATTGAGTAGATTAGATAGTGGTCACTTAGGGAGTCAGGTAGGAGACCAACAGTGATAATCCTGTGAGGGTGTGAGGTGAGAGACCAATCTAACGGAGAGTGGTTCTGTGTTTTGTGATTTAGACAAGAGGGTTCCATGATCCACTGGGCCAGGTTCAGAGTGGCCATGTCATTTTGTACTTTAGAAAAGGAGGGGGAGAGCCAATTCATACTGAAGTCACCCAAGATGTGTAGCTCTCGGTCCATTGTGTGGGATTTGAGGGCCATTAGATGGTCCTTGATAGAGGATATGGAGGAGTCAGGGGGGCGGTAGGAGTCAGCTATGTAGATGGGGATGGTATGAAGTAGGGAGATTTTTACCATCAAGGATTCTATAATTTGTGGAAGAGGAGCAATACAGTGGTTGATTGAAGGGTGGAATTGATGTACATGGCAATGCCACCTCCCCTTTTGCCACTATGCCAGTCTTGTCAGAGTACAGTGTACCTTGGGGTTGAGATGCATGCATCCTTGGTGTGTGGCTTTAACCACATCTCTGTTATGATAACAACGTCCTGTTTTAGGGATAGGACAATTGGCCGGAGGAACACAATTTTTGGGAGGAGGCTACGTACATTCAAATGTGCCAACCTTAGGCCACAGGGGAGTTGAAGTGAGGGGACTGGCCCAGGGTTTAGTTTGATATCCCCTGCCAACAGCAACAACATGGTAACCAGGAGCTTCGTCTGGGCTAGCTTGGACTTACTGTCAGGGTAGGCAGATTGGGTAGGAGTTGCTGTGGTAGTTTGAGGGGGGAATTTTAGCGTGATCAGACTGGCATAAAAACTGGGGGCAGTATGGAGGGGCCAGGAGTCCAGGAGTGATGATGGGTGGTGGGTTGCGGGAGGTGGGTGGTGGTGGTGGTGATGGAGTTGTGTGTGGTGGGAGGCATGGGGTTGGCTAGTTGTTGACAATCCAGGGGTGAAGGGTAGATGGAGGGAGGAAAGGGCCACCGAGGGTAACAATAGGATGAGGCTGGTGATGGCGAGAAGTGTCATGATGCAAGGGGCTGCTGTGGGAAGCATGCAGTTTTGTACCCAGTATGGTAGAGTGAGCTCCATTTATTTATTTATTTCAGGAATTTGGTGCTGCAAGTTAATGGAGGATATGTGTGTTCAACCTCTAGTGGAGAGCAACTATGATCTGCAAGTGGGAGTTCTGACTGATTGGTTTTTCAATCACGTAGGCTGCACTATATAAAGAGTAGTCGACCAAGGGTGGTGGTGGGGTAGCCGACGCGGAGCATCAGCATGGCCACAAGTCCATAGCAGCAGTTGGGCAGATGCAAGAATTGCCAAAGCACAGGGTCTGAAATGAAATCATACCTGGCAGATGGTCCAGCAGCTCAGGGAAGGGCAGGGTTTTACTTCTGGGCCCTCTCGACCGCACTGACGAGTGCTGTGGAAGTTCCAGTAATGGGTTGCTCAGGAAAGTCCTGGATGTCTTTTTCGCTGTTCTTTTAACAAACCAGAGAGAAGTTCCTGGAATTATTCATTTGACTTTGTTTTACTTTTTTTTTTCAACCTGAGCTACTGCATTTGAGACACAAATCCCAAACAGGTCAGTCCAGCGATGCAACGATGGTTTAGCATTAAAAGAACAGCAAAATGTGTCTACTCTTTTTCACTGTTGTGGAGAGTAGGGCTAGTGCAGAAACCTAACAAATAATTTCCCAAATGCAATTAAATTTTGTTACACAGAAGGGCTAGTGCAGAAGCCCAAACAAGTAGCCAGCCCCTTACAACATTATCCTGGCTGTTCCCCTTACACCTTCCTGGCACCAGTACAGAGCTGCAGATACAGTAATTTAAAATTTAAAGTGACTACACAGAATGGTGAACAATCATTAAAAATAGAGCTGCCAGGCAGTGAAAAAGCCTATCTAAGCTGTTCTTCCTACTGAAAATTCAGTGAATGGTAGAGGCAGTGTGTGCAAGTCCCAAATGAAATGCTTTGTGCCAAAATACAAGTCCACAGCAGCAGCTGGGCAGACATGGGGACTGCCGAGGCACAGGGTCTGAAATGAAATCATACCTGGCAGATGGTCCAGCAGCTTGGGAAGGGCAGGGTTTTACTTTTGGGCCCGCTTGACTGCACCGACGACCACTGGCAGATGGTCCAGCAGCTCAGGGGAGGGCAGTATAGATATTGATATATATCTGTAAATTGCAAAAAACTTCATTAATACTCTAGTTAGGGTTAAAGTGACAAAAGTAGGGAAATGTGCATTCAGGTTTCCAACCCCTAACACCCCACCCAACCCCCACCCTGCACACACCAACAGGCATTGGGGGTGTTCCTTGGGGTCATCAGCCCTAACACTCACCCCATTCCATAAGTAAATAAGCTGAGATGGGTAGAGTATAGGAGAATTGTGTGCATGTTAGGGCAGACAACTCCAAGGCTCACCCCCAATGCCTGTTGGTGTGTGCAGGGTGGGGGTGGGCTCTTAGGGTTGAAAACCCTAATGCCACATTTCCCAACTTTTGTCACTTTAACCCTAACTAGAGCATTAACAAAGTTTTTTGCAATTTATTTCCTTACTTTCTGAGATAGTATCATTGTATCCTTATTTGTCTATGTAAGCACAAGGCCCTCCAGGGCCCTGCACTCCAGTCCCTCCATAGATGTGTATTTGTATTCAGCTGTGGAAGTACAGGGCTCTCCAGGCCCTGTGTTTCCATTTATAAAGCAACAGTGACCAAATTGTCAGCATAGCCATATTATTATCCTACCTCATGTACCTGGTACAGAAAATTTTCAAATCCCTACCAAAATATAATTCTGTACAAGTTCAATGCCATTCCTCACCACAGGTGTGAAAACACATTTTGGCCAGGATTTGAAAAATGACAACAGTGGCATATATGAGGTGGGGTAACAAGAAAGCTATGTTGGAAAATCTGAGCCAAAAATATTTAACATTTCCAAATTTAAAAGTGTGCATAGTGAAACTGCAACAAATGGTCATAAATGTGCCATTTTTACATATTGTGACCTCAAATTTTCAGCATAGTCTTCTTATGACCCCACCTCATGAACAAGGTCAGGAAAAATTGTTAAATACTGCCCAAAATGTGATTTCACCAACTTACTGTGAAATCACCTTTCAGGCAGGAGTTGCATAATGACAGTCATATTGTTCATGAGCTGGGGTCCCCAAAAGGCCATGTGGAAAATTTGGGGCTAAAATGTTAAAAAATGGCAAAGTTATGCATAAAAGTTGAAACCTCCATTAAAATACATTGAACGGCATTTACCTTAGTTTCTCACATTGCAGCTGCCGGTTCCAGCAGCAAGACGTCTCTTCAATCAGAGAATGGATCTTGAACCTGGGACCTGCTCAGGTGAGTGAGGGTGTGGGGGGTGTACTGGGTGGCGTGTGAGGTGGTTGGTGCTGAGAAGGAGGTGGGGGTAGGGGGATGAGTGGAGAAGGACTGTTTTCTTTTTGTACAGGTTTTGCGGAAAAAAACATTGATGTGGGGGGGCCACTACACTATGGAAAAGTTACATTTCTTATGGGATCGGTGATTGGGGGGGTGGGCTGCTACACTATGAAAAGTTACATTACTTATAGGGTTGGCAATTGGGGAGGAGGGAGAGATTGTTACACTATCTGACTACACTTTTTAACAAATCATGGGAGGATGGGGTGGTACCCGAGGACTGGAGGAGGGCAGATGTGATTCCCCTTCACAAAAGTGGGAGCAAGGCAGAAGCAGGAAACTATAGACCTGTTAGTTTAACCTCAGTGATAGGGAAAATTATGGAATCACTTCTAAAGGAAAGAATTGTCGAGTATCTAGAGGCCAGAGGGCACAGGACCCTAGAGCATGGATTCTGGCGGGAAGGTCATGCCAGATGAATCCTGATAGATTTCGTTGACTGGGTGACCAAAGTAGTAGATCAGGAGGGCTGTGAACATGGCCTATCTAGACTTTAGCAAGGCATTTGACACAGTCCCACACAAAGATTAATATACAAGTTAGCCAGCCTGGGGTGGGTCCCAAGAAGACAGCCTGGGTAAGAATTGTCTGGAGAATAGGACATAGAGTTATAGTAAATGGAGTCCTCCAGAAGAAAGGAGGTTTACTAGTAAGGGTGCCATGAGGGTTCAGTATTAGGACGGTCTCTTCAATGTCTTTATAAGCGACATTGCAGAAGGACTGGAAGGAAAAGTATGTCTCTTTGCAGATGACACTAAGATCTGCAACAGAGTTGATGCACAGGGTGGGGTGGAAAGGATGAGAAGGACTTGGCAAGGTTAGAGGAATGGTCAAATGTATGGCAGCTTAGATTCAATGCTAAGAAGTGCAAGGTAATGCACCTGGAAACAAACCCAGGGAAGAGTACACAGTGGGGGAGTGAGATACTAACAACAACAAGAATGGAAAGGGACCTGGGGGTAGTCATATCAGATGACCTAAAGATGGGCAAGCAATGTGAGAGGGCAGCAAGGAGGGCTGGGGGGATACTGGGATGCATAGGGAGAGGCATCACCAGTAGAAAACAGGAGTTATTATCCTCTGTACAGACAGCTGGTGACACCCCATCTGAGTACTGTGTGAAGTTCTGGAGACCCAATCTCTGCAAAGACATAGACAGGATGGAAGCTGTCCAGAGGAGACAACAAAATGGTGCAGGGTCTGCACTGGAAGTCATATGAAGAGAGACTTAAGGAGCTTAATATGTATAGCCTCTCGAGGAAAGGAGGGAGAGGGACATGATGAGAAACTTTCAAGTACCTCAAGGAATCAACAAAGTCCAGAGGGTAGCATCTTTCAAAAAGAAGTGTGCAAGAACAAGGGCACAATTTGAAGATCTCGAAGTGGGCGGCTCAGAGGTAATTTAAGGAAGTATTTTTTCACAGAGAGGGTTGTGGATGCATGAAACGGCCTTCCGGAGGAGGTTGTGGAGTCAAAATCAGTGGGGGAATTCAAGCTTGCATGGGATAGTCATAAGGCAATTCTGGGGGGTGGGGGTAGGAAGAAGTAGGCTGCTGGTTAACTAGGATCTGCAGCTTATCCAGTAGGTAGGGAAATGAGCAGACTGGGTGGGCCAAGTGGTCCTTATCTGCCGTCAAATTTTATGTTTCTATGTTTCTATGTTTCTATGGAAAAGTTACATTACTTATGGGATTGGTGACTGGGGAGGAGGAAGGGATCACGACACTATGGAAAACTTACATTTCCTATGGGGTCAGCAATCAGAGAGGAGGGAGGGACTGCTACACTACAGAAAAGTTACATTACTTATGGGATCAGTGACTGGGGGATGGACTACTACAGTATGGAAAACTTATACTTTATTTGGGATCAGTGAATGGGGAGAGGGGAGGGACCACTACACTATGGAAAAAAGCCTTTTTTCTGTGTCTCCAAAATCTTTTTTGTGATTCGTGATCCTTTTTTGTTTGAACAAAAAAGGATTCATGAAAAAGGATCTTAGCAAGTGACAAAAAAGAATTTAAATAGATGAAAAAAAATGCTCAGAGTCCATGGAAGCTATAACAAAATACACACTGAAGCTTATCAGATCCTGATGAGCAAGATATATGTTTGGATGTCTGTAAAAGACATCCCTGGACAGTATATGACAATTTCTTGTGTGAAAAAAAAGAAAACAAGATGGTGGCTCACAAAAAAAGGAATTTTTTTCTGGCAAAAAAGGATTGGCCCCTCACAAAAAATTATCCTTTCTTGTGAGACCAAAATCCTTTTTGAACCCATTCCTCTATCCTGTGGAGTGATCTTCCCATTGAAAATAATGGGAACTCAAAAATTGAATAACTTTGCAACATATTAATATTTTTTCACCAAATAAATGCATGGCAGTTCTGTTACCCAAGCTATTTCTATCATAAATAAATTCACACCACAATTTCACATGGTCTAGGTGCAATGTGATAAGGAAATACTGCAAAATGTGGCAACTTGTAAGGTTTTTTGCACTATCCAGATCTCAGAATCCGCACATCCAATGTGCACTATCTAGATTTCAGAATCTGCAGTTTCAACTGGAACAAAACTTGCCATGTCACATGATCTACCCAATGGGACAGCGCATGCCAAATTTTGTGCAAATCCATTCATCGGTTGCAAAGTTATTAAAGTGCCAAATTTGAGGTTTAACATTAAACAGGCTACTCAACCCTAACTATAGGGGCATGACTGTGCCACTATAATATTCATTGCAAAAAACTGCATTAATGCACTAGTTAGGGTTAAAGTGACAAAAGTAGGGAAATGTGGCAATAGAGTTTCCAACCCAAACACTCCACCCCCGCCCCACCCCCACCCTGCAGGCAGCAACAGGTGTGGGGTGTTCCTTGGGGTTGTCAACCCTAATGCTCACCCCATTCCATAAGTAAATAAGCTGAGGTTGGTACAGTTTATGAGAATGGGGTGACCTTTAGGGTTGACAACCCCAAGGCACATCCCAATCCTTCTGCTGTCTGCAAGGTGGAGGTGGGGGTGTTAGGGTTGGAAACCCTAACACTGCATTTCCCTACTTTTGTCGCTTTAACCCTAAACAGTACATGAATACAGTTCTTTGCAATGAATTTCCTGACTTTTTGAGACATCCTTATCGTATCCCTATTTGCCTGTGAGATCACAGGGCCCTCATGGGCCCTACACTATCATTGATAGGACAACAGCAACCAAATTCTCAGCATAGCCTTCTTATTACCCCATCTCATGTACCCGGTACTGAAATTTTTCGAATCCCCATCAAAACATAATTCCGCGCAACTGCAAAATCATTTCGTGAAACAGGTGTGAAAACACATTTTGGACACGATTTGAAAAATAACAACTATGATATCAATGAGGTGGGTTGAAGATATTATGTTGAATTTAGGTCAAAATATTTGTACTTCCAAAGCAGAGCATGCATAGTAAAAATTTTAACAGATGCTCATAACTTTGCCATTTTTATGTATTTTGACCCCAGATTTTCAACATAGCCTTCTCATGACCCCATCTAGTGGTGGGCGAAGAGTGCTCAATCCACTCCGCAAAGCGTTTCGTGGAGCACAGGCAGATTTGTGGAGTGCTCCGCAACTCGAAGCGGAGTACTTCACGTTGTAATGAGGATGCGAAATCCATTGGAAACAGCGACTTCGTGTTACTCCACCTCCACTGGTCACTACTCTTTCAAATTTAAGGTGAAGTATATTGGTGGCAGTTCACTTCACCTCACTTTGCCTTGTTTTTGAGCTCCGAAGGCGAATTTTGCAGTGATTCATGGGAGTTCAGGTCACATGGGCTCCATATTGATCTCAGTTCGAGGTAATATGAGTAGGAAGGAGTAGGAGACAGTGTGCTCTGATAGCTGTCTGTAGGAATCTTTTAAAAGCTGTTCAAAAAGCATTTTTGCTTTTTTGGGGGGGATCCAACTGTAGTTCATCGATTGTAGAAAACCCTCCTGTGCTCACATCATCGAGCGTTTTTGTTTGTGTGTGGATTTTGAATGTAAATTTACAACATTGAGTGTGTGTGGCGAAAGACAGTGAAGTGTGCTGTGTGGAGGAGGGGCATATCTGTGTGTAGGGAGATTTAAGTTGGAGAACTAGTGATTTATTTGTGTTTTGGTAATATTTTGTTATATAACTGACTGTGTTACTGTACACATAGTAAAATTGTCAGTAATAGTACCAATGTTCTTGCTGCTTGTTGTGTGAATGTGGTGCAGCATTTCATAAGGTCAGGTTGTTTAAATTACAAATTTACATTACGTGGCACTGAGTACACTGAACTTTTGCATTTGCATCACATTCCTCATTCAGCATTGTACACAAAGTGTTCTGTGTTGTGCGTGCAGTGTTGCGTGCATCAAATATAACACACCTTCTAAAATTTGTGACACAGATTAGTGTAAGTGCAACTAAGTGCAGCAGTGTGAACCTGCTATCCACTGCAGCTGCCTGATTTTGTACTGCGATCGTGTTCTCTGTTCTTAGTTTTGCTGCTAGTAGTACTGTAAAAATCAGCACTGTCTGTATTCAGTGCCCCTCCCCCACCCTCATGTTGAAAAGGTATTTTTTACCAGACTGGATTGTTTTTGTGACCCCATCAGCACCACTGGTTACTGAAGTTGTTTTAATTCCGTGACAGTGTCACAACACAGTAGTCTCTTATCTGTTGCTGAAGCCACAGTTGTTTATTTTGCTTCACATCCAGCTAGCGACCCTCCAGTCAGAAAGTGAATGTATCAACATCTGAATTTGGTAAAAATATTTGTGGTTGATCCCCCAAAATGCCTGCAAAGAGACTTGCAAGTAAAGCTGTTTCTGGTCATGGCAATGCTGGCAGTAAGAGGGTCTGTGGGCATGGTAGTAGTACTCGGACGGAGAAGTGCATTGTTGATGTGAGGAAAGGTATTTCTCCTGCAATGTTTTTTACAGCCTAATCAGTAGCTTCACTGATAGTTGGAGGAGATGATGTTTTCCCAGCCGGTGGTGTTAGTGTTACTGGTGTTAGTGGTGGTGGAGGTAGTATTAGCATTGTTGCGTCAAGTTCTAATTCAACCAGTGTACCGTATCCCAACATATTGAGACTGAAGCAGTGCAAGTCAGTGACAGCATAGATGATGTCATACTTCCCAGTAACATTCTATTAACTGAACCTGATTGTGATGATCATGTCAACGATAGCATACGATGTGATATTCCACCCACCGTGGCACTTAACGTCACTCATTTTCCATGCAGTGATTCACAGTGTGGTGAAAAAATATCAGGTGCTGGTGGTGTAGATGCTGATGATGAATGTGATGATGCTGATGCTGATGATGTTGCTGTTGTTGCAACATGCAGTCCACATGTTAGCATCCAAGCAGAAGATGTGGATGTGTGTGACAGTGACGTTGATGAATATGATGATGATGTAATTGACCCCAGTTGGGAACCAGAGAAAAAGAAATTAAAAGTGGCTGTGTCTGAATCTGTTTGCCGGAATCCCCCCCCCAGAAAAAACTTGTGATTTACCTGTTTTAGTGGATGATGATGATGATGACAACCCAGTACTCAATATGATAGGTAGTCGTGGTGGTCAGTTGCAGTCCAGGTGTTCAGTGCCAGAAATATCACGTGCCCCCCCCACTTCAGTGCTTAAAATAACAGACTTAAATAGGCCACATCATCATGAACATGTTAAAAGCAAAGCATCACAGTCCCTTGTTTGGGATTTTTTTGTTCAAGATGCAAATGATGATTCAGTTGCAATCTGCCAGGTTTGCCATGTGCGTGTGAGTCGAGGTAAAAAGGGGAGCCATCTTGGGACAGGAGGACAGCATATGCATCTTAAGAATAGGCACTTGGCTCTGTGGACCCAGCACAAGCTGACAGCTAATACCAGACTGGGGCGTTCACCCGTATCACCGGCAACCATAGCCAGCATGTTATCCCCTTCCATGACTGTTAAGCCCAGTAGGAAATTAAACGTGTGCAGTAGTGCGGTAATAAGAGCAGAGGATTACTACAGGCATGATGAGGTGGAGGACCATAATCACTTTGAAATGTTGTCCAGTGCTGGTGAGAATATCAGTTTGTGTGGTGGTGGTGGTGGTGAATGCAGTATGTCTAGTGCAAGTGGTACATCAAACCCGGTTGGAAAGTCTGGAAAAACAACATCATTTCTGGGTTTGTCATCATCACCTGTGCAACAGTCTTCACCAAATGTCCACATTCCACCCCCTATCAATGTCATTCATCACAGAGCACAACCATTTGTGACCAACAACACACCCCATGTAAAACATCTAAGTCAGCCCACGTTACAGAGTGTTTTTACGCATAAGCTGAAGTACCCCCCCCAATCATATAGTGTCACGTGAACTTAATGGTGATGTAGCGGAAATGCTGGCAATCAATCTTTTGCCCTTCCTCTTTGTGGAGAATTCTGGGTTCTGGCGGTTTGCTGCCTGTGCCTGTCCAAAATGGAAAGTCCCATCCAGGGCATACTTTTCTACCCGTGTTGTTCCCAAGTTGTTCCGCACTGTCTCAGACTCAGTAAGAGATGCCCTTCAACATTCCTCCTCTCCATTCATCCATTTAAGTATGGATGTGTGGACAAGTGGCAAAACAGTGGAGAGTTCATATCTGTGTATAACTGCACACTGGGCGCAGGTGCCGGGGTTTGTTTGTGATGCTGGTAGTGTGAATGATCAGTGCAGGAAGGTGGATTGTCACGTAGCAATCTTCGGAATTAGCCAGCATGCAACAATTGCTATCGCGAGTGTGACCTGTTCACACACTGGTGAGAACATGTTGGACATGGTACTGACTGAAATTGACAGATGGCTAAACCCTCTGTCCCTGAGAGCTGGGTTCATAGTAAGTGACAATGGATCAAATGTGGTGAAATGCATCACGAATGGTGTTTTTTCTTGTTCCGCATGGCCCACTGTTTAAATCTTGTGGTTCAGGAGTTTGCAGCCCCTGACATAAAGGAAATGCTGACCATTGCACAACGTATCTGCTCTCACTTTTCAAGATCTGGAAAGGCCCGTGACCAGCTGCGGCAGTTGCAGATACAAAACAGCCTGCCTCAGCACCGCTTGAAGCTGGAAGTTGTCACCTGATGGAACTCCACGTTATACATGGCAGAGAGATTGTATAAACAATACAAAGCCATCACAGAATATCTTGTTATGCACACTAGCCGTAACAGTTCTGGGGCCTCCATGTCTATGACGACTGAACAGTGGTGCCTCATGGACTCTAACAATAATTTTGCAGCCTTTTGAACATGCCACACGGGCAGTGAGTGGCAAGTTTGCCTCCATTAGCCAATCAATTCCACTGCTGCGGGTGCTGAGGCAGACATTGGTGAATGTACAGCATAGCCTTGATGTTGCCGGAGATGGTGGTAGCAGTATGTTGCTGCAACACATGCTGACAGTATTCAACCACAATCGTCACATTGTGAGCATTCAGCATAGTGACAACTTTGCCATGGCAACAATGCTGGACCCATGATACAAATGTAGAATTGAATCAGTACTGGAGGGAGGGCCTGAACAGGTAAAAAATATCAGTGGTCAACTGGTTCGCTTGGTTCATGGGGCACAGAAGTCACGTGCCATGGTTTGCAAACCTCAACAGCATAATCCAGCTGAAGGTGTAGCTGGAGGACCAGCAAGCATATCATGCAAGGGTGAGGGGGACTGTAGTTCCTGGTGGTCTGTCATCCAAAGTGGTTGGCATCAACCTGCTTTGGGAGGCTTTGTCCCAAGTGGGTATTTGTGAAATCAATGATTCCGGGGAACAGGCTGATGCATCAACAATTGGACTTAGTGCGGCACAGAGAATGGTTGAGTCATATTTGTCTGAAAACAGGCATCTGACAATAAGTGAAGATCCTCTTTTGTACTGGAGTGGAAAGGTCAGTGAATGGCCAGAGCTGACTGCAGTGGCACTGAAGCACCTCACATGCCCACCCTCCAGTGTAAGTGTTGAGAGGGTATTCAGCTCAGCAGGTTCAATAGTCAGAGATCATCAGACAAACCTGTCTCCTGCAAATGTTAGTTTGCTAACATTCATTAAAATGAATGAGAGGCACATACCAGCACAGACTACAGCCTCGGTATTCATACCCCGGCCTAGTCATGGTGGTCTTGCTGATGTGGAAATGGAACATGCTGGTGGCACTGGCAGTGGCTGCCTGAAATGGACCACCACTGACGTAGATGATGACACAATGGAGAAAGAATTTCCCAGTGGTCAGACTTCAGACATCGATGACTGTGAGGGCAGTTTTATTTATGAAGATGATGATGTGGTTAATGTTGGCAGGTTTTAACTGCAGTATTTAAAAGGCGGTGTGCTTCCCCCACCCCGGACCACCAACACCGGGACTGATGTTATCCAAGTCTGCTGCCACCATGAGTCTGTCTGCCCCGCACGGACCATCACCACCCCCAGATCTGATGTTATGCAACTCTGCTGCCACCATGAGTCTGACTGCCCCCCACGGACCACCACCACCACCAGGACTGATGTTATGCAACTCTGCTGCCACCATGAATCTGTCTGTCCCCCACGGACCACCACCACCACCAGGACTGATGTTATCCAACTCTGCTGCCACCATGAGTCTGTCTGCCCCACGGACCACCACCACCGGGAATGATGTTATGCAACTCTGCTGCCACCATGAGTCTGTCTGCCCCCACGGACCACCACCACCACCGGACTGATGTTATCCAACTCTGCTGCCACCAAGAGTCTTTCTGCCCCCAACAGACCACCAGTGCACCACCACCACCAGCTTCTAATATTTAAACCATAAAGTGAGCATGTGCTCATGTTTGTTATGCTGCCTCACTTCCTGAAGTTGTCTGTTTTGTTTTCTGTAGCTTTTCATAGCATGAGTGGCAAAACACATGCAACTACTTCTTTGTTTCTTTTACAGGAGAACAGAAACAGGCTCCATCGCTATTACTCATTGGGAAAGATGCTGTAGCTATACCGTACAGAGAGGAACCGATGTAATGTCCATGTGAAATCCATTCTGGTAAGTATGAAGATTTTATTTCATCCCGTTTCATTGCTTTGTAAAGACTGCTGCAAATATTGCACACAACAGGCTGTCTTAGTAGTTGACAAGATGTGTCTCTGAAATGTAACTTGACAATAGGGATTGAGATTTGAGAACCAGGAGGACACATAACAATGAAGTTGTAACTTTTAAGAAGTCATTCATTTCTTTTTTGGGAAAATTAGCGATACTTTGTTGTTCTGTCAAGTGGCCTTATCCAAAAAGTTTGTCAACATCAGGCACCCCTCCCCCAACCCGAACTTGGGCACACATGCAATACGCAGAAGTCGTTTCATTCGATGACCATGACCATCATTAACAACCGGACTCCAGAAGGATGCTGATGAAATCTGTGAAGAAGTAGAAAAATAAGAAACCATTACAGACAAAATTGAAAATATGACCCCCCCCCAAAAAAAAATACTTTCCTTCATGTGCTTAAGAGTTATCAGTTTCCACTTAAGTGCAAACAATTCTCATTGAGCACTGGAAGGTGCACAGCAACAGTTCAGTCACCTGTGTGATGCAGAACAATAGCGTGAGTACATGTCCATGTCAAGTTCAACCCCCGTCATCATCACCTACAAAATACACAACCATATGTGTATATATATATATACTCACCAAAGCTACTATTACTGTACATCCAAAGAGCACCTTTCAATCCAGTTGAGATGATCACTTTTCACTTTTCTGCACACAAGGAGGACACATTGTGGGCCTGCAGAAAAAATCTGGGGACTCTGTGCCACCACTGCGCGCATGACTGAGTGCGCCATTAATTCTGGGGGACTTTGTATGTGCTGAAATAGTCTCATTTCAGCCGTTACCACTTGTCAATTTTCTGCACGCAAGGAGGGCGCATTGTGGGCCTGCAGAAAAATCTGGGGGCATGTGCCACTTTTGTGTGTTCTGTGATTGTTGCTGTGAGCTCATAGTCATGATGTCATAGTGACATTTTACAGTTAAAGCAGCATTGCAAGAATGTCCTCACAGTTCTGAACTGTACTTTTATGCTACTTTAAATTGCCACAGCGAGTCATCAGTGACTTGATAATGATTCTTCACAATTTATGTCTGCTTCTCTTATTCCTACTTTTTTCATGTATGAAAACCAAATGAGCATGTCTTCCAATATTGTTCCAACCAGCTTTGTATTTATTTGCAGCTGCTTTTCAATAACTATTGTACCGTGGTGTCATATAAAACACTGACTGATGCATAACTGTTAGTTAACAACAGAAGTTATATATGACAACTACTTGATGTGATGGAGAAAAGCAGAGGAAAACAATGACAAAGACCTGGTCATACTCACTGTCAGCAGCACCAATTTAAAAGGAATGCTCCTTTCATTATTTCACACATGAAAAAAGGTAGTACAGCACACTCAACTACTGCAAATTATCATATCATTCCAGTCAGTCAGGATGTAAGTAAAGGAAGCTGTAACATAGCATTAAAAAATATAGGTCAGAGTTATCAACAGATTGTTGCGCTGCTGCTTTACAGACAGTCACCACATTACATAGTTATGGTGATGCACATAAACTAATATGTGGGGGCATTACTACCACTGGAATGTTTCTTGCTCCACAGAGTGCAATATATGTCTGTGAAAACCACAAATAATTTCATTACAGTGAGTCACATGATGGAGGAATTAACAATCTGAAAAGCAACCCACATTGTGCCACACTTTCTCAGCAACGTTGAGACGTGATGGCAGGGGGAGCGCAGGTGCATGCTCCACTATACTGAATGTCCAGCAGCTATCCCAAGCAATGTTTCCTAATGTTACAAGGTTCACTTTGTGGTGAAATGTGGGATGTTTCCACTAACAAGATTCTTCTTACTGGGAACAAGGCCACACATTTCACAACAAACTGACCATTAACATAAAGAAACAGTCACAAACCTGCACATTCCGATATTCACTGTAAGGAGCGGAGCACGCACACGCACTCTCCCTGCCATTATGTACTAATGTTGCTGAGAAGGGAGGCAGAATGTGGGCAGATTTTCAGAATGGGAATGCCTCTGTCACATGACTCACTGTAATCCATTTACGCATTGTTTTCAAAAAAATTTATTGCACTGTGTGGTGCAAGAAAGATTCTGAAGGAAAATGTGTATGATTTAATAATAACAAAAAAAAACACATAACAAAAGTACAACACAGTCATGGGGTGGGGTCAGGGGGTTGGGGTGGATGTGGGAGGGGCCAAAAAACAATACCTGGACTTACTATGGCCGTGGGATGCCATGGTGATCCAGCAGCAGGTGCAGCACTGAAAGTATTTGCTGCTGCTGTCCTTCCACTCTGGTAACCTGCTGCTCCAAATTAATTAAACGCTTGTTGTTTTCCTCAGTGCTTCACACCAAAGCTTTGAATGCCGGCACCCTGCCTAAATTGATTGCACTGGAATTGCACCAGAATAGTGCCAGCATGTGATGTTCAAAAGGCAAATAGCACCAGCACAGCCTGTTTGCACCAGCGCGAGTGAGATAATGTGCATGGGGCAAAGTGAAGGGTGGGACCATGCATACAAGTACAGTGCTATATTCAAAGCTGCAGTGCAGTGCAATGCACAATTGTGCAGCACATAGTGCAGTGCTAGTTACTGCCTATAAAAAGGTAGCCTAAACACTGTGCAAACCACAGATTGAGAGGGGGTTAGCCTGGAGACACCAGAATCCAAAGTGGTGGTCGCCTGTGATGCTGTGGTGGTGTGCCTGATGGCAGCTGTAGTGGAGGAGGAAGAGAGGGACCAGGTCCACCGTGGGCCACACCGTAGGCCAAGGAGGAGATATGCTGCACACAGGAGGTACCAGCCCAGGGTATCATTTGAGACCCAGTCGGATGACCACCTCATGGACCGGTATAGAATGAACAGGGTCATGCTGAGGCAGCTGTGTGAGCTCCTGCATGAGCAGCTGCAGTGTTACACCCAACGCAGTCATGCCATGTCAGTCGAGCAGAAGGTGATGGCTACAATGTACTTTCTCGCCACTGGAACATTCCAGACCCCAGTAGGTGATACCATTAGCATGTCGCAGTCAGCCACCTCACACCTCCTGACCCAGTTCCTGGATGCTTTTGTGCTACATGCTGGTGAATTCATAGTATTCCCCAGCACAGCACAGAAGTGCAGAGAGACGATGCAGCAGTTCAATCGGGTTGTGCACCTACCAGCTGTACTTGGTGTCATTGACTGCACCCACATTGCCATCCATGTACCACCTGGTGATGATGGAGACCTGTACTTCAACAGGAAGGGCTACCACTCTGTCAATTGCCAAGTGGTGTGCAATGCATCGGGGTGCATTATCAATGTCCTTTCCAAGTTTCCCAGCAATGCTCACGATGCCTACATCTGGCACAGGTCAAAGCTGTGTCAGGCGTTTGACCAAGGTGTAATACCCAGTGGACAGATTGTCAGTGAGTACCCACAGCAGGCACACAGGACAACACCCAGTGCTAGGATAGTGCCACGTAACAGTAGATAGAGTGTGGAGTGGGGGGGGGAGATGCAGGTAGGATGGCCCTGATAGAGGGCTGTCTAGCAAGCTGGGTGACCAGTACAGTAAGCAAGTGCTGACATATGGCTATGTTTCCACAGGGGACAGTGCCTATTCCTGAGACCCTGGCTACTGACACTCGTCCTCCATCCATCCACATTGGCAGAGGAACGTTACAATGAGGCACATGTCACAACACAGAACATCATTGAGCGTGTCTTTGGCATGCTTAAGATAAGGTTCCGCTGTCTGGACAGGTCTGGCAGTGCTCTACAGTATAGCCCTCAGAAGGTATGCCGCATATTTCTTGCCTGTTGCATGTTGCACAACATGGCATTGAACCATGGAATACACACACCAGAACCTGAGGAACAGTCAGACAGTGACCCAGAGCCAGGGAACAGGGGAATAGTGGAGCAACTTGAACTGCGAGACCCCAGGATGGCCAAGAGGTCCCAGAAGCATCATAATACCATAATTGCAACCTTTAGCCGGATGGTAAGGTGAGTAAACGCAACATGGACAACAAGCATGTGACGGAATGTTTATTTGCAGTACAAGCAAACATGACACGTGACTGAATGTGGCATACTACATGCACGGCACACACGTGACTGTGGGACTGATGTGTGATGTGTGACTGGGCAGGGAGGTGCATGTGTGGATGTAGGGGGCTGCAGGATGCTGTGGCACACACATGCCATCAGTGCAATCTGCCACCATGGACACGAACAGAATCATGACTGCATACCCATGAAGGTGGTGTACTCTGTGTAGAGGAGACAATGGATGTGGACATTGGTGAGGCCATTGCCCTTGGATGACCATGGCCCCAGCAGGGACTTGGTGTGGCTGATGACCTGTGTTCAGTGCACCATGACAACCCCATGGGTGAGCGTAATGCAGCGGTGCTGGCTGAGCCAGATTGTCCTGAACGTTCAGTAGAAGCATGCCGTGATCCAGTGGTGGACCTCCGATGTTGCTGGCCAGTGTTACGCCCCACCCTGCAACACTACCAGGGAGCAAAGTGGCTGTGAGCTCCCGTACAGCCCCTGTGAGCTCCCCAAACACATCGCAGAGTGTATCACAGTTACGTACATGATGCTCCTCAGCTCATTGCTCTGCACACAATAGGCCCATGTTCACGGTCTCCAGGAGCAGGGACAGCTCCTGTCACATCTCACATCTGAAGGCATGCAGCTCCTCCCATGCAACTGTCTGTGATACAACCACAGACTGTAACAGCACATGGGGTTCAGGTCCCCCATGGTCCTGGGGTGCAGGGTCAACAGGGACAATGTGTGTGGGTGGTGGGTGGCATTCTGTGGTACGTGGCTGGCAGACAGCCTGTGTGGCATCTTGCAGCTCTGCAGCAGTGTCGGCCGCAACACACAGATTGCGTAGGCAATCTGCCTGCCCAGCCATTGTGCTAACCACAGGTGGCAATCTTAGTGCCTGGCATGTGTGTGTTGCTGTGGACCTCTCACAAACAACATCTGCCACTGAGGAAATGGTGGTATCGCCCATGCCAGTAGTGTATTGGGCCTGAGGGCCACACAACATTGGTGGTCTGGTTTGCAGCAGGGTCACTGGCTGTCATGGTGGTAGGTGCATCTGCAATGGCCGGTGGCCAGAGACGTCCAGCCCTGACATGTCCCCAGCCTCATCCTCACTGTCCAATGCTGACAACCCCCATGGCCATTAAGCACATGTAGTCCATGCTTGGGATGATTGTTTCATTGTCACCCTCCTCATCCACGTCCCCGTCAGACACATCCAGAATGTCTGTGGCCACTGCAGTCCTGGCAGACATAGTGACAGCTTCATCCACCCCTGAGGCCTTGTTGTCTGGATACCTGACTTTGATGGCCCATAATCCTCAGCACGCTCCACATCCGCGGGTTCAGCACATTGGGCTGTGGAAAGAAGAACATGTATTGTGAATGGCAAGGATAGCATTATGCACACCTACACCAGTTTAACAGCATGCAGTAGTCCAGAGTGCTACCAGTCTCACATGGTGCACCCCAACACAATTGTGCATACCCAACATACACACACACACACATGCACGCATGCGCATGCACACACACACACACACACACACACTATGTGCATACATGCACAGACATATATGCATATATCATAGTGCAGACCCCACAATGCACACAGTACGTGCAATGCCACACACCTACACACACGTGATGACCACCACCATGATGTGGGTGACAGTACGTGCACTCAGTGGTTCACGTGGCAGCAGGACTGCCCCCCAGTGTTTTTGCACACAGCAGACAAGCACTCACATGCATGTTGTAGAAACAGTGGGGTCTTGCGTTCACCACCCTCAATCCACTGTGTGTATGGTCACTGCCACAGCCTCCATTATGGGGTCCACTGTCGTCAGTGCTGCCTGTCTTGGGCCACCACCTCTGGCATGCAGTTCCTTCAGGTGATGAGCCTCATCTTCCTTCACCTGATACTGCATGTTGTTCCACCGTTTCCACACAGCTTCCACTGTGTGCCCATGTCTGCCCACAGTGTTGACCTCCGCTGTTATCTGTTCCCACATCAGCCTGACAGTGATGTCTGTGTTCCTGTGACATTGCATCACCTCCAACCATGACAGATAGCCATGCACGAGTGCCCTCAACTCATCACTGGAGAACTTGTGGGACTACAGCCATGCACGTCCCTCAAGGGTGCCTGTGGGGAATGTAGACAAACATTGGTCAGGGCATGCTGTGTGCTGTGACTGACTATGTGTTGCTGTGTGGAGGCATGTGTCTGTGTCCCAGTGTCATTCAGTACACACACACAAACACACATGCCTGCGAGATGATGGCCATGGGCCTCCCTCATGTGATCCCCCTCCCAGCATTGCAGGCGAACCAGTGAAGGTAATGCAACCAGAATTGTGGTGCTGTGTGTGCGTACAGGGCCATAGTCACAGTGTATGCATATCTGACCTGTCACAGCAGTGCAGCGCTATGCCTGTGCACACCTGTCTGCTGCACCTGTGGTCACTGTGTATACAGAGGCCTGCTACAAGGTTCGTAGCAAGCAACAATGCTGTTTACATGCACAGGCCCACTACGACAACCACACACACATTACGTGTCACCATTTCACAGTACCAGTGCACAGCCCATGTAGTAGTGCAGTGTCTGTCTGACATTCATGTGAGAAACCTATCTTGCTCAGCATTGTCTGCTTCCTGCAACATGTTGGGCCTGCTACTGTGCTGCATATACTCCTGCTTTGGCCTACAGTACTTGTATGCCCGTCAGGTGGATCTCAGGCAGCCCTTAAATAGCTCAACTAGGCAATCCACACAGTAAATCATGCAGATAAGCATGTAATGATATGGTAATGGGGTGGATTGCCCACCAACTACCCAAGTAGGCCCACTTGCATGCAGCCTTTGAATATAGCAAATATTAACACCAGGCAAACAGGTCTGACCTGTGCAAAAGTAGTGCCTGCCATTTGCGCTTCACAAATGTGCATTGTGCTGTGCAATGTGGCTATTGCATGACATACTGCACATATGCACATATATCGGGACACATGGGGGGTCACGGTGGTGTCACACATGCCTGGTTCCTGCATTTCTGGGTAGCATGGTGCTAATGCATTTGCGCAGCCATGGAACCACATAACACCTCACAATGGTATGCGCGAGCCACATTACAGGCCTACACAGCAGAAAGTGGAAGTGGTGCTAGGGTGTAGCTCCTGAACATTTCATCAGTGCCAGTACTGGAGATGCCTTCAGGCAGAAGAGTCAGGGCAGTGGTCCAGAGGACCATAGATGGGGAGACTGAGCTGGCCAACCTGGTTGAGCTGGTGCTGCAGTGGAGAGGCAGCTCTCGGTGCAGTCAGGAGGAGGACAGGCCACGTAGGCAGGTATGGGTCTCCATTGCCAGGTGCCTGTCACAGCATATGGGCATTACACTGGATGGGGAGCAGTGTCGACATCGTTATGTGGACATGCAGCAGTGGGAGGCCCAGAGGCTTGAGCACTTCAGGTGCATGGTCTGTGATGGGACAGTACCAGTACCAGATAGCTGTATACTTGTGCCACAGGAGAGCCTATCGAGTGTGTGTGTGTGTGTGTGTGTGTCTATAGGTGTGGGTGTATGGGTCTGTGTATGTGCATGTGAATGCCCCCCCCCCCATATGCCACTTCTGTGTGTATGATGCCCTTGGGTTGTGAAGGCCACACACCGTGCATGTTCATTGCCAGGCAGGCGTGGGTGTGGTTCACAGTGTGTTCACTGGTGGGCATGGTTGTTTCCACCATACCTCTGTCCATGGTACTGTGTGGTGCGCATACTGCAGCTTGTATGTACACTGCAGTGGGGGAAAGTCTCTAAATGCAATGCTATGTGCCATGCGACATGTGGCACCGGGGGGTGGGCCACGGTTTGTACCACCATTGTGTATCACAGACATTGGCGAGTGTTCACATGGCATTCATGTAGGTACTAATGGTGGTGTTCCCTCTTCGCCCTGCAGACCGCAGTGACTGGAGGCCCCAGGAGGACAGCAGGAGAGTGCCAGGTCATGTGCAGCAGGCAGAGGAGAGCAGTGACAGTCAGAAGGGTGCATTGCGTGAGTACCATACTTTATTCACACACTATCATGCATATGCAGCAGGTTGTTTGTATGATGGTTGCCGTTGTGGCTTTGGACAACACACATCTGAGGCCATGGCACCTGTCATGCGATAGTGGTATGGCTGTGTCCTGTAGCACAGATGTTGCACAGTATGTCCTTCTCACTCTGCAATGGCTGTGGTAGGCTGGTGTTGTCCAGCTCTAGCATGGATGCACAGTTACTGGGGCAGTTGTGGTGGCACATGGCCTGCACTGCTGCACAGTGTGTCCTGTGCTGCAGTGTTGCAGTTGTCCACTGTGTATGTGGTCACCTACACCACATAGGGGTTGGGGCAGTTGATGGGGTTTAGTTACTGTGTTGACCTGGTTACTATGTCCAGGGCATGGGCAGTGGTGTACTGCTGTCCTGCAAGGGGCGGGACTGTGTTACTGAGTTGTCCTGGTTTACCATAAGGCATGGCATGGGCAATTGGCATACTGCCTCCTACCATGGGGGAGGTTGATGGGCTGTGTTACTGACTTTGCCTGGTGTACTGTGTCCATGTCATGGGCACATGGCGTACTGCTGTCCTGCTATGGGGGTGAGGGGGTGGGGCTGGCATACTGCTGTCCTGCTATGGGAGGGTGGGGCTGTGTCACTGAGTTGTCCTGGTTTACCATGTGCATGGCATGGGCAAGTGACATACTGCTTTCCTGCTATGGGGAGTGGTGGGGATGTGTTACTGAGACATCCTGGTTTACCATGTGCATGGCATGGGCAAGTGACATACTGCTGTCCTACTATGGGGGGGTGGGACTGTGTTACTAAGATGTCCTGGATTACCACGTGCATGGCATGGGCAAGTGGCATACTGCTGTCCTGCTATGGGGGGTGGTGGTGGGGCTGGCATACTGCTGTCCTGCTATGGGAGGGTGGGGCTGTGTCACTGAGTTGTCCTGGTTTACCATGTGCATGGCATGGGCAATGGTGTACTGCTGTCCTGCTATTATGGGGCATGGTTGATGGGGCTGTATTTACTGACTTTGCCTGGTGTACTGTGTCCATGTCATGGGCACATGGCATACTGCTGTCCTGCTATGGGGGGTGAGGGGTGGGGCTGTGTTACTGAATTGTCCTGGTTTGCCATGTGCATGGCATGGGCAAGTGGCATACTGCTGTCCTGCTATAGGGGGTAGGGCTGTGTTACTGAGACATCCTGGTTTACCATGTGCATGGCATGGGCAAGTGGCATACTGCTGCCTACTATGGGATGGTGGGGCTGTGTTCTGAAGATGTCCTGGTTACCACGTGCATGGCATGGGCAAGTGGCATACTGCTGTCCTGCTATGGGGGGTGGTGGTGGGGCTGGCATACTGCTGTCCTGCTGTGGGAGGGTGGGGCTGTGTCACTGAGTTGTCCTGGTTTACCATGTGCATGGCATGGGCAAGTGGTGTACTGCTGTCCTGCTATTGTGGGGGGTGGTTGATGGGGCTGTGTTACTGACTTTGCCTGGTGTGCTGTGTCCATGTCATGGGCACATGGCATACTGCTGTCCTGCTATGGGGGGGCAGTCTGCTGGGTTGTGTGTCTGCATTGCCTGGGGTACTCTGTCCACTGCATGTCCACATTGTGTACTGCCATCATACTCCTGCTGTTAGGTTGGGGGGGCCTACTGCATACAAACATAGACCATAGATACTGACAGCAGCTGAGAACCGGTGGCACATCCAGTCTGCCCAGAGGCCCGTATGCATGGCCTACAGGCAGATAGATGCATGGCCTGCATCTGTCTGGTACAGGTCACAGTCTGTAGCAGTGTGGCATAACTATATGCATTCTTGGGGTGTTTATGCTTAGCTGTCATCTTCATTGCACTGTTCCATTGGGTAGCATGTCCTATTCGGTATGTTGTTACATGGTTTCCTTTGTGTTCTGGGCCACTGTCCTGGTCACCTGGGGGGGGCGTGCCCGTGTGGTTGCACTTTGTTAGTGTGTACTCCACTGGGCCGTAGGGCTTCCTCTTCTCTGTGGTGTTGGCCTTAGCCTTTCCTGTCATAGAAACAGAGACTTTGACGGCAGATAAGGACCGCTTGGCCCACCTAGTCTGCCCATTTCTCTACCTAGAGGATAGACTGCAGATCCTATTTAACCAACAGCCTATTTCTTCCTACCCCCATCAAAAAGTGCCTTATGTCTGTCCCATGCATTCTTGAATTCTCCCACAGTTTTAGACCCTACAACCTCCTCAGGAAGGCTGTTCCATGCGTTCACCACCCTGTCTGTGAAACTGTCCACCTGCATACCTTGGCTGGGTGGGTGCGGCCTGTAGTTTCCTTCTGCAGCATGCAGAGGTTTGTCAGGTGGTGCATGGGGTTCCCCCTTGTATGGCTGCATGGGCATGGCTGTTGGGACATACTGTCAGCCCATGGCCATCAGCCTGGGGTGTACATTTCACCTTTCTGTCAGTGTACCATCCTGACAAGGTCCTCCTTCCTCCCATAGACCCACAGAGGAACTCGCTGTGGGCCATGTGCCCTGAGGAGTCAGAAGGCACTCGCGTGCAGAGTGCATCTAGATTTTAATAATATTTGGAAGCATGTACTTCAGACAGCAGACTGCAGACAGAGAATTCTTTGTTGCCAGCAGAAATAGTAAAAATTATCATTTCAAGAATGAGGCACAGTCACTGTTCTGTAAAAAAAGGATTCTTTACTACTAGATACTGCATGTATTACCAAATAAACGGGACATGTAAATATATATTATACCCCTATACTGTAGTTAAGGTTGGATCAGCACTTCTATGTTAAACCCAAACTTTTGCAGCTTAATAACTTTGGAGTACTTTGATAAAATAGCTCAATACTTAGCATGTGCAGTCAGTCTGCCAGAGTCTCAAAATGTAAAGTTTGCATGACAGCATTGTGTATATTTTTGAGATATGGAGTAGTAAAAAAAAACCCCCACCCCGACACACACTTTTTCCTGTACTTAAAATGGGAGTTTTTGCCCTCATCTACAGCCCAGTTGGTACGGAATTTTGTCCTCAAATTTTCAAGGATGTTCGAGTCTATGCCAAGGGTGTGCCTTTGGATGGTTTGGTGAAAAGATAACATACAATTTTTGAATTATAATGATTCTTGTGATAGCTGCTAGATAGGCAGGTAAAAAAAAGGCTTGAACTGTAAATAGTTAAGGATTTACTGTTGGCTCTCAGCCAAATACTTTTTGTGATGTCAGCCATCTTGTATTTTTTCTGTTTTAAAAGTTGTTTTGTCAAGAAATGCTGTTTGGTAATGACGAACAAGATGTATATTTAGGTTTCAGCCACATCCTTAGTTCCATGTATGTCTTAGAATTTTGAAATTTACAGGACAATTGTGTGTTTTTGTGGCAAGAATCATCTCTCCCATCACTCACTTATGTAATGATTGTTCGATCGGTAAATTACCATTCACACTTCTATACAGTTCAGACTTTACTGATTGAATGGAAAAGACTACGAACAGCAAAGATCAGTAATAAATCAAATTTTAAAGCAGCAGTGCAAGAGGGTCCTTTTTTTTCCTTTTTAAATGGATTACTCCCCTCCGCTTTAAACTTAACCATCTCAGTAGCCAAGCCTCTTCACATTATGACCTGATGGCCTATAATAAGGTTTACACTAACAAATATGTCCGAGGACTGTAAAGTCTGCCCCTGTTGCCTTTTAACTTAGTGACACCTGTTTCTCCTCGACTTCAAATGGGAGTGCTGACAAGTGGGAAATATCAGAGCAGGATTTCTGGTGCTCATCCTTATTTATGTAAAAATGTTTATTTGTTGTTCACTTCAAATCTCTTTAAATTCAAGTAGATCAAAAAGAAAATGCTCAGACAGAATTTGAAAGTGAGGGGTGAGGTGCTGATTGCTTTAAAAAAGGTGAGAGTCCCTTTTGATATACTGGTGCTTTGAAAGCTCCCTGGTGTTTAGTAGTACTTCCCAACCCCCAATGATTGCCATCCCATTATAAAATGTTATGTCCCTGTTGCCAGATGTTGAAAACTTTGCCCCTGGGCAAAATTAGCACTGCCCAGCATGTTAAAATGGCCTAGAAGCAATAGCCCGCTATAATCAAAGGGATAGCCCCAGTGCTAAACCTCCTAAATATGGCATGCTAATGAAGCTGGGCAAACTGGGCTGCAGGTACAGTGCAAAATAGCCTGGGGAGTAAGATAAGACTGAATACAGTAAAGAAGACAGCTCTGAAAATAGCAAGCAGTCAGGCAGTGCAAACACCCACAGAAGAAATCAATAAATGTATTTAAATTGTCTGTTAATGATCCCATTCCTGATACAATAGGATGTCCTGGTAGGTTCTGGGGATCTTTATGAATTTTTGGAAGGGTATAAAGTGTGGGCAAGGTGGGTGTATCATTAAAAATGAATTTTATTTCATCTTCCCTTATCCCTTGGCATTAATCACCCCGAGGAAGACCACGCACGTGGTTGAAGCACTGGGATTTAGTGCTTATGTTGGATGCACTTATATTGGCTATAAACTGATTTGCATGGAGCAGAAAGTGAAAATTGTGAATCCGGGCACCATACAATAAAAACTCACTGCATTTTGGAAAAGAAAAAGAAGGTTGGTGTTTATCTGGAATATAATTGGCACTCGAGTGCAGAGTGCATCTGGATTTTAGTTTGTTGTTGGTAGGGGCTAGCAACCCATGCTCTGCACCGAGGTTTATTGTGCACCACGTCCGGGAGTGGTTTGGATTCAAATATTATTGTGTTGACCTTCCTAGTACCCAGCAGGATGAGTTTTTCTTGATCTAATCAGGTGGTGGCAGCTGAAGAGCCAGGATACCCAGACAACTGCCCTGTAAGCTGGTACAGCAAAAGGGGCCGGTGGTCACATTGCTCATGAACAAGAAATTATAAAATGGTGGTAATTTATTACTGCTGCTACTGCTAATGTTACAGTGTACTGAGTTTGTATCGCTCCCCCCGCTACATGTTTTATAATGCACTTTCTGCTGATTCAATGCTACACACAAAATAAACACACATTTTGTGCTCTAGAATTATTGTGAACTACCAGAATAAATCATTCACACTGCTGTATGCTGCTACAAGTTGCCAGTGCCACCCTGTGAGGGTGTCCCACTGGCACAGTCATTGTGTAATGCACCTTGTGTGAAATACATACAAACAAGGTTGCAAGTAGATTAGGCCCATCAGTCTCTCTCGTCTGTTCAAGATGCAACTGCTGAGTTAGTTTCAGCAGCTGCCTCCCCTCCCTTCATGTTCTGCCTACTACCTCACACCCTCCAGCACACTGTTTTGTGCCACCCCTCAACCTGTATCTTGCCCATGTACTGTATCTGTCCTACCCCACATTGAAGCCCTCCACTGTTTCCTTTGCCAGCAGATCCCCTGGTGGTGCGTTCCAAAGTGCAACCACTCTCTCCATGAAATAATGTTTCCTTACCCCCCCCCACAAAATTTAGGCTATGTCCCCTCATATTTCCCTCCTCCTTCAATGTAAGTAAACCCTCCTTGTCTACCCTATTTATCCCCTTCATATATTTGAAGATCTCTATCATATCCCCCCTGTCCTGTCTGATCTCCAAGGAGTACATGCTCAACTCCTTCAGTCCTTCTTGTAGGACAATCCCCAAGCTGTGGATCATCCTTGTGACACATCACATCTCTGTACTCTCTCCAAAATGGTAACATCCTCTTTAAGTAAGGTCTCCAAAATTGTACGCAATACTCCAAGTAAGGCCTCACTAAGGAGTTTTGCAGGGGCAGAATGACCTCCTTCTCCTCAATATAATCCTCTGAGATGCACGTCAGTATTTTATTTGCCTTAGTAGTGCACTTTGGCACTGCTCAGAATTATCCATCCTGGCATCTATGACCACCCCAGGTCTTTTCCCCTTTAGATGTCAGCAGCTGCTCCCCAAAATGATACCTGTACCCAGGGTTTCTGAATCTCAGATGAAGCACAATGCACTTCCAGGTATTAAACCCCAACTGCCAAATGTGTGCCCAACCTTCCAACCTGACCAACCCTCCTGGAGTGACTTCCTACCCTCATCGCTGTTCACCACAGCACCCAATTTAGAACCATCCATGAAGCGGCTCATCTTGCTCTTTTACCTCATCAATGTCCGCAATGAAAGCATTGAACAGTACTGGGCCCAAGATGGATCCCTGAGGGACCCTGCTGACAACCCACTTGTGAGTCGATGCCACCCTCCTACCACCACCCGCTGCTGCCTGTCACTGAACCAATTTGTTATCCAGCACCATTTACTCCCCCACCCTAAGTTCTTCAGCTGTCATATCAGCTGAAAGCCTTGTTGAAGTCCAAGTACAGGACATCAACCAGCTCTCCACTGTCCAGGGACCTTGTCACCCAGTCGAAGAATTCGACTAAGTTGGTCTGACATGACCTCCCCCGGACAAACCCATGCTGGTTTTCATCTTGAAAGTCATTTGCCTCCAGGAACTCCACCAACTTTTCCTTCAGGATGGCCTCCATCTCAAAATACAATATACATACATACTATACTCCCTGAATTTTCTCAAGCACCAGAATAAATATGTTGAGCTGATGCATGCTGCTACATAGCCATTCTATGTGTCAGTCACACAATACTATTCTTGTAATACCCTTTGCTGGAAATTACAAAAAGCATAATATATGGCAACTCTGTCTTCCAAGAATTGTTCTCAATGACAGGAAGAAATAAATAATGCTGCTGCATGATGCCACATGGTGCCTTGTGTATTGCTCCCACCAACACAATTCTCAGTTGAATGAACTATGTCTGGAAATGTTTGCACAAGGCAATGAAATTAGATGTGCTCAGGCATTAAAATGCTGCTGTTGTGCTCTGCAAGTATTACACAACAGCAGCTATCGTGAGATCATAGTCAAAATTCTGGATGTTTTTTCATGAAATCATAGTGCCTCTTTGTTGTGCTGATCCAGATGATGTATTGCTTTTTGTCCCATCAAAAAGCCAAGTATTTCTGGTATAATTTTTTTAGCCAAGGAGGTTTTGGAAAAATGTATTTATAAACATTTTCTTCTTGTTTTCTTCCTTGTGTATTTGCCACTCTGGAGAGTAAATGCTATTGCTGCATGGTTTCAGCCTTTGTCTGGTTATTTAATTTAGCTGCATTTCCTACCAGGGAGGTAAGTATTTATTTTTTGTTTCACTTTTTTTGTTTTCAAAATGGTATTCCTCGTCAGTCTGATTTTGCTCCTGCTTCTCTTGTTTCAGGTTAGCTGTCAGCTGTCTGACAAAGACAATGCTGATGACTGTAATTCATGCTGGAGACAGTGCATGGGCTGACTTTACTAGGCAACACAAAGTGGTGGAGAAGCTGGAGGAAGAGGAGTAGGATGTACCCCTGCCATTGTTTTTGTAATGCACTTTAGGGAAAATGGTGTGAAAAGTGAAAAAGACATAAAATCAGAGGTGCTAGAGTTTTCTGAAGTCCCAAAACAATATATAAGGTTGCTGGCAGTGTTACATGGAGACACACTTTGACTGTCCCCGCAACAGTTCTTGTAATGCACTTTGGGAGAATGGTAAAAGCGAAACAGACATAAAACTGGAGCCCTTGAATTGTTCTGAAGTCCCAAAACATTATATAAGGCTGTGGTACAATGGTACATGGTGCCACACTCGTGACTAGTCCCCACCACACTTCTTGCAATGCACTTAGGGAAATGATGCAAAAGTATAATGGACATAACAATAGGACCTCCTAAATTTTCGGAAATCCCAGAAACAATAACTGGTGCTACATGGTGCCACACTGTATGACTTGTCCCCCCACCACAGTTCTTGTAATGCACATTAGAAGAAATGGTGTCAAAAATGAAATACACATACAATCAGAACTCCTAATTTTTTTTAAAGTTCCAGAAATAATATATGAGGCTGCTGCATGGTATTACATGGCACTACACTGTGTGACTGTCCCCACCTCCACCCTTTAAGGGAAATGTTATAAAAAGTAAAACAGACATAAAATCAGAGCTCATGCATTTTTCTAAACTAATCAGAAGAATGTATAAGGCTTCTGCATTACGCTATATAGTGCCACATTTTGTGACTGTCCCCAGCCACAATTCTTGTAATGCACTTCAGAAGAAATTATGCAAAAAGCTAAACAGACATAAAATAAGAATTCCTGTTTTTTTTTTTTAATCACAGAAACAATATACAAGAATGCTGTATGGTTCTACATGGTGCCACACTGTGTAACTGTCACCTCACCACAGTTCATGTAATGCTCCTTAAAGGAAATGGTGCGAAAAAGCAAAACAGATATAAAATTAGAGCTCCTGAATTTTTCTGAATGGACTGAAAAAATACATAAGGATGCTGCATGGTGTCACACTGTTTTAGCATGACTGGAGGATGAGGAGCAAAGAATTCTATAGTTGGTAAAGGAAAGCTTTCAGAATTTAGACAATACAATTGCAGAACTGGATATGGAATGTCAGACATGGAGGAGAAATTAGATCAATCTATTCCTCTGGAGGATCTGTCCGAATCTGTCTGTAGACCCTTCCATATATATAAACCCATATATGTCAGAATTAAATCTGAACTTGAAAGAAATGAACAAGCAATTCCAGTACTTTCCATGGAAAAAGCAGAAGTTTGTTTTTTACTAAGTTCGGGCTGAACTTTACCAGCTTCCAGACACAGCTAACCCCAAGACACTTTTGTCAGTGCATAACACTGTTGTGGAGTAATCAGATCACGTTCTTCTCCCCAAATTCAAAGAGTGGTTCACATGATTCATGGACATACTGCCCATGGAATCATTCAACACTGGGTGACACTACTGGGAAATTGGTGATAAAGACAGATCCAGATGATGATCATGGAGTATGGCTTTGTGTCCTATCAGCAAAGATAAATATTTCTTTTTATTTATTTTTTTCTCATCTAGAGGAGTACTTATAATTATAACTCTTTTGTTACAGTTTCTCTCTTTCCAGGTATTTAATACTCTGGTGCTTAAATCCTGCTGCTGCACGGTTCTGGCCCTGATCTGGTTATTTAATTTAGCAGTGTTTCCTACCAGTGTAGGTAAGTATCAATGTTGTTTGTGTGTCACTCTGTAACTGTTTTCTGCTTCTGTTTCTCTTGTTTCAGGTAACTTTCAGTTGTGTGACAATTTGCAACCAGGCTGCAGCATATGGTGGATTACTGTTATTAACAATGGCTACAGAGGATGCATTGACTTTCATAAGATCAACACATTGGTACAGAAGCTGGAGTAGAAGTAAGAGGAGGTCCAAGCATGAGTGTAACAGTGACCACATCAACAGTCTGGTGGATCAGATGGTGATGACTTGCTTGCTTGAGTAGAAGTCTTCCTGACATAATGAAAATAAGCAGATGGGTACAAAATAGATATTATTGAGACTCTAGTACAGTCTCTGTTACGTTGCTCTTGTACCTCTGAAAGGAAACCAAAAATAAATAATTAAAAGAAAAAAGTATCTGAAAGGATACTCACTGTCACATTGGTGATGGACATGCTTTAAAATGGCACAAATGTGCCACAGACAGAAGGGTAGATGAGGAGAACTCTTGCTGGATGAGAAGGCAGCATAACACAAGATCTGTGAAAATGAGAGAACATTATTTAGACTATACTCAATTAGGCACAGTGTAGGTTGCCACAGAGATCATATATCCATCGTTCTCTCCCAGTCTTAGTGTACCTGTCACCTCTGAAGAAAAAGAAAAATTTATTTAAATGTCCTAACCACTGTGGTAGCCAGATATCCATTGTCTGCTCCCAGTCTTACTGTACTTGTGACCTGTGAAGAAAAAGAGAAATTAGTTAGAATGTCTACTCCACTGTGGTGACTGCATGGTATATCCTTTGTCCACTCCCATTCTTACTGTTCCTGTTACCTGTGAAGGAAAGAGAAATTACTTTGCTGTACTTTACCACTGTGTCACTGTGTACCTGTGAAAAGAAACCTTAAAATAAGTCTGGAAAAGAGCAAAAGAATCAAGCATTGATACCATCATATTAGTGATGGCCACACTGTATACTGAGGCAATGGTACTTCAGAGAGGAGTGGTAGACAAAGAGGCAACTTAAGTTGGGAATGTCTTCCATGTGAATGGTCAAACCTACAGAAAGAGGGAGACAAAACAATGAAAGAAAGAAGAAGCATTCTTCATACTTACCATAATTTCCATTTCTGTTAGTTTCAACATTGTCAGTGGGTACGGATTGCAATCAACTGAGTGTTGTGCATCACTACTTTGGGAGATGGCACAGCCCAAAGGCTAAATCAGTTTAGAATGTTGGGTACATGAGCATTCCAGACAGCGGCAACTCTTTAGTTACTATTGTCCACGCAGTGCCTCTAAATATGGAAATAAATATCATACTATTTGACTTGGCACAAAAAAGACACAAATCAACTGTCTACACCAAGGATTCTAGCCAGAATAAAATACAGTAAACCGTCGCTTACCTTGTCAGATGATGAAAAGTGAGTGATCATGGCTTATATTCCAAAGGTCTACATCTTGGAAGGTCCTGCAGAACTGAGCCAACTAAAAACAGACTTCTTAAAAAGCAAAGGACTCCATGCAGTGAAAGCGTTCACCTGCAACAGAGGAGGCACCCTCTGTTACATCAGATTTGAATCTGTTAAAACTGCATACTAGTAAACAACATTCTAATGTTGAACTGCTCTTTTTTTTAACACAAGCACAGCAGGTAAATTATAGAGGAATGTCCAGACAGGCTTACAATCAGAGTTTGTAGTGGAACAACTTACAGTAGTATATACAGACATGGTCAGATATTTTGCAAAATTTCTGAAGAGTTTCTCTCTGCTGCCCCTACTGTGGAAATGCAGAATGCAGGGGATTTCTCAAGAAATATCACAGAAATTTCAGGAAATATCTGACCGTGTCTTTGGCTGTGACTATACATCCCTGCACTGGCATACCAGACAATATTCTCCTGCAGATGTGAGGCTCCTGGGTGGGCCCCATTGACAATGTTGGAGCTCACAGAAAAGGAAATTACAGTAAGTATGAAGAAATTTCTTCTTTCTGTAGTGCTCCACATTGTCAATGGGAAGAGATCACAACTGGGTTCTAAGATGCAGTACCCAGAAAAAAAGTCAGGTAGGAGAGAATATTGTCCCATATGTCAGCCACTCACAGAGAAGGAATTTACCTGCTAACTGACACTTGCAAAACTCAATGACCAAATGCCTCATCAGCAAAGCTTTGAACAGCTTGGTGCATATGTGGACAGAGGACCACATATCTGCCTTGCACAACTCTAAAACAGATGTCCCACCTCTCTCCACCCAAGAGGTGGCCATACCCTGGTGGAGTGTGCCTTGATGAGAGCTGTAGGACTCTTCTTTGGTGTGACATATGCATTGGCAATGCAGGCCCTAACCCACCAAGCTAGGGTGGCCTTTACAGGCTTTTGTCCCTGTTTGGATGCTATAAAGAGGACAAACAACCTATGTGCTTTCGGAATGCAACAGTCCATCTAAAGTATGTCTTAACATCCCATCGCAAATCTAATTTTTACTAGGTTTACTAGCTTTGACAAGACAAAGGTAGGCTGGATGCCCATCGTGATTGTCTTCCACTCTGAATAGGTGAATCATTCCCAATTTTTCTTCAAGTGATAATACCTGTCAATCCCTTTTTAAAGTCAGTTATAGTAGTTTGATCTACCAGCTCTTAAGGCAATCTATTCCATGCTCTAGCAGATCAGATAATAAAATATCTGTCCCTTTTATTAGTATTTGATCTCGGCACAATAAGCTGTTTCTTGTGGGACCTTTAATTGGCTGTTATTGTGCTAAATTTTAGTCCACACTAAGACAATAAACCTGGGTTATGAAGAACTTTGAATAACAATAACAAATCCCCCCTTAGTCTTCCTGCAGATCAAATAGACCCATCTCCATTAGCCTCTCTCCATACATCATATGTTTTTACCAAGGGATCATGTTGGTCACCCTTCTCTGATCCCTCTCCACCAAGTTAATGTCTTCTCTTAAATATAGGTTCCAAGGGGACCCATAATCTAAGTAAGGTCTAATATATCTTCAGTACAAAGGAATTACACACTGTTCATTCCTTGATATAAATGAACGATGTATAGTTTTAATCAACCCATTCACTGTTTGCATAAGTTTCTTACAGTGATCAGATGCCGATAATTTGTTGTTGAAACCTATTCCTAGATCCGTTCTTTGTCTACTGTCAGTAGCTGTATCTTATTTAGCATATAGGAGTACACTGGATTGTTGCTGCCAAAATGAAGAACCAAACACTTATTTTGCCACTCCTTCTTTGAGTGAATATGTTGCAGACAGAAAGATGGAAGACAGATTTTCTGGTTCATATGGAAGGCTGTGGGAACCTTCAGAATGAAAGATGGGACTGTTCTCAGCACCACATGGTCCTTATGCATGACAAGGTATGGTTCTTTGTGGGACAAAGCCTATAGCTCACCAATCCTCCTGGCTAAGCACATAGCAACTAAAAAAACCCATCTTGTGAGACAGCACATCGAATGGTACCAATGAAAGTGATTCAAAAGGCTCCTTACAGAGAGCATTCAGAACCAGATTCTGATCCCATGGGGGAAAAGGGGATCGGAACAGAGGTTGATGCCTGCTGACAGCCCACAGAAATAAATAACCTGCCAGTTAGTCCCTAGAGACAATCCCAAGGAGGCTCAAGGGCCAATATCTGACCTCCCAGGGTGCTCAGGGCCAAACCTTTTCCACTCCTTCCTGCAGGAAATCCAAAATCTGCAGAACCATGGCCTTGGAAGGCCAGCTCTTTTTTTCCATGGCCCAAGCCAAAAAGGTGGTCCATACCCAAGCATAAGCTGCTGATGTGGAATTTTTCCTGGTAGCCAGCAGGGTGTCCACCACCTTTTTAGAGAAATCCTGTTTCAGGAGTCGCCTCCACTCAGGAGCCATGCAGTGAGTTACATCACTCCTGGATTTGTATACAGAATGGGACCCAGTGAGAGAAGGTACCCCCCGGACTGGAAGGTAAAATGGTGGACATTGAACTAGGTTTACTATATCTGAGAACCATGGTCTTCTGGACCACTCCAGGGCTGTTAGAAGAAAGCTTCCTTTTGAGTGCCTTATTTTGCATATGAATTTGGAGAGGAGAGGCAGATGAGGGAAGACATACATTCTGTTGAAATTCCACTCTTGTGACAGGACATCTACTGCTTTTGCCTGAAGACACTGGCAGCAGCTGAAGAACTGTTGAACTTGAGCACTGTGGCTGGAGATGAACAGATTGATCTGAGGATGACTGAACCTTTAACGCAGGAGGTCAAACACCTCCAGGTTCAACTTTCACTCCCCTGGATGAACATTTCTGTGGCTTAGCCGATTGGCCTGAATGTTCAACTCCACCATCAAGTTGACTGCTGATAGAGAGAGAAGATTCTCCTATGCCCACAGCAGGAGACTGGAGGCTTCTTTCAGCATCTCCATGCTCTTTCTACCACCTTGATTGTTTATGTACACCACTGTTACAGCACTGACTGACATTTTCATAGCTTTTGACTGCACCTGACTTTGAAAATGAAGGAGAGTGAAGCGCACTGCCCTCATCTCCAGAACATTTATGTGCAGGTGCTGTTCCTGCGCTGACCAAGTCCCTTGAATGGGAATGTGGTCCAGAACTTCACCACTACCTGACAGGCTGGCATTGGATGTCTGAATCAACTCTGGGGGGACTTCCAAGGGGGACCTTTTGCTCAGATTCTCCAAACTCACCCAACAACTCAGAGACTGCCACAGTTGTGGTGAGATGGGGATCCTGGCTTGATAATGCACCAAAGTTAGATCCCAGGCTGACAGTAACTCCATCTGTAGGGACTACATGTGAAGGAGATCCTCCAGGACTAGTTCTATTGATGCTGTCATGAGGCCCAAAATTCATAGCAGTTGGTGAGCTGAAGCTGATGACTGGCTACTCAGCCACTGAACCTCTTTCAACAGGGTCTCCTTCCTGGCTGGTGAAAGTAAAACTTTCTCCTTGTCCATCTTGAACACCACTCCCAGGTATTCCAGGGCCTGTGATGGTCTGAGAGAGCTTTATCCTGATTCACCACCCAGATGTGGGACTCCAACATCTCAGAGTCCTTGTCACTGACTTCCTCGCCAGTGGTGCAGATGGTGCTTGAATGAGCAGATCGTCCTGGTAGAGATAGACATGATGTTCCTCCTGTCAGAGTTGAGCCACCAGGACTGTAAGCACCTTCAAGAAAACCCAGGGGCTGTTGCCAACCCAAATGGAAGCACCTTGTACTGGAAGAGCTGTCCCAGGACAGTGAACCAGAGGAACCTCTGATGAGACTGTCGGATGGGGCTGTGGAGATATGCACACCTCAGATCTATGGAAGCTAGATAATCCCCTGGCTGAACAGAGTGGATGACTGAATGCAGGGATTCCATCTTGAAGGTCATGTGGTGAACAAACTTATTTAGGTGTTTCAGAGCAAAGATAGGCCTGAACCTCCCCACCCGACTTCTTGGGAACTGCAAAATAGATTGAGTAAAATCCCTGGCCTTGCTCGCTGGGGGCACCAGAACAATTGTTCCAATTTGAGAGAGGTCTCTGACACTGCTTGTCTCTTCACATGGTCCTTTGGAACTGAGGATGGCAGGAAGCAACCCTTTAAGAGAATTGTAGAAAACTCTATTGCATAACCTAAAGCCAGAATTTCCAGAACCCAAGCTTCTGATGTTATCTAGGCCCATCTTGTGTAAAACTTTGCAGTTTTCTACTAAGAGAAGGAGGCAGAGATGGGCCCTCGTGCCTTCATTGTGAGGTGCCTGCTTTTGCCCTGCACCCACATTGCATCTTCAAAGCAAGCCACTCTGCTTCTATTGCTCTTGAAACCAGAATAGGCTCCTTTGCTACTTTGGTTCCCAAAGTTCTGAAAGGTATGAAAACCCCCGTGGAATTTACTCTGTCAGCTGCCTCCTTGATCTTTTGGAGTTGATGTGGCCATTTGCTTTTGTTTTGACACTGGAAGGTAACCCTTTTTATTCTGTATATCCCTCAAACTATCATCTGGGCCAGAACCGAACAACAAGCCCCCTCAGAGGCTAGATTGAACGGCTTGGTCTTTGAAGCCTGATTAGCTCCCAAATGCTGAAGCCACACACTTCACTTAGCTGACACAATGTGATAGGCAGATCAAGCTGACATGCATATGTTTTCCACTGTGGCATCCTCTAAGAAGGTGCAGACCATGGATACCAACTGGAAAATGCTAGCCCCCTCCAATTCCTGGAGAACAAAGCTGCCCAGAGTCATAACCCACAAGTTTAAGGCTCTGGCAACAATAAAGGAGGCATAGGAGGTGCACAGGTTTGTGCAGTTGGAGGAAAAGGCCTTCAAATGGAATAGTGGTGTGTCTGATGGAATTATGAACCACCTTCTCTGCCAGAGGAGGGATTTCCCACTTAGTATTTTCTTCCCAAAAAATGAAGCACCATACCTTAGCTTTCAGGTGATATTTTTTTGATCTGCACTTTCCCATTCCTATTCAATAATTTGGTCACAGTGCAAAAGTTTGGGAAACACTATGGAGCAGAGAATGGTGTGGACAGTATAGTATTGACATCCACTGTCTCCATGGATTGCACCTACATGAGCTGTAATGATCTACATGCCTCAGTTATCAAATAGAACAAAGACTTGTTATCAAACAGGGAAGGGATAGGAATCCTCCTCTTTAGCGCCATCCACTCCTTTTCCTCCTCCTCCTCCTCCTCAGAGGTTTATCCTCCTCTTCATCAAGTAACTTCTTTGGGTCAGGATTTCCCCAAGATCCCTGATATTCTCATCCTGACCCTCTGTATGGTCAGGGTCAGAGTCTGCTTGCAGACCTGTAATAGCAGCCCTGTCCTGCTGTGGTGCACCTGGATGTGCCTGTGTAGGCCCCCTGATCTGAGGGGCCCCATTTGGGGTCGTGTGTGCCTGATGGGATGTACTGTGGAACACTGATGCCCAAAAGCTTGCCTTAGAACAGCAACAATGATGTACACAATTCTGCTTTGCCACTGCCAACTGGTACATGAGGTGGACCCCCCAGCTCAGAGGTGTGACTGGGGGGCCATAAGAGACATATCAGCTGGAGTAACACAATGGGGGCAGTAGGAACTCACTGGATAGGGTCACATCACCCTCTTGTAGGTCTTACATATTTTAAGGGTAATAGGTCTCCGATAAGCCATGGTACCAAAGTAAAAAAAACTTGCAGGTGCCTAGGCTAGGAAGCAGAATTGTGTCCCTTTTTTTTAAAACTAGAGGACTACTGCTGAGATCCCCACCTCTGCTAGAGGGAAAAAAGAAAAAGTCAGAAAGGCGTACACCCCTCAGCCTAGCTGGCTGCCAGGAGTGAAAGAAAAGAGCAGGCAATAATGATCAGCTTAGGGACAGAGAGTAGCTGCATCTCACACTGAGGAAGTGCAGGTACGCGTGCTCTCACACAGGAGTGTGCATGATGTTATGACATTGCACATGCTATCGGCACACTGGGGGGGTGCATGCACACCACAGGTACATGAATGGCATGCTGAGGCAAGGGGCCTCTAACAAACACAAGGCACATGCCCAATCGTCTGAGCACAGTGAAAAAATGCTGGGAAACTGTGCGGCTCAATGAAGCAGAAAAAAAATGCTGAACCAAGTGAAGGGAGGAAAAAAGGGACAGTAGAATGTGCTGAAAAGACTCTGATCCCTTGCAATCACAGTTCTGTCTAGCAGCTTCCTCACAGTTTGGGATTTTTGTTTTTGTTTTTTATGTTAAGGTGGTTAAGAAGAAATTAAAGGGGGTATGCCCCTCAACAAACACAATATCCAAATATCCAAATAAAAGGGAAAAATCCCCTCAAAACAACACACAAGAACCTGCCAAGTAAACAAACAGACAAGAGACCCTAGAAACTAAGGAGGGGGGTGGTGACACTTAAAGATGGAGGGAGACCCCCTGGGAATGCCTAGACTAAATACCCCCAAATAGAACACAGGTACTTAACTGTGGCACCTCTTTTTTTTAAGGAAATCAGAGACCTGTTTGATAAAAAACACCCTGAATTAAGTAGCCCACATGGCCGGTCAATTTTAAAGTTGCAACTTAACATGCACAATTTTAATTTGAGGTGAATTGTGTCACCTGGTAGCCCCAACCTGCTATGCAGAATTGCAGCCCCAGCAGGCTAGAAGCTGCTTTTTTCCAGAGAAGCTTTTTAGTTGCTTCCCTTTAATGGCATAGTAAAGACAGGAGAGGTGCTGCTGTCCAGAATACTTATGTGCCCACCATTCTAAACTGCTTCAGCCTTTAGGCTGTGCCATTTCCCCTAGAATGGGTGTACAATAACTACCCATTGACAATGTGGAGTGCTACAAAAACAAATCTTAATGTCTGCCAAATGAGGTGTAAGCCCCTCTGGAGTGAGGACAGACTTACTATCAACCACAAGGATAATGAGTGTACAGTTCAGAGAAAGTAACTTACCATCAAAGCAGACAAACTTGTGCCTTGAGGGACATCATGTTTTTCTGCCATGATGGGTTGTCTGACGAGACTCAGCTTCAGGGTTGGCTGTCTCTACCATGTGCTGTTATTCATTGCAGACTTATGTCCTCCCTTGCCCAGGTCCACCTTGTAAATTAGTTCTTCTCAATGGTATTTCACCTGGTAAAATAAAGATTGATTGATTGATTGACTGATTTGATGACTAGCTGGCTGGATGGAGGTCTGCATGGCGACTGCATTTAGGCATTATTAAAAGTTGGTGTCTCTGTCTGGAATCTGGATGCATGTGATGGAGACGGTTGTGGCACACATGTTTTGGTGGATGTGAAGTACACAAGCAGGCCAGAAGAGGCAGAGAAGAAGGCTGTTTTTTCAAGATTTTTGGAGGATGCATGGCCTAAATTGCTGCCATCAGCACTTAAGATGACTTAATAGTCAGGGTTTCATAGTCTGGCGGCTCAGTGCAGCGGATGTGGTCATGGCCAATACTGTTGGTAGATTTGGAGGACAGAACCATGGTGGAGGATGAAGAGGAGGTGGTGTCTTTATTTGTGGAAGGAATGCATGGTCTGCATGGCTGGTAATGGCATTTACAATGGGTGGGTTTTCCTGTGTGAAGGATGCATTCTGTGGATGTGGTGGGGGCCAATATCATAGCTGGCATGGCATATGATAGGATGAGGGAAGGTAATCAGAGAGATTTATTATACATTATGAACTGTGGATTGTAAATATGGGAAGCTGATTGGCCGAGAGGTTTTTGAAGCCGTGATGATGTCGGGCTACATCATCAAGGCTTAAAAACCTCCGATTACCAGCCTTCTCACTTACCGCTGCATGTTCTCATCTCCACAGTCCGAGTCAGACATCCAGTTCACCGCTATTTTGTTAAAAGAACTTTTCACAAATGTGCCCATGACAGAATGCAGCACAACACAAGCTGCTGGGAGCTGGGAAGAACAACGGCTGAGCTGCCCAAAACATCCTCCGCATCCTATGGTTCCATTCCCCACAGAAACGTAACGTTAGATGGCAGTCGTACAGCACGTCATATCTGTCTACAGGGCAGAATGGCATGAGTCGCGCCTTGAGCAAGTATTTTTTTAAAAACCAGTAAAGGATCCAAAACCAGCCCACGACTTGTTTTTTAAACAGTACTAACAGACATCCAAGTGACAGTTTTACATTTTCAGATGACTTACTGGAAGATGTCCATTCTTCCCATTTACATTGCTGCTTCCTGCTTACCACAGATAACGTTTTGAGAGAGACATACAGTACAGTACCTCCATGAACTCAACTTACAACAGTGCCACCTGCTGTTCAGAGCTGTCCAGGGACTATTTTACTAAAAGGTACTCCTCCAACACCTCACAAAACACATTTTCAGAAGGATTTAAAATATATATTTTTTTACTGCTAAAACTTGTATTCCAGTTCATAATAGCAATAATGCACTCCAGGGTGTGGTATATCATGGGATATCATCACTTCTTTGGAGGTTGTACGCTCTCGGCCTGTGGACTGTGCCCAACCACCAGAGGCATGACGATATCTCATGATATACTACACCTTGTCATGCATTATTCTTAATTATACAATGGCAAGAAAGAATCCTGGACTCTGATTGGTCAGTATGTTCGAGACAGTGATGTTATTACACAATAACATAACTGTCACTGATGATCTTTAGCCATCGCTTTTATTTTAGGAAACAAAGATATACTTCCTCACTAAAATCTACTAAAAACATTAAAAAATTTTTTTATTATTTTGTATAACTCGAGTCATTGTATAATTGCAATAAGGCACTCCAAGGTGTGTGTTATTGTGTAATAATGTCACTCCTGGGGTGGTGGAAGCTCTCGGCTTCACCTCATGCTTCAGCCCACCCAGAAATGACATCATTAAAGGAATAATGCCCTCCAGGGTGGGTGTTATGCTGGGATAACATCCCACCTCGGGTGGTTGGGCCCAAGGCCACTGGTCGAGGGCGTCCAACACCCGAGAAGGGATGTTATCCCAGCATAACACCCACCCTGGAGGGCATTATTCCTATTATACAATGGCTCATTGTTTTATACAGAAAAAAATAATTTTAAAGAATTTTATTTAGTATTTTAAAATATTTTTTTAAGAAAAGATGCAGGCAGTGGGCTAGGTGCTGTATGATAAAATCAGCAGGGATGTTATGCCAGGATAACATTCCTGCTGTTATGGCCAACTGACCAATTAGGAACCAGGATTCTTTCTTTCCATTGTATAATACATGATAACACACACCTTGTTGTGCCTTCAGTGTTGGGTAAGTTACTTTTTTTATTACTTTCTATTACTTTTGAAAACTTGTTCCAGAAAGCTCTGTGCAGTCACTAGCACGGATGGAGAAGTACTGGAAAATGTAACACCTTACAGTTACAATTACTTATGTCTTTTTATACAAAAGAAATATGTAACTGTAACTGATTACATTTATTTGAAAGTATCTAGTAACTAACCTATTACTTTCAAAAAATGTAATCTGTTATAATTATTTATTATTTTGTATTGATTTTGTATAAAAAGAAATAAGTAACTATAATTGTAAGGTGTATTGCTTTTTCAAGTACTTCTCCATCCTTGCTAATGTTTACACATAGCTCCTGAACAAGTTTCAAACTATGAAAGTAATAGAAAAAATAACATAACATGCGGCCTTATTGCTTAAGCAGCAGATCAACATAGGGATAAATATCATGACAGAAAAACAGAGTAGAATCATAAGGAAAATATTCAACTAAGAAAGAAATGGACACGTTTTATGAATAAATCATGTTCCTCAATGAATCAGCCCTCACAGTCTTCCTGACTGAAGTTGTCCCCACATGTAAATTATTATGTTTGCTTGCACGCATATGCAAGAAACATAGTGCCATCATCCGAGTTTTCAGAGGTGTGTCACCCCCTCTTCCAGTTCAGTCAGTGTGTTGGCACGTGCGGCCCCAGTCTGTCAATGCATGCTGGAGCTGTCCATGACAACTCCAAAATGCAGTGGCGTACAGTTGAAAGGGGGAGCTACACTTCAGTGAGCAGCGATAAGATATCGCCTGCTCATGCGCAGCTCCCCCTACACACACAAACACATGCACTCATACTGCGTGCTGCCCCCCCCATGCACACACTGTATAGCTGACGGGGGTGCCCAATCCCCCATTGGCTTGTGCTGCACTCCCCCCCAAAGCCTTCCACATGCCACGCTGGGTGCCCACCCCAGCATGGCAACTCATGGTTTAGCCGATGGGGGTGCCCAATCGCCCATCCAGCTCCACTGTCCTCCTCCCCCAGAGTACAGGGTGCCACGCCTGGGGAGCCCACCCAAGCGTGGCAACTGATGATATGGCCGATGGGGTGCCCAATCTGCGCTGGCCCCATGCCCCCAGTTATCCTTGTGCCACGCTGGGAGCCCTCCAGCATGGCAACATCCCGCATCGTCACTGAAAAAAACCTATAAATAAAAACTGTCCCTTGGTGCTTCTCCCTTGCCCCCTCCACTACCGCACCCACCACTCGCACCCCGCCTCCCACACCCCTCACCCCATACTACTCCAGAGTCGGCGCGATGATCTTCAGTGGACCGGGAACACGTCTGCACTCTTCAAAACCGACCGCGAACTGAGGAAATGCTGGTAAGCTGTATAATGGGATAGATAGGGGTTTTTCAACTTTGTTGCATATCTCAGGCATTTTTTTGAAATTTTGCACCAGATTTTCAACATGGGGTTTTTGGGACCTCTCCTCATGAATTCTTGCACTGTCATGACATTACTCGGGCCTGAAGGGTGATTTCACAGCCACTGTGTGAAATCACCTTTCCAGAATAATCACACAAACATACGTAGGCGGCTGCAAACACCACAGAGATGGGGCCAAAACCAAATACAAAAGGTACTCACAAACTGTCCAAAATAGGTCGGCACCTCATAACCATCTGCTCTTTGATATAAAATCCACATACGATGTGTCAGGATAAAAGCCTTTAGATGTGAGCTCGATACACCTTGCCTCCCCACGGAACCAAAGCGTTTTCGCGTCACAACTATGCTTTCTCAAGCGTAGTTGTGGAAAGCGACAATTCCGTGAAAAAACAAAATATCAGCTTCCATCTTATGCTGCTGACCTGTTTGCCTATTTCGAAAATAAAAGGCTTTTATCCTGACACATCGTATGTGGATTTTATATCAAAGAAGATGATTATGATGCCGACTTATTTGACAGTTTGTGAGTACCTTTCCAGAATGATTAACGAAACGACACTGCCAGTGTTCATAAGGTGGGCTCTCAAGAATCCTATTTTGAAAATTTGGTGGAAAAATTCCACAAAATGACTGTTTTGCGAGCGTGCGTTGCGCAGTTCCTTGCAGGCTCGTAAGTTTGCGAATTTTCAATATTTTCACTCCAGATTTTCAACATTGCCATTTTACCACACCTTCTTATGAGTAGTACAGCTGTCATTTTTCACATCTCACCCAAAACGTGTTTCTGCCCATGTAGCGCACAATGGCGGAGTCGGTGTGCGGAATCAATGTACGGGACAAATTAAGAAAATCATAGTGACACTGTTCATGAGCAGAGGTCTTAAAATGGCAATGTTGAAAATTTGGTGAAAAATTCCTAAAAATGACTGTTTTACGAGCGTGCATTGCGCAGTTCGCATGCTCGTAAGTTCACGAATTTTCAATATTTTCACCCAGATTTTCAACATTGTCATTTTACTACACCTTCTTATGAGTAGTACAGCTGTCATTTTCACATCTCATCCAAAACGTGTTTCCACCATGTAGCGCAATCAGCTGATTGTCTACAAAATCAATGTATGGGACATTCTAAGAAAATCACAGTGACACTGTTTATGAGCAGAGGTCTTAAAATGGCTATGTTGAAAATTTGGTGAGAAAATTCCTAAAATGACTGTTTCTGACGTCGTTGTGCAGTTCTATGCATGCTTTCGTAAGTTTGCAATTTATTTTTCACTCCAGATTTTCAACATTGCCATTTTATTACACTTCCTTATGAACAGTACAGCTGCCATTTTTCATATGTCACCCAAAATGTGTTTTCGCACATGTAGCACACAATGGTGCTGTTGGTGTCTGAAAGCAATGTTTGGGACAGTTCTTAAAATGTTCATGAGCAGAGGTCTTAAAATGGCTATGTTGAAAATTTGGTGACAAAGTCCATAAAATGACTGTGTTACGAGTGAGCATTGTGCAGTTTCCACGCACCCTTGTAAGTTCATGACTTTGTAATATTTTCAGTCCAGATTTTCACCAGTGGCATTTTCCACACTTCCTTATGAACAGTACAGCTGTCATTTTTCACAACATGGCCAAAGTGTGTTTTCACACTTTCAGCACAGAGATCGTGTGGCGTGTGGGAAATCATTGTTGGGACAGATAAAGAAAATCACAGTGACACTGTTCATGATCGGAGGCACCAAAATGCCTGAGTTGACAATCTGCTGTAAAAATCCCAACCTAATTATAATACGGTATCGTTGCACAGTTTCTAATATGCTCAGTGACTTCACCAGTTTTTAATATTTTTACTGCAGATTTGCAACATTGCCATTTTTAACACCTCCCCATGAACAGTACAGCTGTCATTTTTACATCCTGTTCGAATGTTTTGCACTTGTGGTGCTAAATGCCATAGTCACTGTGCATAAGCAGTTTCGCTAACAAACTGATATTGCCACTGTTCATGAGGTGGGGTCACAAAAACCATGTTGAAAATTTGCAGTGAAAATACCACCGAATGCCTGAGGTATTTGGGTTTCCAACCATAACGCTCTAACCCTGTAGAGAATGACAGGCATCAGGGTGTGACTTGGGATTCTTGCCTGTAATGCTCATACCATTCCGCACCCTGCAGCCAGTGAGGCATCGAGGTATGCCTTGGACTCTTTGACCCCAAAGTTCACCCCATTCTCCTACATGCTTGCCATCTCACCCCTATTTCCTAGCCGGAATGAGTGCGCATAAGGCCAAAGACCCCAAGGAACACTGTGACACTTGTCAGTGTCTGCAGGGTGGGTGTGGTGAAATGGCGTGGCCAAGTATGCCCACGGCTCCAAAGGCACACCCCAATGCCTGTCACTCTCTGCAGGGTGGTGGTGGTGGTGTTGGCTTCAGTTCAATACTTCACTGCCATTCCTGTTACACAGCTCTGTAACTGCTACACTACCACTGCCAATGCCAGCAAGCAAACATTTGGCATTGACAAATGCTTGTTTTTCTATTTGTGCTTCATCCACCTCAGTTGAAAGTAATTTAGTAATGCTGATAACATCAAGCTGTTCATGTTCACCTTTACCCCCACCACAGCTTTTATATGGTAGGAATGCTGGTGTTATTGTGTTGAGTGGAATGTATCCCGCATCAATTTTTTTAAAAATATTTTTACTGCGAAAACAACCAGCATGTATTCAACCATTAATTCTTACTAAAGTCTAATTTTCTTTTACAATACATGTCACTGTGTAATAATTCCATCCGCTAACCAGAAATTTTAATGTTGTATCATCACATTAGGATAAGAGACCCCTATTATTAGAGTGATATGTATAAATACTGCAAAGCCATAGAGGATTGTGTATGAGCAATCATACACAACAAGGCAGTTGTACAATCAAGAGTTTCTGTGGTAACCTGAGACATTGAGAGCACAGCTCAAGAGGTCCGTTACCACGGCAACCTCGAGATCATAAACTGCCTTGTTTGTGTATGATTGCTCATGCTAATCTTTCATAATGTATGGGCAATCATACTTTTCTCCTCTGTCCCATCAAATGTAAAAATAATTTACCTGGACATTGGTTTCTTAAGCTCGTTCACTTCCTGGCCAGCTCTCTCAGCCATGGCTTGCTTAATCGTGCATGCATGACTGAGTTCTATGTTGTTGTGCTGCACTAGTGATGTACTCAGTGCAACACAACAACATCATGACACACTGAGTGCAGCAGAACAATGCCATTCTAAACATGGATTTCCATACAGAACAGCATTCTTCCATACACAATTTTATAATTGTATACAGACTTCATTGGTAATACAGAAGGAAGGGGCTAAAGGGTTAGCCATTAGCACTAGGGGTCTCCTCAGACCCCACTACTAAGTGTTTATCTGAGTGTATGTGTGTGTGTGTAGGGATCCACATTCCTGCTCTCCCGGGAAGTAGGTACTCTAGTCATGGATTCAGAATAGTACCCAGATCTTACAAAATTGAGATAGGAATGCCCTGCATTCATTTTAATAAATGTCAGAATTCCAACATTTTGATGGGACAGATTCGTATGCCAGTCCTGAACAATGACCCCTACTGAACTGAATACTTTCTCAACACAGACACTAGAGTGTGGACAGCTCAGATATTTATCTGCCATGGGGGTTAGTGCTGTCCAATCAGTGATTGACTTTGCTATTCCCGCACAGCAAGAGCTCTTCTGTGATGTTAAGGTGCCTATCCACCACATAGGCATCCACGATGAATTGTGCTTTCTGCAACTCACTGCCTCATCAGCCACCTACTCCTCCATTTCATTCACTTCTTCAGTTCCCATCTGTGAAAAAAACATACAAATGTGAATTTGTGGTTGTTTTCACAGTCGACTCGCAGGTTTTATCAACCCTTTTACAATGTGGGTCATAGTAAAACTGGTCTCTGATTACTTTCATGTTGTGCCTTACATAGCCGTGACTTTAGCATCTGTCCCCATGTACCCATCTTATTACTGATCTGTTAAATTTTAGACCTGCTCATGCCCACCCTTAAGAAACGATGACAGGCCACACTTATACCGTGGGTTTACCATGGTGGCAATCCTCAACAGACTGCAGAATGCTGAAAATATGTGTATTGCAGTCAAAGACATGGAGCATGTGTTCTATTAGGGCATAGCTTCCTGTAACACTACCTGCCTCCAGCACCCACTGTACATTTAACAGTGTCTTCCTCAGCACCTGTAGAAGTGCTATGGCTTGATTGATACAGGCAGTACACCCACTCACTGCCTGTGTTGTATGCTCAAATAGTCTTACGATCATTATTAGGCCGTCCACTAGTCACCGCTGGTCTGTTGTCAGGGACATGAAGACACAAACACTGTCATGACTTGTATGCAGCTACTGATATTTCAAGATGGTTTGTACTGCTCATATAAGTGCTCTGTCATATACAGTTTTGAGTTTCACCTGATGATGACCTCCAGCTTCATCTGGTGCTGAGACAGCTTGTTCTGAATCTGCAGCTGCCTGAGATGGTCATGGGAGTTTCCTAAGTAGGCAAACTGGGCACAGATGCAACAGACCACAGTCAACATGGACTTGATTTCAGGATATGATAAAAACTCCTGCAGTACTAGATTAAGACAGTGTGCCAGACATGGCACCCTGCATTTCAGTACATTTTAGCCATTATAGCTCATAATGAAAGCAGCTTTCAGGGATTGGTGGTGCAGCCACTTATCAATCTCAGTCAGCAGCAATTCTAACATTTTCTGATCCTTGTGTGAGACAGTTACACTCATCACTGCCAGGAGCTGAAGTGAATTAACAGTGGCTGGAAGTGCATTGCATGTGAGCTGATGACTGCAATGCTTGGTCAGCTGGTTATGATTAATCTATGATAATTGTAATAAAAAATAGTATGTGATTGTCTCACATAAGACAGCCTGGGCTTCCATGGGTACCCCAAAGTTTCAGTGAAGCTACATGATAGGTAAACTGACCAGGAGATCTCTGTAATGCTAACTTCCTTGAGCAATTGCATTTTATGGCCTTTTATGACCTCATGCTTTGAAGTTGGGAAACTAAAATATACATTTTATTACAGGACAGGACATCATTTAGCTGATTCATGCTGGCTATATCATAACTAGATGACAGACTGCAGGGTTGTAAATGTCAAAGGAACTGGGGATCAAAGACTCATAATTTGGGAAATTAGTTTTGCTGATGTCACCTTATTTAATATACCTCCTGACAGGACATCAATGTTTGTATTTTTATATTCTAAAGGGATGAGCTAGATGACTCACAGAAGGGATGTGGAGAGAGGTTAAACTAATACTTGTGTCTGAACTGTTTGAGAGATATACCATCTTGGGACCCTAGTGAGACACAGCTCTCTGATTTAACTTTATAGCACTTAAGTAATACATTAGATAGAAAAGGTCTAAATTTATTGTGGTAGGAGGTTCTGTTTTGTACTTTTCCTTATTACGTTCGCACGCCGCAAAAGCACAAGGAGCGATCTTAGGAGAATGGGACACTTTGGAGGTGTGCCTCTCGGAGCAAGCCCTGCTCCCTTGAGCAGGTGTGGCAGTCCTGCACCAATCCACACGCGTGCTGTGTGACGACAGCAGTGGTCTTCTCTTCAAGAAAACCACCGCTGTGTGCTTACGCATCAGCCCCCAAATCTTTGCTGCCATGCTGGACCCCCAGCATGGCAAACATCCGTATTCGTCTGCCGATAAAGGTGCCCAATCCCCATCGGCTCCAGCCTCCCAGCCATCCTTCTGCCATGCTGGGAGCCCACCCCAGCATGGCAAATGTCACGTCATCTGCCGATGGGGTTCCCAATCCCCGTCGGCTCCACGGCCCCCAACCATCCTTCTGCCATGCTGGGCAGCCCCAGCATGGAAGCGTCCGCGTCATCTGCTGATGGGGTGCCCAATCCTCCGTTGGCTCCACGGCTCCCCAGCCATCCTTCTGCCATGCGGGAGCCCACCCCAGCGTAGCAAACATCCCGCATCATCAAAGTACAAAAAAACCTGTAAATTAAAAACGGTCCCCAGATCTCCGCCCCTCCACAACCCGCACCCACCCACTGCACCCTGCCTCCCACCCCCTCACCTCATCTTACCTCCGGAGCTTGGCGCGGCGATCGCCGCTGGACCGGGAACATGTCTGCACTCTTCAAAGCCAACCTTGAACTGAGGAAATGCCGGTAAGCTGTATAATGGACTAGATGTTTTTTAACTTTGTTGCATATCTCAGGCATTTTGGAATTTTGCACAAATTTTCAACATGGGTTTTGGGACCCCTTCTCATAATTCTGTCACTGTCATGGCGTTATTCGGGCCTGAAGGTGATTTTCAGTCACTCCGTGAAATCACATTTCGGGCCTGAGTAATGAAATGACAGTGTCAATATTCATAGGTAGGCTCTCAAACAGCCTATTTGGAGAATTGATGGGAAAATTCCTAAATAACGTTTTACTAGCTGTGCATTATGCAGTTCCTATGCACGCTCGTAAGTTCGCGAATTTTCAATATTTTCACTCCAGATTTTCAACATTGCCATTTTACCACACCTTTTTATGAGTAGTACAGCTGTCATTTTTCACATCTCACCCAAAATGTGTTTCCGCCCATGTAGCGCACAATGGCGCAGTCGGTGTGCGAAATCAATGTATGGGACACATTAAGAAAATCACAGTGACACTGTTCATGAGCAGAGGTCTTAAAATGGCTATGTTGAAAATTTGGTGAAAAAATTCCTAAAAATGACTGTTTCTGCGTGCGTTCTTGTAGTTCTATGCATGCTAAATGAAGTTTGCGAATTTAATATTTTCACTCCAGATTTTCAACATTGCCATTTTACCACACCTCCTTATGAGCAATACAGCTGTAATTTTTCGCATCCTGCCCAAAACATGTTTCCGCCCATTTAGCGCACAATAGCGCAGTCGGTGTGCGAACTCAATGTATGGGACACATTAAGAAAATCACAGTGTCACTGTTCATGAGCAGAGATATTAAAATGGCTATTTGGAAAATTTGGTGGAAAAATTCCTAAAAATGACGGTTTTACGAGCGAGCATTGCGCAGTTCTCACGCCTTCGTAAGTTTGCGAATTTTCAATATTTTCACTCCAGATTTTCAACATTGCCATTTTACGACACCTCCTCATGAGCAGTACAGCTGTCATTTTTCACATCCTGCCTAAAACATGTTTCCGCCCATTTAGCGCACAATAGCGCAGTCGGTGTGCAAACTCAATGTATGGGACACATTAAGAAAATCACAGTGATGCTGTTCATGAGCAGAGGTCTTAAAATGGCTGTGTTGAAAATTTGGTGAAAAAATTCCTAAATATGACTGTTTTACGAGTGTGCGTTGCGCAGTTCATATGCACACTCGTAAGTTTGCAAATTTTAAATATTTTCACTCCAGATTTTCAACATTGCCATTTTACCACACCTCCTTATGAGCAGTGCAGCTGTCATTTTTCATATCTTACCCAAAACGTGTTTCCGCCCATGTAGCACACAATGGCACAGATGGTGTGCGAACTCAATGTATGGGACACATTAAGAAAATCACAGTGACACTGGTCATGAGCAGAGGTCTTAAAATGGCTATGTTGAAAATTTGGTGAAAAATTCCTAAAATGATTGTTTCACGAGTGTGCGTTGCGCATTTCATATGCCTCGTAAGTTCTAAATTTTCAATATTTTCACTCCAGATTTTCAACATTGCCATTTTACCACACCTCCTTATGAACAGTGCAGCTCTCATTTTCACATCTTACCCAAAGCGTGTTTCCACCATGTAGCACACAATGGCACAGTCGGTGTCGTGAACTCAATCATGTGGACACATTAAGAAAATCACAGTGTCACTGTTCATGATCAGAGATATTAAAATGGCTATGTTGAAAATTTGGTGAAAAAATTCCTAAAAATGACTGTTTTATGGCGTGCATTGCGCGGTTCCTCATGCGTTAATGAAGTTCCGAATTTTCAATATTTTCACTCCAGATTTTCAACATTGCCATTTTACCACACCTCCTCATGAGCAGTACAGCTGTCATTTTTCACATCCTGCCCAAAACTTGTTTCCGCTCATGTAGCGCACAATGGCACAGTCGGTGTGCGAAATCAATGTATGGGACACATTAAGAAAATCACAGTGACACTGTTCATGAGCAGAGGTCTTAAAATGGCTATGTTGAAAATTTGGTGAAAAAATTCCTAAAAATGAATGTTTTACGAGCGTGCGTTGCGCAGTTCCTACGCACGCTCGTAAGTTCGCGAATTTTCAATATTTGCACTCCAATGAGTTCCAAATACCTAAACAGCACATAGAAGCAAGCAACATTCAGCATTGACAAATGCTTATACTTCTTTGTCACTGATTTTTTTAAGCCATGTCCAAGTGCCAAATACCACTGCAAATACCTGCAAGCGAACGTTCGGCATTGACAAATGCTTGTTCTTTTATGTGATTGTGAGTTCTTTGATATATTGTTCTGTGTTTACATTTTTTCATATTTTTATCATCTTTTAGTAAAGTACCTTTTATTTAAAAGACTGCCTGGGTGTCTGCCAGTTCTTTTTGCATGTAACGTATAGAGGGTTAAGTCTGACAAAATGGTTCAATAGCTTGATGGTGTTACTGAGCTTGAACAAAAAGGTAAGAATATACCTAAGGTCTCTTATAGAGTTAAAAGGGTTCTTTTTGGAAGCCTGGCTGGCTGCCCCTGGTGAAGGATTGTACTGCAATCCCCGAAGAGGGTACATATCTGAGCCTGTACATTGGGTATGCTAGCATAAGGTTCACAGTTTGAATCCCCCCAGAACTTGAGACTAAAAGTGGTTCGGACCCAAAAGCAGACAGGAAAGTTACCCTGTCTGTTACCTGTTCACACTATTATGCTCTAAGATTGGCACTGTGGGAGCAGAGGGCCTGATCTGCTGAGTGTGTTTGTGACAGATTTGGTTGGCAGCGGTGTGAAAAAATTGGTAACACAAGCTTTAACTGTTCAGTGTGTCAGCTTAATACTGTACAGCTCACTTGCAAAATAAGGCAGTGATTTATTTTTAAAAAGGAAACAGAACTATATCATTTTGCTTATAGTCAAGTTCCAACCTGTTTTATTTATTTTCTAAAGTGTAAGTTAGAGTAGCCATAGTTAGGGAAGAAGATGGCTTCCAATTACTGCGGGTACACTGCAGACTACTTGAGGCAGTTGTGCCAGAACAAAGGAGTCCTGCATGAGGGAGAGAAACCAAGCACGTGGATGCCTGATGGCAGCAGACGCCCAGAGCATCAAGTCACAGACTGTGACTGGAAAGGACTGAACCTTGGATGTGGAGGGTCAGGGGCCAGTGCAGTGTCCAGATCTGGTGGAAAGGACAGCAGGGCCAGTGCAAGACCAGGGCCAGAGCAGCAGGGGAATATCACCAGCATTCTGGAGCCAGAAGCAATCAGGCTGCAGACTGAGTTGCACAGAATGGAGCTGAAGTTCAGAGAGGGCTGAGTGAGAGAAAGAGCTACAGAAGAGGGAGCAAGAACAGAGAGGCTGAGCAAGAGAAGTGAGCTACAGGGAGAAGAGGAGTGAGAACAGTGAGAAGGAGAACATGAACAGCAAGAGATGGACCGTGAAGGGCGTGAGTGCCAGAGGTGACATGAACTGGAGAAGCTACGACTCAACCACCAGCACCAAAGCAGGTAAGTGGCTTGAGTTTAACTGGAACTACAGGACTGGGTTACAAATTAAATTCCAAATTGATAGCTGAATTTAAAGAGGGAAGATATGGATGCCTTTTAAATTCCTTTGAAAGGTTGTATTCAGGCAAACATTCCTAGAGGGTCCTGGAGCTTCCAGCTATCCCACTACTTACTGGGAAAGCTCGGCATGCATTGGGTCAAATGGACAATGAGGACAGTAATGATTAAAGCAAACTAAAAGCTGCACTTTTAAAAGTTTGATTTAACTGCGAAGCATACAGAGCTAAATTCTATAAGCTCAGGAAAAGCCCTGATATGAGCTATGAGGAGCTAGCCACGAAACAATGTCAGTTTTTAAAATATTGGTGGGAAGGAATTGAAGCAAGCACTGTAGATAAGATTGAAAATGCTATATTATTAGAGCAGCGTGTTTGGGCATTCCCAGCAGAGCTGAAAACTTGGATGGAGGACCGAGATCCCAAAACAGTGCAAGAGGCTGCTGAACTCTCAGACCGCTATGCCAAGAGCAGACCTGCTCTGAGGCGAATGGGGCAGGCATGGCAGCACAGAAATGAAAAGTGCTCCTTCAGGGAAGCTAAAACCCTCACTGCCTCCACGAAACCAGTTAGCCTCAGGCTTCAAACAAATATTCTCTGAGAAAAGACGAATGTTGGGTTTGCAAAGAAACTGGGCATATTGTCAGACAGTGTACCAAAATGATGAGTAATACACAAAATGGGGCTAGGAAAGAAGTGTGTCCCTGGAAGCATACCTGTGAACATGAGGGAGCACATGCACCCAGTCATGGTGCATGGTGTACAGACACAAGGGTTAAGGGACACGGGGGCATCCCTGACATTGGCAAAAGGGGATCTGGTAGAGTCTGGTCAGCTTATACCCAATGAATTTGTAACTGTACAAGACTTCACTGGGGAGGAGAAAACATTGCCACTTGCTAGTGTTCTCCTAGACTAGGGTGAACAGGGGAACTGTGCAACAGGTGGCTGTAGCCAAACTTTAGCAGTTGACTTCATCCTTGGCAACAAGTTCAAACAGGGATGGTGTGTGCAGTTACCCATAGCCAAGTAGGATGGGAAATTGTAGTTCTCCGGACCCCATAGAAACCATTGTGGAAACCACTGGGAGGCTGGTTCCCAGCCTGTATCTCCTGATATGGAGACTAATGAAAATGGGTCGAAATTTCCCAGTAGCAGTTAATCACATAGCTACAGAGAGTTACTCCAAAGAAGGAGGGGTTACCCATTGTCAGAGGTTAGGGATGACAATGATTCTGAGTGCCCTGATTCTAGTGCTAGGGACCCTAGTTTAGAAACTGAAGGGACCTGTCCCATGCCTTAGGAATGTGTAAGAGTTTGCAGCTGCTCAGAAAAGTGACCCTAGTCTAGAGAAGCTGAGGGCTTGGGCAGACTCTGACAGAGCACAGGAGGTGACAGTAAACATAAGGTTTATTGGGAAAATGGACTGATGTATATTCAGGATGCTAAGACAGAGGGAGGGGTCATAGGCAGGCAGCTTGTCGTTCCCCAAGGGAACCGTGAGAAGTTGCTCAAGACTGCACATGATATTCATTTGTCTGGTCATCTTGGAGTCATGCACACTACACTGTGATTGGCCCAGATTTCTATTGGCCCAACTTCACCCAGCAGGTGAAGGAGTATTGCAGGCCTTGTTACTGGTGCCAAGAAATAGGAAGGCAGGTATGAAAACCCAAGCCACCCTAATTCCATTGCCCATAGTGGAGGAGCCATTCCAGGGGTGGGAATGGATATTGTGGAGAGCCTTTAAATACCCCAGCTCATCCGGGAAGAGGTTCATCCTGGCTGTGGTGGATTATGCCACCGGTATCCAGAGGCTGTCACCCTATCCTCACTGAGGACAGAGAAAGTGGCAGATGCCTTGTTGGGATTTCTCCATGTTGACTTTCCACAGGAGGTTATCACTGATTGAGGGGTTCCTTCATGTCAGGCCTGATGAAATGTTTGTGGAAGAAGTGTGGGGTGGTGCAGAGGCACACAACACCTTATCATCCACAAGCCAATGGGCTTGTGGAAAGATTTAACAGTACCCTGAAGTCAATGCTCCAAGCGTTTGCTGAACAGCATGGGCGGGACTGGGAGAAATACCTTCTCCATCTGTTGGTTGCATACAGGGAGGTGCCCCAAGAGTTGACAGAATTTGCCCCCTTTGAGTTCTTATATGGATGCCAGGTATGTGGGCCCCTAGACTTGATCTGGGAAGACTGGGAAGGCAGGCATACCACCTAGGGCACTCCATAGTGGATTATGTCCTTAGGTTTAGGAAAGGTTGAAGGAGCTTATGGGGACAGCCAAGAGCAACCTGGCAGCTGCCCAGCAGAAACAAAAAGTGTGGTACGACCGCAGAGCCAGAGCTCGCTTGTACATGGTGGGTCAGGAAGTCATGGTCCTTATTCCAGTCTGGAAAGACAAGCTGCAGGCTGAGTGAGCAGGACCATACAAAGTAGTCAGAAAGGTAAATGATGTGAACTATATCATAGAGTTACCTGACAGAAGAGATACAGAAAGAATGTACCATGTCAACATGATGAAGCCATATGCTAACAGGGCTGACATGGTGTTTGCGATATGTAGTTCTGTGGAGGCAATGAACAAAGGAGACCCCCTTCTGGAGTTGCTGGATGAAAGTAAGTGGGAGTTCTCTGTGGAAGCAGTTAAATTGTCATCCCAGCTGGTCCCCGACAAGATCCAGGAAGTAAGGGAGGTTTTAGCAGACTTTGCCCCACTGTTTAGCTCCAAGCCTGGACTAACCCCCTTAACAACACACGATGTAGAGACAGGGACACTGACGCCCATATGGCGGACAGCATATCGGGTGTCAGAGGCTGTCCAAAAGGACATTGGGAGGGAAGTGGAGGAAATGCTAGATTTAGGGGTAATCCAGAGATCTCACAGTTCCTGGGCCTCACCCGTAGTCCTTGTGCCAAGCCAGATGGATCTACTCGTTTCTGTGTGGATTATCATGGAGTGAATGCAGGCACAAAGTCAGATGCCCACCCAATGCCCCAGACAGATGAACTCCTGGACAAGTTGGGAGGGGCGCCATACCTTATGACTATTGACCTGACAAAGGGGTACTGACAGGTAGAGTTAACTGACAGAGCTAGGGAGAGGTTGGCCTTCATCACTCCGATTGGCTTATTTGAATTTAAATTAATGCCTTTGAATGCAGAATGCCTTCCAAAGGTTTGTGAACCAGGTGTTAAATTGTGCTGAGGAGTGTGCCATGGCATACCTGGATGGCATTGCCACCTTTAGTGCCAGCTGGGAGGGACACCTGTCCCACTTTAGGGAAGTGCTGGGCAGGTTACAGAGGTCAGGGCTCACTGTCAAAGCTGTGAAGTGCCAGGTGGGCCATGGCTGAAGTGGCATACCTCAGGCATGTTGTAGGCTGGGGACAGCTCCATCCTAACCAAATAAAAATAGAGGTGATCAAGGCATGGCCCAGACCAGAAATGCAGTAGCAGGTCAGGAGTTTTCCTAGGGACAGCAGGGTACTATAGGAAATTTGTACCCAATTACAGTGCCCTGGCTGCTCCCTATCTGACCTGGTAAAACAAAAGATGCCTAAGAAAATTACCTGGGAACCAGCCTGTGAAAAATCCTTTACCAGACTGAAGGAGACACTGTGCAGTGCTCCTGTATTGACAAGTCCTGATTATAGCAGACCCTTTATAGCCCAGTCTGATGCCTCAGACGTGGGTATTGGGGCAGTTCTGAGTCATACATCCAACCAAGGCAAAGATCACCCCATAGTGTACCTGTGTAAAAAGTTACTTCCCAGGGAGCAGGCTTACTCTACTGTGGAAAGACAGTGTCTTACCATAGTGTGGGCCCTAAAGAAGTTAGAACCATACTTAAATGGGCAGCATTTTGATGTACAAACAGACCACAACCCCTTGGTTTGGCTGACACAAATGGGAAAAACTAATGGTAGACTATTAAGATGGAGTCTTGCCTTGCAAGGTATGATATGCGATCTTACACAGGGCTGGAGCAACCAATCAGAGCATAAATGGCCTGTTCTCTATATGAGAGTGAACTGACTTGGGAGCTCATCCCATGCAGGGGATACTGCCCCCAGTTCAGTCTAGGTGGGGAGGATTATGACGCTTGGCCAGCTGGTCATGATTATTCTATGAGAATTGTAATAAAAAAATATAGTATGTGATTGTCTCACTTAAGACAGCCTGGGCTTCCATGGGTGCCCCCCCAAAAAAAAGTTTCAGTGAAGCTACAGGATACATAAACTGACCAGGAGATCTCTGTAATGTACTTAACTTCCTTGAGAAATTGCATTTTATGGCCTTTTTATGACCTCATGCGTTGAAGTTGGGAAACTAAAATATGCATTTTATTACAGGACAGGGCATCATTTAGCTGATTCCTGTTGGCTATATCACACCTAGGTGATGGACTGCAGGGTTATAAACTTCAAAGGAACTGAGGAATCAAATACTCATAATTTGGAAATTAGTTTTTGCTGATGTCACCTTATTTAATATACCTTCTGATAGGACATAATGTTTGTATTTTTTTTATATTCTAAAGGGAAGAGCTAGATGACTCACAGAAGGGGTGTGGAGAGACAGAATTAAACTAATACTTGTGTCTGAACTGTTTGAGAGATATACCATCTTGGCGACTCTAGAGAGACACAGCTCTCTGATTTAACTTTATAGGCACTTACAGAGGTAATAAATTAGATAGAAAAGGTCTAAAGGTATTGTGGTAGGAGTTTATGTTTTGTACTCTTCCTTTATTCTTTTATGTGATTGTGAACTCTTTGATATATTGTTCTGTGTTTACATTTTTCATATTTTATCATCTTTTAGTAAAGTACCTTTTATTTAAAGACTGCCTGGGTGTCTGCCAGTTCTTTTTGCATGTAGCATTATAGAGGTTAAGTCTGACAAAATGGTTCAACAGCTTGATGGTGTTACTGAGCTTGAGTAAAAAGGTAAGAATATACCTAAGGACTCTTGTAGAGTTAAAAGGGTTCATTTTGGAAGCCTGGCTGGGTGCCCCTGGTGAAAGATTGTACCACAATCCCTGAAGAGGGTACATATCTGATCCTGTACATTGGGTATGCTAGTATAAGGTTCACAGTTTGAATTCCCCCAGAACTTGAGACTAAAGGTGATTTGGACCCAAAAACAGACAGGAGGGTTGCCCTGTCTGTTACCTGTTCACACTATTGCACTCTGAGGTTGGCACTGTGGGAGCAGAGGGCCTGACCTGCTGAGTGTGTTTGTGACAATGACTAGTTGAAGAAAGAGTTTGTGTTTTAAGTATTTAGAATTGCTACTGAATAATAGCAGCACAAAAGCAATGCCAGAGCAGTGAGTGGAGAACAGTTTAATGTGACTCGTACTGAAGACAGACAGATAGATAGATAAATAGATAGATAGATAGATAGATAGATAGATAGATAGATGAACAGACATACTGTATCATAGGGAAATGTTTGCTATTTTGCAATATTTTTCCACCAAGCTTACAACTTGTTGGTTATCTACAACTCAAAAAATAATGTTTCAAACTGATTTGTCTAGCCTATGGAATGAAACTCAAAATTGTAAATATTAACATCCTGTATAAAGACATTTTAAAATTCAAATTTTTAACTGTACAGGGAGAAATACAGTCTTACTTAGGGCATCAAAGCTTGTTTACTGGTTTCAAAGAATAAGGTTCACCACAGTTGTTTGTGATCCATATATTATGCTTCCCTCTCACCTTATGATAAGCTTTTGATAACTCAGGTTTGATTTGACACTGTCCCTCTAAAGCATATTGAAAGCCAGTTACTCCATAAGCAAGTTGCCTCAACTTCACTGGGTTGTTTCTGTAACAAGAGATGTAAGGAAAGCATCTATCACATCTTATTTGTATGTCTGTTATGTGATATATAGAGGAAAAATATTGCTTGTATTATATTATGCCTTACAAAAATGACTTACAGGATTATATGGATGTATTATTTAATACATTTGACAAAAAGTGGTAAAAACTTTGGTGGAATTCTACTCTGTAGTATTAAGATGGAAGAAAAACTATGCAAACAATCTGATATTGTAAATGATACAGTTATGAATCCAAACAGCAACCTTTGCATGTAATCATGTATTTCTTTTTATTTATTCTGTATAATTATGATGTATGTGATTTATGTTTGATATGGCTTTAAAGACTTAAGGTCAATCAGTAAAACATTTGGACCTCAACCTATAACAAAATCCCTATTAGTAAACACTTATGATAGCTCCCATTGTTCTTTAAGCAGTCATATTAACACGTCACTAAAGTGAATGAATCTTGCAGTGCAGTGAAAATGGTAGCCATCAAAATTCTCTCCCTCTCTCTTCCCCTGGATCATAACGCACTTGGGGATACAGTTTGCATAAAAGTGCTATTTACTGTAAACCAAATTCCTTTTTGTTTCCCTATCATAAAGTTTGGGCAACAGAGGGCCAACCATGGGCTTACAGTATGTGGAATCTGACTTCACTGAAGCTATCCTAATCTGCTGCCTGCCTCCAGTGAAATATACTCTAAACCAAGACACATTACTTCCAGCGAAAATATCTAATAATATGGTTCAAAACATATCCTGCTTTACAAAGTCAAATGTCTTGGCTAAATCTAAAAGCCCTAAACTAGTAATAAATTCTTTCTCTTTGTTAGATTTTGTTTGCTTTACCAAGGAGGCATCGTGGACCCCTGATCCATTTTCAGTCATGCCTGTGGCCAGTTAATAAAAAGCACAATAAAAGTAAAAATAAAGTCGCTGACAGACACATTAAAATACACACTTACAAAAGAAAAGCATTTGTATATGGAAGAATATGACAGATAATCATGCAAATTTAGTTTAAATAAATGTTAACAATCTATTTGTACTGGATTCGACAGGTAATCTGTTTAGCAATCTTGGACCATAGCAGGTAAAGAACACTAACTCACTTCAGTTTTACTGGATCACTACAGAAACTATCTATTATTATTAAGCTGTGTGTTTGGTTTACACCATGATGTTCTTGAAATGTACAGCTCAGATTACAGGTTAGAGATGCAGCAAATTTAAAATCCACCGGTGAAGTGGCCGTGGTAGCCACTTTGCGTTAATAATGCTATGCAAAGTGGTCAATGAGAAGTGCTCACTTTGCCTTGCCATTATGACTTTACATTGCCATTCCGCCTTACACGAAGCAAGGCGAAGTGACAACAATAAAGGTAGCCCTCCTCACATCACATGGCTTACAGTAGTGTAAGTCACATGCTTTAGCCAGGCAGGAAGGGAGCCATAAATGCAGTTAGTTTCACTATCTCCTTTGCAGTTGTAGAAGGAGGAAGCATTTTGTGTGTAGAGGAGAGTTTGGTGGTATATTTGTTCCTTGCCTAAAAACAAACAGCTTTTTTAAAAGCTAAATCTTTAGGCATTTTTTGTAGTGTGTTTTTTTCAGTTCTTTTTCGTTACTGATTTGTTTGTTTTATAAGTTTTGTTTTGTGTGTGTCTGTGTGACTGTGTGTGTGTTTGTGTGTGTGTGTGTGTGTGTGTGACTGTGTGTGTGAAGCAGTCTTTGTTTGTGGCATCAGTTGGAGAGGGAATTAGTTTAGTGGGTTGTGTGCGATGGACCTGGAAGGAGAGTCTGTGGCCATGGGCATGGGCATGGGCAGAGTGGAGTGCATATGCGTGGGGGCAGTAGGATTTCATTGGACTACTCCCAATTGTCTGGTGTTGCCTCTCCCCCTCTGGAAGCAGCAGCACCACCAGTGCCACCAGTGGCTGTGGCACATCCACCAAGTCTGCCATCACCACCACCACCACCACCAGTAGCAGCTGCAGGGGCTCCAGTATCACCCCCTTCACCACCTCCACAGCTGCAGGTGGAGTCCCAGGTGCATGACGGTGCTGCCGACAGTACAACTGCCTCCTGTGCCTGGTCCTCCCTGCAGCTCCCCAGTCTGGCAGTTTTTTAACTGTGTGGAGGGAGGAGAACAGCACCATTGTGGTTTGTTATTTATGTGGTGTGCAGGTGCACCATGGCCCCCGGGTGACACATTTGGGGACCAGTGGCCAGTGCACACACGACAAACTACCTCAAGGAGGAGTGGCAGGCTGCCACAGAACAGGCCAGGCCTCCAGCTGCTGGCCCTTCTGTGGCAGTGGAGGAGGGTGCTGGTGTTGTGCTCACTGCCACAGCAGGTGGAGGCAACAGCAGCAGCTGCTCCACCACTACCACCCTCACAGCCACTAGCACCACCCTCACCTCACCACCACTATCTGGCTTTCCCCCTGCAGCGGACCCCGCTACAGCCATGCAGGCAGACATTGCACTGGTGTGAGCAACCCTTGAGGAAAGCAATGAGAGGGTGGGTGCTGTGCAGCAGCAGGTGGAGCAGATCCAGCAACAGCAGCTGCAGATAGTGTCAATGCTCCACCTGCTGCTGGAACACCATGGAATCCCCTATTAACTTATTTTTTCTGGATCCCCCACTGCTGTAGTGTTTTGTGATTTTTTTTTATGTTTACTAATAGACAGTCATACATGCTTCTATTGTCCTGTTGTTATAATCCAGTGCCTCAGTAATGTTTACTTTCTGTTGTGGAGTGGTTGTTGAAAAACTGGTGTGAGCAGTGCAAGTATGATGTGCTAAATTGCATGTATGCAGTCAGTGTTGTTGTGTGTGTGTGTGTGTGTGTGTGAGACATCAGACATTGTACAGCTTCTTGCAAACATATATTGCTGACTTGTTATAGTTTTTATGGTATAAAGAATAGCGAGCAGAATAACGTATATTTTATTGTCACCATCATCATCAGTGGACTAAGTGATAAGATACTTTTTTCAGCAGTATCTGGCCAGAGTGCACCTTAGTCACATACTGCACACATGAATTTTAGGAGAGCATGTGCTTTTTGTGCTATGATCTCCGCTAAGTCATGTGCACTGGAGTGACTGAGGTGCACAGTGACATACCTCTGAAATAATATCACATCACTTACTCTGCTGGTGCTGATGGTACAAATAAAAATATATGTCATGAATTCTTTGTCATCTTTATTCTTGAGATACTGCAACAAGTCACATCATATATATGTTTGCACAAAGCTGGACAATGTATGTACACACAGGAAAGAACAGTGACGGCACACATGCAGTTTAGCACAACATACTTGCACTGCTCAGTTATGCTTTCTGCAAAACACTTCTAATCATGGGTCCAGACACAAAGTAAACATTACCGTGGCTCCATAAATATTTAGTTTGTGAAATAGACATTAAAGAGATTCACCAAGTTACAGCATTATTTGCACCTGATATATGGGCGCCTTCCTTCCAGGAGAATCTTTCTTGCTCCACATGTCCTTACATAGTGCAATAGTTTTCTGGCAAAAATGCACATAATTTCATTAAAGCAGGTCATGGAGGACTTCCCGTTCTGAAAAGCTACCCAAGCTCTGCCCTCCGTGCTCAGCAACATTATGACGTGATGCCAGGGAGAGCACAGGGGCATGATCCATTGTACTGAATGGCCAGCAACTTTCTGAATGTTTCTTTATGTTATAATGGTCAGTTTGTGGTGAAACATGGGCACGTTTCCACTAACAAGAGCTTTTTCATTCTCTCTGTGGTGGCAGTGGCTAACATCTGTCCTGGTGGTGGTGGTCCAGGAGGGCACACAAAGGCATTCTCTCTGTGGTGGCAGTGACTAATATCATTCCTGGTGGTGGTGATCCAGGGGGGCACACAAAGTCATTCTCTCTGTGGTGGCAGTGGCTAACATCGGTCCTGGTGGTAGTGGTGGGGGGGGGCACACAAAGTCATGTATCATACAGCAACTGTCACCGCCTTTTAACAACTTAAGTTAAAACCAGCCAACATTAACCACATCATCAGCATCATAAAGAAAGCTGCCCTCACAGTTATCTATGTCTGAAGTCTGACCAGTGGGAAATTCTTTTTCCATTGTGTCATCAACTACATCAGTGGTAGGCCGTTTCATGCTGCCACTGCCAGTGCCACCAGGATGGTCCATTTCTACATCACCAAAACCACCATGACTAGCCCAGGGTTTGAATACTGAGGTTGCAGTCTGTGCTGGTATGGGCCTCTTATTCATTTTATCAATGTTAGCAAACAAACATTTGCAGGAGAGAGGTTTGTCCATGATCCTTACTATTGCACCTGCTGAGCTGAATACCCTCTCAGCACTTACACTGGAGGGTAGGCATGTGAGATACTTCAATGCCACTACAGTCAGCTCTGGCCATTCACTGACTTTTTCGCTCCAGTACAAAAGAGGATCATCAGTTATTGACAGATGTCTGTTTTCAGACAAATATAACTAAACCATTCTCTGTCCCGCACTAAGTCCAGTGGTTGATGCATCATCCTGTTCTCCGGAATAATTTATTTCACAAATCCCAACTTGGGACAAAGCCTCCCAAAGTAGATTGACACCAACTGCTTTGGATGGCAGACCATCTGGAACTGCCGTCCCCTTTCCCTTACAGGATATGCTGCTTGATACTCCTCCAGGTGCACCTTCAGCCTGATTATGCTGCTGAGGTTTGCTGACCTTGGCACGTGACTTCTGTGCCCCACGAACCAAGCGCACCAGTTGACCACTGATACTTTTTACCTGCTCAGGCCCTCCCTCCAGTACTGAGGAAATTCCACGTTTGTACTGTGGGCCTAGCATTGTTGCTATGGCAAAGTTGTCACTGTGCTGAATGCTCAAAATGTGATGATTCTGATCGAATACTTACAGTATGTATTTCAGCAACATACTGCTAGCACTGTCTCTGGCAACATCAAGGCCATGTTGTACATTGACCAGTGTCTGCCTCAGCACCGGCAGCAGTGGAATTGATTGGCTAATGGAGGCAGACTCACCACTCATTGCCTGTGTGCCATGTTCAAAAGGCAACAAAATTGTTATTACAGAGTCCATGAGGTGCCACAGTTCAGTCATCATAGACATGGAGGCCCTGGAACTGTCACGGCTAGTGTGCATCACAAGATAATCTGAGATGGCTTTGTATTGTTCATACAACCTCTCTGCCATGTATAAAGTGGAGTTCCACTGGGTGACAACTTACAGCTTCAAGTGGTGCTGAGGGAGGCTGTTTCGCATCTGCGACTGCAGAAGTTGGTCACGGACCTTTGCAGATTGTGAAAAGTGAGAACAGATATGGCGTGGAACTGTCAGCATTTCCTTTACATCAGGGTGCTGCAGAAACTCCTGCACCACAAGATTTAAACAGTGGGCCATGCATGGAACCCGAAAAAAGCCACCATTTGTGATACATTTCACCACATTTGACCCATTGTCACTTGCTATGAACCCAGCTCTCAGGGACAGGGGGTTAAGCCACTTTGCAGTTTCAGTCAGTACCATGTCCAACATGTTTTCACTAGTGTGTGAACAGGTCACATTGCGCATAGCAATCACTGCATGCTGTCGAATTCCTGGAAGATTGCTACCATGACATTCCACCTTACTACACTGATAATTCACACTACCAACAGCACAAACAACCCCCAGCACCTGTGCCCAGTGTGCAGTTATACACAAATATGAACTCCCTGCTGTTTTGCCACTTGTCCACATATCCATACTTAAATGGATGAATGGAGAGGAGGAATGTTGAAGGGCATGTCTTACCGAGTTTGACAGAGTACGGTACAAATCGGGGACAGCACAAGTCGAAAAGTATGTAATGGATGGGACTTTCCATTTTGGACAGGCATGTGCAGCAAACCGCTGGAACCCAGAATTTTCCACAAAGGAAAAGGGCGAAAGATCAATTGCCAGCATTTCAATTACAGCAGCATTAAGTTCACGTGACACTGTATGATTGGGTGGGTACTTCAGCTTATGCACAAAAACACTCTGTAACGTGGGCTGACTTAAATATTTTACATGGGGTGTGATGACAAATGGTTTTGCTCTGCGAATGGCGGGGGGGGAGTGTAGATGCTTGATGATGACAAACCCACAAATGCAGTTATTTTGCCATATTTACCAACCGGGTTGATGTACCACTTGCACTAGACATACTGCATTCACCACCACCACCACCAAACTGCTACTCACACCAGCACTGGTCAACATTTCAAAATTATGTTCCTCCACCTCATCATGCCTGTAGTAATCCTCAGCTCTTATTTCCTCACTACTGCACACAGTTAATTTCCTACTGGATTTAACAGTCATAGAAGGGATTACATGCTCGTTATGGTTGATGATGTGGGTGAATGCCCCACTGTGGTATTAGATGCCATCTTGTGTGGAGTCCACAGTGCCAAGTGCCTATTTATAAGATGCATATGCTGTCCTTCTGTGCTCAGATGGCTCCTCTTTTTACCTCTACTAACACACATATGGCAAACCTGGCAGATTGCAACTGACTCATCATTTCCATCTTGCACAAAAATATCCCAAACAAGGGATTGTGATGCTCTACTTTTAACATGTCCCTGTTGCTGCTTATTGGACTCTGTTCTTTTAAGCCATGAAGTAGGGTGTGTGCTACACTTGGACTGCAACTGACCACCATGACTACCTATCATTATTACTGGGCCATATCATCATCATCATCATCATCATCACCATCAACTGAAACTGGTAAATCACAAGTTTTTACAGGGGTCAATTAATGTAAGCAGACCCAGACACAGCCACCTTGAATTTATTTTTTTCCAGTTCCCAACTGGGGTCACTTATATCATCATCATATTAATCAGCATCACCCACATCTACATCTTCTGCTTGGATGCTGGCATTTGGACTGCATGTTGCAACCACAGCAACATCATCATCATCAGATTCATCATCATCATCATCATCACCATCACCTGATATTTTTTCACCACACTGTGAATCACTGCATGAAAATTGTGTGACCTGAACTGCAGTGGAAGAAATGTCACATTGAGTGCTATCATTGACATGATTATCAGAATCCTCATGTTCAGTTACTGGGATGTTACTGAGAAGTATGATATCATCTACACTGCCACTCCCTCTCACTGCTTCACACTCCACTATATTTTTGGACATGGTACACTGGTCAGAAGTGGAACTTGAGGCAGCAATACTCATACCACCAACAGCGACTGTACTAACACCACCGACTGGGACAACGTCATATCCTCCAACTATGAGTGAAGCTACTGATTGGGCTGTAAAAATCATTGCAGGAGAAATACCTTTCCTCACATCAACAATGCACTTCTGCGTCTGCGTACTACCATGCACACAGACAATCTTACCACTGGCAGCAGTGCCATGGTGAGAACCAGCTTTGCTTGCACATCTCTTTGCGTGCATTTTGGGGGATTAGCAACAATATTCTAAACAAATTTAAATTTTGGAACATTCACTCTGGGTGGGAGGACGCTGGATGTGAAGCCAAAAAAATAACTGTAGCTTCAGCAACAGATACAGATGCAAATTCACAAGTGAAAACAACACCGTAACTAACCAGTGGTGCTGAAGTCACAAACAATCCAATCTGGTAAACAATTCCTTTTGCCGGTGGGGGGACACTGACTGCAGATTTTTATGGCAGTGCAAGCAGCAAAACAAATAAAAGATACCACAATGGCAGTACAAAATCACGAAGCTGCAGTGGATAGCAGGTTCACAGTGCTGCACCTGCAATTGCACTGTGGCACAATAAAAGGTGTATTATTTGATGTCACGCACCGCACACACACTCACACACACAGAATTTGTCTACAAGTAATGTGTAGCAAATTGAAAAGTTCAGTAACATACTATGTATTGTAAACAACCTGAAATTATGAACTGCTGCACCAGATCCACACAACACACAATTAGCAACAAAATGTCAACAGTTACTGACAATATTACTGTGTGTACATTAACACAGTCAGTTATATAACAAAAATATAACCAAAAAACAAAGAACTCCGTTTCTCCAACTTAAATCCACCCTCCTCCAAAGCACACTTTCACTGTCTCTTACTACATGGACTCAGTGTTGTACATTAACATTCAAAATCCACACACAAACAAAAATGACGATGATATAAGCACAGGAGGGTTTCCTACAATTGATGAACTAAAGTTTGAGCAAATAAAATTACTCAAAAAGTCTTTTTTAACAGCTTTTAGAGGGTTTGAATCACAGACAGCTCTCAGAGCACACTGTCTCCTACAGCTTCTTACATACACTACCCCAAACTGAAGCTGTGCAGATCAATATAGAGCCCATGTGACCTGAAATCCCATGAATCACTGCAAAATTCACCATTGGAGCTTAAAAACAAGGTGAAGTGAGGTGAAGTGCATTGTTTTCAATCGCTTCACCTTTAAGATTGATGGAGCAGTGGTCTGGGAAGGCAGAGTAGTGCAAAGTCTTTATTTGCAATGCACTACTTACCCATTATAACGCAAATTACTCGACTTCGCATTGTGGAGTACTCCGCAAATCTGCCTTGGCTCCGTGAATCACTTCACAGAGCAAATTGAGGCCACTTCTTCCACCACTAGTTACAGGGAGATTGCTGAAACAACATATCATAGGACAGCTTACACAATTTAAAAATTATCCTTTTCACTGGAGGAAGAATATCAGTTTCCTTACAGAAAGTACAATGTTCTAGCCAGACTTGCTGGGATGATGCACTAACTGTAACAATCATGCTTTGTGGAATAGCTCAGGTATCTAGCTATTAATCTTATCAGGACTTGTTCCAGACTTAATCCACTCTGGGGCAAACTGTCATTGAAAGTTTTGAGCTCATCTAGAATTAATTATCCTGGCATCTGGGTTTTGTCTGGGTCAGCCATATGAGACACATATATGTCATATTCATTGCTAAACAAAATGGTTATATTAAATGCACACTGAAAATGGAAAATAGAGTTAAAATCTATGTTTTGACCTTAGGTCTTCTTCAGAAAATATCTAAAGAGAAAAAAAACAAAGTTAGTGTAGAGGGAGGTAAAATGAGAGAGATATATGTGGGAAAGAAGAAAGGGAGGCTCAGGGAGAAGTGATACCAGCAGGGAAGCGGGATATTCATTGCTAGGGAGCTGAGTTGGTTAGTAAACTACTAAGAAGGTACCTACTGTCATATAAATCAATTTTATGATGGAGTGTCATGTGATTTCACACAATAGTGATTACACAGGCCAGAGGTGACAGGCAGGTGCCAGTGGTACAATAGCACAATACATTAGCTGTATTAATGCTAGAATGTTACTGTACATGTCAGTATATTTTTGGTGGGTAGATGAAGTCACCTTGTGACAGGGTTGAATAAGACCCTGTCCCATTTGTTATGTAGAAAGAATTAAAAGCAAGGATCTGTTCTATCCTCTCCCTTTTTGTATCTTGTCTGTCTGTCTGATTGCACAATCAAATTTTTATGTGCTCTAGGAACTGATCACTCTGACAGTCTCACAATTCTCCCCCTCCTGCTATCTTCCTGCCTTCACTTGCTGTTTTTTGCTGTTTCTATCTTTTCTTCTGTAAGCATGACAGTGCTGTAAGGGTCAGTAAGAGAAAAAATCATATGTTTTGTTTTTTCAGCATTAAGGGGGTGCTTGGCAGTGCATAGTTTCCACTGGAGAATATTATTAGGGGGATTGTAGTCCACATATAGCTTCTATCAAGTTGAGTTTGGTTGCATATACTACTGTGTCATATGCAGAGCAGTGCAATTCTGCTTCTCCAATATGATCTTCCAGATCACGAGTGTAAATAGTGAGGAGTGTCCCAAGGATGGATTTTTGTAGGACACTTTTGGACATTTGAAAGCAGGAGGACAGCATGCCTTTAGATTTCAGCTGTTGTTATCTACCCATTAGGTAATTTTTGAACCAGGGTAAGGCATACTTACCAGTACCAATATTAAACTATTTACTTAGCAGGATTAGAGGGTCCACTGTATAAAAGCTTTGCTGAGATCTAAGAAAATGGCAGCTGTTACGCATTTTTGATCAAGGGAGGTGAGACAATCACTGGTCACTTTGATAAGTGCAGTAGCAGTGCTATGTACTGGTCTGAAGCCTTCTGAGGCACCCGGGAAGCTACCCTGGTGCCACCCGCACTGCTAATCGGAAAGCCAGGACACTGATCATGTGGTGCTCCCACTGCTTCAATTCCACCTGAACCGGCAGGGAAGACTGTCTGAGATGCCTGGGAAGCTGCCGGGTACCGCCCACCCTGCTCATCAGAATGCCAGGCCCCTGACTGTGCGGGGCTCCCATTGCTTCAATTCTGCCCAGACCAGTGGGGAAGACCTTCTGAGGCACCCGGGAAGCTGCCCTGGTGCCACCCACCCTGTTCATCAGAACACCAGGAACCTGACCATGTGGGGATCCTGCTGCTTCAATTCTACCCAAACCAGCAGAGAAGATCTTCTGAGGCACCCGGAAGCTGTCTTGGTGCCACCCACCCTGCTCATCAGAATGCCAGGACCCTGAGTGTGTGGGGCTCCTGCTGCTTCAATTCTGCCCAAACCAGCAGGGAAGACCTTCTGAGGCACCCAGGAAGCTGCCCTGGTGCCACCCTCATGCTGATGGGCATGGGACCCTGACTGTGCTGGGCTCCTGCTGCTTCAATTCAACCTGAACCAGTGGGGAAGACCTTCTGAGGTGCCCGGGAAGCTGCCTTGGTGCCACCCGCCCTGCTCATTGGAACTCCAGGACCCTGACCATGCGGGGCTCCCGCTGCTTCAATTCTGCCCGAACTGGCAGGGAAGACCTTCTGAGGCACCTGGGAAGCTGCCCTGGAGCCATCCACCCTGCTCATCAGAATGCCGGGTACGCTGAAGCTGTAGTCTAAACCGTCCACATCCCTTGCTCATTTGGCCACAGTGGAGCAACGTAATTGGATGAGTCTCCCTGCTGTGCCTTGTGGATTGGTCCGCTTCTAAGCCACAATTCTGGTGCTGTTTTTTAAAACGGAACTTAAAGTACATAATAATTATTTTAGTGAACTGCATTAAGACCTGCTCTGTAGGAGTGTGGCTATCCCTTAGGAGGTAATTTTGACTATTAAAACCCTCTGTTGTGCTGTATTTGGTTATTTAAAATCCTTTGCTGTACTGCCTTTGGTTATTTAAAATCTTCTGCTGTGCTGTATTTGTATTTTCAATATCTCATTAAATCTGACCCTGTCACTTCTATTGCCAACGACTGTAACCCTTGCTGCGATGGAGTGTATCGTTTACTGAAATCTTAAGCATGTTGTTGTAACCCTTGGCTGCATTAGTTTGTAAACTGCTTTTATTTTAGTCATATCTTTGTAATTTAAGAGTTAAACCTTGGCTGGTCAGTTGTTTTGTTGGGCTAAAATTGTGACTCAAAGCTTACTGTTCAACAACACTTTGGCTGGCAGTATACAATGAACTTGTAATAGCCTGTCTGACTCCTAAAGTCTGCAAAAATCAGCCTCTTTGGAATCCTGTTCTAGTGTGCCCTTACCCACCATTACTTCTCTGCAAGTTGCTTATAAATTGTAAATACTTCTCTTGTCTTACAAGCATTTTCTGTGACTCTCTGCCTCCTAACTTGCTATTTTTCCTCCTTAACCCCCGCTAGACATTTTCTTCTTTGGTCTCCTTCTCCTATTCTCACTACCACTAAGTGCTTTGTTCTCTCCCTCAAGCATCGTTCTCCCCACCCTCCCTTAACTTAGCACCTCTATTATCTTAAAGATTAGCCTTGGCTAAACCTTAGCCCCCGCTGATTTCCCACTAACCCTGCTCCCCATCCCTTTCTATAGTTCTCACTCTGTTTTTTTGTTCACTGAAGCCAGCCCATTGCTAACGTTTCTCTGGGGGCCCTACTAATTTGCCTTGCTTCATTCTGTCCTCCAGGACCCTGACCATGCTGGGCTCCCGCTGCTTCAATTCTGCCCGAACCAGCGGGGAAGACATTCTGAGGTGCCTGGGAAGCTGCTCTGGTGCCACCTACCCTGCTCATCGGAACGCCAGGTACACTGAAGCTGTAGTCTAAACCTCCCACATCCCTTGCTCATTTCGCCACAGTGGAGCAACATAATTGGATGAGTCTCCCTGCTGTGCCTTGCGGATTGGTCCACTTATAAACCGCGCTTCTAGCACTGTTTTTCAAGACGGAACTTAAAGTGCATAATAATTATTTTAGTGAACCGTGTTAAGACCTGCACTGTAGGAGTGTGGTTATCCCTTTGGGGGTAATTTTTCTGGCCCACCCGCCCCAACCTTGACCGCTATTAAATAGCTCTCCTCCTCCATGACAAGCCTTTATTTCTAAGCCACTCCCTTGGCACACTCCTCCCCTGCCTGCTCCTTAAAGACATCATTTCTTATTGCCACTCTTTTCAGTTCTTCTCTGCTGTGTCTATACTGCACCATATACTTCTGTTTTCTTCCTTTTCTGTTTCTTATCATCTTAGCAATAAAAACCCGACGACTTTAACCTGGGTAGCCATGGCACTGTAGCCAATCTTACAAGAAGGTGCCTTCTGCTTCGGACACTTAATTCCCTAGTGATGGTGGCTTCTTCCACCCTCCTTCTTGGCTGCATCCTACTATTTACAATAGAGCCTGCCTTGTACTTAAAAAAAGGCACAAACTGGTCAAAGAATCCCACATGTCAGGATCAAAGCCCTACAGTTTCAGCTTTTAAATCAGTTCCCTCCAAGGGCAGTAATCCTCTCATATCCTCATCGGCTTACACCCCTTACTGCCCCATACCCCTAAGCTGGCCCCCCTTACCCTCTCCATTAGGGTAATATTACTCACTCTGACCAACTTCTCCAGCCCCACTAACTCCTGTCCTGCTGCCCTAGCCAGTGACCAAGCAAAGCAACCTAATAAAGCCTTTCTGAGATTCTTGGTTAGATGCCTTAGGAAATTACTAGTGCTGCTGCTACTCTGTGCAGGTAATGTGGAGTTAAATCCAGGCCCTCTTCTTGCTGATAACTGCTCCCAGGGAGCTCTCCTAGCTAAAGGGCGTGAGCTTCCTGCACATGAACATATGCAGCCTTGCCTGCAAACTTGACCAGGCCCAAGCCTGGGTGTTACACGCCTCCCCAGATGTAGCAATGTTCTCGGAAACCTTGCTGAAGAGCAACATATCTGATAAATTGCTTTGTATCCCTGGCTACAACCTATTCAGGTGTGACAGACTGTCCAGAGGTGGTGGCATCGCCATTTATATCAAGATAAATTCAAACCTCTGACCTTGATTGCAAATCAATGTCCAAAGAATTTGAGGCCTCTCCTTAAATTATTCTATCACTGGAGTAGTCCTACTGGTAGCCACATGCTACAGGCTGCCTGCAGCTGGGCATATTGACCCATCTACATCCTGTCTTGGAAAAAGCAAGCACGGAGTGCGTCTTAATGGGGGACTTTAACCTCAACTGGACCGATGCCTGTGCTAACAAGTTTAAGGTCTTCTGTGATGACCACGGGCTATCTCAGATGACCCAAGAGGATACTTGACCAAATAAAAAAAATTCCTGACCATAGTTCCTTACTGGACCTTATTCTGGTCAGTAAAGCACATATCTCCCTTATTGGGGTCTTTCATAATGATCTGAGTGACCACTGCACAATTGCATGTGTCAGGTACACCCCTCACCTCCCTTTCACTTCCTCCATCAAGGTGAAACACAGCATGAAAAATGTTGTGCTCCCTGCCTTTTTGGCAGACCTTGGGAACATTCTCTGGGAGGATTTCTACCTCACACTCACTGTGACAGAAGCCATCTGCATATTCCAAGATCTATTACTTAAGGTCATCAACAAGCATGCACCCATAAGGAAAATGAAGTTAAGGAAACATGCTCCTGACTGGTTCAGCCCAGCTCTGAAGAGGGCTCTGCATCATAGAGACACTCTATAGAAAAAGGCAAGGAGGTCACAGTCTGACTCTGAATGGCTCTCCTTCCAAGTAGCCAGGAATGCCTGCACCAAACTGGTCAGGCTGAAAAAAGCATGATTCTTCCAGTCCACCCTTGAGTCAAACAAAAACTGCTCAGCCAAATTCTGGCAGATTTTGAGAGAGGTCGAAGGTCACTCTCCTGCCACTCCCTTCCTGGCTAAAATTGTGGCAAATAACATCTTATACACAGCCAGGACTGAGATCCTTGATCAGCTTCATAACCACTTAGCAAATGCAGGCCTCTCCTTTGATGTGTCACCTGTTAGAAAAATGAGTACCACTTGTTATGCCAGCTCACTACCTAGCCCAACCTCTTCCCCTGAGTCCGACAGCCCCATGTTCAAGTTCCGGATAGTATCCTATAAACAGGTGGAGGACCTCCTCCTCTCACTAGACATCAAAAAAAGTGAGGGTGCTGATTTATTAGAACCATTCTTCCTAAAAGCAGGTTATTTCTATCTGACAGCACCAATTGCCCACCTTTTTAATTGCTCACTAATCAAAGGGGAACTACCATCTAGTTGGAAAATTGCGCACATTAATACTTTGTTTAAATCAGGAGACCCTACAGATTTGAACAACTATAGGCCCATTTCACTGCTTCCTGTACTATCCAAGCTCCTTGAAAAAATCGTCAACTCTCAACTAAAGGAGCATTTGGATAGTGAAAACATCCTAAACCCTGTTCAATCAGGGTTTAGACCCAAACATAGCACAGTGTTGGCCCTTACTAAAGTTTCTAATGATTAGTTACAAGCCCTGGACAACAAGCAGCATATCTACACACTCTTCCTTGACCTTAGCAAAGCAATCGACACGGTTGATCATTCCATACTACTTGACTCTCTGGGATGTATTGGTTTAACCCCTACTGCAGTAAAATGGTTCCGCTGTTACCTCACAAATGGGAGACAGCAAATTAAAATCCAAGATGAACTCTCCCCAAAAAAAATTCTGCCACAAATCATCCCACAAGGCTCTATCCTGGGACCTATCCTCTTCACCCTTTCTATTAACCATATTGATTCTTGCCTTTTAGTAGAAATGTTCACCTCTTCGCAGAGCGACACTGTCATCTATTCAACCAACCCTCTCTTGATCTTACCTACAAGGAGCTTCAACAGGACTTTATCATACTCCAACATAACCTGCTGAATCTGAAGCTACTATAAATGCCAAAACAAAGCCATGGTTATCTCCCTCCACCCTTTACACGAAGGCCCCAGTACCATCCAGATTGTCACCCTTCTTGGTGAACCATTAGAAACAGTGGACAAATTTAAATATTTGGAGTCTGGTTGGATAACAAACTGAACTTTAATGTATACCTAAAGATCTAGCTAAAAGTTAAGGCTAGCCTTTGGTTATTTACCGTATAAGACACCTACTCACTCTGGAAGCTAGGAAGAGAATGGTTCAAACAACCTTTCTTCCCTGCTTGATTATGGTAATTTCTTTATAGCCACTGCCCCCAAAGAGAGCTCAAAAACTTGATACTCTCTACCACCACGTTCTGAGATTTGCTCTTGACCTGCCCTTCAGACTTATCATTGCTTGTTGTACCAAGGATTAGGCTGGCTGTCCCTCTTCCTGAGGAGACAAAAAACGCCCTTATGTGGTTCTTCTGGGCCCTGTCAAACAATCTGCCATCCTATATCGGGGAACTGTTCGAGCACTCTAAGGCTACCTACATCATGAGGAACTCCTCCTTTATCAACTTTAAAATACCATTGACCAGGACACGTCTTGGCTCTACCGCCATTAACTCTTATCTACCTACGCTTTGGAATAACATGCAAAAATCACTTAAACTCTCCACCCTGCCTAGCTCCTACATGTTCAGACAGTTGCTCAACTGATGCCTGAATATGGTGTGTGATTGTTTTAGATAAACACTTCCCTTCTGGCCAGTGAATCCCATATTCCTCAATTGACTAGACCATCTATCCCCCCATTGGTTAGCATCCCCTTAGGGTAACTATACCCCTTGTTGCTTCCACTCCCCTGTCTCTAGTTAGTTTCCCTGGGGGCCTCCACCTTACCAGGTTGCCTTCCTCTTTCTCCCTCATGGTCTTGTTTTACCACCCCATACCTCCTCTGTGTCTCCCTCCCTCTCCTCTCCCTGTATCATGTTTAGTTCCAGTGTATGCTAAATTGCCTATATGTCCATTCACCATCAATGTTTAAGCTTTAATGCTTAATGACTTTCATTTTGTATTGCTCTATATTAATGTCTGTCATGTGTTAATTAAGTTCTCATTACTGAATATGTCCTAGTGTCCATGACCACTTGAAAATGAGCTTGTTCAATGTTGTAACTGCCTGGTTAAATAAAGTGTGATTGATTGATTGAAACCATACTGGGAAGGTGTGTTAGTTATGGCTAGAAAGGTAATCCTGAACCTGTACATTGACTATTTTTCCAGGGCCTAAGAAAAGACAGGCAGTATTGCTATAGGCCTGTAGTTACTAGCTTTGGACTTACCTCCATTTTTGAAAAGCAGGATTAGGTGAGTTGTTTCCTAGAGTGTGGGAATTTCATGTCTGGTTCGGGACAGACTGAATATGTGTGTTATAGGTACTGCTATCACTGGGGCCTCAGCTGTCAGACAAAATGGTTCTGGTTGTCTGCCCTTGAACCATTTTGGTGTCAAGTGTAAGTAAGTATCCTCCACCTGTTTGTAGGTGATGGTCTGAAAACAGAGGGTGGATGAGTGTTGGAATTAGATGGGGTTGTTAAGGCTTGTTAGTAGAATCGCAGCAGCAGGAGATAGATCAGTTAGAAGTAAGGTCCCAGTAGTCCAGTTCAGCAAGTGGATGAAACAAAAGATACAGGAAAGATGATGATTTCTGACGATTGCTCCAGATGTACCTGAGCTGTTAGTCACTGATAACTGATATTTTTGATGTTATGGTCCTTCTACAACAGTTGTTCTGAAAGTGAAAAGCAATTCACTCCTCCTCCTCCTCCTCCTCCTCCTCCCACCACTCTTCCTAGCTTCCAGTGTCTGTCTGTATAAATATTTAGGGGTTGTACACTAACTACAGGCCAGGGTCTTCTGAAGTGCCTGTTGAAGTCCCACATATTAATTTTTAGGATCTTGAATCACACAATATTGGTGACACTTAGTAGAGTTCTCTGTTCTGTCACAAAATTGGCAGCAACACTAAACACTCCATCAGGGTACACATATTTGAACCAGGGAAGCTTAGATAATAGGCAGTAGCTTCTGCCAAATTGGCCACATTGTCTGCTTTCTCTTATAGAAATGCAATGGCTCCTCATTACACAGAAGACTATCTTGTCTGTGAAGTACTCTTGCAGCATAGTAGTGATGCTGGTCTGTACTATGCCGGAAGCTCTAATACTTGCCCCACTATGCAGCTGAAGACAGATTTCTCCTTTGACCACAGAGAAACTTGGGTTGCTTTTCTGGCTGGCCTGGAATTTAAGTGATTCATCCAACTCTTGATTTTCCTTTTCTTTTTCACTGAACAATGTGTCCTTTTAAGGTTTTGTCATGCCCTGCCACAAAAGACAACAAAATGCCTTTATATTTCTCTATGTTTGATCCTTCGTGGGCAATTCATTGTATGTTGTTCTTGAAACATGGGTCGAGCAGTGATATGAGTACACTGTGCTCATTATCAAACAAAGCATTCAGTCTCTGATCATTTGCCAGTGCATCCTGTAGGCTCTCAGTGAGATGCAAACCATTACATTAGTTTCTGCATTCAAGAACCGAACTTCAGATGATGTTCATGCACCCCCCCTTTCCCTATCCTTTACCCTGCAGATAGCATGTTGTTCATTCCCATCATGTATCAGGGGGTAAACGCAAGAGGGAGGGGAGGGCAGCTGCAATGTAGAGGATAGCTGCACATTCAAGCAGACTTGATAGACCATGAGGCCTGTTTCTGCTGGCAGATTCATGTGTTCATATGTTGCATGAGAGTCTGACCAGCCTATTGTGCTGTGGTGTGTGACATCTTCATATGCAACCCATACACTAGGCAAATCACCTCATTAATATTATTGTGGCTGCAGTTCAAAAGCACCTTTAAATTTATAGTCCCAGGTATCATGGCTCTAAGGCATTCTCATTCTCCTTCATGTTTCACACAGAACAGCAAAAAATGGTAAAGCAATGCAGTTACCACAATGCTAGTTTGCATTTCAAGAGACTAGCCTTATGTTTGTTAAGCTTTAGAGCAATGTGGTTTGGGAATAGATAAGCATTCCCCTTTAAAAAATAAAATCTAACATTCTGGAGTGCAATAAACTTTTAGAAATCTCCACTACTGACATGAAGAAGGCAAGTAGGCCTGATGCCAGTATTATGTTTGGAAATCTGACTCGACTTGCAACCTCTTTTCAGTATCCTTGCCACCATTTTTTATTTAGATAGAATGTATCCCTTTCCAGAAAACCATTTCCAGTTAAGAAATGTTTTTCAGATGGTATTAAAATGCTGTCCAATTAATAATTCAGTAAAAGGACTTTCCGGATTGCCACAGGCACTAAGCCAGAAATGTTCATTTATGTTAATGCAGATCAAACCATGAAACAGAAAGTAGCAAGCATCAATCATCTTTGTGGTGTAGCATGGCAATTTATACATTCTCTGGTCTAGGCCATAAGCTAGACATCAGAACAGGAGTACTACTGTTGTTCATCATACTTTGCCTATGATAGGACATACCTAAAACAGGTATTATTACTGTAGCTATTACAGCAATATGATAGACATGCTGAATAATAATGTTAGCTGCACTCAACAAAAAGTTTGGTTTCTCACTGACATACAAAATGCCAATTTCTTATTAGTGCTTAGAAATAGTAAAATGCAGATGTCATAAAATTGGTATTTCACCTACATTTATGACATTCTAATGTCCATTCATTTATCGAAACTACATGGGGTTGGAGGGCTGAAGAAGCCATGCAGTGCTATGTTTTTTTATTACAAATCCACTGCAGACCAGAACTGTGGGGAATGCTGAATTCTGCTAGCTGAATGCAGGCAGAAAGGCAGTTCCACTACTGAATTGCTTTTTTAATTTTTTATATCTTCCACAGAATATGGAAAGTCTTTTAATGTAAACCATGGATCAGTTTTCTGTGGCTTACATAAACAGTGGATCAGTGTTCCGTTGTTGGCAGAAACCTAACCTGCAATTTGTGTAAACCACAAATTACTAATCTGCAGTTAAATGCAATTTCTTGAATTACAGAGGTCCACTTCTGATGGAACTCCATGGAATTAGATGAAATCCTCAAATTTCACTGGTGTTGATCAAAAGCAGAATCTGAAATTGCATGGCTCTACCGTAACCTCCTGTTACTTGTAAAGCTGAAACACAGATGAGGAGGTTAATGTACAGCTCGGTGAAAGGTCTGTAAGGCAACTGCAGTCAGTCTACAGCACACATGCAGAAAACAGGCAGGTAGTTTACTTTCTTCAGATTTATCCATCTCCCAGCTGATGAGTCTCTCCTAATATAGAGGGGTGGGAACAGCTGGAAAGAGGGCTGGAGAATTGGGAGGTAGGTTAATGAACCTTTTTGTGGTCACACTGTAAGTCAACAGTTGTGGTAGGATTTTCACCTGGGATCTCCCATTTCACAGTTCTATGCTCTTATCAATTAACTGCACTTCAATAATATAGTGAATGGTGGTGGGCCAAGTGGCTGCCAAACAACTATCCCACCCGTGAGTTTGTACACAAATGTATGTAGTGAATAACTCTCAGCAAATTTTCAAGACAAAACTATGAAGAATTAAGCAGTTAGACTCACTGTATATGAGATATTGTAGTGTTTGCTGCTGTAGCATAGGTAACAACACTTATTTATGTATTAGCCTTTGTTTACCAGGTAAGCACACTAGACAAGGAATGCCTATTTTCAGGTACAACCCAGCAGATTACAAGAGCATGGTTTACAAAACAGTGCGAGGGAATTATAACAATGTGAAATACAAGCAATGTGCAGGGTGATACAATATACAGGTACAGGATAAACAGATAAGCATATACATTAAGAGTAAGAACAAGCAAATAATAGTTACATTTACCTCTGTGTAATTTAAAACAGCACAACTGTTGAACTTTAGGGACACACAGTGGCCAACTGGCAGTGCATTGCTCTTCCATACGAGTGACCTGAGAGTGCGAGCAAGAAAGGTAAGCTTTCATTTGTCTGGTAGTGGTCAGGGAGTCCCTGGGTGTCCCTGGTCAGGAAGGTCAGCACCCTGAATCTGTGACACTCATGACCCTGTGGTGGGAAACTGAGCTTGTCTCCATCTGCAGCAGAAGCTATGTGTTGGTGAGGCTAATCATGGGGCACTATACAGTGCCATGGGGAGGTGGGGTGACTTTGTACCAATAGAAGGAAATGTTTAAAAAATCCTGGCATCCTGTCCCATAAAAGCCATGCACCCAGTACTCTGGGGTACTGCACCAAAGATGATGGTGAGACTGGGAGGGGCTTATCACCGTAGACATTGGAGTGCCCAGCATTGCAAAGGTATAACTGGTACACCATCACTATCAATGGCAGTGGGGTAAAAAAGCAGGATGAAGTACAAAAAAAAGAAAAGTTGAGCTTTTGCACATGGACATAACATGAAAAAAATGAATAAGAAATTTGGTCAATCAGCTATTAGTCTTCGCCTGCCCAAACTGTGGAACATGTTTCCCCTGACTAAACCTTTCCCCCTTAAAGCTGCACTTGTGAATACCCAACCTAGCTGGTTTACTTTCTTTGCTATGTAATATTATCCTAAACTGGCATGCATTGTATTTTTGATGTACCAGCTGTTGTAATTATTGCTTCTGTTGTCATTGTATTTTAATCATGAATTCCCCACAGCCTCCCTTCCCCTTAGGTTGCAGAAAATGAGACTGCTCTTTTAAGAGCTAGTGTACTGCCTAAAACTAATATTACATTTTAAAAGCAGCCAATTATTACCTTTTATATCTGAGGTACTTTTTTTCCCTTAGTTTAATTAGAATATTGTTTACCTGATGTCAGTAGGTGTGATGTGTGGAACAGCTCTTAGCTTGGCAGCTGACATGTCTTGCTCTACTGCCCACACTACATCACCAGCATTGTGACCTCACTGACTGTGATATCACTGCTACTTAGGAACAGCAAGTGAATGACCCAGGCTCATCCTGTAAATGAGTTCTTCTCAATGCTCACCTGGTTAAATAAAGATTGATTGATTGATAAATAAAGATTGATTGAGTGACTACCACACCATTCACCTGTGATGTCACTGTCAGTCAGATCATAGTGCTGATGATGTAATGTGAGGCAGTAGAGTGAAATATGTCAGCTGCGAAGGCTAACAGCTTCCATACATCCAGCATGATAGTATCACATAGAAGACTTTCTGATGAGCAAAAGGAAAAGGAAAAATGCTTTAGAAATAAAAAAGTTACAACTGACTACTTCTTAAAATTTGTATTATTTTCCTGTCTGCCTGTTTTGGCTCCACTGGCTCTTTAATATGGTTTAACTGGTAAAACAATTTGCAAAAAATAAAAAATATTTGAGTACTTCTGAGAACTATGATAACACTAGCAAGGGTTGCACAAGATTACTACAAAGTTACTCTTCCTTAGCATAAGCCTTTTTTAAGATGTTTGTGTGACATCCTTACTACTGTTACAAGCATAGCATAAAGATTCACTGACAGTACATCATATTTGACACAAGTATCAGGCTGCTGCAAGACATCAGTAGTTTTAGAAAGTGCTCTCTGGTCTAGTACTCTTCCTCCTTTGAAAGTGACTCTTTTCCTGCACCCGTTCTCTGCCTTGAGGTATTTGTAGGTCTCTTTTATGTCCCCTCTCACTCACCTCACTTCCAGGGTGTACATGTTAAGGTACCTCAGTCATAGGACTTTTGGTGCAATCCCTGCACCATTTTAGTTGTCCTCCTCTGGACTGCCTCCACCCTTTCTATGTCCTTTCTGAAATGCAGCCTCCAAAACTGGAGACAATACTCCAGGTGGGATCTCACCAATGAGTGATACAGTGGCAATACCTCCTCCCACCTCCTGCTATAGATATCTTTCCCAAAGCATCCCAGCACCATTCTGGCCTACCCACTGCCTTGTCATGTCCAGCCACCTTAACATCATCAGATATGATAACCTGAAGGTCCCATTCATGTTTAATGACTGACAGTACCTTTCCCCATTCAATACTCAGTTCTAGGGTCCCTATGCTCTAGGTGCATACTTTTGCACTTTTCTGCATTGAATGAATTGCCATGTTTTTGATGAATCCTTGAGTTTCCTAAGATCTGTACCCATTCTTTTCACCCCTGCTGATTTTCCACCCTGTCACAGATTTTTGTATCAACTGCAAAAGACACATCGGCTTCCCTTTAAGTTCATCTGCAATTTCACTTATGAAGACACTGAAGAACCAGTCCCAGTACTGAGCCCTGCAGCACCCTGCTGGTCACTCTTCCATCCTAAGAGTGAATGCCATTAATCACCACCCTCTGTTTCCTATCAGGTAACCAATTTCTAACCCAATTCACCACTTTGGATCCCACCTCTAAGCTGCTCAGTTTCTTAATCAATCTCCTGTGCAACAGTGTCAAAGGCCTTGCTAAAGTCCAAAAAGGCCATGTCCACTGCCCTCCTCTGATCTACTGTATTTCCCTGGTCACCCAGTCAAAGAAATCAATCAGGTTCATCTGACATGACCCTCCACCCCCTGCCGTTAATCCATGCTGCCTTTGATCTTACAGCCCATTTAATTCAAGATGGTCTACCAACTGTCACTTTAACAGTGTTTAATTTCCACACCACTAAGGCCTATAGTTGCAAGCCTGCTCCTTGCTGCCACTCTTATGTAGGGGGACTATGTCTGCTCTCCTCCAGTCCTCCAGAACCACACCTGATTTCAGTGAGCTGCTGAATGCGGCCATCATCAGGGTAGCCATCACCTCCCTGAGTTCTTCAAATACTCTTGGATGTATCCCATTTGGTCCCATAGCCTTGTCCATTGTAAGAGCTGCAAGTCCCTTCTGGACTCATTCCTCTGAAGATGAACTTGAATCCATCTCTGCCTTCCCCTTGTTTGTGCAACTCCCTAGTGTTCCCGCTCCTCTCCTTCCACTGTAAAAACTGAGCAGAAATAACTCATTAGGATGTCTCCTTTTTCTCGGTCCCCTTCAGTGCAGTCTGCCTCTGACATCCTCACTATCACTCCCCTTGCTTTCCTTTTCTCATTTGTGTACCTGAGGAAAATCTTATCCCCATTTGCTACCCTTTGGCTATCCTTTCCTCTGACTGCACTTTTGCCCTCCTCACTGTCTTGCCTGCATCCCTCTGTTTTACCTAGTACACTCCACCTTCTTCCTGCTACATTTCCTTATACCTCCTGAATGCCACCTTTTTCCTTCATCACTGTAGCCACTTCCTAGAGTGCCACAATAGTTTCTTTTATGGCAGCTTGGTGGAGCCCTGAAGTCATTTTGGGATCACATCACTGTAGGAGAAAACAGAAACCAATCTCCATGTTCTCCTACATGATGCAGTCTCCTGTCCTGGCCGCTGAAGTCACTGGTGGTCTCTGGTGTCTCCTCTTCCCCATCCCTCCCTCCACGGACAAATCTCTTCAGTGGTGTTCACCCTCCCGATGCACTACTTCCCACAACTGCGAATTGATGGCCGACTTGCAGAACATGGCAGCTCGAGCGCCAAAATGCACATGTGCAAGTATCGGCGCATCACGCAGATCTTGTGCCGCGGCAGGCTCCAGAGCAGGAGAGCTCAGAGTATGCTTTTAGACACTCTCGCCACACAAAATCACCACCCGTTGCTCTGGGCAGCTGTATCGGCTCTGACCAGAATTTGTTTATATTGCTTTACTCACTTCTTTCACATAGAGGCTGGTTGCCTTAATTATGAAGAACACATAAATCACGCCGCTGGCGTCAAGTACACGGCAGGTGTCATTGAGAACTCAGCAGACTAGCAAAAAGCATCTACTTGTGATCTTTGCCTTACTTATGCTCTGCCTTAACTGACATTAAAAAGAACTGAAAAAACTGTCCCGATATCTATTTAGTTTCCATCAAATCAATCAATCAATCAATCAATCTGTCAATCAATCAAAATCTTTATTTAACCAGGCGAATATCATTGAACAATGCTCATTTTTAAGATGGACCTGGGCAACACATAAACATAATGTACACAAGGGCCCAGATATTCAAACTGCACCCAAAAAGTGCACAACAGCAGAAGCAAGTGCAAGTCCACTGCGCCCATGCGCAAGAAGTGCGATATTCAAAAACTGCGCAGGTCAAGATGCGCCTATGGCCAATGACTGAATATCACACCACCTCTGCCATAGCACAACTAGGGATGTGAAGCTGAGCATATCTGATGTGCCATAGCGCAACCAGGGATGCCCCCTGCAGTAGGGCAGCAATGCAACAGCACAACCAGGGATGCAGGGGCCCACTACCCATGCCACAGATGGGCAGAGGAGCACACAGCAGAACAGACATCGTCCCCCACACCCCATGCACTGCACAACTGGGGAGAGCTGGAATAACCACCGGCCCATGGATACCAACAACCAACCCATATGGGCCATGGTGCCCCAGCAAACCCCCTGGTGCGCCAGGACCGCACATATGATCTGCCAACAACCCTGTGGCACCCCATCCCACCAATGTAGAGCACACCCTGCACCACAATCACCATACACCCTTCCCAGGAGTAGCGCCCAACAGTGCAGGACACCTATGCATGCACCACCACCCCACTGTGACAATGCAACCCTGTGCACCATGGAGCCATGCAAGGCATCCCCACCATGGGCACCCTGTTGCGGGCGGCAGTAGACAGAGTGCAACAACAGCATACACAGTGCCACCCTGCACGTCCCCGGTACAGCTGAGAGACCGACCATGCGTTGCCACCACGAGGTACCCATGTGACAGGGCATGCCCCGGACCCCATCTCCAGCAGTACAGCACCCTGCACACCTCCCAAGGACACATTCCATCCCAGCACTGGCCACAACAGCCAGCACAGACAAGCACAGTGTAGCATGGAAGCATGCACCACTCAGGATGCAACACAGTGCATGGACAAACACCCACCCATACCCAAGGGCACACCAACACAGGGACACAGTAGTGGGTCAACCAAGCCACTGGCGTGTGGCCGCGGCTGACATGTACACACAGCCAGCACCCCTACATTGCACAGGTGTGCCAGCCACCCTGCACAGGCACCATGAAGCTGTATGCCATCAGCATGCCGCTGGAGCACAGGTGACAGACACTGGAGCACATCCCCTGCAACAGACACAAGCGACAGCATGGAGGGGGGACAACAACAGCGGAGTCCACAGTGCCACAGGAGGCAGATGTGCACCATACTGGTGATGGAAGGCAACCTGGCATTGTGCCGAGTACTGTTGTTATCCAGCATGGACAGCCACCACTGACATGCCAGTAGACCGTGCATATCACAGACATGCAAGGCTGTCAGCTGCACAGGCCACGGTTGGTCTGACAGGGGTGCCATGCACACAGTGCAGGCCCCGTGGACCACTACACACAGGCATCCAGTGCACAGAGTACAACACACAAACCACAGACAGTGACTGATCTCCCTGCCCACACCATATGCAGTTCACCTCTGCGCACACACACACGCCCATGCATGCACCATCCCTGACGCCATGCACACCACTGCAGCTGAGCATCTGTAGCCCACTGCAAATCAGAGACCACCACAGTGGTCATAACAAAATGCTTATATTTAAAAGAAGTAACAAAACCTATTTACAACTATTTACAAGGGGGGGGAAGGGCCACATAACAGGTGGGGGCGAGTAAGGGCAGGGGTGAACATATGGGAGAGGGAAGAAGGGGTGTGAGGGTGGATCAAAGGGGGGAAGGTGGTAGTAGGGGCATGGAGTCCTCAATGTGCGCCCCGGTCCTCCTCCACATGGTGCCTATGTCTGCCGCCCCTCCTCCTCCTCCTCACCCTGTGGTGGTGGATTCTCTGTAACAGCTCCAGTGTCACCCTTGCCACCTGGAGCAGCTCCCACACACGCCTCCTGCTTGGAGTCACCATCCACCTAGGACGAGGGAGCAGAGTCAATAAGTGTGACTGTCCAGCCCCCTGCAGCCCACCCATTGTGCATGGCATATAGCCATGTGCCACACCCCTGTGATGGTGTGTGACCACCCACATTGACTGTGTCCACAAGATCTGCCTATCCAGGCAGCCACAGCCATGTGGACCACTGCACACACCCACCGCCCATGTCCTGCACAGCACCACCATGGCCGTACAGTGACTTGGCTATGTGGTGTGAAGGCAGTGCCACAGCCATGGATCACCATTGACGCACTCCCAAATATGCAGTGCCACTAGACAGTGCTGACAGTAACAAGTTGCGTGCATGGCAGTGGTGTCAATGGATGGTGGTGATGCCCCGCTGCCCGCCCAGCTATACAGCATGCAGTAGTAATCATGGATGTAAGGCACTCACCATCATCAGGCTGGTCCACGTGCCGCTGACCGCCATTATCCCTCCTGCCCTGCTGTTCCTCCAGGCAGCGCCTCCGCTCCCTGGCCTGCCTGCATTCTTCGGGCCCTAAGGTGCAAACATGGAGAGAGGAACATCAGTACAATCCAGTAGCAAAGTCCCTGCCCCATGTGTGTCAATCCCACACAGCCATACCCATCCACCCCACACCCCGATACCACCACCACGGCCAACACTGGACGGCCCCCCCATGTGCCGGACACATGCAACCATGATACCCATATGGACGATAATAGTGTATGGATGTGGCACCTACCTGGCTATGGCACCATGCCCTCCTGGCACGTGCCCACAGGTGGGCAAGCAGGTCCAGGTCCCTCGCCTCAGGTCCCGTAATGGTGGCGACACTGCTCTGCCATGTGCCTCATACCGGTGGCCTCCTACAGGGTGTCAGCCACCTCCGCCACACCGCACTCCTGGCCCTGTCCAGGGTGCATGTCCTCTAAAAGCCCCAGCATGGGGCTCAACTATTGCCACCAGGTTGACTAGCTCAACCTGGCTCCACATTACTGCTCACCTCTGCGCCCATCTCCTCAGTGTGTTGATTCAAAATGGCACTCGGCAGCATGGTCCTTTCACGCTCAGATGCTGCGCGGTACGCTGCCATTCCTCATCACGCTGTCACCGAACAGCGTGATAGTGGTGCACCATGCCTGATGCATGGCACCCTAAGGAACAAAGGTCGGGCACAGGGTCAAGGGTCTCTGGCGCACGGACAGCCACAGCATGATTGGAACCCAATGCATGTAGCACTATTGGGTGCCTGTGTGCCACCTCCTGTAGCGGCCTACAGTGCTGTTGCCCCAGTGCGCCTACAATGCCCCAGTGCCACAGCGCCATATATGTGAACAGTGCTGTAGCGCCACTGGCACAATGGTGGCCATGTCCTGCATTGCCTCCCGCACACAGCACATCAGCAGCATGGCAGGCACCTGTGTCATCAACCCGGGTCATGTGCAGTTAGGTGTGTACTGCGCCTGTCACAGAACTGCGCCCTTGGCTCAGCACATTCAACACAATTGCGCAAAGCGCAAGAGCACGATATTCAGCCGGCATATGCAAATCATCTAATCAGCCATTCAATGGTGCAGTCACTGCATTTGCATCCACTTAAAAATGCACTTCGCCTTATTTGCATGGGTTGCGCTATAAAAATGCAACATTGGGCTGCACTGGCCACAGTCGGTTACTGCAGTCTATTGCAGTGAGTTGCATGCTGTTTGGGAGTGTGGACTGTGGTGTTGGGGACATGCATGGGACTGCACAGTCACAGGTAAAACCTGTCATTCTCACAGGACGAATCATGACTGATCATGAGGTGGAGGAAGAGGAACAGAGATGTGGGAGGAAGAGGAGGCCAAACTTCACAAAGCCAGAGACAGATGCCCTGTTTGAGGCCTACCTCGACCAGGAGCACGCTGCTCAGCGGACACCAGGAACACCACAGGCCAGTGCTGCTGCATGGGAGGTGGCACATGCTGTCAACCTGCATGGCAGCCACCAGCGCCCATGCAGGAGTGTAAAAGAAGATGGGCACGGACAGGTGGAGAATTAAAGAGAGGTGGCTGCCATCAGGGCAGCATGGTTCACGACGTGGGACAGCCAGAGGTGCAACGCCTGACCCCACAGGAAGAGCGGGTTGCTGGCAGCATGCAGCGCTGCACCATCGAGGGTGTTCCAGGTGGTGGATTTCAGATGGGTGGTAGCCCATCACTGCATGGTAGGTCCTGGTCTGTCAATGGGGGGGGGACAGGGTAGTTCACATACATTAATGCTACTGTTTTCCCTTACAGCTCCTGAGCGTCTACATGGGTCAGCGGTGGTGGGCTTCTCCACTGAGGGCAGTAGCATGGAGATGGAGGAGGGCCCATCCATCTCCACAGGCATACAGGGGTCAGGGCGACAGTGGGCCCACCTGGACATCCGGACTGATGTTGGTGGAGCAGATGAGGAGGAGGCCCAGCCCATGTCCCAGCATGCCAGTGTCCATGGATGCCTGCATGCTGAGACTCAGGCTGGTGCCGGATCCGTCACCGATGATGATGGAGCTAACGTCATGGGCAGTGAGACGTGTGAGTCACAGGATGGCCACACAGCAGGTGACATTGTGGCCATGGCTGTGGGTGGTGCTGCTGTGGAGGCCTGCGTGACATCACAGTTCCAGTCTGTGCCTGTCTGCACCAGTGGGGCAGCACTGGTGTGTGTCCAGGACAGTGGGGCTGTTGCGGCCACTGTGGCGGCACCATTGAGCCCTGGAGAGCAGCAGCTGGAGGGGCAGTATCAGCAGACAGGGTACACTGTCAGGGGGCAGCATCAGTGCACCACCTGTGGACATGCCCAGGCCTGGCCCTGGTGTGCAGCGCCCACCCTCAAGGGGTGATGACCATCAGGGCCGCGAACACCATGAGGGACAGCATGCAGATCAGGCAAATGACCTCTTAGATGAGTACACCCACATACTGCAAGCATCAGTCAATCAGCAGATGCGGCTTGTGACGGCGGTGGATGCACTGAGTGTGGCTTTGCACCAGGCAAAGGAGCGGTGCAGTAGAGACACCGCTCTGCTCCTGGCAGGGATGGATCAGTTGCGGGAAGATGTGACCGCTGCCATTGACAGGCAGACACAGGCATTCACAGCTGTCATGGCCACAATGGGCACACAGTTATTTGCCCATGCATCACAGACACCACACAGTGCAATGTCCACCCCCCCATTCCAGGCATCGTGCGAAACCCTCCTTGTTGACACAGGGTTAAGCTGTGGGCATCCCGAGCATGCCTGGCGCAGGCATGTTTGGTGTGCTGCAGACCCCTGCACGAGCACGGTCGCGTTCACGCAGTGGAACCCTTGGGGGACTTTCAGTGCCACCCCATGAGGCCAGTGGTCAGCCTGTCACTGCTGGTGGGTCTCGGCGGGGCTACCCATGCATCCATGGTGGCCGTGGCACTGTGGCGCGTGACTGACCTGTCTCCCAGCACGGCTACTGTCTGATGCTGCCCTGTGTGCATTGTGTCGTTCAGCGTGCAATGCATGGGTGGGGTACCCAGCCCTGCACACATACACATGTTCCATCTGCACACCCTCCCAGCTGCTGTCCACTGTAGTGTGTGCATGATGATGCCTGCATTGCACTGTACGCCACTGTGCAGTGGTGCCCAGCGTCTGACACACGCACAATGACAGGCAGTGGGCGTGGTGTTCTGTGGACATGTGTGTGGCTAGGGGTGGCGGTCTGGGTCGGCGTGCCTCCTACCCTTTTATGCATGTCTTGTGAGAGGTGTGTGTGTGTGTGTGTGTGTGTGTGTGTGTGTGTGTGTATGACCGTGTGCCATGCTAGACCTCGCCCATCCCTGGCAGTGTGTGCAGTTCCATGCTCAGCCACTTCTCTTGACAGAATGCACCCCTGGTGTGTGTCCATGCATCTTTGTGGGTTGTGCCTTTGCCACTGGTGGTTGCATATGGCCCCATGACTTACCTGGGTTGGCTGAAGTGCTCTTCTGTGATGGTGTCCCGGTGCAGCTGTGCCAGCCGGATCAGTCGGGGGTCCCATCGCCCAAGGAGGGGCTGCCCATCACCATCTTCACCAGTGTCCTCATCGTCCCCATCGCTGTCCCCCTCTGACCTGTACGGCTATCCCACAGTCGTTGGCCATGTTCTGCAGGATGCAACAGGCCAGGAATAGCCCGCAGGCCTTTGAGGGGCTGTACTGTAGGGCACCGCCAGACGTGTCCAGGCAACGGAAACGTGCCTTCAGCATCCTGAACACCCACTTGATGACATTGCATGTGGTGGCATGTGCCTCATTGTAGCATTTCTGCGATGGGGTTGCGGGCCGCTGGTATGGTGTGAGCAGCCAGGGACAGAGTGGGTATCCACTGTCACCTGTGTGTAGAGGGTGGAGGTTAGTTTGGTGATCAGCGTCGCCCTGCCTTGGGCCATCTAGGCCAATACCCATGTCACCTCTGACCATGCCCCTCCCAAGCTCTATGTTTGTCCATGTGGTTTGCATACTCACCCACTAAGTGGCCATTGGGGGTGTCCCCACTCTCGAATCTGTGGCACAGTGCCGACTGGTGCCAGATGAAGGCATCATGTGTTCCCCCAAGGTGCGTGGCACAGACATTGATTATGCACCCCCTGGCATTGCACACCACCTGGCAGTTGATGCTTGCATAGCCCTTCCGATTCGGGGCCAGGTGGTGTGTGGATGGCCACATGGGTGCAGTCTATTGCCCCTAGCATGCCAGGCATCTGTGCTACCCTGTGGAACTCCTGTATGTTTGCTGTGCGCTCCGCCGGTGTGCTGAGGAAATGGATGTACTCCGCAGCATGTGGCAGCAGTGTGCTGAGGAATTGGGTGAGGTGGCGTGACGTGGCCGATTGGGTTATGCCTGTTGGTCTCTGGAAGGTACCCATGGCGAGCAGGCACATGCATGCTGTCACTTGTGTCTCCACTGACAGAGCTTGGCTCTGTCATGTGGGTGCCTGCATGACATCACTGCACACTTCACAGAGCCACCTCAGAATTGCCCGATTCAGGTGGTACCGGCCCACGATCTTGGTATCGGTGTACAGCTCGAAGCTGGTGCAGGCTCGGTACTGCCTGTTGGGGCATACTCCAACGGGCCCTTCCACCGCCCGCCCCTTGCTGCCTGCCTTTTCACCCCCTTATTACTGCCTCCATCTGGATGGTGGCACTGGCCATGTCCCTGGCTTGTGTCCCCCCAGCAGCTGTTTCTGTGTTCCCCACTGTCCTGGCTGCTACTTCCCCTGCACCGGGAACACCTTCCTCTGGTGGCCTCAGTGCTGTGTGGCACTTCCCCCTTCTGCACTGTGTTTGGCTGTGGCTCCCCACACCTTCCCTGTGCCTGTGGGTTCAGGGTGCCCTTTCTCTGTCCTGCCCTGTGTGTCTGTCCTGCCCTGTGTGTCTGGCTAGAGTTCAGCCACAAGTGCCTTCCCTGTAGCATTCTTGCGCCTCTCCCTTGTTCCTTTTTATTTTGGCTCATTTCCACTATCGCGAACTTCCTCTTGCTCCGCTTGCTCCCCTATTATGCATGGCGCATGTTTTTGAATATCGCACTGCACCATTTATGCATGGTTCCTCCCCCTTCAGTTGCGCATGCATTCATTATTATTGCGCTCTTGCTCAGGGTGATTTGGGGGGTGCATCTGCCTCCCACTGAATATCACAGAATGGCGTGAGATTTTGGACTTTGCTTGGAGAACCTTATTAAGCATGGCGCAACCCTTTGAATATCTGGGGCCCAGGATTACAACAACCAACAATATAAGATGTAATTGAGCAGAAAAAGATGCCATGAATCTGATAATAGTAGCATGGCATATACAATAGTAATTACAAATATATAAGAAGTCACAGAGATTAAATACGTTTGTAAGATATTTGTGTTTTTTTCCTAAACTGTTCTTGTAAGTTCAGTTCTGTTAATGACAACCTGAGCTAATGCTGTAGCTCTAGCCAAGGCTGGCAGCATATGCACCTGAGACAACAAAAAAGATGCTGTATCCAAAAATAAACTGCAAAGTTTACATAAAACAGTGACCTAAAAGTCAGGTCCCCGTAAAGTGTTGGTGGCCAAAATATCAGGGTGGTGTCTGTGGAAGTGACAAGGAGGCTGTTGAGTAAATTGGCTTGGTGCCTGAAGCAGATGAGCAGGAGAAGCAATCAGTGAAGAAAAACTGAATTAAAGACATGCAAAGCAAACAAAGAAGACCACTACAGAGGCATGGTGTGGTGTTTTAATCAATGTGCCAATATGCAATCAAAAGATTAGGCCCTCATCCATCTGTTGGTAAAAATCAAGGTACTTTTAAGCTCATTAATGCAGTTTACGTATTGCAAAGGTAGGGCTAACAAAGTAAAAAAAACACATGCACAAATTCTAAATAGTGATTCACATAATGTTTCATGCCTTAAGCATGGCAGTTCAACAGAGGTGCCTGATGTCACCACTGCAACTCTTTTTATACACTGGCATATAAAGAGATAGGTGGCTAACAGACAGACAACTACAAAGTTTAAGTACAAATGCCCCCATGTTCAGAGCTGGCTGCAAGCTCAGTACAGTCTGTTGCGCTGCATCAAAAATAGCACAGTATTTAGCCAGTTAGCATGCACTGTCACTGCGCACTGACAATCGAACCAAGTCGGCACAGGACTAAGTGGATATGCACTGACATGGACCAAAGTTCAGCCCGAGCATGCAAATGACCTCTTTGGGCATGCAAGGTACTAAGGCACCATCTGTATGACCATTATGAGCTCATTTGCATTGATGCAACAGACTCCTAGCGCTGAACGGCAACACATCCATTGTAGTCCAGTGGACACCTCTTCTCCCAATCACCCCAGGTCCAAAGCACACGTAAACTCCCTGGTGGTCAAGAACCCCCCCACCCAAGCACCAATGACCCCCCTAGTACAAGTGCCACTCCCCCACCAACTGAAAACCATTGTGCCACACCTGCCTAACCCTGGTCTACACTAATGGTATGATCATAGCAGACTGGTTGCCAGCAAAGCCCTCTGCTCAACTCCTCTAATGTCCACCACCTGACAGTCACAGAGCATGATTGTAGTGTCAGTGGCTCAGTAGGTAGCACACTCGCCTCTGAGGCCGGGAGATCAGAGGGCTGTGGGTTCAGTTCCCCCATCTGGCACTTGGGTTAATATCCCAGTACTGACACTGTAATGCAGCATGAGAGGGGTGCTGCATTTCTGAGGTGCTGTCTTTCGGATGAGATGTTAAACCGAGGTCCCATCTGCCTGGATTGGTGGTAGTTCAGGTGGATGTTAAAGATCCCATGGCACTTATCGAAAAGAGTAGGGGAAGTTTTATTAAAGAAAAACATAACATCACAGAAGGAAATTTACAAAGTTAAATAATTTCTCATATTGTAACTTCAAAAAATTGAAAGAACAATCAACAAAAAACAAAGGTATCTTAATACATTATAAAGTTATAAAGTTTGCCAAACAAATCAACTTTAGATTTAGGAAATTTATCCAAATCCCTGGTTTTAACAGAACGAAACCATTTTCAATTTGAATAAACAGGGTATTGGTTAAAACATTTAATTGTTGAAAATGAATTGACAACGAGCCTGCCAAAGATAATATTGTATAAATGCAAAGAAACATTTAAAGTGCTTCTATGATAAGAGCGCCAAATCCGGTATAATTGCCCCAAAACTATGGTCTGGTATGTAACATTGGTTAAAATAGGAGGTTCCAATGTATAGCAGCGTCCTGCCAAAATTTTTGACTGAAAGGGCATGAAATAAAAAAATGAACCATAGTTTCTTCACAATTAATGCAGGTGGATCGTAAACAAAATCGCTCAGTCGTAGGTTTGTATTTTAGGATTACCACGAACCCCCAACTTCCTTGTATAGATAGCCATACAACATCCCAAATATATGGGGGAATCCTAAAATCAGTCAATTTTCTAAGAGAGAACATCATTTGGGTGGGTGCACATTCTGGAAATAGGGGACTACATTTTTGTACTTCAAACACAACAAATCTATAAAAGGTTTTCCTAGAAAGGGTGAGTAGATGTGGAAATGATATCTTCCATTGCTGTAATTTCTTAAATGTAGTAATACCATATGAAGGTAAGGAATCTTTTGATAATATTTTAGGGGGAAGAAGTGACCATTTTGTTAAATAAATGGACCACAAAAAATTGGACCATTTTGCCAAGACATAATAGTATCAGACCAGAGATAAGAAAAAGAATCAAACAAAAACAGAGTGATAAAACAATAGGGTTAATCATACCCAAACCGCCCTTATTAATGGGAAGATAAGTGATATCTCGCACTGGGTTTAGTCTATTACCCCACAACATTTGGAAAAATACTTAACAGTCTAGTTTCTAACTGAAGGGAGGTGGAAAAATATAACTCAAATATAAAAAAGAGGTAACACAAATCTTTTATAATAGCAATCCTTTTTTCTTTCCAAATTTCCAGCCTTTCCATCTATGAATTTTAAATTCTCCAATATAGAGTTGCTTTTCCCAGTTATATGGCTAAATCTCAGCCCCAAACCAGATACCCAAGATCTTACGTGGAGAAGTTGCTACAGGAATACCTGCTATAACAGTGGGGTCTGTATATGTAGGTTGTAAAATAAAAATGAAACTTTTATGCATGTTAATTTGGGCTCCTGATAATGCCTCAAAATTAGAAAATATATGTAGTGTATTTTGTAACGAGGAGATATCGTTCAGGAATAAAGTAATGTCATCTGCATATGCAGTAAGTTTCTCCTTTTGTAAATTAGGAGAAGGGGACAGACCTATAATATTAGTATCCCAAATAATTTGTCTAACAACAGGATCCAGAACAAAAGAATATAAAAGTGGGCTTAATGGGCAACCCTGCCGAACTCCAACTGATATAGGTACCTCTGTGCCAAAAGACCATTGACCATGGGAATGCAAGTAGCATTTTATATAAAGTTGAAACCAAGAACAAAGGGTGAGAATACCGTGTACGTAAAAGTACAGAAAATAAATAATCATGTTTAACGTGATCAAAGGCTTTATACAAGTCAGAGCCACAATATACCCTGAGATCTGTTTCTTATTACCAAGTTCAAATAACTCTAGTAGAGATATAGTTATTGAATTCTTCTACAGGGTATGGCACATGTTTGAGCTGGATGAATAAGAGACTCAGCTACTAATAATAATCTGTTGTTAAGGATCTTAGTGAGTATTTTAAATCACTATTCAGCAGGCTTAAAGGTCTCCAGTTGGTTAATGAGGCCTTGTCTCTGATTTATATAGAAAAAGAGAAGTGAAGTGTTAAACCCAAAAATTCACTCGAAAAAATAATAAAAATTAAACATTTTAGGTAAAAAATAAATCATGTGATAAAAATAGCTTATAAAATTCGTTAGGAGGCCATCCCACCCTGGTGAGGCATCTTTACTCAATTGTGTAATTGCTAATTCAACTTCCTGAGAAGAGATAGGTTGGATCAATAGGATAATTTGGGAGTTGGATAAATGAGGAATAGAGGCACTAAAATCAGAAAATCAGAAAGAAGCGGAATTAGGGGTATCCTTAAAGGAAGTTTCTACATGTTGCTGGACTATAGTTAATATGTCCATATCAGTAGTAGACATAATACCAGTAGGTGACTGAGTTGAGTCATAAGGGTAGTTTCTAACCTATGTTTACATGCCATAAAAGGGTCAGAGGCTGGTGTAGTTTAGTGCCAAATTTAAACTCTAAATCCAGAGATTGTGCCCTGTCATATTGATAGGTTTTCATCTGTTCTTTCAAAATTTTAATTTGAGGGAGTAATTCTTGAAGATCTTTAACAGGGATGACATTAATTTATACAATTGATTCGAGTAAACAGGTATTGTATATATTTAGAGTTAGCTCTAGTCTTCCAAATGATAGAAACAGTTTTTTCAGTTCTGCTTTTATATCTAACCACCAAAGTAAGGAATTTAGTATGCACAAAAAACAGAGTCCCTGCAGGCAAACAGAAATTCAGTCTGAGACAAAAAGAAGGGCTATCAAAAGGAAATATTAAGCCTCCAGCGGTTGTATTTAGAAAAAATTTTGGGAGGAATAGAATGTAAACTAAATGAACAAAGTAAAATATTATGATCGGAAAATTCTGATAATTGAGATTGACAAGAAATAGGTGTAGGTATTGGAGAAAAACATATCAATTCTAGTAGCATAAATAAACCTATGATAGGTAGCTCCAGAATTTTTGGGATGTAATTTTGAAAAACATCCTGCAGATTTGATACTGTGAGAATTTGTTTTAAAAGCATTAGAATCACAGTACATTTTTTCTGGGTGTCTTCAGACAAAGGGTGTCTAACGACAATTAAATCTCCTCCCAGATAACATGTAATTTAGTAAAAAGAAAGGCTTAATGTCATTAAATAATTCAACCTAGCAGATTTCATTTTGTAGACATAAATATTAATAAGCCGGAAAGAAAATCTCCTATAGAGCCATCCAAAATCAAGGTTCTGCCAGGAGAAACATCTATTAATCGAAAAATATGAATATCGGTGGTTTTGAAAAGAATACCAAGCCGTCCAGCAGAGTCTAAGCAAAAGACCAAAAGGGGCCCAGTGCCACGTTTTTAAGTATTTCAATCTCATTGATTGAGGAAATACGACACTCCTGCAGGAAAATAATATCCACAGGGAGGGTTGCTAAATGGGACAGAATAGAAATCTGTTTCTATATGTTTTAAACTACAGACATTGGAAGGATAAGCGTAATGCAGACATAAAATGTCAAAAGTTCAGCCAATTTCCCCTTTGAATTATCTTTTTTTTCCTTTCTTTCCTCCTTTTTTCTGTAGTTGACTCTGTAGATTTTCTATCCTCATCTTCTGTAATTATCTCAGATCTATGAGATGTATTGGATTCCAAATCTGAGTCTCCCAGATCTTCTTGTAAAGGTAAAAGATATTGGAAGTCGGAAGAGGGTCAGAAATGGGTGTTTTAGAGATGATCTGGTAATTCTATGCCCTGTTGCAATCTCAAATTTTTTTGAGGGGGGCATGTTGGGCCTACCTGGTTTAACCCTATATCAGGGATCTGAGATAAATCAGAAAGAGGGTCAGTTGTCAGTGTTGGTGATATAGTTATTGGTGCAACAGATACAGAAGGACCAGGCACATGTAACCTATCCTGTGCTTGGGTACCAGATCATCATGATCCCATCCTCTGTTCTGTTACGCTTGGCCCAGGGGCATTGATGGAAAGCATGCCCTTTTCATCACATAAGTTGCACTGAAAATATTTTGACATAGATCCATAGAGTGACCAAAACCCCCACAAAGTGAACATTTCATCATGTCACAGGAACTACTAATGTGAGAGCGTGAACCACATTTATAACAGGCCCGAGGTTGACCGTTATAAAAACACACACCCCTATCTTTTCCAAGAAAAAAGCTATTAGGGAGATGTATTATCTCAGAGTTTACCTGGAATAATTTAACTTTAAACTTCCAGCTCCCCGTCCAAATACCTTCTAGGTCTAATATGGCTTCAGGAGGGCCTAAAATATCACACCGTTTCTGCATCCAGTGATAAATATCACTCACATTCACCCCTTCATTTCTAAACATAACAGTAACGTATCTAATTTGTGGTCTAGTAAGAGGGATAGCTAAAAAAGGAAGCCATAAAGGGTATTTTAAGATTAGAATATTTCTCCCAAAATTTCTCTAGACTATTATTTAGTTTGAAACTTATGTCAAAAGAATCTTCCCTGAAACATGAATAAGTGCAAAAGGTCGGATGGAGAAAAGCCATAGAGTTTCTAAGCAGGGTGTTAACAAGATAATACCTATCAGGGTGAGAGACTAAACCTCCTCTGTACCTTAATCTAACAGCATTTCTCCTGGGAGCCTGTTCAAGTTTGTTTTAAATAAGTCTGCCATAGAAACTCGAGGAGGCAGATTGCTAGATTCTATGTCTGGTTTTGAAGCGTTATTTGTAACAATAGGTACATTAAGCTTTCCCCATTACAGGTACAGTGGGGCTATCAATAGCCTTCTTGTCCTGTAGATATTTAGTCGCACCATTAGTTGCAACAGAAGGTTGAAAAATGTCACTACCTGAGCTCAGGCGTTGGCATGCTGAGGAGAGTGTAGGCGACCGGTTTCCACATGGATCAGGTACCCAAGTCCTTTGTCATCCTGAGTCCAACCAGCGTTTAGAAGGAATCCTCCTCGACCAATCCTTCAAAAATAAATCTCTGGGATTGTAACTTGAATTGTTTTTAAAGTTTGTGAGTCGTCAGCATGTGGACTGAAGTCGCAGGACGTGTTTGTAACTGCGGTCCGTCTACGGGTGCACCCGGAAGTGTGTTACCATTAATAGAGTCCGTGTGGGAAACAGACTGCTCCGAATCCAACATTCCAGTGCTCAAAACCATCTCTGTGGAAGCCAAAGTAATTTCAGTGTCCGTTTCAGAACCTCCAGGTACCGGATTAAAATTTCTTTTTTGTCTCCCGTTGGCATGCTCAGTAGCATGCGTTTCTCCTTGCACTGAAACAATTTCAGGTTCCGTAACAGGCCTCGCCTGTATTGCTACCTCCTGTAGCTCCATCGGCAGAGCTTCCGTCTGCACGTCTTCCTCCATGGCTGTCCTCTCACAAACTGAGAGTAGGGGAATTTCCCTGGTGTCCTGGCCAAATTTCCCTCATTCACTAAAAATACCACCAACAGCTTAATCTGGTTCAAGGTCAGTTGGCATTCATCTGTATCCCCTTCCCCCGGGGCGTGCCTGAAAATAGGCAGGATTTGTCTAGTGCACTTACCCGGTCAACAAAAGCTAAATAAATAAAATGATTGTAAGTAAGTACAGTACTTGTGACTGTCAGATGGCAGTCAGCTGAGGGGTGAGCAGTGGGCTTTGCCAGCCGCTGATCTGCTACAATTGCACTATGAGAGTTGACTGGGGTGGGGTCCTGGTGGGTGGGGAGTGGCATTTGCAGGGGGCATCGATGCTTGATACAGGGGTGTTAGCCTACCAGGGAGTCTGCATATACTGTACAAGGGACTTGGGCAAATGGAAGAAAGGGGCCACTGAACTACTAGGGACCATTCAGTATTAACAGTTCAAGGACAATCGGGGAGGGGGATCTATTGAATGCATGGGATCTGTCATCATGAACAGTGTAGGCTGATCGGGGAGGTTCCAATGCAGTATGGGGAGGCAGCATAGAGCAGTAGTTAAGGGCACTGAGCTACAAACCTGGAGACCTGGGTTTGAATCCTATCAGTCCCCACTTGCATACTGTGTGACCTTGAGCAAGTCACTTAACTTCCTTATGTTCCCAGGTTGTACCTAGAAACAAGCTCACAATTAGTGTGCCTTTCCTCCCCTTTCCCTGTGCACACGGAGTGGTAGCTAAAGTACAGCTGACTTGCTTTCATGGGGTAGGGGTGCAACCATAGCACTGCAATAAAACTGACTTATTGGGTTGTGGTAAATAGTATCACTTTGTGGGCTGTTTAGTGCCATGAAATCTTTCAGTATACCACTGCATCTTTACCCATGAGGACTCCTTCATTTGCACTTGTATGATTAACACGATTGTGCTGTCGGGTTTGGGCAGCAGTTCAGAGGCCCTCTGCATATGGCCATGCCAGGATCTCTGCCCAAACCCAGGTTAGTACTGGTGCCAACTCATTAGCAGCCATGCTAACCTTTTGAATATGGGGTTGTATGTGCATACTCTGAAAAAGTGCAAGTGCAGCTACAAGAGTAATTAACACATGCATGATAAAAAGGAAAATAGGCAGAAAAGATAAAATTGCACATCCTTGTGCATTTGCATGCAAACTTTTTCTGAATGAATTGCAAGTTATTAATCAAGATTATAATGGGGAGAAAATGAAATTCATAAATTAGGAAAAAGAGATTTTCACTGAGGTTCAATTATACATATAATGCTAACTCATACCCAAGGTTCAAATTGATATGAGCTGCAAACTCCAGAGACATGGCTTCATCCCTGTAAAACAAACAAAAAGAAAAATTTAGATGGGCCAGTGGTTGAAGGACTGAGGTGCTTGTTCCTCCCCTGCCACCATGCTGGAAACCTGGGTTCATGAACAGACTTAGGTCAGTGGGTATTGGCCCAGGAGAGGACTGACACTGAGTCATGGGTACTACTCTCCTGTCCCAGAAAGGCATGATAAGCCATCTTGGCTTTAGACTACCACCAGATGGAGGCCCGGGGATAGAACAGGCTTTGAGTGACTTCAGTGGGAGGGGCTGTGGTTTCCAGTGCACATGCCTCTTCATGCATACATACTGATGTGCCACCATGACCACGGAAAGGGAGAAAAACAAAAAATGGAGCCGGGGGGAGGGGGGCTTAATGAAGCCCTGTTTGCTCTCTTTCAGCCTGCATTATCACTTGGTCCCCAGGACACTTCTAGTTTATGTCCCATGGGAGGATGGCCTTCCCTGCTCTGACCCCATTGCAGGGGGAAATCAGCGACAAACTTAAGCCTGGAAACAGAGAAAGGTGGTAGCTGGCTGTAGGGAGCAGGGATAGGGCTGTGAAAGCCACCCGCCTGACTCCAGGGAGTAAAAAGAATCATGGGGAAAAAACAAGAACAATATAGTCAATTAACGTGTGGCATGAGTCTCATATTAAAACCTGTGCTAGCTCAAATATTTCATTAAGACCTGACCAAATTATGGTCCCAGGGAATAAATATAAAAATGCTCTCTTTTACAGAAGAGTTTATCAAAGTTGCTTTAGCCTTTTCTTAGTGTGACCTTCTTTATACCAAGAAACATTACGACTTGTTTACTTTTGTCATTTTGGTGTAATCTATTTTGGCTATTGCATATTCTAAATTAGCATTTTGCATTGCCCTCCCCCATATTCACCTATCCTAGTTTGAATTTTCTCTTTGTTCTTAGGATCAGATATTAGAGTACAAGATCATATAAATGACACATATTTTTTCACAACTGATGTCCTCGATACCATACATGTAGCCAGTTTTGCCTGTGGAAAAGGCTAGCACATTCTATGCATGACTTTGGCTTTCAGATTGGTTAACTGAGACACACACAAGGCTACTGGTTAGCAATGTAGAAAATCATCCAACAGAAAAGTGGCAGGTCCTAGCTCAACTTAGCTTGAAAGGCTCATGAGACAAAAGACTTGAACTTGGATCCTTAATGAGGTCTTTTAATCCTTATTGATTGGCCTGGGCAAAATATCAAGGATCATCTCTTCATTTTGTCTGCATATGTTTTCATTTATTTTCTGGTTCTGTTAGATTCTCTGGCAGTCGAGAGACTCTTTTGGCATGTTTACAGGGTAGCAGCGCTCTCACATTTGTGTCTCACTGCTCCTTCCCTTATTTCGTAAGTGGACTTGAACTGAGGTTTACACAACCATCCCTCATGCCATTGCAGGTTTCCCCAGAGAGAAGGCTGAGAGACTCATGGGAGCAGTAGAGAATTCTGGGAGTGGCTGCTTTGCATCAGGAGTGAGGTCACAGAGCGCTTACAAGGCTGTTTACACTTTCAACGATAGACGCCCTGTACTCCTGTGCCACTTCAGACAGAGGATCCAGGAGACACTTCCCATGATCAGGTAAGTGTCTACAGTACATGGCCATCTTTGCAGCATATCAACCTGTGTGTGTGTATGGGGATTGATGTGTTGCAAAGGCAGCAGTGCAAACATGCCTTTTGAGTGCAGGTATCTGGATGCATAATTGAGCAAATGGAACTAGTGGTGTGATGTGTCTGGTATCTTGACTTTAGCAGTTTGTGTGGGGTGGGGTCTCCTAGTATAGAAGTAGCTTTGTTAGGTCTCACAGAAGGAAATGCCTTCCAAAAGATGGGCTCATCATTCTTCAGACTCTGAAACATCTAATGCCACTATTTAACTGGAGTAGTTCTCTGCAGAATTTTCAAATTCTAATGGAACAGAATGTTGACAAATTCCTTCTAATTCAATGGAATTCCACCAGTAGCAGACAGAAATCCAAAATTTAAAAATCAAAATGTTTTTTACAGATTTGCATTCTGTGGTTTACATGAACTGCAGATTCCATTTCCAGAATCCATTGGAAAGTATTTTATTTTTTTTTATTTTAGTCTTTGCGTAAGGCCCACTAGGCACAAGTGCCTATTTTCAGGGGTGATCTGGGAACACTGGGTGGTTAAATGACTTGCTTAGAATCACACAGTATGCAAGTGGAGGTTGTGGGAATCAAAGATGGCAGCCACGCTGGGCTAGTCATCATTAGCACCTTAGACTACTCCGTGTTTATTTGTATTTATTATTCAATGTTTTTAAGTTAAAGTAACTTTTCAGTGATAGTCAGTCAGGGTCCTGAAGTGAGATAGTAAGGTAGAAATAGCGTCTTCGGGACGAGTAAGCTCAGAGGTTTTCTGACATATTTTAACAGAGTCGCTTATTCACAGTTCATTTAGATCAGTACCTCAATGAAAGCGTTTAAATATTTATTATTTAACTTGCCCTACCTGCCGGTGGTATCCCTCGATTTAGGGTATTGAGGATTTGGTGAAGTTTGTGGATTTCATTGTGGTTTGTTTCCACGAGAGGAGAGACCTTACGAAATTTGGAGGAACTAGTAAAGGAGAGTGTTTCAGCTGGAATATCGACTGAGGAGCCTTGGTGGCTGGACTTTCTTCCTGGAACATCATCAGATCATTTTTTGGCAGACTGGTTCTTCCTGAGGAGTTGCTGAACAGGCAAACTGTGGAGGCTGGTGTAAGCATTTAGTCAGAATATCGACCTAGGAGTTTTGGTGGTTGGATTTTCTTTCTGGAACATCGGGATCACTGTTACTGGTGGACTGGCAAATTGTGGAGGTTGTTGGGAGCATTTGGGGGTTCTACTCATTCGAGGGTAGCTGCAGTACGTCGGGTCCATAGCAGGAGGTGCTAGCTCTAGTCTGCTGGAGGGTGGATCTTAGCTATTGGTGACCTCTAGGTTTCTGCAGGGGTCTGCTGTTGAGTGGATGCCAGGTCGTGGCCGTAGTTGTGGGTTCCATTGACGGGGTGGCCATCCCCAGGGTGTGGGTTTTGAAGGAACCCTTGTGTTTCCCTAATTCAGCATTCCAGCTTGCTGCTGAGGTCTTGCCATAGGTACAGTGATCCCAGAGGGAAATATACAAGAATTGTGAAGAGGATATAAATAGTCCTTAGTGGGGTACTTTGGAAGGATTCAACATCAAACACTACCGGTCAGATTTTTTGGGCTTGGTTATTTATATGTTCTTAGGCAGTGAGAGTGCCTTTGAAATTAATTGTGTTTAAACAATTTCAAATAATTTCTGCCTGCTCTATTACTAAGGCTCAAAGTGAGAATTGTACTTTGGTTTTGAGCTATTGGTTTCATTACCTGAAAAGGTGAAAACTCGGATGGACCTTTACAAGAACTGTTCAAGAGATTTTAGTGACTCTCTCACTGAACTTGAAATACTGAATTAATGCCGTAAGACTTTACTTATTATTTTATTGTTTAGTGTTTTATTTTTCTGTATTTATTGTTGAAGGGGTGAGTAGAAGTTATTGTTAGATTATTGGAGATTGTGAGTTAGTATAATTGTTGCTTAAGGGTGGGTAGTTGTTAGGGCTAGAGGGTAGTTTTATTTATTTGTTGTGATGTGGTTTGGTGTGAAGTTAATTTGATTACTCTAAATGTGTGAAGATGTGTTGGGGAGCTGCTGGGACGGTCAGGCATTATTCCCCCTCCTGGCTTAGAGACCTCTGCCCTTTTAGGTGTCCCCCACTATCTCCTGAGGTGTATAGATGGTGTCGGGCTCTGGGGATTGTGAGGAGGAGGAGGAAGGCAGGCTAGGGCCTGGAGGGGGAATGGAAGGAATGGATGGATTGAGACAGTGGGGACAAGAAGATGCCCTGGGGCAAAACTGGTTCAGGAGAGGGGTCCTTCCTGCCTGATTCCCATACCCAAGGGCTCTGCATGTGGCACGCAGGTGGCTCAGTCTTCACCGGTGACTCATCCTACTCGGACGGTGTTATGCAAAGCCAGATCCATTAAAAACAAGTCTGCTATAATAGCTGATCTTGTTGGGTCATCGGATCTGACGTGCATCACCGAGAACTGGCTGGATGATAATGCTGGTCCTGTTTTGGCTTCAGCTATACCAGCCAGGTACTCAGTGATACACCTTCTGAGGTTGGATTGTAGGGGCGGGGGAGTGGCGATCTGTTTTAGAATGGAACTGAACCTGATGGAGGTACCAGTGGGAATTATCAACTCCTTTGAATGTATTGTGGGTGAGGGTGTGGGGTGCAGGATTCTTCTCATTTACCGTCCACCAGGTAATGGGAATTTTTTCCTTTGGGAAGTTGTGGACTTCATTGTCAACATGACATTGGGATCCTCCAGATGGCTGCTCCTGGGGGATTTCAATGCCTAGTTTGACGATGAACTCTCGCAATCTGGTCAGGACTTCCTCCAGCTGATGAATTCATTGGGCTTCATACAGGTTATTTCCTCCTCGACCCATATAGACGGTCATTCTTTGGACTTGGTATTCCTCCTGGGGATGGAGATATCTGACTTGGTGGTGGAACCAGTTGGGTGGTCTGACCATCACACTATTGGGTTCAGTTTCTTGGCCCCCCCCTTGTAGGCTGGTCCCTATGGAGATGGTCTGGTACTGCCCTTTGAGGGTTATTACCCCGGAGAGTCTGATGGTGGTGCTGGACATATTGAGTCTACTAAGTGAATGCATGGATCCTGGGGACCTGGTTCTTGCCTATAATAAGGCAGTAGTTGGGGCCCTGGATTCCATTGCTCCTGTTCGAGTTCGTCCCCTCACTCATCGTCCCAGGTCTCCTTGGTTTGATGAGACCTTGAGGAATTGAGGAAGGTGGGAAGAAGGCTTAAGAGGTGTTGAAGGAAGTCGGGTCTGGAGTGTGACAGGCTTAGTTTGATGAACCATTATCGGGTCTATCAATCAGCAATTACCTGTAAGAAGGCAGAAATCCTGTCCAGGGAAATTGCTGCTGCGCAGAATTGACCAGCCCAGCTCTTTCGGACTGTGGACAGATTGTGCAATCCAATCTGTCTTCAGCCCGAAAGTGCTTTTTCACAGGAACGGTGTGAAGAGTTTGCTCTGTTCTTCACAGATAAGGTTGCCACAATCAGGTCCGACCTCCTCCTAACTCTCTCAAATAGGAGTTGTGGTGGTCAGCAGGAGATGTCGGACACCCAGTTTGTGTGGTTTGACTTTGACCTACCCACAATCAATGACATAGTGATGATTGTCCAGTCATTGCGACTGACCAACTGTAGTTTGAACCCGGGCCCCACACGCCTTTTAGTAGGTTGTGTTGATAAAATCGGCCCAGTCCTTGCCAAGATAGTCTGGTTCTCTTTGGAGAAGGGGCTCTTTCCTGATCCCTCGAAGGAAGCTGTGATTCGGCCCCTTCTTAAGAAACCTTCCTTGGACCCAGACTGTCTGGTAAACTACAGGCCTGTCTCTAACCTTCCTTTTGTGGGTAAGGTTATTGAGAAGGCGGTTGTGTCACAGCTGGATGATCATTTGACCACCCACAATGTCTATGATTCTCTCCAGTCCAGATTTAGGAAGAGACATAGTACTGAGATGGCCCTTGTTCATGTACTAAATGACCTCCTAATAGCAAGAGATCGAAAGACCCATTCCATCTTGGTCCTTCTTGATCTCTCTGCAGCATTTGATACCGTTGACCATGGAGTACTATTGGAGCACCTGCAGTTTATCTGTGGACTGTCTGGTGCAGTCCTCAGCTGGTTTCGATCATTCTTCGAGGGTAGAACTCAGAGGGTAGTGTCTGGGATTTTTTCCTCGGCATCACTCCCCCTATCCTCTGGTGTGCCGCAGGGCTCCATTTTGGCGCCCATGTTGTTTGCGGTATATATGCTGCCGTTGGGAGCAATTATAAGGTGGTACAGCTTGAGTTTTCACAGCTATGCAGATGATACTCAGCTGTACATGTCCTTTGTACCTGGCCAGGATGATGCTGTCTCAGTTTTTAACAACTGTCTCGCCAAGATCCAGGGCTGGATGACTGTGAGTTGGTTGCAGTTAAACCCTGAAAAAACAGAGGTGTTGGTTGTGGACCCAGGTCATCAGGAGGTGGGTTTGCCGACAGGATCACCTTTGGGTCTTTGGCTTGGGGGGTCCAGTTAGCTACTTCAGACCGGTGCGAAACCTGGGTTTTATATTTGATGACTGTCTGACCCTTAAATATCAGGTGTCAGCTGCTGTCAAAACTTCCTTTTACCATCTGAGGAATATAGGCCGAGTGAAGCATCTGTTCCGCTGATGATCTTTCAGTGTTGGTCCATGCCTTCATTACCTCCTGCCTGGACTACTGCAAAGCCCTTTACCTAGGGCTACCGGGGGTAGATATCCTCTGCCTGCAGCTAGTGCAGAACCCAGTGGCCAGGCTTTTGACTGGTACTTTTAGGACCAGTCATATAACGCCTGTCCTCCGCAGACTGCACTGGCTGCCAGTATTGTGGCGGATCACCTTCAAGGTCGGTTTGCTGACCTATAAGGCCCTATACTACCAGGGACCTAGTTACCTGCAAGAGCTTTTTCATCCCTACTGTCCTCCCCCCACCCTCTACGATCCGTCGATGAGGGATTGCTAGAGATTCCCAGGGTCCGTTTGAAGACATCTGGGGCCAGATAATTTAGTTTATGGCCCCGACCCTGTGGAATTCTCTACCTCATAGGTGCGAGATTGCCTGGCTGTCCAAAGTTTTAAATCGGCATTGAAAACTTACCTAGTTAGCCTAGCTTACCCCGATTTTTAAGGATGTTTTAATGATTGATTTTATTATATTGTTTAATTTTATGTATTCGATCTATTTATTGTAAAAGCACCTTGGCTTTGGAAAGGCACTTCTTTTTTTATAAATAAAGTTGAATTGGATTGAATCAAACCCAGGTCTGTCAGATGTACCAAGCTCATTCACAGCTCATTACTCTAACCTCTAGGCTCTACTACCAGCCCCATTCCACAGTTCACATCATGTGTGATAGTCATTCTGTGCTTTACACTGAAATGCTTTTCAAACTTCAGTAGAATTCAAAAGAAATTATGAAAAGTGTTTCACAAGCAGAGTTCCTTCCGCTTGAATTCTACATTTTGCACTGCTCTAGTCTAGAGGTGGTAATGGGGTATTATGTTTGATGGTATTTGTAGAAAAGAAAGTCCAGAATTCATGAAAACAACTGATACCCTTTTCTCATGCTTTCCTGAGGGAGAGCCCAGCTGGAAGACCAAATGCCCAGCTTCTGTACAGCTGCTGTAGAACTCCTGACATGAATACTCCATGCCACTTAGAGTACAGGTCATGTGCTATTAACAGATATCTTTGGTACTATGGTACAGCTGCTATCTCCCACAAATATCAAGTCATATCTTCTGCCATTGCCCAGATAGCCAAGGCACTGCCTGAATTGGGGTAGGTCTAGCTGCTTTTCCACTCACAATGCAGTGCTAATGGTCCTGTACAAAATCTTTGAATTGCACACCAATGCCAAGCACCACACCAGATTCACAACATTTCAGCATAATTTTAAATACAACTATGTATTCTTATGAGCAAAATGCAGTACATCAGGGCATATGAGTCCAGAATAGTTTACATTTCTCAAACTTAATCATGTTCTTTCCAACAAGTCATCTCATTCCTAATATGAAAAAAGGTTGCAAACTATGAGGTACCTCTTTTGACAACCATATAAAGCATTTGCCAGCATTTCCTGATTCAGAGGGTCACTGTCTACTTCCATGAAGTCTCTTGAATCACTATGGAGTCAATGACCAATGAAGAAACAATACTGAGTTATTATCCTTTTACAGGCATTTCAATGATATCAGCTGGAAGTGGTCTGTCACCTGGTTAAGCTTTCCAGGTTTATAGTGGCTCTCAAATTTATAATGATGAAGAATGTCTGACCATCTGTTGATTGACAGTGGTCAATGGCCAGTACCTGAGGTGGCAAGCAACAAAGCCAGCCTCTTGTGTGTGCCCTGTGACTCCCGATGCCTGTCTCCAAAAGCAATTTAGATCCAACCTGGTCCAGTAAGCAAGAGGGGCTGCTGACAGTACCTGATTAGAATACTGCTACATTTATAGCTCTAGTCTTGAGATCACTAGTCACTATAGCGCTATCATGAACAGCGAGCAGGGGTTTACAGCACTTGCTATATGTGCTCCCCTGGTCGCTGTCCATGGTGCTAGTACAGCAGAATAGGAAAAGGATTCAGGGTACTGGCTGAGCTGCTCCTGTGGCATGGAGGACTGAGGCATGGAGCAGGTTGATCAGGTGGTACTGAAAATCAGCGTTCTAATCCTGGTCTCTCCTGATTTTGACTGTTGGATTATTTTTTGTTTTACAAGGGGCTATGGAAACTATTCCATGGCCCCACAAATTTCCTCTTGCCCCGTGATTCGCTCCCCCTGGAATTTGTATCTGTAAGTATGGGGGTGCAAAACAAAAATCGATGGCATTTTTATTGCATAGTTCTTGACCACACTATTTTTGTTAAAGATGTTAAGACACAGTGCCACTGCCAGCTGGTGGAGGGCGGTGAGACAGCGGTGTTCTGTTGGAGGTGGGACTCCATACCACAGAAACATAGAATGTGTCAGCAGAAAAGCAACAGTAGGTCTATCTATTCTGCCCTATTTTCCCTGCCTAACAGCACACCTTGGACTCTGCTTGGTTACAGGTGTCCTTCCCTCCTCCCTTTCCTCTATTTATTATACCCATGTGTCTATCCCATACATGTTTGAAGCTTCCCAGAGTCTTCACTCATACCACCTCTTCCGGCAGGCTGCTTCAGGTGTCCACCACCCTTTCTGTGAAGATGTATTTCTTGACATCCCTCTTAAACTTACTCAAGCTTCATTCCATGCTTCTGTGTTCTGGTGTTCTGGTGTTCCTCCTCCTGTGAAAAAGACTCCCCTCCTGTACCTTGTTCACTTTGGTCAGGTACTTATAGCTCTCAGTCATGTCCCTGTCACACTTATCTCTGCTTAGCAGAACAAGATGAGCTCCCTCAGCCACTCCTAATATGGTTTGTCATGCAACCCCCACACCATTTACTGGACCTCCTCTGGACCCCTTCCACCCTGTCAATGTCCTCCAGAGCTTCAGCCTCCAGAACTGGACACGGTACTCCAAGTGGGGTCTCAGAACAAGTATACTGAGGCAACTACACCTCTCTTTGCCTGCTGAAGATCACCTTCCTATGCATCCCAGCATCTGGCTCACCTTGTCTACTGCCCTGTAACACTGTACTGTCACCAAGATCATCAAATATGTTCACCCCAAGGTCCCACTTTTGCTTGGTAACTTGAGTACCCCTCCCCATCTTATATACAGTTCCCAGGTTTCCTGTTCTAGGTGAATTACTTTGCACTTTTTGGCATTGAAACCCTGCTGTCACTACCTAGACCACTCTTCTAGTGTCCCCAGATCCCTTTATATTCTCTCCACCCTCTCTGGGTGTCCACCCTGTTGCAGATTTTGTGTAATCCACAAAGATACACATCTTCCCTCCCTGCCTCAGCAATGTCACTTATTAAGACATTGAAGAGGATAAGGCCTGACCGATCCCTGTGGTACTTCACTGGTCACTTTCCAGTCTTCTGAGAGACTGCCATTAACTACCACCCTCTGCCTCCTATCTTTCAACCTGTTGCATACCATCTCATCATGCATGACAGGGGAACATGACTGAGAGCTATAAGTACCTGACCAGGCAGGAAACTACAGACCTGTCAGTTTGACCTCTGTGGTAGGGAAAGTGATGGAATCACTGCTGAAGGAAAGAACTGTTGAGTACCTAGAGGCCAGTAGGGCACAGGACCCAAGCTAGCATGGGTTCACAGTGGGAAGGTCATGTCAGACGAATCTAATTGATTTCTTTGACTGGGTGACCAAAGTAGTAGACCAGGGAGGAGCTTGTGGGCATGGCCTACCTAGACTTTAGCAAGGCATTTGACACAGTCTCACACAAAAGATTTGTAGTCAAATTAAACAGCCTGGGAGTGGGTCCCAAGGTGGTAGCCTGGGTAAAACATTGGCTGAACAACAGGACACAGAAGGTAATTGTAAATGGAGTCCACTCTGAAGAAAGAGGGGTTACTAGTGGGGTACCGCAGGGTTCAGTACTGGGTCCAGTCCTTTTTAATGTCTTTATAAGTGACATTGCAGAGGGACTGGAAGGAAAAGTATGTCTCTTTGGAGATGACACAAAGATCTGCAACAGGGTTGATACACAAGGAGGCATGGAAAGGAATGGAAGGGACTTGGCAAGGTTGGAGGAATGGTCAGAAGTATGGCAGCTAGGATTCAATGCAAAGAAGTGCAAAATAATGCACCTGGGAAACAAAACCCCAGGGGAAGATTACACAATGGGGAGGAGGTAGTAACAACAACAACAAAAAAGGAAAGGGACCTGGGGGTAATCATATCAGATGACCTTAAGGTTAACAAGCAATGTGATAAGGCAGTAGGGAGGGCTGGGGGTATACTGGGATGCATAGGGAGAAGCATCACCAGCAGAAAACAGGAAGTTGTTATCCTTAGTACAGATAGTTGGTGAGACCCCATCTGAGTACTGTGTCCAGCTCTGGAGACCCCATTCTCGCAAGGACATAGTCAGGATAGAGGCAGTCCAGAGGAGGACAACTAAAATGGTGCAGGGTCTGCAAGAGAAGCTTACATGAGGAGAGACTCAAGGAGCTTAATATGTATACCCTTGAGGAAAAGAGGGAGAGGGGGACATGATAGAAACTTTTAAGTACCTCAGTGGAATCAACAAAGTCCAGGAGAGTAGCATCTTCAGAAAAAGAGATGTGCAAGAACAAGGGACACAATTTAAAATAGAGGGGGGCAGTTCAGGGCAATGTAAGGAAGTATTTTTCACAGTGAGGGTAGTGGATGCATGGAACAGCCTTCCTGAGGAGGTTGTGGGGTCTAAAACTGTGGGAGAATTCAAGAATGCATGGGACAGACATAAGGCAATTCTTGTGGGGGTAGAAATAGGCTGTTGGTTAACTAGGATCTGCGGCTTATCCTGTAGGTTGGGAAATGGGCAGACTCTGTGGGCCAAGCGGTCCTTATCTGCCATCAAAGTCTATGTTTCTATGTTTGTATCATCTTCTTCCCTACTCCCAGGCTGCTAAGTTTCTTCATTGCCTCCTTTGTGGTACAGTCAAAGGCCTTACTGAAAACCAGATAGGCCACATCCACTGCCATTTCCTGATCCACCTTCCTAGTTACCCAGCCCAGAAAATCTATTACATTCATTTGACATGAACTCCCCATTGTGACGGTGTGCTGCCAGTGGTTCTGCAGCACATATGTCTCCAGGTGCTGCATCATTCTCTCCTTCAGCAGAGACTCCATTAACTTCCTCACCACTGACATGAGACTGACTGGTCAGTAATTGCTGGCCTCCTTCCTGCTGCCACTCTTATGCAGAGGGACCACACCATCCCTCCTTCATTCTTCTGGAGCCATCACTGTCTCCAGTGAGGTACTAAATAGTGTTGCCAGAGGAGTGGCTAGCAACGTGTACAGTTCCATAAGTTTGCAGTACTTTCCCTGCTTGTGAGTATCAGCTCCAACACTGCCCCATCTCTAGTGGGATCTGTAACCAGCTGCCTGAGAAATGCCCTTTGCAAGGATTCTAGGATGACCCTGCTCCTAGTTGTAGTACAGTCCTGGATATTCCAGTCCACATCTGGCAGAAATGAAATTAATCTATACCCTTACCACAAATAGGATGTTTCTGGATTTTCCTTTTCCTGTCCGGATTACCCCTTGTTATTATACCCTAGTTTGCTAGTACTAACTTGCTTCACCCTTAAACTTTTTTAAGTAGAAGTCTACTAGCTTTTCCTCATTGTACACTTATCCTAGATAGGGTGTTATATACAAACTAAACTGAGAAAGAAATAAGTGCCTCAGCTGGGACTTGAACCAGGCCACCTGGAACACAGTTCCGGTTGTGCCACCAGCTGTGCCACCAGGAAAACGTAACTGGGCCACCCTGGAGTACATTACTTTTTCTCCAATGCACAGCCTGGTGCTGCACACATAATTATATTTTCAATCACAGAAGTGAGGAGTGCACATTTATGAAACATATATAAACCGAAGAGACAAAGAAATAAGTGCCTCAGCTGGAACTTGAACCTAGGCTGCCTGGAACACAATTCCAGTTGTGTCATCAGGTGTACTATGAAGGCAACTGGAAAGTGGGACATGCCTTTATGTAGGCGTATACATTTATGGAACACATCCAAACTGAAGAGGTACCAGCTGAGGAACTACGCAGTTGGGAACAACGGAATGGTATTCTGGCAGCCTGGGTTCAAGTCCTAGCTGAAGCACTTATTTCTTTCTCTCTTCAGTTTGTATGTGTTCCATACATGTGCACACCACACTGTTCTGAAAATGTAGAAAGGGTGTTGGTAGTTTTCCCAAATTCCCCTTAATCCCTTTGTATTCTAACCCTAGTTAAGGTGTTGCACCTGGACCCAGTTTTGGTCAACTCTACCGTCCACTCATCCCTGCACTGCAACAACAAGAGTGAACAAAAACTTACCATAGTTAACTGGCAGTGTCCTCCGCATCTGCTTCCTCCTGCAGATGCATGTCAAAGTTCAAGATGCCTATCTTGCACCTGGTCCACTCTTGCTGTTCCACTCACTCGCTGGGACATGATTGTGCTGGGACACATTAGGAGTGGTCCCTTTTTTACAACTGGTGAGCCCCCTTGCAAGCCTTGATTGGTCCCCCCCTTGCTTTTGCCACCTCCTGATTGGCTGGTTGCCCATCTGTTCCTGCCCCCCAAGATGCCTGTCCATTCCTCTTCAGGTCTGTCCTTTGGGAGGACACCAAAACTAAGTAAATTACAACTCTTTTACAATTCCCCAGATGAAGATCTTCTGCCTGGACTGGCACTTGCCCTCTGACCTGCTGCAAATACCAGTCAAAAATGGAGCCACACCAGTGGTTGCCTGTAGAGTGACTTCAAGGGAGGCAGTTTAATTTCTATTATTTGTTTTATTTCTGGTAAGTGTTTAATGTAAGAGGTCTGCCCATGGTTCAATGGGCGGAGAATATCCATATAAAACACCCCTGGCCTCTCAACATTGCCTAGCTTCACTTGCCCCACCACCACTCCTTCTCTTCCTTCTATGGCACTCTTCTCACCCCTTCTCAGGGCCTTCATTCCTAGGTTCAAGCCTCTGCTGAAGGTGGGAATGAGCAAGGCCAAACCAAAATAAGTTAACACTTAGCACCCCAGTTACACAACATGATTGTCCCTATTACTGAACCTAGTTTATCATTTTGATATTTTTACCTTTTAGTTTTTATAAGTTTTTATCATGGCTGTAAGCCTATGCTGTGTTTACAATCCTCCCACAGCTGATACTGAGGATGTCAGAAATATGGTCAATATGACTGGGGCTGAAGTGCTGTGTGTTGTTTATCTGGGTAGATGTATTATCGCCTCACCAACCCATTTGTAGACAAGAGCAAAATATACAGTTTTCTGGGTTTGGTTACAATATTTCTCCACATGAGATTAATTATTCCTTGGCAGGCATGCTGACAATGAAGCAAATCTGTTTCTTTGGGCACCACTCCAGCATGTCCTTCACCTGTGGTGGAGCTCACTTTGCAAGCTGCTGCTTCATTTGTTAGAAATCTTGGGTGATGTTGAATGCAATCTAGGACCTGTTGGGAACTTGCAGCCATCTTTCCGCAATTAATAATGAATGGTTCAGCTACATCGGTCTTAGGATCATTCACTTAAATGTTTGTAGCTTGGTACCTAAATGAGCTGATTTAGAAGCAATGATAATGATGTATTGTCTCCATGTTATGTCAGTAACAGAAAGTTGGATAAAACCTTCAATTAAAGATGCTGAAATTGGTATACCAAACTGTAGTTTTCAGGAAGGATAGGGTAGCAAAAAATGGGTAGTGGAGTTTTATTTAACTTCAAGTCCACACTGATGACTGATGTACATAATGTTGATTACCAGCCAAAACTGATTGTGAGTGACTGACAATACAGCTGAGAATAGGGACTAAAAAATTAAACCTATGCTGCTTTTACAGTCCTTCTAAAGTTGGTATTGGGGGTCTCAGAATATGATCAAATATGACTGCAACACTTGATAGTACTGAATTCGTCCTGGCTGGTGACTTAATTAAATTGGTTGACAAACATCGCATCCCTCAGGGATCTACTGGACGACTGTTATTTAAAACAGCTTCTAACTGTGCCTACAAGACAAAACTTTAAAACAGTTAATCATTCCCTTATAGACTGGCTTGTTGACAGCAATGAAAGCAAAATTTGCATGTTTGATCGTTTGCCTGATTCCCTCAGTGACCATTCAGGCATTTATTGCCTCTGGCTTAACGGCTTGGTTAGTAACCCTGTTTCAAGAGACATTTTGTATCACAACTACTCCAGATTTGTACTGTTTGCTTTCTTGAATGATTTGGCTCAGGTAGACTGGTCTTATTTGGACTCAGTTCCTGATGTGAACCATTCCTTACACTTTTTCTGTTGTGATTATAACAGAGTATTGAATGAACAAGTTCCAATTTCTAAGCATAGGGTCAAATATAAATCTTCCAGTTAGTTAAATAAAGATGGCCTCAGGCTCATGAAAGTTTGGGATGTTGCATGGAAAAATCTAAAACATGAAATAGTATTTGGATTGTGTGGAATATGAGTACTTGCAAAATAGATGTTACCAACAGGATGCTAGGGTGGCAGTGCTACTCTGTTCTCCTATCTTCCATGTAAAATGTATTCTGTTCTCAGCACCAGTTTCAAGTCTTTGTCTCTTATTAAGTAAAAGTGGTCTTGATTTGGTTAAGCTGTGCAGTGCCCCTCTGTGCTATGGGGGCATGGATTTATGTTGCCCTGGAGGAGTTTGGTCAGAGTACTGCAGCACACTGCAAGGACAGTGATTTGAATATACTAACAGATAAACTCTGGACTGAAGATAGAAGCGAGACCAAGTCAGGGGAAGAACCTGGAGTGTTTTGCACTATGTAGTGCTGCTGGGCAAATTTATATAATTAAATAGGTATGATAGCTTTGCCTAGGGGACATGGGATTTGAACTTTTTGCTTGATGTTGCTTACTGTACGTAGAGATTGATTTGCTTGTTCACTTATAGGTGCAAGGTGAGAGGAATTTGAGAATGGGAGTAACCTGGAAAGTTACCTGGAAGCCTGGATGTCTGGATCTATATAGATATGCTGACAATCCTGCTCCGAATGGAGGTGATCTGTGGTCACAGGTTCCAATTTTGATATTTCAAGAAGTTCTTTTGAAAAGTGTTTACCAAGGTGCTGCGGACCTTGTTTGGCAGGGGAGAAACAGCTTTTTGGATGTAGGCATTTTGCCGTATGGTTACCAGCGTTTTGCTAGGCAGGCCTCTTTGATAGAAAATTTGAGAATTACCCTTTTAAAGAAGTATTTTTTTAACTTGCTTAAACAAAATGGCTCTTCTGGACCATGTTAAATGATAAATGCCCAAATGAATGTTTGCTGAAACAGGTTAAATGTCCTAATAAATGTTCTGCTGGACTACATGAATGTGACTAGAAACATTTGTTACCTGGCCTCAACAATAGGATGTACTGAATCAAACTGAATTGAGAATGACCTCATTTGCCTTAAAAAAAAAAAGGTTGGGAATTTAAAGTTCTCTGAGCATCCTTCCATGAATGTCAAAGTTGAATTTATATGCATGTATTATTTATATTTTTATAAGTCAGTTTTGGGTGTATATGTTTTAAGGAGAATTTTTATTTTTATTTAAATTTTGGTGACTGGGTAGGCCACTGAGACCGTAATGGTCCCCTTTCAGGGGTGAACCCAGGTTAATTACAGTCAACAGTACAATAAGAAGTAGGAACAATTCAAGGGAAAGTTCACATATACAGACATTAAATCAGAACATATAGTACAATCACAGGCATGTTAGGTGACATTTAGAATAACATGGGGTAAACTCTAGTTTCTCAAGAGTGGCAGTTACATAAGGTTCTTTTATCAGGTCAGTTTTATGGGTTACAATTTCAAGTGCTTGAAGTGATAAAATTCAACTGAAATAGGATACCAACCTGTTAGGCGGCAGGTTTTTAGTATCAGAGGTGGAGTGCTGTTTTCTATCCTCAGCAGTGGCATGCACAGAGGCTTAGCTCTAGAAGGTATGTCTTTAGGCCTTTTTTAAAACCCCCAAAGGAGCTGCAGTCTTGAAGATTGCTAGGTAGGCCATTCCATAGGGATGGGATGTAATTTTCGAATGACCGAAGACCTTGGCTTGTTCAGACTTTTGAGACATGGAGGAGTCGACGACATGAGGATCTAAATGTTCTTTTAGGCTGCTTGAGTACTAAGGTATGACTCAGACTGGGGGAGCATCCATTTGTAGAAGCTTGAAAGCCAAGCATAGGGAAGTGTAGCTAGTCTGTCTCCAGGGAGGGCCAATTCAGTGAGTCGAGTATATTACAGTGGTGTTCTAGTGGCTGAGCTCCCAGGGCAGTGTCCTATTCTGTGGTACAATTTTCCTAGCTTTTGCATCTCTGTGTTTTGCATTGAATGTAGCACTGGGGCACCATAAAATAAGGTGGGCAGGAGCATGCCCTTGGCTATCTTTAGCCTGGATGCCTGAGTGAGTAAAGGGGTTAGATGGTACATGAGCCCAAGCTTTTGATTTAGCGCCTTGGTTAATTGTTCAACATGAACCTTGAAAGAGCAGTCTTGATCAATATAGACTCCCAGGTATTTGATGCAATCCACCACCTCAATAGGATGGCCACTGGACAGATAAGGGGATAGTAGACATGTTCTGTTGGGGCCCAATTTACTGGGTCCAAATAGGATGGCTTTGGTTTTTTCTCATTTAGGACTAGCCTATTTGTCAGGAACCAGGTTTCCAGTAGGGAGAGATCGTGGTTCAGGAGTTGGTTTAGCTGTACAGCATTTGAAGCAGATCTGTATAGTACTGCATCATCTGCATAGAGGGTCACTTTCGCTCTGCCGCAGTGTTTTGGTAGGTTGTTGATAAACAGGGAGAATAGAAGGGGCCCCAGTATTGAACCTTGGCGGACACCCTCAGCAATGGAACGCTTGCCTGACTCCACCCCTGCCATCTGATTATCTGAGATCTGTCTTGCAAGTAATCTTTAAACCACTGTGTAGAGTGGTTGTCCAGTCCGAGAGAGCTAAGCTGCTGGATGAGCAATTTATGGTCTACTAGATCAAAGGCCTTGGTAAGGTCTATGAAGACAGCACCAGTAAGTTGGCCTTTGTCTTGGGCAGCAAGGATGTCGGATGTTAGACTCACCAGGGCAGTATCAGTACCATGTTGTTTTCTGAATCCATGTTGTCGTGGAGTGAGGAGGTTATGTCGTTCACCATATGCCTGGACTTGTTGGTATACAATTCTCTTAAGCATTTAATTTAGTGTGCAGAGAATAGAAGTCGGTCTACAGTTTTCAACTAGCTCACTGGGTTCTTCCTTAGGGATCGGGGTAACCAAAGCTGTTTTCCAAGCTGAGGGGACTTTGCCTTTCATCAGTGACCTATTGAACAACCACATGACTAGCACGGCAATTTCTTGGTCAGCCTGGGTTCAACCGTGTCATAGCCTGGAGAACCATTTGTCTTAATGCTCCTAATGAGCTTTAGGACCTCAGTTTTTGATGTTAACCTAAGGTGAAAATTAGGTGATGAGGGGAGATTCAACGAGTCATCCGAAGATGGCTGTTTTGGGCTGTAGGGATGAACCCTGTACTTGCCAAAATTCATTAAAGGCATTTGCAGCATCTTGTGGGTTCATGCAGTGGACATCTCCCACAACAATGTCACAAGTATTTTATGTGTGGTGGCCTTTCAGGAGCGTGTTTATTTGGGACCAGAATTTCTTGGGTTAGAGAGATTTTTTGTTTATAGGTTCTTGAGGTACTGTCAGTGGCCTGTTTTAAATCTTTTACATGAGTTTCTGAGCATTCGTAATGGACCCAGTCATTGGTTAAATTAGTGGACTTGTACCTGTCCCTGTCCCTTTCCCTCATTAGTTTTTTTAGATCACTTGTCAGCCACCTAGACTGTTGTCCTTTGACTCTCATTTGTTTTAGAGGGGTGTGTTTGTTGGCGGCTGAGAGGAAATTCTTGGTGAAAAAGGCCAGGGCAGAGTCCAGGCTGGGGGCAAGATTAATTTGAGCCTAGTCAATTCCTGACAGGGTATCCCGGAAAGACGTAGCATCGAAATTGGAGTAGTCGCATGCCAGAAAGATATGGGGAGGTGGAGTTGGATAGTCATTTTTCCATATACCAAAGATGGGGGCGTGGTCATTCAAGGAGTCAGCAAAAGTACTGGCCAGCTTGAATCTATTGGGGTTAGACACCAATAGCCAATCAAGGGTGGTGTGGTTTCCGGATTTCAAATTCAGTCTTGTTGGTTCATGGATCAGTTGGGTAAGCTTGGCCTCTAGCAAGCTAGACTTAATGTCAGTCTTAGTCGAGGGGCCCCAGTGGAGATTAAAGTCACCCATGATTATTTTTTCATGGAGAGGCAGGTCAGGGATAAGCTTAGTAAGGGGCCTTTAGCAGCTCAAGGTAATATTAACTGAAGTGATATCATTTGACTGAATTCGAGCATGCACCTAATTGGGGTAGCCCACTCTTTTAGTGGTACAGCTAGTGGCTACCAGCATTTTGCTTAGAAAATGAACAGTTTTGGAAGTGATTTAAACTAATAATACAACCCATAGGATCTTAGTAAAATGATGTTCCTATGTAATCAAAATATCTGATGATAGTGAACTAAAGAAGGATTCATTCAAGTATTGTGTTTTGAACTGAGAAAGAATAGGCTATATATAAAAACTAGTGCTTGAAGTCTTTTGCAGAAATGACAATTTACTCAGATCAAATCAGCTTTGGACTTGTTGCTTGACAACTGATCTCATTATAATGCTCACAATAATTTTCATTAGGTTGAAAGTGTTTGCTTTCTTAGAAGTATAAGAATAATTTTAAAAGGGTGGATGTGAATGATTGACACGCTGGACCTTTGATCTGTGTTGTTTGGTAGTGTGGCTAATCATTACTATCCTAGCAGATGATAAACACTGTCTGCTTTGGTAAGAAATGAAGATGGGTGATAGATCAGAGGCTGGAGAATTCTGTCCTAATTAGAATCTTTTACGTGACAAAGACCTCCAGGTGCCGGATGTAGTGAATGTAGAAAAATGTTGTGCAAGTATGTTGATTGACATTATGCTGATACAGAACATGCGGCATTAAAGGAAAACTGCACCCTCATATCTTCTAAATGGCATTTGCTTCCATGTCAACAGGGAACTCCTTTCATATAGCTGTTAAAGATGTATGAAACTGCTTCTGTTAGTTTTCACACTTCATACTAAGCACTGTCACTCTCCTGGGAGGGTCCATTTCATGGTTGTTGAAATCTCATTGTCCCTGAGAGCTGCATTAGCATATCAGAATTTGATGCACAATCAACCTTTAAACTCCCCAGTATGCCTGTCTGCTTAAGTAGTTTTAAAAGAACCAAGCTGCAAGAAGGTGTGAAATACCCCATTTACTTTCAATAAGTTTTACAAGCTATCTGAGTTGTAATGCAGTTTTTTTCCCCTTTAAACTCTATTCGGTTTATGTTTCCAAAGAGTTTTTGAAGGGCATTTGTTATTTTAGCATAGAGGTACATGATATAAAATGGTTGATCTGACTTGTTATCATATGCTAATGCAGCTCTCAGGGACAATGAGATTTCAACAACCACGAAATGGACCCTCCCAGGAAGCTGGCAGTGCCTAGTATGAAGTGTGAAAACTAGCAGAAGCAGTTGCATACATCTTTAACAGCTGCATGAAAAGAGTTGTCTGTTGACATGGAAGCAAATGACATTTAGAAGATATTAGGGTGCAGTTTTCCTTTAAGTAAACAGGCTTTATTTTGGCCAAGCGTCATTTTTCAATATGAGGGATCCTTGTGGACAGACCTTTTGGTCCTGACTGAAACATGTCTCAAAGTATTGCCTACATGCAAGATGGAGCAGAGAATCTGGAGGGCAGGGGGTGATGTAGCCTGGGCCTGCAATACCCCTGGGGTCTACAAGTAGATTGAAAGCACCTCTGGGTCCCTCTATACTTTTTCTCTAAGGATAAGGTAATTTATTGTTGATGTTCATGGGGAATTTTACACTTCAATATAATATACTCTATTTTATATTTTAATAAGAACGGATGTATTAGAAATATATGATTTATTTAAAATCTTTAAGCTGCTTTGTTCTATTCATGTGATCTGATATGTGTATTTGATGCTTGTGTGTAAAATTGTAATGACCATAATAATCAAAACAATAAAATCCTTACTTGCTTAAAAACAGGATGCTAATCTCTTTAATCCCCCCCACCCCACCCACCAAATCTGGTATTGTCTTAATGCATTCAGTCTTGTGGACCATAATCATCTTCTCAGATTGGCAGAACTGCATCATTGGATCCCTGTTTTCTCATGATTTTCAAATTACTTAACTAATCATCAACAAGTTAAGTTTGGCAAGTCAATATCTGAGTCTCATACTGTAAGCTGCAATGTTCCACAAGGCTCAGTGTTGGGCCCACTCCTTGTTTCAATTTATCTAACAACCTGTGCAAAATTTGTGAATCAGTGAAAACCCTTTTGTATGCTGATAATACCATGCTTTTTTGACACAGTAAAGATATAAAATAGATTGACACCACACTTATTCATACTGTACTTTTCATTTACTTTAGAACTGGTTACAAAATAAAAAAATAAACTTAAAAGTAGCTAAGATGCACACAGTGTTGTTTGGATCTGCACCCAAAATTTATAGCTTTGAACAGAAATTTAGCATTACTACTAATGAGGGTAAACAGCTTGAAATTGTGGATGCTTTTAAGTATTTGATTGTATCTAGATCCTTATTTAACATACAATACACACATCAAACATTTAACATCAGTTCTGCACCAAAGAGTCAGTTCTTTATAATGTACTCATAAATATTTAACATCCAAGTCCAGGGTCAGAGTCTTCAAGTCCAGCTTGCTTCCATTGCTCGACTATGGCTCTGTGATTTCAGATGCAGCATCAACATCTACATGGGTCAAGAAGAAGACAATATATTATAAAACTGCAAAATTTGCATCTCCTTCAAAAACCACGACCCATTATTGTCATGAATGGGATACCTTAAACTATGAGGACCCAGTTGAGTCTGGTTAATTTTGGTTTCTGGATTAGCACAATTCATCACCTCTCTGCCTATTTGGACATTTCAGTGTTTTCAATATTGCACATTCTTGCTCCACTGCAGATAACCAATTGAAGATACCTTTAAGATGTATAGATACAAGTCTAATTTCTATTGGCTACCATGTAGCAGTATTTTGGAACAAGGCTTCATACTCAGATCAGTAAATACACCATAAACATTTTTTGTGATCTACAAGGACTTGTTAGCTTACACAAATGTTTGTTCTTATTACATTTAGCTAGCCTTTTTAGTATGTTTGTATATCACAATTTATGGTATCTGTTATGCATTTATTTTATTTGTTTTTGAGAGACAGTGTGTGTGTGTGTGTGTGTGTGTGTGTGTGTGTGTGCATGCGTGTGTGCATGCATGCGTGTTCTTTACTGTACTGTATTTTTATGCTTATATGTAAACATGTACTGTGCACTTTAAGTACCGGGTCATGCCTGAGAAAGGTGTTATGATGCCAGTGCACCTAACTGGTTAACAAAATAAAATAAAAATAAATACATAATAAATGAATGTAAATAAAATAAATACATAAATACTTATCAGCAAGGAGGGAGTATTGATATTTAATGAAGCCTGGATATCCCTTATCTTAAAACCTAACCACAATTAAGAGGAATGCAAATCATACCATCTAATTTTGTTATTAAACAATTACAAAATATTTGCAAAAATGTTAGCTAATAGATTAGCTAAGGTGATAAAGATTTTGGTGTATGAGTATCAGATGAGCTTCATCGAGGATAAAGGCTTTACCATAATATTAGGAAACCATTATATTTGATATTAGCTGCAGATAATAGAGATGTAGTTTTGCTGACATTAGATGCTGAAAAGGCCTCTGACTGGTCTCTGAAATTTTGATGAGACCTCTCAAAGTCTGGAATAAGTTCGATATACAAAAATGGGTAAACATGATATACAGCCCAGTGGCATGGATTATGACTAATTCAACCCTTTCAAAGATGATTGAACTGAAGCATGGCATGAGGCAGAACTGCTATTTTCCATCTATGCTGTATGCATATATGGAGCCTTTAGTGTAAGTTGTGCAGCCAAGTGAAAATATTAGTAGTATTATTGTAGGTAAAAAAGAATATAAAATACTGCAATATGCAGATGATATCTTTGCTTTTTGCATAGTGTTTCAGAAGGGTTACAACCAATAATAGAAATCTTACAACCTTAAAACATTTCATAACTTAAATAAACTTGAGTAAGTTGGAAGCAACTTCACTGAGCAGGGACCCTTGTTACTCTCCCCCACACTTTCTGGAACAAGGAGAATATACAAAAATGATTAAATACATACAGGTCAGTTTTCACTGAACTTCACAGAATTGATGCAACTGAGCCTACATCTGTTGCTTGTAAAAGTTATGGAGGATTTAAACAGGTGGTCTTTCTTGCCCTTTGCTCTGATAAGAGTGATAAAGATGAATACCTTACCAAAATGTTTGTTTCTGTTTAAGGCCCTTCCTATCAGAGTCCCACCATCCTTTTTCAAAGACTGGGTTAAATAATTCTGAGAAATATTTTGGGAAGGAAAAGCATGTTAGAGTAAGTTTAGAAAAAATATATACATCTCAGTCATATGCCAGTCTCCAAGTCTCAAATTTCTATTGGTATTAGTTGTTTCACAAATTGAACCTTCTTTATTTTGATTTAATGAAATTGAAAAGCTGCTGCAATGGGTGAGGTAGAGCAATCAAAGTGTAATAAATAGCCTTTGAAATCAATACTCTACATTAGCCCTAAATTTAGAAAAAGAACTGACAATGTACTTAGTACAACAAATTGGACTGTAGAAATGTCCAGGGATTTGAATATGGTTCTTGGTTACTCGTTTACTATATCTTATTTCACTCCTCTATGGGAAAATAATGAAATTCCAGCTTTGAAAACAAATATGAGAACATAGAAACAGAAGGGGATAATATTTTAGGTCAATTATTGAAAATAACAAATGAATAATCTTTAATATGGTACAACACATATTTGACCTACCAAATGGGTACTAACTAACATATTTACAGATTAGACATGTTCTGATTAAAATAGCGGGTAGTGAGACACTACCAGATGCATCTCTGACAGAAATAATGTATTCATAAGAATCACAAATCAAAAAAGCTATTAGTAGGATTTATACTTTAATTATGGAAAGAAAAGTAAATACATGGCTTAAAGTTACAAAATGCCTGGAATAAGGACTGGATGTAAATCTTGATGAAGAGATATGGAGACAAATATTACGGATACCAATGTCAATCTCAAAGAATGTAAATGATGTCAAATGCAATGTAGTGTAATACAAAAACTTATCTTACACAAGTTAAATTGAATCAGAAATGTGTACTCGGTGTAAACAAAAAAGGGAACCTTAATTCACCTGTTTGTAACCTGTGATAAACTGTAAATATTTTTGTAACAAAATAGAGAGACTATTGCTTAAATAGTGTATCATACTTTTCTTTTGGATCCTGCCATTACATTATTAGGAATAACTTGCAGGAACATTGACTTTTTGTCATTTGATAAAGCAAGATTAATTGATCTAATGTTGATAAATGCCAGTGAACTTATTTTGCTTAACTGGAAGAGCATGGAAGATCCAGCTTATATTCATTGGATTAATTTGTTACTAGATACTGTAAGATTAAAACAAATGTACTATATTCAGAAGATAAAATACACATGCTTTCAGAACTATTGGGTAATAGATAGCACCAATTCTTGCTCCATTCTTTTTCCCAGGGATCTTATAATTATATGCAAATTATTCTAGAACAGAGATGAGATGAGTACATGTTTGAAGAAGTGCATAGCCTTGTCTAATGACTCCCCTGGTCATGGGTATATGAAGACAGACCCTCATTTGTATGTTTGTCACCCATTCATGGGTGGGAAGTAAAGTATAAGAATTGGAGCCTTCTGAACCCAAAAGAAAAAAGGGCAAAAAGACAGCAAAAGCTGGTAGTGATCCCCTTATCTCTGAGATAAGCTAGTATCTGAATGAATGAAAAGCTAGAATAAATGAATAGCTACTAGGCGAGGAAGACATGAGCAGTGGATCACCCAGGGATCAGTGCTGGGTCCTTTACTACTTGGGATTATCATAATGGATCTGGGGAACATTGTAATAGCTAGTTACAAAAGTTTGCACATGACACAAAACCTGGAGGAACAGTTGTGATGGAAACACAAATAAAAATACTACAGAGCTATCTGCTTTAATTAGCGGACTGGACAGTGAAACATGATATGAATCTCAGTCTAGATCAAGGTAAAGTCTTACATAGAAACATAGGTGCAAATAATCTGTTGGCAGAAAAGGACCTCCTGGCCCACCTATTCTGCCCAAAAGTCCCTATCTATTGTGCCAACATAGACCTTAAGTGATCTATGGCCTACCCCTGCCCCCAACCCTATTACTAAGGCCTCCTGTACCTATCCATGCATGTTTGAAACTCACTCACCATTTTGGTACCCACCAGTTCTGCTGGGAGTCTGTTCCAGGTGTCCACTACCTTTTCTGTAAAGAAGTATTTCCTTACATACCCTTTATGACTCCTCCTTCCATCTTTATATGATGCCCTTTGTTCTTGAACATCTCTTTCTGTGCATATGCCACAATCATGTACCTTATTGATACCTTTGAGATGTTTGAATGTCTCTATCATATCTCCCCTTTCTCTCCTCTCCTTCAGCAAGTACATATTTAATTCCCTGAGTCTTTCCTTGTATAGCTTCTGATGCAGACAATGCACCATCTTGTTGCTCTTCTCTGTACTGTCTCCATCTGCTCTATGTCTTTCTTTAGATGGGGCCTCCAGAACTGGATACAGTTCTCCAGGTGGGATCTCCCCATAGATCTATAAAAGGGTAAAACTACCTCCCATTTTCTGTGGGTGATACTCCTCCCTATGCATCCCAGCATCCTACAGTCCTTTCCCACTGCCCTATCACACTGCTTTGCTACCTTCAGGTCATCAGATATGATGATCCCCAGATCCCTTTCCTGATTTTGTGGTCAGTAGCACCTCACCCCAACTGATATGATGCCCTTGGGTTTCTGTACCTGATTTGCATAATTTTACACTTCCTGGCATTGAATCCCAGTTGCCAAACCCTTGACCAGTAGTCCTCCAGCCTTTTAAATCTTCCTTCATTCTTTCCACCCCCAGGAGTGTCCACTCTGTTGCAGATTTTTGAGTCATATGTGAACAGGCATACCTTTCCTTCCAGCCCTTCTGTGATGTCAGTAATAAAGACATTGAGGAGGACCAGTCCCAGTATTGACCCTGTGGCACTCCACTGGTTACTTTACCTTCTTCCAAGTGAATACCATTTACCACCACCCTCTGAGTTATGTTACTTATCCAACTTCGTACCCATTCTACTATCTTTGGACAACTTGTTTACCAGTCTTCTGTGTGGAATGGTGTTGAATGCCTTACTGAAATCCAGGTAGGCTACTTCCACTGCTCTTCCCTTATCCACCTCCTTGGTAACCCAGTCAAAAAACTCTATCAGATTAGTTTTGCAAGATCTCTGCCCAATAAACTCAGTGTGACTCGGATCTCGTAATTCACTGGTATTGAGGTATTCTCTAATTCTTTCTTTAAGCAGTGTTTCCGTAACCTTGCCCACCACCGAGGTCAGGCTTACTAGTCGGTGGTTTCCTGCCTCCTCTCCATTACCACTTTTGTGCAACAGGACCACATCTGCCCTCCTCCAGTCCCCAGGAACTTCCCCCATATCCAGTGATGGACTGAACAGGGTAGTCAGAGGTGCAGTCAGTTCCTCCTTTAGTTCCTTTTGTATCCTGGGGTGGACCTTGCTGGGCCTATTGCCTTGTCCACTTTCATTTTTTCTAGTTCCCTGAGGACTCTCTTCTCTTTAAAAGGGCTGGAGTTCACCTCCATTCCCTTAATGCCCTTCTCCACTATATGTAGCCCATCACCTGTCCCTTCCTTCATAAATAATGAACAAAGGTACTTGTTCAATATGTCTGATTCCTTTTGGTCCTTTTCCACCCCCCCCCACCTTCCCATTTAAGTCTCACAATCCCTGCCTTACTTTTCTCCCTTTCGCTTATGTGCCTAAAGAATGTTTTAGCCACATTTTTTGCTAACTTGGCAATGTTTTCCTCAGTTTGTGCTTTTGATCTCCTTACTGCTATCCCTGCCTCCCTTTGTTTTTCTTAATAACTCTTCCTATCCTTCTCCTTCTGTGTCGACTTGCAGCTTTTCAATGCCTGCTTCTTTTCCACTACTTTCTCTTCTACTTCCTTGGAGAACCATAGTGTTCTTCTTCTTCTTCTTGCTCTTTTTTACCTGCATGACACAGAGGATTGTTGCCTTCTCAATGGCCTTCCTTATTTTTTCCCATTCTTCCTCTACTCTACCTGTTTGCCCTATTTCTGCCAGGTCATTCCTGAGGCTCTCTCACATTTTCTTGAAATTGACCCTCCTGAAGTCCAGACCCCTCGTTTTAGTGCAGTTAGTTTCTGGCCTGTTCCTTATGTTGAACCACACTGTATGATGATCACTGGTCCCCATGTTGCTTTCCACTCTGACATCAGCAACACTGTCCCTATACAACAGTATCATGTCCAGTATCACCCCTACTGAGTGTGTTTGTTAACTTGTTGCCTGAGGAATGCCCTCTGCAGGAGTATAGGATTTCTGTTTCTAACTGATGCTGTGGCAGGGAGGCTCCATTCATATCTGGGAGACTGAAGTCCCCACTTGTAGTACCTTACCCTTGTTAGCCATCCCTTGGATTTCTTCTAACATATTCTTGTCATCCTCCTCCCCTGCGCTGGAGGTCTGTAGATCACCCCTACTAAAATAGCGCTCCCCTCCTTGTCTCCAGGGTGACCCACAGTACCTTTACATTACTTTGCCCCCCCCCCCATATTTCTGTGGCCTTTATGACCTCCCACACATAAAAAGCCACCCTCCTCCCTTTTTCCCCACCCTGTCCCTCCTGAATAACGTATATCCTAGTATGGCTAAATCCCATTCCTGGTTTTCATTGCACCAGGTCTCTGTAATTGCCACTATGTCCAGGTCCCCTGTTGCCATGGTGGCCTCTAAGTCTGCCATTTTGTTGCCCAGACTTTGAGCATTAGCACACATGGATCCCCATTTTGTACTGCCACCTCCTCTCTTCTTGTCCTTTTGCCCTCCTCCTTTTCCTCCACCATTTTTTATCCTCTTTCCCCTTCCCTCTTCCTCATTGTTACCTATTTGTGTTTATTCCCTTTTGGTCTCCTCACCTTCGGGTATCCCATTTTGACCCTGTGTTTATGGGGGACAGACAATGCCTTCTTTCCTTATTCTGCCTCCTCAGCTAATTTAAATGCCTCCTAATGTAGCATTTAAACTGTTCACAGAGGATCTCAGTTCTCCTCCTGGAGGGATGCGGGCCATCACCCCAGTACAGGTCTCTGTCCCTCCAGGTGGAGTCGCAGTCCCAATGAATCCAAATTCTTTTTCTCTGTACCATTTCTTCAACCATAAGTTGATGTCCCCAGTGTGGAGCCTCCTGTCCTTCCCATTGTCATGGACAGGTAGCACCTCTGAGACAGTAACAGATTGTGCTACTTGCCAGACCACTAGCCAATTTCCTGAACTCCTCCTAGGCTGTTTCTGGCCTCTTTCCAACCATGTAATTTGTCCCCAGGTGGACAATGACATCTAGTTCTCCCTCCCTTCCTGCCTCCTCAGTGATCCTAAGGATCCTCCTTCCATTCTTGTGAGCTGTGGTACTGGGAAGGCACCTTACCACCCTCTCCTTGTCCCTCCCTGTTCCCAGCTGTATCCCCCTTACTAGTGAGTCCCCCACCAGGATTCTCTTCCTTCTTCTCTGGGGTCCTGTGCTACCCCCATCTTTGGGGTCTCCACCCTGGAAGACCTCCACATCGGTCCCTGTCACAACTTCAGGTGCCTCTGTGGGACAGTCCCACCCTGCCAGTGTGGCACAGGAGTTCTGTAGTGATATGGGATATGGGATATGCCTATGTCTACCACCCTAACACTCCCCAAGCCACCATTGTCCAGCTGCGCCACCTTCTTGACATTCTCTGAGGAAGTGGAGTTTAGTTTTGTAAAATAAAGAGAATGAAAAGTATCACATTAATAATCAATAATTTCAGCAATACAATTCTGTTCAAGAGGTTGCAGGAAAGCCAATAAAAATACAATGGTGAATTTTGCAAACTCTTCATGTGCAAAAGTAAAAGTATTTTTGGGGGTCTTTACTCCTTACTGAGTATCAATATTGCAAAAACAGAACACAGAAAAAGCAATATACACAATAAGTATTGATCTTAGCTATACTTTAATACCTTGATCATATAATAATTGGAGGAGAATCAAGCTTAAATACTTTTACATTTCTAAACAGATTATGTAGACACTTATAGTATTTTTCTAAGTTATATGAAGTACAAATATAATTATTTTGAGAGGTACTTCATACAAGATATGTCTGGATAAGTTTACTACCATGCAATAATTTTCTAAGGGGCTCCCCAGTTAGCTATCCAGCATTCTAGTTGTTTTCTTTTATAGCTATAGTTACTTTTCCAGCTTAGAAACATAGAAACATAGAAGTTGAGCAGATAAGGACCAAGGCCCATCCAGTCTGCCCATTTCTTTTTCTACCTTATAAATGTGCCATCGGCCTTTGCTCTGTCAGTGGCCTATCTATTCATAGTCATTTGTATTGCTCCCTTATGCCTATCCCATGCCTGTTTGAAGCCCTGCACTGTATTCATAGCCACCACTTCTTGTGGTAAGCCATTCCATGCATCCACCACCCTTTCTGTGAAAAAGAATTTCCTCACATTCCCCCTTAATCGGCCTCCCTCTAATCTCATGCTGTGTCCTCTTGTCCTGCTATTTTTCTTATATTTAAACATGTTAGACTCTTTCACCTTGTTTATGCCCTTAAGGTGTTTGAATGCCTCGATCATATCACCTCTCTCCTCCTTTGCTCAAGGGTATACATATTGAGCTCCTTTAATCTGTCCTCATATGTCTTCTGATGCAGTCTCTGCACCATTTTGGTTGCCCTTCTCTGGACTGCCTCAATTTGGTTAATGTCCTTGTGAAGGTGTGGCCTCCAATACTGCACGCAGTACTCCAGATGGGGCCTAACCAGTGTCTTGTACAGAGGGATTATTACCTCCCTCTTACGACTTGTGATACCCCTACTAATACACCCTAACACCGCCCTAGCCTTACCTACTGCTTTAGAGGTCTGCTTGGATGATTTTAGGTCATCAGTGATGATGATGCCCAAGTCTCTTTCTTCCTTTGTGACTGCTAGCAACTCCCCTCCCAGCCTATAGGTGGCTTCAGGGTTTCTCTTCCCTATGTGCATGATTTTGCACTTCTTTGCATTAAATCCCAGTTGCCACTCTTCTGACCATTCTGCTAGTTTATCCAGATCTCTTCTCATTCTGCCCACCCCATCTGGATCATCTACTCTGTTGCAGATCTTGGTGTCATCTGCAAACAGACAAGCCTTACCCTCTAGTCCATCTGCAAGGTCACTAATGAAGATGTTGAAGAGGACTGGCCCCAGGACTGATCCTGAGGTACCCACTTGTGACTTGCATCTCTTCTGACTGTATACCATTTACCACCACTCTCTGTTTTCTGCCCGTCAACCAGTTTGCCACCCAGTTGACCAACTTCTGACCCACCCCGAGCCTACCCAGCTTATTTATCAATCTTCTATGTGGAACAGTGTCAAAAGCTTTGCTGAAGTCAAGGAGCGACATCAACTGCTCCCCTTGGTCCACCACTCTGGTTACCCAGTCAAAGAAATCTATGAGATTAGTTTGACAGGACCTTCCTTTGTAAACCCATGCTGTCTTGGATCCTGTGCCCTATGGATTCCAGGTGTTGCACTATCCTTTCCTTAAGGAGTGCCTCCATAATCTGCCCACTACTGAGGTAAGACTGACTGGTCTGTAGTTCCCCTCCTCCCTGCTACCACTCTTGTGGAGCGGGATCACATAAACCCTTCTCCAGTCTTCTGGGACCTCTCCTGTGCTCAGAGACTCACTAAACAATTCTGCTAATGGCTCTGCTAGTTCCTCCTTTAGCTCCTTAAGTACCCTGGGATGTATGCCATCAGGTCCCATTGCCTTATCCAGCCTGGAGCTTAGCAAGCTCTTGTAGGACCCTTTCTTTTGTGAAGGGAGTAGTGCTCACCTCCTCCCCCTGTGTCCATGATGCTGAGCTGTGGGCCCTGCCCTACCTTCTCTTCAGTAAATACTGAGCAAAAGTATCTATTTAGGATAGATGCCTTTACAGGGCCTCCTCCTCACATGCTCCCTTTCTCCATTAAGCTTAGCAATACCCCTCTGGACTTTCTCCTTTCACTAATGTATCTATAGAAAGTCTTGTCACCTTCTTTACTGTTCGTGCTAGTGTTTCCTCAGTTTGGGACTTTGCCTGCCTTACTGCCTTACCTGCTTCCCTTAGGCAGTTTGGTATGCCCTCACTATCTTCATCCCGCTGTGTTCCCTTATATTTCCTGAAGGCCAGCCTTTTTGGCTCTGACCTTTTCTGCTACTGTATTTGAGAACCAAAGTGGTTTCCTTCTTCTTTTGCACTTCCTTTTCTGTCTAACACAATGGGATGTTGCTTCAAGTATTGCATCCTTAATGCTTGCCCACTTTGCCTGTACCCCTCACCTGTGTTTCTTTTTGCCAGGGCTAGCTTAACTCTGTTGGCCATCTTATCAAAGTCAGCTCCTCTGAAGTCCCATATTTTTGCCTTGGAATGGGATGATTTAGATGTAGTAGCCAAATTGAACCATACCATGTGATGGTCACTGGCCCCCAGGTGACCTTCTACCTGGAGATCTGTGATCCCTTCTTTGTTAGTCAGTACTAGATCTAGGATAGCCCTGTCTCTTGTGGGTTGCTGTACCAGCTGTTTGAGGCCCTCCCCCTGCAGGGAATCCACTATGAGTCTAGTTCTGGCAGATGTTCCTGCTGGTATTGACCAATCTGTATCCGGCATGTTGAAGTCTCCATTATCAGAACCTCCCTTTAGCTGTCATGTTTTGTATATCTTCTAACAGTAATGTGTCTATGTCCTCCCTCTGGTCTGGGGGCCTGTAGACAACCCCAGTTCTTATGGCTGTCCCATTTCCTGTTTCCAGGGTGACCCCAGTTCTTCTGGCTCCGTATGTGTATTCTGAATTTCTGTAGCTTTGATATTTTCATTAACATACAGGGCCACCTCCCCCTTTGCACCTCGGTCTCTTCTGAACAATACATAGCCAGGTACTGAAGTCTCCATGGTGGTTACTGGTAAACCACGCCTCACTAATTGCTACTATGTCCAGTTTAGCCTCTGACATTATTGCCTGCAGGTCTGGGATCTTATTTCCCAGGCTGTGAGCATTTGTGTACATGATTTTCCATTGGCCAGATTTTTGGTGTGTTAGTTGTTGGGTGAAGTTTGGCATTACCCCTGTGCGTCGTATGGGGAGACAAACCTTTTTTCTTACCTGGTGATGCAAATGAACGGCAAACATGCTGAATTCCTGTTTGACCACTAGCTGAGGGGGGAGGGGTGTTCTTCCCATTCGACGTATGGGGTGCTGCACCCCTCTCCCCATTTGCTAGTTTAAATATTCTGCAAAGATGTCAAACTTCTGCCCCAATGCACTGACTCCCTCTTTAGTCAGATGCAGTCCATCAAATTTAAAGAACTTTCGCTCCCAGAACTGTTGCCAGTTCCTACAAATCTGTGTCCTTTTTCCTGGCACCAGCCCTTGAGCCATGTGTTTAGGTCCCCTATCTCCCCTTCTCTGACCTTCCGTCCATCTGCTCCCTCTCCAGACTGGCAGGATCTCAGAGAAGGAGATGCCGGATGAAATAGATGATAGTATGTCACCCAGCCTAATCAGGTGTTCCATGGTCTCCACAGCTGACCGGCTGGTGAGATCATTAGTCCCTATGTGTACTAGGACATCAATGTTTTCTCCTGCTTTGTGAACAATTTATAATGCGGTCAGTGTCTCTCCATGCTGATGTACCTTGGAGACATCTGACCATCACCCTGGCTGGAGATGGGTATCAACTCCCGAATCATGGAGTCCCCTATGATCAGAAGTTTTTGGATTTCCTTTGTGCTTGTTTTGTTTTTGTTCCTGATTTGGGTGAGTTTTGTTGTGCTAGCTCCTGTGCCTGCAGTGTCCTGTTCTGCAGTGTCTTCTGCCTCTTTATTTGATTTCAGAGATAGAGGCAGATACCTGTTTGTAGTGTTTATATGGTTTTGGAGGTAATGTGTTGGAGAGCAGAGAGTGATGGGGCACCTGATTTGCTCCTCCTAACCACCTGCCAACCTCCTGGACCAACTACCCTCTGCGGTCGAGGTTTTTCTGTTGGATGCTGGGGAAATGGCGGTGGTTCTTATAATGTATTTCCTTCAATATGAAATTTGAGGCGGCAATCTCTGCCCATGCTGCCCGGAGCTGAGCCCTAAGATCTCCAAAGGCCCAGCATGTAGCACAGTGTCCTAAATCCTGTAAGACTGTCCTTCTGAAAATTGTTCCACAGTACCTGCAGTTAATGAAATCCATTCCAAATAAGTTGCTGGGTTTGTAACCTAGTCAGAGTAATTAGAAGGAGAAAAAAGGAAAAAAAATGCAAGTAATGGTTTAATTGTGCTTTGTTTAACTTGTTATAGCAAGTTAAATTACTAGTGCCCCTGTAAATGAGATCACCTTGTGGAGGCCCCACTGATCTGCCCCTTCCTGCTCTGCCACAGGAAATGTTACAACTGTGGTACCCTATAAAGGAGTGTAGCGGGGTGGTTGGGGATGGGGTGGGTGGCTGGGCCCTTCCCTGCCTAAAAGAAGAACCACGGACGAAAGAACAAGGAGGTAGAGCAGAAACAATCAGTCAACAACAAATGCAGTAACCCTGAAAGCTTATCCTAATGTTAGATAAAACTGTAAAACCTGTAAAGCACCACCTGTAATAATTTCAGAGAAGATATACACTGTAAGAAACACTTTGCTCCAGAGAAAAATAAAGCAGTAACAGAAGATATACCTTGCAAAAGACAATTTGAATCAGCTTATCTAAATCAGCTATAAGATTTATCCATTGATTATATGTGGGAGAATTAGTACTTTTCCAATGTTAAAGAATACATTTATTAGCATTTATCACATACAGTTGCAACAGTTTTAATTGTGGTCAAATAAGCATCTCTAAAAAAACGAAGTAGGATAATTTCCTTATTCACTTCTATGGACATACCCAAAATGAATGTTATTATGTCATTGTTTTTTTCCTGAATGGTTTTATTTTTCTACATGTCAAAAACATATGTACTATGTTTGCATTTGAAGAGCTGCATCAAGGGCATTTATCCAAAATGTTAGGGTTCACCTCATTAAGTTTGTTAACAGTATGATATGGTCTATGTAACATATTTTATTTAACCCTTTGAGAACTGAATATGTGTGAACGTATATAGATTCTGGAAGTATATATACGTCCACAGTCTACTATCTGTTGTAATTTAGAGATGAAAGACATATATAATAAATTCATGATCTCTTTCATTCCATATCTGAAAAAGAGATTCCCAGATATAGTTCCCATCTAATTTTCAAAGATAGCAAGTTTGTACTATTTAAAATAACAATGTACGATAGCTTGTAGATAGCAGTTTTGGTAAGGGTGGGTTTGATAACATTAGATCTTGAATAGGTGAAAAGGGTGGAGAGTTCAATGAACAATTTGTTTTCTTAACATATTCCTGTAGCTGGAAATATCTGAAAAGATGAGAATGAGGGATTCAAAATTCTTCTTGTATTTGTGTGAAAGTTTTAAATAAATTCTTGTTATAACATTGGATTAATTGAGTCAATCCATTTGTCTTCCGGAGCTTGAATTCAGGGACCCAAATGATGGTGTGAAGGTAAAATTAGCAATCATGGGCATTGCAGAGCTGATTTTACAACTCCATTTGATTTTATTATAGACTTTTTGCCACACAATATATGTGTTAAGGGCAACAGCTCTTTATATTTTACTTTGGGCAAGCATAAATTGATTCAACCCCCTTAGTAATCACCTGATGCATCATAGCCAGATCCTATTTAATATCTGATGCCCAGTCTGTGGGTTTATTATTTCTGGTTTCACCCTCAGAACGTGCCTGTCCAAGTGTGCTCATCATTAGGGCACCAAGATTTAAATTTGCCACCTGCTTTTTATGCGAGGGGCTGTGCCCTGTGCTCTCCACACATCTGCATGCCTCCCCCAACTAAAGATTCTAACTCTGGGGGTGGCAAACCTCAGGGAAGGGGCAGTGAATTTAGAATTTTGGTGCCCTATTGATGGGTGCACTCAGACAGGCAGACAGATGGCTGGCAGTTATTATTTCCAGTACTTTGTTGTGGGGCCATAATATCAAAGGCAATGGCTCCCTTTTACCCTTGACTTTCATTGTCACATCAGACAAAATTATTGCTTTTTATCTGAGAATTTATAATAAACGGGGATTGTGATCTTGTTGAGCCTGCAGTCTGAAGTGTAAAGGAGTCAGAGGTATCAAGCACATTTGGTGGCATCTGGAGGTATTGGCAGAGGAGTCAGAAGGAGAGGAGAGGAGATATTATTTTATTAAATTCATAAATAAGCCTTATCTCTTTTTCTGCATATAATAATGGCAGGGGTTTGCTTAGGCAGCCATAACAGGATATCTATTTCTGATGTAAGGGTTGTATTGGCCTTGTTCCCAACTGCTCTTTTACAAAAATGTATTTGAAGCAGGGGGCTGAGAGGTTACAAGGAGATTACAAGGTAAATTTACGGTTCCCTCTTTATCCATTTCCAGTATTTGATTTGCTTCTTCTCCTGCAGAGCGTTCCTTCCCTTACATCCTATGTAATGACTGGTGTAGGTGTAAGGGGCTGAGCTTGACCAATGTCCTGGTCTGTCGTGATTCCTTTGCTTGTGTCTGAGAAGGGTGGTTCATCTTCCTCAACTGTAGGTTCAGGATTAAGATCAGGGTAATCATTCTCAGCCATTGACTGAACCAGAACCCTCACTACATTGGATAAAATGTTTGTGTTCAGGAATATCGTCAGACCTTTGCTTTTACCAGTGCTCAATTAAGCAGGAGGTAAGTTTAAATCTACTATGTCTGTTCTAGCCCCCTGAGTGTGGTCTCTTCAGTCGTCAACAGAACAGGGACTGGGGCAGTGGTAATATCCATAACTGAAGCAGTACTATCATCTCATTTACTTTTAAATCAGTGGCAGCTTTATGGATATCACTAGAAGTGGTGGCATTTGTATTTTTGGAGATACCTGCCTTGACCCTGCAGCTGTGGTTTGGATTTTGGCTGCAGCCCATCCTGCCTTAATCTCTCTTCTCTGATGGTGTTCTGGGTGCAAGAGCTCTGTAATATCATTGGTCCATCTGTAGATGGAGCAGGACATGTCCAGGACTGTGAGAAGAGTAATTCACAGTTTTTTAGTCTTTTGGCTTATTAGTAACTTGTTGCTAGCTGTATAAAATTAACCTAATAGCACAACTTAAGTGGAAAAAAAATGAAGAAAGAGTATACAGAGGCAATTAAAGTATTATTAAGCATCACAATAGACCCAACTTCACTTAGAGTACACTGCTCCACTGGCCAACTTGGATGTATCAGGGACAAACAGAACTAAAACAGAAATATTGCAATTATACAGAAGCTTGATGAGGCTGCAGGTGGACTATGCAACCCAGCTCTTGACACCTTATGAAAGAATGAGGCAGAGTTATTGGAGAAAGTTCGGTAAAGAGCAATAGTGACAGAGAATTTGTCAGCAGAAAAAGACAGCCTTGACCACCCAGTCTGCAGAGATGTTCCCTGTCTAATGTGCCTCCACAGACCCTAGCTGGTCTCCAGTGCCCCTTCAACCTCCTTGCCTCTTTTCTAAAATACCCCAATGTCAATATTGTGCATGCTTGATGCCCACCACCGTTTTAGCCTCAAGCACTTCTGCTGGCAGTTAGTTCCAGTTATCTACCACTTTTTCAGTGAAGAAATATTTCCTCACATCTCACTTGATCACCACCTCCTCCAGCTTTATTGCATGCCTCCTGGTCCTGGTGATCTTTCTCATTTGTAAGAGAATCTCACTCTGCACCTGTTGACCCTTGTGTGAGATATTTGAAGGTCTCCATCATTTCACCTCTCTCTGTCTTCTCTTCCAGGGTGTACATGTTGAGATCCCTCAGTCTCTACTATTAGGGCTTCTCATGTAAACCTTGCACCATTTTAGTTGCCCTCCTCTGGATGCCTCCACCCTGTCTATGTCTTTTCTGAGTTACGGTCTCCAAAACTATACACAGTACTCCAGGTGGGGCCTCATCAGTGAGCAATACAGTGGCAACACCACTTCCATCCTCATGATGGACATACCCCTCCTTATGCAACCCAGCATCCCACTAGCCCTAAATGCACTACTTTTTCCCACTGTCCTTCTATGTTGAGGTCCTCAGACATGATAGCCCCAGGGTTCCTTTCCATTTTACGGCTGTGGGCAGAGCCTGCAGCCATTTTGGGATCAATCATGTTTTACAAAAAATGGCTGATTATGGAACCTTCTGTTGGACTTTTGGAAGTATCCTTCTGAAAGTCCAACAGAGCTTGAAACACTCCACCACAATCGGCTGTTATGGAATAACAGTCACACTATTTCGGCTGTTACCTCCATACTCCGGGGCAAGAACTGCACATGCGTGACTTGCACGCATGCCCAGTTCCATTGGAGCCACCATGTTATGAAAGGCAACATGTCCCACAACATGTATTCGCAAGTGCCACACATGTGCAGTTGTGTTGTCACCACCATCTTTCGGATGGCAATCTGCCCACATCTTCCCACTGCTCCTATCCTCCCCTGTCCCTCCCAGCACCAGCAGCAAAGAACACCCTCCCTCTGCTGCTGTCCTCCCCACTCCCTTTGTTCCCCATCCCCGTGCTGACATCAGGGTGCCCAATCCCTGTGTCTGCATTATGTACCCCCAACTCAAGTTGCACACTGAGAGCCCCACCCCAGTGTGCCCCAAACATGTGGTCCCCATGCCAACATCAGGTGCCCCGTTCCACGTGTCAGCATTATGTGCCCCCCAACTCATGTGGCACACTGGGAGCCCACTCCCAGTGTGCCCAAATTAATGTTTTTTTTTTCATTTTTACTGTGCCAACATTGGGGTTCCCAATCCCTGTGTCAGCATCATGTACCCCCCCAATTCATATGGCACACTGGGAGACCACCCCAGTGTGCCCAAAGGTAAGCTTTTTTCTTGTAAATAAAGAAGACCATCCTCCAACATGTTTTTTTTCATGTGAAAAAGAAAATGGTCCCTCGTCATCGCCCAGTCCCCCCTCCTCCCCTTCCACACCCACCCACTGAGTACCCACCGCCCCACAACCCCCCATGCCCCATACTCACCTCCAGAGGTTGACGCTGTCATCTTCTCTGGGCTGGGACACATCTGCACTCTTCAAAGCTGAACTGCAAACTGAAGAATCAAAGGTAAGCATGCTATACTGGCAGTCAATGGGGTTTTAAACTTATGCTGATAAATCAGCCATTGTTTGGAATTTCAGATCAAAATTTTCAACATGGGGTTCTTGGGATGCCACCTCATGAACACTGTCACAGTCCTTTCAAGACCAATTAATGAAACAACAGTATCACTGTTCATGAGGTGGGGTCCAAAAAAGCCCATGTTGCAAATTTGGTGAAAAAAGTCCAAAAAATGACTGTGTTACAAGCGTATGCCGTGTAGTTTCTATGCACGCTCCTAACTTCACCAGTTTTTAATATTTTCACTCCAGATTTTCAACATTGCCATTTTTGCACACCTCCTTATTAACAGTACAGTTGTCATTTTTCACATCCTGCCTGAAACATGTTTTTGCACTTGTGGCACAGAATGGTGCAGTTGCTCTGTGAAATCACCTTCCAGGACAAGTGAATAAAGTGATACTGGCACTCTTCATGAGGTGGAGTCCCAAAAAGGCCATGTTGAAAATTTGGTGCAACACCTCCAAAAGACGGTCAAGTTACACTCGGGCATTCAATATTCTTTATGCACACGTGTACTTTGATCTTTTGGTCACTCTTCACAGCCATATCAGCTTTGCCTAGACCTTGTTGGTGACTGTCAGTATCTCCCGTCCTGTACTGAGCTCATGGGTTACTATAACCTAGGTGCATGATTTTGCACTTTTTGGCACTGAACTCCAACTGCCATGCTTTTCACCACTCCCCGAGCCTCCTTACATCCCTGTGCATTCTCTCCATCCCCTCCTGAGTGAGGCATACCATCCCTTTCAGTTCTTCTGCAATGTGCCCTATGAAGACATTAAGAAGGACTGGTCCCAGTACTGAGTCTGTGGTACCCTGCTAGTCACTCTCCCATTGTTAGAGTGAGTGCCATTAACCACCACTGTCTGTCTCTTAACTATTAATCAGCTTCTAACCCAGTTCACCACTTTGGATCCCACGCCTAGTATTTCTTTTTCTGACTCCTGTGTGGCACAGTGTTGAAGTCCATGATTTTCAGTGAAGATGATGTGGGACTTGGATAAAATGACTTATGAGGAAAGACTAAGAGAAACAGGGTTAAACATCTTGGAAGCAAAGAGGATCAGAGGAGTCTTGTTGCTATTATATGACATTGACAGATATGTCAAATTAAAAACAGAGTTAATTAGTGTTAAACTTGAAACAGAGGAAAGATTACAACTTAAGAGGACATAAGAGGCATTGCCCCCTGAATCCTCCCCCAGGAATGATGGATACTACACCGTTTTAACTTATTGGTTGCTCATTGGCAAATTTATTCATGGCACAAAAGACTATATTTACAAACCATATAAATTTGAATTCACAATCCAATTGACATCAAATTTCTTTCAAATTTTCCTGGCTCCGGCCTTTGTCTTTCTTCTGGTCATTTCTTCCAACTTGAGTTCAGGGCCTGGACACTGTGAATCTGGCCCCCTCCTTCACACCAGAACCAGGCCAGTTCCACTTACCCAGGCTTTCGCCCTCCAGACCTAGACACTTCTGAATCTGGCACCTGGACCTATCCCCCTCCCTGCTTTACCACCACGTCTGGGTTCTTTGTCCCCAGCCCGTGTATCCTACCCATCTCCCCCCCTTTCTTCCCCCCTGCTCCCCCCTTTTTCTTTCTTCCCCCCATGGGCACATGCCTCTCCTGCCAGGGACTCTGACCCAGCCCCATGGCCCAATGCTGCTTCCCCACAGTAACATACACATCTGGCCCTATGCCCAGAACCCTAGGGCACTCAATCTGCCCTCCAGTTCCTTCCTTTGTGCTATAATTGCCTCAGTACCTTCCTTAATAAGGGTGGGAGGGTGGGAAAATTCCCAGCAAAGAGGTCATCCTGCCTGAGCCCTGGCCTAATATACCCCTAATAGGCCTCTGGTCAGGACCCCCTTTGGGCGCTGCCCCCAGCCAATCCCTGGGGCTCTGGCTTGCCCTTGTCATTTTACCCTTTTCCTGCCTGGTGATGTCACTAGGCCCTCCCCCTCTATCCTCTGTTCCCTTCCCCCTCATATGCACTTCTTCCTGGTAGGGATCACTGGACAACCTGGCCTGCCTTTTAGTGGCAAGCCCCATTGTCCCCTGAATCCCCCCCCCCCAGGAATGATGAACACTACACCATTTTAACTTGCTGGTTGCTCATTGGCAATTTTATTCATGGCATAAAAGACTATATTTATTAACCATATAAATTTGAATTCACAATTCAATTGACATCAAATTTCTATCAAATTTTCCTGGCTCCGGCCTCTGTCTTTCTTCTGGTCATTTCTTCCATCTTGATTTCAGGGCCCAGACACTGTGAATCCGGACTCCTCTTTCACACCAGAACCAGGCTGGTTCCACTTACCGGGGCTTTCACCCTCTAGACCCGGACACTTCTGAATCCGGTGCCTAGACCTATCCCCCTCCTCACTTTACTACCACATCTGGGTTCTTTGTCCCCAGCCCGTGTATCCTACCCCCTACCCCTTTCTTCCCCCCCACTCCCCCCTTTCTCTTTCTTCCACTGCCCCACCTCCAGCTTGCGATGGATGAAGGGGCTCCCCCCTTGCGGGCAAGTATCTCAAACTTTTTTTGGCTATTTCATCCACTAGCTCCCCAACTGGCATGAAGAATAGGCACATGCCAAATTCCAAATGCCCCCCATCACATCTGTATGCCTCAACCTGGTCAAAGGAACTGTCCTTGTGTTGCAGGTGCATGCCCCCCATTTCAAATACTGCCTTTGCTATCCTCCTATTCAGACATTTTCTGACCTTCTCAATCAGCCAGATGTCTTTGACCCCTCTCCATCTTGCCGGGAGGTGACATATCGGACCAGCCGATTGTCACCCTCAGCCACCACCCTTTAATCTTTTCCAAGTCTTTCAGGATGTTCTGCCCCAGTTCCTCCCATGGCAGCCCCCCCAATTCATTGCCCCCTCCAAGTGTATGATAATGTGGTCCGGCGTACCCCACTGCACCCTTAGCTCACCCAATAGTGGCAGAGGTTGCGCCCACCTCATACCCCAATGCCCTTCCATAGCACCCTGATGTGCTCAGTATTATATCTCAACTCTGCTACCTGGAAGTGGTGACCACCCACCTTTTTGCCCAATAGATGAGTGCCCCACTATCCAAACTTTCCTCTTGGAACCTGCCATGGAGACAAGATAAAACCCCTGACATAACTCTTGTAGCAGCTGGACTTCCAGCACCCAACCTTCTTTACCTCTTCTACTGCAGTCCATTTTCTGCTGCCTCTGTGGCTTGAGTCGCTGTTATAAACCCTGACATACTTCTTGTAGCAGCTGGACTTCCAGCACCCAACCTTCTTTACCTCTTTCACTGCAGCCCCTTTTCTGCTGTCTCTGTGGCTTGAGTCACTGTTATAAACATTGACACACCTCTTGTAGCAGGCTGGCTTCCAGTGCCCTGCCTTCTTTACCTCTTCCACTGCAGCCCATTTTTCTGCTGCCTCTGTGGCTTAAGTCATTGTTATAAACCCTGACATACCTCTTGTAGCAGCTGTGCTTCCAGCACCCAACCTTCTTTATCTCTTCCACTATAGCACCTTTTTCTGCTGCCTCCATGGCTGCCCCACTGCTAAAGGAATGCGTGGCAAATTCACTTGGGTCTTCCTCAATGAAACCCAGGGCCCTCTTCAGTACTGCCCCCACCTGAAAACTGGTGACTGGGGAGCCATCCCCCTGCCTGCAAAAGGCCCCCCTGACCCTCTCTCAGGTGCTCACGTATGCATCCAAAGCCCCACTGCACAGCTGGTGGACTGTGGCTGCCTTACCAATGACACCTTGGTCCCCCTCCTCCTTTGGTCTGTCCTGGACCTGGCCAGGTCAATGACCACTCTGTCTGGCCCCCCCAGATGTCCTTGTGCTGCAAAGCTTGTACAGCAGCTGTTTTCCGTGGGGCCACCACTTCCCCCACCCAGAAGGCCCCTGCCACCATGACCGCAAAGAGAGCCCTGAACAGGACCACCTCTTGGGCAGAGGTGCACCCCTGCTGTGTCGCCCCTAGTACTATTCCAGCAACTGTCCTCTGATGGAATGCCTCCCATCTGTCCTGGCAATCTGTTCCCTCCACCAGCCTGCAACCATTCTTTTTACTGCCCTGCTGGCCACTACGTTGGGCCAACCCCTGTCCTGGCATACTCAACTGATGCCAGCCAGGTGTACTACTACTGTGGCATGGGCCAGTGCTTCTTCAGACTTCTCCACTATAAACTTCCTTACCTGCTCTTCCTGGGCCAGTTCGTCTCTGCCCCACCCATGCTTCCTCCTTAATTCCTGGAATCTCACCCACCCTGCTTCATAGGCCCTCAATGTGTTGGCTGACCAGGAACCATGGTACAGTGCCCTGGTTGTGCCCCTCCAGCCTCCCATAACCATCCTTTTCAAGTTATTAAGCCTCTTTCTGATTTAGTATTTGTAACCCTTCCTGCACCCTCGAGGTGCTCCTGTTGAAATTGCTGTGCTCCCGCAGTTAGGAGTTGAGATTCCTCAGCCCCCCACATCTCCAGAATGAGTACTTCAGCCTCCCCTACAATTCAGCTACCAACAGATCAAAGGCACTGCATCCTGTCCTACCTGTCCCACATCCATGTCTTTCCTTCAGCTTACCTCAGTCCTACAGGGCCTTCACCATTACCTGGCCACCTTAGCCCCCCCGACCTAGGAAGAGAGGGGATACATATCCTCCTGTGTCTGGTAGATTGGCTGCTAAAAGACATATCATAGGCTTCGGTGTGACCAGCAACTTCAGTAGCACTGGAACTGTTGCCGTAGCATGGGACTGTAGTCAGACCACTGAAACATTCCTATATTGCTGGGGCTGGCACCCCAAAGATTGGGGTTGGAAATGCTCTATGCTGGATACCAATCCCCTCTGGTCCATAATGCAGCTGGACTCATGACATCCTTCCTCACCCTCTACAGGTGACCCAGCAGGCCCTGAGCCCTTAAAGTGATCCTCTCTGTTTTGCTCATATTAAACCAATCCTCTTATGAAACTATTGCTCTCCTTAGCTATCTAGTAGCTGACCTGGCTTATACCCCCCAAGTGTAACTTTAATTGGCTGCAACATCTACCCAACACTTCTCAAAATGATCAATCTTGGTGCCAACCTTTCGGGTGGGGGATAAATCCTATACTTGCCACAGCGCCAGCAAGTGATCTCTAAATAACTGGACATCCCCAACCCTATACTGGAGCAAACCCAAACTGTCTGGTTAGCCCTCACACCTTTCCTGATGTTGGTCCTGTTGACTTACCTGGCCGAGAGCCTGGCCGCGGTAGTGGTACCATGCCCCTGGTAAGCCTGACTACCCTCTGACCCCTAAGATAGCTATAATCTCAGATTGCTGCTTACTGCAACACAAGTAAAATGTAATACTGACATTGCTACTTTTTATTTGATTATTTTATTTATTTATTTATTCATTCGTTCATTTATTTATTCATTTTAATTGGAATTACCACCTTTGAGCTAAAACTCAACTGACCATGGATCCTCAGCACACAGATGGAGGGGGAATATCGAGTGCATACATAGTGGAGAAAACAGAAGTAGTCAGTAATCCTTGTTAGTCCCTTTATGGCCCCTAGGTTTAGTCCTGATCCTCTATGTACAACTTGGAAATCCCAGCTATTCAATGAACATGCATCCTTGGGTTTTACCCAATGACCACCAGCTGCCTTGAATGGGCTGAAATTAATAATAATAATAATCATAATAATAATAATATTTTATTTACATAGCACAATTTGAAACATCGAGGTGCTTTCCATCAAAATATATTGAACAAATCACATGAATACATCAGACTTCCAGTTAAAATTCTCCTAGATATATCAGCTTTACCTAATTAAATCAACCTCAATTTAAAATTCTTACAAATATCCAATATTAACAAGGTTGTTCGAAAGATTAAGCAGTCTGCCACCCACCATAACAGTAAATTTTTTTATGACCAGCCCCCTTGGTTTTGCTTGAATAGACTTTGGAAGAAAGGTTAACTCACCCATGTTTTACCAGCGAAAGCTATCCAGAGTGCTTTCAAATGTAAGCCCTCTTCCTGGAGGGAGCAGGTAGTTCCCGCTTTCCACTTTAGTTCTGGGTATTTCCCAAGTTATTTAATACCTAGATCATCTTAGTTATAATTGTTAATCCAATGTCCAACAAGTATAAGTTAGAAACATACAGGCTAGTTCATTTCCAAAATTCAGATGGTATAGCCCGAATGACTAATCATATATATTTACCTTCCCTTTTTTTTTCGTACTACCCTAATCTCATGGAAGTCCCTTTCATTATATAAGAATACTCAAATTATCAACAATGGCTGTCTGTGTTTAATGGCTTTCGCAGCCAAATTGTTTAACTCAACCCCTTCTACAACAGAGTTACATAGCTGTAATCCAACCTCAGCAGAAGCGTTCATCCCAACAATACCTGTTAAGTGTGGGAAACACAAGAACATTTTATATCGTTTCAATAGGACAAGCCTTGTAATCGCCTGCTGATAAATCCCTTCCTAGGATTCCTCTAATGTTGCAGGTGATTATATTCTAACAACAGCTGGCTCATACCTCAGCATTACTTCACAAACTAAGCTGTTCTGGTACCCCCCTGCTGGCTCGGCCTTATTGCAGCATTCTCATTGAAACCGCCCCTATCCAGAAATGGCCACTGCCAGGCAGCCTTTAGGCCTTTATCAAAATTGGTGGCCGCCACACAGCCCTGTGCTCCACCCACCTAAAATTATTCCTCCCCATGACCATTGTCTGGCATCATGAAAGCATTGCAGTATACCCCCTTGCGTTCTTTTTTGGTTTTCATTTTAATTTTTTATTTTAACATATTTCTTGCCTTTATTCATAGTGTGTTGATCTATTCATTAGCCCTCCTATGTCACCATGCCTCCCGCAAGGGGAGTCAAAGATCCCGTCCTATTATGTTATTTTATTATTGATGCATGTATCCATATATAAATGATGATCGCTACCCTGCCTGTTCAAAGTGGCACTACCACATGGCCTGAATCAGAATGGTGGTCACCCCATGGCCGCTCTCCCGACCCTTCTGCTACATTCCCACAAAAACTCCCCTTTTTGGTATGCTGTGCTGTTCCCCAGATCAAATGGATGGCTTTTAGTGCCAAATACAACCCCCCTGCTGCTCCATACTTGCTACATGCCCCCGCTCCTGACCTCGTGGACCCACGCCTGTGCCATAAGCAATGCCCCTCCCTATGAGGTATGCCCCTCTTTGCACCTTTGCTCTGGGCCTGCCCAGTTAGGCCCCGGATCCATTCGTATGTGCTCATCTCCCAACATATCCTCACATCACTGCCATACCATCATACAAACAACCCCATTTTGTCTGAAAATGGCTGGGGGTGTCTGTGCCCTCTCCGTTTTTTTTTTTTTATAAACAAAACAAAAACACACTAATGTAGTGCACCAATCCACTTATGCAAACTGCTGCACCATATGCCTGCAAGGGGCACACTCCCCTCACGCTGGCCTGCTCCTGCCAGCCCAACCTTTACCCTGCCAGCAGGCCCCGGTAACAAGATGCCTCTCCGCTGGCACCTGAACCTCAGCTGCCCCACTGACCTTCACCCTTCCGCACACTTAGTGTGGCTGAAAATGCCCTGTCTAACAACCCCCTCACAGCAAATGCTGCTCTTCTGACATGCATCGCTGGCTTTGCACAGAGAAAAAAGCCCCCCCCCAAGGCGCCAGGAGTCTCGCCAGTAACTCAGACACAATGAAGCAATCTTCCTCCCTCGTTCACTGGCATTCTCTCGCTCCCAACAGATGCAGCCAAGCTCTCTCCCCATGCCTCCACCTAAGCAGGGCAAGAAGAAAAACTCCATCCATCCTCTGCCTGGTTGCCATGGACCATGTGGCCTCTGGGCATGCATGCTACTGAGTCAGGCCAAGCGGGCCCTCACCAGACTTGTCCACCAAATCAGCCTGCACACCACCAATCAACAACCCACTGAACGTGTATCATGATGCTTGCCCTCGGTGCATCACCACATAAATGCCCTGGGAAGCACCACTCCCCTTGCGCTCTACCACAAAACCACAATTTTTAGCCAATGGATGAAAAACCCTTTAATTACAATGAAAAGCATGCTTCTTTAGTGTTGGCTACCTGGTCATCCCTGCAGCTGAAAAGCGCCGCCACGCATACGCTGCTACCATGAAGCTTCCAGGCACTACCCCCTGAGAGCAGGCCCTTGTGATTAGCCCTGCCTGCTTGCCCCACTGAAAATGCTGAACACTATCATGCCCAGTGACTGAAAACACAAACACCCCAAAGATCCTGCCTTCTTGTGGCCATTTCTTGCTTCTCTCTGCATCAAAATTGCTTTTTTTGGTTTTTGTTTTTTCAGACCTGAAACAGCTCAGCATTTCCAGTGAAAGGAAAAACCCAAACAATTCTTCACTGCAAATACCTCAGAATGACCTTTCTGTAAGGAACCCCCCCGCCCCACACAAGGATCAAACTCACAACATTCCTGGACAAAATTCTTACACAGCAGAGCCACAAATAATTACAGCTTTCTTTTAGCTAACGGTTATGCAAATGGAACAAACAAACCAAACAACCTGCCTTCCTGTACTCTTTGTTTCTTTCAGGCCCCAGGCCGACTTCTCAATGCCAAACACCTTGCTCCAAAGCTTAAAAACAAATCTTTGAGCTCACATTCAGGATCACCGCCACCCTACTGCAAACCACATTAAAGATCATTCCAAGTACAGGTTTAACATCATCTTGTTCTATGCTGTTAAATGTAAACAATTAGAGGCCAAAAAAACACACACACAAACTTCTCTGGGCCCAGTCACCTGGGCCACATGGCCTAGAGGCCTGGTAGTTCTTTGCACCTTACCTGCTGCTTGCCAACAATGTGCTGAGTTCTATGCAAGAAAATTCCCAGCAAAAGAGGTTGCCAGCCTGAGCCCTGGCCTAATATACCCCTAATAGGCCTCTGGTCAGGACCCCCTTTGGGCTGTGCCCCCAGCCAATCCCTGGGACTCTGGCTTGCCCCTGTCATTTTACCCTTTTTCTGCCTGGTGATGTCACTAGGCCCATCCCCCTCTATCTTCAGTCCCCTCCACCCCCTCCTCCTATGCATTTCTTCCTGGTAGGGATCACTGGACAACCTGGCCTGCCTTTTAGTGGCAAGCCCCACTATCACAGATAAATAATAAAAACTAACACATGGAAATACCTTTTCATACAGGTGGTAACGAAACTTAGGAATGAATGACCACAGAACCACAGAACATTATTGACAGTGAAAAGAACATATTCAAAAGTAAACTGGATAAGTATATCTGAGAAAATAATATAAGGAGCTACAGCCACTGAGACAATGGAGCACAGTCACAACAGACCTCTTGATCCTCTTCTGACCTATCATCATAGAATTAACCAAAGTAATTAATAAAGATGAATAAGGCAGAAAGAGGTGGCTGACCAGAGACATCCTGGAAGTGCAGCAGTTGATGGCTCAACCATTTTGGTAACATTTTGTTATGAGCCAGAAGAAAGATGCAGTTCCATAACTGGAGAGATGGGCTTGGACAGACCCCTTCTGGGTCAAGTTGTACATGTCCAGTTGGCAGTAGTAGGAAACAAAGATGCTGCAGCAACAGAAATCAGCAGAGGCATGGAGTATCAAAGGCAGAGTGGTAGTGGTCAGAGACAAAATATGTTGCTGCAAGTGTGGAAAAAATGAACTTGATGGAAGATGCTGAAACAGAAATTTACAACAACAGCATGCAGAACAGTGCAAATATCCCTTTAAGTGCAACCACAAAATCTCAAAAGTACCACTGTTCTAATTTAAGCATCTTTTATGACAACTGGGGGAGGCGTGAGGCAGACTACTCGCTGTATTGAACTGCAACATTGCCTAATAGTTCTGTTTGCTGTTCTGTGCTGTTTCTAATCCAGCTCTAAAAGTGCAGATGGCACTCAAAAACAAGTCAATAAGTAACCAAATCATAGATCACTGGTGCCTAACACAGAACAAGTCCCGGAAAGGTAACATTTATGAGCCCTGGACATTCTTTGGCGGATATTATGTTAACCAGCAAAAAAAAAAATATGTTTCTGTTTGTTCAGCAAAGATGATACCTTTATTAGGCTCATGGACAGTTAACATGCTGTATGAAAGCTTTCAAGACCCCAAGGCATCTTCCTCGGATAACCTGGACAAACTGAAAACTTCCCTCTGAGAAGCTCTTGGTGGGATTTTCAAGGATGATAAAGCAGGTGCAACTCTTCGGTTTGAGCTGCACCTGTATAATAAATGTGGCAAAACTATTGTGCCCTGTTTTCAAATGGCCAACCAGATTTATGACAGGTGTAAAGACTTTCGGTAGCTTGGGTCAAAAAAGATATGCATGCTTCACTTTTTTTTTTTCACATAAGCGGATCCCAAAGCACCATAGTGTAGCTTTCAGGTGCCGCAAGCCAAGATGAATCTAAAACATGTCACATCTCAGCAGAAAACTTCTTGAAAACTTGTGCTTAACCTTTATCAACAATGTAACTTTTCAATGTGCATGTGACAAATATGCAGTTCATATAACCTCAAAACAATATTAAAACTAACATTAGTAGTTGTGCTTTACTTATGTAATGTATCTTTATTTGGCTTAACACGAATTCAGTCTGGAGACTTGGATGCCATGGATTGATGCATTCACTTGATGTTTCCTATCAGAGCATGTGTTCAAATACAACCATGACAGAAGTGATTGAAAAATGTGGATCTGACACCATTAGAAATTAGACTATAAAATACAGTCCAGTGCTCTCAGCTCAGTTCTTTACAAGCTGGATGACAACTCACAGCAAACAGCTGTCTATAGCTAGGATAAGGCAGGCAGAATTATCCTTTCCACCTATAAACAAAAAAACACTGTCTAGTAGTGCTTTTATGGACTTCAGATACTACCCATCCATCTGTACCCAATTCCTGTTGTAGGCTAAGTTATTTAACAAGGAGTTCCACAGGGCAAATTATACTTAGCAACAGCTGTCCAACGTTAGCTCAGAGAAGCATCTGTCAACCAGTTGTACAATGGTAAGTTTAAACTTCCTTCACTGATTTGAGCATTTGTTTTCATCAGTTGGGAAATTAGGATTACTTTTGAGCTTTACCAATTGGCTAGTCACATATCACATTACAGAAACTGAATTTGCTTGTAGCAAAAACATAGAAGACAGAAAATGTTATTCATTTTAAATGGCAGCATAGCCAGTTGTTACTTTTTACTTCTAAAGGATTTTTCTTTTCTCAATTTTCTCATTAGAAGGGTTTATACATGCTAGTATTAGGTGTGTTATACAGAGCAGTACTTTACCTGGATGCCATCATACAGTACCTAGTTCTATTCCTGTTCATATCTGATCAGCACTGTCTGTGACATCACAAGTGATAGATCTTGCAGCAGCTGATTGGCTCATCTTGGTCAGTTGTGATGAAACTGACAGTAAGGTCACGGGGCTGATAATGTATATGGTGAAATAAAAGTAACTATGTCAACCTTCAGATAGAAAACTGTTTCAAACATCACATCATGTACTATCTGGCAGAAAATCTTCTAATTAGCAAAAGAGACAAAAAAAATTACTTCTGCTCTAAGAAGTAATACGTCACTATTTTTGGAAGTTTATTTTAGGTAGCACACTAGCCTTTTAGTAAGTTTAATAACCTAACTGGAATTCTGGAGCTTGGTTTACTACAGTACACTCTAACATGGGTCTGTGTAAAAAAGAGAAACATACCTGCCATGGTCTGCATGCTCTAGTAAAATGATGCTTTTTGTTTGGTTTGCTTATTAAATGTTTTAATTTTTTTTATATTGTGCAGTTTTTAGTGCTCATGAAAGGGGCTGGATTGACAATGCACAAAATTAAATAACAGGTTTGTACTTCTGTAATTCTGCCCCCCCCAACAACAAAAAATACATAGAATGAAGCTTTCATAGCCCCAAGTTGACTGCAATATCAATTTTAATTTATTTATGTCAGTATTCATAGAGGGAAGGGATCATATTTTGCTCTGTAGAGCCCATAGGCAGAATGCTTTGCCTCTATGATTCCTGTTTGACAACTAAGGTGTTGACCGCCATCACAGTGACGGATTTATGTAGATCGCAACTTGTTTTTAGCAAGCTTGTTTTTAATACATTGATTATCTTATTTTCACATCACTGTGTGACATCATAATTTATTTATTTGTTTTAACTCTATTTACCTCTCCTGATGCCAATGCCAGAGCATCTCTGTGGTGGGTCCACTTAGCCTTTGCCTCCACCACCCACCTGAACCCCTTTCCTGACTGGGGAATTGGGTAAGCTGGGTCCCCCCCCCACCGGCCCTCAGCAGGAGGCAGAGGACCAAGGAGAGTTAAGTCAGGGTCAGTGACAGCATTCAGTGTGTGGGCATTGATCAGCAGGAGTCCACCATCGCCTCCCCCATGCCAGGACTTGTTGCTTGTTCTGTGTCCCCCCGTGATGCAGGATGTGCAATGCCATCCAGCATGGGAAGTTTGCGCTCCTGCACACGTCCTCAGATTGGCTGCCTGATGTTGTCCCCTGCATGGTCTCCAACTGCAGTGCACTCAGTCTCCACTGGGTGCCACTAGCACCACGGAACATTGACCACCCTCCCTCCCAGGAGTGGAGAGCTGTCCATCAGATGCTCAATCATCTCATCTCTGACTGATCCTCTGCTCCCTGGGCTCATTTCTGAGCCTGGGTCACTGGCATGGCATGAGGTAAGGTGGATGCCTGAGCCCTCAGCACCTTCTGGGCAGCTGAGGCCCCCCAAGAAGCGCCCCCAAACCGAGCGCTGGGGCTAGACTCCACCAGCAGGTGGTCAGCCTCTTCAGCCGATGCTCGGACCCACTAGCCCAGACTAGCTGCCCTCGCAAGCCAAGGATCACCAAGAAGCCCCCCCAAACCGAGCGCTGAGGCTAGACTCCACCAACGGGTGGTCGGCCTCCTCAGCCGATGCTCGGAGCCACCAGCCCGGACTAGCTGCCCTCGCAAGCTGAGGACCACCAAGAAGCACCTCCAAACTGAGCAGCGGGCTAGATTCCACCAGCGGTGGTTGGCCTCTTCAGCTGATGCTCGGACCCACCAGTCCGGACTAGCTGCCCTCGCAAGCTGAGGACCGCCAAGAAGTGCCCCTAAACCGAGCACCGGGGCTAGACTCTGCCAGCGGGCATGGCCTCCCCTCAGCCAACGCTTGGACCCACCAGCCCGGACTAGCTGTCTTCGCAAGGCACGGCAGTTGCACCAATTGTATGTGAGCGTTTCACGGCTTTGCTTCCATTGGTCCCCACTTCACTTGCTCTATTCTGCCTTTAACTGTGATTTTCTGGGGCTTTGATTGTTAAAACTCATCCAAAAAAAGCTGTTCTCACTGTAATTGTGGGGTGTGGGGAAACTGTCTGCTAGAAAAAGGGTTAATTATTGTGATCTCAGCCCTTCCTGTGAATTGTTTGCTGGACCAGATGCTTCGGCGCCAAAGCTCTACTTACAAGCCATTCACTTGTTAATTTAGACTCCCTGCTGCACTGCTGATGCTTGTCTCCTGGACAGCCTTTAAATGCTAGTGCCTCTCTCCTTTCCTCTCAGCCGAGGACCGCCAAGAAGTGCCCCCAAACTGAGCACCAGGGCTAGACTCTGCCAGTGGGTGGTCGGCCTCCTCAGCCGACGCTTGGACCCACCAGCCCGGACTAGCTGTCCTCGCAAGGTATGGCAAAGCCACAATTTTTATGCCCACCCACCCTTTCCCCTCCTCTGCCATTTCTTATATAGACCCTTTCCCACCTCTACTAAAAGTCACGCCCCTTGTGTCTTGCTGCCCTATGGCCTGTACTCCATCTCTTTGCCAGCAACCAATTAACAGTTCCCTAAACTGCTTTTACTACTCTGCCTATCCTCTTGTGTATGAACCCTTGCCATTGATTGCACTCGAGCATATGATTGATAAATTACTCTCCTAGGTGTCTCCCTACAGTGCTATTCCACCCTTCTTCACTCAAAGGATTGTTCCACACTGTCTCAAGATCTACTCTCCCTGGCATTATCTAGATAGGACAATCATTGTGGACACTTATTGTGGTCATTTCGAAACACACTTTTTATAAACACATTACTGTGCTCCAGACAGCACAGGCCTAAGCCTTAGATCATATATTACCATCCCCACATCACTCTTAATGGGGGGAATCCTCTGGATCCTCCTTGTACTCCTTCTATATCCTGATCCCTGTGGAAACTGCAACCAATCACAGGATGCTACACAGGGGGACTGGATGTTGTCCTTGAGCTACCACAATACCTCAACAGTATCAAGAGACTGGGTATATATATATAACCTCCCCCTACTGCAACATCATCCATGGTCTAGCTGTTACGGAGGGACGCAGTCGGTCTTGTTATTGCCTGACACACATCTCCCCTCTACACAGTAAAATCTTCAATGCTTCTATCTTTTTTTTTTTTTTTTGCTTTTGTTGACCAGGTAAGTGCACTAGACAAATCTGCCTATTTTCAGGCATGACCCGGGGGAGGGGGATACAGATGAATGCCAACTGACCTTGAACCAGATTAAGCTGTTGGTGGTATTTTAGTGAATGAGGGAAATTTAGCCAGGACACCGGGGAAATTCCCCTACTCTTTTCGATAAGTGCCATGGGATCTTTAACATCCACCTGAACTACCACCAATCCAGGCAGATGGGACCTCGGTTTAACATCTCATCCAAAAGACGGCACCTCAGAAATGCAGCGCCCCTCTCATGCTGCATTACAGTGTCAGTACTGGGATTTTAACCCAAGTGCCAGATGTGGGAACAGAACCCACAGCCCTCTGATCTCCCGGCCTCAGAGGCGAGTGTGCTACCTACTGAGCCACTGACACTGCTAGGGTATTAATCACTGTTCTATTAGGAGGGCAAAGCTTCGCACCTGGATATCACAGAACGCTGAACCAGAACAAAAAAAAGCGGGCAAAAGCAAGACTATATAAACTATCTCTTGCTGCAATCATGAAACTGCTGATTTTACTACTATTATGCTCAGGAAATGTGGAACTTAATCCAGGGCCCCCAGAGGTTATTACTGCACCCTCAGATCTAGCCAAGATTAAAGGATTAAACTTCCTCCATGTTAATGTGTGCAGTCTATTGAAAAAGATCACAATAATCCAAGCTTGGGTTAACCATACCATACCATATATATTGGTTGTTTTCGAGACATGGCTTAGGCGTGCCACAGCCGACAAAGATATAAATTTACCCAACTACCGACTTTTCAGAGCTGACCTACAATCTAGAGGAGGGGTGTAGCTATATGCATAAAGGACAACCTAACTGCAACTTGCCTCACCTCATCTTCTATAGCAAAAGAATTTGAATGCCTATCCCTTAAAGTGGCTCTTTCACATGCCGCATTGTTGCAGGTAATTGGCTGCTACAGGCCTCCTTCTGCTGGTCTTAAGCTATTATCACATCTGGGTGAGATAATCAAAAAGGGGCCTGTAGAAACTGTAGTTATTGGAGACATAAATCTAAACTGGCTCTCCAAGGCAGCTACCCTCTTAATATCATTCTGTGACACATATGGGCTTACACAACTCATCAATGAGCTTACCAGGATCAACAATAAGACACAGAGTAATAGCGCACTTCTAGATGTTATTCTGGTGAGCAAACCTCACCTATTCTCCCATGTTGGAGTCCTGTTCAGTGATATCAGTGACCACTGCCTCATTGCTAGCATAAGAACATCCTATAAACCTACCTGTACATCCCCCACTAAGTTCACAGCGAGGAGACCAAAGCAGAATTTTAACATTTATGCATATCTGGAAGAGATAAAGTACTCCACACGATGGCAAGAATTTTACTTAGCAGATACAGTGGAGATAGCATATGATGTTCTAAATGACATTATCACAGGAGCCCTTAACAAATATGCACCGGTGTCTAAAGTGTGTATCAAACACAAAACCTGTCGTTGGTTTACATCAGACCTTAAATCTACCCTCCTAGAGAGAAAGGCTATGGAAAAAGGCACATAAAACTAAGATGCCATCAGATTGGGGGAAGTTCAAGAAGGCCAGAAACATATGTACCAGGAAAGTAAGAGATGCTAAGGCTGCTTACTATAGGGCTGAACTAGACTCCTCCTTCCACAACCTCGCCAAGTTCTGGAACACTATAAATGACATAGCAGGACATGACCCAAGTAATTCACTCCCAGCCAAGATACTCATTGGAACGAACATCATCAATGATAGCCTGGAAGTCTTGGAGTCCTTTAACAGTCACTTTACGACCACAGGACTAGCATTTGACACCTCTCCCACTAACCTAATGCGATCCCAATTAGGCATACAAAACACCGAAACATTGGTAACCGACTCTACCTTCTCCTTCAAACCAACCACTTTGAAGCAAGTGAAAGAATTAATATCGACCCCTACTTCTTAAAGATTGCCATACAAGTATTAGCAGTACCGATAACACACTTATTTAACCTTTCACTACAACTAGGAACTATCCCATCGATCTGGAAAACCGCTCAAGTCATTCCACTGTTGAAAGCAGGGGACCCTTCGGATCTCAACAACTATAGACCAATTTTCATCCTTCCTGTGCTATACAAACTGCTGGAAAAGATTGTAAGCACACAACTGAGAGTATACCTTGAAGTGGCTAACCTCTTAAACCTAGCACAATCTGGATTTAGAGCTGAACATAGTACCATTACAGCCCTTGCAAAAGTAACCAATGACTGGCAACTCGAATTGGATAAAAAAATTGTGTCGGCACTGTTTTTTTAGACCTGAGTAAGGCATTCAACATGGTCAACCACGATCTGCTCCTTTCCTCCATGAAATCCATAGGACTCAATTCAAACTCCCTACGATGGTTCAACAACTACCTTATGGGAAGAACCCAGCAGGTGAAGGCCAAAGGGGACCTGTCCCCACTCAAACCACTGCAAAGAGGAGTACCCAAGGATCTATCCTCGGTCCAATCCTCTTTGCCATCTATATCAATAGTATCGACAATAACCTCACTAAAGCCACTGTACACATATTTGCCGATGATACGGTGCTGTATGTCAGCCACCCTTCTCCTGAGACAGCCTGCAAAGAACTACAAGCAGAATTTAATGTACTCCAACACCAACTACTGAAAAAAAAACTTCTGCTCAATGCAAAGAAAATGAAGGCAATGTTTTTCTCTCCCCAAACACAGGCAGGATATTCTAATCCAAGCAATCTCCCTCACATATCCACTGTCCTTGGTGAAAACCTTGAATTTGTCACAAAATTCAAATACCTGGGTGTCTGGTTAGACAGTAGACTCTCCTTCATAGAACATTTGGAAGAACTATTAAAAAAACTTTGAGAGAGACTTGGACTTTATTACAGAGTAAAGTATTTTCTCACAAGCAAAGCTAAGAAAAAGCTGGTCCAGGCCATATTTCTTTCAGTAATTGACTACACTGATTTCTTATATGGTCATTGGCCCATCTCATATCTGGAAAAACTGGATACACTCTACCATAGGGCCCTGAGGTTTATCACAGAACTCCCTTTCAACACCCACCATTGCTCCCTCTACGCCGCAGTTGGATGGACCTCGCTCCACTTTAGAAGGGACAGAAACGCTACACAGTGGATTTACAGAGCCATAACCCAGAACTTACCAAAATATGTTTCAGACTGCTTCACACAAGCCTCGTCAAGTAAATATGCCCTAAGAAGTTACAATTTCATCATGCTTAAAGTGCCCAAATTCAGTTCTCGCTATGGTAGATCTGCCATTAGTTTTATGTTATCCTCCTTATGGAACAATATGCAGAAATTATTGAAAGTGAGCAAACCCGTATCCATTACATCCTTCAAATCCCTAACTCTAAGCTTATCAAAGAAAAATGTAACTGTTTGACAGTAGTAGAGAAAATCTTCTTCCTCTCCCTCACCTTCTAGCCGTCCCATCCTCCGAGGCTCTCCGCTATTCCCCAGATTCATCATTCATACATTCCTCTCATCCTTTTTTCTTTCTTTTACTATGCATTCATATAGTACCACACTATTCCCCCTGTTATGTTCCTCACCCCCCATCACTGGCTTCCATCTTCCTTCACTGCCTACTTGCACCCCTCCCTTCTCTCTCTTTCTCTATCACCGCTGCCTACAGTCTCCAATAAGGCCATCAATACTGTCTATCTCTCTTGCCACCCAGCCCTCCTTGTAATAACCCTCAGACTTACCTCTCCCTGTAGAACCACCTCCTCATCCGTCCAGAACGTGCACCATCCATTCCCAAACCTCTGTCAAACCCCCTTATACTGCATACTTTACACCTCAATCCCCACATATTCTCTCTATGACCAAACTTATGAGCTGCCTATTCCTTAATCCATGTAAATATGTAAATGGTGTTAATAGTTTTTGCACAATTTGTATATATCTATCTATGTATTGGTACCCTCGATGTTATTATATCCTGTATAATCTGTTCCTCATTGTGTTGTGTTCATTGAATTGTACTATATATTTTATGTAACTGAACCTTGACCTTACCAGGTCCATCTTGCAAATGAGCTTTGCTCAACGATGTTCGCCTGGATAAATAAAGATCTGATTGATTGATTGATGTGACATCATTATTGCAAGTCAGTTTTTATATTTAAATGTTTCTGCACTTTATTGCCTTAGCCTCTAAGAAAGAATGAAAGTCTGAAATGTGTCAGGCAGGGCACAAGGTGCCTGTCTGTCCAGCACAATATGTGCTTTTAAAATAATTTTTTAAAAGATTTATCCTGCTGTGGTGTTCTATTCTATTGGTGTTGAGTGCCCAAACTTCCTCTGTTCTCAGGACTGATGAGCAGGCCAGGCCCATGTGGATGGGCCACAAATGTGTCACTCCTATGTGCTGGAGTTGGTGGTCAGTGCATATGTTGATAAGTATGTCACCATGTGGCACATGGTAGGGCCATGACTGATGGGTGAAAGTCCATAATGTTGGTGGGGGACAACTTCTGTCTATGTTGCCTGACCCAGTGAACTGTACTGTTACTGCTGCTTCATAATTGCAGCAACATCCAGGACCTGTACAGAGGGTACATATCTAAAGGAATGGGCAAAATGACAAGGGTCCACCAACAAAGCAACCACATATGGGCCCCAGACAACCTATTGTCCTCCCAATCTTCTTTGGGGTACACTTGGTTGTGAAGGAACATCAATAAGCAAATATCATTGTGCCATCATAGAAATTGCATTATCATTCATGGGGGAATTTATTGTGTCATTTGAAGCATGACATTGTCTAGGCTGTTGTGGGCTATGGACAGTCTGGGAGAGACATTTGTCATTTCAAGTGTGTAGATAGTGCTGGGTTGGATTACAGGCCTATTCTGGCTGCCTAGATTATCAGTCACATGATAAATCTCTATAAATTAAGTCTGACTAGACATGGAGAAGTAGTTCTGATGAAGGTGTGGTTGGAAATGTCAATTGTGTGCCTGCATGTGATGTCATTGCATGTGCAGCAGACTCCTCTCTGAACAAGGTTACTATTTGCACCTAGTCTTAACATTTGATACATGTGGGAAGTTTCTGAGTGTGGCTTTACTGCTGTCAGTCAGAACTAAAATCATGAAAATAAAAGTAACTACCGAGAATCAATAGATTTGAATGATATTCTTGGTTTCTTGTGATAGTGCTTTGATTTTCGTGTCCTGCTGCCACGTGGGTAACCTTTTTCTGTGACTGATTTTATAAATTACCAATAACACCATACCCACTATCCCTTAAGAGGAGGGAGCACTGTGTCCCTTGTATTGCTGTTTTCTGTGAGTTGGGATTTTCTGAGCCAAGTATTGCAGCGCCAGGTATAAGAACTAAAATGGCAGAGTAAGCAGCAGCTAATATCAAATTGTTAGCACTCACAGATGCACAGGGGGTGGAGATAACTTTTAGCCAGGCTGAATATGACAGAAGGTTTTGCCAAAATGCATAACCGGCAAACATACAAATACAAGTTTCCTAACCTCACTTGAAATTCTTAAGAGGAAGGCTATAAGATCTAACCTCCATGCATTATCACTATCAAGATACTGGAGCCAGCCCAGTGGCACTATGGGTTGAGGTGTTGGACACCACACCTTGTGCTACACCAGGCAACCCGGGTTTGGGAGCAAGCCCGGGCACTAGGGGTCTGCGGGGAAGGGAGTAGGATCGAGCATCTGAGGGACAGCTCTCCTCTCCCTGGGGTGGGATCAGGGGATTCCCCAATGCAGTAGTGACCCCCAGTGGAGACTGGGGGTTTCACCTTCTGGGGTTCTAGTGGGGCTATGCGCGGCAGGCGTCTTACAGGACTCCACCTGCATTGTGATGCCATTGCATGCTCACACACATAGGGGGAAATAAAGAAAGAAAAAGCCTCCTAGACCTCCGGTGAGATGACAGAAGCCCCAGGGGAATGTCACACATACTACAGCCGGCCGAGACACACTCGGTTCTCCTCACAAGGGGACATTCAGATCCAGGTAGGCACTTCACACTTAGGCAATTAACCACCAGGGAGTAGGGCTGAACCAACCTTGGAGGTGATACCAAGGGTCAAGCCTGCCATGGATCTGTGTGGAAGGAGTATTCCGGGAGACATGGAGGGTTCAGGCCAGGAGTAGTGGCATATCTGAGTAGGCACTCCTGAGGGATGCCCGGCTGTTGGGAGTATAAAGAAAGTTTAAAAGAATAAAGATACTGGAAAAGCAAACAAATACCATCTGGTTTGAGAATTCAAAAATTGCTGGCTTTTGAGCAGGAGGACAAAGAGTTTTTGAACAAGTTGGAACAGATACTAAATAAAGTCTCGAATGACCTGATATTATTACTAATTGAAAAAGCCAAAAAAAATTACAATCAAATAAATATGGAGATTAAAAAAGTCAGAGGAACTATGAAAGAACAATAATGAAGCAGATAAACAATTAACTTTAAGCATATTTGAAGCAGACATAAATTCCAGGTGGATCTGCAAATGTAAAAACTAAGAAAACATGAGATAGATGAAAAGGACTGAACATCGGGACAAATATATAACTGTCAGGTGTCTGAGAATAAAGGTAAGAGAGAACCTTTCAGGTACAGAGGAAAAAAATAGATTTTGGGTCCCTGACTTTGTGTCCTCATCAGAGAGTGAGGCTGAAAGAAAACTAGAACTCAACAGGTCAAGCAGGGTTTTTATAGCAAGAGCAGAGAAGGGAACATCTCACCTCCTCCGGGCCCAACAAAACATAAGAGAACCAGAAGGGGTGAGGGGTGGAAGAGGTGGTAGAGACAGAGGGCTGACATCCTGGCAAAATTCAAGGGCCCCCCAAATAGGTCGGCAAGACCCAACAAATGATAGTCATAAATCTTACCAACAAACATCTGACCACTGAGCAAGAGTCAGTGTTACAAAAAGGACAATCATATGTGCCTAAAATAGGGAATGGATGCTTTTAAAGTAAAAATAGACTTATATAAGTTTTATAGAACTCTACAACTATACCACCGATGTGACTACCGTGGCTGGTAGGACTGCACCTAACCCAGTTCAAATGGAGAATTTGGTGGATCAGGATAGGGAAGAAACTTTGCTTACCAGGGAAGCTACTCCCTTTAAACAAAATCTGTTTTTGTCCACTTACTACACAAAATGCTACAATCTCTACCTATTGTGCCTTAGTGGATGATGAGATTGAAACAATTATCAAAAATATTGACAACAATAAAAATGCAAAAACCTATCTCAAAGTGAAGAGCAAACACTAGCAGCATTACAGAGGGACAAGGACTTACGCATCAAGTCAGCAGAGAAAGGCAGGGCTAACGTCCTCTGGGCTAAAGAAAAATTCCTGAGTGAAATAGGGACACAACTTGGTGATGAAGTATTTTACCAAAAACTAGCAAGTGACACTACAGCAATAATAAAAGAGAACATAGGAACATACAGTAGGAATCATGTTGGCAGATGGGGACTGCATGATCCATCTAGTCTACCAGTGTTTCTGCACCTCTCCCTATTTAGACTGCACCGTGATGTGTCCACAATGTCTGTCCCATGCGAGTTTGAACTTGCTTACTGTCTTGAATTCCACCACCTCCTGATGTAGGCTGTTCCATGGGTGTATGACCCTTTCTGTAAGGAAGTACAGTACAAGTCACATTAAACTGTTCCCTCAACTCACTGGTGTAGTATTGTTCAATGAGTTTCCTAATCTGTGCAGTGTTTAATTCAATGAATTATTAAAAGTTTAGTATTGGTTTGCAACTAGCTATTAGGACTATAAGCTTTATTTTCAGCTGAGTGCTTATGAGTTTCATTTTAGAAGGCAGACTAAGCAACTCTTAAGGAATGCTGTGATATTTATAAACAATGCAGTTAAGGAATGCTGTGATATTTATAAACAATGCTCTTAAGGAATGATGTGATATTTATAAACAATGCCATAAAAATGCATTGCATAAACACTGCAAAACAGCTACTGCCATATCACTAAACAGGTACAAGTGAGTTGAATAGGCAGTGAAGAATGGTTGAAAAAGAAAAGCTTCAATAATTCAAGCTGCCACTGCAGTAGAATCACACAAAAAATGCTACTCCAGTGAGTTGAGGGAACAGTTTAATTTGACTTGTACTGTACTTCCTGAGGTTGCTTTTGAATCTGCCTCTCACCAGATGCAAGTTGTGCCCCCTTGTATGCACATCCCTGTTTTCCTGGAAAAGGTTTCCTGATGGTGTTGTGTTGATTCCCTTAATGTACAGCATTTAAATGTATCAATCATGTCCCATCTGTTTCTTCTCTGCTCAAGGGTGTACAAGTGGCCTTGATGGAAGAGGGATGCCTGGATAGTGTGGCAGTCAAAGAAATTTGATACACATAAAACCATGACTGGGATGTCAGCATAACAGGGAACACAATCTACAGGAGGTACAGGGAGGGCAAAAGAGGAGGAGGAGTAACTCACTATGTGAGGGAAGGGATCAAAGCAAGAGAACTAAAGGGTAAACAGGGAGGAGAGGAGGCACTGTTGGTCACCCTGGAGACTGGAAATGGCACCACAATCTGCATGGGTGTTGTTTACAGACCCACATCTCAGGGAGAGGAAAGGGACAAGAAAATGATAGAAGGCATCCTTAGATGGCAGAAAAAGGAAATATTATTGATGGTGGACCTGAATATGCCAAATGTTAACTGGAGCACATTTGCTGCAGCCAAATCCAAGAGCAGGGTACTTCTCGATGCCCTTCAGGGGGCATGCCTCAAACAGCTAGTGTTGGAACCTATTTGGGAAGAAGCAATCTTAGACCTGGTCCTCTCAAACAGGGATGAAGAGAGGATCTCAGATTTAGAAGTGGGTAGCCATCTGGGAACAAGCGACCACCAAACAGTATGGTTCATGGTAAACACAGCTGTAGAGTCATGCCATACAAAAGTGAGGGTACTATACTTTAGGAAGGCTGACTCTGGCAAAATGGGAGAGTGCATAAGGAATGCACTAACAAGTGGGCAGGAAGAAGGGATGGAGGAACAATGGGGAAAAATCAAAACTGCCATCACAGAGGCAACAAGCCTTTGTGTGAAACAAATAAAGCAATCAAAATGAAGGAAAAAAACACTATGGTTCTCAAAAGAGGTGGCAGGGAAGATTAGAGAGAGAAAGATAGCCTTCAGTAAGTATAAGGAATCACAGAAGGAGCAGGACAGGGAACTGTATCAGCTAAAGAGAAGGCAGTCAAAAGAGGAAAGGTCCAAGCAGAGGAAAAGATAGCCAACTCAGTTAAAAAGGGGGATAAAACCTTTTATAGGTACATTAGGGAGCAAAAAAGTTCAAGGGAGCGATAGTGAGGCTTAATAAAGGGAAGGGGTGGGGGGCAGAAGGTAACAGTGAAAAGGCAGAGATACTGAATGAATACTTTTGCTCAGTATTCACAAAAGAAGAGGAGGGGAAGATACTAAACCAAACAAAAGAAACACTCTAGATAGCGGGGTTGATACCAGTCTTTTCACAGAAGAAAGGATCCTGAAAGAACTCTTGAAACTTAAGGTGGACAAATCAATGGAGCCTGATGGAATTCACCCCAAAATTCTAAAAGAACTAAGGGGAGAACAAGTGACACCATTGACTAACCTTTTAAACAAATCATGGGAGGATAGTGTGGTACCAGAGGACTGGAGGAAGGGAGATGTTCCCCTCCACAAAAGTGGGAGCAAGGCAGAGGCAGGAAACTACAGACCTGTTAATTTGACCTCAGTGGTAGGGAAAATAATGGAATCACTTTGAAAGAAAGAATTGTTGGGTACCCAGAGGTCAGAGGGGCACAGACCCAAGACAGCATGGATACACTGTGGGAAGGTCATGTCAGACAAAGCTAATAGATTTCTTTGACTGGGTGACCAAGGTGGTAGACCAGGGAAGGGCTGTGGATGTGGTCTACCTCGACTTTAGCAAGGCATTTGACACAGTCCCACACAAAAGATTAATAAACAAGTTAGTCAGCCTTGGAGTGGGTCCCAGGGTGGTAGCCTAGGTAAAACATTGGCTGGACAACAGGACACAAACGGTAATAGTAAATGGAATCCACTCCGAAGAAAGAGGGATTACTAGTGGGGTACCACAGGGTTCAGTACTGGGACCAGTCCTCCTTACTATCTTTATAAGTGACTTGCAGAGTGACTAGAAGGAAAAGTATGCCCCTTTGCAGATTACACAAAGATCTGCAACAGGGCTGATACTCAAGAGGGGGTGAAAAGGATGAAAAGGGACTTGGCAAGGATGGAGGATAGGTCAAAAGTATGGCAACTTAGATTCAATGCAAAGAAGTGCAAATAATGCACATGGGAAACAAAAATCCAGGGGAAGAGTACATAGTGGGGAGCGTGGTACTAACAACAAACAAAATGGAAAGAGACCTGGAGTAGTCATATCAGATGACCGAAAAGTAGGCAAGCAATGTGAGAAGGCAATAAGGAGGGTTGGGGGGATACTGGGATGCATAGGGAGAGGAATCACTAGTAGAAAACAGGAGGTTGTTATCCTCGCTGTACAGACAGTTGGTGAGACCCCATATGAGTACTGTGTGCAGTTCTGGAGACCCCATCTCCACAAGGACATAGACAGGATGGAGGCAGTCAGAGGAGGAGCAACTAAAATGGTGCAGGGTCTGCACCATAAGCCATATGAGGAGAGACTAAAGGAACTTAATATGTACACCCAAGGGGAAGGGGGGGACATGACAGAGACCTTCAAGTACCCCAAGGAAATCAGCATTGTCCAAGAGGGTAGTATATTTCAGAAAAAGAGATGTGCAAGAACAAGGGAGCACAATTTGAAGATAGAGTGGCAAAGGCTCAGGGGCAATGTGAGGAAGTCTTTTTTCATGGAGAGGGTGGTGGAATCATGGAGCAGCCTTCCTGAGGAGGTTGTAGGGGCAAAAACAGTGGGTGAATTCAAGAATGCATGAGACAGACATAAGGCAATTCTGGTAGGGAGGAGGAAGTAAGCTGTTGGTTAACTAGGATTGGCATCTTATCCAATAGGTAGGGAAGGGCAGACTGGGTGGGCCAGTCAGTCCTCATCTGTCATCAAAGTCTGTGTTTCTATGTTTGTATGTACAGATTTAGTTCTCTGAGTCTTGCCTTTTATGGCTCATGATGCAGTCTATGCACCATCTTTGTAGCCATTCTCTTTACTGTCTCCAGGTGGTCTATGTCTTTTTTGAGGAGGGGCCTCCAGAATTGGCCACAGTACTCTAAATATGGCCTCACCAAGGACCTGTAGAGTGGAATGATAACCTCACTCTTTGTACTTGTAATTCCCCTACCAATGCATCCAAGGATGCTTGCCCTCTGTGCTGCCTTTTCACACTGTTTTCCAACCATTAAGTCATCTGGAATGACTACTCTGAGGTCCATTTCTGTCTTTGTCTCCTCTAGCTGTTGCCCTCCCAGTGTGTACTTTATTCCTGGGTTTCTTTTTCCTATATGCATAACCTCTTGCAATTCTTGGCATTAAACTTCAACTGCCAATCCCTGGATCATTTATCTAGTTTTTTCAGGTCTGCTTCCATACCTTTTGCTCCCTCCTGCATGTCTATTCTGTTACAGAGTTTTGTGTCATCTGCAAACAGGCAAACCTTCCCCCACAAGTCATTTGCATATCCCCGATAAATATGTTAAACAGGAAAGGTCCCGGCACAGACCCCTGTGGAATGCCACTGACATTTTGCTTTCCCTTGATAATGACCCATTGACAGGCACTCTCTGCATCATATCTTGCATAGAAAACAGATGCATTTATCAGAAATGATTATGAAAATAAATGGATAACCCCCCAAAAATGGACTCCCTAAGTGTGAACTATCCTATAATGCCAATAATATAATTACTTTCCAAACTGCATAAATGTGCCATTGTCACCCCGGGGGGAGAGGCAGTTGTAGCCATCACTGGCTCCAGTATGGAGCCTTTTTCTAAGTATGTAGATTTCTGTCCAAGGCCAATGGTGAGTGAACTGCCATCATATTTGAAAGTTACTAAAGATGACTTAGAATCTGATAGAGGAAATCAATGTGTACCACATACTGAAGAACATCAAAATGATAACATTGGACACTGAAAGTATTTACATGAATATTCCACATACAGGGGGCTTAGAGTGATGGCTTACTACCTACAGAAGAGGCATTCAGAAGAAGTAGCACCAAATGAACTTTTATACTCAAGATGGCACAAACATAGCACAAATGATACTAGTATGCACTTATTTCACCTTTAATCAAAGCCACTATATCCAAAAATAGGGCATGGCTATGGGTATTACTTTAGCCCCAACCTTGCTAATTTATATATAGGTCTATGGGAGGAAAGATTTACATGGTGAGACAATAGGTATAAAGACTCAATAATTACTTGGAAGTGATATATTGATGACTGCTCTTGTTGTGGATGGAATAGATACTGATTTTGAAATGTTCCTTCAGTACATGAATGAATGACCCAAACCTTAAGTTTATATAGATTATCAGTGATTTACAGCTTGAGTTTCTTGATCTGACAATACAGACAGACAGACAGCATGGGCTTCACAGAAGCATTTATTGTAAACCTAGGGAACAAAACTCAGTTTTGGAATTTACAAGTAGTCACCAAATGCATTTGAAGGAGAATGTATCCAAGGGTCAGATGTTGCAAGTTAGGTGCAACTGTGCTAAAGATGATGACTTTGTTGTGAAAGCAAAAGAAATGGGCAGAATCTTTATAACCAGGAACTATGATCCTGTTGGAGTGGAAACAGCCTACTTACAGGAACTGGTAACAGACAGGCAGGATTTACTAGAAACCAGACCAAAAATAAAATATGGAGCGAATCAAATTACATTTGTGACAATGCACTCAGAATAACGGAAGCTCTTTCAAGCGATAAGGAAACATTAGAATGTCGTACAAATGTATGAAGCATTTAAGACTATATAAGCACCATGCAAGGGTAAGCTACAGAAGGGACCACAATATAAAGGACACTGTTGTCCCTGGCTTCTACAGTAAGAAACCTCAAGTAAGGACTTGGCTACCTAGCCTACTAAATGGCAAATACAAAAGGAACATTGTTTAACTAGGAGTAGCACACTAAGCCAAAGCTTGTTTTCAGATGTGACCTGGGAGCACAAGGAAGTTAATTGGCTTGCTCAGGATCACACAGTATGCACCTAGGCAACTGTGGAATTCAAACCCAGGTCTCCAAATCTGCAGCTCAGAGCTTTAACCCACTGCACTATACTGACACTAGTGGAGAAATTGCTCGTATTGTAGGAATACCAGAGACAGTAAGGCTTTCAAGCATCCAAGAACTGGGAAGGATATCAAAATTAATTAATTCATCAGCTGTGTCTCGAGTGTTATCATATAACTTTTTTTTGTTTGTGATTTTTTTGTTTTGTTTCTCTATATGTGAATTTTGTACTTGTTACAAGTGCTGGACTGAGAGTACTGGAACCTAAAGTCCTCTATTGACATGACAGGCACAGCAGGGGTGATTATAGTACAAGGTTCCATACCAATGTGCCTCAACCTTGCCATGAAGGGACCACCACATAGGTGAGAGTGTAGTTCAGACTCTATGCCCATTCAGTCCTTGGCCTCTCATGTAATACTTCCAACAAGGGAGCCAGTTAGTGCCAATTGTGTTGGTGATTTTGAGATGTGGACACCTGCCCACTGGGAACTGGATGGAGATCACCAGAACTCATTTCACATTGGCCACTGAACAGTCCTCAGGTAATAATGGCTTTTGACCTCTACTGACCTGTGCTGGATTAGAATCCATGACCTAGAGGTGAAAAGGTCCTTAACCCGCTACAAGTCCATTGAGCCATCCATTTCAGTATCACGTATTTGCTGACATGCCCATGTGGTATGTCATATATGGGACAAACCAAGCGCTGCTTAAAACAAAGGCTCAATGAGCACAAATCAGTTATCAGGACTACAAATGTGAATAATGCCATGGCCAAGCATTATATGGATATGAATCATGGTTCCCTTGCAACACTATGGTTTACTGGTATCGAAAAAGTGAAGCCACATGAGAGAAGGGGAGACTTTTCAAAGAAACTGTCACAAAGAGAAGACTACTGGATTTTTACTTAAACACTCTCACCACTTTGGTACTTAATGAAGAACTGCTACTCAATTGTTTTTTTATGATCTTATGTAATTTTATTATACTAACGGTCTTCTTTTTTGACAGGTACTGGTAGCAGACTTCAGAAACAGAACAGTCTGGTTTCCTTTAATTGATTGTTTCCACCTTTCTTGGTACCCATTTTGGATACTGCTGTTCCTGTTTTTTCATTTGCAATAACTATGGTTCCATTGCGTGTTCTGTAAATCATTGTGGCAAGAGTTTGTTTAATATTGATTTGTTGTAGGCATTTCTTGGCTCTCCCCCTCCCCTGCTCCCAACATAATATCTCTTTTTCTGCTCTCTCCCGGTAGGTTTTTCCCTCTCTTTCTTTCTCCCCCTCCTCCACTGTCCCTCCCCCTTTTTTTTGTATCTCCTATGTTGTTTCAGTCTAGTTTGTCTGCTTCCTTAAGAGCTTGTTAGTTATGTTTGGTATTAATGCTGGATATGAATTTTGCATACTGTGTATATGAAATCACATATTGTTATAGAAATATTTATTGAGCATATGGTATGTGTCTTTTTTGCCTATCAGTGTTTAATATACCAAATTATTATTATTTATATGTTGCGATATTAATTGCTATGGCTGCCTTGGTTGCCAGTTACATGTTAAATCACTGTAAATTAAGTCTGACAGGACTTGGAGTTGCAGCTCTGATGAAGGTAAGGTCCGAAACATCAGCTGCGTGCCTGCACGTGATGTCATTGAATGCATGGCAGACTCCTCTCTGAACAAGGTTACTATGTGCACCTGTTCTTAACTATTGATACCTGTGGGAAGTTTGTGAGTGTGGATTCACTGCTGTCATCCAGAATTAAAGCCATAAAAATAAAAACGACTGCTGAGAAACAGTAGGATTGAATTATATGCTTGGCTTCTTGTGATGGTGCTCTGGCTTTTGTTACCCACCACCATGCGAGTTCACTTTTCCTGTGACTGGTAACAGTCATGATGCATGAGTAATGGGAGAGTGACACTGTATACAATGGCAATGTAGCCCTCTGTGCATATGCCAGTGCACAATATACTTGGACCTCCTTCTCATGTACTGTATGTGTGCAGAATTGTTTATTAAACTATGTGTAACCACATGTGATAGTTAGTAGTTTTATTGTTGTTGATGCACTGTACATTATACGATTGGGTCACTCATGCTACATTAATGGACACAGTTTTGAAGTTGTGTATTACACCCTTCCAAGAGCCTTATCAGTATTTTTGGCATATGGGATCATGATTGGGTGTGTGCACAATGTCCATTACAGCATTCTACATGCTTTACACATTTCTGTTCCAGCCTTCACATCACAACTACTGCCCCTCTGGTAGCATAGTGTTGGGACCGATGATCTGCATACAAAAACACATATCTAGCAGTGTGGATTTGTGGCTGCATGCACGTGCAGTGGGTATGTCTGGGAATGCCCACTTGTGAAAGCATGCTGGCATGTAGTAGGAACATGTCTGCAGTTCACTTTTGAATGACACATAGTGTGCACTCTGGATAGGCTCTGGATAGGTTTGTTTGGATTGCATACGCAACTTTGGGTGGAAGTGCAAATGCACTTCTGCTATGTGGTTGTGTAAGCCTCTGTAAACTGGGTCCTAAATACTCATATGCCTTGTTACATGGTAGTCCATTCTACTGTATGAATTTGATTTGATGCCAGGAGGCATCCTGTAGAAATGATGTCACAAGCAGCATTAATCTTTATCTGTTACTATATATGTAACACAGAAACATAGAAGTTGACAGCAGATAAGGACTGCAAGGCCCATCCAGTCTGCCCATTTCTTTTTCTACCTTATAAATGTGCCATCGGCCTTTGCTCTGTCAGTGGCCTATCTATTCATACTCATCTGTATTGCTCCCTTATGCCTATCCCATGTCTGTTTGAAGCCCTGCACTGTATTCATAGCCACCACTTCCTGAGGTAGACTGTTCCATGCATCCACCACCTTTCTGTGAAAAATAATTTCCTCACATTCCCCCTTAATCGGCCTCCCTCTAATCTCATGCTGTGTCCTCTTGTCCTGCTATTTTTCTTATATTTAAACATGTTGCCTTTTCTCACCTTGTTAATGACCTTAAGGTGTTTGAATGTTTCTGGATCATATCACCTCTCTCCTCCTTTGCTCAAGGGTATACATATTGAGCTCTATTAATCTGTCCTCATATGTCTTCTGATGCAGTCCCTGCACCATTTTGGTTGCCCTTCTCTGGACTGCCTCAATTTGGTTAATGTCCTTGTAAAGGTGTGGCCTCCAGTACTGCAGGCAGTACTCAAGATGGGGCCTAACCAGTGTCTTGTAAAAAGGGATTATTACCTCCCTCTTACGACTTGTGATACCCCTACTAATACACCCTAACATCCCCCTAGCCTTACCTACTGCTTTAGAGGTCTGCTTGGATGATTTCAGGTCATTGGTGATGATGCTGCCCAAGTCTCTTTCTTCTTTTGCGACTGCCAGCAACTCCTCTCCCAGCCTTTAGGTGACTTCAGGGTTTCTCTTCCCTATGTGCATGATCTTGCACTTCTTTGCATTAAATCCCAGTTGCCACTCTTCTGACCATTTTGCTAGTTTATCCAGATCTCTTCTCATTCTGCCCACCCCATCTGGATCATCTAATCTGTTGCAGATCTTGGTGTCATCTGCAAACAGACAAACCTTACCCTCTAGTCCATCTGCAATGTCACTAATGAAGATATTGAAGAGGACTGGCCCCAGAACGGATCTCTGATGTACCCCACTTGTGACTTGCATCTCTTCTGACTGTATACCATTTACCACCACTCTCTGTTTTCTGCCTGTTAACCAGTTTGTCACCCAGTTGACCAACTTCTTACCCACCCTGAACCTACCCTGCTTATTTATCAATCTTCTATGTGGAACAGTGTTGAAAGCTTTGCTGAAGTCAAGGCAGGCGATATCAACTGCTCCCCCTTGGTCCACCACTCTGGTTATCTAATCAAAGAAATCTATGAGATTAGTTTGGCAGGACCTTCCTTTTGTAAACCCATGCTGTCTTGGATCCTGTGCCCCTATGGATTCCAGGTGTTGCACTATCCTTTCCTTAAGGAGTGCCTCCATAATCTTGCCCACTACTGAGGTAAGACTGACTGGTCTGTAGTTCCCTGCCTCCTCCCTGCTACCACTCTTGTAGAACAGGATCACATGAGCCCTTCTCCAGTCTTCTGGGACCTCTCCTGTGCTCAGAGACTCACTAAACAGCTCCTTCAGTACCCTGGGATGTATGTCATCAGGTCCCATTGCCTTGTCCACCCTGAGCTTAGCGAGCTCTTGTAGGACCCTTTCTTTTGTGAAGGGTGTAGTGCTCACCTCCCTCCCCCCTGAGTCCATGGTGCAGAGCTGTGGGCCCTGCCATACCTTCTCTTCAGTAAATACTGAGCAAAAGCATCTATTTAGGATAGATGCTTTTACAGGGTCCTCCTGCTCACACACACCCTTTTCTCCTTTGAGCTTAGCGATACCCACTCTGTACTTTCCCCTTTCACTAATGTATCTAACGTGCAGTATACTAAAGAAACCTAGTAATTACAGTAGTTACATAGAAACATAGAAACATAAACTTTGACAGCAGATAAGGACCACCTGGCCCACCTAGTCTGCCCAATTATACTGTATAAAACTATTCTGAGCTCATATGCAGCTGCCAGAGGTGGACACTAGGGCCCAGATATTCAAAAGAGTTGAGCCATGCGCAATAGGGTTGCACCTGCACAAGTATGAAAATGTGCCATTCTGCGACATTCAGCAGGAGGCAGTTGCGCCCCCCAAATCACGCTGAGCAACAAAGCAATGATAATGAAGGCATGCACAACTGAAGGAGTAGGAACCATGCATAAATGGCGCAGTGCGATATTCAACAACTTGCGCCATGTGCAATAGGGGAGCAAGCGGAAGTTGCGCCATAGTGAAAATGAGCCAAAATAAAAGGGAGCAAGGGAGAGGCACAAACATACTACAGGGAAGCCACATGAGAGCAAAACACAGCAGGACACACTGGGCAGCAGGGACACACAGGGCCAGGCAGGAAAGGGCACCTGAAAGCAATAGCCACAGGGGAAGGTGTGGGGAGACATTGCAGAAGGGGGAGGTACACCACACAGCAGTGAGGCAAGCACAGTCAGGTGTTTCTGGTGCAGGGGAAGTAGCAGTGAGGACAGCGGGGGGAATACAGTAACAGCTGCTGGGGGTGTAACACAAGCCAGGGACATGGCCAGTGCCACCTTCCAGATGGAGGCTGTTATGAGGGGAGAGTGGGCAAAGGGGGCGTGGCCATGGAAGGGCCCGTCGGCAGTATGCCCCCAACAGGCAGTACTGAGCCTGCACCAGCTTCGAGCTGTACAGTGATACTGAGATTGTGGGCCGGTACCACCTAAATCTAGAAATTCTGAGGTGGCTTTATGAGCTGTGCAGTGATGTGATGCAGGCACCCATACGACGGAGCCATGCCCTCACAGTGGAGACCAAAGTGACAGCTTGCATGTGCTTGTTTGCCACGGGTACCTTCCAGAGACCAACTGGGAACACCACAGGCATAACCCAGTTGGCCACGTCATGCCACCTCACCCAATTCCTCAGCGCACTGCTGCCACATGCTGAGGCGTACATCCATTTCCCCAGCACACCGGCAGAGCACACAGCAAACATACAGGAGTTCCACAGGGTAGCATGTATGCCTGGCATGCTAGGGGCAATAGACTGCACCCATGTGGCCATCCGTACACCACCTGGCCCCAAGGGGGCCTCATACATCAATCACAAGGGCTATGCCAGCATCAACTGCCAGGTGGTGTGCGATGCCAGGGGGTGCATAATCAATATCTGTGCCACACACCCTGGGGGAGCAACAATGCCTTCATCTGCCACCAGTCGGCACTGTGCCACAGATTCAAGAGTGGGGATATCCCCACTGGCCACCTAGTGGGTGAGTATGCAAACCACATGGACAATCATAGGGCCTGGGGGGGTATGGTCAGAGGTGACATGGGTAGTGGCCTACATGGCCTGGGGCAGGGTGATGCTGATTACCAAACTAACCTCCACTCTCTACACACAGGTGACAGTGGATACCCATTCAGTCCCTGGCTGCTCACACCCTACCAGTGGCCCACGACCCTATCGCAGCAACACTACAATGAGGCACATGCCACCACACGTAATGTCATCGAGTGGGTGTTTGGGATGCTGAAGGCACGTTTCTGTTGCCTGGACACCTCGGTGCCCTACAGTACAGCCCCTCAAAGGCCTACAGGCTATTCCTGGCCTGTTGCATCCTGCACAACATGGCCAACGAATGTGGGATAGCCGTACAGGTCAAAGAGGGGGCCAGCGATGGGGATGAAGAGGACGCTGGTGATGGTGGTGATGGGCAGCTCCCCCTTGGGCGATGGGACCCCTGACTGCTCCAGCTGGCACAGCTGCACCGGGACGCCATCATGGAGGAGCACTTCAGCCAACCCAGGTAAGTCATAGGGCCATGTGCAGCCAACAGTGGCTAAGGCACAACCCACAAGCACACATGGACATACACCAGGAGTGCATGCCATCAAAGGAAGTGGCAGGGCATGGAACTGCACACACAACCAGGGATGGGTGAGGTCTAACATGCCATGTGGATGGACACACACAAAGCACCAAACCTGCACAAAGGGTGGAGGCACACTGACCCAGAATGCCACCCCTAGCCACACACACGTCCACAGACCACCACGCCCACTGCCAGTCCATGTGCGTGTGTCAGATGCTGAGCACCATTGCTCATTGGTGTACAGTGCAATGCAGGCATCATCATGCACACGCAACTGCGGACAGCAGCCGGGAGGGTGTGCAGATGGACCGTGTGTCTGTGTGCAGGGTCTGGCACCCACCCGTGCACTGACCACTGAAAGACACAATGCACACAAGGCAGCACCAGACAGTAGCCGCATTGGGAGACAGGTCAGTCACGCGACACAGTGCCCCAGCCACCACGAATGCCTGGGCGGCCCCACCGAGACCCACAAGCACTAACAGGCCAACCACTGGCCTCATGAGGTGGCACTGATGGTCCCCCAGGGGTTCCGCTGTGTAAACACGACTGTGCTCATGCAGGGGTCTGCAGCACACTGAACATGCCTGCACCAGGTGTGCTCGGGATGCCCACAGCTGAACCCAGTGTCAACAGGGAGGGTGTCGCATGACGCCAGGAACAGGGGGTGGACAGTGCACTGCATGGTGTCTGCAATGCATGGGCACATGACTGTGTGCCCATTGTGGCCATGACAACAGTGAACGCCTGTACATGCCTGTCAATGGCAGCGATCACATCCTCCCACAACCAGGTCCATCCCTGCCAGGATCAGAGCAGTGTCTGTGCTGCGATGCTCCTCTGCCTGCTCCAGAGCTGCACGCAGTGCATCCACTGATGTCGCAAGCCGCATCTGCTGCTGGACTGATGCTTGCGGTAGGCGAGTGTGCTCGTCCAAGAGGTCATCTGCCTCCTCAGCATCCTGTCCCTCAGGGTGTGCGCAGCCCTGATGCTCAGCACCTGTGGGTGGGCGCACGCAGCAGGACCAGGTCTGGGCATGTCCACAGGCAGTGCACAGATGCGCCACTGGACCCTGTACACCCAAAGCCCATTGGCCGACTTCTGATGCTGCCCCTCCGGCTGCCACTTCACAGGGCTCAGTGGTGCTGCTGCAGTGGCCGCAACAGTCCCACTGTCCTGAACAAACACCAGTGCTGCCCCACTGGTGCTGACAGGCACAGGCTGGGACTGAGCTGACATGCAGGCCTCCACAGCAGCACCACCCACAGCCATGGCTGCGATGTTATCTGCTGTGTGGCCATCCCATTGCACACACGTGTCACTGCCCATGCCGTTAGCGACATCATCATCGGTGACGGACTCGGCACCGGCCTGAGTCACAGCATGCTGGCATCCATGGATGCTGTCATGCTGGGACATGGGCAGGGCTTCCTCTGCACCTGTTACAACAACATCAGTGTAGACAGCCAGGCAGGCCCACTGTCACACTGAGCCACGTATACCTGTGGACGTGGATGTGTCCTACTCCATCTCCAGCTGACTGTCCTCAGTGGACAGGCCCACCACTGCTGACCCATGCAGATGCTCAGGATCTGTAAGGGAAAACAAAGTTACGTTACTGCATGTGACCAACCCTGCCTCCCCATAGACAGACCATGACTTATCATGCAGTGATGGGCCACCACCCGTCTGGAAGCCACCACGTGGAACACCCTCAATGGCACAACACTGCATGCTTCCAGAAATCCTCTCCTCCTGTGGGGTTAGGTGTACCACCTCCAGCTGTCCAGATGGCAGCCACCTTCTCCTTTATCCTCCTCCTGTCTGTGCCCATCTTCTTCTTGCACTCCTGCACGGAGCGCTGGTGGCTGCCATGCAGATGCACAGCAAGTGCCACCTCCTCCCATGCAGCAGCACGGGCTTGAGGTGTTTCCTGCCATCCTCTGAGAAGCGGCTCCTGATCCAGATAGGCCTCAAACAGGACTTTGGTCTCAGCCTTGGTAAAATTAGGCCTCCTCCTCCTCCCACCATTGTGTTCCTCCTCTCCCACAACTTGCTTGGTCATTTTTTAGCCTGTAAGAATGACAGTTGTTACCTGTGACTGTGCAGTCCCATGCATGTCCCTAAATCCACAGTCCACACTCCCAAACAGCATGCAACTCACCAACAGACTGCAGTAACCGACTATGGCCACTGCAGCCCAATGTCGCACTTTTATAGTGCAACCCATGCAAATGAGGTGAGGAGCAACTTTAAGTGGATGCAAATTGCAGTGCTGTGCCATTGCATGGCTGATTAGCTGTTTTGCATATCACGCTGTTGCGCTTTGCGCAATTGTGTTGAATGGGCTGATTCAAGGGCGCAGTTCTGTGACATGCGTAGTACACACCTCACTGCGCATGCCCAGGTTGCTGACGCTGGTGTCTGCCGAGCTGCTGATGTGCTGTGCATGGGAAGCAATGCAGGGCATGGCCAACATTGTGCCAGTGGTGCTTTAGCGATGTTCACCTACATGGCACTGTGGCACTGGGCCATCATAGGTGCACTGGGGCAACAGCACGGTAGGCTGCTACTGGAGGTAGCACACAGGTAGCCAATCGCACTACACACATTGGGTTCCAATGGCACTGGGCATGTCCGTGCACCAGAGACCCTTGACCCTGTGCCCAACCTTTGCCCTAGGCGCCATGCAACAGGCATGGGTGCACCACTATCACGCTGTTTGGTGACAGCGTGATAGGGAATGGCAGCGCTGTACCATGCAACCTCTGCAGATGGGGAGCCGTGCTGCAGAGCGGCATATTTGTAGACCGAGCTGAAAGAATGGCGCGCAGGAGGGCTGCTCAATGGACACAGGTGGAACTGGCCAACCTAGTGGCCATAGTGGAGCCACACCATGGACCACTATTTGGGGAGGCACCCCTGGACAGGTCCAGGAGTCAGGTGTGGGAGGAGGTGGCCACTGCACTGGAGGAGGCCACTGGACGGGGGAGGACAGCTGAGCAGTGCCGCCATAGGTACGGGGACCTGCGGTGGAGGGTGCCGGACCTGCTAGCCCACCTGAGGGCACGTGCAAGGAGGGACACATTGCCATGGCTAGGTAGGTGTTATGCCAACACACTTTTATCTTCCATATGGGTATCACGGTTGTATGTGTCCAGCACATGGGGACGGACTGTCCGGTGTTGGCTGTGGTGGTGTTATCAGGGTGTGGGTGGGTGGGTCTGGCTGGGGGGTGGAGGGCACACACCTGGGGGTAGGGGGACTTTGCTACAGGTTTGTACTGATGTTCCTCTCTCCATGTTTGCACCACAGGGCCAAAGGAGTGGCGCCTGGCCCGTGAGCTGCGGTGCAATGAAGAGGAGAGGGAGGCCAGGTGGGGCGAGTGACCACAGCACCCAAGGGACCGGCCCAATGATGGTGAGTGCCATACCTCCATGATTACTATTGCATGCTGTGTAAAAGGGTGGGCAGCAGGGCATGGCCACCATCCATTGACACCACTGCCATGCACGCAACTTGTTACAGTCAGCACTGTCCAGTGGTAATGCATGTCTGGGAGTGCATCGATGGTGGTCCATACGTGCACCGGGTACATGGTTGTGCCACTGCCTTTGCACCACATAGCCATGTTACTAAACGGCCATGGTGGTGCTGTGCATGACTTGGCCAGTGGGTGTGTGCAGTGTTCTGCATGGCTGTATGCATCTGGGTGGGCAGGTCATGTGGACGTGATCAATGTGGGTAGTCACACACCATCACAGAGGTATGTCCCACTGCCGTATGCCATGCACAGTGCGTGGGCTGTATGGAGCTGTGCATTCACACCTATTGACTGTGCTCCCTTGTCCTAGGTGTCCGCCAGCTCAACAACATCCAGGAGGCACTGTGGGAGATGCTCCACATGGCGAGAGTGCTCCTGGATATCCTTCACCGGATAGATGAAATTGGGGTCCGCAGGAGGCACAGGCAGCGGAGAAGCCAGAGTGGGGAGCGGGGCTCCCATTGAAAGTCCCTCTGCCCCTGATATCCCCTACCCCCCTGGACCCACCCTCATATCCCTCCTTTCCTGTCCCATTTGTCCACCCCTACCCCTTACCCACCCCACCTTGTTTGTGGCCCCCCCACCTTGTATATATTATTGTACATAGTTGTTAACTTTTATATGTTGTTTTAATACAGATATTTTGTTATGAATACTGTGGTGGTCTCTGATTTGCAGTGGGCTATAGATGCTCAGCTACAGTGGTGTGCATGGTGTCAGGGGTGGTGCAGTCATGGGTATGTGTGTGTGTCCATGGGGAGGTGACTATGGTGTGGGGGTAGCTATCAGTCAGTGTCTGTGGTATGTGTGTTGTGCCCTGTGCACTGGATGACTGTGTGCAGTGGTCCATGGTGCATGCTCTGTGTCCAGTGGTGCCCCTGTCAGCCCGTCCATGGCCTGTGCAGCTGACACCCATGCACGTCTGTGACCTGCACAGTCTGCTGGCATGTCAGTGGTGGCTGTCCATGCAGGATTGCCTCCTGTCACTGGTGTGGTGCATGTCTGCCTCGAGTGACACTGTGGCCTCCACAGTTGTTTACCCACCTCCATGCTGTGGCTTGTGTATGTTGCAGGGGATGAGCACCACTGTCTGTGACTTGTGCTCTGGGAAAATGCTGGTGGCGTACAGGTCCACAGTGCCTGCGCAGGGTGGCTGGCACTCCTGTGCCATGGAGGACTGCAGGTTGTGTGTACACAGTTTACATGGGCCCACGCTGGGGCCTTGGTTGCCCTGCTACTGTGTCCCTGTGTTATTGTACCCTTGGGTATGGGTGGTGTCTGTTCATGCACTGTGTGGCATCCGGTGTGGTGTATGCTTCCACGCACCACTGTGGGTGTCTGCGCTGGCTGTTGTGGCCAGTGCTGGGTCGGGGTGTGTCATTGGGAGAGTGTGCAGGGTGCTGTACCACTGGTGGTGGGGTCTGGGGCATGCCCTGTCCTGTGGGTACCTTGTGTGCTGATGCATGGTTGGTCTCTCAGCAGTACCTCAGGGGGGCTGTGAGTGGTGTCACTGTGTATGCCGTTGTTGCATTGCTGTGTGCTGCCACCCGCTGATGGGTGCTCGTGGTGGGGCTGCCTTGCATGGTTCTGTGGTGCACAGGATTGCATTGTCGCAGTGGGGGTGGTGGCATGCATGGGGTTTCCTGCAGTGGTTGAGGCTGCTCCTGGGCAGGGTGTCTAGGGGTCATGGTGCAGGGTGTGCTGTGTATTGGGGGGATGGTGTGGCACGGCGTGGTCAGCCCTCCTTGTGTGCCAGTCTCAGCTTGCCAGGGGGTGTGATGGGGCACCATGGCCCAGCTGTGGGTTGGTTGCTGGTCTCCATGGATCAGTGGTTATTCCACCCTCCCCAGTTGTGCAGTGCATGGGGTGTGGGGACGATGTCTGTTCTGCTGTGTGTTCCTCTGCCCATCTGTGGCATGGGTGGTGGGCCTACTACTCCCTGGTTGTGCAGTTGCATTGCCACCCTGCTGCTGGGGGGCATCCCTGGTTGTACTATGGCACCTCTGGACTGCTCAACTGCACATCCCTTGTTGCGCTATGGTGCATCTGATCTGCTCAGCTTCCCCTCCCTAGTTGCGCTATTGCTCAGGTGGTGCGATACTCAGTCATTGGCTATAGGCGTAGTTTGGCTAGCTCAGTTTTTGAATATCGCGCCTCTTGAGCATGGGCTCAATGGACTTGCGCTTGCTCCTGCTATTGCGCACTTTTTGGGTGCAGTTTGAATATCTGGGCCTAGATGTCCAATTTGATTCTTGAGATTTGGTATGCTGCATGAAAAATTCAGCTGAAGCTGCTGCTTGAGAACAGTCATTGCTAAAACAGGGTTACAATCATGCCTTTATTTTCCTAAGGATGACTTTGGGGTATTAAATGTTGACACTGGTTTAAAAATGATATCAGCTGTCAAGGCAGACATCCTATACTTGTATTACTTTTGTTCACACTGACTTAAAATTACTGTATGTCTACTGAAACCTGGGAACTAGCTTTCAAGTTCCCTTTGACCTTTGGAACGTAAGAAGTTTCTGACTATGATTACATCACTATGAAGTTTATTTCATTTACCAAGATTACGTAATCTGTCTGGCTAATAAAACAAGGGGTATTCTTATACAAGCACTCATCTCTGGAGTTAGCTTTGACCATTACCTCATCTAATTTGGATCTGAAACCTACACCCTTTGATCTTGCATTTTTGAAGCATTACACGTATTGTGCACTGCACTGTTGCTTGCTGTTGTCTACATTTCATCAAGAACACCCTAGTAGAACAGTCAGGAAATTATAGCATTAGTATTTAAAACAGTGCTCTCTGTGTACACTGTCATAAGCTTTCTGTTGTTGAGGAGTTAATTGAAATATATTTTATCTTCCAGAAAAAGAGGAGCCCTATACTGTAAAAGTTTTCTCATTCGAATCTCTACTCTGTACTGTCTGTACATACCTGTACCTATAATTAGTTGTTTTTTATATAATTAACTCACCCTTTAGCTTTGGCTTTCTAAATTGCTTTTTCCCACTGTGTGTTCATACTTTTTTGTACTTGTGTGTTATTTTTGGCTTCCCTTTTGTAAATTAATCCACTTACTTTATTTTGCACATTCACACTCTGATCCTTTGGCTAAGTTTACTATGCTAACAAGTCAAAGATCCTCAGCTGCTTTAAGCAGAACCTTTCTGAATTGTCATGGTGGTTTGCATATGCATCCCATGATGCCTTGCATTATTGGAGTATGTGTGATTTTGTTTAACTTTAGCATGTACTTCTGTACTACTGCACTTTATTGCTTCTGTAGTTCTTCTTTTTGTAGTCCCAGCCCCCAGTGAGACCTGGAAATGAGCTTTAGCTTAGCATGCCTCTTCTGGTCAACAAATTTCAAATAAATAAACAATATGTGACTGGGGTCATTTATACTTGAAATGAGAGACAGAACAGGCAGTAAAAGCATACCAACACAATTGTTTTCAACAAGGTTCAGTCTTTATTAACCTAGTCTTGGATCACGGATATTCTATAATTTCCTTATCTTACTACGGTGTATATATTTGTCTTCCTGGCACCCACTCATTCCCCCTGAAATTAAAAGCATGTAAATAAAGGTCAGAAGAACTTGTTTTAAACCAGAAACATGTTTCCTTGCGTTCATAAATGTAAATAATTGGAACCTCAGCCAAAAGAGCTTCAAAACATATATCTTCTTCCCTTTTTTCAAATTCCAATACCCTGTAATCACTTCACAGTCTCATAATAATAGTCTACTTTGGAAAATGTAATGTTTTTGGAATGTGATTCATTGTAAATAATCACGGAAGCCTGTTTAAGAACAGACATCACATTCTAATAGGGGGTTGCTAGAGTACACAATGCTGTACAATTGCTATATTTTCAGAATACAGTGGTCTGGAAATAATGTGATTATCTGATTCAAAAACATTTACAATGTGCAATAATAGTGAAGTTAAAAATGGCCAGCCATTAAAAATGTGACATCTAAAAGAAGAAAAAGGCCATATTAGATGAAAAGGACATTTATATAGTAAATATCGTTTTTCCATAAAGATTTTTGTCTTCTAGATGCACGTATGGCTCACTTCCCCAGTAGCCCATCCCAATCCATCAACCCCTTCCCTAGAACTTACCTGCTCCAGTAATTCTCCATGGATTTCCTCCCATTGGGGGGGCCAGGGGATGGAAGGCTGTCCCTCCTCAGAGTCCACATCCAGATATGGAGCACAGCCTATTTGGTGGTATGGACATGCAGTGGGCTAGTGGCTCACCCTGCCATGGGGTTGATTCCACCACATTCCTCCACTAAACCCCACCTACACCCTTTGGGATTGGTGTAGTCCACATCCAACCTCACACTGACAGGCATCCTCACTGAAGAGGAGGCAAGCTCCATGGCCCACTGCAGGGATCACCGATGTGGCAGAACCCAACACTTTCCCTCTTCTGGTTGGGAGTGTTTCAATGTAGAGTGCCTTTTTGGCCCCTGGCATTGCTCAACTGGCTTCCAAGACTCGCTTCCTAACCCAAGTCACCAGTGAGTGAACACAGAGCACTACCTAGTGGGCCATTGGATGGCTTCAAATAATTGACATCTTAATTGGAATATTATAGCATTTGAGATGGGACAAGCTTGTTCAGCCTCTTCTCCTTATCCAAAACCAGTGTTAATTTTCTCTGCATTAGTGAGAGAAACAACTAATAGAAACATAAAAATATAAACTTTGTTGGCAGAAATGGCCCACTTGGCCCACTCAGTCTGGCCAGATGTTCCCTGCATGATTTGTCTCCACAGACCCTAGCTGATCATCAGTGACCCTACCCCTTCTCTACTTATATATTAAATATTCCCCTGTGCCTACCCCACACATGCTTGAAGCCCCCTGTTGTTTTTGCTTCCACCACTTCTGCTGGCAGTCTGTTCCAGGTGTCTTATTACCCTTTCAGTGAAGTATTATTTCCTCACATCCTCTTAAACTCACCTCCCACACCCAGCTTCATCACATGCCTAATTGTGGCGCTCTTCCTAATTTGAAAGAGACTCCCCTCCTGTACCATGTTGATTCCTGTGAGGTACTTGTAGGTCTCTATCATACCCCCTCTCACTCTCTCTCTTCTCTTCTCTTCTCCTCTCTCTCTTCTCTTCTCCTCTTCTCTTCTATTCATGTGTAATTGCTGCAATCCTTTAGTTTATCCTCACAGGCTTCTTGTGCAATCCCTGCACCATTTTTGTTGCCCTCCTCTAGAATGCCTTCACTCTGTCTATGTCTATGTCCTTTCTGAGGTGCCACCTCCAAGACTAGGCACTATTCCTGGTGGGTCTCCCCATCAATACAGTAGCAACACAACCTCTCTCCTCCAGCTGGAGATACCCCTCCCTATGCAACCCAGCATCCCATTATTTTATTTTAGTCTTTGGTAACTGGGTAAGGCCCACTAGGCACAAGTACCTGTTTTCAGGGGTGACCCGGGAGCACTGAGTGGTTAAGTGACTTGCTCAGAGTCACACAGTATGCAAGTGGAGGTTCTGAGAATCAAACCCAGGTCTGGTCTGTTGGATGTACCAAGCTCTTTCACAGCTTGTTACTCTAACCTCTAGTCTATACTGCCAGCCCAGTCCTACCCACTGTTTTATCATGCTGCCTTGCCACTTTGTGACCATTAGTAATTATAACACCAAAGCCTCTTTCCTGCTAGTGAAGTAATACTTTCTCACAGCCCTCCTAAACTCACCTCCCACATCCATCTTCATTGCATGCCTAATTATGGTGCTCTTCCTCATTTGAAAGAGACCCCCATCCTATACTATGCTTTCCATTCCCTAGCTGCATGATTTTGCACTTTTTGGCATTGGATCCCCAACCACTCCTGGAGTCTCCCAAGATTCCTGCACATTCTTTCTATGCCTTCCTGAATGTTCATCCAATTACAGATTTTAATATAATCTGCAAAAAAGCATTCCTTTCCTTACAGTTCTTCTACAATGTCACTTATGAAGAAACTCAAGAGGACCGGTACCAGTACTGAGCCCTGCAGCACCCCACTGGTCACTTTCCCATCATTAGAGTAAGTGTTGTCAACCACCACCCTCTATCGCTTATCCATTAACCAGATTCTAACCCAATTCACCTCCTTGAATCCCACTCTTAGGCTGTTAAATTCCTTTAATATTTTCCTGTGTGGCACAGTGACAAAGGCCTTGCTAAAGTCCAGATAAACCACATTAATTGCACTCCCCTGCTCTATTTCCTTGGTCACTCAGTCAAAGAAATCGATCAGATTCATCTGAAATGACCTCGCCGACTCCATGTTATCCGCGGCTTTGCAGCCTACTAGAGTCAAGATACAGTGGGCTCAGGAAGGGTGAGAGTGGTGGAACAGAGGTGCATCCCTCCAGTTGTACCTCTCCGCAATTTCTATGCCATTCTAGAAAAGTGTGGTTCCTCTATGGACTCACCCACAGTGGAGACCAAGGAGGATGCTGGGAACCTCCACAAAGGAGACCCACAGGAGGGTGGCATGGGACCCCACAGGGAAAGGACACAACTCCTGGTGGGAGAATCCATTGTTAGGAAGGTAGAACTGGGGGAGGAAGGGAAGAGGGAGGTAAGGTGCCTGCCAGGCACCATGGCTTGGAGGGACAGGGAGCGAATCCTCAGGATCACAGGAGCAGTTGCACAGGGGAGGGAGCTGGATGTCACTGTCCCCTAGGGACAAATGACCTGGCTAAGAAAGGGATCAGAGCAGTGCAAGAAGCATTTGTGGAGATGGGAAGGGGCCTTAAACAAATAACACACACGGTAACCTTCCCGGAGGTGCTGCCTGTCTATGGCACGGATGAGGCTAGGGTGCTCCACACCATGGAATTCAATCAGTGGTTGAAAAACTGGTGCCGAGCTCAAGGATTTGGCTTCACTGGGGACTGGGGGTCCACCTGGATGGATGCAGGCCTATACTGGCGTGATGGTCTGCATCTGTCCAGGAGGGGAACCAGGATCCTAGGTGATAGGTTTAAATACTTCATTGGCAAGCATTTAAACTAGCCAAGGGGGGAGGCACTGGAATGGAGCAGGGAAATCCTAGCCCCCCCAAAAATTCAGGGTACTAAGTGAGGTAGACACCAATATAGAGATGTCAATAGGAAGAAGCACAGGGGTAAATGGAGAAAGTAACAAATGCAATAAAGACAGGGATGGGGCAAAAAGGGGTAAGGCCATGAAGAAATGGAGGGTAATGAGTACCAACGCTCGTAGTCTGGGCAACAAGCTCCCTGAACTGGTGGCCTTGATGGAAGAGGGATGCCTAAATATCGTAGCAGTCACAGAAACATGGTACACAGAGAACCATGACTGGGATGTTAACATACCAGGGTACACAACCTACAGGAGAGACAGAGAGGACAGGGGGAGAGTAGTTCTCTATGTAAGGGAAGGGATAAAAGCAACTGAACAAAAGAGTAAACAGGGAGGAGAGGAGGCACTGTGGGTCACCTTAGAGACTGGAAATGACACCAGAGTCCACACAGTGGTTGTATACAGACCCCCATGTCAGGGGGAGGGAATGGACAGGGATATGATAGAAGGCATACTTAGGATGGCAGAGAAAGGAGAGATACTGTTGATGGGGGACCTTAATATGCCAGATGTTAACTGGAGCCCTTTGCTGCAGCCACATCCAAAAGCAGGGCCATTCTTGATGCCCTTCAGGTGGCATGCCTCAGAAAGCTAGTTTTGGAACCTACTCATGAGGGAGCAATCTTAGACCTTGTACTATCAAATGGGGACAGTGAGAGGATCTCAGATCTAGAAGTGGGTTGCCATTTGGGAACAAGTGACCACCAAACAGTGTGGTTCACGATAAACTCAGCTACAGAGTCAAGCCATACAAAAGTGAGGGTTCTGGATTTCAGGAGGGCTGACTTTGGCAAGATGGGAGAGTGCCTTAGAAAAGCACTAGCAAACAGGCTAGAAGAGGGGTGGAGCAACAATAGGGAAATAATCAAAACTGCCATCACAGAGGCAACACGCCTTTGTGTGAAGCAAATAAACAAATCAAAATGAAAGAAAAAGCCACTATGGTTCTCAAAAGAAGTGGCAGTGAAGGTTAGGGAGAAAAAGATAGTATTTAGGAAGTATAAGGAAACACAGAAGGAGCAGGACAGAGAATTGTACCAGTTAAGGCAGAAAGAAGCAGGGAGGATTGTCAGAATAGCAAAGACACAAACTGAGGAAAAGATAGCCAACTCAGTTAAGAAGGGGGATAAAACCTTTTACAGGTATATCAGGGAGTGTAGAAAGACAAAGGGAAGGATAGTGAGGCTGAACAGAATGGATGGTCGGTGGGCAGAGAGTGACAGTGAAAAAGCAGGGATACTGAAAGAATACTTCTGTTCAGTATTCACAAAAGAGGAAGTGGCGGAGGTGCCTAATCCAATTAACAGAAGCACTCTTGAGAGGGAGGTCGATCCCAGTCCTTTCACAGAAGAAAGGGTTCTGAAAGAACTCCTAAAACTGAAGGTGGACAAAGCAATGGGGCCAGATGGAATTCACCCCAGAATTTTAAAAGAATTAAGCAGAGAACTAGTGACACCACTGACTACCCTTTATAACAAATCATGGGAGGATGGTGTGGTACCTGAGGACTGGAAGAAGGCTGATGTGATTCCCCTTCACAAAAGTGGGAGCAAGACAGAGGCAGGAAACTACAGACCTGTCAGTTTGACCCCTGTGGTAGGGAAAGTGATGGAATCACTTCTGAAGGAAAGAACTGTTGAGTACCTAGAAGCCAGTGGGGCACAGGACCCAAGGTAGCATGGGTTCATAGCGGGAAGGTCATGTCAGATGAATCTAATTGATTTCTTTGACCAGGTGACCAAAGTAGTAGACCCGGGAGAGGCTGTGGACATGGCCTATCTAGACTTTAGCAAGGCATTTGACACAGTCCCACACAAAAGATTAGTAGTCAGATTAACCAGCCTGGGAGTGGGTCCCAGGGTGGTAAGCTGGCTAAAACATTGGTTGAACAGGACACAGAAGGTAATTGTAAATGGAGTCCACTCTGAAGAAAGAGGGGTTACTAGTGGGGTACCGCAGGGTTCAGTACTGGGTCCAGTCCTTTTTAATGTCTTTATAAGTGACATTGCAGAGGGACTGGAAGGAAAAGTATGCCTCTTTGCAGATGACACAAAGATCTGCAACAGGGCTGATACACAAGGAGGCGTAGAAAGGATGAGAAGGGACTTGGAAAGGTTGGAGGAATGGTCAGAAGTATGGCAGCTTGGATTCAATGCAAAGAAGTGCAAAGTAATGCACCTGGGAAAAAAAAACCCTGGGGAAGATTACACAATGAGGGGGGAGGTAGTAACAACAACAGAAAAGGAAAGGGACCTTGGGGTAATCATATCAGATGACCTTAAGGTTGGCAAGCAATGTGAGAAGGTGGTAGGGAGGGCTGGGTGGATACTGGGAAGTATAGGAAGAGGCATCACCAGCAGAAAACAGGAAGTTGTTGTCCCCCTGTACAGACAGTTGGTGAGACCCCATCTGGAGTACTGCATCCAGTTCTGGAGACCCTATCTCCACAAGGACAGAGACAGAGACAGGATGGTGGCAGTGCAGAGGAGGGCAACTAAAATGGTGCAGGGTCTGCAAGAGAAGCCATACCAGGAGAGGCTAAAGGAGCTTAATATGTATACCCTTGAGGAAAGGAGGGAGAGGGGGGACACGATAGAAATGTTGAAGTACCTCAGTGGAATCAACAAAGCCTCAGAGGGTAGCATCTTTCAGAAAAAGAGATGTGCAAGAACAAGGGGACACAATTTGAAGATAGAGGGGGGACAGCTCAGTGGCAATGTGAGGAAGTATTGTTTCACAGAGAGGGTGGTGGACGCATGGAACAGCCTTTCTGAGAAGGTTGTGGATCTAAAACTGTTGGAGAATTCAAGAATGCATGGGACAGGCATAAGGCAATTTTTGTGGGGGTAGGAAGAAATAGGCTGTTGGTTAAATAGGATCTGCAGCTTATCCTCTAGGTAGGGAAATGGGCAGACTAGGTGGGCCAAGCGATCCTTATCTGCCATCAAAGTCTATGTTTCTATGTTTCTATACTCTACCAGACTTTCCTTCAGCAGGGTTTCCATTAATTTCCCCACCACTAAAGTAAGACTGACCAACCTATAGTTGTTAGCTTCCTAACTGCTTCTGCTCTTATGTAGAGGGACCATGCCTGCTCTTCTCAAATTCTCTGGAGCCATGCCTATTTCCAGAGAAATGTTGAATAAAACTGTCAGTGAGGCAGCTAATACCTCCCTGATTTATTTTAGAACCCATGGGTATATCCTGTCAGGCCCCATATCTTTTTGCACCTTCAGAACTGCAAGTCCCTTCAGGTCTCTATCCTTTAAAAATGGATTTGTGTCCACCCTGCCCCCCCCCCGCTTTGTTCCTGCCACTCCCTGGTGGTCCATCCCCCTCCCTCCATCCACTGTCAAAACTAAGTGAAAGTACATGTTCAAGATAATAGCTTTTTCTTGGCCCTCTTCTGCACAGTCTCCCCTTGCTGCCCTTCTAAGAGAAAAGAGAGTGGGTAAGGCTTGTTGCAGAGTGTATCATTTTGCAACTAGCCAGTGTTTGACCAGCCTGGATGCAAAGAATAACTACTTCAGTTATGTCTTTGTATACTGAACACTAGTCTCTCAGTGGTAGTGAGTGGAACTTTACTTGCACTAAAAGGTATATAAGGACAATTAGAACTGCAACTGTATTATTTTATAAATAGATTTATTTGCACTCCTTGCTTTTTGGCTTTGTTTTAAATCATTGTTAATTTGTTTGTTGGAGTGGATGGGGTGAGACAGTGGTATTATTTATTGTTTAGGTGCACGAGTGAGAGTATGAGTATGAAATAACATGGGAGGTGGTTCCAGGGGTTCTGGTTTTGGGTTTGTAGAAGTTTTGTTATTTTAATTATTTCATTCAAATTTTGTTTAGAGGGCATGCATTATGTGTAAAGGCATGAGTTCCACAAGGATCAGCTACACTTAAGACCCACATATGGCTGTTCCATCCCTTTGGAGGATCCCCTACTGTCTTGCTGTCAGAGGTTATCAGCCACTGCACAACACTGGGGATCCTCCGAGGATGGAACAAAGGCCATGGTGGAGGTTCCATTTAGGCTGCTGGTGAAGGTCGGATAGGGTTACTGAGGACACAAAGGCACCCAAGTTAGAGATGGAATAATGACAGGGGTCCTGCCTGTGTTGTTCCCCTCCCTAGGGCTGTGCCTAATATCAGCAGGCAACAGGTTACTAGACCAGATGACTCTCCTTCTCCCATCTGGGCAGTTCTCTGTAACATGAGATCTATGATGAATAACACAGCAGTGAAGGAGGGTTTTAATGCCGATTCCTCAGTTGATCTTGTATGTATTATGGAGCCCTGCTAGGCAATGACACTGGCCCTGTGCTTGAAGCATCATTGCCAGCTGGGTATTCTGTGGTACATTGCCCAAGGTGGAATCATAGGGGTGGTGGGGGTGGACATTTGTTTTAGATCCACTTTGGGACTCACAGCATACACCACAGGAACTTCCAGATCATTTGAGAGTGTGTCTGTTTGGGGCAGGGGCAGGTGTAGGCTGTAGGGTCATCCTCACATACCAGCCTCCAGGGTGTGAAGGTTATTTCATGCAGGAACTGGTGGATTTCATGGTTGACCAGGTGTTGGATGCCCCCATGCTTTTTGTGTTGGAGGACTTCAGTGTCTGGATGGATGATGAAATCTCACCTTTTGACCAACAGCTCCTCAAGTGGATGTCATCACTGGGCCTCACATAGGCAGTTGCCTCTGCAACCTATCTATATGGTCAAACTCGTAATCTGGTCATTTCATTGGGGCTTTACATAAGTGCAGTCAGGGTTGATCCGGTCATTTGATTGGATCATCATGCTGTGTCATTCCTTTGTGATATCCCTCATTTTAATACTGCTCTTGTGGAGATGGTCCGGTATTGCCTGAAATTTAATTTGAAGCTTCGCAAACTCCAGGCAGCGGATGGACATCTCAGGCATGATGACAGCTTGTGCTCAGGAAGCTGAGAAAGCCATAGAGAGCTATAAGATAGTTCTTATGGCTGCCTTGGACTCCCTAGCACACTTTCATGCCTGTCCCTTGACCTCTCGTTACAGTTCACCATGGTACTGTGAGGAACTGAGGTGACTGAAGACTAAAGGACAAAAGTAAGAGCATTTCTTGGCAGAAATGTTACTCCGAGGGGACAAATTGGCTCTGGCAGCTGACTATGGTGATTATCAGACAGCAATCTCCTTGAAAAAGACAAAGTTCCTTTTAAAGACCATTACTGCAAACAATTATTGGTTAGCTCAGCTCTTTCGCAACACAGACAGATGATTAAATCTTCTCTGTCTGTGGTCTGAACAAGTTTTTTCTGCAGAGAAGTGCAAAGAGTTTAGTTGTTTTTTCCTTAACTAGGTGTCCTCCTTTCAGACTGTGATTGCCTTAAGCAGCCTGTCATGGGACTTTGATGTCCAGGGTAGGAAGGGTAATGACAATCTGCCATCCTTGGCTGAGTTTTAGCTGGTATAGAAGAAGAGGTGCTCCAGCTGATCTTGAATCTGTGCTCTACTTTCTGTTTGCTGGACTTTGGGCCTACTGTGCTGCTTGTTGGAAGTCTTTAATCCCTAGGGCCAGCATATATTGAGATTGTCAGGTGTTCCCTGAGGGAGGGTATTTTTCCATCAGGTCTGAAAAGGGCAGTGGTGAAACTCCTTCTTAAGAAACCATCTTTGGACTCCAACAGTCTGGTTAACTACTGGCCAGTCCTGCACCTTCAATTAATGCACATAAGAACTAATGACCACTAACCCTTTTAACTTTATAAATATCAGTGCTCTGTTGTTGTACAGTACACAAGTCATAAATAATCACCAGAAACCCACCAGTGTTCCAGATTGTCCTAATACACCCTTCCCTGGGGTAGCAGGTGATTCTAAGTGTGAGAACAATAAATACATTCACTACCAGGTAAAACTTCAATATAACCACACTATCATGATAAATTGATAAGCCACCAAACAGTGCTCCAAAACCAGACCCAATAAACACATCTATTGGCTGAGTGTATACACGAACACACCTGTACTGATGAAATCAATAATACATTTGTTATATCTAGTGCATAGTCTATTTCCATTACCTTTATACATGTTATATAGATAAAGATATTGATATTGATATCGATATAGATATGTAATTTCACTTTCCTGGGTGACAAATGTGAAGTAATTGCCATTGGGTTAAGTTGGGTTTCCTTCTGTATCCTGCAACATATCACTGGCTGAAATTATGATTAGAGCACTTCATCCTGATGGTTGGCACTGTATTCATATTCCACGTTGGAACTCTGCTGTTGAGGAGGACATAACATAAATTACATAGTTCTAAAATGGTACTTATCAGTGTAAGCTGTGGGCAAATCTGAAACCTCAATGGAATTTATTAAGAGGCCAGTAAAGACTGAACAACAAGAGAATGGCCAATATATTAACAAAAAAATGGGTGAAATGTACTCTTTAAGTGAAATCTAGTGTTGCGCTAGTTTGAGCTTTAGGGCTTTATGCATGCTGGAGAACACTGCAGGGCTTAAGAAGCTATACTGTACCTTTGATATATTGTAGTTTCAAAGCAGAACAGAACAAGTTGTGGCCTAGAAAATTCCATGTTCAGAGCACTCTGATATTGACTTTTTCTGCTTATAAAAGGTCAGTGAAAGTAGTCAGAGTAAAGTACACACAGAGACTTTAATTTACTCAGAAAAGCAAACAATGTAAAACAAGCAACATAAAGAAGATCATAAGCATAGCTAAGCATATTGTCACATCCATACACATTTTATTTGAGGGAGGGAGAAGCTTATGCAACAACTCTAGAGATATAAACAATCATTCCTATGGAATGTTTCTTGATTACAACCGGAAAGGTGACTTGCAATTTTAAATGTATACTCCATTCAATGTTTGTTACCTCAGTGAGAGCACACTGAATGGGTTTTAAGCATTAGTTTTGGTTTTGTAGCCCATACATAAAGCGTTCACTATTTCATGCAGAATATCCTCCTTTATGGAGGACTTGAGCACACTTTCCTTCATTTACTTTGTCCCTTTTTCCAGATTATGCACTTTCTTAACCTTCACTTTGGTCATGGGCAATATACCAGTCTCACACCCCCCCCACCGCCACCACAATACCCTGACTGTGACTGAAGATATTAGCCATGCTCTGCCAGTGATTTATGCTTTTCCTCGCTAATTAAGCAATAAGCCACAAGGGATGTGGATTATCAGGGGATTGCATACGGCTGGAGTGAGTAAATCAAGCGCCAAGCCGTGGTAAATCCCGATAACCCAGATCCTGTGTGGTTTATTATGATATACCAGTACTGTTTTTTTTTTTTTTTATTATTTAAAAAACAGTACTTGCTATAATGCTTAAATAAGCAACTCAGTTGTAGAGCAGTCAGTGTTTTGTTTACTTTCCCCTGATGTATGGAGCTGCTGTTTTACAGTCTCCGCTTAGCGGGGAAACAAGATGGCAGACGGAGTTCCGTGATTTTTGCAGTCGGATTGCTTTTTTTTTTTAACATACGCCTGGCTGGCACCTTTTGTGATGATTATCAGTAGATAGTCAACGCAGGTAAGGTGCCAGCCTGCCTATCTGATTGGTCGGTGTCTGGGGTACATGGTATAATACCTCTTAACTGCTGTGCCACTGCCTCAACTACAAGAAATCCCCAACTGGAAGGACAATGTAAATGGATGGCTCCTCTCATGGCAAATCCATGGTCAGTCATGGCAGGTAGACTGTACCACCCCTCTACAAAAACAAATCTGTACATCTATGGTGCAGCTCAGCCTTCCCTAGCTCAAAAGATCTGATATTCAGCAAGAACCTGGACCTGCTGTACAGCAGTGCAGAGCACTGTTACAGGGATGTTATTGTACCCCTGTTACAAACTGAGTCATAGCCAGGTATAATGGTTTTCAAACATGATTTGCAACTAAATAGAACTGGCACATCATTAAACCCTGATGATATAACTGTGGTAGACAGTAAATGATGCACTGTATATCTGGATAATCAGAAATACCACAGAAATCTAATTGACATAAATGGGGATTTCCCCTGATATATTGTGATATACAATCAATCAGCCAATCAAAATCATTATTTTACAAGGCAGGACACCATTGAGAATAAACTCATTTACAAGATGGACCTGGTGGAGATACACATCAACAGTTTGATACAGTCACAGGTACACTAGCAGACAGAATACAAATATTTACAAATAATATAACATGGCAGTTTCACATACAGCAATAATATGTACACTATTCTGGCAGGTATTTGATACAGTCACAAGTACATTGGCAGACAGAATACAACTATATACAATTAATATAACATGGCAGTTTCACATACAGGAATGGTATGGGCACAATACTGACAGGCCGAGATGCCGAGTCTAATGTAATACATAACAATTATATAGGTATGCACAGTATATATAGAAAGAGTGCATAATGTAAAGAAAAGAGAAAAATGAAAATTATTAATGTAGATGTAGTACTCAGGAGGCAAGGCCAGGGGAAAGATAAGAACAACTATATTCAGGGACTCAGAATAATGCAGGACAGGCAGGGTTAAGCCTAATGCAAGATTGGGGAGATGGTTCAGTTGCTTATGGGTAAGGATGAGTGACAGACAGGGAGGATTAACTAACAGTAACTGGATGTTTAGCACCATGTCACTGGCTACCAATGTGGATGCAAAGCTGATCATGGTTACTCCTACTGTTATTAATGCCTCAGTTTCTATGACATTCTCAGAAACTGCTACAGGGAATTAACTAAACAATTTATTCAAGCAGATTAAAAAACATCTTAAGCTAACATTTATTGAGTATCCTTGTATTCACTGATGTTCATGAACATGAAAATTATAGTACTGCAAAACGCAGTAAGCCCATATTAAAAATATACATGTATTTTGTGCTATGGAGTTCAGTATCTCTGCAGCTATATTTTGTTATTTACAACATGTTCCCAGTAGCATCACTGCATCCTTATTATAAAGCATACATATATTATTTGTACATTTATTCTTTAGACTTAATACTTGTTACATTATTCATAGCCCTTAGTTTTTACATTTGTAAAGATTCAGAACTGTATACTGTATTTAAACGTCCCAAAAAGATGAACTATTTTAAATTATTGTGAACTAGTAATCTTGTTTAGAAATAAGTGCATTTGTTTCCTTATGCAAACTAAATTGGAGAGTTCAGAATATCTTTAAAAATAATCATTTTCAGCCGGCCCGGTGGCACTGAGGGTTGAGGCGCTGGACGCCACACCTCGCTCCACGCTGGCGACCTGGTTCGGGAACAAGCCTGGGTTGTCGGGGGTCGCTGGGGAGGACTAGGTTTCAGCATCCAATGACAGCTCTCCTAGTCCTGGGGAACAAGGTGGGATTCACATCTCAGTCTAGCAGTCCCTGGGGATGCCCAATGGCACTGCAGATGCACTCGTGTCTACGGGACGGAGGGAGCACGGCGGATGTCTGCACATTTGAGCATGGATGTCATCGCATGTCCATGTTCCCACTGGGCAGAAAAAGGGAAAATGGGCTGGGCACGACTGAGCAGCTTGATGGCCATGCCCTGCAGTGTGTGGAGGACTGTCATGGAATCGCGCTGGGGGGACGGCGCCGGTCCGGCTGATAAGGGATGGGAGAGCCTTCCAGCGGATCTGCCATGGCCGTGCCGGACCCCCCCATCATGCAAGTGAGCTTGCTGCTCTCCCAGTGGGTGGGGCCGGTGGCTAGATGCCCCAGCCGGCAGGCGCCACAGAAAGGCACATAAATAAGTTGCAATAAAAAAAAATTATAATTTTCATATACCTTGCCAACAAAAGTAGGTGAATCTATAATATGCAAGTTATGTTATGCAAATGCTTACGTAGTACAGTAAACCATGGCTTACTGTGCACTATCACTGGGTAGCAATATAGCTTAGATGTTAGAGCACCTAGCTGTCAGGCTGAAGACCCAGTGGACCTGGGTTTGAAATCCACAGTCACGACATACATACTGTGTAACCCTCAGTAAGTCATAACCTCCCTGTGCTCACAGGATACACTTGGAAATGGGCTTCAGCTCAGTGTGCCTTTCCTAGATAGAAACTCTGAAATAAAAAAATAAAGTTATAACATCCTCACTGAGGGGTTTTAACATCTTCTGTTGTTGTGTTTCATAATCAGGTTGAGCAAAATGTATTTGTCATTTTAATACAAGTATCTCAATTTATATTGTCAAGATATAAAATGTAAATCACGTTCAAACATAGTGTAATGAAGTCAATAAAATTGCTGATTCTCTACCACAGACTAACTATGGTTGATCATGGTTGAATAGGAACATTTGGTGCAAGAGAGAGAAAAAAAGATCAGTAGCTACATTTATAAAAAGGCAAGGAAAAATCCTAAAACCTTATTGGCTGAGAGACATCACCTGACCATGCATTAAAAAGCTAGCAGTGCATGGTTAGGTGCCAGATTCTAATTATTTAATGTAAAAAATATAATATTAAAAATGTTTCATTTTAGATATAATACATACTGTAAGAGCAGTGAACCATTTGTGAAGCCCAATAAGCAATTCCAGGGTGTATATTAAAGGATTTTTATGCGTGACCAAGGGGCACATGCACACCCAGAGCCCAATTCAGAAAGGTTGAGGTAGATCAGTGCAACCTGCAGCAAACCGCAGCTTTCATTGATCAGTTGTGTATCAGGGACCCTGCACCTGATTCACTATCAGGAGGGGACCTGGTGCCAAACTCCTGCAGCTTGCAGCACATGTTGCCATGTGCCAAAGGTAAGGTGCATGGGAGAGGTTTGCCGTAAGCTGTGGAAAAGTCAGGCACTGTTGGCACCCGGTGCTGGAAACCTGCCTGGAGGCTGGTGGGGTCATGCAGACAGCACCAGAGGCAGACAAGGACAGGTAGGGGATAGATGGTGGTGGGGGCTGGCGACAGCTCCTTAATGGGAACACTGTACGGCCACTACCATGTCTGTGGTGTCCTGGGGGGCACTGCGTACTGGGCACCTTGGTGAGGTGGCCCTCCAGGCACCACATCCAGATGTCTCTGGATGCAGTGGGGGTGCAGGATACTGTAGGCGAGCAGTGGCAAAGGGTCCATCCCACACAGTGCCAGCTCTGGGGGAAGTGCACTGGCCATTAGACCAGTCACGGGCTGGTCTAACTTTCATGGCCCGTGTGCCCTGTGGGGGGTCTGAATCCCTCTGAGGGGGATACTGCAGCTTGCATCTGGTGCAAATACCTAGCACCATGATGCATCCCTGGATATGGCACAGGGCTGGTGCAGGCCCTGTTTACCACAAGTGGACCTGACATTGATGCAGCCTGCCTTGCTGAGTCATGGCCAGTGCAATTTTTGGTGCAAGGTGCCACTTGCACTAAATCTGATTTACACAGGCACCTTATATCAATGTTTTGGCTTTCTAAATAGGGGTCCTGGCCTATAGCCTCATACCACACTCCCCTGGGGCATGCAATTAGATCCTTTAATGCATAGCCTATCATGGCTGACTGCTTAATTAGTCCAGCATACTACTGTCCTGGCAGATGCAAACTTGATGTAATTTTTTTTTTGTAGCTGTAATGTGCTGTATACATACTGTAGTAGTGTTTCATTTTACATAGAAACTTAGAATTTGATGTCAGAGAAGGATACGCTTGGCCCACCAAGTCTGCCCATTTTTCCCTACCTGCATTATTACTGCAGACGGTACTTGATCTACAGCTCTTTCCTCCTCCCCTTCCTGTCTACTATGAGTCTCTTATGATTATCCCATGCATTCTTAAACCCCACCAGTGTTTTAACCCCCCACTACCTCCACTGGAAGGCTGTTTCAGGATTCCACCCCTCTTTCTGTGAAGAAGTACTTCCTCACAGCTCCCCTGAATATGCCCCCCCAGCTTCATAGCATGTCCCCTTGTTCTTGAGCACCATTTTTTCTGAAAAATGCTTCCCTCCACTACCTTATTTACTACTGTGAGGCATTTAATGGTCTCTATCATATCCCCCCTCTCCGTTTTCTCTTCAGATGTGTACATACGGAGGTCCTTTAGTCTATCTTCATAGGGATTTTGATGCAGAACCTGCACCATTTTAGTTGCCCTCCTCTGGACTGCGTCCATACAAACATATGAAATTTGCCAGCAGATAAAGGCCAAGAGGTCTATCAAGTCTGCTTGAATGTGCAGCTAGCACCCCTTATTCTGCAGCTACCCTTCCCTTCCACCCTTCCCCTCCATTGACCCTCCCCTTGTCCTGTCCCATCCCCTTTTGAAGCAGTCCACTGTTCTACTAGATATCACTTCTGCAGGTAACGCATTCCACCCAGCTACCACCCTCTCTGTAAAAAAGTGTCTCCTTATCTCCCTCCTGAACCTTCCTCCCTCCAGTCTCATATCATGGCCCCTGGTTTACCTCCCTTCCCCTACTTTGAACAGCCCCTCTGTACCTGTCTTGTTTATTCCTTTCATGTACTTAAAGGTTTCAATCATGTCTCCCCTGTCCCTCCTCTCCTCCAGTGAGTACATGTTCAACTCCATCAGCCTCTTCTCGTATGATAAGTCCCCAAGCCCCTTGATCATCTTTGTCACCCTGCACTGTACCCCCTCCAGTAACTTAATGTCCCTGTTTAGATACGGGCACCAGTACTGCACACAGTACTCCAGGTGCAGTCTAACTAATGACCTATACAGTGGCAGAATCACCTCCTCCATCCTTGAGGATATACCCCTTGCAATGCATCCCAGCATTTTGTTGGCCTTTGAGGCTGCCTTCCTACATTGTGCAGAGTTATTCATTGACCCTGTAATGAGCACCCCCAGCTCCTTCTTCTCCTCCTCCTCTGGCTGGGCTACCTGCACTCCCCCAGCTGGTAACTCCTCCTTGGGTTCATCACCCCAAAATGCAACACCTTGCACGTTTTGGCATTAAACCCCAGTTGCCAGGTGTCTGACCAGGTTTCAAGCTTTGCAAGATCATCCTGCAACCCCAGCCATCCTCCTAGGCTGCCCACCACCGCTCCCATCTTGGTATCATCAGCAAACAGACTGATCTTGCTCTTGATGTCCAATAATATGTCTGCAATGAATATCCCAAACAACACTGGCCCAACACAGAACCCTGTGGAACACAACTTGTCACTACCCTTGGGTGTGAGAGCTCCCCACCCACCACCACCCTCTGTTGCCTTCCCTGAAGCCAGTTCCCTACCCATCCCACCAGCTTTGCACCCACCCCTGTGCCTTCTAACTTACTTCCTGGCCTCCCATGTGGCACCTAGTCGAATGTCTTATTGAAGTCCAGATACAGGACATCCACTGCATGGCCCTTGTCCAGTTGCCTAGTTACCCAGTCATGGAACTCCACTAGGTTGGTTTGGCAGGATCTGCCACATATGAAGCCATGCTGTCTGCTGTCCTGTAGTCCTCTGGCCTCTAGGAGGGCCACCACTCTATGTCCTTCTGGGGCTGTGGTCTCCAGAACTGGACACAGAACTCTAGGTGGGGTATTATGAGTGATCTATACAGAGGCAACACTACCTCCCTCTTTCTACTGGGCATACCCCTCCTTATGCACCCCAACATTCAAATAGCCCTTCCAACAGCATTGTCACACTGCCTGGTCACCTTTAGGTCAACAGATATGATTACCCCCACACCTTTTTCCTGCTTGGTTGTCATCATTACCACTTCACCCATTTTGTACTCTGTCCCTGGGTTTCTGTGCCATGAGTGCATTTGTTTGCACTTTTTCACATTGAAACCCAGCTGCCCTGAAGTTAATGGAGACACTACTAAAGGAGATACTCATGGAGCACCTTGAGACATAAGGGCTGCACGACCACTGGCAGCATGGTTGTACAGGGAAAAGGTCATGTCACACTAATAGATTTCTTTGACTGAGTTGCCAGGGAGGTGAATCAAGGAAGAGCAGTGGACATTGCCTATCTGGACTTCAGTAAGGTTTTCAGCACTGTGCTGCACAGGAGGCTAGTTAAAAAACTAAACAGCCTGGGGATGGGAGAGAAAGTGGCAAGCTAAGTATCCAACTGGCTAAGGAATAGGAGGTAAAGTGTATTGGAAACAGAAGCCTCTCAAGCAATAAGGAAGTAACTAGTGGGGTGCCACAGGTTTCGGTGTTGTGATCGGTCACTGCCTCCATAAGTAACATTGTAGAAGAGCTTGAGGATAAGGTGCTCCTCTTTGCAGATTATACAAAAGTCTGAAACAGAGTTGACACTCAGGAATGCGTGGAGACAGTACAAAGGGATCTGAGGAAACTAGATAATGGTTTAGGGGTGGTAACTGGGTTTCAATGCCAAAAAGTCCAAAGTTACGCACTTAGGGCAGCGGAACCCAGTGACTGCTTATAAGATGGGGGGAGTGCAGCTTACTGACACCAAGCAAGAAAAAGACCTATGGGTCATAATATCTGATGACCTCAAGGTAGCTGGGCAGTGTAATAAAGCAAAGGAAAGACTAGCAGGATCATGAGGTGCATTGAGAGAGGGATTTCTAGCAGGAAGAGGGAAGTGGTGCTACCATTGCATCACCCACTGGTGAGTACTGTGTCCATTTCTGGAGGCTGCACATCTGCAAGGATACTGAAAGGGTGGGGAGGTGTAGAGGAGGGCAACCAAAATGGTGAGGGGTTTGTACAAGAAGCCACTTTAGAACAGGCAGCAGGAACTCAATGCGTACTCCCTGAAAGAGAGGATAGTGAGAGGGGACATGACTGAAATCTATAAGTACCTCAAAGGAGTGAACAAGGTGCAAGTGGAGGGTCTATGTCAGTGAAAGGAAGGCACTAGAAGAAGGGGCATACAATGAAGCTAAAAGGTGGAAAGTTTGGGAAAGATGTGCGGAAATACTTCATGTAAAGTGTGTTCGATGAGACTGAACAGCCTGCCAGAGGAGGTAGTGGGGGTAAAGTCTGTGGGGAGCTTCAAGTATGCATGGGATGCACACAAGGGCATATAAGGTAGAGAAACGGGAGTAGGCAGTGACACCTATGACCAACTTGGGTCAGTGGTGATGGAACAGGCAGGGACAATGGGCAGGTTGGATGATCCTGAAGGTCCTTTCCTGCTGACAAAATCTGTTTCTATGTTTCTGTGCCATACCCTTGACCACACCTCTAGATTTCTCAGGTCTCTGCTCATCCTTTCCATTCCCTCTCGACAGTTCACCCTATTTCAGATTTTGGTTTCATCCACAAAGAGGCAGACGTTCCCTTCCAGCTCCAATGCAATGTCACTTATACATACTTTAAAGAGCACCAGTCCCAGCACTGATCCTGAGGCACTCCACTGGTCACCCTCTCATTCTTGGAGTAAACTACATTTACCATCACCCTCTACTGTCTATCCCCTAACCAATTTCTCATCCAATTTACTACCTTTGGACCCACTACTAAGCTACCCAGCTTGTTTACTAGTGTCCTATGTGGAACAATGTTGAAAGCCTTATTGAAATATTGGCAGGCCACAAGCAGTGGTCCATGCTGCTCTAATCCTTTTGTCACCCCATCAAAAAAATCTATCAGATTTGTTTGAGATAACCTTTCCCCTGTGAACCCATGCTGCCTTAAGTCTTGTAAGCCACTGGATTCAAGATCTTCCACAATCCTCTCCTTCAGTAGTGATTCCATTAACTTCCCCCTCAATATTTTTTCACCAAATAAGCAAAAGGCACAAATATGAGTCAACAGCTTCTTACCCTGTAAATCGTAGCGAAAAAGTACAATTTACCTTCTTGCAAGGAAATGCCAGACTTTTTACTGCACCCCTATTCATTTTAAAAAGATGTCGCGCATCAAAAAATGTTTGCACAATTGTTTTCATGCTTCACAAGACTGTTGTCACACATGGAAATTATGTTTGCATGACCAAAATTTCGGAAGCTTGATCAAAAATCAAAAACATATATTTTTAGACAATATTGACAAAAACTTGATGTCAGGGACGTGTTCCTCATAGCCTGATTAGGTAAACACAAGAGGTGGTATTTAAACAGGGGCAGTATTTTTTGTTTTGCCATTTTTTTGCCTCTCACTAACTGAAAATAAAATAGCATCAGCATGAATGAATTTTCCCAGAGCACGAACGAAAAAAAATGTTGCCATGAAAGTTTTTGAGCCACCCATATAAATTTGCCATAGACTATAATGGGACATAAAAAAATGGCATAACTTTTAAATGGATTAATATTTTTTCACCAAATCTTCAAAAGGCACCCCTTTGACCCAGTCTACATGTATCCAACACTAATTTCACACCAAAGGGACACACCACACAGACAAAATGGACAATGATAAAATGCCCCAAAAGTGAGAGTTTTTCACAGTTTTTGACAGTCTACAGCACTGCAACCACAAATCCGACTGGAACAAAACTTTCTAGATCAAGAGATCTATGGCAACATTTCAGATAAATCAGACTAATGGTTGCAAAGTTATTAAGGTTCAAAATTTGGGGTTTAACATAGAAGTGGCAGTGCAACCTAACTATACCTGCCTATATATATATATATATATATATATATATATATATATATACAATTTTAATTTTACATTTTATTGTGATTATAATAATAAAGTGCTACTTGTAAATTTTATATCTTCTACCAGTTTGCCTATGTTTCCTGACCTATGCCTCTCGACAATAAGCCACAATAGAATTTTAATGCATGCCTCAGGGTGTTGTGAGGTGTGAGGCAGAATTCCAAGTGTCCTTACTCCCCTAGGAAGAATAAAATTATTAATAGAAATGTATTAATAATTACTTTAATTATTAATACATTTCTATTAATAATTTTATTCTTCTTACATTTGCAATTGTAAATCACTATGTTCTTCTTGTATGATACATGTTTATTCAAAAACTGTTAAAATTTCTATTTCAGACTGGTCGTACCACTGAATTAATGGCTATTGCTGTAAACTGTCTGTACCTTTACAAGGGTCTATGTCAATTCGCTCCCACGTTTTCGCACCTGGTCAACTCGCCCCCGACGACTTGCTCCCTCGTCAATTCACTCCCACAGATCTCGCTCCCCGACAACCCACTCCCACTCCTTATCCTGATTGTACTCCCAAGAAAGCCAGATGGTTGCCTTTTATCCATTGAAGACCCCAACCTCCGCGTTTCCAATGTACCCGAGTTTCCCTCTGTTGTACCTCGGCAGTTTACCCTTCCTCAGAAAGGTGCCAAACAGTCTTTCAGTTTGGGCAAACCAAACATCACATGCTATACTGCAGAGGTAGCTCATCAAATATAGCAATTTTGCTGTGTTGCTCATTTTCAGTGTTTTGATTTTCACCCTGGCTGTGGACCTACTGTGAAACCATCAAACTATCAAACCAATAGTGATGATGGTGGGGGGGGGGTTAGATTTGGTGTTTTTTCCAACAGGATGCATGTATTAAATATATATTTTGTAATGCTGATGAGTTTAACTTTCACTTCTATTAATCAAGAGCCAAAGTGAGAGAAAATCAGATATGTTTGTGCTGCTGACTGAACATGAAGCGATGGGGAGTCAGTTCACAGTAGTGGCTGTGGCAACATCACTATGCAGACGCATCCTGCATTAGTGGGAGTGAATTGACAGGGAGTGGAATGCCACAGGAGGGAAAAAAATGGGAGCAAATTGTCAGGAGTGCATTGTCCAGGAGTGAATTGACGGGTGCGAATTGACATGCTCCCCCTTTGGATTGGGAACGCATTGTCTGGGAGTGAATTGATGGGAGCGAAATGACGTGCTCCCCCTTTACAATGTGGAACCTTTTTAAATGAGCTGTCTAGCTCAAAGGTCTTTAATCCGAGAATTCAATGACTAAATAAAATATAATTTATAGATTCAGGTTCATGTCTGGCTGTTCTCAGAGCTGGTAAAGGAGCCATGTAAAGATAAAGCCCCATGTCAGAGTGAAGACAAATGAAAGATATAAGAAAATTGCAAGAGACCTGTGAGTCATTGCATCTTTTGATAAAAAGATGATGCTTCAGCAACCGTCTCAGCAAAAGGGGGTATTTAACACTGGGGTATTTCCCCTAAAAGGTACTGCTTTATTTCTCCTTTTTCGGTAACACTTTTTTAGTGATCCTTTGTGACCGATAAATGAGTTGAAAGTACACTCTAGGAATGCCATGCTTTATTATTTGTTTCATTTTTTGCGATGGAGTCCTGTTTGGTAACTGCACAGCGAGACCTACTGGACTCCTATTTGTGGAGCTAAACACATTGGAATGTATTGCCAGAGGAAGGTTTTAAATTATATTTATTGATTAAGTGCACTAATGTCAAGGCAAGAGCTGCACTAGACCCTGCCCATTTTTGTTCATCATGATTAATGAAGCTCTTTGAGTGTATACTTGGAACAAGAGCTTTCGAACAAGATTGGAGTGTGATATGTGTACTTAATCAAATGGTACAGGACACATGTTTTAACTCCTAAGTAACTCCTAAGTATTAAGATGTCAACTTGTTTAATATTGAAAATGTGTCAACAATTTTGGACTCCCATGGACGGAGCCAACTAATAAAATTTTAAAAGCTTGAGGCCAAAATTTGTGCTTATTGGCCATGACTTGGTTGCTCTGGAATACTGGGCCAACATACACTGGTAGCATCTTTGGTTAGCACAATCAGTCAAATCTAAAATATTTGCCCATGCCAAATAATAGTATGGACCTATGAAATTAAAACAAGGTTGTTTGTTCGTGCTGATTTGAGGGCTTAAAGCATTAATGGAGCCTTGAACAATTGTTTATAAATGAATGGACTCCTGATGATAATGGAGCACAACCTTGCTCAATTGAGTTTAATTATATTAAAGCTCTGTATTAAAGGCGTGGAATAGATATTATTTTATTCTGAGATGTGTTACATCTGCCTGCTAGATAATCAGTTTTCATCTAGTTTTAGTTTGACTTTTGGGGCTATAAACTGATTATAATGTGAGCATGTGTGATTTTAATTCCTGTACTGAATGTTATTGGATACAGTCCAGCACTAATTCCAGTTTGGTTGAGCTTAGCACCAGTTAAGAAATATGGTTGCTTAACCAATATTTTTATACTATTGCTAGCAATATTGGCTGCATTACAGCATTTATTTTTGCAAGCAGTATGTATCTTGACAAAACATTTAAATAATAGTTTTGGGAAAGGGTATAGCTCTTTGGTTAAGCTCAGAAGTAGAAGGGCAACTGGTAATAGCCCCCTGTACTTTTGGTGATCAATGCCTTACATGATGTACTGAGTTGGAGGTTTTGCAATATAATGATGCAACTGTAGGGCATGGTCAAATCTTTGCTGGTATCTAGGAGGAAGGAAGTTTCTAAGAACATTCTTCTATGTGACCAACTGGTGATGTGGGACAGTTAGAAGCCCAGACAAAGGAAAGCTGCCCAAATTAAGGGACAGCAAATATGTGGGCTTAGTCCTAGGTGTCACTGCTAGGTGGGAACTGAGGAGTTATTGGAATTCTGGCTTCCATTAGCTGGCAATTATATTTGGCAGATCCCTGTATGGCGCATGTAACTATTGCTCCTCGGAATTCTCTGAAGGACTGTGGACTGCATTCTGATGTTGTTAGATACTGGGAGGGGGGTTCATTACCCTTCCTAATAATGTTTTTTATTTGCTTAGGCTATGTGATAAATTCTGGAACTAGCTCTCAGAGTTATGCCTGGTCCTTTGATATATGGGAAAGTTTTGTCAAATGTTTCCTTCCTTTAATACCATTATCAAAAAATAATTGCTTGGAGAAATGACTTTTTTCAGAGTTCAGCATATAGAAAACTGGACACGTTGTGGGGGTAAAGAGTTGTGTCTTTTTTTCATTGGTGGTTGTCACTCTGTAAGGCACTAGGTTCCAAACACTTTTGACTGATCAAGACACAGTAAATTCCCTACCCATTTTGTTTAAAACAAAAACCATAAAACAATACTGGCATAGTAGGAGTTGAATCAGCTGCAATTCTGTGACAGTGCCCTCCCTATTACACCAGCGAGACAAATAGGCCCTTGGTTGATACACCCTAACTGATACCATTACTGCTGACTTACCAGTTTGTTTTCAAGGATTTTGATCTACCATTTATGTAGCAAACTCTTGATGTCAACTAATGCAGCTGTTGACTGCTTCTGCATTGCTACAAAAAAGATGAGGACTGCAGGTCTTGTGCTCGCTGGCACTGTTCTCTTGAGCATTTCTAAGCAGCTTCATTCATTACTCAATAAAAATTCATTTTTCCTCTAAAGCTTTACATACCTCTTCCACAGTGGTATATAATTTAATGCCCTCCAGATGGAAGACTTGTAGTTTGGCTAGAAAAGGCATATGGAATGTGATGCCGTTTTCTCTGAGTGGTGTGAAGATGGATATGTATTCCCTACATTTTCCATATTCCCAGAGGCATAGTCATTATCAAGATACAGTTTACTAAGCTATATGTAGACTTTGGTCTGGCATTTGGGGAGAAGAGCTTCAGGTGGGCACCCTGTGCACTCACTCTAGCTGAAAGAGGAAGGTTTGCTGCAAATTAAGTAAGTCCCTGAAAAACGTCTCAAGGAAAGGGATCATGCCTTGCCCTTCTGTCCCTCCTGGGAGGTCATAGATCCTCAGATTCTTCCTCTGATTGCAGCCCTCATTATCACTGCATCTTTCCTCTAAGTGTTTTATGGCCTGTATTATGAGTATTGAAAGTCAGCCATTCTGGCTCTGTCTAGCACCTACTTGCAGCAGTGCATTCTCATTATCACCCACCCATTTTTCCATAGCCCTCATATCCTGATGGATCTCCTCCAACTGATTTCAGTGTTCATCTCTGAATATCAAGTAGGAATATGTGAAAAGAAATTCTGCAAGAGGAATTTCAGCGAAAGTCAGACTTTCGCTTCCGTGAAAGTTTAGAAATCATTTCAATAACTTTCGTGGAAATTCTCCCTAAAAACTGTGGAATAAATGTAAGAACTACAGGTTAATGTATTAAACTGTGGGGAAAAATAATGCGGAACTGATCACTGTCAATGTTCAGATCTGCAGCTTTTCTCCCCACAGTTTAATCCATTAACCCTCCCTCCACCAATCTCTGGCCCCTGGTATCTTGATCCCTCCCACTGATCACCAGCTCAATATCCCCCAATATCAAAAAAATTATTAGTATCCAGTCCTCCCACCCACTGCCTATCACCCCTCTTCTTATAAAAATAATAATATCCTCATTCCTTGGTGTCTAGTGGCCCCCACCCACTAATCGCCCACCCCATATAAAATAAAATACCCTCATTCCACAATTGTCTAGTGGGCCCCCCACTGATCACCAGGCCCATAAAAAATAAATACTCCCAATTCCCTGGTGTCTAGGGTGCCTCCCTCCAGCCGATGCTACACCCCATTGGAAAAAATAGAAGTGTCCAGTCCCACTTCTCCCCCAACCACCAATCACCCTTCCATATAAAATATAATAATATGTTTTCCTCATTCCCTGGTGTCTAGTGGACCCCCACCCCACCAGCAGGTAGTTCAACATCACCCTGCTCCCCCCCCATCCCTATCCTGAATGAGCGAACAGTAGAGGTGTGTGAAAAATAAATCTGCTGGTGGAATTTCCGCAAAAGTCAGAATTTCGATTCCATGAAAGTGTGGAAATTAAATTAGCAACTTTTGTGGAAATTCCGACTTAGAACAGTGGAATAAATGTATAAATTGTGGATTATTCTATTAAACTGCAGAGAAAAAAGTCCACAGAACTGATAACTGAACTGTGGAATAATTGCATGTATTGCGAAAATAATTCATTAAACTGCAGAAAAAAATTCCTCAGAATTGTTATTCCACAGTTCATGTGTATATCCACAGTTCAGCCACAAAATTCCAAAGAACAGGGCAAAATCCGCTGAACACTTTTGGAAGATTTCAATCTTGCCAATGGCGAAAGTTCGGAAAATTCTGCAAAATTTCTGAATTTTTGTAGAAGTTCTGCAAAAGCGGAATTTGCAACTTTTGCCCACCTCTACTGACCAGCAGAGCCCTCTTCTCTCCTCTGCGGCAGGATGCCCACTGAGCTGAAAGAATCAGCACACGCATTCATTCATTGCAGCTTCCAATCATCTTACAGCACAGTATTCAAGGAGCAGAGAAGGGGAGGAGGCTGTTCTGGTTGCCTGCATGGTGGGCAGGATGGTGGCAATGGTGCTGTAGACCTGGTCCACAATGCCATTCCCCCATCCCACTACCCCCACAGGTGACTTGAACAGCCCCTCTCCTGTTCTCTACCCCCTGAAAACTGTGCTGTAAGATGACCGGGATCTGCAATGAATGAGCATGTGAGCTAGTTCATTCAGCTCAGTGGGTAGCCAGTCATGGAGAAGAGAGGAGGGTTGTGCTGGTCACCCATTCAGGGTTGGAATGTGGGGGGAGTGGGGTGGTGATGGACTACCTGCCAGGGTGGGGTGCACTAGACACCAGGGAATGAAAGCCCATTATTATTTTTTTTTATATGGAGGGCGATTAGCGGGTGGGGATGGATTTTAATAATTATTCTTATGTGGGGTTGGTAATCATCGGGGCACAAGAAACCAGGGGCCAGCGATTGGCAGTATGGGGGGGTGGCTGTATCTCTAAATAATACATTAAACTGCAGATGGAATAAATTCTGCAGTTTAATGTATTATTACACAGTTCTGTCCAAAAATTCCACAGAAAAGAGCAAAAATGCATGGAACATGGGTGGACGTTTCAGGTCTCGCCATAGGTGAAAGTGCAAAATCTTTTACGGAATTTCTGAAATTTCCTGAAAGTTCCGCGAAGGCAGAATTTGCAACTTTCGCCCCTCCCTAATGCTCACAGTTCATCTGAAAGTATGTTCATTTTTTCTTCTCCACTTGACAGGCTCATTTAAGTCACCAGTGGTTACCTGCCTGGAGGTCACCACTTCACCAGTCATGAAGGCCATACTTGCCGAGCCATTATCCTCCCATCCACCTCCATCCATCTACAAATTAATATTTTTCCAACTTGGCATTATCCTCTTTGCACAGGACTGGAGAATGGCACAAGTACAGTAGTAGTGCCGAATTTGTCAAGCAATTTTGTGAGATTCCCTATTTATCCTTCACAAAATTTAGGGAAAAAAATCCTCTAAAATCCTTTTTGTTATAACTACAGAAAGAGGCTAGTTCCTATTACAGTAGTTAAGTGCCATCTGGTAGATTTTCAACTGCACTATCAGATGAGAGCACTCTCTCCGGGTAGCAGTGAACACAATAGCAAACAAAACAAAATCCCTAACAAAAGGTTTCACAATTCTTAATAGGGATTTTTAAAAATCCTTAAAAATCCCTTGACTAATTCGGCCTGTAGTGCCTCTTCAAAAAAGCAGTCCCAAAGATGACCCAGGGAATTACAGACCAGTCGGTCTGAGTTCAACTGTGTGCAAACTCATGGAAACTGTACTTAACGAAAGGTGGATAGAGTAACTAGAGGAGCACAGTCTTCAAGATGCAAGGCAGCATGGGTGTATGGGAGGAAGGTTGTGTCAAAAAAATTTGACTTGACGTCTTTGACTAGGTCACCAAAGGGTAGACAGGGGCCATGCAATGGACATCCTCTACCAGGATTTCAGCAAGGCCTTTGACTCTGTAAACCACAAGAGGTTGACCAGGAAGTTGGCAGATCTCAGGGTTCAGGAGAAGATGACCAGGTGGGTGGAAAACTGGTTGGAGAACAGGTCCCAGAAGGTGTTGGGGAGGAGAGTTATCTAGCAGAAGGGAGATCACCAATGGGGTCCCACAGGGCTCGGTGCTAGGGCTGCTGTTGTTTAATATCTTCATTAAAGATATTGGGTATGGTACTAAGGGCAAAATGTGTCTTTTTATGGACATCAAGCACTGTGTGAGGGTGGACATGACTGAAGGGATGCAGGACCTAAAGGAGGATCTGAAAAGACCTGAGTGGTGATCTGGGATGTAACAGCTTGGCTTCAATGCAAAGAAATGCAAAGTTATGCACATTGAAGCCAAGAATCACAGGACAGAGTACTACCTGGGAGGGGTCCAGGTATCTGCAACAGAGGAGGAGAAGAATCTGCAAATGATGATCACTAGTGACCTGAAACACTCTACACAGTGCATGAAAGCAGCAACAAGTGCAAATTAGATGTTGGGATGCATAGCCAGGGGGATCAGCAGTAGATAAGAAGACATTTTTTGCCACTGTACAGGTAACTTGTGAGGCAACATCTAGAGTATAGAGTATAGTACTGTTGCCCACACTTTATAAAGGACATTAACTTGCTGAAGACAGTCCAGAGGAGGGCAACAAAGATGATCATGGGTCAGCAGGGTAAAGCATATGAGATGAGGCTGGGGGCCCTGCACATGTACCACCTGGAGAGAGGAGAGAGAGAGAGAGCCTGATTGAGACCTTCAAGTACTTGAAAGGGATAAATAAGGTGCATACGGGGGATCTCTTTAAGATAAGTGGTAACAAAAGATGAAGGGGCACAATCTTAAGTTGGAGGGGCAGGTTTACTAGGAGATTAAAAAAAACACTTCTTCATGGAGATGGTGGTGGGCAGTTGGAATGGGTTGCTGGAAGAGGTGGTTTAATTGAAGACAGTGGGCAGATTCAAAAGAGGTTAGGATCTGGGCCAGCCCACTGGCGTAGCAGTAGAGCTACCGCTTGCAATGATAGCAACCCAAGTTTGGGAATGGACTCGGGCTACTGAAGGGCTGGCCAGAGGGAGGAGCACTGAGCACCCAGTGGGCTGCTCTCCTCCTCTGGGAAGGGTGGGTCGCATGTCCCACTGCTTTACCACCACCTGGGTGACCACGGGTGGAGGTGCAGTGGGATGACATAAAGTGGGTGGAAGGATGTCAGCCAAGAGTTGGAGCGGCAGCATGTTGCAATGTGCTCTGACCCTTGGCTCCCCTAGTGTGCCAACATCCAATGGGGTGGCACCAGAAAAAGCAGAAAACTCCCACACTGGATGCCTGAAGTCAAGATCCAGGTGTCCCGAGAAACTCCATAACCAGGCTCCTCGGAGTGCTGGAATGGACCATCTGATGCACACTCATGGACTTTGAGGACTTGGGGGGGGTCCCCTTCCTCCCTGCCTGGGGGAGGGTCAACTGTGGCAGGATGGGGGCAGGTCCACTGGTGCCCCGATAGAGTTACCTGGGGTGGAACTATGGGAGTGTGCCAAGACTAGAGCTCCCTAATGAAAGGTGTCTAGTGTGGTTAATAAGGTGGCATAAACAGCAAATATTAAAAGCAAAAGAGGTTGGGATAGACATAAGGGGGAGGTAAGGATCATGGGAGTGGTGAATGGAAAGGAAGGAAGGATTGGGGTGGGGGCAGGATCAGTAGCTTAAGCTGTGGACCTTGCAATATGAGCAGACTAGATATACAAAATTGCCTTATTCTGCTGGTTTCTTCATATGTTCTTGTGTAGCCTTAGTCTGTGTTCATTTTTTTTTTTTCACTTTGTATTTAAACTGGTAAGCAGAATAGCAAAAATGCCATTTTTCACAGCAACCAGTACATAAAATACATAAAATAGAATTAAACATTACAAGGACAGACACAATTAGAATCTAATCATAAATGATTGTACAAACCTAATTTAAATGAAGACAAGAAAAACAACATTAGTAAGGGACATAGATAGATTGTTATAAAGAGTAATTGCTTTATATTTAAAAGATCTTAAATATTGGTTCATTCTATATAACATACCCTGTTTATTATGAATTACCTTGATTAACTGAGTGACATGTAGATCGAACTATCCAAGGTTACTCCCAGATAACAAAAATTGTCCACACAATCGATGGGAAACCCATTTAAATCAGAAATTTGAATAAAGAGGATAATGATTTACTGGAACGTGAACAGATCATTGATTTGTTTTGGTTTTTTAGCAAAAAATGAAAACTTGAGCACCCGTAGAGAAAGCACTGAGATGGCTCACTGATTAAAGAGTCATAATATTATTTTATTGTAGTGAAAATAACAAACTACATGGTGGCCCACTGGCCATAACACACTACTGTTTCCCCTGGTGTGCTGTCAGGCTTCCTCAGAGTGATCCAAACATACATACAAAAAGTGCTTCATATATACGACCTTCAACGACCGTCACTCTGGCATCTTGCATCCCTTATGGAAGCTTCTCCTGTCTGAAGCAACCAACTCACCCTGTCTCTTCCCCTACCACCTCCCTTTTGGTTGGTCCAGGCATCCTACTTCCCCTGATGCTAACCCCTGCATCACTTATCTGGGCCATCAGACCTGCCACCAAAGCCAACCTGTTCATTGTGAGACTCAAACTCCCAGCTACATACTCCTTCCTCCTACTCACCCTACTCCTAGCTGGTGATGTCGAATCCAACCTGGGTTCTCAGGTGGGTCCCAAACCATTGGCTCCCACAAAGGTCTCTCTATTGCCCACATAAATATCAGAAACCTGCTACCTAAACTCGAACAACAAAACTGGTGGATGGTGGAGCACACTCCCAACATCCTATGCCTAATTGAAACCTGACTCTCTACAAAGACCCCTGACTCTGCCCTAACCCTCCCCAACTACACACTGCTCAGACAGAACTGGGGCAAAAGGGGCAGATGAGTAGCCAGCTACAGTAAAAAACCTCTCTTGTGCACTGTCACTTTTAAAGAAACTCGCCCAGACTCCCATGAAGTCCTCCTGGCCCAACTCACTCTACCAGCCTCGCTCCCACTATTTATTGGTGTACTCTGTGCCTCTCCTGACTTGCAAAAGAATCATTAGTCTCCACCATTACCAACCTTCCAGACCTAACCTCAAAGGAGAACTGGTGCTACTAGGTAATTTCAACCTGGATTGGCTTGCCCCCACCTCAAAGGTCCACATTTACAATATAGAGTCTCTTATAGAGTCTCTTAACCTCACACAGCTGCTCAAAGAACCCACTCGCTACAACCCTCATTCCCAAAACACTCACTCCTCGAATGGATCCTCTCCACCAACCCCCATAGAGTAACCTCTTCTGGCATCCCAGCTAATGCACTAAGTGACTATTGCATCACATACTACATCAGAAAGACTTGTATGCCCAGGTCAGCCTCCAAGTACATTAACACACACTCCCTAAACACACTAGACACCCTGTTAACTAGCCTAGATTTCATTGACTGGAGCCTGGTATACATGGCCCCTAACACTGACATAGCCTCTCTAGCTTCCTGCAAACCTTCATAGCTATCCGTGATGCCCACTCTCTACGAAAAAACTCAGGGTAAAAAGCTCCACCATTTATGGAAAACCTGCCCCCCTACTCACCAAATGCAAAGCAAGGGACAAAACCTGGGCTGATTACAAAGCTCACCCTAGCCCACTAAACAGGCAGGCCTACAACATCCTCCACAACCAAGGCACTAAGGCTATCAGGCTGGTGAAAGCAGACTATTTCAAAATGCAACTGGCCCAAGCTCACCCATCCAAATTCTGGAATATTGTACACTCTCTCCTAGACCCACCCACACAACCCAGCTCCTCTGCCTCATGCAATATGGCCAGCCTATCATCGATTCCATTAGCATTGCTGGAACACTTAAATTCTTCACATCCTGCATTTTACCACCAAGCCCCCTGTCAATCCTTTGTCCCCCTTCCCTCCATCATAACAACTTCATATTCCCTCCTGTCTCTGAACAAGAGGTGCTTGCAGCCTTTGCTCTCTCAACATCAACAAACTGAGCACTGATGGGATTCACCCAAAGCTCCTACACATCTCAGTTCCTGCAATTACCAGGCCCCTCACCCACTTACTCGACCTCTCCTTCTCGACAGGCATGGTACCCCTGTCCTGGAAATCTGCCTTCGTCATTCCCTCCTCCAAAGGTGGAGACCTCTCCCAGCCCAGAAATTACAGTCCAATCTCACTTCTCCCGGCTCTTGCCAAGCTGCAGGAGTCCCTGGTAAACACAAGGCTGTCAGATTACCTAATGACTAACATCTTAACTCCACACCAGTCTGGTTTCAGGAAGCAGCACTCCACTATCTCCTGAATCCTATGTGTTACAAATCTAGTCCACATGGCCTCTGATCAAGGGCTCCTTACTGCTACTGTGTTTGTAGACCTGGCCAAGGCTTTTGATTCCATTTCTCACCCTGTCCTCCTAACAAAACTAAAAGCTGCAGGCCTTATTCCTACCACCTTACAGTGGTTCATCCCCTACCTTTCAAACAGATTGCACTCAGTCAGAATTAATGATGTCTTTTCCCCCCATCTTAGCTGGTGTCCCGCAAGGCTCAGTTCTGGGCCAATTCTCTTCTTCCTCTTCATAAATGACCTTCCCTCCTCCTGTACAAATTCCAGTATTCACATATATGTGGATGATATGATCCTCTTCACCTCAGGCACCTCACCTTGTGAAGTCCAGGCCACCCTCCAGTGCGATTTTGACACTATTCAGCACTGGTTCAACCAAAACCAACTCAAACTAAATGCCTCCAAAATGGTATCTATGTAATTTGGCAGTATTCAAAAACTTAGCAGATGCTCCCCCCTCCTCCCATCATCTCCCTTGATTGTACCTCTCTCGACCAGGTCTCTAAATACAAATACCTGGGCATTTGGCTAGACCTCCACCTATCCTTTTCATCTCACATCAATGCAACCGTAGCCAAACTTGGTCCCAAACTTGATACGCTATACCACAATAGAGACTCCCTTCCTCCTCCTGCTAGAACTCAAATCATAATTAAAATGATCCTCTCCATTGTCAACATGGTCTACTGCACTGCCACTGCAACCTCGGTATCCAAACTTGACACCCTCCTAAAGTCCTTCTGCTGCCTTGCTAGTAATGCACCATCTAGAACACACCACTGAGATCTTTACCCCCCTCTTGGACTAACCCCACTGTCCCACAGACAATATATCCACTCCCTCAACCTTTTATACAAATACTGGTTCAACATGCTCCCTTCTACCTCTCAGATAGTCTCTTCCACCTCCTACTCTCCTTATGAACCGAGACACAGAAACAAGTGCTCCTTTGCATACTACACCTATCCTCCACCTTTGGGCAGGCCACTTTTTCCTTCCGCCTCCCCATCTTGTGTAGCAAGCTTGCCCCACCATAAGGAACACCACCTCATACCTTGCCTACAAGTACTAACTTTGCTCCCTTCCTCCTCCACCTTTCCGCTGCCCCAGATGACCCCCTTCCTCCTGCACCTGCCCCAATGTCCTCTGCCAACTATTGCACTTACTTTTCTACTCTCCCCAATGTGAGCACTTTCACATGTAAACTACTTGTCTCCTGGCACTCTCATTGTAAAGACAGATGAACTCTATTGTAAGGTTGTAGTTACTGTAACATTTGCTGAACTGTATGTAAGACCAGAAACAAACCAATTCTGGTCCATCCACTATCTATGTCAAATTTGCTGTATCTGATATCCTGCAAGTAACGTCATATTTTTCTAATTGATTCCACTGTTGTATGTAGTACTGCTGTTTTTGTATATTGTGGCTCACTGTGTATGTACTCCATCTCCTCCTCCCTCCCCCCCAGGGTCGCACCTGAAATCGAGCCTCGGCTCAGTATGTTTTTCCCAGTTATCAATTGTTTAAATAAATAAAAAAAATGAAATACCTCCAGGGGGGTGGGGCTACTTTATTCATCTGCCAATGAAAAGTACTAGTGACTACATCCATGTGAAAATCTAGATTTAGCATTTGCCGTATTGGTCCTTGTAAGAACAGATCCAGAAGCAAATGATTTGATACCTTTTAATGGACCAACATAGTTGTACCAACAAGAACAAAGTGCATACCCTTAGTAGTCACATATCATCCAGACCTTGAACTTCTGCGTAAGATTATTAAAGACCTCCACCCAATATTTAGTGAGGATGAGACCCTTAATTGTATTTTTAATGAACTACCATTACTATCTTTTAAACAACCACCAAACTTAGCCAGACTGATTATTAGGTGCAAGCTTTTGCCAGAACAGAATACCATTACACTAAATGGTACACAACCCTGCAATCAATGCACCTGTAAGACCTGTGAGCTCATTTCCACTTCAGACTGTGTGGTTACATCACAAAACAGACATTTCAAGGTACATGGGAGTTATATATGTGCATCACAACATGTTGTTTATTTCATTCAGTGCAAGAGATGTCCACAAATAGGTTATGATGGAGAGACAAGCCAACAGTTCCGCACTAGGATGAACTCGCACAGACATACTATTAAAATGAAGAAGACTGAAAAACCAGTGGGGCCACACTTCTCTCAGCCTGACCACTCAATTTCAGATATGTCAGTAATGGTCTGAAAAGGAAATCTCAAAAGCACACAACAGATCGAGCTTTTGAGATTAAACTTATTTTACATCTCAATATGGTAGCAGATGGGATGAACATAGATTTGGGTTTCATGGCACATTACAGGATTTAACATCCACAGACCTCTTCTTCTTCGGAGTGACATATTATAGGACTTCAGCACGTCTGTGGGTGTGTGGGTTTTTGGGAGGTATGTGCATATAGCAGGTGTGGGGCTTGCTGTCACATTAAGGTAGGCTTCTATTTAGATACATGGAGTCACAGTGTGTTATTACTCTTACTTCACACACATATTGAGTATTAATTCCTTCTTACTATTTACCTTCACCTGGAGTGGGGTTGATTCCATTATACCATGTTCAGATTCCCTAGCCTGTTACTGTACATAGAGGAGTGTAATTATAGACTATCACATTTAACTCTTAACATATTGGGGTGTGAGATCTCATTTGCATGGGCGTCCTGGACAGATCTATTTACATTAGGCTAATATTGTAGTGACTTCTGGAAATGTAGGTATGTTAGGACTCTTGTCTTACACACATACTTTATATTTACTTCTAGTTACCTTACCCTGGGGAGGGTGGAAGTTTTATTTCATTGTGGTTCTATCCAGAATCCTTGGAGACGTTACTGTGCAGATAGGAGAAAGGTTAAATAGTGTCACATTTTTACTCTGTAGATATTAGTAAACATGATCCCTTTTACTTGGGATTCATGAAAAGTTGAATTCCTTTGGGTAACAATTGCAGTGATTGATGTGAATGATGGTGCATTATGATGTGTGTGTGTGTGTGTGTGTGTGTGTGTGTGTGTGTGTGTGCATCTCCCTAAAACTAGTTATCCCCCTCACATCTTATGGGGGTGTGGGGTGGAGTAGGGCGTGTTGTGTGTGTGGAGGGGAGGAGAGAATTTAATTTTTATTTCTTATTCAGATTCCTTAGACATTTTCGGTACATCAAGGTGTTATATTATACACTGAGAATTTATTAACATCAGTACATATCAGGCTGCATGGTCTTAATTCCTTGGTGGTCCTTGACAAGTAGTTTTTTTGTTTGACACTTATACTGTCAATTTATATTTATATTACCATTTATACTGTAAAGTCCTGTTACTACACTATAGGCTTTTGAAGTTTATGGGGCATAATATCTAGCGGGAGAGTATAGCTGGGTAATGGGTCCAGCTAAGTTTTACACATCATACAGTGTGTAACTACTGATCTTTTTAAGAAAGCTTTACTGGTTACTCTATGTCTGTTATATATACATAGATGCTTCTTGTAGTCCTAAGACAATTTTAGTATGTCTTAAATCTGGGTGGGGGTTGTTTTTTAGTAATTTCATTCTTATACACATTGTGACACTCAAAATTTAATTTAAGAGCCATCTGCTCAAGTAGTTGTTATCTTATATGTCAATTTAATTTATGTACATTAGAGCTCTTTGTATGTCTTCTGCACTAAGCACCTTTGACCCTGAGACTCTCCCAGCTGAAGGTGACATGGTACTGTTAAGCTTCTTAGACATCATCTTCTTTTTTTTTTTTTAAATGAGTATTTTAAACCAATGGGGATTTTTTTCTGTTTTTTTTCTGCATGATCTGGGTGTTAAAAGTATTGTTTTTTCTAAATAACTGTCATTACACTTCTGATGAAGGACTTGTTGGTCCAAAAGTTAGAGCACTTTGTTCTTGTTGTTACATCTATGTTGGTCCATTAAAAGGTATCAGATCATTTGCTTCTGGATACAGCCATGTGATTAATTTCATATAATTAATTTAAAAAACAGCTCTTATTGCCAACAAAACTATACATAAACTTGAGCCTAATGTTAACCACTGTCAATAGAAAAGGCTTACTACTTACTATTAATTCTAATAGCATATTATAGCCAATTACATTTAACTAATTTTTTACTATTTTAATTATTATACACTAAGGGGCCTATTCATACAGTGGTAAACATAGGCTTAGGCACCTACTTAAATTCATAGTTTGATCGTCCTCCGGTCAGCATACTATTAACAACTGCTTGCACATTTCGTTAACATTGCACAACTCATATTTCCACATTCTACTAAAGCAAAGCTTGAGTCAACAGAATTACATTTCATTTACCAGCACCTGAACTTCTTTGAAAAGGCTACCAGATCTATGCTATGATTCAGTCCTCCTGGATTTCTGGCTCCAAATTCATAGATCGAGTAGCTCTCCTTCATTCCTATTATTTTCTTTATATCCCCCCCCCAAGGTCCTATTTGCACATGTTCAAGTTCCTGAAAATGAATTTCATGGGCAACTCCTTGTGTGCTTTACATTCTTAACTATAGCATAGCTGATATCCCCCCTCTCTAAGGCTCTAACATGGTCTCCTATTCTCACTTTAAATTGACGTGTAGTCCTGCCTATATAAAAGGCCCCACAACTACACTTCAATTGATATACTACTGCTTCAGTATTGCAGTTAATAAAATCTTTGACCTGGATATAAGTTAACTTTCTGGGATGTTCTATAGTTTTACAGGTATATAACTGCAATAGAAGCACTTTCCACACCTGAAATTGTCCACTGGTGGGGATAAGGAATGTAGGCTACTGCAAATCGGTTCTGGCCCTGGCAGATAACTCCTAACCATCAAATCTTTGATGGTTTTTCATTTCATAAATACTACTTTGGGACCTTACTCATAGATCTGCTGTAGTTTTGGCTCCAGTTCCAGTACGGACCAATTGTCATTAATGATCAGTCTTACTTGGTTGGCACATCTGGAGAAAATGGTGACAAATGGATATGTCTGTACTGCATCTTCTTGTTTGTCTTGGTATACCAGGGTGTCCCTACTATCCATAGTTTGTACTGCATTCACTGCTGAAATTATATTATGGTTGTTGTATCCCCTCTCCTGGAATCTCTTAATCTGTGTCTTACTTTTTTCTTTAAATTCCCCCTCCTCAGTACAGTTTCTAAGGGTGTGTATTAACTGTCCCTTTGAGATGTTAAACTTGACATGGGAGGAGTGGCAATTATCAAATCTAAGGAGACTATTATGGTCTGTGGGCTTTTGAAATAAAGTAGTGCACACATTTCCATCCTCCTTCTTATAAATCTTAAGGTCCAAATAATTTATTTCAGTAGGATAGATAGTATGCTTAAACCTCAGACAGGTGCTAGTGCTCTCAAGCCACTGAACAAAATCTTCAAATTCAGTCACTATGCCCCTCCATATTATCAATACATCATCAATAAAGAACCACCAAAAATCCAACCTAGAGTAGTATAGATGTATGGCAGTGCTATGCAGATGTTCCATTTGCCAAATTCCAATGAAAAGCTTAGCAAAACTGGACACCATTGTAGTGCCCATTGCTGTTCCCCTAATTTGCACATATACTTTCTCTTGAAATAAAAACACGTTTTTTGTAAGTACTGTCCCACTGCTTTACTGCCACCTGGGTGATCATGGGTGGAGGTGCAGCAGGATGGCATAAAGCGGGTGGGGAGACATCAGCCAAGAGCTGGAGCAGCAGCATGTTGTAACATGCTCCATCCCTTGGCTCCCCCAGTGTGCCAGCCTCCAATGGGGTGGCACTAGAAAAAGTGGAAAACCCCCACACTGGATGCCTGAAGACAGGATCCAGCTGTCCTGAGAAAACTCCATAACCAGGCTCCTTGTTGGAGGGCCATGATGGACCACCTGAAGCACACTCATGGACTGGGGGGACTTAGGGGGTCCCCTTCCTCCCTGCCCTGAGGGCCAACCATGGCAGGATGGGGACAGGTCCACCGGTGCCCCAATAGAGTTACCTGGGGTCTAACTATGGGAGTGTGCACAGCCTAGGGTTTCCTAATGAGAAGGGTATAGTGTGATGAGTAAGGTGGCATAAAGAGCAAATATGAAAAAAAAAGAGGTTGGGATAGACATAAGGGGAAAGTAAGGATCATGAGAGTGGTGAATGGGAAGGATGGGAGGACTGGGGTGGGGGCAGGGTCAGTAGCTGAAGCTGTGGGCCTTGCAATAAGAGCAGACTAGATAGACCAAATTGCCTTATTCTGCTGGTTTCTGCATATGTACTTATGTAGTCTTAGTCTGTATTAATTTTTCCTTTTTTTTTCACTTTTTATTTAAACTGGTAAGCAGATTAGCAAAAATGCCATTTTTCACAGCAACCAGTACATAAAATACAGTTAAACGTTACAGGGACAGACACAATTAGAATCAAACAACAAGTCACTGTACAAACCTAATTTAAATGAAGACAAGAAAAACAACATTAGTAAGGGACATAGGAATATTGTTATAAAGAGTAATTGCTTTATATTTAAAAGATCTCTGACCAAAGGCTGACTTAAAACAAGGGATAGAGAACACATATGTGTTTTGAGAGATAATGGAAAAGGCATTAAGATATTGGGAAAAATTAACAATCATAGGGCCAGATATTCAAAGCATACTGTTGGGCACAAATCCGTTGCACTGGACTAGTGCCGAATTTGCTCCCAACTGCAATATTCAAAAGGACATTTAGCACTGGTGCTAGGTGTTAGTGCTGATGCAAAATTTTAATGTATGCAGGGGAGGGACTGAGGGAAGGGGCCCTGAATGCTGGCGCACTGGCATATTCAAAAGTATAGCGCTGCGCTACAGGCATTAGTGCAACCTGTAGTGTGGCACTAAATACCACTAACAAAAAGCTGGCAGTAATGCCATTGCCCCCCACCCCAGCATGACTCCCGATCCCCATTGACGGTAAAATAAAATACTTTTCCCTGGTAGTCTAGTGGTCCCCCACCCCCAAGCATGACTCCTGACCCCCACTGAACATAAATTACAATACTTTTCCTGGTAGTCTAGTGGTCCCACCACTCCCAGCACAACCCCCAACCCCTGTTGAAAGTAAAATAAAAGACTATTCCCTGGTAGTTTGGTGGTCCCGCCACCCCCAGCATGACTCCTGACCCCTGTTAAATGTAAAATACAGTACTTTTCCTGGTAGTCTAGTGGTCCCCTGCCCCCAGCATGGCTTCTGACCCCTGTTGAAAGTAAAATAAAAGACTTTTCCTGGTAGTCCAGTGATCCCACACCCCCAGCACAACCCCCAAACCCTGTTGAAAGTAAAATAAAAGACTATTGCCTGGTAGTTTGGTGGTCCCTCCACCACCACCCCAGCATGACTCCTGACTCCTGTTGAATGTAAAATACAATACTTTTCCCTGGTAGTCTAATGGTCCCCCACTCCCCAGCATGACTCCCAACTCCTGTTGAAAGTAAAATAAAAGACTTTTCCCTGGTAGTCTAGTGGTCCCCCACCCCACAGCATGATTTCTGACCCCAGTTGAACATAAAATAAAATATGTTTCCCTGGTAGTCTAGTGGTCCCCCCAGCCCTCAGCATAACTCCCGACCCCCATTGAAAGTAAAATAAAAGACTTTTCCCTGGTAGTCTAGTAGTACCCCACCCCTCCAGCACAACTTCTGAGCCCCGCTGAACGTAAAATAAAATACATTTCTTTCATAGTCTAGTGGTCCCCCTACCCCCAGCATGACTCCTGTCCCCGTCGAATGTAAAATAAAATATGTTTCCTGGTAGTCTAGTGGTCCCCCACCCCCAGCATGACTCCTGCCCCCACTGAAGGTAAAATAAAGACTTTTCTCTGGTAGTCTAGTGGTTCCCCACCCAGCGGTGACACCCCACTCCTCCCAATCAGAATGCACAAACCGAGCTGGCAACCAGCTCAGCCTTCTTCTCACCACCATGGCCGGCTGCTGACTGAGGTGCAGAGCTGCATGGGTGCATTGTATGCACTGACTGTGCCTGCCAGCACACTGTTCCTGCTGCTTCCAGCCTGTACTTCCATTCCGACCAACAGGGGATGCTGTGAGCATGCCTTGGCCTGCAGCGCCCAGCCTGTACTGCCATTCTGACCAAAAGCTGTGTGCACTATGCAGTAGCACCGGGCAAACTGCATGGTAATGTATGCTAAGCAGCACATAATGAGATGAAAATGTGTCTGTTTACCCATGGATTACCTAAGTAAGCTCATTTGCATGGGAGCTTTGAATATAGCTCCCGTCTGCCCCGGGCTTACCAGCTTGCACCGGGCTAGTGTGTTAGCACTGTGCAATCAGGTTAGCCCTGGGCAAACCTCACTTCAGCATAGCACAGTTCTGCATTGTGAGGCTTGCATTGTTGTGTGCAGTGGATGTGAGACATCTCTGTGCAATCGCACACAATTTTCTCCACCTGAGACACTGGCTTGTTCCAGTGTCTAGTGAGCTTCTGTTGCAGTTTGCACTTCCCTGTTGCTATATTCAGTGCAGTCTTATTCCAGGGCTACTTTTGCCCTGCACTCCGAGCCCAGTTTGCCCGGTTTCCTTCATATGCTATATTCAGCAGGATTAGCACTGGGCTATTCCTTTTGAATATGGTTGGCTGTTTGGTCCAGCCAATGTTTGCATACTGGGCAGGGCTAATTTAGCCCCAGGGCAAAGTTTTGAATATCTGGCCCACAGTATTTGGTATAAGTTGAAGAACAATTTTATGCATAAAAATCAATGCCCTAAATTCCACACGTTCCTTAAATGGAAGACATCCAATGGTGTCATAAAGTAAACAGTGATGTGTCAAGGCCCGTAAACCAGTAGCAAATCTACAAATAGAGTTGTAAAGTATGTTTAACCTATTGAAAAGATTATCGGTTAAATGTAAATAAAAATTACTTCCATAATCAAGTTTAGACAAAAGCAAATTATTGGCCAATAATCTTCTCAATTCAGGAACCAAATATTGGTTCATTCTAACATACCCTATTTATTATGAATTACCTTGATTAACTGAGTGACATGAAGATTGAAAGACAAAGAACTATCCAAGATTACTCCCAGATAACAAAAATTGTCCTTACAATCGATGGGAAACCCATTTAAATCAGAAATTTGAATACAGAGGGAAATGGTTTACTGGAACTTGAAAGATCATTGATTTTTTTTTTTTAGAACTGAGGAGCAATTTATTGGACAAGAACCAATAATAGATACTGTGGAAGTCACTTTGAAGAGCCCATTGGAAAAAGGAAAAATCCTTATCTGAGTTAAAGAAAACTGCATCATGTGCATAAAGATTGGGTGAGCTGAGTCTGAGAGAGAGACAGAAAGAGAGAGAGAGAGAGAGAGAGTACCTGCATGCTGTGGAGAGCTGAGGAGGAGTCTTTGCAGCAGGATTTGTTTATTGCTTTTTCTGTCTTATTAAAGGTATGCCACCGTTTTTTTAATCGAGCTGTACCAGACTTTCTTGGGGCACTCTGTCTCTGACCAGTGGTTCCTGATGTTTTCTGTCTCTGCAGGTGGATCCACAGAGGTGGCGATGGGACCACGGAGAATAGAATGGCCTTTCGGGAAGGTCGAAAGCCAGGCCCCGCATCGGCCATCAGCCTGAAGTCTGCAGTCTGAAGTCCGAGAGAGTGGCATTTGAATCTGTTTGTTTGTATTACTCTGTGTGTTTGTGCTTCAGGTTTGCTCACCTGATAGTCTGCGGATCAAGCCTGAAGTTTGTTGTGTTACAGGTGTTGCAAGCTGTGCACCTTAGACTGAAAGCTGGTACTTCACTGAAAAAGGGGAATGAGAAAGTCTTTTGTCTACTAGTGCTTTTTACCTTTTTCTTTTTCCCCTTATTATTGTGTGTCTGTGTTTTTAAGAAAGGGGGATAAATCAATAGTTTTAAGGGAATGCCATGTTATTGCTTTTTCGTGCAGATTAACAGGCCCTCTTTAGAATGTTTTTTAGGTCGTGTTAGTTCAACATTTTGACTATTTGACCTAAAGAAAGCTTTTAATTTCTTAAAACTAATTTCTTAAACATTAATTGATAAATCATAACTTTATTTTATAATTCGCGCCATTGGTGTCTCTCTGGTAGCTGATTGGTTTTCTCACAGTCACATAATCTAACGACCCTTGAGCTTTTATACGCTTGTGTGGCATCTTTCTGGCTAGTATGCTCTTGCCGTTATTCATGTAGCTGTCATTTTATGAGTTGTGATGCTGAGACATTGCACGATATTGTGTATAACCTGCATTCTGCTAGTTTATATTTTAGCTCTGCATCTGGTATTTGGGTGTTTTTGTCCCTCTTAGTACTGTTTTTCAAAGTACACGGCAATAGGAGAGTTGAGTAAGTGCTCTGCTAAATGGTGTAAGCTGCAAGCAGAACGTTAACTGCACGGCACACTATTTGGTGAAACTGCTCAGTTACCTGCTATTTCCAATGATGATGTTTTTCGATCAGTAAGTATCATGTTAAATGATTTTTTCTGAAATAGTGGCTATATTGTTTTTTTTTAGTAGGAAACTGCAGTATCTATAGGCTAATTTTGTGGCACTGTACATTTTATATTCCTATTATTTCCTTTTTATATTTTAGCTATAGCAGTGTTTCATTTTGGGTTTACATAGGGAACATTTGAAAGCTGGCTTTAATTTAGCCTTAGGTTGGTCGTGATGAACTCAATGAATCTGACTAATTATTTTTTCTTTATATTTTAGAGTCTGTTATGGTTTGTTTTTAAAGAGGAATTCTATCTTTTGTGGGATCATTGTGAGAAAGCAACTTATTTACCTTGGGAAAGAGAAGCATGTCCATTCTCCGGATATCCTTTGTAAGACAGTATGTGATAAGCAGTTGATGTTGATATATACGGCTTCATATGGCTCATCGCTGTGGACACTACAGAAGTTTTTTTCCTGTGTTTGTGGAATTCTTTTCCCTGTAAATTGTATATTGCATATTGCACATGTTGGACCGTGGTCATTGTGAAGGGGATCTTACGGCGACCTTCCAGCCGCTCTACTAGAAGAAGGACTGTTCCCTGCCTTTGATGTACCCTGGTTGAGGACATTTTGGAAATAATATAAAATTTATTTTCGGGGGCGGGGCTTTTTTCTTTAGAAATGTGTTGATTATTTGTTATCTGTTTGGAGCTTTTCTTTGACTTTGTTTAGAGTTATTGTTGTTTTTGTGAATTCACTGTGTGTCTAGCTTCTGTTTTACCTTTTCTATTTTACAGCTAGAGTTAAGATGGTTGGGAAAAAGGGAAAAGGGGAGATCAAAACATGTAGTAGGAAGAATATGAAAAGAAGAACTGTAAAGATAATGCCAAAGGGAAAATTAAGGTGGTTAACCAAAAAAATCACACAATTTTTTAATCCTTCAGTATCTTTTATAGAATTAAGAGATAATAAGAAGGTAGTTAAAAATTTTCACCCAAAATTGACATCCTCTCCATCGGTGGTGCTTTGTGATAGTAATTCTTCCTCATCTCGCCCCTTACAGAGAAAAATTCAGAGTTTAGAAGAACCATTAACCTGGAATCTACAAGAGATAGCTATTGGTTGTAATAGGCAAGATAAATTGGACACAGTCAATACTATGAATCTGATCGCTCCTAGCCTTCATTTATCGGACTTAGTGAATCCTCCAGTAAATATGGTTGATTTATACAGTAGTGTAATTGACTTAGTGGGAAATCTCATGTAAAATCAGCTCCGGGAGCTGCTGACATTCCACAGGTTTTGGATCTAAGTAATCATCAAGCATCACAGACTATGAGTAAGGGCTCTTTTCTTAATAATTTTGAGTCCTTTCTGACACCATATATTACTAATTAGATTTCAAAAGAACATCTAAGGATTTTAGAACCTTCTGGCTCTATTACAAAAGGCTGGGAGAATCTCAATAGCATGTTATCACTCGTTGATGCTGAAAATAAAATTGATTATGAGACCCCAACTCTAGCTAAGAAGAATTTAGAAAACATTCTCTATGAGTTAAAAAGTGAAATTCAATTTGGAAATGAGCAGCTTATGGAACTGGTTACACTGTTTGGTTCATTTGTAAACATTTTTGATAAGGATAAAGAGGGAATACTGGGTGATTTAAAATGTAGTAAGAGGGAAAAGATTCGGGTGAGGACTGGAAACCTAGAGCAGGTTACTGGGAATTCTGGATTTTCTGAGGCAAAGGATGATATTAATCTGCCTAATGATAATAGATCTCTGATAGCTTAAGATGGTAATAGGAGTATAAGAACCATCACAGATGAAATCTCAAAGAGAGAGGCAATAGAAATAGAAAATCTAATAAAAGAATTAGAGGAAAGAAAACTCCACATTCACAATATTGAAAAAGTGAAGAAAAAGAACCCCAAAATTAAAAAGGGATGTGATAAAATAAGTGAACTCTGGGAAATAGGATAGCAGGGGAGAATGATAACAATGTTGATTTTGATTATGGAAGAAAGGAAAATGTGAATAAAATGAAACAAAAGAGAGTTAAACATAAGAAAGTAAAATTTTGGAAATCATCTGAATTAGGTGACTTGGTAATAAAAGAAAGATCAGTTGAGCCAAGAGAGGCTATTAAGGAGAGTCTAATTGCAGCCAGTGATATGCTACCAACTTTGTTTATCAGTGGTCTCCTCAAAGGGAGATCTGAAAACAATTATCTTCTGAAATTGGCTATTTATAATTTAGTTAAAGGTTTAGCAGGTGCAAAAATTGGTTGGCAGGATATAAAATCAACCTATAGATATAAGTTTGGCGTACAGAAATGTTGGATATGTGTTGTACTTAGAAATGCACCTGTGAGAACTAGAATACTTGCCATAAAAGATAAATTTATGGATATAGGCATTACTCTTGATGTGACAATAAGAGAACAATCATTAGCTCAAGGAAAAAGCCAAATTAAAAAGAAGAATAGGAAAATGTGAGGGGCAGATATTGAGGTAATCCTGCTCTTAAACAACCTCAAATAACAGCTTTTATTAAACTTAGTGAGACAGTTCATAATATAAATGGAGATGAGGAAAGGGCGGTGTTTAGAAGAGGCTGGAAACATCGGGGGGTAAGAATAAACAGTAGTATTGTATTGGAAGAAGGAAATAGCTTAGTAGAGTCAGTGCACTCTATGGAGGAAAGCATATGGGTTACTGAGACAAATTCGAACAGTACTATTAATTTAGCAGATGATTCTATCTGACAGACACAGTTAGAGCAGAAGGTTAATAAAGGGATAATTGATATCTTAAGCTGAAATATTGCTGGCCTGAAGGGGAAATTAATGGATAAGGAATGCCTGAATTGGTTAAAAACTTTTACAATTATATGTGTTCAGGAAACCTGGGCAAAAACAGTTGTGACCAAATGTTGGAGGGTTACTCTACCTGGGTGTCACCAGCTTATAAAGATAAAACATACAGTCATTTTAAGGGGGTCTAGTAATATTTGTGGTTACTAGTTTGGATTTTAGTATAATTGACGTAATTACTTACACTGAATACTTTATGTATATAGTGATTGCAAATATTTGTACCAAATGGGTGATTTTTTATGTATATATCCCACCTGGTTTGAGTGCCATAAACTATTATAGAGTTATGGTTATGATTGGAAGTAGTATTGATTCAGTGAAATCAAGATTCCTCGAGTTAAAACTTTTTTGGCTGAAGATTTTAATGCCCATTTAGGCTCATTAATTGAGGATTATACAAGGGATTGGTGCATTGACGATATTGTGAATATTCCTTTAAGGCATTCCAAAGACAGCTCCATTGCTAAAAGGGGGACATTTGTTCTTGATTTTCTTGGAAAGTACAGCTATAGAGTTCTTAATGGCTGCTGTAATGGTGACTGGGATGGCAAGTATTCTTTCCCAATTGGTAGCAAGGGTGCAGTTTTGGATCTATGTATAGTGGAGGCTATTGACTACCTCTTAGTTAAGCTATTCAAAGTTATTAAATCTTGGGATAGTGATCATTACCCTGTTGTGTGTTCTGTTAGTTTTGGATTTGATAAACTCCTATTTGATCATGTGGAAGAAGCTAAAGCTAATTCCCATATTTGTATTAGATGTGGGAAAAAGATCAAATGGGATTCCTTTTCAAGAGAGATACTGGATAATATTTTGTGTAATGTTCAAGTTAGACTAAGCTCTCATATACTACAAAACAGCAACCACTTGGAAATGAAAATGTTAATCAAGGAATTTGATGAACTAATTGCTTTAACTTCCCTAGAGCTCAGTAAAAAGGAAAGATGTAAGAAACATGTTGACATAGGTTTGGACAACCATGGTTATATTTTGAATGTTATTTTATGAGGAGGGAAATTAAAAAGTTGGGAAAATTAGGATTAAAACTCTGTTTTATCAAATACTTGGTGCTTTTAAAAATCTCAAAATAGAATATAAGCGAATACTGGAAAATAAGAAAAAGGATTATATGTCCAATCAATGGGCAAGATTACAGGAATGTATATTGACAAAAGACTAAAACCTTTTGGACAATGGTTGCCTTCGGATGTAATGAAAATAATATTTCTTATAACATTTCAGGAATGATAAGTGAACAAATGGGGGTACAACATTTTAATGAGGTGTATAGAATTATACCAGGTTCATGTGTGGCATTGGGGGATGATTGTTGCTCTACTCTGTGCAAATTTAGTGGAGGTGGGTTTCAATTTTCTCCCAATGAAGTTGAAAAGGCCATAACAGCACAAAAAAGAAATAAAGCGGCGGGGAGTTGATGGTTTGCCAGCAGAAGTTTTTTTTACATAATCCAGGATATTGGGCCTCTCTGTGCCCCAATTTGTATTATAATAAGTAACTATTTAATACTACCGCAAAACTGGAACAGGGGCATGGTGGTCCCCCTGTTCAAGAGAGGAAATAGATGTGATCAAAAATGTATATGTTATAAACCTATCACTTCACTCCCTTTTATACAGAAAATCTATTCAAGACTGGTATTGGATAGACTGATGGCCTAGGTAGAGGAGAATGCTTTACTCTCAAAATTCCAAGGGGGGTTTAAGAAGGGCTATAATACACTTGCTTTGCTTTTTTCCTTACATTTTTTAGTTGATAAATATGTTTGTCAAAAAAAGGGTCATCTCTGTGTGGGCTTTTTGGACATTAAAAGTGCTTTTGTTTCTGTTAATAGAATAAAGGTATGGGAATCATTGTTGGAATGAAATATTGACTCCTAGTTGCTAGAAATGATTAAATTATTACATTCCAATGCTAGCACAGAGATTCGGTATGGAAGGGATGGGGCATTATGAAGGGAATTGCTCATTAATACTGATGTGAAGCAGGGTTGTTTATTGGCTCCCACCCTGTTTAACCTTTATATTGAGAGGTTAATTAAAAATATTATGTAAATGTCATGAGTACATTGAAACAGTTGGATTTTGAATTAAATGTTAATAAGTCCAAGATTTTGGTAATTGGGAAATCTAAACAGCATAAGAAAACATGGGTTATTGATGGTTGTAACTTTGAGGCAGTGAAGGAGTTTAGATATTTAGGTGTAAAACTTGATAAGAATATGTCTTGGTATAGTCATTTGGCAGATGTAAAATATAATGCCTCCCAAACAATTGGGGCTATTAGCAATTTTATGGCCAAATTCATTAATAACTCTTTTGTCTCCCTGAAGAAAACTTTCAAAGCTAAATTAATGAGTCAACTGCTATATGGTAGTGAAGTTTGGGGTCTTTATTTGGAGAAAGCCAATTTGGAAAGTATACAGAATCATTTTTTTAAGATCTACCTTAAATCTTCCGAGGGATTGCCCATCATGTTTTCTAAGATTGGAGTCTGGGATGATCCAGATAAAAATGAAAATATTGATAAGAGCTATTAAATACTGGAGAAGGTTTATGAAATGAAACAATACCTGCCTACTCTGGCTGTGCTGGGCTGAAGAATTGGGTAATATAGGGCTAAGTGGGCAGTATACATTCTTGGTTCCCTAGATTAAACATAGCCCTAAGACACATCAGGTGTTCTGATCTATGGAGTCATCATGTTTTGGCAAATATAGATGGCTTTGTCAATGCAGCTATGCATAGAGTCTAAAGCATGTTGCAGTCCAGTAGGACTTCGATATATGCACAATTTGGATACACATGGCATTTATTCATCTATGAAGATTAATTGGCTTAGAACCTTTTTGTCTATGTGCAAAAATAGTATACACAGTAATATCTTATGTAAAATCAGACTGGCTTGCTTAGGAGTTCCTATCACAACTTGAATAACTGGTACTATAGAAAATGTAGAAGTTGCTGTGATTGTACTAATAAACCAGATGGTGGTATTTTGCACATGCTGTTCAATTGTAAAAATGGGCTCAGGAACGAGAACAATACATTTTTCTTTGCTTCCAAAGCATTTTCCTCCAAGGTCTAGAATGTGAAAAATATGTTTTAAAGTTAGATTCTATGAAACTGATGTATGGCAGTTCAAAATGTTGTTTATGTTAGGACTATGCTGCTAGAATGTTTCCCTTGTAGGAAATTATTTATTATCTGTTTTTTGTATGTCTTTGCTTAAATGGTGAGGTCTATATAAATTTTTAATATAACTTATTTGTGAACATAAGTTATGCTACTATTTATTTATGTTGATATAAAGTGATTGCATGTAACAAATTATGGGTTTATACATTTAAATAATAAATTGAACTTGATGTGCATAAAGAATTAAATTAGAAGATGAACAAACCAAGGGCAAAAAGTTAAAAAAATAGAAAATAATAAAGGGCCTGAGGTGCTTGTGATATGGGAGATAGGTAAAAAGGGAGGAATAGGACAGACTAGATGACCCTCTTGGGTCCTTTGCTGCCATCAGATTTCTATGGAACCCTGGGGAACCCCACAACATATTTCCCTAAAATCAGATTCAGCCCATCTAATTACTGTGCAATGAGATCTCCCCTGTAGATAACTACTAAACCAAAGAATGGAATCAGATGAGAAACCATGGCCTAACACTGAGCACAACTGCTCATGATCAACCAAGTCAGAGGCCTTGGTGAGATCCACAAAGACTGAAGCCACATGGGCCCATTTTCAAGGGCCCCATGGACATAGTCTGTGAACCCTATCAAGGCTGTCTCAATATTATAACCTGATCCAAAACCCAGCTGGGCTTCTGATAGAACACCATATTTAGAAAGGTAGTCATTTACCTGATCAAAAATAATTATCTCTAAGAGTTTTGCTAAGGGCAGAAGTAGTGAAAATTGTACAAAACATTCCTGGGTCCAGATTTATGGACAGGTTTTATTAAAGTTTTTTCTTTCCCTGACGATTTGGAAATAATCCTTGACACAGAATAATTAAATAAGTGTGTAAGAGGAAGTGAAATTGTGGGAGAAGCCATTTTAGATAATTGAAAATATATTTGTTCTAATCCAATCAAGGGTTTAGGATTACTTGTTTGAATATACTCCATAACCATAATAGGTGCAAGAAATGTAAAACAAAATGGATGAACTGTATTACTATTCACAGCAGATTCAGAGAAACAGATTCTTTAGAAGAAATGTTTTCTGAAAATCTTCTAAGTTACCCAAAACTCATTAAGCATTCCTGCAACCTCAGTAAGGGAATCTATCTACTTGATATTCATCTCAATTGTAAGATGAAAACTAGTTTTCTTTCTACCCAACACTTGATTCATAGTTTGCCAAACTTTTGTTGAATCACCCAAATTGTGCCATTGCTGTTTTTAATTATCTTTTTCATTCCTGCAGGCTGTTTTACCCTTTTTCCTTAACTGCTTATATTGTATTAACAAGTTAAAATCCCTATTTTCTTGTATTCTTTCCAACACTTATTACATCTACAGAACATCTCAATCAATTTCCCAGTAACTCACTCATTTTTCTTTCCATTTACACTTTGTTTTTTAACTGGAAAAACAGGATTACAAATTTCAATAAAAATTGAATAAAAATTAGAGTTTACCAAATCAATGTCAGTTATATTGTTCAAGAAAGTCCAATCAGTGCAAAAAATTCTATAGTTGAAAACATTAGCCAAATCATAATTTATTTTACAAAATTCTATAATAGAGGGAGCAGCTCTGGACCTGTTTGAATCAAGAGTACAAAAAACAGAGAATGATCACTTAAATTCTTGAGAATCATTGTTTTTTGAAGGTTTTGGTCTGTACAGAGAGGAAGCCTCACTCTAGGCTGCCATCTCCTTGGTCATACCATCAGAAGTCTATAATTGGCCCTCTCAGACCCACACAATGGTGACACTCACTGGGAGGAGGACAGGGTACCATCTGAAATGTCAGGAGGCCATTGAAAACCCTTGATCTAAATGCTGGGCAGACAGAAGGACAAAAAAGCTAGATGACAAAAAAGTGTTTTTGTCACAAGCTACATTTAATTTTGTTTTGTACTGTGATTTATTTTTTTTCCAAAGTTGATTAGCATTTTTTATAAACTGTGTAGCTGGTTGTCTTTATGCAAGCAATAAATTTACATGAACTAGGAAGCCAGATACAGTCCAACACAACAGCAAAGATTTAAAGGCCAGCTAGTGTCCATAAGCAAGGTATTTCTCTAAGACTTAGTGGATCAGTGTATAAGACTGACTCTGAACACTTATTTAAAATGCCATATACCAGAACAGGATTTGTATTTAAAGAAGGAATATTTGCCCTGTACTAAAAGGGAAACACAGCTACAAAGTGTTTTCAGCATGTAATGAGTTAAGCATATGGCATACAGATGCAGTCCACAGTTCTGTTTACACTCTGAAATGTTTATTAAATGAAGTACAATCTACACTTAGGAGGGGTTGTGAATTAACACTAATATATACAATAACACTGCAAGATAAATAGGAGTGGTCCATCCACAAACATACAGTACTTCTGCTTTTGTGGAATTTATGTACACGCAGTGTTTGTTGGTGTTGTGGTTGGCTTCTCCCAGCTATCCACTCTTACAAAACTACTAACATGAAGGTTGGAATCCAAAGAGCAAACTGCTGTTGGGATCAGGTAAGCAGGCCATTATGGGAGAAGACACAGTGTTTGACCCCAGAAACGTTTCTGTCTTGTGACTCAGCTTGGGGGCAGAGAAGACTTGAGATAACTTACAGTAAGTTTACTTAAGGAATCTATCGATAGACAGCATTTAATAACAAGCTCATGTCTCACACACACATGCACACTCATATCTATACACGCAGACTTTAGTGATAGTATTTGGATTTATGACTGGCAGCTAAGAAAAAGCTGGGGGAGGAGAAAGGGAATGCAAATTTCAAATGGATGAACAAATCAGCAATAAAGGCCTCCAAACTGAGCCACAATCATTTGTGCTGCAAGAAACAGTGCCAAGTATAACACAGCACACTACTGTCTGGGAGCCATATTTATTACAGGCTGCGTGCCCAGTGCACATTGCCTGTATGAATATCAGATTGTGTTAATGCTGCACAAAGTATATACTATATGTGTGGTGCTACCACAGCCCCCTACATGAAACAGACACCTAGGGCCAAATGTGGATAATAAGTTTCAAATGGAAGAGCACCTTTGCTCCCAGGTGTCATATTCAGAGGAGGGCATGCAATCAACTACAAATGGCAAGCAAGGGGCTAAGGGTCAATTTGCATGTAACCACTATCAGTTCACAGAGGTATTGTGCAGTGCCTCGGTCATTACCCTCATCTTACACAATCACTGACATCAAAATCAATGTCAGTCTAGAGGTACACTCTCCTGCCCTAATCACCAACATAGCAATGTGTAACTCCCTGCTAGCCCAGTAGATCCCACTCCCTCCCTCCCTCCCTGATCCCAAATATAAGATTTTAACTCTCTGTAGTAATCCATGGTACTGTACCACCCCATTCCTGATCCATGATATAATGATGTTAATTATGTGGTGTTTAGTGGTACCCTTTCTTTTCCTATCCCCAATATAAAGATGTTTAACTTCCTGGTAATTCATTGCACCCCCTCCCACCACAGTCCCTGTTATGTAACTCAAACTCCCACTTCCCTGCCAGCAAACTCAGATCCCATCCTGTCTGCTGTACCAGTGACTCATCCAGCAATAGCTAGTCCAAGTCTGCAGGCAGAACATTGCATGGCAAATGGCACATAATCTTCTCTCACTTCATTGGCTGGCCACTGTCTGAATGACAGGAACTAAGCATGCAGATACTGTAGAAACAGCTGTACACTGTAAGTTTAACCAAGGAACACAGCTGTGTTTAACACATTCAGTATAAAGCACCATGCACTGGCCCACAATAAGCTAAGCATGCTTACCTGTGGAAGGGCAGTCTGGAAAGACTGGAAAAGTGGTTCAAGATATGGCAACTCAAATGTAACACCAAAAGGTGCAAAGTCATTTAGTGTATTATTAGTGAAAGTCTGAAGCTCCCTGCCCAATTCCAGAAGGCTGTAGGGAAAGAAAATGTGATCCTTGGGAGCATAGTGAGATTGTTTGCTAGTAGGAAGAAGGAGGTGATTCTTGCCTTGTAAAGAACCTTGGTGAGACCTCAGGCAAGTTTTCAAGTTTCTTAATGGAAGCTCGTGCAGTTTTGAGACAAGGGAAGTCAATTTTATTGAAGTGTGGTGTTTTTTCTCACACTTATTACCCTTGTTTTGCTCTCACCTACAGCCTAGACAGTATGGCATTTTTCCAGAAACATTTAGGGCAGAAGCAGCCTGTGCCAAGGTAATGCCTTTCTAATGCTACGTTGAAAAATATTTATAAATTCCAGAATAAGAAGGATGTTAAGGTTTTTTTTTTTCTTAGCATGCTCAGCAGCATTCTAGGCTAACCCACTAATAACAAAGATAAATGTACCTTTCACAGACATTTAACTTTCAAAGAACACAGAACTTGATTCCATATGCAGACTTATTTCCTGCTAATTTTGTTTTATTATCACTTGTTTTGTTTTCTGCTGGATTCTCCCATACTACGTGAGAGATAGTGGGGTTGATCGATTTTGGACATTTTATCCAGAGTGGTGTGAGGACTCTGATTTTCAGAACTTGAATTTATATTTTTCTTTTCTTTGCACTGGTATAAGTTAGATGCTTATCCTTGTTTTTTTGTATACTTTGTGTATTGGACTGTATTTTTATTTTGAAGTGTAGGGTATTTATAGGGGTGTTTGGGAAGGTCTGTATCAGAGTATAGGTTATTCTACTGTGTTTAAGTATAGGCATTTGAGGGTTGGGTGGTGTGTGGGTGTGTGGGTGTATTGTTTTGTTTGCTTTAAGCAGGTCTGGGACATTGAAGATGTGCTGGCCAATTTCTCTCTCCCAGTCAGACACTACTCCCCCTCTGAACTTCAGGACCTTTGCCCCTTTTACTGTCCCCCCTATCAGCAGTGGTTTATAGACACTGCAGGGCTCTAGGTATAATCAGTAGGAGGCGGAGATGGGCTGGGGATCCTGCACCTCTGGGGGGTGAGCAGAGCAGCCATATCAGGGTTGTATGGACCAGGAGATGCCCTGGGGCAAAATGCTCTCTAGAACATGGTTTGCCATATCTGGTTTCCATACCCAAGGGCTCCAGTATTTCTGGACTGATAGCTCGGCTGGCCCTGGAATCTCGTCCGACTTGAGTGGTGTTATGAAATGCCAGGTCCTTTAGGAACAAGATGGTGGTTATTGCTGATCTTGTTAGAACAACAGACCTGGCTTGCATCACCAAGACCTGGCTCAATGACAACACCGGTCCCATTCTGGAAGTGGATATCCTGGCTGGGTTCTCAGTCGGACCACAGGGGTGGGGGTGTAGCCATTTGTTTTAAGTGGGAATTGGGCCTTACTGGTGGGCCAGTCAAGGAAGTCAGATCATTTGAGTTTACCATGGCAGTAGGTGTGAGCTGCAGCATCATTCTCATCTACTGTCCACCCGGGGGTGAGAAACTGTTCCTGCAGGAAGTAGCAGACTTCATCATCGACATGGCATTTGAGTTGCCCAAGCTGTTGGCCCTGGGTGACTTTAACGTTTGGGTCAACAATGAACTCTCTCTTTTTGGACAAGACTTATTCCAGCTTATGAATTCATTGGGGTTCACACAGGTAATTGCCTCTGCTACCCATAGTCATGGTCTACTCACTTGACCTGGTTTTTCTCCTGGGGATGGAGACCTCGGATTTGGTGGTGGAACCAGTTATATGGTCCCATCACCACACTGTAAAGTTCAATCTCCAGGCTCCTGTTTATAGGCCTGCCCCTGTGAAGATTGTCAGAAACTGCCCTTTGAGGGATGTGAACCCGGATGGTCTATTGGTGGCATTAGACCTACTGGGATTTCCAGATGCAAGCGATGATCCAGAGAGTTTAGTGCTGGCCTATAGTAAGGTCATTACCAATTATCTGGATTCAGTTTCTCCTGCCTGTGTTTGTCCTCTCTGTCTCTCTCTCCACCCTCAGTCCCCCTGGTTTGATGGGACCTTGAGGGAGTTGAGATGAGTTGGATGATGGTTAGAGTGACACTGGTGGAAACTGGCCCTTGAGGCTGACCACCTTAGATTGATGTATCATTATCAAATCTATCAATCAGCAATCACTTGTATAAAGGCAGAGTTCCTGTCCGGTGAGAATTGCTGCCCAGAATCGACCGGCTCAGCTCTTTCGAACTGTGAACAGGTTGTGCAACCCAACCTGTCTGCAGGTTCGAAGAGCTTTTTCACAAGTTAAGTATAATGAGTTTGCTCGATTCTTTGTGGATAAGGTGGCCGACATCGGGGTTGAGATCTGCCCTGCAAGCCCTATGGGGGTTCACAGTGGTCAGTGCTTGGTCACCCCTCCATGGTTTTCTTGGACATCTTCGACCAGCCGGAGACTGTGGATATTGTGCAGATTGTCCAGAGTATGTGGCCAATGTGCTGTAGTTTGGATCCGGACCCAACACACCTGTTAATGGGGTGTATTGAGTCCATCAGCCCAGTCTTTGCAAAGATTGTTTGGTGCTTCTTAGAGTCAGGTGAGTTTCCCAGCTCCCTGAGGGAGGCAGTGGTGATGCCACTCCTTAAGAAAGCTGCTCTGGACCCAAACTGCGTTGCTAACTACAGGCCTATCTCTAACCTTCCCTTTGTTGGGAAGGTGATTGAGGAAGTAGTTGCACTGCAATTGGAGACCCATCTTACCATCCACAATATCTAAGATCTCCTCCCGTCTGGGTTCTAGAAGAGGCATAGTGCCGAGATTGCTCTGGTTCAGGTGCTCAATGATCTTCTGATGGCTAAAGATCAGAAGTGCTGTTCCATCTTGGTGCTTCTTGATCTTTCTTCAGCATTTGACACTGTGGACCATGCAATGCTGCTGGAGTGCCGAGGGTTATCTGTAGCCTGGTTGGTTCAGTCCTCAGATGGTTTCAATCATTTCTCTCTGGCAGATCTCAGAGGGTGGTGTTGGGATTTTGCCTCGGCTCCTTTATCTCTGCTGTGCAGGATCCCTCAGGGCTCGGTGATGTTGCCCATGCTGTTTGCAGTGTACATGCTGCCTCTCTGAGACATTGTAAGATAATATGGGCTGAGGTTTCACTGCTATGCAGATGATACCCAGCTCTGTCTGTCTTTTGTGCCTGATCAGAATAAAGCAGTCTCATTTTTTAACAGCTGCTTAGTGGAAATCCATGACTGGATGAAGTCCAGCTGGCTGAAATGGATTTCCAAGAAGATTGAGGTGTTGATGGTGGATCCAGGTCACCGTATAGAGAGGTCGATAGTGGGCTTACCTTTTGGTCTTTGGCTCAGAGGTGCCCAGCTGCCTTCCTCTGAACAGGTGCATGACCTGGGAGTGGTTCTTGACAATGGGCTGACATTGTTTGTAGGTGTTGGCAGTCATCAAGTCTTCCTTTTACCATCTTAGGAACATCACCAGGATTAAGCACCTTGTTCTGTCTGGAGACCTTCCGACATTGATCCGCACCTTTGTGACATCACACCTTGACTACTGTAACTCCTTTTACCTGGGGCTTCTGGGGGTTGATATCCATAGCTTGCAGCTGGTACAGAATGCTGCAGCACAGCTGTTGATGGGGACTTGTCGTTCGAGTTATATTACTCCCGTGCTGCGCAAGCTGTACTAACTACCTGTTCAGTGGTGGATAGAGATGCAACAAAATTAAATTTCACTGGTGAAGTGAACACAAAGTGGTTACTTCACATTGTCATTCTGCTACATGGAGTGTCCAATAGGAAAGGCTCACTTCACCTTGTAATTATTACTTTGCATTGTCATTCCACCTAAATGCAAAGTAAGGCAGATGGTAACTATATTGGCAGCCCCCAATGCCCAACCCACACACACACAGTCACCATAATTAATGTGCATCCACAAAATGCTACTGTATTGTGCCCCAAAACTCCCTAGTACTGGCAAAGTGAAATGAGAGGGTAACAAAAATGCAAAGTCTCCAGAATTAATGGTACACTCAGTCATGCGAGCAGTGGCTACACACAGTCACCAGAATTAATTTTCATCCCAAAATGCTACTGTCTTGTGTCTAGAAAATTCCCCAATGCTGACAAAGTGAAATGAGAGCGAACAACAAATGTAAAGTCTCCCAGAATTAATGGCACACTCAGTCATGTGAGTAGTGGTCACACACAGTCACCAGAATTAATTTGCATCCCAAAATGCTACTGTCTTGTGTCTAGCAAATTCCCAGTGCTGACAAAGTGAAATGAGAGGTAATAAGAAATGCAAAGTCTCCCATAATTAATGGCACACTCATTCATGCATGGCAGTGGTCACACAGTCACCAGAATTCATTTGCATCCCAAAATGCTACTGACTTATGTCCAGAAAATTCCCAAGTTCTGGTGAAGTGAAGTGAGAGGTAACAAAAATGCAAAGTCTCCCAGAATTAATGGTGCACTCAGTCATGCTGCAGTGGCCACACAGTCACCAGAATTAATTTGCAGCCCAAAATGCTACTGTCTTGTGTCCAGAAAATCCCCCAGTGCTGGCAAAGTGAAATGAGAGGGTAACAAAAAATGCAAAGTCTACTAGAATTAATGGCATACTCAGTCATGTGCGCAGTGATCACACATAGTCACCAGAATTAATTTGCATCCCCAAAATGCTACTGTATTATGTCTAGCAAATTCCCCAGTGCTGACAAAGTGAAATGAGAGCATAACAAGAACTGTGAAGTCTCCCAGAATTAATGGCATGATCAATCATGTGCGTAGTGGTCACACATTCACCAGAATTAATTTGCATTCCCAAAATGCTACTGTCTTGTGTCCAGAAAATTCCCAAGTGCTGGTGAAGTGAAGTGAGAGGGTAACAAAAATGCAAAGTCTCCCAGAATTAATGGTGCACTCAGTCATGCTGCAGTGGCCACACAGTCACCAGAATTAATTTGCAGCCCCAAAATGCTACTGTCTTGTGTCCAGAAAATCCCCAGTGCTGGCAAAGTGAAATGAGAGGGTAACAAAAAATGCAAAGTCTACTAGAATTAATGGCATACTCAGTCATAAAGCAGTGATCACACATAGTCACCAGAATTAATTTGCATCCCAAAATGCTACTGTATTATGTCTGAGCAAATTCCCAGTGCTGACAAAGTGAAATGAGAGCATAACAAGAACTGTGAAGTCTCCCAGAATTAATGGCATGATCAATCATGTGCGAGTGGTCACACATTTACCAGAAATAATTTGCATCCCCAAAATGCTACTGTCTTGTGCCCAGAAAATTCCCCAGTGCTGGCGAAGTGAAATGAGATGGTAACAAAAAATGTAAAGTCTCCCAGAATTAATGGCACACTCAGGCATGCATGCAGTGGCCACACACAGTCACCAGAATTAATTTGCATCCCCAAAATGCTTCTGTCTTGTGTCCAACAAATTCCCCAGTGCTGGTAAAGTGAAATGAGAGGGTAACAAAAAATGCAAAGTCTTCCCGAATTAATGATGCACTTCATCATGCGAGCAGTGGCCACACACAGTCACCAAAATGGATTTGCATCCCCAAAATGCTACTGTGTTGTGTCCATAAAATTCCCCAGCGCTGACAAAGTGAAATGAGAGCGTATCAAAAAATGCAAAGTCTCCCAGAATTAATGGTGTACAGCAAATGCACAGACAGATTAAGATTGCGCTGGGCATGCAAGAGATGCAGAGTCAGACGCAAAGGCACAACACCACCTAATCACTGCTTACAAGTCACAAATCCAAATCTGGAAAAGAATACCTTTTGCCGGTTAGGGGAGAGCAAAGCAGTAACAGTCCACTACCAGTAAAGTTACCACAAAATAGTATAAAAAATTCATGCAGGTGCAGTGGATAGCAGGTTCACACTGCTGCAATTACTTTGACAGAATAAAAGTTGTCTGATTTAATGGTACACATCACACACTCACACTCTTACTACAAGTATTGCATAGCAAAGTGAAAACCTTTAGCAATATAACCAAATGTTTTAAACAAACTGAAATTATACACCATTGTACCACTACAATCAGCAAAACAATTTCAGGAATTACTGAAAATATTACTGTGTGTACATTAACACAGTTATACAAGAAAAATATAACCAAAACAGAAACACTGCGTTTTTCTCCCAGTTAATCTACCTAACCACAGATATGCCTCTCCCCCAAAGCACATTTCACAGTACACAGACTGACTGTTTTAAATTAACATTCAAAATCCACACAAAAGCAATAAACACTCGATGATATGAGCACGGGAGTGTTTCCTACATTCGATGCACTAAATTTTTTAGCAAAAACAAATGGCTCAAAAGGGCTTTTTTAACAGCTTTGAGAAGATTTGAATTGCAGAGCTCTGAGAGGAAACTGTCTCCATTTTCCACTACACACACACTCTCTACACAGAACTGAGGCTGTGCAGAACAATGTAGAGCCCATGTGACCTGCAATCCCATGAAGCACTGCAAATTCACCTAGTAGCTCAATAGCAAGAAAGTGATGTGAAGTACATTGATTTCAATGTACTTCACCTAAAATTGGTGGAAAAGTGGTTTGGGAAAGGCGGAATAACATGAAGCCATTGGTTTCAGTGGACTTCATGTTCCCAATTAGGACACAAAGTACTCTGCTTCGTGTTGCGGAGCACTTCTAGGATTCTGCTTTACTCCATGAATCACTCCATGGAGTGAATTTCGGCCACTTCACCCACCTTTAGTGGTGGATTACCTTTAAGATCGGACTTCTGATCTACAAGGCCCTGCAGGGATAGGGTCCGAGCTATCTGCAGGAACTCCTGATTCTCTACAGCCCTGGCCATCCTCTCCACTCGACCGATGAGGGATTGTTAGAGGTTCCCAGGGTTCGTTTGAAAACATTGGGCCCTGTGCTTTTATGTATGGAGCCCCCACCTTGTTGAATTCTCTACCTCGATCAGATTTGAGGGTGCAGGACCATGGAGAGCTTCAAGACAGGCTTAACAACTCATCTGTATGAACAAGCATTTAGTGAGTACACTATTTGACTCATCTGGTATTCTGTATTGCTAATATTATATGAACTCTTACTAATTTATTGTTTTAATATTCCTTATCATTTTATTATTGTACAGCACTTTGGCTCAAAGAATTGCACTTCATAAATAAAGCTTATTATTACTATTATTAATTTATCTTTTGTGAGAAAAAAAATACAGGTCATAATGCCCATCTACTTGTTATTTTACTTGGTTAAAAAAATTGAAAATAAATGAAAATGAAGAATTGAAAAATCAAACCAATGAGTGTTGCTAAACAGGAACTGTTAAGTAAGATTCTATTACTTGTTTTCCCCAAAACAAGCCAGAAAAGCCTTTTAGGAATTTGCTTGTCATTTTATTGAAATGGCTGATTTATATGTCTGAGCTGAGAATGTACAGTATGTCTTGCACATTTAAGTGTGACACAAAAATTTGTGACATATATATTTCTGTGTTGCACATTTTTGTACTGCACTTGAAGGTGCAACACTAAAATGTGTGCCATAAAAATTCAATTTTTCTGACTCATACACTTCTATAATAACTTGCTCATTTTGTAATATTTTAGTCCCAATTTTTGAATTTACTGTTTGTATAATCTTACCTCATGAGCAAGGATGCTGGAAATTTTAAAATATATGTCAAAAGGTTATTTCTCTGTTATTCTTTAAAATTGCTTTTTGGGCTGGACGTAACACATTCTAATGACCATATTAATGTCATAGGTTCAAAGTAATTTTCATACCACACAAACATAAAGTGCGCACTAGGTATGTGGTGCTCCTTTGAATTACATCCAAGTACATCAATCCAAAAACTGGGGCACCAAAGCCAAATAAATCTGGACTCAAATGTTTAGATACTGTTTACTTCATTTTATTGAAAATTAAAAAGGCAACAACCACAAAGGTCTGTATCACTTGACACATTTCAGATAGCATCAAATCCTTTATCAAAAGCTAAATAGAGACTTCTTAACACACAATAAATAGTTTCAGTGCAACTGACAAAATTCATGATGTCATAATTGGCAAGTTTGAAAGTATTGGGGTTGCAACATCACATGTGCAATAAGGCAATTAAGAAACAAATCAGCTAAAACCACTCATATACAAATAAGACAAAAGACACTTATCAAACCATCATGCAAACAAGCTGATAAATCCCAAAACCTACAGAGTAAAATAATAATATAGACCCATCAGTTTGACCTCGTGGTGGGAAAATTAATGGAGAGTATACTGAAGGAATGATTGGGGTTACTTGGAGGAGGTGGAGGTCTGGATAGTCGGCAACATGGGTTTGTGCCAGGTAGATCATGTCAAACCAATCTTGTGGAGTTCTACAAATGGGTAACATCAGAACTGGACAGGGAAAGCCTGTGGATGTATTATTCTTGGACTTCAGCATGCTTGACTCTGTCCCCACAATGGTCTGGTGGAGAAACTGATGGGGTTAGGAGTAGGCCCTTTGATGGTCAGATGGACTGAAAACTGACTAGCTGGATGCACCCAGAGAGTAGTGGTCTGTGGGGAGCTCCTGAACCCTAGAGAGGTTGGTAGTGGGCACCACAGGGCTCGGTCCTGGGTCTGATCCTGTTTAATGCATACATATCGGACATCAGGGAGGGGTATAGGGTGTGAAATGAGTCTCTTCTGATGACTCCAAGATGGGAGCAGAAGTTGAGGGAGAAGAGGGAGGTTGGCCTGCAAGGACCTGACACCCTGGAAAGCCGGGCTCACATGGAAATTAAATTTCAATATCACCAAGTGCAAGGTGTTGCATCTTGGTCGGGGAAACCCTAAACATAGGTACACCCTGGGAGGGGAGGCGCTGGAGGCCTCAATAGGAGAAAAAGACCTAGTGGTCATGGTGGATGCATGTATGAATAACTCTGAGCAGTGTAGGAGAGTGGCTAGCAAGGCAAACAGGATGTTGGGATGCATTGTAAATGGGATCACCTCTAGGAGCAAGGAAGTGATTCTGCCACTGTACAATGGACTGGTTAGACCACACCTTGAGTACTATGTACAGTACTGGAGACCACACTTGAAAAGGGACATACAGCTCCTGGAGAGGGTACAGAGGAGGGCAACTAAGATGATACGAGGGCTAGGGGATTTGACGTATGAGGACAGACTTGAGGAGCTCTGCCTGTTTTCATTGGAGGAGAGGAGAGACAGGGGACATGATTGAGGTCTCTGGTACCTCAAGGGAATAAATAGGGTAACATGGAGGGATCTTTAGACTAAAGCAGGGAGGTATCACCAGAGGGCATGGTTTGAAGTTGGAAGGTGGAGGTGAGTGGGGAAAAGAGGAGGAGGTTTTTCACTGAGAGAGTGTTGGACCCTTGGAATGCACTGCCTGGCGAGCTGGATCAGAGATCCACAGTGGAGGGCTTCAAGAGAGGTGGGACAGACACAGAAAGTGGATGTATCAGATGATGGCCTGTCCCAGGGGGGTGGGGATGGATGATAGAGGTTTCTGGAGCACAAGGGATGGGAGGGCCTCGGCATCCAACTAAGGATCTAAGGTTCAAGCAGACTCGATAGACCGTAAGACCTAATCTGCTGGCAAATAGTATGTTAGTATATACAGTGTATTGTATTCCACATAAAAATATTTTTGTATTCCTGTAGCTTAGAAATGGGGTTGGGGGAGAGACTGTAACCCACTGTTAACAGTCTTTACTTGCACTGTTGCTTAAAGCATATAGCCAGGAGATCTAAAACAATACAGAATAAATTCAAGAGAACTTCTTTGTAATTTTTGTCTTCTAAATATGGCTTAAGGTCAAAGCCTGAGTTTAAACCAAGTATTTTCAGTGATCCCAGTTTGATAATCCAAAAAGTTTCTCTTTCTAAAACCATGGGCTCGATTCACAAAGATAGCACAAAGTGAGTGAAAAAGTTTGCACTGCACTCCCTGATTCACTGGTAGGCAACTGTGCTATTCACAGTCAGATAGCCTAGTGGGCCATCTGACTGTGAATAGGGGCCAGTGGGGAAGTGCTATCCCAGTAAAAGCAGCAGAAGACATAGCAGTGCTGCCCCCACAGCCAGCCAGTAAATGCCCCACAGCCGATAGCACTCAGGTGCAAAAGTGCCATTCATAATGACAGCTATTCTAATGAGCCCATTAAGCATGCAAGGTGCTAGATGCCATTAGAATGCCCATTATGAGCTCATTTGCATGGCAGTAGTGTGTGGTGTGCACCCCCCCACCAGCCCAAGCCCCACACAGTCACACTCCCCACAGTGTAGTGGTCCCTGGAGGGGCCATGGTCCCAATCCCCATTAGAATAAAGAAAAATCTCCATTTTCCATAGTGTAGTGCTCCCTCCCACCTCCCCAGTCCTGATCCCCATTAGAATAAAAAAAGTTTTCCATAGTGTAGTGGTTCCACAGCCACCCACTCTGATATCACAGCCCACCTGATCTCTCATCTCAGCACTTCTCTGTCAGTGAGCAGCACAGCCTCTCGCCTCCATGGGTGCCTGCTGACTGAACTGTCAATGACAGTTTACAGTATACACTGCAATCCCATTGGTTGAAGTATCAGCCAATGGGCTTGCAGTGTGTACTGCAAGGCGTGATTCACAAAGTACCTTGTGAATGACAGTTTACAGTACACTGTGTATACTGTAAACTGTCATTGATAGTTCAGTTGGCTGGCAGCCAAGGAGGTGAGAGGAAGGCTGTGCTGCTCGCTGACTGGTGGAAAGTGCTGAGGTGGGGGGAGTGGGGTGGGATATGATACCGGAGTGGTTGGGAGATTGGAGGGACCACTACACTATGGACAGTGGGGATTTTTTTATTCTAATGGGGATCTGGACCAGGGTGGGACCACTACACTACAGAAAATGGAGATTTTTTTTTTAAACTAATGAGAATCGAACCGGGAAGGGTGGCGGGACCACTACACTATGGAAAACAAGGTTTTGTTTCTTATTCTAATGAGAATCGGAACCGGGAAGGGTGGCGGGACCACTACACTATGGAAAACAAGGTTTTGTTTCTTATTCTAATGAGAATCGGAACCGGGAAGGGTGGCGGGACCACTACACTATGGAAAACAAGGTTTTGTTTCTTATTCTAATGAGAATCGGAACCGGGAAGGGTGGCGGGACCACTACACTATGGAAAACAAGGTTTTGTTTCTTATTCTAATGAGAATCGGAACCGGGAAGGGTGGCGGGACCACTACACTATGGAAAACAAGGTTTTGTTTCTATTCTAATGAGAATCGAACCGGAAGGGTGGCGGACCACTACACTATGGAAAACAAGGTTTTGTTTCTTATTCTAATGAGAATCGAACCGGAAGGTGGCGGACCACTACACTATGGAAAACAAGGTTTTGTTTCTTATTCTAATGAGAATCGAACCGGAAGGGTGGCGGACCACTACACTATGGAAAACAAGGTTTTGTTTCTATTCTAATGAGAATCGAACTGGAAGGGTGGCGGACCACTACACTATGGAAAACAAGGTTTTGTTTCTATTCTAATGAGAATCGGAACCGGAAGGGTGGCGGACCACTACACTATGGAAAACAAGGTTTTGTTTCTATTCTAATGAGAATCGAACTGGAAGGGTGGCGGACCACTACACTATGGAAAACAAGGTTTTGTTTCTTATTCTAATGAGAATCGAACCGGAAGGGTGGCGGACCACTACACTATGGAAAACAAGGTTTTGTTTCTTATTCTAATGAGAATCGAACCGGAAGGGTGGCGGACCACTACACTATGGAAAACAAGGTTTTGTTTCTTATTCTAATGAGAATCGGAACCGGAAGGGTGGCGGACCACTACACTATGGAAAACAAGGTTTTGTTTCTTATTCTAATGAGAATCGGAACCGGAAGGGTGGCGACCACTACACTATGGAAAACAAGGTTTTGTTTCTTATTCTAATGAGAATCGGAACCGGAAGGTGGCGGACCACTACACTATGGAAAACAAGGTTTTGTTTCTTATTCTAATGAGAATCGGAACCGGAAGGTGGCGTGGACCACTACACTATGGAAAACAAGGTTTTGTTTCTTATTCTAATGAGAATCGGAACCGGAAGGGTGGCGGACCACTACACTATGGAAAACAAGGTTTTGTTTCTTATTCTAATGAGAATCGGAACTGGAAGGGTGGCGGACCACTACACTATGGAAAACAAGGTTTTGTTTCTATTCTAATGAGAATCGGAACTGGAAGGGTGGCGGACCACTACACTATGGAAAACAAGGTTTTGTTTTATTCTAATGAGAATCGAACTGGAAGGGTGGCGGACCACTACACTATGGAAAACAAGGTTTTGTTTCTATTCTAATGAGAATCGAACTGGAAGGGTGGCGGACCACTACACTATGGAAAACAAGGTTTTGTTTTTATTCTAATGAGAATCGAACGGAAGGGTGGCGGACCACTACACTATGGAAAACAAGGTTTTGTTTCTTATTCTAATGAGAATCGAACTGGAAGGGTGGCGGACCACTACACTATGGAAAACAAGGTTTTGTTTCTTATTCTAATGAGAATCGAACTGGAAGGGTGGCGGGACCACTACACTATGGAAAACAAGGTTTTGTTTCTTATTCTAATGAGAATCGAACTGGGAAGGGTGGCGGGACCACTACACTATGGAAAACAAGGTTTTGTTTCTTATTCTAATGAGAATCGAACTGGAAGGGTGGCGGACCACTACACTATGGAAATGGGATTTTTTTATTCTAAAGGGATTGGACAATGGAAGGAGGGAGGAATACTGTACAATGGAGAAGGGAGTGATTATTATTATTATAATACTGGGATCGGCACCAGGGAAGGGAGGAACCACTACACTATGGAAATGGGGCATATTTTATATTATAACAGTGATCGAGGACTGGAGAGGGGAGGACACTATACTATGGAAAATGGGGGTTTGTTTTTATTTCAAAGGAGATTGGGACCAAGGAGGGATTAGGACACTGTACTACAAAAACAGAGAGGATTTTTTTGTTTTATATATTCTGTCAGTGATCGAACTGGAGGGGGAGCTGTAGTACCTTTGCAACCCTCTAGGGTTTGTGAGGAGTACCACCAGGTTTTTTCTGGCAGTAATTTACTACACACAATGGCCTTCGTGAAAGGCCATTGCATAGGGCAGAGGTTCATGAATGGGATTGCGGGGCTATGCAGGTCCCCTCCCACTCATTTGCATTGTGGCCCCCTTCACTGCTTTGCCTGTGTGCAAACCTAGTTTGTGGGGGCAAACTAGGCTTTGTGAATAGCTGCTATTCACAAAGCCCAGTTTGCCCTGGGCAAACTGGTTTTGCACCTGGGCAAAGGTTTGTGAATCCTGCCCCAAGTTGTTAAAGTTGCCACCCTTGGGGTTTCTATTTACTTTAGCAATAATGATAAAATGAAATTTATGTTCTTTCCCATCTTACATCTCACTGACATGAGTAACTATGGCATAGAGGGGATTGGCTCTCTCAGTCACCCTCAATTGTTATGCCATACATTTAAATGCAACACTAAAGTGTGGCACAAAAATTTGAGACACAGACATTTTAGTGTCACACATTTTAGTGATATACTTAAATTTGCAACACTAAATTGTACAAGACTAAAATGCCATTTTTGTCTCTCACATACTTTTAATCATATCTTTGGCAATTTTACAATATTTTGGTCCCAAATTTTGAATATACCGTTTACATGACCCTACCTCATGATCAAGAATGGTGAGAAGTTTCAAGTGCATTTGAGTGTGACACTAAACTGAAACACTAAAGTTTCTGACACATACATTTTAGTGTCAAGCATTTTAGTGTTGCATTAAATGTATGACATTAAAATGTGCAACATTAAAATTCCATTATCAGTCACACCTTTACAGCTCTCAGAATTTACTACTAGAGGAGTTACAGAGGTCTCCTCTGATAGGCTGATGCACAGTCTGAACTTTGACTCTGATCCTGGCCCACCCTTCATGTGAAAGTCTTCAATTTAGTTTGTGCATCTCGTAGACTGATCACATCCTGCTTGGCTCTGTGTCTATTATTTGCTACTTTAGGAAAGATTCAATAGTTATTATAAAAGGGTCTGAGAAATGGAGCTTTCTGATTGGTTGCCAGCATTCTAACAGCCTTATGTTAATCTTTTATTAACATACATGTAGAACTTAGCCATATGCTGAACAAGGTTTAACACTGTTTAAAAACATTTTTTATTATAATAGCAATAAGGCACTCCAAGGGATTATGTTAATGGTCAGTTAATCACCATCTAGGGGCATGTGGCACTCGGCTACACCTCGTGCCACAGGACACCCCTAGAAGGTGATTAACAGACCATTAACATAACCCTTGGTCATACCTTGTTGCTTAATTATCTGAGAGCTATATGTGTGTTGTTTCCGAATTCTCCACTTTTCTGAATGTTTCAGATGGCGGTTTAATATTTTGAGGCAGTTTTTTATTTTGCAGATTCTAGCTAGGTGAGATCCACCTTGCAGCCAGGTTAACTTTGTTGGTTTTTGCTGTGTCATTTTTTGCTGCAGACCCTAGTCTACAGGCTTTGTTTTGGTTTCTCTTAGTGTTGGGAGGGGGAGGCGTTACACTAGGATAAATTTTGCTTATTTTTGGATTAATGTTTTATTTTGTTGCTGAGTTTGCCTTTGCTTTTGATCTGCCTTTCTGGCTTACACAGAGTTTGCTTTTATGTACGTTATACACAACATAGCAGTTTGCTCATTTAGTTCTGCCTGTCATCTCCTAATTCTATGTGGTGCCTAGGCTTTTAGAGTTATGGCTCTACTGACTTAGCTGTCGGATCTCATCAGTAGAGCTTCAGCCCGATACCTCCAACCATTCATCGATGATTCTGGATGTCACATCCATCACTGTTCAGCAGATGCTAAGAGTGGTTAGATACTGTAGTACTATACTGATGGTCTCAGGAGCTGGTTCTATTTTCCCACACTGCAGCATTGTGGTTTTTGACTGAGCAACTTGTCCTTTCACTTTCCAGTTGTGTTTTGGTGTGTTGTCAGATATGACCATTTTCCCATGATCTGTGAGACTTGGTTAGATCTGGGAATTGGGAGCTGTTCCTGTGACACAGCAGGGAGGGGGCTCTGCTAGTAGAGTGGCAGGACAACTTCCTTTTCTATTGCTTTTGTCTAGTCTGTGCATGTTTAGAGACAACATCTGGGGACATTTTTTCTTGGGAGTGTTGCTGTCAACATGGAGATGATATCTCACATGTCCGATCTCAGTAGCCATCTTGTGAGGGTCCTTCCTTGTCTTTCTCTGCATTCCCAAAGGTGTCAAGGCCTTGGCAGCCATATTTGGAAGGTCACTCCATGTCTTGTTGTATTCCACAGGGTGCTGAGGTCTTGCGAGATCTCAGATCCTGGAGGCCATTTTGGGACAGGGGATGCTTTGTGCCTGGTATGAGTGGACTAGTCAGAAACTGATGGTGCTGAGATCTTATAAGAATGTCTATCTTGGCAGTCATCTTAGGTGAGGGCTACTACCTTTGTGTACTTTGTATCTGATTCTTTGTAGCCATTTTGTGTCTTGCTGAGGCTTGGAAGTAATTTTGATGTTTATCTCAACAATTGTTTGTGGTTGCTTTCCATGGCAGTAATTTTATGTTTTTGCTCCATGGCAGACATTTTGTATTTGTGGTGAATTTATTATATTAAGCAAGCTCTAGTGAGAGCAAGCTACTTCATTTCCATCCTGTTTGTCTTTTGTCTGGGTTAGAAGTTATTGTTGTCCTCCTTGGATTTATATTGAATTGTGTTGTCCATGTCAATGTTTGCCCATGCTCCATCTCAATGAAGACTGACCAGTTCTTCCTGTCTGATTTTTAGATGTGCCACTTGGGTTTCTGGAATGGCTCGCTTAAAAAGACTTTGCAGAAAATGCCACAATTTCCTGCTGACCAACCAGACCATAGATTTGTGCACCTTCTGCTTGGTGGATATCGACTCCAAAGGTGACAAAGCGAAGTTAGATACTGCATTGGAGGACAATGCAGGAGACAATGTTTCCATAATCTCACAGTGGACCATGGTGGACATGTTCTAGAAGTTCCTAGACACAAACGAAGCACTGGATAATCCTAATCTCTTTAGAGACCCAGACAAAAAAATCTCAAATCCTTATTGACCAAGACTGAATGACAATAATGACCCAGATGATCCAGATGGTACCAACTTCTCCAATGAGGAGTACTGGAGGAGGAGGAGGAAGAAGAGGAACCCAGAGAGGATCTTGCAGCAAGATTATGCCCATAAAGACACCACACCTGAAATTATTGGAGAGGTCGGTGAGGAGCTAAACTTTCAGGAACAAGCACCCCAGAGGAGCAAAAGCTGGACCTGTTGGAGAGGAATGTAAAAGGCACAAAACTTCATACCAGTGTGCAAAGCCTTAGAAGGCATAAGAAGAAAGAAATGGAATTCTCCAGATCTAACTCAGGCAAGAGAAGAAGTAGCATTCAGCAGGAAATAGTCTTTCCCAGTGGATAAACAAGAATCTGGGCTCTTACACCAAAGGTCAATCCCAAATAGCCACCTTAAACCATTGAAAAGTTTCACCATCAGAGAGAGCTACTGCAATGAAAGACCCCACCAACAAGAAAACCAAAGATGCTGTAAATAAGGTGCAAGAGATCATGATCATGTCCATGAAAGCATCCACAGCTTCCATATATATTGCTAGAGCTACTCTGAAATGGTTGGAGACCATTCAGAATAATCTATTGAAAACCAGCAAACACATGGCCACTAAAGACCATGTAGTATAGGCCATTAAGAATGTTGCTGATAGCAGTCCGGTGGTGCTGAGGGTTGAGGCGCTGGACACCACACCTCACACCATGCGGGTGACCTGGGTTCAGGAATGGACCTGGGCCATCATGGGTCAGCAGGGGAGGGAGAGAGTCAAGCATCTGGATTGCTGGTCTCCTCTTACAGGATGGGTTGTAGATGGCTCCTGGCACAGTTGCATCCTCTGGTGGAGACCAGGGGCAGGCACAGACATCGGGATGCAGGAAGGGTGGGAGGTTGGCAGGCTCCAGCATCATTAGTCACACAGGACCCCATTGCACACTGCATCCAGAGGGGGAGAAAACCACAACACAAAACACTATCTTGGTGGTAGGTGATGGTGGAGATCAGTAGCAGGCCCCATGCCCAATGTCGGGCTTTACTGAACCACGCCCTCCCAGTCACACTCCTCCCTCCGATCACTCCACTGGATTATAGAAAGAGCACTGGAGAGTTGGCAGCCCCACCCAGGGGTTCAGAGCTTGGGGCTCGAGTGGCCAGATAAGGTGGGGGGTGAGGGGTCCGAACCAAAGATTGTGAGTGTTGGGGCTTCAGGCAGGTAGCAGAGCACCAACTGAGAATCCCCACCAGAGAAAGTCTGCCAAGGTAGGAGAGAAACAAATTCTACAAAAAAAAAAGAATGTTGCTGATGCCTCTACAGACACCTTCAAGATGACATTTCATGCCACAGCCAAAATTAAAAGGGCTAGAGGACACATGTGGCTAAAACTCTGGCAGGCAGACCAAGAATCTAAAAACATGCTTACTAAAGTTCAGTTTATTGGAAGTATGGTCTGTTGTCCCATACTGGAGAAATATATGAGGCAAAAAAGGAGAAGGAAGTGACCTGGCAAGGGCAGAACTGGCTCACTGTCTTCATTCAAAAGCAACAGATTTTCAATTCAATTCATTTTTAGATAGAGAGAGAGAGAGAGAGAGAGAGAGAGAGAGAGATATTAATACTTTATTTAAAAAGCACCCATTTCTGGGGATTCAAAGCAATGTACATTAAAAAACAAGAATTAAATGCAATATGATATTTAAACTTACAAGTCAGCAGGAACAGAAAATTCTACAAAACACATCTACCATATAATAAAATAGGATACTACATCCAGTTTCCAATTATAATTATAAATCAAATACCTGATGAAAAAGGAGCATTTTAAGACCTGTTTTAAAGGCTTCTACTGAGGGTGCCTCCTGTAAATATCTGGGTAGTGAGTTCCACAGGGTAGGTGTGGCAACTAAGAATGCATGGTCCGCAGAATGCCACAGCATAGCACTGGGAACTCCTAGGAGGCTACCCTCGGCAGAATGGAGAGCCTGGGTTGGCCGGTGGGGTTCCAGGAGATCTTGCAGATAAGCTGGTCCCTGATCATGCAGGGCCTTGTAGCTAAGGAGCCCTTGCTTGAAGACAATCCTCCACCTATCTGGCAGCCAGTGCAGCTTGCAGAGGACAGGAATAATATGTTCATTCCTTTTTACACCTGCCAGTAGTCTTGCTGCCACATTCTGCACCAGCTGCAGCTGGCAAAGGTTGCCCAGATATCCTCAAGGTATAGATCATTGCAGTAGTCCAACCTGGATGTGATGAAGGCATGTACCAACATGGGCAGGGCCTCAGACTGAATTAGGGCCCAGATCCAAGCAATGTTCCTCAGATGGTAATATCTGCTTTCGACTATGGCCAACACCTGAGCATCTAGTGCCAGACCATTATCTAGGATCTTTTCCAGATCCTTTGCCTGTGTAGAGGGGGTAAGAGGGATACCCCAGCACTAAACCAGGGAGGTCACCCCGATCATCCCCTTTATTACAATGACTTGGATCTACCACCATTGAATAGCAAGTTGAGAAGGATACTTCTCATGTACAATTGCATCCAACCATAAAACAAGACAATAGAATAGCATATTACAAAACATTTCTATGTACAAAGTATTAAAAATTTTACATCAGCATGCGATCGTATTACAGACATACTGTAGTTATTTATCCAAAACAGTTGCAATGTTTATGAGATAAATTAGCTAATGAGGATTGAAAATGCCACAGAGGTAACAATACCTGTACTCCCATTTATTTTGTATTATTCCCAAGTCGAGGAACTGCTGTTGGTAACGACTTTTCTCCACATTTAGATCTGTCTTCAGAATCAGGAAAGAAAACCAGGATGCTGATCTTAGAGAATATATAGAATGGGTTTTAGGCTGTAATATTTTTAATAAAAAAGGAAGTAGGTTCTGTAAGATAAACTCTTACACAAATATATACCAATGAAAATCTCTACAATCTTTCAAAGAAGTCCAACCAGTTGCATTGTACAGGATACACCTTTAAGTATTATAGGATAACTTTGTGATGAATCTCAGTGCGCTATTGTACAATGGGTCTAGTGTACCAAGTAATGTACATGTTACATTTTTATAAATAAAGTCACCATAGTCCAATACAGGTAAAAACAGGGATGTTACTAGTAACTTCCTTAGTGAGAAACTAAATAGGGTTCAATTTCTGTAAAAAAAATAAATAACAACTGCTTTAATTTGATAGAGATGTTTAATATATGATGTTCAAATGTTAAGTGATTATCTAGCATCAAGCCCAGATATGTATAATAATAGACCCTACTGATAGGACATGTGATGGCCTTTGTAGCATCCTTTTTATTGTCTCTTTTCAAAAGCAGCCACTGGGTTTTCTTTTCACTCAGAAGGAGTCTAAGATCCAGTAATGCCCTCTGGATGCCAAAAAAAAAATCCTTTTTTAAAATATGTAAAGCCACATTTGTGACTTGCTTTTGTGTGCACATTATAGTTTTGTCCTCATAAAGAAATATATTGGCATCAATTGAACAGTGTTTGGGAAGTTTGTTTACATAAATAAAAAACAACAGGTGACCCAGTACCGAGTGTTGTGGTACCCCTGTGTTCAACATTACACTGCCCACCCTAACACATTGCAACCTGACAAGTATGAACAAAATGAAGACAAAGCCATAAGACCAAGGCCAGCTGACTCTAAATGATTGGGCAGGACTGTGTGATGTACTGTGTTGAAAGCCTTCAACAGAGCTAAACCAAATAGATGGTACATTACAACCTGTGTTGAAGGATACATAGATACATAGATACATAGACAGTGTCGGCAGATAAGGGCCTATGGCCCACCCAGTCTGCCCATTTGAGCTTGTAAGTTCAGTTTGTTTTCCTAGAAGTCTGTTGCCCCTTACCCCTGACCTCCAGAATTCCTTTATGTCTATCCCATGCATTCTTAATCCGTGATTGTTTCAGCCCCTACCACTTCCTCTGGTTGGGTGTTCCACTTGTCTCACCTGCTCTAGGAAGAAATTCTTTCTCATGTTTCTCTGAATCGTCCCCTCCCTCCAACTTCATCCCATGCCCTCTAGTCCTGGAACATCTTTTCGCTTAAAATAGTGTTTTCCTGCACCCTGTTCCTCCTGTAAGATACTTGTATGTCTCTATCATATCCCTCTCTCCTCCTCTCTCCGGGAGTACATGTTCAGTTCTTCAACCTGTCTTCATAGGACTTATGATGCAATCCATGCACCATCTTTGTTGCCCTCCTCTGAACCTTCTCTACCCTGTCTATGTCCTTACATAGGTATGGTCTCCAGAACTGTACACTGTACTCAGGTGGGGCCTCACTAGTGTCTTGTATAGCGGAATTATGACCTCCCTTTTACTGCTGGTGATGCCCTGCCTATACATCCCAGCATCCTATTTGCTTTACCTGCTGCCTTGTCACACTGTTCCCTACCTTGAGGTCATCAGAGATGATAACCCCAAGATCCCTTTCCTGCTTGGTGCATGCTATATCCCTCCCCCTAACTGATATATTGTGCCAGGGTTTTGTACCCATATGCATTATCTTGCACTTTTGTATTGAATTTCAACTGCCAAACCCCTGACCATTCTTCAAGTTTCTGCAGGTCCTTCTCATTCTGTCTACACCTCTGGTGTGTCTACTCTGTTACAGAGCTTTGTGTCATCAGCACAGTGAAATTCTGCCTTCTAGGTCCTGGGCAATGTCACTGATGAAGATGTTGAATAGGACTGGTCCCAGCACTGATCCCTGTGGTACCCCACTGGTCACTCTTCCCTCTGTGGGTGACAGCCATTTACCACCACCCTCTGTGTCCTGCCACCCAGCCAGTTACCTACCCACCACACTACTGTCCTGCCCACACCCATATTCCCCAGTTTGTGTAATAGTCTTCTATGTGGCACAGTGTCAAAGGCCTTGCTGAAGTCCAGATAGGCCATGTCCACTGCCCTCCCTGATCCACCTCCTAGTCACCCAGTCAAAAATTAAACGAGGTTGGTCTGACGGACTTCCCCTGGTGAAACCATGCTGCCTTGGGTCCTGTAGTCCATTGACAACCAGATGTTCCACCAATCTCTCCTTCAGTAGTGCTTCCATGATCTTCCTACTACCGAGGTGAGGCTGACTGGTCTGTAGTTCCCTGCTTCCTCTTTGTTCCCACTTTTGTATAAGGGGACTACATCTGCTGTCCTCCAGTCTTTGGGTACCTCCTGTTTCAGTGATCGGCTAAACAGGATAGCCAGAGGTTCAGCCACCACCTCTCTTAGTTCTTTAGGACCCTGGGTGCACCCCATCTGGCCCCATTGCTTTATCAACTCTTATTACTTCCAGTTCCTTCAGGACCCTTTCTTGTGTAAAGGGACTTGTGTCCATTTCTGCACCATTCTCACCCTTGTACTCCCTTCAGACCCATTACCCTCCTCTTCCTCAGTAAAGACTGAGCAGAAATACCTGTTCAATATGTCAGCTTTACTGTTGTCATCCCCACGTGGCCCCCATCCTCCCCTTCAGTCTCACTATCCCTCCTTTGTCTTTCTTTTTTTCACTTATGTACCTGTAAAAGGTTTTGTCCCTCTACCCACTGATTTTGCAATGTGTTCTTCTGTCTGAGCTTTGGCTTCCTTTACTGACCTCCTGCCTCCCTTTGCTTCTCCTGGTACTTCTCCCTATTCCCTTCTGCCTGTGTCTTTTGTATTGCCTGAGTGCAATCTTTTGGCTTTCACTTTCTTTGCTACCTCTTGGAAACCATAATGGTCTCCTCTTCCTTTTCCTCTTGCTAACCTGCTTAATGCATAATTCTGTTGTTCTTGTAACCCCATTTTAAATACTGCCCACTGTTCCTCAACCACTGATTCCTGTCCCATTCTTAATGCCCTCTTTCAAGTATCTCCCATTTTCCCAAAGTCTGCCCCCTAAAATCCAGGATACGTGTTTTGTGTGGTTTGGTTCTGCTTTTCTGTGATTTCAAACCACAATGACTGGTGGTCACTGTTTCCCAGGTGCTCCCCACTGTTACCCCCATCACACTGTCCCTGTTTGTGAGCACAAGGTCCAGTATTGCCTTCTGCTGAGTTGGTTCCATGACCAGTTGCTTGAGGAAGGCACCCTGAAGGAGTCCAGGATAAATCTGCTCCTAGTTGATGCTGCTGCTGGGATGCTCCAGTCCACATCTGGAATATTGAAGTCTCCAACCAGTACTACTCACTCTTGTCTGCCATCCTTGGATGGCTAGCATCAACTCCCATCTGTTTCTTCCTCCTGGGCTGGTGGTCTATAAACCACACCTATAGTGGATGGCTGTCCCATTTTCCTTTCCAGCTTAACCCACAGTATCTCTCCCCATTTTGTTCCTCCTTGATCTCTGTGGCCCTTATGTCATTTTTCACATACAGTGCCACTCCTCCTCCCTTCCTGCCTGCTCTGTCTCTTCTGAATATGTTGTAGCCAGGTATGGCCATCTCCCAGTCGTGGTTATCATTACACCAGGTTTCAGTGATGGCCACAATGTCAAGGTCTGACTGCATCATGACAGCCTCTAGATCTTCCATCTTGTTGCTAAGGCTCCTGGCATTTGCACACATGGTTTTCCATGATTTGACCTCCCTAGACTGTTTCACTGTTCTATTCCAGCCCCTTCCTTGGTTGTCATTTATCCCTGGTTCTCCTTGCTGTCTGCCCTTCTGCTGCATTTTGCCCCTTTTCTGCTTATCCACCTCTTGGGCAGAGATAGCCACTCCTCTGGTTCACTGGTTCCACTGCTAGCTGTGGGGGGTGAGCAAGTAGGTACCCTCCTTGCTGGCCTGCCACCCCCCCTTTGCTAGTTTAAATGCTTGTCAATGTAGCATTTAAACTTATCATTGAGTGCTTGGATTCCCCTCCAGGATGGATGCAGGCCATCAGACTTGAACAAACCTCCATCCCTCCAGGTGGATCCCCAGTCACCAATGAATCCAAACCCTTCCTCACAGCACCAGTTCTTCAACCATGAGTTAAAGTTCCTGGTGCATGCACTCCTATGCTCTCCTTGCCTCTCACAGGTAGTACTTCTGAGAAAGTGACAGAAGTAGCTACTGCTTGAGACCCTCCCAGTTTCCTAAACTCTTCCTGAACTTCCTTTGGCTCCCCATTTGTCAGGTCATTAGTACCTAGGTGGATAATGACATCCAGCTCACCCTCCCGTCTTGCCTTCCCAGTGATCCCCAGGATCTTCCTTCCATCCCTCCATGCCGTGGCACCTGGTAGGCACCTCATCTCCCTGTCCTCCCTCTCCTACACATACTCCACAACACATAATCCACAACCTTTGAAATAACATAGGTGGCATTATGACTTTTCTTGAATCCTGATTGCAGGTGTGAAATGATATTATATTGGACAAAATATTGAGTTAATTGCTTGTGTAATAATTTTTCAAACATCTTTACATATGTTAGCAAAATCAAAATTGGTCTATAAGAATTTGGTTCTGATGGGTCACACACCTTAAAAATGGGGATGCTGAATGTGGTTTTCAGTCATATGGTAGCCCTAAACATTGTAATGAGAAATTAAATAAATATGCCATATGTTGTGCAAGTATGTTTGAAGCTAATTTATAGAATATTGGACGAATTCCATCATTACTTGACACTTTACTAGTGTCCAGTTTGTGTAGTTGTTTAGTTACTTCATCTACATGAATTTTGTGAAAAGAAAAAACAGGTCTGTCAAACGGCTTAGTGAAATTTATATCAAGGTTTGGTGAAGCATACCCTGGATATCAGTTATCAAATGTTTGTCCAACCTCCCCAAAATATTGTTGAATACATCTACCTGGTCCACAGCATCGTACAAGGTTCTGCCCTCATGGTTCAGGGTTGTAGGTAAGACAGGCGGGGCTAGCTTTCCTTTAAATTCATCTATACTTCTCCAAATGTGTTTTGTATTTCTGGTTGAGTCTGAAAACTGGTTAGTGTAGTAATTTTCCTTTGTTCTTCTAACCTCTTGTGTACATTTGTTTCTAATTACTCTATAAGCTAATCTGTCTGATGATTCTTAGTCTCTTGAGATTTTTTCTAAAATTGACCCTTTGTCTTAACTTTTTCAGATCTTTAGATATCGTAGGGCCCTAAATATTTTAGCCCTTTAATTTTCAAGGGTACATGTCTTTCAATCACTTCAAGCAAAGGGGTTTTAAAGTAAGACCATACAGATTCAATGTCTGGACAAACATACAACAAATTCCAATCAATATTTGCTACATTCCTTGTAAATGCTTGATCACAAAAGTTGTCAAAGGTTCTAGTTATGATTAGTTGTACAGCTATTTGTTCCTTTTTACTATCTCTAATAAATGATATGTAACTGCAGTTGCTGATGTCTACCTCATGAACAGCTGAAACATATTGATGTGGCATGTTAGATAAAATCAAGTCTAAAAGTGTGTCTTTTTCCACATTGTTTTTATGGGGTCTGGTGGGTAATTTAATCAATTGTGCTAAACTGAGTGCATCAAATTGGTTAACTATCTCCTGTTGTGGGATTAATATATTCCAGTTTAAATCCCCTAGGAGAACAAACTCTTTTTTTTAAAAATAAGGTGCTATTAAAGTGCTAAGAATATGCAATGCTGCAACACTAGCTGAAGAAGGCCTGTAACATACTGCTATCTTAAAGCAGAAACCTGAAGATCCCTGAATTTGTAACATCATAAGATCAAATTGCCCTGGGATTGTCTTGGCCACTTTAATATGCCCCTTATAGTGGTTCTGAAGATTTCACAACAATTTTCAAATGGGCAGAAGAAATAAAAGCTTTCAGGACAGTGACTCATGCAATTTCAGATTTAAACTAAATATATTCAACAGCAGAGATAATTACACAAATAACAGAAACTGTGGCAGACAGGCAGAAATGGGGTGGTTTCAAGTCCAATGACACTAACAGGTCCTGCCAGGCATGAGATAATGGAGTCCCAACATGCAGAGCAAGCAGTGGAGGGAAGAATAAAATGTTATGCCAGCTAATGGGCCACAGCAAGAGACAAGTGGGTATTGAGGTGGTTACAGAGAGTATGCCATCAAGTTCAACCAGATACACACATATCCCCAAACAGGTCACTGGTTTCACAGATCAGGGCTCTTCTAAACCAGCTGTTACAGGATGGAGCTATGTCCCCAGTCCCAGGTCAAGAACAGAAGTCAGGGGTATATTCAACATTCTTTCTGCTTCCAGAAAAGATGGGAGAATTAAAACACATATTGGACTTAACCCTTAGACTGCGGGAAGATTTAGAATGCATAGGTTTTTAGGACAAGATATCTTGTCGGTGGCAGCCTAAGGGTTAAAGTTTATCAACCAATTTGTTTGTTACAAAAGGTTAAAATGGCGACTGTGCACCCCACAATAGTATCAATTTAGAAGGGCAATTTCCTAACATTTATCAGTCTCAAAGATGCATACTTACACATCCCCAGTCACCATCTCATCATAAAGTCCTAAGGTTTTATATCCTAAACCTCCACATCATTGCAAAATATCTGCCATTTGGGTTGACCTCTGTACAATTTTACCATGGCACTGCAACATCCACAGTGCCGACATCCCCAACAGAGACAGCAGCAATGCTGATTGTCAGCATCACACTGTCAGGGATGTGTTCAGATGTTTTGGGGCTGCGCCTAAAACCCCCATGTGGGGCTCCATCCCACACACCCCAGTCTTCTAAATATCCAACTCTGAGTTGGAGTTGGACTGGAGAGGGGCACAACACCAGGAGCTGCTCTGCCAGTGTCTGCCTTGCACAAGCACAGTGACTCTCCACAGACAGGTGAAATCTGTCACTGTTTTGGTGTTCATACTGGGGGAGTCAACCTTGTGTCGGCACACCCTCTGTGCCACATGTGTTTACTAAGGTCATGGCAACTCTGGTAACAAAACTCAGAGCAGAGGAAATACACATCATCCTATATCTAGATGACTGGCTAATGAGGACAAGATCCAGAAAGGCATCAGAATAAGCCACAATAAGAGCTCAAGACATCCTCACCCTACATGGGTGGATTGTCAGCAGGGTCAAGAGCAGTCTCTGCCAATCCCCAACACTAGAGCATTTAGGAATCATCTTCCACACAAGTCCAACATGAGGTATTGTGTGCCCCTCTGATAAACTCGTACACAGACTTCGGGGGCATAGCAAGCTAATACTGACATACATGTCCCCAACATTCTGGGATCTGTTGCAGCTGCTAGGTCTCACAGCATCCTGCATAAACCTGCACAGATGGCCAAGGCTACACATGACACCACTGCAGAGATTCATGCTGGACCATTGGAACCATACCTCACAGAACTACCAGAAAAGGTTGAAATTCCCTTTATCACAAAGATGGTTCACCAAGTGGTGGACCCAGGGTGACAACTTACAAGAAGGGGCAACACTGGAGAGAAAAGTTTCAAAAACTATCGATATGAATGCAGGACTGCAGGGCTGGGGTGTGGTCTTGGACTCGGCAACAATTCAGTGGAAGCGGTCCCCATCAGAGACACAGCTGACCATCAATGTGTTGGAGACAAGACCTGTCAGGCTTGTACTCAGTCATTTCAGTCAAATCAGGGTCATCATGTAATGTTAAGGACAGACAACAGGGTCACTATGTCTTACATCAACAAGCAAGGGAACAAACAGCAAACAATTGCCCAAAGAGGCTGATCCCTTCTAAAATGAGCAGAATGTTACCTATTGACCTTGACAGCAATTCACCTAGCAGGAGAGCTCAATACCCTGGAAGGCTAACTCAGTTGACAAGCTCTCAACCTGGGGAAATGGCAGCTCAATTGACAAGTTATCCAGACCACTCAGAATCAATGGGTCCCTTCAACTAGATTTTATGACCCACAACAAAACAAACAAGTTCAGAGGTTCTATTCAAGGTATAGGTATCACAGTTCAGAAGGAGTAAATGTGCTTTCATGCAAGTGGAACTTCAGGAGGGCATATGTGTTCCCACCAATCACACTAATAGGGCAAGTGATTCAAAAGATTCAAACATCTAAAGGCACTGTGGTCCTCATAGCTCCGAATGGACTGAGGAGAATGTGGTATGCCTTGGTGATATAAATACTGATAGGTGATCAGCTCTCTCCCAGCACAGCCAGATCTCCTCACACAGGGGCTGATTTTCCATCCAGATCCTCACTCCCTCCAGCTGATGAATTCTCAAAGGGAAAGATTGTTAACATCAGGATTCTCACAGAAGGTGATAAACACTATGTTACAGTTATGCTGACTTTCAACTAACCAGACATATAACTGGCACAGGTTCATAATCACTAGATAGTGTGAGTCAAAGAAGTTCAATGCCACCATGTACCATACCCCAGCTATTAGACTTTCTTCAAGATGTGTTTGACAAGTGACTCTTCATGGCATCCCTGCATGTGTACATGGCTACAATAGTGCTGAACTGACATTCTTCAAGGCTGCTGAGAATATCAAACCAAAACAAGGTCAAAGTTAACACCATGACACCTGAATATTGTACTTGATATGCTAACCAAGGCTCCTTTTGAACCCCTAGTCTCTATTTCATTGCTCTGGCTGACATTAAAGATTGTGTTTATGTTGGCCATTTGTTCAGCCTAGAGAACTATTGAAATGCAGGGCATATCATGTGCTGAACCTTTCCTGACATTCCACAAGGACTGGGTGGTACTCAAACAGTTCCTTCTTTCTTGCAGAAGGTGACATCTTTGTTCCATCTATCACAGGATATTTCTTCCCTCCCTTGAGCCTGACCTCAATGATCCTCAAAAGGACATGCTGTTGAACCTAGATGTTATATGTGTTGTCAGAACCTATCTGAACAGAACAACCTCATTCAGGAAGTTGGAGAGGTTGTTCCTTCTGTTCCAGGGACACAAACAGGGAAGACTGGAATCCAGGTCTACCATTACCAGATGGTTAAGGACCACAGTTGGGAAATCAACAAAAATTCCACCCTGCTGTGCTCACTAGAAGGGAAGACACATTCTACCAAATATGTGGTGATTTCCTGGGCAGAATGGAACTATGTGTCTATCACAGACATTTGTGTAGTGACCACCTAGTCTTCCATGCACATGTTCTCTAGACACTACTGACTTGACACCTGGTACCAGGATACTGTGTCTTTCTGCTAGTTAGTCCTTCAATTGGTTTCTCACCCACTTCCTCCTAGTCCTATCCTAGATTCTTTGAACACAGCTTCTTAATCACCCACTAGTGATGACTTAAGAGTGATTTAAATGGTACAATTGATGTTGGAAGTTAACTTATCTGGAAAAGTAATTACAGGAGCACCTGTTACAGCACTCCACATCCCACCTGTTGAGGAAGAGGAATAGGATTCCTAGTTTATTCTTTGACATTGTGTACATTTGATTGTTATTAACCAGTTATGTTTCAGTTGGGTGCTGTTTTTCCTAAGCATTTTATGGTTAGCTAATACAATGCTGTTCTGCATTGCTAGATCTATATTAGTTTGTGTTTCTCTTAAATAAAGCCCACTGAATCTGACAGTATTAAGTCTCAAATACTTCTTTGAATTGCTGTGCTGAATGTACACTTGATTCTCTCTCACAGGTCACTCAAAAGATTTTTCCAGAAAGAATTGCTTGGGAGATAGGATTGACAACTGTTCCACAGCAAGGGCAGATACAGGATCTGATTCACAATTTTGTTTGAGCATCAGAAAATCAGAGGAGGCCTCTATAACCCCACTAGTAATGACCTCAAAGCACTGTAAAAGGTGCTCCTGTAGTCACCTTTACCAAGTGAGTAAACTTTAATTTTTGTGTCTCACAAACTTTTGCTCATATTGTAACTTGAATGTTTTACAGTATTTTACTTTGACATTTTGAATATACTGTTTAAGTGATCCTACCTCATGAACAAGGATGGTTGACATTTTTAAGTACAGGTCAAAGGGGATTTCACAATCAGTATACAAACCACCTTTTGAGCAGGATTTAACACATTCTAGAGACCACGTTCATGATGTAACATCAAAATAATTTTTGTGTTGCATATTTCAGTGCAACATTAAAGCTCAGCACAAAACTTTGCAGCATTAACAGTTTCTCTGACACCAAAATGGAATTCTTAGGTCACACTTTAATGTGGATGGGCACTTCCCTCAGCACAGGGCATCTGCTTCTGTTGATGGAGGTCTCAAAGGGATGTTCAGGAATGAGGATACTATTCTACTATTTCAAAAAGAAAGAAAATTCTTTGCAAAAATAATGTGTTAATGCACCAGTTAGGGTTCAGCTTAATGCCACAAAAGTAGGGAAATGTAGCATTAGGATTTCCAAGCCTAACTCCTCACCCTATAAAGCAACAAATTACAAGACCATGCAAGCAACTACATACAGCCATTGTCAGGTAAGACAAGCAACATACAACTCTTTCCAGATGACACTCATGCAGTAGCACTAATGTGCTACCTTCATGGATTTATATCTGTGGCATGTTAACTGCAAGACGTACTGTACATACTCATTCCTGGCTGCAGATAGAAATCCACAATGCTCAAATCAAAGCATTACTGTCTGCAGAAGTGCAAGCCCCTGCAGCCATGGATACAAATGCATAATATCAAAATTGTAAGAGTTCTTTTGTCTGTAGAAGCAAAGATCCCTATGGAGCCAGCCCTTCCATAGCAACAGGTACTCATGCACACTGTAAAACATGCACACATTTCTGCAACCACAGGTGTAAGACACATACACCAAGCTCTGGCTGCAGAAGCACAGGCTCCATGAAATCTATGATGCTAAAATAGCAACACCACTTCTGTCTACAGAAGTGCAGGTGCCTCAGGGCCTTTGGTTCTGTAGCTGCAAATGTTAGACATACACGACCTTTGTATGCAGAGGTGCAGGCTCTTACTGCATATAGAAATCCATGATACCCAAATTGCAACACTACTTTTGTCTGCAGACGTGCAGGCTGCAGCTATAGGTGTAAGACATATAGATACTGACTTCTGTTTATAAAGTGCAGGCTCGTGTAGGGCCTGCACTTCTGTTCTTATATAGAAATCCATGATACCCAAACTGCAACACTACTTCTGTCTGCAGATAGTGCGTACCCTGTAGGGACCAACCCTATTGCAGCCACAGGTATTCAGATACATTATAAGACATGCACAGATATTTCTGGATGCAGAAGCACAAGCCCCTGTGAAACTTCTTGTTTGTCCTACCTGATGATGGCTGTATAACAAACCAAAAAGGGAAAGTGGTTTCCAAGTAACACAGGGACAGCAGGAATTGGGAATGCTGGTAGTGGTGCAGTGCAATGGCTGTGAGGTGGCAGTTTTGAGAAACACCTTCTGGAGACTTCGGTGCTGCCCCATCTGCATGTAACTCTATGGGTTGAGAGACAGGGCTGCTAGACTCCAGGCCAAGTTGGCTAGGGTTTGGAGGACCATCTCGTCCACTAGAGGCCACCAAGTCTGACATCATTACCTCAGAGGATGCCAAGAAGGGGGAGCAGCTTGACTATTGTGGGCTTAGGAAGGGTGGGGTTGGAGGGCACTGGAAGGATGGGAGGTTGGTCAGAGGCACATTCCTCAATTGGTACCACTACAACATTTGTATGCCACTTTGGTGGGGCATCTGTGGTAGCAGCCAGTGAGGATATGAGGGTCATCTGTAGTGGAGACCCCAAGGAGGGAGGGAGAGAAACTGAAAGAGAAAGAAGAAGCAACTTCTGGTGGGGGACTCGATTGTCAGGGGGATAGATTTGGGAGTAGGAAGGGAGGCAGAGAGGGATGTTAGGTGCCTATGTGGTGCCACAGGCCAGGTGATGGGAATTAATCTGGGAAACACTAGGGCAGCAGGAAAGAAGGCGGAGCTCGATATCATTGTCCACCTTGGGACCAATGACCTGGCTAGGGATGGGGCTGAGATAGTGCAGGGGGAGTTTAGGGAACTGGAGAGTAGTCTTAGACAGGGGGCATGCTCAACACTTTCACTAAGCTGCTGCCTGTCTAACACAGGAAGGAGAAGGCTCTCAGCTCCAGGAGTTTCAACTCATGGCTGAAGAAGTGGCACAGGGAGCAGGGATTCTGCTACACTGGTGACTGAGGACCCATCTGGGGGGAAAAGGGCATATACAGGGGTGATGGCCTGTATGCACTTGGAAGAGGAACCACAGTCCTCGGTGGATGATTTAATGTTACCGTGATGAACATTTAAACTAGCCAATGGTGGTGGCAGAAGGACTTGGGGAGGCAGATAGTGCCCCTCACAGGCAGAAGTAGAAAGTAAAGGGACTCTACAGTAGAGAAACCCCCCAGAGTGCAAATTAATAAAGGAAGCAGGGTGGTAGAAATGGACAGGGACAGGAACAGAAACATCAAAAAGAGAGGATGGAGGGGTCAAACAAGGGTAACAAGCAGAGTGCTGAAAAAATCTGGAAGTCTATGTGGGAATGCTAGAAGTCTAGGAAATAAGAATCCACACCTAGAGGCCATCATGGTAGAGGCCAGTCTGGATAAAGTGGCATTAGCGAGTCATGGTGCACTGAAAAACATGACTGGGACATGGACATACCAGGCTATACTCTGTTGAGGAAAGGCAAGGTGGGAAGGAAAAGAGGTGGTGCAGTGCTTTATGTGAGGGAAACCGTAAAAGCAATGGAAACCTAGCAAATACGGGGGGGGGGCAGAGGTACTGTGTTTCACCCTGGAGACAGGAACAGAGCCACTATTCACACTAGCATGACCCACAGACCTCCATCACATATGGGACAAGTTAGATAAGGTACTGTTGGAAGCCATTGACAAGATGGCAGAAAAGGGGGAGGAGCTGCTGATGGGGAGCTTCTATCTGCTGTACTTAGATTTGAGCCTACAAATTCCAACTTCCGATGGAAGCAGAAACATTCTAGACTCCCTGCCGGGATGTTTCCAAGGCAATTATTCAGTGAGTCCATTCATGATGGGGCAGTACTGGACCTGGTACTCATTAACAGAGACAGTGTTGCAGACATCAAAGTGGGAGGCCACCTTGGGCTAGTGATCACCGTATGATGTGGTTCAATATGAGGATGGCTCCAGAATTCAGCCATACACAGGTGAGGGTCCTGAACTTCAGGAGGGCAGACTTTATAAAGATGGATGAATGCCTCACAGATAACTTGGTGGTGGGGATGAACTGGGGGAGTGAAGGAACAGTGGGCCAAGATAAAAGGGTGCATAGTGAAGGCAGAAAACCTCTGCATCAAGCAAGTGAACAAGAGCAAGAGGAAAAAGAGGCAGTTATGGTTCTCGAAGATATGGAAGAAAGGGCAAAGGCTAAAAGGATTACATACAGAAGGAACACGAAGCCAGAGAAAGGAGGACAAGAAGGTGTATAAAGGGAAACAAAAAGAAGGAAGGAGAGCAGAGAGAAGCACAAAGGTACAAACTGAAGAGACAGTAGCCCAGGCAGTATCAAAAGGGGATAAGACATACTTTAGATATGTAAGTGAAAAGAGGAAGACCATGAAAAGGGTTGTAAGATTGGGGGACCAGAAAAAGACAGACATCTTAAAGCAGAGGAATGGAGAAGGGTCTGGATATCATGGCAGTCACAGAAGCATGGTACACAGAGAACCATAACTGGGATGTCAACATACCAGGATACACAATCTACCAGGAGGAACAGGGAGGGTAAAAGAGGAGAAGGAGGAGTAGCTCTCTACATAAGGGAAGGGATCAAAGCAACAGAACTGAAGGGTAAACAAGGAGGAGAGGAGGCACTGTGGGTCACTCTGGAGACAGGAAATAGCATCACAATCTGCACTGCAGTTGTATACAGACCCCCATCTCAGGGGGAAGAAATAGATGAGGAAATGAGAGAAGGCATCTTTAGAATGGCAGAGAAAGGGGAGATATTGTTGATGGGAACCAAAACATGCCATATGTTAACTGGAGCACCTTTGCTGCAGCCACATTCAAGAGCAGGGTCATTCTCGATGTCATGCAGGGGAATGCCTCAGACAGCTAGTATTGGAACCTACTCAGGGGGAGCAATTTTACACCTGGTATTCTCAAACGGGGATGCAGAGATGATCCTAGATTTAGAAGTGGGTAGCCATCAGGGAAAAAGCAACCACCAAACACTGTGGTTCATGATAAACCACAGCTGTAGAGTCAAGCCATACAAAAGTGAATATATTGGACTTTGGAGCACTGACTTTGGCAAATGGGAGAGTGCCTCAGAAAAGCACTAGCAAATGGGCAGAAAGGAGGTGGAGGAACAATGGAGAAAAATCATAACTGCCACCACAGAGGCAATAAGCCTTTGTGTGAAGCAAATAAAATAAAAAAAGAAAAAAAAACATTATGGTTCTCAAACGAGGTGGCGGGAAGGTTAGGGAGAAAAAGATAGTATTTAGGAAGTACAAGGAAACACAGGAAGAGCAGGACAGAGAACTCTACCAGTTAAAGCAGAAGGAAGCAGGGAAGACAGTCAGAATAACAAAGGCCCAAACTGAGGAAAAGATAACCAACTCAGTTAAGAAGGGGGATAAAACCTTGTACAGGTATATTAGGGAGTGTAGAAAGATCAAGGGAGGGATAGTGAGGCTTAATAAAGGGGAGGGAGTGGAGAGAGAGGGTGACAGTGAAAAAGCAGGGATACTGAACAAATACTTCTGCTAAGTAGTCACAAAAGAAGAGGAGGGGGAGACACCTAAATCAATCAATAGAAGCACTCTGGATAGGGGGGGGTCGATACCAGTCCATTCACTAAAGAAAGGGTCCTGAAAGAACACTTGAAACTGAAGGTGGACAAAGCAATGGGGCCTGATGGATTCACCCAGAATTCTAAAATAACTAAGGGAAGAACTAGTGACACCACTGGCTACCCCTTTAACAAATCATGGGAGGATGGGTGGTACTTGAGGACTGGAGGAGGACAGATGTGAGTCCTCTTCGAAAGTGGTAGCAAAGGCAGAGGCAGAAAACTACAGACCTGTTAGTTTGACCTCAGTGGTAGGGAAAATGATGGAATCACTTATGAAAGAAATAATTGTTGAGCACCTAGAGGCCAGCGGGCACAGGACCCAAGGCAGCATAGATTCACAGTGGGAAAGTCATGTCAGAGAAAATCAAATAGATTTCTTTGACTGGGTGACCAAAGTAGTGGACTAGGAGGGCCTGGACATGGCCTACCTAGACATTAGTAAGGCATTTGACATATTCCAACTCAAAAGATTAATAAACAAGTTATCCAGCCTGTGAGTGGGTCCCAGGGTGGTAACCTGGGTAATAAATTGGCTGGACAACAGGAAGCAGAGGGTAATAGTAAACAGAGTCCACTCCAAAGAAAGGGAGGTTACTAGTGGGGTACCGCAGGGTTTAGTACTGGGACTGGTCCTCTTTAATGTCTTTATAGGTGACATTGCGGAGGGACTGAAAGGAAAAGTAAGCCTCTTTGCAGATGGTACAAAGATCTGCAACAGGGTTGATACACAAGGGGTGTGGAAAGGATGAGAAAGGACTTAGTAAGGTTGAAGGAATGGTCAAAAGTATGGCAGCTTAGATTCAATGAAAAGAATTGCAAAGTAATGCATCTAGGAAACAAAATCCCAAGGAAGAGTACACAATGGGGGTGGAGGTAATAACAACAAAAAATGGAAAGGCACCTGGGGTTGTCATATCAGACAACCTGAAGGTAGGCAAGCAAAGTGAGAAGGCAGTAAGGAGGGCTGGGGGGATACTGAAATACATAGGGAAAGGCATCACCAGTAAAAACATGAAGTTGCTATCCCTCTGAACAGACAGTTGGTGAGACCCCATCTAGAATACTGCGTGCAGTTCTGGAGACCACATCTTCGCAAGGACATAGACAGGATGGAGGCAGTCCAGAGGAGGACAACTAAAATTGTGCAGGGTCTGCACCAGAAGTGATACAAAGAGAGACTAAAACAGCTTAATATGTATACCCTCTAGGAAAGGGGGGGGACATGATAGAAACCTTCAATTACCTCAAGGAAATCAACAAAGTCCAAGAGGGTAGCATATTTCAGAAAAAAGAGATGTGCAAGAACAAGGTGGCACAATTTGAAGATAGAGAGGGGGGAAGCTCAGGGGCAATGTGAGGAAGTATTTTTGATGGAGAGGGTGGTGGCACATGGAACGGCCTTCCTGAGGAGATAATGGTGTCAAAAACTTTGGGGGTAGTTAAGAATGCATGGGACAGACATAAGGCAATTCTTGTGGGGGGGGTAGGAGGAAGTAGGTTGTTGGTTAACTAGGATCTGCAGCCTATCCAATAGATAAGGAAATGGGTAGACTGGGTGGGCCAAGTGGTCCTTATCTGCTGTCAAAGTCTAAGTTTTTATGTTTCTATGTAAATACTTCTGCTGAATGTTAACAGAGGAAGGGGAAGGAGAGGGATTGCAAAAAAATAACAGGAACTTTGAAGGTGGGAGGTGGACACCAGTCCTTTTTTAAAGGAGAGAGTCCTGAAGGCACTTGCTAATATAAAAGTGGACAAAGCAATGGGGCCTGACAGGGTGCATCCAGGGTTGTTGCGAGAGCTCAGGGAGGTTCTAGCTCTGATTGTTCCATTTAACAAATCACTGGAAACCAAAGGGTTCCAGAGGACTGGAGAAGGGCAGATATAGTCCCACTTCACAAAAGTGGTAGCAAAGAGGAAGCTGGCAATTGTAGGCCAGTCAGCCTGACATTGGTGGTGGAGAAGTTAATGAAAACACTGTTGCAGGAAAAGAGGACTGTGGAATATATTGAATTCAATGGGTTACAAAACTCAAAGCAGCATGAAGTCACAGAGGGGAGATCATGTCAAACAAATCTGATAGATTCCTTTGACTGGGTGACCAAGTAATTAGATAAGGGAGTAACAGTGGACATGGTCTACCTAGATTTCAGTAAGGCTTTCAACACCATTTACATAGAAGACTAGTAAGCAAGCTCAGTAGCTTAGCAAATGGTGAAAAAGTTAATAAACTGGCCAGCCCAGTGACAAAGAGGGCTGAGGCGCTGGACGCCTTACCTTGTGCTACACCAGTGACCTGGTTTCGGGAATGACCTCTGATTGCCAGAGAGCCGGCATGGGGGGGAAGGGTCGGAGCGGGATTGAGCTGCCATTGACAGCTCTCCCCTCCAGGGGTGGTTGTCCACTCTCTCTGTAGTTCTGCTCCAGCTGGGTTGAGGTAGGGGCGGGAGGCATGAGTGAGAGGAGTGAGGCAAATGCCAGGGGGCGTGCAGAAGGGGTTGAATCGGTGCATGCATGCACGTGCACCCACATGCGTATGTACATGTCTGCCGGGGTCCTGGGTCTGGGGTGCAACACAGGGAAAACATAGTTGGTAAACTGGTAAGAAGTTGGTTAGGGATAGGCAACAGAGGGTGGTAAATGGAGCTCACTTTGAGGAACAGAAGATGACCAGCAGGGTACCTCAGAGATCAATGTTGGGACTGGTCCTCTTTAATATCTTTGTAAGTGACATTGCAGATGAGCTGGAAGATAAGGTCTGTGTCTCCGTGGATGGCACCAGGATCTGCAATAAGTTGAGTACTCCAGGGGCAGTGGAAAGGATGAGTAGAGACCTGAGAAAACTCAAGAAGTGGTCAAGGGTATGACAGCTGAGTTTCAGTGGAAAAAAGTGCAAAATAATGCACTAAGGACACATAAACCTAGGCACAGAATACAAAATGGGTGGAGTGGTATTGATGAAAACTAAACAGGAATGAGTCTTATAGCCCATAAGTTATGGGTAATCATATCATATGGCCTAAAGGTGGCCACCCAGTGCAACAAGGCATGTGAGAGGGCTAGTGGGATGCTGGGGTGCACGCAGAAGGATATCAGCAGCAGAAAAAGGGAGGCTATGTTGCCCCTGTATAGATCACTGGTAACATACTTTGTCCAGTTCTGGAGACCACATCTCCAGAAAGACATAGAGTGGAGGTAGTCCAGAAGAGGGCAACTAAAATGGTGCAGAGTCTGCATCAAAAGCCCTATGAGGAAAGACTAAAATACCTCCATATGTACACCCTGGAAGAGAGGAGGAAGAGGGGGGGATATGATAGAGACCTTTAAATAACTCATTGGTGGTAAATATGGTACTAGAGTATTTTCCAGAAAAAAAAGGTGCTCAAGAACAAGGGGACATGCTACAAAGCTGGAAGGGGACAGATTCAGGAGAGCTTTGAGGAAGTATTTCTTCACAGAAAGAGTGATGTATTCCTGTAATAGTCTTCCAGGAGAGGTGGGGGGTGAAAACAGTGGTGGTGGTGATCAAGAATACATGGGATAGGCATAAGGGAATCATAATGGAAAGGAAGGAGGTGATGCAGAAAGAGCTGTAGTTCAAGTAGGGTCTGCGGTTAGAATATAGGTAGGGAAAAAATTAGCTGATTGTGTAGGCCAAGCAGTTCTTATCTGCCATCAGATTCCATGTTTCCAGTTTAAGAGGGATTTGAGGAAATACTTTGAATTGCCTGCTAGGAGATGTCATGGGGCCAAAGACAGTATGGAGCTTCAAGTATGCATGGGATAGGCATATGGGCATAATAAGTAGTGGAGAGGGAGGAGGGAGGGACACTGGCGACCAAATAGGGTCCATGGTGTAGAAATAGGAAGGGAAAAATACAGCACACTAGATGGGCCTACCAGTCCTTTTCTGCAGACAAGTTCTGTTTCTGTGTTTCTATAACCACACATAATTGAAAAGCGTATGCCTGTGGTTATGTGGGGGAAGAGCTCCTCCACCACATCCTACTTAAGCCAGCAGGCAAACCACTTCTCTTCTTAGAGTGAGTTGCACTCGCTTGTGGTTCGCTGGTGCTTGACTGCTCTTTTCCTCTCTCTGCTGACCCCCCTTCCCAGTGCCTCCCCTGCTCATTTGTCTGTCTCCCATTTTGTTCATGTATTTGCCCCCCCAACTCCTCCATTGTGTGCTATTTGTTTTCATCCATTTTTGGGGGCACTTTTTATTCTCGCCTGCTCCTCATTTGTTTCTGCCCTTTACCTGGCTGCCTCCCTCCGATGCTTTACTTTCTATCCCTGCCTCTGTTTCTGAGCAGCCGTTGCCCATGCTACACCGTGTCAAAGTGGCATAGATTGGGCGGGGCAAGGTCAAGCTGCCCCCTGAGAAATTAGACGGGACTTTAATGAACCCGTTCTCGGTTCACTTTTTTTTTTTAAGTGTTGCAGGCTCAGGGCTGTCATCTGCTGGCTATGCCTAGCTGCTCTGGGGGGTGGCGTGCCTTGTCCTTATCTCCTCATGCAAGAAAACCCCCAAAATATCCCTTTTTCTGATTGGCTAAAACCATAGCAGCCTGCATGTTACAGCCAATCAGAGAGTGCTACAAACTCCTACCATTGCATGCTTGCATGACCAGTACAGTTGTGGCACCATTTAGGTGTTCGCACGCCATCCACCACAGAGAGGAGCAGGCTCATCAGGCAGCGAGCAGCATCTATAGCTTGGGCTGGGGATTGCCTATGAAGAGTCAGAGAACTACAGAGAGCTTTTTCGAGGTGGGTGACACCATGAGACCACTACTGTCCACACTAGCCATTGTTTGGTGGTCTTTGCTGGTCATTTGTCTGGGGTACTGTCCATGATGGTGGACTGGGGCATTCCATGCTTGCTGACCAGTTGTCTGGGGCTGTCCATGTAGGTGGGGCTGGGGACTGTCCGTGTTTCTGCTGGGTGTCTGGTGTGGAGGGGGACTGTCTGTGTTTGCTGGTATGGGGCTGAGTGTGTTATTTTAATTATTCACTCATTGCCAGTTTGCCACAGATAATTATCAGTTCCACTTAGTACTACAAGGTCAAAACACAGAATCGGAGAAGAAAGTGTCCATGACTCCATCGCTTTAAAAAGGACAATGTTTCACTTTAAAATAGTTTTAAAAATTGCATTAAATAACAAATGTCCGACTCTCTTTGAGGAGTCAGGTAGCAAAACAGTCAGGAGAGAGTAGAGGCGGACATGACCTGCTGCCTTCTTGGCCTGCTGCGTGTTGTAGTGCTGCCCTTATTGATCTGGTATAATAATTGTGCTGCAATCTGGTTGTTGGAATGCCATTCTCATCCCAGAAATGTCTATGTGGGGGGTTGCTGCTGCTGGCCATGTGTGGGGTTGAAGGTTGGTTTACTCTGTCAGTATGTCTGATGGATGGCACCATGGCTGGCTTCTGCTGTGTCTCTTGGGGGGGGGATTGTGACTTTAAAATGTGTTTCTGTAGTGCTAGATTAAACAGGTATGTCAAATACTAAGTTGTATAAAATAACAAATGTCTCTTCGAGGAGGCAGGTAGCAAAACAGAGAGCAGAGATGCATCTAACCTGCCTTCTTGGCCTGCTGTGCCCTGCTGCATGCTGCTGCCCTTAATGATTTGGTCTAATAGCTGTGCTGCAAGCTGGTTGTTGGAGTGCCATTCTCGTCCCAGAAATGTGTCTGTGGGGGAGAGGGGGTGCTGCTGCTGGCCATGTGTCGGGGGTGGGGGGGTGGAAGGTTTACTCCGTCAGTATGTCTGAGGGGTATCTGGCTTCTAGAAGTGTCTTTTGGGGGGATTTTCTGGCCGTTGAAGAGACTGTCCATGTTGATGGGGTGAGGACACTGTACTGGGGTGGGGCTGGGGGCCATGGCGGATGGTCTTTCTTTTGTGGGGTTGGGGGGATGGTCTGTGTTTTGGGGCTGACTCACTGACGGGATGGTCAAGTGCTTGGTGCTGGGGGAGGGTCTGCATTTGCTGGTGCTTGGGGATGGTCAGTGTTTGTGGCTGACGGGGAGGGCAATATTTAGGGCTGGGAGGGTGGTCAGTGTTTGGTGGGGCTTGGAAGGATGATGGTCTGTGTTTGGGGCTGGGGGACAGTCTGTGTTTTCTATTCTGGGGTGGGGACACTGGCTGTGGTGGAGGGGTGGGGACACCACACTAGCCATTGTTTCGTGGTCTTTGCTGGTCATTTGTCTGAGGGGTACTGTCCATGATGGTGGACTGGGGGGCATTCCATGCTTGCTGACCAGTTGTCTGGGGGGGCTGTCCATGTTGGTGGGGCTGGGGACTGTCCGTGTTTGCCTGCTGGGTGTCTGGTGTGGAGGGGGACTGTCTGTGTTTGCTGGTATGGTGTCTGGGGACTGTCCATGTTGGTGGAGCAGGGGACATTCCGTGCTTGCTGGCTGGGTGTTGGAGGGGACTGTCCATGTTGGTGTGGTGGACAGACTGTCTATGTTTGCTTTCAAAATGTCTGGCAGGAAGGGGGCAGTCTGTGTTTGCTGGCCAGATGTCTGGGGGGCTGTCTGGGTTGGCTAATGGAGGAGGAGAACTGTCCATGATTGCTGATCGGGTGTCTATGAGGGACTAGCAATGTTGGTGAGGCGGGGACCTCTTTGTTTGCTAACTGGGTGTCTGGGGATTGTTCATGTTGGTGGGGTGGGGGACATTCCTTGTTTGCTGGCTGGGTGTGCTGGGGGCTGTCCTTGTTGGTGAGGTGAGGGAGGGATTGTTCATGTTTGCTGACTGGATTTCTGGTGGGACTATCTGTGTTAGTTAGGAGGGGAGACATTCCATGCTTGCTGGCCGGGTGTTAGCATATAAAAATTAGTAAACGTTAAAACGTTATTTCCACCTCATCCTTTACCTGACTGTAAAAGTAGTAATCTTTCACTTTATCAATTTCTCTGATTCTCCATTGTGGAGGGGTGAGATGGACTGATTCCTTGGCTTTGCTGTCCCTGTCCCCATTGTCTGGCAAACAGAATGAAAGGGATTGTTTTCTGTGTACTCCCCTGTACAGTGTTACAAGACTAGCCAAAAATCTTGCACTGAAGCATGCACCCTAAAGAAATGATGCTACTACTTGGCTATTGTTATAGTGACTACTGACTGGCAATGATTTTTTTGGGGGTTGGGGACACTGGTTGGTTGTGGTGGGTAGGGTTGGGGACACACTGGTTTTGTGAGTGGGGTGGGAATACAAGCATTGTGTTGGTGGGGTGGGGTATGCATGGCATTGAGTCGATGAAGCGGATAACTTGTAGTTGCATACCAGACAAACTGAGCTCTGATCAACATCTCTCTTTCCAGACCAAGAAAGACATAAAGAAAATGCAGTATAAAATGTGGTTTCATTTAGTTTTGTGTGCCTGTGATGGGGAGGCACAGACCTGGATGCCTGGAGTCGGATACAATTAAATGGAGCTGGAAATGGAATTGGTTGGTTGGGTGGGTGTTGAGAGTGGCTATGGTGGGTGGAGAGAGTGGCTGTGCTGGTGTGGTGGAGTGGGAAGAGTGGCTGTGCAAGTCCATTTGACTGCAGAGAGTAGCCAAGGTGGCTAGTTTTAGTGGAGATTGTGCCATGTAGGTCCAGGGTGGGAGGGTGGCTGTAGCTTTTGCATGGACATTTAAATTCACTGTTGCTTTCTGTCCCTTCTGCTTCTCTGCCAGCTTTGTGTTGCTGTGCTGACCAGGGTGGACTGGTACACATATTGAAAAAAAATGGTTCTGACCACTGGTGATGGAGGAGGGAGGCGGTGGATGGGCAGAGGTGGCACAGAACCATTTTTCCTTCATGTATACCAGTCTGCTGGCCTGAGTCCGTGCCATGTTCTGTGGCTTTTGTTGATGGTCGGTGGAGGGATGGCTAGCAAACTGGTATATGTGGTTGAAAAAATAGTTCTGGCCTCTACTGATGAAGGAGAGAGGGATGGATGGGCATATTGGCACAGAAACATTTTTTTTCAACATGTATGCCAGTCTGCTGGGTCCATGCCATGCTTACCTCCCTCGTACAAAAGGCTTCTGAGCACTGAAGATAAGTGTCCATCAAAATTAGGGACTGTTGGGAGATATGAAATCCTTCAGTATAAAAATGATGTGTCTTTATGTAGTTCACCTTACTGTGTGGTTCAACAAGATGTTCTGTGGTCTGTCCTCCTCATTTAGCACCCTGACCTACAGCGCCTATAGCTAGTGCAGAATGTGGCTGCCAGGTTGTTGACTAGTATGTCTAGGACTAGTCACATAACACCTGTGCTCTGCGGACTGCACTGGCTACCAGTGTGATGGCATATCACCTTCAAGGTCAGTTTGCTGACCTATAAAACTGTACATGACTAGGGACACCGCTACCTGAAAAAATCTCCTTTCTCCCTACTGCCTCTACTGACCACTTCGATACACTGATGAGGGATTACTAGAGATTCCCAGGGTGCGATTACAGACATCTAGGGCCCATTCTTTGGTTATATGGCCCTGACCCTGTGGAATTCTCTACCGTATCAGATAAGGGACTGCCTGACCGTACAAGGTTTTAAAAAAGAGCTTAAAACATATTTATTCAGCCTTGCATTTATAAATGAAGTTTAATTCAGTGTTGCAAAATTATGTTTTAAGACTGATTTCATTGTATGATTTTAATGTTTTATTGGATGATATTTTATGTACAGGTGCTTTGGTTCAAGAAAAGTGCCTCTAAGAAATAAAGTTTGATTTGGTTTGACCTGTGACCCACCCAGTCCCCCCTAGGGCGGGGGAGAAGGTCTGTTGTTTGGTGGTCTTGGGGTGGTTTGCTGGCCATGTGTCTTAATTGTAAAATGCATTATTTCATTTACTGTGTTGTACTGCCTGGACCTGCTTTACCCCGTCTCTATCCTGAATGTAAACATGGTCTAAAAAACAGGTCAATTTTGGGTGGTGTGTGTGTCTGTGTGTAGAAGAAAAGAGACACACTCTCAGACAAAAACACTTCATTAAACCATATCAAACTGCATCAATCATGTTTCATTTGTGCCATTCAAAACTGTCAGATGAGACCATTTTGAAGTAGTTGGTGGGGCAAGAGCCTCTGCGGCAACCTGGGCTACCAAAACTAGGCCCACCACCCACTGTCATAGGTGATGGTAATAAAAACCACAACCAAGTACTTACCTTTCAGGAGTGGGTCCTGCGATGGCTGCTTACAGGTATCTGGAGGTATCATTCAAACAAATTTCCTGTGGTGGCTGTTCTCTTAGGTGGTGTGGTGGGACCACCTTGTGGCTGGGCAATCCATGTTTGCTTGGATGGGGCTGAGGAACCCTAAGTATGGACAGAGATGCATGTTTCTTAGGTGCCCAGGGGGAGGAGAGTGGCAGGGGTTGTGGTGTGACCACACCATGCCCATGATCATCTTGAACAATTAGGGGATTTACAGTGTTGTGTTGCACTGTCCCATGTTCATCAAGCATGCTTGCTAAGAGCACCGCCAAAGGGACATTGGCAAGTCCCATGCTTGTGTATGCAGTGCTTACTTGCTTGAGGAGAGTATTAACCTCTTCATTTACCTTACCTAACCAGATTCAGACATGTGACATGTGATACAGGACGGGAGGGAGGGAGACTTCTAAGTGTTAAGTTGTTAACATTGAGGGCAAGTAAGCAATAATGCCTGACAGGGTGTGTGTCATGCTGGGATAACGTCACGCCTCAGGTGGTTGAGCATGAGGCTGAAGGTTGAGTGCATACAATACCTGAAGAGTGACATTATCCTACCTCGACACACATCCTGGAAGGCATTATTGTTGTTATACAATGGTTTGTTGTTATACAGAATAAAAAACATCCTTTTAAAAATGTTTCCTTTAGAGTGGAATAAATATTGTTTCTTAAGAGAAGATACAAAAACACCATGCTAATCCTAACAAACATCGAGAGGTTCACAGTGCTGAGACCAGACCCATGATGTTGTACTGGGATAACATCATGGGTCCTGCCCAAGACTGACCAATCAGAGGCCAGCATTCTTTCTTGCCATTGCATAATCTTATTTTTTATGTAACAATTTGTTTTTTTGTTATTTTTTTTTTTTTACACTAGATATGTACAGAAGAGTTGTGCTGGTGATTTGCCTAGTAAACCTAGTGCTTTCTCTACTTAAACACTGTTGTTAAATGCAGGAATTGTGATGTGATGTTGCAGTGATTGTGTTTGACTAAGCCATGTTTCCCACTTTCAAGTGAAGATATGTTTCAAACATCTTAAACATCAGTCATGATGCAGGTTTTATAACTGATTATTTTATGTGGCAACAGCAGAATACAAAAAGGCAACAATGCTCTTGCTACATCTAATGAAAAAAATTGGCAAAATAAAATAAGAGACCAACAATTAACTGTCTCATGTTTTCTTTTGGTTGCATACAGTACTGAGAACTTATTAACCTTCTTACCTGCTGTGTTTCTGTTTGAAACTTTGACAAAATGTCACGTCAATTTAATACTTGTGAGGTACAAAATTAGAGTAGAATATACCAGGCAGGACACATTTTATACCCTATGGTCCCCGACTTCGTGTTGTGCCTTTGTCCCCAAGTAAAAAACAAACTACACCCCTGCCAAGTCCTGTACCATCTCAGCCTACTTGGTGCTTTACCTCTGAAGCTTGAGACTACCACTGCTTACCTCTGATGCGGCCACGCCACCTCTCCATGCTGGGTTCCATTACCTCGTTACTGCACTATGATATCTGTGCTTTCTCCACCTTGGCATCTGTGCCTGCTTCTCCATTGTCATCTCGTACACCAAACCTTACTTCCCAGTGGCTTCTTGTTGTTTATCAGACCTACACACAAGGACTGGAACATTGTTGACTACTGCACAGTATGTATCTATCGCGATACCTTCTCTTTGACTATCAATCGCTGTGCATAACTTTGGCTTAAAGCCACAGCATTCATTTTAAGGGGCATTTGTTGCAGCACAGCTCACTTCGATACAAGAACCTGTACTGTGCATTGTTGAGTCGTGCCACCTACAAAGGACTACCGCTCTCTACTCTGTATGCAGTTAAACGTTACTATACCTGAGATAGGTCCACTTGTCCTGTCAGCAGCATGCTACTGGACTCAGGACCATACCCTGCTGGACGCTCAGGTTTCTTTACTGTTTGTAGCATGCAATCAATGTACTCATCTGTATCCTATTTTCTCACTTTGTTTGGCACACTAGGAGTGATTGCAGGCACCACCTCCCTTCTTTTATACAAGCTCCTGTCTGCCCAGCTAAGCATGAAACTACAACAAATCAGGGCTATTATGGTTCCCTACAGCTACCTCCCATCTGCTTCAGGTCACTCCTGCACAAGTCTGATTATATTGCATATGACTCAGCCCCTTTGCTGGACATCTTGCCACTTACCTGCTTCGTTCGTCGGCTTTAGCCTTTAGGATGCCTGTTGCACCAGGATGCCCTCCGTGACAGCTCCTTCATCATCTAGCCTACATGGGGTCTAGTTCAACTTGCTTTTCCTTTCTGCCTGGCCTACATGGGGTCTGGTCTTACTACTGGCCACGTGGGGGCTTCACCTGGCAACTGTCCTTGTTCCTTGCTGCCCAGCACAATAGCTTTCAGTCTTGCTAACCTTCGTGGGGTCTAGCTGCTGCTCACTCTTCCATTGACTGACCTACAAGTGGTCCACCCACTCATCCTACCCCACATACGGGCTTAGCTGATTCATTGCCTTTGGCCACAGAATTTCCTGCTCTGGACCCAGCCATGTGCTGTAATAATATGTTCCCTTCCTTGCTCCAGATTCTTCCTGTTGACCATTGCCTACCTTGTACTTCCTGAGCTCAATATCAGTGCTATGCTGCATCCTGGATCGCCACTAGTGGACTTGCTCAGTCATGTCTCCTGCCATTCATCTGTTGAATCTGCCTATTCCTAGATATTCCTCATCTGCCTGCCTTGCCGTTGCCTCTGCCATGTTTCCTTCTCCATGACCTGGAACCAGTCTGCTTCTGCTGCTTCTTTTCCTGCCTCCTTCGGATTGTTTTCCTCCCTTGGGCATTTCATTGATATCCGTCTGCCTCTTATTCATCTCTGACCTTTATCAGGATTGGATGCATTGCCAGTGATGTCTCGCTTTCAGTCATACTGCTCCAGTTCCGGATGCTGCAGCCTTCCCCTTGCTTACTCACACCTACTTCAACTTGTCGAGGATGAGCTTCTTTCTTCCACTGGATTTATTTCTGGATTACATATGAAGATATTCACCTCAATTCTCTTGGATGCTTCTTGTCATGCTGCCTCAACTCCTTCAGAGTTGCTACTACTGTCTCCGTCAGAACTCCTTGCTGAGTTCTATTCCATACTGCCTTCCTTATCATAACTTAAGCTTAAGACATTGATCTAATACAGCTTCAGGATGCTTTTTACCTTTGGTTGAGTTGCCAACTCATCCGTCCAGGTCTCTTCACGGCATTCTTTACCATCCTCAATCTTCAGGATATGGCAGTCTATATCACCTTTCTACAGCTCTCGTAAGTCTGCCTTAGAATATTACTACTCCACAAGGAACTGACTCAGGATATGCTACCATTTGCAGTACCATATACAATCTATTCTTTGTTCCTTTGCTACTACTTCTGCATTGCATGCAGGTTCGACAATTACTCTTGCTCTCTACCACTGCTCTACAACCTGTCTTGTCTGTGGGTCTGGAGGTGTCACTGCAATGCACTTCGAATGACCGGCACCCATATGGGCCCTGAGGTCCTTGAACTTATATTACTAATGCATTCTCTCGCCTGCTTACATGACCTGCTTTGCCCATCCAGGCCTGGAAGTTTGATTACTTCTACCCATACCTGCCTAACCCAGCATAGGGGCTCTGCTCTATGACTGCCTGCCCACCATGTCTGCCAGCCTTAGGAGCTCCTTTCTACTATGGACTCACATCTGGTTTGTTTAGCCATTCATCATCTATTCCTTTGGATGCTTCTGCCTTGCCGCTCAGTCATATGGATTTACTACTACCACACTCCTACCAGGACACTTAGTTGAGCATCTCCAGAAGACTTTTAATCTCATGATCTACACCTGACATTACTCTACTCTAATGCTCTAAGGCTTATTGATTCTATTATGACACTACTTCATCAGACTTGGCCCTCTCCATCGCTTATCATCATTTATGACTAGTAAGCATGTCAATGCAGGACTTGTCATCATTATTACAAGTCTAATTCCATCTGATGTAACACTCTGGCCTCCCTGAATGTGTGTATATATATCGCTTAGTAGAACCATATTGCTCGCCAAATGACAGCTCTTCGATTTACATGCTTATGTATATTCTCTTAATACACTCCGCTGTATACCATACTTAATCAATTCAATACTGCTTTTCTGCTACTACGTCTGTATCACACAGGTTTGATTTTACTACAGCTGCTGACCAATGTGCAGTCCACTCATTTCACTATCTGCTCTTACTTACCTGCTTCGTTCCTCACAGGGCCTAGTGGTTCATCAAGACACTCATGCCTATTCTACAACTCACTTCTCCCTAGGGCCTGGTGGTCATTTCAACTTTATACTACCTATTTGGATTAAGATCTGCTGCCAACTCACTTTATTTGCTTCACCCATTCTGGATTGGAAGCTCCTACTGCTCCTCTCTCTCTCTAAATCACGTAGCCTGCACCTAGCTCCTGTGCTTCAACACCAAGGCCTTCATTTGCAAAGATTGCCAAGTGGAATGAACCAACTATCCTCATATTCAGGGTTTGGTGTTTTAGCCATTTGGTTACTGGTTCTCCTCGGAAGACTTCCTCGCTTTCTGGATCTCTTCACCTATGCAAATTCGATGTTTCAAATGATTACGTTCGACCATGGAGTCAGTCTACTATCAGATTTTGCCCTGGACATGGATTTCTTGGAATAGGAGTTCACTAGAAGGATGTGCTGCATCCTCACCTGACATTCAAATGTCAGTACTGTTATTCAGCTTCTTGCTTACACTGGATCAGTATCTACAACTTGATTTTCTGGATTAGCCTACAACTTTAAATCATTAATTTAGGATTACTCTCCTTTATTATGCCCAGAAGGATGATTAGGTCAGTAGCCATGGGTCCTCAGAAGTTTTCCCTAAAGGGGAGGTTTCCTCTCCTGCGTGCTACTGGCCACACTTTCTGGAGTTGGAGGAGATAATCGTATATCATTATTTCTTTTGGGGAGGGCCCATACTACTGGACTAAGCATCCTTTCTATGGTGGGATACAGAGAAAGGCAAAAATATCAAGTCATAACAAGTTACTCATCAGTTCAAGCATCTAAGCACCTTGCATATACTATCCAGTCCACATGTGCTATAATCACTGACTTGCTCATGTCTATGTCGAAGTACCTAAGCACTAATCATTTCATACTACTAATAACTTGCAAGCATTTTCCTACTTAAGGGTCTGGCCTTTGTATCCAAGCACAAGCTACATCATTCAGCTACAGTAAGTAACATAAGCACTGAGCTATGAACCGCACATAATTTGGCTTTTGTAGCTCTCACTCCACACCACACACATACACTCTACAGTCTCAAACCCAGCATCATAGGTATGCAAATCATTGTGTGTGTTTTGCAGGGTAGGTAAGCAAAGCTTCACCAAAACAAAAGTTGCCTTCTATACAAACATTCACATCTGTTTCAGCTTAGGCCAAGAGCAACAAACTGCATGCATGTGTATTTCCTCATTGAAACTCCTCAGTATAGTGCAATCCATATTCAAACTAAACATCAAGTCATCTACATCTTGTTCTTTTTCCAAGCTGTCTCTCTGGTAGGTGACCACTGAAGGTACAATGCTAAGCGCAAGAAATTCTAGGAAGCTGACTTGGTATTTGAACTGAAGAGTAGTGGTGCACAAAACCAGCGAGGTTCTGATTTTGTTTTACTAAATCCCTCCTGGTTTTGGTTATGAATTCATGCCCAATCTATATTCAATACAGAACTTTCTCTGTAACTTAATTTTAAGATATAATAAAGAGGAAAACAGATAAATTGTATAGAAAAACAGTTCAGTAGTGTAGCAGTTAGCAAGCTCTAGATGTTGGTAAGCTTCTTGTAAGATACTTGAGACAGTGAAATATTCAGAAGATGTGTAGCACACAGATTCATTAGCTTGCAGTCTACATCCCTAGCCTTCTTCGCAGAACAATCATGTGTTATAGTGACTGGCAAGAAATGAGGAAAGATAAAAACAGGAGACAAGAAACACACTGAATGACGGGATACAGGCTGAGGCAGGGTAACAGTTGAGTATCCCCTGGCTAGTTCAGTCTGTTAAGCTATTTGTTCACTGCTGACAAAAGTGACTTGGCAAATGAAGGGTAACAGGAGGACACAGTAAACAGCAGGTGATGGTATGAGAGGAAACATTAACAAAAAAAAAAGTGCATCAGCATTGCCCAGACAGTATTTCTGGCCCTCCAACCGACCCTTTTGACATAATGTTATTTTGTTTCATAAACAGACTCTGTTATTTGTGTTGAAGGCAATTGACTTCCACAGTTCTGACTGCTTAAGTTTGACTCACTTATTATGATGCACATGAACAATGGTATTGTTTTAAGTACAACTCATAGAAGAAAAGGTCTAATTGTGAAGACAGGCTGAGGTATCAGTGTAAAGGAACACACTTTCATGTGATGTATTATTTTATGTGGTGTATTATTTTATAATAACTGGTGAGCATTTTTTATTTGGCTCAGCCAGTTAATATTTACATAATAACCAGTCAGTTATTATGGCATTCACATGCTCCGTCTATAAAAAGAGAGCGCTCCCTCATTGGCTCCCATTTTGTGTGTGTGTGTGCAGGATAAACCATTCCAAAAACATGGCGGCTCCATATCTTAGTTAGTGAGGAGCCACCACAGTAAGACCCTTGCCTTCCCATAATCTTTCTTTTTATGTATCTGGTTGATCCTACCTTAAATAATACCATTATTTTTCTTTTTTTAAAATATCTGGTTGATCCTGTGGTTCACCAGCTTCAGGCAACACACACTGTCAGTGGGAATGGGTCTGTGGCTGATTGCCTGATATAGGTAAGCATGATCATAATCACAATCCTGATTTCAGCTGCAAGTTTAAAAACAGTAATTAAACTGGGAGGAGAGGGAGCTGGAGCTGTGGCGCAAGAGGGAGAAGGACTGGAGACTGCAGCACAGCTTGGGAATCTGGAGTTGGAGGCTGGGAGCTGGGGAGCTGTAAGCTGTTGCTGCATTTGATGCCCCAAGGAACTAGACTGAAGGTGCAAAGGAGGATTTCTTGAAAAGGATGGATGGAAGGAGGGAGGAGGAGGAACTGTGTGGGGTGGGGGGAGAGAGACTGTGTGTCTGTGGAGAAAGAGATAAAGAGACTGTGTGTGTGTGTGTGTGTGTAGTGGGTCACAGCACTCTAGCTCAAAAAAAATTGGCACTGTATATTATATAAAATAAAGATGAGGAAGTGTGCATATGGTATTTAATGCACAACCTTGGTGTCAGGATGCTTTTAATAAACCCCTCAGGCTTTGCCCTCGGGGTTTATGTAGCATCCTACACATTGGGTGTGCAGTAAATTCTCATAACACACTTTCCCATCCTTTATTATATATATATATATATATATTTATACTGTATATATTCTTTTTTGTTCATTAAATGTTTTATTTTATTTTATAGATGATTATCAATTCAAGAACAGCAGATCAGCCAAAACTCACAGTGGAGTTATATATAGTCAGTGAAATGCTATCCAAGACAGAGATTTGGCATAGGGTACATGACTGGAAGAAGTCTATGCCAGATAATTCAGTCATTAATCATTTACAAATTTAAATTGACATAACTAAAAGATTGAGAAAAAATACACATAAGTGTATGAAATTATTTCATATATTCCTTTGTCAGAGAGTAACCTTAACTTTTAATTTTGCTATACAGTACTTAGATGAAACTTGAAGAAAATAAAATTGTGACTGGCATGAGACAGGAACTGAATGACATGAGAGAAAGGCTGAAGTAAGTGGCAACCTCCCCAGTAGTATCACGCTTCTTCAGCATCACTGCCAATAACCTTATCATAACTAATGTCCAAGCAGTGTTTTGGAAGTGCCCTTGAGTGTACAGGAAATAAACCATACTTTAATAAGAATTTCAGCATTGTTTTGAAAGAATTCTCATCTCATATTACTAGCAACATAACCTGCAGTGGTAAATCTTCTTTTTGAGTAGACACTCATTACTGGGCAGCTTAAATAGTAAAGGGCTACTTAAGCAGGCTAGGCTGTGCCCTTTTCATGTCAGTATTGAAGTAGGTCATCCCTAACATTTATCTTACCGGGATCTTTAAGAAGTGATCTACCACACTGCTTGCTGAATAGTTTGTGATGACAAGAATAAATGCATTGTCTTTTTTCTAGGACATGCAGTACTCCTCAAATGTTTTCCTTGAAGGTGCCGCACAAATTGCCCATGAGCTCCAATTCTTAATGCAAGGATTTTCTTATAGGATGCTTTCTTTTAGCTTCACTGGGATCTATTTCTTGGAAGGATGCATGGCTACCTTCATGATCAGCAGCTGCAGCATGTTTTGATAGTCTCTTTTGTCATTTTTTTTGTATAATATTTTTTATTGGTTTTAACATCAAGCACATAACATACAGACATGCTGACCTTCAAACGTGAAAGTCACACTACACATTAAAAACAACATCAACAGGTACAATCATTTGTGCATTCCATTAGTATTTTCTTTCCCATCCAGTTAATACATCATATATATTGAGGTATATAGACTTATAGTTCTAATACAACTTCTTAGCTCAACCTTTTAATTTATTGGTAAGTACTGAGGTTCTACTACCATTCTCAGCAGCCTAACCCTGCCCTTAATATCATGTCCTCCTCTGGATTTAGTGAGGACATATAAGGTAAACAGGTTCTTATAAAAACCTCCTCCCAATCCCACAATACATAGGTCAACCTCTCCAACGCCAGTGTTTGCAATGTCATCTGCTTCTATTGTTTAAGATTTGGTCTTACATGGGACACCCATGTGTTCTGTATACAGTGGCAAGCCAGGATGAACAAGACTCTCATCCATCTAGGAAGCAGTTTCCATTCCTCTTCCTCTCCCACCTCCATTCTCTAGAGACACAGCAGTGGAAACTTTTCTAGCTTCCTTCTAGCTATTGCAGCCACTTCCCCCACTACCTCCCCCCAAAAGAGTTATAGAATGGGGCAGGTCCAAAAACAATGTATGTATGTGCCTCTTCCCACTCCACATCTCCCACCAACCAGTGATATTGAAGGATGTACTTTATGGACTATCACTGGCGGGCAATACAATCGGTGAAGAAACTTGTAGTATGCCTCCTTATATCTATTACATGCCATAATCCCTGAATGTATTGGAAGTACTATATTCCAATTCTCCTCCATAATAGGTCTCTCTAGATCCCTTTCCCACAACATTATTGTTCTCCCTGTTCTATCTGGGAGTCTCTGACTTCCTCTCTTGACCACCTTCTTAATAAAACCTTTGGGGTCCACCTTGGCCTGATGTATTAGGCTTTCTACCTCATCCAGTTTAAGTCCACTTTCCTCTTCCCTTGCCAACTTGTGCATGAATGTTCTTACCTGCAGGTATCAAAACAGGTACTGCCTCTCAACCCCCAGCTCCTTCTGCATGGTTTCAAAGGTACAGAGGTTTTCTTGTACCAGGAGATTCCCTAAGCTCCAGATTCCCTTCTGTTCCCACTCATAAAAGCCTTTATCCTCTAGCTCTGGCAAGAAAAAGGGGTTGTTTACCACAGGTAATAATATGGCTTCCCCTTGTCGCGTCCATCCCTGCTTTCTAATCTGTCCCCGGGCTATTAAGACCTGTTCCACTAATGGGTTATTATTGCCTCTAATTCAGTATGCTCTTACACCACTGGAGTGCAGGTATGCTGTGAGTCATCCCGATGCTCCCACTTGCTCTAACTCTACCCAGCTGGCCTTCCTGGGCTGATGCACTCAATCCGCTATGTATCTTAGCAGCACCGCCAGTCCATAATTATGTGTATCCGGTAGGGCTAGACTTCCCCTCCCCTTTTCCATTTTTAATTTTTGTAAGTTAACCAGTGGTGTTTACCCTTCAAATAAAACCCAAAATAGCTTTCTCTATCTTACCTATGTCCACTTTACGTAAGCCTTACATGCAACATCTATAGCGGATACAATATGCTGGGAGCACATTCATTTTGACAATATTTAGTCTGCCCATTCATGAAATTGGTAATTGTTCTCATCTCCTAAGATCTGTCCCTGTCACTTTCAACAGTTCTATGTAATTTAAACTATAACGGGAACCCAATGACCTGTCCACCTGGACACCAAGATAGGTGAAACACTTCCCTACTTGTTTCAATCCCCACTGTTCTGTTTCTTTTCCTATCTCAGGAAAACACGTTATTTCCAACTTCCCCAAGTTAATCCTATACCCCGAGAAAGCCCCAAACTCCTTTACCAAAGCCAGCAGGGGAGGCACCAACTGTTTTGGATTTTTCACAAACACTAACATGTCATTCACAAAAAGAGCAAGCTTATGCCCCTTGCCCCTTCCATTCCCAAAATCGCTGTGCAGCTCCTTATGGCTATTGCCAATGGTTCAATTGTCATTGCAAATAACAGGGGGGAGAGAGGGCAGCCCTGTCTTGTACCTCCCTCCAGTTTAATTCCCTCTGATAGTTCTCCATTTACCAAGACCTGTGCTCGAGGTGCCGCATGCATAGCCCTTACCCATCTAACGAGTGGTTCACCCAGACCAAACCAGGACATCACCTCAAATAAGTATTCCCATTCCACTCTGTCGAATGCTTTTTTGGCATCCATGGAATAACTCCACTGCTTCTTTTCCCTCATTACGCTTTCCATATAATATTGAGGAGGCAGCGCATATTATGATATGACTGTCACCCTTTAAAGGAAAACCACCAAAACTTGAAAAAATATATGTTGTGCAGAGTGTTTAATTTGTATGTGAAGTTCTAGTGTTTCCTTCCCTCTGACTGGTATTAGGGTTTTCCCAAATTAGCTTGCTAGCTTTATGCTAGTTTTACGACCCCTGGGGATCTTCATACCTGATAGTGGAATTGTATTTCTTGTTCCCACAGTGCATCTTGTCTCACGTGACTGTGATGTAAGAGAGACCCAACATTCAGCACACACATGCCAAACAAACTAAATATCTGGGAAGCTTTACAAGCTGCACAAAAATTACCAGTAGCAAAGTTTTTCAGGACAGTAAAACATTTAGGATGAGGGTGGTCACCAAGCTGAATTCTACAGATTTTAAAATATAGCCATCTCTATTCTTGTGAACTGATTGTAATGCAATGCTTTCTGCTGGATTTATGGGCTCTGCTACATCACCATTACATGAAACAAGGTGCATTGTAGGACAAAAAAATGCAATAAACCTATTTGATATGGAGATCTCCAGGGGCCGTAAAACTACCCTAAAGCTAGCAGGCTAATTTAGGAAAAACTCCTAATACCAGTCAGAGGGACGGAAACACTAGAACTTCACATACAAATTAAAACACCCTGCACAGCATATATTTTTTCAAGTTTTGAGTGTAGTTTTCCTTTAATGAACCCGGTTTGGTCTGGGTGAACCAACTCCGGGAGTATTTGCTCCAATCTCAGTGCCAGAATCTTAGCCAAGATTTTCAAGAAAGAAATTGGTCTATAGGATACACATTCCTCTACATCCTTTCCCACCTTAGGTATTAAACATATAGTGGCATCATAACAAGTTTTGGGCAGGTTAATCTCTCCTGTCTCCTCATTTTGATGAAATACTTCTCCTAGCAGTTCCCTACCTGACCTCCCATCATTTTATAATATTCTCCGGGGAATCCATCTGGGCCGCTAGCTTTACCACTCTGCAGCTTCTGTATCGCATTCATTATTTCTGTTTTTGTAATCAGTTGACTAAGCATCTCTCTCTCTCTGGACTTGTGCAGCCTCCGGTAATTTTACTTTATTCAAAAATCTTTGCATTTCCTCACAGTTACCCGCATGCTCTGCTTGATATAAGTGCTGGTAGAAGGCCCTAAAATTTTCTTTTATGCCTTTCCTATCTTTATAAAGGTTCCCCTTTTTATCCTTTACCCCTATGATATGTGTCTTAGCCCTGCCCCCTTTCAACAGTTTAGTTATTAAAGGGCTAGATTTATTCCCCCATTCAAATACTTGGCATTTCCAGTAGAGACCTGTCTTCTCCGCTTCTGCTTTAAGATGGGCATTCAGGGTTTCCTTCACTGTTTCCAACAACTTAATTGCTTCCCCCCTTTTCACCACCTGCCACTCTTTTTTCCAATTCCTTCAGCTTCCCCTCTAGCTCTATCCGTGTATCCTTTTCTGTTTTTTCAATCTGGCCATATATTCTATGATTATCACTCCCTTATATGCCTTACCGCCTCCACAATGTTATCTTAGATACCTTCCTGTATCATTATTCTCCATATATCTCCACCACTGGGTTGTCAGGTGTTCTTTAAACTCTATTTTTGCCATATACATTGGAAATTTCCATTGAGTAGGGCCTCTGTGCTCCCCCCCCCTTTTATTTTCAGGATAACCATTGCATGGTCGGATGCGTATATAGGGCTGTGTATTACATCTTGCACTCCGGCATACCATCCACTGAGTAGATAAATATAGTTGATCCTGGACCATGTTTTATGCAGGTTAGAAAAAGGTATATTCTTTTGCCCTGGATTGGCTGTCGCCAACTATCTACTAGGTCCATGTCCACCATACCCATCTCCCACTGTCTCATTATTTCTTGTCTCCTCCCTTCCCTTCCCTTCTGAATGATCCATTACTGGGTCCATTGTCCAATTAAAATCACCACCAGGATAAGAACTCAGAATTGTTCCCTTGTTAGCAGATCCAGCAAGGACATGTGAAGTGTGGCTCGATACAGCTGGGGCATAAATATACCCAAATGTTATTTTTCCTTTTAAGTTCCCTGAAATAAATATGTATCTTCCTCTTTAGGATCTTTGACTACTTTAGTGATCACCAGAGGGAGAGCCTTATGCACCAATATGGCCTCCCTTTTATGCGCTGAAAAGAATGCTGCATAGCACTTCCCCACCAGTTCCAGCCATTTTGCCATGCTTGGTGTCTGTTAGATGGGTCTCCTGTATCAGAGCTACTTGTGCCCCTACCCTTTTCAGAGCCATCAATAACGATGTCCTTTTGACTGGGTTTGTGATGCCTTGTACATTCCACAAGACTACATTGAGACTTTGTACATTATCCATTTATATATACATATGTTTCTTTCAACTCCCTTCCATTAATAGAGTCGAGTCCACTTGACTCGATTATTTGCTTTAGAGTTTCACTGTACCTCTCCTTATTCTCCTCACATGTAAAACCTGTCATTGCACACAACGGAATGATTGCACCAACACACATAACAACAGTAACAACAGTAACAGTAACAAGTATAACATCTATTTTGCTAGCCCCATCCTTTCTCTTTCCTACTATCTTTAATAATGATTCTTTCCCCCCATCCTCCCAGTTCTCCTCATTCATATTTTCATATATCCCTCCTCTCTCTTTTCCTTTCCTTCCCCTACTACATAAATATATTTCCATTTTTGTTCCAGATTTCCCATGGCACCCTTTTCCATGTTTTCCCTCCCTTACTTTCCTTTCTATTTGTTCCCTTTCGTGACACTAATTGCCTCTTCAGCTCGAGTCTCCTAGATAATCCCCTTTCTGATGCTTGCATCCCCAGCCCCCACCTAGACAATTGTTTTATCTATTACCTTCACCCATTTTAACCTCCCCTTGGCCTCACATCTCCTCCTCCTCTGTGCTGCTCCCATTGCCCATTTCTCTCTCCCAGACACCAGCTAGTGAGATAAAGTCATCCCACTCTTGTATCTTGTGCCCTGCTAGACAATGCATACCTCTCTTTCCGTTTACATGAGTCTTCTCCCTAGAGACCCGATATTCTCCATTTCCTTTTCCACCCTTTCCTTGCATGTTCTAATGCAGGTCCCCTCCTACCCCCCTTGATTGCATCCCTGCTTTCTTTCGTACTGTCCCCATCATGTTGTAATCCCTTGTTCCCAAATGTTGCCCAGTACCAGACATAAACATGTGCAATATGCAATGTTTTCACCCTTCCCTGTGCCCCCCATTTCAAATCATGAGTGGATTCCTCCACTGGAAGTGAGTGCATAGGACAACAGGCCACACCTTCAAACTCACGCACAGAGCCCTTCTCCCAGCCATCAGCCTCACCTTTACTCCTTTTGATCGTTGTTGCCTTTCCGCCTATATAGCCCATAATTTCTCCACTCGGTCTAATAGATCATCTTCATTCCATACATCCACTTCCTATCACATATTTAATGGCACTAAAAAGTCCCATGGCACGAGATAGTCCTGCTTCCTTTAGGCCCCATTATGCATCCCACACATTTTGAACCCCTCCAGTCCATGTATAGTCCAGCATTTTCTCATTTAGCCCAGGAGAGAAAAACGAGAAACAGAGAGCAGAGATCGCCTTGCTTATAACACCCAGACATATGTGTGTGCGCGGGTACTCCTGCTGGGATCTTAATGTCATGACCCAAGAGATGAAACAAAGAGCACACAGGAGAGCAAATGAGAGAACAGCCTAGTAAAAGAAACAAAAAAAAAAATAGTAGTACACTCAGTCCCTCTTCTCCATTTTAAATGCCCACAATGCTCCTGTTACCCCATTCATCTCATCTTCTGCTTCCAGTCATGGGCAAATTGCTCTGCTTTTTTCAGAGCCCCAAAACAAGACGGTCGCCCTCATGCTTTATTTTCAATATGGCAAGGTAAATATTCAATGCTTTTGCCCTTCCCTGTGCCCCACATTACAGATCATGAGTGGGTTTCTCCACTGGAAACGAGTGTATAGGACAACAGGCTGCACCATGAAATTCACACGCAGGGCCCTTCTCCCAGTCACCAGCCTCCCCTTTACTCCTTTCAAACATTATTGCCTTGTTCCCCATATAGCCCATAGTTCCTCCACTCAGTCCAACAACTCGTTCTCGCTCCATGCATCCACTCCCTATCACATACTCAGTGGCACAAGAAAATCCGGTGGCACGAGAGAGAGTCCTGCTTCCATTAGGCCCCATTATGCATCCCACGCATTTTGAACCCCTCCAGTCTGTGCTTAGTCCAGATTTTCGTTGTTCATCCCAGAAGAGTAAGAAGAAACAGAAAACATAGATCACCTTGCTTGTAACACTCAGATGTATGCAAATAGTACAGGTGTTTCTGCTAGAACTTTAATATCTTGGTCCAAAAGGCAAAACAGAGAGCATACAGGAGAGGCAAATGAGAGAATAGTTTAGAAGGAAACAAAAAACACACAAATACAGTCAGACTCTCATCTCCGCTTTTAGGTATCCATAATACTCCCTTTACCCCATTCAGCTCATGTTCCACTTCAGGCCACGGACAAATTGCTCTGCCTTTTCAAAATCCCAAAATAAGAAAGTTGCCCCTTCATGCTTTATTTTCAATGTAGCAGTGTACACTAGGAAGTTTTCTATTTTGCTCTCTCAGCTGTTGCATTATTCGTTGAACATTTTCCTTCTCTTTAGGAGGTGTCCATAGTCTTGCAATAGAAATAATCGATGCCCTTCATATATTAAACTCCCTTCTCTCTATACACTTTCAACACCTCTTCCCGATCTTGAAAATATTATGGAAATGCATGATTACTTGCCTTGGGGGCTGGTCTGCAGGCGGTTGGGGCATCACTGCTCAATGAGATCGGCTCCATCTTTAGGCTCTTTTGTTAACTTCAGGCCCAGTATCTCTGGCAATATCCAAGTTCAGAAATCCAGCGGCTAACCCCTTCTCTCCCTCCAGTAGCCCTCTTAGACACAGATTAAGGCATCAGTGGTAATTCTCCTGGTAATCAAATGCCTCTTTAAACTCAGCCAGTTCTTTTTGAAGTGCCAGTACTTGCCCAGGGACTGCCATCATCTCGTCCTCCATCCGGGAAATATGATCCTCCACCTCCTCTATATGGTTGGCCTGTGCCATTTGCTGGTCCTGGACTTCTTGTAGTTTTGAGTCCAGTTTCATCACTAATTTAATCAATCGTGGCTCCAAGGCTGCTATCACCTGGCCCATTGGCTCCCGGCCAAGCGCCGTAACCTCCGCCACCGCCAATGTCACCAGGCCCACATTTTCTCCTGCCAAACCAGCTTCCGTCTTCTTGGTACTTTTGTTGGCAATTCATTGACTTTTAGTCAGATTTGGCATCAGATATTCATCCATACTATTATCTGAGGTCGATAGAGAGCCAAAGTTCATTTCTTTAAGGTATTTTAAAACTTATTATTTACTTTTATTTCTGCTAGTGAGGGAGTGCAGAAGGAAAATGCGTGCATCCGGTTTAGCTGCTCATTAGCACCCTCTTTTATCATTTTTATGTTGCTTGCACGTACGTGCAAGAAACATAGTGCCATCATCCGAGTTTTCGGAAGTGTGGCAGTCATCTTCCAGTTCAGTCAGTGTGTTTGCAGGCACGACTGCAGTTCTCCAATGGCTGCTAGAGCTGTCTATGACAGCAGTCAAAAATGCAGTGGAGTACAGTTGTAAGGGTGAGCTATGCTTCAGTGAGCAGTGATAAGATATCGCCTGCTCATGCGTGTTCCCCCTACACACACACACTCACGCATACTGCGTGCTCGCCCCTCCACACACTGTATAGTATATATATAAAATATCAGAAATATTCGGCACCAGGACTGCAACACATATCTCTCACCTCAGAAATCAGGGATGAGCCCTAAAAATCAGGGATATCAATGACCAAAATCGGTGATTTGGCAGAAAAAGATCAATATCAGCTCAATAAGCTGTGTTCTGTATTCCGCTTTAGTGTAAATTAGGTTTTCTTGATGAGAACTGGACTGTAACACTAAAGGCCGGCATTATTTCTTTTAAAATTGAAATCTGTACCTCTTACTGATAGATGCTACCACATTTCAGAAAATTTCAGAGGCAGAATCGGGGACATCCCTGACACTTGGGATCTATTGAGGGGTGTGCAGAGAATGTATCGTAAATTAAAATATTCAAGCAACAAGTCATAATATCCAAATGCTAACTCAAAACAAAGTGTGTACAAGTAAAAGCAGTGGTTTAGACAGTGTTCTGAGCTTGCTTGTATCTCCATGTTTGAGGATTGGTCCCTTATTATGAGGATCTGTGTGTCTCATTTTGAGTATCCTGAAATGCCCCGTCCCTTATTTCAGTGACAAAAAGGTGAGGTATGCTCGTCCCTCCCTCCTGGAGAAGATGCTGCCCACACAGAGAATGTGTTGGAAATTCTGACTTTGAAGCAGAAATTGATGCTATTCTGAGTATCTATATAAAATATCAGAAATATTCAGCACCAGGACTGCAACATATATCTCTCACCTCAGAAATCAGGGATGAGCCCTAAAATCAGGGATATCAATGACCAAAATCGGTGATTTGGCGAAAAAGATCAATATCAGCTCAATAAGCTGTGTTCTGTATTCCGCTTTAGTGTAAATTAGGTTTTCTTGATGAGAACTGGACTGTAACACTAAAGGCCGGCATTATTTTTTTAAATTGAAATCTGTACCTTCACTGATAGATGCCACATTTCAGAAAATTTCTGAGGCAGAATCAGGGACATCCCTGAAATGTGGGATCAGTTGGGGGTGTGCAGAGAATGCATAATAAATTAAAATATTCAAGCAGCAAGTCATAATATCCTAATGCTAACTCAAAAGGAAGTGTGTACAAGTAAAAGCAGCAGTTTAGACAGTGTTCTGAGCTTGCTTGTATCTCCATGTTTGAGGATTGGTCCGTTATTATGAGGATCTGTATCTCTCATTTTGAGTATCCAGAAATGCCCCATCCCTCATTTCAGTGACAAAAGGGTGAGGTATGCTTGTTCCTCCCTCCTGGAAAAGATGCTGTCCACACAGAGAATGTGTAGGAAATTCTGACTTTGAAGCAGAAATTGATGCTATTCTGAGATGTTAAATCAAAAACACTTTGCACAAGACATTTTTTCCACGATGTTCTGAGCTTATATCTTCATCTTTGAGGATGCGTCCGTCATTTCAGTGGGAAAAAAGTTACGAGATATTGGACTCCTGACTGGTAGCTGCGTTAGGAGTCATGGCGTAGAGGGCAGCCAGATTTCTTTTCCCCCACGAGTATAAGAGTGTTTTATATTTGTAAACAGCACACAATTTGTGTGCATTTAAATTGGGCGCTAGTGGAGGATCCCAGACTCTGCACTGCAACTTCAGCATTACGGTAGTGTCCTGTGTGTACCCATGTCCCGCGAATGTTTCTCTGTCCCTATTACTAAGTAAACAAGAGTCATCTTTCTTTGGTATGTACGCTCCGTTTCCAAATAAAAAGAAAGAAGGTATATTATGTTTTGCAAAGGTTCAGCAGTTCTGGGAAAAAAAAACTTTTGTCCTAATTATTGCAGGAAGCGTTGTAATGACAGTAATAATGAAAATAAAAAGATAGAAGGTGTGTTATAATGTTTTGCAGTCTGGAATCATCGTTTTATTCTATATTACTGCTGGCTTTTGTTTTTCCATTGGTGAGCTCCCCCCCCCCCCCAGTATTATGGGTGTGTAGTTCTAGTTTGTGTAGTTTGCTGAAACGTTGTATTCTTATGTTCTTACCGTCATGGGGGGCCTGACCCCCACCTCCCCCCATGCAGTAATCAGCAGAAAGTGTGTTTCGTTTTTTATGTTGCATGCACCCATGTGCAAGAAACATAGTGCCATCATCCGAGTTTTCGTAGGTGTGGCAGCCCCCTTCCAATTCAGTCGGTGTGTTTGCAGGCGTGGCTGCAGTACTGCAATGGCTACTGGAGCTGTCTATGACAGCAGTTGAACATGCAGTGGAGTACAGTTGAAAGGGGGAGCTACACTTCAGTGAGCAGCGATAAGATATCGCCTGCTCATGCGCACCCTACACACACACACACACACACACACACGCATACTGCGTGCTTGCCCCCCCATGCACACACTGTATAGCCGACAGGGGTGCCCAATCCCTGTTGATGGTGCTGCGCTCCCCCCCAAACAGAGTTCCACATGCCACACTGGGTGCCCACCCCAGTGTGGCTACACATCTTATAGCCAACAGGGTGCCCAATCCCCCATCAGCTTCACTGTTCCCCCAGAGAGTACAGGATACCATGCTGGAGCCACCCCAGTGGCAACAGATGCTATCACCGACAGGGGTGCCCAATCCCCTCGGCTCCATCTCCCAAAACAGCCATCCTTGTACCACACTGGGAGCCCACCCCAGCGTGGCAAAGCGTCCAGCGTCATTGTCCTTTAAAAAAAAAACCCTGAAACACGAAAAGGTTCCTCGCTGTCTCTGCCCCACCCGCACCTACCCACTCCGCACCCTGCCTCCCACCCCTCCCCATACTTACCTCCGGACTCTGGTGCGACAATCTTCGGTGGACCTGGAACACGTCTCCACTCTTCAAAGCCGACCGCGACCTGAGGAAATGCTGGTAAGCTGTATAATGTAATAAATAGTGTTTTTTCAACTTTGCTGCATATCTCAGGCATTTTTTGGAATTTTTGCACCAAATTTTCAACATGGGGTTTTTGGGACCCCTTCTCATGAATGCTCTCACTGTCATGGTGTTAATCGGGCCTGAAGGGTGATTTTGCAGTCACTGCACAAAATCACCTTTCAGCACCAATTAATGAAACGACACTGCCAGTGTTCATAAGGTGGGCTCTCAAAAAGCCTATGTTGAAAATTTGGTGGAAAAATTCCTAAAAATGACTGTTTTATGAGTGTGCGTTGCGCAGTTCCTACGCACGCTTGTAAGTTCGCGAATTTTCAATATTTTCACTCCAGATTTTCAACATTGTCATTTTACCACACCTCCTTATGAGCAGTACAGCTGTCATTTTTCACATCTAGCCCAAAATGTGTTTCCACCCATGTAGCGCACAATGGCACAGTCGGTGTGCGAAATCACTGTATGGGACACATTAAGAAAATCACAGTGACACTGTTCATGAGCAGAGGTCTTAAAATGGCTATGTTGAAAATTTGGTGAAAAAATTCCTAAAAATGACTGTTTTATGAGCCTGCGTTGCACAGTTCCTACACACGCTCGTAAGTTTGCAAATTTTCAATATTTGCACTCCACTGACTTCAAATACCTACACAGCACATAAAGCAAGCAACATTCGGCATTGACAAATGCTTGTTATAGCAGCTTCATTAATGAGCTGTTCTTTAAAATAGGTTGCTGGGTTGGGAGCTAGTAGGCGGGCTGAGTCTACTGAGTACGATAACAGTTGAGGTCTATGGTACCTGTTTGGAGAAGACCTAACAAACTGGTTTTGAAATGTGGATCCAACATTGTTGTTATAACAAAATCGTAAGATTTCCAACGTCATGGCAATCCTGGTGTCTGTTTCAAAAGACAAAGACAGCTATTGAGCAAGAGTGATATCTGTGCTTGCACCTTGCTCTTCAAATGTTTCTCAGAATCATTTCAGATTCTGCATTAGAAGACTCTCGATGGCGGTTCAACAAGAGACACATTGACCAGCATCACAGCACCAGGCTCCATGTTGACTGCGAGTTGCAGTCAGCATGGAGCTGCACTATCGGTGTGTGTGTTTACATCAGGGGCTTTACCCCCGAGCGACCCACACTGGGGGCTCTGCACCCACACACCCCATACTATTAGAGTCTAACTCCAGGTCGGAGTTAGTTTGGGAAGGGGGTGTATGTCGGAGAAAGGGGTTGCCTAGTCCCAGCAGCACTTCTTTGGCGGCATGGCGCTATTGTTGATATTAATGGATGTCGCTGTCGAAATATTGCTGTTCAGGGGGCATACCCATTAGGCAACATATCAGTGGACTTACTTGATTTATAGCTGTACTATTAGTACTCACTTCATGTGTTGTTTCCTCAAATGGCTGTTGCAACTCCTATAAGTACTATATGACAGAAGATTCTATGGCCCAAAGGTGAGTGTGACACCCACTTTCCCTACTGCATGGTCCATGCTGTACTCAAATACCATTTTGCGTTGTTCTTGGAGCCTCTGCAATAAGCAAAAGTTGAAGTTCCACTTGGGGGCAACTTCTTGTTTTACTTGGTGAAATCGGTAATTTATTCCGTTGTTGCAGATCCTGCAATATTTTACAAGTTTTTGCAGCACACTTGAAGTGACCATATATCTTTCATGCACTCCCAGCATATTCTGTACACTCCAGTCATCCCTGGAGAAGTCTTGTACCACTAAACTAAGTGAATGTGCAAAGCATGGTGTATGCACTAACCCACCATTCTTTAATGCTTCTGCAGTGTTAGCTTCATTGTCTGAAATCACATATCCTGGGAAAGGCCATTAGAGGAAAACCATTCTGAGAACTACTTCTTTACCTCCAGTAAGATATTGACACTACTGTCATTTCTTTGCCAAAGCTTGCAATACAGGGGGTAGCCTGTTTTGAGGATTTTGTTGGTCTCTGGTCATGGCAGAGGATGTTGCAGAGGAAATGATACCCAGTGGGCAATGATAATCTTGCAGTCTGCTGTTTGAATACATCTACATATCTGTTGTTATACTGTATGTACTTCTTTAATGGGTGATGACTGTAAGGCACTGTTTATCTTCTGACACAGCCTTTTTGAAGAAATATGTCCATGATGATAGCTGGTGCCTTGGGGAAGCAAGTTTCATCATCTCCAGAAAGCCAACAGAGTCAGCAATAGAGAATAGATGCATGTTCAGTGCAATCATTGCAGAGATTGCTTTTATTTAACTGCTGAGTAACTGGATGACTTTGGTTATATTTTAGTTCTCCTTCAAAAGCCTCATGCATCATTAACTGTTTTTTAGGTGTGACTGTCACATTGAAAAGCCTGGAGGAGACAGAGAAGAACTGTTTCCATTTTCACCTGGGGAGCCTTCTGATTCTTATAAAGACTAGCAGATAAAGGGGTGATGATATGGTAGACACATTAAAAGTACTACTCAGTAGGCCAGCCTGGGGGCACTGAGAGCTAAGGAGCTGTTCAACTTCTTACCTCGCACCATGCTGGTGATCTGAGTTTGGCAACAAGTTTGCATTGCTGTGGGTCAGCGGAGAGGAAGGGTGAAAGCAGGATTGAGCAAGCCACTAAGCAGCTCTCCTATCCCAGGTCGGGGTGGCAAGAAGTCCCCATCTAGGCTGACACATTGTGGAGGCCAGAGGTCAGAACACAGATGAGGGAGGCTGACATTATGTTGGGAGGTGAGGAAGTGGGCTGGGAACACATGAGAGCTTTCATGTGCATGCACACATTTTGTCATAGCCCCTCTGTAATAGTCTACTCGTTAGTTCTTCTGCTCCCTTTTCAAAATCTTCCATTTCTGTGTAATTTCGCCTAGTCCAAAGAAACTGGCCAATTGGAAAATTCCTTTTTACATGTGCAGGATGACAACTACTGGCTAAAAGGATGGTATTTCCATCAACCTCCTTATGATACAAAGCAGTTTTTAGTTTCCTATCCTCCGTAGAACCCAATCATATGGTCTAAAACTGTAATTCATTCCCTCGAACTAGTCACTGTAACTTTTACAAAAGGGTTTGTTTTATGCAAATATTTTACAAAGTAATCCAAACTTTCCTCATCCCCTGCCACAAAATAAATATGTTGTCAATAAAACTTTTCCAACATATCATTTGTTTGTGGGGCTATGATAAAAATAATGTAGGTGAAGCTCTTTTTAGGGCCAAAAATACTGAAAGAAATAGTCTTTTACAAAATAATAACAGCAATCAAAATGTTGAGTATCATTTTAATTATGCGACAGACTTTTCAGCACATGCGAAGGAACTTGAAAATGTAGTAAGAAAGCATTGGGATGTCCTGGGAATCGAACCAGGATTATGTGAAGTAGTTAGTAAGCCAGTGAGATTTTGTTTCCAAAAAGTTTCCACTTTAGGAGATTTATTAACACAGAGTCATTTTGGAACAAAACCGAAAGAGACATGGCTGAATAAAATGAAGGGGAATCAGAAATGTAAAAGATGCATTTATTGTGACTTTATGATGCAGGACAATTGGTTTTCTAGCCCTAATAGTAATAAAAGATTTGAGGTTAAACAATTTATAAATTGTGATACACAAGGAGTGATTTATGTGGCCATTTACGATTGTAGCATGTTTTATGTTGGTGAAACAATTAGAAGTTTCAAAATCAGAATTGGAGAGCATGTGCATGCTATTCAGAGAGGGGATATTATTTATGCTACAGCAGCTCATGTTATCTATCAGTGTTCCCATTTCCATTTTTTACATGTATTTTTACCGGTGATTCATTCTAGATTTAAAAGTCAAAGAGAGCAATTCAGAATAAAAAAAAAAATACATTCACAAAAAGTGGTTCCTCTAGTGCAGTAAGTGAATACTCGTTCCCTACTGAAGATTCCTCAGCCTCAGGGTCCTTATGGTTTTCTGAGATCCCATTAAGTTTGGCAATTATCCGAGGATCCCACTCATGTGTATTATTTATGCTACAGCAGCTCATGTTATTACGGCAAAGGTTCCTGAGCATCATGTATTTAAGTTTATGGCAATAGATAAAGTTAATTAAAACCCAAGAGGTGGAGATTACAATAATTTAGTGCTGAGAGAGAAAACTATTAGATTCTAACTTTAAAAGCTAATAAAAGTCCAGGACTTAATGGTCCTTTGGAGCTGCATCCGTATTTAAAAGATCACAAATGAATTAGTATTTTGTACGTACTAGATAGGGGGAAAAAAATCTTTTAAAAGGTGTTTTTTGATTCCTGGAATTGATATTAAATAAATAATTATTGCTTCATTAGATATGGGGTATTTGATTGACATGGTTGATTGTTCTACATAGAAACATAGAAACATAGAAGTTGACGGCAGATAAGGACCGCAAGGCCCATCCAGTCTGCCCATTTCTTTCTACCTTATAAATGTGCCATCGGCCTTTGCTCTGTCAGTGACCTATCTATTCATAGTCATTTGTATTGCTCCCTTATGCCTATCCCATGCCTGTTTGAAGCCCTGCACCGTATTCATAGCCACCACTTCTTGTGGTAAGCTATTCCATGCATCTACCACCCTTTCTGTGAAAAGAATTTCCTCACATTCCCCTTAATCGGCCTCCTCTAATCTCATGCTGTGTCCTCTTGTCCTGCTATTTTTCTTATATTTAAACATGTTAGACTCTTTCACCTTGTTTATGCCCTTAAGGTGTTTAAATGTCTCGATCATATCACCTCTCCCTCCTTTGCTCAAGGGTATACATATTGAGCTCGTTAATCTGTCCTCATATGTCTTCTGATGCAGTCCCTGCACCATTTTGGTTGCCTTCTCTGGACTGCCTCAATTTGGTTAATGTCCTTGTGAAGGTGTGGCCTCCAATACTGCACGAGTACTCCAGATGGGGCCTAACCAATGTCTTGTACAGAGGGTTATTACCTCCCTCTTACGACTTGTGATACCTACAATACCACCCTAACACCCCCTAGCCTTACCTACTGCTTTAGAGGTCTGCTTGGATGATTTTAGGTCATCAGTGATGATGATGCCCAAGTCTCTTTCTTCCTTTGTGACTGCTAGCAACTCCTCCCAGCCTATAAGTGGCTTCAGGGTTTCTCTTCCTATGTGCATGATTTTGCACTTCTTTGCATTAATCCCAGTTGCCACTCTTCTGACCATTTTGCTAGTTTATCAGATCTCTTCATTCTGCCCACCCCATCTGGATCATCTACTCTGTTGCAGATCTTGGTGTCATCTGCAAACAGACAAGTCTTACCCTCTAGTCCATCTACGGGTCACTAATGAAGATGTTGAATAGGACTGGCCCCAGGACTGATCCCTGAGTACCCACTTGTGACTTGCATCTCTTCTGACTGTATACCATTTACCACCACTCTCTGTTTTCTGCCAGTCAACCAGTTTGCCACCCAGTTGACCAACTTCTGACCCACCCCGAGCCTACCTAGCTTATTTATCAATCTTCTATGTGGAACAGTGTCAAAGCTTTGCTGAAGTCAAGGTAGGCGACATCAACTGCTCCCCTTGGTCCACCACTCTGTTACCCAGTCAAAGAAATCTATGAGATTAGTTTGACAGGACCTTCCTTTGTAAACCCATGCTGTCTTGGATCCTGTGCCCTATGGATTCCAGGTGTTGCACTATCCTTTCCTTAAGGAGTGCCCATAATCTTGCCCACTACTGAGGTAAGACTGACTGGTCTGTAGTTCCCGCCTCCTCCTGCTACCACTCTTGTGGAGCGGGATCACATGAGCCCTTCTCAGTCTTCTGGGACCTCTCCTGTGCTCAGAGACTCACTAAACAATTCTGCTAATGGCTCTGCTAGTTCCTCCTTTAGCTCCTTAAGTACCCTGGGATGTATGCCATCAGGTCCCATTGCCTTATCCACCCTGAGCTTAGAAAGCTCTTGTAGGACCCTTTCTTTTGTGAAGGGAGTAGTGCTCACCTCCCTCCCCCTGTGTCCATGATGCTGAGCTGTGGACCCTGCCCTACCTTCTCTTCAGTAAATACTGAGCAAAAGTATCTATTTAGGATAGATGCCTTTACAGGGTCCTCCTCCTCACATGCTCCCTTTTCTCCATTAAGCAATACCCCCTCTGGACTTTCTCCTTTCACTAATGTATCTATAGAAAGTCTTGTCACCTTCTTTTACTGTTCGTGCTAGTGTTTCCTCAGTTTGGGACTTTGCCTGCCTTACTGCCTTACCTGCTTCCCTTAGGCAGTTGGTATGCCTCCCCTATCTTCATCCAGCTGTGTTCCTTATATTTCCTGAAGGCCAGCCTTTGGCTCTGACCTTTCTGCTACTGTATTTGAGAACCAAAGTGGTTTCCTTCTTCTTTTGCACTTCCTTTTCTGTCTAACACAATGGGATGTTGCTTCAAGTATTGTATCCTTAATGCTTGCCCACTTTGCCTGTACCTCCTCACCTGTGTTTCTTTTGCCAGGGCTAGCTTAACTCTGTTGGCCATCTTATCAAAGTCAGCTCCTCTGAAGTCCCATATTTTTGCCTTGGAATGGGATGATTTAGATGTAGTAGCCAAATTGAACCATACCATGTGATGGTCACTGTGCCCCAGGTGACCTTCTACCTGGAGATCTGTGATCCCTTCTTGTTAGTCAGTACTAGATCTAGGATAACCCTGTCTCTTGTGGGTTGCTGTACCAGTTGTTTGAGGCCCTCCCTGCAGGGAATCCACTATGAGTCTAGTTCTGGCAGATGTTCCTGCTGGTATTGACCAATCTATATCTGGCATGTTGAAGTCTCCCATTATCAGAACCTCCCTTTAGCTGTCATGTTTTGTATATCTTCTAACAGTAATGTGTCTATGTCCTCCCTCTGGTCTGGGGCCTGTAGACAACCCAGTTCTTATGGCTGTCCCATTTCCTGTTTCCAGGGTGACCCACAGTTCTTCTGGCTCCTTATGTGTATTCTGAATTTCTGTAGCTTTGATATTTTCATTAACATACAGGGCCACCCCTCCCCCTTTTGCTCGGTCTCTTCTGAACAATACATAGCCAGGTACTGAAGTCTCCTAAGGTGGTTACTGGTAAACCACGTCTCACTAATTGCTACTATGTCCAGTTTAGCCTCTGACATTATTGCCTGCAGGTCTGGGATCTTATTTCCCAGGCTGTGAGCATTTGTGTACATGATTTTCCATTGGCCAGATTTTGGTGTGTTAGTTGTTGGGTGAAGTTTGGCATGCTCGACATGTAAAACTTTCTTTTCCCCCCAGTCCCTCCTTTTTCCTTCCTTTTGTTCACTGTTGGATGACTATTATGGGGTTTTGTTAATAGAGTTATATGTGTTTATGTAGTATGTAAGTTCAATATTAGTTAATTTTTAGAATTAGAATGTATTTTGTAAGTAATTGTGACAACAACCATTGGCAGCTATCTTGTGAATGATGAATAATCGTTTTAAGAAAGGAGCTTCATTTGGATTCTAGTTTGTAATACTGTAATTGATAAGATGAATTACATAGAAACATAGAATTTGATGGCAGATAAGGACCACTTGGCCCACCCAGTCTGCCCATTTCCCTACCTAATGGATAAGCTGCAGATCCTAGTTAACCAGCAGCCTACTTCTTCCTACCCCCACCCCCTAGAATTGCCTTATGACTGTCCCATGCATGCTTGAATTCCACCACTGTTTTTGACTCCACAACCTCCTCTGGAAGGCCGTTCCATGCATCCACAACCCTCTCTGTGAAAAAATACTTCCTTAAATTACCTCTGAGCTGCCCCCCTCTATCTTCAAATTGTGCCCCCTTGTTCTTGCACACCTCTTTTTTTGAAAGATGCTACCCTCTTGGACTTTGTTGATTCCCTTGAGGTACTTGAAAGTTTCTATCATGTCCCCCCTCTCCCTCCTTTCCTCGAGGCTATACATATTAAGCTCCTTAAGTCTCTCTTCATATGTCTTCCGGTGCAGACCCTGCACCATTTTAGTTGCCTTCCTCTGGACAGCTTCCATTCTGTCTATGTCTTTGCGGAGATTGGGTCTCCAGAACTGCACGCAGTACTCCAGATGGGGTCTGACCAGCTGTCTGTACAGAGGGATAATAACTTCCTGTTTTCTACTGGTGATGCCTCACCCTATGCATCCCAGTATCCCCCAGCCCTCCTTGCTGCCCTCTCACATTGCTTGCCCACCTTTAGGTCATCTGATATGACTACCCCCAGGTCCCTTTCCATTTTTGTTGTTGTTAGTATCTCACCCCCCATTGTGTACTCTTCCCCTGGGTTTTTGTTTCCCAGGTGCATTATCTTGCACTTCTTAGCATTGAATCTAAGCTGCTATACATTTGACCATTCCTCTAACCTTGCCAAGTCCCTTCTCATCCTTTCCACCCCACCTTGTGCATCAACTCTGTTGCAGATCGTTGTGTCATCTGCAAAGAGACATACCTTTCCTTCCAGTCTCTCTGCAATGTTGCTTATAAAGACATTGAAGAGGACTGGTCCTAATACTGAACCCTGCGGTACCCCACTACTAACCCCCCTTTCTTCAGAGTGGACTCCATTTACTATTACTCTCTGTGTCCTATTCTCCAGCCAATTTTTTACCAAGGCTGTCATCTTGGGACCCACTCCCAGGCTGGCTAACTTGTATATTAATCTTTTGTGTGGGACTGTGTCAAATGCCTTGCTAAAGTCTAGGTAGGCCATGTCCACAGCCCCTCCCTGATCTACTACTTTGGTCACCCAGTCAAAGAAATCTATTAGATTTGTCTGGCATCACCTTCCGCTGTGAATCCATGCTGCCTTGGGTCCTGTGCCCCTCTGGCCTCTAGATACTGACAATTCTTTCCTTCAGAAGTGATTCCATCATTTTCCTACCACTGAGGTTAAACTAACAGGTCTGTAGTTTCCTGCTTCTGCCTTGCTCCCACTTTTGTGAAGGGGAATCACATCTGCCCTCCTCCAGTCCTCGGTACCACCCCATCCTCCCATGATTTGTTAAAGAGGGTAGTCAGTGGTGTCACTAGTTCTACCCTTAGTTCATTTAGAATTCTGGGATGAATCCCATCAGGCCCCATTGCTTTGTCCACCTTCAGTTTTAAGAGTTCTTTCAGAACCCTTTCTTCTGTAAATGGGCTAGTATCAACTTCTGTATCCAGAGTGTTTCTACTGTTTGTTTTAGGTTCCTCCGCCTCTTCCTTTGTAAATACTGAGCAAAAATATTTGTTCTGTTGCATCTGTTTAGATAATTAACTATTAGATAAATACTGTGTTCTCTGGATATTTGTTTAAACCTTTAATAAGGACTGTGGGTCAGTCCGAAACATGTCAGGAACTCTGTCTTGTTATGTGACTTTTTAATAAATGTTTTAGATTATTGAGCGTTTCTCTTATGAGTTCTGTATGTGCCTAAACCTGTTTACTGCTTGAGATTTCCTGTTGGATTTGGAGCACTACCTCCCAGTGTGCACTCATTTGGAAAAGTATCATCCCTCCCTCTAGTGCTCCTGTTGCTTTCATGTAGACTCTCCTCTGTGAACACCAAACAAAACTATTTGTTCAGGATATCTGCCTTTTCCTCATTCTCCTCAGCATAGCCCCCCCCCTTCTTAATTGCACAATTCCTCCCCTTGTCTTCCTCTTTTCTCTTATGTACCTAAAATATGTCTTGTCCCCTTTTCCTACCGCTGTGCTATTCTTTCTTTTGCATCATCACACTCCTTATTGCTTTCCTGCCTCTCTATGTTTCTCCTGATACATCTCCTTTCCTCTTCTCTGTACAACTCTTTATACTGTATCTCCTAGAATGCTACCCTTTTAGCCTTTACCTTTGTGCAGAGGTTTGTTGCCTTCACTATGCCCTCCCTTAGCTTTGCTTACTGTTCCTCTACCCCACCCAGCCCATCTCCCTGCTAGGTCATCCCTAAGGCATTCACCTATTTAAAAAAAAATCTGTCCTCCTGAAGTCTTGGACCCTCATACTTGTATGGCTTAATTTCACTGCCATCCTTATGCTGAAGCACACTGTACAGTGATCACTTGTCCTCAGGTTGCCTTCAACTTTGATGTCTGCAATACTACCCCTGTTAGCGCCAGGTCCAGTACTGCTCCATCATGAATGGGATCCCTGAATAATTGCCAAACTTAATGGGATCTCAGAAAACAATAAGGACTCTGAGGCTGAGGAAACTTCAGTAGGGAAAGAGTGTGCACTTACTACACTAGAGGACTCACTTTTTGTAAATGTCTTTTTTTTTATTCTGAATTGCTCTCTTTGACTTTTCCTTACTGATTCTGGAAGCTTGTTTCACAGGCCATCGCCCATTCTCTTCCATCTTTATTCTTATCTTAATATTGATTAATAAGTTTTAAAATTCAAATAAAAGTTGCTGATTGTGAACTAAGCCAGATCCCTTCTATGAAAATTCCAATACCTTACAGAGTTACCTTGGGGAAATAGGTGACACTAATGCATATGCATCTTAAGACAAAGCAACAGCTGGTTAACAATAGCAAGATCACAAAGTTTGGACTACTACACAACTTCCAAAGTCCCCCCTCCCCCCAAAAAAAGGCTTCACATGTGATGCAAGCCTTTACTGGCTCTGCTTTTGCAATTTATTTTTCCATTGGACTACACAAAAGAAAAATGGTCCTGTGCAAGCGTGGGAAATGACTGGTGATGCTACAAACAGGGCCTAGTATGCAACTGCCAAAGGGCAGCCCCTTCCCTCCAAAAGGGCTTCACTTGTGACACAAGCCTTTACTAACCCTGCTTTCACAATTTTTTTATTGGACTACACAAAACAAAAATGGCCCTGTGCTTACATATGAAATGGCTGGTGATGCTGAAGATAGGGACTACTACATGACTGCCAAAAAGCTGCCCTCTCCCTCCAGAATGGTTTTACACATGATGAAAGCTTTCACCGGCTCTGCTGTCATGATATATTGATTTTTTTATTGAACTTCAAATCTGCGACTGTAAGTTGTCTAGCACCTGCCTCTCCCATTCCCCAAACTTCAAATCTGCAGACTGTAAGCTGTCTGGCACCTGCCTCTCCCCTTCCCACACACATACAGTCTCCTCTCAAGTCAGTGTTCTTTTGTTTTGTTTTTGTAAAGTATTAATTTTTCTTCTTCTTTTTTGGTTGAAATTTTCCTCCTCCTGCCCTGTCTGTTGCCAATTTACACTCCTTCCCCCTTCCTGCTTCGCTTGCTGAGAGCTGCCACAGGTGAGCAGTGGGGATCAAGAAATTCAGTTTCTTGCCCACTTCTTGCTGATCTGTAATGGTGCTGAGGTTGGTGTTGCATGGTCATATTTATGCAATGGGTGTGACACATAACACAGTAAAATAAACATATATATTTGCACAACTGCTGGATAAGTAGAAAACTACATATTTATCCCACACCCTGCTATCAGTCATTAGCTGTTTATCCAACACACCAACATCAATGAAAGTAAAACACTCTAATTTGCATAGAAGTTGCTGATTCTGCTTTGTAATACAATCACCCTCACGTGTCATTGCATGTCAGCTGCAACCACCTAGCACCATGCAAGTCCACGTACCCTCATAGCATGAGAGTACCACAACAGCAAACTCCTCACAGAACAACCGAGACTCACATTCAAACTACAAAGTAAAAAAAAAAAAAGCCCATTTCATATTTTAAATCTGGAACGAATCACAGGTAAAAATATATGTAAAAAATGGAAATGGGAACACTGATAGATAACAGTTTTGAAATTGAGCTGCAAGACATCATGACTCTATTAGAAATGGACACGGAGACATTCGAGGAGCCAGAAAGCCCACAGAGCTCCTCACAAGCAGGTACCACAGTAAATGTACAACAAAATATAACCAGAACTCCAGTAAAAACAAGCATTTGTCAATGCCGAACGTTTGCTTGCTGGCATTGGCACTGGCAGTGTAGGAGTTACAGAGCTGCATAATAGGAATGTCAGTGAAGTATTGAACTGAAGCCAACCCCATCACCACCCTGCAGATAGTGACAGGCATTGGGGTGTGCCTTGGGTCATCAGACATAACAGCCATGCCATTTCACCACACCCTACCGTGCAGACACCGACAAGTGTCATAGTGTGCCTTGGGTCTTTGGCCCTGATCACGCACCCATTCCATCAGGAATATTGTGAGATCGTGCGATATAGGAGAATGGGGTGAACTTTGAGGGCAAAAGTCCAAGGCACACCTCAATTCTCTCTCAGTGGCTGCAGGATGTGGGTGGTGGTGGAATGGTGTGAGCATTGCAGGTGACAATCCCAAGTCACAGCCCTGACGCATGTCATTCTCACAGGGTGGGTGTTATGGTCGGAAACTCTAATGCCCCAGGCATTTGTTGGTATTTTCACTCCAAATTTTCAGCATGGGTTTTGTGACCCCACACCCATGAACAATGGCAGTATCAGTTTGTTAGCTGAAAGCTGCTTTTGCACAGTGACTACGGCATTTGTCACCACAGGTGTAAAAACACTTTCTGAACAGGATGTGAAAAATTACAGCTGTACTGTTCATGGGGAGGTGTAAAAAATGGCAATGTTGAAAATCTGCAGTAAAAATATTAAAAAAACTGGTGAAGTCATGAGTGTGCGTAGAAACTGTGCAACGTGCACCCGTAATGTAATTAGTTTGGGAATTGTTTACAGCAGATTGTCAACACAGGCATTTTGGGACCTCCAATCATGAACAGTGTCACTGTGATTTTCTTTATCTGTCCCGAACAATGATTTCCACAGCGACCACGATATCTGTGCTGAAAGTGTGAAAACACATTTCGCCATGTTGTGAAAATGACAGCTATACTGTTCACAAGGAAGTGAGAAAAATGCCACTGGTGAAAATCTGGACTGAAAATATTACAAATTCATGAACTTACGAGGTGCGTGGAAACTGTGCAATGCTCACTGTAACACAGTAATTTTTAGGAATTTTTTCACTAAATTTTCAAAATAGCCATTTTAAGACCTCTGCTCATGAACAATGTCACAGTGATTTTCTTAGTGTGTCCCATACATTGATTTTGCACACCGACTGCGCCATTGTGCGTTACATGGGCGGAAACATGTTTGGAGTGAGATGTGAAAAATGACAGCTATACTGCTCATAAGGAGGTGTGGTAAAATGGCAATGTTGAAAACCTGGAGTGAAAATATTGAAAATTTGCAAACTTATGAGCGTGCATAGGATCAGCGCAACAAACGCTCATAAAACAGTCATTTGGGGGAATTTTTTCACCAAATTTTTAACATAGCCATTTTAACACCTTTGCTCATGAACAGTATCACTGTGATTTTCTTAATGTGTCCCATACATTGAGTTCACACACCAATCATGCCATTGTGCACTACATGCATGGAAATACATTTTGGGTGAGAAGTGAGAAATGACAGCTGTACTGCTCATAAGGAGGTGTGGTAAAATGGCAATGTTGAAAATCTGGAGTGAAAATATTAAAAATTTGTGAACTTACTAGCGCGCGTAGGAACAGTGCAATGCATGCTAGTAAAATAGTCATTTTTGGGAATTTGTTCACCAAATTTTTAACATAGCCATTTTAACACCTCTGCTCATGAACAGTGTCACTGTGATTTTCTTAATGTGTCCCAAACATTGATTTCACACACCAACTGCGCCATTGTGCATTACAAGCACGGAAACACATTTTGGGTGAGATGTGAAAAATGACAGCTGTGCTACTCATAAGGAAGTGTGGTCAAATGGCAATGTTGAAAATCCAGAGTGAAAATATTGAAAATTCACGAACCTATGAGCGTGCATAGAAACAGCACAATGCACGCTCCTAAAACAGTCATTTTTAGGAATTGTTTCACCAAATTTTCAACATAGGCTTTTGAGAGCCCACCTTATGAACACTGGCACTGTCATTTCATTAATCAGTCCTGAAAGGTGATTTTGCATAGTGACTGTGAAATCACCCTTCGGGCCCGATGAACGCCATGACAGTGACAGAATTCATGAGGAGGGGTACCAAAAACCCCATGCTGAAAATTTGGTACCAAAATTCCAAAAAATGCCTGAGATATGCAGCAAAGTTGAAAAAACCCTATTCATTGCATTATACAGCTTACAGGCATTTCCTCAGTTCGCGGTCAGCTTTGAAGAGTGCAGACATGTTCCTGGTCCACCAAAGATCATTGCACTGAGCTCCGGAGGTAGGTATGGGGTGAGGTGGGGTGTGGGGAGGCAGGAGTACGCAGTGGGTGGGCGCACAGGTGGGAAAGGGGTGAAGACAGCAGTGAGGAAGGTTTTTTCTTTCAGGTTTATTTTTTTTTATTTGGACCTACGTGGGACGTTTGCCACGCTGGGGTGGGCTCCCTGCGTGGCAGCTGGAAGGCTGTTGGGGAGGCAGTGGAGCCAATGGGGGATTGGGCACCCCCGTTGGGCATAGGACCTGCTGCCATGCTGGGGTGGGCTCCCAGAATTGCACCCGATAGTCCGGGGGGGAACAGTAGAGCTGACGGGGGATTGGGCACCCCCGTCAGCCATACAGTGTGTGCGTGGGGGAGGTAGGAGCACAGAGCACACAATGTGCGTGCGCGCGTGTGTGTGTGTGTGGGGGAGCGCTGCTCACCCAAGCGGTGCTCTCCCTTTTAATTGTATGGCACTGCATTTTGGATCGTCGCACTATGTTTCTTGCACATGTGTGCAAGCAAACATAAAAACAACAGCACCTTCTACATAAATAACACATCCCAGCAGGGCACATTACTGATAGGTGAAAACACAGACAATTTCCAGCAGCCAGGCAACCACTTTCAGAGCCACACAGAAGTTACTATTAGTGTCCCACAGGAAAGGCAAAAGTATGACTCCCACCAGTTCCTGCCAATCACAACTGCTACAACTGAAGTGCCTTCCACAAGTACTGCAGTTTCCCTAGAAATCCCATCAAATAAGGACCCTCTAACAGCCCTAGGCAGAACTGCTATATTTGAATTTATTCAAAGTGCAAAAAACAGCAACACAGTAAAAAAAACAACATAGACATTAACCTGCTGAAATCCTACCGAGAAGCCAATTTCAAAATAACAAAAGACCTACATCAACTAAGCCATACAGTACTAAATAAACTCCTCTGTCACTATTTTATGAATGTTAAGAAAAAATACAATACACCCTATGAACCACTAACACTACAAGCAACATTTCAGAGCACAGAGAGATTCTTAAAAGAACATAATTACCCTGAGTCTTTAGCAACCACTCCGCACCTCAAAACGACCAGACAATTTCTGAAATCAAAGCAAAAGCAACTTAAGAGCCTAGGTAAATGATGCAAATCAAAAGCAGCAGATGAACTCACTGATCAAATTATTGATGAGCTGTACAAGAAAAAGCAACTTGGCCCAAACATGCCAGACTCTCTTATCAATAGCATGTGGCTTACAATCAGCTTATATTTTGGATTAAGAGGCAACACAGAGATGCATGCATTCTACTGGGGGGAATACAGAATTAAAGCAAGATGAGAACTGTAAAAAATATCTACAATACAATTAAGAACGACAAACTAAAACCTGGTAACGGGCAAACCCCAAATATTACAGAAAGCTTTAACCTAGAGCATACAAAGTACCTGGCAACCCAGCGAGATGTCCTGTTAATATCTATGAACTTTACAAAATGAAAAGGCCAGAAAAGACCTTACATCCAGACTCACCAATCTTCCTTTCTGCCAATACCTCGGCACAACAGCAGCAAGCTGGAGCCTGGTATAAAAATCAGCCTATAGGCATAAACAAATGATCAAACATAGTCAAAAATATGATATTGACTGCAAATGTGGACACAGACAAATACGCTAATGAATCATTCAGCCTGAAAGCATCTTGTCCAAAAACTGTGTGACAATGGGGTGGCACCCACCGAGATAATACAAATCTCTTGACATAAGCAGCTTCAGAGCTTAAATGAATATTCAAAGCTGAATGAAGAGAAACAAATGAAAATCTGGAAACTACTGAGTGGGACTGAAACTGAAGAAGCTTGCGAACCAGTCATTTAAAAAGCAAAACTACCTCCACCTCGATCAGATTACGAAAATCTGATAGTAGCCTGCTTTCACACGCCCACAACAAACACCGACCATGTAATCTTCAACATAATCCAAGGTAAGTCAAACAGAAAATATTGTATAACCCCCAAATAAAATTAAAAAATTAGCCAACAGCTTCCACCCTGTTGTCATATCTCCACACATTTCTTTTAATTTTTTATTTAGTTTTTGTTGACCAGGTAAGTGCACTAGACAAATCCTGCCTATTTTCAGGCACGACTCGGGGGAGAGGGATACAGATGAATGCCAACTGACCTTGAACCAGATTAAGCTGTTGGTGGTATGTTTTTTAGTGAATAGAGAAATTTGGCCAGGACACGGGAAATTCCCTACTCTTTTCAATAACTGCCATGGGATCTTTAACATCTACCTGAACTACCACCAATCCAGGCAGATGGGACCTCGGCTTAACGTCTCATCCGAAAGACGGCACCTCAGAAGTGCCTCTCCCCTCTCATGCTGCACTACAGTGTCAGTACTGGGATATTAACCCAAGTGCAGATGTGGGAACTGAACCCACAGCCCTCTGATCTCCTGGAGCCCAGAGGTGAGTGTGCTACCCTCTGAGCCACTGACATTGACATCCATACTTACCTGCCACCCACTCAACGCCACACCCTCACCCATTCAAGAAAAAAAAGTCAATAAAAAATACAAAGCAAAACAATTAACCAAAACTGTTCTTTTTAATTTTTCTTCACAGGAAATAAAAATGAAACACATAATAAAAGAAGACCGCAAGTACTCAGCTCTGACACAGACTCTGACTGAGGCCTACACACAAATCATCACTTGTAGCCCACTGTACGCAGTCATTCAACAAAGAAGAAATACACCGTCAAACATCATTCCAAAAATTGGATGGAAACCTTAAGCAATATAAAAGACACTAAAAAAAACTGTCTGACAAAGCAAAAGAACTGAATATTGATCCACGGTACTGTTAAATAACAGCTCAAGGAACTCTACAAACATTAACTACCCACTGGAAAAACTCAGTGCAAAAACAGACTGTTCCTTTTCACATAATTTCTAGCAAAAAAGGACTATGAAGAAGGATTAAATCATTTGAAAGAACTACCAAGCAAAGGACAAAACCAAAAAGAAAAAAACACACTGATGTACCTTATTGTTACTTAAAAATCTGTTCATATTCACTGTTATAAAACCTATAGCATTCATAACAGCAGTGTGGGTGTTTTTCAAATGTCAGATTTCTTTCTTTATATATCCACATTGCAGCGAACCTTGTGTTATTTCTCACAGCAGGGTAACTATGAAAACCATCAATCACTTTTTTCTCCACCCAGCAACTCATACGTACAGATAAAAAAAATGCTGTAGACATAAACAGTTAGCTTAACTCTATGAAGCAATTGGACAGTGACAGTATATACAACACAGCTAAAACTCATGTTTCTATGACTGACAAAACCTGAAAATGTTATATTTTCAATGACAGCAGTGGATGGAGGGGCATTGGTACTGGTAACTGTGTGAGCACAAATAAGCACCTAATGTAGACCAAAGGACAGTGTAATATCATATAAATACCTATAATGTCAATGCAACTATCTATAACACAGCATACCCCACAACTGTCGCTATAGCAATTGGAAGTTAGCATTAGGGGTGGGGGGAGGTGAAAACTTGCAAAAAGTAGCCAATGACCTCAAATCATATCATACAGAGACAGTGCTACAAGCAAACAAGTTCTTGTGCTCAGAATAACTGAATCAAATGCATATTTAAATATAACAGCAGTCTAACTCCGGCAAGATAAACTGCTTTTTTTTGTAACTAATGTGCACTACTTTTAAAAAACTGTTACTTAAACCCCATCAAACACCAATGTTATATGCACATTCTTGTTTAACTGTTATTTCAAGATTTTCAGTCACTATGTTGAACACCAACTGTTAAAGTTCTTTGAGCATTTACCTTTTGCAGTCTTCTTTGCAGTCCAATGCACCACACAACCGACAGAAAACCTCCCGCATCTCACATGCTTCATGCTCTTTGGGCACTAGATCCAGCCACAGATATAAGTAAGCATTAAGCCACGATGAAGGTAGCATCTAATGGTGGATTAATGCATGGTTGGGAGGGCGTACAATGGCTAACCATGCATTAATCACCATTGGGCTCTTTCAACAGTGGCTTAATGCTTGCTTGTAACATGACTTTGAACACTATGTTACTTATGCCATTTATTTTGACACTCTCAATAGAATAATAAACACACAGTTTGATATTTTCTCATTTCTGTGTTGCACTTTCTGGACTTTTCACTGACTGCCATTTATATAGTGATGCTGTCATAACTGTGCCACCCATAATTATTAAGAAAGTATGTTTGAACATTTCTGACTCACATTCATTCAGATCTCCACAGCTATTTCTCTCATGGGCGCCGTGGGAGGTCTATCAGATGCTCGTTTCTCTGTTCCGGTATCTGAGACGCAACTCATTGACATGTGTGGATACCTTTTCTGTGTCTGCAGCGCATCGCTCTGATATGGTCACGTCCCATCTTTCCTGCCCGACCTTCTCTTGCACCTTGCTTGCTTCAGTCACTGAGTGCCAGCTCTTACCGGTCTTGTTCATCACTTTCCCACAGCACTACTTGCACTTTGCCATCCCATCGACTTTTGCCGACTGCAGATTCACACACACCTGATTTTTGCCTTACGAGCTGTCTTGGAGTGGGTTGTCCTCCGGACCCGTTTCCCCCCTTGCTCCTCTGTCATCCTGCACGTCACTAGCCTCTGCCCTGTGCACTGCTACAGAGTCTCAGTGACTGCTCCAGAGAGACAATCATCGGCATTGAGAGCCAGTCAGTGGGATACAGGTCGACATTATATGATGTGCTGCTTCTCAAGCTGTGTGGATCTCTTTGGTATTTCCCTTTGAGGATGGCATTATTGCTGGATTAATGCGGCTCCAAAGTGTACCATGTGATCCATTCTGCCCAATCACTTCCCTTTATTTGAACTCCTGATGTTTGCCATGTTACAACAAACATTTTGTCAATGCTGAATGTTTGCTTGCTGGTATGTTGTTGGAAATGCAGGAGTTAGACAGATGCAAGTAGGAATGGCAATGGATATTGAACTTCCGTAACCCCAGCTCCACCCTGCAGAGATGGACAGGCATAGGGGTATGCATTTGGGTTGTTGCTCATAGCGTTCATGCCATTTCACCTCACCCTATCCTGCACAAGTGTTGAGGTGTGCCCTGGGTGTTCAGCTTTCACAGTCACCCCACTCCATAAGGACATATGCTGAAATGGGGGCAATATAGGAGAATGGGGTGAACTCTGGGGCTGAAGAGTCCAAGGCACACCGATGCCTGTCACTGGCTGCAGGGGTGTATGGGTGGGGGGTGGAAATGGCATGTGAGCATTACAGTCAGCAATCCAAAGGCACACCCTGATGCCTGTCAGTCTGGTACAGGGTGGACGTTAAGGTTGTAGAAACCCTAACATCCTGGACGTAGCTCAGTACTTGCAGTACAAATTTTCAACATGGCCTTTTGTGACCCCACCTCATGAAAGCATTTGGGACCTCTTCTCATGAACTGTGGCACTGTGATTTTGTCGATGTGTCCGAACTTTGAGCTCCCTTCATGACCGTGCCATTGTCGCCAGATGTACAGTACAAAAACACAGATTGGGCAGGATGTGAAGAATGACAGCTGTACCATTCGTAGGGAGGTATGAAGAGATGGCAATGTTGAAAATCTGTAGTGAAAATATTAAAAATGCTTAAACTTCGGCGTCGAGGAAGTTGTGCAACTCATGCGCATAACCAGTCATTTGGTGGAATTATTTCACCAAATTTTTAACATAGGCATTTGATGACCTCTTCATGGACACTGTCACTATGATTGTTTTAATTTGTCCCAAACATTGATTTCCCACAGTAACCGTGCTATTCTGTGCAGATGTCTAAATGCATATTTTGGGCAGGATGTGAAAAATGACAGCTATACTGTTCATAAGGAGGTGTGAAAAATGCCAATGTTGAAAATCTGAAGTGAAAATACTACATATTTGTGAAGTTATGAGGTGCATGGAAACTGCACAACCTGCGCTTATAACACAGTCATTTTATGGACGTTTATCACCAAATTTTCAATATAGGCATTTTTAGGACCTCTGCTCATGAACAGTCACTGTGATTTTACATACGACCATACATAAAAATATAGAACATGTCTGAACCTGCCAGCAGAACAGACCAATCGGTCTATTTAAGTCTACCTGAGTGTGCAGCTAGCACCCTAGATTGCAACTGCCCCAGCCTCTTCCCTCTCAGTTTCCTCCCCATGCCCCCTGACTCTTCCTCTTGCTTGATCAAACTCCTTCTTAAAGCTATTGACTGTTCTAATATTACCACCCCTCTGCAGCACAATCCAACTAGAAACCACCCTCTCAGAGAAGTAGTGCCTCCTTATTTCCCTCTTGAAATGTCCCCCTTCCAACCTTAGTCCATGCCCCCTCGTCTCTCTTCCACTCCTCAGTTTAAACACCCCCTCAGTACTAGGTTTATTTACCCTCCCAGGTATTTAAATGCTTCAATCATATCCCCCCATCCCTCCTCTCCTCCAGTGTGTACATGTTCAGATCCTTCAGCCTAACTTCATATTCCTTTCCTTCCATCATCTTTAACATTTTTGTTGCCCACCCTTACACCTCCCCTCCAGTAACTTTATATCTCTCCTCAGGTATGGCCTCCAGTATAGCACACAGTACTCAGGTACAGTCTGACCAATGATCTGTAGAGGTAGGATCACATCCCTGTGTCTGGATGAGAATCCCCTCGCAATGCACCTCAGCATCCTGTTTGCCTTTGCTGCTGCTCTCCTGCACTGGACCAAGTTGTTAATGCTCCCAGTTACCAAACCCCTAGGTCCTTCTCCTCCTCTGTGATCCCCAACCTCATTCCCAACCAATAGTGCCTCTTCTGGTTCTTAGCCCCGAAGTGCATCACCTAACACTTCTTTGCATGGAATCCTAGCTGCCACTCCACCGATCATGTCTCTAGTTTGGTTAGGTCCCCCTGCAATTTTACCCATCTGTCCTCTTCATCCACCACCACCCCCAATTTGGTATCATCTGCGAACAGACTAACCCTGCTCCCCAGTCCATGTGCTATATCAAAGATAAAGAGCCCAAATAGCACCTTGGCCCAGCACTGACTCCTGCGGCACCCTGCTTGTCACTGCTTTGGGTGCTGAGAGCTCCCCCACCACCACCCTCTGCACCCTCTCCTGGAACCAGTTCTCTATCCATTTAGTCAGCTTTTTTCCACCCCCACTGCCATCAGCTTCCCTCCCTGGTCTCCATGAGGCACTGTATCAAAGGCCTTACTGAAGTCCAAGTACAGGACATGTATGCCGCATGGCCCCTGTCGAACTCCCTTGTCACCCAGTAATAATACTCTATTAGGTTGGTTTGACAAGACCTCACTGAATAAACCCATGTTGCCACCCTTCTTGACCATTACTCTCCAGAATGCCTGGCCCTCCTTCAATATAGCCTCCATAAACTTACCCACTATGGACATGAGACTGACTGGTCAATAATTTCCTGGCTGCTCCCTAGGCCCACTCTTGTGTATGGCCACCACATGGGCCACCCTCCAGTGCTGAGACACCCCATTTCAGGGAGGTGTTGAATAGCTCTGTCAGCTGCTCAGCCAACAGCTCTGCCATCTCCCTTAGTACCCTGGGGTGGATGCCATCGGGACCTAGTGCCTTGTCGACCCTCACTGCCCTAAGCCCCTCTAGCACCCTACTCCCTGTGATCACTTTGTCTGTCACCTCCTCCCCCCCTTTCCCCACCCCATGCTGGTAGTGGACCATCCCTCTCCTTAGTGAAAATGGAGCAGAAGTATTTATTTAGAATTTCTACTTGCTCCTCCCCCCTTTTCCACCCAATCCTCTCCCCACTTTATCCTCACAATATGTTCCTTACACTTCCTCTTTTCCTTGAGATACCTAAAATAGTCCTTTTCCCCTCCCTTTATGCCCTGTGCTAACCTTATTTCCCCAGAGGCCTTAGCTTTTTTCACTCTCCTGGCAATCTCCCTTGACCAGCTCCTGTAAGCCTCCTTATCCTTTCCCTTCGCTGTTCTCCTGTACTTCTGGTATGCAGTCCTCTCTGCCCTCACCCATTGCAGCAATTTCTTGTTCAGCAAGCATGGTTTCTTGGCCTGCTCTTCTTACTCCTGGCCCTGGTGCAGGGCCACTGTGGCCTCTATTAGCCCAGTCTTTATGACTCCCCACTTCTGTTCTGCATCCATCCCGGTCTTATATCCTGCAGTCTCCCTTGCAGTATTGCTCACATCCTGCCAAACTCCACCCTACTAAAGTCCACCACCTTAGTGCCGTGTCTCCTGTCTCCCTGCCCAGTGCAAGAATGAACCACACTGTTTGGTGGTAGCTACCCACTAATGGGTCGTCCACCCTTACCTCCCTCACCACCTCCCCATTTGCCAATACTAGGTCCAGAGTGCTACCCAGCCTTGTAGGCCCACTTACCAATTGCATCAGAAGGCCATCCTGGAATGCAAGAGCACCTGCTCCCTGGTACTGTTAGTGGTCAGGGTGCTCCAGTCAACCCCTGGTAGGTTAAAATCCCCCACTATCACCCCACTCCCCCTTCTACACACCCTCCTTATCTGCTCTGCCAACTCCCCATCCAGTTCCCCAGACCGGGCTGGTGGTTTGTACACCACTCCCAGTCTCAGCTTTCTGCTCTTGTAGTCCAGGAGCTGCACCCAAAGCACCTCTGTCCTCTCCTCTTCTCCCTCATCCCTTATGCAGATCCCTTCCCTCAAATAGAGTGCAACACCCCCCAACCCCCTGGTTCCTCCTGTATATCCTGCATCCTGGGATTGGCAAGTTTCAATCATGGTACTCTGTGGCCCAAGTCTCTGTCACTGCATCAATGTCCACCTTCCCCTCTGAAAGGAGCACGTGAAGCTCTGCAATTTTGTTCCCCAGGCTTCTTGCATTGAGAGAGACCACCTTACGCTCGTACCCCTCCTTCTCCTCACTCTTCTCCTTGGCCTGTGTCCCTTCTCCCGGTAATCTGCACCCTTTCTCCTCCTTATTCTTACTGGTTGGTGGTGCCTTCTGTATTACACTCAGACTACTCTGCCCACCCCCTCCCAGGGTTACTACACCTCCACCTTTACCTATATCTGGGGGAGAGGGTGAGCTCATTAGGCTCCCCTGTCTGGACCTTTCTACCAACCTCAGTCTTTTGGCCACCCCACTAGTTTAAATCCACCTTAGTAGAGATATATCCCTCTAATCCCACCTTTAATACTCCCTTCCCCTCCCTGCTCAGAGTGTGGCCTGTCCCCAGCGTATAAGTCACTATTCCCCAGAACCTCCCTCAGTTAGTCACTAACCCATAATTATTGGTGTGCTTTCCAATCCCTCAGCTACTTGTTGAACTTCTCAATCCTAACCTTTCCTCCCCGTGCTTGCACATGGTACTGGGAGTACCTCTGAGAATGCTACCAACTCCCCCACCCCCTCACACTGCCTGCCCAACTCCTCGAACCTCCCCCTCACTACTTCCACAGTCTCCCTCGTCAAGTCATTTGTACCCACATGCAACACTAAATGAGACTTCTTCCTCCCCTTTGTGGCACACTTGAGCAGTGCCTGCCCTTCCCCTCCTGCAGTCAACCCGGGGATAGCTTCAACCCAAATACAGCTTTGCCTTTTCCCTCTTCCACCCTATCTCACCCCTTTCAGTATAGAATCCCCCAGGACGAGTACCCCCCTGTCCCTTACCCCCTTTCCCTTTTAATGCCCCTTCCACCATCCCAGTATTCATTCTTCCCTGCCCCTTACTTCCTCCAGCTGCACCCTCTGTGACTTCTGTATCTGCTCCCCCTACTTCCACCTCACCCTTTTTCTCGGCCTTATTCCTCCCATCCCCCTTGAACCTCTTCCCAGTCTGACTACTTACTACTGGGCTTCCCATATTGACTTCCCCTCCTCCCCTGCTGATTTCCAACCCCTCTCCTATCCCCATTATTGTCGATTAACAGCCCCCATTCCCTTTGACCCCAATAGTGATGACCCTCCCACCCTTCCCCTTCCTATAGCCTTCTTTCCTCCAGTTACCCCCTCCTTCCTTACTAGCCCCCCTTGTACTCTTTCGTCCTCACTATCTCTTCCCTACCTGTTGCCATTCCTGTCATGCCCGCTTGTCCTCCCCTTCAGTATGTTCCTGCTCCCTTCTCTCTCCCATAGTAGAGACTCAAATCTATTCCTAGTCGATCATCCTCCTACATCTCTTCCCCTATCAGTTACCCCCTCCTACTTGTTCCCCTCCATGCCCCCCCGGTCCCAACCCTGGTCCTTCCCTACCCGCAGCCATCTGCTCTCTCCTCTGGTACTCCTCGTGGTCTCTTTCTCCCCCATCAGGAGGCCTCCCCTCGCCTCGGACACCTCCTCCCTTCTCCTCTCTTTTATGATACTGCCTCTGATACTGGGGCCAGTTTCAGTCCCTAGTTTTACTTCCCCATCCCCCCTTGCCAACCCCTATCCCCCCCAGCCAGGATGCCTACCATACTCATCTGCCCTGCCACTTAGATTCCTCCCTAACCTCCACAGTTCCTTCCTCAAACTAGCCAGTTATCTACAGACCATACACCCCCCCATCCTCCAAGCCCAGTCCAGGATCATGACAGAACCACACCCTGTACACCCACCACCCTTCCAAAGATGCCTGCCCTATTGACATGTGGCACCTGCCCCATTTTGGCTCCCATCTTGTGCTACTGGCTCTTACTCCAGGTTTCTGTACCCTACTACAACTGTTAGGCCCCTATTTACTCAAATTCCTGTTTCCCCAACACTAGTTCCTCTACTGGCCCCTTGCTGACCGGGTTAATTCAGTCTCAAATCTCATCCATTAGATACTGCATTACCGTAGCAATCCTAAAGCCTCCTTGTCCATTTTTCACCCCTCATCTATCATACTTTTGTTCTCGCCCTCATATAGTTTCACTTAGCCCAGTTAGAAATCCTATTGCACTCAAAGTATTACTCAGCTCAGAGAAATAAACAGAACAAATAAATATGTATTATTACAGCAATCCTAACAGTATAGCTCAATACTTAGCTCAGTCAGAGAAATTAAAAGAACAACTAAATCTGCATTATTACAGCAATCCTAAAAGTATCCAATCATTGCTTTTTCTCTACCCCAGAGACTCTGCTATAATATAGGACCACACAGGACCCTGTGTGGGAGGGTGGGGAACTCTAAAGTCCCAACAGAGCTCCATTGAGTTTGCTCACTCCCCCCCTCTCTCACTCGCTCATTCTGTTTCTCCCAGCGCTGCAGGCTGCCCTTTTGTACTGGGCTCCTGCCTGCATTGGCACCTTTTTCTGCCCACAAAGAAATCCACTGCTATCCCGACAGAGGTCCGTTGAGCTCGCTTACTCCTCTTCTCTCACTTGCTCATTCTTAATCTATCCCAAACACTGATTTCCCACAGCAACCGGGCTATTCTGAGCTGGAAGTGTAAAAGCACATTTTGGCCAGGATGTGAAAAATGATAGCTGTTCTGTTCATAAGGAGGTATGAAAAAATGCCAGTGTGCCATCTGGCATGAAAATATTACAAATTTGCAAAGTTACAAGAGAGGGTGGAAACTGAGCAATGCACTCTTGTAACACAGTTATTTTATGGACTTTCATCACCAAATTTTCAACATAGGCATTTTAGGACCTGTGCTCATGAACAGTGTTAATGTCATTTTTTTAATCTGTCCTGAAAACGGATTTTCCACAGCAACCACGCAATTCTGCGCTGGAAGTGCGAAAACACATTTCAGCCAGGATGTATAAAATGACAGCTGTACTGTTTATAAGGAGGTGTGGGAAAATGATAATGTTGAAAACCTGGAGTGAAAATAGTACAAATTTGCAAAGTTACGAGCGTGTGTGGAAACTGTGCAATGCACGCTTATAAAACAGTCATTTTTTGCTTTTTTTGTACCAAATTTGCAACATAGGCTTTTTTGAGAGCCCACCTCATGAACAGTGGCACTGTCATTTCATTAATCGGTCCCAAAAGGTGATTCCGTGCAGTGACCATGAAATCACCTTTCAGGACTGAATAATGCCATGACAGTGACTGAATTCATGAAGAGGGATCCGAATAACCCCATGTTGAAAATGTGGTTCCAAAATTCCCCAAAATGCCAAGATATGCACCAAAGTTGAAAAAGCCTATTTATGCCATTATACAGCTTACCGGCATTTCTTCAGTTTGTGGTCGGCTGTGAAGAGTGCTGACATGTTCCCGCTCCACCGAAGATCGTCAAACCAGGCACTGAAGGTAATTATTTGATGGGGGTATGTGGGGAGGCAGGGTGTGCAGAGGGTGACTACGGCTTGGGGGAGGGGGCACGAGACACCACGAGGGACCATTTTCATGGTTTCAGCGAGAGGAAAAAAAGACATTGTGGGAAGGTTTTTGTTTCTCAGGTTTGTTTTTTCCACACTGGGATGGGCTCCCAGTGTGACACCTGCGTTTTGGGAAAGGGGGGACTGAAGCCAATTGGGATTGGGCTCCCCCATTGACATAGAAAAACTGTTTGGGGGACATGATGCCGAGGGGGATTAGGCATCCCTCTCTGCACACAACAAATGGAGGGGTATTATGCCGATGGGGAGTGGGCTCCCCCGTCGGCAAATGAACTGGGTCAGGGGCATGCCAACAAAGAGATTGGGCACCCCTGTTGGCTTTCATGGGGCTCTGAGGTGGCATTGCCACTGCCTCATTGACAGAATGTTACACCAGGCAAGGGACCGCCCTGCAATGATGGGTCGCTCCCTCATTGCAGTGGAATGGTTGATGCTGCAATGGCGAGGTGGCCCTTCATTGCAGAGGCAAAATTGCTACAAATTGGTGGCACTCTGCAGAACCAGTGTCATCAGGACACTGGGCCTGCATTGGCTGAGCACTGCCAAGCCCAACAATGCAGTGCCGGCATTGGACACCACAGTGCTGCACCTCCACAACCCGCTTCTCTCCTAAGCTACCACATAATGTGTCTCACGCATTCATGCAAGCAAACATAAAAAACACCCCCCCAAAAAAAAAATCTTTGAGCTCTTCAGGTCTTAGATCCACAAACACTGAGTCCAAACCTCACTTTTAAAGTCCAAAGATCTTTGACCTCTTCCAGACCCAATCCACAGTATGTAATGCAGCAAATCCCCCATCAGCTGTCAACACCGAGTCCCTCCTCAACAAATCCTCTTCGAACTTGTCATACTCTAATTCCATTGGAATCCACACAACCACTCGAGAAAAAAAAATTTGACTTCTTCTTGCCCCAGTCCCGCATCACACTCGCCACTGGTCCCTAAGCATCCAGCATCCCAATCCACTGTCAGGGAATCCAACCTTCGAGCTCTTCATGCCCCAATTTACAACAAAATGCAAAACCACAACCATGAAATAAAATAACCATCTTCGGGCTCTTCATGCCCCAGTCATTGATTGAAAATAAACAAAGTGCCACACCATCATAATTTCATCATTGACAGCCTACACCTTTCACGATGCCGCCGATCACAAAACTCTTCACCACTGCCGTCATTCTGTCAAGCCGCACCTCCCAACACCTATTCCCACTGCACGAAACTCCTACTCCGTCGACTGCACAGGGCCCACTTAGAAAAAGGCCCTTTCAACACTCCACCTGGAATGAACTGAACAAATCTGCATCATAAACCCCAAACCATGCCCAAGCCACTCCCACAAATGCAACGCAATTGCACGGACCAATCAAACACATTTTCCCACACTCCTCCAATCAATAACTGCACAGAATCCCCTCCATTCACAAAACTCACAGCCAATCACATCTTATACACACACACACATATCACTCAAAATGTAAAACTAAGCAATACTGACCCACCACATTACAAATAATTTCACACAAATTCACTTTTAAAAGAAATAAAAAAAAATTGCCCATTGCATAAATTGGGCATGTGATGGGCTTCAGTGGGATACATGAATTATTTGAACTCGCAGTGTGAGTCCTCGGTACCTCACTCATGGCTCCGCCACTCGTGAGGTCAACAGAGGTCACACGCTGCTCATTGAAATAAATCATGTATCCCACTGAAGCCCTTCACATATCCCCTATATACTCCAGTTCATGCATGCGCAAACTGGAGTATATGCCACTCCCCTCTAGCACCCTTTCACCTCTCCTCAGTCTCCTAAGCCTGTCACATTTCAGGCATGCAAGCTGGGAGGCAAGAAACAAAAAACTGAGAAATAAACAGAGCCAGCAAGGTTCATCTCGGGTCTCATGAAAACCAATCTGCAAGTACTGTATTTGGAGCAGCTCAGTTTTCATCAGAGAGGTCTTGCATGCCACTCCTGAAAAGAGATACAAAAGTTGAACATTTTGTTCTCTTCCTGTATCATCCATAGATCCCATGTATGCTCTTTCGAATCTGCCTCTCTATTATATGATGACTCTGCATGTACTAAATACCTGCATGGACTAACACATGACAGAGATGTAGGTTAAGTAAGGGAGAGCAAAAGATGGTGTGTGGTTATGCTGGAATAAATGCACACCCCTGAACAGTGCAGTTACTGCAGGCTACATTATAATACCTTCATAACATCAGGTTCGGAACACATAGGAAAGGGGATTAAGCATTATGTATATTTGTATGCATGTTGTATAGTTGCATCTACATATGTATGTATGTACTGTATGTATGTATGTATGTATGTATGTACAGTATATAGCATGAACAATCCTAAATTGCAAAATTGTGAACAATCCTAAATTGCAAAATTGTTCCATGCCCCAGGAACATTGATAATTTTGCTCATCATTAGAAAATATGGTAATATCATGCTTTTTGTACAGTTAGCACCAATGTTACAGGTTGGCTGACCAGTTCCTATAAACAGGTGTACTGTAGGTGACATTAGTTTGATTATGGTATGTTTAATTGGCTGTCAGACAACAGAAACATGCTTCATAAAAGATCACAAGGCAAGCAGAACAATTCTGGTGTTACTTTCAAGTCACTTAAATATGATTTGTATGTGGTTATAAATCACATCAGCATGCAGTGCATCCATCTTCATGTCAGGGTAAGGTGTGTGGGGGTGGAAGTACTGATCAATAATTAAACTGAAATAGCTGATCAGTCTGTAAGATGAGAATTGTTTACAGTTGTCCCAGGATAAGTGGAGGACAGATTGAAAGGAGCCAAAGGATGTTCCCGGAAGGGCATGTCATTTCTGCCAAGTACAGTCATGATACTTTACATTCATGGCATGTTTTTCTTGCTTCTTATTTAGTAGTGATTGCCTTCTGCTGTCCTTTTTATGCAGAACCTTACTTGAAAGGCTTCCATATGGAAATTGACTTGGGGGAGGCATATCATTCATATCGCAGATGTCATGCTGCTTCTTCCCTCAGATTGCATTTGCCTAGACCTGCACTCAGAGCTATTTTGAGAGTCTCAGATTTCAGTTATCCATTTTTTTCTTCACTGCTGTGAAAGCATTTCTGAGCTAATCAATAGGCGAGTTTTACTTTTGCTTAGCCCTTGTGTTACATAGCCTATTGAAATTTGGGACACAATCTCTAAGCTTTCAAAAGCTACTGTGCATTGAATAACTTGCCATTTTCAGCTCTATTTTACCAAAGGTATAGGCACTACTATATAGCTACCACTGCTATGGTACCAGTTTAAGCAGAAGAAATGGTTAAATGAAATAGTTCATGTAGACTAAAGTGTAGCAGAGTTGAGGGCACTGTAATCTTTCGGCTGCAAGGCTGTGGGTTCAAGTCCCCCTCTGAGGAGTGTGACTTGATCTCATCATAGCCAAAGTTGACACTGCATTAACATATTGTACTGGAAGGGCACTGCACTGGTAACAATATGCATTTGCTGCATGTAATTGTTTTGCATTCTTAATAGATGCTCTGGTGTTTGTACAGTACGTACATAGATAGTCCATGCTCTGTCAATGGCTCATTCATCAGTGTAAGCACTTAATGTTACTGTATGTATGTACTGTAAGTAGATAGGTGTGTATTGCATGTATGTACAGTATGTATGAAAAGAGCTATGCAAAACCAAATTCTGTCCTATTGTTTTTCCAAGGTAGATTGCCGAAAATTTCACTAAGTTCATTCCCTTATGGGGGGGGGGGGCATCCTTACTTTCACTAGGTTTAACCTGCACAGTATGCCTTGCAACACAATCTCCTTTTAGCTGAGCTAGTGAAACATGTTTTTCAGGGCACTTTCTAATGCAATATACTTTATTCTAAACATCCCTTATTTTGAGACATGATTCTTCTCTTTTTAAATAATTCAATTATCATTGGAATTTAATTTTCTCTGGCAAAGAGATGGCAGCATAATGACTGATAAAACAGATCTTTTTTTTTTTCCAACTATTTTTGCCTCCGGTCACGGCTCGAGGAACCTCTCTCAGGCATCTTCCCTGGTTCCTGCCCACCTGAGGCCCCTTCTACTGTGCCTCCTCTCTCCCCCCCCTTCCTGCAGCCAGCACCCCCAGTTTAACCCTTAATTTAATTGTGCAGTGTCAGTGGCTCAGTAGGTAGCACACTGGCCTCTGAGGCTGGGAGATCAGAGGGCTGTGGGTTCAGTTCCCACATCTGGCACTTGGGTTAATATCCCAGTACTGACACTGCAGTGCAGCATGACAGGGGTGCTGCACTGTTGAGGTGCCGTCTTTCAGATGAGACGTTAAAAAACCGAGGTCCCATCTGCCTGGATTGGTGGTAGTTCAGGTGGATGTTAAAGATCCCATGGCACTTCTTGAAAAGAGTAGGGGAATTTCCCCAGTGTCCTGGCCAAATTTCCCTCATTCACTAAAAATACCACCAACAGCTTAATCTGGTTCAAGGTCAGTTGGCATTCATCTGTATCCCCCTTCCCCCAGGTCGTGCCTGAAAATAGTCAGAAATTGTCTAGTGCACTTACCAGGTCAACAAAAGCTAAATAAATAAACCCATGCAGGGTGGGTCGCCCCTCATCTTGGGTGCTCTTGCATGTCAGACTCTGGCTTGCAGGTAAGGGCCTGGGTGGAGGACCTGGAAGGCCAGTTGGAGAGAGCCCGGCAGTGGGCATGGGGAACAGGTGCCATCTCCTGTCCCACGAGCTGGTGTTTTCCCTGTTCTGCACTCTCCCTCCCATATATGGTGCATCCCCCAACACTCAGCACATGACAACCCTGCCTGTGTTGGCACCTAGTTATGTGCCGCACAGATTGCTGCAATGCCACTGGTCTCCATCAGGTGTTGCTGGCATGCCGGGTCATCCCCTCCCCCTTGCATCCCACGGAGGAGAGCACCACAAGAGCAGTCATCCTCAACCCTACCCCTGCCGACCCCCGGTGCCCCGAGATAACTCCTGAACCCGGGTCGCTGGTGTAGCATGAGGTGTGGCATCCAGTGCCTCAGCCCTCAGCGCCACTGGGCCAGCCTGATAAAACAGATCTTGAAACATATTATGGTGGCATCCAGGACTGTTCCAGATTCAGGCCCCAAATCACTGAAGGAGTTCTTTTAAGCGAGTAGCACAGTAATACTGTACATAGCATACAGTACCTTTTAATTGTTCTTTCTGCTCTCATGTATTCAAAGCACCCATGAACCAGAGGAAAGACCAGGAAGAGTGCAGCTAGGTACAGAAATTATTTTTCCAAAAAGTGTCTTAGATGTGAAAAATGCTTGCTCCTAAGAAACATGAGCTGCCTAACATATTTCACACTCTCATAGTACTTTAATGTGAAACATGTTAGGCAGCTCACATCTCTTTGGAGCTTGTGTTTTTATATCTGAGACATTTATTGGCAGAGTACTTCCAAGCCCCTGACATCCTGGGAATAAAAGAAACCTGGCTTAAACCCACCATACCAAACTCTGCATGTGCTCTCCCGGGCTATGACCTCCTTAGGCTTGATCGCCCAGGAAAAAAGAGGGAGGGGGGGTGGCATTCTGGTCTATTATAAAAGCCATCTTAACTTGTCAGTGCTACCCTGTCTACAACCTGTGCAGTCCCCTTGTGAGTTTCTGCACATGGTGCTGTTTCTCAGGATGACCAAAAAGATACATGTTGTATTCACCTACAATCCCCCAAGGGGCGGCCTGGAGGGGCTGTCTGTCCTCTTGGATACTGTAGGTGCTGTGACCCGACATAATGAACTAATTATTCTAGGTGATCTCAACCTAAACTGGCTTGGTTGCAACTCCAAAGCATATGAACCACTCCTTGCTGGTCTCTCCCTGTCTCAACTGATTAAGGAGCCTACTAGATGCCCACCCATTGGTGGAGGGAGCTCTCTCCTGGACTGGGTCATGACAAATCGACCAGAGAGGATCAGCTCATCAGGCATCCTCTCTGACTCCATCTCAGACCACTCCCCCATGTACTGGGTGTGGAAGATTCCTTCTCTGAAAATCCCACATAAAATTATCCAGGTCCAAGACTACTCAAGGTTTGATCTTGGCTCCTACCATGCTGATCTCCAGCATGCTGACTGGTCAGCAGTATGGAACGCACAGGACTCCTCATCAGCAGCCCATCACTTCCTCACTGCATTCAGGGTGCTGCAGGATAAACATGCTCCCCTCATCAGATGGAGGGTCAGGGGCTCGGTGACAAAGTGGCTGCAGAGCAGTCTGCTAACCCTTATGAAGTACAGAGATAAGTGCTGGGCAAAATTCAAGGCCATGGCAGAACAGGCCATATTTCTGCAGTACAGGATGCTCAGAAATCAGTGTAAGAAGGCTATTAGGTGGCCAAAGGGGAATTTTGGAAATCTGTGCTGCTGCGCACAGCTAGGGACCCCAGGAGGTTCTGGAGAAACATTAAGAATATAGTCAGTGGGACCCTGAGCAGTGAGACCTTGGATATGATCATCGATGGTGCCAGTTGCAACAACTCCCTGACCATCGCAAATGCATTCAACCAATACTTCTCGGACCTATTTACCTTTACCTCATCACTCCCCCATGGGGAAGGGGAGAAGGGCGAAAAATGGGCCGCACCATCCTCATCTTACCCACCCCTTCTTTTTAAGGTGGTGGCTGTGCAAGAGGTGCAGATACTGCTCTCAAGTCCCTCCCACTTCTCAAGTGCTGGACATGATGGATTGGAGCCGAAACTTCTGAGTCTTGGTGCCAGTGAGATTGCCCCCATGGTAACCCATATCTTCAATCTGTCCCTGTCATCAGGTGTCATTACGGAAGTATGAAAAGTTGCCAGGGTGGTCCCAATACTTAAACAAGAAAACCCCAAACTCATAGAAAACTACAGTCCAATATCCATACTGTCAGCGGTCAGCAAACTTCTTGAGAAGGTTGTGGCAGGGCAACTCTTGGAGTACTTGCAGTCTCATGACCTGTTGTCCCCTTAGCAGCGTGGCTTTAGGAAAGGGCACAGCACAACTTCTGCCCTTGTCATGGTCTCATCTTGGATCAGAGCAGCTATGGACCAAGGCAAACTCTCTGGAGCCATCTTTATAGATCTCTCTAAGGCCTTTGATCTTGTTGATCACACCATGCTCTCCACCCAGCTCAGCTCCTATGGTCTATCACCTGAGGTGGTCAACTGGTTTTCCAACTATCTAAGCAGCAGACAGCAACTTGTTAAGTATGGGAAGGAATTCTCGGACACTATCCCTGTTACCATAGGTGTCCCACAAGGCTCCGTCTTGGGGCCCCTGCTTTTCTCCATATTCATGAACAAACTCATGGCTGCTGCTATCCACTGCAAGCCTATCCTTTATGCAGATGACCTGGTCATCCTGACTCACTCCCCTGAGATAGGGGTCATAAATCACCACCTGAGCGAGGACTTGAGGAACATCCAATCCTGGATATTGTCACATAAATTGGTTCTAAATCTCAAGAAAACCCAGGCCATGCTCTTTGGGTCTCAGGCCAAGATTAAGGCTGCCCCTACTCCACTATGTGTTTTTGGTGTTGACCGTGTCAAGATCCCAGTTACTGACAACTTTAAATACCTTGGGGTGATGCTGGACCCACAGCTTGACCTTGGCCGCCACATTCAGAATACCTGTAAGACTGTAAACTGCAAACTGGGTCTGGCATACAGAGCAAAAAGTAATCTTACTCCGGTAGCTCAGATTGCACTTGCCAGAGGGGTGCTCCTACCCTCGCTCTGCTATGGGCTCCTCTTGTTTGCCCACTCATCCAAAGTCCACCTCACTAGGTGGTCCACCTCCTACAATAATGTCTACTGCTTCACTCTGGCTGCCCCCCCCCGTCTCACTCACCATTGCGACCTCTACAGCAGGCTAAATTGGCTCTCACCCACTAACCAAATAGACTTCGTCTTAGGGTGCTTCACCGGAAAGGTCCTTGGCACTGGCACCCCTCCAGAGCTTGTGAAATTTCTTGTCCCATCCATCTCCTCCTCCTTCTATCCCCCCAGGTCCCAGTGATAGGCCCTTCTCAAGACACTGGCTACACGGACTCAAATGGGTGGGTGGGACTTTGCTGCATTCACTCCCAGACTGTGGAACTCCTTCCCTGCCCAGGTCCATGCCGCGCACTCACAGATGTGTCTCCGTTCCTCCCTATGGAACCATCTCAAACTTGCATCAGCCTGTGGCTGCCCCAAACCCTCGTGAATTGATCCATCACAGCACTCCTCTGCTCTGGAGCTACTACTGGACAAAAGACCAGACTCCAAGAGGTTGCTAAGCTGTATATAGTGTCACATCTGAAGGATTTTGATACTGTGCCCCTGGAACTGCTCTTGGCTTCCATAAGGTGTTTATGTTGTTATGTTAATACTGTATAATCTATGCTTTACCACGCTCATACGCTGTGTTGAATCTGTAACATTACTGCTCTTATCTCCCACAAGGTGTTTATTTTTGTTATGTTAATACTGTATAATCTATGCCTTACCATGTTTTGTATGCTGTGCTGAATCTGTATCCTCACATGAACTGTAACATGTCTAATTTGTACAATGTCGTTGTATGTACCTAAATCTATTATTCCTGTACTCTCCTGGGTCGTACCTGAAAATAGGCAATTGTCTTGTCTAGTGTACCTACCTGGTTAACAAAAGTTAAATAAATAAAGCCTCCTTCCATAAAAACATCAACAATCCTTCCAATTCTGGAAGGTTATCCATGCTCTACCCCCCTACCCACTCTCCCTCTCCCGTACTAAAAGTAGGTGCCCACACATTACATGACCCCTGTCTGTGGCTGCAGAATTCAACAACTAATTTACTTCTTGTGCCTCTTCCCTCCTTGCATCTCTTCCCCCCATTGTTTCTGGTTATCCCACAAGTCCCATCTATGCCACCCCACTCACCCATTCACCCCCATCTCATGCTTCTTTTTTAAGCCCATACTCCCTGAGGACACACTGCATATATTGCTAACTCTGAATCCCTGCAAGGGAAAAAGCCCTGATGACCTCGACCCTAAATTACTCCACCTTACAGCTTATTCCATTGCTCTTCTCTTGACTTATCTATCAAACTTCTCCTTCTTACATGCAACTGTACCTGATGCCTGGAAGTCTGCCACCATAGTACCTCTTCCTTTTTTTTTTTTTTATGTCTATTTTTCTGTTCCCCCAAGCCTCCTACACTCCACATCCTCGGGAGTTGCCAAGGCATCTTGTCCCCCTCTTACCTCCAGTACACCCCCATCCAGCCATGGTTGTTTCCCCCAGGTGGGGATGAGGTGGGGCCATACACCCTTAATCTTCAGTATTTCGTCAGGCTACTGTGAGGTAGAAGTTGGGGATCAGTGCTGGCACTCCATCTCCCCAGTGCGTAGGAGGCTGATTTTTCCAGTTTTCTGTGGAGCGTGACTCGCACCTGGATGGCAAGGTGCTAGCACCAACCTACATCATGCTTCTCCCCACTTTCTTATGGCTGGTGCTGGCTGCATCTCTGGCTTCCACCAGAGGTCAGTCCTGCACTGGGTTTTGTTCCCCCTCCCTCCAGGAGAAGGCAAGCAGCCCTGTGGGCACTCAAACCTTCTCCCCCTGGCCTGCCCTCCAGCTTTCTGGGCTCTTTCCTGAACCAGGGATGCCAGAGTTGCAACCAGTAGCACTACCACTGCACCAATGGGCCACATAGTCCCTCTTCCTAAAGGTGGTGACCCCTCCAACCCGGGCAATTCTGTCCCATCTCTGTACTCCCCAGACTGGCCAAGCTCCAAGAGCACCTGGCCCTGGAGTATTACTCTCCTCTTTCCTTGACTCCTCCTCCTTTTTCACTCCTTTCCAGTCTCGGTTTCATAAAGACCACTCCACCATCACCTCCCTCTTTTGGCTCACTGACTCCATTCTAACAGGCATGGATCAGGGATTCATCACCTCTGCCATCTTTGTCAACCTGGCCAAAGCCTTCAACACTGTCTCCCACTCCATGCTCCTGAGTAAGCTAACCATAGCTGGCCTCTCCAAATCTGCCACATGCTGGTTCCAGTCCTACCTCATAGGTCGGGCCCAGTCTGTCAGGATTGGCAACTCCACCTCCCTTCCCCTCCCTATCAACACAGGTGTCCCCCAAGGTTCAGTGTTTGGACCAATACTAATCTCCATCTTTCTGAATGACCTCCTGACCACCTGCTCATCTTCATGTATCCACTTGTATGCAGATGACACTGTGTTATTCTTGTCTTTGAGGAGGAAACCTCTGGGGATCCAAGGCTGAGATCACCTTCCCTTCAGGCTTGGGCAGTTCTATTTGTTTTTATAATGGTTTCAGAATGGAAAGCCTCCTCACTGTAGGAAAAGGGAATGTCTCCTTACTTTGGAGGAGAAGGTACTGTAACTTACAGAATGACAGCATAGTGATTTAGGTAGTCCTTTTATTTGCTAGGTGGCACAGTGATTGAAATAAAGGTTTCTTGTTGGTCAAGGTGTGAATTGTACCAAAACTCTTGATAGGATAAAGCAGCAAAATCATGTAGTTTACACAAGCAGCTGACTGGTATGGTGTCAACCTGAATAGTGAATTGAGATGACTAGCATGAATACTTTAAATGCCATTAAGGCAGAGTTAGATTAGTCTAGTAAGGAGCATTTGCAATGCTTTAATGGGATGCAACAGATATCTTGAAGCCATGTAGGTTGTGAGGTGAAAGTATTTAGACCAGGAAAACTGAAAGCTGCTGAGCCAAAGGTGCAGTCCAAATCACAGTTTATGTAAAAGCATGTTCTTGCCACTTGAAACCATGATGCCCCACTGAGACAACCCAGTCCTCCACCATGGGAATAACAGGGAAGCCACAAGCTGAGCACCATGAGACCAAACAGCGAACATTATGTGGAGAGGGTAGAACCCCCCCCAAATAGATGCAACATAAGGAAGCATGAACCAACAGCATCAGGAGCAACTGAGCAGCAGGCATAATGCAGGTTGGAACACAGAATGAAATGTATGCTCGATACCAGAAAAAGGAATGCCAAACTGGGATATTGGCAATATCAGAAATAAATATTCTAAACAGGGGCATTTTCATACTGGAAATAAGTATTCAAAACTGGGGTATTTTCATACCATAAATAAGTATCCGAAACAGGGATATGTTCACACCAGACATACGTATTCAAAGCTGGAGTATTTCAATACCAGAAATGAGTAATCAAAACTGGGATATGTTCAATACCAGAAATAAGTATTCCTAACAGGGGTATTTCAATGCCAGAAATAAGTATTCAAAACTGGAGTATTTCAATTCCAGAAATAAGTATTCAAAATGTGGGGTATTTCAATACCAGAAACAAGTATTAAAAACTGAGATATGTTCAATACCAGAAATAAGTATTCAAAACTGGGGAATTTCAATACCAGAACTAAGTATTCAAAACTGGGGTATGCTTAATACCAGAAATAAGTATTCAAAACTGGGATATTTTCAATACCAGAAATAAGTATTCAAAATGGGGGTATTTTAATACCAGAACTACAGTAAGTATTCAAAACTTTGGAATTTCAATACCAGAAATAAGTAATCAAAACTGAGATATTTAAATACCAGAAATAAGTATTCAAAACTGAGGTATGTTTAATACCAGAAATAAGTATTCAAAACTGGGGTATTTCAATACCAGAAATGGATAAAGTCACTTCCCACATCCTTTTTAACAAAGCCCCCACAGGGTTGCTGTCCACATCCCGAATCCCCCACCACAACTCTCTACATCAGTTTCACTATGTAGATGGATCTAGCTCCCTGGCTACTGAAGATTATACCTTTGTGCCTAGTCTTTGGCTGTTGTAAATTATACCTGAGTACCTGACAATGTTTGGCTGTGTCATGTTTCTTTGCACTTACCAGATAGCTTATGTCTCTGTTAGTAAAGTATTCAAACCAGGGGTATTTTCATACAGGAAATAAGTATTCAATACTGGGGTATTTCAATACCAGAAATAAGTTATTCAAAACTGAGATATGTTCAATACCAGAAATAAGTATTCAAAACTGGGGTATGTTCACCAAGAGAAATAAATATTCACAACTGGGATATGTTCAATACCAGAAAGAAGTATGCAAAATGGGGGTATGTTCAATACCAGAAGAATTCCAAACTGGGGAGAATGTAGTTAACAGCTTCCAGTAGTACAGTCAGACCCGCTTATAACAGACACCTTGGGCAACCCTGTTTATGTCCGTCATAAGCATTGTCCACTATATCTCTGATGCCATTTCATACCATAAACTGGGTAAACAGCTAAGTGCAAAGTTACATTTTACATTAATACTTGTCATGCGGTGATTGAGCTTTTAGCTCTTTTGTGCTTTTGAGCTTATTGTTAAAACATAACTTCTATTTTTTATTGTTTAAAAAAATCTTCTTGTGAAGAGATGCAGAGTGCTTTATACTCAAGTTGCTCATAGTGTGCTCATAACGGGGGGGTGGAGGTGCTTGGTACAGGGGTACAAAAGTCAGTAATGTTTCTTTGGTGGAGCTTTGTCTGAGCATATTGTGACCACATATGCTCAGTCTGGGTCAGATTATCCCATTTTGGTAGGATTACTGGATGTTGTTCCATGGCTGTCTGCAATATAAGCAGGGCAGCTTTCACATCGGAAGGGGTGATGATCACTTCAGGTTCTTCATCTTCTTCCACTTCTGTCTCTTCACATGACTCATTGTTTGCCATTTCATTCATGACTGCTTCAGCATCACTGCACTCTTCCTGTAGCATGCTGTCCCCGAGCTGGCAGATCTCCAGGAATTCATCCTCAGTTAAACTAGGCAGTGCCGGCAGCTCCTGCTCCTGCTCTTCTGGGGTGTTTACATTGGGTACTGTATTAAAACCATCCTTGATGAAGCAGCACACCATTGTCTCCACTGTAACGTTATCCCATGCTTGCGTCATCATCCTGACAGTGTCTAACAGAGTGATTTTTTTGACACAGACTGCTGCCGTTAACTCCTCTGAGGCATCCAGCATTTTCAGCACCCTAGATCTCATGGCACAAACATAATGTTGCCTGAAAGAGTAAATGATGCCTTGATCTAGGTGCTGGATTATGCATGTTGTATTTGGTGATAGAAAAATTGATTTTATGTTCTTCAGCCCAGGGATGGCAGGATGACTGGCAAAGTTATCCAAAATTAAAGCGATCTTCTGGTGCCTTAGCTGCTTGTCCCACACTCTGACCCACTCTGTAAACAGGTCTGTAGTCATCCAAGGTGACTGACTAGCCCTGTATGTTATGGGGAGGTGCTGAACACCACAAAAGCACTTGAGCAAAACCGACTTCCCTACCACTAACAGATCCTTCTTCTCGGTGCCTGCCATGTTACAACAGCAGAACACCAAGAGTTTTTCTTTGGCCTTTTTGTGTCCAGTTACACTTTCAGATTTAAAAGACATTGTCCCCTGACCAATGCAGTGATAAAAAAAACTGGTCTCATATGTGTTGAAAATATCATGTGCACCATACCATCGAGAACAGTAGGAAGCACCTCCTTAACCCCCGCTCAATCCCAGCCATGTCTGCACTTTGTTTTTCCCCATGTGCTTTTTTGAATCCAATATTATTCCAGACTTTCCAGCAGTGCAACCAACCTGCTGATGGAGTAAAACCCTCTTTCCCCATTGTGGTAGTTAACTGAGCAGCTATCTGAAGCAGCAGCAGACCGCTGATCATTGCCTCTCAGCTGCAAGCGTTTATAAACCACTGCAATAGAGCATCCTCAAAGTCCCCTTCCTTACCTTCACATTTTCTCTTTCTTTCAGGATTTTGGTCCATGTGCCATTCCAATAGCAGCTTTTGTTTTTGAGAAGGTCAGAGAAGGTGGACTTAGGGAGACCAAAATGTAAAGCAAGCTCCCTCATGCTGCTCTTAGGCATTTTGTCTGCCTCATTTAAAATCTCAACCTTTCTGACGAGCGTCAGAGCAGTACACTTGGAGGACATTATCACACAGAACAGGAGAGCACACAGAAAGTAACAGAATTGTGATTTTACAAGTTTGCAGCCACTTAAGTATGATCTGCTAACAACCACAAAGCTGGTAAAACAGGTTAGCACCTCGTTAAGTGTGATCTGCAGTACCAAAATGCCACATGAAGTGTCGTCTATGTGACGGCTGTTATGTATGGCCTATCAGCGATTATTTGTATAGGGGGCATATCGTATGGATTTTGGTTTTGCTATATTGCCCATTATAAATGTCCACTATATCCATGTCCATTATTAATGAGCTGGATAGTAATTAGTTAATGGCTACCAATAGTAGCTGAGCTGAACAATTAAACTAGCATGGCAGTGTAGGCAGAGGCAATAATGCACAGAAAAACAACAGTAGTAATTGCTTGGTAAGACTGCATTTAAGCAGGCTTGTATCTCATGGAGAAGTTATATAGAATTGCAAGAGACTCTGGTTTGATTCACACTGAATGCCATTAAGTATGTTAGAGCCGATTTAAGTCCCCAAAAAGGCTGCATGAAAACAGAAGGCTTATGGAAGGAAAAGCGGAATAAACAATGAAATACCGAGGCAAGGAAGAGGGAAACAAAGCTTATGGGAATGCAAGGCTGTTGAGGTAAAATAGGCCTTGCACAAAATCCAGCAGGTTAAGGTAAACAGAGTGAAGCAGGGAAGCAGCTACTGTAGCTGAGCAGATGAGCCAGGCCAGGTGCAAGCAATTAGGGAAGCAAATGAAGCAGCAACTGCAGTGGGAGTTAAAGCAAGCAAAAACAAATGCAGGGAAACTGAGATTTGGTAGGGATCTGAGCACAGGCACAAGAGACACATAGTGCAAACAAAGGGTAACGATATGCTGAGGAAGGGCAGAAGGCCCCAAAAAGAAAACATAAACCAAAAACATGACCACAGGAAAGCAGAAAAAACAAACACACAAGGAAGCACACAGTAGCCGGAAGCAAAACAGATACTAACCAAAGCAGAAAAAACACAGGAACACTTCCAGTAGAAATCAAGCAGAGTCCAGAGCATTAATAAACTAATGGGGACATCAAGGCCACAGCAGGCCCAAGACAGAAGATAGACCAACAGAGCCTCTGGCTGGCAAAGAGAAAGTGCTTCATATTAAGACTGGGAGGAACTGCTTATATAGCTCAGGAAGTAGGCAAGACTGGTTGCTCACCCATTGAACTGCAGGCATAGCCTTTCAAGAAAATAAAAATAACCTGCACTCACTCAATAGTAGTAATATCTTCAATTTATTATTGAACAGACAGTGAAAAAATAGCATAATAGCCCCTCCACCAATGTCTGAAAAAATTGCTTTGTCAAGAGACAACTTCTGTGAAATGTTGAGATGTTGGTGAAGGGGCCAGTATGTTGTTTTTTTAACTGTCTGCTGAACTGAACACATTGAGAAGATATTTTTCTACTTATTGGCATGAGTGTGGGTTATTCTTTTTATGTTTTCATTTCTGTTATGCTTTTTAATAGAGAAGTATGACACACACTGAGCTCTAGAACAGGTTCCTGTGGCACAGGAAGAAAGGTAATGGATCTAGATAAGAATAGCCCAGTGCACTACTGACTGAAGTAATGGAGCTACTTGACTTGCCTGGGTATTGTAACATAAAACAGTAATTTAAGGTTGGAAAGGATTCTAGGTCCACCATGTTAACCTGCATTTTTGCAGGTATAAATAAGTATGTTCTGCAAACATGCTCCAACGTAAAGAGGTTCCCTTATCACTACCCACTCTACTTCCCAGGGTATTCAATGAGCCCCTTGATAAGCAGAAATGAATCTAGGCTTTCAGTAACATGAAAGCCTGTACTGTCTTCACATCCACTGACTCCTCTGGCAGGCTGTACCCTAGATACACCACCTGGGAGAAGAAATGCTTCCTAACATTTCCCCTGAATTTACCACCTCTGAACTTCAGGGTGCTTCACCATGTCCTGCTGAAGGACAACAGATCAAGCATCTCAGCCTGTCCAATCTTGTTCATACCCTTGTCTACAGTATGTGGAAAATTGAGAACATGCCCCCCTCAAACTCCTTTTTTCCAATGGGGACATGTTAAGGCCCACCAGCCTGTATTCATAGTATTTGTCTTCCATACTCTTGATCATTTTGCTGGCCCTCCATGGCTCCCTCTTGATTACCTCAATGTCCTTTCTGTTGAGGAGACCAAAATGCATGCAGTACTTCAGGTAGACCCTAGCCCAGGCCTTATAAAGAGGTATGATAACTTCATCTACCCTGCTGGTCCCCCAGATTTGATGTCCTCCAGCATTCCATCAGCTCTATTGACAGCAGTCAAATGCTGCTTGGCATGCTTCATCCCCTTGATATTTATGACTACTTCCTAGAGGTGTGTGAAAAAAAAACTTCCACCGGCGAAATTTCCATGAAAGTCTGAAATCAAATTAGCAACTTTTGCAGAAATTCTGACTTAGAACGGTGGAATAAATGTATAATTTGTGGATTATTGTATTAAACAGCGGAGAAAAAGTCCACAGAACTGATCACTGAACTGCTGAATAACTACATGTACAGAGGAATAATTCTTTACTCTGTGGGAAATAAAATTCCTCAGAACTGTTTTTCCACAGTTCTCATGTATTATTCTGCAGTTCAACCAATAAATTCCACTGAACAGGGTGAAAATCTGCCAAACAAATTCAAAAGTTTCTAATCTCTCCAATGGTGGAAGTTCAGAAAATTCTGTGAAATTTCTGAATTTTCGTGAAAGTTCCACAAATTCACAACTTTCGCCCACCTCTACCACTTTCTTTCCCTCCTCCACTACAGCAACTTTTGCCCCACACTTTGTGTAGCTCTTACCTCTGTTCTCCCCATGTACACACACCGTTTATGACACCCAGTGATGCTGCAGCTGCCCTCCCCTTCACTGATGCACAATGGGTGAAGAGCATAGGCAGCATGCATTACCTAACAGCGTCAATGTTTCTGGTAAAGGGTAGGGGGAAGGGTGTTAAGGTGGGGATTGGTTTACAAAGGAGAAATGGGGTATGTTTTACCAGTATGAGGGAGAAATGCATAGGTGTCTCAGCATTAAGGCACCAGTGACCCCACCACAGGGGGCATGCAGACACCTATATGATGCCATGCTCTCAGACAGGAAGCTGCCAATTTCCCTGCCAGCCCAACTATACATTAATTCTTTCACTGCAGGGTGTTTCTGTAGCCCCAGAATTCCACAATAACCCTGGTGCATTGTGCCCACCAATGGTGGAAGTTTGGAAAATTCCATGAAATTTCTGAATTTTCGTGAAATTCCAAAGAATCACAACTTTCACCCTCCTCTACCACTTCCTTTCCCTCCTCCACTGCAGCAACTTTTGCCCCACACTTTGTGTAGATCATACCTCTGTTTTCCCCCATGTACACACAGAGTTTATGACACCCAATGATGCTGCAGTTGCCCTCCTCTTCACTGAAGCATAATGGGTGAAGAGCATAGGCAGCAGGAATTACCTAACAGCATCAATGTTTCTGGTAAAGGGTAGGGGGAAGGGTGTTAAGGTGGAGGTTGATTTACAAAGGAGAAATGGGGTATGTTTTACCAGTATGAAGGAGAGATGCATAGGTCTCTCAACATAAATGCACCAGTGGCCCCTCCACAGGGAGCATGCAGACACTGTTATGGTGTTATGCTCTCAGCCAGGGAGCTGCCAGTTTTCCTGCCAGCTCAACTGTACATTCATTCTTTCATTGTGGGGTGTTTCTATAGCCCTGGAATTCCACAGTAATTCTTGTGCATTGTGCCCTGGCAGTGTGTCCCCATTCAAGCTTTTGCTTGTGGTGGAGAGAGGTAGGAGGGTGAGTTTTGCTGTTGATTTGGGATTAGCTTAAATCTTTATTTAACTATGTAACTGCTTTTTTGTGAGTTTACTGTTGGTTTGGGATTAGCTTAAATCTTTATTTAACTCTGTAACTGATTTTTTTGTGAGTTTGCTGTTGGTTTGGGAGTAGCCTAAAGCTTTCTTTAACTCTATAACTGATTTTCAGGAGGACTGTTGCTGGCTGGCTGATGGGAGGGGATTCTTTGCCCAGAGACAGAGCAGCCAATCCAGTTTCTTTGGAATTCAGTTTGAATCTCTATTTAAATGTTCATAGAACCATTTTTTCTGCTCATTCTGCTTGTTGTAGAGAGAGGTAGTAGGGTGAGTCTTGCTGTTGATTTGGGATTAGTTTAAATCTTTATTTAACTATGTAACTGATTTTTTGTGTGAGTTTGCTGTTGATTTGGGAGTAGCTTAAAGTTTTCTTTAACTCTGTAGCTGTTTTTTGAGAGTTTGCTGTTGGTTTGGGATTAGCTTAAATCTTTTTTTTTACTCTGTAACTGATTTTTTGTGAGTTTGCTGTTGGTTTGGGATTCACTTAAAGGTTTCTTTACCTCTGTAATGGATTTTTTGTGAGTTTGATGTTGGTTTGGCATTAGCTTAAAGCTTTCTTTAACTCTGTAACTGATTTCCAGGAGAACTGTTGCTGGCAGCAGTAAAATCCCCCCCTCCCCCACTCCACCCATGCCCTGCACCAGCCTTTCTTAAGTACTGGAAAGCCACTGGGGGTTGGGCTTGAAGGCTATGAGGGAGGAGCTTGGGGAGCTGCAAACTGCCCATATGAACTAACTCCTAAAGCTAATAGGTGGTGAAAAGTTCAAACACTCAGGTTTTTTCTAGTTGGATTTTATGGTTTAAATGTTTTAAAGTTGCAAGTTTGAAAGTCAAACTGATGAGCTTGGGTTAAGGAAGGGTAACTGCATATTTTAAAGTTGAAAGTCTAAAGTTCAAAAACTGACAAGGTCATGTATAAATATGTTAACTAGAGTTACTGAGCTAGCAAGCTAGAAACATTGGAATAAAGAACGACTTGTAAGCAAGCGAAGTGGGGAGGCAAAGTGGTCTCGCAAGGAGTCTGACCTGAGTGTGGCAGGCTTTGGTTCAGACCTGTCTTTTTCCATCATTGGGGCAAGTATATTTCACAAGCACCACATCTATTGCCACTCTGCATGACATGCTGACAATCTGTGCTGTGTTAATACAAAGTCTACACATCATTGCACTGTATCAGCACTGCCTGCTTTAGACTTGAACTGCTTGATTTGCACTGTGATCCCCTTGCGTGGCAATTGCCTCAGAAGTGTATGTGCTGTATTTTGAGACTGTTCTATGAGAGCCCCTTGTTTTAATGTTTATGAATGAACTTGGTCTAAAGCAGTTTCACTGGGAAGCATTGTTGATCATAGAAACTGCACTTGTTGCTACAATCCTGCCACGAACACATGATTATTAGCACCTGAAGCCCTTGGACTCTGTTTTCCCCAAATCCTACTGGTGGTAGCTTCAGGCAGCGAGGAGGCAATAGACCTATGAGCTCTTGTACTGCAGGTGTGGCAGTATCTGCATGGCAGCGGCGAAGTGGGGATGCAAAGTGGACTCATAAGGAGTCTGACTGGAGTCAGACCGGATAACGACCAGGGTTGTGAATGCTGCAGTGAAGGAGCTGTATAAACTCGATTTGTAGTGAGTGATATAACAATGGCAAGTGGTGGTATTATGTTAGTGGCTTTATATGTGTGTGCTATGTCGTGTACGCAGACACTATGTTTTGTAAAATAGCATATTCTGCCACTAATCCCTGCAAAGCTGAAGATTCATTTTCATGTATTGCATATAACTTCTCTCTGAATCATGGGCATATTCTAGGTAGTATGCACAAACAAATGGGACATTGTTTAGGTTACAGCTTATCTAGACAGATTAACACAGGGGTCTGTGTTAAATGGCACAAATGTCTGAAAGGCTTGATATGTGGGGTATTTTATATTACTGCTTGCCGGTGATATAGAATTGAACTCAGGAACTGATAATAATGATCTGGTTGATGCTGATTATTTCAGGCTTAACTCATTTGGTATGAGGATTATGCATTTCAATGTCCAAGGCCTGCTTCCCAAATTTCATGAGGTGGAAGCTTGGATTGAGATATATGTGCCTGATATACTGGCATTGAGTGAAACGTGGTCGAAGCCAAGTGTCTCTAATGATATTATACATCTACCTGGTTACAAAATTTATAGAAAAGATAGAGAAAAGGGGAGGGTGGGGGTTATGTTTTAGTAAAAAATCATTATTCGGTTTCTGGAAAGTGTCTATGTAAAGACTGTACACTTTATGGTGAACATTTGGTTATCCAGGTCTCTTTGGGTCATATTAAGACACTAACTATTTGTTGCTCTTATATTCCCCCAAAGACTAGTAAAGAAGGCTTAAAAGAATTTGCTGAGAACTTGGATTATAAAGCTTTTGGTGAAATCTTGGCCCTAGTTGATTTTAATTTAAATTGGGTGGGATCTGGAGTAGTAAAATCTGGTGCCATGTTGGATCCTATAGGTCTACAACAACTTATTACCTTGCCTACCAGACTGAATGTAGTAGTAGTAGTAAGTAGTAGTAGTAGTAGTAGTAGTAGTAAAAAATTTTATTCGTACAAAAAATGAGTAAGGATATCTCCACTGAGCCGAAGCTCCTTTACAGTGAGATCCAGGTGTCATTTCCAGTTACTCTTATAAGTTAACAATATACAACGAAGGAAAACACATATACACTATAATTATACATCAATAAATATAACACAGTTCCAAATCATAAAACAAACTAGGACAAGAAGAACATACAAAAAACAATGATTAATTCACAGTATACATTTAATACAAGTTACAATCTACCATCCTAAGATTCAAACTATTTCCCATCATAACTAATATGGGTTATGTATGAATGGTAAAACAAACAGATACACTGTAATAGATTGGAAATTATCTAACAAACCCAACCATATTTTGAAATGTGGTGTTATAGCCGACTAAATAAGTGATCACAGTCCCATTTCTGCCTGTGGATACATACGGGTCCAAAGAATCCTGAGCCTGTAATCCGGACATTTTCATAACTATGATCAGCAACTGTTTTGTGAAAAACTGAAAAGGGTAGACTGGTCCTATTTGCATATCATTCCTGATATAAATTGTGCAGTAGATTTTTTTATTCATGAATTTATAGCTGTGTTAGATTCTATAGCACCATATGTAAGGAGACATAAATCTGGGTAAAAGGCTGGCTAGCGTAATACTTCTTTATTTAAATTAATGTAAATATGGGATAAAGCATGGAAAACCCTATAAGAAAATTGGTACCCTGACTGACCTTCAAAAATACCGTTGCTTACGCAACAAGTGTAAGGCCCAGATCAAATCAGCAAAAATCAGATTCTTGAGACAAAAACAAACTAATGGGCTTTCAGATAATAAAAAATTGGGGGGCACAGTTAATAGTTTAATTAAACCCTCAGTTAAATCTGAATTGACTATGAAATTGAGTAATGATAGTTACCTCTCCCCAACTTATTGCAAATCAGTTTAACAAAAGATTTGCTCATCTGGATAAAAACTTTGGGACCAGTCAAGATGTTTTATTAGCTAGAGCCTATGATACCGAAAATAAATCTAAATGTTATTTGAAAATCACAATCCTAGAGGAGTTCACCACAACATAACCCAGATAGACAATCTTAGGGTTGCTGGTTCATTCCACTGGGGTATCAAACAGACAAGGCATATTGATGAGTCCTGGTAGGATGAAACACATGTCTATGTCTTCGGTTGGCACCCTTTGCAAACTGTGTGAGAGGCCTTTTGGCACCATGCATTTCTGCTTAAAGTTGAACCAGCATAATATTCTGTGGTGATCTGCATATGCAGCCCATGATGCTTTGCATTGTGGGGATATGTGTGATTTTGTATTTCTTTAAAACTTGGCTTCCCAGCCAAATGCCCTTTGGGGTAACTGTTGCCTCAGTGCTTGCACACAGAGGTTCTTTGTCTTTTAAATAGTTTTTTGTTTTAATTGGGTTCACCACAACATAACCCAGATAGACCATCTTAGGGTTGCTGGTTCATTCCACTAGGGTGTCAAACAGACAAGGCATACTGATGTGTCCTGGTAGGACAAAACATGTGTCTATGTCTTCTGTTGGCACCCTTTGCAAACTGTGTGAGAGGCCTTCCGGCACCATGCATTTCTGCTTAAAGTTGAACCAGCATAATATTCTGTGGTGATTTGCATATGCAGCCCATGATGCTTTCATTGTGGGGACATGTGTGATTTTGTATTTCTTATCCCAGAGAAGGTACATAAACTCCTAAAGCAGCTTAAGTCAGACAGCTTGGCGGGATATGATGGTCTTTCTCCTAACTTACTGCATGATGTAGCAGATGTATTGGCTTATCCCATTAGTGTATTGATAAACTTATCTTTTGTGACAGCAGAGGTTCCAGATATTTGGAAGTCCTCTTTGGTGGTCCCTATTTACAAATCAGGTCTGCCTTATGATTTTGGTAACTACAGACCCATTTCAATTTTGTCTGCAGTTGCCAAGGTACAAGAGAAAATAGTCTATAATCATCTCACTGCTTATGTTGACAGTCATGAATTGTTGTCTAGAAATCAGCATGGTTTTAGAAAGGGTCATGGGACAGAGACTGCCTTGGTCGAGTTCTGAACGTGGTCCTTGAGGGTATGGAGAAGGAGTGTCTAACTGGGGCTGCATTCATGGACTTGACCAAGGCATTCAATCTTGTTAACCATGAGCTCCAGATTAATATGTTAAATACACTGGGGCTGGGATACCCTGCTCTGATGTGTTTTTCTAATTATTAACAAAATAGATATCAGATGATTAAATATTATGAGCGTGCCTCTGAAAAGATACCCATTAAGTATGGAGTCCCTCAGGGCTCTATACTGGGTCCTATTTTGTTTTCATTATATTTGGATGGGGTCTCTGCTGCCCTGAATGATGTCTGTTTGACACTTTATGCAGATGATGCAGTAGTTTACGCTCATGGTAATACTATTAGTGAGTTGAATGCACTCTTGAACAGGGAAATGGGTAACTTTCAATGCTAGCTGGCATGTAATAGACTGGTTTTGAATATAACCAAAACCAAAACAATGGTATTTGTTATATCTTCTAAATTAAAGTCAAGAGGTGGTAGTCTTCATGCTAAAGCTTTGGAAGGTTTCACTTTTGAGAATATGAATACTTTTAAATACTTGGACATCACAATAGACCCTTTTTAAATTATGATGCTCATTTAAGTAATGGAACGTCCAAGATTCATAATAAATTAGACATGTTATATAGACTTAGGTCAGGTTACAGACAATGCTTCTGTAAATTTTTTGGTATCCAGTGACATGCATTACTTGCAAGTGGACACCTACCAAAATGGCGACCCACTTGTGGCGCATGTCCACAGGCAAAGGAGAAGGGAAAGGTGACCAGATTGGGGGGGATTTGTGAATAGAGACAGGATGTCGCTATATGTACACACATGTGTGGGGGCAGCATGCTGATCAAGGGGCGGAGGGTTTGAGGGGTGGTGCCATGGTGAGCTGCCGAGCTGGCTCCATGGCATGGTGGGTGGGTGTTGGGCTGGGGTGGTTAGGATGCTGGGTTCGGGTCCGGTTCTAGTAGTTTTGTGGGGTTTTTTTTACAATTTTGCACCCCACCTGACATGCACTTCCCTGGAGTTGAGAATCTTATAGTAGTGCAAAGCCCCTCATGGGGGTGATATGGAAAAAGTAGAGTCCTTTGCCCCATTTTGTTTGTCACCGGGGTTGTGTATTGCCAAAATTGAATTTCTGCAATGTACACTCACCATAATGATAATAGCATTTCGGCAATCGCTGTTATGACATGGAACCAAATTTCTTAACTAAAAAGTTAACATTGATTCAAAAGTTAGGTAAATTTGCCTTGTCACTTCCCTGCAGTACTCACCACTGCATAGTCTTAAATAAAAAGGATGGTTGTCAACAAAACAGAACTATGACTATGCAATGGCTAAATTTATTTATGGAATACTTCAAACTGGCACACCTATTAGTCTATGGGGATATTTACAGTTCTTTGATTTGACTACATCTTCTAGGGCTGGGGGGGATGAGGTGGTTCTGAGGCTTCCCTTATAAAGAACTGTGTGTGGGCAGAGGGATTTTTCTTTTGTGGGTCCAAATATCTGGAATGGTATACCTTTTAGTATTAGGAATGTGTCTTTGTATGGATCTTTTTTAAATTCATTGTACTTGCACTTTAAGTCTTTTTTAGAATGTAATTGTTTTAATTGAATATTATATTGTATAAAATTGATGTGAAATTTTTTTCCCTAAAATGTCTCATTATTCTATGTTATTGTATTTGTCATGTCTGACTTTGTGGGTCGCACCTGTAAAAGGATTTATTTCCAGTTGTGCCAACCCATTAAACAAATAAACAAATAAACAAAAGCTAAGAGGGTCACATATGGTATCCAGCTATTGCTTTATAGACTGTGTGATAAGGAATTGAGGTTAAATTTAAGTTAAGTCTGAATTATGGGGGGAAGGATAATGTGGCATAATGGAAGGGATCACACTGAGGGGTGGAGGGGCATGAATAAGGATGGTGGGAGACATCAGAATAGTGGTTGGAATGGGGAGCACCATGGAGTGAGGGTGGTAGGCACAGGGAGGATAGTGGGGTGCAGTGGTTGTGCGGTGGCTGTTTGGATGAATATACTATGGAAACTGGGAGGCTGTCCAATTTGTTACAGGTTGAGGAGACTGGGCGAGGAGGTACAGGGGCTCTGGAGAGAGAGTGAGGGGAGGAGGCTGGGGCAGGAGGGGTCCTGGAGGGGAGTAGCTGGGAGAAGCAGAGGAGGAACAGCAGGGCTAAATCCTGTGAGGATATGGGGTGGGGTGGGGTGAGGAGAGCAGAGGGGCAGTAAGTGGAGGGAAGGCTCAGGGTAAGGGGAAGGAGGAGATGGGCACCACTGTGGGGTAGCAAGTAATAGGTTTGCAGTGTTGGCATCGGAGGTGGTATTGGAGGTGTTGGAGATCATGGGGGAAGGGGAGGAGAAGGGTAGTGAAGGCCCAGGAGCCAGAAGTCAGGCTGGGAAATGAAGAAGGGTGAGGGGAAGAGCAGGGTAGAGGCTGAGGGAGAGGCAGAACCAGGAGGGGAAGATGTAGGAGTTGCAAATGGTGAGGATAGAGGTAGTAAGGATCAGGGCAATGTGGACTCTGGAAATGTGGACAGTGAAAACAGGAGGAGGGGGTTATGGGACAATCAAATGGGGAGGTACTAGTGCTGGGAGATTCTATATTGAAAGGAATCAGATGGGGCAGAAGGGGAGAAAGGCACAGTCACATCTGGGTTGAGGCTATTCCGGTGTTGACTGCAGGCAGGGCAGGGCAGGCACTTCTCAAGTGCACATGGAAGGGGAGGGAGAAACCTCACATAGTGATGCATGTGGGTACAAATGACTTGGTGAGGGAGACAGTAGAGGTAGTAAAGGGGAGGTCTGAGGAGTTGGGTAGGCAGTGTGAGGAGGTGGGGGGGTTGGTGGTGTTCTCTGAGGTTCTCCCGGTACCATGTGTGAGTACAGTGAGGAAAAAAAGGATAGAGGAGTTCAATGAGTGGCTGAGGGATTGATGCCATACCAGGGAGTATGGATTAGTGTCAGATTGGAGCAGGACCTGGGGAAACAGTGACCTATATGCAGGGGACAGGTTACATTTAAGCAGGGAGGGGAAGGGAGTACTAAAACAGAGAATAGAGGGGTATATATCAACAAAGGTGGATTTAAACTAGGAGTAAGGGTGGTGAGGGGACCACTGATAGGAAAGGGGTCCAGAAATGGGAGCCTAGTGAACTCAGCCCCCTAGTTATGAGTAAAGGCAGTGGGGAAGTGGCACAGCGAGGGATAAGGGGGGCTAGAATAGGAGTAGGGAAGAGGAGAAGACAGGCTGGAGGGAGGTCTCATTGAATGCAAGAAGCCTAAGGAATAGAACAGCAGAGTTACAGCCTCTCTTGGTGGTGGAGGGGGGTGAACATTGCAGCCATCATAGGAATGTGGGACACCCAGTACCAGGACTGGGATATGATGATCCTGGGGATCAGGTTATTTAGAAAGGATAGGGCTACGGGGAATGGGGGGAGTGGCAATCTATGTAAGGGAAGGGATAAAGTGCGTAAGGGAGGAAGCCGAGGAGGGGAGGACAGAAGCACTATAGATGCAGTTCCAAGATATAAAGAATAGGACACTGAGGATGGGGGTGGTATGGTATCCCGTGACATAGGCGACCGCGAATGGGCACCTACAAAAATGGCAACTCAGTCATGGCCCATGTCAATGGGTCTACATACCAGGGAGAGTGACTGGATGGGAGGGTTCATGAATATAGCGACAGGATGTCGCTACATGTATACATGCATGGGGGGTAGTGAGCATGCTCAGCGAGGGGCAGGAAGGGAGGGAGGGAGGGTTTGTGAGGGATGGTGCTGCGGTGAGCTGCCGAGCTGGTCCCATGGTGTGGTGAGTGGGTTCAGGGCTGGGGTTCTGAGGAAGCTGGGTTCGGGTCCGGGTGCAGGTACATTTTGTTGTGCTTGGTCCAAATTTTTTTATTTTATGGTTTTGAACCCCCCGACATGCACCCATCTGGAGTAGTTGGGAATCCTTTAGTAGGGGGTGCGGGTTGGGCAGAGCCCCCCTTATAAAACAGAAAATCAAAGTCCCCAGTACTCTTTTGCTGTGCACTGGGGGGTACATCGCCAAAACTGATTTTTGGCAATTTGCAGTTACCCTAATGGCGATTGCTTTTCGACTGTCACCGTTATGACATAGAACTGGGTAGTGTACAGGCCACCAGCTCAGGAGACTGACCTGGATAGGGAATTAGCTGAACAAATTTGGAGGGTCTGCATGAAGGGGAGCACAGTGGTGATGGGGACTTCAACCTAAAGGGGGTGGAGTGAGGCACCCCATCCACCATGAGTGCAGGGAGTGGGTCCTACTAGAAGCATTTCAAGACAGCTTTCTGATTCAGCTGGTCCAGGGGCCAACTTGGGTAGAAATGACTCTAGACCTAGCAATGGATAATGGGGAAGCTGTAAGAAACCTGGAAGTGGAGGAACCACTGGCTGGGAGTGGCTATTACTCGATGTGGTTCATGCTCAACATGGGGAGGGAAACAGGAGTCAGAGGTACAAGGGTGATTGAGTTTAGGGAGGAGGATTTAAGAAGATGGGGGAAATTTGGGGCAGGCACCTGGCAGGAATGCAACCACACATGGATGCAGGCCAGAAATGGGACATCATAAAGGAAGGGCTGGTGGAGGCAACGGAGTCTTGCACTAGGAAGAAAAGCAAGAAGGGAAGGGCAAAGAAACCCAGTCAGCTGACACAGGAGATTATGGAAGGGGTGAGGGCCAAGAGGGCAGCATTTTGAAAGTACAGGAACTCGGGGAGGGATGAAGATAGGGATACATACATGAGAAAAGTCCAGGGAGGTTACCAGACTGGTCAAGTTGGCCAAGGGATCCAGGGAGCTAAGACTGGCGCAGGGAATCAAAAGTGGAGAAAAGACTTCTTCCACTACATCGGATAGAGAAGAAAGAGCAAGGATCATCTGTTGAGGATTAAGAAGGGTGGGTGTCAGTGGAGAAAGGTGCAGAGCAGGCAGAGGCACTGAGCGAATACTTCTGCTCTGTATTCATACAGAAGTAGGGGCACAGATACCCCAGGCGAGGGGTTGGGTGGGGGGAGGGATATGAGAGATGTAGGGATTACAGAGAGCAGGGTACTAGATGGGTTGTGAGCATTAAAGGTGGACAAAGCACCTGGACTGGATGGCATTCACCCTAGGGTACTAAGGGAGTTGGCAGAGGTCCTGGTGGGTCCACTAGCCAACCTGTTCAATATCTACCTAGACAAAGGATGTGTACCACAGGACTGAAGAATGACCCATGTGGTGCCCATCCACAAAAGTGGACCAAAGGATGAACCAGGAAGCTATAGACCAGTGAGCCTCACATCGATTGTGGGAAAGCTCATGGAGACCATACTAAAAGAGAGGCTAGTGAGCTTCTTAGAGGAAATCAGTATTCAGAATGGTCAACAGCATGGGTTTATAGTGGGCAAATCCTGCCAGACAAACCTTGTAGAGTACTATGACTGGGTGACACGGGAACAGGACAAGGACCTTGCAGTGGATGTCCTTTATTTGGACTTCAGCAAGGCCTTTGATTCAGTGCCACATGGGAGGTTGGGGGGGAAAACTGGAATATGAGGATGCAGGACCAAAAATGGTGAAATGAATCACAAACTGGCTAAGGGGAAGGCAGCAAAGGATGGTGGTGGTGGGAGGAACCTCTTGCCACCAAGAGCAGTGACAAGCAGGGTACAACAGGGATCGGTACTGGGACTGGTGCTGTTTGGGATTTTTATTGCAGATATCTCACATGGGATCTGGAGCAAGATCAGTCTGTTTTCAGACAACACCAAGATGGGAGCTGTGGTTGATGACATGGAGGGGTGGAAGGGGTTACCTGACTATGCTGCAGGAGTGGGCAGAAACGTGGCAGTTGGAGTTCAACGCCGTGAAGTGCAAGGTTATGCACTTCAGAGCCAGGAACCATGATTACCACTTGAGTGGTGTACAGTTGGGGAGCTCCACAGAGGAGAAGGACCTAGGAGTGATCATTATGGGGAGCATGAACAACTCTGCTCAGTGCAGGAAGGCAGCAGCAAAAGCCAACAAACTGCTCGGGTGTGTTGCAAGATGGATCTCCTCCAGAAGGAGGGAGGTTATCCTGCCCCTGTATAGGTCATTGGTCAGGCCCCATCTGGAGTACTGCCTGCAGTACTGGCTCCCATTCCTAAAGAAGGACATCAGATTTTTGGAGGAGGTGCAGCGAAGAGTTACAAAAATGATCCAGGGATTGGAGAGCAAGCCCTACGAGAACAGGCTGGGCGAGTTGAATATGTATTCAAAGGAGGAGAGGAGGGATAGGGGGGATATGACCAAGACCTTTAAGTATATGAAGGGGATAAACAAGAAAAACACAGAAGGAATTTTTCAGATGAGAAGGGGAGGGACACGAGATGGCATGGACTGAGACTGGAAGGGGGGAGATTCAAGAGGGAGATGAGGAGACATTTATTCATGGAAAGAGTGGTGGACAAATGGAACTCCTTAACAGATGAGATAGTGTCCTGTAACACAGTGGGCAGTTTCAAGAGGGGTTGGGGTGGGGTAAGGGTAAGGGATATTGGGAATGGGGAAGGGGCAGCAGTGTGATGAGGGACTAGCTGCACACTCTAGCAGACCCAGTAGACCATGAAGCCTATTTCTGCTGGCAATTTTGTATGTTTGTATGGAAGGGCAAGGCCTGCTGATGGTCCTCAAAAACTGCCTTGACCTGCTACTGCCTTAGGTGGCAAGTTTAACATGTGCCCAGGTCCTACACAATCAATACTGTTCCCCATTCCAAGGCAGGTGGACAAATGTCATTATTCTATGGGTGAGCTGCCCTTACCACCTCATACTGATATTTGGCTAACCTTGTTGGAATAGGAGATTGACTGTCATTCATGCAGAACCAGGGGTCATGTTAACCCAGCTAGGGCAGGCAGTAGCAGGTTGGGGAAGAAATGGGGGACCATCCAATGGCAATCAAAATTTACACATATATGGCAATCCCTGCTAGGTGGACAATGACAGGGCAGCATTGAATTCCGGGTGTGGAGGGTGGGATTAGGAGCCACCTAACAAAATATTTAGTGGTATTCAAACCCTGGTTTTCAGGTTCATAGATTTCCATCATATGGGGCTCCAAATAGGTTTTGTGGGATCAGGGAAGCACAGAAGGGGTAAATATAAAGACACTAGTTCACACTGGCCTTTTGAGTACAGTAGTTCTACAGCTACTATGTAACAACTCTGTTCTTTTTGAAAGGCTGGGCCGGTAGTTCAATGGGCAAGCAGCCAGCCATTCCCCCTTCCTGAGCTATATAAGCAGTTCCTCTCAGCCTTCTTCTGAAGCACTTTTCTTTGCAGCTGGAGGCTCTGTCAGTCTGTCCTTTGCAGCTGCTAGGGTTTGCCCCCCCCCGCCTTGCTGTGTTTTGACCTCTGCTTGTTTGCTGGACTTTTGTTTTCTGTTCTCCTGCATTTGGTTTGTATTGTTTTCCTCCGGCTGTGTGCGTCTTTGTGTTGCTTGTTGCCTATTCTCTTGTTTTTCTGTGTCTTTTGTTTTGCATTCTTTTTGGGGAGCTTCTGTTTCTAAACTCCTGTATTTTGCTAATCTTGAGCTCATGCTGCTTGATCCCATTTATTTACAATGCAACTGCAATCATTATCTGTGTGTTTCAGCTCAAGCTGCTTCCCTGCTGCTGATCTCCATGCTATGCACCTTAATTATTTTCACCTGGTTCAGGCTCTCTTTGAACTCTAGCCCATGCAGCTCAATCCTGCATCCAGAACTCATACCACGTACCTCATTGCTGCTGTTTTCACTGCACTGCCTAGCCAATTTGCTGCTTTCAGAGCGTTGCCTCCCTACAGTCTATGGCCTTGTCCACACTATACCACTCGCACCCGGTAATGGATGCAATCCGTTACCACCAGGGAGAGGTGCAGTGTGTCCACACCTCGGTGGTGTCCGTTAAGGGACCGGCACTGCTGGTCCACACATCGGGAGCTGGGCGACCATTACGGCGGTGCCCGATCCCACAATGCAGCTCGTGCGGTGCTTCGTGCCCTGCAGGGGACCATTACCTGCCATCCACACTACTGCCAGTAACGTTACCAGGGTGGGACCAGTTTCATAACCGTTGTTGAAACCACCTCATATGTGATTTCAACAGTGGTTACAAAAATGCCTCCTGTAACGTTACAGGTGTAAATGCGACCTGTTATGTAACGTTTTACACCCTCTGTAATGTTACAGAGGTGTAGTGTGGACAGGGCCTATGTTTATTTGAATTGCTACCCCTATGACCCACAGTTACTTAATACTGATGCTGCTCTATTATGTTTGCACACTGCTATTATACTCTGGAGGTCAGCTAAGCTACCACTGATGCTGTAAACTAGTTTTAATATCTGCATGTGGGTCACTGAGCTTTCCCATCACTTTCTTGTTTCTCCTATGACGGGGGACTTGGAGGTGTTGTTGAGGAGCTGTGGCCCCTTGTGGCATACTTACCTCATGTTCAAATCCTGCCTCGCTAGTTAAAATCTTCAAGTTCTTTTTCACCTTTTAATTAGCTCTAGTAGTTGTTTGCCATTGCTAATTCATATCTGCTGCCCTCTGACCCATGTGTCCGTCTCCTCTTACATTTGTGTCTTCCAGACTTACATGCAGGTCCACTCATTGCTTCCTCTGCCTTACAGACCTAGGTGCAGGTCCAATCATCTTCTTATGCACAACTCAGTCTGCTCATGCCTGGTAAGCACATGTCTGCCCTCTGTGAGGGTCTTCAACTCTCTTTGTTTCATCTAGCTCCTTCCAAATTTGTTTCTGGGGCTTGCCAAACATGGCCATTTATACCATGGCTCAGGCCTCCCTACAGCCGACGGTCTCGCCCTGCACCTATAAAGTCCATATCTTGAATGTGCAAAACCTGGGGCGGGGTTCTTCTCACCTGGCCCATAGCTGGGAATGTCTTCACTCTGGGCATAGCTTTAGCCATTTGAGACTTGATGGCAGCTCCTGGTGTAGAATGTAAGACTAGTCATGAAGGGTAGTTACAGTGATTTCCTTTGGTTCTAGTATTAATTACTAGCAAGACACCTTCGCTGCATTCTCCCCACAACTGCCTCTGGTTCACCTGGTTTGTTTTTAGGGTGGGTAGGCCAGGTGAGTGCCTCAACAGTCGTTTCTCTCCTCTTCCCTCCTTGGTTGCCCGTTGTTGTAGAGTAGTGCTCACAACCCTCCACGGCATTCCCGTTAAAGGGATCAAGTGAGAGCTTCCTCCAAACTGGAATACTTTCTGCCCCCCTTTAATTGGATTTCCAAATTGCAGTAGCAGAGCTGTCACTAAACAAAATATCCCAAGCCTGGAGGGAAGGTGACCTAGTCCTTGGATCCCCAGAGATTTACTCCTCACAGGGTTTTTTTTCTCTCCTTCGTGCCTCTGGTCATAAATGTTAGTTAGCAGTAGTCCACGTTCCCTAGTTTCAGTAGGCTACGTTCTGCTGTTGGATATAGGTGGATAGTGTCCCTACTTGCCATTTCCTCTCTCCTTAGGAGGTCCCCCTCAGTCTTCAGTGCAAATCATTGTACTCATGCATTTGCTCATCTGTGCATCTCATTACCTCTCAGGCTGCCTTTGCCTAGTCTACCCTACCTCATGGCTCTGATTGCTAATGTTCTTTGTACCAATACATTTCTTTTGGGGATGCTTCCTAAGGTACCTTTAGCCTGTAGTTCAATGGACAAGCAGCCAGTCACTCCCCTTCCTCAGCTATATAAGCAGTTCCTCTCAACCTCCTTCTGAAGCACTTTTTTTTGCCCCACATCCTCCCCTCCTCCTGCGGCACTGCCTCGCTCCTCAGGATGCTTCCTAAGGTACCTTTAGCCAAGGGAATCATCCCGCGGCACCTCTGGGGTGGAACCCTCTTCGAGGGTTCCTTGCCTTTGGTACCCCTACAGGGTGGTAATTCCTCTGGAATAGAGAGTGAAAATGGCCAAACCAAAGTAACACACTTGCACAAGCATAACACTATACTGGCTACGTAGGCCTTTGAATAATTGCTTGCACCATTTCATTTTACTATATACAGTACTACATTTTTAGTTCTAGTTCTGGTTTTGATTTGGCAAACCGAACAGGCCTGACCAAACGCAACCAAGAAAAGCTGAGCTGCACACCTGTTGTAGTACAGAGCTTGTCTTATAAGCCATGTCCCTGGATTCACCCTTTTGGGCATTCATAAGAGAATGAAACTAGATGAGCCTGTTTGCCCTACAGTCATAACATTGTTTACCAAGCAAGAGGGAAACATAATGCTCACTTAAACTGGTCTTATGTTTCTCAAAATACATACTGTAGGTACTGTAGCATTTAAAAGGTGGCTTTAAGGGACTTGAGAGGGGCAGTGAGCATTGCATTAACATGTATTTGTTGGAAACTTAGACTGTAATTACTGGAAAAAATGACAATCATTACCCTCAGTTTCCTTCTCTGTGAACAGCACTCACGATACTCTTGTCAGGTTTTTTTTCTCAGATGAGACCAGGGACTGTCAAGCTTGGGGATTAAATTGCTTCCTCTTCTGAGCAAGTGGCCGGATGTTAAGGCAATATGGATAAATAACCATTATAACTGCATTCAGATATATACCCAACCTTTCATAAGTATCATAAGTAGTGCTTTGGTTTCCAGCATTATCAGTCATTTCAGTTTAATCAGAACTAAGTTCAATCAAAAAAAGAACAATCAAAGCAGTTTTGTACCCAGCATTTAATTAGATATTGCTTTGTAGTATCATATGTGTAGTTCAGATGGTAGCATTATTACCTCTGGTTTAAAAAGTCATAGCCAGGTCCAAGCCATACACTGAGGACTTCAACTTGGATCTAGTAGTGGCATTGAAATGGTGTGCATACTCATGACTGCTGGGGGGCAGTGTTCAGGCATTGCGTGATCATCCTTTCCATAAAGAGCACCTCCAGTTGACTACAGCTGAGTGTCACTTTATTAGCAGCATTGCTCCCCCACCGAACCATGGAGAAGGGGTCCTATTGGATTCTCTGAACCCTCACTGTCAGCCTCCACTCCTGTCACCCTTGGCTGAGAGCATGATCTCGGGTGGTCAGTGTACCAGAACAGTTCCTTGGCACCATGGAGCTGGCTCAGACCACTAGTGTTTATCTCATTGATCAACAAAGTGCTTTAAGATACAGTGTGTACGAAAAGCATTTCAAAACAAAGTCTACGCTATTCTTTCATAGCAGTCACCATTTCTTCTGTCCAAACCTTAGAGTCACCATTTCATAAGAAGTGTCCATAAAAAACACAAGGGCTGGACTATCTCAGACATCCACTTCCATAATATGGGAAAGCTATGAGGTTTTGTGTGGGGGGGAGATCCAAAGTATAAAACTGCCTGGAGATCACTGGTTGAAATCACATAACAGCAACTGATTTACCAGGTGAACATTAAATGCCTCTTTGTATTGTGTTGCTCTGGTCAGAAAAAAATGTTGAAAAGTCACCAGAGGAACCTTATTAACTATTGATAATACAGTACTTGTTGTAGAAAGGCAGTTTGTTTTCTTCCTTCCTGTAATGGGAGGACATGAAAGCGACAGATGAAACTGCTACATCCTCTCACTGACTTCAAGATCAATAATATCTGAACCCGATCCAGCAAGGTAATCAATTTGGGACTGTGGTTCCAAGACTGAGAGCACTATAAGGAGAGCACTGCTACTCCTAACACTGTCAGACAGGAGGAACAAACAATGTACCTCTTTCAGTGAGTTGTCCATTTCTGTGACCTTGCACTGACTTCAGGTTAGAACTATTTTCAAATGCTTGTTGCAAACTCATTGTTCATGCAGGCCCCATTGTACCTACATACGAGATTATACAGTAGCCAGAACTGTTCATTTTCTACCCTGCCTCGGGAAAAGCACAATTCAATTCTGCTGTCATTCTACTGCTAACAGACTGAGTGACTAATTATATGGCACAATATATACTGTTGATATAGTTCAAGATTTATTTATTTATTTAGTTTTTGTTTACCAGGTGGGTGCCATAGCCACAGAAGTGACTATTTTCCAACATGATCTGGGAGGTTACAAACAAATTAGGCAGTCAACAGATACAGGTGAGGTAAACAGAGAGTAACTGTACAGAAAAACAATTAACAATACAATAAAACAATAATCAATGCATTTAGTATACAAGGTATGTTCTTTGAGAGCAGAGGTCTATGGGGGATAGTGAGTAGCCTAAGGGTGGGTTAAAGCAGGTGCATTTAGAGCGATTGACAAGGAGAGTGTAATACTGCTTTTTAAAAGCAGCATGGTTGGGTGCAGAGCAGATGTCTAGTGGGAGGGAGTTCCAGTATTTTGGAGCAAAGCTAGAGAAGGCTGAGGTTCCTTTAAGGGTTTTGCATCTAGGGGTGCACAGATACAAGAGTTCATTTGAGTGAAGGCCATAGGAGGAGGACTGGGCCACAAGCATTGAGGTAAGAGAGATGGGTAGGTTGGATCCTAATACGTTGTCAAGCAGAGTCCCCAGGGCAAGTAGTCGACAGATAGATTGGAAGGGCCAGTTTAGGTCAGCGTATAGCAAGCAGTGGTGCTTTAGTCTAGAGGAGGCAGAAGCATAGCAGCAGATACTATTGTAGGTGGTGTCCCATTTGCCAAGAGTGTTTTTAGGAGCATTTATGTAGGTTACTGCCCTATATGCCAGGGATGAGATTAAGATGCCCCTAGCTATGGCCATTCTAGCTGAGGGGGTGAGCACATGACTTGTTTTATAGGCTAGGCCAAGTTTAGAGTTTAATGACTTTTAGGTTGCCAGAACGTTTTGCTCAAAGCTTAGAGTTTCATCAAGCAGGACACCTAGGTACTTGAAGGAGGTAACCACCATAAGGAATGAGCCATCAGCACAGGATACATCATATAAGTTGCAGTTGGAGTTAAGTTTAGTAGAAGATCCAAATAGCATACCCTGTGTTTTACAGATGTTTAGGACCAGCCTTTGTTTGTGGATCTAATCTTGCACAGTGGTGAAAGCAGATGTGAGATGACAATTTATTGCTTGTATATCTGTAGAGGCGGTGTATAAGATAAGATCATCCACATAAAGAATAGTTGAGCACAGCTGGGGGTTTGTGGATATACAATTTATAAACATGGAAAAGAGTAGATGCCCCAATATAGACCCTTGGGGGACACATTGATTTGTACAGTGTCAGATATGGCTGAGTTGAACTTCACCTGCTGGCATCTACCGGTTAGGTAACTGTGAAACCATTTGATGGACTGAGAGTAGAAACCAAGCGAGGTAAGGCAGGTAAGCAGAAGAGGGTGATCAACAAGATCAAAGGCTTTAGATATGTTGATAAACACTGCACCAGTCATGAGCCCTTTATCCATGGCAGTAAGGATATCTTTTGTGAGTTGAAGTAGTGAAGTGGAGGTGCTATAACCTTTGCGGAAGCCATGTTGAGCTGTGAACAGCAGACTGTATTTAGAGAGGAACTCTGAAACCTGTATGGTCACTATTTTCTCAAGGATTTTATTGAGCACTGATAGTATGGCTATGGGACTGTAGTTTATAATATCATTTTTGTCACCTTTCTTGAAGACTGGAGTGACTTTTGCAATCTTCCAGGTACTCAGAACATGATCCTGGCAAAGGGACATAGTAAATATTTTTGCCAAAGGACCAGCTATAAAAGGTGTAGCTAGCTTCAGGAGTTTTGGCTCAAGACCGTCTGAGTCATCACTAGTATTGTCCGATATGGTGTTTAGTAGTTTTAGAATGACTGCTTTGGAGATGGCTTTAAAGTAGAAGGGCAGATGTTGTGACATGTTGGCAATGGGGAAGGGTGGCATGCCTCAATTTGGGATGGAAGAAGGAGGTGTATGCTGATAGATCAGTGAAGAGTTTATTGAAGGAGTTGGCAATGGTGAGGGGGTCATTGCAGTGGACACCATCAAGCACCATATTATTTGTGTGGGTAGTCTGATTTGCTCCCAGGAAAGATTTCACATGCATTCAGAATTTCTTGGGATCCCCCACATATTCAGTTAGAAGGCCCTTGCAGTATGAGCTCTTTGTCTGCCTAATTTGCTTTTTGCACATATTATGCCGGGTTCTGTAAGTGTCACAGTCAGATTGAAGGCTGGAGTTTCTGGCATGCACCCAGCTTTTGTCACAGGACTGGAGTGAGGAGAGAAGTTCCTTTTACATCCATCTGGTCTGCTTTACTCAAACTCTAAGTGTACGCTTAGGTGTATGAGTATCTTGTAGGGTCAGGATAGCAGAGAGAAAGAAGTCAAGGGCAGACTCGACGTCTATGGACTTACATATGGAGGCTGTTTAAGGACAAGATGTCATGAAGGAAACTTACCTGATCAAGCCTGGCATAGTCACGGAAAGTGATATAGCATGGCAGTTGAGCTGGGCACACAGTGGTTCCCCAGATGCAGAAGACAGGTGAGTGGTCACTTATTGAGTCAGAGAGTACACCAGGGGCAATAATCTTGTCAGAATGGTTCATAAGTATCCAGTCAATCAATGTGCCAGCTGCATGGTTCTGGGTAATCCTGGTTAGATCTTTTATTACCTGGTGCATATTAAAGCCATGAACTAGTGATGTAATATGGCTATTGTTTTTCCCTTGCCACTTTCGGTTTAGGTCTCCAAGGATGATAATCTCATTTTGGCCTGCCACCAGGGTAACGTACTGTGTGTTTTGATGTTCCTCATTACCAGTTACAAAACATACACAGTTCCTATAGCAAATAAAAAATCTGAGACCAAAGTGAATCACGCCTGACAAAAAGATTAGAATTGGGTTGAAAAGGTAGAGCTTCAGTTGTGGGGTGGCATACTATGTTCAAGCAGAACTTTTCACCTGTGCAATTAGGGTCAGGCTAGAAGGTGGCTCAAGCTGTTACAAAAAGTTTCAAAGTAATAAGCCAGTTCAAATATAATAAATACTGTATATTGGTCTTCATATTTTTAGGATATTGTTTTGGAGCAGCAAGCAAAAAAAAGTGTTTTCCTATTATCAGGCTGCAATTTATTAAAAAATGGTCTGCATTATCTACTCTATGGTCTGTGTGACAGAGATTGCAACTATCTACAACTGGACCTGCTCTGCTAAAATAACTGCAGTCAGATCATCACAGTATCATGCAATTAACTGCTCTGTATCAGCTCTCATTTACCGACATGATAGTTATTCTGGACCAGGACGGCTATCTGCTGTTCTTATCTGTTTTTTTACTGCTCTTTTTAGACTGGATAGCCATAATACAGATAAGCAACACTTTTCATAATTCTGTCTTCCCCCCAAAAGGCATTACCCTGGCTCCACGGAGCCATGCAGATATTTTTCAATCATCTCTAGTTATAAAGCAGTGCTAACACAGTCACACTCTTTCTGACAGGTACTGTTACAAAGGAGCAATATGAATGAAAAGTAAAAGCTGCAGCCCAAATGACTGGGGTCATTGTGAGTGCCAAGTACTCCAATGTGTCAAATTCAAATCCAGATTAACATTTCTTTCAAGGGGGCATCTAGAATGGGATTTATTATTGAAATATTTGTTCCAACACAACAGGTACAAAAATTAAAGTTTTTGCTTCTTTGCCCAGGAGTTTCTTTAAAGCAACTGCCTCTACCACCAATATACAAAGCTCACTTTTACTTCCTGTCATAACGTGCCTATTTCTCACCTACATGGCTCTCACAGCCAGTGGCACAGGGAGTGCTGCATCACTCAGCCCAAAAAATTAGGTCTTGTAATCTGGGCTGAACCTAGGGTTATTATTTATTTATTTATTTTTGTAAATTCTTACCTCACTCCAGCCTTCTGTAGTTGAAGCCACCCGACAACTCTGATCCTCCAGCTGGGAGGGTGGTGCAAACAGCTGCCTCCATACCTAAAGTCAATGTTACTAGTGGCCTACTGATTAAGGAGGGGTAAGTCAGCTATGACTTGATCCATTCCTGGTTCTGTAGTATTTGTGCTAGTAGTAACATGTATTCTTCAGCTTTTTTGGAACTATCACCTGCTGAGCGACAGCAAAGGCTCATTTACAATGGAATCTAAATAGGTTCTAACTGATCCATTTCAGGCAGGTCCTTATTTACTCTGATGAACTCTGACTAGCCAATAAAAATGTAAATATCTTAGACCAGGTCAGAACAGGGTCTTTGGCAGATTTTGACTGGTTCAAATGAAAAAAACAGGGTACCCCTACTCTTCCATAATAAGTTTTTTTCTGTATGACATTTTTACGTACTGTATTTTAAAGATTACATGACTTATTTTGAACTACAAGCTGTTCATAATGTTGCTGTTTTCAGACATTATATTCATACGTCCAAATGAGCCATACATTTATATTGCTTTAATTTATACTTTGTTCTCTCCTAACTCAGGTGCCAATTGGACTTGACAACTTGCTTGAACCGTTCCTGTCCCCACTGTACCCATCCAGTTCTCTGTCCATCTGTTGCCTGCTTTCCCAGACCCTTAACAACTGGAAAAGCACCAAAGCTTGCTCCTTGAAGTGAGATAGCCAGAGGAAGTTGTCTCCACTCTGTGCCGGTGTGAGGCGGTAGCATGGACAGGGACAGGACCGGTGACATGACATGAGGGAGCCAGTCATCATTTGTGCACTAAGGAGATTTTTGTCCCATTATTTGGAAACCCTACAGCCTTCCCCTGATGCAGTGCATTCACTGACATGGTCACAATGGCTTCTGGGGAGGAACTCACATTGTATGATCACCCATGATGCCAAAGGTCCCTCATGGTCCCCAGAATGTGCCGCTGAGCAGACAAACACAGCCCTCTCTTCCTGGGGCTTATGCATGCAACTTTTCAGCATGGCCAAAGCCTTGACAGCCCAGGTGTGAGAGTGGGGATCAACATTCAATACAAGGTATTTCTGTGTGATACTGCACTACCATTGGGCCAAACCCAAATGATTCATGTTTGATCTTACTTGAATAATTGTGATGTGAAAAACATTCTGTTCTTCTCTCTTCATGAAACCAGTAATTTGGGGGTTCATTTATTCATTTGGTCACAGTTTGTGTACAAAAAGCCAAGCATGAGGTGGAGGAATAGGTACATGTATGGGAAGCAGGAGAGTGGAAAACTGCAAAAGTTGTGGGGCAGCAATCTTTCTGGGGGTGATGTGGAGTAATGGGGGCTGTCCCGTGTGTAAGAGCCTGTAGCAGCTAAGGACTGAAATGAGGCTGCTTAGATGGGAGCTGGGGAGGATGGTGTGGGTAGTCAGAGAAGCAGAGCAGTGGAGGGAAAGACACAGGGGTGGAGTCCAGGGGAGCAAAGGCATCAGGCAGGAGATGGGAGTGAGGAGGAACACCCAGTATACAGGAGTATCTCTTCCTTAGAGGACCAGCAAACCCATGGTGGAGGAATGGCAAGTGGTAAGGGGAAGGGGTGGAAATGTGAGGGTAGCATCAGGGGTGGGAACTTCTGAAGGGGTGCCTTTATAGAATAGATTTGCACCACTGTCTGGAAGAAAGAAGGGGGCAGCAGGGGGTGAGCTAGGAGGTTGGGTTGAGCCAGGGCTGACAATAGGAGTACAGGGGAGGGAAGAGGGAACTATACAGGGTGAGCAGGGAAGAGGAGGCAGGCAAAATGGTCTGGCGAATGGGGTGGAGGGACAGGAAAGGAAAGGAAAGGAAGACGGGAGGGAAAAGTGGAAGCAGATACAGATAGTCAGAAGGGGAGGGGCAGAGTGGGAGATAGAAAAGTGGGGACAAAGAGTGGCTGTGGAGATAAGTTCACTAGGGTGCAGGGGGAGCAGTTAGATGGTGGAGCAGAGCACAGATGCAGTGGATGGAAGGGTGGCAATCACAGGAGACTCCATAATTAAGGGCATTCACTGGGGATGGAAAAGGGACTCAAATGCAAGTAGGAGGGTAGTTTATATGCCAGGCATGACACTGGGGAAGGTGGGCCCTAGAATATTGGAAATAGTAGGGGAGGTTGTAGGAAAACCTATTTTAGTTACAAACATTGGAACCAATGACCTAGCTGGGGAGGAAGCTGAGATAGTGCAAAGTAGGTTCAGGGAGTTGGGAAGATCTGCAGGGAGGAAACAAGTTTACTGGCCTTCTCAGATGTGATACCAGTACCATGGGCCAGCACAACCAGGAAAAGAAGAATAGAGGATTTTAATGACTGGCTGAGGGAATGGTGCAGGGAGGAGATGTTCATCTGTATTGGGGACTGGGAGGAGACCTGTTCAAACAAAGCACTCTTTTCACCAGACAGGCTACACCTCAGTAGGAGGATCTAGGGTGCTCAGGGACAAACTGGGGGAATACATAACAACTGCACTTAATTTAAACTACTTGGGGGGTCAGCGAGTGTGCAGGCCCAAAGGATCTGAGAAGAGGAGGTCAATGAACCTCCCCCCCAAAAACAGTGATGGAAGAGGTCTAGAGGGAGGAGGTGGAAGGGGTGAGAAAACAGCAAAGAATGGAGAAGGTGGGAAACATGTAACAAGGGCAGGTGGGTGTGCACACAGAGGGGAGAAATGTGAAGAGAGGAATAGAGGGAAGGGAAGGGAAAGAAGGTCAGATTTTAGGTTGATGATGGTGTCTCTGAACATGCGGAGTCTTCTGAGCAAGATGGACAACCTGCAGGCACTATTAGCAAACAGGAAGCTGGACATAGAAGCAGTAACCGAGACCTGGGTAACACCACATCATGAGTGGGACCTTGCGATCCCTGGATACAAACTATACGGGAGGGACAGGTAGTCAGTAAGGGGGGAGGAGTGGCAGTTTACATTAGGAAGGGAATGACTTGCACAAGGAAGAAGTCAGATGACGGGAAGGTGGAGGCATTATAGGTTCAAATACAGCCCAATACAGGGAGAATGGTGAGGTTGGGGGTGGTTTACAGACCACCCAACCAAGATGAGTAGAGGAACAGGAAACTGAGCTCGCAAATATTGGAAGCTGCAGGGAAAGGAGAGATGATAATCCCAATACATAACAAGCATTTGTCAATGTCGAATGTTTGCTTACTGGCATTGGCAGTGGTAGTGTAGAAGTTACAGAGCTGCGTAATAGGAATGGCAGTGAAGTATTGAACTGAAGCCAACCCCACCACCACCCTGCAGAGACTGACAGGCATCGGGGTGTGCATTTGGGTCGTCAGGCATAACGGCCACGCCATTTCACCACACCCCACTCTGCAGAGACTGACAAGTGTGACGTGTTCCTTAGGGTCTTTGGCCCTTATGCGCACCCCATTTCATTAGGAAATACGGTGAGATGGGTGCGATATAGGAGAATGGGGTGAAGTTTGGGGCCGAAGAGCCCAAGGCATACCTCGATGCCTCTCAGTGACTGCAGGGGTGTGGAATGGCACAGCATCACGGCAAGAATCCCAAGTCACACCCTGATTCCTGTCATTCTCTATAGGGTTGGACGATTTAGTTGAAAAGCCTAATACCTCAGGCATCCATTGGTATTTTAACTCCAAATTTTCAACATGTTTGGTTTGTGACCCCACCTCATGAACAGGGGGAATATCAGTTTGGTAGCCGAAAGCTGCTTATGCACAGTGACTACGGATTTAGCACTACAGGTGCAAAAATATTCAACAGGCTGTAAAAAATGACAGCTGTACTTTTCATGGGGAGGTGTAAAATGGCTATGTTGCAAATGTGTAGTAAAATATTAAAAAAGGTGAAGTCACGATCTGACATAGAAACTGTCAGCACACACCGTTATATAAGTAGGTTGGGGATATTTTATAGCAGATTGTCAACTCAGGCATTTTGGTACTCCGATCATGAACAGTGTCACTGTGATTTTCTTTATCTGTGCTGAACAATGATTTCCCACAGCGACCACGCATCTGCACTGAAAGTGTGAAAACACACTTCGCCATGTTGTGAAAATGGCAGCTGTACTGTTCATAAGGAAGTGTGGAAAAATGCCACTTAGTGAAAATCTGGACTGAAAATATTACAAAGTCACGAACTAACGAGGATGCGGGAAACTGCACAATGCTCACTCGTTAACACAGTCATTTTATGGACTTTTGTCACCAAATTTTCAACATAGCCATTTTAAGACCTCTGCTCATGAACAGTGTAACTGTAAGTTTCTTACTCTGTCCTAAACATTGTTACAGCACCAACCGCATCTATTGTGCGCCACATGTGCGATAACACATTTTGGGAGACATATGAAAATTGCAGCTGGACTGTTCATAAGGAAGTTTAATAAAATGGACATGTTGAAAATCTAGAGTGAAAATATTAAATTTGCAAACTTACGAGCATGCATAGGAACTGTGCAACGCGTCAGAAAAGTCATTTTTAGGCATTTTTCACCAAGTTTCAACATAGCCATTTTAAGACCTCTGCTCGTGACCAGTGTCACTGTGGTTTTGTTAATGTGTCCCATACATTGAGTTTGCACACCGACTGCACCATTGTGCGCTACATGGGCGGAAACACGCTTTGGGCAGGATGTGAAAAATGACAGCTGTACTGCTCATAAGGAGGTGTGGAAAAATGGCAATGTTGGAAATCTGAGTGGAAATATTGAAAATTCGGCAGAAACCTACGTAGCTGCGTGGGGAACTGTGCAACGACACCGTAAAACAGTCATTTTAGGAATTTGTCACCAAATCTTCAACATTGCCATTTTAAGATCTCTGCTCATGAACAGTGACACTGTGATTTTCTTAATATGTCCCATACACTGAGTTCGCACAACAACTGCTTCAATAAGCTACATGAGGCGGAAACACGTTTTGGGTGAGATGTGAAAATGACAGCTGTGCTACTCATAAGAAGGTGGAAAAATGGCAATGTTGAAAATCTATGAGTGTAAATATTGAAAATTACAAACCTATGAGCGCATGTAGAACGGCGCGAACGACGCCAGAAACAGTCATTTTAGGAATTTTCACCAAATTTTCAACATAGCCACTTCAAGACCTCTGCTCATGAACAGTGTCACTGTGATTTTCTTAATTTGTCCCGTACATTGATTTTGCACATCGACTGTGCCATTCTGCGCTACAAGGGTGGAAACACATTTTGAGTGAGATGTGAAAAATGACAGCTGTACTACTCATAAGACAGTGTGGTGAAATGGCAATGTTGAAAATCTGGAGTGAAAATATTGAAATTTCGTGAACTTACGAGCCTGCGTAGGAACTGCGCAACGCACGCTCGTTAAACAGTCATTTTTTGAATTTGGCACAAATTTTTTCAAAGCGAGTTTGGCCCTTCATGAATGAAACACTGTCATGTGATGCTCGTCCTGAAGGGTGATTTCGCAGTCACTGCGTGAAATCACCCTTCGAGCCCGAATAACGCCATGACAGTGACATCATTCATGAGAAGGGGTCCCAAAAACCCCATGTTGAAAATTTGGTGCAAAATTTCCCAAAAATGCCTGAGATATGCAATAAAGTTGAACCCCTCCTATCTAGCCCATTATACAGCTTACCGGCATTTCCTCAGTTCGCGGTCGGCTTTGAAGAGTGCAGACGTGTTCCCGGTCCACCGAAGATCGCCGTGCTGAGTCCGGAGGTAAGCATGGGGTGAGGGGGTGGGGAGGCTGGTGTGCAGTGGGTGGGTGCGGATGTGGGAGGGGGCTCGGGACGCGCCGATGGGACAGTTTTTGTTTTACAGGAAAAAACAAAAAGACGCTATGGACCGCTTGCCACGCTGGGGTGGGCTCCCAGCGAGCACCAGGACTTGGGAGGGGGACGCTCAGCCGATCGGGATTGGGCACCCCGCGGCAAAAAATTAAAAAACTAACGCTGGACCGCTTGCCACACTGGGGTGGGCTCCCAGCATGGCACAAGGACTTTGGGGAGGGGCGGTTCAGCTGATGGGGATTGGGCACCCCGTTGGCTAACATGATGGATTGCCACGCTGGGTGGGCTCCCAGCGTGGCATCAACTCCCTGGGGGCCGAGCCGATGCAGCTGAGCCGCGGGGATTGGGCACCCGTTGGCTATACGCTGCGTGCGAGGCGCGCCGCCTGGAAGCTGGGGGAGCTGCACGTGAGCAGTTTCTTATCACTGCTCACTCAAGCGTAGCTCCCCTTTTCAACTGTATGCCACTGCATTTTGGAGCGTGTCATAGACAGTTCCAAAATGCATTGGCTTACAGGGGCCGCGCCTGCCAGCACAGTGCCTGAATTGGAGGAGGAGGTGACACACCTCTGAAATCTCCGATGAAGGCACAATGTTTCTTGCACATGCGTGCAAGCAAACATAAAAAGGGTTCAAAACAGGAGGTCGGGAATTATAGGCAAATTAAGCTGACCTCTGCCCTTGGGAAATACTCAAGGGCATAGTCAAGGATATGATCATGAACAACACTGAACTTTTGGGGGCCACAGGTGAGATACAGCATGGATTTACAAGGGGCAGATCTTGCCAAACTAACCTACTTGAATTTTACGGTAGCATTAGTAAAGCACTAGACGAGGGCAGCCCGGTGGACATCATTTTTTGGACTTTGCCAAGGCCTTTGACAAAGTCCCATATGAACAGCTGATAGAAACCCTTATTAAATTGGGAGTGCAGCCAATATAAGTTAACTAGATTAGGGATTGGCTGTTGGGGAGGAAGCAAAGGGTATGTGTGTTGGGTGGATTGTAAAACTGGGCTGATGTTACTAGTGGGGTCCCCCAGGGATCAGTTCTGGGACCCTACCTTTTTAACCTTTATATCTCAACAATGACACCACAAGTTGACATCTGGCTTTCCAAATTTGCAGATGATACGCATTTGGGCTTTCCAATAAATAGCCAAGCAGATGTGGCAATATTACAGGAAGCATTAGGGGATTTGGAGTCTTGGGCACAGGAGAATAAGGCTACATTCAACATCGATAAGTGCACAGTGATGCACCGGGAGGGGGGAGTAGATTATACACTGCCCAGACAGGTGCCCAGAGTAGTGTACGATGAATGAAACCTGTAGATCAGGGTCAATAATAACCTCAAATTCTGGCTGTGTTGTAACCAGGTGGTTGAAAGGTCTAGTGATATCCAGAATTGCATCCATAGACACATTAAGAGCAGGAATAAGGAGGTTTTGCTCCCTCTTTATACCTTCTTGGTGTAGCCACATACCAAGCACTGTGCCCAGTTTTGGGCCCCTTGGAATAAGGGTGATATTAAAGCCCTGGAGAGTGTTCAGAGAAGGGCAACCAGAAGAATTAGAGAAATCCAGGGATTAGATTATAAAGAAAGACTAAAAAAGCTTGACCTGTATACTCTAGAATATCATAGACTAAGGGGGATATGTGCCTGATTTATCAGGCTCTGTCTGACCAACAATTGTGAGGCAACTGGGCCATAACCTTAGAGACCAGACTTACAATATCAGGGCACACCCCCTACAGCTTAAAAGGTGATAGATACAATACGCTGGTATGAAAGCATTGGTTCTCAGTAACAGTAGTTAAAATTTGGAATGAACTGCCAGTCAAGGTGGTGGGAAGTAAAACTATGACAGTGTTCAAGCACTCTCTCGACCACTACATGGATAGTAAGAACATCACTGGGTATTAATAAGATATCAGAGGTGAGCTAAATGGACTTCGGTCTTTATAAAGCTCAGAGAAACCTATGAAACATAATTGTTGAGGACTTCAACCTAGCTAAGGTGGACTGGAATGTACCATCCACAACATGTACTAGGAGTCAGGTGATCCTGGAAGGAGTGCAAAATGGGTTCCTGAATCATGGTATCACAGAACCAACAAGAGCAGAGACACTTCTTGATTTAGTGCTCACAAATAGGGAACATTTACAGAAAATAACAGTCTGAGAGCCCCTAGGTGGGAGTGACCATTGCACAGTGTGGTTCCAGATGGATATGGGCAGGAAAAGCATCCCGACTAACACCAACATTTTGGATTTAGGAGGGCAGGCTTCAGGAAGATGGGTGAAGTGCTAAAGAGCCACCTGGCGGGCATCAGAGCAGATAAGAGGGTGGCCGAAAGGTGGTTCATCATTAAGGAAGGGATACTGGTTGCCACAGAGGAGGGCTTTATGCACCCAACTGGTTCAGTTCTCAAGTTGCCCAGGCAGTAAAGGAAAAGAGGATAGCCTACAGAATATTTAGGAAGACCAAAAGAGAGGCGGATAGAGAAAATTACCTAAAGTTGTCTGGAAAGGCAAGTAACGAAGTCTGGCTAGCTAAGGCACAGAAGGAGCTGCAGATAGAGGAAGGAAATAAGATGGGGTAGAAGTCCTTCTTTCACTATATAAGTGAGAAAAGGGACAAGAAAGACAGGACTGTTAGGCTTAAGAAAGGGGAGGAGTGGGTGGAGGATAATGGGGTGAAAGCAGAGATACTATTACTTGGTATTACTTGGTATGAAAGAACAGAAGAAGGCCAGAGCCCATCGAGACTGTTCCCCACATTATGTGGGACATTATTCATCTATTATCCCTCAACCAAACATCTAATTTGTTTTTAAAGACAATTGGCACTAGTTGCCTCTACCAATTCTTGTGGCAAGGTGTTCCATACAATGATGCTCTTATTGGAAAAAAGTGTCCCCTTTTGCTGGTTTTATACTTTTTTACGTCAAGCTGTTTATTATGCAGTCTCAGAACATGTCTTCTTTTGGAGAGTGTTAGACCACATTTATCCATTAGATCTGGTGAATTTGTTAAATTAAAAACCATAAGCATCTCACCTGTTAATCTTCTAGTTTGAAGAGAGAAGAGACCAGTAGCTTTTAATCTGTTCTGATAATCCAAGTTTGTTAATCTTGGAATCATTCTAGTTACTCTCCTTTGAACCTGTTCAAGAACTGTTATGTCTTTTTTTTGGTTTGGATTCCAGAAAGGGGAGCCATAGTCTAGATACGGTCTAATGTATGCCCCTATACAATGTAATAAGGCATTGTTCAGTGCGATTAACAAAAGTGCGTTTTATTTGCCTCAAAAGTCTGTTGGTCATGCAAGCAGTTCTAACACAGTGATCAATTGATGTAAGTTTATTATTAACATTTATCCCTAAATCTTTTTCACAATTTGATGAGTGAAGTGGTAGTCCATTTATATGATATATCGTTTTTGGATTATTTACACCGAAATGCACTACTAAACATTTGTCTTGATTAAACTGCACATAATTTTCATTTGCCCAAAGTGTTAATTTTTCCAAATCCTTCTTTAATGCAGAAATATTTTCTTGATTATTAACCTTGCCCCCGATTTAGTATCGTCTGCAAATTTAACTGTGAAGTTATTTGGCCCTGTTTGTAAATCACTGATAAAGAAGTTAAACAATGTTGGTCCCAAGACCGACCCCTGTGGTACACCACTTGTCACACTACCCGAGTCAGACAAGATATCATTAATTCTGACTCTCTGAGAATGATTTGTCAACCAGTTTAAAGTCCAGTTGACAATATCAGGTGACAAACCTAGATTGTTCATTTTAGTAATGAGTTTTTCATGTGAGACTTTATCGAAAGCTCTACTAAAGTCCAAAAGAATTACATCAGTAGGGATACCTACATCTAGTAGAGTACTTATATTATTGTAAAAAGATATCAGATTGCTGGTGCAGGAATACTTGGGAGTAAACCCATGCTGATTTGAATCATAAATTCCTAATTTTTTACAATCTTGATCTATTAGAGATTTCATTACTCATTCCATTAATTTACCAGCCACTGAGGTCAGGCTAATTGGACGATAATTTTGAACAGAACCTCTATTGCCTTTTTTAAATATGGGAGTAACTATTGCTGAACACCAATCATTTGGTACAATGCTTTCTTGTAAGGATTTTTGAAAATAATTGACAAAGGTATAGAAATATTTATAGAGGTTTCGATCAGAAACCATGGATGAATACCGTCTGGGCCCGGACTAGTATTTTGTTTTTAGTTTTTTGATAGCCTGTATAATGTCAGTTGGATAGAACCTATGATAATCTACGTGGTGAACTTTAAATGTACTAATAGGTGATTTTTGAGAGAAGACAGAACAAAAGTACTTATTAAAGAGATTCAAGGTTTCTATATCAGATAGAGAAGAGCCATTGGTTATAATGGGACCAATGGTCCTTGATACACCTTTTTATTATTTATATAGGAGAAAGAGATTTGTGACAGTCTTTTGTGTGAGCTAGTTTAAATTCTAGCTTATTTTTTGCCAATTTAACAGAATTTTTTAAGTTTTTCACAGATAGTCTGTATTTATGTAATAGAGTAGTTTTAAATGGAACAGAGCTATTCTTAAGTTTCCTAAAAAGTTAAATTTTTATTTTAATCTGATTTTTAATTGTCTTGTTGAACCAAGGGGAGATTTTTCGTTTATTATTAAATTTCCTCTTAGATGGAATAAAGGTATTTTCCAAGTAATGTACAATGTTTTTTAAAAAGTCCCAAGCTTGTTGTGTTATACAATTAAGAAGATTAGATTCCCAGTTTATGTTTTGTCAGTATTCATTGATTTTAGAAAAATTTGCTTTGTTATAATTTTTTGTATAGTATAACTTCCTTTGTGTAGTCTTAAACGGTTGAATTTCAAAAAGAATAGATGAATGATCACTGGTCCCAAGAGGATCACAAATTTGTAAATTGCTAATTTGTTGCTCTATGTTAGTAAATAATAGATCCAAAATATTAGGACCTCAGGTGGGTTCAGTAACAAGTTGTTGTAATCCAGTACTAACTACCACATCTATTAGTCCTTTCTCTGCATAGGACTGTCCTGAGAATGAGTCCCAGTTAATATGAGGGAGGATAAAGTCACCAAATATTACAGTATTTTGAGATTCTGAAAAATGTGTAATTTCTTTAAACATATCAGTTGTGTAATGTAAATTTGCAGATGGAGGTCGATAGATGTTACCAATAGTTATATATGACTGCCCCTTCAATAAGATTTTAACCCATATACTTTCCAAAGGAAAGGGAGAACACACTTCAAAAGAAGGAATATCATTTTGTATGTACATACAAACTCAACCGCCTTGCTTATCTAATCTGTTTTTATGATATAATTTATAATCTAGAATTTCTCTGGACCAAATTGAGGATGTATCCCACCAAGTTTTAGTTACTCCCACCACACCTATATTTAAAGTTTTACATTTGGCTTCGAGTTCTGCTAATTTCAGTTGGTTTAAAGATCGTGCATTCAAAGCTAGGAATTTACATTTAGTTGTAATAATATTTTGGTAAGTATTCAGAGACTTGGGAATAGACCCATTCTCCCCATTGTTTTTAGTTTAAACAATGATTTATGATTTTAGTGATACTTTTCCCCATAAGTGTAATACCCCTACGACTGAGATGTACACCGTCCCAGCAAAACAAGGAAGAACAATCTGAAAATGATTCCCAGTGGGTAATACAGGGTATATCCTGCTTAAAACACCACTTTCTCAGCCATTCATTTAGGGCTTTGATTTTTTGCATCATGGTAGATGTTGCTCTCGGGACAGGTAGAATTTCAGATATACATACACAGCATCCCATAGCAAGTAACAGGTTACATAATGCCACATAGTCCTGTTGTAACTGATTAAATGTGGTGTTGTTTATATCATTAACACCGGCATGTATGATAACCAGTGCATTTTCCCCCGCATTTTGTAAAAGTTTAGGCATCATGGAGGTAATGTCAGATACCCTGGCCCCACAGAAGCTAGAACAAGTGCGGTTGCTCTTGTCACTATTGCATACCGCCCTGTCAATGTGCTTAATGATTGAATCTCCCAGGACTAACACTTGTTTTGAGACAGTAGGGGTTCAAAAATCAGAAACAGGTGATTGTTTAACACACTCTGGAGTGATTAACTTAATAGGTATTGATGTGGTAGCTTGAGACTTGCTAGGACAAGTATTCATGGGCATTAACTCCTGATTGAAAAGTGTTTTTGAACCATTATTATCAACAGAGGGTGATGCACAGGATAAATCATGTAGCACTTCATTATTAGATACAGTCAATTGTTCAAACCTATTACGAGTTTCAATAGGGGCACTATTGTGTATTTGACCGACCCTCCTTTTTTTAAGAGGCTTTGTGACAATGGTCCAGTCACATTATCATGATAAGAGGGTGGATAATCATCCACCTTATAAGAGGGGGCAGAGGCAACAGGTATACTAGTACTAGTCGTTACAATTGTCTCCTCATCAGGAGGCATAGAAATGCTACCTAAATGTGAAGGAAATTGTTCATTAGAATGAAGTTGTGCATCCATAAGATCAATGTAACTTTCCAATTCCCTAATATCAGTAGAAACTGGTTTAATATTAAGCAGAAACGCTATCTCTGCTTCAAGAGTAGTAATCAGATGGCAATTAGCACATACATACTCGCTCCCATACTTTCCCTCACTATGCATCAAACATTGCATACACTTACTAAGTTCTTTTTCCATTATTAAAGGTGTATATTTACTAAGTAGAGGATATGCTAAAACTATCTTATCCAAGTTTGTCTAATGCCAGCAGTTTCAGCGTGCCCAGCAGACACAGCAGACACGCGTAAACGCAAATGTAGCTTCTTTTAGTTAGCTGCTTTCTGATCTATAAGCAAGGCAAGCAACAGGAAGTTGTAATTTGAGTCACCTGCTTTTATAGTGTCTAAGCCACACCCCCAATTTAGCTCTCTTTCCTCCTACTGGTTTAGCAAAGTAAGTTGATACAGTACCCTTCACAGCACAGAACACACACTGACGTTCTTTCTATTCTTTATTTTTGTAACCCTAAATAAGACTCCTTCTACTTCTAATAAAGTATCTGTCTTGTTTAATCTCAACAAACACTGACTCCAGCTGAGATATAAGTATTAAATTAATAAGAAAATGTATCTTCTTTTAGCTAGCTGCTTTCTGCTCTACAAGCAAGGCTAGCAACAGGAAATTGTAATTTGGTACTAGTGGAATACTTCTGTTCCATCTTCACCAGGAGAAGAATGGACCAGTTCCTTCAGGAGATAGAAGAGAAGCAGTGGTGGAGGGGAACACAGATGTCATAATAGAGGAGAATAGAGTGAGGGAGGGGCTGCTAGCATTGAAGGTGGACAAATCACCAGGCCCAGACAGAGTACATCCAATGGTACTAAGGGAACTGGCTGAGGAACTGGCAGGCCTATTTAATAGTTCACTAGAGTCAGGGGTGGTACTGCAGGACTGGATAATAGCACATGTGGTGCCCCTCCACAAAACCTGTCCCAAGGATGACCCAGGGAATTATAGACTAGTCAGTCTGACCTCAATCATCTGCAAGCTCATGGAGACCATACTTAAGGAAAGGTTGGTAGAGTATCTAGATGACCATGGTCTCCAGGATGCAAGGCAGCATGGGTTCATGGGGGGGGAGATCATGTCAAATGAATCTGATTGACTTCTTTGACTGGGTCACTAAGACAGTAGACAGGGACCAAGTGGTAGACATCCTCTACCTAGATTTCAACAAGGCATTTGACACTGTTCTCCACAAAAGGTTGATCAGGAAGTTGGCAGATCTCAGGATTGGGGATAAGATGTCCAGATGGGTGCAAAACTGGCTGAGGGACAGAACCCAGAGGGTGGTTGTGGGGGAGAGTTAAGTGGCACCAGAGAGGTCACTGACCAGTGGGTTCCCACAGGACTCGGTTCTGGGGCTGATGTTGTTCAACGTCTTCATTAACGACACTGGGGATGGCATTAAGGGCAAAATGTGCCTATTTATGGACAACACCAAGCGCTGCAGCACAGTAGGCACAACTGAAGGTGTACAGGACCTACAGGATGATCGGGAAAAGCTGGGAAGGTGGTCTGGGATCCCAAGATAGAGTACTACCTGGGTGAAGTCCAGGTATCTACATCAGAGGAGGAGAAGGACCTGGGAGTGATGATCACTAGTGACCTGAAGCACTCCATGCAGTACAAGAAAGCAGCAACAAGGGTGATCAAGATGCTGGGATGCATAGCTAGGGGAATCAGCAGTAGGAGAGAGGAGGTTATACTACCCCTTTACAGGTGACTGGTGAGGCCACATCTAGAGTATGGAGTTCAGTACTGGTGCCCACACAACACAGGTTGTGGAGTCAAAAACAGTAGTTGAATTCAAGCATGCATGGGACAGCCATAAGGCAATTCTAGGTGGAGGTAGAAAGAAGTAGGCTGCTGGTTAACTAGGATCTGCAGCTTATCCATTAGGTAGGGAAATGGGCAGACTGGGAGGGCCAAGCGGTCCTTATCTGCTGTCAAATTCTATGTTGCTATCAAATAGGACATTAACATGCTGGAGAAGGTCCAGAGGAGGACTACAAAGATGATAGTGGGTCAGCATGGTAAGGCATATGAGGAGAGGTTGAAGGCACCAAAAATGTACTCCCTGGAGGAAAGGAGAGGAGAGAGAGAGAGGGGACATGATTGGGACCTTCAAGTACTTGAAAGGGATAAATAAGGTGCATAAGGAGGATCTCTTTAAATGGAGTGGTAACCATAACACGAGGGGGAACAGTCTTAAGCTGGAGGGGGGTTTTAGGAGGGAGGTCAGGAAGCAATTCTTCACAGAGAGAGTGGTGGACACTTGGAGCACACTGTCAGAAGAGGTGGTCTCGTTGAAGATGGGGGCAGCTTCAAGAGAGATAGGGACAGGCATAGGGGAAAGGAGGAGCAGGACAGAGAGCTGTACCAGTTAAGGCAGAAGGAAGCAGGGAGGGAAGTCAGAATAGCAAAGGCCCAAACTGAAGAAAAGATAGCCAACTCAGTTAAGAAGGGGGATAAAACCCTTTATAGGTACATCAGCGAGCGCAGAAAGACAAAGGGAGGGATAGTGAGGCTGAATAGAATGAATGGTGGGTGGGCAGAGGGGGACAGTGAAAAAGCAGGGATACTGAACGAATATTTCTGCTCAGTATTCACAAAAGAGGAGGGGGAAGTGCCTAATCCAATTAACAGAAGCACTCTTGATAGGGGGGTCGATCCCAGTCCTTTCACAGAAGAACGGGTTCTGCAAGAACTCCTAAAACTGAAGGTGGACAAAGCAATGGGTCCTGATGGAATTCACCCCAGAATTCTAAAAGAATACAGGGAGGAACTAGTGAAACCACTGGCTACTCTTTTTAATAAATCATGGGAGGATGGTGTGGTACCCGAGGACTGGAGGAAGGCAGATGTGATTCCCCTTCACAAAAGTGGGACCACGACAGAGGCAGGAAACTACAGACCTGTCAGTCTGACCTCTGTGGTAGGGAAAGTGATGGAGTCACTTCTGAAGGAAAGAATAGTTGAGTACCTAGAGGCCAGTGGAGCACAGGACCCAAGACAGCATGGGTTCACAGCGGAAGGTCATGTCAGATGAATCTAATAGATTTCTTTTGACTGGGTGACCAAAGTAGTAGACCAAGGAGGGACTGTGGACATGGCCTACCTAGACTTTAGAAAGGCATTTGACACAGTCCACACAAAAGATTAATAGTCAAATTAACCAGCCTGGGAGTGGGTCCCAGGTGGTAGCCTGGGTAAAACATTGGCTGGACAACAGGACACAGAAGGTAATTGTAAATGGAGTCCACTCTGAAGAAAGAGGGGTTACTAGTGGGGTACCACAGGGTTCAGTATTGGGTCCAGTCCTTTTTAATGTCTTCATCAGTGACATTGTAGAGGGACTGGAAGGAAAAGTATGCCTTTTTGCAGATGACACAAAGATCTGCAACAGGGTTGATACACAAGGAGGCGTGGAAAGGATGACAAGGGACTTGGCAAGGTTGGAGGAATGGTCAGAAGTATGGCAGCTAGGATTCAATGCAAAGAAGTTCAAAATAATGCACCTGGGAAACAAGAACCCAGGGGAAGAATACACAATGGGTGGGGAGGTAGTAACAACAACAAAAAAGGAAAGGGACTTGGGGTAATCATATCAGATGACCTTAAGGGCAATGGATTTTGCATTGTAACTTTAAATATGTGTAGTACATGTTACTTAATGTGCACTAATGGCTGGCTATCTCGAGGTCTTTATATATGCTGTAATTATTGATTGCAGCTGAGCTTTTAGTGGGATTTTGGCCAGAACTCTGGCTGTGTAAACACCCATTGCCAATCTGGTGTGTGCATACACCTTGTAAATAAATGTTTGTTAATCTGCAAGCAAGGTAAAGTCTCAAAAGTCATGCTTTGTGTCATGTGTTACTGAAAGAGAGCAAATTTAAATTGTAAAAACAGATGATTTATTTATTTATTAAATTTTGGTGACCAGGTAAGCCCACTGGGCACTGGAGATCCCTTTTTCAGGGGTGATCCGGGAAATTACATAACAAAATTACATAACATGAGAGACAAATACAGCGTTAGTTCAGTCAACAGGAACCACTCCAATACAGTTATGGCGACAGTACAGAAGCATACAGACCAAGCAGAATACATAGGTTGTTCAGTAGTGTCAATACAAATTGGGTAATGAAGTTTAAGGTTTAAAGTTAAATAAAATGACCCCACTTGAGTTGGTTTGCTGAGATCAAAGTGTATGGTGGGATGCGATATTGACTAACCAATATTATTCTGTTTATCCCTAGAGCCAGGGGCAAGAAGAAGCACAAAGGCTTGATGGTCTGCTTCAAAGCTGCAAAAATGGCTAAAGTGTCTTGACTGGCACTTTACATGGAAACAGCAGAGACTAGTGGAGGAAGAAGAAGATGGAGAGTGGTCTTCCTTAAAGGGACACCATGTAGCATGACCAGAGCAGTTCCACTGGGGTATGCAGAGACTGTTATACATGGTGCACTGGTAACCATGTCTATAGGGTTGGGGAGGAAAAGCCAGACCACAAAAATATCACCTGGGAAGGCTCTGGCTAGAACCTTCCATTCATATGCCCTTAACCACAGGAGTCTGCTCCTGGGTTATTGTCCACCCCTTCCTCCTTCATGGGCATGGGGGCAAATGCAGCAAGAAAGGAGGGCTGTGTACAAAGTTAATAATATCCTTTCTCAAAATGGGACTAAGGTTGTCAGAACCCACTGAGGTTCTAGATTCTGGCTCTCGTCTAGTGCTTTTCAAAGAGTTCTTGGGTTCTAATATTCTTCAGAACTTAAACTTTTCAGTGTATAGACTACATACTAGAGAAAAAAGAGAGAGGGACTGAGTGAAGAAACCAATAAACAAATTCTGGTCAGAGCCAATATATCTGCACATGCATTAGCTTGATAAGGAATATAGAATAATGTGAGGTTTAGTTGTAATGTAAGTAATATAGGAGAGTAATGTTTTCCCATAGGGAATCAGTGACATCAAAAACTCATAATGCTATCACTCTGACAAAAGAAAGTCATAATATTATCATTCAGGACATCAAATAAATGGTGTGAGATGGAATGTTCAGGGAGTTCCATATAGTACAAAAAATAACATATAGGAAACCAGTAGTAACTAGGCTTGTCATTCCATCTTGGGATTCTGGTGACATCCTAAACTCCTTGAGCTTTGATCATATGGTTTATGATGTCACCAGAATCCCTCAATGGAATTATATTTAGGATAATGTATGGTCCTGTATTGGTAACCAGTTTGTTAACCATCTAGAGGTTGCCAGGGTTACCATGTAAATTTTGAGATCGAAGCTCGAAAGGTTTACGTCGCCATGGCAATCTCAAGACGTTACACAAACCGGTTACCATTAGAGGGACAATACATTATATTTTATAGTGTATGGACCCAAGAAAAATGAAGAAGGCTCCTTACTCATGAAGTTTCAGTCACCGCCACACCCATTACAGGTAATGCTCTCACCACTGCACCCCATTCTGAAAGGCCGTCAGTATGTGAGAAAAAAGGTGCGCACATGCGCAGACCATTCCGTTATTAACCCATAAATGTGACTGACCATCGATGGGTTAACAACACTGTGACGGTACATCGATGGTAAAATGATGTTATAAGAAGTAGATTTCTACATATAACAGCATTCTACCATACATTATAGCCTTGTTATGGATGATTTCCTATTTATATAATATCGGGGGGATAACTGTTTCCTGATAAAAGTATCATACTATCTACGCTCTAGATAAACATTTATCTACAGGTCAGATATGATACAATCATTTTCATTGATTTTTGCACAGAAGAGAACCAATCAGTGTGCAGCTATCACAATTATTTATTTATTTATTTGTTTGTTTAAAAGTTAATCAGGAAGGACATAGTGAGCTGGTAACAACTTGTTTCCAGATGCATCCTGGAGGAAAGGGAAGAGGGAGATAGCTAAACACTAAAACGAAAAAAAAAAAGTATAATACAGTAATATAGTAAAATAGTAATATGAGAAACATAACCACTAATGTTATTGGCAAACTGTAAATTAATACAAGTAAAACAACTCTCCTACATTTAAAGAAGGTGTAAAAGCATAAACAGGACAAAACTTTTGAAGGTGAGAATGAAGTGAAAATGGGCATAGACAGTTGCAGGTAGGACAACAAAAGTCAAAAAGAAGAGACTTTAGGGTGGAAGAAGAACAGGCAGATCGAATTGAAAGGGGAAATGAGGACTGAAGTTTAGGAAATCAGTAAGAAAAAGCAGATTGTCAGCAGAAGGTTTCCTAGGCAGGATAGAGAGAGAATTGGAAAATGTGTTACAGAGAGGCTAGGAGGAAGAAGGAGGAGAGGATAGAATGGATATGAGATAAGGGGGGAGGGTGCTGAACCAGAATTTAGATATAAAAGTGACACAATGGGAAAGGTGCCTAGCATCAACAGAGGGAAGAGAAAGGGCTGAGTAAAGACAGCAGTGGTAAGCACGAGGTGGGCAAGCTAGAGCAAAATGACAGAAAATGAAAAAAGGGATCCAGTTTGGCAAGGGAGTATTTTGGGGCTCCACTGTTGACTAAATCACTGTAGTGAAAGATAGGGAGAATAATATTTAATACAATTTCTTGGCATGCAGTAAGTGGAATACTTGCTTTATTCCTGTGCAATGCTCCAAGCTTAGGGTGTAGCTTACTGTCTGGTCAATAGCATCAATATGCACTGAGAAATCAAGATGCCGGTCAAGGCATAGACAATACTGATGATATCATAATAGGCCTCTGCAGCACTGAAAGCCAGCAGTTCAAGTGGCACTAGGTCACAACCACAAAGACAACATAACGGCCGTCCAGAACAGTGCAGCAATAAGGGTGTCTCCAACAACAGTGCCCGGTAAAAACATATACATCCACAATATCACCACTGGTAGCAGTCCAAACACACACTGAGGACTGCTACCATAGCTATATACCAACCCAGTAAATTATGCTTTTCCAGGGGGCTCCACCATCCACACCCCCTGATGTGGGGGGCTTGACCCTCCCAAACCCCACACTACTAAAGTAATCAACTGCAAGGGGGAGTTGGATTTTGGTGGAAACTAGAAACTCGGGGAGGATCTGTGAGATGGGACTTGAAAAAAAATGTAAATTCATCTCACAGAGAAAAACTCCAAGACTAGGCACGGAACCCTAGTCTTCAGGTGTGCACTGGCCGAGCTGCTCAATGCCTTTGCCTTCTCTACCACAGGAGCAGCTTGGCCAACCATAACTTTTTATACCCCTTCTATACTTCCTCAAGTCCCTCCCTCTGACATGACAGCTACAATGGTAGCGGCAATGCCTTTTGCTATTTTACCCCTGTAGCTGTCCTTGTTTTGCCCATCTTGCAGCACTGTTCTAACGTGCGCTGTTCAGGCAATGCTATTCTAACTGGTCACCATTTAAATAATGGAAAACAGTAAAATTTTCACACAAAAAGCAGATTTAAAAAGTTATAACTGTTAAACTGATGTACAAATCAAATACACAATGGTCTGTCTCAAAATACACAATCTGTCTCCACTTATGAGAGGGCAAGACTTTCATAACTCATTCTTGGTTTTGCCACTTACATAGATACATAGACAGTGTCAGCAGATAAGGGCCTATGGCCCACGAAGTCTGCCCATTTGAGCTTGTAAGTTCAGTTTATGTTTTCCTAGAAGTCTGTTGTCCCTTACCCCTGACCTCCAGAATTCCTTTATGTCTATCCCATGCATTCTTAAATCCAGTGATTGTTTCAGCCCCCACCACTTCCTCTGGCAGGGTGATCCACTTGTCCACCACCTGTTCTGTGAAGAAATTCTTCCTCATGTTTCCTCTGAATCGTCCTCCCTCCAACTTCATCCCATGCCCTCTAGTCCTGGAACATCTTTTTCGCTTAAAAATAGTGTATTCCTGCACCCTGTTCTTCCCTGTAAGATACTTGTATGCCTCTATCATATCCCCTCTCTCCCTCCTCTCCTCCAGGGAGTACATGTTCAGTTCCTTCAACCTGTCCTCATAGGACTTGTGATGCAATCCATGCACCATCTTTGTTGCCCTCCTCTGAACCTTCTCTACCCTGTCTATGTCCTTACATAGGTAAGATCTCCAGAACTGTACACTGTACTCCAGGTGGGGCCTCACTAGTGTCTTGTATAGTGGAATTATGACCTCCCTTTTCCTGGTGGTGATGCCCCTGCCTATGCATCCCAGCATCCTATTTGCTTTACCTGCTGCCTTGTCACACTGTTTCCCTACCTTGAGGTCATCAGAGATGATAACCCCAAGATCCCTTTCCTGCTTGGTGCATGCTATATCCTCACCCCCAACTGATATATTGTGCCAGGGTTTTTGTGCCCCATATGCATTATCTTGCACTTCTTTGCATTGAATTTCAACTGCCAAACCCCTGACCATTCTTCAAGTTTCTGCAGGTCCCTTCTCATTCTGTCTACACCCTCTGGTGTGTCTACTCTGTTACAGAGCTTTGTGTCATCAGCGAACAGTGAAATTCTGCCTTCTAGGTCCTGTGCAATGTCACTGATAAAGATGTTGAATAGGACTGGTCCCAGCACTGATCCCTGTGGTACCCCACTGGTCACTCTTCCCTCTGTGGAGTGACAGCCATTTACCACCACCCTCTGTGTCCTGCCACCCAGCCAGTTACCTACCCACCACATTGCTGTCCTGCCCACACCCATATTCCCCAGTTTGTGTAATAGTCTTCTATGTGGCACAGTGTCAAAGGCCTTGCTGAAGTCCAGATAGGCCATGTCCACTGCCCTCCCCTGATCCACCTCTCTAGTCACCCAGTCAAAAAACTCAATGAGGTTGGTCTGACATGACCTCCCCCTGGTAAAACCATGCTGCCTTGGGTCCTGTAGTCCATTGACAACTAGATGTTCCACCAATCTCTCCTTCAGTAGTGCTTCCATGATCTTCCCACTACCAAGGTGAGGCTGACTGGTCTGTAGTTCCCCGCTTCCTCTTTGTTCCCACTTTCGTATAAGAGGACTACATCTGCTATCCTCCAGTCTTTGGGTACCTCCCCTGTTTCCAGTGATCAGCTAAACAGGATACCCAGAGGTTCAGCCACCACCTCTCTTAGTTCTTTAAGGACCCTGGGGTGCACCCCATCTGGCCCCATTGCTTTATCAACTCTTATTACTTCCAGTTCCTTCAGGACCCTTTCTCGTGTAAAGGGACTTGTGTCCATTTCTGCACCATTCTCACCCCTTGTACTCCCTTCAGACCCATTATCCTCCTCTTCCCCAGTAAAGACTGAGCAGAAATACCTGTTCAATATGTCAGCTTTACTGTTGTCATCCTCCAGCCCCCATCCTCCCCCTTCAGTCTCACTATCCCTCCCTTTGCCTTTCTTTTTTCACTTATGTACCTGTAAAAGGTTTTATCCCCTCTACCCACTGATTTTGCAACGTGTTCTTCTGTCTGAGCTTTGGCTTCCCTTACTGTCCTCCTGCCTCCCTTTGCTTCTCCTGGTACTTCTCCCTCCCCTTCTGCCTGTGTCTTTTGTATTGCCTGAATGCAATCTTTTGGCTTTCACTTTCTTTGCTACCTCTTTGAAAAACCATAATGGTCTCCTCTTCCTTTTCCTCTTGCTAACCTGCTTAATGCATAATTCTGTTGCTCTTGTAATCCCTATTTTAAATACTGCCCACTGTTCCTCAACCCCTGATTCTGTCCCATTCCCCTTAATGCCTCTTTCAAGTATCTACCAATTTTCCCAAAGTCTGCCCCCCTAAAATCCAGGATACGTGTTTTTGTGTGGTTTGGTTCTGCTCTTTCTGTAATTTCAAACCACAATGACCGGTGGTCACTGTTCCCCAGGTGCTCCCCTACTGATACCTCCATCACACTGTCCCTGTTTGTGAGCACAAGGTCCAGTATTGCCTTCTACCGAGTTGGTTCCATGACCAGTTGCTTGAGGAAGGCACTTGTGAGTTATGGTCTTGTCATCTCATATGTGGAGATGCAGTGCAATCTTGATTATCTGAACTGCTTGAGAGACGTGAAATTAGTTCAGATAATTGGGACTCCAGTTCATTAGAGAGGGATGTCCATATATTGGAGGAATCTAGATTTAGTAGTTGCCGTATTGGTCCTTGCAAGAACATACCCAGAAGCAAATGATTTGATACCTTTTAATGGACCAACATAGATGTTACATCTATGTTGGTCCATTAAAAGGTATCAAATCATTTGCTTCTGGATCATATATTGGGGGGGGTCATTAGATTGAGATTGTACTGTAATTGCATATTTCGAGTAAGGGCATTGTGTATTCCCTATTTATTATTCTATTTGTTGTATTATTGTGATGAAATAATCCAACATTTACCGGACATCAGGGAAAATGTTTATGTAACATGGATTCAGATACCCTCTGGGAACTAGAAATGGGAAGGGAAGTCAAGCAGCTGGTATGTAATGAAGAAATAAAACATGACAGTGTATGCATTGTGATGGGATAATGGCACACCTCAAGTGTGTTGTGAGACATGAGGCATCACCAGGTACCTTCAACCCCTTGAGAATATTTCATTACTTTTTTAATTTAAGACAGTTTTATTTTTAGGGGCCAGTTGAAAGTTTTTAGTGAGTTAAGTGGCAGCCACGCTGGTGAGGGCAGTTAGGGATGTGTGGTTAGTATTGGTTTAATTGTGAATTGGTTTCTGGATCTTTATCCAGTGCTGTTGTGCTGAAATAACAGCACAGCTAAAGATGACCCTCAGAAAATCAGATTTCATGATTTTTTGTAACCCATTTTGTAATGATATATCTTCCTACGCAATCTATAGCATTGCATTACTCTACTGTAATTGGCACCCTGCTGATTTTTTTCCTTCAGAGGGGATAAAACAGCAAAGCTCACATTTTCTGGTATTGGACATGCCCAGCCTAAAAAGATGTCTGCTTTCAGTGTTAGTAATGGAAAGGATTCACTGAGGAAAACCATCACCTGTGACCTAGTATCAAACATATCTGACTGTGGCCTGGAAATATGTCTATTCATTATATGTTGCATTTTTACTTTTTATTTAGTGTTTTTTATGCCTGTAGGGGTGTGTACTTTGCATAGAAACAGTCCTGCCTCATTTTACTCCTGGAGCTGTGTCAGGCTTTTAATTTCCCTTCCAGGACTAAGTTCCCTCAGATTCATCATAGAATCATTATAGAAATCCAACAGCAGAAATGGACCCCAATGGACCATCAAGCCTGCCCCTCCTTCCCCCTACTCATCTCCTTTTCCAGAGGCCCTCCTCTTCCTCCCACTTACCAACCCCATACAGTATGTCTGTCCCATGCCCTCTTGAATCCCTCCACCATTTCAGCCCCCACCACCTCCTCTGGTAGTTTGTTCCTAGTCCCCACCACCCTGTCCATGAAGAATCACTCCCTCACATTGCCTCCATATCTTCCTCCCTCCCATCTTCGGCTATACCCTTTAGTTTTAGCCCCCCTCCTTCCTTTTAAATAAGCTCCCTTCCTTCACCTTATTGATCTTGTTCACGTACTTGAAAGTTTCAATCATGTCCCTCCTCTCCCTTCTGATCTCCAATGGGTACAGATCTAATTCCCTTCACCTTTGCTCATATGGCTTTCCCTACATAATGTACACCATCTTGGTTGCTCTTCTCTGAACCCTGTCTATTCCATATATGTCCTTGCATAGGTGTGGTCTCCATTACTGGACCCCGTACACAAGGTATAGCCTCACCATTCCCTTTCATTTTCACTACTGTCTGCTTTAAGTTTCCCTAAGCAGCCTTACATAGGTGACATAGGGATGGTAATGGAGTCTTGTGGTTAGATCACAGGCTTGAGAACCAGCAAGTTCAGGTTCAAATCCCCACCAGAGACATTTTCTCTCTGTTATACTGAGCAAGTTGCAGTAACTAAGTGTAAAAGCAAAGTTCATGAGATATCAGGAATTAGTAATGTGTTTTGCAGAAGGTTAAACTGGGGATGGTTCTGCTTCTATTAAGAAGTAGGTGGTGATGTATACTTTCCCATCAATTATTGCACTCACTTTAGTATCCTTTATTTGCCCTCCTCCACAGACACTGATTTCTGCAGAAGACATTGTGCATAACAATGTGGATCTAGTTTAACCTATTCTGTTGGAGAAATGTAACAGCTGTGTTAGTTCAGTTTATGATGTAGAAGCAAGAATAAAAATATGTTACAGATGATGCTTTTTATTGTACTAACAAAATTGTTCATGAGACTAGCTTTCAGAAGTTTAAAGTCTATTGAAAGGTACTGTATCACCCACTTGTCACATACTGTAAGTGTTCTTTTTTCATCTTTTTTGCTGACAAGAAGTGTTATTACTTGTACCGTGGTCTTTCATGGGTACAGTTACTTGATGATGGGCATCTGTCATACTGCAGTCACAGTTCTAACTAACCAACCTCAGTTGTATGTAGTCATACAATCACACAATTTCAGTTTTATTGTTTGACTAAAAAGTCATGACAACATGTATCACAACAATATTACTACAATACTAAAAACGTACAAGCAATAAAAACATCACACATAAATTACAATAAACGCACTACTAAGATCTATACACACATGTAGCATTGTACAGTACATATGGTGGGAAGAAGAACCTTTCCTGAAATGGATCAGCAAAACCTCTGATTTTACTATATAACAATGTCAGGGAATTATACTGCAAAACAAAACTCCAGTATTTACAACTCCTAAAATTTCAGCAATTGAAATTCAGGGGACTAAGTGGATTGACTCCAAGCAAAGTACCATTTTCAGAAAACCTTGCCAAAGTTAGCAGCCACACCCCCAGCCAGTTACCCTAAATTTGAAATTTTGAACTGAGCGCCAGTTAACCCCACTATTAGAATTTTATCAGAAGACTTTCTGTATACAACAATACTGACTCACAATATTTCTCTAAGTACAAGATTGACCGCCATTCTTTTTCTTATGTACTTTACTGCTTGAAAGAACTTGGCTAATTTCATAATAGTTTTATCATCCTCCTCATGTATAAGTACTGAAGTGAGTTCAATTGTGTCCATGTCAATTCCTTGAATATAGCTGGGCTCCCACAAAAAAAGCTCTATCCCTTTTGTATCGTGGGCATACTCCAAAAATGTGCATTAAATCTTCCTGCTAACCAATGTAGCAGAGGAATTTTGGACTGCTCACTCCAGTTTTTTCATATCTTGCTGTTAGTACATTACTTTCGAACACCTTGGGTTTATAACTAATAAATATTTTTCTTAATTTGGAGTGAGTCAGGACATCTAAGTAGTATCTGAAACCAAAATACATATTGGTAGCTGAGAGCCATCATGAAAAACCTGATTTAGTAATAGCCATGAGATCTTTTCTGGCCCCAGAATGACACATTTTTCTTTTGATGTTTACTTTATACCTGAGACTCAAGGAGATGTTTTTCTACAAATATCCATAAGAACTATTAAATCAGATTTCTTTAAGTTATTTAAAATTATCCTACACCATTCAGAGTCCCTGCAACCATATGAAGGCCAAGACATTTTCTCAATAAGGCAGTTGTAGGGCAATCTATCATTATCCATCCTGGAAAGCTTTAACCAGTACTTGATTTTATGAGTGTCTGTCACTGCATTAAAATGATCCAATCCTAGCTCAGACCTTATGTATGCTGCTGAGCATAAGCGACCAAGTCCCAGAAGAGCTCTTAAAAGTTTAAAGATGGGGACTGTTAAACTGTTTCTTCTTTTAATATCCCATACTTTGGCTCCATATGATGACTGAGCTATATTTTTTGCTCTAAGTATGCTAATAAGTGGTTTCAGTATGAAGCCACCCTATGCATTATTAAATTTTCTTACACCCAGTATTGGATTTTTTTTGTGTTCAGGATAACATTTATAACATGTTTTGTCCAATGGCCATTTGCTGTAAAGGTCAGACCCAGGTATATATAGCTTGAAGTAACTGTTAATTTTTGCATGCCTAAGTAGCACTGGCCATGATCTTTTTTTAAGCCAAAGATCATAAACTGTGTCTTGATGATGTTAATAGAGTGACCAAGATCTTGACTCTCACTTCCATCATGTCTAATTTTGTCTGTAAGCCTTCTTTTGTCAGGGCCTTTAGGATCAGATCATCCACATATGCTAATGTGGGGCAAATGTGGTTATTTATTTTTGGGACTCAGAATCTATAATAGGGTTTCCAAATCCTTTAATAATTTGTCTATATCTAAACAAAACAAAATGGGAGCTAGAACACACCTCTGTCTCACCCCCTTGTTTGCATAAAAACCTCTGAGAATTGGCCATGGGTACCACATCTAATGCAGGTCCAAGTATTCATATAAAGATTAACAATTATTAGTTATATATAGTAGAGTTCCTTTGTGATCAGATAGGCAGCAGAGGAATATTTGAACCAGAGCTCAAATTTCAGATTATATTGCCACTCCCTGCATACCTATGTACATTGGAGTCATTATTAGCATGACTTACTGCCTGTCTCATTCTCTCTCCACCATTTGTCTGTTCTCTCAGTACAGTACATAGTATGGAGGTAAATAAAAACTGTTTCTGCTATGTCAGATCTGCATTAGTTGATGATACAGTTGTTCTTCAGTCACTGACACTTGCCTATGGCTGCTATGTTAAGTATTATGTGTACTCAGCAGAATTTTTCCAGCTGCAGGAGTGGCACAGAAAACAGAACAAAATGTCTCATCCATGGATTCATGAATGAAGTAGATCTGGTGGGAGGAAGGGGAAAGGGAAGAGGAGGTGGGGCACAGACAGACATAAAAGAGCAGGGATCTCATGCATACCAATTAGTTGATGTAACTCCACTATGGAAGTAGAAAGGAAAAAATAAAATATACAGTACATATATATATATATATTTTTTTTAATTGCAAAATACTGTGTTAAAGCATCAGGGAAATGAGGCATAAGGGTTGATACCCTAACACCCCCACCCTACCCCCATCCTCTACAGACCAACAGGTGACAGGGTGTGCCTTGGGGCCATTGGCCTAAATATCACCCCATTCCATGTGTTAGAAAGCTGACATGGTACAATATAGGAGAATGGGGTGAGAATTAGGCCCAAAGACCCCAAGGCACAACTCATTGCCTGTTGGTCTGTGGAGGGTGGGGGTGGAGTGGTAGGGTGGGGGGGTATCACAACCCTAATGCCTCATTTCCCTACTTTTGTTGTTTCAACCCTAACTGATGCATTAATGATGTTTTTTGCAATTAATTTCCTTACTTTTTGAGAAAGTGTAATGTTACTCTTATATGGTTTTGGGAGTGCAGGGCCCATGATATTAGTTTTTTTATCGTAATGAACTGTCATCTCCCTGTGGGAGTGCAGGGCCAGGCCAGTATTGCATAATGGATCACCCTGCAATAGCATTACTGCATAATGGTATCCATATGTGGGAGCGCAGAGCCCTCTGGCCCTGCGCTCCCACCTACATATAATGTAGAAATGCAGCACAAGGCTAGACACATTCCAAATAAACCTAATGCTGCAAATGGTGCACTATTTCAGTAATCAGAGCAACCTTGGAAAAATTTTCACTGCAGTTGTAATAATGGACTGGTAACTGCACACGTGCACCTAAATTCTCATCTATGTGTCTCAATAAATATTTTTGGAGTGTAATTTCTAATAATTAGTTGTTGTTTTTTTCACATTGGCATCTCCTGTTTTTGATATGCCTGAACAAAAAAGCATTTTATTTAGTATTTGGAACTGTAAAAATATTTGCAGGATTCTTGTGGCCAAGACCATTGCAGGAAATTTAGATACAAGTGCTGTACAGTATAGGGAATGATGATAGAATACTAGCAGGTTTAGCACCACCCCAAACTGCTAAGGTGTGCATTTACAAAGTCTGTGCAGAAAGTAGGCTCAGGAGTACAGAATTACCAAATGGATTAAGTCACAGTTAGCCTGGGGGGGGGGGCATTGAAGTTGTTCACAGCTGGGGAAGGGGAAGAGACAAGGGGGATGTTAACAACAAGGGAAGAGGTAATACAAGAGTCACGGATCAGTAACAGTTATTTTTTCTTAGTATGGGAGGTATAGACTTTATTTCCTGCAAATCAGACATTACATGTAAAAAATCCACAATTCTCATGCATAGCACTTTCTTTCCCTGGAACTGCATAGTTCACAAATTTTACAGAACGTTTGCCACATATCATGAAATTTCTGAAGGAAAAATCTGCAGATTGCATCCAGCCTTAATCAGTATTGGAGCACTATGCTCAACTTGTTGTCGTCATGTGTATGGTGCTGAATATAACAGAAGTGGGTAGCCTACCAAATGGTATGATAATATATTCCTTTATTAAAAATGCAAACACCACAACACTGACAAACTACATATACTTGCTCAGTCAGCTTAGAATGTCAGCCAGCAAATAGAGATCTTTGCTGGCAGCTGAAGCAGTGCACAAAAGATAAGCAGAAAAAGAGAGTGATTTAAAATTAATTATACAACAACCTACATTTGTCATGTCACAGATGCACCCCCACCATCGACAGGGAACTTTTTTAACAGGTAAAAAAATGGGGATTTGACAGTTTTATTTAGTACATGACCCAAAGACTACTGTGTCCTTTGAATACATTTTTGGGCTCAGTGATGCACCCCACAATTTTCTCAAAATAATGCAATATTACTATAGGAAAACATCAGAATAAACTACTGTATGCAAAAAAACAAAAAAGACCATTGGTGAAAAGGCACCTAGTTATTCAAAGCATTAATACTGGAACAACTTGGCAAATAATCTAAATATGGTTTCTAATATAGATGCTTTTAAATCTATTGTTCATGATGGACTTAAAATTGATTGTAACAATATTCGTAATTTACATAAAATACAACTTTATTCATTTTGTGTGATGACCTGTTGCTTATGTGCATGTTACATATTGTCTTGTTGTGGGGCACCCCTATTGCTCTGGGTAAAGCCTGGACCCTCCCTGTCTAGGGGTAGTGCTTGATGGAAGGGGTCCATCACAGTGGCTATTTCATTTGTTCTGGAGTCTCAGATATGAGTGTCTATACTTGATTTGAACCTATGGTCCCCACTGTCTGATAAGCACTTAGAAGGACAGAAACATAGAATCAGCTAGAAGATAAGGACAGCTTGGTCCACCTAGTCCACCCCTCTTTTTCCTGCCTATTCTGCCACTGCAGACTGTGCCTGATCTCTGGCCACCTGCTCCCCCTGCTTTGATACTTGGTTTCCTTTATATCTATCTGAGGCATACTTGAAACTCACCACTGTTTTTGCCCTCACTACCCATGCTAGAAGATTGTTCCAGGCATCCAGTTCATCTCAGTGAAGAAAATACACCTCACATCCCTCCTAAACTTCCCCACTCCTTATTCATCCTTGTGAGATATATAAAAGTCTGTATCATGTCTCCCTTCTTCCTCCTCTCTTCCAGGGTGTACATGTTTAGATCCCTCAGTCTATCCTCATAAGACATTTGGTGCAACCCTTGCACCATTTTTGTTGCTCTTCTTTGGATGGCCTCTACCTTCTCTGTGTCCTTTTTGAGGTGTGGTCTCCAGAACTGGACACAGTACTCCAGGTGTGGGCTCACCACTGACCGATACAATGGCAACACCACCTCCCTCTTTCTGCTGGTGATACCCCTCCCTATGTACCCCAGCATCCCACTGGCTTTCCCTATTTTTATTTATTTTATTTAGTTTTTGTTGACTGGGCAAATGCACTAGACAAATCCTGCCTATTTTCAGGCACGACCGGGGAGAGGGGGATACAGATGAATGCCAACTGACCTTGAACCAGATTAAGCTGTTGGTGGTATTTTTTAGTGAATGAGGGAAATTTGGCAAGACACCAGGGAAATTCCCCTACTCATTGGTAGGGGGAGCTGCTGTCCTAAGGAATGGATGGTAGTCTGGGTCTGGATGGCAGATGGAGAGGTTGTTCCATCTGAGCAGTGGGTGGTTCTATCCCTGACCACAGCTGTGGATTCCTGAGGGGATACTGTGAGTTTAGTTGCAATCGAAGGTGCTGTTTTAGCAGTCCCGACTGATGTGCCTCTGCAATTGGAGGTAGCGGAGACAGCGAGTGTATCTTTTCGACATATGCAGCCCAAGATTTTGAAGGAACACCTCAGGAAAGAGGTTTTGCCTGCATCGGCTTTTTTGCCCTCTGAGATTCCCTGTCAAACTGACAGTGCTGGAATTTGTCAGCAAGTGGCTGACAGGAGTGAGGATCCTGTGTCAGTAGCGTCTGATGCATTGGGGATGAATGCAGAAGGTATGTGGAAGCAAGCTCCTGTTTTGGTAAAGAAGCTCCCTTCACGGGAAAAGATTCGCTGAGGGATGTGTCTCTCTCGAATGTCGGCTGGATTCAACAGGCTGACGGTGGCTGGATTCCTGACTCAGAATGGATTTCTTTTTCAGGCACCATGGAGGATCTTTCTTGGCCTTCCATGGCAGGTACTGTCAGCATTTTTGATGTTCCTATTGACTCTGAACACTCTTCTGGTATTTCTTCACAAACCACAGGGATTTCAAGGGATGTGGGGCTGGGTGTAGGGACGGAGCTGTTGGATGGTGCATCTGGACCTTCTGGACTTTGCTCCACAACTGGATCCCCTAGGGTCCCCCCCACTTCTCCTAAGGATGGAAAGCGTCAATGAGGACCTTTTTTTTTCAGACTTTTTAAGGGAAATAAAGTTGAACAGGCTCCCCGTCGCAACGCAGTTAGGTTGCGATACAGAGATGGATTACGGGAACACCCTGATAGGCTTTATGTAGCCAGGACATTGCTAATTAACTCTATGAATTTCCAGACTGGAGATATTTTGCTCTTATTAGTATTAAGGGTGAAGACAACTTTGATATTAGTTTTAAAACATTTAATGGTTTGGACACCTTTTGGAGGAAATATGAGACACTTAAAATGACTGCTTTATGGACACCCTTTGGGGCAATCCCCTTAACTAAACCCCTCTTTAAATCTGTTACTATTATGTTTAGAAATGAGGGTGATAATGTGGGAGATATTCTTCTTTGGTTGGGGGAAAAATGTGATGTTCTGGTGCCTCCTGAAGCCATTATGGATTCAGAAGGTATAAGGACGGGGAATTGGAGGTTTAAGGTAAAACTGCGGATGGTGGAGAATGAAGTTCGACATATTCCTAACAGTTTTTTTCTGGGTAAAGACAGGGGTGTGTGTTTTTATCCTGGTCAGCCAAAAGCCTACTATAAGCATGGTAGTAGTAGGCACCTCAGCAGTACCTTTGATAGGGTACGTTGTGCATTGTGTGGGGACTATGATCATGACAGTGCTGTATGTAGGAATATATTTCATTGTAACCTCTGTAATGAGCTAGGTCATGCATACCATCAGTGTCCCTGGGCAGGCCAAAATAGGCCTGGTGGCCCTGATAAAGATACCCTTATTAACAAGGCCCAGGATAGATGTAGGCCCCATAAGCCCTCAGCTCCAGCAGAGGAAGACCCTCCCCCACAGGCAGTTGGTCAGTCTGACACCAATACTCCTCCTTCTGATCCTGGTAAGTCTGGCCAGGACCCTTCTGGGGGTGATGTTGATTTTCCTGCCCTAACATCTATGGAATTTTCTTCCTCTAAAACATCTGAAGTGGTACCAGAGCTCCCACATCCTATGCCCCCCCCCAGAGCTGAGTTTCAACTCCCTAAAAGGGTAACTAGGTTTGGGAGTAAAAGCATGGCCCACCCTGTGCAAATCCCACTACAAAACTCTTTTCAGTTACTCCAAGATGAAGATATTGGGTCTGAGTCTAATGTTTCCTCCAGGTCAGAGGTTGTCTCTGAATGGAGAGCGATGATGACAATACTCTGCCTGGTAGGGGAGTTAAAAAAAAAGTGAGTAGGAAGTGAAAGAAGGATAAGGAGTAACTTTATTATCCTATTGCATGGCTTCTCTACGCGTGGCATCCCTCAATGTCCGAAGTATTCAAAATAAAATAAAAAGAGCTGCAGTTTTGTACTTTTGTAAAGATATTCCTGCAGATGTTATATTTCTGCAGGAAACTAGGCTGCTTTCTTTACAGGATGTTCTTCATACAAAACGATTGTGGCCTTGGGGAATTTCTTTTTGGACATTTGGAGAGGATGCTGCAGATGGGCTGGGATTTTATTCCATGATACTCATATTTCAGTACAGAGGATTCTGGATATTGTTCCTGGATGGGTTTTCTTGGTAGATTGCTGTTGGCATGGCTTTTCTTTTCATCTAATAAATACCTATGCCCCACAAAGTAAAGCAACTAGGGTTGAATTGTTTAGTAGTATTAAACACTTTCTTTTTACTGAAAGACATGTGGTTTGGGGTGGCGATATGAATTGTGGTTTAGACTTAAAGTTTAAGGACACTGTCCAAAAGAAAACCTATTGTGACTCGCATGCCCTTCAGGACACTTTATCACTTGCAGGCCTTAAGGATGCATATAGGGTTTTGCATCAGGATAAAAGGGCTACGTATTTTAGGAGTTCCTTGTCTACTCGGATTGATTTTTTTTTCATTTCCCAATTTTTATACCCTCTGAAATTCAGACTTTCCTTTTTGGAATTTACTGACCATGTTTTATTATTATGTGATGTCTCCTTAAAAGATATCCCCCCTAAATTTCCTTCAGTTCTAAGTAGATGGAAATTAAATGCTTCTTTGTTACAGCATTTTGTGGTAAAGCAAAAATTATCAGAAATTTATTTTTTTATACAAAATCGATTGCTGAACGTTACGATGATCAGATGCATTGGTGGATATATACAAAAGCTGAATTTAAAAAAATGTTCATAGATTTTAGTAGATTTACTGGGAATAAGGATTATTTGCATTATTTACAGTTAAGGGATCAGTTTTATGCCCTGATGTTCTTACCTAATGTTGCAGATAGCAGAATTAAATCCCAGTTGAATGTGATTAAGTCAAATATGTTTTCTTATCACTCTGCTAGAGCATCTTTTTTACATGCAGAGTTTAGATATGGTACAACTAAACAGCCATATTCTGATCCTTAAGCGGCCTGTAAGGATACAGTGTCCCATAAGGTAATGACTGGCTTATATGATAGTACTGGTAGTCTTAACACTTTAGATGCAGAGATTTTGAATATTGTTCATTCACACTTATTTCATTTTTTTTGTTCTAAATCTGTATTTTTTGAAGGCATGGGGGCAGGATGTCCCTTTTCTGATTCCTCAACTAGACCCTGTTTTATTAGCTGAGTTGGAAAGGCCTATCTCTATTCTGGAAGTTAGGGAGGTTATTGCTAAATTGCAACCAGGGGTTTCTCCAGGAGTGGATGGCCTGATGCATGAATTCTATAAACAATATGTAGATAAATTGAGTTATTCTATTTCATGTGTTTAATGCTCTAGCTGAGACAAAATAGTTTTTTGTGCAGAAATTTGTTTCAGCACTAAAGGTTTTTATTTATAAATCAGGGGACAGATGTGATCTATGTAATTGGAGGCCTATCTGCCTTCTTAATACAGACTATAAGATTTACCCTTCTATTTTATGTAAAAGGCTGCAAAGAGTAGCGTCTGTGTTGATTCATCCTGCACAAACATGCTCTGTTTCTAAACAGAGTATTAAGCAAAATCTATTATTGTTGACAGCCCGCACTGAGTTTGGCAGACAAAATAAATTATCAGGATTCCTATCAGCTCTGGATCAACAAAAAGCCTTTGGCACTGTTTCCCATGACTTTTTATTCACTGTTTTACAATACTATGGGATACCTACTCATTTTTTGACATGGATTAGTTTATTATATAGCAGTGCTTCTTTTTCTCCAATGATTAATGGACTGATAGAAGCTGGTATTGATTTTAAAAAGGAAGTTCAACAAGGTTGTCCTTTAAGCCCTCTACTTTTTACTTTTGTGTTGGATCCATTGATTAGATGGATTGTGGGTGATGACTTAGTTCAGAGGATTTCTCCAACTTTAGATATTCCTTCTCAAACTATTTGTGCTTATGTGGATGATATTTGCCTGATGGTACGGGATTCAGTATCAGGCATTACAGCATTACAAATGTTTAAAGAGTTTTCAGAATTTTCAGGGGCGAGTCTTAATTTTGATAAGAGTATAGGCCTGCAATTGGGTCATGGAGCTCCGGTTTCCAGGCTTGGTTCTATAAACATAGTTTCTTCCCAAATTAAGATTTTGGGGGTGTATTTTGGGAATTGTGATGCTGTCTTTCTAAACTGGAATGAGAAATTGATGATAGGAGAATGAAAGGTGCAGATTTGGAAGTCTTGGGCCCTTTCAAAAAAAAAGAGGGTTTCAATCATAAATAAATTTCTCCTTCCAATCTTTTTATACATTAATTGCATTTTTCCCATACCACTGCAACTTGAAACACGGTTACTAAGTTGTTGTTTTGTTCAAATGCTTTGGGGTAGTAGATTAAACCCCATTAAGAGGGACTTTACTTATTTATGAGTTAAGGATGGGGGTTTGGACATGATTAATCTGGTCGTTTTCTATTTTTCCTTCTTTTTTAGTTCTGTTTTGCATAGTGGTCCAGAAAGTGTGGAGGATATCTGGGCTGACTGGATTGATGAGTTGTTTAGTTCTTTTTTTCAGTATTGGGGGGATTTGGGGGTTAAAAGGGTTAAAGGTTTAGACATTCCTGAGTTTGCAGTTCTGGGTTTTAAAACATTGAGATTATGGCATTTGTCAAAAAATGAAGCATTTTTATTGAATAGGAAACAGATTTATCGTTGGATAATGGAAATGAATTTCACGGTTCAGGTGAATTTTCTCAAGTGTTGCCCGTCTAAATTACAGTTTGTTCTCAAGCTTTTGAGGGATCCTAGGGTTCCAGTTCATACATGAGATGTGACTTGGTTGTGTTGTTTTGGTAGATTGAGTGTAAGGGGGAACTGGAAATATAAGGCTGTAGAGGAGAGGGACTGTTTACGTCCATGCTGTCAAGGTTTGTTGGAATCTTTAGAACATTTTTTATTTGTCAGTATATTGTTTCCTTTTGGTCTGCTCTAGGAGAAAATGGATTTGGGGTCCTGTTACCTAGGAATCTCTGATCCTAGGAGATTATTCAGGTTTTCTGCACAGATATCATCCTAGTACACTTAATGTGATCTTTGCCTGCGTAAAATTTCATTTGTGGCAAGCCCGATGCCTTTTTTATACCCAACATACTGTACTGCCAAACTCTGTGATTATTTCACAAATTGAGACTGCAATACAAAAGATTAAATCTGCTGATTTTTTGATGATGGATAGGAGACAATTTGCTATGTATTAGAAATTTATGGATTGTTTATTTTGAATATTTGTTACTATCTTCTATATTTTTGTTTTTTCACTTATGTTTGATTGTGTATTTTATTTGTTTGAGAGGTATTATGTTCTTTTGTGATGTAATTTACCTGCAATAAAAAATTCCCCTACTCTTTTCAATAAATGCCATGGGATCTTTAACATCCACCTGAACTGCCACCAATCCAGGCAGATGGGACCTTGGTTTAACATCTCATCTGAAAGACTGCTTTGCTTTGTCACATTACCTTGCTACATTCAAGGTTGTGGCCAGTCAATTCAGCCTAGTGAATTCAGCCCACGTCCATTCAGCCCAGTGAATTTAGCCCGACATCAATTCAGCCTGAGTCAATTCAATCTGAGTCAATTCAGTCCAATGTCAATTCAGCTTATATGTCAATTCAGCTTCTTTTGGTTTTGCACTAGAAAAAACATAACTTACTACATATGTAAATATATATATAAACTTTATTGAAAGTATTAAGCAGCTTTGAGCAGCTGTATACCATTCATGGGGTTCATCATAACAAAGTGCTTTCTGCTGTATATGTGCTGCTGCCAAATAAGACCAAGTAAACATACATACGATCGTTGCAAGAGCTGAAGAAGCTACAACGGGACCTTAATCCACAATCAATAATAACTGACTTTGACATCGGTGCTGTGACAGCATTCCAAGACACTTTTCCAGGGATAACAATGCATGGCTGTTTTTTTCATTTCAGCGAAAGTATACGGCAGCAGGTACAGAATTGTGGACTTCTACAGCAATATGGAGCTGATTCAGAGTTATTGCTGAATGTGAGAATGTTGGCTGCACTGGCATTCATGCTTGTACATGATGTAGAGAAAGTGTTTGAGGCTTTAAGGGACAGTGAGTATTACATTGAGCATGAGGATTTGCCACAGCCTATGCTTGACTATTTTGAAGATGTTTGGGTAGGGAAGACAGACAGAAGATGAAGGCAACATCAGCCCAGATTTCCTCAAAGCCAGTGGAACTGCTATGATGATGCAACAAATGAAGGTATACCAAGGGCAAACAATGCTGTTGAAGGATGGCACAACAGTTTCACGAGCCTCCTAAGCACTGATAACCCCACAATGTGGAAACTAATCGATGCTTTGAAAAAGGAACAGAGCCTGACAGAGACTATAATGGAGCACTATATTTCTGGCTGCCCACCACAAGAAGCTAAGAGAGTGTACAAGAACTCGGCTGAAAGAATTCAGCACATAGTTGCAAAACACCATACAAAGGAAATAGTAGAGTACCTGAGAGGACTTGCACACAATTTCATGTTTTAACTCGATGATCAATATTCTTTCAATATGTTTTAATGCTTTCAATAAAGTTTATATATGTTTACATATGTGGTTAGTTATGTTTATTCTAGTGCAGAACGAAAAGGAGCTGAATTGACTCAGGCTGAATTCATCGGGCTGACATGGCTTGACATGGATTCCATTAAGGTCATCCATTATAATTATCCTTAGGTCCTTTTCTGTTTAGTGACCATCGATACCTCCCCCCATCCTATACTCCATCTCAGGTTTCTGCACACAAGGTACATGAGTTAGCACTTTTTTGCATTGAAACCCAGCTGCCATACCTTTGACTACTCCTCAAGCTTCTTCAGGTCTCTTTTCATTCTCTCCACCCTCTTCAGTGTCCACCCTATTGCAGATCCTGGTGTCACCTGCAAAGAGGCACACCTTCCCATCAAGTTTTTCTGTAATGTCACTTATAAAGACATTAAAGAGGACTGGATCCAGTACTGAGCCCCAAGGAAACCAGCTGATCACTCTCCCTTCCTCTGAGTGAATGCCATTAATCATCACCCTCTATCACCTATCCATCAGCCAGTTATGTACCCAGTGTACCATCTTAGTTCCCACCCCCAAGCTTACCAGTTTTTTATGCACCTCCTATGTGGTACTGTATTGAAGGCCTTGCTGAAGTCAAGGTAGGACACCTCCACTGCTCCCCCAATCTAGTTTTCTGGTCACCCTGTCAAAGAAATCTGTTGGGTTTGTCTGACATGATCTCTGTCTCATGAATCCATGCTGTCTTGGGTCCTGTAACTTGCCTGATGTAAGGCAGTCTACCAGTCTTTCCTTTAGAAGACACACCATTAGTTTCTGCACTACTCATTTCAGACTGACTGGCCTGTTGCCTCTTCCCAGCTGAGCTCTTATGGAGCTCTTACTTGACACAGTACTGAAGCACACCAAAGATTTTTTTGTCCATAAACTGTTAATCTTCATTTCACAATACACTGAGGTCCAAAGACCCTATTTCAGTGGCATATCAGTCAACACTTTAATTCCTCTGAGTCACTTCTTCATGACCATAGGTATCATAGGAGAATGAAAAGAACCATAGAGTCACATTCATAGGGTTCACCAAATGAAGCTCAGTTTCCAATGTAGTTTTATTCCACAAGAATTTTTTGCAGTGAACTTAACATGAATCAGACTGAAATCCACAATGCCCCGGTACATCAAGACAATGTCTTTTCATCAGGAGGTGTGGCAATGGAGACATTCAATTGTTTATATACCCAAAATTCATTAATATTTGTGAGTTAGATGTAACATCATATTAAAAATAAAAGAAGAAGAAAATTGGATAAATGTTACAAAATTAGAAAAAGCATTTAAAAAAAATAAGACACAACAAACATATTCCAAGTACAAACATGAGGTCAAAATTACCAAACATTAATTAGATCAGCAAAAAGACAACTTGAATTCAGGATATCCATGAATAAAGAGAACAGTAAAGCCTTCTTTTCTTATGTCAACCACTTAACTAAGGGAAAAAACACAATTCAACCTATACTATCCAATGGCAAAGTTTTGAATGACCCAGCAGAAATTGCAACAGTTTTAAATAACTACTTTTCAACAGTATTCAACAAGAATGATAGACTTAAACCTCAGACCACCATGACTCCTTATGAACCACCGTACTTTAGTATGGAAACTAAGGAGGCTACAGATAATTTGAAAGTCAATGCCTCACCAGATCCCAATGGTATACATCCCCAGTATCTAAAAAACATTTCATCCAGTATTTGCCTTCCATTAACCAAGCTTTTTAATACTTCTATAAAAGAGGGTGAAATTCCAAAAGAATGGAAAATTGCTATCATCTGCCCAATTTCCAAAAAAGAAATGGACTCAATACAGAAAACTATCACCCTATAAGTCTGTTATCTGTTCCTTGCAAAATCCTAGAAACACTGATAAAAAAGATTCAAAAAAGAAACAATATCACCAGGAATCAAGGATATCTCCCAAAACAGTTTGCAGAAAGAAAGATTGTGTATAACTAATTTGACAACATTCTATGAACCAGTTAATCGTGCTTTGGATACCGGTAACCCATGCAATGTTATACTGATTGATTTTAAAAAAGCCTTTGATAAAGTTTCACATGAACTACTTATCAAAAAACTATGTACAAGGAAGTATAATCCCTACCTAATAACATGGGTCACTAACTGGTTACAGGACAGGTCCCAACAGGTCAGAGTACAAAGTCAACCATCATCTAAGGTAAAAGTGACAAGCGGTGTACCTCAGGGTTCAGTTCTGGGACCTCTTTTATTTAACTGCTACATTTCTGACTTACATATAGATGTCACATCTAAAATGATCATATTTGCAGATGACACTAAGTTGGCCATTGAAATCACAACCTATTCTCAATATGAATCACTTCAAAACAGCCTTAACTCTATTTTCTAAATGGTGTGAAAATAATAGAATGGCACTTAATCTAAACAAATGTGCTGTCATTCACTTGGGGAAAAATAATCCTCTCTACATGTGCTCACTGGACTCTACACCTCTACTTGTAGTTGACAATGAGGAAGATCTTGGCATAATAATAAACTCCATATTAGGTCGACAGTTCAAAAGGCCAATAAAATAATTTACATTATTAAAAGATCCTTTATAACGCACAATGAGCATATCATCCTAAATCTATTCAGAAATTATGTCCTCCCTCACTTGGATTATGCTTCTCCCTTTTGGTCACCATACTGTACAAAAGAGAGAAAGATCTTATAGAAAAAGTCCAGAAAAGGGCAACCAAGCTCATCCCCAGCCTCTCTAGACTGTCCTACCCTGCTAGACTACAGCATTTAAATCTCATGCCACTTGATGTTAGGAGACTGAGAGAGGATTGTCTTCTTTTTCACAACATTCGTAAAGATCAATTGATAATAATCGATTGTGGAATCACCCATAATAATAGAAATTTAAATTTACAGTCTCATAATTACCAGTTTGTATTACCTAAGGTCAATACCAACAGTGTGATAATTATTTTACACTAAGGACAATAGTTGTTTGGAACAAACTCCGAGAACATATTGTTAATACTAATGAGCATAAAAAATTTAAAACAGCATTGGATAATTATCTGGGTTGTTAACTGCTGCCCACACATATGGGGGGACGGACTTGATGGGTCTAGGCCTAATTCTGTTCTATAACTACAAAGTACAAAGTAAAAGGATAAATGTGTAAATAATCCTGATAATTTTAACAGCAGTTCCTTACTACATATTATACTCCATTTTATCATTTCACATTGCTAATATGGATAAAAGTTCAGGCTGCATGACTGTGCTAATGAAATCTATATTTAGTCCATTATTTACATTGCTGCTTTATATAGATAAAGACAGATCAAATGTAGAAAAGAAGACAGCTATCAGGTTCTGGAAAAAGTTGATCCAAAGCTCCTTTTAGGTTTACAATTCATCAGATTTTAATTCCTTTAAACCTTCTGAACTTTTGTTTTTATTTCAATGGAGCTGTACAAATAAGACAACAAAATGTTGTGTGTGTGTGTGGGGGGAGTATACATAGAAGAAGACAAACATGGATCAGATGAATCCGAACTCCTGACTGGAAATAAAGATAGAGTGTGGATCTATAAAAAGAAAGAGATGCAAATAAGTAAAACATCAACTGTATATTAATATATACTGTACTTATATAGAGCAAACAACACTGTGACACCTTGAGCAAACATTTATCTATAAAAAACTGTGGTTTATGCCCTCCTTCAAAGGAGGTGTGACTTCAGGTCCCAACTGTCATTCAGAACTGATGGTTTCACACTTTGCATAGCAAAAATCCAAAAGCTCTCCTTTTTCAATAACAAATTCTTCCTCTCACGCACACTAGCCCATGGCTCTGAACATGATGCCCTGGGCTTCAGAAAGCAAAAAGAACATGTAACCACCTTGGGGTGCGTAAATTTAGTGGGACATAAACTTAAGCTGTTGCTTACTGGAAAGTCCAAGGAACTGAGGTGTTTTAAACACCTTAACAAACCCACTTTTCCTGTACAGTATGAGTCACAGCAGAACTCCTGCATGGATGCTCACATCTTTAGGCTGTGGTTTGCTGATCAGTCCTTACCACAGGTTTAAGTCTACCTCTCCTCCAGAGGACTTCCTCTGAAAGCAATCTTACTGCCTGACAACTTACTAGCCCATCCAGACATTCCTGAAGTCCAGACATGGGATGGCACAAGCAGGATAATGTTCTTGCTTGCTAACACGACTTCCAAGCTCCAACCCTGCAATCAAGGGGCATTGGGGATTTTCAAGCAGGGGTATCAAAATCTATTTGCTGTGCAATGGTTTTCACAAAACATTTGCACAGAAATCTCTCAGGACGGTTTTGAAGATTTACCAGCTGTGTGACGATTTTCAAAATGTACATGTTGCTCGATGGTTTTCAAAATCTACCTACTGTGCTTATTAAATATTTAAATGTTAAGGGTAATATGTCAGTGTTTCTGTGGGATGGATATAACAAAGCACACAATGACCCCCCATATTATGAAGGTTAGCCTGGCACTAGCACGTGTATCAAAACGTTAACTGGACATAATGCATCTCTGTGGGGTAGGGATCATATCCAAAGGGACACCTGTCACTGCACACATTGGATAATGCTGATGCACAGACTATACCACTGCAACCAAACACATGAGCAGGGCTGTGCCAACGATTTTAAGGGCCCCACTGCAAAATATTTTGCAGAGCCCTACCTCCTCACTAGAGAGCATAAAATAACCATTAGCATATATATTTATAGCATAGGTACCTTTGTATCAGTCCTGCAGGGTTCCATCATGCGGCGGCAAAACACATTTCTCAACTTCCCCCACAGTAGCAAAAAGTCACCCACAACCAATCAATCAATCAATCAATCAATCAAAATCTTTATTTATTCAGGCGAACATCATTGAGCGTAGCTCATTTACAAGATGGACCTGAGTGGTCATACAAAGAAGGATACAAGTTTTTTACAAAGACATGAGAATAACATAACATTAGTACAATCAAATAAATAAGAGATATATACAAAATTTACAGATATACAAGGCACAGTAACAATAACTTAACCTGTAAAAATGAAGAGGATAATCGATATAGAAGGGAAATAATCAAATAGTAGGGCTTCTAAAGGCTTTTATGAAATGTGATAACTGACTGGGTAGAAGAGTGAAACCAAACATAGTGGATTACAGAAGGGAGGGATGTAGGTTGGGTGGGAGACTAGGCCTTATGGAAGCAGTTGCACAGTTCTGGAAATAGGGTGGTATACAATTTTTTGAAGGATGATATGGGTAAGAGGGTATTCAGATTCATAGATTTTTGGAGTGAGTTCCAGACAAATGCTAGAGAATAGCTGATAGCAGCCCTCCCAAACTGGGTGCAGGTATTGGGAATCTTTAGCATAATGAGCTTATTGATCCTTAAGGTGTATGGCCTGGATGTGATTCGGGTGAAACAGTCTGAGATATAGGAGGGGAGTTTGCCTGATAAAGCTTTAAAGATCCAGATTGCAGCATTCTTTTTTCTTCTGTGCTGTAGGGATGTCCAATTGACTGCCATGTAAAGAGAGCAATGATGGGTGCTGGAGGGAAGGTCTGTAATAAATCTGATGGCTCTATGATACAGGGTGTCCAGCTTATTTAAGAGGGAGAGTGAGCAATGGCCGTAGAGAAAGTCAGCATAGTCAATAAGGGATAGGAATGATGCCTGGATTAATCTTTGTTTGGAGTCTCTGGTAAGATAGTGTTTTATTCTGTAAAATAGGCCAAGTCTTTGTCTCAACTTTTTTAATAGCTCTTCAATGTAGACAGAGTAGTCAAGCTTATTGTCAATCCAGACTCCAAGATATTTGAATTTATCCACAAATTCCAGCTTTTCTCCGAATAAGGTGGATAGTTGTGGGGTGATGAATGATAGGGTAGTGAAAGAGCAATTCTTTGTGGCAAAGAACATAGCTTTTGTTTTTTTGGCATTTAGAAGTAATTTTTTTTCCAATAGGTTGTGTTGTAGGATGGAGAATTCTGACTGTAACAGTTCACAGGCTTTTGATGAGAGGGATTGCTGACATATAATACAGTATCATCAGCAAACAGGTGAATGTTAGATTGAAGAGGTTGGTCAATGTTATAATATAAATGGCAAAGAGGATGGGGCCCAGGATAGATCCTTGCGGTACACCTCTTAGCAGTGGTTTAGCGGTAGATAGGTAATTTCATTTTTACCAGTTGTAACCTTCCAGAGATAGCACCTAAACCAATTGAGAGAGAGTGAATCAAGGCCTACAGAGCTAAGAGAGGAGATTAATGATTCATGATCCACTGTATCAAATGCTTTACTCAAATCCAGGAATACAGCACAGGTACTATTCTTTTTATCCAAGGCAGTCTGCCAATCGTTAGTGACTTTGGCTAGGGCAGAGATGGTGCTATGCATTGATCTAAACCCAGATTGTGCTGGATTTAGGAGGTTGTTGGTGTTCAGATAGGCCCTTAACTGCGAATTTACTAATTTTTCAAGCATCTTGGATAGTACCGGTAAGATGGAAATGGGCCTGTAATTGTTAAGGTCCATGGGATCACCTGATTTAAGTAGTGGAACTACTTGAGCTGTTTTCCATATAGAGGGGATGGAACCAGTAGCTAGGGAAAGATTGAAGAGGTGAGTGAGGGGGGCAGCTAAGGCATGCAGTGCTACTTTAAGAAAGTAGGGATCCAGGAGTCTGCACCTGCACTCTTAGATGTATCTAAATTGGATAGGGAGGTCTTCTACTTTTTAAGGATATTGGTTCGAAGGAGAATGTTGAGGCAGCCTTTTGGCCCACAGTGGATTGAAGGTTTAATGATGATCTCAAGAGATTTGCAGGTGAAGAGTCAAATGCTAGGTCAGCTGTAGTGAAATGGTCATTGAAGGCATTTAAGATTTCTTGCTTGTCAGTGATTTCTATGTCACTTAGGAGCAGTTTGGAGGGTAAGACAGGGGTAGAATTTTGGCCTAGAATTCCCTTTATAGTACCCCAGAACCTGGATGGGTTAGTATAGGATGCATCCAATTCAGCTCTATAGAAGGCAGCTTTGGCATTTCTTATTTGTTTTGTGCATGAGTTTATTGCTTTTCTGAATTGAAGCCAGTCTCTAGGATCCTTTGTTTTTCTTGCCTTTTTCCAGAGTTTGTTTCTGGCTAATAAAGCTGATCTAAGGTCAGCAGTGAACCAACGACAAGATTTTACTTTGGTTCTGACACTGGTGATTGGTGCATGTGTATTGAGGGCATTAGTGATAATATCCTTTAAGATCTGAAGAGCTGTCTCAACTGAGGTTGTAAGGTAGAAATCTTGCCAATACGTTGTATTGCACAAATCATGGAGATATCCTGAGATGTTGAAATTCTTTTTTGACCTTTTATGGAGAAATTTTGCAGGATTGGATGGCTTGAGTGTAGATCTTATGCCAGCTATAGGACAATGATCACTTACGTCACTGGGTAGCACTCCAGCATGAGAATATAAGTGAGGCTTGTTTACCATCATGATATCCAGGAGTGAACTGTTGGTAGTATTTTTAGGTTAATCCTTGTTGGATCTTTGATTAATTGAGTGAATCCATAGCTGTCACAGAAGGTTACTAGGGTGCAGATGCATTAGATAACCAATTTAAATTCAAATCACTAAGGATGATGGTGTCTTCAGGGCCTAGATTGAGTATTGTTCTAGGTGGGATAGGGTTTGAGGCCTGCAGAGGGGGCCTATAGCAGCCAATCAATTTAAAGGAAGACATGTTAGGAAGGGATATTTTGATTGACAAGCATTCAAATTCCTTTGGTTCGGATGTATTAATAAGGCAGGATGCAGAGATGGTTTCCTTGACGTAGATGGCCACCACACGCCCCTGAAAGGCGATCTGATCTGAAGAGCTGGTAATTGGGAAGGTTTATATCACTATCTTTTGTTGTAGATCTGAGACAAGTTTCAGAGATAACCAGGAAGTCAGGTAGGGTATGTGCAACCCAGGCCTGTATTAAGGAGAACTTTTTTAGGAAGCTGCAGGCATTGAAGTGAAGGAAACTTAGGCCATTTATGGAGGCTAGATCAGATGGGGATAAAAACTTTCAGTATGGCCAGGATTGATTTCAATAGTACCAATACTGATCAGAAGAAAGAAGATTAATTTGAGGAGGGCACCAAATGATAGGGATAGGGAATGATCAGAGCATTTCCTCCTCTTAGTGGGGAGCCACTGTGTAATGGGTGAGGGTCCTGTTGTATGGGTGTGGATTTTAACACAAAGTAACAATCTGATGGACAGGCATAGTGGGTTAATGTAATGCCAAAATGGGTGCAAGGCACTTGGGAGTGTTATGAGGATAGACAGCCTTTTGTGGGATACCCCAGGGATTGCAGTGTAAAATGGCAGGATATAAATATGGAACTGATAGGTGTCCACTGGGGATGGCAGGGGTGGGCAGGCCATATTCACTGCCTTAGTCACCATGGCATGGGGTATATCATAATTATCATTTGGGATTGAGGAAGATGAGAGGCTCAAAGCAAAAGGAAGCAAAGTAGCATTATGGAGGGAAGGTAGGGGTTAAAGTAGAGGAAGAGAATTAGCTATGGGCGTGGATTAGAGAATTGGCGGGAAAAGGTGTATAAAAAGAATCAACCAAGAGGGGGGAGGCGGGCAAAATTTTGCGGCTTTGCCCGTACCTTTCTGCCTGCTTCTCCCGGCCTCCTGGTTCCCTGGTCGGCTTGTCGGTCGCCGCCCGCCCGCTGGCGGCTCGGAGCCCCTCCGGTCTCTGGGTGCTCGAGGGCTGTGCCGGCTGGAAGGTAGGGGACAGAGGAGAAGGCAGTGAGCAAAGGCACTTTATTGCAGCAATCTGTAAAAAGATGCTAAAAGCCTGAATTTGCACTACAAAGACTGGGAGGGTATGGGAGGGGGTTAGGCGCCTAAGCGTCTAGCCCACACAGAAACACAAAAAGGCTGTAATCACAGGCTACACTAGATATCTACACAACCCTCAAATAGGGCACATTAAAAAAGTAAAACAGCCCTTTTTAGATAGATTTAACAATAAAACATAATAGCAGAAATCCCGGCCCGAAATGGTGTTTCAAAGTCCAGCTAAAGTCTATGGGAAAGGCGCACCAATCAGAAGCAAGGCAGAGTTAGCGGTCGCTTTCTGATTGGTTTGCGGCTTTGCCTGTACCTTTCTGCCTGCTTCTTCTGGCCTCCTGGTTCCCTGGTCGGCTTGTCGGTCGCCGCCCGCCCGCTGGCGGCTCGGAGCCCCTCCGGTCTCTGGGTGCTCGAGGGCTGTGCCGGCTGGAAGGTAGGGGACAGAGGAGAAGGCAGTGAGCAAAGGCACTTTATTGCAGCAATCTGCAAAAGATGCTAAAAGCCTGAATTGCACTACAAAGACTGGGAGGGTATGGGGGGTTAGGGCCAAGCGTCCAGCCCACACAGAAACACAAAAGGCTGTAATCACAGGCTACACTAGATATCTACACAACCCTCAAATAGAGCACATTAAAAAGTAAAACAGCTCTTTTAGATAGATTTAACAATAAAACATAATAGCAGAAATCCTGGCCAGAAATGGTGTTTCAAAGTCCAGCTAAAGTCTATGGGAAAGGCGCACCAATCAGAAGCAAGGCAGAAGTTGGCGGTCAGCTTTCCAATTGGATTGCGGCTTTGCCTATAGCCTGCTTTCTTCCTGCTTCTCCTGGCCTCCTGGTTCCCAGTCGGCTTATCGTCACCGCCCGCCCGCTGGCGGCCCAGAGCCCCTCCGGCCCTGGTTGCTCGAGGCCAGCCGGCTGGAAGGTAGGGGACAGAGGAGAAGGCAGTGAGCAAGGCATTTATTGCAGCAATCTGCAAAAGATGCTAAAAGCCTGAATTTGCACTACAAAGACTGGGAGGGTATGGGGGGTAGGCGCCTAAGCCTTATGATGCCAAGTCCCCACGTGACCTGAACATACTGACACCTGTTTGGTGTTAAGCGGAGGGCTGCACCTTTCACCCTTATAGGGGACTCTGTCCAACACACACCCAGGACTTAAAGATTATCAACTTCGGTGGGGGCAATATCGGGGGACAGCAGCCAACCCAGGGGGTCAGTGTGTTGGCACACTGATGCAACAACCGATCAACACTATGGGTACCAGACTGGTTGTTGTCAATGGAGGTTTTGCTGTGCGGTGGGGTCACGTTCATGACACTATACGATCCTGCAGAGCATCTGTAGTTTGTCTATGTTGTGCCCATTTGCCCTTTACAGGATTAAGGAACTGAACAATGTAATTTGCCCCACTTCTCCTGGTGACACTGGCACCAAGATCAGATGTTTAAGCAACAGACCTTTTTGAGGAGGCAGTATAGTGCAGTGGTTAAGGACACACTGAGCTGCACACCTGGTGAACTGGGTCTGAATCCGATTAGCCCCCACTTGCATATGGTGTGACTCTGAGCAAGTCACTCAACTTCCTTGTGCTTCCAGGTCACACCTAGAAACAAGTTATGGCACAGTGTGCCTTTCCTGGTTAAATAATTTTCCCTTTCCCCTATTGCTTCTTTGTTTTGTACCCCCAACCCATGAAACTTGAGTTGGAATCTGCAGCACAGACCACACTACTGCCCCTGCTGACTATGCCCATTTCAAATGGTTAAGCAACATACACAAAGAAAGTTTCAAGTTTGTCTCTAATAAAAGGTTTTCATAATGCTGACCACTGAAGCAGTGGGCTCCCTGACAGCATGGGCCCTACTGCAACCGCATCTCTTTCACCCCTCGGATCATTGCCCTGCACAAATTACTTGGCTAATCATGAGATTAGAGCGGTGCAGAAGGACTTTGTAGAATTGGGGAGGGGTCTAAGACAAGTAGCACACACAATATCCTTCTCTGAGGTGCTGTCTGTCAATGACATGAGTGAGGCAAGGGTACTTTGCACCATGCAGTTTAATGAATGGTTGAAAAAATGGTGTGGCGCACAGGGGTTTGGCTTCATTGGGGACTGGGGTTCCACCTGGAGGGACACCAGCCTATACTGGCAGGATGGTCTGCATCTGTCCAGGAAGGGAACAAGTCTTTTGAGCAATCGGTTTAAATGCTTCTGCAAGCTTTTAAACTAGTCAAGGGGAGGCACTGATAAGCAGCAGGAAAATCCCAGCCTCCCTACAAAACAGGGTACTAAATGAGAAAAAGACCGAGGTAGACAGATCAGTGGGGATGCTGCAAAGAAGGTAAAGCCATCAAAAATGGAGAGCAATGAGTACCAATGCCCGTAGTCTGAGTAACAAGCTTCCTGAATTAGTGGCCTTGATGTAGGAGGAACATCTGGATATCGTGGCAGTCACAGAAACATGGTACACACAAAACCATGACTGGGACATAAACATACCAGGATACACTATCTACAGGAGGGACAGGGAAGGTTAAAGAGGAGGAGGAGTAGCTCTTTACATAAGGGAAGGAATCAAAGCAACAGAACAAAAGGGAAAACAGGGAGGTGAAGAAGCACTGTGGGTAAATTTGGAGACCGGCAATGGCACCACAATCCACACAGGGGTTATTTACAGACCCCCTTCTCAGGGGAAGGAAATGGACAAGGAAATGATAGAAAGAATACTTAGAATGGCAGAAAGAGATATTGCTGATGGGTGATCTGAATATGCCAGATGTTAACTGGAGTGCAGTTGCAGCAGCCACTTAAAGAGTGGGGTTATTCTAGATGCCTGCAGCAGGCCTTAGACAACTAGTATTGGAGCCCACTCGAGAGGAGCAATTTTAGACCTGGTTCTCTCAAATGGAGATGAAGAGAGGATCACAGATGTGTAGAGTGGGTAGCCATCTGGGAACTAGCGACCATCGAACAGTATGGTTCGCAATAAACACAGCAATAGAGTCAAGCCATACAAAGGCAAAAGTACTGGACTTTAGGAGGGCTGACTTTGCCAAAATGGATGAGTGCTTAAGGAATGCACTAGCAAATGGGCAGGAAGGAGGGGTGGAAGAACAATGGTGAAAAATAAAAACTGCCATCACAGAGGTAACAAGCCTTTGTATGAAGCAAATAAACAAAATGAAACGATGTAAGAAACCACTATGGTTCTGAAAGGAAGTGGCAGTGAAGGTTCAAGAGAAAAAGAAAGCATTCAGGAAGTACAAGGAATCACAGAAGGAGCAGGACACAGAACTGTATCAGTTAAAGCAAAAGGAAGCTGGGAAGGCAGCCAGAACAGCAAAGGCCCAAACCGAGGAAAAGATAGCCAACTCAGTTAAGAAGGGGGATAAAACCTTTTATAGGTACATCAGGGAGTGAAGGAAGACCAAGGAGGGTTAGTGAGGCTTAATAAAGAGGAGGGAGGGTG